>JAQQTP010000056.1:0-10000000 GCA_029884605.1 Ormosia emarginata | reverse complement strand
TTTAATCCAAACGGCATCACCGTGTAACAAAACGTTCCCCAAGGAGTAATGAAAGTGGTCTTTTCTTTGTCATTAACATCCATGGGAATTTGATTGTAACTTGAGTATCCATCTATGAATGAGAACCTGTGATTCTTAGCAGTGTTATCAACTAGAACATCAATCTGAGGGAGTGGGAAATCATCTTTTGGGCTGGCCTTATTCAGATCTCTATAGTCCACACACATTCTAACTTTTCTATCCTTCTTAGGCACTGACACGATATTGGCTACCCACTTTGAGTTCCTTGACACTTCCACAAATCCTGCTTCCAACTGCTTAGTCACCCCTTCCTTGATCGTCAGGGATATATCAGGTTGCATCCTTCTTAACTTCTGCTTTTTTGCCTCAATATTCGGGTATAGTGGGGATTTATGTGATGCTATCTCTGGGTCTAAACCAGGCATATCCCGATAAGACCAAGCAAAAACATCCATATACTCTTTGAATAGCGTGATCATGTCTTCAAACTCTGGGTTTTCCACTACTTTCAATTCCTTTTTCTCTTCCTCTGCCCCATGTTGACCACCTTTGCTTCCTCGCCATTCAAGTTAAATCCCTTCTCTGAGTACTCCATTAATTTTGCAAAATTTTTAACAACATCTTCCTCTTCTCCAGATCTAGGGTCTTCTTCATCAAACTTTGCAGGGGAATCAATTGATAAGTGTCCGAAGTCCCTTTCATGAGGTGAACTTTCTACGAAACCCAGATCCCTGGAAAGTAATTTTGTGTGGAGTTGGAAAAGCAAAATAGACTAGGAATGACAAAGGAAGAACAAGATATGGTATAAAAATGTAAAAATAAAATTGATAAATGCAAAAGGATAAGTCAAAAAGTGCAACGAAGAGAAATGCTGAATATTCATGCAAATTCATTTAATTAATGTCTCAAATAACATAAACCATAAGCTCAAAACAACTTAAACATCTGCTTAACACAATATGCCTAGACAATTACTTTGAAACAATCATATCAACAATTAGTTCAGATTGCCAGTTCTTTAGCAGCTCCTCATCAGCAAAAGGACAGATTTCCTTGTTCTCTTCTTGGCTCTCTTCATGCAATGCATTGATAGTGAGGTGGTATCGGGGGTGAATGACCTCATCAGGCATAATCACCTCGGCCGGTGCTGGGAATGTTTCCCTCAGGTGGGGAATATACTTCATTTTGCCCTTGCCACTCTTTTTTCCAAGAGTCATGCTCCTCATATGCTCCTCCAGAGATGCTTCATACCCTATCCTAAACTTGTCTGACTTTTCTAGGAATGACACTGGCAACCGGGTACCTTGCAGCTTTGAGCCCAAACCCTTTCCAACCTGGTATCCACTACTAGCCATGATCCGGGCCACCACCTTATTCACACTTGGTGTAAGAGATTCATCTTTACCAAGTCCAGTTTCAACTACTTTGAAACTGTGCTGTAGATTCTCCTCTTCTTTTTCTGCACTCTCCACATACGGCACTGAAATTGGTTTTGACAGCATAATTTCTTTCTCTCCATGTACGGTGATGACCGACCCATTCTCAATATATTTAACACTTTGATGCAGGGTGGAAGGAACAACACCAGCGGTATGGATCCATGGTCTCCCCAGTAGCATGGTGTAGCCAGGCTCAATATCCATGACTTGGAACAGCACTTGAAAATTACTTGGACCAATCTCTAACGGCAACATCATCTCTCCCATAATGCCTATCCTATTTCCATCAAAGGCTCGCACTACCATTTCTCATGGCGACAATTCATCCTCACTTATTGATAACAAGGTTAGAGTCGACCTGGGAATGATATTCAACGCAGACCCCCCGTCAATCAAAACCTTTGTAACTATGTACCCTTTGCATTTGAGGGTTATGTACAAGGCCTGCGGGTTCTTCTCAGATTGAGAAATGATCTCTTCATCAGTGAATGTGATCATGTTAACGCGTTTCACAAGGTCCACCATATTAACAACATTTTCGGAGTAACATCGGGTTTCACATAGGCTTCATTCAGAATTTTCAATAACGCCTTCTGATGCATCTCAGATGTCAACATGAGCGACAAAAGAGATATTCTGGCCAAAGTTTTTTTTAGTTGTTCCATCACATCATATTCGCTTTATTTCATTATCTTCAAGAACTCCTCTTCACCTTCCTTCTCTCTCTCTTCTTTTTTTGACATTTCCTCCCTACTCCCTTCCTTAAAAATTTTCCCCTTTTCTAACTCTCCTGGGCCATAGCATCGCTCACTCCTTGTAATTCCCCATACCCTGACTATGTTAGTCACCAACTCCTCATCCTTGTGTACTTCAGCAATTCTGGTCTTTGAAGTCTCTTCCCCAACTCCTTTTGTCTCTACCTTGGTTTCATAATTCCATGGCACTAAATGAGTGTCATTATAAACAAATGGCAGTGGCTTCTTGATTGTTACCACTACTTTCTCTGATGTCGAGACTTGGTTGAGAGGTGGCACCTTAAGCACAAAGCGTTCGACCACATTGACCTCTTCGGAGGAGGCTAACCCTTGTTTTGCATGTATTACTCCCAAAGTGATTAATCCTTGGACTCGAACCTTGAAATCCCAATAATCCTTAATATCATGTCCCATTCCCCCACAATGATAAGCACAATTTGACTTTTTATCGTATTTTTCCTCTTCTTTCATCGTGGCGGCTGGTGAAATGATACTGTAGCCAGCTTTCTTCAAACCTTCGAATATCCTTGCCATCGGCATACGCAAGCTCATGACCTTTTTTATGGATGATCCTTCCACCTCTAAAGTATTCACCATATTCCTTCCACCATGATTAGGAATTGGGTTGTTAACGATACTAGGTCCAGCCTCTTCTTGGATATCAAGCTTCCCATAGGCAATTAACTTTCTTACTACGGTCTTAAAAGACTCGCAATCTTCAATTGAATGCCTTGGGATATCCATATGATACTTGCAGGTTGAGTTCGAGTTGTACCATGATGGAAATGGTGGTTCTAAGGGACGCATCGGAATTCCCGAAATAAGGTGAGCATCAAACAATCGTTGGAATAGGTCTGCATTCGGAATGGACAACCTTGGAAAAGGGGGAAGGTTTTAGGGATGAAAACGGCTTTGATTTTAGAGGTTCAGCCGAGGTTGTGGGTGATTTGGGTAATTAGGTGTAGGTGGGTATCGGGTATAGGTGGGGCGAGTTGGTGTATAAGGTTGCAGTGTGAGAACGTTGTTAATTTGGAATTGTGGGGTTGGGGTGATGTTTGTGGCTAGTATAATTTGGTGGGGTGGACAATAAGGCAGTGGAGGTGTTTGGTATGAAAAATAGGGTTAGGGTTGCATGGTGGCTCATGACTTGGGCTATATCGAGGCCTGAAATTCTGTTGATGCTAGACATAATTCACCTTAGGATCTTTTTTCTTCGGCTGGAATCCCCTCTTGAAAGCAGTATTCTCTGTGCTACTTATCAACAACTTCCCAACTTTGGCCAAACTTTCAATTCTTTCTCCAACAGTTATTAAATCTGTAAAATCCTTATAGGCTACCCAGCCATCGCCCCAATAAAAAGATTTCCTAAGGTCCCCAGGAAATATGAACACATCTCAGACAAAGTTAATGGGGGTTGGACTTGAGCCGCCATGGCTCTCCACTTCTGTGCATATTGCTTGAAAGGTTCCTCATTGCCTTTTTGCATCGAACTCAACTGTTCTCGTGTTGGGGCTGCATCCAGATTGAATTTGTACTGGTCCATAAATAGGTTAGCCAATTCCGTCCAACGCAAGATCCTTGAGCGATCTAACTGAAGATACCACTCTAGGGCGAGACTTGTAAGACTCTCATGGAAGAAATTGATGAGGAACTTATCATCCTTGGACCAAACAACCATCTTAGTCCCATAACTGATCAAATGGAAACGAGGGTTGCCACTCCCGTCATACTTCATAAAATCGAGAATCTTGAAGTCTTTGGGGATTACTACATCCGTGGTAGGACACAACTCCTTTATCCTCAAGAGTCCATAAGCATTGGGGCCCTTTATCGCCTTGATTTGTTCCTCTATTTTCTCTATCCAATCTTCTTTCATCTTATCCTTCTCAGTTATGACATGGCTATTCCCAGAATAAGGCATTGTCACGTGTCCCAGAATAGACATATGAGGTGGTTCCCAAGTAGGGCCCGCATAACTAGGGATTTCATTATGAGTGCCTTCCAAAGCGCAATACCTCTCCCCAGTGGGCAAGACCATTGATGCTGTTTGAGGTGGTTGCTCGTGGATTCCTGTAGCGATGCCTGAGGTTATGACTGAGAAGATCGAAGCAGTTACTGATGGCACATTTGCATACGTTTCAACCCCGTTTGTATTTCTAGTCCCACTGATTAAGTGGAGAGACTCCCTTATATCTTGCAATATTGCTTCCAACCTTGCTTGGTTCTCTAACACCTCATTTATTCTCCCTGTCATTTCATCGACCTCTCTACTCAAGTTTCTTCCTGTCTCAGAATTATTAGTAGTCATTCTGGTCTGAGATCTGGTATTGTGAACTCGGGTTAGATTGGTCTCTTCTTTCCTAGGCCGCGTAATGATTCTTGAACCAAATTGATTTATTAAAGCAAAAGCGCATTAAATAAAGAAAAGGAAAAAAAAAGAAGTTAACACTATTGTGAGGATGCTTGGCGACTGTGGAAGGATTCGCATGGTCATTCAATAGCAAGGCAGGATCCTCGATTTAGTATTAGCAGGTTCACAAATGGTGCCACTTTCAAACAATGCAATCATTCTTTCGCCAAATACCAAGATTCTCATATTTTCGCTAAAGGACAAATTATCTCAAGGCGAAAGTACGGTTGACAACCTATTCAAGGGGGAATTCACCCTTCAATGAATAGTGCCTGAATGAAAAGCAGTAACATAACATTCAAAGCAAAACACTACAACTGGTAATTCATTTCATTCCAAAATTAATCAATACAAGGTCCCAGTCTTCTCAAAGTGTAACATAAACTACATTACATCAACAATTTTGTTTGTTTCTTCCTAAGACCTTTAACAAGACCTCGACAATATTTCATAAACTCGGCTATCTTCTGTGGCAGCCTTAGCAATGGATTCATGCGAATCTGAAGGTCTGCTTCATCAAAATGACTAACCAGTTAAGTAGTGTAATACTGCAAGCAGTTAGACATGTCCTCATATTTCTTCATCCAATATTCCTTTTGAGCCCTTTCATTTTGAGCTGCCCATTGCTACGTGCCCTCACTTTCTTTTTTTTACAGTCGTTGCCTCTGAGCTTTGAGTCTCCATTGCTCTTTTTCTTGCTCTAGCTCTTGAGCTTCCAACTCCAAACGCCTTGCTCTCTTGTTTGCTTCCATGAGTGAATTATAATATTCTAGAGCCAAAACCTGTCTTTGATCGGAGCGTCGTTTCACTGCAACTAGAGCTTCTTGTAAAGATTGCATCCTTTGGTCTTGTGCTCTAGTATTTACTTCTAATTCTTCTTTCTCTTGCAAAATCTTCTCTATCAATTCTTCTTGAGCACTTACTTTCACTCGTAGCTCCTGGACTTCTAAAGTGATCTTATTTGATTCTACCTCTTTTCCTTTTCTTGTCCTTTTTACTTGGCTCGGGGCTTCAGCAGCATCAGCTTGTGCATCCTTTAAGTCTTTAATCTTATTGGCTAACTTCTGGCATTGACTTGTGTGAATGATGACTTTTAACTCAGCGGCTTCCTTCCCTTGTTCCAAAAACTGCATCTGCACTTTCATCTTCTCTATCTGGGTGGTCATTTGAGATATAATCTGGGAGTGATTTTCATCACTTGACACCGCCTGAGGGGTACTATTTTGTGCTTTCCTGGTTGCTCTCCATTATAGGTACTCAGGAGTAGGAATTACCACACGTTTTCCCAGTTCTTTCGCTCCTGCCCTATGAATATTCTTCCAAGCGTCCCTGACCTCCTTTTCCTGCTTGGTAGTGCTTCCTGTAACGCTCCTAAATATACCAACTGCAACGCAATCGTTATTACACCACAGTTACTAAATCCAAGTGTGTCACAGTCATGATAACAGTAGTTTCCAAAATTAACGAGTTTATTTTTTGCATTTATGCATAAGTAGAAAATATGAGCTATGAATGAAATATAAATGTATTCAACCCTTAATACAACCATTGGAATGAAATCACGTTCCTTATATATATAGTTTATAGCCAATTTATATGAATCACTGATAACATATACTATAATAATTACAGAGTCAAATAAAATACAGCGGGAATAAAAATAAAAAAAAGGGAGAAGTAGTAACCCAGGGATGGGTACTACCAGCAGACAAGGCTACAACCCCATATGCATATGACACTCAGCGTCCCAGTTGATACCACATGCATCAATGCCTCCACGCAGCTGCACTCATACGAAGTCGAAGAAATCTTGCCCAGGTTCCCAACCCCATCGGCAAGGTGTGGATCCTCATCATCTTCTTCCCGGCCTTTTATCAAATATGAATATAAAACAACAATACAGAAATATAGAAAAGAGGTGAGACACCCGTCTTTTATTACCACTATTGGCAGTAAGAAAACAGCACGGCGCAAAGCGCCCACCAAGCAATACAGTTCATATATTCATCAATAGCAACAACGGAATTTATAATAAAAGTAATTCAATTCTAAGAAATAATCAGAGTCAACAATAACAATGATATTTATAGTAAAGGTTGAACAATAGTAAGCAATATCAGGCAGATCACAATAGTATTTCCAAGAATCAGCACAACAATCAGATAATCATTTATAGAGGTACAACAGTTATCTACACATTCACAGGTGTTCATGCTTGACAATTTATGAGACCGATAATGTACGATGCACAATGCATTATGGTACCAAATCCTACTCCATGGAGCTAGACTCAAACAGTCGGAGAGAAAGATCAGGAGACGTGTCTGTAACTCGGCTGCCGAGGCCAAGGTGCTAAAACTCAACAGTTTTCTACGTGCACATACAGACATTGTACAGACAGTCCACGCTCGATCACGATATAGGACAGTGTCTTAGTCCGGATCGTCGGTGTGTTTGCATCGGTTTGCCCCACGGCACAGAGGAGCTCTAAACTGTCCATGTGAGGGACCCGCACCCCGACGCCCCCAAGGTCATAACACGACCTACACTAGTCTATTCGCACCCGCACCAAGGTGTGTTCAATCTCCTAGGCAACTTGGCCTTACAACAGTCCACAGGACATTCACAATGCATAAGACTCTATGCATGAATATGTATGATCAACATCACATACTATTCCATAATATGCCGCAATTGGCTCAAATAAGCATCAATACAACATTGGTCACTCATATGGACCCACAATATCATAATATTGAAATCAAATAAGGTAATATATTTTTAGGGTCCATTATGCATTCTTATTCAAGATTTGCCATTCTTACAAGAATCCATCACTAAGTAAATTTTCATCTCGCGTTATGCTCAAGTCTCTTGATACCAATCACTTAGTTTTTATTCTACATAGGATCAATCCAATTCCTAAAATCCATTATCAAAATCGTGGCTTCCCAAAGTCCACTACTAACATCAATTTCTCCCATTTTATGCATTGATTTATTGATATCTCCTACTTAAGTTTTAGTTCACCAAGTTCATTCCAATTCCTTATAGTTTCAATCTAAAACCGTGGCTTCAAATTGAGTTAAATAACCCTTAAAACTCTCCATCTCAAATTCCAACATTAACATTCACATCTCCAATTACATAGCTTCATCTCACAATTACCTAGCTGGTTCTGTTCTGGGCGCCTAGGCGCCATATCTGGAGCGCCTAAGCGCTGGTGGAGCGCCTGGGCACTGACCACGAAGCGCCTGAGCGCTCACCAGGCCGTGTCACAGGGAAAACTTTTTGGGCATAGAGCGCCTAGGCGCTCTATGCACAGCGCCTGAGCGCTAGTGCATTAACAAGGGTTCTACAGAATTCGTTTCTGCAGAACCTTGGCCCATCCTTCATCAAGGTTTCTCATTTATCTTCCAACAATCCAAATATGATTCATGTCCCCTAAATACAAAATAACAATATATAAGTTCATGATCATCAAAGCACCCAATGTAAATCCATATATTCATACAAATCAAATAACTACAAAATCATGGAAATGACACAATATAACAAAGAGAGAAATCCAACATGGATTCCCTCATCAACACAATACACAAGACATTTCCTTACTACCAAGAGTGGTTGAAGAGGATCATCTCCCTCCTACCTAAATGAAGACAATCACAAGGATGCTTCTCCTTTTTGCTCTTGATTTTCGTTTTCCCCCCTTCAAGAAAACCCTAGGGTGAGAAATTCCCAAAATGTTCACTCCAATCATGGAAAAATGACTCCTTGGCCACATAGGTGACCAATAAAATGAAAATGAGAAGGAGATAGAAGAAAGTTGAAGACTTTACCTCAAAAGCTCCAAGCTTTAGCTTCAATGGTGAAAAATGGAGGAAGAAGAAGAAGAAGAAGAACCAAGAATGGCCACAAGGAAAATGGTCATGGAATGATGGAAGAAAGCTAGATATGGAAGTGGTGAAGCAAGAAATGAAGAGGGGGAAATGGTGAGGGTGTACGGTTGGGGGAGAAGAAGAAGAAGAAGAAGAAGAAGAAGAAGAAGAAGAAGAAGAAGAAGAAGAAGAAGAAGAAGAAGAAGAAGAAGAAGAAGAAGAAGAAGAAGAAGGAAAAAATGAAAATGTGAGTATTGGGCTCCCAAGGGCCTCTTAGTAGGGAGAAGAGTGGAGAGGAAGAGAAAAAGAAATGGGGAAATAGGTGGAAATTTCCTGGAAGTTTCCCAAATGAGTATTTTGAATTAATTTAACTTTTATTTTGAAAATAAAGTTAAATGAGCTTGACACAAGGTAAATTTTAAATAATGTGATAAGATTTTTATTACCTGTTATTATTTATTGGACAATAATTATAGTTGGCAGAAGTCAGCATTAATAAATCTGACAGATTAATTTTTCGCAGTGTTTTATTATTCCATCTGTTAAAATTTCTCGAAGGACGTGAAACCTTGTAAACTGTGTCCGGCCTCGGGTTTAGTAAGATCCCCCGTCGACGTTTCCATAGTGTAAGGTTCTCGGAAAAATATTTCATTTTCCCAGTTCAGCTCAGTATGCACACAAAATGAGAAATATATTAAAATATTCATCGTTTTCGAAAAACTCTAAAAGAATTCACTTAAATTTCAAATATTGTAAAATGATTATTTATCCTAAAATTCTAAATTTGCGGGATGTTACACTTCTATCTTTCCCATATAAAAAGTTGAATCCTCTAAGTTGTGCTTCGTCAGGCACGTGCTGAGTCCATTGGAGCTGCCTAAGCACAAGGACCAGTGAAAATGATACACAACCTCTCACGCCCATTAAAGGAACGTTAGGAAAGTCGCCACAACTGAGCACTATCTCTTCCCCATGATACCAAGAGCAAACCCATTTGAAAGAGTCTGATCCCATCTTCATGAACTCATCTTCCACTCATGGGCTTTCTGCTGCTTCACTAGCATGCGACCAAAATTTCTTAGCGGATCTGGTAAGAGGCCCAAGCGATTGTGTACATCCATGTGCATTATGATCTAAACATATAACATGTGTGTGCAACATCGGATCATCCCCCCTCTTTTTTTGTGGTAAATCTCCAAGGTCAAGAAAGTATCAGCGATAATAGCAGGGATTAGGTTTGCCCTATGATTCTCAAACTTGAAGAAAGCATCCGTTGCTACTTGGTCCACTACATCTGAAGTGAATGGGAACAATACTAATCTAAAGATGGTTTGCGCCAATGTTTTGTTAAAGAGATCCCACCTTCCCTATTGTGCTAGTCGCTCAAGATGTGGTTCCAAGTAACTCTTCTTCAATCCTTGTGTTCCTCCTCTCTTTTCTATGCCTAACTGATTTGCTTGAACCCCTATGAGTTCTGCTATTTTTCCTTCTAACACATAATGTCCTCCATAAAGATAAACGTTAGGGTACTTGCTCATTGGGAGTCTCAACATAATGGCATACTCTTCTATAGTCGGTGCAATATCCAAGTCAGGCAGCTTAAAACATTTCAAAGAACAATTCCAAAATTGGGCAAGGCCGCTTAAGACAGGTTCTTCAACAAGGATGCGCAACAAATCTAGGATTTGTCCATAACTGGTTGAGAACTCTGATCGAGCCTTAGGAGTCATATGTTGAGTAATGTCCTTCACACGCCTCAAATCACTACCATTTACTGTAATCTTCATATTCCTCTTAAGATCAACTGCATTGCTGGTATTTTTCCTTTGACATATCTTTTCCGTTCCTTGCTATTGAATGAGTATTAATCTTTCCACTTTACCAAGTAAACTTACCCTACAAAAAACAAACAAAGAAGAATGTAAGCAAACCAGAAAAATAAAGAATGCATCCTAAGGATACCCCTTATCGAGGTAACTCTAAAATGTACCCTAACATCCTACATGGAGAAATCCTTATAGGGTCGTAAACCCAAAGGATTACGTATGATTTGCTGATGCATGCCCTCTTTATTTATTTAATTTTGTTTTATTTTTTTTAAATGCAAGAAATTGACATGGAAATGTAAGATGATGCATTTATTTTTGGGATTGTCATGCAAATGCAAGGTAATGCATGCGCCTTTTTCTATTTCTGTTTGAAAAATGCTATGAATATCATGCAAATGATATGAAAATGCAAGATGATGCATATCTTTTCTTTTATTTCTCCTTTGTTTGAAAAATGCTATGAATGTCATGCAAATGATATGAAAATAAAAGATGAAACATTCCCTTTTTTTATGATTTTTTTTAAAAAAGAATAAAGGATATGAGAAATGAATAGATAAAGAAGAAGTACGCTCCCTTTGTGCCCTAATCAGGTGAAACTTAAAGGTTAGATTTCCTTAAAGTCATGACCCTAATTTTGATAGCCACTATATTCCATCTATCAGTGCAAGGTTTTTAGGACAGATCTAGACCTCTAAAAGTTATGGTCCCCAGATTGCCCCTATCTCAAAAGATAAGGACCCAAATCATGAATTAATCACAATTAGGGATAAACCCTCTCAATATGACTAATCCATGATGTTGGTAGCAATCTGAGTGATGTCTCAATCAATGTCAAGTGAGCATGAAGCCCCTCAATAACAAATGTCGAGACTCCTCCTATTCCTCGGGTTCACACAAACTCAGGTATAAAGCCAAAAAAGTGTGTGAGGTAAGTGTTAGTGACGTGTGTGAGGGAGCACACAAACCTACACAAAAATTTTAAAAGACTAAAATTTATCCCCCAACTTGCAAAACATATATACAACAGCCAGCCAGTAATCAACTACCCTAAGGTTTCAACAATTAAGCACAACAATATATATACAAGTTAAAACATATACAAGATAATGATATCAAATATTTACACTAAAGTATTAAACAAAAACTAATTACAAACAAATAAGAAAACAAAAAAAGATAAAAAGGGTAAAATAAATAAATAGAGATTATTAAAAATTTGCACAAGTAGCCACAACAGGCTTGACTCTCAAAGTTTTCCCAGCAGAGTCGCCATCTGTCGCGACTGGGATCGCGGCGAAATAACAACTCGCAAGATTTTAAAAATGAAATTGGAGTCGCCACCAATTTTATTTAAATTAGGAAAAATTGGAAAACCTTTATTTGAAAATAGTCTTTGAAAACTAGATCGGATTCAGAAGTCGATTATGTGTAGGGAAGGGTGGAAACTTAATCCCACAGCACCCCTATCACACCCATCCTAAGATGGTACCTTAAGTCAGTTGTGCAAAAACTTAATAATCTCAAATTTATTTATTTTACCTCTATTAAAAAGATTTTGTAATTATTTTATTTTTATTTTTATTTTCTTTAAAAGAAAGAAATAAACAACCCAATTATGAAAATTTAATTTTTGGCTTGACGGAATGAAAATTCTGCTCCTACGTACCCTCAGGTGCAATGAGGAACTTAAAGTCACGTAGTTCTGTAGAAAATAAATGTGAGTGGATTAATTTTAATTAAGAAAATGATTTTGGAAAAGAAATTTGTTTGAAAACAAAATTATTATCGCACAGGGTTCAACTTAGCACTAGGCTACTCAATAAACCCTTATGATCCAAACGACATTAAAGATAACATCCGCTATTCAATCATCATCGTTGGTCATTGCATTAATTAATTTTTTTTTATTTGTGTTTTCATCTTTTTATTTTTGTTTTATTTTTTTTTTTGTATTATATTTTTTTATACTTAACAAAACACTATAAAAAATATGTAAACAAAATAACACACTTACCCATTAAATCAAAGACAACAGGCGTGAATCTAAAAAAAGACTACTGACTCAAACCCCCAAAAAGTAACAGATGATAAAAAAACAAAAAAAAAACAAACAAACAAACTCTTTCAAAAAACTAACCCAACAAACTAACCTTACCCTTATCAATAACTAAAATAAAAATAATGATAATAATAGTGAAGAAAAAAGAAAACAGAAAACACGTAAAAAGCAAAGAAAACATATAACCAAAAAGCAAGGGAAATAGGTAACCAAAAAAACCAAGAAAGGCACAGTAGGAACCTCGTTCACGGCCGGATTCGCAGAGGAGGGTGGATGGTCCTTTATTCGTGGTGGTGCACCTGGCTTTGTCATGGTGTCTGGAAGGAACTGCTGTTGATGGGTGGCTGCTGCAAACGGTGGCTCAGTGAACATGCAACCATTGTTAGGACTTGCGGGGCAGCTTGGCCCTGACGTGGTGGATCTGGTGGGGGTCTGTGAACGATGGCTGGTTGAGGGTGAGGAAGGTGAGTCGCGGTGGCTTCACGTGGGTGGTTGTACAGTGCAAGGTGGCTTACGGTTTCGGGTGGCTGCTGGGCGGTGTTGATGGTGAGCTGCTGAGTTCGTGGTTATGGAGTGAGTCATGTAATGGTGGTTATGGATGGGTTGAATTCGTGGTGAACTTCACGGTTTGGTGGTGATGGAGCTTGAGTGCTTGGTGATGTGGATGGTGGTTATGGATGTTGATGGTGCGTTATGGAGGTTGAAGAAAAAGGTTGAGGGTGGAGTTTCACGTGGGTATGGGTGGCTTAATGGAAGTGTGTTGGTGATGGTGGCGGGGGTTGTTGCGGTGGTGAAGGTTGGAGGCATGTTATGGCGGTGGAGGTGGTGGCTTGTGGTCACGGTGGTGAAGGTTGGTGGCTATTATGGAGGTGGAGGTGGTGGCTTGTGTGAGGGAGCTTGGAGCCGTGAGGGGTGGTTGGAGATGGAAAAGACGGCGAGGGGTGGCTACGTGAGGGAGCTTGGACATAGGTGATGGTCGTTATGGGTTGTAGTAGGTCACGGTGGAGGTCTGTTTGGTGGGGCTAGGTGGAGTTGGTTTGGTGAACATGGAGTGGGTTCACGGTTTGGTCATGCATGGGTGAGGACGGTTTGGATTTGAACGTGGCGCATAGAGATGATGATGAGGATGGGATGATGGTGAGGTGAGGTGGTTATTGAGGTGGAAGAAGAAGGTTGGTGGTGGAAGATGGAGGTGGTCACGTAGTAGTGATGGTGGAAATGGGGTGGTGGTGATGGGTGGAGATGGTTGCTACGGGTTGAAGGGTGGGAGTGAAGGGTGAAGTGTGAATGGTGGTGATGGAGCTTGGAAGGTTGAAGATGGAAGGGGTGAGTCAACTCGGTAGTTGTTTGGGTGGAAGATGGTGAAAGCGAAGTTCTTCAAGATGGTGGGGTGTTGTGCGTGGTGAAGGTTAAAGGTGGTGGGTTGATGGTGTTTGGTGGTGATTTAAGGATCGTGGTGAAGATGAATGTTGCAATGGTGTGTTATGGAGATTAGAGGATGGTGGGTTGATGGTGGGGTTTGCTATTTTCGTTTGAGGAGGGGATGGACGTTGGGTGCAATGGAATGGGGTTTGTTTGTTGGATGGTTTTTTTTTTTTTTAGGAAGGGATGGACGTTGGGTAAGCTTATGGAAGAATGACTTGGTTGGTCATATAATGGTAGGAGTGGTTGAAGGTTCTAGGAGTGAGCAGGTCCCTCCAAAAAATAGTGAAGGCGGAGGTTTTTTAGTTGGAGCTTAGCAGGGTGGAGGCTACGTGAATAGTATTTTAGGACGTTGTCAGTGATGCCCCCAAAACGTCTTGTGTGTGTACGTGAGAGTGATAGTGGTGTTGCCGGGTGTGTGTAGAGTAGTGATAGTGGGTGAGTAAAGAGTGAGTGAGGGACAAAGTAGCTTGTCCCCCTGTGTGTGCTGCAGGGCAGTGTTTTAGTTAAAAAAAAAAAACAAACAAACAAAAGGCTAAGAAAACAAAAGCTGAACCCAAAATAGAAAAAAAAAACAAATCAAGCAGCATCTTCCACATTATTATATTTTCATTTATTTATTTTTTTTGTTTAATTAATTAAAAGACTTTATTTTTTTATTTTTTATTTTCATTATTTTTTTTATTTTTTTATTTCTTATTTTTACTTCTTTTTTGTTATTTTTTTTAGTCCGGTCAAAATTGGGTGTTCACAATCCTCAACATCATCCTCTTTGTATCTTTCTAACTAATTCCTTTTCACCTCACCTTACTTTATCCTCACTTTCGATCAAACTCATCTTTCCAACCCCCATCACCATCACCATCACCATCACCATCACCATCATTACTAGAATGAGATTATGAGGCAACATTTAAGACCAACCTACTAGAATCACTAATATCAAGGGGAATGAGATGCAATGACTGATAATGCTCAAATATCTTATCAATTAGATCCTTCAATTTTTTCACCAGCTCCTTGCACTTATCCGAACCATCACCATACATCTTATTAAAATCAAACTCAACATATTCAAACTTGTAACATGGATCAAGAAACACAACCGCAAACAATAGAAAGTTTATACTCCCACTAATTTCTCAATATTTGTCAATGTTGACTTTCATGTTTGTTGCCATTCTTTGAATCCCTATATCATTGTTTTTCCTCCACTTACTTAGGATCTTTCGAATGTCACATAACTTGTGGAAAAATGCATTAGATGTAACATGCAACGACCCCAAAAAAGAAAGGGTTGCATCATAGAATATTTTTAAAAACTTAACAAAAACACGTGCATGACTCCAATCATCTCTAGTGGGAGGTCCTCCTACATTCTCAAGGGCTAACAAAAATGCATTATCTCCATCTTCAAGGCAATAAAATGCATTTTCATATTTTTTCAGCAACATCTAACATCAAATATGTGAAATTCCACCTAGTTGGCACATTAAAGATTAACTTTGCCTTACTAGTTATATTAGGCTCTTGGACACATCTTAAAAGTAGATAATCTAGCCGGAGATGACCTAACAAACTTGCATGTAGCCCTTATCCTTTTGATTGAAACATTAAATTCCTTCAAGCTATCACTAACAAATAAGTTCAAGATGTGAACACAACATCTCATATACATGAACTTTTTATAGAACTACCATTCCAATCACTCATTCTTCTAAGCAAATATACAATAGCAGTATTGTTAGCACTTGCATTGTCGACAGTCACACAACAAATCTTTGAAATCCCCTATTTTTTTATACATTTCTCTAAGGCATTTCCTATGGTTTCACCTTTGTGGTCGAATATCAAACCAAAACTTAATATTTTCTTGTTCGATTCCCACCCATCATCAATATAGTGAGCAGTTACACACATATAATTCAAGTTTTGGATTGAAGTGCAAGTATCAGTGGTAAGTGAAACCATTTGGTGATTTCCAGACAATATGCACTTCAACCTCTCTTTCTGCATTTTAAATAATTACATGCAATCTTTAGCAAGAGTGACACGAGAAGGAATTTTAAATCTTGGTTGAGCCTCACTCATGAAATCTCTAAATCCTTAGTTTTCAACAAATTTAAAAGGAAGTTCATCAACCATTATCATCCTAGTAAGTGCATATCGGGTTACCTCTTAATTAAATTCAACAAGTTTCATGCTAACACTATCAGGATCATCATGACATTGTTTTCCAATATCAATTATTTTTTGCCTTTTATCAATTATCCTATATGGATTTTTCACGTAAACCTTCAAATGCTTTAGCATGTTTGACATCCCATGACTAGCACTATTGCAAGCATATTGTTTATTACAATAGTTACTAGTTTGATAATTTATTTTACTAAAATAAGCCGAAGCACTAGAAGGGGGTCTACTAGGTTTCCTTTAAAAATACCTCTTGTTGTGATGGTGGGGCTAGGGCATCTTGTCCTTTTGATGGTGTTTCTTGTCCTTCTGTTGGAGCCTCTGGTAGTTGCATGTGACTAGTTGGTGTTGGAGTGGTGGCACTCTCAACTTGAGTTCCACTACCACT
This sequence comes from Ormosia emarginata, assembly GCA_029884605.1. Taxonomy (NCBI): domain Eukaryota; kingdom Viridiplantae; phylum Streptophyta; class Magnoliopsida; order Fabales; family Fabaceae; genus Ormosia; species Ormosia emarginata. The sequence goes on along the minus strand of JAQQTP010000056.1, from coordinate 9,983,600 downwards.
AGTGCTTAGAGTCCCACTATTTCCAAATGGATCACTTGCCATTTGTTAGTGTCAACTGTCAAGTAACCTACAAAAAAGAAAAACATGTAAGATAAACACGATCAATTCAAATTGTAAAGTAACCTACAAAAAAGACAAACATGATCATCAATTGCTACTTGGGTTATATCAATTAAAGAAAGGGAGAGGGTTGAGTTGGAGAGGTCTCCATTTTTTAACTTTTATATTCTTTATGCATGAGAATTGAGAGAAAATAAAGAGATAGAAACAGAGATTGAGAGTGGAGTTTGAGAGGAAGCTTCTTTTTTTTTTTTGGGGTTATGTGTGAGTGTTGGGAAATAGTAGTGAAATGCTAGATGAATTGAGTGAAGGAAATAGAGAGCTTGAGTGAAGATGAGTGAAAGAGGAAGAAACTCTTGATTAAGAGTGAAAATTAGAGTGCATTCATTCTCCATATCACTCACCTGTATTATTCTCATTCCCACAAAGCTATACAAGATAGTGTACATTTCCTTGTAACACTAAAAACACAAGCTAAAATCCCCCTTGTAAACTATACTAAAACCCTCAATCATCCAAAATAGAGACATATTCCACCAAAAGTCCTCCACCATACACAACTAGTAATAATAGCAAGTCTTATCACGAGTTTTACAGAAACCCCAAACCTCTATTAATCCATTTACCAAATCTCAGAAACATGCTCAGAAACATGTTTTGCGTTATGCTTCGCATCTCAACTTTGAGAAAAACTTAATACAAACCACGGCTTGGTATATGCTTTACGATGACCAGCTATATCACCGTTGGTTCTTAACCCCTCTTTTGAAGTGTCTCGGACCAAAGGAAGTAGAGTATGCCTTGGCCGAGATCTATGAAGGAAGTTGCGGATATCACTTGGGTTGGAAAGCTTTATTAGAAAAGCCCTTCACAGTGGCTATTACTGGCCCATGTGTAGAAGTTTGATAAGTGTCAATGGTTTTTGGACTTCTACTCCACCTACCTAAAGAGCCTACAACAATGTCCATCACCTAGCCATTCTATCAATGGGGGATGGATATCTTGGGTCCATTTTCACAAGCATCGAGATAGTTGAAATAATTAGTGATAGTTGTTGACTACTTCACAAAGTGGATAGAAACAGAGCCACTCTCTACAATCACCTTGGCCCGTATACAGAAGTTCACTTATAAGAACATCATCAGTAGGTTTGAGATTCCGAAGTCCATCACGATGGACTACAGTACCTAGTTCATAAATAAAGGTTTCCAAGACATTCTATCTGCATTGTGTATTAAGCAACACTTTATCTCAGTGGAACACCCAAAAATGAATAGATAAGTTAAAGCTGCCAATCGGGTTATCCTCCAAGGTATCAAGAAAAGGTTAGATGAAGCAAAAGGAAAATAGGTTGAGCAGCTCAACTATGTTCTCTGGGCATATTAGACCATGCCACACTTCACTATTAGAGAAATCCATTCAAGCTAACGTATGGGTGTGAGGCGATGATTCTGGTGGAGATTAGAGAACCCAATTGGCGAAAATAACACTTCTCAGAAGACACCAACCTGAAGCTTTTCCATCATAATCTACACTTATTAGAAGAGCAATGTCATATTGCACATATCTGTGATGCCACCGTCAAACAAAAAATAGTAGCCTAATATAACACCAAAGTATTCCATGAAGGTTTGAACTTGGTGATCTTATTTTGCACAGAGCGAATATCGAAGGAAAAAAAACATCTAAAGGAAAGTTAGCACCTAACTGGGAAGGTCCATACCGGATCACGAGTAAGACGGATACCAGAGCGTATACTTTGGAAACCTTCACTAGTAAATGGATCAAGAACTACTGGAATATAGACAAACTCAAGAAATATTATAGCTAGAGTTAGTTTCAAATTCAAATTATGTTAAATTCATGCTTTCTCAACAATTATGTACTTACAGTGGTTTTCGATTTTGCTTAATAAAAGCTTAAGAATTATCCACCAATTTACTCTAATTTCATTTAAAGTTATAATGTAACCCACAAAGCCGAACGTCACCTTGATGGGGCCCGAGGGATACAAGTCTCGATACGATCCAGCTATCCCAATCGCACTCACCTAAGGAAAAGCGAGCAACCCTCAAGGCCTCCTTTCGGCACCTTGCTACAAGTTACAAGTTTTCACCCTTGCCTCAACAAACCTAACCTTAACCCATAAGGTCGAATAACACCATGTTGAGGTTAAGCGTTTTTAAATGGCATCCCAAAGTACGGTAATCGTAACTGCCTAGATCTTATACACAGGAATCCTGTCCGAGGCCTGCCTAGAAGCCATAACTAAACACACAATGGGAATTTTTGTAAGTGTTTGAAAAATTTTCTAAGTATTAGGAAAATTTTCATCGTGTTAGAAATATGGAAAGAATGGCTAATATCCAAATATATCTGCGAGCAATTATTTTCCCAAGATCCACAATCAACCAAGATCTATGATCAACCAAGATCTACGATCATTATATGAAAATAATATAGTGACAGAAACTTTCTAAGTCCCTACAAAAGAGTGTAAGTGGCTATGACTTTAGGCTTTGGACCTAAAGCGGACTAAGGAAAGATACAATAATCGACACAATTTGAGCAAAAAAGCAACTAAATTATTAGCAAAAACTAAAAAGCAAATGCCCAAAGTCCAAGACTTGTCCATACAAAATTAAAAATGCCTGACATCGGGGCTTGTCCATGCAAATATCAAAACGGTCGCGCTATATGTCCAACGAAAATACTCCAACTATTGTCCACCTCCGTATTTTGTTGATTCACCCGAGAGAATTTGAAATTTGAAATTTAAAACTGAAACTATTCATGCGGCATAAAACTTGTGAATGCCGCGGCACAAGATTTCTGGTTAATACATTAAGAATAAGTGGTTAATCAGTATAAGTTTCTGGTGAACTGTTCACGCGGCACAAAACTTGTGAATGCCGCGGCACAAGATTTCTGGTTAATACATTAAGAATAAGTGGTTAATCAGTATAAGTTTCTGGTTCACTGTTCACGCAGCACAAAACTTGTGAATGCCGCGGCACAAGATTTCTGGTTAATACATTAAGAATAAGTGGTTAATCAGTATAGGTTTCTGGTGAATATCATTAATTGGTGAATCTAAATTAACTGGTTAATACATTAGGAATAAGTGGTTAATCAGTATAAGTTTCTGGTGAATCCACTCAAGAATTCCGAATAATGAATAACTGGTTAATACATTATGAATAAGTGGTTAATCAGTATAAGTTTCTGGTGAATCCAAGAAAGAGTTCTCAATAATCAGTAAGTGGTTAATACGTTAGGAATAAGTAGTTAATCAGTATAAGTTTCTAGTTAATACATTCGAAATAAGTGGTTAATCTATATAAGTTTCTTGTGAATCTGAGAAAGAGTTCCCAATAATGAATAAGTGGTTAATATGTTAGTAATAAATGGTTAATCAGTATAGGTTTCTGGTGAATCCAAGAAAGAGTTCCCAATAATGAGTAAGTGGTTAATACATTAGGAATAAGTGGTTAATCAGTATAAGTTTCTGGTGAATCCAAGAAAGAGTTCCCAATAATGAGTAGGTGGTTAATACGTTAGGAATAAGTGGTTAATCAGTATCAGTTTCTGGTGAATCCAAAAAGCGGGAAATGAGAGGCGAGAAATTAAAATATTGACATACAAAAAAGTCAACAAACATACGTACGGAAGTATACGGTGGAGGAAAGTTGGAGTATTTTGGTTGGACGAAAAACGTTTTCCATATCAAAAAGCCCCAGCCAAGGGGCATGAATAGAAATATAATAAAAAACATAATCACGACTCAACATCCTCTGGGCCGACTTCCATGCTCTGGTCTCCGTCCTCCTCCCCAGATCAAGTTTCCTCATCTTCACCTTCTTTCTCTCCATTAATCACGGCAACCTAGCTCATGGGGACAGTAGAAACTATGACGTCAACAATGGCCCTATTCCTTACCACCCAGCGTGAACCAACACCCTTAGTGTTTAGTCCAGGATTTAGGATCTGGAGTTAGGCAGAGCATTCTCAAATGATTCGTCCATCGAATTCGCTAAACTGTTCTCGAGTTCTATAATCTTGGCCTTTGGGTCAGACTCTGTTTTCTCCAGAACCTCGACTTGAGCTCACAGGGCAATAAGGTTGATTTCAGAAGAAGAGGCTTGGGTACATAGAGCCATCAATTGGGCATCGGAAGTCGCCAGCTTCTCTTTTAACTTGACAATTTCTTCTTTCCTCTGCTTAGCTTCCTCCTCAGCCTTCTTCAGCTCCTTATCCTTTCGTGACCAACGACTTCTTTAGCCGATCCTTATGATCTCGAAGGGTGTTCAACTCATTCTCCACCTCCTTGATCTGAACATCCTATATAACCTCCATCAAATCCCTCTCTACAAAGACGTCAGAATCTGTTAGGGGTGAGCAGAGTGTTGTCAATAAGCTATCCAGGCTCAACCCTTGGAGACTAGATAGAAGAGTACGAAAAACGGACGAGGGCACCTTCTAGCAAATCTAGATCCCAGTCCACAGTGAGGTCTACAAGCTCCTCCACTAAGATGGACTTCTTTCCCTTACCTTGCCCTTTCTGGCTATCTGTTTTCCTTTTGTGCTGCTATAATGGTTGAGCAGGAGACCTCGAACCTTGTTCTTAAGCGGGTCGAGTGGGTTAAGTTAGAGCCGAGTTCTGAGGTGTTGAGCTAGAAGTACCCCCAACTCTCCTTGCCACTAACTGGCGTTCCAAAGCCTTAATACCACTGGGTACCATGCTCTCTGCAAAACAAAAAGAAAGAAATACAAGTATTATCACACTTAGAAAATTTTTGCTAAAATAAAAAATACAAGATATCGGCAAATAACAAATAAAGTCATACCCAAAATGACTCTTAATAAGCTTTCAAGCCCATCTATCTTATCCTTATAATAGATGTGCCCTTTCTCGTCCACCCACTTGACAAGAAAATCCAAAACATCAACATCATCTGTAGTCAGAGTTAAGGCCCAAGTTTTGATGAGTTACAAGGGCTTCTCCTAGGAAGCTTGGCTCTAATAAAGATAAAGTGTCGGGGCACCATCTGATGTAAGGAAGAAAGACATGGTTCAAGGTTCTCCCTCTAGCTTGAAGAAATTCTTCTTAAAATCTTTCAAGGATTCTTGACAAGGCAAGAATACCTTACGACCCCCTTTGACATGCAAAGTAATCCAACCTTTCTAGAAACTACTCCCAGATGGCATGAATTGAGTAAAGAAGAAGAAGAACGTTGCCACTGAGCATGGCTAGTCGAAAGCACAACACATTAACTTATAAGCCCATATGAATCCCCAAGCATTGGGATGAAGCTATGTGAGTTCCACTTGTAGATAGTTAAGGACTCCCATTTGGAAAACGGTGAACAGAGGCTAGATTCTAAAGCATGTGAACATTGCTTCGTACAAGTACATGAAGTATGAACCCTTTGTATGGGTTAAATGCGAATGTTGTATTCGTGGTCTCAGAGCCTTTCTCTACAAGATGAAGATATTCCCTCTATTGAGCTATATGCTCTGGTGTCTCAATTCTCAAAGGAGTTCCCAATACCTCTCAATCTACCCGCTGGTACAAACTAATTTCTTGGGGTAGTATGAGCACTTTTTGATTAGAACTAGTAAGTCTCTGTCATCCTATATCTGATATCTTGGAAACACCTATAGATGTCGTACTGACATCTAAATCAGAAGAAGAAAAACCTCCTAATTTTTCTAACTCTTTGATGAGTTTGGAAGACAAGCGGGCCGACCTAAGCCTTGCCACTTTTATGGTAGCATCCGCCTTCTGGATCATATCCCAGATAATAACCCAGACAACAACCTCTGCCCCCCAATAGAACTCTCACACTGAAGGGAGCGCCTCCACCAGGCATTGCGCGATGGAGACGACAATGCTGATAGGATTTCCAAGGAACTACCTTCCCCTTCGTCACTGTCAATTTCCCTCATTCTCACCATGGTAAGAATGAAAATGGTGGAAAATTGGGGGGGGGGGGAGTAGCACCTGGTTGGTTGAAGAAGGAAAAAGCTTAGAAGTGAAGGGAATGGCAAAAAATGCCAAAAACCACAATGAAAGAGAGAAAAAGTAGTAGAAATGGAAAATGGAGAGGAACCACCTCCCAATCCTATTTATAGGGGTGTACTAAATCCCCCAACTGCCACCACTAAGGAGGGAATTTCAAACGTTTCATTAGAATTTGAAATAATGGCAATGCGAAAACCAAATGAAGGCTGCTATTTAATGCACGTCACATATCCACAGAAAACTATCATGGTAGTTGAAAGGACTTCGGCCAAAGGTGAAAGGTCATGTATAAACTAAAATGGAATTTCATCTAATCTCGATTGTGTCATATCCTCCACATGACAACGACCCAAAGTATCATGACCCCATCTATCAAATTAAAAAAAAATGTCAGATCACAATTGTTGACCAATTCATACACCACTTGACTCCAGATAACAGTTCCACACAACTTGGGGGCATTACGTCATCCTATCATGAATCCCGAACAATAACCCTCAACCAAACTCTAAGCCTTTGAAAAACATTCATGTCCAATGATGAACTGCAGTCAATCACTGATAGCTGTCAAGACTATCAAATTAAAATAATTTATAAATTGATTTATTAAAATACTTGTAATATAAGGCACAATCAGATCGAGCCCTTAAATCATTCTAATTAAGCAATCAAATTAAGAGGTTAATAGGGAGAAAAAAAGGTTGCAAAATTAATTAACGAAAAGTAATTAAAAATTGTAAACAAAATTAAGTAAACAACTAATCCAAAAAAATCAACTAATCTTAGATTTAATCTATCATTGATCACTACGAATCCATTCAATTGCTAGTTAGATTCTTGGTCTTTGATCACATCAAGAAGCCTTAAGATGATATATGAATTCTCTACTAGATAAGCATCTAGAATTTAATTAATTAAGGTTAAATGAATTAAATACATATCTAATCCTAAATTAATCTAAAACCCAGAATTTAACCAAGCTTAACAAACAACATCCAAGAAGCCTTTGATGCATTGTTTAGTCTTTGTAATCCTCATTAAACACGTGGTAATTGTGCATTTATCACATCAACATCCAAATTAAATTAACCAATTTAATTTAGATTTAATAAAATAAAAAAGGAACTTGATTAATAAGTAAAAGATAAACTTGATTAACAAGTAAAATAAAAAACTTGATCAACAAGTAAAAGAAAAACTTATTTAACAATTTAACGTAAAACAATCAAAACAAGATCTCAGAATTAAACATCAAGATTGTCAATCCATAGGATTGATTTAAAAGGGTCTATCCCTCCATGGATGGAAGGGTAAAATAGAAAAAAAAAAAGAAAAAGAAAACTAGAGATAAAGGAGATGGAGAAAGATGAAAAGAGGAAGTACAAACAAGAACGACTAGGAAAAAATTAGGGTTGAGTTTTGTTGTTACTGTTTCTATTTAAATAACTATCTCTAAAATTAAAAATCTAAGTTTTTCCTCAGCTTATGGTTAATTCTCTTCCTCTTAGCTTTAATTGGACACCTAATTAGCATAATTTGGGCTTAAAATGAGAAATGTATGCCCAAAACATTCTTAACAGCTCTCTAAACCAGTCAGCCAATTTCAAAGGGTCAAAACATCATCGAAACGTCATCATTTTGATAAGTGATCTCATAAGAATTGAATATCTATGTCTCATATTTCATATGGAATCAATTTCAGCTCCATATGACACTTACAACCCAAATTATGCCCCAATTTTTGCACATCATCCAAGTTTCAGTGACAACATCTTTGTTCTGACTTCATGGCTCAATCTGACCTATTAGACATCGGATTCAACCATCAAGCTCTCATCAAAGTTATAGAGCCTTCTCTCAGATTTCCTTCAAGTTAAAACTCATAATTTTTAAATATCTAGAACCCAAGTTATACCCAAAATATATAAACAATATAAAATTTTCAATAATGCTATAAAATATAGTTAAGCCTAATTTGAACCTAAACTTATACAATGTGACCAAAATCAATTAATTAAGCATTTAAGAGGTCTAAGAGACTAAATATGAGACTTAACTAATATATTAAAATTGTGTTTATCGATCACCTCATGACAGGTGGCAACAACCATGAATGGCAGCTATGACAATAACAACACATCAATGCTCAATTCAAAAGGGGATTTTCCTTCTATCTTGCTTTGCAACTAAGCATCACTTCCCTATAAATAACAGACTAAACTATTCAGGTATGGATTTGAACTCCTAAACACTACTATCTTAATGCACAACCTAACTTGAACATTAAAGTACATTTGCAAGTACACCATCCTTTGCTCCATCATAGCTGCCGTTTTGTCTTTGTAGGTACACCACTATCTGTTCCACCCATTTTAAGGCTAGCCTTGTTTTTTCCTTCCTTCTTTTTTTTTTTTTTTCTAAGTTGAGGTTCAATCTTTTTTATTTCAAATGCTTTTACATAATGTTATTTAATATAAAATTCAACCAAAATAAATTCAGAACCCTGTTCTAACTTTGAACCTTTGTGTATATCTTATATGGGTCTCTGACATAAAACAAAAAGGATGTATCTGTATTTTATCCGCAATTTACGAAATTAATAAATTCAAACGAGAAGGGTGATTTCACGAACAATGTTCGGATGTATATGTGTTTTATCAGCAATTTATGTTTAAAGAACTTTTAGAGACATAGTAAAGATATCAATTTAAAATTTAGTAAAAAGAAAGATATTAATTTTAAATTATTCTTAGGCCATGTTGACAACAGAGCTCCAGAATCGGGTCAAATGTTACTGTTTAATAAAAAAATATTTATTTAAGTATTTTGTTTACAACTACTTTTTTTGTATTTTTCTTCTATCAAGTTAAAAAATAAATATACATTTTAATTTATAAGAAAATAAACCTTCAACCTCTAATCAAATTTTATTTCATTCTTGAAAGATTTTGTTTTTCAATCTGTCTTTCTAAAACGACTTAAATATTTAATATAAATTGAGATATCTGAGTTGATTTCTTTCTATAAAGAATTTAATTGGTATGCATTGATGATATAAATGAGTTTTACACTAACATTTATTAATAAATCACTATTTATTGTTATTTCTTTTTCTTAATAATAAAAATAAAAATAAATATATCAAAATATTAATTGATGTTAATATAAAATTATTTATACTAACAATGCATACCACTTTAATTTTTGTGAAAATTCCTCCTATTTAAGACATTATTACAATACATTGGCATAGAGACTGAAAGTACAAACTGAAAAGACAAAATTTCATCTGTTATTATTATTTTGGTTTCCTTTTGAGAAGGTTGGGTGGGGAATTAGGATTGTGGTTTCTTGTCCCTGAAACAAACCCATGGTGTTGCTTACTAATAGAACATTAGAACTGCAGATGTGTGCTTTTCTTAATTTTCCAAACGCATCAGGAACATCTTCCTAGCACATGGCTTGCTTGCCACTCTGTTTGAGGGAAAAAGGTTTTGATTATGTTTTGGAATATGAAATAACTTGCAGTATTTGTGTTCGCTTTAACCATTTCAGAATGATGCTTACTTCATGTTGTAAAGTATTTGCACTCAATTTGAATAAACATCCTAGACAGGAAAGCATCTAACTATGAATCAATTTCATAAAGGATCTTATTATGGTTCCATTCTAAGCCACTCTTCATACCAAAAGGCCGTGAATGTGGCACTTTTCAAGCTTTCCTGAAAGGCCAGATGCTGATCAAGAGACTATTCCCCCTTGTTGCCAAAGTAATTCCCTGTGATTGTAATCTAAAATGTAGATAGAGTGATAAAAATCTTTTTCCTGTTTATCCTTAAGAAAGATGCACAAAAAAAAAAAATATGGGCAGAGCCTATCCTCTAAAAAGGGTGGATGCATGCTTTATAAATTTTGGTTTCATAAAGAACATTTTTAACATAAATATAAGAAAATATATATGTAATCTCATAAAACATGAAAAAATGCATATAAAAGTTCTTATATTCAGCATTAATCATTACAAACACAATACAAGATTAATATTTATCAAACTCTTATGATATTTCACATGAATTGACACAATTTTAAAAATAAAAAATGAATAGGATCAAAGCTAGGAAGTATATGATTCTGCGTAAGGAGTATCTAATACAATATTCAATACATGTATCCGATGTAGTATTTGATACAAGTATCTGATAACTAGCCTCAATTGAATACAAATATGAATGCCAAGTCCAAAATTTTCCTTAGCTTTAATGAGAAATTGTGCTTAAAGTTATGCACCTTTTTCATACTTGATTCTTAGGGTGTCTATGGATTGGGTTGGGTGGGTTCAACAGTATTTTTGAACCTGACCCACTCATTAGAACAGTGGGTTGGGTTGAAAAGATTTTTTTCGCTCAATCTGACTCAACTTAACCCGACCCGTTCAAGAGTTGATTGGGTTGGGTCGAACCCGTAAGTCCGACATTTTTATTAAATAAATTTTCTAAAAAATAACAAAATATAAAATCTAACAAATTAATATCATATGTCTCAGTCTCAAATAAACTAAATATCATAAATCAATAAGTGCATAATAAATTAATAACTAACAAGTTTTACTAAATCTGAAATAAATTAAATAAAGCTAGTCATAACTCAAATAATAAATTAGTCTAACTAATCGAAGTCAATGTCATCATGCATGTCATATGTATTGACATAATCATTGACTTCACTCTCTATTTTTTTCATATACTCTTTATCATCTAAACGATCAATTAGTTTTTCAACACAATTGTCACTTAGAGGCATTGAGAGTCTTATGAACATATTTCCTTTGTTCACTTTGAGAGTGACACCACAATGCCTACACTTAAACTTGATTGGAACAACATAAGAATGAGGAGAAAACATCCTAAAATGCCACAATGGGTATTTAGGATTCATGGACATCTCATAGAACTTTGCACGACGACGTGCCCTCATTTCTTCCTTGGTCTGCACAATCAACAAGACAATTATCAAATTACATACAAATTTAAACTCAACAATGAAATAATAAGTTTATAAGAAATAGAAAGACAACCATTAAACCGCAAACAACTAAAAGAATCAATGTTTAAGACCCATAATTTTTTCTCTAACAGCTGACGTATCTAACATACCAAAAAAGTATTAACAATTAGTAATTCATTAAACAAATTGAATGAGTTTTATATAACACACTATCATCTTCAAGCTTCTCAATCTTATCCATCTGAGCCCGTAAATCAATGGGTTTCTTAGGATTCCTCAACCAATTTTGAGCACAAATCAATGCCTCAACAGTTATGGGTTGTAAAGAGCTACGAAAAGGGTCAAGAACTTGCTCTCCAATACTAAATGCTGACTCAGATGAAACTGTAGAAATATGAATTGCTAAGATATCCTTAGCAATGAATGAAAGAACACGATACTTCTTGGTCTTTCCTCTCCACCATGTGAGAATATCAAAGTCATCTACATCATCCTCCTTGTACCTCTCAAGCTCATTTTTTTTACCGCATGTTATTTTTCTTCACTTTCAATCTAAACTCAGATTTATAACTATCATTATCATCTTCAATATTATCATCAAGTGTAGATGAAGGAACATCAGATGACATGTCACTAGAATCACTATCATAAAGAGGAATAAGGTGCATTTGTTGATAATGTTCAAACAATGTCCTCATAACATTATTCAACTTCTTCATAATTTTCATACTCAATTCCAAGTCACACATCTTTTCTAAGCAAAACTCAAAATAATCCATTTTATAACCTGGATCAAGGACAATAGCCACAAGTAATAAGTAATTTAGAGGACCATTAATGTCATCCTAATATTTATCTAGCTTCATTTTCATGGAAATGACCATCTTCTTCAAAATTGGATCATTCCCTCCAATCCACTCCTTTATAAACTTATTGATATCACACAATTTACGGAAGAAAATATTTGAAGAAATATGTGAACACCCAATTTTGTCTGGGTATTTTTGTAAAATAAAAAAATAATTAAAAAAAAAAAAAAAAAAGGGTTCAATCTTTCATTTAGTAGCTCATTATGCAACCCATTGGTCCATTAGCCCATTTACCCATAATCTATGTTCCAACCCATTAACCCATTAATCCATTGGCCTAGTAACCCATAACCCATGATCCAATCTGTAACGCCCCAATTTTTAGAAAATATTCTGAATGTACTGTTTTCTGTTTTTCATGCTTTTGTATGAATGACCGCTGTATCCCTATTTTTCTGTTCTCAATTTCTGTATGAAAACAATTACGATAATACAGGCTCAAATTTTATTTGATCGTTTTACTGAAGTTTGCTTCGAGACGGTAAAATAAAAATTTTTCTCAGCTCTTGTATTAATTTTTCCCAACTATATAATACCGCTGGATATTTTATTTGAACGTTTTGGACAATTACCTACGTTGTGGGAAAAAATGAGAAAATGACCGTTACGTCCCGAACGTCTTTGTTTTTTGTTTTTCTTTGTTTTTAATTGTTTTCTTCTTGATTTAATGCCCGAAAATACTGTCTGTGATTTTATATAGACTTTTTGTGTGATTTGCTCGAGGCGGGAAAATAATATTTTCCGGGCCGGGAAAATCTTATTTTATATTTAGAATTGGGGGATCTTACTTAACCCGATCTGAATGAGACTAAAAATAATCTTTTAATTTTTAGAATTTAATCATCAAATAAAATAATTTTATATTATTATAATATTATTTTATTAGTCAAGTATATTTTAGTGACAATGGACCCGAAAATATTTAGCGGGACCCACAATTAGCAAACCCGGTAGCTTAACTAAATCACCGTAAGCGGTAGAACTTTCCGAAACAGTGACTCAAACTAAATGAGAGAATTTAATGCAGATGTGACTAAGCAAGGTGAGTCACCATGAGCAACCAATAGGATTTAAGCTTGTTAAGCAAGATTGGATCTTGACCTTTGATGCATTCAATGGCTTGGATGAAGCCAAATCCATGCACATCCATTTGCACTTGAGTGCTACGGCCAAGAGGCCTTGGAAGACAAAAACTACACTTCATCTTCATCACTTTTCTCTCTTCTCTCTCTTCCAAGAAACCTAGCCTCCATTGTTGTTCTTCTTCCCTATCATTCGGCCAAGAGCCATTCCTAATCATCCAACCATCCAAAAATTTTTCTAACCAAGTTTCCTTAACCTAAACACTATTCTAAGAACCTTTCTAGTTGGAAGTTTCTTCAAAATCTTCCATTTAGGGCTTGGAAATCAACCTTGTAAATTTGACCTAGAAGGTGAAATATCATATTTTTCTTTTCTCTCTTCTTTTTCAAAGTTCTAAGCCATGATTTCTCCATGGTTTAGCTTCTTTTTCATGGTTAATAACATGTAGATTTTATTTGAGATTTTTAGGTATTTGGTGGAGTGAAAACCGAACCATAGGAGGTGTGAAAGCTAATCATTTGTCTTCATTTAAGGTAAGAGGAAGACAATTCTTATCATCCCTTGATGGTGGTAAGAAGATGGATTGTTTGTAGAATCCATAAGGATTCGGTTGTGGTGTGTTTATTGATGTGTATTTATTAATTTTTGTGGTTGCTAGTTGCTTAGGTGTTGTATGTTAGTAGCTTTCATGTTTGGTGATTGTAATAATTTTGCATGTCTATTAGCCTTTGATTGTATGTCTATAAGCTTTAATTTAGGTTTTATGTGTTAGAAATATTTTGCATGTGTTAGAAATATAAATGCATGTGTTAGAATTGTATGATAAGGTATAAGATGTGAATAACATGTGTAAATTTGCATGAGTGTTCCAAAGAACACATTCCCTAGTTCACGGCAATGACAAAGTGTGAGGACCAAAATGTTCTCTTAATTTTTCCTAAAGTGTAACTTAATTAATTAGGAGAAATAAGAAGGTTTCAAATTGATTTGATCAAAGAAAAGGAATTTAGAAATCAAATGGTAAAGATTTAGTAAATTTTGGGCCAACATGCCTAAAGGATTTATATGATTCAAAATCATTATTTTATAACATGATTTAATGAACTTAGATAAGATAATACCTTTGACATGATTTAGAAATCAAATGAAAAAGTTTTACGAAAATTTGGCCAACATGCCAATATAGGTTATCATGGTTTCTAAACTTAGTTTCAAAACTTTTTCAATCAAAAAGAGACAATACAAGTTAAGAAGAAATTTTCTATAATGATTTTTGAAGAAACAAATTTAGTAGAATTAAGCTTAAAGGATTAAAACTAGTAATTTTATCATTAGGAAGTAAAATACAGAAATTTTGAGAAATTTTCTAACATATAGCTCACTTAAGGTTTTGAAGCATGTTAGAGATTTCAAAAAGAATTAAATGATATGGTTAAAAATTAGGTAAATGGAAATTTTATGGATAATTTAGGAAACTATTATTATGATATTCTAAACAAAATAATCATTCAATTTTTAGTAAAAATGAACCAATAAGGTAGTAAAAATATCCTAAAGACAAGATGCGGTATGAAAAATTATTCTACATAGTTTAAATGTACTAAGTACTATTTCATTGGCTTAAACAGTAATTTTAAGGGCATTCGAATAAGAAAATGATTTAAATCCTACGCGATTGAGAAAACGTATTAAAAATACTACGCGATTTTAAAAACAAAAAATATATTTACCCGATTTTTAAACGTTTGTAAAAACGACGGAATTATGAAAACGCGATAAAATTTCTACGCGATTGACCGTTACTATCTTTATACTGTCGGGAAAATGTGAACCCGTACAGATTATTTTTGAAAATCTTTCGCTGTCGGGAAAATGTGAACCCGTACAGGCTTTTGAAAATTTATATGTTGTCGGAAAATGTGAACCCGTACAGGCTTTTGAGAAATTATTTGCTGTCGGGAAAATGTGAACCCGTACAGGCTTTCCATCTATCTGTTATGTGTGCCATGTATTTGGTGGGTTGGTTGACGAGACGAATCACATCGTGTTGTCGATGCGATAAACGTAGTGTGGTTCATTGTTCTAATGAACTTGGAGACTTTAGTGTACGGGATCCCACATGTGGACGGTTGGTAGCTCCGGGCCGTGTAAACCGATAGCACACTATGGTACTCGACATACACTATATTTAATCAAGATTTGTGAAATCTAGTAGTACATTTGCCCAGAGTGCCACAACGTGAGACCGTGAACTACACCACGCCCGGATTGATGGATTCTGTGTCGTGGGGCTATAGGCAACGTGTGACAACAATAATAGTTGGTGGGGCAGCCGTGGTACTATTAGATTTTGCGAGTCATTCCTCTCTCGATACTTGTGTTTTCTTTAGCTCCATGGAGTAGGATTTTGTCATATTATTTATCTCTATGTCTATTTGTTTACATCTTATCTATTTATTGTTTATCTCGTATCTTATTTGTTTATTTTATCTGTTCTTGTTACTATATTTGGTTATTATATCTTATCTGTTTATTCTTATCTTTCTTATTTTATCTGTGAGGTTTTATCTGTTATGATATATATTGTTATGATATCTAAATTTTACTTCAATTTGTTATTATAATTGTTAAAGCTTTATGTATTGCATGAACTGTATATATGTTGTTTGTCGTCTTCTTATTGGCCATGTTGTGATGATTTTATGTTGTCTTACCTCTTTGTTATATGTATTTTCTGTTTATTTATTTTACGCGGTAAAGACTTCGAGGAAGAGGATCACCTATTGAGATCGTGTACCCGAGGAGGAGGAAGGTCGGCGACAGGCGACCGCTTTACGATCAAGAACCATCCGATCATCCATATCCTCTGGATTGATTGTGAGGGATGGCGACGCCAGGATTTTTAGGATTCATAGAGCTGGTATTTCATGGAGGTGCTCTGGCTTGGCACTTACGAGGCGATCGTGACTTTGTGACGTATGCAGGACGTGTGACCGTGATCCTACGACAACGTTTTGATGAAGAGTCTGTCATGACTACGACACTTTTTCTGCACTTAGAGTTACCCTTATCCATTAGGCGTTATTGGGGTGCTGAAAACCCTGAGCCTAGTGAGATAAGCATCGTATCGATAAAACAATCCGTTATCGCCGTGTGTCGAGACATCCAGGATATCTATCTCACGATGATCATTTTCATCTTGAGAGTGATCCATCGAGGATTAGATAATCATGATGTTTTTTTTTGGGCGCGTCGGTGTATGTACGTATATATTAACTCTTTTATTGCTTTCTTTCTTGTTTTTGTTTAAATAGTTGTAGTCTTAGTTGTAAATTATTTGTACAGTTTATAACTTAATCATATGTATATTATTAGTGATGATGTTTTTTTTATTTCGTATTTTCCGCATTATCTTTTTATATCATATTTATATCTATCAGGAATTATTTTACAACCCGTAATAATATTTAACAAATGTTTCACAACTTGGGTAGATTTTATTTTTATTTCTTTTATTTTCTTTTATGTGTGACATCCTCCAAAGGGGTGTTACACAATCCATTAACCCATTTATCCATAAACTCATAACCCATCCTATACTAACCTTAAACCTATCCAAATCAAATCCTATCGGTATCCTAAACCAACCCCAACACTCATCCTAAACAGATCCCAACTCATCATCCTAAACCAATCCTAATCATACTTTAACTCAAACTCTTCAACCTAACCCCTCCTATATTAACCTATAACCCCAAGGATCTTTAGCTAAAAAAACAGACCTCGGCTTAATCAGATTTTGAGAGCTTAATCAGATTTCAGTTTTAAACATTTCAGCAAAGTCATAACCATATTCTATACTCTTTACGTAGCCTTCATCCCCTTTTACCACTATCTTCCATAATCACCTATCCAAAGCTTCCATAACCAAAGCTTAACCCCCACCATCCATAACCAAGACCAAAACCCATCCACCAGCAGAGCTCACTGTCCTCCCACCTAGCCGAGCCAGAATCGCCGAGCCTAGTTCGACCTCACCGACCCACAGCGCCTCAAACCAGCCGAGACCGCACCACCGTAAATTGCCTGAACGACATTACCGTTTCGCCGTTCCAGCCCAAAGGCCATGACCTGCAACTAGCAACCCTGGAACAGCGCTGCCCGAACTACTAGGATGCGACCTAACTGCCATCTTCGCTCCTAACCTGTCGAACTAGCAGCTCCATCCAGTTCCGGTGAGCATCGTCTGAGTCGCACCTTCGATCTGCACTCCAGATCCGAGAAGCTAGGATTCTAGTGAGTTGAGTCCAAGCCATCACGCACCATGTCGGTAAGCCAGTCGCCGCTGTCGCTATCGATCTGCTCTTCCACTGCCATCTGTCGTTTGCTCTGTTGGTCCCCTGGTTAGTCTCTGCAAAACATCACAGGAGAAGAAGAAAAACAAATACCCCCCTTTTCTAATATTTCGTAAGTTACTGTTTTCGTTGTTATTTTTTTTTTTGGCAGAAATGGGCTTAAGCTAATGGGTTACCAAAAAAGATTAAAAAAATGAAAAAAAGGTAAAAAAAATGATAAAACTACAAAGTAAAAATATAAAAATAATTAAATGTTTTATTAAAAAATAAAATAGGGTTAACTGAGTTGTAACAGCTTGTTAATCCTATGATTGTTGGATCATTTGAGTTGTAACAACCTAATGATTCAAATTAAGCAATAATCAGTGGGTGACGTCTCTAGCGTGACGCGGACTTCACCTATTCAAACCCTAATTTGATTAACAGAGTCGCGACGACCTGTTAATTCAATTTTTTTTTATAAAAAAGTAAAAAAAAAATTTAATTAAATCTTTTCTTTAAATAAAATCAACCAACCCACACTTATTTTCTAAAGAATTACGTGCCTTTGAATTCCTCATTGCACCTGAGGGTACGTAGGAGCAGAATTTTTATTTCGTCAAGCCAAAGTTTAAATTTTCACAAATTATTTATTTTTTGTTGTTTTTTTTATATAAAGGGTAAAACAAATATATTTTGAAATTATTAAGTTTTGCATAACTAATTTAGGGTAATCGTTTTAAAACGGATGTATTAGGGGTGCTGTGGGATTAAGTCTCTACCATTCTCTATATATAACCGACTCCCGAATCCAATCTAGTTCCAAAGACCATTTTTTGAAAAGGGTTTTCTATTTTTTTTCTAATTTAAATAAAATTGGTGGCGACTCCCTATCATAATTTATTTGTTCGTCGTTCCTGCCGCGATTTTCGGTCGCGACAGATGGCGACTCCACTGGGGAAACTTGAGAGTCAAGCTCATATAAATTAGTTATACAAAATTTTGCAATCTTTTTATATTTGTTTTACTTTTTTTCTTTGTTTGTTTCTAATTTTTTAAAATTGTTTTTGTTGATTATTTTGTTATTTTAAACCTTAGGATAGAGCATTTCTTTGGGTTTTTTTTTGTTTTATTTTGTTATTTTGCTTGTATGCTCCATATAGTCACCACACCTACACATTTATCACACACGTTCGAGTGGGGCCTTATACTCGGGTCTGATTGAAGCCTAAGTTAAGAAGAGGTTGTGTAGTGATAGCCATTTTGGATGTACATCTTGTTTGGTTATTGCAAAAACCTCATCTAGAGTGTGCCATTTTCACGAATGTCCCACACCTAATGGTTTACTCACTATTTCGTGGTTAACATTTTGAAATGGAACTTGGCTCTAGAGACCTTTAGAATAGAAAAGCCACTCAATGAAAGTTCTCACAAATCAGTAAGACCCATAGATCCTTAGGATGGAATCCTTCAATTTAAGGCAATCATTTAGGACACGAAGGGAGCGTACTTCTTCTTTATCTAGTTATCCCTCATTTTTTTCTTAAAAAAAAAAAACCAGCATCTCACATTTTCAGGACATTCCTAGCATTTAAAAAAAAATGTTTTCATTCAATCCATTTCATCTTATGCATTTCATCTCATTCTTTGTGTGATGTTATCGTATTCAGCAACCATTGCATGACCAAGAAAAGAAGACACCAATCAAATTCGAGTTCACAACACAAGGGCTCAAAGAAAGCTTACAGCCATGGCAGTTGAGAATGATGGAAGAAATCTAAGTATGGAAGTTGATGAAGTGAAAGGAAGGATAAATGAGGTGACAGAGTCGCAGAGAAGAATTGTGGAAATGTTGTTAGCCATGAGGGAGACCCTTACCTTGATGGGGGTAGTCACAGGTATAGGAGTAACCGAGGCACATTCGCACCCACCAAATATCAATCACATGATGACAAACCCTGGGGTCACTACTGAGATACCTGTTGTGGGAGGAACAACAAATGTTGCATTACTAGTACTTCTTATCGGAGAAGGATATCATTCCTTAGAAGGAACTCGAAATAAGGTTCATGGTAATGCTGAGTATGCATGGGAACCACCACATATATCCATCCCAATGTCAACAGGATTTTTGGCTGGGACTGGTCATGCAGTAAGCCAAAATGACAAGATGGGAGAAGAATGGATGGAAAAGATGGAAGAATAAATTAAAGCGATCAAATGTCCTAACACTTATGGTCCCCTTGGGATAGAAGAATTGTGCCCTACTGTTAACATCATCATCCCTAAGGATTTTAAAAATCTAGAATTCGTCAAATTCTGAAAACATACATTACCAAAATGTCAATTTGGTTAAAGGATTGGAAATTTCTCGTCAGTTTCTTTCATGAAAGTTTGACTAGACCTACTTTGGAATGGTGTATCCAACAAGACCTTTCCAAAATCTCTTCATGGGATGACTGGGCAAACTTGTTTATGGGACAATATCGGTTCGACTTGGATACAACCCCAACCCGAGAGCAGTTGGAAACACTGCAGAAGAAAAATGAAGAAACATTCAAGCAATATGCCCAGAGGTGGAGAGCTCTCACAGTACAAGTGCAACCGCCGTTGACTGTGACAGAAATGTGCTCATACTTGTTAGGGACCTTAGGAGCTCTGTATATTGGGACAATGGCAGGTGCTGCGTATCAAGACTTTGCTGATTTAATTGTTGCTGGAGAGAGGATTGAAATTCTAGTAAAGGTTGGAAAATTGCCAACTGGTAATAATGAAGATGGTTTCAAGAAGGGGTTTCCTCCTAAGAAAAGAGAGCCAAAGGTTAGCTACGTGCAAAGCCAACAACCTTCACAAGCCTGCTACCCACCATCTTACCCTGCCTACCGAGCCTCTCCATATAATCCAAATACTTACCATTCTTATCAAATACCTGCACCTTCTCATTTACCTTGCCTAACCGCCCCTCCCATGAATACACCTCAAATCCCATAACTCCAAATTAATAATGTTCCCGTACCCTAACCATATTGCCCAATCTATATCCAATACGTTCTCTACCTTCACAAAATTTCCCAAATCACCCATAACCTAGGTCAAACTTTCGAAATCAAGGCTGCTCTCACCCCCAAAACCTACCCATTTTCCAAAACTATCCATTTCAAATGCAGATTTATTCCAAAGGCTATTTGATGCTCACCTCATCTTAGGAAATCCTGTAGGTCCCTTTGAACCACCATTCCCAAAGTGGCATAACCTGAATTTAACTTACAAATACCATATAGATATTCCAGGACACTCAATTGAAGATTGTGAATCTTTTAAGATTGCGGTAAGAAAGCTAATTGCTTGTGGAAAGCTTAATATTGAAGAAGTACCTAGATCTAGTATTGTCAATAACCCAATTCCTAATCATGATGGGAGAAATATGGTAAATGCCTTAGAGATTGAGAGACCACCAATAAGGAAGGTCATGAGCTTGCATACGCCAATGATGAAAATATTTGAGGGGTTGAGTAAAGCATGTTATGATATCACTGCACCAGTTACAACAATGAAAGAAGAGGAGAAGTACGATGAAGAGTCAAGTTGTGCTTACCATTGTAGGGGAATAAGACATGATATTGAAAACTGCTGGGACTTTAAGGCTCGAGTCTAGGAATTACTCATTTTGAAAGTAATACAAGTCAGACAAGGGTTAGATTCTTCTGAAGAAGTCATTCGTCCTCCAGCAACTCGAAACCTCTGAACAATTGGAGATCTGAGGCTATTAATTGAAATGATTACCATAAAATAATTTGTGATGTTGGACTCATGTCAACTTTCTTGAAACATTAATGTAATGAATTTGCATGGGTGTCTTGTTTCCTTTCATTTTCATCCCTTTGTCTTTCTCGATATTTATTCTCTTTCATTTCTTTAATCCTGTGTTTGGATATTTTTTCATTAACGGAATGGAATGGAATAGGTGGGGATGGATCGGAAAGGAAATGAATGGAATGGAATATAGTTCCCCCCTCTTTGTTTGGAAGATTCATTAATGGAACGAAACGGAACATGTGTTCCCTCCATTCCACCTTAATTTTGGGGGGAACAAATATTGGACATTTGAGGGGAAGAGAGGGGGAAATGATTCCCCATGTGTTCCATTCCGTTCCTATGCATTTTAAAACTTCCAAACACAAAAACTTATTTTCGTTCCCCCTATTTCCTTTCCGTTCCCCCCATTACCTGTCATCCAAACATAGTGTAAAGCGTCTTCTTTGATAATTCTTAGTTTGGTAGATGTTAATAAATTCTACGTGTGTAAGTGTCTTTTGCAAAAAAAAAAGTCAAAAAGAAAAAAAAAGGAGCAAAGAAGGAATCACTTGGTTTATACAATCTTTTTGTCTCAAAATTAAAGTTTTGAAAATAAATAATCATGATTTGAAAATGAAGATTGACTGTTTTTCTCTATCTTTTATAAAATTTCATCATTTTTATCCCTTGTTACCCCTTTTGGGCTTGAATTTTTTTTTCAATAAACCCTGGATAAGGATCACTCCTATACTAGGGGATAGCATGAAGCAAAGGTTGATTGCAATGATGAATGTTCTGAAGCATAATGGAAAAGGAAGAAAAGGTGAAAAGGACAAGAAGTAAAAATAAAAAAATGATAAAAAAAAGGAGAAGGGAAAGGAGGATGAAAGAAAATGAAATGAAATGGGAAAGAAAATAAGAATAATAAGAGAAAAGTGTTTGAAAGTAGAAAATCAGTTGATGAAGTTTAATTTTGAACAATGATCCTTAGTCTCATTCCACCCTTAAACACTTGTTTGAGCCTTATATCTTTTCCTTCATAACCCCTAGCCTAGGCCACGTTACAAGCCTCAAAATGTTCATTCTGATCAATGAAGGTTTGTTGTCATTTTCATTAACTTTAATTTTAAGACAAAGGTTACGCTCATCTAAGTATTTAGTTCATTACTTCTTAAAAAAAAGAGAAAATAAAAAAAATAGACTTACACTAGGGCGAGTTTCTACCCTGTTCGAGTTGGCTCTACATTGGGGCATTCTTTCCCTGGTCCAATTTAATCTATACTGGGACAAATCTTTTGATCACTAGTACGAGCTCCTGCCTTATTCATTTCTATCCTAGACTGGGAAAATTTTTTCTTTGGTTTAATTTGGCCTTACACTAGGACAAGTTTGTACCCTAATCGACTCGGCTCTAAACTGGGGCAATTTTTCCTTTCTTTGGTTCAATTTGTCTTGGACAAATTTTTAGTCACTAGGATAAGTTTTGGTCCTACTCAATTTAGTCTTAGACAGGGACAAATTTCTCTTCGGATCAATTTGGCTTGATGTAGATATTCAGCAGAAGAAAATCCTTGGCTATAATGTCTAGTAGACAACTAAAGATTAGTCTCATGAAGGTCAAACCTATTCGTATCGGGTCAACCCTTCTTTGGATCTCATAAAATCATTTGTGTCTTTTTTATGTAGTCAAACTACCAAGACCAATCTAGAAGTTGTTTACCCAGTAAATTCCTTTCATGTCTTACTTTTGAATCCATGTTTGT
The DNA here is from genome assembly GCA_029884605.1 of Ormosia emarginata. Classification (NCBI taxonomy): domain Eukaryota; kingdom Viridiplantae; phylum Streptophyta; class Magnoliopsida; order Fabales; family Fabaceae; genus Ormosia; species Ormosia emarginata. The sequence continues at coordinate 9,960,667 of JAQQTP010000056.1, read as the reverse complement.
CTGTTACATAATGTTTCAAGTTAAGGCGAACAAAAGTACAACATTATGGTTTGACCATATGATGACAATCCCCTGATGAACAATTCAAATCGAAAAGAACTTCGAAGTTTCAATTAAAGGGGAAAATGATATCCTAAGGGATAATTCAGAAATAAGAGGTACTCGAGCAAAAAATGAAAAAAGCTCGTTATGTTGAAAACCCGAAAGGGTAATTTAAACAAGAGTTAAGACAAATAAATTGGAATTGCTTAAACTGGGGCAATTTTATTTACGTTCGATTGGCTACAAAGGGGCAACTTGGTTCGCATTCAATTAGTCATACTGTGGCAAAACTTTTGAGAATATATATTGAAGGAAGTAGCAACAAAGACAACGATTGAGTCATCAGGCTATTGCAAGAAATCAATGATCAATGAACAAGTACTGGGGCAAAATTTTCTCGCAAAGACCTAGTGGCTCCAAGCAAGGGTTCACAACAAGAGATTATCATCTCAATTCCTAAAAGAGGAGTAGTTAAGAGCAGAAAATAGGAAAATAAGATGAAAAAAAAGGAAAAGGAGAGAAAAGATGGGTAAGTAGGATTGAGACTATCAGGTCCAACAGGCAAAAACATGTGAACAAGAGTTTGATTGGTCAAAGCTATCTAGAATTGTCGCTGATACAAATGCTTTTTAAAGAGAGAAAAGAAAAAAGGAAAAAAAAAGGAAAAGAAATGAGAGAAAAGAAAAAAAAAGAAAAAAAAAGATTGATGAGAAAAAGATTTTAAGTCCATGACTTACTAGCACAAATTGTTTCATGCATGTTGAGCGCATAAGCTCCATGCATCATTTTGAGCACATCGGCTCTATTAATTATTGAGCACATCAACTCCAATCATTATTGAGTGCATCGGCTCCATGCATCATTGAGCGCACCGGCTCTATTCATTTTGAGTGCATCAACTACATGCATCATTTTGAGCGCATCGGCTCCATGCATCATTGAGTGCATCGGCTCCATGCATCATTGAGTACATCAACTCCATACATCATTGAGCGCATCGACTCCATTCATTTTGAGCGCATCAGCTTCATGCATCATTGAGCGCATCGGCTCCATGTTTTTAAATTCTTTGGAGCGCATTGGCTCCTTATTTTTTAATTTGTTTTGAGCAAACCAACTCCTTGCATTTTGAGAGCATCAGCTCCATACTTTTTAAATTTCTGTCAATTATTGCTTCTCTGCATTTGAAATCCCTTTTGGGCGTATCATTTCTATGTATTTTAAATTTCTGTCATTTATTTTTGAGTGCATCAGCTCCTATCATTTACTTTTTGAGGGCATCAGCTCCTGTCATTTACTTTTTCCTAAGCGCATCTGCTCCATGCATTTTAATTTTTGAGCGCATCGGCTCATGTCATTTACTTTTTTGAGCGCATCGGCTCCATGCATTTTAAGTTTCTGAGTGTATCAGTTCCATACATTTTATTTTTGAGCGCATCGGCTCATGTCATTTTCTTTTGAGTGCATCGGCTCCTGTCATTTAGATTTTTGTCATTTTACCCTTGAACGCATCGCTCTTCATTCTCACATTGTTTTTGTTTCTCCCATACAAAATTTGAGTTCATTTCTTTACTCGTTCCTTACCATGATAAAATGAAAAGCCACAGTTATTTTTTTTTCGTAAGAAACAAGTAAAGAGGGACAACTGTGAACACCCAATTTTGTCTGGATATTTTTTTAAAATAAAAAAATAATAAAAAAAAGAAAAAAAAAAGGTTCAATCTTTTATTCAGTAGCTCATTATACAACCTAACCATGATCCAATCCATTAACCCATTTATCCATAAACCCATAACCCATCCTATACTAACCTTAAACCTATCCTAATCAAATCCCATCGCTATCCTAAACCAACGCTAACACTCATCCTAAACAGATCCCAACTCATCATCCTAAACCAATCCTAATCACACTTTAACTCAAACTCTTCAACCTAATCCCCCTCCCATATTAACCTATAACCCCACACACAAAAGAGGACCTTTAGCTAAAAAAATAGACCTTAGGTTAATCAGATTTTGAGAGCTTAATCAGATTTCAGTTTTAAACATTTCAGCAAAGTCATAACCATATTCTGTACTCTCTACGTAGCCTTCATCCCCTTTTACTACTATCTTCCATAATCACCTATTCAAAGCTTCCATAATCAAAGCTCCAACTCCCACCATCCATAACTGACTGCAGGATTTAAGGATGTAAACCCAAGTGCAGGTTGTCTCAAGTAGTAAATTTCTCGGGAGTCCAAGGTCGATCCACAGGGAATTGATGAAGAAAAATTAATTGAGGTAGGAAAGGATTTGTCACAACACCAAAAGTAATAGAAGATGTTCACAAATGAATTTAAGAACTTGCTTGGGTTAGAAGATCCACTCTTGTTAATAAATTAAAGGCAAGATTATTTCTCTTTATAACTTAATTGAAATCCACACACAACGGAGGTTCAAATCGGAAAATATAACGTTCAAAGTTCAATTATATATGTAATCATATTATGATTCCTTTAATTATCTACCAACATTTGTAAATGAGTTCAAGTATTCACTGTGTCAATCCTATTGTCTACAATAAATCAAGATCTCCATTATACAAAGAAGATTTCTAAATTAATTGAAAATAAAATATAATACATATAATGTCCAATTGATAATATATCATTTAAGCACAAGAAATAGAATAATCTAACCTTATTTCATTACCAAGAGCTTCACTCTTTCACCCAAGCAAGATGAAGATTTAGTTACTCATAGATAAGAAGAAAGAAAGAGAGAAAAAAAGATGAACATAGCTTCACTTTAGAACAAGAGAAAATTACAACAAAGTAAAATAAGAAACAAGCATAACCATAACTTGTAAAAACTAAACCTAACACCAAGTGCCCCAAATAGTCAGCCAATGGTACCTTTTATAGAGGATTAGAAATACAAAATGACAAAGGGGCTGATTAAGAGTAGGTGGATGAGTGGATGAATGAGTGGAAAATGCCAAATGGTGAGGATAAGAGTAAAAAATCATTGAGATTTCTTGTCTCCGAAATCATTCATTGCTTAAGTCATGGATTCCGTCATCAAATAGAAAAGTCATCTTCATGAAAGTTGTAGATCTGGTTAACTTTCAGATGTCTAAATTTCAGCCCAAGATAATTCTTATAGCCCTAGATATGGCCCAATTACTGCAGACTGTTCAAGCCCAGTTTCAGCACCTCTGTTTTGACTTCCAAACCCAATATCACCTCCAAGCTATCCGAATTAGCTCTTGTGTTCTTCATGAAAGAATCTGGGTCTTAACTTTCAAATGTCTAAATTTTAGCCCAAGATAATGCTTACAGCCCAAGTTATGCTTTGATTACTGTACACTATTCAGGTTCTAGACACAAAACTCGTGTTCTTTCTTCCAAGCCCATTTAGCTCTTTTAGATGTCCATATTTTACCTAGAGCTCTTCATGAAAGTTGTAGAGCTTTCTCTCAGCTTTCCTACAAAGTAAAATTCATAACTGTTAGACATCTAGAACTCAAGATATGACCAAAATACAGAAACAATGTAAGAGCCAAATAATGCTGAAAAAATCAATTAAGTCCAATTTGAGTCCAATCTTACAAAACATAACCAGGCTTAATCAATTACGTACATATAGAGTGTAAATGACTAAAAATAAGGGTTTATTAATGTATAAAATATGTGCTTATCAAATTTCCCCACACTTAGATTTTTGCACTCCTAGGCAAAACACATAAGAACAAAGTTAGGAGGAGACAAAGAAAAATGACACAGACTCAAAAGCTAAAAACTCTAAAAGACTCGATGAAGCAAGAAGAGCAACAAGAAATTCAGTATTAATGAGATAACATTTCTTCACATCTCAAACCAACATGCAAGAAAACTTCAGTTGAAAAAAATGAATCAAGAATGATAGATCCTCGCAGAATTTACTCTTAATCTCTCAAGTGTTTAAAAGGTAAGTATTTCACTCTATTTAACCCATGAACAATTGCACTTCTATAAGCTTGCTTATCTTCTACTTCTCCGCTACTCAAAACACATGCATACAAAAATCAAGAGGACTTTATTCAAGGTTGTAATGGCGTCATGGTAAATGAGAGGGGATAATATGGATATGCAAAGATAAATACCAAAGAGAATAAAAGAGCATTATGGTACAGTTAGAGTGGAGAAAATATTTGAGAACATTCATCATAAGGACAATCACCAATATTTGATTAATGTTTTGTTGAAGATCAATCCCAAATTGGTGAATTGAATTCATTGTTAGACTTGAACATTCTCCTTTTCTTCTTGGTGTTTCCAAGCATCCACCTTTATTCTAAACTATGATAATCCTTTAATTGCGGTGGTCAAACAATTTTTTTTTTTGTTAATCATTTTGCGCACACACCCCCACACTTGTTCAAGAACAAGGTCAATGCTCTCTTATTCCCTAAGGTTGGGTAAAAACATGTTTTTTTTTCTCTCTTTTTTTTTGAAGGATGAAATGAGCTAAAAACAAGGAATGGTCAAAGTTCAAAGGGGTTACACAATGGAAAATATACAAGGATGGCTATTTGGTCAAAGTAGCTATTTCAAAATGCCTCAATTATATTAATGTATGCATGTGAAAATGTAGCCTAAAAAAGAATCAAATCAAGTTCTAGAGTAACAATTCCATGAGTGAAAACCACACAAGAAAGAAAAGAATGGTATAGATATTCAATCCATTCATCAATAGGCTCAAAATCTCACAAGGTATATTTCTATCATTCTCAATCCACCAATTCAACATTCATAACCAAGCATGTAAAATTTAAGAAAGAAGATAATTTATTCAATCATGCTATGATCCCTGAATTTTAATTGCTTCAAAGGATGTGAGAGTGCATTCACTTGAATCTTTCAAAGGAAATCAAAAGACAAAAACTTTGTTACTTCCACAAATCAATACTAATTAATTACTACCTAAAAACTCCTTACTCTGCCACCAATTAAGATGCGTCTCAAGAGTAAATCACCGCAAGGGCAAAACTACTCCTTACTCTACCATCATTCATTAGTTTAGAAAGTCCATGACAATCATATCATACTTCCCAAAAAAGATTTTTTTTGGTCAACTATCCTTCCCCCCAACTAGATCACAACATTGTCCTTAATGTTAAAATATAGATGAGTAAACGATAAAAGATATTACCTGTTGGAGAAATCTGACACAAATTTAAACAAAAATAAAGTATGATAAATCCAAAATAAAGGAAAGCTTTAAACGAAGTGTCAAATCTGGCTTTCTTTTCATCTTGCTTCCTTCACTGCCTCATGCTGACTAATCTATCTGAGCTATTGCTGGATCAGGTTTATGAACAAAAGCTTCTAATTTATCAATCAACTCATCAATAGTGGAAGCAGAAATAAGAAGTTGTCTTGCCGAAGGTGTGATAAATTTCTATTTCATAGCATGGTCAAGAAAGATTAACAAAATATCAAAGAAATTATTTACATTCAACAAACCTATAGGTTTATGGTAGATGTTCAGTTGGGCCCAAGAGACAATTTGAAAAACTTCTTCCAAGGTACCAAAATCACCTGGTAAGGCAATGAATGCATAAGAGTTTTCAAGCATTATCTTCATTCGTTCATGCATTGATGATACCTTAAGTTCCTCTCCAATTGTCTTTCCAATGATGTTCTGTTGAGCTAAAGGTTCAAGAATGACACCTAAAACCTGACTGCCTCCTATATATGCAGCAAGTGATACAACCCCCATTAACCCACGACAACCTCCCCCATATACGAGATGAATATTCTTCGCAGTAAGTGATCGACCAAGAGTGGTAGCTGCGTTTACAAACTCTAAACCCTTCCTATACTTAGATCCACAAAATACACAGATATTTTTAAGTTGACGAATAGAAACACCTTCCATTTCTATTCTCACCTTCCCTTTGATTGATTCTGAGATGGAGGAAAGTGGAGTGTTTAAATAGGAAAAAGAATGGAAATGGTAATAATTGCACCTATAAGGGTAGGTTGACTGTTGTCAGAAGAGTTTGAAATTGAGGAACACAGAATCTCTTTTTTTTTTACTTTTTTTTTATTTTTTTTTATTTTTTTGTTTTTGTTTTTGTTTTTGTTTTTATTTTTTCTTTTGACTTCAAGAAAACCATCAGGGTAAAGAAGTCTAGAAACTCCTAAAGGACCCTGCTCAAAGGATCGTCTGTCCAAAACCAAAATACAACAAAATCATACAAAGATAAAAGAAATATAATAGCAAATGATGACATACCTATATGTACAACTTTCATGGCGTATCTTTATACTGGGCATCATGAGTGCAGTAGTGACATATCTTTATACTGCGTGTCACCAGTGCAGTAGACATTCATGTCCATTTATTCGAAGAAAGGAGAAAGAAGAAACCATTGTGGGTTTCCATCCTTAGTCTGGAACCTGGAGCGCTCACACTTGGGCTCATAACATCAATAAAGATGCTAAAATCTGAAACCCGTAATGTCCAAGATCCAAAACATCTCATCCCAGGGCGCTGAGAGCCCCTTCTAATAAAAGAGAGGATCAAGCTCAGATGCCTCATACGCTTCGGCAGTCGAGGGTTACTTCTCACTGATAACCAGAGTGGGACGCTTCTGCCTGTCCATCAACTCCATAGTGCCTAGATGGTAAACATTGGGTTATGGAGTGCGGCTCTCTACAGAGCATGGTACACGAACTTTTTTAAAGGACCAACGCGCAAAGGTCCACCCGAGTCAATGACAGGTCAGCCAAAGGCTGGAGCTCCACAACTAATTAAAGGTATGGTACTCTTTCCAGATCGCCCTTGTTCAAACATTTTTTTCTTTTTCTTTTTCTTTTAATTTTTAATTTTTTATTTTTTTATTTTTTCTTTTCTTTTCTCTTTTTTTTTGGAAGATGAAATGAAGAAGAAGATGATATGTACAGATTGTTGTGGATATGACTCACATCTGCCTCTGGTTTAACGTCCAGTAACGGCTTAAACGCCTTCTATGAGTCGAGGATAAGCTTCCCATCTAATTTTCTTATAAATTGGCAAATAGGGTCTTTTAAAGTCAGATTCCCAAGACTGTAGCGTTTTTCTTCATCCTTGAAGAGATTCCACAAATTAAGAATTTCACGATGCACCAATCTATAAGAATGCGTCTCAAGAGTCAATAAGATATTATCTAATGACTCCTTACTCAATCCATTCTTAATGAAGAAAATTTTATCTTCTCTGTTTGCGGAAACCATCCCCAAAGTATGACATCGCTTGTTACAATTCCATCATCCACATTTGTAACAGATTTTAACCGTTTTGCTCTTCTCCTTTTAGAATACGAACTTCTTCCAAGACCTAGCATGTATGAGTCAAATGAAATTAAAGACTCACCTGCTAGTCGGACCTTTGCTTCAATTATCCAATGCACATCTTCTGGCATACCTTTGTGCATTAACAATCTTAATCTTTCACATTGAACTTTGTAGATTTTTTTCAGAGCATTTTGAGGGAGAGAAGGAAAATGTTTTCTCAGGTTTGAAAGAATGACATCCATTTTAAAGGAGAAGAAGAATTCAGTTATTTTGGGAAACTGAAAAACAAACCGACTTGAGAGTCATGGAGTATCGTATCCGCTACTTAACTAGCAACACAAAGAACTGCAAAAATAAGGCAACAAAATTAGAGTGAATTCTATTCATAACAAGGATAAAAAAGAGAGATCAAGTCTACCTCATTAACTTGGTTTTCCAGAAATGGTTTGAGCCTTTGTCCATTGACTTTAAACACATTACCATTCGTAGGATTCTCAATATCTACGGCTCCATGAGGATACATGTGTTTGATAACAAAAGGACCACTCCACCTAGATCTCAATTTTCCAGGGAATAGGTGCAGGTGAGAATCATAAAGCAAAACTTTTTGACCAATTTCAAAAGATTTTCTCAAAATTGTCTTGTCATGAAAAGCTTTTGTTCTGACTTTATAAATTTTTGAGTTCTCATATGCATCATTTCTCAATTCCTCAAGTTCATTTAATTACAATTTGCGTATCTTGCAAGCATCATCATGATTTAGATTGAAAGCTTTAATGACCCAGAATGCTTTATGTTCCAATTCTACAGGCAAGTGACAAGGTTTTCCATAGACTAACCGATAGGGTGACATGCCCAAAGATGTTTTGAAAGCAGTACGGTAAGCCCAAAGTGCATCGTTTAGTCTTAAAGACCAATCTTTACGATTTGGGTTAACCATTTTTTTCAAAATTTGTTTAATCTCCCTATTTGCCAATTCAACTTGTCCACTTGTCTAAGGGTGATAAGGGGTGGCAATTTTGTGTGTAATACCATATTTTTTCATTAAAGATTCAAATGGTTTATTACAAAAATGTGTTCCCCCATCACTTATGATAGCTCGAGGGATTCCAAATCGACACAAGATATTTTTTTTAAAAATTTGAGAACAGTTTTATGATCATTGTGTCGGCATGGAATTGCCTTAATCCATTTTGAAACATAATCAACTGCAACCAAAATATACACAAATCCAAATGAAGATGGAAATGGACCCATGAAATCAATTCCCCAATAATCAAAAATTTCAATGACAAGGATGGGGTTCAAAGGCATCATGTTTCTTTTTGAAATTGAGCCCAACTTTTGACAATTTTCACAACTTTTGCAAAAAGTATAGCAGTCCTTAAATAAAGTGGGCCAATAAAATCCACACTACAAGATATTCGCAGTTGTTTTCTTTGAAGAGAAGTGACCTCTACATGCTTCTGATTGACAAAATTTAATGACACTACCTACTTCACTGTTGGGCACACATCTCTGAAAGATTTGATCAGCACAATATTTGAACAAGTATGGGTCATCCCAATAAAAATTTTTCACCTCTGTCAAAAATTTCCTTCTATCTTGGTGCGTCCATTGAGACGACATCTTTCCTGTTACAAGAAAGTTGACTACGTTAGCAAACCAAGGCATGGAATTGACAGAAAATAAAAATTCATCAGGAAAAGAATCACTGATAGGTGTGCTATCAAAAGCTGAGCCTATTGTAAGTCTGGACAAATGATCAGCGACAAGATTTTCGGCTCCTTTCTTATCTTTTATTGTGATGTTGAATTCTTGAAGCAACAAGATCCACCGTATCAATCTTGGTTTGGCATCCTTCTTAGACATCAAATATCTAACAACAAAATGATCAGTGAAAATCACAATAGAAGAGCCAATTAAGTAAGATCAAAATTTATCCAGTGCAAAAATTACAGCAAGTAGTTCTTTTTCAGTAGTGGTGTAATTCATTTGTGCACTGTTTAAAGTTCTACTTGCGTAACAAATCACATGAGGCTTACCTTCCTTTCTTTGGCCTAAAACAACGCCCACAACAAAATCACTAGCATCACACATCAACTCAAAAGGCAAAGACCAGTCAGGAGATTGCATGATAGGAGCAGATGTCAGAAGACCAATTAATTTTTCAAAAGATTTTTAACATTCTTGAGTCCAATCAAATGGTGCATCTTTCAACAGAAGATTACATAATGGTCTAGATATGGCACTAAAGTCCTTAATGAATCTTCTGTAAAATCCTACATGTCCTAAAAAGGAACGAACTTCTCTGACTGTTTTTGGGGAAGGAAATGAGCAATTAATTCAACTTTGGCCTTATCAACTTTAATTCCTTTAGAAGAGATCACATGATCTAACACTATTCCTGAGGTAACCATGTAATGACATTTTTCCTAGTTTAGCATAAATCCTTTTTCTTCACATCTTTTAAGAACTTTTTCTAAATTATCAAGATAATTTTCAAAAGAATTTCCAAAAACTGTCAAATCAACCATGAAAACCTCTAAATAATGCTTAATCATGTCACTAAAAATGCTTAACATACATATTTGAAATGTTGCCGAAGCAAACAAAGGCCAAAAGGCATTCTTCTATATGCAAAAGTACCAAAGGGACATGTAAAAGTGGTCTTTTCTTGATCTTTCAATGCAATTAGTATTTGATTATAACCCGAAAAACCATCAAGAAAATAGTAGTATGGATGTCCTGCTACCCTTTCCAGAATTTGATCAAGAAATGGCAAGGGAAAATGATCTTTCCTAGTAGCAGCATTTAATTTTCTAAAATCAATACACATACGCCAACTAGATGAGACTCGCATAGGTATTAATTCACCTCTATCATTTTCAACCACTGTTATTTCAGATTTCTTAGGCACAACTTGTGTAGGGCTTACCCATTGGCTATCAGAGATAGGATAGATAATTCCAACATCAAGCAATTTGAGGACTTCAGCTCTAACTACCTCTTTTATGTGTGGATTTAATCTTCTTTGAGGTTGTTGAGAAGTTTTAGCATTATCCTCTAAATGTATTCTATGTGTACAAATTAATGGATTAATACCTTTGATGTCCTTTAATGTCCATCCAATTGCACTTTTATGCCTTTTAAGTACTTCTGTTAACATACCTTCTTGTTCTTCAGTAAGAGACGAGGAAATTACCACTGGAAAATTTTGCTTTTCTCCCAAAAATATGTACTTCAACCCAGCAGGTAATGACTTTAGTTCCAGAGTGGGTACTTCTTCATGGGCATTATCATTCATGGGTTTTAGTTCTTCAAATCTTGACTTCCATCCCTTGTACTCCATTGCCTGTGCACAATCAAGCAAAGAGCATATTTCAGAGATATCATCTTCTAATTTCATGCTTGAATCAAATGAATTGACTAAACAAATTTCTAATGGGTCAGAATAACTCCTTGTTTGAAGATGATTATCTATAATGACTTCAATTCCTTCAATTTCCTCCTTTTCATCAAGGACCTTCTGTGGTTGCTTGCATATGTTAAAAACATTGAGCTCTAGTGTCATGTTTCCAAATGGTAGCTTCACTACTCTATTTCTGCAATTTATCAAAGCATTAAATGTTGCTAAAAATGGACGGCCTAAAATAACAGGAATTGACTTGCAACTATCAACCATAGGTTCAGTATCCAAGACAATAAAATCCACATGATATATGAATTTATCAACTTGAACTAACACATCTTCCACTAACCCTTATGAAAATTCAATTAGATCTAATCTTGCAAGTGCTAATAAAGGAAAATATCACCTTAGTCAAGAGGAAGATCTAAATGTTAGGTTTGCTAGTTTGGTAAGAAAGGTTGAAGCCATGGAATTAAGAAAAGCAAAAGAAATCAAATCTGTGCAAAATGAAGAAATTTGTGGCATTTGTAATGACTTAGGACACTCAACACACGAATGTCCTAATATTCCTGTTTTTAAAGAAGTTGTACATGAGCAAGTAAATGCAATGAATAATTTTAAAAAGCCATTTACTTCTTCTTTTTCAGATACATATAATCCGGGATGGAGAAATCACCCGAACTTCAGCTGGAGGAATAATAATCAGTCACAATTCGTGCAACCACCACCTCCTCAAGCACAGCAGGACTCTCAAAATTCTCAAGGATATGCATCTTATGTCCCACCATATAGGAAAAACCTTGAAGAAATACTGCATGCATTCATAGAAAAGCAAAAAGCCATTAATAAACAAAACAATCAAACCATGAATGACATAAAAGACACTCTTGCTAAATGTTGGTCCGTAAATCCACAAGCGCACGAGTCGACAAGTAATATAAAAGAGAGTTAGAGTATCGTGTCCCAAAGGATTGAATAATTAGAAGAATGTTAAACTTAACTAATATTCACAAATTTTTATCCAAGCAAACGAAAGAGAGTGGGTTGCAATTAAAATAACAACTTAAAGGAGACAAAATAAGAAAACACCAAACACCAATTCCACAAGAGAAGATGAGAATGATTAAAGCCTACGGGTCCCTATTCACTTGCTACTTCAATGATTAATTATAATTAACAAGCACTTATCAATGAATTGATATATGTTGGCTAATAATCATCAAAAGATAAGAGCCTATATCTAGGACAATTACCCATGTGAAACCTAGCTATTCCACTATGTGTCCATGTGAAGCAACATAAGAATCACTCATTGAGGCCAATTATCAAATACTTGCCATGCATGACCAAAGGGTATGTGTCCATCCCCTTAGTTAACATACATCAACCATACCATATCCATATTCACAACACCCTATTTCTAGTTCAATTGGAATATTAGAAATCATGCAATTGATGGCCAATCAATAACAAGCACTAAACATAGATATGGATGAACAAAACCAATTTCATTAAAAGGATACTCAACTAATTACAAATTAATCAAATCCATAACAAGATCCTAGAGAGCCCCTAGATTAGAGTTTTGTTACACATTATAAAAGAAGAGTAAACTAATGAATTCAAGAAACCCATCAAATTACAAATCAAGAGAGAAAAGGGATAGAATGAACAAGAATGGTGAGAATCCAATGCTTGATCTTCCTCTTTGATCTTGATTCTTCACTTGAATCCTTTCTATCATCCAAGAGTTCCTCTTCCTCCCACTTGTTCTAGGGATTTCGTATTTTGTGAAAAGCAGAAGATGCTGAAAATGCCTTCCAAATTCAGATAAAAAGGGCCAAAATCGCAGGTCAGTGTTTTACCCATGCCTAGGCGTGACTTTTCCACGCCTAGGCGTGGTTATGAATCACGTGCTGACATATGCTATCCACGCCTAGGCGTGGATTTTCCAAGCCTAAGCGTGGGTGCCTCTGTCTGAAAACCCTGAAAATCTGAGAGTGTCGCGCCTAGGAGTGACTTTTACACGCCTAAGCGTGGATGTCTCTGCCTGAGTTGGTCTGAAAGGCTGAGAGGGACACGCCTAGGCGTAGATTTGTCACGCCTAGGCGTGGGTTGACAGCTTTTCCTTTTCTCTTGCATCCTTCTTCATTTGAGCTTATCTTTGCATCCTCATCCCTTATAAGGTCTATCCCATCTTAAATACCTGTATCAAAACAATGATATCATCCATCAAACCCTAATCCATCCAACTTCTATAAACAAAACCTTCAAAGATTCAATTCTTAATCATTTGAATTAACAAGCTTAAATCACCAAAGTCATGCAATAATTGAACCTATGACCTTGAAAATTTAAGGATAGCATGCTCAAATACAATCAAATTCAAGTGAATTAACTCCATTCTCTGAAGTTATCACTAAACTTTCTTCTGCACTCATCATTCATGAGAAAGGAAAATTTCCTTCTCAACGTCAACCAAATCCCAAGGGTCAATACAGTCTAAATGAGGGGAGTTCAGAAAATCAACAAATGGACTAAGTCAAGTCAGTAATAACTCTTATGAGTGGAAAGGTTATTTAAAAATAAATTCTTGAACCTTGTGAGAAAGAAAATGAACCAATTCCCCAAGAAAATGAAGAAGTTGACCAAAAGGAGACTAAACTCTCGCCTTCACCCCAATTTCCTTAAGCATTGAATAATCTAAAGAAATTAGACCACCACACTGAAATTTTTGAAATTTTGAAACAAGTGAAGGTCAATATTCCTCTGTTAGATGCTATTAAACAGATTCCTTCTTATGCCAAATATTTGAAGGACTTGTGTACTGTTAAAAGGAAACTAAATGTGAAAAAGAAAGCATTTTTGGCTGAACAAGTAAGCTCCATTCTTCAGAATAATAATGCATTAAAATAGAAAGACCCTGGTTGTCCTACAGTTTCATGCACTATTGGAGAACAAAAAATTAAAAAAGCTTTACTTGATCTTGGTGCTAGTGTCAATTTGCTTCCATATTTAGTTTATCAGCAACTCAACTTAGGTGAGTTATTACTCCTGGCAACGGAACCACAAAAACTTGACTGCGGGATTTAAGGATGCAAACCCAAGTGCAGGTTGTCTCAAGTAATAAACTTCTCAGGAGTCCGAGGTCGACCCACAGGGAATTGATGAAGAAAAATTAATTGAGGTAAGAAAATGATTTGTCACAACACCAAAAGTAATAAAACAAGTTCACAAATGAATTTAAGAGCTTGCTTGGGTTAGGACTATGTCAAGATTGAGAATTTTTAGCCAGTTGGTTTAAATAGTCTAAAGCTTCATCAGGTTCTTTATCAAGAAACTCACCATTGCACATTGTTTCCACAAATTGTTTAGTTTCAGGTGTTAAACCTTCATAAAAGAAGCTTATAGTGCGCCATTTTTCAAAACCATGATGTGGGCAAGAATTTAACAAATCTTTAAACCGTTCCCAACATTAAAAATATGCTTCATTTGAATTTTGGAAAAAATTTTGGATTTGTCTTTTCATAGCATTAGTTTTATGTGTTAGAAAAAATTTCTTTAAGAACTCACCTTGCATTTCTTGCCATGTGCCAATTGATCTTGGTTTCAAAGTGTTAAGCCAAGATTTTGTTTTATCTTTTAAGGAAAAAGGAAACAATTTAAGCTTAACAATCTTTTCAGTGCAATTTTGTCATTGAAAGCGATACATACTTCCTCAAATTCTTTCAGATGTAAATATGGACTTTCAGATTCTAAACCATGAAAATTAGGAAGTAAAGAAATCATACCTGGCTTAAATATAAAATTGTTGGCATTGAGTGAAAAGATAAAACATGATGGACTAGAATTTCGAGGTGGTTGTAAATATTCACGCATGGTTCGTAACGGTTGATTTTTAGGTTCATCGTGTACATTTTCATTGTTAGTCATTGTGTCAATTGTGTCTGTTTGTGATTCAAACAAATCAATATATAAAGTACTAGGATTAATTTTGACTAAACGACTAGAATTTAAATCACGATACCAATTAAGCATAAATACATAAATAACATAAAATAAATAAACAAAAATAATGTACAAGCTAGCGGTGTCACCCACCATTCAATATTAACAAGGATGTGGTATAAACCAACCACCCAATAAATATTAACAAGTAAAAAGTTAGATAACTGATAAAGTAAAAAGTTAGATAATTAGAGACTTAATAATTAGTAAGTTAAAAAGTGCAGAAAATAAAGAGCAGAAAATAAATGACGTAAATTAAAAGTTAGAGTGCAGAAAATAAAAAGTTAGTAAGCAGAAAATAAATAACATAAATTAAAAGTTACTAAACAGAAAATAAATGACATAAATATAAAAGTTAGAAAGTTAGTATGTTAGTAAGTTAGTAGGTTAGTAAGTTAGATAGTTAGTAAGTTAGAGAGTTAATAAAGAAACCAAAGGATCGGCAAGCCGATCTTTTGCTCTAGTGAGGGAGAAGAGAGAATAGATTTTATTAAAGAAAACGAACCTCAATAAATTAAAACTTCAAATCAAGTCCTCGGCAACGGCGCCAAAAACTTGACTACAGGATTTAAGGATGCAAACCCAAGTGCAGGTTGTCTCAAGTAGTAAATTTCTCGGGAGTTCGAGGTCGATCACCAGGGAATTGATGAAGAAAAATTAATTGAGGTAGGAAAGGATTTGTCACAACACCAAAAGTAATAGAAGATATTCACAAATGAATTTAAGAACTTGCTTGGGTTAGAAGATCCACTCTTGGTAATAAATTAAAGGCAAGATTATTTCTCTTTATAACTCAATTGAAATCCACATACAATGGAGGTTCTAATTGGAAAATATAACATTCAAAGTTCAATTATATATGTAATCATATTATGATTCCTTTAATTATCTACCAACATTTGTAAATAAGTTCAAGCATTCACTGTGCCAATCCTATTGTCTACAATAAATCAAGATCTCCATTATAAAAAGAAGATTTCTAAATTAATTGAAAACAAAATATAACACATATAATGTCCAATTGATAATATATCATTTAAGCACAAGAAATAGAATAATCTAACCTTATATCATTACCAAGAGCTTTACTCTTTCACCCAAGCAAGATGAAGATTTAGTTACTCATAGATAAGAAGAAAAAAAGAGAGAAGAAGAGAAAGATGAACATAGCTTCACTTTAGAACAAGAGAAAATTACAACAAAGTAAAACAAGAAACAAGCATAACCATAAGTTGTAAAAACTAAGCCTAACACCAAGTGCCCCAAATGGTCAGCCAATGGTGTCTTTTATAGAGGATTAGGAATACAAAATGACAAAGGGGCTGATTAAGAGTAAGTGGATGAATGAGTGGAAAATTCCAAATGGTGAGGATAAGAGTGAAAAATCATTGAGATTTCTTATCTCCGAAATCATTCATTGCTTAAGTCATGGATTCCGTCATCAAATAGAAAAGTCATCTTCATGAAAGTTGCAGATCTGGATCTTAACTTTCAGATGTCCAAATTTTAGCCCAAGATAATTCTTATAGCCCAAGATATGACCCAATTACTGTAGACTGTTCAGGCCCAGTTTCAGCACCTCTGTTTTGACTTCCAGACCTAATATCACCTCTAAGCTGTCCGAATTAGCTCTTGTGTTCTTCATGAAAGTTGTAGATCTGGGTCTTAACTTTCAAATGTCCAAATTTCAGCCCAAGATAATTCTTACAGCCCTTGTTATGCTCTGATTACTATACACTGTTCAGGTTCCAGACACAAAACTCGTGTTTTGTCTTCCAAGCCCATTTAGCTCTTTTAAATGTCCATATTTTACCTGGAACTCTTCATGAAAGTTGTAGAGTTTTCTCTCAGCTTTCTTACAAGGTAGAATTCATAATTGCTAGACATCTAGAACTCAAGATATTACTAAAATACAGAAATAATGTAAGACCCAAATAATGCTAAAAAAATCAATTAAGTCTAATTTTAGTCTAATCTTACAAAACATAACTAGGCTTAATCAATTAAGTACATGAAGAGTGTAAATGACTAAAAATGAGGGTTTATTAATGTATAAAATATATGCTTATCAATAACCAAGACCAAAACCCATCCACTAGCAGAGCTCACTGTCCTCCAACCTAGCCGAGCCAGAACTGACGGGCCCAGTCAGACCTTACCAACCCGCCGCGCCTCGAACTAGCCGAGACCGCACCGCCGTAAATTACCTGAACCGCACTGTCGTCTCGCCATTCCAGCCCAACGGTCGTGACCTGCAACTCGCAACTCGCAACCCCAGAACGACACTGCCTAAACTACCAGGACGTGACCCAGTTGCCGTCTTCGCTCCCAACCTGTCGGACTAGCTGCTCCATCCAGTTCCCGTGGGCACCGTCCGAGTCGCACCTCTGATCTGCACTCCAGATCCGAGAAGCTAGGATTCTGACAAGTTGAGTCCAAGTCGTCACGCACCACGCCGGTAAGCCAGTCACCGTCGTCGCTGTCGATCTGCTCTGCCACCGCTAGTTGTCGTTTGCTTTGTTGGTCCCCTGGTTGGTCTCTGCGAAACATCACAAGAGAAGAAGAAAAACAAATACCCCTCCTTTTTTTCTTATATTTAGTAAGTTACTATTTTTATTGTTTTTTTTTTTTTTTTTTTTGGAGAAATGGGCTTCAGCTAATGGGTTGCCAAAAAAGATTAAAGAAAATGAAAAAAAAGTAAAAAAATGATAAAACTACAAAGTAAAAATATAAAAATAATTAGATGTTTTATTAAAAAATAAAATAGGGTTAACTGAGTTATGACAGCTTGTTAATCCTATGATTGTTGGATCATTTGAGTTGTAACAACCTAATGATTCAAATTAATCAATAATCAGTGGGTGACGTCTCTAGCGTGACGCGAGCTTCACCTATTCAAACCCTAATTTGATTAACAGAGTTGCGACGACCTGTTAATTCAAATTTTTTTATAAAAAAATAAAAAAATTAATTAAATCTTTTCTTTAAATAAAATCAATCAACCCACACTTATTTTCTAAAGAACTACGGGACTTTGAATTCCTCATTGCACCTGAGGATCGTAGGAGTGGAATTTTTATTTCTTCAAGCCAAAATTTAAATTTTCACAAATTATTTATTTTGAGTTATTTTTTTATATAAAGGGTAAAACAAATATATTTTGAAATTATTAAGTTTTGCATAACTAATTTAGGGTAACCGTTTTAAAATGGATGTATTACGGGTGTTGTGGGGTTAAGTTTCCACCCTTCTCTATACATAACCAACTCCCGAATCCAATCTAGTTCCAAAGATCATTTTCTGAAAAGGGTTTTTCAATTTTTTCTAATTTAAATAAAATTGGTGGTGACTCCCTATCATAATTTATTTATTCGCCGTTCTCGCTGCAATTTTCGGTTGCGATATAACATACAATGATCTAAAAAAAGTAAGAGTAGCATCATAAAAAACCTTCAAAAACTTGATAAACACACGAGCACGCAACCAATCATATGATGTTGGAGCTCTCCTTTAATGATCTCAAAAGAAGGCTCTTCATATTCATAGTGAGGAAATGTTTTCTCATATATCTTAACAGCATCTAACATCAAATAGGTTGAGTTTCACCTAGTTGGTACATCAAGACACAACCCTTGTTTACACTCAAGTTTGACATCTACCACACACCTTAGGAAATAGGCTTTTCTTGAGGGAGAAGATTTCATAAATTTGCATGCATTTCTAATCATAAGGATAGAAGAATCTATTTCCTTCAATCCTTCATTGACAATTAAATTAAGAATATGAGCACAACACCTTAAATGCATGAACTATCTTATCAAGATAGTTGTACTATTCCAATCACTTAACCTATTTTTCAAATAGGCTATAACCACATTATTAGGACTAGCATTATCAACCGTGCCCATGTAAACATTTTCAATTCCCCAATCTCTAATGCATTTTTCTAAAGCCTTTCCTATGGTCTTACCTTTGTGATCACTTACAATAAAAAAAAACCCAATATCTTCTTATTCAAATGCTATCCATCATCAATATAATGAGTAGTCACACATATGTAATTCAAGTTTTGAATTGATGCCCAAGTGTCGGTGATGAGTGAAACCATTTGAGAATTAGATGATAAAATAGACTTCAACTTTGCTTTCTCAAACACATACAATTGCATAACATCTCTACCAACAGTTTGTCTAGAAGGAACTTAGAATTGAGGTTGTATAACTTGAGCAAAACTTTTAAAGCCTTCATTTTCAACAAATTTAAATGGAAGCTCATCAATGATAATCATTTTAGCAAGTACAATCCTATACTCTTCTTGATTACAAGACAACACCTTGAGTTTTGCATTACCATCATTTTCTTCTTCACATTTCTTTAAAAATCCAAGAGTTTTTTTTTGCCTCTTGTCAACATGTGTATTAGGGCTTTTCTTATACATTGACAAGTGCCTAGACAAATTAGTTGTACCATGATTTCTAGAGCTACATATATATATTTTACCACAATAATTGCATTAAGCTTTTTCACCATTATCTTTTTTGGTAAAATGTGCCCACACATGTGAACTTGGTCTTACAAGCATTTTTGGAAGTATGAATACCTCTTTTCCAGCAGATGATCCTCCTTCTTATTTAGTAGCTAAACGCTTAACATGCTGGGAAGGTTGCACAAAACTTGGGGGTTTAGGAGTACTTTCAATTTGCTCTCCACCAGTTAATGATTCATCAAGATTTAGTTGTCATTCATCAGTCATTTTCTGTCATCAATAAGTAAATAAATATCATAAAATAAGAATATGTGAGTGGTTGTGACGATGGGAGAAACTTACTCCTACAAGCTCTAAGTATTTTGGTTGTTCAGTAGCAAGGCAAAATGATTGTGCCAGGGATCCAAAACAATTTGGCCCCCCGCTTATCAATATGAGAAAAGATGTGAGAAGTGAGACTGAAGGTCATCTGCTAGTAAGCCCAAGTAAGGAGCAACCATTAAAAGCTATTAGAAACTTATAATCAACTGGAGAAAATTTGACACATTAGTGAGGCAAACCAAGGTGACTCCAAATCAAGAGTTTCATGTGTCAAAACTTAGCAAATTACGTCAGGGTGATACTTGCTTACTGAGTATACTAAGTATCCCTTTCTTATTTATAGTTCCTCAAATAGAAAAAAAAAATCCTTCTATGTGGTCCAATTTGGGAATCTATGGCTCATTCTAAGGTGAAAATCCAAATATACATAGCAGTTTTAATATGATTAAAACTTCTATAAAAAATAAATAGCTATCATAGAGAATTTAATATAGCAAATCCAACCTGGACTGGCTATGATGATGACGCTGGATTGGATGAACAAATGCTGGATTGGTTGTGATAGTGACGTTGGCTGTGCAAATGAACGATTATGGCTGTGATGGTGACGCTGGCTGCGCAAATGCGTGGATCTGAGGATCTCCACTCTCCAATCTTACAATCAGTGATTTGTGTGTGGTGGTGTCTAGGAGTGCTCAGCGTGAGAAAATAAAACAAATAGAAAGAATGGGAGTGCTTTGTGGAGTGCTTTGCGTGAGAAAAGAAAACAAAAAGAAAGAATGGCCGAATGAGAGTGCTTCTTTGCGTGAGAAAAGAAAACAAAGAGAAAGAATGGGAGTGCTTTAATAGGAAAGCTGCCACATAGCTACAGTGCCACTCTGTGTTTCCCAGTTGTTTTTAACTTTTTCAATTTTCAAAAGCCAAATTTGATGAGAAAGAAAGTTGTTGGCTTATTGCACAACCACTTTTTATTCAAAAAAAAAATTGGTGGGTGGGTCGGGTTGTGCGGGTCGGACATGTTTCAACCCGTTACCCGACCAATACACTGTGGGTTGAAATGTTTCTAACCTAACCTAACCCAACCTGCGAACTCAACCAGACCTGTATTTTATCCAGTGGGTTGGGTCGAAACCCGCGAGTTCGCAGGTTAACCCGACCCGCTGGACACCCTTACTTGATTCTAAGCTAATTTTTACCTTGTCTAATTGCATTTCATGAAGTCAAGTGATTCATTTTGATGTTCTAATCTAAGACTTATAGATTGATTTGAATTTGTAAGGCAAGGAAAGCTTTGGAGATGAGTCATGGAAGATTGGATATAAGAACCAAGCAGCAAGGGACTCAACAAGGGCATCAGAAGAAGAATTTTGGAGCAGATGACCACGCTTAGGCATGGTAACATCACTTTGAACCAATAAAGACCACGCATATGCGTGGAACACCCACGCTTATGCATGGGGGCAGTAGCAAAAATTGGTTATTCTACCCGAGTGAACCATGCATATGCGTGGGTTCACTGTTGCCAAAATTGAAATTTTGCATCCACACATATGCTTGAAAAAGTCACGCATATACATGGATTGAAGCTCCTGATACTCACATGATCACTATAAATAGATTTTAGTAACTGCTTTTTGCGACTTTTACCCATTGGAGAGCTTTGGAGCTTCAACCCCAAGGGTCACAAGAGGAGATTAAGGATTGGATCTTACCTTCCTCACCTTCTCATGGGTTCTTAGGTTTCTTCTTCCTCTCTATTTTTTACTTTGTTTTTGACCATGGGCAACTAAATCTCTCCATGCTATGGGGAGATGTAGCTTGACCTAAACTTGATGTAGTTAGATTTTAATGTTAATCTAAGTTTGTTTTTTCTTAATTGAGAATTCATCTATGTTCTTAGTATTTCTATGACTTAATCACTCATATATTGAATTATAGTGTATTTTAAGGATTGGGAAATCTTTTTATACTATTTGCTTCTTGTGATTGATGACATGATCTAATAATATTTAGGAATAGATAATGTTGATTACATGGTCGCTTGAGAATCTTGTACATAATCCTTTTAATTGCATGAATTAACTAAGAAATTAGTAATTTGATTAATTAGGAGATAGCTAATTCACCAAGGAATTGAATTTTAACCAATTAAGTGAATTATCACCATTAATTAGTGGATTCAAACTAGATTAACATGGATGCAATGAAATCAAGTAAGGGTTAAGTGAAATCAATCCCTAACACTTTTACTCATTCAAATTTCTATTACCTTTTATACCTTTTAATACTTTCAAAGATATTGTTATTTGTTAATTTCCTTATTTTCCACGCAAATTCCTTGTTTTTCATTCAATTTGATAGTCTAAATAGTGTTTTAATAGCGAATTTGATAATTGGCACTTTCTCAATCCCTTGTGACACGATGCTTGATTTTAATCATTCTATTATTTATGTGATTTGATACACTTATCGAGTAGCTAAAAGTATCTAACACTTGTATAACATACATTTTGAAGTACCTGTGATTCTTAAAATTCTACCTGATATTCTTTTTTCTTACAAAAATTCACTTGCCTGTTATGTATTACATTTACCATTGGACGCGTGTTACGCACAGATTTAGAACAATTTACCATCTCTTCACATATACAAAAGCGAACACCTTTGTAAGATGAGTAACGTTTAAACCATACACAATACTTTACACATACAAAACAAAACTCACATCCGTCTATGAAAACATTAAACTTATCATTAGATGTGGTAGTGTTGTACTAAAAACTTCTCAGTACGAATTCATATGCAATCCAATAGAGACATCATTATTCTTCTAAGACTATCATATCTCTCTCTTTTTGTCAGAGGTACAATGATGAGACAAATGCATCAATGATGAGTTTCCTAGAAAGTAATACTGACTGACCTCGTGGTATGCTAGAGCTAATATGGAAAGAATAGGGTTCACGACATATCAATTAAGGTCAACAATGAACTTAAAAAGAAAACAACAGATAGAGAAAGCAAACCAGGAATCCTGACAAACAAGCAGTATTCTGATTATATTTGTTTTTGGAACAAGGCGTAATGCGGTATTTACTTGAAGTGCAGAAGATAAACTGCTGTTGCATATCACCATCTATGTGGGATTATAACCTTATCTTTCCATTGATAAGGAGAGAAAGAAAGGAAGAAACAAACGGAAAAAGAGCATCTATGCCACTCTATAAAAACATGGCGAGATTTAATGCCGAGGGAGAGAATACTTGCTGGAAGTGAAGATAACACCACACTGATTAAAGTTTAGAACAATCAGGACATGAGAAGTAACCTTTGGCTTGACATTTCACACATGCTATCCGCTTCACCTTTGATTCACGATTACCTAGTGTTTCATACAAATCATCTATAAGGTTAATACCAACTATTCCCCCTTCTCTGACTAATCCAGTTCCTTTGCATATAGAGCATGAAATTCTCCTCAGATTGCCACATCGCTTGCACATCCCCAGTGAGCTGTATTTCAAGGGTTACAACATGCATGTCAAACTCAAAAGTAAATTAAAGTTCATGTCTCACTGCAGAACTTGTTTACAATGTTATTCTCATCATAGATCTACCACTCTTATATTTATCTTACTATAAAAGAAGTTATTATTCCTCAGTTACAATCATTTTTGTGACTACTGTTAAAAATCTAGTCACTATATCCAGAATTAACTTCATCATAAGTGCATTATAATTCACGAGTCCGCGAAAGCTTCAATACCATGACATAGAATCAGATAAAGCACAGAAGCAATCTACCAAAATTGATAACTTGTAGACAGAGAGAGACTCAGAAAAATATAGCAACTATGATTTTAAAAATGCTTGGCAGAGTCCCTGCATCAGATCCCTCTTTTCAGCAGAAAGCTAGCTAGCCCAAAATGAATATTCACATGATCTAATAATACTAAGTGACGATGTTATAAAGAGGAATATAAAGGAGATAGAAGAATTCAAGATGCTACAGTGGCTCTCAACTACTTGGCCAGAAAACCAGCATTCACATACAAATACAACATCTTGATGAGATTAAATAATAAATAGAAGATACACAAAAGTCCAAGAACACCAAGAATTACATGGATAATCCTCCTAACCAAATACAAGTCCTGAACCAGTCCACCATAGTAATTATGAATGTATTTCCCTTGATTTTACCCAAACTTTCAGTTATACAATTGCTACACTGTAACCCAGATGACATATTCAGAGGAAACTTTGCCAGCAAGCATTTGCAACAAAATAACGAAACCCAAATATCACTCTTCATAAAATTACAGGATTATTAATCTCCGTGGTAAAACCATAAATTCTCTCGTGCTGAAAGGTACGCAATGTCACGTGAAAATCTTACTTAATAGGGCTTAATAGAGCTTCAGATATTTACTATATTAATTAGAAATAACAGTTGAGACCCAAGCTAGAATTAAATGCAGATTCTGTACTCTAGTCTATTGTACTCTAGGCCAAAGACCAAATGAGTGTTAAACATTGAAGATTGACCTTCACTAATCTAACTTATACTACAATGTGCAAAAGGCTGTTGATGGATATCAAAATTTGGAGACATAACGAGTAATTATTGCAAAAATGGTGTCTTATAATGAGCCATATTATAATAATGAATTATAATGGAGCACAACCTAAATACACAGCTTGAATTGCATTCCAGTATAGCATTTGAGACAAGTTGAACATGGCTTAGTCAAACGAGTGGCAAAAGAACACATAATAATAGCTCACAAAATCTAATGGGGTTTCTTCTTCGCAAGACTTGAACAATGGGATTTCCATAAATTGTAGAAATTAGAACTAGGAACAAAGTAAAAGGGAAGAAAAGAAACACAGAGAAAAAGAGAAGAATACAAGTGTTTACCTACCTGCGCTGAGAAGAAGAGAAGAAAGCGTCAATTTTTTGGGGCAGCAAGGGTGGCACAAAGGAGCAGAGAACCCACTCCTAAGCCTGCAACTTCACTTGCTGTAATATTATCCATTTTCTTTCTTCGTTCATCACATATTATTCCATATATAATTTTTAAATAAGAAAAATGCAGGCATTTGAGACCAGGTTGGGCCATAAAGTCTGGCTTTACAAGGCTATTTTGGTTTGGGCTTCATCTTTGTTTTGCAAAATCTGCTTTAACTAGGCTTGCTCAGTGCCATGGAAGGGAACTTCAACTTGAACATATCCGGATTAAAAACTAAATACTGTCTATATTGTTATATAACTCTAATTTGGACGTGATTTTATTTTTTATAAAATATTATTATTATTTAATTAAACTTAAAATTGTAAGTAGTTTTTATTTTATAATTGTACCCGCTTTCAAATAATCTTTAACTTCTCACATTGTAATTGTATTTTTTTTCTTTTGTAAAATTTTGTAATTATAATGGACTTATCATTATTACTTATATCTTTTAATCAATTAAAAAAATACGAATTGAAAAACACCTTGTGCTGATCAAAACGCAAGTAATAATAAAGTAAGTATAACAAAGAATAATGATCATGTTATGAACAGTATATACAGTTTCGGTTCGTGTTTTTAACGAAATAAATATATTTCATAAAAAATAGCAATGCTTTTTCATTGTGGTTTCTATTTATAGTTATAATATGACGTAGGACTAATGGTGAAAATGAATAGAGAATTTTTGAGATTCTAAAAGCACTCGGTATCAAGTGATTCAGTCTTAAAATAAAAAATATAATATATTAAATTAATAATCAATATTTAACCGTATTCTAAAATGTATAGGGGATGTATTTATAATTTTCAAACAAAGCAAATCAATTATAAATCAAATACAAAAAATTAAAGATAAGATTTAGAATTTGATATAATCATTCTAAAATCTTAATAGATAAAATAGATAAAATCTTTAACTAACAAAATAAAATCTCAAATTAAAATAACATAAAATCTATAATAGATAATACATCATTCTCCCCTTCTAGAAGAACTCGTCTCTGAAGAGTTAAATCTTGATTTCATCCAAGATCAATATGGTAGGAATGTTCTTCAAAAACCGAAATAGTAACAAAATTAATGTGATTCTCCTTCTTCACAAGATAATGACAAATAGGATTAGGAGACTAATCCATAATCAACAATGTATCATCCACAATCAGCATTGTATCATCCACAATCAACATTATATTAATTTGGCCCAGATGTTATGGTGGAATTGGCAGAACTTTGGGCACGCAGGCAATCTTGTTTGTATATTGTGGCAGAATTTGCGGAACTTTAGGCACACAAGCAGTCAAATGATCTGTAGCAATAATTAGAGAGGACATAGAAGACTTAAACGTATCTTTAAAATGAAGCAAATCATTAACATCAAAATTATGATTCCTAAAATGCACATTAGAATCCAATTTATAATTATCACTACTTAATGCAAAGTGGCGTCAAATGGGAGCATGCAATTTAAGGATACAATTGATAATTATTTTAACTGAATCAAGATGTTTAAGATCTTATGGTGTGGGCTTAAGATCAGTGGCTCAGTATTTTCTTTCTCGATAGTGGTTATGTCTTTAGAATCCCTAACTTTCACCTTTGTACATTCTTTACTAGGATCGATAGGTCACAAGATAATCATTCTACAACATGATCTTAAGAAAAAGGAATATGTATTGTCCCTACCATTGTGTGTCACATCATTATCATATATCCAGGGACGACCTAACAAAATGTGAGCAACATTCATAGGTAAAACATCATAATAAACATCTTTCACATAAGACCATAATACAAGTGGGACCTTACACTTGTGGGTGACCTCTAGATAAGTATCATTTGCCCAATGTATCCTAAAAGATTGTGGGAGAGGTTTCACGTTTAGACCACATCTAATCACACCCTTTTTAGAAATCACATTTAATGTGCTATCATTATTGATGACTAGACTACAAGTTTTACCTTCACATTTAGTGTAGGTTTTCCATGCATCATAAATAGGAAATTTATGAACGCACTTTATGATAATGTTATGATTTGGCAATAAATTGTTCATACTTTATAATAGGGACATATCACAAGTAAAAGAAGTACCAACAAACTAGATGCAAAGTATTAAGAATTATAAACTATTCTAAAGGCATAAATAAAAATTAAAATTTCAAGAGCCAAGATTATTTGGAAAAATTGCACCTTTGTTAAGCAATAAGAGAGTTTTACAGAGATCTGGTGAGCAGTAAGCAGCGACACAACTTTGGCGGTGAAAAATCTTTACTTTCAAACAATTCAAAGTGTAGGAATCAACAAGATTCAGATGTCAAATTGATGTAGAATTGAAGGAGAAGATAACAATGAACTCTCGAGGTTCCAAAAACACTCAGTGCCAAGAAACTCGGTCTTAAAGTAAAGAATATAATACACTAAATTTAATAATCAATATTCAACTGTCATCTAAAGTGCATATGAGGGATATTTATAACCCTTAAACAAAAAAAAAAACCAAATATAAATCAAATATAAATAACTAAAGATAAGATTTGAGATTTAATAGAATCCCACTAAAATCCTAATAGATAAAATAGATAAAATCCTTAACTAACAAAATAAAATCTCAAATTAAAATAATATAAAATCTATAATAGATAATACATCATAATAATATATTCATTAAAAAATACATTTTAACTAAAAATGAATAGAATTTAAACTTAGCCATAGACTCATTAATTTTATTGTTTAGAACTAGATTTTGAGGGTTAAGTGAGAAGGTAAGAGATGATGGTTTCCTCCATGGCGCAACAACAGCAACGTTGGAGCGAGGGAGTGAGTATCTATAAAAGGCACTCTGACGCTCAAGTTAGTAGGTGCACAAGGAGGAAAGTGTGTCTAATTAGGAATTAGGTCATACATTTGTCCTCTTGCTAAGTATCTTTATACATGAGCATTTTTTGGCTGTGAGAAATCTTTGCATTCAGTATGTATTGAATGTTGTCCTCTTGAGTGGTGGAAACTCTTATTTGTTATGATTTATCCCCTACTTTTGCGAGGTTGTAGTGAAAACTCTTTCTGTTGAGAGAGTCACGCCTTGTGCCTAGGCTACTTCACGTGCATAGTAACATTAGGGCGTCAGCCTGGCAGGTCGAGTTTCGCCAGATTCTGGACTCGAAACCTGGTCTAGAACAGTTGTTCCTAGCTTGGCACTTGGATGTGACAGTTAAGTGTCAAGATACAAGCTCAACTAGAGCACATGACACATAATGGACAAAGGAATTCGAGTCATAGTGCTAACGTTGGATCTTACAATGTTCTCTCAAAGAGCTGAGGTCCGTGATGTATTATAGTAAATTCCCGAGGTACATGAGTAAGGATGGGATCCTTGATGAATCACTCTGCTTAAGTCGTAGGCAGTAAGTTACCCTCTGTGAAAGTAGCCCGGATTAGGATCGAGATCCATGGTATTGTTGTATCATGATATCTTGTCATGGGTCTATGATCTAGGCTGAGGTGTTTTCAAACGCCATGCATCATTTCAATTTCGAATGTTTTGAGCATTGTCCTTTTGGTTTCCTTTATTCAACGATTCATAACAATCTGTGTTTGCTTGGGAACCATTGTCTTGCATTTATTGGGAATTAAGCCACTTTAATGACGATAGTAGTTTTTGTAACACCCCAAATTTTCGTATCTCTTAAATAGTAATTTTGACAGTTAATAGAATTTTACTGTTTAGTAATTTCTGTGCACTGTAAAATTATTTTGTTTATTCCGTCAGCGTATTTGATCGTTTTGAGTGATTTACTTTGTGTCAGGAAAATAAAAATTTTCGGGCCGGAGAAAACTTTACGTAATTTAATTTTTACCGTTAGGTAATTATTTTACGTAATCTGATTTGATATTTGTGCATTTTCTAATATTTGTGATTTTTGTGGATGATTATGAATTTTTTTACTGTTTGTGGGCCCAGGGGGAGTATGTGGGCCCAGGTGGCCATACGTGGACCCAGGTGGGTCCCGCAAAGTGAAAATTTTTCTACGCATAAAAAAATTTGTACTGTTTAGATAGAGACAGAGGATCTTACTAAACCTGAATCCGGAAACAATTTTAGAAAATTTTCTTGTACTGTGTTTTGTACTGTATTTATTTATCGGACGATAAAAATATAGTAAATATATTCTTTCGTGGGGTTTTAGCAGATAAAAATAGAAATTATATTGCTTAAGTCAACATTGGTGATTTAGATATCTACCATTGATTTAATTAATGATGGAGACTTGATCTTGATTTAATCAACGGTGGAGATTTGATCTTAAAAGTGAATAAGATCATTTATAACCATTAGATGGAGATTAAATCAAGGGTAGAGATTCAGTCATATAAAGTGGCTATGACCATTTACAACCATTGGATTTAGAAGTGATCAAAGGTTGAGATTTGGTCTTATAAAGTAACAAGGACCATTTATGACCATTGGATGTTAATTTAATCAATGATGAAGATTTAGTCTTAAAAAGTGATAAAGACTAATTATAACCCTTGGATTTAAAGTTTGAAGGAGCAATCTTGACCATTAATTTTTTTGGAGACACATCCAATGACTAGAATTTCAAGGAGAAAAATCTAATTGTCTAGATTAAGTCTTCTAAATCAAAAGTCTACCTAAATCCTAACCATTGATCTAATCAATGGCTTAAATGGCTTCAAATAATGGTTAGTAAAATTTGTCACATTTTAAAGAAACAAGAGAAGGTGGGGGACGGTTTTGAAGACTACTTGAAGGAGGAGACATTTTTGTGTAGGCTTTTTAGGCCAAAGAAAAAAAAAGAATGAAGACAAGCCAAGTGTCAAGACCATTTCCTATTGATCATTAATGATCATGTTTGTCAAACTTCACTTTCCATTCTCTTCAATGCATGCTATGGCAATGCATCCCTTGGAAGACCAAGAAAATTCATTTCTACACTTCATATTATCACTTCTTCACTTTTTCACTTAAGTTTCAAGAAACAAACCCAAGCAAACTCTATTCTCTTTCCCAAATGAAGACCATTCGGCCAAGCACTCCAATTCTCTCCTCCATCACTCAAAAATTTCATCCAACCTAGTTTCTTGAATCCTTACCTTATTCTAAACAACTTTCATGTTGAAGATTTCTTCAAAATCCAACATCTAGTACTTCAAATCCAAGCTTAAAGTTTCTATCAAAAATAAAAAATTCCATCTTTGTGCTTCAAGAGAAACCATTCGGTCAAGACCCCTAAAACCACTCTCCAATCTCTTTTAATTTCATCTAACCATAGATCTTGAATCTACATGATATTCTAAGCAACTTTCATGTTGGAGATTTTCTCTAAATCATTCATCTTCATGGACTTTCTTCAAGATCCAAGTTATGGGGTAATTATGGTAAAGTGTAAGGAAACTTCATTTCTTCTCTCTTTTTCATAATCTAAACCATGTTTGATCCATGGTTTTCTTAATCAAGCTTAGTATACTAATTTTTATGTATTTTGTTTTGTATTTGAGAAGCCAATGGTGGTGAAGGACTTGGAAAAAGAAGCAAAACAAAGAGTTTTTGAGGATTTTCAAGAGGTAAGAGGGAGATCCATCTCACCAACCAAGTATGGTGGTGAGAGATGGTTTTATATTTGATGGATGTTGAATCCATGTGAGGATTCATATCCATGGTCATGTAATAATTTATATATGTTTATGAGCTTTGATTAATTGCCTATGCTTAATATGCTTTGCATGAGTTTATGATTTTGAAAGTATGCTTATACTATGCATGATGATAATATGGCATGTTTTTGATATATATATATATATATATGATGTGTATGTATGTGTATGCCATGATTTGATGATGGAAAAAAAAATTAATTTTTGGTCCCAATGGCCAAGGAAGAGCTACGGTTTTGATGCCCTTGATTAGGGTTCATGTTGAGAATTTTCAAGAACAAGGGAATTAAATTTGATTCCTAGAAACATGGTGAATTTCGGTCAAGACACCTCAAAATAGGTGTTCACAAATTAATATTTTCATGAAAGATGAAAATAGATGATTTGAAGAGTATGGAAAATAAATAAAGGGTTTGTTTTCAAAGAGTACATGAACATAGTTTTTGGAATGATTTTTATTGATTTATTTTGTGTAAAAAGATCCTAAGTGTTTTTCTAAACATGAGTTTTGAATAAAACGGGCAAACGTTGATTTTAAGGATTTGCAAAGAAAGTGAAAAAGAATTTGTAAAGAAAGTAAAAATAAATTTGAACAAATGGGTTTGGTTTTATAACCATTGGTATTTCGGTTTTGAAAACAAAATTTTAATGGTTTGTTTGTGTAAAACCATATCAATTTAAAAGGAAAAGTATTTGATGACTTTAATGATTTTGTTTGTGTAAAACCATATTAATTTAGAAGAAAAAAAAATATTTTGATGATTTCAATAGTCATGGCTACGTTTTTGTAGGCTTGTAATGCCTTGATTTTTATGAACAATGTGAATTTCAAAGTGGAAACATAACTGGATTTAATACAAGGATTTTGGAAAGGGAATCAAAGTGTTTTATCACTTGAGAAAATTTTGTAAACGAAAGACAAAGAGAGGTTGAAAATGTTTTAACTTTAATTTATTTTGAAGAGAATTGATTTTAAAATTGATTTGAGAAAAATAGAGAATATAATGGTGATTTGAGAATTTACTAACGTATAACTTATTTTCAAGTTTTGGAGTACATTAGGAAAATTTAAGATTTTGAAATATTGATTTACATCAATGGAAAAGTGATTTTGTGAATTATATTCCGAAAAGAATTTCTTGAGTAAAGAATTGTGGAAAATGATTTTCGTGAGTAAGGAAATATATTAAATGAAGTATAAAATTATATTATTTTGGGAAAAGTTAAAAAGAAATTTTTAAAGGTCCAGAAATATTTTCCGTAATGAAATTGTGGTGAAAAATTATTTACGTATCTTAAAAACGTGATTTTTAAGTTACATGATATGAAAAATATTTCTATGTGATTTTAAATACGTTAAAATATTTATATGCGATTTGAATTACGTTTAAATATTTTACGTGATTTGAACTACTGTTGATAAATCACTACGTGATTGAATAGCGATAGAATATTTTTATGCGATTGTGAAAATAAGGAAAAAATTGTTATGAGATTTGGAAAGTATTTTAAATATTTTGAGAATGATAGAAAATGATTTACGTGACGTAAAAGAATGATTTTTAAGTTACGCAATTTTGAAACAGTGAAAAAAAATACTATGCGATTTGAGAAACGTATATTTTTACGCGATTGAGAAAAATGTTAAAAAATTTGTACATGGTTTAAAAGTGCAACAAAAGAGTTGCGGTATTTTGAAAACGTAACAGAAATGTTACGAAATTTTATAAACGTAACAGTAATGTTACGGTATTGTGAAAACGTAACGGAAATATTGCGCAATTTTGTAAAAACACGACAATAGTGTTTTATAACTATGAAAACATGATAAGATGATTTTGTTATTGAAAAATACAGTATGATTACTGTTGAACTAGTGTCCATACACTGTTTGTGAAGACAACGAGTTTTGCCTGTTATTGGCACGTGGTGCATTTCAGATGCATTGGAAAAAATATATATATATGCGTTGAGGTATATGATTTAATTGAACAAATGAATTTGAAAAGAATGACCCTTGTGGTTGGACTTGCACTGATATATTCGTGCATTGTATAAACTATATCTGAGAAATTATGAGATATACTTGTGATTGGTATTATACCTGTGATTGGTATTTGGTGCATTATACATGCATTAGAATGGTCCGATGATGACTGGATATGGCTGATTGCCTAGGAGAAACACACCTCTTGAGTGGGTGCGATATGCGTAGTGTAAGTCACTTATTGACCTTGGGGGCATCGGGGTGCGGGTTGCCTACACGGGTGGTTAGTCGCGCTTCTTCCCGTAGGTTAGACCGATGCAACACACCGATGATCCTGACCGAGACACTATTCTTAATCAAGATCTGATAAAGACTGTCGTGTATGTGCTAGATGTGCAAAAATTGAAATGAGAATTAAAGCACGTGGTTTGAGGCACGTGGTACCGGCAGGTCTTTTCGATCATTTCTCCGGCCTGAGTTTTAGCTCCATGGAGTAGGAAATCGAGTCTTGTGTACATGCATAATTTGAACATTTATATCTGTGTAATATATTAATTGAGGAATATTAGCTATGACAATTGTTTTGAATACTTGGATGATGATGATGATAATCATGTTGATGACATTATTGTGATTATTGTGTGATGATAATAATGTTAATAGTATGATGATGATAGTTGATTAATGTTGAGTGCATTATTGGAATTCTGGTATGATATATCTGTATGATATGTTGTTTGCGTTATCTCTATGCTGCCATGTTGGTACTGGTGTAGGTGATCTCGTCTCTTTATTATCTTGTTTTGCTGTGTCTGTACTGTTAAAATCAAATAATAGAAGGATCGAGTTGTCTTAGACATAACGGGCGATGGATACTCTGAGGTTGGTGACAACAATAAGGAGTGGACATTCAGGACTCGAAGGTGTGCAGTGTTGACATAGAACAGATGTCTGATGCATCCAAATGGATACAAGAAGGAATTGGTATATTAAGTTTTAACGTTAGTGTTATACCGTGCTATTAAGTAGAACCTGTCATAGGGTTACTACTGTTAAAAAAAAAGAGTCTGTAAGTTTATATTTCTCTTTAAGTTATTAAATATTAATTGGTGTCAGTATTGTATATGAGTCTGTTTCAATATGTTTTTCCATATTACTTATGAATTTCAGAAAGTTTATGTTTCAGCAAGAAAGAAATTTTAAAACCCATATTTTATAACTCAAACTTTGTGCGAACTTCTTTTCAGATTATGAGTCGGGAGTCGAAAATGTGATACCCTAGGGAGGGTATTACAATTTTATGCTATTTCCCAATTGCCCGCCACCCTTGCGGCCAATCACAAAAGAGGAGCAATTAAATGTGGCTTCAAATGTGCAAGCAGTTCACTTTTTTGGGAGCCAATCAAAACACATTATTCCCTCTATAAATAGGAAATGTTTACAATGGGGTTATCACATGTTTCTTACATTTTCTAGTTGTGCTTGAGAGTGGGTATTTTCTAGAGAATGGTCCCTATTCAACTTCTTGTGAACATGTGGAGGGTCGTATCCCCTTCTGAGACAATCTTCATCTTCTTTCCCAATCTTCACTTCTTGACCTTGGGGGCATCGGGGTGCGGGTTGCCTACACGGGTGGTTGGTCGCGCTTTTTCCCGTAGGTTAGACCGATGCAACATACCGATGATCCTGACCGAGACACTATTCTTAATCAAGATCTGATAAAGACAGTCGTGTATGTGCTAGATGTGCAAAAATTGAAATGAGAATTAAAGCACGTGGTTTGAGACACGTGGTACCGGCAGGTCTTTTCGATCATTTCTCCGACCTGAGTTTTAGCTCCATGGAGTAGGAAATCGAGTCTTGTGTACATGCATAATCTGAACATTTATATCTGTGTAATATATTAATTGAGGAATATTAGCTATGACAATTATTTTGAATACTTGATGATGATGATGATAATCATGTTGATGACATTATTGTGATTATTGTGTGATGATAATAATGTTAATAGTATGATGATGATAGTTGATTAATGTTGAGTGCATTATTGGAATTCTGGTATGATATATCTGTATGATATGTTGTTTGCGTTATCTCTGTGCTGCCATGTTGGTACTGGTGTAGGTGATCTCACCTCTTTATTATCTTGTTTTGCTGTGTCTGTACTGTTAAAATCAAATAATAGAAGGATCGAGTTGTCTTATACATAACGGGCGATGGATACTCTGAGATTGGTGACAACAATATGGAGTGGACATTCAGGACTCGAAGGTGTGCAGTGTTGACATAGAACAGATGTCTGATGCATCCAAATGGATACAAGAAGGAATTAGTATGTTAAGTTTTAACGTTAGTGTTATACCGTGCTATTAAGTAGAACCTGTCATAGGGTTACTACTTGTTAAAAAAAAAAGAGAGTCCGTAAGTTTTATATTTCTCTTTAAGTTATTAAATATTAATTGGTGTCGATTGTTGTATATGAGTCTGTTTCAATATGTTTTTCCGTATTACTTATGAATTTCAGAAAGTTTATGTTTCAGCAAGAAAGAAATTTTAAAACCCATATTTTATAACTCAAACTTTGTGCGAACTTCTTTTCAGAGTATGAGTCGGGAGTCAAAAATGTGATACCATAGGGAGGGTGTTACAGTTTTATGCTATTTCCCAACTGCCCGCTACCCTTGCGGCCAATCACAAAAGAGGAGCAATTAAATATGGCTTCAAACGTGCAAGCAGTTCACTTTTTTGGGAGCCAATCAAAACACATTATTCCCTCTATAAATAGGAAATGTTTACAATGGGGTTATCACCTGTTTCTTACATTTTCTAGTTGTGCCTGAGAGTGGGTATTTTCTAGAGAATGGTCCCTGTTCAACTTCTTGTGAACATATGGAGGGCCGTATCCCCTTCTGAGACAATCTTCATCTTCTTTCCCAAATTCTTAAAGGTGTTTCTTTTTTTCCTTGCATATTTTTCTTGTGGAGACCTTTCTTTCTAGACGTAATGTTTCAGTAAGGGCCAAGTAACCATACTACATGGCTTGGTCAATGGTCCTCCGAATAGTAGAAGCCTTTCTTTCCCGGCGTATATATGAGTGGAAAAAGTTCCTACTCTTGCTAGGAGGTTCCATGGTTTCTATTGTAGTTCCTGTGAGGCATGGAAGGGTTTCACTGATGTCCCTTGTTTGCTCCTCTGATTGTTTTCCATGGTGCTTATGACACCTTGGCACCTTGGGTGTGCAGTTGGATGTGCATGAGTGTATTAGAGTCTTGGGATCGTGAAACCTTCTCTTCATGTTGACCAAGAAGGAAGGGATGGATGCGCACATCTAGAGGAGTCATCAAGGTGGTCATGATCAGTGCTTGATTATCTTCATCATCACATCTGGCTTTCTTTCTGGCTTTTCTAGTGGGCATCTTTGCATTAGGATAATTTATAGGCCTTTTTTTGTAAGTAGATTATATTTGGAATGTGAATAAAAAACTTGCTTTTTTGAATATTTTGTTTTTATGTAGTTGGCCTGCTATTATGTGTCTTACATAGCTACTTTTGTAATTTTGAGATAAGTCCAACGCTCGATCTCAGTACTTACTTGCTTGACGAACACTTGTTTTACCTAACTAAGATGAGTCCAAAGCTCAATCTCAACAGTCAGGTCCATTTAGTTTGACGAACACTCGTGTGCCTAACTAAGATGAGTGCAAAACCTGATCCCAATAGTTGGGTTTGTTTAGTTTGATGAACACTCGTGCGTCTAACCAAGATGAGTGCGAAACCCGATCTCGGTGGTTAGTTCATTTAGTTTGATGTGTTAGCCCAATGGTGTGGGGTCCACTATCCCGGGTTACGATCAGATACACTTAACCTCTGTAAACAATGTTGGGTTTATGAGTTAAGGTATAGCTCAAAAGGGCACGAGTAAAAACCCTTGAATGCACTGCTTGACCTCAGAGGGTATTCAAGTGGATTCCCTAGTTTGGCTATTGTGTTGATGTCAGGATAGCTGATCCTTTTCGGACCTTGTATTCTCTAGACCTTGTCGAGGTGATGTGACCTTATGGGTTGTGTTAGCCCAAAGTACTCGCTGTAGACGATAACTGTAACACCCCAAAATTTTTGTATCTCTTAAACAATAATTTTGACAAGCAATGTAATTTCACCGTTTAGTGATTTCTCGAGAGCTATTTGTAAAATTAATTTGATTATTCCGTCAATATTTGATCGTTTTGAGTGATTTACTCCGTGTCGGAAAATAAAAATTTTCTGTAGGAGAAAACTTTACGTAATTTAATTTTTACTGTTAGGTAATTATTTTACGTAATCTGATTTGATATTTGTGCATTTTATGATTTTTGTGATTTTTGTGGATGATTATGAAATTTTTTCTGTATATGGGCCCAGGTGGTCCTATATGGGCCCAGGTGACCTTACGTGGGCCCTGGTGGGTCTCGCAAAGCAAAAATTTTTCTACGCATAGAAAAATTTGTACTGTTTAGACAGAGACAGGGGATCTTACTAAACCTGAATCCGGAAACAGTTTTAGAAAATTTATTGTACTATGTTTTATACTGTATTTAATTATCGAATGATAAAAATACAGTAAAAATATTATTTGTAGGATACAAGAATAAATATTATACTTTGCGTAGTCAACAAAGAGAGCTTGAATTGATTTATACCCTTGGATGAGAATACTTAGTTTGAATATTAACCATTGATTTAATCAAAGGTTAAGAAACAAACTTAATAAAGCGCTTGGATAATAACCATTGATTTGATCAATGATGTGAGAATAAGCTTAGTTAGGAAGGCTTTGATATCAACCATAGATGTAATCAAAGGTGTAGAATTGGTCTTGAAAAATGACAAAGACCATTTATAACCATTGGATTTAGATTAAATCAAGGGTGGAGATTTAATCTTAAAAAGTAACAAAGACCATTTATGACCATTAGATGAAGAATCAATCAATGGTGGAGATTTGGTCTTCTAAAGTAGAATGACTAATTAGGACCCTGGATTTAAAGTTTGAAGAAGCAATCTTGACCCTTAATTTTGGAGACACATCTAAGGGCTAGAATTTAAAGGAGAAAAATCTAATGGCCTAGATTTAGTCTTCTAAAATTAAAAATCTACCTAAATCCTAACCATTGAATTAATCAATGGCTAGAAATGTTTCAAATGGTGGCAAATAATGAAGACAACTTTATTGAATGCATTATGAAGAGAAGGTGATGGATTTGGCTTGTTTAGAAGACAAAGAAAAAGCTTTATGACATTATTTGATGCTTTATGTCAATTATGACTAGCTTTAGTCAATTTTGTTTCATTATTGCTTTGTTTGCTTCCTTAGGAGACTTCTTGGAGGGGGGAACGGTTGAAGAAGCAAGGAAGAAAGGAGACCTTTTAGAATAGGCTTTTTAGGCCAAAGAAAAAAGAAAGAAAAACAAAACCAAGTGTCATGACCATTAATTGTTTTACTATTGATCATTAATGATCATGTTTGTCAAACTTCACTTTTCATTTTTTTTCTAATGCATGCTACGGCAATGCATTCTCTTGAATACCAAAAGAATTCATTTCTATACTTCATAATATCATTTCTTCACTTTTCACTTAAGTTTCAAGAAAACCAAACCAAGAAAACTCCATTTTCTCTCCTTATGAAGACCATTCGGCCAAGCACTCCAATTTCCTCTTCCATCACTTTTTAATTTCATCCAACTTGATTTTCCAAACCTAAACATCATTCTAAGAACATCTCTAGTTATGAGTTTTTCCAAAATCATTCATCTTGATCTTCAAATTCAAGCTTCAAGTTTCTATCAAAAATCAAAAATTTCATCTTTGTTCTTCAAGAGATATCATTCGGTTATCTACCCTAAAATCAGCATCCAATCTCTTTTAATTTCATCCAACCTTAGATCTTGAATCTACATGATGTTCTAAGCAACTTTTATGTTGAAGATTTCTTCTAAATCATTCATCTTCAAGGATTTTCTTCAAGATCCATGTTATTGGGTTTTTGAGGTGAAGTATAAAGAAATTTCATTTTCTTCTCTCTTTTTCATGATCTAAGCCATGTTTGATCCATGGTTCCTCTTAATCAAGCTTAGTATACTAATTTTTATGTATTTTATTTTGTATTTGAGAAGCCCTTGGTGATGAAGGACTTGGCAAAAGAAGCAAAACAAGGAGTTCTTGAGGATCTTCAAGAGGTAAGAGGGAGATCCATCTCACCAACCAAGCATGGTGGTGAGAGATGGTATTTTATTTGATGGATGTGGAATCCACGTGAGGATTCATATCCATGGTCATGTAATTAATTTGTGGGTGTTTATGAGTTTTGATTAATTTTCTATGCTTGATATGCTTTGCATGATTTTATAGCTTTGATAATATGCTTGATATGCTATACATGCTTTTATGGCTTTGATGGTATGCTTATATTATTTATGATGAAATATATATATGTATATGCCATGACTTGATGGTGGAAAGGAAATTGATTTTTGGCTCCAGTAGCCAAGGAAGAGCTACGGTTTTGATGCCCTTGATTAGGGTTCATGTTGAAGATTTTCAAGAACAAAAGAATTGATTTTTGAGTACTTAGAACATGGTGGATTTCGAACAAGACACCTCAAAATAGGTGTTCACAAATTAATATTTTCATGAAAGATGAAAATGGATGATTTGAAGAGTATGGAAAATAAACAAAGGATTTGTTTTTCAAGAGAACAAGAATATGATTTTTGGAGGAATTTTTATTGATTTATTTTGTGTAAAAAGATCCTAAGTGTTTTTCTAAACATGAGTTTTGAATGAAACGGGCAAACGTTAATTTTAAGGATTTGCAAAGAAAGTGAAAAAGAATTTGTAAAGAAAGTAAAAATGAATTTGAACAAATGGGTTTGGTTTTATAACCATTGGTATTTCAGTTTTGAAAACAAAATTTTAATGGTTTTGTTTGTGTAAAACCATATCAATTTAAAAGGAAAAGTATTTGATGGCTTTAATGGTTTTGTTTGTGTAAAACCATATTGATTTAAAAGAAAAAAATGTTTTGATGATTTCAATAGTCATGTCCATCGCTTTTTGAAGGCTTGTAATGCTTGATTTTTATGAACAAAGTGAATTTCAAAGTGGAAACGTAATGCGGATTTAATACAAGGATTTTAGAAAGGGAATCGGCGTTTATCACTTGAGAAAATCAAGTTTTTGTAAACGAAAATGTTTCCGAACTTCAATTTATTTTGAAGAAGGTTGTGTTTGGAAATGATTTGGGAAAAATGGAGAATATAATGGTGTTTTGAAAATTTACTAACGTATAACTTATTTTCAAGTTTTGAAATACGTTAGAAAAATGTTAAGTTTTGAAACGTTGATTTACATCAATGGAAAAGTGATTTTTGTGAAGTATATTTTGAAAAAGAATTTCTTGAGTAAAGAAGCTGTGGAAAAATATTTTCTTGAGTAAGAAAATATATTAAATGAAATATAAAGTTATATTATTTTGAAAAGTTGAAAAGGAATTTTTGAAGGTTAAGAAGTATTTTACGTAATGAAATTGTGATGAAAAATGTTTTACGTATCTTAAAAATGTGATTTTTAAGTTTTGCAATTTTGAACAATGTGTTAAAAATGATATTGATTTATTTGAGTCCAAAATAATGTTTGGAATATTGAGGAATATTTTATGTGATTGAAAAATGTTGAAAAATATTTTACGTATCTTAAAAACGATTTAAAATACAGTAAAATATTTCTACGCGATTTGAAAAATGTTTAAATATTTCTACGCTATTTGGAAAGCATTTAAATATTTTACGCAACTGAAATATTGTTGAAAAATCACTACGTGATTTGAATAGTGATAGAATATTTTTACGTAATTGTGAAAATGATAGAAAATCATTATGTGATTTGAAAAGTGTTTTAAATATTTTAAAAATGAAAGAAAATGATTTACGTGACGTAAAAGAATGATTTTTAAGTTACGCGATTTTGAAACAGTGAAAAAAATACTATGCGGATTTGAGAAACGTATGTTTTTACGCAATTGAGAAAAACGTTAAAAATTAGTACGTGATTTAAAAGTGCAATAGAAGAGTTGCAACATTTTAAAAAAACGTAATAGAAATGTTACGAAATTTTGTAAACGTAACTGTAGTGTTACAGTATTGTAAAAACGTAATAAAAACATTTTGGAATTGTGAAAATGTGACAGAAATGTTGTGCAAATTTGTGAAAACACGACGAAAGTGTTTTATAACTATGAAAATGTGATAACATGATTTTGCTGTTGGAAATACAGTATAATTTGGTACAATTTATATACATTGGAAAGAGATGCATGTGATTGGTATTTGGTGCATTATACATGCATTGGAATGGTCTGATGAGGACTGGATATGGCTGATTGCCTAGGAGAAACACACCTCTTGAGTGGGTGCGATATGCGTAGTGTAAGTCACTTGTTGACCTTGGGGGCATCGGGGTGCGGGTTGCCTACATGGGTGGTTGGTCGCGCTTCTTCCCGTAGGTTAGACCGATGCAACACACCGATGATCCTGACCGAGACACTATTCTTAATCAAGATCTGATAAAGACTGTCGTGTATGTGCTAGATGTGCAAAAAATTGAAATGAGAATTAAAGCACGTGGTCTGAGGCACGCGGTACCGGCAAGTCTTTTTGATCATTTTCTCCGACCCGAGTTTAGCTCCATGGGGTAGGAAATCGAGTCTTGTGTACATGCATAATCTGAACATTTATATCTGTGTGATATATTAATTGAGGAATATTGGCTATGACAACTGTTTTGAATACTTGGATTGATATATGATTGGATGATGATAGTTGATTAATCTTGAATATATTATTGGAAGTTTGGTATGATATCCCTGTATGATATTCCTCTGTCTTTGCCATGTTGGTATTGGCGTAGGTGATCTCACCTCTTTGTTATGTTGTTTTTCTTGTCTCAGACCTTGTAAAATCAAATAATAGAAGGATCGAGTTGTCTTAGACATAATGGGCGATGGATACTTAGAGATTGATGAAAACATTGAAGAGTGGCTGTCTCAAGTTCGAAGGTGTTCTGAGTAGACAAGGAGTAGAGTTCTGATGTAACAAGCTGGATACAAGATAAGGAATGAGTATGTTAAGTTTTATCGTTAGTGTTATACCGTGCTATTTAGTAGGACCCGTCATGGGGTTTGCTACTGTTAAAAAAAAGAGTCTGTTAATTTTATATTTCTCTTTAAATTATGAAATATTAATTGGTGTCAATATTTTATATTAATCAGTTTAAATATATTTTTAGTAATACTTATGAATTTCAATAAGTTTATGTTTCAGTAAAGAAAGAAATTTTTAAAACCCACTTTTTATAACTCAAACCTTGTGTGAATTTCTTTTCAGATTATGAGTTGGGAGTCAGACATGTGATACCCTAGGGAGGGTGTTACAATAACAGTTGGAAAAACTCATTTATTGATAATAGAAGTTACTTACATAACTGAGGTAGCAATTACAAGGTATTCAACTATAGTATTTTCTCAATTTGTCTGCATTCTAGAAGTTTTTAATTGCCTTTCTAGAGAGGGTTTCTAGTGTACAAGCTCTCGTATTATTGGTGGATGTAATTCTATATGGTCCTTGATAACTACCAAGACTATCAAATTATATCAATTTATAACCGATTCACCAAGACTACTTGTAGTATAAGGTAACAATGGGTCGAGCCCTTAGATAACTCTAATTACACAATCAAATTAAGAGGTTAACAAATAGAGGGAAAGGGTTAGCAAGATTAATTAATAGAAAGTAATTAAAACGGTAAACAGAATTAGGAAAACAACCAATCCAAGAAAATTAACCAATCTTGATTTTAATCCATCCTTGATCACTATTGATCCATTCAATCACTAACTGAATTCTTAGCCTTAGATCACATCAAGAAGCCTCAAGAT
Source organism: Ormosia emarginata (assembly GCA_029884605.1). Taxonomy (NCBI): domain Eukaryota; kingdom Viridiplantae; phylum Streptophyta; class Magnoliopsida; order Fabales; family Fabaceae; genus Ormosia; species Ormosia emarginata. Next base: position 9,918,435 of record JAQQTP010000056.1, on the reverse strand, counting down.
GATCTATAGATCCTCTACTAGATAAGCATCCAGAATTCGATCAATCAAGGTTAGACAAATTTAAGCATTCATCTAATCTCAAATCAACCTAAGAATCAGAATCCAACCAAGCTGAACAATTCATCAAACACCTTTGATGCCTTGTTTAGCATATACAATCCTCTCTTAGCACATGGTAATTAAGCAATTTTCATATGAACATCCCAATCAAATTAAGCAACTCAATCAAAATTAAGCAAAGAGGAAGAAAAGAAACTTGATTAATAATTGAATATAGAACAATTAAAACAGAATCATAGAATTAAGCATCAAGATTGTCAATCTCTAGGATTGATTAAAGTTTCTAGCCTTCCATGAATGGGAGGGAAGAATTATTGAAAAAGAGAGAAAACCTAGAGAGAAGTGAGAAGAAGAGAGATGAATAGAGAGAATGAAATGTGCTGAATGAGAAGATATTTTTTGTTCTGCTACTTTAACCTCTTCAACCTAACTCCTAATTTGGCCTTACTTGATTAGAATTCTAATAGGTACAAAGTTGGGTCCATTATGAATCATTGGGCCTAAGTTTCATGTCATATAGAGGCCTAAAACTCAAGTTATACTCAATTGAGTAGCCTAACTCGTCAGTAACTCGCCTCTGATTTTCATATTCAATTGCATGCCCAAAATGACGTTGTTCAATCTAGGAGTATCATAAGAGTTGTAGCTTTGTGTCTTAGCTTCTATTTGGGATTGGTTTGACATCCATTAGACTCCTATAACTTAAGATATAGGCTAATGAGTGCGCATAGGTCAAGCTGTTAGGATCAGCATTCTGGCTCTTGCTTTAACTTCAGTTTAAATTATTCAAACATATGATCTAGCTCCTATGATCTTCATAAAACTTGTAGATATTTGCCTTAGCTTTCCTACAAGATCAGAATCACATCAATAAGATATTTGAAACTTAGATTATAGCCAAATTACTGAACATTGCTAAATAGACAAATTAAAGCTAATTTATACAATAATTCATTTAATGATCCAATTAAGCCCAATACCATAAAATGTGACAAAATTAATTTAATTAAGCTAAATTATACCTTAAGAAACCTAGTGAGAGGATCATAAAATGAATAAAATATATTGCTATTAAATTTTTCCATAATTAGTTTTTGCACTCCTGGGAAAAATACATAGACCAAAACTAGGAAAAAAAAACAACACAAACTCAAAAACTAAAAACTGTAAAAGACTCTGTTTCCAATGATGTTCAAGAATGCAAAAGTTTATAAGCAAGAAGAGTAACCAAATATTCAAGGGATCAAAACATTCATGAGGTAACATTTCTTCACATCTTAAACCAAAAAGCAAGGTAACTTCAATTTGAAAAGCATGAATCAAGAATGATAGATCTTCACAAGATACATTCTCAATCCCTCAAGTGTTTAAAAGGTAGGTATTTCATTCAATTCAACACATGAAAAATCACACTACCATAAGCTTGCTTATCTTCTACTTTTCCACTACTCAAACACATGCACACACAAATCAAGAGGACTTTATTCAAGGTTGTAATAGGGTCAAGGTAAGGGAAGGAAACAATATAAATATGATAAGCTAAATACCCAAGAGAATAAAAGAGCGTTCGGGAGGAACTCAAATGACAAGCATGAAATTTTATCCCCAATTCCATATAATGAGCATTCTCTTTACATATTCTTTTCCTCTTTTTTTAAATATTTTTTCTTTCACAACCTTCTTGCATTTATTCTTTTTCTTTTCTTTTCTTTTCTTTTTTTTTCAATTGACTCTTTTTCTTTCTTTTTCTTCCACCAAACACTTTGTATATTGCACATCAATTTGTACAACCCTCACACTTGTACTATTAATTGCCCATAAGTAAAAGAGTTCCTCCAATGAAAATGAACCAATGCTCTCCCATTCCCTAAGGTAAGGTAAAAACATGATTTTTCACATAAGACATATAATGAGTTAAGACAAAGGATAGGTAAATAGGCTCAAGGGGGTTAATCAAAGAGAAATGATGCAAGGTTGACTATTTGACTAAAGTAGCTAATTCAAGAAAGAATGCTTTAATCATGTTTATATATGCAAGTGAAAATGTAGCCTAAAAAAGAATCAAAGTAATTTCTAGAGTAATCAATTTCCATGTGTAGATTTTACACACACATCAACCTACACTCAAAAAAATCAAAATTCATAGTTAATGGTTTGAACTCAACCAATTGCACTTGTAATTCTACCAAGCACTCCTAAGTAAGCATCAAATGAATCAAGGATGGGACCAACTAAAGTCTAGGTTAGGTACCTATGGAGAATAGATCATCTCATGGGAGTTTTTCATATGACAGGGTCATGTAATGAGAGATAAACATAACAGTCCTAAATAGGGCCTAACAAATTTTGATAGGACCTCCTGTTTAGGGTCTTTGTGTCTATCTCTATTTTCATATGACCTTATTATTTGAAAAAAATATATGAAAGGATCTATTCCCAAATAATAAACTATGTCCTTTATACAAAAAAAAAACTCTGTCCATCGTGGTTCTAATTCCTAGATGGTAGACAATCCACATAAGGTCCTGAAATCCCTTGTTCCTCATGTCACATAATTATAGGGTGCAAAATTTTGTATCTTTACTTGCTCAATTTACTTTCTTGGATTTAAAGAGGCCGAGTTCTCTCCATTTATATTAGGAAACCCCTAATTTTGTGTATATAACTTATCAGTCATCCTTACCTCATATAATTACTTCTTTTGGTCTTTAAGATCATGAATTGTTGTTGGGGTGGGGCTTTGATTATGGGTGTTAAAATGGGTTAATCTTGATGTAGAGGTTTGAATAACCAAACAAAATGGGTTTGAATATATTTTGGCCCGCTCCACTCAGCTCGACGCGGATTGGCCAATAGTGGGCTAGGTCAACCTTTTGGTTTGATGTCTAATTATTTTGTTATGATACTACCAAATAATTCATATAATATGTGAATGTGACAACCTAAAACTAAAGATCATGATCGCACATGGTTGGGGAGTTGAAACTATCAAAACGGGTTATACGATTTCTATGAAAAAAATGATGGAGTTTCCCCTTAAAACAAGTAAATCCAAAATTATAGTTAGACTACATATATAGTATCTCATATACTCAATCAATTTACATATTATTGGATATTACATAATCCAATTTTAAACATGTTCGAAAAAGTAGCAATACAAAATCAAATCATAGGGTCCACAACACAAGGACCTTATAATACAACAAAAAATTATAATAACAACAAATATACACAGGTGTGGATCCTACTTGTTGACAATGGAGCAACTCTAAGCATTCAAAAGATTTATAAGTAATATCCTAATTGTAAAGCACAAATACTATAAGGAAATTAAGCATTCCCACTCAGACAAGTATGGGATCACTGAAGCGAACTCATTAACTACTCAAAGGCAGATCCAATATAGAGGTAATCTTGGTTACTATCATCCATTTGTTTCCTAACGGTGGCCAATGTCTCTATTGTGCTATTTTAAGGCCCTTGAGGCATGGCCCTAGGCATGTTTGGAAATATGGGAGTAACTGGGCCCCCCTATTGTTTTGTTATGTTGTGAACAAGTACCAAACTTGGACAATATGTTCGACAAATAGGGGGTATGATCGTAGCATAATTAGGGTCCATCATAGCAAATGGATATTGTCACAGAGGAGTAATCCCATGAAGGATAATAGGATTTGAAGATGAATACACCAGTGTAACAATTCATACGAGACTCAAAATTGTTAGCAGCATACCATATAATGGAGTAAAGCCTGGAGGATATTGATGATTTCTAATGTCTAATCCAAAATCCTGAAGCGTGTTAGCCGCTATAGAGGCCATGGAGTTAGGCATGATAACTTTGGCCTCTACAGACGTAGCTTGGGTTTCATTCTTAGAAGTTTCGTTAGCCATGTTGTCCCTAGGTATGATTTTCTCACTACGTAAATGCATACAATGCACGTCGTAACAATATGGACAGCCTCAGTACTACCCCTAATCCAACATATGTACTATTGTAAACAAAGGTGTAGAGTCCCACTGGGTGTGCCAATTTTGTTTCTGGGAAAAATGTGCAGAGTCTTACGTGGCCTATGAGATTGATACATGATCTAAAATCTCCAGAATTTGGTCTCTTTAATTGAAATGGAGAGGGTAACTTGTGATTGGCCATTGATTCATGAAGAACTTTGTTTTCATGATAATAAGCATGAAGATGTTGCAAGATCAAGTCCAAGACCTTTAAGACTAGTTTTTGGACTTAGATAATTATGTAAAGGTATAAAAGGTTCACACTAATGCTCCATAAATAATTTTTTCAAAGAACTCAAATAGCACACATGTTTTCAAGGCTTCAAAATGGTTTTTGGTTTTCAAAAGAAACAAACACAAAGTGCCCAAAAACTTATAAGATCATTTGAGATCAATTGGCAATGTTCAAAAGCTATATGAAACTCATTTGAATAACAACTTTGTTATTTGAATAACCAAAGTCAGAAAGGCTAAGAAATCTCATTTGGGTAAGCTTTATTCAAATAAAGCCCTGCTTTATTCAAATAAAGGTTCAAAATCATCAGGGCGCGTAAGTTATTATTCAAATAACCAAATGGTTATTCGAATACATGTTTTTAGAAGCATTTTTTTAAATGTCTTATTCGAATAACAAGGTTGTTATAAGAATAGTAAGTTTTTATAGAAACTAGTTTTTAAAGTGGTTATTCGAATAACAAAGTTGTTATTCGAATAAGAGCATATTCCAGAAATAAAAATAAACAGCTAGTTTCTTGCCATTAATGCTCCTCCAACCACCCCAATGGCTCTAAATCTTAATGGGCTATAAAAATAAGTTGTTAGACATTTATGGAGGTTTGAGAATCAATATGAAAAACTTGGTAGAGCATTAGTTCAAGCTTTCACAGCCTATTCTTCATAAACTCTGTTTTTGAGCTTTAAAGTGTGAATTTATATATCCATAAGCTTCAATTTGTATTATCTACTCTTTCAGAGAGTTTCCATTCATACAAACCTTGTTAAATCTGTAAAAGAGAGGGTGGGGTATTCCTTAAATAGTAAGGGTAAGGTATCCCTTGAAAGAAAAAGCTCAAGCACAAAGGGTGGGGTATCCCAAAGTGTGTTGAGTACTCCAACTTGTAAAGATTGTCAAGCACTTGTTAGAAGCTTGAAGATATAGTAGAAATGTCAGGTCTTTATTTGAGAACTAGATGTAGGCTACAAGTGGATTGGTGGCTAAATTAGGATAAATCTTGCGTTTGATTCTCTAAACTCTACTCTTTAATATTGTGTACTGTTTTATTGGTATTGCTTGAATACTATCTTGCTTGACTGTGATATTTGTGAGTGTAAGCATTTTATCCTCTCTATTATTTGATAACTTCAACGAAAAATTAATAATAAAGTATTTTATAAGAGATTTGCGAAAATATTTTATAAACTCAATTCACCATCTTCTTGAGTATTGAGGCCACTTAGTAACATAACCTAACTCTCTCTTATAGATTCTCATTTTTTTTATTATTCCTTACATTTTTGCACTACTAATCGACACTTATGATACTCGACAATTTGTTAGTGTGGAAGCATATATCAAATATTAACAAATTAATGTAAATAGCATAGAGAATTGAATAACAATTGTGACTGAAATCAAACTTGAAGTTATACTTATAGACAAATCCAAGAATACGTTGAGAGCAATCTACGAGCTAAGTCTACGACTACGAATAATACTAAGACTAAGGCTAATGATATGGAAAATACTAGATAATCTAGTAAATGGAAAAAAAAGGTGGTCTCTGGTAACTCGTCCTCCTACTATGGGTGAGGAGGGTAGAGTGTTTGTGGTCCTTTGTAAGGTTACCAAGGCCTCTTATTTATAGATGAAGATGATAACTGCTCCATACATCCAGCAATCATGCAGAAATATGAAGCATGTTAAGATTGCACCATCTGTCCTCAGTGGTTATTACTTCTCTTCCACTAGAGCATTTCCTCTTTGCATGTTCCCTTTGTAAGTCATGTATGCTTGAGTGGAGAGTAATGGGAGTAACTTCCCATCATGGGGTTTTTCGCATGACTTGCACTTTTGTAACCAAAGATCTTCTAGAAGGTCACATGTCAATCACAAACTACTCTGACTAAGTCTTTCTAGAATCTTTATTTGACAATATCAATATTGTCATTATGCATTTTTTTCATTTTTGACTCCAAAATGTGGTTGTCAACCACACCTCTTTGATTGTCGATCTAATAGAAACTTTAATATCACCATTTGACTTTATCATGACAACATTAATATTGCCAGAAATTCTTTTAGATAGCATCAGTACTAGCACTTGATCAGGAAACTTCAATACTACTAAAATTGTTTTTAACTTGATTTCTTCATGATGAGTCTTAAGCAATTTCTCTTAATCTAGGGCAACATCAACATTGCCTTATTTGACAGCTTTAGTACTATCGATTGATTCCTTCATTATCTGTTACCAAGTGGTCTCAAAACTCAAGAGGGGGGTGAATTGAGTTTATAAAAACTTTTCACAAATTTTTCGAAAAACTCTTGATTACTAATTTTTGTTGAAGCTATTTATTGATAGAAATGAATGAATCGATAAGATAGAAATATATTTCTCACTAATGAACCAACCAAGAGAGAAATATTCAAGCAAACAAATAAACTAATGCACAAATATAAAGAGAAGAGTTTAGAAAATCAAACACAATAATTTATCCTAGTTCAGCCACCAATCCACTTGTGACCTACATCAAGTTCTCAAGCAACCACTCGAGATTTTTCACTATATCTTTAAGCTTCAATAGGTACATGACAACCTTTACAAACTGGAGCACTCAACACCTTGGGATACCTCACTGTCTTTTACAAAATAATCAAGATTGATAGAATAAAACTCTCACAAAAGTAGTTAATACTAATTGAAGCTCTAGAATGCCCTTCAAAAATATCTCAAGTGATTTTCGGAAAAATAGAGCAAGAAGGGTTTCAAGGATTGATTCATGTATTAAAGTGTTAGAAATATGTTTCAAGTTAAAGGTCAGGCTTTAATGAAGTTTCAACTTAAGTATTTATAAAAATTTTGATCAATGGAGTCGTTGGGAGCTTTAATACCCAGCATTTAATGCACCTAATATAGCCGTTGGGCAATGTCAGACCTATTGTAATTGATTACATAATCCTTATAATCGATTACATGGCTGTCAGAACGTGTTCTTGGCTTTCTAGACAAGATGTAATCGATTACAACCTCAGTGTAATTGATTACAGGGCTTTTGCCGTGCTTGTAATCTATTACATGCTCAATGTAATTGATTACAATGCCTCTGTTTAGATTATAATCGATTACCTTGCCATTTGAACACATTTTGCAAGCCCAAATAAGTAGTTTAGCCAATTCTTACTTATAGAAACTTGGATTTGACAAGTTTTACATATGACTTACAAAATCCAAGATTGAAATCAACATTTATTTAAAATATGAACTTTGAATTTCAAGTTGATTTAAAAAGATCTTCAAAAACCATTTGAAGATAATTGAGATACCTTGAGAGCATTTCACATTGATATTCTAAGACCTATATCTAATATACCTCTTTTGATCTTGGTTTTCTTCTTTTGATCTTGGTCTTCATCTTGACTTTGCTATCATCAAAAATTCATTTGATATGCTTCAAGACATAAGCATTCACATTATCCCCATTTTTTATGATGACAAATAAACATTGAAAGGAAGAGAAACATTTACATTTATTTATCAGAGATTTAAGCGCAACTCTCCCCCCGTAATGTATGCACGAGATAGGGTTAATAAATTTTCATGCAAAAGCTCAAAGCAAGCTCCCCCGTACTTATACAATCACTAATATCTCCCTCGTTGGCATTATAAAAAATACATAAGCATTTAGCCAAAATTTCGGTAGCATTTCAGCAGGATTTCATGATTATCCAAAAATTAAAAACAACAAGAAACAACATGATATAATTATTTCAGCCGAGGCAGTTTGCAATCAGAGTATAAATAGGCTTAACAAGCAAAGTATAACTAACTAGATCAATATTAGGTATTAGCGTAGTAACAACAAATGCATATGAGAAACAATATATCGGATTTTATAATCATCAATATCAAAAGGATCTAATAGTCATATACAAATATAAAAGTACTATGGGTAGATAGAATGTAAACAAGGAATCAACATGATAGAGCCTCAAGGTCACTGAGTCGCCTCGCTGTCACTGTCAGCATCTGCTGCCACATCAGCAAGGTCAACGTCGTTATCACCAGTGTCAAGATCATCCTCGGAGCCTAGACTCTTCTCATCATCAGCAGGAATACCAGCAGGGAGTGCAGTAGAGGAGATGGGAGCACTGGCTTCTCGCCTCTGTGTAAAAGTAGAGCGCTCTAGCAAGGAACGAATATGAGCCATCTCTAATCCCTAATGGTTCAGCTTCTGCTCAAGACGTTCCATCCTCATTCTCAAGCTACGAATCTCTTGTAGTGTAACACCCTTGTGGGGATGTCACATATATAAATAAAATAAAAGAAAGATAAATCAAATCTACCCAAGTTGTAAAACATTTGCAACATAATATTATGGGTCATAAAATTCTTCTTGTTAAACAGAATAGTATTAAATAAAATAACGCGGAAACACAAAATAAACAAACTAACATCGCACATAATATACATATGGTATTAGTTATAAGTTATACAAATAATTTACAACTATAAGTATTTAAACTAAAACAGTAAACAAAGCAGTAAAAGGTCAATATATACAAACGCAGACGCGCCCAAGTACACATCATGTATATCTAACCCTCTGAAGGATCACTCTCAGATGAAACTTCAGGTGATAGATATCCAGGATGCCTCGACCCTCTACGGACACGGGTCCGTGCAGTCGATACGCTGCTGATCTCGCTAGGCGCATCAAACATACCGCCCCAATGACGCCTAAGAGATAGCGGCAACTCCACATGTAAGTACAACATAGTGGAAAAGATCGGCACTCCATCAAATTCCGTACGTATGGTCACAGTCAGACGCCCTACGTACGTCACCGAATCACGATCCTCTCGCAGACGCCAGGCTTCAGAGCCTCTGTGAAACTCAAGTTGCACGAATCCAAAGAATCCTGGTAGCGTCATATCCACCCAATCAATCCAAAGGATATGGATGATCGAATGGTTCTTGATCATAGAACTGATCTTCGGCTTGTTGCTCCTCCTCCTCTTCGGGATACTCACACTCAAGAGGTTGTTCCTCTTCCTCAAACTCTTTATCACATAATTTAAAATATACAGATAACACATACAAGAAAGAGGTAAGACAATCTAAATCATCACAAACATGGTAAATAAGAAAACGACAATAAAATCAGATATACAATTTATACAATATAGAATGTTATAACGACATAAACATAAATACGGTATAACACAGATATCATATAAGAAGGAAATACAAAATCAATATATATAATATCACTGATAACTAGATAAAAAAATGTCACCGATAACAAGATAATAATGTACAAGATAGATACATATGCAATATGACACAATCCTACTCCATGGAGCTAAACACATTCAGACATCAGAGAGAATGACCCGCAAAATCTATTAGTACCATGGCTGCCCAACCAAACTATTCCGCGGTCTCACATTGCGTCTATAGCCCACAGTCACATGGCGTGGTGTAGCACACTGTCTAACGTCGTGTCACTACAGGAAATGTACTATTAGATTTTATAAGATCTCGATTAAATATAGTGTGTGTCGAGTCCATTAGTGTGTTGCCAGTTACCACTGCCCAGAGGAGCGACCAACTGTCCACATATGGGATACTGCACACAAACGTCTCCAAGTCCATAAAGAAAATGAACCACACTACGTTTATCGCACCGACAACACGATGTGATTCAACTCGTCAATCAATCCATCAAAAATTGGCATTAACTCAATGCATGATAGAAAAATTACCAGAATACCCTCAATGGCACAAAATCATGCCCTCATGGCAGAAGCTCATGCCCTCATAGCAGAGAAAAATATACAGTAAGTCTCACCGGACAAATATTGTTTCACAATCTGTACGGGTTCACCACTTAGCCAGACAGTAAAAATCCATTGTTTTGTCAATCGCGTAGAAATTTTATCGCGTTTTCACAATTCCATCGTTTTTACAAACGTTTTTAAATCGCGTAAATATATTTTACTGTTTTTAAAATTGCGTAGAGTTTCTAATACGTTTTCTCAATCGCGTAAGGTTTTTAAATTATTTTCTTGTCCGAATTCCTTAAAATTACTGTTTAAATAAACAGAAATAATATTTAGTATGTTTAAACTACGTAGAATATTTTTCATACCGTATATTGTCTTTTGGGCATCTTTTCTATCTTATTTGTCCGTTTTTACTAAAAATTGACAGTATTTTGTTTAGAAACTTATAATAATGGTTTCCTAACTTTTCTGTAAAAATTCCTTTTACTTAATTTTTAACCGTATAATTTAACTTTTGAAAACCACTAACATGCTTCAAAATATAATATGAGCTATATGTTAGAAATTTACAAAAGCTACTTGTATTTTCTTCTAACAGTAAAATCATTAGTTTTAACTTCTTAAATTTAATTCTAATTAATTTATTTCTTCAAAACTCATTGTAGAAAAATTCCTTTTAACATATATTGCTTCTTTTTAATTGAAAATGGTTTGGAAATGATTTTAGAAATAAAAAATCCTTGGCTTTGGCATGTTGGCCGAAATACTTAAAATTGCTATTTGATCTCTACATTCATTTTTCTTGCTCTAAACAATTTTGCATCTTGTTAATTTTCCTAGGTTAATTAAATCACACTCTTAGAAAATTGATGAGAACATTTTGGTTCTCCTTTTTGGTTGAGGCCGTGAGCCTTGTTATTGTGTTCTTTGGAACACTCATGCAATCCTTGACATGTTGTTCACATCCTAATATTTATACATGCATCTACTAACACATACAATATTTCAAAGCTTGTAGACATACAAATTAATACAAATCACAAATAGGAAAGCTAATAACAAACACACAAATGAATCCTTATGGATTCTACAATCACAAACAATTTCCATCTTCTTACCACCACCCAAGGATGATAAGATTAAGTATTCCTCTTACCTTAAATGAAGACAAATAATCTTTCACTCCTTCCTAGGGTTTCGGTTTTCATCCTCCAAGATACCTATCAAGCTTAAACAAAATTCTACAAATTATAATCATGAAAGAGAGCTTAAACCATGGATCAATCATGGCTTAGAACTTTGAAAAAGAATTTAGAAATGAAAAACAAGAAATTTCACCTTCTAGGTAAAATCTCCCAAGTAGATTTTCATGCCCAAGATGAATGATTTTGCAAGAACTCTCAACTAGAGATGTTCTTAGAATTGTGTTTAGGTTTAGAAAAGTTAGTTGGATGAAATTTTGGGTGGATGGATGGTGAATATGGGTTCTTGGCCGAATGCTTCACAAGAAAACAACAATGGAGTCTTGTGTTTTTTTTTGGAAGAGAGAGAAGAGAGAAAATGCATGAAAATTAAGTGAAGAATGGCCTTGAATGAGTGAATGGCCGTAGACTTCAAATGGCAAGAGGTGTCCATTAGCTTGGCTCCATCCTAGCCTTAGAATTGATCAATGGTGAGGATTAAGACTTGATCACCAAGCTTTGCTCTCATTGGTTAATCCTAGCCTTGTCACTAACCTTGTCATCAAGCTTAGTCACTAATTAAGCTTAGTCACTAACCTAATCATTAGAAATCTGCTCTAGCTTAAAACATTAACTGCTTTTCTAAATGTGGGTCCCGCAAGACATTTTCGGGTCTACTGTCATTTATTTATACTGATTAATAAAATAATATTATAATAATATAAAATTATTTTATTTTACAGTTAAATCCTAAAAATTAAAAGATTACTAACCGTATCATTTAGAATTGGGTTTAGTCAGATCCCCCAGCTTCGAATAATTAAAATAAGATTTCCTCGGCCCGGAAAATATTATTTTCCTATCCCGGAGCAAATCACACAAAAAGTCCAAATAAAATAACAGACAGTAATATAAAACAGTAATTCATACAGAAAATAACAAACAGTACAAAAAGGACATAACGGTCATTTATCCTAAAGTTAAAAAACATCAAACAGTACATTCGGGATACAACGGTAATTCACTCAAAAGTTTAGGGTGTTACAACTCTCCCCAACAAACAAAAATTTCGTCCTCGAAATTCGTTATACCTCAGAACAAATAAGGATATTGCTCCCTCATTTTGCCTTCCAGTTCCCAGGTAGCATCACCTGTCACATCGTTCCATATGACCTTCACTAATTCGATCATCTTCCCTCGAAGCTGCTTTACTTTTCTATCCTCTATTCTAACAGGTAAATTCTCATAAGTCAGATTCTCTTTCAGCTGTACTTCGTCTGGTTGTATAACATGCATCGGATCCAGAATATACTTCCTTAACTGGGATACATGAAATACATCATGCAGATTGGATAGAAAAGGCGGCAAAGCAATTTGATACGCTACAGGACCTATACGTCGGATAATCTGATACAGTCCAATGAACTTAGGAGTAAGCTTCTTAGATTTAATAACTCTTCCGACACCGGTCGTAGGAGTCACTCTTAGAAATACATGCTCACCTTCCTCAAATTCAAGAGGTCATCTTCGTTTATCCGCATAACTCTTCTGTCTGCTTTGCATCGTTTTCATCTTCTCTTGTATCATCTTTACCTTCTCCGTAGTCTGTTGTACAAGGTCTGGTCCAATAGTCATACTTTCCCCATCTTGATACCAACACAACAGTGTTCGACAACGCCTTCCATACAACACCTCATAGGGTGTCATCCCTATACTTGCGTGAAAACTGTTATTGCAGGTGAATTCTATCAAAGATAAAAATTCATTCCAACTTCCTCGTTGCTCTAAAATACAAGCACGCAACAGATCTTCCAAAGACTGTATAGTTCTCTCTGTTTGACCATCAGTTTGCGGATGATAAGTTGAACTCAATCGCAATTTAGTTCCCATGGCTTCTTGTAAACTTCGCCAGAACCTCGATGCAAACCTCAGATCTCTGTCAGAAACTATACATGTAGGCACACCATGTAACCTCACATTCTCACTAATATAAATCTGGGTTAATCTTTCCAATGAATACTTAATATTAATTGGCAAGAAATGAGCCGACTTTGTAAGCCTATCGACTATAACCCATATCGAATCATGACCTTTCCTCATCTTCGGTAATCCAGTAACGACATCCATTGAGATACTATCCTATTTCCATTCTGGAATAGTTAATGGTTGCAACATACTAGCTAGCCTCTGATGTTCAACTTTCGCCTTCTGGCAAACCAGACAAGACGCCACATATTCCGCTGTCTCTTTTCATCCTTGGCCACCAAAACAACCTTTTCAAGTCTTGGTACATCTTGGTCATCCCCGGATGTAAACTCAAGTCACTAGTATGAGCTTCATCTAGGATCCCCCTCTTCAATTCAGAATCATCAGGCATACAGATTCTTCCCTTAAACCTTAAGATTCCATTTGCTCCTTCCTCTACCGTCGCCTTATGACCTTGCTTTAACAATTCCCTCTTATTTTGTAAAAACGTATCTTCCTTTTGCTTATCTCGGACTACATCGAGAAATTCATTTATGATCACGACTTTACATAGGCGAACTCTTCCAGGCATGAACTCCACTGACAACCATAGATCTAGGAATTTGTTAATAAATTCTTCCTCCTTTATCATCATTACCGAAACACTAAGCACCTTTCTACTTAAGGCATCAGCTACCACATTAGCTTTTCCTGGATGGTATTGGAGTTGAAAATCATAATCCTTTAAGAATTCCAACCATCGCCTCTGGCTCATATTCAATTCTTTCTGATCAAACAAGTACTTTAGACTCTTGTGATCACTAAAAACATTGAACATCGCTCCATATAGAAAATGCCTCCACACTTTCAGAGCAAAAACCACCGCAGCCAATTCCAAATCGTGTGTTGGATAATTCCTCTCATGAACCTTCAACTGTCGAGAAGCATACGCCACAACATTCCGATTTTGCATCAACACGCATCCTAACCCTTGGAAAGAAGCATCACAATACACATCAAAAGTTCCCTTAGAATTCGGTAAAATTAACACTGGTGCAGTTGTTAACCTCTTCTTCAATTCTTGGAAACTGGCTTCACGTTCTTTCGTCCACTCAAAAGTTTGACTTTTCCTCGTGAGCTGCGTAAGCGGTCTAGCAATCTTAGAAAAACCTTCGATAAACCTCCGGTAATATCCAGCAAGTCCAACAAAACTTCGAACTTCCGTCACCGTCTTAGGCCTTTCCCACTGTAAAACAGTCTCTACTTTTGATGGGTCTACCGCAATACCTTCTTTCGAAATCACGTGACCTAGAAATTGGACTTCTTCCAACCAGAACTCACACTTTGCCAATTTCGCATATAGCTGCTTCTTCTTCAAAATCTGAAGAACAATACCAAGATGTTCAGCATGCTCTTCCTTAGAATGAGAATAGATCAGAATGTCATCAATAAAAATAATGACAAATCTGTCTAGATACGGACGAAAAATCCTGTTCATATAATCCATGAATATGGCAGGAGCATTCGTCACCCCGAATGGCATTACCTGATACTCATAATGTCCATAACGAGTTCGAAAAGCTATTTTGGGTACATCCTCCCCCTTAACACGAATCTGGTGATAACCCGATCTCAGATCTACTTTAGAAAATACCACTGCTCCCTTCAACTGATCCATCAAATCATCAATCCTCGGAAGCGGAAATTTATTCTTGATAGTCACCTTGTTCAGCTGACGATAATCCACACAAAGTCGAGAAGTTCCGTCTTTTTTCTTGACCAAAAGCACTGGCGCTCCCCATGGTGAAACACTAGGTCACACAAACTTTTTCTCCAACAGTTCCACCAATTGTTGTTTCAGCTCCACCAACTCTGCTAGCGACATTTGGTATGGCGCAATTGAGATAGGACCTGTTCCTGGTACTAAATCAATCGAAAACTCGATCTCCCTTTCAGGTGGCAATCCAGGTACATTATCAGGAAAAATTTCTGGAAACTCATTGACAACAGGAATAGTATTCACATCTTTCTCGTTCTTGACTTCTAGAGAAGACAATAACATATATCCTTGTGCTTCCTCTCTCAACAATGACTTGACTTTAACAGCAGTCAAGAATCCAGACTCTTCTTCCTTAGGAAAAACTATGGTTTTGTTCGCACAGTCTATAAGGATATGGTTAGAAGATAACCAGTCCATCCCTAATATTACATCTATCTCAACAAGAGGCAAACAAATCAAGTTGACCGAAAACATACGGTCCTTGATAACAACAGGACAATCCAAACATATCTTAGATGTAACTACAGGTTTAGCAGTTGGCGTAGATACACTCAATTTAACATTCAGAGAAGACACAGACAACTTCAATCTTTCCACACAATCATATGCAATAAATGAATGTGTTGCACCAGAGTCATATAACACAGTCAAAAAATTACCTTCAATGACTCCTTCTCCTTGAATATGGTCATCAGATTGATAAATTTCCGTTCCCGTCATAGTATATACTCGTCCTCCTGACCTCGGTTGAGTACCTCCTGACTTTTGCTGATTAGCTCGAACATAACGAACAACAGGTTTCCTTTCCGACTGAGTACAATCCTTAGACATGTGCCTAGGTTGTTTACAGTTAAAGCAAATTGTCCCTCTGATTGTACACTCTGGAGAGATATGGCCTTTCTTTCCGCACTTAAAACATGTTGGAGTAAATGCCACTCTCTGACTAGCTCCACTACCACTAGTACTTCCCCCAACTGGTGGTCGTTAAGATTGACTCCCTGGTGGTCTAGAATACAGCTTGTGCTGAAATTGATTTGTATTACTGCTACCACCCCTCTGAAACCTTGTTGGTCCGAAGCTACGATTCCTCTGATCTCGTGACGGCTCCAACTCCTCGAGTCGCGCACACGCATAAACTAAAGCATGAAACTGATTCATTCTCAAGGATATCACCCCTCGTTTCAGTTCCACTCTCAACCCCGACTCAAACTTCCGACATCTCCACGCATCATCCGGTCGAGTTAGAGCATAATCTGAGAATTGAGACAAACTCTCAAATTTAGTAGCATACTCATTCACTGTCATATTACCCTGATGTAAACCAAGAAATTCCATCTCCTTGGCATGTCTAGCACTCGCAGGAAAATACTTCTCCAGAAACACGTTAGAAAATACCTCCCATGTAATTTCTGTTCCTTCAGCCTGCAACAACCGCCGGGTTCCTCTCCACTAATGTTCTCCGTCTCCTCTTAACATAAAGGCTGCATACGACACCTTTTTCTCATCAGAGCATCTCATTCCTTCAAAGATTCTCTCCAAGTCTTGTATCCATTAACTCGCCTTCTCAAGATCAACCTCGCCTCTAAACTGCGGCGGATTGTTACGCCTAAATTCAGAAAAATTTAGGGCATCAGCAGTAGCATCTTACTGTTGAGCTGCTCTCAGGTTCTGCTAAGTAATTACTTCAGCCATTCGTTGCATAGCTTCAACAGTCGCAATCATTGGATCCACTTCCCGATTTACGTTCGCATGTCTTTGTCCTTTACCAGACATCTTCTTTCTTCTAGCATAACAAAACAAAGTTAAATACATCCTTTCAGAAGTAAATCACAGAGAATCACACAGCACAAACAAAAACAGACCCAACCACAACCCCAAAAGACTCTAACTTGGGCTTTGATACCAACTAATGTAACACCCTTGTGGGGATGTCACATATAAATAAAATAAAAGAAAGATAAATCAAATCTACCCAAGTTGTAAAACATTTGTAACATAATATTGTGGGTCATAAAATTCTTCTTGTTAAACAAAAGAGTATTAAATAAAATAATGCGGAAACACAAAATAAACAAACCAACATCTCACATAATATACATATGGTATTAGTTATAAGTTATACAAATAATTTACAACTATAAGTATTTAAACTAAAACAGTAAACAAAGCAGTAAAAGGTCAATATATACAAACGCAGACGCGCCCAAGTACACATCATGTATATCTAACCCTCTGAAGGATCACTCTCAGATGAAACTTCAGGTGATAGATATCCGGGATGCCTCGACCCTCTACGGACACGGGTCCGCAGGTGCGGTCGATCTGTTGCTAATCTCGCTAGGCGCATCAAACATACCGCCCCAATGACGCCTAAGAGATAGCGGCAACTCCACATGTAAGTACAACATAGTGGAAAAGATCGGCACTCCATCAAACTCCGTACATATGGTCACAGTCAGACGCCCTACGTACGTCACCGAATCACGATCCTCTTGCAGACGCTAGGCTTCAGAGCCTCCGTGAAACTCAAGTTGCACGAATCCAAAGAATCCTGGTAGCGTCATATCCACATAATCAATCCAAAGGATATGGATGATCGGATGGTTCTTGATCGTAGAACTGATCTTCGGCTTGCTGCTCCTCCTCCTCTTCGGGATACTCACACTCAAGAGGCTGTTCTTCTTCCTCAAACTCTTTATCACATAATTTAAAATATACAGATAACACATACAAGAAAGAGGTAAGACAATCTAAATCATCACAAACATGGTAAATAAGAAAACGACAATAAAATCAGATATACAGTTTATACAATATAGAATGTTATAACGACATAAACATAAATACGGTATAACACAGATATCATATAAGAATGAAATACAAAATCAATATATATAATATCACCGATAACTAGAGAAAAAAATGTCACCGATAACAAGATAATAATGTACAAGATAGATACATATGCAATATGACACGATCCTACTCCATGGAGCTAAACACATACAGACATCAGAGAGAATGACCTGCAAAATCTATTAGTACCACGACTGCCCAACCAAACTATTCTGCAGTCTCACGTTGCATCAATAGCCCACAGTCACATGGCGTGGTGTAGCACACTGTCTAACGTCGTGTCACTACAGGCAATGTACTATTAGATTTTACAAGATCTCGATTAAATATAGTGTGTGTCGAGTCCATTAGTGTGTTGCCAGTTACCACGCCTGCCCGGAGCGACCAACTGTCCACATATGGGATACTGCACACTAACGTCTCCAAGTCCATAAAGAAAATGAACCACACTATGTTTATCGCACCACGATGTGATTCAACTCGTCAATCAATCCGCCAAAAATTGGCATTAACTAAATGCATGATAGAAAAATTACCAAAATACCCTCAATGGTACAATATGCGTATTTACGCAAATGCCCTCAATGGCACAAAATCATGCCCTCATGGCAGAAACTCATGCCCTCATAGCAGAGAAAAATATACAGTAAGTCCCACCGGACAAATACTGTTTCACAATCTGTACGGGTTCACCACTTAGCCAGACAGTAAAAATCCATTGTTTTGTCAATCGCGTAGAAATTTTATCGCGTTTTCACAATTCCATCGTTTTTACAAACGTTTTTAAATTGCGTAAATATATTTTACTGTTTTTAAAATTGCGTAGAGTTTCTAATACGTTTTCTCAATCGCGTAAGGTTTTTAAATTATTTTCTTGTCCGAATTCCTTAAAATTACTGTTTAAATAAACAGAAATAATATTTAGTACGTTTAAACTACGTAGAATATTTTTCATACCGTATACTGTCTTTTGGGCATCTTTTCTATCTTATTTGTCCGTTTTTACTAAAAATTGACAGTATTTTGTTTAGAAACTTATAATAATGGTTTCCTAACTTTTCTGTAAAAATTCCTTTTACTTAATTTTTAACCGTATAATTTAACTTTTGAAAACCACTAACATGCTTCAAAATATAATATGAGCTATATGTTAGAAATTTACAAAAGCTACTGTATTTTCTTCTAACAGTAAAATCATTAGTTTTAACTTCTTAAATTTAATTCTAATTAATTTATTTCTTCAAAACTCATTGTAGAAAAATTCCTTTTAACATATATTGCTTCTTTTTAATTGAAAATGGTTTGGAAATGATTTTAGAAATAAAAAATCCTTGGCTTTGGCATGTTGGCCGAAATACTTAAAATTGCTATTTGATCTCTACATTCATTTTTCTTGCTCTAAACAATTTTGCATCTTGTTAATTTTCCTAGGTTAATTAAATCACACTCTTAGAAAATTGATGAGAACATTTTGGTTCTCCTTTTTGGTTGAGGCCGTGAGCCTTGTTATTGTGTTCTTTGGAACACTCATGCAATCCTTGACATGTTGTTCACATCCTAATATTTATACATGCATCTACTAACACATACAATATTTCAAAGCTTGTAGACATGCAAATTAATTCAAATCACAAATAGGAAAGCTAATAACAAACACACAAATGAATCCTTATAGATTCTACAATCACAAACAATTTCCATCTTCTTACCACCACCCAAGGATGATAAGATTAAGTCTTCCTCTTACCTTAAATGAAGACAAATACTCTTTCACTCCTTCCTAGGGTTTCGGTTTTCACCCTCCAAGATACCTATCAAGCTTAAACAAAATTCTACAATTTATAATCATGAAAGCGAGCTTAAACCATGGATCAATCATGGCTTAGAACTTTGAAAAAGAATTTAGAAATGAAAAACTAGAAATTTCACCTTCTAGGTAAAATCTCCCAAGTAGATTTTCAAGCCCAAGATGAATGATTTTGCAAGAACTCTCAACTAGAGATGTTCTTAGAATTGTGTTTAGGTTTAGAAAATTTGTTGGATGAAATTTTGGGTGGATGGATGGTGAATATGGGTTCTTGGCCGAATGCTTCACAAGAAAACAACAATGGAGTCTTGTGTTTTTTTTTGGAAGAGAGAGAAGAGAGAAAATGCATGAAAATTAAGTGAAGAATGGCCTTGAATGAGTGAATGGCCGTAGACTTCAAATGGCAAGAGGTGTCCATTAGCTTGGCTCCATCCTAGCCTTAGAATTGATCAATGGTGAGGATTAAGACTTGATCACCAAGCTTTGCTCTCATTGGTTAATCCTAGCCTTGTCACTAGCCTTGTCATCAAGCTTAGTCACTAATTAAGCTTAGTCATTAAGCTTAGTCACTAACCTAGTCACTAACTTAATCATTAGAAATCTGCTCTAGCTTAAAACATTAACTGCTTTGCTAAACGTGGGTCCCGTAAGACATTTCCAGGTCCACTGTCATTTATTTATACTGACTAATAAAATAATATTATAATAATATAAAATTATTTTATTTTACTTTGTTAAATCCTAAAAATTAAAAGATTACTAATCATATCATTCAGAATTGGGTTTAGTAAGATCCCCCACTCCGAATAATTAAAATAAGATTTCCCAGGCCCGAAAAATATTATTTTCCTGTCCCGGAGCAAATCACACAAAAAGTCCAAATAAAATAACAGACAGTAATATAAAACAGTAATTCATACAGAAAAACAACAAACAGTACAAAAAGGACATAACGGTCATTTATCCTAAAGTTGAAAAACATCAAACAGTACATTCGGGACACAACGGTAATTCATCCAAAAGTTTAGGGTGTTACATGTAGCAATAGCTCTATGGTGGCTGTGGGAGGAAGCTGTTGTCCTCCTTCTTCATCATCATCCTCAGGGTCATGGGGAATATGACCATAACTCCCGTAGATAAGGTAGTACCATCTGCTATCTACCTTACTCAGCTGAAGCTTTCGCAATGTATGCAAACCTATAGATTGTGGCCCTTTGGAGCTCGTATCTTTTGTCTCTTCAGACAAGGAAATGTGACAGTGTTCCAAGATGGCTATCACTAGCATAACATATGGAAGGGTAGAGTTTTTCATTTTCTTAACATCCAACATGTGTTGAATTATATAATAGGCCTAGTTGATTGGCCTATTATATAATGGGAGTAATTGCCTCCCCTTGGAATCAACCCTCTGACCACATGATAATGGAGTACCATGTTTTCCATAGTTAATCCAGTAGCCATTACCCTCTTCTTATCCCTGGGAATTTCATAGCCAGACCTATCAGGGAGGTCAATGCAGCCTTATACTCAAAATTATCTCCCCAAGCAATCTTATTGCCATATAAATTTGTACCATTAAATGAAAGCTTTGTCAACCTACACCAGGCATCCTTTGTGACCCTAATATGTTTCTTCTTGATCTCAGATATCAGACAATCATCTTCATATTTTAGGTTGGCATAAAACACTCTAATTAAGTTTGGGTAAATATCCTTTTGAATGCTAAAGAAACTAAGCAAGCCTAATCGTTTAATCAATCTGAAGCACAGTAAGGGTTCACTTGAGCAAAAAGACTGAGTGAGATACCTAGGAAATATGAGTTTCCTCAATTAGAAGTTTTTCAAAACAACTCAATTTTCTTAGGGGTGGAGAAGTGACATGTGGGTCCAGCCCAGAAATGTTGCATAGAGGAGCCCTGGGAGACTCTCCAATGAGAGCCCATGTTCTTGGACGATTTGTACACTGGGAGGATTCTATCATTTGCGGAAAATGAGTGGAAAATGGTTGTAAGGAAGGAGAATGAAGGGGTTTACGTGGTGTTTGGTGGTGGAAGAAGTAGGAGAACTAATAAGAAAAGGTGGAAATCGTAGGTTAGCGCTTAGAGAGAGAGAACGTGCATGAAGGGAGATGGGGAAAGGAATTTAGAATGATTTTGGTTGAAATTGATTGGGGATTTTGGTGGAGAGGAGAAATCCGAGTGGTATGGTGGTGAAATAAGGTGATTTGGCCAAGAAATAAGGGAGAAATTGAAGTTTTAGGGTGAGGGAGGTCATGGAAGAAGAGAGAGAAAGAGAATGTTTCAAATGAAAATGGTAATTCACGCGTTGAAACCCCCTTTTAAATCGTTGTGTAATCGATTACAATGGGTGTGTAATCGATTACTAACCTTCTGGGAACCTTGTATTCGATTACAAGGTTAGTACAATCGATTACCTGCTTTCTGTGAACTTTGTAATCGATTACAAGGTTGGTGTAATCGATTACTGGGAATGTTGTAATCGATTACAGGTTATGTGTAATCGGTTACTTGCTAGACAGATCCTTTGTAATCGATTACAAATGTCTTGTAATCGATTACAATCTTACTAAAACTCACTTTTTGCACTTTAAACAATAAAGAGCTAATTTTAAAGCTTTCAAATTAGTTTCAAAACATCCCAAATCAATTCCAAACATCAAGTAAGCATAAAAATTGACCAGTTCTTGATCCAAAACACATGTTTTTTTTTCGCAAAATCACTACTTTTTACCAAAAATTAAACCATTTTGATAGGATTGGTGAATTTGAACTTCTTGGAGGACTTGGTCATGACGGAGTACCTGCAAAACAACTTAGGGGAAACTTGCCATACTCAAGTCAGTATTGGATTAAAAAATGATTAAGAAATAGGAAATTATACAACAAAACATCATTATTATGCATCAAAACAACATGTTATGCAACAAACTAGCATATTATGCAGCAACCAAATATATTATGCAGCAAAAGTGACATATTATACAGCAGAGTGAGATTTTGTAGAAATTTAACTTATGCATGATTGATCCAATATGCCAAGTTCATTTCATATATAGAAGAATGCTTCTTTTGCTAAGGGCTTAGTGAAAATGTCAGCTAGTTGCTTAGTGGTTTCCATAAATTCAAGCATACAATCACCTTTTTGAACATGATCTCTTATGAAATGATATCTTATTTCTATGTGCTTTGTTCTTGAAAGCAAAATGAGATTTTTAGACAAATTTGTTACCAAGTGGCCTCAATACTCAAGAGGGAGGTGAATTGAGTATGTAAAATATTTTCGTAAATCTTTTGCAAAACGTTTGATTAACAATTTTCGTTGAAGCTATTAGATGATTGAAGTGAATAGATAAACGAGATTGAATACTTCACTCACAAATAAACAATTCAAGATAGAAAGAATTCAAGCAAAGCAAAATATCAAGCTCAACTTAAGCAAATATAATTAAAGCACAAAGTCAAGAGATAGAGTTGAGAGGAACAAACACAAGATTTATCCTGGTTCAGCCACCAATCCACTTGTGACCTACGTCTAGTCCTCAAGCAAACCACTCGAGATTTTCCACTAAACTTCAAGCTTGAACGGGTGCTTGAAAACCTTTACACAAAAGAGCACTCAACTCCTTGGGATGCCTCACCCTTGAGCTTGAGCCTCAAACCAGGGATGCCTCACCCTTTTCACTAGAGGGATACCTCACCCTCTTTACAACCTTTGAAGGATGCCTCACCTTCAACAAAGGATACCTCACCCTTTACAAACTTTGAGAGATACCTCACTCTTTTTTCTCTAGAGGGATGCCTCACCCCCTTTACAAAGAATCAAAGTGTTTATAAAATGAAAACTCTCACAAGAGTAGATGATACAAATTGAAGCCCTATAATGCTCTTCAAGAATATCTCAACAATATACAAAAACAGAGCAAAGGAGATTTTAATGATGATTCTCGGATTAAAGCAATTGATAGATGTTTCTCAAGTGTTGTTCAACCACAAATGATGCCCCAAGATGAGTATTTATAAGTTATTGGAACAAAAGAGCCATTGGGGGCTTTAATGGGCAACGTTAAAAGCCAAATAATATAGCCGTTGGGCTTGTCAGAATGCTGGTAATCGATTACAGGGTTCTGGCAATCGATTACATGACAGTTAGAACGTGTTCTTAGCTTTCTGGGTTTGTGGTAATTGATTACAAGACTTGTGTAATCGATTACACGTCCTCTGACTTTCTGGTAATCGATTACAATATTGATGTAATCGATTACATGACCTTTTTTATCGTGTTCTTGGATTTCTGGGAACATGGTAATCGATTACATGGATGCTGTAATCGATTACAAGTCCTCTGACTTGCTGGTAATCGATTACCAAGAATGTGTAATCGATTACTTTCCACTTTGAACACATTTTTTGATCCCAATTAAGTCTCTAGGCCATTTTTATCATTTGGGTACTTGGACAAAACAAGATTTGCAAAGGTTTACCATAATTCAAGATTGAAATCAACATTTCTTTAAAATATGAATTTTGAAAACAAGTTGATTTATGAGATCTTTGAAAAACCATTTGAATATAATTGAGATACCTTGAGAGCAATTCACATTGATGTTCTAAGACCTATATCTAATATACCTCTTTTGATCTTGGTCTTCTTCTCTTGGTCTTGATCTTTTCTTTTGATCTTGAACTTTTCTTTTGATCTTGGTCTTCTTCTCTTGGCTTTGTTATCATCAAAAACTTATTTGATATGCTTCATGACATAAGCATTCACATTCTCCCCCTTTTTGATGATGACAAAATAAACATTGAAAATAGAGAAATATTTGCATATTATTCATCAGAGATTTAAGCGCAATTCTCCCCCGTAATGTATGCATGAGATAGGATAAATGATTTTCATGTAAAAGCACAAAGCTCCCCCGTACACATGCAACATATTTCACTAATCTCTCCCCCGTTGGCATTATCAAAAACAACATAAGCATTCAGCATTGTATAAACATTTCAGCCTAGCAGGATCAATATCAGAGTATGAATGGTTAACAACAATTTGTGATGCCAATAGCAAATGCATATGAAAATTAAATCTTGGGTAGTATTTATCATTTATGCCAATAGAATTCAGAGTCATATACAAGAGCAAATGGGGTTAGATAAAGATTAAGCATAAGGAAAGCATCATGAAAAGGCTTGATGGCAGATAAAAATGTATAACCCATGAATTTTTGCCTTTTAAAATCCTGTGTAATCGATTACAATGTCTCTGTAATCGATTACTCATGTTCTGGATTCTTGGTAATCAATTACATATGTGGTGTAATCGATTACATGCCTTCTGGAATTGTTGTAATCGATTACATTGGAGGTGTAATCGATTACCTGCTTTCTGACTTGGGTTGGAACACTTGGCAGAGCCTTTGTAATCGATTACAAAGCTTGTGTAATCGATTACCAGATTGCTAAAACTCAGATTTTGCATTTTAAACAGAGAATGATCAATTTTAAACCTTTCAAATTTGTTCCAAAGCATTCCAAAACAATTTCAAACATCATGTAGGCATATAATCCAGATAGATTATGATCTAAAACATATGATCATGCGAAAATGCTACTTTTACCAAGAATTACACCCTTTTGATGGATTGGTGAAGTTTTTGAGCTTTTTGAAGGTTTTTATCATGATGTAGTCCCTGCAAAATAACTTAGGGGGAATCTTCAACGCTCAAGTCAGTATTGGATTCAAATATGATCAAGAAACATCATGATATGCAGCAAAGGATGTCATGATTATACAACAAGGTAGCATGTTATGCATCACAATAGCACATTATGCAGCAAAAGAAACAGATTATACATTTAAAATCATGCATTGTGCAGAAAAGGTGCATTTTATGCAGCAATTAAGTTCATTATGCAGCAGAAATGAGATTATGCGGAAGATTGTGACTTTGTGCCATACAAGTGACAAGTTATGCATCATTTTGTAGAAAATCACAAATTATACAGCATATGACACATTATGCAGAAAATTATGCATCAAAATTGTGTTACAAGAGTTTAGATGCATGATTGATCCAATATGCCAAGTTCAAAGATGTTTTATATCAAATATGCTATTTCAAACAAGAAATGAACTTATTAAGCATATTATTGCATATAAAGATATTTTCATGATATAAAGCTTAGAGAAATACAATTTTAAAACAAGTTACGGCATATAATAGATCTCCACTTATCCAAAGATTGCAAGTCCAAGCTTCTTGGAGACAAGGAAGAGAACTTGGAGTAGTTTCTGATCTTGTGCTTGCTTCAGCCACTATTAAGATTCTAAAGTCCATTCTTTGGCCTTCAAGCATACCTACAACATACTTCAATTTTTGACCTTTGGTACCCAGATTCTCTTGGGTCCTTGTGTGTTAGTGTTAGGCAAGGTGCCCTTAGGGATCCAAACCATTTTAGTTCCAATCTTGTTATTGATATTCTTCCTTACATTACAAGTTGATGCACTATGTCCTTTCTTGCCACAATGAAAATATTTTATAAAAGGACTTGTTGATGAACTTGAGGGAACAAAGAAATTCTTGTAAAGTTTTTGTTGATTTTTGGGATTGTACCCTAAACCAGCCTTTTGAAACACACATTTTTGATTCCCAAGCAATATGTTCAAATTATCTCTTCCAAGGGTAAATTTTGAAAGAGTATTTTTCAAATCTTCAATTTCCTTTTCAAAAGTTTTACATGATGAGCAAGAAATGGATGTAGATGCATTATCAAGTAAAGAACATGTCATGCATGAGGAATTTGCATCAATGAGTCCAAGAGTTTCATTTTCAATTTTAAGTTCCTCAATTTCCTTGTTTAAAATAGAGATTTTGTTTTCAAAAGAGGAAATTGTTTTCTTGGATGATGAAACGAGTTTTGCAAGTCTCATAGATTCATTATGCAATTCTTCAAATGCATCTTGCAATTCATCATATGAAGAAGAAGAATTTGATTCAAAATTTGAGGATGTTACCTCCATGTCATCTTCATCTTCCTCTTCTCCTCTAGTCATGAAACATAGATTGGCTTCCTCATTGTCCGAACTATCGGTTGAATCCATGTCATTATCATCCCAAGCTATGTAGGCTCTTCTTTCTTTCTTTTCCTTTGAGTACCTCTTTTCATACTTCTCCACTTTCCTTTAATAGATTAGGCACTCCATCTTCATGTGTCCCAATTATCCACATTCATAGCATTTAGGAGTGGTTGAGGTTCCTTCCCCTTTGTGATAGGCATTCTTTGAGGGAAAGGGAGGTCTTCCTTGAGCTCTATTCTTTTTGAAGAATCTTCCAAACTTCTTTACTAGTAGGTCAAGATTCTCTTCACTAATTTCCAAGCCATCTCTATCATCATCATCATCATCATTGATCAAAGAAGAGGTGGCTTTGAGAGCAATTCCCTTCTTTTTCTTGTCAAGCTCCTCATTTTGGTTGAGTCTATTCAATTCCAATTCATGTTCTTGAAGCTTGCCAAAAAGTGTGGCCAATGTCATTGTTACTGGTTTTCTTGATTCCGAAATAGCCGTCACTTTAGGTTGTCAATCCCTGCTCAAACATCTTAACACTTTGTTAATAAGATCTTCATTAGGAAAAGTCTTTCCCAATGAAGCAAGATGATTTATGATATGTGTGAAACGTTTTTGCATTTCTTGAATGCTTTCACCTTGGTTCATTCTAAAAAGTTCATACTCATGAGTGAGAGTATTTATCCTTGATCTTTTTCACTTCACTAGTACCCTCATGCGTTACTTGTAAGGTGTCCCACATTTCTTGGGCAGATTTACAATTTGAGACTCTAAAAAACTCATCATACACCAAAGCAGTGGTAATGATGTTTTTGGCTCTTAAATTATATTGGACCTTCTTTTTATCATCATTCGTCCATTCACTTCTTGGTGTATTAATCCTTACACCATTTACAACTTGTGTGGGGACAAAAGGACCATTTTCAACAAAGATCCCACACATCCAAGTCAATAGCTTCAATAAAAATTTTCATTCTTTCTTTCCAATAAGCATACCCATCCCCATTGAAGAAGGGAGGTCTATAAAGAGAAGAACTTTCATAAAGATCATTTGAAGAGGCCATCACTTTCTCTTGAAGCTGCTAAGCTCTTTACACAAGAGCCTAGCTCTAATACCACTTGTTACCAAGTGGCCTCAATACTCAAGAGGGGGGTGAATTGAGTATGTAAAATATTTTTGTAAATCTTTCGCAAAACGTTTGATTAACAATTTTCGTTGAAGCTATTGGATGATTGAAGTGAATAGATAAACGAGATTGAATACTTCACTCACAAATAAACAATTCAAGATAGAAAGAATTCAAGCAAAGCAAAATATCGAGCTCAACTTAAGCAAATATAATTAAAGCACAAAGTAAAGAGATAGAGTTGAGAGGAACAAACACAAGATTTATCCTGGTTCAGCCACCAATCCACTTGTGACCTACGTCCAGTCCTCAAGTAAACCACTCGAGATTTTTCACTAAACTTCAAGCTTGAACGGGTGCTTGAAAACCTTTACACAAAAGAGCACTCAACTCCTTGGGATGCCTCACCCTTGAGCTTGAGCCTCAAACCAGGGATGCCTCACCCTTTTCACTAGAGGGATACCTCACCCTCTTTACAACCTTTGAAGGATGCCTCACCTTCAACAAGGGATACCTCACCCTTTACAAACTTTGAGAGATACCTCACTCTCTTTTCTCTAGAGGGATGCCTCACCCCCTTTACAAAGAATCAAAGTGTTTATAAAATGAAAACTCTCATAAGAGTAGATGATAGAAATTGAAGCCCTATAATGCTCTTCAAGAATATCTCAACAATATACAAAAACAGAGCAAAGGAGATTTTAATGATGATTCTCGGATTAAAGCAATTGATAGATGTTTCTCAAGTGTTGTTCAACCACAAATGATGCCCCAAGATGAGTATTTATAAGTTATTGGAACAAAAGAGCCATTGGGGGCTTTAATGGGCAACATTAAAAGCCAAATAATATAGCCGTTGAGCTTGTCAGAATGCTGGTAATCGATTACAGGGTTACGTAATCGATTACATAATGACAGAGAACGTGTTCTTGGCTTTCTGTGTTTGTGGTAATCGATTACAAGACTTGTGTAATCGATTACACGTCCTCTGACTTTTTGGTAATCGATTACAATATTGATGTAATCGATTACATGGCCTTTTTTATCATGTTCTTGGATTTCTAGGAACATGGTAATCGATTACATGGATGCTGTAATCGATTACAAGTCCTCTGACTTGCTGGTAATTGATTACCAAGAATGTGTAATCGATTACTTTCCACTTTGAACACATTTTTTGATCCCAATTAAGTCTCTAGGCCATTTTTATCATTTGGGTACTTGGACAAAACAAGATTTGCAAAGGTTTACCATAATCCAAGATTGAAATCAACATTTCTTTAAAATATGAATTTTGAAAACAAGTTGATTTATGAGATCTTTGAAAAACCATTTGAATATAATTGAGATACCTTGAGAGCATTTCACATTGATGTTCTAAGACCTATATCTAATATACCTCTTTTGATCTTGGTCTTCTTCTCTTGATCTTGATCTTTTCTTTTGATCTTGAACTTTTCTTTTGATCTTGGTCTTTTTCTCTTGGCTTTGTTATCATCAAAAACTTATTTGATATGCTTCAAGACATAAGCATTCACAAAATTAATTGCACTAGTGTTATCACACCTTATAGGGATATGATCAAGCTCAATACCATAGTCTAGGAGTTGTTGCTTCATCCAAAGGACTTGAGCACAACAACTCCTAGCTGCAACATATTCAGCTTCAGCTGTAGACAATGCCACACTATTTTGTTTATTGTTATGCTAAGAAATTAGTGAGCTTCCAAGCAAGTAGCATGTCCCACTAGTACTTTTCCTATCCATTTTGCATCTAGTAAAATCAGAATCGAAATAACCAATTAGACTACATGAGGCACCCTAAAGGTACCACAATCCCATTTGTGAAGTGCCTACTAGATATTTCATAATTCTTTTTACAGCACAAATGTAAGATTCTTTAGGATTTGCTTGAAATCTAGCACACATACATACACTAAACATGACATCTGTCCTATCTGTGATAAGATAAAGGAGTGAGCCAATCATACCTCTATATTTTGAGATCTCTACAGATTTACCTCCTTTATCCTTGTCCAAACAACGAGAAGTGCTAATTGGTGTAACCATATTCTTGCCATTGTCCATTCTAAACTTTTTGAGCAGCTCCTTGCAATATTTGGATTGACTTATGAAAGTCTCATCTCTTGTTTGATTGATTTGGAGACCAAGGAAGAAGTTGAGCTCACCCATCATGGACATCTCAAACTCACTTTGCATAATATTAGCAAATTCCTTACAAAGAGAGCTATTAGTAGCACCAAATATTATATCATCCACATAAATTTGAATAAGAAGAATGTCATGCATTTTATGCTTGATGAAGATAGTAGTGTCAACTTTTCCTCTAGAAAAGTCATTTTCCAAAAGGAACTTTCTCAACCTTTTATACCAAACTCTAGGAGCTTGTTTTAAGCCATACAAGGCCTTTTTCAATTTAAAAGCATGGTTGGATAGTTCAAAGTTTTCAAAACTAGGAGGTTGTTCCACACACACCTCTTCTTGTATAAAATCATTTTAAAAAGGCACTTTTGACATCCATTTGAAAAAGCTTAAAATTCATGATGCATGCATATGCAAGTAGCATTCTAATGGCTTCTAATCTAGCTACGGGAGCATATATTTCTTCATAATCTATGCCTTCTTCTTGATTATAACCCTTAGTTAAAAGCCTAGCTTTGTTTCTTATTATTAAGTCTGTTTCATTAAGTTTGTTCTTAAAGACCCATTTGATGCTAATTATGAGATGATCATTGGGCCTTGGAACTAACTCCCAAACTTGATTTCTCTCAAATTGGTTTAGTTCATCTTGCACGGCCAAGGTCCAATGTTCATCATTAATGGCTTCATTAATGTCTTTAGGTTCAACTTGAGAGACAAAAGCCATATGATTATTACATGCATCTCTAGAGAGTTACGAATGATTACCCTTTTTGATACATCACCTATTACTTTATCAAGAGGATGATATCTTGATGCCCTCCATTTCTTGAGAAGGTCTATGATTTGAGAATCTTCTTGTCTTGGGAGACCATATAGGCTCTCTTCTTGTTTCTTGACTTCTTTTTCTTTGTTCTCTAGGTGAGTCCTGTAACACCCCTTTGGAGGATGTCACACATAAAAGAAAATAAAAGAAATAGAAATAAAATCTACCCAAGTTGTGAAACATTTGTTAAATATTATTACGGGTTGTAAAATAATTCATGATAGACAGAAATATGTAATAAAAGATAATGCGAAAAATACGAAATAAAAAAAAACATCATCACTAATAATATACATATGATTAAGTTATAAACTGTACAAATAATTTACAACTAAGACTACAAATATTTAAACAAAAACAAGAAAAGAAAGCAATAAAAGAGTTAATATATACGGACATACGCCGACGCCCAAAAAAAAAACATCATGATTATCTAATCCTCGATGGATCACTCTCGATATGAAAATGATCATCGGGAGATAGATATCTCTTGGATGTCTCGACACACGGCGATAACGGGATCGCGCAGTCGATACGATGCTTATCTCACTAGGCTCAGGGTTTTCAGCACCCCAACAACGCCTAATGGATAAGGGTAACTCTAAGTGTAGAAATAACGTCGTAGTCATAATCGGATCTCCATCAAACTGATGACGTAGAATCACGGTCACACGTCCTGCATACGTTACAGAGTCACGATCTCCTCGTAGATGCCAAGCCAGAGCACCTCCATGAAATACCAACTCTATGAATCCCAAAATCTCAAGGCGTCGCCATCCTCACAATCAATCCAGAGGATATGGATGATCGGATGGTTCTTGATCGTAAACCGATCGTCCGCTTGCCGGTCTTCCTCCTCTTCGGGTACACGATCTCAAGGGGCTGTTCCTCTTCCTCGAAGTCTTTACCGCGTAAAATAAATAAACAGAAAATACATATAACAAAGAGGTAAGACAACATAAAATCATCACAACATGGCCAATAAAAAGACGACAAACAATACATATACAGTTCATGCAATACATAAAGATTTAACAATTATAATAATAAATTGAAGTAAAATTCAGATATCATCACAATACGTCACATCACAGATAAAACCTTACAGATAAAATAAGAATTATAAGAATAAACAGATAAGATATAATAACCAAATATGGTAACGTACTTAGAACCAAATAAAATAAACAAATAAAATACGTATAAACAATAAATAGATAAGATGGAAACAAATAGACATAGAGATAAATAATATGACAAAATCCTACTCCATGGAGCTAAAAAAAACACAAGTATCGAGAGAGAGAATGATTCGCAAAACCTAATAGTACCACGGCTGTCCCACCAACTATTGCGCTTTGTCACACGTTGCGTCCTATAGCCCCACGACACAGAATCCATCAATTCAGGCGTGGTGTAGTTCACGGTCTCACGTTGTGGCACTACAGGCAAATGTACTACTAGATTTCACAAATCTCGATTAAATATAGTGTACGTCGAGTACCATAGTGTGCTATCGGTTTACCACGGCCCAATGGAGCGACCAACTGTCCATCATGGGGATCCCGTACACTAAAGCCTCCAAGTTCATTAGAACAATGAACCACATTATGTTTATCGCATCGACAACACGATGTGATTCGTCTCGTCAACAAATCCACCAAATACATGGCACACATAACGAGATAGATGGAAAGCACATGTACGGGTTCACATTTTCCCGACAAAGAAATAATTCTCAAAAACACATGACGGGTTCACATTTTCCCGACGGTAAATAGATTTTCAAAAGCACATGCGGGTTCACATTTTTCCGACAAAGATATAGATTTTCAAAAAGCACATACGGGTTCACTTTTTCCCGACAGCATAAAATAATATAGTAACGGTCAATCGCGTAGAAATTTTATCGCATTTTCATAATTCCGTCATTTTTACAAACGTTTAAAAATCGGGTAAAGATATTTTTCTATTTTTAAAATCGCGTAGCATTTTTAATACGTTTTCTCAATCGCGTAGGATTTTTAAATCATTTTCTTATTCGAATGCCCTTAAAATTGCTGTTTAAACAGACAGAAATAGTACTTAGTATATTTAAACTACGTAGAATAATTTTTCATATCGTATACTGTCATTAGGATATTTTTACTATCTTATAGGTTCGTTTTTACTAAAAATTGACAGCATTTTGTTTATAAACTTATAATAATGGTTTTCTAAATTTTCCATAAAATTTTCTATTTACCTAATTTTTAACCATATCATTTAATTCTTTTTGAAATCTCTAACATGCTTCAAAACCTAAAGTGAGCTATATGTTAGAAAATTTCTCAAAATTTCTGTATTTTACTTCCTAATGATAAAATCACTAGTTTTAATCCTTTAAGCTTAATTCTACTCAATTTGTTTCTTCAAAAATCATTATAGAAAATTTCTTCTTAACTTGTATTGTCTCTTTTTGATTAAAAAGGTTTGGAATCAAGTTTTAGAAATCATAATTACCTATAGTGGCATGTTGGCCGAATTTTGTAAAACTTTTTCATTTGATTTCTAAATCATGTCAAAGGTATTATCTTATCTAAGTTCATTAAATCATGTTATAAAGTAAAGATTTTAAATCAAATAAATCCTTTAGGCATGTTGGCCCAAATTTACTAAATCATTACCATTTGATTTCTAAATTCCTTTTCTTTGATCAAAACAATTTGAAACCTTCTTATTTCTCCTAATTAATTAAGTTGCACTTTAGGAAAAATGAAGACAACATTTTGGTCCTCACACTCTGTCATTGCCGTGAGCTAGGGAATGTGTTCTTTGGAACACTCATGCAAATTTACACATGTTATTCACATCTTAAACCTTATCATACAATTCTAACACATGCATTTATATTTCTAACATATAAAACCTAAATTAAAGCTTATAGACATACAATCAAAAGCTAATAGACATGCAAAATTATTACAATCACCAAACAAGAAAGCTACTAGCAACCACAAAAATTAACAAATACACATCAATAAACACACTACAACCGAATCCTTATGGATTCTACAAACAATCCATCTTCTTACCACCATCGAGGGATGATAAGAATTGTCTTCCTCTTACCTTAAATGAAGACAAAAAGCTTGCTTTCACTCCTCCTATGGTTCGGTTTTCACTCCACCAAATACCTAAAAATCTCAAATAAAATCTACATGTTATTAACCATGAAAAAGAAGCTAAACCATGGAGAAATCATGGTTTAGAACTTTGAAAAAGAAGAGAGAAAAGAAAAATATGATATTTCACCTTCTAGGTCAAATCTACAAGGTTGATTTCCAAGCCCTTAATGGAAGATTTTGAAGAAACTTCCAACTAGAAAGGTTCTTAGAATAGTGTTTAGGTTAAGGAAACTTGGTTAGAAAAATTTTTGGATGGTTGGATGATTAGGAAACAAGCTTGGCGAATGGAAGGAGAAAAGGAACAACAATGGTGGCTAGGGTTCTTGATGAGAGAGAAGAGAGAAAAGTGATGAAGATGAAGTGTTGTTTTTGGCTTTCTCACTCCTAATGGCCGTAGCCTTCAAGTGGTAAGGATGTGCATGGATTTGGCTTCATCCAAGCCATTGAATACATCAAAGGTCAAGATCAAATCTTGCTTAACAAGCTTAAATTCTATTGGTTGCTCATGGTGACTCACCTTGCTTAGTCACACAAAGTAATAAATTTTCTTGAGTCGAAATACCAGCAGTCGACACAATCTGAAAGTTCTACTTCTACGCTACGGTGACTAATTAAGCTACCGATCTAACTGTTACGCTAATTGTGGGTCCCACAAAATATTTCCGGGTCCATTTGTCACTAAACTATATCTGACTAATAAAATAATATTATAATAATATAAAATTATTTTATTTGATGATTAAATACTAAAAATTAAAAGATTATTTTTAGTCTCATTCGAATCGGGTTAAGTAAGATAAGATCCCCCAATTCTAAATAATAAAATAAGATTTTCCCGGCCGGAAAATATTATTTTCCTGCTTCGAGCAAATCACACAAAAAAGTCCATATAAAATCACGTACAGATATTTTCGGGCATTAAATCAAGAAGAAAACAATTAAAAACAAAGAAAAAAAAGAAAAAACGATGCGTTCGGGACGTAACGGTCATTTTCCCATTTTTTCCCACAACGTAGGTAATCGTCCAAAACGTTCAAATAAAATATCCAGCGGTATTATATAGCGTATATCTTTTCGAGAAAAATTAATACAAGATGAGCTCAGAAAAATTTTTATTTTTCCGTCTCGAAACAAATTACGTAAAACGATCAAATAAAATTTGAGCCAGTATTATCGTAATTGTTTTCATACAGAAATCGAGAACAGAAAAATAGGGACACAACGGTCATTCATACAAAAGCATGAAAAACAGAAAACAATACATTCAGAATATTTTCTAAAAATTGGGGCGTTACAAGTCCTTCCCAAAATCTCAACAACATCATCAACCAAATCCTTTCTCGAACTATTTGGGTTAGTTTCATCAAATGCAACATGTATGGACTCTTCTATGGTCATAGTTCATTTATTATAAACTCTAAAGGCCTTACTATGTATAGAATATCCAAGAAATATCCCCTCATTAGATTTTGCATTAAACTTCTCTAAGTTATCCTTTCCATTATTTAAAATAAAGCATTTACATCCAAAAACATGAAAGTGTGAAACATTTGACTTTCTTTATTTGTACAATTCATAGGGGGTTTTCTTTAAAATTAACCTTATTAAGGCCCTATTCATAACATAACAAGTAGTGTTAACCACATCTGCCCAAAAATACTTAGGAAAGTTAGTCTCATTGAGCATAGTTTTTGCCATTTCTTCTAAAGATCAATTTTTCCTTTCTACAACACTATTTTGTTATGGTATTCTAGGGGCAAAAAAAATTATGCTCAATGCTATGTTCATAACAAAAGGTTTCAAATTCACGATTTTCAAACTCACCACCATGGTCACTTCTTATGGATGCAATACAAAAACCTTTTTCGTTTTGGATAACTTTACAAGCTTTTTGAATGATTAAAAAACATCATTTTTGTGAGATAAGAATAATGTCCATGCAAACCTAGAAAAATCATCCACAATCACTAATGCATAGTAATTTCTACCAAAGCTCATAGTTCTAAAGGGACTAAAAAGATCCATGTGCAAAAGTTGTAAAGGTCTAGAAGTTAAAACCATATTTTTAGCTTTAAAAGGGACCTTTACTTATTTTCTCTTTTGATATGTATCACAAAGTTTATCTTTTTCAAATTTGAGTTTTGGAAGTCCAATTACTAGTTCTTTTGTGACCAACTTATTCAAGTGATCTATGTGAATATGAGCAATTCTCCTATACCATAACCATGAATCATTTTCTTTACTCATAAAGCACTTAGCATCATTTGAGGAAATGTCATCAAGGCTAATCATATATATTATTGACCTTATGACTAACAAACTTAACTTGCTTATCATCCTTACCCTCAATTAAGCAACAATTAGAATCAAATATAACTTTATTGCCCTCATCACATAATTGACTAATGCTAAGCAAATTATGTTTACGTCCTTCAACAAGCAACATATTATCAATTAATGAGGAAGGGATCTTACTAACTTTACTAACTCTAAGGATCTTCCCTTTGTTGTTGTCACCATATGTCACGTGACCACTATTTTTTGGAATAAAGAGGGAAAACTTAGATCCATTATCGGTCATGTGCTTGGAGCAACTACTATCAAGATATCAACTTGAGTTTTTGGTCTTCAAGCACACCTACAACATAAATTCAGATTTTAACTTTTGGTATCCAAATTTTCTTGGGTCCTTGTGTGTTAGCATTAGGCAAGGTGCCCTTAGGGACCCAAACTATTTTAGTTCCAACCTTTGTGTTGATTTTCTTCCTCACATTGTACGTTGATGTACGATGCCCCTTCTTTCCACAATGAAAGCATTTGATAAAAAAGGCTACTTGATATACTTGAGGAAATAAAGAGATTATTGAGAAGTTTTTGTTGGTTATTGGGATTATACCCTAAATCGGCTTTTTGGAAAACACATCTTTGTTTCCCTAGCAATACATTCAAGTTGTCTCTTCCAAAGGTGAATTTTGCAAGTGTGTTTTTCAAATCCTCAATTTCATTTTCAAATGCTTTACACGATGAACAAGATGAGGGTGTGGAATAATCATGTGAAGAACAAATCATGCATGATGAGTTAGCATCAATAAGTCCAAGATTCTCATTCTCAACTTTAAGTTCTTCAATCTCCTTTATTAAAATAGAAACTTTGTTTGCTAATAAGGAGATTGTTTTGTTGGAAGTTAAAATCATTTTAGTGAGCCTTATGGACTCATCATACGATTCTTAGAATGTATCTTGTAATTCATTATATGAAGGAGAAGGTTCAAGATTAGATGAAGTTAACTCTGTTTCATTTTCTTCTTTTTCTTCATTTGCCATAAGGCAAAGATGAGCTTCCCCATTCTCTGAATCATCGATGGAATCCATATTGTTGTTTTTCCAAGCAATGTATGCTCTCATTCTTTTTCTTTCCTTGGAAGTTCTCTTTTTAAATTTCTCCATATTCATTTGATAAATCAGATACTCCATCTTCATATACCCTAGTTTTCCACATTCATAATAGGTGGGAGTATATGAAGCTCCTTCTCCCTTTTGATATGTCTTCTTAGGAGGAAAACGTGATCTTCTTTGACTTCCTTTCTTCTTGAGAAATCTTCCAAACTTCTTCACAAGGAGGCTGAAATTTTATTCATTCATCTCAAGATTTTCAATTCCATCTCCATCATCATCATCTTCATTATCAATTGTTGTGGAGGTGGCTTTAAGAGCAATCCCTCTTATCTTGCTCTTCATGTTGGTTAAGCCTATTCAATTCCAGCTCATGCTCTTGCAATTTTCCAAAGAGGGTGGCTAAAGTCATTGCGGCTAAATTCCTTGACTCCGATATGACTGTCACTTTGGGCTGTCAATTCTTGCTCAAGCGTCTTAAAACCTTGTTAATAAGATCTTCATTGGCAAAAGTTTTTCCCAATGAAGTAAGATGATTAACTATATGAGTGAACCTCTTTTGAATTTCTTGAATGTTTTTTCCTTGGTTCATTCTAAACAAGTAATATTCGCGAGTGAGTGTGTTTATTCTAAATATTTTCACCTCACTTGTGCCCTCATGGGTTACTTGCAATGTATCTTGTAACATCCTGGAAATCATATTAGGCTTGTAATTGGTTACAAAGGTAATATATTACTTGTTTAGCATGTCAGTCAAGTTTTATGACAAACCGAGTTGGTATAGGCACTTTGTTGCAACCCTGAACGTGAAAAGTAGCCTAAAATGACTTAGAGAATAGAATAAACTGCTATTTGAAGGGAAACAAGTTTAGATAATTTGTTTCGAAGTCACAAATAAGCTAAGTAAGGTGTAGTTAAAATTTCAGGACAATCAGAGTTAAGTTGGCATTTTTAGGCATATTGGTTATGCATTTTAATGTTAGATTGACCCCCAATAGATATGAAAAAATAGAGAAAAAGTACAACATGATTTTTAATGAATCTTAGGGTTTATTTCGAGTCTGTTGGAAGTTAGAATACTGGATTTGGAGGAATCTAAGTGTTCTTAGCAGTATGGGGATTTTGTTATAAGTAGCAAAGTGCTATTCATGGCAGAAGGGAACTAAAATAGAAGAAATAAAAGAAAAAAAAAGAGAGAAAGGAGAAGAGAGAAACCGAAGGAAGAAAGAGGAGAAAGGAATAAGAAGAGAAGGAAAACAAAAGGGAAAGATCCAAGAGCAAGTTCAAGGCTTCAAGATCTTCATCCAACAAGTGGTAGGGGTTCTTGAGCTCTAACTTCATCTTCTTCCTCATTTTCCATGTTAAGCCTATTTGAGGTTTAATGTGTCATTTTGAGTTTTAAATATTTTATAGGTGTTTTTCTTGTTTAGATGAGTTATAAATGAGGTTTATGACTTGTTCATGCAAAGAGTTTGAATTAGAAACAAAAGCTATCCATTTTTAGACATTTGATGCCCAAAAAAGGGGTTTAGGTTAAGGTATGTGATTTTGATCCATAATCCAAATTAAGAGGTTTTAGTTGGTGATTGATGTTTCCTATGTGTTAAAGGACTGATTATGGACTTAGAATCACTTAGAAATTGGATTGAAATGGTCAAAATCGAAGAAAAGAAACAATGAAACAATACCATGATTTCTGCAGAATTTTGCAGAATATGAGTTCTGCATGTCACATCGCGACGTGGCCTGAGGCATGAGCATGCCACAGCGTAGGGTAGTTTTCTGCCCAAAAGTTGCACCCGAGAGTTGGGCGCCGCAGCGTGCACAGTTTTATGCCGCAGCGTGAGACCCAGAAGCTTCAAAAATGTTATTTTTGAATGCTTTAAGTCCTTTAGTTGATGGAATCCTTTGGTTATGCATAGTAGAATATGTTGAGGCACTAGAGAGTAGAAAAACCTAGGGGTATACAAGGAAGGATAAGAGTAAAGTTGTGCATCCATTAGACATGAATTGCCATAGATCAAGAGTTTTACTTTCTTAAGCAACTTAAAGTTGTACAAATGTCACAAGAGAGGTGATAAGAGATTTAAGAAACAAGATGGCAATAGTAGAGTGCCCTAGTGCCTAATTGGCAAGAGTTAAGGGCCAAGGTGTCGAGTTAACAAAAGTTAAGTGCCATAGACCCTAGTTGGCAAGGGTGAATGCTATAGTGCGTGAAGAGCTCTCAAAAAGTGAAAGAGAGTTAGTAATGCAAAGATAGTAGTGTACTAAGTCTAGTTGGCATTGGTTCAATGTCGTAATGCATGAAGTGCTCTCACAGAGAAGAAGTAGAGTTAGTAATGTAAAGATGGACTTAGTATGAGGTTATGTTGTGGTTATGTTAGAGTTAGGGCATAACTCCACATTTACACACACATCACATCTCACATATGCTTACTATTCCTAGAGAGCAGATAGTGGAGCATCCACTCAGATTTTGGTGGTGATATCCACCCAGTTTATGGTAAGTTATAGGAGGTTACATGATATGATAACAGACTCCCTCCCTACTTGGTAGGTTATAGGAGGTTACTTGTTATTGTACCAGATTCCCTCCCTACCTAGGGGAATAGTTAAGTATTCATGACATTGCACCTACACTATCATACACTTTTCTTTGAACATAAACATACATCATCTCATCATTGCATTATTTAATATTGTTTGGATTGGAATTATATTTTGTTGTGTATGTTTGCTTATTGCATTGTTGCCTTCAGTGACAATTGTATAGGTAGTTGTCTGGTCGATGATTTCAAATGATTGTATGGGCGGTTGTTTGATATCATCGTGGTTTCGGTTATCAGAACAGAAGTATAGTTTGCTAAAGAACATTACATAAAGAGAGAGTTGTAATTGTTTCTTATGAAGGAAGTATTAGTTCAGTTGGGTTTATTCATTGTGAATGTTTAAACTGCTGGTTTTGTTAAACTTATACTGAGAAATGTGATTTTTCACCCCGTTGTTGCCATTTAAATCTAAGTGGAAGTTCATCCAAAGACAAGAAGAAGAAGTATGAAGACAAAGATAGTTTTTATGCTTTCTAGTTTAAAGCTTGTATTTATTTATGTGCTTTTAGTTGTATGAAGTTTGTGTATACAATGAGCCCTTCAGTGGCAATGTTATATGTATAACTTTTAGTTTTCCGCAAGGCTCTCCATTATTATTTGCTTAAATATATGGATTAGTATTATGTTTAAGATAGAAGTAGCATAACTAATACTGCTTATCTAGGTATATTCTGAT
Source organism: Ormosia emarginata (assembly GCA_029884605.1). Classification (NCBI taxonomy): domain Eukaryota; kingdom Viridiplantae; phylum Streptophyta; class Magnoliopsida; order Fabales; family Fabaceae; genus Ormosia; species Ormosia emarginata. The sequence continues at coordinate 9,877,726 of JAQQTP010000056.1, read as the reverse complement.
ATACTAGGTTACCAGTATTAGGGTGTTATATATCTCACATTTCTTGGGCAGTCTTACAATTTGACACCCTAAAGAATTCAACATATCCCAAAGAAGTAGTGATGATGTTCTTGGCTCTCAAATTGTATTGGACCTTTTTCTTATCTTCATCGGTCCATTCATTTGTTGGTATATTAGTTTTTACACCATCAACTATACGTCTGGGGACAAAAGGACCATTTTCAATAGCATCCCACACATCAATATCAATAGCTTCAATAAAAATCTTCATCCTCTCTTTCCAATAGGCATAATCATCCTCATTGAAAAAAGGAGGTCTATTTATAGAAGAACCTTCGTTCGAAAAATCATTTGAAGTCATCTTTTCTCTTGAAGTTACTAAGCTCTTTATATAAGAGTCTAGCTCTGATACCACTTGTTACCAAGTAGCCTCAAAACTCAAGAGGGGGTGAATTGAGTTTATAAAAACTTCTCACAAATCTTTTGAAAAGCACTTGATTACCAATTTTCGTTGAAGCTATTTATTGATAGAAATGAATGAATGGATAAGATAGAAAGATATTGCTCACCATTGAACCAACCAAGAGAGAAATATTCAAGCAAGCAAATAAACCAATGCACAAATGTAAAGAGAATGGTTTAGAGAATCAAACACAATGATTTATCCTGGTTTAGCCACCAATCCACTTGTGACTTACGTTTAGTCTTTAAGCAACCACTCGAGATTTTTCACTATATCTTCAAGATTCAATAGGTGCTTGACAACCTTTACAAACTAGAGCACTCAACCCTTTGGGATACCTCACCCTTTGTACTTGAGCCTTTTTAAATAAGGGATGCCTCACCTTTATAATTTGGAGAGATATCTCACCCTCTTTTATAGAACAATCAAGATTGATAGAATGAAACTCTCACAAGAGTAGTTGATACAAATTGAAGCTCTAGAATGCCCTTCAAAGATATCTCAAGTGATTTTCAGAAAAATAGAGCAAGAAAGGTTTCAAGGATAGATTTACGTATTAAAGTGTTAGAAATATGTTTCAAGTTGAAGGTCAGCCTTTAATGAAGTCCCAACTTAAGTATTTATAAAAATTTTGATCAATAGAGCCGTTGGGAGCTTTCATGTTCATCATTTAATGCACCTAATATAGTCGTTGGGCAATGTTAGACTTGTTGTAATCGATTACACAATGCCTGTAATTGATTACATGAATGTTTGAACGTATTCTTGGCTTTCTGGGCAGGATGTAATCGATTACATGACTTCTGCTAGTCTTGTAATCAATTACAGCCTCAGTGTAATCGATTACAAGGCTTCTGCCAAGCTTGTAATCGATTACATACTCAGTGTAATTGATTACAATGCCTCTGTTTAGCTTGTAATCGATTACAATGCCTCTATTTAGCTTATAATCAATTACAACACATGTGTAATCGATTACCTTGCCCTTTGAACATATTTTGCAAGCCCAATTAAGTATTTTGGCCAATTCTTACTTATAGAAACTTGGATTTGACAAGTTTTACATATGATTTACAAAATCTAAGATTGAAATCAACATTTCTTTAAAATATGAACTTTGAATTTCAAGTTGATTTAAAAAGATCTTGAAAAATCATTTGAAGATAATTGAGATACCTTGAGAGCATTTCACATTGATATTCTAAGACCTATATCTAATATGTCTCTTTTGATCTTAGTCATCTTCTTTTGATCTTAGTCTTTTTTTTTTTATCTTGGTCTTCATCTTGACTTTGTTATCATAAAAAATTCATTTGATATGCTGCAAGACATAAGCATTCACATTATCCACTTAGTAGTTCTTAGTAGCCTCGATTCTACCATGTATTACATGTTCCCATGTGTAGTATATTTTCTACGTGTGTAAAATAAGTAAATTTTATTTCATTCCCAACGATTTTGCTCTCTATATGAGTTAAATGTTTCAAAAAAAATTTGAGAGGAGGCATACAATACAATTGATAATAAAACAAAAGAGAAATAATGCAAAGTAAAAGAGAGAGAGAGAGAGAGAGACGGAGAAAATAATGTTTAAATTAAATATTAGTTAAAAATAAATGGATTTAATTAGAAAATTAATTTTATGTGAGAATGGGTAAGGTGATTCTTGACCATTCAATCAAGTGATAGTTATGTGATCTTTAAGTGATCTTCTAGTCTTAATTATGAACAACTTTTCTTATTTTTCACTTATAACCTAGCGTGCTGATAAGTAAATCATGATTAGTTTAATTTGTGATCACTAGGTACATCCTACACATGTATATGTAAGTAAGGTTTAATTGATATCTGTGTAAGATTTTATACACTTATACTAGTCAATAAAATTATAAACAATTATTTTATATATATATATATATATATATATATATATATAGAGAGAGAGAGAGAGAGAGAGAGAGAGAGAGAGAGAGAAATTTAGGCATTAGTGTGGGTATAATTTTATGACCAAAAAGATTACAACATCTTAAAAATTTCCAATTTTCTAATGATATCTTCATATATGAAGTGAATAAATATTAAAAATATCTAATTATGTTTATTATAATAAAGCAATTATCTTTTATAACTGACCTTTATGAGCATTTATGAAATTTTATTTGAAATTATTGAATATTTAATTTTTTATTTACTGCTATTAAATATATCATTCTCAAACTTAATTGCTTAAAATTCAAATCAATTCAAAAGTAGAACAACCAAACAAATTTTTTTTTGTGCGAATTGAAAGTATAGGGAATGAGAGGTTATAAAGGCAAATGTGGGTGCAGCTATGGGGACTCCCACCTACTGCAAAATAACAAAGATTGGAAGGAAGATAGGCGAGGTGCTTGGGGAGTTTTTGGATTGTGACTTGTTCAGAATTTGAACTGTAAAAATATGAATTTTTAAAGGTTTATCAGGTATTTCCTTGAGAGGATTACCATCTTGCATATATGAGAAAGTAAGAGGCTCTATGCAATTCATTAGGCATGGATTGCATTTGGTGGGTCTCTAGTCCTTTAGGTAATATAGTGTTGCAATAGAGATCTGTTGAGAAGTGATGAGAAGGTGGGATACTAGATACAAGTATACTGAGTTTCTTTGACAATAGCTAAGTGCCATAGTGCATAAAGTGCTCTCATAGAAAGGAGGTAGAGTTAGTAATGCAAGGGTAAACTTAGTATAGAGTTCATGTGGTGTTTATGTAAGAGTTAGATATAACTCTGCATTCTTCACACACACTTGCTATTTTCTATGTATTGTAACCTCACATGATGTGCATAATTATTTGGCTAGAGAATAAGGACTAGTCCTAAATTTTTGTAGCGAGGGCTATTATGGTTAGGGTTACGTAGGGTAATGTAGTGGGCTAGTCTACTCATGACAAGGTAGGTTAAGGAGGTAACAGATTCCTTCTCTAGCTAGAAAAATACAAGGAACTGGGTTCCTGAAAATAGCAAAGTTTCATGACATTGCATTTACACTATCATACACAATTTCTTGAGCATAATCATACATCATAGCATAAACATTGCATTTGTCATTCGATGACAATTGTATAAGCGATTGTCTTTCTTGTGGAGCATTGTTTGCTTTATTAATGAGTAGAGAGACTTATATACTTGGTTCGAACATGTTTCTTTTATGATAGGGTTATCTATTCTTTATGAATGTTACAACTGCTGGTATTGGAATGCTATTACTGAGAAATGTGATTTCTCACCCCGTGTGTTGCCATATAAATCCAGGTGGAAGCCCTTCAAAGGGGAAGAAGAAGATGTATGAAGACTAGTTTAGTTATGATGTTTTAGTAGATAAAACTTGTATAATTATTTTATGTCTGCTTTAAGTTTTTGAAAGAAGTTGTATGTATAATACTTTGCCCTCTGAGGCTTTTAATGTGTGTGTGTGTGTGTGTGTGTGTGTGTGTGTGTGTATGTATGTATATATATATATATATATATGTGTGTGTGTGTGTATATGTATATATATATATATATATATATATGTATATATATATATGTATATGTATATATATATATATATAAAACTTGTTTTAGTCATGGCTCTCCATAATGATTTGTATAAATGTTATGGATTAGTTGATGTTTTAATTTAGTAGTAGCATAACTAATACTGCTTATCTAGATATATGTCATATATACTACATTATCAATATTAGGATGTTACATTATAGTATCAGAGCAGATCATCTTGTTGAGTCAAGGTATTGACTGACTATGCTTAGGCATGTTAGTAAGTTTTGTTTTGTGTTGTGCATTTCTTGTCTCTTGTTTAAGATATTTGAATAGAATTGCATGACTTGCCATAAGTTGGATTGTTAGTAGTTACTGTTACTGTTACCTGATTCATCTTTGTGTCTGTAGTTACTAACTAATAAATTCATTTATTTTTGGTGAAATATACATCATCTTTACATTTATAATTTTATCATTTTTGCAACCATAGGTGAATTTTACTTGTAATGTCAGAGGTTCAAATTCTGCAGTCACCATTTTGTGAAAGACTTTATTTAACCACTATCTCTAACTCGAAATTGTGTGAGCAATTCTCATGTACCAAAAAATAATTTTTCATTTCTTAGTTAACTTAAAAATACCATTTGCAATTTTGCCTGGTATAGTTTTAAATTAATACAAATATAGCACAGACATTTTGCCAAGAAAGTTTTCTAATAATGTGTAATTTTTGAGTAATGATACTCTCGCAATCCTATTTTTTTGTTTTGCCACGATACTCTCACATTCTTAATTTAAACATTGCGCACACTCTCTTTATATAAGCCAAAGTTTCTATACATAACTCAAATTATTTATACCTCTAACACTATTATGTGAGAATCATTTTTCTAAACTTTATATATGCTCTCAACAGTCAACGAAGATAGATAATGAGTGAAAGAATATACAAGTTGTTCTGAATCAGGGTCTGGGTTAGCAGTTTAGGAGTAACCCAGCTTGCTAGAATTAGATTCCAGATATTTATGAGTGTTATTAGATAAGTAAATATGTCTATTTATGATAAGTAAATCTCTCATAGAATCTCTCACAAATAAAGGAATAAGTTATAAGCGATAATGATCTTAATAAATTCTTATCCTAATTAACAATATTTATTGTCCTTTAATAAAGATTTAAACATGATTCTTATCTACCAAGATGCTTTTATATATACCGCACAAGGTAGTAAATGTAGGCATCTAATTCCAAACACTTTACCCACCTTGTGCATAGTCTAACTTGAGCATTGGAATGCCTTTTACAGGTACCCACCTATCGCACCACTGTCGCTACCATTGTGCTACGAAGGAAACTACCTTCATCAACCTAATTCAAGTGATTCTCTGAAACCTATTTAGAACATTGGCATCGTCTATGGGAATGGTAAACTCGGATTCTCATCATCACCATCATGGTCATTACTAGGCAAATCCACGCTTTTGGAACTCAAAATCAACCCTCATTTTACCATTGTTTGACCTCCGCTTTAATTCAAGATCCAATTGTTGCCCAACTGGAACCCAAGTGAGACGGAGAAAAGACTTCGTATACTAGTGAAAACCTCTCCCCTCAGTCGCGACACGTTCTAACGACACAATGACTTGGTCCACATGGAGGCCCCTCGGGAGAAACCAAACAATGGGTATCGCCATTACACTCTTTAGAAGGATGGGTGAACAACGATGAAGTTCAGTCCCACCACAGCGAATCAGGTCTCCTAAAGCTATCTAGAGAGGAACTTATCTCTTTAGTCAGACACCAAGATGAGCGTATTCATGACTTGGAAAGAGCTGCTAACCAGGAGAATGAGGACGAAAATTAGGTTCCACAAAAGAATCGTGAAAACAGGAGGGAGCCAGCCCGTGATGGGGTACGTAATCCAAAAAATTCATGGATCACAGAAGCCAAATAGAGAGCTGAGAACCCAATACGTGATAATAGGGAGCAAGATCAAGGGCAAAGAAAGTCGGTTAAGCAGAATCAACCTTTCTCTGATGAAGTGATGGCTTATGAGATCCCTAGACGCTTCAAGTATCCAACTAATATTAAAGCCTATGATGGGACCACAGGCCTTCAAGAGCACCTAGATGCATATGTTTATGCTTTACTATTTGCTGTAGAGGATGATCCACTAATGTGTCATATTTTTCCTCTTTCCTTGAAAAAAGCTGACTTGAAATGGTTCACTAGCCTAACTTTTAAATTCATTATTGATTGGGAAGACTTGTCTTTGAGATTTTTACTACACTTCACCACTAGTAAGGTGTAGCTGACATCTATTTCATGTCTTTCCCATATTAAGCAAGGAAAAGATGAGTCCCTCTGAGATTACATATCTCGATTCAACAAAGAAGTAGTAACTACTCATGACTGAGATGAAAGACTCGACTTATATTACATGAGGGAAGGCCCCTGCCCTAGGGCGTTTTCCTTTTCATTGGCTAAAAACGAGCCAAAAAGGATAGATGCACTCCAAGCTAGAGATGACAAATATATCAATGAGGAGGATGTTTTCTAGGCCAAGAAAAATCTGGAGAAAGGAGAAAATGCCAAATCTAAACCTGAATAGCCTCCCCAGCAAACCCAGAATTCGAGGCCACCATTAAAAGGGAAATATGAAAGTTATACCCCATTAACACACCTCAAACTCAGTATACCAAGAAGTGATGAACACAAAGTTTAGAAATATGTAAAAACCTCCTCCTTTGAGAAAACATGCACAAAAAGATAAGTCTAAACATTATGTGTTTCGCAAAGGTTACAGACATAACACTGAGGACTGCATCAACCTCCAGGATGCCATCGAGTCCATAATCCAAGATGGCCGTCTAGGCCGCTATGTTCATTAATCTCGGAACGACAATCAGAGAGGAAGAAGAAATTATAAGAAGAGAAGCTACAATCTTCAAAGAAGCTGATAAGCCTATATTTTATAGTCTTAAACCGGATGAATTATGGTGATATGCTTGCATTTTAGACCTTTCTTGTGCTTAATCGAGTGATTTTGGCTACCATTTATAAGTTTGGGTTCAAATTGGGCTTAGTTGTATTTTTCAGTATTATGACAATTTTACACTATTTCTGTATTTTGGGTATAACTTGAGTTATAGACATCTAACAATTGTGAACTTTATCATGTAGGAAAGCTAAGAGGAGAATTTATAACTTTGATGAGAGCTCCATAGTTGAATCATATGTCTAGTGGGTCATATTAGGCATGGAAGTCAGAACAGAGGTGTTGTCACTGGAACCTAAGTAGTTTACAAAGATCTAGTCATATCTTGAGCTACAGAGGTCGAAACTAGGTGATTCCAATGGCACTGGAAAGCTGAGACAAAATCCTTCAACTTTGGTGAAGAGACACGACTGTGTCTCCCCCCAATGTTGAAATTATACAATTTTGGAACCAAACACAACCCTGTCTTAACCTCATGAAGCTTCTGACTTTGAGATACGGCTGTGTGAGTGCCTCTGACATGAAAAAAAAGGGAATTTTGCCCCCAAATCATTATAAATTGAGAAAAATGGGGCTTCTTGGAAGAAACTTATGTGATAGTTGGTTTTGAGAGGCAAAGGCAGAGAATTGGAGGCAAGGGCTTGGAAAGCAAGAACAAGAGTCATTGAAGTTCAACCATTGAAGACATCTTCTCTATTTTCTCTTTTTATTTTGGAATCATGATTGTTTCTTTAACCTTTGTTCTTGATTGTGCTACATTAGTCATGAGTGGCTAAATCCTTTTTTCTAAGATTTGGATGTAACTTTTTACTTTTCTATGATGAATTGTTAATTTGATTCTTTGTTAATGCGAAATTATAGTTCTTGATTCATTCTTAGTATGCTTAATGCTTGTGGTATGTTGTGCACCATATTTATATGATCTTAGGCTTTAGGTGAAGGATCAAAAAATAAAATCTAATTGCTTGATAATCTAAGAATTGAAATTAGGAATTGAGACCTAGACATAGGCTTAAATATTTCGAGGGTTAAACGATTGTCATAAAACTTAATGGGTTGGAACTTGGATTAATTACCATGAGAATGGGATTGATGAAATTTTAGCACATTTTTATTGCCAAGAAATTGAGCTTTAAATAATTTAGGACAAATCGCCTTCAAGAACATAATTGAACATTACCAAAGATAGGATTACAATTTATTATAAGAAGTAGTGTAGTGAATTCCTAATCCTAGGCCTTTAAATCTTTGTTGAATCTCATCTTTTCTAGTTTTAATTGTTTACTTTATTGATTTAAGTTTTGTTCTGATTTTAATATAGCTTTCACTATTGCTTTCATTCACTTAAATAATCAAAGTCACCATAAGAGTTAGTAATCAACTGATCCTTGAAGGAACGATCTTTATTTTACTACTTGTGCAATCCATGTACTTGCAAAAAATCAATAACAAATTTTTGGCGCCATTGCCAGGGATCGTGTTGATATTAACACGAGCGACAACTTAGTTGATTTAAGTAATTTTATTTTATTTTATTTCTATTTGTTTTATCTTCTTTTATTTTAACTTTCTTTTATTTTTCTTTGAATTTTCAGCTGTTGTTTCTTTCTTATGCATAGAATGAGGAGTCAAGGAGATCTTATTATCCTCTTTGATCTTGAGATTGAGAGGACACTTCATTATATTAGAAGAGAAAGAAGAACACAAGGATTTGAGGAAGACAACATTAACCAAATCGCTAATCCAGAGCAAAAGCTGAGGGATTATAGAACTCCTAATACTAATGCTCGTTAGTCTTCCATTGTTAGACCACAGATAGAAGCCAACAACTTCAAGATTAAGACATCATTGATCCATATGGTCCAATAATTACAATTCAGAGGGTCACCAACTGAAGACCTAAATCAACATTTGGATGAGTTCTTAGAATTGTGTGACATAATCAAGATTATGGGGTTTCAACAGATGCAATAAGGATTAGACTTTTCCCCTTTTCTCTTTGGGGGGAAGCGAATAAGTGGATTCACTCGGAAGCCCCAAATTCACTTACCACTTGGGCTCTGAGGGAGCAGGCCTTCTTGGATAAATATTGCCCAATTGGAAAAACAATCAAGCTCCGTCAAGACATTACTATCTTCCCTTAAAAGGATGATGAGTCTCTTTATGAAGCATGAGAGAGATGTAGTGATCTAATTCATCAGTGTCCACATCATGGCTTACAGGATTATGTTATCATTTAAACATTCAATGCTGGGTTAACTTTCTTTACAAAGGCAGTTCTTGATGTCGCAGTTGGCGGTGCTTTGATGGCCAAGACTCCAACCGAGGCAAGGGCTTTAATTAATGATGTCACTTTTAATATTTATTTATGGCCAAGTGAGAGATCGACTTTAAGGAAGCAAGCTAGAATTATAGAGCTTAATGCCATTGCTATGTTGAATGCCAAGTTTGACACCTTGGCTAAGTCACTTGAAAAGCTGAATGTCAATGCTATAAATACTCTTAAAGCAACTTGTGAAACATATGGAGGAGGGCATTTGACTTCGAAATGCAACACAATGGAGATATATTCTCAAGACCCATCGTTTGGGCAAGTGAATTATTTCCAAAATGGCAATTTCAAGGCTCAGGAGAATCTTTTCTCCAACTTATACAATTTTGGCTAGAGAAACCACCCAAATCTCTCATATGGCAATCAACAACACAATGGGCCCCCACCTAGATTGCAATAAGCTCAATAATTTTCTCAGGGTGTGAAGTCTAAGTTGGGAATTGTGGATTAAAATTGCGCAGTGGAATAATAGAATTCCCTCACAAGATCCATGCGAAAAGGCCATAATCCGAGTTTTTAAAAGTTTACCTCTTGAAGCGTGATAAACACAAGCGAAGTGAATCACCAACACCGTAATAGCAACGATGTCACTACGGTATCCACACAAATAGACTTGCAAAAAGGAGTCACGCCTCTGTTTCGCGGTGCTAGCTGCGAAGAGAAGAAAACCTTTCACTATCTCTTACTCACTTTCTGTAGGTGTGGCTAGGGTTGTGGTATTACCTACGTAGCAGCCCCCTTAGCAGTACTATTTATAATAGTGGATGCCTTAAGTGAGTGTAAGCAGTAGCAAGGTAAGTTGTGCAACCCTAAACCTATCTGTCATGAGTTAGGCCCACAATTGAATCCGAGTCCAACTTGGATCCTTATTGTTCCAATTTAGTCTGTTCTAAGTGTGCGACCCTGTAGGTTCTCATGACATTGGTAGTAATATTAAAATCTCATTTTAATATTACAAACAATGAGCGATATTTAGCAACACATCACTGCTACCCAAGTAATGAGAATGTCAGTGATTTGACATAACCTATCTGTGACTAATGTTTCCGAGTAGTTTAGTCCTTTTGTCCAGATATCTAGATTGAACACAAGGCATAGAACGTGTCACCCTTGTTTAGTTCAATCTGCAGTTTCCTGATTCTCGAGTAGATATAGTAATAACAAATAAGATCAATATCTCATATTGACTCATTTGAGCATGGCCATGCATTTTGTAGTCTCACTCAATCAGGGGGCTCGAAGATATCACTCTTGTTATGTAGGAGGGACAAATCCCATCTAGGTCACTCACATCCCTCCACATGAATCGCGGTATGTCTAATAACTAACTTTATAATCATCTTGTTACAGATGACGTTTGATGGTATTAAAACACACAACTCCTCATGTAGGAATCATTGTGATTTCAGGTCAAAGGACCACATACGCCATTATCACTATGAGAATCGCTTATAACACTCACGTAACGACCCACATAGCATTCTCATGGTGGGTCTGTCCAATACATCATTACTCTAATATGTATCCATGTGAAGACTTGATATCTCATATCCATGACCTGTGAGATGTGGTCATCAGTCTACGCACATACTAGTCTCAATGCATTATTGTTGTCTTAATTAACAATAATACTTGACTAGGGACATTTCAAGAATAACGTTTTATCCAATAGGATTTCACGAACAAGTCATCCACTTGATGTCCTATGGTATTAAACTTACTATTCTAAGGACTTTATTATGTTTATCAAAAAAGAACAAAATAAATGAAATGCCTCATATATTAAAAATAGCATAATACAATGTATGTAAATATAGATAAAATGTATTGGCCTCTAAGGTATACACCAACAGTCTAATTTAGAAGCTCTCATGGAGAACTTCATAGTCACTCAAAAGGAGCAAAATCAAGCTATACAAGCTCAAGTGCAACAACATGGGGACTTCATCAAGCACATTCATACTCGTCTAGATCAAATGGTGACTCATTCTAAGATGCTTGAAACTCAAATAACCCAACAAGTAAGCTTATTCAACATGGTCCAAGGGCGAATACCAAGTCAACTGGAGTCCCAGCCAAGGGAGCAAGCTAATGCAATTTTCTTGAGAAATGGAAACCCACTTGAAGGTCCCACAAGAGAGAACAAGCTTGAAGATAAGGAAACCCAAGAAAAAGAAGAGAAGCAAGAGAAGAGCGAGGACAAAAAAAGAGATGAAGAAAGCACTAAAAGGTATGTTCCTCCACCAGCATATGTTCCATCTTTGCCCTTCCCTCAAAAGTCTCAAAGGGGGAAGGTTGATCATCAATTTGGAAAGTTTTTGGAGGTACTTAAAAAACTTTACATAAACATTCTTTTTACGAAAATGCTATCTCAAATGCCCACTTATGTTAAATTCTTGAAAGAGATTCTCTCTAATAAGAGGAAGCTTGAGGATTATGAAACTATTGCTTTAACTGAGGAATATAGTGCAATCATTCAGAACAAGCTTCCTCCTAAGCTTAAGGATCTAGGTAGCTTCTCAATTTCATACTCAATTAGGGACATGAACATTAACAAGGCTTTGTGTGATCGTGGGACAAGTGTGAGTTTGATGCCCTTTTCTCTTTGTAAGAAACTTGATATTGGGGAGCTCAAACCGACCACTATCTCTCTCCAATTGGCTGATAGGTCAATCAAACGTCCTATTGGCATACTAGAGAATGTTCCCTTGAAGGTTGGAAAGTTTTTCGTGCCAGTTGATTTTGTTGTGTTTGACATGGAAGTGGATGTTCAAATCCCATTCATACTTGGGTGTCCATTCCTTGTCACTAGAAATGCAATTATTGATGTCCACAAAGGGAAATTGACTTTGCCATTACATAATGAGGAAGTAGATTTTAATGTTTTTAATTCTGAAAAAATCCTAGTTCCTTTAATTCATATAATCACATATATGCTACTAATGTTATGGATAGTGTTGTACTTTCAAATATCTAGGAATTTGTGATTGCTGATGTGCTAGAGAAAACCTTGCCTAAGGCTGCTACCAACTTTGAGAAGGACAAGCCCTGCGAGAAAGGACCAAAGAAGTGCAGTGACATGTGTATCAAGGAGCATATGTTTAAGCTTGGGGACTTCTACGTTTCTGTCTTGGTAAGTTATGGTCAAAATGGTCTAGACCATATGAGATTGTTCGGGTCTTATCGTACGGTGTGCTTTAGGTGAAGAAAGAATGCCATAAGACATTCATGATAAATGGCCAGATAGTGAAACGTTATGAAGAAAGAGTAGGGACTAAGCACCACTCCATTGACATCACCTAAGCATAGAACCAGCCCATAGTCAAGCTAATGACTATAACATAGCACTTCTTGGGAAGCAACCCAAATTTTCTCTCTTTTTCTTTACTTTCTTATTTTTGATTTTGTTCTTATCTTGTTTTTACTTATTTTATTGATTAAAATTTTTTCTGTTATTGTCTCGTAGTTAGCTAATGTTAAGTCGGCCTAAGTGCCTCCCTGAGTTCGAAACCTTTGTAGGGGGATGTATATAGCTGTCGGCCACCAAAAAGATTTTTCTTTTCTTTTCTTTAGTTTCTTTATTTTCGCATTGAGTTCTTACATGTTGTTTTTCAATTTTTGCATTGTTTTTATTGTGCAGTTTTAGACCACATGTCGTCGCTCATGTAGACTAGATGTTCGAGTTCATGGCTATATGCCTCCCTCTCACACCCTCCCCTACCACCTTCGTGATCCTGCGTTTCCATTTTTAGGAAAGCTTCATTGTCCTTTGTTCTGTTATTTTTCTTATTTAAATATTGAGGACGATGTTTATTTTAAGTGTGGGAGGGGGGGAATCGATGAGCACTTGAATATTGCATCGAATCAAGCGAGAATTGTGTATTAATTTCTTAATTTTTTCTGAACTGATAGAAATTTGTTTGAGAGTGGAATCCACTACTCATGTCCTATTTTTGTGCAAGACAATCTTTTTTAATTGAATGTTGAAAATTTTAGCATTTTATTTGGGAAATTAACCATGTCTGCTTGCAATTTATTCTCTTTACTAACTTAAGCCAGAAAGTGAGTTTTGAGCCCTTAATGATTGGATTTTTTATCCACAAAATCCTATTTTTCTTCTGGTGTGAATTTTCTCTTGATTTATGTGTGCTAGAACTTGATTTGATACCCTGTTGAGACTTTATTGATTCACATACATTCTTGAACATGATTAAGGCAATTGGGCTTTATTCTTTCTTGACTTCTAGAGTTGCATTGATAAATGATCCCTTAGTTGCTCCTTTTGAGCCTGAAATTGATTTTTCTTGGACACCTTATTGATTAATTAGGTTGAATTTCTTTTGAGCAGTTGATGTGGTAATTGAGAAGTCATAAAAAAAAGGATTGTTTTTTATCCTCAAAGGTGAATAATAAAAAAGGAATGAAATGATGAAAATGAAGAAGCAATAAAAAAAGGTTTATTGGTGAAGAATTGTGAATAATTTGATTGAAAGTGAGAATGACCTTTTGCATTATGCTATATTGATAATCTTTTCAACTTGATTATGCTTTATATAGCTTTATCCATAAATATTCTTTACCCATATTTATCTTTTTCCTACCATTTATTGTACCCTTGGCCTCATTACAACCAATGAAAGTCCTTTTGATTCTTGTTATGTATGTGAACTTGAAAGTGGAGATGAGATTGATAATCAAGCTTATGGTCATGCATTTGTTAAAGAAATTTGAGTGATCTCTTTGCCCATAAACACTTGAGAGATGGAAAGATTAGTGATCTCAATTGTTTGGTAGAAAGAAGAGGTTCAACCTAGACTCAAACTTCTAATTGTATTAAGTGATAAATTGTCTTATTTGGTTGGATTTGATTGTCGAGCTTAATCGAATTTCTAGACTGTGATATTTCCTTTGACTCTTGTTTCTTGATGTTTAATTTAATCTTGATTTTGATTTATACTTTTTGCTTGAGGACAAGCAATGTTCAAGTGTGGGGAAATTTAATAAGCTTATATTTTATAGTTTTAAACCGAATGAATTATGGTGATTTGCTTGCATTTTAGACATTTCTTGTGCTTAATCGAGTGATTTTGGCTATCATTTATAAGTTTGGGGTTCAAATCGAGCTTAGTTGTATTTTTAAGCATTGTGACAATTTTACATTGTTTTTGTATTTTGGGTATAACTTGAGTTATAGACATCTAACAATTATGAAATTTATCTTGTAGAAAAGCTAAGAAGAAAATCTACAACTTTGATGAGCTCCAAAGTTGAATCAGATGTCTAGTGGGTCATATTAGACCTGGAGCTCAGAACAGAGGTGTTGTCACTGGTGTAACACCCTAATACAGATATCTAGATATATCATAGTTTCACAACGATATATAAAGATAACGGTACTAGAAATGTCACTTCCTCATACTTTATTCTAACATATATCCATAATCACAACTGAGTAATTATAGAAAGCCTTGAGAGATTGCAGAAAAACTTATACATATAAATATACAAACTTAGCCATAAGAGGGCTTATTGTAATACATATAACATAAAACATACAAAACAAATAAAAACTGATTACATAAGTTCTGTCTACTTAAAGCAATAAAAAACTACGCTAGTCTTCATACTTTATCTTCTCACCCTTAGCAAGGTCTGTACCTGCATCTGTGCCTGCATCTGGATTTACATGGAATAGCAACTGGGGTGAGAATAAACATTCTCAATAAAAACAATTCTAATATCATCTAACTATAACATTGTATATAACAAATATATAACAAATGCTATAATTTTTAACTTAGGAACTTCCCCCTCTTTTCTCATATCTGCACACTTTCTTATAATGTGATATCAACCTATAGCCTATACACTGTTAATATATGCAACGCCCATACAGCTGTAAATACCAACAGTGACGAACAATGCCTATACAACTGTTCGTGAATGCAATGTGAATGATATGTAATATGAATATGCCTAAGGAATCCTAAGAGTATGTGGATGAAATGCAAATGCAGGGATTTGTTTTTAAATACATGTAGAAGTTTATTTTGAAAACAAGGAAGTTTGCTAGAAACTAGTCAGTATATCATCTAGTGGTAATTAGAGGGAAAGCTCATCCTCATATTACACATATCTTGGCACGCTGAGAAATTCGGGCTTCATCCTTGCTCAAAGAGTGTCTTTGGATTTCCCACTTATCTTCTTTGGCCTTGGCACTATCGAGACATCAGGGTTATGTCCTTCTCAAAAGTCCTTTGGACACCCATCTATCTCTTTTTGCCTCCATGAATGAACATCAAAGGATACTCACCAAGATCGATACTGCTCAACTAATTTGTAGACTTACATACGTACTTAAATACTTAGTTCCTTTAAGATCTAAGCATATTCTCCTAGGAACTTTGGCTTCGTTTGTTTACCTTTTGTAATGAGGAGAATCTGTAACCTTATACTACATGTAACCTTAGCATTTGATTAGAAATACTTATCCCCTTAGGAACTTCTCTGATTTCTTACCTTCTTAGCTAAATGACCTCGCGTTATATAACATTTCATTCTTAGGTAAACATTACTAGACCATTTCTCATACTTGTACCTAACTCCACCTCATCACTTATATCTCTTAAGTGATTTCTAATGCAACACTATGTTGCTGAGGTGTTAGGTACTCACCTATGGCACACCACTAATCTTGGTTGCACTAAGGTTCTTACTCTTCACATACATACTAGATTAATTAACTAGTGTGTGAAAAGCTTAGTGTTATGCTTATCTCTTACATAACCACTATCTTAACTTTCCTATAGACTCAACTCATCCTAGTGAAAGAGTCTATCTTAACTACTGCCTCATCTACCCTTGCTTAAGGAAATAAATGAGTATTTCTCTAAAACTTTGCATAATTAACTCAACTTTAACTAAAGCGAGTAAGTCATGCATCTAGATAAGTATAACATACTTATTCTGGTTGTATCTAGTTTTCCCTTCCATCACACTTCTAGTAGTAGCTTATACTACACTTGTGTGCTTAAGGTTCCAAATACCTCTTTAATTATTCCAAACTCATGGAATGCTTAAGAACTTAACTTCCATGCTTTTATTAGTATCTAAGGAAGTAAATTCTCTTTATCTTGCACTTCTAACTCATCTTTGTTAATGCATGAGTTATTGCACATTTCTACTATACCTTATGATTATGACATCTTCTTAGTCACAATTCATCTTATTGTGTATTTAACAATGCACAAAGTCCCACTTAACTAGAGACTTAGTACCTAAACATTCCCTTCTTGGAACTAATACACAATCTTGTCTCCACTCAAGTGAATCTAACTCAAGTGTGATTTCTACTTACGATTCTTGTTGTTCAAGGTCTTAGGTATCTTCCTAAGATAATCCACTTTTCTTGGATATTCTAAGGTTCATACCTTTCTCATTCTCTACTAGAGTGCATACTATTATGCATACTAGCATACTTATCTTCATTGCACCATCTAATCACATCTTAAGTGATATTTAATGCAACACTAAGTTGCCTAAGGTGCTACTAAAGATTCTAGTGTTCAACTTTCTCAAAAACACATCAAATCTTGCCTAAAAAGGCTAATTTTCAAGATTACACCAAACATGCATCATAACGTCTAAAATTCTGAATTTTTATGAGCACATAGCTCTTTCTCATATCTTTCCAATGCCACAAACCTTGCTTCATTTGGCTAAGTGTAGCCAAAGTTATGCGACATTTTGCATAGGCCAAAACAGAGCATTCTCTGATTTACCCATTTCTGACCTAACTTTAACCTGAAACTGGGAATAAACTACAAGTGGAAAAATTCTGAAATTTTTACCACATGAAGCCTTATGTCTTAGCTTTCAAATGGCACCGGTTTCATGTCCATATGACATTGGAGCAAGAAATTATGCAATCTGGTTTACTAACTGCCAGAATGCCTTTTTCTGTAGAATCTGCCTTGGATTCAAACAGAAACTTGTATTGATTGGCTTGGTGGAAAATTCTGAAATTTTTACCACAAGAAGCCTTATGTCTTAGCTTTCAAATGGCATTGAAATCAAGTGATTCCGATATCTACATCCCTAGTTATGCAACAAACACTGCAGGCTGTTCAGAATTTTCCTGTTCTGGTTTCAGGCCTCACGCCGCGGTGCCCATAACAAAAGCACGATTCTGCATAATTCTGTAGGGCGTGGTACTGTTCCAATGGTCATTTGCATGGATTTTGGCCATTTCCAATCAATTTCTAAGTGATTTTAAGTTTCTAACTAGTTTATTAACACTTAGGAAACATCAATCACCATTCTAAACCTCTTGATTTGGATTCTTGAACCAAAATCATGCATGTTTGACCCTAAACCCCAAAATGGGCATCAATGGTTTAAATGAATATTTCTAGGTTTCTAAATTCAGTTTATGACATGAACAAGTCATAATTGATCTAAGAAACATAGCCATGCAAACCAAGTACATCAAACTCATCTAGAACTCAATTTAGCATACTAGGTTGTTTATATGCATACATAGAGAAAATAGATGAGTAAAGGCTCTAAACCCCTACCTCTTGAAGACTCTTGATCATGAAGCTTGATCCTTGATCTTCTTCTCTTCCTTCTCCTTTTCTTCTTCTTCCCCTTTCTCCCTTCTCCCCTTTCTCTCTTTTCTTTCTTTCTTTCTCTGTTTTTCTTCATTCTGCCGAGAGAGAAGATAAAAATAGGGGGTGGGATGTAGAGGAAATTAAGAAAAAAGATTAACTTAACTTTCTACATTGAAACTTATATTTGCTAAGGACACTCGAATTGTGCTAATTCAAGTTTTCTAGCTTTCAACAACTTTAGAATAAATCATAGGATTCATCTAAATTATTGTTTCACCATTTTCATGATTTTTTATATCTGCTGGGATCAATCCGGCATTAAAAGCACAACCTGTATGCCTAAAAATACCAAACTGACTCCAATTCTCTTGAAACTTTTACCACATCTTACTTGGCTTATTTGTGACCTAGAAATAAACTCTCTATGTTTATTTCCTTCAACTTAGCAACTTATGCTATTATCTGAGTCATTTTAAGCTACTTTTTAACTTCTGTGTTGCAACAAAGTGCCTAAACGAACTCAGTTTATCACAAAACTTTACTGACATGCTAAACAAGTCAAATGCTACCTTTTGTAACCATTTACCAGTTTAACATGTGTTTAAGGGTATTACAACTAGAACCTAAGTAGTTTGCAAAGATCTGGTCATATCTTGAGCTACAAAGGTTGAAACTAGGTGATTCTGGTGACATAGAAAAGCTGAGACAAAATCCTTCAACTTTGATGAAGAGACACAACCATGTCTCTTGGTCACACGGTCGTGTCTCCCCCCAACGTTGAAGTTACGCAATTCTGGAACTAGACACTGCCCTGTCTTAACCTCATGAAGCTTCTGACTTTGAGACACGACCGTGTCTTAATGATGCACGACCAAGTCGAATGGAGACACGACGGTGTGAGTGCCTCTGACATGAAAAAAAGGGAATTTTGCCCCCAATTATTATAAATTGGGCAAAAACACTAAACCTAAGGGGGCTTCTTGGAAGAAACTTGTGTGACGGCTGATTTTGAGAGGCAAAGGCAGAGAATTGGAGGCAATGGCTTGGAAAGCAAGAACAATAGTCATTGAAGTTCAACCATTGAAGATGTCTTCTCCATCTTCTCTTTTTATTTTAGAATAATGGTTGTTTCTTTAACCTTTGTTCTTAATTGTGCTATATTAGTCATGAGTGGCTAAATCCTTTTTTCTAGGATTGGGATGTAACTTTCTACTTTTCTATGATGAATTATTAATTTGATTCTTTGTTAATATGAAATTATTGTTCTTGATTCATTCTTGGTATGCTTAATGCTCGTGGTATGTTGCACGCCATATTTACATGATCTTAGGCTTTAGGTGAAGGATCGAAAGATGAAATCTAATTGCTTGCTTGATAATTCAAGAATTGAACTTAGGAATTGAGACTTAGACATAAACTTAAATCCTTCGAGGGTTAAACGATTGTCATAAAACTTAATGGGTTGTAACTTGGATTAATTGCCATGAGAATGAGATTGATGAAGTTTTAGCACATTTTTAGTGCCAAGAAATTGGGCTTTAAATAATTTAGGACAAATCGCCTTCAAGAATATAATTGAACATTAGCAAAGATAAGATTACAATTTATTATAGGAAGTAGTGTAGTGAATTCCTAATCCTAGGCCTTTAAATCTTTGTTGCATCTCATCTTTTCTAATTTCAATTGTTTACTTTATTGATTTAAGTTTTGTTCTGACTTTAATATAACTTTCACTATTGCTTTCATTCGCTTAAATAATCAAAGTCACCATAAGAGTTAGTAATCAACTGATCCTCAAGGGAACAATCTTTATTTTACTACTTGTACGATCTGTGCGTTTGCATAAAATCAACAACAGAAGCTGATGAACCTTTAAAAAATCATGTTTTTACGGTTCAATTTCTAGGTTTTTCATTCTCTTTTAATCTGTTTAATTTAGTTTTGTCCTTAAGTTTTCATAATTTTAATATTTTTATTTTTTAATTTATTTAAATTATTTTTCTTATTTGTTATTTTTTGTTTTTTTGATATGTAAATGAAAAGGATAGAAGAATGAAGGTGATTACATGGAAGACCTACTGAAAAAGCCCTCTGGATACTCAACGCTCAAGAGCCAGCGCTTAAGCGTTGGCTAGGCAGAACATGGAGTTTCTTTGTTACCCTAACGCTCAAGCGCTAGGAGTTCAGTGCTCAAGCATACAAATGACAGAATGGTGTTAATTCTGATGGCCCAACGCTTAGGCGCTGGGGAGATAGCTCTCAGGCACTAGAAAGCCAGTGCTCAAGCACTGGATGCGTAACTGAACAAATTTCTAAAATTATAAATAGAAAGTTACACCAATTTGCAACACACACTGCAGCAGCCGTCAAGAAAACTCAATCCTAATTTGGTGTGGGCGCATCAAGTCTTGAAGATTAGGGATTTTCTTTAACCTTTCCACTAATTAGCAATGGAGTTTGTCATCTTTCTTCCTTTGTTTTACTCTTTTCCTATGTATAACTAACTTTCCCTCGTTAGGGGGATGATGGATATTGATACTTGGATAATGTAACATATTTTATGAGTTTATTGTATGTTTCTATTTTATGATTTATGTGTTTATCTCTATTCTCAATGCTTTTCTGAATCTGGCTAATTTAGGAATGACCTTTTGGGTTGATGTATGATTTAGGAAAATTTGCATGAACCTTGATCTTGTGGTAAACATCTCTGCAATCGCTAGGAATAGATGTTGTGGGTTATGTGGTCTTTCTTTTAATTCCTTTGTTCTTGATAATGCCTTTCGATTTGGGATTAGACTAAGAGATTAGTTAATTCCAAATAGTTTAAGAGGATTGATATACCAAGGGATTGGATATTGATTAATTTTTGGGAATTGGCCATAAATCATTGAATTAGAACATGTTTGAACCTATATTTGGATGTGTATTTAAAAAGTTCAAGTGAAATCTGAACTCTAACACTTTCTTATTATTGTTTTCATCTTGTGTTTGATTTCTTGAATTTGCTTTGTTTAAATCTAATTTCTTTCTTTTAATTGTTTTCTTTTTAATTTCACTTTTGCCAACTCTTGCCTTTTGAAGTAGCCTAGATAATGTTAATTTAACGAAATTAGTAATTGGCAATATAATCCTCGTGGGATGATACTTTTTTCACTACTTTATTTCTTGTTGCGATTGGTGCACTTGCCGATTTTTACACATTAAGTTTTTGGCGCCGTTGCTGTGGATTATTAATTGTTAGTATTAAGTAGTAGTTAAAAGACCACTAATTTTGGCATTTATTTTTCTCTTGTTTTTAATTTTAGTTATTTAAATTCAATTTTAATTTGTTTTATTTTTATTTTTATTTTAGATAATTTTTTTTGTCTTAATTGATTTTTATTTCTCTGAATTTAATTTTCTTTTTATTTTGTTTCCTTTTTATTAAAATTTTTTTATCACTTATTTTTATTCTTATATTTATTTTAGTTATTTTTTTATTTTTTTTCTTTTCTTTACTTCACGCTGGTGTGCTTGTCTGTTGTTTATGCAAGGTTCTTTAGAATCGGAAGTATTACTTTTTGATTCAGAGATAATAAGGATAGAAAGAACAATCAAAAAAGCAATCAGGGAAGTGAAGAGAGTTGAAAAATCAAAGATGGCTGAGATGAATAATGCATAGAGAAGACGCACTATGGCTGACTATGCTACTCCATCTTTTGAAAGTGTCACAATCAGTATTGTGCAACTTGCCATCCAAGTGAACAACTTTGAGATTAAACTAGAACTTCTGCAATTGGTGCAACAGAATCAGTTTGGGGGAGGTCAAGTAGAAGATCCTAATTTGTACATTGTCAATTTCTTGTAGCTCTGTGATACTATTAAGTATAATGGAGCCAGTGATGATGCCATTCGGTTACTACTTTTCCCATTTTCTTTGAAGGATAAGGCCAAGAGCTGACTACAAGCCTAGCCTCAAGGAAGTATATCCACTTGGGATGATCTAGTCAGTAAATTTCTCACTCAGTATTTTCCTCCATCGATGTTTGTGAAGATAAGGAGTGAGATTGCTTGCTTCACTCAAAACCAGGGAGAATCTCTTTATGAAGCATGGGAAAGATTCAAGGAGTTGCTTAGAAAATGTCCTCATCATGCTTTCGAGGTTTGGCAGCAGGTACAGATCTTCTACAATGGGTTAAGTCATCCTACTAGAGCAATGGTCGATACATCTGCAGATGGGTCCATAAACAGAAAGACTCCAGAAGAGGCCTAAGAATTATTTAAGACCATGGCTATTAATGAATATTAGATTCCTAGTGGGAGATTAACAGTCAAACAGGGAGTATTGGAGCTGGGTGCTGTTGATGCCATCCTTGCACAGAATCAAACGTTGCTGCAACACGTTGTCAACCTCACTAAGCAAGTTGGCACTTTGCAAGTAAATTCAGTTAATCACCAAGGCCTGACTTGCGATTTTTGTGGAGGAAGCCATGTCAATGGTCAATGTGAAGCAGGAATTCAGGTGTTGTTGCTCTAGAACAGGTGAACTACATAGGAAATCCTTCAAAGCCATAGGGTAATCCTTACTCGAATACTTACAATCTAGGATGGAGGAATCATCCCAATTTCTCTTGGAATAATCAGGCTGTTCCATTGAATGCTCAACCAGAACAAAAGTCTCCTCTTGAGATTGTAATGGAGAAACTTTCTCTACAGAGCTCTGTGTTTGTGCAACAGACTTCAGCTTTCATGGAGGAGTCAAGAACCAATTTCAAGAATCATAAGGCTGCTATCAGAAGTCTTGAGAATCAAGTGGGGCAAATAGCAAAACAGCTTCAAGAGAGACCTCCAGGCAGTTTGCCCAGTGATACTGTGGTAAATCCAAAGGAGAAATGTCATGCAATCATTTTAAGAAGTGATAAGACCGTAGAGGAAGATAAGAAAGAAGCATCTCGATCTACAGGAAATCAGAATGGAAGCAATGAGATTTTAATTGAAGAGGATTTATCTCAGGATGCTACTAAAGAGGTTAAAGCTAGAGAGGAACAATTGAGAGTGCAGAGGAGAAAGAAAGACTTAGAGCTGAAGAAAACAATTGATCTTTCACTGTATGCTAAACTTCCACATCCTCAAAGATTCAGGAAGGAGATTCAAGAGAAGCAGTTTTCCAGATTCTTAGAAGTCTTCAAGAAATTACAGATAAACATTCCATTTGTTGAGGCTCTTGAGCTGATGCCATCTTATACCCGATTTATGAGGGATTTGTTGTCTAAGAAAAGGAAGCTGAAAAAGATGAAACTGTGGCATTTACTGAAGAATGCAGCGCTATAATTCAGAGGAAACTGCCACCCAAATTGAAAGATCTAGGAAGTTTTTCCATTCCTTGCACAATTAGGAAGCTGAATATTGAGAAAGCTCTTTGTGATCTCGGGGCAAGTATCAACCTCATGCCGCTCTCTATCATGCACAAGCTGGGAATTGATATAGTTAAGCCTACAATGGTTTCCCTCTAACTAGCAGATCGATCTATCAAGCACCCTTCCATATTGATTCTTGTACTTCCAAGGGGGTTGATGAGAAGGAGAAAAGTCCTCCTATCTCCAAAATTGCTGAAAAAGATTATTTCAGTTATCAGAGTTTAGTGTAAGTTGATCTGAATTCTTTATGCCCTTGTTAATTGACATGATAAAACTTGGCACTTTATCTATTTTTAAATTGAAAATCCCATGGCCTAGTGGAGTTTCATTCCATGTTAAGGCACATTTGGGACAACTAGTCTTAATTGGAATTCAGAATATTTTTGAAAAGGATTCCAAAAGCAGTGACCAAGTATAGAGGCAAAGATCTGATAAGAGAAAGGCATATTCCTACTTTTCTTGCTTCAAGCCACCCTGATTGAGAACAGGCAACGTCGAGCTAATGACGTTAAATAAGCGCTTTTTAGGAAACAACCTAAATTTATTTACTTTTTATTTATTTATTTATTTTGCTTATTTTATTTATTTATTTAAGTTTTTGTTAAAAAAAAACCTGATCTAGCGCTCAAGCGTTGGAACTCTCAGCGCTCAAGCGTGACAACGCTCAAGCGCTGGAACCTCAGCGCTCAAGCGCGCGAGTGGCAGGGATTTTGGGAAGCAGTGCTCAAGCACTGGTAGTTAAGCGCTCAGGCGCTATAAGCACTCAAGCGTTGAAACCTCAGCGCTTAAGAGCGCAGAGGACAGAGGGCCATTTAACCACAGTGTTTTAGCGCTTGAGCGCTGAACGCTCTCGATCTCTTAAACTTCTCAGATTTTTCTCCTCAATTTCTCTCAAAATCACTCCCCCAACCTAATTTTCTCATATTATTGCTTTAATTCCTTTCCCATCCAGGTATGTTCATCTATCCTTCATACTAATGTTTTATTTTGTCAGTTTCATGAATTATACGAATTGGGGTTTTAGGGTTCTTGATTTAGGAATTTTTGGGTGAAATGTAAAATTGGGCACAAATTAGGTTGATTTGTTATTGTTTATTGATTTAAATCTTGCAAATTGATTGATTGGAATGGTTTAAAAGGTAGAGATACTGAAATTATTGGGTTTTGATGGTGCCATTATTGTGCTTGATCGATTATTTTCACATTTTGATACTGCTTTGCCATGTGTTATCTTGATTGATCTTCAGTTCTTTGATTTGGCATTTGATGATTGATTACTGTTTTGATCACATTGCTCAATGAATATGAAATTTTGGTTTGGCATGCTGATGATGTTATTACAAAATTTAAGAATCTCTTTGTGAAATTGGATGGTATTGGGGTGCTATGAGTTTAGCTTTATTTGGATTCATTTTATTGACTTATTTAAATGTTAACATGCTGCATGATTTTATCTAGTTGCATGTTTTGAAATACAAATGAATTATCGGTACATATGGTTTCCATTGACTCTAGCTATTGATTTGGTTTGACTTGAATGATTAATGTGTATTGAAGGATATTCATATATTCCTTTTTACTTGTGTTTTTCAGGATAATCATCATGCCACCAAAGAAGAGGAGCAGAGGTCCTTCTGGCGAAGGTTCTAGTTCTGCTTCGTTTGATGCAAATAGATTTCGCTCCGAGATGCATGAGAAAAGGTTTACCAATGCTTTGCTAAAGAGGAACTTTGTTCATGAGCGAGGATTTGTCTTAGAAGAAGGTGAATATCCAGAAATTCACTCTCAACTCGTGTAGAGAGATCGGGGCAAATTGTGCCAAATCACTAATCCAAGGTCACAAACGTTGGTTCGGGAATTTTATGCTAACGCCTTTACCATCCCCAATGAAGGAACCAGATTTCAAAGTGTCGTTAGGGGGACTCAGATTGAATTCGGCAAGGACACGCTCAACAAGTATTTTGGCCTGGAGTATGATCTACCCGGTGAGTATGGGTATCACTACTTACTGAGTAGGAACCTGGAAGCAAACCTTGTACTCCACACACTGTGCAAGGAAGGTGCACAATGGGAATTGGATATGAAGAACTAACCCAAATTCTTGAAAAAAGATGACTTCAAACCAATTCCACGGGTATGGTATACATTGTCCAGTCCAACATCTTGCCCTGTTCCAACACATCTAAGGTGCTTGTCAAGAGGGCATTGCTTGTTTATACAATTGTGACTAGTGAGCCTGTGGACATCGGGAGAGTCATTGCTTTCAACATGCGTATGACTGCTCAAGAAACCTCTGGAAGCCTGCCGTACCCATTGCTCATTTCTCGATGGTGTTCAGAGAAAGGCATTAAGCTCACCGGTGATCAAGTCATTCAACCTACACCTCCTCTCACAGCATTAGTGATTACGAGGTATTTTGAAGAAGATCAAGCAGCACAACTAGCTCCAGCACCTCCAGCTCCTGCCCCACTAGCCCCAGCAACGAGGCCACCTCGCAGAGTGCTCACTTTATCGCAAAGAATGGATAGGTTAGAGCGTGTGCAACGCCAGAACCAGAGGAAATTCAACTACACTATCCAGTTGTTGCGCAGCATAGCAGAGCATCTAAACCTAGACACTACACCTTTGGGCCCTATGACTGATGAGGAGATCATGGCCAACATTAACTTCAGTGATGAAGATGAAGAGGAGAATGATGATGATGAAGAGCTTGATTGACCTCCTGCCAAAACAATGAGCTTCCTTTACCCTCTCTTTTATTATTGTGTCCTTATGATTTTGCTTGCTTATTGCATGTGCTGTTGGTGTGAACAGTGAGGACATTGTCCTGATTTCTAAGTTTGGGGGTGGGTAAATCTGTTATTTTTGTTTTATTTTGCTTTTCTTTGTTTTATTTTACTTTTCTTTGATTTTTGATTTAGGTCTTTTAGTTTTAAGTCAATGGCTTGACGGTGTTTTTAAATTGAATATCCTATGATTGGTTAAGTTGTGAATTGATTTCTTTTCTAGGATATCACATGAGAATCCAAGAATTATTTTGATCTCTATTTCTTTGATTATGCATGATTGTGCTTCCCATTTGTATGATTGCAAAGACCTTGGAAATTTGAGTGCATATCAAACTTAGATAAAGCTTATAGGATTGCATTTTTATGGATGACTTGTTTCTGGAAGTTGTTTGAATCTCTCTTGAGGTGAAATCATAAATGATGCACGACCAAGGAAATGATAAGGGCCTTCTTTGGATCGTTTGAGCCTTTCAAGCTAACCTGTTGACACAGTGTATCCATAGGTCCCTTTTTGCAGCCTTATATATATTTGACCTTCTTTTCTTTTACCCACATACTCCTTTTCCATACCCATCTAAAAAAAAAACAAATTTCCTTTTTCTCACCCTTTATTGGATGTTTGCTTTGTATTGTTTCACTTTCCAAGCCTTAATCCTTTTGTGCACAAGTTATTAGAGAAGTTTATAAAGAAATAAGAAAAGAAAAAGAAAAGAAATGGTCCACCAAAAGTATTGCAAAGAAATAAGTTTGGGGGTGGACAATTAATTTAAAAAAAAGAGAGAAAAAGAAGAAATTATGCAACTCAAAGTTACGAATTAGGGAGATCCATGGTGCACTGATTTAAGAATTTTGAGGCTTGAATTGTGGAATATGCATGGCTTGTATTTCAATCTTTGTTTTATTATCCTTTATCCTTTTCTTTCTTAAACCATACCCTTAGCCTGTCATTACAAGCTCATAAAGTCGCTATTGATCCCTAGTTTTGTGTTATTATATTAGTGGAGAGAGAAATGAAAAACAACCCTATGGGTATAGGTTTGATACACATTTGCATTTCTATAATCCCATCCGGGTTTGAACTTCTTTGTGAATTGGTCTTTCATTCATGCTTTTGGGGAAGTTAGTTGTGTATGAGATACTGCATGTGAGAGCATTATGATGATTGGATTTTTCATGTGTGATTCCTTCAATTAAGATTTTGGAATAGTTTCTGAAGATATATATGATGTTCATTATCTGGCAGAGTCTTGCTTTAATTTGCATGTTTAAGTCGGCTTAAGTGTCTCCCTGAATTCGGAGCCTTTGTAGGGGGATGTATATAGTTGTCGGCCACCAAAAGATTTTCTTTCTTTTTCTGTTTATTTTTTTTTTACTTGAGGACAAACAAAAATCTTAAGTTTGGGGGAGTGAGTGATGAACTTTTAAAAAACCATGTTTTTACGGTTCAATTTCTAGGTTTTTCATTCTCTTTTAATCTGTTTAATTTAGTTTTGTCCTTAAGTTTTCATAATTTTAATATTTTTTATTTTTTTATTTATTGAAATTATTTTTCTTATTTGTTATTTTCTTGTTTTTTGATAGGTAAATGCAAAGGATAGAAGAATGAAGGTGATTACATGGAAGACCTGCTGGAAAAGCCCTTTGGATACTCAGTGCTCAAGCGCTCAAGAGCCAGCGCTGGCAGAACGTGGAGTTTCTTTGTTTGAGCGCTGGGAGTTCAGTGCTCAAGCACGCAAATGATAGAATGGTGTTAATTCTGATGGCCCAGTGCTTAGGTGTTGGGGAGACAGCGCTCAGGCGCTAGAAAGCCAGCGCTCAAGCGCTAGATGCGTAATTGAACAGATTTCTAAAATTATAAATAGAAAGTTACATCAATTTGCAACACACACTGCAGTAGCCGTCAAGACAACTCAATCCTAATTTGGTGTGGGCGCATCAAGTCTTGAAAATTAGGTATTTTCTTCAACCTTTCCATTAATTAGCAATGGAGTTTGTCATCTTTCTTCCTTTGTTTTACTCTTTTCCTATGTGTAACTAACTTTTCCTTGTTAGGGGGACGATGAATCTTGATACTTGGATAATGTAACATCTTTTATGGGTTTATTACATGTTTCTATTTTATGATTTATGTGTTTATCTCTATTCTTAATGCATTTCTGATTCTGGCTAATTTGGGAATGACCTTTTGGGTTGATGTATGATTTGAAAAAATTTGCATGAACCTTGATCTTGTGGTAAACACCATAATTTCTGCAATTGCTAGGAATAGACGTTGTGGGTTATGTGGTCTTTCTTTTAATTCCTTTGTTCTTGATAATGCCTTTCTATTTGGGGTTAGACTAAGGGATTAGTTAATTCCAAATAGTTTAAGTGGATTGGATATTGATGAATTTTGAGAATTGACCATAAATCATTGAATTAGAACATGTTTGAACCTATATTTGGATGTGCATTTAAAAAGTTCAAGTGAAATCTGAACCATAACACTTTCTTATTATTGTTTTCATCTCGTGTTTGATTTCTTGAATTTGCTTTGTTTAAATCTAATTTCTTTCTTTTAATCGTTTTCTTTTTAATTTCGCTTTTGCCAACTCTTACCTTTTGAAGTAGCCTAGATAGTGTTAGTTTAACGAAATTAGTAATTGACAATATAATCCTCGTGGGACGATACTCTTTTCACTACTTTATTACTTGTTGCGATTCGGTGCACTTGCCGATTTTTACACATCAAAAGCCCATCTCCAAATAAAAGAAGGCGGTCACCCTTAAAGAATGAAAATCCAGGTGTAGGTTCATCTTGAGATAATGCCCAAAACCCAGAAAGGGCACAATCTTGAGATAACCTTAACCGAGATACCGAACAATGCCATACAAAAGTAACCTGGATAATTAATACCATTTCGGGAGGCTTCGCTAATGGCGGCGAATCAAGGAATTCCAGAAAGAAAGCTCTTTGAGCTGTGTTGAGCATTGCCTCTTGTTTGGGACCAAAGTTGAAAGTTGGACCTAGGAAGACCCCCCAATCTCTTTTTCAGATGAAGATTATGGTAGCACTATACTAGACCATGATGATCCCATGGTGATCTCTGGGATAATAACCAACACCGAGGTTCAGCGTATATTTGTTGACCAAGGGAGCTAAGTTGATATTATGTTCCTGGTTCTCTTTGAAAAGTTAGGACTTTCAAAGAATGATTTGATTCCATGTATCAGTGAATTGACTGGGTTCACAGGCGACAAGATCATCCTGGTAGGATACACTGAGACTGATTTCACCTTGGGGAAGGATTCTGTGTTTAAGACACTGATTCAAGTGCCGAGCTCAACCAAATAACAAAACTTTAGTTTTACCGATAACTTGTAACACAAGGCATCAAACCGAGTTGTTTCTTGAGGATCAAGGTACCAATCAAACCAAATCAAGGTCAAACTGGGGGGATTGTATATGCAGAATGTAAACATAATAATTAAATGTAAGAACAAATTAAATGTAATAATTAAATGTAAGAAAAAATTAAATGTAATAATTAAATGTAAGAAAAAATCAAATTGTAAAGCAACCAATCTAAGAAA
The DNA here is from genome assembly GCA_029884605.1 of Ormosia emarginata. NCBI lineage: Eukaryota > Viridiplantae > Streptophyta > Magnoliopsida > Fabales > Fabaceae > Ormosia > Ormosia emarginata. Next base: position 9,848,039 of record JAQQTP010000056.1, on the reverse strand, counting down.
CCGTTAGAAACCTAGTTGGCTTGTCCTCGATTACTAAACATGCATCTAGATTGAATTAATTAGTTAATCTATGATTGACCAAAATATCTGCATCAAATACATAGAATTCAACACTAGATAATCACCTAGAATTTAACTAACAAACGATTCATAAACCTGCGATTGCTAGATTCATGCATCCTATGCTAGTTTAATAACTAGAATTCAATTAATCTAGATTAACAAATCTGCCAACCTAACCGTCTTCAATTCATGCGACTAAACCACAATTAATCAATCACAATTTAATCAAAAAGCTAAATTAGGATTAAGGATCCAATTGGATCACATCACACAACAGAATTCTCTAATCATGCAATTCAAAATCCAAATCAAGATAAGGATAAGATAATTAATTCAATTCAAAATCAAAATTAGGTACATAATCTCAAAGCGAAACCAAAATTTCCTCAATATCCTTGAATTGAACTCAATTGTTTAGCTCTGCATGACTACAACACACGATTTGCAAAAGAAAGGAAAAAATTCTAGGTAGAAGAATCAAGTAGTATGGATTAAGATTACTATCTATCTTGGGTCTCCTATTTATATAAAAATAACTAACTTAAAAATTAAGAATCCTAATTTGCCCCTATGTTAAAATTAATCCTCTGCCTCTTAACTTTTCTTGGCCACCGAAATCACTTGAATTAGGCTTAAGATGAGAGAGTTATGCCTAAATCACTCTCAATGAGTCTCTAGACTTGTCAGCCGACTTCACAGGGGTAGAAAACCATTAAAACGTTATAGTTTCAATTACTGGTCTTCATAATGGCACCATTTTAAGCTCCAAAAGACCCCTATAACCCAAGTTATGGACCAATTAGTGCATGCAACTCGGGTTCTAGCAACAATGCCCTTGTTCTGACTTCCAAGCCCAATTCAATTCACTATATATCTGATTCGGCTTTAGGCTCATCATGAAAGTTATAGATCTCTCTTTTATATTTCATACAAGATAATATACATAATTTTTAGATATGTATAACTCAAGATATGACAAAAATACAGAAATAGTGTAAAATCCTAATATTGCTAAAAAAAATCCATTAAGCCCAATTTGAGCTCAAACTTACAAAATATAACCTAACTTAATCAATTAAGTATATGGAGAGTGTAAAGGACTAAAAATGAAGGTTTATTAACGTATGAAATATGTTATTATCAAATTCTCTAACACTTAGTTTTTGCATGTCCCAGGCAAACTATAGATTCAAACTAAGGGACAAGGAACCCAAAAACTCAAAAACCAAAACTCAATGAGATTCACTTTCCAATGACCTCCAGGAATGTAAAATTTTACAAGTAAGGATAGCAACCAAGAAGTTTAAGGGATCAAAACATTCGTGAAGTGACATTTCTTTACATCTTAAATCAATAAGTAAGGTAATTTCAATTGAAAAAACATAAACCAAGAATGATAGATTCTCACAAGATACACTCTCACTCCCTCAAGTGTTTAGTATTAGAAATGTCTAGAAGGTAAGTGTTTCACTCAACTCAACTCATGAAAATTTACACTGTCATAAGCTTGCTTATCTTCTACTTTTAAACTATTCTATACACATGCATGCACAAATCAAGAGGGCTTTATTCAAGATTATAATAGGGTCAAGGTAAGGGATGAGAATGATAAAGATATGACAAGCTAAAAACCAAAGAGAATAAAAGAACATTGGAAATGAATTCTAAGAACAAGGATGAAAGTTTAATACAATTCCATATGATGCAAATTATTCTCTTTATATATATTCGCTCTTCCTTTTTTTTAGAAGTATTGTAACTTTTTTTACTTTTTTTTTGCATAAAAAATTTAGCACGCCAATTTTCGCACCCCCACATGTAAACCTTGCTTGTCCTTAAGGAAGACTAAACAACAATAACAATTTAAGATTCCCCTACACTTGTTCATGAGCTCATCCAAGAATAATGTCAATGCTCTCCTATTCCTTAAGGTAAAGGGACAACATAGTTTTTTTCACTAAGGGTATGTAATGAGCTAAGAACAACAAAGAATAGGAAATAAAGATCAATGAGGTTAATCAAAGGGAAATATGTAAGGATGAGTATTTGGCTAAAGTAGTTAATGCAAGGAAAGAATGCATCAATCATGTTTATACATGCATGTGAAAATATCACCTAAAAAATAATCAAAGTAAATTCTAGAGTGATCAAAATCTATGAGTGAAAATCACACAAGAAGGAAGAGAATGGTACAATTACTTAATCCATTCATCAATATGCACATTCTAATCACTTGTTCACTACAAAATCTCCACAGATAAGGATCATACCATACATAATACTTAGACTTACTTTTTAACTTATTAATCTGAGCCCTAGTGAAATATGCAGGTAGTGTAACACCCTAATTGTAAATATTGTAGTATACCCTACGTATACTAAGTAAATGGAATTAGTATGTCACTTACTAACTTTAGCGTGATAAACAACCTATTCAATATCTATTTAACGAATAAATATATAGAGCATTTTAGGAAGCAAGAGAGCAAGACATTTTACACCTCAGAAAACTTGTTCTTTACTAGAAATTTATCTGATATGTCTGAGATTACAAATCTTTACAAAACTAATTACATAAATTTATTTACAAACCATAAATATAATTACATAACCAAAACTATTAAATTAACAACATAAATATATCTTCATCTCATTGTCTTGTGCTTGCTTGAATCTTCCTCTGGATTTATCATGGAAAACATAAAAAGTTTGGGGTGAGAATTAACAATTCTCAGTAGTAAGTTTGAAATCCTAATATCATGGTAAATCCAGCTGTTTTGGATAAAACATAAATTGTATTTAATCATTTGGAAAGGTAACATAAGCCAAAAACTCATTCCTTTCCATTCTCAAAGCAGATAATTCATTTAATAAAGAAATCGGTTCATCATTATATAGAAACTCAACATGAGTCAACATAGATTCATTATAACAGTTATAGAGACTAGCAATTGTACTCATTCCCTCTATTATACACCTTTAAGCTACACTTTGATCTCCAACCTTTTATAGCCAACTTTTATCCTTAAACTACACATTTAATAAAAAACAAGATAATTGCCCATACAATTACCAATTTTATGCAATGCATATTAATGTATGATTATGCCTAATGAAACCCTAAAGTATGCTCATGCAATGATTTTTTTTAAAAGATTTTATTTTAGAAAAACTCATGTTATTTGAATATTTCCAAGAAGTCCTTTTGTTCCTTGTATTATTTTTTGGGTAGATAGGATGCCCTTTTGTTCCATGTACTACCAAACATTTCTACTTACTTGGAGCCCTTTTGTCCAAGCTACTTGGAGCCTTTTTGTCCAAGCCATAAATTTACAATATATGGAAATATCAAATAACAAGTTTGAAAAACAAAACATGCATAATATTAAAACATTTCTTTCTTTTACTTTTACTTAATCATATCTTCTATTATATAATAGGGAAGCAATGTCATAAACATTAAACTTTCTCTTTATACATTATCATACATGCTTGTAGAGAAGGTCTCATTCAACCTCATCTACCTTTACCATTCTTTTTATAATACTTCCCAATATCATGATCATCAATAACATTCCCTAAAGAACATATTTCAGCATACCTTCAAACACCATTCACATTTTTCATTGATCTCATACAAAACAAATATAATGAATCACAACATAAGTAATCCATTTCTTTTCATTTATACATCAATTCTATAAATCCTTTTCAATTTAACATTTAATACATTATAAATGAACTCATGAAAAAAACATACTTTTTATGAGTTACTCATGTTCACTTTCATAACTTTCAAATTCCTCGTGACACATCACAAAATTCACATTTATCTAAGTGAAAGTGAAAACTTCACATTTAAAGAAAGTAAAACATGAAGAATATACTAAGCAATTTAATTCTCTTCATATAAAGAACTACTCGGATTCTTTGGCTCCCACTATCTCATTTTGCTTTAATCAATAATTTGACATTCATTGCTTAACTTGGATTAACTAAATTTTAATCCACAAATACAGAGAAACACATTTCTTCATGGACGTCTTCAACATAATTACTCAAATATCTAATACGTTATTTGAATAACCCCAATATTAATCTAATTCTAATTTCACGTGTTTGACTTTTCATTATTAGATGAGATTATTCAAATAATAGGTACCAATAACATATATATTCACGTTTTAACCAATATATTCACGTTTTAACCAATCATTTATTATTTATCCATTCTTTCAACTTTTGAGCTATTTAAATAGCTTATATTTTTTTTTAATGTAAAATCAAGTTATCTGAATAACATTTAGATATTCTAATAACCTACGTTTCCTTCTTCATTCTGACAGCACGTTTTCATTTATATGAAATCTAATTATTCAAATGACCAGTATTTCCTCCTAATTTTGCCCTTACGTTTCCTTTCTATATCACATGGTTATTCGAATAGCTAAAATGCTATTCGAATAACATATAGCATATTTAATTCTGCTGTCATGTTTCATTCAACCCCATATCACCAAATTTTTTTTTTCATATGTTCCCTTTTGCTTACACCATAAAAATCCATAAAAGCTTCTCAACTAAGTATCTATGGAATTTTTATGCAGAAAATCTCATACAAAAATCACATGAATAAGTTTCAAGAAAATAAGTTTTCCCCTTACCTTGTCTCCTTGCTTCCCTAACCTTGGTTCCTTGATTTTCTTTCTCCTTCTTTCTTCCACTTTTCTTAGCTGTGCACTCACTCTTTTTTGGGGATGCAAATTGTGTAGAATGATGAAGAAAAATAAGAAATGACTAGGTTAATTTTTGTTAGAAGTGGAAAGACGAAAGATGGAAAATGAAGTGGAGAAAAGGAGAGAGTCGTGGGTTGTTCTTCTCCCCTATTTTATGCCCATTTTTGATATAGGGAAGATAAGGAAATGAGATGTGATAATTGTCCAAAATGAATGAAAAAGAGAAGGAGAACTCTGGAAGTGAATTGGTGGTGGAAATAAAGAAAGAGGACTTAAAATTTTATGTTGGAACTTATGTATCTATTAAATATACTTTAATCTTTTAAAACTATGTTTTTAAGTTACCATGAGTATTAGAGAAAATTTTATGACTCATCTTAGTCTTCATATTCATTTTTTCATAAATTTTCATATACTACTATTTACCAGATAAATTTCTTGAATTGAATTAAACCAATAAATTAAATAATAAGTTTCCTAATATTTATCTTGGTTGATATTTTATATCAAAATATTCTTCATATCTTACTACTCATCTCCATGAAATTTTATAATCTTTTAAATTATTTAATTGTTCTATAATTGTTTCAACTATTTCTTAGCAGTATCCTTAAAAATACTAAACTTGCTCAATTGACTCTCCAAAATTTTCTACAATTCTTATTAATGGTCCTTAGTTAGGAAATAAATTTTTCATATTTATTTTTATCATATCAACTGATTCAGCAGATATCTTAATTATTGTTTTGTATTCAAAGTTACCGAATTACACTCAAACTAGTTCAGAAAATTATTCGAATTGACAGATAATTCTTACTAGCATTACTGAGTTTCTATAACTCTGATTAGTGCTATTAGATAGGGAGGATGTTACAGGTAGTGCACTAGTAACCAAGTAATTAACTAAGTCAGCGAACCAAGGAGAGGAAGTCTTACCTTACAGCTATAAAAGTTGCTCATCTGGGAAGGAGTCATGGATAACCAAAGGCTCTGAAACTCTCTCAATTCTGCTCAAATGATCAGCCACTAGGTTTTCTACTCCACTCTTATCCCGAATTTCAATATCAAACTCCTGGAGCAGCAATATCCACCTAATTAGTTATGATTTTGCTTTGGGTTTCTTTAGAAGAAACTTCAGTGCTGCATGATCAGAAAATACAACTACTTTAAATCCAAGCAGATACGATCTAAATTTGTCCAAAACAAATACAATGGCTAAGAGTTCTTTTTTTGTAGTTGTGTAGCTGGCTTGAGCAGCATCCAAAGTTCTAGAGGCACAGTAGATCACATGAGGATCCTTCCCTACTCTTTGTGCCAGGACAACTCCCAGTGCATAATTAGAGGCATCACAGATAAGCTCAAATGGAAGTGTCCAGTCAGGTGGCTAGATGATGGGAGTGCTAGTCAATGCCTTCTTCAAATGATCAAAGGCTTCCTAGCATTTCTGGTGAAAATGAACTCCACATCCTTTCGCAGCAAATTAGATAGTGGAAGACCGATCTTACTAAAATCCCAGATGTAGCGCCTGTAAAAACCTGCATGTTCCAAAAAAGAATGCACCTCCCGCACGCATGTGGGATAAGATAAATAAATAATGATATATATTTTAGCAGGATCTACTTCAATGCCTTTACTAGAGATTACATGGCCTAAAACTATACCTTGTGCTACCATGAAATGACATTTTTCAAAATTTAAAATAAAGTTAGTTTCAATGCATCTATGTAGTACCTTAGCCAGACTATCTAACAAGAATCAAAAGAAGAGCCATAACTAGTAAAATCATATAGGAATACCTCCATGCACTCTTATAAAATTTTGAAAAGATGCTCATCATACACCGCTGGAAGATGTCAAGGGCATTGTAGAGGTCACAGGGCATCCATCTGTAAGCGAAGGTGCCAAAGGGACATGTAAATATGGTTTTCTCTTGGTCTTCAAGTACAATGTGGATCTGGAAGTATCTAATGCAATCGTCGAAGAAGCAATAGTGTGACTTGCCAGCCAATCGCTCCAGCATCTGGTCAATGAATGGAATGGGGTAATAGTCTTTCCGAGTAGCCTGATTGAGCCTTCTGTAATCAATGCAGACTCTCCAGCTATTTTGTACTCTAGTAGGAATCAACTCATTCTTCTAATTGGTCACAATAGTCACTCCAGATTTCTTAGGGACAACTTGTACCAGACTTACCCATTGACTGTCACAGATGGGATAGATAATGCCAGCCTATAGTAGCTTGGTCACCTCTTTCTTCACCGCATCCAAAATTAGAGAATTTAGTCTTCTCTGGGGCTGCCTCACTAGTTTAGCTTCATCCTCAAGTGAACTTCTGTGCATGCATGTGGAAGGGCTAATGCCAGGAATATTTGCCAGTGTCCATCCGATGACCCTCTTATTCTCTCTCAAAACCTATAGCAATCTCGTCTCTTGTTTAGCAGGGAGGTTTATGGCTACAATCACCGGAAGCTGCTCATTATCTGCCAAGTATGCATACTTCAAGTGCTCGGGTAATGACTTCAGTTCTAATTTCAGTGGCTGCACTACAGAAGGTAATGATCTAATGGGCTGCTGCTACTCTACTTCTGCTGCCTGAACCTCTACATATGTATCACCTGTTGTACAATCTGTTAACACAGGAGCAAATTCATCATATCCCAAAGATGCAAAAATTTCAGAACACACAAAACACAACTTATCACCATCACAACTAACATAAAAATCACTGCATATAGAGTCACCAAAATTAGCAATGTCAAGAAACTCCTCACATAAGTCAGCATAAGAATTATTAACCAAATCATCAATTAAATTAATATGAAAGACATAATGTTCTTCCATGGGATATTTCATAGAATTAAGAATATTAAACCTCAGAATGGAATTTCCAAACTCTATGGATAGAACTCCTACATGCACATCAATCTTTGTCTGTGTTGTTTTGAGGAAAGGTCTCCCTAGAATAAGGGGAGTCTTATTGGATGATGACTTTCTATCCATTTCCAAAATATAGAAGTCAACTGGGAGTATCAGCTCATTCACCCAAACCAGCACATCCTCCACTAAACTAGCTGGGTAAGCATTACTCCTATTAGTTAGTTGGATTACCACACTTGTATCCTACAAAGGACCAAGTTCAAGGGAATTAAAAATAGACATAGGCATTACATTAATGGAAGCACCTAAGTCCAACATGGTATTCTCAAATTTATAATTTTCCATTATGCAAGGAATTATAAAAGTCCCAGGATTCTTGTACGTTTGTGGCATAGGCTGGTGAGGGTTGAAACATTCTGCCCCATGTTGATTCTCTTATTGCCCTTCAGCCTCCTTTTGTGTGCACATAGTTAATTCAAGAACTTGGCATACTTTGGTATCTGCTTAATTACATCCAATAGTGGAATATTTACTTCTACTTTCCTAAAAGTCTCAAGCAGCTCTTTGTCTTTCTTAGCCTGTTCTATTTTTCTGGACTGTGTGGCTCTTTGTGAAAAAGGAAGAGCTATGGCAGGTTGAGGATTCTGTTTAGCTCCAGCGGCTATTTTCTCATCGTCATTACCAGATTTCTGTGCTGGTGCACCAGAATCAAGTATGGCTATTATTGATGGCTTGTGCAATTATTTGTTCACTACTGGTTGGGAAGCCACCTCCATTATTTTACCAGACCTCAATATAATAGAACTCACATTCCCCTTTGGATTGGGAATTGTTTGGGAAGAGAGTTGGTCTGATCTTTGATTCTACAATTGACTTAGAGTAGAAGCCAACTGTCTAATTTGAGTTTCCAAGTTTTGAATTGAAGCTTTTGTCCTCTATTGAAATTGTATATTACTGGTGGCCATTTGCTTCATTAGATCCTCCAAAGTATGCTCAAATTTTGTAGCTGCAGGATCCTATGGTTGTCGCTAAAAGGATGGTCTGCTTGGTCTAACCTATTGTTGAAATTATTGTTGTCTCATTGGCTGTTGGAAGGGCTACTTGTACTGTTGTTATGGTGCTGCTTGTACTGCTATTGTGGTGCTGCATTCCCATATCTCAGGTTAGGATGATCTTTTTAATATGTGTTGGAGAATGGATCATATCCTTGTTGTTGGTGTTGGAATTGTGGTTTACTAGGAAAGACATCTACTACAACAATAGATTGGTCTTGAAATGCAAAACTGTTATCTTGAAGTATAAGGCATGCATCTGTGGGGGTATGAAGGACAAGAACAGATACTGTACACTCGAGCGGGTCCTTGAACAAATGGTTGGTGCCTTTCTACTGCCAATTGTCTTATCAAAGAGGTTAGTTCATCAAGTCTATGTTCTAGTCTTTGTTGATCAACATTAGAAAGTTGGACTTCATTGACTCCTCTGATTCTAGTACCAAATTGCTATGAGTTAGCAATTATGTTTGCAATCTGTAACACCCTTAAATATAAGAATCGCAGCGTAATCGTCATTACACCACAGTTACTAGATCCAGACGTGTCACAGTCATGATAACAGTAATTTCAAAATTTACGCAGGTTTATTTTTTTTTTCATTTTTATGCATAAGTAGAAAATACGAGCCATGAATAAAATATAAATATATTCAACCCTTAATACAACCACTGAAATAAAATCACATTCCTTATATATATTTTACAGTCAATTAATACAAATCACTGATAACATAGAATATAATAATTACAGAGTCAAATAAAATACAACGGGAATAAAAACACTAAAGGGGAAAAGTAGTAACCCTGGGGTAGGTACTACTAGCAGACAAAGCCGCAACCCCATATACACATACGACACTTGAGTCCTATTCAACAAGTCGCATCAATGCCTCCACGCAATCCGCACTCGTGCGTAGCCGAAGAAATCTTGTCCAGACGCCCAATCCAATCAACCAAGGTGTGATCCCTCTTTATCTTCCTCACGATCTTTTATCAAATATAAATATAAAATAGAAATACAAAAATATAGGAAAGAGGTGAGATACCCATCTTTCATTACCATTACGGCAGTAAGAAAACGACACGGCACAGAGCGCCCACAAAGCAATACAGTTCATATATTTATTAACAGCAACAACGGAATTTATAATAAAAGCAATTCAATTATAAGCAATAATAAGAATCAATTATAACAGTGATATTTATAGTAAAGGCAGAACAACAGTAAGCAACAGCAGGCAAATCACAAAAGTATATCCAGGAATCAGCACAACAATCAGATAATCATTTACAGAAGTAAAACAATTATCTTTACATTCACAAGTGTTCATGCTCAACAATTTATGAGACCGACAATGAACGATGCACAATGCATTATGATACCACAATTCCTACTCCATGGAGCTAGACATAAACATTTTCAGAGTGAATGATCAAGAAGTAATGCCAGTATATCGTTAGCCTTAAAATGCAGTGTGCTTCATCTCATAAAAATATTTGCGCAAATGGCTTATACATGGCACCTCAATAGTTGATCGCGATATAGGACAGTGTCCCGGTCCGGATCGTCGGTGTGTTTGCATCGGTCTACCCCACGGCACAGAGGAGCTTATAACTGTCCATATGAGGAACCCGTACCCCGATGCCGCTAGGGCCAACAACATATGGCACCTACGCTAGTCTATTCGCACCCACACATAGGTGTTATTCAACTCCTAGGCATACATCGCCTTTCAACAATGTCCAACGGATAAAACATATGCATGACGACATAATGTCCAATGATGTATGTTCATGAATGATACATTCATCATATACACTACTACAACGGTATATAGTCATTCTCAGTATCAACATGTCATATCTCATCGAGAATTAAATCAATAAGTACATAACCCTTCATAGGGACTCACAACACATAGAGTCAAATCTCAATATCAATATATATTATGGTTTATCATTATCACCATTCCCCATTAAGGGTTTAACATTTTCAAGAACTTAAGTCTTGATCAATTATGAAAATACTTAGGTTAACTAACCCTTAAAATCATAGCCTCACAAGCCCTCAAGGTTCTAAATTCCTTCTTGCATTATGCTCTAGTCTCTTGATACCAATCACTTAGTTTTTATTTTACATGGGATCAATCCAATTCCTCAACATTATTAGGTATTCATTGTTTATCAATTATCATCATATCCACATTAGGGATTTTTCATGTCTTTAAACTCCTAATCTCCAAAGATGCACAAAGGCATCATTTAAACTTTAAGTTTTTCATAACCAACTCCATTATGATTATAAATCCTTTAGTGTTCAATTACACAAGCTTTATTGCTTACTAACTCAATCCAAACTCTCATTATCATGGGTTAAAACCGTGGCCCTTCAAGTCCTCAAAGATCCAATTTCTTTCCATTTTATGTATAAACTTCTTAATCTCAATTTACTTAAATTTTGATTTATCAAAGTCATTTCAATTCCTTATGATTTTAAGCCAAAACCGTGGCCATCATTTGTCATCAAAGTTTCAATTCTTCACCACATTATGCATTAGTTACTTGATACTTAATCACTCAAATTCTATTCCTCACAAGATCAATTCAATTCCCAAATTTCCAAGGTCCAAATCGTGGTTTCATAAGTCCTCTAAGTTTCACTTTTTCCTTGCTTTTTATGTACTAGGTCATCATTATCAATTCACTTAAATTTTAGTTTATTAAGATCAATCCAATTGCCTAAGGTTCAATGCCAAAACCGTGGCTTCATAAGTATCCAATGTCCAATTTTTTTTCTTTCCGCTTTTATGCATAAGTTTTCTTAATACTAGTTCACTTACATTTAGTTCATCAAACTTAATCCCATTGCCTCTTTATAAAGACCAAAACCGTGGCTTCATGTGGGGTAGTAAACTCTTGGAATTTCATATTCATAAGTTTTATTTATCATCATTTAACATTCAATTTCATAGTTTCCTTTTATTATGTACTAAACAAATTTATCAATCAAGAATCATCTCAAAACCGTGCCATCAAGTCAAGGTAGGAAACTCTACATTTTCCATTTAACAACCTTAACTTGATCAAGCATATTTAACACATCAAACATATTCAAGAACACAATTCAATCATTAATCAAATTCAAGAACACTATATCATACAAATTTTTACAATTCAAGTAAGCATACAAGGATGGAATTCTCCATCAATATACATACAAAGTTCCTTCACCACCATAAGTGGTTGAAGTGAGTAGTCTCCCTCTTACCTAGAGGAGACAATTCAAGAAAACAACTCCTTGGCTCCTTGATTTGCAAATTCAGATTCCACCTTCAAGAAAACCATAAAGTGATCAAATTCTCATATTTACAAACTAAGGATTGAAAAGAATGATCCTTGGTCACATAGTAACCAAGGAAAACGAAAATGAGAAGAAATAGGAGAGAAATCAAGAATCTTTACCTTGGAAGACAATGGAGACAAGGTTGGATTTTGAGCAAGCCTTCTAAATGAAACTTGTAGAGAAGACGAAGGTGAGTGTAGAAAAGTGTTTAGTGAAGAGAAAAATAAAAAAGCTTGGTCATCCATGGAGGAGTGATTTTCGGATTTGGAGAAGGAGAGGTAGAAATGTTAGATTTTTGAAGAGATTTTCTAAAGAGAAATTGTAGAGGAGGTTGAGAGAAGTCTAGAAATGGTGTTTATGAAGAGAAAAGTGAAGAGAAACAATGGTGGTGGTGGCTGGAAATTTCAGATTCAAGAGGAGGAAAAAGAGAAGAGATAGAGAGGAAATGAAGGTGAGGTGGAAAATGAAGAAGCTTTCTAAACAAAGAAGGTGAGAAAAAGTGATGGAAATGAAGGTAGAGGTGGAAAATGAAGAAGCTTTCTAAACAAAGAAGGTAGAGGAAGTGAAAGTGAGTATGGAAATGAGCTTGGAGAGGAGAAAAGTTGAACAAAAATGGTGGAGGAAGGGCTACAATTTTTGTGGTCATGGTGGAGGTAGAGAGAAGGAGGAGAAAAAGATGAAGAAGATGAAGTGAAGAGAGAGAAGTGAATAGGTAAAGTGAATTAGGGTTTGAGTGTTAAGTGTGTAGTAGAAGCTTGACCAAATTTGGCTCCAAATGGGCTGCCAACTGTAGCCCTATGAGAGTGTGGGAGGGAGTGTTGTGTCATTTCCATGCTATTAGAGTAGGTAGTTAGGTCATTTTGGGTCAAAGCTTCTAGAAGCTTGATTAAAATAGCATTATATTTGAATTAAAGTAGATTTGATTTGACATAAAATGAATTGCATTTGGATAAGGTGATAGGATTTCTAATGCATGCTATTATCCAATGGATAATAGTTACAATTGACAGAAGTCAGTATTAATTTATTTGATAGATGAAATTTACACAGCGTTTTATTATTTCGTCTGTTAAATTTCTTAAAAAACGTGAAATTTTGTAAACTGTGTCCGGCCTCGGGTTTAGTAAGATCCACTGTCGACGTTTCCATAGGTCAAGGTTCTTGAGAAAAATATTTCATTTTCCCGGCTCCGCTCAGCGTGTACGCAAAACGAGGAATATATTAAAATATTCAACGTTTCCTGAAAAATTCTAGAAAATTCTCATAAATCACAAATATTATAAAATGACTATTCGTCACAAAATTTTCCAACTGTTGAAACGTTACAATCATTTACCCAACTCTGCCCAATGTACACGTAAAACGAGAAATATACTAAAATATTCGACGTTTTCGAAAAAATTCTAGAAAATTCTCAAAAATCATAAATATTGTAAAATGAATATTTGTCATAAAATTTTTCAACTTTCGAAGCGCTACAGTGTTTTCCAGAGTCTGCTCAATGTACACGTAAAACGAAGAATATATTAAAATATTCAACATCCTCAGAAAAATATGAAAAAATTCCCAAAAATTCCAAATATTGTTAAATGATTATTTATCTTAAAATTATCAATTTTTGGGATGTTACACAATCAAGTCTCTGGCAATAGTTGGGGTTTTGTCAACTAAGGCACCTCCACTCACAATATCCACCATGCTTCTGTCCATTAGCAGCAAGCCTTCATAAAAGTACTCGATCAACAGTTGATCACTAATCCGGTGGTATGGGCGGCTTGTGCATAATTTCTTTAATCTATCCTAGTATTCATATAAGGTCTTACCACTCATCAAGTCTATGTTCAATGTCAGTCTCAACCTCAGATGTTATTTTTTCACTAATCCTATGAGATCAATACATGCAAGGTTCTTTCAATTTCAGGATCAATGTCAAGTATATGACTATCAAAAGATCTAGTCATGCATCAGATAGCACTATAGGGAATTAAAACTGACTCAAAACACAAAAACACGAAGCAATGGTAAAAATCACAAAAAAAACTCAACAAAAACTATATCTACAGATTTTTAAAATTATGGGACCACCACAGAGTGGAAACTAGTAAAAAATACTACCAAACAGTAAAATAAAAAATCTTAAAAAATTAAAAGTGGTTTAAACGTTGGAATTTGGGCAAACCAGGGGTGACCTCACAGCAAACTTGTGATCTTTGTTTATTAGGTCACTTTCCTTCAACTGACCAAGTTTCAACTTATTCTGAGCACATTTGTCTATACAAAATTCAGAAAAATGACTTGAAATCACTTATTTTCACCTGAAAAGCACCAAAACACAAAAGAAAAAGGGGTTAGAGGGTTAGTGAAAGTCTTGATATGATTAATTAGAACCTAATGATCCCTAGCAATGGTGTCAAATTTGATTCGAGTGCCGAGCTTAACCAAATAACAAAATTTTAGTTCTACCGATAACTTGTAGCACAAGGCAGCGAACCGAGTTGTTTCTTGAGGATTAAGGTACCAATCAAACTAAATCAAGGTCAAACAGGGGGGAGTTAATTTATGATTGACCAAAATCTATGCATCAAATACATAAAATTCAACACTAGATAATCACCTAGAATTTAACTAACAAACGATTCATAAACCTGCGATCGCTAGATTCATGCAACTTAAGCTAGTTTAACAACTAGAATTCAATTAACCTAGATTAACAAATTTACCAGCCTAATCGTCTTTAATTCATATGACTAAACCACAATTAATCAATCACAATTTAATCATAAAGCTCAATTAGGATTAAGGATCCAATCAGATCACATCTCACAATAGAAATCTATAATCATGCAATCGAAACTCCAAATCAAGAGAGGAAGAAGATAATTAATTCAATTCAAAATCAAAATTAGGTACAGAATCTCAAAGTCAAACCAGAATTTCCTCAAGATCCTTGGATTGATCTCAATTATTTAGCTCTCCATGGTTGCATCACACGGTTTTCAAAAGAAAGCAGAAAATTCTAGGTAGAAGAATTAAGTAGTACAAATTAGGGTTACAATCTATCTCGAGTCCCTTATTTATACAAAAATAACTGACTTAAAAATTAAGAATTCTAATTTTCCCTTACATTAAATTTAATCCTCTGCCTCTTAGATTTCCTTGGCCATCAAAATCACTTGAATTGGGCTTAAGATGAGAGAGTTATGCCCAAATCACTCTCAATGGGTCTCTAGACTCGTCAGCTGACTTCATAATGGTATAACACTATCAAAATTTTGTAGTTACAATTAGTGATATTCATAAAAGTTTGAGCCTTGTGTGTATGCTTTCGAATGACACTAGTTTTAGCTCCAAAAGACCCCTACAACCCAAGTTATGGACCAATTAGTACACGCTAATTGCGTTCTAGTGACAACACCTTTGTTTTGACTTCCAAGCCCAATTCAGTCCACTACATATTCGATTCAGCTCTGGGGCTCTCATGAAAGTTGTATATCTCTCTCTTATCTTTTCAACAAGGCAAGATACATAATTTTTAGATATCTAGAACTCAAGATATGGTCGAAATAAAGAAACAGTGTAAAATTCTAATATTGCTGAAAAAATCTATTAAGCCCAATTTGAGCCCAAACTTACAAAACATGATCAAACTCAATCAATTAAGTACATAGAGAGTGTAAATAACTAAAAATAAGGGTTTATTAATGTATAAAATTTGTGATTATCAAACACTTAAGGTAAAATTTCACTTAGTGAATTGCCCTTCTGCCTATAATGTCATACCAGGATGCCCCTCACTCAATGCTTTTAGGGCTATGATCTCCACACCTAACTTGGCCATGAAGTTCCTTGACCAATATGATAAGGTTGTTATGGTCAAATGAGACCAGGTTACAACTAGGAAATGCTATAATGAGAGCTTGAAAATCACTAAGAAACCACGAACCACAGATTAATGCAACAATTCAACTTCAGTCACTACGAACCCCGTCAACGTCCTGTTGACTGAACTAGATGTTCATGAAGAGATCTGTGGTGCGCGCCCTCAACCTAATGGAGAACTTCAGCCCCTTCAACTTAGTGCCAAGCCAGACTAGGTAACTAAGATAGGAGGACATCTGAACCAGGAGTAAAGATCCTAACTAATCGAGTTTCTTGTGATGAATAAGGATCTCTTTGCCTAGACGTCTCCAAATATGCCAGAGTTAGATCGTGAGTTCATTTGCCACTGACTTTCTATAAAAAAAGATACGAATCTAGTGGCCCAATGAAAAAGGAAAGTCAAACCTAAAACATAGGAAGTAATACAAAAGTAAGTGAAAGAACTTCTAGATGCTAGATTTATTAGAGAAGTTTCTTATACCACTTGGATTTCCAACGTGATCCTAGTGAAAAAGGCTAATGGGAAGTGACATATGGTCGACTACATTGACCTGATCAAGGCATGCCCAAAAGACCCTTATCCACTTCCCAACATTGATAAACTGGTGGACAATTCATCTGGATTCCAACTTCTCTCGTTCATGGACGTCTATTCCTAATATAACCAAATTCCCATGAATCTATAAGACGAAGATAAAACTATGTTCATAACCAAGATAGGAAGTTATTGTTACCGTGTTATGTCGTTCAGGTTAAAAAAATGCAAGTTCAACTTATTAACAGATGATGAATAAAGTCTTTGAAGAACAATTTGACAAGATGCTAGAAGTTAATATTGATGACATGATTGTCAAGACAACGGAGAGAACTATATGAAAGACTTAGAAGAAGTGTTTGCCCAAATATAGAAGCATAAATGAGATTGAATCTGGAAAATGTGCTTTGGGGTACAAGCTGGTAAGTTTTTGGGCTTTTTATTGACAAATTGAGGCATTGAAGCCAGCCTAAAGAAATGATAGGTCGTTCTTGATATGAGCAGCCCACAATCTGTTAAAGAAGTACAACAATTGATATAACGGATAGTGGCCCTCACTCGCTTCCTAGCTAAGGTCGCTTAAAAATCCTTTCCCTTTTTCAAAACCCTTAAAAAATGTAAAGATTTTGAGTGGATATCAAAGTGTGAGGCTTCATTTTAGGAGTTGAAGAAGATGCTCTCGGTTTTCACTCCACCAAATGCCTAAAAATCTCAAATAAAATCTACATGTTATTAACCATGAAAAAGTTAAGCTAGCAACACTGCTAATCTTGACGAGACCGGATCACCTCTCAGTTAGCAACAAAGCGATTAATTCAATCTTGATAAGGGAAACTAATGAAGGTTAAAGGTTAGTTTATTTTGTGAGTAAGGTATTACAAGGCCTGAACTCCGATATCAGAAAATTGAGAAACTCATTTTCCCATTTTTTCCCACAACGTAGCTCTTCAGTGTTTATATAGCTGTATATCTAACCACTTCTCGACGATTAAGACAATACTTTCAGTGTTATCCTATGATTGTTAAGATGGATTAGCCAATACGCCAAGTGTTGGACAAGATAGATCCTACTGGGAGGATGATTGCTTAGTCAGTGGAGTTATCCGAATTCGGTATCACTTATGAGCCAAGACAAGCCATAAAGGCACAAGTTTTATCTGAATTTTTGGTGGAGCTTACACCAGATTTCAGTCATCATAGAGATTAACGGTTAGTTTATTTTGTGAGTAAGGTATTACAAGGCCTGAACTCCGATATCAGAAAATTGAGAAACTGTCTCTAGTGCTGCTAACCACTTCTCGACGATTAAGACAATACTTTCAGTGTTATCCTATGATTGTTAAGATGGATTAGCCAATACGCCAAGTGTTGGACAAGATAGATCCTACTGGGAGGATGATTGCTTAGTCAGTGGATTGTGAATTGTTGGGCCTCAATAAATAATAAAAATTCAAGATTTTCCCGCGGATTGATAGTAATATAGCAAAAATACACAAAAAGCTCGACGTGATAGCGTGGCCCTCACTCGACATTAAATCAGTTAAGGTCCCAAGAAAAACAAGACTTAAAAATCCCTTTCCCATTTTTTTCCAAAACCCTTAAAAAAAATATCCAAAGATTATGTGAGGCTTCATTTTAGGAGTTGAAGAAGATGCTAGCAACACTGCTAATCTTAACGAGATCGGATCTTGGAGAAACTTTGTATGCATACCTCTCAGTTAGCAACAAAGCGATCAATTCAATCTTGATAAGGGAAACTAATGAAGATTAACGGTTAGTTTATTTTGTGAGTAAGGTATTACAAGGCCTGAACTCCGATATCGAAAAATTGATGTTGATGGATCCTCGAATCCCAAAGGGAGTTGCCAACTTTAAATAACCATTCAGACTACGAAGCATGTATAGCGAGTTTCACAATGGCAAAAGAGATGGGGGCCATAGATGTAGTCCTTTGCAGTGATTCATAGCTAGTGACATCCTAGATCCGTGGTGATTACCAAGCCAAAGAACACTTATTGTAAAAATACTTAGCCAAGGTTAAATGTTAATTGAGAGCTTTAATAGCATTAAAGTGGAGCATATTGCTAGAGAACAAAACTCAAGAGTCGACATATTGTCAAAGCTCACTAACACTAAGAGCCTGGTAACAACAGGTCTATAATCCAGGAGATAATTTTCACACCTAGTATTACAAATGTAATACCCTTAAATACATGTTAGATTGGTAAATGGTTACCAAAGGTAGCGTTTGACTAGTTTAGCATGCCAGTCAAGTTTTGTGACAAACTAAGTTCATTTAGGCACGTAGTTGCAACACAGAAGTTGAAAAGTAGCTTAAAATGACTCAGATAATAGCATAAGTTGCTAAGTTAAAGGAAATAAACATATAGAGTTTATTTCTAGGTCACAAATAAGCCAAGTAAGATGTGGTTAAAGTTTCAAGAGAATCAGAGTCAGTTTGGTATTTTTAGGCATACTGGTTATGCGTTTTAATACCGAATGACTAGCAGCAGATATAGAAAATCATGAAAATGGTGAAACAACAATTTAGATGAATCCTATGATTTATTCTAAAGTTGTTGGAAGCTGGGAAACTTGAATTAGTGTGATTCAAGTGTCCTTAGCAGATATAAGTTTTAGTACAGAAACTTAAGTTAGCCTTTTCTCTTAATTCCCTCCATGTCCCTAGCCCATTTTCTCTCCTTCTTCACGGCTGAGACAACAGAAAAACAGAAGAGAAAAGGGAGAGGGAACCATGGGGGAGAAAGGGAGAAAAGAAGGAGGAAAAGCCATGGGGAGCTAGAAGATCAAAGCTCCAAGAGCCAAGCACAAGATCAAGAGGATCAAGCTTTAAAATCTTCATCCAATCAAGAGGTAGGGGATTTCTATTCATTCTCTCTCTTTGTTCTCTTTGAATGGGGGTTAGGGTTTTTAAATAGAAAAGGGGATTTGGAGAGCCAAATCTGAGTTCCTATCTTGATTCTTAGTTTCCAAGAGTTGAGTAAGGTGAGTTTTAGCTTAGTAAACCTAAGAGGGTCGTTTATGGCTCAAGATCAACCATTAAGATCCATAGATATAGAATTGGATAATAGTTGGTGTTATGTGATTTTGGACCTAGATCTATGCCCTAAGAGAATTCATAGGTTGTAAAAGAGTTACAACAAGTTTAAGGGCCTAGATTAATGTTAGAAATTGCTTAGAATCCATGAGGAAAGGATTGGAGATTGGTTTTCAACCAATTATGCAGAAAACGTATTCTACAGATTTTGTTGTTACACAGCGAGTGCTCAGGCGATGCATTTTGGGTGCCTAGTAGCACCTTAGGCAACTTAGTGTTGCATTATATATCACTTAAGATGTGATGAGATGGTGCAATGAAGACAAGTGCACTAGCATGCATAATAGTATTCACTCTAGTAGAGAATGAGAAAGGTATGAAATTTAGGATATCCAAGAGTAGTGGATTATCTTTGGAAGATACCTAAGACCTTGAACAACAAAGAGTTGTAAATAAGAATCACTTGAGTTAGATTACTTGAGTGGAGATAAGATGAGATGGTGTATCGGTCCCAAAGATGGAATGTTTATTTACTAAGTCTCTAGTTAAGTGAGACCTTGTGCATTATAGAATACACAATAAGATGAATGTTGACTTGTAAGCTTGTTACATTCATTAAGTATGCAAAGTTGTAGTGAAATGCTCATCATTTCCTTAAGTAAGGTTGAATAAGGCATTAGCTAAGATAGACTCTTTCACTAGGATGAGTTGAGTCTATAGGAAAGTTAAGATGGTGTTTATGTAAGAGATAAACATAACACTAAGCTTTTCACACACTAGTTAGTTAATCTAGTATACATGTGAAGAGAAAGAACCTTAGTGCAACCAAGATTAGTGGTTTTCCATAAGTGAGTACTTAACACCTCAGTAACATAGTGTTGCGTTAGAAAGCACTTAAGAGATAAGAGTGATGAGGTGGAGTTTAGGTACAAGTATGAGAAATGGTCTGGTAATGTTTGCCTGAGAATGTAATGTTATATGACGTGAGGTCATTTAGCTAAGAAGGTAAGGAATCAGAGAAGTTCCTAAGGGGATAAGTATTTCTAACCAAGTGCTAAGGTTACATGTTGTATAAGGTTACAGATTCTCCTCATTACAAAGGGTAAACATAAGAAGCCAAAGTTCCTAGTAGAATATGCTTAGGTCGTAAAGGAACTTAGTATATAAGTACGTATGTAAGTCTACGAATTAGTTCATTCATAGAGGCAAAAGGAGATAGATGGGTGTCCGAAGGACTTTGAGAAGGACATAACCCTGATGTCTCGACAGTGCCAAGGCCAAAGGAGATAAGTGAGAAATCCAAAGACGCTCTTTGAGCAAGGATGAATTTTGAATTTCTCAACGTGCCAGGATATGTGTAATGTGAGGATGAGTTTTTCCCTCTATTTACCACTGGATGACATACTGAACCAGTTCCTAGCAAGCCTCTTTGTTTTTAACATAAACTTCTGCATGTATTTCAAACTAAAACCTAGCATATGCATTTCATCTACATACTCTTAGGATCTTCTTAGGCATATTCATATTACATATCATTCTCATTGCATTCTCGGACAGTTGTATGGGCATTGTTCGTCACTGTTGGTATTTACAGCTGTATGGGCGTTATATATATTAATAGTGTCTAGGCTATCGGTTGATATCACACTATGAGAAAGTGTGCAGATATGAGAAAAGAGGAGGAAACTCATATGTTAGAATTATAGCAATTGTTATATTTGTTTATATAATGTTATAGCTAACTGGTATTGGAATTGCTTTTACTGAGAATGTTAATTCTCACCCTAGTTGTTATTCTATGTAAATCCAGGCACAGACACAGATGCATGTACAGGCACAGGTACGATGATACAGACCCTGCTAAGGGTAAGAAGATAAGGCATAAATGCTAGAATAGTTTTTATTGCTTTAAGTAGACAGAACTTATGTAATCAGTTTATATTTGTTCTGTAAGTTTTATGTTATATGTATTACAATAAGCCCTTTTGTGGCTAAGTTTGTATATATATGTATGAGGCTTAAGTTTTTCCGCAATCTCTCAAGGCTTTCTATAATTACTCAGTTGTGATTATAGATATATGTTAGTATGTAGTATAGAAGTGACGTCTCTAGTACTTGTTATCTTCATATATCTCTGTCTAACTAAGATATATCTAGATATCTGTATTAGGATGTTACAACAAACGCCGAATTCCTCCCACTGGAAGATGATGAGACTTGGATCACACCTATAGTTATCTATCTTCGTAATGGCACATTGCTTTATAACCAAAAAGAATCCCAAAAAATAGTATAGACAACGGTATGATATACCATCATTAATAGTTAACTATACTGTCATGAGTTTTCTTCTCCTCTCCTCAAGTGCCTCGGTCCAAAAGAAGCAAAGTATGATTTTGCCAAAATCCAAGAAGGAAGTTGTGGCCATCACCTCGGAGGAAAGTCCCCTGCACGAAAAGTGCTAAGGGTTGGGTATTATTGGCCTAGTATGGAAGCTAACAGTATGGAACATGTCTTGAATTGTGATAAATGTCAATGGTTCTTGGACATCTATGCAACCCTACCAGAAAAGCTAACTACGAGGTTCATTCCTTGCATTTCTATCATGGGGAGATGGATATCTTTGGTCATTTTCCCTTGGCTCGAGGGTAAGTTAAGTACTTGGTGGTAGTTGTAGACAACTTTACTAAGTGGATTGAGGTAGAACTGTTATCCATCATCACCTCAGTGTAGATATAGAAGTTCACTTATATGAATATTATTAGTAGATTTGGTGTTTCGAAATTACGGATAACGGAACATAGTTTGCTGCCCAAAAGTTTAGAGACCTCTTAGCTGGACTCAACATTAAACAACATTTTACCTCGGTAGAATACCCGAAGACTAATGGGTAAGCTGAGGCCGCCAACAAGGTTATACTTCATGGGATCAAAAAGAGGCTCGATGAAGTTATAGGAAATTGGGTGGAACAACTCAATCATGTCCTATGGGTATACTTGACCACACCCTATTCTCAAATAAGAGAAACTCCATTCAAGTTAACCTATGGTTGCGAGACTATGATTCTAGTCGAGATAGGAGAACCAAATTGGAAGAGGCAGAACTTCCCTAAAGAGGCCAACTTAGACCTCATCTGCCATAACTTAGATTTATTGGAAGAACAACACTGTATTGCCCACATTTGTGAAGTCACTGTCAAATAGAGGATTGTAACCTGGTACAATTCCAAAGTGATTCCATGGAGGTTTATTCCCAGTGATCTCATTCTGCGTAAAGAGGGTATCAGAAGCAAGAATGCAAAGGATGGAAAATTAGCTCTTAATTGAAAAGAACCATACTGGATCACGTCCAAGACAAACATTGGAGCATTTACCCTAGAAACCCTCTCTAGCAAAAGCATCAAGAATTTCTAGAATGCTGACAAACTTAAAAAATATTATAGCTAATTGTCTTTAGGGTATATTTTTATCATGTAAGTGACGAATTTTGACATGAATAAATTGGTGACTATATTTTCAGTATTTGGTTATTTTACACGTTTGCAACTATTGCAACCCACAAGGTTATCGCACCTTGGAGAGATCCGAGAAATACAAGGTCCAACTCGAATAAGATATTTTGATCCACAAATGAAGGCCAAAAAAAGCAACCTACTCTACCATACTTCGTGGTCAAGAAGTAAGTTCAAAGGTTTTAACCTATGAAGCATGGACACGCTGTTTATGATGCGTGTCTGCGTGTCAAACACGTGTCCATGTTAGACATATGGGGACACACGTACGATACACGTGTCTTGTGTGTCCAAATGTATTTAATTAAAGATATTATTTTTTTCAACTTAGACATATAATTATTAGGACATTTTCATTAATATTTAAAAAATAATAATAATTTCCATGTTTTAGTGTCCCCACTAAACCCAATCACATTTCTCCTAAGCCACTATTTTCTCATACTAGTATTTTAAGTTTTATCTTCTCACATGTAATTATTAGGCTTTTAAGTTTTATCTTTTCACACACTACAATTTTCATCTACTCTTTCTACCTTTACTCTTACCAAGTCATCCACTTCATTGTCATCGAAGTTTGCCTCACACTACTATTCCCTCTAGTTAATTTTTTTGGATGCACATGTACTTGTACATGGTTAGTTCTATTAGAAGACGTTGGTTTAGGAGATTTTTTAAAAAATGTCAATAAAAATTATGTTCTATATTTTTTGGGAGGGGCTTACTAGATAACAGATATGTAATTGGCTAGCTGACATTGATAATAGTTTTGATGATAACAAACACGAAGATGATGGTAAGACCAAGTCCAAGATCTTCAAGATTAGCTTTAGGACTTAGTCTTTTTGTACATAGCCTTCCGGATATCTCATTGATTTTGAAAGAAAAAAAATCTAAATGTGTGTTTCAATAAAACCAAGATTTCAAAATGGTTTTTAAATATAGTTAAAAGTTGTTGGGATTTTTGGAAACAAACTGGAAAGTTTTTTAGAATGGTTAAAAAAGTATTTTAAATAGGTCTATTCTAATAAAGCTCTCTTTATTCGAATAAACTTATTCAAATAATCATTTTTCTTTCAAGGTTTATTTGAATAACAGTTTTTAAACCAGTTGCACGCTTCTTTTTCCAAAAGGTTTTATTCGAATAGTATCCATGCTATTCGAATAGAGGCATTCCAGAATGTATTTCATAAAATGAGCTATTCGAATAAACCACATGTTATTCGAATAGATATGTTTCTCAAAAATCTCTTTTAAAAAGGAGTTATTCAAATAAGCTTTATGTTATTCAAATAACATATTATAGAACTAGTTTGTTCGTGGGATATTTAAATGTATTATTCAAATAACACACAGGTGATTCGAATAAATGCGGCTCCTGTTTTGGAAAAGAAACAACCAATTTTGCATTTAATATGAGAATTAAATACCCACAATGACTATTTTTTCAAGAACACTATAAATACATAGTTTTGGGTCATCTTTCAAAACACCCAACTATCTGAAACAATTCTTTCTTGCTTTAATTCGTCATTCATATTTTTACATATTTCCTGTGCTCATTTTCGCCAAAATTTTGAGATATTCTTAAAGAGTTTCGAGTTATATTATTCACTCTTCTAAGAGTTTTTCTTCTACTATATTATGATTCTTTGGAAAAATGGTGAGGTATCCCTCAAAGATTTTGTAAGGGTGAGGTATCCCTACGTGTGAAGAGTGCTCTGATTTGTAAAGGTAGCAGCACTTGTTTAAGCTTGAAGTTATAGTGAAAATTCTCGGATAGTTTTTTCGAGGATTCGACATAAGCCAAAAGTGATTGGTGACTGAACCAAAACAAATATTGTGCTTATTCTTCTTATCTCAAACTCTTTTATTTCCTACAACTTATTTTATATTTATATGTGCTTATTTTGTGTTTAAAGCTCTCTATCTTCACTATTTACTCACTTCATTTGAGAAATAGTTTTAATAAAAATTATCTTATAAGTATTTGCAAATTTTTTTTATATACTCAATCCAGCTCCTTCTTGAGTATTGAGGTCACTTGGTAACAAGTGGTATTAGAGATAGACTCTTGCGTAAAGAGCTTAGCAGCTTCAAGAGAATATGGCTTCTTCAAATGGCTTTTCAAAAGGATCATCAATAAACCGACCACATTTTTTTAACGGGGATGGTTATGCCTTTTGGAAGGAAAGAATGAAAATTTTTATTGAATCTATTGATCTAGATGTGTGGGATGCTATTAAAAACGGTGCTTTTTTTTCTACACATGTTGTTGATGGTATAAAAATTGAAACACCAAGAAGTGAATAGACTGATGAGGAAAAGAAGAAGGTTCAATATAATTTAAGAGACAAAAACATCATTACCACAACTTTGGGGTATGATGAATTTTTTAGAATTTCAAACTGTAAAACTGCCCAAGAAATGTGGAACACTTTACAAGTTACCCATGAAGGTACTAGTGAAGTAAAGAGGTCGAGAATCAATTCTCTAACTCGTACCTATGAACTATTTAGAATGAACCAAGGAGATAACATTCAAGAAATGCAAAAGAGGTTCACTCACATTGTAAATCATCTTGCTTTATTAGGAAATAATTTTTCTAACGAAGATCTTATTAACAAAGTGTTGTGATGTTTGAGCACGATTGGGCAACCCAAGGTAACATCTATTTCAAAATCAAGAAATTTATCAACAATGACACTAGTTGCTCTCTTTGGGAAGCTTCAAGAACACTAGTTGGAGCTAAACAGGCTTGATCAAAGTGAAGAAAATGATAAGAAAAAGGAAGGGATTGCACTCAAGGCTACTTCCTTTGTATTTGATAATGATGATGAAGAAGATGAAGAAGGCACATAGAACCTTGAGCTAAATGAAGAAAATCTCAATCTTCTTGTTAAAAAGTTTAGAAAATTTCTAACGAAAAAAGGAACTCAAAGAAGACCACCTTTCCCTCCAAAGAAGACTCATCACAAAGGGGAAGAAACATCATCAACTCCAACCTACTACGAGTGTGGAAAACTAGGACATATGAAGATGGAGTGCCCAATTTACCTAAAGAAGATGGAGAAATTTGAAAAGAAACCCTCCAAAGAGAGAAAAGGAATAAGAGCCGACATAGCATGAGATGACAATGATATGGATTCCACAAGTAGCTCAAACAATGAGGAAGCCTTTCTATGTCTTATGGTCAGAGGAGAAGAAGAAGAAAGCGACATTGAGATAATTTCTAACTTTGATTTATCTCTTTCTTATGATGAACTACAAGATGCTTTCGAAGAATTACATGATGAATCACTAAGGCTAACAAAATTAATTTCTTCATCTAAGAAAATAATTGCTTCCTTGGAAAACCAAATTCTTACTTTAAACAAAGAAATTGAAGAACTAAAAATTAAAAATGAGATACTAGGATTAATTGATGCTAATTCTTCTTGCACAACTTGTTCTTCGCATGCATCAACCTCTTCATCTTGCTTTTCATGCCAAGTTTTTGAAAATGAAATTGAAGATTTAAAGAACATTCTTTCAAAATTTACTTTTGGAAGAGGTAATCTAAATATTTTGTTAGGAAAACAAATGGTTACTTTTCAAAATGTTGGAATAGGATACAATCTAAAAAATCAACAAAAAATTAATAAAAATTTCTTTATCTATTTTAGTACTTCTACTAGTCCTTTTATTAAATGCTTTTATTATGGGAAGAAAAGACACAATGTATGAACATGTAATATAAGGAGAAATATTAATACAAAAATTGGAACTAAAATTGTTTGGGTTCCTAAGGGTACTATATCTAAAACTAACACTTAAGGACCCAAGAAAATTTGGGTGTCAAAAGTTAAAAATTGAATTTGTGTTGTAGGTATGCTTGAAGGCCAAGAGCTCAAACTGGTACCTTAATAGTGGCTGCTCCAAGCACATGATCAGTGACAACTCCAAGTTCTCATTCCTTGTTCCCAAGACTCATGGACATGTAACATATGGAGATAACAACAAAGTGAAAACTCTTTGAGTTAGCAAAGTCGGTAAAAGTCCTAATTCCTTTATTGATAATATACTACTTGTTGAAGCGCTTAAACATAACTTGCTTAGTATTAGTCAATCATGTGATAAAGAAAATAGAGTAATATCTGATTCTAATTGTTGCATAATTGAAGGAAAAGATGATAAACATGTTAAGTTTGTTTGTCAAAGAGTTAATAATATTTATATGATTAGCCTTGATGATATATCTTCAAGTGATGCGAAATGGTTTTTAAGTAAGGAAGATGATTCATGGTTATGGCAAAGAAAAATTGCACACATCCACATGGATTACTTAAAAAAGTTGGTCTCTAAAGAGCTAGTAATTGGACTACCCAAACTCAAATTTTAAAAAAGATAAATTATGTGATGCATGTCCAAAGGGAAAACAAGTAAAAGTTTCTTTTAAAGCTAAAAATATTATTTCAACTTCTAGACCTTTACAACTTTTGCACATGGATCTTTTTGAACCATATACAACTATGAGCTTTAGTGCAAATTACTATGCACTAGTGAGTGTGGATGATTTTTCTAGATTCACATGGACATTGTTTCTTTCTCAAAAAAATAATGCATTTCAAGCTTTTAAGAAACTTGCCAACATTACATCCATAAGAAGTGACCATGGTAGTGAGTTTGAAAATCATGATTTTGAAACTTTTTGTGATGAACACGACATTGAACATAATTTTTCTGCTTCTAGAACTCCACAACAAAATGGAGTTGTAGAAAGGAAAAAAATAATTTTTAAAATAAATGACAAGAACTATGCTCAATAAGGCTACACTTCGTAAGTATTTCTGGGTTGATGTGGTATGTATTACGTGTTATGCTATGAATAGGATCCTAATAAGGCTAATTTTAAAGAAAATCTCATATGAGTTAAAGGAAAGAAGCCTACTGTTTCACATTTTCATATTTTTGGATATAAATGTTTTGTTTTAAATAATGAAAGGATAACTTAGGAAAGTTTGATGCTAAGTCTAATGAATATTTATTTCTAGGTTATTCTAATCATAGCAAGGCTTTTAGAATTTATAATAAAAGAACTATGACCATTAAAGAGTCCATTAATGTTGCTTTCGATGAAACTAACCCAAATAGACTGAGAAATGATCTTGTTGATGATGTTGTAGAAATTTTAGAAAATCCTTTTTGGACAACAAAGAGACAGAAGACAAAAAGCAAGAAGAAAACCAAGAGGATTCATAAACCATGGATCTTCCCAAGGAATGGAGAACTTCAAGATATCATCCTCTTGACATGGTGATAGGTGATATATCTAAAGGGGTAACTACACGAAACTCAATTAGAAATGCATGTAACCATATGGCTTTTGTTTCACAAATTGAGCCTAAAGGCATAAATGAAGCCTTTGATGATGAACATTAGATCTTGGCCATGCAAGAGGAGTTAAACCAATTTGAAAAAAAAATCAAGCTCGGGATTTGGTTCCAAGGCCCAATGATCATCAAATAATAGGCTGTTGGGAATTGCGGATACATCACATAGAGAAAAAGTAAAATTCCCACGAAGGATCCATGTGAAAAAAGAAGCCATAAAATGTGATTTTTGAGTTTACCTCTTGAAGCTTGACAAAAAATGAATCGAGCAAATCATAAGCACTGAAACAGCAATGATGCCTCTATGTAATCCACATGAACAGACTTGCAAAAACATCTAACGTCCACAGTCTTGGAGTCCCACCTCTCTACGATAGTGCTAGCTGCAAAGAAAAAAGAAACTTGTCACTCTCACACTCACTATTTCTGTCAAGTACAGCTAGGGTTTTTTATGCGTCCATTGACAGCCCCTTAGTAGTGTTATTTATAATAGCTGATGCCTTATGTGAGTGAGAGTAGCAGTAGGTAAGCTATACAACCATAAGCTCATTTGTTATGAGTCTGGCCCACGATTGAATCCCAGTCCAACTTGGATCCTTATTGCTTCAACTAAGTTTGTTCTAAGTATGTGACCTTGTAGGTTCTCATGACGTTGGCAATAATATTAAAATCTCATGTTAATATTATAAGCAGTGAGCGGTATCTAGCAACACATTGCTACTACCCAAGTAATGAGAATGTCAGTGATTTGACATAACTTTTTCATGATTAATGTTACCGAGTAGTTTAGTCCCTTTGGCCATATATCTAAATTGAACACAAGGCATGGAACGTGTCACCCTTGTATAGTTAAATCTTTTGTTTCCTAATACTCGAGTAGACGTAGAAAAACAAATGAGCTCAATATCTCATATTAACTCATTTGAGCATGGTCATGCATTTTGTGGTCTCACTCAATTAGGGGCCCTGTTATGTAGGAGGGACAAATACCATCTAGATCACTCACATCCATCCACATGATTCGTGGTATATCTAATAACTAACTTTATAATCACCTTGTTACAGATGACGTTTGATGGCATTAAAACATGCAACTCCTCATGTAGGAATCATAGTGATTTCGGGTCAAAGGACCACATATACCATTATTACGATGAAAATCGCTTATGACACTCACGTAACGATCCACACAGTGTTCTCACGGAGGATCAGTCCAATACATCATTACTTTAATATGTACCCATGTGAAGACTTGATATCTCATATCCATGACTTGTGATATGTGGCCATCAATCTACACACATACTAGTCTCAATGCATTATTGTCTTCCTGATTAATAATAATACTTGACTAAAGACATTTAAGAATAGTGTTTTATTTCTTTCCGATAGGATCTCACGATCAAGTCATCCACTTGATGTCCTATGACATCGAACTTACTATTCTAAAGACTTTATTATGTATATCATAAATTACACAATAAATGAAATACCTCATATATTAAATAAATAACATAATGCAATATATGTAAGACAGTGGAAATAAATTGGCCTCTAGGACATACACGTACAATCTCCCACTTGCACTAGAGCCAATCAGGCATATGTCTATTGCCTAAAGATCTAGTGTGACCTTTATGCTTTTGTTGTGCAAGAGGCTTTGTCAGTGGATCTGCGATGTTATCATCTATTAGTACTCTGCATATCTTCACATATCCTCTATCGATGATCTCACGAATGAGATGGAAGCACCTAAGTATATGTTTAGATCGCTAGTGAGATCTAGGCTCTTTAGCTTGTGCAATGGCTTCATTATTATCACAATAGAGGTCCACTGGATCCACAATGCTAGGAACGACACCAAGCTCAGTAATGAACTTACTGATCCAAACGGCCTCCTTTGCTGCATTGAAGGCAACAATATACTTAGTTTCTGTGGTAGAATCGACGACTGTCTCCTTCTTTGAGCTCTTCCAACTAATAGCCCCACCATTCAGGCAATAAACAAAACCCGATTGTGATATGAAGTCGTCCTTATCGGTCTAGAAGCTAGCATCAGTGTAACCTTTTACAAATAACTCTTCCTCAGCTCCATATATCAAGAACGAATCCTCAGTCTTTCTTAAGTACTTAATGATGTTCTCCAGTGACTTTCACCAGGATAAGACTGGTACCTACTCATCATGCTTAAAATATACGAGATTTCTGGTCGAGTACATAACATGATATACATGATAGATCCAATTGCTGATACATATGAAATCTTGCTCATGTGATCCCTCTCGTCCTGGGTGGAAGGGGATTGAGCCTTGGATAAGCTTACACCATATGACATAGGCAAGAGTCCTTTCTTGGATTCATGCATGTTAAACTATTTTAACAATTTGTCTATGTATATACTCTGACTTAGGCCAAGCAATCTTTGTTCTCTATCTCTATAGATCCTAATACCTAATACATAGGTTGCTTCACCTAAGTCCTTCATGGAAAAGCATTTCCCCAACTAAGTCTTTACATACTATAAGGTAGAGATGTCTTTTCCGATGAGTAGTATGTCATCTACATATAACACCAAAAAGACAATTGTGCTCCCACTAACCTTCTTGTAGACACAAGATTCTTCTTCATTCTTGATGAAACTAAATTATTTTATTGTATCATCAAAATGAATATTCCAACTTCTGGAAGCTTGCTTCAATCCATAAATAGATCATTGCAACTTGCACATCTTTCCAGCATCTTGTGGAGTGGCAAAACCCTCAGGTTGTGTCATGTACATATCCTCAAGAAGATTTCCATTAAAAGGAAAGTAGTCTTGACATCCATTTACCAGATTTCATAATCGTGGTATGCTGCAATAGCAAGCAAGATCTGAACGATTTGCTTGAAACCTTTAGCCACCAATTGCGCCTGAAAGGTATGCATGTTACCATCCATGTCAGTTTTCTTTTTGAAAACCTATTTGCACCCAATGGGTTTTACCCCTTCAAGTGGGTCAACCAAGTTTCACACCTAGTTGGCATACATGGATTCCATTCAAATCTCATGGCCTTAAGCCATTTCTCAGATTCTAGGCCAATAATGACTTCTTGGTAAGTCACAGGCTTATCTTAATCTATGAACAATATGTCACCTTGTTGGGTCATGAAAAATCCATATCTCTCTGGTTAATGAAGTATCCTATTAGACCTACGTAGGTCTTGTGCTACTAGAGTTAGTTATTGTTGCACAACGACTTGTGGAGGCTGCTCTATTTCCACCACTAGTTTATTGCTACTCTGTGAACTTTGAATT
Organism: Ormosia emarginata; assembly: GCA_029884605.1. Taxonomy (NCBI): domain Eukaryota; kingdom Viridiplantae; phylum Streptophyta; class Magnoliopsida; order Fabales; family Fabaceae; genus Ormosia; species Ormosia emarginata. Next base: position 9,816,322 of record JAQQTP010000056.1, on the reverse strand, counting down.
TCTTCAAGTTCTATTTTCCTCCCACTGGTTCCTTTGGAGATAAACTCCTTTTCTAGAAACACAGCAGTCTGTGTGACAAACACTTTGCCTTCGGTAGTGTTATGGAAATAGTATCCCTTGGTTTCCTTGGAACACCCCACAAAGAAGCATTTATCTGATTTGGGTCCAAGCTTATAAAAAATTTGTCATTTCATGTAAGTTTCACAACCCTAAATCTTCATGAAAGACATACTGGGTCATCTCCCAGTTCATATCTCATATGGTATCTTTTGAACCATCTTGCATAGAACACAGTTAGGTGTAAAAGCTATTGTTAATAACGCATGTCCCGAGAAGGAGCCTGGAAAGTCTGCATGACTCATCATGGATCAGATCATGTCCAACAAGGTTTGGTTCCTCCTTTAGAAACACCATTCCATTGCGGTGTTCCTGGAGGAGTGAGTTGAGATATTATCCTACACTCTTTCAGATGATCATCAAATTGTTGGCTTAAGTATTCACCACCTCGATCTGATTGAAGGACTTTAATACTCTTTCTAAGTTAGTTTTTTACTTCATTCTTGAATTCCTTGAACTTTTCAAAGGATTCTGATTTGTGTTTCATGAGATACACAAACCCATATCTACTAAAATCATCAGTAAATGTAATGAAGTATTGACAATCACCTCTAGTTAGTGTGTTTAGGGGTCCACATACATCATTATGTATGAGGCTCAAAAGATCACTAGCCCTTTCACCTTGTCCAGTGAATAGGGCTTTAGTCATCTTCCCCAATAAACAAGACTCAAGTATCTCATATGATTCGAAATCAAATGAGTCCAAGAATCCATCTTTATGGAGTTTGGAAATGCGTTTCTCATTTATGTGGCCCAAATGACAATGCCAAAGATAAGCTGAGTTTATATTGTAACAACCTAACACTACCACTGTGTATAACTTTAATATACTCAAACAAGTAGTATTAGAATAGTCACTTCTTAATCTAAGCCTGAATCATCCACCAATATAGTAATTATCAGCGTATAAATAAATAGAGCCTTTAATAATAGTAAAGAGATCAAGATAATTTTACACAACTGGAAACTTGATCTTACTACGAAATTACAAAATATGTCTGAGATATACAAAAGAACTATAACAAGCCATAAAAGTATAAATACCACACTAGTAAACTAAATACAATAGTAACATATAGACAAAATAGCTAACTATGTCTTCATCGTCCTTCCTTGCTGCTGCCAAGCTCATTTGCTAGATTTATCATGGAAACAGAAAACTGGCGCGAGAATGACAATTATCAGTAGTAATTTAAAATATGGCATCATCATAAATCCAGCTACTTCAGGAAAAAACTAATTCATATATAAGAAAAAGGATTGGAAAGGTGACATAAGTCAAAACTTAGTCATTTCCCTTCATGAAGTAGATAAGTAAATTAATTAAATAATACAATTTCGTTCATTACATAACATCTCAACTTGAATTAGAACATCTAACTATCATTAGATAGGTGACCAATAAACTCAAGTAACTCAAGTATCCTTTTATACAAAACGAGACAATTGTCCATACAATTGTCAAATTATGCAATGCATGATCATGAATGGATATGCCTAAGATGTGCCCTAAAATGATTGTGCTATGATTTTTTTCAAAACAATTTTATTTTAGAAAAGTACATGTTATTTAAATATTTTCAGGAAGCCTTTTTGTTCCAGGAAGCCCTATTGTTCATTGTATTGTTTCTGGGTAGGTAGGACGCCATTTTGTTTCAAGTTATTTTGTCCATATAATCTTGGCATTAGGAGCCCTTTTGTCCAAGCCATAGTGTTACAATATATGGAAATTTCAAATAACAAGTTTGAAAATCAAAACATGCATAAATATATTAAATCCATTCTTGATTAATTATATACTATGATGTTTTTCATCATTACATCATAACATAACTCAAGGCCTCAACCTTAATTAACATCTAATAGTAAGCATTTAAGGGTTCTTATATCAATCCACATTGATACATCACAAGACATTATTTGGAATAAAAAATTGTTGCACTTTGTAACACCCTTGTGGGGATGTCACATATATAAATAAAATAAAAGAAAGATAAATAAAATCTACCCAAGTTGTAAAACATTTGTAACATAATATTGTGGGTCGTAAAATTCTTCTTGTTAAACAGAATAGTATTAAATAAAATAACGCGGAAACACAAAATAAACAAACCAACATCTCACATAATATACATATGGTACTAGTTATAAGTTATACAAATAATTTATAACTATAAGTATTTAAACTAAAACAATAAACAAAGCAGTAAAAGGGTCAATATATACAAATGCAGACGTGCCCAAGTACACATCATGTATATCTAACCCTCTGAAGGATCACTCTCAGATGAAACTTCAGGTGATAGATATCCAGGATGCTTCGACCCTCTACGGACACGGGTCCGAGCAGTCGATACGCTGCTGATCTCGCTAGGCACATCAAACATACCGCCCCAATGACGCCTAAGAAATAGCGGCAACTCCACATGTAAGTACAACATAGTGGAAAGGATCGGCACTCCATCAAACTCCGTACGTATGGTCACAGTCAGACGCCCTACGTACGTCATCGAATCACAATCCTCTCGCAGACGCCAGGCTTCAGAGCCTCCGTGAAACTCAAGTTGCACGAATCAAAAGAATCCTGGTAGGGTCATATCCACACAATCAATCCAAAGGATATGGATGATCGGATAGTTCTTGATCGTAGAACTGATCTTCGGCCTGCTGCTCCTCCTCCTCTTCAGGATACTCACACTCAAGAGGCTGTTCCTCTTCCTCAAACTCTTTATCACATAATTTAAAATATACAGATAACACATACAAGAAAGAGGTAAGACAATCTAAATCATCACAAACATGGTAAATAAGAAAATGACAATACAATCAGATATACAGTTTATACAATATAGAATGTTATAACGACATAAACATAAATACGGTATAACACATATATCATATAAGAATGAAATACAAAATCAATATATATGATATCACTGATAACTAGATAAAAAAATGTCACCGATAACAAGATAATAATGTACAAGATAGATACATATGCAATATGACACGATCTTACTCCATAGAGCTAAACACATACAGACATCAGAGAGAATGACCCGCAAAATCTATTAGTACCACGGCTGCCCAACCAAACTATTCCGCGGTCTCACGTTGCGTCTATAGCCCACAGTCACATGGCGTGGTGTAGCACACTGTCTAATGTCGTGTCACTACAGGCAATGTACTATTAGATTTTACAAGATCTCGATTAAATATAGTGTGTGTCGAGTCCATAAGTGTGTTGCCAGTTACCACGGCCCAGAGGAGCGACCAACTATCCACATATGGGATACTGCACACTAACATCTCCAAGTCCATAAAGAAAATGAACCACACTATGTTTATCGCACCGACAACATGATGTGATTCAACTCGTCAATCAATCCACCAAAAATTGGCATTAACTCAATGCATGATAGAAAAATTACCAGAATACCCTCAATGGTACAAATATGCGTATTTACGCAAATGCCCTCAATGGCACAAAATCATGCCCTCATGGTAGAAAATCATGCCCTCATGGCAGAGAAAAATATACTGTAAGTCCCACCGGACAAATACTGTTTCACAATCTGTACGGGTTCACCACTTAGCCCGATAGTAAAAATCTACTGTTTTGTCAATCGCATAGAAATTTTATGGCGTTTTCACAATTCTGTCGTTTTTACAAACGTTTTTAAATCGCGTAAATATATTTTACTATTTTTAAAATTACGTAGAGTTTTTAATACGTTTTCTCAATCGGGTAAGGTTTTTAAATTATTTTCTTGTCCGAATTCCTTAAAATTACTGTTTAAATAAACAAAAATAATATTTAGTACGTTTAAACTATGTAGAATATTTTTCATACCGTATACTGTCTTTTGGGCATCTTTTCTATCTTATTTGTCTGTTTTTACTAAAAATTGACAGTATTTTGTTTAGAAACTTATAATAATGGTTTCCTAACTTTTCTGTAAAAATTCCTTTTACTTAATTTTTAACCGTATAATTTAACTTTTGAAAACCACTAACATGCTTCAAAATATAATATGAGCTATATGTTAGAAATTTACAAAAGCTACTATATTTTCTTCTAACAATAAAATCATTAATTTTAACTTCTTAAATTTAATTCTAATTAATTTATTTCTTCAAAACTCATTGCAGAAAAATTCCTTTTAACATATATTGCTTCTTTTTAATTGAAAATGGTTTGGAAATGATTTTAGAAATAAAAAATCCTTGGCTTTGGCATGTTGGCCGAAATACTTAAAATTGCTATTTGATCTCTTCATTCATTTTTCTTGCTCTAAACAATTTTGCATCTTGTTAATTTTCCTAGGTTAATTAAATCACACTCTTAGAAAATTGATGAGAACATTTTGGTTCTCCTTTTTGGTTGAGGCCGTGAGCCTTGTTATTGTGTTCTTTGGAACACTCATGCAATCCTTGATATGTTGTTCACATCCTAATATTTATACATGCATCTACTAACACATACAATATTTCAAAGCTTGTAGACATGCAAATTAATACAAATCACAAATAGGAAAGCTAATAACAAACACACAAATGAATCCTTATAGATTCTACAATCACAAACAATTTCCATCTTCTTACCACCACCCAAGGATGATAAGATTAAGTCTTCCTCTTACCTTAAATGAAGACAAATACTCTTTCACTCCTTCTTAGGGTTTCGGTTTTCACCCTCCAAGATACCTATTAAGCTTAAACAAAATTCTACAAATTATAATCATGAAAGAAAGCTTAAACCATGGATCAATCATGGCTTAGAACTTTGAAAAAGAATTTAGAAATGAAAAACAAGAAATTTTACCTTCTATGTAAAATCTACCAAGTAGATTTTCAAGCCCAAGATGAATGATTTTGCAGGAACTCTCAACTAGAGATGTTCTTAGAATTGTGTTTAGGTTTAGAAAAGTTGGTTGGATGAAATTTTGGGTGGATGGATGGTGAATATGGGTTCTTGGCCGAATGCTTCACAAGGAAACAACAATGGAGTCTTGTGTTTTTTTGGAAGAGAGAGAAGAGAGAAAATGCATGAAAATTAAGTGAAGAATGGCCTTGAATTGACCCATAGACTTCAAATGAATAATTAAAATAAGATTTCCAATGGTGAGGATTAAGACTTGAAAAATATTATTTTCCTAGCCTGTCTCAAAGCAAATCACACAAAAAGTCCAAATAAAATAACCTAATCATTATTATAAAGCTACTCTAGCTTAAAACATTCATATAGAAAAACAACAAACAAAATAATATTATACAAAAAATCCTAAAAATTAAAAGGACATAACGGTTGGGTTTAGTAAGATCCCCATTTATCCTAAAGTTGAAAAACATCAAACAATCACACAAAAAGTCATTCGGACATTATTACAAACAATAATTCACCCAAAAGTTTAGGGTGTTACACACTTTACATAAAAATCAAGATTTCTTAAAGAGTACCCACACCATCTCATAATGCTTCAATCAACTCTTTAACATTTATTACTCAATTAAACTAGATTAAATTTTTAAGCTACAAGCACAGAAGTTCACGTTTCTATACATTTATAATTTGTTATGATACTAGAATAATCAGATATCACCTTCTTAAAATCTGTTTTGGGTATTGGGTAATAGGTTAGCAATATCTATTAAATGGTTACCGTTTTGTTTGTAGTTCTGTGCATTTGATTAACCAATTAAGATCTTAAGTTAATTGGTTATTATTGTATCACCATAGCTTCATTTAAATTTTCCACCAACAATCCCCAAAAACAAGGTTCTGGGAACAACCAATAACAGGGTATACAGCAAAGATAACCAGTTATTTTACTGGTTTCAAACAAAAAAAAATGAAGCACTACGTTACTGGTTTCAAACCAGAAAAATGAAGCACATAACCATCACATTTACTAGTTGTAAACCAGAAAAATGAAGCACTACGTTACTGGTTTCAAACCAGAAAAATGACGCACATAACCATCACATTTACTGGTTTTAAACCAGAAAAATGAAGCACCACATTACTTGTTTTCAAACCATAAAATAAAGCAACCACAACAGCTACATTATTGGTTTCAAACCAGAAAATAAAATAACCACAGCAGCCACGTTACTCGTTCAAACCAAAAAATGAAGCACATAATAATCACGTTTTTGGCTTGCTTTGTAACACCCCAACTTTTGGGTAAATGACCGTTGTATCCTAATTTTACTGTTTCTTGATTTTTTGTATGAAATACAGAAATATTTTATAGTCTATGATTTTATTAGGTCATTTTGCGTAATTTGCTTCGAGACCGTAAAATAAAAATTTTGTCAAACTACTGTTTTAAATTTTTGTGTGAAATACAGATATATATTACTGTCTATAATTTTATTTGAATGTTTTGGATGATTTGCTTCGTCGTGGGAAAAAATAGAAAAATGACCATTACGTCCCGAATGTACTATTTTTAATTTTTCTGTATGATACAGTGTTTTATATTACTGTCTATGATTTTATTTGGGTGTTTTATGTGATTTGCTTCGAGTCAGGAAATTTAAAATTTTCTGGACCGGAAATTTTATTATTATTCTGAGTGGGGATCTTACTAAACCCAATTCGAATGATCAATTGTGAATCTTTTAATTTTTAGGATTTAATCTATCAAATAAAATAATTTTATATTATTATAATATTATTTTATTAGTCAAGACAAATAAGTGACAAATGAATCGAAATGTATGCGGGACCCACGTTTAGTCATCAAGTGCTTTACACGTGGACTAATGAGGAGCTGGTCAAAATTGGTGGCTGTGACTCATCGCAACAGGCCAATAGAAATTCGACATGTGGCGTGACACCTCAGCACCATGACTCAGCAAATTCCGGAAGGTTCCAGAAGCGGTGACTCGCTCTGTGACTCACCATAGTGAGTCACCTGTTTCAGAAGCTTCTATGATGACTCACCATGCTGACTCAGCGTTGTGACTCATCATTGATGACTCAGCTGATGACTCAGCGCTGTGACTCACCATTGATGATGCAGTTGATGACTCAGTCAGTGACTCAGCACGCTGAATTGCCATGCTGACTCACCTGCTCTAGAAAATATCTACGCTGACTCGCCATGCTGACTCACCCGTTCTAGATAGTTCCACGATGACTCATCATACTGACTCATTGTAGTGAGTCACATGTTCTAGAAATTTCTCTTTGATGACTCGCTTTATGACTCATCAAGGGCAATCAGTAGAAAAATGATCAATAATAATTGTTACTCTGCTAGTATAAGATAAAAATCTAGGTATATTTTATAATCCATTAGACAATAAATACTGACTTCATAAATAGTAATTATTGTTTATTGGTAAAAGTATATTAGAAAATATACAGTGTGCACTAATAGAAATTGGTCAACAAAAATAGTAACCAATCGGAATCAAGATAGTAAATATTCAACCAATAGAAATTGGTCAAGAATAATGGCTTTGACTCTTTAAGGACCAATAGGAAGCAAGCTTTTAAACAAATATTAGACTTCTTAAAGTTGTTGGTCTACGGTGAAGGAGAAGAGAAATTACTCTAAATAGCCAATTCACTTTGTGAATTCACGTAGAAGACTTTGTGAAATGCATGTAGAAAGCCAAATTGAATAAAAGGAAGACTAGTCAATATTGATGGCTTTTCTTTGTTGCTTTCTACGGCAAAGCAAGCTTTTGGTGAAGTAAATATTACCATTCAATTCTTGCTATCTATTATTAAATTACCCAAGTAAGACAAAGTCAATTTTAGTGGCTTCTTTCCATGTGCTTCTACGGCAATGCATGCCTTTAGGAAAACAATATTCAACAATTCAATTCATTCTTATTCCTATGCATTTACGACCATGCATTTGGAGGGAGCAAAACCAAACATAATTCTCACCTTCTCTCAAAGTGATTCACGGCCATGCATAGCAAATAGGAGACTTTGTTTTCATTTAATCAAAGTCTTCACATTTCTTCAAAGCTATCCAACAAGAAAAGCTCTCAAATGTTTCTTCTCTTTTTCTTCTCCAACCTCACGGCCTCCTCACCCTTTTCCATCACTTACTCTTCTATAATTCTAAACTACCTTATTTCTTACTTCCTTACTTCATTTCAAGACACTTTGTAGTTGAAACCTAAGCTTAAATCATCCTTTTTCTATCTTGTTCTTCAAAGCTTAAGTTTGAAGCCTTGAAGGTAGGGTCCTTAAATCTTCATGTTTCTATCCATTTCAAAGTTTTAATCATGATTTTAATCCATGATTATTTTAGTTTAGAGCCTTAGGTATTAATATTGTATGTTTTCTTTGATTTTCAAGAAGCTCTTGGTGGAGAAAATTTGCTTGAAAGAGACATACAAGGAGCTTTGGAGGTTCTCCAAGAGGTAAGAGGGAGATTACCCTCATCAACCATGTGTTGGTGGTGAGGAATGTTTGTGTTTGTGGTGAAGAATCCATAAGGATTCATTCACTTGATTGTTTATTATTTTTCCTAATTGTGATTGATTATGTGTGCAAGCATGTCTAATAGCTTTAATATTTTGTATGTGTTTTATGGTTGTTTTAATATATGGTATGTGTACATATATGCATGATGATTATTGTAACATGTAAATAATATACAAGGATTTGCATGAGTGTTCCAAAGAACACAAATCCAAGCTCACGGCCTCAAGGCAAAGAGGAGAACTAAAATGTTCTCATCAATTTTCTAAAAGTGGAATTTAATTAACCTAGGAAAATTGACATATTACAAATTGGTTTAAAGTAAGAAAGATGAATTTAAAGATCAAATGGCAACTATGTATATTTCGCCAACATGCCTAAGTTGAATGTTTTGATTTCTAAAACCATTTTCTAAAACAATGATTTAATGAATTTAGGTAATACAATGAATTGAACATTGATTTAGAAGATGAAAAATAATTTAAAGATCAAATGCAAAGACTTTGTTAAATTTGGCCAACATGCCACATACCTTTGATCCAAATTTATTTTCTAACTATTGACTAGATAATTTAATTAGATCAAGAGTTTTATAAGAGATTAAATGTATGGAAATAATTAGGAATGAATTATAAAGCATAGAATGATTTTTGGCCAATATGCCAAATTTAAATGTTTTTGATTTATAGAATTGTTTTCAACTAAGGTTAAGTAATAAATGCTAAAAGAATTTTTCTACAATGAATTTTGAAGAAATAAATTGATTAGAATTAAGTTTAAGAAGTTAAAACTAGTGATTTTTTTTACTTGTTAGAAGAAAATACAAGTAGCTTTTGTAAATTTCTAACATATAGCTCATTTTATATTTTGAAGCATGTTAGTAATTTTCAAAATGTTAAATTATACGATTAAAAATTAAGTAAATGGAATTTTTACAGAAAAATTAGGAAACCATTATTATAAGTTTTCTAAATAAGATACTGTCAATTTCTATTAAAAACGGACAAATAAGATAGAAAAGATGTCCAAAAGACAGTATGCGGTATGAAAAATATTCTACGTAGTTTAAACGTACTAAATATTATTTCTGTTTATTTTAAATAGTGATTTTTAAGGAATTCAGATAAGAAAATGATTTAAAAATCTTACGCGATTGAGAAAACGTATTAAAAACTCTACGCGATTCTAAAAACAGAAAAATAAATTTACGCGATTTAAAAACGTTTGTAAAAACGACGAGATTGTGAAAATGCGATAAAATTTCTACGCGATTGACCGAAACTGTATATTTTATACTATTGAGAGTATTCTGTATATTTTCGCTGTCGGGCTATGAGGTGAACCCGTACAGGCTTTGAAACAGTATTTGTCTGGTGGGACTTACTGTATATTTTTGCCATTGAGGGCAAGCCATGAGGGCATATATATTTATATATATATATATATACCTTTGAGGGTATTTTGAGAATCTATATTTCTGGACATCCATTGAGTTAATGCCAATTTTGGTGGATTGATTGACGAGGTGAATCACATCGTATTCTCGGTGCGATAAGCGTAGTGTGGTTCGATTTTGAATGAACTTGGAGACGTTAGTGTGCATAATTCCATATGTGGACAGTTGGTTGCTCTTCTGGGGCCGTGGTAATTGGTAACACACTAATGGACTCGACACACACTATACTTAATCGAGATCTTGTAAAGTCTAATAGTACATTGCCTGTAGTGACGCAACGTTAGACAACGTGCTACACCACGCCATGTGACTGTGGGCTATAGACGCAACGTGTGACCGCGGAATAGTTTGGTTGGGCAGCCGTGGTACTAATAGATTTTGCAGATCATTCTCTCTCTGATGTCTGTGTTTTTAGCTCCATGGAGTATGATTGTGTCATATTGCACATGTATCGTGTTGTTATTTATTATGTTATTCATTATTTCTTTATCTTATGATTTTTTATCCGTGATATTATATGTTTATATGTTTTATTTTGTTTGTACATTATTATCTTTTATCTCGTGATATTATATGTTGTTATTGCATTTAATAGTTATTTTATATTGTTATGATTTATGTTATGGCATTTTATATTGTATGAATGGTTATATCTATCCTGGTAATGTTATTGTAGTTTATTTTATTATGATATATGCTTATTTGATTTATTTATAAATTGATAACATGATTGTACTTGTGATATCTATGTGTATGGAATGACTTTGTCATTCGTATAATTCTTTGCTACCGTACTGGTATTGGTGAAATGGGATCTCACCTCTTTACTGTATTGCTTTATTGTGTTTGTATTGTTAAATTCGTATAGTAGACGAAGGAAGTTTCTTAGACCTACTGGAGGCTATATTCGAAAGATGGTGAAGGCGTCAAGGTGTAATCTTCCAAGTTTCAACAAGATGCAGTTGATGAAGAAATGGAACATGTAGGTTGGGGTTTTCGTTAGTGTTGTTACTGTGCTATTAGTAGTAACCGTCAGTGGGTTTGCTACTGTTTCTCTGAGTCTGTAAATGTTATGTTTTAAATTGTTGTTGAATATTTTTGTGGCATATATAATATGTGTATTAATCAATTCAATTTAATTTCTGTTTTTCTTATAATTTTTGGTAAGTTTATATTTTCGCAAAATGAAATTTTAAAATTCATCTTTTAAAACTCAAAGCTTTTATAAAATGATTTCATTTGGTTTTATGTTTTATTTAAAAATGTGACGCCCTACGGAGGGTGTTACATTAGTTGGTATTAGAGCACGGTTAGAGTCTTTTGGGGTTTTGTGGTTATGTCTGTCTTGTTTGTGCTGTATGACTCTCTGTGCTTGGACTCCGAAAGGAGACAATGTTTGTTTGAAATGGTTACATCCGGTTTCCATTGTATTATGATTCATCCGTCTTTGAAGGAAGGCGATGATTCATGGTAAACGTGCACGTGAGGAAGCAGGACGTGATAGCGGCGATATGACTGCAACTATGAAAGTGGTGCAAAGAATAGTTGAAGGAACGGTATAGCAGAGCTAAAGGATTGTTCAGCAACAGGAAACGATGGCCGAGAATGAGGATCGGACAAAGTCAAAATAAATCTTGGAATGCGAGGTTTCGTAACGTTGGACCATATTGGCTCTCAAGGAGGAGAAATCGTAAGACCAAGCAATTCCAGTGGAAAAACGTATTCGTGATCATCGGGAAGTCAACAACAACAACAATCTTGTGGAGGAGAGCCGAGTGATAGCAGGTTTGGTCAGACTGTGACATCTACGCCACAATGTCAGAAGTGTGGGGAAGATCATCTAACGAGGGGCAGTACAATTAAAGAAATCATCTATTTCAAGTGTAGGATGCCCACACATTTTGCTGAAAAGTGTATCTCACCAAAGACGAAGTCATCTATTAGTAACGTACGTGCTTTGACATCTTAAGTAGAATGGAGCAACGATTCTTCAAGTGGAGCAAAAACATCTTAGACTGAGGACCTAAACAAAGAAGATTGTATCACAAAAAGCTGATCCTTTAACCATACTGTATAATTCCGAGGGTAACCTATTTCTTTATGGCATATAATTGTGTGGGTCAGTTAGAGTTATTTGTGTCTTCATTATCTTTTGATCTGGTTGTTTCTACTTCTATTGTTAAAATATGTGGTTGAGGACTTGAGTTACTTAAACCATCCTAAGTCTATTAAATAATTGAATATTTTCTGTTGATTCAATTTGTGTACTTCTTTCTCAAAACAGACGTGATCTAAAAATATGGATTGGGTATTTTTCCAACCATCCATGCTCTGTTAGACCAGTTGGTTGAATTATTCAACTTAAAAAGTTTACTTCTAAATTCATCGGACCACATCAATTTCTCTATTGGATAGGTTCGGTGGTATGGATGATTCTATCATCTCTTATTTCTATGCCTTCATGATATCTTTCATATGCCGCAATTGCGAAAATGTATTTTTGGTTTAACTCATTCTTTTATGACTAATTGACTGTTTGAGTTGATTAGAGCTATCAATATCTTTATTACCTTTTGACTTATCTATTTCTGCTTTTATTACCAAATCCATTGTTATTATTCAGTTTCTTAAACAATCTTTTATTTTAATCTAAATTGTCTACCTCTTTCACGAGATAGATGTGATCTTATAAATGGATTGGTTATCTTTAATCATATCCTATAGATTGTTCCAGTAAAACTTTGGTGTCTCAGAAAACTTATTCTTAAAATTGGGCAATGTCAAATTCTTGGTTAGACATGTCTAGTAACAATTCAGATAGTTTCTCTATCTTTTCTTTTTAAATTTTTATAATGTCCTTTTATGTATTGCAATTGCAAGAAAGGATATTCTTAGTTAAAATTATGTCATAAGTATCAGATACAGTATTGTTGAAAAAGAGAACTTGATTTGTGAGGCACTTCCTGTTAAAAGCAAAGGCAAGAGAATGAATGAAGCGGTACAAAGGCGGGGACAATTTTAAGTGGTGCCGTTCGAGATGGCGAATGTTTCCGTAATATTCACAGGTTATGTGGATAAAGTCTTTCATCCTTATTTAGACAAAATTGTCATTATCTTTATTAATGACATTCTGATCTATTCTCGAAATCATGAGGAACATGCTAAATATCTTAGTGTGGTTCTCCATGTTTTACGCGATGCAAGGAGTTTTGTTTGTCGAGGAAATCTGGAATGGCGTAAACGGATATGCAACGTGGGAACTAAAAGACAAGAGTGGAGGAGTAGTATCCATGATTGTTCAGAGACTGCTACGAATTTCGGGGGTGAAATTCTTTTTAGGAGGGGAGAGTTGTAACACCCCAACTTTTGGGTAAATGACCGTTGTGTCCTAATTTTACTGTTTCTTGATTTTTTGCATGAAATACAGAAATATTTTACAGTCTATGATTTTATTAGGTCGTTTTGCGTAATTTGCTTCGAGACCGTAAAATAAAAATTTTGTCAAACTACTGTTTTTAATTTTTCTATGGGAATACAGATATATATTACTGTCTGTAATTTTATTTGAATGTTTTGGATGATTTGCTTCGTCGTGGGAAAAAGTAAAAAAATTACCATTACGTCCCAAATGTATTGTTTTTAATTTTTTTGTATGATACAGTGTTTTATATTACTGTCTGTGATTTTATTTGGGTGTTTTATGTGCTTTGCTTCGAGTCAGGAAATTTAAAATTTTCTGGACTGGGGAAATTTTATTATTATTCGGAGCTGGGGGATCTTACTAAACCCAATTCTGAATGATACTGTTGTGAATCTTTTAATTTTTAGGATTTAACTGTCAAATAAAATAATTTTATATTATTATAATATTATTTTATTAGTCAGTACAAATAAGTGACAGCAGACCCAGAAATGTTTGCGGGACCCACGTTTAGTCATCAAGTGCTTTACACGTGGACTAACGAGGAGCTGGTCAAAATTGGTGGTTGTGACTCATCGCAACGGGCCAATAGAAATTCGACACGTGGCGTGACACCTCAGCACCATGACTCAGCAGATTCCGGAAGGTTCCAGAAGCGGTGACTCGCCCTGTGACTCACCGTAGTGAGTCACCTGTTTCAGAAGCTTCTATGATGACTCACCATGCTGACTCAGCATTGTGACTCATCATTGATGACTCACCGATGACTGTGGTGTGACTCACCATTGATGATGCGCTTGATGACTCGATCATGACTCGAAGACGCCGAATTGCCATCTTCACCCTGCTCTAGAAAATATCTACGCTGACTCGCCATGCTGACTCACCCGTTCTAGATAGTTCCACGATGACTCATCATACTGACTCATTGTAGTGAGTCACATGTTCTAGAAATTTCTCTTTGATGACTCGCTTTATGACTCATCAAGGGCAATCAGTAGAAAAATGATCAATAATAATTGTTACTCTGCTAGTATAAGATAAAAATCTAGGTATATTTTATTATCCATTAGACAATAAATACTGACTTCATAAATAGTAATTATTGTTTATTGGTAAAAGTATATTAGAAAATATACAGTGTGCACTAGAAATTGGTCAACAAAAATAGCAACCAATCGGAATCAAGATAGTAAATATTCAACCAATAGAAATTGGTCAAGAATAATGGCTTTGACTCTTTAAGGACCAATAGGAAGCAAGCTTTTAAACAAATATTAGACTTCTTAAAGTTGTTGGTCTACGGTGAAGGAGAAGAGAAATTACTCTAAATAGCCAATTCACTTTGTGAATTCACGTAGAAGACTTTGTGAAATGCATGTAGAAAGCCAAATTGAATAAAAGGAAGACTAGTCAATATTGATGGCTTTTCTTTGTTGCTTTCTACGGCAAAGCAAGCTTTTGGTGAAGTAAATATTACCATTCAATTCTTGCTATCTATTATTAAATTACCCAAGTAAGACAAAGTCAATTTTAGTGGCTTCTTTCCATGTGCTTCTACGGCAATGCATGCCTTTAGGAAAACAATATTCAACAATTCAATTCATTCTTATTCCTATGCATTTACGACCATGCATTTGGAGGAGCAAAAACCAAACATAATTCTCACCTTCTCTCAAAGTGATTCACGGCCATGCATAGCAAATAGGAGACTTTGTTTTCATTTAATCAAAGTCTTCACTTTTCTTCAAAGCTATCCAACAAGAAAAGCTCTCAAATATTTCTTCTCTTTTTCTTCTCCAACCTCACGGCCTCCTCACCCTTTTCCATCACTTACTCTTCTATAATTCTAAACTACCTTATTTCTTACTTCCTTACTTCATTTCAAGACACTTTGTAGTTGAAACCTAAGCTTAAATCATCCTTTTTCTATCTTGTTCTTCAAAGCTTAAGTTTGAAGCCTTGAAGGTAGGGTCCTTAAATCTTCACGTTTTCTATCCATTTCAAAGTTTTAATCATGATTTTAATCCATGATTATTTTAGTTTAGAGCCTTAGGTATTAATATTGTATGTTTTCTTTGATTTTCAAGAAGCTCTTGGTGGAGAAAATTTGCTTGAAAGAGACATACAAGGAGCTTTGGAGGTTCTCCAAGAGGTAAGAGGGAGATTACCCTCATCAACCATGTGTTGGTGGTGAGGAATGTTTGTGTTTGTGGTGAAGAATCCATAAGGATTCATTCACTTGATTGTTTATTATTTTTCCTAATTGTGATTGATTATGTGTGCAAGCATGTCTAATAGCTTTAATATTTTGTATGTGTTTTATGGTTGTTTTAATATATGGTATGTGTACATATATGCATGATGATTATTGTAACATGTAAATAATATACAAGGATTTGCATGAGTGTTCCAAAGAACACAAATCCAAGCTCACGGCCTCAAGGCAAAGAGGAGAACTAAAATGTTCTCATCAATTTTCTAAAAGTGGAATTTAATTAACCTAGGAAAATTGACATATTACAAATTGGTTTAAAGCAAGAAAGATGAATTTAAAGATCAAATGGCAACTATGTATATTTCGCCAACATGCCTAAGTTGAATGTTTTGATTTCTAAAACCATTTTCTAAAACAATGATTTAATGAATTTAGGTAATACAATGAATTGAACATTGATTTAGAAGATGAAAAATAATTTAAAGATCAAATGCAAAGACTTTGTTAAATTTGGCCAACATGCCACATACCTTTGATCCAAATTTATTTTCTAACTATTGACTAGATAATTTAATTAGATCAAGAGTTTTATAAGAGATTAAATGTATGGAAATAATTAGGAATGAATTATAAAGCATAGAATGATTTTTGGCCAGTGTGCCAAATTTAAATGTTTTTTATTTATAGAATTGTTTTCAACTAAGGTTAAGTAATAAATGCTAAAAAGAATTTTTCTACAATGAATTTTGAAAAAATAAATTGATTAGAATTAAGTTTAAGAAGTTAAAACTAGTGATTTTACTGTCAGAAGAAAATACAGTAGCTTTTGTAAATTTCTAACATATAGCTCATTTTATATTTTGAAGCATGTTAGTAATTTTCAAAATGTTAAATTATACGGTTAAAAATTAAGTAAATGGAATTTTTATAGAAAAATTAGGAAACCATTATTATAAGTTTTCTAAATAATATACTGTCAATTTCTATTAAAAATGGACAAATAAGATAGAAAAGATGTCCAAAAGACAGTATGCGGTATGAAAAATATTCTACGTAGTTTAAACATACTAAATATTATTTCTGTTTATTTTAAATAGTGATTTTTAAGGAATTCAGACAAGAAAATGATTTAAAAATCTTACGCGATTGAGAAAACGTATTAAAAACTCTACGCGATTCTAAAAACAGAAAAATAAATTTACTCGATTTAAAAACGTTTGTAAAAATGACGAGATTGTGAAAATGCGATAAAATTTCTACGCGATTGACCGAAACTGTATATTTTATACTATTGAGAGTATTCTGTATATTTTCGCTGTCGGGCTATGAGGTGAACCCGTCACGACAAGCTTTGAAACAAGATATTTGTCCGTGGGACTTACCGTATATTTTTGCCATTGAGGGCAAGCCATGAGGGCATATATATATATATATATATACCTTTGAGGGTATTTTGAGAATCTATATTTCTGGACATCCATTGAGTTGATGCCAATTTTGGTGGATTGATTGACGAGGTGAATCACATCGTATTGTCGGTGCGATAAATGCGTAGTGTGGTTTGATTTTGAATGAACTTGGAGACGTTAGTGTGCATAATTCCATATGCGGACAGTTGGTTGCTCTTCTGGGGCCGTGGTAACGGTAACACACTAATGGACTCGACACACACTATACTTAATCGAGATCTTGTAAAGTCTAATAGTACATTGCCTGTAGTGACGCAACGTTAGAACTACACCACGGGACAATGGGTTCCATGCTACACCACGCCATGTGACCGTGGGCTATAGACGCAACGTGTGACCGCGGAATAGTTTGGTTGGGCAGGGTGGTACTAATAGATTTTGCGTATCATTCTTCTCTCTCGATGTCGTGTTTTTAGCTCCATGGAGTATGATTGTGTCATATTGCACATGTATCTTTTATCGTGTTGTTATTTATTATGTTATTTATTATTTCTTTATCTTGATTTTTTATCTCGTGATATTATATGTTTATATGTTGTATTTTGTTTGTACATTATTATCTTTTATCTGTGATATTATATGTTGTTATTGCATTTAATAGTTATTTTATATTGTTATGATTTACTTGTTATGGCATTTTATATTGTATGAATGGTTATATCTATCCCGGTAATGTTATTGTAGTTTATTTTATTATGATATATGCTTATTTGATTTATTTATAAATTGATAACATGATTGTACTTGTGATATCTGTGTATGGAATGACTTTGTCATTCGTATAATTCTTTGCTACCGTACTGGTATTGGTGAAAGGGGATCTCACCTCTTTACTGTATTGCTTTGTTGTGTTTGTATTGTTAAATTCGTATAGTAGACGAAGGAAGTTTCTTAGACCTATTGGAGGCTATATTCCGAAGATGGTGACGGCGTCAAGGTGTAATCTTCCATGTTTCAACAGGATGCAGTTGATGAAGAAATGGAACATGTAGGTTGGGGTTTTCGTTAGTGTTGTTACCGTGCTATTAGTAGTAACCGTCAGTGGGTTTGCTACTGTTTCTCTGAGTCTGTAAATGTTATGTTTTAAATTGTTGTTGAATATTTTTGTGGCATATATAATATGTGTATTAATCAATTCAATTTAATTTCTGTTTTTCTTATAATTTTTGGTAAGTTTAAATTTTCGCGAAATAAAATTTTAAAATTCATCTTTTAAAACTCAAAGCTTTTATAAAATGATTTCATTTGGTTTTATGTTTTATTTAAAATGTGACGCCCTACGGAGGGTGTTACATTAGTTGGTATTAGAGCACGGTTAGAGTTTTTTGGGTTTTTGTGGTTATGTCTGTCTTGTTTGTGCTGTATGACTCTCTGTGCTTGGACTCCGAAAGGAGACAATGTTTGTTTGAAATGGTTACATCCGGTTTCCATTGTATTATGATTCATCCGTCTTTGAAGGAAGGGCGATGATTCATGGTAAACGTGCACGTGAGGAAGCAGGACGTGATAGCGGCGATATGACTGCAACTATGAAAGTGGTGCAAAGAATAGTTGAAGGAACGGTATAGCAGAGCTAAAGGATTGTTCAGCAACAGGAAACGATGGCCGAGAATGAGGATCGGACAAAGTCAAAATAAATCTTGGAATGCGAGGTTTCGTAACGTTGGACCATATTGGCTCTCAAGGAGGAGAAATCGTAAGACCAAGCAATTCCAGTGGAAAAACGTATTCGTGATCATCGGGAAGTCAACAACAACAACAATCTTGTGGAGGAGAGCCGAGTGATAGCAGGTTTGGTCAGACTGTGACATCTGCGCCACAATGTTAGAAGTGTGGGGAAGATCATCTAACGAGGGGCGGTACAATTAAAGAAATCATCTATTTCAAGTGTAGGATGCCCACACATTTTGCTGAAAAGTGTATCTCACCAAAGACAAAGTCATCTATTAGTAACGTACGTGCTTTGACATCTTAAGTAGAATGGAGCAACAATTCTTCAAGTGGAGCAAAAGCATCTTAGACTGAGGACCTAAACAAAGAAGATTGTATCATAAAAAGCTGATCCTTTAACCATACTGCATAATTCCGAGGGTAACCTATTTCTTTATGGCATATAATTGTGTGGGTCAATTAGAGTTATTTGTGTCTTCATTATCTTTTGATCTGGTTGTTTCTACTTCTATTGTTAAAATATGTGGTTGAGGACTTGAGTTACTTAAACCATCCTAAGTCTGTTAAATAATTGAATCTTTTCTGTTGATTCAATTTGTGTACTTCTTTCTCAAAACAGACGTGATCTAAAAATATGGATTGGGTATTTTTCCAACCATCCATGCTCTGTTAGACCAGTTGGTTGAATTATTCAACTTAAAAAGTTCACTTCTAAATTCATCGGACCACATCAATTTCTCTATTGGATAGGTTCGGTGGTATGGATGATTCTATCATCTCTTATTTCTATGCCTTCATGATATCTTTCATATGCCGCAATTGCGAAAATGTATTTTTGGTTTAACTCATTCTTTTATGACTAATTGATTATTTGAGTTGATTAGAGCTATCAATATCTTTATTACCTTTTGACTTATCTATTTCTGCTTTTATTACCAAATCCATTGTTATTATTCAGTTTCTTAAACAATCTTTTCTGTTAATCTAAATTGTCTACCTCTTTCACGAGATAGATGTGATCTTATAAATGGATTGGTTATCTTTAATCATATCCTATAGATTGTTTCAGTAAAACTTTGGCGTCTCAGAAAACTTATTCTTAAAATTAGGCAATGTCAAATTCTTTGTTGGACATGTCTGGTAACAATTCAGATAGTTTCTCTATCTTTTCTTTTTAAATTTTTATAATGTCCTTTTATATATTGCAATTGCAAGAAAGGATATTCTTAGTTAAAATTATGTCATAAGTATCAAATACAGTATTGTTGAAAAAGGAAACTTGAATTGTGAGGCACTTCCAGTTAAAAGCAAAGGCAAGAGAATGAAGCGGTACAAAGGCAGGGACAATTTTAAGTGGTGCTGTTCAGACTGGCGAATGTTTCCATAATATTCACAGGGTATGTGGATAAAGTCTTTCGTCCTTATTTAGACAGAATTGTCATTATCTTTGTTAAAGACATTCTGATCTATTCTCGAAATCATGAGGAACATGCTAAATATCTTAGTGTAGTTCTCCAAGTTTTACGCGATGCAAGGAGTTTCGTTTGTCGAGGAAATCTGGAATGGCGTAAACGGATATGCAACGTGGGAACTAAAAGACAAGAGTGGAGGAGTAGTATCCATGATTGTTCAGAGACTGCTACGAATTTCGGGGGTGAAATTCTTTTTAGGAGAGGAGAGTTGTAACACCCCAACTTTTGGGTAAATGACCGTTGTGTCCTAATTTTACTGTTTCTTGATTTTTTGTATGAAATACAGAAATATTTTACAATCTATGATTTTATTAGGTCGTTTTGCGTAATTTGCTTCGAGATCAGTAAAATAAAAATTTTGTCAAACTACTTGTTTTAAATTTTTCTCGTGTGAATACGTATATATATTCTTGTCTGTAATTTTATTTGAATGTTTTGGATGATTTGCTTCGTCGTGGGAAAAAATAAAAAAATGACCATTACGTCCCAAATGTATTGTTTTTAATTTTTTTGTATGATACAGTGTTTTATATTATTGTCTGTGATTTTATTTAGGTGTTTTATGTGCTTTGCTTCGAGTCAGGAAATTTAAAATTTTCTGGACTGGGGGAATTTTATTATTATTCGGAGCTGGGGGATCTTACTAAACTCAACTCTGAATGATACTGTTGTGAATCTTTTAATTTTTAGGATTTAACTTTCAAATAAAATAATTTTATATTATTATAATATTATTTTATTAGTCAGTACAAATAAGTGACAGTGGACCCAGAAATGTTTGCGGGACCCACGTTTAGTCATCAAGTGCTTTACACGTGGATTAACGAGGAGCTGGTCAAAATTGGTGGCTGTGACTCATCGCAACGGGCCAATAGAAATTCGACACGTGGCGTGACACCTCAAAGACCATGACTCGGCAGATTCCCGAAGGTTCCGTGTGAAGCGGTGACTCGCCCCGTGACTCACCGTAGTGAGTCACCCTGTTTGTAAGCTTCTATGATGACTCACCATGCCGACTCGGACGTTGTGACTCATCATTGATGACTCACCGATGACTCGCCATGTGTGACTCACCATTGATGATGCACGATTGATGACTCGACATCGGTGACTCAAGACGCCGAATTGCCATGCCGACTCACCGCTCTAGAAAATATCTACGCCGACTCGCCATGCTTGACTCACCCGTTCTAGATAGTTCCACGATGACTCATCATCTTGACTCATTGTAGTGAGTCACATGTTCTAGAAATTTCTCTTTGATGACTCGCTTTATGACTCATCAAGGGCAATCGGTAGAAAAAAAATGATCAATAATAATTGTTACTCTGCTAGTATAAGATAAAAATCTAGGTATATTTTATTATCCATTAGACAATAAATACTGACTTCATAAATAGTAATTATTGTTTATTGGTAAAAGTATATTAGAAAATATACAGTGTGCACTAATAGAAATTGGTCAACAAAAATAGCAACCAATCGGAATCAAGATAGTAAATATTCAACCAATAGAAATTGGTCAAGAATAATGGCTTTAACTCTTGAAGGACCAATAGGAAGCAAGCTTTTAAACAAATATTAGACTTCTTAAAGTTGTTGGTCTATGGTGAAGGAGAAGAGAAATTACTCTAAATAGCCAATTCACTTTGTGAATTCACGTAGAAGACTTTGTGAAATGCATGTAGAAAGCCAAATTGAATAAAAGGAAGACTAGTCAATATTGATGGCTTTTCTTTGTTGCTTTCTACGGCAAAGCAAGCTTTTGGTGAAGTAAATATTACCATTCAATTCTTGCTATCTATTATTAAATTACCCAAGTAAGACAAAGTCAATTTTAGTGGCTTCTTTCCATGTGCTTCTACTCAATGCATGCATGCTTTAGGAAAACAATATTCAACAATTCAATTCATTCTTATTCCTATGCATTTACGACCATGCATTTGGAGGGAGCAAAACCAAACATAATTCTCACCTTCTCTCAAAGTGATTCACGGCCATGCATAGCAAATAGGAGACTTTGTTTTCATTTAATCAAAGTCTTCACTTTTCTTCAAAGCTATCCAACAAGAAAAGCTCTCAAATATTTCTTCTCTTTTTCTTCTCCAACCTCACGGCCTCCTCACCCTTTTCCATCACTTACTCTTCTATAATTCTAAACTACCTTATTTCTTACTTCCTTACTTCATTTCAAGACACTTTGTAGTTGAAACCTAAGCTTAAATCATCCTTTTTCTATCTTGTTCTTCAAAGCTTAAGTTTGAAGCCTTGAAGGTAGGGTCCTTAAATCTTCATGTTTCTATCCATTTCAAAGTTTTAATCATGATTTTAATCCATGATTATTTTAGTTTAGAGCCTTAGGTATTAATATTGTATGTTTTCTTTGATTTTCAAGAAGCTCTTGGTGGAGAAAATTTGCTTGAAAGAGACATACAAGGAGCTTTGGAGGTTCTCCAAGAGGTAAGAGGGAGATTACCCTCATCAACCATGTGTTGGTGGTGAGGAATGTTTGTGTTTGTGGTGAAGAATCCATAAGGATTCATTCACTTGATTGTTTATTATTTTTCCTAATTGTGATTGATTATGTGTGCAAGCATGTCTAATAGCTTTAATATTTTGTATGTGTTTTATGGTTGTTTTAATATATGGTATGTGTACATATATGCATGATGATTATTGTAACATGTAAATAATATACAAGGATTTGCATGAGTGTTCCAAAGAACACAAATCCAAGCTCACGGCCTCAAGGCAAAGAGGAGAACTAAAATGTTCTCATCAATTTTCTAAAAGTGGAATTTAATTAACCTAGGAAAATTGACATATTACAAATTGGTTTAAAGCAAGAAAGATGAATTTAAAGATCAAATGGCAACTATGTATATTTCGGCCAACATGCCTAAGTTGAATGTTTTGATTTCTAAAACCATTTTCTAAAACAATGATTTAATGAATTTAGGTAATACAATGAATTGAACATTGATTTAGAAGATGAAAAATAATTTAAAGATCAAATGCAAAGACTTTGTTAAATTTGGCCAACATGCCACATACCTTTGATCCAAATTTATTTTCTAACTATTGACTAGATAATTTAATTAGATCAAGAGTTTTATAAGAGATTAAATGTATGGAAATAATTAGGAATGAATTATAAAGCATAGAATGATTTTTGGCCAATATGCCAAATTTAAATGTTTTTGATTTATAGAATTGTTTTCAACTAAGGTTAAGTAATAAATGCTAAAAAGAATTTTTCTACAATGAATTTTGAAGAAATAAATTGATTAGAATTAAGTTTAAGAAGTTAAAACTAGTGATTTTACTGTTAGAAGAAAATACAGTAGCTTTTGTAAATTTCTAACATATAGCTCATTTTATATTTTGAAGCATGTTAGTAATTTTCAAAATGTTAAATTATACGGTTAAAAATTAAGTAAATGGAATTTTTATAGAAAAATTAGGAAACCATTATTATAAGTTTTCTAAATAATATACTGTCAATTTCTATTAAAAATGGACAAATAAGATAGAAAAGATGTCCAAAAGACAGTATGCGGTATGAAAAATATTCTACGTAGTTTAAACATACTAAATATTATTTACTTTTATTTTAAATAGTGATTTTTAAGGAATTCGGACAAGAAAATGATTTAAAAATCTTACGCGATTGAGAAAACGTATTAAAAACTCTACGCGATTCTAAAAACAGAAAAATAAATTTACGCGATTTAAAAACGTTTGTAAAAATGACGAGATTGTGAAAATGCGATAAAATTTCTACGCGATTGACCGAAACTGTATATTTTATACTATTGAGAGTATTCTGTATATTTTTTTTGTGTCGGGCTTGCCATGGTGAACCCGTATGAGGCTTTGAAACAAGATTTGTCTGCATTGGGACTTACTTTTTGTATATTTTTGCCATTGAGGGCAAGCCATGAGGGCATATATATATATATATATATATATATATATATATATATACCTTTGAGGGTATTTTGAGAATCTATATTTCGGACATCCATTGAGTTGATGCCAATTTTGGTGGATTGATTGACGAGGTGAATCACATCGTATTGTCGGTGCGATAAGCGTAGTGTGGTTTGATTTTGAATGAACTTGGAGACGTTAGTGTGCATAATTCCATATGCGGACAGTTGGTTGCTCTTCTGGGCCGTGGTAACTTTGTAACACACTAATGGACTCGACACACACTATACTTAATCGAGATCTTGTAAAGTCTAATAGTACATTGCCAGCGTAGTGACGCAAGCGTTAGGCAATGTGCTACACCACGCCATGTGATTGTGGGCTATAGGCGCAACGTGTGACCGCGGAATAGTTTGGTTGGGCAGTGATCTTTATGGTACTAATAGATTTTGCGTGATCATTCTCTCTCTGATGTCTGTGTTTTTAGCTCCATGGAGTATGATTGTGTCATATTGCACATGTATCTGTGTTGTTATTTATTATGTTATTTATTATTTCTTTATCTGTGATTTTTTATCTGTGATATTATATGTTTATATGTTGTATTTTGTTTGTACATTATTATCTTTTATCGTGATATTATATGTTGTTATTGCATTTAATAGTTATTTTATATTGTTATGATTTACTGTTATGGCATTTTATATTGTATGAATGGTTATATCTATCCTGGTAATGTTATTGTAGTTTATTTTATTATGATATATGCTTATTTGATTTATTTATAAATTGATAACATGATTGTACTTGTGATATCTGTGTGTATGGAATGACTTTGTCATTCGTATAATTCTTTGCTACCGTACTGGTATTGGTGAAAGGGGATCTCACCTCTTTACTGTATTGCTTTGTTGTGTTTGTATTGTTAAATTCGTATAGTAGACGAAGGAAGTTTCTTAGACCTATTGGAGGCTATATTCCGAAGATGGTGACGGCGTCAAGGTGTAATCTTCCATGTTTCAACAGGATGCAGTTGATGAAGAAATGGAACATGTAGGTTGGGGTTTTCGTTAGTGTTGTTACCGTGCTATTAGTAGTAACCGTCTTGGGTTTGCTCTTGTTTCTCTGAGTCATGTAAATGTTATGTTTTAAATTGTTGTTGAATATTTTTGTGGCATATATAATATGTGTATTAATCAATTCAATTTAATTTCTGTTTTTCTTATAATTTTTGGTAAGTTTATATTTTCGCAAAATGAAATTTTAAAATTCATCTTTTAAAACTCAAAGCTTTTATAAAATGATTTCATTTGGTTTTATGTTTTATTTAAAAATGTGACGCCCTACGGAGGGTGTTACATTAGTTGGTATTAGAGCACGGTTAGAGTTTTTTGGGTTTTTGTGGTTATGTCTGTCTTGTTTGTGCTGTATGACTCTCTGTGCTTGGACTCCGAAAGGAGACAATGTTTGTTTGAAATGGTTACATCCGGTTTCCATTGTATTATGATTCATCCGTCTTTGAAGGAAGGCGATGATTCATGGTAAACGTGCACGTGAGGAAGCAGGACGTGATAGCGGCGATATGACTGCAACTATGAAAGTGGTGCAAAGAATAGTTGAAGGAACGGTATAGCAGAGCTAAAGGATTGTTCAGCAACAGGAAACGATGGCCGAGAATGAGGATCGGACAAAGTCAAAATAAATCTTGGAATGCGAGGTTTCGTAACGTTGGACCATATTGGCTCTCAAGGAGGAGAAATCGTAAGACCAAGCAATTCCAGTGGAAAAACGTATTCGTGATCATCGGGAAGTCAACAACAACAACAATCTTGTGGAGGAGAGCCGAGTGATAGCAGGTTTGGTCAGACTGTGACATCTGCGCCACAATGTTAGAAGTGTGGGGAAGATCATCTAACGAGGGGCGGTACAATTAAAGAAATCATCTATTTCAAGTGTAGGATGCCCACACATTTTGCTGAAAAGTGTATCTCACCAAAGACAAAGTCATCTATTAGTAACGTACGTGCTTTGACATCTTAAGTAGAATGGAGCAACGATTCTTCAAGTGGAGCAAAAGCATCTTAGACTGAGGACCTAAACAAAGAAGATTGTATCATAAAAAGCTGATCCTTTAACCATACTGCATAATTCCGAGGGTAACCTATTTCTTTATGGCATATAATTGTGTGGGTCAATTAGAGTTATTTGTGTCTTCATTATCTTTTGATCTGGTTGTTTCTACTTCTATTGTTAAAATATGTGGTTGAGGACTTGAGTTACTTAAACCATCCTAAGTCTATTAAATAATTGAATATTTTCTGTTGATTCAATTTGTGTACTTCTTTCTCAAAACAGACGTGATCTAAAAATATGGATTGGGTATTTTTCCAACCATCCATGCTCTGTTAGACCAGTTGGTTGAATTATTCAACTTAAAAAGTTCACTTCTAAATTCATCGGACCACATCAATTTTTCTATTGGATAGGTTCGGTGGTATGGATTATTCTATCATCTCTTATTTCTATGCCTTCATGATATCTTTCATATGCCGCAATTGCGAAAATGTATTTTTGGTTTAACTCATTCTTTTATGACTAATTGACTGTTTGAGTTGATTAGAGCTATCAATATCTTTATTACCTTTTGACTTATCTATTTCTGCTTTTATTACCAAATCCATTGTTATTATTCAGTTTCTTAAACAATCTTTTCTGTTAATCTAAATTGTCTACCTCTTTCACGAGATAGATGTGATCTTATAAATGGATTGGTTATCTTTAATCATATCCTATAGATTGTTTCAGTAAAACTTTGGCGTCTCAGAAAACTTATTCTTAAAATTAGGCAATGTCAAATTCTTTGTTGGACATGTCTGGTAACAATTCAGATAGTTTCTCTATCTTTTCTTTTTAAATTTTTATAATGTCCTTTTATATATTACAATTGCAAGAAAGGATATTCTTAGTTAAAATTATGTCATAAGTATCAAATACAGTATTGTTGAAAAAGGAAACTTGAATTGTGAGGCACTTCCAGTTAAAAGCAAAAGCAGAAGGGTGAAGCGGTACAAAGGCAGGGAAATTTTAGGCGGTGCTGTTTAGAGTGGCGAATGTTTCCGTAATATTCACAGGTTATGTGGATAAAGTCTTTCATCCTTATTTAGACAAAATTGTCATTATCTTTGTTAAAGACATTCTGATCTATTCTCGAAATCATGAGGAACATGCTAAATATCTTAGTGTAGTTCTCCATGTTTTACGCGATGCAAGGAGTTTCGTTTGTCGAGGAAATCTGGAATGGCGTAAACGGATATGCAACGTGGGAACTAAAAGACAAGAGTGGAGGAGTAGTATCCATGATTGTTCAGAGACTGCTACGAATTTCGGGGGTGAAATTCTTTTTAGGAGGGGAGAGTTGTAACACCCCAACTTTTGGGTAAATGACCGTTGTGTCCTAATTTTACTGTTTCTTGATTTTTTGTATGAAATACAGAAATATTTTACAATCTATGATTTTATTAGGTCGTTTTGCGTAATTTGCTTCGAGACCGTAAAATAAAAATTTTGTCAAACTACTGTTTTAAATTTTTCTGTGTGAAATACAGATATATATTACTGTCTGTAATTTTATTTGAATGTTTTGGATGATTTGCTTCGTCGTGGGAAAAAATAAAAAAAATGACCATTACGTCCCAAATGTACTGTTTTTAATTTTCTGTATGATACAGTGTTTTATATTACTGTCTGTGATTTTATTTGGGTGTTTTATGTGATTTGCTTCGAGTCAGGAAATTTAAAATTTTCTGGACTGGGAAATTTTATTATTATTCGAGCTGGGGGATCTTACTAAACCCAATTCTGAATGATACTGTTGTGAATCTTTTAATTTTTAGGATTTAACTGTCAAATAAAATAATTTTATATTATTATAATATTATTTTATTAGCCAGTACAAATAAGTGACAGCGGACCCGGAAATGTTTGTGGGACCCACGTTTAGTCATCAAGTGCTTTACACGTGGACTAATGAGGAGCTGGTCAAAATTGGTGGCTGTGACTCATCGCAACGGGCCAATAGAAATTCGACACGTGGCGTGACACCTCGGTGAAAGACCATGACTCGGCTATGACCAGATTCCGAATGGAAGGTTCCGAAGCGGTGACTCGCCTTTGACTGACTCACCGTAGTGAGTCACATGTTCTAGAAATTTCTCTTTGATGACTCGCTTTATGACTCATCAAGGGCAATCGAAGAAGAAAAATGATCAATAATAATTGTTACTCTGCTAGTATAAGATAAAAATCTAGGTATATTTTATTATCCATTAGACAATAAATACTGACTTCATAAATAGTAATTATTGTTTATTGGTTAAAGTATATTAGAAAATATACAGTGTGCACCAAAAGAAATTGGTCAACAAAAATAGCAACCAATAGGAATCAAGATAGTAAATATTCAACTAATAGAAATTGGTCAAGAATAATGGCTTGACTCTTTAAGGACCAATAGGAAGCAAACTTTTAAACAAATATTGGACTTCTTAAAGTTATTAATTTACAGTGAAGGAGAAGAGAAATTACTCTAAATAGCCAATTCACTTTGTGAATTCACGTAGAAGACTTTGTGAAATGCATGTAGAAAGCCAAATTGAATAAAAGGAAGACTAGTCAATATTGATGGCTTTTCTTTGTTGCTTTCTACGGCAAAGCAAGCTTTTGGTGAAGCAAATATTACCATTCAATTCTTACTATCTATCATTAAATTACCCAAGTAAGACAAAGTCAATTTTAGTGGCTTCTTTCCATGTGCTTCTACGGCAATGCATGCCTTTAGGAAAACAATATTCAACAATTCAATTCATTCTTATTCCTATGCATTTACGACCATGCATTTGGAGGGAGCAAAACCAAACATAATTCTCACCTTCTCTCAAAGTGATTCACGGTCATGCATAGCAAATAGGAGACTTTGTTTTCATTTAATCAAAGTCTTCACTTTTCTTCAAAGCTATCAAACAAGAAAAGCTCTCAAATATTTCTTCTCTTTTTCTTCTCCAACCTCACGGCCTCCTCACCCTTTTCCATCACTTACTCTTCTATAATTCTAAACTACCTTATTTCTTACTTCCTTACTTCATTTCAAGACACTTTGTAGTTGACACCTAAGCTTAAATCATCCTTTTTCTATCTTGTTCTTCAAAGCTTAAGTTTGAAGCCTCGAAGGTAGGGTTCTTTAATCTTCATGTTTCTATCCATTTCAAAGTTTTAATCATGATTTTAATCTATGATTATTTTAGTTTAGAGCCTTAGGTATTAATATTGTATGTTTTCTTTGATTTTCAAGAAGCTCTTGGTGGAGAAAATTTGCTTGAAGGAGACATACAAGGAGCTTTGGAGGTTCTTCAAGAGGTAAGAGGGAGATTACCCTCATCAACCATGTGTTGGTGGTGAGGAATGTTTGTGTTTGTGGTGAAGAATCCATAAGGATTCATTCACTTGATTGTTTATTATTTTTCCTAATTGTGATTGATTATGTGTGCAAGCATGTCTAATAGCTTTAATATTTTGTATGTGTTTTATGGTTGTTTTAATATATGGTATGTGTACATATATGCATGATGATTATTGTAACATGTAAATAATATACAAGGATTTGCATGAGTGTTCCAAAGAACACAAATCCAAGCTCACGGCCTCAAGGCAAAGAGGAGAACTAAAATGTTCTCATCAATTTTCTAAAAGTGGAATTTAATTAACCTAGGAAAATTGACATATTACAAATTGGTTTAAAGCAAGAAAGATGAATTTAAAGATCAAATGGCAACTATGTATATTTCGGCCAACATGCCTAAGTTGAATGTTTTGATTTCTAAAACCATTTTCTAAAACAATGATTTAATGAATTTAGGTAATACAATGAATTGAACATTGATTTAGAAGATGAAAAATAATTTAAAGATCAAATGCAAAGACTTTGTTAAATTTGGCCAACATGCCACATACCTTTGATCCAAATTTATTTTCTAACTATTGACTAGATAATTTAATTAGATCAAGAGTTTTATAAGAGATTAAATGTATGGAAATAATTAGGAATGAATTATAAAGCATAGAATGATTTTCGGCCAATATGCCAAATTTAAATGTTTTTGATTTATAGAATTGTTTTCAACTAAGGTTAAGTAATAAATGCTAAAAAGAATTTTTCTACAATGAATTTTGAAGAAATAAATTGATTAGAATTAAGTTTAAGAAATTAAACTTAGTGATTTTACTGTTAAAAGAAAATACAGTAGCTTTTGTAAATTTCTAACATCTAGCTCATTTTATATTTTGAAGCATGTTAGTGATTTTCAAAAAGTTAAATTATACGGTTAAAAATTAAGTAAATGGAATTTTTACAGAAAAATTAGGAAACCATTATTATAAGTTTTCTAAACAAGATACTGTCAATTTCTATTAAAAACGAACAAATAAGATAGAAAAGATGTCCAAAAGACAGTATGCGGTATGAAAAATATTCTACGTAGTTTAAACGTACTAAATATTATTTCTGTTTATTTTAAATAGTGATTTTTAAGGAATTCAGACAAGAAAATGATTTAAAAATCTTACGCGATTGAGAAAACGTATTAAAAACTCTACGCGATTCTAAAAATAGAAAAATAAATTTACTCGATTTCAAAACGTTTGTAAAAACGACGAGATTGTGAAAATGCGATAAAATTTCTATGCGATTGACCGAAACTGTATATTTTATACTATTGAGAGTATTCTGTATATTTTCGCTGTCGGGCTATGAGGTGAACCCGTACAGGCTTTGAAACAGTATTTGTCTGGTGGGACTTACTTGTATATTTTTGCCATTGAGGGCAAGCCATGAGGGCATATATATTTATATATATATATATATATATATATATATATATATATATATATATATATATATATATATATATATATATATATATATACCTTTGAGGGTATTTTGAGAATCTATATTTCGGACATCCATTGAGTTGATGCCAATTTTGGTGGATTGATTGACGAGGTGAATCACATCGTATTGTCGGTGCGATAAGCGTAGTGTGGTTCGATTTTGAATGAACTTAGAGACGTTAGTGTGCATAATTCCATATGTGACGGTTGGTTGCTCTTCTGGGCCGTGGTAACTTGTAACACACTAATGGACTCGACACACACTATACTTAATCGAGATCTTGTAAAGTCTAATAGTACATTGCCTGTAGTGACGCAATGTTAGACAGCGTGCTACACCACGCCATGTGACTGTGGGCTATAGACGCAACGTGTGACCGCGGAATAGTTTTGTTGGGCAGCCATGGTACTAATAGATTTTGCAGATCATTCTCTCTCTGATGTCTGTGTTTTTAGCTCCATGGAGTATGATTGTGTCATATTGCACATGTATCTGTGTTGTTATTTATTATGTTATTTATTATTTCTTTATCTGTGATCTTTTATCTGTGATATTATATGTTTATATGTTGTATTTTGTCTGTACATTATTATCTTTTATCTGTGATATTATATGTTATTATTGCATTTAATAGTTATTTTATATTATTATGATTTTGTTATGACATTTTATATTGTATGAATGGTTATATCTATCCTGGTAATGTTATTGTAGTTTATTTTATTATGATATATGCTTATTTGATTTATTTATAAATTGATAACATGATTGTACTTGTGATATCTGTGTGTATGGAATGACTTTGTCATTCGTATAATTCTTTGCTACCGTACTGGTATTGGTGAAAGGGGATCTCACCTCTTTACTGTATTGCTTTGTTGTGTTTGTATTGTTAAATTCGTATAGTAGACGAAGGAAGTTTCTTAGACCTATTGGAGGCTATATTCTGAAGATGGTGACGGCGTCAAGGTGTAATCTTCCAAGTTTCAACAAGATGCAGTTGATGAAGAAATGGAATATGTAGGTTGGGGTTTTCGTTAGTGTTGTTACCGTGCTATTTGTAGTAACCGTCAGTGGGTTTGCTACTGTTTCTCTGAGTCTGTAAATGTTATGTTTTAAATTGTTGTTGAATATTTTTGTGGCATATATAATATGTGTATTAATCAATTCAATTTAATTTCTGTTTTTCTTATAATTTTTGGTAAGTTTATATTTTCGCGAAATGAAATTTTAAAATTCATCTTTTAAAACTCAAAGCTTTTATAAAATGATTTCATTTGGTTTTATGTTTTATTTAAAAATGTGACGCCCTACGGAGGGTGTTACATGCTTGCTTTCCATTAATAACCTGTTATGTTTTACTCTCAAACTTGAAAACTTAAACATATAACAACCAACCATTGTAACTCTTATACTCACCGTACCCTTAACAGTAAAGCTATCAAATTTTTTACTTAATTGGATTATCAACCCACTGCAAATCCAATCAGCACACATAACAAAATTTGTTTACACTATAAGCAAACTTCAAGAGTTACAAAAGAATTTCTCAAAAGATTTTCATACATGAATTGGTAAACCATAGGATGAAATCCAAGATAAAGTAAATAGAAAACCTTACACAGAAACCAAATAAATCCCCTAGCTCACTTGTGAAATCAAGCTTTAAATTGTGCCTTTCCTTTGTCTTGCTTGTTCCTTTCCTTCTTCTCTTATTTCTCTTGTTTTTGTTCTTCGTTTCCCTTCCAATTTTCTCTTATTCCACCCTTTTGTTTAGCTGCTGCAATATCGTATATGAGAAGAAAAAAGTGGTATGAAAGTCAAGATATCAAGATATGATCCTATGACTTAAGGGTTGGTTAGGTAACTTTGCTGAATTTTCTATATCTGTTATAAACACTTTGATTTTACTAAATCAAGTTTTCTAACCTCCAACGATATTAAAATAAATTCTAAGATTCACCTAAATTTTAGTTTCATCATTTTCATAATTTTTTATATCTGCTACAAGTCATTTTGGTATTAAAACACACAACTAGTATACTTAAAAATACCAATTCAACTGAGTTTGTCGTGAAACTTTCACTACTAAAAAAATCAAATTTAGAGACGGAATTTAGAAATGAATAAAATTCCATCTCTAATAGAGATGCAAACAGAGACGGAAATGATGATTCAGAGACGGAAAATAAAATTTACAATTTAGAGACAAAATTTAGAGACGGAAATTATCCGTCTCATAAAATTCCGTCTTTATTCTCGTCTCTAAACGATCAATCTTGAAATTTAAGAAGTCAAATAGATTTAGAGAGGGAATTTAGAGATGGAAATTATTCGTCTCAGAAATTTTCATCTCAATTTTTGTCTCTAAATAGTCAATCTTAAAATTTAAAAAGTCAAATAAATTTAGAGAGAGAATTTAGAGACGGAATTTATCCGTCTCTAAATTTTCTGTCTCTAATAACACTATATTCCGTCTCTAAAAAAATTCATATAATTTAATTAATAATTATATTTATTATAAAAGTTAGTGACGGATTGTTTCCGTCTCTAATATCTTCAAAATTCTAACGATTTCATAAACCCAAATTTACCAAATTAGATCTCCTCTCTTCTGTGCTCTTTGACGCTCTCCGTTAGTCTACTCTCTCCGTCGCGGTTTGCTCTTTCCGTCGCGGTTTGCTCTCTCCGTTGCGGTCTACTCTCTCCGTCGCGGTCTATTCTGTCCCAGTCATGCACCTCCTTTCTCTTGGTTGTTCTCTGTTCTCTCCGTCGTGTTGTTTGGTATGCGCTTCTCTCTCTCTCTCTCTCTCTCTCTCTCATACGGCGCTCACACTGCTCTCTCAAACTGCTTTATTGCATTATTATGTGTGTCGGTTTTGTTGAGTTTGATATTGGAAACCGATCTTTGTTTTACTTGCCATTGCTTTGCATTAATTCATATTTGAGATAGGGATTATTTATTTGTTGTTTGTTTATAAGATCACAATGAGCATGGAACCTTTTGGATATGATTGTATTCATCATGAAACTCATTTGGTTTTAGTTTCAAATTGCATTGGAGAAAGTTATGGGATATGCTCTCCTCTTGTTAGCATCACTTTCTACTTTATTTGTAGCATACATTAACGCCTGCTAAATAAAATTCTATCGTAGAGGTTTTGATGATGAAATGAGAGCCGTGGTTGCAAGAAATCTCGAAGGCAGGGGAGTTAATTTGCATCTAAGGACAAACTAGACACAAGTATTTCCTTTTGGGGTTTACAACTCACAATTATCATGATAAACTAATTCTTTAAAATGTAACAAAAATTCTCATTACTTTTATTGGAGGCTTAGCTAATGGCAATATATTTTATTTTCTACTTAATCAAAACAGAGGATGGCATTAAAATTATTACAAATCATGGTGAGAAGCTTCTAGTTGATGTTGTACTATTTGCCACAGGTAAGGATACAGATAACATGAACTTTTAAAATGGCTAGTTTGTTGATACTTGATAGCCTGATCAGTTCATGATTAATGACTTTTTATACCCTAGCATAGAATTGGAGCATCATACTGACTCTAACTTTTTAACTTACATGGAAGTGATAATAATGTTTCCTGCAAGTTTTATCTCATGGAATTTTTGCTTGCCTTTTTTGAACATATATATCTTCTGTTGTTGGTTGCAGGTAGGGCTGCTAATTCCAAGAGGTTAAATTTAGAAGTTGTAGTGTTGAGCTTGACAACACTGGAGCAATAAAGGTTCGCTGCTCTCTCTTTTATTTGTTTGCTTGTTTTCTTGAATGTTCCATGAAATCTTATTCTCATTTCAGGATCTGTATGATGTAATTGGCTAGCCGCCTTTGATAGTAGTTTTGATGATAACAAACATGAAAATGATGAGAAGACCAAGTCCAAGATCTTCAAAGATTAGCTTTACGACTTATGGTCTCTTTGTACGAAGCTTTTATTGGATATCTCATTGTTTGTTTTAAAAGATCTAAAAACTTGTTTCTTATAAATTAAACTAAAGTTTTAATATGGTTTTTGAAAGATCAAAAAATTTTAGAAATTCAAAAATCACCTGGGCAGTTTTCTAAAGGTCTTTCAAATGGTTTTTAACAGGGGTATTCGAATAGACCCCATGGTATTCGAATAACCATGTTTTATATCTTCATACGTTTTCTATTTTTCAAAGTGCTATTCGAATATGCACATTATGTATTCGAATATGAAGTTTTCCGAATCTGTTTTTCTAAATAAGGTATTCAAATAACTCAATAGTTATTCGAATAGATATATTTCACAAAAAACTTCTTTTAATAGAGGTATTCAAAGAACCTTCAGAACTATTTTTCACAAGTATTTCAAAACAATGGTATTCGAATAACCTTCAGGGTATTCAAATGACGTATTTCATAAATGGTTTTTACGAAGCTTTCGGAAATGGAAAGAAACGACCATATTTTCTTTTATTACATGATTTAATTGCTCCAACAGCTAGTTTCACAAGGAGCTCTATAAATAGAGACCTTGGATCTCTTCTGAACGTTCACTAAACCATTTGAATTATTTGTTGCTTATGTTAAAAATGTTATTCTCAATTTTCTCATATTTTTTGTACTCTTTTCTCCAAAACTTTGAGATATCCTAAGAGAGCTTCCTAGTGCTTCAAATTGTAATATTTACTCTTTGTGAGAGTTTCTCTTCGTCTATATTCTGGTTATTTGTGAGGGTGAGGTATCCCTTGTTGTAAAGAAGGTGAGATATCC
Source organism: Ormosia emarginata (assembly GCA_029884605.1). Taxonomy (NCBI): domain Eukaryota; kingdom Viridiplantae; phylum Streptophyta; class Magnoliopsida; order Fabales; family Fabaceae; genus Ormosia; species Ormosia emarginata. Next base: position 9,780,406 of record JAQQTP010000056.1, on the reverse strand, counting down.
TTCAAAGGAGGTGAGGTATCCCTCTAGTGAATAAGGTAAGGTATCCTTATTTTGAGGCTCAAGCACAAGGGTGAGGTATCCTAAGGTGTGAGGAGTGCTCAGGTTTGTAAAGGTCGCAAGCACCTGTTTTAAGCTTGTATTGAATAGTAAAAAATCTCAAATTGTGTTTCGAGGACTGGACGTAGGTCACAAGTGGTTGGTGGCTAAACTAGGATAAATATCATTCCTGCTCTTCTCTTCTTTATCTCTTTATTTTCAACAATTTATTTAATATTGCTTGCCTATTTATTTGTTGTGTTTAAAGCTTTCTCTTATCTTCTTTATTCTCGCATTTGTTTTATATTTAGCTTCAAAGAAATTTGCTTTTATCTAAGTTTGCAAAAGGTTTTTAATTACTCAATTCACCCCCCTTTTGAGTACCGAAGCCACTTGGGTAACATATGATATTTGGATCCATTGTGATTCTATAATACTAATTGTGATCTTCATATTTGGTTATATAGATACAATTACAACATATGACTATTTTCTAATGGAACTATAAAGCTGCAAATGCCATAATTTGGTTATCATGTTGATGTTGACTAGTGTGCTGAGCTCTATTGAGAACTCCAAAGGAGTTATTAAGTATAATGAAATTTGTATATCTAATCTACCCACTTCCCAAGTAGAAAACAGAAGCACTTTGCCTTGTATTTGTCCTTTGTATATTAGGGTAGTCTTTTTGCAAAACAGATTCCTATTCTTGCCATAAGAGTGTTTTCATTATGCTTAATGTTTCCATTATCTAGTGGTAATCTTAGCTTGCCTGCAAGATGACAAAATTATAGTGAATTGAGAAATTTGATTGGAAACTTTGAACTTAGATCAAAGGGTTATGGAATGAGACTTTTCTTTTGAACTGATTATGAAATAGTTGCTGATAAAATTAGCTGTAATTGTTAGAGGTAACAACTAAAAGAGCTACCTTGCTAATTATAATTTTTTCTTGACTAAGCACAAATATTGCAATGATCCAAAATTAAGTTCTTAGTTCTATTATGTAACTGACAAATTCTTTGATGGTTTAGCTAGTTTGTGCCTTAGGTAACTATTTGTTGAGTCTCCAATTACATATTCTATGCTTCCAACATTTTATAATTTTCTAGTTTTAGTTCATCAAAGGGAAGGGATTGGTTTTGGATTATTGGGCTTCTAATAATAATAAAAATGGCTATAAACAAAGGAGAGCACATGCACATGGGATTGTGGCATCAAGCGACATCGCTTCACCATCCATCTGGGATGAATGGAAACCTCTCAAAGCCTCTTCCACTCCTTCCCTCAGCAACATTCTCTGGCCCTCTGCAGGTTTTTATCTCTTTCTCTCGATTTGTTTATTATTCTTTTGGATCAGGCAATTAGAATTCATAATTTAAATGGAACCCACAAGTAGAAGTTTCCTAATTAGTAATTAGATTAGGCATCACATAACATGTAATGCATGAATAGTATATATCAAAATCTGATGAGCTTTCCATGCTTTTCTCATTTTTAAAAAATAAAAAATGAATAGGGACATTTGCAGTAATGGCACTACTGGGAAAGATGGATAAGTTATTAGCACCAAAAGAACTCTTAATGGCAGTTTATGTTGTCCTCTTCGCCATACCCTTTGCCCCTGCTGCTCGGGTACTACTTCTATTTAGTCCTTAATACGATAAACAAATTAAATACTGTGTCTAAAATAAGTTTGTTACATACTTGGACATATGCCTTTGTTTTTAGCTATCGTAGAGGCTTATAAACTTTAATTAACTTATGAAAGAAAGTCAAATGCCACTTTATTATAAAATGATTTATAGTACTCTATTACCATGCTATGCTAGAGATCCCTGATTAACTGAAAATAAAACCAACCAAACTATGCACATTCTTATGCATTCCACTGCTCTCTCTCATTACCTTAATTCTTACGTCAGAACTAAATTACCCACATGTGATTATACATAAGTACAATATGTTTATGGCCCAAATAGGTTGTGCAGCCATTGGTGTTCTAGTATTCACTATACTTGGACTCAGATGGCTGGCCAAGAGCACTGGTCTCTCAGCCTGCATTGCTTACATGATCTACACTGGCACCATTCACCCCCAAGGTATTTTTGCTACAATGTTACTTTGTTGTTGATTGAATCAAGTACCCAGCTCCAGCATTAAGCTGACATAATTCGTTACTTTCATTATTCCAATAATATATATATATATATATATATATATATATATATATATATATATATATATATATATATATATATATATATATATATATACATGTAGTTGCAAGCCTCGCCATTTGCTTTTCATCGATGGTGTTTTTAATGTGCTTTTCGTTAAATAGTTTGTTACTTTCGTTTATAATATGCTTCTCATTGTAAGATAATTTTGTTAAGGTCAAAATTTTGACTTTTTAAATTACTATATAGTGTTATGCACTAGTAGCTCTGTTAATAGAAATACTCTTAGCTTTGTTAGTACAACATAGTATAAATCTAATTGCAGTTACATTATAATTTAATAGACATGTTTTAATTCTATTAATGTATTATGTCTAATTCCAGCTACATGATAATGATAGGAAGCTTATGTGGTGAACAATGAAGAGGGCAAGAGCAGTCCTAGTTCAATGATGCCAAGGGACAAATACCTAAAGCCCTTAATATTTCATGATAGAAGACTAGCATTCTTGCCTACTCCTTTAGCAACTCTCGGTATGTTCATGTGGCTTCTAATTGGAATCCTTTTGGCCATTTATAGGTGATTGTCACTGTTGAGTTCTTGTAGGCGATTGTTAGCAAAATTCTCATTTTCTTCAGCTCAAGTAAACTTTCAATCGAAGACTTACAATGAAGTCTGAGATTTGAAGAGAGATTTGATTTTAGTCAATCTTTTGGAATTTAGATTACTTGATTAATATTTTGATCAATGTGCTATTGTAGATACTTAGGTAATACTTTGAACAATATGTTAAATGTTAAAATTAGTTTATATTATTACTTGAAATTTTATACTATATCAATGAATAGTATATATATATTCTGAAATAAAAATTCTATAAAAATAATATATAAAATAATTTTGTATATATTTTTTAATATATTTTTATGTGCATAAGAAATTTTTTTTTTATAAAATGAAGGTATCTAGTTGTGGCAAACCACAACTAGATGCTTATTTTTTTTTGATATTTTTTAAAATATTAGAGACGGATTTAGAGATGGAAAACTCTGTCTCTAATTTAGAGACAGAATTTTTCCGTCTCTAATTAAAGAATTTGAGACGGATTTTGATAACTGAATAGAGACGGAATTTTAAAATTTAGAGATGGAAAAATTTTGTCTCTAATTTAGAGACAGAATTAATTTTTCCGTCTCTAACAATTAGAGACGCCGAATTTAGAGATGGAACAATTTTTGTCTCTAATTCTGTCTCTAAATATTTAGAGACGGAATTTTACATATTTAGAGATGAAATTTGTTTCGTCTCTAAATCCAAAAATTTTAGTAGTGTTTAACTACACCTTATCTCATATGTTTGTAACTTAGAAATAAATTTTTCATATTTGTTTCCCTTATTTAAACAATTTATGCTATTTTCCTGAGTTAAAATAGTCATTTTGCACATTCTGTGTTGCGACAAAGTGCCTAAATTAATTCAGAAGGTCACAAAATTGCTTGGACATGTTAGACATATATTATACCTCATTTCTATCCATAAACATTACAAACATGTTAAGGAGGGTGTTATACATATCATTTGACTTGAACCTCTTTGTATTTATGTTATAGATGAGCGTTTTGAGATCGAAGACATAAAGTCCATTACTCAATTGTGCACTATCATAAAAATATCATTTAAATGAATAGAGCCACTTTTGTTCTTTATTAAAAAAGTAAAACCTTTCTTGTCCATACAAGAAACAAAAATGATATTCCTGCTAATAACAGACATAAAATAATAGTTCTCCAATTCAATTACAAACCCAGTGGCCAAAGATAATAAATAAGTCCCTACAGCTAAAGCAGCAACTTTTGCTCCATTTCCAACTCGTAAGTCGACTTCGCCCTTAGCCAATGGTCTACTTGTTACTAAGTGGCTCCAGTACTCAAGAGAAGATGAATTGAGGATTTAAAAACTTTTTGCAAACGCTTATAAAACAAAATTCGTTGAAGCTATTTCTTAAAAAGATGTGAATACAAAGAGAGAATAAAAAGCCTTAAGCACATAAAATAAACAGGTAAGCAATAATAAATAAATTGCAGTAATTAAAAAGAATAAGATGAGAAGAGTAGACACAATATTTACCCTAGTTCGTTCAGCTACCAAACTACTTGTGGCCTACATTCAGTCCTTGAAAAACTATATGAGATTTTTCACTATCAATACAAGTTTGAATAGGTGCTTGCTACCGTTACAAACTAGAACACTTTTCACACCCAGGGAAACTCTACCCTTGTATTAAAGCCTCAACTTTCAGGGATACTTCATCCTTACACAAACCTTTGAGGGATGCCTCACCCTCTATACAATAGAGCAGAATATAGAAGAAAAGAAAGTCTCACAAAGAGTAAATAATACATCTTGAAGCACTAAGAAGCTCTTTAAGGATATCTCAAAGTTTTGGCACAAAGAGTAGAAGAAATATGTAAAAATTATAAATCACATGTTAAAGCAAGCAAAGATTGATTCAGATCATTAGACAACTTTCAGAGATGACCCAAGGTCTCTATTTATAGAGCTTTGAAGAAAATAGTCGTTGTGAGCAATTAAATCAAACAATAAATACAAATATGGTCGTTTCTTTCTAAATTTGTAACCTGTGTTTATTCGAATAACCTTTGTGTTATTCGAATAACACATTTTGAAAAGCCTCGTGAAAACTAGTTTTGATATAGGTTATTCGAATAACATATGGGTTATTCGAATAATTTTGTTATAAAACGTTTTCTCTGAAATATGTCTATTCGAATAACACAAAGTTTATTCGAATAGTTCATTTTAGAAAACAGTTTTAAAGAGCTCTTTATTCAAATAGTAGGGATTCTATTTCAATAAACCAATTTAAAACCAGAAGCACAAAGAAAAAATGAAGCTGCTATTCGAATAACTACAAAGTTATTCAAATAAGCTTTTAGAAAAGCCAATCATTTGAGATTGGTTTATTCGAATAAAAATACATATATTTAAATAAAACTGTTTAGAAAACATTTCTTAAACAGTTTCAAAACCTGCCAATTTGTCTCTAAAAAACCCAATCAACTTTTAATTGTTTTCAAAAACCATTTTGAAATTTTTGAATTTATTAGAAAACATGTATAAAAAATTTTCTTTCAAAGACCAATGAGATATCCAGAAGGCTTTGCACAATAAGACTTTAAGTCCTAAAACTATTCTTGAAGAGTGTGGACTTGGTATTTCTATCATCTTCATGTTTGTTATCATCAAAACCAGTCTTCAATGACTCATAGCCAATCATATTCTCCCCTTTTTTGATGATGACAAACAAACATTAGAAAAGCATTAGTTTAGATAAACTGGAATTCACAAAGTTTAAATTTAAAAGATTTACTCTTCCTCTTTTTCTTAAGAGGTGATTTATATCAGTGATGTGCGCAACTCCCCCTTAATTTTTAGAATCCAATAATTGGTTTTAGTTTACTTGTATTTTCTCAAGTTTTACCAGTTATTTTTCTCTCCCTTTGGCATTATCAAAAAGATAGACCCGACCTGAAGGTTCACCTTAAGGTTGTTCCTCTTCATCTGAATACACCCGACCTTTAGAAGTGTTGATCATCTTCATTTTGTGCAGAGTGAAAGAACCAAAGACATTGTGATGAGTCAGCTTAGTGGCTTGCTCAGTTTCCAGAATCTGAGGGTACTTGCCAAGAAAGGTAGAGATGAATAAGTCGTAAGGTGTTTAGATTTTTCTTTACCCTTTACTTTCATCATATGCTTCATGATGAAGTTGGGCTAGTTGATCTTATAATCTTTCTTCAGAATCCATAGCATAAAGATGTCATCTTCACTCAGATAGGTATAGTGTAACACCCCAAAATTTGACTCCTCCACGACCGTATTCATTTTGTAATATTTGTGATTTTCTAGATTTTTTCGGAGAAATCAAAATATTTTAATATTATTCCTTGTTTTACGTATGTGCTGAGTAGAACCGGAGAAATGAGATATTTTCTCCGAGAACCTTGAACTATGAAAACGTCGACGGAGGATCTTACTAAACCCGAGGCCGGACACAGTTTACAAGGTTTCACATTTTTTGAGAAATCTTAAAATAAGATAATAAAACATTGTGAGGAATTTATCTGTCAGATTTGTTAATGCTGACTTCTACTAACTATGGCTATTGTCCAATAAATAATAACATGTATTAAAAATATTGTCACATTATTCAAAATATAATTTTTGTATCACACCTATTAGTTTTAATTTCAAAAGAAAGATTAAATTTAATCCAAGCTTATTATGGGAAGCTTCCTAGTAATTTTCCCTTGCAACATATTTTTCTCTCTTTTTTTTCACTCTTCTACGGCGAGAATTACAAGGGGAAGCCCAAATATTACCCCTCCATTGCCTCAATATTCATTCTCATTTCTCTACACCCAAATACTCATTTCTCTCTTTTTTTCTCTTTTTCTTCCTCTCCACCGAACACACACACACACATCACATTGGTGACCAATTTCCTCATTTGCCAAACAAATCACATTTTCTTGTTCCTTCCACCATTCCAAGACTACTCTCCTTGCTGGTTATCTTTTGGTTCCTCTTCTTCTTCTCCTTTTTCCATTTCTCTTCCACCATTAAAGCTAAAGCTTGGAGCTTTAAGGTAAAGTCTTCAACTTTCTTTCATTTCCTTGCTATTTTCATTTTCTCTTGGTCACCTTGGTGACCAAGAACCTATTTTTCATGGTTTGAGTAAACATTGTGGTGATCACTCACATTGGAGTTTTTCTTGAAGGAAGAAAAACGAAAATCTAAGACAAGAAGGAGTAGCACATTGTGTTGTTTTCCATATAGGTAAGAGGGAGATGATCCTCTTCAACCAACCTTAGTAGTAAGGGAATGTCTTGTATGTGTATTGTTGTTGATTTTTGGAATCCATGTATAAAGTTCTCTTATTTTTATGTTGTTCTTGATGATAATGTATTTTGTTGGATTTGTATGATTTATTGATGTCTCTTGCAAGATTTGAAGGTGTATTCGAGTATCTTGTTGATTAAATATGACGAGGAATGGTTTGGTTTGAGTTAGAGGACCTGAGAACTCTGTTTTTCTGCAAACTTATGCGTGGTAATCGATTACACGTGGCTTGTAATCGATTACCAAGCTCTTAAAGATGCAAAATCGTGATTCTAGATATCTTGTAATCGATTACATCTGGTGTGTAATCGATTACAGAGATTCTGTTTAGCTTGTAATCGATTACAAGAAGAGTGTAATCGATTACCAAGCCTCTGATGTCACAAAATGGTGCTGCTAGGAATCACGTAATCGATTACACAACCGTGGGTAATCGATTATGGAGGTTCTGTCCAATTGGTAATCGATTACCAGGGCCTTGAAGTTACGACACGTGATTCTGGGAATCACGTAATCGATTACAATGAGATTGTAATCGATTACAGAGGTTCTGTTTCTCGGGTAATCGATTACAAAGGTGCTGTAATCGATTACCAAGACCAAAAATGAGGTTTCTGAGCTGAAAATGATTGAGATGGTGGTTCTTTGTCCTTTGTAACTCAAGCATAACCTAAAAACCCTGGGTTCAAGGATTTTACTTTATTAATTTGTGATAGGAAGGTGCATTCACCCCGATAGGGAAGAAATGATTTTTGAATAGGGAATCCTTGGATCTCTGATATGGAAATTGTGATATGTGTGCACTGAGGAATGCATGTTGATGCTGAGAATTATTGATGTAGTACTCAATGAAATAAGAATGATAATGTGCCATTGAGACAATGTTTTAATAAATGTATTGTTGATATGTCATGTTGGACATGGAATAATGCTTATGTGCCATTGAGGAAAGGCTTATACTGAATGCATCATTGATGAACATACATGATTGGACATTGTGTCATCATGCATGTGTATTGTCCGTGCGACATTGTTGGAAAGGCTATGTTGCCTAGGGGTTTGAATAACACCTATGTGCGGGTGCGAATAGACTAAGCGTAGGTGTCATATGTTGTTGACCCTGGGGGCGTCGGGGTGTGGGTGTCTCACAATAGACAGTGGTAGCTCCACTGGGGCCGTGGGATAGACCAATGCAACAGACTGACGATCCTGCCTGAGATGCTGTCCTATGTCGCGATCAACTGTTGAGGTGCCATGTGTGAGCCATTTTGCGCAAAATGTTTTTATGAGATGAGCACACTATATTTTTAAGGCTAACGATACACTGGCATTACTCCTTGATCATTCACTTCGAAATTGTTTATGTCTAGCTCCATGGAGTAGGAACTTTGGTACCCTTGTTGCATTGTGAGTTGTCAGTCGCATGGTCCATTGAGCATTCATGATTGAAGATGTGTTTACCATTATGATTGTGACATTTATTCGATTCTTGGTAATGCTAATATTGCTAGTTGGCTATGGATGATGTTAATTATTGTTCCTTGCTGTTTTACTCTTATTAATTACTTTCATGTGTTACTATACTTGTATGTGTTAACTGTGTCTTATGTGGGCGTATAACGCCGTTTATTCTCTTGTTGCCTTGTTGGTACTGAAAGCTGGGAATCTCACTTCTTTCGGTACTTTTCTCTATTTTGTATCTTGGTTGAATCGTATGCTCTATAGAAGACACTCGTGAGGAGAACAAGGAAGCTACTGAGTTTCAAGGTTTCTGGCCTTATCTCGATTAATACCGAAGTTGCTGAGAATGTCTTTTCGCCCCCGTGGATTTTTTGGTTATGTGCGGATCAACTTTCATGGTGGTCCGGATTGCTGGCATATCAACGTGCAGACTGATCGATGTGTGTACCACGGCGAATTGACGGTGTCTTTGGCATGGGGACGCTACACTGCTTCTATTTTTGATTTTCATGCTTTTGTATGGCTGGAGTTCTATATGCCCGTGAGGGACATGTGGGGTGAAATGTATTATACCCCTCGTGAGGATTCCTTTTTGTCTACTGCCCGGGCTCCTGCCCGCTGTTCTGTTGTCCCGATGGATGTCTCGTCGGATGACGAGGACCCTGAGGAGGACCCATCTACGGCTCCTTCTCATTCCAGGCAGTCTTAGGGTTGGTTTTTTTAGACTGATGGCTACTGAGGGCTATCCGTTTATTTTGAGGGAGCCTGACGTATTACTGGATTAATGGGTAGATATATTTGTATCTCTTGGGGTAGGTACACATTTTGCTTTTTGTATATCTCTTTTTAGAAATGTAATTTAAACAGGCTTGTAATTATGGTACAAAGTATGTAACTATCTATATTGTATATGGTTGTATGTTTCATTACAAGTTGGTTTCTCTTTGACGTTTTTGATAAGAAGTTTTATATGAAGGAGGAACTTTTAATTTTAAAGCAATCATGCAATATATTTACAAACAGGTGTATATGTATATTCATTGGAAGTTTTAACCGGAACTATGCTAAAAAAAATGCTCAAATTTTCCGTAGCCATTTTTGTGTCGTTTCACTATGGTGTGACGTTCCTTCTTCTCACCCGTTATGATACAAGGGGGAAAAAGGGGCGTTACACTGTCTTGGTATCAGAGCTCCCGGTTATGTTTCTTTGGGTCGTGTGGTTTTGGACTGTCTTGTTTGTGCTATGTCATTCTCTGTGATTTTGTTGTTTGGTATTCAAATGAATACATTTGACTTCCTCTGTGTTTTGCGTAGTCTAATCCGAGAAGGAACAATGGCTCGTCTAGGCGATATGGCTGCTGCCATAGAGACAATACAGAAGATGGCCGAGGCAATGTTGCAATAGAACCAGCAGACAGCTCAACAACAGGCTAGGGCTGCACAACAGCTAGAGGCTACAGCGGATGTTCAAAACTTGGAAGGATTTCGTCGCGCTAATCCTCCATAATTTAAAGGGGAGTTTGACCCGGAAAAAGCTACATTGTGGATTCAAGAATTGGAGAAAATATTTACAGGGATGAATTGTGCTGATGATAGGAAGGTGACCTATGCCGCATACATGCTAATGGGAGATGCTGAACATTGGTGGACGGGAGAACAAAGGCTGCTGCAAGCTGCGAACATAGTGATAACCTGGGAAGTGTTCAAAGAAAGGTTCTTGAATAAATATTTTCCTGAAAGTGCCAGACACGCAAAAGAAATGAAATTTCTGAGATTGCGACAGGGAGGCATGACTGTGAGCGAATACGCCGCCAAGTTTGAGAACTTGTCCAGATTTTCAGCCTATTTTCAACTTCAGCCCAATGAAACATGGAAGTGTCGGAAGTTTGAGGAAGGCCTGAGGCATGATGTGAAGAAAATCGTGATAGCTTTGGAGATCACTCAACTTTCTGAGCTACTCGACACTTGCTGCCGATTGGAAAGTGTGGAACAAGAACGCGAGGCAAGAAACAGAAGCTTTGGGCCCGTTCGGTCCCAAAGAGGAGGTGGTGGTAACGCAAGTCGTTATCAAAAGAAGCCTTATTCCAGACCCTCTGGAAGCCAACAACCCCAAAAATTTCAAGGAGGAAGCCCAACTGGAAGCCCTGTAAGGATGGGTCAGAATGCTACAACTACGCCGAGATACATGAAATGTGGGAAAGAGCATTTCACAAGGGACTGCACAATCAAAGGAATTATTTGTTTTCGGTGTGGGAAACCTGGTCACGTTTCTCGAGACTGTAACCAGACCAGGCGGAACTATCCGTTAATGCTGCTAAGACTTCTAAACCACAAGTTAGAGGCAGAGTCTACACCCTGAGTGGTGCTGAGGCCTCTAAATCCGAGGATCTGATACAAGGAGAAGGTATCATTGAAGGTAATCTTTTAATTATACTGTATGACTCTGGTGCTACTCATTCCTTCATTTCACATGATTGTGTGAAAAGACTTGGATTGCTTGTGTCTTCTTTACCTTTCGATTTGACTGTTTCGACTCCTACTGCAAAACCTGTAGTCACTACTAAGGTGTGTCTAGGTTGTCCTTTAATAGTGGAAGACCGAGTCTTTTCTGTCGACTTGATCTGTTTACCATTATCCCAACTAGGCGTGATATTAGGAAGGGACTGGCTATCTACCAACCATGTTTTGTTAGACTGTTCTAGAAAAACAATAGTTTTCCCTTTGGATGAGGATTCTAGATTTTTGACCGCCAACCAAGTGAAAGCTTTCCTGAAAGAAGGAGCTCGAGGATACATGCTGTTATCTTCTTTGAAAGTTGAGAGTGAAGTTGATAAGGACTCAATTTCTGTTGTTCGAGATTTTCCTGAGGTTTTCCCTGACGATGTACCTGGTTTGCCACCGGAACGTGAGGTCAAGTTTGCTATCGACTTGGTACCTGGAGCTGGCCCTATTTCTATGGCGCCTTATCGTATGGCACCAGCAGAACTCGTGGAACTTAAGAAGCAGTTGGAAGAACTCCTAGAGAAGCAATTTGTGAGACCCAGTGTGTCACCTTGGAGAGCACCTGTATTATTGGTCAAGAAGAAAGATAGGATTTCAAGATTATGTGTGGACTACCGTCAGTTGAACAAGGTTACGATCAAGAACAAATATCCATTGCCGAGGACAGATGACTTGATGGACCAATTGAAGGGAGCAACTGTGTTTTCCAAAATCGATCTACGATCGGTATATCACCAAATCAGAGTGAGAGTGGAAGATATTCCCAAGACGGCTTTCCGTACTCGTTATGGTCATTACGAGTACTTGGTGATGCCTTTTGGTGTGACAAATGCACCTGCGATATTTATGGACTACATGAATAGGATCTTTCGTCTTTACTTAGACAAATTCATTGTTGTCTTCATCGACGATATCTTGATCTATTCACAAAGTCGCGAGGACCATGCTGAGCACCTCAGCATAATTCTCCAGATCTTGAAGGAGAAAGAGCTATATGCGAAGCTATCCAAGTGCGAGTTTTGGCTAGATGAAGTGAAGTTCTTGGGTCATGTAATCACAAAGGAAGGAATTGCAGTGGATCCTTCAAAGGTAGAAGTTGTACTACAGTAGGAAAGACCAACTACAGTAATAGAAATCCGAAGCTTCATTGGATTAGCCGGATACTACCGGAGGTTTATTGAGGGATTTTCCAAAATCGCTCGACCGCTCACTCGACTCACCAAGAAAGACCAAGCTTTAGAATGGACCGATTCTTGTGAAGGAAGTTTCCAAGAGTTAAAAAGGAAGCTGACTACGTCACCAGTGCTAGTCTTACCGAATCCTAGTGAACTGTTTGAAGTGTACTGTGACGCTTCGTATCAAGGTTTGGGGTGCGTTCTTATGCAAAACGGAGGAGTGGTGGCTTACGCCTCAAGACAATTGCGAGTGCACGAGAAGAACTACCCAACACATGATTTAGAATTAGCTGCAGTGGTGTTTGCATTGAAGATATGGAGACATTATTTGTATGGAGCCACATTCAACGTCTTCAGCGACCACAAAAGTCTGAAGTACCTGTACGATCAGAAGGAGTTGAACATGAAGCAGCAAAGATGGCTAGAATTTTTTAAAGATTACGATTTCCAACTTCAGTATCATCCTGGAAAGGCGAATGTGGTGGCCGATGCTTTGAGTAGAAAGACGATTAGTGTTGCTACTATGATGATTAGAGAAAAGGACTTGATAGAGCAATTCAGAGATGTATGGTCATTTATGAAGCTAACACCGGGTAAAATCTGCATGAATAGGATCACTATCTCGAATGACCTGATGGATGATATTCAAGAGAAACAAAAGGTCGATAAATTCCTGTAAGAAGAAAGAGAATTGATAAAGCAAGGTGGTGTGTCAACATTGAAGGAAGGAAGTGATGGGATTTTGAGATTCCAAGGAAGGGTCTGTGTGCCTAAAGATGAAGAACTCAGAAGGTACATACTTGAACATGCTCATTCTAGTCAGTTGAGTATGCATCCTGGAATGACCAAGATGTATCAAGACTTGAGGAAGTTATTTTGGTGGCATGGGATGAAGAGAGATATCGCTAGATGCGTGTCATCTTGTTTGGTTTGCCAGAAAACGAAGATTGAGCATCAAAGACCAGCTGGATTACTACAACCCTTGGCTATTCCTGAATGGAAGTGGGATAGCATCGCCATGGACTTTGTTGTCGGATTACCAAGAACTCGGAAAGGATATGACTCAATATGGGTAATAGTGGATCGACTTACGAAGTCAGCTCACTTTCTGCCAATCAACATAAGATATCCGTTGGAGAAGTTGACTCAGATTTACTTTGGTGAAATTGTTAGACTTCATGGGATACCCATGAGTATTGTTTCCGATAGAGACCCGAGGTTTACCTCGAAGTTTTGGCAAAGTCTTCAAGAGGCTATGGGAACAAAGTTGCGGTTAAGTTCTGCCTACCATCCACAAACTGATGGTCAATCAGAAAAAACAATTCAGTCATTAGAAGACCTGTTGAGAGCTTGTGCGATAGAGCAAACTGGGGGTTGGGATGAAATCTTGCCATTGGTGGAATTCACCTACAACAACAGTTACCATTCAAGTATAGGGATGGCGCCCTATGAGGCTTTATGTGGACGGAGGTGTCGGACGCCTCTGTGCTGGTATCAAGATGGAGAACGGCTTACCGTTGGACCTGAACTCATTCAGCAGACAACTGAAAAGGTTAAAATGATTCAGGAGAAAATGAAAACGGCTCAGAATCGGCAGAAGAGTTATGCGGACAAAAGAAGGAAACCTCTTGAGTTCGAAGAAGGAGAACATGTCTTCTTCAAAGTCACGCCTATGACTGGGTCAGTCGTGTCCTCAAATCTAGAAAACTTACTCCAAAATTCCTTAGACCCTACCAAATTTTTCGTCGGATAGGTCCTGTTGCTTACCAAATAGCTTTACCCCCTTTTCTTCAAACCTTCATAATGTCTTTCATGTGTCACAACTCAGAAAGTATATCCCAAATCCTAATCATGTCATAGCACGTGACTCTGTACAATTGAAGGAAAACTTGACATATGAGACAACTCCTGTAAGGATTGAGGATAGGAGGACAAAGCAACTCAGAGGAAAGGACATTGCACTAGTGAAGGTAAAATGGAATGAAGCAACTGGAGATGTGACGTGGGAGCTAGAGGACAAAATGAAGGAGCAATATCCCGAATTGTTTTAAGGTATGGAAAATTTTGAGGATAAAATTCCTATTTGTTGGGGAGAGTTGTAACACCCCAAAATTTGATTCCTCTACGACTGTATTCATTTTGTAATATTTGTGATTTTCTAGAATTTTTCTGGATTTTTTCGGAGAAATCAGAATATTTTAATATTATTCCTTGTTTTACGTATGTGCTGAGTAGAACCGGAGAAATGAGATATTTTCTCCGAGAACCTTGAACTATGAAAACGTCGACGGGGGATCTTACTAAACCCGAGGTCGGACACAGTTTACAAGGTTTCACATTTTTTGAGAAATCTTAAAATGAGATAATAAAACACTGTGAGGAATTTATCTGTCAGATTTGTTAATGCTGACTTCTACCATCTATGGCTATTGTCCAATAAATAATAACATGTATTAAAAATATTATCACATTATTCAAAATCTAATTTTTGTATCACACCTATTAGTTTTAATTTCAAAAGAAAGATTAAATTTAATCCAAGCTTATTATGGGAAGCTTCCTAGTAATTTTCCCTTGCAACATATTTTTCTCTCTTTTTTTTCACTCTTCTACGGCAGAATTACAAGGGGAAGCCCAAATATTACCCCTCCATTGCCTCAATATTCATTCTCATTTCTCTACACCCAAATACCCATTTCTCTCTTTTTCTCTCTTCTTCTTCCTCTCCACCGAACACACACACACACCATCACATTGGTGACCAATTTCCTCATTTGCCAAACAAATCACATTTTCTTGTTCCTTCCACCATTCCAAGACTACTCTCCTTGCTAGTTATCTTTTGGTTCCTATTCTTCTTCTCCTTTTTCCATTTCTCTTCCACCATTAAAGCTAAAGCTTGGAGCTTTAAGGTAAAGTCTTCATCTTTCTTCCATTTCCTTGCTATTTTCGTTTTCTCTTGGCCACCTTGGTGACCTAGAACCTATTTTTCATGGTTTGAGTAAACATTGTGGTGATCACTCACATTGGAGTTTTTCTTGAAGGAGGAAAAACGAAAATATAAGACAAGAAGGAGTAGCACATTGTGTTGTTTTCCATATAGGTAAGAGGGAGATGATCCTCTTCAACCAACCTTGGTAGTAAGGGAATGTCTTGTATGTGTATTGTTGTTGATTTTTGGAATCCATGTATAAAGTTCTCTTATTTTTATGTTGTTCTTGATGATAATGTATTTTGTTGGGTTTGTATGATTTATTGATGTCTCTTGCATGATTTAAAGGTGTATTTGAGTATCTTATTGATTAAATATGATGAGGAATGGTTTGGTTTGAGTTAAAGGACCTGAGAACTCTGTTTTTCTGCAAACTTACGCGTGGTAATCGATTACCAAGCTCTTAAAGATACAAAATCGTGATTCTGGATATCTGGTAATTGATTACATCTGGTGTGTAATCGATTACAGAGATTCTGTTTAGCTTGTAATCGATTACAAGAAGAGTGTAATCGATTACCAAGCCTCTGATGTCACAAAATGGTGCTGCTGAGAATCACGTAATCGATTACATAACCGTGGGTAATCGATTACGGAGGTTCTGTCCAATTGGTAATCGATTACCATGGTTGTGTAATCGATTACTAGGGCCTTGAAGTTACGAAACGTGATTCTGGGAATCACGTAATCGATTACAATGAGATTGTAATCGATTACAGAGGTTCTGTTTCTCGGGTAATCGATTACAAAGGTGCTGTAATCGATTACCAAGATAAAAAATGAGGTTTCTGAGCTGGAAATGATTGAGATGGTGGTTCTTTGTCCTTTGTAACTCAAGCATAACCTAAAAACCCTGGATTCAAGGATTTTACTTTATTAATTTGTGATAGGAAGGTGCATTCACCCCTATTGGGAAGAAATGATTTTTGAATAGGGAATCCTTGGATCTCTGATATGAAAATTGCGATATGTGTGCACTGAGGAGTGCATGTTGATGCTGAGAATTATTGATCTAGTACTCAATGAAATAAGAATGATGATGTGCCATTGAGACAATGTTTTAATAAATGTATTGTTGATATGTCATGTTGGACATGGAATAATGCTTATGTGCCATTGAGGAAAGGCTTATGCTGAATGCATCATTGATGAACATACATGATTGGACATTGTGTCATCATGCATGTGTATTATCCGTGGGACATTGTTGGGAAGGCTATGTTACCTAAGAGTTTGAATAACACCTATGTGCGGGTGCGAATAGACTTAGCGTAAGTGTCATATGTTGTTGACCCTGGGGGCGTCGGGGTGTGGGTGTCTCACAATAGACAGTGGTAGCTCCACTGGGGCCGTGGGATAGACCAATGCAAATGCATCGACGATCCCGCTGAGATCTTGTCTATGTCGCGATCAACTGTTGAGGTGCCATGTGTGAGCCATTTTGCGCAAAATGTTTTTATGAGATGAGCACACTATATTTTTAAGGCTAACGATACACTGGCATTACTCCTTGATCATTCACTTCGAAATTGTTTATGTCTAGCTCCATGGAGTAGGAACTTTGGTACCCTTGTTGCATTGTGAGTTGTCAGTCGCATGGTCCATTGAGCATTCATGATTGAAGATGTGTTTACCATTATGATTGTGACATTTATTCGATTCTTGGTAATGCTAATATTGCTAGTTGGCTATGGATGATGTTAATTATTGTTCCTTGCTGTTTTACTCTTATTAATTACTTTCATGTGTTACTATACTTGTATGTGTTAACTGTGTCTTATGTGGGCGTATAACGCCGTTTATTCTCTTGTTGCCTTGTTGGTACTGAAAGCTGGGAATCTCACTTCTTTCGGTACTTTTCTCTATTTTGTATCTTGGTTGAATCATATGCTCTATAGAAGACACTCGTGAGGAGAACAAGGAAGCTACTGAGTTTCAAGGTTTCTGGCCTTATCTCGATTAATACCGAAGTTGCTGAGAATGTCTTTTCGCCCCCGTGGATTTTTTGGTTATGTGCGGATCAACTTTCATGGTGGTCCGGATTGGCTTTGGCATATCAACGTGCAGACTGATCGATGTGTGTACCACGGCGAATTGACGTGTCTTTGGCATGGGGACGCTACACTGCTTCTATTTTTGATTTTCATGCTTTTGTATGGCTGGAGTTCTATATGCCCGTGAGTGACATGTGGGGTGAAATGTATTATACCCCTCGTGAGGATTCCTTTTTGTCTACTGCCCGGGCTCCTGCCCGCTGTTCTGTCGTCCCGATGGATGTCTCGTCGGACGACGAGGACCCTGAGGAGGACCCATCTACGGTTCCTTCTCATTCCAGGCAGTCTTAGGGTTGGTTTTTTTAGACTGATGGCTACTGAGGGCTATCCGTTTATTTTGAGGGAGCATGAAGTATTACTGGATTAGTGGGTAGATATATTTGTATCTCTTGAGGTAGGTACACATTTTGCTTTTTGTATATCTCTTTTTGGAAATGTAATTTAAACAGGCTTGTAATTATGGTACAAAGTATGTAACTATCTATATTGTATATGGTTGTATGTTTCATTACAAGTTGGTTTCTCTTTGACGTTTTTGATAAGAAGTTTTATATGAAGGAGGAACTTTTAATTTTAAAGCAATCACGCAATATATTTACAAACAGGTGTATATGTATATTCAATGGAAGTTTTAACCGGAACTATGCTAAAAAAAAATGCTCAAATTTTTCGAAGCCATTTTTGTGTCGTTTCACTATGGTGTGACGTTCCTTCTTCTCACCCGTTATGATACAAGGGGGAAAAAGGGGCGTTACATATAGTTGCCTCCTCGAGGTGCTAGGATATAAGCATAGGCATAATGTAAGAGCTTGTCTTGGCTTTTTATCATACCTCCTTTGACACCCTTCTGAGGTAATTTCAGGCCAGGTTTCAAAATGCCTTCAATGGCATATATCTTGTTGTACTCCTTAACATAAGGACCATTGTCCTCTTCGATAATATGACCAATGGCTGGTAAACCAAATAGATGAACCCAATCTTGGGGAGTGATGTGAATTTGTTGATTATTGACCTCTGAGTAAAGGTCCTGACCATTTATCCGTAGGTTACAGTAGAACATTTTTGTAAGATCAGGATAAATGAATGACTTATGAGTGCAAAGCTTAAGCACTCCTTGGTGATTCAGAGTATCCAAGAATTCGAAGCCACTTTCCTTTTCGATGAAGGGTAGATCGATATACTTGGGTTGCATAAGCTTTCTTCCCCAGAAATGAGTCCAGAAGCAACCCAAATCTTCATTGTTTTAGTGTGGGCATGTTTTGGTTGGGATGAGGAGGAGGCTATGGTGGAGAAGCAACATAGAGGGGTTAGGAGTGGCAATGGAAGTGAGGGAGAGAGAGAGAGACGAAGGTGGGGAGGTGATTCTAGTGAAAAGAGAAAAAAAGGAGTGAGGAGAAAATGAAGACGTGAGGGGTAGGGACACATAGTGGGATTATATAAAAGCCCATGTTTATTCATATAACATGGGTGTTATTCAAATAAATGCATTGTAGCTCAATAGACAAGGCTCTCTGCAAGATGTTATTCGAATAACTTTTAGGGTTATTTGAATAAATGAGTGGATACCCAAAAGTCATGGCATTTTGCCAGACGTTATTCGAATAACTATTAAGTTATTTGAATAGCCAAAGCTGTAGGCTTGGGCTTTTCTACCAAGGTTTATTTGAATAACCTTCGTGTTATTCGAATAGAATTAGAAAGGATAGGCCTTTGTTAAAAGGACATTATTCGAATAAATGGGCACTTATTCGAATAAAGCAAACGTAACAAACAGAGAACACCACATTCGAATAAAATTGACATTATTCGAATAGAGCAACTTGAAAACATAAGAATATAAGCTATTGACTCTTGTTATTCGAATAGCCACAGGTTTATTCGAATAAAACAAAGAGAAAACACAGATTTTAACCTGCTAACTTGTGTTATTCAAATAGCCACAGGTCTATTCAAATAAAATTTTTAGGAAAGCATCAAAAAACATATTTCATGATATATTTTGAGAGGAGAAACTTACCTAATAGAAGAGTACCTACAAAACATCTTATGTGATATCTCTGACGCTCAAGTCAGTAATAATTCAAGAGTGATAAAGCAATGATAAATAAGTAAATATGAACATTATATGTAAGATTGATCCAAAATTCCAAGTTCTCTCTTAAGTGAAAGAAAGTATCTTTAAGCAAAGGCTTCGTGAAAATATCAGCAATGTGATTAGTTGCTTCAACAAATTTTAATACACAATCACCTTTTTGAATATGATCCCTTATGAAATGATGCCTTATCTCAATGTGCTTAGACCTAGAGTGCATAATGGGGTTTTTGGTGAAATTGATTACACTAGTATTATCACATCTTATAGGGATGTGATCTAGCTAAAGTCTAAAATTTAGAAGTTGTTACTTCATACATAAGATTTGGGCACAACAATTTCCAGCGGTTACATATTCAGCCTCAACAGTAGACAATGGCACACTCTTTTGTTTCTTGCTATGCCAAGAAACTAAAGAGCTGCCAAGCAAGTGACATGTCCTACTAGTATTTTTTCTATCCAATTTGCATCCAATGAAATCAAAGTCGGAATAACCAATAAGACTACAAGTGGAACCTTTGGGGTACCATATGCGACTTATGAAGTGCCTCCAAGATATTTCATAATTTTTTTTTACTACACTTAAGTGCGATTCTTTAGGATTAGCTTGGTATCTAGCACACATGCATACGCTAAACATAATATCTGGTCTACTAGCAGTGAGATAAATAAGAGATCCAATCATTCCTTTGTACTTAATGATTTCTATGGGGATTACTTGCTTCATCCTTGTCCAAGTAACATGAGGTGCTCATTGGTGTATCCATATGCTTCGAGTTATCTATTCCAAATCTCTTGAGAAGCTCTTTGCAATACTTAGATTGGCTAATGAAGGTTCCATTCCTTATTTGCTTAATTTGAAGCCCAAGGAAGAAATTGAGCTCTCCCATCATGGACATCTCAAATTAGCTTTGCATGATATTAGCAAATTCCTTACATAGAGTTTCGTTAGTAGCACCAAAGATAATATCATCTATATATACTTGTACAAGGAGTATGTCATTTTACTATAAGTCTAACTTTATTTCTTGTTATTAGGCCAGCTTCATCAAACTTGTTCCTAAAGACCTATTTGGTACCTATAATTGGATGATCATTAGGCCTTGGAACCAATTCCTTAACTTGTTTTCTTTCAAATTAGTTTAGCTCATCTTGCATGGCCAAGATCCAATGTTCATTGTTAAAGGCTTCATTTATGTCTTTAGGTTCAATTTGAGAAACGAAAGCCATATGGTTATATGCATTTCTAATTAAGTTTCGAGTACTTACACCTTTGGATACATCACCTATTACTTGGTCAAACAGATGATATCTTGAAGTTCACCATTCTTTGGGAGGGTCCATGACTTGTGAATCCTCTTGATTTGGGGGATCCTCTTGACTTTCTTCTAGCTTCTTCAAAGTCATGATTTTCAAACTCACCACCATGGTCACTTCTAATGGATGTAATTGAAAAACCTTTTTCATTTTGGATAATTTTGGCAAGTTTCTTAAAAGCTAGAAATGCATCATTTTTGTGAGAAAGAAATAAAGTCCATGTGAACCTAGAAAAATCATCCACAATCACTAATGCATAGTAATTCCCACCAAAGCTCATAGTTCTAGATGGTCCAAAAAGATCAATGTGTAAAAGTTGTAAAGGTCTAGTAGCTGAAACAATGTTTTTAGCTTTAAAAGAAACCTTTACTTATTTTTCCTTTTGACATGCATCATATAATTTGTCTTTTTCAAATTTAAGCTAGGGTAGTCCAATTACTAGCTCTTTAGAGACTAACTTTTTCAAGTGATCTATATGAATGTGTGCAATTCTTCTATGCCATAGCCATGAATCATCTTCCTTACTTAAAAGACATTTCACATCACTTGAAGATATATCATCAAGGCTAATTATATAAATATTATTAACTCTAATACCAACAAACTTAACATGCTTATCATCTTTTCCTTTAATTATGTAATAATTTGAATCAAATATTACTTTATTTTCTTTATCACATAATTAACTAATACTAAGCAAGTTGTGTTTAAACCCTTCAACAAGCAATACATTATCAATAGAAGAGTTAAGATTTTTACTAACTTTGCTAACTCAAAGAATCTTTCCTTTGTTGTTATCTCCATAGGTTATATGTCTATGAGTTTTGGGAATAAGGAATGAGAATTTGGAGTCATCTCCGGTCATGTGCTTGGAGCATCCACTATCGAGGTACCAGTTTGAGCTTTTGGCCTTCAAGCACACCTTAATGTCACTTTCTTGTTCTTCTTCTCTTTTGTCCATAAGACATAGATGGGCTTCCTCATTGTTCGAGCTATCAGTTGAGTCCATATCGTTGTCATCCCATGCTATATAGGTTCTTCTTCCTTTTCTTTTCTTGAAAGGTTTCTTCTCAAATTTCTTCATCTTCTTTTAGTAAATTGGACACTCCATCTTCATGTGTCATGGTTTTCCACACTCATAGCAAGTTAGGGTTGAAGATGTTCCTTCTTCTTTGTGGTGGGTTTTCTTTGGAGGAAAAAGCAGTCTTCTTTGGTTTCCCTTCTTCCTAAGAAATTTTTCAAATTTTCTTACCAGAAGGCTGAGATTTTCTTCATTCAGCTCAAGATGTTTTGTGCCTTCTCTATCCTCCCCGTCATCTTCAATTATTGAAGAGGTAGCTTTGAGAGTAATTTCTTTCTTTTTCTTATCATTTTCTTCACTTTGATCGAGTCTGTTTAACTCTAATTCATGCTCTTAAAGTTTCCTAAAAAGAGTCGCAAGAGTCATAGTTGCCAAATTTCTTGACTCTGAGATAGCTATCACTTTCAGCTGTCAAATCTTGCTCAAACATCGCAACACTTTATTAATAAGATCTTCGTTAGAAAAGGTCTTACCTAATGAAGCAAAATGATTAACAATGTGAGTGAACCTCTTTTGAATTACTTGAATGCTTTCTCTTGGGTTCATTCTAAATAATTCATATTCACAGGTGAGAGTGTTTATTCTCGACCTCTTTACTTCACTAGTACCTTCATGAGTAACTTGTAAAGTATCCCACATTTCTTGGGCAGTTTTACAATTTGAAATTCTAAAAAATTCATCATACCCCAAGGTTGTGGTAATGATATTTTTAGCTCTTAAGTTATATTGAACATTTTTCTTATCCTTATCAGTCCATTCACTTCTGGGAGTTTCGACTTTTACACCGTTGACCACACGTGTGGGAACAAAAATGCTATTTTCAACAGCATCCCACACATTCATATCAATAGCTTTAATAAAAATTTATATTATTTCTTTCCAATAGACATAATCATCCCCATTGAAAAAGGGTGGTCGATTTATGAAATATCCTTCTGAAAAACCACTTGAAGAAGCCATGTACTCTTGAAGTTACTAAGCTCTTTATACAAGAGTCTAGCTCTGATAGCACTTGTTACCAAGTGGCTCCAGTACTCAAGAGGGGGATGAATTGAGTATTTAAAAATTTTTCGCAAATGCTTATAAAACAAATTTTGTTGAAGTTATTTCTTAAAAGATGTGAATACAAAGAAAGGATAAAAAGCCTTAAGAACATAAAATAAACAGGTAAGCAATAATAAATAAATTATAATAATTAAAAAGAATAAGATGAGAAGAGCATGCATAATAATTATCCTAGTTCAGCCACCAAACCACTTGTGGCCTACGTCCGATCCTCGAAAAACTATCCAAGATTTTTCACTATCAATACAAGCTTGAACAGGTGCTTGCTACGAACTAGAGCACTTTTCACACGCAAAAAAACTCTACCCTTGTGCTAAAACCTTAACTTTCAAGGATACCTCACCCTTACACAAACCTTTGAGGGATGTCTTACCCTCTGTACAATAGAGCAGAATGTAGAAGAAGAGAAACTCTCACAAAGAGTAAATAATACAACATGAAGCACTAAGAAGCTCTTTAAGGATATCTCAAAGTTTTGGCAAAAAGAACACAAGAAATATATAAAAATTATAAATCACGTGTTAAAGCAAGCAAAGATTGATTCAAATCGTTAGACAACTTTCAGAGATGACCCAAGGTCTCTATTTATAGAGCTTTAAAGAAAATAGTCGTTGGGAGCAATTAAATCAATCAATAAATACAAATATGGTCCTTTCTTTCTAAATTTGTAACCCATGTTTATTCAAATAAACTTTGTGTTATTCGACTAACATGTTTTGAAAAATCTCATGAAAACCAGTTTTGATATGGGTTATTTGAATAACATGTGGGTTATTCAAATAACTCTGTTATAAAATGTTTTCTTTGTAATAGGTCTATTTGAACAACACAGAGTTTATTCGAATAATTCATTTTAGAAAATAGTTCTGAAGAGCTCTTTATTCAAATAACATGGATGCTATTCGAATAAACCAATTTAAAACCAGAAGTGCGTAGAGAAAAAATGAAGCTTCTATTTGAATAACTATAAAGTTATTCGAATAAGCTTTTATAAAAGCTAATCATTTGAGATTGGTTTATTCGAATAAAGATACATTTATTCGAATAAAGCTATTTAGAAAACATTTCTTAAACATTTTCAAAACCTGCCAATTTGTCTCTGAAAACCCAATCAACTTTTAATTGTTTTCAAAAACCATTTTGAAATTATTGAATTTATTAGAAAACATGTTTAGAAATTTTTCTTTCAAAGACCAATGAGATATCCAGAAGGCTTCGTACAATAAGACTTTAAGTCCTAAAACTATTCTTGAAGAACGTGGACTTGGTTTTCCCATCATCTTCATGTTTGTTACCATCAAAACCAGTCTTCAATGACTCATAGCTAATTACACTATTGTTCTTTAGATCCTACACAATTACACAAATGTGAGACCCTCATCCAGTATTTAATACCCAAGATGCAGAAGTAGATAAATTGGTTTCTATAACAAAAATACCTAAAGTGGAAGTCTCACTTCTCTTCTTCTTCTTAAGCTCCTCCAGGTATTTGGCACAATTCCTCTTCCAATGTCTGGTTTGACCACAGTGGAAGCAGGTATCTTCCTTAGCCACTTTGCCCATAGGTTTCAAGCTAAAATGTTGGGCTTGGATTTCTCGTTACCCTTGCCCTTCCAATTGTCCTTAGGCTTCTTCAGCTGGTTTTTGCCTTTAGCCTTTTGGTCCATCATAATGGCATTTCCCTTTCCTTTATTAATGTTTTACTCAACAGTTCTCAACATGCTTAGCAACTCTAGTAGAGATCTGTAAATTTCATTCATGTTGTAGTTTATGGCAAAATGACTAAAGCTTTCCGGCAATGATTGTAGGACAAGATTAGTGGCCAAATCTTGGCCCAATGGGAAACCAAGCCTCTCTAGGTTTTCAATGTGCCCAATCATCTTGAGAACATAAGTTCCAATAAGGCTTCCCTCTACTAGTTTGCACTGAAAAAGTGCCTTAGAGACTTCTAATCTCTCATGCCTAGCTTGCTCTTGATAGAGCTTCATTAAGTGTACGATCATATCGTATGCATCCATGTTCTCATATTGCTTTTGTAGCTCATAGTTCATGGTGGCCAACATGAGATGACCGATGTCTAAGGCATCATCTTGATGCTTCTTATAAGTATCCCTTTCAGCTCTAGGGGCATTTGTAGTTGTTGGCTCAGGAATAGGCTGCTCTAGAACATAAAGCTTTTTTTCGTGCTTGAAGACAATCCTCATATTCCAGTACCAGTGTGGGAAATTTGTCCCAGACAGTTTGTCCTTCTCAAAGATGAATCGCAATGATAAATTACTAGTAGTGTTTGTTACCATGGTAATCTATTAATGAAAAATATGCAAAGTATAAATATCATGCCATAAACATATTTAACAAGGTCTTTAATTAAATATGCCTCCCACTATTTTATTCAAATCAATGACCCTCAACATTGACTCAGAAAATCCTATTGAAAGATTTCCTAGTGGGCTAAGATCTATATTTCACCTAGCTTTGAGTCAGCTTCGGTTGATCACTCAAAATTTGACTATTTAGGTAGGAAACTCTTTCCAATTACATCACATGCAACTCTTGGATAGTTGGGTGAATAATACTTATTCTAATTCATCTAATGGACTAAAGCCCAACTCCATGCCTCTAAGCCTTCAATCCTATTAAAATGACCTAGTTAAGTCAGACCTAATGGTTGACAGTTGGATATTACCTTTATGCCATTGCGTCTTACTAATATAGATAAAGGCATTCAGCTTTGGCAAGCCTATACTTAATCGATACTAGCCTTGACAAGTGCCACGCATTGGAAGGCATCACATAATGACTTCATATTTGCTTTAAGAGAATTTTATAATTATTATTAGATCTCACTATTTATTAAATTGTTTAACATATTATAAACATCCATGCATCTCATACATATAAAGCATATAATAAATGTGACATGGTTATGGCCCTTAACGCATTGATTCTCCTAGCTTCACCAAGCATTTCCCACCAACATCCTCATTTAATGCCGTCATCTTGCCTGTACATCAAGGTTACATTACAAAGATAGAGAAACCTTATTTTACATACGAGGGGAGTTAGGTGAGAGGAGAATGTACAATCATAATGTAGAAAGAAAGGCACGACACACAGGCTGTATTTTAACATAACCAAAATAGCATGAAAAAGGGACTAAGGCCATAACCATGCACCACAAAGAACATATAAACTCAAAACAATAACACATTAATGAATGGGGGTCCCGCTACTCGATCAGCGGGCAGAGGTGCTGTTTGAACTAAGAGGTAGATCTCTTTCACCTCTTTAACAGCTAAGGCAATAACACGTGAACCATCATGCCACCGTCACATGAACACTTCATGTAGCCGTCACCTATCTAGAAATAGGGTTTCCAAAACGTGTGAGGACATTAACACCGTTGTTTAGAAATAAGGTTTGCCTGACATCAACACTTGATGCCGCTGCAAACTAAGAACAAGGTTTCCAAAACCCTTGCACCGCGTCGCTGTGTAAAACGTTGTACATATCACATGCATACCAGAAAACTTTGCAAAAACAGATAGCGTAATAAATAGTTTTCACAGAATCATATGAACATCTTCATGGTTTCAAAAACATCAACATGTTTTGCATACAACAAATCAAATAGAATATGTTTTTTTGTAAAGTATTCTTTCGATTTCAGAAATAACATATTCAAGATCATATTATTTCAAACAACACATAAACACAAAACCAAATCATGGTTTCGCAAGTGGCTCTAATACCACTGTTGGGAATTGTGGATACATCATGTAGCGGAAAAACAAAATTCCCACCAAGGATCCATGTGAAAAGAGAAGCCATGAAACATCATTTTCGAGTTTATCTCTTGAAGCCTGACGAAAAACGAATCGAGCAAATCACAAGCACTGAAATAGCAACGATGCCTTTATGTAACCCACTGAACAAACTTGCAAAAACATCCAACATCCACAGTCTTGGAGTCCTACCTCTTTACGATAGTGCTAGTTACGAAAAAAAGAGAAACAAATTGCTCTCTTACTCACTATTTCTATCAAATGCGGCTAGGTTTTTTTTTATGCGTTCCTTAGCACCCCCTTAGCAATGCTATTTATAATACCTGCTGCCTTATGCGAGTGAGAGTAGCAATAGGTAAGCTGTGCAACCCTAGGCTCATTTGTTATGAGTCTAGCCTATGATTGAATCCCAGTCCAACTTGGATCCTTATTGCTCCAACTAAGTCTGTTCTAAGTGTGCGACCTTGTAGGTTCTCATGACGTTAGAAATAATATTAAAATCTCATTTTAATATTATGAGCTGTGAACAGTATTTAGCAGCACATCACTGCTACATAAGTAATGAGAATGTCAGTGATTTGATATAACCTTTCTATGATTAATATTACTATGTAGTTTAGTCCCTTTGTCCATATATCTAAATTAAACACAAGGCACGGAACGTGTCACCTTTGTATAGTTCAATCTTCCATTTCCTAATAATCAAGTAGATGCAGAAAAACAAATGAGCTCAATATCTCATATTGACTTATTTGAGCATGGTCATGCATTTCGTGGTCTCACTCAATTAGAGGGCCCGAAGATATCACTTTTGTTATGTAGGAGGGACAAATCTCATCTAGGTCATTCACATCCCTCCGCATGATTCGCAGTATGTCTAATAACTAACTTTATAATCACCTTGTTACAAATGATATTTGATGGCATTAAAACACACAACTCCTCATGTAGGAATCGTAGTGATTTTAGGTCAAAGGACCACATACACTATTATTACTATAATAATCGCTTATGAAACTTATGTAATGATCCACGCAGCATTCTCATGGCGGGTCAGTCTAATACATCATTACTCTAATATGTACCTATGTGAAGACTTGATATCTCATATCCATGACCAGTGAGATGTGACCATCAGTCTACACACATGCTAGTCTTAGTGCATTATTGTCGTCCTGATTAATAATAATACTTGACTAAAGACATTTAAGAATAGCGTTATATTTCTATCCGATAAAATCTCATGATCAAGTCATCCACTTGATGTCCTATGACATTGAACTTACTATTCTAAGGGACTTTATTATGTATATCATAAATAACACAATAAATGAAATGGCTTATATATTAAATAAATAGCACAATACAATGTAAGTAAGACGGTCAAAATAAATTGGCCTCTAGAGCATACACCAACATAGGCACTAAATGGGTCTTTAGGAACAAACTTGATGAGACAGGCTTTATAATTAGAAATACAGCTAGGCTAGTAGCTAAAAGGTATAATCACGAAGAAGGTATAGATTATGAGGAAACGTATGCACTTGTAGCTAGATTAGAAGCTATTAGAATGCTACTTGCATATGCTTACAACATGATTTTTAAGTTATATTAAATGAATGTTAAAAGTGTGTTTTTATTGGTTTTATTCAAGCGGAGGTGTATGTTGAACAACCTTCAGGTTTTGAAAATTATGAACTACCCAACCATGTTTTCAAACTGAGAAAGGTCTTGTATGGCTTAAAACAAGCTCCTAGAGCTTGGTATGAAAGGTTGAGTAAGTTTCTTTTAGAAAATGATTTTACAAGAGGAAAGGTTGACACAATCTTTTTTATCAAAAATAAAAAGCATGATATTCTCTTTGTACAAGTTTATGTTGATGATATAATTTTTAGTACTACTAATGAATCTCTTTGTAAAGAATTTGCTAACATTCTGCAAAATGAGTTTGAAATGTCAATGATGGGAGAACTCAATTTCTTCCTCGGACCACAAATCAAGTAAACTAAAGAAGAGACATTCATAAGCCAAACCAAATATTGCAAGGAACTGCTCAACAATTTCGAAATGGACAATGCCAAGCACATTACTACACCAGTGGACATTTCTTATTATTTGGACAAAGATGAATGAGGTAAATATGTAGAAATTACTAAATATTGAGGTATGATTGGATCTCTAATTTATCTTACCGCTAGTAGGCCAGATATAATGTTTAGTGTATGCATATGTGCTAGATATCAAGCTAATCCTAAAGAATCACATCTATGTGCTATAAAAAGAATCATGAAATACCTAGCAAGCAATTCACAAATAGGTCTTAGTACCCCAAGGGTACCTCATGTAGCCTAATTGATTATTCTAATTATGATTTTGATGGATACAAAATGGATAAGAAAAGCACTAGTGGGACATGCCACTTGCTTGGAAGCTCTTTAGTTTCTTGACATAGCAAGAAGCAAAATAGTGCATTGTCTACAACTGAAGCTGAATATGTTGCAGAGGAAGTTGTTGTGCACAAATCCTTTGGATGAAGCAACAACTTCTAGACTATAGATTCCAGCTTGATCACATCTCTATAAAATGTGACAACACTAGTGCAATCAATTTATATAAAAACCTCATTTTGCACTTAAGAACAAATCACATTGAAATAAGGCACCACTTCATTAGAGACCATGTACAAAAAGGAGATTGCATACTTGAGTTTATTGAAAGATCTAAATAACTTGCATATATCTTCACTAAACCATTGGCAAAAGAAGCATTCTTTTATATTAGAAGAGAATTAGGCATAATTGATCAATCATGCATATGAATGAATGCTTGCATTTATTACTTTTTCATTGATTTATCACTCTTGAATTATTACTAACTTGAACGTCGGAGGTATCCTAATTTTTTTTGTAGGTACTTCATCTTTGGGTAAGATTTCTCCTCTCAAATTTTATCTCTGAATATGCTTACTGGTGTTTTCCTGATAAATTTATTCAAATAGACCTTTGCCTATTCGAATAACAAAAGTCAGTAGCTTAAATATTTGTATGTGTATGCCTCTTATTCGAATAATGATAGACTTATTCAAATAAGTCTGTAACTGCATTTTGTGCTTTTGTTTGTTCTATTTGAATAAAATTATACTTAATTGAATAAAGTCAGTCTCTTTGTTTTCCGTGTTGCTTGTTTTATTTGAATAAGCAAACATTTATTTGAATAACACCTTTTGTTAGAGGCGTATCCTATCTGGTCCTATTCGAATAACTAAATGGCTATTCGAATATAACTTGTCAGAAAGCAAAATCTACAATATGGTTATTCAAATAACTATAGAGTTATTTGAATAATGTCTAGTAGAATGCTATGACTATTGGGTAACCATGTGTTTATTCAAATAACTCCCATGTTATTCAAATAAACACATGGCCTCTATATATACCCACAGTACATCTCTCTCCTTCATTTCGTCATTTCTCCTCCCCTTCTTTGTTTTTCTCTTCTTCTCTCTATGGTATTGTGCATTCCCTTAACCTGAAACCTTAACCTTTCATCTCTCTATTTGCCCTTTTGCCTTTATCCACCATTAACTCTCACCAGACCTCCACCATTGTTCATCCCCACTCTATTTCAACTTCTCCCTCACAACACACCGTACTCTTCCTCCAAACATTGTAGTGTTAGTCATGGCAACCATCACCCAAGAGGGGGTGAATTAGGTGATTACAAATTTTAAAGCAACTTTGAGAAATTAAGCATTTTGATATTTTCAATCAACATATGCAACGGAATAAGTCTAACAAAGGTAAAACTATTATAGATTAATCAAATATAACTTGGATTATAGGATAAATTAAGCAAATAAGCTAGATATCAAGTTCAACTCAAACATATATAATTAAAGCACAAATGTAAAAAGATAGAGTTGAGAAGAGCAAACACAAAGATTTATCCTAGTTCAGTCACCAACCACTTGTGGCATACGTCCACTCCTCAAGTGAACCACTCGAGATTTTTCACTAAACCTTCAAGCTTGAACAGGTGCTTAAAAACCTTTACAAAGTGGAGCACTCAATACACCTTAGGATGGCTCACCCTTTGAGCTTAAGTTTCAAATTCAAGGGATACCTCACCTTCTTTTACAGTTTACACAGAGTGTAGATGAATTGAAACTCTCTCAAGAGTGGATAATACAAATTGAAGCTCTATGGGTATCAAGGATTCACACTTTTAAGCTCAAAACAAAGTATTTGATGAAATGATGGTAAAACTCGTGTTCAATACTTAAGAATCATTTTTCAGATTGTTTTCCCACTTGTCTTTGATGCCCAAACACTTGCATTTATAGCCCAAAGCATTTTAGAGTTGTTAGTGATGGTTGGGGGGCATTAAATGCCAATTATAACCATTGAAAATATGTTTCTGGATTCCAGATAATTAGATATAACTATTCCATAATCGGTTATGAGCTTTAAAAGCATGAAAAACGCTCCTAACTTGGTGAATAATCAGTTATGGATATTACATAATCGGTTATTGCACTCAGATTTCGAAAACTGACTTTAAATGGTCATTACTTCTTCATTTCTCATCCGTATAAAACAAATAACCACTCATTGGAAAGATCTCTGAGTCTATTTTGACATGGAAAAGTTTTAGAATGAAACTCAAAGTATTTTGAAGGTTATGGTCAAAATAGTAACAAAAGGTCAGCTTTTGCTTGATTATTTTTATAGTTTTGAACTACCACCAAAACTAACTTTTCAAAACTTGTTTGTTGGACATTTTAGCATATAAGAAACATTTGTAAAGATTTAAAAACATATTTGAACTCAGTGTGATTCCTTTTTACCTTTACATAAGATCTAAGTCCTATAAGCTATTCTTGAAGATCTTGGACTTGATCTTGCCATCATCAATTCTAGTCCTTAGGCTTCTTGATGTAATCTAGGCTTCCAAAAAAATATTCTCTTCAAATCTTACAAAAGCTCGGAACATCTTATCATTCTCAATCTTCTTGAGTTGAGTATATTTGTGATCTTTTACTTTCTTGTTGCAATGCTCACTCTTTGTACTTAGACTATCCTATAAAGTATTGCTCACTTAAACAAACATAATTAGTCCAAATTCATAATTCAATATCTTTATATGCATGATTCATAAATATATAACTCTAGTTAGTCTAGCATGCATATAAGACTTTCATAGACACATCCAAATAAGATATTTATCAATTACTAATGGATATGCTCTATATAGGATGCAACAAAGAACACTTTGCACATTTTTATTTAAATAGAGTCAAATCCAATATTAATTCATTATAACTCATATAAAGTATTATTGGATATATTCTATAAAGAATGCTACACATATCTCATTGCATGATTATTAAGTGAAATATAACAAGATGGTATACATTATCATGCATGATCCAATATAATCTATTTAGCACATCTATGTAGCATAAACATCATTCTTTTTTTCTTGTATTTGTCATCATCAAAACTTAACATATGAAATCATTGGGGCAAAGTTATTTTTACAATCTCCCCCTTTTTGATGATGACAAATTACCAAAAAAAATATGTTGAGCAATATAGAAGAATAGATATTCGTGTAAGCATATCAAACATTAAGCACAAGAACATATTTTTCTTTCCAATTGTCACTCCCCTTATTTGATATCAACAAAAAGGCTTAGGAAAGAAAGATAATATTTTCACTCCCCCTATAAATAAAACTCATGTTGCTAAAAACAGTAGGATTATCAAAACCAAAAACTTCTTCAAGTTATTCAAAACATAACTATCTCCCCCTATTTGATTCCACATATGACTCAAGAAGAGATATGAAACAAGCATACTTTCAAGATGTAAAAGATTATTCATGCAAAGCTTGTCATATTTTAGTACATCAACATTTAGCATATGATAGCAATAAGCTTAAGAAATTATGTCTAACATATAATATCTTGCATGCCACATGATAAATAAGTACTACTTAATAAAAGTTACAAAATATCCATATAAGGTCATGAAATTAAGGTTTTCAAACGAAAGATCATACAATTTTCCATACATCAAGCATTTCTCAATGAAAGAATCAAAAGATATGAAGTTTAAGAATGTTTACCTTCTTTCATTGATAGAGGGAAAGAGAATGCGAAATGGTTTTCATTGACATGTTGATAGTATTAATGGATAAAACACTTCATGTCAAACAAGGATGTAATCCAAAAGATACAAGCAATAATTTAAGAGCTAGACTCCCATTCAAAATATGCATATTATCAAAATATAAAACATAATATTTTAACATAGTCATGTATATATTTATAGTTAACAAGGACATGCATGAAAGATATGTAAGATGAAAAGGATAAACAATCATTACAAATCAATAAATAATTATGAGAAGTTATAAGAAAATAAGATAAGCTCTCCCTTATTAAAGCACAAGATAGATAAAGAGAAATATGTATGCCAAGACCATGTAAGCACATTACCATAAAGTAAAGCATGGAAAAAGATACATATTCTTAATCCATCAATCAAAAAACATTTTAAAACTTCTCCCCCTTTGAAAAAGAATTTTACAAGAACACATTATATTTTCAAAAGCATTTTAGATGGGTAATGAGATTTTATATTAAAATCACATATTCCTTGAGAGTGATCAAACCCAAGTCAAAAGAACATATGAAAGTACATCTCCTCTCTTTCTCATTGAACAAGAGCCTTGAGAAAATAAAACACTTTAAAGAACAAGGCTTATCTTTTGAAGTATCAAGATAGGCTCTATAGAACATTTCAAAAGATTTATTTGAAAACTTTCTTAAACATTCTCTCATGATTTAATAAAACTTTTCAAAGTAAATAAAGAGAATACTACATTTATAGCACATATCTAATGATTTCCAAATTTTCAAGACAATTAGGAGGTAAAAATACTTTCAAGGTCTTAAGACAAGTTCAACTAATTCTCAAGGATATGAAACTTGAAAATATTCTTTTAAATATAATAAGGGATTTTGCTTTGAATTCTTTTTTAATCAAACCAGAAATTCTTTTCAAAACAAGAGCATAATTCTCATAGGTGTTATACCATTAAGAAATAATAAATCTAGAAAATCATAGAATCAAACATTCACCTTGATGAAATATGCTATAGGGATCAAAGCATGTACAAAACTAATATCATCCACCTTATATGCAATGACAAAAATAACAAGTTAATATCCAATTAGGCACTTTGTTAATGTTAAGCATACTTCTCATGTAAGGAAAACATTTAATCATTTAAGATTAATTTATCAACAAGTATCATACAATCCATAGTATATAGAATACCACAATAGATGAGGGATAGATATACTTATTGAGTTAGATAGAGAATGATGCTCTTCATTTACAGGTCCTTTAATTTTAAGCTTTCTTCCTTTGGATACTCGATTCCATTGCACTTGAAGAAAGTCTTCTTTATCTTCCTCTTCGTTTGAACTCCATTCAACTCTTCTCATTTATCCACATATGCTTGTATATAAAAATTTTGATAGCTATATTTGAAACACCTAGAGAAACTTGCAAAGCTAACTTCGAAAGTTCTCTAAATCATAAGCTTTTATCAAATATCATTTGAGCTCATTTAACAGCATAATTTAGGTTGATATATAACGTAAAACATGTACCACATTATCAACTATGCAATGTTAGCTCTAACAAGAATGCATGAAGCATATATACACTTGAATCCAAAAAAAAATATGGTTTAAGCATTTTAAGGTATGATTCAAGTTTATCAAGAAACACATGATCATCATTAAAATTTATATAGGCATTTTAGGCAAACAATGATTAGGTTAGGCATGTTATGTCAAGTAAGAAATTCTAGTATACACATAGGATTCAAGTTTCTTACATTGAAATTCAAAGACAAGTTCAAGGCACAAGATGAATCATTTACTTCTTGTTTACAAGCAATTTCAAATAAGAAGACATATAACTTTTAACTTTCCAAACTCCAAGTAAGTATATAAGACAATTAAGCATCAAAGAGAAAGGATTAGAACTACTTATGATCATGTGAATCTCCATATTTGAACAAAGAGAATTAGTCACAAGCTCAAGCACAAAGATATTACCATAACATGTCATTCCAAGCAAAATGTGTGCATATCTAGCATGTTAGCATATATAAAGACACTTTAGAGACACAATGCTAGAAAAGCACAACTTAAGGCATGTTAAGACATAAAAACAACTCTCTACTTATCCAAATATCACATGATATTCAATTTAAAGAAAAAATAAGGATAAGAGATTGATATCACCAAAAGTATACTCTTTGAGTTTTTGTAGGTGACTCCAATTTTCAAGCTTCAAGTTTTCATGAGGGAATATAGATTCTTTGCACCCCTTTTTGAAGTTGAGTCCTTTTAAGCTTTACTAACCTCAAGTTGAATAATCTTATTCCATTTAAATGCTTGCTTGAGGTAGTTATCACCCTATAATACAATTCAAAGTACTTTTTTTGGTATCCACCAATTTTGGATCCATAGAGGTTAGTCATTGATTATTAATCCATTATACTCTCATAAAGATCAATTTTTCTATAGTATGTAAATTGAGCACAACAAATTAAATAATCAATTATCATTAAGCATATAGTCAACAGCATGCTTACTTTCATGATATATAAGCAATTCAAAACATAGTAAGCATACCTAAAGCATTGTAGAACGTTATGTACCAAGATATATAACAAATTAATGAACTATGATACAATAAGAATGAATATAATCATGTGTTAAACAAAATATTCAAATTTTACTAAGTACATATGATTCTATCAATCACTTAAGGCCTACAAGGAAAATATCTCAAATTCATTGACTTTACAAGTGAATAAGCATAAGAGGTAAAAGTTTTTTATACCTTGGCCTTGGTAATCAAGGAAACTCTTTTCCTTACCCATTGCTTCTCTTTTGGAGTCTTGAACTTTACAAGTTCTACATTTTGTACTTGAGAAGCTTTGTTTGAAACCATCTTCCTTCTTTGACCAAAACTTATACCAATGAGCACTAGAAATATTCCCCTTAATGATTCCTTCTTCACTTGACCAATTTTTTCATCCTTTTGAGAAATTTTCTGCATAATTGAAACACTAAGAGGATATTTTGGTATCCACTTCATTTTGGGTCCTTGAATGTTAGTAGTAGAGCCTTTAAGACTTTCAGGAACCCACACCATATTATTTATCATAAAAGGATTTCTTCTATAGTTGTATAAATGATAAATATGTCCAAAATGGCCATAAAAATTATAAATAATTGAATTTAATGATGGCTTAGTCCTTTGAAGATCATCTTTGAAAAACTTAAGCCTTTTGTTGTTTTTACATTCTAAACTATTTTTGCCATAAACCTTGTTTGACTTTTTATGTGAAATAACATTAACTTTATTCTCATTAACAAGCATGAAATGTAAGTAATTAGAATCATTAGCTTTGGCAAATCCGGAATATAAGTCCTCAACTTGATTTTTTAAATCAATGCACTTTTCACAAGAAGTTGAGATTTCACATTTCAAAGACATTTCCACATCAAGAAAAGCATACTCATTTTTCAAAATCTCAATTTCATTTTCAATGGAAGAAATGTTTTCTAAACAAGATAAATTTTTCTTTTCTATATTCAACAAACCATAATGCAATTCATCATATGCACATTGTAACTCATAATAGAAAGGACTATAATCTAGTTTAGCATTATTTACCTCAAAGTCCTTTTTAGTCATATAGGAAGTAGTCTCAATTTCTAGCATACTTGACTCTTTAAGGGAATCACCATCTTTGTCATTGATGTCTTTCAAGGATTCAAGAACATTTTCTTGAGGACATTTTTCTATATTGTCTTCCTCTAAAGGTTTTTTCTCTTCTTGCTCTCTATATATAACTTTATGCAAAAAATCATTGTTAGCAAGATTAATAGCATCAAAAGCATCCCATATATCTTTAGTACTAGAGCAACTCTTAATTTTAGCATAAGAATCATCATTCAAACTACTTCTCAAGATTTGTATTGCTCTAATGTTCAAGGAAAAACATTTCTTGTCATAAACATTCCAATCTTGTTTTGATTTAGGAGAAAATCCATCAAGCACAATATCCCACAAATTAAGATCAATAGATTGTATATAAAATTCCATTCTAGTTTTTCAATAAACAAAATGTACACCATCAAAGAATGATGGTTTATCAATTTCAAAACCTTCCATTTTGAAAAGCTTTCAATGGTTGCCAACAAACAAGGATCTTTAACTCTAAGCGGTTAAGCTTTCAACATATCACGAACTTATGATACCACTTGTTAGTCATGGCAATCATCACCCAAGAGGCCGTGAATTGGGTGATTACAAATTTTAAAGCAACTTTGAGAAATTAAGCATTTTGATATTTTCAAATCATCACATTCAATGAAATAAGTCTAACAAAGGTAAAACTATTATAGATTACTCAAATATAACTTGGGTTATAGGATAAATCAAGCAAATAAGCTAGATATCAAGTTCAACTCAAGCATATATAATTAAAGCATAAATGTAAAGAGATAAAGTTTAGAAGAGCAAACACAAAGATTTATCCTGGTTTAGCCACCAACCACTTGTGGCCTACGTCCAGTTCTCAAGTGAACCATCCGAGATTTTCCATTAAACCTTCAAGCTTGAATAGGTGCTTGAAAACCTTTACAAAGTGGAGCACTCAACATATCTTGGGATGCCTCACATGTTGTGCTTGAGTCTCAAATTCAAGGGATACCTCACCCTTACAACTTTGAGGGATAACTTACCCTCTTTTATAGTTTACATAGAGTATAGATGAATTGAAACTCTTTCAAGAGTGGATAATACAAATTAAAGCTCTATGAGTATCAAAGATTCACACTTTTAAGCTCATAATAAAGTATTTGATGAAATGAAGGTAAAACTCGTGTTCAATGCTCAAGAATCATTTTCAGATTGTTTCCCCACTTGTCTTTGATGCCCAAACACTTGCATTTATAGCCCAAAATATTTTAGAGCCGTTGGTGGTGGCTGGGGGCACTGAATGTCAATTATAGCCATTGAAAATCTGTTTTTGGTTTCCAGATAATCGGTTATGACTATTCCATAATCGGTTATGAGCTTTAAAAGCATGAAAAATGCTCCTAACTTGGTGAATAATCGGTTATGGATATTCTATAATCAGTTGTTGCACTCAGATTTCGAAAACTGACTTTAAATGGTCATAACTTCTTCATTTATCATCCGTTTAAAACAAATGACCACTCATTGGAAAGATCTCTAAGTCTATTTTGTGGATAAATGTCTCTATTATGTTTTGATTAATGACAAAACTTAACATGATTATTACTTTGATTCACTAACTACTTGCTAAGCTTGATTTTATTAATGAGATTTAATGAAGCAAGAACAATGGATGCAAAGGATTAAGGATCATGAAGGAAAACTTAAAGAAGGAACATCATGAAGATGGAATTCAATGAAGATCATTAGGAATCTTTTTGTAAAGAAAAGACTTTGTTTAATTCTTTGATTAAGCTCTCACAATAAGTAAAAATGGTTTTCAAAAGTAAAAATGGATTAAGAATGAAAAAGGTTAATTAACAAGTTTGTACATCTATGTGTACGTCAATGTACTTTCTGTTAATTAACTAACTTTTAATGAAAACATCAATGTACATCTATGTATAAATGTTATACATCTATGTATACATCAATTGATTACGAATTTAATGAAAATCTTAGTGTACATTTATGTATAAGTGATTATACATCTATGTATACATTGATTAATTCTGGACTTACTTGATCAGTATGCAATTTTGCATCAATACATCAATTGATACATCTATGTATAAACCGAGAAAAGCAAGAACTTTATGATATAGTTATACAATCGATTTGGTAATCGATGTATAAACTATTTTCACAAAAACAAGTTGAAAATACCAATGTGTTTCAAAAACAACATCGATGTACTCATGTGTGTATTAATCAAGAATCAAGAACTTCCAAGAACACAATCGATTAGGCAATCGATGTACACATGTTATAAAAGTGAAATTTTGTTTAATACATCTGTGTACTAATCGATTGATTATCCATTAGAGAAGGTCGAAACGAATTTTTCATAAATCTGTTTTGATCTTAACTAACTTGTAAAGTGTATCCAATGGATCTATTTTGAAATATACCTATATAAGGACATTGGCAAACACTTTCACAATAACAATTGATTCGAAATTGGAGATTAATCACAAAAATACTGTGAGAGCTTTTCATTGAAAGAAAACAGAGTATTCTTTTCTGTAGAACTTCTAATTATTGTATCTAATTTTAGAATCTGATTTAATCTTTTCATATTTGTAAAAGAGAGATAAGAAAGAAGGTTCTCTCGCTGATGAAATCAAGAGTAGAAGGGACTCTTGGAGCTATGCAAGAATAGAAGGAATTCTTGTGGGAATTGCAACATTGCTTTAATTTGAAAAGCTGTCATTTGGGTAGAAGGAATCCATAATTGAAGCTTATGTAAAGAATCTTGTATATTGATTTTTCAATAGTGGATAAAACTCACAGTGGTGTGAAGACTGGATGTAGGTTACCAGAGGAGGTAGCTGAACCAGGATAAACTTGGTTTACAATTTTCTCTATCCCTTAACTCTTTATTTACTTTATTGTAGATTATATGAATCAATCAATACGTTAGGGATGTTTGCATGATTTGATTAGTTTATAATCTTGTTCATATCTGAAATCAATCTTATTGTTAATATTTCTTTTTAAGTTTCAAGTCTTGATCGTAACATATCTTGCAAAAACACATTTTGGTTTGTTGGTTGATAAAATCTTTTTCATAGTTAAAGAAAAGAATCAGTTTTTGCAAAAAGGGGAATAAGTTTCGAAAAGTTTTATTACTCAATTCAACCCCCCCTTCTTGAGTATTCAGAAGCCACAACTAACAAGTGGTATCAGAGCTTACACTCTTGTGTAAAGCTTAACAGCTTAAGAGGATGGCTTCAAATGACATCTTGGGAGAAGGTCTTCCTTGGCAAGAGCCCCTGCTTTCAATGGCACTGCCAATATGTATTGGAAAGAAAGAATGTTAATATTCCTTGAGGCAAGTGGCATTGACGTATTAGATGCTGTTGAGAATGATCTATACATTCCTCACACTCTTGATGCAAATGGCACCGAGAAAGAAAAACTAAGAAATGAATGGGATGATGATGACAAAAAGAAAGTAGGTTATAATGCTAAAGCTAAAAATATTATAACTTGTGCCTTGAGTTATGATGAACTTTTCAGGGTTTCAAATTGTAAGACAGCCAAGCAAATGTGGGATACACTGCAAATTACTCATGAAGGAACCAATGATGTAAAGAGAGCTAGAATGAACTCACTCGTGCACAAGTATGAACTCTTTCACATGAAGAATGGTGAAGACATCAGTGATATGCAAAGGAGGTTCACTCATATAGTGAATCAGCTGAATGGACTTGGAAAGAGCATTTCAGATGAACAATAAATCAACAAAATCATGAGATGTTTGACAAGAGAATGGCAACCAAAAATTACTGCTATAGCTGAATCAAAGGACTTAGCAACCATGAATATTGCTACACTATTTGGAAAACTTAAAGAGCACGGGATGGAGTTGCATAGATTAAATGATCATGAAGAGAAGGAGAAAAAGAAAAAAGGCTTGTCACTTAAAGCACATGTCTCCAAAGAAAGCCTTGACAGTGATGAAGATGAAG
Organism: Ormosia emarginata; assembly: GCA_029884605.1. Lineage (NCBI taxonomy): Eukaryota > Viridiplantae > Streptophyta > Magnoliopsida > Fabales > Fabaceae > Ormosia > Ormosia emarginata. Next base: position 9,739,932 of record JAQQTP010000056.1, on the reverse strand, counting down.
AAGTTGAAGAAGATGGTGAATCTGAAGAGGATATAGGACTACTAGTTAGAAAGTTCAAGAGATTCCTCAAAAAGAAGAAAACCTTCAACAAAAGGCCCTCAAATTTCTTTTCCAAGAAGAATACTTCAAAAGCTGAAAGTTCTACATCAAATGTGAAGTGTTATGAATGTGGTAGACCTGGACATTATAAGAATGAGTGTCCTAAACTTCAAAAGAAAGACAAGCATGACAATCATGAGTCCAAGGACAAGAAGAATAGAAAGCCAAGAAAAGCATACATAGCATGGGAGGAGAATGATATAGATTCCTCTGAAGATTCTAAGGAAGAAGTGGTCAATCTTTGTCTCATGACTAATCATCAAAGTGATAATGAAGATGAGGTAAATGAAATCCCCCCTACCTTTGATGAACTACAAGATGCTTTTGATGAATTGCACAATGAATATCTGAAAACTGCTAAGCAATTAATGTCCTATAGGAAAGTCATTGCTAAACAATGTAGTGAATATGCATCTCTTCAAATTAAGATTAAAGAATTAGAAGCTAAGAACAATAATATAAATGCATCTAGTTCTATATGTTCTAATTGCAATATTCTGGAAAAAGAAGTGGAAAAACTGAAAACCACTCTATCTAAATTTACAATGGGAAGAGATAATCTAAATGCTATGTTAGGACAGCAAAAAAGAGTGTATGACAAAGCTGGAATAGGCTATAAACCAGCATTGCATGAAAAGATTTTTAAGAAACTCTTTGCTGCACCTAAATCCTCTACTAGTCCTTTTGTCAAATGTTTCTATTGTGCAAGAAAAGGACATATAGCTTCTACATGCTATTTTAGGAATCCTTCAAGGATTAATGTTAAACAAATCTGGGTTCCCAAGGGAACATATGTGATGACTAACACCAAAGGATCCAACAAAACTTGGGTACCTAAGTCAAATGCTTAAAATTCGTTTTGTAGGTGTGCTTGAGAGCCAAAAGCTCAAATTGGTATCTTGATAGTGGCTGCTCCAAGCATATGACTGGAGATATTATAAAGTTCTCATCCTTCACTCCCAAACAAGGTGGAAATGTCATCTATGGTGATAATAACAAAGGAAGGATCTTAGGAGTTGGAACAATTGGAAGAAGCACAACTACCAAGATAAAAGGTGTACTATATATGGAAGGACTTAAGCACAATCTACTAAGCATTAGCCAACTATGTGATAAAGGTTATAAGGTATTCTTTAACTCTAGTACTTGCATTATAGAAAACAAGCATGATAGTAATACAAAGCTGATAGGTAATCGATTGAATAACATATACATGATAGATTTAGAGAATATTTCTGGTAGTGATGTATGTTGTTTGATATCAAAGGAAGAAGAGAATTGGCTATGGCATAGAAGAATATGACATATTCATATGGATCATCTAAACAAACTTATTTCCAAAGAATTGGTAATTGGACTTCCTAAAGTTAAATTCTCAAAGGATGGTTTATGTGATGCATGCCAAAAGGGCAAGCAAACTAAAGTATCTTTTAAGGCTAAGAACATAGTCTCAACTGAAAGACCTTTACAACTGCTGCACATGGACTTATTTAGACCCTCTAGGACCAAAAGTTTTGGAGGAAATTTGTATGCATTAGTTATAGTTGATGATTACTCTAGATTTACTTGGACCTTCTTCTTAGCACATAAGAATGAAGCTTTTACAGCCTTCAAGAAAATGGCTAAGTTAGTACAAAATGAAAAAGACATGAAAATAACTTCTATAAGGAGTGATCATAGTGGAGAATTTCAAAATGAAGAATTTGATAATTTCTATGAAGAGTTAGGAATTCAACATAATTTTTCTGCTCCAAGAACTCCACAACAAAATGGAGTTGTAGAAAGGAAAAATAGATCTTTAGAAGAAATAGCAAGAACCATGTTGAATGACTCAAATATGCCAAAATATTTTTGGACAGATGCTGTAAACACAGCCTGCTATTTAATGAATAGAGTCTTGATTAGACCAATTTTGAAAAAGACTCCATATGAACTCTATAAAGGTAGAAAACTAAATGTTTCATATTTCTATGTCTTTGGGTGTAAATGTTTTGTACTAAATAATGAAAAGGACAATTTAGGAAAGTTTGATTCTAAAGCTGATGAAGGAATCTTTCTAGGCTATTCATCATCTAGTAAAGCTTTTAGAATCTTTAATAGAAGAACACAAACAATTGAAGAATTTGTACATGTTACATTTGATGAAACTAACCCCAAAAGGTTGGGAAAGGAACTTGTTGATGATGTTGCAGAAACTTTAGAAGAGATTCAACTTGAGGAAAAGCAAGACAATGTCAAAGTGGATGAAGCAGTGGAAATTCCAGCAAAAGATCAACATGAAGATCTACCCAAAGAATGGAAAACTGCAAGAAATCACCCTCTGGACAACATAATTGGTGAAATATCCAAAGGGGTAACCACTAGACATTCCTTAAAAAATGCATGCAATAATATGGCTTTTGTATCACAAGTAGAACCTAAAACTATAAATGAAGCAATTATTGATGAAAACTGGACTATGGCAATGCAAGAAGAACTTAATCAGTTTGAAAGAAATAAAGTTTAGAAACTTGTTCCAAAACCCAAGAATAAACAAATAATTAGTACAAAATGGGTGTTTAGGAATAAGCTAGATGAAAATGGTATCATAGTAAGGAATAAAGCTAGATTAGTAGCCAAAGACTATAATCAAGAAGAAGTGACTATGATGAGACATATGCACCTGTGGCTAGATTAGAAGCCATTAGAATGTTATTAGTATATGCATGTATTATGGATTTTAAATTGTATCAAATGGATGTTAAAAGTGCATTCCTAAATGGATATATACAAGAAGAAGTGTATGTTGGTCAACCCCCTGGTTTTGAAATAAATGAACTTCCTAATCATGTGTATAAACTCACTAAAGCTTTATATGGACTTAAACAAGCTCAAAGAGCTTGGTATGAAAGGCTAAGTAATTTCTTACTTCAAAAGGGTTTTATAAGAGGAAAAGTTGACATAACACTATTCACTGAAAGAAAAGCACAAAACATACTACTTGTTTAAATTTATGTTGATGACATTATATTTGGTGCTACTAATGAATCTTTATGTAAGGAATTTGCCAAATTAATGCAAAATGAGTTTGAAATGTCTATGATGGGAGAGTTTACATTCTTTCTTGGACTACAAATCAAACAATGTGATGATGGGACTTTCATAAGCCAAACTAAGTACTGCAAAGAATTATTAAAGAAGTTTGGAATGGAGAATGCAAAGGAAATGGCTACTCCAATGAGTTCATCATGCTACTTGGACAAAGATGAGAAAGGTAAATCAATAGATGTTTCTAAGTACAGAGGTATGATTGGTTCTTTACTCTATTTAACTGCAAGTAGACCTGATATAATGTTCAGTATTTGTATGTATGCTACATATCAATCTAATCCTAAGGAATCACATTTATCTACTTTAAAAAGAATCATGAAATACTTATTAGGAACTAAAGAAATGGGTTTATGGTATGCTAAAGGATCAACATGTAACTTAGTAGGATATTCTGATTCTGACTTTGCTGGATGAAAGTTAGATAGGAAGAGTACTAGTGGAACTTGTCACCTTCTAGGAAACTCTTTAGTTTCCTGGTTTAGTAAGAAACAAACTAGTGTGGCTTTGTCTACCGCTGAAGCAGAATATGTTGCAGCAGGAAGTTGTTGTGCATAAATTCTTTAGATGAAACAATAACTTATGGACTATGGTGTTTTCTTAGAGAAAGTACCAATCAAATATGATAATACTAGTGCTATAAATCTCACTAAGAATCCCATAATGCATTCAAGAACTAAATATATTGAGATAAGACATCATTTCATAAGGGATCACATTCAAAGTGGAGATATAATCATTGAATATATAGATACATCTAAGCAATTAGCTTATATTTTCACTAAACCATTGGCTAAAGAAAGCTTTTTCTACATAGGAAGAGAGTTAGGAATAATTGATCCTACCTATGTTTGATGTTTTGAATGTTAAATGCATTATAATTAGATGTTTGATGCCTGTACATCGATTACACAATCTATTTATTTAGACAAAATGCTTAATCTAAAATGTTGGTATGCAGATAAGGTAATCTATGTACAAACGTATAAATTCATTTTAAGTGTATTTACATCGATTAGATAATCGATTGATACAAATATTGTTGTTTTTAAAATAATTAGAACATCGATTTGAACATTGATTGACTGGACAATTTGGAAAACATGACTCTCTGGAAGTCATTATACATCGATTAGAAAATTGATTCATTTAATGAAATAAATACTGGAAGTCATTATACATCGATTGCTCAATCAATTATTTTGATAAAATAGGTACAGGGTATCTTATACATCGATTGAAACATCGCTTGTATAACAGTCTCAAAATTTAGGACTCACTGACTTATCATATACATCGATATGTACATCGATTACTTGGATACTGAAATTGATAGAATTTCTGCAATTACTTATACATCGATTTATACATCGATTGTATTTGCTGCAATTGCTTATATATCGATTCACACATCGATTGAGTTCAAGTGTTCAGAACTTGATACTCTGTCTTAGCTTATACATCGATTAATACATCGATGTATCTGGTTTAAAATTAAAATCCTAATGCTAAGTACATCGATTAGCACATGTGTACTGGAGGAAAAATCCCTTAATACATTGATTAGGAAATCGATTGATTAATCTGGGTTTATAAATTTCAACCTTTCCCTCCAAATCTTTCACTTTCTTAAATCCAAATATCACTCCTACGAACCCTAGCAGAGCTCGAAATCATCTCCAATGGCTCGTGCGAAACAATCTCAACCCTCTACACCTATTCCCTCTCACTCCACGTCTTCCTCCTCAACTCAATCCTCATCTTCTCACTCTGTTTCACTCATGGCAACCCCTACACGCCCTAAAAGAAAAACAACTGAGAAAGCCCAGTCTTCTCAAAGGATTGACAAGCTTCCAATCCAAAGCTTGAAGAAGATACAAGATAAAGGGAAAAAGGTTACTGAATCTTCAAGACCAGCACCCAAGAAACAAGAGAAGAAGAAGAAAGTGGTGAAGGAAACACCCAAAAAGAAGACTACTCAAAAGAAGAGAAAAATGACAGAGGAAGAAGAAAACGATGATGAAGGAGTCATTGAGAATGAACTTCTCAAAAGGTATTTTTCTGATAAGGAATATATTATACGTTACAAGAGTGACTTCAAGAATAGGGACATTCATGAGACTAGGACTGTAGATTTCCATTACTTTGAGGAAAATGAATTCACGTTTCACAAGATTTTAGAGGAGTATAATCTGAGTCAATTTCTGCAAATAAAGAGTGACATTTATCCTACATTAATCAAAGCTTTTTACTGTACTTTTGAGATGGATAATGATGGATTTTCTGCTGAAGTGAAGAACACAAAAATTGAGATGACTTTTGTTGAGTTTGCTCAATTTACTGGACTTGATTACAAGGGAAGTAATCATGCTAGCACTGGACCTGACAGTGTATGGATCAAGAATTTTGATAGGGAAGAAGCAAAGAAGGTGCTTCTAATTGAAAATGCACCAGAAGGAAGACTGATCAACATCAGCTCTATGCACATTCAGCATAGGCTCCTGCAATATGTCTTTGAAAGCGGGATGCTATTACCCAGATCTGGTAATCATGCAGTGTTGCAAAATAATGATATTTTGCTACTCTAGGCTATGATACAGAGGAAGCAGATCAGTTGGAGCTTCATAATTGCTAGACACATGCTAGATTGCAAAATCAGTGGAGCTACCCTACCCTATCCTGGCTTAGTGGTGAGGTTACTAGAACATTTTGGAGTCTCTTTGGACAATGAAGAGAAGTTTCAGTCTAGAGAGGCAACTCACAAGTTTGGTAAAGGAACCATTAGCAAGATGAAGTTTGCTAAAACTAATGGAGAGTGGGTTAGGACAGCTGGTAAAGAACCAAGAACTGCTGTGGATAACTCTGAGATGGACAGCAAGATAGACAAGCTGCTACAAATGTTTCAAAGTTTTGAGGCTAGGCAAACCAAACACCATTTAGTGATGAAACAATCTATTGATTATCTGGGTATTAGACTCAATACATTGGAAGGCCAAATGGCCACTCTGCACCAACATTTAGGTATTTCCATCACTGCACCTCCAGAAGTTCATCCAACTTCTGAAGATGTTGTGAATATAGCTAGAGAAGCTGCTGCTGTTGCTGCACTTGAAGAGGAAGGCAATCCTGAAGAGCAAGCAACCTAAGCTTCAACACACAATGAAGAACCAAGGACCAATGAAGATGTTTAGATCTTAGGGTGTCTTGTGTGTTTAAAATGATGCATTTTTTTTGTTTTTGAACAATGATGAATATAATTTGTTTTGATTATGCTGATATCACTGAATGATCAAATTTCTCATATATTACCTGTTTTAAATACTTTAAATCTCCCATACATTTTCTTTTTGATAATGACAAAGGGGGAGAATGAGTACCACACTACTAAATGAGTATCATACTACTAAATAATGATGCAATGATCCTATACATGTTCAAATGATATAATCTGTCAATAAGACAAGGGGAGTAAGTGGTAAACAACTGCTGTATTTTAATTACTCTGATATTTACTCTGATATTTCTAATTACTTCCTAAGATATTTTTGAATGATAAACATGTTATGCATGGTAAGTTTGTCATCAATCAAAAAGGGGGAGTTTGTGGATAAATGCCTCTAGTATATTTTGTTTAATGACTAAACTTAACATGATTATTACTTTGATTCACTAACTACTTGCCAAGCTTGATTTTATTAATGAGATTTAATGAAGCAAGAACAGTGGATGCAAAGGATCAAGGATCATGAAGGAAAACTTAAAGAAGGAACATCATGAAGATAGAATTCAATGAAGATCATTAGGAATCTTTTTGTAAAGAAAAGACTTTGTTTAATTCTTTGATTAAGCTCTCACAATAAGTAAAAATGGTTTTCAAATGTAAAGATGGATTAAGAATGAAAAAGGTTAATTAACAAGTTTGTACATCTATGTGCACATCAATGTACTTTCTGTTAATTAACTAACTTTTAATGAAAACCTCAGTGTACATCTATGTATAAATGTTATACATCTATGTATACATCAATTGATTACGAATTTAATGAAAATCTCAGTGTACATTTATATATAAGTGATTATACATCTATGTATACATTGATTAATTCTAGACTTACTTGATCAGTATGCAATTTCACATCTGTACATCGATTGATACATCTATGTATAAACCAGAACAGAAGCAAGAACTTTCTGATATAGTTATACAATCGATTTGGTAATCGATGTATAAACTTCTGTGCTGAAAATACGAATGTGTTTCAAAAACAACATCGATGTACACATGTGTGTATTAATCAAGAATCAAGAACTTCCAAGAACACAATTAATTAGGCAATCGATGTACATATGTTATAAAAGTGAAATTTTGTTTAATACATATGTGTACTAATCGATTGACTGAGAATAGAATTTTTTAGATAAATCTGTTTTGATCTTAACTAACTTGTAATGTGTATCCAACGGATCTGTTTTGAAATATACCTATATAAGGACATTGGCAAACACTTTCACAATAACAATTGATTCGAAATTGGAGATCAATCACAAAAATACTGTGAGAGCTTTTCATTGAAAGAAAATAGAGTATTCTTTTCCGTAGAACTTCAAATTGTTGAATCTGATTTTAGAATCTGATTTAATTTTTTCATATTTGTAAAAGAGAGGTAAGAAAGAAGGTTCTCTCGCTGATGAAATCAAGAGTAGAAGGGACTCTTGGAGCTGTGCAAGAATAGAAGGAATTCTTGTGGGAATTGCAAGATTGCTTTAATTTGAAAAGCTGTCGTTTAGGTAGAAGGAATCCAGAATTGAAGCTTGTGTAAAGAATCTTGTATATTTATTTTTCAATAGTGGATAAAACTCACAGTGGTGTGATGACTGGATGTAGGTTGCCAGAGGAGGTAGCTGAACTAGGATAAACTCAGTTTGCAATTTTCTCTATCCCTTAACTCTTTATTTGCTTTATTGTAGATTATATGAATCAATCATTATGTTAGGAATGTTTGCATGATTTGATTAGTTTATAATCTTGTTCATATATGAAATCAATCTTATTGTTAATATTTCTTTTTAAGTTTCAAGTCTTGATCATAACATATCTTGCAAAAACACATTTTGGTTTGTTGGTTGACAAAATCTTTTTCATAGTTAAAGAAAAGAATCAGTTTTGCAAAAAGGGGAATAAGTTTCGAAAAGTTTTATTACTCAATTCAACCCCCCTTCTTGAGTATTCAGAAGCCAAAACCAACATATTTTCATATGAAAGAAGTTTCAAAATGAAACTTATAGTATTTTGAAAGTTATGGTCAAAATAGTAACAAAAGGTCATCTTTTCAAAATTCAAACTTGATTATTTTTCATAGTTTTGAACTACCACCAAAACTCACTTTTCAAAACTTGTTTGTTGGGCATTTTAGCATGTAAGAAACATTTGTAAAGATTTAAAAATATATTTGAGCTCAGTGTGATTCCTTTTTACCTTTACATAAGATCTAAGTCCTATAAGTTATTCTTGAAGATCTTGGACTTGATCTTGCCATCATCAATTCTAGTCCTTAGGCTTCTTGATGTAATCCAAGCTTCCAAAAAAATCTTATCTTCAAATCTTGCAAAAGTTTGGAACATCTTATCATTCCCATTCTTCTTGAGTTTAGCATATTTGTGATCTTTTGCTTTCATGTTGCAATGCTCACTCTTGGTACTTGGATTATCCTCTGAAGTATTGCTCACTTAAACAAACACAGTTAGTCCAAATTCATAATTCAATATCTTTATAGGCATGATTCATAAATGTATAACTCTAGTTAGTCTAGCATGTATATAAGACTTTCATAGACACATCCAAATAAGATATTTATCAATTACTAATGGATATGCTCTATATAGGATGCAACAAAGAACACTTTGCACATTTTAATTTAAATAGAGCCAAATCCAATATTAATTCATTATAACTCATATAAAAAGCATTATTGGTTATATTCTATAAAGAATGCTACACATATCTCATTGCATGATTATTAAGTGAAATATAACAAGATGGAGTATATGATCTAATATAATTTATTTAACACATCTATGTAGCATAAGCATCATTCTTTTTGTCTTGTGTTTGTCATCATCTAAACTTAACATATTAAATCATTGGGGTAAATTTATTTCTACACATAACCATGGCCTCTTCCTCCAGCATGAAACGTGCCTGAACCAAAACAACCCCTTGGACTTATGAAGACTTTCCTCAAATGTGGCCGATCTGAATCACTTCAGGACTCATTTTTGGGGCCGACACCTCGTGCAACCAAAGTACCTCGATTTGAATTTCTTCAAGAAAGAAGGTGACTTTGACTTTCTGAACTTGTTGAATAATCAAGGAGTGCTACGACTCTGCACTCACAAGACGGTAATCTACCTTGATTTGGTCAAAATGTTCTATTGCAATTTGAGAATTGATGGGCAGGATCTTCACTCTGTTGTTAGTGATTAGCACTTGGGGATCACCCCTAAGATTGGGTACGACTATTTGGTTTGCAGGCCACTGGTCACAACAATGAAGAAGATAACATAACACTTGTCTAGGAGTATAAGAAGATATAGGCCATTGAAGATATGTTGAAACCTAGCCTTGTGTTACCACAAGGAGGTGTCAAGGGAGGTATGCTGAAGAGCCAAGACAGGCTCTTACACTATGCATATGCTCATTTCCTAGCTTCTTGAGGAGGCAACTATGCCTACCTGAGTGAGGATAACATCTTTATGTTAGGCTCATGAAGAAATGATACCAAATCAATTGGCCCAACTTCATCATGAAGCATATGAAGAAGGCAAAGGGTAAAGAAAAGTCTATGCATTTCGTAGCCCTACAATCAAGGGGCCCGAATGATCAACTTTTCTTGAGAAATATCCTCCCTCCAGGATTAATAGCCAACGTTGAATCATCTTTTATCTAATGATCGTTTGATGGTATTAAAACACCCTTATGAAAGGACCACTACACCATTATCACTATGAGAATAAATGAGACAATACATTTTTTGATGTAACTAATATCCATGACCCGTGAGATGAGTGGTCATCACCCCACAACACTAAGCCTCAATGTTATTATTGTCCTAATTAAAATATTGATTTTTTTATCTAATAGAGATCAAGTCAACTTGATGTTAACTATTTAACCCATTTGTATGTAAATACGTAAATATGAGAATATTTTGAAACTAAGGGTAATTTGATAATTATTGATTTTATTCATGCATTGAGTTGTGCCAATTTGGTTAATATTGGCGTTTGATTGACGAGGCGAATTACACCGTATTGTCGGTATGATAAGCATAATGTGGTTCATTTTGTGTGAACTTGGAGGCATTAGTATGCGAAGTATTCCACATGTGGACAGTTGGTCGCTCCTCTGGGTCATGGTAACTGGTAACATACTAATGATCTCGACACTCACTATACATAATCAAGATCTTATAAAGACTGTTTAGTACAATATCTGTAGTGCACAACGTATTTTGGACTGTGTACTACTACACGACGTTAGATTGTGGACTATGGATACAACGTTAGATAGTGGAATAGTTTGGTTGGGCAGCCTGAGGTACTGATAGATCTTTACGGGTCATTCTCTCTGATGTCTGTGTCCAGCTCCATGGAGTAGGAACGAGTCGTATTGCATTTGCATATGTGTCATGCATCATAACATTAATAATTGTGATATTATATGATATTGTCATATTAAAATTTCTGTGTTGAATTGTGTTATTATTTATGATGTTATGGTATGCTTTACAGTATTAAACTGTGATAACTGTTATATTGTCGTTTTCTTATTTGTCATATTGGTATTGATGTATGATTATCTCATTTCTCTATATATATTGCTTTTGTATTATTATTTATGTTTATAAAGAGTTTGAGGAAGAGGAGCAGCCTCTAGATTGTGTGTATCCTGAGGAGGAGGAACTGCAGCAGACGGGTGATCAGTTCGACGAGTGCGAGCCTTCCGATCATCCATATCCTTTAGATTGACTGGTTAGTATGGCGTTGCCGGGATTTCTTGGTTTTGTGAGACTTGAGTTTCATGGAGATTCGGAGGCCTGGCGATTGCGCTAGGATCGAGGATCAGTGATCTACTTGGGACGTCTGACTATGTCCCTACGCGGAGAGTTTGATGCTGAGCTAGTTTTTACTACTACCTTGTACTTACATTTGGAGATGTCGTTGGATCTGAGGCGTCATTAGGGCGGACTCTTCCGTGCTCCTAGTGAGATTAGTATAGTATCGACAGCACGGACTCCTGTCCGTGGAACCGTGAGATATCTTGGATTCCTGTCACTCGAGGTTTCATCTGAGAGTGATCCTTCGGAGGGTTAGGAATCTATGATGTGCACTTGGGCACTTTATGTTGTTGTACTGAATATTAACTCTTTATTGTTTTGTTTAAATATTTTGTAGTTATAAATTATTTGTATAACTTAAGATAAAATCATACGTATATTATGTATGTGATAACAGATTGCTTTATTTTATATTCCGTGTTATTTTATTTAATGATATCCTGTATAAAAAGGAAAAAAATTTACGACTCCTATTAATTATGTATCAAATGTTTTGTAACTTTGGTAATATTTTATTTATTTTATTTTATTGCCTTCATAAATATGACATCCCCACAAGGTATTACATTAGTTGGTATCAGAGCCAGGAGCTTGCATGTGGTGTCCCAGGGGCCGACGAGGGTGGGGAGTGGACGCCGGTGTAAGAGAAGCACGTATAAGGAGTGACTCCTGGCAGGCTTCTAGGCAAAGGGTCTCATGAATGAACTGAATACGCACCGAAATGAGAGGGATTCAGAGACTGTGCAGGTATGGGACTGCATAGTTGAGGATGGCTTAAAGGAATTGATTAGGCATAGCTATATCAACAAGTTGTAACTTTTTTTTGGGAGCCTAGAACATAAGAACTCCATAGTTAAGCAAGCTTGACCTGGAGCAATTGTGGGATAGGTGACCTCCTGGGAAGTTTCCTAGGATGCGTGTGAGTGAGGACAAAGCACGCTAAAAAGACCCGTGTTGGTTTGTGGAGACACTCATCAATCTTACAGGCAGTCTCGAGATGTTACAATCGCCAACTCAAGTTCTTTTTTTTCGCCATGAAGGGCATCCAACTCCTTTTCCAAGCCATGAGTCTGACGAACAAATTCGAAAGCAAACTCTTGGAATCAAATGATAGAGGCATTACGAAGAGCCCAGACCTGAGCATCCTTAATAATTTCAATTAAGTCCTACTCTAATAGGACATCTTAATCGTCTTGGGTCAGGAGGGCATTGGCAATGATCTGCCCTGGATCAACCTCCTTGCCCCATATAGAACTAGCAGCAAATTGGAGTGGGGTGCCCTCCAGGACTTCAGACTCTCGGCTAGTTGTGAGGTTAATGAGAGCAACCTCGATCATCGAACACTTCCCTCTCTGTTCACGAAGACTATCCCCTTTCCTCTTTCGAGACTGAAGAGGTTAGGCATGGGACCCGGAGTCTACCTCTTATATAGTAGGTTGAGTTTGGGGAGGAGGAATTGCTATCGATGGCTGGGATCTGGACCCCGATGTGTAACATCCTAAATATTAATACTAATGACATATCCGAAATTATGCATTAGTAATTAAATTTGGAACATTACTTATAAATATCGTCAATTATTATAGAAAATAAAATTAAAGATATACAAAAATATGAGTCTGTCTTAGAAATATATATTACACATTTGTCTGAGAATGGAGTTTATACAAATTGTACATCATTGTACTTTATATATGTAGCTTGCCTTCAAGGCACAAAATCTATATAACTATGTATAATCGTTAATACAATAAGAGATAGAACATCTCTTCATCCAAGTCCTTCATCTCACTTAGCTACACATGTCCTTCTTGGAATCATTATAGAAATTCAAACAAATGAGATTACATTACTAGAAAAATCAGATTTAGAGACGAAAAAATTTCGTCTCTAAATTGGTAAAATTTCGTCTCTAAATATTTAGAGATGGAATTAGAGACAGAAATTAATTCATCACTAAAAGTGGCATCTTTGATTGTTAGAGACAAAAAAAATTAATTTCGTCTCTAAATTAGAGACAGAATTTTGCCATCTCTAAATTTTAAAATTCACTCGTTATTCAGTTATCAAAATTCGTCTCCAGTTCTTTAACTAGAGACAAAAAAAATTCATCTCTATTTCTATCTCTAAATTAGAGACAAATTTTTTCGTCTCTAAATTTGTCTCTAATATTTTAAAAAATATAAAATAATTTAGGCATCTAATTGCGGTTTGCCATAGCTAGATACTTTCATTTTATTAAAAAAAAATTTTCTATGCACAAAAAAATATATAAAAATATATTTTATATATTATTCTTATAGAATTTTAATTTCATAATATATTTATACTATTCATTTATATAGTATAAAATTTCAAGCAAAAATATAAACTAATTTTAACATTTAACACATTGTTCAAAGTATTACCCAAGTATCCACAATAACACATTGATCAAAATATTAATCAAGTAATCCAAATTCCATGAGATTGGCTAAAATCAAATCTCCGACGTCATTGTAAATCTTCGATTACAAGTTTACTTGAGCTGAAGAAAATGATAATGTTGCCAACAATCTCCTAGAAGAAGAACTCAATAGTGACAATTGCCTATAAATTGCCAAAAGGATTCCAATTGGAAGCCACATGAACATACAGAGAGTTGTTGAAGGAGTAGGCAAGAATGCTAGTCTTCCATCATGAAATATTAAGGGCTTTGGGTATTTGTCCCTTGGCATCACTGAACTAGGACTGTTCTTGCCCTCTTCATTGTTCACCACATAAGCTTCCTATCATTATCATGTAGCTGGAATTAGACATAATACATCAATAGAATTAAAACATGTCTACTAAATTATAATCTAACTTTGTACTAATATTGTACACCTGGGCAGTATGTACAACTTTTGTGGTGAGCTTTACTTAGCCTTTAGTTCTTTGTTTAAATGGTCTAATTTTTTTTTTGGCACAGTCAGTTATAATCAGGTGTCTCATCACCAATGGACTCAGAGAGATTCTTTTCCCTCTTGGAGGAAATTTTTTCTTCCTCCACAATAGATCACCACCATCCATTTTCTGAGGTCCCATTAATTATGCATGTTCCAACATTATTTTAATGATGTTAAATTATCTAGAGGAAGAAAAACTCTTCCTCCAAAAGGACACAAGAATTTTTCCTAGACTCATGTGCAAGGTTACTCAAAGTCAAGAACAAACACAATAGTCAAACAGTACCAAAGGGAGCTTAGTAAATACTAGTTATGTAATTTTATAGCCTTCAAAACAGTGTAACTAACTTCATATTTAATTACATAGCAAAGAGAGATGAAAAGATGATCATGGGTACTTGAGCTTCTATTTCCAAAATAATCCTTAAGGGCTCTATGCTTGACAAGTAAGCCAGACTCGGATAGCAAGTTACTGAAGTAGTAGCCAATAGTATGCAACTCTGTACCTATAACAACACCAACACTCAAATACTCCTTGAGAAATCCTTATACCATCACTCTAGGCACACTTGTGAAGACAACTCTAACCTCATGTTCCCGAATGAGGAGTACCTTAGTTTCTTGAAACTGAAGCTGCATCTCTTGCAAAACATATCACAATTTTGTATTTTCCTACATCTCTTGCCTCATTGTCATGCACACACAAAACAACAAATATACACACTTCTTAGTTCTTACTGGCATAGCACAATCAAACATTTCAACAAGAAATAGCAATGTAATATTCACGACTCGACAATATTGACTTCTAAGTACAGCACGAACTATTTATAAAATGAGCCCTTGTCATATGCACAACTCTTTCATTCTAATGCCACAAAAGAAAACTTATTACAGATGATTTATCATTCAACTCAGGCAGAATAGATAAAAAGATAAACCATGTTACCCTTTTTTAATGGAAGTTACAACTATATTTGACTAGTCTCTCCATGATCCATCTATGTAGGCTTACTCAATTAGTATATGGTATAATTATACGGATGTAACATCACAAGAGAAAACGAAACATCAGGACCAATTCAAGCAGATATGTAGAATCTTACAACACAGTAACACCACAAAACCATAATGTAAGGATAAATGACCATATGGAAAAATATGAAATACATTCTACACAAGGTGTTTCAAATTATGTTATTTGGTCAGATTTTGATACTTTCAGCATACTCCGAAATTTAGAATAAAGAACGATTCAAACATAACAGGTTTTGGCTTCCAAAGCGTAGGGATGATAATCAGTACATCATAACCATATTATAAAATAATGTGATACCTATTTCCTTGATTATTTCCCCTTTCCTCTCCTTTGGTGATGGACAGGAAGAAACCAAGATTTTCTTTGCTTGTAGTTATCAAAGCATGTGAGCCAAAATAAACCTTTCTAGTCTTCCAAAAGGATATATTTATTGAATAGTACCAAGGTGGCCTAACTAAAATGTATATGAACTAATGACCTTCAAAAATTTAATTCAAAAATTGTAAAGATTTTTAAATATGAATAAAGAAAACAATGTTGTGGTGGCAAGATTTATCCTAATCATCAAGTAGATCAATTTTACATCAATCAACAATGTCCCTATCCATCAAAATAACAAATTCCCTTTCTCTTCTAGTATAAGCTCATTATTCAAATAGAATTCACACTTAAACTATCATGGCTTATTCTAGAAATAGATTAGTCATCTTTGTCATATTTCCCATAACAACATTAAGCATCTTAAAACACAGAGATTCCACACCAAATCACATTCAAACTGCCAACAAGACATAATGTTGAAATCTCTAACTCCAAGAAAAGGAGAGCAACAAAAATGATTCACGGCTTCTTTATCTCACTCATATTGCTAACTACCAAATACACAACTCCTTTATAAAATATATCATCCTCAATCAACAATAAATTCTTAACAGAGAATGTCTGGCACAAAGCATATCTTAGGCAAGAATCCACAATCCAGATTGATAAATTTCCTCCATGGAAAGTGTAACACCCTAATTTTTAGAAAATGTCCCGAATGTTCTGTTTGCTATTTTTCAAGCTTTTGTGTAAATGAAACTAATATGTCCCTATTTTCTTACTAATTATTTTTCCGTATGAAATACAAATATGTTTTACAACACAAAAATTTTATTTAATCGTTTTACGTATTTTGCTTCTAGATTCGGTAAAATAAAAAATTTTCTCAAGCCCCAAGTTCTGTGGCTTTTAATTTTTCTGGGAGATATGGACAATTAATAATCTCAATAAGTAATTTTATTTGAACGTTTTGAATGATTTGCTTGTCGGGGTATTTAGGGAAAAATAAAAAAAACAAGAGGGAATTTCGTCGATTTTATTACCTTGTTTTTAATTTTTCTATATGTTACCAAATGCTTAATATTATTGTTTATGATTTTATTTGGACTTTTTGTGCGATTTGCTCGGAGACGGAAAAATAATATTTTTTCTTTCTCAGACCATTTGAAATCTTGTTTTAATTATTCAGAAAAACAAACACAAGGTGTAGATCTTACTAAACCCAATTGAATGAGAAACGATAATTAATCTTTTAATTTTTCAAGGATTTAAATAGATGGACACAATAAAAAATAATTTTGTGTATTATTTTATTAGTCAGTATAATTAGATGACAGTGGACTCGAAAATATTTTGCAGGACCCACGTTTAGCAAACACAGTTAACTTAGTAGCTTAATTAAGCATCATTAGTGAAGGAACTTTCAAGAACATGGTGACTAAGCTAATGACTAGGCTTAAGAGTTAATGGAGCTTAGTGACTAAGCATGGTGACTATGCTTGAACCAACCAATGAGAGCTAAGCTTGTTAAACAAGTTTTAATCTTAACCTTTGATGCATTCTAAGGCTAGGATGAAGCCAAGCCCAAGGACACCTTGCATGCTTTGATGTCTATGGCCAAGCCACCCTTGGAAGACCAAAAATCTCTTCATCTTTCATGCAATTTCTCTCTTCTCTCTCTTCCAAAAACCCTAAACACCATTGATGTTTTCTTGAAGCTCCATTCGGCCAAACACATATCCATACTATCCAATCACTCTAAATTTCATCCAACCAAGTTTTTTAAACCTAAACACAATTCTAAGAACATCTCTAGTTGGGAGTTCTTGCAAAATCCTTCATTTGAAGCTTGAAAACCTACTTGGAAGATTTAACCAAGAAGGTGAAATTCCTAGTTTTTCTTTTCTAAACTCTTTTTCAAAGTTCTAAGCCATGATTTCTCCATGGTTTAAGCTCTCTTTTTATGGTTAGTAACTTGTAGTTTTGTTTAAGCTTGTTAGGTGATTTTGAAGGAGAAAACCGAAACATAAGGAAAGGTGTGAAAGAGTTTTAGTCTTCATTTAAGGTAAGAGGAAGACTAATCTTATCATCTATGGATGGTGGTAAGAAGATGGAGTGTGATTTTTGTGATTGTAGAATCCATAAGGATTCATTTGTGTGATTGTTAGTAGCTTGTTTATGTGTTGGTGTATTTGTTAGTAGCTTTCCTATTTGATGTTTGTAATAATTTGCATGTCTACAAGCTTTGATTGCATGTCTACAAGCTTTGATTTAGGTTAAATGTGTTAGAAATATATTGCATGTGTTAGAAATGTATGATAATTTATAGGATGTGAATAATATGTCAAGGATTGCATGAGTGTTCCAAAGAACACAAACCTTGAGGCTTACGGCCATGACCAAAATGGAGAACCAAAATGTTCTCTTAATTTTCCTAAAATGAGATTTAATTAACCTAGGAACATTAACAAGGTATCACATTGTTTAGATTAAGGAAAATGAATTTAGAAATCAAATGACATAATTTTATGTTTAGGCCAACATGCCAAACCACTTATATATGATTTCTAAGATCAATTCCAAACCTTTTTCAATCAAAATAATGCAATATATGTTAAAAAGGAAAAAAAATTTTAAAAGGAGTTTTAAAGAAATTAATTGATTAGAATTAAGTGTCTTGAACTAAAACTATTGATTTTATTGTTAGAAATGAAATACAGTAACTTTTGAGAATTTTCTAACATATGGCTCATGCTTTAGTATTTTGAAGCATGTTAGTAGTTTTCAAAAGGATTAATTATATGATTTAAAATTAAATAAACAGAATTTTTATGGAAAAATTAGGAAATCATTTATATAAATTTTTTAAATAAAATATCTTCAATTTTTAGTAAAAATGGACAAATAAGATAGAAAAGATGTCCAAAAGACAGTATATGGTATGGAAAATATTTTACGTAGTTCAAATGTACTAAATATTATTTTTGTTTATTTAAACAGTAATTTAAACAGTAATTTTTAAGGAGTTTGGACAAGAAAATGATTTAAAAATCTTACGCGATTGAGAAAATATATTAAAAACTCTACGCGATTTTGAAAACAGAAAAATATATTTACGCGATTTAAAAACATTTGTAAAAATGACGAGATTGTGAAAACGTGATAAAATTTCTACGCGATTGACCGAAATGGTATTTTTTATATTCTTTTTTCTCTCATTTTACGTATTTTTATGGACTTTGTCGGTGATTATGAGGTGAACCCGTACAGGCTTTGGAAATCAGATTTTAATTTGTCAGGTGGGACTTCTTCTCAATATCTGTTTATCTTTGAGGATATATTTTATTGAGTTTATGCTAATTTTTGGTGGATTGGTTGACGAGGTGAATCACATCGTGTTGTCGATGCGATAAACGTAGTGTGGTTCATTGTTCTTATGAACTTGGAGACGTTAGTGTACGGGATCCCATATATGGACAGTCGGTCGCTCCGCTGGGCCGTGGTAACCGATAGCACACTAATGGACTCGACACGCACTATATTTAATCGAGATTTCGTAAAGTCTAATAGTACATTGCCTATAGTGCCACATTGTGAGACCGTGAACTACACCATGCTTTGGATGATGGATTCCATATGACTTGGGGCTATAGACGCAAAGTGTGACAACGCAATAGTTTGGTTGGGCAGCCGTGGTACTAATAGATTTTGCGAGTCATTCTCTCTCGATATCTTTCTGTTTGTGTTTAGCTCCATGGAGTAGGATCGTGTCATATTTCATATGAGTATATCTTGAATATTATTTTATTTTATATGTCTATTTTATCCGGTTAGTATTATGATGATTGTTTATCTGTTTTCTATTATTTTATTTGTGATATTATTTCATCTGGGATATTTTATTTTATATGTGATATTATGTGTTGTTGTGATATTTAAATCTTTTCTCTATTCTCACTGCGATTCTTTATCTATAAGTTATAGCTTTTCATATTGCATGAATTGTATAAGCTGTTGTTTGTCGTTTTCTTATTTATCATGTTTGTGATGATTTTAGATTGTCTTACCTCTTTCTTTATTGTATGTGTTTTCTGTATATTTATTTTACGCGGTAAAGAGTTTGAGGAAGAGGAAATGTGACCTCTTGAGATTCTCACGTATCCCGAGGAGGAGGAAGAAATTTTTAATCAATTGCAGCAAGCCGAAGATCGAGTTCGACGATCAAGAACCATCTGATCATTCATATCCATTGGATTGATTGGTTTGGGTATGGCGGTGCTTGGATTTTTGGGGTTTGTGCAGTTAGAGTTTCACGGTGGGTCGTTAGCCTGGCATCTGCAAGGAGATCGAGACTCTGTGACTTACGTGGGACGGTTGACTGTGTCCATACGACATGAGTTTGATGGAGAGCCGGTTATGACGACGACTGTGTTTCTGCACCTAGAGTTACCTTTATCCATTAGGCGTCATTGGGGTGGTGTAACCACTGAGCCTAGTGAGATTAGTATCGTATCGACTGCGCGATCTCGTTATCACCGAGTGTCGAGGCATCCTGGATATTTATCTCCTGAGAGTGATCCTTCGGAGGATTAAATGTTTAGGATGTGTATTTTTGGACGCGTCTGCGTATGTATATATTGACTCTTTTACTTGTCTTTTTATTTAATCAAGCTTTACTGTTTAAATGTTTGTTCTTTTAGTGATCACATTATCTAAAATTGTAAATTATTTTGTATAACTTATAACTTGAACCATATGTATATTATGAGTGATGTTGTTTTGTTAATTTTATGTTTCCGCATTATTCTATTAAAGCATATTCTATTTAACAGGAATTACTTTACAACCCGTATTAGTATGTAATAAATGTTTTACAACTTGGGTAGATTTTATTTCTCTTTCTTTTATTTTCTTTATATATGTGACATCCTCAAAAGGGGTGTTACAGAAAGAAACACTGATTTAACTTAATGGGGCCACAGCTACATTGTGTAGCTTATTTTGGAGACAAATTCACTCTGACCAAACTAGAAACTAATAGGACACAATACTAATTATTTTTTGGGATAAAAGACATGACAGTGATGACACAAACTTGTTTAACCCAAACAACACAAAATATGATCCACTTTTAGTACTTGAGTTGAATATCTAACTTACTCTAAATTCTAAAACAGAAAGAGAATCTCTTAAGAATTAAAGCCCCAAGTTCTCGTGGTAGGTAAAGAAAAGAAGTATCTGGTATAGGTGGCCATTACTATATAGATAATCTCAATAAGTAATTAAAACACCCTTCTGGTAAAATTATGAAAACCACATCTCTTCAGTTCTTGACTGGGGTATTTAGAAAAATAACATAAACAAAAGGGAATTTCTCTTCTCCCATGAGTTTTATTACCCACCGGAATCATTGTAATGAGAAGCAAAATGTAGAACCAAATGCTTACTTTAAGTCCTATGATGCTTTGGTTAAAACTAAACTAATACTTTAAATTATGGCTTTCTCATACCACTACCTACCAAACCATCATCACCCCGTGACTTATTAATATTAAACCAGACCATTTTTCCTTGAAAACCCAGAAAGGTTATGATATACTTTATTAAGAAAGAAACACAAGAATGTGTAGCCAGTCCATCATATTTGAGGAATGAAAATGCAAGAAAAACAAAAACAAAATCCCATGCAATGTAGCAATTCAACACATAAAATAGATGGACACAATGATACATGGGTAAATACCAAAGGCACTTGGGTTTGCTTGCTTTTTTCTTAGTGCTCTGGTACAACAACTTCACACCTTAAAGAAGCCTATTTCTAGAGGTTACATAAATACCAAACAACATTCACAATCCAAATTCAAAATAAAAAAGCTATTAGCTTTTATGAAGCTTGGGATCCATGAGAGAGAGAAAGAGGTCACCATGTGCCGACAATGGCCGGCAAGATTGCGCCATGTAGTTTGGAATCCCCTGCAACGTGAAATTGCCACTAAAGCACAGTTTGAGATCCTTTTTACAAATGACTTTGAGGGCATACCAAACTCAGATATAAGAAGAATGGTGACCGACTGGTAGAACCATGGAGTGCAAAGGGCGGTGAGAAAGGAGGTGCACGACTGGGAGAACCGTGAAGTGCGATAGAGAGAGCAGAGGAGAGTTTTTAGAATTTTAGGGGAAAATAGGTTTCAGAAAGGCATTTAATTTCAAAGGAATTAGAGACGGAAACAATTTGTCTCTAACTTTTATAAAAATATAATTTTATTATTTAAATTATATGAGTTATTTAAAGACGGAATTGAAATGCCATTAGAGACGAAAAATTTAGAGATGGGTATATTCTCTCTCTAAATTTCATCTCTAAATCAATTTGACTTTTTAAAACCCAAGATTGACCGCGTAGAGACGAAAATAAAGACAGAAAATTCTGTGATGGGTAATTTCCATCTCTAAAATTCATCTCTAAATTATAAAATTTATTTTCCGTCTCTAAATCATCAAATTCATCTCTTTTTCCATCTCTATTAGAGACGGAATTGTGTTTGTCTCTAAATTCTGTCTCTAAATCTAATTTTTCTAGTAGTGTGAGAATCTTACAATTCTCTGTTATTTGTTATAAAAATCATGTCATCATAACAATTATAGCTGTTTCGAAAAAAATCATTTCAAAACTCAAATTTTAAAGTAGAAAGGTGGCAAAACCAAATCAAGTCACTTCTCTTCTCGAAACAGAGGTTTAATTTATATCCTTTATCAAAATCATTTATAACATCAAATAATTCATTGAGTTTCGTCATTTATCAGGTATAATCATATTTCATCATTTTTCATATATCAGCAATCATAATATCACATCATTCATCATATCTCATCATTCTTCATATCTCATTATTCATCATATCTCAATCATCAAATAGGTAGTGAGGGAATGTCCATCCTCATACTACCTTGATAATGGGGGAATTGTTCTTCCTCATTTAATGTATCTCATGCACAATTGGAGTTGAAATACAAATTCAACAATCATATAAGAATTTCCAACCTAGATTTATGAGTAGAAAGGGAATGTTGCATCTTCATACTACTCTGATAGGGAGGGTATCATCCTTCTTCACACTATCAATCATCTCATTTCAATTAGAGAAGGAATGTTTGTCCTTAACTACTTTGATAGGGAGGAAATCATCCATCCTCATACTATCAATCATATAGGGTATAGAGGGAATCATCCTTCCTCACACAACCCTTTATCTAAGATAGGGAAGGAATCATCCTTCCTCACACTACCTTTCATCTATGCTAGGGAGGGATTCATCCTTCCTCATACTATCATTCTCATTCTACATACTTACTTTGGTTACTTTATCTCATAACATAACCTTAATTAAGCTTTAACTCTCATTAAACAACACAAAATAAGAATAAATTAAAATTACGATTCTGTTTTCACACTATTGTATAACAGGGAAGCTTCTGCCTTTGAGCAATTAAGCTCCCAAAACTTGAGTGATTAATCGCTCAGGCAGAGTCCTATTCTGCCACTGTCCGATTAATCTGCTAGTTTCTGGGCACTTCATCGCTTAGTGGCAGAATGCTCAATGTGATTTTCTCTAGGATAGTTCCCTATCCTTACCTCTTATACACAATTCTTTAGTGATTTTTACACCAAACCATTGTCTCAAATCACATAAAATTCATGTTTATTCTTCTCAATATTGTCAATATCCATTTTGGAAATCTCAAAAAACATAAGGTTCTATAAATATTCATGAATCCAAATTTCAAAACCATGCACATATCAATCCTTGTATATCAAAATCTTCATCTTCTAACTAAGTTTTTCATTCAAAATTTAGAATAGAAAATAAAAGGGATTATGAACATCAAACACAACTTTATAAAATCTCAAGGCTATCCATGAATTCAACTCCATAAATATAATTCAAACAAACACATCTTAGCTTCAAACTTCTATTCTTCATATCAATCTTTTTCATTCAACTCAAGAAAAATCGAAGAGAAAAGATAAAGGGAAGGAACAAAACAACAACCCCTACCTCTCTTCCTAGCTTATTGATGATTGATCCTTCCTCTTTTCCTTATTTCCTTCTTATTTTTTCTGCTTCTCTCTTTTTCCTTTGGCTTCCCTTTTCTTTTCTCTCCTCTTATGGCTGTTAGAACATGAAGTTTGGAAGTAAAAAAATAAAGAAATGAAAAGTCAAATATTTGGATAAAGATGAAGAGAAGAGAGAGGCAATAGAAATAGGAGGGATAAGGATGAAAAATCATATTGAAACTTTTGTATCTCGTAGGAACTCTTTAATATTCCAAAACTAGGTTTTCTAACTTCCATAAGTGTTATAGAAAATTTTAGGACTTCACTTAGTCCTTTTATCCATAATTCCATAATTCTCTATATACTGCTATTTATAAGTTAAGCTTCATTACTCTTCCTTGAGTTAGGTTAAACCTAAGAATTAAGCAAATGAGCTTACTGATATTCACCTTAACTAGTATTCCTTACCAAAATACTCTCCATCCTATACCTGATATCTCCACAAAATTTCATAGTTTTTGAGCTACTTAACTATTCAATTAGTCCTTTAAACACTCATCAAGTTTCATTAAAAATACCAAATCAATTCAGTTGATCTTCCCAAATTTACTATAGCTCATTTCAATCATTTGTAACTTAAAAAAAATTCATATTTATTTCTATCTTCTCAGTTGTTTATTGATAACTCCATATAAAGTAGTTATTTATGTCCTATAACTGTACTATTTAGAAAGCTTAGTCCTTGTTATTACGCATCTATGGAAGATTTTAGGCATATATTCGTCGAATTCAATTTTGATATCTTCCTATATGATCTTGAGAAAATCATGCATATTCTTTAAATGATTGAGTACATTTGTTGTTGTTGTTAAATTGGTGATTTCTCTATTACAGGAAGGGCTCCAAGCAGGTAGATTTGTGGAAGATTTAGACCAACATTGGAAGAGGAAGCCAAAGGTGTAATTCAGTAACTCACATCGTGGCACAGGCATGTTCATGCTGCTACGTGGTGCATTCAACTTGTTATATACTGAAACCCAAGACTAACACGCCGCGACACAAATGAGTTCATGCCGCAATGTGGTGACCTAAATTAAATGAGGGTCACGGCGTAAGGTGAGTCATTCCACTATGTGAAACTAAAATGTTTGCCTATAAATACTAATTTAAGGCAATGCAGCAAGGAAGTATTTTGGAAAACAGAACACAACAGCTAGGTTATCATTTTAGGACTGAGAGGAAGGTAGAGGAAGCAAAGTTAGAGGTCATCTTCATCAAGGAAGAAGATTCAAGCATCAAGGATCAAATTTATTGGGCTTCCTTCCTATTTCTTTTAATTTTCTCTTTTCCTTTGTCATGAATATGATTATTTGTGATAGATTTTCATATGTCATGGATAGCTATGATGTATTTGAGGATTTCTTTGGATCCCTCTACTAATATAGGTTGATTTTGTAACCTCTTGAGTTAACAATGATGATTTGGGATTGTTTAATCATATTTCTCTTAATGCTCTTGAATGTTTGACTAACATTTAATGTGATTTGATTAAATCTATTGAACTAGACATGGGAATTTAGGTTTGAGATCATGGATATGGTTGATGCATGTTTAATTTCATTCTAATGTTAGGTGTAACACCCCCAAAATTTGTTATTTCTCAATAGTGACTGAATTGTACTGTTTTGTGATTTCTGTTTGCTGTAAATTTATTTTGACTGTTCTGAGACTATTTTTGATCATTGTGTGTGATTTACCCTGAGTCAGGAAAATAATAATTTTCGGGCCAGGAAAAAATCTTTGCTGAATTATTCGGAGCCAGGGGAGCTTACTAAACCAGAATCCGAGAGATATGCGTCTCGACCTTTTAATTTTTAGAATTTATCTATAAAATAAAAAATATTTCATATTTTTATTTTCTGTTGGACAATACCTACTGACATGTGAGCAGTAGCTTCTGCCCATTGGGTAATAGACCCAGTATCCTTTGTCCATTGGATAATAGACTTGGAAAAGTCTTTGTGACTTACAAAGTGGTGAACCAATAAGATTAAGCCTATATAAATGGCTTGAATTTTTAAGCCAATGAGATGTGGTCAACAATAATGGCTAGTCTAGTTAGCCATGCAACTAAGTAATCTAACTAAGTTAACCTAAAGCCTATGTAGTAACTACATGGAGCAAACTTAGTTTGTTACTCATTAGAGCTCACAGTTACAAGGGTGTTCTAGCACCTTCTAGAATGTATGATTCACACCTAGGTAACTAAATGGTTAGCTATGAAACAAATTAAATCAACTAAGTTAGCTTAAGTTAGTTAGCAACTAATTAAATCAAAACTTGGTTAGCCTTCCCAATTGAGTTCCACGGCGAAGGAGCTTCAAGCACCTTCTAGGATGTGTGAATCACTTGCATGAATCTTAAGGTTTAAACCAATAAGAAATTAAGTGATCAAAGCATGATAACTTTGTGGCATAGACCATGTGCTAATCATAATTGTTAGCAAAGTTTTTGACTCTCCTTACTCTATGCATTTCCACGACAATCACTAGAGGGGAGAGGAAATTCATTTAATTCCTATCATATTTTAAGACCAAAAGCTATTCTCTCTATTCTTTTTCTTCCAAACTCAAACAAAAACTCCATGCTTACTCTTTCTTGAAGCTCTCAGCCAGCCACCATAGAAGCACTCTCCAAGCTTTCAAAATATTATCTAACCTCATTTCCTAAACCTAGACAAGATTCTAAACACCTTTCATGTTATAAGTTTCACCTAGTTCATCCATCTAGTACTTGGAAATCAAGCTTGAGTTGTCTACTCTTAAAGGTAAAAGCATTGTTTTTTGATTCAAAATTTAGTTCTTGAGTTTCTAAGCCATGTTTAATCCATGGTTTCTCTTTTTCAAGCTTAGTTTATGACTTTGTGTTGGTTTAAGCTTGTTAAGGTTTTCTTTGGAGGCTACAAGAAATCTTTGGAGAAAGCAACTAAGAGGATTTTGTCTTCCTTGAGGTAATAGGGAGATTAACCTCATCAACCAAGTATTGGAGGTGAGGGAATGACTTGTTTGTGGTGAAAAATTCATAAGGATTTATTCACTTGTGTGGT
Organism: Ormosia emarginata; assembly: GCA_029884605.1. Lineage (NCBI taxonomy): Eukaryota > Viridiplantae > Streptophyta > Magnoliopsida > Fabales > Fabaceae > Ormosia > Ormosia emarginata. Next base: position 9,713,180 of record JAQQTP010000056.1, on the reverse strand, counting down.
TTAAGCTTGCTTTGTTTGTGATGATTTTTGGTTGGTATGCTTTATTGGCTTTGATAATATGCTTGTTTATGTGATTATGGAAGCATGTTGATTATTGTATAAAGTAGGATGTGATTCACATGATGAGGAAGTGTATAAAGGTTCGAAACAACCTAGAGGCTCATGCCCTCAACATCCATTTTTTAAGCAAAGTGTTCTAAATTATATTACTAATATATATTAAGTGGTTTAATAACAAGAAATTGGATAAAAGACTTTTATTAAGAATAATAAGATAGAAAATAAATAATATCATTTATGAAGCACAAATGGATTTTTGGCCAACATGCCAAGGTTTGGTGTTTTAGATCTAAAATTATTTTCCTAAGTGTAGACTTAGGTAATTAATTAACAAGAACTCAATTTAATGGATTTTTAGAAGTAAAGAGAAAGTGGACTAAATGTTTAGAATTAAATCAGCATAATTAAGTTAGGATGAGAAATAAAATTAAAACTTGAAATGATAATTATGCTTATCTGATATATTATCTGTGATGTGATAATATGACTATATGTGATAATATTGTATCTATAACATTTACTGTCATTTTCTATACTGCCATACTGGTATTGATGTAGGGGATCTCACCTCTTCGTTGTATTATTTCTGTCTTGATTGTATATGTTTGATGAAGACTGAGGAGACGAGGAAGCTGGGCATTCTTTTTACCAGCAGTGATATTTTGTTGTGTTTGTTTGTATGGCGGCGAGGCGCCAAGTGTTGGGTTTTGTCTGAGTTCAGTTTGACGGCGAAACTGACGCTTGAAGATTTGATTTTGATAATGAACATTTTATTTACACTGGGGACTTAACTTTAAACCTTAGTGGTACTAGGGATGTGACTCTTATCTTGACGTAACATGCGTCTGTGCGTCTTGAGTTCACTATGCCGATACGTGACTTTGGGGTGGTAGTATCTATACCTCATAGGAGGATTCTATGGTCTCGTCTGCTATGACACTAGCCCGGCTTGTGATGTATCCGCCAGGGTTCTTTAATGATAATATTGAGGATGAGGATCCTTTTGAGGGCCCAAATCCTTAGTCTGTAGGAGTTTTAATTAAGCAGTTATGTTTTAATGTATGTATTGTACATATTTATCTTTTGGAGTGTACTGTACTTATGTAAATTATGTGTGAACAAAGTTTCAAGTATTTATGTATATTATAGAGAATTTTATTCAGTTACAATATTGTACTCATATTTTATTTATTCTCAATTATCCGCAAATGAAATTTTGAAATTAGTATTTTTACAAGATTAATTCTTTTACAACTTGGGTAAGTTATATTAGTATTCGTCTTAAATGTGACACCCTTTGGTATGTGTTACATTAGGGTGAGTTAATTAGCTAATGGGATAGAAATATACCTCTTGGTCATGCGTAGTAATTGTTGAGAATAGTTCTTATTGAGTGGAGTTTGCGCTAGCTCTCATGAAAAAATAGTAAACTAGGTAAATGAAACATGGTTAATTGACCTAGACACAAGCTTTTAACTATGTTAGTTTCTCAAGCTAACAAATCCTTTTCACTTATGTTGCTTAAGACGGTTATATATTACCAATTGAAGTGGATGGTGAAGAAAGATTCCTTATTCTTTAATCAATATCTTTTATTCCACACTTACTACATTTAAGTTTCTTACTTCAGAGTTAACTTATACAAATCTTTCTCTAATTGAATGTTCTTGAATAGTATTACTTAAGTTATTGATTGATATTCAGCAATAGAAATTGACCATATGATATCCTACTTGTCACAATATTACTTGCACGACCCATACACTTGAGTTACACAAAGGGACAAATAAGTTTTTGGCGCCGTTGCCGAGAAAACGATTTTATTTTTTAATAGCTACTATTGACAATGAGTTTATTTAGTTCTAATTCAAGTTTCGTTGAATTCATTTTAATTTAAATTTTCATTCTTTATCTGTTTTAGGTACTGCTGAAAATGGCAAATGATCATAACCACACAAGGCCTTTGCGGGAGTTCACAACTCCTCAAATGGAGAATTTACTATTAAGCATAAGACGATCGCCCATCTGCCCAAATAATTTCGAGATCAAACCAACCATAATTCAAAGGATACAAACTTCTGTGCAGTTTGGCAGTTTTCCAAGTGAAGATCCTAATGCTCATTTATCTAATTTCCTGGAGATTTGTGACACATTCAAGTATAATGGAGTCTCCAAGGATGTCATTCGCCTACGGCTCTTTCCTTTCTCTCTAAGAGATAAAGCCAAGTGTTGGTTGCAATCTCTACTAATAGGATCAATAGCGACTTGGACTGATGTTTGCAACAAATTTCTGAATAAATACTTTCCACCGGCCAAGACTCCTGAAATGGTGAATGACATCACCTCATTCACTCAATCTGAATCTGAGTCCTTGTACTAAGCTTGGGAGAGATACAAGGATCTGCTTCGTAGGTGTCCATATCGTATGATACCTCCGTGGCATCAAGTCTATTCTTTTTATAAAGGTTTGTTGTTGCATCACCGTCTCGTTGTGGATGCAGTTGCAGGAGGTTCATTACTAAGTAAATCTTTCTAAGATGCATTTCAATTGTTGAAGGAATTGGCAGCAAATAGCTACCAATGGCCTTCGATGAGAAATACTCCAAGGAAGCTGTCTGGAGTGCATGATGTAGAAGCAATTACGTCATTATCAGCTCAAGTGGCAGTAATTGCTAACAAGTTGGACGGTTTGAGATTAAACCCTCATCAAAGCCCTTTTGTTCTTCGTGACAAGTGTGGTGATAATTATGCAAGTGATAGATGTCCTTCCATCTTGAAAAGTGCCCAATATGTTGGGAATTATCGCCCACAGTAGAACAATCTATATTCAAATCAGTACAATCCCAAATAGAGGAACCATCCCAACTTTTCATGGAGAGATAATCAAGGTGCATCTTGTAACACCCCAAAATTTTCTATCTCTTTGACAGTAATTTTGACAGTTAACAAAACTCTACTGTTTAGTAATTTCTGTATACTGTAAAATTATTTTGAGTGTTCCGTCAATACTTTTGATCGTTTTGTGTGATTTACTCCGTGTCAGAAAAATTATAATTTTCGGGCCGGGAAAAATATTTATGTATTTATTTCTCTTTATTGTTAATTATTTTTAATAATCTGACTTGATTTTCATACGTTTTCTAATATTTGTGATTTTTGTGGATGATTATAAATTTTTATATTTCTTTGATTGTTTTTGGCCTGTCTGTGGGCCCAGGGTGGCCTTACGTGAGCCCAGGTGAGTCCCGCAAAGTGAAAATTTTTCTACGCATTGAAAAATTTGTACTGTTGAGACGGAGACAGGAAATCTTACTAAACCTAAATCCGGAAACAGTTTTAAAATTTTTTTTGTGTTTTGTACTGTATTTAATTATCAGGCGATAAAAATATAGTAAATATATTCTTTCGTGGTGTTTTAGCAGATAAAAATAGAAATTATACTGTTAAGTCAACATTAGTGGTTATGACAACTTTTGATGGACTAATAGGAAGCAAGTTTAATTTTTTTAAGACTTTGATATCAACCGTCGATTTTATCAACGGTGTAGAATCGGTCTAATAAAATGGCTATGACCATTTATAACCATTGAATGAAGAATTAATCAAGGGTGGAGATTTAGTCTTACAAAGTGGCTAGGACCATTTGTGACCGTTGGATTTGGATTTAATCAACGATGGAGATGGATCAATTATGACCATTGGATTTGGATTTAATCAATGGTGGACATTTGGTCTTCTAAAATGGCTATGACTAATTATGACCCTTGGATTGAAAGTTAGAAGGAGTAATCTTGACCCTTCATTTTGGAGATGGATCTAATGGCTAGAATTTCAAGGAAGAAAGATCTAATGGCCTAGATTAAGTCTTCTAATCAAAAGTCTACCTTAATCCTAACCATTGATCTAATCAATGGCTTAAATTGCTCTAAATGGTGGCTAGAAAAGATGACAACCTTATGAATGCATAATGCATGGAGGGGGGGGGACAGTTTTTGTGTTGTTTAGGAGCTTAAGGAAAAAGTTTGAAGACATTATTAGATGTCTTGGTCAATTATGCAACATTATTGATTATTTGCACTCTTAAGAGAATGCATGAAGGGGGGGAGGGGACGATTTTTGGTGTCTTAAGGCCATAGCAAAAAGTCAATGACCATTATCACTCATTCTTGATCATTATTGATCATTTCCAAAAACCTAAAGCTCCTAGAAAATTTTCTCTCCTTCTCCTTCAAGCATGTTTCGGCCATGATCACTAAATATACCTTCCATCTCTCTTTAATTTCAACCAACCATATTTCTTGAATCCTTACCTTATTCTAAGTAACTTTCATGTTGGGGACTTTCTCTAAATCTTCCATCTTCAAGGAGTTTTTCCAAGAGCAAAGTTATAGGGTATTTGAGGTGAAGTGTAAGGAAACTTCATTTCTTCTCTCTTATTCATGTTCTAAGCCATGTTTGATCCATGGTTTATCTTGTTCAAGCTTGATTTACTAATAAATACATATTTTTTTTTGTATTTAAGAAACCTTTGTTGGTGAAGGACTTGGAAAAAGAAGCAAAACAAGGAGCTTTTAAGGATCTTCAAGAGGTAAGAGGGAGATTCATCTCACCAACCAAGTATGGTGGTGAGAGATGGTTTGTGTTTTTGATGGATGGTGAATCCATGTGAGGATTCATATCCATGGTCATGTAATAATTTGTGGGTGTTTATGTGCTTTGATTATTTGCCTATGCTTGGTATGATTTGCATGATTTATTGCTTTGATTATGGCATGCTTGTGATATATATTTGAATATGGATATGTATGCCATGATTTGATGATGGAAAGGAAATTGATTTTTGGTTCCAAAGACCAAGAGAAATTTCATCAAAATAGGCGTATAAATTAATATTTTCATGAATAATAAAATTGGATGATTAGAAAAACAAGGAAAATAAACAAAGGGTTTGTTTTTCAAGAAATGGTGTTCACGATTTTGAGAAAATTTTTTATTGATTTATTTGGTATAAAAAAAAACAAGAATGGAATTTAATGGAACTCAAGGACATTTTTGAATAAGAATATTTCAAGTATTTTACAAATCATGAGTTTTAAATGAAAAGAGCAATGAGTTGATGATTTTAAGGATTTGCAAAGAAAGTAAAAAATGAAAATGAACAAATGATTTGATTTTAAAGACCATGAGTCTCACGGTTTTGTTAAGGAATTTTTAATGGTTTTGTTTGTGTAAAATCATATTGACTTAGAAGGAAAAATATTTGATGGTTTAAATAACTATGTACCACAGTTTTGAAGGTTTCTAAATGCTTTGGTGTTATGAAACAAAGTGGTTTTCTAAGTGGAAATGTAATTTGATTTAGTACAAGAATTTTGGAAAGGGAATCCGAGTGTTTTATCACTTGAGAAATGGAATTTTCGTATGTGAATGGAAAAGAGAGGTTAGAAGTGTTTGAACCTTAATTTATTTTGAAGAGAATTGATTTTAGAATTGATTTGAGAAAAATGGAGAATATAATAGTGATTTGATATTTTCTAATCTATAACTCAACCTTTGGGTTTTGAAGTGTGATGAGGAATTTTAAAGATTTGAAAATGTTGATTTACATCAATGGAAATGGTGAAATTATGGAATTTATTATGAAGAAAAATTTCTTGTGAAAGAAAATGAGGAAAATAATATGAGAAGTCATATTATTTTAAGGAAAGGATTTCTTAAAGGAGAAATGTGAAAAATGATGTTGGAAATGATATTGATTTGTTTGAAAGTCCAAAATAATGTTTGGAATATTGAGAAATATTTTAAATGATTGTAAAATGGTGAAAAATGTTTTACGTATCTTAAAAACGTGATTTTTAAGCTACGCTATTTGAAAAACATTGAAATATTTCTACGCGATTTGAAAATCGTTTAAATATTTTGAAAATGATGGAAAATGGTTTACGCGACTTCAAAGAATGATTTTTAAGTTACACGATTGTGAAAATAGTGGAAAATCGCTATGCGATTTGAGTAACATGTAAATATTTTTACGTGATTGAGAAAATGTTGAAAAATCAATACGTAATTTGAAAATGCAACAGAAGTGTTGCGAAATTGTGAAAACGTAACAGAAATGTTACGCAATTGTGAAAACACGATGAAAGTGTTTTGTGACTATAAAAAAGTGATAATATGATTTCACTGTTGAAAATACAGTATGATTACTGTTGGGTCAGTGTGTGGACCCTGATTATGAGATTATGAAATTGAACTAAGAATGGGCCAATGTGTGGACCCTGAATATGAAATTGTGAATTTGAACTGAGAATTGTGCATTTTACATGCATGGACTAGTGTGTGAACACTGTATGAGAAAATGATGAATTTTGCCTATGATTGGCATTAGTGCATTGAACATGCATTGGAAAGGTCCAATGGACTGTATGAGGCTATTTGCCTAGGAGAGACGTACACCTCTTGAGTGGGTGCAATATGCATAGTGTAAGTCACTTGTTGACCTTGGGGACATTGGGGTGCGGGTTACCTACAATGGGCAGTGAGTAGCTCTACTATAACCGTGGGTTAGACCGACGCGACGCACCGATGATCCTGACCGCGACACTATTCTTAATCAAGATCTGATAAAGACTGTCGTGTATATGCTAGATGTGCAACATCAAAATGAGGATTATAGCACGTGATCTGAGGCATGTGGTACCGACAGATCTTTTCGATCAACTTCTCCGAACTGAGTATTAGCTCCATGGAGTAGGAACATTGAGTCTATGTGCACATGCATAACATATGTATTATTATTGAGCATTGGTTATGATAATTGAACTGTTGAAATACTTGGATGATGATGATAATAATTGGATAATAATGAGGGCATCATCATAAATATTGAATGATATTTAAACTAATAAATGATTTGATGATGATAATTGATTAATGTTGATGGTATGATGTATCTGTATGATATGTTATTGTGTTATCTCCGTGCTACCATGTTAGTATTAGCGTAGGTGATCTCACCTCTTTGTTATATTGTTTGGTTGGGCTTGTATTGTAAAAATTATATAATAGATGGAACGAGTTGTCTTGGACATGACGGGTGGTAAATACCCTGAGATTGGTGACAACATTGAGGAGTTGTCATTCAGGATTCGATAGTGTGCAGTGTGAACAAGGAACAGATGTCTGATGCATCAAGATGGATACAAGAAGGAATAAGTATTTTAAGTTTTATCGTTAGTATTGTACCATGCTATTAAGTAAGACCCGTGATGGGGTTTGCTATTGTTAAAAAGAGAGTCTATTAGTTTTATATTTCTCTTTAAATTGTTAAATATTAATTGGTGTCAATATTGTATATGAATCAGTTTAAATATATTTTCAATAATACTTATGGATTTCAGTAAGTTTATGTTTCTGTAATAAGAAATTTTAAAACTCACCTTTTATGAACTTCTTTACAGATTATGAGTTGGGAGTCAGAAATGTGATACCCTGAGGAGGGTGTTACACATCCTCTTCATCTGCTGGAAATAATATACCTAATTATCTTCTTGGTTTCTCCTCACAATCAAAGCAGCCTATGCAAGAAAAGAAACCATCATTAGAAGATAGGTTTGTGCAATTCATGGGGAAGACAAATTCTTATATGTCTAAGACTGATTCTCACCTCGCCAAGAATGATGCCATTGTGCAAAGCCAAAATGCTTGTTTGAGAAATTTAGAGACCCAAGTAAGTCAATTGGCTAACACTTTGAACAACAGGCCCTAAGGTATTTTGCTTAGCGACACTCAAAGTAACCCAAAAGGTTACTTTGTCAAGCAATTTGTAACACCCTCTTTTTACACATGTTAGGATTATATAAGGTTATAGAGGTAGCTTAATACTTGTTTAACATGTCCGCTAAATTTTGTGATGTTTTGAGTTAATTTTGCCACTTTGTCGCAACAAAGAACGTGCAAAATAGCTAATTTAACTCAGAAAAATAGTATAAATTCTAAATTAAAGGAAATAAGTATAGAAAATTCATTTTTAAGTCATAAATGTGTGAAAGAGGTTGTAGTTAAATTTTGAGGGCAAATGAAGTCAGTTCGGTATTTTTAAGGACTCTGAGTAATTGTTTAAGTACCGGATTGAGGCGCAACAGATATGGAAAATTATGAAAATGATGAAACAATAATTTTGATGAATCTTATAATTTAATCTAAGGTTGTTGGAAAGCAGGAAACTTGATTTAGTAAGATCAAAGCGCTTTTAACTGATACGATGTTTAGCAAAAGGACAAAATTACCCTTAATGTCATCTTTTTAAAAAAAGATTAGATTTTCTTATCTTTCTCATCCCTCACTTTCATTCTGCAGAAGGGAAGGAAAATAGAGAAAAAAAAAAGGAAAGGGGGAAGAGAAGGAAGAAATGAAAGAAGAAGAACCAAGGCAATGATAGGAAATAATCTTCAAGCTTAAGGTAGGGGAAAATCTTTCTACAACTCCTTTTTCTCATTTCTTTCATTTTTTTGAACTTTTGTAAGAAAATGAGAATTTAGTTTGGTTGGTAAATTGGGGTTTCTATGCTTGGTTTTCATTTAAAGGATTGAAGTTGGTTCATTTTTTGTTTAGTTAAAGTTTGGTGTTGATTTTAAGTATGTGAATGCCTTGATTTGTTATGAGTTTAGGTTAGGGTTTTGATTCATAAAAATCATGCTTTGATGTTTAGAAATCATATATGAGTTGTAATTGATGTTTAGATATGTTTAGGAATCATGTTTGTGATTGGAAACACCTTGGACGAGTTGGAAATGTAGGGTTCTTGGTTGGTTTTTGCAAAATTCTGCAGAAACCAAATTTTGCCCAGGAGGTCATGACATAAATTTTGGGGAGCCGCAACACTTCCCTTTCTGCTAGCTGTGGTGCTGCAGCTGAGACAAGGGAGCCGCAATATAAATGGAAAGGGAGTCACTACCCTCTCTCTAAAACCCATCATGACAGCCTATGATGTTAATCGCATATCTTAAGCTATAGACATCGTACTAACTTGATTCTAATGGCATTTGAAAGCTAACATGTAAGGCTATTAGCCCATAAAATTTCAGAATTGTTGAAGTTAGGATTTGGTGCAATCTTGAAAATCATCCTATTTGAGGAAAATATTGAGGTGTTTCGGGATAGTTTAAGAATGAATGGTTTGTGAGCCATGTGTTGCTCTCTTTTTGGAAAAGTTTGAGCTAGCATGATGTGATAAAAAGGTGTTGGATCCTTATATGATGGATTTTGCTATGTAATGTATTATGTATTATTATTAAATGATGTAATAAGACACATTATGGTTTGATTAATGATATGATTGAGGTGTAATATGAACCTTGACTATATTGATTGGGAAATTGATATATTTAAATAATGTGCATCTTTTCTTATACTTTTTAAGAAATTAATAGTAACCATGATTATTAAGATTTTAAATGATGTTGATGAGCATGATATTGGGAAACAATATAAAAGAAAGGGTAAAGGTAGATGAGGTTGAATGAGTCCCTCTCTACAAACATGTATGGCAATGTATAAATGGAAAGTTTAATGAATATGGTAATTGCTTCCTTATTATGTAAGGAAAAATATGATTAGGTACAAAGTGAAAGAAGAAAAGGTTTTTAATATTGTTGTATATTTTGTTTTCAAACTTAATATTTGATGTTTCCATATATTGTAAACCTATGGCTTGAACAAAAGGGCTCCAGGTGGCTTGGACAAAATGGCTCTAAGTGCCAAAGTTATAAATGTTTAGTAGTGCAAGTAACAAAAGGGCGTCCTGCCTACCCAGAAACAATACAAGGTGTAATACCCTCCTTAGGGCATCACATTTCTGACTCCCGACTCATAATCTGAAAATCAATTTGTGAAAGGTTTGAGTTATGAAAATATGGGTTTCAAAATTTCTTCTTTACTGAAACATAAATTTACTGAAAATATTAGGTAATATTAAAAATCATATTTCAACTATTCATTATGCAATATTGACACTAATTAATATTTCATAATTTAAAGAGAAATATAAAACTAACAGACTTTTTTTTTTAACAGTAGTGAACCCCATGACGGGTCCTACTTAATAGCATGATACAACACTAACGTTAAAACTTAACATACTTATTCTGTTGTGTATCCATCTTGTTGCATCAGACATCTGTTCTACATATGTTCTTTGTCAACACTGCACACCTTCGAGTCCTGAATGTCCACTCCTTATTGTTGTCACCCATCTCAGAGTATTCATTGTCCGTTATGTCTAAGACAACTCGATCCTTCTATTATTTGATTTTAACAATACGTACACAAAGAAACAACATAACAAAGAAGGTGAGATCACCTACGCCAATACCAACATGACAAAGACAGAGATAACACAAACAACATATCATACGGATATATCATACCGTAATTCAATAATGCACTCAACATTAATCAACTATCATCATCATACCATTAACATTATTATCACCACACAATAATCATAAAAATGCCATCAACATGATTATCATCATCATCATCATCCAATATCCCTCAATTATTATGTCATGCAGATATGGATACTCAGATTTATGCATATGTTATGCATGTGCACATAGACTCAGTTTTTCAAAAACAACTTCATGGAGGTTTTCACAATTTCGAGGAGAATGCTCTGTCAATTGTCAGCCTTAGCCCAAAGACAATCTTCCAGTTGTTGAAAAGAATCGTGTTCTTATCGGGTATCGTCAATGTGTTACAACGAACTGCATCGCCAAGTGGCACAGGGTACTCGCCAGCTGTCCACTGGTCGACTGCCGCGCCTCGACGCCCCCAAGGTCCATCATAGACCTCACTATCAATTCTCATTCCCTCTTCAACCACAAGTGCCATATACAATGCACGAATATATCAGTGCAAGTCCAACCCCAAAGGGCCAAATCTTTTCAATTTCATTAGTTCAATGTATCATATGCCTCAACGCATGTTTTTCCAATGCATGTATAATGCACCAAATCCAATCACAGGCATCTCTTTCCAATGCATATAAATTGTACCAAATTATACTGCATTTTCAACAGCAAAATCATGTTATCACATTTTCATAGTTATAAAACACTTTCGTCGTGTTATCACAAAATTGCGCAACATTTCCATTACGTTTTCACAATTCCAAAATGTTTTTGTTACGTTTTCAAAATATCATAACACTTCTGTTACGTTTTTAAAATACCGCAACTCTTCTGTTGCACTTTTAAATCACGTACTAATTTTTCAACGTTTTTCTCAATCGCGTAAAAATATACGTTTCTCAAATCCCATAATATTTTTTCACTGTTTCAAAATCGCGTAACTTAAAAATCATCCTTTTAAGTCGTGTAAATCATTTTCTTTCATTTTCAAAATATTTAAAACACTTTTCAAATCACATAATGATTTTCCGCTATTTTCACAATCACGTAAAAATAATTCATCACTTTTCCATCACGTAGTGATTTTTCAATAGTAATTCAAATTACGTAAAATATTTAAACGTAATTCAAATCGCGTAGAAATATTTCAACATATTTAAAATCGCGTAGAAATATTTTACTGTATTTCCAAACACTTAGAAATATTTTACTGTATTTCAAACCACGTACTTTAAAATTACGTTTTTAAGATACGTAAATAATTTTTTTCACCATAATTTCATTACAGAAAATATTTCTCAACCTTCAAATATTCCTTTTTCAACTTTTCTTAAATAATATAACTTTATACTTCATGTAATATATTTTCTTACTCAAGAAAATCTTTTTCCACATTTCTTTACTCAAGAAATCATTTTCCAAAATATAATTCATAAAATCACTTTTCCATTGATATAAATCAACGTTTCAAAACTTAACATTTTCTAACATACTTTCAAAACTCAAAAATAAGTTATACGTTAGTAACTTTTCAAATTGTCATTATATTCTCCATTTTTCTCAAATCACTTCCAAAATCATTCTTCAAAATAAATTAGAGTTCAAACATGTTCAACCTCTCTTTGTCTTTCGTTTACAAAATTCTCTCAAGTGATAAAAACACTCTGATTCCCTTTCTAAATTCTTTGTATTAAATCAAGTTACGTTTTCACTTTGAAAATCACTTTGTTCATAAAAATCAAGACATTACAAGTCTTTAAAAAAAAAGTGGACATGATTATTGAAATCATCAAATATTTTTCCTTTTAAATTGATATGGTTTTACACAAACAAAACCATTAAAAATCCTTTACAAAAATGTAAGACTCATAGTCTTTGAAAATCAAATCATTTGTTCATTTCCATTTTTCACTTTCTTTGCAAATCCGTTTTTACTTTCTTTACAAATCCTTTAAAATCATCATTGTTATTTTCATTTAAATCTCATGTTTAGTAAAACACTTAGAAACTTTTTACACAAAATAAATCAATAAAAATCCTTCTAAAACCGTGTTCATGTACTCTTTGAAAAATAAACTCTATTTATTTTCCTTGCTTTTTCTAAACATCCATTTTCATCATTCAAGAAAATATTAATTTTGTGAACACCTATCTTGAGGTGTCTTAACTGAAATTCACCATGTTCTAGGGATCAAAAATTAATTCCTTTGTTCTTGAAAATTTTCAACATGAACCCTAATCAAGGGCATCAAAACCGTAGCTCTTCCTTGGCCATTGGGACCAAAATTAATTTTCTTTCCATCATCAAATCATGGCATACACATACATACATATATATATATATATATATATATATATATATATATATATATATATATATATATATAAAAGCATGCCATATTATCATTATGCATAGTATAAGCATATCATCAAAATCATAAACTCATGCAAAACATATTAAGCATAGGCAATTAATCAAAGCTCATAAACACATATAAATTATTACATGACCATGGATATGAATCCTCACATGGATTCAACATCCATCAAATATAAGACTACCTCTCACCACCATGCTTGGTTGGTGAGATGGATCTCCCTCTTACCTCTTGAAGATCCTCAAAAACTCCTTGTTTTGCTTCTTTTTCCAAGTCCTTCATCATCAAGGGCTTCTCAAATACAAAACAAAATACATAAAAATTAGTATACTAGGCTTGATTAAGAGGAACCATGGATCAAACATGGTTTAGATCATGAAAAAGAAAGAAGAAATGAAGTTTTCTTACACTTCACCTCAAAAACCCAATAACTTTGATCTTGAAGAAAGTCCATGAAGATGAATGATTTAGAGAAAATCTCCAACATGAAAATTGCTTAAAATATCATGTAGATTCAAGATCTATGGTTGGATGAAATTAAAAACACTTGGATGATGGTTCTTGATGAGCTAGCCGTGAGCTTCAATTTGGAGAGAAGGAGAAAGAGAATAGATAGAAGACTAAGGAGTTCAAAGTGAAATAAAATGAACATAAACACCCCCTCCTCCTTTGGTGATTGCCATAGGAACATGTAGGAAAAGAAAGTGGAGAAATTTCACTATCACTTATGTCTAGCATAAGACATAAGTCATCAATTTTGGCTTTCTAATGCCTCCTTGACCGTGGACATGTTTTGAAAGAAAGGTGAGAGATGTTATTGATAGAAAGGTGACATGAATTATCAAGTAAAGAGTTAATATTTTGGCCCCCCAAAGACTACTTGGCCGTGAGCCACTTGGAAACAAAAAGATAGAAATGAATTGAAGATAATATATTTTTCTTTTATAAATCTTGCATAGTCGTGAGAATTAGAAAGAATAGCCACTAAAATTGACTATCTTGGTATAGCTTTTCCAATTATTGTTAGAAGAATGACTAAATATTATTTGAATGTAAAATTTGTCTTCCAATTTGATGCATGGCCGTAGCTATGCTTGGAGAATGAGTGAAAAGAAAAGTTTGATGAAGACTTGGCTTTTTGGAGGAGACAAAGGTGAATTATAATCAATAATGACCAAAGGTGATCAATATGGTCTTCAAATGTTGCTTTAATTTCCAATGCACCACAAAAATTGTCCCCCCCTCCAAGTAGTCTTCTAAGAATGCAAACAAAATAATAAAGAAACATAATTGACTAAAGCATCAAATAATTATCATAAAGTCTCCTTTAGCTCCAAATTCATTACAAAAACCGTCCCCCCTCCTTCATGATGCATTTAATAATTTGTCATCTTTTCATGCCATTATTTGAAGCTTTTCTAGCCATTGATTAGTTCAATGGTTAGGATTAATGTAGGCTTTAGATTTAGCTTTAGGTAGAAGACTTAATATAGGTCATTGGATCTTTCTCCTTTAAATTCTAGCCATTATATAAAACTAAATCTCTACCCTTGATTTAATCTTCATCTAACGGTTATAAATAATCCTATTTACTTTTAAGATCAAATCTCCACCGTTGATTAAATCAAGATCAAGTCTCCATCGTTAATTAAATCAATGGTGGATATCCAAATCATCAATGTTGACTTAAGCAATATAATTTCTATTTTTATCTGCTAAAACCCCATGAAAGATTATATTTACTGTATTTTTATCGTTTGATAATTAAATACAGTACCAAACACAGTATAAGAAATTTTCTAAAACTGTTTCTGGATTCAGGTTTAGTAAGATCCCCTGTTTCCTTCTAAACAGTACAAATTTTTCTATGTGTAGAAAATTTTTCACTTTGCGGGACCCACCTGGGCCCACGTATGGCCACCTGGGCCCACATAAGACCACCTGGGCCCACATACAGTCAAAAAAATTCATAATCATCCACAAAAATCACAAATATTAGAAAACATATGAAAATCAAGTCAGATTATTAAAAATAATTAACAGTCAAGAGAAATAAATATTTAAAGATTTTCTTTGGCCCGAAAATTATTATTTTCCTAACACGGAGTAAATCACTCAAAACGATTATTATTTTACATTGACGAAATAAACAAAATAATTTTACAGTGCACAGAAATTACTAAACAGTAAAATTCTGTTAACTGTCAAAATTATTGTTTAAGAGATAGGAAATTCAGGGTGTTACACAAGGAACAAAAGGACTTCTTGGAACAAAAGGGCTTCTTGGAAATATTACAATGACATGTGTTTTCTAAAACAAAATCTTTTAAAAGTCATTGCATGAACATATTTTAGGGTTTTCATTAGGCATAATTATACATTACCATGCATTGCATAAAATTAAGAATTGTATGGGCAATTATCTTGTTTTCGTTAAAAGTGAAGATTAAGGATAAAGCTAGTTAGAAAAGGTTGAGAATAATACTTAAAGTAAGTTAGGTATTGTCCATAGTATGATGATTTATATTTAAAGTATATGTTGTTCAAAAAGGTTGTTATGTAATAATTAAATTGATTTTAGTAAATTATTAAATTGTCTGCTCTGGGAAGGGAAAGGACTAAGATTTGGCTTATGCCACATTTCCAAATGATTTAGTACAATTTGTGTTTTACCCCAAAGTAGCTAGATTTATCATGATGTGATGATTTAAATTTTACTACTGAGAATTATTAATTCTCAACCCAGTTTTTGTTTTGTGTTTTCCATGATAAATCCAGCAAAGGATCAAAGCAAACACAAGGCAAGACGATGAAGATTTAGTTAAGTTGTTAATATAATAATTTGGTTATGTAATTATATTAATAGTTATGTAATTACGTTTATATATGTAGTTGTGTAAGTTGTAATCTCAGACATATCAGATAGATGTTTAGTAAAGAGCAAGTTTCTTGAAGTGTAAAATGTCTTATTCTCTTACTTTTGTAAAGGCTCTATATATATTTACTTGTTAATAGTTATTGAACAAGTTGTAATTTATGTTTAAGATAGAAAGTGACATACTTAATTCTATGTACTTAGTATACTTAGGGTATACTACATTATTTAGAATTAGGGTGTTACATTTTGGTATCAGAGCAGTTCTTCCTATCGAGCCGGGAAATGGACTGACTATGCTTTTGAGTATGTTTGGATGTTTTTGGTTTATGTTGTGCATTCTTTTATCTCAATGTGAGATATGTGAATAGAATTGCATGATAGCCTTAGGACTGGATGTTAATAATTACTGGTACACTATTACATGATATCGAGTCTGGCCAACTCAATATATAATGTTCTGTATGAATAGAAAATTGTGATACCTCTTAGGTGAATATGGGAGAATAGGAAAGTTTCCTAAAAGGGTAATCATGATATGTCTAAGATTATTAGATCGTTGATGAAAGCAATGAAAGAATAGAGCACTACCACTGGAGAATAAATAAAAGTTACTAACAGAATGATGCGCGAGCAGACTGAGGTGATCAATGGTATGATGAAGAGAAAGAGACTAAATCTATTAGTTGAGGAAATAGTAATAGTAAGGAGTTAGTACTTCTGTGATCTCTCATAATTCAGAGAACTAAACCCTCTATTATTTCGAGGTGAGTTCGACTCAATAAAATTTGAAAAGAGGCTAAGTGAAAGTAAGAAGATATTAGAGGTAATGAGTTGTCCAGACAAATAAAAGGTGTTGTTTGCTTCTTTTATGCTAAAGGGGAAGTGGAGCATTGGTGAATGAATTTGAAACGATTATGGGAGCTGTTGGTACATAAATGAATTGGAAGGTATCTAGAATAATCTTTTTGGATAAATATTTCTTGAAGAATGAGTGAGAATATAAGAAAGTGTAATTCTTAGGTTGAAGTGAGGTAGTATGTCTATGAGGTAATATGAAGCAGTGGTTTAGTGAACAATAATGAGTTTATTCTAATGCTTGAAGTAAAATCATGATTTAGTAAAGTTAAGTTATAAGTTATGAAGTTCACTAAAGATAGTACTTGTAATGCATTGAGAAGACTAAGATGGTGGTAACTGCCATGAGGAAACAAATTACTATTGTGGATAAGATTTTTGTTAGGATGAAAGTTAATCCACCTTAACTACTGGGATTAGAATTCTCATGATTATCTAGAGCTTGAAAGGATGAATTGTTATCAATGAGAAAAGGATATAACATAATGATAGTCAAAGAACAGAGTGAATCAGTAAAGTCTTTAAAAGAGTAAAAGGACATGTATGGAGGTTAAATCTCAAATTTCAACAATATACAGGAAGGTAAATTCAAGTCGAAATATGGGATTGGAAGTGTGCGAAAGTAGAAAGTAATATAGAAGTAAGCCAAGTTTGATAGGTTAGTTATTATGTTATACGGGCAGTAAAAAAAAAGAGATTAAATGAAGAATTATCTATTGAGCATTGTTTATTAAAACACAGAATGATATGGTCTTTCAATCTACTTTGAGGTAAACATTTTTAAGGTTATAACTTTCAAAGATCTAAATGGAGTTATGTTTTCTGAAGATATATGGTAAAGGTAGGTTTGTAAATATAGAAACATTCATCAGAGTTGTTGTTGAGATTTCACTTCTTTTCTGTATGAGATATAGGATTGTTAGATACTTGTAGAATTAAAAAAGCAGGAAAGTTGTCATCTTCAAGTTTTCCGTTTGTTCTTCTAGAGTATTCTTTTCAAATGAGATTAAGTAGTAACTTGAATAGAATAGTAGGGAATGTCATAGGCGTGGGTATCAATTAGATGAATTTGTAAGTTTCAAAGATACATCAACTATGAAAGAGAACGACAATTGTATTAGGAATGAGATTCTCATAGGTCACATGTATATCATTGCTATGTTTCTTTATATGGAAGCTTGAGGTTCAAGGGTCGTATTTTACATAACACATGGACACACCCGCATTAATCTCTTGGTGATGACAATGTCTTAGTTGTTAAATTTGTTGAAAAGAAGAATGTAAGGAATTTTAAGACCAGTGTTCAAGAAGCTAATGCTTTCTATAGGAAATTTGAAAAGGAAGAAGGACCCAATGACTTCTCTCATGAAATGTTATTTTGTTAGAATGAATTGTATTCTTTTGTAGATGAGAGGGCATCTTATATTTTGTCAAATAAGACAATGTTTGAAGCTAGATCTTTATTCAAGCATGCTTACATGTTAGTTAATGTGGACAAGTATATGGCTAGGGTTCTTTACATTCTGTTAAGACCTTAACACTCAAAATTGACTTAGTAACTACAAAGGTTTAAACTATCGAAGATGTATATTGCCAGTATGAAAATTGCAACATTGTACATGATAAGGAGAAGCCACATATTTACACGGATAGAAGTCATGGAAGATTTGACAATGTTTTGCTCTTGTAATGTAAGGGAAGGAAGGCACTCAAAGAATAAATAAATTAAGGGAATTCCTAAGATGATTCAACTTTTAAGGCAATAGGCAAAGTAGAGAATTGGTGGAGGAATCCAACAAGATTATTAAAAATTACACATATTTATGTAACGCGAAAGGATTTAGGGAGATTTTCTTAAACAAGTATTTTCTAAGAAATATATATGATGATAAAGGAGTAGAATATTTTTTGGAACTAAAACAAGAAGGCATGTCCATTGTTTAACATGAAGTGAAGTGAAGTTTGGAGAACTTTTAAAGTTTTCCTCATATGTTAGGTTTAGCCCAAACAAAAAACTAAAAATGTGTCAAGTTTGAATCTAGATTGAAAGCATAGAAAACAAGAGATTTGTCAAGCTTATGAAGATTAGGAATTTTTCCCACCTTGGTCAAGAAGTGTAAAATTGTGGAGACAACTGGATTAAAGTTTCACATTTAGTAGAACATCACGAATCTTCAAAAGATGAAAAGGATAGAGGATGAGGAATACGATTTTATACCCAGCGAATTACAAAAATGGAAATGAGCCAAAATCAAGTGAAAACTGTGAAGCTTGAATACTCTACGTGTGGAAGAAGACAACATGACGACAAACATTGTTTGGTGTGTTATGAGTGCAATCAACTAAGGCATTATGTTGGCAAGTGTCAGTAAAGACAAGAAGTTATACCCGATCCTAGATTACAGGTTCCAAGAAGGGTATATACTTTAAGAAGGTAAAAAGGAAAGTTCAATCTTTCGACTCTTTACAAGGTAGTTCCGTCTGAAATGAAAGAATATGTATATTTAAGTTTGACTAAAAGTTGGAATAAATGAGATGGATATAATGAAAAGGCAACTGTTATGATTCTCTAAACTATTGGTATGAGTAGCTAAATTTTGGGGACAAAACTTTTATAAGGAGGGGAGAAATGTAACACCCTTTTTTTACACATGTTAGGCTTGTATAGTGTTATAGAGGTAGCTTATTACTTGTTTAACATGTCTGCTAAATTTTGTGACAGTTTGAGTTAATTTAGGCACGTTGCCGCAACACAGAACGTGCAAAATAACTAATTTAACTCATAAAAATAGCATAAATTCTAAATTAAAGGAAATAAGTATAGAAAAATTCATTTTAAAGTCATAAATGTGTGAAAGAGGATGTAGTTAAATTTTGAAGGTAAACAGAGTCAGATTGGTATTTTTAAGGACACCGAGCGATTGTTTAAGTATCGGATTGAGGCGCAGCAGATATGGAAAATAACGAAAATGATGAAACAAGAATTTTGATGGATATTATAATTTATTCTAAGGTTGTTGGAAAGCAGAAAACTTGATTTAGTATGATCAAAGTGTTCTTAACAGATACGAAGTTTAGCGAAATGACAAAATTACCTTTAATGTCATCTTTTAAAAAAAGGTGAGATTTTCTCATCTTTCTTATCCCCCACTTTCATTCTGCAGAAGGGAAGGAAAATAGAGAAAGAAAAAGGGAAAGGGGGAAGAGAAGGAAGAAATGAAAGAAGAAGAACCAAGGCAAAGATGGGGAGTAATCTTCAAGCTTGAGGTAGGGGAAAATCTTTCTACAACTCCTTTTTCTCATTTCTTTCATTTGTTTGAACTTTTGTAAGAAAATGATAATTTAGTTTGGTTGACAAATTGGGGTTTCTATGCTTGGTTTTCATTTAAAGAATTAAAGTTGGTTTATTTTTGGTTTGGTTAAAGTATTATGTTGATTTTAAGTATGTGAATGCCTTGATTTGTTATGAGTTTGGGTTAGGGTTTTGATTTATAAAAATCATGCTTTGATGTTTAGAAATCATATATGAGGTGTAATTGATGTTTAGAGGTGTTTAGGAATCATGTTTGTGAATGGAAACACCTTGGAAGGGTTAGAAATAGGGGTTCTCAGTTGGTTTCTGCAAAAAATTCTACAGAAACCAAATTTTGCCCAAGAGGCCACGACACAAGTTTTAGGGAGCCGTGGCACTCTCCTCTCTGCCATTCGTGGTGCTACAGTGGAGACAAGGGAGTCACAACACAAATGGAAAGGGAGTAGCAACCCTTTCTCTAAAACCCATCATGACAACCTGTAGTGTTAATCGCATATCTTGAGCTATAGACATTGGAATGACTTGATTCCAGTGGCATTTGAAAGCTAACATGTAAGGCTACTTGCCTATAAAATTTTAGAATTGTTGAAGTTAGTATGCACGTTTGGTGCAATATTGAAAATCATTTTTTTAAGCAAATATTGAGGTGTTTTGGGATAGTTTGAGAATGAATGGTTTGTGAGCTATGTGTTGCTCTCATTTTGGCAAAGGTTAAGCTAGGATGATGTGATAAAATGATATTGAATCCTTATATGATGGATTTTGCTATGTAATGTATTATGTGTTGTTATTAAATGACGTAATGAGACACATTATGGTTAGATTAATGATATGATGGGGGTGTAATATGAACCTTGACTTTATTGATTGGGAAATTGATATATTTAAACAATGTGCATCATTGCTTATACTTTGTAAGAAATTAATGGTAACCATGATGATTAAGATGTTAAATGATGTTGATGAGCATGATATTGGGAAGCAATATAAAAGAAAGGGTAAAGGTAGATGAGGTTGAATAAGTCCCTCTCTGCAAACATGTATGATAATGTATAAATGGAAAGTTTAATTATTATGGTAATTGCTTCCCCATTATGTGAGGAAAAGTATGATTATGTACAAAGTGAAAGAAGAAAAGGTTTTTAATATTGTTGCTTGTTTTATTTTTAAACTTGTTATTTAATATTTTCATGTATTTTAAACCTATAGCTTGGACAAAAGGGCTCCAAGTGGCTTGGACAAAAAGGCTTCAAGTGCCAAAGATATAATGTTTGGTAGTACAAGTAACAAAAGGGAGTCCTGTCTACCCAAAAATAATACAAGGAACAAAAGGGCTTCTTGGAACAAAATGGCTTCCTGGAAATATTCAAATAACATGTGTTTTCTAAAACAAAATCTTTTAAAAGTCATTGCATGAACATATTTTAGGGTTTTCATTATGCATAATTATACATTACCATGCATTGCATAAAATTGACGATTGTATGGGCAATTGTCCTGTTTTCGTTAAAAGTGAAGATTAAGGATAAAGCTAGTTAGAAAATGTTGAGAATAATACTTAAAGTGAGTTAGGTATTGTCCATAGTATGATGATATATGTTTAAAGTATATGTTGTTCAAATAGGTTGTTATGTAATAATTAAATTAATTTTAGTAAATAATTGAACTGTCTGCTTTGGGAAGGGAAAAGACTAAGATTTGGCTTATGCCACCTTTCCAAATGATTTAGTACAATTTGTATTTTATCCCAAAGTAGCCGGATTTACTATGATGTCATGATTTAAATTTTACTATTGAAAATTATTAATTCTCACCCTAATTTTTGTTTTATGTTTTCCATGATAAATCCAAAAAAGGATCAAAGCAAACGCAAGGCAAGGCAATGAAGATTTAGTTAAGTTGTTCATATAATAATTTTGGTTATGTAATTATATTAATAGTTCTATAATTAAGTTTATATATGTAGTTGTGTAAGTTGTAATCATAGATATAACAAATATATGTTTAGTAAAGAGCAAGTTTCTTGAAGTGTAAAATGTCTTGGTCTCTTACTTCTATAAAGGCTTTATATATATTTTCTCTTTAATAGTTATTGAACAGGTTGTAATTTACGTTTAAGATAGAAAATGGCATACTTAATTCTATGTACTTAGTATACTTAGGGTATACTATAGTATTTAGGACTAGGGTGTTACACTATCTCACTTAAAAGTGGCCAGGTTCTCATTCAAAGTACTTTGACGAAAGATGAAGGGACTTCAATGAAGGGAGATGAAGGTGAGAAGGAAGTTCAAGGAAAGAAAAATGATGACAAAGAGGTCGACCAAAGCAAAAAAGAAAAGAGGTTTGTACCTTTTATTCCATTCTCGAATAGATTTGCAAAGCAAAAGCTTAAGCACCAATTCCAGAAGTTCGTAGAAGTTTTCAAGAAGCTACATATTAACATACCATTTGCGGAAGCTTTGGAACAAATGCTAAGCTATGTGAAATTCATGAAAGATATCATGTCAAAGAAGAGGAAGCTTGGTAAGTTTGAAACGGTCACCCTTACGGAGGAATGTAGTGCTATCTTGCAAAACAAACTTCATCCTAAGCTTAAATATCCCAGAAGCTTCACCATCCCTTGCACCATTGGTGAGAAATTCTGTAGTCGAGCATTATGTGACTTAGGGGCCAATATAAATCTCATGCCCTATTTAGTATACCAACGACTTGGTTTGGGGGAAAGCTAAGCATACATCAATTATCTTATAACTTGCAAACCGAACCTTGGCCTATCCACAGGGAATAATTGAAGATGTGCTTGTAAAAGTAGATAAATTCATATTTTCGACAGACTTCATTGTCCTTGATATGGAGGAAGATAGAGATGTCCATATGATTCTTGGAAGACCATTCCTTGCAACCGGAAGAACTCTCATTGATGTTCAAAAGGGGAGCTCACCATGATAGTGCAAGATCAAGAGGTTACTTTTAATATTTTCAAAGTAATGAAATATACTCAAGATCTAGAAGAATGTTCTTTTATGAATGTGATTGATGGGATCATGGCCAAAGTATTTTGTGCAAGTGTCCCACGTGACCCTCTTGAAGCACTTTTGATCTCTACATGTGAAAGGGAAGATGAGGAATTGAGAGAGCTCATGAACTTATTGGATACTTCACCTAGATGGAGTAGAAATCCTAAGTTTGAGTCGTTGGATATTTCTAATAGAGTAGTTAAGTCATTCAAACCATCTATTGAGGAACCTTCAATCTTGGAGCTCTGACCCTTGCATTCGCATTTGCACTATGCTTATCTTGGTGACAAAGCTACTCTTTCAGTTATTATTTCATCATTTCTCTCTCAAGAGCAAGAAGATAAGCTGCTTAGAGTGCTTCATGAATATAAGTTAGCTTAGGGATGGTCTATTGCCGATATTCAGGGTATTGGTCATTCTATTTGCATATACAAAATCTTGCTTGAAGAATGTAGTAAACTGTCAGTTGAGCATCAAAGGAGGTCGAACCCCATCATGAAAGAAGTCATGAAGAAAGAAATTATTAAATGGCTTGATGTTGGTTTCATTTACCCCATTTTTTATAGTCCATGGGTAAGCCTGATTCAATGTGTGTCCAAGAAAGAAGGGATGACTGCGGTCTCAAATACAAATAATGAGCTCATTCCTACAAGAACGGTGATCGAGTGGAGAATTTGCATGGATTATAGGAAGTTGAATAATGCTACAAGGAAGGATCATTTCCCATTTCCATTCATTGACCAAATGCTTGATAGATTAGCTGGAAGGGAATTCTATTACTTTTTGGATGGTTATTCTGGCTACAATCAAATAGCCATTGCTCTGGAGGACCAAGAGAAAATTATATTTACTTGTCCTTATGGCACTTTTGCATTTCAAAGAATGTCGTTTGGACTCTGTAATGTTCCGACCACCTTTCAAAGATGCATGATGGCCATTTTTACCAATATGGTGGGAAATTGCCTTGAAGTATTCATGGATGATTTTTCAATTTTTGGTGATTAGTTTGATGGTTGTTTGCATAATCTTGCCCAAGTGCTTAAAAGATGTGAAGAAACCAATCTTGTCTTGAACTGGGAGAAGTGTTACTTCATGGTAAAAGATGCCATTGTGCTTGGACACCTGATCTCTAGCAAGGGAATTAAGGTTGACAAAGCCAAGATAGTGGTAATTGAAAAACTTCGACATCCTAATTCAGTGAAAGGCATTAGAAGTTTCTTGGGTCATGTTGGATTCTATCGTCATTTCATCAAAGATTTTTCTAAGATTTCAAAGCCTCTTTGCAATCTACTTGAAAAAGAGGTACCGTTTATATTTGATGATGACTGTACGCATGCATTTCTTGAACTAAAAAAGAAATTGATCTCTGCCCCCATTATTGTCACCCTGGATTGGAATTTTCCTTTTGTATTAATGTGTGGTGCTATTAATTATGTGGTTGGAGCTGTATTGGGTCAAAAGAAAGAGAGGATTTTCTATTCTATCTACTATGCTATTAAGACTCTCTCAGATGCTCAATTGAATTACACAACCACCAAGAAGGAATTACTAGTAGTGGTGTTTGCATTTGATAAGTTTCATCCGTATCTTGTTGGTACAAAGGTAGTTGTTTATACTGATCACTCCACCATTAAGTATCTTATCAGCAAGAAGGATGCAAAACCACGATTGATTCGATGGATACTTTTGCTTCAAGAATTTGACTTAGAAATCCATGATAAACAAAGGGCGAAAAATCAAGTAGTGGATCATTTATCAAGATTGGAAAGTGAGTCAAGCCAAGGAAATTCAACATTGATCAATGAGTCATTTCCGGATGAGCAACTTTTTCTTGTGAATCACTATGAGCTGCCCTGGTATGTTGATTTTGTCAACTATATTATGAGTGATGTCCTACCACCAGATCTTAATCACCATCAAAAGAAAAAGTTCTTGCATGATGTTAAGTTTTATTTATGGGACGAGCCTTATCTCTTCAGGTAGTGTGTTGATCATATAATTAGAAGATGTGTGCCCTTGGAGGAAACTGAGGATTTCCTCGAACAATGTCATGCTTCCCCCTATGGTGGCCATTTTAGTGGAGAAAGAATAGCCGCTAAGGTTTTATAAGCGGGATTTTATTAGCCTTCTTTGTTTAAAGATGTTGTTTCTTTTGTGACCAGATATGACATATGCCAAAGAACAGGCAACATCACTAAGCGCAATGAAATGCCACTGAACATCATATTGGAAGTTGAGTTATTTGATATATGAGGGATAGATTTTATGGGACCATTCATATTGTCCTTTGGTCAACTATACATCTTGGTGGCAGTTGATTTTGTCTCCAAGTGGCTTGAAGCAGCAGCCTTGCCCATGAACGACTCTAAAGTGGTGGTGCAATTTCTCAAGAAGCACATTTTACTTGCTTTGGCACCCCAAGAGCAATAATAAGTGATGAAGGTTCTCACTTCTGCGATAAGCATTTTCAAGAGCTTCTGGGAAAGTTTGTGGTTACTCATAGGATAGCAACAACTTACCACCCATAAATAAGTGGGCAGGCTAAAATTTCCAATTGTGAGATTAAGAGAATCTTGGAAAAAAACTATATATCCTTCGAGAAAGGATTGGTCCAGGAGGTTAGAAGATGCTTTATGGGCTTATCGCACAGCTTTCAAAACTCCTATTAGTATGTCTACATAAAACCTTATGTTTGGAAAAGCTTGTCACTTGCCGGTAGAGTTAGAACACCATGCATACTAGGATATCAAAAAGCTCAATTTTGATATTCAAGCTGTAGGTGAGAAACGACTTCTCCAGTTAAATGAATTGAATGAATTTCGCCTTCAAGCTTATGAGAATGTTAAGCTTTACAAGGAAAAGGTCAAAAGATGGCATGATAAAAATATTGTTGAAAAGAGATTCGAGCCAGGAAAACAAATCATGTTGTATAACTCAAGGCTCAGATTATTTCTTGGAAAGTTAAAGTCAAGATGGTCGGTCCCGTTTGTGGTGCTGAAAGTGTTCCCCCATGAAGCTATTGAGATTGCTCCACCAAATTCCTCATCAAGCTTTAAGGTCAATGGCCAACGTCTAAAGCCTTATCATGGAGGAGAGATTGAAAGGAGGAAGGTCTTCCTCACATTATCAGATCCAAGATGAAATGAAGACCAAGTCTTGCCAAGACTATAACTAAGGCCCTTCTTATAAGGGAACCTAAGTGTTTAAACCTTTTCTATAAGTCTTGTATATGTAATACTTTGATTTTGTGGTTTTGTTATATTTTGGTTATATATACTACAATTTAACCATCTAGACTAATTTTGCAGGTGCTGGAAACCTCTAGAAAGCAGAAGTTGTAGCATAATGAAGTTTGCTGGGAAATTTTATAGATAGACTCCTCACGCCACGGTGTGCCTCTTGAAAAAAAAATATATTGATATAATAATAATAACAACAACAACGACAACAACAACAACAACAACAACAACAATAATAATAATAATAATAATAATAATAATAATTTAATTAAATATTAATGATAGGGAAATTTTGAATTCATGCTTTGCAGTAAGTAAGCAAATCCATGTCGCTGAGATGTCGCCCAAATGTGAAACGTGCGGAGGAATGAGCACGCCGCGATGTGTTGTGGTGTTTCGCATGTTCTTTGTTTCTATCCCATTTTCTCTTATTTTATGCTCATTCTCTCTGTCTTTCTCTCATATCCCCTACCTTCCTCACCATTTTTTTCTACATTCCTGCACATCTTCTTAAGGTATGTTGAGTTTATTCTTAGTTATTTTGCAATTTTACATATATTTTTGTTTTGGTTTGCTTTCATTTTATTTTGTTTTTGTCTTTGTTATGATTTTATGTATTTTTCCTAGTATGTATGCTTGAGTTTGTATTATGTATTGGTGTTGCCTTAGGTTTTGTTAGGCAGTAGATGTTTGTGCATGCCATGGCGTGGATGTTTCATGCCGCAACGTAAGTTTAAATTTTCATGAATGTCATGGCGTGACTGCTTCATGTTGCGACGTAAGCTTGAATGTTTATGATGTTCATGAATGTTACGGCGTGAGTACTTCATGTTGTGGCATGTGCAACCTATTTGTTCATGTCGCGGAGCAGATGTGTATGCCGCGACATGTCCCCTATAATATGTGCATATTCAATTTGTTTTACTTGGTTTTCACATTTTTGAATACTCTATTGCAGTCCTAACATTTCGAATATTTTGACAGGCCTAGGTACCACATACACCATGCCTCCCAAACATCTGAAAGGATCCACCAGCCAACGTAACCGCGAGCCTTCTCCCCTTCCTGAGTTTGACTAGAGGAAATTTATATCGGTGGCAACTGCTAACAGAAACACTACATTGCTCTCCAGACCAGTGATCCGGAAAGTGGCTTCGACTTCATTGAGGCCATTCATCAACACATTGAAAGGTTCATCTGACACCACAACTGGGGTGTATTTGCTAAACACCCAGAGTCTGCTGCCATTCTTCCATTTGTTCGTGAATTCTATGCGAACGTAGCATTCTCAGACTAAAACACTACAACCAGCGTTCGTGGTCGCATGATCTCCTATTTTGCTGAATCTATCAGAGCGGCTCTACGTTTGCCTGCTCCCTTAGTGCTCTGCGATAACATTGAGTTTCTATGTTGGGAGCTAGAGGAAGGCATTGATCTTAATATGGTCACGAGTTGGATCTGTAACCCAGAGGCTTAGCTTGTGGTCTAGAACATAAGTATGCAGACAAAGAGATTGCAGAACTTCCCCTGATCCTGCTTGAACCTAGAGGCAAAGGTGTGGTACCACTTCATATCTCACCGCATCCTTCTATTTGGGAACTTGTTAGAGGTGACTAGAGACCGGGTGATCCTCATATACGCCATCCTTGAGTGTCGCTCCATAGATGTCGCCCACCTCATCTATGACCAGATCCGAAGATCCGTGGGGGAGTATAGAAGCCTTTTTTTCCCTTCCCTCATCCAGATGCTCTATACTAGAGCCCACGTTCAGTGGGCTGAGCACGAGGAGCTTATTGATGTGAAACAGCCTCTCAATGATTACATCCTTGAGAGGTTGGCAATAGCTCTAGCACTAGCACCTTCGAGACAGAGATAGAGACAGGCTCGCTAAGAGCCCACAACTGCCCTCCTACCTAACGTTAATTGGCGCGCACAAATGGAGACTTAGATGGCACAATTGGCTTCCTTACAGACCTGCCAGTACCATTACACCATATGGAGCCTCTGGTGGATTGCGGAGCATATGGGGCATCCGATGGATGACTTTCCTGTGCCTGAGTTCCCTCCCGAGGTAGTTGCTAACCCTCCCCTACAACAACAGGATCCTGAGGCTGCATATCATGGAGATGGAGAGAGAGCTGATGATGTAGAGCCTATCTAGGAGGATGATTCGGAGGATGATGATACTGATAATGACGAGTACCTCTGCTGCATATAGAGCACTTTCTTTCATTTCTATATGAACTGTGATATTATTTTGTACAGTGGGGACATTGTTTCCCTTTGTTTTGGGGGAGTTACATATGTACATGTTTTGAATATATTTGGGATATTAGTGAGTTTTAGTATAAAATGTTTCCTTTGTTTAAATATTTTGATGTTTAAAGGATGCAGTAATGATATGCACCATATTACCATGATTTTGTTGAATGCATGTTTGGAATTGAAAAACAAAGTCAAATCTATTAAAATACATCACAATATGCTAATCACTAGTGTAGCTTTGGTTGTCCAATGATAATAATGTTTGCGATTTGCCCCATTTTAAGCGAAACCATATGTGATCAAAAAACATGTTGTTTAACACCCTCTTTTCACACATGTTAGGCTTGTATAAAGTTACAGAAGTAGCTTAATACTTATTTAACATGTCTACTAAATTTTGTGACGTTTTGAGTTAATTTTGGCACTTTACTGCAACACAGAACGTGCAAAATAACTAATTTAAGTTAGGAAAATAACATAAATGCTATATTAAAAGAAATAAATATGAAAAATTTATTTCTAGGTCACAAATGTGTGAAAGAGGATGTACTTAAATTTTGAAGACAAACGGAGTTAGTTTGATATTTTTAAGGACACCAAGTGAGTATTTAAGTACCAGATTGACGTGTAGCAAATATGGAAAATTATGAAAATGATGAAACAATAATTTAGATGAATCCTAATATTTATTCTAATATTGTTGGATGTTAGAAAACTTGATTTAGTAAAATCAAAGTGTTCTTAACAGATACGAACTTCAACAAAATAACAAAATTGCCCCTAACACTTATCTTTACAAGTGAGGATTTCTCTCACTTTTCTCCTTTCTCACGCAAGGTTTTGGTTCCATAAATGAAAAGAAAAAGCTAAGGCAAAGAAGAGAGGAAGAGAAAAGAGAAAATGGTGGAGAAAGAAGGAAAGAAAGAGAGAAAGAACAAGAGGAAATCCAAGCTTGAAGACATAAGAGGTAGGGGAATACATCTTCGTTTCTTTTCTTTCATCCTTCTCTTTGATTTATTGATTGTTGAGAGTGAGATAAATAGGTTTTTGGTTGTTGTGTAATGATTTCTATGGTTAATTCATTTTCTTTTAAAATGATAAGGGTTTGCTTGGGTTGATGACCATAGTTGGGATTAAGATTTGAAAGGGGGTATGAAAACCTATTTGATTCTAGTTTTGAAAATGGATTCTTGGATGATTGTGTATGAAAAACTTGATAGTATGCTGAGATTTTGAGTTGATAATGGAAGTTGTATGATTTAGGCTTTGGTTTTGAATGAATGAAGGCATGTGGAGGTGATGTTCTTGTTGTTTCTGGAAAAACCAGAAAAATGCAAAGGAGCCGTGGCATTCCATGAGAGGAAGCTGCAGCACCTCACTCTTTGGACACAGGAATTCTGTGCAGAACAGCTGAGGCCACGACACAAAAGAAGCTGGAGTTGCAGCACTCATCAAAAAAAATATAGATATTGGTTCAAAATGTTATGCAATGCATGAGTTTTTAGTTTAAATGATATGTTGTGATTTCCTAATGTAGGAATAATGGAAAATGAGGCATTAAGCTATATATTGTAGAATGATGAAAAATAAGGCATTAAGCCATGATATAATGTGATGATGAAAAATACCATAGTGTATAATTGATGAAATGTAAGGCCTTGTGCCATGATAGGGAAGTAATGAAATAGTATATTGTTTGATGAAAGGGATTATTCTATAATTTGAAAATAAATGAAAAATGTGATTGATGTTTAAGAAGCATATTGTGATATACACATTAATGAATGTTTTTGTCAGGCATAGTAATGGGAAGCATAACAATGAAAATATAAGGGTAGATTAAGGTTGAGTGAGCCACTCTATCTCTATAATTCATAAGTATGAATGAAAAGCTTTATAGAAAAGATTGTGCTTTCCTATTATGCAAAGAAAACTTGATTATGGGAAATGTGAATGAAGAAATGGTGTTTAAAACATTATTGCATGTTTTGTTTTCAAACTTGTTGCTTGCTATTTCTATGTATGAATAGCCCTAAGGCTTGAGCCAAAAGGGAGCTCCTAGTACAAAGGTTATGGCTATTAAGAGTTAATCTTACTGTTGTGGGAGAAGATAATAATTATACCCAATATGGTATTAAAGGTTAATGCCACTATTGTGCGAGAAGATAACCACACATATCAGGTAGTCCAAGGAGGATAAGAAACAATAAGGCGTCCTACTCCTTTCTACCCAAGATATACAAGGAACAATAGGGCGACCCAAAACAAAGGATTTCCTAAAAATATGCAAGTAACATGTGTTTTCTAAAATAAAATCTTTAAAAATCATTGCATAAGCATACTTTAGAGTTTTCATTAGGCATAATCATATATCACCATACATTGCATAAAATTGACAATTATATGGGCAATTGTCATGTTTTCATTAAATGTGAAGATTAAGGATAGAAGTTAGTTAGAAAAGGTTGGGAATAGTACTTAAAGTGGGTTAGGTATTGTTCCTAGTATGATGATAAATGTTTAAAGTACATGTTGTTTAAATTGATTGTTATATAATAATTTAATTATTTTGTAATTAAATGAATTGTCTGCCTCAAGAAGGGAAATGACTGAGTTTTGGCTTATGATACCTTTGCATATATTAAGTTAAAAATTAGTTTTTCCCCAAAGCAGATAGATTTACCATGAAGTCACAATTTCACACTTACTACTGAGGATTATTAATTCTCACATCAGTTCTTTTTATGTTTTTCATGATAAATCTAGAGGAGGATCCAAGTAAGCGTAGAGCAAGGAGAAAAAGACTTAGTTAAGTTGTTAATGTAATTATTTTAGCTCTGTATTTATATTAATAATTCTATAATTAAGTTTATATATTTAGTTTTGTAAATATTTGTAATCTCAGACATATGATGTGGTCGTTTAGTAAAGTACAAGTTTTCAAAGTGTGTAAAATGTTTTGCTCTCTTACTTTTTATCAAGGCTCTATATATTTATATGTTAATAATTATTATATAGGTTAGGTAATATACGTTTTAAGTTTAAAAGTGACATGCTTAATTCTACTTATTTAGTATACCTAGAGTATAATATAGTACCTAGAATTAGGGTGTTACATGTTGAAACAATCTATTTGCTCAATAATGCATGATTTAGATCCCACTCATATGCTTGTGTAACTTTGAGAATGATATGAGTGCATGTCTAGAGAAGGTTTATGAAAAGTACATGTAGAGATTTTGAGTATCCTTGAAATTGTAATTAAACTATCTTGAAGTGAAATCCTACATTATGCATAATTAAGGAAATGATTAGGGCATTGTTTGGACCAATTGAGCCTTTCTAGCTTAACCTTATAAGATTAAATCAATAGGTCCCCTTTGAAGCTTATTAAATGTTCGGCCTTGTATGTTTTTCAACCACCCTCAAATTTCCTACGATGTTAGCCATTCTAATGCATGTGAAAGCATATCATTTTTATCCTACCATCAATTTTTGTTAAGTACATAACATCTTATTTCTTGAAGTGAGTTCAGTGATTAGGGGTATTAATGCATGTTCAATACCAAATAAGTTTGAAGGAACCATATGCAGTAAAAGAAAAAGCATTGCTTTGTTAAAAAAAAAGAAGAAGCAAATGAATGCAATAAAGAGAAATATAAAAACGAACTAAGTGGTTCTAGAGAGCTCTATTCTTTCACTTTTGAATACCCTAATAGTTTCACTTGGAGGCTCAAGTCTTGAAATAACATGTTTATGATTCTCAATATTTGTATTGAATCTTTTCCCCTTTTTGTTCTTCTGCCCATAACCATTAGCCTTACATTACAAGCTATTGAAGTCCCTTTTGATCCGCAATCATGTGTGATTTACATTAATAGAGAGAGAGTTTAAAGACAATCTTGTGGACTATATGATTCATATGCATGTATGCTCATAATCTTATCCAGATGTGTATGACCTGAATAGGAGAAGTTTAGCTTGTATAATTGTGGGAAATATGATTTGCATAAAAAAAAGGCTTTGATTGTTAGCATGCTAAGGATTGTGTATGTGTGGAGTTAATTGTGAGGCATTAGCATTCTTTGAGGCTTATACAATCATTATGCACTAGTTGTTGTTTAAGTGAAAATGAAATTCACAATAGTTGTTGATTGTATGTTGAACTTGATTTATCAAGCAAGTGTACTTAATCATACTTTGTTTTGCTCGAGGACTAGCAAAATCTAGGTTTGGGGGTATGATAACTCCATATAATGTAGTTATTTATGTCATATAATGGTGCTATTTAGAAACTTAGTCCTTGTTATTATGCATCTGTAGGAGATTTTAGGCTTATATTCATTGAATTCAATTTTGATATCTACCTATATGATCTAGAGAAAATCTTGTATATTCTTTAAGTGATTGAGTACATTTACTACTGTTATTAAATTGGTGATTTCTCTACAGCATGAAGGGCTCCAAGCAAGCAGATTTGTGGAAGATTTGGACTAATATTAGAAAAGGAAGCTAAAGGTGTAATTCAGCAACTCACACCGTGGCACAGGCATGTTCGTGTTGCAGCGTGGTGCATTCATCCTGCTACATACTAAAACCCAATGTAACACCCCAAATTTCTTAACTATTTGACAGTAATTTTGACAGTTAACATAATTCGACTGTTTAGTGATTTCTGTGTACTGTAAAATTATTTTGCGTATTTTGTTGGTACATTTGATCGTTTTGAGTGATTTACTTTGTGTCAAGAAAATAATAATTTTTGGGCCGGGAAAAATCTTTATATATTTATTTCTCTTGATTGTTAATTATTTTTAACAATCTGATTTGATTTTCATACATTTTCTAATATTTGTGATTTTGTGTGTGATTATGAAATTTTTATATTACTCTGATTGTTTTTTTGGGCTGTCTGTGGGCCCAGTGGCCTTACATGGCTCTAGGTGAGTCCTGCAAAGTGAAAAAAAATTTACGCATAGAAAAATTTGTATTGTTTAGACGGAGATGGGGGATCTTACTAAACCTGAATTCGAAAACAGTTTTTAAAATTTTCTTTTATTGTGTTTTGTACTGTATTTAATTATCGGGCGATAAAAATATCGTAAAAATATTATTCGAAGGGTTATAGCAGATAGAAAAATAAATATTATACTGCTTAAGCCAACATTATTAGCTTGATCATCAACCATTGATTTAATCAACGGTGAAGACTTGATCTTGATTTAATCAATGGTTGAGTTTTAGTCTTACAAAGTGGCTAGGACCATTTATAGCCCTTGGATGTAAAGTTTGAAGGAGTAATCTTGACCCTTCATTTTGGAGATACATCTAATGGCTAGGATTTCAAGGAGGAAAGATCCAATGGCCTAAATTAAGACTTCTATCTAAGCCTAAACCTAGAAGCTACATTAAATCCTAACCATTGATCTAATCAATGGTTAAGATTGCCTAAAATGGTGGCTAGGAGATTTGTTGCATTTTGAAGAATGCATGGATGGGGGGGACGGTTTTGGTGTTGCATTTAGAAGCTAAAGCAACATTTGAAGACCATAATTGATCACCTTTGGTCATTATTGATCATTCTTCATCATTCTTGAATTTTCCTAAAGCAAAGCTCTTCAAAATTTTCTCTCCACCTCTACTCCATGCATGTTTCGGCCAAGGCACCCAAGATAACCTTCCATCACTATTTAATTTCAACCAACCATATTTCTTGAATCCTTACCTTATTCTAAGCAACTTTCATGTTGGAGACTTTCTCTAAATCTTTCATCTTGAAGGAGTTTTTCCAAGAGCAAAGTTATAGGGTATTTGTGCTGAAGTGTAAGGAAACTTCATTTCTTCTCTCTTTTTCATGACTCTAAGCCATGTTTGATCCATGGTTTATCTTGTTCAAGCTTGATTTACTAATAAATATATGTTTTGTTGTGTGTTTAAGAAATCTTTGGTGGTGAAGGACTTGGAAAAAGAAGCAAATCTAAGAGCTTTTGAGGATCTTCAAGATGTAAGAGGGAGATTCATCTCACCAAATGGTGGTGAGAGATGGTTTGTGTATTTGATGGATGGTGAATCCATGTGAGGATTCATATCCATGGTCATGTAATAATTTGTAGGTGTTTATGTGCTTTGATTATTTACCTATGCTTGGTATGATTTGCATGATTTATTGCTTTGATTATGACATGCTTGTGATATATATTTGAATATGTATATGTATGCCATGATTTGATGATGGAAAGGAAATTGATTTTTGGTTCCAAAGACCAAGAGGAATTTCGGCCAAGACATCTCAAAATAGGTGTTCATAAATTAATATTTTCATGAATGATAAAATTAGATGATTAGAAAAACAAGGAAAATAAACAAAGGGTTTGTTTTTCAAGAAATGGTGTTCACGGTTTTGAGAAGAATTTTTATTGATTTATTTTGTGTAAAAACAAGAATGGAATTTAATGGAACTCAAGGACATTTTTGAATAAGAATATTTTAAGTATTTTACAAATCATGAGTTTAAAATGAAAAGAGCAATGAGTTGATGATTTTAACGATTTGCAAAGAAAGTGAAAAATGAAAATGAACAAATGATTTGATTTTAAAGACCATGAGTCTCACGGTTTTGTTAAGGAATTTTTAATGGTTTTGTTTGTGTAAAACCATATTGACTTAGAAGGAAAAATATGTGATGGTTTAAATAACCATGTACCACGGTTTTGAAGGTTTGTAAATGCTTTGGTTTTATGAAACAAAGTGGTTTTCCAAGTGAAAATATAATTTGATTTAGTACAAGGATTTTGGAAAGGGAATCAGAGTGTTTTATCACTTGAAAAATATAAATTTTGGTTATGAAAGAAAAAAAGAGAGATTGAAAGTGTTTGAACCTCAATTTATTTTGAAGAGAATTGATTTCAGAATTGATTTGAGAAAAATGGAGAATATAATGGTGATTTAAAATTTACTAACGTGTAACTCATCCTTTGGGTTTTGGAGAGCGTTAGTAATTTTTAAAGTTAGAAACATTGATTTAATTCAATGTAATTGTGAATTTGTGGAATATATTGTGAAAAGGATTTTCTTGAGTAAGAAAATGAGGAAAATAATGTGAGTAGTCATATTATTTTGAGAAAGGTTGAAATAAATTTTTGAAGGTTGAGAAATATTTTTCGTAATGAAAAAATGGTGAAAAATGATTTACGTAACTTAAAATTGTGATATTTAAGCTACGTGATTTGAAAAACATTTAAATATTTCCATGCGATTTAAAAAAAAATGTTGAAATATTTCTACGCGATTTGGAAAGCGTTTAAATATTTTTACACGTTTGAGATATTGTTGAAAAATCGCTACGCGATTTAAAAATGGTGGAATATTTTTACGTGATTAATGAAAAGGTTGAAAAATCACTATGTAATTTTAAAACGCAACAGAAACGTTGCAAAATTGTGAAAATGTAACAGAAATATTACAAAATTAAGAAAACGCGACAAAAGTGTTTTATGACTATGAAAATGTTATAACATGATTTTGCTGTTGAAAATACAGTATGATTACTGTTGGGCCAATGTGTGGACCCTAATTATGAGATTATGAAATTAAACTGAGAATGGGCCAATGTGTGGACCCTGAATATGAAATTGTGAATTTTGCCTATGATTGGCATTGGTGCATTGAACATGCATTGGAAATGGTGAATTTTGCCTATGATTGGCATTGGTGCATTGAATATGCATTGGAAAAATATGCATTGTGGCATATGAGGAAATTGAACAAAATTGCATTGAGATATTCGTGCATTGAACAAAAAATTGATAGCTGATGCTATTGTGACCCTTGTGGTTGAAGAGAGAATGAGAATTGATAGTGAGGTCTATAATGGACCTTGGGGGCGTCAAGACGCGGCGGTCGACCAGTGGATATCTGTTTGTGGGCTAAGGCTGGACCATATGCCATTTGGCGATGCAGTTCGTTGCAACGCATTGACGATACCTGACAATAACACGATTCTTTTCAATGACTGGAAGATTGTCTTTGGGCTAAGGCTGACAATTAACAGAGCATTCTTCTCGAAATTGTGAAAACCTCCATGGAGTAGGACATTGAGTCTACATGCATAACATATGCACTATTATTGAGCATTGGTTATGATAATTGAACTGTTGAATACTTGGATAATAATTGAGGGTATTATCGTAAATATTGAATAATTATATCTGTGTGATATGTTAATTGAGGGATATTGGATGATGATGATGATAATAATGTTGATAGCATGAATATAATTATTGTATCTGTGTGATGATAATAATGTGATGGCATTGTGGTAATTATTGTGTGATGATAATAATGTTAATGGTATGATGCTAATTATTAGTTATTGTATCTGTTACAATAAATAATGTTAATTGGAATTACAATATGATATATCTGTGTGGTATGTTGTTTGTATTATCTCTGTGCTACCATGTTAGTATTGGCGTAGGTGATCTTACCTCTTTGTTATATTGTTTGGTTGGGCTTGTGTTGTAAAAATTATATAATAGATGGAACGAGTTATCTTAGACATGACGGGTGGTAAATACTCTGAGATTGGTGACAACATTGAGGAGTAGTCATTCAGGATTCGATAGTGTGCAGTGTGAACAAGGAACAAATGTCTGATGCATCAAGATGGATACAAGAAGGAATAAGTATGTTAAGTTTTACCGTTAGTGTTGTATCGTGCTATTAAGTAAGACCCATGATGGGGTTTGCTACTGTTTAAAATTGAGTCTGTAAGTTTTATATTCCTTGAATAATTGTTAAATATTAATTGGTGTCAATATTTTATATTAAACAGTTTAAATATATTTTCAGTAATACTTATGGATTTCAGTAAGTTTATGTTTCTGTAATAAGAAATTTTAAAACTCACCTTTTATAACTCAAACCTTTTATGAACTTCTTTTCAGATTATAAGTTGGTAGTCAGAAATGTGATGCCCTACAGGGGGTGTTACACCTGAGACTAGCAGGCAGCGACAAAAATGAGTTCATGTCGTGGCATGGTGACCTAAATAAAACGCCCGCCAGCTTAAGGTGTGTCATGCCGCGCCGTGAAACTAAAATGTTGGCCTATAAATACTGATTTAAGGCAATGCAGCAAGGGAGTTTTTTGGAAAACAAAACACAATAGCTAGGTTATCATTTTGGGACTGAGAGGAAGCTAGAGAAAGCAAAGTTGGAGGTCATCTTCTTCAAGGAAGAAGATTCAAGCATTAAGGATCACTTCTATTGAGCTTCCTTCCTATTTCTTTTACTTTTCTCTTTTCCTTTGTCATGATCATGATTATTTGTGATAGATTTTTGTGTGTCATGGATAGCTAAGTTATATTTAGGGATTTCTTTGGATCCCTCTATGAATATTGGTTGATTTTGTAACCTCTTGAGTTCACAATGATTATTTGGGATTGTTTAATCATATTTCTCTTAATACTCTTGAATGTTTGGTGTAACACCCAAAAAATTAGCTATTATCACAGTAACAATGAAATTGTACTATTTTGTGATTTCTGAGTGTTATAAAATTATTTTGATTGTTCCGTGATTGTATTTGATTGTTTTGAGAGATTTGCTCTATGTCAGTAAAATAATAATTTTTTCGCCGGGAAAATTTTTTACATATTTATTCGGAGCTGAGTGATCTTACTAAACTCAATTCCAAGAGATGCGTGTCTTGATCTTTTGATTTTTAAAATTTATCTGTGTAATAAAAATATTTTATATTTTTATTATTATTTTATTATCCAGTGGACGATACCTACTGACTTATGAGCAATAGCCTTTGTCCAGTGGATAATAAGAACCAGTAAACCTTTAACACTTACTGGTAATGGACCAATAGGAACCAAGTCAACGTTTCTGACTTGAAAATCTCTAAACCAATAGAAACAAGTCAATGTTAGTGGCTAGGACTTTCTAAACCAATAGGATGTAGTCAAATTAAGTGGTTGGACTAGTTACTTAGTAACGAATGACTTAACTAGGTTAGTTTATATTCTATGTAGTAACCAAATAGGATGCAAACTTAGTTTGTATTCCTTAAGGTTTCTAGTTACAAGAATGGATGGATAACATCAAGGTAACTAACTAGTCAGTAATGTAATTAGAAAACTAAGTTAGCCTAAATCTAACTTGGTTATTCTAAGAAGCCTAGGAAGTAACTAAATGGAAGCAAACCTAGTTAGTTCCCTAAATGCCACACGGTTTTGGAGGAGTCTAGGGCTTTCCAGAATATTTGATTCAAACATAGAAAACTATGTAGTTAGTGACGTAACTAATTGTCCTAACTAAGTTAGCTTAAGTATACATAGAAACTAAATGGGATTAGTAACGTAGTTAGTATCCTATGATCACCATTAGGTTATAACCTTCAAGAACAAGTGACTAAGGCTTGGTTTAGCCAATTAGAAGCAAGCTTAGGGGGGAAGCCTTGCATGTGAGCCTTTGATGCAAGCTAAGGCTAGGATGGAGTCTTAGGAGTCAAAGAAAGTGGCCACCTCCTTTGGAGCCCTCCTACACGGCCATGCACCCATTTAGAGACCAAAGAGGTTAGTTTAATTCATCTAAGACATAAACTCTCTCTACTCTTCATGTTCTTCTTCAAGCAACCAAGAAAACTCTATTTTCTTCTCCAAGAGGCCATTCGGACACCCTTCTAAATCAAGAAATCCAAGCTTCTAAAATTTTACCTAAACATATTTCCTAAACCTAAACTATATTCTAAGAACATCTCTAGTTGTGAGTTTTCTCAAAATCATCCATCTTGAGCTTGAAATCCAAGCTTAAAGTTTCTACCAAAAAGGGTAAACTTCTTGTTTCTTGATCCAATCTTTGAGTTTTGATTTTCTAAGCCATGATTGATCCATGGTTTATCTATTTCTAAGCTTGTTGTTGATTTTAAAATTTTGTTTAAGATTTTTAAGGTTTTTTCAAGGAGTTTCACGAAAAGCCTAGGAAGGAAAACTTAAAGG
Organism: Ormosia emarginata; assembly: GCA_029884605.1. Classification (NCBI taxonomy): domain Eukaryota; kingdom Viridiplantae; phylum Streptophyta; class Magnoliopsida; order Fabales; family Fabaceae; genus Ormosia; species Ormosia emarginata. Next base: position 9,673,755 of record JAQQTP010000056.1, on the reverse strand, counting down.
ATTTGTCTCCTCTTTAAGGTAAGAGGGAGATTTATCTCACCAACCAAGTTATGGTGATGAGAGATGTATTTGTTTGTGAAGGACGATAAATCCATGTGAGGGTTCATTATTCATGGTTGTGTAATTATTTTGAGTGTTTATGTGTTTTTGATGTATGTGTTTATGCTTTGTATGCTTTGTATGGTTTATTATTTTTATGGTATGATTATGATATGCATGATGTGAATATATTGTATATGCTATGATGGAAGTGAACAAGAAAAATAATTTTGGTTCCAATGACCAAGAGGCTCACGGCCTTAACACCTCAAAATAGGTGTTTCCAAATTAAGATTTTCATGAATGATAAAATTGAATGATTAGAAGGAAAAGGAAAAGAAAAGATATGATGGTTCTAATGACCATGTAGTTACAGTTTTGATGGTTTGAAAATGGTTTTTACTTCATGTAAAATTATGATTTTGAAATGGAAAATAATTGACTTGAAGAAAATAAGAAAAGGATTTTAAAAAAGGAAACAAAGTGTTTTATCACTTGAGAAATAGAAATTTCGTTTATGAAAGGAAAAAGAGAGGTTGAAAGTGTTTGAACCTTAACTTATTTTAATGAGAACTAATTCTTAGAATTGATTTGAGAATTTTGGAGAATACATTGGTAACTTGAAATTTTCTAATGTATAGCTCACTCATTGGGTTTTTGAGCGCGTTAAGAAATTTTGAAGTAAGAAAATATGGAAAGTGAAGCAAGAAATGGTATGAAATTTTAGAAAGGTCAAAATGGAATTTAGAAGGTTGAGTAATATTTTATGTAATGGAAAAGTGGTGAAAAATGCATTTCGTAACTTAAAAACGTGATTTTTAAGCTACGTGATTTCAAAAATATTGAAAAATCGCTATGCGATTGGAAAACGGTGGAATATTTTTACGCAATTGAGAAAATGATGGAAAATCACTATGCAATTGGAAAAACACGACAAAAGAGTTGCGCGATTGAGAAAACCCGATAATATGATTACGCGATTGAATATATAATAGGATTATTGTTGGACCAATGAATGAACTCTGTATGAGAAATAATGAGTTTTGCTTGTGACTGGTTGTGGTACATTAAACATGCATTGGAAAGGTCCGATGGATTGGATAAAGCTATTTGCGTAGAAGAGAATACACCTCTTGAGCGGGTGCGATATGCGCAGTGTAAGTCATTTTTTTGACCTTGGGGGCATCGAGGTGCGGGTTACTCACAATGGGTAGCTGGTAGCTCTTCTGTATCGTGGATTAGACCGATGCAACACACCGATGATCCGGACCGAGACATTATTCCTAATCAAGATCTATTAAAGACTGTTGTATATATGTTAGATGTGTAAACACTTATAAGAATTGTGACATGTGGTCTGAGGCATGTTGGTACAGACAGACCTTTTGGATCAATCTCTCTAACCTGAGTTTAGCTTCATGGAGTAAGAAAATGAGTCAGTGAGCATACGCATAACTTGAACAAGTTTGAATATTGAATGACATTTTATCTGTTAAGTGTCGATGAATGATGGAATGAAATGATTATTTTACTGTTCATTATATCTGTATCAAGGTATGATATATCTATACTATGTGTTGTTTGTGTTATCTCTGTACTGCCATATTGGTAATGGTGTAGGTGATCTCACCTCTTCGTATATTATTTTGTATTGTATTTATATTTTGATAAAGACACTGAGCGAGGTACCGAGCAAGAGGGTGAAGAGGAACAAATTCCTACTGAGGAAGTTGAGTTTTGATCGGATGGCAACCCGGTCGAGTTTCTTTGGATACATGAGACTACAGTTCCACGGAGGAACTAGTGCATGGAGGATTAGTCCTAATGAGGAGGGATTAATATATCAGGGACATTTGACGGTCAACATGAGTAGGCTATTTCATGGAGATCCGTTCTTTTTTGTCACTTTTTATGTACATGTCGAATTTTCGCTGTCGATTAGGCAGTATTAGGGTGGTAGGTATTAGTATAATGTAGTCTGTACGGACACCGGTCCGTAAGACTTTGCGTAAAGTTGGATTCCTACCTGCTGAGGAATCTGAGGAGGACCCGTCTGAGGGTTCTGCTATCTAGTCATACTTAGGCAAGTATGTTAGTTTAAATAATGTCAAATACTTTTGAGAACTCTGTTTGTAAATATTTAAGTATGTTAGTACTAAAATTCATGCATATGATGTAAATTATTTGTGATGTTGTTTAGGATTTTATATTCTGCTAAGTTTATTTTATTAATATCCCAGAAATTTTATAACTCATATTTATATTAAAAATCATATTTTATATTTTAAAAGGGTAATTTGGTAATTAAGTAACATAAATGTGATACCCTATGGTGGGTATTACATTTGGCCAACATTTAATGTGATTTGATTAAATCTATTGAACTAGACATAAGGATTTAGGTTTGAGATCATAGATATGGTTGATGCATGTTTAATTTCATTCTAATGTTAGGATGAGTTAATTATCTAATGAAATAGAAATATACCTCTTGGTTATGCATAGTAATTGTTAATAATAGTTCTTAATTAGTGAAGTTTGCACTAGTTCTGATGAAACATTTCCAGAAGCGATTGCTTTAAAATACTTTAAAATAAAAAGCATAGTTACTTAGGTTTTCTATAAATACTAAGAGGATGGAAACATAGTGAACTAGGTAAATGAAACATGGTTAATTGACCTAGACATAGATTTTTAACTACGTTATTTTCTTAAGCTAACAATTCCCTTTTCATTTATGTTGCTTAAGAGGATTATATATTACCAATTGAAGTAGATGGTAAAGAATGATTCCCTATTCTTTAATTAATATCTTTTACTCCACATTTAATGCATTTAAGTCTTTCACTTCAAAGTTAACTTATACAAACCTTTCTCCAATTGAATGTTCTTGAATAGTATTACTTAAGCTATTGGTTGATATTTAGCATTAGAAATTGATCATATCCTTGTGGGAACAATATCCTACTTGTCATAATATTACTTGCATGACCTGTATACTTGTGGTACACAAAAGGACAAACATTTATGCTAAAATCTAAGTTTATATGAGTTATTATTCGCATTTAGTGTTATAGTATTATGCTCAAACTAGTCTAGAAGATTACCCGAAGTGACAGATAACTCATACTGGAGTTACTAAGGCTTTCATTTAGACTTAAGACATACAGGCAAACTAACTTGTCGTTAAAAAATTAGAACAAGAATCCATGCACGTTGATGCCGTCTCGGGCCACCTGTTCAATCTGAACTTTCTATAACACTGATTAAAGCTATTAGGTTAGGGAGGATGTTACACGATGCCCCAGCGTTTCGCTACGCCAATCGCAAGGCAAGTCATGCTCTCTACGAATAGGAAACAAACATGTTTTTACACTTAGAAAAAATTATGAAACATATGTTTATCAATATATTCAAGATGTGGTACCTTAAAATGCTCTTAAAGAATTAGATGGCTCATCCAGAACATCTTTACATTAAATGACCCCACTTTTATCAGTCCACTCAACCAAAAAATTAAGGACGCTAACCTCACTCTTCGTCAGCAAGGACAACGAAGTCTCTATTTCTTCTTGACTCTAGTCCTAAACCGCTTACATCTAGTATAAATACATCCTTAGTTTGCCTTCCGATGTAACATAACAAGGTGTAAACCCTAGAGCCCTTTCTACTCGGAAGAAGTCCTTCTTTAAGTTCTTGAAGGACTTTTGATATGATTTAAAAACTTTGCGCCCTACTTGTGCTTGTAGAGTAACCCACCTCTTCTGAAAGATGTTCATGGAAGGTGAAAATTGGGTAAAAAGAAAAAAGGAAGAACCCATGCAGTATGCCCATCTAAAGGTTCGATAGATGAGCTCGAAGGTCTTAATGAAGCCCAATGCATTCTGATGAAGTTGAGTCAGAGCTACCCATAGGTGGTTTAGGACTCCAATCTCGAAGTTGGAGAATGGAAGGCGGACTCCAATGTGGGTGAATAGCGCATCATACATATAGATAAAGTGGTTGCCCTCCCTTCTAGTTGAGCAAACCCTTTCTTGATCTGACGAAGCCTAGATTACGTATTCTCCATCTCATAGCCATCTCATAGCCAATCTTTTGATAATTAGTTTTGCCACCAATGACAATATGGTAAAAAAGCCCATAAATTAGTTAAGTATGTTTCTATCCTGCTTTCCTTTTGTAAACTTTACAATTCCAATGCAAGTTTAATTCAAGTTCATTTACATTTTCAGTCATTTACATTCCCGCAAATTCATATCCTTACAAGGTACGTGAGAACGGAGCCATCATTGTTGTAGATCCCAGAGCTTGCCCACATGCCTAGGACCATTCCGATGAACCCATGTGTTCTATTTGGCGACGTGCAATTACATATCATTAGTGCTATGGTAATTTATTTTCATATTTCTTCTACTCCTAATTGAGAGTGATCTTCTCGAGATCATTTGATTTTTTTTATTTGCTTTCTTTAATTAATTACTTTCATTTATCATTCTGCTTTCTTCATTTTGCTGCAATTTTAACTTTCGAGCAAGTTTATTTAGTTGCATATTTACTGTTTTTATCTGCTTTCTTTACTTTTACTTATAGTCTTTTACCGGTACAAATACTGTTATACTCTCATTCGATTTACATGTCATTTGTGTTTTACTTGAAATTCTTACTGACATTCTTATTAAAAAACAAACCAGCAAGTACTTAAGAATCTCTTGAGGAAGAGATTCTCTTCCCAGATTGAAAACTGAAATCAAATTTGTCTTTAACAAAAATCACACTAAACATATAGACAGATAGTTCAACCAAACATGTATTTTCCGTAGCAGAGGTTATTGTATGCATCATCTATACGATAAGTTTTGTCTTGGTTGTGCATGGAATCCCCTCCAGCTCCAAAGGTAGTTTGGTTTGGCATGACATGATTGCTGAACTGGTTTACATTATCCACAAAACCCTGTGGTTCATCAAAGTCCCATAAACTAAACCACAAGCCATCATCTGCTGTAGTATCTGGCCATGAAGATGAGAATTCTTGATGCATTAAAGGGAAATCATGTTGTTGCTCTATTGTTGGGTACATGAAACCCATCTCTTGTTGCTTGTTGCCTTGTGTCTCGGAGGATTTTGTCTCATTTTTTGTCTCCTCTTGAGACGAGATGCTTTTGATATCGTACTCCTGAGGTTGCTGTTCCAGTTGTTGCTCTTGTTTCAACTGTTTTAGCACCTTTGCTTTTCGCCCTTCTTGCTTCCTGTGATTAGGTTTCTCTCTTTTCTTGATGTGGGTTCTCCAGTAATTCTTAATCTCGTTATCAGTTCTACCCGGCAAGTACTTTGCTATTGTAGACCACCTGTGTTTTTCCCCATATAATAAGTTTGAGAAAATTTAAGGTATATAGGAAAAAAGAATTTAGAGAGAGAGAAAGAGAGGGTGAAAGTTTCGATTACTTGTTACCCAGAACAGCGTGCAGTTCAATAATGATTCCTTCTTCGAGAGGTGTTAATTGGCCTTTCTTGAGGCCGGGCCTCAAATAATTCACCCATCTCAACCGGCAACTTTTGCCACTCCTTTTCAAGGCTGAAATTCAATTAAAAATGAGTTAATAAGGAGTAGGGAAGTATAAAAATGAAAAGAGTTATATTATTCAAATACCTAGAATACACGATACTACTCAGATAACATCTCACACACATCTACATACAATATATCTATTCCAACTTTATATACAGTATATAATAATATCTAACCAGAGTCACATTAGACATAGTGTCAATAAATGGGTGTGTTGTATAGGTAAGAGAAAGACAAACTAGCAAAACCAAGAAACTGATTTTCTAGCATTCTTTAGTAAAATTTTTCATGAAAGTGGGGTTTTAAAAATAAGTATCTCTACTTGGGTAAGAGAATAAAGAGAAAGGATTGCAAAAGTACAAGTCACCAGTTACAACCACACTTTGTAAATTTTTTCATCCCTTATACACACATTTTGGCAGTGGCAGAAAAAGTAGATGCGAACTAAACACAAATAAGTGGAATTCATTAAACCTTTTCTATCTTCTTCATATTCACTTCTCTTCTTGTTTTTCACATTCCCAATTTTTACCTCTTCTATCTAGCACACCCTTAATGTAGGAGGGTTTGATTTGATAAAAGGATCATAATATGGGAATCGAAATGTACTTTACCTGTAAACTTCGCCACAGAACTCCACCTACCCTCCCCATGCAAGCTGACATATTCACTGAGCAACTTGTCCTCTTCATGAGTCCAAGGCCCTTTCCTCCACTCTTTTGCTGCTACTAGGGAACCCATCATAGCTACCATGATTACACTTTCACTCCTATGATATGATCTTACTTTGTCTGCGATTTCTATGACATATGCTGCTCAATCTCTCGCTCAATATATACCATCGTGCAGTGGGCCATTTCAACAATTATCTAATAGGTATTATCATTGAGAACTTTAAATCCAATTTTCCTTTGTGTTATTTATTGTGATGTCAGCTATCCTCCTGCTTTTGTTTGAGTCCAAGACGTGGTGCTTCACAGCTTCATTACCTTGCCAATGAGAATGGAGCAAGTGGATCAAGGAAATCTTGAGTTGCCGTGCGGAATGTAATACGTAGAGAGATTCTTGCGTAAATTTAGAGCATTCAGTTAATCATATTAAACCAATCAGTCACTATAAAAAAAAATATTAAATTGTGGGAGTTTTTTTACAAGGATTATCAAAAGCTACAAATTAATATAAATTACAGAAGTTTTTTTGCCTTTTAGTAGAGTATTAAAACTTAATATTTTAATAAATTTTAATATTTTTAATTGTGTGACATAAAAATTTATAAAAATATTAAATACTAATTAATATAATATAATTAACTTAAATGCTCTAAATTTAAACAAGAATTTTTCATAATGAATAAATACAAATATTCAACCGAAAGTAGCATGATCATCATATGCACAATGACGGCAACATAATCTTACTCAAGCCAAAAAAAAAAAAAGTTGGAGTGGGTTGTTGCTGTTCCCTTGAAAGTGGCTTTTGAGAATTGATCCAATGGTCATGCCACAAGTGTATGATTAAACTAATCCTTAATTCCACGATTTAGATTGCATATAGATTGATTACTATAATATATTTGCAAAGGATGCTTTATTTTTTTTATTTTTCGCCAACCTTGGTCGTGTGCTATAAAATTGTTCAATGAAACTAAACATTTAATTTTCACCATAGGATTCCAATTAAGGTATAATGGGGAACATGACTTTGTCAAGGGTGAGTCACTTAGCCAGCACGTGGCCTTCCTACCGTATTTAGTAGCATATTTGGTGTGTTAGGACATTGTTTAATTGCTTAACCCATATGATTATGCCAGGTGTTTTGCCCGTAAATAGGTAAGGATGGCAACTGAAACAATTGAATAATGTAAAGGTGTTTGCCAACAGATACAGAGAAACTTCAAGATTTTCTAAAGTCTTTTAGGCCATGGTATGGGATACCTGATTTTATAGCGCTGAAATTAAATGGACAGCTTTATATGGGTCTTCTTCGCTTTCGACGTTACCATTCAAAGAAGACTAGATTGGAGGTATTTAGGTGTACGTGTCAAAAAGAGAAGATTATGATTCTCTATCCCAAATCTGATTTGGAGTGATGGTACATAATCAGCGATAATTGACTTCAAAATTTTCTCCACACAAATGTTTGGCCGAGTTTATTGTATGATTCTTTAATGTGTGTAAGAAGAATATGCTAACCATTCCAACTATGTCCATAGCGCAGAGCTTGGATGATTATATCGGTTAGCTGGCTTAGCTTCTAGATGTATCCAGCTATGATTCATGCCACAAAAATGCCCCCCAAGTATTCTAGATTTTTGTGATCGATTACAGTACATATGTGACTTTTAGGTCATCTTGTTTGAATGAGCTATAACAAAAATTGATATAAAACTAAATCAGTATTAAATATTTCATACAACTTCTTGACTTACGACAAAAGTAAAAAAAAAAGAACCTAACCCTTAAGAAGACAAGCTGAACAAGGTCATATGAGCTTTAGATAGATGTTTAAGCATTTTGTTACTGAGGTTTATTGTATCATTACGTGTATCTTAATTTATTTTATTGATCCAGTTAAAGTCTTCACAGGAAGTACATGAGAGAATTTTAAGAAATTAACAAGGAAATTAGTTTAGCCAAAATTCTTACTATTTTTTCTTCTGTACTATAGATAGATAAATTTCATTCTCAAAGTGCATTACTCTAGAACTAGCTTAGTGTGTGTTTAGATTAACTTATTTTGTATTAAAAAAATAAAAATAAGTGATTATTTCCCTAAAATTAATCTAATGAAAGCATGTTGTTAATCAGATCAATACTAAACCCAAATTACCCAACCAACTTTCAATAAGGCAATACACGGACCTAAATTTGGATGGTACTTGTTCTGAACCGAGTTATGGGTTAACAATTTTAGAACAATTTGACTCATTAGAGTCAGATTTTAGATATTTATATATACTATTAGATAAATAAATCTATTTATTTATAATGAATAAATCTCTTACAGAATCTCTCATAATTAAGAAAATCAATTATATCCCTCATAAATAGAATAATCAACCATAAGAGATACAATCTCATTAGATTCTCATGCTAATTAATAACATTTAATATAGATTTAACTATGATTCTTATCTGTTAAGACGCTCCTACAAATGTTACATAAGACAGTAAAGATATACATTTAATTCCAAATACTACCTACATTGTGCACGGTCTAACTTGAGCGTCGAAATGTCTTTTGTAAGTACCCACTCATCGCACCACCGTCGCAACCACCATGCATCAGAGCAAACTATTTACATTAGCCTAATTCAGGTAATTCTCTTAAACCTGTTCAAAACAAACACTTTTATTTTCTCATTTTAAAGACAAATTTACTTTAAAAGACTTTTTTGATACCTAAAACCACTACTCAAGGTGGAAAAGGAAAATAGAAAAATTCCTTGAAGTCTTGCTAATGGGGAAAGAGCTTGGTCAATGAATGTAACAGAATATAAAAGGGAATGAGTATATAAAGCTAACCTGTTTTAATACTTAAAATAAGGACATCCAGTCCAAATAAATTTTCTATAGAATATGTATAGAATTAAGTTGTGTGTGATGTTATATTAAAGTTCGTTAACAATCACACAAAAAGCTAGCGGAATGAATTGAGAGGTAATTAAAAATTAGGGTGGCATCAAACAATCAGAAAAACAATCACAATCAAAACAACATGCAATAAACTAACGAGCATTCCTATTTTTAACGAAAGGTTCTCTACCAAACGGTTAACGAATGACGTGTTAAACAACACCGTCAAGCTTCTGCTAAAACAAATATTTAAAGTAAAAAAAAAAAATGAATAACTCTTGTGTGAAGGGCCAATTCATTCGCAGATTTTTACATGAAAACGTTTTCGTGATAAACATCATTTCCACAAACTAAAAGAAAAAAAGGAAGAACGGCCACTACAACATATTGGTTAAAATATATTATTAATCTTTATATATGCATTATTCATTTTGAATTTAGTCCCTATATAAAAAAGTTTCAATTTAGATATACCGTCTCCACCGTATGTTGCTCTTACAACACCATTTATTAGAATTATAACACACAGAAGTATAACATATGTTGCTCTAATAACATTATTTATTAGAGTTATAATACAGTAAAATATATGGATTAAATTGAAAATAAATATTATGTATAAAGACAAAATATACAATTTAAAATATATTTGTGATTACTATATGTGACAGTTATTTTTAATTTAATTCTTATACTTAATAATAAGTTCATGTCAATCTCACCGCATTATAACAGTAACAAATAGCATAAATGATGTTTAAAACATTCATACGAATAGAGATTAAATTAAAAAAAATTATATAAAGAATAAATTAAAAATGAATGTCTCGTATATGAACAAAAATATATTTTAACACCAGACATATATTATCAACAGATATTTATCACACCGGAACCCAACCTCCTTGCTTTTGAGGTGGCCGGTTAATTTTTCACGAGTTTTACAATTTTTGTTAATTTTGTAATATTATGAATATTAGAAAAATGAAAATAAATGAAAAAGTTCATAAATATATCAATGTAAAAAAATTGATGTCTGGTTTACGAGTTTCTGCTACAACATGAAATGGTTTTTAAGATTTAGATATTTTTATTTGTATGTCTTATTAGCCACTAATTAATAAAAATTATCAAAAATTAGTAATAGATAAAAAAATGAAAAGGAATAATTTCTTAATATTTTATGATGTTTCATATTTAGCCTCCTAAATTTTCATGTGTTAAAAGAAAGTGTGTCCTTTAAATTAATTAGGTAGCGTCCATTAAAATGGCTATATTATTTAGGGGCTGTGAAACTAAAATAGTTATGAAAAGGACAGGTAGACCACTATGTTTACATGGCATTCTTCTACTTCCACTCTATTCCCACCATAGATGAGGCAGCAACAACTTCTGTTTTGTTTTTCATTCAAAAAAATTTAGGGAACGAAAGGTTGTCCCATACATTTCAAGGTTAGAATATGCCACAAATTTTAATAAGTATTTTTGTAATGAGAGAGACAATTGTGTGAAGATGATTGATAATATGGTATCAGAAAGTTGGATGAAGATGTAAAGTTAGCAGCGAGATAGTTGTGGGATATAGATAATTCTAGCGATATTATCTTATAATCTTATTCGCTAGTTGATTTGATCTATGATCTATTTCTTTTCTTTTTTTTTTTTCAGTATTATGGTTAAGTAGTATTCAGATAAGTTTATGTATATCTTAACTAACCTATCTATCTTCTTGGTCTAGTAAAAGCAATGGCGGAGCCACATAGAGAAGAGGGAGAGAATTTAAAAAAAATAATAATAATTAAATACTAGTAGTAAAAAAATTTAAAACTTGAGTGTCCCTAAAGAATAATATGTTAGGAATTGTGGATACATCATGTAGCAAAAAAGAAAAAAATTCTTACCAAGGATTCATGCGAAAAAGGCCATAATCCTTGATTTTTGAGTTTACCTCTTGAAGTGAGATGGAAACATGATCAAACAAATCACAAGCACCGCAACAATGATGATGCCTCTACATTATTCAAATGAATAGACTTGCAAAACGTCCAACGTCTGTAATCTTGGAGTCCAACCTCTTTTCCACAGTGTTAGCGACGAAGAAAAGAGAAACTTGTCACTCTCTTACTCAGTGTTTCTGTCAAGTGCGGTTATGGTTTGTAATGTGTGCCTTGATAGCCCTTTAGCAGTGTTATTTGAATAGTTGTTGCCTTATGCAAGCAAGATCAGCAGTAAGGTAAGCTGTGCAACCCTAGACTCATCTGTTATGAGTCTGGCTCATGATTGAATCCGAGTCCAACTTTGATCCTTATTGCTCCAACTAAATCTGCTCTAAGTGTACGACCTTGTAGGTTCTCATGATGTTGGCAATAATATTAAAATATTATTTTAATATTACAAGCAGTGAGCGGTATCTAACACCACATTGTTGCTACCTAAGTAATGAGAATGTCAATGATTTGACATAACTTTTCTGTAATCAATATTATCATGCAATTTAGTCCCTTTGTCCAGATATCTAGATTGAACACAAGGCATGGAATATGTCAGCCTTGTATAGTTCAACCTTCCGTTTCCTGCTACTCGAGTAGACGTAGTAATAATAAATGAGATCAATATCTCATATTGACTCATTTGAGCATGGTCATGCATTTTGTAGTCTCACTTAATCAAGGGACTCGAAGATATCACTCTTGTTATGTAGGAGGGAAAAATCTCATCTAGGTCACTCACATCCTTCTGCATGATTCACAGTATATCTAATACCTAACTTTATAATCACCTTGTTACAAATAACGTTTGATGGCATTAAAACACACAACTTCTCATGTAAGAATCGTAATGATTTTAGGTCAAAGGATTACATACACTATTGTCACTATGAGAATCACTTATGACACTCACATAATGATTCATGTTGCATTATCATGGTGGGTCAGTCTAGTACATCATTACTCTAATATGTACCTATGTGAAGACTTGATATCTCATATCCATGACCCGTGAGATGTGGCCATCAATCTACGCACGTACTAGTCTCAATGCATTATTGTCGTCCTAATTAACAATAGTACTTGACTAGGGACATTTAAGAATATTGTTATGTTTTTATCCAATAGGATCTCACGATCAAGTCATCCACTTGATGTCCTATGATATAAAACTTACTATTCTAAAGACTTTATTACGTTTATCATAAATAACACACAATAAATGAAATGCCTCATATATTAAATAAATAGCATAATACAATGTAAGCTAGTACGGTCAAAATAAATTGGTGTCTAGGGCATATGTCTAATTCCTAAAGATCTAGTGTGACCCTCATGCTTTTGCTGGGCAAGAGGCTCTGTCAATGGATCTACAATGTTATCATTTATTAGTACTCTACATATCTTCACATCTCCTCTATCGATGATCTCGCGAATGGAAGCGCCTAAGTATATGTTTAGATCGTTGGTGAGATCTAGGCTCCTTAGCTTGTGCAGTGGCTCCATTATTATCACAATAGAGGTCTACTGGGTTGACAATGCTAGGAACTACACAAGCTCAGTAATGAACTTCCTGATCCAAACAACTTCCTTTGTTGCATTGGAGGCAGCAATATACTTAGCCTTTGTGGTAGAATCTGTGACTGCCTCCTGCTTTGAGCTCTTCCAGCTCACAGCCCTACCATTCAAGCAATAAACAAAACCCGAATGCGATCTAGAGTCATCCTTATCGGTCTAGAAGCTAGCATCAGTGTAACCCTTTACAACTAGCTCTTCCTCAGCTGCATATAACAGGAACGAATCCTTAGTCCTTCTCAAGTACTTAAGGATGTTCTTAACAGCAGTCTGATGACTCTAATCGGGATTAGGCTGGTATCTGCTCGTCATGCTTAAAGCATATGAGATGTCTGGTCAAGTACATAACATGGTATAAATGATAGATTCAATTGCAGATGCATATGGAATCTTGCTTATGCAATCCCTCTCGTCCTGGGTAGAAGGGGATTGAGCCTTAGATAGGGTTACACCATGTGACATAGTCTCAATAGTCCTTTCTTGGAATCGTGCATGTTAAACTGTCTTAACACTTTCTCTATGTATGTACTATGACTTAGGCTAAGCAGTCTATATGATCTATCTCTATAGATCCTAATACCTAACGCATAGTTGGCTTCACCCAAGTCCTTCATAGAAAAACATTTCTCTAACCAAGTCTTTACAGACTGTAGGGTAGGGATGTCATTTCTGATGAGTAGTATGTCATCTACATACAATATTAGAAAGATAATTGTGCTCCCACTAACCTTCTTGTAGACACAAGATTCTTCTTTATTCTTAACGAAACCAAATTATTTAATTGTATCATCAAAATGAAGATTTCTATTTCTGGAAGCTTTCTTTAGTCCATAAATAGATTGTTGCAACTTGCACACATTTCCAGCATCCTGTGAAGTAGCAAAACCCTCAGGTTGTGTCATGTACACATCCTCGAGTAGATTTCCATTAAGGAAAGCAGTTTTGACATCCTTTTGCTAGATTTCATAATCATGGTATGCTGAAATAGTAAGTAAGATCCGAACGGATTTAAGCATCGCAATTGGGGAAAAAGTCTCATCATAGTTTACACCATGAATTTGCTTGAAACCTTTAGCCACCAATCGCGCCTTAAAGGTATGCACATTACAATCCATGTCAGTTTTCGTTTTGAAAACCCACTTGCACCCAATGGGTTTTACCCCTTCTGGTGGGTCAACCAAGGTCCATAACTAGTTGGCATACATGGATTCTATTTCAAATCTCACGGCCTCAAGCCATTTCTTAGATTATGGTCCAATTATGGCTTCCTGGTAAGTCACAGGCTCATCTTGATCCATGAGTAATACATTATCTTGTTGAATCATGAGAAATCAATATCTCTCTAGCTGATGATGTATCCTGTTAGACCTACGCGGGTCTTGTGCCACTAGAGCAAGTTGTTGTTCCACAACATTTTATAGAGGTTGGTCCATTTCCACCATCGGTTTGTTGCTACTTTATGAACCTTGAATTTCTTCAAGTTCTACTTTCCTCCCACTAGTTCCTTTAGAGATAAACTCCTTTTCTAGAAACACAACTGTCCGTGTGACAAACACCTTGCTCTCAGTATGATTATAGAAATAATATCCCTTGGTTTCCTTAGGATAACTTACAAAGAAGAATTTATCTAATTTGAGTCCAAGCTTATCAGAAACTTGACATTCACATAAGCTTCGCAACCCCAAATTTTCATGAAAGGCATACTGGGCCGTCTCTTAGTCCACAGCTCATATGGTGTCTTTTGAACCATTTTAGATGGAACACAGTTAAGTGTCAAATCTGCTGTTAATAGAGCATGTCCCTAGAAGGAACCTAGAAGGTTTGCATGACTCATCATGGATCAGACCATGTCCAACAGGGTCCGGTTCCTCCTTTAAAAAACACTATTCCGTTATGGTGTTCCTGGAGGAGTGAGTTGAGATATTATCCCACACTCTTTCAAATGATCATCAAATTGTTGGCTTAAGTATTCACCACCTCGATCTGATCGAAGGACTTTAATACTCTTGCCAAGTTTGTTTTGTACTTCATTCTTGAATTCCTTGAACTTTTCAAAGGATTCTTATTTGTGTTTCATGAAATACACAAACTCATATCTACTGAAATAATCAGTAAATATAATGACATATTGAAAACCACCTCTAACCAGTGTGTTTAGGGGTCCATATATATCACTATGTATGAGGCCCAAAAGATCACTTGCCCTTTCATCTTGTCAAGTGAATGGGGATTTAGTCATCTTCCCCAGTAAACAAGGCTCACATATCTAATATGATTCAAAATCAAATGAGTCCAAGAATCCATCTTTATAGAGTTTGGAATGTGTTTTCATTTATATGGCCCAAACGACAATGCCAGAGATAAGTTGGGTTCATATTATTTGATTTGAACCTCTTAGTATTTATGTTATAGATGGGCATTTCAAGATCAATGACATAAAGTCCATTACTCAGTTGTGCACTACCATAAAAAAAATATCATTCAAATAAATAGAACAACTTTTGTCCTTTATTATAAAAGTAAATCCTTTCTTGTCCAAATAAGAAACAGAAATGATATTCCTACTAATAGCAGGCACAAAATAACAGTTCTCCAACTCAATAACAAGTCTAGTGGGCAAAGATAATAAATAAGTCCCTACGGCTAAAGCAGCATCTTTTGATCCATTTCCAACTCGTAGGTCGACTTCACCCTTAACCAATGGTCTACTCCTTTTTAGATCCTACACATTTATACAAATGTAAGATCCATATCCAATATCTAATACCCATGATGCAGAAGTAGATAAATTGACTTCTATAACAAAAATACTTGAAATGAAAGTCTCACCTCCCTTCTTCTTAAGCTCCTCCAGGTACCTACCACAGTTCCCTTTCCAATGTTTGGTCTGGCCATAGTGGAAGCACACACCTTCCTTAACCACTCCGCCCATAGGTTTCAAGCCGGAAGTGCTGGGCTTAGATTTTTTCTTACCCTTTGACAATCACATATTTTATTCATTAAGAAACCCTTATGTTTAGTCAATTACACTCTCCATATTCTTAATTGATTGAGTTTGGTATGATTTTGTGAGTTTAAGCTCAAATTGGTCCTAATTAAATATTTTCAGTATTAATGAGACTTGACACTGTTTCTGTATTTTGGCCATAACTTGAGTTTCTGATATCTGATAATCATGAATTTTACCTTGTAGGAAACCTAGGAGGAAGCTCTACAACTTTGATGAAGAGCTCGAAGTCCGAAACAGATGTCTAAGGGACCTAAGTTTACATGGAAGTCAGAATACGGGTTCTATCACTAGAATCCGAACGGTGTGCACTCATAAAATCATATCTCAATCTGTAATAATGGAGATGGGTTGAAATTTGGATAATTGATAGTTAAGATCCAAATAAACAACTTTCATGAAGAACACTTTTTGAAAAAATGAAGTCTAATGGGTCAGTTTGAGCTTGCAAGTCGGAACAGAGGTGCTGAAGTTGGGTTTGAGCAACCTACGATATTTGGGTCATATCTTGGGCTGTAGGAAGCCAAATTAGACGATCCAGATATACATGTTATAGCCAAGACAAAGATCTACAACTTTCATGAAAAGTACTCTTCATGGATCTAAAGTATAGTTGGTCGTTTTTGGCTTCCAAGTCAGATAAGAAATTTTCGTCCTCAACCACTCCACTCACCAACCCACTCAACCACCCCACTCAACCACTCCACTCACCAACCCACTCAACCACCCCACTCAACCACTCCACTCACCAACCCACTCAACCACTCCACTCAACCACTTCACTCAACCACCCCACTCATCCACCCACTCCCTTTTGTCATTTTGTTACCCTAGACTTCTATAAAAGGCACAATTGGTTATCATGAAGAACAAGTTGTATTCTCCTTCATTTCTCTCATAGTTTCTTCTTGTTTCTTCATAGTTTCTCATAGCTTTTGTATATTTTGATGCTCCCCTTCATGGTAATGGAGGACTAAGCTACTTTCAGTCAATTCGGGACTCTTGAAGAGATTGTGGTTTGGATTCTTGAGACCTTGGTTATGTAATGTATTTGATTTATATTTGGATTCTTCTTCTCTTCTTCTTCTTCTATTTTTTTTATCTTGAATGCATGAATAGTAATTCTGTTTATGTTTCGTCAGATTTGATCTTGTTTTAAGATTAAGTATTGTGATGAAATTTAGAACTGATTGATCTGAATTAATCACATAATTGAAGGTTGAGATTTGTGATGAAACTTAGAACTGATTGATCTAAGCTAATCACGTAATTGAAGAGGTTAGGTTACTGATTAGCGCCTAGGTTAATTGAATTCGGTGCTTAAATCGACATATATCTACATGAATGGTGCGATTGCAGATTTGTGTTTATCACTTGTCAATTGAATTCTGGACGATCGTCTAGTATGAATTCTGGATCTGATGCAGAGATCTCGGTTAGATCCAAGTTAACCATTCAAATGTGTTTCAAGTATTTGTTAAAAGGTTTATGATTGAATCCACCCAATCTCGGATAGATTTCTGAATTGACTGTTCTTCTAATTGTTATTTCTTTTTAAATCTTGTCACTGTGATCCTTGTACCATCAAAACCCCCTTTTCTAACTTAACTTAATTTGATTAAATTACATTTACAATCCTTGAGAGACGATCCGGTGTTGTTCACTATACTGTAAATTTAGGTAATAACTTCGGTTATAATTTTGACTGAGTTCGGCGCTCGTCAAAATTTTGGAGCCGTTGCCGGGGAACCGTAAGTGTGATATAATCTTTTTAAATTATCATACTAACTATTTCTTTTTCTTTTTCTTTCATTGTCATTTTGTTGCATTCTGTTGCATTTTAAGGATACAATGGACCATGCATAATGGAGTCAAAACTTGAGGAGTTAACTTCTTTGGTAAGACATATAGTAGTGAGATAATAATCACACAATGCGGCAGAAGCTACACTTGTGTGTAACATTTGTTTTTGTTCATCTCACCCCACATATGCATGCCCTACACTTCAAGATGGTAGTTACATTTTCCAGATCAATTTGTTGCAAAGAAATGGTTATTTTCCTGATGAACCACAGTTCCAGCAGCAATAACAAAGTTATGATCCTTTCTTCAACACATACAACCCTGGCTGGAGAGACTATCCGGATCTGGGATATAGCAAACCGGCATCACAACAGCAGCAATCATTGCAATATGAGCAGCTATTTCAATAGATAACAAGTCCAACAACCACAAAACTTGAGCCTTCATTAGAGAACTTGATGAAAACTCAAATTGAGTTCCAACATAATTTCACTGCCACTATTCAGGATTTAACAACCCAAATTGAGCAGTTGACAATCACTGTTAATGAATTGAGAAGTCAAGAGTCAGACCAACTCTCTTCCCAAACAATTCCTAACTCCTTGCATTCTAATTGTCATATTGATTTACCTGCAGATTTAGTTGAGGAAACTCATGATGAGTTGTGTGCTGAATTTTCTAATTTTATTGGTTTTAATGATTCTATCAATTGCAACTCATGTACTGATTGTGATGGTAATATAGAATATGTTACGTGTGCTGAGATTTCTGCATATTTGAAAGTTGATGATTCTGTTTATGCAGCATCTAATGATATTGAAGGGTCTATCACCAATGCAGTTGCAGAGTCTACAACACATAGGGAGGTGGAGTTGAAGGCCATTGAGGAATTTTCAAAGAAGGAGGAAAGGCGAAGATATGACAAGAACTACTTGATTTGAAGTGGATTTTGTTTTTGGGTCATGGTCCAATATAATCAATGAAAGCAGAATTGCCAAATTACACGTGTTGCATGCCATTGGTGAAGTCAAGGAAATTAAGAAAGACCAATGGGACCCCAATGGGAGCCCTCATGCTTCAAGCTTAACTTGGTCATTACACTTCAACCAATAGGACCCTAGCGAAAGCTATCATGTTGTGTCAACCATAACTTGGTCATCACGTTTCAACCAATGAGATCCTGGTGGAGTCTTTTCACCAACGTCACTTAATAAGACCAATGGACACCATCTTAAGCCGAAAAATGTGGAAGTGAAAGTGATGGGCTTTTACCATCCACATTATAAAGATCACTAAGAAGTATCCCAACGTCGAGCTAACGACGTTAAACAAGCGCTTATTGGGAGGCAACCCAACTAGATTTGTTTTCAAGATCTTTGGGAATAGTTTTCGCAAACCGAGAAGATGCACATATACTTCATTACCAATGGCAGAGTTTTGTTGCAGCTTTGATTCTTACGCATCTTTTCTGCTTGCCATTATCTCGCCCCTCATCAGGTTATGTTGCACTTTTCTATATCTCTCTTTCACATTGAAGGAAATGTTATATTAAGCGTGGGGGAGAGATTTTAGCATGTTTCTTTTTGTTAAAAAAAAGGGAGTTCATTGCATGATTGAATAACTTTTCTCCCTTCTTGAACTGATATGCTTGGTGATGGATGATTGAATTGATGAATTGAGTTTGATGGATGCATACCTTGTGAGATTTTAAGCCTAATGGATGGATTCAACATTTATGTCATTCTCTTCTTTTTTGTGTGATTTTCACTCATGTTAATGACCACTCTAGAACTTGCTTTGATGCTTTTTGAGGCTACATTTCACTTGCATGCATGAACATGATTGAGGCCCTCTTTCTTAATTAGCTAGTTTAACCAAATAGCCAACCTTGTTTTCAATATGATATCAAGCACTCTTTTGACTTCTTGGGCTTTTCTCTGATTCCTGCCAACCTTGTATATTTTCCTTTTCTTAACCCCTTTGAGCTTATTTGATCATTCCTTATTTCTAGCTCATTATGTGCCTTAAATGAAAAATCGTGTTCTTACTTTACCTTAGGGAATAAAAGAACATTAGCTTGGTTAATTGATGAGTTTTTGAACAAGTGTGGGGGTGTGTGTACAAAATGGTTGTTGAAAAAGGAAAGAGTGCCTAAAAAAAATAAAAAAAAAAAAAAAAAACAAAAAAACAAAAAAAATAAATATAAAAAAAAAGAAAAGGATTGGGAAATGAATATGTAAAGGGATATACGTTAGAGTTGGGATGAACTTTTATGCTTATTATTTGAACTCAGCTCTCATTTGCTTTTATTCTATTTGGTATTTATCTTCTCATATCTATTTTATCCTCTTCTATTACCTTGACCTCAATACAACCTTGAATAAAGTCCTCATGATTTGTGTGTGCATGTGTTTTGAGTAGTGGAGAAGTAGAAGATAAGCAAGCTTATGGTAGTACAATTTTCATGGGTTGAATTGAGTGAAATACCTACCTTTTAAACACTTGAGAGATTGAGAGGGAATCTTGTGAAGATCTATCATTCTCGATTCATGTTGAAGATACCTTGCTTGTTGGTTTGAGATGTGGAGAATTGTTACCTCATGAATGTTTTCATCCCTTGAACCTTTGGTTGTTCTTCTTGATTGTAAAATTTTGGGCTCTTGAATGTCGTTGGAATTTAAATTTTTGTTAATCTCTTATGTCCTTGTTTTGGTCTTGAGTTTTGCCCAGGAGTGCAAAAAGCTAAGTGTGGGGGGATTTGATAATCACAAATTTTATTCATTAAGAAACCCTTACGTTTAGTCATTTACACTCTCCATATTCTTAATTGATTGAGTTTGGTATGATTTTGTGAGTTTAAGCTCAAATTGGTCCTAATTAAATATTTTCACCATTACTGAGACTTGACACTATTTCTGTATTTTGGCCATAACTTGAGTTCCTGATATCTGATAATCATGAATTTTACCTTGTAGGAAACCTAGGAGGAAGCTCTACAACTTTGATGAAGAGCTCGAAGTCCGAAACAGATGTCTAAGGGACCTAAGTTTACATGGAAGTCAGAATACGGGTTCTATCACTAGAATCCGAACGGTGTGCACTCATAAAATCATATCTCAATCTGTAATAATGGAGATGGGTTGAAATTTGGATAATTGATAGTTAAGATCCAAATAAACAACTTTCATGAAGAACACTTTTTGAAAAAATGAAGTCTAATGGGTCAGTTTGAGCTTGCAAGTCGGAACAGAGGTGCTGAAGTTGGGTTTGAGCAACCTACGATATTTGGGTCATATCTTAGGCTGTAGGAAGCCAAATTAGACGATCCAGATATGCATGTTATAGCCAAGACAAAGATCTACAACTTTCATGAAGAGTACTTTTCATGGATCTAAAGTATAGTTGGTCGTTTTTGGCTTCCAAGTCAGATAAGAAATGTTCGTCCTCAACCAACCACCAACCCCCACTCAACCACTCCACCACCAACCACACTCAACCACCCCACTCAACCACTCCACTCACCAACCCACTCAACCACTCCATTCAACCACTTCACTCAACCACCCCACTCATCCACCCACTCCCCTTTGTCATTTTATTACCCTAGACTTCTATAAAAGGCACCATTGGTTATCATGAAGAACAAGTTGTATTCTCCTTCATTTCTCTCATAGTTTCTTCTTGTTTCTTCATAGCTTTTGTATATTTTGATGCTCCCCTTCATGGTAATGGAGGACTAAGCTACTTTCAGTCAATTCGGGACTCTTGAAGAGATTGTGGTTTGGATTCTTGAGACCTTGGTTATGTAATGTATTTGATTTATATTTGGATTCTTCTTCTCTTCTTCTTCTTCAATTTTTTTTTTATCTTGAATGCATCAATAGTGATTCTGCGGCAGAAGCTACACTTGGGCGTGTAACATTTGTTTTTGTTCATCTCACCCCACATATGCATGCCCTAACTTCAAGAGTGGTAGTTTATGTTTCGTCAGATTTGATCTTGTTTTAAGATTAAGTATTGTGATGAAATTTAGAACTAATTGATCTGAATTAATCACATAACTGAAGGTTGAGATTTGTGATGAAACTTAGAACCGATTGATCTAAGCTAATCACGTAATTGAAGAGGTTAGGTTACTGATTGGCGCCTAGGTTAATTGAATTTGGTGCTTAAATTGACATATATCTACATGAATGGTGCGATTGCAGATTTGTGTTTATCACTTGTCAATTGAATTCTGACGATCGTCTAGTATGAATTCTGGATCTAATGCAGAGATCTCGGTTAGATCCAAGTTAACCATTCAAATGTGTTTCAAGTATTTGTTGAAAGGTTTATGATTGAATCCACCCAATCTCGGATAGATTTCTGAATTAACTGTTCTTCTAATTGTTATTTCTTTTTAAATCTTGTCACTGTGATCCTTGAACCATCAAAACCCCTTTTCTAACTTAACTTAATTTGATTAAATTACATTTACGATCCTTGAGGAGACGATCCGGTGTTGTTCACTATACTGCAAATTTAGGTAATAACTTCGGTTATAATTTTGACTGAGTTCGGCGCTCGTCACCCTTGCCCTTCCATTTGTCCTTAGGCTTCTTCAGCTGGTTTTTGTCCTTAGCCTTTTAGACCATCACAATGGCTTTCCCTTTTCTTTATTAATGTTCTACTCAGTAGTTCTCAACATGCTTTGCAGCTCTGGTAGAGATTTGTCAATTTCATTCATGTTATAGGTCATGACGAATTAACTGAAACTTTCCGGCAACGATTACAGGACTAAATTAGTGGCCAACTTTTGGCCCAAGGGGAAACCAAGCCTTTCTAGGTTTTTAATGAATCTAATCATTTTGAGCACTTGGGTACCAATAGGGCTACTTTCTACCAGTTTGCACTAAAAAAGTGCCTTAGAGACTTCGAATCTCTCATGTCTAGCTTGCTCCTGATAGACTTTTTTCAAGTGCACGATCATATCGCAAGCATCCATGTTCTCATGTTGCTTTTGAAGCTCAGAGTTCATGGTGGCTAGCATGAGACATCTAACGTCCAAGACGTCATCTTGATTCTTCTTATAAGTATCTTTTTCAGCTCTAGGGGCATTTGCAGCTGGTGGCTCAAGAATGGGTTGCTCTAGAACATACAATTTTTTCTCATATTTAAGGACAATCCTCATATTCCTGTACTAATCTAGGAAATTTGTCTTAAATAATTTGTCCTTCTCAAGGACAGATCACAATGATAAGTTATTTGAAGTGTTCGATGCCATGGTAATTTATCAACAAAAATATACAAAGTATAAGTATCATGCCATAAACATATTTAACAAGATCTTTAATTAAATATGCCTCCCACTATTTTACTCAAATCAATGACCCTCAGCATTGACTCGGAAAATCCCATCGAAAGATTTCCTAGTGGGACAAGATCCATATTTCACCTAACTTTGGTTCAGCTTTGGCTGATCACTCAAAGTTTGGTTATTTAGGTAGGAAACATTTTCTAATTACATCACATACAACTCTTGGATTGTTAGGTGAATAACACTTATTCAAATTCATCTAATGGACTAAAGCCCAACTCTGTGCCTCTAAGCCTTCAATCCTATTGAAATGGCCTAGTTAAGCCAGACCCAATGGTTGGCAGTTAGATATTACCTTTATCCTATCGCGTCTTATTAATATAGATAAAGGCATCCTACTTTGGTAGACCTACACTTAATCGATACTAGCCTTGACAAATGCCACGCATTGGAAGGCGTCACACAATGACTTAATATTTGCTTTGAGGGAATTTTTATAATTATTATTAGATCTCACCATTTATTAAATTGTTTAACATAACATAAACATCCATGCATCTTATACATATAAATCATATAATAAATGTGACATGGTTATGGCCCCTAACGCAATGATTATCTTAAGCCAATGAGAGTATCATTAACTAAACCAAGAGAGCGAATAGCTTCATCAAGCGCTTCCCACTAGCGTCCTCATATGATGTCATCTTCTTGCCTCCACATTAAGATTACATTATATAGAAAACTCATTTTATATACGAGGAAGTTAGGTAAGAAGAGAATGTACAACCAAAATGTAGAGAGAAAGGCACGACACAAATATTGTATTTTAAAAATATCCAAAATAGCATAAAAAGAGGACTAAGGTCATAACTATGTACCATGCACCACAAAGTACACAAAAACTCAAACAACAATACATTATGTTTTTTTGAGTCATAAAAACTGATTTGAATTTCATGCCTCAGAAAAGACGTGCTACGCAGAGGTAGCACTAGGGTCCCAAAACAAAAAAAAATGTTTAGATACCACCACTAGTTTCTAACAAAAATTAAGAGGTGGACCTCTTTTGCCTCCTTAACGGCTAGGGCATCAATGCTTGAACCCTCATAGCCTCTATCAGGGTATCAACACTTGAATCCTCATAGCTGCCATCACCTATCCAGAAATAAGGTTTCCAGAACGCGTGAGGACATGAATCACTTTATGTCACGAGGAACCCTTAATGTCGTCGTCTGCTATACGAAACAAGGTTTGCTTGACATCAACACTTGATGTCGCCACCAACTAGAAACAAGGATTCTAGAACCCTTGCGCCGCTGTCCAGAACGCTGTCCACAACGAGGTTTGCTTGACATCAACACTTGATGCCGCCATAACCAGGTTTCCTGAATGCTATCCAGAAAGTCGTCTAGAAACAGTGCCGTTCAGAATGCTGTATATATCAATACATACTAGAAAACTTCGCAAAAACATACATGCACACAAAACATATTCATTGCTTCAAAAACATCATCATGGTTTCGCATACAACATATCAAACAGACTATGTTTTCATAAAGGATTCATACGGTTTCTGAAATAACACATTAAAGATCATATATTTTACTAAAAAACAAGTAATTATGTTATTTCATACAACACAAAGAACAAGAAAATCGAATCATGGTTTCGCAACCAGTCTCTGATACCATTGTTGGAAATTACAGCTACATCACGCAGTGGAAAGACAAAAATTCCCACGAAGGATCCATGCAAAAAAGACCATAATCTGTGATTTTTGAGTTTACCTCTTGAAGCGAGATGAAAAAATGATCAAGCAAATCACAAGTACCGCAACAACGACGACGCCTCTACGTTATCCATATGAACAAACTTGCAAAATGTCCAACGTCTGTAGTCTTGGAGTCTGACCTCTCTGCCATAGTGCTAGCTACGAAGAGAAGAGAAACTTGGCACTCTCTCACTCAATGTTTTTGTCAAGTGCAGTTAGGCTTTGTAATGTGTGCCTTGACAGCCCCTTAGTAGTACTATTTATAATAGTTGCTGCCTTATGCTAGTGAAAGCAACAGTAAGGTAAGCTATGCAACCCTAGACTCATTTGTTATGAGCCTGGCCCATGATTGAATCTGAGTCTAACTTGGATCCTTATTACTCCAACTAAGTCTGCTCTAAGTGTGTGACCCTGTAGGTTCTCATGACGTTGGTAGCAATATTAAAATCTCATTTTAATATTACAAGCAGTGAGAGGTATCTAGCAATACATCACTGCTGCCTAAGTAATGAGAATGTTAGTGATTTGACATAACCTTTCCGTGATCAATGTTACCGCCCAATTTAGTCCCTTTGTCCAGATATCTAAATTGAACACAAGGCGTGGAACATGTCACCCTTGTATAGTTCAACCTTCCATTTCCTAATACTCGAGTATACGTAGTAATAACAAATGAGATCAATATCTCATATTGACTTATTTGAGCATGATCATACATTTCATAGTCTCACTCAATTAGGGGGCCCAAATATATCACTCCTGTTATGTAGGAGGGACAAATCCCATCTAGGTCACTCACATCCCTCTGCATTATTTTGTGGTATGTCAATTAACGAACTTTATAATCACCTTGTTACAGATAACGTTTGATGGCATTAAAACACACAACTCCTCATGTAGGAATCGTAGTGATTTCAGGTCAAAGGACCACATACACCATTGTCACTATAAGAATCGCTTATGACACTCACGTAACGATCCATGTAGCGTTCTTATGGTAGGTCAGTCCAGTATATCATTACTCTAATATATACCCATGTGAAGACTTGATATCTCATATCCATGACCTGTGATATGTGACTATCAGTCTATGCACATACTAGTCTCAATGCATTATAGGCATTCTAATTAACAATAATACTTGACTAGGGACGTTTAAGAATAGTGTTCTATTTTTATCCAATAAAATCTCACGATCAAGTCATCCACTTGATGTCCTATGACATAAAACTTACTATTCTAAGGACTTTATTATGTTTATCATAAATAACACATAATAAATGAAATATCTCATATATTAAATAAATAATATAATACAATATAAGCTAGTACGGTCAAAATAAATTAGTCTATATGACATACACCAACATAATATAATTCCCTTTATATTCTTTAAAATCCAAACCTAATAAATTGTTTTCCATCTTTCTAATAGGCAAATTCCGTGATCGATAAATCCTAATTCCAACTTAATTAGCTATTACAATTCTCTTTGGTGGAGTCTAAGTCTAGGCATTGGCAAGTGGGGAGTAGCTACAACAGCAAGTAAAAAATAACTAATTAAGTTACTAAAGCAGGATCCTTTCTTGTGTTGGGTCTCTATTTCCTTATTTATCAATTTTTCTACTAACATTTTTAAATTTTTTTAAGCATGAAAATTCTATTTTTATTTATGAAGTTGACATTAATTCTAGTTGTATCTACAACAATTGTTGAAAGAGCATTCTCTGCTATAAATATTGTAAAGAATTGACTAAGAAATCAAATAGGAGAAATTGGATGAATGATTGTTTGATCATTTACATTGAGAATGGTATATTTATCGGCATTGATTAGGAGCTTATTGTTCAACGATTTTAAAACATCAAAACTCTCAAAAGAAATTATAGAAGGTATTTTTTTATTCACATGGCAATAATTAATTTTGTTAATCTTTTCTATAATAAGTAATGATGTTAATATATTTATAACATAATTTTTTATAATTATTTGTGCTTTCCTAACTTTTGAGACCTATCTAGCAAAAGGCAAGTCATCTACACCTTGATTTATAAAAATTCCTTTCAACCTAACCCTAAATAGTTAACATATAGATAGGACTAAGCCTGCACCATATGCTTCACATACACTCTTTACAATGATTTGTTTTTTATAACAATGTTTTTAATCCAATCAAACCAGCCAATTTATATTGCTTACATAATTCAAGAACCAAGTTTTGTATTTAGTCAATTTTTTAATAAACCAAATGCAAATTTAATCAACAATATTACTATTACATAATGGATTGAAATATAGTAAGATTTTTAATCTCACTTAGCTATAGCTTGATAACAATACATAGGTAATCCACCACATAGTAGGGGCGTGCTAATTAAGATCGATTTGGATAATTTTGATATAAAGAAATTCTTATATGCTCCTAAAATAAGAGAAATTTCTTATTTTGTATTATCTAATGTGTACCATTTAAGTTATGTGAATCATAGTTGTCTCCGATTATCTCCTACTAGCTAGCATGTAAGAAGCTAATGAGAATTAACTCAACTGATCAAGTCAAACTACGCTGATACAAAAAGTTTTAAGTTCAATTGTTGTTGGTTGATCACTCGTTGATAGGTCATTGCTAAGTATTATTATAAGCCTCATTAAAACTTTGACATGCCTTAACCTTAGAATATGATAAGTTCCCATCCCCTAAGATTTTCACAATTTAAAAAAAAGGCAAAAAAAAAAAAAACTAGGATATAAGAGAATGTCCTAAAGTGAACCAAAATAAACGATAATATTTAAAAATAACAGAAAAATGTAATAAAAAAAGTTAGACTGCAAATGTCGTATTTTTAAATGAGTGATTACGAAATTAAAGTTTTTTTTTATTAGGATACTTTAAAGTGAGAGGTGCATTTTAGAGAGTAACATGAAAGTAGTAATTAGTAATTATTGATGAGAAAATCAATGGAGCATATTAACTAATTTTCACATATGAATTATCTGTTATGTATGTACTTATGTTTTATAATATTTTAACCATTGATTTACTTATCAATAGTTATCAATTCTGTAACTTCTTTTTTATAAACAAAAGTTTAAGGTGAGGAGAGACTTTCTCCATTTTAAAGTCAAGGTAAACGACTAATACCAACCTCAACGAGTATTTACAATAGAATTATATATCACCTACCAATGAGGAATCCTTAAGTTCTGGATCATGATTCGGGACCCTGTCTAGTGGTATCAGACCCAACACACATACCACTGGCCTTTGCAATGAATACCCCAACCAAGTCTTGGAGACACGTGGTCAGGACTCCAAAACTAAAGGTGATGGACTACGACATTAGGCCATAATATCAAGATCACTAAATCTGTGTAGTAGATATACCTTAAAGTATCTATAACTGTCAATCATGATCTTACGAGATTATATGACCCTTAATCACCTCCAACTATTGATAACCGCAATATCAACGTTCCTATATTATAGGAAACCTCTCTAACAATAAAAGGAAGGTGATCCCTAACAGGATACAAATCCTAAATACCTAAACTTAATACTGATCACATCACGATTCCAGTCACACTCTATAAATACCATGCTAAGTCACCTTAATCAGGTAACTAGTGTCTCATTACATAAATCCTATTTGTGCATTGTCTAACTTGAGCGTTGGAGTTTATTTGTAGGTACCTACCCCCTTGGTCCAATATGCTCTACTGCAGCTACGCAAGGAGGATACCACCGTGACGTGTAACAACCTAATTCTAAATACCGTAGTATACCCTAAGTATACTAAGTAAATAGAATTAAGTATGTCACTTTCTAACTTGAGCGTAATTTATGACCTGTTCAATATCTATTTAACAAGTAAATATATAAAGTCTTTACAGAAGTAAGAGAGAAAGCCATTTTATACCTTAGGAAACTTGCTATTTACTAAATATTTATCTGTTATGTCTGAGATTACAACTTATACAAATAGCTAATCATCATAATTTAATTACATAACCATTAATATAATTACATAACCAAAACCATTACATTAACAACTTAACCAAATCTTCATCGCCTTGTCTTGATCCTTTGCTGGATTTTTTATGGAAAACTATATATATAAAAAAATTGGGGTGAGAATTAATAATTCTCAATAGTAAATTTGAAATCGTGTCATTATAGTAAATCCAGCTGCTTTGAGATAAAACACAAATTGTGCTTAATCATTTAGAAAGGTAGCATCAGCCAAATCTCAATTCTTTCCTTTTCTAAAGCAGACAGTTCATTTAATTCCAAAATAATTTAATTAATTAGTACAAAGCAATTCTACATATGAATTAACATATTCTTTCGTAAAAGCTATGGTAGTAATCAAGTTAATTATTACATAACAACCTATTTGAACAACATATAATTTAAACATATATCATCATACTATGAATAATACCTAACTCACTTTAAGTATTATTCTCAGGCCTTTATAGATAGCTTTTATCCTTAATCTTCTCATTTAATACAAACAAGACAATTGCTCATACAATTGCCAATTTTATGCAATGCATGGTAATGTATGATTATGCCTAATGAAAATCCTAAAATATGCTCATGTAATGATTTTTAAAAGATTTTGTTTTAGAAAACACATGTTATTTGAATATTTCCAAGAATTCCTTTTGTTCCTTGTATTGTTTTCTGAGTAGGCAGGATTTCCTTTTGTTCCATGTACTACCAAGCATTTTTAACTCACTTGGAGCCTTTTGTCCAAGCTACTTAGAGCCCTTTTGTCCATGCCATAAATTTACAATACATAGAAACATCAAATAACAAGTTTGAAAAAAAACATGCATAATGTTAAAACTTTCCATTACATGATTTGTAGAGAGAGACTCATTTAACCTCATCTACCTTTACCCTTCTTTTTACATTACTTCCCAAAATTCTGCATGTAACGTTCCAAGTTACTAACACTAATGACGTAACCGGTTTACATATCAGTAATTAGAATTTGGTACATTACTTATGAATATCCACAAATTTTCAAAGAAACAATTTAATAATATACGAAAATATGAGCCTTTAGCGGAAGCATATTACATGTATGATATGAAATGAATTGTTATACAAAGAATACATCGCTAAACATAATATACCTATATTGACCAATTATACAAAATTTGATCAACCTAACTAAAATATCTCTTCATCCATAGGCTCCTTCTTGCTTCATCTTGCTTGTCACAGTAGGTCCCTCTTGAAATTATCATGGAAATAAAAAATGTAGGGGGTGAGAATCATAAAATCATCAGTAGTTTGATTAAAAATATGTCATCACAATAATTCTATCTGTTTCGGGGAAAGATCATTTCAAATCATTTCTATATAATCCGTAGGAAGGTGGCTAAAGCCAAATTTGGTCCATCCTCTTTCTGAAACAGAGGTTCATTAAATTATAAAAATCATGTATAAACATCAAATATCATTAAAATTCTTGTCTTAAAAATCAACAAGCGCATCATAAAAATCTAATGTTTCATTTCCATCATAACCAAAGTCATTAAGACTCAAATCAATAAATCAGAAATCATAACATCAAATCTCATATATTTTCCATTCTCAAGAAATATCAACAAATTCTCTTATATTAAATGGTAATTCAAATCATCAAGTCTTGAGTTTGTCAAATCATAAATATTTTATCAAATCTCAATGAAATCTCATCTCTCAAGATTCATATCTCAAATCATTAGGACCACATGTCCCAAACAATGCTAGCATTTAAAACCATTCACTTGGTAGTAGTCTGCTTATAGGTTGGTGCACTTCAACCTCTTTGTGACTCACTTACATCGCACAGAACTACTCTAGGTAACTAGACCAATCTCGATTAACCACATCAATGAGGGAATGTCCTTCCTCATTTCAAGTGGTAAGTAGAGAGGGAATGTTCATCCTTAACTACTTTTGATAGGGAGGGAATGTCTATCCTCATACTATCGATCATTAGAGATAAGAGAAGTTTAACCCACTTCTCGCAATCCGGGGGTTTAGGACAACCCCAAGTAAAGAGGTCTTCCTCCAGTACTTGATGACTAGGGAAGCATGGGTAAAGAGGAAAGTCTTCCTCAACCTCAATTACTCTAGTGTAGAGAGATTCCCAAACTCTCTTACCATTATCCAAAACTTACCCTAGTACAAGGCATATCCAAAACCACACTCGGTCTAGTTCCACAAAGGTATACCCATGAAAATCAAATCATTTTGTCCATCAAATCATTGCATATGCAATATAATGCGTAACCCAATCATCCTCATCATGGGTATTCAAATGTTATGAAATCATTTCTTAAATCATTAATTAATCGAATAACATGCTCAATGCATAAGTATTTCTCAAACTTGCTTGGATACATAATATTTTCTCAATCTAGTGAATTTCAATCATTCAATTCAAGGTTTAAGGTTTATATTTAGGCTACATGGGATAAAGAACTTCATTCCCATCAATTTTGGATCCAAAACCCTTATTTGGGGGTCTGGTAATCGATCGCATGACTGATGTAATCGATTACATCTCAACTAGAAGCTATGTAATCAATTACATCCAGGATGTAATTGATTACATCTCAACCAGAGGCTTTGTAATCGATTACATCTAGGATGTAATCGATTACATCTAGCCCAGAAACCATTTTCGCAACTCCAAAAGCATTGTAATCGACTACAGGGGCTATGTAATCGATTACAGGCTTGTATTATGTAGAAATCAGAGTCCTTAAACCATTTTAACCCAAATCAAACCATCAAACATCAACAACAATATCAAGTCATCACAAAAATACATCCAAAACACTCATAAAACAATAAATCTCAATATGTGTATGAAACTCATTTTTTTCCAAATCTCAAAAGTCATCAAGATCTAAATCAAGAATTAAGTTTTCAAATCATAATCTTTATATAATCATTTTTTCCATTACAAAATCATCATTCAAAATCTCAAGTTTCTAAGAATTTGGAAAATGAAGAAATAGTAGAAAAGATGAAAGAAACCCCCTACCTAGTTTCCATGGTGTCTTGATCTTGTTCCTAGCTCCTTTTTGCTTGGTCTTTATTTCTTCCCCTTCCATGGTTCCTTACTCTAGCTTCTACCTTGGGTGTCTTCTTTCTTCTTTCTTTTCTCCATTTTTCTACCATGATTCACGTTTCCTCTCCCTCTTTTCCATTTCCTCTCTTTTCTTCTGTTTTTCTTTCCTTTCCCAGCTGCCTTGGCTGCCTTTCAATGATAGAGAGATGGGAGGAAGTAAGAAAAATATCACTTTTAAAGGATATGAAGTAAGGGCATTTTGGTCTTTGTTAAAATCTCGTATATGTTAAGAACACTTTGATTTTACTAAATCAAGTGTCCTAACCTTCAACAACATTAAAATAAATCTTAGGATCCATCTAAATTCTTGTTTCACTTTTTTCATAATTTTCCATATCTGTCATTTCTTAAATCGGTATTAGAACACTTCTACAATGTCCTTAAAAATATGAAACTGACTCTGTTTGTCCTTAAAATTTAACCACATCATCTTTCACACATTTGTATCATATTAATAAAATTTTCCTTATTTATTTCCTTCGATTTAGCATTTATGCTATTTTCCTGAATTAAAACAACCATTTTATACGTTCTGTATTGCAGTAAAGCACCTAAATTAACTCAAAATGTCTCGAAATTCAACAAATATGTTAAACAAGTACTATAGCACCTTATGACCATATACAAGTCTAATATGTTAAAAAGATAATGTTACAATGCCTATCATCAACATTAATACCATACAAGGTATATTCAATGTTTCACAACATAATCATTTTTATACAATAGCATTAAACATTGACATCAATTACACTTATCATACATCACATTTTATCATGGCTCAATGCCTTATTTTGATCATTTATCAATACATGACATAAACAATGATTCACATCCTTTAAATAAATCAATTTGACATAACATTACATAGTAAAATCTATCATATAAGGATCTAACACCCTTTTATCACATCATCCTAGCTCAACATTATCCAAAAAGAGAGCAACACATGGCTCACAAACCATTCAAGCTCAAACTATCCCAAAACACCTTAATATTTGCCTCAAAAAGAATGACTTTCAAGATCGCACCAAATGTGCATCCTAACTTCAAATATTCTAAAATTTTATAAGAAAATAGCCATACATGTTAGTTTTCAAATGTCACTAGAATCAGGTCATTACGATATCTATAACTCAAGATATGCGATTAACACTACAACATACATTTTGGCTTATTTTTTGATGGAGGGCCGCGACTCTTATTCTTCAGTGTCGCGGCTTCCTGCTATCAGGAACCATTTCTTAAGACACAGAGACTTGGAGGCTGTGGCTCCCACTTTTGTTGTGCCACGACTTCTAGGCAAAACTTGGTTTTTGCAAATTTCTACATAATTTTGCAGAAACCAATCGAGAATCCTCTATTTCCAACTTTTTCAATGTGTTTTCAATCACAAACATAATTCTTAAACACCTTTAAACATCAATTACAACTCACATATGATTTCTAAACATCAAACATGGTTTTTATAAATCAAAGTCCTAACTCAAACTCATAACAAATCAAGCATAACATGCTAAAAACTAATACCATACTTTAACCAAAAGAAAGATAAACCAACTTCAACCCTTCAATTTAAATCCAACCATAGACACCCCTAATTATCAACCAAGCTTAGTTTTCTTTTTCTTACAGAAACTCAAACAAAAGAAAGAACTGAAAGAAAAAGGTTGTAGAAGGATTTCCCCTACATCATTTGTCTTCAAGCTTGGAGTTCTCTTTGATTTTCATTCTTGATCTTCCTTTTCTCCCTTTTCTCTTCTTCCCCTCTTCCTTTCTTTCCTCAGTCTTTCTCTTCTGTTTTCTCCCCTTGAAGCGGCACGAGAGAAATGAGAAAAATGAGAAAATTTTTCATCTTTTAAAAGATAAAGTTAAGGGTAATTTTATTTTTTTTCTAAACTTCGTATTTGTTAAGAAAACTTTGATTTAACTAAATCAAGTTTCTTAACTTCCAATAACCTTAGAATAAATTATAAGATCCATCAAAATTCTTGTTTCATCATTTTCGTAATTTTTCATATCTGTTGCGCTTCAATTCAGTACTTAAATACTCACTCGATATCCTTAAAAATACCAAACAAACTTCGTTTGTCCTAAAAATTTAACCACATCCTCTTCCACACATTTGTGACCTAGAATTGAACTTTTCATATTTATTTCCTTTAATTTAGCCTTTATGATATTTTCCTAAGTTAAATTAGTCATTTTGCACGTTTTGTATTGCGGTAAAGTGCTTAAATTAACTCAAAATGTCACAAAATTTAGCGCACATATTAAACAAGTATTAAGCTACCTCTGTAACCTTGTACAAGCCTAACATGTTTAAAAAGAGGATGTTACATGACGTTCCTATCTCAGGTACCCCTCTGAATCCACTTCAGAACATTGGCGTCGTATTTGAGAATATGATAAACTTCTATTCCCATTCAACCATGGTGAGCACAAGACAACATTCAAGAAGATGAGGTACTTCACTCGCTGCCCCTGGTCAAGGACAGGGCCTAGCGGTGCAACACGATCCTCAGCCTGTCCTACCACCAACGCATGCTGAAACCTCCGTCGCTAAGAGCCGAGCTGTTATCATTGAGACTCTTAATGAAGGAAATGAGACTTCGCTTTTTATTGAGAGACCTCACCCATCAAGATGGGCCTCCGTTCGAGATAGACTTGTTTTTCCCGGAGAAGGAACTAAAAATGTTTTTTAGGGGTCCAAGATCCCCGTGCATACTCATTTAGGGCCCATGAATAATGATGTTGATCATGAGTCCTTCCACGAGGACACTGTCTAGTCTAAAATGACAAGAAACTGCCTTCAAGAACTGGTACACTAACAAACAACGCTAATCAACGGCCAACGATGACAGATGGACGATCAGTGCCATCAATTAGAAATTCTTGAGAGGTCTGTACATGAAGAAAACAATAGCAAAAGGTAGAATTTGGGCGATAATGGGTGAAAAGCCCAGCATGATGATGTCAAGGTTATTGGAAACAACAACCCGATTCTCGACGACCTGGAGCAACCCTTCTCTGACTAACTCTTAGAGTATCGAATTCCGAGAAACTTCGAGTACCCAGCCAACGTGGAACCCTACAACGGGACTACAGACTCCCAACAACATATAGACACTTATGTCCAAACTATGTGCTTTCATTGGGGATCCCTCCATTTATTGTGTCATGTCTTTCCTTTCTCCCTGAAGAAGGGGGCTCTCAGATGGTACGTTACTCAAGCACGAGGATCCGTCATCGATTGGCCAGATCTTAGATAACATTTCTTGCTCCAGTACACTACTAGAAAGGAACAACCCAAGTCGATTGAATCTTTGTCTAAAATTTTCCAAGGGCATGAAGAGCCCCTTCATGAATACATCAAAAGATTCAACAAGGCCTGCATTAACGTGGAAAACTTCGATGACAGAATCGCCCTTCATTATACTAGGAGTGGCATCCGAGATGATTCTGATTTCTTTGCGTCTTTGGAAAAGAAAAGACCAAAGAACATGCAAGAATTTTGGCAGCGGTCTAGTAAATATATATGCCTTGATGAAGCGACTGAGGACTAAAGGAGATTGGATAAAGGTGAGCCCTCTCACCATAAGCCCAACCATGATTCCTCCCTGTCACGAAACTCCAAGGATAATGCACCCCGTGGGAAGTACTCCAATTGCACTACTTTGAACACCCCACGTGAGACAATCTTGAGTGAAGTGTTGCAAACAGAGTTTCGGGACATCAAGAGGTCACTCCCTATAAAGAGCAATAAGTAGAAGGATCGATCTAAGCATTGTTCATGGCACAAAAGCTATGGACATGAAACAGAGGATTGTTATCAACTTCATGATGTTATTGAATTCTTGATCAGGGCCAGAAGGCTGAAGCAATATGTCACACGTGCTCAAGAAAAGGAACGACGATGTACACAAATGGAAGGGAGATATAGCCCTCGATGAAGCCTATCTCCACGCCAAATGAGGACACAAAGTCCTAGGAGAAGATCCCAGAGTCCACCTCACCATGATACAAATGACTGGCAGGATAGGAACAAGGACACTCTACCCGATGGCGACGACGATCATAAAACAAAACCATCAATACTGTTGTAAGGGTTCAGTGGTGGCGGTTCAACCAATGGTGCCCGAAAGAAAGCTCTGAAGATGGTAGTGTTGAGCATATCTCATTCTGGGTCTAGGTCGCAGACCGAAGAAAGGAAGATGCTCCCCATCATTTTTTCAGACAAGGACTATGGCGGAATAATCCCAGACCACGATGATCCGCTGGTTATCTTAGGAATAATTTCCAATGCCGAAGTCCGACGTATCTTCTTGGACCAAGGGAGCTCGGATGAATCATGTTCATAGATTTCTACCAGAAACTAGAGCTTCTACATTTAGAGCTACCTCCCTACGATGAAGAACTTATAGGATTCACAGGTGAGAAGATCACTTGGCAAGGTACTGTAAAACCCACCTTACCCTGGGGACTCTTGAACTCTTTAGGACAATCAAGGCGAGGTTTCTGGTCGTGGATTGTCCCTCAGCTTATAATGCTACAGTGATTGTTGGTGGTTTGGATCTAGTTGGATGAAGGTGGGTGGCTGTCGTGGTGGCTTCGGTGAAGGTGAAATGGTGGTGTGGTTATGGGTAAATTGTAATATAATACTATTTATTATGACTTGCAAGCTATATTTATGAGATTTTGATTTTGTGCAAATCATTATTTCTTTGTCACTTAGGTGATGTAATTATATGAAATAAACACTTCATTATATGTTTCTTAGGAAACATGGCTTAGGGAAACTTATGTATAAAGTTGAGAATGGTTTTTTGGACTGTAAATTCATCCCTATTTTGGAGTCCTATTAATAGATATGAGCGTATGTCACCACAATGACTCATTCTTGAAGTTATTGGAGTTACCAATCATTTATTATAAAGGTGGTTGTGCTACTTAAATCAATTTGTGCAGTAGCCTATCCATAGAAAGTCTATTGTACAAGTTAGTACAAAGTAACATGGAAAATTTGGAATAATATAAAAGTAAAAATTATTCAGCCCATATGTGTTGGATTTTCTTAAACTATTATGTATGGTATATTCTTCGCATATAGGAGAGTTTATATTCATATATTTTGAATCCTTATAATGGTGATTGTTATCGTTGGCTATTTTCCATTTGATCAATCAATTGTTGATTTTGTTTGTTTTCAACTTCGTACTATGTTTTCCCTTAATAAAGTAATTAGACTACAATATTTTCAAACTTTGACGGGAAATTTTATAAAAGACGGAAAGTATATATAGTGGTGTTTTTAGTCATGATGGATATGTATATTTATCCACGGAGATATGCTTAAGTTCATATTTAAGTGAATTTTCTACCTCGCAAGAAAATGTTTCTTGTTTTGATAAGTGGGAGCTATAATATGTTATACATTTTGCCCACATGTGATTGTACAATCATATATTTAAACTCTTGTAAAGAATACGATTGTACCCAATTAAATGTTGTTAGATCATATTCTTGTAATTATCAATATATATTGTGTAAAGACTACAATTGCATGAAAATTAGGCAAGAGCAAATTGTTTCGGCTCTAGTTTTTTTTTGAAAAATAATAATTGTATTTAATATATTTGGCTTTGATTTATTACTCTTTTGTAGTACATGTTTTTTTTTTATATTGATTAACAATTTTGAAATAAAATTTGTCCCTGATTAATGTTTTCTTATTAGAGTGTCTTGTTGAAGTATCACTTTGAATTTATTTAAGATATAACAAAGTTTATTATCTATTTATTTATGAGAAAGTAGAAGTGATACAAGACACTTTATTCATTGTTTCATATAGAAATGTGGGAATGTAGTTTATTTATTTGTTATAATTATATGCATCTGGAATAATTAATCACATATTGATCTATACCCTGTTTTAAAAGGATTTGAATAAATTGTTTTTGGGATATTAGATTGTATTATTGATATAAGTTTGGGCTTATACTATTAAAGTTTTTTATTATTGGTCTCAATAGAGATGAAAGTATGTGTTATACTTGTGAAAATAATTTTATTTATGTTTTTGGGAAAAAATTGTTGCTTAATAAATATGTTAGTTATTGTACCCAAAAAAAATATGTTGACTGTTTATGACTAGTTATCTTTGTTTGTCTTTAATTTTTCCTGTATTTTTTTAATTGTTGGAATTGTGATCTAATAATTGCATTAATATGCACGATTCGAGATGTATAAAAGTATGTGTTCACTATTGATCTCATATGTATATTTGTTAATCAATTAGTGTTTTTTATTTAACAATTGGTTGATGTTTATATGTTATATATATGATTTTGAAGATCCTTGACAATAAAAGTTGTAAGAATGAAATTTATGCTGTCAATGTTAGAATTAATAGTGAAGCTATGTTAGCTTGGTTAAAGTGTTACCCAATCACTCGTTTAAACCTTGGTGGTTTATGTCTTTTGATGTGATTAGTGGGAGATGATAAAATTGTGATTGCACGAGATTTGTGTAATTGGGACTCTTGCAAATATTATAAAGCTTTTATTATGTGCACACAATGGTAATTTCATGAAAAATATGATTTTACCATTTATGATAATATTGTTTTGATATCATTCAAATATGTCAAGATACAAATGTTTTCCATTGGTCTTTCAATGGAAAGATGATTTGTTCTCTTGGAGGAATAATGTTTCACGAGAAAAATGTTATAATCTTCTTGGGAAGATTGAGTTGTGTTTTCTTGGGAAGGCACAATGAGGATTCATACATGATAGCATTTGAGGGATCACATATTATGCTTTGATATGTATCTACACTTGCACACTTGTGTTGTAATCATGCCAATGAGGTTATTAGTTATATGGTCATTGGTAAATTAGACTCTGAATAGTTTCTCTTAGCCTATGGCTCTTAGCTGATTGTTTTGTTGGGTGTTTTGATCATGTTTGTGGTGACTATTGCCATGTTATGCTAGTGGCCACAAATTTGTTCAACCCGAGAGTCATTTTCAAAACAATTTTGAAAAATAATTAAAACTCAATCGATATTGCCCAAGTAGGAGAATGTTAGAATTTTTTGGGTTTGGCCTTCTATTGATTGACATATTTTGTTTTATAAAATGGGTTGAATGGATAGTTAGTATTTTCCCTAAAAGCCTAAATAATTATGTAATCCATTATGGGTTTTGGGATTCACCATGTTTGTTGTTTATCATTTGTTGGGTTTGAGTCCAATGACGAGTGTGCTAAATTAAGTGTAGGCCTAGTAGCTTAGAGTCCATAATGGATGGAAAATTAGTTACTGATATATATTATTGAAAGGGCATGATCTATACTCTACTCTCTCAACATGTTCTAACTACGTACTACTCCATTGAGGTGTCAGTTATAGATAGAGAGTGTTATGAGTCCTCCTCAATTTGGGGCCCACATCCTTTAAAAGAAAGAAATAAAAAAAATGTAAACGTGTGTGTGTTTAGCGAAGCATGTGAGATGTACTTGGAAGACAAGGGAAAATAAAGTTTGGCGGTTGCCTTTTTAAAAAGTCACGTGATGTGACATTATAAATAGGAAAGGAAGGGTTAGAGAATGTAATTTTCTTCCTTCCAACAGTCGCGCCGTCATCAATTTTTTTAGAGGGGATTTTTCTCACTTTGCAACATTTATCGGGTAATTGTTTTTACTTCGTTTTGGGTGATTTTTTCAACATGTTTTTCTTAACAATGTGAGCGTTTATTTGATATACTCAGTATTTTATTTCCTCATCTTTTTTAGTTGGATTGTTTTTATCATTTGTGGGTTTTGAGCATTATTACTTTGGTGATTTCTACTGAGTAAAGGCTTTTTGTGTGGTACTTTTTTGTTGGAGACTTTTTGTTATACACATTGATATTATATGGTGGAGAATTTTCTATATTAGGTCCCGTGGTTTTTGTCCCTCATGTTAGGGGGGTTTTCACGTTAAAATTTTTAGTATGTTCCCATTTGCTTATTTTATTTTCGCATTCTTGGATATATTTTGTTTGGGATGTTTTTGACTTGTCATATATTTTGCTTCTCACAGGTTCTTTCAAGTGGGAAAAGTTTTATTTTTGGCCACTATTTGTGTTATTGCTTCTGTTGTGTGCACATCTCTTTCCCAACAACTGGTATTAAAGTTAATTATTTTTTCTTATGGGTTTGCTTGATTGACTGATGAAGCCTAATTACGGTAGAATGATTAGTTTGAATGACACAAATATCCTCAAATGGAAAGGAAAAATGAAAGATTTACTCTTTTTGAAAAAGTTACATTTACTGGTATTTGTTGCTCAGAAACCTAAGAATAAATTTGATAAAGATCAGACTTTTGAACATGAGATGGTTTGTGGCTTTATTCGACAATAGGTCGACGACAATGTTTTGAATTATATTTCCAATGATTCATATGCCAAAACTTTATGAGATAAGCTTGAAACCTTATATATCTCCAAATCATGGAATAACAATTTGTTTTTGCTGAAACAGGCAATGAATTTGAGGAAGGTACTTCTATTTCTGATCACTTGAATGAATTTTAGGGGTGCTTTGACCATTTGTCCAACATGAGTGTTAAATTTGAAGAAGTTTTGGGACTTTGGTTGCTTAATACTCTACCTGATTCTTGGGAGAATCTCTGTGTGACTTTGACTAGTTCTACTCATAGTGTAGTTGTCACCATGGATTATGTAAAAATTGTTGTTTTGAATGAAGAAGTCCAACAGGCATCCTCTTTACAGTTAACGGTTTTGATTATTGAAAATAGAGGGAGAAGCAAAGATCAAAAAGAAGGTAATAGAGGAAAAAGTAAGCATAGAAGCAAATCATGGTCTAAGTACAAAAAATTTTAGAGCTCCCATTATGGTAAAAAGGGCCATCTCCAAGAATTTTGTTTTTAGTTAAAGAAGGAAAAAATAGTAACAAAGGCAAATAGGAAAAGAATGATAATAAGGATGATGTTCATGTTTCCACAACTAATGCAGAAGATCTTGTGATTGTCTATGATGAAAATCTGTTTAATGTTGCCTGTGATAATACAAGATGGGTTGTTGACAGTGGTGCTAGTTTTCATGTGACACCAAGGAAGGATTTTTTTACATTTTATACTCCTGGTGATTATGGGGTTTTGAAGACGGGTAATGATGATTCATCAAAGGTGACTGGCATTAGCACTATTAGTTTGGAAACTAGCATTGGGGAAAAGTTAATTTTGAAGAATGTTAGACACGCACTTGACATCCATTTGTATCTAATTTCTACTAGTGTTCTTGATGATGATGGTCATTTTAATACCTTCAGTGATGGACAGTGAAAGCTCACTAAGGGTTCTTTGATTGTGGCATATAGAAAGAAGTGTTCTAGTTTGTATTATACCAAGGCTTTTATTTTTGTTGATGCTATAAATGTCATTGACGGTGATAACTTGTCAAATTTATGGCACAAGAGAGTTAGCCACATCAGGGACTCGATTGTTTAGCAAAATTCGAGTTTGAAAATTTCAAGATTTGAAAAATGTGGTCACTGCTTGGCTGGGAAACAAAACAGGGTCTCCTTCAAGAGTCATCTTCCCTCTAGAAAATTATAGGCGCTTGAGTTGGTGCATTCAAATCTTTGTGGTCCCATAAAGACTAAAATTTTTGGTGGTTTACTTTGTTGCTTTTGTTGATGAACATTCAAGGAAAACTTTGGGTTTATGCCTTGAAGATTAAGAACTAGGTGTTTAGTGTCTTTAAATAATTTTAAGCTTCCGTTGAGAGAGAAACAAGGGAGAAACTGAAATATATTCGCACTAATAGTGGTGGTGAATATTTGGACCTTTTGATGAGTATTGCAAATAGTATAGTATTAGACACCAAAAGTCGCCCCTTAAGACTCAGCTTAATGGCTTAGCAAAGAGGATGAACAAGACATTGATGGAGAGAGTTAGATGTTTGCTTTTTGAAGCAAAGTTAGTTAGATCTTTTTGGGGTGATACTTTATATACTACTGCACATGTTATTAATTTATCACCTCTTGCTGCTTTGTAGGTTGATATTCTTGACAAAGTGTGTTATGGAAGAGATGTCTCCTATGACCACTTATGTATCTTTGGTTATAAAGCATTTGTACATGTGTCGAAAGATAAGAGGTCCATGTTAGATGTCAAGACTAGGCAATGTATCTACATTGGCTATGGTCATGATGAATTTAGTTATAAGTTTTATGATCCAGTTGAAAATGACCTCGTCAGAAGCCATGATATTGGTTTTATAGAGGATTAGACAATTGATGATTTAGTTGATCTTGATCCAGATCCTAATGAGACACATATGCTCAATGTAGTAAACTTTTGCAATCATGATGATGCCTAGAATCGCATATTTTGGATGATCTAGTTGAGGATATTGTTGATAATATTACTATTGATATTGATGAACATGTTGCTTCACTTAGGAGGCCTTCCAAACAATGTTTGCCCTATACTCACTACTCACCTGATAAATATGTGCTCCTTATTGACGGGGAAGACCTAAGTACTACGAAGAAGCTATATAGGTTAAAA
Source organism: Ormosia emarginata (assembly GCA_029884605.1). Classification (NCBI taxonomy): domain Eukaryota; kingdom Viridiplantae; phylum Streptophyta; class Magnoliopsida; order Fabales; family Fabaceae; genus Ormosia; species Ormosia emarginata. The sequence continues at coordinate 9,631,409 of JAQQTP010000056.1, read as the reverse complement.
CTATGAATGATAAGATGAATTCATTGTTTGACTACCATACTTTTGAGCTAGTCAAGTTGCCTAAATACGAGAAAGCTTTGCAAAAATAAATGGGTATATAGGTTAAAAACTAAAGAAAATGCTTTTGTTCCACGATATAAAACTAAATTAATTGTCAATGGATACTATCAGAAAAAGGAGATTGATTTTAAGGAAATATTCTCGCTTGTTGCTTTGTCTTCTATCTGAACTATTGTCAGTTTAGTAATTTCCCCCACTTGTGTCAGAGGGGGAGTTTATTCTCTGGGTCTTCCTTAATTTGGAGTCCACATCCTTTAAAAGAAAGAAAGAAAAAAAATATAAAAGTTCGTATTTAATGAAGCACTTGAGATGTGCTTGGAAAACAAGAAAAAAAAAGGGTTTGGCAATTGCATTTCTAGAAAGCCACATGATGTGACATTAAATAGGAAAGGAAGGGTTAGAGAATACAGTTTTCTTCCTTCCAGTCTTACAACCACGCTGTCGTAATTTTTTTTGAGAAAGGATTTTGCTCACTTTGTGACATTTATTGGGTACTCGTTTGTGCTCTTTGTTGGGTGTTTTTTTAGTATGTTCTTCCTAACACTGTGAGCGTTTATTTTGTATACTTAATTTTATTTCCTCATCCTTTTTTATTAGGTTGTTTTTACCTTTTTGTGGGTTTTGAGCATTGTTACTCTAGTGATTTCCACTTTTTTTAATAGAGTAGAGGCTTTTTCGTGAGATCATTTTTTGTGGGAGACTTTTTGCTGTACTCATTGATATTTTATAGTGGAGATTTTTATAGACTAGGTCCTGTGGTTTTTGTCCATGACATTGGGAGTTTTCTACATTAAAAATTTTTGTGCGTTCTCCTTTGCCTATTTTATTTTCACATTCTTGGATATATTTTGTTTATGATATTTTGGCTTGTCGTATATTTTGCTTATCACAGGTTCTTTCAAGCAATAAAGGTTTTATTTTTACCCACTGTTAGTGTTGTTGCTTTCCTTGTATGCATATCCCATTCCCAACAACAATTGTTAGGAATTCAAGTGTGAGTTACAACCCACATTGTTTAGGAATTGATAAAGTAATGACTTTATAAGTAGTTAGAGCTTAAACTTAATGCCTTAAGGTTTTGGCTTAAGAAGTGGTGTCCGACCTGTTGTTGTTTTACCTCTTTAAGTCCATTTATTTCATATCTCCTTGGTATTTTGGGCTCCCATCTTTCTAATAAGTGGTATCTGAGCCGCTAGTTCAGTTTAAGTGAATATCTTTATCATGGTTGTTGGTGTTCTTATGGTTGCTTATCTCATTACAAAAGTAAAGTTGACTTTGGGACAAGATCGGTAACCGTTACTCTGCTTGAAGGTGAGTGTCCTTTGTGTGTGGTGTCCTTGTGTGTGGACTTGCACTTGAAGGGGAGATTGTTGGGAACTCAAATATGAGTTCCAAGCCCCACATTGTTTAGGAATTGACAAAGTGAGGACCTTAAAAGTTGTTGGACTTATAAACTCAATGCCTTAAGGTTTTGGGTTAGGATATAGTGTCTAGCCCATTGTTGTTATTCCTCTTTCACTCCATTCATTTAATATCTCCCCAATATTTTGGGCTCCTCACTTTCTAATAGGTGGTATCAAAGCCACTGGTTCGATTTAGGTGAGTTTCTTTATCACGGTTATTGGTGTTCTCATGGTTTTCCATCCCATTAGAGAAGTATAACCAACTTTGGGGCAAGACAGTTGACCCATTACTCTGCTCGAAGGTGAGTGTCCTTTGTGTGTGGACTCTCATTTGAGTGGGAGATTATTAGGAATACAAGTGTGAGTTCTAAGTCCCACATTGCTTAGGAATGGACAAAGTCAAAACTTTATAAGTGTTTAGACCCATAAACTTAATTCCTTAAGGTTTTCGATTAAGATGTAGTGTTCATCCTGTTCTTGTTTTACCTCTTTAAGTCTATTCATTTCAGATCTCCTCGATATTTTGGACTCTCTTCTTTCTAACGAAGGACTAGAGTGGTAGACTACTCCTGGGGTATGTGCGTGTGTACGCTTCCACTCAAAGATTCGTTGAATTGCTTCTTCGTAAAAAAAATTTCTTCAAAAGATATGTGCGTTATTAATTTATGAGTTTTATTATTGTTCTAATTCTTAGTATAGATCCAATCAATTTTTACTCTTCTTTCCAAGAACAATTTCCCTTTTACCATGAAGCCAAAAGGTAGCTCTAACCAAGGCATGCAAGTCTTCTCTCAGTTTTTGGGTGCAGAAGTTTTTTTCTTGAGAACACATAATCATGCCTATAAGAATGAGGAAGAATGATACTTAGTGGAATTGTTTCTCATACATACTCTTGCATGAATGGAATGACACCTACCTTCTTGTTAAATTAAGTTGGCATTCCATGATGAAGAGGTGCCATGCATAGCGGGGAGAAGGAGAAATTGTCACTCTCTCATTCTCCTACCCAAGCCTTCACCTTCTTTTCTTTTTTTAAAGAAGAAATTAAATAATAAATTAGCTTAAGTAATTTCTTTAAGTGTCATTAATCCTTAACTACACTAATTGAGGTATTCTAAAGCCTAAGCTAGTTTATACTAACTTAAAGAACTAATAACCTCAGTCAGTTTAAATAATGATTAGTATTTCATCATTCCACTAACTCATGCTCTAAGTTTTCCACAAACATATTATAATTAGATTTTCTTTCCTTTTTACTAATTATTTATTTAATTTAATTTATCATACTTAGTTTCATTTTTTAAAAATATCTAATTCTTTTTTTATTATGTCTAACCTTGGTTATTCCCTAATCTTTATCTTTATTAATGTTATAAAATAGCACTATAAATAAATGGAACTCATATATACTCACAAGCACATATAATAACATGCATATGAATGAACATAAAACTTTAAAGGTACCATAACTTTATAAGATTTACACTTTATTAGTTCTAAGTAGTAACGAAAGTTATTCTTAGAATGTTACACCATCCACCATCACCAAAGCCCAAAGCCCTATAGAACTTAATCCTTGTTCTTCACTTACAACACATAATCTTCCTTTGAAGTCCTCAAACTAGCAACAACACACCCATCTAGCTACTTGTACGCACAAGCTCACTCAACTCAAAACCCACCTTCTCAACCTCTATAATTTCAATCCAGTAGAAAAAACCTATGACGCTCAGCATCCAAAGTTCAACACACATTAGAAAACATCAACAACAACTCCACCATAGTAAAAAGCCCTCAATGCAAACACCAAGAATTAACCGGCATATAGAGTTTGCTTGAAACTCCTCCCACTTTTTCACCAGTCTCTACTATAATAGGTTGGTATATGATTTTGGGGTTTATAGTCATTGTTGAGTTTCAAAAATAGGGATTAAGGCTTGTTTTAAATTTTGGAGATTGAATTAGTTGAAGATGACATCCACGTGGAAGCTAAGGTGGCAATAAACATGCCATAAGAGCACTTAACGTGCTACATAGGACTCTGTTAGATGGCATCCTAATGGGGTGTGACAAAAGGACAACCATGATGCCACTTTCTACGTTTTAGGGACTAAATTAATGTTAACTATCTTTCAGGGATCAAATTGATGTCAGCACTATCTTTCACTAAAACATACATCAATGTGGCTAACTCACCTAGTCAACCTTATACTCGTGACAGTTGCATGACTTAGATTCAGATTCAGTATTCCTTGTTGGTATGCATCTATAATCACACTGTAAGTATTTTCTAAGATTGATGATTTGTCTTGACTTTAATTAGAATATGAAGACCCTTTCATCATCCTTAATTATATTTTATTATTTAAAAATGCTATGACGTACTACAAAAATTTATCTTAAGAATAAAGCTAAACTAATAATACCCGTGAGTTGGGACCAAGCACTTAACCAAACTCACTTAAAAAGAAGATCGATCTGTCTTAGTGTTGTGTCTCTGCCTCTAGGTTTCTTATTAAAATGTTCATAGTTGTATTTTTTTGGTCTAAATCTTTTGCTCCATGGGTTATTGGTTTTAGGGGTGGTAATAATAAGAATGTTCATAGTATTTTTTGGTCTAAATCTTTTGCTCCACGGGTTATTGGTTTTAGGGGTGGTAAAAAGATGGATTTAAATTTTAGATCGAGTTAAAATGAATGGATAAAAAATAAATTATTAACTTATTTAAGATCAATTAAAAATTTACTAAGAAAACTTAATCCATTCATAATTTACTTAATGGATGGATATCCATTCATAATATAGTTTAATGAACAAATATCCAATATGTTATGTATCGAGATCTAGTACTAAAGCCAATGGGAAGCAACCCAATGCCATGTACCCCGGACCACGACTCTAGCCTAAAACAACCTCACTTTTAACGGTTATATAATCATGAGACAATCACTCCAAGTAAATCCTATGCAATAGGAGTGATTGTAGGTCTTATCAATAGCCATAACTGCTCATACATGCACAATTCAAAATGGGATTCCCTTCTATCATGCTTAACCACTAAGCAAACCCTCATTATAAATAACAAGCTAAGCCACTTAGTTACCTGTCTAAATCCTAAACATTTTTCTCCTAGTGCATAGTTAAACTTGAGCATCGAAGTGCCTTTACAGGTATACTATTGCCCCACCCTACTGTTACTACCACCGCACCAAGGAGGAAAACACCACCTTTAACTCACAGAAAATGCTTCTAGGTGATCCATATTAACTCGTTTAGAACATTGACTCCGTTTGTGGAAATAGATAAACTTTTACTCTTTCCACTATAGTCAACACCAAACAGTAACATGACTCAGTTCCATAGAACTAACCAGCTGCTAGCCAACACTATGCGTCCACTACTCCCAGCCAACTGGCTGCCAATCTTGGATTCATACGGGACGGAGAGGAAGCCTCTTTCTCTGATGAAAACCTTCCTTCTCCATCATCGCGGATCTTGTCTAGACAATGACTTAGTTCTCACAAGGCCACATCCAAAAAGATTGAATATAGGATCCCAGCGTTACAATGTCTAGGCCCTCGGGATAAAGTTGACTAACCTTTCCTAGAGGGAGGAACCTATCCCCTATGATTTGTCACGTCTTAAAGATGGTGGACTTGATCCGTCATCAAGACAAGCAACTACAGGAGCATAATAGACACTTCGAAGAGCTGGAGAGGTCAATTAATATGGAACGAGAGGATGAGAATCGGGCCTTACGTAGAGACTGTAATTGAGAAGTGAACCATTGCGAGAAAAGAATCGTGATCCTAACAACGGAACCTGGAAATAAGCTCGGAACTCTGGCTCAGCATTTGTAACCCTTTTCTGATAAACTTCTTGTGTTCGAGATTCCGAAGCAGTTTAAGTACCTAACAAATATCAAGGCATATGATAGTACAATGGACTCCTAGGAGCACTTGGATGCCTACATCTCATTTATGATGTTTGCAAGGGGCAATGACACACTCATGTATTGTACTTTCCCTCTTTCACTCAAGAAAGTCGCCTTAAGATGGTTTATTATCCTCCTTCTGAGATCTGTGACTGACTACGATGGCTTGTCTTTGAGATTTCTACTATACTTTACTGCAAGCAAGGTGTAGTCGAGATCCATTTCATGTCTTGCCCAGGTCAAGCAAGGGAAAGATGAATCTCTCTGTGATTACATAGAAAGGTCCAATAAGGAATCCTTAACTATGAAAGACAAGGACCAAATACTAGCTCTACATTACATCAAGGACTAACTTTGTTAAAGTTTTTTCTTCCACTCCTTGGAAAAAAAGGAAGCAACCACGAAGGATGAGTTCAGCGAACGGGCCCCAGAAGAACGTGAATGCAGAGGATGTCATCAAAGCTAGAAAAAACTTGGAGAAATATGAAGATATGCGGCCAAAGCCAACCCAGGCCCCTTCACAACTGTGAAACTCTTCCGAGCCAACACGAAAAGGGAGGTGTCAAGATAATACCTCTCTCAACACTCCATGGCCTCAGATCTTATAGGAAATAATGAACACTTAATTTATGAATGTTCCTAATCCTCCCCCGCAAAAGAAGCATACTCAGAAGAATAAGTCCAAGCATTATAAGTTCCATAGCGACTATGGGCACAACATGGAGGACTGTGTCTGCCTTCGGGACACTATTGAGTCCGTCATTTGAGATGCCATTTAGGATGATATACCGGCCAAACTCGGAATGAGAACCAACGCGAATCTTAAACCTTCAAGAAGAGAAGAATAACCCGAGAAGAAGTCCTTCCCCTTACCAAAGAATGAGTTCTCCGACAAGGAATGAACTCCAAAGGGAAGATTCTTCTCGGGACAACAGGAAAACCCGAGATTATAGATCATCCCGTGATCCATCCCCTCAAAAGAATGATCATCGTCATGCCGAAATCACCCAAACAATAAAAATAATATCGAGTGGATTAGTAGGTGGTGGATAATCGAGCAATGCAAGGAAGAAAGCCCTCTGTGCTATCTTAAGTGTGGCTTCCCATCTAATCTCCAAACTAGGATTCGAAACGTGGAAAGTTTTTCCTATTCCCTTTTTCAACCAAGATTACTGAAATCTATTGCTAGAACATGACAATCCATTGGTGATTTATGGAGTCATCATGAATGCTAAAGTTTATTGTATATTTATTGACCAAAGAAGCTTGGCAAACACTATGTTTATAGATCTTTACAAGTTGGAGCACTCTAATAAAAACCTGATTCCATACACAGGCGAACTTATTAGGTTCACTGGTGATAAAATAACACTAGCAGGATACATTGAAACAGACTTGACCCTTGGAAAAAAAATACCCTTTTCAAGACAATCAAGGTTAAGTTTCTGGTGGTTGTTTGTCCCTCTACTTATAACATCATTTTGGACAACCTTTGGTGGAATGCCTTCGATACCATGATATCGACCACTCACTTGGCCATGAAGTTCTTAAAAAAGGCAACAATATTGTCATGGTCAAGTGAGACTAGGCCATGGCCTAAAAATGTTATAATGAAAGTTTGAAAATAGCAAAAGACCTTAAAAAAACAAAGCAACATAACTCCAACTCAGCCACTACGAACCACCTTAACACCTTCCTAACCAAATTGGACATACATGAAGATATATGGAATACATGTCCCTAACTAGAAGAAGAACTCATACCCTCAAACTTGGTAGTAAGCCAGACCAAACTACCAAGATTTGAGGATAGGTAAGGCTGGAGGAGAGTACCCATCTGATCACGTTCCTTTAGAAAAACAAGGACCTTTTCGTACGGACCTTAGTCGACATGTCGAGATTAGACCTTGACTTTATCTCTCATCGACTCTCCATTAAATTGAATGCCAAACTAGTATCATAGCGGAAAAGGAAAGTTAGACTAGAGAGGCAAAAAATAATTGAAAAAAAAGGTGAAGGAACTCGTAGGCGCCGACTTCATCATAGAGTTCTTTTATACTACTTGATTGTCCAATGTGGCCCTGGTGAAGAAGGCAAAAGGGAAATGGAAGATCTGCATGACTACACAAACTTCAACAAGGCCTACCCAAGGACCCATATCCGTTTCCCAGCATCGAAAAGCTTGTTGATAATTCCTCCAAATTTTGTCTTCTCTTGTTCATAGATGTCTACTTCAGTTACAACCAAATCCCCATGCACCCTAATGATGAGGATAAAACAACATTCATAACAAATAGGACAAGTTACTACTACCGGGTTATATCCTTTGGGCTGAAGAATGTCGGCACAACCTACCAGGGAATGATGAATAAAATCTTTGACAAATAGATTAGTAAGATGTTGGAGGTGTACATTGATGACACAATCATCAAGACCAAGGATGTCGGCAGCTACTTCCAAGACCTTGAAAAAATGTTTCAATAGCTCTAGATGCATAACATGAGGTTAATTCCAAAAAGTGCACTTTTAGAGTACAAGCCAGAAAGTATCAGGTTTTCTTATTGACAAACACAACATTGAAGCTAACTCAAACAAATGTCAAGCGGTACTGAGCATACAAATCCTACAATCCATGAAAGAAGTTCAATAGCTGATAAGATGGATAACGGGCTTAACTTGATTCTTAGCTAAGGCTGCTCACAAGTATCTTCTCCTCTTCAAACTCCTCAAAAAGGGAAAAGACTTTGAGTGGTCACTAGAGTGCAAGGTCGTGTTCATTGAACTTAAGAACACACTGGCCTTACCCTCCATCCTAACTAGGCCAGACCTCAATAAAACACTGTACGTTTAACTCTCAGTGAATAAAGAACCCATCAGCTCACTATTGGATAAAGAAACCACTGAAGGTAAAAAAATCAATTTATTATATGAGCAAGGTTCTATAGGGACCCAAGAACAACTACCAGAAGATTGAGAAGGTGGCCTTAACATTCCTCATAATAGCAAGGTGGCTTGGTTAATACTTTCAATGCCACCCGATTGTTGTGAGGACGGATCAACCTATTCACTAAGTGTTACACAAGTTGGACCTTACTGGAAGAATGGTTGCCTGGTTAGTAAAGCTTCTAAGTTTGAAATTGCTTATGAACCATGACAAGCTATTAAAGTTCAAGCTCTATCTGACTTCATTATGGAATTGACATAGGATCCCATCCATCTCAAATGGAATTCCTAAACCATCTATATTGATAGTTCCTCAAACCTTAAAGGGAACAGAGCCTGGGTTATTCCTGAGAAAAAACAAGGACTTACCATCGAGCATTCCTTGAGGTTTGGATTTCCAACCTCAATTAACTAGGCTAAATATGAAGCCTGCATTACCGGGATTGTGCTAGAAAAAGACTTGGGAGTAATCGAGATCACCTTATGTAGTGATTCGCAAATGGTGAGATCCTAGATCCGAGATGAATATCAAGCGAAGGAACCACTACTCCAAAAATAATTGGCCAAGGTGAAGAAACTATTGACCGACTTTGTAAGTTCAAAAGTTGAGCACTTTCCCAGATAGCAGAATTCTTATGCTAACATCCTCTCCAAACTTACAAGTACAAAGAATCCTGACAATAACTTATCTATCATCCAAGAAACCCTTCTCACCCCAAGCATTACAAACTCCATAGTCCTCTTGCTCAATGAATAGGAAAACTGGATTAGCCTTATTGCTACCTATTTATGAGACAGGATCCTACCTGAAGATCCCATAGAAGTACAAAGGCTAATATGGATTGTGGGTTGGTATACACTCTATGACAAACAATTATACTATCGTGGATTCTTGTTACCTCTCCTAAAGTGCCTTGGCTAAGATTCATAAAGGGAGCTGTGGACATAATCTCAGAGGAAAAACCTTAGCATAAAAGGCACTGCGCGCTTAGTACTATTGACCCAGTGTGAAGACAAGTTCCATGTAGCATGTCTAGAAATATGACAAGTGTCAATGGATCTTGAACCTCTATTCTGTCCCATCAGAGGAACTTTCAACAATTTCAGTTCCCTTGCCTTTCTACCAATAGGGGAAGGACATTCAAAGACTGCTCCCACAAGCTGCAAGATAACTCAAATACTTGGTGATAGCTATTGACTACTTCACTAAATGGATTGAAGTTGAACCACTAGCTACAATCACCTCAGCCCGAGTACAAAAAAGTTCACATACAAAAACATCATTAGTCACTTTGGGATCCTGGAGCCCATTGTCATGGACAACGGTACCTAGTTCATTAATGAGAACTTTGAAGAACTTCTCGTTGGACTCTATATTATGCACCACATCTCCTCAATGGAATGCCCCCAGACAAATGAACAAGTAGAAACTACAAACCAAGTCATCATACGAGGTCTTAAGAGAAAATTTGATAAAGCTAAGAAAAGTGGGCTGAGCAGCTTGACTATATACTTTGGGCATACCGGACCACCCCCCACTCAACTATGGGTGAAACTCTATTCAGACTAACTTATAGGTGTGAGGCGATGATCCCGGTCAAGATTGGGGAACCCAATTGGTGGAAGCAACACTTGTTCAGAAGATTCCAATCTAGAACTCATCCGCCATAATCTAGATTTGCTAGAAGAACAACGACGCCTTATTCATATATGCGATGCCGCCGTGAAAAAAAGATGAGCGGCTCAGTACAACACCAAAGTGATCCCACGAAGGTTTGTACCCTATGACCTCGTCTTACACAAAGTGAATATCAAAGGAAGAAATGCTTCCTAAGAAAAGTTGACTCATAACTTGGAAGGCCCATACTGGATCACCAGTAAGATAGGAACCAATGTATGTACTCTAGAGACCCTTACTGGGAAACATATTAAGAACTACTGGAATATGACAAAATTCCATAAGTATTACTGTTAGAACAATTATATTAGTCCTTTCGAATTTTCTTTGTGAAACTTGTAAAAGCATACCAATTCATGACTTTATTAAATAAAGAATTCACTTATCCACCCATTATAACTTAGTTTCCTTTAATGGCACAATCTACAATGCCAAATACCACCTTGACGAGGTCTGAGAGATACAAGTCCCTACGAGTTTAACTATCTCGATAATACGTGTCGTGCAACCCATAGGATGGCCTTTGCCCTCTTGAATAAGTTCAAGGGATACACGTCTTTTCGGGGTCCGCTATCCCGACTGTCCATACCTAAGGTTAAAACAGGAAATCCATAAGACCGTTTTTTGATAACTTACATTGGTTCTAGGTTTTAGCCGATGCTCAAAGAAATCAAAACCCATGGGATGGCCTGTCAGCCACTGGGGTCCTTAACGCTATTTGTCATCTGCGGTTTTAGAAGAAAAACATTGATTTATCAATACAAAATTTTCTACGTCTCAAAACAACTCAAATATGCACCAAGCATTAAGGCATTGGACCCGAAGCAGATTACGGACAACATAATTAAAGTAAGACAGTAATGGAAAAATATCTAAATAGTTAAAAGAAGCAAGAAAGTAAACACCCGAAATCTGGGACTTGTCCATACAAAATTTAAATGCCCATCATCGGGACTTGTCCTCATTAGTAATAAAAAGCCCTATGAATAAAACCAAAGAAAAAGAAAAGATGACTACTAGGGAGGATCAACTGTTGCAACCTCATCAGCGGGTGCAGTAGTAACTAGAGCAGAGGAATGCTAAGTAGAGGGACTTGAGAGATGGAAACAATAAACTCATTCCTCACACGACGAAGAAGTCCAGCAACTTCAGTGTGAGCCTAGAGGGATTGAGAATCCTCAATTATTATAATTGCAAAGGACTTATTGACGGATTTTTCCCATTTAACCTCGATGTCTTCTATCTTAGCCTCTAGGTTCTCATTCTCCTCCTCTAGCTCACCCACTTTAGTATGGAGACTAGCTACCACGACGTCAGAGTTGACTAGCTTCTTGTTCTCGACATTAGTAATGTTTATCCTCCTCTCGTCCTCCTACTGTTGGGGATAAAAAATACAAGTTCTAATTCGACAAAGATATTTCTGACAGATGGGTGATATTTGACGAAGTTGGATGATTCGACGAATAAGGGTTTCGACAGCCAGATGATAACATTGATACAATTGATGAAGAGATTTTCGACAGTTGAGTGATTACATTGAAGAAATTTTCCAAGTGTTGGATCAACGAAAGTGGTTTTGTCGGAAAGATTTCATAACTGCTATTAGTATTTGTCGAAAGTAAAAGTTACCAATTCTAAATTCGACAGCTAAAAAATGATATTGAAAAATTCTAGGGGCTAGTACAAATGTTAAATGGTTAAGAGTTAGTTATTATCGAAAATTAAGTAAGAGAACGTGGCATAAACTGCCATGTACGTGGTCAGTTTTTAGGAGTCAGTTATTTTTTATGTATTTGCCTATAAATATTACTATTCACGATGTACAAATGATGGTTTTATTAGATATACAATCCTAACATCTTACTTAAGCAGATTAACAAATTTGACTCTAAGTATGACTTCCATTTTCATTTCCAGTCATTTATATTAGTGCAATGTATTTTTTTAATTCTTTATTTTTAAGCCTTACCTTTTAAATTTCTTTATCTTTTCTGCTCCTTTACATTTTCTGCATTTAAATTTTCTACATCTTAAACTTTCTGCACCTTTATTTTTTGCACTTTAATCTTCAGCACTTTTACATTTTATGCACTTTTACCTTCTCTGCAATTTATATTTTCTGCACATTATTCATCAGTTTCCTAAAAGCTCTTTTTTCAAACGAGATTACACATAACTTTGAACCCATATTCGATTAATAAAATATATTTGGTTGTTAGAATTTGTCTTGACCAAATTCACTTATAAACAAATTGGCGTGCCTGGTGGGACGAGTTCAGAGTAACTCGTACTATTACAAACCTCTTCATAAGAAGATGGTTTTATGTGTTTAAGAAGTGGAAAGTGAGTATATTCTTGCCCTTCTCAAGATACACAAATTATGAGTAACATAAATAACTAAGCGTCGAATGCACTTTCAGTTGATGTTAGTGTGCCACCTTTAACCGTAGTTAGTACGGGTCCTGTGGTTGATATAATAGCAACTGGTACTCTCACGAGTAACCCAGTGCTAGAACAAGTGGTGCCTGGAGTGACTCAGTCATCACCAAATCAACTAAGTAATCAAAGTGTAATGAACTCAAATTCAAGGTTGGCACCACAATATGATTTGCCACCAAATTATGTTCCTCCTGTGTTGGCACAAATGGGACTTGGCTCTACTTTGGCCAATACTATAGGCCAAACAGCAGCCTCACAAGGCCAACCACAAATAAGTTCGGCTTTAGTAAGTTTTAATGGCCAAGGAATAGGAGTTACAAGTTCAAGTAATCCAACTCCTTTTCGATAAGAAAGATTGAATTTGGGACCTATATTCCCAAATATGTCGAGAAATATTCCTCAGAATACGACTGGGCCAACTATGAATTTTTTGGCCAGCTTTTGACAATAAATGGATGAAAGTAACCATGAAATGATGCATATGTTCACTCAGCAAATGGGTGTTGTGATTACACTAATCATGGAAAACACAAGTAATGCTTGCAGCGCGTTGGCTCAACAAATGGCAAGGCTAAATCAAGCCTTGGGAATAGAAGGGTTGGCCAATGATAATGTTCAAAGAAACCAGCTTGGGACAAATGCAGGAGTAGCTGTACCCCAAGTGAATGTGGGATAAGACCAGCAAGATCCTGGTCAACCTGGACAAAATGATCAATCACGTTTGGAATATGGTAATGTCCATGTGCTTCGTCGAGATGATGAGGATCAAATGGCTAGGAATGATGCAGCCATAAGATTGCTTCGACGAAATCTTGGGGGCCACCAAATGGTTGAACAAAATGTTAATCAAGTAGTGGAACAAGTGCTGAATAAGTTTGGGTTCAATGTTGGATATGCCAACTAACCTTATTTTGTTTCAGTGTTTCTTGAGTGGGTACAACAAGCAGAATTACCAAGAGGAATTAAAACTCCTAAACTTTCAAAGTTTGCTGGTGAAAATGGAGAATCGACCGTCGAACATATCGCACGGTATACAATAGAAATAAGGGAATTGGCCACTATTGAAGGCCTTAAAATGAGATTTTTCCCAAGTTCCCTTACTAAAAATGCATTTTCTTGGTTTTCGACATTGAGACCAAATTCGATTCCTTCTTGGACTCAATTAGAAAGGAGTTTCCATGATTAATTCTTCAGGGGAGATTTAAAAGTTGGACTTAAAGATCTCTTTAATATTAAGAGAATGTACAATGAAACAGTAGATGATTATCTATCTAGGTTTCGACAAATAAGGAGTAGATGTTTTACCCCTATACCTGAAGCAAAAATAGTAAAAATTGTTGCAGGAGGTTTAGACTATTACATAAGGAAAAAGTTAGTGAACCAACATTTAGTTGATCATGCCCAACTAGGTGAAAAGGTTAGGCAAATAGAACAACTAAAAGCTGAAAAGGTTCATAAACAAAAGAGATTCCTTAAAAAGGAGAAAGTAGCATTCGTCGGGTAAGATGAATTCGACAATAAGACTGAAGACAGCAATGATGAATTTGAAGTTAACATTGCTGAACTTCAGAATGGTCCTCCTATGTGTGTCAAGCTCTCCAGCCTACAAGAAATAAGGAAAAAATGAATTATGTCAATAGAAAAACATATACATTTGACGTGACAAGAATCAACAAAATCTTTGATTTATTGTTAAAAGATAAACAGATTAAACTGTCGGAAGGTTATAAGTTATTAAGACCTGATGAGATAAAAGACCGAAAATATTGTAAGTTTCATAATAATTTTGGTCTTATTATTAACGAATGTATTCATTTCAAAGATTTAATTCAGAAGGCACTAATGGATGGGCATTTGAAGTTTACTGACAAGCCTAAGGCGGATATGAAAGTTGATACAGATCCGTTTCAGACCAGAATTTCATACGTCGATCAACAGGTTCCTTTAAATGTTGGAATGATCAACATAAGGAATTTATAAGGATTCAACATTGACATGAAAGATGCAATGGACATTTATCCCAAGCCAGGAGAATCTCTTGAAAATTTCCTTAACAGGAAGAAAGAAAAAGGCAAGGTAAGGTTGTGTCTAAGATGCAATACAATGTATGATGGATTTGCTACAAAGAAAGCTGCTAAGGAATAACAGGGTAATTTACAAGGAAAAAGAAGTTTTTCGACAAGAAAGTTGGAAAACCACAACAGCCCTTCAATACACCAAAACCAGTTTATACTCCAAAGCCTAAGCCAGTCTATATGCCCAGGCCTAATATGAATGGCTGGTTGATTGAGTCATCTAGTGGATCTATGGGAAGTAATGTATTTCCCAAGAGTTGTGTCGGACAAGCTAGGACTAGAGTGCCACCTGCCAATGTTACTGTAGACAAATGGGTTAAAAATTCTACAATGGCAAGTTACACTTATTTTGGATGAAACATGGCTACCAGGAAAAATAGATTTCAGAAGGATTGACCATCCTGGAATGAAGATTACAGACATGGTAGAATCAATCAAGATGAATTTTTGATTGGCCAGGATATAGCAGGGCCATCAAAGTCTTTACTAATGTCAAAGAGTCAAAAAAGAAGGTTGCAGAGGTTGAGACAGGCCCAGAAGAAGAGAAATTTGGCTGAAGGTTTGGTTATTAAAGAACAACCCACAAAAATGGGATGTTTAGTAGTTAAGGTTAAGTCAGCACCAGACAAAAATAAAGATGACAAGAAATTGAAGAGTATTGTCAGAAAAAAATCCGCATATACAAGGGGGACAATTCCAGTTGAGCCGACAACTAGTGAAGTTAGACAACTGAACGGGAATGATAATTTTTGACAAGAAAAACTTGCAGAGATAAAGAAAGGAAAACGGGTTCAAGAGCCTACTCCAAACAAAATTAGAAGAAAATGGTCGATTGGACTTATAGCAGCGGAAAAAGAAGCAAAGAAGAACAATCTGGCAGTTAAGGAAAGTAAGGACATGGCTAGGTTGAAAGCTGAGAAAATGATAAGGAGAATAGCTGAGAACAAAAGCAGTAGTGATGATGAAGAATGGTCGAAGGAAGAAATCCTGAAAGTTCTGAAGGATCCTAACCAAGATGTCGAATGGAGAAAGAAAATGCTCGACATGATCATGGGGAAAATAAATTTGGCAAAGTCTGATTGCCAAATTGTAGATATGGATTGGATAGTTGATGAAGTTATTGAAGCCTTGACTGATCCAGATGATCTTTTAGGCTTTGGTGATAATGAACAATTCAACATGGATTTCAATCTGGACAAGGATCTTGATGACATTATAATGGCTATGGATGGTAGTTTGCCATCGGAAGAGTACCTCAAGCTTGGTGGATACAAAAGTCATGAAGAATCAGATGAAGAAGAATTCTTGAAGTCAATGAATGTGAACTTGATTTCAATTATACCTGCTGAATTCAAAGGGTGTCACGAAATTGAATATATAGGAGAGAATGAAAAAGATCTGGATAACCTCAGTGATCATTGGCTTTTCTGCCAGGATAATATGTTAACTATATTCAACAATACATCATATTTCGAAAAGCCAACAAAAGAACAGAAGACAAGCCGACAAATAGAGTCTTGATAGACCGGGGGGGGCAACTATCATTCTTATCCCAAGGGCAATGTTAAAGAAACTCGGGAAGAATGAGTTTGACTTAATGGCAACTAACATGATTGTTACTGATTTCAGTGGCAAAACTTCCCTGTCAGATGGAGTAGTGATGTTGAACGTATAAGTTGGATCCATTGAAAGGTCGACATTATTTGTCATAATTCCAACAAAATCCAGTTACAATCTTCTACTGGGGAGAGATTGGACACATACTGTTGGAGCAATACTATCGACGGTTCACCAGAAACTTATTCTCTGGAATGCAGATGATCAGGTAGACATAGTAGAGGCAGATGATAGCCCTTGCTATTTACAACAGCTTCATGTTGATTTTAAAATTTATGCTCCAAATGTCAAGCCGGTCACGGCAAATAATGGAGTTATCAATAAAGATGCACTTGAAACATGTTTAATGGATTAGTTTAGTATTCGACTAATGAATAAGGCTGAAATGGATCAACCAAGCACTAGCCATAAGTGTTAATTAGTTGGATCGACTGTCAGCTTATTTGGCCGACAAGGCAGTGTACAACACTGAAGGTGTATTGTCGGATTGCATAATAGATGATGGTCTTTTGGGTTTTGAGAAAGGACTTGAAGAAAGACAAGGTGTAAAGGTGGAAGATCCTTTGGAAGAATAAACTTGGGCACAGAAACAAGCAGAAGGCCTATATTTGTGAGTTCATTTCTACCAAAGGAATTCAAAGAACAGCTTGTCGAATTAATTAAGGAATATAAAGATTACTTTGCGTGGGATTACGGCGAAATACCTGGATTGAGTAGAGATCTTGTTGAGCATAGATTACCATTGAAAGAAGGTTGCAGACCTGTCAAGCAAGCTAATAG
This sequence comes from Ormosia emarginata, assembly GCA_029884605.1. NCBI lineage: Eukaryota > Viridiplantae > Streptophyta > Magnoliopsida > Fabales > Fabaceae > Ormosia > Ormosia emarginata. Next base: position 9,614,481 of record JAQQTP010000056.1, on the reverse strand, counting down.
AAGATTTGCACCTGAGGTGGTTTTGAAGATAAAAGAAGAAGTTGAAAGATTGCTCAAAGTCAAGTTCATCAGAACAATCAGGTATGTTGAATGACTTTCTAATATTGTTCCTGTAATTAAAAAAATGGCAAGTTAAGAATATGTGTAGATTTTAGAAATCTAAACACTGCTACACCTAAAGATGAATATCCAATGTCAATTGCAAACATGTTAGTTAATATCGCATCTAGACATGAATTGTTAAGTTTTATGGATGGCCATGCAGGTTATAATCAAATTTTTATAGCCGAGGAGGACGTGTCGAAAACTAACTTCAGATGTCCAGGAGCTATTGGGACATATGAATGGATATTCATGCCTTTCGGATTAAAGAATGCAGGGGGCACCTATTAGAGAGCAATGAATACAATTTTCCATGATGTCATTAGAAAATTTATGGAGGTATATATTGACGATGTCATTGTCAAGTTGGAAACAAAAGAAAGCTATTTGACAAACTTGAGGCAGGCATTCAACAGAATGAGAAAGCACAGCCTCAAGATGAATCCAGAAAAATGTGATTTTGGAGTGTCGGCTGCTAAATTCTTGGGTTTTTTAGTCCATAAAAAAGGTATTAAGGTGGACAAGAATAAAGCCAAGGCAGTTTTGGAAGCCGCACCACCAATGAATAAGAAGGAATTATATTTTTTTTTAGGAAAAATGAATTTCCTGAGAAGATTTATATCTAATTTGTTGGGAAGAACTAGAGTTTTTGCTCCATTGATCAAGTTGAAGGCTGAACAAGAATTTATGTGGGAACTTTGCCACCAAGAAGCCTTCGACTAGACAAAGCAGTACTTGACAAACCCTCTAGTCATGATGCCTCCAGTACCTTGTAGACCGTTGAAATTATATATATCAGCGTCAAATGATACTATAGATAGTATGCTGACTCAAGATGAGAATAACTTTGAGAGAGCCGTATATTATCTTAGTCGAGTTTTAAATGATGCAGAAAAGAGATATAGTGCAATAGAGAAACTTTGTTTAGCATTATATTTCTTATGTACTAAACTTAAATATTATATGATGCCTTGTGATGTATTGGTTATGTCGAAAACAGATGTAATAAAGTATATGTTGTCAAAACCAATATTAAATGAATGTATTAGTAAATGGACCATTGCTTTGTCAGAATTCTCTTTACAATATGTTCCAATAAAAGCTGTCAAAGGCCAAGCAATTGCTGATTTCTTGGCTGACCATCCATGTTTGGATGTTGATAATATAAATTTCGTCGGGTTAAAACCTTGGCGTTTATATTTTGATGGTCATGACATCAAAATGGAGTTGGAGTAGGAATTCTAATTGTTTCTCCTCAAGGTACTCCAACTAAATTCATGTTTGAACTTAAATATACATGCTCAAACAATGAGGCCGAGTATGAAGCCTTAATTGTTAGGTTAGAAATATTAATAGAAATGAAAGCATGTAATGTGCATATTTTTGGGGATTCACAGTTAGTTATTAAGTAACTCACCCAAGAATATAAATGTGTCAGATATAATATGACCAAATATTGTGTTGTGGCGAGTAAGTTAATGAAGTAATTCGATGAAGTTATTATCGAACATATCCCTAGAAATTTGAATGAGGAGGCTAATGAATTAGCACAGATTGCCTCTGGGTATAAAAATTTGTCCAAGGTCCTGATAAATCTAATAGAGATTAGAGAACTTTTATATCCATTAGAAGAAAGAGATGTACTACAAAATGATATTTCACGCAATGACCTGGAGACAAGCAATATTAAGCATATTTGGAAAATCCAAGTCAAAACGTGGACGGGAAGCTCATATAAGCTATTTTGGAGTATTAGGAGGGGCTTTGTACAGAAAATCTGTCGATGGAAATTTAGAGGTTTGCCTGAGTAAAGCAGAGGCTTATATTGCCTTGGCAGAAGTCCACAAAGGAATTTGTGGAGCTCATCAAGCAGGTGATAAGATGAAATGGGTCCTTCGACGTCAAAGATATTATTGGCCTACACTGGTTAGGGATTGTATAATGTTTACTAAGTCTTGTGAGGAGTATCAAAGACATGGCCATATACAAAATGTTCCTACTAGTGAATTGCATTCTATTGTTAAACCTTGGCCATTCAGGGGATGAGCTTTGGATTTAATTAGCCAACTTCATCCCGCATCGTCGAAAGGACATAAATATATTTTAGTAAGAGTTGATTACTTTACTAAATGGGTTGAGCTTGTGGCCTTAAAGGATGTAACCCAACAGGATGTGATTAACTTTATTGAAGATAATATAGTTTGTCAGTTTGGAATACCACAAACTTTGACAATCGACCAAGGGTCAGTATTCATTGGAAGGAAAGTTGTTGAATATGCCAATTCAAGAAAAATTAAAATGCTCACGTCGACTCCATATTATGCTCAGGCAAATGGCCAAGTAGAGGCCATGAATAAAATAATCATAAGTTTGATTAAAAAGCATATTGATCGACAACCTAGAAATTGGCATAATACTCTTAATCAAATTCTATGGGCTTATAGAAATTCACCAAGAGAATCAATGGGCACTTCGCCATATAAATTAGTTTATGGTCATGATGTAGTGTTACCAGTCGAGATTAATCTTCAATCAGTTCGTATTCAAAAACAAGATGAGTTACCGATTGAACATTACTGGAACTTGATGTTTGGTGAATTAAATGAATTAAGTGATGAGAGATTAATTGCTTTGGAAAACTTGATTCGAAAAAAAGAAAGAATTACTAAATTTTACGACAGTCGAGTTAAGTACAAATTTTTTAAGATTAATGACTTGGTTTAGAAAGTAATCTTGCCCATGGATAAGAGTTGTCGAGAATATGGAAAATGGTCTCCAAAATGGGAAGGCTCATTTAAAATTACTCAAGTATTTTCTGGGAATGTTTATGCACTTGTCGCAGTTAATTCAGGTTTGAGAGTTAAGTCTATCAATAGCAAATATTTAAAGCCATATAAGCCGACAATGTGTGAAGTAAAAATTAATAATGATTAAAAATAAAAATTTCACTTATATATTCGACAATTACAAGTTACATTACAACTTGTTTGAGTTGTCAGAATATTACAGAGAAAAATAGACCTGTTCTAAATAACCAGAAGCTTATCCCCAGCTGAAGCATATGTCGTTTGAGCTTATGGGACCTGAAGAAGAGGAAGAAGTAGATGACCTTTAACTTGTCCTGGACGAGATGACGGTTAGTCGTCTACTCCCAGATGAGTCATCCATATCATAACAACTGTGTTTTAGAAATACTGGGTTGTTACGATGATTACTAAAGCTCATCAAGAAAATTACGATTTTTACTGAAGCTCGGGATAGGTATCACCATTAATACATAATCCTTCTTCCATTTTTCCCATTGAGAGAAGAGGAAACTATCTGAAGACATGGTGAAATTCGCCGGGGAATGAGAAGGAAAGGGTCAGATTGCATTCTTTAAATCTTAGTATCTTTGATAACACTATTTATAGGGGATTTTGTAGATAAAGTCATTATGCAATGTTTAGTAACTTACATTATAATTAATTAAGTTAGTTATGATGTTCAGTTACGAGATACATTGAAAAGAAACAGAATAAAAGAGCATTTAAACATATAAAATTATAGAGCAATAAAAAAAACGTATTGGAAATTGATCAAAGGGAATCTTATTAGGTATTGGCCTAGAAGGCCATACAAATCCTGTCAGATTGTTAAACCGACAGAGTATAAAAAAAACCATTACATTTAAATTCTCTGCAAAACTTCCCAAGAATCTTCCAAAACTCGTTTGTTGGCACAAGCTTGTTTATATTCTGGTTCAAGAGAGTTTATATCTGCCAGCACATCTTTGGTCTCGACAGCCAATTGTTTCGAGTGGTTAATAATGCTTTGTTGCTTAGCACTCCCCTGTTGCAATGCCATGCTGAGCTTTTGCTTTCAATGGTGAGTTTCTTCAAGTTTTTTCTCCAAGTTTTCAATTTCTTTGTCTAGCTCTGCCTCCTTATTTTTTCCTTTAACAAGATGGCCTTCTAATCTGGCTTTCTCATTCTTTGTGTCGGTTAGCTGCTTTAGGATTTTGGATTTTTCTTGAACTTTTTTATCACAAGTAGGAATGATTTGACGAATGGTAGGCAAATTCAAGGACAAATTCTGGAGAAAATCTTTGACAGTCGAAGGAAGATCTCAATTAGTTATTGGAAGTTGTTGAGAAAGGGGTTCCAACTCAGTCACGATGGCCAACATTCTATCCCAAAGTGGTTGGTCGGAACTTAGTTGCTCAAAAGAGTAAGTGAAGGCGTTCTTTAACTCAGCCAAAAATCCAGTGACATAAGAGTCACTAGAATCTTATCCAGGCTGTGTGGAAGAGCGAGCTGATCATGGAGAACTTCTATGACTACGCGACAACATGGATATCAATTCATCTAAATCTACCTCTATGTCTTCAGAATTTTCTAGTTCTGCGACAGGCGAATTGATTTGAGATGATGGAAGTAGATTGGAAGGTGCAATTTCACCCAAAAGAACATTCAAGTCGAATTCTTCTAAAAAGATTTCGACGAGATTGTCTTTATTTATTTAGGAGGAACCAGCACCCATGGCAGTTTGGATTTCTGTCAGAATAGGCAAGGAGATAGCAGGCATTATAGGAGCCGGAGAAATTTGATCTTCTAGAGAGGGATTTTCATTGCCTTGCTAGCAGGACTGTCAGGTATAACAGGATTCGTCAATTGCTGTAGAAAACAAGGGCAATATTAGAGCAAATAAAATCAAAAGGATTTTTCAGTTGAAAAAACTTAGAATATTTTACCTCAGCAGACTGTTGAATTTGATCCTCAGTGCATAATTCGACGTTGGGTTCTAAAGGACTTTCAACAGTTTGTTCAGCTTCTGGATCCTGAAACAGAGGAAAGATCAAATTATTGAATGAAGTCCAAGTTTTCAATCCTTAAGGAAGAAATTATGTCAATTAGCATTTACCTTGAAGGGAATGGAAGTGGTTTCTGCTTCAAGTTCAGTAGTAAGTTTCAAAATAGAACTTGAGGATTGAGTCTTCTTCTTTTTCTTTTGCAAAGGTAAAATGAGGTGAGAATTTACTAAGATATATATATAAAAGGGAAGTTACAGAAATTATACCTTCAGAGGATTTTCAGAAGATGGGCTTGGAGACTCTATAATTTCGACAGAAGAAGTGGAAGTTGAGTCACCAACCTATATTTGACAAAAGATTTAGTTTCGACAAGTTGAGACTAAGTTCTAAAGTTTGGTCGAAAAAGACACCTTGGAAGTTTTTGCCTTTGGAGGCTAGGTAGTAGCCTTGTGCTTAGCAGGACTTTTCGTCGAGGCTGCCTTAGTTGTCTTTGCATTTGGGGCTTTGGGGATAAAAGGATTTTGAGCTTTCTTGCCTTTTCTCTTTTTCAAGGTAGAGGTTTCTACTTTTTGTTCTTCCTCATCCCCTTCTTCTAATTGTTTGTACTCTAAGGGTCTTTTCAATGGGGTTGCTATGAAAAAAGAATAATAATTAGTCGACGAAATAAGAATTCAACGTCAGAATATGAAAAGAAGTACCTTCGGGTAATTTAGTGATGACTCGAGTATCTTTGGCAAATTGTTCATACGATGAATCAAACCAACGGGTAAAAGTAACTTCTAGAGATCTTGTAAAAAAAGATGTTACTCACAGAAAAGATCCTATCAGAAGTGAAGAAGTTACCAGCCCTGGTGGGTTTACCCAGGAATTCATGGGTCAAACTAAAACAAGCACAAGGAAGAGACACTGGTTTTGGAAAAGGAACTTGAAAAGGTTCAAGCCGTGCCAAAGGGTTTTTTATGGAAACCATCATAAAGTTAATGGAGCATTTTTCCTTGTGCATTTGTTTTTGTTTAGCCATGACTTCTTCACAGTGTCGAACAATTGTGCCAGGATACCTGAAGTCCCACTTGATCTTGTAGTATTTCTCAAAAGCTCTAATATCTTGAATATGCTTACCTTTGGTTCTTGTCGAAGGTTCTTGATCCTACACAGGAATAAGAGTTTCAGTAATACGGCTTTGACAAATTTCAATATCGACGTGGTAAGGACTATAATATTTAGTCCACCATTCGACAAAATCTTTGGTAACCCCTCTATAAGGTGTAAAAGAAGAAATCAAGAAATGATGTTTGAATCTTTCATTCTTCATAGCCACACGACCAAGATCTACTACGTTTGACAAATGGCCATTGATAAGATGCTCTTTTGCTTTTGAAGAAAATGGTGCAGGAATGACCTGACAAAATCCTAGTTGTCGAGCTACCATGTTTGGCATATCTAGCTCTATAGATCTATCCGTTGAACTAGGGAGACCAGCAACTAGGACTTACCTACAAAGAAAATTAGACCAAATAGAAATATTGTCGGCTTGAGTGGAAGAATTGTCAGAAATTAGTGGTCGAGTAAACCATTCTGGACTGAGAGAATGGTCGGCAAAAGGTGCAAAATATATGTCCTCAGTATTGAAGGAAATCGAATGAAAAATGCTGCAAAAATGCATGAAATTCTTTAGGTTTTGTTTGTGGATTTTTTCATGCTTGACATGGCAAAGCTTTATGCCATAAGTAGAAGAAGAAATTGTTGAAGGAGAAGTGTTGACTAGGTAATCTTTTAAGATAGCATTCAACCAGAGCTGGAGCAACCATATGGGACCACCAGCGTTAGTTTTCTTTGTCTGGGACCTGATGTTTTGAACAATCTCACCAATGCCGAGATAAAGATTGGCAATGAGGAATTGGCCAAGAGCCAAATTTTTACCTTCATGAAGAAGATTGGCAAGATGAAGATAAGATTTAGATACTTGAACTGACTTGGTACATAAAGCATAAGCCGACAACCAAAGAAGAAGAAAAGCTACATGTTCTTCGTCGGATACAGGGTCTTTTTCTGCAGAATAGAAGCTGATGAAATTTGAAAAAGAAGTTAGGGCTTTCGAATAAACATCAATAGTATTCAGAGGTAGGAGGACAGGCGTTATGATTTCCCCGTCTGGTCGAAGACCAGTTATTGCAGCTACGTCAAACAGCATAGGTCCCATCATGCCATAAGGAAAATAGAAAGTATTGGTAGTTTTATTCTAAAAGAAAAAAGACGCACCCAACATACAAGAATCCATTTTTATGGGGTAACGAGAGAGTTGAATGCAGTCGAAGATACCTATGTCCCTCTATAGAGTTTCTTTAGAGGCTTGAATTCTATTAAGCCAATCAAGATATCCATTGATTTGGCCGGGAAGGGTTCTGAAAAGCCTCTCAGATTTACTAAAGTAACTAATGGGAATAGAAGGAAGAGAAGCCAAGATAGCTTCTTCTTTGGGATTTTTACAAGGAAAAAAGCTTTGAATTTCTTTGGTAATGAATTCTTTGGGCAGAACTGGGCCCAAGAAAGCAACTGGAGGATCTAAAGAAAGTGAAAGGTCATTGATAGGAAGAATTATCTTGGAAAGATTCCACAGTTCAGATTTCTCTAGAACTGGGTCTTGAACAACGGCGTGGCTGCCCAAATCTATGGATGGTTCATTGAAAGATTGAGAGTGAAAGGCCATTGTTGAAAAAGAAGTTTTACAGAAAAAGACGCGCGAGAATAAGGTTGAGGACAATGACCAGTAGAGAATGGAGTAAAAGTGGCGTGATTTTGTGAAATTTAAAGAAGTAATGAAAAGTGGATAAGGTGAGAAGATGCGTGATATTCGTAAAAACTCAAAAAAGCTATTTTTCAAAAAGGGGTAAATATGATCCCTATTTATCAGGAAAAAAATGGTTATTTAATGTTTGAAATGATAAGTTGCAGTTGTAGTTTTCAAGAAATCCAAGGAAGATTTTACTGGATTTTTGAAAATCAAATCAAAATATTTTCAAAAAGATTTTTTGATAAGGTCTTGACGTCGGATTGGAACTAGAAGATAAGATTAAAATTTATCTTTCTTCCAGCAGTGTCGAAAGAAAAATTTTGAGGGGCAATTGTTAGGGGTAAAAAATACAAGTTCTTATTCGACAAAGATATTTCCGACAGATGGGTGATATTCAACGAAGTTGGATGATTTGTGTAACACCCTCCGTAGGGCGTCACATTTTAAAAAAATAAATAAATCTTAAAACTAATTAAAATTATTTTATAAAAGCTTCGAGTTTCAAAATATGGATTTTAAAATTTCTTGTCGCGGAAATACAAACTTACCGGAAATTTTAAGTAAAATGGAAATTAAATTTAACAGATTAACATACACATCACCAATCATTTCATATAAGTTAAAACGTAATATTTACGATTTCGAGAAACAAAAGAGCAAACCCAAAGACGGTACTACCAATAGCACGAACAACACTAACGAGAAAAATTCAACCTACATAGTCTGTTTCTTCACCAACTGCATCTTGTTGAAACTTGAAAGTCCACTCAATGACGCTGTCACCATCTCCAGAGTACTGTCTCCTATAGGTTTGAGTATGTGTTCCGCCTACTATACGAATTCAAATAATACAAACCAAACAAACAACACAGAAAGAGGTGAGATCCCCTTTCACCAATACCAAGATTTGGTAGTAAAGAATGATTCGAATGACAAAGTTATTCCATACACACAGATAATCACAATTATAGTCATGTTATCAATTTACAAATATTTCTAATATGCATATAACCTAATAAAATAAACAAGTAATAACATTATCGGGATCGATAGATATAACAATTCATACCATATAAAATATCATAACAAGACAATAAAAATAAAGATTAAATTCAATAACAACAAAATTTCATAGCAGAACCAAAATACAATAATGCACAGACAAAATACAACATATAAACAATAAATATCGATATAAAAGATCACAAATAAAAATATCACGGATAAAAGATAATGAGATAAAAGAAATAACAAATAAAAGATAATAGATAAAAATAATAAATAGAAGATAATAATGCACCACATATCAACATATACAATAAGACATAATCCTACTCCATGGAGCTAAACCACACAAACACGACATCGAGGGAACGACCCGCAAAGTCCTCTAGTACCACGGCTGCCCAACCAAACTATTGCACCTTTGTCTTACGTTGTGTCTATAGCCCCACGACACAAGGAATCCATCATCCCGGCGTGGTGTAGTTCACGGTCTCACGTTGTGGTACTACAGGGCAATGTACTATTAGACTTCACCGATCTCGATTAAACATAGTGTGTGTCGAGTCCACTAGTATGTCGCCATTTACCACGGCCCATAAGAAGAACCAACTGTCCACATATGGATTTTATGCACACTAATGCCTCCAAGTCCATTCAAGATCGAACCACACTACGCTTATCGCACCGACAATACGATGTGATTCACCTCGTCAATCAATCCACCAAAAATTTTGGCATAAACTCAATACACAACCAAAGATAAGAAAATTACGAAAATACCCTCAAGAGGTAAAATATATAAAGCCTGTACGGGTTCTCATTTTCCCGACAGCGAAATCCTCAAAAGCTTATACGGGTTCACATTTTTCCGACAAATGAAAAATCCTCAAAAGCACATGTACGGGTTCTCATTTTCCCGACAACGAAAGCTTGCCCTCATTGGCAACAAAGAGATATATAAAGAAAACCTGTACGGGTTCACATTTTCCCGACAGCGAAAAATACAGTAATGTTTAATCGCGTAGAAATTTTATCGCGTTTTCATAATTCCGTCATTTTTACAATCGTTTTCAAATCGCGTAAATAAATTTTTCTGTTTTTTAAAATCGCGTAGGATTTTTAATACGTTTTCTCAATCGCGTAAGATTTTTAAATCATTTTCCTGTCCAACTTCCTTAAAATAACTGTTTAAAACAAACAGAAATAATATTTAGTACTTTTAAATTACGTAGAATATTTTTCATAGCGTATACTGTCTTTTGGACATCTTTTCTATCTTATTTATCCGTTTTTACTAAAAATTGACAGTATTTTGTTTAATAAATTATAATAATGGTTTCCTAAATTTACCATTTAAAAGTCCTTTTCATTTTTATTAATACCAAATAATTATACTTTTGAAAATTCCTAACGTGCTTCAAAACACACGATGAGCTATACGTTAGAAATTTTATAAAGCTACTGTATTTCTTCTTACAAAAAAACCATTAGTATTAACCTCTTAAACTTAATTCTAACTACTTTATTTCTTTAAAACTCATTGTAGAAAATTTACTTTAACTTGTATTGCTTCTTCTTGATTGAAAATAGCTTGGAATTAATTTTAGAAATCATGAATGTCTAATTTGGCATGTTGGCCGAATTTGATAAAAACTTTGCATTTGATTTCCAAATTATTTTTCACCTTTTAAATACATGTTTAATCTCTTGTATTGTCTACATTGATTTAATCCTTACCCTAGAAAATAGTTTTAGAAATCAAAGTGTTGAAGTTAGACATGTTGGATGAAAATGTAAGGTTATGCCATTTAATTTCCAAATTCATTTTTCTTGATCTAAACAAATGGATATCTTACCAATTCTCTTAGGTTAATTAAATCAACTTTTAAGAAAATTAAGAGAACATTTTGGTTCCCCATTTGGATCATGGTCGTGAGCCTTGTTAATGTGTTCTTTGGAACACTCATGCAATCCTTGACATATTATTTGCATCTTATCTATTATCATGCATTTCTAACACATGCAATATTATTAAAGCTTGTAGACATGCAAATTAAAGCTTGTAGACATGCAAATTATTACAAATATCACATAAGAAGACTACTAACAAATACACAACAACCTACTAGTAAGCACCAAATTATCAAACACACAAATAACAAACACACAAATAATTAACACATCAAAACAAGCACACCACCGAATCCTTATGGATTCTACAAGCACAACCACATATATTCCTCACCACCAACACTTGGTTGATGAGGGTAATCTCCTCTTACCTCTTGTAGAAACTTCCAAAGCCATTGTATGTCTCCTTCAAGCAATTCCTCTCCACCAAGAGCTACTTGAAAAATCAAAGAAAACATACAATATTAATATCTAAGGCTTGAGTAAGGAAAACCATGAATCAAAATATGGTTTAAAAGGAAAGAATAAAATTAATAGTGAAGATTTCATAAACTTCACCTTAAAACCCTACACCTTGAGCTTGAAGAACAAGGGTGAAAATGGATGATTTAGGAAAAACTTCCAACATGAAAGTTCCTTAGAATGGTATGGAGATTCAAGATCTATGGTCATTTAAATTTTTAGAAGCTTGGAAGACGATTTTTGGTGAGTTGGCCGAATTCAAGGGGGAGAGAAAAAGGAAAGAAATTTGGTTGCTTGACCTTGGTTCTTTGGAGAAAAAGAATATAGATAGAAAAGGATATAGAAGAGAAATGATGGAGATATGGTGGAAGACCGTAGGGTTGGAGAAGAAAAAGAGAAGAAAAGTTGAGAGCTTTTGGCTTATTTGATGTATTTGGAGAAAGATGGTAGACTTGGCTATGCATGGCCGTGAATGACTTTGAGAGAAAGAATGAATAATGAGGTGAGATGGCTAACTATAGTATATTGCCTTTCACCAAATGTGAAGAGCCTTGGAAGTCAAGTGTATTTGCCGTGAAAGCATTGAGAAAAGGTGATAATTATATTTTGTTTTGCTATCTTCAATTGCATGGTCACAAATGCATTGAAAGTAAGCATGAAGTGAAATGTAATAATGGTCTCCATAAAGCATGCACTTGCCGTAGAAGCTTGGAGAACATGAATATATTGAAGTGTTGGAATTGCCTTCCTAAAGGCATTCAATTGCCGTAAATGTATTCATGACAAGAAGCCATCTCTATTGACTTTGTCATACTTGATTAATAAATGAAAGGTAGAAAAGAATTAAATTGCAATATTTGGTCTTCCAAAATTTAGCTTGGCCGTAGACATTCAATAAAGAAAGCCATTAATATTGACTTGGTTAATTAGTTGAAAGATAGAAGAATGGAATTGTAATATTGCCTTTGCAAAAGTTGCAATTGCCGTAGAATGAAATCAAAGAGAAGAAACCAAGGTTGACTAGTCTTTATTTGGTTAATTTGGCTTTCAAAATGAATTCCTAAAGCTTCCTACGTAAATTCACTTTGTGAATTGGTTAATTATAGCAAATTTCATCTCTTCCACCGTAGCCAACAATTTCAAGAAGTCAAACATTTGTTTAAAAGCTTGCTTTCTATTGGTTCTTAAAATTCAAGCCATTAATTTTGACCAATTTCTATTGGTTAAATATTTGCTAACTTGATTCTTATTGGTTGCTATTTTTGTTGACCAATTTCCTATTGGTGCACACTATATGTTATAGCATACTTTAACCAATGAATAATATTTATTATTTAAAAGTCAAGTATCTATTATCCAATGGATAATAAAATACACATAGATTTTTATTTTATACTAACAGAGTAGAAATTATTATTGATTATTTTTCTTCTACTGATTACCCTTGATGAGTCATAAAGCGAGTCATCACAGAGAAATTTCTAGAATATGTGACTCACTACAATGAGTCAGTATGATGAGTCATCGTGGAATTTTCTAGAACGGGTGAGTCAGCATGGCGAGTCAGCGTAGATATTTTCTAGAGCAGATGAGTCAGCATAGCGAGTCACAGTGCTGCGTCACTGACTGCATCAGCATGGCGAGTCATCAGCTGAGTCAGCACGGCGAGTCATCACTATCTGTGTCACGGTTGCATCACTGACTGTGTCATCATGGCGAGTCATCAAAGAAGCTTCTGGAACTGCTGAGTTGTCACGCCACGTGTCATCATCCTATTGGCCTGTTGCGATGAGTCATAGCCACCAATTTTGACTAACTCCTTATTGGTCCACGTGTACAGCACTTAATGACTAAACGTGGGTCCCACAAAATGTTTCCGGGTCCGCCGTCACTTTTTTTTATCTTGACTAATAAAATAATATTATAATAATATAAAATTATTTTATTTGTGATTAAATCCTAAAAATTAAAAGATAAATTTTAAGCTCATTCAGAATTGGGTTTAGTAAGATCCCCCGCCTATCCGAATAATTAAAAACAGATTTTCCTGGTCCGGAAAAATATTATTTTTCTACCCCGGAGCAAATCACACAAAAAGTCCATATAAAATCACAGACAGTAATATTGAGTACTGTATCATGTAGAAAACAATTAAAAACAACAAAAACAGTACAAACAGCACGTTCGGGACGTAACGGTCATTTTTCCATTTTTTCCCACAACGTAGCTAATCATGCAAAACGTTCAAATAAAATTACAGACAAGATATTTGTTCGTATATCAACCAGAAAAATTAAAACAATGATTCAAGAAAAATTTTATTTCACTGTCTTGAAGAAAAATACGTAAAACGATTATATAAAATACTAGACAGTATTATACATCTGTTTTTCATACAGAAAAATTTAAAACAGCAATTTGATAAAATTTTTATTTTACTGTATCGAAACAAATTATGTAAAACTACCAAATAAACTAACAAACAATATTATTTTTCTGTATTTCATACAGAAAAACAAGAAACAGTAAAATAGGGATACAACAGTCTTTTACCCAAAAGTTGGGATGTTACAATTTGACCAATAAGGGTTTCGATAGCCAGATGATAACATTGATACAATTGACGAAGAGATTTTCGACAGTTGGGTGATGACATTGAAGAAATTTTCCAAGTGTTGGATCAACGAAAGTGGTTTTGTCGGAGAGATTTCATAACTGCTATCAGTATTTGTCGAAAGTATAAGTTACCAATTCTGAATTCGATAGCTAAAAGATGATATTGAAAAATTCTAGTGGCTAATACAAATGTTAAATGGTCAAGAGTTGGTTATTGTCGAAAATTAAGTAAGAGAACGTGGCATAAACTGCCATGTACGTGGTTAGTTATTAGGAGTCAGTTATTTTTTACGTATTTGCCTATAAATACTAGTATTCACGATGTACAAATGATGGTTTTACTGTATATACAATCCTAACATCTCACTCAAACAGATTAACGGATTTGACTCCAAGTATGACTTCCATTTTCATTTCCAGACATTTACATTAATGTAATGTATTTGTAAATTCTTTATTTTCAAGCCTTTCCCTTTAAATTTCTTTATCTTTTCTGCACATTTACGTTTTCTGCATTTAAATTTTCTACACTTTAAACTTTCTGCATTTTACATTTCCTGCATTTTAACTTTTTGCACCTTTATTTTCTGTACTTTAATCTTCAGTACTTTTACATTTCATGCACTTTTACCTTCTCTGCACTTTACATTTTTTGCACGTTATTCATCAGTTTCCTAAAAGCTCTTTTTTCAAACGAGATTACCACATAACTCTGAACTCACATTTGACTGATAAAATATATTTATTTGTTAGAATTTGTCTTAACTAAATTCACCCATAATTCAATGTGAGCCTAGAGGGATTGAGAATCCTCAATTACCATGACGTCAAAGTCGACTAGCTTCTTGTTCTCGTCATTAGTAGCTTTTATCCTCTTCTCGTCCTCCTACATCTTGATCAATTTCTCCTTCTCTAGAGTCCACTTATCCTCACGCAGCCTCTCCAATTCACATTCAAGATCAGTTGCTCTGTTGGCCTTAGGGATGAATTTCCCTAGAAAGTGTAGGAGTGTCACGTTGCGAAGATAGTGGACCTCACCTAGGTGGATTTCGTGAGTCATGTCTACCTTAGCCAACTTTTCCAGGTCGAGGGCCAGTAGTAAAGCCTGTTCAATAAGCTCCCTTGTAGGATAGTCCTTGCCCCATATTGAGGGCTCTGGGAAACGAATGAGGGTGTTAGGAGAAAGCTCACCACCCTAAGGAACTGTCAAGTCCATGACAAGACCATCGACCTAGGTTAATGTCTACAACAGGGATTGGCTTGCTTGGTTCCTGGCCTTTTATTTTTGGGATTGGAGTTGGGCACCTTGGTTCGTTGTCTCTGAGGTTTGATCTCGGATCTCCAAGATGGTTTCATTTTTGGGGGCAAAGGCAGTACCCTTGCCCTTGGTTTCTGAGTGGCTCTCTCCACTATCCTCTATTGGAGATCTTCCAAATTGTGAGGGGAGCTATACTCTCTACATGAAAGAAAAAAGAAGCATCATTTTCAAATATACTTGAAATAAATACAGATAAATTCAAGTATGTATCACCATTTTCACTAAGTAAGCATAGATTTCTTTCTCCGGCATCTCAATTACATCTTTCAAAGTGATATGCTCCTTAGCAGTAGCCCATCCCATGAGGAAGGCAGCAGCATCCACCTCGTCTGCCATGAGATCCTCTTCACGGACCTCGTAATCCTGTAGGCGAAGCTAGAAATGTTGGGAGGTCCAGTAAAGGTACAATGTTGGCTCTCCCTCATTAATAAGAAAAAATGACCTGGTTCTGAGAGCTGCCTTCAATGTGAAAAACTCGTCCTTGATGTTTTTGTAAGACTCAAGGAAGGTTTCGAAGATTTTGTGGTCGCTCTTGACTCCCAGTGTCAATCACACCTTGGTTGGACCACCTCCATTAGGCTGCACCATTTAAAACAAGTAAAAGACTGTTGGGATGGTGCACAAAAGACTTAGATGCTAGCAAAGAAGTTGGTATGCCCAGATAAAAGCCTAAGCATTCAGGTGTAGTTACGTAAGTGCCTATTGAAAATGGTTTAGAACACCTATTTCAAAGGACGAAAACAGAAGGCGAACCCCGAGCTTCATAAACATCATGTCATACAAATACATGAAATGTTTAGTCCCTCAAGTTCACGTTGTGTAGACCCGTTCTTCATCACTTATCGGGTGGACGTTGAACTCCTCATCCTAGACACACGTCCTTAGTCAATTGAAGGTAAACCCGTAGAACGGCTACCTCTTTCGAAGTATCGTATTGGGATGGTATGTTTTTAACTTTGGAACTCACCTATCTATATAAGTTAGTGTTAGGGACCGCATTAGACGTGCGAACCGGGGCAACAGATGGGGCAATACCTTTCCTTTTTTTCCCTACGTATCGAATCTCGGAAGGAGAACCTATAGAGGCCAAACTTTCGACATTAAAATTATATGTGCCTTGGAAAAGACATCGTCCCCATAGAAACCCCTATATCGCTTCATATGCGGAGGTGGTGTTTCAGTCAGTACCTCTAAGGAATTACTACCCTCCTCACTACTACTCTCTACCTCTCATATGACCTTGCCATGGTTTGAATGAAAAATGCTAAAAAAGGAGAAAGATGGGAGTAAGCAATACCTTTGGTGTGGAGAAGATTGAAGAAAACTGAATGAAAGGCTAAGAATATATACAACTACATATGTCGCTGTGAGCCATCGTGAAAGCACTTGTCGAAAATCACCTAGTTCACAAAAAAGTTTTTTAGAGAATTATGAGAAGTAGCAATAGTGGGAGGTTTTCATCCACTCTTTTATTTATAGGCCACTAGCGCCTTAACTGCCACCATCATAGTAGGGACACACTGGGTATTTCAAAATATTTGAAATGATGGCAGTGCAAAGCCCAAACAATAACGTCCACTCACCAATAGCCACATGGCTCCAAAAAGCTGCAAACAGTAGATGAAGCGATCCCATCCACAAACGAAGCATCTCAGACAAGCCAAGTGTCACTAGACATAAAGAGCACAATGCTTGATCCCAACTAAAGTCTTACCCCTGATGAAGGATCTCGGATTTAGCCTACGGATCCCATTTGTCATGGTGATACTACCCTGGATCACAATCGAACTTATTTTGAAACCCAACAACTCATAAAATTTCAAATCTCAGTACATATAGCATGCCACTCCCACTAGGACCCTCATCATAATAGTTCCTGGCAAGAGGGAATTATAACTTCACACAAGATCCCAAAAAGATACACCTTATTAGGGGTAAGTGATTGAAGGAGCGTGTACACTGGAAATAGGACAACAACTACACGTCTCATCATAAAGAGGATCCCGGTGTTAACGCCTCTCAATGGATCCCATAGTTTGGCAGCAACTAGCATTCCCGTTGACTGTTGTTTAGAGTATCTCGACACTCCACTTATAGCTGAGTGCCAATTTAGGGACAAATATTCTAGACCGGGATCCTTACTAAGGCGAACGAGAAGTAACCCAACATCATGTATCTCGGACTAAGGCTCCAACCTGAAACGACTCCACTATTAATGGATACACAATTAAAAGGCAATCACTCTTAGCAATTCCATCGCAAATAGGAGTGATTGTAGTCTTTATCAATAGCCATAACTGCTCATGAATGCACAATTTAAAATGAGATTCCCTCTTGCTTAACCACTAAGCAAACTCTTTCTATAAATAACAGGCTAAGCTACTTAGGTAACTCTTTGAACTGCATTTTTCTCCTAGTCCATAGCCTAACTTAAGCGTCAGAATGCCTTTACAGGTACATCATCTCCTCGCTCTGTCATTGCTATCACCGCACCAAGGAGGAAAACACCACCCTCAACTCATTGAAAACGCTTCTAGGTGATCTATATTAAGCCATTTAGAACACAACACATTTCTAGTTAATTATATTACATTTTAGCTTTTTAAACTTCCCCAATTTAGTAAGAGAGAATTAAAAAATGTAAAATTAATTACTACAATAATCAGAATTTTTAAAAAAAAGACAATAATTAAATACAAATATTACAAAATGAGAGAGAGAGAAAAATTTCTAAAGATGAAATTAAGAGGTGCAAGCAAGTTTGTAGCGGTTTGATCACAAAACTTATTTCTACTTCCACTCATCAAGCTCTTTTTTGAGAATTTCTGATATTCTTTTTCTAGCTACAAATTATAACATCCTAATGCTAGTACTAATAACGTATCCGGAAGTACGCATTAATAACTAGAATTAAGTATGTCACTTATAATAATAAAATAAATTTAAATTATAATTTTATAATATATAGAAAATATGAGTCTGAAGTGGAATGAGATAACGTATATATATTAAAATATGATAATATCTAACGTATTTTACATTACTCATAAATTACATAATATGTTACAATTTACTAATTACACAAAAAACATACAAATCTCATCAACACTATTTTATGCCTTCATGTTCTATCTACTTGCTAAAGCACGCGTACCTGGAAATATTACGGAAATACAAATAAAAAGGGGTGAGAATTCTTTGAATTCTCAGTAGTATAAATAAAAATCTATGTCATCATAATACTTCCAGCTGCTTTGGGAAAAAATCTCATTTTAAAACTCATTTTATAATGTAGGAAGATGGCAAAAGCCAAATTCAGTCCTTCCTCTTCCCGAAATAGAAATCTAATTATTAATCTTTGTAAGAAGTTCTTTTGTGAAAGTAAATAAGATATTTAACACTCATAATTCTTCACAATTCATTAATTATCATAGTCTACAAATCATTATATCTTAACAAACATTATAACACAATAATCATTATCTGATCTTAGGCCGGAACTTTTCAACCTATTCATGACAGTTACGTTTGTCACATAAAATTACTTTGAGTAACCCAAGCCATACTAAATGAGGAAATTACATTATCCTCATTCTAGAATCATGGTAGAGAGGAAATTATGTTATCCCTGTACTATCTTGATAGGGAGGAAATTACGTTATCCTCACACTATCATCAGTTAAGGATCACCTCTGTCGATTAAGAAGAACTTGAGTAAAACTACTCCGGAAGGGAGGGAATATTCATCCCCACACTTATATTCTAACCTTGGATAAAGATCCTTTCCATTTAAATCTCTTAGCCATATTATATACACTTGGTTGTGGTTCTCATGGTAATTCCAACACCAATATTTTAAATCAAACAAAACTTCAAAGCACCACAAAATGCTTTCTAACTTGGCAGCCTTTAAACTTATGTTTTCAATCACATCTTAAGCCATAATTACATATAGAATGATGTCAAAATTCTAATGTCAAAGGGAAGTTTTGCGCATAACCTTTAACCATCATATATGTCATAATATCTTGCTTAAAATAACAACATTTATGGTCACACAAGGACTATGTTGCCATAACCTATAAGGACCATTGAAGACATAATTTTCATGTAAAACACATCAAAATTCTAGTCACAAATAGGACCAACATTGCCATGACCATTCAACATCATTCAAGCCATGATTTCACACATTAAAAACAACCACATACAAATCAAAATCTGGACAGCATGCTGCCCTTATCATTTATTATCATTCAAGTTCTAATTCAAGCACAAAAACCATTATAATCCAACCACAAAAATGACAACACCTTGCTATAATTTTCTAGCACAACTTAAGCCACAAATTATGACATAAAAGCATCACAGGGTCGTCTTGAAAACAGGGCAGCAAGCTGCCATAGGAAATCAATCCAAAGAACACCATGAAATTTCCATTTTCTTAACCTATTCAACATCACAACCTAATACAATCATCAATAGAAATAGATGAACAAATAAAAGAATACAACCACCTCTAAAACCCTTCATGGCCGCGAGACATAGGGTAAACAAGCATCAATCAAATTCACAAATTTTTGTTCATAAACTCATGTAAGAAATAGCACTAGAGTAAGGTAAGAATAGAAACACAAAAAAAAACACAAGCTATGGCCGTGAGCTTCCAAGCTCTAAGAACTAGATTTTTGTTTCAAAAATAATGTAAAAAGAAGAGCAAGATGATGGTATAGAACCCCTACCTCACTCGTAACTTTGCTCCCTTGAGTTTCCTTATTTTTCCTCTTGTTTTTGCTTCTTGTTTCTCTTCTCTGTTTCCTTTTCTTTATCATGTTGGAGCTGCTGTGTTTGAAGTTCCTTTGCCTCTGTTTTGCCAAGTTAAAAGTGTAGAGAAAGTGAGAAAGTAGTAGAGATTTCTAGAGATAAAAGGGTGGGCGGTTGGTTTGGTCAAAGATGACCAAATTTTGAGTCAGTAACTTTTATACCTATTAAACACTTTTTAATCTTCTAAAACTAAGTTTTTAAATTATCATACGTATTATGAAAAACTTTAGAACTCAACTTAGTTTTTAGATCAATTTTTTCATAATTTTATGTATATCGCTATTTATCAGTTAAGCTTCATTACTCGACTCTTAGTTAAATTAAATTAAGAGATTAAATAAATATGTTTACTGATACTTATTTTGATTGGTATTTTATATACCAAATTATTCTTTATATCTTACTTATCATCTTTATGAAATTTCATAATTTTCAGAGATACTTAGTTGTTCATAATTGTTCTCTTAATTTATCTTCAGTATCCTTAAAAATATTAAACTGACTCAAATGCTTCCCAAAAATTTACTACAACATTTATCCATAGTTTATAGACAGGAAATTAATTTTTCTTATTTATTCCCATTATATTTGCTGATTATGCAGATACTTTAATTATTTCTTTACCGTCAGTATTATAGAATTACTCTGAAACTGATTTAAAAAATTATCCAAATTAATAGATAATTCTTACAAGTATTATTGAGCTTCTATAACATTAATTATGATCATTAGACTAAGGATGATGTTACACAAATCCTAAGCATTCACAAACTGTACGTCAATATACATCTAGCTATGTCATTAAAAAAAAAAAAAGTCACTCAACATAAGATTTCAAACCTAAAAAGTAGCGTCCGCAGCATGAAAGAAAATCCTAAAATGCTTTCTACACTCTACAATTCTTTGCTCTTGATTAATAAAAGCAAAATATTGCAGCTTGTTAACTTATACGTGTTTAAGTTATAATAGACTGTTCAGGATGTGTTTTGATGATTTTAAGGTAATTACATTTCCCCCGTCGCTTTAGGACTTGATAGTTGATATATTGTTGAGAACTTTTGAACAGCCTTAACCTGTAATATTTGAATTTTTTTTTTAAAAAAAAAAACTTATTCAAGCTACCCCCCCCAAAAAAAAACTTGTAGAAGCTTTCTCAAAAGTCAATGGCATCCACATGCATGAATGAGTTTGCCTAAAGAGATTTTTTTTTTAAAAAAAAAGAAACTAGTTGCTATTATTAATAATATTAATCTGTCGATTATTTTTTATTCAGTAATTAGTAGATATTAAGTTGTCAGTGTTGATATAATTAAGCATTTTGTACAAAAATCATTTTTGGATTATTGAAAGTACATTTCACTTATGTCATGGTTATAAAATAATTCTAAACTATATTAATTGTATTAACTTTTATTAAAATTAATATAAAATATGACTTTTCGGCCAATGAAGAGTAATGATATACAAATAAAAAAATTGATAAAATTCAGTCTGAATTTACTAAGATTCAAGAGTGACTGTTGAATAAGTCAAAGTGATAAGAACTACTTAATTATCTAAAAGTTAATAATAATAATCTCAATTCATTCTAATTCTAGTAAAAATTCTAGCAAAAGAATTATGACTGCCTAGTATTTTTCATAAAATATTTACTTTTTCATGACACCGTACTACTAATACTAATTATAATACAATTAATTGATTAAAATAATTTTGTACACTTATTTATCCATTAAAGTAGACAATGATGACGAAGTGGGAATGTAAATATTAGTAGACTTCATAAGTTAAATGTAATGTATCTGTCTACACGGATTAAGATTTTTTTAATTTTTATTTCTTCTTAAATGATTAATTATAAGAAAAAAAAAATATAAAATTATAAAAAAAAATTCATAAATTTTAATTAAGTCTCACATTCAATTTTTTTTGTGTCTTTCTCTCTTTAATAATTGATCACTTAAAAAAAAATTGAGAGAATTCTGATCCATGTCTATACTGTAATTGCAAACTTTTCACTTGGCAAACCCCACTTATATATATTTATCAAGTAGGTGATGCCTTTATTTTTTATAGTCAAAATCGTCACCGATCAGACTGAATTTTAATATTTCTTTTTCTCTTTAATCAAACATAATAAGGAATACATAAAGTTAAACTTCTGTATGCCTTACACAACGTATAGAAAACACGTTCTGCTAGACATATTAAGGGGAACCTAGGCGTTAATTAAGAACATGGATCACATGTTTCATCTTCGTTCCTCAGTGCCCTTATCCTATGTGCAACCACCGGAAAGTAGACCTCGCATGGTTAATGTTGCTTCCAGCATGACAATCCCAGTGGTAGATCTTGGGGGACATGATCGTGCTGAAACCCTGAGGCACGTTTTGAGAGTTTCCGAGGAGTATGGAATTTTCCAGGTTCATACTGAAGATTTCTTTCCCTTCGCCATTTTCATTCTGTTTTTCCTTCTTCCATCTCATAATTTCAGTACTTCAAAATCAATACTCAGTCTTATGTTAATAGCTCAGTTGATAAGAATTGGGAACGTATTAAAAGAATAACAAAAATTGATCTTTTCAAATGCTCTCTTTCTCACTTTCTCTTTTCCTACGCCCTACTCTCTCCCTTAGGCTAGTGGCCCCACTAAGGGTCCTCCGCCAGGCCACGGGTCCTCTAAAACCTTACCAAAGAAAAAAAAGCACTAAGTAAGCAACATGTTAAAAATTTCCAAATAACAAAATGCATAATGCGCTTCATTTTCATGCGCTAAAAATATGTTTATGCTTGGTTAATATGAAAAACTGTGATGTAGGTTATCAACCATAGTGTTTCCAAGGAGTTAATCGAGGATACACTGAATATCTTCAAGGAATTCCACGCCATGCCTACCGAAGAAAAGATAAGTGAAAGCTCCAAGGACCCAAATGGAAGCTGCAGGCTCTATACAAGCCGTGAGATTAACAACAAAGGTGCCATTCAGTTTTGGAGGGATGCATTAAGACACTTTTGTCCACCTTCGGGAGAATTTGTGGAGTTTTGGCCTCAGAAACCTGCAAGATACCGGTAAAGTCTACAAGTTTATTGCTTTCGTTTGAAACTTTAATTGTGCTAGTCTTGATTATTGTTATTTCATTGTTTTGAATATTTTATTTCACAAAATGAAATTTTATTTCATCTTTGAGGTCAGCATTTAAATGAATTATAAATCCTTGACAACGATCACGATAATATAAAATCATTCAATTCGAATCAGAGATGCATTGATAGTGGAAGTTGATGTGTTCGCGGTTGACAATGATTTCCTCTTTCCTAATAGTTGATTGTGTGCTTTCATTAAAGTGGATTAAAATATTAGGGAAAATTAAGGGCAAGCACTACTAAAGAGCAATATTTAATCTAAAAGAATAAAAAAAGGAAAATTATTAAAAAGGACAATTTAAATTTAATTAGAGAAAAGGGCATCCTAATTTCACCTAATAGTCGAAATTAAGCTTAATGAAATATTAATCATCCATCTCTTTTCTAATTTTTTCATGTTCATTTCTTTCATCTCTTTGTCCTTCCTATGCTGCACTTTGTCTCGCTAAGGATTTAACTCTCTCCTTCTTTCCTTTGTTCAAGTATAAACAATTCAAAATCTATTAGGGATCACTGGTAAGTTCTTAACTCTCTTTATCTTTTTTCATTATATTCCATACTTTTTGAGTGGTCAACATTAGTTATTGAGTGGTCAAAAGTTTGATATTTGTTGTCAACGATTATCACTCATCTCTAATTAGTTAATAACAACCAATGGGTGGCTATCATGTGAATGGTTATCACTCATCTTTAAGTAATCAATAGTCTAATATTTGTTGTCAATGACTGTCACTCGTCTTTGATTGGTCAATAATAGCCATTGAGTGACTATCACATGAATGGTTACCACTCATCTTTGAGTGATCAATAGTAATTTTTGAGTGGTTATCATGATATGCATTGACCACACAATAAAACAAAGCATCCCTATAATTATAACAAAATGATAAAAAAAGAAGAGAAACTTGGATCATATTATCATTGGAATGGGCCTCGCAACCTCCATCACAGGGAATATAGGAAGAGCAACTTATCAACGATAACAACAAAGAAAGCACTTAACAATGCTGGTGAGGGCATTGTTTAGGGAAGAAACGACTTGAGGAAAACATAGAAGAGAAGGAGTGTGAAAAAATTTGGAAAAGAGATGGAGGATTGATATTTCATTAAAGATAATTTTGACTTTTAGATAATATTAGATGACCCTTGCCTCTAATTAAAATTTTAATGGTCCTTCTTAATATTTTTTTTGTCCTTTTAAATTAAATACGACTTTTTATTAGCCCTTGGCATTAATGTTCCAGAAAAAAAAATTATAGGTCACAATCAAATTATTTGATTCCATTACATTCGTCAGAACATAATTCCCAGAAATGTTATTTTTAAATATTTCAGAATTCTTTGAATTTGCTTTGCTTCATACATTTTCTAAAATAATTAATAATGAGATTTCCAACTAACACCCTTGGTTTAGTCCTCAAATATTCATAGGAGAGTCTTCAGTGATTTTTCCCTGACATCCATATAAAATTTATACCACAAATTTCAAGACCACTTCTGTGATCAGCACCATACTTCTCGTTACCATTACATTCATATCACTTCCTTGGAAACCACTATTATTGCCACCACCATCACTATTAGTGCACCTAGTCTCACCACAAAGTCATTCAACAAACACCACCATAACCATGGCTATCATTAGTACAATCACTGCATCACCACCCACATGGCTACCATGTTGGAATATGGCCAGAATTATGACCAAATTTGTGATCCCCTAACTCTAAGGGATTTTTGGTTATCTCCCAACGTGTTAGTTTCCTAAAATCAAGGGATTTGGATAATGGTGGGATTAAGGTGGCTATTATCATGAAATTTGTTAGTGATTTGTTTGGGTTTTATCCTTAACTTAAGGGATTCAATTTGTATTATCAAATTAGTCATATCTATAAAAGAGAACTAGAGCTCTTCTTATGGAGTCCAAGAAAGAAGATCACTTTGAGTGAGTTTTGTAAAAACCGTGAGTTTTAAATGCTAGATGTAACAGAGGTTTGGGTGTGAGATCTTTCTAGCATTGTATTCTATCTTCTTTATAGTGAATTTTTGCCTTTACACTACTATGGATGTAGATCTTTATGTGGTCGAACCACATTAATTTTTGTGTATGTTTTTCTTGTTCTTGCTCTCAAATCATCAAACTTGCTAGGTTCTTTGTCCTATTTTCATAACAAGTGGTATCAAAGATCTAGGTTCGTAAGGATCTAGAGCCTCGTATTGCAATGACTACACCCATGTTAGAGGCTGAGAAGTTTGATGCTTCTAACGATTTTAGCCTTTTGGAAGGTAAAAATGAAGGCTTTGCTCACTCATCAATGGTTGGAGAAGGCATTAAAAGAGGGTGATGTTTACCCACAACAATCACGATGGAGGTGAAGGAAGAAAAACTTGGGAAAGCATTTTGCACAATACAACTATGTTTGGCAGACAAGGTGCTATGTGAGATGATAGAAGAAAAGACTACATTAAGTCTTTGGAAGAAGTTGGGAGAAAGATATCAGAAAAAGACCTTAACCAATACATTGTATCAAAAGCAATGAATGTACACCCTTCGACTCAAAAAAGTAATGTCGGTGTTAGACCACACCAACGATTTCACCAAAATAATGGTTGACTTGTCAAGTATTGGAGTAAAAGTCGATGATGAAGACCAGGTAATCATTCTTTTATGCTCATTACCCCCTTCATACGAGAACTTTGTTGACACTATGCATTTTGGCTGAGACTCAATTTCGACAAATTCAGTAATTGACAAATTGTAGTCAAAGGAGTTACAAAGGGTGGTCTCAGTGTCAAATGGAGGGAGTTATGCCAACAATTTGTTAGTAATAAGAAGCATGAGTGATAACTTCATAAAATATAGTTATTTATACCCTATATTAGTGGTACATTGATCCCTTAGTCCTTATGCTTAGACATGATTAGAAGACTTTTCCTTCATTTTGAATTCAAATTCATATTAATGTCTTCCTCTCTAACTTGCCAAAATCATGTCTTGGCTTTGTTGGATTAAGTTGATTTATACTTGTGATTAATTAAGTGATTTATCTATTGCAGGATGAGCTCTAAAAGCAAGTCAACACCTTGCACTAGAGGAGGAAGCTTAGGATGCATTCCAGCTTTTCACGCCGCGGCACAAGGTTTAGCATGCCGCGGCGTCTCATTCTTTGCCTGCTAGGCATACTCAAGACAGAGGCTAGAGCGTCGCGGCAAAAAAGATGTCATGCCGCAGCTTAAGTTTGTCAGCATTGGTTTCACTTAACCACGTAGGCATTCACGCCGCAGTGCAAAGGATGTCACTCCGCGACCCGAGTTCACGGGCTTTGTCAATATATATTATTTCATCGGATATTTTGAGGAGGTTAGGTAGGGAGACGAGACAGAACATAGAGAAGACCATCTTTTGTCATTTTGGAGAGCTTGGACGAGATTTAGAAGGGAAACCATCATTATCCAAGGAGGATCAAGCCTTCCAAGATCTCATTATAGAGTTTTCCCTCTTTTCTCTTCATCCTCTCTTTCTCAAGGCCATGGGTAGGAAATCTCTCTTGAGATTTTCGGATTCTATGGGTAGCTAAGTTATTTTTAGGGATTCCTTTAGAGCCTTCTATGTACATTGGTGACTTTGTAACCTTTTAAGTTTATAATGATGTTTGGTTTTGTTTATCCATGTTTTTCTTAATACCCATAGATGTTTGGCCATCATTTATTGTGAGTTGATAAAATCTTTTGAACTAGACATATGAATCTAGATTTTAGATCATGGATGTGGATGATGCATGTTTGATTTCATACTAATGGTGGGATAAATTAATTTTTTAATTGATAATCACATATTTATACATTAATAAACCCTCATTTTTAGTCATTTATACTCTTCATGTACTTAATTGATTAAGCCTGGTTATGTTTTATAAGTTTGGACTCAAATTGGACTTAATTAATTTTTTCAGCACTATTTTGGTCTTGCATTATTTCTGTATTTCGGTCATATCTTGAGTTCTAGATGTCTTATAATTATGTATCTTACCTTATAGAAAAGCTCTACAACTTTCATGAAGAGCTCTAGGGAAAAATCAGACATCTAGTAGAGCTAATTGGGCTTGGAAATCAGAACATGAGTTTTATGACTATAACCCGAACAATGTGCAATAATCATTGCATAATACAAGTTTAAGGAACTGAAATGGGCTGAAAATTTGGCATCTATAAGACCCATATCTAAAAATTTCATGAAGAACATGAGCTCAATCGGACAGCTTAGAGGTTATATTGGGTCTAGAAGTCAAAACAGATGTCTGAAACTAGGCCTGAACAGTCGGTAGTAATTAGGTCATATCTTGAGGTATATGATGAATTTTTGGATGATTTTAGTGGCATTGGAAAGCTGAGACAATGTTCTAGAACTTCCATGGAGACCACTTTGCTTCATTCTGACGTTATTCATGAGTTCATCACTGAATGATTTCAGAGACAAGAAATTTCAATAATTTTCCACTCACAAAAGTTCTTTGGCATTTTCCACTCATCCACCCACTCATTCACTCACTCATTAATCAATTCCCTTATCATTTTGTATCCCTAATCCTCTATAAAAGGGACCATAGACAGATCATTTAGGTAATCTTATCTTAACTTTGATTATGCTATTGTGTTATTTGTTGTAATTTTCTTTTGTTCTAAGTTAAAATTATGTTCATCTTTTTCTTCTACTTTCTTTCTTTCTTTTTTTTATGGGTAATTAATTCTTTATCTTGCTTAGGTAAAGGGGTGAAGTTTTTGGTAATAAAAATAATGTTAGATTAATTTCCTTCTTGTACTTAAATGATATATTATCAAGTGATCATTATACATGTTGTATTTTGTTTCCAATCAATTTAAAAACCCTCCTTGTAAAGTAGAGTTCTTGATTCATTGTAGACAAGTGGTTTGGCACAATGAATGCTTGAACTCATTTACAAGTGTAGGTATTGGTAAATAATTAAAGGAACTATAATATAACTACGTATATAATTCTAAATGGACTTTGAATGTTATATTCTCCGATTAGAACCTCCGTTGTGCGTAGATTTTAATTGACTTATAAAAAGAAATAATCTTGCCTTTAATTTATTACCAAGAGTGGATCTCTGATAATCACATATTTTATTCATTAAGAAACCCTCATTATTAGTCATTTACACTCTTCATGTACTTAATTGACTGAATTTGATTATGTTTTGTAAGTTTGAACTCGAATCGGACTTAATTGATTTTTCAGCATTATTCGAGTCTTACACTGTTTCTGTATTTTGGCCATATCTTGAGTTCTAAATGTCTTATAATTATGAATTTTACCTTGTAGGAAAGATAAAAGAGAGCTCTACAACTTTGATGAAGAGCTCGAAGTCAAATTCAGACATCTAGTAGAGCTAATTGGGCATGGAAATCAGAATACGGGATTTGTGACTGGAACCCGAACAGTGTGTAGTAACCAGAACATAATTCGAGTTTGGGTTTATAGAATGGGCTGAAAATTGGTGATCTGAAAGTTAAGACCCATATGTACAACTTTCATGACAAACACAAAACTTGATTCGGGCTCCTTGATGGAGATATTGGGTCTGAAAGTCAAAACAGAGGTGCTGAAACTGGTCCTGAGCAGTCTGTAGTAATTGGGTCATATCTTGGGCTGTAGGACGAATTTTTGGGTGCTTCCAGAGCCATTGGAAAGCTTAGACAATTTCCTAGAACTTTCATGAAGACCACTTGGCTCAAAAATGACGAAATCAATGAGTTCAGCAATGAATACTTTCGGAGACAAGGAAGCTCACCTACCAAGTTCACCTACCAAGCTCACCTACCAAGCTCACCTACCAAGCTCACCTACTAATTCCACCTACTAATCTCATCTACCCATCTACTACTACTCTGAATCCTCTATAAAAGGAAGCATGAGGAGAGCTCTAAACACAACATACACTTGGTGTTAGAAATAGCTTTTCATAGTTCTTGTATATTTTTCCTTCATTGTAATGGAGAGCTAAGTCACTTCTAGTCAATTCGGGACTCTTGAAGAGATTGTGGCTTGGATTCTTGAGACCTTGGTTATGTAATGTATTTGATTTATATTTGAATTCCTCTTCTCTTCTTCTTCTGTTCTCTTGATCTTGAATGCATGAATGGTGATTACTGTTTATGTTTGATCTGATTTGATCTTGGTTTAAGATTAAGTATCGTGATGAAATTTAGAACTGATTGATCTGAACTAATCACGTAATTGAAGAGGTTAGGTTACTTGATTGGTACCTAGGTTAATTGAATTTGGTGCTTAAATTGTATATATCTACATGAATGGTGCGATTGCAGATTTATGTTTATTACTTGTCAATTGAATTAAGGACGATTGTCTAGTATGAATTACGGATCGATCTTTGAGATCTCGGTTAGATCCAAGTTAACCATTCAAATGTGCTTCAAATGTTTGTTGAAAGGTCTATGATTGAATCCACCCAATCTCGGATAGATTTCTGAATTGATGTTTTTCTAATTGTTATTTCTCTTTAAATCTTGTCACTTTGCGATCTTTGAACCATCAAAACCCCATTTTTCTAACTTTCACTTGATTTGATCAAATTGCATCTACGATCCTTGAGGAGACGATCCAGTGTTGTTCACTATACTACAAGTTTAGGTAATAACTTCGGTTATAATTTTGATTGAGTTCGGTAGCTACGTCAAAATTTTGGCCATGTTCTTGGGAACTCGTAGGTGTAATCTTTTCATTTTGAGTAACCTTACTAATTTTTGTTCTTTCTTACCTATTCTAACAGTTATTTTTCATTTACTAACATTGTTCATACCATACTAACATTTTTATCCTAGCTTTTGAATTTTTCTCGATTTAGGAAAGACGGAAAAGCAGGTGATTGCGGGTAACTATTGCAATTTTCGAACTGCAACATGCCCAGAATGAGCTAAAACTTGGTCGGTTGAAGGAAAACAGCCTGATAAACAAGACTCACAGTAAACTGTGAGGTCACGCCTGGTTTTTCTAAATTCTATCATTTAGACCACTTTTTCAATTTTTTAATATTTTTTATTGCATTTTCTAGTTTCATTTTTATGTAGATTTTGTTCTGTGTTGATTCCATAATTTTTAAAAATGTTTAGACATATTAACTAGATTTATTTTTGCATATTTTGAGTGTTGTTTAGTGTATTTTGCTTAGTTGCAGTTTTTGTGTTTTTGTGCTTTAGTTGATGCATGACTAGGTCTAATCCTGATATCTTGCTTGATCTTGATCCTGAGATTGATAGGACCTTGCATAGATTAATTAGAGCTCGTGTGATAAATTCGAGTTAATTCTCGAACCTAATTTTGGGAGTGAACCTGATAACTTAAGTAATCCTGAAATCATGGCTGATAACATGCATAATAGAACCCTTAAGGAACTTGCTGCTCCTGATGTATCGTACCAATCTTTGTGCATTCAATATCCTGATCTTGATGCAGATTTTGAGTTAAAATCTGGTTTGATACACTTGTTACCAAAGTTTCATGGTCTTGCGGGTGAAGATCCTCATAAGCACCTGAAAGAGTTCCATGTTGTGTGTTCAACCATGAAGCCACAAGGCATCTCCGAGGAACACATCAAGTTAAGGGCATTTCCCTTCTCACTTGTCGATGCAGCCAAAGATTGGTTGTTTTATCTTTCACCAGGTTCAGTCAGAAGTTGGAATGACATGAAGAGGTTGTTCCTGGAGAGATTCTTCCCGCCTCGAGAGCTGTGCTGCAATTAGGAAGGATATATGTGGCATCAGACAGATGTCTGGTGAGACTTTGCATGAATACTGGGAGAGATTCAAGAAGTTGTGTTCGAGCTGCCCTCATCACCAAATTAGTGACCAACTCTTGATTCAATACTTTTATGAGGGCTTGCTGCCAAATGATAGAAGCATGATCGATGCTGCCTCTGGAGGAGCCTTAGTAGACAAAACTCCTACCGCCGCAAGAGATCTGATAGCAAACATGGCAGCCAATACCCAACAGTTTGGCTCGCGGATCATCACCGCAACCAGAGGAGTTAATGAAATTCAAGCATCTCATATGGACCACAAAGAATGGAACACAGACTAGATGAATTGACTTCTTTGGTAAGACGATAGCAGTGGGTCAACAACCACCCATGCAGATGACTTGCATCGGTGTGTGGAATTTGCTCTAATTCATCTCATCCTACTGATTCATGCCCTACACTTCAGGAAGATGGTCCCGCCTTTCCAGATCAATGTGTTGCTGCAGCTGGTGTTTTTCCTGGTAGACCCCAATATCAGCAACAACAGCAACAATCTAGATATGATCCATTTTCTAGTACTTATAATCCTGGTTGGCGAGACCATCCCAATTTGAGATATGGGAATCCTAGCCAGCAACAACAGCCCGGCGAAGCAACAACGGCCCCACCAAGAAGAACAACAATTTAGATACCAAGTGCGGTCCAAGCAACAAATACTAACAAATACCCCTGCATTCGAGACAACAACAACACTTCGGCGATCATCCAATCCACTCCAGTGAGCCATCATTGGAAGACTGATGAAACAAATGGCCACAAATAACATTCGGTTCCCAGTGAACGTCGGTGCCAACATTCAGAATTTACAAACTCAAATCGGGCAACAACCACGTGTGGAGCGAGCTAAAGAGTCAAGGTTCTAGCCAATTGCCTTCACAAACAGTCAACAATCCAAGAGGCAACGTAAGTGCAATTACCTTGAGAAGTGGCAAAGAAGTTGATGTTCCAACCTTACAAAGAATCGAAATTGACCAAAAACGGCGGAAATGGATAATTCAGTCCGTAATCATGTACTTCGAAGAAAATTGCAGAGAATTCAGATGTTACCATTCCATTACCTTTTCCAAATAGGATCACACAATCCAAGAGAACAATGCAAGCGAGAAATGGAAAAAGAAGTCATGGAAACATTCGGGAAAGTAGAAATCAATATTCCCTCCTAGATGCAATCAAGCAAATTCCAAAATATGCTAAATTTCTCAAGGAGTTGTGCACTCATAAGAGAAGGTTGAAAGGGGATGAGAAGATCAGCATGGGTAGAAATGTTTATGCAATGATTTTGCCAAGCATGCCGCAGAAATGCAAAGATCCTGGAACTTTCACAATTTCTTGCACAATTGGCAACTCTAGATTTGAGCATGCAATGCTAGATTTGGGTGCTTCGATCAATGTCATGCCCATGTCAGTGTATAAGTGTTTAAACATCGGTACTTTGCAACCCACTGGTATCGTGATTCAATTGGCAAATAGAGCTACTTTGCTCATCCTGCAGGTGTCTTGGAAGATGTGTTAGTTCGGGTAAATGAGTTGATTTTTCCAATGCAGATTTCTACATTCGGACATGGAAGATGAGTCTCCAACAAACCATGCTCCATTGATTCTAGGCGGAGACCATTCCTCAAGACCGCCAAGACCAAGATAGACGTGCATGCTGGCACCCTTTCTATGGAGTTTGGCGACGATTTGGTACAATTTAACATTTTTGATGCCATGAGACACCCCCTAGAGGAGCATTCTGTTTTCCATGTTGATATGATTGAGATGCTGGTTGATGATGTCTATCCTGATTTATATCTTGAATTCCCGATATTGTTGACTATCTTGGTTCTGTTTCTTGTGATACATGTGCCACTTGTGATGTTGAACCATGTCTTTGCATGTCTTTGAGATTTATTCTGTTATGAGTAATGATACATTTCTTGATGATGCAACAATTGAGAATGAGAGTCGACACCATCTTGAAATTAATGTTCTTTGAGTTAGTCAATTTGAGATCACTTGTTACCTTCCATTGTACAACCTCCATCCTTGGAGTTGAAGACTTTACCAGACCATCTTAAATATGCATATTTGGGAGATGGTGAGACACTTCCTAGGTGATCATTGCTAAAAACTTACAACTTTGATCAAGAAGAAAAATTATTGCAGATTTTGAGGCGAGAATAGACAAGCCATCGGATGGACTCTTGCAGATATTCCCGGTATTAGTCCCTCCACATGCATGCATAAGATTTTATTGGAAGAAGGGATCAAACCAGTTAGACGACCCCAAAGGAGACTAAATCCCCCGATTCTAGATGTGGTGAAGAAGGAAGTTACAAAGCTACTTCAAGTCGGCATTATTTATCCCATATCGACGATCAATGGGTGAGCCCCGTGCAAGTGGTTCCCAAGAAATGCAGGGTCACGGTGGTTGCGAATCGAACAATGAGCTTGTGCCCACACGAGTTCAAAACAGTTGGCGAGTTTGCATTGATTATAGGCGGCTCAACCAGGCTACCGAAAGGATCATTTCCCGCGCCCTTCATTGATCGGATGTTGGAGCGGTTAGGCGGCAAGTCACATTATTGCTTCCTGGATGGATATTCGGGCTATTTTCAGATTCATATAGCCCCGGAAGACCAAGAGAAGACTACTTTCACTTGTCCATTTGGCACATTTGCATACGGGAGGATGCCCTTTGGTCTATGCAATGCTCCAGGCACCTTTCGAGGGTGTATGGTAAGTATCTTTTCGATTTTTAGAAAATTGCATGGACGTATTCATGGATGATTTTACTTGTCTATGGATCTTCCTTTGATGCATGTTTAGATAGTCGCTCGGGTCTTGCATAGATGCATTAAGACTAACCTCGTTCTAAATTTTGAGAAATGTCATTTCATGGTAGAACAAGGTATAGTCTTAGGGCATGTGATATCTCGTGAGGGTATTGAGGTAGATCCTGCAAAAATAGATGTTATTTCATGCCTATCTTACCCCACATGCGTGCGGGAGATTCGTTCTTTCCTTGGTCATGCGAGGTTTCTATCGGCGGTTCATAAAGGATTTCAAAGAAAATTGCACTTCCGCTATCCAACTTACTGCAAAAGATGTGGAGTATCACTTTGATAAGAAGTGTCGGGATGCCTTCAATCAATTGAAGCGAGGCATTGACCAAGACACCTATCATCCAACCGCCGGATTGGACACTTCCATTTGAACGATGTGTGATGCCTCTAATTATGCATTGGGAGTGTTCTTGCACAAAGGGTCGGTAAAGTATCTCATGTCATTTCCTATGCTTCGAGAACTTTAGATCCTGCACAAATCAACTACACCACAACCGAAAAGGAACTTTTAGCAATTGTTTTTGCTTTAGATAAATTTCGATCATATTTGCTTGGTTCCAGTAGTGGTTGTGTTTTCAGATCATGCAAGCATTGAAGTTTCTCCGAAGAAGCCCAATGCCAAGCCCCGGTTGATTAGGTGGATGTTGCTCCTCCAGGAGTTTGATATTGAGATCCGTGACAAGAGTGGAGCGGAGAATTTGGTAGCTGATCACTTGAGTCGAATTGAAAGGGAGGCAGATGTTTTTCCCATCCATGATGTTTTCCCTAATGAGCAGCTTTTCAAGCTGCAAGGCAACATCCCTTGGTTTGCTGATTTGATTAATTTCTTGGTTGCTAACGCAATACCTGCACATTTCACTAAGGCTAAGATTGATAAATTGAAAAGTGAGTCAAAGTATTATGTGTGGGATGATCCTTACTTATGGAGATTTTACAGTGACCAAGTAATTAGGAGGTGTGTGCCTAATGATGAATTCCATTCCATTCTTAGCTTTTGTCATAAACTTGCATGTGGCGGCCACTTCGGTCCTCAAAGGACTGCTAGGAAAGTTTTAGACTCTGGATTATATTGGCCCACTTTATTTCATGATGCATATATGTTTTGCAAATCTTGTGATCAATGCCAGAGAACAGGGAATACTTCTCGTAGGAATGAAATGCCCCGAAACCCTTATTATTCTCGCGTGAGATTTTTGATGTTTGGGGTATTGACTTTATGGGTCCTTTTCTGTATCATTTGGTTTTGTTTACATTCTGCTTTGTGGATTATGTATCTAAATGGGTGGAGGCTAAGGCCACTCGACCGATGATTCTAAAGTTGTTGTGGATTTTATTAGATCACGATTTTCTCGTAGGTTTGGAGTCCCGAGATCCATCATTAGTGATCAAGGTTCACATTTTTGCAATCGAAGCATGGAGGCTTTGATGAAGAAGTATGGAGTCCAACACAAGGTTTCTACACCTTACCACCCCCAAACCAATGGGCAAGCCGAGGTCTCCAACAGAGAAATTAAACAGATACTCCGGAAGACAGTTCAACCTAACGAGAAGGACCGGGAGCAAGAGGCTTGAGGATGCTTTATGGGCTTACCGGACTGCTTTTAAGACACCAATCGGGATGTCCCCGTATCGGATTGTTTTTGGAAAAGCCTGCCACCTGCCGGTGGAAATTGAGCATCGAGCATTCTGGGCGGTGAAAAGGTGCAACTTGGACCTAGATCAAGCGGTATGGAGAGGAAGGCTGCAGTGCGGACAGAATTGGAGGAGATCCGCTTGGAGGCTTATGAAAGTTCCAAACTTTATAAGGAGAAGACCAAAGCCTTCCATGATAAGTTGATTCTGAGGAAAACATTTGAGATTGGTCAAAAGTTCTCCTCTATAACTCCCGCCTCCGACTCATGCATGGCAAATTAAGGTCTAGATGGGATGGACCATTTATTGTTACTAATGTTTTTTCTTCAGTCTTTGTTCGGATTAAAAGTGAGGTCACCGCCAAAGCTTTCATCGTAAATGGACACCGCCTCAAACAGTATCATGAATTTCCAGAGAATGCAGAAGTGGAGGTGATGAACCTTCTCCATCCGCATTATGAATAAAAAAAAAAGAGAAAAAAAAAACAGCTGTGTGCCCGACAATGAGGTAGGTAGAGTCGCTCAGAAGCATGTGGAGGTCATTTTTTTCTTCAGCGACAACAACTGCGAAAATCTTGCAGTATGGATTTTATTGGCCTACTTTATTAAAGGTCTGTTACACCTTTTGCAAAAGCTGCGGAAATTGGTCAAAAGTTACGCTTTGAGATTATCATCTGCACCTACTCCTTGGAAAATTGAGATCTAGGTGGTGTGGTTCTTTTGTTGTCAGACACGCGTATCCTCTCAGCATCAGATACTGAGGATCCTAGGAATGGTAATGCGCTTAAGGTTAATGGACAAAGACTCAATCATTCCTGGACACCCAAGTTCTTGAGTTCTTTGTGTTGCCGGTTAAGTGGCGGATACGGTACTCGTGACTCTTGAGTCGGTTTATTCTTCGCTTTCCCAAAATAACCGAACCCTTCTTCTCCTTCAAAATGGATGTCATTCTTTCAAACCCGAGAAAACATTTTCCTTCTCTTCCTCAAAATGCTCGAGAAAAATCTACAAAGTTCGATGTGAGAGATTAAGAATGTTAATGCACAAGGGTATGCCGAAGATGTATGTCTATTTGGATAATTGAAGCAAAGGTCCGATTAGCGGTGAGTCCTCAATTTCATTTGACTCATATATGCCCTGGTCTTGGAAGAAGTTCATATTCTAAAAGGAGAAGAGCAAAAAGGTTACAAGTCTGTCACAAATGTGGACGATGGAACCAGTAACAAGCGATGTCGTACTAAGGGGATGGTTTCCGCAAATAGAGAAGATAAAATTTTCTTCATTAAGAATGGATGAGTAAGGAGTCATTAGATGATATCTTATTGACTCTTGAGACGCATTCTTGTGGATTGGTGCATCGTGAAATTCTTAAATTGTGGAATCTCTTCAAGGATGAAGAACAACGCTACGATCTTGGGAATCGACTCTAAAAAACCCTGTTTGCCAATTTATAAGAAAATTGGATGGGAAGCTTATCCTCGACTCATAGAAGACGTTTAAGCATTCTTGGACGTTAAACCGAGGGCGGATGTGAGCCATATCCACTAACAATCTGTACATATCATCTTCTTCTTCTTCTTCTTCATGGCATTTTACAAAAAAAAAAATGAAAAAAATGAAAAAAAAAAAAAAAAAAAAAAAAATGAAAAAAAAAATGTATACTTCTTAGGGTTGGCTTTGGTAACACAAACCGTGAATGGGGAAATGCATGCATCTGATCCAACCTTCTTAATTGAAAAACAAAGAAGGTAGATTGTATCCCACATGTGAGGCAACCAGTCGTATTATGGCCACTTGTCCCTTTTGGGAGCCCTATGTTGCGGTCTTGAATGGGTCGAATATTGGTCAACAATGCTTTGGCACAAAGCCAAAAGAGCAGACTACCTCCATCCCAATCTTAAGTAAGTATACACTCATCTTTCATCAAGTTTTTCTAACAATTTCAAAAAAAAAAAAAAAAAAAAAAGGACGTGATGTCTCTTTTGCACTCATGACGCGCATATAAAGATACGCCATGGAGACCTGTACATACAGGTATGTCATCATTTTCTATTATCTTTGTATCATTTTGTTGTATTTTGATTTTTGTACAGACGATCCTTTGAGCGAGGGTCCTTCAGGGGTTTCTAGACTTCTTTACCTTGATGGTTTTCTTGAAGTCAAAAAAAAAAAAAAAAAAAAAAAGATTCTGTGTCTCTTAATTTCAACCTTTTCTGACAACCGCCAACCTACCCTCATAGGTGCAATTATTCCCCTTTCCATTCTTTTTCCTATTTAAACACTCCATTTTCTCCATTTTCCTTCAAACTCAGAAACACTCAAAGGGAGGAAGAGTATAGAATGAGGCCTTCTATTCGTAACCTCAAAAATGTCTGTGTTTTTTTGTGGGTCGAGTTATGGGAAGGGATTAGAGTTTGTAAACGCAGCTAGCACTCTTGGTCGATCACTTGCTGCGAGAAATATTCATCTTGTATATGGGGGAGGTTGTCGTGGGTTAATGGGGGCTGTATCACTTGCTGCCTTTGTAAGAGACAGTCAGGTTCTAGGTATCATTCATGAAACTTTAGCTCAACAGAACATCACTTGGAAAGACAATTGGGGAGGAACTTAAGGTATCATCAATGCATGAACGCATGAAGATAATGCTTGAAAACTTTGATGCATTCATTGCCTTACCATGTGGTTTTGGTACTTTGGAAGAAATTTTTCAAATTGTCTCTTGGGCGAATCAACATCCACCATAAACCCATTGGTTTGTTGAATGTTAATAATTTCTTTGATCTTCATTATTTTTTCTTGACAAAGTCATGTGGAACGAAATTTATCACTCCTTCGGCAAGACAACTTCTTATCTCTGCCTCCACTATTGATGAGCTCATTGATAAATTAGAAGCTTTTGAGTATGTACACGATCGGGTATTAGCTCGAGATAGATTGGTCAACGAGAAGCGAAGGAAGTAACAAGAAACAAGAGCCCGATCTGAAACTTTCTCTTTAAAGGGTTTGATTAAAAAAAAAAAAAAATTGTTGTTGTTTTGTTTAGTATGATATGATTGTCATGGACTTATTAAACCAATTAGTGATGGCGAGTAAGGAGTCATTTTACTCTTGAGACGCATCTTAATTGGTGGCGAGTAAGGAGTTTTTAGGTAGTAATTAATTAGTATTGACTTGTAGAAGTACTAACGTTTTCTTGTTTGATTTCTTTTCAGGGTCTGATGCGGCACTGACAGTGTGTTTCTTTTCTACTAGGCGTTGATTCACTTCTTATCAGGTTGTGTTGCTCTTTTCTATCTCTTTCTTTCACATTGAGGACAATGTTACATTAAGTGTGGGGGAGAGATTTTAGCATGTTTCTGTTTCTTTTCGTTTGTTAAAAAAAAAAAATTTAAAAAAAAATCAAAAAAAAATAATAAAAAAGGGGTTCATTGCATGATTGAATAATTTTTCTCCCTTCTTGAACTGATATGCTTGGTGATGGATGATTGAATTGATGAATTGAGTTTGATGAATGCATACCTTGTGAGATTTTGAGCCTAATGGATGGATTCAACATTTATGTCATTCTCTTCTTTCTTGTGTGATTTTCACTCATGTTAATGACCACTCTAGAACTTGCTTTGATTCTTTTTGAGGCTACATTTCACTTGCATGCATGAACATGATTGAGGCCCTCTTTCTTAGCTAATTTAACCAAATAGTCAACCTTGTTTTCAATATGATATCAAGCACTCTTTTGACCTCTCGAAAATTCTCTGATTCCTGCCAACCTTGTATATTTTCCTTTGCTTAAGCCCTTTGAGCTTATTTGACCATTCCTTGTTTCTAGCTCATTATGTGCCTTAAATGAAAAATCGTGTTCTTACTGTACCTTAGGAAATAAAAGAACATTAGCCTGGTTAATGGATGAGTTTTTGAACAAGTGTGGGGGTGTGTGTACAAAATGGTTGTTAAAAAAAAAAAAGAAAGAGAAATGTATGTATATAGTTATGTTCATATATATAAAAAAAAAAAGAGAAAATGATTGGAAAATGAATATGTAAAGGGATATACATTAGAGTTGAGATGAACTTTTATGCTCGTTATTTGAACTCACTTTCTCATTTGCTTTTATTCTCTTTGGTATTTATCTTCTCATATCCATTTTATCCTCTTCTGTTACCTTGACCTCACTACAACCTTGAATAAAGTCCTCATGATTTGTGTGTGCATGTGTTTTGAGTAGTGGAGAAGTAGAAGATAAGCAAGCTTATGGTAGTGCAATTTTCATGGGTTGAATTGAGTGAAATACCTACCTTTTAAACACTTGAGAGATTGAGAGGGAATCTTGTGAAGATCCATCATTCTTAATTCATTCTTTTCAACGGAAGTTTCCTTGCTTGTTGGTTTGAGATGTGAAGAAATGTTACCTCATTTATGCTTTGATCCCTTGAATTTCTTGTTGCTCTTCTTGCTTCATTGAGTCCTTTAGAGTTTTTAACTTTTAAGTTTGTGTTGTTTGTCTTTGTCTTCTAACTTTAGTTTTATATGTTTTGCCCAGGAGTGCAAAAAGCTAAGTGTGGGAGAATTTGATAATCACATATTTTATTCATTAAGAAACCCTCATTATTAGTCATTTACACTCTTCATGTACTTAATTGACTGAATTTGATTATGTTTTGTAAGTTTGAACTCGAATCGGACTTAATTGATTTTTCAGCATTATTCGAGTCTTACACTGTTTCGTATTTTGGCCATATCTTGAGTTCTAAATGTCTGATAATTATGAATTTTACCTTGTAGGAAAGATAAAAGAGAGCTCTACAACTTTGATGAGAGCTCAAGTCAAATTCAGACATCTAGTGGAGCTAATTGGGCATGGAAATCAGAATACGGGATTTGTGACTGGAACCCGAACAGGTGTGTAGTAACCAGAACATAATTCGAGTTTGGGTTTATAGAATGGGCTGAAAATTGGTGATCTGAAAGTTAAGACCCATATGTACAACTTTCATGACAAACACAAAACTTGATTCGGGCTCCTTGATGGAGATATTGGGTCTGAAAGTCAAAACAGAGGTGCTAAAACTGGTCCTGAGCAGTCTGTAGTAATTGGGTCATATCTTGGGCTGTAGGACGAATTTTTGGGTGCTTCCAGAGCCATTGGAAAGCTTAGACAATTTCCTAGAACTTTCATGAAGACCACTTGGCTCAAAAATGACGAAATCAATGAGTTCAGCAATGAATACTTTCGGAGAAAAGGAAGCTCACCTACCAAGTTCACCTACCAAGCTCACCTACCAAGCTCACCTACCAAGCTCACCTACTAATTCCACCTACTAATCTCATCTACCCATCTACTACTACTCTGAATCCTCTATAAAAGGAAGCATGAGGAGAGCTCTAAACACAACATACACTTGGTGTTAGAAATAGCTTTTCATAGTTCTTGTATATTTTTCCTTCATTGTAATGGAGAGCTAAGTCACTTCTAGTCAATTCGGGACTCTTGAAGAGATTGTGGCTTGGATTCTTGAGACCTTGGTTATGTAATGTATTTGATTTATATTTGAATTCCTCTTCTTCTTCTTCTTTTCTCTTGATCTTGAATGCATGAATGGTGATTCTGTTTATATTTGATCCGATTTGATCTTGGTTTAAGATTAAGTATCGTGATGAAATTTAAAACCGATTGATCTGAACTAATCACGTAATTGAAGAGGTTAGGTTACTGATTGGTACCTAGGTTAATTGAATTCGGTGCTTAAATTGATATATATCTACATGAATGGTGCGATTGCAGATTTATGTTTATTACTTGTCAATTGAATTACGACGATTGTCTAGTATGAATTACGGATCGATGTCTTGAGATCTCGGTTAGATCCAAGTTAACCATTCAAATGTGCTTCAAATGTTTGTTGAAAGGTCTATGATTGAATCCACCCAATCTCGGATAGATTTCAATTGATTTGTTTTTCTAATTGTTATTTCTCTTTAAATCTTGTCACTTTGCGATCTTTGAACCATCAAAACCCCTTTTTCTAACTTTCACTTGATTTGATCAAATTGCATCTACGATCCTTGAGGAGACGATCCAGTGTTGTTCACTATACTACAAGTTTAGGTAATAACTTCGGTTATAATTTTGATTGAGTTCGGCGCTCGTCAATCTCCTAGCCTAAACAAGTTCTTTAATTTAATTGTAAACAAGTTTTATTACCTCAAAGAATTTTTCTTCATCAATTCCCTGTGGATCGACTTCAGACTCCCAAGAAAATTATTACTTGAGAAACCTGTACTTGGGTTTGCATCCTTTAATATGTATCAGATTTTTGGCGTCGTTGCCAGGGACTTAATTTGAAGTTTTAATTTATTGAGGTTCTCATTCTTTAATAAAAATTATTCTCTCTTCTCCCTCGCTGGAGCAAAAGATCGACTTGCCGGTCCTTCGGTTTCTTTACTAACTCTCTAACTTTCTAATTCTCTAACTTTCTAACTTTCTAATATATGTCATTTATTTATGCTTTCTAACATAATGAAATCATCTTTCTTCTTCTCTTCTCTTTCATCGAGCAAAAAATTGACTTGCCGATTCTCTAGTTTTCATGTTTCAATTTATTTTCTACATTTTATTTTCTTTATTTTATTTTTTGTATTTTATTTTTAACTTACTAACTTGCTAACATACTAACTTTCTAACATTTATATTTATGTCATTTATTTATACTTACTAATCTTCTAACTTTTATATTTATATCATTTAATTTTCCTATCTAACTCTTTAATTTATGTCATTTAATTTTGCTATCTAACTTACTAACTTATACATTATTTTTTTTCTTATTTATTTTTAAGTCATTTATTTATGCTTCATATTTAATGGTAGGTGTAACTACCTACTTGTACATTACTTTTTCTATTTGAAGTAATTTATTTATGCTTAATTGGTATCATGATTTAAATTCTGGTCGTTTGGTTAAAATTAATTATGGTACTTTATATATTGATTTGTTTTAATCAAAATCACACACACAATGACTGAAAATGAAAGTTTACATGATGAACATGAAAATCAACCGTTGCGAACTATGTGTAAATATTTGCAACTACCTCGAAATTCTAGTTCATCATGCTTTATCTTTCCACTCAATACTAACAATTTTAGATTTAAGCCAAGTATGATTCCTTTACTTCCTAATTTTCATGATTTAGAATCATATTTACATCTAAAAGAATTTGAAGAAGTATGTATTGCTTTCAATAATCAAAATTACACTGAAAAGATTGTTAAGCTTAAATTGTTTCCTTTTTCTTTAAAAGATAAAGCAAAATCTTGGTTTAACACTTTGAAACCAAGATCAATTGGCACATGGCAAGAAATGCTAGGTGAGTTCTTAAAGAAATTTTTTCCAACACATAAAACTAATGATATGAAAAGACAAATCTAAAATTTTTTCCAAAATTCAAATGAAGCATATTTTCAATGTTGGGAACGATTTAAAGATTTGTTAAATTCTTGCTCACATCATGGTTTTGAAAAATAACACACTATAAGCTTCGTTTATGAATGTTTAACACCTGAAACTAAACAATTTGTGGAAACAATGTCCAATGGTGAGTTTCTTGATAAAGAACCTGATGAAGCTTTAGACTATTTAAAGCAGTTGGCTGAAAATTCTCAATCTTGGCATAGTAGTAACCCTTCTGAAAATTTAATTAGATCTAACCTTGTAAGTGCTAATAAAGAAAAATATCACCTTAGTCAATAGGAAGATCTAAATGCTAGGTTTGCTAGTTTGACTAGAAAAATTGAAGCAATGAAATTAGAAAAAGTAAAAGAAATCAAATCTGTATAAAATGGATAATTTTGTGGCATTTGTGATGACTTAGGACACTCAACACATGAATATCCTAAGATTCTTGTTTTTAAAGAAGTTTTACATGAGCAAGTAAATGCAATGAATAATTTTAAAA
Organism: Ormosia emarginata; assembly: GCA_029884605.1. Taxonomy (NCBI): domain Eukaryota; kingdom Viridiplantae; phylum Streptophyta; class Magnoliopsida; order Fabales; family Fabaceae; genus Ormosia; species Ormosia emarginata. Next base: position 9,571,263 of record JAQQTP010000056.1, on the reverse strand, counting down.
AGTCATTTACTTCTTTTTCAGATACATACAATCCGAGATGAAGAAATTACTAAAACTTCAGCTGGAGGAATAATAATCAGTCATAATTCGTGCAACCACCACCTTCTCAGGCACAAGAGGACTCTCAAAATTCTCAAGGATATGCACCTTATGTCCCACCATATAGGAAAAACCTTAAAGAAACACTGCATGCATTCATAGAAAAACAAGTGGTCGTTAATAAACAAAACAATCAAACCATGAATGACATAAAAGAAACTCTTACTAAACTTTCTTCTACACTCATCATTCACGAGAAAGGAAAATTTCCTTCTCAACCTCAACCAATCCCAAGGATCAATACAGTTTAAATGAGAGGAGTTCAGAAAATCAACAAATAGATCAAGTCAAGTTAGTGATAACTCTTAGGAGTGGAAATGTTAAAAAATAAATTCCCGAATCTTGTGAGAAAGAAGATGAACCAATTCCCCAAGAAAATAAAGTTGACCAAAAAGAGACCAAACTCTCGCTTGTACCCTCATTTCCTTAAGCATTAAACAATTCAAGAAAATTGAAGCATAATATTGAAATTTTTGAAATTTTGAAACAAGCAAAGGTCAATATTTCTCTGTTAGATGTTATCAAACAAATTTCTTCTTATGCTAAATATTTGAAGGACTTATGCACTATTAAAAGGAAACTAAATGTGAAAAAAAAATATTTTTGGCTAAATAGGTAAGCTCCATTCTTTAGAATAATAATGCATTGAAATATAAAGACCCTGGTTGTCCTACAATTTCATGCATTATTGGAGAACATAAAATTGAAAAAGTTTTACTTGATCATGGTGCTAGTGTTAATTTGCTTCCATATTCAATTTATCAGCAACTCAACTTAGGTGAGTTAAAACCAACTTCTATAACTCTTCTACTTGTTGATAGATTAATTAAAATTCCAAGAAGAATAATGGAAGATGTGTTAGTTCAAGTTAATAAATTGATATATCCTGTGAATTTTATTGTCTTGGATAGTGAACCTATGGTTGATAGTTGCAAGTCAATTCTTGTTATTTTAGGCTGTCCATTTTTAGCAACATCTAATGCTTTGATAAATTACAGAAATGGAGTGGTGAAGCTAACATTTGGAAACATGACACTGGAGCTCAATGTTTTTAATATGTGCAAGCAACCACATGAAGTCCTTGATGAAAAGGAGGAAATTGAAGGAATTAAAACCATTATAGATGATCATCTTCAAACAAGGAGTTTTTCTGACCCATTAGAAATTTGTTTAGTCAATTCATTTGATTCAAGCATGCAATTAGAAGATGATATCTCTAAAATATGCTCTTTACTTGATTGTACATAGGTAATAGAGTACAAGGGATGGAAGCCAAGATTTGAAAAGCTTAAACCCATGAATGATAATGCCCATGAAGAAGTACCCACACCAGAACTAAAGTCATTACCTGCTGCGTTGAAGTACACATTTTTGGGAGAAGAACAAAGCTTTCCAGTTGTAATTTCTTCGTCTCTTACTGAAGAACAAGAAGATATGTTAACAGAAGTACTTAAAAGGCATAAAAATGTAATTGAATAGACATTAAAAGACATAAAAGGCATTAATTCATTAATTTGTACACATAGAATACATTTAGAGGATAATGCTAAAACTTCTCAACAACCTCAAAGAAGATTAAATCCACACATGAAAGAGGTAGTTAGAGCTGAAGTCCTTAAATTACTTGATGTTGGAATTATCTATCCTATCTCTGATAGCCAGTGGGTAAGCCCTACACAAGTTGTGCCTTAGAAATTTGGAATAACAGTGGTTGAAAATGATAAAGGTGAATTAATACCTATGCGAGTCTCATCTAGTTGGCGTATGTGTATTGATTTTAGAAAATTAAATGCTACTACTGGAAAAAATCATTTTCCCTTGCCATTTCTTGATCAAATTCTGGAAAAGGTAGCAGACATCTATACTACTATTTTCTTGATGGTCATTCGGGTTATAATCAAATACCAATTGCATTAGAAGATTAAGAAAAGACCACTTTTACATGTCCCTTTGGTACTTTTGCATATAGAAGAATATCTTTTGGCCTTTGTAATGCTCTGGCAACATTCCAAAGATGCATGTTAAGCATTTTTAGTGACATAATTGAGCATTATTTAGAGATTTTCATGGATGACCTGGAAATTTTTGGAAATTCTTTTGAAAATTATCTTGATAATTTGGAAAAAGTTCTTAAAAGATGCGAAGAAAAAAGATTTGTGCTAAACTGGAAAAAATGTCATTACATGGTTACCTCAGGAATAGTGTTAGGTCACGTGATATCTTCTAAAGAAATTGAAGTTGATAAGGCCAAAGTTAAATTAATTGCCCATTTGCCTTCCCTAAAAATAGTCAGAGAAGTTTGTTCCTTTTTAGGACATGCAGAGTTTTACAGAAGATTAATTAAGGACTTTAGTGTCATATCTAGACCATTATGTAATCTTCTGTTGAAAGATGCACCATTTGATTGGACTCAAGAATGTCAAAAATCTTTTGAAAAATTAATTGGTCTTCTAACATCTGCTCCTATCATGCAATCTCTTAACTGGTCTTTGTCTTTTGAGTTAATGTGTGATGCTAGTGATTTTGCTGTGGGCACTGTTTTAGGCCAAAGAAAGGAAGGTAAGCCTCATGTGATTTGTTACGCAAGTAGAACTTTAAATAATGCATAAATGAATTAAACCACTACTGAAAAAGAACTACTTGCTGTAATTTTTACACTAGACAAATTTCAATCTTACTTAATTGGTTCTTCTATTGTGATTTTTACCGATCATGCTACTGTTAGATATTTGATGTCTAAGCAAGATGCCAAACCAACATTGATATGGTAGATCTTGTTGCTTCAAGAATTCAACATCACAATAAAAGATAAGAAATGAGCCAAAAATGTTGTCGCTGATCATTTGTTAAGACTTACAACAGACTCACCTTTTGATAGCACACCCACCAATGATTCTTTTCCCGATGAATTTTTATTTTCTATCAATTCCATACATTGGTTTGCTAACATAGTTAACTTTCTTGTAACAGGAAAGATGCCACCTTAATGGACCCACCAAGATAGAAGGAATTTTTTGACAGAGGTGAAAACTTTTTATTGGGATGACCCATACTTGTTCAAATATTGTCCTGACTAAATCTTTCGGAGAAGTGTGCCCGACAATAAGATAGGTAGTGTCATTAAATTTTGTCACTGAGAAGCATGTGAAGGTCACTTTTCTTCAAAGAAAACAGTTGTGAAAATCTTGCAGTGCGGATTTTGTTGGCCCACTTTATTTAATGACTGCTATATTTTTTACTAAAGTTGTAAAAATTGTCAAAAATTGGGCTCAATTTCAAAAAGAAACATGATGCCTTTGAACTCCATCTTTGTCATTGAAATTTTTTATTGTTGGGGAATTGATTTCATGAGCCCATTTCCATCCTCATTTGGATTTGTATATATTTTAGTTGCAGTTGATTATGTCTCAAAATGGATTGAGGCGATTCCATGCCGACACAATGATCATAAAACTGTTCTCAAATTTTTAAAAGAAAATATCTTATGTCGATTTGGAATCCCTCGAGCTATCATCAATGATGGGGGAACACATTTTACAATAAACCATTTGAATCTATAATGAAGAAATATGGTATTACACACAAAATTACCACCCCTTATCACCCTCAGACAAATGGATAAGCTGAATTGGCAAATAGGAAGATTAAACAAATGTTGGAAAAAATGGTTCACCAAAATCGTAAAGATTGGTCTTAAAGACTAAACGATGCACTTTGAGCTTACTGTACTGCTTTCAAAACATCTTTAGACATGTCATCCTATCGGTTAGTCTATGGAAAACCTTATCACTTGCCTATAGAATTGGAACATAAAGCATTTTAGGTCATTAAAGCTTTTAACCTAAACCTTGATGATGTTTGCAAGATACGCAAATTGTAATTAAATGAACTTGAGGAATTGAGAAATGATGCATATAAAAATTCAAAGATTTATAAAGTTAGAACAAAAGCTTTTTATGACAAAAAATTTTTGAGAAAATCTTTTGAAATTGGTCAAAAAATTCTACTTTATAATTCTCGTCTACACATATTCCTTGAAAAATTGAGATCTAGGTGGAGTGACCCTTTTGTTGTCAAACATGTGTATCCGCATGGGGTCATAGACATTGAGAATCATATGAATGGTAATATGTTTAAAGTCAATAGACAAAGACTCAAACCATTTCTAAAAAACTAACTTGATGAGGTATAATTCATCTCTCTTTTTGATCCTTTTTATGAATAGAATTTACTCTAATTTGTTGCTTTCTTTTTGCAATTTTTTGTGTTGCTAGTTAAGTGGCGGATAACGGTACTTCGTGACTCTCAAGTCGGTTTGTTTTTCAATTTCCCAAAATAACTAAATCCTTCTCCTTTAAAATGGATGTCGTTTTTTCAAACCTGAGAAAACATTTTCTTTCCCTCCATCAAAATGCTCTGACAAAAATCTACAAAGCTAGATGTGAAAGATTGAGACTGTTAATGTACAAGGGTATGCCAGAAGATGTATGCTGGATAATTGAAGCAAAGGTCTGACTAGTATGAGTCTTTAATTTCATTTGACTCATACGTACCAGGTCTTGGAAGAAGTTTGTATTCTAAAAGGAGAAGAACAAAAAGGTTATAAGTCTGTCACAAATGTATACGATGGAATTGTAACAAGCGATGTCATTCTTTGGGGACGGTTTCCACTAATAGAGAAGATAAAATTTTCTTTATTAAGAATGGACTGAGTAAGGAGTCATTAGATGATATCTTATTGACTCTTGAGATGCATTATTGTGTGTTTGTGCATTGTGAACTTCTTAATTTGTAGAATCTCTTCAAGGATGAAGAAAAACACTACAGTCTTGGGAATCTGACTCTAAAAGATCTTGTTTGCCAATTTATAAAAAAATTAGAAGGGAAGCTTATCCTTGACTCATAGAAAACGTTTCAGTCGTTACTGGACGTTAAACCAGAGGCAGATGTGAGTCATATCCACAACAACCTGTACATATTATCTTCTTCATATTCTTATTAAACACAAAAAATAAAAAACAAAATAAAAGAAAAAAAAAGAAGAAAAAAAGTATTTTTTTCTTTTGAACAAAGACAATCCGGAAGGAGTACCATGACTTTAATTAGTTGTGGAGCCCAAAGCTTTGGTTGACCCGTTATTGACTCGAGTAGACCTTTGCACGCTGGTCCTTAAAAAAGGTTCGTGTACCATGCTCTGTAGAGAGCCGCACTCCATAATCCAATATTTACCATCTAGGCACTGTGGAGTTGATGGACAGGCAAAAGCATCTCACTCTGGTTATTGGTGAGAAGTAATCTGCGGCTGCCAAAGCATATGAGGCATCTAAGCTTGATCCTCTCTTTTATAAGAAGGGGCTCTCAGCACCCTAAGAAGGGACGTCCTGGATCTTAAACATTACGAGTTTTAGATTTTAGCATTTTTGTTGATGTTACGAGCCCAAGTGTGAGCTCTCCAGGTTCCAGACCCAGGAAGGAAACCCATGATGGTTTCTTCTTTCTCCTTTCTTCGAATAAACGGACGTGAGTGTCTACTGCACTAGTGACACGCAGTATAAATATATGCTACTACTGTACTCATGATGCACAGTATAAAGATACGCCATGAAAATTATACATAAAGGTATGTCATCATTTGCTATTATATTTCTTTTATCTTTGTATAATTTTGTTGTATTTTAGTTTTGGACAGACGATCCTTTGAGCAGGGCCTTTTAGGGGTTTCTAGACTTCTTTACCTTGATGGTTTTCTTGAAGTAAAAAAAAATAAAAAAACAAAAAAAAATGTGTTTCTTAATTTCAAACTTTTCTGACAACAATCAACCTACCCTTATAGGTGTTATTATTACCATTTCCATTCTTTTTGCTATTTAAACACTCTATTTTCTTCACTTTCCTCTAACTCAGAATCATTCAAAGAGAAATGTGAGTATAGAAATAGAAGGTATTTCTGTTCGTCAACCTAAAAGTATCTTTGTATTTTGTGACTCTAAGTATGGGAAAGGTTTAGAGTTTGTAAACACAGCTAACACTCTTGGTCGATCACTTGCTGCGAGAAATATTCATCTTGTATATGGGGGAGGTTGTCGTGGGTTAATGAGGGTTGTATCGTTTGCTGCATATATAGGAAGCAGTTAGCTTTTAGGTGTCATTCTTGGACTTTTAACTCAACAGAACATCATTGGAAAGACAATTGGAAAGGAACTTAAGGTATCATCAATGCATGAACGAATGGAGATAATGCTTGACAACTCTGATGCATTCATTGCCTTACCAGGTGATTTTGGTACCTTGGAAGAAGTTTTTCAAATTGTCTCTTAGGCCCAACTGAACATCTACCATAAACTCATAGGTTTGTTGAATGTAAATAATTTCTTTGATATTTTGTTACTTTTTCTTGACCATGCTGCAGAACAGAAAGTTATCACACCTTCAGCAAGACAACTTCTTATCTCTACTTCTACTATTGATGAGTTGATTGATAAATTAGAAGCTTTTATTTATAAACCTGACCCAACAATAGCTCAAATAGATTGATTAGCAGGAAGCAGTGAGTGAAGCAGGATGAAAAGAAAGCCAGATTTGACACTTCGTTTATAGCTTTCCTTTACCTTTGATTTATTTATCGTACTTTGTTTCTATTTAAAGTTGTGTAAGATTTCTCCAACAAGTAATATTTTCTATCCTTTACTTATCTATATTTTAACATTGAGGACAATGTTGTGATCTAATTGGAGAGGAAGGATAGTTGACCAAATTTTTTTTTCTTTTTTGGGAAATATGATATGATTGTCATGGACTTACTAAACCAATGAATGATGACAGAGTAAGGAGTGATTTTACTCCTGAGACGCATCTTAATTGGGAAGTATGTTTAGTGACATGACTGTCAAAAACCTATTCGTAGTAAAACTAATTAAGGATGGCAGAATAAGGAGTAAATTTTGTCTTGGACGTAAGTTTACTCTTGAGATGCATCTTGGGTGAGAAAATAATTATTTTGTGTAGAAGTAGCAAATGAATTCTTGAATCTTAGCATAAATTGTCTTCTTTCTTAAAAATCACAAGCTCATATATGAATGTTGATATGGTGGATTGAGAATGATAGAAATATGCCTTGTGAGATTTTGAGCCTATTGATGAATGAATTGAACATTTGTACCATTCTCTTCTTTCTTGTGTGATTTTCACTCATAGAATTGTTACTCTAGAACTTGCTTTGATTCTTTTTTAGGCTACATTTTCACATGCATACATAAATATGATTGAGGCATTTTGAAATAGCTACTTTGACCAAATAGTCATCCTTGTATATTTTCCCTTGTGTAACCCCTTTGAGTTTATTTGAACATTCTTTATTTTTAGCTCATTACGTGCCTTAAAAAAATAGAGAAAAAAGAAAAAAAACATATTTTTACCTAACCTTAGGGAATAAGAGAGCATTAGCCTTGTTCTTGAACAAGTGTGGGGGGGTGTGTGCAAAATGTTCAAAAAAAAAAAAGAATTGACCACCGTTACAATCAAAGGATTATCAGAGTCTAGAATAAAGGTGGATGCTTGGAAACAACAGGAAGAAAAGGTGAAGTTTCAGGCCTAACAATGAATTCAATTCACCAATTTGGGATTGATCTTCAACAAAACATTAGTCAAATATTGGTCATTGTCCTTTATGATAAATGTTCTCAAACATCTTCTCCACTCTAACTATACCATAATGCTCTTTTATTCTCTTTGGTATTTATCTTCTCATATCCATATTATCCCTTCTCCTTTACCATGACCCCATTAAATTCTGTGAGGATCTATCATTCTTGATTCATTCTTTTCAACTGAAGTTTCCTTACTTGTTGGTTTGAGATGTGAAGAAATGTTACCTCATTAATGCTTTGATTCATTGAATTTCTAGTTGTTCTTCTTTTTTCATCGAGTCTTTTAAAGTTTTTAGCTTTTGAGTCTGTATCATTTTTCTTTGTTTCCTAGCTTTGGTCTTATGTGTTTTGCCCAAGAGTGCAAAAAGCTAAGTGTGGGGCAATTTGATAATCACATATTTTATACATTAATAAACCTCATTTTTAGTCATTTACACTCTCTATGTACTTAATTGATTAAGCCTGGTTATGTTTTATAAGTTTGGACTCAAATTGGACTTAATTGATTTTTTTAGCACTATTTTGGTCTTACATTATTTCTGTATTTTAGTCATATCTTGAGTTCTAGATGTCTTATAATTATATATCTTACCTTATAAGAAAGATAAGAGAGAGCTCTACAACTTTCATAAGAGTTCCAAGGAAAAATCGGACATCTAGTGGAGCTAATTGGACTTGGAAGTCAAAACACAAGTTTTGTGATTGTAACCCGAATAGTGTGCAATAATCATTGCATAATTCAAGTTTAAGGAATTGAAATGGGCTGGAAATTTGGCATCTGAAAGTTAAGACCCATATCTACAACTTTCATGCAAAACACAAGAGCTTAATCAGACAACTTAGAGGTCATATTGGGCCTGGAAGTCAAAATAGAGGTACTGAAACTGAGCCTGAACAGTCTACAGTAATTGGGTCATATCTTGGGCTGTAGAATGAATTTTTGGATGATTTTGTGGCATTGAAAAGCTGAGACAATTTTCTAGAACTTTTATGAAGACTACTTTGCTTTATTCTGACGTTATCCATAAGTTCATCACTAAATGATTTCGGAGACAAGAAATTTCAATAATTTTTCACTCACAAAAGTTCTTTGGCATTTTCCACTCATCCACCCACTCATCCACTCACTCATTAATCAATTCCCTTGTCATTTTGTATCCCTAATCCTCTATAAAAAGAACCACAAGTAGATCATTTAGGTAATCTTGGCTTAGCTTAGATTATGCTATTATGTTATTTGTTGTAATTTTCTTTTGTTCTAAGTTGAAAATATGTTCATCTTTTTCTTCTACTCTCTTTCTTTCTTCTTGTTTATGGTTAACTAAATCTTCATCTTGGTTGGGTGAAGGAGTGAAGCTTTTGGTAATAAAAATAAGGTTAGATTAATTTTCTTCTTGTGCTTAGATGATATATTATCAATTGATCATTATACGTGTTGTATTTTGTTTCCAATCAATTTAGAAACCTTCCTTCTAAAGTGGAGTTCTTGATTCATTGTAGACAAGTGGTTTGGCAAATGAATGCTTGAACTCATTTACAAGCGTAGGTGTTGGTAAGTAATTAAAGGAACCATAATATAACTACGTATATAATTCTAAATAGACTTTGAATGTTATATTCTCCTATTAGAACCGCTGTTGTGTGTGGATTTCAATTGAGTTATAAAAGAATTAATCTTGTGCTTAATTAATTACCAAAAGTAAATCTCCTAGCTCAAACAAGTTCTTTAATTTAATTGTAAACAAGTTTTATTATCTTTATTGTTGTGACAAAGTCTTCCCTTACCTCAAAGAATTTTTCTTCATCAATTACCTATAGATCGACCTCGAACTCTCGAGAAATTTATTACTTGAGATAACCTGCACTTGAGTTTACATCATTTAATCTGCATCATTAATAGGATAGATATATACCTATTAGCCATGTATAGTCATTGTTAAGGATTAACCATAATACATGTTGTTTGCTCTAGTTCTCATGAACACATAGTGAGCTAGGTAAATGACATAAGGTTAAATAGCCTAGACATAGACTTTTAACTAATGTAGCTTCTTAGGCTAACAAAACTAATTTCTTTGTTACGTAAAACGGTTGCAAGTTGCCAAGTAAAGTAGTTGGTGAAGAAGAAGTGTCTATGCTCTCGTTGTTGTCTTTTACTTTTGGTTTATTCCCTTTTTAGCCCTACTTTTGACTACACACACGTTTCCTAATTTATATGTGCTTGAATAGAATTCGTTAAGCTATTGGTTAATAGTTGGCATTAGATATTACCCATTATCTCTATGGAGACGATCTTTCTCATTCTTATCTTACTTTAGCGACACGTACACTTGCGGTATACAAAAGATCACAACAAATTTTTGGCACCGTTGTCGGGGATAATGACTAATTTCTAATTTCTGCCAATATTGACAACGAGTTAAATTAGTTTTAATTCAAGTTTTCTTTTAGTTCATTTTAATCCAAGTTGCATTCTTTCATTGTGTTAGGTACCACTACCTGTAACACCCTCCCTAGGGTATCACATGTTTGACTCCCGACTCATAATCTGAAAAGAAATCCGCACAAAGTTTGAGTTATAAAAAGATGGGTTTTAAAATTTCTTCTTTATTGAAACATAAATTTACTGAAAATATAAGATAATATTGAAAATCATATTTCAACTATTCATTATGCATTATTGACAACAATTAATATTTCATAATTTAAAGAGAAATATAAAACTAACAGACTCTTCTGTTTTTTTAACAGTAGCAAACCCCATAATGGGTCCTACTTAATAGCACGGTACAACACTAACGTTAAAACTTAACATACTTATTCTGTTGTGTATCCATCTTGTTGCACTGGACATCCTGTTCTACATTCTCGTTCTTTGTCAACACTTTGCGCACACCTTCGAGTCCCGAATGTCCACTCCTTATTGTTGTCACCAATCTCGAGTATCCATCGCCAAGTGCTATGTCTAAGACAACTCGATCCTTCTATTATTTTATTTTAACAAGACAGACACAAAAAACAATATAACAAAGAGGTGAGATCACCTACGCCAATACCAACATGGCGACACGGAGATAACACAAACAATGAATATCATACGGATATGTCATACCGAATTTCAATAATGCACTCAACATTAATCAACTATCATCATCATACTATTAACATTATTATCATCACACAATAATCATAAAAATGCCATCAACATGATTATCATCATCATCATCCAAGTTTTCAAAACAATTGTCATACCCAATATTCCTCAATTAATATATATATCATGCAGATATAAATGTCAAATTATGCATGTGCACGAAGACTCAGTTTTTCAAAAACAACTCCATGGAGGTTTTCACAATTTCGAGGAGAATGCTCTGTCAATTGTCGGCCTTTTTCCCAAAGACAATCTTCTAGTTGTTGAAAAGAATCGTATTCTTATCGGGTATCGTCAATGCGTTGCAACGATCTGCATCGCTAAGTGACAAAGGGTACTACGCTACGGTCCACTTGGTCGACCGCCGCGCCTACGACGCCCCCAAGATCCATCATAGACCTCACTATCAATTCTCATTCCTCTTCAACCACAAGGGCCATATATACAATGCACGAATATATCCGTGCAAGTCCAACCCCAAAGGGCCAAATCTTTTCAATTTCATTTGTTCAATGTATCATATGCCTCAACGCATATTTTTCCAATGCATGTATAATGCACCAATGCCAATCACAGGCATATCTTTCCAATGCATGTATAATGCACCAAATGCCAATCACAGGCAAAACATGTCATTTTCTCACACAATGTTTATACACTAGTTCAACAGTAATCATACTGTATTTACAACAGCGAAATCATGTTATCACATTGTCATAGTTATAAAACACTTTCATCGTGTTTACAAAATTGCGCAACATTTCCGTTTCATTTTCACAATTCCAAAATGTTTCTGTTACGTTTTCACAATTTCAAAATGTTTATATTACGTTTTCAAAATATCGTAACACTTATGTTACGTTTTCAAAATTCTGAAACATCTTTGTTATATTTTCACAATACCGTGACACTTTTGTTACGTTTTCACAATACAGTAACATTTCTGTTATGTTTTCAAAATACCGCAACTCTTCTGTTGCACTTTTAAAACACGTACTAATTTTTTAACATTTTTCTCAATCGCGTAAAAACATACGTTTCTCAATCGCATAGTATTTTTTTACTGTTTCAAAATCGCGTAACTTAAAAATCATTCTTTTACGTCACGTAAATCATTTTTTATCATTCTTAAAATATTTAAAACACTTTCCAAATCTCATAACAATTTTCCCCCATTTTCACAATCGCATAAAAAAAATATTTTATCACTATTCAATCACGTAGTGATTTATCAACAATAGTTCAAGTCACGTAAAATATTTAAACGTAAATTCAAATCCCGTATAAATATTTCAACGTATTTAAAATCACATAGAAATATTTTTCCATATCACGTAACTTAAAAAATCACGTTTTTAAGATACGTAAATAATTTTTCACCACAATTTCATTACAGAAAATATTTCTTGACCTTTAAAAATTCCTTTTTAACTTTTCTCAAAATAATATAACTTTATACTTCATTTAATATATTTTCTTACTCAAGAAAATATTTTCCACAATTCTTTACTCAAGAAATTCTTTTTCAAAATATAATTCACAAAATCACTTTTTCATTGATGTAAATCAACATTTCAAAATTTAACATTTTCTAACGTATTTCAAAACTTGAAAATAAGTTATACGTTAGTAAATTTTCAAAACACCATTATATTCTCCATTTTACCCAAATCAGTTCTAAAATCAATTTTCTTCAAAACAAATTAAGATTCAAACCCTTGTAACTTTTCTTTTTCATTTTCATATGAAAGTTCATTTCTCAAGTGATAAAATACTTTGATTCCATTTCCAAAATCCTTATATTAAAACATTTTGTTCAAACATTTTTGTTTCCACTTTAAAATTACTTTGTTTCATAAAACCAAAATTTATTCCAACCTCCAAAAATTCGTAGAGTCTTTGGCCATTGAAGCCATCAAATATTTTTTTCTTCTAAATTGATATGGTTTTACACAAACAAAACCATTAAAAATTCTTTGTTTTCAAAACCGAAATACCGATGGTCATAAAAACCAAACTCATTTGTTCAAATTCATTTTTACTTTCCTTACAAATCCTTTTTCACTTTCTTTGCAAATCCTTAAAATTATCATTGCTATTTTCATTTAAATCTCATGTTTAGTAAAACACTTAGAAACTTTTTACACAAAATAAATCAATAAAAATCCTTCTAAAATCGTATTCATGTACTTTCTTTGAAAAATAAATTCTTTGTTTATTTTCCTTACTTTTCTAAACATCTATTTTCATCATTCAAGAAAATATTAATTTTGTGAACACCTATCTTGAGGTGTCTTGTTCAAATCCACCATGTTCTAAGTACTCAAAAATTAATTCTTTTGTTCTTGAAAATTTTCAACATGAACCCTAATCAAGGGCATCAAAACCGTAGCTTTCTTCCTTGGCTATTGGAGCCAAAAATCAATTTCCTTTCCACCATCAAGTCATGGCATATACATATATATTTCATCATAAATAATATAAGCATACCATCAAAGCCATAAAAGCATGTATAGCATATCAAGCATATCATCAAAGCTATAAAATCATGCAAAGCATATCAAGCATAGAAAATTAATCAAAGCTCATAAACACCCACAAATTAATTACATGACCATGGATATGAATCCTCACATGGATTTCACATCCATCAAATAAAATACCATCTCTCACCACCATGCTTGGTTGGTGAGATGGATCTCCTCTTACCTCTTGAAGATCCTCCAAAGCTTCTTGATTTGTTTCTTTTTCCAAGTCCTTCACCCCTGAGGCTTCTCAAATACAAAACAAAACACAAGTTAATTAACATATCAAGCTTGATTAAGAGGAACCATGGATCAAACATGGTTTAGATCATGAAAAAGAAAGAAGAAATGAAGTTTCCTTATACTTCACCATAAATACCCAATAACTTTGATCTTGAAGAAACTCCTTGAAGATGAATGATTTAGAAGAAGTCTTCAACATGAAAGTTGCTTAGAATATCATGGAGATTCAAGATCTAAGGTTGGATGAAATTAAAAGAGCTTGGATGGTGATTTTAGGGGTTTTGACCGAATGATATCTCTTGAAGAACAAAGATGAAATTTTTGATTTTTGATAGAAACTTGAAGCTTGAATTTGAAGATCAAGATGAATGATTTTGGAAAAATTCATAACTAGAGATGTTCTTAGAATGATGTTTAGGTTTAGAAAATCAAGTTGGATGAAATTTTTGAGTGATGGAAGGTGCTCTTGGAGGGCTTGGCCGAAATCTAGAGAAGAAAGGAGATGGAGAGAAAATTTTCTAAGTTTCCTTCTTGAAAATGAATCAATAAAGACCAAGGAAGACAATAATGACTAAAGCATGAAATTATGGTCTTCCAAACTCCTTCATGCAGCACCAAAACTGTGCCCCCCCCTTCAAGCATTCTCCTTGGAGTGCAAAAATCAAAAGTAAACCATTATGATGCCTAACTTGACCAAGACATGCAAAAATGACATAAAGCTTGTCTCTTTGTCTTCTAAACACTCCAAAACCATCACCTTCTCTTCATAATGCATTCAATAAAGTTGTCTTCATTATTTGCCACCATTTGAAGCATTTCTAGCCATTGATTAATTCAATGGTTAGGATTTAGGTAGATTTTTAATTTTAGAAGACTAAATCTAGGCCATTGGATCTTTCTCCTTTAAATTCTAGCCCTTAGATGTGTCTCCAAAATTAATGGTCAAGATTGCTCCTTCAAACTTTAAATCCAAGGGTCCTAATTAGTCTTTGCTACTTTAGAAGACCAAATCTCCACCATTGATTGATTCTTCATCCAATGGTCATAAATGGTCTTTGTTACTTTTTAAGATTAAATCTCCACCCTTGATTTAATCTAAATTCAATGGTTATAAATAGTCTTTGTCATTTTTCAAGACCAATTCTACACCTTTGATTACATCTATGGTTGATATCAAAGCCTTCCTAACTAAGCTTATTCTCACACCATTGATTAAATCAATGGTTATTATCCAAGGCTTCTTTATTAAGTTTGTTTCTTAACCTTTGATTAAATCAATGGTTAATATTCAAACTAAGTATTCTCATCCAAGGGTATAAATCAGGTTAAGCTCTCTTTGTTGACTACGCAGTATAATATTTATTCTTGTATCCTACAAATAATATTTTTACTGTATTTTTATCATCCGATAATTAAATACAGTACAAAACATAGTACGATAAAATTTTTTAAAACTGTTTCCGGATTCAAGTTTAGTAAGATCTCATGTCTCCGTCTAAACAGTACAAATTTTTCTATGCGTAGAAAAATTTTTGCTTTGCGGGACCCACCTGGGCCCACGTAAGGTCACCTGGGCCCACATACACCCCCTGGGCCCACAATCAGTAAAAAAATTTCATAATCATCCACAAAAATCACAAATATTAGAAAACACACAAATATCAAATCAGATTACGTAAAATAATTACCTAATGGTAAAAATTAAATTACGTAAAGTTTTCCCCGGCCCGAAAATTTTTATTTTCCTGACACGGAGTAAATCACTCAAAACGATCAAATACGCTGACGGAATAAACAAAATAATTTTACGGTGCACAGAAATTACTAAACAGTAAAATTCTGTTAACTGTCAAAATTACTATTTAAGAGATACAGAAATTTGGGGTGTTACACTACCATGGCTGGCAGCAATGATCATACGAGACCCTTGAGAGAGTTTGCAACTTCTCAAATGGAAAATTTGCAATCAAGCATAAGGCGGCCTCCTATCCGAGCCATCGACTTTGAAATTAAACCAGCCATCATTCAAATGATCCAAATGTCAGTGCAATTTGGTGGGTTACTAAGTGAAGATCTAAATGCCCACTTGACCAATTGTCTGGAGATTTGTGACACATTCAAGCATAATGGAGTCTCAGAAGATGTCATTTAGCTAAGGCTTTTTTTCTTTTTCTCTCAGAGAAAAAGCCAAGAGTTAGTTACAATCTCTACCACCTAGATCCATAAGCACTTGGAGTGATATATGTGGCAAATTTCTGAACAAATATTTCTCACTTGCCAAGACTGCAGAGACGGTGAATGACATTACTTCGTTCACTCAGTTTGATTCTGAAACCTTGCATGAAGCATAAGAAAGATACAAGGATCTTTTGAAAAGGTGCCCTCATCATGAGATTCCTCCATTGCATCAAATCTATTCTTTCCATAAAGGGTTATTGCCTCAACACCATCCACTAGTGAACGCAGTTACGGGTGGTTCATTGCTTGGTAAATCCTTTGATGAAACATTCCAATTACTTGAAGATTTGGCCGCAAATAGCTACCAGTGGCCTTCCAAAAGAAATACTCCAAAGAAGGTAGCTAGAGTGCATGATATTGATGCAATTACCTCACTCTCTACTCAAGTGGCTACAATTGATAGCAAGTTGGATAGTTTAGGAGCAAGTCCTCATTTAAGCCCTTTTGTGCTTTATGATCAATGTGGTGATAATCATGCTACTGATAGATGCCCTTCCATCTTGGAGAGTGCACAATATGTTGGGAACTATCGACCACCACAAAACAACCCTTATTTGCATCAGTACAATCTAGGGTGGAGAAGCCATCCAAATTCCTCATGGAGAGACAATCACGATGCATCATCTTCATTGGCTTGTAATGAACAACTACCATTTCCTCCTGGTTCCTCTTTACAGTCAAGATCTCATATACAAGAAAGAAACCTACTCTTGAAGACATGTTCATACAGTTCATGCTTAAATCTGATTCTTATATGTCAAAGACTGATGCTCACTTAGCCAAGAATGATATAATAATTCAAAGCCAAACGACTTCAATGAGAGCTTTGGAGACCCAAGTGGGTCAGTTAGTGAATGCTATAAATAGTAGGCCCCTGGGGTCTTTTCTAAGTGACACAGTTAGCAATCCAAGAGTTGATCTCAATGATTAACCATCCTGCAGTGCTATTACCCTTAGAAGTGGAAAAGACATCGAAGGGATTCCCAAGACCAAACTACTTGTGGATGATGCTGAGGTGATACAAGAAGAGGATATTGTATATAAGGAATACCAAAGGAATAAGGATGAAAAAAAGAAGAAGGATGAGGAAACTAAGAAGGATGAAGAAAAGAAGAAGGATGTCAAACCTCATACATTACCTCTACCTTTCCCCAACAGATTGGCTAAACAAAAGATGGATGCCCAATTCCATAAATTTCTAGAAGTCTTCAGGAAGCTTCACATCAATATCCCATTTGCATAAGCATTAGAACAAATGCCAAGCTATGTGAAGTTCATGAAGGACATCCTATCCAAGAAGAGAAGGCTGGGAGACTATAAAACAGTGGCACTCATAGAGGAATGCAGTGCTATCTTACATAACAAGCTACCTCCAAAGTTGAAAGATCCGGGCAGCTTTACCATACCATGCCCAATTGGAAGACACTTTCATGGTAGAGCTTTGTGTGATTTAGAGGCGATCATTAATTTGATGCCTCTCTCAATCTTCTAACGGTTGGAATTGGGTGAAGTGAAGCCTACCTCTGTGACCTTGCAATTAGCTGACAAGACTTTTACATAATCGAAAGGAATCATTGATGATGTTTTGGTAAATGTGGACAAGCTAATTTTCCCTGCTGACTTTGTCATCCTTGATATGGAGGAGGACTGCAATGTGACGCTAATTCTAGGAAGGCCTTTCTTGGCAATCGGTAAGACCGTGATAGATGTACACAACCATGCAAGCGAATGATAAGAAGGTAACTTTCAACATTTATAAGGCCATTAAATTTCCTGATGATCAAGAAGAATGTTCCTATGTTGGTATAATTGATCAAGTGGTAAATGATGCATTTCATGCTAATTTTTTTAATGATTCCCTAGCTTTAACTTTGACATATCATGATAAGCATGTAGATAGGGATGATATTAATGAATGTATTAAACTGCTTGACTCTTCTGCTAAGTTTTACAAGAAACCAAGTTTTGAGCCATTGCAGATCTCATCTGACAAGCCGATTATGCAGCCTTCTATCATCTCTCCACCTAAGTTGGAGCTCAAACCATTACCTAATCACTTGAAATATTCTTACTTGGGAGAATCTTCCACATTAACGGTCATCATTTCCTCACTTTAATCAGAAGAGCAAGAGTCCAAGTTGTTGATAGTGCTGAGGCAATTCAAGAAGGCGCTGGGAAGGACTATTGCTGACATTAAAGGCATTAGTCCTACTATTTGCCTGCACAAAATTCTGCTGGAAGATGATGCCAAACCAATCATTAAGTACCAAAGGTGTCTGAACCCCATTATGAAGGAAGTGGTAAAAAAAGATATCATCAAGTGGTTAGACCAGGGAATCATATACCCAATCTCTAATAGTACCTGGGTAAGCCATGTTCAGTGCGTGCTTAAAAAGGGTGGCATGACGATTGTTGCCAATGAAAACAATGACTTGATTCCCACCAGAACAGTCACGGGGTAGCGCATTTGCATGGATTATAGGAAGTTGAATATCACAACTAGAAAGGATCACTTCCCTCTACCATTCATTGATCAGATGCTAGACAGGTTGGCAGGACGTGCTTTCTATTACTTTCTTGATGGATACTCGGGGTATAATCAGATTGCTATAACCTTTGAGAATCAAGAGAATACAACATTCACTTGCCCCTATGGTACATATGCTTTTAGGAGGATGCAATTTGGCTTGTGTAATGCTTCAGCAACCTTCCAGAGATGTATAATGGCAATCTTCACAAATATGGTTGAGAAGTTCTTGGAGGTGTTCATAGATGACTTCTCAGTCTTCGGTGATTATTTTGATGATTGCCTGAATAACTTGGATCTGGTTCTGCAAAGATATGAAGAGACCAATTTGGTGCTTAACTAGGAGAAATGTCACTTCATGGTCCAAGAAGGCATAGTTCTTGGCCATAGAGTGTCATGCAAAGGAATGGAGGTAGATAGAGCGAAAATGGAAGTGATTGAAAAACTTTTGCCACCAATCTAAGTGAGAGGAGTCCGAAGTTTCATGGGACATGTTGGATTCTACTGGAGATTCATAAAGAACTTCTCTAAGATTTCTAAGCCACTTTGCAACTTATTGGAGAAGGATGTCCAATTTAACTTTGATGAATCTTGCCACGAGGCATTTGTGGAATTGAAAAAGAGACTTGTATCAACTCCGGTGATTACCACCCCTAATTAGGAGTTGCCCTTTGAACTAATGTGTGATGCCAGTACTATGTTGTTGCTGCAGTTTTGGGGCAGATGAAGGATAAGGTGTTTCACTCCATATACTATACAAGCAAAACTCTCAATGATGCACAACTTAACTACACCACGATAGAAAAGGAACTTCTAGCAGTTGTTTTTGCATTTGATAAATTTCAGCCATATTTGATGGGTGCCAAGGTGATTATCTATACGGACCACTCAGCGATTAAATACTTGGTGGCCAAGAAGGATGCAAAGCCATGGTTGATTCGAAAGGTTCTACTATTGCAAGAGTTTGACTTGGAAATTCATGACAAGAAAAGGGCTAAGAATCAAGTTACTGATTACCTTTCTAGATTGGAAAATGAGGAATATCAAGTTGAACCAATCACAATCAAAGAGACATTTCCAAATGAGCAACTCTTTGCTGTCATAGCTCAACCAGACCCTTGGTATGCTGACATTGTGAACTACCTAGCAGGTGGTGTGATGCCTCCGGATCTCACCTCTCACTAGAGGAAGAAATTCTTGCACGATAGTAGGCATTATCTTTGGGACGAGCCTTTCTTGTTTAGATAGTGTCTTGATCATATTTTAAGAATATGTGTACGTTTTGAGGAAGCTGAACAATTTTTGAATCAGTGTTATGCTGCCCCTTATAGGGGTCATTATAGTGGTGATAAAACAGCGGCAAAGGTGCTCCAATCTAGCCTGTATTGGTTGTCTATCTTCGAGGATGCATACTTCCATGTTAACAAGTGTGATAGATGCCAGAAATCAGGGAACATGTCAAGGAGAAATGAAATGCCCTCAATTTCATTCTAGAAGTAGAAATTTTTTATGTTTGGGGCATCAACTTCATGGGTCCCTTCATTCCTTCCTATGTGAATCTATACATTCTTGTGGCAGTGGACTACGTGTCCAAATGGGTGGAAGCAAGTGCATTTCCTACCAATGACTCTAAGGTAGTGATAAACTTCATGAAGAAGCAAATCTTCACCCGTTTTGGTACTCCTCAAGCCATTATTAGTGACGGAAGGTCACATTTCTGTAATAAGTATTTTGAGGCTCTCCTTGCCAAATATGGGGTGACTCACCGGATTGCCACAGCTTACCACCCTCAAACAAATGGACAAGTGGAAGTATCCAATAGGGAAATCAAGAGAATACTTGAGAAGACTGTGTGTCCATCCCACAAGGATTGGTCAAGACGGCTTGATAATGCGCTATGGGCATATAGGACTGCTTATAAAAACCCTATTGGTATGTCCCCATACAAGCTTGTGTTTGGAAAAGCTTGTCATTTTCCCGTTGAGCTTGAACATCATGCTTATTGGGCAATTAAGCAACTAAATACAAGTTGTCGGTGACAAAAGATTATTGCAGCTCAATGAACTTGATGAATTTAGGCTCCAAGCCTATGAGAATGCAAAGCTGTATAAAGAGAATGTTAAAGGCTAGCATAATAAGAAGATTGTACAAAAGACATTTGAGCAAGGCCAACAAGTCCTACTCTACAACTCCAGGCTCAAGCTCTTTCTAGGAAAGCTTAAATCTAGATGATCAGGTCCATTCCAGGTGGTAAATGTGTTTCCCCATGGGGTAGTTGAAATTGCGGATCTTGATGGCAAATCATCCTTTAAGGTCAATGGTCAGTGCCTAAAGCCTTACTTAGGAGGAGAATTTGATAGAAGGAAAACCTCTATCACATTGGCTGCCCTAACATGAAAAGTCAGAGGAAGTCCTGCCTAAACTATAAAAAGGCCCCTTTTTGAGATTAACCCACATGCGCTCTTAATTTGTTCATTTTGAGTCTAGTGTTTGCAAACTTTGATTTTGATATTTCATGATATTTTGGTTAGGCATTTAATGATTTAACCAACTGGACTATTTTTGCAGGTGGTGGAGATTTTTGGGCAGCAGAGGTAGCTGCCAAATGCATTTTGCTGCAAAATTTTGTAGACTGGTTCCTCACGCCGCGACGTTTAAAGTCTATGCCATGGCGTCTTAGGCTCTATCTCATCAGGGTTTCATTCCTACGAGCTTCACGTCGCAGCGCCCCAATGTTGCGCCACGGCATTATACTCTCAGAATTATCAGGGTAAGCAGGCTACGAGCGCGACGCTGTGGCGCACCAAGATTCATGTCGCGACGCAAGAAAAAAAATGAATTCAGTGAAATGTGCATTTCATTGGAGTCACGCAGCATGTTGTGGCTATTTGCACAAAAAGAGGCTGAGGTTTGTGTTAATAACACAAACCCTTGTCAACCTCTCTAGTGGTTCCTCTTTCTCTCTCGCACTTTCTCTCGTTTTTTCTTTTGGTTTCTTGCATATTCTTCATTTTCCACTTCCTTTTTCTCTCCAGGTAACCCATTCTTTCCCCTTATCTCTTTTATTTTATGCTTTTTTTCCATTAAATCTGATTTTTCCCTCCTTTTAAAGTTGCTTGGGTTAGTTTAAGTGAGTTCGTTTGCATAGTGGGCTGTTTTTGGTTGGTATTCTTTAGGATTTTCATGCGTATGGGGTTGGCATTGTTGTGTGCATGAATTTCTTTTTCAGAAAGTTCATGCGCGCCGCGGCGTAGTCTTTTGGCGTCGTGGCGTCTCTGGGTTATTTTGAATGTCGCGACACTCAAAGTGAATGCCGCAGCGTTGCCTTCCTAATTGCTTAACTCTTACATGTTTTAATTATGTTCCTCTTTTTTTCGTGGTGGGTACTTTTTTTTTTTTTTTTTTGCTCTTTTTACCATGCTTTGTATGTATCACTATGATTTGTTTGCATTTTAATTACTTTGTATTTTTATTCACATATTTCATTGTTTTCACTGTGGATCTCTTTTTGACAGAACCAGGTACTCTAATCTTACTTCCACCATGCCCTCAAAGCGTCAAAAGGGTGAGAGCAGCCAACACCGCAGGGATCCTTCTTCTCCTGCAGAATTCGATAGAGGAAAATTCATTTCAGCAGCTGCCCGGAGAAATATTTCAAACTGGTCTCCAAGCCAGTTATTTTTTAGAGAGGTTTCAGCTTCAAGAAGGCTATTGACCAAGAGCTCGAGTGGACCATTCAACGCTACAAATAGAAAACATTTGTCAAAGAACCAATGTCTGCCATTCTGCCGATTGTTCGCGAGTTCTATGTGAATGCTGCATTTGATGATCCCCAGTCTTCAAAAGTCACAGTGCTCGGCTGCTAGGTCTCCTTATCTGTTGAAAACATTAAAGCAACCTTGGGTTTATCCGCGCCGATGATGATGCGTGAATACACTAGTTTCCTCTAAGTGGGGCTGGAGGAAGGAATAGACCTTAATATTGTCACTGCTCGAATTTGCACCCCGGAGGCACAACTTGTGATGTTGACTCTCGGTGTTCAAGATCAGCAGCCCAAGTACTTCCCCTGTTCATGCTTGACTTTAGAGGCCCGCGTATGGTATCACTTCATTAGCACTCAGATCATCCCTTCTGCCAATATGTCTGAGGTGACTAGAGATCGAGTCATCATGATTTATTCTATTCTTAAGCACAGATCCATTGATGTTGCCCCTGATCATCTATCAACAAATTAAGAATCAATAAGGGAGTCCAAAAGCCTCTTCTTCCCTTTTCTCATCCATATGGTTTGTAACCGGCATCAAGTACAGTGGGGCTCTCATGGGAAACTTCTTGATGTTAAATAGCCTCTTAATGACAGAATACTACAGAGGCTGAAAGAAGCTCTAGCCGCGGCATATGCTAGGCAGCAACAGGGTAGGAGTGCACCCAAGACGGCTCGTACTCCCTCACATGTTGACTTGTGTAGTGAGCTTGCGCGCCTAACTGCCATGGAAGCTTACACTGTAGAGACAATCAAGTGGCTGGCGAAACGCCTGCAAGTTTCCACCGAAGACTTCCCCATCCCACACCTCCCTTCTTGCAATTATGCTGGGCCCACACAACAGCATTAGGATCCAATTGATGACAGAGATGATGTTCCAATGGCTATTGCTGAGGAGGACGGTGATGATGAAGAGGAGACTGCCACTGATGAGGCTGATGTGTAGTTGTGATGCATACAGGACATCTTTCTATTGTTTTGCCTCCGTTTTCTATCTTTTGTACAACGAGAGCATTATTTCCCTCAAGTTTGATGGTGTCTAAAACTGCTTTTGTCTAATTTCTTATGTTTATGTATCTAATACTGATCTTTTGGTAACAGAATAGTATGCTAATGCTTTGTTTTTGGTACATAATGTTGCAGTGATTGCCTAATAATGAATATGGATGCATTTGTCTCAGGTTTTCTATGAGTCCATATATGATCCCAGATGCATGCTGAGTCAATCTTGATTCTCTCTATGCATGATGAATTTCCCACTTGCATGCTGGTTTAGCTTTGGAAATAATTTGAGTGCTTGTTTAAAGAATGTTTATAGGATGTACATGTGAATAATCTCTTTTATCTTTGAAATTGTTTTGTAACTCTCTTGAGGCGAAATCCTAAATTGTGTATGACTGAAGAAATGATTAAGACATTATTTGGACCGATTGAGCTTTTCAAGCTTAGCCTTACAGGTTGATATCCATAGGTCCCCTTTGAAGCCTTGTACTTCTTTGGCCTTATATGTTTTTCATCACCTTCATTTTCCTAAACCCATGTAACCATTCTAATGCATGTGAAAACATTGCATTCTTTCTCCGACCATCATTGCTTGTTGAGTGCATGATATGATATTTCTTAACTCAAGTTCTATGATTAAAGGGTGTAAGTGCTTGTTTCAGTGTAGAAGTGATTTGAATGAACCATGTATGTGAAAGAAATTGGTAAAAGAAAACAGAAGAAGAAAAAGAATGAGAAAAGAAAAAAAAAACTCAAAGTCATAAATCCAAATGGCAAAACAAATAAAAGAGTGGTTCTGGAGAGTCCAGTTATTTCATTTCTTTTACACACCCTTGTTGTATAACTTAGTGACTCAAGTCTTGAAATCTCATATTCTTTGTTTCTTAGTATTTGTTTGTTATCATTTCCCTGTTGTTCTTTAACCCCTAATGATGGCCTTACATTACAAGCTAATTAAGTCCCTTTTGATTCTCAGTTATGTATGATTTACATTAGTGGAGAGAGAGTTGAATTACAATCTTTTGGATTCTTTGATTCATTTCAATATGTATGCCCATAAGCTTATCTAAATGAGTGTAATTAGAATTGATGAAGTCTTGTGTGCTTGAAGGTGGGAAATCGGTTATGTATGTTAGGAAGCTTTGATTGTCAGCATGACAAGGATTGTGTTTGTGTAAAGCGAAGTGTAAGGCATAAGAATTCTTTGAGGCTTTATGCAATCATCGCATGCTAGTTTTGATGTATATTGTGCCAATGCAAGTGTAATCATGCTTTGTTTTACTCGAGGACTAGCAAAAATCCAAGTTTGGGAATGTGATTACTTCATAAAATATAGTTATTTGCACCCCAAATTGGTGGTACATTGATCCCTTAGTCCTTGTGCTTAGACATGATTAGAAGAATTTTTTTTCACCTTGAATTCAAATTCATATTAATGTATTCTACTCTAATCTTGCCAAAATCATGTTTATTCTTTGTTGGATTAAGTTGATTTACACTTGTGATTAATTAAGGGACTTCTCTATTGCAGGATGAGCTCTAAAAGCAAGTCAACACCTTGCATTGGAGGAGGAATCTTAGCATGCATTCTAGCTTATCACGCTGCGGCGTCGCGCTCTCTGCCTACTGCGCATACTCAAGATAGAGGCTAGAACGTCACAGCGAAAAGGATGTCATGGTGTAGCGCGGGTTTGTCAGCACTAGTTTCACTTAACCACATAGGCATTCACGCCACGGTGCAAAGGATGTCACGCCGCAGCGCGAGTTACCGGGCTTTGTCAATGTATACTGTTTCATCAGATATTTTGAGGAGGTTAGGTGGGGAGACGAGACGGAATGCAAAGAAAACCAACTTTCATCATTTTGGAGAGCTTGGACAAGAATTAGAAGGGAAACCATCATTACCCAAGGAGGATCAAACCTCCCAAGATCTCATTATAGAGTTTTCCCTCTTTTCTCTTCATCATCTCTTTTTACTAGCCATGTGCAGGAAATCTCTCTTGAGATTTTCGGATTCCATGGATAGCTAAGTTGTTTTTAAGAATTCCTTTGGATCCTTCTATGTACATTAGTGACTTTGTAACCTTTTAAATTTATAATGATGTTTAGTTTTGTTTATCCATGTTTCTCTTAATGCTCATAGATGTTTGACCATCATTTATTGTGAGTTGATAAAATCTTTTGAACTAGACATAGAAATCTAGATTTTAGATCATGTATGTGGATGATGCATGTTTGATTTCGTTCTAATGGTGGGATAAATTAATTTATTAATAGGATAAACATATACCTATTAATCATGTATAGCCATTGTTAAGGATCAACCATAATCCATGTTGTTTACTCTAGTTCTCATGGATACATAGTGGGCTAGGTAAATGATATATGGTTAAATGACTTAGACATAAGTTTTTAACTAATGTAGCTACTTAGGCTAACAAAACTAATATCTTTATTGCTTAAAACAATTGCAAGTTGCCAAGTAAAGTAGTTGGTGAAGAAGGAGTCTCTATGCTCTCGTTGTTGTTTTTTACTTCTGGTTTATTCCCTTTTAACCCTACTTTTGACTACACACACGTTTCCTAATTTATATATGCTTGAATAGAATTCGTTAAACTATTGGTTAATAGTTGACATTAGATATTACTCATTATCCCTGTGGAGACGATCTTTCTCATTATTATATTACTTTCACGACCCGTACACTTGTGGTACATAAAAGTTCACAACAATGGGCTTGGAGAGAGGATTGACGAGTAATAAAAAGTCAGATCGAAGTCGAAGGGAAAACACAAGAACCTGACATGTTTTCAATGCAAGAAGATAACACCCTAATACTAGTACTAATAACATGCTTAGGATCATGTATTAGTAGTTAGGATTACGTATGCCACTTTGATGCTAATAACAAAATTTTGAAAATATTTACAAAATATATGAAAATATGAACCTGGTGCGAGGTTTAATAATATACATATATTGAGAGGATCTTTATACAAATACATTCATCAAAATACAATTAATACATTATATGTCTTCATGGAACTATTTGTACAAATTTTGCATAATTTTTCTTACATATATAACTAAATTTTGTCACCATGCATCTAGTCTTCTCTTCCACTTACTGGTGTCTTCACTGTCTGTGGCAATATTATGGGAAATACAAACAGACGGAGTGAGAATTCAAAGAATTCTCAATAGTTTACTAAAAATGTGTCATCGTAATATTTCTAGTTGTTTCGAAGAAAAACATTTTCCTTTAAAACTCAAATTTCAAATATATATGTATACTTTAGAAAGGTGGCAAAGTGCCAAATCTGGTTGTTTCTCTTCCCAAAACAGAGGTTCAATTATTATTCTTTATAAAAATCATTTGCTTAATCTAATAAATCATAAAGTATCAAATTAAATTCTTTACTAAAAACAAGTCAAGTATCAATACTAGTCATTTATAATAATTGTTATACGTAATCATTCTGCTATTAATTTTTGTAAGAAATTCATTTGTGAAATTAAATGAAATCCTTAAGATTCATAATTCTTCACAATTCATCAATTATCATATTTTATAAATCATTATATCTTAGCAATCATCATAACTCAATAATCACTATCTAATCTTAGATTGAAACTTTTCAACTTATTCATGACAGTAGTTTTGTCACAAAGAATTACTCTAAGTAACCCCAAGCCATATCAAATTAGGAAAATTACATTATCCTCAGTCTAGTAAAGAGGAAATTACGTTATCCTTAATCTAGTAAAGAGGAAATTACATTATCCTTTGTCTAGTAAAGAGGAAATTACGTTATCCTTGGTCTAAGGTCATGGTAGAGAGGAAATTAAGTTATCCTCGTACTACCTAGATAGGGAGGAAATTACATTATCCTCACACTATCATCAGTTTAGGATAACCCCTGCCGATTAGGAAGAACTTGAGTAAAACTATTCCGGAAGGGAGGGAATGTTCATTATCACATTTTCATTCAAACCTAGGATGAGGATCATTTCCATTTCAGTATCTTGGCCATATAAAATATAAGGGCTACTCATACAAGTCACAACAACCAAAATGTTTCCATATAAACATAATTTCCACACCATTTAAATACTTTCCTTAGTGAGGCACACTTGGCCGTGAGTCTTGTGAACATCATGTTCATTCCAAAACCAACATTTTCATTCATAATTTAGCTTCAATACATGATAATAATGCACTCAAATTATGGTCATAACATGGCATCATTCAGCATTGTCTTTCATTCACATTTTAAGCTATAATTTTATGCATATAAATACTAAAATCATGGTCACAAAGGGCAGCATTTTACCAAGACCTTTATCAATTATTTAAGTCACAATTTCACGTGCAAGAATATCAAAAAATTATGGTCAAAATAGGCAGCATTCTGTCGTAACCTACAAACATCATTCAAGTAACATTTTCATACACAAATACATCAAAATTTTGGTCATCAAAAGGGCAACATTTTGTTATGAAAATTTAGCACCATTTAATATCATTCAAGCTATGATTTCACTCTTTTAAAAACATCCATATTCAAGTCAAGAATAGGGAAGCATTCTGCCCTTGTTTTAAGTCATCATTCAAAGCTTCATTTCAAGTACAAAGACAACCAAAATTAAACCACAATTAGGGTAGCACTTTACCATGCTTTTCTAACACAATTCAAGCCACAAATTATGACATAAAAACATCATAAATTCTGTCTATAAATAGAACATACTCAGCCATGACAAATCAACATCAAAATCTAACCATTTTCTCATCAAATACAACATCACAATTCATCACAAACATCATTAGAAATAGATGAACAATTCAAAAGAATATAAACACCTCTAATCATCAACATAGCCATGAGTCTTGGGGCTTCAAAAATACAATCAATATCTCAAATTTTTACTCAAGAACTCATAAGAAAAATAGACCTAGAAGATGATAGAAACAAAAGCACAAAAAAGGTCAAAAACATCTTTTATTTTCTTGATATTGGACATGACTCTCATGGCCATAAGAACCATATTTTTAACCCAAAAACAATGGAAAAGAAAGTAAAATAAAGATGAAAAAGCCCTACCTCAAATCCCTAGCTTTGTTTCCTTGATTCTCTTCATTTTTCCTTCATTTTTCCTCCTCTTTTCTCTCCTTTTTCTCTTACGTTTTTGTTGTTAGATGTTGTGCCCTGTAGCTTCTGTTTTTGGTCGAAAGAAATGTGTAGTGACAGAAGAGAAAATGGTAGACAATTCTAGATACAAAGGGTGGGCGGTGGAATGGTCAAATATGACCAAATTTTAACTGTAATAACTTTTATATCTATTAAGCACTCTTTAATCTTTTAAAACTAAGTTTTCAAGTTACCATAAGTATTATAGAAAATTTTAGAACTCAACTTAATTGTTAGATCTATTTTTCTATAATTTTCTGTATACTGTTATTTATTAGTTAAGTTTCATTACTTAACCTAGAATTGAATTAAATTCAAGAATTAAGTAAATTTGCTTACTGATACTTATATTAATTTGTATTTTATATTAAAATATTCTCTATGTCATACTTATCATCTCCAAATATTTTCATAATTTTCTGATTTAATTAGCTGTTTACTTTACTATTCACTTTTCCCATGTCATTGTCCTTAAAAATAACAGACTAACTCTGTTGATTCTCCAAAATTTTTTACAATTCTTATCAATGGTCCTTAGCTAGGAAAGAAATTTTTCATATTTATTTTCATCATATCAATTAATTCAGCAGATACCTTAATTATTGTCTTGTATTCAAAGTTACCGAATTACGCTCAAACTGGTTCAGAAAATTACCAGAATTAACAGATAACTCTTACCAGTATTATTAAGCTTCTATAACCCTGATTAGGACTATTATATTAGGGAGGATGTTATAGGTGACATTAAGAAAAATTGTCCTTAAGGAAAGGGAAAGAGGAAGGAGAATTGTGGCAAGCCGAAGACAACAACAAATGTAGTCAATGACAGTTTAGAGGAAGCCTAGGTTTTGACAATCTTGGTCAACGACTCCAGCAAGGAGTGGATTCTGGATATAGGTGCATCTTTCTACATAACTCCATATCCATATATGTTCTCTTTTTATTACAAAAGAAGCGAGCAAGTCAAGTTGGGTGACAATAGAGGAATTCTTATTGAAGGTGGAGGCAAGGTTCAGGTCAGTCTTGATGATGGGACTGTGATGTAGATGGGAGCTTGGCATGTTTTGGAACTAGGAAGAATCTTATCCCCTTGGGCACCTTAAACAATCAAGGGTACAAGTTTTCAGGTGGAGATGGTATCTTGAAGGTGACGAAGGGAGCGATGGTTGCTTTGAAGGGTTGACTTTGAGGGAAGATTTATTACCTGACGGGTAGTGCTATGAGTGGCACTACGGCAATGTCAACATTGAAGGAAGAGTTTGACAAGAACAAGGATATGTTGAAAATTTAGCATATTAGACTTGACCACATGGGTGATAGGGGCTTGACAATTTTGGCGGAAAGAGGACTGTTGAAGGGAGCTAAGAGGATTAATCTTGACTTTTGTGAAAACTATGTTTTTGACATACAAAAAAGAATCAGATTTAGTACAGGTATTCACTCAAGCAAGCAAGTCTTGACTATATATTACTAGAAAAATCATATTCAGAGACGGACAAATTTCATCCCTAAAATGTTAAATTCTATCTCTAAATATTTAGAGACAAAATTATAGATGAAAATTGATTTGTCGCTAAAAGTGACATCTCTTATTGTTAAGAGACAGAAAAATTAATTTTGTCTCTAATTAGAGATGGAATTTTGCCGTCTTTAAATTTTAAAATTTCGTCGCTATTTAGTTATCAAAATTCGTCTCTAGTTCTTTAATTAGAGACTGATAAATTATGTCTCTATTTCCGTCTCTAAATTAGAGACAAATTTTTCCATCTTTAAATCCATCTCTAATATTTTAGAAAATATCAACAACAAAAATAGGCATCTAATTGCGGTTTGCTACAATTAGACACCTTTATTTAAAAAAAAATATTTTCCTATGCAAATAATTATCCAAAACCAAAATTTATCAAAAATCACAATAAATGATCAAAATCAAGTAGCCAATCATCCAACAAGGCTCAAAATCAAGTAACCCCCTCTCCCCTAAATACAATGTTATGAGGGAGACTATAGAGTGCATTATACACTTAGATACAACATAAATTTGACCCCACAAAAAATTAAAAAATGAGCTAAAATACAAGTTATTAGTTGTAACAAAGAAAACAAAAATTGAAAGAACATCTTCTTTCTTGCCCTTGCCTATTGTGAAAACTTTGTATCCCCCAAAGAAGAGTAGTCCTTAGTCATTTTAAAAGATAATTATGTACTGCAAGCACATAACAACCAGACAAAAGAATATTCATACATATATTAAATAAAATCATAAATGTTGAAAAAAACACGAGAAAACACCGTATAAAATGGAAAGTTAGCAGACATGTTAAGATATCAATTCTCAAGAAAATTTGATTTGTGAACAGAGTAACTAAAATTCTATAACATCCTTTCCAATATGTAAGGAGTTTATACTAGTTCAAAGCCCATTTGATTTTCAAATAACTATAATATATGAGTCTCATTCTCCGAGACCAGTGAATTGTATATTAAAATATACACTTGAGTGTGAAAATGAAACAAGATTCCTTTACAATTTGTCTTCTTATGCATAAACAAAATAGAAAGAGACTGTACTATATAGCATGTTTACTTGCATAAAGTACAAAATAATGTACCAGATAGTTTGCAAGAATGTATCAATGAACAAGGAAAGCTAGGAATATCATATAAAATATAAATTGAAAGTTTGGGCAAGAATCATATATTAAAATATAGGTATATGTCTACATAAATCAGAGCCTAAGATTTGTGCTTTAATCTTATGCAAAGATAAACATGCTAAAAAAATAGACATTTATGTCTGTATTATATAACAAGTCTGATGTACTATATTAACTATTATTTATTTCCATACCTAATAAGAAATTGTGTCTATATAAAAAATCAGAAAGAGACAAGATCTTAAATGTATAAAGACTGCTACTTACCACCAGTCTAAACTAGTGGGAAAAGTCACTTCAGTCCAACTGTCCAAGTTAAGCATATGAATGTGTATTTGTCACATGTAGGTGATTTCTCCAAAAGTTCCTCTAGAGGTACAAGAACTTCATACCTAAGAGAAGCCCATTTCTAGAGGTTAGTTAAATACCAAACAACATTCACAATCCAAATTCAAAATCAAAAAGCTACTAGCTTTAGTGAAGCTTACTCGTGAGTTAGCTTGCTTTATTAATGATATCAGAAAGTGTATGAAATATATACAAACTTATCTTGCTCAACGAGAAAGAAAACATAAGAAAGCAAACTCTAAAAATTTACTTGAAATCAAAGCCAACATGAACAAACCAAATACACATGTTTGTGTGTGTGTGCTCGGCGGAAAGATTGGATATCACAAATATCTTATTAAACCATGGTTGCAAATTGTCATAAGCATAACATAACCCTTTCTCGTGGATCACATGATGGAGCAAGTTGTATCAAAAAATGGATCATAAATGAAGTACACTGGCCATGGCACTTGGAGTTACAGCACTTGGGGCAGGGACACTGACCAGGGCACTTTGTATTGTGACACTTGGAGCAAGGATAACACTAACCATGGCACTTGGGGCTGTGGCAATTTGGCACTTGGAGTAAGGAGGGTCACACTTACCCTAGCACTTGGGCTTATGGCATTTTAGGCAAATCATGACACACTGACCAATTAATGGATGGGGACTTAGTAAATAGACCAAAGGGTCAGTAGTATTGAATGAAAGAAACCATGCCACACATATATATAGAGTCTGGGCCTCGTAGAAGTTGACAAATTAAGCTAAATTAAATGGTTCTCTTTCACATAAGTGTAGCAAGCTATGGTTTTCTTTCAGGCAATTGATCAAATAACTAATATGCACCAGTGCAGTTCTCACAAAGCGATTAAAGAGTTATATTGACTGGTATATACAATGTAATCTAGCATGATACAATTACCAGAGATTAAAGTGTAGAGTAGTATCACTATCAAACAATCCAAAAAATAATATCACCTATAAACCTAAAATCCACACAAACCCTTCTAAATTGAAGAAGAGAAATGCTGCAAGTGTGAGAGAAATGCTGCAAGTGTGAGAGAAATGAAAGAGGCATACCTGAACTGAAACGAAAGAAAGAATCGAGCACTATATAAGAGAAAAATATACGTGTGAGCACCGTATGAGAAAGAGAGAAGCAAGCAATGGATTTCTTCTCGACGCCGAGAACAACGTTATTGGTGCCGCGGATGCCGACGGCGACGTTGCCTTTGCGAACGACTTCGAGGGCGTACCAAACTCAGATCTGAGAAGAATGGTGGCCGGATGATAGAACCGTGGAGCGTAAAGGGCGGTGAGAAGGGTGGCGCATGACTGGGACAAGGATGGAGGGCGAACGGCGGTGCACGGCTAGGAGAACTGTGGAGTGTGACGGAGAGAGCAGAGGAGAGTTTTCAAAGACGATAAGGGTCTAATTTGGGAAGAAATGAGTTTAAGAAAGCTATTTAATTTTGAAGGAATTAGTGATGGAAACAATAACTTTTATAAAAAGATAATTTTATTAATTAAATTATGAATTAATTAGACATGAAATTGAAATGCCATTAGAGACGGAAAATGCAGAGATGGGTATATTCCGTCTCTAAATTTTGTCTTTAAATCAATTTGACTTTTTAAAACTTAAGATTGACTATGTAAAAATGAGAATAGAGACAGAAAATTTTGAGACAAGTAATTTCCATCTTTAAATTTATTTTTTATCTCTAAATCATTAAATCTATCTCTTTTTCCATCTCTATTAGAGACTGAATTGTATCTGTCTCTAAATTATGTCTCTGAATCTAATTTTTCTAGTAGTATATACATTTAGATGTATGGGGTCTAACCTTAGTTGACTTTTATGGTGGGCACATATATTTCTTAACGTTGATTGCCGATTACTCTAGGAAGGTGTGGGTTTACCTCATGAAACATAAAAGTGAAGTATTTGTTAAATTCAAGGAGTAGAAGACCATGGTTGAAAAACGAGTTGGTCGACTAGTTAAGAAGCTTAGGACCGACAATGGTGAAGAATTCTACAGTGTGGATTTTGACAAGTTTTGCAAGTTGGAAGGTATTGTGAGACATTACACTGTACTGGGTACTCCGCAAAAAATATAGAGTGGCAGAATGGATGAATAGAAGTCTATTAGAATGTGCTCGAAGTATGCTTATTGATGTTAGTCTACCCAAGGCATTCTAGGTTGAGGCAATTAATATAGTAGCTTATCTTGAAAATGAATCTTTGTGGACTGCAATTGATCTTAAAACTCCACATAAGGTATGGATAGGGAAACCTGTCGACTATGCTGGTTTGAGGATTTTTGGTAGTCCTACTTATGCTCATGCAAATGATGGTAAGCTTGAGGCACAAGCAAAGAAGTGTGTTTTCTTGGGGTATGCAAAAGGAGTCAAGGGTTATCGACTTTGGTGCATCGAAGATCCAAGGTCACCACACTTTGTCATAAGTAGAAGTGTGACATTTAAGGAATCTACTATGGTAAACTGGAAGGTGATGTTTGGAAGTAATTAGGCAAATTCGACTATTATTGATAAGGATGGCAAAAAGGTTGTCAGTAAAGGAGATTATGATGTTGTTGATAAAGTGGATCTGGAAATTGATGTCAAAAAAGAACAACGGAAGGATGTAGTCGATCATCCCAATATTTCTAGATTAAAAGTTGAACAACAAGATGGACCCTACAACATTGCTACAAGATGTTAAAGAAGGGAGATTTGTCAACCTCTGAAGTACTTTGACTCAATCGCTTGTGCATTGGATGTGTTAGAAGCAGACTTAGTGGCTTATGCATTGGCTACGACTGATGATGTTGTCAGTGATGAACCTTTTACTTACAAAGATGCATTGGAATATGCAGAGTTGACAAAATAGGTTGAAGTAATGAAGGAAGAGATCAAATCTCTTCATAAAAATCAGACTTGGGGTTAGTATAACTTCCGAAAAGGAAACGAGTTATCGGTTGTAGATGGATTTTCAAAAAGAAAGAAAGGATTTCAGGAGTCAAACCAGCAAGGTTCAAGGCTCGACTAGTGGCAAAGGGTGCATTCAAAAGGAAGAGATCGATTATGATGAATTCTTCTCCCCAGTGGTCAATCATAGCTCGATTCAGTTTTTTCTAGCTATGGTATGTGCATTCGACATTGAATTGGATCAGATGGATGTCAAAATAGCATTCTTACATGGTGAGCTAGAAGAACATATTTATATGCATCAGCTAGAGGGGTTCTTTGAAGCTGAAAAGGAAAATCACACGTGTCTTCTAAAGAAGTCACATTATGGATTGAAGCAATCACCAAGACAGTGGTATAAAAGGTTCAACGCTTTTACGATCGGTAATTGATGAACCTGCAAAACTTATAATTTTTACAGTTTAGTATGTGTGTTTTTCATTCTTTTTAATGTTTTTAATTAAGTTTGTTGTTGAGTTTTGTTATATTATTAACATTTTAAATTGTATTGTAATTATGTATTTTTATGTATTTTTGTAAGGTATATGTAAAGAATACAAGAATGGAGATGATTGCATAGTAAATTTTCTAAAAAAAAAAGTAGCATGTCACTGTAGCAAAAACACTGTAGCAGTACGTACTGTAGCAAGTTAATGTAGCATGACGTCAGCATGACTCCAGCAAGTTACTGTAGCGAATTATTGTAGAATGACATCAGCATGATGTCAACAAAGTACTGTAGCATGATATCATGCTGATGTCATCAGTCACTGTAGCAGTAGAATTTTTTGTATAAATAGGGGAGGGTGCTGCGCAGAAATGGAGGGAGGGGGAGAGAGGAGCGTTCCAGAGAGAGAAATTCTCTCTCTCTCTCCTTTGTTTTTCTTTTTCTTTTTCTTTTCTTCTTTTTACTTTATGTGCAAATAAGTTTCAGTCTACTTGGGTGAAAGTATGAAGCTCTTGGTAATAAAATAAGGTTAAATTTATTCTTTTCTTGTGCTTTAATGATTTATTTTTTAGTAATTATTATACGTGTTATATTTTGTTTCTGATAATTTAGAAACTACCCTTGTAAAGAGGAGTTCTTGATTTGTTGTAGATAATAAGATTGGCACAGTAAATGCTTTAACCCATTTACAAGTGGTGATAATAATTAAAGGAAATATAATATAATTACGTGATGAACTTTTAATGTTATATTTTCTGATTAGAATCTTCGTTGTGCATGATTTCAATTGAGTTATAAAAAGAAATTAATCTTACCTTTTACTTTATTTACCCAGAGTGGATCTTTTTACCCAAGTAAATATTTTGTTACTGTAGTAACAAATTATTTACTTCACCTTAATTTTTCTTCATCAATTCCCCGTGAATCGACCTCGGACTCCTAAGAAAATTTATTACTTGAGACAACCTGCACTTGGGTTCGCAATGCAACAATTAATCCCGCATCTTGGTCAAGAAAAATTGTGCATCAAATTTTTGGCGCCGTTGCCAGGGGATTATTTTGAAGAATAAATTTTTGGTGTAAATATTTTTGTACATAGTAAAAAGTAAATAGTGTGTGAATAGTGATGTAAATAGTAACATAAATAGTGATGTGAATAGTAATATGAATAGTATATAAATAGTAATGTAAATAATAATATGAATAGTAATATGAATAGTAATATGAATAGTAAAAAAATAAAAAATAAAAAACGAAAAAAAAATAAAAAAAGCTAAAATAATAAAAAAAATAAAAAAGTTAACCCTTTGTACATATTAACAGTGGGGATAATTCTTCCTTTTATTTTCTTGTACAGTAGGGGTAATTCTCTTTTTATTTTTTTGTATATACTAACTCAGTGGGAGTAACTCTCCCTTTTATTTTACGCACTAACATAGTGGGGGAACCTCTCCCTTTTATTTTTTTGCACATACTAACTTATTAACTAACTTTTAATTTCCGTTATTTATTTATTGCTTTCTAACATAACGAAATAATATTTCTTCTTCTCTTCTCTTTATTAAGTTTGTTTCTTAACCTTTGATTAAATCAATGGTTAATATTCAAACTAAGTATTCTCATCCAAGGGTATAAATCAAGTCAAGTTCTCTTTGTTAACTACGCAGTATAATATTTATTCTCGTATCCTACAAATAATATTTTTACTGTATTTTTATCATCTGATAATTAAATACAGTACAAAACATAGTACAATAAAATTTTAAAAACTATTTTCGGATTCAGGTTTAGTAAGATCCCCTGTCTCCGTTTAAACAGTACAAATTTTTCTATGCGTAGAAAATTTTTTCACTTTGTGGGACCCACTTGGGCCCACGTATGGCCGCCTGGGCCCACATACTTTTATGGGCCCACAGACAGGAAAAATTTCAAAATCATCCACAAAAATCACAAAAATTATAAAATGCACAAATATCAAATCAGATTACATAAAATAATTACCTAACGGTAAAAATTAAATTACGTAAAGTTTTCCCCTACCGAAAATTTTTATTTTCCTGACACGGAGTAAATCACTCAAAACGATCAAATACTGTGACGGAATAAATAAAATAATTTTACAAAGGTACGAAAATGACTAAACAAGAAAATTGTTAACCGTCAAAATTATTTTAAGAGATACGGAAATTTGGGGTGTTACAATACTCCCCTCTTTCTGACGAAATTTCGTCCTCGAAATTTCATGACCATGATTTCACACTCTCTCGGAATAAATAATGACATTATTCCTTTATCTTTTCTTCATTCATGTAGTTTCACCTCTTACGTTATTCCAAACGATTCTAAACCATTGAAAGTTCTTTATCTCTTGTTCACTTCTCTTGATCAAACAAATATCTTAATAATTTTTTTTCTACGATTTTCCATTACTGTCTTAACTTTTCCCATAGACAGACTTCTTCAATTTTTGAAGAATCCACCACGCTTCCACTGCGCCACTTTGATACTCTGATCTTGATATAAATAGGAATATTCTCTCTTGCAAGATATTTCTTCAATTGCAGTAGATGAAAGAAAACATCATGGAAAAGAACAAAACGAATCGAATATGTTATCGAACATATCCAGCAAGGAATTGGATGTAACTCGATCTTCAAGAATGAATTCTCTGATATCAATACAGCGGTTACCATCCTTCATTCATGCCTAGAATAGTTTTTCTCAGATAACTTCCAACTAATGTAATGTATTACTTAAAATTTTCTTATCCTCATATCACTTTATTCTCCAACTTTAGCTTCTTTAATGAAAACGTCTCACTAACCGAGTTCTCCTTTCTACCACATTATATCAAATACTATGACATGGATTTTAAATAGGAATATCCTTTCTTGCAAAATATTCTTTCTTGCAAATGCAATATATGAAAGAACATTATAGAGGTTTAGGAAGAAAAGGTAGCAAAGTGATCTAATATGTTACCAAACATATTCAACAAGAATTTGATTTTGCCTGATTTTCAGGAATGAGTTTTTCTGAAATACTAATACTGTATTGAGACAATCTCATAGGATATGGTTGGAAAATAACCAATCCATTTTCAAAGATCACGTCTATTTATAAAATAGATCAAACTAACACAAAGTTTTGAGTTTTGAAAGATCACATCTGTTTAGGAAACATATCAATCTACATAAAAATTTTGAACGACAGATCAAACTAACACAAAGTTTTGATCTATAATAATGATTTGAATAACTTGAGTAGCTCGATCGGCTAAGAATAGAAACAGAATTAAACAAATCAGAGGATAACGAATAACTCTAACATATATTTGATCTACTCAATCATATGTCATAAGGAATAGGTTATTCATAGAAATATTCAGTAGGGTTTATAGGATTAGCTCCAATGACGTAATCTCCATTGTTTAAATCTTCCGCCGAAACACTCCTGTTCCATTCGAGTAACAACTTTCTCTACTATATGAGATTTTACTAACAGAAAACTCTATTTTCATTGGAACTCTTTCTGCACTTGAAACAAATTATTTCCTTAACGTAAAATCTTTCGTTAAGTGCCCCTTTCCACACTTCTTGCATTTCGGTGCAGCTGTCACAGTCAAACTAAACCTGTCATTACTAGTACTTTCTCCACAAGATTGTTGTTGTTGTTGACTTCTTGGAGATTGCAAGTACCTTTTCTATTGGAATCGCTTGACCTTACGATTTTCCCTTTTTCGTAACCAATATAGTCCAACGTTATAGGGTCTCTCATCCTGAGACTGATTCAACTCTAACAAAATCTTAGCTTAAGAAATCAATTCTTCTTTCATGGAACAATCTTCTCGAGTTTGTCTTTGTATAATTCTTCACCACTTGTTTGTATTACTTCCAAAGTTGCAGTCATATCACCACCATTATGTCTCGCTTCCACACGCGTACGTCTATCACGAGTCATTTCTTTTCTTCAAAGATGGACGAATCAAAATAAAATGGAAACCAGATGTAACCATTTCAAATAAACGTTTGTTTCCTTGACGTACATTCCTTCATTAAGTACCTTTTTTCACATCAGTTACTGCCTTTGGTTTCCTCAATGGTTGTAAATACATCTTCCGTCGAAATCAATTACTTTCCAATATCCTTAAAAATATCGGGTTCCAAAATTTTGAAATCTTATATTCCAAGACTGATTCTCTTCCATCAGATCTTGAACTTCAACTTTCTTTTCTTTCCCACTGAACAGCGGTCCTTTGTTCCTACAGTCATCCTTCCACGTTGCTCCCATTGCTCCCGTAGCTCCTTTAGCTCCTTTAGCTCCTGCAGTTGCAGCTGCATTACTAGTAACATGTTCCACTTCCACATACGTACAACTATCCTGAGCCATTTCCTTTTTTTTTTTTCTTCTTGTGGCGTGCGGATCGAAATACAATGGATCTAATATCCATTATAAACAATATTGTTTCCTTTCGGGAAAACAATAACACAGAGAACACAAC
The DNA here is from genome assembly GCA_029884605.1 of Ormosia emarginata. Lineage (NCBI taxonomy): Eukaryota > Viridiplantae > Streptophyta > Magnoliopsida > Fabales > Fabaceae > Ormosia > Ormosia emarginata. The sequence continues at coordinate 9,531,965 of JAQQTP010000056.1, read as the reverse complement.
ACAAGCAAAACAGACCTAACCACAAACCCCAAAAGACTCAAACCGTGCTCTGATACCAACTAATGTAACACCCTCCCTAGGGTATCACATGTCTGACTTCCGACTCATAATCTGTAAAGAAGTTCACACAAGGTTTGAGTTATAAAAAAATGGGTTTTAAAATTTCTTTCTTTACTGAAACATAAACTTATTGAAATTCATAAGTATTACTGAAAATATATTTAAACTGATTAATATACAATATTGACACCAATTAATATTTCACAATTTAAAGAGAAATATAAAATTAACAGACTCTCTTTTTTTTTTTTAACAGTAGCAAACCCCATGACGGGTCCTACTAAATAGCACGGTATAACACTAACGATAAAACTTAACATACTCATTCCTTATCTTGTATCCATCCACTTTTGCATCATAACTCTACTCCTTGTCTACTCGAACACCTTCGAACTTGAGACAGCCACTCTTCAATGTTTTCATCAATCTCTGAGTGTCCATCGCCCGTTATGTCTAAGACAACTCATTCTTTCTACTGTTTTAATTTTAACAATACGAGACACAAAAAACAATATAACAAAGAGGTGAGATCACCTACACCAATACCAACATGGCAAGACACATTGAGATAACACAAGCAAAATATTTTACAGGGATATCATATCAAACTTCCAATAATATATTCAATATTAATCAACTATCATCATCAAATCATTTATCAATTCAATTATTATAAACAACAATTACGATAATGTCCTAATTATCATCATCATCATCCAAGTATTCAAAACAATTGTCATAGCCAATATTCCTCAATTAATATATCACACGATAGAAATGTTCGGATTATGCATGTACACAAGACTCGATTTCCTACTCCATGGAGCTAAACTCGGGTCGGAGAAATGATCGAAAAGATCTGTCGGTACCACATGCCTCAGACCACGTGCTATAATCCTCATTTTGATTTTGCACATCTAGCATATACACGACAGTCTTTATCGATCTTGATTAAGAATAGTGTCTCGGTCCGGATCATCGGTGTGTTGCATCGGTCTAACCTACGGGAAGAAGCGCGACCAACCACCCGTGTAGGCAACCCGCACCCCATGCCCCCAAGGTCAACAAGTGACCTACACTACGCATATCGCACCCACTCAAGAGGTGTGTTTCTCCTAGGCAATCAGCATATCCAAATCTCATCGGACCATTCCAATGCATGTATAATGCACCAAATCCAATCATAGACAAATATGTCATTTTCTCACAAACAACAGGTGTATGGACACCGGTTCAACAAGAATCATATCTTGTACTTTCAACAAATAAAATCATGTTATCACGCGTTCATAGTTGTAAAACACTTTTACCGTATTTTCACAATCGCGTAACATTTCATTACGTTTTCACAATCCAAAAACTTTTCATTTATGTTTTCACAATACCATAACACTTCTTTTATATTTTCACAATATCGTAACATTTTTGTTACGTTTTTAAAATTCCAAAACGTTTTTATTACGTTTTTACAATACCGTAACACTACTGTTACATTTACAAAATTCCGTAACATTTTTGTTACGTTTTCAAAATGTTGTAACTCTTCTCATTGCACTTTTAAACCACGTACTAATTTTTAACGTTTTTCTCAATCGCGTAAAAACATACGTTTCTCAAATCGCATAGTATTTTTCCACTGTTTCAAAATTGCGTAACTTAAAAATCATTCTTTTACGTCACGCAAATCATTTTCTATCATTCTCAAAATATTTAAAATACTTTCCAAATCTCATAACAATGTTCTATCATTTTCACAATCACGTAAAAATATTCTATTACTATTCAAATCACGTAGTAATTTTTCAATAATATTTCAGTCGCATAAAATATTTAAACGCTTTCCAAATCGTGTAGAAATATTTAAACATTTTTCAAATCGCGTAGAAATATTTTACTATATTTCAAATTTTATTTTGGACTTAAATAAATCAATATCATTTTTAACACATTGTTCAAAATTGCGTAACTTAAAAATTACGTTTTTAAGATACGTAAAATATTTTTCATCACAATTTCATTACGTAAAATACTTTTTAACCTTCAAAAATTCCTCTTCAACTTTTCTCAAAATAATATAACTTTATATTTCATTTAATATATTTTAACTCAAGAAAATATTTTTCCACAGATTTTTTTTACTCAAGAAATTCTTTTTCAAAATATACTTCACAAAAATCACTTTTCCATTGATGTAAATCAACGTTTCAAAACTTAACATTTTTCTAACGTATTTCAAAACTTGAAAATAAGTTATACGTTAGTAAATTTTTAAAACACCATTATTATATTTCCATTTTTCCCAAATCAATTCTAAAATCAATTTTCTTCAAAACAAATTAAGATTCAAACCCTTGCAACTTTTCTTTTTTCATTTTCATATGAAAGTTCATTTCTCAAGTGATAAAATACTTTGATTCCCTTTCTAAAATCCTTATACTAAAACATTTTGTTCAAACATTTTGTTTCCACTTTAAAATTACTTTGTTTCATAAAACCAAAATTATTCCAACCTCAAAAAAATCATAGAGTCTTTGGCCATTGAAGCCATCAAATATTTTTCTTCTAAATTGATATGGTTTTACACAAACAAAACCATTAAAAATTCTTTGTTTTCAAAACCGTAAGACTTATGGTCATAAAAAACCAAACCCATTTGTTCAAATTCATTTTCACTTTCTTTGCAAATCCTTTTTCACTTTCTTTGTAAATCCTTTAAAATTGACATTGCTATTTTCATTTAAAATTCATGTTTAGAAAAATACTTAGGATCCTTTTACACAAAATAAATCAATAAAAATCCTTATAAAACCATGTTCTTGTTCTCTTGAAAAATAATTCCCTTGTATATTTTTCATGCTTTTCAAATCAATCAATTTTATTCTTCCACTAAAAAAAAAATTAAGTTACAAACACCTATGTTGAGGTGTCTTAACCGAAAATTCCATAACCTTTAGAATCAAGAGAATTCACTTTCTCCTCTTCACAATTTTTCATTTAAACAAATCAATTTTCTTGTACTTGAAAATTTCAACATAGCACCCTAATTTTGGGTGACAAAACCGTAGCCATCTCTTTGGTCATTGGAACCAAAAATTGATTTCCTTTCCATCATCAAGTCATGGCATACATATACGTATATCATATATATCACAAGCATGCCATAATTAAAAGCAATAAATCATGCATAGTATAAGCATACCATCAAAGCTATAAAATCATGCATAAAGCATATCAAGCGTAAGCAAATAATTAAAAACACATAAACAACCACAAATTAATTACATGACCATGATATGAATCCTCACATGGATTCCAAATCCATCAAATAAAATACCATCTCTCACCACCATGCTTGGTTGGTGAGAAGGATCTCCCTCTTACCTCTTGAAGATCCTCAAAAACTCCTTGTTTTGCTTCTTTTTCCAAGTCCTTCATCATCAAGAGCTTCTCAAATACAAAACAAAATACATAAAAATTAGTATACTAAGCTTGATTAAGAGGAACCATGGATCAAACATGGTTTAGATCATGAAAAAGAGAGAAGAAAATGAAGTTTCCTTATACTTCACCTCAAAAACCCAATAACTTTGATCTTGAAGAAACTCCTTGAAGATGAATGATTTAGAAAAAGTCTCCAACATGAAAGTTGCTTAGAATATCATATAGATTCAAGATCTATGGTTGGATGAAATTAAAAGAGCTTGGAGAGTGGTTTTAGGTACCTTGACCGAATGGTGTATCTTGAAGAACAAAGATGAATTTTTTTATTTTTGATAGAAACTTGAAGCTTGGATTTGAAGATCAAGATGAATGATTTTGGAAAAACTCATAACTAGAGATATTCTTAGAATGGTGTTTAGGTTTAGAAAATCAAGTTGGATGAAATTTTTGAGTGATGGAGGGTGTTCTTGGAGTGCTTGGCCAAGACATGAAGAAGGAGAGAAATGGAGAGAAAACTTAACTTAGAACTTTCTTGAAAATGTCTAATGATGACCAAGGATGGCAATAATGGTCTTCAAACTTTTTCCTATGTCCTAAAGCTTCTCAATTTCGTAGCTCCTCCAATGCATTCTTCTTGAGTGCAAATTGATCAATAATGATCAATTATGATGAAACATTGACCAAGACATGCAAAAATGACATAAAGCTTGTCTCTTTGTCTTCTAAACACTCCAAAACCATCACCTTCTCTTCATAATGCATTCAATAAAGTTGTCTTCATTATTTGCCACCATTTGAAGCATTTCTAGCCATTGATTAATTCAATGGTTAGGATTTAGGTAAATTAAATTTTAATTTTAGAAAGACTAAATCTGTAGCCATTGGATTTTTCTCCTTTAAATTCTAAATTTTTAGATGTGTCTCCAAAATTAATGGTTAAGATTGCTTCTTCAAACTTTAAATCCAAGGGTCCTAATTAGTCTTTGCTACTTTAGAAGACCAAATCTCCACCATTGATTGATTCTTCATCCAATGGTCATAAATGGTCTTTGTTACTTTTTAAGATTAAATCTCCACCCTTGATTTAATCTAAATCCAATGGTATAAATGGTTTTGTCATTTTTCAAGACCAATTCTACACCTTTGATTACATCTATGGTTGATATCAAAGCCTTCCTAACTAAGCTTATTCTCACACCATTGATTAAATCAATGGTTATTATCCAAGGCTTCTTTATTAAGTTTGTTTCTTAACCTTTGATTAAATCAATGGTTAATATTCAAACTAAGTATTCTCATCCAAGGGTATAAATCAAGTCAAGTTCTCTTTGTTAACTACGCAGTATAATATTTATTCTCGTATCCTACAAATAATATTTTTACTGTATTTTTATCATCTGATAATTAAATACAAGATGCAAAACATAAGACAATAAAATTTTAAAAACTGTTTCCGGATTCAGGTTTAGTAAGATCCCCTGTCTCCGTCTAAACAGTACAAATTTTTCTATGCGTAGAAAATTTTTTCACTTTGTGGGACCCACTTGGGCCCACGTATGGCCACCTGGGCCCACATACCCCTTGCGGGGCCCACAGACAGGAAAAATTTCAAAATCATCCACAAAAATCACAAAAATTATAAAATGCACAAATATCAAATCAGATTACATAAAATAATTACCTAACGGTAAAAATTAAATTACGTAAAGTTTTCCCCGGCCCGAAAATTTTTATTTTCCTGACACGGAGTAAATCACTCAAAACGATCAAATACGCTGACGGAATAAATAAAATAATTTTACAATTGTCAGCAAAATGACTAAACAAGAAAATTACATTAATCACAAAATTACTTGTTTAAGAGATACGAGAAATTTGGGGTGTTACAATACTCCCCTTCTTTACAAATTTCGTCCTCGAAATTTCATGACCATGATTTCACACTCTCGGAATAAATAATGACATTATTCCTTTATCTTTTCTTCGCTTCCATGTAGTTTCACCTCTTACGTTATTCCAAACGATTCTAAACCATTGAAAGTTCTTTATCTCTTGTTCACTTCTCTTGATCAAACAAATATCTTAATAATTTTTTTCTACGATTTTCCATTACTTGTCTTAACTTTTCCCATAGACATGACTTCTTCAATTTTTGAAGAATCCACCACGCTTCCACCGCGCCACTTTGATACTCGATCTTGATATAAATAGGAATATTCTCTCTGCAAAGATATTTCTTCAATTGCGTAGATGAAAGAAAACATCATGGAAAAGAACAAAACGAATCGAATATGTTATCGAACATATCCAAAGAAGGAATTGGATGTAACTCGATCTTCAAGAATGAATTCTCGATATCAATACAATGTTACCATCCTTCATTCATGCCTGAATAGTTTTTCTCGGATAACTTCCAACTAATGTAATGTATTACTTAAAATTTTCTTATCCTCATATCACTTTATTCTCCAGATTTTAGCTTCTTTAACAGGAAACGTCTCACTAACCGAGTTCTCCTTTCTACCACATTATATCAAATACTATGACATGGATTTTAAATAGGAATATCCTTTCTTGCAAAATATTCTTTCTTGCAAATGCAATATATGAAAGAACATTATAGAGGTTTAGGAAGAAAAGGTAGCAAAGTGATCTAATATGTTACCAAACATATTCAACAAGAATTTGATTTTGCCTGATTTTCAGGAATGAGTTTTTCTGAAATACTAATACTGTATTGAGACAATCTCATAGGATATGGTTGGAAAATAACCAATCCATTTTCAAAGATCACGTCTATTTATAAAATAGATCAAACTAACACAAAGTTTTGAGTTTTGAAAGATCACATCTGTTTAGGAAACATATCAATCTACATAAAAATTTTGAACGACAGATCAAACTAACACAAAGTTTTGATCTATAATAATGATTTGAATAACTTGAGTAGCTCGATCGGCTAAGAATAGAAACAGAATTAAACAAATCAGAGGATAACGAATAACTCTAACATATATTTGATCTACTCAATCATATGTCATAAGGAATAGGTTATTCATAGAAATATTCAGTAGGGTTTATAGGATTAGCTCCAATGACGTAATCTCCATTGTTTAAATCTTCCGCTCAGAACACTCCCGTTCCATTCAGAGTAACAACTTTCTCTACTATATGAGATTTTACTAACAGAAAACTCTATTTTCATTGGAACTCTTTCTGCACTTGAAACAAATTATTTCCTTAACGTAAAATCTTTCGTTAAGTGCCCCTTTCCACACTTCTTGCATTTCGGTGCAGCTGTCACAGTCAAACTAAACCTGTCATTACTAGTACTTTCTCCACAAGATTGTTGTTGTTGTTGACTTCTTGGAGATTGCAAGTACCTTTTCTATTGGAATCGCTTGACCTTACGATTTTCCCTTTTTCGTAACCAATATAGTCCAACGTTATAGGGTCTCTCATCCTAAGACTGATTCAACTCTAACAAAATCTTAGCTTAAGAAATCAATTCTTGCTGCGGAACAATCTTCTGAGTTTGCTGTATAATTCTTCAGCCACTGTTTGTATTACTTCCAAAGTTGCAGTCATATCACCACCATTATGTCTCGCTTCCACACGCGTACGTCTATCACGAGTCATTTCTTTTCTTCAAAGATGGACGAATCAAAATAAAATGGAAACCAGGATGTAACCATTTCAAATAAACGTTTGTTTCCTTGACGTACATTCCTTCATTAAGTACCTTTTTTCACATCAATTCATCGCCTTTGGTTTCCTCAATGGTTGTAAATACATCTTCCGTCGAAATCAATTACTTTCCAATATCCTTAAAAATATCGGGTTCCAAAATTTTGAAATCTTATATTCCAAGACTGATTCTCTTCCATCAGATCCTGAACTTCAACTTTCTTTTCTTTCCCACTGAACAGCGGTCCTTTGTTCCTACAGTCATCCTTCCACGTTGCTCCCATTGCTCCCGTAGCTCCTTTAGCTCCTTTAGCTCCTGCAGTTGCAGCTGCATTACTAGTAACATGTTCCACTTCCACATACGTACAACTATCCTGAGCCATTTCCTTTTTTTTTTTCTTCTTGTGGCGTGCGGATCGAAATACAATGGATCTAATATCCATTATAAACAATATTGTTTCCTTTTGGGAAAACAATAACACAGAGAACACAACACAAGCAAAACAGACCTAACCACAAACCCCAAAAGACTCAAACCGTGCTCTGATACCAACTAATGTAACACCCTCCCTAGGGTATCACATGTCTGACTTCCGACTCATAATCTGTAAAGAAGTTCACACAAGGTTTGAGTTATAAAAAAATGGGTTTTAAAATTTCTTTCTTTACTGAAACATAAACTTATTGAAATTCATAAGTATTACTGAAAATATATTTAAACTGATTAATATACAATATTGACACCAATTAATATTTCACAATTTAAAGAGAAATATAAAATTAACAGACTCTCTTTTTTTTTTTTAACAGTAGCAAACCCCATGACGGGTCCTACTAAATAGCACGGTATAACACTAACGATAAAACTTAACATACTCATTCCTTATCTTGTATCCAGCTTGTTGCATCAGAACTCTACTCCTTGTCTACTCAGAACACCTTCGAACTTGAGACACCACTCTTCAATGTTTTCATCAATCTCGAGTGTCCATCGCTGTTATGTCTAAGACAACTCATTCTTTCTACTTGTTTTAATTTTAACAATACAGACACAAAAAACAATATAACAAAGAGGTGAGATCACCTACACCAATACCAACATGGCAGAAGACAGAGATAACACAAGCAAGAATATTTTACAGGGGATATCATATCAAACTTCCAATAATATATTCAATATTAATCAACTATCATCATCAAATCATTTATCAATTCAATTATTATAAACAACAATTACGATAATGTCCTAATTATCATCATCATCATCCAAGTATTCAAAACAATTGTCATAGCCAATATTCCTCAATTAATATATCACACAGATAGAAATGTTCGGATTATGCATGTACACAAGACTCGATTTCCTACTCCATGGAGCTAAACTCAGGTCGGAGAAATGATCGAAAAGATCTGCCGGTACCACATGCCTCAGACCACGTGTTATAATCCTCATTTTGATTTTGCACATCTAGCATATACACGACAATCTTTATCAGATCTTGATTAAGAATAGTGTCTCGGTCCGATCATCGGTGTGTTGCATCGGTCTAACCTACGGGAAGAAACGCGACCAACCACCCGTGTAGGCAACCCGCACCCCATGCCCCCAAGGTCAACAAGTGACCTACACTACGCATATCGCACCCACTCAAGAGGTGGTTTCTCCTAGGCAATCACCATATCCAAATTCTCATCGGACCATTCCAATGCATGTATAATGCACCAAATCCAATCATAGACAAATATGTCATTTTCTCACAAACAAAGTATGGACACCGGTTCAACAAGAATCATACTTGTACTTTCAACAAATAAAATCATGTTATCACGTTTTCATAGTTGTAAAACACTTTTACCGTATTTTCACAATCGCGTAACATTTCATTACGTTTTCACAATCCAAAAACTTTTCTCGTTATGTTTTTACAATACCATAACACTTCTTTTATATTTTCACAATATCGTAACATTTTTGTTACGTTTTTAAAATTCCAAAACGTTTTTATTACGTTTTTACAATACCGTAACACTACTGTTACATTTACAAAATTCCGTAACATTTTTGTTACGTTTTCAAAATATTGTAACTCTTCTGTTGCACTTTTAAACCACGTACTAATTTTTAACGTTTTTCTCAATCGCGTAAAAACATACGTTTCTCAAATCGCATAGTATTTTTCCACTGTTTCAAAATTGCGTAACTTAAAAATCATTCTTTTACGTCACGCAAATCATTTTCTATCATTCTCAAAATATTTAAAATACTTTCCAAATCTCATAACAATGTTCTATCATTTTCACAATCACGTAAAAATATTCTATTACTATTCAAATCACGTAGTGATTTTTCAACAATATTTCAGTCGCATAAAATATTTAAACGCTTTCCAAATCGTGTAGAAATATTTAAACATTTTTCAAATCGCGTAGAAATATTTTACTATATTTCAAATTTTATTTTGGACTTAAATAAATCAATATCATTTTTAACACATTGTTCAAAATTGCTCAGAAATTTTAAAAATCACGTTTTTAAGATAATCAAAATATTTTTCATCACAATTTCATTATAGAAAATACTTCTTAACCTTCAAAAATTCCTCTTCAACTTTTCTCAAAATAATATAACTTTATATTTCATTTAATATATTTTCTTACTCAAGAAAATATTTTTCCACAGTTTTTTTTACTCAAGAAATTCTTTTTCAAAATATACTTCACAAAAATCACTTTTCCATTGATGTAAATCAACGTTTCAAAACTTAACATTTTTCTAACGTATTTCAAAACTTGAAAATAAGTTATACGTTAGTAAATTTTTAAAACACCATTATATTCTCCATTTTTCCCAAATCAATTCTAAAATCAATTTTCTTCAAAACAAATTAAGATTCAAACCCTTGCAACTTTTCTTTTTTCATTTTCATATGAAAGTTCATTTCTCAAGTGATAAAATACTTTGATTCCCTTTCTAAAATCCTTATACTAAAACATTTTGTTCAAACATTTTGTTTCCACTTTAAAATTACTTTGTTTCATAAAACCAAAATTATTCCAACCTCAAAAAAATCATAGAGTCTTTGGCCATTGAAGCCATCAAATATTTTTCTTCTAAATTGATATGGTTTTACACAAACAAAACCATTAAAAATTCTTTGTTTTCAAAACCGTAAGACTTATGGTCATAAAAAACCAAACCCATTTGTTCAAATTCATTTTCACTTTCTTTGCAAATCCTTTTTCACTTTCTTTGTAAATCCTTTAAAATTGACATTGCTATTTTCATTTAAAATTCATGTTTAGAAAAATACTTAGGATCCTTTTACACAAAATAAATCAATAAAAATCCTTATAAAACCATGTTCTTGTTCTCTTGAAAAATAATTCCCTTGTATATTTTTCATGCTTTTCAAATCAATCAATTTTATTCTTCCACTAAAAAAAAAATTAAGTTACAAACACCTATGTTGAGGTGTCTTAACCGAAAATTCCATAACCTTTAGAATCAAGAGAATTCACTTTCTCCTCTTCACAATTTTTCATTTAAACAAATCAATTTTCTTGTACTTGAAAATTTCAACATAGCACCCTAATTTTGGGTGACAAAACCGTAGCCATCTCTTTGGTCATTGGAACCAAAAATTGATTTCCTTTCCATCATCAAGTCATGGCATACATATACGTATAATCATATATATCACAAGCATGCCATAATTAAAAGCAATAAATCATGCATAGTATAAGCATACCATCAAAGCTATAAAATCATGCATAGCATATCAAGCATAAGCAAATAATTAAAAACACATAAACAACCACAAATTAATTACATGACCATGGATATGAATCCTCACATGGATTCCAAATCCATCAAATAAAATACCATCTCTCACCACCATGCTTGGTTGGTGAGAAGGATCTCCCTCTTACCTCTTGAAGATCCTCAAAAACTCCTTGTTTTGCTTTTTTTCCAAGTCCTTCATCATCAAGAGCTTCTCAAATACAAAACAAAATACATAAAAATTAGTATACTAAGCTTGATTAAGAGGAACCATGGATCAAACATGGTTTAGATCATGAAAAAGAGAGAAGAAAATGAAGTTTCCTTATACTTCACCTCAAAAACCCAATAACTTTGATCTTGAAGAAACTCCTTGAAGATGAATGATTTAGAAAAAGTCTCCAACATGAAAGTTGCTTAGAATATCATATAGATTCAAGATCTATGGTTGGATGAAATTAAAAGAGCTTGGAGAGTGGTTTTAGGTACCTTGACCGAATGGTGTATCTTGAAGAACAAAGATGAAATTTTTTATTTTTGATAGAAACTTGAAGCTTGATTTGAAGATCAAGATGAATGATTTTGGAAAAACTCATAACTAGAGATATTCTTAGAATGGTGTTTAGGTTTAGAAAATCAAGTTGGATGAAATTTTTGAGTGATGAAGGGTGTTCTTGGAGTGCTTGGCCAAGACATGAAGAAGGAGAGAAATGGAGAAAACTTGGTAACTTAAACTTCTTGAAAATGTCTAATGATGACCAAGGATGGCAATAATGGTCTTCAAACTTTTTCCTATGTCCTAAAGCTTCTCAATTTCGTAGCTCCCCTCCAATGCATTCTTCTTGAGTGCAAATTGATCAATAATGATCAATTATGATGAAACATTGACCAAGACATGCAAAAATGACATAAAAGCTTGTATCTTTGTCTTCTAAACACTCCAAAACCATCACCTTCTCTTCATAATGCATTCAATAAAGTTGTCTTCATTATTTGCCACCATTTGAAGCATTTCTAGCCATTGATTAATTCAATGGTTAGGATTTAGGTAAATTTTTAATTTTAAAGACTAAATCTGTTATTGGATTTTTCTCCTTTAAATTCTAAATTTTAGATGTGTCTCCAAAATTAAGGGTTAAGATTGCTTCCTTCAAACTTTAAATCCAAGGGTCCTAATTAGTCTTTCTTCTTTAGAAGACCAAATCTCCACCATTGATTGATTCTTCATCCAATGGTCATAAATGGTCTTTGTTACTTTTTAAGATTAAATCTCCACCCTTGATTTAATCTAAATCCAATGGTATAAATGGTTTTTGTCATTTTTCAAGACCAATTCTACACCTTTGATTACATCTATGGTTGATATCAAAGCCTTCCTAACTAAGCTTATTCTCACACCATTGATTAAATCAATGGTTATTATCCAAGCTTCTTTATTAAGTTTGTTTCTTAACCTTTGATTAAATCAATGGTTAATATTCAAACTAAGTATTCTCATCCAGGGTATAAATCAAGTCAAGTTCTCTTTGTTAACTACGCAAAGATAATATTTATTCTCGTATCCTACAAATAATATTTTTAATTGTATTTTTATCATCCGATAATTAAATACGATCAAAACATAAGACAATAAAAATTTTAAAAACTATTTTCTGATTCAGGTTTAGTAAGATCCCCGTCTCCGTTTAAACAAGACAAATTTTTCTATGCGTAGAAAATTTTTTTCACTTTGTGGGACCCACTTGGGCCCACGTATGGCCACTTGGGCCCACATACCTTATGCGGGGCCCACAGACAGGGAAAAATTTCAAAATCATCCACAAAAATCACAAAAATTATAAAATGCACAAATATCAAATCGATTACATAAAATAATTACCTAACGGTAAAAATTAAATTACGTAAAGTTTTCCCCTACTCGAAAATTTTTATTTTCCTGACACGGAGTAAATCACTCAAAACGATCAAATACGCTGACGGAATAAATAAAATAATTTTACAGTGCACAGAAATGACTAAACAGTAAAATTCTGTTAACTGTCAAAATTACTGTTTAAGAGATACGGAAATTTGGGGTGTTACAATTACCCCACCTTTGTTATATATATATTTTTGGTGGTTGGTTTCTACCACACTATTTTTAATTTTTATTTGGTGGTTGGTTTCTACCACACCATTTTTAATTTTTTTTATTTGGTGGTTGGTTTATTTCACGCCTTTGTAAATATTTATTTGGTGGTGGTTTATACCACATCTTTGTATATATTTTTATTTTTCTTATTTCTTTTTCTCTTTTGTTTTGTGTATTTTTAGGGTAAAAATGTAACTTGATTCAATTGACATGTATTAAGATTAAAATTCTAATTTATACTTTTCTATTCAATTTGAGTGCTTATTATGGTTCATAATGCTTTTATGAATTGGCCACTCATAAATTGATCTAGTGGGTATATGTAGAATCGGAAGGTTTGCATATGACCTAGACCATAAATAATAAAGTGCCATGATTTATAATTGTCTAAGAATGTAGGTTATAGGTTGTGTGGGAGAACTGTGGTATTTTCCATAAGAATCACAAGAGTAAAAGTCGTGCCTTTAAGAATTAAGGTTTAGACCAAAGAATTAAATGAAAATTAATTACTGATTCTCTCGATCAATTGAATAATTAGAAATTGATTAGAAGGAAGGTCCTAAAGCTACTCTATTGTCTATGATAGATTATTGAATCAAGTGATGTCAGATCCCTAGTTTTTTGTGTGTCTTGGTGTTTGTTTTTCTTTTTCCTCTTAAGTGTCAACTTAATTTTGACCTTTTGGTCACTTGTCGACTTTCTCAACAAGTTTTTGTAAACCTAGATTGATACGGTGGATTTTATTGTTTCAAGAATTCAAAATGAGCTGAAAATGTTTTGTCCATACTTCCAATAGGCTCACCTTTTTGAAATCACACCTATCAATATTATCATTTTTTTTAAAAAAAAAACAATATTGTTCTTTGGGGATGGTTTCCGCAAACAGAGACAATAAAATATTCTTCATTATGAATGGACTGAGTAAGGAGTCATTTTCGACTCTTGAGATGCATTCTTGTGGAGTTGTACATCTTGAACTTCTTAATTTGTGGAATCTCTTCAAAGGCTGGTAAGTGCGCTGTAGTCTTGGGAATCTGACTCAAAAAGACCCTGTTTGTTAATTTATAAAAAAATTGGATGGGAAGCTTATCCTTGACTCATAGAAGGCGTTTAAGCCGTTACTGGACGTAAAACCAGAGGAAGATGTGAGCCACAATCACAACTACATGTATATATTTTTTTGTATAGATATAAAAAAAAGAGAGCAAGAAGTGGTTCGAAGGAAATGTTGCGAGAAGCAGTAAGAAAAGGAAGCCAGTCAAGACACTCCATCTGCTGAAATAATTTCAATTTTTGGTCGTACTTTATTTCTGTTTATATTTGTGTGAGGTTTCTCTTTTCAGTAATTGCAGTAACAGGTACTATCTTCTTTCCTTTACCTATCTATTTTATTTAACATTGAGGATAATGTTGTGATCTGGTTGGGGGGAAGGATAGTGTGAATAATTGTTATGTGAATAATTGTGTAAAAAAAAAAATTTTTTTGAAAAAATAAAAATAAAAAAATTTAGGAAGTGTGTTTATGTTTGTCGTGTTTATATGTTTGTTGTATTTACTAATAGCTAAACCAATTAAGGATGGCAGAGTAAGGAATAAATTTTGCTGTGGTGGTAATTTTACTCTTGAGACGCATCTAGATTGGGGTAGATAACTAGTTTGTGTAGAAGTAGCAATTTTAATTCAGGAAAATTTGCATGATTGAATAAATTGTCTTCTTTCTTAAACATCACATGCTTGGTTATGGATGTTGAAATTTTTTTGGACTGAGAATGATAGAATTATACCTTGTGAGATTTTGAGCCTATCGATGAATGGATTGAACATCTGTACCATTCTTTTCTTTCTTATGTGATTTTTCACTCATGGAATTGTTACTCTAGAACTTGCTTTGATTCTTTTTGAAGCTACATTTTCACATGCATACATAGACATGATTGAGGCAATTTTTTTCTTGAATTAACTACTTTGACCAAATAGCCAACCTTGCATATTTTTCTTTGTGTAACCCCTTTGAGCCTATTTGACCATTTTTTGTTTCGAACTCATTATGTGCCTTAAATGAAAAATCATGTTCTAACCTAGCCTTAGGGAATAAGAGAGCATTGACTTTATTGTCGAATGAGTTTCTTGAATAAGTGTGGGGGTATATGTGCAAGTATTCCAAAAAAAAAACTGGCCAGCAAATTCTTGGAAATAACAGGAATAAAAGGAGAATGTTCAAGCCTAACAATGAATTCAACCTACTAATTGATCTTTAACGAAATATTAGTCAAATATTGGTCATTGCCCTTTATAAAAAAAATATAGAGAAGGAATTAAGAAAACCTTGGGAAAGTTAGACTGAATGTTCTCAAACATCTTCTCCACTCTAACTATAACATAATGCTCTTTTATTCTCTTTGGTATTTAACTTATCTTATCTATATTACTTCATCCTTTACCATAACCCCATTATAACCTTGAATAAAGTCCTCATGATTTGTGTATATATGTTGTTTTTGAGTAGCGGAGAAGTAGAAGATAAGCAAGCTTATGGTAGTACCATTATTCATGAGTTGAATAGAGAGAAATACTAACCTTTTTAAACACTTGAGAGATTGAGAGTGAATTCTGTGAAGATCTATCATTCTTGATTCATTCTTTTCAACTGAAGTTTCCTTGCTTGTTGGTTTGAGATGCGAAGAAATGTTACATCATGACTGTTTTGATCCCTTGAATGTGTGGTTGCTCTTCTTGAGTCATTAAATCTTTTAGATATTTTAGTCAGTGTCATTTCCTAGCTTTGGTCTTGTATATTTTGCCCAGGAGTGCAAAAGGTCAAGTGTGGGGGTGTGATGAACCTACAAAACTTATAATTTTTACAGTTTAATATGTGTGTTTTTCATTCTTTTTAATGTTTTTAATTAAGTTTGTTCTTGAGTTTTGTTATATTATCAACATTTTAAATTGTATTGTAATTATGTATTTTTATGTATTTTTGTAAGGTATATGTAAAGAATACAAGAATGGAGATGATTGCATAGTAGATTTTCCAAAAAAAAAGCAGCATGTCACTGTAGCAAAAACACTGTAGCAGTACGTACTATAACAAGTTAATGTAGCATGACGTCAGCATGACTCCAGCAAGTTACTGTAGCAAATTATTGTAGAATGACATCAGCATGATGTCAACAAAGTACTATAGCATGACATCACGTTGATGTCATCATCCAACGTAGCAAAGATAGAATTTTTGTATAAATAGGGAAGATGTTTGCAGAAGAGAGGGAGGGGGAAGAGAGGAGCGTTCCAGAGAGAGAAATTCTCTCTCTCTCTCTCCTTTGTTTTTCTTTTTCTTTTTCTTTTCTTTTTTCTTTTCTTCTTTTTACTTTATGTGTAAATAAGTTTCAGTCTACTTGGGTGAAAGTGTGAAGCTCTTGGTAATAAAATAAGGTTAGATTTATTCCTTTCTTGTGCTTTAATGATTTATTTTTTAGTAATTATTATACGTGTTATATTTTATTTCTGATAATTTAGAAACTACCCTTGTAAAGAGGAGTTCTTGATTTGTTGTAGACAATAAGATTGGCACAATGAATGCTTTAACCCATTTACAAGTGGTGATAATAATTAAAGGAAATATAATATACTTACGTGATGGACTTTTAATGTTATATTTTCTGATTGGAATCTTCATTGTGCATAATTTCAATTGAGTTATAAAAAGAAATTAATCTTACCTTTTACTTTATTTACCCAGAGTGGATCTTTTTACCCAAGTAAATATTTTTTTACCGTAGTAACAAATTATTTACTTCACCTTAATTTTTCTTCATCAATTCCTTGTGGATCGACTTCGGACTCCCGAGAAAATTTATTACTTGAGACAACCTGTACTTGGGTTCGCAATGCAACAATTAATCCCGCATCAAGTTTTTAGACTTGGTCAAGAAAAATTGTGCATCAGTAATGATTTCGTCAAAAACTACTATAATAATTGTGTTTACTCCAAGAAGCTTCTGGATGGGTCGAATGAGTATTTGTTGTTGTATATCAATGATATGTTACTAGCAACCAGTAACAAGGTTGAAATTGATAGGTTGAAGTCACAGTTGCAAGGTGAATTTGAGATGAAAGATTTGGGCGCTACAAGTAAAATTCTAAGAATGGAGATCCATAAGGATAGACAAAAGGGAAGGTTGCAGTGGTTTGATTTTGAAAATTCGAAACTAGTCAGCAAACCTTTGGCCGCTCATTTCAAGTTGTTGTGAAAGAAGTCACCTCATACTGATGATGAAGTAAAGAAGATGGTTAAAGTTCCATATGTCAATGTAGTTGGCAGTCTCATGTATGCAATGATCTATACAAGGCCAGATATTTCACATGCAGTCAGTGTAGTGAGTCGATTCATAAGGAATCTTGGAAGATAGCATTAGGAGGCAGTGAAGGGGAACATGAGGTATTTGAAAGGCTCTATTGATGTCTGCTTGATGTATCATGGTAGTCAACTAGCTATTAGAATTGTCGGCTATTGTGATTCTGACCATGCAAGCGATTTGGACAAGAGGAGGTCGATAACATGTTATGTATTCACTGTTTTTGGATGCACTGTCAGTTAGAAGGCAATGTTACAATCGACAGTGGCATTGTCAATAATAGAGGATGAGTATATGTCATTGATAGAAGTAGTGAAGGAAGGTAAATGGTTGCATAGTTTTCATGGGAAGCCTTATGAGTCAGCAAGAGGTTCCAATTATAAACTGTAACAGTCAAAGTACTATTCATCTAGCAAAAAATCAAGTTTACCACAACAAAACCCAACACATTGATGTCAAATTCCATTTTGTTAGAAAGAAAATTGTCGAGCGCATCATGTCAAGGTGAAGCAAAGGTAATTATCATTTGGAGGTGGAGGTAGCTATAATCAGTCGACAGATAGGTTTCAACAAGTTGTGGAGGATCTAGTATGAGTCGACGTTGAAGAATTTGATCGATGAAAAGGTGTTGGTGTTGGTGTTGGTTTTGTATTACTTGTGTCGACTATTGTGGAATTCTAACCAAGGTAGAGAATTGTTAGAATGTGGCTAGAATTCTGACCAAGTTCGTGATCCCTAACTCTAAGGGATTGATGATTATCTCCCAAAGTGTTAGTTTCCTAAAATCAAGGGATTTGGATAATGGTGGGATTAAGTTCCCTATTGTCATGAAATCTGTTAGTGATTTGTTTGGGTTTGATCCTTAACTTAAGGGATTCAATTTGTATTAGCATATTAGTCATATCTTTTCTATAAGAGAGGACTAGAGTTCTTCTTATGGAGTTCAAGAGAGAGGATCACTTTGAGTGAGAGTTTTGTAAACAACGTGAACTTTAAGTACTAGGTGTAACAGGAGTTTGGGTGTGAAATCTTTCTAACATTATATTTCATTTTCTTCATAATGAATTGTTGCTTTTACGCTACCGTAGACATAGGTCTCTAAGTAGCCGAATTACGTTAATTCTTATGTGTGCTTTTCTTATTCTTCTTCTCAAATCATCAAAGTTGCTAAGTTCTTTGTCCTGTTTTCATAACATACCACCACCACTACGTACAAATAATCCAGATCAATCTACAGGTTAGAATAATAATTACGCGTATATCAAAAGCAAAAATAAAAAATAAAAAAATTGCGTAGCTCAGTTGGCAACGTTAATTGTTTTCAAAATTTCTCACTATGATAAAGCCAATATTTGGAAAACACATTTTGAAGGGCTGATGAGTAATTGTTGTCATTGTTTTTATTTACTTTTTTTTTTTTTGTCATTGTGTTAGTTAAACAAGAAATTATTTATATTCTTTAAAAAACCACCTCATCTCTAATGAAAACAAGATTCAATCATAAATTCTAGTGTCCACTACAACGGCTATTAGTTTAATCATAAAATTAACTTAAAATTGCTGGTTATGACACCTTTCAGTGAAGTTGTTGAGAAATATACACAAGAACTGAGAACATTGGGACATAAAATTTTGGAGCTGCTATGTGAAGGGTTAGGACTTGACCCTGAATATTGCTGTGGTAGACTTGGTGGAAGTCCGTTATTGCTATCTTATCACTACCCGCCTTGCCCAGAACCAAGTATAACGTTGGGAGCACCCAAGCACCGGGATCCTAACCTTGTTACCATTCTGCTGCAAGAAAAAGATATAAATGTACTTCAAGTCTTCAAAGTTGGGGAATGGATTGGTGTTGAGCCAATTCCACATGCTTTTGTGGTTAACATTGGGCTTTTGTTACAGGTATTTCTCGAGCTAGCTCAGAAATAATCAACTATTGACATTGATAATAATATATTTGTACACCTTTTTTAGCACATTACTTTTAACCTTCATGATAAGGTTTTGCATGACGAAATTCAACTTTCTGTGACTGATATGTAGATCATTAGCAATGGAAGGCTCATCGGTGCTGAACACCGTGTTGTCACAAATTCAGGCACTGCGAGGACCACCGTTGCCTATTTCATCCGCCCAACAAACGAAACGATTATAGAACCTGCAAAGCCTTTGACAAGTTCAGGTGCTTCCCTCATCTACAAGTCCATTACATTCGAAGAGTTCTAGGGCCGGCGATCGGCGACAACCTCCGACAACCTCTGGCTACCACCTTTTTCCATATTATACTATTTATTTTTTTTAAGTTGTACAACTATGTAAATAATACTAGTTAAAAATGTATTAATCTTTATATTTTTTTCATAAATAATTATGTTTATCAAAACTTTACAAATTTTATCAGTATATAAATATTACTAATTAAAATTTATAGAGTTTTCAGTTTGTATAATTATTTATAAAAAATATAAGATTGATATTATTTTAACCATTATTATTTTAATTAATATTATTTATACAATTATACAACTTTAAAAAATGAACAATATAACCTGAGAAAAAGTAGTGGTCAACGAAAAGTGACCAGGTTGGCAAAGGCCGAGGTTCTTAGATCGACAATAGTAATGATGGTGATGTGTAGAAAAAAAAAAAAAAAAAAAACAAAGAAAACAGAAAAAAACAAAAAACCAAAAAAGGCATAAAAAATGCTCAAAAAAAATAATCTATAACAACAGATAAAGTTAAAGATGTATAATACACTATATCACACAGCAACGGCCCTAGAATTTGTGGTGGTTTGACTTTCACTCTCTCAGTTAATGCACAAATGGCGCGCAAATCCTCAGCACGTGGGTGCCTTGAAGTAAATAATCTATTGGACTGAAGTTTATGGTTTATGTAATATATACCAAGTGTAATATTGTCAATTTCGGTTTGTATATACATTAATTTCCTTTGTTTTTTTGACAAAATAGTGATTTAAGATGTAAATAAAATATCAAAAACAAATTCAATGACAAGTTTTCTCGTTTATATATATTCAAATAAGCGAGTCAATCAAGGGATTAGAGTTAGAGAGTTCAAAACGTATTCAACTTATTTATTATTTGCATCAAGCGATTTGACTCTTTCTTAACCTGAATCATACTTGCAGATGGAGACAGAAGTTGCTACCCAAAATTAATCATAAGTAAGAAAAAAAAATAAATTTTTTAACTTGAGTTATTAACTTCTCAACCATAAGATTGGGTACATAATGGTTACAACATATGCCCTTGGTCTTTATAAAGTTCAAATTACTATATCATAAGTCATGAGTTGGCAAACATTCAATTATTTAGATAATTCATCAAAGGCTATTCATGTACAAACAGGATAAATTTGTATGAAATTTGAGAGGGGTAATGTGTCTGGAAAGTGCTCCTTTCTAATGTTATAAGAATAATTCTGGTTCTTAAAAAAAAAAATTAACAAGTTACAGTTCGTCGATTATAACTGTAGATATATTTTTCAACATAATTAATGAGTAGAATTGTAAAGTGTACCATACTACATCCAAAGGAAGGTGTATATTAGAATTCCCCCAAATTATGGTAGACCCTATGACTTTACAACTAATGTCAGCATGTTGGCTGTTTATGTCTAGGCTTGTTTGTTTTTTTTTTTTGATAGACATGTCTAGGCTTGTTAATTTGTGTTATACTAACTTCTTTTTTTAAAAAAAAAAAAAAAGCTAAAAAGAGAAGGTTGTTCCATTTTCACGTGTGTCTGTCTATTGCCATTGATGGCACACTTTTGATTTTTTTTTTTACCACTTTTGATTTAATTTAATAAACGTTGAAATATGTCGACTTGAGCCTTTAAGCCTATAAGGTTTCAATTTTTGCATTACGTATTTAATCTTACTTTAATTTTTAGTTTCAATTATTTAGGTTTATAAATTATCAGTGATTGACAAGTTCACGAAGTATTGATATATTGTTTTAATAGAAGTTTAAGATGGGGAAATGACTACCTTAGTCCAAGGGTAAGAGAAGTTCTCAGGTTCAGTGAGCGAGACTTAAAATTGAACCCAGGCTATGTGTTAGTCATAGATGGAGGAGGACTAGGTGAGTCAAGCATTGATACTTTGAAATTAAATTGATTTAAAGATGAGAGTTTGGGTTATTTAATAAAAGGTTTCATGGGTTAGACAAGTGGTGTGTGATACTACTTCAATAGACAAAATTATTTAAGCTTTCAAATAGTTTCAGCTAGTTTCTTCAAGTAGTCATATCTCTTCTTACCTTTGCTGAACTGAAAACTATACTCTTTTCTAGCTTTAATTTGCTTCAAGTTTGTAGGATTGCTTGATCACACTATATATTTATATAGATATTAGATATCATTGTGTGACCTCAAGGCTACAACCTTTCTTTCAAAACCACATTCTTGCTATGTCAATCATACTTCCAAGACTCCAACATTCGTCATTCCTTTAGTGTATCATATTTCATAGGTTGAACTTTCGGTTTTCAAGTGTTGGAGAATTTTTCGAAAACACAATTTGTTGTTTTTTTTAGCTTTGTATTATGATATTTCAAAAAGTTTCACATTGCTTGGTCTTTAAAGTTTTAAAGAGTTTATAAGGTAACTTATGTTTTGGGCTGGTTAGATAAGTTTGTGAGAGGAATGGGCTCGCGCGCACAAGTTGAGCCTCGATTGGGCCAAGTCAATGCAAATCATCCGATTTGCCCCCCCTGCGCGCACGATAAAGAGGCCTCACAAGTTTTTGCTCCAGTTTATTTTATTTAATTATTTTGTACTAATTATTAAACTTTTATGAACCTTATCTAGAAACGGTCAATTTTCCTATTCGGTTTTTTGATTTGGTCCCACGTCCGTAACCTCCCACGTGCCGGCGTGAGGCGGCCACGTTCCGATGTGAGGTGGCCACGTGCCTACGTGAGCTGGCTATGTTCTTACGTGAGGCAGACCCAAGGTGGGAAACATTCAAATGTTCAAACGTTCAAATGTTCAAACGTTCAAACGTTTAATGGGTTTTATAATCAGTTACACAAAACCGTATTGATGTCTTTTTAATTTCAAACGTTTTCAACCCTAACAGTTTCTCTCTTAAATTCAAACGTTTTCAACCCTAACGCTTTCTCTCTAAATTCAAACGTTTTCAACCCTAACATGACTCGCTTTTTCTTTCTCTCGCTTCTTCTTCCCGAGTTCCACCGAAAAATTTTCTCGTTGTTCATGCTACTCGGTACCACCGGACGAGCCCGTTGAATCTGGGGATTCGCGCACCGTGCGATAAATCCTTGAGGACAAGTGTATTCTCACACGCCTCAGGCTACTCTTTCATGAGACTCTCTCTTCTTTTTGTGTTATTCGGAGTTGTCACCACGGTTAAACTTACAATCTCAAGGATTTAACATACCATGGCTGACAACAACGTTGACAACCAGGCTCCAGTTCCCACCAACGGCGAAGTCGTTCTTCCATAGCCTCCACCTACGGTCACCTATGCAAAACCGTTCCCGGATATCTCAAAGATCGAACTTTTCGGAGGCCAAAATTTCGTTGATGGCGAGAACGTGTCCACACAATCCTCGACATGCACGGAGTTGCATCCGCCTCTTACCGAACCTAGACCAAGATCGACAAACCAATCCGAAATTGATTCAGGATTGGACACATGCAAATAAGGTATGTCGTCACACAATTATTAGCACACTTTCTAATGACTTGTTCGATGTGTACTGTTCTTACAAGGATGCGAAGGAGATATGGGACTCCATGACTGTGAAGTACACTGCTGAAGATGCCGGAAAACAAAAATTCGTCATCGGCAACTACTACCACTGGGAAATGACTGATGACAAGGACATAAAAATACAAATTAATGAATATCATAAACTATTGGAGGATCTGAAGGCTGAAAACATCACTCTCCCAGACGAATTCATTGTTGGGCTCCTAATTGAGAAGCTGCCTCCGTCGTGGAAGGACTACAAGTAATAGTTGAAGCACAAGCACAAGCAATTGTCACCCTCAGAACTGATAACACACATAATCATTGAAAACACCAATCGAAGAAAGTGTCAGGGTGCAAGGGCGAAGGCTTTGGCTTCTCGAGCAAATCTGGTTCAGAATAAACCATCGAAAAAAAGGTATGTTAATAACAAAAAGTCTTCTGATCACTTTCCTAAAATTACTAATCCCACTTTCAAAAAGAAAGGAGCTTGCTATGTTTGTGGAAAGCCAGGTCATCATGCTCCTCAATGCAGGCATAGAGTGAGAAACGACAATCCTCCTAAGCCGAATATAAATTTGGCCGAAGGAGATGATATTGTGGTTGCGGTCGTTTCTCAAGTTAACATTGTGACCAGTGTGAACAAATGGGTGGTAGACTCTAGTGTTACCAGACATATTTGTGCAAACAAAGATGCTTTTACCTCCTACACTTCTGTAGGGGATGATGAAGAACTTGTGTATCTTGGAGATTCTCGAACTGCTGCAGTTTTGGGAAAAGAGAAAGTTCTTCTAAAGCTCACATCTGGAAAGACCTTGGCTTTGAACGATGTACTCCATGTGCCTAATATTAGGGCCAATTTGATCTCTCGTATCATTGTTGGGAAAAGTCTGGGATTAAAGTGTCATTCGACCGACAAGATAGTAATGACAAAAAATAATGTCTTTGTGGGAAAGGGCTATAGTGATCAAGGACTTTTTGTACTCGATTTCTGAAATTATTAATAAAGTTGCATCTTCTTCTCGCTACTTGATTGATTCTCTTGATATGTGGCATGCTAGATTAGGACATGTTAATATTTCTTATGTTAAGAAAATGTGATGTCTTGGTTTAATTTCTCGCGACTAATGATGCATGCTTAAATAAATGTGATATCTCGTATAGAATCTAAATTAACTAAAAAATCTTGTCCACCATGTACAATAACGTGAATCTGAATTGCTTAGTTTAATTCATACCGATCTAGGAGATTTAAAAAAATACAATGACTAGAGGTGGTAAAAAATATTATGTGACCTTTATAGATGATTTTTCTAGATATACTAAGGTTTATTTAATTAGAAATAAAAATGAAGCTTTAGAAATGTTTGTATCCTATAAGGCTGAAGTAGAAAATCAATTAAATAGAAAAATTAAAAGGGTTAGATTCGATAGGGGTGGTGAATATATTTTATTTAATGAATTTTGTGAAAAAGAAGGCATAATACATGAAGTAACTCCCCCTTATTCACCTGAATCTAATGGTGTAGCTGAAAGAAAAAATAGAACATTAAAAGAAATGATGAATGCAATGCTAGTTAGTTCCTCAGCACCCGATAACCTTTGGGGAGAAGCCTTATTATCTGCGTGTTTTTTTACAAAATAGAGTACCTCATAAGAAAACTGGTAAGACACCCTATGAATTATGGAAAGGTTATATGCCTAATTTAAAATATTTAAAAGTGTGGGGGTGTTTAGCTAAGGTAATGCTTCCTGATCCAAAGAAAAGAAAAATAGGAACCAAAACTTCTGATTGTATGTTTATTGGTTACGCTGAACATAGTGCAGCTTATAGGTTCCTTATTTTGTGAAGCGATGTGCTTGATCATAATACAATAATGGAGACTAAAAGTACTGAATTTTTGGAACATATATTTCCTATGAAATTTGAAAACAAACAACCTTTAAAAAATATTTCTTTAGGAAATAATTGTGAAAACTCATATGAGGATTTGAGAAGGAGTAAAAGACAAAGAAAAGAGACATCTTTTGGAAATGATTTTTACACTTATCTCATTTAAAATGATCCTTTGACCTTTTCTGAAGCTATTTCATCTTCTGATGCTCAATTTTGGAAAGAAACTATTAAAATCGAAATTGACTCTATTTCAAAATGCAATACTTGGATTTTGGTTGACTTACCTCCTGGTACAAAACCTATTGGTTGCAAATGGATTTTTAAAAGGAAATATAATCCTAATGGTTCGATTGAAAAATACAAAGCTAGATTAGTAGCAAAAGGTTTTACCCAAAAACAAAATATTGATTATTTTGACACATTTGCCCCTGTGACCAGAATTTCTTCAATTCGGATTTTAATAGCACTGGCTTCAATTTATAAACTTGTTATTCACCAAATGGATGTAAAAACTGTTTTCTTAAATGGTGATTTGGAAGAAGAAATTTATATGACACAACCTGAAGGATGTGTAATTCGTGGTCAAGAAAATAAAGTATGTAAACTTCTCAAATCCTTATATGGTTTGAAACAAGCACCAAAGCAATGGCATGAAAATTTAATCAAATTTTGATTGATGATGGTTTCACTTCTATTGAAGTTGACAAATGTGTTTATACTAAATTAATGAATGGTGAATGTGTAATCATATGTTTATATGTGGATGACATGCTTATTTTTTGTACTTGTAATGATATTGTGATAAAAACGAAATCTTTTCTTGCATCTAAGTTTGATATGAAAGACATGGATGAAGCAAGTGTAATACTAGGAGTAAAGATCATAAGGAAGGGTGATAGTATAACACTATCCCAAGAACATTATGTAGAGAAACTTCTTAGAAAGTTTGGTCATTATGACTCAAAACCAATGAGTACCCCTTATGATTCTAACTCACAATTAAAAAATAATAGAGGTGATCATGTTGCTCAATCTGAGTATGCCCAAATTATTGGAAGTTTATTACATTTAATGAACTTTTCGAGACCAGACATAGCATATGCTGTGGGGAGATTGAGTAGATATACTCATAGTCCAAATCAGGATCATTGGGCTAGACTTGTTAGACTCATGAGATATTTGAGAGGTACCATGAACTATGGTATAGTGTATAGTGGATTTCCCGCTGTATTAGAAGGATATAGTGATGCTAACTGGATCTCAGATTCAGATGAGACAAAATCCACTAGTGGTTATGTATTTACACTTGGTGGTGGAGCGGTTACTTGGAGATCAGCCAAACAAACTATAATAGCAAGATCCACTATGGAGTCAGAGTTTGTAGCTCTGGAATTGGCTGGTAGTGAGGCTGAGTGGTTAAAGAACTTCTTGGCAAATATTCCTTTAGGAATAAAACCCACACCGTCAGTGTCAATGCATTGTGATTGTCAAGCGGCAATAGCCATTGCAAAGAATAAGACCTTCAATGGCAAAAACAGACATATACAATTGAGGCATAATGTGGTAAAGCAGCTGCTAAAGGATGGAACAATATCAATTGATTATGTGAAGTCAGAAGTGAACTTGGCCGATCCTCTGACAAAGCCTCTTGGGAGGAAACCAATATATGAAACATCGAGGGGAATGAGACTTAAGCCAATTTGAAATTAACAGTGATAGTAACCCAACCTTTGTGATTGGAGATCCCATGAAAAAGGTTCATATGGGTAAAAACAAGTCACTTGTTAGTTCTGCTAGCACAAATAATTTTGTCCCTTCCTATGGTGTGAGATGTGCTAGACTGCATCATTGAGAGGATAAGCTAAAAAGCTTTTAATGATTTTCATATCCCTTATGGGTGGTGTATGATTTGCAGCATACACTTGATGAAATCACCTATATGAGTGTCAAGTGGGGCCGCTTGTATGAGATTGTGGCATATCTCTAGAGCACTCATGAATTACCAGGCGAGCGCATGGCCTATTAGCGCAACACAGCGATAACAGCAAGAATAGTGGGGGTGTAATGTGACTGATAGATCTCTAACATACACAAAGTGTTTATGGTTCATAGAAGTTTACTTCACCAACTCACTGTATGTTATGTCACATCCGTCTAGGTCTGGTTCATAGTCCAAAAGACACCAGATTCGATGCATTTACACCCATGGTGTTAACTCAGGAAAATCTAGTTTTTAAAATTCTCTTAAAAAAATTATTTAAACTTTTTGAAATATGTGGGGGATTGTTGTTTCTTTTAGCTTTGTATTGTGATATTTCAAAAAGTCTCACATTGCTTGGTCTTTAAAGTTTTAAAGAGTTTATAAGGTAACTTATGTTTTGGGCTGGTTAGATAAGCTTGTGAGAGGAATGGGCTCGTCGCAAGCACAAGTTGAGCCTCGATTGGGCCAAGTCAATGCAAATCATCCGATTTGCCCCCCTCGCGCGCATGACGATAAAGAAGCCTCACAAGTTTTTGCTCCAGCTTTATTTTATTTAATTATTTTGTACTAATTATTAAACTTGTATGAACCTTATCCTGAAACGGTCAATTTTCCTATTCGATTTTTTGATTTGGTCCCACGTCCGTAACCTCCCACGTTCCCAGGGCAGTGAGGCGGACACGTGCCTATAAGGCGGCCACGTTCCGATGTGAGGCGGCCACGTGCCTGCGTGAGCCGGCCACGTTCTACGTGAGGCGCACCCAAGGTGGGAAACATTCAAATGTTCAAACGTTCAAATGTTCAAACGTTCAAACGTTTAATGGGTTTTATAATCAGCACACAAAACCGTATTGATGTCTTTTTTAAAGATGAGAGTTTGGGTTAATTTCAAACGTTTCAACCCTACGACAAGTCTCTCTTAAATTCAAACGTTTTCAACCCTAACAGGCACTCTGCTTTTTCTTTCTCTGCTTCTTCTTCCTGAGTTCCACCGAAAATTTACTCTAGCTTTAATTTGCTTCAAGTTTGTAGGCTTGACCACACTATACGAGCTTGTTGAATCATTGGGATTCAAGCGCTACACCTTTCTTTCGATAAATCCTTGAGGACAGTGTATTCTCACACGCCTCAGGCTACTCTTCTTTTTGTGTTATTCGGAGTTGTCACCACGGTCAAACTTACACAATTCATCTCCCTCCTTATGTTGATATCACATTCACTATCAGCCGCGAATTCATGAACCACAAAGCAGAATAAACATAAGACAAATAGAAAATTTTAACTCAAGTTTCTGAAAGAAATCCTCATCTTAAGAGACAGATTGCACATAAATGTGTGGCCACAAGTCCTTGGCCTTCATAAAGTAAAAATTACAAGATAAGTCATTCATAAGTTTGGATACTCCTTCAATTATTAAAGTACAAGAAAGACTGGTATATATAATCTGTCTGGAGGGTTTTATTTCAATAGTTTTTTGGAAGGTTATATGCCCAATTCTGCTTCAAAGTAAGGACCCTTGTTCAAAAAATTTCTCTGCAATTCTCCAAATGTCATGGAACCGTATTTGGCTGGGGAAGTTGAACTTATCAGAGGCTTCGCAGGTTCTATAAGGGTTTCTTTTGTTGGGTTGATGAAATAGGCAATAGTGTGCCTCGCAGTGCTTGAGTTTGTGATAACCCGGTGCTCAGCACCAATGAGCCTTCCATTGCTAATGATCTAAATCAGTCACAGAAAGTTGAATTTTGTCATGCAAAACCTTATCATTATGAAGGTCAACTACAAGTAATCAAATTAATTTTTACTAGCTGCAACACAAATATTCGAATTTTAATAACTCATCTATAATCTAAATTACTCACTAAAAATTACTTCAGATTTTCTTGGGTGCAGGCTAGTTTATGCTCAAGCGTAATTTCAAATGCAAAATTATTTGAGGTATTGATGCACGGTGATCTTCACGTAAAAACCAAAAAAAAAAAACATTAAACTAGTTTTATCAAATACCAAGTTCTTTTTAAAATACGTTTTTGATTTGTAACTAACAAAATACCAATTGCACACTAATTTTTGAAAGATTATTTTAAAATGTGAGTTTTACAATACATGACATACACCTATATATAATTGACATGTGAAAAATAAATAGAGTAATATATATTAAAAAGCAAAGAGTATAGCTTGAAATTAAGCAACTTTTTTTTTTAAAAAATGTATATTGCATTTCAATGTAACTTCTAAGAAGTACAGTAAATTAAACTTCATGATCAGTTCCTAGTGTCTAATATTTTATGCTTGTCTTTCTTGCTTACTCTATTGTGCAAGTCTGCGATAGCAAGTTAATTTCATTGTTAAAATTCAATTAAACTAATAGAGCAAGTGACATGACTCGTATTCTAAAGTATCATATGTAAATTCCGTCCCCAAAAAAATCATATGTTTAATATTTGTATATTAGGAAAATAACATCACATGAATAGAAAACAATAGGAAAAAAGTTTGAGTGAGTTTAGTTTAGTTGAATCCTGTATAACATCACATTTAATATTAAACATATAACTGTAGAAGCCGTGCATAAAAGGACGTGCAAAGAGCATAACTCGACTAATGTCAATACTAGAGTTGATAAATCGTGAGCTAGAAATACCTGCATCATAAACCCCATGTTAACCACAAAGGCATCGGGAATTGGCTCAACAGGAATCCATGCCCCATCTTTGAAGACTTGAAGTGCAGTGATCTCTGCTTGTTGGAGCAGAATGGTAAGAATGTTAGGATCTTTGTGCTTGGATGCTCCCAATGTTACACTTGGCTCTGGGCAAGGAGGGTAGTGATGAGATATCACTACTGGATTTGTACTAAGTTCTCCACGGAAATATTCTGGGTCGAGTCCCAACCCTTCAGAAATCAGTTCCAAAATTTTGAGCCCCAGGTTTCTTAGTTCTTGTGTATATTTCCCAACAACTTCCCTGAAAAGTGCCAAAAATGTTAATTAAATGATTAAATATACAATGGCAGTATGGTCCCCTTAAAAATGTTATTTTTGAAATTTTAAATAAAAAGAATATAATGAAAACAATTAATTTTGCCTACTGAGCTTCCTGTGATGATTTTTTTACTTTCTTACCTAGGGGTGTTTATAAATCAAGTTGGGCCATGTTTGACATTACTCAATCCCAACACGAGGTTTTAACCTGCCCAAAATTTTTGGCCCGATATTTCGGCTCAAGGTAGACCGTAAGCATGAACAGACCCGACATGTCTTGCTTGCTTAATAACCACACAAATTTTAAAAACTTTTTAATAAAAAGGAAATGAAGAATTGATCAATACATAAAATTGGAAAACTATATTGGCGTTGAGGCGTTGAAGGACCTAACCCATCCTTCTTTTCTCTAATCTTCTTGCAACCAAGCAAAATTTATAGTGAACCAAATTTTACACAAAATGAAACAATCACAAATATTAAAACAGCTTGAAAGAAGCCGTTAATTACATAAGCATATTGAGTACATGTGTAAATAATCTAAGTAAAAATAGCATGCGTAAGTATGTCTTTCAAAGAAGTTGGGATGGGCCTTTGCGCTAGACCATGATATATATAAATGTGTGTTTGGTTCAGTTGTGAAAACTTTGATTATTTCAATAATCGATTATAATTGATTATTGTATAAATTTTTTTTGTTATAATCGATTATAATCAATTTATTTTTATGTTTGAATATGTTAGCTGAAAAGTGATTTTAAATTAATCTATTTCATTTAGTTGATATAAAAAAGAATCGCTTTTATGCATTAAATTATCAAAATAGGTATAAAATGATTAAAAAAATTATTTGATTGAGAATAAAATATATTTACATATCAAAATGTAAGGAATAATCTATAAGATAGAATCATAAGCTTCAATCTTCAGCATTATAAAAATTAGTTTAAAAATACTTTTATTTTACATTGAATTTCGTATAAAAACTGAAACTAATTTTCACCAAACATGATTAAACACTATTAAAATAATTTTTTCTAAAAAAAAAAAGGTAATCTAAACTAATTTAATATGAAACAAACATGCACTAAGAGTTCAATTTTCATCTATTATCAACTACAAGAAAAATATTTTTTGTTAACCAATTGATCAATCAACTCAAAGGTCAACCCGAATCAACCCGTAAAAATAGTGGGTTGGATTACAAATATCACAACCTTTGTGAGTTGGATTACAAATATCACAACCTTTGTAAAAGGCGGCTCAATAACTGAGTTTACTAAACTTTTGATTTTTATGAATACTTAGTTATGTTTCAATTATGTTTATGACAATTCAGAATTAAGTTTGGTTATATATTTTTAGTTAAAGTTTCATGGTTTGTATTTATTAATCTACTAGCTCCAGCTCGCCTAAGCTTAACCGTGTTAATATTTTCTACAGCTATGAGCTATGTGAAAAGGGAACCAATACGACCTGCTGCACTTTTTCTTCAAGCCATGATGAACTAACTTAG
Organism: Ormosia emarginata; assembly: GCA_029884605.1. Classification (NCBI taxonomy): domain Eukaryota; kingdom Viridiplantae; phylum Streptophyta; class Magnoliopsida; order Fabales; family Fabaceae; genus Ormosia; species Ormosia emarginata. Next base: position 9,500,393 of record JAQQTP010000056.1, on the reverse strand, counting down.
GTTGAGCCAAGTCGACTTACTTTGATATATAACTCTTCCACCATAAAATAAGATTTATTCGAATTTTCATTGTAAACAAAATAGGTATAATTATAAAACGCCACCACACATTATTTTTATCTACTATTATTTAAAGAAGTCAACCAAGGATTTAAATTAGGACAAAACTTACCTCAAATTTTTTTATATTTTTTTATCCAATTTTCAAATCAAACAATGACATATAAATAAAAAAAAACTCATTGTTAAGTTAAAAAAAATTAATATATTATTATTTTTTGAGAACTAAATATAAAGAATATAAAGAATTTGAGTTAAGTTTTATCCTTTAAATTATTGACTGCATCATGTGATACGACTGAAATATTTTGGTTATGACGGCCGCCACAAAAGTATCAAGCCACGAAACTATTAGGAAAACTACTAAGCAAAAAACCTTGAAGTGAAACTATTAGGAAAACCATTATTATAAGCCGAACACATCAACTTTCCACCATTAAATTTTTTTTAAAAAAACAATGAAATAACATATCAAAACCAACAGAAATTTTCAACGAAGAAATGTACATATTTAAGTAAAAGAATGCACCAAAAAAAGTAAAAGAAAATACATGTAAAAGGAAAGCAGAGCACTAGAAGAATATACCGGTAGCCTACTGGTTTCTCAGGCCAATACTCCATAAATTCTCCCGAAGGTGGACAAGGGTGTTGTAATGAATCCTTCCAATACCGAGCCACATCTTCGCAATTCCTCCCACTACTGGTATAGAGCTTGCAGCTTCCATTTGGATCTTTAGAACTTTCACTTATCCTTTCATTGACAGGCATCGCATGGAATTCTTTGAAAATCCTGAGTGTATCGTCCACTAACTCCTTAGGTACACCATGGTTGATAACCTGCATCACAGTATTTCAGATTAGTTACGAGTTTCTGACTCACTCACATACACACACATATGATATGATGAAGTAGAAGAAACAAAAACGTAGGGAAAGTGGAGAAACAAAACAGCAACGAACAACTTGTACCTGGAAAAATCCATACTCCTCGGACGATTTGATAATGTTTCTTATGATATCAGCTCGATCATGGCCTTCAAGATCAATCACTGGAATTTTCTTGCCGGTGGCCAAAACAGCATTGCCGGGCCTTCTTTCTGGTGGCTGCACATAAGATGATGGCACCGAGGATTGAAGGTTGTACCAGGTAGACACAAGGTTGCGATCCATGTTCTTAGTGCTTGGCTACCTGGGACCTTGAGTAGCACACAGTTATTCAATTATAAAGTGCCGGAAATATAATATATAAACTTAAAAATATCAACCATGATTTTTACACACTTATTTTATTATACTATTCTCACATCAATTCTTTTTTAAATAATAAAACAAGAAAAATACACATTCAAATAGGAAAACTGTAAAAAAATGAGTATGAATTGATCATTTTTCTAAAAATATAATGTTTTTAATGCATTTAAATTACACTAATATAAATATATCTTTTCATCTGAATTTACTTTTTTCATAAAAAATATTATATTAATGTAATTTAAATGCAGTAATAATATTAACATATAAGACTATGCTAAAAAGAAATATTAACATATATGACTGCAATGAATTTGAGAAGATGAATCTTATCTATACAACTATGAGGTTTTGTCTTTTACCTACTTCTACTATTTTTCTAATTTCTGTTTTTAAAAAATTTCTAATTACACTATTTTATTTAAAATGTATAATTTATTTTTTTAAAAAAACATTACTATTTAAAACTATTTTCTATAACATACCTACTTTCCATACTTCAAGATTTTCCTTTTAATACATAATTTCTTTTTTTAAAAAAGAAACTACTATTTAAAACTATTTTCTATAAAATACCTACTTTCCATACTTCAAGATTTTCGTTTTTAAACTATATATTTCTTTTAAAAAATATGATTTCTTCAATCACACTTTTTACTTTCAAATAATAAAAAAATATGTTTATATCAACTAATAAGAAATAAACACTAAAAAAAATAGCGATTTTGCGACCATTTTGTTTTTCCTTTTTATCATTTTTTGTCACCAATTTGAGGATCAATATATATATATATATATATATATATATATATATATATATATACTATATATTTCTTTTAAAAATATGATTTCTTCAATCACACTTTTTACTTTCAAATAATAAAAAAATATGTTTATATCAACTAATAAGAAATAAACACTAAAAAAAAATAGCGATTTTGAGATTTTTTTTTTTCCTTTTTATCATTTTTTGTCACCAATTTCAGGATCAATTTTATATATATATATATATATATATATATATATATATATATATATAAAGATTTTACTCCTGGTGATAAGTTGATCCTTATTATGAGATATATATATGATATTGACCATTGGATCTTACATGAATGGTCAAGATTAGAACATAAATGCATGTGAATTTTTGACTTACACTATTTTCAACCATGATGAATAACTTTTAATCTTGATCATCAATGATTATTGTATTAAAAGATTTACTCTTCTCATCCTCTTACATAAAAACCCTCTCACTAGATATGCTAACTATATATATATATATATATTCTGATCATTTAAAAAGATCTAATGGTCAAGATTCACTCATCTTTCCTATATATTTCATAAACATATATATATATATATATATATATATATATATAAAAGAGCATGTTTGATGAAATGAGTAGTTATTGTAAGAGGTGAGATGAGTGAATCTTGACCATTAGATCTTACATAAATGATCAAGATTAGAACATAGATATATGTGACTTTTTTAAGTGGTCACATGACTTTTAAGTAACTTTTAATCTTGATCATTCATGTATGATTGTATGGTCAAGATTTACTCATCTCACTATATGTGCAAAAGAATATTTATTTCAAACTTTTTTAAAATTTTAACAATTGAACTTTTGATAGCAAAATAACATTTTTTTCACTACTAGAAATTTGGGTTTTAGAAACTAATTTAGGTACCAATTTATTTTGATCTCTAAAGAGATCGAAATAGAGACCAGTTTTTTTTTAAAAAAACTAAAGTTGCTACCAAAATAAAATCGATCTCTAAATTTTTTAGAGATCGAATTTGAGACCGAAATTATGTTATAAAACAAATTAAAAAAATAAAAATGTGTCTTGTTGTTAGAGATCGATAGTTCGGTCTCTAAATAAAAAAAATTATATAAAAAATAAATCAAGAGAAATATTCGATCCCTAAAAAATAAAAAAAAAATTAGAGATCGATATTTCGGTCTCTAAATAAAAAAAATTAGAGACCAAAAATTTGGTCGTTACACCCCGTACTCACCATCAAACCTGACCATTTCCCAAAATTTTCTCACATATTCTCTGATTATCTCCCTCACTCAATCCCCCCATTCCCCCATTCTTTGGTTTTTACACCGTCCAAGGCTCCACGATCTGGTCCACCATTCGATCTACTCTACCTTTGATCGTCGCTTTCTCTTGCCACGTGTCTCTCCCTCTGCTTAGGTCAGTCATCCATTCACACCATCCGCTCTAGGGACCAGTCACCAAAAATCGGATCTGCTCCATGGGCCATGCACCAGACACTGTGAACCAGACGCAACGAACAACCGTCGCACCCCAAATCTACTCCACCTCTGACCGCCGCTCTCTCTCGCCGCGTGTCTCTCCCTCTGCTTGGGGTAGCCATCCATCCGCACCATCCGCTCTATAGGCCACGCACCAGAAACCGAATTTGCTCCATGGGCCATGCACCAGACGCCGCGAACCAGACCGTCGCACCAAACGTTGCGAACAACCATCGCACCTCGGATCTGCTCCATCTCTGATCGTCGGTCTCTCTCGCTGCGTATCTCTCCCTCTGCTTAGGTCAGTCATCCATCCGCACCATTTGCCCCACAAGCCATGCACCAGAAACCAAATTTGCTCCACGGGCCACGCACCAGACACCGCGAACCAGACTGTCACACAAGATGCTAAGAATAGCTATCGCACCCCAGATCTACTCCACCTCTAACCGCCACTCTCTCTCATCGCACATCTCTCCCTCTACTTGGATCACCCGTCCATCCACACCTCTATTCTAAGCTTATTTTTATGCTTTTTTTGTTTGGGTCATTATTGATTTTTATTCTCTATATTTGTTTCCGAAGAGGATTGGTAGCAACTTTTTGATTTTGGTCTTTATTCAAAATATTAGAGGTTCAGTTCTCTTCCTTATGGTCCCAAAAATCTAGTTGTGTCTCCAAATTGGATAAATCTATAGATTAAGTAATTAAGTGTACAAAGCTCCTTATTGGATTTGCATTGGTCCTGCTTCTTCTAACTGCAACTAGTCCCCAAGTTGCAATTATATATCTTCTCCGAGCTTGGGTGTTCACAGCAAGATTGTGTAGGTATAAGCTTCAGACGAAGTTTACTAAGTTATTGTTATCTATGTCACAGTCTTTTGTATATATATATATATATATATATATATATATATATATATATATGGATTTGTATGTATCCTCTTTCTTTCTGTGTCCTTATTTCTTTACAAAACTACTACTGGTATGCTAATGTGCTTTATTCCGATTCCTCAATTGCATAACATATATGCTTTCCATGCTTAATCAAAAGTTGTTACCTAGGATGAAGTATGTCTTCCTTACTTCATGTTATGTTATTGTTCTGTGTTTGTTTTTTATTAGCTACCCAACAAAGATAAGTGAATGTGTCAGTCTATAATGTCAGCTTGTGAATTTGTTTTCTGACCTTAAAGGGGAAATATGATGAGTTAGGCAAAATATTTTGAGGAGAAAGCAGCTCTCTAATCCAAATCATTTGGGCCACTAAACCCCGCTTCTTACCTTTCCTTTTGACACTGTAGGTGCAAAAGAAGCTCATAGGCTGTGGACCAGTTCAATTGTTTTGGAAATGTAGGCCCTTATTATTGGCTTTCTCTCAGTTCGTAGTTTTCAAGTTAAGTCAGATCACTGATTGGAATAGTAAGCAGAATCAGTGTTTTGATTGTCAACAACTAAATGCATGCATAACTCAGCTTTTATTATTTCTAATAGTTTGTAAGAGTTTACTCTATTTTTTCCTCACTCTATCAATTTTTACAACCTGTGAGCTTAATTGCCTTTTTCAATTTTTACAATCTTGTTATTTTCTTTAACAAGCTGAGGAACTTCAGAATCAGATGGATAAAAACTATGACATTGGGTGAGCTTAACTGCCCTTTACTTGTGTGAGTTGTGTCATTCGTTGATGGTGATGCCAATTGTATCATATGAAACCAAACTAATCTAATTATTTTCATATATAACTCTTATCTTTTAGATTTCGATTATGGCACTTTGTAAATGTGAGTTTTCTTTTCATAGGAATCAAACCTATGATCTCTACCTTAACCCTAACTTATCCTTGCCAATTGAGCTATGCCCAAGTGGTTGGTTGAGTGATTATTTATTATTGGAAGATAATCCTTGTGAATGATCTTTTTTTTTGCCTTGCCAAAATTGATTGATGGGTAGGATCGAAGGAATAAATTCTTTTTCATTTTAACTACAATTTTGTATTTGTTAATTTGTTTTATTTCTCAGAAGGAAAACTTGTATTAGAAGCCTTCAGTTAATTGGTAAACGACTGATATTTGATGCCTGACATACTTAATTTGCAATTCAAATTATGTTCATTGTGGTTGTTGTTCACCACTATGCCTGGTTGGCCTTTCTTCACTTCATTATGAACATAGATGAACTCGTAAATGTGCTTGGATAATCCAAATGGTGTTGCTTGTTCATAATTTTGTGTAATACAAGTGGTTGTATAGGAAATTAGGATTACTTTTATGGTCAATACTAGTTTGTTATATGTCCTCTGAATACCAATACTAAAGCCAAAGCCAATTATGACATTGTTTTGTGCTTTTTTATAGAGTTTTGGAGTGCAGTTTCCTCAAATGGCTCAAGTGGTCCAATCAAATCATCTTAGTTCACAACCTAGTAGGACTAGTACTATACTACAGGGAGTAGGCCTCACCTAGACATGAAGCAGTTGCTCAACAAGAAGAGTCTTAGATTGTCCCTGAATCTAGGTGTTAAAGTATCCCTCCTTCCTATTCCCATACTTGGTTCCAGAAAAATAACTGGTATTTATATTTTGTGGTTTTATTATTAAGTGGTATTTCTTCAAAGATATGTACATAATATTAGGATAGGGATTTGAAATGTATTTTATATGGATGGAGAAGATCCTATACATATGTAAATATTTTATTCCTTGGGCAGGGTGTGTGCTAATGTCTTTGAAATTTTGTTCTTGTAGATTTCTGGAGTTGTTTTGCTTCAGCTTGGTACTGCTACTTTACTCCGCGATGCAGGCTGGCTGAAGATATTTCTAGTAGCGTACTTTTTTGGCTCTTTTCTCAACCACAATCTCTTCTTGGCTATCCATGAGCTCAGTCACAATCTTGCCTTCTCAACTCCAATCTATAACCGTTGGCTAGGGATTTTTGCTAACCTCCCTATAGGTGTACCCATGTCTATAGGGTGTTTTTATGATTAGAGTTTAGTTTGTATTATGTTCAACTTTCATACATTTGAAATGTTGTAGTAAGGAGATATTGTAGACAATGCTTAGTTTAGTTTATTCTAGAATGTCTTGATGTTTAAATGAAATATTTTAAAGACTAAATTAGTTTAGTTTATGTTATTTTTTATTTATGTGTTTGGTTATATATGAGATTGTTGATTATTGTTTATTAGGTATTTTAAAAGTTTAGATTTTAATAAATTTAAAAATAATTACAAATTCATATCACAAATTAAAGACCAAATTAGGGATCAAATATAAAAAAAAAGACATTTAGCGACCGATTTAGAGACTGATAAACTAGTCTTGTAATATATTGAGCCTTTTAGAGATAGATAAATCAATCTCTAGTTTAGAGACCAATTTAGTGACCGATTTTATAAATATATAATATATTCAGAGTTTTTTTAGAGACTAATTTAGAGACCGATAAATCATTCTCTAGTTTAGAGACTGTAACACCTCGAGAATTCGTATTTTATTTGTTTTGGTCGATTCATAATTATTTTGAGTAATCCGACTCGAATTTCTTGTGAATTTTATAATTTTTGTAATTTTTAGGAATTTTTGAGAGTTTTTACATTTTTTATTATTTTAATATTATTTTTGGGATTTATATAAGCCTTCGTATTTTATTTCTTTCTCTCAATCCTTAATTATTTTTACCAATCTGTTTTGATTTTCATGAATTTCATAATTGTTATGATTTTTGTGAATTTTTGTGCTATTTCGGATATTTTGAATATTTAAATATATTTTAGATATTTCAAGATATTTTGAATATTTTATTATATTTTAGATAATTCGAGATATTTTAAATATTTTAATATATATTTGAGATATTTTGAATATTATATTATATTTTTATATTTTAGTATATTTTGAATATTTAATATATTTATGATATTTTGAAATTTGTATGTGGGCCGAGGCGTCTCGAAAAACTAATTTTTTTATTGGTCGAAATGTTTGTATTGTTGATTCGGAATGTGATCTTACTAAACCTGAAATCGGAAACAATTTTTGAAGTTTTCTTTTTTCTATGATTTTATCTGACAAATAAAATCGGGGTATATTTTATTATCCATTGGATGATATCTTTCTTGAAAAATATCTAGTGGATGATTCTAGACGCAAGCCTAGTCACCCACTCTAGAATGTTCTAGACGACGACTCATCGTTTGGTGACTCACCTAGGTGACTAGCCTAATGACTCACATGTTTCAAATTTTTCTAGAAGACTCTAGAAAACGCCTCGTCAACGCGCTTAGTCATCAAGTGCTTTACAAGTGAACCAATAAGGAGCCAGTCAAAGTTGGTGGCTGTGACTCATCACGAAGGACCAATAGAAGCTCGACACGTGGCGTGACACCTCAGTACCTGTGACTCAGCATATTCAGAAAGTTTCCAGAAGCAGTGACTCGCTATGTTCTAGAAGCAATGACTTGCCACATTCTAGAAGCGATGACTCGCCACATTCTGGAAGGTTGTAGAAACGCTGACTCACCCTGCGACTTGCCCTAGTCAGTCATACGTTTCAGAAGGTTCCCTGACGACTCACCGTGCTGACTCAGCGTTATGACTCACCATGCTGACTCAGCTAGTGACTCAGCATTGTGACTCGCCATGCTGACTCACCTGTTCTAGAAATATCTACGCTGACTCATCATGCTGACTCATCGTAGTGAGTCATGTGTTCTAGAAGTTTCTCTTTGATGATTCGCTCTGTGACTCATCAAGGACTATCAGTAGAAAATGATCAACAATAGTTGCTACTCAGCTAGAATAAGAGAAAAATCTAGGTATATTTTATTATCCATTGGGCAATAGACATTGACTTTATAAACAGTAATTATTGTTCATTGCTTATAGTATACCGAAAAATATCCTAAGCCTTCATCTTTTTCATGAAGTCTATAAATAGGAGGGCTTTGGTTCATTTTCAACTTTGGCAAGAAGCTCTCACCCTTTTTCTCTCCTTGTGTTCCACGGCCAAACACTCTTGGAGGCCAAATTTCTACACTTGCTCATCTTTTATTCATCTACATCCAAGAAGCCAAAAGTTATACACAAACTCTCTCACTTTCTCTCCCCCATGGATTCGGCCAACCACCACAAAATCACCTTCCAAGCTTCAATAATTCTAAACAACCTTAGATCTTGAATCTCCATGTAATTCTAAGGAACTTTCATGTTGAGACCATCTTCCAAATCATCCATCTTCAAGCACTTTTTCTAAGATCTAAGTTTGAAGAATAAAGGGTAAAATTCTTGATATCTTCTTCTAATCATAGATTCAAAGTTCTAAATCATATTTTGATCCATGGTTTTTCTTATTTAAGCCTTAGATATTAATATTTCACGTTTTCTTTGATTTTCAAGAAGCACTTGGTGGTTGAAATTCTTCTTGAAGGAGACAACAAGGGGACATACAAGGAGCTTTGGAGTTTTCTTCAAGAGGTAAGAGGGAGTTTACCCTCATCAACCATGTGTTGGTGGTGAGGAATGGATGTGTTTGTGGTAAAGAATCCATAAGGATTCATTCACTTGGTTGTTTATTGTCTTTCCTAATTGTGTTTGATTTTGTGTGCAAGCATGTCTATAGCTTTAATATTTTTGGTATATGTTTTATGATTGCTTTAATATATGGTATGTATTCATAGATGCATGATTATTATTGTAGGGTATGAATAAAATGTTGAAGGTTTGCATGAGTGTTCCAAAGAACACAAGGGAGCTCACGGCTCCATCATCACCAAAGAGGACCAAAATGTTCTCAACCATTTTCTAAAAAAATGACTTAATTGATTTAATTGGATTAAGGGATTTTTCAATGATTTAGAGGATGAAAAATAATTTTTAAGATGATTTATAAGGACATGTAGAATTTCGGCCAACATGCCATATACCTTTGATCCAAAATTATTTTCTAACTATGGACTAGATGATCTAATAAAAATAAATTAGACTAAGAGTTTTACAAGAGATTAAATGCATGGAAATAATTAGGGATGAATTATAAAGCATAGAATGATTTTGGGCTAACATGCCTGCTTATGATGTTTTTTAATCCAAAACTATTTTAAAGGTGTGGACTTATGAAATTAATTTAATGAGAACTTAATTAAATGGATTTTTGGATAAACAATGGAAAGTAATTTAATTTTAGAGTTAAATTAATGAATTTAAGTAATGACATAAATACTTGAAAAGTACTAACGTATAGTTCACTCATTGAGTTTTGAAACGCGTTAGCAAGTTTCGATATGTAATTACTAGTTATGATTAAGAAAAGTAAATTTTTGATGGAAACGTAGAAAATATCACTTAATGAATTTTCTAGATAAAATGTCGCCAAAATTAATTAAAAATGGACTAATAATACAGAAAGTTTCAATATAAAATTTGAACTTAAAGAAAATATTCTACGTAGTTTAAAAGTATTAGAAATAGCTTACATTTATTTAAAATAATGATTTTTTAGCCTTACGGTTAAGAAAACGATTTAAAAATCTTACGCGATTGAGAAAACAATTTAAAAATACTACGCGATTTAAAAAATGTCAAAATATATTTACGCGATTTAAAAACGTTTGTAAAAATGACGCGATTATGAAAATGCGATAAAATTTCTACACGATTAAATGGAACAGTGAGTTTTGCTATCGGGCCAAAGTGGTGGACTCAGACATGTTGAGATATGGTACTGTCAAGTGGAGACGTACTATATTTTAGAATGTTGAGATTGAGGACATTTTTGTAAATATGGTGACATTTTGAGACTAAGGGTAATTCTGTAATTATGGTTCTTATTTATGCATTGAGAGTCGTGTCAATTTGGTTGATATTGACGATTGATTGACGAGATGAATTACACCGTGTTGTTGGTGTGATAAGCGTAGTGTGGTTCATCGAGTGGACTTGGAGGCATTAGTGTGCGGATTATTCCACATGTGGACAGTTGGTAGCTCTTCTGAGCTGTGGTAACTGGTAACACACTAATGATCTCGACACGCACTATTCTTAATCAAGATATTGGGGAGACTATTTAGTACAATACTTGTAGAGCACGACGTGTTTGGACTGTGTACTACTACACAATGTGGGACTGTGAGCTATAGACATGACGTTGGACATTGTAATAGTTTGGTTGGGCAGCCTGAGGTACTGACATATCTTTTCGGATCATTCTCTCTGATGTCTGTGTTTTAGCTCCATGGAGTAGGAATGAGTCTGTGTATATTTTCATATGTGGTCTGCATCTTAATGTGGTTATTTATATTCAATGTGAGTTATTATGCATGATGTGACTATATGGTTTATTGTATCAATTGTTATATCTGTTATGGTAATATTATTGCTGTTCATTTTATTACAATATATGTTTATTGGAGTTATTTGTAAATTGATAACATGATTATATTTGTGATATCTGTGTGTATGGAATGACTTTGTCATTCGTATCATTCTTATCTACCATATTGATATTGGTGAAAGGGGATCTCACCTCTTTACTGTCTTGCTTTGTTGTGTTTGTATTGTTAAATTCGTATAGTAGGTGAAACGAGTTTCTTAGACTTACTGGAGGCGATATTCTAAGGTCGGTGACGGTGTCAAGGGGATTGATCTTCCAAGTTTCAACAGTAAGCAGTTTGATGGAGGAACGAAACAAGTATGTTGAGTTTTCTCGTTAGTGTTGTTATCGTGCTATTAAGTAAGACCCATCATTGGGCTTACTACTGTTTCTTTGAGTCTGTAAATTTTATGTTTTAAAATGTTGTTGAATATTGTGTGACACAAGTAAAATATGTATTAATCAATTCAGTCTGTTTTTCTATTGCTTATAATTTCGATGAGTTTCTGTTTCCGCAAAAAGGAATTTTAAAAATCCATCTTTTAGAACTCAAAGCTTTTTATGAAATGATTTTCAGGTTTTCAAGTTTTTAGTCGAAAATGTAATGCCCTACGGACGGTGTTACATTAGTTGGTATCAGAGCACGATTAGAGTCTTTTGGGGTTTTGTGGTTAGGTCTATCTTGTTTGTGCTATGTGACTCTCTGTGCTTGGACTCCGAAAGGAGACAATGTTGTTTGGAATGGTTACTTTGGTTTCCATTGTGTTTTAATTTATTTGTCTTTAAAGAAAGATGATGACTCATGGTAAACGTGCACGTGAGGAAGCAGGAAGTAACACTGATAATGTGGCTACAACTACGAAAGCAATGCAAAGAATATTTGAAGGAACAGTACAACATGATCAGAGGATTGCTCAGCAGCGAGGAACGGTAGCCGAGATTTAGAATCGGACAAAGTCAAAATAAATCTCAGAATATGAGATTTCGTAACGTTGGACCATATTGGTTCTGCAAGAGGAGGAATCGTAAGGTCAAGCAATTCCAAGGGAAAACATATTTACAATCACCGGGAAATCAACAACAGTAACAATCTCGTAGAGGAAGTGCTAGTGGTAGCAGGTTGGGTCAGACCATGACATCTATACCAAAATGTTGAAAGTGTAGGGAAGATTGACGAGCACCGAACTCAGTCAAAATTATAACCGAAGTTATTACTTAAACTTGTAGTATAGTGAACAACACCGGATCGTCTCCTCAAGGATCGTAAATGCAATTTAATCAAATCAAGTGAAAGTTAGCAAAAAGGGGGGTTTGACAGTTTAAGATCGCACTTAACAAAATTAAAGGAAGAAATAACAATTAAAGAGCAGTCAATTTAGAAACCTATCCAAGATTGGGTGGATTCAATCATAGACCCTTCATAAAACACTTGAAGCGCAATTGAATTGTTAATTTAGATCTAACTGAGATCTCTGCATCAAATCCAAAATTCATACTAGACGATCGTCTAGAATTCAATTAACAAGTGATAAACACAAATCCGCAATCGCACCATTCATAAAAATCTATGTTAATTTCAAGTACCGAATTCAATTAACTTAGACACAAATCAGTAACATAACCTCTTCAATTCTGTGATTAATTTAGATTAATCAGTTCTAAGTTTCATCACAAATCTTAATTTTCATTTATGTGATTAGTTTAGACCAATTAGTTCTAAGTTTCATCACAAATCTCAATCTTAAACCAAGATCAAATCAGATTAACATAAATAGAATCACCATTCATGCATTCAAGATCAAGAAGAAGAAGAAAGAAGAAGAAAAGAGGAATTCAATTACAAATCAAAAACAATACATAACCAAGGTCTCAAGAATCCAAACCACAATCTCTTCAAGAGTTCTAAATTGACCCAAAGTAGCTTAGCCCTCCATTACCATGAAGGGGAGCATCAAAATATACAAAACTATGAGAAACTATGAAGAAGCAAGAAGAAACTTAGAGAGAAATGAAGGAGAATACATCTTATTCATGATAACCAATGGTGCCTTTTATAGAAGTCTAGGGTAACAAAATGACAAAGGGGAGTGGGTGGATGAGTGGGTGAGTGAGTGGAGTGTTTGAGTGGAGTGGTTGAGTGGGTTAGTTTAGTGGATGAGTGAGTGGAATGGTTGAGTGGGTTGGTTGAGTGGAAAATGCCAAAGGACTTTTGGTGAGTGGAAAATTATGGAGATAAATGGGTGAGTGGGTGGATTAGTGGATGAGTGGGTGGAGTGGTTGAGTGGTTGGATTAGAGGATGAGTGGATGAGTGGATGGAGTAGTGGATGAGTGGATGGGTGGATGAGTGGATTAGTGGATGGATGAGTGGGTGGTTGAGGACGAAAATTTCGTGTCTGACTTGGAAGCCAAAAACGACCCACTATACTTCAGATCCATGAAAAGTACTCTTCATGAAAGTTGTAGATCTTTGTCTTGGCTATAAAATTCATATCTGGTTCGTCCAATTTGGCTTCCTTCAGCCCAAGATATGTCCCAAATACCGCAGGTTGCTCAAATCCAACTTCAGCACCTCTGTTCCGACTTGCAAGCTCAAACTAACCTACTAGACTTCATTTTTTCAAAAAGTGTTATTCATGAAAGTTGTTTATTTGGATCTTGACTATCAACTTTCCAAATTTCAGCCCATATCAATTATTACATCTTGAGATATGATTTTATGAGTGCACACCGTTCGGATTCTAGTGATAGAACCCGTATTCTGACTTCCATGTAAACTTAGGTCCTTTAGACATCTGTTTGGGACTTCGAGCTCTTCATCAAAGTTGTAGAGCTTCCTCTTAGCTTTCCTACAAGGTAAAATTCATGTTTATCAGATATTAGGAACTCAAGTTATGGCCAAAATACAGAAATAGTGTCAAATCTCAATAATGCTGAAAATATTCAATTAGGACCAATTTGAGCTCAAACTCATAAAATCATACCAAACTCAATCAATTAAGAATATGGAGAGTGTAAATGACTAAACATAAGGGTTTCTTAATGAATAAAATATGTGATTATCAAAGATCATCTAACAAGGGACTGCACAATCAAAGGAATCATATGTTTCAAATGTGGGATGCCTGAACATCTTACTAGAGAGTGTATTCCACCAAAGACGAAGTCATCTGTTAGTAATGAACGTGCTTCGACATCTCAAGTAGAATGGAGTGTCGATTTTCCAAGTGGAGCAAAAGCACCCAAACTGAAGACCTAAACAAAGAAGATTGTGTCACAAGAGGTGATCCTTTAACTGTACTGTATAATTCAGGGGGTAGCCCATTTCTTTATGGTGTATAATTGTGTGGGTCAATTAGAGTTATCTGTGTCTTCATTATCTTTTGATCTAGTTATTTCCATTTTTCATACTAAAACATGTGGTTGATAACTTGAGTTGTTTAAACTATCCTAAGCCTATTAAATGACAGGATCTTTTCTGTTGATTCAATTTGTGTACCTCTTTCTCAAAACAGACGCGATATAAAAATATGGATTGGGTATTTTTCCAACCATCCATACTCTGTTAGACTTAATAGTTTAATTATTCAACTTAAAAAGCTCACTTCTAAATTCATCGAACCACATCAATTTCTCCATTGGATAGGTCCAGTGGTATATATGACTCCATAATCTCTTCTTTCTATACCTTCATGATATCTTTCATGTATCGCAATTGCGAAAATGTATTCTTGGTTCAACCCATTCTTTTATGACTAATTGACTATGTGGGTTGATTAGAGCCATTAGTATCTTCGTTACCTTTTGGCTTATCTATTTTTACTTTCATTGCCAAACCCATTGTTACTATCCAGTTCCTTAAACAATCTTTTGTTAATCTAAACTGTCTACCTCTTTTACGAGATAGATGTGATCTTATGAATGGATTAGTTATCTTTAATCATATCTTGTAGATTGTTTTAGTAAAAGTTTTGGTGTCCCAGAAAACTCATTCTTAAAATCGGACAATATCAAATTCCTTGTTGGATATGCCTGGTAACATATTGGATAGTTTCGCTATCTTTTCTTTCTAACCTTTGTAATGTCCTTTTATGTATTTCAATTGCACGAAAGGATATTCTTAGTCAAAATCATGTCATAGTATAAGATATAGTACTGTTGAAAAAGAGAACTTGATCTGTGAGGCACATCCTATTAGAAGCAAAGGCAGGAGAGTGAAGCGGTACGAAATCAAGGAAATTTCAAGTGGTGCTGTTCAGAGTGGTGAATATTTTCGCAATATTCACAGATTATGTGGATAGAATCTTTCGTCCTTATCTAGACAGAATTGTCATTATCTTTATTAACGACTTTCTAATCTATTCTCGAAAATCGTGAGTAAAATACTGAACATCTCAGTATGGTTCTCCAAGTTCTAAAGGAGAAGCAGTATATGTTAAAGTTGTCGAAATGTGAGTTTTGGTTGGATGCAGTTCGGTTTTGGGCCATGTGATTCAAAGGAAGAAATTGAAGTGGACGCGTCAAAAGTTGAAATAATTCTTGAACGAAAAAGACCGAAGATTGCATCGAAAATCCGTAGTTTTATCAGGTTAGCCGATTATTATTGAAGGTTTGTTGAGAAATTTTCCAAGATCGCAAGACCTTTCTCGCCCAGTTTATCAAGAAAGAATCAAGCGTTTGCATGGACTGATGCATACAAGGAGTTTTCGTTGGTCGAGGTAATCTGGAATGATGTAAGCGGGGATGCAACGTGGGAACTAGAAGACAAGTTGAAAGAGTAGTATCCATAATTGTTCAGAGACTGCTACGAATTTTGGGGACGAAATTCTTTTTAGGAAGGGAGTGTTGTAACACCCCGAGAATTCGTATTTTATTTGTTTTGGTCGATTCATAATTATTTTAAGTAATTCGACTCCACTTCTGTGAATTTTATAATTTTTATGATTTTTAGGAATTTTTGAGAGTTTTTACGTTTTTTATTATTTTAATATTATTTTTGGGCTGTATATAAGCCTTCGTATTTTTTTTTCTCTCAATCCTTAATTATTTTTACCAATCTGGTTTGATTTTCATGAATTTCACAATTGTTATGATTTTTGTGAATTTTTGTTATATTTCGAGATATTTTGAATATTTTAATATATTTTAGATATTTCAAGATATTTTGAATATTTTATTATATTTTAGATATTTCAAGATATTTTAAATATTTTAATATATATTTGAGATATTTTGAGATATTATATTATATTTTTTATATTTTGGTATATTTTGAATATTTAATATATTTCTAATATTTTAGGGTATGCTGAGCTTGGGGTAGCCGGAAATATAAATTTTTTTTTATTGGCCAGAAATATTTGTACTGTTGATTCGGAGTCGGTGGATGTTACTAAATCCAAAACTGGAAATAGTTTTTGAAGTTTTGTTTTTCTACGATTTTATCTGATAAATAAAATTGGGGTATGTTTTATTATCCATTAGATGATATCTTTCTTGAAAAATATCTAGTGGATGATTCTAGACGCAAGCCTAGTCACCCACTCTAGAATGTTCTAGACGATAACTCATTGTTTGGTGACTCACCTAGGTGACTAGCCTAGTGACTCACATATTCCAGATTTTTCTAGAAGACTCTAGAAAACGTCTCGTCAACGCGCCTAGTCATTAAGTGCTTTACAAGTGGACCAATAAGGAGCCAGTCAAAGTTGGTGGCTGTGACTCATCGCGAAGGACCAATAGAAACTCAACACATGGTGTGACACCTCAGTACCTGTGACTCAGCATATTCGGGAAGTTTCCAGAAGCAGTGACTCGCTATATTCTAAAAGCAGTGACTCGCCACATTCTAGAAGCGATGACTCGCCACATTCTGGAAGGTTGTAGAAATGCTGAATCATCCTGTGACTCGCTGCAGTGAGTCATACGTTCTAGAAGGTTCCCTGATGACTCAGCGTTATGACTCACCATACTGACTCAGCTAGTGACTCAGCATTGTGACTCGCCATGCTGACTCACCTGTTCTAGAAATATCTATGCTGACTCATCATGCTGACTCATCGTAGTGAGTCATGTGTTCTAGAAGTTTCTCTTTTGATGATTCGCTATGTGACTCATCAAGGACTATCAGTAGAAAATGATCAACAATAGTTGCTACTCAGCTAGAATAAGAGAAAAATCTAGGTATATTTTATTATCCATTTGGGCAATAGACATTGACTTTATAAACAGTAATTATTGTTCATTGCTTATAGTATACCGAAAAATATCCTAAGCCTTCATCTTTTTCATGAAGTCTATAAATAGGAGGGCTTTGGTTCATTTTCAACTTTGGCAAGAAGCTCTCACCCTTTTTCTCTCCTTGTGTTCCACGACCAAACACTCTTGGAGGCCAAATTTCTACACTTGCTCATCTTTTATTCATCTACATCCAAGAAGCCAAAAGTTATACACAAACTCTCTCACTTTCTCTCCCCCATGGATTCGGCCAACCACCACAAAATCACATTCCAAGCTTCAATAATTCTAAACAACCTTAGATCTTGAATCTCCATGCAATTCTAAGGAACTTTCATGTTGAGACCATCTTCCAAATCATCCATCTTCAAGCACTTTTTCTAAGATCTAAGTTTGAAGAATAAAGGGTGAAATTCTTGATATCCTCTTCTAATCATAGATTCAAAGTTCTAAACCATATTTTGATCCATGGTTTTTCTTATTTAAGCCTTAGATATTAATATTTCACGTTTTCTTTGATTTTCAAGAAGCACTTGGTGGTTGAAATTCTTCTTGAAGGAGACAACAAGGGGACATACAAGGAGCTTTGGAGTTTTCTTCAAGAGGTAAGAGGGAGATTACCCTCATCAACCATGTGTTGGTGGTGAGGAATGGATGTGTTTGTGGTGAAGAATCCATAAGGATTCATTCACTTGGTTGTTTAATGTCTTTCCTAATTGTATTTGATTTTGTATGCAAGCATGTCTATAGCTTTAATATTTTTGGTATATGTTTTATGATTGCTTTAATATATGGTATGTGTTCATAGATGCATGATTATTATTGTAGGGTATGAATAAAATGTTGAAGGATTGCATGAGTGTTCCAAAGAACACAAGGGAGCTCACGGCTCCATCATCACCAAAGAGGACCAAAATGTTCTCAATCATTTTTTAAAAGAATGACTTAATTGGATTAAGGGATTTTTCAATGATTTAGAGGATGGAAAATAATTTTTAAGATGATTGATAAGGACATGTAGAATTTCGGCCAACATGCCATATACCTTTGATCCAAAATTATTTTCTAACTATGGACTAGATGATCTAATAAAAATAAATTAGACTAAGAGTTTTACAAGAGATTAAATGCATGGAAATAATTAGGGATGAATTATAAAGCATAGAATGATTTTGGACTAACATGCCTACTTAAGATGTTTTTTATTCCAAAACTATTTTAAAGGTGTGGACTTATGAAATTAATTTAATGAGAACTTAATTAAATGGATTTTTGGATAAACAATGGAAAGTAATTTAATTTTAGAGTTAAATTAGTGAATTTGAGTAATGACGTAAATACTTGAAAAGTACTAACGTATAGTTCACTCATTGAGTTTTGAAACGCGTTAGCAAGTTTCGATATGTAATTATTAGTTATGATTAAGAAAAGTAAATTTTTGATGGAAACGTAGAAAATATCACTTAATGAATTTTCTAGATAAAATGTCACCAAAATTAATTAAAAATGGACTAATAATATAGAAAGTTTCAATATAAAATTTGAATTTAAAGAAAATATTCTACGTAGTTTAAAAGTATTAGAAATAGCTTACACTTATTTAAAATAATGATTTTTTTAGCCTTACGGTTAAGAAAACGATTTAAAAATCTTACGCGATTGAGAAAATGATTTAAAAAAACTACGCGATTTTAAAAATATCAAAATATATTTACGCGATTTAAAACGTTTGTAAAAGTGGCGCAATTTTGAAAACGCGATAAAATTTCTACACGATTAAATGGAACAGTGAGTTTTGCAATCGGGCCAAAGTGGTGGACTCAAACATGTTAAGATATAGTACTGTTAAGTGGAGACGTACTATATTTGAGAATATTGAGATTGAGGACATTTTTGTAAATATGGTGACATTTTGAGACTAAGGGTAATTCTGTAATTATGGTTCTTATTCATGCATTGAGAGTCGTGTCAATTTGGTTGATGTTGATGATTGATTGACGAGATGAATTACACCGTGTTGTCGGTGTGATAAGCATAGTGTGGTTCATCGAGTGGACTTGGAGGCATTAGTGTGCGGATTATTCCACATGTGGACAGTTGGTAGCTCTTCTCGGCTGTGGTAACTGGTAACACACTAATGATCTCGACACGCACTATTCTTAATCAAGATCTTGGGGAGGCTATTTAGTACAATACCTGTAGAGCATGACGTGTTTGGACTGTGTACTACTACACAATGTTGGACTGTGGGCTATAGACACGACGTTGGACATTGTAATAGTTTGGTTGGGCAGCCTGAGGTACTGACAGATCTTTTCGGATCATTCTCTCTGATGTCTGTGTTTTAGCTTCATGGAGTAGGAATGAGTCTGTGTATATTTTCATATATGATCTGCGTCTTAATGTGGTTATTTATATTCAATGTGAGTTATTTTGCATGATGTGACTATATGGTTTATTGTATCAATTGTTATATCTGTTATGGTAATATTATTGCTGTTCATTTTATTACAATATATGTTTATTGGAGTTATTTGTAAATTGATAACATGATTATATTTGTGATATCTATGTGTATGGAATGACTTTGTCATTCGTATCATTCTTTGCTACCGTATTGGTGTTAGTGAAAGGGGATCTCACCTCTTTGCTGTATTGCTTTGTTGTGTTTGTATTGTTAAATTCGTATAGTAGGTGAAACGAGTTTCTTAGACTTACTGGAGGCGATATTCTGAGGTCAGTGACGGTGTCAAGGGGATTGATCTTCCAAGTTTCAACAGTAAGCAGTTTGATGAAGGAACGGAACAAGTATGTTGAGTTTTCTCGTTAGTGTTGTTATTGTGTTATTAAGTAAGACTCATCATTGGGCTTACTACTGTTTCTTTGAGTTTGTAAATTTTATGTTTTAAAATGTTGTTGAATATTATGTGACATAAGTAAAATATGTATTAATCAATTCAGTCTTTTTTTCTATTGCTTATAATTTCGATGAGTTTCTGTTTCCGCAAAAAGGAATTTTAAAAATCCATCTTTTAGAACTCAAAGCTTTTTATGAAATGATTTTCAGGTTTTTAAGTTTTTAGTCGAAAATGTAATGCCCTATGGAGGGTGTTATAGAGATTGCGTTAGTGACCGATTTTATAAAATATATAATATATTCATGTTTTATAGTCCGATTTAGAGACTGATTTAGAGATCGAAGAATCAATTTCTAAATTAGTCTCTAATATACTTTTTTGAAATATAATTGACCAATATTTGATAAAAAATTAACGACTCATTTAGAGACCGAAAAAATTAATATCTTTAAAATCGGTCTCTAATATGTAGCGACAAGGCTTTCAGAGACTAATTTAAATTTGCCTCTAAATCGATCTCTAATTATTTTAGAGACTGATTTTCTTGATTTATGTTTTATCTTACCAAAATAACAATATTTGAACTCTAAGACTTTTAGGAATTAAATATATTTACATTAAAAAAATTACTTCAAATTTTTTGAAAAAAATAAATATAAATCTACTTTTAGGTGTATTGTATGATTAGCTTATGTATTAAAGTACAGACACTTGTGAAAGAGGCTTTTTGATCAAAATGTTTTTAGTGACAAAACTATTTACCAAACTGTCATAGTTTTAAAACAAAATATCAAATTGTCATACTTTTAGTCACGCAAATCATTTTTTTTTATTTTTTTCGAGTTATACATGGATAGCGCTACATACTTTGGCGCTTTGAACTTGATAACGCTAAAACATTAGGTGGTACATGAATAATAACGTCATAATGGGTCGCACTAGCAACGTGGAAACACCAAGCCTTTAGGTATTATCCTCATAATAACTACTCCATACTTGGTGTTTTCTGCCTAAAGGAACCACACTTAATGGTGTTACTAGTGGTCCCCCATTATGTAAAGACCTCTCCTCTTTTTCTCACGCCCAAACTTATCATTTTTTAGATTTTCACCTTCTCTTTAAACTTTCTCCCAGACCTTAGACTGTGGCAGTAGTTGGTAGAAAAGGCATTTGGATCTTCAGTTTGAACATATTCAAATATTGTTTTTGGTATGTAAGTATTTATATTGATGGTTGGATTATTTTTATTATTGTTTGTTTATTGTTATTATTATTTTTAATTTTTTTTTATTGTAATTATGTTAATTATGAATTTTTTCATGGTTGAATAATTTTGCTGGTTCATACAGATTAAGAGGTTTTAGGAATTTTCTTCATACAAAAATTGATAGAGTGAATAATAGGGTAGCAATTTTTTTAGTTGACACGCTTTGATTATGTACTTTTTCTTTTTTGTTTTCAATTGATCAAATTTGTGGGTTTATTCAAATTAGTAGGGTTTATGAAATTTTTTTTACGTAAAATAATAATATAAATTCATTGTTTGGGTAGTAATTTTGTTTCAATTTAAACATGTATTAATTGATTTCATAATTGTTGTATTGTTATTGTTCAGAAATTTGAGAAGTGTAATTCAAATGGCTAAACCCATTATTGTGCTCATTTACTACAATGGAAAAATGTATGAATGTGGAAAAGATCTAATGTATGGAGGTTCTAGTCCTAAGTATATCATGATTAAATGTGATGCAACTTTGGAGCTTCTAAAAAAAAGAATTCAATCAAAATTAAACTTCAAGCAAATCAATGTGTCAAGTGTAGTGTATTGATTTTTACAATGGTCTAATGTAGTGAGATGGATAGCTCTTCCGCTTGAAGATGATGAAGATGTTGCCTACACGATAGATTGCTTTGATCAACATCCGAACTTGACTTCAATTGAGTTGTATGTTGAGATAGAAATGAGTGAGCACAATGTGTATGTTGAAGCACCTTCTGAAACAAAATTCCAAGTTGGTCCTTCTAATATTCTTGAACCATCGTACCTTATCAACACTCAATTGTCCCTGACACATACTGCTCCCTTGCTCCAATCTCAAGAAGTTAATATATATGAACGCCATGAGGCTTTCCATACTTCTTACATTGCTTCAATTACTCCGGTTAAGCCCTATAGCATCTTGAACAGAGATTATTTGGGTTGGAATTAGAAAATGAAAACCTACTTATCAGAGATTCATTATTTGGCACAAGTGAAGATGAAAGAGAGTTATCTGAGGGTGATGATTTAGACACAGACTTAGAGGAAAGAACACTTTGATGCTGAAGTAAATTCACAAGAACAAGTCTCTCTAGTGTTAGTTGCTCCTTAATTCGTGTTTGTGCCTCCATACCCTCATTTCTCTCAGACAATTGGGATGCATTGAGTATACATGATAATTTTCTTGAATTAGACCACCATGGTACTTGGAGGCCAGAAGAATAATGATACGTTAGGTTATGATTTCCATTTAAAGATGCTGTCAAGTTGGCCCTAAAGTAATATTCAATTAGTAGACATTGGTACTACAACATTGAGGATTCTAATAGATAGAGGCTATCTGCTAAGTGCCCTAGATATGGTGATGGTTGTAATTGGAAAGTCAAGATCTTTCAAAGCAAGAAGTCAAATATGTGACAAATTACAAAATATAATAGACCTCACAATTGCGTCAACCCAACTATGTCACAAGATCACAACAAGTTAGACTCTTTTATGATCTGTTCTTGCATTTTGGATGTGGTTAAACAAAAATTCGATGTACTTATATGTTTGATTATTAAAAGGATTTGAGGCCAATTCGGATATGAAGTGTCATATCGAAAAGCTTGAAAGGCAAAATAAATAGTCATTGTGAAGGTTTTTAGAGACTGGAACAAATCTTAATAGGTGTTTCCTGGATGGTTAGTGTAACATCCTCCCTAACCTATTAACCTTAATTATTGATATAGAAGCTTAATAACACTTTTATGAGTAACTTGTTAATTTTGGTGATTTTTCTGAGCTAGTTTAAGTATAATGTTATAATATCGAATGTGAAAAATAGCTCATATTAGCTCAAAACTTAGCATATATTGCTTAGATGATAGAAATAATTATGGAAACATTATTTCTATGTTACAAATACTTAGAATGAGATGTGATAAATTTATGAGAATTAACTGAATTAGTTTGGTATTTTTAACCATACGGGAAGAGTATTATAGCTTAGTAGTTGTTAATGGTGTATAAAGATAATCATTAAATGATGAGTATGAAAATTGAATGAAGTCCTAGAATTTTCCTTAAGACTTATGATAGTTAGAAAACTCATCAATGAAAGATCAAAGTTTCCTCAAGAGATAAAAGTCTCTCACCTATTAATGATAGCATAACAAACTCAGCATTCAACCTTCTCACTCCAATAACTCTCTTCTCCACTATGTTTGATTTTGCTACATGCTCATCTTTCATTTTCTCTTCACTTACGTGGGCTAATAGCAAAAAGAAGAGAAGAGAAAAGATAGAAAGCTAACAACATAAAGGAGAGAAGAGAAAATAGAGAAGAAAGAAAGAAAAGAAAGAAAAGAAGGAAGAAAGAAGAAACCAAGAAAGAACAAGAAGCTTCACCATTAACAAAGAAGTATAGGTAGGGGTTTTTGTGCATCTCTATCTTACTCATGTCCATTCATGTATCTAAAAATCTTGTATGAATGAATTGAATGAGAATTCTCTATGGTTGTTCTAAGATGTTTTGGTTGTATGTATATGATTGATGAGCTTGAAATTATATAGATATATACATTTACAAACTTAATAATTTGAGATGGGTTCTTATTAGTTTTCCACTTGGATATTAGAAGTTTGAATATATATGTGTGTTGAGTTTTGGTGATATGTAATATAATGAATTGAAAGAAATGGAGTTCTTGCTGAGACTGAGTTGTTTTCTGGTTTGAATTACACTAGATAATTGATTAGAGCAAGGCACTAGTCGATTATCCATGCCCAGAAACTCTATGTTCGCAGGTGATAACCGATTAGAGCTAAGGTGCTAATCGATTATCAACTTCTAGAATAATAGGGATTTGAGTGATAATTGATTAGACCATGAAAGCTAATCGATTATGTACTTCCAAAATGCTATGTTTTAAGTCATAATCGATTAGACCAAGGGTGATAATTGATTATGCTTTTCGAGAATGACACGGTAGTTGGTCATAATCAATTAGCCAAAGTTGGCAATTGATTATGGACTTGTAGAATGCCATTGTTGGGCAGTGATAATCAATTAAAACAGAGTGTTAATCGATTATCTTGTTACAAAATAAGAATATTGGTGGTTGATAATCGATTACTCAACCATGATAATCAATTATCAGATCCCTATTTTGAGTAAATAGAGTTCTATATTGTACATTATGAAGAGAATTGATTGAGTTCACTAAATTAAGTGACTTATATTATGAATGTGCACTTGGTAAATTAGTGGAATGATAATGTAGTGCACTAGATATATCAATATGATGAGATAATTGAGATTGTACACTTGTTATGCTTATGTGGTGCACTAGAAAGTGTTTTGCTCCTTTATAAAAGTAAAGTTGAGCTAGTAATGGATATTGAATGATGATTTCCTCCTTTAAATTGTTAAAGTTGAGCTAGAATTTGATTGATGTGAATGTTCTCTGTAACACCCTCCTAGAAGATGTCACATTTATCAAAAACAATAATTAAAATATAAACCCTTACCCAAGTTATAAATCATTTCGTAATAAATATTTTTTTTGTCTGAAACATTATATTATAAAATACACGGAACATAAAAGAAAACAACTATTACATACACACCATAATTATACATATGATTATGTTTTTAATAGGTACAAATAATTCACATAATATAAAATATTTAATAAAACAAGAACCTGTCCCAGTTTAAAGCAAACCATAAACTAGCCCAAGCATAACACTAAAAGTTTTGATTCTCCAAAGGATCTTCCTCGGAAAAATCATTATAATACAGAAAACCTCGGTCAATGTTATCCCATGTCGAAATCAATCCATATAATATGGGTGATCTCGAGGCTCACCCTCCTCAAACTGCTCGTTCGGTTGTTGCTCTCCTTCGTCTTGAAAATCCAGCGGTTGTTCCTCTTCTACTTTCTCAACTATTTTACGAACATAAATAATAACACGTAAAAATATACACAAAAGAGGTGAGACAATCTACATCATTACCAAAGTATGGCAAGAAAAAAAACGACAATACAAACAGATAAGAAACACAAACAGATATAACAATTAATATAACAATTCATATTATCGATCATACATAATATCAAACATAAATAAACTCAATCATGTTATAATGCGGACTACATATGCAAATACACACAGACACATACCTACTCCATGGAGCTAAACATAACCATAACATCAACATTGACATCAACATCTGAGAGAATAATCCGGATGATAGACATGTCGCACATCAAAAACAATGGCTGCCTCAACCAACTGTTACACAGTCAAATACGTCGTGTAAACAACACACAGTCAAATACGTCGTGTAGATGGTACACAATCAAATACGTCGTGTACGACCCAGGCAATGCGCACCAGACAGTCCCCATGGATTCTGATTAAGACGAGTATTTATCAAGATCGTCAGTGTGTGATCAGTTACCACGGCCCAGAGGAGCTACCATCTGTCCACATGTGGAATATACTGCACACTAACGCCTCCAAGTTCAAACACACGAACAACTCCGCTTATCACACCGTAACACAGTGTCATTCATCTCATCACCAAATGCCTTTTGCAACCAAGTTGGCATGTTCAAAAATACGTAATGAACCAAAATCTCCAAAATACGTTCATATCCACCATAACTCATAATTACAAAAATACCCTTGGTATTGATAATTTCCAAATACAAGATGCGTTTCACTTGACAAGTACCATTTCTCAATACGTCCGGTCCACCACTTTGGCCCGACAAGTAAAAACTCGTTGTTTTCATAAATCACATAAATAATTTATCGTTTTTTCATAAATATGTTACCTTTTACAAACGTTTTTCAATCGCATAAATATTTTCAAACGTTTTTCTTAATTGCGTATTTCAAAATTACTGTTTTAAATACGTGTAAGTTATTTCTACTATTTTTCACAGTATAAAATTCATTTGTTTGGTTATATCCATAAAATACCCTTCAAAAATTATGAACATACTTTATAACTCAAAAGTAAATATTTTTCAAGAGTCAAAAATTCATTTCTTTTATATACTAGACTTCTACAAAAATTCATTTACTTACTTGATTCTTGAAAATTTATTAAAAATTGAATTCTTTTTAGGTTAACAAAGTCATTTACACTTAGAAAACAATTTTTGAATCAATTAAACTCCAAAAAATTCTATGATGGCCGAAAATCACCTTTCCTTAAAAATCATTATTCAAATTATTTTTCATCTATAAAATCATTGTAAAATCCTTTAACTTAATTAGATAAATTAGGTCATCCTTTAAAAAAAAAAAAAAAGATTGAGAACACATTGGTTCTCTTTTTCATAATAAAACCATAAACTCATCATCTTGTGTTCTTTGGAACATTTTTACAAATCTCAACATAACATTCATATCCAACCAATTATCATAAACTCATAAACACATACATATATTTATGAACACATATCATATAATAAAGCAATAGACATACTTGCAATAAACAAGAGAATAATCATACACACAAAATCAATCACAAATAAAAAACATCAAGCAATCAAATGGATGAATCCTTATGGATTCTTCACCATAAACAAATTCCATTCTCCCACCACCACACATGGTTGATAAGATTAAATCTCCCTCTTACCGATTTAGATGACAAAATCTCCTCGAACTCCTCCTTAGAAATTCTTGTGTAGCTTCAACAAAAATCCTAATAAGCTTAAACAAATTTTAAAGTTATGAACTATGGATGAAAAAGATAAACCATGGATCAATCATGGTTTAGAACATCAAAAATCAAATTAGAAACAAGAAAGAAGAATTTTCACCTTATAGGAAAGAAACTTCAAAGTGATTTTCCAAGCTCCAAATGGATGATTTGGCAAAAACTCACAACTAGAGATGTTCTTAGAATATGGTTTAGGTTTAGAAAAGTAGGTTGGATAAATTTTTTGATGGGTGGAAGTAGGATTTGTGGTGCTTGGCCGAATGGGTAGTTTTTTTTGTGGACTTAGGAAATTTTCTTTGGTTTCTTGTTAGGAAGAGAGAAGAATGAAAGTTTAGAGTGATAGAATCATTGATTTTGGAGTGAATGATGGCCTTAAGACTTAAATAGCTCTCCTTCCAAGTGCAGCCCCCATTTTTTATGTTTTTGTTCCATTATGGGTTTGGTAATTTGCATGATACATTAGTTAAGTAATAAAACATCTATTGATTGCTTAGTGGTTTGCATAAGCATGCATTATGGCCATAGAATACTAATGAAAAGAAGCCCTCCTTTTGACATTTCTCTTAGTGCTAATTTAGTGGATGCATAATAAAATATATATAGTCTAGTGCTTAATTAATGGATGCATAATAATAATAATAATAACCTAGTGCTAAATTTAGTGGATGCATAAATAAATATATAATAGTTTAGTGCTTAATTAATGGATGCATAATAATAATAATAATAACCTAGTGCTAAATTTAGTGGATGCATAATAATATATTATAGTTTAGTGCTTAATTAATGGATGCATAATAATAATAATAATAACCTAGTGCTAAATTTAGTGGATGCATAATAATATTAATAATAACCTAGTGCTAAATTTAGTGGATGCATAATAATATATAATAGTTTAGTGCTTAATTAATGGATGCATAATAATAATAATAATAATAATAACCTAGTGCTAAATTTAGTGGATGCATAATAATATTAATAATAACCTAGTGCTAAATTTAGTGGATGCATAATACATTAGGACAAAAATGCTATAGGAAATCTATTAAGTTAAAAAAATAATAATTAATGCATTAGGACAAAATTGCTATAGGAAAATCCATTAAGTAAAAAAAATAATAATTAATGCATTAGGACAAAATTGCTATAGGAAAATCCATTAAGTAAAAATAATAATTAATGCATTAGGACAAAATTGCTATAGGAAAAATCCATTAAGTAAAAATAATAATTAATGCATTAGGACAAAATTGCTATAGGAAATCCATTAAGTAAAAATAATAATTAATTGATTAGATAATTTAGAAATTTACAAGTATTTTTACGTTGGTAAACTTTTTCCTAAAAGTGGGTCCCACAAAACAAAAGTGGGTCCCACAAAACAAAAGTGGGTCCCACAAGACAAACGTGGGTCCCACAAAACAAAAGTGGGTCCCACAAGACAAACGTGGGTCCCACAGATTTTCCGTATGGTAAATATTTTATTACACCGAAAAATCTGCAAAAATAAAAGATTGATATACGCATTATTCTGGATTGAGTTTAGTAAGATCGCCTTTCCAAATAATTCAAACAAGGTTTTCCCTACCAAAATTATTATTTTCTTGGCCCGGAGAAATCACACAAAACAATCAAATACAAATCGTAAAACAAATTCATTGCATAACACACAGAAAACAGAAAAATAGCGCAATAAGGGCAAAATCGTAATTAGTAAAAAATTGGGGTGTTACATTCTCAAACTAAAATACATTGGAAATATCCTTAAATAAAGATGATTCATACTTGCTATTCCCAAAGTATTGTAACCTTAGTAACATGTGCACAATCTTTTGGCCAGTGAATTTCAGGAGATGAACCTTGATAAGGAAGGTGATCCTAAATTCATAGTATGAGATTTCTCATTAGTTTCCTTATCAGATGTGAATTTCAAGAGATGAACCTTGATAGGGAAGGTGATCCTAAATTCCTAGTATGAGACTTCTCATTCATTTTCTCATCAGATATGGGTAGGGTTACTGGTAGTGTGAGGAGGTAACATTCCTTCCCTACTAAGGTACTATAAGGAGGTAACATTTCCTCCCTACCAAGTGATGTAAGGAATCGGGTTCCTAGGAATATGCTCTAAAAAATTATAATAAATGAGCACTAGAAAGAGATTTACACATGATTGAACACTATCTTAACATTGTGAAAATGTTATTTACATAGATCATGGATTTGATAATGAATTGCCTTATGAGAGAATGAGAGCATTCTAGTGATAGCGAGTTATGAGTTATGACTCATGTTTGATATATTGATGATGTAATCTATGATCTATTGGTGGTATGTTGAATTTAGATATAATGGTTGATTATGAATTATTGTTCAACGATAAAAATGGAATTTTTGCTTTGGGAAGAGAAAGAAAACCCTTTTGGCTATAGCCACCTTGCTATATTATATTTACAATTGTGACTTTACATCCTAGAAGTAGCTGGAGTTATTATGATGATATGTTATATATATACTTACTGAGGATTTAAGAATTCTCACCCTTGTACTTTGTTGTGAATTTTTTGCAAGCGCACGGATTGTTCAAGTAGTAAAATAAAGATCATTCCCTCGAAGATCGATTGATTACTAACTCTTATGGCGACTTTGATTATTTAAAAGGTTAAAATCAATAGTGAAAGCTCAATTAAAATCAAGACAAAAATCAAAACAATAAAGTAAGTAAATAAATCTAGAAAAGTTAGGATTCAAGCAAGATTTAAAGGCTTAGGACTAGGAATTCACTACACTATGATAGGTTGTAATCCTATCTTTGCTAATATTTAATTATGTTCTTAAAGGCAATTTATCCTAAATTATTTAAAGCTCAATTTCTTAGCAATGAAAACATGCTAAAACTCCATCAATCCCATTCTCATGGAAATTAATCTAAGTTCCAACCCATTAAGTTTTATGACAATTGTTTGCTCCTCGAAGGATTTGAACCTATGTCTAGGTCTCAATTCCTAAGTTCAATTCTTAGATTATCTAGCAATTAGATTTCATCTTTCGATCCTTCACCTAAAGCCTAAGATCATGTAAATATGGTCGACAATATACTACAAGCATTAAGCATACTAAGAATGAATCAAGAACAATAATTTTCCATTAACAAAGAATCAAATTAACAATTCAACTTAGAAAAGTATAGAGTTGCATCCTAATCCTAGAAAAAGGAATTTAGCTACTCATGGCTAATGTAGTACAAACAAGAATAAAAGCTAAAGAAACAACCCTGATTCTATCTTCAGAAAATAAGAAAGAATAAAATTAAAAAGAAAAAATGGAGAAAATGTGTTCAATGGTTGAACTTCAATTATTCTTACACTTGTCTTCCAAGCCCTAGCCTCCAATCTTTTCCTCTGCCTCTCAAGATTTGTTGTCGCCAAAGTCTCTGCCAAAAAATCTATTTACGTTTAGGAATTTGCTTTATTTATTATAGTTTGGAGCTAAAACTGCCTATTTTTCATGTCAGGAAGCCTCACATAGTTGTGTCTAAGCTCGACACGGCCGTGTCTAAGCTCGACACGGCCGTGTCTAAGCTCAACACGGTCGTGTGAGCTTAAAAATCACGTAACTTGCAGCGTAAAGCGAGACACAGCTGTGTGACACGACTGTGTCTCCAAGTTAGAAGCTTTATTGAAGTTAGACAGGGTCGTGTGAGCTTGACAACAACATTTTCCAAGTTAGACAGGGTCGTGTCTAACTTCTCAATCACTTCTGAGTTGACACAGGGTCCTGTCTAAGCTAAAATAGTCCTCTTTTGCTTTGAAAACGTGATGTTTTTGTCTCTTTTCACTCTAAATGTGTTAAATCTCTTTTAATATATAAAAATCAAGACAATGATAAGGATCCATCTAAACTTCACGACAATTTATCCAATATAAGACTATAAAATATAAGCTTATCATACTCTTATTTCCATGATAATTCTAGAGCGGGACCATTCCAAATAGTAAAAGTGCATTATGTGAAGTAGCATATAATTATTTACTAGTTATGACCATTGCCTGGTGTCTATAAATATGTAGTGGTTTTGCAAATATCTTCTATGTACTTATGCCCGATAAGGCTTAGTTTGTATTATTTGTACACTGATGTACTAGTTTGTAAGGAACATGTTTTTCATTTATATGTATATATATTACTTTTCTTCACAAGGCTCATATTTATATAGTTTGTTAAGTATCAAAGAACGATGTTAGTATAGTAGTGACGTGCCTAAACCTGATTATTTTTGTCTAAATCTGGATATACTAGTAATAATAGTTTAGGGGCGTTATAGTTAGCGGTTATGAAAAGAGACATGTCAGGCACAGTGGTGGTGGTGCAAACCATGGAATGTGTTGAGCACAACTAAGTTAACCATTTAGACAAGCATTTTTTCTGCTTATTTTAGACATTTAAACCATGTGTTACTAGATTTTGATATTGCAAGCACATTGTTCAAATTCATAGTACTTATTTGTATGGTAAATATCTGATTTGAGTGGCGAGCTCAACCAAATAACAAAATTCCAATTTTACTAATAACTTGTGGCACAATGTTGCAAACTAAGTCGTCTCTCGAGGATCAAGATATCAATCAAACTAAATCAAGATCAAACAAGGAGGGATATTGTATACATAATGTAAACGTAATAATTAAATGTAAGAAAGAAAATCAAATTGCAAAGCAACCAATCCACGAAACCGTCAGAAACTTAGTTGGCTTGTTATCAATCACTAAACATACATTTGGATTGAATTAATTAGTTAATATATGATTGATCAAAATCTCTGCATCAAATACAAAGAATTCAATACTAGATAATCACCTAGAATTTAACTAACAAATGATTCGTAAACCTGCAATCACTAGAATTATGCAACCTATGTTAGTTTAACAACTAGAATTCAATTAACCCAGATTAACAAATCTGTCAACCTAACTGTCTTCAATTCAAGTGACTAAATCATAATTGATCAATTACAATTTAATCACAAATATTAATTAGGATTAAGGATTCAATCAAATCACATCATACAACAGAAATCTCTAATCATATAATTCAAAATCCAAATCAAGAGAAGAAGAAGATAATTAATTCAATTCAAAATCGAAATTAGGAACATAATCTCATAACTAAACTAGAATTTCCTCAAGATCCTTGGATTGATCTTAGATGTTTAGTTCTTCATGGCTACACACACGATTTGCAAAAGAAAGGAGAAAACTATAGGTAGAAGAATAAAGTAATACGACTTATTACTACTATCTATCTCGGGTTCCTTATTTATACAAAAATAATTGACCTAAAAATTTAGAATTCTAATTTGCCCCTAGGTTAAAGTTAATCCTCTGCCTCTTAGCTTTTGTTAGCCACTAGAATCACTTGAATTGGGTTTAAGATGAGAGAGTTATGTCTAAATCACTCTGAACAGGTCTCTAATCACATCAACCTACGTAAAAGGATGAAAATACCATCAAAACATCACAGTTTGGATAAGTGGTATTCATAAGAATTGAATATTTATGTCTTAGATTTCGAATGCCATAGGTTTCATGTCCATATCACACCAACAACCTGAATTATAGACCAATTAGTGCACGCTGCTCATGTTACGCGATAGAACTTGAGTTTTGACTTCCAAGCCCAATTCGATCCACTAGATATCTGATTCAGCTCTAGGGCTCTCATGAAAGTTGTATAGATCTCTCTTATCTTTCCTACAAGGTAAGATACATAATTTTTAGATATCTAGAACTCAAGATATGATCGAAATACAGAAATAGTGTAAAATCCTAATAATGCTGGAAAAATCAATTAAGCCTAATTTGAGCCCAAACTTACAAAACATGGCCAACCTCAATCAATTAAGTACATAAAAAGTGTAAATGACTAAAAATGAGAGTTTATTAATATATGAAATCTGTGATTATCAATATTGTCATAAACTATTGATTGCAACAACATAAGATAGAGATAGAAAACCTTTATTAATTGCATTTGCCATTGTGGAAGGAGGAAACAAAGGATTCTTGGAGTTGGTTCTTAGCCCACCTTTGAGTACATGTCACACAACAATAGGTGTAACACCCTTGTGGGGATGTCACATTTAAAAGAAAATAAAAGAAAGAGAAATAAAATCTATCCAAGTTGTAAAACATTTGTTACATAATAATACGGCTTGTAAAATTCTTCCTGTTAAACAGAATATTATTAAATAAAATAACGCGGAAAACATAAAATCAACAGAATAACATCACACATAATATACATAGAGTTTTAGTCATAAGTTATACAAATAATTTACAACTAAAATATTTAGACAGAAATAGTAAACAAAAGCAATAACAGTCAATATATACAAACGCAGACGCGCCCAAGTACACATCATAACATTTAACCCTCTGATGGATCACTCTCAGGAAGATCATCAGAAGATAAATATCCAGGATGCCTCGACTCTCGGCGGAAACGAGACCGCGCAGTCGACACGCTGCTAATCTCACTAGGCGCAGTGAACATACCACCCCAATAATGCCTAAGAGATAACGGCATCTCCAAATGCAAAAACACAGTAGTCGTCATGACTGGCTCTCCATCAAACTCATTACGTAGGGACACAGTCAACCATCCCACGTAAGTCACCGAATCTCTATCTTCACGCAAATGCCAGGCTATCGATCCACCATGAAACTCGAGTCGTACAAAACTCAGAAATCCTGGCACCGCCATACCCAAGCAATCAATCCAATGGATATGGATGATCAGACGGTTCTTGATCGTAGAACTGATCTTCGGCTAGCTGATCTTCCTCTTCCTCAGGGTACACACACTCAAGAGGTTGTTCCTCTTCCTCAAACTCTTTTACTACATGAATTAAAATAAACAAATAACACATATAACAAAGAGGTAAGACAATCCATATCACCACAAACATGGTAAAGTAAGAAAACGGCAATACAATAGAAATAACATTTTATACTATATAGCAGTTTAAGATAGCAATAAATAACATACAAGATCATATAGGTGAAATATAACACAGAATACAATGTAACAACACATAATGATAAAAATGGTACAGATAAAGAATGTTATAGATAAATAGTATTTAAACATATGAGATAAAAATATATGAGATAAAAATATATGAGATAAAAATATATGAGATAAAAATATATGAGATGTGACTCAATCCTACTCCATGGAGCTAAAGAAGAATACAGACATCAGAGAGAATGACCCGCAAAATCTATTAGCACCGTCGACTGCCCAATAACTATTCCGCTGTCACACGTTGCGTCTATAGCCCACTGAAAAAAAAATATAGTGGTGTAGTACACTGTCATACGTCGTGTCACTACAGGCTTGTACTAATAGACTTCACAAGATCTTGATTAAGTATAGTGCTTGTCGAGTCCATTAGTATGTTACCAGTCACCACGGCCCAGAGGAGCGACCAACTGTCCATATATGGAATTCTGCACACTAACGTCTCCAAGTTCATTCAATTTGAACCGCACTACGCCTATCACACCGACAACACGATGTTGTTCACCTCGTCAATCAAATCGCCAAAATTAGCATACTCAATATATAAGAAAAATTCCAAATGTATACAGTACGCACCCACCTGGCAATACTGCAACAAAATTACAAAAATGCCCTCACTGGCAAATTATATAAAAAAGACAGTATGCACCCACCTGGCAATATTGTTTCACAATCTGTCCGGGTCCACCACTTTGGCCAGACAGTAAAAACTTAATGTTATCGTCAATCGTGTAGAAATTTTATCGCGTTTTCAAAATCCCGTCGCTTTCACAAACGTTTTTAAATCGCGTAAATATATTTTGCTGTTTTGCAAATCGCGTAGGATTTTTAATACGTTTTCTCAATCGCGTAAGGTTTTTAAATCATTTTCTTGTCCAAATTCCTTAAAATTTACTGTTTAAATAAACAGAAATAATATTTAGTACATTTAAATTACGTAGAATATTTTTTATACTGTATACTGTCGTTTGGGCATTTTTTTTATCTTATTTGTCCGTTTTTAATAAAAATTGACAGTATTTTGTTTAGAAAATTATAATAATGGTTTCCTAATTTTTCCGTAAAAATTCTGTTTACTAAATTTTTAACCGTGTAACTTAATCCTTTTGAAAACCACTAACATGCTTCAAAATATAAGATGAGCCATATGTTAGGAGTTTACAAAAGTTACTGTTTTTCATTCCTAATAATAAAATCATTAGTTTTAATTTCTTAAACTTAATTCTATTCAATTTGTTTATTCAAAACTCATTGTAGAAAATTTTTCCTTTAACATATATTACATCTCTTTGATTGAAACTAGTTTGGAATTGATTTTAGAAATCATGGATACTTGGTTTGGCATGCTGGCCGAAATATATATATTTGTACTCTTTGATCTCTAAACTCATTTTCTTTGATCTAAACAATTTTATATCTCATTAATTTTCCTAGGTTAATTAAATCACACTTAATAAAAATATGAGAACATTTTGGTTCTCCATCTTGGTTAATGGCCGTGAGCCTCATTGGTGTGTTCTTTGGAACACTCATGCAATCCTTGGCATGTTGTTCACATCCTATAAATTATCATGCATTTCTAACACATGCAATATTATCAAAGCTTGTAGACATGCAAATTAATACAAATAACAAATAGAAAAGCTATTAACAAACACACAAATAAGCTACTAACAATCACACAAATGAATCCTTATGGATTCTACAACCACAAACAATCAATCTCCATCTTCTTACCACCACCCAAGGATGATAAGATTAGTCTTCCTCTTACCTTAAATGAAGACAAAATACTCTTTCACACCTCCTCTAGGGTTTCAGTTTTCTCCTTCAAAACCTAACAAACTTAAACAAAAATCTACAAGTTACTAACCATAAAAGAGAGCTTAAACCATGGAGAAATCATAGCTTAGAACTTTGAAAAAGAGTTTAGAAATGGAAAACAAGAAATTTCACCTTCTAGGTAAAATTTTCCAAGTAGGTTTCCAAGCTTCAAATGAAGGATTTTGCAAGAACTCTCAACTAGAGATGTTCTTAGGATTGTGTTTAGGTTTAGAAAACTTGGTTGGATAAATTTTTGAGTGATTGGATAGTAAACAAGAGTGTTTGGCCGAATAGAGCTTCAAGAAAACTTCAATGGAGTTTAGGGTTTTTGGAAGAGAGAGAAGAGAGAAAATGCATGAAAGTGAAATGATTTTTTTGGTCCTAAAAAAACCAAATGGCCGTAGACATGGAGCCATGCAAGGTGTCCATTGGGTTGGCTTCATCCAAGCCTTAGAATGGATCAATGATCAAGATTAAAACTTGGTTAGCAAGCTTAACTCTCATTGGTTGATTCTAGCATTGTCACTAACCTAGTCACCATGCTTAGTCACTAATTAGCCTAGTCATTGAGCTTAGTCACCATGTTCTTGAAAGTTCTACTACTAATGAGATTTAATTAAGCTACTAAGTTAACTGTTTTAACTAAATGTGGGTCTCGCAAAACATTTCCGGGTCCATTACCGCTTATTGGTACTGACTAATAAAATAACATTATAATATTATAAAATTATTTTATTTAACAGTTAAATCCTAAAAATTAAAAGATTTACAACAGTATCATTTAGAATCGGGTTTAGTAAGATCCCCCAGTTCTGAATAATTAAAAATAAGATTTTCCCGGCCCAAAAAATATTATTTTTCTGTCCCAGAGCAAATCACACAAAAAGTCCAAATAAAATCACAGACAGTAATATTAAACACTGTATCATATGAAAAAATTAAAAACAGTACATTTGGGATGTAATGGTCATTTTTTTATTTTTCTCCACGACAAAGCAAATCATCCAAAACGTTCAAATAAAATTACAGACAGTAAAATATCCCAGTATTTCACACAGAAAAATTTAAAACAGTAGTTTGAGAAAATTTTTATTTTACGGTCTCGAAGCAAAATATTCAAAACGTCCAAAGAAAATCATAGCCTGTAATATATATTTGTATTTCATACAGAAAAACAAGAAACAGTAAAATAGGGACACAACAGTCATTTACACAAAAGCTTGAAAAACAGTAAACAGAACATTCAGAATATTTTTCAAAAAAATTGGGGTGTTACAACTCTCCCCAACAAATAAAAATTTCGTCCTTGAAATTTGCTGCTTCTCAAAACAAATGAGGATATTGATCCCTCATTTTATCTTCCAGCTCCCAGGTAGCATCACCCGTCACATCATTCCATATGACCTTCACCAGCTCGATCATCTTCCCTCGAAGCTGCTTTACCTTTCTGTCTTCTATTCTAACAGGTAAAGTCTCATAAGTCAGATTCTCCTTCAGCTGTACTTCATCTGGCTGTATAACATGCGTTGGATCCGGAATATACTTCCTGAGCTGAGATACATGAAATACATCATGCAGATTGGATAGAAAAGGCAGCAAAGCAATTTGATACGCTACAGGACCTATACGTCGGATAATCTGATACGGTCCAATGAACTTAGGAGTAAGCTTCTTAGATTTAATAACTCTTCCGACACCAGTCGTAGGAGTCACTCTTAAAAACACATGTTCACCCTCTTCAAACTCAAGAGGTCGCCTTCGTTTATCCGCATAACTTTTCTGTCTGCTTTGCGTCGTCTTCATCTTTTCTTGTATCATCTTTACTTTTTCCGTAGTCTGTTGTACAAGATCTGGTCCAATAGTCATACTTTCCCCATCTTGATACCAACATAACGATGTTCGACATCGTCTCCCATACAATGCCTCATAGGGTGCCATCCCTATGCTTGAGTGAAAACTATTATTGTAGATGAATTCTATCAAAGATAAAAATTCATCCCAACTTCCTCGTTGCTCCAAAACACAAGCACGTAACAGATCTTCCAAAGACTGTATAGTTCTCTCTGTCTGACCATCAGTCTGCGGATGATACGCCGAACTCAGTCGCAACTTAGTTCCCATTGCTTCTTGTAAACTTCGCCAGAACCTCGACGTAAACCGCAGATCTCTGTCAGAAACTATACATGTAGGCACACCATGTAGTCTGACAATTTCTCCGATGTACAACTGGGTTAATCTTTCCAACGAATACTTGATATTGATTAGTAAGAAATAAGCCGACTTCGTAAGTCTATCGACTATAACCCATATCGAATCATGACCTTTCCTTGTCTTCGGCAATCCAGTAACAAAATCCATAGAGATACTATCCCACTTCCACTCTGGAATAGATAACGGTTGCAACATTCCAGCTGGTCTCTGATGTTCCACTTTCGTTTTCTGACAAACCAGACAAGACTCCACATATTCTGCTACGTCTCTTTTCATCCTTGGCCACCAAAACAACCTTTTCAAGTCTTGGTACATTTTGGTCATCCCCAGATGTAAACTCAGGTCACTAGTATGAGCTTCATCTAGGATCGACTTCTTCAATTCAGAATCATCAGGCATACAAATTCTTCCCTTAAACCTTAAGATTCCATCTACTCCTTCTTCTACCGTCGCCTTATGACCTTGCTTTAACAATTCCCTCTCATTTTGTAAAAACACGTCTTCCTTTTGTTTATCTTTGACTACATCAAGAAATTCATTTATGATCACGACCTTATATAGATGAACTCTTTCAGGTAGAAACTCCACTGACAACCATAAATCTCGGAACTTGTTAATCAATTCCTCCTCCTTTATCATCATTGCCGAGATACTAAGCACCTTTCTACTTAAGGCATCAGCTACCATATTAGCTTTTCCTGGGTGGTATTGGAGTTGAAAATCATAATCCTTTAAGAATTCCAACCATCGCCTTTGCCTCATATTTAATTCTTTCTGATCAAACAAGTACTTTAGACTCTTGTGATCGCTAAAGACATTGAACATTGCTCCATACAGAAAATGCCTCCACACTTTCAGAGCAAAAACCACCGCGGCTAATTCCAAATCGTGCGTTGGATAATTCTTCTCATGAACCTTCAACTGTCGAGAAGCATATGCCACCACATTCCGGTTTTGCATCAATACGCATCCTAACCCTTGGTAAGAAGCGTCACAGTACACATCAAAAGTTCTCTTAGAATCCGGTAAAATCAACACCGGTGCAGTTGTTAACCTCCTCTTCAATTCTTGGAAACTGGCTTCATGTTCTTTTGTCCATTCAAAAGCTTGACTTTTCCTTGTAAGCTGTGTAAGCGGTCCAGCAATCTTAGAAAAACCCTCAATAAACCTCCGATAATATCCAGCAAGTCCAACAAAACTTCGAACTTCTGTTACCGTCTTAGGCCTTTCCCACTGTAAAACAGTCTCCACTTTCGATGGGTCTACCTCAATACCTTCTTTCGAAATTACGTGACCTAGAAATTGGACTTCTTCTAACCAGAACTCACACTTGGCCAACTTCGCATATAGCTGCTTTTCCTTCAAAATCTGAAGAACAATACCCAAATGTTCAGCATGCTCTTCCTTGGATTGAGAATAGATCAGAATGTCATCGATAAAGACAATGACAAATCTGTCTAGATACGGACGAAAAATCCTGTTCATATAATCCATAAATATGGCAGGAGCATTTGTCACCCCGAATGACATTTCCTGATACTCATAATGTCCATAACGAGTTCGAAAAGCTATTTTTGGCACATCCTCCCCCTTAACACGAATCTGGTGATAACCCGATCTCAGATCTATCTTGGAGAATACCACTGCTCCCTTTAACTGATTCATCAGGTCGTCAATTCTTGGAAGCGGATATTTATTTTTGATAGTCACCTTGTTTAGCTGACGATAATCCACGCAAAGTCGTGAAGTTTCGTCCTTTTTCTTGACTAAAAGCACTAGCGCACCCCATGGTGAAACACTAGGTTGCACAAACTATTTCTCCAACAGTTATACCAATTGCTCTTTCAACTCTACCAACTCTGCTGGTGACATACGATACAGTGCAATTGAGATAGGACCTGTTCCTGGTACTAAATCAATTGAAAACTCGATCTCCCTCTCAGGTGGCAAACCAGGTACGTCATCAGGAAAAAACCTCTGGAAATTCGTTGACAACAGGAATAGTATTCACATCCTTCTCATTCTTAACTTTTAGAGAAGACAATACTATATATCCCTGTGCTCCCTCTCTTAACAAAGACTTGACCTTAACAGCAGTCAAGAATCCAGACTTTTCTTCCTTAGGAAAAACTATGGTTTTGCTTGCACAGTCTATAAGGATATGGTTAGAAGATAACCAATCCATCCCTAATATCACATCTATCTCAACAAGAGGCAAACAAATCAAATTGACCAAGAACTTACGGTCCTTCACAACAATAAGACAATCCAAACATATCTTTGATGCAATTACAGGTTTAGCAGTTGGCGTAGAAACACTCAACTTAACATTCAAAGAAGACACATGTAACTTCAATCTCTCCACGCAATCATATGCAATAAATGAATGTGTTGCACCAGAGTCATATAACACAGTCAGAAGATTACCTTCAATAGCACCTTCTCCCTGAATAAGATCATCAGATTGAGAAATTTCTGTTCCAGTCATAGTATATATTCGCCCTCCAGATCTCGGTTGAGTACTCCCTGAATTTTGCTGATTAGCACGAACATTTCTCATAGCTGGCTTTTTCTCTGGCTGAGTACAATCTCTAGATACATGTCCAGGCTGTTTGCAATTAAAACAAACCATTCCTCTGATAGGACATTCATTAGAAAGATGGCCTCTCTTTCCACACTTAAAACATGTTGGCGTAAACGCCACTCTTTGTCCAGCTCCACTACCACTTGCACTTCCCCCAACTGGTGGTCGTTGAGATTGATTCCCTAGTGGTCTAGAATACGGCTTACGCTGAAACCAATTCGTATTACTACCTCCACCTCTCTGAAACCTTGTTGGCCCAAAGTTACGATTCCTCTGATCTCGTGACGGCTCCAACTCATCGAGTCGCACACAAGCATTAACTAAAGCATGAAACTGATTCATCCTCAAGGATATCACCCCTCGCTTCAGTTCCACTCTCAACCCCAATTCAAACTTCCGACATCTCCATGTATCATCCGATCGAGTTTGAGCATAATCTGAGAATTGAGACAAATTCTCAAATTTTGTAGCATACTCATTCACCGTCATATTACCCTGACGCAAACCAAAAAATTCCATCTCCTTGGCATGTCGAGCGCTTGCAGGAAAATACTTTCCCAGAAAAGCATCAGAAAATACTTCCCATGTAATTTCTGTTCCTTCAGCCTGCAACAATCGGCGGGTTCCTCTCCACCAATGTTCTCCATCTCCCCTTAACATAAAGGCTGCATAAATTACCTTTTTCTCGTCAGTGCATCTCATTCCCTAAAAAATTCTCTCCAAGTCTTGTATCCACTGACTTGCTTTTTCAGGGTCAATCTCGCCTCTAAATCGTAGTGGCAGATTGTGGCGCCTAAATTCGATAAATTTAGGGCATCGACAGTAGCATCTTCTTTGTTGAGTCGCTCTCTCAAATTTTCTTTAACGTAATTACTTCACCATCCGTTTGTATAGCTTCAAGCACATGCAATCATTGGATCCACTTCCCGATTAACATTCGTACGTCCTCTCGCCTCTACTACGGACATCTTCGTTCTTCAATCATAACAAAATAAAGTCGATACATCCTTTCGGAAGTAAATCACGAGAGAATCACACAAAGACAAACAAAAACAGACCCAACCACAACCCCAAAAGACTCTAACTTGGGCTCGATATTAACTAATGTAACACCCTTGTGAGGATGTCACATTTAAAAGAAAACAAAAGAAAGGGAAATAAAATCTACCCAAGTTGTAAAACCTTTGTTACATAATAATACGGTTTATAAAATTCTTCCTGTTAAATAGAATATTATTAAATAAAATAACGCGGAAAACATAAAACTAACAGAATAACATCACACATAATATATATAGAGTTTTAGTCATAAGTTATACAAATAATTTTCAACTAAAACATTTAGACAGAAATAATAAACAAAAGCAATAACAGTCAATATATACAAACGCAGACGCGCC
Source organism: Ormosia emarginata (assembly GCA_029884605.1). NCBI lineage: Eukaryota > Viridiplantae > Streptophyta > Magnoliopsida > Fabales > Fabaceae > Ormosia > Ormosia emarginata. The sequence goes on along the minus strand of JAQQTP010000056.1, from coordinate 9,458,253 downwards.
CAAGTACACATCATAACATTTAACCCTCTGATGGATCACTCTCATGAAGATCATCAGAAGATAAATATCCAGGATGCCTCGACTCTCGGCGAGAAACGAGACCGCGCAGTCGACACGCTAATCTCACTAGGCACAGTGAACATACCACCCCAATAACGCCTAAGAGATAACGGCATCTCCAAATGCAAAAACACAGTAGTCGTCATGACTAGCTCTCCATCAAACTCATTACGTAGGGACACAGTCAACCGTCCCACGTAAGTCACCGAATCTCTATCTTCACGCAAATGCCAGGCTATCGATCCACCATGAAACTCGAGTCATACAAAACCCAGAAATCCTGGCACCGCCATACCCAAGCAATCAATCCAATGGATATGGATGATCAGATGGTTCTTGATCGTAGAACTGATCTTCGGCTAGCTGATCTTCCTCTTCCTCAGGGTACACACACTCAAGAGGTTGTTCCTCTTCCTCAAACTCTTTTACTACATGAATTAAAATAAACAAATAACATATATAACAAAGAGGTAAGACAATCCATATCACCACAAACATGGTAAAGTAAGAAAACGGCAATACAACAGAAATAACATTTTATACTATATAGCAGTTTAAGATAGCAATAAATAACATACAAGATCATATAGGTGAAATATAACACAGAATACAATGTAACAACACATAGTGATACAGATAGATAAGAAAACATAGATAAAAATGGTACAGATAAAGAATGTTATAGATAAATAGTATTAAAACATATGAGATAAAAATATATGAGATAAAAATATATGAGATGTGACTCAATCCTACTCTATGGAGCTAAAGAAGAATACAGACATCGAGAGAATGACTCACAAAATCTATTAGCACCGTCGACTGCCTTGATAACTATTCCGTTGTCACGTTGCGTCTATAACCCACGAAAAAATATAGTGGTGTAGTACACATCATACGTCGTGTCACTATAGGCTTGTACTAATAGACTTCACAAGATCTTGATTAAGTATAGTGCTTGTCGAGTCCATCGTGAGTTACCAGGTCCACCACGGCCCGGAGAGCGACCAACCGTCCATATATGGAATTCTGCACACTAACGTCTCCAAGTTCATTCAATTTGAACCGCACCACGCCTATCACACCGACAACACGATGTTGTTCACCTCGTCAATCAAATCGCCAAAATTGGCATACTCAATATATGAGAAAAATTCCAAATGTATACAGTACGCACCCACCTGGCAATACTGCAACAAAATTACAAAAATGCCCTCACTGGCAAATTATATAAAAAAGACAGTATGCACCCACCTGGCAATATTGTTTCACAATCTGTCCAGGTCCACCACTTTAGCCCGACAGTAAAAACTTACTGTTATCGTCAATCGTGTAGAAATTTTATCGAGTTTTCAAAATCCCATCGCTTTCACAAACGTTTTTAAATCGCGTAAATATATTTTGCTGTTTTGCAAATCGCGTAGGATTTTTAATACGTTTTCTCAATCGCGTAAGGTTTTTAAATCATTTTCTTGTCCGAATTCCTTAAAATTTACTGTTTAAATAAACAGAAATAATATTTAGTACATTTAAATTACGTAGAATATTTTTTATACTGTATACTGTCGTTTGGGCATTTTTTTTATCTTATTTGTCCGTTTTTAATAAAAATTGACAGTATTTTGTTTAGAAAATTATAATAATGGTTTCCTAATTTTTCCGTAAAAATTGTTTACTAAATTTTTAACCGTGTAACTTAATCCTTTTGAAAACCACTAACATGCTTCAAAATATAAGATGAGCCATATGTTAGGAGTTTACAAAAGTTACTGTTTTTCATTCCTAATAATAAAATCATTAGTTTTAATTTCTTAAACTTAATTCTATTCAATTTGTTTCTTCAAAACTCATTGTAGAAAATTTTTCCTTTAACATATATTACATCTCTTTGATTGAAACTAGTTTGGAATTGATTTTAGAAATCATGGATACTTGGTTTGGCATGTTGGCCGAAATTTATATATTTGTACTCTTTGATCTCTAAACTCATTTTCTTTGATCTAAACAATTTTATATCTCATTAATTTTCCTAGGTTAATTAAATCACACTTAATAAAAATATGAGAACATTTTGGTTCTCCATCTTGGTTAATGGCCGTGAGCCTCATTGGTGTGTTCTTTGGAACACTCATGCAATCCTTGGCATGTTGTTCACATCCTATAAATTATCATGCATTTCTAACACATGCAATATTATCAAAGCTTGTAGACATGCAAATTAATACAAATAACAAATAGAAAAGCTATTAACAAACACACAAATAAGCTACTAACAATCACAAAAATGAATCCTTATGGATTCTACAATCACAAACAATCAATCTCCATCTTCTTACCACCACCCAAGGATGATAAGATTAGTCTTCCTCTTACCTTAAATGAAGACAAAATACTCTTTCACACCTCCTCTAGGGTTTCAGTTTTCTCCTTCAAAACCTAACAAACTTAAACAAAAATCTACAAGTTACTAACCATAAAAGAGAGCTTAAACCATGGAGATATCATGGCTTAGAACTTTGAAAAAGAGTTTAGAAATGGAAAACAAGAAATTTCACCTTCTAGGTAAAATTTTCCAAGTAGGTTTCAAGCTTCAAATGAAGGATTTTGCAAGAACTCTCAACTAGAGATGTTCTTAGGATTGTGTTTAGGTTTAGAAAACTTGGTTGGATAAATTTTTGAGTGATTGGATAGTAAACAAGAGTGTTTGGCGAATAGAGCTTCAAGAAAACTTCAATGGAGTTTAGGGTTTTGGAAGAGAGAGAAGAGAGAAAATGCATGAAAGTGAAATGATTTTTTTGGTCCTCCAAAGGCCAAATGGCCGTAGACATGGAGCCATGCAAGGTGTCCATTGGGTTAGCTTCATCCAAGCCTTAGAATGGATCAATGATCAAGATTAAAACTTGGTTAGCAAGCTTAACTCTCATTGGTTGATTCTAGCATTGTCACTAACCTAGTCACCATGCTTAGTCACTAATTAGCCTAGTCATTGAGCTTAGTCACCATGTTCTTGAAAGTTTTACTACTAATGAGATTTAATTAAGCTACTAAGTTAACTGTTTTAACTAAACGTGGGTCTCGCAAAACATTTTCGGGTCCATTATCGCTTATTGGTTGATCAGCGATGTCGCACTCGCCTCAAAATAGACTAGGATTTATGGAATATAGCATAGTTCATAACCTAGGTCATCTCCCAAGGACCAATTCGGATTTCTCAAGCATATTAGAAATTATCAATAAGTAGGGGGTTTTGTTCATTGCAATAACAGAAAACGAATTCAAATTGAGAAAATTCAATTAAGTAAATACCAATCCAAGGTCTTCAATTCAAGTGGCAGAATTAATCATTGTTCAAGAGAATGGATTTCTATTGTTTACACCTCTGTTAATCCGAGCATTTTATCAATTCAAACAGAATCACAATCGCAATTCTTGATTAAGATTGAATTAGGAACAAATTTGGATTAACATAGATTATCAATCGATGATCTATTCTCCCTTAGATTCAGATTAATCAACCCTAATTCTAACTTCAATTTCGAAATTCTAATCAGAATTCAATTGAAGAAGGAGAAGAGGGAAAAAAAACACAACAGAATTTATAATTAAACAAGAGAACTCAAAACTCTAACCACAATCATTGAATTCCTTGGATTAATTAGAGCTTTAGCCTTCCATAGCCATTACGAAAATGCAAAGAAGAGAATAATACGAAAATAGAGAAAAGATGAAAGGAGAAAAGGGTTTCTGCTCAATCTGTTAAAATTGAATCACCACCAAAAAGCTGAATTCGAAATCTGCCTAAACCTATTTGTAACTGAAAGTTCTTATGTAATTCCTAATCTACCCCTGGCCCAAACTGTAGCCCTCTGAATAAGCTTTTCAGAGACATATCATTTGCCTTAATTGGGCTTAAATTGAGGGAGATAGGCCCAAATCATTAAGGAAAGGTCCAAGCATTGTGACAGCAACAACATCCTGACTTTGAAACCCAATTTTGCCTTGAATCCAGCTGAATTAGAAAAATTGCATTGCATCAGATTGTAGATCTTCGTCTCAGCTTTCAGGGGACTCCAAGATCATCCAAATACGATATTTGTAGCCCAAGTTATGGCCTGTACAAGACAGAAAGGTCAAAATGAGTTAAAATCCGAAAATTAATGAAGTTTTTACAATTAAGCTCAATGAAGACCAATCATCTAAAACTCATCTACAAACATAATATTGGACACAATTAACATCAATTAGGCCAAATATGAAGCAATAATGAATGGCTCAAAATTGATTGATCAAAATCCCCCACACTTGAATCTTTGCACTCCTGGGCAACATTCAAAATTGAACCAAAAGGGGTTTCACCATAAGAGCACAAAATCAACATGCCTGCCAATGAATTGCAAGAATGCAAGGTAGTGATCAAGATTCAAACATCCAAAGTATCAAGGAATCAAGACAAACATGAATATATTTCTCAACATCTCAAGCAAGCAAGAAGACAACTCGAATCAATTGATGAACCAAAAGTGATAAGATCCTCACTAGGCATACTCTACTCTCAAGTGTTTAGGATTGTATTTACACTCAAGGCACCCATGAAAGCAAGTACTACCATAAGCTTGACAAGTCTCTAATTTCCACCACTTGAAACACATGCAAATAAAGATCAAAAGGACTTTATTCAAGGTTATAATGGGGCCAAGGTAAGGGAAGGAACATTATGAATATGACAAGTTAAGCACCCAAGAGAATAAAAGAGCAATAATGAGGAACTCAAATGACAAGTAATGCACATTCTCTTACTTTGATCACCTTTCCTTTTGCTTTTACAACCTTTCTTGAACCTTTTTTTTTTCTTTTTCTTTTTTTTTCTTCTTTTTATTTCAATTTTTTTATAATAATAATAACCTTGCATACATACACATCAATTTGTATAACCACACCACTCAAACTATCAACTGCCTACAAGCCAAAAGAGCTCCTCAAATGAAATAAACCAATGCTCTCCCATTCCCTAAGGTACGGTAAAATCATGGTTTTTCACAAAGGCATAAAATGAGCTAAAGCAAAGAATAGGCAATTAGGCTCAAGGGGGTAATCAAAGGAAAATGATGCAAGGTTGGCTATTTGGCCAAAGTAGCTAAACAAAGAAAGAAGGCCTCAATCATCTCAATACATGCATGTGAACAAGAAGCTTCAAAAAGAATCAAGTCAAGTTCTAGAGCACCAACAATCATGAGTGAAATCACACAAGAAAGAAAAGAGAATGGCATAATGCAATCCATCCATGTATAAGGTCCAAAATCTCACCAAGGACAAGCTATCACAATTGATGCAACATTTTAATTCTCAATGCCACTTGCTAAACCAAAAATGCAAGAAAAGTATTCACATCATGTCATGAAACCTCTAACTAAGAATGATGAATTTATTCACAACTGTACAAAACCAAGATATTCAATGAAAGGCATGCAAAATATCAAAATGGAAACAAAAATAGAATTAAAACAGAATTAAAAACAAAAGCGAAAAAAAAACAAAACAACGAGTAGAAACAGAAAAACAGAAAATCGGCAAAAACGAAGAAACAAAGAAAATAGAAAATTCTGCAGAAACAAAAATAGAAAAATAGCAAAATAGAAAACAGAAACAGCAGAAAAATAGCAGAAATTCCCTCCCCCACACTTAAATCATACATTGTCCTCAATGAAACACAAAGCAAAAGACAAGTAGACATGTGTAATAAAAGAGTAAGGGAAGAGAACACCCTCATCATGGTGGGAAAATTTGCACTTGGGGAAAGGTGGGCTTTGCCAAGGAGAGCTCCTCTACAGATGCTGGGCTTGCAGGGCTCTCAAGAAAGGGCTTAAGACGGTGGCCATTAACCTTGAAACTCTTGTTGGTGGCTTCATTCGAAATCTACACTGCACCATAAGGAAAGATGCTAGTGACAACAAAAGGACCATCCCACCTAGAACGGAGCTTACCGGGCATGAGTCTAAGGCGAGAGTTGAACAAAAGCACCTTTTGGCCAATGGAGAACTCCTTTCTAGAAATCATCTTATCATGGAAATGCTTGGTCTTTTCCTTATAGATCCTGGAATTCTCATAAGCCTCCAAGCGAAGTTCTTCCACCAAGCAATTGAAGCTTCCTCTCGAACTTGCTTGGTCAAATGCTAAGTTACAACTCTTCACTGCCCAAGATATGCACGATGCTCTATCTCCACCGGAAGGTGACATGGTTTACCAAAGACAACCCTGAAAGGAGACATCCCTATAGGTGTCTTGTAAGCGGTACGATGAGCCCAAAGAGCATCTTCTAACCTATGACTCCAATCTTTCCTATTCGGTTTGCACCATCTTCTCCAGAATCTGCTTGATCTCTCTATTAGAAATCTCGGCCTGCCCGTTAGTTTGGGGATGATATGCAGTAGACACTCTATGCACAACCCCATACTTTCGAAACAAAGCCTCCAAAGTTCGGTTACAGAAATGAGTCCCTTGGTCACTAATGATAGCTCGGGGCACTCCAAACCTGCAAAATATGTTAGACCTGACAAAATCCACAACAACTCGAGCATCATTAGTCCTGGTGGCCTTAGCTTCCACCCACTTAGAAACATAATCAACTGCAAGTACAATATATGAAAAACCAAAAGAAACAGGGAAAGGGCCTATAAAATCGATACCCCAAACATCAAAAACCTCGCAAAACAGAATGGGCTGCTGGGGCATCTCCTGCCTCCGAGTAATGGCCACTCTTGCTCTCTGGCACTGCTCACAAGTACTGAAAACCTCATATGCATCTCTGAAAATGGTAGGCCAATAGAATCTAGAATCCAGCACCTTCCTAGCTGTCCGCTGTGGTCCAAAGTGTCCTCCTACTGGAGAGGCATGACAGAAGTGAAGAACTGACTGGATCTCATGGTCAGGTATGCATCTGCGAATCACCTGGTCACTACCAAATTTCCACAAATATGGATCATCCCACACATAATATTTAGCATCACTCCTAAGTTTAGCTTGTTGTGATCTAGATGCATGAGGAGGAAAAACAGATGCAACTAAGAAATTAACTAGATCAGCAAACCAAGGAGAAAGTGTGGTATCATGCAGCTGCATGAGCTGCTCATCTGGGAAGTCATCTCTGATAGGAGAAGGGTCAACAACTCCTTCTATTCTGCTCAAATGATCCGCCACCAAATTCTCTGTGCCACTCCTATCTCTAATCTCCAAATCAAACTCCTAGAGAAGCAGCATCCATCTAATCAATCTCGGCTTCGATTCTGCCTTTTTCAACAAGAATTTTAATGCTGCATGATCAGTAAAGACAACCACTCTAGAGCCAAGTAAATATGATCTAAACTTATCAAGTGCAAATACAATAGCAAGCAACTCTTTCTCAGTGGTAGTATAGTTAGCCTGTGCAGCATCTAAAGTCCGAGAAGCATATGAAATGACATGAGGTTGTCTGCCAACTCTCTGTGCAAGGATAGCTCCTAATGCATAGTTAGATGCGTCACACATGAGTTCAAAAGGAAGTGTCCACTCTGGTGGCTGAATGATAGGAGTGGTGGTCAAAGCTCCTTTGAGGCAATCAAAAGCCTCTCTGCACCTGTCATCAAAATCAAAAACAACTTCTTTCTGCAACAAGTTGGACAGTGGAAGGGCCTTTTTGCTAAAGTCTTTAATGAACCGCCTGTAGAAACCTGCATGGCCAAGAAAAGAACGAATCTCTCGCACGCAAGAGGGGTAAGGTAACTGGGAAATAACATTAATTTTAGCAGGATCTACTTCTATACCCTTTTGAGAGATGATATGGCCTAAGACTATGCCTTGTTCTACCATAAAATGATATTTCTCATAATTAAGAACAAGGTTAGTCTCAATGCACCTATGCAAAACTCTATCGAAACTGTCCAAGCATGCATCAAAAGAGGAACCATAAATAGTAAAATCATCCATAAACACCTCAATGCAGTCCTCTAAAAAATCTGTAAAGATACTCACCATGCATCGCTGGAAGGTACCAGGAGCATTGCACAAGCCGAAAGGCATCCTCCTGTAGGCAAAAGTGCCAAAAGGGCAAGTAAGGTGGTCTTCTCCTGGTCCTCTGGTGCTATATGGATCTGGAAGTATCCCAGAAAAGCCATCAAGAAAGCAATAGAAAGACTTTCCACCAGGGCGCTCAAGCATCGATCGATAAAGGGCGAGAGGAAAATGGTCCTTCCTTGTCGCTTGGTTCAGCCGCACTTGTAATCAATACAAACTCTCCAGCTACTCTGCACTCTAGTAGGAATCAACTCATCTTGATCATTCTTCACTACTGTGATTCCTGATTTTTTTGGAACCACTTGAACTGGACTCACCCAAGCACTATCTGAGATAGGATAGATGATGCCTGCTTGCAAAAGCTTGGTCACCTCTTTCTTCACCACATCCAGGATCAAGGGGTTGAGTCGCCTCTGTGGTTGTCTCACTGGTTTAGCACCATCCTCAAGTAGTATCCTATGCATGCATATAGAAGGACTAATGCCAGGAAGGTCAGCCAAGGTCCAGCCAATAGCTTTCTTATGCTTCCTCAGTATTTGCAGCAGCTTCTCCTCCTGGTCAGCATGGAGGGCAGTGGAAATGATAACTGGAAGCTTCTGATCCTCCTCTAAGTATGCATACTTAAGGTGCTCTAGGAGTAGCTTAAGCTCTAGTGTAGGTGGCTGCACTACAGATGGGAGTATCCTGGTGGAAGTAGCTGTGTTTACAGCCTGCAATTCAACGAAATCTGATTCAGAGGTATTTGCTGTAATCAAACTGCTACATTCTGACTTCCTCAAATTTTCAGCTGCAACACCATTTAACTGTTCAGACTCCACACAATCTGTATCAGAATCACCATGTAAACAAGATGCAATCTCAGCACAAACACTACACATTTCTGAAACAGTACAAGCATCACATGTGTAGGTATCAACAAAATCAGAAAAGAATGGAAGATCTTCAGCAAAGAGCTCAGAAAAGCTATCATCAACTATATCAGCCAGCAAATCTATATGGAAGACTGAATGTTCTTCCATGGGGTGCTTCATGGCATCCAAGATATTAAATCGAACCACATTATCTCCAAACTCCATGGAAAGAGTGCCTGCATGGACATCAATTTTGGTTCTAGCAGTTTTGAGGAATGGTCTACCAAGAATGAAGGGAGCTCTACTGGATTCAGATTCTCCATCCATATCCAGAATGTAGAAGTCTGCAGGGAAGATCAAATCATTAACTCTAACAAGAACATCCTCAATGAGTCCAGCAGGGTATGCATTACTCCTATTTGCCAACTGGATGATGACTCCTGTATTCTGTTGAGGTCCAAGGGCAAGAGATTGAAACACAGACACAGGCATAACATTAATTGAAGCACCTAAATCCAACATGGCATTTTCGAATTTGCTACTGCCTATGGTGCATGGAATAGTAAAAATTCCTGGATCCTTGCATTTTTGGGGCATTGTAGGCTGTATAAGTGCAGACACATTTCTTCCCATGCTGATCTTCTCATTTTTCTTGAGTCTCCTTCTACGAGTACACAAATCCTTAAGAAACTTGGCATATCTTAGAATTTGCTTGATTGCTTCAATGAGAGGAATGTTCACCTCAACCTTCCTAAATGTCTCCAAGATCTCCCTATCTGTATCAGTCTCATGAGTCTTCTTAAGCTGCACAACTCTCTGAGGGAATGGTAGTGGGATGGACTGCTCAGCAGCAACTACAGGAATGGGGGCAGAATCAGTTTTCTTATCTTTGCTGCTACATGGAATTTCTGGTATGGCTTGTTTCTCCTTATCTAATTCTTCAACAGTCTTACCAGATCTTAGAGTGATGGCACTCACATTTCTTGGATTCACCACAGTTTGTGCAGGAAGTTTATCAGAATCTTGGGACTGTAATTGGTTCATAGAACTTGCAAGTTGTCCAATCTGATTCTCCAAATTCTGAATGGTAGCTTCTGTCCTCTGCTGGAATTGCAGGTTGTTCACTGCCATCTGTTTCATCAATTCCTCCAAGGTTGGCTCGGATTTAGGAGGGACATTATTTGGCTGCTGTATGAAAGGTGGCTGGTATGGTCTGCTGGATCTGTAGTGAGTGGACCGGAAAGGAAGTCTTCTTCTTCTTGGAAGGGAAGCTAGCTGCTTTACCTAAATTGAGGAGGGGCAGGCTGTGTAGAGTTATTCCCCCACCTCAGATTTGGATGATTTCTCCAGCCTGGGTTATATCTGTTGGAAGACAGATCATAGCTCTGGTGCTGTTGCTGCTGAGGCCTATTATTGTAGATGTTTGCTGCATAGGCCTGGGGGGTGCCATCAGTATCAACCTCTTGCAGTGTAGGACAAGCATCTGTTGAATGATCAGCAGAAATACAAATGCCACACACTCTGGCAGGAGCTACTGCAGCAGGTTGTTGATGTTGAGTCACAGCCAATTGCCTCACCAAGGAAGCAAGGTCATCAATTTTGCTTTCCAATTTCCTGTGATCTGTAGCATAAGTTGCCTCAATTTCGTGGACACCTCTACTTAATGCCACTGAGTTACTTCTGGTGCCAAACTGTTGGGAGTTAGTGGCCATATTCTCAATCAGTGCCCTTGCAGCCATAGGAGTCTTGTCTACCAATGCTCCTCCACTAGCAAGATCAATCATGCTCCTATCCATAGGCGTGAGAAACCTTCATAAAAATCTTGGATTAGTAGGCGATCACTAATCGATGGTGAGGACAACTAGCACACATCTTCTTGAATCTTTCCCGGTATTCGGACAATGGTTCTCACAAAGCCCACGATGCCACATATCTCTTTTCGGATTGAGGCGCCCTTGATGCGGAAAGAATTTCTCCAAAAACGACCTTTTAAGATCATTCCAACTATTCACGGATCTCGGATGCGGGTAGTACTGACCAATCCTTAGCGGCATCCTGTAATGAGAAAGGGAATGCTCTAAGTTTGATATGATCTTCCGAAATGCCTTGAGGCTTCATGGTAGAACACACAATGTGGAACTCCTTGAGGTGCTTATGAGGTCTTCTCTGCGCATGACCACCGAACTTAGGCAACAAATGAATCAATCCAGTTTAAGTTCAAATGGAACATCAACATCGGGATATTGAATGCATAAAGACGGTATGTAACATCAGGAGCACTAGCTCCTTCAAGGTTTTGTTATCCATAATCTCAGTATGATCAGCAGAATCAGAATTGAAAGATGGATCAGTGACAGAAAGTTCAGAATCAGAAAATTCAGAAGCAGAATCACTAGTATGGTAACTAAGTGAAGAACCTCTACTTCCTATATGCTCAGCAGATACAGAATCAACTCTATTGAACCTATGCAAGGTATGAAAAGTCCTATCTATCTCAGGATCAAATTGATGCAAAGAACCAGGATTGGACCTAGTCATATAACATGCAAAACTCAAAAACAGCAAAGCAGCAAAATAGAGTATTCAACACTAGAAATGCACCAAAATAAATCTATTTGACCTATCAAATGATTTTTAAAAAATATGGGACCACCACACACTTAAAACTACACTAAAATGGAACTCAAAAATGCAATGAAAAATCTTCAAAAAATGAAAAAGTGGCCTAAATGAAGGAATTAGAGGAAGATAGGGTGTTGCTCACAGCTTATCTGTGAGCCTTGTGGAGAATGCCATTTTCCTTCAATCCACCAATTTTCAGCTCATTCTGAGCATGTTTGGTCACCTAAAAATTACAAAAATGCCATTGTCTCACCTAAATTTGCTCAAAACCCTTACCAAACGATGGAATTTGGCCAAATTATGCTGGAATAATCCTTTTACGATCTCTTTGCTTAGAATGATGGTTTACCTTTGGCGGCCAAGTTTCAGGTCAAGACTCCATTGCAAGTACAATTCCTGTCTACTAGTGCCTTTTTGGATTCAGAAAAATGGGAGCAAAGTGAAACTCAGAAGTGAAAGTGGAGGGGAAACTCAAGTGAAAATCAAAACTTTCAATTATCAATAATGGAGTATATGGATGGTCAAATACAGCAAGATTACATGCAAAAGCTGAATGTGATGCAAGGAAACCAATGGAACAATAACCGTAGTAGAATTATGCATAAATCAGGCTATCAGCTCAATCAGATTATGCAGGAATTTTTGCAGCAAATGAATGTGTTATTTGTGCAACAGAAGTATCAAATGTGTTGAGTGAAGCAATGCATATTCACAGGAGTCATCAAATGCAGCAAAACTCAATGGAACAGTAATTAATCCAATGGAACAGTGAAAACGAAAAATCCAATGAACTGCAGAATGGGGAGCACAGATTTATACCAGAATTGATCAATGATATATTGCAGTGGAAAAACACAATGGAACAACAAAGTAGCAAGATTTGTGCATCGAATCAATTACGCGGGTTATGCGAAAGAAATGAAATGAAATCTTTAAGGTACGACCCAACAGAAGTGCAGAATTATGCAGCAGAAGTGAAGTGAATTATGTAGTAGATGAAACAAGAGCCAATGGAACAGTGACTGGTGTAATGCAGCAACCAGAATGAAGCAGAATTCAGCAACCAGAATGCAGCAAGATAAGTAGCAGAATCAGGACAATAGCAGAAAAAATAGCAAAATGCACTTAAGGACTTTCAACAAAGTTGATCACGAATGCAGAGAAATTAACAACTATTAGGAACTCCTAATAAACTTAAGAAACCGAAAATAGATCCTCGGCAACGGCGCCAAATTTTGATCAACGATGTCGCACTCGCCTCAAAATAGACTAGGATTTATGGAATATAGCATAGTGCATAACCTAGGTCATCTCCCAAGGACCAATTCGGATTTCTCAAGCTTATTAGAAATTATCAATAAGTAGGGGGTTTTGTTCATTGCAATAACAGAAAACAAATTCAAATTGAGAAAATTCAATTAAGTAAACACCAATCCAAGGTCTTCAATTCAAGTGGCAGAATTAATCATTGTTCAAGAGAATGGATTTCTATTGTTTACACCTCTGTTAATCCGAAATCAACTAGATAATCACCTAGCATTTTATCAATTCAAACAGAATCACAATCGCAATTCTTGATTAAGATTGAATTAGGAACAAATTTGGATTAACATAGATTATCAATCGATGATCTATTCTCCCTTAGATTCAGATTAATCAACCCTAATTCTAACTTTAATTTCGAAATTCTAATCAGAATTCAATTGAAGAAGGAGAAGAGGAAAAAAAAACACAACAGAATTTATAGTTAAACAAGAGAACTCAAAACTCTAACCACAATCATTGAATTCCTTGGATTGATTGGAGCTTTAGCCTTCCATAGCCATTACAAAAATTCAGAGAAGAGAATAATACGAAAATAGAGAAAAGATGAAAAGAGAAAAGGGTTTCTGCTCAATCTGTTAAAACTGAATCACCACCAAAAAGCTAAATTCGAAATCTGCCTAAACCTATTTGTAACTGAAAGTTCTTATGTAATTCCTAATCTACCCCTGGCCCAAACTGTAGCCCTCTGAATAAGCTTTTCAGAGACATATCATTTGCCTTAATTGGGCTTAAATTGAGGGAGATAGGCCCAAATCATTGAGGAAAGGTCCAAGCATTGTGACAGCAACAACATCCTGACTTTGAGGCCCAATTTCGCCTTGAATCCATCTGAATTAGAAAAATTGCATTAGAAATCAGATTGTAGATCTTCGTCTCAGCTTTCAGGGGACTCCAAGATCATCCAAATACGATATTTGTAGCCCAAGTTATGGCCTGTACAAGACAAAAAGGTCAAAATGAGTTAAAATCTGAAAATTAATGAAGTTTTTACAATTAAGCTCAATGAAGACCAATCATCTAAAACTCATCTACAAACATAATATTGGACACAATTAACATCAATTAGGCCAAATATGAAGCAATAATGAATGGCTCAAAATCGATTGATCATTGGTACTGACTAATAAAATAACATTATAATATTATAAAATTATTTTATTTGACAGTTAAATCCTAAAAATTAAAAGATTTACAACCAGATCATTCGCCTCGGGTTTAGTAAGATCCCCCAATTCTAAATAATTAAAAATAAGATTTCCCCGGCCCGGAAAATATTATTTTCCTGTCCCGAGCAAATCACACAAAAAGTCCAAATAAAATCACAGACAGTAATATTAAACACTGTATCATATAGAAAAATTAAAAACAGTACATTTGGGACGTAATGGTCATTTTTTCATTTTTCCCCACGACGAAGCAAATCATCCAAAACGTTCAAATAAAATTACAGACAGTAAAATATCCCAGTATTTCACACAGAAAAATTTAAAACAGTAGTTTGAGAAAATTTTTATTTTACGGTCTCGAAGTAAAATATTCAAAACGTCCAAAGAAAATCATAGCCTGTAATATATATTTGTATTTCATACAAAAAAACAAGAAACAGTAAAACAGGGACACAACAGTCGTTTACACAAAAGCTTGAAAAACAGTAAACAGAACATTCGGAATATTTTTCAAAAAAATTGGGGTGTTACAATAGGGCTTGCACTTGATATTTGTGTTTGCAAGTGGCCTCAATACTCAAGAGGGGGTGAATTGAGTTTATAAATATTTTCGCGAATCTCTTATAAAATACTTGATAACAATTTTCATTGAAGCTATTGAATGACAAAGATGAATGGATAGAGAAGATAAAATGCTTTCACTCGCAAATACCACGGCTAAGCAAGATAGTATTCTAGCAATACCAATAAAATAGTGCACAATATTAAAAAGTAGAGTTTAGAGAATCAAACACACGATTTATCTTGGTTCAGCCACCAATCCACTTGTGGCTTATGTCTAGTCCTCAAGTAATCACCCGAGATTTTCCACTAATTCTTCAAGCTTCAACAAGTGCTTGACAACCTTTACAAGTTGGAGCACTCAACACACCTTGGGATACCTCGCCCTTTGTGTTTGAGTCTCTTCTTTCAAGGGATACCTCACCTTCTCTTTTATAGATTATACAGAGTATGAATGATAAGAAACTCTATAAGGAGTGGATAATACAAATTGAAACTTATAGGTATCAAGGATTCACACTTATAATGCCCAAAACAGAGGATTGATTGAAAAAAGATAGTAAAACTCGTATTAATGCTTAACCCAGTCTTTTAGATTGATTGTCCAACCTCTATAAATGCCCAACAAATTGTTTTTATAGCTCATTTAAGTTTAGAGCCGTTAGGGTGGTTGGAGGAGCATTAATGGCTGCCAAACTAGCCATTATTTCTATTTTTGGAACAAACTCTTATTCGAATAACAACTTTGTTATTCAAAGAAGGCTTCAAATAGCATGAAGGCAATTTGCCTCTAGAACGTGTTATTCGAATAACAAATGTGTTATTTGAATAACTCACTTAAGATTTGTTTTCTGAAAAGCTTGTTATTCGAATAACATAAATGTTATTCAAATAATTCGTTTAAGAACAGGTTTCTGGAAAACATGTTATTCGAATAACCATTTGGTTATTCGAAAAAGAACATACACGCCCAATGGATTTTGAACTATTATTCGAATAAAGTAGGGGTAGGCTTAACCAAATGAGATTCTTGGCTTCTCTGACATTGGTTATTCGAATAACATAACTATTATTCGAATAAGCCATTCGAAAAACATTTCACATAGTTTTAAACATTGCCAATTGATGTCAAATGATCTTATAAGCTTTTGGGCACTTTGTGTTTGTTTCTTTGAAAACCTAAAACCATTTTGAAGCCTTGAAAACACATGTGCTATTTGAGTTCTTTGAAAAAGGTTATTTATAGAACATTAGTGTGAACCTTTTATACCTTTACAAAATGATCTAAGTTCTTAAACTATTCTTGAAGGTCTTGGACTTGATCTTGCAACATCTTCATGTTTGTTATCATCAAAACAAAGTCCTTCACATATCAATAGCCAATCATAATTTGGTCTACACCAAGGCATCATATAGTCAGTGCGAATCCACATCTTGGATGGCAGCCATCGTATGTGCATCATATCTTCTGCATATGACATATTGGTAGTAATTTTAACACTAAACAAAGCGGAACTATAGAAATCTTTTATTAACATAGGTAGTTAAAATTTCTAATTTTTATTTAAATTTTCTATACTGAAACTTAGTACTTAACACTAACTCATTAAATTTTTTTGTATCAGGTACAAACCAATTGCATACAAACTTGGGGCTAGGTTAGAAAAGTTGACAACTACCACTAATATGACATATTGGATTGATTTGATACCAAAAGAAAAAAGAAGTTTGACACATGATGGTAGCCACAAATTTGGTCATATGATAACCAACATGTTAGAGTATATCAACGGAGTGCTGAAGGATGGAAGAAATATACCAATAATCGCATTGGTTTAAATGACATGTGATGTGTGTATAAAACACATATATTTTATACTTGTTTAAACATGGATTTGAATGTTTTGAGATAAGAATTATGTCATTTACTTATGGTATAGAGTGAATTATGGGCCCACTGAATTAAATGTGTTTTTATTGTGTTTTGTATGAATTTAAGGGTTTTTGTGATATTTTAGGCATGGTTACTAAAATCTTGACGAAGAGTATAAAGACATTGATGCAGTGTTTTTGAGTATATCTTTTGCTACAGACCTCAGATTGAGATAATCTTGGTGTCTATGAAAAGATGAGAAAAACCCCTATAACATGTACTTGGTGACGAAGTTCAGTTCATGCAATAAGAAGATGAAAAATTATGTGCAATGTTGCTGACGAAGTTTGACCAAGTGAATTAGCATTCATAAATTTTAAGGATCAAGTTAAATTCTTAATTGGAGTGCAAGTACTTGGTGACCAAGTATTTCTGTGTTTAATACAAGGGTCTTAAGGAGAGTTTCCTAATCGTAGAAGAATATTTGTTTCCTAATTTATATGGATTCAATAAGAAGAAAATAGGAAACAAGAAATTTGCTCAAAGATTAATTAAGGAAAGTATCGTTGTCAAATATGTCTTAGTAAATTACGCATAACTTTCTCTACAAGTATGTGATTTACCTGATTCTAGTGGAATTTGGAAGCTAAGAAAAAGATCTACAAATCTCATGTTGACAACTTTCTTTAATTAAGTTGCTATTAATGCGAGATTTGCGCCCCAAGTAACAACAAAGCAAGACTTGACCTAGTTTGCCCTAGATTCCTTGAATTTATTATAAAATAGAGGGCAAGCTAAGGATTTGAGGCAATGAAAGTGGCAACAGAGGCAAAGAATTCACTTTAGAGGCTTAGAGAAGTTCACCATTGAAGGCTTGCAAGATCTTTCTCTTCTAGGATTTTCTTTATGATGTTTCTTCTACCCATTTATTTGTTTTATGTTTCTTTTTGCCAAGAGTGGTGATGTGTGTATAAAACCCATATATTTTATATTTATTTAAGCATGGATTTAAATATTTTGATATAAGAATTATTCTATTTATTTATGATATTGAGTGAATTTTGGGCCCACTAAATTAAATGTATTTTTATTATGTTTTGTTGGAATTTAAGGGCTTTTGTGGCATTTTAGGCATGGTTATTAAAATCTTGATGAAGAGCATAAGGACATTATTGCAGTATTTTGAGCATAACTTTTGTTACAGAGCTCAGATTAAGCTAATTTTGGTGTTTATGAAAAGATGAGAAAATTTTCTACAACTTTCATGAAGATAACGAAGCCCAATTCTTGTAATAAGAAGGTAAAAAACTATGTGCAAAGTGGATGATGAAGTTTGACCAAGTCAACTAGCATTCATAAATTTTAAGGATCAAGTTAGATTTTTAATTGGAGTGCAAATAATCTCTACTTGATGATCAAGTATCTTTGCATTTAATGCAAGGATCTTAAGGAGTTTCTTAATTTAAGTGGGATATTTGTTTCCTAATTTATATGGATTCAACAAAAAGAAATAAGAAACAAGAGATTTGGTCAAAGATTAATTAAGGAAAGTATTGTTATCAAACCTATCTCAGTAAATTAGGGACTATTTTCTCTATAAGTATGCGATTTACCTGATTTTGGTGGCGTTTGAAAGCTAAGAAAGAGATATAAAATCTTGTGTTGATAACTTTATGTAATTAAGCTGCCATTAATATTGAAGATTAGATAAGGATTCTCAAAGAGATTTGATTTGGATTTCTGCACTATCCTGACCATATCTTGAGCTAAAGAGATCAAATTGATGCTCTGTTTGCAGCATTGAAAAGCTAACAGAAAAATCTACAAATTATCTATTGAGATCGAGGGTAGGTTCGGTCATCTAAAAGGTGAGAAAAATTGTACAAGTTAGATACGAAAAGCTATCAGTTTTTCTATAAAAAAAAAGGGAAAACAAGTTTAACAAAGTATCTCTCTTTTGGTTCAGAAAATACATGAAAATTTCAAAGAGAGGAGTAGAGGCATGAACCCTAATTTGATGTGGGTGTATCCAGGTTTGAAGATTAGGAATTTTCTTCATCTTTTCCACCTATCTTCCATGGACTTTGTTGGGATTTCTTCTTTCTCTTCTTCTTTCTCTATGTGTAACTAAACTTCTCTAGTTAGGGTGATGATGGATCTTGTTCTTTGATGATGTAAACTCATTTATGTATTCAATTTAAGTTTTTATTTCATGATTTACGTGTTTAACTCATCTCTTAATGTTTTTCTTAATTTGATCAATTTTGGAATGATCTTGGGGTTTATGTATGATTTGGAAAAATTATGCACAAACTTAGAACTTGTGATAAACACCATAATTTCTGCAATAACTAGGAATAAACATTGTAAGTTATGTGATCTTGCTCTTTATTTGCTCGTTTTTTATAAAGCCTTCTCTATTTTGGGTTATACTAATGTTAGACCATTTGTGTACCGCAAGTGCACAGGTCATTCAAGTAATACAGATACAGAGTAAAAGTTCATTCCCACAAGGACGATTGGCTTCCAATACTAAGTATCAACCAATAGCTTATCTAAATTCTATTCAGGAACATATAAAATAGAGGAAAGTGCAGTAAACTAATCTAAAGACATAAAAGTGATAAATGAAAGTAAAGATAATGATTTAGAGATTTAGGGAATCTTTCTTCACCTCATACTTCAATTAATGCTACGCAATCCTTATAAGCAACATTAATGAATAGTTAAATTAGCTTGAAAATCTATTTTAGTTAAAAGCCTATGTTTAGGTTAGTTAACCCTAGCTTCCTTCACCTAGCTCACTATGCTTTCATGAGAGCTAGAGTGAAATCCACTAATGAACGACTTATTCTCAAACACACGCTATGCATGACTAAGAGGTATATTTTTATTCCATTAGCGAATCAACTTATCCAAGCCAATTGAACTCATCGAACATGCATTAACCATATGTATGATCTAAGATCCAAATTCCTATGTCTAGGTTCATCAGATTTTAACAAATCACTTGAAAGTTGGTCAAACAATCAAGAGCATTAAGAATCATATGATTGAACATAACCAAACATCAATATATACTCAAAGTAATACATAAACATCAATATTCATACAAGGATCCAAAGTAATCCCTAAATACAGTTCAACTACATCATGAAACACAAAAATCTATCACAAAAGTCATGTTTATGGAAGATGGAAGAGAGAAAAGAGAAGGGAGAAGGAAGGAAGCTCATGGATGTGATCTTCTATGCTTGAATCATCCTCCATAAGGAAGATGGCCTCCAACCTTGGCTCCCCTAACCTCTTCAGCTTCCAAAACGTGAATTCCAATCACAGCTTCTCTAAAACCTAAAAAGCTCTCTTTGTAAAATCTGTTAAAAATGTATTTATAGGCCCTGAAAACAGAGTCACGTCACGACATTAACCTGCCTATGCCACGACGCGTGTTGAATTTAGGTCAGCATGCTGCGATGCTCTTTCTTCACATTGCGGCATTCAGATTTCGTAGCTCTTTATCTGATACAGGGGATACTCCACCACGTCGTGACATTGATATGCCTGCGCCGCGGTGTCAACTGTTAAAATGCTTATTTGACTTTTTCTTCCAATATTAGCTCAAATGCTCCATATATCAGCTTGTTTGGAGCCCTTCCTGCAATAAAGAAATCACCAACTCATTAACAATTGCAAATCCACTTAATCAATAACAAAATAAGCACAAATTGCTCAATATCATACAGGAAAGATATCAGAATTGAATATAACAAATATAAGCACAAAACCTTCCAAATATACATACAATGAGGATTTAAGCAATCAATGAAAGCACATATATAATGCACAAATAACTGCATTTTATGAAGTTATCAACTAAGAAATTGGTTAACTCAAAGTAGTGTGAAGATTATTAATATATCAAGGGATTGTGTATTGATTAATTTTGGGAATTTGATCATAAATCATGGAATAGAACTTAGTTAAACTAATATGTGAATTTGCATTAAAAGTGTTCAAGTGAAATCGGAACCCTAACACTTTGATGTCATTATTTTTTCAACTTTTGTTTAATTGATTGTTTTATTGTTATTAATTTTAAATATTTTCTTGTTAGTATTTTCATTTATTTATATTCTTATCAACTCTCATCTTTTGTTAGCTTAAATAGTGTCGATTTAACGAATTTAGTAATTAATAGCGTAATCCTCATGGAACGATACTCTATTCATCACTTTATTACTTTTGCGATTTGGTGTACTTGCTAATATCATAACAAGTGGTTAAACTTTTCTCTTACTAGGCTGAAGATGTAGCTTGATTCAATTGACATGTATTAATTTAGATTTTTAATTAATTTATTTTTTATTCAATTTAAGTGCATATTATGATTCTTAATATTTTTATGAATTAGGCGCCCTTCATAAATTGATCCAGTGAGATGTATGTAGAATTGGAAGGTTTGCATATGACTTAGACCATAAATAATAAGTGTCATGGTTCATAATCATCAAGGAATGGAGGTTGTAGGTTATGTGGGAGAATTGTAGTATTTTTCATGAGAATCCATAGAGAGAAGGTCATGTCTTTAAGAGTTGGAGTTTAGATTAAGGAATTAACTAGGCTTTGATAATTAAAGAGAATTAATCCGTCAAGGATTTGAGTTTTAATTAATTAAGGGATTCTCTCCATCAATTGAATGACTAGAAATTAATTAGAATGAAAGTCCCAAAGCTACTCTATTATCTATGATAGATTATTGAATTAAGTAAAGTTGGATTCCTAGTGTCTTTACCATTGCTTTTTTGCACCTTAATTTGTTATCATGTTCTCTTTACTATTTTTAATTTAATGGTTTTACTTTATTTTATTTTTCTTTCAGTTACTTATTTTCCTTTGAACTCTCTTTGAATCAAATTCTTGTCTAGATAGTAGTTGGGTTAGTGAAGTGGTAATTGACAACTCAATCTCTATGGGAATGATACTTTCTTATCACTTTATTACTTTGGAGATTTGGTGCGCTTTCCAATTTTCTCAACAAGTTTTTAGCGCCGTTGTCAATGATTGAGTGATTTAGTCAATATCAATAGTACCTAAGAAGATACTAATCCAGGCGTCATTTTATTTTGCTTTTTTAATCGTTTTAGTTTTTTTTCTATTATTAATAGTTATTTTTTGTTTTATACGAGGTACGATTAATCCAACGGTATTGCTATTTGATCTAGAGATTGAAAAGACAACAAGAAAGAATATAAAGGAGACTAAGGCAAAGAAGAAAGCTCTGGTTGAAGGGAATAAACAGTCTATTCGTAGAACTTTGGATGAGTATTCTACACCTAGTGCTCAAGGGAGTATGTCAAGCATAATGATTCCTCCTCTTGAAGCAAACAATTTTGAGCTCAAGTTGTAACGCCCCAATTTTTAGAAAATATTCTGAATGTACTGTTTTCTGTTTTTCATGCTTTTGTATGAATGACCGTTGTGTCCCTATTTTTCTGTTCTTGATTTCTGTATGAAAACAATTACGATAATACAGGCTCAAATTTTATTTGATCGTTTTACGTAATTTGTTTCGAGACAGTAAAATAAAAATTTTTCTGAGCTACTGTATTAATTTTTCTGAAAGATATCAAGACTAAATAATACTTCTTGGATATTTTATTTGAACGTTTTGGACGATTACCTACGTTGTGGGAAAAAATGGAAAAATGACCGTTACGTCCCGACGTCTTGTTTTATTTTTTTTGTCTGTTTTTAATTGTTTTCTTCTTGATTTAATGCCCGAAAATACGTCTGTGAATTTTTATGGACTTTTTGTGTGATTTGCTCGGCGGCAGAAAATAATATTTTTCGGGCCGGGAAATCTTATTTTATTATTTAGAATTGGGGGATCTTACTTAACCCGATTGAATGAGACTAAAAATAATCTTTTAATTTTTAGGATTTAATCAAATAAAATAATTTTATATTATTATAATATTATTTTATTAGTCGGTATATTTTAGTGACATGGACCCGAAATATTTTGCGGGACCCACAATTAGCCGAAACGGTTAGATCGGTAGCTTAATTAATCACCGTAAGCGGTAGAACTTTCCGAGCAGTGACTATTGGCTTCGTGACTCAGAAAGAGCATTTAATCTGTTGTGTGACTCGGCATGTGAGTCACCATAACCAACCAATGGGATTCAAGCTTGCTCACCAAGGCTTGATCTTGGCCTTTGATTCATCCAATGGCTTGGATGAAGCCAAGCAAGGTGCCCACCTTGCACCTCACTTAATGCTACGGCCAAGAGGCCTTAGGAGACCAAAAATCACCTTCCATCTTCATCACTTTTCTCTCTTCTCTCTCTTCAAAACCCTAGCCACCATTGTTGTCCATTTTCCTCCTTCCATTCGGCCAAGCTAGTTTCCTAACACTCCAACCATCCAAAAATTTTTCTAACCAAGTTTCCTTAACCTAAACACCATTCTAAGAACCTTTGTAGTTGGGAGTTTCTTCAAATTCTTCCATTTAGGGCTTGGAAACCAACTTTGAAAGTTTTACCTAGAAGGTGAAATTTCATGCTTTTCTTTTCTCTCTTCTTTTTCAAAGTTCTAAACCATGATTTCTCCATGGTTTAGCTTCTTTTCATGGTTAATAACATGTAGATTTTATTTGAGATTTTTAGGTTTTTGGTGGTGAAAACCGTGACCTAGGAGGTGTGAAAGCAAGCTTTTGTCTTCATTTAAGGTAAGAGGAAGACAATTCTTATCATCCCTTGATGGTGGTAAGAAGATGGATTGTTTGTAGAATCCATAAGGATTCGGTTGTGGTGTGTTTATTGATGTGTATTTGTTAAGTTTTGTGGTTGCTAGTAGCTTAATTGTTGTATGTTAGTAGCTTTCTTGTTTGGTAATTGTAATAATTTTGCATGTCTAATAGCTTTTGATTGTATGTCTATAAGCTTTAAATTAGGTTTTTGTGTTAGAAATATTTTGCATGTGTTAGAAATATTTTGCATGTGTTAGAGATATAAATGCATGTGTTAGAATTGTATGATAAGGTTTAGGATGTGAATAACATGTGTAAATTTGCATGAGTGTTCCAAAGAACACATTTCCTAGCTCACGGCAATGCCAAAATGTGAGGACCAAAATGTTCTCTTCATTTTTCCTAAAGTGCAACTTAATTGATTAGGAGAAATAAGAAGGTTTTAAATGGTTTTGATCAAAAAAAAGGAATTTATAAATCAAATGGTAAAGATTTAGTACATTTTAGACCAACATGCCTAAAAGATTTATTTGATTCAAAATCATTACTTTATAACATGATTTAATGAATTTAGATAAGATAATACCTTTGACATGATTTAGAAATCAAATGAAAAAGTTTTACAAAATTCGGCCAACATGCCACTATAGGTAATTATGATTTCTAAAACTTGATTTCAAACTTTTTTTTAATCAAAAAGAGACAATACAAGTTAACAAGAAATTTTCTATAATGATTTTTGAAGAAACAAATTGAGTAGAATTAAGCTTAAAGGATTAAAACTAGTGATTTTATCATTAGGAAGTAAAATACAGAAATTTTGAGAAATTTTCTAACATATAGCTCACTTTAGGTTTTGAAGCATGTTAGAGATTTCAAAAAGAATTAAATTATATGGTTAAAAATTAGGTAAATAGAAAATTTTATGGAAAATTTAGAAAACCATTATTATAAGTTTATAAACAAAATCTTCAATTTTTAGTAAAAATGAACCTATAAGATAGTAAAAATATCCTAATGACAGTATGCGGTATGAAAAATTATTCTACGTAGTTTAAATGTACTAAATACTATTTCTATCTGTTTAAACAGTAATTTTAAGGGCATTAGAATAAGAAAATGATTTAAAAATCCTACGCGATTGAGAAAACGTATTAAAAATGCTACGCGATTTTAAAAACAGAAAAATATCTTTACCCGATTTGTAAATGTTTGTAAAAACGACGGAATTATAAAAATGCGATAAAATTTCTACGCGATTGACCGTTACTGTGTCTATTTTATGCTGTCGGGAAAATGTGAACCCGTACAGGCTTTTGAAAAAAAAAATTTATTTTATGCTGTCGGGAAAATGTGAACCCGTACAGGCTTTTGAAAATTTATTTTATGCTGTCGGGAAAATGTGAACCCGTACAGGCTTTTTTGAAAATTTATTTGCTGTCGGGAAAATGTGAACCCGTACAGGCTTTCCATCTATCTGTTATGTGTGCCATATATTTGGTGGATTTGTTGACGAGACGAATCACATCGTGTTGTCGATGCGATAAACGTAGTGTGGTTCATTGTTCTAATGAACTTGGAGACTTTAGTGTACGGGATCCCACATGTGGACAGTTGGTCGCTCCATTTGGCCGTGGTAAACCGATAGCACACTATGGTACTCGACATACACTATATTTAATCAAGATTGGTGAAATCTAGTAGTACATTTGCTGTAGTGCCACAACGTGAGGCCGTGAACTACACCACGCTGGATTGATGGATTCTTGTGTCGTGGGGCTATAGGCGCATACGTGTGACCAAGCAATAGTTGGTGGGGGCAGCCGTGGTACTATTAGGTTTTGCGAATCATTCCTCTCTACGATACTTGTGTTTTTTTAGCTCCATGGAGTAGGATTTTGTTATATTATTTATCTCTATATCTATTTGTTTCCATCTTATCTATTTATTTTTATACGTATTTTATTTATTTATTTTATCTGATTACTATTATTATTTATTATTATATCTTATCTGTTTATTTATATTTCTTATTTTATCTGTGAGGTTTTATCGTGAAGTGACATATTGTGATGATACCTAAATTTTACTTCAATTAATTATTATAATTGTTAAAGCTTTATGTATTGCATGAACGTATGTATATATTGTTTGTCATCTTTTTATTGGCCATGTTGTGATGATTTTATGTTGTCTTACCTCTTTGTTATATGTATTTTCTGTTTATTTATTTTACGCGGTAAAGACTTCGAGGAAGAGGAACGACCTCTTGAGATCGTGTACCACGAAGAGGAGGAAGATCGGCAAGCGGTGACGACCGGTTGACGATCGGGAACCATCCGATCATCCATATCCTCTGGATTGATTGTGAGGGATGGCGACGCCGAGGATTTTGGGATTCATAGAGCTGGTATTTCATGGAGGTGCTCGGCTTGGCATCTACGAGGAGAGACGTGACTCTGTGACGTATGCGGGACGTGTGGCCGTGATCCTACGTCATCATTTTGATGAAGAGCCTGTCATGACGACGACGTTATTTACGCACTTAGAGTTGCCCTTATCCATTAGGCGTTATTGGGGTCTTGAAAACCCGAGCCTAGTGAGATAAGCATCGTATCGGCTACGATCCCGTTATCGCCGTGTGTCGAGGCATCAGGATATTTATCCCACGATGATCATTTTCGGGTTGATAGTGATCCATCGGAGGATTAGATAACCATGATGTTTTTTTTTTGGCGCGTCGGCGTATGTACGTATATATTAACTCTTTTATTGCTTTCTTTCTTGTTTTTGTTTAAATATTTGTAGTCTTAGTTGTAAATTATTTGTACAACTTATAACTTAACCATATGTATATTATCGGTAATGATGTTTTTTTTTTATTTCGTATTTTCCGCATTATCTTTTTATATCATATTTACAATCTATCGGGAATTATTTTACAACCCGTAATAATATTTAACTAATGTTTCACAACTTGGGTAGATTTTATTTCTATTTCTTTTATTTTCTTTTATGTGTGACATCCTCCAAAGGGTGTTACATTAGTTAGTATCGAGCCCAAGTTAGAGTCTTTTGGGGTTGTGGTTGGGTCTGTTTTTGTTTGTCTTTGTGTGATTCTCTCGTGATCTTTGTGATTTATATCCTTTCGGAAATATCTAGAAGGATGTATCTAACTTTATTTTGTTATGTTTGAAGAAAGAAGATGGCTGGTAGAGGTAGAGGACGTGCTAACGTAAATCGTGATGAGGACCCGATGTTGGTTCTTCTTGAAGCTATGCGGCGGATGGTGAAGTGATTACTCGGCAAAATTTGAGAAGCGACTCAACAACAAGATGCTACGGTGATGCCCTAAATTTATCTGAATTTAGGCGCCATAATCCGCCACAATTTAGAGGCGAGGTGGATCCTGAGAAAGCGAGTCAATGGATGCAAGATTTAGAAAGAATCTTTGAGGGGATGAGATGTACGGATGAAAAGAAAGTAACTTATGTTGTTTTCATGTTGAGAGGAGATGCGAGAACATTGGTGGAGAGGAGTCCGCCGAGTGTTGCAAGTGAAGGGACCGAGATCACACAGGGAAGTATTTTCTAATGCTTTTACTGGATAAGTATTTTCTGCGAGTGCTAGGCATGCCAAGGAGATGGAATTTCTTGGGTTGCGACAGGGGAAATATGACGGTGAATGAATACGCTACAAGATTTGAAAGTCTGTCTCAATTTTCGGATTATGCTCAAAATCGACAAGATGAGGTATGGAAATGTCGGAAGTTTGAGTCCGGATTGAGAGTAGAATTGAAGCGGGAGTGATATCTCTCGAGGATGAATCATTTTCATGCTTTGGTAGACGCGTGTGCACGGCTTGAGGAGCTTGAACCGTCGCGAGATCAAAGGAGTCGGAACTTTGGGCCGACAAGGTTTCAAAGAGGTGGAGGTAGCAATACAAATCGGTTTACTGCGTAAGCCGTATGCTAGACCACAAGGAAGTCGGACTCGGCGACCGCTAGTTGGGGGGAGTGTACCTAGTGGTGGAGCGGGACGAGAGTGGTGTTTACAGAGCGTGTTTTAAGTGTGGTAAGAAGGGCCATCTATCTCCAGTTGTACAATCAAGGGAAGCTGTCTGTTTTAAGCTGTGGACGACTGGGCATATGTCAAAGGATTGTACTCGACCGGAGAAGAAACCTGTTCATTCGTCATGTTAGAACTAATCGGCAAAAATCGAAAATACTCAACGAGAGATCGGAGGGCGAGTGTACACAATGATGGGATCTGAAGTATCGCAATCGGATGACCTTATTCAAGGAGAGGGTGAAATCGGAGGTAACCTTCTGACTGTATTGTATGACTTGGGTGCTACACACTCGTTTATTGCCTATGATTGTGTGGAAAGACTGAAGTTGCTGTGTCTTCTCTGAATGTTAAGTTGAGTGTATCTACGCCAACCGCTAAACTGTAGTTACTTCTAAGATCTGTTTGGATTGTCCTATTGTTGTGAAGGGCCGTTTGTTTTTGGTCAATTTGATTTGTTTGCCTCTTATTGAGATAGATGTAATCTTAGGGATGGACTTTGGTTATGTTCTAACCATATCCTTATAGATTGTGCAAAGAAAACTATAGTTTTCCTAAGGAAGAAGAGTCTGGATTCTTAACTTCTTTGTTAAGGTCAAGTCTTTGTTGAGAGATGGAGCGCAGGGATATCGGGTATTGTCTTCTCTAGAAGTTAAGAATGAGAAGGATGTGAATACTATTCCCGTTGTCAACGATTTTCCGGATGTTTTCTGACGATGTACCTGGTTTACCGCTTGAGCGGGAGATCGAATTCTCAATTGATTTAGTACTTAGAGAACAGGTCCTATCTCAATTGCACCATACCGTATGTCGCCAGTAGAGTTGGAGGAGCTGAAGAAGCAATTGGTGGAACTGTTGGAGAAAGAGTTTGTACGACCTAGCGTTTCCCCATGGGGTGCGCCAGTGCTTTTGGTCAAGAAGAAGGATGGAACTTCACGACTTTGTGTGGATTATCGGCAATTGAACAAGGTGACTATCAAGAATAAATATCCGCTTCCAAGAATCGATGATTTGATGGATCAATTAAGAGGAGCTGTGATATTTTCCAAGATTGATTTGTGATCAGGTTATCACCAGATTCGTGTAAGAGGGGAAGATGTGCCGAAGACTGCTTTTCGGACTCGTTATGGACATTATGAGTATCAAGTAATGCCATTCGGGGTGACGAATGCTCCTGCCATATTTATGGATTATATGAACAGGATATTTCGTCCATATCTAGACAGATTTGTCGTTGTCTTTATCGATGACATTCGATCTATTCTCGATCGAAGGAAGAGCATGTTGAACATCCGAAAGTTGTTCTTGATTTTGAGAGAGAAGCGGTTGTATGCGAAGTTGGCTAAGTGTGAGTTCTGGTTAGAAGAAGTCCAATTTCTTGGTCACGTAATTTCTAAAGAAGGTATTGCGGTGGACCCATCGAAAGTGGAGGCTGTTTTACGGTGGGAGAGACCTAAGACAAGAATGAAGTTCGAAGTTTTGTTGGACTTCTTGGTTATTATCGGAGATTTATCGAAGGTTTTTCCAAGATTGCTGGACCACTTACGCAGGCCGACGAGGAAAAGTCAAGCTTTTGAATGGACGGAAGAGCGTGAAGCCGGTTTTCAAGAGTTGAAGAAGAGATTAACAAGCGCACCGGTATTGATCCTACCGGTTCGATGAAATCTTTCGATGTGTATTGTGACGCTTCTTATCAAGGACTATGATGCGTGTTGATGCAAGACCGGAATGTGGTGGCATATGCTTCTCGACAATTGAAGGTTCATGAAAAGAATTATCCTACGCATGATTTGGAATTGGCTGCGGTAGTTTTTGCTTTGAAGATATGGAGGCATTTTCTCTATGGAGCAACGTTCAACATATTCAGTGATCACAAGAGTTTGAAGTACTTGTACGACCAGAAGGAGCTGAATATGAGGCAGCGAAGATGGTTAGAATTTCTGAACGACTATGATTTTCAACTTTTGTACCACCCTGGTAAGGCGAATGTCGTGGCTGATGCCTTGAGTAGAAAGATTATCAGTGTTTCTGCTCTAATGATTAAAGAGAAAGAGCTCATTGAACAGTTTAGAGATGAGTGGTCATTTGTTGAGTTGGAAACGGGAAAGATCTGTATGAATATGGTTACTATCTCAAGCGAGCTGATGGAAGATATAAGGGAAAAGCAAATTGCCGATAAATTTTTACAAGGAATAAGGGAGCAGATGAAGCAAAATGAGGCAGTAGAGTTCGAGAGAAGGAACGATGGAATTATGAGGTTTCGGGGTAGAATCTGTGTTCCTCGTGACCGAGAACCGAGGCGATATATTGTGGAACATGCCCATACTAGTCTATTAAGTATGCATCCGGGCATAACAAAAATGTACCAAGACTTGAAGAAGTTATTCGGTGGCATGGAATGAAAGGTGATGTAGTTAGATGCGTGTCAACTTGCCTAGTTTGTCAAAAATCGAAAGTTGAACACCAAAGGCCAGCCGCTGGGATGTTGCAACCATTATCGATTCCCGAATGGAAATGGGACAGACATTTCTATGGATTTCGTTCTTGGTTTGCCAAAGACAAGGAGAGGTCATGATTCGATATGGGTTATAGTCGATAGACTTACGAAATCGGCTCATTTCTTACCAATCAATATTAAATATTCATTGGAAAGATTAACCCGATTGTACATCGGCGAGATTGTCAGATTACATGGAGTGCCTACATGTATAGTTTCGACAGAGATCCGAGGTTTACGTCAAGATTTTGGCGAAGTTTGCAAGAAGCTATGGGAACCAAGTTACGACTGAGTTCAGCGTATCATCCTCAGACTGACGGTCAGACAGAGAGAACTATACAGTCTTTGGAGGATTTGTTACGGGCTTGTGTTTTGAAACAACGGAGAAGTTGGGATGAATTTTTATCTTTGATAGAATTCACCTACAACAATAGTTTTCACGCAAGCATCGGAATGGCACCTTATGAAGCATTGTATGGAAGACGATGTCGAACGCCGCTATGTTGGTATCAAGATGGGAGAGTATAAGCGTTGGACCGGAACTTGTACAACGGACTACGGATAAAGTCAAGATGATACAAGAGAAGATGAGGACGGCACAAAGCAGACAAAAGAGTTATGCGGACAAACGAAGACGATCTCTTGAGTTTAAGGAGGGTGAGCATGTATTTCTAAGAGTTACTCCTACGACGGGTGTCGGAAGAGTAATTAAGTCGAAGAAGCTTACTCCTAAATTCATTGGACCATATCGATTATCGGACGTATAGGTCTGTAGCATATCAAATTGCTTTGCCGCCTTTTCTATCCAATTTGCATGACGTGTTTCATGTGTCTCGATTACGGAAGTATATACCGGATCCAACACATGTTATACGACCCGGATGACGTGCGATTAAAGGAGAATTTGACTTATGAAACTTTACTGTCGGAATAGAGAGACGAGAAGGTAAAGCGACTTCGAGGAAAGATGATTGAGCTAGTGAAAGTCATATGGAATGATGTGACGGGTGAGGCTACTTGGGAGCTGGAAGATAAAATGAAGGATCGTATCCTCATTTGTTTGAATGAACATCGAATTTCGAGGACGAAATTTTTATTTGTTGGGGAGAGTTGTAACGCCCCAATTTTTAGAAAATATTCTCGAATGTATTGTTTTACTTTTTTCATGCTTTTGTATGAATGACCGTTGTGTCCCTATTTTTCTGTTCTCGATTTACGTATGAAAACAATTACGATAATACTGGGCTCAAATTTTATTTGATCGTTTTACGTAATTTGTTTCGAGACGATAAAATAAAAATTTTTCTCGAAGATTCTTGTATTAATTTTTCTGAAAAAGATATACAGACTAAATATCTTCTTGGATATTTTATTTGAACGTTTTGGACGATTACCTACGTTGTGGGAAAAAATGGGAAAATGACCGTTACGTCCCGAACGTCTTGTTTTCGCTTTATTTTTTTGTCTGTTTTTAATTGTTTTCTTCTTGATTTAATGCCCGAAAATACGTCTGTGAATTTTTATGGACTTTTTGTGTGATTTGCTCCGAGGGAAAATAATATTTTTTTCGGGCCGGGAAATCTTATTTTATTATTTAGAATTGGGGGATCTTACTTAACCCAATTCTGAATGAGACTAAAAATAATCTTTTAATTTTTAGGATTTAATCAAAATAAAATAATTTTATATTATTATAATATTATTTTATTAGTCAAGTATATTTTAGTGACAAGTGGACCCTAAATATTTTGCGGGACCCACAATTAGCCGAAACGGTTAGATCGGTAGCTTAATTAATCACCGTAGCGGTAGAACTTTCCGAGCAGTGACTCGGCTAGTGACTCAACTCGAGAGCATTTAAATGTTGTGTGACTCGGCATGTGAGTCACCAGGAACCAACCAATGGGATTCAAGCTTGCTCACCAAGGCTTGATCTTGGCCTTTGATTCATCCAATGGCTTGGATGAAGCCAAGCAAGGTGCCCACCTTGCACCTCACTTAATGCTACGGCCAAGAGGCCTTAGGAGACCAAAAATCACCTTCCATCTTCATCACTTTTCTCTCTTCTCTCTCTTCAAAACCCTAGCCACCATTGTTGTCCATTTTCCTCCTTCCATTCGGCCAAGCTAGTTTCCTAACACTCCAACCATCCAAAAATTTTTCTAACCAAGTTTCCTTAACCTAAACACCATTCTAAGAACCTTTGTAGTTGGGAGTTTCTTCAAATTCTTCCATTTAGGGCTTGGAAACCAACTTTGAAAGTTTTACCTAGAAGGTGAAATTTCATGCTTTTCTTTTCTCTCTTCTTTTTCAAAGTTCTAAACCATGATTTCTCCATGGTTTAGCTTCTTTTTCATGGTTAATAACATGTAGATTTTATTTGAGATTTTTAGGTTTTTGGTGGTGAAAACCGTGACCTAGGAGGTGTGAAAGCAAGCCTTTTTGTCTTCATTTAAGGTAAGAGGAAGACAATTCTTATCATCCCTTGATGGTGGTAAGAAGATGGATTGTTTGTAGAATCCATAAGGATTCGGTTGTGGTGTGTTTATTGATGTGTATTTGTTAAGTTTTGTGGTTGCTAGTAGCTTAATTGTTGTATGTTAGTAGCTTTCTTGTTTGGTAATTGTAATAATTTTGCATGTCTAATAGCTTTTGATTGTATGTCTATAAGCTTTAAATTAGGTTTTTTTGTGTTAGAAATATTTTGCATGTGTTAGAAATATTTTGCATGTGTTAGAGATATAAATGCATGTGTTAGAATTGTATGATAAGGTTTAGGATGTGAATAACATGTGTAAATTTGCATGAGTGTTCCAAAGAACACATTTCCTAGCTCACGGCAATGCCAAAATGTGAGGACCAAAATGTTCTCTTCATTTTTCCTAAAGTGCAACTTAATTGATTAGGAGAAATAAGAAGGTTTTAAATGGTTTTGATCAAAAAAAAGGAATTTATAAATCAAATGGTAAAGATTTAGTACATTTTAGACCAACATGCCTAAAAGATTTATTTGATTCAAAATCATTACTTTATAACATGATTTAATGAATTTAGATAAGATAATACCTTTGACATGATTTAGAAATCAAATGAAAAAGTTTTACAAAATTCGGCCAACATGCCACTATAGGCAATTATGATTTCTAAAACTTGATTTCAAACTTTTTTTTAAAAAGAGACAATACAAGTTAACAAGAAATTTTCTATAATGATTTTTGAAGAAACAAATTGAGTAGAATTAAGCTTAAAGGATTAAAACTAGTGATTTTATCATTAGGAAGTAAAATACAGAAATTTTGAGAAATTTTCTAACATATAGCTCACTTTAGGTTTTGAAGCATGTTAGAGATTTCAAAAAGAATTAAATTATATGGTTAAAAATTAGGTAAATAAAAAATTTGGAAAATTTAGAAAACCATTATTATAAGTTTATAAACAAAATGCTGTCAATTTTTAGTAAAAATGAACCTATAAGATAGTAAAAATATCCTAATGACAGTATGCGGTATGAAAAATTATTCTACGTAGTTTAAATGTACTAAATACTATTTCTATCTGTTTAAACGGTAATTTTAAGGGCATTAGAATAAGAAAATGATTTAAAAATCCTACGCGATTGAGAAAACGTATTAAAAATGCTACGCGATTTTAAAAACAGAAAAATATCTTTACCCGATTTTTAAACGTTTGTAAAAACGACGGAATTATAAAAATGCGATAAAATTTCTACGCGATTGACCGTTACTGTGTCTATTTTATGCTGTCGGGAAAATGTGAACCCGTACAGGCTTTTGAAAAAAAAAATTATTTTATGCTGTCGGGAAAATGTGAACCCGTCACAGGCTTTTGAAAATTTATTTTATCTGTCGGGAAAATGTGAACCCGTACGAGGCTTTTTGAAAATTTATTTCTTTGTCGGGAAAATGTGAACCCGTACGATGCTTTCCATCTATCTCATTATGTGTGCCATATATTTGGTGGATTTGTTGACGAGACGAATCACATCGTGTTGTCGATGCGATAAACGTAGTGTGGTTCATTGTTCTAATGAACTTGGAGACTTTAGTGTACGGGATCCCACATGTGGACAGTTGGTCGCTCCGCTGGGCCGTGGTAAACCGATAGCACACTATGGTACTCAACATACACTATATTTAATCAAGATTGGTGAAATCTAGTAGTACATTTGCTGTAGTGCCACAACGTGAGGCCGTGAACTACACCACGCCTGGATTGATGGATTCTTGTGTCGTGGGGCTATAGACGCAACGTGTGACAAATGCGCGAATAGTTGGTGGGACGTACCATGGTACTATTAGGTTTTGCGAATCATTCCTCTCTCTGATACTTGTGTTTTTTTTAGCTCCATGGAGTAGGATTTTGTTATATTATTTATCTCTATGTCTATTTGTTTCCATCTTATCTATTTATTTTTATCTGTATTTTATTTATTTATTTTATCTGGTTACTGTTATTATTTATTATTATATCTTATCTGTTTATTTATATTTCTTATTTTATCTGTGAGGTTTTATCTGTGAAGTGACATATTGTGATGATACCTAAATTTTACTTCAATTAATTATTATAATTGTTAAAGCTTTATGTATTGCATGAACTGTATGTATATATTGTTTGTCATCTTTTTATTGGCCATGTTGTGATGATTTTATGTTGTCTTACCTCTTTGTTATATGTATTTTCTGTTTATTTATTTTACGCGGTAAAGACTTCGAGGAAGAGGAACAGCCTCTTGAGATCGTGTACCCGAAGAGGAGGAAGATCGGCAAGACGGACGACCGGTTGACGATCGGGAACCATCCGATCATCCATATCCTCTGGATTGATTGTGAGGGATGGCGACGCCAGATTTTTGGGATTCATGAGCTGGTATTTCATGGAGGTGCTCGGCTTGGCATCTACGAGGAGACCGTGACTCGCGTGACGTATGCGGGACGTGTGACCGTGATCCTACGTCATCATTTTGATGAAGAGCTGTCATGACGACGACGTTATTTCGCACTTAGAGTTGCCCTTATCCATTAGGCGTTATTGGGGTCTTGAAAACCCCGAGCCTAGTGAGATAAGCATCGTATCGACTGCGCGCGATCCCGTTATCGCCGTGTGTCGAGGCATCCGGGATATTTATCCCCGATGATCATTTTCGGTGATAGTGATCCATCGAGGATTAGATAACCATGATGTTTTTTTTTGGGCGCGTCACGTATGTACGTATATATTAACTCTTTTATTGCTTTCTTTCTTGTTTTTGTTTAAATATTTGTAGTCTTAGTTGTAAATTATTTGTACAACTTATAACTTAACCATATGTATATTATCGGTAATGATGTTTTTTTTTTTTATTTCGTATTTTCCGCATTATCTTTTTATATCATATTTCTGTCTGTCAGGAATTATTTTACAACCCGTAATAATATTTAACTAATGTTTCACAACTTGGATAGATTTTATTTCTATTTCTTTTATTTTCTTTTATGTGTGACATCCTCCAAAGGGGTGTTACACAAGTCAGCCCTAATCCATATTGTTCAACAAGAGAAATTTGGTGGAAATGATGATTATGACCATAATCTCCACATCTCCAACTTCATACATATGTGTAAAAATATCAAGACTAATGTGGCTACTAAAGATGATATAAGACTGAGGCTTTTCAGATATTCTGTAAGGTACAAGGCGAGGAATTGGTTGCAATTATTGCCTAATGGGAGTGTCACCACATAGAATGATTTGGCTAACAAGTTCCACTCTTGATTCTTCCCCCCATCCAAGTACATGAAGATAAGGAGTGAGATCATATGTTTCTCACTAAAGGAGGCTGAATCCTTATATGAGGAATGAGAAAGATATAAGGAGATGCTGAGAACATGTCAAAATCATAGGTTTGATGAGTTTCAACAAATGCAAATCTTCTACAGCAACCTAAACCCGTCCACAAGGTGCATGGTTGATGCTGTAACATCCCCAGGACTGCCTGCAGGATTGACGAGTGTCTCCACAAATCAACACGAGTCTTTTCAGCGTGTTTTGTCCTCACTCACACGCATCCTAGGAAACTTCCCAGGAGGTCACCCATCCCACAATTACTCCAGGTCAAGCACGCTTAACAATAGAGTTCTTATGTTCTAGGCTCCCGAAAAAAAGTTGTAACTTGTTGATATGGTTACGCCTAATCAATTCCTTTAAGCCATCCTCAACTATGTAGTCCCATACCTACACAGTCTCTGAATCCCTCTCATTTCGGTGCGTATTCAGTTCATTCATGGGACCCTTCGCCTAGAAGCATGCCAGGAGCTGCCCATTGTACATGCTTCAATTCGCACCGGCGTCCACTCCCCGCCCTCATCAACCCTGGGACACCACAGATGCATCGACTGGAGGTTCTCTCAATACCAAAACTCTTAAAGAAGCTAAGCAATTCATTGAGATTATAGCAACTAATGAGTACTAAATGCCCAGTGGAAGGTCAGTAGTGAAGAGGGAAGTAATGGAATTGGACACTTTTGATGCGATTCTTGCTCAATAACTTTCAAGCCTCACTAAGCAACTAGACCTAATGCAAGTAAGTACAGTGAATTTTAATTCTCCATATTTGGTATGTGATTTTTCTAGAGGTAATAATGTTAATGGCCATTGTGAAGCTAGTGGTCTAACGTCCCAAGAGCAGGTTAATTACATGTGAAATCCTTCAAGATCTCAATATAACCTATATTCAAACTCTTATAATCTGCGATGGAAGAATCACCAAAATCTTTTATGGAGTAATCAAAGAGTGCAACAAAATAGCCAAAAAGCAAGACAACTTGGGAGGATGCTATTGAAAACTCTCCAAGCAAACATCCACCTTTGTCCAGTATACCACAAATTTTATACAAGAGACAAGGGCTAATTTCAAGAATCATGAAGCTTCAATTAGAAATTTGGAGACTCAAGTGGAGCAACTAGCCCAAATGTTCAGTAGTATGCAACTAGGTTCATTTTCTATTGATACCATCACTAACCCAAAAGATGGTCTCAAAAAATAATGCATAGCCATCATCTTTCGAAGTGGTACAAAGCTTAAAGAGAAAGTTGAGAAGCCTATGGAGGAGGTTATTCATGAGCAAGTAGAAGAAGGCTCTCTCTCGGATCAAGATCAAGCAAGATTGTCCAACAAGAAGAACAGACTAAGAGGAGAAAGAAAAAGAATAAGCTTGATAGGGATAAGCCTTATGTCATATCACCTTATGATAGGGTACTATATTCTCAACTATTGAAGAAGCAGAACCAAAAGAAGCAATTTTCTAAGTTTCTATAAGTCTTCAAGAAGCTACAGATCAACATTCCTTTCACAGAAGCACTTGAACAAATGCCTTCCTATGCCAAGTTCATGAAAGAACTTTTATCTAGGAAAAGGAAGCTATATGACAACATCATATGACACTTACTGAAGAGTGGGGTGCTATTTTAAAAAAATTGTTGCCATTGAAGCTCAAGGACCCATGTAGTTTCAACATTCCTTATGATATTGATTCACAATTTTTAGGAAAAACACTTTGTGATTTGGGGGCTAATGTCAACTTAATGCCATTGTTTATTTAAGAAAAACTAGGTTTGGGAGATCCAAAACCCACCTTCACTATACTACAACTTGCTAATAGATCACATTTATACCCTTAGGGTGTGGTCGAGGATATGCTTGTAAAGGTGGACAAATTCATTTTTCTGATGGACTTCTTCATTGTGACATGAATGAAAACCACCACATTCCATTAATCTTTAGGAGGCCATTTTTAGCAATATTCGAAGCATTGATTGATGTATCTAGAGGTGAACTCTTTTGAGGGTGGTTGGAGATCAAGTGACTATCAATGTTTTTTCTAAGTCTTCACCAACATTAGATCTCTATGCCCCCGTTAATTACGTTAAAGATAAGTCTCAAAAGGATTTGGCTAGCAAGGGTTCTTCACCATTAATTGATGTTAACCCTCCTATTTCTAAGATTGTTAAAATAGAGAAGAGTCCTCCTATTGTCCATGATTCATTGCAAATTGGTCCCATATCTTTTGATTAATTTAAATCACCATGGCCTAGTGGAATCTTTCATGCCAAGGTGCATTTAGGACAACCAACACCATTTGTGTGAATGCTTATGTCATGAAGATCATGAAGGTTTTGATAATAACAAAGCAATGCCAAAGATCAAGTCCAAAGGATGCTAAAATGGTATAGTTTATAGGACTTAGGGTCTTTATGTGAGAAGCTCTCTAAAGAATCTCAAAATGTTTTACAAAGAGTTCTCTTGAAAATTATTTTAGTTGGTAGACTATTTTACAAACAAATGAGGTTTTAATCTTGCATCTTGAAAATCTGTTCAATTCTTTTAAAAATCCAAGTGTTCTAAGTTAGAAATGTTTACCAAGCTTAATTAGTCTAAAATAGGTTCTAGGATGATTGTAATCACATCCAATGGCTTAGTAATTAATTAATAATTTTTTTTTGAAAGCTGGTAATCGATTACCAAGACCTGGTAATCGATTACAGACATGCAGAAACATGTTTTTCAAAAGTCAGAGACTTGGTAATCGATTAATAAGCTATGGTAATCAATTACCTCACCAAACAAAAGCTTAGTAATCGATTACCATATGCCAGTAATCAATTACCACCTACCCAGGAAGCCTAGAACTTACCACAAGTCTGAAACTAGCAACGACTAGTTTCAGAGCATTTAATGCTTGAGTAAATGGCCCCTATCGGATTTTTTTCATTGAGGACTATAAATTCAAGTCTTGGGACACTTATTACAAGAGGCTAACACTATGAAAAACATCTCCTAAGCATTTGATCTGTGAATCATCAATTGTGCTTTGTTTTTGAGAAATTAATTAAGATATCTTGAGAGTTTCATTAGAACTTCAATTTGTATATCTACTCATTGAGTGAGCTATATTTATTTCAATATATTTGTAATCACTTGAGATGATGGAGGATCCCTTAAGAAACTAAGAGGCTTCTACACAAGAGTTTGATGATCCTTGAAGTGTAGGAAGAACTCAACTATTGTAAAAGGTTTATCAAACACCTTGTGAAGCTTGATTAGAGTAGAAACTCCTTGGTGGATGATCCTTGGGACTGGACATAGATCACAAGCGTGATTGAACCAGTATAAATCTCAGTGTGTAATCTTCTCGATCCTTATCTCTTTACATTCAAGCTTATTTATTACTTTTACATACTTGGTGCTTGTTCTACCTTTCATTTATACTATTTAAGATTATGTATTGTCATAAATCAGTTCAATTCAAAGAATATAGCTTCGAAGAAAATTAAAAGGGGTTTGTTTGCAAAAAATCTTAAAATACTCAATTCACCCCCTCTTGAGTCTTGAAGTCACTTGGTAACAAGTGGTATCAGAACTAGACTCTTATTTAAAGAGCTTAACAACTTGAAGAAGAGTGATGACTTCTTTTCAAAATGTTTTACCTGAAGATTCCTCAATTAATAGGCCTCCAGCTTTTATTGGCATCAGTTATACTTACTAGAAAGAGAGAATGAAAATTTTCATTGAAGCTATTGATCTTGATGTTTGGGATGCCATTGAAAATAGTCCCTTTGTCACTACAAAAAACGCGCTAAATTGCTGCGATTTTTTTTTTTACAATTTGCTACGCTTTTACAAAACATTATTTTTATGTTTGCTGCAATATATTACGGCAGTTTTTCAGTTGCGGTTTTAAACCCCCACAATTTTGCGGCGTTTTTTTTTAATTTACGGCGGGTTTTGACCTTCACTATCTTTTAGCCTGAATCTATTTACCAAACAATTTGCGGCAGTTTTTTTAAATTGTAGCGGTTTTTAACCTTCACTATCTTTTACCCTGAATCTATTTACCAAACAATTTGCAGCGTTTTTTTTTTTTAAAATTGTGATAGTTTTTAACCTCCACTATCTATTTACCTGATTTTATTTACCAAAAAATTGCAAAGGTTGTAAACCGCCTCTATTTGATTATTGTAAACAATTTTTTGACTTTCTTGTTGGTTGGATGATTTTTTTTTTAAAAGATTTACTGCATATTTAATTTTTAATTCTTATAACGTTTAAGATGCACATTTAGAACAATTAATTGTATAAAACTGTAGATATAAATATGAATCAAATTGCATTAAAAATATTCATAGTAACATAAATCACATAAGTTAGAATCCATAATAAGTTAAATAAATTCATCCCTTATAACTAAAACTTACAACTTAAAATCTTTAATAACCTAAAGTAGTGCCATAATAAATGAACATAAAAAATCAACAATAAATATGTTGTTGGTTGTTTGTGTTGCTACCACCAGATGATCTTCTTGCATCCAATGGCGTAGTAGGTTCACTTGAAGCATCACCTGCCTGAAATAGCAAAAGACATTTAGTAAGAAACTACAAAGAGATAAATAGAATCATGAAGTAATGAATCAATGTGCACAAGAGTAATGAAAAGCAATGGCCCCCCACGGTTTGCTTAATTTGAAAGCAAATATGATGTAAAAATATTATTACCTCCATAGTATATAATCCCATATATTAGAACTACCAAAAGCTTGTCTATTTTACTACTATAATAATTCCCAAACACCTCTCTAACTTCATTTCCCTTTTACAATTTCCACAACTCAGATTACCTAAGAGCTTTTTATATATCACACACATAAATACTAATGGAATTTGTAACATCTTGGGACTGTCTGCATGATTGACGAGTGTCTCCACAAACTAATACAGGTCTTTTCAGCGTGCTTTGTCCTCACTCACACGCATCCTAGGAAACTTCTCAGGAGGCCACTCATCCCACAATTGCTCCAGGTCAAGCATGCTTAACCATAGAGTTCTTATGTTCTAGGGTCCCGAAAAGAAGTTGCAACTTATTGATATGATTAAGTCTAATCAATTCCTTTAAGCCATCCTCAACTATGCAGTCCCATACTTGCACAGTCTCTGAATCCCTCTCATTCCGGTGCGCATTTAGTTTATTCATGGGACCATTCGCCTAGAAGCCTGCCAGGAGCCACTTATTGATGCTTTCACTTTAACATTGGCGACCACTCCCCGCCCTCGTCGGCCCCGGGACACTATATGCCCACCACCTTCTGCTTGGTTCGTCCCCAAACCACACCGTACTGGGAGAGGTCCCGTCTCTGATACCATCTGTAACAACTTAGGATTGCCTGCAAGATTGACGAGTGTCTCCACAAACCAACATGAGTCTTTTCAGCGTGCTTTGTTCTCACTCACATGCATCCTAGGAAACTTCCCAGGAGGTCACCTATCCCACAATTGCTCCAGGTCAAGTACGCTTAACCATGAAGTTCTTATATTCTAGACTCCTGAAAAGAAGTTGCAACTTATTGATATAGCTAAGCCTAATCAATTCCTTTAAGCCATCCTTAACTATGCAGTCCCATACCTGCATAGTCTCTGAATCCCTCTCATTCCGGTGCTTATTCAGTTCATTCATGGGAGACACCACATGCATTAATGTAACACCCTCCTTAGGATGTCACATTTACGATAAATTAAAATAAAACCTTTACCCGAGTTATAAATCATTTATTAATATAATAATATAAGTTGTGAAAAATTTTGTTTTTGTACATTATATTATTAAATAAAATAAACAAAACATGAAATACAACGAACTACTAAATACACACCATAATTATACATATGATTTTGTCTTTAAAGAAGCAAATAATTTAAACACTACAGACTTATTTAACAAAACAGTAAACTGTTTGGTTTAAAGCAAACCATAAACTTGCCCAAATACAAAACTAAAAGTTCTGATCCTCCGAAAGATCCTCCTCTGGGAGATCATCGAAAGACAGAAACTCTGGGTGTCGAGAAGTCCTACGAACATGAGTTTGCGCAGTCGACACACTACTAAACTCACTAAATCAATCCAAATGATATGGTTGATCTAGAGGCTCGCCCTCCTCGCACTGATCGCTCAGATGTTGCTCCTCCTCGTACTAACAATCCAAGGGTTGCTTCTCTTTTTTTTCCTCAAAGTCTTTATGGAACATAAATAATAGTACAGAAAATATACACAAAGAGGTGAGGCAATCTACATCACTACCAACATAGCAGTATAGAAAACGATAGTACATACAAATATAACAATTGATACAACAGTTCATATTATCACATCATATATAATATCTCAAATCAGATATAAATAATCACAATATGATGCAGACCACATATGCAACTGTACATTAACTCATTTCTACTCCAAGGAGCTAAACACAAACATCAGAGAGAACGATCCGGAAAACATGTCCGTAGCTCTGGCTGCCTTAGCCACATATTACATAGTCAAACATCGTGTAAATAGTACACAGTCAAAATGTCATACACAACAGGCATTGTACCGGATAGTCTCCACTAGATCCTGATTAAGGATAATGCTTGTCGAGATCACTAGTGTGTTGCCCGTTACCATGGTCCAGAAGAGCTACCAACTGTCCACATGTAGAATCCTCTGCACACTAACGCCTCCAAGTTCGCTCAATGAACCACACTACGCTTATCGCACCTGCACTACTGTGTAATTCATCTCGTCAGTCAATTGTCAATTTCAACCAAATTGACACATTCCTCAATGCATGTGCATGAGCCAAAATACACAAATAACCTCTCTATCAGTATTTTCCATAATAGTATGCCACCACTTGACAGTACTATTTTTCCACATATCCGAGTCCACCACTTTAACCCAACAATAAACTACTGATCCTTCCAATTGCGTAAATATTTTATCATATTTTCACAATCTCGTCACCTCTTTCTAACGTTTTTAAATTGTGTAAATATTTTTTGACGTTTTTAAATCGCATAGTATTTTTAAATCATTTTCTCAATCACATAACATTTTGAAATCATTTTCTCAATTGCATAACATTTTTAAATCATTTTCTCAATCGCGTAGTTTAAAAATTATTATTTTAAATACGCGTAAGGTATTTCGTTATTTTTCAACTATGTAAAATATTTCTTTACGTTCTAAATTATATTTTTAAACTTTCTCCATTATATATTTATTTCTACCTTTAGTTACAACATTTCCTTTTGAAAATCCTTTAAGTACTATTTTCTACTGTTTCCATTAAAAATTACCTTTCTTAGTCTTTGATTATTATTTACATCTCGAAACTTGCTAACGCGCTTTAAAACCTAATGGATGAGCTATACGTTAGTATTTTTCAAGTGTTCATTTTATTTCTCATCCATACTTAACTTCTCTAAAATAACTTCATTCATTTTATTCTCCAAAATTCATTCAAATTGAGTTCTCTTGAATTTAATTACATAGTCCACACTTAGAAAATAATTTTAGATCAAAGGTATCTCAAATGACATGTTGTATGAAATTCACTATGTCTTTTATAAATCATCTTTAAATTATTTTTTACTATCTAAGTCCTTGTAAAAATCATTAATCCAACTAAATTAATTAATCCATGCTTTAGCAAATAGTTGAGAACATGTTGGTTCTCTTTGTGGTGGTGAAACCGTGAGCTTCATATGTTCTTTGGAACATGCATGCAAATCCTCAATATGTTATTCACATCCTACTATAACTATCATGCATCTATAA
This sequence comes from Ormosia emarginata, assembly GCA_029884605.1. Taxonomy (NCBI): domain Eukaryota; kingdom Viridiplantae; phylum Streptophyta; class Magnoliopsida; order Fabales; family Fabaceae; genus Ormosia; species Ormosia emarginata. The sequence goes on along the minus strand of JAQQTP010000056.1, from coordinate 9,414,782 downwards.
ACACATACCAAATATATTAAAGCTATAGACATGCTTGCAAAACACAATCAATCACAAATAGGAAAAACCTTAAACAACCAAGTGAATGAATCCTTATGGATTCTTCACCACAAATACATCTATTTTCTCACCACCATACATGGTTGATGAGATTAAATCTCCCTCTTACCTCTAAGGAAGACAAACTCCACTTAGACTTCCTCCTAGTGATTTCGTATGGCTCCAAGAAAACCCTAACAACTTAAACAATTTTAAAAAGTCATAAACTATGGTTGAAAAAGAAAAACCATGGATCAATCATGGCTTAGAACTTCAAGAATCAAGTTAGGAACAAGAAACAAGGATTTTTACCTTGTAGGAAAGAAACTTCAAGGTTGGTTTCCAAGCTTTAAATGAATGATTTTGAAGAAACTCTCAAGATGAAAGATGTTTAGGATGATGTTTAGGTTTAAGAAATGATGTTGGATGAAATTTTAGAAGAGTGGAGGTATGGAAATGGTGTGTTGGCCGTGAGCTTCATAAAGAGAAGCTATGGTGTTCTTGGTTCTTGGAAGAAAGAGAAAGGAGAAAATAACTTTTGTATGAGATAGCAAAGATGAAGATGAAGTGAAAATGGTCTTCTAATTCTAGCACTTGGCCGTGTAGCTCCCCAAAGGAGGTGGCCACCTTAGTTGACTACTAAGGACTCCTAATGGCCTTAGATGAGTTCAATGGTAGATCTTCAATGCTTTGTCTCCAAGTTTGCTTCCTATAGGCTTAGAGAATCAAGTCACAAAGCTCCTTGATGTTTCTTGAAGAGTCCATAACCGAATGGCTCAAGGGAGAGCAAACCAAGTCTTGGTTCACTTAGGTATCTAGTTAAACTTAGGTGAAACTAGTTAGGTTTCTTAGTTACTTGGCTAACCATTTAGTTACTTAGGATAACTAACTACCTTCTTGATTTTGCTAGAACATTCTCTAACTAAGGCTTTAATGAGTAGCTAACTGGTTTGTTCCATTTAGTTACTACTTAAGCTTTCTAGATTAACTTAGTTAGGTTTAAGCTAACTTAGCTAGGTTTTTCTAGTTACTTACTAACTATTCCAACCATTTTTGTGGACTTCCTTCCTATTGGCTTAGAAATTCAAGCCATTTTTGTTGATTGCCTCTCATTAGCTTAGAAATAATTCAAGCCAGAAACGTTGACTGATTTCTATTGGTCCACTTAATTGTAAGTCACAAAGGCTTTACCGGTTCCTATTATCCACTGGGCAGAAGCTACTGCTCTTAAGTCAGTAGGTATTGTCCACCGTATAATAAAATAATATTATAATATAAAATATTTTTATTTTACAAATAAATTCTACAAATTAAAAGATTGATACACGTATCACTCGGAATTAGGTTTAGTAAGATCCTCCAGCTCCAAATAATCAGATAAAGATTTTTCCCGGCCTGAAAATTATTATTTTCTTGACTCGGAGTAAATCACACACAACAATCAAATTAATTTTATAGCACACAGAAAATATAAAACAGTACAATTTGGATAATATCGTAATTTAGCCAAAATTTGGGGTGTTACAGAATTCAAACTCATGATTTCTTCCTCAACTTAGCCAAAATTAAAAATTAAGAACAAATGCTATTAAGGAAAAAAAGGAGAGAAACAAGAACAAGTGACAAGACAAATGTCTTCCAAGCAAGAAACACAAAAGAAGAAACAATCAAAACCATAAACACAACACAACACAACATAGCCCTCCCATCCTTTTGTACTTCCTTAAGAGAAACCAATTGGCCAAATAGCATAGAGACATGGGAACAATTCGAAAAGCAATCCTGACACACTAAGCTAATAAAGAAATGGGAACAATTCGAAAAGCAATCCTGGCACACTAAGCTAATAATTACAAAGATAATCCATATTAAAATTAAAACATCATGATTAAACCAGATTATTATATATTAAAAAAAAGCTATAGAGAGTTTTTGATACTAATTCCTAAACAACATTACGTGAAGTACAAATAAAAAAAGAGTTATGCTATTTAAGTCTTTAAAGAGCAAAAAGATCAAGGTTTTGATTGAAAGACAAAAAGATAATGAAATCATTGCTCATATATACCTGTCAACTGAAGAATGGCTCACATTACTTAGTCGAAGTTTAGTATTCCTGAATGTATTAGTAGGAGCTGCTCCCATACCTATGGTTCGTACTCTCCTAGAGTGCTCTTCCCTAAACACTTTACCAACAGCATCATTAGGGGAAATTTCAGATTCATTATTAGTGCTTTGAGTCATAATCCGGTCAATTGCTTCCTACAAACATGCAACATTATCAATTACAAAATTGTCAAGATTTAAATGTAGAAGGTTACAAAACAAGATAATTAACTTAATATTATAAAGACACCCAGGCTAAACTTACCACTTTATCCATTGCGGCGGTACTTACAAATGATTCATCTTTTTTTATGTGAGTTATTTTATACATTTTTCCTCGACTAACTTTCTGTCCAGTTTCTAGTAACTAAGATAGAAAGAAGTTAAAAAAAGATAAAAATAAATGTTAACATTGTAAAATAATAATAAGGATCATGTTAGTGTAACTAGTATCTTATTCCTCCTTCTTGAATTAGGTTTAGAACCACCAATATGTGGAATTGTTTGCTTGCTTCGAATTTCTTTATTTCTTCTACAAAACTCCTATAAACAAAACAATTAAATATCCATATAGAAATGAATTATAACAACAATAAACCGATTAAAGTACAATAACATCTTACTTGTGTTGATGGCTTTAGACCGTAATGAACAAAAGTAACCCATTAATCTCTCTCTATGCTTATTGGCACATTACTTATGATTTCATCTCTTGTCATGGATGTGTCATATAAATCATTCCACAATTTTTGCCTATGTGCAGCCCACTTATCCCCGATACTAGCATTGCAATATCATTTTGCAATGCCTTCAGTAGTCCTAAAAAAATCGAGGCTTCAAATAAGAAACAACGTAAGGCTAGTTATGCATTTACATGCAACCATGAAATCTAGTAGCAACAAAAAGATATGTGTAATTATGTTTATACCTTTATGATTGTTTCAAAACAATCATTAAAGTAATTTTTGAGTGTAGGTATATGAAATGTTACTGACTACCTCTCAAAGTGAATTGGAAACAACTTGCAATATGTTGCCAATGTTCCACAATATCCAACAAGTAGGCCTTGTGCTTCACCATATGATGCGTCGTACTCATCAAAGTTCACAATAATGTGTTCCCCACTACGTAAGTTGTTGACTTCCTTAACCTTGAGCTTAATTTTCTTGATAGCTCCTTCCGAGTCTTTAACAAGAAAACAAGTCAACGAAAAAAAAATAAAAATTTCACAAAGTTACCAATGTTATATAATCTCAAAGTTACTCAACCATAAACATAAACATATAATGCATATACCTATTGCCTCCACAGTCCAATGCTGTGTAGGCTCTTGTCCAGCACGACCTGAAGATGTTGTTGAATTAAAAGGCTGAGTTGGAATTTGTTCTGGGATTTCAACTATTGGTGCAGAATTTACTGGAGCATGTGGGGGGCTTGAATTATTGGTAAAGGATTTACTAGACCATGTGATGGGGCATGAGCTGATAGGGTCTCTATAGGAGTTTCTAGTTTAGCATGAATTGATATGAAGAATGTACTGGAGTTCGTGTTGGAGGATAGGCATGGCGTTATGGTTGAGGTGCTGACTTCAGTGGATTCTGAAAACGTTTATTATTTGTCATGACTGCATATTCATGAGAAAATAAATACATTAGAGATGAAATGTAAATTAAATGTTTACAATCACATTTCTAAATATGAATTAAAGACAATTATATGAAATACTCATAGCTTTAATTATGTATAACCATTACCTTTAGATAAAGCACCATATTGCTAAATTACTAACATTATATGATCATATTTTTAATCAAATATGTCTACGTCTATTGCCAAGTTAGTAGAAATATTTGCATCAACTACATCATCATTGAGATGGTCTGTAGCCAATTGCATATACTCATCATCAAGGCCAAAAAATTGCTCAAGTTCTTACTCTTGGTATGGCTCATTCTCATATACTTCCTATTCTACTTTTTCTCCCATTTTATACAAATCTCTTGGCTTCAAATGTACAATAACACTTCATCCTTTATTAACCACATCATCTACATAGTACACCATCTGTGCTTGAGATGCCTCAATGTAAGGTTCTTGGTCTTCATGTTCACCAGTATGAATCAGTCTATCAAAATTAACGCAATTAAAATTTCAAGGATCCTTTTTATACCCTTTATCTCGAGTAGTGTCAGCCCATTTACATTTGAAAAGAGTAACCATGAACATACCATAATAGTTAATTTCACTAATATCTTCCAACTTCCAATAATATGGTAAGTCTACTTGCCTTAAGTTCCCATCAACACTACTCGCAACACAAGATGTGTTAGAGGTTAAGAAAACTCCACTATTTTGTGTTGTCAATCCTTCTTCTTGAGCCAAAGTTCAAAATTTGAATCCATTGATGTTATAAGCTGCAAATCTTCTTGCATTATCCAATGGACCTCGTGCTAGAAACTTTACATCAATAGACATTGTGTCTATTGTGTCTGGATTCATAACCTGAATAAAAGAATTATCTTAGTCAAGTTTCTAATCTCAAATCAAATATAGCAAAAGGAAACATAACTAATGATTGATTTCTTACCCATCTTGAAACCAATCAGCAAACTCTCTATTAACTCTATTCTTTATCTCTGTCCCCCCCCAAGTCCTCTTTATGTTTTGCCTAAATTCACTACATTAAATAATTACATTGCAATCTAGTCTATTTCAATCGTATAACTACAAACCATATAAAGTTTATCTCGTTTACTCAAAAATGGAATTGCACATTCAACTAATGATTGATTTCTTACCCATCTTCAAAACCAATCAACTGGTTTGCCCATTCAGGGGAAGATAGAGGACATTTTAGAAGGCTTATTATCATATAGGTCATCACGAACATGTGTAGGTCTGTTGAACCTTGTTTCTATATCCTCTATGTACCGTGAACAAAAAGTAAGAGACTCTTCAGCTAAGGAACCTTCAACAATGGAACCTTCAGGTTGTGCCTTATTCCGTACATGTGACTTTAAATGACCTAATTCCATACAAAAATGATGGGTAATTATTGCAAACAACTATTTTAAGTGACTTAAACACAAATGACCTTAAATTAAAAGTAGCAATCTTTTACCTCTCCATATGATACATATACTGATAATGCACTGGACCTCTGAGCTTTGCTTCCTCTATTAGATGCACAGTTAAATGAACCATGACCGTGAAGAATGATGGAGGGAATAACATCTCCAGGTGGCAAAGTGTAACCACAATGCGATCTTGGAGCTTATCAAGGTCTAAAGGATTCAAGCTTTTACCATAAAGGACTCTAAAAAATGAGCAAAAGTCTTCTAAGACTGCAGTCACATGGTTTGATAACACATTACGAATTGCTAATGGTAGCAATTGCTCCATAATAATATGACAGTCATGACTTTTCAACCCAAAAATCTTTTTTGTACCTCATCAACACAGCTATAAATGTTACTTGAGTAGCCATCCGGTACTATAACATTCTTCAAAGTTGCGAGAAACAATTTTTTGGTATCACGTGTAAGTGAAAACAAAGCAAGGTGATATGTTCCATTATCATTTAGCCAAAGATCACATCTTATGCCCATTTTTCTTAGATCCTTTCGGGCATTAAGATTGCCTTTTGATTTAAGTTTCTCATGGAGCAAAGTATATATGTTATTGTCATATACATTTTTTTTCAATGTGCATAAAATCTAAATTATGACGCAATGAGTTAGATTCCCAATATGGAAGGTCAAAGAATATACTTTTCTTATTCCATTGCTTAGTTGCTTGTCTAGATCTTTTCCTTCTACCATCCAACTCTGCTCCTTTTCCAAATGTAACATTAAGATTTTCCACTTGCCTCAAAATGTCAGATCCTGATAATTTTAATGGTGGATTCTATTCCTCTGTGCTTCCATCAAAGCAAATTCGATTCAATCTAAATGTATGATTTCTTCCCAAAAAATGCCAATGACCCATAAAGCACCACTTTTTACTGTGAGGAAGACGACAAGGTTCCGTGTCAAAGTTGCAAGTTAGGCAAGCCAAACCAGTATGTGTGTTCCAGCCAGATAGCATGCCTAGCCCAGGAAAGTCACTAATTATCCATATATGAGCTGTACGCATTCGAAATGTTTCAATCGATGAAGAATCAAAGGTTTCCACACCATCATTCCATAGATCACGTAACTCATTCACAAAGGGTTGTAAGCACACATCTATATTATTTCCAAGCATCTACTTGCCTGGAATAATCATTGATAGGATGAAGGAAGTGTGTTTCATACACATCCAAGGAGGAAGATTATATGGAATTAAGGACACTGGCCAAATGCTATAGGTAGAACTCATGGCTCGAAAAAGATTGAAACCATCACTAGTAAGGACCAAGTGAATATTTCGAGGATCTAAAGCAAATTCAGAGTGTGTTACATCAAATATCTTCCATGCCTCACCATCTCTTGGATGCCTTATCAACCCATCTTTGTTACTCTGATCCAAAACATGTCATTTCATATGCTTAGCAGTCTTACGACACATAAACAATCTTTGCAACCTTAGTTTCAATGGAAAGTAATGCAAAACCTTTGCAGGTTGCTTCTTCTTCTTCTTAGGGTTCCATCTAGATGTACCACAATACGTGCATGTTTGTTGCTTCTTTTTTAGATCATCATCCAAGTATAACATATAATCATTTGGACATGCATCTATCTTGATGTAGTCAAGACCAAGTTTGCTAATGGTTTTCTTAGCCTCATAAAAAGAAGGAGATAACTTTGCTACTTCAAATGCATCTTAACAAATCTAGTATCATAGTCATTGCCTTGTCACTTAATCCATATAAGACCTTTATATGATACAATTTTATTACAATTCTAGTTTTGTGTACTTGCTCCCTTCATACAATGTTTGATTTCCATCTTTGAGAAATTCATAAAAATCACTATCCTCCCTAGGCCCCTCATTTAATATTTCATCTGCATCCAGTGGTTGTGACATGCCTGCATCTGTGGCTTAGTGCCTATACTGCCCAAATGCATCATTAATCATCATCTCTATTGGATTTTCAGAGTTCGATGTCTCTAGCATAGCATCTACATTTCTAGAAAGACTCTAATACTTGTTTCTTACCATGAAGATTCCATATAACATAATTTTTGGGGAATGCTTTCCAAAGCATATGATCTTCAACTACATCTCTAGTTTGCCATTTCTCAAACCCACACTTTGGACATGAACATCATATTGTATCCCCAACGCCCTCATTCTCAAATGCAAATTGAGGAAGTTACTTAAACCAATTGAGTATTCAATTGTATTCCTTGGCTTTGCAATCTAAGATTTATCCATCGGCAAGTATTAACTTCACACACAACTTCAGAAAATCATGAAAACAATGGTTGAACAAGATAAATCTCAACACAAATATGCTGCCAAAAAGAAAGAAGTTCAAATATAGGGAAACTTTTAAAAAAAAATTATTGACAAAATAAACTCAAGGGATAATCATTCCAATGGCATAACATTACATTCACAAAGTATATTCTAAACTTTATCTAAAATTACATTCACAAAGCAAACAAGTATAGAGAGAACTTAAAAGTGAAAATTGTAATTAACTTAAAAAAAAAATTAGAGTGAAGGAGTGATAAAAGATAACTCACTTCAAAGTAAGCAAGGGAAGATAAATCAATTTGTTGATATTGCACCTCCACTTGTGAATCTGAAACAACTAACCAAAAGAAAGGAAGATAGAATTACCCAATCAAAATACAAACCAAAATATCTTTATGTAGACAATATTGATACAAACTGACTTATAATAGCACTATTAGGATTTTCAAGACACCAACTTTATTAAATAATAAGTTATCTTAATGTGGTGCACTCAACGTCATTCATTAGGGAAATTGTTAAGTTGATAAGAAACAAAAAGCAGTTATAAATCCTAATTGACCAATCTAAATTAATGTTGTACAATTGGACAAACATGTTCTTTATATATTGTTAACGGAAACAACAAGAGCAAGTTGATGAAATCTAAAGTGCGAATTTCTTTCTTTTTATCTTGTTTTCTTATTAAAATTTCTGTGATTAAATTGTTTCTTTCTGCAAAAACAGGTCTTGAAATTGAACATTCAGAGGATGATAAGAAGACAAGGCTTAGATCTATAAAAAAGGTAGCAATCAGTGCATCTTCTAAGTTCAAGCATTCCTTACCAAAGAAGAGGTGAAGGCACAACAGGGTTATGTCTGTTGCTATTGAGGTTGACCTTGTTGAGAAAGTATGTGACTTATTTGAGGACTCACAGATCAAATAGAGTGTGAGTAAACTGGAAGAGAAACTATGTCTGAAGCCAGCAAAGAAGGCACTGCAAGTACCCCTTAGAATTTCCCTTAACAAGGATAAGTTGATTTGGCCATACTCAAAATTGGGAGACTACTCTGTGAAATTGGGGTATCACATAGCAAAAGGTAGAGAGTCCAAGTTGAAGACTAGTAGAGGTTCTCCTTCCCACACCATTCCTTTAAATGTCTGGAAGATTATTTGGAACATTGCTATTACTTATAAAATTAGGATTTTTTTGTGGAATGTTGCCATAAAGCCTTACTTGTCAAAGCTAATCTATTCAAGAAGTGTATAGTATATTTGCAGTTGTGTCCTATTTGCCTAAAAGAGCCTGAAACAGTAGAACATATCTTCCTACTATATGAATGAACTGAACCAACCTGGTTTGCATTCGAACTCTAGCTAGTTCCTAATAGAGATAATGTTACTAGGTTTGATGAGTGGCTTATAGAGAAATTTAACATTCTAAAAAGGAAAGGGGACTTTTGTGCACCGGGAATATCCATGATAGCCTACATCTAATGGGAAATTTAGAAGGGAAGGAACTAATTTTGCTTTGAAGAGAAACCCATTAATCCCTGGTGTACCCTTACTTAGGCCCAAACAGCTAGTGCTCAATGCAAGAAAGCAAATAATAGTTCGTAGTATGTAGCTAATTCACACAATCGCACCAGAAGGATAGGGAGACCGCCACTAGAAGGAGTCTTGAAATGGAATATGATTGCAACTTTTGACAAGAATACAAGTATAGGCGCGGTGGTAGCTAATTTACACAAGCTTGTTGAGCCACTAATCACCAAATAAAAAAAAACTTGTTAAGCCACTATTTACCAATTGCACAATTAATAGAGTGATTGCAACACCTATTTTGCTTATATTAGTATAAGTGAAAAGCTCAATCTCCATTGTGTCATACTTCCAAAGAATTTAAAAAAGGTAGAAGTTGTATGCTACTTTAACTGAATAAGATGAGCTTAAAACATTTAATATAAATCGAAGAAGGACATAAATATGGCTGCACGTTTGAATTAAATCAGATTCACATAAAATGCTCCATAGACAGTACATGGTAGTTAAGTCATTAAAATTATAAGTCCTTTTTGCTAGAAATAAGTGAAAACATAAACTATGTGCAAGAAGGTATACACAATGTCCCAGATAGTAACATGGAATGAAGGAAGTTCTGGTTGACTATTCACCAAAGAAACTAAGTTAACCAAGAGTAACTACTAGGAAATTAATAAGTGAATGTCCAATTTCAAGTGTCAAGATATTAAGATGGCAGATAAATACATCATGAATTGAATGGAATCATACACACAACCAACTAGAGAGAGATAATCACTATAACTTAACAATACAGACATAAAGGAAACAATATAAAGATATGACTTTGTAAACAAAAAGAATGAAAAAGTGTGAATGCATGTGTCTTGAAGCACGTCAATTGGTTTTTGATGCTAAAAAAGCCAAGGATGAAGATCAAGTGCAAAAGAGAAAACCAAGATCAAAGAAAGAAATCAAGAGGTTTACACATAAGCCTTAGAATATCAATGTTAAATGCTCTTAAGATATCTCAAATGGTTTTTCGAATATGTTTTTAATCAATATGCTTTTCAAAGTTCACTTTCTAAAAAGATATTGTCTTTAATCTAGGATCATACTAAACATAGTTCAATATTGTCCAAATCAAGTTTCTTAAAGTTAGAAATGTCATGAATCCTCATTTAGGCTTAAAAAATGTGTTCAAAGTGTAAAGTAATCGATTACACATATGTGGTAATCAATTACAAGCTAAATAGAAGCCTTGTAATCGATTACATCAATCATGTAATCGATTACCAGAAAGTCAGAGGACGTGTAATCGATTACACATAATCTGGTAATCGATTACCATCTGCCCAGAAAGGCAAGAATACGTTCAAACAGCCATGTAATCGATTACATCAACTATGTAATCGATTACCATCAAGTAAGAGGGTGTGTAATCGATTACACAAGTCTTGTAATCAATTACCACAAGCCCAGAAAGCCAAGAACACGTTCTAACTGTCATGTAATCGATTACCAGAAATGTGTAATCGATTACCAGTGTTCTGACAATGCCCAAGGGCTATATTAGGTGCATTAAATGCTTGACTTTAATCCCCCAATGGCTCCTTAACTGTATATCTCTTTAAATACAGATGTTGGGCCATCATTAATGATTCTTCTTGAACCTGAAACATCTTTGTAACACATCAAAACAAGAATCAATCTTTGAAATCACTCATTGCTCTATTTTTGACAAATCTTTGAGATATCTCTTGAGAGCATTCTAAGAGCTTTAATTTGTATCATTTACTCTAATGAGAGTTTTATTCTATCAACCTTGATTGCTTTGTAAGAAGAGGGTGAGGTATCCCTCCAAATTGTAAAGGGTGAGGCATCCCTCCAAATTGTAAAGGGTGAGGCATCCCTTTGATTGAAGAGGCTCAAGCTCAAGGGTGAGGCATCCCAAGGAGTTGAGTGCTCAAGTTTGTAAAGATTGTTAAGCACCTATTGAAGCTTGAAGATATAGTGAAAAATCTCGAGTGGTTGCTTGAGGACTGGACGTAGGTCACAAGTGGATTGGTGGCCGAACCAAGATAAACTATTGTGTTTGATTGTCTAAACTCTTCTCTTTACATTTGTGCATTGCTTATATTCTTGCTTGTTTACTTCCCTCTTAGTTGATTATTGAGCAATATCTATCGTTCTTATCAATTCATTCATTTTAAATAGTCAATAGCTTCAATGAAATTCGATAGTCAAGTGTTTTGCAAAAGAATTGCGAACTTATTTTATAAACTCAATTCACCCCCTATTGAGTATTGAAGCCATTTGGTAACAAGTGGTATCAGAGCTAGACTCTTGTATAAAGAGCTTAGCTGCTTCAAGAGAAAAGATGACTTCAAATGGTTTTTTTAATAAAGGTTCTTCCATAAATAGGCCTCCCTTTTTCAATAGGGATGGTTATGCATATTGAAAAGAGAGGGTGAAGATTTTTATTGAAGTTATTGATATTGTTGTGTGAGATGCTATTGAAAATGGTCCTTTTGTCCTCACACGTCTTGTTGATGGTGTTAGAACAAATACACCAAGAAATGAATGGACCGATGATGACAAGAAAAAAGTTCAATACAACTTGAGAGCCAAAAATATCATCACTACCTCCTTAGGGTATGATGAATTTTTTAAGGTATCAAATTGTAAGACCGCTCAAGAAATGTGGGATACATTGCAAGTAACCAATGAAAGTATAAGTGAGGTAAAAAGATTTAGAATTAACACACTCACTCATGAATATGAATTATTTAGAATGAATCAAGGGGAAAGTATTCAAGATATGCAAAAACGATTCACTCATATAGTTAATCATCTTGCTTCATTAGGAAAAACTTTTTCCAATGAAGATCTTATTAATAAAGTTTTGAGATGCTTAAGCAGAGTTGGCAACCCAAAGTGACGACTATATCAGAGTCAAGAAATCTTGCCATAATGACCTTGGCCACCCTCTTTGGAAAGTTTCAAGAGTATAAGTTGGAGCTAAATCGACTAAATCAAAATGAGGAGCAAGATAAGAAGAAAAAAGGGATTGCTCTCAAAGCCACTTCTTCCTTAATTGAATATGAATATGAAGATGAAGATGATGGAAATGATCTTGACAATATTGAGATGAATAAATAAAATTTCAGCCTCCTTGTGAAGAAGTTTAGAAGATTTCTCAAGAAGAAAGGAAATCAAAGAAGACCTCCTTTTCCTCCTAAGAGGTCATATCAAAAGGGAGAAGGAACTTCATCCACTCCAACTTGCTATGAATGTGGAAAATCAGGGCACATGAAGATGGAATGTTCGGTTTATCAAAAGAAGATGGAGAAATTTGAAAAGAAGCCTTTCAAGGAAAGAAAAGGAGGGAGAGCATACATTGCATGCGAAGACAACGATATGGATTCCACCGATGATTCAGAGGATGAGGAAGCTCATCTTTTCCTAATGGCAAATGGAGAAGAAGAAGAAGAAAGTGAAACCGAGGTGTGCTTGAAGTCCAAAAGCTCAAGTTGGTATCTTGATAGTGGATGCTCTAAGCACATGACCAGTGATGGCTCTAAGTTTCCTTCATTGTACCCAAGAAGAGTGGTCACGTGACTTATGGTGACAACCAAAAAGGAAAGATTCTTGGAGTTGGTAAAGTTAGTAAGATCTCTTCCTCATCCATTGATAATGTTTTACTTGTTGAAGGACTCAAACATAACTTGCTTAGCATTAGTCAATTGTGTGATAAGGGGAATAGAGTAATATTTTATTCAAATTGCTGCATAATTCAGGGTAAGGATGATAAGCATGTTAAGTTTGTTGGTCATAGGGTCAATAACATATATATGATTAGCCTTGATGACATTTTCTCAAATGATGCTAAATGCTTTATGACTAAAGAAAATGATTCATGGTTATGGCATAGAAGAATTGCTCACATTCACATGGATCACTTAAACAAATTGGTTTCTAAAGAACTAGTAATTGGTCTTCCAAAGCTCAAATTTGAAAAAGATAAACTTTGTGATGCATGTCAAAAGGAAAAACAAGTAAAGGTCTCTTTTAAAGCAAAAAATGTGGTTTCAACTTCTAGACCTCTACAACTTTTGCACATAAATCTTTTTGGTCCCTTTAGAACTATGAGCTTTGGTGGGAATTACTATAACTTAGTGATTGTGGATGCTTTTTCTAGGTTTACATGGACATTGCTTTTATCTCACAAAAATAATGCTTTTCAATCATTCAAAAAGCTTGCTAAAGTTATCCAAAACGAAAAAGGTTTTTGTATTGCATCCATAAGAAGTGATCAAGGTGGTGAATTTGAAAACTATGAATTTGAAACCTTTTGTGATGAACATGGCATTGAGCATAATTTTTCAGCCCCTAGAACACCACAACAAAATGGTGTTGTAGAAAGGAAAAATCGATCTTTAGAAGAAATGACAAGAACTATGCTCAATGAGGCCAACCTTCCTAAGTATTTTTGGGCGGATGCGATTAACACCGCTTGTTATGTTATGAATAGGCTCTAATAAGGCCAATTTTAAAGAAAACCCCCTATGAATTATACAAAGGAAGAAAACTAATTGTCTCACACTTTCATGTTTTTGGATGTAAATGCTTTGTTTTAAATAATAGAAAGGATAACTTGGGGAAGTTTGATGTAAAATCTGATAAGAAAATATTTCTTGGTTATTCTATACATAGTAAGACCTTTAGAGTTTATAACAAACGAACTATGACCATAGAAGAGTCTATACATGTTGCATTTGATGAAACTAACCCAAACGAGCCAAGAAAGGAGCTTGTTGATGATGTTGCAGAAATCCAAGAACTTACCTAGAAAATCAAGAAAAAGAAGTCAAGAAGCAAGAAGAAAGCTCATATGGTTCCCCAAGACAAGAAGACTCTCAAATCATGGATCTTCCCAAGGAATGGAGAACATCAAGATATCATCCTCTTGACAAAGTGATAAGTGATGTATCAAAAGGGGTAATCACTCGTAACTCTCTTAGAGATGCATGTAACCATATGGCTTTTGTTTCTCAAGTTGAACCTAAAAATATAAATGAGGCCATTAATGATGAACATTGGATCTTGGCCATGCAAGATGAACTAAACCAATTTGAGAGGTATCAAGTTTGGGAATTAGTTCCAAGGCCCAATGATCATCCCATAATTGGCACCAAATGGGTCTTTAGGAACAAACTTGATGAAACAGGCTTAATAATAAGAAACAAAGCTAGACTTGTAGCTAAGGGTTCTAATCAAGAAGAAGGTATAAATTATGAAGAAACATATGCTCCCATAGCTAGACTAGAAGCCATTAGAATGTTACTTACATATGCTTGCATCATAGATTTTAAACTTTTTCAAATGGATGTCAAAAGTGCCTTTTAAATGGTTTTATCCAAGAGGAAGTGTATGTGGATCAACTTCCCGATTTTGAAAACTTTGAACTGCCCAACCATGTTTTTAAACTTAAAAAGACATTGTATGGCTTGAAACAAGCTCCTAGAGCTTGGTATGAAAGGTTGAGCAAGTTCCTTTTGGAAAATGGCTTCTCTAGGAGACCACTTTTTTCATCAAGCATAAAAAGCATAACATTCTACTTGTTCAAATATATGTTGATGATATTATATTTGGTGCTACTAATGACTCTCTTTGTAAAGAATTTGCCAATATTATGTAAAGTGAGTTTGAGATGTCAATGATGGGTGACCTCAACTTCTTCCTTGGTCTTTAAATCAAGCAAACAAAGGATGAAACTTTCATAAGTCAATCCAAATATTACAAGGAATTGCTCAAAAAGTTTGGAATGGAAGGAGCCAAGCAAATGGCTACACCAATGGGAACTTCTTGTTACTTAGACAAGGATGAAGGAGGTAAATCAGTAGAAATCACTAAGTATAGAGGTATAATTGGGTCACTCCTTTATCTTACCGCAAGTAGGCCAGATATCATGTTTAGTATATGTATGCGTGCTAGATTTCAAGCAAATCCTAAAGAATCACACCTAAGTGCTGTAAAACGAATTATGAAATATCTGATAGGCACTTCACAAATGGGATTATGGTACCCTAAGGGTGCTTCATGTAGCCTAATTAGTTATTCCAATTCTGACTTTGCTAGTTGCAAAATGGATAGGAAGAGTACTAGTAGGACATGCCACTTGCTTGGAAGCTCATTAGTTTCTTGGCATAGCAAGAAGCAAAATAATATGGCATTGTCAACAATTGAAGCTAAATATATTGCAGTAGGAAGTTGTTGTGCTTAAATCCTTTGGATGAAGCAACAACTTCTAGGCTATGGTCTTGAGCTGGATCATATTCCCATAAGATGTGATAACACTAGTGCAATTAACTTGTCTAAAAATCCCATTTTACACTCAAGAACAAAGCACATTAAAATATGGCATCATTTCATAAGAGATCATGTTCAAAAGGGTGATTGCATGCTTGAATTTGTGGAAACCACTAAGCAACTAGCTGACATTTTCACCAAACTTTTAGCAAAAGAAGCTTTCTACTATATAAAAATTGTACTTGGCATATTAGATCAATCATACATATGCTAAATTGCTACATAATACATTGTTTTGCTACATAAAATGCAAGTTTGCCGCATAAACACTCATTTTTCTGCATAATCATGACTTTTTGCTGCATAACTTTCGAATTTTAATCTAATATTGACTCAAGCGTCGGAGATTCCCCCTAAGTTGTTTTGTAGGTGCTTCCTCATGTCAAAGATCTCCAAGAAGCTCAAAAACCTCACAAATCCATCCAAATATAGTAATTCTTGGTAAAAATAGCAATTTTGCATAATTATGTGTTTTGAATCACAATCTATATGAATTATATGCTTGCATGATGTTTGGAATTGTTTTGAGAAGCTTTAGAACTATTTTGAAAGGTTTAGCATTGATCTATTACTGTTTGAAATGCAAAATTTGAGTTTTAGTAGGCTGGTAATTGATTACAAGACCTTTGTAATCGATTACAAAGGTTTTGTCAAGCAAGTAATCGATTACATCTCACTAGTAATCGATTACAATGAACCCAAAACTCAGGTAATCAATTACACAAATAATGTAATTGATTACAGGGTTCTTAGAAGCATGGTAATCAATTACACTGAAATTGTAATCGATTACAGGGGCAAACAGAAGGCTGGTAATCGATTACACAACCAATGTAATCGATTACACAGGGGTTTTTAAAGGTTTTTTGACGCGCGAAAGGTCATTTCTTCTGAAACTCCTCTTCTTCTTCTCTGAACCCACGAAGACCCCCTTCCCAAATTCTCCTTTCCTCTCTCAAATCTCCACCAAATCTCCTCTTTCCACCTCCCTTGCACTCGAAATTCATCTCCCAACAAAACCCAACCATCAAATCTCCTCCAAAACTCCCAAAATCTCAACCCAAATCCTTCATCTTTCTCCCTTTCACCCCCACGAGCCACACCACCCAAAAGTATCCTTCTTCCATCCTTCCCTTCACCCATACACCTCCAAACACTCTTCCCTTCATCCCTTTTGGACCCACAATCATCAAATGGCTTAACCATCCCAACGTACAAAGCGTGCAAGAACAGGGGTCACTGTTGGAGAGTCCTCTAATGCCCCACCACGTAACATTTCTGGGTTAGACCTCACAAGGCATTTCTCTACCACCAAAAAGGCTGAGCTTTTCAGGAAAAACTTCCAACTAAGGAAGCTAATCCCACCTAGGTATCTCACTCAATCTTTTTGCACAAGTGAACCCCTGGAGAGTTTTTAATTAATTGAAAGGCTGAGATTGCTTGGGTTCTTCAGCATTCAGAAGGCCATATATCCCAATTTAGTTTGAGTGTTCTACGCAAATTTAAGGTATAAAGATCACTGTCTCATTTCTGAGGTCAAGAAAACTCAGATTAAGATCTCTAAGGAGGAATGGTGTAGGTTGACAAAGCTCACCTATACTGGGACAAGCTTATATGGAAATGAGAATGCTTGGGGAGCTGAGTTTGAATATAAGAATACTCTGACGTCCCTAATTCGATCTGGTTACGTGCTTCTGAGGAATAATAAAAGAGTAATGGCAACTGGCCTGATAATGGAGAACAAGGTGCTACATTATCTGGTTGTACGTGGCCTGATTCCTAGGGAAGGTAATTACTCCCAGGTTTTAAGAGATGATGTGGTGGTCTTATAGGCAATGACCATAGGAAGGCCAATCAATTGGGCCAACTACATCATTCAACATATGTTGGATATGAAAAAGAAGAAGAACTCTGCTCTTCCTTATGCCATGCTGGTGACAGCTATCCTGGAGCATTGTCACATTGTTTTTGAGGAATCCAAGGATACCAGCTCCATGGGACCACAATCAATTGGTTTGCACACTCTGAAGAAGCTTCAGCTGAGCAAGGTTGATCGAAGATGGTACTATTTGGCCCATGGCAGCTATGAGCATATCCCTCATAGTCCGAAGAGTGATGATGAAGATGAAGACCAGCAACCTACACCAGCTCCAGCCACATTGGATCTCTTGCTTTAGGAAATACGGAACTTGGCTACAACGGTGGAAACTCGAATGGACCAGATTGAGCAAAAGGTGGATCACCTTAAACTGAGGATGGACTACTCCGATCAGGAGCTTGCTTCTATTCGTTCGCTTCTGGAAGGCCTCAGACACACTTCACAGAGAGCTACTGCTGCACCTACTACCTCCTCTGCCCCTCATGCTCCTCTATCTTTTGTTGATCCCTCTGCCACTCCTACTCCTTTATCTTTTGTTGATCCATCTACCACTCCTGCTGGAGTTCCTACTGATGATGAAGAGCTCCTTGGCTCCGAGGACAATCTCGAACCCGGTGACGATGATGTAGACCTTGGGGACGTAGCTGCGAACGTGGATAGTGATAGTAAGGTGACTGATAGTGATCATGGACCATTGCCATGATATTTTCTTGTTTTTATTATTGACTGGTTGTATATGACTATTGGATCCTTTTTTTGGATATAAAATTAGTTAAGTTTGATATTTCACTTCTTTTATTGAATATATTAATTTGCTTGGTTATATTTCTTGATCTAGTTAGATTGATTATATTTTGTTTAGAACACTTGATTGGGATGAACTGGTTGTTTTCTACTGTTTAAAACTTGAGAAATCATGAAAATCAACGGAAATGCTACCGAAATTTCGACTGAATGCTAATGTGTTTTTGATAATGCCAATGGGGGAGAGATTAGTGACTTGCATAAGTACGGGGGAGTTTGATTTAAGCTTTTACATGAACATATCACTAACCCTATCTTGTGCATACATTACGGGGGAGAGGTGCACTTAAATCTCTGATATATATATATATATATATATATATATATATATATATATATATATAATTATATATTTTTCTCTTCCTTTCAATGTTCAGTTTGTTATCATCAAACAGAGGAAGAATATGAATGCATGTGTCTTGAAGCATGTCAATTGGTTTTTGATGATAACAAAGCCAAAGATGAAGATCAAGTGCAAAAGAGAAAACCAAGATCAAAAAAAGAAATCAAGAGGTTTAGACATAGGCCTTAGAATATCAATGTTAAATGCTCTTAAGATATCTCGAATGATTTTTCAAATATGTTTTTAATCAATATGCTTTTCAAAGTTCACTTTCTAAAAAGATATTGTCTTTAATCTTGGATCATACTAAACATAGTTCAATATTATTCAAATCCAAGTTTCTTAAAGTTAGAAATGTCATGAATCCTCATTTAGGCTTGAAAAATGTGTTCAAAGTGTAAAGTAGTCGATTACACATGTGTGGTAATCAAATACAAGCTAAATAGAAGCCTTGTAATCGATTACATCAATCATGTAATCAATTACCAGAAAGTCAGAGGATGTGTAATCGATTACACATAATCTGGTAATCGATTACCATCTGCCCAGAAAGGCAAGAACACGTTCAAACAGCCATGTAATCGATTACATCAACTATGTAATCGATTACCATCAAGTAAGAGGGTGTGTAATCGATTACACAAGTCTTGTAATTGATTACCACAAGCCCAGAAAGCCAAGAACACGTTCTAACTGTCATGTAATCGATTACCAGAAACGTGTAATCGATTACTAGTGTTCTGACAATGCCCAAGGGCTATATTAGGTGCATTAAATACTTGGCTTTAATCCCTCAATGGCTCTTTAACTGCATATCTCTTTAAATACAGATATTGGGGCATCATTAATGAGTCTTCTTGAACTTGAAACATCTTTGTAACACATCAAAATGAGAATCAATCTTTGAAATCACTCATTGCTCTGTTTTTGACAAATCTTTGAGATATCTCTTGAGAGTATTCTAAGAGCTTCAATTTGTATCATTTACTCTAGTGAGAGTTTCATTCTATCAACCTTGATTACTTTGTAAGAAGAGGGTGAGGTATCCCTCTAAATTATAAAGGGTGAGTCATTCCTTTGATTGAAGAGGCTCAAGCTCAAGGGTGAGGCATCCCAAGGAGTTGAGTGCTCAAGTTTGTAAAGGTTGTCAAGCACCTATTGAAGCTTGAAGATATAGTAGGAAATCTCGAGTGGTTGCTTGAGGAATGGACGTAGGTCACAAATGGATTGGTGGCCGAAGCAAGATAAACTATTGTGTTTGATTCTCTAAACCCTTCTCTTTACATTTGTTCATTGCTTATATTCTTGCTTGTTTACTTCCCTCTTGGTTGATTATTGAGCAATATCTATCGTTCTTATCAATTCATTCATTTTAAATAGTCAATAGCTTCAACGAAATTCAATAGTCAAGTGTTTTGCAAAAAAATTGCAAACTTGTTTTATAAACTCAATTCACTCCCCTCTTGAGTATTGAAGCCACTTGGTAACAAAAAGTTCATTTAACTGACAAAGATTGAGAGAGACAGTTTGATAGAACCATACTTGACAATAGAGGCCAGATCTAGGCAGAATCGTGCGTGGCACGACTGTGCAAGGTGGATCTGGGTTCGTGGGTGGCGTTGGGAGTTCTGGTGAGGTGCATAGGATGGCGCAGCTATGCAAGATGGACGACAAACGCATGTGGATCTAGTGACACATGAAAATCTGGTGACGGATGACAAACATTGGGAGTTCTGGGCCTCAAAGAGAGGAGAGAGAGGGGAGAGTGAGAGTGAGAGTGAGAAGAAGAGTAAAGCAGGAGCACAAGAGTGAGAGAGAAAGCACGAGAGTAAGAGGGAGACCAAAAAATAGAGGGAATATAAAAATAAGCCTTTTTTTAATTTGAGAGGGTTAATAACCTCTACTGAAAGGGAAAAACACCCCTGCAATTTGTGTCAATTTGTGGAATTTGATAACCCTCGCAAAAAATCGCCGTAATTTAGCATGTTTTTTATAGTGTATTCCTACCAAATTTGTTGATGGTAGACAAGTTGATAAGCTAAGAGTTGAATGGAGTGATGATGATAAAAAGATAGTGTAATATAATGCTAGAGCCAAGAACATCATCAATTATGCACTTGGGGTATGATGAGTACTTTTACATTTCTATCTAAAAAACAAGACAAGAAATATGGGATCCTTTTCAAGTCACCCATGAGGGAACTAGTGAGGTGAAGAGGGCTAGAAAAACATTCACACATGAATACGATTTGTTTAGAATGAATCAAGGTGAGGGCATACAAGGTATGCAGAAGAGGTTTACTTACATAGTTTATCATCTTGCCTCATTGGGAAAAACTTTTCCAAATGAAGATTTGATTGACAAAGTTTTGAGATGTTTAAGTAAAGAGTGGCAGCCTAAGGTGACCGTAATTGCTGAATTAAGGAACTTTTCCACAATGACTATGCCAACACTCTTTGGGAAGCTACAAGAATATGAAATGAAATTATCAAGGCTTCACCTAAATGAAAATGTTGATAGAAAGAAGAAGGGTCTAGCACTTAAGGCCTCCTTATCCCACATTGATGAAGATGATGATGAAGATCAGGTAAAGGACTTGGAGATGAATGAAGAGACCTTCAACCTCTTAGTTAGAAGATTTGGAAGGTTTCTAAAGAAGAAAGTAAATAGGAAAATATCACCCTTCCCTCCAAAGAAGAACTATGTAAAGAGTGAAAGCTCTACTCTAACTTCTTCTACTTGCTTTGGATATGGGAAACTTGGCCATATAAGGATGGATTGCCCTCTAGGAAACAAGAAGGGAGAAAAGTTTGAAAGAAGAACCAATCAAGAGAGCAAAGGGAGAAGAGCATATGTTGCTTGGGAGGACAATGACATGGACTCTTCAGATGAAGTAGCCAACATTTATCTCATGGCCAAGGATAATCTTGAGGTAGATTCTCAAACCCTTGAATCCAAACATTCTTATGATGAATTGCAAGAAGCCTTTGAGTAATTGCATGAAGAGTCCTTGAGGCTTGTAAAAATAGTTTCTTTGTCAAAGAAAACAATTTCCTCTCTTGAGAGTCAAATCTTTGCTTTAAACAAAGAAGTAGAGGAATTAAAATTAGAAAATGAAACTCTTGGGCTAATTGATGCAAATTCCTCATGCACTACTTGTTCTTCATATAAGGATGCTCTCCCTCTTCATTTTCTTCATGTCATTCATGCTTATCTTTAGAAAAAGAAGTTGAACATTTGAAAAACACCTTTTTCTAAATTTACTTTTGGTAGAGAAAACTTGAATATCATACTTGGAAAACAAAGATGTGTGCTTGATAAAGTTAGATTGGGTTACAATTCTAAGAAACAACAAAAATTTTATAAGAACTTCTTTGTTTCTTCAAGTATATCAAGTAGTTTGTTTATTACATGCTTTCATTGTGGAAGAAAAGGATATAATGCATCTATATATAGAATTAGGAAGAAATCACATGTTGGACAAAAGAATACATAGGTTCCAAATGGCTCCTTGCCCAAGACTAACACCCAAGGACCCAATAAGGTTTGGGTACTTAAAATCAAAATTTGAACATGTTTTGTAGGTGTGCTTGAAAGCCAATAGCTCAAATTGGTACATTGATAGTAGCTGCTCCAAGCATATGACGGTGATGGAGTTCTCCTTTCTAGCCCCCAAGAAAAATGGTTATATCACTTATGGGGATAACAATAAAGGAAGGATTCTTAGAGTTGAAAAAGTTGGTAAGAATCCATCTACTTCAATTGATAATGTCTTGTATGTGGAAGGACTCAAACATAACTTGCTAAACATAAGTTAATTGTGTAACAAGAGAAATAGAGTTATATTTGAATTAATTGACAAGGCAGAAATAAAGTTATATTAAGTTTGTTGGCCATAGAGATATATAGCATCTTGAGAGGTAATATCATCAAGGTTAATCATATATATATATTATCAACTCTATAGCCAACAAACTTAACTTGCTTATTATTCTTGTCTTTAATTATGCAACAATTAGAGTCAAATATAACTCTATTTCTCTTGTCATACAATTGACTTATGCTTAGCAAGTTATGTTTGAGTCCTTCCACATACAAGACATTATCAATTGATGTAGAGGGATTCTTACTAACTTTTTCAACTCCAAGAATCATTCCTTTATTGTTGTCCCTATAAGTGATATAACCATTCTTCTTGGGGGCTAGAAAGGAGAACTCCATCACCCATCATATGCTTGGAGCAACCACTATCAAGGTACCAATTTGAGCTATTGGCTTTCAAGCACACCTACAAAACATGTTCAAATTTTGGCTTTAGGTACCCAAACCTTATTGAGTAATTAGTCTTGAAAGGCAAGAACATGATTCTACATATAGATGCATTATGTCCTTTTCTTCCACAATGAAAGCTTGTAATAAACAAACTACTTGATTTGAAGAAATAAAGCTTATAAAATTTTTGAGTTGATCTAACTATATATAAGTATATATATTTTCTCTATAAATATATTTTATATATATATATATATATATATATGTACATATAATTATCCTTGATGATATTACCTCTCAAGATGCTATATATCTTATGAGTAAGGAGAGTAATCATGGCTATGGCATAAAAGAATTGCCTATATTCACATGGATCACCTAAACAAACTAGTTTCTAAAGATATATATATATATATATATATATATATATATATATATATATATATATATGATTAACCTTGATGATATTTCCTCTCAAGATGCTATATATCTTATGAGTAAGGAGAGCGAATCATGACTATGGCATAGAAGAATTGCCCACATTCACATGAATCACTTAAACAAACTAGTTTCTAAAGAATTAGTAATTGTCTTTTAAAGCTCAATTTTAAGAAAGATAAACTTTGTGATGTATGTCAAAAGAGTAAACAAGTGAATGTCTCTTTCAAAGCTAAAAATGTTATTTCTATTACTAGACCTTTACACATGGATCTTTTTGGCACACCAAGAACAATGAGCTTTAGGGGTAATTACTATGCTTTTTGTGATTGTGGATGATTACTCTAGATATACATGGACCCTATTTCTTGCTCATAAGAATGATGTCTTTCACGCATTTACATAACTTGCAAAGGTTATTCAAAATGAGAAAAATTGTAGCATTGCATCCATAAGAAGTGATCATGGTGGAAAAGTTGAAAATCAAAAGTTTGAAATGTTTTACAATGAAAATGTCATTGAACATAATTTTTCTACTCCTAGAACTCCACAACAAAATGGAGTAGTTGAAAGGAAAAATAGATCCTTAGAGTTAGAGGAGTTAGCAAGAACTATGCTAAATGAAACAAACCTTCCTAAGTTTTTTTAGGCGGATCCAGTAAGTACCGCTTGTTATGTTATAAATAAGGCTTTAATATGGCTAATTTTAAAGAAAACCCCTATGAACTATACAAAGGAAGGAAACTAAACATTTCTCACTTTCATTTATTTGGTTGCAAATGCTTTGTTTTAAACAATGGAAAAGATAACCTAGGCAAGCTTGATGCTAAATCTGATGGGGGAATATTTATTAGTTATTCTCTTAGTAGTAAATCCTTTACAATTTATAATAAGAGAACTATGACTATTGAGGAATCCATATATGTTGCATTTAATGAAACTAACCCTATTGGGTTAGGAAATGATGATATTGATGATGTTGCAAAAACTTTGTCCAACACCGACTTGAGAAGCAAAGAAGAAGAGCAAAAGAGAGAAAGCCAAAGAGAGAAAGCACCACCACAACAAGAGAAGAAACAATCAAATACTCTTCCAAGAGTGTGGAGAACTTCAAGGCACTATTTTCTTGACAAGGTTATAGGTGATGTTTCAAAAGAGGTAACTACTAGAAACTTTCTTAGTGATGCATGTAATCAAATGACTTTTGTTTCTCAAGTTGAACCTAAAGACATAAATGAGGCCATTAGTGATGAACATTAGATCTTGGCTATACAAGAAGAACTAAACCAATTTAAAAGAAATTAAGCTTGGGAATTAGTTCCAAGGCCCAATGATCATCCCATAATTGGCATCAAATGAGTCTTTAGAAACAAACTTGATGAAACTAGCCTAATAATAAGAAATAAAACTAGGTTGATTGTAAAAGGCTATAATCAAGAAGAAGGAATAGATTATGAAGAAACCTATGCACTTATAACTAGATTAAAGGCCATTAGAATGCTACTTATGTATGCATACATCATGAATTTCAAATTATTTCAAATGGATGTTAAAAGTTCCTTTAAAAATGGTTTTATCCAAGAAGAGGTGTATGTAGAACAACCTCTTGATTTTGAAGATTATGAACTGTCTAACCATATTTTTAAGTTGAAAAAGGACTTGTATGGCTTAAAACAAGCTCTTAGAGCTTGATATGAAAGGTTGAGCAAGTTCCTTTTGGAAAAAGGTTTTACAGGGGAAAGGTTGACACTACCCTCTTCATCAAAAAGAAAATGCATGACATTCTCGTTGTGCAAATATATGTTGATGACATAATTTTTGGTGCTACTAATGAGTCTATTTATAAAGAGCTTGCTAATGCTATGCAAAGTGAGTTTGAAATGTCAATGATGAGTGAGCTCAACTTTTTCCTTGGACTCTAAATCAAACAAACTAGGGATGGGACTTTCATAAGTCAATCCAAGTATTGCAAGGAGCTGCTCAAAAAGTTTAGAATGGAAAATACCAAGCATATGGCTACTCCAATAGGCACTTCATGTGAATGCTTATGTCATGAAGCATATCAAATAAGTTTTTGATGATAACAAAGTTAAGATGAAGACCAAGATCAAAAGAAAAGTTCAAGACCAAAAGAAGAAGACCAAGATCAAAAGAGGTATATTAGATATAGGTCTTAGAACTTCAATGTGAAATGCTCTCAAGGTATCTCAATTATATTCAAATGATTTTTCAAAGATCTCATAAATCAACTTGTTTTTCAAAGTTCATATTTTTTAAAGAAATGTTGATTTCAATCTTGGATTATGTTAAACATTTGCAAATCTTGGTTAGTCCAAGTTCCCCAATAATAAAAATAGCCTAGAGACTTAATTGGGCGTGAAAAATGAGTTTAAAGTGTAGTGTAATCGATTACCAATGTTTAGTAATCGATTACAAGCTAAACAGAAGCCTTATAATCGATTACACAAGTCTTGTAATTGATTACCATGTTCCCAGAAAGCCAAGAACACGTTCAAAGGGCTATGTAATCGATTACATAAACATTGGTAATCGATTACCATAAAGTTAGAGGGCGTGTAATCGATTACACAAGTCATGTAATCGATTACCACAAACCTAGAAAGTCAAGAACACGTTCTAACTGTCATGTAATCGATTACCAGAACCCTGTAATCGATTACCAACATTTTGACATGCCCAACGACTATATTTTCTTGGCATTTAATGTTGCCACAAAAGCCCCTAATGTAACACCCCAACTTTTGAAAAAATGTCACGAATGTTCTGTTTGCTGTTTTTTCAAACTTTTGGGTGAAAGACCGTTGTGTCCCTGTTTTGCTATTTCTTGTTTTTCTGTATGAAATACAAATATATATTACAGTCTATGATTTTCTTTGGTCGTTTTGCATATTTTGCTTCGAGACCGTAAAATAAAAATTTTGTCAAACTACTGTTTTAAATTTTTTCTGTGTGATATACTGATATATTTTACTATCTATAATTTTATTTGAGTGTTTTGAATGATTTGCTTCGTGGAGGGGAGAAATGAGAAAATGACCATTACGTCCTGAATGTATTGTTTTTAAATTTTTTATATGATACGTGTTTAATATTACCGTCTGTGATTTTTTTGGACTTTTTTGTGTGATTTGCTCCGGACAGAAAATAATATTTTTCGGTAGGGAAATCTTATTTTTAATTATTCAGAAATGGGGATCTTACTAAACTCAATTCTGAATGAGACGGTAAATAATCTTTTAATTTTTAGGATTTTATCAAAATAAAATAATTTTATATTATTATAATATTATTTTATTAGTCAAGATATAGTTAAATGACAAAATGGACCCGAAAATGTCTTACGAGACCCATGTTTAACAAAGCAGTAAACGTTTTGAGCTAGAACAGATAGATAATGACAAGGCTAGTGACTAGGTTAGTGACTAAGCTTAATGACTAGGCTTAATTAGTGACTAAGCATGATGACTAGGTTAAGTGACAAGGCTAGGATGAACCAATGAGAGCTAAGCTTGGAGAACAAGGCTTAATCCTCACCATTGATCAATTCTAAGGCTTGGATGGAGCCAACACAAATGGACACCTCTTGCCCATTGAAGTCTACGGCCATTCACTCCATTGAAGGCCATAATCACTTGATTTTCATGCATTTTTCTCTCTTCTCTCTCTTCCAAAAATACAAACCTCCATAGTTGTTCTCTTGGTGAAGCATTCGGCCAAGTACCCCTACACACCATCCATCTACCTAAAATTTTATCCAACCTACTTTTCTAAACCTAAACACAATTCTAAGAACATCTCTAGTTGAGAGTTCTTGCAAAATCATTCATTTGAGGCTTGAAAACCTACTTGGAAGATTTTACCTAGAAGGTGAAATTTCTTGTTTTCCATTTCTAAACTCTTTTTCAAAGTTCTAAGCCATGATTTATCCATGGTTTAAGCGCTCTTTAATGTTAGTAACTTGTAGAAATTTGTTTAAGCTTGATAGGTGTTTTGAAGGAGAAAACCGAGACCCTAGGAAAGGAGTGAAAGCATATTTGTCTTCATTTAAGGTAAGAGGAAGACTAAATCTTATCATCCTTGGATGGTGGTAAGAAGATAGAATTTGTTTGTGGTTGTAGAATCCATAAGGATTCATTTGTGTGTTTGTTATAAGTTTTCCTATTTGTTATTTGTATTAATTTGCATGTCTACAAGCTTTGATAATATTGTATGTGTTAGAAATGCATGATAATTTATAGGATGTGAATAATATGTCAAGGATTGTATGAGTGTTCCAAAGAACACATCAACAAGGCTCACAGCCATTGACCAAGAAATGGGAACCAAAATGTTCTCAACAATTTTTTAAAAGTGTGATTTAATTAACCTAGAAAAATTAATAGGTTACAAATGAATTTAAAGTAAGAAAAATGAATTTATAGATCAAAGGAGGAAATTGAAGCATTTCGGCCAACATGCCTAAGCCATGTAATTATGATTTCAAAAGTTATTTTCCAAATCATTTTCAATTAAAGAGAAGTAAACAATACTAAAAGGAATTTTTATAACAATGATTTTGAGGAAATAAAAGAATTTAGATTAAGTTTAAGTGGTTAAAATTAAGAATTTAATAGTTGGAAATAAAAACAGTAACTCCTATAAAATTTCTAACGTAGAGCTCATTTCACATTTTGAAGCACGTTAGTAATTTTCAAGGAAGTAATTATATGGTTAAATAAAAAAAAAAGAATTTTTACAGAAAAATTAGAAAACCATTATTATGAATTTTCTAAACAAAATACTGTCAATTTTTATTAAAAACGGACAAATAAGATAGGAAAGATGTCCAAAAGACAGTATACGGTATGAAAAATATTCTACGTAGTTTTAAACGTATTAAATATTATTTCTGTTTATTTAAACAGTGATTTCTAAGGAATTTGGGTAAGAAAATAATTTAAAAATCTTACGCGATTGAGAAAACGTATTAAAAATCCTACGCGATTTTAAAAATAGAAAATGTATTTACGCGATTTAAAAACGTTTGTAACAACGACAGAATTGTGAAAATGCGATAAAATTTCTACGCGATTGACAAAAACAGTGACGTTTACTGTCAGGCCAAAGTGGTGGACCCGGACAGGTTGTGAAACAGTATTTGTCTGGTGGGACTTGCTGTATATATATACGAGTTTTTGCCAATGAGGGCATTTGCATAAATACGCATATTTATACCATTGAGGGTATTTTGATAATTTGGAAACTATTTTAAGATGCATATATTGAGTTTGTGCCAATTTAGTTGATAATTGGTGGATTGATTGACGAGGTGAATCACATCGTATTGTCGGTGCGATAAGTGTAGTGTGGTTCAATTTTGAATGGACTTGGAGACTTTAGTGTGCGGTATTCCATATGTGGACAGTTGGTAGCTCCGCTGGGCCGTGGTACCCGGCCACACACTAACGGACTTGACACGCACTATATTTAATCGAGATCTTGTAAAGTCTGAATTAGTACAATGCCTGTAGTATACAACGTGTTTCCGTATGCTACACCACGACGTGTTACAGTGGGCTATAGACGCAACGTGAGACCGCAAAATAGTTTGGTTGGGCAGCCTGGTGGTACTAATAAGATTTTACGGGTCATTCTCTCTGATGTCTGTATGTGTTTAGCTCCATGGAGTAGGATCGTGTCATATTGCATATTTATATATATATATGGTGCATTATTATATCCTTATCGATGATTTTATATTTATATTATGTATGGATATATATTGTATCTATGTTGATATTAATTCTTATACTGTGTTTGTGTTATGCTGTATTATGTTTATGTCGTTATAGCATTCTATATTGTATGAATTGTATAACTGTTGTATTGTCGTTTTCTTATTTACCATGTATGTGTTGATACAGATTTGTCTTACCTCTTTATTGTATGTGTTTTCTGTATATATTAAATTTTGTGGTAAAGAGTTTGAGGAAGAGGAACAACCTCTTGAGTGTGTGTATCCTGAAGAAGAGGAGGAGCAGCAAGCCGAAGATCAGTGCGAAGATCAAGAACCATCTGATCATCCATATCCATTGGATTGATTGCTTGAGTATGGCGGTGCCATGATTTCCGGGTTTTGTACGGTTTGAGTTTCATGGGGATCGACGACTGGCGACTGCGTGAAGATAGAGACTCGGTGACTTACGTGGGACAGTTGACTGTGTCCCTATGTAATGAGTTTGATGGAGAACTAGTCATGACGACTACGGTGTTTTTGCATTTGGAGTTGCCGTTATCTCTTAGGCGTTATTGGGGTGGTATGTTCACTGCGCCTAGTGAGATTAGCAGCGTGTCGACTGCGCGGTCTCGTTTCCGCCGAGAGTCGAGACATCCTGGATATTTATCTCCTGATGATCTTCCTGAGAGTGATCCTTCAAAGGGTTAAATATTTATGATGTGTACTTGGGCACGTCTGCGTTTGTATATATAGACCGTTATTGCTTTTGTTTACTGTTTCAGTTTAAATATTTTAATTGTAAATTATTTGTATAACTTATGACTAAAACCCTATGTATATTATGTGTGATGTTAGTTTGTTAATTTTGTGTTTCCGTGTTATTTTATTTAATAATATTCTGTTTAACAGGAAGAATTTTACAATCCGTATTATTATGTAACAAATGTTTTACAACTTGGGTAGACTTTATTTATTTTTCTTTTATTTTCTTTTTAAATGTGACATCCCCACAAGGGTGTTACACCTAACGGCTTTATTGTTCTAAAAACTTATAAATACTCATATTGGGGCATCATTTGTGGCTAACTAACACTTGAGAAACATCTATCAATTATTTTAATCTGAGAATCATCATTAAATCTCTTTTGCTCTGTTTTTGTATATATTTTTGAGATATTCTTAAAGAGCATTATAGGGCTTCAATTTGTGTAATCTACTCTTGTGAGAGTTTCATCTTGTAAACACTTTGATTCTTTGTAAAGGGGGTGAGGTATCCCTCTAGAGAAAAGAGAGTGAGGTATCTCTCAAAGATTGTAAAGGGTGAGGCATCCCTTGTTGAAGGTGAGGTATCCTTCAAAGGTTGTAAAGGGGGTGAGGTATCCCTGTTTTGAGGCTCAAGCTCAAGGGTGAGGCATCCCAAGGAGTTGAGTGCTCTTTTGTGTGAAGGTTTTCAAGCACCCGTTCAAGCTTGAAGTTTAGTGAAAAATCTCGAGTGGTTTGCTTGAGGACTGGACATAGGTCACAAGGGGTGGCTGAACCAGGATAAATCCTTGTGTTTGTTCTTCTCAACTCTATCTCTTTACTTTATGCTTTAATTATATTTGCTTGAGTTGGGTTTGATATCTTGCTTTGCTTAAATTCTTTCTATCTTGGCTTGTTTATTTGTGAGTGAAGTATTCAATCTCGTTTATCTATTCACTTTAATCATCTAATAGCTTCAACGAAAATTGTTAATCAAACATTTTGCAAAAGATTTACAAAAATATTTTACATACTCAATTCACCCCCCTCTTGAGTATTGAGGCTACTTGGTAACACTTCATGTTATTCAAACAATGATGAAGGAGGTAAACTCGTATAAATCACTATGTATAGAGATATGATTAGTTCTCTCATTTATCTCACTACAAGTAGGCCTGATATTATGTTTAATGTGTACATATGTGCAAGATATCAAACTAACCTTAGAGAATCACACTTAAGTGCAATAAAAAGAATTATGAAATACCTAGTAGACACTTCATATATCGATTTGTAGTACCCTAAGGTTATCTCATGCAGCCTAATTAGTGATTCTAATTCTGATTTTGCTAAATAAAAATTGGATAGGAAGAGCACTAGTGGGACTTGCCACTTGCTTGGAAGCTCTTTAGCTTCTTAGTATAACAAGAAACAAAATAGTGTGGCATTGTCTACTATTGAAGTTGAATATGTTACAGTTGGAAGTTGTTGTGCTCAAATCCTTTGGATGAAGCAGCAACTTCTAGACTATGGACTTTAGCTTGATCACATCCTTATAAGATGTGATAACACTAATGCAATCAATTTTCTAAGAATCCAATCTTGCACTCTAAGACTAAGCATATTGAAATTAGGCACCACTTCATTAGAGAACATGTGCAAAAAGGAGATTGTATGCTAGAATTTGTTGAAACAAGTAAACAACTTTCGGATATATTTACCAAACCTTTAGCAAAAGAAGCATTCTTTTACATTAGAAGAGAACTAGGCATTTTAGATCAATCATGCATTTAATTTGGATAAATACTCTTGTTGTATAATTCTTTGTATAATTATTGTTTTAGTTATTATTTGAATCCAATACTGACTTAAGCGTTAGAGGTTCCTTTAAGTTTATTTTGAAGGTAACCCCATCATGACTAAGTCCTCCAATTGCTCAAGAAATCATATGCACAAATGATAAAGTCTAATATTTGAAAAATGGAGTAAATCACTTGAAATTGGTTGATCTATGAAAAAGATGGTGAAATTGCAAAAAGAGTGGTTTTTGGATCAAAACAAGTATCCACAGGAAGGAAATTTAGTATGCTAGCCTTTTAGAATTGGTTTGATGAAATTAAGAACTGGCCTTTTGCTATTTGAAGTGAGAAAATTAGTTTTAGAAGGTTTGTAATCGATTACTAGAGCCTGGTAATCGATTACCAAGGCTCTGCCAAGCGTAGAATTGCAAGACAAAATGGTGCTAATCGATTACCACTACTTGGTAATCGATTACCAAGTTTCCAGATTGATGGTAATTAATTACCACCCCATTGGTAATCGATTACCATGGGGTTATAAAAGGTCCAGACACGCGAGGGAAGTCATTTATCATGCAGCTTTCATGTTTTCTCTCTCTAAGCTCGTGACACTTCCTCTCCAAAACTCTCAATTTCTCTCATTTCTCTTCACCAAAACCCAACTTTCCACCACCAAATCCTCTAAAAACACTTTCTATACAAAATCCCTAACCAATTACACATCAACAACACCTAAAATCACCCACAAATTCTCCCAAACCATACGTCCCCTTCTATCTCTAGAACCCACACCCTAACTCTCAAATTTCTCTCAAATCTCCATTTTTTTCTACCTTTTCCTAATACTAAACACTCCTATACACCTTCCCTTCCACCATCCTTCCATTCTTTTCACCACATTCCTCAAAAATGGAAAAATCATCAAGCAGAGCTAAGAGGCCATGAACAGGAGTGACTACTGGAAAGGCTCCCCAAGCTCCACCAACTACCATTCCGGGCTTGGACCTCTCTTCTCACTTCAAAACCTCTCAGCAAGTAGAAAATTTTCGTAAAAACTTTCACCTGAGAAAGATTATACAACCCAGGTACCTAACATCTGCTTTCTGCTCAAAGAAGCCATTACAATGCTTTAGGTTATTGGAACACCTCAAGTTGGTTGATTTTCTGAGTATTAACCAGATCATATACCCAGAATTAGTTAGGATTTTCTATGCAAACTTGAAATATGAAAATGCTTATCTGGTCACTGAAATGAAGAAGGTCAAAATTGTTATTACTCATGATTTATGGCATAGGCTTACTAGCCCGAAGTTTGATGAGGTTATTTTTACTAAGTCTACTGAAATATGGGGTGAGGATTATAATTATACAACTGCCTTGAATTCCCTACTGAGAACTGGTTACAAGCGTTCTAAGAGAATTATGGCCACTAGGCTGACCATGGAAAACAAAGTATTGCATTACATCTTAGTGAGGGCTCTGATAGCCAAGGGAGGCAATTACTTCTAGGTTTAGACAGATAATGTGCTCATCCTATGGGCACTAACCACTGGGAGACCCATTAATTGGGGATATTATATAATTCAACACATGTTGAAAGCCAAGAAGGAGAATTATCCCTTGCCCTATGTCATTCTGATTACAAAGATCTTGGAGTTTTTCTATGTTCCTTTGACTGGGGAAGTCAAGGATACCAACTGTGATGGCCTATAATCTATCAGTGAGTACACTTTATAGAAGCTGAAACTGAAGAAAATAAATGATCAGTGGTACTGCTTGCATCATGGGCTAGATGGAAACATACCCCAAGGTGATGAGGAAGATGCTGAAGAAGAAGAAGTGCCACCAGCTCTAACTCAAAACCAGCTTGCCATAGAACTTTTGCTTCACAAGATGAGGAGTTTTCGGACCTTTGTTGAGACTTGAATAGACCACCTAGAGGAGAAAGTGTCTTACACAGATCAGGAGGTCACTGCCATGCGAGATATGATGGAGCATGGTAGGATGCATGTGGTTAGAAGGGTTGTTGCCCCTCGTCCATCTACGAATGATGTGGCTGAGGAGCATGCTACTGGTGATGTTGTTGTTGAGGGGCATGCTGATGATGTAGAGGCTAATAGTGAGGAGACAGAATGAAGATAGGGCATAGTCACATTGTATTTTTGTCTTATTTTGTCTAACCCTTAGCATCTTGACATTACTTTTGGCTTATAACTCTAATATTTATGTGACTTGATTAATCTTATGACTCTTGATACCTTTTAGCTAATGAGATGTTAGTTAATCTATTTTGATGACTAGTTATATTAGTTGATAATGGTATTAATGTGAATGTTGCTGGTTAGTATAAATATTGAATATTGTTCTGCATGTTGTTGGTATTATTCAATGTTTTTGTCGATATATCTTTTTGCCAATGCTAAAAGGGGGAGAGTATGGATTGCATGAGTAAAAGGGAGTTTTGTATGAAATATTTTCTTTCATTCAACCTTACTTAAGTTTTTCCTGCTTGAACCTCATGCATGGATTAAGGAGGAGAGTTGCGCTTTAATCTCTGATAAATTATATAAATGTGCTCTTTACCTGTTTTGTTTTGTCATCATCAGGAAAAGGGAGAATGTGAATGCTTATGTCATGAAGATCATGAAGGTTTTGATGATAACAAAGTCAAGCCAAAGACCAAGTCCAAAGGAATCTAAAATGGTATAGTTTATAGGACTTAGGGTCTTTATGTGAGAAGCTCTCTAAAATATCTTAAAATGTTTTACAAAAAGTTCTCTTGAAAACTATTTTAGTTGGTGAGTTGTGTTACAAACAAATGATGTTTCAATCTTGGATCTTGAAAACTTGTTCAAATCTTTTAAAAATCCAAGTGTTCTAAGTTGGAAATGTTCACCAAGCTTAATTAGGCTCGAAAATAGGTTCTAGGATAGTTGTAATCACATCCAATGGCTTAGTAATCAATTAACAACCTTTTTGAAAGCTGGTAATCGATTACCAAGTCTTGGTAATAAATTACAAATATGCGGGAACCTGTTTTTCAAAAGTTAGAGGCTTGGTAATAGATTACCAAGCTGTAGTAATTGATTACCACATCAAACAGAAGCTTAGTAATCGATTACCATATGCTGGTAATCGATTACCACCTACCCAGGAAACCTAAAACTTGTTTTAAAAGCTTGGTAATCGATTACCATATGTTGGTAATCGATTTCCACAAGTATCAAACTAACAACGACTAGTTTTAGAGCATTTAATGCTTGA
Source organism: Ormosia emarginata (assembly GCA_029884605.1). Taxonomy (NCBI): domain Eukaryota; kingdom Viridiplantae; phylum Streptophyta; class Magnoliopsida; order Fabales; family Fabaceae; genus Ormosia; species Ormosia emarginata. The sequence continues at coordinate 9,380,083 of JAQQTP010000056.1, read as the reverse complement.
GTAAATGCCCCCCAATGGATCTTTTTCATTGAAGACTATAAATTCAAGTCTTGGGACACTTATTGCAAGAAGCTAACACTCTGAAAAACATCTCCTAAGCATTTAATTCATGAATCATCAATTATGCTCTGTTTTTTAGAAATTAATTGAGATATCTTGAGAGCTTCATTATAACTTCAATTTGTATATTTGCTCATTGAGTGAGTTATATTTATTTGAATCTATTTGTAATCACTTGAGAGGACCCCTTGAAAAACTAAGAGGCTTCTACACAACAGGTGGACGATTCTTGAAGTGTAGGAAGAGCTCAACTATTGTAAAAGGTTTATCAAGCACATTGTGAAGCTTGATTATAGTGGAAACTCCTGGGTGGATGATCTTAGGGACTGGACGTAGATCACAATGGTGATTGAACCAGTATAAATCTCATTGTGTAATCTTCTTAACCCTTATCTCTTTACATTCAAACTTATTTATTACTTTTGCATACTTGGTGCTTGTTCTACCTTTCATTCATACTATTTAAGCTTATGTATTGTCATAAATTTGTTCAATTCAAAGAAAATAGCTTCAAAGAAAATCAAAAGGGGCTTCCTTGTGAAAAGTCTTAAAATACACAATTCACCCCTCTTGAGTTTTGAAGCCACTTGGTAACAATTTGGAGTTCAAAATGCCTTTGAAGGCATCTCTAAGGTCATTGACCAAGAATTAAAGCTTTAATTTGAAAAAGGGAGGAGTTATCCTCTTTCTCTTACTTTAAGCCACCTTGATTAACTTGAACAAAGGGCAAAGTCGAGCTAATGACTATAAACAAGCACTTCTTGAGAGGCAATCCAAGTTTTCTCTCCTTTTCTTTACTTGTTTATCTTTAAATTTGTTGATTTTGGTAGTCTTAGTTAGAGTCTTCTTTTGGTTCATTAACAGCCTAATTGTGTACTGATGTGCCTTCATTTTATTTCTTTAAGGTGGAGAGGTGAGTTTTGTGCAAGGGATATAGGTCTTGAAGTTGCAAAATTGAGTTTGCATAGGGAGTAAGTGTCTCCCCCGAGTTCGGAGCCTTTGTAGGGGGTATATATAGATGTCAGCAGCCAAAAAGGATTTTTTTCCCTTCCTTTAGCCTTTTATTTTTGTATTTATTTATTTATTTTTATTAATTTTATTTTGTCATCATCTCCCTAAATCCATGTTCACTCAAGCATATTCATGAACTAATTTGTTTTGAAAAGAAAAGTATTGCTTTGAAGATTGATTTTAGGCCAATAGAGCTTGATTCATGTTAGCCTAGGATTATACTAGTCGAAGATTTTTTCATGATTGTCATGCGTATTTAGCTTTAGGAATCCGATTATTCTTTGACATCAATTCATTAAATTTTTTTTATTGAATTTGTGTGTTCCTAAAGAAGGACTATGTGTGCTAAAGTGAGTATCTAATTGCCACATGAGTCTTAGAACAATTCCTCTACATCCTTTAAGGTGAAATCCTAGTGTGTACTTAAAAGGAGATGATCTAGGCATTCTTTCTTTAACCTCATCATGGCCTTACAGCACCCACTCATCATTATTATCCCTTAGAACCCCGTTTGAGCCTTTCATTAGCCTATTTTCTTTTGTTAACCTACATTTCACTTTTACCCTTAACCTTTAAACATTTATCTACCCTTTTGTGAGAGAAGATTGAATGTGGAAGGGGGGGACTTATTGAGGATCCAAGTGAGATGAATGTTGATGATAAAGAGAGAAGAAGGAAATAAAGGTCAAAGTCTAGCATGTTTGAAAAAAAAAAGAGAAGTTCCACCTAATGTGTTGCAAAGAAATAACTTTAGGGGTGGAGGTCAATATTCAAAAACAGAAAAAATAAAAATATAAAAGAAAAATATAAGAAGCAAAGTATGCTAGTAAATTGAAGTGAAGTTTTCCTTTTGTATAATATATCTTGATTTTCAATGTGTTTTAAACTTCTTCGTCATGACTCTTTCATATTTTGTTTTTCTTTTTTTCTTTTCTTTGTTTTACCTTTCACTTCTTGACACTATTACAACCCTATAAAGACTTTTTGATTGAAAGTGTGCTCTACACTAATGGAGAAGGAGTAGTGGCTTTGTCGATCGGATTTGGGGATGTTCATTCAATAATTCAGTTATGTCATTGAGATTTTAGAGATTGCTTTGTGTGCATAGTCTCATCCGAGTGCATATGGATTCACGATTTTGTTTGTTAAAGCTTGCTTAAGTTAAGTTGTTTGCATATTGTTGAATGTATATGCTTGATTAGGTATTTAACTTCTTGGTATTTGAATGAGTTATTAATGGATTTGGATTCTTGAGATTTCTTTGAGAAGTTTGAATTGCAATGCTTGGCATATTTACAAAAGAAGTACCCTTGCTATGATTTTTATAGTTTATTCATTACTTGAGGACAAGCAATTGTTTAAGTATATGGGTATTTGATGTGTGTATAAAACCCATATATTTTATGCTTGTTTAAACATGGATTTGAATGCTTTCAGATAAGAATTATGACATTTATTTATGATATTGAGTGAATTCTAAGCCCCCTAAATTTAATTTTGTAGGAATTTAAGGGCTTTTGTGATATTTTAGGCATTATTACTAAAATCTTGATGAAGAGCATGAGGACATTGCTACAATGTTTTGAGCATACCTTTTGCTACAGACCTCAGATTGAGTTAATCTTAGTGTTTATGGAAAGAAGAGAAAAAATCCTACAACTTTCATGAATACATTGAAGCCCGGTTTGTAACACCCCAAAATTTTCAAAATAGTTGACAGTAATTTTGACAATTAATATAATTCTACTGTTTAGTGATTTCTGTGTACTGTAAAATTATTTTGAGTATTCCGTCAGCGTATTTGATCGTTTTGAGTGATTTACTCCGTGTCAAGAAAATAATAATTTTCGGGCCGAGAAAAATCTTTATGTATTTATTTCTCTTGATTGTTAATTATTTTTAACAATCTGACTTGATTTTCATACGTTTTCTAATATTTGTGATTTTTGTGGATAATTATAAATTTTTATATTTCTCTGATTGTTTTTGGGCTGTTTGTGGGCCCAGGTGGCTTTACGTGGGCCCAAGTGGGTCCCGCAAAGTGAAAATTTTTCTGTAATCAGAAAAATTTGTACTGTGTAGATAGAGACAGGAGATCTTACTAAACCTGAATCCAGAAACAGTTTCTAAAATTTTATTGTACTGTGTTTTGTACTGTATTTAATTATTGAGCGATAAAAATACAGTAAATATATTCTTTCGTGGGGTTATAGCAAATAAAAATAAATATTGCACTGCTTAAGTCAACAATAGTGGTTATGACAACTTTTGACGGACCAATAGGAAACAAGTTTAATTCTTTTGACAGACCAATAGGAAGCAAGTCTAATATTGAAGACTTTGATATCAACCGTCGATTTAATCAATGGTGTAGAATCAGTCTAATAAAATGGCTATGAACATTTATAACCGTTGGATTTAGATTTAGATCAAGGGTGGAGATTTGATCTTATAAAGTGGCTCGGACCATTTGTGATCGTTGGATTCGGATTAAATCAACGGTGGAGATGGATCATTTATGACCATTGGATGTGGATTTAATCAATGGTGGATATTTGGTCTTCTAAAATGGCTATCACTAATTATGACCCTTGGATTGAAAGTAAGAAGGAGTAATCTTGACCCTTCATTTTTGGAGATGGATCTAATGGCTAGAATTTCAAGAAGAAAGATCTAATGGCTTAGATTAAGTCTTCTAATCAAAAGTCTACCTTAATCCTAACCATTGATCTAATCAATGGCTTAAATGGCTCTAAATGGTGGCTAGAAAAGATGACAACATTATGGAATGCATGCATGGAGGGGTTGTGCTTCATTTTGGAGCTAAAGAAAAGCTTTATGACCATTATTAGTGGTCTTGGTCAATTATGCATCATTATTGATCATTTTGCACTCAAGGAGAATGCATGAAGAGGGGGGGACAGTTTTTGTGTTTGTTTAGGAGCTAAAGCAAAGTTGAAGACCATTATTAGTTGTCTTGGTCACTTATTGATCATTCTTGACCATTTCTTTCAAGCAAGCTCTTAGAAAATTTTCTCTCCTTCTCCTCCAAGCAAGTTTCGGCCATGACCCTCAAATCTATCCTCCATCACTCAAAAATTTTATCCAACTTTATTTCTTGAATCCTTACCTTATTCTAAGAACATCTCTAGTTATGAGTTTTCACTAAATCATTCACTTTGAGCTTTAAATCCAAGCTTCAAGTTTCTAGTATAAAGGGTAAAGTTCTTATTTCTTCACCCAATCTTTTAGTTTTGATTTTCTAAGCCATGCTTGAATCATGGTTTACCTATTCTTTTACTTGCTATTGATTGTAACATTTGTTTATGATTTTTAGGGATTTTTCCAAGGAGCTCTACGAAATTAGTGGAAGGAAAACTAAGTGTTTTCACTTCATTCTCTATCTTAACCAAATCTAAGAAGTCTTTCCCTCACAAAAATAAAAAAAACTTCATCCTTGTTCTTCAAGAGGAATTTCGGCCATACCACCTAAAATCACCATCCAATCTCTTTTAATTTCACCCAACCATAGATCTTGAATCTACATGATTTTCTAAGCAACTTTCATGTTGGAGACTTTCTCTAAATTATTCATCTTCAACCTTGTTCTTCAAGCTAAAGATTGAAGCTTTATTGGTGAAGTTTATTAATCTTCACTTTTCTTTTGATTTTCAAGGTTTTAAGCCATGTTTGATCCATGGTTTATCTTGTTCAAGCTTGATTTACTAATAAATATATGTTTTATTTTGTATTTTAGAAGCCCTTGGTGGTGAAGGATGATAATCACATATTTTATTCATTAAGAAACCCTTATGTTTAGTCATTTACACTCTCCATATTCTTAATTGATTGAGTTTGGTATGATTTTGTGAGTTTGAGCTCAAATTGGTCCTAATTGAATATTTCCAGCATTATTGAGATTTGACACTATTTCTGTATTTTGGCCATAACTTGAGTTCCTAATATCTGATGAACATGAATTTTACCTTGTAGGAAAGCTAAGAGGAAGCTCTACAACTTTGATGAAGAGCTCGAAGTCTGATTCAGATGTCTAAGGGACCTAAGTTGACATGGAAGTCAGAATACGGGTTCTGTCAGTAGAATCCGAACAGTGTGCACTCAAAAAAATCATATCTCAAGATGTAATAATGGAGATGGGCTGAAATTTGGACATTGGATAGTCAAGATCCAAATAAACAACTTTAATGAAGAACACATTTTGAGAAAAAGAAGTCTAGTAGGTCATTTTGAGCTTGCAAGTCGGAACAGAGGTGCTGAAGTTGGGTTTGAGCAACCTACGGTATTTGGGACATATCTTAGGCTTAAGGAAGCCAAATTGGACGAACCAGCTATCCATTTTATAGCCAAGACAAGGATCTACAACTTTCATGAATAACACTTTTCGTGGTTCTGAAGTATAGTGGGTCGTTTTTGGCTTCCAATTCAGACACGAAATTTTCGTCCTCAACCATCCACTCATCCATCCACTCACCCATTCATGTCCATAATTTCCCACTCACCAAAAGTCCTTTGGCATTTTTCACTAATTCAACCACTCAACCATTCCACTCACTCATCCACTAAACTAATCCACTAAACCAACCCACTAATCCATCCACTCAAACACTCCACTCACTCACCCACTCATCCACCCACTTCCCTTTGTCATTTTGTTACCTTAGACTTCTATAAAAGGCACCATTTATCATGAACAAGAAGTAATTCTCCTTCATTTCTCTCTAAGTTTCTTCTTGCTTCTTCATAGTTTCTCATAGTTTTGTATATTTTGATGCTCCCCTTCATGGTAATGGAGGGCTAAGCTACTTTGGGTTAATTTAGAACTCTTGAAGAGATTGTGGTTTGGATTCTTGAGACCTTGGTTATGTATTGTATTTGATTTGTAATTGAATTCCTCTTTCTTCTTCTTTTTCTTCTTCTTGATCTTGAATGCATGAATGGTGATTCTATTTATGTTGATCTGATTGATCTTGGTTTAAGATTGAGATTTGTGATGAAACTTAGAACTGATTGATCTAAACTAATCACATAAATGAAGATTGAGATTTGTGATGAAACTTAGAACTGATTGATCTAAATTAATCACGAAATTGAAGAGGTTAGGTTACTTGATTTGTGCCTAAGTTAATTGAATTCGGTACTTGAAATTAACATAGATTTTCATGAATGGTGCGATTGCGGATTTGTGTTTATCACTTGTTAATTGAATTCTAGGCGATCGTCTAGTATGAATTACGGATTTGATGCGAGAGATTTCGGTTAGATCCAAATTAACAATTCAATTGCGCTTCAAGTGTTTTATGAAGGGTCTATGATTGAATCCACCCAATCTTGGATAGGTTTCTAAATTGACTACTCTTTATTTATCATTTCTTCCTTTAATTTTGTTAAGTGCGATCTTAAACTATCAAACCCCCATTTGCTAACTTTCACTTGATTTGATTAAATTACATCTACGATCCTTGAGGAGACGATCCGGTGTTGTCACTGTGCTACAAGCTTAGGTAATAACTTCGGTTATAATTTTGACTGAGTTCGGCGCTCGTCAAAATTTTGGCGCCGTTGCCGGGGATCCGTAAGTGTGATACGATCTTTTTAAGTTATCATTTAACTCTTTCTTTTTCTTTTTCTTTCATTATCATTTTGTTGCATTCTGTTGCATTTTAAGGATACAATGGTCATGCATAATGGAGTCAAAACTTGAGGAATTGACTTCTTTGGTAAGACATATAGTAGTGAGACAACAATTACCAATGCAGAAGCTACACTTGTGTGTAACATTTGTTTTTGTTCATCTCACCCCACATATGCATGCCCTACACTTCAAGATGGTAGTTCTATTTTTCCGGATCAATTTGTTGTAGCAGTGGTTATTTTCCGATGAACCACAGCTTCAAAGAAGAAGAATGAGTTATGACCCCTTCTTCAACACATACAACCCTAGTGGGAATACTATCCAGATCCGGGATATGGCAATACGGCATCACTACTACAAAGAACAATCATTTCAATATGAGCAGCCATTCCAAAGATAACAAGTCCATCAACCACAAAACTTGAGCCCTCATGGGAGGACTTGATGAAAACCCAAATTGAGTTCCGGCGAGAGTTTCACCGCCACTATTCGAGATTTAACAACCCAAATTGAGCGGATGACAACCACTATTAATGAACCGAGAAGTCAAGAGTCGGACCAACTCTCATCCCAAACAATTCCCAACTCCTGTATTCTAATTGTCATATTGATTTACTGCAGATTTAGTTGAGGAAACTCATGATGAGTTGTGTCTTGAATTTCCGATTTAAATGGTTTTGATGATTCTATCAATTGCAACTCATGTATTGATTGTGACGGTGATATAAAATGTGTTATGTGTGCTGAGATTTCTGCATATTTGAAAGCTGATGATTCTGTTTACGCAGCATCTAATGATATTGAAGGGTCTATCAGCAATACAGTTGCAGAGTCTACAACACATAGGGAGGTGGAGTTGAAGGCCATTGAGGAATTTTCAAAGAAGGAGGAAAAGCAGCATATGACAGTAACTACTGAAGTGGATTTTGTTTTTGGGTCATGGTCCAATATAATCAATGAAAACAAAATTGTCAAATTACACGTGTTGCATGCCATTGGTGAAGTCAAGGAAATTAAAAAAGACCAATGGGAACCCAATGGGAGCCCTCATGCTTCAAGTTTAACTTGGTCATTACACTTCAACCAATGGGACCCTAGTGAAAGCTATCATGTTGTGTCAACCATAACTTGGTCATCACGTTTCAACCAATGGGATCCTGGTGGAGTCTTTTCACCAACCTCAATTAATAAGACCAATGGACACCATCTCAAGCTGGAAAATGTGGAAGTGAAAGTGATGGGCTTTTACCATCCACATTATAAAGATCACTAAGAAGTGTCCCAATGTCGAGCTAACGACGTTAAACAAGCGCTTATTGGGAGGCAACCCAACTAGATTTGCTTTTAAGAACTTTATGGAAATTCTTCCTTATTTTTCTTCTTCTAGGTTGTTTTTGTATTTTAGTTTCAAATGCTACTCATGTGTTTTGTGAGTTTTCAGGTTCTGCTGCAGCTTTGATTCTTGTGCATTTTTTCTGCTTGCCATTATCTCGCCCCTCATCAGGTTGTGTTGCTCTTTTCTTTCCGATTTATTTATCACTTTCACATTGAGGACAATGTCTATATTAAGTGTGGGGGAGAGATTTCAGCATGTTCTTTTTGTAAAAAAAAAAAAAAAAAAGAGGGTTCATTGCATGATTGAATAACTTTTCTCCCTTCTTGAACTGATATGCTTAGTAATGGATGATTGAATTGATGAATTGAGTTTGATGGATGCATACCTTGTGAGATTTTGAGCCTAATGGATGGATTTAACATTTATGCCATTCTCTTCTTTCTTGTGTGATTTTCACTCATGTTAATGACCACTCTAGAACTTGCTTTGATTCTTTTTGAGGCTATATTTCACTTGCATGCATGAACATGATTGAGGCCCTCTTTCTTAATTAGCTAGTTTAACCAAATAGCCAACCTTGTTTTCAATATGATATCAAGCACTCTTTTGACTTCTTGAAAATTCTCTGATTCTTGCCAACCTTGTATATTTTCCTTTGCTTAACCCCTTTGAGCTTATTTGACCATTCCTTGTTTCTAGCTCATTATGTGCCTTAAATGAGAAATCGTGTTCTTACTTTACCTTAGGGAATAAAAGAACATTAGCTTGGTTAATGGATGAGTTTTTGAACAAGTGTGGGGGTGTGTGTACAAAATGGTTGTTGAAAAAGAAAAGAGTGCCCAAAAAAAAAAAAAAATGTATGTATATAGTTATGTTCATATATATAAAAGAAAAAGAAAAAAAAAAAAAAAAAAAAAAAAAAAAAAACCAAGTGTTTAAAAAAAAAAAAAAAGGATTGGGAAATGAATTTGTAAAGGGATACACACTAGAGTTGGGATGAACTTTTATGCTTGTTATTTGAACTCACCTCTCATTTGCTTTTATTCTCTTTAGTATTTATCTTCTCATATCCATTTTATCCTCTCCTGTTACCTTGACCTCACTACAACCTTGAATAAAGTCCTCATGATTTGTGTGTGCATGTGTTTTGAGTAGTGGAGAAGTAGAAGATAAGCAAGCTTATGGTAGTGCAATTTTCATGGGTTGAATTGAGTGAAATACCTACCCTTTAAACACTTGAGAGATTGAGAGGGAATCTTGTGAAGATCTATCATTCTCGATTCATGTTGAAGATACCTTACTTGTTGGTTTGAGATGTGGAGAATTGTTAACTCATGTGAATGTTTTGATCCCTTGAACCTTTGGTTGTTCTTCTTGATTGTAAAATTTTGGTCTTGAGTTTTGCCCAGGAGTGCAAAAAGCTAAGTGTGGGGGAATTTGATAATCACATATTTTATTCATTAAGAAACCCTTATGTTTAGTCATTTACACTCTCCATATTCTTAATTGATTGAGTTTGGTATGATTTTGTGAGTTTGAGCTCAAATTGGTCCTAATTGAATATTTCCAGCATTATTGAGATTTGACACTATTTCTGTATTTTGGCCATAACTTGAGTTCCTAATATCTGATGAACATGAATTTTACCTTGTAGGAAAGCTAAGAGGAAGCTCTACAACTTTGATGAAGAGCTCGAAGTCTGATTCAGATGTCTAAGGGACCTAAGTTGACATGGAAGTCAGAATACGGGTTCTGTCAGTAGAATCCGAACAGTGTGCACTCAAAAAAATCATATCTCAAGATGTAATAATGGAGATGGGCTGAAATTTGGACATTGGATAGTCAAGATCCAAATAAACAACTTTAATGAAGAACACATTTTGAGAAAAAGAAGTCTAGTAGGTCATTTTGAGCTTGCAAGTCGGAACAGAGGTGCTGAAGTTGGGTTTGAGCAACCTACGGTATTTGGGACATATCTTGGGCTTAAGGAAGCCAAATTGGACGAACCAGCTATCCATTTTATAGCCAAGACAAGGATCTACAACTTTCATGAAGAACACTTTTCGTGGTTCTGAAGTATAGTGGGTCGTTTTTGGCTTCCAATTCAGACACGAAATTTTCGTCCTCAACCATCCACTCATCCATCCACTCACCCATTCATGTCCATAATTTCCCACTCACCAAAAGTCCTTTGGCATTTTTCACTAATTCAACCACTCAACCATTCCACTCACTCATCCACTAAACCAATCCACTAAACCAACCCACTAATCCATCCACTCAAACACTCCACTCACTCACCCACTCATCCACCCACTTCCCTTTGTCATTTTGTTACCTTAGACTTCTATAAAAGGCACCATTTATCATGAACAAGAAGTAATTCTCCTTCATTTCTCTCTAAGTTTCTTCTTGCTTCTTCATAGTTTCTCATAGTTTTGTATATTTTGATGCTCCCCTTCATGGTAATGGAGGGCTAAGCTACTTTGGGTCAATTTAGAACTCTTGAAGAGATTGTGGTTTGGATTCTTGAGACCTTGGTTATGTATTGTATTTGATTTGTAATTGAATTCCTCTTTCTTCTTCTTTTTCTTCTTCTTGATCTTGAATGCATGAATGGTGATTCTATTTATGTTGATCTGATTGATCTTGGTTTAAGATTGAGATTTGTGATGAAACTTAGAACTGATTGATCTAAACTAATCACATAAATGAAGATTGAGATTTGTGATGAAACTTAGAACTGATTGATCTAAATTAATCACGAGAATTGAAGAGGTTAGGTTACTGATTTGTGCCTAAGTTAATTGAATTCGGTACTTGAAATTAACATAGATTTTCATGAATGGTGCGATTGCGGATTTGTGTTTATCACTTGTTAATTGAATTCTAGGCGATTGTCTAGTATGAATTCTGGATTTGATGCAGAGATCTCGGTTAGATCCAAATTAACAATTCAATTGCGCTTCAAGTGTTTTATGAAGGGTCTATGATTGAATCCACCCAATCTTGGATAGGTTTCTAAATTGACTACTCTTTATTTATCATTTCTTCCTTTAATTTTGTTAAGTGCGATCTTAAACTATCAAACCCCCCTTTGCTAACTTTCACTTGATTTGATTAAATTACATCTACGATCCTTGAGGAGACGATCCGGTGTTGTCACTGTGCTACAAGCTTAGGTAATAACTTCGGTTATAATTTTGACTGAGTTCGGCGCTCGTCAAAGGACTTAGAAAAAGAAGCAAAACAAGGAGCTTTTGAGGATCTTCAAGAGGTAAGAGGGAGATTCATCTCACCAACCAAGTATGGTGGTGAGAGATGGTTGTGTATTTGATGGATGGTGAATCCATGTGAGGATTCATATCCATGGTCATGTAATAATTTGTGGGTGTTTATATGCTTTGATTATTTGCTTATGCTTGGTATGATTTGCATGATTTATTGCTTTGATTATGGCATGCTTGTGATATATATGTTGAATATATATTTGTATGCCATGATTTGAAGATGGAAAGGAAATTAATTTTTGGTTCCAAAGACTAAGAGAATTTCGGCCAAGACACCTCAAAATAGGTGTTCACAAATTAATATTTTTATGAATGATAAAATTGGATGATTAGAAAAAGCAAGGAAAATAAACAAAGGGTTTGTTTTTCAAAAAGTATTGTTCACGGTTTTAAGAAGGATTTTTATTGATTTATTTTGTGTAAAATGTTTCTAAGCATTTTACTAAACATGAGTTTTAAATGAAAAGGGCAATGTTGATTTTAAGGATTTGCAAAGAAAGTGAAAAATGAAAATAAACAAATGATTTGATTTCAAAGACTAAGTAGTCACGGTTTTTGTAAAGGATTTTTAATGGTTTTGTTTGTGTAAAACCATATTGACTTCGAAGGAGAAATATTTGATAGTTTAAATAATCAAGTACCACGGTTTTGAAGGCTTATGAATGCCTTGATTTTATGAAACAAAGTGACTTTCCAAGTGGAAAAATAATTGATTTGGTATAAGAAATTTGGAAAGGGAATCAGAGTGTTTTATCACTTGAGAAAATGGAATTTTTTGTATATGAATGGAAAAGAGAGGTTGAAAGTGTTTGAACCTTAATTTATTTTAAAGAGAATTGATTTTAGAATTGATTTGAGAAAAATAGAGAATATAACAGTGATTTGATATTTTCTAACGTGTAACTCATCCTTTGGGTTTTGGAGAGCGTTAGTAATTTTTAAAGAGAGAAACATTGATTTAATTCAATGGAATTGTGAATTTGTGGAATTTGTTGCAAAAAGAATTTTCTTGAGTAAGAAAATGTAGAAAATAATGTGAGTAGTCATATTATTTTGAGAAAGGTTGAAATGGAATTTTTGAAGGTTGAGAAATATTTTTCGTAATGGAATTATGGTGAAAAATGATTTACGTAACTTAAAAATGTAATTTTTAAGGTACGCGATTTAAAAAACGTTTAAATATTTCCACGCGATTTGAAAAACGTTGAAATATTTCTACGCAATTTGGAAAACGTTTAAATATTTTAACACGTTTGAGATATTGTTGAAAAATCGCTACGCGATTTAAAAATGGTAGAATATTTTTACGTGATTGAGAAAACGTTGAAAAATCACTACGTGATTTGAAAATGCAACGGAAATGTTATAAAATTTTGAAAACATAACAGAAGTGTTACGTGATTGTGAAAACACGACGAAAATGTTTTGTGACTATGAAAACGCGATAATATGATTTCGCTGTTGAAAATACTGATATGATGATTCTTGTTGGGCCGGTTAATGTGGACTCTAATTATGAGATAATGAAATTAAAACTGAGAATGGGCCAATGTGTGGACCCTGAATATAAAATTGTGAATTTTGTCTATGATTGGCATTGGTGCATTGAACATGCATTGGAAATGAGGAATTTTGCCTGTGATTGGCATTGGTGCATTGAACATGCATTGAAAAGATATGCATTGAGGCATATGATGATTTTGAATTGAACAAAAAATTGATAGCTGATGCTATTGGGACCCTTATGGTTGAAGAGGGAATGTGAATTGATAGTGAGGTCTATGATGGATCTTGGGGTGCGTCAAGGCGCGGTCAACCGGTGGATATCCGTGCGTGGGCTACTGGTGGACCATATGCCACTTGCGATGCATCCGTTGCAACGCATTGACGATACCCGACAAGAACACGATTCTTTTCAAAAGCTGGACATTTGTCTGTGGGCTAATTTGGAAGATTGTCTTTGGGCTAAGGCTGACAATTAACAGAGCATTCTTCTCGAAATTGTGAAAATCTCCATGGAGTAGAACATTGAGTCTACATGCATAACATATGCATAAATCTGAGTATCTATATCTACATGATATAATAATTGAGGAATATTGGATGATGATGATGATAATCATGTTGATGGCATTATTGTGATTATTGTGTGATGATAATAATGTTAATGGTATGATGATGATAGTTGATTAATGTTGAGTGCATTATTGGAATTCTGGTATAATATACCTGTATGATATGTTATTTATGTTATCTCTGTGCTACTATATTGGTATTGGCGTAGGTGATCTCACCTCTTTGTTATATTGTGTTGTTGTGCTTGTATTGGTAAAAATTATATAATAGATGGAACGAGTTGTCTTAGACATATGGGTGATAAATACTCTGAGATCGGAGACAACATCAGAGAATGACCATTCCAGATTCGACAGTGTGAAGGGTTGACAAGGAACAGATGTCTGATGCATCAAGATGGATACAAGAAGAAATAAGTATGTTAAGTTTTCTCGTTAGTGTTGTACCGTGCTATTAAGTAGGACCCGTGATGGGGTTTGCTACTGTTAAAAAAAAGAGTCTGTTAGTTTTATATTTCTCTGTAAATTGTTAAATATTAATTAGTGTCAATATTATATATTAGTAATACTTATGGATTTCAGTAAGTTTATATTTCTGTAATAAGAAATTTTAAAACTCACCATTTTATAACTCAAACCTTTTATGAGATCCTTTTCAGATTGGGAGTTGGTAGTCAAAAATGCGATGCCCTAAGGAGGGTGTTACACAGCTCATGCATTAAGAAGATGAAAAATTAGGTGTAATGTTGCTGAAAAAATTTGACCAAGTCAACTAGCATTCATAAATTTTAAGGATCAAGTTAGATTCTTAATTAGAATGCAAGTAATCCCTACTTGGTAATCAATTATTTCTGTGTTTAATGCAATGATCTCAAGGAGAGTTTCTTAATCTTAGAAAAATATTTGTTCCCTAATTTATATGAATTCAACAAGAAGAAAATACAAAACAAGAGATTCTGTCAAAGATTAATTAAGGAAAGTATCATTATCAAGTCTGTCTTAGTGAATTAGGCATAACTTTCTCTACAAGTATGTGATTTACCTTATTCTAGTAGTATTTAGAAGTTAAGAAAGATATCTACAAATCTCATGTTGACAACTTTCCTTAATTAAGTGGACATTAATGCAAGACTTACGCCCCAAGTAATAGCAAAGCAAGACTTGACCTAGTTTGCCCTAGATTTCTTAAATTCAATATAAAATAGAGGGCAAGGCTAAGGATTTGAGGCAGCGGCAGTTGTAGCAGAGGAAAAGAATTCACTTTGGATGCTTAGAGGAGTTTACCATTAAAGACTTCCAAAATATTTCTGGTCTAGGATTTTCTTCATGATGTTTCTTTTACCCATTTATTTGTTTTGTACTTCTTTTGCCTTGAGTGGCTAAGCTTTTCTCTTACTAGGTTGAATATGTAGTTTGATTCAAGCAATATATATTAAGACTGAAATTTTAATTAATTTTTTTTATTCAATTTGAGTGCGTATTATGGTTCTTAATGCTTTTATGAATTATGCATCCTTCATAAATTGATCTAGTGAGATGTATGTAGAATCAGAAAGTTTGCATATGACTTAGACTATAAATAATAAGTGTCATGATTTATAATCATCTAGGAATGGAGGTTATAGATTGTGTGAGAGAATTATGGTATTTTTCATGAGAATCCATAGAGCAAAGGTTATGTCTTTAAGAGTTAGGGTTTAGATTAAGGATTTGACTAGGCTTTGATAATTAAAAAGAATTAATCCGCCAAGAAATTAGGTTTTAATTAATTAAGGGATTCTCTCCATCAATTGAATGACTAGAAATTAATTAGAATGAAGGTCCTTAAACTACCTTTATTGTCTATGATAGATTGTTGAATTAAGTGAAGTCGGATCCCTAACATCTTTATCATTGCTTGTTTACACCTTAATTTGTTATCATGTTCTCTTTACTATTTGTAATTTATATGTTTTTACCTTGTTTTACTTTTCCTTTAATCACATGTTTTCCTTTGAACTATCTTTGAATCAAATCCTTGCATAGATAACAGTTGGATTAGTGAAGTGGTAATCGGTAACTCAATCTCTATGGGAACGATACTTTCTTATTACTTTATTACTTTTGCGATTTGGTGCACTTGTAAAATTTCTCAACATGTTACAAATTCATAGACTACTTTGTTAAACGAAAAGATAGGGCAAACTAGAAAATTATGGAAAGGACATCATGGACTGATGATTTTATGAAAAGCTAGAATGTCAACATGCAAAAGTCGAGATCCCATTAAGTTCATCCATACGATATACAGTCAAGCATATTTTTGGTTGAAGAGGCATTTAACCCTAAAACACAAGATGATATAATTAAATATTCTTTAAACCTACAAGAAGGCTAGTGTGACTTTGGGTTATTTCAAGCATTACATTTCCCCTGTTTTCATGCAATAGCAACATGTGCTACTAGGGTACTTGACCTTTTCCTATATGTACATAGGGTTTACAGACTGGGAAATATCTATAGAGCTTACGAGGTTGATGGGGAAATCATTAAGAATGAACCATAATGGCCACTAGCTCCTGATATAATATTAGTGTCTGATCATGCATTGTTTAGATCTAAAGGTTGATTATAATCAACTAGAATTAGAAATGAGATGGATTGGCACAAACCAAGACTAAGACAACATTGTTCAATATGCCATCAAGTAGGGCATATTTCTCATAGTTATCATCTTGTGGATTGACTTCCTAGAGGAATGATGGAGATTGGTCATCTAATTAAGCTAGGACATAATTTAATAATTATACTCTTGTATATATGACTAATAGTATGTAATTGAGAACTATCAGTGTGTGTTAGTTAACTATCAGTGTGTATTTAAGGATTATTAGTATGTGTTAGTTCATTATCATTGTGTTTTTGAGGATTATTAGTATGTGTTAGTTGACTATCATTGTGCATTTGAGGACTATCGGTGTGCATTTGATTACGTATGTTTAATTTTATTCTTACATTGCTTTAAAAAGTGCCTTCTAATGTTTATTTGATAAGTCATGTTTAATATGTACATTCTTTTCATAGTGTCTTATCATTGTCGAAGACTTATCAATTGTTGTTGTTATTTGCCATATTACAACATGAGACATGACATTCCATTTAAACTTAGGCCCATAAGATCCTTTGGTACTGGAGTTGCAGGAGTATTATGTTTCACAACATATATGGTTGAGAAAAGAAGACTTCCATTTACATGTTAGACGTGCTCATTGATAACTGTCGAATTTACCAAATTTAAATTAATTTATAACCAAATTACCAGAACTACTTGTAGCATAAGATAACATCAGGTCAAGCATGTAGATCACTCTAATTATGAAGTTAGATTAATAGGTTAATAAATAGGGGGAAGGAGTTTGTGAAATTAAACAATAAAAACAGAAAGCAATTAAAGACGAGAAAATAGAATTAAGAAGCAACCAATCCAAGAAAATTAATTAATCTTGATTTTAATCCATCCTTGATCTCTATAAATCCATTCAATTATCTACCGAATCCTTGGTCTTAGATCACATCAAGACGTCTCAAAATGTTCCATGGATCTTCTACTAGATACGCATCCAAAATTCAATTAATTAAGGTTAGACAAATGAAGCATTCATTCAAAACCCAAATCAACTTAAAAACTAAGATCCAACTAAGCTAAACATTTCATCAAACAATTTTAATGCCTTGTTTAGTCTTTGCAATTCATCCTTTATACACAGTAATTATGCAATTATCATATGAATAACCTAATCAAATTAAGCAACTCAATTAGAATTAAGCAAAGATGAAGGAGAGAAACTTGATTAATAATTGAATGCAAAACAATTAAAATAGAATCTCAAGATTAAATATCAAGAATATCAATCCCTTAGATTGATTAAAGGCTCTACCCCTCCATGAATGGGAGGGAAGAATTCAGAAAAAGAGGAAAATATAGAGAGAAGGGAGAGAAAAGAGAGAGATCTAGATCTAGAGAGATGTCAAGATCCATTGGGCCTGGTTTGACATCTATTGAACTCCTATAACTCGAGATATGGGCTGATGAGTGCGCAGAGGTCAAGCTGTCTTGATCAACATTCTGGCTCTTGATTCAACTTCAATTTAAATTATCCAAACGTATGATTCAGCTCCCGAGGTCCCATGAAAATTGTAGAGATTTGTCTTAGCTTTCCTACAAGACCAAAATCATACCAATCAGATATTTGGAACTCAGATTATAACCAAAATACTGAACATTGCCAAATAGACACATAAAGGCCAATTCATGTAATAATTCCTTCAATGATCTAATTAGGCCCAATATCATAAAATGTTACAAAACCAATCTAATTAAGCCAAATTGAACTTAAGACACATAGTGAGAGAATCATTAAGTGAATAAAATATATTGTTATCAAATTCCTCCACACTTAGCTTTTTGCACTCTTGGGTAAAACACATAAGACCAAAACTAGGGAACAAAGAAAAACAACACAAACTCAAAAGAAAAAAAAAACTTTAAAAGCCTTAATTTCTAAAATTTCCAATGATATTCAAGAATGACAAAAGTTTGTAAGCAAGAAGAGCAACCAAATATTCAAGGGATCAAAACATTAATCAGGTAACATTTCTTCACATCTCAAACCAACAAGTAAGGTAGCTTCAATTTGAAAAGCATGAATTAAGAATGATAGATCCTCACAAGATACACTCTCAATCCCTTAAGTGTTTAAAAGGTAGGTATTTCACTCAATTCAACCTATGAACAATTGCACTACCATAAGCTTGGTTATCTTCTGCTTCTCCACTACTCAAACACATGCACACACAAATCAAAAGGACTTTATTCCAGGTTGTAATGGGGGCTAGGTAAGAGAAGGAAACAATATGGATATGACAAGCTAAATACCAAAGAGAATAAAAGAGCATTGGCGAAGAACTCAAATGACTAGTGACAAACATGAATTTTTATCTCCAATTTCATATAATGCATATTCTCTTTATATATTCCTTTGCTTTTTTTTATTTGATTTCTTTTCTTTCACAACCTTTCTTGCATTTGTTCTTTTTTTTTTCTTATTTTTGTCAATTTGCTCTTTTTCTTTCTTTCTTTTTTCTTCCACTAACACTTTGCATATTCCACATCAATTTGCACAACTCCCACACTTGTCTTATTAATTACCCGTAAGCAAAAGAGCTCCTCCAATGAAATTGAACTAATGCTCTCCCATTCCCTAAGGTAAGGCAAAAACATAGTTTTTCACATAAGACACATAATGAGCTAAGACAAAGAATAGGTAAATAAGCTCGAAGGGGTTAATCAAAGGAAAATGATGTAAGGTTGGCTATTTGGTCAAATTAGCTAATTCAAGAAAGAATGCATCAATTATGTTTATACATACAAGTGAAAATGTAGCCTTCAAAAGAATCAAAGCAAGTTCTAGAGTGATCAATTGCCATGAGTGAAAATCACACAAGAAAGAAGAGAATGACATAAGTACTAAATCCATCCATTAATAGGCTCAGAATCTCACAAGGTATGTATCTATCAAACTCAATCCACCAATCAAACATCCAAAAACCAAGCATGTCAAATTTAAGAAGGAAGTTAATTTATTCAATCATGCTATAAACCTTGAATTTCAATTGCTTCAAATTCATAAACTTCACAAATCTTAAAACATCGTTGGGAAGCAATTAAAAAAAAACATACATTTTTTTTCAAAAAATAGAAATAGAAACAATAAAAACAAGTGAGGTAGAAACAATAAAAACAATAAATACATTTTTTTTAAAAAAAAATAGAAATGCAGAAATAGAAACAATAAAAACAAAAAATAGCAAAAAAATAGAAAAATAAAAATAGAAAACATAATGTAAATTCCTCTCACACACTTAAATTCTACATTGTCCTCAATGTAAAGCTCAAAAGAAAACAACATCCTTCAATAATCATCAATTAATCTATGACAAGTAAAATAAAAGAGAGAGAGAAGAAACATCCTTATCAAGTGAGGTAGATGAAGAGACTTCTACCAGGATCCTATTGGCGAAAACATAAGGACCAAGTTATGCTTGAAGCATAAGAGCTTCCACCGAGGTACTATTGGCCCTCCTTAATTCCCTTGGGGTTCACCTAAGTGTTATTATTGGGATCCTAGGCTTTCTTATGCTCGCTCAGAATTTGCAGTAATCTCTCTTCCTATTCAGCAAGGAGGTTCTTGGCCATGATCATAGGAAGCTACTCATCATCCACCAAGTATGCATACTTCAGGTGTTCAGGTAATGGCTTCAACTCCAACTTTGGTGGCTGCATTATCGAAGGTAGTAATCTAGGGGAATGCAATGATTCTGCTTCTGCTGCTTGAACCTCTATATATATATATATATATCACCTATTGTACAATCTACTAACACGGGAACAGATTCATCATATCCCAAAAATACAAAAATTTCAGAACACACAAACCACAACTTATCACCATCATAACAAGCACACAAATCACCACACACAAAGTCATCAAAATCAGTAATCTCGAGAAACTGCTCACACAAGTCAGCATACTTGTCAAGAATATGAAAGATATAATGTTCTTCCATGGGATGTTTCATAGCATCAAGAATATTAAATCTCACAATGGAATCTCCAAACTCCATGGATAGAACTCCTGTGTGCACATCAATCTTTGTTCGTGCTATCTTGAGGAAAAGTCTTCTTAGAATGAATGGATCCTTGCTGGATGATGAATCTCCCTCTATCTCTAAAATGTAGAAGCCAGCTGGGAATATTAGCTCATTCACCTGAATCAACACATCCTCCACCAAACCAGTTGGGTAAGCATTACTCCTATTAGCTAGTTAGATCACTACACTTGTAGCTTGCAAAGGACCAAGTTCAAGAGAATTAAAAATAGACATAGGCATTATATTAATGGAAGCACCTAAGTCTAGCAAGTCTATGTTTTCCTATTATACAAGGAATTATACAAGTCCCAGGATCCTTGCACTTTTGTGGCATAGGCTGGATGAGGGATGAAACATTTTGCCCCATGCTAATTGTCTCATTGCCTTTTATCCGCCTTTTGTGTGTACACAATTCTTTCAAGAACTTGACATATTTCAATATCTGCTTGATTGCATCCATAAGTGGAATGTTGACTTCCACTTTCCTAAAAGTCTCAAGCAAGTCTCTGTATTTCTCTGCCTCTACCATTTTTCTGGAGTATGTGGCTCTTTGTAGAAAAGGAAGAGCAATGGCAAGCTACTGCTACTCATCAACAATTGCTGACTGCTTCTTACCTTTAGATTGTTGGGCTGGTTCATCAGAATCTAAATGCCTTATTGGCTGTTGCTTGCTTGCAGCTTAAGGTTCAGTTAGTACTTCTACTGATTTCCCAAACCCTAGCATAATGGCACTTACATTCCTCTTTGAATTGAGAATTATTTAGGAAGGGAGTTGGCCAAATCCTTGATTCTGCAAATGACTTAGAGTAGAAGCTAATTGTCCAATTTGAGTTTCCAAGTTTTGAATTGAAGCTTTTGTCCTCTGTTGAAACTGTATGTTGTTAGTAGCCATCTGCTTCACCAAATCCTCAAATGACGGCTCAGGTTTTGGGGCTACTAGATTTATTTATTGCAAAGGCTGATGGAATGGTGGCCTACTTGTGTAACACCCTAATACAATTTTAGTAAAATACGTAGAGTATTTCAGGACAAATCGCATTAAACATGTCACTTCAAAGAATGCATAAAAATAAAATCCATGATAACCTTTATAATAAATATAAAAGCCTCGAATGATAAAAAGACCATATATACATACATCTCTGCCTAACAAGCCATATCGTATACATAAACTATTACATATAACTAGAAAAGTAATAACATACAAATTGGTTCAAAAAGAAGTACAACTACTAAACTAAGTCTTCTGTTTCTTCTTTTTGTTGCTCTTTCCTTTTAGAGGGTCTTCACCTGGAATTACATGAAGTATACAAGGGTGAGAAATCACTATTTCTCAGTATTCGCATACCAAGACCAGCAGTTAATCATTTACAACAAATAAATAACTGAGCATATAAATAACATAAACAATAAAAGTATCTGATAATCAATAACATTAAAAGATGGCCCATACAATCCTAAGACATTTTCAAACGAACGACCAACCAATCAATAGATTAAGCAATGACAACTGCTTATACAATTGTCAACCATGCAATGCTTTATGTGATGAGATATGGTTATGCTCAAACAAGTACTAATATAATGTTCATGCAATGTAAATGCAAGTTTTGAAATTTGAAAACACAAGCTACTTGCTTAATTTCCCAGAAACCTTTATTTCTTGTATATACAAAGTAGAATAAGCCCAAAAGCCTAATCCCACTTAGTAATAGATAAACATTTTCCCCTTACCAACGTAAGAGTACTATTTTCACCATCATACTGGTAACCTTGACCAAAATAGCATACCAGCTACGAGAATCTAGATCCACACCTTGTTCTCTAGCCATATGGTTGTGCACACCATCTAAGGTCACAATACACAGGAAATTAACAAATACCAAGTTTGAAAACTTATTATCCAAGCCACATTTAAATACCAAAACATAGGAACCTTAGCCTCACTTATCCAACAAAGGTAGCAAGATTCATATCTCCAGCTAAATAATATCTAGAACATCACATAATCACTCACAAGTGATTTAGAAGTCAACCTCATGATGACCAAAGTTTTAAACACCAACCTAGGCATTCTATCATACTTTGAATATCTAAGCATTTCCAAACGTTTCATATATGCAAGTTGATAATTCCCCCCAAGAAATATCTCCAAAAGTGTCTCATAACATCCAAAAAGACTTGCATATATGATACTATCAAGAAAAACTTGGTTTTTCCATAAACAGGGAGCTTGTAATCGATTACGCCATTGTTGTAATCAATTACAACAAAGTCAGAAACTTGGTAATCGATTACACCCTTATTGTAATTTATTACAACAAATTCCAGAACCTAGGTAGTCGATTACACTCTCCTTGTAATCGATTACATCCCTTCTAGAAGCCTTGTAATCGATTACATCAACCTTGTAATCGATTACATCAGGCATAAACATGGTTCTGCAGAATTCTGCAGAACGTGGTACCGTTCCATTGGGACAAATCACATATTTTGACTACTTCAAACCCGTTTCTAGGTTATTTTAAGTTCCTAACAAGTTCACTAACATGAAAGAAACACAAAACACTAATTGGTTTCATCAAAATTGGATTCAAACACAAAATCACCCATTAAAACCCCAAAACCTACACTTTGAGCATTTTTGGTCAAAAATGGATAGTTTTAGTTTCTAATCCATACTATTTGTATAAACAAGTCATAAACAACGTTTATAACTCATCCAAACAAGAAAATCACACATCACACCACAAAAACTCAATTTGACACATTAGACCTTAATCAAACCTAACATGGAGAAATGAGGAAAAAGATGAAACTAAGTTCAAGAACCGCTACCTTCAAGCTCTTTAAGCTGCAGAATATGGTGGAGATGATGAAGGATTGACCACAAGTCCTCAAGTTTCCCTTTCCCTTTAGCTTTCATCTTCTTCTTTTCCTCATTTTCTCTTTTCTGTTCCTTTTCTCCTTATTTTGTTTTAGCCGTAGAGAGTGAATGAGAATGCAAGAATAGTGACTTGAAATATCACATAAAAGAGAGTCAAGAAAGAAGGCTAATCCGTGGATAGCTAAAGGCCTTTAGTTATTATACTGAAAATTCTCGTTCTGCTAAAAACACTCAACTTTAGCTAAATCTAGTTTTCCAAGTTCCAACAACTTTCAAATAAATCATAGGATTCATTAAAAATATTGTTGCACCAAAACCATCATTTTCTATATTTATGACTAGTCATTCCAGCTTAAATTAGACAACCAGTATGCCTTAAAATACCAAACTGACTCTGAAAATTCTCAAACTTAAACCATATCACAGAATACACATTTGTGACATAGAAATAAATTATCCTCATCTACTTCCATTAGCTAAGCCATTTATGCTAATATCTGGGTCATTTTAAGCTATTTTTTACCTTTCAACTTGTAACAAAATTTCTAAACTAACTCAGATTGTCACAAAATTAAATAGGCATATTAAGTAAGTATTAAGCTACCTCTGTAACCATTTACTGGTCTAACATGTTGAAGAGGATGTTATATTTGGCCCAGCATGAGGCTGCTGAAACTGTGGTTGCCTAGGTGGTTGTTGGAATTGCTGTTGGAATGGCTGCCTATACTGTTGTGGTTGCGGTTGTTGTGAAGATGCATTACTATATCTTATATTCAGATTAGCTCTCCAGCCAGGGTTATATGTGTTGGAGTATGGATCATATCTTGGCTGCTGCTGGAATTGTGGTTTACTCAGAAAGACACTTATTGCAGTAATAGATTGATCTAAAAAATAGAACCATTATCTTGAAGTGTAGGACATGCATCTGTAGGATGAGATGAACAAGAATAAATGCCACACATAGTTGTAGCTATCTGCAAAGGTAATTATTGTCCAACTGCCAATTGTCTCACGAAAGAAGTCAGATCATCAAGTCTACGCTCCATTCTCTGTTGGTCAACATAAGCCAATTAAACCTCATTGACTCCTCTGGTTGAAGTAATGATTCGTGTGCCAAATTGTTGGGTGTTTGTTGTCATATTTGCTATTAAATCTCTTGTTGCAACAATGGTTTTATTAACTAAGGCACCTCTACTCGCAGCATCCACCATGCTTCGGTCCATTAGTAGCAAGCCCTCATAGAAGTATTGAATCAGCAGCTAGTCACTAATTTGGTGGTGGGGACAGCTTGAGTACAACTTCTTAAACCTTTCCCAGTACTCATGCAAAATCTCTCCTATCATCTGTCTTATACCATATATGTCTTTTCTAATAGCAGCAGCTCTAGATGCAGGGAAGAATTTCTCCAAGAACAACCTCTTCATGTCATTCCAACACATTACAGAACCTGGTGAAAGGTAATATAGCCAGTCCTTGGTGTAACACCCCGAATTTTATTTTTATAATTATGAATATATATGATTTTTATAATTTTTATGATTTTTGTGAATTTTTATGATATTTTAGATATTTTGAATATTTTATTATATTTTTTATATTTTAGAATATTTAATATATTTTTTATATTTTGGGTTGTGTGTAGGCTCGGGGCGAGCACGAAAAAATAAAGATTTTCCAGAGTCGAAAATTTTTATACTGTTGATTCGGAGCAGGGGGAGCTTACCAAACATGAAATCAAAAACAATTTTTGAAGTTTTGTTTTTCTACGATTTTATCTGACAAAATAAAATCAGGGTATGTTTTATTATCCATTGGATAATAGCTTCCGAAAAAATATCTAGTGGATGATTTTAGACGCAAGTCTAGTCACTCACTCTAGAATGTTCTAGACTATTCTAGAAGATTATAGAAAGTGCCTAGTCATGCGCCTAGTCATCAAGTACTTAGTACTTGCTTTATGTGTGGACCACTAAAGAGCTAGCAACGATTGCGGCTGTGACTCATCGTGGAGGACCAATAGAAGCTGGACACCTTGCGTAACACCTCAGCACCTTTGACTCAGCATGATCTCGAAGCTTGCAGAAGTGATGACTCGTTATGTTCTAGAATGGTGACTCGCCACATTCTAGAAGGATGTAGAATGCTGACTCACCCTGTGACACGCCACAGTGAGTCACACATTCCAGAAGGTTCTCTTGATGACTCAGCTGGTGACTCAGCGTTATGACTCATCATGCTGACTCGTCTATTCTAGAAACTTCTCTTTGATGACTCGCCTTGTAACTCATCAAGGGTAATTAGTAGAAAAATGATCATCAATAGTTGCTACCCAACTGGAACAAGAGAAAAATTTATATATATTTTATTATCCATTGGACAATAGAGATTGACTTTATAAGCAGTAATTATTATCCATTAATTAAAGTATACCAGAAAATATCTTGGAAGCTAATCATGACAACCTTTATGATGAACTAATGGGAGAGCTTGCTTACCTAGTAAGATTAACAATAGAAGCTTGCACAAAAATGGACCAATGAGAGGTTTTCTTGGTGGTTAAGCAAGGAGGAAGTAGAAGATAAGTTGGATATTCTTTCTTGAAAATATTTTTTGTAAATATCTTCTTGATCAACATCTCCTTGATAAATATCTTGCTTGAAATATCTTGGATAAATATCTTTGTAAGATATTTTGATTAAATATCTTGGTAGATATTTTAATTAAATATCTTGGTTAGATATTTTGACCAAACAAATATCTAAGTTGTAGAATATCTTAACCTATCCTATCATCTTTTATAAATAGGAAGGCTTTGGTTCATTTCCATCTTTTGCATAAAACTCTCACCCTTTTCTCTCAAGGTGTTCCACGGCTAAACACCACTTGAAGGCCAAGTTTGTGTTTTACTTCATCTTGTCCATCCTTCTCCCAAAGAAACATAAGCTAAAACATCAAAATCTCTCACTTTTCTCTCTTGAACACCCATGGCCAAGACCATTTTTTGAGGACCATCCTACGCTTAATTCATCACTTATTCAGTTTTCTATCTAAGCAACCAAAAGCTAAACACAAAATCCTCACCTTTTCTTCCATTGAAGCTCATGGCCAAGGCCAAGAAAACCACCCTCCACTCTTCAATAATTTTAATCAACCATAGATCTTGAATCTCCATACAATTCTAAGGAACTTTCATGTTGAGATCATCTTCCAAATCATCCATCTTCAAGCACTTTTTCTAAGATCTAAAGTTTGAAGGATAAAGGGTGAAGTTCTTGATATTCTTTTCTAATCTTATATTCAAAGTTCTAAACCATGATTTGAATCCATGGTCATCCTAGTTATGCCTTAGATGTTAATATTTTGGTATTTGTTTTGTTTTCAAGAATTTCTTAGTGGTGAAGGATTGATTCAAGAGGACAAGCAAGGAGCTTAGGAAGCATCACAATAAGGTAAGTGGGAGATTAACCTCAACAACCATCCATGGTGGTGAGGAATGAATTTGTATGTGTTTCTGGTGAAGAATCCACGTGAGGATTCATTTACTTGATTGTATGATTTAATGATTTGTGTTTGGTTTGCTTTATGCGATTTATAGCCTTGTTAGCATGCATGATATTTATTATGGTTGTTTATTAGCTATATGTGATGTATAATTTTAATAGTATGATTTTGATGCTTTATGTGATGTTCATAGTATGTATGAAATTGTTATGATAGAACTAAGATAATTGATATATGTTGTATATGGGAATCACATGGAAAGGAAATGATTTTGGTCCCAAAGACCACATGAGGCTCACTGCCTCTAAGCCTAAAATGGGTATTTCAAGTGAAAATATTTTATTGATCATCGATTTAGTTGATTTTATAATAAGTATATGGATTAAGATTTTACAAGTTGATAAAAGAAGTGAACAAAGTTTTATTATTGGAAAAGGAATTGATTTTTGATCAAGAGAAAGGAAATGAGTTTAAAAGTGGATTTGAAATATTATTTGGAGAAGATTTTATTATAGATTTACAAAGAAAATGGAAATGGAAATGGATGAGGATTTTATAATTAGATATTAAATGAATTTCGGCCAAGATGAGAAAAAATAAATTAGGGAAGTAAAATGGAACTTAAAGTACTTTTATTTAAATGGATTTTAGTAAGAGTAATGGAAAAAGATTTTGTATAATAAAAGTTTTTGTGAAGAATGTTGGAAAATATTTTCTAGAAGAGTTATTAGTAAAAGAAATGGAAATAAGTTGAAAGATGGTTTACAATTTCAAGGTATTTTATTTAAGTGGATTTTTAGTAAAATAAATGGAAACGATTTTATTAAATAAAAGTAATTTAGATTTTTAAGAAAACATCAGAAAATATTATTTAGAGGTGTTTTATGAGAAAAACAGGAATGGGAAGTTCAAATTATATTTTAAAGTTAAAAAGTTTCAGAATTTAATATAGAATGTCAATAAATATTTTATACAGTGAAAAACAGTAGAAAAATCTTACACGTTTCAAAAACGTGAATTTTGAACTACGCAATTTAGAAAATGTTTAAATATTTTTACGCGATTCAAAAATGATGATTTTGGGTTACGCGATTGAGAAAATGTTTACGCGACTTAAAACATTGATTTTTGAAAATGACGTATAACTCCTTTATTTGGATTTTGAGCATGTTAGGGATACCTACGTATAACTCATTCAACTGAACTTTGAGCAGCGTTGGATTTTGTTAGGCCAACATATTGGACCCATAAATGGTAATAAATGGTTTAGCCAGGTAGTGGCTCATTTTTATGGATTTTGGCCCGTAGTAGCTTGTGTTATGCATTGAGTCTTTTATCATGCATTGAACATTATACAGTCAGTGATTGTTATGGCTTTTGTTGCCTAAGAGTGAATTAGAATTGAATAGTGCAGATCGTACAATGAGTCTTGGGGTCATCAGGGCGCAATGATTCACCTAGTGATCTTGTTATCACATTATATTCCTCTGGCCATGATGAACCGTTGCAACACATTGACGTAACCTGACAAATACTATTCCTTTCGCGGTCTGGTATAGACTGTCATTGAGGCTGGCAGATCTTACAGATCCTTCATCTCTGAAATTGTGTTAGCTTCATGGAATAGGGTTTGATCTATTGTGCATATGCATAGTCAATTGACATCTCATGGTGATATTTATATATATCTGTTAAGATATCTGTTAAATTATATCTGTTGAAATATCTATTGAATTATTTAGTGTTTTTGATACATTGATTGTATGTGTTGTTTATTTTGTATGGAATGACATTGTCGTTCGTATTGTTTCTATACTGCCATGTTGGTATTGATGTAGGGGATCTCACCTCTTTATTATCTTGTTCTGTTTATATGTTTATGTTTTGTAAAGTTTGTCGTGGTGGTGAAGCGGAGATCTTCCTTGGTCTTGAAAGGACATAGTGCTGTGAAATATCGTTGTATTGTATGTCCATCTGGATGTGGACGTTTTGAATTTTGTTAAGTCAGTTACCGTGCTATTAAGTAGGACCCGCTATGAGGTTTGCTACTGTTTCTCTTTAAGCCTGTAAGTTTTATGTTTTGATTGTTATTGAATACTATGTGGTGTATGTAATGTGTATTAATCAATTCAAGATGTTTTTATATTACCTACATCTTTGGTAAGTTTAAGTTATCGACGAAAGGAATTTTTTAGCCCATATTTCATAACATTAAATATTTTACAAGTTAATTATAGTTTGGTAAGTAAAAAATGTGACATCTAAAGGAGGGTGTTACATTAGTTGGTATCAGAGTACGCTTAGAGTCTTTTGGGGTTTTGTGATTAGGTCTGTTTTGCTTGTGTTGTGTAATTCTCTATGCTTGGACTCCGAAAAGAGACGAAGTTGTTTGAAAATGAATTCATTTGATTTTCATTTTATATTGGTTCGTTCGATTCTTAAGAAAAGTAATGGCTGGCGGAAGAGGTGGATGTACGAATCCTAGAAATGTGGCTGGTGGTAGAGGTGGACATGTGAATGTTAGAAATGATCCGATGACTGCAGTTGCTTAAGTAATGCAATGAATGGCAAAAGTTATTGTGCAACAAAATCAAAAAGCGGCACAACAACAAGAAGCGACTGCAGATGCTCAAAGCTTATCTGAATTTCATCATAACGATCCTCCGCAGTCAGTTTATGGGCAAGTTTGATCCAGAGAAGGCAAGTCTTTGGATCAAAGAACTAGAGAAAATATTCTAAGAAATGGGATACGTTGATGAGCGAAGGGTAACTTATGCTACCTTTATACTCATGGGAGATGGTGAAAACTGGTGGAGAGGAACTCGTCAATTATTGCAAGCTGAAGGAAGAGAAATTACATGGTAAGTCTTTTGCGATACGTTTCTAAAGAAGTACTTTCCGGCTAATGCGAGACATGCCAAAGAAATGGAGTTTCTCGGTCTACGACAAGGAGGGATGACTATTAGTGAGTATGCTGCGAGGTTTGAGAGCCTGTCAAAATTCTCACGGTATTTTCAAATTCAACCTGACAAAGAATGGAAATGTCGAAAGTTTGAAGAAGGTTTGAAACTTGACTTGAAGAGAGCGGTGCTGCCGATGAGGATGAATCAGTTCCCGACATTATTAGATACGTGTCGCCGACTTGAAAATCTGGATCAATCCAGAGATACAAGAAATCACAACTTTGGACCATCTCGATTCCAAAGGGAAGGTAATGGCAATGGCAACCAGTTTCAGCAGAAACCATACTCCCAACCACCGAGGAATCATCAGGAACAACAACAGCAATCTATCGGGGGAAGTTCTAGTGGCGGTGGATTCAGTCAGCCTGTGGCATTTTTGCCAAAATGTTTGAAGTGTGGAAAGGATCACGTAACAAAGGAATGTACAATTGGGGAAATGGTTTGTTTCAAGTGCAAGAAGCCCGGACACGTTTTTAGAAACTGTACTCAACCGAAGGCAGAATGAAAGAACAGTATCCATATCTATACTACGATACACAAATTTCGAGGAGAAATTTCTTTTTAGAGGGGGAGTATTGTAACACCCTGAATTTTATTTTTTCTGAATATATATGATTTTTATAATTTTTAGATTTTTGTGAATTTTTGTGATATTTTAGATATTTTGAATATTTTAATATATTTTAGATATTTTAAGATATTTTGAATATTTGTTTATATTTTAGATATTTTGAGATATTTTGAATATTTTAATATATTTGAGATATTTTGAGATATTTTGGATATTTTATTATATTTTTGATATTTTGGAATATTTTGAATATTTAATATATTTTTATATTTTGGGTTGTATGTGGGCTTGGGATTGGCCCGAAAAAATAAAAAATTTCCAGAGTCGAAAATTTTTGTACTGTTGATTCGAAGCTGGGGGAGCTTACTAAACCCGAAACCAGAAATAGCTTTTGAAGTTTTGTTTTTCTACAATTTTATCTGACAAAATAAAATCGAGGTATGTTTTATTATCCATTGGATAATAGCTTCCAAAAAATTATCTAGTGGATGATTCTAGACGCAAGTCTAGTTACCCACTCTAGAATGTTCTAGATTAATCTAGAAGATTCTAGAAAGCACCTAGTCACGCGCCTAGTCATCAAGTACTTGAGTACTTGCTTTATATGTGGACCAATGAGGAGCTATTCAATGATTGCGGCTGTGACTCATTATAGAGGACTAATAGAAGCTGGACACCTTGCGTGACACCTAAGCACTTGTGACTCAACATGATCTGGAAGCTTGTAGAAGCAATGACTCGTTATGTTCTAGAATGGTGACTCGCCATATTCTAGAAGGATGTAGAACGTTGACTCACCTTGTGACTCGCCACAGTGAGTCACACGTTCCAGAAGGTTCTCTTGATGACTCAGCTGGTGACTCAGCATTACGACTCATCATGCTGACTCATCTGTTCTAGAAACTTCTCTTTGATGACTCGCCTTGTGACTCATCAAGGGTAATTAGTAGAAAAATGATCAACAATAGTTGCTACCCAACTGGAACAAGAGAAAAATCTAGGTATATTTTATTATCCATTGGATAATAGACACTGACTTTATAAGCAATAATTATTATCCATTGGTTAAAGTATACCAAAAAATATCTTGGAAGCTAATCATGACAACCTTTATGATGAACCAATGGGAGAGCTTGCTTACCTATTAAGATTTAAGGAAAAGTCAACAATAGCGGCTTGTACAAAAATGGACCAATGAGAGACTTTTTTGGTGGCTAAGTAAAGAGGAAGTAGAAGTGAAGTTGGATATTCTTTCTTGAAAATATCTTCTTGATAAATATCTTGCTTGAAATATCTTGGATAGATATTTTGACCAAACAAATATCTAAGTTGTAGAATATCTTAACCTATCCTATCATCTTCTATAAATAGGAGGGCTTTGGTTCATTTCCATCTTTTGCATAAAGCTCTCGCCATTTTCTCTCAAGGTGTTCCACAGCCAAACACCACTTGAAGGCCAAGTTTGTGTTTTATTTCATCTAGTCTGTCCTTCTCTCAAAGTACCATAAGCTAAAACATCAAAATCTCTCACTTTTCTCTCTTGAACACCCACGACCAAGACCATTTTTGGAGGACCATCCTATGCTTAATTCATCACTTGTTCATTTTTCTATCCAAGCAACCAAAAGGTAAACACAAAATCATCACCTTTTCTTCCATTGAAGCTCACAGCCAAGGCCAAGAAAACCAGCCCCCACTCTTCAATAATTTTAAATAACCATAGATCTTGAGTCTCTATGCAATTCTAAGGAACTTTCATATTGAGATCATCTTCTAAACCATCCATCTTCAATCACTTTTTCTAAGATCTAAAGTTTGAAGGATAAAGGGTGAAGTTCTTGATATTCTTTTCTAATCTTATATTCAAAGTTCTAAACCATGATTTGAATCCATGGTCATCCTAGTTATACCTTATATGTTAATATTTTGGTATTTGTTTTGTTTTCAAGAATCTCTTAGTGGTGAAGGATTGATTCAAGAGGACAAGCAAGGAGCTTAGGAAGCATCACAATGAGGTAAGAGGGAGATTAACCTTATCAACCATCCATGGTGGTGAGGAACAAATTTGTATGTGTTTCTGGTGAAGAATTCATGTGAAGATTCATTCACTTGATTGTATGATTTAATGATTTGTGTTTGGTTTTCTTTATGTGATTTATAGCCTTGTTAGTATGCATGATATTTATTATGGTTGTTTATTAGCTATATGTGATGTATGATTTTAATAGTATGATTTTGATGCTTTATGTGATGTTCATAGTATGTATGAAATTGTTATGATAGAACTAAGATAATTGATATATGTTGTATATAGGAATCACATGGAAAGGAAATGATTTTGGTCCCAAAGACCACTTGAGGCTCACTGCCTCTAAGCCTAAAATGAGTATTTCAAGTGAAAATATTTTATTGATCATGGATTTAGTTAATTTTTTATAAGTATATGCATTAAGATTTTACAAGTTGATAAAAGAAGTGAACAAAGTTTTATTATTGAAAAAAGAATTGATTTTTGATCAAGAGAAAGGAAATGAGTTTAAAAGAGGATTTGAAATATTATTTAGAGAAGATTTGATTATAGATTTACAAAGAAAATGGAAAAGGAAATGGATGAGGATTTTATAATTAAATATTAAATGGATTTCGGCCAAGATGAGGAAAAATAAATTAGGGAAGTAAAATGGAACTTAAAGTACTTTTATTTAAGTGGTATTTAGTAAGAGTAATAGAAAAAGATTTTGTATAATAAAGTTTTTGTGAAGAATGTTGGAAAATATTATCTAGAAGAGTTATTAGTAAAAGAAATGGAAATAAGTAGAAAGATGGTTTACAATTTCAAGGTGTTTTATTTAAGTGGATTTTTAGTAAAATAAATGGAAAGGATTTTATTAAATAAAAGTAATTTAGATTTTTGGGAAAACATCGAGAAAATATTATTTAGAGGTGTTTTTATGAGAAAAATAGGAATGAGAAGTTCAAATTATATTTTAAACTTAGAAAGTTTCATAATTTAATTTAAAACATCAAGAAATATTTTATACAGTGAAAAAAAATAGAAAAATCTTACGTGTTTCAAAAACTTGAACTACGCAATTTAGAAAACGTTTAAATATTTTTACGCGATTCAAAAATGATGATTTTGGGTTATACGATTGAGAAAATGTTTACACGACTTAAAAACTTTGATTTTTGAAAATGACGTATAGCTCCTTCATTTGGATTTTGAGCGTGTTAGGGATACATATGTATAACTTATTCAACTAAACTTTGAGCAGCATTGGATTTTGTTAGGCCAACGTATTGGACCCAGAAATGATAATAAATTGTTTAGCCAGGTGGCGGCTCATTTTTATGGATTTTGGCCCATAGTGACTTGTGTTATGCATTGAGCCTTTTATCATGTATTGAACATTATACAGTCAGTGGTTGTTATGGCTTTTGTTGCCTAAGAGTGAATTAGAATTGAATAGTATAGATCGTACAATGAGTCTTGGGGTCGTTAGGGCGCAGTGATTCACCTAGTGATCTTGTTATCACATTATATTCCTCTGGCCATGATGAACCGTTGCAACACACTGATGAAACCTGACAAATACTATTCCTTTTGCAGTCTGGTATAGACTGTCATTGAGGCTGGTAGATCTTACAGATCCTTCATCTCTGAAATTGTGTTAACTCCATGGAGTAGGGTTTGATCTATTGTGCATATGCATAGTCATTTAGCATCTCATGGTGATATTTATATATATCTGTTAAGATATCTGTTAAATTATATCTGTTGAAATATTTATTGAATTATTTAGTGTTTTTGATACATTGATTGTATGTGTTGCTTGTTTTGTATGGAATGACATTGTCGTTCATATTGTTTCTATACTGCCATGTTGGTATTGATATAGGGGATCTCACCTCTTTAGTGTCTTGTTCTGTTTATATGTTTATGTTTTGTAAAGTTCGTCATGGTGGTGAAGCAAAGATCTTCCTTGGTTTTGAAAGGACGTAGTGCTATGAAGTATCGTCGTATGGTATATCCATCAGGATGTGGACGTTTTGAATTTTGTTAATTTAGTTAATGTGCTATTAAGTAGGACCCATTATAGGGTTTGCTACTCTTTCTCTTTGAATTTGTAAGTTTTATGTTTTGATTGTTATTGAATACTATGTGGTGTATGTAATGTGTATTAATCAGTTCAAGATATTTTTATATTACCTATATTTTTGGTAAGTTTAAGTTATCGACGAAAGGAATTTTATAACCCATATTTCATAACATTAAATATTTTACAATTTAATGATAGTTTGGTTAGTCGGAAATGTGACATCCAAAGAAGGGTGTTACACTTGGCCGTATCAACAAGGGAGAAAAGGAATGTTCTCAGCTTGATGTGTTCCTCATGTATTCCTTGTGACTTCATGGTTGAACAGACCACATGGAATTCCTTTAAATGCTTATAAGGGTCCTCACCCACAAGACCATGAAACTTAGGCAATAAATGTATCAATCTAGATTTCAATTCAAAGTTAGCATTAAGATCAGGATATTGAATGCACAAAGACTGGTAAGTAACATCAGGAGCAACAAGTTCCTTAAGGGTCCTATTATGCATGTTATCACCCATAGTTGCAATATCACTTAAGCTCTCAGGTTCACTTTCAATTTCAATATCAAAATCAAGGTAAGATGTAATTCTTTCACTAAGCCTACGAGCTTTAATAAATGTATGTAAGGTTCTTTCAATGTCATGATCAATATCAAGTAAGGAACTAGTGGAAGACCTAGTCATGCAACATAAAAAACTCAAAAACACAAAATAAGCAAAATTGACTACACAACACTCAAAATCTACCAAAATAAATCTAGTTAACCTATCTAAACATGAAACTAAAAAATTTAATAAAAAATCATATGAATAACCTAATCAAATTAAGCAACTCAATAA
This sequence comes from Ormosia emarginata, assembly GCA_029884605.1. Classification (NCBI taxonomy): domain Eukaryota; kingdom Viridiplantae; phylum Streptophyta; class Magnoliopsida; order Fabales; family Fabaceae; genus Ormosia; species Ormosia emarginata. The sequence continues at coordinate 9,345,106 of JAQQTP010000056.1, read as the reverse complement.
GAATTAAGCAAAGATAAAGGAGAGAAACTTGATTAATAATTGAATGTAGAACAATTAAAATAGAATCTTAAGATTAAGAATTAAGAATATCAATCCCTTGGATTGATTAAAGGTTCTACCCCTCCATGAATGGGAGGGAAGAACTCAAAAAAGAGGAAAATCTACAGAAAAGAAAGAAAAAAGAGAGAGATCTAGATCTACAAAGAGAATGAAAAGTGTAGCATAAGAAGATGAATCTCGAATTTCTTCTTCTACCTCCTATAACTAACCCCTAATTTAGCCTTACATGATTAAAAACCTATTAGTTACAAAGCTGAGTCCATTAGGAATCATTGGGCCCAAGTCTCATGTCATTTTGAGGCCTACAACTCAAGTTATGCTCAATTAAGTAGCCTAACTCATTAGCAATTTGTCTCTATTTTTCAGCTTCAATTATGCACCCAAAATGTCGTATTTTAGCATATGAGTCTCATAAGAGTTGTAGCTTTGTGTCTTATCTTTCATTTGGGCCTGGTTTGACATCCATTGAACTCCTATAACTCAAGATATGGGCTGATGAGTCCACAAAGGTCAAGCGGTCAGGATCAGTATTCTGGTTCTTGATTCGACTACAATTTAAATTATTCAAACATGTGATTCACCTCTGGAGGTTTGTAGAGATTTGTCTTAGCTTTCCTACAAGACTAGAATCGCACCAATCAGATATTTTGAACTCAAATTATAGCCAAAATACTAAACATTGCCAAATAGACAAATAAAGGTCAATTCATGCAATAATTCCTTCAATGATTCGATTAGGCCCAATATCATAAAATGTAACAAAACCAATCTAATTAAGCTAAATTGAACCTTAAGACACCTAGTGAGAGAATCATTAAATGAATAAAATAGATTGCTATCACTCATAAATTCAGGCATATGGACTAGTTTAAGCAGATCCTTTCATATTTACAGCAGGCTAGCTTCTCGAGGATTGCCCATATTGGATATTGCGCTATTGATCACTCCTTGATTACTGTATTAGTTGAGAGATAGTGAGCTGAGACAGATACATTTCACATGCCTACTAGAGAGTAAATCATCACATTGGAAGACACTAGTATCATATCAGGACTTCTTATTGACAACGTTGTAGTTACTGGCCCTATCCACCATCGTGATTGGACGGGCCTATGTTTTCCATTGCTAGGTTTAGAGTCGGTTGTATCACAATTATCTAGTGCCATATTGATATGTCATGGCTTTAGGATGGATTTCATAGATGACTCACAAGGATGATCATGATATTCACGTGCAGTAGTGTGCTTGGCCATATATACTTAGGTTTGCTTGGGGATTTGTTATTTCCTAATCATTCTAGTAAATTTGTGCACATGATGTTCCTTTTCCTAGTGGAGGACTTTATTATTGCTAAGACATATAGTTGGGAATCCACGATTTTAGCGTATTTGTATAGAGAGCTTTACAAAGTCACATACTACAAAGTGCATGAGATTGAAGGCCCTTTCATCTTGTTGCAATATTGGGCATGGTATATATTTCTCCCTTTTGCCTCTACACTAGTTGATGATACTAATCATAACTTTTTAAGGGCTTATGCTACTAATCGTGGTCACTTACGTCCATTGGTATTTCAGTAAGTTTCTCAATATATCATTTGCTTATATTAGTTTTACTCTATTGCTTACTTACACAAACATAATTGACTTTATACTACTTTCATTCACGATATATGACTTTGACATTTAAATAGGTGACATAAACATAAGGTTTTGAATTTGATTCTTTAATCAAAGAATGATAAGGTCAGTATTGGACTATATTTATTTAATAAGTTACTTCTATCTTGCTTTTTAAATCTTTGTACATATCATTTTTCAAATTATATAGAAGCCATACATATATGATATTATGGCATCACTTCCAGCTTTGTGTGTGACTGGTAGGAACATAATGCTGGCAATGGTCCCTCTCATTTTTTTCCACATTATTCAATGGCACCAGTAAGATAGAGTGATGCATCAATTTGGTCTCAACAAACCCATACCAAGGAGACCACACTGACCTGACAATATACACTCAAATACATTGGTAGGGAGGCATGATGAGGATTGGCTAAGCACGCACCATGTCCACATTACCACTTGGTAGATTCGTAGGGAGAAGTGTGTTATTGGAAGGCCATTGGAAGCACCCCTCACTGCGCGTATTGAATACATGTACTGGTATAAAAGAATTACTAGACACTGAATTTCTCACACTAGTGCATCTCTTGGGGTTGTGGTAAGCATGTTAGCAATTCACATCTTACTGAATGTATTTTGTATTGATGATGAAATATATTATATCTATTTCTTAGGCTAACATTGCAGAGCATGAGTATGATTATGCTACATACCCAAATTCGGGATTTGATATGATTAGCCTTTGAGAATATGTTGAGTAGATCTTATCTTCATTGAAGGAGCATGATCACATTACAATGGCGCAACTTCGTCTAGCTCCTCCTACAGATAACATTCTAGGGCCACCAGAGCAATCCAATGAATAAAGGACGCATCGTAGAAGGAGGACTGGGTTAGCAGGTACTTGAACACAACTTCGACATCTGGAGGACTTTGATTCTTCAAGCTAGACTACAACTTAGCCCATGATTCAGTCCCCTACCACTACTACTGCTACTTATCCACTATCTCAGCCACTACACCTACATATTATTACCCACCATCTCAGCCACCATTTATATATTACCTACCATATCCAGGTCACTTATGATCTACAAGTTACAAACCACCTACTTACACTTACTCATTATATCCTTTGACCTTTACCCTTTACCCTTACACCATCATATCCTTATCATTAGTCGCCATTAGGTTATCCACTAAACCCATCATAGTCGGGACCTTCTACTGATGCCCTTCACAAGGCTTGACATTCTAACCTTGACCCTTCTCATTGATATTATGTATTTTATGTCATATGTATTTTTCATGATGTTATAGTTAGTGCTTGTTGTTATATTACTTTATTTGATATGGTCATTATTAACTTACTATTGACACCTTAGCTCATTACTAACTTACTGTTATCTATTTTGATAAGCCCAATATTTGTTCATATAGGCAACTTCTTTTGCTACTTGTCTATTGTGATTTTGATATAATTTATAAATATGTCTAGCTTTTGTTGTGTTTCCTTAAGCTGAATGATTGTATGTATATGTACAAATGTTTCTGTTATGCATCGTGTAGATGCTTCGTTGATTTTGAAATCTAAATATATATGAATATGCTTAATTGAATAGAGTGATTATTTTTTGGGATGTTTAATTTTCAATAGGCATGAAGGCTAGTATTCTAGCCCATGCACGGGTCATGGCCCTGGTTTTCGGTCGTGACTAGGTTGCCCTATGTTATTATCACATACTTGTATTTTTCTTAAACTTATATTTGAGTTAGCTATAGGTTATAAGTAAATTATATAACACATTTTTTTATCATTGAATAAACATTTTCAAATAGTGAAAATTATTTTTTCTAACAAAGGATATAGGTGTTGATTTGAGTAAAAGAATGAGATGAGAGTCGTGTTGAAAATTAATCTATATTAAAAAAAATGAAAGGTGTTGAAAAATAATATGTATTTGTATTAACAAATGAAAATATGAGTTAATCACTTAAACATAAGGCGTGTGATGGAAACGTCAAAATCTTTAACATTACCATATGGAAATGCCATTTTTCTTGGTGTTTTCTTACCAAAAACGCTAAATACTATGTCATTTCCATTTATGAAGCACTAAATTATATGACGCTTCCATGTAAGAAATGCCATCGTATGTGGTGCTATGATGTGTAACTTAGAAAAAATAAAAAAATGTCAATGTGGCCAAAATTGTGGCAATTTGGTATATAGTTTGATGTCTGTGATAGTTTGGTAAATAGGTTTGAGGGTGAGGGCAATTTGAATTAAAAAAAATCCTTGTGAAGGCACCATTTGTGAGGAGGACCTAAGGTCCATACTTGAATGGATTAATCTCAAATTCAACAAGTGCAAGGATAGCTTATGAAACCAAAAAATGGTACATCCAGCACCTCATTTAGTCACCAAAGGTTATGATGTCTAAGGTGGTGACTTTGATTCCCATAATTCATTTTCTAAATTCCCCACCTTGATTCCAATAGTCTCCAAACCTTAAAAAAGAAAATATCACTTTTAGGAGAGAGTACCTTGTTCAGTAAGAAAAGTCAAAAGCTTTGACTCACGGTATTCTATAGCATTTTCTCAACGAAAAACTTTAATAACCTTTGAAAATTGCATTTTGATCATTCTAGAAAAGTTAATAAAAACTTAAGGTAATTCATGATGATTTTTCATTAGGTATATCCAACTAAAATGTGAATAATTATCAATAAATAACACAAAATATCAAGACCCTCCCATGGTGGGTGTGGGAGCAGGTCCCCAAACATCATAATGCACAAGATCAAAAGGAGAATAAAAAATAAAAGTGCTTTTAATGAAAGATACTAATGGTTGTTTAGTAATTTGATAAGAAGTACATTGACTCATTACTGACTAATACTAGAGTTCTATGAGAAATAAGAGGACGCATTTTTCCCAGTGAATTATAAGCAAGAGGTTGATGTACAGCTGAATGGAAGAGGTTGTAGAAGCAAAATAGAGGTTTACGAACATAAAGTCTAGTGAGCTTTAACAGTCTTCCAATCTTATATCTAGTCCCTATGACTTATCCCATTCATGGGTCTTGTACATGATAACCAAAGGAAGAAAAAGTGAGTTCATAACCAAGATCACACAGTTGTCCCACAAAGATAAGATTGAAATTTAATTTGGGAATGAGATGTGTCATGAAAATTAAGGTTGGATAGAGAGATAGAACCCTTATGACTTACGTTCATAAGAGATTCATCAACAGTATGTATATAGCGTGCAAAAAGAGGAAAAGAGATGGGATGCAAATGTCATTTGGTTACAACACGTGGAATCAAAATACCAGTATTACCTGAATCAAAGCAGAAAAGGTATAACTAGAACAGGATATAAGTTGCTTAAGGAGAGACTCAAGATCACTAGTAGAAAAGGCAACATGAGAGGTGGTGGAAGGAGAGACTGGAGAGTCATTAGTAGCAACAATAGCAAACACAGCTTGGAGAAACTGAGATGAAGTCGAGTCATATTCTGATTAGACCTTGGTGGACGAGTAGGACAGTGCTAGATCAAATGTCCTGGTTGTTTATAGTATCGACATACCATGGAAGGACAATTTGGTGCAATATGACCTTTCTTTTTGTAGGTATGACTATATATTACGACATTTAGGAAAAGTATGCCCAAGGCGACAATAGTGGCAACATAATTTTCCCTTTTTTATCAATAATTAAAAATGCCAAATCTGCTTTAGGTTGAAGAAGACCCAATTTGGTTTCTTCATACTTGAGACAAAGAAGGGCATCCTCGAGTGTAGGCAAAAGATCTTGATGTAGGAGAGATGCTCTAACAAGTTCATAATCATCAGTAGAGCCATCAGAAACTAGATGAGTCTGGTGCGGTTATGATAATCTTCGTATAGTTTGGCATCATTTTCGTACTTCATGGTTGGTTCACACAAGATCAACTGATCCCTGATAGCTTCCATCTAGGTTAGAAATTCATAGACAACTTAACTAGGCTTTTGTTTCAGACTGTTGAGTTCTTTTAATAGTTGATATTAATGAGATAAATCAGAAATAGTATATCAATTCTTCATATGATCCTATATCTCTTTGATAGTCTCAAAACACCCAAATTGCATATGAATACTCAGAGTGAAGGTATTGTGAAACCAAGTGATGATCTGATGGTTGTTTGTTATCCTACTTATCACAATTTGGATCACGACAAGATGACCAAAAAATAGGATTTTGAAAATAAAGGAGTCGCCACCAATGTTTATTTAAATTAGGAAAACTAGTCTTTTAGAAAATGAGTTTGGATTCGGGAGTTCATTACAAGTAGGGAAGGTATTAGCACTCTACACTGCTCGTTCTAAGAACAGTACCTTTAGTTAGTTGTGCAAATTTTAATAATCTCAAATATATTTATTTTACCCATTTTAAAAAATATTATAACTATTTATAAAAGAAAAAGAAACAACTAAATTATGAAAATTATTTTTGGCTTAACAGAAATGAATTCTCGTTCTTATGTAATATCTGGTGCAATGAGGAACTCAAAGTCACATCATTCTTTAAAAAATGTGTTGGTTAGTTTGTTTTAATTATAAAAGTTTGTCTTTCTTTATTAAAAAAATTATTTTTTAAAATTTGAATTTACAAGTCATCACGACTCAGTTAATTTAATTAATTCTTGAAAGGTGAAGCTCGACACCATGCTTGACACATTACCTATAAACAGTTGTAATTCAAATAATACTTTAAAAAATCAAATTTTTTAGATCAACAAATTATCACAACTCATTTAATTTTTAGTATAACATTTGATAGTCAATTAAAATATGCACCTATAATGCATAAACATGTCATGTAGCTCGAATTGATAGAAAAATATGAATATACTTTATCCTATTAATTCAAACTTAATTTGATTCCTAAGAATCCAAAGTCACGTCATAATTATACTGAGACCAAGCAAATATCAAAATGCATTTAACATCATAATTATAATATATAACTGGAATACGGTAGCACATAAAATCAACTTCCCAAGCATCTAATCCAACACAAGCTTGAATAATATATGGTAAGAGAACGTACATGTTGGCAATAAAAGAAATCAGAAACTTCTATTTAGTTAACCCGCACAGACCTCTTACCTTCTACTAATCTCCACCTCTAACTCTAACTCTTCACGTGGGAAGCTCTCCTCCTGTATGTAATTGTGTATAATTTTCTATCATTATGTGTAATTATCTGTAATTGTGTGTAATTATCTCATTGTGAATGAGTGAAGGTTTTATTTATAGGCGATTATTAAACATTAATTCTCATGTAAATATCAATCTATTAATTGATCACAAAAAAATCTCAACAAAATTAGTCTCCTATATTATCCCATGATTTATTTTAAGAAAAACGAATCATGATCTCTCATTTAAAACACATTCTCCCTTTTCCTTTTTTATTGAACCATCACAATCTCTTATTTTGAGTCCTTCCTCTTAAATCTTGAATTTTTTTAAAAGTAGCAAATCACGATTCCTTGCCAAAAGCACGTCTTTCAATTATTTTTTAAGAAAATCAAATCATGATTTTTTATTAAAAGCATATCTCTTATTTTTCAAGAATATCAAATCATGATTTCTCATTAAAAGTATATCTTTCAATTATTTTTAAAAAAAATCAAATCATAATTTTTTATTAAAAACATATCCCTTATTTTTCAAGAATATCAAATTACGATTTCTCGTTAAAAGTATATCCTTCAAATATTTTTTAAGAAAATCAAATTATGATTTCCTATTAAAAGCATGTCCCTTATTTTTCAAGAATATCAAATCATGATTTCTCATTGAAAGTATATCCTTCAATTTTTTTAAAGAAAATCAAATCATGATTCCTTATTAAAAGCATATCCCTATTTTTTTTTCTTTCTTTTTTTTTGTACAAATAATAAGAAAAAGTAGTGATCCAAATAAGATAGAAGAAAATAAAACCTAAAAAAATATTATATGTTCAAAATATTGCAATTATGTATCATTTAATACAAAATTATTAGTACTTGATTAAGCAACAAAAATAAAAAATTTATGGACAAAATTGGGTATCAACACCACTCTTCCAATTTGTCAACAAATTTTTCATCAAAGTCAGCCTCAACTTTGTTGGGGCATGCAATGTCACCTGTCACATATCTTTAGAGGTTGCAGCCTTTTAGGAAACCACGCATGGCCTCAACCTAGTGTGTGTAATTGGAAATGAATAAGCAGAACTGAAATGAGTTGAGCAACATCAGACTTTTCCATTATGACAGACAAAGGAAATTGCAAAGGGAAAAGTGCACTTTTGTTGCTGAAATGATAGAAAATGACCTAAAAATGGAAAGGTCTCACTAAAAAACCTTATGAAAGGTCAAGCTAGGTGCCACATTAGCACAAGGAGTCCACATGGATGCTTCGTTAGCAAGGAATGACACGTCAGTGTGTCGTAGTCAGCAAGGCATGAGTCAACAAGCGAGTCAAACCAGGTCACAGGTTGATATATATCTTTATGAGTTAGATCATGTTCAGAGTTGCAGACTTTGTGAACTAATAACCTATTTAATGTTGGCAAAGGTTAAAAATTAAAGAAAAGAATTGTGAGAATTAAATTGCAATATCATTTATAGCACTTGACATACTTCTAGACTATTTGAATGTAATTTGGCAGTACAAATAACAACTTCTAATTAAGCTTTAAATAGTAGAATTTGGCTTGATTAATCTTGTTGACAGAAGTTATTATAGCTAAATCATAACAAACTCAGCTGTTGTCTTATTTGTACTTGTAGGACAAAATATCAAACCACCTACCTGAAGATCAAGAGCATGCTGCTACTGTAGGGGTTCCATCAAAGGTATTGACTCATCCCGGTGATGCAGTTGGAAAAGTCTATGGAGATGAGCATCCAGGTCGAGTGCGTGGTTTAGGCACTGGCATTTGCCCCTTTATTGCTTTTGGAAAGCCTAGACATTCCATTGGTTACGTGAATTTTGGTGATTCAAGTAGTAATGTATCCCAACAACGTGTTGAAGACTTGGTGAAGCATGTAGAAACTTTGGAAGAGAAGCTGTCTGGATATGAAGAAAGTATGGAATAACTTGCATAAACTCAGGAAAAACTTATACAAACTCAAGAACAACTTGCACAAACAGAGTCAATTGGCAACTCTTCACAAATTTTTATAGGATAAGTTTGGTAGCGAGTTACCTACTTGATGTTTCACATTTTTAGTCATGTTTACTTGGAATATTCTTGAACAAATTAATTTTAGTATTCTATTTTGCATTATGATTTGACAGTAGGAGTTATGGAAGTAATTATGAATATTAAATGTTTTAAGCCTTTTGCTTTTGCTTATGATTTGATATGTATATATATATATATATATATATCTATATATATATATATATATATATATATATATATATATATATATATATATATATATATATATATATATGAAACCGACTATTATTAACTAATGTTTTGATTTTAATATTGCATTTAACTTTTCAAATATGTACTGATATCAGGAGCATTATGAAAAAAATCAAGAAATTATACAAAAAAAAATATTAGCCACGATATTTCAAACTGAAATTCATTATTAAAGTTGCTACGGTTAAACCATGGCTAATTTCAAACTAAAAAACTATCGTTATAATTTTAAACTAAAAACTATCATTAAATTAGCCACGATAAAACCTATAGTTATATTTTGATTTTTTTTCATTCTTCTATGATGATTAGTTTCGGTTACAACCGTGACTAAAATTGGAGCGACGTCATGATTAAGCACGGAGTTGGTAACCATGGCTAACATACTTTTGCCACGATTTTCCTACAAAATGGCCACAATTTTAACTGTGGCTAAACTCCATTTTTTTGTAGTGTAGGGAGCTTGAAAACTACTAGCAATGTGGCTAAACTACATGCAGAACTACTAGCAATGTGTGGCAGGTCCAACGGCGATGAAAATTGACTACAAGATGGTTGACGACTGAGGAACATGGTGGTGTCAAAAAATGAGTTTGCGAAGGCAGAGAATTGGAGATGGTAGTGGTGGAGAGTTTGCTACCATAGAAATATGGCGGAAAACGACGAAAAACGCGGAGCTAGAGAAGAGCGGTGAGGCAACGAAGGGATTCTGATAGGGAACGAGATGCTAAACTCCTGATACTATGTTAGAAATCGAAATAGAGAAATAGAGAGACTGAATATTTTCTGTTTTTTAGAGTGATTTGTGAGTACAAAAGGTTCATTATTTATACAAGAGTGTGACTATACAAAAAGGAAAAACAATCAAACACAATTAATATCATATATCTAATTATATGCAAAAAAAAATCCCTAACATGTCAAATCTGATTCCTAAAATCATGCTAACACTAACTTGCATCTTTGCATCATATCTTCATTCGAGATTGTGTTTTTGCAAGTTTTTGTGAGTTGGTGTTGATGGGCTTAAAACTAAAGCTTTGCAAATTCTCTGTTTTGCTTTGTTTTCTTGTTGAAATTTGGTTTTGTTGCAACCCTGTTTGGTTTACTTTGCAATAGTTTCAAGTTATTGCTATTGTTAGATATAAAATTATTTATGAGCCTTCATCTAACATTTTAAGCTTTAAGGAAGGTGGTTTTTTATATGGTGTCAAAGCCTCTACCAAATGGATAGAGCTCTTACATGAGAGTACGTGTTTGATTGTCATATATCTTCCTCACCTTTGCTGAATTGAAACAATGAATCATTTCTAGCTCCGCATCAAGTTTGGTTGGCATTTTATTGCTTGATCACACTACATATTTAGAAATCGTTTCGTGTAACCAGAAAGCTGCAAAGCTTTCTTTCAAAACCACATTCTTTACGTTTCCATTAGCATCTCTAACATTCATTATTCCGCTATTATATCATATTTTATGGGTTGAACTTTTGATTTTTAATTATTGGAGAATCTGTATTTAACGTAGTACATCCCCTGCTTGTGTTGATTTCACATTCACTACATATCATGAGGTCATGAACCACCAAGCAGAATAAATTAAATATAAGACAAACAACAGATCTTTAAGAGTAAGATTGCACATAACTGTTTGGCCACAAGCCCTTGACCATCATAAAGTGAAACTCACTAGATAATAATTCATAAGCTTGGTTATTCCATCAACTTATTTATGTGCAGTTCATTCTTTGAAGTGCAATATAAACTTGTATGCAAATCTGTCTGGAAGGTTTCATTTTTTGTTTTTTAGAAGTTTATATGCGCAATTCTTCTTCGAAGTCAGGACCCTTGGTGAAAAACTTTCCTCACATCTCTCCAAATGTCATGGATCGGAACTTGGGAGGGGCAGTTGAACTTAACAGAGACTTTGCAGGTTCTATAAGGGTTTCTTTCGTTGGGTTAACAAAATAGGCAACAGTGTGCCTCGCACTGCTTGAATTTGTGATAACTCGGTGTTCGGCAGCGATTAGCCTTCCGTTACTAATGATCTATATCAGTCATAGAAAGTTAGACTTTTTTGTTATGCAAAACCTTACCATGAAGGTTAGCTACAAGTAATCAAATTAAATCTTCCCTAGATACAGGACAAATATACGATCGAGTTTTAGTAAATCCATCTATAATTAATTGCTCAATAAAAACTACCGCAGTCTTTTTAGGTGCTTTACAAGCTTAAGCTTAAGGTTAATTTCAAAACATTCAAAATTATTGGAGTTATTTATGCACGTTATGATTTTTTGTAAATACAAATAGAGCATTCATCTAATTTCATCACATGCCATATTCTTTATGAAAGAAGTTTTTGACATGTTATTAACAAAATAACAATTGCACAAAAAATTATGAAAGCAATTTTTAAAAGGTGAATTTTACAATGCATCACGTGGGTGGTAAATAGATAAGAGGTGTAACATCTAATTTTACCATACATCTCAGGGCAACTTCTAAGAAGCACCAGTAAAACTAAACTTCATGTTGTCTAAAATTTTATGCATGTCTTACTCTCTTAATCTTTTGTTTTAGTCTATGATAGTAAGTAACATTATTAAATACATGATGCATAAAACCAACAAAGGTCAAGTGACGTGACTTAATTGTGCTGTAAAGTATCATATCTGATTTCCAGCGAAATTAAAAAGAAAAATAATATGTTAATATGTGTATATTGGGAAAATAAAACCAAATGATTATAAAACTATACGTATGTAGCAAAAGCATATAGTTCAGTTCCCTGTATAACTCAGATGATATCAAACATTTAAGTGTAGATGGTGTGCGAAGTAAGACGTGCAGATAGCATACCTCTACTATGTCAATGACAAAATTAGAATTGATAATTCCAGAACAGGCTGAAGAAATACGTATAACATAATCCCAATGTTAGACTTGTGTCGTTTTTATACTAGGTAAATTTGTGCAACTAACACTACTATTTTATAAGAGAAATGTTTTATGTATATTTAAATATGTATATTATATTTATATCATATGTTAATTTAAGAGAGATGTTAAATTATATTGTATGTGATTGTAATATTTTTTTTGTATATAGAATAATTTTATAAGTAAGTTGAATAAATTTAAATGTATTTTGATTAGGCGAATAACGTGACTAATTTTATAATGATATATTTTGAATTTGAAAATGGTGGATGGTAGATGTACATTCAACAACTATGGCATTGGTGGAAGTAATTAAGAATGGTTGTGTTATTAATTTTAAAGTATAGAATTCTCACATGATACTTATTAACATAAAATGATATTTTTATGAGAGAAATAAAAGTATCTTATTAAAAAGATCCATCATAATTTATGTAGAATTTATTAATTTTATTTTTATATCTTTCTTTCATATAACATATGACACTCTCGTATTAGTGAATAATATTAGGGGATATATATCCAATTTTATATATGATTGTTATAGGAAAAATACTAAAACTATTCTTGAAAGCTTTCGAGTAAACAAATTATAATACTCCTTATCTTTCTTTTTATTTGTTATTTAAAGTAGTTACACAAAAATTACATAAGTTATTATAAGTTATTAAATAACTTCAATTATAAACCAAAATAATGATATTTTTTTTATAAGCAAAATATATTAAAAATGAGCACAAGGGGTGCTCCAACCCATTACGTCATAGTACATAGTTACAAAGTCTGGAGGCAACCCAAATGATTAATGCACCAATCTGAAAAAAACAATCCAGAATTTCTAGCCTCCCTACAAATAAACCACCCCCAAGATAAAGACTTAATATGAGCAATCTCAGAAGAACAGTCAACAATTGCTCCCTGAAAAATAATATTGTTCCTCAATTACCACAAAGACCAAACAACTGCGAGCCAAATGATATGTCTTACTCTTTTAAACTTCTTCCCTCTAAGAAAAGTCGAATGTTGCAAGAAGTGGTTAACACCATCATTATGATAGACACCATCAAACTCCATCCAAGCATAAATAGCAGACCAAACATTATAAGAAAAAGGACACGTGAAGAATAAGTGACTGCAACTCTCACAGTGAGAAAAACAAAAAACACATGAAACGTCATGATCAGAGGTAAAAATTCCCCTAAAAGCCAAAGCCTCCCTTGTTGGCAGCCTGTCTTGAAGCAACCTCCAAGCAAAAACAATAACTTTGGAAGGTACAACATTCTTCCATAAGATTTGATAAACCTTTGCCAAGTTTGGATTAAGATTAGCGGACCTTTGAAGCTTCAAAAGATGTGCATACCCAGATTTCACAGAAAAACCGTTTAAGTTATCTGGAATCCAAATCCAAGCGTCATTCACCTCCTTCTCAGAGGTAACAGAGACAAGGAGTGTTTCAAGTTCCTTCAAAAGTTCCTCCTCCCATACAAACAAGTGACGTCTCCACCTCCAATTCCATACCCACCTATCATTATTCCAGTAACCCATTTCAGCGATAGACAAAGAACTATCCGCGGCCACCTGGAAGAGTCTAGGAAAGCATTCTTCAAAAGAAACCATACCAAGCCACTTATCACTCCAAAAACTAATATTTGCACCAGTCCCAAGCTTACATCGAACCGCCTCCGAAAACCAACGAGAATAACTGCCACTTGTGCTATCCAACCGAATTAAATCCCTCCACCAAATAGAAGAACCACGATTATGGGAAGAAGCTGGATCCTGCAAAACACTCTTAACCAGAGGGCCATATTTGTAGGACAAAAAATTGAACCAGATAGCATTACTATCCGTTAAACAACGCCATTTCCACTTGGATAATAGTGCAATATTAAAAAGCTCAAGATTTTTCACACCTGAACCCCCAAATTCCTTCGGTAAGCAAACATTTTCCCAACAGATCCAATTTATTTTTTGATTCTCAAGACCTCCTCCCCATAAAAAATTCCTTTGAATCTTTATAAACATGCTAACAATCTTTTTTGGAACTTTAAAAAAGGAGAAAAAGTATAGAGGCATACTTGTCAAAATTGAGTTAATAAGTGTAAATCTGCCACCCATAGATAAACAACGACCTTTCCACAAAGAGAGCCTCTTCTTCATGGATTCCACCACTGGAAGCCAAGTAGAACACCTCCTTGGATTGGCTCCCACCGGAATTCCTAGAAACTTAAAAGGTAGAGATCCAATACGACATGATAGAAAATTTGAAGCTGCTGCCAAGAAAAGATCATCTAAATTTATGCCAAACAGATTACTTTTGGAAAAGTTCACTCTTAATCCTAAAGATAATTCAAAGCTCCTCAAAATTGTTTTAATACACCATAAATTATCCCACGAGCCCTCACATATCATGATAGTGTCGTCTGCAAACTGAAGAATAGGAAAAGAGATTTCTTGGTTTACCATATAACACCTCAACTAACCCAAATCCATGGCTTTACACACCAGGCCAGCCAACCCCTCAGCAGCTATTAAAAATAAAAAAGGAGCCAATGGATCCCCTTGCCTTAACCCCCTTTTGACTTCAAAATCTTCGGTAGGACTCCCATTAACCAAAACTGAAGATGAGCTAGAAAAAATACAAGCCTTCATCCACTTTCTCCAAAGAGAATTAAAACCTATTCTAATCAACATATAATCAATATATTTCCAGCTTATAGAGTCATAAGCCTTTTCAAAGTCCACCTTCAATATCAAACAATTATCCTTCCTCCTTTTTGCCAAATCAATAATCTCATTAACCACTAGAACACCATCAAGGATCTGTCTATTGGGAAGGAAAGCAGATTGACAAGAAGATATTACCTTACCCAAAACTCTTTTCAACCTCAAAGCTAGCATTTTAGCGATTATTTTGTAAAGACAACCAATTAAAGAGATTGGTCTATAATCTGAAAGAAATTGAGGGTGATCCTTCTTTGAAATTAACGCTAAAAAAGAAGCAGTTATAGCCTTAGGCAAGCGAGCATTATCATAAAATTCTTGAACAAAGTCACATACCTCAGATTTGATCAAGTCCCAACAAGACTTCAAGAAATTGAAATTATATCCATCAGGTCCAGGGCTTTTATTCCCATCATAACTCCAGATTGCATCCTTAACTTCATCAGCTGTAAAAGGAGAAGTAAGGTTCAAATTATCTTCAACAGAGAGCTACTGGAAACTAATTCCGTCCAGAACAGGTCTACTAAAATCTGAATCCGTGAAATTCTGTTCAAAATGTCTTTTAACTTCAGCTTTAATCTCATCCACACCATTAAGCCAAACCTCACCCACTTTTAAAGCAACCAACTGATTTTTCCTCCTCTTCGAATTCAAGTAAGCATGAAAATACCTAGTATTGGCATCCCCTTGAGCTATCCATCGAGCTCTAGATTTTTGCATGATCAAACTCTCCTTAGCATGTAGTTGTTGCCAAAACTGTGTTGTTAGTAATTTCCTTCATTCTGGGTCAAAATTTTCTCCCCCCACAACCAAAAGATCCAAAGCATTAAGATCTTCAACCGTCTTGTCAATCTTCAAGTCCACATATCCAAAAATCTCCTTATTCCACCACTTCAATTTCTATTTTAGCATTTTCAGTTTCTTCTTCAGCACGAAAAACTTCTAGCCCTCCACCTGAAAAGAGTTCCAACACTCTTCCACAAAAGGTTTAAACCCCTTGTGATCCAACCAACAGTTATTAAATCTAAAAGGTTTAGGCCCCCAATTGCTATTTGAACACAACAGCCAGACGGGACAATGGTCTGAGATATCCCTATCCCCCACCCACTGAGCTGAGACATTCCATTCAGCTATTAATCCTTCAGATAACAAAAATCTATCTATTCTGCTCATAGATTTGCCATCAAAACTAAACCATGTGAAATCTTTCCCCAGGAAAGGGACATCGACTAATTCCATTTTATCAATGAACACCATGAACTCAACTATTTCCTTCTGGTTACCCTGATTTGACAACCCCTTTCTTTCACGTTTAGACACAACTGCATTGAAGTCACCAGCCACGCACCACTCCCCCTTTTCAAAACCCCTTTTTGACATTATTAAGTCATCCCACATCTTTCGTTTATCAGTCATATTGCACGGAGAATACACATTGACAAGATAAAGCAAGGAAACAGAATTTTTACAGGTAGTACACACTCCTAAGAAACCAACTCCTGAAAAGATATATTTAATAGACAACAATCCTGATTTCCAGATTGAAATAGAGCCACCAGACAACCCTTGTGAAGGTTTAAAAACCCAATCGAAATCATGATCTCCCCAGATACTTGCTACTAAGTTTACATCTACATTAACACATTTTGATTCTTGAAGCATACAGAAATCTAACTTACCGGATAACACAAGGGATCGCAGTCTCCTTCTTTTAGCACGATCTCCCAACCCCCTCATATTCAACGAAAGAATCTTCATGAAACCTGGCTTTTTTCCCCTCGCAGAGCTTTGGCCTTAAGATCACGAACCTTCATTTGGTGGATCTTTTCAATGTAGGCTGAATCCTCCTCCTTATCGGATACCCCTAAATTCTTGGCAAATTTCCACACTTTGGCTTCAACTGATCCCTCATGATTCACCCAGAACTTTTCGTTACACCTATTGATATCTGAATCAGAAATGGAATCGCAGCAGAAAATAGATCCCCCCGAGAAATCAGAATTTTCCACGGAGAAAGGTGCTCGGACGCAACCAAGATTATGCTCAGGTGCACAGTGGTTATCCAAAAGGAACAACGTCTCACGTTCGTCGTGGATGGGTTTGGATGGTAAAACATGAGGAAGGAAAATCGGACCACCATCTGCACCTTGGGGCTGAGATGGCTCGTCAGACCCGTTGCGCTTTATTGGACCCATAGAGCCCAACGAAGAACCACTGCTCCCTGCGTCGCTTCCAACGTCTAGAAGAGAGCCCAATTCGGGGCTTATAACTTGTATCCCCAAACTTTTAACCACTTGCGCATCCTTGCAAAGCCCATCACGGGAGTCTTCACAAACAACCAAAGGCCCAAACTTATATCCCTCCATCTCTCTGGGGCCAGCACTCACACTACCTTCCCTACCCACGTGATCGTTCTGGCTCTGATTAGGTGCACCAGGAAGTTGCAATGGATTGCTATTATTAGCCATCACTCCAGTACCACCCTCGATACATTGTATGATCCCTAAATTAGAGTTTTCTTCTCCCCTACCCACCTCATTATTCTCATCAGGAAATGGACTCATTAATGTGTCATTATTGATCATATTCCCGTTGTCTTCGTCTTCGAAACAAACCAATGCTCCATCTTCCACTGGAAATTCTGATTCACCGCTATAGGAGTCGTCATCAGTGCTGGATATATGAAGCTCTTTCTGACGGGACGTAACCCATTGTAAAGGACCATACCAATCTTCAACTAATTTAATAGAGAAAACATCTCCATTAATATTCACCTTACACACCCTGTTCACCAAATCATGAACCTTTGTTCTGAAACATATTCTAGCGACATCCATCGTAGTTTTTTTCCCCGTATTAGCGTTTGTGTTAACAAATTCTCCACGTGCGGAAACCAAAAAAGAAAAGAACCTCTCAGACCCGGCATGAGCAGGAACACCATAGCAACGAACCCACACTAACCTTTCGTTGTCAATTTCAATGGGTTTCCAACTACGAATTTCATCGAACCACATACCCAGCCAATCTTTGGCTTCATTAATAAGGCCTTGGATTTCACCTTCATCTACATCTTCCATAAGAACAAGGTTGGATCCTAAAGGAGTAACCTTGATAGAAAAATAGCCTTGCCTGTGAAACTTGTAACACCCTCCGTAGGGCGTCACATTTAAAAATAAATAAATAAAATCTTAAAACTAATTAAAATTATTTTATAAAAGCTTTGAGTTTCAAAATATGGATTTTAAAATTTCTTATCGCGGAAATACAAACTTACCGGAAATTTTAAGTAAAATGGAAATTTAATTTAACAGATTAACATACACATCACCAATCATTTCATATAAGTTAAAATGTAATATTTACAGACTCAGAGAAACAGTAGTAAACCCAAAGACGGGTACTACCAATAGCACGGTAACAACACTAACGAGAAAAATTCAACCTACATAGTCTGTTTCTTCACCAACTGCATCTTGTTGAAACTTGAAAAACCACTCAATGACGCCGCCACCATCTTCAGAATATTGTCTCCCCTAGGGTTAAGAATGTGCTCCGCCTACTATACGAATTCGAAGAATACAAACCAAACAAAAACAACATAGGAAAGAGGTGAGATCCCCTTTCACCAGTACCAGTATGGTAGTAAAGAATAATACGAATGACAAAGTCATTCCATACACACAGATAATCACAATTATAGTCATGTTATCAATTTACAAATATTTCTAACATACATATAACCTAATAAAATAAACAGTAATAACATTATCAGGATAGATATAACAATTCATACCATATAAAATATCATAACAGTACAATATAAAAGAAAGATCAAATGTCATAACAACATAAATATCACAAATGGAAGGTCACGAGATAAAAATCACGGATAAAAAGCATAGATAGAAAGCACAAATAAAATCACAAATAAAAATATCATAGATAAAAGATGACAGATAAAAGAAATAACAAATAAAAGATAATAGATAAAAATAACAAATAGAAGATAATAATGCACCACATATCAACATATACAATAAGATACAATCCTACTCCATGGAGCTAAAGAAAACACAAGTATCGAGAGAGAGAATGATTCGTAAAATCTAATAGTACCACGGCTGCCCCACCAACTATTGCGCATGTCACACGTTGCGTCTATAGCCCCACGACACAGGAATCCATCAATCCAGGCGTGGTGTAGTTCACGGTCTCACGTTGTGGCACTACAGTAAATGTACTACTAGATTTCACTAATCTTGATTAAATATAGTGTATGTCGAGTACCATAGTGTGCTATCGGTTTACCACCACGGCCCGGAGCGGAGCGACCAACCGTCATCCACATGTGGGATCCCGTACACTAAAGTCTCCAAGTTCATTAGAACAATGAACCACACTACGTTTATCGCATCGACAACACGATGTGATTCGTCTCGTCAACCAATCCACCAAATACATGGCACACATAACAGATAGATGGAAAGCCTGTACGGGTTCACATTTTTCCGACAGCAGATATAGTCTCAAAAGCCTGTACGGGTTCACATTTTCCCGACAGCATATAAATTTTCAAAAGCCTGTACGGGTTCACATTTTCCCGACAAAGATAAAGATAAAAGCTCAGACGGTTCACATTTTCCCGACAAAGATAAATATAACGGTCAATCGCGTAGAAATTTTATCGCGTTTTCATAATTCCGTCGTTTTTACAAACGTTTAAAAATCGCGTAAAGATATTTTTCTGTTTTTCAAATCGCGTAGCATTTTTTAATACGTTTTCTCAATCGCGTAAGATTTTTAAATCGTTTTCTTGTCCAACTTCCTTAAATAACTGATTAAAACAGACAGAAATAATATTTAGTACTTTCAAATTACGTAGAATATTTTTCATAGTGTATACTGTCTTTTGGACATCTTTTCTATCTTATTTATCCGTTTTTACTAAAAATTGACAGTATTTTGTTTAATAAATTATAATAATGGTTTCCTAAATTTACCATTTAAAAGTCCTTTTCATTTTTATTAATACCAAATAATTATACTTTTGAAAATTCCTAACGTGCTTCAAAACACACGATGAGCTATACGTTAGAAATTTTATAAAGCTACTGTATTTCTTCTTACAGTAAAAACCATTAGTATTAACCTCTTAAACTTAATTCTAACTATTTTATTTCTTTAAAACTCATTGTAGAAAATTTACTTTAACTTGTATTACTTCTTCTTGATTGAAAATAGCTTGGAATTCATTTTTAGAGATCATGAATGTATAATTTGGCATGTTGGCCGAATTTGATAAAAACTTTGCATTTGATTTCCAAATTATTTTTCACCTTTTAAATACATGTTTAATCTCTTGTATTGTCTACATTGATTTAATCCTTACCCTAGAAAATAGCTTTAGAAATCAAAGTGTTGAAGTTAGACATGTTGAATGAAAATGTAAGGTTATGCCATTTAATTTCCGAATTCATTTTTTTCTTAATCTAAACAAATGGATATCTTACCAATTTTCTTAGGTTAATTAGGTCACCTTTTAAGAAAATTAAGAGAACATTTTGGTTCCCCATTTAAATCATGGTCATGAGCCTTGTTAATGTGTTCTTTGGAACACTCATGTAATCCTTGACATATTATTTGCATCCTATATATTATCATGCATTTCTAACACATGCCATATTCTCAAAGCTTGTAGACATGCAAATTAAAGCTTGTAGACATGCAATTATTACAAATATCACATAAGAAGACTACTAACAAATACACAACAACCTACTAGTAAGCACAAAATTATCAAACACACAAATAACAAACACACAAATAATTAATACATCAAAACAAGCACACCACCGAATCCTTATGGATTCTACAAGCACAACCACATATATTCCTCACCACCAACACTTGGTTGATGAGGGTAATCTCCCTCTTACCTCTTGTAGAAACCTCCAAGCCATTGTATGTCTCCTTCAAGCAATTCCTCTCCACCAAGAGCTACTTGAAAAATCAAAGAAAACATACAATATTAATATCTAAGGCTTGAGTAAGGAAAACCATGAATCAAAATATGGTTTAAAAGGAAAGAATAAAATTAATAGTGAAGATTTCATAAACTTCACCTTAAAACCCTACACCTTGAGCTTGAAGAACAAGGGTGAAAATGGATGATTTAGGAAAAACTTCCAACATGAAAGTTCCTTAGAATGGTATGGAGATTCAAGATCTATGGTCATTTAAATTTTTAGAAGCTTGGAAGAGGATTTTTTGGTGATTGGCCGAATTCAAGAGGAAGAGAAAAAGGAAAGAAATTTGGTTGCTTGATCTTGGTTCTTTGAAGAAAAAGATATAGAAGAGAACAAATGAAATAAATTGATGAAGATTGTCTCCATTTAGGAGCTTTGGCCGTGAACACAAAGAGAGAAAAGAAGGAAGAATATTTGAGAGGTTGGCTTGATAGCTTTGGAGAAAGATGAAGACTTTGGGTTAAAAGCAAAGTCTCCTATTTTGGAATGCATGGCCGTGAATGGTCTTGAGAGAAAGTGAGAATGCATGGTCACAAATGCATAGGAAATGAGAATGAAATAAATGATTGAATATTGCTTTCCTAAAGGCATTCAATTGTCGTAGAAGCTTGGAGAACAAGAGTGAATTAAAATATTAAAATTGCCTTCTTCCCACATGCATTTGCCGTAAATGCATCATGACAAGAAGCCATCTATATTGACTTTGTCATACTTGGGTAATTAATGAAAGATAGAAATGTGATATTGGTTTTGCAAAAATTTGCAATTGCCGTAGAAGGAAAATCAAAGAAAAGAAACCAATGTTGACTAGTCTTCATTTATTCAATTTGGCTTTTCTACATGAATTCACTTTGGTGAATTTGGCTTTGCAAAGTTGAAATTGCCGTAGAAACAACAAAGAAAAGCCACTAAATTTGACTAGTCTTTCTTTTATTAAATTTGGCATTCTTCATGCATTTCAATAAGCCTTCTACGTGAATTCACAAAGTGAATTGAATAATTAGAGCAATTCTCTTCTCTTCCACCGTAGCTTCACACAAATTCAAGAAGTCCAATATTTGTTTAAAAGTTTGCTTTCTATTGGTTCTTAAAATTCAAGCTATTAATTTTGACCAATTTCTATTGGTTAATTATTTGCTAACTTGATTCTTATTGGTTGCTATTTTTTGTTGACCAATTTCCTATTGGTGCACATTATATTTTATAGCATACTTTAACCAATGAATAATATTTATTATTTAAAAAGTCAGTATCTATTATCCAATGGATAATAAAATACACACAGATTTTTATTTTATACTAACAGAGCAGAAATTATTATTGATTATTTTTCTTCTACTGATTACCCTTGATGAGTCATAAAGCGAGTCATCACAGAGAAATTTCTAGAATATGTGACTCACTACGATGAGTCAGTATGATGAGTCATCGTGGAATTTTCTAGAACGGGTGAGTCAGCATGGCGAGTCAGCGTAGATATTTTCTAGAGCAGATGAGTCAGCATAGATATTTTCCAAAACAGTGAGTCAACATGGCGAGTCGGATCTTTGAGTCACCGACTGCATCACAACTGCATCATTGGCTGCGTCATCAATGGTGAGTCACAGCGCTGAGTCATCAGAGAAACTTCTGGAACTGGCGAGTCACTGCGGTGAGTCACAGGCCGAGTCAGCACTTCTGGAACCTTCTAGAAGCTGCTGAGTCATGATGCTGAGGTGTCACGCCACGTGTCATCGTCCTATTGGCCCGTTGCGATGAGTCATAGCCACCAATTTTGACCAGCTCCTCATTGGTCCACGTGTACAGCACTCGATGACTAAACGTGGGTCCCGCAAAATATTTCCGGGTCCGCCGTCACTTATTTATACTGACTAATAAAATAATATTATAATAATATAAAATTATTTTATTTGACAGTTAAATCCTAAAAATTAAAAGATTAATTTTAGGCTCATTCGAGATTGGGTTTAGTAAGATCTCCCGCCTCACGAATAATTAAAAACAGATTTTCCTAGGTCCGGAAAAATATTATTTTCCTACCCGGAGCAAATCACACAAAAATTCCATATAAAATTACAGACAGTATTATCTGGACATTAAATCAAGAAGAAAACAATTAAAAACAAAAAGCAAAAAACAAGATGTTCGGGACATAACGGTCATTTTTCCATTTTTTCCCACAACGTAGGTAATCGTCCAAAACGTTCAAATAAAATATCCAAAGCAGATTATATAGTTGTATATCTTTCAGAAAAAATTAAAACAAGAAATGTTCGAGAAAAATTTTTATTTCAATTGTCTTGAAGAAAAATACGTAAAATGATTATATAAAATACTAGACAAGATTATACATCTGTTTTTGATACGAGAAAAATTTAAAACAGTAATTTGATAAAATTTTTATTTTACTGTATCGAAACAAATTATGTAAAACTACCAAATAAAATAACAAACAGTATTATTTTTCTGTATTTCATACAAAAAAACAAGAAACAGTAAAATAGGGACACAACGGTCTTTTACCCAAAAGTTGGGATGTTACAAAACTCTTCTTGAATATTATATGCCATCCCAAGTTTAGATACTTGCCCAATGAAAGCCTTTTTTAATTTCTGAATTTCGTCCTCGTCGACGTCGAAGTGAAGATGTGAAAACTCCTCCTTCGTCTTCCTTGTATTGCCGTCTCTGCCTATAGGTGGTTTTACTTGAGATCCAGACTTCACCGCCTGGGCATAGGAAAACCCTTCCTTTCTCTACATGTAACTCCTATTCACCATTAATGGTTCCTTCTTATGCTGCCGAAACCTTCCCTGATTCTTGCTTCCCCCCCATTCACCTCGTTGAAATCTTGGTAAATTGACATAAATCTTCTTGCCCCCAATAATTATTTTGTCAAGGTTAATGGCAAATTTATGCGGATCACCTACGCCAAAGAAACGAGCAAAACCAAAGCGATGACCTCTTTCATTTCTCTTGGCTGGAATGACAACTTCATCAATATTCCCATATTTTTGAAACACCCCCTACATTTCTCTAGCACCAAAATTATCAAGTATCTTTGAGAAAAAGAAGGAGATTGCTTCAGAACCAATAGGCTTCCCATCTTTTACTCCTTTGGCTAGGCTTCCCATCTTTTACTCCTTTGGCTATGTCCATCGATCTCTGCTTCCTTCCGAACAAAGTTGTAGCGTTTCGTCTTCTTCTTCTGCTTACCTCCGTCTACTCCATTTTTTTAAAATTCCAAAATAATGATATTTGATTAAATTACGTTTTTTATTGAAATATTTAAAATATTATTATCACTTTATCAATATTTTCTTTAACTTATTACTATCAATGATAAAGTGAATACTTTGTTGAGTTTTTAAAATGACATATAAAATGAAACAGTTTTTCTTCTAAAGGAACAGATGAAAAAAAGTAAAAAGAATGATTAGAAGAATAATGATATTTGTACAAATTTTGTACTCAATTTTTTCATAAATTTTTAAGTAGACTCGTCTGAAAAAGTCAAAAAGTTTATGGCAAGACTCTTGTGAAAAATTCTGCAACTATCATTTTGTTCGTTAAAACGCCACCATAGATTGTTTCTAGTTACTACTATTAAAAGAAGTGAACTATTAACAAAGCCATTATTATATTTAAGCCCAACACAGCAACTTCCACCATTAAATAAAATAAAACCAAAGAATTTTCGAGGAAGTAACATATATACACGTTCAAACAAAAGAAAATCCCAAAAAAAAAAGAAGAAGCAAGGCACTGGAAGAATTTACCGGTATCCTACTGGTTTCTCAGGCCAATACTCCATGAATTCTCCCGCACAAGGTTTTAAATCTCGATCGCGGTCGCGGTCGTGGTTGCGTTGTGATTTTTGCAATTGCGAACATTGCGATTGTTGCGATGTGGATTGCGATCACTGCGGCGTGAATTCTTCACAACTTGATACAAATTAGATTAAATTATCAATTTTATTGTACAATATATCATAACTAATAATTTATAATTTTTTTCATTAATAAGAGATATCCAAAAGTAATAAATTAATTGACTAATATTAAAACATAAATAAATTAGTAGTTACTTTCAACAAAGTTCATTCATAAGTGATTACTTCATCATAAATAAATCAATAGCTACTCATATATTTAACAAAGTTCATACATGAGTGATTACCTCAACCTCAACATAAACAAATCATTAGCTAATAATATATTAAACAAAGTTCATGAATGAGTTATTACTTCACCACATGGTAGAATGACGTGTTGGATCATAACCTCCACTTTCGCTTTAGTTATCATTATTTCCTACTCCACCAAGGACATAATAAAAAAATGCTAAATTTCTTGGTGGTTCCATTTGTTGTTGTTGATCATAGGAAACATTTGATGGTGGATACTGATAAGGCACTTGGTAGTTCATGGAAGGCTGACAATATGGTGGGGTTGGCATAGGTGGATAGTAGCCATGAGACATGTACGAAGGATGCTGATAATATGGTGGATAGTTGTCTTGGCTGCCTTCAAATGATGCACCAATACCAAAATCACCAAAGGATTGTGATACACTAGATGAGGAAGAATCATCCATCATAGTATTTGCACGCCTTCTATTTTTCCTAGGTTAGGATCCACCTCTACTACTACCACTGATTATATCATCAGAAGGATCTACATCTATCTCCATCCTATAATTTGTCATATCAATCATGAGACTTTGATCACATCTGAAGTATGGCTCTTCCTGAAAAGAATGATACGACCCTTCACCTCCTCCTTGACTGAAGTATGGCTCTTCCTGAAAAGAATGATATGACCCTTCACCTCCTCCTTGACTTTGTTCGGCATTACCACCACTACCAGTGTTATTACTTGGTGGACTTGATTGACTATCATGACCTTGACTAAGTGTTTCACTTGAATCTGAATCATCCCGACCAGTTATTCCTTCACCATCATCATCAGAATCAATAGGGAGCCATTTTGAGTTTTAGATCCCATCCAATAATGGTCCCTCTCTCTCCTTAAGTCATGGAGATAAAGGATCTTCATCTTGAAATATATAATCAAGATTAATAGGATTGAAGCTAGCATCAATCTCTTCTTGACTTCTCCTCATAGAGTCTCTCTTTTTCAACTTCATGTTGTAAAATGTAAAGACAAGTTTTTGTAATTTCTGGTACTTTAATCTATTTCTCGTCTTTGTATGAATATAGCTAAATGTACTCCAATTTCTCTCACAATTAGAAGCTGAAGTTGTTTGGATGAGAACTTTTATAGCTATGCATTGAAGTTCAGGAGTACAAGATCCATATATCATTCACCATTCAACTGATCAAATAAATGATTGTTCATTATTATGTATATTAATAAAAAAAATAAAAGGTAAAAAACATCTTGCACTTACACATCAAACACCAAAAACTACAAAATCTTAACAGGATTCATTTGTGACCAAGCTCTTTGAGCTTGTGTTGTACCAAATGTCTCTTTCTTATCTTGAAAAAGTAACAACTACAAGCACTAATGATTCATATAAGTCTTCAAATCTAAACATTAACGTATCACAATTTGGTTCTTAGATGACCAATTATGATATATTCCAAAATCTTAAATGCAAATTAATTCACCTGATTGACAGCTTTGATTTGATTATCAATGTTTACCTCTAATTTGCTTATCACTTTTGTAGTTCCATCCAAGGTTTCCCTTGCTACATCTCTTCCATGTTCAACTCCAAACTGAAATTGAGGATTGAGAAAATAACCTTATGAATAAAAAAATAATAATTAGCATCTCAAAATCAAATATAAGTCTTTGAAAAAAAATTAAATTAAATATATTGATATACTTGCAGCATGCAAGTCAGAATGCATGAAGAACCATCTTTTGTCAATGATATCATTATACTGAGTGTAGTAAGGACAATTTTTTTGAATGGATAGTTTTGCTCTATCAATTGCTTCATAAACAAAGCCCATTGTTGGTTTGTCATCACCATCCACCAATCTTAAAACCTTGACAATTGGCTCAAATACCTTTATAATATCACTGGCCTTACTCCAAAAATCTTTGCTCAAAATAATTTTTTTAGCTTCATATACAGGTCCTGATTTCTCCTTTCCCCACTTAGATTTTTCGAATTCCTCATACTCAAACATATTCCTCAAAGCATGTTTTTGCTTCACAATTGATTCAACCTGCAAAAACTGTGTTGCGAAATGAGTGGTTACTGGACGAATAATTTCCCTGCCACTTGTATACTTCTTCATAAGATTTACTGTCCAAATGTGGTTGTAGATAAACAAAGTCACTTTCTTTGCATCTTCTAGTATTTTTTGGACATTAGATTTTTTTCCAATATCTTCTAAGCATAAATCTAAGCAATAAGCTTCATATGCAGACCAATAAAGATGCAGTCTTTTCTCCATCAATTTTAAACCAACAGCTTTTAATGCCTTCTCCTTATTAGTGACCACTTGAACAACATTATCTTCTCCGATTTCTTCCACAACTTTATCAAGAAGCTTAAAGTAATAATCAGTGTTTCTACTAGGAACATTAGAAGCATCAATAGATTTTAAGAACATTGTTCCATTACTGCAATACACTAGAAAATTCATAATGTGCATGTGATTTATGCTATTTGTCCAGCCATCACACATTATTGTCACCCCCCTTTCCTTCCATGTTGGTTTAAGTTCATCATCTATATACTGTGTCATAGACTGATATTCTTTTTCCAAGTACACCTCTGAAACCTCATAAGAAGTAGGGAATTTAACTCTTGGTCCCAACTCTGCAGCTTCATTGAGTAAAATGTGTCGCCATGGAGAATTGTATAAATTCATAGGAAGACGCTCATATGTTATCAATTTAGAGACCGTTGCTGCTAACTTATTTCTCAATGTTTTCATCATATTTGTATTAATTTTGGTCTGTTTCATACTTTTACTTCTAGCCAAATCAACATCCACTGACCTCAATCGGCGTTCAAGATCGGTTGGTTGATGTTGACGAGAAGCTCTGCTACTGCCACCTGCATGAGAGCTGCCTCCACCTTCATATATAGAATCTAATCTTCCAGTTTGTTGTCTAAATCTTTGCCTGTCTTCCCAATGTCTCTGTGATATAATGCTTTCTTCAGTAGCTTGCCTTATAACTCTGTCTTCATCAAGAAAACCTTCAATATCATCATCTTCATCTCCTCTTAAATGTGCCACAAGTTCTTCTTTTCTCTTTCTGAAGTCTACTTTCTTTGCTTTATTATCCAACAAAAGCTTCATCATATTTTCTCTAACAAAAGTTAAGACCCTAGCACAACCCTTGATTTCTCCTTGCATGTGTACAAGATGTTCTTTCAACCGAGTAATTCCACCTGTTAACACTCTACCATAGAATTCGCATTGCACATTATTTCTAGTTTTACTAGGTATAAATCTTCTAAAGTTCCAACCAATATCTTCACTTGGAGCACCTTCTGCTTTACCTGTTGGAAATTCTTCTCTTGGTGGCAATGTTTAACCAACCTACATATAAACAAATATATGTTTGTAAATTTTTTAAAAAAAATTTAATGATAAATTATATAATTAAAACTTAAATATTATAACACATGCTTCAAGCTAATTCATAAAACTTATTTACTCATCTAATTTCTCCATTCCACACTCCCCTCCATTTCCCCCCACCCACATCTCCCTCCCTCTTATTTTTTCATTCCCATTTCCCACATTTTTTTCTAATTTTCCCATTCCCCCCTACCTACCCACACCCACGCTCCCTTCTAATTTCCCATCCACCCTCCCGATATTCTCGATTCCCCTCCCCCCACTCGAATTCCCATCCCCCCGTACCCATGCCCACGCCCCCCTCTCGATTTTTATTTCCCCATCCCTCCCCACCTACCCACACCCCCGCACCCTCCCCTCCGATTTCCCCATCCCCCACGCCCCTCCGATTTTCCCTACCCCGCACCTACCCACACCCCTTCCCCTTCCCCTTCCCCTTCCCCTCTCGATTTCCCATCCCCCTTCTCTCGTTTTTTTCCCATCTCCCTCCCTCCCGATTTCCCCTCCTCCGTCTCTCGAGTTTCTCCCCTTTCCCGTTCCTGTCCCCTATTTCCTCACCTCACCCCCCCACTCAGCCATGGGCCTTTCACCGTCCCTCACTCCTTCACCTTACTGTTTCGTCAAGAACACTAAGCACCCATGGCCCACCCATAGGCCACAACCACACCCACAACCACACCTCTAAATAGACATAAATCACTAAATCAGCCATGGATTTGAGGGGTTACCTGAGGTTGAGGGGAGGGCTAAACCAGAGATTGCGAAATAGAGGTTAGAGGTCCATATCGAAATGCGGCAACAAGAGCTCCTTCTTCAACAAATATGAGGACAAGATGCGTTTCTGACTCTCTCAAGGTTAGGCTTTCATTAGGGTTGATTTGGTGTCTTTTTTGCTTTTTATAATGAGAAAGTTTGAAAGAAACGGGGTTAAAAAATAGAATGGAGGAGTGTTGCGGCTGAAATGCCATTGCGTCTCGTCCATTGTGCGCATGATTGTCAAATTCAGCCGTGTCGCAGGCTAAAGCAGAAACGTAGGCCTCCGTGACCATTTTGTCGCGGCCACTACAGTGATCTCGTTCCGAGATTTCAAACCTTGCTCCTGAAGGTGGACATGGGTGTGATAATAAGTCCTTCCAATACTCAGCCACATCTTTGGTGGTCTGCCCACTACTTGTATAGAGCTTACAACTTCCATTTGGATCCTTAGAGCTTTCACTTATCTTTTCATTGGCAGGCATAACATGGAATTCTTTAAAAATCCTAAGTGTATCGTCCACTAACTCCTTAGAAACTCCATGGTTGATAACCTACATCACAGTATTTCAGATTAGATAAACATATATATAACAAACATCTATATTCATAACAAATGCATATGATGAAGGACTGATGAAAAAGAAGAAACAAAAGCATAAGGAAACAACAATGAACAATATGAACCTGGAAAAACCCATACTCCTTGGAGGATTTCAAAATTTGCCTTATGGTATCAGCCTGATCATGTCCTCCAAGATCAACAACAGGAATTATCTTACCGGAGGCCGACAACATTGCCAGGTCTTCTATAATATAATTTAAAAATTAAAATATATGTTAAAAAATGATACCATTTTATAAAATAAAAAATTTGCACACAGTTGATATAAAATTAGATTTGATTAAATTAGTTAGAGATATTGTTCACTTTGAACTTTATTTTGAGTCGTTTTCATTGTTAAATACCTCTGAAGCATAGTACCAGGTACATACCGGATACGTACCCAATTTTTTTTTTTAAATTTAGGTACGGGTTCTCAATGACTGGGTACGGCTCGGTGCGACTTGGCCAACGGCTCGGTACGACTCAGCCAATTTTTTGGCAAAAACACAGCCGTTTGATGCACAAAATGGTATTCTATTCAATTTTTCAGAACCCTGCCCTAACCCATTTCATTCGAATTCGACGCTCGACCTTCACCCTTCATTCTCCTTCTACTAGAGCAGCACGACCTTCAGCTCTTCATTCTCTAGCATCTTCAACTCCGACGACTGCAATGTGGAACGATGGGCCATGGTCTTCACCCTCTAACCCCTTCGAGTCTCTACTTCTACCCGAGCTGCACGACCCAACTCCGATGACCTGCAACATAGGCTGACGTTTTCAGTCCGTTCTCTGCTCTCTCGTCAGTCCATTCTCTGCCCTCTCTTCTTTTCGTTCTTTGCCCTCTCGTAAGTCTATTCTCTGTTCTCTGCCCTCTATTCCTGATGTTTTCATAAGGCTCTGCAAGTGTTGGTGGTGCTGGGTCTGGAAGTGGATCTGCCTCTAGTAGTGGCACAACTTCTTCTGCTTATTTGACTAACAAATATGCAACTGGTATAGTTGAAAATGGTTGTCCCCTTTGGGCTTATATGACTATATTGCAAAGTAAAAAAGCTGGAAGAGGAAATGCAAGTTGGAAATGCATTTTTTGTGATGGAACTTACAAAGGATCTTATTTTAGAGTGAGGTCTCATCTATTAAGGGAAAAAAGACATGGGATTAGCATATGTAATGCTGTGCTAAATGACTATCTTCAAGAAATGAAGCAAATAGAAAGAGAGGCTATTGAGAAGAATGCAAAGTCAGTGCAAGTTCCTTTACCCTCTGGTTCTACAAGTTTGAACCCTCCTAGAGTTGAAATGTCTTCTGATGGGAGCAAGAGAAGAAGAGGCACTGAGAGTGCAATAGGAAGGGCATTTAATAATGAGGCAAGAGATCATTTGTCATGTGAAATAGCCAGACTATTCTACTCTGCTGGATTACTATTCAATATGGCTAGAAATCCATATTTTGTTAGCTCATTCACATATGCTGCAAATACTACCCTCTCAAGTTTTCTTCCACCTAGCTATAATGCTATAAGAACTTCAATTTTGCAAAGAGAAAAAGCTCACATATTGAGATTACTTCAACCTATCAAAGACACTTGGCCAGAAAAAGGTGTGAGTATAGTGAGTGATGGTTGGATTGATGCACGAGAAGACCATTGATTAACTTCATGGCTGCATCAAATTCGAGACCTATGTTCTTGAAGGTGGTTGATGGCTCTGGTGAGTTTAAGGACAAACATTACATTGCTAATTTGATTTTGTCCACCATCGATGAGGTTGGGCCAGAAAATGTGATGTAAATAATTACGGATAATGCACCTGTTTGTAAGGCTGCTGGAGCAATTGTTGAATCCATTCATCCTCATATCTTTTGGTCACCGTGTGTGGTGCATACCTTGAACCTTGCTTTGAAAAATATTTGTACTCCTAAAAATAATCCAAATAATGAGAGTATTTATGTTGAGTGTCATTGGATTACTGCTGTTGCTGATAATGCCTTTTTCATTAAGAATTTTATCATGAATCATTCCATGAGGCTAGCCATGTATAATCAATTTGTGCATCTGAAGCTACTTTCTATTGTTGAGACTAGATTTGGCTCTGTCATTGTAATGCTTAAAAGGTTTAGAACTATTAAGCATGGTCTCCAATCTATGGTCATTAGTGAAGAATGATCTCACTATAGAGAAGATGATGTTTAAAAGGCTGCCTCTGTGAAAGAAACAATTTCGAATGACCTTTGGTGGGATAAAGTTGATTATATTCTAAGCTTTACAAAGCTCATCTATGATATGCTTCGTTCTTGCGACACCGATAAGCCAAACCTTCATTTGATTTATGAAAAATAGGATTCTATGATTGAGCAAGTGAAGCTAGCCATCTATCAACAATGAGGAAAAAGATTTGAATTAACATTCATCCTTCTATGGAGTGGCGTATGACATCCTAATTTCTAGATGGAATAAAAGTTGCACACCTCTTCATTGATTGACTCATTCACTTAATCCTAGGTAAAATTAATTAACTTTCAAGTTCCTAGTTCTCTTACTTTTTCTTAGATGTACTTTGGTTTTTGTATTATAGTAATCACAACTTATATTTTGTATAATAGGTATTATTGTAGAAAATGGCTCAAGGAAGCTCCAAAACGAGTCCCCCCACATAAGGACAATGAGATTTGTATGGGGAGAAACAAATGCCTAAAGGATTACTTTCTGGATCCTCAAGAAAGGCGAGTGGTCACTTCAGAGTTTGTTAAATTCTCAAGTGGTGAAGAAGAGCTTGGCCAATTTGATTGCTTGCAAAATAGGTGGAACTTGATACCAAAGGAATGGTGGGTCATGTACGGAGCTTCAATCCCCAAGCTTCAAACCATTGCATTGAAGCTCCTTTCACAACCTTCATGTTTTTCTTGTTGTGAAAGGAATTGGAGCACATATTCCTTTATCTACTCCATGAAAAGGAATAGGTTAAATCCCAAAAGAACTGAAGATTTAGTTTCTGTCCACACAAATCTTCGTCTCCTCTCAAGGAAGAATAAGAACTATAATGATGATGAGACTAAAATGTAGGACATTGGTGGAGATGAATGAGATCCATTTGAAGGGGTTGAGATTCTTGAAGTTGCTAGTCTTTCTCTTGATGAACCAGATTTGGAGGTTGTTCTTTTCACTGATGATGGGTAAGGAAATGATAAAATTGATATTGTTGGAGTTTGATTTTTGTAATCATATTTAGAAGTTGTCATGTTGAACAACTTAAATATTACAATTTCTTATTGTGGTTGTTGTCTTGGTTGAACAATTTAAGTTCTTTTCTATGTTTTATGTTGAAATTTATGTGTTTTAATTTTTATGTTATGTTATCATATTTTATTGTGTGAGATTTTAGTTTATTATACACACACACACACACACACACACACACACACACACACACACACACACACACACACACACACATATATATATATATATATATATATATATATATATATATATATATGACGTACCATACCTTAGTTTTTCAAAAAAATTTATACCCTGTACCTGTATCTGTATCGAGTATCGGTACCGTACCCGTACCCGTACAACGTAGTTAAATACTAACAATAAGTTGATTGGTAGTTGTGATAATAACTTAATTTTTATATTTTTTATATAAAAATAGATATTATTATATCTCATTATATTTAATTTTAATGACTTTGTGATTATTGATTTATTTATTTTAAAAAAATCATTAATTTAATTATTATGATAAATTTCAGAATTAAATATATTAAACATGTGTCTTTCTTGTTAACATTGTTGTGTACACTGTTATGATTGAAGTAATGTTGAATTTATGATTTTAGTGCAGCTTGCTTCCGTTAGAGTTGGAGCTAAGATTGCACGGCCCATTATTGTGAATGAGATGAAGAGGCTGTATTACAATTTCAAGCCCATGAACAAAAGTGGGTGTGTGTAAGTGACGCGGTGCAAATAGCTAAAGGAAAAAGGAGTCCTAGTAAAATTGAAGCACAATACCATAACGATACAGAGAGCACACTGGGGAGAGACGCACTGCCGTTGTCGTGACTGCAACCGCAGCGGGAAGACAATCTATTTTTTGAATTAAAAAAAAAAACAAAATTGTTTAAGGAAAGTCGTCACTAACTTTATTGGTTAGAAAAAAATTAAAAAATAATTTTTAAAATTTTAGAAAACTAATATATTAAAATATAATTAAGTTCAAGAGTCAATTATGTACAGAAAAAAATGAAGACTGAATTTCACTGCACTCCTAATATATTCATCTGAAGACGATTACCCTAAAATTAACTGTATGAATTAAATAACTTAGGTATATTAAATTTACCCTATAAAACAAGAATTGAATATTTACAAACCAAGAAAACATAAAAATAAAAATAAAAATCAAAGACTAAATTGTAAAAATTTAATTTTGGTTTGTGCAAAAATAATTTTGTTCCTACATATCCTGTGCAATGAAAAACTCAAAACTATATAATTTTTTTAAAATAAGTATGAATTTGTTAATTTTAATTAATTTAAAACTTAAAGTGTTCAAGGAAAAATTGTTAATAACAAATTAATTAAAACAGAGTAACATGTCAATTGACATAACAGTAATAAAAACTTAAATTAAAGCAACATATCAACTACCATAACAATCAAGGCAATAAACTAGATAATCAACAAAGTCACTAAGAAGTAAAGCAAACTATCCACACCAACCCAAATCTTATTTCTAAATTACCCTTTTTTTAGTATTTTCTTCTTTTTTTTCAATTTTTTTGGTATTTTTCTTACCCGCGTAACTTTTCCTTATCCTAAAAAATTTCATTTTTCATTATTTTTACATACTAATTTATATGGACAAGCCTAACGTGAATTCAACCATCACTTAAAGAAAATCTTAATTCGCTAAAAGGTAAAAACAAATGTGACCTAAAATGATACCTCCTATTGGCCTAAATCTAAAAGAAAACAAAATTAGACCACTAAGCTGAAATAAATAAAATAAAATAAAATAAACAGCTCAACAAAAATAAACCAAGTGAAAAATGAACCTAACCCTGTGTTTAGATATTTTTTCATTAACGGAACGGAACAAAATAGGTGGGGATGGATCAGAAAGGAAAGGAAAGGAATGGAACATAATTCCTCCCCTCTTTGTTTGGAAGATTCATTAATGGAACGGAACAGAACATGTGTTTCCCCCATTCCATCTAAATTTTGGGGGGAACAAAAATTAGACATTTGAGGAGAAGAGGAGAGGAATGATTCTCTCCGTGTTTCGTTTCATTCCTATGCATTTTAAAACTCCTAAACACAAAAAATTATTTTCGTTCCCCCCATTTTCTTTTCTTTCTCCTTTTTACTTGTCATCCAAACATAACGTAACATAGTTTAAGAAAAACACAAAAGAAAAGAAACGCAAGAAAAAGAAAGGTCAGTAAAGCAAATAGGGGACTAGTTCGATGGCACACGATGGCATGTGACGAATGGCGGAGCGTGAGCGACAGTGTTTGGTCGTCGGCAAGGAGGTTCGCGACTGCCTGGAGGTTGCAACTTGGTGCATGGACAACGGTACGGCACGACAGGTCTGCGGTGATATAGGCGATGGTGGCTAGTGGTTTGCGTCTGATGGCGTGGTGGTCAACGGAGCTGGTTTGTGACTGGGTGTTGTAACGCCCCAATTTTTAGAAAATATTCTGAATGTACTGTTTTCTGTTTTTCATGCTTTTGTATGAATGACCGCGGTGTCCCTGTTTTTCTGTTCTTGAATTTTGTATGAAAACAACTACGATAATACAGGTTCAAATTTTATTTGATCGTTTTACGTAGTTTGTTTCGAGACGGTAAAATAAAAATTTTTCCGAGCTACAAAGATTAATTTTTCGAAAGATATACAACTAAATAATACTTTTTGGATATTTTATTTGAACGTTTTGGACGATTACCTACGTTGTGGGAAAAAACGAGAAAATGACCGTTACGTCCCGAACGTACTGTTTTCTCTGTTTTTGTCTGTTTTTAATTGTTTTCTTCTTGATTTAATGCCAGAAAATACTGTCTGTGATTTTATATGAACTTTTTGTGTGATTTGCTCTGAGGCAGAAAATAATATTTTCCGGGCCGGGGAAAATCTTATTTGATTATTTAGAATTGGGGGATCTTACTTAACCCGATTCTGAATGAGACTAAAAATAATCTTTTAATTTTTAGGATTTAATCACAAATAAAATAATTTTATATTATTATAATATTATTTTATTAGTCAAGATGTTTTAGTACAAATGGACCCTAAATATTTTGCGGGACCCACAATTAGCAAACGTTAGATCGGTAGCTTAAATAATCACCGTAAGTCAGTAGAACTTTCAGAACAGTGACTCATTAGTGACTCACAGAGCATTTATTACGCAGGTGTGACTAAGCCATGTGAGTCACCGGAACCAACCAATGAGAATTAGGCTTGCTCACCAAGGCTTAATCTTAGCCTTTGATTCATCCAATGGCTTGGATGAAGCCAAGCAAGGAGCCACCTTGCATGCCCTTAGAGAGCTACGGCCAAGTGAAGGAGGAAGGACCAAAAATCACTTTGTCTTCATCACTTTTCTCTCTTCTCTCTCATCAAGAACCCTAGCCACCATTCTTGCCCATTTTCTTCACCATATTCGCCAAGCTCATTTCCTAACCATCCAACCATCCAAAAATTTTTCTAACCAAGTTTCCTTAACCTAAACACCATTCTAAGAACCTTTGTAGTTGGGAGTTTCTTCAAATTCTTCCATCTAAGGCTTGGAAACCAACCTTGAAAGTTTTACCTAGAAGGTGAAATTTCATGCTTTTCTTTTCTCTCTTCTTTTTCAAAGTTCTAAGCCATGATTTTTCCATGGTTTAGCTTCTTTTTCATGGTTAGTAACATGTAGGTTTTGTTTGAAATTTTTAGGTGTTTGGTGGAGTGAAAACCGTGACCTAGGAGGTGAGAAAGCAAGCTTTTTGTCTTCATTTAAGGTAAGAGGAAGACAATTCTTATCATCCCTTGATGGTGGTAAGAAGATGAGTTGTTTGTAGAATCCATAAGGATTCGGTGGTGGTGTGTTTATTGATGTGTATTTGTTAATTTTTGTGGTTGCTAGTAGCTTAAGTGTTATGTGTTAGTAGCTTTCTTATTTGGTAATTGTAATAATTTTGCATGTCTAATAGCTTTTGATTGTATGTCTATAAGCTTTAAATTAGGTTTTTGTGTTAGAAATATTTTGCATGTGTTAGAAATATTTTGCATGTGTTAGAGATATAAATGCATGTGTTAGAATTGTATGATAAGGTTTAGGATGTGAATAACATGTGTAAATTTGCATGAGTGTTCCAAAGAGCACATCCAATAGCTCACGGCAATGACAAGTTTGGAGGACCAAAATGTTCTCTTGATTTTTCCTAAAGTGTAGCTTAATTAACCTAGGAGAATCAAGAAAGTTTCTAATTGATTTGATCAAAGAAAAATGCATTTAGAAATCAAATGGTACAAACTTAGTATTTTGGGCCAACATGCCTAAAGGATTAAATTGACTATAGATAACTATTTTCTAAAATGATTTAATGAACTTAGACTATAGAATACATTTGATATGATTTAAAAGGTGAAAGACATTTTGGAAATCAAATGCAAAAGTTTTATAAAATTCGCCAACATGCCACTATAGGAATTCATGATTTTTAAAAACTTGTTTCTAAACCTTTTTCAATTAAAAAGAAACAATACAAGTTAAGAAGAAATTTTCTATAATGATTTATGAAGGAACCAATTGATTAGAAGTAAGTCTAAAGGGTTAAAATTCATAATTTTATCATTAGGAAGGAAATACAGTAATGTTAAGAAATTTTCTAACATATAGCTCACTTTTGGTTTTGAAGCATGTTAGAGATTTCAAAAAGAATTTAATGAAATGGTTAAAAATTAGGTAAATAGAAATTTTATGGAAAATTTAGAAAATCATTATTATAAGTTTCTAAACAAAATACTGTCAATTTTTAGTAAAAATGAACCTATAAGATAGTAAAAATATCCTAATGACAGTATACGGTATGAAAAATTATTCTACGTAGTTTAAATGTACTAAATATTATTTCTATCTGTTTAAATGGTAATTTTAAAGGCATTCGAATAAGAAAATGATTTAAAAATCCTACGCGATTGAGAAAACGTATTAAAAATGCTACGCGATTTTAAAAACAGAAAAATAATCTTTACCCGATTTTTAAACGTTTGTAAAAACGACGAGATTTCAAAAACGCGATAAAATTTCTACGCGATTGACCGTTTCCGTATTTATTTTTCATTGTCGGGAAAATGTGAACCCGTCATGTGTTTTTGAGGTTATTTCATTTGTCGGGAAAAAGTGAACCCGTCATGAGCTTTCTCGCCATTGAGGCATATATTTTTATTTTAAGGGCATTTTCGTAATTTCATATATTTGGAATTATGTTTTGTCTTTATACCGATTTTTGGTGTTTTGGGTTGATTTGAGACGAATCACATCGTGTTGTTGATGCGATAAGTGTAGTGTAGTTTATTGTTCTAATAAACTTGGAGACTTTAGTGTACGGGATCCCACATGTGGACAGTTGGTAGCTCCGCTGGGCCGTGGTAAACCGATAGCATACTAATGTACTCGACATTCACTATATTTAATCGAGGTTTGTAAAGTCTAGTAGTACATTGCCTATAGTGCCACAACGGGAGATCAGTGAACTATACTACGCTGGATGGTGGATTCCCGTGTCGTAGGCTATTGACGCAACGTGTGATCGCGTAATAGTTGGTTGGGCAGCCGTGGTACTAATAGATTTTGCAAGTCATTCTCTCGATATCCGTTTGGGTTTAGCTCCATGGAGTAGGGTTGTGTTTTGGTGTATTTAAGTATATCTTGGATAATATTCCATTTTTCTCTATTTATCTTTATCCGGTAACATCTTGGATGTTTTTACATTTTCTCTATTTGTATTTATCTCGATAATTTTTATGTTAGTTGTCTATTTCTTATCTTATTTTATCTGTGAGATTGATTTATCTGTGTGAATTTCTTTATTTGTGTTATATCCGTGATGTTCAAACACTAGGATATTTAATATGTATTCTTCGTTATAGCTTCTTCGTATTGTATAAACTGTGTAGTAATTAATTGTCGTCTTCTTATTTGCCATGTTGTGATGATTTTATGTTGTCTTACCTCTTTATTGTATGTGTCTATTGTCTATTTATTTTATGCGGTAAAGAGTTTGAAGAGGAAGAAGAGGAACAACCTCTTGAGATCGTGTACCCGAGGAAGAGGAAGGTCGGCAAGCCGACGATCGCTTTACGAGCAAGAACCATCCGATCATCCATACCCTCCGGGATTGATTGCGTGGGGGATGGCGACGCCGCATTTTTGGGATTCATAGAGCTGATATTCCATGGAGGTGATCTGGCTTGGCATTTACGAGGAGATCGTGCTTCTGTTACCTATGCTGGACGTATGACTGTGATTCTACGTCATCAGTTTGATGGAGATCCGATTGCGACGACGACATTATTTCTGCACTTAGAGTTACCCTTATCCATTAGGCGTTATTGGGGTGCTGAAAACCCTGAGCCTAGTGAGATAAGCATCGTGTCGACTGCGCGATCCCGTTATCGCCGTGTGTCGAGACATCCGGGATATCTATCTCCCGATGATCATTTTCGGGCCCGAGAGTGATCCATCTGAGGATTAGATAACCATGATGTTTTTTTTGGGCGCGTCAGCGTATGTCTGTATATATTAACTCTTTTATTGCTTTCTTTACTGTTTTCGTTTAAATAGTAGTAGTCTTAGTTGTAAATTATTTGTACAGTTTATAACTTAACCATATGTATATTATTAGTGATGATGTTTTTTTTTTTTTTTCGTATTTTCCGCATTAACTTTTTATTACATATTTCTGTCTATCAGGAATTATTTTACAACCCGTAATAATATTTATCAAATGTTCCGCAACTTGGGTAGATTTTATTTCTATTTATTTTATTTTCTTTTATGTGTGACATCCTCCAAAGGGGTGTTACATTAGTTGGTATCAGAGCCCAAGTTAGAGTCTTTTGGGGTTGTGGTTGGGTCTGTTTTTGTTTGTGCTGTGTGATTCTCTGTGATGTTTGTGATTTATATCCTTTCGGAAATATCTAGAAGGATGTATCTGACTCTGTTTTGTTATGTTTGAAGAAAGAAGATGGCTGGTAGAGGTAGAGGACGTGCTAACGTAAATCGAGATGAGGACCCGATGTTGGTTGCTGCTGAGGCTATGCGGCAGATGGCTGAGGTGATAACTCAGCAAAATTTGAGAGCAGCCCAACAACAAGATGCTACAGCAGATGCCCTAAATTTATCTGAATTTAGGCGTCATAATCCGCCACAATTTAGAGGCGAGGTGGATCCGGAGAAAGCGAGTCAGTGGATGCAAGATTTAGAGAGAATCTTTGAGGGGATGAGATGTACAGATGAAAAGAAAGTAACTTATGCTGTTTTCATGCTGAGAGGAGATGCAGAACATTGGTGGAGAGGAATCCGCCGAGTGTTGCAAGCTGAAGGGACTGAGATCACCTGGGAAGTGTTTTCTAATACTTTTCTGGATAAATATTTTCCTGCGAGTGCTAGGCATGCCAAGGAAATGGAATTTCTTGGTTTGCGACAGGGGAATATGACGGTGAATGAGTATGCCACAAAATTTGAGAGTTTGTCTCAATTCTCAGATTATGCTCAGACACGACAAGATGATGTGTGGAGATGCAGGAAGTTTGAATCGTGTTTAAGGGTGGAACTGAAACGAGGAGTGGTATCTTTGAGGATGACTCGCTTTCATGCTTTGGTGGATGCTTGTGCTCGACTTGAAGAGTTGGAGCCATCTAGAGATCGAGAGGAATCGGAATTTTGGACCGACAAGGTTCCGAGAGGTGGAGGTAGTAATGCAAATCGGTTTCAGCGTAAGCCGTATACCAGGCCAACAGGAAGTCAATCTCAACGACCATCTGTTAGTGGAGGTGCAAGTGGTAGTGGAGCTGGACAGAGGGTGGCGTTTACGCCAACATGTTTTAAGTGTGGGAAGAAAGGTCATATTTCTCCCGAGTGTACAGTTAAAGGTGCAGTTTGTTTCAATTGTAAACAACCTGGGCACATAGCAAAGGATTGTCCACAAAATGGGAGGAAACCTGCATTCGGTATGTTAAAGCTAATCGACAAAAATCGGAAGTACTCAACCGAGATCCGGAGGACGAGTGTATACAATGGTGGGATCCGAGATTTCTAAGTCGATGATCTTATTCAGGAGAAGGAGACATTGGAGGTAACCTTCTCGACTGTCTTGTATGACTCGGGTGCTACACACTCGTTTATTGCATATGATTGTGTAGAAAGGTTGAAGTTGCCCATATCTTCTCTGAATGTTATGTTGAATGTATCTACGCCAACTGCTAAACCTGTGGTTACTTCTAAGATCTGTTTGGATTGTCCAATTGTTGTGAAGGACCGTTTGTTTTTGGTTGATTTGATTTGTTTGCCTCTCATTGAGATAGATGTAATCTTAGGGATGGACCGGTTATGTTCTAACCATATCCTCATAGATTGTGCGAAGAAAACTATAGTTTTTCCTAAGGAAGAAGAGTCTGGATTCTTAACTCACGTTAAGGTCAAGTCTTTGTTGAGAAATGGAGCACGAGGGATATCTCGGTATTGTCTTCTCTAGAAGTTAAGAATGAGAAGGATGTGAATACTATTCCTGTTGTCAACGAATTTCGGATGTTTTTCCTGAAGATGTACCTGGTTTACCGCCTGAGCGGGAGATCGAGTTTTCAATTGATTTAGTACGGGAACAGGTCCTATCTCAATTGCACCATATCGTATGTCGCCGTAGAGTTGGAGGAGCCGAAAAAGCAATTGGTGGAACTGTTGGAGAAAGAATTTGTACGACCTAGTGTTTCCCATGGGGTGCACCAAGACTTTTTTGGTCAAGAAGAAGGATGGAACGTCACGACTTTGTGTGGACTATCGGCAATTGAACAAGGTGACTATCAAGAATAAATATCCGCTTCCAAGAATCGACGATTTGATGGATCAATTGAGAGGAGCCGTGATATTTTCCAAGATAGATCTACGATCGGGTTATCACCGTATTCGTGTAAAGGGGAAGACGTGTCGAAAACCGCTTTTCGAACTCGTTATGGACATTATGAGTATCGGTAATGCCATTCGGGTGACGAATGCTCCGCCATATTTATGGATTATATGAACAGGATATTTCGTCCGTATCTAGACAGATTTGTCGTTGTTTTTATCGATGACATTCTCGATCTATTCTAGATCGAAGGAAGAGCATCTTTGAACATCCGAGTGTTGTTCTTCGATTTTGAGGAGAAGCGGTTGTATGCGAAGTTGTCTAAGTGTGAGTTCTGGTTGGAAGAAGTTCAATTTCTTGGTCACGTAATTTCTAAAGAAGGTATAGCGGTGGACCCATCAAAAGTGGAGACTGTTTTACAGTGGGAGAGACCTAAGACAGTAACAGAAGTTCAAAGTTTTGTTGGACTTGCTGGTTATTATCGGAGGTTTATCGAAGGTTTTTCCAAGATTGCTGGACCGCTTACACAACTTACGAGGAAAAGTCAAGCTTTCGAATGGACGGAGGAACGTGAAGCTAGCTTTCAAGAGTTGAAGAAGAGGTTAACAACCGCGCCGGTTTAATCCTACCATATTCGACGAAATCTTTCGATGTGTATTGTGACGCTTCTTATCAAGGACTAGGATGCGTGTTGATGCAAGACCGGAATGTGGTGGCGTATGCTTCTCGACAATTGAAGATTCATGAGAAGAATTATCCTACGCATGATTTAGAATTGGCTGCGGTAGTTTTTGCTTTGAAGATATGGAGACACTTTCTCTATGGAGCAACGTTCAACATTTTCAGTGATCACAAGAGTTTGAAGTACTTGTACGACCAGAAGGAGCTGAATATGAGGCAGCGAAGGTGGTTGGAATTTCTGAACGATTACGATTTTTAACTTTTATACCATCCTGGTAAGGCGAATGTCGTGGCCGATGCCTTGAGCAGAAGATTATTAGTGTGTCTCGCTCTAATGATCAAGGAAAAGGAGCTCATTGAACAGTTTAGAGATGAGTGGTCATTTGTTGAGTTGAAACCGGGAAGATCCGTATTAGCCTGGTTACTATCTCGAGTGAGTGATGGAAGACATAAAAGAAAAGCAAAATGCCGATAAATTTTTGCAAGGAATAAGGGAGCAAATGAAACAAGGCGAGACACTAGAGTTCAAGGAAGGAACTGATGGAATTCTGAGATTTCGGGGTAGAGTCTATGTTCCTCGTAATCGAGAGTTGAGAAGATATATTGTGAAACATGCCCATACTAGTCTATTGAGTATGCATCCAGGCATAACAAAGATGTATCAAGACTTGAAGAAGTTATTCTGGTGGCATGGAATGAAGGGTGATGTTGTTAGATGCGTGTCAACTTGCCTAATTTGTCAAAAGTCGAAAGTTGAACACCAAAGACCAGCTGGGATGTTGCAACCATTATCGATTCCAGAATGGAAATGGGACAGCATTTCTATGGATTT
The DNA here is from genome assembly GCA_029884605.1 of Ormosia emarginata. Taxonomy (NCBI): domain Eukaryota; kingdom Viridiplantae; phylum Streptophyta; class Magnoliopsida; order Fabales; family Fabaceae; genus Ormosia; species Ormosia emarginata. The sequence continues at coordinate 9,301,683 of JAQQTP010000056.1, read as the reverse complement.
TGTTACTGGTTTGCCAAAGACAAAGAGAGGTCATGACGCAATATGGGTTATAGTCGATAGACTTACGAAATCGGCTCATTTCTTACCGATCAATATCAAATATTCATTGGAAAGATTAACCCAGTTGTACATCAGTGAAATTGTCAGACTACATGGTGTACCGACAAGTATAATTTCGATCGTGATCCGAGGTTTACGTCAAGATTTTGGCGAAGTCTCGCAAGAAGCTATGGGAACTAAGTTACGACCGAGTTCGGCGTATCATCCGCAGGATCGACGGTCGACCGAAAGAACTATACGATCTTTGGAGGATTTATTGCGTGCTTGTGTTTTGGAACAACGGGAAGTTGGGATGAATTTTTATCTTTGATAGAATTCACCTACAACAATAGTTTTCACGCAAGCATCGGAATGGCACCTTATGAAGCATTGTATGGAAGACGATGTCGAACGCCGTTATCTTGGTATCAAGATGGAGAAAATATGATCGTTGGACCTGAGCTTGTACAACAAACTACGGATAAAGTCAAGATGATACAAGAGAAGATGAGGGAGACAACGCAAAGCGTACAAAAGAGTTACGCGAATAAGCGAAGACGACCTCTTGAATTTGAGGAGGGTGAGCATGTGTTTCTCGAGAGTTACTCCTACGACCGGTGTCCTGAAGAGTAATTAAGTCTAAGAAGCTTACTCCTAAATTCATTGGACCATATCGATCATCCGACGTATTGGTCCCGTAGCATATCGATTGTTTTGCCGCCGTTTCTATCCAATTTGCATGACGTGTTTCATGTGTCTCGCCACGGAAGTATATGCCGATCCGACACATGTTATACAACCGGATGACGTACGCTTAAAGGAGAATTTGACTTACGAAACTTTACCCGTCGGGATGTAGAGGACGAAAAGGTAAAGCACTTGAGGGAAGATGATCGAGCCGGTGAAAGTTATATGGAATGAGGTGACGGGTGAAGCTACTTGGGAGTGGAAGGTAAAATGAAGGATCAGTATCCTCATTTGTTTGGATGAACATCGAATTTCGAGGACGAAATTTTTATTTGTTGGGGAGAGTTGTAACGCCCCAATTTTTAGAAAATATTCTCAATGTACTTGTTTTCTTTTTTCATGCTTTTGTATGAATGACCGCGGTGTCCCCGTTTTTCTCGTTTTGAATTTTGTATGAAAACAACTACGATAATACAGGTTCAAATTTTATTTGATCGTTTTACGTAGTTTGTTTTGAGACGGTAAAATAAAAATTTTTCTCGAGCTCGTATTAATTTTTCTCGAAAGATATACAACTAAATAATACTTCTGGATATTTTTTTTGAACGTTTTGGACGATTACCTACGTTGTGGGAAAAAAACGGAAAAATGACCGTTACGTCCCGAACGTACTGTTTTCTCTGTTTTTGTCTGTTTTTAATTGTTTTCTTCTTGATTTAATGCCAGAAAATACTGTCTGTGATTTTATATGAACTTTTTGTGTGATTTGCTCCGAGGCAGGAAAATAATATTTTCCGGGCGGGGAAAATCTTATTTGATTATTTAGAATTGGGGATCTTACTTAACCCGATTCTCGAATGAGACTAAAAATAATCTTTTAATTTTTAGGATTTAATCACAAAATAAAATAATTTTATATTATTATAATATTATTTTATTAGTCAAGATGTTTTAGTGACAAATGGACCCTAAATATTTTGCGGGACCCACAATTAGCGAAACGGTTAGATCGGTAGCTTAAATAATCACCGTAAGTCGTAGAACTTTCCGAGAACAGTGACTCAAATTGTGACTCAACAGAGCATTTATTACGCAGTGTGACTAAGCCATGTGAGTCACCTAGGAACCAACCAATGAGAATTAGGCTTGCTCACCAAGGCTTAATCTTAGCCTTTGATTCATCCAATGGCTTGGATGAAGCCAAGCAAGGAGCCACCTTGCATGCCCTTAGAGAGCTACGGCCAAGTGAAGGAGGAAGGACCAAAAATCACTTTGTCTTCATCACTTTTCTCTCTTCTCTCTCATCAAGAACCCTAGCCACCATTCTTGCCCATTTTCTTCACCATATTCGCCAAGCTCATTTCCTAACCATCCAACCATCCAAAAATTTTTCTAACCAAGTTTCCTTAACCTAAACACCATTCTAAGAACCTTTGTAGTTGGGAGTTTCTTCAAATTCTTCCATCTAAGGCTTGGAAACCAACCTTGAAAGTTTTACCTAGAAGGTGAAATTTCATGCTTTTCTTTTCTCTCTTCTTTTTCAAAGTTCTAAGCCATGATTTTTCCATGGTTTAGCTTCTTTTTCATGGTTAGTAACATGTAGGTTTTGTTTGAAATTTTTAGGTGTTTGGTGGAGTGAAAACCGTGACCTAGGAGGTGAGAAAGCAAGCTTTTTGTCTTCATTTAAGGTAAGAGGAAGACAATTCTTATCATCCCTTGATGGTGGTAAGAAGATGAGTTGTTTGTAGAATCCATAAGGATTCGGTGGTGGTGTGTTTATTGATGTGTATTTGTTAATTTTTGTGGTTGCTAGTAGCTTAAGTGTTATGTGTTAGTAGCTTTCTTATTTGGTAATTGTAATAATTTTGCATGTCTAATAGCTTTTGATTGTATGTCTATAAGCTTTAAATTAGGTTTTTGTGTTAGAAATATTTTGCATGTGTTAGAAATATTTTGCATGTGTTAGAGATATAAATGCATGTGTTAGAATTGTATGATAAGGTTTAGGATGTGAATAACATGTGTAAATTTGCATGAGTGTTCCAAAGAGCACATCCAATAGCTCACGGCAATGACAAGTTTGAGGACCAAAATGTTCTCTTGATTTTTCCTAAAGTGTAGCTTAATTAACCTAGGAGAATCAAGAAAGTTTCTAATTGATTTGATCAAAGAAAAATGCATTTAGAAATCAAATGGTACAAACTTAGTATTTTGGGCCAACATGCCTAAAGGATTAAATTGACTATAGATAACTATTTTCTAAAATGATTTAATGAACTTAGACTATAGAATACATTTGATATGATTTAAAAGGTGAAAGACATTTTGGAAATCAAATGCAAAAGTTTTATAAAATTCGCCAACATGCCACTATAGGAATTCATGATTTTTAAAAACTTGTTTCTAAACCTTTTTCAATTAAAAAGAAACAATACAAGTTAAGAAGAAATTTTCTATAATGATTTATGAAGGAACCAATTGATTAGAAGTAAGTCTAAAGGGTTAAAATTCATAATTTTATCATTAGGAAGGAAATACAAGAAATGTTAAGAAATTTTCTAACATATAGCTCACTTTTGGTTTTGAAGCATGTTAGAGATTTCAAAAAGAATTTAATGAAATGGTTAAAAATTAGGTAAATAGAAATTTTATGGAAAATTTAGAAAATCATTATTATAAGTTTCTAAACAAAATCTTGTCAATTTTTAGTAAAAATGAACCTATAAGATAGTAAAAATATCCTAATGACAAGATATACGGTATGAAAAATTATTCTACGTAGTTTAAATGTACTAAATATTATTTCTATCTGTTTAAATGGTAATTTTAAAGGCATGCGAATAAGAAAATGATTTAAAAATCCTACGCGATTGAGAAAACGTATTAAAAATGCTACGCGATTTTAAAAACGTAAAAAATAATCTTTACCCGATTTTTAAACGTTTGTAAAAACGACGAGATTTCAAAAACGCGATAAAATTTCTACGCGATTGACCGTTTCCGTATTTATTTTTCGCTTGTCGGGAAAATGTGAACCCGTCAGGTTTTTGAGGTTATTTCGCTGTCGGGAAAAAGTGAACCCGTACAGGCTTTCTGCCATTGAGGGCATATATTTTTATTTTAAGGGCATTTTCGTAATTTCATATATTTGGAATTATGTTTTGTCTTTATACCGATTTTTGGTGTTTTGGGTTGACGAGACGAATCACATCGTGTTGTCGATGCGATAAGTGTAGTGTAGTTTATTGTTCTAATAAACTTGGAGACTTTAGTGTACGGGATCCCACATGTTGACAGTTGGTAGCTCCGCTGGGCCGTGGTAAACCGATAGCACACTAATGTACTCGACATTCACTATATTTAATCGAGGTTTGTAAAGTCTAGTAGTACATTGCCTATAGTGTCACAACGGGAGACCGTGAACTATACTACGCCTGATGGTGGATTCCCAATGTCGTAGGCTATTGACGCAACGTGTGATCGCGTAATAGTTGGTTGGGCAGCCGTGGTACTAATAGATTTTGCAAGTCATTCTCTCGATATCCGTTTGGGTTTAGCTCCATGGAGTAGGGTTGTGTTTTGGTGTATTTAAGTATATCTTGGATAATATTCCATTTTTCTCTATTTATCTTTATCTGGTAACATCTTGGATGTTTTTACATTTTCTCTATTTGTATTTATCTCGATAATTTTTATGTTAGTTGTCTATTTCTTATCTTATTTTATCTCGTGAGATTGATTTATCTGTGTGAATTTCTTTATTTGTGTTATATCTGTGATGTTCTGAAACACTAGGATATTTAATATGTATTACTGTTATAGCTTCTTCGTATTGTATAAACTGTGTAGTAATTAATTGTCGTCTTCTTATTTGCCATGTTGTGATGATTTTATGTTGTCTTACCTCTTTATTGTATGTGTCTATTGTCTATTTATTTTATGCGGTAAAGAGTTTGAAGAGGAAGAAGAGGAACAACCTCTTGAGATCGTGTACCCTGAGGAAGAGGAAGGTCAGCAAGCCGACGATCAGTTTTACGAGCAAGAACCATCCGATCATCCATACCCTCTGGATTGATTGCGTGGGGGATGGCGACGCCTGCATTTTTGGGATTCATAGAGCTGATATTCCATGGAGGTGATCTGGCTTGGCATTTACGAGGAGATCGTGCTTCTGTTACCTATGCTGGACGTATGACCGTGATTCTACGTCATCGCTTTGATGGAGATCCGATTGCGACGACGACATTATTTCTCGCACTTAGAGTTACCCTTATCCATTAGGCGTTATTGGGGTGCTTTGAAAACCCCGAGCCTAGTGAGATAAGCATCGTGTCGACCGCGCGATCCCGTTATCGCCGTGTGTCGAGACATCCGGATATCTATCTCCCGATGATCATTTTCGGGCCGAGAGTGATCCATCCGAGGATTAGATAACCATGATATTTTTTTGGGCGCGTCGTCCAACAGTATGTAGTATATATTAACTCTTTTATTGCTTTCTTTCTTGTTTTCGTTTAAATAGTAGTAGTCTTAGTTGTAAATTATTTGTACAGTTTATAACTTAACCATATGTATATTATTAGTGATGATGTTTTTTTTTTTTTTCGTATTTTCCGCATTAACTTTTTATTACATATTTCGTCTATCGTGAATTATTTTACAACCCGTAATAATATTTACCAAATGTTCCGCAACTTGGGTAGATTTTATTTCTATTTATTTTATTTTCTTTTATGTGTGACATCCTCCAAAGGGGTGTTACATTAGTTGGTATCAGAGCCCAAGTTAGAGTCTTTTGGGGTTGTGGTTGGGTCTGTTTTTGTTTGTGCTGTGTGATTCTCTGTGATGTTTGTGATTTATATCCTTTCGGAAATATCTAGAAGGATGTATCTGACTCTGTTTTGTTATGTTTGAAGAAAGAAGATGGCTGGTAGAGGTAGAGGACGTGCTAACGTAAATCGAGATGAGGACCCGATGTTGGTTCTGCTGAGGCTATGCGGCAGATGGCCGAGGTGATAACTCAAAGAAAATTTGAGAGCAAATTTCAACAACAAGATGCTACGACAGATGCCCTAAATTTATCCGAATTTAGGCGTCATAATCCGCCACAATTTAGAGGCGAGGTGGATCCGGAGAAAGCGAGTCAGTGGATGCAAGATTTAGAGAGAATCTTTGAGGGGATGAGATGTACGATGATGAAAGAAAGTAACTTATGTTGTTTTCATGCTGAGAGGAGATGCAGAACATTGGTGGAGAGGAATCCGCCGAGTGTTGCAAGCTGAAGGGACTGAGATCACCTGGGAAGTGTTTTCTAATACTTTTCTGGATAAATATTTTCTGCGAGTGCTAGGCATGCCAAGGAAATGGAATTTCTTGGTTTGCGACAGGGGAATATGACGGTGAATGAGTATGCCACAAAATTTGAGAGTTTGTCTCAATTCTCAGATTATGCTCAGACACGACAAGATGATGTGTGGAGATGCAGGAAGTTTGAATCAGGTTTAAGGGTGGAACTGAAACGAGGAGTGGTATCTTTGAGGATGACTCGGTTTCATGCTTTGGTGGATGCTTGTGCTCGACTTGAAGAGTTGGAGCCATCTAGAGATCGGAGGAATCGAGAATTTTGGACCGACAAGGTTCCGAGAGAGGTGGAGGTAGTAATGCAAATCGGTTTCAGCGTAAGCCGTATACCAGGCCAACAGGAAGTCAATCTCAACGACCATCTATTAGTGGAGGTGCAAGTGGTAGTGGAGCTGGACAGAGGGTGGCGTTTACGCCAACATGTTTTAAGTGCGGGAAGAAAGGTCATATTTCTCCCGAGTGTACGATTAAAGGTGCAGTTTGTTTCAATTGTAAACAACACGGGCACATAGCAAAGGATTGTCCACAGTAGGAGAGAGAAACCCGTCATTCGGTATGTTAAAGCTAATCAGCAAAAATCTGGAAGTACTCAACCGAGATCTGGAGGACGAGTATATACAATGGTGGGATCTGAGATTTCTAAGTCTGATGATCTTATTCAGGGAGAAGGAGACATTGGAGGTAACCTTCTGACTGTCTTGTATGACTCGGGTGCTACACACTCGTTTATTGCATATGATTGTGTAGAAAGGTTGAAGTTGCCCATATCTTCTCTGAATGTTATGTTGAATGTATCTACGCCAACTGCTAAACCTGTGGTTACTTCTAAGATCTGTTTGGATTGTCCAATTGTTGTGAAGGACCGTTTGTTTTTGGTTGATTTGATTTGTTTGCCTCTCATTGAGATAGATGTAATCTTAGGGATGGACTGGTTATGTTCTAACCATATCCTCATAGATTGTGCGAAGAAAACTATAGTTTTTCCTAAGGAAGAAGAGTCTGGATTCTTAACTGCTGTTAAGGTCAAGTCTTTGTTGAGAAATGGAGCACAGGGATATCTGGTATTGTCTTCTCTAGAAGTTAAGAATGAGAAGGATGTGAATACTATTCCTGTTGTCAACGAATTTCCGGATGTTTTTCCTGAAGATGTACCTGGTTTACCGCCTGAGCGGGAGATCGAGTTTTCAATTGATTTAGTACCGGGAACAGGTCCTATCTCAATTGCACCATATCGTATGTCGCCAGTAGAGTTGGAGGAGCTGAAAAAGCAATTGGTGGAACTGTTGGAGAAAGAATTTGTACGACCTAGTGTTTCCCCATGGGGTGCACCAGTACTTTTGGTCAAGAAGAAGGATGGAACGTCACGACTTTGTGTGGACTATCGGCAATTGAACAAGGTGACTATCAAGAATAAATATCCGCTTCCAAGAATCGACGATTTGATGGATCAATTGAGAGGAGCTGTGATATTTTCCAAGATAGATCTACGATCGGGTTATCACCGGTCGTGTAAAAGGGGAAGACGTGTCGAAAACTTTTCGAACTCGTTATGGACATTATGAGTATCGGGTAATGCCATTCGGGGTGACGAATGCTCCTGCCATATTTATGGATTATATGAACAGGATATTTCGTCCGTATCTAGACAGATTTGTCGTTGTTTTTATCGATGACATTCTGATCTATTCTAGATCGAAGGAAGAGCATGCTGAACATCTGAGTGTTGTTCTTCAGATTTTGAGGGAGAAGCAGTTGTATGCGAAGTTGTCTAAGTGTGAGTTCTGGTTGGAAGAAGTTCAATTTCTTGGTCACGTAATTTCTAAAGAAGGTATAGCGGTGGACCCATCGAAAGTGGAGACTGTTTTACAGTGGGAGAGACCTAAGACAGTAACAGAAGTTCGAAGTTTTGTTGGACTTGCTTGGTTATTATCGGAGGTTTATCGAAGGTTTTTCCAAGATTCTTTGGACCGCTTACACAACTTACGAGGAAAAGTCAAGCTTTCGAATGGACGGAGGAACGTGAAGCTAGCTTTCAAGAGTTGAAGAAGAGGTTAACAATCGCGCCGGTTTAATCCTACCGTCGACGAAATCTTTCGATGTGTATTGTGACGCTTCTTATCAAGGACTAGGATGCGTGTTGATGCAAGACCGGAATGTGGTGGCGTATGCTTCTCGACAATTGAAGATTCATGAGAAGAATTATCCTACGCATGATTTAGAATTGGCTGCGGTAGTTTTTGCTTTGAAGATATGGAGACACTTTCTCTATGGAGCAACGTTCAACATTTTCAGTGATCACAAGAGTTTGAAGTACTTGTACGACCAGAAGGAGCTGAATATGAGGCAGCGAAGGTGGTTGGAATTTCTGAACGATTACGATTTTTAACTTTTATACCATCCTGGTAAGGCGAATGTCGTGGCCGATGCCTTGAGCAGGAAGATTATTAGTGTGTCTGCTCTAATGATCAAGGAAAAGGAGCTCATTGAACAGTTTAGAGATGAGTGGTCATTTGTTGAGTTGAAACCGGGGAAGATCTGTATTAGCATGGTTACTATCTCGAGTGAGCTGATGGAAGACATAAAAGAAAAGCAAAATGCCGATAAATTTTTGCAAGGAATAAGGGAGCAAATGAAACAAGGCGAGACACTAGAGTTCAAGGAAGGAACTGATGGAATTCTGAGATTTCGGGGTAGAGTCTGTGTTCCTCGTAATCGAGAGTTGAGAAGATATATTGTGAAACATGCCCATACTAGTCTATTGAGTATGCATCCAGGCATAACAAAGATGTATCAAGACTTGAAGAAGTTATTCGGTGGCATGGAATGAAGGGTGATGTTGTTAGATGCGTGTCAACTTGCCTAATTTGTCAAAAGTCGAAAGTTGAACACCAAAGACCAAATTTGGGATGTTGCAACCATTATCGATTCCCGAATGGAAATGGGACAGCATTTCTATGGATTTTGTTCTTGGTTTGCCAAAGACAAAGAGAGGTCATGACGCAATATGGGTTATAGTCGATAGACTTACGAAATCGGCTCATTTCTTACCGATCAATATCAAATATTCATTGGAAAGATTAACCCGGTTGTACATCGGTGAAATTGTCGACTACATGGTGTACCGACAAGTATAATTTCGATCGTGATCCGAGGTTTACGTCAAGATTTTGGCGAAGTCGCAAGAAGCTATGGGAACTAAGTTACGGCCGAGTTCAAAGATATCATCCGCAGACTGACGGTCAGACCGAAAGAACTATACAGTCTTTGGAGGATTTATTGCGTGCTTGTGTTTTGGAACAACGGGAAAGTTGGGATGAATTTTTATCTTTGATAGAATTCACCTACAACAATAGTTTTCACGCAAGCATCGGAATGGCACCTTATGATGCATTGTATGGAAGACGATGTCGAACGCTGTTATGCTGGTATCAAGATGGAGAAAATATGACTGTTGGACCGGAGCTTGTACAACAAACTACGGATAAAGTCAAGATGATACAAGAGAAGATGAGGACAACGCAAAGCAGACAAAAGAGTTACGCGAATAAGCGAAGACGACCTCTTGAATTTGAGGAGGGTGAGCATGTGTTTCTGAGAGTTACTCCTACGACTGGTGTCGGAAGAGTAATTAAGTCTAAGAAGCTTACTCCTAAATTCATTGGACCATATCAGATCATCCGACGTATTGGTCCTGTAGCATATCGAGTTGCTTTGCCGCCGTTTCTATCCAATTTGCATGACGTGTTTCATGTGTCTCAGTTACGGAAGTATATGCCAGATCCGACACATGTTATACAGTCAGATGACGTACAGTTAAAGGAGAATTTGACTTACGAAACTTTACCTGTCAGGATAGAGGACGAGAAGGTAAAGCAGCTTCGAGGGAAGATGATCGAGCTGGTGAAAGTTATATGGAATGAGGTGACGGGTGAAGCTACTTGGGAGCTGGAAGGTAAAATGAAGGATCAGTATCCTCATTTGTTTGGATGAACATCGAATTTCGAGGACGAAATTTTTATTTGTTGGGGAGAGTTGTAACGCCCCAATTTTTAGAAAATATTCTGAATGTACTGTTTTCTGTTTTTCATGCTTTTGTATGAATGACCGCTGTGTCCCTATTTTTCCGTTTCTTTAATTTTGTATGAAAACAACTACGATAATACAGGTTCAAATTTTATTTGATCGTTTTACGTAGTTTGTTTCGAGACGGTAAAATAAAAATTTTTCTGAGCTACTGTATTAATTTTTCTGAAAGATATACAGCTAAATAATACTGCTGGATATTTTATTTGAACGTTTTGGACGATTACCTACGTTGTGGGAAAAAAGCGGAAAATGACCGTTACGTCCCGAACGTCTTGTTTTCTCTGTTTTTGTCTGTTTTTAATTGTTTTCTTCTTGATTTAATGCCGAAAAATACCGTCATGATTTTATATGAACTTTTTGTGTGATTTGCTCGGAAATGGGAAAATAATATTTTCGGGCCGGGAAAATCTTATTTGATTATTTAGAATTGGGGGATCTTACTTAACTTGATTCTGAATGAGACTAAAAATAATCTTTTAATTTTTAGGATTTAATCACAAATAAAATAATTTTATATTATTATAATATTATTTTATTAGTCGGTATGTTTTAGTGATAGTGGACCCTAAATATTTTGCGGGACCCACAATTAGCGAACGGTTAGATCGGTAGCTTAAATAATCACCGTAAGTCGTAGAACTTTCCGAAAGTGACTCGACTCGGTCGACTCAACAGAGCATTTATTACGCGGTGTGACTAAGCCATGTGAGTCACCTAGGAACCAACCAATGAGAATTAGGCTTGCTCACCAAGGCTTAATCTTAGCCTTTGATTCATCCAATGGCTTGGATGAAGCCAAGCAAGGAGCCACCTTGCATGCCCTTAGAGAGCTACGGCCAAGTGAAGGAGGAAGGACCAAAAATCACTTTGTCTTCATCACTTTTCTCTCTTCTCTCTCATCAAGAACCCTAGCCACCATTCTTGCCCATTTTCTTCACCATATTCGGCCAAGCTCATTTCCTAACCATCCAACCATCCAAAAATTTTTCTAACCAAGTTTCCTTAACCTAAACACCATTCTAAGAACCTTTGTAGTTGGGAGTTTCTTCAAATTCTTCCATCTAAGGCTTGGAAACCAACCTTGAAAGTTTTACCTAGAAGGTGAAATTTCATGCTTTTCTTTTCTCTCTTCTTTTTCAAAGTTCTAAGCCATGATTTTTCCATGGTTTAGCTTCTTTTTCATGGTTAGTAACATGTAGGTTTTGTTTGAAATTTTTAGGTGTTTGGTGGAGTGAAAACCGTGACCTAGGAGGTGAGAAAGCAAGCTTTTTGTCTTCATTTAAGGTAAGAGGAAGACAATTCTTATCATCCCTTGATGGTGGTAAGAAGATGAGTTGTTTGTAGAATCCATAAGGATTCGGTGGTGGTGTGTTTATTGATGTGTATTTGTTAATTTTTGTGGTTGCTAGTAGCTTAAGTGTTATGTGTTAGTAGCTTTCTTATTTGGTAATTGTAATAATTTTGCATGTCTAATAGCTTTTGATTGTATGTCTATAAGCTTTAAATTAGGTTTTTGTGTTAGAAATATTTTGCATGTGTTAGAAATATTTTGCATGTGTTAGAGATATAAATGCATGTGTTAGAATTGTATGATAAGGTTTAGGATGTGAATAACATGTGTAAATTTGCATGAGTGTTCCAAAGAGCACATCCAATAGCTCACGGCAATGACAAGTTTGGAGGACCAAAATGTTCTCTTGATTTTTCCTAAAGTGTAGCTTAATTAACCTAGGAGAATCAAGAAAGTTTCTAATTGATTTGATCAAAGAAAAATGCATTTAGAAATCAAATGGTACAAACTTAGTATTTTGGGCCAACATGCCTAAAGGATTAAATTGACTATAGATAACTATTTTCTAAAATGATTTAATGAACTTAGACTATAGAATACATTTGATATGATTTAAAAGGTGAAAGACATTTTGGAAATCAAATGCAAAAGTTTTATAAAATTCGGCCAACATGCCACTATAGGAATTCATGATTTTTAAAAACTTGTTTCTAAACCTTTTTCAATTAAAAGAAACAATACAAGTTAAGAAGAAATTTTCTATAATGATTTATGAAGGAACCAATTGATTAGAAGTAAGTCTAAAGGGTTAAAATTCATAATTTTATCATTAGGAAGGAAATACATAATGTTAAGAAATTTTCTAACATATAGCTCACTTTTGGTTTTGAAGCATGTTAGAGATTTCAAAAAGAATTTAATGAAATGGTTAAAAATTAGGTAAATAGAAATTTTATGGAAAATTTAGAAAATCATTATTATAAGTTTCTAAACAAAATACTTGTCAATTTTTAGTAAAAATGAACCTATAAGATAGTAAAAATATCCTAATGACAGTATACGGTATGAAAAATTATTCTACGTAGTTTAAATGTACTAAATATTATTTCTATCTGTTTAAATGGTAATTTTAAAGGCATGCGAATAAGAAAATGATTTAAAAATCCTACGCGATTGAGAAAACGTATTAAAAATGCTACGCGATTTTAAAAACAGAAAAATAATCTTTACCCGATTTTTAAACGTTTGTAAAAACGACGAGATTTCAAAAACGCGATAAAATTTCTACGCGATTGACCGTTTCCGTATTTATTTTTCGCTTGTCGGGGGAAAATGTGAACCCGTCATGGGTTTTGAGGTTATTTATTTGTCGGGAAAAAGTGAACCCGTACAAGCTTTCTGCCATTGAGGGCATATATTTTTATTTTAAGGGCATTTTCGTAATTTCATATATTTGGAATTATGTTTTGTCTTTATACCGATTTTTGGTGTTTTGGGTTGACGAGACGAATCACATCGTGTTGTCGATGCGATAAGTGTAGTGTAGTTTATTGTTCTAATAAACTTGGAGACTTTAGTGTACGGGATCCCACATGTGGATTGTTGGTAGCTCCATTGGGGCCGTGGTAAACCGATAGCACACTAATGTACTCGACATTCACTATATTTAATCGAGGTTTGTAAAGTCTAGTAGTACATTGCCTATAGTGCCACAACGGAGATCGTGAACTATACTACGCTGGATGGTGGATTCCCGGTGTCGTAGGCTATTGACGCAACGTGTGATCGCGTAATAGTTGGTTGGGCAGCCGTGGTACTAATAGATTTTGCAAGTCATTCTCTCTGATATCCGTTTGGGTTTAGCTCCATGGAGTAGGGTTGTGTTTTGGTGTATTTAAGTATATCTTGGATAATATTCCATTTTTCTCTATTTATCTTTATCTGGTAACATCTTGGATGTTTTTACATTTTCTCTATTTGTATTTATCTGATAATTTTTATGTTAGTTGTCTATTTCTTATCTTATTTTATCTGTGAGATTGATTTATCGTGTGAATTTCTTTATTTGTGTTATATCGTGATGTTACGAAACACTAGGATATTTAATATGTATTACTGTTATAGCTTCTTCGTATTGTATAAACTGTGTAGTAATTAATTGTCGTCTTCTTATTTGCCATGTTGTGATGATTTTATGTTGTCTTACCTCTTTATTGTATGTGTCTATTGTCTATTTATTTTATGCGGTAAAGAGTTTGAAGAGGAAGAAGAGGAACAACCTCTTGAGATCGTGTACCTTGAGGAAGAGGAAGGTCAGCAAGCCGACGATCAGTTTTACGAGCAAAAACCATCCGATCATCCATACCCTCTGGATTGATTGCGTGGGGGATGGCGACGCCTGCATTTTTGGGATTCATAGAGCTGATATTCCATGGAGGTGATCGGCTTGGCATTTACGAGGAGATCGTGCTTCTGTTACCTATCTTTGGACGTATGACCGTGATTCTACGTCATCAGTTTGATGGAGATCCGATTGCGACGACGACATTATTTCTGCACTTAGAGTTACCCTTATCCATTAGGCGTTATTGGGGTGCTGAAAACCCTGAGCCTAGTGAGATAAGCATCGTGTCGACTGCGCGATCCCGTTATCGCCGTGTGTCGAGACATCCGGGATATCTATCTCCCGATGATCATTTTCGGAGGCGAGAGTGATCCATCGAGGATTAGATAACCATGATGTTTTTTTTTGGCGCGTCAGCGTATGTCTGTATATATTAACTCTTTTATTGCTTTCTTTATCTTGTTTTCGTTTAAATAGTAGTAGTCTTAGTTGTAAATTATTTGTACGGTTTATAACTTAACCATATGTATATTATTAGTGATGATGTTTTTTTTTTTTTTTTTAGTATTTTCCGCATTAACTTTTTATTACATATTTATGTCTATCGGGAATTATTTTACAACCCGTAATAATATTTACCAAATGTTCCGCAACTTGGGTAGATTTTATTTCTATTTATTTTATTTTCTTTTATGTGTGACATCCTCCAAAGGGGTGTTACAGTGTGCGTAGGTGATGAGGTTGGTGGCTAATGGAGCAGTGGAGCTCCGGTGGAGGAGACAATGTGGGGAATGAGTTGAGGGTGCTTGGTGTTTGCTAGTTTCTCGGTTGGCGGCTGGCGGCATGGTGAGGACGTTTTGCAGCGGTGTAGTTGGTTGATCTGGGTCATGGTGATGGTGATTTCTGGGTTACGTTTAGTGGTGTGGGGGAATGCATTTGGTGGTGAGGTTGAATGGCAACAAGCTTGGGGCTTCCATTGTAGATGATGCTATTGTATTGGTTGCTGGTGAGTGCAGGTTGAGGCTTGTAGAAGTTTGTGAGGGTTTAGGAAATGGAGACTAAGCTGATTTTTGGTGTTGCTAGGCTTTTTATTTGGCTTAGAAAAATGAATTTAGGATATTGATAATGGTATTGGGTTTAAGTTGGCTGTGGGTTTATGGGAATTCATGGGAAATTTTTTGGATGATCTCTCTATTGCTCCATCTGTCCCCCCCTCTTTTTTTTCTTATTGTTACGTTGCTCCCTTTTTCTTTCTTCTTCCCCTTGTTGCCTGTGACCTCTCTTTCTTTACTCAAGTCCTTCCCCCCTTTCTTTCACGTTACTTATTATTTTTATAAGTCAATGTGTGTCCTTTTTTCCTTGCAAACAAAGCTTTCCCCCACTCCCTATTACTTGCAATAATTACTTAACTTATTGCTTGCAACTTAGTTAGGAAGAAATTCCTCATTTGAAACTCCATTGGATTCTAACTAGAAGTTGGGAAGTTATTAAAATTTTGTAGATTGACTCATCAGTTTTGGGCTAACAGCTATTAATTTTTTATTTTATTATATTTTTTATTGTCACAATTAATAATAAAAAAACTATTAAAACATATTTTATTTAATATCATATTTTTGTGACTTGATCAAAATTGGGTGTTGACAGTTGTGATAGAGTGCAACATTGCAACAGAGAAGAGAAGTATAAATTCACTAATGGAAAATATTAGTGAGATGATTTTATTGTATTATATTCTTATTATCTCTTAATAAGGGGATGATGAAACCTTGATTATTTTGACATTGATATGTTGAATTGTTGTTTCTAATTTTAGGATTTAATGTTTATTGATTTTATTTTTCTATCAGATTATATGAATGAATTTTTAGATGAGTTTCGTCAAGTTTTTCTCATGTTTTGCAATTTATTTGTATTATTTGAATATTGATGATAATTATTATATATCAATTGTGATTTCTTGTTAATGATACAACAGATGATTTGATAATTTACAATTAATTAGAGAAATTAAATTATACTATTTGCTTATAAATTCTTCAACTCGGCTAGCCGAACAGAATCAACTAATATTTGCAACCTTTGATTCCCAATTGACAAGTGATTAATGTCAAGAAAAGGACTCTGTTTCTTGACTATGAGTACCTAAGACAACTAAAGAAAGCTCTTAGATAAACAATGGCACAAAAAAGCTTCCAATCTTTCAATTAAAGCAAATGGCAAGATTTGAGTAATGTTAAAGGAAAAATACAGTAAAAGGTTGGAAATAAATTGAAAATACTATAAATGAACACTCACTAAAGCTCGAAGTAAAGGAAGTTAACTTTGCATTGAATGATTTGTGTGTTTGGTCTGTTGTCCCTATACAATTACAACTCTCCACTATTTATAGGTCAAAATTTAGCCGTTAATGGCTTAAGCACACCATCTTCCACATTTCTACCCATAAAGCCATGTTCTCAAAAGTGGCTAATAGCATACCTATCCACTAACGTTCCCTCGACTGAGTTAATGTCCAGACTCAATGAATGCTTCAGCCAAAAAGATGCCTACTATCCTAAAATTCAAGGATCACAGGAAAATTGGGTTATTGCCAATCCCTTAATGTTTATTTGCTCTTAAACAACTTTAATGTTCAGCTCATCAGCTGGCAACCATTCCTATATTTAAGGGATTGTGTTGACCCTTAGCAAATCTTCAATTATCTTGCTCAAAAGGATGTTTCAAATAGTTTTATAAGCCCAATGAACCTAGCCCAACTTTAGGTGACCTAATCTTGTGCCACTGTCCAAGCTTAGCCATATTCTTTCTTAACCTTTTTCATTAGCTATTGGCTATTTCTCTTTGATTAATATATGTCTCAGCTACATCTTGCATTGGCTATCCATTTGCATCAGTTGACCTTCGCATCGGCTAACTCCAGTCGAGGTTATTTATTTTTTAGTGTTCACATATACACTTTATTATTATTTTTAGGGCTTCATTGATAAATCTTCTGTGATCACATGCTTTACCGCTAGATGTTCATAAGATAAATTATTTGGGTATAATAATTTGACATAGTTAATGTTAAAATTAATCATGGTGGATTCTAAACCTTACTCATCTTGTATCGGTTGAAACCGAATTTGTTTACTTGCTTTTACTTAATTTGCTACTCATTTTAATTATTTTTTCATTTGATTTTGTAATTTTTGTGACTAGATTAGGAAGAATTTTTTAATAATTAAAATTTAACTATAAGCCTCTGTGAGATTGACCTCGTACTTGCTTAATTGCACTAACGTATGACTCGTGCACTTACGAGTATTTAAGGCTTGATAAAAAGTCACAACAAGTTTTTGGCCCCATTATCAGGGACTTGGTTTATTGAAAGTTTTAAGTACTTGTAAAAATATTTCTTCTACTAGTTAATTAATTTTTTATTTTATTTTCTTATTTGCTTTATTTTATTTTGCTTTTTCTATTTTATTTTATTTGTTTTATTTTTAATTTTATTTTTTTTTGTTTGAGCATTGAATAAAAGCTTGGACACGTGATCTGTAACACCCTCCTCAGGGCATCACATTTCTGACTCCCGACTCATAATCTGAAAATCAGTTCATAAAAGGTTTGAGTTATAAAAAGATGGGTTTTAAAAATTTCTTTCTTGCAGAAACATAAACTTACTGAAATTTATTAGTAATACTTAAAAATATATTGAAATAGATTCATATACAACATTGACCCAATTGCTCCATTTAACAATTTAAAGAGAAATATAAAATTTACCGACTCTTTTTTTTTTAACAGTAGTAACCCCATGTTAGGTTCTACTTAATAGCACGGTATAACACTAACGTTAAATCTTAACATACTCGTTCCTTCTCTTGTATCAACTTGATGCATCAGAACTCTACTCCTTGTCTACCCAGCACATCTTCGAACTGGAGACAACCACTTTTCAATGTTTTCATCAATCTTTGAGTATCTACCACCCGTTATGTCTAAGACAACTCATTCCTTCTACTGTATAATTGTAACAATACAGACACAGTTAAACAACATAACAAAGAGGTGAGATCACCTACACCAATACCAACATGGTAGCACAGAGATAACACAAACAACAATATCATACAGGTATATCATACTAGAGTTCTAATAATGTATTCAACATTAATCAACTATCATCATCCAATCCTATAGCAGTTCAAACACACATGACAATGCCACCAACATTAATTATCATCATCATCATCCAGTATTAATCAACAGTTCAATTATTCCTTCATTTATATATATCACACACATATAAATATACTTATAAAATGCATGTGCATTTAGACTCAATGTTCCTACTCCATGGAGCTAAACTCAGGTCCGAGAAATGATCGAAAAGATCTGTCGGTACCACATGCCTCAGACCACGTGCTATAATCCTCATTTTGATTTTGCACATCTAGCATATACACGACAGTCTTTATTAGATCTTGAATAAGAATAGTGTCTCGGTCAGGATCATCAGTGTGTCACATCGGTCTAACCCACGGTTACAGTAGAGCAACTCACTACCCACTGTAGGCAACCCGTACCCCGATGCCCCCAAGGTCAACGAGTGACTTACACTACGCATATCGCATCCACTCAAGATGTGTACATTTCTCCTAGGCAATTAGCCTTATCCAGTCCATTGGACTATTCCAATGCATGTATAATGCACCAAATACCAAATCATAGATAGGATACCAATCATAGGTTTAACTCATAATTTTTTAAAATATATTTTATACAATGCGCTAATATCTCAATGCAAGTCCAACCACAAGGGCCATACTTTTCAATTTCATTTGTTCAATTTAAATCATATGCTTCAACGCATATTTTTCCAATACGTAAAGTGCCCCAAATACCAAATACAGACATCTCATTCCAATGCATATAAAAAGCATCAAAAGCCAATCGTAGGCAAAACTCGTCATTTTTTCACACAGTGTTCATACACTGTTTTGGCAGTAATCATCATGTTATCATGTTTTTATAGTCATAAAACACTTTTGCCGTATTTTCACAATCGCGTAACATTTGTGTTACGTTTTCACAATTCAAAAATGTTTTAGTTATATTTTCACAATACCGTAACACTTCTGTTACGTTTTCACAATTCTAAAATGTTTTTATTACGTTTTTACAATACCGTAACACTATTGTTACGTTTACAAAATTTTGTAACATTTCTGTTATGTTTTCAAAATGCTACAACTCTTCTGTTGCATATTTTAAATCACATAATAATAATAATTTTTTTTAAACGTTTTTCTCATTTGCGTAAAAATATACGTTTCACAAATCACATAGTATTTTTTCACTGTTTCAAAATCACGTATCTTAAAAATCATTCTTTTAAGTCGCCTAAATCATTTTTCATCATTCTCAAAATATTTACAACACTTTCTAAATCTCATAGTAGTTTTTCGCCATTTTCACAATCGCGTAAAAATATTTTATTTCTTTTTAATCACAAATTGATTTTTTTAACAGTAGTTCAAATTACGTAAAATATTTAAACGTAATTCAAATCGCATAGAAATATTTAACGTATTTCCAATCACGTAGAAATATTTTACTATATTTCAAATCATTTTTAAGATACGTAAAATATTTTTCAACATTTTACAATCACGTAAAATATTCTTCAATATTCCAAACATTATTTTGGACTTTCAAATAAATCAATATCATTTTTAACACGTTTTTCAAATCGCGTAGCTTAAAAATCACTTTTTTAAGATACATAAAACATTTTTCATCACAATTTCATTATAGAAAATATTTCTTAACCTTCAAAAATTCCTTTTTAACTTTTTTCAAAATAATATAACTTTGTATTTCATTTTTCACATTTTCTTACTCAAGAAAATCTTTTTTCACATTTCTTTACTCAAGAAATCCTTTTTCCAAAATATAATCCACAAAAATCACTTTTCCATTGATATAAATCAACGTTTCAAAACTTAACATTTTCTAACATATTCCAAAACTCGAAAATAAGTTATACATTAGTAAATTTTCAAAACACCATTATATTCTCCATTTTTTCCAAATCACTTCTACAATCAATTTTCTTCAAAATAAATTGAAGTTCAAACACGTTCAACCTCTCTTTGTCTTTCATTTATGAAATTCTCTCAAGTAATAAAACACTCTGATTTCCATTCCAAATTCCTTGTATTAAATCAAAATTGTATTTCCACTTTAAAAATCATTTTGTTTCATAAAACCAAGGCATTAGAAGCCTTCAAAAACGTGGACATGACTATTGAAACCATCAAATATTTTTCCTTCTAAATTGATATGGTTTTACACAAACAAAACCATTAAAAATCCTTTCCAAAAACCGTGAACATTTGGTCTTTGAAATCAAGTCATTTGTTCATTTTCATTTTTCACTTTCTTTGCAAATCCATTTTCACTTTCTTTACAAATCCTTTTTCACTTTCTTTGCAA
The DNA here is from genome assembly GCA_029884605.1 of Ormosia emarginata. Taxonomy (NCBI): domain Eukaryota; kingdom Viridiplantae; phylum Streptophyta; class Magnoliopsida; order Fabales; family Fabaceae; genus Ormosia; species Ormosia emarginata. The sequence goes on along the minus strand of JAQQTP010000056.1, from coordinate 9,281,389 downwards.
ATCCTTAAAATCAACATTACTATTTTCATTTAAAACTCATGTTTAGTAAAACACTTAGAAACTTTTTACTCAAAATAAATCAATAAAAATCCTTCTAAAACCGTGTTCATGTACTCTTTGAAAAATAAATCCTTTGTTTATTTTTCTTGTTTTTCTAAACATCTCATTTCATCATTCATAAAAATGTTAATTTGTGAACATCTATCTTGAAGTGTCTTAGCCGAAATTCACCATGTTCTAGGGGCCCAAAAATTAGTTCCCTTGTTCTTGAAAATTTTCAACATGAACCCTAATCAAGAGCATCAAAACTGTAGCCCTTCCTTGGCCATTGGAGCCAAAAATTGATTTCCTTTCCATCAACACATCATAGCACACACATACATATTTCATCATAAATACTACAAGCATGCCATATACTTATCATACATATTTTAAGCATACTATCAAAGCCATAAAATCATGCAAAGCATACCAAGCATAGACAAATAATTAAAGCACATAAACACCCACAAATAAATTACAAGACCATGGATATGAATCCTCACATGGATTCACCATCCACCAAATATAAAACCATCTTTCATCACCATACTTGGTTGGTGAGGTGGATCTCCCTCTTACCTCTTGAAGATCCTCAAAAGCTCTTTATTTTGCTTCTTTTTCCAAGTCCTTCACCACTAAGGGCTTCTCAAATACAAAATAAAATACATAGAAATTACTATACTAAGCTTGATTAAGAGGAACCATAGATCAAACATGGCTTAGATCATGAAAAAGAGAGAAGAAATGAAGTTTGCTTACACTTCACCTCAAAAACCCAATAACTTTGATCTTGAAGAAAGTCCATGAAGATGAATGATTTAGAGAAAGTCTCCAACATGAAAGTTGCTTAGAATATCATGTAGATTCAAGATCTATGGTTGGATGAAAATAAAAGAGATTGGAGGGTGGGTTTAGGTGTCTTGGCCGAACCTTGCTTGGAGAGGACAATAGAAGAGTTGTCTTGTTTTTGCTTCTTGAGAAAGGTGATAGAAAAGATGATGAAGTAAGATAGAAATGAATGAAATGAATTTTGGTCCCCCTCCTCCTATGCATTGCCGTAGAGTGAAGAGAGAAAAGAATGTATTATTTGATCAAATAATTGGTATTGACTCATTTGAGAGAAAAAGTGATAAAGTGAGATATGAAATGATTTTGGCCCCCCTTTTTCCTTGCATTGCCATGGAGAGTGAGTGAGAAATGAGTGAATTATTGTTAGAAGAATGACCAAGTAAAATGAGCAAAAGAATTGCCCCCCCTTCAAGTGCATGGCAGTATGCTTCAAATGGAGAAAGCCCGAATATTGACTTGTCTTACTTTGTTCAATTGATATAAGATGATAGAAATTGAATTGTAATATTTTGCCTCACAAATGGATGCATTGTCGTAGCTTCCTTGAAGCAAGCCACCATTATTGACTATTTCTTTGTTGTGTAATATAAATAATGGAACATGAATTAATTGAATCAAATTGGCCCCCTTTAACTTTGCATGGCCGTAGGTGTTTCTTCAAAAAGAATGACCATTTTTGTTGACTTGGTCTCACTTTGTTTCACTTGAATTATATTCTAATATCACAAAGTGAATTGCTTATTAGAGCAATTTGCTTTTGCCTTCACCGTAGAAGCATATAATTCAAGGAGTCCAAACTTTATTCAATAGCTTGTTTCCTATTGGTCCTTAAATAGTCAAGCCATTATTCTTGACCAATTTTCAACCATAGATTAAATTAATGATTAAGATTCAATCTTGAAAGTCCAAGCCATTATTTAAGCATTCTTAGCCATTGATTAAATCAATGGTTAGAATTAAGGTAGACTTTAGGTGTAGCTTTAGATTAGAAGACTTAATCTAGGTCATTGGATCTTTCTCCTTTAAATTCTAGCCATTAGATGTGTTTCCAAAATGAATGGTCAAGATTACTCCTTCTAACTTTACATCCAAGGGTCATAATTAGTCTTTGCTACTTTTTAAGACCAAATCTCCACCATTGATTAAATTTACATCCAATGGTCATAAATGGTTCTTGTTACTTTACAAGACTAAATCTCCACCCTTGATTAATTCTTCATCCAATGGTCATAAATGGTCTTTATCACTTTTTGAGACCAAATCTATACCATTGATTAAATCCATATCCAATGGTTACAAATGGTCATAGCCACTTTATATGACCAATTCTACACCGTTGATTAAATCGACGGTTGATATCAAAGTCTTCGATATTAGACTTGTTTCCTATTGGTCCATCAAATATTATCATAACCATTAATTGTGGACTTAACAGTATAATTTCTATTTTTTTTATCTGTGAAAACCCCACGAAAGATTATATTTACTATATTTTTATCACCCGATAATTAATACAGTACAAAACACAGTACAAGAAATTTTCTAAAACTGTTTTCGGATTCAGGTTTAGTAAGATCCCCTGTCTCCGTCTAAACAGTACAAATTTTTCTATGCGTAGAAAATTTTTTCACTTTGCGGGACCCACTTGGGCCCACGTATGGCCACCTGGGCCCACATACACCCCCTGGGCCCACAAACAGAAAAAAAATTTCATAATCATCCACAAAATTATAAAAATTAGAAAATTCACAAATATCAAATCAGATTACGTAAAATAATTAAGACCTAATGGTAAAAATTAAATTACGTAAAGTTTTCCCCAGCCCAAAAATTTTTATTTTCCTGACACGGAGTAAATCACTCAAAACAATCAAATATATCGACAGAATATTCAAAATAATTTTACAGTACACAGAAATCACTAAACAGTGAAATTCTGTTAACTATCAAAATTATTGTTTAAGAGATAAGAAATTTTGGGGTGTTACATGATCATACACATAGATTAGTGAGAGTTGATACAGAACCCATAGTAGAGATGGAAGTGGCTGTGCAAGTAGCTAAGTCAATAGATGATGAAAAATCACTTAAGGAGTTATTTTGCCTAATATATGTGAATGTACCCTCATGCATTATTTTACTTGCTACTACTGCTACCCATTTTGAAATTAGACCCTGAGTTATCATTCATCTTCCTATTTTTAATGGCTTAGATAGGGAAGGCCCATACTTATAGGTCAATGATTTTTTAGAAATTTGTGAAACATTTATATCTCAAATTTTTTCTAAGGAGTTTGTGCATTTGCGTCTCTTTCCTTTTTCATTGAAAGATATAGCAAAGATTTGGTTAAACCTTTTATCTTCTAACTCTATTATGAGTTAGGAACTTTTGTGCTAAAAGTTTTTATCTAAATTTTTTTCATGTTTAAAACAAATTCTTTGAGAAGGAAAATTTCATATTTTTGTCTAGAAGATGATGAAAAGTTTTTTGAGAGTTAGAAGAGGTTTAAAGATTTTCTTGCGAGGTGTCCTTGTCATGGTTTTAAAAAATGGCACCTTATGTAATATTTTTATAATGGGTTATCACAATCTAATTAGGGCTTGGTTGAGTTAAATGAATGGTGGCACATTTTTGAACTTGAATGCACAAGAGACTTATCAATTTTTTGAGGACTTTTTGGAAAATTCTCAGTTATGTGACTTTACTAATCATAGGGATAGATCAAACCAGTCTAAGAAGGGGGATTTATATGAGGTTAGTGAGGATATAAATATCAAGGCTAGAAGTTATTGCATGTGAAGTTAAGTCCATATCACTATATAAAGTAGTTGGTCAGGCTAACTGTGTCCAACAAAAAACACGTGCATTATGTGGTAGTAATATGCATCATACTTTTATGTGCTCTTCTTCTGCACCTAATAATGATTGCTTTGTTGAACAAGGAAATGTAATATAGGGAGATCTTTTGCTAATACTTCTGCAAATACTTATAGTCTTAATTGGCGAAATCACCCTTATTTTTTTGGAAGCAAAATAACTTTTTAGGTAACTTAGGTGGTCAACCTGTGGAGAGGTAGAATCAGTTCTAGCAACCTAATCAAGGTTACCAACAACCACAATATTTCCCTAATTAAGGTGCAAGTCAATCTAGGCAACTGACATAACTGGATCAAACTCTTTATCAGTGTATAGATGAGAAATACCATCCAAGTGACTTCTAATGCCATTCAAGAGATAAAGAATGCTACTCTAGTTCACACTAATGTCATAGCAAAGTTAGAAGCCCAAATGAGATAGTTGGATAGTCAGATGGCAGAAAAAGAGAAAGAAAAGTTCCTCAATCAACATATCCCTAACCCTAAGGGACAATATGTAGTTCATGAAACATCTAGTTCTCATAGGAAACATAAACAAGTTCAGTCTATCACCACTCTTAGGTCTGGCAAGCAAATAAACAATCATGTTATAGAGTCTAGTGATAGGAAGTCAGAAACCAATAGTTCTAGGGATAAAAATAATTCAAATAAAGATAGTGTCCCTAAAGCCTAATGTGTCAACTCCTAAAGTTATAGAGCCTGAAGTTAAGGAGTATGTGCCTTTGGTGTAACACCCTAAATTTTCGTATCTCTTAAACAGTAATTTTGACAGTTAACAGAATTTTAATGTTTAGTAATTTCTGTGCACTGTAAAATTATTTTGAGTATTCCGTCAGCGTATTTGATCATTTTGAGTGATTTCCTCCGTGTCAGGAAAATAAAAATTTTTGGGCCGGTGAAAACTTTACGTAATTTAATTTTTACCGTTAGGTAATTATTTTACGTAATCTGATTTGATATTTGTACGTTTTCAAATATTTGTGATTTTGGTGGATGATTATGTTTTTTTTACTGCATGTGGGCCCATGTGGTCCTATGTGGGCCCAGGTGACCTTACGTGGGCCCAGGTGGGTCCCGCAAAGCAAAAATTTTTCTACGATAGAAAAATTTGTACTGTTTAGACGAAGACAGGGGATCTTACTAAACTTGAATCCAGAAATAATTTTTAAAATTTTATTGTACTGTGTTTTGTACTGTATTTAATTATCGGACGATAAAAATACAGTAAATATATTCTTTTGTGGGGTTTTTAACGGATAAAAATAGAAATTATATTGCTTAAGTCAACCTTGGTAGTTTGGATATCCACCATTGATTTAATTAATGATGGAGACTTGATCTTGATTTAATTAACGGTGGAGATTTGATCTTAAAAGTGAATAAGATCATTTATAACCGTTAGATGGAGATTAAATCAATGGTAGAGATTTGGTCTCAAAAAGTGACAAAGACCATTTATAACCATTGGATTTAGAAGTGATCAAGGGTGGAGAATTGGTCTTGTAAAGTAACAAGGACCATTTATGACCATTGGATTTAGATTTAATCAATGGTGAAGATTTAGTCTTAAAAAGTGACAAAGACTAATTATGACCCTTGGATTAAAAGTTTGAAGGAGCAATCTTGACCATTAATTTTTGGAGACACATCCAATGACTAGAATTTCAAGGATAAAAATCCAATGGCCTAGATTAAGTCTTCTAAAATCAAAAGTCTACCAAAATCCTAACCATTGAATTAATCAATGGCTAGAAAGGCTTCAAATAATGGCTTGAAAAATATGACAATGTTATTGCATGCAAGGATGGAGGGGGAACGGTTTTTGTAATGAATTTGGAGCTAAAAGAGACCTTGATGACCATTATTAATTGCTTTATGTCAATTATGCTACATGATTGTTTTGTTTTCTTCCTTAGGAAATTTCTTGGAGGGGGGCCAAAATTATATCATTTCCTATCACACTTTATCACTCTTTTCTCTCTTCACTCTACGGCTATGCATTTTCAAAATGGATTCAATTAATTCATGTTAGTCAACAATAAATGGCCTACTTTTTGGAAGCACTCCATGGTCAAGAAATAATAGAAGACAAGGAAATCTATATTAAATGGATTTGTCACCTTTCTAACAACCATTTAATATATAGATATATTTCACTTTTCCTTCCATGTATTTGCATGCATTCCTACGGCAATGGAGAGCAAATATATATTAGAATGTCTTTAATTGAACAAAGAAAGGCTAAGTCAACAATGGTGGCTTCTTCATTTACTTCCTACGGCCATGCATGTTTGGTAAAAGAAAAACATGCTATCTTTCATTCATTATCACTTTTGTTTTTATTTCAAGATGGCTCACGGCCAAGGAGGCATTAGAAAGCCAAAATCATTTCATATCTCACTTTATCACCATTTCTCTCAAATGAGTCTATACCAATTATTTGATCAAATAATACATTTTTTACTCTCTTCACTCTATGGCAATCACCAAAGGAGGAGGGGTGTTTATGTTCATTTTATCTCACTTGAACTCCTAAGTCTTCTATCCATTCTCCATCTCCTTCTCTCCAAATTGAAGCTCACGGCTAGCTCATCAAGAACCATCATCCAAATGTTTTTAATTTCATCCAACCATAGATCTTGAATCTACAAGATATTCTAAGCAATTTTCATGTTGAAGACTTTCTTTAAATCACTCATCTTCAACCTTATTCTTCAAGCTAAAGATTGAAGCTCTTAGATAATTTTCCCTCTTTTCTCTCCTTGATGGATTCGGTCATGACTCCTAAGTATGGCTTCCATCACTCTTTAATTTCAACTAACCATATTTCTTGAATCCTTACCTTATTCTAAGCAACTTTCATGTTGGAGACTTTCTCTAAATCATTCATCTTCATGGAGTTTCTTCAAGATCAAAATTTTTGGGTTTTTGAGGTGAAATGTAAGGAAACTTCATTTCTTCTCTTCTTTTTCATGATCTAAACCATGTTTGATCCATGGTTCCTCTTAATCAAGCTTAGTATACTAATTTTTATGTATTTTGTTTTGTATTTGAGAAGCCCTTGGTGGTGAAGGACTTGGAAAAAGAAGCAAATCAAGAAGCTTTTGAGGATCTTCAAGAGGCAAGAGGGAGATCTATCTCATCAACCAAGCATGGTGGTGAGAGATGGTTATATATTTGATGGATGTTGAATCCATGTGAGGATTCATATCCATGGTCATGTAATTAATTTGTGGGTGTTTATGAGCTTTGATTATTTGCCTATGCTTGATATGCTTTGAATGAGTTTATGACTTTGATGGTATGCTTATACTATGCATGATTTATTGCTTTGATTATGGTATACTTATAATATATATTTGAATATGTATGTATATGCCATGATTTGATGATGGAAAGAAAATCAATTCTTGGCTCCAATGGCCAAAGAATGACTACGGTTTTGGCACCCAAGGTTAGGGTCCCATGTTGAAATTTTTCAAGAACAAGGGAATTAATTTTTGATCCCTAGAACATGGTGAATTTTGGTCAAGACACCTCAAGATAGGTGTTCACAAAATTAATATTTTCTTGAATGATGAAAATGGATGTTTAGAAAAGTAAGGAAAATAAACAAAGAATTTATTTTTCAAAGAGTACATGAATACGGTTTTAAAAGGATTTTTATTGATTTATTTTGTGTGAAAAGTTTCTAAGTGTTTTACTAAACATGAGATTTAAATGAAAATAGCAATGATAATTTTAAGGATTTGCAAAGAAAGTGAAAAAAGATTTGTAAGGAAAGTAAAAATGAATTTGAACAAATGTGTTTGGTTTTTATGACCATCGGTATTTCGGTTTTGAAAACAAAGAATTTTTAATGGTTTTGTTTGTGTAAAACCATATCAATTTAGAAGAAAAATATTTGATGGCTTCAATGGCCAAAGACTCTACGATTTTTGGAGGTTGGAATAATTTTGGTTTTATGAAACAAAGTAATTTTAAAGTGGAAACAAAATGTTTGAACAAAATGTTTTAGTATAAGGATTTTGGAAAGGGAATCAAAGCATTTTATCACTTGAGAAATGAACTTTCATATGAAAATGAAAAAGAAAAGTTGCAAGGGTTTGAATCTTAATTTGTTTTGAAGAGAATTGATTTTAGAATTGATTTGGGAAAAATGGAGAATATAATGGTGTTTTGAAAATTTACTAACGTATAACTTATTTTCAAGTTTTGAAATACGTTAGAAAATGTTAAGTTTTGAAACGCGTTGATTTATATCAATGGAAAAGTGATTTTGTGAATTATATTTTGAAAAAGAATTTCTTGAGTAAAGAATCATGTGGAAAAATATTTTCTTGAGTAAGAAAATGTATTAAATGAAGTATAAAGTTATATTATTTTGAGAAAAGTTAAAAAGGAATTTTTAAAGGTCAAGAAATATTTTCTGTGATGAAATTGTGGTGAAAAATTATTTACGTATCTTAAAAACGTGATTTTTAAGTTACGTGATATGGAAAAATATTTCTATGTGATTTTAAATACGTTGAAATATTTATACGTGATTTGAATTTACGTTTAAATATTTTACGTGATTTGAACCACTGTTGATAAATCACTACGTGATTGAATAGCGATAGAATATTTTGTTATGTGATTGTGAAAATGGGGGAAAATTGTTATGAGATTTGGAAAATGTTTTAAATATTTTGAGAATGATAGAAAATGATTTAGGTGACGTAAAAGAATGATTTTTAAGTTACGTGATTTTGAAACAGTGGAAAAATACTATGCGATTTGAAAACGTATGTTTTTACGTGATTGAGAAAAACGTTAAAAATTAGTATGTGGTTTAAAAGTGCAACAGAAGAGTCGCAACATTTTGAAAACATAACAGAAATGTTACAAAATTTTGTAAACGTAACAGTAGTGTTACGGTATTGTAAAAACGTAATAAAAATGTTTTGGAATTTTAAAAATGTAACAAAAGTGTTATGGTATTGTGAAAATATAAAAGAAGTGTTATGGTATTGTGAAAATGTAACAGAAATGTTACGCGATTGTGAAAATATGGTAAAAGTGTTTTACAGCTATGAAAACGTGATAACATGATTTTCGCTGTTGAAAGTACAGTATGATTACTGTTGAACTAATGTCCATACACTGTTTATGAGAAAATGACATATTTGTCTGTGATTGGATTTGGTGCATTATACATACATTGGATTGGTCCGATGAGGACTGGATATGGCTGATTGCCTAGGAGAAACACACCTCTTGAGTGGGTGCGATATGCGTAGTGTAGGTCACTTGTTGACCTTGGGGGCATCAGGGTGCGGGTTGCTTTCACGGGTGGTTGGTCGCGCTTCTTCCCGTAGGTTAGACCGATGCAACACACCGATGATCCTGACCGAGACACTATTCTTATTCAAGATCTGATAAAGACTGTCGTGTATGTGCTAGATGTGCAAAAATTGAAATGAGAATTAAAGCACGTGGTCTAAGGCACGTGGTACCGGCAGGTCTTTTCGATCATTTCTCTGACCTGAGTTTTAGCTCCATAGAGTAGGAAATCGAGTCTTGTGTACATGCATAATCTGAACACTTATATCTGTATGATATATTAATTGAGGAATATTGGCTATGATAACTGTTTTGAATACTTGGATTGATATATGATTGGATGATGATAGTTGATTAATATTGAATTATATTATTGGAAGTTTGGTATGATATTCCTGTATGATATTGCTGTTTATGTTATCTCTGTGCTGCCATGTTGGTATTGGTGTAGGTGATCTCACCTCTTTGTTATGTTGTCTTGCTGTGTCTGTATTGTTAAAATTAAACAGTAAAAAGAATGAGTTGTCTTAGACATAACGAGACGATGGATACTTTGAGATTGGTGACAACAATAAGGAGTGGACATTAGGACTCGAAGGTGTGCAGTGTTGACAAAGAACAATGTAGAAATGGATGTCGATGCAACAAGATGGATACACAAATGTAATAAGTATGTTAAGTTTTAACGTTAGTGTTGTACCATGCTATTAAGTAGGACCCGTCATGGGGTTTGCTACTGTTAAAAAAAAAAGAGTCTGTTAATTTTATATTTCTCTTTAAATTGTGAAATATTAATTGGCGTCAATATTGTATACGAATCTGTTTCAATATATGTTTTTCAGCATTACATATAAATTTCAGTAAGTTTATATTTCAACAAGAAAGAAATTTTGAAACCCATATTTTCGTAACTCAAACCTTTTACGAATTGATTTTCAGATTATGAGTCGGGAGTCGGAAATGTGATGCCCTAGGGAGGGTGTTACATTAGTTGGTATCAGAGCACGATTTGAGTCTTTTGGGGTTTGTGGTTAGGTCTATTTTGCTTGTGTTGTGTTCTCTGTGTTATTGTTTTCCGAAAGGAAACAATGCTGTTTATAATGGATATCAGATCCATTGTATTTCGATCCGCATGCCTCGAGAGAAAAAAAAAAGGAAATGGCTCGGGATAGTTATACTTGTGTGGAAGTGGAACATGTTACTAGTAATGCAGTTGCAGCTACGGGAGCAACGTGGAAGGATGACTGCAGGAACAAAGGACCGCTGTTCAGTGGGGAAGAAATGAAAGTTGAGGTTCAGGATCTGATGAAAGAGAATCAGTCTTAGTATATAAGACTACGTAATTTTGGAACCCGATATTTTTAAGGATATTTGGAAAGTGATTGATTTCAACGGAATATGTATTTACAACCATTGAGGAAACCAAAGGCAGTAACTGATGTGAAAGAAGGTACTTAATGAAGGAATGTACGTCAAGAAAACAAACGTTTATTTGAAATGGTTACATCTGGTTTCCATTTTATTTTGATTTGTCCATCTTTGAAGAAAAGAAATGACTCGAGATAGACGTACGCGTGTGGAAGCGAGACATAATGGTCGTGATATGACTGCAACTTTGGAAGTAATACAAACAGTGGCTGAAGCAATTATACAACAAACTCAGAAGATTGTTCCGCAGCAAGAATTGATTTCTTAAGCTAAGATTTTGTTAGAGTTAAATCAATCTCAGGATGAGAGACCCTGTAACGTTAGACTATATTAGTTACGAAAAAAGGGAAATCATAAGGTCAAGCGATTCCAATAGAAAATGTACTTGCAATCTCCAAGAAGTCAACAACAACAACAAGCTTGTGGAGAAAGTACTAGTAATGACAGGTTTAGTTTGACTGTGACATCTGCACCGAAATGTAAGAAGTGTGGAAAGGGGCACTTAACGAAAGATTGTACGTCCAAGGAAATAATTTGTTTTAAGTGCGGGAAGTTTGGAACACAATCTTTGAAAATAGAGTTCCAATGAAAATAGAGTTTTCTGTTAGTAAAATCTCAGGTAGTAGGAAGTGTTCGGAGCGGAAGATTTAAACAATGGAGATTGTGTCATTAGAGCCAATCTTATAAACCATACTGAATATTTCTGTGAGCAACTTATTCTGTATAGCATATGATTGAGTAGATCAATTATATGTTAGAGTTATTCGTTATCCTCTGATTTGTTTACTTCTGTTTCTATTCTTAGCCGATCGAGCTACTCAAGTTATTTAAATCATTGTTATAGATCAAATCTTTGTGTTAGTTTGATCCGTCGTTCAAAATTTTTGTGTTAGTTTGATCTGTTTCATAAACAGACATGATCTTTGAAAATGGATTGGTTATTTTCCAACCATATCCTATGAGATTGTCTCAATACAGTGTTAGTATTTCAAAAAAAAAAACTCATTCCTGAAAATCAGGCAAAATCAAATTCTTGTTGAATATGTTTGGTAACATATTAGATCATTTTGCTACCTTTTCTTCCTAAACCTCTATAATGTTCTTTCATATATTGCATTTGCAAGAAAGAATATTTTGCAAGAAAGGATATTCCTATTTAAAATTCATGTTATAGTATCTAGTATAAAATGCGGTTGAAAGGAGAATTCGGCTAGTGAGACGTTTCCTGTTAAAGAAGCTAAAGCTGGAGAATAAAGTGATATGAGGATAAGAAAATTTTAAGTAATACATTACATTAATTGGAAGTTATCTGAGAAAAACTATTCTAGGCATGAATGAAGGTTGGTAGCCGCTATATTGATATCAGAGAATTCATTCTTGAAGATCGAGTTACATCCAATTCTTTGCTGGATATGTTCGATAACATATTCGATTCGTTTTGTTCTTTTCTATGATGTTTTCTTTCATTTACTGCAATTGAAGGAATATCTTGTAAGAGAGAATATTCCTATTTATATCCAGGTTAGAGTATCAAAGTGGCGCAGTGGAAGCGTAGTGGATTCTTCAAAGATTGAAGAAGTCTGTCTATGGGAAAAGTTAAGACGGTAATGGAAAATCGTAGAAAAAAAAATTATTAAGATATTTGTTTGATCAGAAAAAGTGAACAAGAGATAAAGAACTTTCAATGGTTTAGAATCGTTTGGAATAACGTAAGAGGTGAAACTACATGGGAACTGAAGAAAAGATAAAGGAATAATGTCATTATTTATTCCGAGGGTGTGAAATCATGGTCATGAAATTTCGAGGACGAAATTTCTGTAAAGGGGGAGAGTATTGTAACACCCCAAATTTTCGTATCTCTTAAACAGTAATTTTGACAGTTAACAGAATTTTAATGTTTAGTAATTTCTGTGCACTGTAAAATTATTTTGATTATTCTGTCAGCGTATTTGATCATTTTGAGTGATTTCCTCCGTGTCAGGAAAATAAAAATTTTCGGGCCGGTGAAAACTTTACGTAATTTAATTTTTACCGTTAGGTAATTATTTTATGTAATCTGATTTGATATTTGTGCGTTTTCTAATATTTGTGATTTTTGTGGAGGATTATATTTTTTTTACTGCATGTGGGCCCAGGTGGTCCTATGTGGGCCCAGGTGACCTTACGTGGGCCCATGTGGGTCCCGCAAAGCAAAAATTTTTCTACGCATAGAAAAATTTGTACTGTTTAGACGGAGACAGGGGATCTTACTAAACCTGAATCCGGAAACAGTTTTTAAATTTTATTGTACTGTGTTTTGTACTGTATTTAATTATCGGACGATAAAAATACAGTAAATATATTCTTTTATGGGGTTTTTAGCGGATAAAAATAAAATTATATTGCTTAAGTCAACCTTGGTGGTTTGGATATCCACCATTGATTTAATTAATGATGGAGACTTGATCTTGATTTAATTAACGATGGAGATTTGATCTTAAAAGTGAATAAGATCATCTATAACCGATAGATGGAGATTAAATCAATGGTAGAGATTTGGTCTCAAAAAGTGACAAAGACCATTTATAACCATTGGATTTAGAAGTGATCAAGGGTGGAGAATTGGTCTTGTAAAGTAACAAGGACCATTTATGACCATTGGATTTAGATTTAATCAATGGTGAAGATTTAGTCTTAAAAAGTGACAAAGACTAATTATGACCCTTGGATTAAAAGTTTGAAGGAGCAATCTTGACCATTAATTTTTGGAGACACATCCAATGACTAGAATTTCAAGGAGAAAAATCCAATGGCCTAGATTAAGTCTTCTAAAATCAAAAGTCTATCAAAATCCTAACCATTGAATTAATCAATGGCTAGAAAGGCTTCAAATAATGGCTTGAAAAATATGACAATATTATTGCATGCAAGGATGGAGGGGGGACGGTTTTTGTAATGAATTTGGAGCTAAAAGAGACTTTGATGACCATTATTAATTGCTTTATGTCAATTATGCTACATGATTGTTTTGTTTTCTTCCTTAGGAAATTTCTTGGAGGGGGGCCAAAATTATATCATTTCCTATCACACTTTATCACTCTTTTCTCTCTTCACTCTACGACTATGCATTCTCAAAATGGATTCAATTAATTCATGTTAGTCAACAATAAATGGCCTACTTTTTGGAAGCACTCCATGGTCAAGAAATAATGGAAGACAAGGAAATCTATATTAAATGGATTTGTCACCTTTCTAACAACCATTTAATATATAGATATATTTCACTTTTCCTTCCATGTATTTGCATGCATTCCTACAACAATGGAGAGCAAATATATATTAGAATGTCTTTAATTGAACAAAGAAAGACTAAGTCAACAATGGTGGCTTCTTCATTTACTTCCTACGGCCATGCATGTTTGGTAAAAGAAAAACATGCTATCTTTCATTCATTATCACTTTTGTTTTTATTTCAAGATGGCTCACGGCCAAGGAGGCATTAGAAAGCCAAAATCTTTTCATATCTCACTTTATCACCTTTTCTCTCAAATGAGTCAATACCAATTATTTGATCAAATAATACATTTTTTTCTCTCTTCACTCTACGGCAATCACCGAAGGAGGAGGGGTGTTTATGTTCATTTTATATCACTTGAACTCCTAAGTCTTCTATCCATTCTCTTTCTCCTTCTCTCCTAATTGAAGCTCACGGCTAGCTCATCAAGAACCATCATCCAAATATTTTTAATTTCATCCAACCATCGATCTTGAATCTACATGATATTCTAAGCAATTTTCATGTTGAAGACTTTCTCTAAATCACTCATCTTCAACCTTATTCTTGAAGCTAAAGATTGAAGCTCTTAGATAATTTTCCCTCTTTTCTCTCCTTGATGGATTCGGTCATGACTCCTAAGTATGGCTTCCATCACTCTTTAATTTCAACCAACCATATTTCTTGAATCCTTACCTTATTCTAAGCAACTTTCATGTTGGAGACTTTCTCTAAATCATTCATCTTCATGGAGTTTCTTCAAGATCAAAGTTTTTGGGTTTTTGAGGTGAAGTGTAAGGAAACTTCATTTATTCTCTTCTTTTTCATGATCTAAACCATGTTTGATCCATGGTTCCTCTTAGTCAAGCTTAGTATACTAATTTTTATGTATTTTGTTTTGTATTTGAGAAGCCCTTGGTGGTGAAGGACTTGGAAAAAGAAGCAAATCAAGAAGCTTTTGAGGATCTTCAAGAGGTAAGAGGGAGATCTATCTTACCAACCAAGCATGGTGGTGAGAGATGGTTATATATTTGATGGATGTTGAATTCATGTGAGGATTCATATCCATGGTCATGTAATTAATTTGTGGGTGTTTATGAGTTTTGATTATTTGCCTATGCTTGATATGCTTTGCATGAGTTTATGACTTTGATGGTATGCTTATACTATGCATGATTTATTGCTTTGATTATGGTATACTTATAATATATATTTGAATATGTATGTATATGCCATGATTTGATGATGGAAAGAAAATCAATTCTTGGCTCCAATGGCCAAAGAATGACTACGGTTTTGGCACCCAAGGTTAGGGTCCCATGTTGAAATTTTTCAAGAACAAGGGAATTAATTTTTGATCCCTAGAACATGGTGAATTTTGGTCAAGACACCTCAAGATAGGTGTTCACAAAATTAATATTTTCTTAAATGATGAAAATGGATGTTTAGAAAAGTAAGAAAAATAAACAAAGAATTTATTTTTCAAAGAATACATGAATACGGTTTTAAAAGGATTTTTATTGATTTATTTTGTGTGAAAAGTTTCTAAGTGTTTTACTAAACATGAGATTTAAATTAAAATAGCAATGATAATTTTAAGGATTTGCAAAGAAAGTGAAAAAAGATTTGTAAGGAAAGTAAAAATGAATTTGAACAAATGTGTTTGGTTTTTATGACCATCGGTATTTCGGTTTTGAAAACAAAGAATTTTTAATGGTTTTGTTTGTGTAAAACCATATCAATTTAGAAGAAAAATATTTGATGGCTTTCAATGGCCAAAGACTCTACGATTTTTGGAGGTTGGAATAATTTTGGTTTTATGAAACAAAGTAATTTTAAAGTGGAAACAAAATGTTTGAACAAAATGTTTTAGTATAAGGATTTTGGAAAGGGAATCAAAGCATTTTATCACTTGAGAAATGAACTTTCATATGAAAATGAAAAAGAAAAGTTGCAAGGGTTTGAATCTTAATTTGTTTTGAAGAGAATTGATTTTAGAATTGATTTGGAAAAAATGGAGAATATAATGGTGTTTTGAAAATTTACTAACGTATAACTTATTTTCAAGTTTTGAAATACGTTAGAAAATGTTAAGTTTTGAAACGTTGATTTATATCAATGGAAAAGTGATTTTGTGAATTATATTTTGAAAAAGAATTTCTTGAGTAAAGAACTGTGGAAAAATATTTTCTTGAGTAAGAAAATGTATTAAATGAAGTATAAAGTTATATTATTTTGAGAAAAGTTAAAAAGAAATTTTTAAAGGTCAAGAAATATTTTCTGTGATGAAATTGTGGTGAAAAATTATTTACGTATCTTAAAAACGTGATTTTTAAGTTACGTGATATGGAAAAATATTTCTATGTGATTTTAAATATGTTGAAATATTTATACGTGATTTGAATTTACGTTTAAATATTTTACGTGATTTGAACCACTGTTGATAAATCACTACGTGATTGAATAGCGATAGAATATTTTGTTATGCGATTGTGAAAATGGGGGAAAATTGTTATGAGATTTGAAAAGTGTTTTAAATATTTTGAGAATGATAGAAAATGATTTAGGTGACGTAAAAGAATGATTTTTAAGTTACGTGATTTTGAAACAGTGGAAAAATACCATGCGATTTGAAAACGTATGTTTTTACGTGATTGAGAAAAACGTTAAAAATTAGTATGTGGTTTAAAAGTGCAACAGAAGAGTCGCAACATTTTGAAAACGTAACAGAAATGTTACAAAATTTTGTAAACGTAACAGTAGTGTTACGGTATTGTAAAAACATAATAAAAATGTTTTGGAATTTTAAAAACGTAACAAAAGTGTTATGGTATTGTGAAAATATAAAAGAAGTGTTATGGTATTGTGAAAATGTAACAGAAATGTTACGCGATTGTGAAAATACGGTAAAAGTGTTTTACAACTATGAAAATGTGATAACATGATTTTCGCTGTTGAAAGTACAGTATGATTACTGTTGAACTAATGTCCATACACTGTTTGTGAGAAAATGACATATTTGTTTGTGATTGGATTTGGTGCATTATACATGCATTGGAATGGTCCGATGAGAATTTGGATATGACGATTGCCTAGGAGAAACACACCTCTTGAGTGGGTGCGATATGCGTAGTGTAGGTCACTTGTTGACCTTGGGGGCATCGGGGTGCGGGTTGCTTACACGGGTGGTTGGTCGTGCTTCTTCCCGTAGGTTAGACCGATGCAACACACCGATGATCCTGACCGAGACACTATTCTTATTCAAGATCTGATAAAGACTGTCGTGTATGTGCTAGATGTGCAAAAATTGAAATGAGAATTAAAGCACGTGGTCTGAGGCACGTGGTACCAGCAGGTCTTTTCGATCATTTCTCCGACCTGAGTTTTAGCTCCACGGAGTAGGAAATCGAGTCTTGTGTACATACATAATCTGAACACTTATATCTGTATGATATATTAATTGAGGAATATTGGCTATGACAACTGTTTTGAATACTTTGATTGATATATGATTGGATGATGATAGTTGATTAATATTGAATAATATTAGTGGAAGTTTGGTATGATATCCCTGTATGATATTGCTGTTTGTGTTATCTTTGTGCTGCCATGTTGGTATTGGTGTAGGTGATCTCACCTCTTTGTTATGTTGTCTTGCTGTGTCTGTATTGTTAAAATTAAACAGTAGAAAGAATGAGTTGTCTTAGACATAACGGGCGATGGATACTCTGAGATTAGTGACAACAATAAGGAGTGGACATTCAGGACTCGAAGGTGTGCAGTGTTGACAAAGAACAGATGTAGAACAGATGTCTAATGCAACAAGATGGATACACAACAGAATAAGTATGTTATGTTTTAACGTTAGTGTTGTACCGTGCTATTAAGTAGGACCCGTCATGGGGTTTGCTACTGTTAAAAAAAAAGAGTCTGTTAATTTTATATTTCTCTTTAAATTGTGAAATATTAATTGGTGTCAATATTGTATATGAATCTGTTTCAATATATGTTTTTCAGTATTACATATAAATTTCAGTAAGTTTATATTTCAACAAGAAAGAAATTTTGAAACTCATATTTTCGTAACTCAAACCTTTTACGAATTGATTTTCAGATTATGAGTTGGGAGTCGGAAATCTGATGCCCTAGGGAGGGTATTACATTTGGCCCCTTTTCCTCATAGGTTAGTGTGTCCCAAGAACATTGCACAATCAAGTGATATTCTAGAAATTTTCAAACAAGTGCAAGTCAACTTGCCTTTTCTTAATGCTATTAGATAGGTTCTTGCATATACTAAATTCTTGAAGGATTTTCTCACTATGAAGAGGAAATCTAATGTTTCATAGAATGCTTTTTTGACAGAGCAGGTAAGTTCAGTGATTCTTAATAAATATCCTATTAAGTATAAAGACCCTAGATCAACCACTATTGCTTGTAAAATTGAGGATCATCATGTTGAGAGAGCCTTGCTAGATCTAGGTGCAAACGTTAACTAGATCTAGGTTTCATCTAGTTGAAACCTACAAAGATGACTCTCCAATTATCTGATAGATATGTTAAATATCTCAGGGGCATTATTGAGAATGTGTTGATAAAAGTTGAGAATTTCTACTTTCTTGTTGACTTTGTTGTTCTTGATATAGAGCCCATTTGTGATCCATGTCCACATATTCATATTATTTTAGGCCAACCGTTCCTTGTCACATCTAATGTATTGATTAATTGTAGGAGTGGTTTGATGAAACTATCATTTGGGGATATAACTGTTGAGCTTAATGTTTTTCATATTAGTAAATTGAAGCTTGATGATAATGATAGTGATGTGCATGAATTGAATTTGATTGATAGTTTGGCTTATGACTTATTGATGCATTCTAGTTGTGATGATCCATTATTAGCATGCTTGAATCATTTTGATGCTAATTTTGATATTGACTTAGTCATTAGGGACACAAATTCATTGTTAGGTTATATTCCTCTGATGAATGTGTATAGGTGCCAACCTAAAGTCCAACCAATCATCTTATCTCCATGTCCACAATTGCTATCCATTTTAGAACCACCTAAGTTAGAGATGAAGTCATTGCCAGGTACCTTAAAGGATGTGTTTCTAGGCTCTAATGAGATATTACCTGTCATTGTAGCTTCTGATTTGGATGAGTTCCAAGAACATCAATTAGTGGACATGTTGAAAGAGCACAAGGAAGCTATAGGGTGGTCAGTTATTGATATTAAGGATTTTAGTCCTTCAGTAGTTATGCATATGATTCATTTAAAGGATGGTTCTAGAGATTTTTGTGAGGCCCAAAGGCATTTGAACCTATTCATGGAGGAATAAAGATTATTTACCCTTTCTCTAACAGTAAATGGGTTAGTCGTGTGCAGGTTGTGTCTAAGAAATCTAGAATATATGTGATTGAAAATGAAGCCAATGAGTTAGTTCCAACTAGAATACAAACTGGGTGGAGAGTGTGTATTGATTATAGAAAATTGATTGCTTTAATTTGAAAAGATCATTTCTCTCTCCCTTTTATTGATCAAATGTTGGAAAGACTTGTTAACCATGAATATTATCATTTTCTAGATGGATATTATGGGTATAATTAGATTCCTATTGCACCCAAGGATAAGGAAAAGACTAATTTTACAAATCGTTGCATGCCTTTCGAGTTATGTAATGCACCTGCTACTTTCCAAATATGTATGATTAGTATTCTTTTTACATGGTTGGTAAGTTTTTGGAAGTATTCATAGACGAATTTTCTGTTTTTGGGTCTACCTTTGATGATTGTTTGCATCACTTGTCTTTGGTTTTGGCTAGGTGTGAAGAAAACAATCTTGTGCTTAACTGTGAAAAATGTCATTTTATGGTTAAAAAGGATATTGTGCTTGGACATTTCATATCTAATGATGGCATTGAGATTGATAAAGCTAAAGTTAATTTAATTTCTAATCTTTCTCCCCCGAAGACTGTGAAAGAAATAAGATCTTTCTTAGGACATGTAGGTTTCTACAGAAGATTCATCAAGGACTTCAACAAGATAGCAAGGCCATTATGCAATCTTCTTGGTAAGAATGTTCCTTTTGTTTTTTATAATGCATGCTTGCAATCTTTTAATAAGTTGAAACTTAAATTAACTTTAGCTCCTATTATTAAGCCACCTAATTAGAGTTTACTTTTTGAAATTATGTGTGATGCTTCTGATTATGCTATTGGTGCTATTTTAGGACAAAGAGTGAATAAGTTGCTTCATATGATTTATTATGCAAGTAAGACTTCGAATGATACCCATTGAATTATTCCACCACTGAGAAAGGATTTCTAGGTATTATGTTTGCTTTAGATAAATTTAGATCATATGTTATTGGTTCTAAAATTATTATATATTTTGATCATGTTGCATTGGAATATTTGTTTGCTAAAGCTAATGCAAAATCTATACTCATTAGGTGAGTTTTACTTTTGCAAGAATTTGATATTGAAATCAAGGATAAAAAGGGTTCTAAAAATGAGGTTACTGATCATTTGTCTAGATTGGTTGTTGAGCATGATAGTGATACTTCCCCTATTTTAGAGTCTTTACTAGAAGAGCAGTTATTATATGTTTCACAAACCACATGGTATTCTAATATTATGAATTATTTGGTTACTGGGCAAATGGCATCCCATTGGTCTAAATAGGATAGATTGAAGTTCTCATCTCAAGTAAAACATTTCTTTTGGTATGATCCATACTTGTTCAAATATTATCCTGATCAGATGATTAGGAGATGCATTCCTAAAAAGGAACAACAAAGTATCATATCTTTTTGTTATGATCATATATGTGGTGGGTATTTTAGTTCAAGGAAAATAGCTGCTAAACATTTTTAGTGTGATTTTTGTAGGCCTTCTATTTTTCGTAACTCATGTTTATTGTGTTGCTTGTGAAAGATGCCAGAAGTTGGGGAGCATTGGTAAGAAAAATATGATACCCTTAAATCCTATTTTGATTGTTAATATATTTGATGATTGAGATATTGATTTCATGGGATCATTCCCTAATTCTTTTGGTTTATATATTTTGGTTGATATTGATTATGTCTCCAAATAGATTGAGGCAAAAACATGTAGAAATAATGATCACATGGTGGTTGTCTTATTTTTGAAAGAAAATATTTTTGCATGTTTTGGGACACCACAGGCTCTCATCAGGGATGAGGGCAAGCATTTTTGCAATAAGCCATTTGAGTATTTAATGAAAAAATATGGCATCACTCAAAAGATAGCTACCCTATATCACCCACAAACTAGTGGTCAAGTTGAAGTGTCTAATAGGGAGATTAAAAGAATTTCGGAGAAAACTATTAACCCCTCTATGAAAGATTGGTCTTTACGTATAGATGATGCATTGTGGGCATATCGCATATAATTTAAGACTCCTATTAGGATGTCTCCATATAGACTTGTATATGGTAAGGCATATCATCTCCCTGTTGAGTTAGAGCATAGAGCATATTAGGCTATTAAGAATCTTATTTTTGAATTGGATAAGGCTGGTAATTAGAGAAAGCTTCATCTTAATGAACTAGGAGAAATTCATAATGATGCCCACAAGTGTGAAAGTGTTATAAGGAAAGGATGAAGAAAGTGCATTATATCTATGGGAAGTCTTTTCAAACTGGTCAAAAAGTGCTTTTATACAACTCTCACATGCATTTATTTCTAAGTAAATCGAGGTCTAGGTGGTCTGGCTTATATGTTGTGAGGATTGTCTAATCTCATAGGGTTGTTGAGGTAGAGAATCTCAAGGATGACAATGTTTTTAAAGTAAATGGTCAACAGTTGAAGCCCTATATTGAGTTGAAGGACCATAGGTGAAAGAGACATTAGCAAACGATCCTGTTTACCAAAACTAAGATAAGTTTTAGGTTTTTGTTATATTGAGTTGACTTAAGTGCCTCTCAATGTATGAAGCTTTTGTATGGGGATGTAAATAGTGTCAGCCAACAAAGTTTTTTTTAAAAAATACAAAAATTTAAAAAATAGCTTGCTTGCTTGTCATTTTATTTCACTTTCTTTTCTTTTTGTTATTTCTTTTCATTGCTAACAACTATTAGAGTGTACTTATCCTCTTTTTTTATTCCCTTGCAATTGCTAAGCATTTCAGGAATGTGACTCTTTGCAATTACTCTTCATTCTTTTTTGTCCCAATAAATATTTTGATGCATATTGGTGATTATTTCTTAAGTTTAGATTTAATTTGAAACATTGATGATAATGTTTGGTTTTGATTGGGGGTGAGAGTTACTTGAGTATTCAGTCATGTTATTATTATGTTACTTTTGTGTAAAAAAAATTTTCTATCATCTTACACAATTTGTTTCAAATGCTCATAGCTACTTATGCATATCTCATTGTTGAATAATTGAAATAATTAGAGAACTTGAAGAGATCATGTGAATACTATTTTTACTTAGTGAGTTTGAGCCATTCATTTTTATTATGAGAGTATTTTCTTGACCATCTAATATTTATTATCAGTGCTTATAATTTTTATTTTTATTTTCTCACTGGATTGTTTTATTATTATTTTTTGGCGAAAGAGAAGTTTTATGTTGCGCTTGCATTTAATTTGATACCATGGAAATAGATTGAGTTATGTATTTCCTTAAGAGATGATATTAGCCCATGTTTCTTATTTTAAGCCTTGAAATTTGTTTTTTCGTTCTTTCATATATTGTTGTTAGTTACCTGTTGAGCCTCGTTATTTAGCCTTTCTTTCTAAACCTTTTTCCAAAGTGTTTCAGAAAAGAAACATTGTTATTGCAATATGGGGTGATATGAGAAATGTTATGAAAAGAAAAAAAAAATGAAGTGAAAGTGAAAAAAAAAAGAAGAGAAAAGAAATGAAAGGAATTGAGAATAAAAAGTTTTTAAAAAAATTGGAAAAGTCAGAAAAAGAAAAAAATAGAAAAACAATAAGCTTTAAAAAAATTGAGAAAGAGTGTGAAGAAAAATGTTGGTATTGGGAGTAGGAGAATAATGTGATTTAAAGAAGGGAAAAGTGATATTGGAAGTGTAGAAAGTGAGCTTCAACATATTCTTGAAACACTTTTGATTATCATTATTACCCTTTAGCCTTCGTATTTTTCCTTTACTTGCATTACAAGCTTAATAAAGTCTTATTTAATCTTAAGGGATTGTGTAGTTTTATCAATGTAAATGGCTAATCTTAAGATCTGATGTAAAATCTTTTCTTGGCATCCTTCAATCGAACAATATTTGTCTTATTTCCTTAGCGTTCTCTCATTTATTTTATATGTGAGATGTTTAAATTGATTTGTGCTTATTAATCTCCTAGTATATACTTTCTATGAGCGACACCATACTTCTGAGTGATTTTCATTGTTAAGGGTAAAACTTGTGAGAATTGCATATGGTTGAAATATATTTTCTAATGGGAATTCCAGTTATGATATCTAGAGATGTTGGGTATAAGTCGTAGTAGTTATATTATTCACACGCTTTGAGTTTGATGATAGTAGAATTTTGTGGCAATTGTGGTGTTATTGATAAGTGTTAAATACACTCATCTTTTGAATTTATTTATTAGGATTTTTAATTAATTTTTATTTAGTTTTTGTTTATTTTTATTTTTAATTTATTTTTAAATAATTATCTCTTCACCTAGTCATATTTGGATTTTCGGGATAAAATCATTAGAATTTATGCAAAAAATAAGAAATTCCTGAAAATAAATATTTGAAGGATTCTTATCCTATTCTTATATGTTAATTAGAATTCTAATTATATGCAAAATCTTAAATAAGGATTAGATTGAAGATTGGATAAGGATTCTCAAAGAGATAAAGTTTGTTGCAAATTTAGATTCTCGCACTCTCCTGACCATATTATAGTAATTAGACTATATCTTAGGTTACAGAGATCCGCCATTTACGGCATTGAAAAGATAAAAAAAAATCCTAAAACTTCTCTGTTGAGATCAAGGGCAAATTCGTCTATCTAAAGGGCGAGAAAAATAATGCAAGTCAGATACGAAAAGTTGTTAGCTTTTCTATAAGAGGGGGAAAACGAGTTTAGCACAGGAGCTCACTTTGAGAGACAGATTAGAAGAGAGAAATGTCACAAATCCTTGGAGGATGACTACTAAGGGAGGACGATATTCTTGAAGTCTTAAAGATCACAATCTCTATAAATGGGGTTTTGATTTCTCTTCCTCCTAGTTTTTTCCCTTTCTTTAGGCTTTTCTTTTTATGGATTTGTATTGTGATATGGGTTTGTTATTGAACATGAGTAACTAATTCCATAGCTAGGGCTATGGGGGATCTGGTTTTCCTGATTAATTGGGTTTAATTTCGAATTTGATTAAAGTAATTTCTTTTGGGTCTATTATATTGTTTGAATTCTTGTCAAGACTTGATCACTTTTTGCATGTTTTAATTCATTGTTTGACCGGTGACCATCCGCAACCAATGAGTGGACCTATATAATAAACTTAGGATTAGATTAGTGAATGACTAAACATCAATTTATTTTATCAATCGAATTAACGATTATATTAGTTCATCTCTTGAATTGGTGCTTAATACATTCTTAGTTAATTCAACAAAATGACTAAATAGGTGATTTAATTTAGGAATAGAATATTATTTATCCATAACCATTGGAATTCAATAGCAATTAAGAGAATATTAGCAAGAGAATTACCTTACATCATAAATGAATGAAAATCTGATTAATTGAATTCAAGTAAACCTTGCGCCCTAGTTTCTCTCTAATTAATTTCTTTCTATATTGTTTGATTGTTCATCTTTCTTCTTTATTTGTTTTTTGATTTTATTTTGAATTTCTCTTACACTTACGATTGTCTAAATAACCAAGAGTTTTACGAAACTAATAATTACTTCTTATTCCTCTTGGATCAACAACTGGGACTCAAGTCCTATATTACTTTGCGATAGAGTGCACTTGCTCTTAGTGTATTTTATGCGTACCAAGTTTTTGGTGCTGTTGTCGGGCAATAAGTTTGGTAATATTAAAGGCGAAAAGCTCTAGTCAATTCAGATGTACTTTTATTTTGTTTTATTTTCAGTTATCTCTTCATCTCCTTGCTTATATTTCTTATTTATGCTTACTTGTTCTTAATCTCCTAATATGACATTTTATCCAAAAATTCAGAAAATAGCTTGCAGGTTAATGATGCAATCTCATATTGAAGCTGTGACTGAAGAAGTTACAAGGAATTAGAGAGAGAGAAAAAACAGTTGAGGGGAATCATGAAGAACGAGTTATCCTAGTAGAGCGAACTATGCTCAAATATTCCATGCCCACGACTGGAGGATATGAAGGGAGCATTACAAGACTAGTCGTGGTGACTAACAACTTTAAGATTAAACCAGCATTGATCTCTATGATTCATACTTCTGTTCAGTTTAGCGGATTACCTTCGAATGATCCAAATCAACATTTGGACAGGTTCTTACAGTTGTGTGACACCATTAAGTATAATGGGGTGACAGATGATGCAATCCGATTGCAATTCTTTCCTTTCTCTCTTAGGGATAGAGCGAGTTAATGGTTAACGTCACTACCAAGGGGTTCCATCACACATGGGATCAGTTGACACAACAATTTTCTACTTTTGTGTAGTTTGACATGAATACTCTCTATGAAGCTTGGGAATGTTTTCAAGAATTGATAAAGAGATGTCCACATCACAGATTACTCGTATAGAAGCAGGTATAGACTTTTTACAATGGTTTGTCATCTTTCAACTGTTCACTCATTGATGCCATTGCGGGAGGTACAATATGGAGGAAAACACCAACTAAAGTCCATGGACTGATTGAAGAAATAGTGCTTAACAGTTATCAATGGAAAAATGAGCGCCAGGTGCCTAAGAAACAAGTCGGTGTGCATGTTGTTTACTCCTCTATTGCCATTCTGAGTCAATTGGAAGCATTGATGAAAAAGTTTGAGACTTTGAAGGTGGAAATAGTGTAGCTCCACCAATTATATGTGAAGCATGTGGTGGGCAGGGACATAACAGTTCAAATTGTCAAGTTGGTAGTTCCTTTGCCCCCGAGCCTGTAGGAGTAAATTTTTTTGGTAATTTCAACTGGAAGCAGTATAACCCATATTCCAATACGTACAATCCTAGTTCGAGGTACCACCCCAATTTCAAGTGGGCAAATCAACAGGGAATCAACGAGCTCCTCAACTACCCCCAGGTTTCTAAGCATCTGAAGAGAAGTCAAATTTTGAAAATTTTATAATGAAATACATCTAGAATTCAGAGGTCCAAATGAAGAGCATGGAAACTTAGATTAGTCAGTTGGCTACCTTGATGACAAAAAGGCCACTAGGGACATTTCCTAGTACTACCCTGTCTAATCCAAAGGAACAAGTCAATGCAATTACCTTGAGAAGTGGTAAGGAACTTGGGGAGCCCCTCAAGAAAAAGGAGAAGGAAATGCAATAGCATGGAGAAGATACTCTTGGTGAATTAATTAATGTGGAAACCGAGAAGGAAAGTGAAACACCCTCCACGGTGTAAGTAAATGAGCCACAGAAGCATTCTATTCCATTCCCTTAGAGGCTCACGAACACTCAACCAGACAAGCAATTTACCAAATTCTTGGAGATGTTCAAGAAATTGTAAATTAACATTCTATTTATTGAAGTCATCTCTCAAATGCCCAAGTATGTAAAGTTCTTGAAGGAAATACTTACAAAGAAAAGAAAGCTTGAGGAATTTGAGATGATATGTCTAAATGAGGAGTGGTCTATCATCCTATTGAAGAAGCTACCACCAAAATTAAAAGATCCAGGGAGTTTTACTATTCCTTGCTCTATTGGTAATTCTTATTTTGAGAAAGCATTATGTTATTTAGGTGCTAGTATTAATTTGATGTCTTTCTCCATTTTTAAGAAATTAGGGATGCAAGAACCTAAGCCGACTAATATTTGGCCGATAGATCTTACACGTTTTCTAGATGAGTTCATTGTGTTGGACATGGAGGAGAATCTTAATATCCCAATCATACTTGGGCGTCCATTCCTCGCCATTGGAAGGACAATGATTGATGTCCATGAAGGGAAGTTGACCTTCCAATTAAATGATGAGGAAATAGTTTCTAATGTTTTTAATTCTGACAAAAGTCCTAGTTCCTTTGATTCATGTAATTGCATAGATGTTACTATTGTTGCAGGTTGTACTATGTTTCTATATTTGCAGGAAGTTGCTACTGATGATGTGCATGACAAACAACGTGAGTTTAAGATTTAGGATAAAAAACTTATTTATAACTCACGTATACGTTTTTGTCCCGATAAGTTGTGGTCAAAATGGTATGGACCATATGAGGTTATTCGAGTCTTACTGTTCGGTGTGCTTAAGGTAAAGAAAGATAGCTAACAACCATTTAAGATAAATGGCCAGAAAGTGAAGTATTATGAAGAAGGAGTGGGGATTGAGCACCACTTCATCAGCATCACATAAGCATGGCACAGGACCATAGTCAACCTAATGACTATAACTTAGTGCTTCACATGAGGCAACCTGTGTTTCTATCCTTGCTTTTGTCTTCGAGGGTTGAATTGTAAAAAAAAAAAAGCAAAATAATGGAAAAGGAAAAAGAAAAAAAATGATTGTTGATGAAGAATAATGAGAATATTGAGTTGAAAGTGAGAATCTGTTATACCATTGTGCTTATATTCTATTTATCATCTTTTTAACCTGATTTTGTTTTATATCAATTTATCTATAAACATTCTTTACTCTTTTTTTTTTAATCTTTTTGCTACCTTTCATTATTTTCCCTTGGCCCCGTTACAACCAAAGGAAAGTCTTTTGATTCTAGTGCTATATGTGAACTTGGAAGTGGAAATGAGATTGATAACCAAGCCTATGGTAATGCATTTTTCAAAAGAACCTGGAGTGATCTCTTTGTCCTTAAACACTTAAGCGATGGAAAGATGAGTGACCTTAATTAGTTGGTAAAGAGAAAAAATGCAAGTTAGACCCAAACCTCTAATTGTTTAAGTGCTAAATGATCTTACTGAATTGGATTTGATTGCTAAACTTGATTGAATTTTTTAATTGTGGAATTTTCCTTGATTCGTGTTTCTGGATGCTGAGTTTAATCTTGTTTTTGATTCCTATTCTTTGCTTGAGGATAAACAATTGTTCAAGTTTGGAGGTATTTGATGAGTGTTAAATACACTTATCTTTTGAGTTTATTTATTAGGATTTTAATTGATTTTTATTTAGGTTTTGTTTATTTTTATTTTTAATTTATTTTAAATAATTATCTCTTCACCTAGTTATATTTGAATTTTTAGAAAAAATCATAAGATTTTGTGCAAAAATAGGAAATTCCTAAAGATAAATATTGGAAGGATTTTTATCATATTCTTAGATGATAATTAGAGTTCTAATTGGATACAAAATCTTAAATAAGGATTAGATTGAAGATTGGATAAAGATTCTCAAAGAGATAAAGTTTGTCGCAAATTCAGATTCTCGCACTCTCCTGACCATATTTCAATAATTAAACCATATCTTGGACTACAAAGATTAGATAGAGGCACCGTTTATGGCATTAAAAAGGCAACTGAAAATCTTAGAACTTCTCCGTTGAGATCGAGGGCAAATTCGGTCATTTGAAAGGTGATAAAAATCATGCAAGTTAGATACGAAAAGCTGTCAGCTTTTCTATAAAGGGGAAAAACGAGTTTAGCAAAAGAGCTCTCTTTGGTTCAGATCATCCACTAAAAAAATTTGAGAGAGAGACGATAGACTTTGAGAGATAGATCAGAAGAGAGAATTTTCACAAATCCTTGGAGGACGGCTATGAAGAGAGGATAGCATTCTTGAAGGCTTGAAAATCACAATCTCTGTAAAAGGGATTTTGATTTTTCTTCCTCTTAGTTTTTTTTCCCTTTCTTTAGGCTTTTCTTTTTATGGATTTGTATTATGATGTGGGTTTATTATTGAACATGAGTAACTAATCTCATAGCAAGGGCTAATGGGGATCTTGTTTTCCTAATTAATTGAGTTTGATTTCAAATTTGATTAAGATAATTTCTTTTGGGTCTATTATATTATTTGAATTCTTGTCAAGACTTAATCACTTTTGACATGTTTTAATTCATTATTTGACCAATGACCAATCGCAACCAATGAGTGAACCTATATAATAAACTTAGGATTAGATTGGTGAATGACCAAACATCAATTTATTCTATCAATTGAATTGATGATTATGTTAGTTCATCTCTTGAATTGAAGCTTAATGCATTCTTAGTTAATTCAACTAAATAACCAAATAAGTGATTTAATTTAGGAATATAATATTGCTTATTCATGACCATTGGGATTGAATAACAATTAATAGAATATTTGCAAGAGAATTACCTTACATCATAAATAAATGAAAATCTGATTAATTGGATTCAAGTGAACCTTGCGCCCTAGTTTCTCTCTAATTAATTTCTCTCTATATTGTTTGATTGTTCATCTTTCTTCTTTATTTGTTATTTGATTTTATTTTGAATTTCTCTTACACTTACGATTGACTAAATAACTAAGAGTTTAGCAAAACTAATAATTACTTCTTATTCCTCATGAGATTAACAACTAGGACTCAAGTCCTATATTACTTTATGATATAGTGCACTTATTCTTAGTGTATTTTACGCGTACCAGTTATGAAACATGACTAATATTCCTGAGTTGAGATAAAATTGGATTTGATTAAATTAGTTGGAGATATTGTTCGCTTTGAGCTTTGTTTTGAATTGTTTTCATTGCTAGGGACTAGCAATAAATTGATTGGGGTTTGTGATAATAGCCTAATTTTTATATATCTCATTATATTTGATTTTAGTGATATTGTGACATTATTGATTTATTTATCTAAAAAAAGTCATTAATTTAATTATTATGATAAATTTCAAGATTAAATGCATTAAACATGTGGCTTTCTTGTTAGCATTGTTACACACAATTATGATTGTAGTGTTGAACTCATGATTTTAAGTGCAACTTGCTACAATTAAAGTTGGAGCCCACAAAGTTGGATCTAAGATTGCACGACCCATTATTGTGAATGAGATGATGAAGTTGTATTACAATTTCAAGCCCATGAACAAAAGTGAAACGGTGTGTGCAAGTGAGGTAGTGAAAATAGCTAAAGAAAAAATAAATCCTAATCAAATTGAAGCACAATATTGTAACAATATAAAAAGGAACAACGCGAAGTGTAGATAGAGCAAACTGGAGAGAGACACAATGCCATGACAGAGTGTGGCATCGTAGCAAAGAAGAGAAGTAGAAATTGAGCAATGAAGAAAATTAGTAAGATAATTTTATTGTGTTCCAATCTTATTATGTCTTTCTAAATTCTCTATACTAAAGGGATGATGAAACCTTGATTGTTTTGACATTACTATATTGAATTGTTGTTACCCTATTTTAGGATTTAATATTTATTGATTTGATTTTCCTATTAGATAAGATTATATGAATGAATTTTTAGATGAGTTGAATCATGTTTTTCTTATGCTTTGTAATTTATTTGTGTTATCTGAATGTGGGTGGCAATTGTCGGATACCAATTGTGATTTCTTGTTAGATATACAGTTAATGATTTGATAATTTATAATTAATTAGGGAAATTAAATCATATACTTTATTATTATTTTTAATGCTTCATAGATAGATCTTTCGTGATCATATGCTTTTTCACTAGATGTTCATGAGATAAATTATTTAGGCATAATAATTTGATATACTTAATATTAAAATTAATCTTGGTTAATTCTAAACTTTAGTCATGTTGCATCTGATTCAAACCCAATTTATTTACTTGCTTTCATTTAATTTGCTACTTATTTTAATTATTTGTTTTGTTTGATTTCATAATTTTTGTGACTAGATTAGGGAGAATTTTTTAATACTTAAAATTTAACTCTCAGTCTCTGAAAGATCGACTTCATACTTGCTTAATTATACTAGTGTACGGATCATGCACTTGTGAGTATTTAAGGTTTGATAAAAAGTCACAACATAAATGTTCTACAAAATAGCATATGCACTTGTGTGATGCACGAGATAATATCAAATAGTAAAAATTGTTATCAAGTGGTCTCAATACTTAAGAGGGGGTGAATTGAGAATTTAAAATATTTTTACAATTCTTTCGCAAAACACTTTGATTATCAATTTTCATTGAAGCTATTATTTGTTAGAAAAGAATGGATAGAGAAGATAGAATGATTTCACTCACAAATGGAACAACCAAAGAAGATAGTTTCCAAGAAGACAATAAAACAGTGCACAAATATAAATGTGTTGAGTTTAGGAAGACAAACACAAAGCTTTATCCTAGTTCAGCCACCAATCCACTTGTGGCCTACGTCCAATCCTCAAGTAATCACTCGAGATTTTCACTACATCTTCAAGCTTCAACAGGTGCTTAGCTACCTTTACAAACTGGAGCACTCAACACCTAGGGATACCTCACCCTTTGTGCTTGAGTCTCTACTTTCAAGGAATGCCTCACCCTTTACAAATTGGAGGGATGTCTCACCCACTTTTACAGATTAATCAAGGTTGATAGAATGAAACTCTCACAAGACTAATTATATACAAATTGAAGTCCTAACAATGCTCTTCAAGAATATTTCAAATGATTTGCAAAAAACAGAGCAATAAGTGTTTGAAAGATTGATTCTCGGATTAGAGTGATAGAAATAACTTTCAAGTTATTGGTTAGTGATAATCACATATTTTATACATTAATAAACCCTTATTTTTAGTTATTTACACTCTTCATGAACTTAATTGATTAAGTCGGGTTATGTTTTGTAAGTTTGAACTCAAATTGGACTTAATTGATTTTTTCAGCACTATTTTGGTCTTACATTGTTTCTGTATTTCGGCCATATCCTGAGTTCTAGATGTCTTATAATTATGTATCTTACTTGTAGAAAAGATAAGAGAGAGCTCTACAACTTTCATGAAGTGCTCTAGGCTCAATCGGACATCTAGTGGAGCTAAATGGGTTTGGAAGTCAGAACACGGGTTTTATGACTGGAACCTGAACAGTGTGCAGTAATCAGAGCATAACTCGGGCTGTAGGAACTTTCTTGGGCTAAAGTTTGGATACTTTAAAGTTAAGACCCATATCTACAACTTTTATGAAGAACACAAAACTCAGATCGGACTCCTTGAAGGTGATATTGGGCTTTGAAGTCAGAACAGAGGTGTTGTACTTGGACCTGAACACTGTTCAGTAATTGGGTCATATCTCAGGCTGTAAATGGTCTTTGGAGCTGAAACAGGTGCCATTGGAAAGATAAGACAAAATTCTACAACTTTCATGAAGTCTACATTTTATAAATCTAATGGAATCCATGAGATCAATACTGAATGATTTTGGAGACAAAGAATCTCAATAATTTTTCACTCACCATTTGGCATTTTTCACTCATCCACCCACTCCTCACCCACTCATTAATCAGTCCCCTTGTCATTTTGTATCTGTAATCCTCTATAAATGGCTCCATTGGCTGATCATTTAGGAGACTTTGGGTTTTAGGCTTATTTAGGAGAAATTATGTTCATGCTTGTATATTGTTTTCCTTTGTTGTAATTTTCTTTTGTTCTAATTTGAAGTTATGTTCATCTTTCTCTTCTACTCTCTTTCTTTCTTCTTGATTATGAGTACTTAATTTTCATTTTGTTTGGGTGAAAGAGTGAAGCTCTTGGTAATGAAATAAGGTAAGATTATTCTATTTTTTTGTGCTTGAATGATATATTATAAAGTAGACATTATATGTGTTGTATTTTGTTTCTAATCAATTTAGAAACCTTCCTTGTATAGTGGAGATCTTGATTTATTTTATAAATCTAATGGAATCCATGAGATCAATACTGAATGATTTGGGAGACAAAGAATCTCAATAATTTTCCACTCACCATTTGATATTTTTCACTCATCCACCCACTCCTCACCCACTCATTAATCAGTCCCTTTGTCATTTTGTATCTCTAATCCTCTATAAATGGCTCCATTGGCTAATCATTTAGGAGACTTTGGGTTTTAGGCTTATTTAGGAGAAATTATGTTCATGCTTGTATATTGTCTTCCTTTGTTGTAATTTTCTTTTGTTCTAATTTGAAATTATGTTCATCTTTCTCTTCTACTCTCTTTCTTTCTTCTTGATTATGAGTACTTAATTTTCATTTTGTTTGGGTGAAAGAGTGAAGCTCTTGGTAATGAAATAAAGTAAGATTATTCTATTTTTTTGTGCTTGAATGATATATTATAAAGTGGACATTATATGTGTTGTATTTTGTTTCTAATCAATTTAGAAACCTTCCTTGTATAGTGGAGATCTTGATTTATTGTAGACAAGAGGATTGGCACAGTGAATGCTTAAGCTCACTTACAATTGTTCATAGATAATTGAAAGAATCATAATATGATTACATATATAATTAAACTTTGAATGTTATATTTTCTGATTGGAACTTCCTTTATGTGTAGATTTCAATTGAGTTATAAAGAGAAATAATATTGCCTCTAATTTATTACCAAGAGTGGATCTCCTAACCCAAGCAAATCTTTTTTCATTTGTGAACAACTTTTATTACTTTTGGTATTGTGACAAATCCTTTTCTTAACTCAATTAATTTTTCTTCATCAATTCTCTGTGCATCGACCTCGGACTCCTAAGAATTTATTACTTGAGACAACCTGCACTTGGGTTTGCATCCTTTAATCCGCATTAAGTTTTTGGCGCCATTGCCGGGGACTTGATTTGAAGTTTTAATTTATTGAGGTTCTCTTTCTTTAAGTAAATTTCATCATCTTGTATATTCATCATTTGGTAAATTCTATCTCTACTCTTTTAATTTACTAGCTTATTAACTTTCTAATTTTTTATTTATGTCATTTATTTATGTTTTATTTATGTTTACTAACTTTTAATTTATGTCATTTATTTTTTGCTTACTAACTTTTTATTTTCTGCTCTCTAACTTTTAATTTATGTCATTTATTTTCTGCTCTCTAACTTTTTAATTTTTGTTATTTATTATTGCTTTCTAATGTAATGAAATAATTTTTCTTCTTCTATTCTCTTTTCCGACTACGGTGGGGCTCTGCCTCTCTCTCCGTTTTTCATATTTTAAATTTATTTTTTACAATTTACTTTTTGTACTTTACTTTCTATACTTTATTTTCTCGTATTTTACTTTTTGCACTTTCTAACTTACTAATTATTAACTCTCTCATTATCTAACTTTTTAATTTATCAGTTATCTAACCTTTTACTTGTTAATATTTATTGGGTGGTTGGTTTATATCACATCCTTGTAAATATTTAATGGCTGATGTAAACCGTCGACTTGTACATTATTTTTTCTATTTTAAGTCATTTATTTATACTTAATTAGTATCATGATTTAAATTCTGGTCATTTAATTAAAATTAATCATGGTACTTTATATATTGATTTGTTTGAATCACAATCACACATAATTAATACAATGGCTGAAAATGAAAGTGTACATGATGAACATGAAAATCAACCATTGCGGACCATGCGTGAATATTTGCAACCAACTCGAAATTCTACTCCATCATGTTTTATCTTTCCACTCAATACCAATAATTTTATATTCAAGCCAGGTATGATTTCTTTACTTCCTAATTTTCATGGTTTAGAATTTGAAAGCTCATATTTATACCTAAAAGAATTTGAAGAAATGTGTATTGCCTTCAATGATCAAAATTGCACTGAAGAGATTGTTAAGCTTAAATTGTTTCTTTTTTCTTTAAAAGATAAAACAAAATCTTGGCTTAACACTTTGAAACCAAGATCAATTGGTACATGGCAAGAAATGCAAGGTGAGTTCTTAAAGAAATTTTTTTCAATGTATAAAACTAATGCTATGAAAAGACAAATCCAACTTTTTTCCCAAAATTCAAACGAAGCATATTTTCAATGTTGGGAATGGTTTAAAGATTTGTTAAATTCTTGTCCACATCATGGTTTTGAAAAATGGTGCACTATAAGCTTCTTTTATGAAGGTTTAACACCTGAAAGCAAATAATTTGTGGAAACAATGTGCAATGGTGAGTTTCTTGATAAAGAACTTGATGAAGCTTTAGACTAGTTAAACCAGTTGGCTGAAAATTCTCAATCTTGGCATAGTACTAATCCTTCTGAAAATTCAATTAGATCTAACCTTGCAAGTGCTAATAAAGGAAAATATCACCTTAGTCAAGAGGAAGATCTAAATGCTAGGTTTTCCAGTTTGGATAGAAAAATTGAAGCCATGGAATTAAGAAAAGGAAAAGAAATCAAATTTGTGCAAAATGAAGAAATTTGTGGCATTTGTGATGACTTAGGACACTCAACACATAAATGTCTTAAGATTCTTGTTTTTAAAGAAGTTGTACATGAGCAAGTAAATGCAATGAATAATTTTAAAAAGCCATTTACTTCTTCTTTTTCAAATACATACAATTCGGGATGGAGAAATCACCCAAACTTCAGCTGGAGGAATAATAATCAGTCACAATTCGTGCAACTACTACCTCCTCAAGCACAACAGGACTCTCAAAATTCTCAAGGATATGCACCTTATGTCCCACCATATAGGAAAAACCTTGAAGAAACACTGCAAGCATTCATAGAAAAGCAAGAGGCCATTAATAAACAAAACAATCAAACCATGATTGACATAAAAGAAACTCTTGCTAAACTTTCTTCTGCACTCATCATTCATGAGAAAGAAAAATTTCCTTCTCAACCTCAACCAAATCCTAATGGTTAGTACAGTTTAAGTGAGGGGAGTTCAGAAAACTAACAAATAGATCAAGTCAAATCAGTGATAACTCTTAGGAGTGGAAAAGTTGTTAAAAAACAAATTCCTGAACCTTGTGAGAAAGAAAATGAACCAATTTCCTAAGAAAATGAAGTTGACCAAAAAGAGACCAAACTCTCGCTTGCACTCCTATTTCCTCAAGCATTAAACAATTCAAGGAAATTGAACCATAACACTGAAATTTTTGAAATTTTGAAACAAGTGAAAGTCAATATTCCTCTGTTAGATGCTATCAAATAGATTCCTTTTTATGCCAAATATTTGAAGGACTTGTACACTGTTAAAAGGAAACTAAATGTGAAAAAGAAAGTATTTTTGGCTGAACAGGTTAGCTCCATTCTTTAGAATAATAATGCGTGGAAATATAAAGACCCTGGTTGTCCTACAGTTTCTTGCATTATTGGAGAACATAAAATTGAAAAAGCTTTACTTGATCTTGGTGCTAGTGTCAATTTGCTTCTATATTCAGTTTATTAGTAACTCAACTTGGGTGAGTTAAAACTAACTTCTGTAACTCTTCTACTTACCGATAGATTCATTAAAATTCCAAGAGAAATAGTGAAAGATGTGTTGGTTGAAGTTGATAAATTCATATATCCTGTGGATTTTATTATCTTGGATACTGAACCTATGGTTGATAGTTGCAAGTCAATTCCTGTTATTTTCGGCTGTCCATTTTTAGCAACATCTAATGCTTTGATAAATTGCAGAAATGGAGTGGTGAAGCTAAAATTTGGAAACATAATACTAGAGCTCAATGTTTTTAACATGTGCAAGCAACTGCAAGAAGTCCCTGATGAAAAGGAAGGAGTTGAAGGAATTGAAGCCATTATAGATGATTATCTTCAAACAAGGAGTTCTTCTAACTCATTAGAAATTTGTTTAGTCAATTCATTTGATTCAGGCATGCAATTAGAAGATGATATCTCTGAAATATGTTCTTTGCTTGATTGTACACAGATAATGGAGTACAAGGGATGGAAGCTAAGATTTGAAGATCTAAAACTCATGAATGATAATGCCCATGAAGAAGTACTGTAACACCCTAAACTTCCTAAATATAAGACAATAATTTTGACAGTTAACAGAATTCTACTATTTAGTGATTTCTGTGAGCTGTAAAATTTTTTTGATTATTCCGTGACTGCTTTTGATCGTTGTGTGTGATTTACTCAGTGTCAGGAAAATAATAATTTTCGGGCTAGGGAAAATTTTATGTAATTTAATTATTACTGTTAAGTCTTAATTATTTTATGTAATCTGATTTGATATTTGTGCGTTTTCTAATTTTTATGATTTTATGTGTAATTATTAAATTTTTATCTTACTCTATTTATTTTAGCGTTATCCGTGGGCCGTCTGTGGGCCCAGGGAGGTTATATGTGGGCCCCGCGTGGATCTAGAAAGGTAAAAATTTTTCTGTAGCTAGGAAAATTCATACTATTGAGATGGAGACGGGGGATCTTACTAAACCTGAATCCGGAAATAGTTTTAAAAATTTTCTTTTACTGTATTTTGCACTGTATTTAATTATCGGGTGATAAAAATACAGTAAAGATATTATTCGAAGGGTAATAGCAGATACAAAAATAAATATTATATTGCGAAGTCAACATTAGTGGCTTAGATATCTACCATTGATGTAATCAACGGTGGAGACTTGATCTTGATTTAATCAACGGTTGAGATTTAGTCTTATAAAGTGGCTAGGACCATTTATAGTCCTTGGATGTAAAGTTTGAAGGAGTAATCTTGACCCTTCATTTTGGAAACACATCTAATGGCTAGGATTTCATGGAGAAAAGATCCAATGGCCTAAATTAAGTCTTTTATCTAAACCTAAACCTAGAAACTACATTAAATCCTAACCATTGATCTAATCAATGGTTAAGATTGCCTAAAATGATGACTAGGAGACTTGTTGCATTTTGAAGAGTGCATGGAGGAGGGGGGATGGTTTGGTGCTGCATTTAGGAGCTAAAGCAACTTTGGAAGACCATAATTGATCACCTTTGGTCATTGTTGAATCATTCTTCATCTTTCCTAAAGCAAGACTTAGAAAAAAAATTTCTCTCCATTTCTCTCCAAGCTTAGTTTCGGCCAAGCACTCTAAAACAGCCTTCCATCACTTTTTAATTTGAAACAACCATATTTCTTGAATCTTTACCTTATTCTAAGACACTTTGTAGTTTACACCAATTCCTAAATCTTTTATCTTCAAGGAGTTTTTCCAAGAACAAGTTTTAGGGTTCTTAAGGTGAAATTATGGAAAACTTCATTTCTTCTCTTCTTTTTCATGTTCTAAACCATGTTTGATCCATGGTTCCTCTTATTCAAGCTTAATATACTAATTTCTTTATGTTTGTTTTATGTTCAAGAGACTTTTGTTGGTGGAGATCTTGTTCAAAATACAAAGCAAGGAGCTTTTTGTGATTCTTCAAGAGGTAAAAGGGGGATCCATCTCACAAACCAAGCATGGTGGTGAGAGAGGGTTTTATATTTGATGGATAGTGAATCCATGTGAGGATTCATATCCATGGTCATGTAATAATTTGTGTGTGTTTATGTGTTTTGATTATTTGCCTATGCTTGATATGCTTTGCATGATTTTATTGCTTATATGGTATGCTTATGACATGCATGATGAAGATATATTGAATATATTATGATGGATGTATGATAAAGCAAGAAATTTTGGCTCCGATGGCCAAAGGGAGGCTACGGTTTTGACCCCCAAAAATTAGGGTTTTTGTTGAAATTTTTCAAGAATAAGGAAATTGATTTGTTTAAAGAAACTATGAAGTGGAGAAAATTATTTTTGGTTTCAAAGACCATGGTGAATTTCGACTTTATCACCTCAAAATAAGTGTTCACAAATTAATATTTTCATGAATGGAAAAATTGGATGTTTAGAAAAGCTAGAAAAATAAACAAATGGTTTGTTTTCAAAGAACTTGAGTTCACGTTTTTGGTGAGAAGTTTTAATGGTTTTGTTTGTGTAAAAATCAAGAATGGAACTTAGTTGATTTAGAAGGAAAAATACAAGAATGTTTTCAATAGTCATGTCCACGATTTTGAAGACTTGAAATGCCTTGGTTTTGTGAGAACAAAGTGATTTTCAAAATGAAAATATAACTTGATTTAATACAAGAAATTTGGAAAGGGAATCAGAGTGTTTTAACACTTGAAAAATGGAATTTTCATTTGTGAATGGAAAAGAGAGGTTGAAAGTGTTTGAATCTCAATTTATTTTAAAGAGGATTGATTTTTAGAATTGATATGGAATTATAAAGAATACGTGGGAAACTTAGGATTTTCTAACGTATAACTCATTCTTTGGGTTTTGGAGAGCGTTAGTAAAATTTTAAAGTTAGAAACATTGATTTAATTCTATTGAAAAACGTTAAATTACTGTTAAACCAGTGGATGAACACTGTATGGGAAAATGATAATTTTGCCTGTGATTAGCATTGGTGCATTTTATATGCATGAACTGGTGTATGAACACTGTATATGAATTTTGCCTATGATTGGCATTGGTGCATTGAACATGCATTGAAAAGATTCGAGGGACTGTATAAGGCTATTTGCCTAGGAGAGACATACACCTCTTGAGTGGGTGCGATATGCGTAGTGTAAGTCATTTGATGACCTTCGGGGCATCGGGGTGCGGGTTGCTTACATGGGTGGTTGGTAGCTCTTCTTCCCGTAAGTTAGACCGATGCAACGCACTGATGATCCTGACTGAGACACTATTCTTAATCGAGTTCTCGTAAAGACTGTTGTGTATATGCTAGATGTGCAAATACAAATGAGAATTATAGCACGTGGTCTGAGGCATTTTGGTACCGATAGATCTTTTGGATCGACTTCTCCGAACTGAGTATTAGCTCCATGGAGTAGGAAGTTGAGTCTATGTGCGCATGCATGAAATTGAGCATTTATATCTGTATGATATATTAATTGAGGGATATTAGCTATGACAATTGTTTTGTTAAGGAATAATTAGATGATGATGATGATAATCATGTGATGGCATTACTGTAATTACTGTTACTGTATACATTATGATGACAGCATAATTGTAATTATGACATGATATATCTGTATGGTATGCTGTATGTATTATCTCTATGCTATCATGTTGGTATTGGCATAGGTGATCTCACCTCTTTGTATGTATATTTGTGTACTGTATTTATATTTGGTGAAGACGCTGAGCAACAAATTGTACAAGAAGGGGAAGAGGAACAACTTCCTTCTGATAACGTGGAATTTTGATATTATGGCGTCGAGGTCAAGTTTCTTCGGGTATGTGCGTCTGCAGTTCCATGGAGGAGCAGGAGCATGGAGAACTAGTCCCAATGAGAGGGGACTAATTTATGAGGGACATCTGACAGTAAACTTTAGTAGGGTATTTCACGGGGATACGTTTTTCTCTGTAACTATTTTTGTTCATGTTGAATTTCCATTGCATATCAGGCAGCATTGGGATACTAGATATTATGTCCTAACAAAAATTAGTATCGTGTTGTCTGCTCGGATACCTGTCCGTAGGGCTTCACGTCAAATCGGATTCCTACCTGCGGAGGAGTCTGAGGAGGACCCATCTGAGGGTTCTACTGTTTAGTAAGACTTGGGTAAGTCTAAACTCTGTTACAAGCTATGTCTGTATATATTTAAGTGTGTTATCTAATTTTAGAGAAATGGTCTATATATAAATAATCCTGACAGTACGTTTGTAATGTATGATGATGTAAATTATGTGTGATGATGTATAATATTTTATTTTCCGCTAAGTTTATTTTATAGTTATCAAAGAAGAAAGAAAAAAATTTATAACTCATATTTTTATCACAACATCATATTTTTTTAACTTGGGGGTAATTTGGTAATTAAGTAACATAAATGTGGCACCCTACGGTGGGTGTTACAAGTACCCACACCAGAACTAAAGCCATTACCTACTTGGTTGAAGTACACATTTTTGGGAGAAGAGCAAAGCTTTCCAGTGGTAATTTCCTCGTCTCTTACTGAAGAACAAGAAGGTATGTTAACAGAAGTACTTAAAAGGCATAAAAACGTAATTGGATGGACATTAAAAGACTTAAAAGACATTAATCCATTAATTTGTACACATAGAATACATTTAGAGGATAATGCTAAAACTTCTCAACAACCACAAAGAAGATTAAATCCACACATGAAAGAGGTAGTTAGAGCTGCAGTCCTTAAATTGCTTGATGTTGGAATTATCTATCCTATCTCTGATAGCTAGTAGATAAGCCCTATACAAGTTGTGCCTAAGAAATCTAGAATAACAGTGGTTGAAAATGATAAAGATGAATTAATACCTATGCGAGTCTCATCTAATTGGTATATGTGAATTGATTTTAGAAAATTAAATACTGTTACTAGGAAAGATCATTTCCCCTTACCATTTCTTGATCAAATTCTGGAAAGGGTAGCAGGACATCCATACTACTGTTTTCTTAATGGTTATTCGGGTTATAATCAAATACCATTTACATTGGAAGATTAAGAAAAGACCACTTTTGCATGTCTCTTTGGTACTTTTGCATATAGAAGAATGCCTTTTGGCCTTTGTAATGCTCTGGCAACATTCCAAATATGCATGTTAAGCATTTTTAGTGACATGATTGAGCATTATTTAGAGATTTTCATGGATGACCTGACAATTTTTGGAGATTTATTTGAAATTTGTCTTGATAATTTGGAAAAAGTTCTTAAAAGATGCGAAGAAAAATGATTTGTGTTAAATTAGGAAAAATGTCATTACATGGTTACCTCAGGAATAATGTTAGGTCATGTGATATCTTCTAAAGGAATTGAAGTTGATAACATCAAAGTTGAATTAATTGTCCATTTGTCTTCCCCAAAAACAGTCAGAGAAGTTTGTTTCTTTTTAGGACATGCAGGATTTTACAGAAAATTCATTAAGGACTTTAGTGCCATATCTAGACCATTATGTAATCTTCTGTTGAAAGAAGCACCATTTGATTGGACTTAAGAATGTTAAATTTTTTTTGAAAAATTAATTAGTCTTCTTACATCTGCTCCTATCATGCAATCCCTTGATTGGTCTTTACCTTTTGAGTTGATGTGTGATGCTAGTGATTTTGTTGTGGGCTCTGTTTTAGGCCAAAAAAAGGAAGGTAAGCCTCATGTAATTTGTTACGCAAGTAGAACTTTAAATAGTGCACAAATGAATTACACTACTACTGAAAAAGAACTACTTGTTGTAATTTTTGCACTGGACAAATTTTGATCTTACTTAATTGGTTCTTCTATTGTGATTTTCACCGATCATGCTGCTGTTAGATATTTGATGTCTAAGCTGGATGCCAAACCAAGATTGATACGGTGGATCTTGTTGCTTCAAGAATTCAACATCACAATAAAAGATAAGAAAGGATCTGAAAATGTTGTCGCTGATCATTTGTCTAGACTTACAACAGGCTCACCTTTTGATAGCACACTCATCAATGATTCTTTCCCAATGAATTTTCATTTTCTGTCAATTCCATGCCTTGGTTTGCTAACATAGTCAACTTTCTTGTAACAAGAAAGATGCCGCCTCAATGGACGCACCAAGATAGAAGGAAATTCTTGACAGAGGTGAAAAATTTTTATTGGGATGACCCATACTTGTTCAAATATTGTCCTGACCAAATCTTTCAGAGATGTGTGCCCGACAGTGAGGTAGGTAGTGTCATTAAATTTTGTCACTCAGAAGCATGTGGAAGTCACTTTTCTTCAAAGAAAACAGCTACAAAAATCTTGCAGTGTGGATTTTATTGGCCCACTTTATTTAAGGATTGTTATACTTTTTGCAAAAGTTGTGAAAATTGTTAGAAATTAGGCTCAATTTCAAAAAGAAACATGATGCCTCTGAACCCCATCTTTGTCATTGAAATTTTTGATTATTGGGAATTGATTTCATGGGGTCATTTCTATCCTCATTTGGATTTGTGTATATTTTGGTTGCAGTTGATTATGTCTCAAAATGGATTAAGTTGATTCCATGTTAACACAATGATCATAAAACTGTTCTAAAATATTTAAAAGAAAATATCTTGTGTTGATTTAGAATCCCTCGAGCTATCATCAGTGATAGGGGGAACACATTTTTGTAATAAATCATTTGAATCTTTAATGAAAAAATATGGTATTACACACAAAATTACCACCCCTTATCACCCTTAGACAAGTGGACAAGTTGAATTGACAAATAGGGAGATTAAACAAATTTTGGAAAAAACAGTTAACCCAAATTGTAAAGATTGGTCTTTAAGACTAAATGATGCACTTTGGGCTTACTGTACTACTTTCAAAACATCTTTGGGTATATCACCATATTGGTTAGTCTATGGAAAACCTTGTCACTTGCCTGTAGAATTGGAACATAAAACATTTTGGGCCATTAAAGCTTTCAATCTAGACCTTGATGATGTTTGTAAGATACATAAATTGCAATTAAATGAACTTAAGGAATTAAGAAATAATGTATATGAAAACTCAAAGATTTATAAAGCTAGAACAAAAGCTTTTCATGACAAGATAATTTTGAGAAAATCTTTTGAAATTAGTTAAAAAGTTCTGCTTTCTAATTCTCATCTGCATCTATTCCCTTGAAAATTGAGATCTAGGTGGAGTGGTCCTTTTGTTGTCAAACATGTGTATCCTCATGGGGCCATAGATATTGAGAATCCTAGGAATGGTAATATGTTTAAAGTCAATGGACAAAGACTCAAACCATTTCTGGAAAACTAAGTTGATGAGGTAGAATTCATATCTCTTTCTGATCCTTGTTATGAATAGAATTTATTCCAATTTTGTTGCCTTGTTTTTGCAGTTCTTTGTGTTCCCGGTTAAGTGGTGGATAACGGTACTCCGTGGCTCTCGAGTCGGTTTATTTTTCAGTTTCCCAAAATAACTGAATCCTTCTCCTTTAAAATGGATGTCATTCTTTCAAACCTAAGAAAACATTTTCCTTCCCTCCCTCAAAATGCTCGAACAAAAATCTACGACGTTAGATGTGAAAGATTGAGACTGTTAATGCACAAGGGTATGCCAGAAGATGTACGCTAGATAATTGAAGCAAAGGTCCGACTAGCAGGTGAGTCTTCAATTTCATTTGACTCATACATGCCGGGTCTTGGAAGAAGTTTGTATTCTAAAAGTTGAAGAGCAAAAAGGTTACAAGTCTATCAAAAATGTGCACGATGGAATTGTAACAAACGATGTCGTTCTTTGGGGATGGTTTCGGCAAACAGAGAAGATAAAATTTTCTTCATTAAGAATGGACTGAGTAAGGAGTCAGTAGATGATATCTTATTGACTCTTGAGACACATTCTTGTGGATTTGTGCATCGTGAACTTCTTAATTTGTAGAATCTCTTCAAGAATGAAGAAAAATACTACAGTCTTGGGAATCTGACTCTAAAAGACATTGTTTGTCAATTTATAAGAAAATTGAATGGGAAGCTTATCTTCGACTCA
This sequence comes from Ormosia emarginata, assembly GCA_029884605.1. Lineage (NCBI taxonomy): Eukaryota > Viridiplantae > Streptophyta > Magnoliopsida > Fabales > Fabaceae > Ormosia > Ormosia emarginata. The sequence continues at coordinate 9,237,184 of JAQQTP010000056.1, read as the reverse complement.
TAGAAGGCATTTAAGTCGTTACTGGACATTAAACTAGAGGTAGATGTAAGTCATATCCATAACAACTTTTACATATTATCTTCTTCTTCTTCTTCTTCATGTTCTTCTTAAAAAAAAGAAAGAAAGAAAAATTCTTTTGAACAAGGGCGATGTAGAAGGAGTACCATGGCTTTAATTAGTTATGGAGCCCTAGCCTTTGGCTGACCCGTCATTGACTCGGGTGGACCTTTGCACGCTGGTCCTTAAAAAAGGTTCGTGTACCATACTCTGTAGAGAGCCACACTCCATAACCAATGTTTAACATCTAGGCACTGTGGAGTTGATGGACAGGCAGAAGTGTACCACTCTGGTTATTGGTGAGAAGTAGCCCGCAACTGCCAAAGTGTATGAGACATCTGAGCTTGATCTTTTTTTTTATTAGAAGGGGCTCTCAGCGCCCTCAGATGGGATGTTCTATATCTTGGACATTTCAAGTTTCAGATTTTAGCATTTTTGTTGATGCTACGAGCCCAAGTATGAGCTCTCCAAGTTCCAGACCGAGGATGGAAACTCACGATGGTTTCTTCTTTCTTCTTTCTTCGAATAAACGGACGTGAGTGTCTACTGCACTGGTGACACGCAATATAAAGATATGCCACTACTATACTCATGACACACAATATAAAGATATACTAAGAAAACTGTACATAAAGGTATGTCATCATTTGTTGTTATCTTTCTTTTATCTTTGTATAATTTTGTTGTATTTTAGTTTTGGACAGACGATCCTTTGAGCAGGGTCCTTTAGGGGTTTCTAGACTTTTTTACCCTAATGGTTTTCTTGAAGTAACAAAAAAACCAAGTAAAAAAAAATAAAACAACAAAAATTAAATTTTTTTTTAAAAAAAAGATCCTATGTTTCTTAATTTCAAACTTTTCTGACAACAAACAACCTTCCCTTATAGGTGCTATTATTACTTTTTTCATTCTTTTTCCCATTTAAACACTCCATTTTCTCTACTTTCTTCTAACTTAGAATCATTCGAAGGGAAGGTGAGTATAGAAATGGAAGGTATTTCTATTCGTCAACTTAAAAATATCTATATATTTTGTGAGTCTAAGTATGAGAAGGGTTTAGAGTTTGTAAACGCAGCTAACACTCTTGGTCGATCACTTACTGTGAGGAATATTCATATTGTATATGAGGGAAGTTGCCGTGGGTTAATGGGAGTTGTATTACTTGCTGCATATATAGGAGGCAGTCAGGTTTTAGGTGTCATTCCTAGACCTTTAGCTCAACAGAACATTACTGGAAAGACAATTGGGGAGGAACTTAAGGTATCATCAATGCATGAACAAATGAAGATAATGCTTGACAACTCTGATGCATTCATTGCCTTACCAGGTGATTTTGGTACCTTGGAAGAAGTTTTTCAAATTGTCTCTTAGGCCTAACTGAACATCCACCATAAACCTATAGGTTTGTTGAATGTAAATAATTTTTTTGAGATTTTGTTACTTTTTTCTTGACTATGTTGTGGAACAAAAATTTATCACACCTTTGGCAAGACAACTTTTTATCTCTACTTCCACTATTGATGAATTGATTTATAAATTAGAAGCTTTTGTTCATAAACTTGACCCAGTAATAACTTAGATAGATTGGTCAGTAGGAAGCAGTGAGGGAAGCAGGATGAAAAGAAAGCTAGATTTGACACTTCGTTTATAGCTTTCCTTTACTTTTGATTTTATTTATCGTACTTTATTTTTGTTTAAATTTGTGTCAGATTTCTCTAATAGGTAATATCTTCTATCGTTTACTCATCTATATTTTAACATCGAGGATAATGTTGTGATCTAGTTGGGGGGAAAGGATAGTTGACTAAAAAAAATTTCTTTTTTGGGAAGTATGATATGATTGTCATGGACTTACTAAACCAATGAATGATGGCAGAGTAAGGAGTAATTTTACTCTTGAGACGCATCTAAATTGGGAAGTATGTTCAGTGATATGACTGTCAAAAACCTATTCATAGTAAAACCAATTAAGTATGGCATAGTAAGGAGTGAATTTTTCCTTGGAGGTAAGTTTACTCTTGAGACGCATCTTAGTTGAGGAAATAATTATTTTGTATAGAAGTAGCAAATAGATTCTTGGATCTTGCATAAATTGTCTTCTTTCTTAAAAATCACAAGCTTGGATATGAATGTTGATATGGTGGATTGAGAATGATAGAAATATGTCTTGTGAGATTTTGAACCTATTGATAACTGAATTGAATATCTGTACCATTCTCTTCTTTCTTGTGTGATTTTCACTCATGGAATTATTACTCTAGAACTTGCTTTGATTCTTTTTGAGGCTATATTTTCACATGCATACATAAATATGATTGAGACATTTTGAAATAGCTACTTTGACCAAATAGCTATCCTTGTATATTTTCCCTTGTGTAACCCTTTTGAGTTTATTTGACCATTTATTATTTTTAGCTCATTACATGCCTTCAAAAAAAAAAGAGAAAAAAGAAAAAAAAATATGTTTTTACCCAACTTTAGGAAATAAGAGAGCATTGACCTTGTTCTTGAATAAGTGTAGGGGTGTGTGCAAAATGATCAAAAAAAGAAAGAAAGAAAGAAAGAGCTAACCACTGTGTAATCAAAGGATTATCAGAGTCCCTGATACACCATGTGACATATCCATACCTAGAGTAAAGATGGATACTTGGAAACAACAAGAAGAGAAGGAGAAGGTTCAGACTTAACAATGAATTCAATTCATCAATTTGGGATTGATCTTCAACAAAACATTAGTCAAATATTGGTCATTGCCCTTTATGATGAATGTTCTCAAACATCTTCTTCACTCTAACTGTATCATAATGCTCTTTTATTCTCTTTAGGTATTTATCTTTTCACATCCATATTATCCCCTCTCCTTTACCATGGCCCCATTACAACCTTGAATAAAGTCCTCTTGATTTTTGTGTGCATGTGTTTTGAGTAGCGGAGAAGTAGAAGATAAGCAAGCTTATAGTAGTGCAATTTTTCATGGGTTGAATTGAGTGAAATACCTACGTTTTAAACACTTGAGGGATTGAGAGTGAATCTTGTGAGGATCTATCATTCTTGACTTATACTTTTCAACTAAAATTTCATTGGTTGTTAGTTTGAGATATGAAGAAATATTACCTCATTAATTCTTTGATCCTTGAATTTCTGGTTGCTCTTCTTGTTTCATCAAGTCTTTTAGAGTTTTTAGCTTTTGAGTCTATATCGTTTTTCTTTGTTTCCTAGCTTTGGTCTTATGTGTTTTGCCCAAGAGTGCAAAAAGTTAAGTGTGAGAGAATTTGATAATCACATATTTTATATATTAATAAACCCTCATTTTTAGTCATTTGCACTTTCCATGTACTTAATTGATTAAGTCTGGTTACGTTTTGTAAGTTTGGACTCAAATTGGACTTAACTGATTTTTTTAACATTATTTTGGTCTTACACTATTTTTGTATTTCGGCCATATCTTGAGTTCTAAATATCTTATAATTATATATCTTACCTTGTAGGAAAGATAAGAGAGAGCTCTACAACTTTTATGAAGAGCTCTAGGGCTTAATCGGACATCTAGTGGAGCTAAATGAGCTTGGAAGTTAGAACATGAGTTTTGTGACTGGAACCTGAATAATGTGCAGTAATCAGAGAATAACTCAGGCTGTAGGAACTTCCTTGAGCTAAAATTTGGATACTTGAACATTAAGACTCATATCTATAACTTTCCTGAAGAACACAAAACTCATATCAGACTCCTTAAAGGTGATATTGGGCTTTGAAGACAGAACAGAGGTGTTGTACTTGGACCTGAACACTATTTAGTAATTGGGTTATATCTCGAGCTGTAGATGGCCTTTGGATCTGAAACAGGTGCTATTGGAAAGATAAGACAAAATGCTACAACTTTCATGAAGACTATGTTTTATAAATCTGATGGCATCCATGAGATCAACACTGAATGATTTCAGAGACAAAGATTCTCAATAATTTTCCACTCACCAACTCACCATTTGGCATTTTCCATTGCTCCACCCACTCCTCACCCACTCATTAATCAGCCCCCTTATCATTTTGTATCTCTAATCCTCTATAAAAGGCTCCATTGGCTGATCATTTAGGAGACTTTGTGTTTTAGGCTTGTTTAGGAGAAATTATGTTGATGCTTGTATATTGTCTTCCTTTGTTGTAATTTTCTTTTATTCTAATTTTGAGTTATGCTCATCTTTCTTTTCTATTCTCTTTCTTTCTTCTTGATTATGAGTACTTAATTTTCATTTTGCTTGGGTGAAAAAGTGAAGCTCTTGGTAATGAAATAAGGTAAGATTATTCTTTTTTTTGTGCTTAAAAGATATATTATAAAGTGGACATTATATGTGTTATATTTTGTTTCCAATCAATTTAAAAACCTTCCTTGTATAGTGAAGATCTTGATTTATTGTAGACAAAAGGATTGGCATAGTGAATGCTTGAGCTCACTTACAATTGTTGGTAGATAATTGAAGAAATCATAATATGATTGCATATATAATTGAGCTTTGAATGTTATATTTTTCGATTGGAACTTCCTTTATGTGTAGATTTCAATTGAGTTATAAAGAGAAATAATCTTGCTTCTAATTTATTACCAAGAGTGGATCTCCTAACCCAAGCAAATCCTTTTTCATTTGTGAACAACTTTTATTCCTTTTGGTATTGTGACAAATCCTTTTCTTACCTCAATTAATTTTTCTTCATCAATTCCCTGTGGATCAACCTCGGACTCCCAAGAATTTATTACTTGAGACAACCTGCACTTGGGTATGTATCCTTTAATTTGCATCAGTTAGCCATTAATGATGACCCAAGACATGTATTTATAGTGTTTCAGATTAAAAAAGTCATTGGGTTCATTAAAGGGCAACATTAAATGCCAAGAAAATAGTCATTGGCTATTGTCAGAAACGTTGTAATCGATTACATGCTCAATGTAATCAATTACATTGCACTAAGAATGTGTTCTTGACTTTCTGGATAGGATGTAATTGATTACATGACCTCTTCCAGACTTATAATCGATTACAACCTTACTGTAATCGATTACAAGGCTTCTGCCATGCTTGTAATAAGTGTAATCAATTACAATGGCCCTTAAACATATTTTTCAAGTCCATTCAAGCTTGATGGCCATATCCAACTTAGAAAAACATAGAATTGTTGAGATATAAACATGATTCGCAAAATCCAAGATTGGAATCAACATTACTTTAAAATATGAACTTCGAATTTCAAGTTGATTTAAAAATATCTTTGAAAAACCATTTGAAGATAATGGAGATACTTGAGAGCATTTTACATTGACATCCTAAGACTTATAACCTATACCAAATATATCTCTTTTGATCTTGGTAACTTTTTTTTATCTTGGTCTTCATCTTGACTTTGTTATGATCAAAAATTTCATTTGATATGCTTCATGACATAAGTATTCACAAAAATAAGATAAATAGTTTAAAATGAAACACAATTAATTTTAAGTAATTATTATAATAATTTCATATTCAAAGACGATAGATAAATAATTTAAAATTTAATTTGATGTAATGTTAAAGCAAAATACACTATCAATCTCAAAGGGTTAGCTTATAAGAGGATGAATATGTGATGTGTGAGTAGGCATTGTTACAAGTTTGAAACCCATTTATGACAATTATTTGAGGCTAAGCCATAAGGAATATTGTTGTGAATCACCAAGTGCTGACATAGATGGTCTACCTTTAATCGAACGAAGGAGGTGGATTAGTCGAGATACACGAAAGCTATCCTAAATACTACCATATACCAAAAGCGAAAAATGTTAGATCCAAGTCCCTTTTGTGATGAGTTTTGATGAGTAACAAACCATATTTGAAAACATGGTCTCATAATGATAAGATAAACTAACTAGGTTTGTGGTTAGTTTGTAGTTGATCTGTAAATTTTGAGCTTAACTGGTCCTTAAAGAGGAATCATAAAGGAATAAACATTTGACATGTTTTAAAGTAAAGAAGCTTCAAAGGAGTCATGAGAAAACTCAATGAAGACATGAGAAGACTCAAGAAAGATATGAAAAGATTCAACAAAGTTATGAACATCCTTGAGAAGACTCAAAAATTCCATGAGCAGACTGATTAAGATAAGAAATTCGAAGATGAGTACACTCGCCTCACACAACTCCAAGAAAATGCACCAAGATTGAAAGGCATATCCAAAGACTCTCTTTCTCTGTGTTTTCATTGTGGACAATCCATCATTTTATGATATTCAATTAGAAAGAGTCACTTGCAAAGATTGGAGAATTTTGGCTAAGTAGTAAGAGTTGAGCAGGCTCATCAAACTCAATCTACTCATGGCGCTATAAGGCAAAATTGCACCAGCCATGAAAAAGCTACATTAGTAATGATTAGTTTTGTTTTTGATGTGTCAGGAACAATAGAAATCTAATGGCTAGTCTAAGGAAGGCTATAAAAGGACTTCATAATAAATAATAAAGGGTTTGAACAATGATTGACCAATATAATAGTGCAAGAATTCTGTTTACTCAGCAAAAGCCTTTTTAGTCTATACAATTGTTCTCTGCATACCAAAGCATTCTGATATAACTTGTTGTAGGTGTAATTCTCTAAGCTTCCACCAAGTTTATCCACTCTAAGAATGTTATGAAAGATAAATCTTTTCTATATCCTATTGTCTATACATTTACCTTACTGGTGAGAGTGGTGAACTAGTGGTGTGTGCTAGCCATGGTGAGAAGCGAATTTAGAAGCCAGGAGTGGCTGTTGTAAACAAAGAATACTCGGTTTATAGCTGGGAGTAGCTATGGTGTACAAAGAATACTCAAAACAGTGAAGAAAATCCTAGTAGTACCTAGGGACTAGATGTAGCCTCAAGTGGTTAGAGATGAATTAGGATAAATCTTTGTGTTAAACTTTCATTTCCCTACTTCTCTGATTTAAACTTCTGCATGTGTTTTTAAAAGAAAAAGCACTGAAGAAACATTTTCTTATAAACTCAACTTGAGTGCTTTTCACACACATAGATCCTATCACTTCTAAAAGACTTTCAAATCTTACTCAGTCCCTGCATTAACACATTTTAGTTTTAATCTTTGTCAAAGTTTGTAAGTCTAATTTTAGACTATTAGACCACTACAATTATTTTATTTCTATCAATCTTAATCATTTGTCTCATACAAGTACATTTGTACTAAGTCTACTCTTCATCTCTGAGAAATTACTAAGAGTCTACTTAGTACCAAGTTCTAAACTTAAGTAAGAGTTGAGCAGACTCAGTTACTTAAATTTCAAGAATTGCTTAGTCTGCAAAAGAAGACCACAATTCATCCCCCTTTCTTATGGTTGGTGCCAACTTCAGTTGATATCAGACCTTAGACTATGGGTTAAGCACACTTAACCGTGTAAGAGGAAAAAGATCCAAAAAGGGAAAATGACAAACCAACAAGGAGGAATGTTCATTGCAGAATGTGCTTCTACAAATAGACCACCTGCCTTTAATGGAAAGGATTATTACTACTGGAAGGATCGTATGAGACTTTTCATTGAATCATAACATGTGGATTTGTGGGACATTGTTGAAAATGGTCAATACATTCCCACAGTTAGATTTGATGGTGGAAGAACGATTGAGAAACCAAAGAGTGATTAAACTGATGAAGAAAGAAACAAGTACATCTTAAACTCCAAGGCAAAATTCTTTTTGACATATGCACTAAGTAGAAATGAATATGATTGAATAAGTGGATGCAGTACAGTAAAAAAAACCTAGGATACATTGATGATTACTCATAAAGGAACCAGCCAAGCAAATGAAGCTAAAGTATAAGCATACTTGTGCACTAATATGAGTTGTTCAAGATGTAAGAGCATGAAACAATATTTGAGATGTTTGCTCGATTTGCAATCATCATAAGTGGTCTGAAATCACTTGGCAAAACATATTCCAATTAAGAGCATGTAAGGAAATTGCTTAGGAGCCTACCAAAAAGTGTGGAGACCCAAAGTCTAAGCCATTCAAGAGGCTAAAAACTTGTCTACTCTTCAACTCGAGCAACGTCTTACCTCACTTAAGGTTCATGAACAAGAGTTAGCAAAAATTAATAAAGACTTCCCAAAGAAAAGGAAGGCAGCAGCTCTTAAATCTACTCAAAAGTATACAAGCAGAAATACTGCTCATCAATCTTCTCATCAATTTGCTTAACTCTCCACTCTAAAATCTTCTCAAGAGTTAGATGAAGACAATGATGAAGAAGATGATCTTTCAGATGAAGAAGAACTCTTACTCATATCCAAAAAGATTCAGAGGATGCTAAGAAGAAAAGGTAAAGGCAAGAGAAGCTTCCAACTGAGAAAGGATGAGCAAAAAGGTGACTCAACCAACAAAGGACAAATAATTTCTTTTGCGTGTAAAAACTTGGTCACATAAAGTTAGAATGTCCATTGTTGAAAAAGAAACCAAAAAGAAGTTTAAAAAAAAAGGAATGTTGGCCATATGGGAGGATCTTGATGAAGAATCCTCAAGTGATTATAAACAAGATGAGGCAGCAAACCTATGTCAGTTGGGAAGATACTCAGATAGTGAAGATGAGGTATTAGACTTAGAAACTACTCAACTTTCATATAAAGAATTAGAAATAGATTTTGATAATCTCTTGAATGACTCAAACACTTTAGCTCAAAAATGTATTTGCTTGAAAACTAAACTTTCATATGCTTTAAAGGAAAATGAAATTTTGAAAGCTGAGTTAAGTGTATTGAGTCAAGAGAATGAGAGTTTACTAAATTTAAATACAAACCTGATAGCTTTAATAAAACTCAACTTTGTGAAGTCTGCTCAGACTTCTACTCAACTATCTACTCAAAGTGATGATGAAGTAAATAAGCTGAGAAAGAAGGTTGAGGAGCTAAAAATGGACCTAGCCAACTTTGTCAAGAACACCAAAATTTTATAAATGCTTCTTGGTAGCCAAAGGTGTGCTTTTGACAAAGTTGGTCTAGGCTATGGAAAATCCACATAACACAAGCTATATCTACAACTATTTATGCCACCCAAGAAGCTTGAAATAAGATGTTTCTACTGCAACAAGCTTGGTCATAAAGCCACAACATGTTACAGTAAAAATACATCACCAAATAGGGAAGAAACTAGCCAGAGAGGACCTAAGCAGATCTGGGTACCTAAAGTTGTTAAATCTACTCATGCAGGCATATCTAATCTCAAGGAAGAAAAAATATAAGTGGTACTTGGATAATGGATGCTCACGACATATGATAAGAGATAAGAGTAAATTTATCATTAAAAGCTAGAGATGGTGAGATGTAACCTTTGGTGACAATGGCAAAGGAAAATAGTTAGTATAGGTAAGGTTTGTAAGTCTTATTCTACTCAAGTAAATGGTGTTTATTATGTCAAATGGTTAAAACACAATCTTCTTAGCATCCGTTGATTTTGTGATAATAGCTATGAAGTAGTGTTTGAACTAACAAAATGCATAGTGAGAGAATCCAATTATGGCAAAATCTTCTTTTCTTCCAAAAGAGAAAAAAATCTATATAGTGTTGATTTAGAGGACCTCACTCATCAAAATGTAGAATGTCTTTTTGCTACAAATGATCAAAAATAAATTTGGTATGAAAAACTAGGTCATAAATATGAAAACAATTTCAAAGCTAATAAAATATGACCTTGTTAGAGGCTTGCTAAAAATCAAATATACAAAGGACATGGTGTGTAAACCTTGTCAAAAAAGCAAGTAAACAAAGTCAAGTTTTCACTCAAAGAATATAGTTACAACTCACAGACCACTTGAAATTTTATATATTGATTTGTTTGGTCAAACTAAGTCCACTTCTTTAGGTGGAAAAATATATGGTTTTATGATTGTTGTTAACAACTCAAGGTTCACTTGGTGGTCTTCCTAAGTCACAAGGATTAGTCTTTTGAAGCATTTAAAGTCTTTTATAAAAATGTTCAAAATGAAAAATGGATCTGTATTACTACTATAAGGAGTGACCATGGGGGAGATTTTGAAAATCATCTTTTCAAAAGCTTTTATGATGAAAATGACACAGTGCAGAATTTTTCTTGTCCAAGAACTCCCCAACAAAATAGAGTTGTGGAAATAAAAAAATTGTATACTACAAGAAATGGTCAGAACACTTCTTTGTGAATCTGATCTCCCTAAGAACTTTTGGGCTGAGGCAGTAAACACATCATGTTACATTTTGAATCGAGTTACCTTAAGACAAATTCTAAAAATGACTCTATATGAGCAGTGGAAAGGGAGAAAACTAAACATTGCATACTTTCATGCCTTTGGATGTGAGTGTTATATCCTAAATACTAAAGATCAACTGAGAAAATTTGATCCTAAATCTGATAAAGGAATATTCTTAGGATACTCAACAACATCAAAGAATATATAATGTATAACACAAAAACTCTTGTAGAAGAAAGCATGCATATTGTATTTAATGATGCTAACAATCCTATTGAGAATAGAGACATTTCAGACCTAGAAGATAACATGCAGTAACTAAACTTCAATGATAAAACACAATAGAAAGAATTTGAGAAAGAGCAGAAAAAACAAAAGGAAGAGCATAATAATGATAAGCAGGAAGGTCAAAATACTTAACTCCCTACTCTTGAATTTACTTAACTCCCTAAGGAATGGAAACAACATCCTACTCATCCCAGTGACTTATAATTTGAGACACTTCAACTGGTGTAAGGACCATATCACAACTAAAGAATCTGGACAACCATCTAGCTCTTATATCCCAAATTGAACCAAAAAATGTGGATGAGTATTTGGAAGATGAAAACTGGATTTTTTGGCCATGCAAGAGGAGTTGAACCAATTTAAAAGAAGCAATTTGTGGACACTGGTTCTTGCACCTAAAGATTACACTCTCATAAGCACAAATGGGTGTTTGAGAACAAATTGGAAGAAGATCGGAACGTGGTAAGAAACAAGGTGAGACTAGTTGCTCAAGGGTATAATCAACAAGAAGATATAGATTATGATGATACTTATGCCTCTATAGCTAGGCTTGAAGCTATTTGAATTCTACGTGCCTTTACATCCTATAAAGGTTTTAAACTCTTTCAAATGGATATTGTAACATCCTCCCTAACCTAATAGCAACAATTATGGTTAAGAAAGTTTAATAACACTTGTGTGAGTAGCTTGATAATTCTGGTTACGATCTGGGTTAGTTTAAGCAAGATACTATAACACAGAATGTGAAAAATAGCTAATATTAACTCAGAACTTGGCATAAATAGTTTAGATGATGGAAATAAATATGAAAAAATTATTTCTAGATCATAGATAGTTAGAATAAGTTATGGTAAATTTTGGATAATTAATTGCGTCTAGTTTGGCATTTTTAATAACACAGGGTAAATGTTTAAAGGCCAAATTAAATAAGAAAGTATCTCATAAAATGATATTTTATGGAGATATCAATTAGAGGATGGAAAATATTTTGGAAGTGAATATAGGTTAAGGAAGATACTTGTACGCCTATTAACTTAATTCTTTTAGTTTAACTTAACTTAAGAAAGAGTAATAGAACTTAGGTGATAGTTCATAGTGTATAGAAAATTGTTGAAAAATGAGTATAAGAATTAAATAAAGTCCTAGAATTTTCTATAACACTTATAAAGTTAGAAAAAATCATTAATGGAAGATCAAAGTATCCCTAAGAGAAGCAACACTTCCATTTAACCATAAAAGTCAGAGGAATTTATCCTTTTCCTCCCTTCATACGCAACTAATGTTGTAGTAAGATAAGAATAAAAAGAAAAGAAGAAATGGAGAGAAAAAAGAGAGACAGAGAGAAGGAATGAAGAAAAGAAAGAAAGAACAATAGAAAGGAAGAACAAAAAAAGGAAGAAAAACTCCATCATCAAGAGAACTAGGTAAGGGTTATTGAATAACCTTGCTATACTGTCTTCTTCATTGCTTACTAAACTTTTTCATGGATGAATTAGTTGGGAGTTTCATATGATTTTTTCCATAAGGAAATAAGTATATATGGTTGATGAGATAGTTTCAAGTGTGTGTGTGTGTGTGTGTGTGTGTGTGTGTGTGTGTGTATATATATATATATATATATATATATTCAAAACCATTATAGCTTGTTTGTGATGATGTATACAATACCATTTATTGAATTTATGGCTTTGTTATATGGTGTTTAGTTTGAATAGATGAAAATAATGGTTTTGTGGATATAGAATTTGAAGGAAAACGAAAGAAGTATCTGGTTTTGCTGAAGAAGACTAGTTGCTAATCAAATAGCATTAGTAGCTATTCGATGCTATTTGATTAGCAGTGTTCAGAATTGAGATAAACAAGCTGCTATTCAAATAGCATCAGTGGCTATTCGAATAGCATTATCCAGAATTGAAAGAAATTAGTTGCTATTCGAATAGCAGCATCTAAAACTTCAATAAATTAGTTGTTATTTGAATAGCATTAGAGGCTATTCGAATAATAATATCCAAATTTGTGAAAACAAAGTACTTTTGTCTATGGGGACCAAAATGAAGCTTATAATATGACTCAATTCACTAATTGAAGTATCAAGTGATATGAATGTGCATCTAATAAACCCTAAAAAGAATGTTAAGTTGTACTAGAAATGAATTGCTCCTTTGAATCATTAAAGTTGAGCTAGTATTGAATGCATATATATAGAAGGTGACTTAAATTTAAGAGATATCAGATATGATCCTCGTACCTGGAGGTCATCTTAAATTTGATGTTGAAAATAATCGTATATATTCCTTGTATCTAGAGGATAGTCCTTATATCTAAAGGATATATTATAGAATAATCCTTGTATCTGAAGGATATATTATAGAATAATCATTGTATCTAAAGGATATATTATAGAATACTCTTCGTATTTGGAGGATATATTGTAGAACACTCCTCGTATATGGAGGATATAGTATAGAACACTCCTCGTATATGGAGGATATATTATAGAATGATCCTCGTATCTAGAGGATATATTATAGAATAATTCTTGTATCTGAAGGATATATTATAGAATACTCCTCGTATCTGGTGGATATATTATGAAATAATCCTTGTATCTGAAGGATTTATGAAAAAAATAAACCTCATACCTAGAGGAAATACTATAAAGATCTTGAATATAATCCTCGTACTTGGATTATTAAGAATTAAAGCTAGACTATCACTAAGTGTTGGATAGTTTAAAAAGGTTGCATGCCCTATCTATTTATAGGAGATGAAGGATATGAGATTATACTCTTGTTATAGTAAGCTATGACTTATGTGTGATATATTCTGATGAAATTTATCATTTATTGATGATGCATTGAAATTAGTTGTATTATTTGGATACAAGTCATTGTTTAATAATAATAATTTGAATTTTTTTGCCTCGAGAAGATAAAGGACTTATTTTGGCTTTTGCCACATTTCTATGTTATATTTTAAATATTGATTTGTTTTTTCCCCGAAGCAACTGAAATTATTGGGGTGTCACTATTTATGTTAGAACTACTGAGAATTATAGAATTCTCACCCCATGTATTATATTTCTATGATAATTCTAGGGTAAGATCCTCCTGCAAAGTGAAATAACAAATATGGTTATAAAGTGGATATACTTCACTTTTGGATTTTGCCTTATCTTTACTTTTGGGGCGATAGTTTGTATATAGTTTATTGAAATATGTGCCTTAGAGGTCAAGTTTGTATATTTAGAATGATGATGTACTCATATATACCGATGACAATTTTCAATTGTATGTGTATTATTTTCCCTCATAAGGCTCAAATATATGCATATGAATTATAAATGTTTATCAAAAGATAATATTAGTTTAGTTGTGATGTTCCTAATCCTAATTACTATTGTGTAAATCCTAATTACTCATATATACCGATGACAATTTTCAATTGTATGTGTATTATTTTCCCTCATAAGGCTCAAATATATGCATATGAATTATAAATGTTTATCAAAAGATAATATTAGTTTAGTTGTGATGTTCCTAATCCTAATTACTATTGTGTAAATCCGAATTTACTATTAGTGTTGGGATGTTACATGTAACACCCCTTTGGAGGATGTCACATATATAAAGAAAATAAATAAAATCTACCCAAGTTGTAAAACATTTATTACATAATAATATGGGTCGCAAAATAATTCCTGTTAAACAGATTATTAAAAAAAAATAATATGATGACGACGACGGTGTTTCTGCGTTTAGAGTTACCTTTATCCATTAGGTGTCATTGGGGTGGTGTTTCCACTGAGCCTAGTGAGATGACACTCGTATCGACTGCGCGGTCTCATGTCCGCCGAGTGTCGAGGCATCCTAGGTATTTATCTTCTGATGAGTTTCCTGAGAGTGATCCATCAGAGGAATAAATATTTATGATGTGTATTTTTGGGCGCGTCTGCGTATGTATATATTGACTCTTTACTGTTTTGATTTACTGTTTCTGTTTAAATATTTGTAGTTGTAGTTGTAAATTATTTGTATAACTTATGAATAATTAAAAACAGATTTTACCGGTCCGAAAAAATATTATTTTTCTGCCCCGTAGCAAATCACACAAAAAGTCCATATAAAATCACAGACAGTAATATTGGACACTAAATCAAGTAGAAAACAATTAAAAATAGCAAAAACAGGACAAACAAAGACGTTCGGGACATAATGGTCATTTTTCATTTTTTCCCACAACGTAGCTAATCATCCAAAATGTTCAAATAAAATTACAGACATTATTAATTGTCTGTATATCTTCCAAAAAATTAAAACAGTAGCTCGGAAAAACTTTTATTTTACCGTCTCGAAACAAATTACGTAAAAAGACCAAATAAAATTTGAGCCTGTATAAATGTATTGGTATTTCATGCAGAAATCGAGAAACAGTAAAATAGGGACACAACGGTCATTCACACGAAAGCTTGAAAAACAGCATACAGTACATTCAGAACATTTTCTAAAAATTGGGGTGTTACATTACAAATGTAAAAAAATATTTTTTTTAAATAGTTTTATAAATGAAGAGATTTATGTTCTTTAACCTCTTGGTTTTGAAAATAAGGAATTTTTGAACCATGTTTTCAAACTCTCCAAAGCTCTTTATGGACTCAAGCAAGCTCCAAGAGCTTGGTTTGAGAAGCTAAGTAGTTTTCTACTTGAAAATGGTTTTGAAAGAGGAAAAGTAGATATCACACTGTTTAAAAAACATCTTGAAAGTGATTTGCTAATTGTGCAAATATATGTGGATGATATTGTATTTGGTTCAACTAATGGACCTCTTTGTAAGGAATTTCACTATAAGAAAAGTATGTTTTTGTGGCCGATTCGAATTCGTCGCAAATTACGATAGATTTTATAGTGGATCCATTGCGACTGATATTTGCAATGAATTTTTTGCCACAAACATTTTCAGTGATACATTTACCATATTGTTTTTTTAAGAGAAGAGTTTTGTGGTGGAAAGTTATAAAATGAATAAAAAATTTTAAGTAAAAAATATTAAAAAAATTTTAAGGCAGACTAATCCACTGCAAAACCTGCCACGAGTTTTTTAAAAAAAAAAAATTGACAAATCTTAAGCTTTTTACCCTATTGTCAATCTCATCCATCTTTTACCCTATTCCATTATTAGTTCACGCAACAAAGCAACTTGCTAAATTTCTTCACTGCTGTCCACCGTGGCTGCCATGAATGTTGCAACAGCTAAAAGGATTAGCGTTATTTTCTTTGCCAGTCACACCAAAAATTGCACCTTTGCTCCACGTTTCTAAGGTTTCCATTCTTTGCTCCGCGAAGAGATTGCAACGATTATCAATGGCAAAGACCCTCAATCTCTGAGGTTCTGCTGTGAGTTTTGCTTCTTGTTTCCGTGTCTTCTATCTTTGATTTTTCTCTTAATTCTCTTTTAGTTTTGCTTCCTAATCAATTTTTGTGTGATTTTATCTCCTTCAAGTTTTTTCCTTAAATACCTCAAATTTGTGATTCTGTTGATGCAATTGCACATGGTTTTGATTTGAAGCTAATCTTATTTCTAATTCTTATCTTGAATAATTTATTATGCTATTAAATTTCTATAATATGATGATCTTTGAAGATTCTTGTCTTTAATTTTGTATAGGATGCCCTATCTCTAGGTTGCTATAATTTTACTTTTAGAGCAGAGTGGTTGATGTTTGTGAAGAGTAGAAGGAAAATTGAAAGCACATCTCAGGTACCTTTCAGTCTTTATCTAATAATAATATATATAATTAGGTATATTGGTTGATGTTTATAAATTTGATAATATGCTTGGTGTTTTGATTGTACACTAATTTTGTGTGCTTGGTTAATGTGTAGACAATCTGTTTGACAAAATGCATACATCATCCCTTGTTATTTGTGATCCATCTTGGTTAAGAGTTGTAGATTATTTTAGTCCATATTTGCCCAGCTTTAGCTTATTTTGATTTTGGACCAAACTGTAAATGATTTTCTAATATGAAACCTTTAATATTCATATCATATGTATTATGTATTTAGTTTTAAGAGAATAAAATTCTCTGCAAAATGGTAACAAAAGAGGAAGAGCATATAATCATCATCGTTATCCACTCAAACTTGAAACTTTGACTGCCTTGTGGGAGGGGGATGAGGGGTCTCTTATCAAAACCTTTGTCATTTGCAAATGGATGAAGGTTAATAAATTATGGTTTTATGATGATTTTATGAGCTAAAGGTAGAAAGTAAAATAATGATTTTATGATTATGTACTATATTAAAAGTTTATCTGAAAATAAATTATGGTTTTCATTAGCCAATAATTCATTTCATTGTTCTATATTTCATATTGTAATTCTCACTTGCAGGCTCTGAAAATTATTTTTCCACTAACTTAGCATTTGTTGTATTGTCTAGAAAATTGAGTTATTATGTAATGCTTACATGTGTTTGATCTTACATGTTAGGGGTATATGAATATGATATGTACGCTTCTATGTATGATGAGAGGCTCTTTGTAGGTTCTCGTTGATCCCAATCGAGTTATCTTTGCTCACTCTCTTCATGCTTTAAATCATTATTGCATCTTAACTTAAATCACGGAGAAGTAGGTAACCTCTTTATATATTGTCTTTTTTTACTACAAGTAGCTAGGATGGTAGTTAGAATGATAGCACTTTTTGGCCTTTTATTTTTCCTTCTTGATTCCTTCTCTTTTTATTGGTTTTCTTATTCTTCTTCTTCCTGATCTTTTCATTAATCTTTGGCTTAATTGTTGGGTTAGTTATATCAGTGACTGGCACCATAATTCTTGGGTTGGGTCCTTGCTCATATAAAGTCAATGGTTTAGTTGGTGAATATGTAAGCATAAGGAATCTATCATAGAGAGAGACAAAGAAAAAGGTTTTTCTCTAATTGTGGAGCAGTAACAAAGTAAAATGCAACTAACTGAAAAGAAAAGAACACTTTCCCCCTATAACCAATCCAAATGTTTTGCTTTTACAAGAAAATATAAATTAGGTACAATTCAGTGAATATCCAAATTCAAGGGGCATGTGACTACTATACAAATTGAATCCTATGTGATCTTTTCAAGTTTTAACATTTTCCTCCTTATCTCTTCATATGCTCCACATTTAGGCCTCATTAATTAGATTTACTAGATACTTTCTTGATTATAATATAAGAAATTATTATAAAAATGAGTTAAAATTTTTATTTTCTATTTTGCGATTAATTAATTTTTAACTCCCACATGAAGCAACAGATGCTCTTCTGCAATGGCATACATTACATGTGGTTGAAATTTATGACTAACAAAGTACTCTTCCGCAAAGGTTGTCTTATATCAGTTTTAATTATTTAACACTAGAATGCTTTTTAGACTTCAAAGAAGGAACATATAATTAAGCAGCAGTATGTCTTAGAACTTCTGTTTTCTTCTTGTTTTGTTGAATTTTTTTATCAATCTGATTTTATTTTGTAGCTCAACTAGTAGACTAATTGAACATATAATTTGTTCATTAAATTTGGTGAGTCTTTTGTGGAAAGTGTAGCATTAAGTAGTTATAGGAAATAAGTCTTCCTTTTAATCCTAAAATTTGTTAATAGCAATGGTTTTGGTTTTGATGATCAACAAACAAGAAAGCAATGAAGTGTAAAGATCAAGTCCCAAGGTTTTTCAAGATTAGCTAATAGGACTTAGATCATATGTACAGGTATAATGGACTCACACAAAAGCTCATTTCTTGGTTCAAAACTCATTTCAAAATAGCTTTACATAATCATGCTTTCATCCTATGAAAATTGTGTTTAAGATTGAGTAAAATGTTTTTAGAAAGTTTGGAAAGATTTTGGATATCCTTGGTTGAGAATCTCTTTGAAAATCCTATGTTTCTAAGCAAGCCATAATAGATTATGGATTCTCCATAATAGGTTATGGACTAAGTCAGAGACTTTCCTACGTTTCTCTTAAAGCCTCATAATAGATTATAATGTTTTCATAATATGTTATATGACAAGTCAGGAAGTGACTTTATGTTTTCTAAATGTCCATAATAGATTATGCCTAATTTTATAATAGACTATGATAATTCATAACAGGTTCTGAAATACTCTATAATAGATTATGAAAAACTCATAATAGATTATGAAGTTAGATAAAAGCCTGGGATGTCGTCTTTGCAAGCCATAATCGATTATGGTTTTGCCATAAGAGATTATGATCAATTACAAAACACATTTCCCAACGGCTCTTTTGAGAGCATTTAATGCCCCTAACCATTTCTAGTGTCTCTAAAAAGCTTTGGGCTATAAATGAAAGTGTTTGGGCATCAAATAAAAGTTGGAGAACAATCTGAAAATGATTCTTAAGCATTAAATACAAGTTTTCTATCATTTTGATCATATACTCTGTTTTGAGCTTCAAAGTGTGAATCCTTAATATCACAGTTCTTCAATTTGTATTATCTACTCTTTGAGAGAGTTTCTATCACTCAAATACTTTGTTTATTCTGTAAAGAGGGTGAGGTATCCCTCTAGTGAAAAAGGGTGAGGTATCCCTTGTTGAAAAGAAGGTGAGGTATCCTTCAAAGGTGTAAATAGGGTGAGTTGTCCCTGTTTTGAGGCTCAAAGCACAAGGGTGAGGTATCCCAAGGTATTGTTGAGTACTCTAATCTGTAAAGATTTTCAAGCACCAGTTCAAGCTTGAAGTTTAGTGGAAAATCTTGTGTGGTTCTCTTGAGTACTGGACGTAGGTCACAAGGGGTGGCTGAACCATAATAAATCCTTGTGTTTGATTCTCTCAACTCTATCTCTTTACTTTGTACTTTAATTATATATGCTTGAGTTGACTTTGATATCTAGTTTTGCTTGAATACTTTCTATCTTGACTTGTTTATTTGTGAGTGATTTATTCGATCTCATTTATCTATTCACTTCAATTAAACAATAGCTTCAACAAAAATTAGTTTACAAGTGCTTTGCAAAAGATTTATGGAAATATTTTATAAACTCAATTCACCCCCCTCTTGAGTTTGAGGCCACTTGGTAACAAAATTTTGTAAATGTGATCCTTAAAATGTATTTTAGAAAGTGGAAGATGTAGTTCTTTTATATATACCCTTCTGTATTAATACTTTTGGATTTTGCCTCATCTTTACTTTTGGAGCGATAGTTTGTATATATTGATATATGTGCCTTAGATGACAAGTTTGTATATTTAGAATGATGATGTACTCATATGTACATATGATAATTTTCAGTTATATATGTATTATTTTCCCTTATAAGACTCAAATATATGTATATGAATTATAAATATTTATCAGAGGATGATATTAGTTCAGTTGTGACGTACCTAATCCTAATTATTATTGTGTAAATCCTGATTTACTATTAGTATTAGTGTTGGGACATTACAGATGTAAAAAGTACTTTTTTAAATAGTTTTATAAATGAAGAGGTTTACGTACTTCAACCTTCTAGGTTTGAAAATAAGGAGTTTTCAAACCATGTTTTCAAACTCTCCAAATGGACTCAAGCAAGCTCCAAGAGCTTGGTTTGAGAGGCTAAGTAGTTTTCTACTTGAAAATGGTTTTGAAAGAAGAAAAGTATATGCCACACTGTTTAGAAAACATCTTGAAAGTGATTTGTTGATTATGAAAATATATGTGGATAATATTGTATTTTGTTCAACTAATGAAGATCTTTGTAAGGAATTTAATTTTCTAATCTCATGAAGAGTGAATTTGAATGAGTATGATGGGGGAGTTAAAGTTCATTCTTGGCTTACAAATTAAACAACACAAGTCTGGGATTTTCATACATCAAGAAAAATACACAATAGACTTGTTTATAAGGTTTAAAATGGAAGGAGCCAAGACAATGTCTACTCCTATGCATCCATCATCTGTGCTAGACAAAGATAAGCAAGGTAAGTCTGTGCGTGAGAAGACTTATAGAGGTATGATAAGATCCTTACTCTACTTAATTGCTAGTAGGCTAGACATAGTACTTAGTGTTGGATTATGTGCTAGGTTCTAAGTAAATCGCAAAGAATCTAATCTTAAGGCAGTAAAGAGAATCTTTAGGTATTCGTTGAGAACCTCTAACCTTAGTTTGTGGTGCAAAAGTTGCAAAGACTTTGCTCTATCAGGATATTGTGATATTGATTATGCTGCTCATAGAGTGGAAAGAAAAAGTACAAGTGAAGAATGCCACTTTCTTAGAGATTCCTTAGTGACTTGGTCATTAAGGAAGCAAAGCTCCATTGCCCTATCTACAACAGAAGCTGAATATGTGGATGCAATAACTTATTGCTCTCAGTTATTATGGATCAAATATCAGCTTGAAAACTACTCAATAAGCTATAATTGCATTCCCATATGCTGTGACAACACCAATGCCATAAATTTATCAAAAAAACCCAATCCAACATTCTAGATCAAAGCACCTTGAAATTAGTTATCACTTTATTAGAGATAATGTCAAAAAGGTAATTTCAAATTAAAATTTGTGGACATTGCTCACCAATGGGAAGACATCTTCACCAAGCCTCTAAATGAAGAAATGTTTAACTTTATTAAAAACAATTTGCATATGTCTTGTGTGAAATGATAATGCCATGATAACTGTGTTTTGACAGCTGATAATTGATTGTTGTATTAAGCCTTTAGCATGTATTGCTTTTTAAGATGATTTATTGAGTTTAGTGATCCATGAGCAGTCACCTGAGATGAATAGATTGATGAGTAGACATAATCACTCACTCTACTCATCTGTTGCGCACATTTAATAAGCAAGGACTAGTTATTTCTGAAACTTCAAATTACCTTGAATTCACACCCATATTTATCTTTTCTAGAAATTTAGCAATGGTAAGAAATCTAGGGATAGGGTTCAACAATAACTTTTTAAAATCACAAACTCTTTCTTTCAAATGGGTATACATATAAATAAGTTTTCTCTTTCAAACTCCATCTTCATCTCACATACCCTAAGCTATCTTACTCCCTTCCTTTTCTTTGTTCTCTTGCTCTGAAGTCCAACCATTCACCAAACTATCCATAATTATTCTCCATGTCTTCCAATTCCTTTACTTCCAACATGAGAAACAAAACCATTGTCTAGAAATCGCCAAAAAAAATTGAAGAATCCTCAATGGATGTCGAGGTTAAAGTGATGTCTTCCACCCAAGACTCAAACTGAAAAGCCACCCCTTCACCCATAGTTCGATCTACATCAAGGATTCTTAGTACAGGGAAAAGAAAGGGATCTCAATGACTTGTCTTTAGAATAATAAAAGTTGAACGAGTGAAGAAGAAAGCTAAGGCAGCTACTATTTCAAAAGCACCAAAGAAGAAAAAAAATGCCATGCTCATCTACTCAAACATCCCGTTTCGAATTAGCTGACATTAAAGCTCAATTTGAGGAAGAGTTCAGAAAAAAAAGTTATGGTTCTTAGAAGAACGATCTCCCTCACTGAGACTGTTGCATCTGGCATTGATGTGAAACCTCATATGAAGCATCAAAAGTGGAAGAGATTTTTTTAGACTTAATAAGAAGGTGTATCCACTGATGGTCTGGGCATTCTATGCTGCTGTCAAGAACAAAAAAAATCCTTAATCTTTGTCGTGTACTTTAAAAGGAGAAAAAAATGATTTTGGATAAAGTTGTTATTATTGAAGTTATGAGCATCAAGGCCAAATGTGAAAGAATTTACAATAAGAAAAAGTAGGAGAAAAGTATGGAATAAAGTGGAATAATGTGTTGGCATCCTTGTTCTTTGATACCAAGCCTCCACACCTGGCTAATAAGCTAATTGACTTGTTAAGAGTACTTCACTCTACTATCACTTCATTACTCCAAGAGCAAGGAGTTTCAAACAAGTCACCAATGAAGACATAATGATCATGTATCATCTAAGGATGATGAAACACTTGAATCTGTCTTTCATTATTTTGAGCTATATGAAGGCTACAATCAATAACAGAAAAATCACCTCAAATGTTCCTTATGGAATGTTTCTAACCATGGTCTTTAACCATTATGGAGTTGATTTGTCAAATGAAGAATTGGAGCCTAAGAGTGCTCTCTACACTAGCAAGACAATCAAGTTGATGAGGTTGAATCGAAGAGTACAAGTTGACCAAGGTTAAGAGCTAAGGACAAAGAGATTCCATGATAGACCCTCATGGTGTAAAGACCCTAAAGAAGAGAATGCTCAGCAAAAGAAGAAAAATGACAAGGGAAAGAAGAAAATGGAAGAGGTGGAAGATGAAGGAGTCATTTCTGAAGAAAAAAATTGAAAAGAACCTCAATCTACTCATCCCACCAGCGAGCTTGCTTATCAACAAGACCAGTCTACTAATCTTGTTGAAGAATCTACTCAACCTGCAACAGAATCAACTTTTTCCCCTGACTAATCTGAGCACTTCTTTTATACCCATGACATTATACCTGAGCCTACAAATGAAGAGAAATCCCATCCAAATCTGCCTATGCATACTGAGCCATCCATTACTAACACCATCTAGTAAACTGATATAGTCATTGCAACCATCATGATCCAACTATCTAAAGAGCAAAACATTCCCTCCTTTGGACCACTCTACTCACTAACACATCATACCACTTAAGCTGTCAAATCACTATCACCAGAAAAACAAAAGCCTGATCATAATGAAGAAGCATAAGGTGAAAATGTTAGGGTTGAACAACCCAAATTCTTTGCAGCACAAGATCTTGGTGCTAGGGTTACACCCATTGGACTTGAACCTAAGCAGCGTATTGAGTAGTCTACTCTACCAGTACAGAAGTCTACTCAAGTTTGTACTACACCAGTTTCACCTCCTAGACTCTTTCCTGCCCATTCTAGTTCCCCAATATTTGATGCCACTGGCCCTAGTTTGGCTGAACTTGAAGAAAGCCACAAGGACTTGTGTAACATACTCAATACTAGTACTAACAGTGCATTCAGAATTACACATTAGTAATTAGAATTAAGCATGTCACTTATAACTAACATAAATAATTTGAAAATACATATATATAATATACAAAATTTAAGCCTATTGTGTGTAATAATATACATATATTGAATAAGTCATTATACAAATATACATATCAGTGTACAATAATTATATAATATATCTCCAAGTCATCATATATACATTCAAAATACAACAATTTCTAAAACAAAATGAGTTATATTATTCTTTATCTCTATGCTTCATCTTCTGGCTCTTGATTCATTTCCCGGAATTATTATGGAAATACAGACAAAAGAGGTGAGAATTCTAAAATTCTCAGTAATACTAACAAATATGGTGTCATCATAGTAATTTTAGCTGTTTCGGGAAAAAAAAATTCATTTCAAAACTCAAGTTATCCATATAATAGAAAGGTGGCAAAATGTCAAATCAAGGCCTTTCTCTTCTCGAAACAAAATTTCAATTATTAATAATACCAAAAATAATGACTTTTGTTATCAAAGACCATAAATCATATTAATAATACAATAAGAAAATTCTCATAACAACTTTATGATCTTTCTAGGATAACTTTGTTATAATATATCATTCAATTACAATTTCATTTTAGTGCTCATTTAAATATCTGCTCATTCTCACAAAACCCATTTCATTGTACTATAATAGGTAAAAGTCACCTCATATAGCTCGAGTTTTATATACTCATGGTAGGGAGTGAATTAGGGTCTCACACTACCACTTAGCAAGGTAATAATCTGCTTTCAGGTTGGTGTACTTCAACCTATTTATGATAATCTCTACTTTGTCACACAGAACTATTATGAGTATCCTTATATACATGGGGGAAACATTGGAAAATGAGGAAACATAATGAGGAATTTATAAGAATATAGGATCTCCTTCCTCACGGAGGATCATCTTCATAATTCTAATAGAATTTTGGATACCTATCCCCCAAGCAGGGTCATCTCCAAAATTCACTAATGTCAAATTCATTCAAATTCTAAAGGAATACTTATATGGTGGGAATAACATTCTAGGATTATTTTCCTCCCCATTCAAGGATAAATGTCTAAATTTTCTTATTCAATTCAAATTCAAATTCTATGAGCATTGATTATTCAAATACAAATTCTATCTCAACCTTAATAAGTAAGAGAAAATTCTAAATTCTTATTCATATCCAACTCAACTTTGTAATAAAAAAGAGTAATACAAATTCTAAGCACAATAAGTATATAGTGCTATTCATTCTTCATATTTCATATACATACTTATTCTCATTTCACAAGCATAAGGAATCCATAAAGATGTCAACTTCCACAAGTGAAATAAATTCACATCTCATTGCAACAATTTATAAGTGCATAAAAAGTTATTTTCATAGGTAACTAATGCATAAAATGTTCATTCTTAGGTTAAATCACTTATTTTAGTAAAAACCTTTGAAAACACATCAATTAATACTCTTTGAAAACTTCAATCCTTTAAAACAGGGCAATTTTATTCGAATAGCACTCCTTGTTATTCGAATAAAATGTAGAAATCTTTGTTTTATGAAAGGGGAGTATTCGAATAACCCTTTAGGTTATTTGAATAACACTCCACTAGATCAGAGTCTAATGCATTATGAGTTGTGTTATTCAAATAACACTTTGGGTTATTCAAATAACACTTTGAACAGCAGCTCCTACTGTTTCTTTTCAAATCTTTCACTTCTCATTCGTTTTTTATTCAAAATCAAGTAACAAAGCATAGAAACCCATCAACAACAATCACTTTAAATTAAGTTGATGCATATACAAAATCATATGCTAACTCAAACACCTATGCTTAAACTTCATCAAAACTCCATAAACAATAATCAAGTTCTCTTGAAATTTCGTGAAAAACCTCATTCAAAATTTATCTAAGCAGAATTTTCAAGAAACAAAGAAATAAAAGCATAGGCAAAGAACACACAATTTCCCCTACCTAGGCTCCCTAATATGTAGTAAAAATGATGGGAAAGAGGATGACCTTGGCTTGATGGTGCAACTCTTGACACCAAAGGAAAGAGCTTGAGGAGTTGAGCATCTTTCCTAACTTGAGCTAAGTGAGATGATCAAGCTAAGACCATCTTGTATGAGCTGGAAGCTTGCAGCTCCCATGGAGTTTTGTAACACCCCAAAATTTGCTAATTTACAATAATATCTGAAATGTACTGTTTTGTGTTTTCTGTGTGTTGTAAATTTATTTTGACTGTTTCGTGACTGTATTTGATTATTGTGTGTGATTTACTCTGAGTTAGGAAAATAATAATTTTTGGGTCAAGGAAAATCTTTATTTGATTATTTGGAGCTAGGGGATCTTACTAAACTCAATTTCGAGTGATACGTGTATTAATCTTTTAATTTTTATAATTTATCTGTGAAATAAAAATATTTTATATTTTAATATTATTTTATTATCTGTTGGATAGTACCTACTGACTTAAAAGCAGTAGCTTCTGCCCAGTGGATAATAGAAATTGAAAAAGTCTTTGTGACTTACAGTTAAGTGAACCAATAGGAATTAGTCAACGATATTGGCTTGAATTTCGTAAGTCAATGGTTAGTAGTCAATGAAAGTGGTTGGACTAGTTAGATTAGTAACTAGAAAACCTAACTAAGTTAGCCTATATTCTATGTAGTAACTAAATAGAATGAAACTTGGTTAGCTTTTCCTTTGAACCCATAGTTAGGAAGATTCACCATTCTTCTAGACATTAATGATTCACACCCAAGTAACTAGGAGATCAAACTAGGTTAGCTTGGTTTCATTAAGAAGCAAAGGAATTAGACACTAGATTTACCTAAGCCTAACTAGGAAACCAAATGAACAAAAACTTGGTTTGCTCTTCCATTGAGCAATTCGGCCAAGGCACCTACACGAAGCTTCAAGAACTAGATGACTCAAGTATCTAAGCCTATAGGAAACAAGCTTGGAGGCAAAGCTTTGAAGATCAACCATTGATTTCATCTAAGGCCATTAGGAGGTCTTGAGTGGTCAACCAAAGTGGTCACCTCCTTTGGGAGCTCCATGGCCATAAGGCTCTAGGAGGAGCTAAGGATGACACTTAGTTAGTTTATTTCATCTTCATCCATTTTCTAAAGCAAACTTCACCAAAATTCTCTCCTTTTCTCTCTTGAGCACCTCACGACCTCCACACCATTTTCATACTTCCACTCTTCTAAAATTTATCCAACACCACTTCTTAAACCTAAACACCATTCTAGACATCTTTCATGTTATAAGTTTCTTCAAAATCAGTCATCTTGTGCTTGAAAAACAAGGTTGAAGTTTTTTCTATACAAGGTAAAAATCCTTGTTTCTTGTTTCTAAATTTATTCTTGAAGTTCTAAGCCATGATTGATCCATAGTTTCTCTTTTTCAAGCTTTGTTTGTGACTTTGTAATTTGTCTAAGTTTGTTAGGAATCTCTTGAAGGCTACACGAAATCCATAGGATCAAGCAAGAAGGGTTTTTATCTTCCTTAGAGGTAAGAAGGAGATTTAATCTCATCAACCATGTATTGGTGGTGAGAAGACGGATTTGTTTGTGGTGAAGAATCCATAAGGATTCATTCACTTGGTTATTCAAAGTTTTCCTATTTGTGATGAGTTTTGATGCAAGCATGGTTATAGCTTTGATATATGTTTTAATATGTGTTTATGAAAGCATGATAGTTATTGTATGTAGTAGGATGTGAATAACATGATAAGGATTTGCATGAGGGTTCCAAAGAACCCATGAAGCTCATGGCTTCACCACCACAAAGAGGACCAAGATGTCCTAAATTATTTTCAAACATGAATTAGATGATTTAATAATAATAAATTGGATTAAGAATTTTTACAAGAGATTAGATGATGGAAAACAATTAAATATGATTTATAAAGCATAGAATGAATTTTGGCCAACATGCCTACTTATGATGTTTTTTAATTCAAAATTATTTCCTAAGCGTAGAATTATGTAAATTAAAGAGAATTCAAATTAATGAATTTTAGAGAATAAAATGAAGTGACTTTATTTTAGAGTTTAATTAGAGAAATTAAGTAAGGATGAGAAATAAAATAAATGCTTAAAAAGTACTAACGTGTAGCTCACCCATTAGGTTTTGAAGCGTGTTAGCAAGTTTCGAGTTGTAAATATTGGTTAAATCCAACAAGGGTATAATTTAATGGAAACAGTAGAAAATACTATTTAAAATATTTTCAAGGGGAAATGCTGTAAATAAAGCTAAAAATAAATATATAATGGAGAAAGTTTCAAAATTTGATTTAGACAGTAAAGAAATATTTTACGTAGTTGAAAAATATTAGAAATACCTTATGCATATTTAATATAATGATTTTTAAACTACGTGATTGAGAAAATGATTTAAAAATGTTATGCGATTGAGAAAACAATTTAAAAATGTTACGCGATTGAGAAAATGATTTAAAAATGCTACGCAATTTCAAAAACATTGAAAAATATTTACGTGATTTGAAAACAATAGAAAAAGGTTGCGCGATTGTGAAAATGCGAAAATAGTTAGGCAATTGAGAATAACAGCAATTTGCTGTCGGGTTAAAGTGGTGGACCCAATTGTATTGAAAAATGGTACTGCCAAGTGATGGCGTGTGGTTGTGAAAAATCATGGTATTATGATTTGTGTATTTTGGCTCATGCACCATGCATAGAGAAATATGTCAATTTGGTTGATATTGGCAAGTAGTTTAAGAGATGAATTACACCGTAGTTCGGGTGCGATAGGCGTAGTGTTGTTCATTGAGTGAACTTGGAGGCGTTAGTGTGCGGAAGATTCCACATAAGGACAGTTGGTAGCTCCTCTGTGCCGTGGTACCGCGAAACGCACTAGCGATATCGATAAAGCACTATTCTTAATCACGATCTAGCATAGACTGTCCGGTACAATACCTGTTGTACACGATGTTTAGACTGTGTAATACTTGGCTAGGGCAGCCGGAGCTACGGACACATCTACTAGGTCATTTTCTCTGACATTTGTGGTTAGCTCCACGGAATAGGAACGAGTCTGTGTACATCTGCATATGTGGTCTGCATCATGATGTGATATTTATATTTGGTCTGAGATATTATGTATGATATGATAATATGATTTGACATATTGAATGTTATATCTGTATGTACTATCATTTTCTATACTGTCATATTAGTAATGATGTAGATTGTCTCATCTCTTTGTATGCATTTCTGTATTATTATTTATGTTTGGAAAAGATTGTGAGGAAGGCAAAGATGAGCAACCTCCTTATTGTCAGTACAAGGAGGAACAACATCTGAGTGTTCAGTGTGAAGAGGACGAGCCTCTAGATCATCTATATAGTTTGGATTGATTCTGACACGTTATAGCACTACTGAGTTTTCAGGGATTCGTGAAACTGGTGTTTTATGGAGGTTCTGAAGCCTGGCGTCTACAAGTTGATAGGGAGATGGTTGTTTATGTGGGACGTTTGACTGTGTCCCTTAGTAGGGAATATGATGGAGTCCCTATGTTTTCTACTACTCTCTATGTACATTTGGAGTTGCCCTTGCCTATTAGGCACTATTAGGGCGGTCGTTTCCATGCCCCTAGTGAGCTTAGTAGTGTGTTGACAACACAGACTCTTGTCCGTAAGGCTACACAACATCCGAGGTTTCTGTCTTCCAATGATCTCCCAGAGGAGGATCCTTTGGAGGACTACTTCTAGATGTTTACTTGGGCTAATTTACAGTTTGTTATAAGTAAAACATTTTACTGCTTTGCTAAACTTTACAGCTTTATAAAACAGTTAGTAGTATATAAATATTTGTATCTTTAAAACAAAATCATATGTATAATTATGGTGGGTATTTAGTAGTTTGTTTTATTTCATGTATTGTCTATTTTATTTAATGATATAATGTACAAAAAGAAAATTTTTACAACTTATATTATATGTTAATAAATAATTTATGTAACACCCTCCTTAGGGCATCACATTTCTAACTACCAACTTATAATTTGAAAAATCAGTTCACAAAAGGTTTGAGTTATTAAACATGAGTTTTAAAATTTCTTTTTGCGGTAAACAAAACTTACTAATATTTATAAGTAATACTGAAAAAAAGATTTAAACTGATTAAAACTCATATAATAGACATCACTTAATATTTAACAATTATTCAAGAAATATAAAACTTACAGACTCAATTTTAAACTGTAGCAAACCCCA
Organism: Ormosia emarginata; assembly: GCA_029884605.1. NCBI lineage: Eukaryota > Viridiplantae > Streptophyta > Magnoliopsida > Fabales > Fabaceae > Ormosia > Ormosia emarginata. Next base: position 9,207,358 of record JAQQTP010000056.1, on the reverse strand, counting down.
TGACGGGTCCTACTCAATAGCACGGTAAAACACTAACGATAAAACCTAACATACTTATTCTGTCTTGTATTCATCTTGATGGCCATATATCTGTTCCTCCTCAAAACTGCACACTAACCAGTCCGGGATGGTCACTCCTCGATGTTGTCACCAAACTCAGAATATCCACTTCCCGTCACATCTAAGAAACTCATTCCATCTATTATATAATTTTTAATAATACAAGCACAACGAAACAATATAACGAAGCAGTGAGATCACCTACGCCAATACCAATACGGTAGCATAGAGATAACACAAACAGCACACCATACAGATATATCATACCATAATTACAATTATGCCATCATCATAATGTATAAACTAACAATAATTACAATAATGCCATAAACATTATTTATCATTATCATCATCCAACATTCCTCAATTAGAAATAGATATTCAACAGTTCAATTATCATAACCAATATTCAATAATGATGCATATGTTATGCATGTAGACTCAATATCCTACTCCATGGAGGTTTTCACAATTTCGAGAAGAATGCTCTAGTTAATTGCCCAACCTTAGCCCAACAGACAATCTCCAATCTTTGAAAAGAATCGTGTTATTGTCAGGTATCGTCAATGGGTTGCAACGGACTACATCGCCAAGAGGCACATGGTCATTTTGCCAATTAACATCCACTGATCGACCGCCGCGCGTTGACGCCCCCAAGATCCGTCATAAACCTTAGTTTTCAATTCTCATTCCCTCTTCAACCACAAGGGTCACAATAGCATCAACTATTAATTTTCGTTCAATGCAATTTTGTTCAAATTTATGATATGCCTCAATGCATATTTTACAATTTCATCATATGCCTCAATGCATCTTTCCAATGCATATTTAATGCACCAATGCCAATCACAGGTAAAATTCATCATTTTCTCATACAGTGTCCATACACTGGTTCAACAGTAATCATACTGTATATTCAATAGTGAAATCATGTTATCATGTTTTTATAGTAGCAAAACACTTTTATTGCGTTTTCACAATTTCGTAACATTTCCGTTACATTTTCAAATCACATATAGATTTTTCAATGTTTTCATCAATTATGTAAAAATATTTCATCATTTTTCAATCATGTAGTAATTTTTCAACAATATCTCAATCACGTAAAAATATTTCACTATTTTTAAATCGCGTAGTGATTTTTCAACAATATCTCAAATGCGTAAAAATATTTAAATATTTTTCAAATTGCGTAGAAATATTTCAACATTTTTCAAATCTCATGGAAATATTTAAACGTTTTTCAAATCACGTAGCTTAAAAATCACGTTTTTAAGTTATGTAAATCATTTTTCATCATTTTTCAACTTCGAAAAATATTTCTCAACCTTCAAAAATTCCATTTCAACCTTTCTTAAAATAATATACTCCTCACATTATTTTCCACATTTTCTTACTCAAGAAAATCTTTTTCTTAATATATTTCATAATTTCACCATTTCATTGAATTAAATCAATGTTTCTTACTTTAAAATTTACTAACGTTCTCCAAAACCCAAAGGATGAGTTACACGTTAGAAAATCCCAAATCACCAATGTATTCTTTATAATTCCAAATTAATTCTAAAAATCAATCCTCTTAAAATAATTTGAGGTTCAAACACTTTCAATGTAACACCTTCCTTAGGGCATCACATTTCCGACTACCAACTTATAATTTGAAAAATCAATTCACAAAAGGTTTGAGTTATTAAACATGGGTTTTAAAATTTCTTTTTGCGGTAAACAAAACTTACTGATATTTATAAGTAATACTGAAAAATAGATTTAAACTGATTAAAACTCATATAACAGACATCACTTAATATTTAACAATTATTCAAGAAATATAAAACTTACAGACTCAATTTTAAACGGTAGCAAACCCCATGACGGGTCCTACTCAATAGCACGGTAAAACACTAACGATAAAACCTAACATACTTATTCTGTCTTGTATTCATCTTGATGGCCATATATCTGTTCCTCCTCAAAACTGCACACTAACCAGTCCGGGATGGTCACTCCTCGATGTTGTCACCGAACTCAGAATATCCACTTCCCGTCACATCTAAGAAACTTATTCCATTTATTATATAATTTTTAATAATACAAGCACAACGAAACAATATAACGAAGCAGTGAGATCACCTACGCCAATACCAATATGGTAGCATAGAGATAACACAAACAGCACACCATACAGATATATCATACCATAATTACAATTATGCCATCATCATAATGTATAAACTAACAATAATGCCATAAACATTATTTATCATTATCATCATCCAACCTTCCTCAATTAGAAATAGATATTCAACAGTTCAATTATCATAACCAATATTTAATAATGATGCATATGTTATGGACGTAGACTCAATATCCTACACCATGGAGGTTTTCACAATTTCGAGAACAATGCTCTAGTTAATTGCCCAACCTTAGCCCAATAGACAATCTCCAGTCTTCGAAAAGAATCGTGTTATTGTCAGGTATTGTCAATGCGTTGCAACAGACTGCATCGCCAAGAGGCACATGGTCATTTTGCCAATTAACATCCACTGGTCGACCACCGCGCGTTGACGCCCCCAAGATCCATCATAAACCTCAGTTTTCAATTCTCATTCCCTCTTCAACCACAAGGGTCACAATAGCATCAACTATTAATTTTCGTTCAATGCAATTTTGTTCAAATTCATGATATGCCTCAATGCATATTTTACAATTTCATCATATGCCTCAATGCATCTTTCCAATGCATATTCAATGCACCAATGCCAATCACAGGTAAAATTCATCATTTTCTCATACAGTGTCCATACACTGGTTCAACAGTAATCATACTGTATATTCAATAGTGAAATCATGTTATCATGTTTTTATAGTAGCAAAACACTTTTATTGCGTTTTCACAATTTCGTAACATTTCCGTTACATTTTCAAATCACATATAGATTTTTCAATGTTTTCATCAATTATGTAAAAATATTTCATCATTTTTCAATCATGTAGTAATTTTTCAACAATATCTAAACCACGTAAAAATATTCCGCCATTTTTAAATCGCGTAGTGATTTTTCAAAAATATCTCAAATGCGTAAAAATATTTAAATATTTTTCAAATTGCGTAGAAATATTTCAACATTTTTCAAATCTCATGGAAATATTTAAACATTTTTCAAATCGCGTAGCTTAAAAATCACGTTTTTAAGTTATGTAAATCATTTTTCACCATTTTTCAACTTCGGAAAATATTTCTCAACCTTCAAAAATTCCATTTCAACCTTTCTTAAAATAATATGACTCCTCACATTATTTTCCACATTTTCTTACTCAAGAAAATCTTTTTCTTAATATATTTCATAATTTCACCATTTCATTGAATTAAATCAATGTTTCTTACTTTAAAATTTACTAACGCTCTCCAAAACCCAAAGGATGAGTTACACGTTAGAAAATCCCAAATCACCAATGTATTCTTTATAATTCCAAATCAATTCAAAAAATCAATCCTCTTAAAATAATTTGAGGTTCAAACACCTTCAATGTAACACCTTCCTTAGGGCATCACATTTCCGACTACTAACTTATAATTTGAAAAATCAGTTCACAAAAGGTTTGAGTTATTAAACATGGGTTTTAAAATTTCTTTTTGCGGTAAACAAAACTTACTAATATTTATAAGTAATACTGAAAAATAGATTTAAACTGATTAAAACTCATATAACAGACATCACTTAATATTTAACAATTATTCAAGAAATATAAAACTTACAGACTCAATTTTAAACTGTAGCAAACCCCATGACGGGTCCTACTCAATAGCACGGTAAAACACTAACGATAAAACCTAACATATTTATTCTGTCTTGTATTCATCTTGATGGCCATATATCTGTTCCTCCTCAAAACTGCACACTAACCAGTCCGGGATGGTCACTCCTCGATGTTGTCACTGAACTCGGAATATCCACTTCCCGTCACATCTAAGAAACTCATTCCATTTATTATATAATTTTTAATAATACAAGCATAACGAAACAATATAACGAAGCAGTGAGATAACCTACGCCAATACCAATATGGTAGCATAGAGATAACACAAACAGCACACCATACAGATATATCATACCATAATTACAAGTATGCCATCATCATAATGTATAAACTAACAATAATTACAATAATGCCATAAACATTATTTATCATTATCATCATCCAACCTTCCTCAATTAGAAATAGATATTCAACAGTTCAATTATCATAACCAATATTCAATAATGATGCATATGTTATGCCCGTAGACTCAATATCCTACTCCATGGAGGTTTTCACAATTTTGAGAAGAATGCTCTAGTTAATTGCCCAACCTTAGCCCAACAGACAATCTCCAGTCTTCGAAAAGAATCGTGTTATTGTCAGGTATCGTCAATGCGTTGCAACGGACTGCATCGCCAAGAGGCACATGGTCATTTTGCCAATTAACATCCACTGGTTGACCGCCGCGCGTTGACGCCCCCAAGATCCGTCATAAACCTCAGTTTTCAATTCTCATTCCCTCTTCAACCACAAGGGTCACAATAGCATCAACTATTAATTTTCATTCAATGCAATTTTGTTCAAATTCATGATATGCCTCAATGCATATTTTACAATTTCATCATATGCCTCAATGCATCTTTCCAATGCATATTCAATGCACCAATGCCAATCATAGGTAAAATTCATCATTTTCTCATACAGTGTCCATACACTGGTTCAACAGTAATTATATTGTATATTCAATAGTGAAATCATGTTATCATGTTTTCATAGTAGCAAAACACTTTTATTGCGTTTTCACAATTTCGTAACATTTCCGTTACATTTTCAAATCACATATAGATTTTTCAATGTTTTCATCAATTATGTAAAAATATTTCATCATTTTTCAATCATGTAGTAATTTTTCAATAATATCTCAACCACGTAAAAATATTCCACCATTTTTAAACCGCGTAGTGATTTTTCAACAATATCTCAAATGCGTAAAAATATTTAAATATTTTTCAAATTGCATAGAAATATTTCAACATTTTTCAAATCTCATAGAAATATTTAAACGTTTTTCAAATCGCGTAGCTTAAAAATCACGTTTTTAAGTTATTTAAATCATTTTTCACCATTTTTCAACTTCGGAAAATATTTCTCAATCTTCAAAAATTCCATTTCAACCTTTCTTAAAATAATATGACTCCTCACATTATTTTCCACATTTTCTTACTCAAGAAAATCTTTTTCGCAATATATTTCATAATTTCACCATTTCATTGAATTAAATCAATGTTTCTTACTTTAAAATTTACTAAAGCTCTCCAAATCCCAAAAGATGAGTTGCACGTTAGAAAATCCCAAATCACCAATGTATTCTTTATAATTCCAAATCAATTCTAAAAATCAATCCTCTTAAAATAATTTGAGGTTCAAACACTTTCAATGTAACACCTTCCTTAGGGCATCACATTTCCGACTACCAACTTATAATCTGAAAAATCAGTTCACAAAAGGTTTGAGTTATTCAACATAGGTTTTAAAATTTCTTTTTGCGGTAAACAAAACTTATTGATATTTATAAGTAATACTGAAAAATAGATTTAAACTGACTAAAACTCATATAACAAACATCACTTAATATTTAACAATTATTCAAGAAATATAAAACTTACAGACTCAATTTTAAACAGTAGCAAACCCCATGATGGGTCCTACTCAATAGCACGGTAAAACACTAACGATAAATACTCAACATACTTATTCCGTCTTGTATCTATCTTGACGTGTCATGTATCTGTTCCTCCTCAAAACTGTACACTAACTAGTCTGGAATGGTCACTCCTTAATGTTGTCACCGAACTCATAATATCCACTTCCCGGCACATCTAAGAAACTCGTTCCATCTACTATATAATTTTTAATAATACAAACACAACAAAACAATATAACAAAGATGTGAGATCACCTACGCCAATACCAAAATGGTAGCACAGAGATAACACAAACAACACACTATACAAATATATCATACCATAATTACAATTATGTCATCATCATAATGTATAAAATAACAATAATTACAATAATGCCATCAACATTATTTATCATCATCATCATCTAATATTCCTTAATTATTATATCACACAAATATAATTATTCAATATTTACGATAATGTCCTCAATTATTATCCAAGTATTTAACAGTTCAATTATCATAACTAATACTCAATAATGATATATATGTTATGCATGTAGACTCAATTTTCTACTCCATGGAACTAATACTCAGTTCAGAGAAATTGATCCGAAAGATTTGTCTGTACCAAATGTCTCAGACCATATGCTACAATTCTCATTGTATTTGCACATCTAGCATATACACGACAGTCTTTACTAGATCTTGATTAAGAATAGTATCTCGGTCAGGATCATCAGTGTGTCGCGTTGGTCTAACCCATGGTACAGAAGAGCTACCAACTGCCCATGTAGGCAACCCGCACCCCGATGCCCCTAAGGTCAACAAGTGACTTACACTACGCATATCGCACCCACTCAAGAGGTGTACGTCTCTCCTAGACAAATAGCCTCATACAGTCCATTGGACCTTTCCAATGCATGTTCAATGCACCAATGTCAATCATAGGCAAAATTCATCATTTTCTCATACAGTGTTCATACACTAGTCCATGCATGTAAAATGCACCATTCTCAGTTCAAATTCACAATTTCATATTCAGAGTCCACACACTGGCCCATTCTTAGTTCAATTTCATAATCTCATAATCAAGGTCCACACACTGACCTAACAATAATCATATTGTATATTCAATCGCGAAATCATATTATCGCATTTTCATAATCGCACAATATTTCTGTTACATTTTCACAATTTTGCAACATTTCTGTTACGTTTTCAAATCACGTATTGATTTTTCAACATTTTCTCAATCACTTAAAAATATTTACATGTTTCTCAAATCGCGTAGAGATTTTCCACCATTTTCACAATCGCGTAACTTAAAAATCATTCTTTTAAGTCGCGTAAACCATTTTCTATCATTTTTGAAATATTTAAACGCTTTCCAAATCGCGTAGAAATATTTTAACATTTTTCAAATTGCGTAGCTTAAAAATCACGTTTTTAAGTTACATAAAGCATTATTCACCATTTTACAATTACATAAAATATTCTTCAATATTCCAAACATTATTTTAGACTCTCAAACAAATCTATATCATTTCCAACATCATTTTTCACATTTCTCCTTTAAGAAATTCTTTTCTCAAAATAATATGACTTTTCACATTATTTTTCACATTTTTTTACTCAAGAAAATTCTTTTCACAATAATTTCCACAATTTCACCATTTCCATTGATGTAAATCAATGTTTTCAAATCTTTAAAATTTCTTATTACACTTCAAAACCCAAATGACGAGTTATACATTAGAAAATATCAAATCACTATTATATTCTCTATTTCTTTCTCAAATCAATTCTAAAATCAATTCTCTTTAAAATAAATTGTGGTTCAAACACTTTCAACCTCTTTTTGTCTTTCATAAACGAAATTTCATCTTTCAAGTAACAAAACACCTTATTTTCCATTTTCTTTAATCCTTGTACTAAATCAAATTATATTTCCACTTTGAAAATCACTTTGTTTCATAACACCAAGGCATTCACAAGCTTTCAAAACCATGGTACTTGGCCATTGAAACCATCAAATATTTTTCCGTCTAAATTGATATGGTTTTATATAAACAAAATCATTAAAATTTCCTTAACAAAACCATGAGGCTCTTGGTCTTTAAAATCAATTCATTTGTTCATTTTCATTTCCACTTTCTTTGCAAATCCTTAAAATCATCAACTCATTGCTCTTTTCATTTAAAACTCATGATTAGTAAAATACTTAGAATCTTTTGATTCAAAAACATCCTTCAAAAATCGTGAACACTTATTCTTTGAAAACAAACCCTTTGTTTATTTTCCTTACTTTTCTAAACATCTAATTTTACCATTCATGAAAATATTAATTTGTAAACACCTATTTTGAGGTGTCTTGGCCGAAATCCTCATGGTCTTTGGAATGAAAAATTGTTTTATTTTTCAAAAATTTTATGGCATACATCACATATGATCAACATATTATATTTCAAGCATACCATAAAAGCAATAAATCATACTAAACATGCAAACACAAATAAATCATGCAAAGCATATCAAACATAAGCAAATAATCAAAGCACATAAACACCCACAAATAATTACATGACCATGGATATGAATCCTCACATGGATTCACCATCCATCAAATACAAGACCATCTCTCACCATTATACTTGGTTGGTGAGATGGATCTCCCTCTTACCTCTTGAAGATCCACAAAAAGCTCCTTGCTTTGCACTTTGATCAAGATCTCCACTAACAAAAGTTTCTTAAACATAAAACAAACACAAAGAAATTAGTATATTAAGCTTGAATAAGAAGAACCATGGATCAAACATGGTTTAGAACATGAAAAAGAGGTAAGAAATAAAATTTCCTTACACTTCACCATAAAAACCTATAACTTTGGTCTTGAAGAAAGTCCTTGAAAATGAATGATTTAGAGAAAGTCTCCAACATGAAAGTTGCTTAGAATAAGGTAAGGATTCAAGAAATAAGGTTGTTTGAAATTAAAGAGTGATGGAAGATGGAGTATGGGTGCTTGGCCGTGAGCTAGCTTGAAGGAGAAAGGAGAAAAAATTTTGAAGAGCTTTTTTGAAGGAAATGATCAATAATGATCAATAATGACCAAGATAACTAATAATGGTCTTCAAACTTTGCTTTAGCACCTAAGACAACACCAAAAACTGTCCCCCCCTCTTCATGCATTCTCCTTGAGTGACCAATTTCAATAGCCATTATTTGAAGCATTGCTAACCATTGATTAGTTCAATGGTTAAGATTAAAGTAGATTCTAGGTTTAGCCTTTAGATTAGAAGACTTAATCTAGGCCATTGGATCTTTCTCCTTAAAATTCTGGCCATTAGATTTGTCTCCAAAATGAAAGGTCAAGATTACTCCTTCAAACTTTACATCCAAGGGTCATAAATGGTCCTTATCACTTTTTAAGACCAAATCTCCACCATTGATTAAATCCACATCCAATGGTCATAAATGGTCCTTGTCACTTTATAAGACCAAATCTCCACCATAAATTAAATCAAGGGTGAATATCCAAAGCCTTCCTTATTAAGCTTGTCTTTATAACCATTGATTAGATCAATGGTGAACATCCAAAGCTTCGTAACTAAGTTTACTCCCACACCATTGATTAAATCAATGGTGATCATCCAATGCTTCTTTATTAAGTTTGTTTCTCAACCGTTGATTAGATCAATGGTTGATATTCAAACTAAGTATTCTCATCCAAGGGTACAAATCAAGTCAAACCCTCTTTGTTGACTAGTTTGTATTGGTTGATCTTATTTCTATAGCCTTCTAATTGGTTTACCCTACAAACAAAATTTTACGGTATTTTTACTGCCCAATAATTAAATACAGTATAAAACACAGTAAAAGAAAATTTCAAAAACTGTTTCCGGATTTAGATTTAGTAAGATCTCCCGTCTCTGTCTCAATAGTACAAATTTTTTTATGTGCAGAAAAATTTTCACTTTGCGGGACCTACCTGGGCCCACGTAAGGCTACCTGGGCTCACAAACAGCCCAAAAAAATAGAGAAATATAAAAATTTCATAATCATCCACAAAATCATAAAAAATATAAAACTTACGAAAATCAAGTCGGATTAGTAAAAGTCATTAAGGATTTTCAAAAAGAAATAAAATACTGTCTCATATACAACCCCAAAATAAAATTAAAATAAAAAAAAAAACGTAAAAATTCTCAAAAATTCCTAAAAATCACAAAAATTATAAAATCCATAGAAGTAGAGTCGGATTATTCAAAATAATTAAGAATCGCCCGAAATAAATAAAATACAAATTTTTGGGGTGTTACATTCAATCTCTCTTTTCCATTCATATACGAAAATTCCATTTTTCAAGTGATAAAATACTCTGATTCCCTTTCCAAAATTCTTGTACTAAATCAAATTATATTTCCACTTTGAAAATCACTTTGTTTCATAATACCAAAGCATTTACAAACCTTCAAAACCATGGTACATGGCCATTGAAACCATCAAATATTTTTCCTTCTAAATCAATTAAGTACCATTCTTGTTTTTACACAAACAAAACCATTAAAAATTCCTTCACAAAACCGTGAGGCTCTTGTCCTTGAAATTAAATCATTTGTTCATTTTCAAGTCCACTTTCTTTGCAATTCCTTAAAATCATCAATGTATTATTCATAATTAGTAAAATACTTAGAATCTCTTACTCCCAAAATTAGTTTGTGAACACCTATTTTGAGGTGTCTTGGCCGAAATTCCTCTTGGTCTTTGGAACCAAAAATTATTTTCCTTTCCAACAATTTTTATGGCATACATCATATATAATCAACATGTTATATTTCAAGTATACCATAAAAGCAATATAAATCATACTAAACATGCAAGCATAAATAAATCATGCAAAGCATATCAAGCATAAACAAATAATCAAAAACACATAAACACCCACAAATAATTACATGACCATGGATATGAATCCTCACATGGATTCACCATCCATCAAATATAAAACCATCTCTCACCACCATACTTGGTTAGTGAGATGAATCTCCCTCTTACCTCTTGAAGAACCTCAAAAGCTCCTTGGTTTGCTTCTTTTTCCAAGTCCTTCACCACCAAAGGTTTCTTAAACACAAAACAAAACATATATTTATTAGTAAATCAAGCTTGAACAAGGTAAACCATGGATCAAACATGGCTTAGAACATGAAAAAGAGAGAAGAAATGAAGTTTCCTTATACTTCACCTCAAATACCCTATAACTTTGCTCTTGAAGAAAGTCCTTGAAGATGAATGATTTAGAGAAAGTCTCCAACATGAAAGTTGCTTAGAATAAGGTAAGGATTCAAGAAATAAGGTTGGATAAAATTGTTGAGTGGTGGAAGGCATTCTTAGGTGTCATGGCCGAACCTAGCTTGGAGAGGAAGTGGAGTGAAAATTTTGAAGAACTTTGCTTTAGGAAATGATCAATAATGACCAAGAATGACAATAATGTGGTCTTCAAATTTTCCTACACACTTAAGCCACCAAAAACCATCCCCTCTCTCATTATGCATTCAATAAGTGATCATCTTTTCAAGCCACCATATAGAGCATTCTAAGCCATTGATTAATTCAGTGGTTAGGATTAAGGTAAATTTTAAGTTAGAAGACTTAATCTAGGCCATTAGATCTTTCCTCCTTGAAATCCTAGCCATTAGATGCATCTCTAAAAATGACGAGTCAAGATTACTTCTTCATACTTTAAATCCAAGGGTCATAATTAGTCATAGCCATTTTAGAAGACCAAATCTTCACCATTGATTAAATCCACATCCAATGGTCATAAATGATCCATCTCCACCGTTGATTAAATCCAAATCCAACAGTCACAAATGGTCCTAGCCACTTTGTTAGACCAAATCTCCACCCTTGATTAATTCTTCATCCAATGGTTATAAATGGTCATAGCCATTTTATTAGACTAATTCTCCACCGTTGATTAAATCGACGGTTGATATTCAAAGCTTTAAAATTAAACTTACTTCCTATTGGTCTGTCATAAAGTTGTCATAACCATTAATGTTGACTTAACAGTACAATATTTATTTTTATCTGCTATAACCCCACAAAAGAATATATTTACTGTATTTTTATCACCTGATAATTAAATACAGTACAAAACACAGTAAAAAAAATTTTAAAAATTGTTTCCAGATTCAAGTTTAGTAAGATCCCCCATCTCTGTCTAAACAGTACAAATTTTTCTATCCACAGAAAAATTTTCACTTTTTGGGACCCACCCCGGGCCCACATAAGGCCACCTTGGCCCACAGACAATGCCCAAAAACAATCAGAGAAATATAAAAATTTCATAATCATCCATAAAATCATAAAAATTATAAAACTTATGAAAATCAAGTCGGATTAGTAAAAATCATTAAGGATTTTCAAAAAGAAATGAAATATGAAGGCTCGTATACAGTCCCAAAATAATATTAAAATAATAAAAAAACGTAAAAACTCCCAAAAATTCCTAAAAATCACAAAAATTATAAAATCCACAAAAGTCGAGTCGGATTATTCAAAATAATTAAGAATCACCCGAAATAAATAAAATACAAATTTTTGGGGTGTTACAATACTCCCCTTCTAAAAAGAAGTTTCGTCCTCGAAACTTGATAAACCTAATTTCACACCCTCAGAATAAATATAGATATTACTCTTTTATCTTTTCTTCTAACTCTCATGTTGCTTTACCGCTTACCTCATTCCAGATTATTTTAACTAATGAAATATCTTTGCCTTTCATTCAACTTCTCTTGACGAAACAGATATCTCAGACTCCTATAATTACTGAAGATGTTGAATGTTACTCCATAAAAAAATTGTCTCCATATCTCTAATGCAAACTCAACAGCTACTAACCCCCATTCACGCGTAGAATAGCTTTTCTCATGTTAACTTCAATTCCCTTGAAGCATACGTTACAACTCTTCTATTCTACATAAGCACATATCTTAAACTCCGATGTAACACATCACAGTACACCTCCAATGGTTCACTGGAATTAGACAGAATTAATACCAGAGAAGTAGTCAAACACATTTTCAACTCCTGAAAATTCTCTTTGTATGCATCAGTCCATACAAACGCTTAATTCTTTCTAATAAGCTAGGTGATAAGTCTTGCGATCTTGGAAAATTTTCTCAATAAATTTTCTACGGATTTCTATTACTGTCTTTGACTTTTCCCACTGAAAAACTGTGTCAACCTTTGAAGAATCCACCGCAATCCCTTCCTTAGAATCACGTGACCCAAAACTGAACTTCATCTATCCAGAATTCACATCTCGACAACTTAGCATATAACCACTTCTCCTTTAAAATTTGGAAAATCACACTGAGATGTTCAGTATGTTCCTCATGATTTCGAGAGTAGATCAGAATGTCGTTAACAAAGATAATGACAATTCTGTCCAGATAAGAACGAAAAATTCTACTCCTATAATTTATAAATATTACAAGAGCATCTATCACTGTAACACCCCAATTTTTGGGTAAAAGATCGTTGTGTCCCTGTTTTGTTGTTTCTTATTTTTCTGTATGAAATATAGAAAAATAATACTATTTGTTATTTTATTTGGTCGTTTTACATAATTTGTTCCGATACAGTAAAATAAAAATTTTATCAAATTACTGTTTTAAATTTTTCTGTATGAAAAACAGATGTATAATACTGTCTGGTATTTTATATAATCATTTTACGTATTTTTCTTCAAGACAGTGAAATAAAATTTTTCTTGAATTCGCTGTTTTAAATTTTCTGTGTAATATATAGCTATATAATACTGCTGGATATTTTATTTGAACGTTTTGGATGATTAGCTACATTGTGGGAAAAAAATGGGAAAATGACCATTACGTCCCGAATGTGCTGCTTTTGCTAGTTTTGCTATTTTTAATTGTTTTCTACTTGATACAGTGCTCAATATTACTGTCTGTAATTTTATATGGACTTTTTGTGTGATTTGCTCCGGGGTAGGAAAATAATATTTTTTCGGACTGAGAAAATCTGTTTTTAATTATTCGAGAAGGTGGGGGATCTTACTAAACCCAATTGAATGAGCCTAAAATTAATCTTTTAATTTTTAGGATTTAATCAAAATAAAATAATTTTATATTATTATAATATTATTTTATTAGTCGGATAAAAATAAGTGACACAATGGACCTTAAATATTTTGCGGGACCCACGTTTAGTCATCAAGTGCTGTACACGTGGACCAATGAGGAGCTGGTCAAAATTGGTGGCTATGACTCATTGCAACGGGCCAATAGGACGATGACACGTGGCGTGACACCTCAGCATCATGACTCAGCAGCTTCTAGAAGGTTCCAGAAGTGGTGACTCAGCCTGTGACTCACCATGATGACTCGCCAGTTCTAGAAGCTTCTCCGATGACTCAGCATGCTGACTCGCCATGCTGACACAGCCAATGATGCAGTCAGTGACTCAGCTGATGACTCGCCATGCTGACTCATCTGCTCTAGAAAATATCTACACTGACTCGCCATGTTGACTCACCCGTTCTAGAAAATTCCACGATGACTCATCATACTGACTCATCGTAGTGAGTCACATGTTCTAGAAATTTCTCTTTGATGACTCGCTTTATGACTCATCAAGGGTAATCAGTAGAAAAAAAATGATCAATTATAATTGCTTCTCTGTTAGTCTAAAATAAAAATCTATGTATATTTTATTACCCATTGGACAATATATACTGACTTTATAAATAGTAATTATTGTATAATTATTGTTTATTGGTTAAAGTATGTTAGAAACTATACAATGTGCACCAATAGGAATTGGTCAACAAAAATAGCAACCAATAAGAATCAAGTTAGTAAATATTTAACCAATAGAAATTGGTCAAAATTAATGGCTTGAATTTTTAAGAACCAATAGAAAACAAGCTATCAAATAAATTTAGGCTTCTTGAAATTAAATGGCTCTACGGTGGAGGAAGAGAGCAATTTGCTCTAATAGCCAAATTCACAAAGTGAAGTTTACGTAGAAAGCTTTAGGAAATTCATTTAGAAAGCCAAATTAACCAAATAAAGACTAGTCAACATTGGTTTCTTCTCTTTGATTTCATTCTATGGCAAAGCAATTTGTGTGAAGCTAATATTTCCATTCAATTCTTCCTATCTTACATTTAATTACCCAAGTACAACAAAGTCAATTTTAGTGGCTTTTGCATGTGCTTCTACGGCAAATTGCATGCTTTAGGAAGACAATTCCAATACTCCAATTCACTTTTACTCTCCATGCATTTAAGACCATGCATTTGGAGGAGCAAATGCAAACATAATTCTCACTTTTTCTCCAAGTGATTTACGGCCATGCAATTGAATAAAGGCCAATTTACCTACTTAAATGTATTTGGTCACTTTTCTATTTAGCTATCATTCAAAGAAGCCAAACAAATATTTTCTCACTCTCTCTTCATGTGCATTCACGGCCATGCACTCTAACATAGGAGACTTTTCTTCATCATGTCTTCAACTTTTCTCCAAAAGCTATCAAACAATTAAACCTCTCAAATATTTCTTCTCTTTTCTTCTCTAAACCTCACGGCCAAAGCTTAGAAAAGCCAAAGGAGACTTGTTTTTATTACTCAAAGTCTTCATCTTTCTCCAAATACATCAAATAAAGCAAAAGCTCTCAACTTTTCTTTCTCTTTTTCTTCTTCAAACCTTACGGCCTCCACACTAAGTATATCAATCATTCTTCTATAATTCTAAACCACCTTATTTCTTGCTTCTTTACTTCATTTCAAGACCCTTTGTAATTGAAACCTAAGCCTAAATCTTCCATTTTCTATCATGTTCTTCAAAGCTTAAGTTTGAAGCCTTGAAGGTAGGGTTATTTAATTTTCATGTTTCTATCCATTTCAAAATTTTAATCATGATTTTAATCCATGATTATTGTAGTTTAGAGCCTTAGGTATTAATATTGTATGTTTTCTTTGATTTTCAAGAAGCTCTTGGTGAAGAAGATTGGCTTGAAGGAGACATACAAGGAGCTTGGAGGTTCTTCAAGAGGTAAGAGGGAGATTACCCTCATCAACCATGTGTTGGTGGTGAGGAATGTTTGTGGTTGTGGTGAAGAATCCATAAGGATTCACTCACTTGATTGTTTATAGTTTTTCCTAATTGTGATTGATTATGTGTGTAAATTATTTATGTGTTTATTATTTGTGTGTTTGTTAATTTTGTGTTTGTTAGTAGGTTGTTGTGTATTTGTTAGTAGCCTTCTTATTTGATGTTTGTAATAAATTGCATGTCTACAAGCTTTAATTTGTATGTCTACAAGCTTTGATAATATTGCATGTGTTAGAAATGCATGATAAAATATAGGATGTGAATAATATGTCAAGGATTGTATGAGTGTTCCAAAGAACACACTAACAAGGCTCACGACCATGATCCAAATGGGGAACCAAAATGTTCTCTTAATTTTCTTAAAATATGATTTAATTAACCTAGGAGAATTGGTAAGATATCCATTTGTTTAGATCAAGAAAAATGAATTTGGAAATCAAATGGCATAACCTTACATTTTCGGCCAACATGTCTAACTTCAACACTTTGATTTCTAAAATTATTTTCTAGGGTAATGATTTAATCAATGTAGACAATACAAGAGATTTAACATGTATTTAGAAGGTGAAAAATAATTTGGAAATCAAATGCAAAGTTTTTATCAAATTCGCCAACATGCCAAATTAGATATTCATGATTTCTAAAATTAATTCCAAGCTATTTTCAATCAAGAAGAAGCAATACAAGTTAAAGTAAATTTTCTACAATGAGTTTTAAAGAAATAAAGTGGTTAGAATTAAGTTTAAGAGGTTAATACTAATGATTTTTACTGTAAGAAGAAATACAGTAGCTTTATAAAATTTCTAACGTATAGCTCCCCATGTGTTTTGAAGCACGTTAGTAATTTTCAAAAGTGTAATTAATTGGTTGTAATAAAAATAAAAGGAGTTTTGACAGTAAACCTAGAAAACCATTATTATAATTTTTTTCTAAATCAAATACTGTCAATTTTTATTAAAAACAGACAAATAAGGCAGAAAAGATGAGCAAAAGACAGTATACGCTATGAAAAATATTCTACGTAATTTAAAAGTACTAAATATTATTTCTGTTTGTTCTAAACAGTTATTTTAAGGAAGTTGGACAAGAAAACGATTTAAAAATCTTACGCGATTGAGAAAACGTATTAAAAATTCTACGCGATTTTGAAAACAGTAAAATATATTTACGCGATTTATAAATGTTTGTAAAAACGACGGAATTGTGAAAATGCGATAAAATTTCTATGCGATTGAACGTTACTTGTATTTTTATTTGTCGGAAAAATGTGAACCCGTATGTGTTTTCTTTATATATATATTATTTGTTGCCAATGAGGGCAAGCTTTACATTGTCGTCGAAAATGTGAACCCGTCATGGCTTTATATATTTTTATCTCTTGAGGATATTTTCGTGTAATTTCTTATCTTTGGTTTGTGTGTGGAGTTTATGCCAATTTTGGTGGATTGATTGACGAGGTGAATCACATCGTATTGTCGGTGTGATAAGCGTAGTGTGGTTCGAAATTGAATGGACTTGGAGGCATTAGTGTGCATAAATCCATATGTGGACAGTTGGTTGCTCTTCTGGGCCGTGGTAAATGGCAACACACTAGTGGACTCGACACACACTATACTTAATCGAGATCTTATAAAGTCTAATAGTACATTGCCTGTAGTGCCACAACGTGAGACCGTGAACTACACCACGCCTTGGATGATGGATTCCATGTGACGTGGGGCTATAGACGCAACGTGTGACAGCGCAATAGTTTGGTTGGATAGCCGTGGTACTAATAGATTTTGAGGATCATTCGCTCTCTGATGTCTGTATGTTTTTAGCTCCATGGAGTAGAATTGTGTCTATTTGTATATGAGGTGCATTGTTATCTTTTATTTGTTATTTTTATCTATTATCTTTTACTTGTTATTTCTTTTATTTGTTATTTTTATCTGTAATCTTTTATTCATTATCTTTTATTTGTTATCTTTTATCTATTATATTTTTATTTGTGATTTTTATTTGTGATTTCTATCTGTGATTTTTATCTGTGACCTTTCATTTGTGATATTTCTGTTGTTATGACATTTGATCTTTCTTTTATATTGTACTGTTATAATATTTTATATGGTATGAATTGTTATATCTATCCTGATAATGTTATTGCTGTTTATTTTATTAGGTTATATGCATATTAGAAATATTTGTAAATTGATAACATGACTATAATTGTGATATCTGTGTGTATGGAATGACTTTGTCATTCGAATCATTTTTTGCTACCGTACTGGTATTGGTGAAAGGGGATCTCACCTCTTTACTGTATTGCTGTGTTGTGTTGTGTTGTTAAAATCGTATAGTAGGCGGAGTAAACCTATTGGAGGCCATATTCTGAAGATGGTGACGGCGTCGAAGAGTGACCTTCAGACTTCAACAGATGCAATTGGTGGAGACATGGATCTTGTAGGTTGGGTTTTTTTTTTTTTCCGTTAGTGTTGTTACTGCGTGCTATTAGTAGTAACCTTCATTAGGTTTGCTACTATTTTCTCGAGTCTGTAAATTATATGTTTTACTTCTATAATGAATATTTGGTGGTACTTATATTATGTGTATTAGTCAATTCAATTTAATTTCGGTTTTCTTATAATTTTTGGTAAGTTTATATTTCCGAAAAAGAAATTTTAAAATTCATCTTTTAACAATCAAAACTTTTATAAAATGATTTCAGTTGATTTTATATTTTATTTAAAATGTGATGCCTACGGAGGGTGTTACATTAGTTGGTATCAGAGCACGGTTAGAGTCTTTTTGGGGTTTGTGGTTAGGTCTGTCTTGTTTTTGTTGTGTGACTCTCTGTGCTTGGACTCCGAAAGGAGACAATGTTTGTTTGGAATGGTTACTTTGGTATCCATTGTACTATGATTCGTCTGTCTTTGAAGAAAGACGATGATTCGTGGTAAACGTGCACATGAGGAAGCAGGACGCGATAGCGGCAATATGGCTGTAACTATGAAAACAAGGTAAAGAATAGTTAAAGGAACAGTACAATATGATTTGAGGATTACTCAGCAGTGAGGAACGATAGCCGAGGATTAGAAGCAGACAAAGTCAGAATAAATCTTAGAATACGAAATTTCGTAATGTTAGACCGTATTAGTTCTGAAGGAGGAGAAATTGTAAGGCCAAGCAAGTCCAGTGGAAAAACGTATTCGTGATCATCGGAAGTCAACAACAATAACAATCTTGTGGAGGAAAAGCTAGCGGTAGCAGATTTGGCTAGACTGTGACATCTGCACCAAAATGTTGAAAGTGCGGGGAAGATCATCCAACGAGGGACGGTATAATCAAAGGAAAATCCTCTATTTCAAGTGTAGGATGCCCAAACATTTTGCTGAACAGTGTATCTCGCCAAAGACGAAGTCATCTGTTAGTAACGTACGTGCTTTGACATCTTAAGTAGAATGGAGCATCGATTCTTCAAGTGGAGCAAAAACATCTTAAATGGAAGAACTTAAACAAAGAAGATTATATCACAAAAAGGTGATTCTTTAACTATACTGTATAATTCCGAGAGTAACATATTTTTCTATGGCATATAATTATGTGGGTCAATTAGAGTTATCTGTGCTTTCATTATTCTTTTGGCCTGATTGTTTCTACTTCTAATACTAGAACATGTGGTTGAGGACTTGAGTTGCTTAAACCATTCTAAGTCTATTGAATAATTGAATCTTTTCTGTTGATTCAATTTGTATGCTTCTTTCTCAAAACAGAAGCAATCTAAAAATATGGATTGGGCATTTTCCAACCATCCATGCTCTGTTAGATTTATCAGTTGAGTTGTTCAAGTTAAAAAGTTCACTTTTAAATTCATCGTACCATATCAATTTCTTTATTGGATAGGTTCGGTGGTATGGATGATTCTATCATCTCTTTCTATCATCTCTTATTTCTATGCTTCCATGATATCCTTCATGTGTCGCAATTGCGAAATATGCGGGAAATGTACATTTGGTCTAACTCATTCTTATATGACTAATTGACTATATTAGTTGATTAGAGCTATCAATATCTTTATTACCTTTTGACTTATCTATTTCTGCTTTTATTACCAAATCCATTGTTATTATCCAGTTCCTTAAACAATCTTTTCTGTTAATCTAAACTGTCTACCTCTTTCGCGAGATAGATGTGATCTTATATATGGATTGGTTATCTTTAGTCATATCCTGTAGATTGTTCCAGTAAAATATTGGTGTCTCAGAAAACTTATTCTTAAAATCGGGCAATGTCAAATTCTTTGTTGGACATGTCTGGTAACAATTCAGATAGTTTCTCTACCTTTTCTTCTAAATTTTTATGATGTCTTTTTTTTGTATTGCAATTGTAAAGAAAAGATATTCTTAGTCAAAATCATGCTATAGTATCAGATACAATATTGTTGAAAAAGAGAACTTGAATTGTGAGACACTTCCAGTTAAAAGCAAAGGCAGGAGAGTGAAGCAGTATAAAGGCAGGGATAATTTCTAGTGGTACTGATCAGAGTGACGCAACGGAAGCGTAGTGGATAGTATCTTTCGTCTTTACTTAGACATAATTATCATTATCTTTATTAACGACATTCTGATCTATTCTCGAAATCATGAAGAATCACACTAAAATACTAATCTGGAGTGGCGTAAACGGATGTGCAACGTGGAAACTAAAAGACAAGATAGAGGGACTTTTCAGAGACTACTACGAATTTTGGGGACGAAATTCCTTTTTGGTGGGGAGTGTTGTAACACCCCAACTTTTGGGTAAAAGATCGTTGTGTCCCTGTTTTGCTGTTTCTTGTTTTTCTGTATGAAATACAGAAAAATAATACTGTTTGTTATTTTATTTGGTCGTTTTACATAATTTGTTCCGATACAGTAAAATAAAAATTTTATCAAATTACTGTTTTAAATTTTTCTGTATGAAAAACAGATGTATAATACTGTCTGGTATTTTATATAATCATTTTACGTATTTTTCTTCAAGACAGTGAAATAAAATTTTTCTTGAATCCGCTGTTTTAAATTTTCTGTGTAATATACAACTATATAATACTGCTGGATATTTTATTTGAACGTTTTGGATGATTAGCTACATTGTGGGAAAAAAATGGGAAAATGACCATTACGTCCCGAATGTGCTGTTTTTGCTGTTTTTTGCTGTTTTTAATTGTTTTCTACTTGATACAGTGCTCAATATTACTGTCTGTAATTTTATATGGATTTTTTGTGTGATTTGCTCCGGGGTAGGAAAATAATATTTTTTCGGACCGGAAAATCTGTTTTTAATTATTCGGAGAGTGGGGGATCTTACTAAACCCAATTCGAATGAGCCTAAAATTAATCTTTTAATTTTTAGGATTTAATCACAAATAAAATAATTTTATATTATTATAATATTATTTTATTAGTCAAGATAAATAAGTGACAATGACAGGACCCGGAAATATTTTGCGGGACCCACGTTTAGTCATCAAGTGTCTTTGTACACGTGGACCAATGAGGAGCTGGTCAAAATTGGTGGCTATGACTCATTGCAACGGGCCAATAGGACGATGACACGTGGCGTGACACCTCAGCATCATGACTCAGCAGCTTCTAGAAGGTTCCAGAAGTGGTGACTCAGCCTGTGACTCACCATGATGACTCGCCAGTTCCAGAAGCTTCTCCGATGACTCAAAGATGTGACTCGCCATCTTGACGACACGCCAATGATGCGATCGGTATGATGCTCAAGGACTCACCGATGACTCGCCATGCGACTCACATGCCGACTCATCTGCTCTAGAAAATATCTACGCTGACTCGCCATGTTGACTCACCCGTTCTAGAAAATTCCACGATGACTCATCATACTGACTCATCGTAGTGAGTCACATGTTCTAGAAATTTCTCTTTGATGACTCGCTTTATGACTCATCAAGGGTAATCAGTAGAAAAAAAAATGATCAATAATAATTGTTACTCTGTTAGTCTAAAATAAAAATCTATGTATATTTTATTACCCATTGGACAATATATACTGACTTTATAAACAATAATTATTGTATAATTATTGTTTATTGGTTAAAGTATGTTAGAAACTATACAATGTGCACCAATAGGAATTGGTCAACAAAAATAGCAACCAATAAGAATCAAGTTAGTAAATATTTAACCAATAGAAATTGGTCAAAATTAATGGCTTGAATTTTTAAGAACCAATAGAAAACAAGCTATCAAATAAATTTAGGCTTCTTGAAATTAAATGGCTCTACGGTGGAGGAAGAGAGCAATTTGCTCTAATAGCCAAATTCACAAAGTGAAGTTTACGTAGAAAGCTTTAGGAAATTCATTTAGAAAGCCAAATTAACCAAATAAAGACTAGTCAACATTGGTTTCTTCTTTTGATTTCATTCTACGGCAAAGCAATTTGTGTGAAGCTAATATTTCCATTCAATTCTTCCTATCTTACATTTAATTACCCAAGTACAACAAAGTCAATTTTAGTGGCTTTTGCATGTGCTTCTACGGCAAATTGCATGCTTTAGGAAGACAATTCCAATACTCCAATTCACTTTTACTCTCCATGCATTTAAGACCATGCATTTGGAGGAGCAAATGCAAACATAATTCTCACTTTTTCTCCAAGTGATTTACGGCCATGCAATTGAATAAAGGCCAATTTACCTACTTAAATGTATTTGGTCACTTTTCTATTTAGCTATCATTCAAAGAAGCCAAACAAATATTTTCTCACTCTCTCTTCATGTGCATTCACGGCCATGCACTCTAACATAGGAGACTTTGCTTTTATGTCTTCAACTTTTCTCCAAAAGCTATCAAACAATTAAACCTCTCAAATATTTCTTCTCTTTTCTTCTCTAAACCTCACGGCCAAAGCTTAGAAAAGCCAAAGGAGACTTGTTTTTATTACTCAAAGTCTTCATCTTTCTCCAAATACATCAAATAAAGCAAAAGCTCTCAACTTTTCTTTCTCTTTTTTCTTCAAACCTTACGGCCTCCACACTAAGTATATCAATCATTCTTCTATAATTCTAAACCACCTTATTTCTTGCTTCTTTACTTCATTTCAAGACCCTTTGTAATTGAAACCTAAGCCTAAATCTTCCATTTTCTATCATGTTCTTCAAAGCTTAAGTTTGAAGCCTTGAAGGTAGGGTTATTTAATTTTCATGTTTCTATCCATTTCAAAATTTTAATCATGATTTTAATCCATGATTATTGTAGTTTAGAGCCTTAGGTATTAATATTGTATGTTTTCTTTGATTTTCAAGAAGCTCTTGGTGAAGAAGATTGGCTTGAAGGAGACATACAAGGAGCTTGGAGGTTCTTCAAGAGGTAAGAGGAGAGATTACCCTCATCAACCATGTGTTGGTGGTGAGGAATGTTTGTGGTTGTGGTGAAGAATCCATAAGGATTCACTCACTTGATTGTTTATAGTTTTTCCTAATTGTGATTGATTATGTGTGTAAATTATTTATGTGTTTATTATTTGTGTGTTTGTTAATTTTGTGTTTGTTAGTAGGTTGTTGTGTATTTGTTAGTAGCCTTCTTATTTGATGTTTGTAATAAATTGCATGTCTACAAGCTTTAATTTGCATGTCTACAAGCTTTGATAATATTGCATGTGTTAGAAATGCATGATAAAATATAGGATGTGAATAATATGTCAAGGATTGTATGAGTGTTCCAAAGAACACACTAACAAGGCTCACGACCATGATCCAAATGGGGAACCAAAATGTTCTCTTAATTTTCTTAAAATATGATTTAATTAACCTAGGAGAATTGGTAAGATATCCATTTGTTTAGATCAAGAAAAATGAATTTGGAAATCAAATGGCATAACCTTACATTTTCGGCCAACATGTCTAACTTCAACACTTTGATTTCTAAAATTATTTTCTAGGGTAATGATTTAATCAATGTAGACAATACAAGAGATTTAACATGTATTTAGAAGGTGAAAAATAATTTGGAAATCAAATGCAAAGTTTTTATCAAATTCGCCAACATGCCAAATTAGATATTCATGATTTCTAAAATTAATTCCAAGCTATTTTCAATCAAGAAGAAGCAATACAAGTCAAAGTAAATTTTCTACAATGAGTTTTAAAGAAATAAAGTGGTTAGAATTAAGTTTAAGAGGTTAATACCAATGATTTTTACTGTAAGAAGAAATACAATAGCTTTATAAAATTTCTAACGTATAGCTCCCCATGTGTTTTGAAGCACGTTAGTAATTTTCAAAAGTGTAATTAATTGGTTGTAATAAAAATAAAAGGAGTTTTGACAGTAAACCTAGAAAACCATTATTATAATTTTTTTTCTAAATCAAATATCATTCAATTTTTATTAAAAACAGACAAATAAGGCGTAAAAAGATGAGCAAAAGACAGTATACGCTATGAAAAATATTCTACGTAATTTAAAAGTACTAAATATTATTTCTGTTTGTTCTAAACAGTTATTTTAAGGAAGTTGGATAAGAAAACGATTTAAAAATCTTACGCGATTGAGAAAACGTATTAAAAATTCTACGCGATTTTGAAAACAGTAAAATATATTTACGCGATTTATAAATGTTTGTAAAAACGACGGAATTGTGAAAATGCGATAAAATTTCTACGCGATTGAACGTTACTGTATTTTTTTTTTGTCGGAAAATGTGAACCCGTATGTGTTTTCTTTATATATATATTTGTTGCCAATGAGGGCAAGCTTTACTTGTCGGGAAAATGTGAACCCGTACAGGCTTTATATATTTTTATCTCTTGAGGATATTTTCGTAATTTTCTTATCTTTGGTTTGTGTGTGGAGTTTATGCCAATTTTGGTGGATTGATTGACGAGGTGAATCACATCGTATTGTCGGTGTGATAAGCGTAGTGTGGTTCGAAATTGAATGGACTTGGAGGCATTAGTGTGCATAAATCCATATGTGGACAGTTGGTTGCTCTTCTGGGCCGTGGTAAATGGCAACACACTAGTGGACTCGACACACACTATACTTAATCGAGATCTTGTAAAGTCTAATAGTACATTGCCTGTAGTGCCACAACGTGAGACCGTGAACTACACCACGCCTTGGATGATGGATTCCATGTGACGTGGGGCTATAGACGCAACGTGTGACAGCGCAATAGTTTGGTTGGGTAGCCGTGGTACTAATAGATTTTGAGGATCATTCGCTCTCTGATGTCTGTATGTTTTTAGCTCCATGGAGTAGAATTGTGTCTATTTGTATATGAGGTGCATTGTTATCTTTTATTTGTTATTTTTATCTATTATCTTTTACTTGTTATTTCTTTTATTTGTTATTTTTATTATTTCATTATTTTTATTCATTATCTTTTATTTGTTATCTTTTATCTATTATATTTTTATTTGTGATTTTTATTTGTGATTTCTATCTGTGATTTTTATCTGTGACCTTTCATTTGTGATATTTCTGTTGTTATGACATTTGATCTTTCTTTTATATTGTACTGTTATGATATTTTATATGGTATGAATTGTTATATCTATCCTGATAATGTTATTGCTGTTTATTTTATTAGGTTATATGCATATTAGAAATATTTGTAAATTGATAACATGACTATAATTGTGATATCTGTGTGTATGGAATGACTTTGTCATTCGAATCATTCTTTGCTACCGTACTGGTATTGGTGAAAGGGGATCTCACCTCTTTACTGTATTGCTGTGTTGTGTTGTGTTGTTAAAATCGTATAGTAGGCGGAGTAAACCTATTGGAGGCCATATTCTGAAGATGGTGACGGCGTCGAAGAGTGACCTTCAGACTTCAACAGGATGCAGTTGGTGGAGACATGGATCTTGTAGGTTGGGTTTTTTTTTTCCGTTAGTGTTGTTACCGTGCTATTAGTAGTAACCTTCATTAGGTTTGCTACTGTTTCTCTGAGTCTGTAAATTATATGTTTTACTTCTATAATGAATATTTGGTGGTACTTATATTATGTGTATTAGTCAATTCAATTTAATTTCGGTTTTCTTATAATTTTTGGTAAGTTTATATTTCCGCGAAATGAAATTTTAAAATTCATCTTTTAACAATCAAAACTTTTATAAAATGATTTCAGTTGATTTTATATTTTATTTAAAATGTGACGCCCTACGGAGGGTGTTACATTAGTTGGTATCAGAGCACGGTTAGAGTCTTTTTGGGGTTTGTGGTTAGGTCTGTCTTGTTTTTGTTGTGTGACTCTCTGTGCTTGGACTCCGAAAGGAGACAATGTTTGTTTGGAATGGTTACTTTGGTATCCATTGTACTATGATTCGTCTGTCTTTGAAGAAAGACGATGATTCGTGGTAAACGTGCACATGAGGAAGCAGGACGCGATAGCGGCAATATGGCTGTAACTATGAAAGCAAGGTAAAGAATAGTTAAAGGAACAGTACAATATGATTTGAGGATTACTCAGCAGTGAGGAACGATAGCCGAGGATTAGAAGCAGACAAAGTCAGAATAAATCTTAGAATACGAAATTTCGTAATGTTAGACCGTATTAGTTCTGAAGGAGGAGAAATTGTAAGGCCAAGCAAGTCCAGTGGAAAAACGTATTCGTGATCATCGGGAAGTCAACAACAATAACAATCTTGTGGAGGAAAAGCTAGCGGTAGCAGAGTTTGGCTAGACTGTGACATCTGCACCAAAATGTTGAAAGTGCGGGAAGATCATCCAACGAGGGACGGTATAATCAAAGGAAAATCCTCTATTTCAAGTGTAGGATGCCCAAACATTTTGTTGAACAAGTGTATCTCGCCAAAGACGAAGTCATCTCGTTAGTAACGTACGTGCTTTGACATCTTAAGTAGAATGGAGCATCGATTCTTCAAGTGGAGCAAAAACATCTTAAATGGAAGAACTTAAACAAAGAAGATTGTATCACAAAAAGGTGATTCTTTAACTATACTGTATAATTCCGAGAGTAACATATTTTTCTATGGCATATAATTATGTGGGTCAATTAGAGTTATCTCGTGCTTTCATTATTCTTTTGGCCGATTGTTTCTACTTCTATACTAGAACATGTGGTTGAGGACTTGAGTTGCTTAAACCATTCTAAGTCTATTGAATAATTGAATCTTTTCTCGTTGATTCAATTTGTATGCTTCTTTCTCAAAACAAAGCAATCTAAAAATATGGATTGGGCATTTTCCAACCATCCATGCTCTGTTAGATTTATCAGTTGAGTTGTTCAAGTTAAAAAGTTCACTTTTAAATTCATCGTACCATATCAATTTCTTTATTGGATAGGTTCGGTGGTATGGATGATTCTATCATCTCTTTCTATCATCTCTTATTTCTATGCTTCCATGATATCCTTCATGTGCCGCAATTGCGAAATATGCGGGAAATGTACATTTGGTCTAACTCATTCTTATATGACTAATTGACTATATTAGTTGATTAGAGCTATCAATATCTTTATTACCTTTTGACTTATCTATTTCTGCTTTTATTACCAAATCCATTGTTATTATCCAGTTCCTTAAACAATCTTTTCTGTTAATCTAAACTGTCTACCTCTTTCGCGAGATAGATGTGATCTTATATATGGATTGGTTATCTTTAGTCATATCCTGTAGATTGTTCCAGTAAAATATTGGTGTCTCAGAAAACTTATTCTTAAAATCGGGCAAGGTCAAATTCTTTGTTGGACATGTCTGGTAATAATTCCAATAGTTTCTCTACCTGTTCTTTCTAAATTTTTATGATGTCTTTTTTTTGTATTGCAATTGTAAAGAAAAGATATTCTTAGTCAAAATCATGCTATAGTATCGATATACAGTATTGTTGAAAAAGAGAACTTGAATTGTGAGACACTTCCAGTTAAAAGCAAAGGCGGGAGAGTGAAGCAGTATAAAGGCAGGGATAATTTCTAGTGGTACTGATCGAGTGACGCAACGGAGCGTAGTGGATAGTATCTTTCGTCTTTACTTAGACATAATTATCATTATCTTTATTAACGACATTCGATCTATTCTCGAAATCATGAAGAATCACACTAAAATACTAATCTGGAGTGGCGTAAACGGATGTGCAACGTGGAAACTAAAAGACAAGATAGAGGGACTTTTCAGAGACTACTACGAATTTTGGGGACGAAATTCCTTTTTGGTGGGGAGTGTTGTAACACCCCAACTTTTGGGTAAAAGACCGTTGTGTCCCTATTTTGCTGTTTCTTGTTTTTCTGTATGAAATACAGAAAAATAATACTGTTTGTTATTTTATTTGGTCGTTTTACATAATTTGTTCCGATACAGTAAAATAAAAATTTTATCAAATTACTGTTTTAAATTTTTCTGTATGAAAAACAGATGTATAATAATTGTCTGGTATTTTATATAATCATTTTACGTATTTTTCTTCAAGACAGTGAAATAAAATTTTTCTTGAATCCGCTGTTTTAAATTTTTCTGTGTAATATACAACTATATAATACTGCTGGATATTTTATTTGAACGTTTTGGATGATTAGCTACATTGTGGGAAAAAAATGGGAAAATGACCATTACGTCCCGAATGTCTTTTTTTTTGTTTTTTTGTTTTTAATTGTTTTCTACTTGATACAAGTTTCAATATTACTTGTCTGTAATTTTATATGGATTTTTTGTGTGATTTGCTCCGGGGTAGGAAAATAATATTTTTCGGACCGGAAAATCTGTTTTTAATTATTCGAGGTGGGGGATCTTACTAAACCCAATTGAATGAGCCTAAAATTAATCTTTTAATTTTTAGGATTTAATCACAAATAAAATAATTTTATATTATTATAATATTATTTTATTAGTCAAGATAAATAAGTGACAATGACCCGAAATATTTTGCGGGACCCACGTTTAGTCATCAAGTCTTTGTACACGTGGACCAATGAGGAGCCGGTCAAAATTGATGGCTATGACTCATCGCAACGGGCCAATAGGACGATGACACGTGGCGTGACACCTCAAAGATCATGACTCAAAGAGCTTCTAGAAGGTTCCGAAGTGGTGACTCGGCTGTGACT
The DNA here is from genome assembly GCA_029884605.1 of Ormosia emarginata. Classification (NCBI taxonomy): domain Eukaryota; kingdom Viridiplantae; phylum Streptophyta; class Magnoliopsida; order Fabales; family Fabaceae; genus Ormosia; species Ormosia emarginata. The sequence goes on along the minus strand of JAQQTP010000056.1, from coordinate 9,178,393 downwards.
CACCATGATGACTCGCCGCTCTAGAAGCTTCTCCGATGACTCAAAGATGTCGACTCGCCATGATTGACACGCCAATGATGATGATCGATCGATGACTCACCGATGACTCGCCATATCTATGCCGACTCATCTGCTCTAGAAAATATCTACGCTGACTCGCCATGTTGACTCACCCGTTCTAGAAAATTCCACGATGACTCATCATACCGACTCATCGTAGTGAGTCACATGTTCTAGAAATTTCTCTTTGATGACTCGCTTTATGACTCATCAAGGGTAATCGATAGAAAAAAAAAATGATCAATAATAATTGTTACTCTGTTAGTCTAAAATAAAAATCTATGTATATTTTATTACCCATTGGACAATATATACTTGACTTTATAAACAAGTAATTATTGTATAATTATTGTTTATTGGTTAAAGTATGTTAGAAACTATACAATGTGCACCAATAGGAATTGGTCAACAAAAATAGCAACCAATAAGAATCAAGTTAGTAAATATTTAACCAATAGAAATTGGTCAAAATTAATGGCTTGAATTTTTAAGAACCAATAGAAAACAAGCTATCAAATAAATTTAGGCTTCTTGAAATTAAATGGCTTCTACGGTGGAGGAAGAGAGCAATTTGCTCTAATAGCCAAATTCACAAAGTGAAGTTTACGTAGAAAGCTTTAGGAAATTCATTTAGAAAGCCAAATTAACCAAATAAAGACTAGTCAACATTGGTTTCTTCTCTTTGATTTCATTCTACGGCAAAGCAATTTGTGTGAAGCTAATATTTCCATTCAATTCTTCCTATCTTACATTTAATTACCCAAGTACAACAAAGTCAATTTTAGTGGCTTTTTCATGTGCTTCTACGGCAAATTGCATGCTTTAGGAAGACAATTCCAATACTCCAATTCACTTTTACTCTCCATGCATTTAAGACCATGCATTTGGAGGGAGCAAATGCAAACATAATTCTCACTTTTTCTCCAAGTGATTTACGGCCATGCAATTGAATAAAGGCCAATTTACCTACTTAAATGTATTTGGTCACTTTTCTATTTAGCTATCATTCAAAGAAGCCAAACAAATATTTTCTCACTCTCTCTTCATGTGCATTCACGGCCATGCACTCTAACATAGGAGACTTTGCTTTTATGTCTTCAACTTTTCTCCAAAAGCTATCAAACAATTAAACCTCTCAAATATTTCTTCTCTTTTCTTCTCTAAACCTCACGGCCAAAGCTTAGAAAAGCCAAAGGAGACTTGTTTTTATTACTCAAAGTCTTCATCTTTCTCCAAATACATCAAATAAAGCAAAAGCTCTCAACTTTTCTTTCTCTTTTTCTTCTTCAAACCTTACGGCCTCCACACTAAGTATATCAATCATTCTTCTATAATTCTAAACCACCTTATTTCTTGCTTCTTTACTTCATTTCAAGACCCTTTGTAATTGAAACCTAAGCCTAAATCTTCCATTTTCTATCATGTTCTTCAAAGCTTAAGTTTGAAGCCTTGAAGGTAGGGTTATTTAATTTTCATGTTTCTATCCATTTCAAAATTTTAATCATGATTTTAATCCATGATTATTGTAGTTTAGAGCCTTAGGTATTAATATTGTATGTTTTCTTTGATTTTCAAGAAGCTCTTGGTGAAGAAGATTGGCTTGAAGGAGACATACAAGGAGCTTGGAGGTTCTTCAAGAGGTAAGAGGGAGATTACCCTCATCAACCATGTGTTGGTGGTGAGGAATGTTTGTGGTTGTGGTGAAGAATCCATAAGGATTCACTCACTTGATTGTTTATAGTTTTTCCTAATTGTGATTGATTATGTGTGTAAATTATTTATGTGTTTATTATTTGTGTGTTTGTTAATTTTGTGTTTGTTAGTAGGTTGTTGTGTATTTGTTAGTAGCCTTCTTATTTGATGTTTGTAATAAATTGCATGTCTACAAGCTTTAATTTGCATGTCTACAAGCTTTGATAATATTGCATGTGTTAGAAATGCATGATAAAATATAGGATGTGAATAATATGTCAAGGATTGTATGAGTGTTCCAAAGAACACACTAACAAGGCTCACGGCCATGATCCAAATGGGGAACCAAAATGTTCTCTTAATTTTCTTAAAATATGATTTAATTAACCTAGGAGAATTGGTAAGATATCCATTTGTTTAGATCAAGAAAAATGAATTTGGAAATCAAATGGCATAACCTTACATTTTCGGCCAACATGTCTAACTTCAACACTTTGATTTCTAAAATTATTTTCTAGGGTAATGATTTAATCAATGTAGACAATACAAGAGATTTAACATGTATTTAGAAGGTGAAAAATAATTTGGAAATCAAATGCAAAGTTTTTATCAAATTCGGCCAACATGCCAAATTAGATATTCATGATTTCTAAAATTAATTCCAAGCTATTTTCAATCAAGAAGAAGCAATACAAGTTAAAGTAAATTTTCTACAATGAGTTTTAAAGAAATAAAGTGGTTAGAATTAAGTTTAAGAGGTTAATACTAATGATTTTTACTGTAAGAAGAAATACAGTAGCTTTATAAAATTTCTAACGTATAGCTCCCCATGTGTTTTGAAGCACGTTAGTAATTTTCAAAAGTGTAATTAATTGGTTGTAATAAAAATAAAAGGAGTTTTGACAGTAAACCTAGAAAACCATTATTATAATTTTTTTTCTAAATCAAATACTGTCAATTTTTATTAAAAACAGACAAATAAGGCAGAAAAGATGAGCAAAAGACAGTATACGCTATGAAAAATATTCTACGTAATTTAAAAGTACTAAATATTATTTCTGTTTGTTCTAAACAGTTATTTTAAGGAAGTTGGACAAGAAAACGATTTAAAAATCTTACGCGATTGAGAAAACGTATTAAAAATTCTACGCGATTTTGAAAACAGTAAAATATATTTACGCGATTTATAAATGTTTGTAAAAACGACGGAATTGTGAAAATGCGATAAAATTTCTACGCGATTGAACGTTACTGTATTTTTCGTTTGTCGGAAAAATGTGAACCCGTACAGGTTTTCTTTATATATATATTTGTTGCCAATGAGGGCAAGCTTTTCTTACATCGTCGGAAAATGTGAACCCGTACAGCTTTATATATTTTTATCTCTTGAGGATATTTTCGTAATTTTCTTATCTTTGGTTTGTGTGTGGAGTTTATGCCAATTTTGGTGGATTGATTGACGAGGTGAATCACATCGTATTGTCGGTGTGATAAGCGTAGTGTGGTTCGAAATTGAATGGACTTGGAGCATTAGTGTGCATAAATCCATATGTGGACAGGTTGGTTGCTCTTCTTGGGCCGTGGTAAATGGCAACACACTAGTGGACTCGACACACACTATACTTAATCGAGATCTTGTAAAGTCTAATAGTACATTGCCCGTAGTGCCACAACGTGAGACCGTGAACTACACCACGCCTTGGATGATGGATTCCATGTGACGTGGGGCTATAGACGCAACGTGTGACAAATAGCAATAGTTTGGTTGGGTAGCCGTGGTACTAATAGATTTTGAGGATCATTCGCTCTCTCGATGTCTCTATGTTTTTAGCTCCATGGAGTAGAATTGTGTCTATTTGTATATGAGGTGCATTGTTATCTTTTATTTGTTATTTTTATCTATTATCTTTTACTTGTTATTTCTTTTATTTGTTATTTTTATCTCGTAATCTTTTATTCATTATCTTTTATTTGTTATCTTTTATCTATTATATTTTTATTTGTGATTTTTATTTGTGATTTCTATCTATGATTTTTATCTCGTGACCTTTCATTTGTGATATTTCTGTTGTTATGACATTTGATCTTTCTTTTATATTGTCTTGTTATATATTTTATATGGTATGAATTGTTATATCTATCCCGATAATGTTATTGCTTGTTTATTTTATTAGGTTATATGCATATTAGAAATATTTGTAAATTGATAACATGACTATAATTGTGATATATGTGTGTATGGAATGACTTTGTCATTCGAATCATTCTTTGCTACCGTCTTGGTATTGGTGAAAGGGGATCTCACCTCTTTATTGTATTGTTTGTGTTGTGTTGTGTTGTTAAAATCGTATAGTAGGCGGAGTAAACCTATTGGAGGCCATATTCGAAGATGGTGACGGCGTCGAAGAGTGACCTTCGACTTCAACAGGATGCGCTTGGTGGAGACATGGATCTTGTAGGTTGGGTTTTTTTTTTTCCGTTAGTGTTGTTACTGTGTGCTATTAGTAGTAACCTTCATTAGGTTTGCTACTGTTTCTCTGAGTCTGTAAATTATATGTTTTACTTCTATAATGAATATTTGGTGGTACTTATATTATGTGTATTAGTCAATTCAATTTAATTTCGGTTTTCTTATAATTTTTGGTAAGTTTATATTTCCGCGAAAAGAAATTTTAAAATTCATCTTTTAACAATCAAAACTTTTATAAAATGATTTCAGTTGATTTTATATTTTATTTAAAATGTGACGCCCTACGGAGGGTGTTACATTAGTTGGTATCAGAGCACGGTTAGAGTCTTTTTGGGGTTTGTGGTTAGGTCTGTCTTGTTTTTGTTGTGTGACTCTCTGTGCTTGGACTCCGAAAGGAGACAATGTTTGTTTGGGATGGTTACTTTGGTATCCATTGTACTATGATTCGTCTGTCTTTGAAGAAAGACGATGATTCGTGGTAAACGTGCACATGAGGAAGCAGGACGCGATAGCGGCAATATGGCTGTAACTATGAAAGCAAGGTAAAGAATAGTTAAAGGAACAGTACAATATGATTTGAGGATTACTCAGCAGTGAGGAACGATAGCCGAGGATTAGAAGCAGACAAAGTCAGAATAAATCTTAGAATACGAAATTTCGTAATGTTAGACCGTATTAGTTCTGAAGGAGGAGAAATTGTAAGGCCAAGCAAGTCCAGTGGAAAAACGTATTCGTGATCATCGGGAAGTCAACAACAATAACAATCTTGTGGAGGAAAAGCTAGCGGTAGCAGATTTGGCTAGACTGTGACATCTGCACCAAAACGTTGAAAGTGCGGGGAAGATCATCCAACGAGGGACGGTATAATCAAAGGAAAATCCTCTATTTCAAGTGTAGGATGCCCAAACATTTTGCTGAACAGTGTATCTCGCCAAAGACGAAGTCATCTGTTAGTAACGTACGTGCTTTGACATCTTAAGTAGAATGGAGCATCGATTCTTCAAGTGGAGCAAAAACATCTTAAATGGAAGAACTTAAACAAAGAAGATTATATCACAAAAAGGTGATTCTTTAACTATACTGTATAATTCCGAGAGTAACATATTTTTCTATGGCATATAATTATGTGGGTCAATTAGAGTTATCTGTGCTTTCATTATTCTTTTGGCCTGATTGTTTCTACTTCTAATACTAGAACATGTGGTTGAGGACTTGAGTTGCTTAAACCATTCTAAGTCTATTGAATAATTGAATCTTTTCTGTTGATTCAATTTGTATGCTTCTTTCTCAAAACAAGCAATCTAAAAATATGGATTGGGCATTTTCCAACCATCCATGCTCATTAGATTTATCAGTTGAGTTGTTCAAGTTAAAAAGTTCACTTTTAAATTCATCGTACCATATCAATTTCTTTATTGGATAGGTTCGGTGGTATGGATGATTCTATCATCTCTTTCTATCATCTCTTATTTCTATGCTTCCATGATATCCTTCATGTGCCGCAATTGCGAAATATGCGGGAAATGTACATTTGGTCTAACTCATTCTTATATGACTAATTGACTATATTAGTTGATTAGAGCTATCAATATCTTTATTACCTTTTGACTTATCTATTTCTGCTTTTATTACCAAATCCATTGTTATTATCCAGTTCCTTAAACAATCTTTTCTGTTAATCTAAACTGTCTACCTCTTTCGCGAGATAGATGTGATCTTATATATGGATTGGTTATCTTTAGTCATATCCTGTAGATTGTTCCAGTAAAATATTGGTGTCTCAGAAAACTTATTCTTAAAATCGGGCAATGTCAAATTCTTTGTTGGACATGTCTGGTAACAATTCAGATAGTTTCTCTACCTTTTCTTCTAAATTTTTATGATGTCTTTTTTTTGTATTGCAATTGTAAAGAAAAGATATTCTTAGTCAAAATCATGCTATAGTATCAAATACAGTATTGTTGAAAAAGAGAACTTGAATTGTGAGACACTTCCAGTTAAAAGCAAAGGCAGGAGAGTGAAGCAGTATAAAGGCAGGGATAATTTCTAGTGGTACTGATCAGAGTGACGCAACGGAAGCGTAGTGGATAGTATCTTTCGTCTTTACTTAGACATAATTATCATTATCTTTATTAACGACATTCTGATCTATTCTCGAAATCATGAAGAATCACACTAAAATACTAATCTGGAGTGGCGTAAACGGATGTGCAACGTGGAAACTAAAAGACAAGATGGAGGGACTTTTCAAAGACTACTACGAATTTTGGGGACGAAATTCCTTTTTGGTGGGGAGTGTTGTAACACCCCAACTTTTGGGTAAAAGACCGTTGTGTCCCTGTTTTGCTGTTTCTTGTTTTTCTGTATGAAATACAGAAAAATAATACTGTTTGTTATTTTATTTGGTCGTTTTACATAATTTGTTCCGATACAGTAAAATAAAAATTTTATCAAATTACTGTTTTAAATTTTTCTGTATGAAAAACAGATGTATAATACTGTCTGGTATTTTATATAATCATTTTACGTATTTTTCTTCAAGACAGTGAAATAAAATTTTTCTTGAATTCGCTGTTTTAAATTTTCTGTGTAATATACAGCTATATAATACTGCTGGATATTTTATTTGAACGTTTTGGATGATTAGCTACATTGTGGGAAAAAAATGGGAAAATGACCATTACGTCCCGAATGTGCTGTTTTTGCTATTTTTTGCTGTTTTTAATTGTTTTCTACTTGATACAGTGCTCAATATTACTGTCTGTAATTTTATATGGATTTTTTGTGTGATTTGCTCCGGGTAGGAAAATAATATTTTTCGGACCGGAAAATCTGTTTTTAATTATTCGGAGGTGGGGGATCTTACTAAACCCACTCTGAATGAGCCTAAAATTAATCTTTTAATTTTTAGGATTTAATCACAAATAAAATAATTTTATATTATTATAATATTATTTTATTAGTCAAGACAAATAAGTGACAATGACGACCGGAAATATTTTGCGGGACCCACGTTTAGTCATCAAGTCTTTGTACACGTGGACCAATGAGGAGCTCGGTCAAAATTAGTGGCTATGACTCATTGCAACGGGCCAATAGGACGATGACACGTGGCGTGACACCTCAAAGATCATGACTCACCAGCTTCTAGAAGGTTCCGTAAGTGGTGACTCAGCGTGACTCACCATGATGACTCGCCAGTTCCAGAAGCTTCTCCGATGACTCAGCATGCTGACTCGCCATGCTGACACAGCCAATGATGCAGTCAGTGACTCAGCTGATGACTCGCCATGCTGACTCATCTGCTCTAGAAAATATCTACGCTGACTCGCCATGTTGACTCACCCGTTCTAGAAAATTCCACGATGACTCATCATACTGACTCATCGTAGTGAGTCACATGTTCTAGAAATTTCTCTTTGATGACTCGCTTTATGACTCATCAAGGGTAATCAGTAGAAAAAAAATGATCAATAATAATTGTTACTCTGTTAGTCTAAAATAAAAATCTATGTATATTTTATTACCCATTGGACAATATATACTGACTTTATAAACAGTAATTATTGTATAATTATTGTTTATTGGTTAAAGTATGTTAGAAACTATACAATGTGCACCAATAGGAATTGGTCAACAAAAATAGCAACCAATAAGAATCAAGTTAGTAAATATTTAACCAATAGAAATTGGTCAAAATTAATGGCTTGAATTTTTAAGAACCAATAGAAAACAAGCTATCAAATAAATTTAGGCTTCTTGAAATTAAATGGCTCTACGGTGGAGGAAGAGAGCAATTTGCTCTAATAGCCAAATTCACAAAGTGAAGTTTACGTAGAAAGCTTTAGGAAATTCATTTAGAAAGCCAAATTAACCAAATAAAGACTAGTCAACATTGGTTTCTTCTCTTTGATTTCATTCTACGGCAAAGCAATTTGTGTGAAGCTAATATTTCCATTCAATTCTTCCTATCTTACATTTAATTACCCAAGTACAACAAAGTCAATTTTAGTGGCTTTTGCATGTGCTTCTACGGCAAATTGCATGCTTTAGGAAGACAATTCCAATACTCCAATTCACTTTTACTCTCCATGCATTTAAGACCATGCATTTGGAGGGAGCAAATGCAAACATAATTCTCACTTTTTCTCCAAGTGATTTACGGCCATGCAATTGAATAAAGGCCAATTTACCTACTTAAATGTATTTGGTCACTTTTCTATTTAGCTATCATTCAAAGAAGCCAAACAAATATTTTCTCACTCTCTCTTCATGTGCATTCACGGCCATGCACTCTAACATAGGAGACTTTGCTTTTATGTCTTCAACTTTTCTCCAAAAGCTATCAAACAATTAAACCTCTCAAATATTTCTTCTCTTTTCTTCTCTAAACCTCACGGCCAAAGCTTAGAAAAGCCAAAGGAGACTTGTTTTTATTACTCAAAGTCTTCATCTTTCTCCAAATACATCAAATAAAGCAAAAGCTCTCAACTTTTCTTTCTCTTTTTCTTCTTCAAACCTTACGGCCTCCACACTAAGTATATCAATCATTCTTCTATAATTCTAAACCACCTTATTTCTTGCTTCTTTACTTCATTTCAAGACCCTTTGTAATTGAAACCTAAGCCTAAATCTTCCATTTTCTATCATGTTCTTCAAAGCTTAAGTTTGAAGCCTTGAAGGTAGGGTTATTTAATTTTCATGTTTCTATCCATTTCAAAATTTTAATCATGATTTTAATCCATGATTATTGTAGTTTAGAGCCTTAGGTATTAATATTGTATGTTTTCTTTGATTTTCAAGAAGCTCTTGGTGAAGAAGATTGGCTTGAAGGAGACATACAAGGAGCTTGGAGGTTCTTCAAGAGGTAAGAGGGAGATTACCCTCATCAACCATGTGTTGGTGGTGAGGAATATTTGTGGTTGTGGTGAAGAATCCATAAGGATTCACTCACTTGATTGTTTATAGTTTTTCCTAATTGTGATTGATTATGTGTGTAAATTATTTATGTGTTTATTATTTGTGTGTTTGTTAATTTTGTGTTTGTTAGTAGGTTGTTGTGTATTTGTTAGTAGCCTTCTTATTTGATGTTTGTAATAAATTGCATGTCTACAAGCTTTAATTTGTATGTCTACAAGCTTTGATAATATTGCATGTGTTAGAAATGCATGATAAAATATAGGATGTGAATAATATGTCAAGGATTGTATGAGTGTTCCAAAGAACACACTAACAAGGCTCACGGCCATGATCCAAATGGGGAACCAAAATGTTCTCTTAATTTTCTTAAAATATGATTTAATTAACCTAGGAGAATTGGTAAGATATCCATTTGTTTAGATCAAGAAAAATGAATTTGGAAATCAAATGGCATAACCTTACATTTTCGGCCAACATGTCTAACTTCAACACTTTGATTTCTAAAATTATTTTCTAGGGTAATGATTTAATCAATGTAGACAATACAAGAGATTTAACATGTATTTAGAAGGTGAAAAATAATTTGGAAATCAAATGCAAAGTTTTTATCAAATTCGGCCAACATGCCAAATTAGATATTCATGATTTCTAAAATTAATTCCAAACTATTTTCAATCAAGAAGAAGCAATACAAGTTAAAGTAAATTTTCTACAATGAGTTTTAAAGAAATAAAGTGGTTGGAATTAAGTTTAAGAGGTTAATACTAATGATTTTTACTGTAAGAAGAAATACAGTAGCTTTATAAAATTTCTAACGTATAGCTCCCCATGTGTTTTGAAGCACGTTAGTAATTTTCAAAAGTGTAATTAATTGGTTGTAATAAAAATAAAAGGAGTTTTGACAGTAAACCTAGAAAACCATTATTATAATTTTTTTCTAAATCAAATACTGTCAATTTTTATTAAAAATAGACAAATAAGGCAGAAAAGATGAGCAAAAGACAGTATACGCTATGAAAAATATTCTACGTAATTTAAAAGTACTAAATATTATTTCTGTTTGTTCTAAACAGTTATTTTAAGGAAGTTGGATAAGAAAACGATTTAAAAATCTTACGCGATTGAGAAAACGTATTAAAAATTCTACGCGATTTTGAAAACAGTAAAATATATTTACGCGATTTATAAATGTTTGTAAAAACGACGGAATTGTGAAAATGCGATAAAATTTCTACGCGATTGAACGTTACAGTATTTTTCGCTGTCGGAAAAATGTGAACCCGTACAGGTTTTCTTTATATATATATTTGTTGCCAATGAGGGCAAGCTTTCGCTGTCAGGAAAATGTGAACCCGTACATTTATATATTTTTATCTCTTGAGGATATTTTCGTAATTTTCTTATCTTTGGTTTGTGTGTGGAGTTTATGCCAATTTTGGTGGATTGATTGACGAGGTGAATCACATCGTATTGTCGGTGTGATAAGCGTAGTGTGGTTCGAAATTGAATGGACTTGGAGGCATTAGTGTGCATAAATCCATATGTGGACAGTTGGTTGCTCTTCTGGGCCGTGGTAAATGGCAACACACTAGTGGACTCGACACACACTATACTTAATCGAGATCTTATAAAGTCTAATAGTACATTGCCTGTAGTGCCACAACGTGAGACCGTGAACTACACCACGCCTTGGATGATGGATTCCATGTGACGTGGGGCTATAGACGCAACGTGTGACAAATGCAATAGTTTGGTTGGGTAGCGTGGTACTAATAGATTTTGAGGATCATTCGCTCTCTGATGTCTATATGTTTTTAGCTCCATGGAGTAGAATTGTGTCTATTTGTATATGAGGTGCATTGTTATCTTTTATTTGTTATTTTTATCTATTATCTTTTACTTGTTATTTCTTTTTTTATTTGTTATTTTTATCTGTAATCTTTTATTCATTATCTTTTTTATTTGTTATCTTTTATCTATTATATTTTTATTTGTGATTTTTATTTGTGATTTCTATCTGTGATTTTTATCTCGTGACCTTTCATTTGTGATATTTCTGTTGTTATGACATTTGATCTTTCTTTTATATTGTCTTGTTATAATATTTTATATGGTATGAATTGTTATATCTATCCCGATAATGTTATTGCTTGTTTATTTTATTAGGTTATATGCATATTAGAAATATTTGTAAATTGATAACATGACTATAATTGTGATATCTGTATGTATGGAATGACTTTGTCATTCGAATCATTTTTTGCTACCGCATCGGTATTGGTGAAAGGGGATCTCACCTCTTTATTGTATTCTTTGTGTTGTGTTGTGTTGTTAAAATCGTATAGTAGGCGGAGTAAACCTATTGGAGGCCATATTCTCAAGATGGTGACGGCGTCGAAGAGTGACCTTCGACTTCAACAGGATGCGCTTGGTGGAGACATGGATCTTGTAGGTTGGGTTTTTTTTTTCCGTTAGTATTGTTACCGTGCTATTAGTAGTAACCTTCATTAGGTTTGCTACATTTTTCTCGAGTCTGTAAATTATATGTTTTACTTCTATAATGAATATTTGGTGGTACTTATATTATGTGTATTAGTCAATTCAATTTAATTTCGGTTTTCTTATAATTTTTGGTAAGTTTATATTTCCGCGAAAAGAAATTTTAAAATTCATCTTTTAACAATCAAAACTTTTATAAAATGATTTCAGTTGATTTTATATTTTATTTAAAATGTGACGCCCTACGGAGGGTGTTACATCTCACTCCGTACGACATCACTTAAAATTTTTCTTGTCCTCGTATCGCTTCATTCTCCTGCCTTTGCTCTTAACAGGAAGTGTCTCACAAACCGAGTTCTCTTTCAGCAACACTATACCAGATACTATGACATGGATTCAAATAGGAATATCCTTTCTTGCAATTTCAATATATGAAAGAACATTATAAAAGATAGCAAAACTATCTGATGTGTTACCGGACATATCCAACAAAGAATTTGATATAACCCGATTTTAAGAACGAATTTTCTAGAATATTAACACTTTATTGAGACAATCTCATAGGATATGGTTGGAAAATAACCAATCAGTTTCAAAGATCACATCTATTTATGAAAGAGATAAACAGATCAAATTAACACAAAATTTTGATCTATAACAATAATAGGATAATTTGAATAACTTGAGTAGCACGATAGGCTAGTAATAAAAACAGAAGTAAACAAGTCAGAAAATAACAAAGACACGGATAACTCTAATTGATCTACATGATCATATGCCATAGAGGAATAGGTTACCTCCAGAATTATACAGTACTGTCAAAGGATCATTTTCTGTGACACAATCTTCTTTGCTTAGGTCTTCAATCTGGGGTACTTTTGCTCCACTTGGAGAATCGACGCTCCATTCTACTTGAGATGTCGAAGCACATTCATTATTAACAGATGACTTCATCTTTCTTTGTCTATCACAAGTCATGGTCCTCTCTTCAAAGACACACAAATCAAAATACAATGGAAACCAGATGTAACCATTTCAAATAAACATTGTTTCCTTTTGGAAATCAAACACACAGAGAACACATCATTAGCAAAAAAGACCAAACCACAAAACCCCAAAAGACTCAAATTGTGCTCTGATACCAACTAATGTAACACCCTCCTCAGGGCATCACATTTCCGACTACTAACTTATAATTTGAAAATCAGTTCATAAAAGGTTTGAGTTATAAAATATAGGTTTCAAAATTTCTTCTTGCAGTAATATAAACTTACTGATATTTATTAGTAATACTGGAAAATAGATTTAAACAGATTAAAACTCATATAACAGACATCACTTAATATTTAACAATTATTCAAGAAATATAAAACTTACAGACTCAATTTTAAACAGCAGCAAACCCCATGATAGGTCTAACTCAATAGCACGGTAAAACACTAACGAGAAAACCCAACATACTTATTCCGTCTTGTATTCATCTTGATGCGCCATATATATGTTCCTCCTCAAAACTGCACACTAACCAGTCCGGGATGGTCACTTCTCGATGTTGTCACCGAACTCAGAATATCCACTTCCCGTCATGTCTAAGAAACTCGTTCCATCTATTATATAATTTTTAATAATACAAGCACAACGAAACAATATAACGAAGAGGTGAGATCACCCACGCCAATACCAATATGGTAGCATAGAGATAACACAAACAACACACCATAGAGATATATCATACCATAATTACAATTATGCCATCATCATAATGTATAAAATAACAATAATTACAATAATGCCATCAACATTATTTATCATCATCATCATCCAACATTCCTCAATTAGAAATAAATATTCAACAATTTAATTATCATAACCAATACTCAATAATGATGCATATGTTATGCATGTAGACTCAATGTCCTACTCCATGGAGGTTTTCACAATTTCGAGAAGAATGCTCAGTTAATTGCCCAAATTTTAGCCTAACAGATAATCTCCAGTCTTCGAAAAGAATCGTGTTATTGTCGGGTATCGTCAATGCGTTGCAACGGACTGCGTCGCCAAGTGGCACATGGTCATTTTTCAACAATATCTCAATCACGTAAAAATATTTCACCACTTTTAAATCGCGTAGTGATTTTTCAACAATATCTCAAATGCGTAAAAATATTTACATGTTTTCCAAATTGTGTAGAAATATTTCAACGTTTTTCAAATCGCATGGAAATATTTAAACGTTTTTCAAATCGTGTAGCTTAAAAATCACGTTTTTAAGTTACGTAAATCATTTTTCACCATTTTTCAACTTCGTAAAATATTTCTCAACCTTCAAAAATTCCATTTCAACCTTTCTTAAAATAATATGACTCATCACATTATTTTCTACAGTTTCTTACTCAAGAAAATCTTTTTCGCAATATATTTCATAATTTCACCATTTCATTGAATTAAATCAATGTTTCTTAGTCTAAAATTTACTAACGCTCTCCAAAACCCAAAGGATGAGTTACACGTTAGAAAATACCAAATCGCCAACGTATTCTTTATAATTTCAAATCAATTCTAAAAATCAATCCTCTTAAAATAATTTGAGGTTCAAACACTTTCAATATCTCTTTTCCATTCATATACGAAAATTTCATTTTTCAAGTGATAAAATACTCTGATTCCTTTTCCAAAATTCTTGTACTAAATCAAATTATATTTCCACTTTGAAAATTATTTTGTTTCATAAAACCAAAGCATTTACAAACTTTTAAAACCACGGTACATGGCCATTGAAACCATCAAATATTTTTCCTTCTAAATCAATTAAGTACCATTCTTGTTTTTACACAAACAAAGCCATTAAAAATTCCTTCACAAAACCGTGAGGCTCTTGTCTTTGAAAGTAAATCATTTGTTCATTTTCAAGTCCACTTTCTTTGCAAATCCTTAAAATCATCAATGTATTATTCATAATTAGTAAAATACTTAGAATCTCTTACTCCCAAAATTAGTTTGTGAACACCTATTTTGAGGTGTCTTGGCCGAAATTCCTCTTGGTCTTTGGAACCAAAAATTATTTTCCTTTCCAATAATTTTTATGGCATACATCACATATAATCAACATGTTATATTTCAAGCATACCATAAAAGCAATATAAATCATACTAAACATGCAAGCATAAATAAATCATGCAAAGTACATCAAGCATAGACAAATAATTAAAAACACATAAACACCCACAAATAATTACATGACCATGGATATGAATCCTCACATGAATTCACCATCCATCAAATATAAAACAATCTCTCACCACCATACTTAGTTGGTGAGATGAATCTCCCTCTTACCTCTTGAAGAACCTCAAAAGCTCCTTGGTTTGCTTCTTTTTCCAAGTCTTTCACCACCAAAGGTTTCTTAAACACATAACAAAACATATATTTATTAGTAAATCAAGCTTGAACAAGGTGAACCATGGATCAAACATGGATTAGAACGTGAAAAAGAGAGAAAAAATGAAGTTTCCTTACACTTCATCTCAAATACCCTATAACTTTGCTCTTGAAGAAAGTCCTTGAAGATGAATGATTTAGAGAAAGTCTCCAACATGAAAGTTGCTTAGAATAAGGTAAGGATTCAAGAAATAAGGTTGAATAAAATTATTGAGTGATGGAAGGCATTCTTGGGTGTCATGGCCGAACCTAGCTTGGAGAGGAAGTGGAGAGAAAATTTTGAAGAACTTTGCTTTAGGAAATGATCAATAATGATCAAGAATGACAATAATGTGGTCTTCAAATTTTCCTACACACTTAAGCCACCAAAAACCGTCCCCCCCTCTCGTTATGCATTCAATAAGTGATCATCTTTTCAAGCCACCATTTAGAACATTCTAAGCCATTGATTAATTCAATGGTTAGGATTGAGGTAGACTTTAAGTTAGAAGACTTAATCTAGGCCATTAGATCTTTCCTCATTGAAATCCTAGTCATTAGATGCATCTCCAAAAATGAAGGGTCAAGATGACTCCTTCATACTTTAAATCCAAGGGTCATAATTAGTCATAGCCATTTTAGAAGATCAAATCTCCACCATTGATTAAATCCACATCCAATGGTCATAAATGATCCATCTCCACCGTTGATTAAATCCAAATCCAACGGTCACAAATGGTCCTAGCCACTTTGTAAGACCAAATCTCCACCCTTGATTAATTCTTCATCCAATGGTTATAAATAGTCATAGCCATTTTATTAGACTAATTCTCCACCTTTGATTAAATCGACGGTTAATATTCAAAGCTTCAAAATTAAACTTACTTCCTATTGGTGCGTCATAAAGTTGTCATAACCACTAATGTTGACTTAACAGTACAATATTTATTTTTATCTGTTATAACCGGACAAAAGAATATATTTATTGTATTTTTATCGCCCGATAATTAAATATAGTACAAAACACAATAAAAGAATATATTTTCTATTCGCAGAAAAATTTTCACTTTTCGAGACCCATCCGGCCCACATAAGGTCATTTGGGTCCACAGACAATGCCCAAAAACAATTAGAGAAATATAAAAATTTCATAATCATCCATAAAATCATAAAAATTATAAAACTTATGAAAATCAAGTTGGATTAGTAAAAATCATTAAGGATTTTCAAAAAGAAATGAAATACGAAGGCTCAGTATACAACTTTCAAAAATAATATTAAAATAATAAAAAAACGTAAAAACTCCCAAAAATTCCTAAAAATCACAAATCCACAGAAGTCGAGTCAGATTATTCAAAATAATTAAGAATCGCCCGAAACAAATAAAATACGAATTTTCGGGTGTTACAAGCATGTGGTGCCCCGGGGCCGACGAGGGCGGGGAGTGGACGCCGGTGTAAGAGAAGCACGTACAAGGAGCGGCTCTTAGCAGGCTTCTAGGCGAAGGGTCCTACGAATGAACTAATTACGCACCAGAATGAGAGGGATTCAGAGACTGTGCAGGTATGGGACTGCATAGTTGAGGATTGCTTAAAGGAATTTATTAGCCGGAATTATATCAACAAGTTGCAACTTCTTTTCAGGAGCCTAGAACATAAGAACTCCATGGTTAAGCGTGCTTGACCTAGAGCAATTGTGGGATGGGTGACCTCTTGGGAAGTTTCCTATGATGTGTGTGAGTGAGGACAAAGCATGCTGAAAAAACTCGTGTTGGTTTGTGGAGACACTCATCAATCCTGCAGGCAGTCCCGGGATGTTGCAGATGGTATCAGAGTCGGGACCTTTCCCAGTACAGTGTGGTTCAGGGACGAACCAAGCGGAAGTTGGTGGGCATGTGGTGTCCCGAGGCCGACGAGGGCAGGGAGTGGACACCGGTGTAAGAGAAGCACCTACAAGGAGCGGCTCCTAACAGGCTTCTAGGCGAAGGGTCCCATGAATGAACTGAATATGCACCGGAATGAGAGGGATTTAGAGACTGTGCAGGTATGGGGCTGCATAGTTGAGGATGGCTTAAAGGAATTGATTAAGCGTAGCCATATCAACAAGTTGTAACTTCTTTTCGGGAGCCTAGAATATAAGAACTCCATGGTTAAGCATGCTTGACCTGGAGCAATTGTGGGATGGGTGACCTCTTGGGAAGTTTCCTAAGATGCGCGTGAGTGAGGACAAAGTATGCTGAAAAGACCTGTGTTAGTTTGTGGAGACACTCATCAATCCTACAGGCAGTCTCGGGATGTTACACTTTATAACTTGGGTAAAGTTTTATTATAATTAGTCATAAATGTGACATCCTATGGGGGGTGTTACATTAGTTAGTATCAGAGCCCAAGTTAAAGTCTTTTGGGGTTTGTGGTTAGGTCTATTTTGCTTGTGTTGTGTGATTTTCTGTGATTTGTTTCTGAAAGGTTACATCTGACTTTGTTTTGTCTTGTTTGATTGATTGAAGAAAGAAATGTCTTGTGGTAGAGGAACGCGTGCGAACATAGGACGTAACACTGATCCAATGGTTGCAACTATTGAGGCCATGCAACGTATAGCGGAAGTAATTACGCAGCAGAATCAACGAGCAGCCCAGCAACACGAGCCGACTGTTGATGCTCAGAACTTATCTAAGTTTTGACGTAATAACCTGCCGCAGTTTAGGGGTGAGTTTGATCCGGAGAAGGCGAGTCTTTGGATCCAAGAATTGGAAAAGATTTTTGAATGAATGAGATGTGCAGATGATCGGAAGGTGACATATGCTACACTTATGCTAATGGGGGATGGTGAGAACTGGTGGAGAGGAACTCGACGATTACTACAAGTTGAGGGAACCGAAATTACATGGGAGGTGTTCTGCGAAGTATTTCTGGAGAAGTACTTTATAGCTAGTGCACGACATGCCAAAGAGATTGAATTTCTCGACTTACGACAAGGTAACATGACTGTTGGTGAGTATGCCGCAAAATTTGAGAGCTTGTCATAGTTCTCAAGGTATTTCCAAATCCAGCCTGACGAGGAATAGAAATGCCATAAATTCGAAGAAGGACTAAGGGTAGAATTGAAAAGATGAGTGCTGCCCATGAGGATGAATCAATTTCCTGCCCTGATAGATACATGTCGACGACTTGAGGAACTGGAGCCGTCACGAGACCCGAGGAATCGTAACTTTGGACCGACCAATTCCAAAGAGGAGGAAACAATAATAACAGCCGATTTCAGTGCAAACTATACTCAAGACCACCGGGGAACCAACCCCAATGTCCATCTTTTGGGGGAAGTCCTAGTGGCAACAAAACTGGTCAGGCCGTGGCGTTTACGCTGAGATGTTTTAAATGTGGGAAAAGTGGCCATATATCAAGAGATTGTTCAATCAAGGGAACTATTTACTTTAATGTGGATGGCCTAGACATGTTTCTAGGGAATTCAACCAACCAAAAAGAGAACCACAATGAGTAACGTTCGTGCTGCTCAGCTGCAATCTGGAGGACAAGTATACACGATGAGCGGAGCTGAAGCTTCCCAGTCCGAGGATCTTATTCAGGGAGAAGGTGTCGTAGCACTTAATCTTTTGACTGTACTATAAGATTCGGGTGCAACTCATTCATTTATTACGTATGACTGTGTGGATCGGTTGAAATTGTATGTGTCTTCTCTGAGTTTTCAATTGATTATTTCTACACCAACTGCCAAGCCTATTGTTACATCTAAAGTATGCTTGAATTGCCCTATTACCATTCATGATTGAGTCTTTTCTGTTAATTTAATTTGTTTACCTCTCGTTGAAATAGATATAATCTTAGGAATGGATTGGTTATCTTCTAACCATATCCTATTAGATTGCTCCAATAAGACTTTAGTTTTTCCTAAGGATGAAAATTCTGAATTTTTAACTACCGCAAAAGTCAAATCATTATTGAGGGATGGAGCTCAAGGATACATGCTGCTGTCTTTTTTAGAAGTCAAGAGTGAGAAAGAGGTGAACATTATTTCTGTCGTTAATGAGTTTCTTGAGGTTTTTCTCAATGAGGTACCCAGTTTACCACCAGAAAGAGAGATAAAGCTTTCTATCGCTCGTACCAGGAGCAGGTCCTATTGCGATTGCATCGTATCAGATGCCGCCGTCTGAATTAGTAGAGTTGAAGAAGCAATTGGAGGAACTATTGGAAAAACAGCTTGTACGACTGGTGTTTCACCGTGGGGAGCACCAGTACTTCTAGTCAAAAAGAAGGATGGAACATCTCGTCTTTGTGTGGACTACCGTCAACTGAACAAGGTCACGATAAAGAATAAGTACCCACTTCCAAGGATTGACGATTTGATGGATCAATTGAAAGGAGCAAGTGTTTTCTCAAAGACAGATCTGTGATGCCGTTCGGAGTGACGAATGCTCTTGCAATATTCATGGATTACATGAATAGGATCTTTCATTCATACCTAGACAGATTTGTCGTTGTCTTTATCGATGACATTCTGATCTATTCTCAAGATCCAGAAGAGCATGTTGAACATCTCAGCATAGTTCTCCAAATTTTGAAAGAAAAGAAGTTGTATGCAAAGTTAGCAAAATGTGAGTTTTGGTTAGAAGAAGTTCAATTTCTGGGTCACATGATTTCCAAGGAAGGTATTGCGGTGGACCCATCGAAAGTGGAAACCATTCTACAATGGGAAAGGCCAAAGACAGTGATAGAGATTCGAAGTTTTGTTGAATTGGCTGGATATTACCGAATGTTCATTGAAGGTTTCTTCAAGATAGCATGACCTCTTACACAACTCACAAGGAAGAGTCAAGCTTTTGTTTGGACCGAAGAATACGAAGAAAGTTTCCAGGAGTTAAAGAAGAGATTGACGACTGCACTAGTGTTGATTTTACCAGATCTGAGCGAGACTTTTGAAGTGTATTGTGACGCTTCATGCTAGGGTTTAGGATGTGTGTTAATGCAGAACAGAAATGTAGTAGCCTATGCTTCTAGATAGCTTAAGGTACACGAAAGGAACTACCCGACACACGATTTGGAGCTAGTCACAGTGGTTTTTGAATTAAAAGTGTAGAGACATTTTCTGTATGGGGCCACGTTCAATGTCTTTAGTGATCACAAGAGTTTGAAATACTTGTTCGATTAGAAGGAGTTGAACATGAGGCTTAGGCGGTGGCTAGAGTTTTTGAAGGATTATGATTTTCAGCTTCAATACCATCCAGGAAAGGCGAACGTCATGGCAGATGCCCTAAGTAGGAAGGTGATCAGTGTCTCTCCAATGATGATAAAGGAAGAAGAGCTGATAAAGCAGTTTAGGGACATGTGGTTGTCAGTGGAATTAGCACCAGGAAGAATTTGTTTAAATAGAGTTACTGTTTTGAATGATTTGTTGGAAAAAAATCTGAGAAAAAATAGGAAGATGATCCGTTTTTGCAAAATGAGAAAGAATTTTTGAAGCAAGGTCATAAGGCAATGGTTAAGGAAGGATCTGATGGGTTCTTAAGATTCGAAGGAAGGATTTATATGCCTGATGATCCCGATCTTAAGCAAACAATTCTTGATGAAGCTTATACTAGTAGGTTGAGTATGCATCCGGGGATGACTAAGATATATCAAGATTTGAAGCGGATGTTTTGGTGGCCAAGGATGAAGAGAGATGTTGCGGAACATGTGGCGTCTTGCCTTGTTTGTCAAAAGGCAAAAGTTGAGCATCAAAGACCCATCGGTATGTTACAACCCATAACTATTCCAGAATGGAAATGGGATAGTATCGCAATGGATTTTATTACCGGATTGCCAAAAACTAGGAAGGGTCATGATTCTATATGGGTTATAATTGATAGGCTTACGAAGTCAGCACACTTCTTACTGATCAATATCAAGTATTCGTTGGAACGATTGACCCAGGTGTACGTTGGTGAAATTGTTAGACTTCACGGTGTACCCTCTAGTATCATATCCGATAGAGATCCAAGGTTTACGTTGAGGTTTTGGTGAAGCTTACAAGAAGCCATGGGGACTAAGCTATGTCTGAGTTCTACTTATCATTCGTAGGCTGATGGTCGGACTGAGAGGACTATCCAGTCATTGGAGAATCTGTTGCGAGCTTTTGTGTTAGAACAACAAGGGAGTTGGGATGAATTCTTGTCTCTGATAGAATTCACCTACAATAATAGTTTTCACTCAAGTATAAGGATGGCACCCTATGAAGCACTATATGGGCTACGATGTCGAATACCTTTGTGTTAGTATCAAGATTGGGAAAGTATGACCATCGGACCTGATCTTGTGCAACAAACAACTGAAAAAGTAAAGATGATTCAGGAGAAAATGAGGACGAATCAGAGCCGACAGAAAAGCTATGTAGATAAGCGAAAGAGAGCTCTTGAATTTGAGGAAGGTGAATATGTGTTCTTGCGAGTAACACCTACGACTAGTGTCGGAAGGGTTATCAAATCCAGAAAGCTCACTCCCAAATTCATTGGACCTTATCAAATTATTCGTTGGATAGGTCTAGTAGCCTACCAAATAGCTTTACCACCCTTTCTTTCCAATCTCCACAATGTATTCCATGTGTCTCAGTTGAGAAAATATATTCCCAATCTAACGCATGTCATTCAACCTGATGAAGTACAACTGAAAGATAATTTGACGTATGAGACGCTTCCTGTTAAGATTGAGGACAGGAGAGTGAAGTAGCTTCGAGGGAAGATGATTGTATTAGTGAAGGTAATCTAGAACGAAGTAACGAGAAATGCTACATGGGAATTGGAAGATAAAATGAAGGAGCAATACCCACATCTTTTCTAAGGTACGATAAATTTTGGGGACAAAATTTTTTTTAGTGGGGGAGAGTTGTAACACCCCAAAATTTACTAATTTACAGTAATGTCATAAATGTATTATTTTATATTTTCTGTGTGTTGTAAATTTATTTTGATTGTTTCATGATTGTATTTGATCGTTGTGTGTGATTTACTCCGAGTTAAGAAAATAATAATTTTTGGGCCGGGAAAATTTTTTATCTCATTATTCGGAGCTGGGGGATCTTACTAAACCCAATTCTTAGTGATACATGTATTAATCTTTTAATTTTTAGAATTTATCTGTGAAATAAAAATATTTTATATTTTAATATTATTTTATTATCTATTGGACAGTACCTACTAACTTAAAAGCAGTAGTTTCTGCCCAGTGGATAATAGGAACCGGAAAAGTCTTTGTGACTTACAGTTAAGTGAACCAATAAGAATTAGTCAATGATATTGGCTTGAATTTCCTAAGCCAATGGTTAGTAGTCAACGAAAGCGGTTGAACTAGTTAGATTAGTAACTAGAAAACCTAACTAAGTTAGCCTATATTCTATGTAGTAACTAAATAGAATGAAACTTGGTTAGCTTTTCCATTGAACCCATAGTTAGGAAGCTTCACCATTCTTCTAAACATTGATGATTCACACCCAAGTAACTAGGAGATCAAACTAGGTTAGCTTGGTTTCATTAAGAAGCAAAGGAATTAGAAACTAGATTTACCTAAGCCTAACTAGGAAACCAAATGAACTAAAACTTGGTTTGCTCTTCCATTGAGCAATTCAGCTAAGGCATGTTACCCAAGTGGCTTCAGTACTCAAGAGGGGGGGTGAATTGAGTAATTAAAGATTTTTTGCAAAAGCCTTAAACAAATAAATTATACTGAATTTAATTATTAAAAGTCGTGAATGAGATGAACATAAGAAGAACAGATAATAATTAAATTGCAAGAATAAATAAAGTGCATAAAGATAAAGAGAAAGGGTAGAAAAGCAGGCACGATATTTATCCTGGTTCGACCACCAACCACTTGTGGCCTACGTCCAGTCCCCAAAACACAGTTCGAGATTTTTCACTATTCAACACAAGCTTAAAGCAGGTGCTTGCAACCTTTACATAACAGGGATACCTCACCCTATTTACTAGAGGGATACCTCACCCCCTTTGAAGGATACCTCACCTTCTTTACACCAAGGGATACCTCACCCTTTTACTAGAGGGATACCTCACCCTCACACATTCACTAAGGGATACCTCACCTTTTTACGAAGCGAGAGAATAGATGAAAAATAAACTCTCACTTAGAGCAGATATTACAAATTGAAGTGCTAATAAGCTCTCTAAAGGATATCTCAAGGTTTGGTATTAAGAGCACAAAGAAAGAGAGAAAATAATGTAAAACTCATTTTCAGCCAAGCAAAAAATTGATCAAAATGTTCGGGGGTTTTCAGAAGTGTCCCAGGCCTCTATTTATAGAGCTCGTAGAAGAAAATGGCCGTTGGGAGCATTAAAAACAATATTAAATGCAAATATGGCCGTTGCTGCCATTTTTCGAACGTTTCGTGAAAACCAATTCTGGAGAACGGTATTCGAATGCCTTATGAGGTATTCGAATGCCTCACTTTGAAAAGCTCTGTGAAAACCAGTTCTGAAGAGGGTTATTCGAATACCTTAATAGGTTATTCGAATACCACTGATTTAAAGTGATTTAGAGAAACAGTTCAGACACAGGTTATTCGAATACCAAGTGTGGTTATTCGAATACCACTTTGAAAAACAGAAAACGTACAAACTTTAAAACATGGTTATTCGAATACCATATGGTGTATTTGAATACCTTTAATAAAATAGGGTTTCTACAAAAGCAAGTTATTCGAATACTTGGAGGGGTATTCGAATACCTCTTTGAAAAATAGAAAACGTATAAGCTTGAAACCCATTCTATTCGAATACCTCTGTTATAAAACCAGTTTTAAATGCTTTCAAATGACCAGAAAATGGTTGTTTAATTTTGGAAAAACCATTTTGAAAACATTTCTTTGCAATGCCAAATAATGAGATATCCAATGAGGCTTTTACAAGGATCCTAAGTCCTAAAACTTATTCTTGAAGATCTTGGACTTGGTCTTCTCATCATCTTCATGTTTGTCTTCATGTTTGTTATCATCAAAACTATTGCTCATGATAGCTAGCCAATTACATTCTCCCCCTTTTTGATGATGACAAACTATCATTGAGAAAAGCATTAGTTCATATAAATTGGGATTCACAAAGTTTATTTAGAGATACTTACTCCCCCTCTTTTTCATAAGAGGTGATTTATATCAGAGATGTGCACAGCAGCTCCCCTTACTTTTTGGAATCCAATTTCTATTTTTGTTTTGACTTTTACTCCCTGACTTTTCTCAAAAAAAGACATTTAAACTTGTTCTCCCCCTTTTGTACATTTGATACCATTCTCCCCCTTTTGTCATGATCAAAAAGATGGGGCAAGTATTTTTCTCCCCTATTTATCAGATCAAACAATATATGCATGTCCTCAAGTTGAATGAGTTTTGTCCATTTAAATTTGTGCTTGAGGTAGTGTTCTCCCTACAACAAAATTTAGAGTACTTTCATTGGTATCCATTAATGTTGGATCCATAGGGGTTAGTCAAACTCATAAGCCAATAAGTATTTAAAATGATGAGGCAAAAGCAGCAAATAATTCTCAAGGGCAAAAAAAAAATATATTCATCGATTAATTTGGCCAAGAAATCACTTGTTTGATATCATTTGTTTTCATTTGTTATTACTTGTTATTATGTTTATACCACTTTGATATCACTTGTTGTCAAAATGTAAAGCATTTACCACTTGTTTGATATCACTTGTCAAGATGTTCTAAGCATTTACCACTTGTTAACAAATTAAATATTTCATATACCACTTATTGCACTTGTTCGTATATCAAAACAATAGCCAATTACATTGAGCATATTTTAGAAAAAAATAAAAGGGCAAGAACAAGCCAAGAAATATGCATTTAAGAACATCATGTGATTTTCATATAAGGCATAAATGAAGGCTTGATGAAATAAGATTAAAAGCATGTTATTTGTATTGCCTATGCAAGAAAAAAGAATAGAAGTAGAAACGAAATAGAGAGGACGATGAAAAACTTGCTTTCAGCCATGTGGTATTCGAATACCTCTTGCTGTATTCGAATACCCATCACATTTTATAAACTCCAGAAGGAGCAAGTATTCGAATGCCTTGTAAGGTATTCGAATACTCCAGATAGCATGTAACAAGTACTGATGAAAATTTTTCAGGTTATTCGAATACACATTTGGGTATTCGAATGCCCCAGCTAATAAAAGCACAAGAACTCTATACTGATGTATGGTATTCGAATACCATGGGAGGGTATTCGAATAGACCTATCAGAAAAACATGGATTTTCACGTACAGATGCAATGGTATTCGAATACCACAGGGAGGTATTCGAATAACTCAAACATAAAAGCATATATTTTGCATCCAGAAGGCATATTTGAGATAAGAAAGCTTACCTTTTGATGGAAATACTCATATGAATGCAAGTCCAAGCCTCGATAGAGACAAGAAGGAGAGCTTGGAATTTATTATAGTCTTGTGCTTGCAGCAACCACTTTCAAAAATGCCGAAGTTAGCTCTTGGCTATCAAGCACACCCGCAACACAATTCAATTTTTGGTTTTTGGTACCCAAATTTTCTTGGGTCCTTGATTGTCAGTTTTGGGTATAGTGCCCTTAGGAACCCATACCATTTTGGTTCCAATTTTTGTATTGATATTTTTCCTTACATTGCATGTTGAAGCACTATGACCCTTCTTCCCACAATAGAAACATTTAACAAATGGGTTACATGAGATGCTAGAATTAACAAAATAATTTTTATAGGATTTGTGTTGATTATTCGGGTTATATCCTATTCCAGCTTTTTGAAAAACAACCCTTTGTTTTCCTAATAAAATATTTAAATTATCTCTTCCAAATGTGAATTTGGCAATGGTGTTCTTTAAATTTTCAATTTCATTTTCAAGCAAATGACATGAAGAGCAAGAATACGAAGTAGAAGCATGTGAGGAATGAGATGAGCATGCATCAATAATTCCCAAAGTTTCATTTTCAATTTTTAATTCTTCAATCTCTTTATTTAAAATAAGAATTTGATTTTCTAGAGAAGAGATTTTTTTCTTAGAAGAAGAAATTTGTTTTGTGAGTTTTAAAGTTTCGTCATGCAATTCTTCAAAGGCATCTTGTAACTCATCATAAGAAGGAGATACGTCAGAATTTACCTCGTTGTCGCTTTCTTCTTCTTCTTCCTCTCCTTTCGCCATAAAACATAGATGGGCTTCTTCACTATCTGAGCTATCAGTGGAGTCCATATCATTGTCATCCCATGCTATGTAGACTCTTCTTTCTTTGGAGGGTTTCTTCTCAACTTTCTTTGGAGGAAAAGGCGATCTTCTTTGAGTTCTCCTTTTCTTTAGGAACTTACCAAATTTTCTTACCAGAAGATTGAGATTTTGTTCATTTAGCTCAATGTTGTCCACGTCATCTCCATCGTCTTCTTCTTCATTATTGATAGTGGAGGTGGTGGCTTTAAGCGTTATCCCTTTTTTCTTTTTATCGTTTTCCTCACTTTGGTCAAGCCTGTTGAGTTCTAATTCGTGCTCGTGAAGTTTTCCAAAAAGAGTTGCTAATGACATAGTTGTCAAGTCCCTTGATTCTGAAATTGCTGTTACTTTTGGTTGCCAAATCCTGCTAAGACATCTCAACACTTTGTTAATCAAATCTTCGTTAGTAAAGTTATTTCCTAATGATGCAAGATGATTAACAATGTGGGTGAACCTCTTTTGCATTTCTTGAATGCTTTCTCCTTGGTTCATTCTAAACAATTCATATTCGCGAGTTAGAGAATTGATTCTCGACCTCTTTACCTCACTAGTACCCTCATGGGTAACTTGTAAAGTGTCCCACATTTCTTTAGCGATTTTGCAATTTGAAACTCTAAAAAATTCATCATACCCCAAAGCAGTAGTAATAATATTTTTGGCTTTTAAATTATATTGAACTTTTCTTTTATCCATATCAGACCAATCACTTCTAGGTGTCTCGGTTTTTACACCATTGACAACGCGTGTAGGTATAAATGCGCCATTTTCGACAGCATCCCACACATCTAGATCAATAGCCTCTATAAATATTTTCATTCTTTCCTTCCAATATGCATAACCATCCCCATTGAAAAAGGGTGGTCGATTTATGGAAGTTACTTATGATAAAACATTTGATGAAGTCATGTACTCTTGAAGCGGCTAAGCTCTTTATACAAGAGTCTAGCTCTGATACCACTTGTTACCCAAGTGGCTTCAGTACTCAAGAGGGGGGGTGAATTGAGTAATTAAAGATTTTTTGCAAAAGCCTTAAACAAATAAATTATACTGAATTTAATTATTAAAAGTCGTGAATGAGATGAACATAAGAAGAACAGATAATAATTAAATTGCAAGAATAAATAAAGTGCATAAAGATAAAGAGAAAGGGTAGAAAAGCAGGCACGATATTTATCCTGGTTCGACCACCAACTACTTGTGGCCTACGTCCAGTCCCCGAAACACAGTTCGAGATTTTTCACTATTCAACACAAGCTTAAAGCAGGTGCTTGCAACCTTTACATAACAGGGATACCTCACCCTATTTACTAGAGGGATACCTCACCCCCTTTGAAGGATACCTCACCTTCTTTACACCAAGGGATACCTCACCCTTTTACTAGAGGGATACCTCACCCTCACACATTCACTAAGGGATACCTCACCCTTTTTACAGAAGCAGAGAATAGATGAAAAATAAACTCTCACTTAGAGCAGATATTACAAATTGAAGTGCTAATAAGCTCTCTAAAGGATATCTCAAGGTTTGGTATTAAGAGCACAAAGAAAGAGAGAAAATAATGTAAAACTCGTTTTCAGCCAAGCAAAAAATTGATCAAAATGTTCGGGGGTTTTCAGAAGTGTCCCAGGCCTCTATTTATAGAGCTCGTAGAAGAAAATGGCCGTTGGGAGCATTAAAAACAATATTAAATGCAAATATGGCCATTGCTGCCATTTTTCGAACGTTTCGTGAAAACCAATTCGAGAACGATTCGAATGCCTTATGAGGTATTCGAATGCCTCACTTTGAAAAGCTCTGTGAAAACCAGTTTAAGAGGGTTATTCGAATACCTTAATAGGTTATTCGAATACCACCGATTTAAAGTGATTTAGAGAAACAGTTCAGACACATGTTATTCGAATACCAAGTGTGGTTATTCGAATACCACTTTGAAAAAACAGAAAACGTACAAACTTTAAAACATGGTTATTCGAATACCATATGGTGTATTTGAATACCTTTAATAAAACAGGGTTTCTACAAAAGCAAGTTATTCGAATACTTGGAGGGGTATTCGAATACCTCTTTGAAAAATAGAAAACGTATAAGCTTGAAACCCATTCTATTCGAATACCTAACAGGGTATTCGAATACCTCTGTTATAAAACCAGTTTTAAATGCTTTCAAATGACCAGAAAATGGTTGTTTAATTTTGGAAAAACTATTTTGAAAACATTTCTTTGCAATGCCAAATAATGAGATATCCAATGAGGCTTTTACAAGGATCCTAAGTCCTAAAACTTATTCTTGAAGATCTTGGACTTGGTCTTCTCATCATCTTCATGTTTGTCTTCACGTTTGTTATCATCAAAACTATTGCTCATGATAGCTAGCCAATTACAAGGCACCTACAAGAAGCTTCAAGAACTAGATGACTTAAGTATCTAAGCCTATAGTAAACAAGCTTGGAGGCAAAGCTTTGAAGATCAACCATTGATTTCATCTAAGGTCATTAGGAGGTCTTGAGTGGTCAACCAAAGTGGCCACCTCCTTTGGGAGCTCCACGGCTATAAGGCTCTAGGAGGAGCTAAGGATGACACTTAGTTAGTTTATTTCATCTTCATCGATTTTCTAAAGCAAGCTTCACCAAAATTCTCTCCTTTTCTCTCTTGAGCACCTCACGGTCTCTACACCATTTTCATACTTCCACTCTTCTAAAATTTTATTCAACACCACTTCTTAAACCTAAACACCATTCTAGACATCTTTCATGTTATAAGTTTCTTCAAAATCATTCATCTCGTGCTTTGAAAACAAGGTTGAAGTTTCTTCTATACAAGGTAAAAATCCTTGTTTCTTGTTTCTAAATTTATTCTTGAAGTTCTAAGCCATGATTGATCCATGGTTTCTTTTTTTCAAGCTTTGTTTGTGACTTGTAATTTGTCTAAGTTTGTTAGGAATCTCTTGAAGGCTACACGAAATCCATAGGATCAAGCAAGAAGGATTTTTATCTTCCTTAGAGGTAAGAGTGAGATTTAATCTCATCAACCATGTATTGATGGTGAGAAGATGGATTTGTTTGTGGTGAAGAATCCATAAGGATTCATTCACTTGGTTGTTCAAAGTTTTCCCTATTTATGATGAGTTTTGATGCAAGCATGTCTATAGCTTTGATATATGTTTTAATATGTGTTTATGAAGGCATGATAGTTATTGTATGTAGTAGGATGTGAATAACATGATGAGGATTTGCATGAGGGTTCCAAAGAACCCATGAAGCTCACGGCTTCACCACCACAAAGAGGACCAAGATGTCCTAAATTATTTTCTAATCATGGATTAGGTGATTTAATAATAATAAATTGGATTAAGAATTTTTGCAACAGATTAGATGATGGAAAACAATTAAATATGATTTATAAAGCATAGAATGAAATTTGGCCAACATGCCTACTTATGATGTTTTTAATTCAAAATTATTTCCTAAGCATAGAATTATGAAAATTGAAGAGAATTCAATTTAATGAATTTTAGAGAATAAAATGAAGTGACTTTATTTTAGAGTTTAATTAGAGAAATTAAGTAAGGATGAGAAATAAAATAAATACTTGGAAAGTACTAACGTATAGCTCACCCATTGGGTTTTGAAGCGCGTTAGCAATTTTCGAGTTGTAAATATTGATTAAATCTAAGAAGGGTAAAATTTAATGAAAACAGTAAAAAATACTATTTAAAGGATTTTCAAGGGGAAATGCTGTAAATAAAGCTAAAAATAAATATATAATGGATAAAGTTTCAAAATTTAATTTAGACAGTAAAGAAATATTTTACGTAGTTAAAAAATATTAGAAATACCTTACGCGTATTTAAAATAATGATTTTACGCGATTGAAAAAATGATTTAAAAATGTTACGCGATTGAGAAAATGATTTAAAAACGCTACGTGATTTCAAAAACGTCAAAAAATATTTACGCGATTTGAAAATGTTAGAAAAAGGTTGCACGATTGTGAAAATGAGGTAAAATATTTAGGCGATTGAGAATAACAACAATTTGCTGTCGGGTTAAAGTGGTGGACTCGGTTGTGTTGAAAAATGGTACTACCAAGTGATGGCGTGTGGTTGTGAAAAATCATGGTATTGTGATTTGTGTATTTTGTCTCATGCACCATACATAGAGAAATGTGTCAATTTGGTTGATATTGGCAAGTTGTTTAACAGATGAATTACATTGTTGTTCGAGTGCGATAGGCGTAGTGTTGCTCATTGAGTGAACTTGGAGGCATTAGTTTGCGAAAGATTCCACATGAGGACAATTGGTAGCTTCTCTGGGCCATGGTACCGGGAAACACACTAGCGATCTCGATAAAGCACTATTCTTAATCACGATCTAGCGTAGACTGTCCGGTACAATGCCTGTTGTACATGACATTTAGACTGTGTAATACTTGGTTGGGGCAGCTGGAGCTACAGACAAATCTACTAGGTCATTCTCTCTGACGTTTGTGGCTAGCTCCATGGAGTAGGAACGAGGCTGTGTACATCTGTATATGTGGTCTGTATCATGATGTGATATTTATATTTGGTCTGAGGTATTATGTATGATGTGATAATATGATTTGACATATTGAATGTTATATCTGTATGTACTATCATTTTCTATACTGCCATGCTGGTAATGATGGAGATTGTCTCACCTCTTTGTATGCATTTTTGTATTATTATTTATGTTCGGTAAAGATTGTGAGGAAGGCAAAGAGGAGCAACCTCCTTATTGTCAGTACGAGGAGAAACAACATTCGAGTGATCAGTGCGAAGAGGGCAAGCCTCTAGATCATCCATATTGTTTGGATTGATTCTGACACGTTATGGCGCTACCAAGTTTTCTAAGATTCGTGAAACTGGTGTTTCATGGAGGTTCTGAAGCCTAGCATCTACAAGCTGATAGGGAGACGGATGTTTATGTGGGACGTTTGACTGTGTCCCTTAGTAGGGAATATGATGGAGTCCTTATATTTTCTACTACTATCTATGTATACTTGGAGTTGCCCTTGTCTATTAGGCGCTATTGGGGTGGTCGTTTCCATGCCCCTAGTGAGCTTTTAGTGTGTCGACAACACAGACTCCTGTCCATAGGGCTACACGACATCCAGGGTTTCTGTCTTCCAGTGATCTCCCAGAGGAGGATCCTTCGGAGGATCAGAACTTTTAGATGTGTACTTGGGCTAGTTTACAGTTTGTTATGAGTTAAACAGTTTATTGCTTTGCTAAACAGTTTACAGCTTTATAAAACAGTTTTTGTGTTTGCTACGCAACAATGAAGATGTATTTTGATGATAACAAACATGAGGATGATGACAAGACCAAGTCCAAGTATTTAAAGATTAGCTTTAGGACTTAGGATCTATCATGTATGGAGCTGTTAATTAAATATCTCAAATGATCAAAGATAACCTAAACTGAAGGTTTTAAAAGATCAAATGTTTTAAAAGTTAAAAACAAGCATTTCGAAGCTTTTTGGAAAGGATTTTGAATCTGTTTTTAATCGAGGTATTCGAATACCTCAATATGGTATTCAATAACCCGATTCGAATCGATATTCTCTGCAGCAGTTAAAACAGAGGCATTCGAATACCCCATATGGTATTTGAATACCCCAGCTTTCGAATGAACCGTTTTAAATGAGGCATTCGAATACCCCATATGGTATTCTAATACCCTTTTCGAAACATGCCTTATTTTAATGAGGTATTCGAATACCCTTGACCGGTATTCGAATAACTCCAACTTAAGCGCTTTTCTAAAAGAGTTTTTGACAGAGGTATTCGAATACCTCCTTCGTGCATTCGAATACCCCACGAGAAACAGAGCTACGTTTTTAAACAACATACGAAGAATCGAAAGTTTTTAATGTTATTAATTGCTCCCAACGGCCATAT
The DNA here is from genome assembly GCA_029884605.1 of Ormosia emarginata. Lineage (NCBI taxonomy): Eukaryota > Viridiplantae > Streptophyta > Magnoliopsida > Fabales > Fabaceae > Ormosia > Ormosia emarginata. Next base: position 9,146,167 of record JAQQTP010000056.1, on the reverse strand, counting down.
TCTTCCACGAGCTCTATAAATAGAGGCCTGGACTTCTCTGAAAAACCCCCTGAACATTGTGATCATTTTTGCTTGCTTGAAAACGTGCTCTACTTTATTCTCTCTTTTTCTCGAACTTATAATTGCTTAACTCTTGAGATATTTGAGAAACAAATTCCTTAGTGCTTCAATTTGTATTTATCTACTCTTAGTGAGAGTTTCACTTCATCTCTTTATCTATTTCTGTATATTGAGGGTGAGGTATCCCCAAGGATTGTATAAGGGTGAGGTATCCCTTTTGTTTAATTGAGGCTTGAGCACAAGGGTAGAGTTTCCCTGTGTGTGAAAAGTGCTCCGTATTGTAAATGTTGCAAGCACCTGTTGTTTAAGCTTGTCTTGAATAGTGAAAAATCTCGAACGGTGTTTCGGGGACTGGACGTAGGCCACAAGTGGTTGGTGGTCGAACCAGGATAAATACTGTGCCTGTTTGTCTTTCCCTTATTCTCTTTATTTTATGCACTTTATTTATTGATTCCTCGCAATTTATTTATTACTTGTTCTTCTTTTTCTCATCTCTTCCACATTCTTTAATAATTATATTGAGCAAAATTTATTTGTTTAAAGCTTTTGCAAAAGTTTTTGTTACTCAATTCACCCCCTCTTGAGTCTTTGAAGCCACTTGGTAACAAGTGGTATCGAGCTAGACTCTTGTATAAAGAGCTTAGCCGCTTCAAGAGAACATGGCTTCCTTAAATGGTTTTTCGTAGGATCTTCCATAAACCGACCACCCTTTTTCAATGGGGATGGTTACGCATATTGGAAGGAAAGAATGAAAATCTTCATCGAAGCTATTGATCTAGATGTGTGGGATGTTTGTCGAAAACGGCGCATTTATACCTACACGCGTTGTCGATGGTGTAAAAACCGAGACACCTAGAAGTGATTGGTCCGATGAGGATAAAAGAAAAGTCCAATATAATTTAAAAGCCAAAAACATCATTACCAAGTGCTTTGGGGTATGATGGTTTTTAGAATTTCTAATTGCAAAACCGCTAAAGAAATGTGGGACACTTTGCAAGTTACCCATGAGGGTACTAGTGAAGTTAAGAGGTCGAGAATCAATTCTCTAACTCGCGAATATGAACCGTTTAGAATGAACCAAGGAGAAAGCATTCAAGAAATGCAAAAGAGGTTCACCCACATTGTTAATCATCTTGCATCTTTAGGAAAAAGTTTTACTAACGAAGATTTGATCAATAAAGTGTTGAGATGTTTAAGCGTGATTTGGCACCAAGGTGACAAAGAATTTCGAGAATCAAGGGACTTGACAACCATGTCATTAGCTACCCTTTTTGGAAAACTTCATGAGCATGAACTAGAACCGAGCGATTAAGTCAAAGCGAAGAAAATGATAAAAAGAAAAAGGGGATAGCGCTTAAAGCCACTTCCTCAACAATTGACAATGATGATGAAGAAGATGAAGAAAGCTCAGAAAACATTGAGGTAAACGAAGAAAATCTCAGTCTGTTAGTTAAAAAATTTGGTAAATTTCTCAAGAAAAAGGGAATGCAAAGAAGACCTCCCTTCCCTCCGAAGAAGACTCATTACAAAGGCGAAGGAGCTTCATCAACTCCTACTTGCTATGAATGTGGCAAGCCTGGTCACATGAAAATGGAATGCCCAGCTTACCAAAAGAAGAAAGAGAGACTTGAGAAGAAGCCCTTCAAAGAAAGAAAAGCAAGAAAAGCCTATATAGCATGGGATGAAAACGACATGGATTCAACTGACAAACTCGAGATAGCGAAGAAGCTCAACTCGTCTCATGGCCAAAGGAGAAGAAGAAGAAAGCGAAAATGAGGTAAGTTCTAACTCTACTTTACTGCCCTCTTATGATGAGTTACAAGATGCCTTTGAAGAATTGCATGACGAATCAATAAAACTCACAAAACAAATTTCTTCTTCTAAGAAAAAATTTTTTTCTTTAGAAAATAAAATTCTTATTTTAAATAAAGAGATTGAAGAACTAAAAATTGAAAATGAAACTTTGGGAATTATTGATGCATGCTCATCTCATCCCTCACATGCTTCTACTTCTTATTCTTGTTCTTCATGTCACACACTTGAGAAAGAAATTGAAGACTTAAAAAATACCCTTGCCAAATTCACTTCTGGGAGAGATAATCTAAATATTATATTAGGGAAACAAAGGGTTGTTTTTGAAAAAGCTGGAATTGGTTATAACCCGAAAAATCAACATAAATCTTATAAAAAAATTTTCGTTTATTCAAGTACTTCCAGCAGTCCATTTATTAAATGCTTTTACTGTGGAAAGAAAGGTCATAGTGCTTCAACATGCAATGCTAGAAAGAATATTAACACAAAAATTGGGACAAAAATGGTTTGGGTTCCAAAGGGTACATTGCCTAAAACTGACACTCAAGGACCCAAGAAAATTTGGGTACCAAAAGTTAAAAATTAAAATTGTGTTGTAGGTGTGCTTGAAAGCCAGGAGCTCAAATTGGTATCTCGACAATGCATTGTTCCAAGCACATGACCGAAGACGACTCAAAATTCACCATGTTTATTCCCAAGAATCATGGACATGTTACTTATGGAGACAACAACAAGGGAAAAATTCTTGGAGTCGGAAAAGTTGGCAAGAATCCAAATTCCTCTATTGAAAATGTGTTGCTTGTTGAAGGCTTAAAACATAACCTTCTTAGTATTAGCCAATTATGTGACAAAGGTAACAAGGTAATTTTTGATTCAAATTGTTGCATAATTGAAGATAAAAATGATAAACATGTTAAATTCATTGGTCATAGAATAAATAACATTTATATGATTAGTCTTGATGATATATCTTCAAATGATGCGAAATGCCTTTTAAGTAAGAATGATGATTCATGGTTATGGCATAGGAGAATTGCACACATTCACATGGATCACCTAAGGAAGTTGGTCTCTAAAGAGCTAGTAATTGGACTACCAAAGCTTAATTTTGTTAAAGATAAATTATGTGATGCATGTCAAAAGGGTAAACAAATAAAGGTCTCTTTTAAATCAAAAAATATAGTTTCAACTACTAGACCTTTACAACTTTTGCACATGGATTTATTTGGACCCTCTAGAACTATGAGCTTTGGTGGGAATTACTATGCTTTAGTGATTGTGGATGATTTTTCTAGGTTTACATGGACTTTATTTCTTGCAAATAAAAATGATGCATTTCTAGTATTTAAAAGACTAGCCAAAGTTATTCAAAACGAAAAAGGTTTTCAAATTTCTTCTATAAGAAGTGATCATGGTGGCGAATTTGAAAACAATGTTTTTGAAAATTATTGTGATGAACATGGCATTAATCATAATTTCTCTGCCCCTAGAACTCCACAACAAAATGGAGTTGTAGAAAGGAAAAACCGTTCTTTAGAAGAAATGGCGAGAACTATGCTTAATGAGGCTGCTCTTCCTAAGTATTTTTGGGCGGATGCCAGAATACAAATTTTTGTTATGTTATGAACAGGGCCCTTATAAGGCCTATTTTAAAGAAAACCCCATATGAATTATACAAGGGAAGAAAGTCAAATGTCGCACATTTTCATGTTTTTGGTTGCAAATGTTTTGTTTTAAATAATGGAAAAGATAACCTAGGCAAGTTTGATGCTAAGTCTGATGAAGGTATATTTCTTGGTTATTCAAATCATAGTAAGGCTTTTCGTATATATAATAAAAGAACTATGACTATTGAAGAATCTATACATGTTGCATTTGATGAAACTGACCCAAATGGATCGAGAAAGGATCTTGTTATTGATGATGTTGCAGAAGCCTTAGCGGAAACACATTTGGATAGCAAGGAAAAAGAAATCAAGGAGCAAGAAGATAAACAAAGACAAGAGGATTCACAAGCTTTGGAGCTTCCCAAAGAATGGCGTACCTCAAAATATCATCCGCTTGATCAAGTAATAGGTGATGTATCCAAAGGTGTAAGTACTCAAGACTCCATTAGAAATGCATGTAACCACTTAGCTTTTGTTTCTCAAATCGAACCTAAAGACATTAATGAAGCCTTTAATGATGAACATTGGTTTCTAGCTATGCAAGAAGAATTAAATCAATTTGAACGAAACCAAGTTTGGGAACTAGTTCCTAGGCCTAATAATCATCCTATTATCGGTACTAAATGGGTTTTTAGAAACAAACTTGATGAAGCTGGCATAATAACAAGAAATAAAGCTAGACTTGTAGCAAAAGGCTATAATCAAGAAGAAGGTATAGATTATGAAGAAACCTATGCACCTGTAGCTAGATTAGAAGCTATTAGGATGTTACTTGCTTTTGCTTGCATCATGGATTTTAAATTATATCAAATGGATGTTAAAAGTGCTTTTTTAAATGGCTTTATTCAAGAGGAAGTATATGTTGACCAACCTCCAGGTTTTGAAAATTATGATTTACCTAACCATGTTTTCAAATTGAAAAAGGCTTTGTATGGCTTAAAACAAGCTCCACGAGCTTGGTATGAAAGGTTAAGTAAGTTCCTTTTAGAACACGATTTTACAAGAGGTAAGGTTGACACAACTCTTTTTATTAAAAATAAAAACCATGATATACTCCTTGTACAAGTATATGTAGACGATATCATATTTGGTGCTACTAACGAAAATCTATGCAAGGAATTTGCCAAAATCATGCAAAGCGAATTCGAAATGTCCATGATGGGAGAACTCAATTTCTTCCTTGGACTTCAAATCAAACAAACAAGGAGTGGAACGTTCATTAGCCAAACAAAGTATTGCAAAGAACTTCTCAAGAGGTTTGGAATGGACAACTCAAAGCATATGGCTACACCAATGAGTACTTCGTGTTACTTGGATAAAGACGAAGCGGTAATTCTAGTAGAAATCACTAAATATCGAGGTATGATCGGATCTCTTCTCTATCTCACTGCTAGTAGGCCTGATATAATGTTTAGCGTATGCATGTGTGCTCGATATCAAGCTAATCCTAAAGAGTCGCATTTAAGTGCTGTAAAACGTATTATGAAATATCTAGGTGGCACTACACAAGTGGGCTTGTGGTACCCCAAAGGTGCCACTTGTAGTCTTATTGGTTATTCTGACTCCGATTTTGCTGGATGCAAATTGGATCGGAAAAGCACTAGTGGAACATGTCACTTGCTTGGCAATTCCTTAGTTTCTTGGCATAGCAAGAAACAAAATAGCGTGACTTTATCCACCGCTGAGGCTGAATATGTGGCAGTCGGAAGTTGTTGTGCTCAAATTCTATGGATGAAGCAACAACTTTTAGACTTTGGTCTTCAGCTTAATCACATCCCTATAAGATGTGATAATACTAGTGCAATTAATCTGACAAAGAATCCCATTATGCACTCTAGAACTAAGCACATTGAGATAAGGCACCATTTTATACGAGATCATGTTCAAAAAGGTGATTGTGTGTTAGAATTTGTTGAAACCAATAATCAACTTGCTGATATTTTCACAAAACCTTTACCTAAAGATTCGTTCTTTCATTTAAGAAGAGAGCTTGGCATTTTGGATCAATCGTGTATTTAATTTGATAAATTTAATACTCATTGTTTTGTTGATCTTTAATTGTTACTGACTTGAGCGTCGGAGATACCCTTCATTCTGTTTTGCAGGTACTCATTTAATTGGGTAAGTTTTCTTCTTCAAAATTGCATTCTGGACGTAAGTTTTATGTTTTTCCAACTAAGTTATTCGAATACCTTCATCTGGTATTCGAATACCATCATTTTCCTCGCATGCTTTCATGATTTATTAACCAGGAGTATTCGAATACCTTAGTGGTTATTCGAATAACCTGAAGCCTCTTGCTATCAGGCTTTTGTTCCTATCTATGGTGTATTCGAATACCCTAAGCAGTATTCGAATACCTGCTTATCTGGGCCAATCCTTTTTGGACAGTCTATTCGAATACCTACAGAGGTATTCGAATACCTTCTTTCAAGAGAGCCCTGACCTTTGCGTTTCCAAACAGCAGTATTCGAATACCAATTGAGGTATTCGAATACCTCAGGTCTGAGTTTTATATAAGCCCCTTCGTTCACCCGTTCACTCATCTCATTTTTCATTTCTTCTCTCTCGTTTTTCATCTCCTATTCGAATACCTCATCCCTCGTATCACCCAACCGTCACTCCCTCTCTTTTCAAACCCATTCCTCTCATCTTCAACCTTCATCCATGGCTTCCTCCTCCAAACGTGCTCGCACAAAAACCGCGCCTTGCAACAACCCATTGGATCTGCGAAGGCTCTCCTCTCACCCAGAAACTCTTGGACGATTCATCTCTCATTTCCGAGAACGTAACCTTGTGCAGCCCAAGTACCTGGATTTGGCCTTCTTTGAAAAAGAAGGTGGCTTTGATTTCCTACACCAGCTGGACATCCAGGGCATGCTACGTTTTTGCTCCTATAAGGAGGTCCTCTATCCCAATTTGGTCAAAATGTTCTACTGCAACTTGAGGATTGAAGGACTGGAACTTCATTCTGACGTCTGTGATCAGCACATTGTGATCACTCCTCAAGACTGGGTTCGCTTTTTTGGTTTAGAATCTGCTGGCCGTAACAACGAAGACTGTGAAGAGTTTGTCCAGCGGTTCGACAAGATTCGAGCCATTGAAGATGTCCTTAGACCTGGGTTGGCATTACCTCCGACTCAAAAGGGAGTCAAAGGGGGCATGATGAAGAGCCAGGACAGGCTCTTACATTATGCTTATGCCCACATCTTAGCTCCTAGAGGTGGGAACTACGCCTACCTGAGTGAAGATGATGTGTTTATGCTGTGGATCCTGAAGAAAGGATACCAGATAAACTGGCCCGTATTCATTATGAAGCATATGATGAGAGCTAAGGGAAAAGAACGCTCAGAGCTACCTTATGGGGTGATCATCACTGCCTTCCTAGGCAAGTATCCGCAGATTGTGGAGACCGAGCGAAAAACTCACCGACCCACCATAATGTGTTTGGCTCTTATACGCTGAACCGAATGAAGATGATAAAGACCGATGAAGGCCGGGTATTCCCGTTGAAGTTGACGATGATGAGGACGACCCGGCCTATCCTGCGCCGCCCCCCCTGTTGCCGCCGCTCCGGTAGCCCCCGCTACCTCTCGACACCGCCGGCCCCGCCGCCCCCGCTTCGCCGCCGGTTCGGTCACTGGATCAAGTCATGGCCACCTTACAGGCCAACCGTGCTTACATGGAGGATAACCGAGCTTATTTGGAACACACCTTCTCGCCCGTTTGACGGACTTGATGGTGTTGAGCGTGAGCAAGCTGCTTTGCGTGCTTTGCTATCTTCACGGGGTTCTGAGTCCCCCCTCCTCCGCCGATGCCTCCTTCTAGGCTTTGTTCTTGTTTGGATGTTTTTTTTGTATTAGTTGTTTACTCTTTCATTACATTATGTATATTGGCTAAATTATTAATACAATCGCTTTCTCTTTATGCTTATTGCCTCCTTTATGCATTATATTTTGTTGTATCTTTTTTATTATGCCAAAGGGGGAGAAAAATATAACTATGAGAAAAGACAGTTTAAAATAACTATTATTGGATTCCAACATTAAGGGGAGCTACGCCACGCACATATTAGATATGAATGTAAGCCTCTTACTTTGTGAATTCCAATTATTTCTCAGACGATGCTTTTCTCTATGATAGTTTGTCATCATCAAAAGGGAGAATGTGTTTGCTACGCAACAATGAAGATGTATTTTGATGATAACAAACATGAGGATGATGAGAAGACCAAGTCCAAGTATTTAAAGATTAGCTTTAGGACTTAGGATCTATCATGTATGGAGTCATTAATTAAATATCTCAAATGATCAAAGATAACCTAAACTGAAGGTTTTAAAAGATCAAATGTTTTAAAAGTTAAAAACAAGCATTTCAAGCTTTTTGGAAAGGATTTTGAATCAAGTTTTTAACCGAGGTATTCGAATACCTCAATATGGTATTCGAATAACCTGATTCGTAACTGATATTCTTTGCTGTGCTAAAACAGAGGCATTCGAATACCCCATATGGTATTCGAATACCCCAGTTTCAGAATGAACCGTTTTAAATGAGGCATTCGAATACCCCATATGGTATTCGAATACCCTGTTTTCGAAACATGCCTTATTTTAATGAGGTATTCGAATACCCTTGACTGGTATTCGAATAACTCCAACTTAAGCAGTTTTCTAAAAGAGTTTTTGACAGAGGTATTCGAATACCTCCTTCAGGCATTCGAATACCCCACGAGAAACGAGCTACGTTTTTAAACAAAGATACGAAGAATCAGAAAGTTTTTAATGTTATTAATTGCTCCCAACGGCCATATTCTTCCACGAGCTCTATAAATAGAGGCCTGGGACTTCTCTGAAAAACCCCCTGAACATTGTGATCATTTTTGCTTGCTTGAAAACGTGCTCTACTTTATTCTCTCTTTTTCTGAACTTATAATTGCTTAACTCTTGAGATATTTGAGAAACAACTCCTTAGTGCTTCAATTTGTATTTATCTACTCTTAGTGAGAGTTTCACTTCATCTCTTTATCTATTTCTGTATATTGAGGGTGAGGTATCCCCAAGGATTGTATAAGGGTGAGGTATCCCTTTTGTTTAATTGAGGCTTGAGCACAAGGGTAGAGTTTCCCTGTGTGTGAAAAGTGCTCCGTATTGTAAAGGTTGCAAGCACCTGTTGTTTAAGCTTGTCTTGAATAGTGAAAAATCTCGAACGGTGTTTCGGGGACTGGACGTAGGCCACAAGTGGTTGGTGGTCGAACCAGGATAAATACTGTGCCTGTTTTTCTTTCCCTTATTCTCTTTATTTTATGCACTTTATTTATTGATTCCTGCAATTTATTTATTACTTGTTCTTCTTTTTTCTCATCTCTTCCACATTCTTTAATAATTATATTGAGCAAAATTTATTTGTTTAAAGCTTTTGCAAAAGTTTTTGTTACTCAATTCACCCCCCCTCTTGAGTACTGGAAGCCACTTGGTAACAGTTTTTAGTATATAAATATTTGTATCTTTAAAACAAAATCATATGTATAATTGTGGTGTGTATTTAGTAGTTTGTTTTATTTCAGGTTCTGTCTATTTTATTTAATGATATAATGAATAAAAAGAAAATTTTTACAACTTATATTATTATATGTTAATAAATGATTTATAACTTGGGTAAGTTTTTATTATAATTAGTCATAAATGTGACATCCTAAGAAGGGTGTTACAAGTTTCCCCCTGAGTTGAGAATCTTTCCTAACTTGAGCTAAGTGAGATGATCAAGCTAAGACCCTCTTGTACAAGCTGGAAGCTTGTAGCTCCTATGAGTCTCCCTTTTTGATTTCTTTCTCATCCTTCTCTCCTTCTCTTGTTTCTTTCTTTTTTTTTCTTTCATTCACGTTTTTCTTTTCTATTTTTGCTACTGAACCATAGATAAGGATAGGAAAAATGAAGGTCAAAGTAGAGATATTGATAAGAGTGAAGGGCAGTGAAAAGAGAAAAAAAAAGAAGATAAGATCAAGTTGTGTGATCAACATTTGATGTGATAGACTTGTCTCTTAAGGATACTTTGATCTTTCACTAATGAATATTATAGCTTTCACAAGTGTTGTAAATATTTCTAGTATCCCATTAAGTTCCTATAATTTAATAGTTATTAGGCTCTATTACTTTTCCTTAGGTTAATATATAACCTTAAGGAAGTAACTAATATGTATTTGCTCTGACCTGTATTTATTTACAGGAATCTACCTTAACCAGTAATTATTTTTAAAATAATCTTCATCCTCTGTTTAATAACTTCATAAATTTTTATAATTTTTTGAGGTACTCTCCTATTTAATTTTGATCTTTAAACACTTATTTTATTTAATAAAAATACTAAACTAATTTATTTAATCCCCAAAAAATTACCATAATTCATTCTAATTATTTATAACCTAGAAATAAATTTTTCATGTTTATTTCCATCATTTAGCATTCTAAGCTAATTTCAGGATTATTTTCCATGTCTTTGTTAGAGCATTATGTTCAAACTAACTCAGAAAATCACCAGAATTAACATGTGACTCACATAAAGATTAATAAGCTATTATAACCATCATTAAGGCTAATAGGTTAGGGAGGATGTTACAACTAGGGTCTTGAAGAGCTGGACAATGATCTTGGCACTTGATGAACTTATGGAAAACATGTTTTTCCTTAACAAAACCTTGCGTTTATCACCTTCCAACCCTTTGATTGAGCTTCATTCTAAAGTTTTTAGCTAATTTAGTAGAAGTAATGTATTTCTTTTGTTAATGAAAATTAAAATCATTTCTTTTAATCATATTTTGTTGTGTTAAGTAAGGTATTCATTGTGTGTCAATTGTATTCTTATAGATGACTAACCAAGGCAGAAGATGGGATGCTTGAACAAGAAGCAAAAAGCAAAAAGGGAAGATTCTAGTACTGGGTGATTAATCACCCAACTTTTGGATGATTAATCACCCAAGCCCAACATTTTGAGTATCACATGTAATTAATCACTCATTTTTAGTCGATTAATCACCTATGAAAAAAAAAGACACTGCCTTCCATCGATTAGTCGGTTAAAAACTAAGCGATTCATCAATTAGAGAAAATCCTGACACGTTTTGTTACACCTATAAAAGGAGAAAAGGTGCTTTTGGGCAATCATTTTGAAGAGGAGGAGAGGGAAAAACCCTAGTTTGGCATTGAAGCATTGAAGCTTGAAGATTATGAGATTTCTTCCATCTTTCCACCCTTCTTCCATAGAATTTGTTGATTTTTTCTGTTTTTGTTCTTCTTTTCTCCATGTGTAACTAAGTTTTTCTAGTTAGAGTGATGATGTAAACTCGTTTAAATCCTTAATCTAAGTTTTTATTTCATGATTCAAGTGTTTATGTCTTCTTTTAATGCTTTTCTTGACTTGGTCATTCTTGAAATGATTTTAGGGTTTATGTATGATTTGAGAAAATTGTGCATGAGCTTGGGATTTATGATAAACACCACAATCTCTTCAATTTCTAGGAATGAGCATTTTAGGTTGTGTGATATTGCTTTTGATTCCCTTGTTTATGATAAAGCATTCTCTATTTAGGGTTATACTAAACAAGTGGTTAACTATACGTAGCTTGAAAAGGAGTAGTATACCAAGAAATTGCATATTGGTTAATTTTGGGAATGCGATCATGAATCTTGGAATAAAACTCGGTTAAGCTAATCTTTGAGTTTGCATCAAAAGAGTTAAAGTGGAATTTGAACCATAACACTTTCATATCATTATCTTTCATCCTTTATTTTGGTTGGTTGAGTTTACTTTAATTAATTTTAGTATTTTTCTTATTAGTTGTTGTTGTTAGTAATCTTATATTCAGATCTTTATGTTAATGTCTTTTATAGCTCTTTTTAATCTTAATTTTCTATAACCTAGATAGTGTTGATTTGGTGAATTTGGTACTTGACAATGTAATGTCTCTGGGACGATACTCACTCATTATTATATTACTTTTGCGATTTAGTATACTTGCCAATTAAGCAACAAGTTTTTGGCACTACTGTTAGGGATTATTTGTTTGTCAATATCAAAGAGTAGCTAGAAAGACACTAATTTAGGCCTTTACTTTTCTTGTTTAGTTTTTGTTTAGATTGTTTCTCTTTATTTCACTATTCTTTCTTTTGTTTATGCAAGGTACTATTGATCCAAAGTCTTTGCTTTTTGACTCAAAAAGACAAAACAGAAGAAACAACTAAAGGTAGAAACAAGTATGGCTGAGAGAAATCATGCACCTACTAGAAGAACTCTTGGGATTATTTAACACCCACAATTGATGGGAATTTGATTAGTGTTACCCTTCCTCCAGTAGAAACTAACAATTTTGAACTGAAGACTTCTTTCATCAATCTAGTGTAGCGAGACTAGTTCGGGGGGAATGATGATGAAGAATGATCTCCACATTGCCAATTTCCTATACACAGGTGAGAACATCAAGATAAATGGGGCAAGTAAAGATTCAATCAAGCTAAGACTATTTAGATACTCACTAAGAGATAAGGCAAAAAATTGGTTGTAGTCAATTACTAATGTCACCACTTGGGATGAGTTGACCAACCAGTTCTTCGCTCGTTTCTACCCACTAGTGAGATTTATGAAGTTAAGAGGGGAGATTGTTGACTTTGCTTAGAAGGACGGAGAAATATTGCATGAAGCTTAGGAAAGGTTTAAGGAAATGCTTAGGAAGTGCCTAAATCATGGGTTTAATGAGTCCTAATAGAAGCATATCTTCTACAACAATCTGAGTCTGACGACGAGATATGTGGTGGATGCATCAACTGGAGGTTCCTTTAACAAAAAGACTCCCGAAGAAGCAAGGGAATTAATTAGAATCATAGCAACCAATGAATATCAAAGGCCAAGTGGAAGGTCGATGGGAAGGCGTAGTGTTATAGAATTGGAAACTTTGGATGCTCTTTTGGCTCAGAACAAGTTACTCTCTCAACAAATGGCTAGCATTACAAAACAAACTGGGGGGATGCAAGTGAATTCTATAAACTCTCCACCTCTAGTTTGTAATTTTTGTGGAGGAGACCATATAAGTGAAACTTATATAGGGGTATTTCAAATCAAGAGCATGTTAATTATATAGGAAGCTCCTCTAAGCCCCAATATAATCCTTATGCTAATAAATACAATCCAGGGTGGAAGAATCATCCAAACTTTTCATGGACCAATCAAAATATGTCATAACCACACGACCTCCATATCAACAACCATCCTCATCATCCTTTTCACAACCTCAACAAGAAAAGCTATCCAATCTTAAAAGTATTGTTGAGAAACTTGCTCTTGGCACCAACAACTTCATGCAAGAAAGTAGATCTAATTTCAAGAACCAAGAAGCCTCTATTTGGAGTTTGGAGTTTCAAATCAGGAAACTCTTCAAGCAATTGGCTGAAAAGTCACAAGGTACATTACCTAATGACACCGTAACAAATCCAAAGGAGCATTGCAAGGCAATTACCATATGAAGTGGCAAGGTGATTGAACTACTACCGGAGAAGGACAAACCGAATGAGGTGGTTAAGTCATCGACATATGAGCAAGTATAGAGTGACGTTTCTATGGATGATATGTTAAGCAAGGAGCCTAATGAGGATTAGAAGCCTAGAGATGAAAGCCCTAGAAAAGAAAGGAAGAAAAAGAAGGATCTAGATTGGGATAAGCCTTATGAACCATCTCCATATATCAAGATCCCCTATCCTCAAAGGTTGAAAAAGTAAGATCAAGATAAACAATTATCTAGATTCCTTGATGTTTTCAAGAAACTACAAATCAATATTCCTTTTGCAGAGGCACTTGAGCAAATTCCCTCTTATGCCAAATTCATGAAGGAATTGTTATCCAATAAGAAAAAGTTAAAAGAGGATGAGATGGTCATGCTTACCGAAGAATAGTGTTATAATTTAGCAGAAGCTACCACTAAGTTGAAGGATCTAGGAAGTTTTAGCATTCTATGCACCATCAGCAATTTGATTATTGGTAAAGCTCTATGTGACCTAGGAGCTAGCATCAATGTAATGCCATTGTCAATTCTTCACAAGCTTGGAATTAGACAAATTAAGCCTATAATGGTCTCCCTTCAATTAACAGATCTATCAATCAAGTATCTGTATGGTATTGTGGAAGATGTGCTAATAAAGTAGATAAGTTCATTTTTTCGGCTAACTTTGTGGTGTTTGATATGGAAGAGGATGTCGACATTCCTCTTATACTTAGAAGACCATTCTTGGCAACCGAAAGAGCGCTCATTGATGTACAACAAGGTGAATTGATGTTAAGGGTCAAAATGAGAAGGTGATTTTCAATGTATTTGAAGCTATGAAGCATCAAAAGGAAAAAGATCAATGCTTTATGATGGATGTGATTGACTCATTGGTAACTAATGTTTTTAGAAAAAGCAATCCAAAACTTCCTCTTGAAGCGGCCATTGTAAATCCCAAGACCCTAGAAGAATATAAGGGTGGTGATCTGGTGGTGAAGAAGTGCATTGAAGATTTAGATGTTATGTCAATCCTTCCCCCTTCCAATGAGTTTAAAGAAGAATTAAAAAGGGATGAAGCTGAATCTGAAGAGCCTCCCAAACTCGAATTGAAGCCACTACCCTATAATTTCAAGTATGCATTCCTTGGTGAGAACAAGACTTATCCAATGATTATCAATGCTACTTTGAGTGAAGTTGAAGAAGAAAATCTCTTTGAGAGTGTTGAGAGAACACAAATCAGCACTTGGATAGACCATTAGGGATCTCAAAGGCATAAGTCCCACTGTGTGTATGCATAGAGTCCTCATGGAATATAATTACAAACTGGTGGTTCAACCCTAAAGAAGATTGAATCCAACTATGAAGGAAGTGGTGAGAAAAGAAGTGATAAAGCTCTGTGATGCGAGAATCATCTTTTCCATCTTAGATAACCCATGGGTGAGGCTCGTTCAAGTGGTTCTAAAGAAATGTGGAATGACAGTAATGGTCAATGAAAATAATGAACTTATACTTATAAGAATTGTTATTGGGTGGAGGATGTGTATTGACAATTGGAAGCTTAATGATGCAACAAGAAAAGACCACTCTCCCCTCCTATTCATTGACCAAATATTGGAAAGATTAGCTGGTCATGCATACTATTATTTCTTGGATGGATATTCGGGCTATAATTAAATTGTAGTGGCCCTGGAAGATCAAGAAAAGACAACCTTCACTTGTCCATATGGGAATTTTTCCTACTGGAGAATACCATTTGGACTTTGTAATATCCCAATAACTTTCCAAAGGTGTATGATTTCTATTTTCTCTGACATGATTGAAAAGTTTATTAAGGTTTTTACGGGAGATTTCTCTATTTTTGGTCATTAATATGATGCATATTTATCTAACCTCTCTTTGGTTTTGAAAAGATGTCAAGAAACCAACTTAGTTTTGAACTAGGAAAAATGTCACTTCATGGTGAAAGAAGGTACTGTTCTTGGAAACTAGATCTCTTCCAAAGGCATTAAGGTGGACCGAGCAAAAGTGGAGATAACTGAGAAGCTACCCGCTCCAACAAATGTCAAAGGGATAAGGAGTTTTATAGGACATGCTAGTTTTTATAGAAAATTCATAAAAGATTTTTCAAACATTGCAAAAATTCTATGCAAATTGTAAGTTAAAGATGAACCTTTTGTGTTTGATGATACATGTTTAATTGTTTTTAACACGTTGAAGGAAAAACTCATTTTAGCTCCTGTAATTGTTACTCCTAATTGAAAATTATCATTTGAACTTATATGTGATGCTAGTGATAATATTATAGGAGCTGTGTTGGGTCAAAGAAAAAACAAAGTTCTGCATGCCATTTATTATGCAAGTAGAGTATTGAATGAGGCAAAATGAATTACGCAACAACTAAAAAAGAACTGCTTGTTGTTGTTTTTGCTTTTGAAAAGTTTTGCTCTTATTTGGTAGGATCAAAAGTGATTGTATATACTGACCATTTAGCTCTTAAGTACCTTTTAGAAAAACAAGATGCAAAGCCTCGTCTAATTAGGTGGATTTTGTTATTGTAGGAGTTTGATTTGGAAATCAAGGACAAGAAGGGGACTGAGAACTTAGTTGCAGATCATTTATCAAGAATAGTGCAAGAAGACAGTCAAAGAGATTACCAATTACTTATCAAGGAGAAGTTTCCAGATGAGCATCTTTTGGCAGTTCAAAGTCTCCCATAGTTTATGGATTTTTTCTAATTTCAAAGTTGCTAAAATCCTTTCTTTTAATTTGACATGGCAACAAAGGAAGAAATTCATATATGATGCAAAATTCTTTGATTAGGATGAACCATATTTGTTCAAGAGATATGATGATGGTGTGTTAAGAAGATGTATTCCTGAAGAAGAGTTTGAAAACATCTTGTCGCATTGTCATAGGTCTAACTATGAAGGTTACTTTAGTGGAGAAAGAACAGTACCCAAGGCTTTGCAAAGTGGATTTTATTGGCTAACCCTCTTTAAGGATGCTAGACTCTTTATAGAGAGGTGTGATAAGTGTCAAAGAGCTGGAACCATTTCAAGAAGCATGAAATGCCACTAAACAACATCTTAGAAGTTGAGTTGTTTGACATTTAAGGATTTGATTTCATTAGACCCTTCCTTTCGTCATTTTCTAACCTCTACATCTTGGTGGTTATGGATTATGTCTCAAAATAGGTGGAAGCCATACCTTTTCCGACCAATGATGCTAAAGTGGTGATTGGATTTATGAAGAATAACATATTTTCAGGGTTTAGAGTCCCAAGAGCTTTGATAAGTAACGGAGGGAGCCACTTTTGTAATAAGAAACCTGAGGCACTATTGGCTAAGTATGAGGTTTTTCATAAAATAGCTACTCCATATCATCTCCAAACAAATGGACAAGTTGAGGTTTCAAATACGGAATTAAAGAGAATTTTAGAGAAAATGGTGGGCTCTTTAAGGAAGGATTGGGCAAGAAAGGTAGATGACACACTATGGGCCTATAGAACCATTTTCAAGACCCTAATAGGCATACCACCTTATCAATTGGTATATGGCAAGCCTTTCTATTTATCGATTGAATTAGAGCATAAATCTCTTTGGGCTACTAAGTTTTCGAACTTTGAGTTAAAGGAAGCAAGTGAAAAAAGGTTACTTTAGTTGAGTAAGTTAGATGAGTTTCACCATGGTGCTTATGAGAATGCTCACATCTATAAAGTGAGAACAAAATAATGGCATGACAAGAAGATCACCTCAAGATATTTTGAGTCAGGCCAACAAGTGTTATTGTTCAATTCAATGCTCAAATTATTTCCAAGCAAGTTAAAGTACAGATGGTCTAGACCATTTTTGTAAAAGAGGTCTTTCCATATAGAGCAATTGAGATAGCTGAACTTGATTCGGAGAGAAGCTTCAAGGTGAATGGACATAGGCTGAAGCATTACTTCGAAGGAGAAGTGGATAGGAAAAAATCCTCTTTACCTTTAGCGCAACCCACTTGAACTTAAGGGAAGTCAAGCTAAGGACTATAAACAAATGCTTCTTGGGAGGCAACCCAAGTTCATTATATCTTTTTTATCATATCCTTTACTTTTGAGTTTATTTTAGTTTACTTTTGTTAAATACTCTTGTTTATGTTAGTTAGTTGGTTTAGCTACTCAATTTGCCCTTTTGTTTAGTTGGCGGTTTAGTTTCCTCCCTTCAAAGTTGAGTTTTTAGTGGAGAATTTGTATTAAAAATAGAGTTAGGTTTGAGAAAAAAATCAATCTTTAGCAAGGGTTTTTTCAAGGTAATTCCCTACCACTGGGCGATAATCGCCCAACTTTTCAATGATTCATCGCTGGACATCAGCAAAAAATAGCAGTCTATGCTGTCATGGACCGATTAATTGGTCACAAACTCACCGATCAATCATATAAACCTCCTTTTTTCTGGTTATGACCGATTAGTCAGACAAAAACCCACCAATCAATCACTCAACAGCAGAGCAAGGCACCCTTTCTATTAATAACAGATTAGTTAATCACTTTCTTATTCATTAATCGCGCAACATTAGCTCAACACCTGACGAGCGCCGAACTCAGTCAAAATTATAACCGAAGTTATTACCTAAACTTGTAGTATAGTGAACAACACCGGATCGTCTCCTCAAGGATCGTAGATGCAATTTGATCAAATCAAGTGAAAGTTAGAAAAAATGGGGTTTTGATGGTTCAAGGATCGCAGTGACAGGATTTAAAGAGAAATAACAATTAAAAGAACAGTCAATTCAGAAATCTATCCGAGATTGGGTGGATTCAATCATAGACCTTTTAACAAACACCTGAAATACATTTGAATGGTTAACTTGGATCTAACCGAGATCTCTGCATCAGATCCAGAATTCATACTAGACAATCGTCCAGAATTCAATTGACAAGTGATAAACACAAATCTGCGCAATCGCACCATTCATGTAAATATATGTCAATTTAAGCACCGAATTCAATTAACCTAGGCACAAATCAGTAACCTAACCTCTTCAATTACGTGATTAGTTTAGATCAATCAGTTCTAAGTTTCATCACAAATCTCAATCTTCAGTTCATCACAATACTTAATCTTAAACCAAGATCAAATCGGATCAAACATAAACGAATCACCATTCATGCATTCAAGATCAAGAGAACAGAAGAAGAAGAAGAGGAATTCAAATATAAATCAAATACATTACATAACCAAGGTCTCAAGAATCCAAGCCACAATCTCTTCAAGAGTCCCGAATTGACTAGAAGTGACTTAGCTCTCCATTACAATGAAGGAAAAATATACAAGAATTATGAAAAACTATCTTTAACTCTAAGTGTATGTTGTGTTTAGAGCTCTCCTCATGCTTCCTTTTATAGAGGATTCAGAGTAGTAGTAGATGGGTAGATGAGATTAGTAGGTGGAATTAGTAGGTGAGCTTGGTAGGTGAACTTGGTAGGTGAGCTTGTAGGTGAACTTGGTAGGTGAGCTTCCTTGTCTCCGAAAGTATTCATTGCTGAACTCATTGATTTCGTCATTGTTGAGCCAAATGGTCTTCATGAAAGTTCTAGGAAATTGTCTAAGCTTTCCAATGGCTCTGGAAGCACCCAAAAATTCGTCCTACAGCCCAAGATATGACCCAATTACTACAGACTGCTCAGGACCAGTTTCAGCACCTCTGTTTTGACTTTCAGACCCAATATCTCCATCAAGGAGCCCGAATCAAGTTTTGTGTTTGTCATGAAAGTTGTACATATGGGTCTTAACTTTCAGATCACCAATTTTCAGCCCATTCTATAAACCCAAACTCGAATTATGTTCTGGTTACTACACACTGTTCGGGTTCCAGTCACAAATCCCGTATTCTGATTTCCATGCCCAATTAGCTCCACTAAATGTCTGAATTTGACTTCGAGCTCTTCATCAAAGTTGTAGAGCTCTCTTTTATCTTTCCTACAAGGTAAAATTCATAATTATCAGACATTTAGAACTCAAGATATGGCCAAAATACAGAAACAGTGTAAGACTCGAATAATGCTGAAAAATCAATTAAGTCCGATTCGAGTTCAAACTTACAAAACATAATCAAATTCAGTCAATTAAGTACATGAAGAGTGTAAATGACTAATAATGAGGGTTTCTTAATGAATAAAATATGTGATTATCAGCAAATTCTCCGCTCCACTCTTGTCACGGATCTCAATATCAAACTCCTGGAGGAGCAACATCCACCTAATCAACCGGGGCTTGGCATTGGGCTTTTTCAGGAGAAACTTCAATGCTGCATGATCTGAAAACACAACCACTCTGGAACCAAGCAAATATGATCGAAATTTATCTAAAGCAAAAACAATTGCTAAAAGTTCCTTTTCAGTTGTGGTGTAGTTGATTTGTGCAGGATCTAAAGTTCTCGAAGCATAGGAAATGACATGAGATACTTTACCGACCCTTTGTGCAAGGACAAATGATCCCAATGCATAATTAGAGGCATCACACATCAGCTCAAATGGAAGTGTCCAATCCGGCGGTTGGATGATAGGTGTACTGGTCAATGCCTGCTTCAATTGATTGAAGGCATCCTGACACTTCTTGTCAAAGTGAAACTCCACATCTTTTTGCAGTAAGTTGGATAGCGGAAGTGCAATTTTGCTGAAATCCTTTATGAACCGCCGATAGAAACCTGCATGACCAAGGAAAGAACGAATCTCCCGCACGCATGTGGGGTAAGATAGGCATGAAATAACATCTATTTTTGCAGGATCTACCTCAATACCCTCACGAGATATCACATGCCCTAAGACTATACCTTGTTCTACCATGAAATGACATTTCTCAAAATTTAGAACGAGGTTAGTCTTAATGCATCTATGCAAGACCTGAGCCAAACTATCTAAACATGCATCAAAGGAAGATCCATAGACAGTAAAATCATCCATAAATACGTCCATGCAATTTTCTAAAAAATCAGAAAAGATACTTACCATACACCTCTGAAAGGTGCCTGGAGCATTGCATAGACCAAAGGGCATCCTCCTGTATGCAAATGTGCCAAATGGACAAGTGAAAGTAGTCTTCTCTTGGTCTTCTGGGGCTATATGAATCTGAAAATAGCCCGAATATCCATCCAGGAAACAATAATGTGACTTGCCAGCTAACCGCTCTAACATCTGATCAATGAATGGCAGCGGGAAATGATCCTTTCTGGTAGCCTGGTTGAGCCGCCTATAATCAATGCAAACTCGCCAACTGTTTTGAACTCGTGTGGGCACAAGCTCATTGTTCTGATTCGCAACCACTGTGACCCCAGATTTCTTGGGAACCACTTGCACGGGCTCACCCATTGACCGTCGATATGGGATAAATAATGCCAGCTTGAAGTAGCTTTGTAACTTCCTTCTTCACCACATCTAGAATCAGGGGATTTAGTCTCCTTTGGGGCTGTCTAACTGGTTTGATCCCTTCTTCCAATAAAATCTTATGCATGCATGTGGAGGGGCTAATACCAGAATATCTGCAAGAGTCCATCCGATGGCTTGCCTATTCTGCCTCAAAATCTGCAGTAATTTTTCTTCTTGATCGGTTGTAGGTTTTTAGCAATGATCACCTGGAAGTGTCTCACCATCTCCCAAATATGCATATTTAAGATGGTCTGGTAAAGTCTTCAACTCCAAGGATGGAGGTTGTACAATGGAAGGTAACAAGTGATCTGAAACACTAACTCAAGAACATTAATTTCAGCATGGTACGACTCTCATTCTCAATTGTTGCATCATCGCAACTGTGTATCATTACTCATAATGTAATAAATCTCAACACATGCAAACATGGTTCAACATCACAAGTGGCACATGTATCACAAGAAACAGAACCAAGATAGTCAACAATATCGGGGAATTCAAAGATATAAATCAAGATAGACATCATCAACCAAAGATCTCAATCATATCAACATGGAAAACAGAATGCTCCTCTGTGGGGTGTCTCATGGCATCAAAAATGTTAAATTGTACCAAATCGTCGCCAAACTCCATAGAAAGGGTGCCGCATGCACGTCTATCTTGGTCTTGGCGGTCTTGAGGAATGGTCTCGCCTAGAATCAATGGAGCATGGTTTGTTGGAGACTCATCTTCCATGTCCATAATGTAGAAATCTGCTGGAAAAATCAACTCATTCACCCGAACTAACACATCTTCCAGCACACCTGCAGGATGAGCAGTGGCTCTATTCGCCAACTGAATCACGATACCAGTGGGTTGCAAAGTACCGATGTTTAAACACTTATACACTGACATGGGCATGACATTGATCGAAGCACCCAAATCTAGCATTGCATGCTCAAATCTAGAGTTGCCAATTGTGCAAGAAATTGTGAAAGTTCCAGGATCTTTGCATTTCTGTGGCATGCTTGGCAGAATCATTGCAGAAACATTTCTTCCCATGCTGATCTTCTCATCCCCTTTCAATCTTCTCTTATGAGTGCACAATTCCTTGAGAAATTTAGCATATTTTGGAATTTGCTTGATTGCATCTAGGAGGGGAATATTGATTTCCACTTTCCTGAATGTTTCCATGACTTCTTTTTCCATTTCTGCTTGCATTGTTCTCTTGGATTGTGTGATCCTATTTGGAAAAGGTAATGGAATGGCAACATCTGAATTCTCTGCAATTTTCTTCAGTGGCACAGATTTCTGGACTGAATTATCCATTTCCTGCCGTTTTTGGTCAATTTCTGATTGCTGTAAGGTTGGAACATCAACTTCTTTGCCACTTCTCAAGGTAATTGCACTTACGTTGCCTCTTGGATTGTTGACTGTTTGTGAAGGCAATTGGCTAGAACCTTGACTCTTTAGCTCGCTCACAGTGGTTGCCAGCTGCCCAATTTGAGTTTGTAAATTCTGAATGTTGGCACTGACGTTCTGCTGGAACTGAATGTTATTTGTGGCCATTTGTTTCATCAGGTCTTCCAATGATGGCTCAGCTGGAGTGGATTGGACAGACCTATTGAACAATTCTTGTCGTTGTCCGAATGCAGGGGGTATTTGTTGGTATTTGTTGCTTGGACCTGCAGCTTGGTATCTAAATTGTTGTTCTTCGGTGGGGCCGTTGTTGCCGCCGGTGGGCCGTTGTTGTTCTTTGGCTAGGATTCCCATATCTCAAATTGGGATGGTCTCGCCAACCAGGATTATAAGTACTAGAAAATGGATCATATCTAGATTGTTGTTTGTTGCTTGATATTGGGGTCTACCAGGAAAAACACCAGTGCAAAGAACACATTGATCCGGAAAGGCGGGACCATCTTCCCGAAGTGTAGGGCATGAATCAAGAGGATGAGATGAATTAGAGCAAATTCCACACACCGATGCGCCATCCGCATGGGTGGTTGTTGACCCACCGCTATCTGTCTTACCAAAGAAGTCAATTCATCTAGTCTCGTGTTCCATTCTTTGTTGGTCCATATGAGATGCTTGAATTTCATTAACTCCTCTGGTTGCGGTGATGATCCGCGAGCCAAACTGTTGGGTATTGGCGCCATGTTTGCTATCGATCTCTTGCGGCGGTAGGAGTTTTGTCTACTAAGGCTCCTCCGAGGCAAAGATCGATCATGCTTCTATCATTTGGCAAAGAAGCCCTCATAAAAGTATTGAATCAAGAGTTGGTCACTAATTTGGTGATGAGGGCAAATAACACAACTTCTTGAATCTCTCCCAAGATTCATGCAAAGTCTCACCGACATCCGTCTCGATGCCACATATATCCTTCCTAATTGCAGCAGCCTCTCTCGAGGCAGGGGAAGAATCTCTCCAGGAACAACCTCTTCATGTCATTCCAACTTCGACCGAGCCTGGTGAAAGATAAAACAACCAATCTTTGGTCGCATCGACAAGTGAGAAGGGAAATGCCCTTAACTTGATGTGTTCCTCGAGAGATGCCTTGTGGCTTCATGGTTGAACACACAACATGGAACTCTTTCAGTGCTTATGAGGATCTTCACCCGCAAGACCATGAAACTTTGGTAACAAGTGTATCAAACCAGATTTCAACTCAAAATCTGCATCAAGATCAGGATATTGAATGCACAAAGATTGGTAAGATACATCGGGAGCAAAGAAGTTCCTTAAGGGTTCTATTATGCATGTTATCGCCATGATTTCGGATTACTTAAGTTATCGGGTTCACTCCCAAAATTAGGTTCAAATTAACTCGGAATTTATCACACGAGCTCTAATTAATCTATGCAAGGTCCTATCAATCTCGGGATCAAGATCAAGCAAGATATCGATTGGACCTAGTCATGCATCAACTAAAGCGCAAAAACACAAAAACTCGCAACTAAGTAAAATACACTAAACAACACTCAAAATATGCAAAAATAAATCTAGTTAATATGTCTAAACATTTTTAAAAATTATGGAATCAACACGAACAAAATCTACATAAAAATGAAACTAGAAAATGCAATTAAAAATATTAAAAAATTGAAAAAGTGGTCTAAATGATAGAATTTCGAAAAACCAGGGGTGACCTCACAGTTTACTGTGAGTCTTGTTTATCAGGCTGTTTTCCTTCAACCGACCAAGTTTCAGCTCATTCTGGGCATGTTGCAGTTCGAAAATTGCAATAGTTACCCGTAATCACCTGTTTTCCGTCTTTCCTAAATTAGAAAAATTCAAAAGCTAGGATAAAAATGTTAGTATGGTATGAACAATGTTAGTAAATAAAAAATAACTATTAGAATAGGTAAGAAAGAACAAAAATTAGTAAGGTTACTCAAAATGAAAAGATTACACCTACGAGTTCCCAAGATCTAAGCGCAAAATTTTGACGAGCCCGAACTCAAATCAAAATTATAACCGAAGTTATTACCTAAACTTGTAGTATAGTGAACAACACCGGATCGTCTCCTCAAGGATCGTAGATGCAATTTGATCAAATCAAGTGAAAGTTAGAAAAAATGGGGTTTTGATGGTTCAAGGATCGCAGTGACAGGATTTAAAGAGAAATAACAATTAAAAGAACAAATCAATTCAGAAATCTATCCGAGATTGGGTGGATTCAATCATAGACCTTTTAACAAACACCTGAAATACATTTGAATGGTTAACTTGGATCTAACCGAGATCTCTCGCATCGATCCATAATTCATACTAGACAATCGTCCGAATTCAATTGACAAGTGATAAACACAAATCTGCAATCGCACCATTCATGTAAATATATGTCAATTTAAGCACCGAATTCAATTAACCTAGGCACAAATCAGTAACCTAACCTCTTCAATTACGTGATTAGTTTAGATCAATCAGTTCTAAGTTTCATCACAAATCTCAATCTTCGATTCATCACAATACTTAATCTTAAACCAAGATCAAATCAGATCAAACATAAACAGAATCACCATTCATGCATTCAAGATCAAGAGAACAGAAGAAGAAGAGAAGAGGAATTCAAATATAAATCAAATACATTACATAACCAAGGTCTCAAGAATCCAAGCCACAATCTCTTCAAGAGTCCCGAATTGACTAGAAGTGACTTAGCTCTCCATTACAATGAAGGAAAAATATACAAGAATTATGAAAAACTATCTTTAACTCTAAGTGTATGTTGTGTTTAGAGCTCTCCTCATGCTTCCTTTTATAGAGGATTCAGAGTAGTAGTAGATGGGTAGATGAGATTAGTAGGTGGAATTAGTAGGTGAGCTTGGTAGGTGAACTTGGTAGGTGAGCTTGGTAGGTGAACTTGGTAGGTGAGCTTCCTTGTCTCCGAAAGTATTCATTGCTGAACTCATTGATTTCGTCATTGTTGAGCCAAATGGTCTTCATGAAAGTTCTAGGAAATTGTCTAAGCTTTCCAATGGCTCTGGAAGCACCCAAAAATTCGTCCTACAGCCCAAGATATGACCCAATTACTACAGACTGCTCAGGACCAGTTTCAGCACCTCTGTTTTGACTTTCAGACCCAATATCTCCATCAAGGAGCCCGAATCAAGTTTTGTGTTTGTCATGAAAGTTGTACATATGGGTCTTAACTTTCAGATCACCAATTTTCAGCCCATTCTATAAACCCAAACTCGAATTATGTTCTGGTTACTACACACTGTTCGGGTTCCAGTCACAAATCCCGTATTCTGATTTCCATGCCCAATTAGCTCCACTAAATGTCTGAATTTGACTTCGAGCTCTTCATCAAAGTTGTAGAGCTCTCTTTTATCTTTCCTACAAGGTAAAATTCATAATTATCAGACATTTAGAACTCAAGATATGGCCAAAATACAGAAACAGTGTAAGACTCGAATAATGCTGAAAAATCAATTAAGTCCGATTCGAGTTCAAACTTACAAAACATAATCAAATTCAGTCAATTAAGTACATGAAGAGTGTAAATGACTAATAATGAGGGTTTCTTAATGAATAAAATATGTGATTATCAGCAAATTCTCCGCTCCACTCTTGTCACGGATCTCAATATCAAACTCCTGGAGGAGCAACATCCACCTAATCAACCGGGGCTTGGCATTGGGCTTTTTCAGGAGAAACTTCAATGCTGCATGATCTGAAAACACAACCACTCTGGAACCAAGCAAATATGATCGAAATTTATCTAAAGCAAAAACAATTGCTAAAAGTTCCTTTTCAGTTGTGGTGTAGTTGATTTGTGCAGGATCTAAAGTTCTCGAAGCATAGGAAATGACATGAGATACTTTACCGACCCTTTGTGCAAGGACAGCTCCCAATGCATAATTAGAGGCATCACACATCAGCTCAAATGGAAGTGTCCAATCCGGCGGTTGGATGATAGGTGTACTGGTCAATGCCTGCTTCAATTGATTGAAGGCATCCTGGCACTTCTTGTCAAAGTGAAACTCCACATCTTTTTGCACATTAAGTTGGATAGCGGAAGTGCAATTTTGCTGAAATCCTTTATGAACCGCCGATAGAAACCTGCATGACCAAGGAAAGAACGAATCTCCCGCACGCATGTGGGGTAAGATAGGCATGAAATAACATCTATTTTTGCAGGATCTACCTCAATACCCTCACGAGATATCACATGCCCTAAGACTATACCTTGTTCTACCATGAAATGACATTTCTCAAAATTTAGAACGAGGTTAGTCTTAATGCATCTATGCAAGACCTGAGCCAGACTATCTAAACATGCATCAAAGGAAGATCCATAGACAGTAAAATCATCCATAAATACGTCCATGCAATTTTCTAAAAATCGAAAAAGATACTTACCATACACCTCTGAAAGGTGCCTGGAGCATTGCATAGACCAAAGGGCATCCTCCTGTATGCAAATGTGCCAAATGGACAAGTGAAAGTAGTCTTCTCTTGGTCTTCTGGGGCTATATGAATCTGAAAATAGCCCGAATATCCATCCAAGAAACAATAATGTGACTTGCCAGCTAACCGCTCTAACATCTGATCAATGAATGGCAGCGGGAAATGATCCTTTCTGGTAGCCTGGTTGAGCCGCCTATAATCAATGCAAACTCGCCAACTGTTTTGAACTCGTGTGGGCACAAGCTCATTGTTCGATTCGCAACCACTGTGACCCCACATTTCTTGGGAACCACTTGCACGGGCTCACCCATTGACCGTCGGATATGGGATAAATAATGCCACTTGAAGTAGCTTTGTAACTTCCTTCTTCACCACATCTAGAATCGGGGGATTTAGTCTCCTTTGGGGTCAGTCTAACTGGTTTGATCCCTTCTTCCAATAAAATCTTATGCATGCATGTGGAGGGACTAATACCAGGAATATCCGCAAGAGTCCATCCGATGGCTTGCCTATTCCGCCTCAAAATCTGCAGTAATTTTTCTTCTTGATCGGTTGTAGGTTTTTAGCAATGATCACCTAGAGTGTCTCACCATCTCCCAAATATGCATATTTAAGATGGTCTCGTAAAGTCTTCAACTCCAAGGATGGAGGTTGTACAATGGAAGGTAACAAGTGATCTGAAACAAATAACTCAAAACATTAATTTCAAATGGTACCGACTCTCATTCTCAATTGTTGCATCATCGCATCAGATTACTCATAACATGAAATAAATCTCAACACATGCAAAGACATGGTTCAACATCACAAGTGGCACATGTATCACAAGAAACAGAACCAAGATAGTCAACAATATCGTGGAATTCAAAGCATATAAATCAAGATAGACATCATCAACCAAAGATCTCAATCATATCAACATGGAAAACGTAATGCTCCTCTAGGGGGTGTCTCATGGCATCAAAAATGTTAAATTGTACCAAATCGTCGCCAAACTCCATAGAAAGGGTGCCAAGATGCACGTCTATCTTGGTCTTGGCGGTCTTGAGGAATGGTCTCGCCTAGAATCAATGGAGCATGGTTTGTTGGAGACTCATCTTCCATGTCCGAATGTAGAAATCTGCTGGAAAAATCAACTCATTCACCCGAACTAACACATCTTCCAAAGACACTGCATAGGATGAGCAAAGTGGCTCTATTCGCCAACCGAATCACGATACCGTGGGTTGCAAAGTACCGATGTTTAAACACTTATACACCGACATGGGCATGACATTGATCGAAGCACCCAAATCTAGCATTGCATGCTCAAATCTAGAGTTGCCAATTGTGCAAGAAATTGTGAAAGTTCCAGGATCTTTGCATTTCGTGGCATGCTTGGCGTAATCATTGCGAAACATTTCTTCCCATGCTGATCTTCTCATCCCCTTTCAATCTTCTCTTATGAGTGCACAATTCCTTGAGAAATTTAGCATATTTTGGAATTTGCTTGATTGCATCTAGGAGGGAATATTGATTTCCACTTTCCTGAATGTTTCCATGACTTCTTTTTCCATTTCGCTTGCATTGTTCTCTTGGATTGTGTGATCCTATTTGGAAAAGGTAATGGAATGGCAACATCTGAATTCTCGCAATTTTCTTCAAGTGTACAGTTTGACCGAATTATCCATTTCCCGCCGTTTTTGGTCAATTTCGATTCTTTGTAAGGTTGGAACATCAACTTCTTTGCCACTTCTCAAGGTAATTGCACTTACGTTGCCTCTTGGATTGTTGACTGTTTGTGAAGGCAATTGGCTAGAACCTTGACTCTTTAGCTCGCTCACGGTGGTTGCCACCGCCCAATTTGAGTTTGTAAATTCTGAATGTTGGCACCGACGTTCTGCTGAACCGAATGTTATTTGTGGCCATTTGTTTCATCGTCTTCCAATGATGGCTCACCGGAGTGGATTGACAGACCGCCGAATGTGTTGTTGTTGTCCGAATGCGGGGGTATTTGTTGGTATTTGTTGCTTGGACCCGCAGCTTGGTATCTAAATTGTTGTTGCTTCGGTGGGGGGCCGTTGTTGTTCTTCTTTGGGGTGTTGTTGCTTGGCTAGGATTCCCATATCTCAAATTGGGATGGTCTCGCCAACCAGGATTATAAGTACTAGAAAATGGATCATATCTAGATTGTTCTTTGTTGTTCTTGATATTGGGGTCTACCAGGAAAAACACCACCGCAAAAACACATTGATCCGGAAAGGCGGGACCATCTTCCTGAAGTGTAGGGCATGAATCGGTAGGATGAGATGAATTAGAGCAAATTCCACACACCGATGCAACATCTGCATGGGTGGTTGTTGACCCACTGCTATCCGTCTTACCAAAGAAGTCAATTCATCTAGTCTGTGTTCCATTCTTTGTTGGTCCATATGAGATGCTTGAATTTCATTAACTCCTCTGGTTGCGGTGATGATCCGCGAGCCAAACTGTTGGGTATTGGCTGCCATGTTTGCTATCAGATCTCTTGCAGCGGTAGGAGTTTTGTCTACTAAGGCTCCTCCAGAGGCAGCATCGATCATGCTTCTATCATTTGGCAGCAAGCCCTCATAAAAGTATTGAATCAAGAGTTGGTCACTAATTTGGTGATGAGGGCAGCTCGAACACAACTTCTTGAATCTCTCCCAGTATTCATGCAAAGTCTCACCAGACATCTGTCTGATGCCACATATATCCTTCCTAATTGCAGCAGCTCTCGAGGCAGGGAAGAATCTCTCCAGGAACAACCTCTTCATGTCATTCCAACTTCGACTGAACCTGGTGAAAGATAAAACAACCAATCTTTGGCTGCATCGACAAGTGAGAAGGGAAATGCCCTTAACTTGATGTGTTCCTCGGAGATGCCTTGTGGCTTCATGGTTGAACACACAACATGGAACTCTTTCAGGTGCTTATGAGGATCTTCACCCGCAAGACCATGAAACTTTGGTAACAAGTGTATCAAACCAGATTTCAACTCAAAATCTGCATCAAGATCGGGATATTGAATGCACAAAGATTGGTAAGATACATCGGGAAAGCGACAAGTTCCTTAAGGGTTCTATTATGCATGTTATCAGCCATGATTTCAGGATTACTTAAGTTATCAGGTTCACTCCCAAAATTAGGTTCAGAATTAACTCTGGAATTTATCACACGAGCTCTAATTAATCTATGCAAGGTCCTATCAATCTCAGGATCAAGATCAAGCAAGATATCAGGATTGGACCTAGTCATGCATCAACTAAAGCGCAAAAACACAAAAACTGCAACTAAGTAAAATACACTAAACAACACTCAAAATATGCAAAAATAAATCTAGTTAATATGTCTAAACATTTTTAAAAATTATGGAATCAACACAGAACAAAATCTACATAAAAATGAAACTAGAAAATGCAATTAAAAATATTAAAAAATTGAAAAAGTGGTCTAAATGATAGAATTTCGAAAAACCAGGGGTGACCTCACAGTTTACTGTGAGTCTTGTTTATCAGGCTGTTTTCCTTCAACCGACCAAGTTTCAGCTCATTCTGGGCATGTTGCAGTTCGAAAATTGCAATAGTTACCCGTAATCACCTGTTTTCCGTCTTTCCTAAATTAGAAAAATTCAAAAGCTAGGATAAAAATGTTAGTATGGTATGAACAATGTTAGTAAATAAAAAATAACTATTAGAATAGGTAAGAAAGAACAAAAATTAGTAAGGTTACTCAAAATGAAAAGATTACACCTACGAGTTCCCGACAGCAACGGCATACCAAAATTTTGACGAGCCCGAACTCGATCAAAATTATAACCGAAGTTATTACCTAAACTTGTAGTATAGTGAACAACACCGGATCGTCTCCTCAAGGATCGTAGATGCAATTTGATCAAATCAAGTGAAAGTTAGAAAAAATGGGGTTTTGATGGTTCAAGGATCGCAATGACAGGATTTAAAGAGAAATAACAATTAAAAGAACAATCAATTCAAAATCTATCCGAGATTGGGTGGATTCAATCATAGACCTTTTAACAAACACCTGAAATACATTTGAATGGTTAACTTGGATCTAACCGAGATCTCTCGCATCGATCCGAATTCATACTAGACAATCGTCCATAATTCAATTGACAAGTGATAAACACAAATCTGCAATCGCACCATTCATGTAAATATATGTCAATTTAAGCACCGAATTCAATTAACCTAGGCACAAATCAGTAACCTAACCTCTTCAATTACGTGATTAGTTTAGATCAATCAGTTCTAAGTTTCATCACAAATCTCAATCTTCAGTTCATCACAATACTTAATCTTAAACCAAGATCAAATCAGATCAAACATAAACAGAATCACCATTCATGCATTCAAGATCAAGAGAACAGAAGAAGAAGAGAAGAGGAATTCAAATATAAATCAAATACATTACATAACCAAGGTCTCAAGAATCCAAGCCACAATCTCTTCAAGAGTCCCGAATTGACTAGAAGTGACTTAGCTCTCCATTACAATGAAGGAAAAATATACAAGAATTATGAAAAACTATCTTTAACTCTAAGTGTATGTTGTGTTTAGAGCTCTCCTCATGCTTCCTTTTATAGAGGATTCAGAGTAGTAGTAGATGGGTAGATGAGATTAGTAGGTGGAATTAGTAGGTGAGCTTGGTAGGTGAACTTGGTAGGTGAGCTTGGTAGGTGAACTTGGTAGGTGAGCTTCCTTGTCTCCGAAAGTATTCATTGCTGAACTCATTGATTTCGTCATTGTTGAGCCAAATGGTCTTCATGAAAGTTCTAGGAAATTGTCTAAGCTTTCCAATGGCTCTGGAAGCACCCAAAAATTCGTCCTACAGCCCAAGATATGACCCAATTACTACAGACTGCTCAGGACCAGTTTCAGCACCTCTGTTTTGACTTTCAGACCCAATATCTCCATCAAGGAGCCCGAATCAAGTTTTGTGTTTGTCATGAAAGTTGTACATATGGGTCTTAACTTTCAGATCACCAATTTTCAGCCCATTCTATAAACCCAAACTCGAATTATGTTCTGGTTACTACACACTGTTCGGGTTCCAGTCACAAATCCCGTATTCTGATTTCCATGCCCAATTAGCTCCACTAAATGTCTGAATTTGACTTCGAGCTCTTCATCAAAGTTGTAGAGCTCTCTTTTATCTTTCCTACAAGGTAAAATTCATAATTATCAGACATTTAGAACTCAAGATATGGCCAAAATACAGAAACAGTGTAAGACTCGAATAATGCTGAAAAATCAATTAAGTCCGATTCGAGTTCAAACTTACAAAACATAATCAAATTCAGTCAATTAAGTACATGAAGAGTGTAAATGACTAATAATGAGGGTTTCTTAATGAATAAAATATGTGATTATCAACACCCCTATTTCTGGTTGTGACCAATTAGTCAGTCACATTCTCACTGATTAGTCACATGTAGTGCGCTGCGCATTTAAGAAAGGGTTATCAACTTTTTTCTCTCATTTTTTCCCTAAATCTTCTATCTCAAATCCCTAAACTTTCTCTTCCACCTTCAACCCAAATGCCTCTCACTCACTCTTCATCCACCCAAACACCAACCAAACCTTATTCCTCCATCAAAACCACACCTAACACCTACCCTCATCTTCTCCAATTTGTTGGAAACTCCATTGAAAGATCCATTGGAGAGCTAGATTGGGAAATTTGGGGGGAAATGAGGAAAGTTCAATTTTGTGCTTTCCCAACCTTCAATCTTCCTTGGTTTAGCTATAAACTCCATCTTCTACTTGTTTAGAGAAGGCTTATGAGATTTGTTTAGTAATAAGGCATCCAACGAATATGTGCCAAACTCTTCAAGAGGAGCCCATCGAGCAAATGAATGTGGCGGGTGGTTTTCCTGGACAACCGCAAAGGAAATATAATCCCTATTCGAGTATGTATAATCTATGATAGAGGGATCATCCCAATCTTAGCTATGAGAATTCATAAGTAAATCAGCTCGAGACTCAAAACCGTCCAAGTTTCCAGTAATAAAAGCAATCATACCCCTTTAGACAACAAATGAGCCAAACTTCTAATTCTGGTATATCTTTAAGTCTTTTGCCACTAATACTTTGCAATTTCAACAAGAGACAAAACAATTTCAATAAATGGCGAGGGCCAGTATTCAAAATTTAGATAATCAGGTGGGCCAAATGGCAACCACAATTAGTCAGCTAGAGGCGCAAAGTTTGCAGAAATTACCCTCTAAAACGGTATTAAATCCAAGAGAAGATACAAGTGTAATATTTTTGAGAAGTGGTAAAGAGGTTGAGATTTCAATAAAGGCAGCCCCTGCATCATCGAAACAAGAAAAGGAGAAAAACATCATTGTAGACAAGAACGTTCCTAATGATGATAACATACCTAAGTGTAAGTTTCCGCCTCTTTCTGATTATAAACCAATACCTCATTTTCCTCAGGCTTTAACAGAATCTAGAAAAGATGAGCAAAATAATGATTTATATGAGACTTTTCGTAGATGTGAGGTAAATATTCCACTTTTAGATACTATTAAACAAGCACCTCATTATGCTAAATTTCTGAAAGAACTATGTACAATTAAGAGGAAATAGAAACTTAAAAGAAGTGAAAAGGTGAGAGTTAGGGAGAATGTTTATGCAGTTATTCAAAGAAAACTCCAAATAAAGTGCAAAGATCTAAGTATGTTTACTATCCCTTGTACAATATGTAACACTAGATTTGAGAAGGCCATGATAAATTTAGGAGCTTCTATCAATGTCATGCCATATTCTATATATGCTTTTTTGAAACTTAGACCTTTGAATAAAACAAGTGTTGTGATTTAATTAATTGATAGATCTAATGCCTATCTTAAGGGTGAAATTGAGGATGTTCTTGTGCAAGTTAATGATTTGATTTTCCTTGTTGATTTCTATGTTCTTGATATGGAGAATAGTGATCAAACTGCTCCTATTTTGTTAGGAAAACCATTCTTTAAGACAACCAAGACTAAGATAGATGTTTATAGTAGCACACTTGGAATTTGATGGTGAAATTGTTAAGTTTAATATTTATGATGCCATGAAATATCCTGGCGATGATAATCCTGTTTATTCTATTGATGTACTTGATTCTTTAGCACAGGAAGTTTTTGAACTTGATGGAAAAGATGGATTGGAAGTTGTCAATACGAATTCTCTTGAGAAAGAGAATGAGGAGTTAGCCTTAAGTACTGATTTGTAGGAAACAGTTGCAATGTTGAATGATTTTCTGAAGTTACAATAGTTAAGTAATGTTCCTTATATTGCATTACCAGTTTCTAATAAGAGGCCTATACCTTTTTTTTCGGGCTCCCATTCCAAATTTGAAGCCTATCCCTAATCACCTTAAGTGCGTGTTCCTTGGAGACGGAGGAACATTACTAGTGATCATCTTTAGTAAACTTAGTGCATTGCAAGAAGAAAAACTTGTGCAGGTCCTTAAGGAAGCATTGAATTGAACCAACGACAATAAACAAAGGCACTGCTTGGGAGGCAACGCAAGGGGAGTTTGTGCCTTTTCTTATTTTTGTATTTATATTTTGGTTATTTTTGCCTTGCTTTACATTTAATCTTACATTGAGGACAATGTAAGGATTAAGTATGAGGGAAGGCTAGAGTAGTTTTTGGTTTGTTTCATTTTCTTTTTGTTATTTTTGAGTCGACATAAGTGTCTTCCTGAGTTCAAAGCCTTTGTAGGAAGATGTAAATAGTATCGGCCATCCAAAAAAAATAAAAAAAGATTCGAAAAAAAATAGTTAGTTTTTTTTTTCAAAATTCACACTTTTTTGAGAAAATTTTGCA
The DNA here is from genome assembly GCA_029884605.1 of Ormosia emarginata. Lineage (NCBI taxonomy): Eukaryota > Viridiplantae > Streptophyta > Magnoliopsida > Fabales > Fabaceae > Ormosia > Ormosia emarginata. The sequence continues at coordinate 9,111,970 of JAQQTP010000056.1, read as the reverse complement.
TTGATAAGTGATTGAAAAGAGTTAATAGAGATTTGATGTGTCAATATCTTTGAGAAATGAAAGTGGAAAATTCATGATTGTTATTTGTGTTCATTTCTTGTATTTTTTCAACTTAAGCTTGTGATTATAAAACTTGTTTCATTAGATTTATGAGCTCTTGAGTTGACATATATATATGATGTGACTTCCTTCTTATTTCCCTTGTCTTTAGATAGTTTTTCTACTTTTTTCCAAAGCAAAGTTTTAAGAAGCATTGAGTTAAGGAGATTTAGGCAATTGAAAAAAAAATTATATGATTCACCCAAGTGCATAAAAGAAAATAAGTTTGGGGGTGATGAAAGTTGAAATGTGAATGGAATAAAAAAAATAAAGAGTATGGATTAGGTAGGGATTAGAGTTTTTGATGTATGGGTTAGGCACACGGTCAATAATTCGAGTCTATAGCTAGAGTTCATAATGTGTGGTGGAGGCGAACTGTTATGAGTTCGAGCATTGCCAAGTCTATGTCTTTATATGAAAAAAAAATAGAAAAGAAATAAAAGGTGCCTAAAGAAATCCTAATGATCCTTGATAAGGTGTAGACTTGAATTAGTAGAGAATTGAGTAGCGATTTTGTCTATTTAACTTGTCGGAAGTCTTTATGATTTGTTAAGTATGCATGTGTTCATCAAGAGAGTAACTGAGTTCATGAGATTTGTTTTTGAAAGCCAGCTTGGTTCTATGACTCACATTTGAGTTGAATATAGATGCATTATTAAAATATTGACCACTTTAAGCTTTGATAGGCTATTGGCATGTTCAATTTCTTGTAGTTCTCTTTTAAAAAGAAAATTTATGCCACTTGTTGTGTTTTCTCTTGTTTGTGCTTATATTTTTCTTGTTCGAGGACAAGCAAAAGTTAAGTGTGAGTGAATTTGATGAGAATGCAAAATGTCATATTTTTCTCCCTTAACGTTTAATCTTTTATACTTTTTTTGTGCCTAAATATATCCATTATTCTTATATTTTGATTTAGGATGCAAATGGAAACGTTAAGTACAAAACGAATCTAATTGGGTGATTTTGGTCAGTTGTGATATCACTTCGTAATCTGGGACATTTCTTAGCCTGCAATTCTACTACACAAATCTAACGTGGTGTATTTTTGGAAATTACCAAATCTGGAGCACAAAAATTCTAGCTAAAAATACAACTTTCCTAGTTATATTAAGATCCTATTTATTTTAAATATTTTCCTTAATTAGTTAGATTTGGATATTGTTATCTTAGGATAATATTTAGAATTTTTATAGGAATTTTTATGGAAGATTTTATCGGAGATATTTATAGAAGATTTCGTAAGCTATTTGATAGGAGATTTGGTAGGCTTGAATGTTGATACAAAAAGGATTAAAAAATGGGAGTGATAAATAGATTTTTTCTACACGTCACTCCCCCATCTGCTAACTCTTCTCTTTCAAGTTTTCATCCATGGTCCTACATGGCTAAATTTTGTAATTGGTAGAAGGAAATGGAAGCCTCAGAATCAATAAAACTATGAGATCTAATTTATTTTTATTATTTAATTTATGCTTTGAGTATCGAATGTTCTTCTATGACTATTTTCATGATTGTTTTGTTTAATTACTAGGAGACCTACTAGTTTATTATTTACTACAATCTTTTGCTAAATTAGAAATCAAATCTATAATTGTTTGATCCCCCTAATTTATGAAGCAACTAAAATTGAATGATTTGCTACGTCAGAAATTATTAGATCTTGGGAAGAATGCTTGACTAAATTAAATGCAATTACTTGTACTTGTATTGTTTAGTTTCATCTATCTCTCTAATTCTTAAAGCTACTAGTAGATTAAACCTTTAGCACTTGTCTTTGAATGTTTAGTAGTTAGGGTTATTTAGATCGTCTGTTTTTTAATTAACTACGACTAAGGAGATATGGGAAAATAGTTCCAATGGTGAATATTCAAAGTGTGAATTGGCATCGATATCAGTTTTAAAATTTTGATGACAGATGTTGACTTATACCAAGGTTTGTTCTTTCGATTAATTTTGATAATTTAATTTGAATTGGTCCTTAGTTATTTTACTTCAAATTATTTTTGTTATACTCAAAACCCTTCCTCCATGTTTACGTAATATAAAACTAGGCTAGATACTCTCCATGGAAATGATCTTTACTCGTACTACTACATGTATTTTTAAGAGTAAAAGGTTTATTTTTGGTTTCCTACGGTAGCACACCATGTAACTAAGTTTCTCTAGTTAGTGCGATGATGAATCTTGTTCTTAGATAATGTAAACTCATTTTTTTGCTTAATCTAAGTTTTTGTTTCATGATTCAAGTGTTTATCTCTTCTCTTAATAATTTTCTTAACTTGGGCATTATTGAAATGATTTTAGGATTTATGTATAATTTGAAAAAATTGTGTAAGAGCTTAAAACTTGTGATAAACACCACGATCTCTTCAATTTCTAGGAATAAGCATTATAGGTTGTGTGGTCTTGCTTTTAATTGCCTTGTTTGTGATAAAGTCTTCTCTATTTAGGGTTATACTAAGGAATTTGTTAACTCAAAGTAACTTGAAGAAGATTAATATACCAAGGATTTGGATATTAGTTAATTTTGAGAATGTGACCATGAATCTTGGAATAAAACTTAGTTAAGCTAATCTTTGAGTTTGCATCAAAAGAGTTCAAGTGAAAACTAAACCCTAACACTTTCATATCTTTGTCTTTTATCCTTTAATTGGTTGGTTGAGTTTACTTTAGTTGATTTTAGTATTTTTCTTGTTAGTTGTTGTTGTTAGTAATCTTATATTCAGATCTTCATGTTAATGCCTTTTATAGATATTTTTAATCTCAAATTCATATGGCCTAGATAATGTTAATTTGATGAATTTGATACTTGAAAATGTAATATATGTGGGATGATACTCACTCATCATTTTGCAATTTGGTATACTTGTCAATTGAGCAAAAAGTTTTTGGCGTCATTGGCAGGGAAATTGAAGAGTGAAGTAGCCTAAAAGGATATTCCATTGGATCAATTTCTAAACCAGTTGGAGTTAGAGAAGACTGAAGCCATGAAGCAGCTTGCTCAAACCAGGACTTTTGAGCAGAGTGATACTCAGCAAGGATCTACTCAACTAGCTCATGCTGCCACACCATCTAAACCTTCTTTACCATCCCATCTCTCTCCAAAATTTGAGCCAAAGTTGCTTAGAGTTGAAGTCAAGTGGTAATAACATATTTCATATATTAATAAACTCTCAATTTTAGTCATTTACACTCTCAATGTACTTAATTGATTGAGCTCAAATTGAGCTTAATTGATTTTTCAAGCATTGTTAGGATTTTATATTGTTTCTGTATTTTGGTTATATCCTAAGTTCAAGATATCTACAAATTATGTATCTTACATTGTAGGAAATATAAGAGAGATCTCTACAACTTTCATCAAGAGCCCCAGAGCTGAATCGCATATCTAGTGGACCGAATTGGGATTGGAATTCAAAACAAGGGTGTTGTCGCTGGAACTAGAGCAGCATGCACTAATTGGTCCATAACTTAGGTTGTAGGGGTCTTTTGGAGCTGAAACTGGTGCCATTAGAAATCTTACAAATAAGACTCAAACTCTAATGAAGACCACTAATCAAAACTATAACGTTTTGATGATATTCTACCCATGTGAAGTCGGCTGACGAGTCTAGATACCTATTAAGAGTGATTTGAGCATAACTCTCTCATTTTAAGCCCAAATCAAGTAAATTTGGTGGCCAATGAAAGTTAAAAGGCAGAGAATTAAATTTAGTCTAGAGGCAGATTAGCATTCTTAATTTTTACGTCAATTATTTTTGTATAAATAGGGAACCCGAGATAGATAGTAACCCCAAATTCGTACTACTTGATTCTTCTACTTAGAATTTTCTCCTTTCTTTTGCAAACCATGTGCAGTAGCCATGGAGAGCTAAACATTCGAGATCAATCTAAGAATCTTGAGGAAGTTGTGGTTTAGCTTTGAGATTTTGTACCTAATTTCAATTTTAAATTGAATTAATTATATTCTCCGTCTCTTGATTTGGATTTCAAATTGCATGATTAGAGATTTCTATTATGTGATGTGACCAAATTGGATCCTTAATCCTAAATGAGATTTGATTAAATTGTGATTGATTAATTGTGGTTTAGTTACATAAATTGAAGACGGTTAGGTTGGCAAATTTGTTAATCTAGGTTCATTGAATTTTGGTTGTTGAACTAGCATAAGTTGCATGAATGTAGCGATCGCAAGTTTATGAATCATTTGTTAGTTAAATTCTAGGTGATTATATAGTTTTGAATTCTCTGTGTTTGATACAAATATTTTGGTCAATCATAGATTAACCAATTAATTCAATCCAGATGCATGTTTAGTGATCGATGACAAGCCAACTAGATTTCTGACGGTTTCTTGGATTGGTTGCTTTGCAATTTGATTTTTCTTATATGTAATTATTATGTTTACATTCTGCATACATAATCTCCCCTTGTTTGACCTTTATTTGGTTTGATTGATACCTTTATCCTTGAGAAATGACTCAGTTCACTACCTTGTGCTACAAGTTATCAGTAGAATTAGAATTTTGTTATTAGGTTAAGCTTGGCACTCGAATCAAATTTGGCATTGTTGCCAGGGGTTATTCGGTGCTAATTAATCATATCAAGACTTTCACTAACCCCTCAACCCTTTTTCTTTTGTGCTTTGGTAGTTTTTAGGCGATAATAAGTGATTTCAAGTAATTTTTCTAAATTTTGTATAGACAAATGTGCTCAGAATGAGTTAAAACTTGGTCAATTGAAAGAAAATGACCTAATAAACAAGGCTCACAACATTTCTATGAGGTCACCCCTAGTTTTCCTAAATTTCAACATTTAGACCACTTTTTAAATTTTTTAAGATTTTTTATTTTACTGTTTGGCGATACCATAATTTTTAAAAATCTATAGATATAGTTTTGTTGAGTTTTTGTGTGATTTTTACCATTGCTTTATGTTTTTTGTGTTTTGAGTTGGTTTTGAGTCCCTATAGTGCTAGTTGATGCATAACTAGGTCTTCTAACAGTCATATACTTAACGTTGATCTTGAAATTGAAAGGACCTTACATGTATTGAATAGAACTAAAAGGATTAATGAAAGAATAACATATGAGGTTGAGACTAACATTGAATTTTAAATTGAAGGTGAGCATATAAATAACACTACACCTATGGCTAATAACATGCAAAATAGGACCTTAAAAGAACTAGGTGTACCTGATGTGAACTATCAACTATTGTGCATTCAATAACCTGATTTGGATGTTGATTTTGAACTTAAATATGGTTAAATTCACTTGCTACCTAACTTTCATGGCCTCGTAGGAGAGGACCCTCACAAGCACTTAAAGGAGTTCTATATGGTTTGTTTGACTATGAAACCATAAGGAATTGTAGAGGAACACATCAAGCTAAGAGTCTTTCCCTTTTCATTAGATGGTGTAGCCAAGGACTGGTTATACTACTTGCACCAAGAGCTATTACTTGCTAAAATGACATAAAGAGACTATTTCTGGAGAAGTTTTTCCATGCCTCAAGAGCTACTGTAAACATAAAGGATGTAACACTCCAAATTTTGTTTCTTTTGGGATATATATAAGTTTTATAATTTTTATGATTTTGTGGATTTTTTATTATTTTATTATTTTAATATTATTTTGGGCTATATGTGGGTTCAGAAAAATAAATAAATAAAAAATTCAGAACCAGAAACTTTTGTACTGTTGATACGGGGTCGAGGGAGCTTACTAAACCAGAAATCGGAAACAATTTACGAAGTTTTCTTTTTCTAAGGTTTTATTTGACAAATAAAATCAGAGTATGTTTTATTATCCATTGGACGATAAAAATGCAGTAGTTATTGTCAATTGGTTAATATCTACTAGAAAATATCTTATTTACACCAATAGAAAGAAAGCTTACAAGCTAAGTAAGGTGCGGTCAACAATGATGGCTTGTTTGCACCAATGGAAGGAAAGCTTCAAGGCTAAGTAAGGTAGTAGTCCACCATTGTGGCTATGATAACTTTAGAATGAACTAATGAGAACTAGTCTCACATAGTGACTTTGACTCACCTTTGGTAACCAATAGAAACCAAGAAGCTAGCCACCCAACCAATGAGAAGCTAGCTTAATGGTGAAGTTTTGACTCACCTTTATGAAGGACCAATAGAAAGGAAGCTTAGTGATGAAGTTTTGACTCAACATTGACAACAAATAGGAAATAAGTAGTTAGCCACCCAACCAATAGAAACCAAGTCTTCTTTTGATGGACCAATGAGAGAAAGTCCAACAAAATGACTTTGACTTCATGTGAGGACCAATAGGAGTTAGTCAAAGAAAGTGGCCACCAATAGGAAGCAAGGCTTCCAAGGCAAGATTGGAAGGGGACCAATAGGAGAATTGCTTGCTAGCTAAGTTTGGAGGACTTGAAATGAACTTGGACACTCCTTTGGCTAGGGAGGCTCATGACCAAGGCTTCAAGGAGGAGCCAAAGATGACACTCAAGTCATTCAGCACATTTCTATCATCTTTCCTATAGCAAAGTGACCAAAATTCTCTCTCACCTTTCTCTCCTTTTTGTTCCACGGCCAAGCACCTTAATTGGAAGCTAAGTTTCTAACTTAGTCATCTTTCCTTCATTTTTATCCAAGAAGCCAAAAACTATATACCAAACTCTCTCACTTTCATGAAAATCTCTCTCACTTTTCTTCCATTGAAGCCCACGGCCAAGGCCAAGAAACCCATCATCCAATCTTCCATAATTCAAGTCAACCCCACTTCTTGAATCCTTTTACTATTCTAAGACACTTTGTAGTTGTGACCAACGTCTAGTTCCATCATCATTTGTCTTTTCTTCAAGCTTAAAGTTTGAAGATTTTTGAGGTGAAGTCCTTGATCTTCATTTTTAATCTTGTTTCAAAGTTCTAACCATGATTTTGAGCCATGGTTATCTTAGTTTAAAAACCTTGGATGTTAATATTGTATGTTTTCTTTATTTTAAAGTTTAACTTGGTGGAGAAAGTTTACTACTACAAGGAGCTTTAGAGGATCATCTAAGGTAAGAGGGAGATTAACCTCATCGACCAAATATGGTGGTGAGAAATAGATTTTGTGTTTGTAAGTGAAGAATCCATGTGAGGATTTATTCACTTGATTGTGTGGTTTTGATTACTTGTGTTTTTGTTTAGATATGTTTAATTATATGATGTTAATACTATGCACTAAAGTTATATGATTGTTTAATTTCTATATTGATTTATCTACTTGATTGTATAAGTTTAATATTTTGTGATTAATTGCTCTATTTGATTTTATTACTTTAATTATATGCATGAACTTGTTAGAATAGAAATATGTAGATGGATATAGGTGATATGATTGTGAATCACATCAAAAAGGAATAATTTTTTGTTCCAAGGACCTTAAGAAGCTCATAACCTTCATTGTTATTTTGGGGTGAATCAAGTGAAAATATTTTATTAATTATGGACTTAGAGAATTTAGGTGATAAGAAATTGGATTAAGGATTTTATAAAGGAAATGGTAAAGGAAAAGAATAAAGATTTTATGATTAAAAACAAAATGGATTTCGGCCAAGATGAGGAAAAATAAATTTGGAAAGTGAAATGGAACTTAAAGTATTTTTACTTAAGTGGATTTTAGTAAGAGTAATGGAAAAAGGTTTTATATATTTAAGATAATAATTTTTTTTTGTGAAGAATGTTAGAAAACATTATTTAGAAGAATTGTTAGTAAAAGAAATGGAAACATATAGCTTTTATTGGATAAATAATGATTTTTAAACAATAGAAATGGAAAATGGAGTTTTAAAAGTGATCTGAGATTTGAAGTATTTTATTAAAGAAGAATGGAGCAAAGTTTTTATTATTGGGTAAAAGGGATTTTGGTTATGGATAATAAGTTAGGATGATAGTTTGAAATTTAAAGTATTTTGTTTAAAGGATTTTTAGTGAAGAAAATGGGAAGAGAATTTCTTTAATGTTGATTAAAGTAAAATAATACAGATTTTTGGGAAATGTCAGAAATTATTACTTAGAGGAGTTTTAATGAGAAAAATGGGATTTAGAAGTCCAATTTATATTTTAAACTTAGAAAGTTTCAAAATGGAATTTAAAACGTTGAGAAATATTTTATACAGTGAAAAATAGTAGAAAAGCCTTACGCGTTTCAAAAACGTGGATTTTTGAGCTACGCGATTTAGAAAACGTTTAAATAGTTTTACGCGATTAAGAAAAAGTTAGAAAATAGTTATGCAATTTGAAAACGTAACAAAAGTATTTTGCGATTGTGAAAACGCGATAAAGGTGCTTCGCGATTGAGCAAAACAGCGGAATGTTGTCGGACCGATGTACTGGACCCAGGAATGTCAGATGGACGATTTAGTTAGACGTAGCTTGTTTTCATGAGGAACCATGTTGTTAATAATTGTTGAAATATTAAAAGTCATTTGATCATGCATCATGGAAGTCATGAGAACTTTGTCAAGGCAGTATGCCTAGAAGATTGAATTTACACTTTAGTGCTAGTGAGATTTGTGTAGTTAAGGTCAACGACTAATCTTGGGGATGTCAGGGTGCGGAACGCCATTAACTTCCAATTGGTTGCTCAACTGCGTCGTGGTATCTGATGCAAACACACTGATTATCTCGATGAGACATTATGCCTATTCATGATCTGGTGAAGAGTGACTTGTATAATGCCTGATGTGCACGTTGAGAAAATATTTAGCACTTGGTCTGAGGCGACCGATATACAGACATGTACTCCCTAATCATTCTCTCCGAAATTGTGTTAGCTCCTTGGAGTAGGAATTAGTTCATTATGCATATACATAGTCAGTACACATATTGTTGTGGCATGGTCAATGTACATATTGTGGTGGCATAGTCATTATATATATTGTTGATATATGTTGTTACAGTACTGTTAATGTTTATATTATTGTGAGATATGTTTACTAAAGATATTTATGAATTGATAACATGAATATACTTGTGATATCTGTATGTATGGAATGACTTTGTTGTTTGTATCATTTCTTTGCTGCTATATTGGATTTGATGTAAGGGATCTCACCTCTTTGTGTTTTGTTCTGTTATTTTGTTTTATATTTACGTTTGGTAAAGTCTGTGGTGACAGCGAGGTAGAATCTTCTTCAAGGACGCAGCTTGTGAGGGCACCGACGCATGAAGCTCGCATCTAGTTTTCGTGCGCATTGAGTTTTCTTGTTAGTGTTGTTATCGTGCTTTTAAGTAGGACCCGTCATAGGATTTGCTACTGTTCCTCTTTGAGTTTGTAAGTTTTATGTTTCGAATGTTATTGAATATTACGTGGTATATATAACGTGTGTATTAATCAGCTCAATATGTTTTAGTATTTTCTATATCCTTGGTAAGTTTAAGTTATCAACGAAATAAATTTTATAACCCATATTTTATAATATTAAATATTTTACAATTTAATTATAGTTTGGTAAGTTTGTAGTATAAAATGTAATTCCTAAAGGAGGGTGTTACAAAGGATATATGTGGGATCAGATAGATGAGTGGTGAGACCTTATATGAATACTAGGAGAGATTCAAGAAATTATACGCAAGCTTCCCACACCACCAGATTAGTGATCAGTTGTTGATTCAGTACTTTTATGAAGGCTTACTGCCAATGGACAGAAGCACAGTGATGTTGCGAGTGGAGGTGCCTTAGTTGAGAAAACCCCAGCTGTTGCCAGAGACTTGATTGCAAACATGGCTGCCAACTCACAGCAATTTGGTACAAGAATGATAACTTCAACCAGAGGAGTCAATGAAGTCTAGCTTTCTAATGCTAATCAACAAAGACTAGAACATAGACTTGATGAGCTGACCTCTTTGATGAGACAATTGGCAGTAGAGAGGCACCAACCATCTGTGCAAGGACTTGCTTGAGTATGCAATATCTATTCTTGTCCTTAACACCCCATAGATGCATGCCTTACACTTCAGGATGACAGTTCTGCATTCTAAGACCAATTTGTTGTTGCAACAGGTGTCTTTGCTAGTAAACCACAATTCTAGCAGCAACAACAAAGATATGATCCATTCTCCAACACATACAATCTTGGCTGGAGAGATCATCCTAACCTAAGATAGAGGAATGCAGTACCACAGTAACATTACAAGCAACCCTTCCAACAGCTAATGAGACAACAACAATTTCAACAGCAGGCTGGAACAAGTAGATCATCATTCTAGCAACAACAACAAGGTCCTGCAACAACAAAATCCGAGCCTACTTTGGAGGATCTAATGAAGCAAATGGCCACCAACAACATACTATTTCAACAATGGACAAAAGCTTCAATTCAAAACTTGGAAACTTAAATTAGACAATTAGTTTCTACTTTGATTCAATTGCAGAATCAAGGATCTGGCCAACTCCCTTCCCAAACAATGCCCAATCCAAAGGGGAATGTGAGTTCCATTATGATGAGGTTTGAAAAAATAGTGGAGGTGGATTCTCAACCAACAGTGAATAAACAACTGCACAAGCCATTAACAGTAGTCACACCTCATTCTGGTGTACTGACGAGCGCCGAACTCAGTCAAAATTATAACCGAAGTTATTACCTAAACTTGTAGTATAGTGAACAACACCGGATCGTCTCCTCAAGGATCGTAGATGCAATTTGATCAAATCAAGTGAAAGTTAGAAAAAAGGGGGGTTTTGATGGTTCAAGGATCGCAGTGACAGGATTTAAAGAGAAATAATAATTAAAAGAACAGTCAATTCAGAAATCTATCCGAGAATGGGTGGATTCAATCATAGACCTTTCAACAAACACCTGAAATACATTTGAATGGTTAACTTGGATCTAACCGAGATCTCTCGCATCGAGATCCGAATTCATACTAGACAATCGTCCAGAATTCAATTGACAAGTGATAAACACAAATCTGCAATCGCACCATTCATGTAAATATATGTCAATTTAAGCACCGAATTCAATTAACCTAGGCACAAATCAGTAACCTAACCTCTTCAATTACGTGATTAGTTTAGATCAATCAGTTCTAAATTTCATCACAATACTTAATCTTAAACCAAGATCAAATCAGATCAAACATAAACAGAATCACCATTCATGCATTCAAGATCAAGAGAACAGAAGAAGAAGAAGAGAAGAGGAATTCAAATATAAATCAAATACATTACATAACCAAGGTCTCAAGAATCCAAGCCACAATCTCTTCAAGAGTCCCGAATTGACTAGAAGTGACTTAGCTCTCCATTACAATGAAGGAAAAATATACAAGAACTATGAAAAACTATCTTTAACACTAAGTGTATGTTGTGTTTAGAGCTCTCCTCATGCTTCCTTTTATAGAGGATTCAGAGTAGTAGTAGATGGGTAGATGAGATTAGTAGGTGGAATTAGTAGGTGAGCTTGGTAGGTGAACTTGGTAGGTGAGCTTGGTAGGTGAACTTGGTAGGTGAGCTTCCTTGTCTCTGAAAGTATTCATTACTGAACTCATTGATTTCGTCATTTTTGAGCCAAATGGTCTTCATGAAAGTTCTAGGAAATTGTCTAAGCTTTCCAATGGCTCTAGAAGCACCCAAAAATTCGTCCTACAGCCCAAGATATGACCCAATTACTACAGACTGCTCAGGACCAGTTTCAGCACCTCTGTTTTGACTTTCAGACCCAATATCTCCATCAAGGAGCCCGAATCAAGTTTTGTGTTTGTCATGAAAGTTGTACATATGGGTCTTAACTTTCAGATCACCAATTTTCAGCCCATTCTATAAACCCAAACTCGAATTATGTTCTGGTTACTACACACTGTTCGGGTTCCAGTTCACAAATCCCGTATTCTGATTTCCATGCCCAATTAGCTCCACTAGATGTCTGAATTTGACTTCGAGCTCTTCATCAAAGTTGTAGAGCTCTCTTTTATCTTTCCTACAAGGTAAAATTCATAATTATCAGACATTTAGAACTCAAGATATGGCCAAAATACAGAAACAGTGTAAGACTCAAATAATGCTGAAAAATCAATTAAGTCCGATTCGAGTTCAAACTTACAAAACATAATCAAATTCAGTCAATTAAGTACATGAAGAGTGTAAATGACTAATAATGAGGGTTTCTTAATGAATAAAATATGTGATTATCAAATTCCCCCACACTTAGCTTTTTGCACTCCTGGGCAAAACATATAAAACTAAAGTTAGAAGACAAAGACAAACGACACAAACTTAAAAGTTAAAAACTCTAAAGGACTCAATGAAGCAAGAAGAGCAACAAGAAATTCAAGGGATCAAAGCATAAATGAGGTAACATTTCTTCACATCTCAAACCAACAAGCAAGGAAACTTCCGTTGAAAAGAATGAATTAAGAATGATGGATCTTCATAAGATTCTCTCTCAATCTCTCAAGTGTTTAAAAGGTAGGTATTTCACTCAATTCAACCCATGAAAATTGCACTACCATAAGCTTGCTTATCTTCTACTTCTCCACTACTCAAAACATATGCACACATAAATCATGAGGACTTTATTCAAGGTTGTAGTGAGGTCAAGGTAACAGAAGAGGATAAAATGGATATGAGAAGATAAATACCAAAGAGAATAAAAGCAAATGAGAGCTGAGTTCAAATAACGAGCATAAAAGTTCATCTCAACTCTAATGTATATCCCTTTACATATTCATTTCCCAATCCTTTTCTCTCTTTTTTTTTTTTTTTTTATATATATGAACATAACTATATACATACATTTCTCTTTTTTTTTTTTTTTTTTAGGCACTCTTTCTTTCTTTCTTTTTTTTTTTTTCAACAACCATTTTGTACACACACCCCACACTTGTTCAAAAACTCATCCATTAACCAGGCTAATGTTCTTTTATTTCCTAAGGTACAGTAAAAACACGATTTTTCATTTAAGGCACATAATGAGCTAGAAACAAGGAATGGTCAAATAAGCTCAAAGGGGTTAAGCAAAGGAAAAATATACAAGGTTGGCAGGAATTAGAGAATTTTTGAGAGATCAAAAGAGTGCTTGATATCATATTGAAAACAAGGTTGGCTATTTGGTTAAACTAGCTAAGAAAGAGGGCCTCAATCATGTTCATGCATGCAAGTGAAATGTAGCCTCAAAAAGAATCAAAGCAAGTTCTAGAGTGGTCATTAACATGAGTGAAAATCACACAAGAAAGAAGAGAATGGCATAAATGTTGAATCCATCCATTAGGCTCAAAATCTCACAAGGTATGCATTCATCAAACTCAATTCATCAGTTCAATCATCCATCACCAAGCATATCAGTTCAAGAAGGGAGAAAAATTATTCAATCATGCAATGAACCCCTTTTTTTATTTTATTTTTTTTTTATTTTTATTTTTTTTAGAATTTTTTTTTTTTTAAATTTTTTTTTTTTAACAAACGAAAAGAAACAGAAACATGCTAAAATCTCTCCCCCACACTTAATGTAACATTGTCCTCAATGTGAAAGAAAGAGATAGAAAAGAGCAACACAACCTGATAAGAAGTGAATCAACGCCTAGCAGAAAAGAAACACACTGTCAGTGCCGCATCAGACCCTGAAAAGAAATCAAACAAGAAAACGTTAGTACTTCCACAAGTTGATGTGTGTGAAACAACATCATATTTTGTTCATGTGTTTGCATGCATTTTTATACATTCTAGGCATTTTAGTTTCCCTTTTTGTTTGTTTTTCCCTTTAGTTCGGATAACTGCGGTGTTTTTGGTGTTGTTGTGCAGGATTGGTGCTTAATTGGCCTTTAAATGGATGGAAAGCTTGCACAATTGAAGTTGGAGCTTAAAGGGTAGCAAATTGGGACAAAAAGCTCATTCCAGAGAGTTCCACGGCCTGCCCGTGGTCTGAACCACGACCATGGATCGAGCAGCTGCGTGAAAAAGCAAAAAAGGGAGTTTCCAGAACCAACCACGGCCTGGCCGTGGTGGCCACCACGGCCGTGGTTGAGAGACAGCATAAAAATCATGAACCCAGAACCAACCACGGCCAGGCCGTGGTGGCCACCACGGCCGTGGTTCGGGGTGCGTGTCGATGTTTAAGTCCGTTTTTCTCTTTTCTTATGGGCTTGAACCAGTTTTAACCCATGGGGTATATATAGATGTTCTGAAGACAACATTAGGGTTGGAATTTGGTTAGAAGGAGGCACATTGGAGGCTCTTGATCTTCATCTTCCTCTCTTCTCTCATGGATTACGGGTTTGGTTGTTCTTGGAACATGAATTCTAGTTTCTTCTTCTCCATGTCTGAGTAGTTTCCTTTTGTTTCTAGGATTGGGCAATGCCCTTTGATACATTGATAATGATTAATTGATATTGTTTACCCCTTTTATTAATCTTGAATGTTGTTGATTCAATCCTTATTGCGATTATTTATGTGAATTTGCTGGCCACTTATTTGCATCTCATAGATATCTAGGGACGTACTGAAAGGTGAACCTAGGTGTTGGAACTATAAGAATTGAACTTAAGGTTTAAATCACGAGAGTAGGTTTAGCCTTTCGAGGATTAATGAATTACCAAAAAACGTAATGGGTTCAATTTAAATTCAATTACCACGAGTAGGAATTGGTTTAATTGGGCACGGTTCTTGTATCTTGAAAGGGAACATTAACTAATTTAGGGTAATTCACCTTCAATTGAATTTCAAGTGTTAATAAGAGGATTGTCAATTAGGAGTCTTGTATCATTGTGGTTAACCCCAATCCTGGAAGCTTTCTTAATTCTGAAATCTTTTCTCAACAATTTGCTATTTTTATTCTCAATTTTGCGTCTTAACTTTTATTTATTTAATTGTTTGGTTTCTACATTCTTGTTCAACAATTATATTCTCTTTTGTTTAATTTAATTGAATTAATTAGTTAATTGGTATTCATAAACATAGTCCCTGTGGATTCGATATTTTATTACTTGACGACGCCGTACACTTGCGGATTTCACCTCAATCAAGTTTTTGGCGCCGTTGTCTTGCAGGGACTGTGTTCTTCTTGAATATCGCTTAAATTTTTAATTTAATTATTTTAAACCTTTTTACTACTTTCTTGTTTTCTCTTTGAGTGTCTACAGGTAATTCTCTTGTTTATGCGAAGAACTAGATGTTTTGGGACTCTTGAAGAAGCTGATCCTGAAATTGAAAGAACCCTTCGTAGAAGAAGAAGCCAACAAAGCCAAAGAGCAAGAGATAGACTTGAGCCAACGCTTGTCATGGTTGCACCTGCTGATAATAGACCTCTTAAAGAGTATGCAGCCCCTAATGCTCGGGGTTTACGTTCTGGAATTGCTCGGCCAGACATTGAAGCTAGACAGTTCACCATACCACCTGCTTTACTCACCATGATAAGGCAGAACCAGTTTGGAGGATTGCCATCAGAGGACCCAAACGATCATGTGGATATGTTCTTGGAATTCTGTGAGACCCTCAAGATTGAAGGTGCCTCTGTTGATGCTATTTGTCTTCGTCTATTTCCATTATCATTGAGAGATAGAGCTAGGGCTTGGTTGAGGTCAATTCCCGCTGAGACCATCACTTCTTGGGACCAATTGGAGCAAACTTTCTTGAACAAATTCTTTCCACCATCCAAGACTGCTCATCTGAGGACCCAAATCACAAGCTTTGTTCAGAAAGATGGTGAATCATTGTCGGAAGCTTGGGATAGATACAAGGCTTTGCTGGAAGCCTGCCCACACCATGGGTTAGAAAAATGGTTGATCGTCCACACCTTCTATAATGGGCTGGAATATTCTTCGAAGGTGTCTCTAGACTCCGCAGCTGGTGGAGCTTTGATGAATAGAAGACTGACAGAAGCCTATGAGATCATTGAGAGTGTTGCCACAAATCATCACCAATGGGCAAATGAAAGAGGTAATAACCCGAGAAAACTCTCGGGAGGTAAGTTTGAGGTAGACGGAGTTGATTTAATTATGTCAAAATTTGATTCTTTGAATAAACGTTTTGACATGCTTGAAAAGGCTCATGTAAATGCCATAGGTGCCTCTAACAATTTTTGTGAGATTTGTGGAGCACAGGGACACATAGGTGTTGAATGCCAAGTTGGAATTGGCTCCTCACAAGGTGCACCGGTGGAGCAAGTGGAATCATGCCATAATTTCCATGACTTCAACCAAAAGGGGAGGAATGATCCATATTCTCAAACTTACAACCCCGGTTGGAAGTCACATCCCAACTTCTCCTACTGGAATAGTCAACACCAAGCAGGGCAAGGTAGTGGTAAACCCTCTTCTGGACTCCAACAGGTACAAAACTCTAAACTTGAGTCTCTTCTTGAGAATTTCGTTGAGAGTCAAGCTAAGCAAAATGAGGAGTTTAGGCAACATGGGCAAGTTGTGACTGAGGCCATTAGAGAGTTGTCATCTAAAGTTGAAAATTTAGCCATTCATAATAAATTGTTAGAAACTCAGATTGCCCAACTTGCAGGCACTTCACATAGGCAACAAGGTAAATTTCCTGGTCAGCCTGAAATTAATCCAGGTAATGAACACTGCATGGCAGTTAGTTTGAGAAGTGGTAAGACATTAGAGGATCCCAAGGGTAAGGAGGTGAGTGACAAAGATGAGGGGAATGAGGAAAAAGACACTAAGACACAACCCTTAGAGGAAGAGAAAATTAATGAAAAGGTGTCTAAGTATGTACCCCCTGAACCATACCAACCCCCAGTGCCATTCCCTCAAAGATTGGCTAAGGCCAAGCTAGATATGCAATTTGGGAAGTTCCTAGAGGTCCTTAAGAAATTGTACATTAATGTACCCTTCACTGAGGCGTTGAAACAAATGCCTACCTATGCTAAGTTTCTTAAGGACATTTTGTCTAATAAGAGAAAGCTTGATGAATATGAGACCGTAGCTTTAACTGAGGAGTGTAGTGCTTTAATTCAAAATAAATTGCCTCCTAAGCTAAAAGATCCAGGTAGCTTCTCTATTCCTTGCTTGATTGGTAACACAAATTTTGATAAAGCTCGTGTGACTTAGGGGCTAGTGTCAGTCTTATGCCCCTTTCGTGTGCAAGAAGTTGGAGGTGGGTGAGCTGAAACCCACAACTATTTCACTTCAGTTGGCGGATCGGTCCGTCAAGTACCCCGTAGGCATCTTGGAGGATGTTCCTATCAGAGTGGGTAAGTTTTTTTACCCGTTGATTTTGTTGTGCTTGACATGGAAGCGGATGCTAAAATGCCGCTCATACTTGGGCGACCATTCCTCGCCACTGGAAGGGCAATTATTGATGTCCACGAAGGGAAATTGACTTTGCGATTGAATAATGAGGAAGTAGTTTTTAATGTTTTCAATTCTGAAAAAAATCTTAATTCCTCTAATTCATGTAATCGCATAGATGCTACTGATGATGTGGACAAAGTTGTACTTTCAGGTATGCAGGAATCTGTGACTCATGCTGTATTAGAGGAGACCTTGCCCAAGGTTGCTTCCAAGTTCGAGAAGGTCAAGCCCTGCAAGAAAGGACCAAAGAAGCGGGATGACAAATGTGTCAAGAAGCGTGAATTTAAACCAGGGGATAAAGTTCTTGTTGATAACTCGCTTCTACGTTTCTGTCCAGGTAAGTTGTGGTCGAAATGGTCCGGACCATATGAGATTGTTCGAGTCTTATCCTATGGTGTGCTTGAGGTGAAGATAGAAGGCCAGAAGACATTCATGATAAATGGCCAGAGAGTGCAACACTATGAAGAAGAGTGGGGACTGAAGACCACTCCATTGACATCACCTGAGCATAGAACCAGCTCATAGTCAAGCTAATGACTATAATTAGCGCTTCTTGGGAGGCAACCCAACATTCTATTTTTTTTTTTTTCTTTATTTTCTTATTTTTATTGATTAACACTTTTTTATTTTTGTTTCTTAGTTAGCTATTGTTGAGTCGGCTTTGGTGCCTCCCTGAGTTCGGAGCCTTTGTAGGGGGATGTATATAGCTGTCGGCCACAAAAAAAAAATGGAGTTTTAGACCGGGTGTTCGAGTTCATGGCTACATGTCTCATTTTTCCACCACCGCAGTGAGTTCTTTTCATTTATTCCTTCCATAGTTTTAGATTTTTACATTGGGGACAATGTAAGGTCTAAGCTTGGGGGTATTTATTTTTCATTTTTATTTTTATCTTCATTATCATGCATTCCCATATCTCATTTTGCATTGCATTTTCTTGTTGCATTTTCACACCATCTTATATTTCTGCTTTTTGGTTGAACCTTGTCCCCCCCTCTCTTTTGGGGATTTTGAGATGATAATTGATTTGGAACCCAATTTATTGAATCTTGTGGTAGGCAATAGGCATTGTATTTAATTGATAGTGGAGGTGATTTCTTGATAGTTGATAATTAGCATATGTTCTCTGAATTTGTGCTTCTCATTGATTTTTGAACCTCTAAAAGTGAGTTTTGAGCTTGTATGGGATTTATTCACTATATGATTTTTCATCCCATTCTTTGTGTTGAGTGGTCATTCCTCATTGATTTTGTGCTTTAGAACTTGATTTGAAACCATTTTGAGGCGAAATCTTGGTTTGCATGCTTGAATGTGATTAAGGCATCTTAGGTATTTTTCTGGCCTTCTGAATTTGTTACACTTTCATCCACTAGTTGCCCATTTTGAGCTTATTGTATAATTGTTTTCTTGATGCCTATGATGATACATTGTCGGTGATCATTTAGAATATTGAATGGAGCAATCTGAGTTTGAATGTTGTATTGGGAATCATGTGTTTTGAAAATGAGGTCTCTCCCCTTTTAAAAAAAAATGAGGAAAAAAAGGAAAACAAAATAAAAGAAAAGCTTGAGATGAAAGCTTGAAAAGAAAGGGAGAAAATGTGGAATTATGCCTTGATTAAAAATTATCTTTGCTCCGTGTATGTTCTATTGGGTTTCTTGTGCTTGTTGAAAATGTTGTTAGCCCTTTGTGCATACCCTCCTTTCTTTATCCTTCCTGACATCATTCCCATGGCCCCATTATATCCCTTGAAAGACCTTTTGATTCTTGCCTTCATGCTGATTATTAGTGGAAATTTGGTTTCTTATCAAGCTTATGGAAGTGCATTTTCTTTGAGGAATATTGAGCGCATTGTCTTCATCCTTGAACACTTTGAGTGTGGTTAGTGGAGTGATCCTAATTTAGTGAGGAGCATGATTTCTGAGAACTTTAGCCTCTAATTGGACTTGATTTTGATTACCTCTCTATTTCTTAGTTTGTCTTTGCCTATTGCTTGGTTGGATGTTTTCTCGGGTTCCTCATTTATTATTGTCTTTTGATCCCACTCCTTGGTTTGGTCTTAGTTATTGCTTGGGACAAGCAAAATCTTAAGCTTGGGGGTATTTTGATGTGTGTGAAACAACATCATATTTTGTTCATGTGTTTGCATGCATTTTTATACATTCTAGGCATTTTAGTTTCCCTTTTTGTTTGTTTTTCCCTTTAGTTCGGATAAGCTGCGGTGTTTTTGGTGTTGTTGTGCGGGATTGGTGCTTAATTGGCCTTTAAATGGATGGAAAGCTTGCACAATTGAAGTTGGAGCTTAAAGGGTAGCAAATTGGGACAAAAGCTCATTCCGAGAGAGTTCCACGGCCTGCCCGTGGTCCGAACCACGACCATGGATCGAGCACTTTGCGTGAAAAAGCAAAAAAGGGAGTTTCCCGAAACCAACCACGGCCTGGCCGTGGTGGCCACCACGGCCGTGGTTGAGAGTTGCATAAAAATCATGAACCCCGAGAACCAACCACGGCCAGGTAGTGGTAGCCACCACGGCCGTGGTTCGGGTGCGTGTCGATGTTTAAGTCCGTTTTTCTCTTTTCTTATGGGCTTGAACCAGTTTTAACCCATGGGGTATATATAGATGTTCTGAAGACAACATTAGGGTTGGAATTTGGTTAGAAGGAGGCACATTGGAGGCTCTTGATCTTCATCTTCCTCTCTTCTCTCATGGATTACGGGTTTGGTTGTTCTTGGAACATGAATTCTAGTTTCTTC
The DNA here is from genome assembly GCA_029884605.1 of Ormosia emarginata. NCBI lineage: Eukaryota > Viridiplantae > Streptophyta > Magnoliopsida > Fabales > Fabaceae > Ormosia > Ormosia emarginata. The sequence goes on along the minus strand of JAQQTP010000056.1, from coordinate 9,091,859 downwards.
TTCTCCATGTCTGAGTAGTTCCCTTTTGTTTCTAGGATTGGGCAATGCCCTTTGATACATTGATAATGATTAATTGATATTGTTTACCCCTTTTATTAATCTTGAATGTTGTTGATTCAATCCTTATTGCGATTATTTATGTGAATTTGTTGGCCACTTATTTGCATCTCATAGATATCTAGGGACGTACTGAAAGGTGAACCTAGGTGTTGGAACTATAAGAATTGAACTTAAGGTTTAAATCACGAGAGTAGGTTTAGCCTTTCGAGGATTAATGAATTACCAAAAAACGTAATGGGTTCAATTTAAATTCAATTACCACGAGAGTAGGAATTGGTTTAATTGGGCACGGTTCTTGTATCTTGAAAGGGAACATTAACTAATTTAGGGTAATTCACCTTCAATTGAATTTCAAGTGTTAATAAGAGGATTGTCAATTAGGAGTCTTGTATCATTGTGGTTAACCCCAATCCTGGAAGCTTTCTTAATTCTGAAATCTTTTCTCAACAATTTGCTATTTTTATTCTCAATTTTGCGTCTTAACTTTTATTTATTTAATTGTTTGGTTTCTACATTCTTGTTCAACAATTATATTCTCTTTTGTTTAATTTAATTGAATTAATTAGTTAATTGGTATTCATAAACATAGTCCCTGTGGATTCAATATTTTATTACTTGACGACGAAACCGTACACTTGCGGATTTCACCCCAATCACAAGTCAATACTAATTAATTACTACCTAAAAAACTCCTTACTCTGCCACCAATTAAGATGCGTCTCAAGAGTAAAATTACTCCTTACTCTGCCATCACTAATTGGTTTAATAAGTCCATAACAACCATATCATACTAAACAAAACAACAACAATTTTTTTTATTTTTTTTTAAAATCAAACCCATTAAAGAGAAAGTTTCAGATCGGGCTCTTGTTTCTTGTTACTTCCTTCGCTTTCCTGTTGACCAATCTATCTGAGCTAATACCCGATCGTGTACATACTCAAAAGCTTCTAATTTATCAATGAGCTCATCAACAAAAGTGGAGGCAGAGATAAGAAGTTGTCTTGCCGAAGGAGTGATAAATTTACGTTCCACGACTTTGTCAAGAAAAAATAACGAAAGATCAAAGAAATTATTAACATTCAACAAACCAATGGGTTTATGGTGGATGTTCGGTTCGACCCAAGAGACAATTTGAAAAATTTCTTCCAAAGTACCAAACCACCTGGTAAGGCAATGAATGCATCGAGTTTTCAAGCATTATCTTCATGCGTTCATGCATTGATGATACCTTAAATTCCTCCCCAATTGTCTTTCCAAAGTGATGTTCTCATTGAGCTAAAGTTTCGGGAATGATACCTAGAACCTACGATTGTCTCTTACAAAGCAAAGCAAGTGATACAGCCCCCATTAACCCACGACAACCTCCCCATATACAAGATGAATATTCCTCGCGAGTAAGTGATCGACCAAGAGTGCTAGCTGCGTTTACAAACTCTAATCCCTTCCCATAACTCGACCCACAAAAAACACAGACATTTTTGAGGTTACGAATAGAAGGCCCCATTCTATACTCTTCCTCCTTTGAGTGTTTCGAGTTTGAAGGAAAATGGAGAAAATGGAGTGTTTAAATAGGAAAAAGAATGGAAAGGGAAATAATTGCACCTATGAGGGTAGGTTGGCGGTTGTCGAAAAAGGTTGAAATTAAGAGACACAGAATCTTTTTTTTTTTTTTTTTTAGAATTTTTTTTTTAAATTTTTTTTTTTTTTTACTTCAAGAAAACCATCAAGGTAAAGAAGTCTAGAAACCCCAAGGACCCTCTCAAAGGATCGTCTTACAAAAAATCAAAATACAACAAAATGATACAAAGATAAAAGAAATAGAAAATGATGACATACTTTATGTATTACGCTCCATGGCGTATCTTTATCTTCTGCGCGTCATGAGTGCGAGAGACATCACGTCCTTTTTTTTTTTTTTTTTTAAATTGTTAAAAAAACTTGATGAAAGATGAGTGTATACTTACTTAAGATTGGGATGGAGGTAGTCTGCTCTTTCGGCTTTGTGCCAAAGCATTGTTGACCAAGATTCGACCCATTCAAGACCATGTAAGAACATAGGGCTCCCAAAAGGGACAAGTGGCCATAATACGACTCGTTTGCCTCACATGTGGATACAATCTACCTTCTTTGTTTTCAATTAAGAAGGCTGGATCAGGATGCATGCATTTCCTCATTCACGGTTTGTGTTACCAAAGCCAACCCTAAGAAGTATACATTTTTTTTTTCATTTTTTTTTTTTTTGAATTTTTTTTTTTCATTTTTTTTCATTTTTTTTTTTTTTTTTTGTTTTTAAAATGCCATGAAGAAGAAGAAGAAGAAGATGATATGTACAGATTGTTTGTGGATATGGCTCACATCTGCCTCTGGTTTAACGTCCGAAGTGAACGGCTTAAACGTCTTCTATGAGTCGAGGATAAGCTTCCCATCCAATTTTCTTATAAATTGGCAAACGGGTCTTTTAGAGTCGATTCCCAAGATGTAGCGTTGTTGTTCATCCTTGAAGAGATTCCACAATTTAAGAATTTCACGATGCACCAATCCACAAGAATGCGTCTCAAGAGTCAATAAGATATCATCTAATGACTCTTACTCGATCCATTCTTAATGAAGAAAATTTTATCTTCTCTATTTGCGGAAACCATCCCCTTAGTACGACATCGCTTGTTACAGTTCCATCGTCCACATTTGTGACAGGACTTGTAACCTTTTTGCTCTTCTCCTTTTAGAATATGAACTTCTTCCAAGACCGGGCATATATGAGTCAAATGAAATTGAGGACTCACCGCTAATCGGACCTTTGCTTCAATTATCCAACAGACATCTTCTCGGCATACCCTTGTGCATTAACATTCTCAATCTCTCACATCGAACTTTGTAGATTTTTCTCGAGCATTTTGAGGAAGAGAAGGAAAATGTTTTCTCGGTTTGAAAGAATGACATCCATTTTGAAGGAGAAGAAGGGTTCGATTATTTTGGGAAATCGAAGAATAAACCGACTCAAGAGTCACGGAGTACCGTATCCGCCACTTAACCTAACAACACAAAGAACTCAAGAACTTGGTTTTCCAGAATGATTGAGTCTTTGTCCATTAACCTTAAGCGCATTACCATTCCTAGGATCCTCGGTATCGATCTTTGAGAGGATACGCGTGTCTGACAACAAAAGAACCACGCCACCTAGATCTCAATTTTCTAAGGAGTAGGTGCAGATGATAATCTCAAAGCAGAACTTTTTGACCAATTTCTGCAACTTTTGCAAAAGGTGTAACAGACCTTTAATAAAGTAGGCCAATAAAATCCATACTGCAAGATTTTCGCAGTTGTTGTCGCTGAAGAAAAATGACCTCCACATGCTTCGAGCGACTTGACCTACCTACCTCATTGTCGGGCACACATAGTTTTTTTTTTTTTTTTTTTTTTCTTTTTTTTTTTTTTTTTTTTCATAATGCGGATGGAGAAGGTTCATCACCTCCACTTCGCATTCTCTGGAAGTTCATGATATCTTGTTTGAGGCGGTGTCCATTTACGATGAAAGCTTTGGCGGTGACCTCACTTTTAATCCGAAAAATTACACACGGAAAACAAAAACATTAGTAATAATAAATGGTCCATCCCATCTAGACCTTAATTTACCGGGCATGAGTCGGAGGCGGGAGTTATAGAGGAGAACTTTTTGACCAATCTCAAATGTTTTCCTCGAATTAACTTATCATGGAAGGCTTTGGTCTTCTCCTTATAAAGTTTGGAACTTTCATAAGCCTCCAAGCGGATCTCCTCCAATTCTGCCAGGTTGCAGCTTCCTCTCCAAGCCTCGCTTGATCTAGGTCCAAGTTGCACCTTTTCACCGCCCGAATGCTCGATGCTCAATTTCCACCGGTAGGTGGCAGGCTTTTCAAAAATAATCTGATACGGAGACATCCCGATTGGTGTCTTATAAGCAGTCCGGTAAGCCCATAAAGCATCCTCAAGCCTCTTGTTCCAGTCCTTTCATGTTAGGTTGAACCGTATCTTAGGAGTATCTCGCTTAATTTCTCTGTTGGAGACCTCGGCTTGCCCATTGGTTTGGGGGTGGTAAGGTGTAGAAACCTTGTGTTGGACTCCATACTTCTTCATCAAAGCCTCCATGCTTCGATTGCAAAAATGTGAACCTTGATCACTAATGATGGATCTCGGGACTCCAAACCTACGTAAAATCGTGATCTAATAAAATCCACAACAACTTTAGAATCATCAGTCCGAGTGGCCTTAGCCTCCACCCATTTAGATACATAATCCACAGCAAGTAGAATGTAAACAAAACCAAATGATACAGGACAAGGACCCATAAAGTCAATACCCCAAACATCAAAAATCTCACAGAATAATAAGGGTTTAAAGGCATTTCATTCCTACGAGAAGTATTCCCTGTTCTCACGGCATTGATCACAAGATTTGCAAAACATATATGCATCATGAAATAGAGTGGGCCAATATAATCCGAGTCTAAAACTTTCCTAGCAAAGACTCCGTTGAGGACCGAAGTGGCCGCCACATGCAAGTTTATGACAAAAGCTAAGAATGGAATGGAATTCATCATCGAGCACACACCTCCTAATTACTTGGTCACCGCAAAATCTCCATAAGTAAGGATCATCCCACACATAATACTTTGACTCACTTTTCAATTTATCAATCTTAGCCTTAGTGAAATGTGCGGGTATTGCGTTAGCAACCAAGAAATTAATCAAATCACAAACCAAGGGATGTTGCCTTGCACTTGAAAAGTCCGCTCATCGAGGAAAACATCATGGATGGGAAAAACATTTGCTTCCCTTTCAATTCGACTCAAGTGATCGAGCCACCAAATTCTCCGCTCCAAACTCTTGTCACGGATCTCAATATCAAACTCCTGGAGGAGCAACATCCACCTAATCAACCGGGGCTTGGCATTGGGCTTTTTCGGAGAAACTTCAATGCCGCATGATCTGAAAACACAACCACTCGGAACCAAGCAAATATGATCGAAATTTATCTAAAGCAAAAACAATTGCTAAAAGTTCCTTTTCGGTTGTGGTGTAGTTGATTTGTGCGGGATCTAAAGTTCTCGAAGCATAGGAAATGACATGAGATACTTTACCGACCCTTTGTGCAAGAACACTCCCAATGCATAATTAGAGGCATCACACATCACTCAAATGGAAGTGTCCAATCCGGCGGTTGGATGATAGGTGTCTTGGTCAATGCCCGCTTCAATTGATTGAAGGCATCCCGCACTTCTTGTCAAAGTGAAACTCCACATCTTTTTGCAAAGAAGTTGGATAGCGGAAGTGCAATTTTGCTGAAATCCTTTATGAACCGCCGATAGAAACCTGCGCATGACCAAGGAAAGAACGAATCTCCCGCACGCATGTGGGGTAAGATAGGCATGAAATAACATCTATTTTTGCAGGGATCTACCTCAATACCCTCACGAGATATCACATGCCCTAAGACTATACCTTGTTCTACCATGAAATGACATTTCTCAAAATTTAGAACGAGGTTAGTCTTAATGCATCTATGCAAGACTGAGCGGACTATCTAAACATGCATCAAAGGAAGATCCATAGACAAGAAAATCATCCATAAATACGTCCATGCAATTTTCTAAAAAATCGAGAAAAGATACTTACCATACACCTCTCGAAAGGTGCCTGGAGCATTGCATAGACCAAAGGGCATCCTCCCGTATGCAAATGTGCCAAATGGACAAGTGAAAGTAGTCTTCTCTTGGTCTTCGGGGCTATATGAATCTGAAAATAGCCCGAATATCCATCCAGGAAACAATAATGTGACTTGCCGCCTAACCGCTCCAACATCCGATCAATGAATGGCGGCGGGAAATGATCCTTTCGGTAGCCTGGTTGAGCCGCCTATAATCAATGCAAACTCGCTAACCGTTTTTGAACTCGTGTGGGCACAAGCTCATTGTTCGATTCGCAACCACCGTGACCCCGATTTCTTGGGAACCACTTGCACCTGGCTCACCCATTGACCGTCCGATATGGGATAAATAATGCCACTTGAAGTAGCTTTGTAACTTCCTTCTTCACCACATCTAGAATCGGGGATTTAGTCTCCTTTGGGGGTCAGTCTAACTGGTTTGATCCCTTCTTCCAATAAAATCTTATGCATGCATGTGGAGGGACTAATACCAGGAATATCTGCAAGAGTCCATCCGATGGCTTGCCTATTCTCGCCTCAAAATCTGCAATAATTTTTCTTCTTGATCGGGTTGTAGGTTTTTAGCAATGATCACCGAAAGTGTCTCACCATCTCCCAAATATGCATATTTAAGATGGTCTCGGTAAAGTCTTCAACTCCAAGGATGGAGGTTGTACAATGGAAGGTAACAAGTGATCTCAAACAACTAACTCAAAGAACATTAATTTCAAAGATGGTACGACTCTCATTCTCAATTGTTGCATCATCAAGAATGTATCATTACTCATAACAGAATAAATCTCAAAGACATGCAAAGACATGGTTCAACATCACAAGTGGCACATGTATCACAAGAAACAGAACCAAGATAGTCAACAATATCGTGGAATTCAAGATATAAATCAGTATAGACATCATCAACCAAAGATCTCAATCATATCAACATGGAAAACAGAATGCTCCTCTAGGGGGTGTCTCATGGCATCAAAAATGTTAAATTGTACCAAATCGTCGCCAAACTCCATAGAAAGGGTGCCAGCATGCACGTCTATCTTGGTCTTGGCGGTCTTGAGGAATGGTCTTGCCTAGAATCAATGGAGCATGGTTTGTTGGAGACTCATCTTCCATGTCCAGAATGTAGAAATCTGCTGAAAAAATCAACTCATTCACCCGAACTAACACATCTTCCAAAGACACTGCCGGGAGGATGAGCAAAGTGGCTCTATTCGCCAACCGAATCACGATACCAAAAAGAAGTACCGATGTTTAAACACTTATACACCGACATGGGCATGACATTGATCGAAGCACCCAAATCTAGCATTGCATGCTCAAATCTAGAGTTGCCAATTGTGCAAGAAATTGTGAAAGTTCCAGGATCTTTGCATTTCGTGGCATGCTTGCGCGAATCATTGCGTAAACATTTCTTCCCATGCCGATCTTCTCATCCCCTTTCAACCTTCTCTTATGAGTGCACAACTCCTTGAGAAATTTAGCATATTTTGGAATTTGCTTGATTGCATCTAGGAGGGAATATTGATTTCCACTTTCCCGAATGTCTCCATGACTTCTTTTTCCATTTCTCGCTTGCATTGTTCTCTTGGATTGTGTGATCCTATTTGGAAAAGGTAATGGAATGGCAACATCTGAATTCTCTGCAATTTTCTTCAAGGGTACATATTTCCTGGACCGAATTATCCATTTCCTGCCGTTTTTGGTCAATTTCTCGATTCTTTGTAAGGTTGGAACATCAACTTCTTTGCCACTTCTCAAGGTAATTGCACTTACGTTGCCTCTTGGATTGTTGATTTGTTTGTGAAGGCAATTGGCTAGAACCTTGACTCTTTAGCTCGCTAACCGTGGTTGCCACCGCCCAATTTGAGTTTGTAAATTCTGAATGTTGGCACCGACGTTCTGCTTTGAACCGAATGTTATTTGTGGCCATTTGTTTCATCGGTCTTCCAATGATGGCTCCGGGAGTGGATTGACATGATCATTTGAGCAATTCTTGTTGTCCGAATGCAGGGGTATTTGTTGGTATTTGTTGCTTGGACCTGCTGCCTTGGTATCTAAATTGTTGTTCTTCTTGGTAAATTGGCCGTTGTTCTTGGCTAGGATTCCCATATCTCAAATTGGGATGGTCTCGCCAACCAGATTATAAGTACTAGAAAATGGATCATATCTAGATTGTTCTTGTTGTTCTTTGATATTGGGGTCTACCAGAAAACACCACCGCAAAGAACACATTGATCTGGAAAGGCGGGACCATCTTCCTGAAGTGTAGGGCATGAATCAGTAGGATAAGATGAATTAGAGTAAATTCCACACACTGATGCAGTCATCTGCATGGGTGGTTGTTGACCCACTGCTATCTGTCTTACCAAAGAAGTCAATTCATCTAGTATGTGTTCCATTCTTTGTTAGTCCATATGAGATGCTTGAATTTCATTAACTCCTCTGTTGCGGTGATGATCCGCGAGCCAAACCGTGTTGGGTATTGGCTGCCATGTTTGCTATCGATCTCTTGCGGCGGTAGGAGTTTTGTCTACTAAGGCTCCTCCAGGAGCAAAGATCGATCATGCTTCTATCATTTGGCAAAGAAGCCCTCATAAAAGTATTGAATCAAGAGTTGGTCACTAATTTGGTGATGAGGCGGCTCGAACACAACTTCTTGAATCTCTCCCGGATTCATGCAAAGTCTCACCGGACATCCGTACGATGCCACATATATCCTTCCTAATTGCGGCGGCTCTCGAGGCGAGGGAAGAATCTCTCTAGGAACAACCTCTTCATGTCATTCCAACTTCATCGAACCTGGTGAAAGATAAAACAACCAATCTTTGGCTGCATCGACAAGTGAGAAGGGAAATGCCCTTAACTTGATGTGTTCCTCGGAGATGCCTTGTGGCTTCATGGTTGAACACACATGGAACTCTTTCGGTGCTTATGAGGATCTTCACCCGCAAGACCATGAAACTTTGGTAACAAGTGTATCAAACCAGATTTCAACTCAAAATCTGCATCAAGATCGGGATATTGAATGCACAAAGATTGGTAAGATACATCGGGAGCAAAGAAAGTTCCTTAAGGGTTCTATTATGCATGTTATCGGCCATGATTTCGGGATTACTTAAGTTATCGTGTTCACTCCCAAAATTAGGTTCAGAATTAACTCTGAATTTATCACACGAGCTCTAATTAATCTATGCAAGGTCCTATCAATCTCGGGATCAAGATCAAGCAAGATATCGGGATTGGACCTAGTCATGCATCAACTAAAGCACAAAAACACAAAACCGCAACTAAGCAAAATACACTAAACAACACTCAAAATATGCAAAAATAAATCTAGTTAATATGTCTAAACATTTTTAAAAATTATGGAATCAACACAGAACAAAATCTACATAAAAATGAAACTAGAAAATGTAATAAAAAATATTAAAAAATTGAAAAAGTGGTCTAAATGATAGAATTTCGAAAAACCAGGGGTGACCTCACAGTTCTGTGAGTCTTGTTTATCAGGCTGTTTTCCTTCAATCAACCAAGTTTCAGCTCATTCTGGGCATGTTGCAGTTCGAAAATTGCAATAGTTACCGTAATCACCTGCTTTCATTTTCCGTCTTTCCTAAATCGAGAAAAATTCAAAAGCTAGGATAAAAATGTTAGTATGGTATGAACAATGTTAGTAAATGAAAAATAACTGTTAGAATAGGTAAGAAAGAACAAAAATTAGTAAGGTTACTCAAAATGAAAAGATTACACCTACGAGGTCCCCGAGAAATTGCCAAAATTTTGACGAGCGCTTAGAACTCATCAAAATTATAACCGAAGTTATTACCTAAACTTGTAGTATAGTGAACAACACCAGATCGTCTCCTCAAGGATCGTAGATGCAATTTGATCAAATCAAGTGAAAGTTAGAAAAAGGGGGTTTTGATGGTTCAAGGATCGCATGACAGGATTTAAAGAGAAATAACAATTAAAAGAACAAATCAATTCAAAATCTATCCGAGATTGGGTGGATTCAATCATAGACCTTTCAACAAACACCTGAAATACATTTGAATGGTTAACTTGGATCTAACCGAGATCTCTGCATCAGATCCAGAATTCATACTAAACAATCGTCCGTAAATTCAATTGACAAGTGATAAACACAAATCTGCAATCGCACCATTCATGTAAATATATGTCAATTTAAGCACCGAATTCAATTAACCTAGGCACAAATCAGTAACCTAACCTCTTCAATTACGTGATTAGTTTAGATCAATCAGTTCTAAATTTCATCACAATACTTAATCTTAAACCAAGATCAAATCAGATCAAACATAAACAGAATCACCATTCATGCATTCAAGATCAAGAGAACAGAAGAAGAAGAAGAGAAGAGGAATTCAAATATAAATCAAATACATTACATAACCAAGGTCTCAAGAATCCAAGCCACAATCTCTTCAAGAGTCCCGAATTGACTAGAAGTGACTTAGCTCTCCATTACAATGAAGGAAAAATATACAAGAACTATGAAAAACTATCTTTAACACTAAGTGTATGTTGTGTTTAGAGCTCTCCTCATGCTTCCTTTTATAGAGGATTCAGAGTAGTAGTAGATGGGTAGATGAGATTAGTAGGTGGAATTAGTAGGTGAGCTTGGTAGGTGAACTTGGTAGGTGAGCTTGGTAGGTGAACTTGGTAGGTGAGCTTCCTTGTCTCCGAAAGTATTCATTGCTGAACTCATTGATTTCGTCATTTTTGAGCCAAATGGTCTTCATGAAAGTTCTAGGAAATTGTCTAAGCTTTCCAATGGCTCTAGAAGCACCCAAAAATTCGTCCTACAGCCCAAGATATGACCCAATTACTACAGACTGCTCAGGACCAGTTTCCGCACCTCTGTTTTGACTTTCAGACCCAATATCTCCATCAAGGAGCCCGAATCAAGTTTTGTGTTTGTCATGAAAGTTGTACATATGGGTCTTAACTTTCAGATCACCAATTTTCAGCCCATTCTATAAACCCAAACTCGAATTATGTTCTGGTTACTACACACTGTTCGGGTTCCAGTTCACAAATCCCGTATTCTGATTTCCATGCCCAATTAGCTCCACTAGATGTCTGAATTTGACTTCGAGCTCTTCATCAAAGTTGTAGAGCTCTCTTTTATCTTTCCTACAAGGTAAAATTCATAATTATCAGACATTTAGAACTCAAGATATGGCCAAAATACAGAAACAGTGTAAGACTCAAATAATGCTGAAAAATCAATTAAGTCCGATTCGAGTTCAAACTTACAAAACATAATCAAATTCAGTCAATTAAGTACATGAAGAGTGTAAATGACTAATAATGAGGGTTTATTAATGAATAAAATATGTGATTATCATGTACCAACCCAGAAATCTGATAATGATAATGAGAAAACACATAACTTTTCCTCCAAACAGAAGCCTCAACCTGCTATAGCTCTTCCTTTTCCACAAATAGCCACATAGTCCAGAAAAATAGAAGAGGCTAAGAAAGACAAAGAGTTGCTTGAGACTTTTAGGAAAATGGAACTAAACATCCCATTATTGGATGCAATCAAGCAGATACCGATGTATGTCAAGTTCTTAAAGGAACTGTGTACACACAAAAGGAGACTAAAGGGCAATAAGAAAATCAGCATGGGGTAGAATCTTTTAGCTCTCATCCAGCCTATGCCATAGAAGTGCAAAGATCCAGGGACTTTTACAATTCCTTGTATAATAGGAAATTGTAGATTTGAGAATGCCATGTTAGACTTAGGCACTTCCATTAATGTAATGTCTATGTCTGTTTTTAATTCCCTTGAACTTGGTCTTTGTAGGCTATAGGTGTGGTGATCCAGTTAGCTAATAGGAGTAATGCTTACCCAGCTGGTTTAGTGAAGGATGTGCTGGTCCGGGTAAACGAGCTGATATTCCCAACTGACTTCTACATTTTGGAGATGGAGGGAAAGTCATAATCCAACAAGACTCCCCTTATTCTAGGGAGACCTTTCCTTAAAATAGTATAAACAAAGATTGATGTGCATGCAGGAGTTCTATCCATGGAGTTTGGAGATTCCATTGTGAGGTTTAACATTCTTAATGCTATACAACCCATGGAAGAACATTTTGTCTTTCATATTGATTTAATTAATGATTTGGTTAATAATTCGTATGCTGACTTATGTAAGGAGTTTCTTGAGATTACTGACTTTGGTGACTCTATTTGCGGTAATTTGTGTGCTAGTTATGATAGTGATAAGTTATGTTTTGCGTGTTCTGAAAGTTTTACATTTTTGGGATATGATGAATCTGTTTCTATGTTAGCAAATTATACAACAAGTGATATATATGCAGAGCTTCAGACAACAGAAGCAAAGCAACAACAACCCATTAGATTATTACCTTCCGTAGTGCAGCCATCGAAATTGGAGCTGAAGCCATTATCCGAGCACCTGAAGTATGCATACTTGGCAGATAATGAGCAGCTTTCGATGATTGTAGCCAGAAACCTCCCTGCTGAACAGGAGGCGAGATTGCTACTAGTTTTGAGAGTAAATAAGATGGTTATCAGATGGACACTGGTGGATATTCCTGGCATTATACCTTCCATATGCATGCATAGAATTTTACTTAAGGATAGATCTAAACCAGTGAGGCAGCCCTAGAGGAGACTGGATCTTCTAATTTTGGATATGGTGAAGAAAAAGGTGACCAAGCTACTGCAAGCTGGCATTATCTATCCTATCTCTGACAATCAATAGGTGAGCCCGGTACAGGTTGTCCCCAAGAAATATGAAGTGACTATTATGGCCAATCAGAAGAATGAGCTGATTCCTACAAGAGTACAAAATAATTAGAGAATCTGCATTGATTACATAAAGCTCAATTAGGCTACTCGGAAAGACCATTATCCCCTTCCATTCATTGACCAGATGCTAAAACAATTAGCTGACAAGTCACATTATTACTTCTTGGATGGTTACACTGGATACTTCCAGATCCATATTGCATCAGAAGACTAAGAGAAGACCACATTTACATGTCCCTTCGGCACCTTCACTTATAGACGGATGCCCTTTGGCCTTTACAATTCCCCTAGTTGTAACATCCTAATATTGACATCTCAATAAATGTAGCATTTATAATGATGAACAACATTACAACGTCACTATATACATACTAACCTGTTAATATATCCATAATGTACACTAGAGCCATTATAAAGAGCCTTATGAAATGCAGAACATGTAAACTCATAACATAATGCATATGTACAGCATTAGCCTCCCTTGGGGCCTGAAGTATTACATAACTCTTTATATTACAAAAGAAGTATAAGTATATACAAAGATTGTAACATAAGACATAAAATATAAAACTAGTCTAATCTTTTAGCTTCATTTTTCTTCTTTTTCTTTGAAGAACCTTCACCTGAAATTACATGGCAACACAGTGGGTTAAGAAACAACATTTCTCAGCATGAGTAAGCCAAAACCAGTCATACATATCATAATAAACATAATCTTAACACATTCCAATCAAGATATGTTTAAAGTCATATAAGGTTATACTTTAGTAACTAAAGATACCAAGTTAAACATACATTCATACATACATGCTTAGCTCAACTTAGAACCAAGATGTTTAGCTAGGAATACTGGTTTAGTGTATTTTCTTGTGGTAAATAGAGGAAAAGCTTATCCTCACATTACACGTATCCTGACACTATCAAGAAGCTCAGGCTGAATCCTTGTTCAAATGAACATTTTGGATTCCCCACTTATCTCCCTTGGCTTAAATGACTATGCACATCATCAAAGGATACTCACAAAGATAAATACTACCTGACTATCCTTCATACATGCATCTATTATCCATTTCAACATTATGTTGCTTAAGGTACTAGACACTTACCTAGGCAATCCATTAACCTTGGTTGCTTTAAGGTTTAAACATTTCATATACATACCAAAGGATCATTCCCTTACCGAATTACCTTTAGAAGTATATTAAACATAACCTATGTCAATCTACTATTCTTGGATGTTCAAAGGCCTAAACTTTCTTATGTTACCAAGTGGCCTCAATACTCAAGAGGGGGTGAATTAAGTATGTAAAATATTTTGTAAATCTTTCGCAAAACATTTGATTAACAATTTTCTTTGAAGCTATTGATTGATTAAAGTGAATAGATAGATGAGATTAATTACTTCAATCACAAATAAATAAGTCAAAATAGAAAGTATTCAAGCAAGCGTATGAAATATAAGCATAAGTAAAGAGATAGAGTTGAGAAGAACAAACACAAGGATTTATCCTGGTTCAGCCACCCATTGTGACCTACGTCCAGTCCTCAAGTGAACCACTGGATATTTTCCACTAAACCTTCAAGTTTGAACAGGTGCTTGACAACCTTTACAACTGAGAGCACTTAACACACCTATGGGATTCCTCACCCTTTGTGCTTGAGCCTCAAAACAGGAATACCTCACCCTTTACAACCTTTGAGGGATACCTCACCCTTTACTCTTTCAAGGGATACCTCACCTTTTTATCTCTTGAGGGATGCCTCACCATCTTTTACAGGAAATCAAATGGAGATTGAATGATAAACTCTCAAAAAAGTAGATATTACAAATTAAAGCTTATGGGTATCAAGGATTCACACTTTCAAGCTCAAAACAAAGGTTTGGAGAAAAAGATGGTGAAACACGAATTTAATGTTCAAGAATGATTTTCAGATTGTTCTCTAACTTGTTTTTAATGCCTAACCACTTATATCACGCATTAAATGCTCCAATAGATTCGTTAGGAAATGTTTTCTGCTATCCTAGATAACAGATTATTGGTTTCCAATAACAGGTTATTTGGTTTCAGATAACAGGTTATTGGTTTTGCTAAACAAATTATTTGTTCCATCAGGAAACACTGTAGCGCAGGTTATTTGTTTTCCCTAATAGGTTATTTGTTTCATCAGGAAACACTGTAGCTCACAAATAACAAGTTATTGATTTTGCCTAACAGGTTATTTGTTTCATCAAGAAATGTTGTAGCATGAAAATAACATGTTATTTGGGAGCTCTAATTGGTTAGGAACATTCAAAAACATAATGGCACGCTCCTGACATTGCAAATAACATGTTATGGACTTTCCATAATAGGTTATTCACTTTAAAACATTTAGTGGAATGTTTCTGCCAAGGTGAATAACTTGTTATAGATTTCAAATAATCTATTATTTGAAATCACATAATCAGTTATTATTTTCAGATAACTTGTTATTCAAAACACATAATCCGTTATTGGTTCACCAAAAAAACAAGATTTCTAATGGATTTCATAATCAAACTTTCCCAAATCATTTTCAACCTTTCTAAAAACATTTTCCATATACTTGATGAGTATTTTCACAAGTATGAAACATGATTTTCTTTTCATCTTTTCTAAAAATATTTTGCTCAAACTTAATAAACATAAATCATGATTTTGCAAAGCCATTTAAGTTGAGTAAGAAAGCCAATGAATGAGCTTAGTGTGATTCCTAAAATACCTTTACACAAGATTTAAGACCTATATGCTAAACTTGAAGCTGCTTGGTACTTGATCTTTGCATTTCCATTCATTTCTTGTTTGTTATCATCAAAACTATTGCTTTAGTCAGTGCCAATTGTAACACCCCTTTGGAGGATGTCACACATAAAAGAAAATAAAAGAAATAGAAATAAAATCTACCCAAGTTGTGAAACATTTGTTAAATATTATTACGGGTTGTAAAATAATTCCTGATAGACAGAAATATGATATAAAAAGATAATGCAGAAAATACGAAATAAAAAAAAAACATCATCACTAATAATATACATATGATTAAGTTATAAACTGTACAAATAATTTACAACTAAGCCTACAAATATTTAAACAAAAACAGTAAAGAAAGCAATGAAAGAGTTAATATATACAGACATTGTAACACCCCTTGGTGTAGCAACCGGAGCATAATCGTCATTACACCACAGTTACTAAATCCAAGTGTGTCACAGTCATGATAACAGTAACTTAAATTCTCAAGAGTCTATAATTTTTTTTTTTTTTTTTTTTTTTTTTTGACAATTTGCATAGGTAGAAAATATGAGCCTCGAATGAAATATAAATATATTCAAGCCATGATACAACCACTGAAATAAAATCATATCTCTTATACATATATATATAGTCAATTTACACAAATCATTGATGACATAGAACATAACAATTACAGAGTCCAATAAAATACAATGAATAAAACACTAAAAGGGGAAAAGTAGTGACCCAGGGATAGGTACTACTAGCGACAAAGCCGCAACCCCATATACACATACGACGCCGGAGTCCCAAATCAACAAGTCGGGCATCAATGCCTCCACGCAATCGCACTCGTACGTAGCCGAAGAAACCTTGTCCAAACGCCCAATCCAATCAACCAAGGTGTGATCCCTCTTTATCTTCCTCATGATCTTTTATCATTATAAACATAAAACAGAAATACAAAAATATAGAAAACACGAGAAAGAGGTAAGATATCCTACCATCAATACCAATACAAAGAACTAAGAACCGAATCGGCGCATAACGCCCACGTAGCACGTAGAAGCAATAAATAAGCTTTTAAACAGATAACCAATCGGGCAAACATTAATAAAGGTAATGAACAATTCATAATATCCAGGCAATTAAATTCGATACGCTTAAATATCGTAAACAATAATTCTCGGATGCCGAAATATTCCATGATGCATGGACACAACATTCAATTTCCTACTCCATGGAGCTAGACTCAAACGGTCGGAGAGAAAGATCGGGAGACGTGTCGGTGACTCGGCCGCCGAGGCCAATGTGCTATTCATCAATAATTTCCACGTGCACGATCATGGCATTGCACTGACAGTCCGCGCTCGATCACGACATAAGACAGTGTCACGTCCGGATCGTCGGTGTGTTTGCATCGGTTTGCCCCACGGCACAGAGGAGCTCTAAACTGTCCATGTGAGGGACCCGCACCCCGACGCCCCCGAGGTCATCACACGACCCACACTTGTCTATTCGCACCCGCACAAAGGTGTGTTCAATCTCCTAGGCAACTTGGCCTTATAACAGCACACGGACATTCACAATGCATAGGACTCTATGCATAAACATGTATGATCACAATCCATACAATGGCATAACATACCACAATTTCACAATGCATAGGACTCTATGCATAAACATGTATGATCACAATCCATACAATGGCATAACATACCACATTTGATCAAGAGAGTGCGATAAGCATATTTGCATCCAAAAAGAACCCAATATCAACATAATATCAATTTATAATTCAAGGAACACATTTTAGGTCCATTATGGATTTCCAAAGTCTCCAAGTCTTATGAAATTTATCTCATTGGTTCATTTACTTGTTATTTTGATTCTTATAATTACCTTCCAACTTTAGCTCATTTCCTAAGCCTTAACCACAATCCATCATGACGATTAGTGTTGCAAGTTTCCTGCTATCAATCTACGTTCTTAATTACTTGATTAATTCAAGTCTTGACACCTCAAATTTATCATCTTTCCCCTCCTTCAAACTCTCAAAACCGTGGCACTCAAGAGGGTTTTAGGTTACAATTTTCTTCTCACTAGTTGAGTCTTCCTTTACTTAATTTACCTAGCATTATTCTTGACACAATGACAACCAAAATTCTGCCCTCAAAACAGCCCCAAAACCGTGGCACTCACCAAGGTCCAACAACCAGAATTTTGTCCACTTAAATCACCCTTAACTACTTGATTTAATTAGCCTTGCATTGATCAAAAATTAAGCATCAATTCACTCCATTTTCCAGCCCCAAAACAGCCCCAAAACAGAGCCAAACCGTGGCACATGTGATGGTCCCAACCAGAATTTTCAGCACTTTAATCTCCCTTAACTACTTGATTTAATTAACCTTACATTGATCAAAATTTAAGCATCAATTCACTCCATTTTCCAGCCCCAAAACAGCCCCAAAAACAGAGCCAAAACCGTGACTCACTCAAGGTTCCAACAACCAGAATTTTATCCATTTAAATCAACCTTAACTACTTGATTAAATTAGCCATGCATTGATCAAAAATTAAGCATCACTTCCACTCATTTTCCAGCACAAAAACAGCCCCAAAAACAGAGCCAAAACCGTGACTCACTCAAGGTTCCAACAACCAGAATTTTATCCATTCAAATCAACCTTAACTACTTGATTAAATTAGCCATGCATTGATCACAACTTAAGCTTCATTTCCATTCAATTTCCAGCACAACCAGCCCAAAAAGAGCCAAAAACCGTGGCACTCCAAGGGTCCAGCAAACCAGAATTTTGTTCACTTCAATCTCACTCAACTACTTGATTAAATTAACCATGCATTGATCACAAATTAAGCATTACTTCCACTCATTTTCCAGCACAAAAACAGCCCCAAAAACATGCCAAAAACCGTGGCACTCAAGGGTCCAGCAAACCAGAATTTTTCAGCATTCATACATGGTTTCCAATCACAAAATTACACAATCAATCAACCACTCAAAGCTAAATCAAAATCACATTCAAGAAACCAATTTCAAGCAAGTTCAAGAACAACCACCATGTGGTTCTTCTTCCAAAAATTAAATACAAGATTCCTAGTTGCTAAAGAGGTTGAGGAGGATTAATCTTCCTCTTACCAAGTTGATGAACCAAGAAAACTCCAAGAATCACCCTTGATTTTCGGATTTGAAGCTCAAAAACCCTAGAAAATTTGGTCCAAGTTAGAACAATGAAATGATGTGTAAAAGAAGAAGAAAATGGTCATTAAACCAAGGAAAAACAGAAACGAAAATGGAAGGAGAAGGCTGGAATTTTTCAGCCATGGGAGCTCACCTTCAAGGCTTGAGAAGTGGTTGAAGATGGAAGCTTTTCTTGAAACTCCAAGCACAAAAGATGAAGAGGAGGTGTAGGAGATTAAGGAAATGTGAGTGGTTTAAATTTTTATGGAGGTTTGGGATTTCATTGGGGTGGCTGGACGTAGAGGCTGTTCAAGGAAGGAGAAGAGAAAAATTTTGAAGAAAGAAAGAAGAAGAGGAATACGTAAATGAAGAAGCAAAATGTGTTTTTGGGTGAAAATGTGTTAATGAATTACTTGGATAATTATTCAACTCTTTACTCCTCTTTGAGGCTGCAGATACGTAAGTGAGAGGGAGAGAAATGAGTGGGAAATTTGGCTTCCTTTGGAAGCCACACACTTGGGTCAAAGCTTGGGTCAAAGCTTGTTAAGGAAGCTTTGATTAAAATACACTTAAATTTGAATTAAAGTGAGTAAATTAAATATAATGTAAATAGCATTAGGATAAGGTGATAGTATTTTTATTACACACTATTATCCATTAGATAATAGTTACAGTTGACAGAAGTCAGTATTTAATTAATCTGACAGATGAATTTTTCGCTGTACTGATTTAATTGTATCAGTAAAGATTTCCTAAAAATTGCGAAACCTCGTAAACTGTGTCAAGCCTCGGGTTTAGTAAGATCCCCCGTCGACTTATCCATAGTCCAAGGTTCTCAGAGAATACATCGCGTTTCCCCGATTCTCTTCACAGCACACGCAAAACGAGGAATATATTAAAATATTCGACGGTTCGAAAAATTCCCAGAAAAATTCCCAAAAATTGCAAATATTATAAAACGACTATTCGTCATATAATTTTCCAATTTTTGAAGCGCTACATCGTTTTCACGACTCGCTCGAGTTTCATGCGAACGAGGAATATATTAAAATATTCGTCGTTTCCGAAAAATTCCAGAAAAAATTCACATAAATCACAAATATTAGAAAATGACTATTGGCGGCGAAATAATTAATTTCCTGAGCGTTACACGACCTCAAAATTCTCAACTCGGTGCACGCAAAACGAGGAAGATATTAAAATATTTGTCGTTTCCGAAAAATTCCAGAAAAATTCCTAAAAATTAAGAATGTTATAAAATGATGATTTATGATCAAATAGGTATTTTTCGGGATGTTACAACACTCCCCTTCAAATAGAAATTTCGTCCTCGAAATTTTCATCCCTTAGATTAAACATTAACGTGTTTCTTCATCTTATTTTCTTACCCTCAGATCGTGTCTCTAGTTACGTCTATTTAGATCACCCTTGCAAACGCGATCTCTATATCTTTGTGCTGCTTTATTCTTCTATTCTCGATCTTCGCGAGAAGTTCCTCATAAATCAGACTCTCTCTGAATTGCACCGGGTTTAGTTTGATGACGTGCCTGGATCGGTGACATACTTTCGCGATCGTGACATATGGAAGATATCATGGAGATTTAGAAAGAAAGGATGGCAGAATTTGTTGACAAGCTATTGAACCAAACTCGAAACGAAATTTGATATGGTCCAAAGAATTTTGGAATGGGTTTATTAGTAACCCAGATAGAACGATACTGACACTAGACGTCATACTCCTTCAAAAACTCTAGTCACCTTTCCTGTCTCATGTTCAGCCCCTTTTTATCGAATGGATACTTCAGGTCCTTGTGATTGCTAAGGCGTTGATCGTAGCAAGTGCCTCCATATTCTCGAGCAATTTTTTTTTAACTACGGCTAGCACCAAATCGTGAGTTGGGCAATTTTCAATGCGTCCCCAACTACCTTGAGGTGTAAGTCACAACTTTCCTAACCTTGCATGAACACATATCCTAGATTTTAATGTGAAGCATAAAATTCTCTAAATAGTTCTCTGGGATTAGGTAGAACCAAATCTGACAAGCATTCAAATGTCTCCTCGACCTTTAAAATCTTTCTTCACATGCGTTAGTCCATAGAAGTTTTGATTCCCTTCTCGTAAACTGAGCAAAATATCCAGCTATCTTGGAGGATCCATTGATACTCCTTCAATCTATGTGTCTTCTTCGATAAAACTAACTAATTCCACCAGCTATGTGTCTCTTTTACGGTCTCCGATCTCTCCTTTTGAAGAACTACTTCAATCTCTTGGGAATCCACGACAATTTGGAATTTCATGATTCAAAACTGAACCTTCTCAATTAAGAATCCGTACTCTGATACTTTGGCATTTACTCACTCTCCTTTAAGGTCAGGAAAACTATGTCGAGATGTCCAACGTGTATCTTTGTACTTTCGAGATTAGATCAGAATGTCATCATTAATGACAATGACAATTCTATTCTAAGTAAGGATAGAAAATACAATTCGTGTTGTCCATGAATACAATAGGAGCATTTGTCACTCCGATTGACATCACGGGATACCCGTAATGTTGAAAGCACACTCGAAAGAATCATTTTGGGAACATTCTCAATTTCCACGAATCCATCGATGACCAGGTCATACATCGATCTTGGAGAGAACAACGACTCTTTCCTCACCACCCCATTGAACTCGCTTCATCTTTTCCCGAGGACACTCATCCTTGATTGAAACCTTGTTTATTTTGTGACGGTCCCCTCGTCTCACCGAGAAATTTCATTCCTCTCCTTAACTAACAAAGATCGTAGTTTGACATGTGACACTCTTCGACTATAAGAGCGACATCTATATTCCCTTTACTTTTGGTTCTCTACGGAAAGCATTAACATGTATCCTCGATTCCTTTCCCCCACAAGCTTAGACTTTGTCACCAAGTTACTTAATCCAAAAGTCTTAGTCTCAAAAATCGCTAAGGTTTTTATCGAACGACCTAGCAGATAATAATCAGGAAATGACTGATCAATCTCTAAAATCATGAACTCGAACAGATATGATTTAAGGCAAGCAAGATAGGTTAACAAAAGACTCGGTCTTTAGTAGAAGTAGGATAGATTACACAACTTAGATGTCAACGGCAAGTCTTAGTAACAGAAATAGAAGTAACTTAAGTCAAAGATAAGAAAGACACAGATGAATCCAAATGATCCGTACGGTTACAAATGGTAAAAGGAGGGTTACCCCCCAGCAATTATACAAAGACGATTACGGGATCATCATTTGAGGCATAACTTCCACGGCTTAGATCTCCGAATCTCGAAGTCTCAAGACCTCCCAGTGGTATAAGTTCTCGGCTTCGGATTACAAATTTCACAAAGATTGACTAAGAATTTGCCTTTCCTTGGTCGCGCATTGGGGAGACGTGTCCAGGCTTCTCACATCTAAAACAGATTATCCCTTCGATCTTACACTCCCTCGTGAAGTGGTTCTTTCCGTATTTCATACATCTTGGCGAAGATGTTGGGGTCGGACGGAATATACCGCCACTAGTACTTTGTTTAGGAGTTGGTTGTTGTTGTTTCTCTGATACCCGTGCATATGGTTTCCGCTTAAACTGGTTAACTTTTCTATTATTCCTCCTTTGGAATCTAGGTAGTCCACGTTCGCCCCAACGCCGACTTTCCTTCAACAGATTCTGGACCTCCACTTCCAATTCTCGTTGTTGCGAGTCCCTCCGATCTGGCGAGTTATCACCTCGCCTATCATTTGCCTTCCTTCTCCGGTCGCAGCCCATACTCCTATCGTCTTGTCCTGCGCTCACATGTATACGTCTGTCACGAGCCGGTGTCTTTCTCCGAAGACGGACCAAACATAACACAATAAAACAAACGTAATTATTCCAAACAATATTGCCTCCTTCGGAAGCCAAACACAAAGAGTCACACAATGCACTCCATTCAAGCAAGACTAGCGAATTTACGAATCTTAACGACTTCCAAACTTCTTCATTCTCGCTCTCCACAACGTAATCTCTCGTAAGTTGTCAACTTCCAAACTACTTCACGAACCTAACTTACACTAACTATTTCTTTCTCCGTAAGATCGGTTTTCCAAAATCCTTTGATCTCCTCACAAAAGAATTCCTATTTTCCTAACACAAGACGCTTAGGAGAAGTCATAGTTTCCTGTACACACGAACATTACATATTGAGTAGGCCAGGTCCTCAATATCATGTAATCGCATAACAAGAGCTATCAACATTCAACCTACACAAGTCATGCATTCCTTTCCCATCATCTCAATCAAGAGACAAGGAAGTGCACAACAGACCAATTTCTAATGTGCCTAAACATAGCAAGTCCATACCCCTCAACAGGATGAACTGCTCTGATACCACCTAATGTAACACCCCTTGGTGTAGCAACCGAGCATAATCGTCATTACACCACAGTTACTAAATCCAAGTGTGTCACAAATCATGATAACAAGAAACTTAAATTCTCAAGAGTCTATATTTTTTTTTTTTTTTTTTGACAATTTGCATAGGTAGAAAATATGAGCCTCGAATGAAATATAAATATATTCAAGCCATGATACAACCACCGAAATAAAATCATATCTCTTATACATATATATATAGTCAATTTACACAAATCATTGATGACATAGAACATAACAATTACAGAGTCCAATAAAATACAAATGGGAATAAAACACTAAAAGGGGGAAAAGTAGTGACCCGGGATAGGTACTACTAGCGGACAAAGCCGCAACCCCATATACACATACGACGCTCGGAGTCCCAATCAACAAGTCGGCATCAATGCCTCCACGCAATCGCACTCGTACGTAGCCGAAGAAACCTTGTCCAAACGCCCAATCCAATCAACCAAGGTGTGATCCCTCTTTATCTTCCTCATGATCTTTTATCATTATAAACATAAAACAAAATACAAAAATATAGAAAACACAGAAAGAGGTAAGATATCCTACCATCAATACCAATACAAAGAACCAAGAACCGAACGGCGCATAACGCCCACGTAGCACGTAGAAGCAATAAATAAGCTTTTAAACAGATAACCAAATCGTGCAAACATTAATAAAGGTAATGAACAATTCATAATATCCAGGCAATTAAATTCGAGACGCTTAAATATCGTAAACAATAATTCTCGGATGCCGAATATTCCATGATGCATGGACACAACATTCAATTTCCTACTCCATGGAGCTAGACTCAAACGGTCGGAGAGAAAGATCGGGAGACGTGTCGTTGACTCGGTGCCGAGGCCAATGTGCTATTCATCAATAATTTCCACGTGCACGATCATGGCATTGCACCGACAAATCCGCGCTCGATCACGACATAGGACGGTGTCACGTCCGGATCGTCGGTGTGTTTGCATCGGTTTGCCCCACGGCACGGAGGAGCTCTAAATCGTCCATGTGAGGGACCCGCACCCCGACGCCCCGAGGTCATCACACGACCCACACTTGTCTATTCGCACCCGCACAAAGGTGTATTCAATCTCCTAGGCAACTTGGCCTTATAACAGTCCACACGGACATTCACAATGCATAGGACTCTATGCATAAACATGTATGATCACAATCCATACAATGGCATAACATACCACAATTTCACAATGCATAGGACTCTATGCATAAACATGTATGATCACAATCCATACAATGGCATAACATACCACATTTGATCAAGAGAGTGCGATAAGCATATTTGCATCCAAAAAGAACCCAATATCAACATAATATCAATTTATAATTCAAGGAACACATTTTAGGTCCATTATGGATTTCCAAAGTCTCCAAGTCTTATGAAATTTATCTCATTGGTTCATTTACTTGTTATTTTGATTCTTATAATTACCTTCCAACTTTAGCTCATTTCCTAAGCCTTAACCACAATCCATCATGACGATTAGTGTTGCAAGTTTCCTGCTATCAATCTACGTTCTTAATTACTTGATTAATTCAAGTCTTGACACCTCAAATTTATCATCTTTCCCTCCTTCAAACTCTCAAAACCGTGGCACTCAAGAGGGTTTTAGGTTACAATTTTCTTCTCACTAGTTGAGTCTTCCTTTACTTAATTTACCTAGCATTATTCTTGACACAATGACAACCAAAATTCTGCCCTCAAAACAGCCCCAAAACCGTGGCACTCACCAAGGTCCAACAACCAGAATTTTGTCCACTTAAATCACCCTTAACTACTTGATTTAATTAGCCTTGCATTGATCAAAAATTAAGCATCAATTCACTCCATTTTCCAGCCCCAAAACAGAGCCAAACCGTGGCACATGTGATGGTCCTGCAACCAGAATTTTCAGCACTTTAATCTCCCTTAACTACTTGATTTAATTAACCTTACATTGATCAAAATTTAAGCATCAATTCACTCCATTTTCCAGCCCCAAAACAGCCCCAAAAACAGAGCCAAAACCGTGACTCACTCAAGGTTCCAACAACCAGAATTTTATCCATTTAAATCAACCTTAACTACTTGACTAAATTAGCCATGCATTGATCAAAAATTAAGCATCACTTCCACTCATTTTCCAGCACAAAAACAGCCCCAAAAACAGAGCCAAAACCGTGACTCACTCAAGGTTCCAACAACCAGAATTTTATCCATTCAAATCAACCTTAACTACTTGATTAAATTAGCCATGCATTGATCACAACTTAAGCTTCATTTCCATTCAATTTCCAGCACACAACCAGCCCAAAACAGAGCCAAAAACCGTGGCACTCCAAGGGTCCAGCAAACCAGAATTTTGTTCACTTCAATCTCACTCAACTACTTGATTAAATTAACCATGCATTGATCACAAATTAAGCATTACTTCCACTCATTTTCCAGCACAAAAACAGCCCCAAAAACATGCCAAAAACCGTGGCACTCAAGGGTCCAAAAACCAGAATTTTTCAAGCATTCATACATGGTTTCCAATCACAAAATTACACAATCAATCAACCACTCAAAGCTAAATCAAAATCACATTCAAGAAACCAATTTCAAGCAAGTTCAAGAACAACCACCATGTGGTTCTTCTTCCAAAAATTAAATACAAGATTCCTAGTTGCTAAAGAGGTTGAGGAGGATTAATCTTCCTCTTACCAAGTTGATGAACCAAGAAAACTCCAAGAATCACCCTTGATTTTCAGATTTGAAGCTCAAAAACCCTAGAAAATTTGGTCCAAGTTAGAACAATGAAATGATGTGTAAAAGAAGAAGAAAATGGTCATTAAACCAAGGAAAAACAGAAACGAAAATGGAAGGAGAAGGCTGGAATTTTTCAGCCATGGGAGCTCACCTTCAAGGCTTGAGAAGTGGTTGAAGATGGAAGCTTTTCTTGAAACTCCAAGCACAAAAGATGAAGAGGAGGTGTAGGAGATTAAGGAAATGTGAGTGGTTTAAATTTTTATGGAGGTTTGGGATTTCATTGGGGTGGCTGGACGTAGAGGCTGCTGGAAGGAGAAGAGAAAAATTTTGAAGAAAGAAAGAAGAAGAGGAATACGTAAATGAAGAAGCAAAATGTGTTTTTGGGTGAAAATGTGTTAATGAATTACTTGGATAATTATTCAACTCTTTACTCCTCTTTGAGGCTGCAGATACGTAAGTGAGAGGGAGAGAAATGTAGTGGGAAATTTGGCTTCCTTTGGAAGCCACACACTTGGTCAAAGCTTGTTAAGGAAGCTTTGATTAAAATACACTTAAATTTGAATTAAAGTGAGTAAATTAAATATAATGTAAATAGCATTAGGATAAGGTGATAGTATTTTTATTACACACTATTATCCATTAGATAATAGTTACGATTGACCAAGTCGATTTAATTAATCTGACAGATGAATTTTTCACGACTTGATTTAATTGTATCAAAAGATTTCCTAAAAATTGCGAAACCTCGTAAACCTGTGTCAAGCCTCGGGTTTAGTAAGATCCCCGTCGACTTATCCATAGTCCAAGGTTCTCGAGAATACATCGCGTTTCCCGATTCTCAAGCTCACAAGACGCAAAACGAGGAATATATTAAAATATTCGACGGTTAGAAAAATTCCCAGAAAATTCCCAAAAATTGCAAATATTATAAAACGACTATTCGTCATATAATTTTCCAATTTTTGAAGCGCTACAATCGTTTTCACGACTCTGCTCGAGTTTCATGCGAACGAGGAATATATTAAAATATTCGTCGTTTCCGAAAAATTCCAGAAAAATTCACATAAATCACAAATATTAGAAAATGACTATTGGCGGCGAAATAATTAATTTCCGGAGCGTTACACTGACCTCAAATTCTCAACTCGGTGTGCACGCAAAACGAGGAAGATATTAAAATATTTGTCGTTTCCGAAAAAATCCAGAAAAATTCCTAAAAATTAAGAATGTTATAAAATGATGATTTATGATCAAATAGGTATTTTTCGGGATGTTACAGACATACGCTGACGCGCCAAAAAAAAACATCATGATTATCTAATCCTCTGATGGATCACTCTCAGCATGAAACTGATCATCAGGAGATAGATATCCTAGATGTCTCGACACACGGCGATAACGGGATCGCGCAGTCGATACGATGCTTATCTCACTAGGCTCAGGGTTTTCAGCACCCCAATAACGCATAATGGATAAGGGTAACTCTAAGTGCAGAAAAAGTGTCGTAGTCATGACAGGCTCTTCATCAAAACGTTGACGTAGGATCACGGTCACACGTCCTGCATACGTCACAGAGCCACGATCGCCTCGTAAGTGCCAAGCCAGAGCACCTCCATGAAATACCAGCTCTATGAATCCCAAAAATCCTGGCGTCGCCATCCCACACAATCAATCCAGAGGATATGGATGATCGGATGGTTCTTGATCGTAAAACGGTCGTGCACCGCTGATCTTCCTCCTCCTCAGGGTACACGATCTCAATAGGCTGATCCTCTTCCTCGAAGTCTTTACCGCGTAAAATAAATAAACAGAAAATACATATAACAAAGAGGTAAGACAACATAAAACCATCACAACATGGCCAATAAGAAGACGACAAACAACATATATACAGTTCATGCAATACAAAAAGCTTTAACAATTATAATAACAGATTGAAGTAAAATTTAGATATCATAACAATATATCACACCACAGATAAAACGTCACAGATAAAATAAGAAAGATAAGAATAAACAGATAAGATATAATAAAAATAACCAAATATAGAAGCGGTAACTAGATAAAATAAACAAATAAAATACAGATAAACGGTTAAAATAGAAATAAATAGATAAGATGAAAATAAATAGACATAGAGATAAATAAACATTATAACAAAACCCTACTCCATGGAGCTAAAGAAAACACAAGTATCAGAGAAAGGAATGACTCGCAAAATCTAATAGTACCACGGCTGCCCCACCAACTATTGCAAGTTGTCACACGTTGCGTCTATAGCCCCACGACACGAGAATCCATCAATCTAGGCGTGGTGTAGTTCACGGTCTCACGTTGTGGCACTACAGCAAATGTACTACTAGATTTCACAAATCTTGATTAAATATAGTGTATGTCGAGTACCATAGTGTGCTATCGGTTTACCACGGCCCAAATGAGCTACCAACTGTCCACATGTGGGATCCCGTACACTAAAGTCTCCAAGTTCATTAGAACAATGAACTACACTACGTTTATCGCATCGACAACACGATGTGATTCGTCTCATCAACCAACCACCAAATACATGGCACACATAACGATAGATAGATGGAAAGCAGCGGGTTCACATTTTCCCGACAAAGAAATAATTTCTCAAAAGCACATGACGGGTTCACATTTTCCCGACAAAGATATAAATTTTCAAAAGCTTCATGCGGGTTCACATTTTCCCGACAATGAAAGATTTTCAAAAATAATGCATGCGGGTTCACATTTTCCCGACAAGATATAAAGATAGTAACGGCCAATCGCGTATAAATTTTATCGCGTTTTCATAATTCCGTCGTTTTTACAAACGTTTAAAAATCGCGTAAAGATATTTTTCTGTTTTTAAAATCGCGTAGCATTTTTAATACGTTTTCTCAATCGCGTAGGATTTTTAAATCATTTTCTTATTTGAATGCCCTTAAAATTACTGTTTAAAACCAACAGAAATAGTACTTAGTACATTTAAACTATGTAGAGTAATTTTTCATATCGCATACTGTCTTTTGGATATTTTTGCTATCTTATTGGTTCATTTTTACTAAAAATTGACAGTATTTTGTTTAAAATATCATAATAATGGTTTCCTAAATTATCCATAAAATTTTCATTTACCTAATTTTTAACCATATCATTTAATTCTTTTTGAAATCTCTAACATGCTTCAAAACCTTAAGTGAGCTATATGTTAGAAAATTTCTCAAAATTTTTGTATTTTACTTCCTAATGATAAAATTACTAGTTTTAATCCTTTAAGCTTAATTCTACTCAATTTGTTTCTTCAAAAATTATTATAGAAAATTTCTTCTTAACTTGTATTTTCTCTTTTTGATTGAAAAAGTTTTGAAACTAAGTTTAGAAACCATGATAACCTATATTGGCATATTGGCCATATTTAGTAAAACTTTTTCATTTGATTTCTAAATCATGTCAAAGGTATTATCTTATCTAAGTTCATTAAATCATGTTATAAAATAATGATTTTGAATCAAATAAATCCTTTAGGCATGTTGGCCCAAAATTTACTAAATCTTTACCATTTGATTTCTAAATTCCTTTTCTTTGATCAAATCAATTTGAAACCTTCTTATTTCTCCTAATTAATTAAGTTACACTTTAGGAAAAATTAAGAGAACATTTTGGTCCTCACACTTTGTCATTGTCGTGAACTAGGGAATGTGTTCTTTGGAACACTCATGCAAATTTACACATGTTATTCACATCTTATACCTTATCATACAATTCTAACACATGCATTTATATTTCTAACACATGCAAAATATTTCTAACACATAAAACCTAAATTAAAGCTTATAGACATACAATCAAAAGCTAATAGACATGCAAAATTATTACAATCACCAAACAAGAAAGCTACTAACATACAACACCTAAGCTACTAGCAACTACAAAAATTAACAAATACACATCAATAAACACACCACAACCGAATCCTTATGGATTCTACAAACAATCCATCTTCTTACCACCATCAAGGGATGATAAGAATTGTCTTCCTCTTACCTTAAATGAAGACAAATGATTAGCTTTCACACCTCCTATGGTTCGGTTTTCACTCCACCAAATACCTAAAAATCTCAAATAAAATCTACATGTTATTAACCATGAAAAGAAGCTAAACCATGGAGAAATCATGGCTTAGAACTTTGAAAAAGAAGAGAGAAAAGAAAAATATGATATTTCACCTTCTAGGTCAAATTTACAAGGTTGATTTCCAAGCCTTAAATGGAAGATTTTGAAGAAACTTCCAACTAGAAAGGTTCTTAGAATATTGTTTAGGTTAAGGAAACTTGGTTAGAAAAATTTTTGGATGGTTGGATGGTTAGGAATGGCTCTTGGCTGAATGATAGGGAAGAAGAACAACAATGGAGGCTAGGTTTCTTGGAAGAGAGAGAAGAGAGAAAAGTGATGAAGATGAAATGTAATTTTTGGTCATCCAAGACCTCTTGGCCGTAGACATCAAGTGGGGTGCAAGGTGGGCACCTTGCTTGGCTTCATCCAAGCCATTGGATGAATCAATGGTCAAGATCAAGCCTTGGTGAGCAAGCTTAATTCCTATTGGTTGGCTCATGGTGACTCACATGCTGAGTCACACAGCTCATTAAATTCTCTGCTGAGTCAGCTAGCTGAGTCAGCCTGTTCTGGAAAGTTCTACTGCTTACGGTGATTAATTAAGCTACCGATCTAACTTCTGCTAATTGTGGGTCCCGCAAAATATTTCCTGTCCACTGTCACTAAAATATACTTGACTAATAAAATAATTTTATAATAATATAAAATTATTTTATTTGTGGTTAAATCCTAAAAATTAAAAGATTATTTTTAGTCTCATTCAGAATCGGGTTAAGTAAGATCCCCCAATTCTAAATAATAAAATAAGATTTTCCCCGGCCCGAAAAATATTATTTTCCTGCCTCGGAGCAAATCACACAAAAAGTCCATATAAAATTACAGACAGTATTTTCAGACATTAAATCAAGAAGAAAACAATTAAAAACAGCAAAAACAGTGAAAACAGTACGTTCGGGACGTAACAGTCATTTTTTCATTTTTTCCCACAACGTAGGTAATCGTCCAAAACGTTCAAATAAAATATCTAGCAGTATTATATAGCTGTATATCTTTTAGAAAAATTAATACAGTAGCTCAGAAAAATTTTTATTTTACCGTCTCGAAGCAAACTACGTAAAATGATCAAATAAAATTTGAGCCTGTATTATTGTAATTGTTTTCATACGTAATCGAGAACGAGAAAAATAGGGATACAAATGGTCATTCATACAAAAGCATGAAAAACAAGAAAGCTGTACATTCGAATATTTTCTAAAAATTGGGGCGTTACAACTCTCCCCAACAAATAAAAATTTCGTCCTCGAAATTCGATGTTCATCCAAACAAATGAGGATACTGATCCTTCATTTTATCTTCCAGCTCCCAAGTAGCTTCACCCGTCATATCATTCCATATGACTTTCACTAGTTCGATCATCTTCCCTCGAAGCTGCTTTACCTTTCTGTCCTCTATTCTGACAGGTAAAGTTTCGTAAGTCAGATTCTCCTTTAACTGCACATCATCTGGTTGTATAACATGTGTCGGATCTGGTATATACTTCCGTAACTGAGACACATGAAACACGTCATGCAAATTCGATAGAAAAGGCGGCAAAGCAATCTGATATGCTACAGGACCTATACGTCGGATAATCTGATATGGTCCAATGAATTTAGGAGTAAGCTTCTTCGACTTAATCACTCTTCCGACACCAGTCGTAGGAGTAACTCTTAAAAACACATGCTCACCCTCCTTAAACTCAAGAGATCGTCTTCATTTGTCCGCGTAACTCTTTTGTCTGCTTTGCGCCGTCCTCATCTTTTCTTGTATCATCTTGACTTTATCCGTAGTCTGTTGTACAAGTTAGGTCCAACAGTCATACTCTCCCCATCTTGATACCAAAGATAGCGGCGTTCGACATCGTCTTCCATACAATGCCTCATAAGGTGCCATTCCGATGCTTGCATGAAAGCTATTGTTGTAGGTGAATTCTATCAAAGATAAAAATTCATCCCAACTTCCTCGTTGTTCCAAAACACAAGCACGCAATAAATCCTCCAAAGACTGTATAGTTCTCTCTGTCTGACCATCTGTCTGCGGATGATATGCTGAACTCAATCGTAATTTGGTTCCCATAGCTTCTTGCAGACTTCGCCAAAATCTTGACGTAAACCTCGGATCTCTGTCAGAAACTATGCACGTAGGCACTCCATGTAATCTGACAATCTCGCTGATGTACAACTGGGTTAATCTCTCCAATGAATATTTAATATTGATTGGTAAGAAATGAGCCGATTTCGTAAGTCTATCGACTATAACCCATATTGAATCATGACCTCTCCTTGTCTTTGGCAAACCAGTAACGAAATCCATAGAAATGTTGTCCCATTTCCATTCTGGAATCGATAATGGTTGTAACATCCCAGCTGGTCTTTGGTGTTCAACTTTCGATTTTTGACAAACTAGGCAAGTTGACACGCATCTAACCACATCACCCTTCATTCCATGCCACCAGAATAACTTCTTCAAGTCTTGGTACATCTTTGTTATGCCTGGATGCATACTTAATAGACTAGTATGGGCATGTTCCATAATATATTGCCTCAGTTCTCGGTCACGAGGAATACAGATTCTACCTCGAAACCTCAGAATTCCATCAATTCCTTCTTTGAACTCTATTGCCTCGTCTTGCTTCATTTGCTCCCTTATTCCTTGTAAAAATTTATCAAGATTTTGCTTTTCCCTTATGTCTTCCATCGCTCGCTTGAGATAGTAACCATATTCACACAGATCTTTTCGGTTTCAACTCAACAAATGACCACTCATCTCTAAACTGTTCAATGAGCTCCTTTTCTTTAATCATCAGAGCAGAAACACTGATAATCTTTCTACTCAAGGCATCGGCCACGACATTCGCCTTACCAGGGTGGTACAAAAGTTGAAAATCGTAGTCGTTCGAAATTCTAACCATCTTCGCTGCCTCATATTCAGCTCCTTCTGTCGTACAAGTACTTCAAACTCTTGTGATCACTGAAGATGTTGAACGTTGCTCCATAGAGAAAATGTCTCCATATCTTCAGAGCAAAAACCACCGCAGCCAATTCCAAATCATGCGTAGGATAATTCTTCTCATGAACCTTCAATTGTCGAGAAGCATATGCCACCACATTCGGTCTTGCATCAACACGCATCCTAGTCCTTGATAAGAAGCGTCGCAATACACATCGAAAGATTTCTTCGAATCGGTAGGATCAACACCGGTGCGGTTGTTAACCTCTTCTTCAACTCTTGAAAACTAGCTTCACGTTCTTCCGTCCATTCGAAAGCTTGACTTTTCCTCGTCAGTTGTGTAAGTGGTCCAGCAATCTTGGAAAAACCTTCGATAAATCTCCGATAATAACCAGCAAGTCCAACAAAACTTCGAACTTCACATTACCGTCTTAGGTCTTTCCCATCGTAAAACAGTCTCCACTTTCGATGGGTCCACCGCAATACCTTCTTTAGAAATTACGTGACCAAGAAATTGGACTTCTTCCAACCAGAACTCACACTTAGCCAATTTCGCATACAGCTGCTTCTCCCTCAAAATCTGAAGAACAACATTCAGATGTTCAGCATGCTCTTCCTTCGATCGAGAATAGATCAGAATGTCATCGATAAAGACAACGACAAATCTGTCTAGATATGGACGAAATATCCTGTTCATATAATCCATAAATATGGCAGGAGCATTCGTCACCCCGAATGGCATTACCTGATACTCATAATGTCCATAACGAGTTCGAAAAGCAGTTTTCGGCACGTCTTCCCCTCTTACACGAATCTGGTGGTAACCCGATCGCAGATCTATCTTGGAAAATATCACAGCTCCTCTCAATTGATCCATCAAATCGTCGATTCTTGGAAGCGGATATTTATTCTTGATAGTTACCTTGTTCAACTGCCGATAGTCCACACAAAGTCGTGAAGTTCCATCCTTCTTCTTGACCAAAAGCACTGGCGCACCCCATGGGGAAACGCTAGGTCGTACAAATTCTTTCTCCAACAGTTCCACCAATTGCTTTTTCAGCTCCCCCAACTCTACTGGCGACATACGGTGCACGTGCAATTGAGATAGGACTGTTCCCGTACTAAATCAATTAAGAACTCGATCTCCCGCTCGGGCGGTAAACCAGTACATCTTCGGGAAAAACATCCTAGGAAAATCGTTGACAACGAAATAGTATTCACATCCTTCTCATTCTTAACTTCTAGAGAAGACAATACCGGATATCCTGCGCTCCATCTCTCAACAAAGACTTGACCTTAACGGCGGTTAAGAATCCGGACTCTTCTTCCTTAGGAAAAACTATAGTTTTCTTTGCACAATCTATAAGGATATGGTTAGAACATAACCGGTCCATCCCTAAGATTACATCTATCTCAATAAGAGGCAAACAAATCAAATTGACCAAAAACAAACGGCCCTTCACAACAATAGGACAATCCAAACGGATCTTAGAAGTAACTACGGGTTTAGCGGTTGGCGTAGATACACTCAACTTAACATTCGGAGAGAAGACATAGGCAACTTCGGTCTTTCCACACAATCATAGGCAATAAACGAGTGTGTAGCACCCGAGTCATACAATACGGTCGAAGGTTACCTCCAATGTCACCTTCTCCTTGAATAAGGTCATCGATTGAGAAACTTCAGATCCCATCATTGTATACACTCGCCTCCGGATCTCGGTTGAGTATTTCCGGGTTTTTGCTTCGATTAGCTTTAACATGACGAACAACGTGTTTCTTCTGCGGTCGAGTACAATCCTTCGACATATGTCCAGGCCGTCCACAATTAAAACAGACGGTTCCCTTGATTGTACAACGGAGATAGATGACCCTTCTCGCACTTAAAACACGTCGGTGTAAACACCACTCTCTCGTCCCGCTCCACCACTAGGTACACTCCCTCCAACCGGCGGTCGCCGAGTCGACTTCCTTGTGGTCTAGCATACGGCTTCGCAGTGAACCGATTTGTATTGCTACCTCCACCTCTTTGAAACCTTGTCGGCCCAAAGTTCCGATTCCTCTGATCTCGCGACGGTTCAAGCTCCTCAAGCCGTGCACATGCGTCTACCAAAGCATGAAATTGATTCATCCTCAGAGATATCACTCCTCGCTTCAATTCTACTCTCAATCCAGACTCAAACTTCCGACATTTCCATACCTCATCTTGTCGATTTTGAGCATAATCTGAAAATTGAGACAAACTTTCAAATTTGGTGGCGTACTCATTCACTGTCATATTTCCCTGTCGCAACCCAAGAAATTCCATCTCCTTGGCATGCCTAGCACTTGCAGGAAAATACTTATCCGAAAAAGTATTAGAAAATACTTCCCAGGTGATCTCAATCCCTTCACTTGCAACACTCGGCGGATTCCTCTCCACCAATGTTCTGCATCTCCTCTCGATAAAGACAAAGATAAGTTACTTTCTTTTCATCTGTGCATCTCATCCCCTCAAAGATTCTCTCTAGATCTTGCATCCACTGACTCGCTTTCTCCGGATCCACCTCGCCTCTAAACTGTGGCGGATTATGGCGCCTAAATTCAGATAAATTTAGGGCATCAGCCGTAGCATCCTGTTGTTGAGCTGCTCTCAAATTTTGCTGAGTAATCACTTCAGCCATCTGCCGCATAGCTTCAGCAGCAACCAACATCGGGTCCTCAACACGATTCACGTTAGCACGTCCTCTGCCTCTACCAGCCATCTTCTTTCTTCAAACATAACAAAACAAAGTTAGATACATCCTTTTAGATATTTCCGAAAGGATATAAATCACAAAGATCACAGAGAATCACACAGCACAAACAAAAACAGACCCAACCACAACCCCAAAAGACTCTAACTTGGGCTCTGATACCAACTAATGTAACACCCCTTTGGAGGATGTCACACATAAAAGAAAATAAAAGAAATAGAAATAAAATCTACCCAAGTTGTGAAACATTTGTTAAATATTATTACGGGTTGTAAAATAATTCCCGATAGGCATTAAATATGATATAAAAAGATAATGCGAGAAAATACGAAATAAAAAAAAAACATCATCACTAATAATATACATATGATTAAGTTATAAACTGTACAAATAATTTACAACTAAGCCTACAAATATTTAAACAAAAACAGTAAAGAAAGCAATGAAAGAGTTAATATATACAGACATACGTTGACGCGCCCAAAAAAAACATCATGATTATCTAATCCTCTGATGGATCACTCTCAGCATGAAACTGATCATCAGGAGATAGATATCCTGGATGTCTCGACACACGGCGATAACGGGATCGCGCAGTCGATACGATGCTTATCTCACTAGGCTCAGGGTTTTCAGCACCCCAATAACGCCTAATGGATAAGGGTAACTCTAAGTGCAGAAAAAGTGTCGTAGTCATGACAGGCTCTTCATCAAAACGTTGACGTAGGATCACGGTCACACGTCCTGCATACGTCACAGAGTCACGATCGCCTCGTAAGTGCCAAGCCAGAGCACCTCCATGAAATACCAGCTCTATGAATCCCAAAAATCCTGGCGTCGCCATCCCACACAATCAATCCAGAGGATATGGATGATCGGATGGTTCTTGATCGTAAAACTGGTCGTCTGCCTGCTGATCTTCCTCCTCCTCAGGGTACACGATCTCAATAGGCTGATCCTCTTCCTCGAAGTTTTTACCGCGTAAAATAAATAAACAGAAAATACATATAACAAAGAGGTAAGACAACATAAAACCATCACAACATGGCCAATAAGAAGACGACAAACAACATATATACAGTTCATGCAATACAAAAAGCTTTAACAATTATAATAACAGATTGAAGTAAAATTTAGATATCATAACAATATATCACACCACGATAAAAACGTCACGATAAAATAAGAAAGATAAGAATAAACGATAAGATATAATAAAAATAACCAAATATAGAAGCAAGAACCGGATAAAATAAACAAATAAAATACGGATAAACAATAAAATAGAAATAAATAGATAAGATGAAAATAAATAGACATAGAGATAAATAAACATTATAACAAAACCCTACTCCATGGAGCTAAAGAAAACACAAGTATCAGAGAAAGGAATGACTCGCAAAATCTAATAGTACCACGGCTGCCCCACCAACTATTGCGCTGTCACACGTTGCGTCTATAGCCCCACGACACAGAATCCATCAATCCAGGCGTGGTGTAGTTCACGGTCTCACGTTGTGGCACTACAGGCAAATGTACTACTAGATTTCACAAATCTTGATTAAATATAGTGTATGTCGAGTACCATAGTGTGCTATCGGTTTACCACGGCCCAGCGGAGCTACCAACTGATCCACATGTGGGATCCCGTACACTAAAGTCTCCAAGTTCATTAGAACAATGAACTACACTACGTTTATCGCATCGACAACACGATGTGATTCGTCTCGTCAACCAACCCACCAAATACATGGCACACATAACAGATAGATGGAAAGCATATACGGGTTCATATTTTCCCGACAAAGAAAATAATTTCTCAAAAGCACATGCGGGTTCACATTTTCCGACAAAGATATAAATTTTCAAAAGCACATGCGGGTTCACATTTTCCCGACAAATAAAGATTTTCAAAAATAATCAGACGGGTTCACATTTTCCCGACAAGATAAAGATAGTAACGGTCAATCGCGTAGAAATTTTATCGCGTTTTCATAATTCCGTCGTTTTTACAAACGTTTAAAAATCGCGTAAAGATATTTTTCTGTTTTTAAAATCGCGTAGCATTTTTAATACGTTTTCTCAATCGCGTAGGATTTTTAAATCATTTTCTTATTTGAATGCCCTTAAAATTACTGTTTAAAACCAACAGAAATAGTACTTAGTACATTTAAACTATGTAGAGTAATTTTTCATATCGCATACTGTCTTTTGGATATTTTTGCTATCTTATTGGTTCATTTTTACTAAAAATTGACAGTATTTTGTTTAAAATATCATAATAATGGTTTCCTAAATTATCCATAAAATTTTCATTTACCTAATTTTTAACCATATCATTTAATTCTTTTTGAAATCTCTAACATGCTTCAAAACCTTAAGTGAGCTATATGTTAGAAAATTTCTCAAAATTTTTGTATTTTACTTCCTAATGATAAAATTACTAGTTTTAATCCTTTAAGCTTAATTCTACTCAATTTGTTTCTTCAAAAATTATTATAGAAAATTTCTTCTTAACTTGTATTTTCTCTTTTTGATTGAAAAAGTTTTGAAACTAAGTTTAGAAACCATGATAACCTATATTGGCATATTGGCCATATTTCGTAAAACTTTTTCATTTGATTTCTAAATCATGTCAAAGGTATTATCTTATCTAAGTTCATTAAATCATGTTATAAAATAATGATTTTGAATCAAATAAATCCTTTAGGCATGTTGGCCCAAAATTTACTAAATCTTTACCATTTGATTTCTAAATTCCTTTTCTTTGATCAAATCAATTTGAAACCTTCTTATTTCTCCTAATTAATTAAGTTACACTTTAGGAAAAATTAAGAGAACATTTTGGTCCTCACACTTTGTCATTGTCGTGAACTAGGGAATGTGTTCTTTGGAACACTCATGCAAATTTACACATGTTATTCACATCTTATACCTTATCATACAATTCTAACACATGCATTTATATTTCTAACACATGCAAAATATTTCTAACACATAAAACCTAAATTAAAGCTTATAGACATACAATCAAAAGCTAATAGACATGCAAAATTATTACAATCACCAAACA
The DNA here is from genome assembly GCA_029884605.1 of Ormosia emarginata. Taxonomy (NCBI): domain Eukaryota; kingdom Viridiplantae; phylum Streptophyta; class Magnoliopsida; order Fabales; family Fabaceae; genus Ormosia; species Ormosia emarginata. The sequence goes on along the minus strand of JAQQTP010000056.1, from coordinate 9,053,252 downwards.
AGAAAGCTACTAACATACAACACCTAAGCTACTAGCAACTACAAAAATTAACAAATACACATCAATAAACACACCACAACCGAATCCTTATGGATTCTACAAACAATCCATCTTCTTACCACCATCAAGGGATGATAAGAATTGTCTTCCTCTTACCTTAAATGAAGACAAATGATTAGCTTTCACACCTCCTATGGTTCGGTTTTCACTCCACCAAATACCTAAAAATCTCAAATAAAATCTACATGTTATTAACCATGAAAAAGAAGCTAAACCATGGAGAAATCATGGCTTAGAACTTTGAAAAAGAAGAGAGAAAAGAAAAATATGATATTTCACCTTCTAGGTCAAATTTACAAGGTTGATTTCCAAGCCTTAAATGGAAGATTTTGAAGAAACTTCCAACTAGAAAGGTTCTTAGAATATTGTTTAGGTTAAGGAAACTTGGTTAGAAAAATTTTTGGATGGTTGGATGGTTAGGAATGGCTCTTGGCTGAATGATAGGGAAGAAGAACAACAATGGAGGCTAGGTTTCTTGGAAGAGAGAGAAGAGAGAAAAGTGATGAAGATGAAATGTAATTTTTGGTCATCCAAGACCTCTTGGCCGTAGACATCAAGTGGGGTGCAAGGTGGGCACCTTGCTTGGCTTCATCCAAGCCATTGGATGAATCAATGGTCAAGATCAAGCCTTGGTGAGCAAGCTTAATTCCTATTGGTTGGCTCATGGTGACTCACATGCTTTGAGTCACACAAATTATTAAATTCTCTGTTGAGTCACTAGTGAGTCGGCTGTTCTGAAAGTTCTACCGCTTACTTGATTAATTAAGCTACCGATCTAACTGTTTCGCTAATTGTGGGTCCCGCAAAATATTTCCTGGGTCCACTTGTCACTAAAATATACTTGACTAATAAAATAATATTATAATAATATAAAATTATTTTATTTGACAGATTAAATCCTAAAAATTAAAAGATTATTTTTAGTCTCATTCAGAATCGGGTTAAGTAAGATCCCCCAATTCTAAATAATAAAATAAGATTTTCCCCGGCCGAAAAATATTATTTTCCCCTCGAGCAAATCACACAAAAAGTCCATATAAAATTACAGACAAAAGTATTTTCGACATTAAATCAAGAAGAAAACAATTAAAAACAAAGAAAAACAAATGAAAACAAGACGTTCGGGACGTAATTCGGTCATTTTCTCATTTTTTCCCACAACGTAGGTAATCGTCCAAAACGTTCAAATAAAATATCTAGCAAGATTATATAGCTGTATATCTTTTAGAAAAATTAATACAAGAGCTCGAGAAAAATTTTTATTTTACCGTCTCGAAGCAAACTACGTAAAATGATCAAATAAAATTTGAGCTGTATTATCGTAATTGTTTTCATACGAAATCGAGAAACGAAAAATAGGGATACAAATGTCATTCATACAAAAGCATGAAAAACAAAAACAAGATATTCGAATATTTTCTAAAAATTGGGGCGTTACAACTCTCCCCAACAAATAAAAATTTCGTCCTCGAAATTCGATGTTCATCCAAACAAATGAGGATACCGATCCTTCATTTTATCTTTCACTCCCAAGTAGCTTCACCCGTCATATCATTCCATATGACTTTCACTAGTTCGATCATCTTCCCTCGAAGTTGCTTTACCTTTACGTCCTCTATTCGACGGTAAGGTTTCGTAAGTCGATTCTCCTTTAACTGCACATCATCCGGTTGTATAACATGTGTCGGATCTGGTATATACTTCCGTAACTGAGACACATGAAACACGTCATGCAAATTCAATAGAAAAGGCGGCAAAGCAATCTGATATGCTACAGGGACCTATACGTCGGATAATCTGATATGGTCCAATGAATTTAGGAGTAAGCTTCTTCGACTTAATCACTCTTCCGACACCAGTCGTAGGAGTAACTCTTAAAAACACATGCTCACCCTCCTTAAACTAAAGAGATCGTCTTCGTTTGTCCGCGTAACTCTTTTGTCTGCTTTGCGCCGTCCTCATCTTTTCTTGTATCATCTTGACTTTATCCGTAGTCTGTTGTACAAGTTCCGGTCCAACAGTCATACTCTCCCCATCTTGATACCAGCATAGCGGCGTTCGACATCGTCTTCCATACAATGCCTCATAAGGTGCCATTCCGATGCTTGCATGAAAGCTATTGTTGTAGGTGAATTCTATCAAAGATAAAAATTCATCCCAACTTCCTCGTTGTTCCAAAACACAAGCACGCAATAAATCCTCCAAAGACTGTATAGTTCTCTCTCGACCATCCGTCTCGCGGATGATATCTTGAACTCAATCGTAATTTGGTTCCCATAGCTTCTTGCGACTTCGCCAAAATCTTGACGTAAACCTCGGATCTCTGTCAGAAACTATGCACGTAGGCACTCCATGTAATCTGACAATCTCGCTGATGTACAACTGGGTTAATCTCTCCAATGAATATTTAATATTGATTGGTAAGAAATGAGCCGATTTCGTAAGTCTATCGACTATAACCCATATTGAATCATGACCTCTCCTTGTCTTTGGCAAACCAGTAACGAAATCCATAGAAATGTTGTCCCATTTCCATTCTGGAATCGATAATGGTTGTAACATCCCAGCTGGTCTTTGGTGTTCAACTTTCGATTTTTGACAAACTAGGCAAGTTGACACGCATCTAACCACATCACCCTTCATTCCATGCCACCAGAATAACTTCTTCAAGTCTTGGTACATCTTTGTTATGCCTGGATGCATACTTAATAGACTAGTATGGGCATGTTCCATAATATATTGCCTCAGTTCTCGGTCACGAGGAATACAGATTCTACCTCGAAACCTCAGAATTCCATCAATTCCTTCTTTGAACTCTACTGCCTCGTCTTGCTTCATTTGCTCCCTTATTCCTTGTAAAAATTTATCAGCATTTTGCTTTTCCCTTATGTCTTCCATCAGCTCGCTTGAGATAGTAACCATATTCACACAGATCTTTTCCGGTTTCAACTCAACAAATGACCACTCATCTCTAAACTGTTCAATGAGCTCCTTTTCTTTAATCATCAGAGCAGAAACACTGATAATCTTTCTACTCAAGGCATCGGCCACGACATTCGCCTTACCAGGGTGGTACAAAAGTTGAAAATCGTAGTCGTTCAGAAATTCTAACCATCTTCGCTGCCTCATATTCAGCTCCTTCTGGTCGTACAAGTACTTCAAACTCTTGTGATCACTGAAGATGTTGAACGTTGCTCCATAGAGAAAATGTCTCCATATCTTCAGAGCAAAAACCACCGCAGCCAATTCCAAATCATGCGTAGGATAATTCTTCTCATGAACCTTCAATTGTCGAGAAGCATATGCCACCACATTCCGGTCTTGCATCAACACGCATCCTAGTCCTTGATAAGAAGCGTCACAATACACATCGAAAGATTTCTTCGAATCTGGTAGGATCAACACCGGTGCAGTTGTTAACCTCTTCTTCAACTCTTGAAAACTAGCTTCACGTTCTTCCGTCCATTCGAAAGCTTGACTTTTCCTCGTCAGTTGTGTAAGTGGTCCAGCAATCTTGGAAAAACCTTCGATAAATCTCCGATAATAACCAGCAAGTCCAACAAAACTTCGAACTTCTGTTACCGTCTTAGGTCTTTCCCACTGTAAAACAGTCTCCACTTTCGATGGGTCCACCGCAATACCTTCTTTAGAAATTACGTGACCAAGAAATTGGACTTCTTCCAACCAGAACTCACACTTAGCCAATTTCGCATACAGCTGCTTCTCCCTCAAAATCTGAAGAACAACATTCAGATGTTCAAATGCTCTTCCTTCGATCGAGAATAGATCGAATGTCATCGATAAAGACAACGACAAATCTGTCTAGATATGGACGAAATATCCTGTTCATATAATCCATAAATATGGCAGGAGCATTCGTCACCCCGAATGGCATTACCTGATACTCATAATGTCCATAACGAGTTCGAAAAGCAGTTTTCGGCACGTCTTCCCCTCTTACACGAATCTGGTGGTAACCCGATCGCAGATCTATCTTGGAAAATATCACAGCTCCCCTCAATTGATCCATCAAATCGTCGATTCTTGGAAGCGGATATTTATTCTTGATAGTTACCTTGTTCAACTCCCGATAGTCCACACAAAGTCGTGAAGTTCCATCCTTCTTCTTGACCAAAAGCACTGGCGCACCCCATGGGGAAACGCTAGGTCGTACAAATTCTTTCTCCAACAGTTCCACCAATTGCTTTTTCAGCTCCCCCAACTCTACTGGCGACATACGGTACGGTGCAATTGAGATAGGACCTGTTCCCGGTACTAAATCAATTAAGAACTCGATCTCCCGCTCAGGCGGTAAACCAGGTACATCTTCAGGAAAAACATCCGGAAAATCGTTGACAACAGAAATAGTATTCACATCCTTCTCATTCTTAACTTCTAGAGAAGACAATACCGTATATCCTCAAGCGCTCCATCTCTCAACAAAGACTTGACCTTAACAGCAGTTAAGAATCCAGACTCTTCTTCCTTAGGAAAAACTATAGTTTTCTTTGCACAATCTATAAGGATATGGTTAGAACATAACCAGTCCATCCCTAAGATTACATCTATCTCAATAAGAGGCAAACAAATCAAATTGACCAAAAACAAACGGCCCTTCACAACAATAGGACAATCCAAACAGATCTTAGAAGTAACTACAGGTTTAGCAGTTGGCGTAGATACACTCAACTTAACATTCGAGAGAAGACACAGGCAACTTCAGTCTTTCCACACAATCATAGGCAATAAACGAGTGTGTAGCACCCGAGTCATACAATACAGTCAGAAGGTTACCTCCAATGTCACCTTCTCCTTGAATAAGGTCATCAGATTGAGAAACTTCAGATCCCATCATTGTATACACTCGCCCTCCGGATCTCGGTTGAGTATTTCCATGTTTTTGCGATTAGCTTTAACATGACGAACAACAGGTTTCTTCTCTGGTCGAGTACAATCCTTCGACATATGTCCAGGCTGTCCACAGTTAAAACAGACAGTTCCCTTGATTGTACAATCTGGAGATAGATGACCCTTCTTACCGCACTTAAAACACGTCGGTGTAAACACCACTCTCTGTCCTGCTCCACCACTAGGTACACTCCCTCCAACTGGCGGTCGCTGAGTCCGACTTCCTTGTGGTCTAGCATACGGCTTCTGTGAACCGATTTGTATTGCTACCTCCACCTCTTTGAAACCTTGTCGGCCCAAAGTTCCGATTCCTCTGATCTCGCGACGGTTCAAGCTCCTCAAGCCGTGCACATGCGTCTATCAAAGCATGAAATTGATTCATCCTCAGAGATATCACTCCTCGCTTCAATTCTACTCTCAATCCAGACTCAAACTTCTGACATTTCCATACCTCATCTTGTCGATTTTGAGCATAATCTGAAAATTGAGACAAACTTTCAAATTTGGTGGCGTACTCATTCACTGTCATATTTCCCTGTCGCAACCCAAGAAATTCCATCTCCTTGGCATGCCTAGCACTTGCAGGAAAATACTTATCCAGAAAAGTATTAGAAAATACTTCCCAGGTGATCTCAATCCCTTCAGCTTGCAACACTCGGCGGATTCCTCTCCACCAATGTTCTGCATCTCCTCTCAAAGATAAAGACAAAGATAAGTTACTTTTTTTTCATCTGTGCATCTCATCCCCTCAAAGATTCTCTCTAGATCTTGCATCCACTGACTCGCTTTCTCCGGATCCACCTCGCCTCTAAATTGTGGCGGATTATGGCGCCTAAATTCGATAAATTTAGGGCATCACCGTAGCATCCCGTTGTTGAGTCGCTCTCAAATTTTGTTTGAGTAATCACTTCACCATCTCGCCGCATAGCTTCAAGAAGAACCAACATCGGGTCCTCAACACGATTCACGTTAGCACGTCCTCTCGCCTCTACCAGCCATCTTCTTTCTTCAAACATAACAAAACAAAGTTAGATACATCCTTTTAGATATTTCCGAAAGGATATAAATCACAAAGATCACAAAGAATCACACAAGACAAAAAAAAACAGACCCAACCACAACCCCAAAAGACTCTAACTTGGGCTCTGATACCAACTAATGTAACACCCCTTTGGAGGATGTCACACATAAAAGAAAATAAAAGAAATAGAAATAAAATCTACCCAAGTTGTGAAACATTTGTTAAATATTATTACGGGTTGTAAAATAATTCCCGATAGATTTAAATATGATATAAAAAGATAATGCGGAAAATACGAAATAAAAAAAAACATCATCACTAATAATATACATATGATTAAGTTATAAACTGTACAAATAATTTACAACTAAGCCTACAAATATTTAAACAAAAACAGTAAAGAAAGCAATGAAAGAGTTAATATATACAGACATACGTTGACGCGCCCAAAAAAAAAACATCATGATTATCTAATCCTCGATGGATCACTCTCAAAGATGAAACCGATCATCGGGAGATAGATATCTGGATGTCTCGACACACGGCGATAACGGGATCGCGCGGTCGATACGATGCTTATCTCACTAGGCTCGGGGTTTTCGGCACCCCAATAACGCCTAATGGATAAGGGTAACTCTAAGTGCGAAAAAGTGTCGTAGTCATGACAGGGCTCTTCATCAAAACGTTGACGTAGGATCACGGTCACACGTCCCGCATACGTCACGAGTCACGATCGCCTCGTAAGTGCCAAGCCGAGCACCTCCATGAAATACCAGCTCTATGAATCCCAAAAATCTGGCGTCGCCATCCCACACAATCAATCCGAGGATATGGATGATCGGATGGTTCTTGATCGTAAACCGGTCGTGCACTGCCGATCTTCCTCCTCCTCGGGGTACACGATCTCAATAGGCTATCCTCTTCCTCGAAGTTTTTACCGCGTAAAATAAATAAACAGAAAATACATATAACAAAGAGGTAAGACAACATAAAACCATCACAACATGGCCAATAAGAAGACGACAAACAACATATATACATCTGCTTCATGCAATACAAAAAGCTTTAACAATTATAATAACAGATTGAAGTAAAATTTAGATATCATAACAATGATATATCACACCACGTATAAAACGTCACGGATAAAATAAGAAAGATAAGAATAAACAGATAAGATATAATAAAAATAACCAAATATAGAAGCAAAGAACTCAGATAAAATAAACAAATAAAATACGATAAACAACGTTAAAATAGAAATAAATAGATAAGATGAAAATAAATAGACATAGAGATAAATAAACATTATAACAAAACCCTACTCCATGGAGCTAAAGAAAACACAAGTATCAGAGAAAGGAATGACTCGCAAAATCTAAAAGTACCACGGCTGCCCCACCAACTATTGCGCTGTCACACGTTGCGTCTATAGCCCCACGACACAGGAATCCATCAATCCAGGCGTGGTGTAGTTCACGGTCTCACGTTGTGGCACTACAGGCAAATGTACTACTAGATTTCACAAATCTTGATTAAATATAGTGTATGTCGAGTACCATAGTGTGCTATCGGTTTACCACGGCACGGCCCAATGGGAGCTACCAACTGTCCACATGTGGGATCCCGTACACTAAAGTCTCCAAGTTCATTAGAACAATGAACTACACTACGTTTATCGCATCGACAACACGATGTGATTCGTCTCGTCAACCAACCCACCAAATACATGGCACACATAATGTATAGATGGAAAGCACATGACGGTTCACATTTTCCCGACAAAGAAATAATTTCTCAAAAGCACAGACGGGTTCACATTTTCCCGACAAAGATATAAATTTTCAAAAGCACATGCGGGTTCACATTTTCCCGACAAATGAAAGATTTTCAAAAATAATCAGACGGGTTCACATTTTCCCGACAAGTATAAAGATAGTAACGGTTACGGCCAATCGCGTAGAAATTTTATCGCGTTTTCATAATTCCGTCGTTTTTACAAACGTTTAAAAATCGCGTAAAGATATTTTTCTTTTTAAAATCGCGTAGCATTTTTAATACGTTTTCTCAATCGCGTAGGATTTTTAAATCATTTTCTTATTTGAATGCCCTTAAAATTTACTATTTAAAACCAACGAAATAGTACTTAGTACATTTAAACTATGTAGAGTAATTTTTCATATCGCATACTTGTCTTTTGGATATTTTTGCTATCTTATTGGTTCATTTTTACTAAAAATTGACAGTATTTTGTTTAAAATATCATAATAATGGTTTCCTAAATTATCCATAAAATTTTCATTTACCTAATTTTTAACCATATCATTTAATTCTTTTTGAAATCTCTAACATGCTTCAAAACCTTAAGTGAGCTATATGTTAGAAAATTTCTCAAAATTTTTGTATTTTACTTCCTAATGATAAAATTACTAGTTTTAATCCTTTAAGCTTAATTCTACTCAATTTGTTTCTTCAAAAATTATTATAGAAAATTTCTTCTTAACTTGTATTTTCTCTTTTTGATTGAAAAAGTTTTGAAACTAAGTTTAGAAACCATGATAACCTATATTGGCATATTGGCCATATTTCGTAAAACTTTTTCATTTGATTTCTAAATCATGTCAAAGGTATTATCTTATCTAAGTTCATTAAATCATGTTATAAAATAATGATTTTGAATCAAATAAATCCTTTAGGCATGTTGGCCCAAAATTTACTAAATCTTTACCATTTGATTTCTAAATTCCTTTTCTTTGATCAAATCAATTTGAAACCTTCTTATTTCTCCTAATTAATTAAGTTACACTTTAGGAAAAATTAAGAGAACATTTTGGTCCTCACACTTTGTCATTGCCGTGAACTAGGGAATGTGTTCTTTGGAACACTCATGCAAATTTACACATGTTATTCACATCTTATACCTTATCATACAATTCTAACACTTGCATTTATATTTCTAACACATGCAAAATATTTCTAACACATAAAACCTAAATTAAAGCTTATAGACATACAATCAAAAGCTAATAGACATGCAAAATTATTACAATCACCAAACAAGAAAGCTACTAACATACAACACCTAAGCTACTAGCAACCACAAAAATTAACAAATACACATCAATAAACACACCACAACCGAATCCTTATGGATTCTACAAACAATCCATCTTCTTACCACCATCAAGGGATGATAAGAATTGTCTTCCTCTTACCTTAAATGAAGACAAATGATTAGCTTTCACACCTCCTATGGTTTGGTTTTCACTCCACCAAATACCTAAAAATCTCAAATAAAATCTACATGTTATTAACCATGAAAAAGAAGCTAAACCATGGAGAAATCATGGCTTAGAACTTTGAAAAAGAAGAGAGAAAAGAAAAATATGATATTTCACCTTCTAGGTCAAATTTACAAGGTTGATTTCCAAGCCTTAAATGGAAGATTTTGAAGAAACTTCCAACTAGAAAGGTTCTTAGAATAGTGTTTAGGTTAAGGAAACTTGGTTAGAAAAATTTTTGGATGGTTGGATGGTTAGGAATGGCTCTTGGCCGAATGATAGGGAAGAAGAATAACAATGGAGGCTAGGTTTCTTGGAAGAGAGAGAAGAGAGAAAAGTGATGAAGATGAAATGTAATTTTTGGTCATCCAAGACCTCTTGGCCGTAGACATCAAGTGGGGTGCAAGGTGGGCACCTTGCTTGGCTTCATCCAAGCCATTGGATGAATCAATGGTCAAGATCAAGCCTTGGTGAGCAAGCTTAATTCCTATTGGTTGGCTCATGGTGACTCACATCTTTGAGTCACACAATTATTAAATTCTCTTGAGTCACTAGTGAGTCGACTGTTCGGAAAGTTCTACCGCTACGGTGATTAATTAAGCTACCGATCTAACCGTTCGCTAGTTGTGGGTCCCGCAAAATATTTCCGTGTCCACTTGTCACTAAAATATACCGACTAATAAAATAATATTATAATAATATAAAATTATTTTATTTGACGATTAAATCCTAAAAATTAAAAGATTATTTTTAGTCTCATTCAGAATCGGGTTAAGTAAGATCCCCCAATTCTAAATAATAAAATAAGATTTTCCCACCTGGAAAATATTATTATTTTCCTACCTCGAGCAACTCACACAAAAAGTCCATATAAAATCACGACAGGTATTTTCGACATTAAATCAAGAAGAAAACAATTAAAAACAAAGAAAAAAATAAAAACAAGACGTTCGGGACGTAACGGTCATTTTCTCATTTTTTCCCACAACGTAGGTAATCGTCCAAAACGTTCAAATAAAATATCCAAGCGGTATTATATAGTTGTATATCTTTCGAAAAAATTAATACAAGAGCTTCGAAAAATTTTTATTTTACCGTCTCGAAGCAAACTACGTTAAAACGATCAAATAAAATTTGAGCCTGTATTATCGTAATTGTTTTCATACAGAAATCGAGAACAGAAAAATAGGGATACAGCAGTCATTCATATAAAAGCATGAAAAACAGCAAACAGTACATTCAGAATATTTTCTAAAAATTGGGGCGTTACACCAATCACATCTCATACTTTCTAGGTGATAGTTTCCATCTCAAAAATATCCTTATTCATGTCTTAACACACTTTAGCAAACATATACAAATGATTCCAACTAGCCAAGAACTTGAAAACATCAAAAATGACATTTTTGAAGATTCTGGGCTTCACGCCGCAACATAAACTTGGCATGCCGCGGTGCCCTGCTCTCGGGTTTTTGGATGATTCATCACAACCTCGACGTGGCCTCTTCATGCCACGGCACGCATAGCAGAAAATGGTTTCTACAGAAATCGTGCACTGTTCCATTTGTTTTCTTCATGAGATTTGGCCATTCCAAAACAATTTCTAAGTGATGTTAGATCCCTATCTAGCTTATTAACACATAGAAATCATCAATCACTAACTTAAACCACTCAATTTGGATTAAGAACCAAAATCACACATACTTTGACCTAAAACTCATTTGTGTGCATCAAAGGTCTAAATGAAATGTTATAAGTTTCTAACTCAAACTCATGCTATGAATAAGTCATAAATAACCATTGAAACACATTCATGCTAGTAAAGCACATCAAACACCCCTAAAACTTATTTTGACCTATTATGCATCGAAAGTGCTTCCATGGAGAAAATGGTGAAAAGAGATGAATAAGAACTATATCCCCTACCTTTGGCAGCTAAGATGGAGATTCAAGCTTGGATGATCACACCTTGGACTTTCCTTTGGCTTTCCTTTTTTTTCTCCTCCTCTTCATTCACCTTTCTTTCCTCTTCTTTCCTTTGCTCTTGCACATTTTCTATTTCTGAAATGTGCAGCAAAGAGGAACCGTGAATGAGGCATAATAATGGGTTCCAACAGACTCTTAAAGCGTTTAGGCCATAACTGATAAATCTCGATCTGCTAAAAACATTTAGATTTAGCTAAATAAAGATTTCCCACTTCCAACAAATTTAAAATAAATACTAAGATTCATATAAAAAGTTGTTTCACCATTATCTCATTTTTTCATATTAGCTGGTAGTCAATCTGGCATTAAATGCACAACTAGTATGCCTAAAAATATCAAACTAACTTCGATTACCTTGAAACTTTAACTACGTCATTATTAGCTCAATTGTGACTTTGGAACAAACTATTCATATCTGTTTCCCTCAACTTTAGCCTTTAAAGTTATTATTTGAGTCATTTTAAGCTACTTTTTGCCTTTCAGGCTACAACAAAGTGTCTAAATGAATTCAGTTTGTCACAAACACATATACTAGTCTAACATGTTATTAAGAGTATTACATTTCTCCCCTCACTTTTTAAAATTTTGACCCCAAAATTGCTTACCTAATAAGAACAACTCTGGATAGTCCTGTCTAGCTCCCAAGTGGCTTCCTCTGTGTCATTGCCACCCCATATAAACTTTACCAAAGGAATCTACTTACCTCTAAGCTCTTTGACCCCTCTGTCCATGATCTTTACTGGTTGTATATCATAAGATAAATGATCTCTTAACTGTATAGATTCATATTCTATGATATGTAAAAGGTCTGAATTATACTTTCTCAACTGAGACACATTAAAAATGTCATGAAGGTTAGACAAACTAGGAGGAAGGACTATCTGGTAAGCTATGGGTGAAACTTTCTTCAAAATTTGGTAGGGACTGAGAAAATGAGGATTTAATTTGCGAGTTTTTAATGCTCTACTAATCCCTGAAGTAGAAGTAACTCTTAAGAAAACATATTCTCCCTCATCAAACTCAAGAGGTCTCCTTCTCTTATCAACATAACTCATTTGCTGACTTTGAGCGACAACCAACCTATCCTTAATCATTTTGATTTGCTATGTGGTCTGCTGGACCAACTCTGGGCCTAGGATGGTTCTCTCACCTACCTCATACCAACATAGAGATGATCTACACTTCCTTCTGTATAAAGCCTCATAGGATGTCATACCTATGATAGTATGGTAGCTATTCTTATAGGTAAACTCCACTAATGGTAAGAACTTATCCCAACTATCTTGCTATTCTAAAACACATACTCTAAGCATATCTTTAAGAGTTTGAATAGTTCTCTTTGTTTGCCTATCTGTTTGAGGGTGATAAGTTGTACTAAGGCTCAACTTAGTCCCAAAAGCTTTTTGCAAGGCTCCCCAAAATCTAGATGTAAATCTAAGATCTCTATCTGAAACTATACTTATGGGGACTCCGTGCAACTTAACTATCTTTAGATATAATTGTGGTAACTCTTCTGGTGAAAAACTAGCTCTCATAGGAAAAAAAGTGGGCAGATTTGGTTAATCTATCAACTAGGACCCAAATTGTATCATATCCTGATTAAACCTTGGGTAGACTCATTACAAAGTCCATAGAGATCTTATCTTATTTCCATTCAAGGACTCCCAAAAACTTATGTTCCAAGCTCCTTCAATAAGCTCAAATAGATTTATCTTAAGCCATAAATGGCTAACTTAGTCTTATTAAGGTAAAACTATCCCAACTCAATTCTTGGAATCAAGAATCAAGCTAAGAACTTGGATTTAACTCTCCAAATTCATCTCTCCATTCATAAACCCTAACCCCCTTCAAGAGAATCAAAAAGGGAAAAGATGAATAGAACTCCCCTACCTTGGTTGATCATCCATGGCCTTGATATTTCCTTTTTCTTCTCATCTTCCTTTTCTTTTCTCTTTTCATTTCTTTGTTTTTGCCCTCTGCAACCGTGGAAGAAGATTGGAGAAAAGAAGTCTTTTGACTTCTTAAAGGATAATTATTAAAGTTATTTGATAAATTTTTATCTGTTAGGAACAATTAAATTATACCAATTCAAGTTTCCTAACTTTCAACAACTCTAGATTAAATTCTAGGTTTCATATAATTCTTGTTTTGCCATTATCTTACTTTTTCATATCTGTTATAAAGTAATTTAGTATTAAAATACACAACTAATATGCTTAAAAATACCAAACTAACTCAGTTTGCCTTCAAACTTTAACTGCAGCTTGCTTAACTTATTTATGACTTGGAAATAAATCATCTATCTTTATTTCCCTTACTTCACCTTTAAAACCCTTTTCTGAGTCATTTTAGGTCACTTTTCACCTTCTGTGTTGCGGCAAAGTGCCTAAACTAATTCAGTTTGACACCAAACTTCACAGGCATATCAAGCAAGTGTAGCCCTAGAGCTCTTCATGAAAGTTGTAGAGCTCTCTCTCATCTTTCCTACAAGGTAAGATACATAATTTTTAAACATCTAGAACTCAATATATGGCCAAAATATTGTTGGTGTATGCCCTAGTGGCCAATACGTTTTGTTTGTATTTACATACATTATATTATGTTATTTTATATGAGGCATTTCATTTATTATGTTCTTTTTTTTGGTAAACATGATAAAGTCCTTAGAATAGTAAATTTGATACCATAGGACATCAAGTGGATGACTTGATCGTGAGATCCTATTGGATAAAATACTATTCTTAAATGTCCCTAGTCGTATTATTGTTAATTAGGACAACAATAATGCTTTGAGACTAGTATGTGCGTGATCGATGACCACATCTCACGGGTCATGGATATGAGATATCAAGTCTACACATAGATACATATTAGAGTAATGATGTATTGGACAGACCCGCCATGAGAACGCTACGTGGATCGTTACGTGAGTGTCATAAGCAATTCTCATAGTGATAATGGTGTATGTGGTCCTTTGACTGAAATCACTACGATTCCTACATGAGGAGTTGTGTGTTTTAATGCCATCAAACGTCATCCGTAACAAGATGATTATAAAGTTGGTTATTAGACATACCGCGATACATGTGGAGGGATGTGAGTGACCTAGATGGGATTTGTCCTTCCTACATAACAGAGTGATATCTTCGGGCCCCCGATTGAGTGAGACTATGAAATGCATGGCCATAAAATGAGTCAATATGAGATATTGATCTCATTTGTCATTACTATGTCTACTCGAGAATCGGAAACCGAAGATTGAACTAAACAAGGGTGACACGTTCCATGCCTTGTGTTCAATTTGGATATCTCGGACAAAGGGACTAAACTACACGGAAACATTGGTCACGATAGGTTATGTCAAATCACCGACATTCTCATTACTTGGGTAGCAGTGATGTGTTGCTAGATACCACTCATTGTTTGTAATATTAAAATGAGATTTTAATATTACTACCAACGTCATGAGAACCTGCCGAGTGGTCGCACACTTAGAAAGGACTAAATTGGAGTAATCGAATCCAAGTTAGACTCGGATTCAATTGTGGGCCTAACTCATGACGGATGGGTTTAGGGTTGCACCACTTACCTTGCTACTGCTCACACTCACTTAAGGCAGCCACTATTATAAATAGTAAAAGGGGGGCTGCTAAAAGGTTACATCACAACCCTAGCCGCACCTACGAAAAAGCTGAGTGAGAGATAGTGAGGTCTTCTTCTCCTCTCTTCGCAGCTAGCACTACGAAACAGAGGCGTGACTCCTTTTGCAAATCTGTTCGTGTGGATACCGCAGAAACATCGTCGCTATTACGGTGTTGGTGATTCACCTCGCTTGTGTCTGTCACGCTTCAAGAGGTAAAATTTTAAAAACCTCGGATTATGGATTTTTCGCATGGATCCTGTGAGGGAATTCTGTTATTCCGCTGCGAGACTTTGATCCGCAAATTCCCAACAAATATAGAAACGGTGTAAAATCTCAATAATAGTAAAAAAGATCAATTAAGCCCAATTTGAGCCCAGACTTACAAAATATGATCAAGCTCAATTAATTAAGTACATGGAGAGTGTAAATGACTAAAAATGAGGGTTTATTAATGTATAAAATATGTGATTATCAAATTCCCTCACACTTAGCTCTTTACACTCCTAGGTAATTCACATAAGACCAAAACTAGGGAACAAAGAAAAACAATACAAATTCAAAAGCTAAAAACTCTAAAAGACTCAATTTCCAATGATATTCAACTATGAAAAAGTTTACAAGCAAGAAGGGCAACCAAAGTTTCAAGGGATCAAAACATTCATGAGATAACATTTCTTCACACCTCAAATCAACAAGCAAGGTATCTTCAATTTGAAAAACATGAATCAAGAATAATAGATCCTCACAAGATACACTTTCAATCCCTTAAGTGTTTAAATGGTAGGTGTTTCACTCAATTTTACTCATGAACAATTGCACTACCATAAGCTTGCTTATCTTCTACTTCTCCACTACTCAAAACACATGCACACACAAATCAAGAGGACTTTATTCAAGGTTGTAATGGGGCCAAGGTAAGGGAAGGAAACAATATGGATATGACAAGTTAAGTACCAAAGAGAGTAAAAGAGCATTGGGGAGGAACTCAATCGACAAGTGACAAGTATGAAATTTTACCCCTAATTCCATATTATGCACATTCTCTTTACATATTCCTTCTCTTATTTATTTTTTTCTTTTTTTTATTTCTTTCACAACCTTTCTTGCATTTAATTTTTTTTCTTTTCATTTTTTTATGATTTTTAATTTTTTTTCACCAATCACCTTGCATATTACACATCAATTTGCACAACTCCCACACTTGAATTATTTTATTCTTATACAACAATCATGACATACTTTTGAAGTTATGACTTGTTTACTGGTTGGTGTGGAAACAGATAGGTCATATGGTAACTCTGACATAGGCAAATCCAACACCCTTACACAATCATAAGAAACAAAGGAGTGACGTGCTCCTGAATCATATATGACATTTAAAAGATGATTACGAATTATGCATGTACCTTGAATAAGGTCAGAAGATTAGGCCACCTCTGTTCCTCCTAGAGTATAAACTCGTCCCTTGGCTAGCGACTTTGGAGTAGGCATATCCTCCTTCCTCTGGGGACAATCTCTGAAAAAATGTCCCGGCTGTTCATATGCATAACACATAGACTAGTCTGCCAAACAAGGTCTGCCTCTATGTGTCTTCCTACATTTAGAACACTGTGGACCCTTAAATCCCTTCTTGCTTTTACCTTTGGGATTGCTTATTTTAGAAGCACTTTGCTTGTTCTTGTCATCATATCGCTTCCTCTTCTAGAAGTCTTGCAACTTTTCCTCTGATTGAGGTCTAGGAACACTTGACTCTACAATCCTGCATTTGTTGACTAATGAAGGAAAATGCCTGATCTCCATAGGTCTCACCACATTCTAGATCTCACATCTTAGACTAATTTCGAATTTCAAACATCGCTAATTCTCGTCTAGATTATAACGAAAACGCAAAGAAAATTTCGATAACTCCTCAAACTTAGCTACATATTGGCCCACTGACAAGATCCCTTGTTCTAACTGCATAAACTCCACTTCCTTATCATCATGTAGAGTTTTCATAAAGTACTTTTCTAGAAAAGTTGCCTTAAAGGCCTCCCATGACATCTAGGTTCTTTTGGCTCCTAGAACCCTTTTCATACCCTTCCACCAATGTTTCGCCTCTCCCTTTTAAATATATAAGGTGAAGGACACCTTTTGCTCATCCAAGTAAATCATCACATCAAAGATCTTCTTCATATCACTGAGCCACTCCTCAGTCTTACCGGGATTGTACTCGCCTCTAAAAGGTGGAGGGTTCATCTAACGGAAAGCTTATAACTCCTAAAAATTCTAATTCCTCTCGACTTGTACCTCTTGCATTGGTTGCACAAGTTGGGTGAGTTGTTGAGGTGGATTGACTTATATCCTCTCAAACATCCTTGTCGTAAGAATTGCTTGGTCCCTATCGCTTTAGTAGTAATGGTCGTCTGGTTTCTCATTGCATTGGCCATAGCCATAACTGCTTTAGCTATGTTAGGTCCCTCTAAAACTAAGTCCCTTGTTCCCTTAGTTCTCATTAATTGTGCCATAGTTTCTTGTACATAGGGAATAATTAATATTGAGCTGCAGTCTCAATATCCATGTAACTATGCAACAGTAGCTAATAACAAATCAACCTAAGGCAAATCATACAATTGTATCAAAGCATCTCACATAAGAGACTAGAAAAGCACAATTCATAAAAAGGAACTCTTAAACATGCCTAATGATCTGTCAATTATTTTTACACTCTAATTGCTTTAAGTTTGATTTAATTGGACTCCACTTGTGCTTAATTGTTAACATTTGGCTAGTTTCTAGATTTCAAGCTTAATTGGATCTTTACTATGAAACTATGCTTAAAGGTGATTATAAGCGATCATTAATTGAGTTGTGCTTTACAGAAAATCGTTGAATGATGGAGCCCTCAAGGAGAAAAGACTAAGAATGAAGAAACTAGAAGACACAGCCCATGTCCCTAAGACACAGGGTAGGTCGTGTTCTTCTCTGGTATGTCACATATTCTTAACACGGCCCATGTCATCAAACACGGGGTAGGATGTGTCCTTCTCTGGTATCACAAGTTGAATCCAGTTTTGAGCTTGCCCACCAACAAGGCCCGTGTCTTAAGACACGGGGTAGGCCGTGTCTCTCTCTAACTTGCAACCCACTTGAATTTGTGTTGACAGACCTGACACGGGGTAGGTCGTGTCATATGACACGACCCGTGTCTGCAAATCAGGAAACCAGATATGAATTCTAATAAAGCGTTAGGTATCCAAGGTTATAAATAAGATTGTTAGGGGTTCAAAAAGGGAGATCTCTGGATTAGAAGCAGTCAAGAAACTGAAGGAAATACGAAGAACAAGAAAAGGGAGATTCGATCAAAGATTAGAAACTCGGGTTTGAGCAATCAAAGATCAATAAACCTTACCCCTTGGAAACTAGTTTGATCTTTAGTTTTCTTCTCTTCTTTTATTCTAGATGATGTCTTTCTTCTGTTATTCTTTTGATTTTGAATTTGTCATGTGTGGCTAACTTTATTATTTGGTTAAGGGAGGATGAAACCCTAGTTTTGATCATGTGAATTCTGCATATTTCTTGATTTCAATACAGTTGTGTTTCTATTCATATGTTTTTTTATCTTAATTCAATATAAAGGTTTTTATATTTTCTGCCAATTTTGAAAGTGGTAAAACTAGGATTGTTATGCGTGGTTACGGTGGTAGGACTAGTGAAACATATGATCTAAGTAATTCAATCCTGGTGTGTGATTGGATCTTAGTGTGATTGGTTTTCTAAATCATAATGCGATCATTAGGTAAGTGTAAGAGCGGTTGCTTTACAAATAACTACTAATTATGGATTGATTTGAGCGGTTGCTAAATTAACCAAAACTTAAGGAAAACTGGGAATTAATCTCACAATCACATAGAAACATAATTGGTCATATTGAGATAAAGGATATGTAGGTTAGCATTATCATATAAATCTAGTGGTGAATTTTATCTCTTAACCAATACCTTTTAATTGGTAATTCAAATTGTGTTTTTTGTTATTACTTTAAATTCAATTTCTGTTTTTAATTTTAACAAACAAAACCAATTTTTACAATTTACTATTTTTGAGAGTTCAATTTAAGAATCAATTAATAGTGTTAATTGAATTAGTTCTTTGTGGATCAACCCTTACTAACCACAACTAGTTGTAAGGTTTTTATATAATTTTGGTGGAACTTGGCAACTAAATTTTGTTCTAAATTTTAATCACAATTCACACCACACCAAATTTTGGTGCCGTTGTCGGGAAACTAATTGTCCAATTGCGCTATTAATTTGTTTCCTATTTTTCACTCTGTTTTTGTTTCAGTTTTTAATACTTTCATTCCTTCTTTCCGACTATTTTGCAGGTGTTCATGTCTAATGAAGAAGTGAACGCGCAATTGAGGAATTTAAGGAATTACTTTGAACAAGTCAGCTTATATCCTCAATTTCCCTTCCAATTCACACTTACTAACATCGAAGCTGCTCGCCATATAGATTTTTCCAGTTCTGAGATATCTTCTGAAACATATGAAGAAATGGTGATGGCAAAAAATACTTTAAGGGTGTTGGGCGCTCCAGACTTAGACCAACAACCTTTGTGCATAGAAATTCTAAAAAATGAAGGAGCATTTGAGTTGAAATCTGGTTTAATCCATCTTTTACTATCTTTCAATGGATTAGTAGGGGAAGACCCTAACAAGCATTTGAAAGAGATATATGTGGTGTGTTCTAGCATGAAGCCTACCAGAATTTCAATAGAACAAGTCAAGCTCAAGGTTTTTCTATTCTCATTGAAAGTTCTGCCAAGGAGTGGCTATACTACTTGCCACCCAGATCTATTAATTCATAGCAAGACATGCTCAAGTTTTCCTGGATAGATACTTCCCTGCCTCTAAGGCTGCCACCATTCGAAAAGAAATTTGTGGCATCTAACAAAGGCATAGGGAATCACTTCATGATTATTGGGAAAGGTTTAAGAGGTTGTGTGCTAGCTGTCCTCAACATTAAATCAGTGAGCAACTTTTGATTCAGTATTTCTATGAGGGTTTGTTAGTTATGGACTGCAACATGATTGATGTTGCTAGTGGATGAGCTTTGGTTGATAAGACTCCCCAAGAAGCTAGAAACTTGATCTCAAGAATGACTGCAAACACTCAATAATTTTTCACTCGAAATGACACCAGAGTGAGAGCAGTTAAAGAGGTAGAAATGACTAGTTTGCAGTAGCAAATGACTCAGTTGACTGCCATAGTTCAGCGGCTTATGGATAATGGAAAAGCACCGGTGAATGCTTGTGGGATTTGTTGCTCTTATGGACATCCCTCTGATATGTGTCCCACTCTACAAGAAGACACAAATGAGCAAGCAAAGACAGTAGAGGAATTTTTGGACTTTCCAAAAACTACAACCCCTACTCCAATACATATAATCCAGGGTAGACAGATAACTTTAGCTATGGAAAGCAGCCCCAGAGTCAACCTCCAGCCTATGGACCTCCAGGATTTCAACAGAGGCAAGCATCTTTCCTACCAAGATAGCAACAAGCTCAAGCTCCTAGGCAACATAAGCCTTCACTAGAGGAGTTAATGAGGCAAATGGCCACTAATAACATTCAGTTTCAACAAGAAATAAGGGCCACCATCAATATCCTTCAAAACCAAGTGGGGCAGTTAGCCACAGAAATCAACAAGGTTCAAAGCCAACTTTCTGGGAGACTTCCTTCACAACCGGAAGTGAATCCGAGGGAAAATGTTAGTGTTGTCACATTGCGAAATGGGAAGAGGTTAGATGAACCTCCACCTCCCCCATAAGTCATTAAAGAGAAGGATCAAAAGCCAAATGAGGTAAATGAGGAAAGGAAAAACTCTAAGGTCCCCAAGGTAAGTATTCCTGCACCCCTTCCTAAGTATGTCACTAAGACTTCATTCCCTAGTAGGTTGGTTAAGACCAAAAGAGATGAGGCTGAGAAGGATAGAGATTTTTTTTAGACTTTCAGAAAAGTGGAAGTCAATATTCTATTGTTGGATATAATCAAGCAAATCCAGAAATATGCTAAGTTTCTTAAAGAAGTATGCACCCAAAGGAGGCGACTGGAGGGTAATGAGAGAATCAATATGAACCAAAATGTTTCAGCCTTCATTCAGCCTATGCCTCATAAATGTAAGGATCCAGGGACTTTTACAATTCTATGTGTTATAGGCAATTATAAATTTGAGCATGCCATGCTAGATTTAGGTGCTTCTATTAATGTAATGCATATATCTATTTTTAACTCTCTTAGACTTGGCCCTTTGCATTCTACAGGTGTTGTGATTTAGTTGGCTAATAGAAGCAATACGTATCCAGCCGGGTTAATTGAAGATGTATTGGTAAAGGTTGATGAGCTAATCTTTCTTGCAGATTTTTATGTTCTGGAAATGGAGGGGAAGTCACCATCCAACAAGGCTCCACTCATTTTAGGAAGGTCATTCCTCAAAACAGCGAGAACCAAAATAGATGTGCATGCAAGAACTCTATCCATGGAGTTTGGAAACTTAATTGTTCAATTTAACATTTTTGATGCTATGAAGCATCCCATGAAGGAACATTCTATTTTTTATATTGATTTACTTGTTGATTTAGTTGAGGACACTTATGATGAATTGTGTGCTGAATTTCCTGATTTAATTGGTTACAATGATTCTATCCATAGCCACTCATGTACTGATTGTAATGTTGATATGATATATGCTATTTGTGCTAAGATTTCTGCATACTTGAGAGATGATGATTCTGTTTACACAGTAGCTAATGGTATTGAAGGATCTATCAACAATGTTCATAATACAGTTGCAAAATCTAAGACACAAAGAGGGGTGGAGTTGAAGTCCAACGAAGAATTTTCAGAGAAGGAAAAAAAGCACCGGATGACGGTCACTACTATAATGAATTTTGTTTTTGGACCATGGTCCAATATAACCAATGAAAATGGAGTTGATAAAGTAAACATACTGCATTCCAGTGGTGAATCCAAGGAAATTAAGGAAGGCCAATGGAACCCTGGTGGAAGCTCTCATGCTGCTTCAAGCATAAGTTGGTCATTACACTTTAAGCTATAGGACCCTGGAGGAAGTCTTTTCACTTGATAAGGATGTTTCTTTTCATTCCTTCTATTTTACTTGTTCATCATTAATTGATGATTTTAATGAATGATGTTTTTCTTTTAAGCTTTACATTGAGGACAATGTAGAATTTAAGTGTGGGGGAGGAATTTACAAAAAAATTATGTTTTTAATTGCTTTTCAATGATGTTTTGAACTTTGAGAAGTTTATGAATTTGAAGCAATTGAAATTCAAGGTTCATAGCATTATTAAATAATTTTTCTTCCTTATTGAATTTGACATACTTGGTTTTGGATGTTTAATTGATGAATTGAGCTTGATAGATGCATACCTTGTGAGATTTTGAACTTATTGATGGATGGATTTAACATTTATGTCATTCTCTTCTTTCTTGTGTGACTTTCACTCATGGCAATTCATCGCTCTAGAACTTGCTTAGATTTTTTTTAGGCTACATTTTTACTTGTATACATGAACATGATTGAGGTCTTCTTTCTTGATTAACTACTTCAGCCAAATAGCCAACATTACATCATTTCCCTTTGATTAACCCCTTTGAGCCTATTTGCCTGTTCTTTGTCTTAGCACATTATATGTCTTATGTGAAAAACTATATTTATACCTTACCTTAGGGAATAGGAGAGCATTGGTCCATTTTCATTGGAGGAGCTCTTTTGCTTGTGGATGTAACACACCGAAAATTGATAATTTCATGATAAATAGTTATTTTATAATTTTTGTGATTTTTGTGGATTTTTGTAGATTTTTTCAGAAATGTTGAATATTTTAATATATTCCTTATTTTGTGTGCGCATTGAGCGGAGCCAGGAAAATAAAATATTTTCCCAGATGATGGTAAACCTTGAATTGTGAAAACGTCGACGGGAGATTTTACTAAACCCAAGGCCAGGCACAATTTATGAAGTTTGCATTTTCTAAGATTTTTATCTGATAAATAAAAATCGTTGTATAATTTATTATCCGTTGGATAATAAATATTGATTTCTATTAACTGTAACGTTTGTTCATTGGATAATAGCTTGTATTAAAATGCTTGTCACATTTTCAAAATGTCAACTTTATATCACATCATGTTGACTTTTTCAAAAATTTAACAAAGCTTCTCAAAGAAGCTTTGTATCAAGCTTCTCAAGGAAGCTTTCCTTAAGCTTCTAGAACATTTTTTTCCTCCTTTCTCTCCCTTCTCCACGGTAATGAGCCAATTTTGGGAGCCACAATTATGTTTTTCATTTCATCACATTTTCATTTCTAATTTCAAAAAGCTATCACTTTCTTTCTCTACACTTTCTTTCTCTCATTTTCCTCCAAGCTCTCTCTTCCTCTTCTCTTCTCCTCTTCCACAACACCCAACACGTTCTTCCTCCTCCATTGTTTCTTGATTTCAAGCAAAGACTTTGCTTGAACTAACCATCCCTTTGAAACTTTTCATTCTTGTTGGAAGACATCTTCAAAAACTCAACTTTTTCCCCTCCATTTTCTCACCACCCCCACGGTCAAGACTCCATTATTGGTCATCCAAGCTTTTCATTCAACCAACCTCATTTCCTACCATTTCTCATCATCTAAAACGTTTTCCCTTTTATAACCATCTCTAGAATCCTCTATTTTCATCTTCTTCCATCAAGCTTTAAAGCATGAAACTTTGACGTAAAAGTTTATAGCTTTTTCATTTTTCCATCTCATTTTCGTGATCCATGGCCACTTAGGTGATCATGGATACCTTTTTCTATCTTTGATTGTGATTTTTGGGAGTTTGAATATTTTAGGGCTTTGAGGCAGTAGAGGACGAATTCCCAAAGGAAAAAGAGCTTGCTTTCCTTGTTGTTTCTCTTAGTAAGAGGGAGATTATCTACTTCAACCTCTATTGGTAGTGGGAAGCTTATTTGTGTGTTAATTTTGAGAAACTCATGTTAGGGTTGCTCTCTTGATTATATGATTTTCTAATGATCTTTTTATTAACTTCCTTTTATGTGATTTTATTGGTTGTATTTGTGTATGTTGATGATCTTGGATTGATTTTGATGGATTGGAAATATGAAATGGAAGCAAGGGTTCCTTGCTCTCCTTAATGAGGCTCACGACCATAACTCCTTCAAGAGGGTGTTCATGGTCAAAATTTTGCAACAAGTTGAAAAGATAATTAATCAAGTGAATAACAATCAATGGAGAAATAAAAAATTTGGAACCCCTATTTCCCTTGAGGCTGACGGCCTCTTAAGGTGAAAATGCCACAAAATGTAGTGTTGAAATGGAGACTTGCTTAATTAAAAAATTAGAGATCTATTGGAAGTTCATAAAATGGGAAGAATAAAGAATAAGACTTTATCCTATAACTTAGAATAATTTTGGACTTAAGGAAAGAATAAGAGAGTGTGTGAGACTTAGAGAACCTTAGAATAATTTTCTAAGTGATTATGATTAAGTTAAGGTAAAGAACTTGACTAATTAAGAGAAATAAAGATTGAATAAGAATTTCAAGAGAATTCCTCTAGAGAGATTTTATAAGAAATGTTAAGTTAAAGTGAAATTTTATAATGAACCTTAAAAAGTGTATTGTCACTTTTGAGAACTTGATACTATGTTATTGTGGATCCATGAGTGGGACTAAGAAATTATTGATGTTTAACTTGGCCAAATTGTGGCATGTTATGGAAAAGTATATTATTGCTAAATATACATGAATATGCATTGAGTCATCATGCATTGTTAAAATAAGGTTGTATGCCTAGGAGTTGAATCACACCTTAGTGCGGGTGCCAATAAATTAATGTAGGTCATATCATTGACCTTGGGGGCCTAAGGGTGGCGGTATCTCACAAATGGACAGTTGGTAGCTCCTCTGGGCCATGGGATAGATCGTTGCAAATGCACCGATGATACCGAGACACTGTCCTATATCGCGATCTTGTGAGAATGTCGTTGTATAAAGCCTTGTTGTGCAAATAATTGATTTTTCTGGAAAGCACTTAATTTTAGGCTGACGAGATACTGACATGTCTCCTTGATCATTCTCTCTGATGTTTTTGTCTAGCTCCATGGAGTAGGATTTTTGGTACCGAATGTTGGATTTTGGTACCATGTGCATGTGCATAGTGAGTCAACATATTATTTGGAATTTATTCATATGATGATGGAACTATTATTTATTGATGTATAACTGCCTGGATTTGTTAATGTATTTATTATGTGAATCTTGATGCTGATTATTTTTCCTGCTATGCTATGTGGGCATCCTATGTCATTCTGTTTCTTTACTTCCATAATTGGTACTAAATGTAAGATGTCTCACATCTTTTCAGTACTTTTGCTATTCTGTATATTTGTGCGTTTCTCCGAAGACGTTGGTGAAGAAGGGGAAGTGCATGAATTCCCCGGCTTTTGGCCTAACATTGATTAGTACTAGTTTGGAACATGACATCCCGTCCACGTGGATTTTTGGGGTATATTAGGCTGACATTTCATGGAGGTCTGGACTCTTGGCACATCAACCTGAGTATGGATCGCTCATCTACCATGAAAACGTGTCTGTGTCTCTAGCGTGGGGTCGTCATGATCCGCCTGTTTTTACTGCTAATGTACACTTGTATTTAGAATTTTACTTGCCCATTCGTGATATGTGCGATGAGCATTACTACTCCCCACAAGAGGATTTTTTCTTATCCTCTGCACGAGCCCCCGCTCGTAACTCGGCTGCTCCGATGAGGATTTCCTCTGACGAGGAAGACCCCGAGGTGGATCCAGCCACGGTTCCTTCTTGTTAGTTTTAGGGGCTGATGTTGTTGATAGCCACTGATGGCTATCTGTAAATCTTTTTGGTGGGCTGTATATGTGTAATCATTTTGGGGTATGTAAAGCTTTTACTTTTTATATATCTATTGATGTAACTAAACAAATATGATATAAGTATATATATATGATGTATGGTTTACTTCTTATATTAATTTCTACTATAATTATGTTTTAACTTTTTCTTACAACAAAAAAAAAAAGAATCCGCCAAATTATTATATGTTTACAAATGAACATGCTTATCTATATCTAAATGAACTGGATCTTAGTTTATGTTTCGTTTTCTGCATTGTGATCTTGGTGTGACGTTCCCTCTCCAAAATAGGGCGTTACAGTGGGCAATGTATAGTACAAGTGTGGGGGTTGTGTAAATTGATGTGCAATATGCAAGGTGATTGGATATAAAAAAATGAAAAGAAAAAGATTATGAAAGAAAAGAAATCGAAGGAGAAGGAATAAGAGAAGAAATGTGCATTATATGGAATTGGGGGTAAAAATTTCATTCTTATCACTTGTCATTTGAGTTCCTCCCCAATGTTCTTTTATCCTCTTTTATATTTATTTTGTCATATCTATATTGTTTCCTTTCCTTACCTTGACCTCATTATAACCTTGAATAAAGTCCTCTTGATTTGTGTATGCATGTGTTTCAAATAGTGAAGAAGTAGAAGATAAATAAGTTTATAGTAGTGCAATTGTTCGTGAGTTGAATTGAGTGAAATACCTACAATTTAAACACTTGAGGGATTAAGAGTGTATCTTGTGAGGATCTATCATTTTTTATTCATGTTTTTCAAATAGAAGATACTGTTACCTAAGTGGCTTCAGTACTCAAGAGGGGGGTGAATTGAGTATTTAAAAAACTTTTTCGTAAACCCTTTTTAACACGAATTTCTTGAAGCAATATAATGAATATATAAAGATGATAAAATGCTTTAAGAATAGAAAATAAACAATTAAACAATGATAAATAAATTGCAATAAATAAAGAGATAAAGAGAAGAAAAGCAGGCATGATATTTATCCTGGTTCGACCACCAACCACTTGTGGCCTACGTCCAGTCCCCGAAACACAGTTCGAGATTTTTTACTATTCAAAACAAGTTTAAAACAGGTGCTTGCAACCTTTACACAACAGGGATACCTCACCCTATATACTAGAGGGATACCTCACCCCCTATGAAGGATACCTCACCTTCTTTACAACAAAGGATACATCACCTTTTTACTGAGGGATACCTCACCCTCACAATTTCACTAAGGGATACCTCACCCTTTTACAAAAGCCTTCGAGGGATGCCTCACCCTCTCAGAAATACAACAGAGAATAGATGAAAAATAAAGTCTCACAAAGAGTAAATATCACAAGTTGAAGCACTATAAAGCTCTCTAAGGATATCTCAAGATTTTGGCGAAAAAAGCACAGAAAATATGAGAAAAATAGTGAATCACGTTTTTGGCACAAGCAAAAAAAAATAGTTCAAATCATTGGGCAACCTTCAGAAGAGACCCAAGGTCTCTATTTATAGAGCATTGAAAGAAAATAGCCGTTGGGTACAATTAAAACACCATTAAAGCAAAATATGGTCGTTTCTTTCCATTTTCGAAAGCTTCGTAAAACCATTTCTGAGATACGTTATTCGAATACCTTATGAGGTATTCGAATACCTTTGTTTTAAAAAGGCTCGTGAAAACAGATTGGAAGATGGTTATTCGAATACCTCTCAATGTATTCGAATACTTCAGTCTAAAAACGTTTTTCTGAGATCAGGTGTATTCGAATACCAAACTGGTTATTCGAATACCTTACTTTTTAAAACAGATTTTGAAAAGCTTTGTATTCGAATGCCATGCATGGTATTCGAATACCTCTGTTGAAAACATGAAACGTATCAACTTGAAAACCATTCTATTCGAATACCTCATGGGGTATTCGAATACCCCTGATATAAAATCAGTTTTAAATACTTTTAAATATCCAGAAAATGATTCTTTAAGTTTGGAAAAACAATTTTGAAAACATTTCTTTGCAATAAAAAATAATGAGATATCCAATGAGTCTCTTTACAAAGATCCTAAGTCCTAAAGCTATTCTTGAAGGTCTTGGACTTGGTCTTGCCATCATCTTCGTGTTTGTTATCATCAAAACAACTATCCATGTTAGCTAGCCAATTACATTCTCCCCCTTTTTGATGATGACAAACTAACATTTGAGAAAAGAATTAGTTCATATAAATTGGAATTTACAAAGATGTTTAGAGATACTTACTCCCCCTCTTTTTCATAAGAGGTGATTTATATCAGAGATGTGCATAGCAGCCCCCCCTTACTTTTGGAATCCAATTTCCATTTTTATCTTACCAAACTTTTACTTTTTCTTCCCCTGACTTTTCTCAAATAAATAATTCAAGCTTTTTCTCTCCTTTTTGTCATGATCAAAAAGATGGGGCAAGATAAAGCATAAGGCTGAACAATGTATATTCCAGTCCAACAAGATATGTTCATTCATAGCATACAAGAATAGTAACAGAGTTTAATTTTATAAATTTAGCAATATAAGCACAATATTTAGCACATGAGCAAAGATATATTCATTCATAGATCAATTAATTGCATTGTATTATCATAAAAAATAGTCATTACATTGACCAAGAGAATTATTTATATTCGATACCACTTGTTATCAAATATAACCACTTGTTATCAATTTCTTATAAATCTATCATACATCAAGAGAATCATAGATATTAAATATTTTACTTGATGAAATATGTTATAGGGATCAGAACATTGTATAGAACTAGCATTATTTACCCTGTATGCAATGACAAAAAAATAATAATATCTAATTTGACACTTTTGTCAATGCTAAGTATGTTTCTCATGTAAAAAAAATTTAGTCATTTAAGATAGTCTTGAGCTTTCTTCCATTGAGTATTCCATTTCAATGTACTTGAAGAAAGTCCCCTCATGTCCTCTTCATTTATTTCCCTCAAGTTGAATATTTTTTTTCATTCAAGAGTTTGCTTGAGGTAGTTATAACCCTACAAAACAATTCAAAGTATTTTCATTGGTATCCATTAATTTTTGGATCCATAGAGGTTAGCCAAACTCATAAGCAAATAATCATTTAAAATAATAAGACAAAATAACAAATGAGTTCACAAGGGCAAAATATATTTCATTGATTAATTTGGCCAAGTAACCACTTGTTTGATACCACTTGTTGCACTTGTTATCACGTTCATATATATATCAAAACAATAGCCAATTACATTAAGCATTTGTATTACAAAGAAATTAAGTATGTAGCATATTCTTGAGAGAAAGAAGGAGCAAGAACAAGCTAAGAAATATGCATTTAAGAGCATCATGTAATTTTCATTTAAGGCATAAATTTAGGCTCAAAAGAAATGAGATGTATTTCATCAAAAGTATGATATTCATAAAATCAAGTATATTTATATTGCATTTGCATAAAAAAAGAATATAAATAGAACAGAGATCACGACGTAAATTTGATTTTCAGCCATGTGGTATTCGAATACCTCTTGCTGTATTCGAATACCCACCACAGAAAAGAAGACAAGGCAGGTGCAAGTATTCGAATGCCTTAGAAGGTATTCAAATGCTCCAGAGGCATGTGAGAAACACTGATATGATAAGTTTCTGGGTATTCGAATAGCTATATTAGTTATTCGAATATTCTAGCTTATAAAACTATAAGAACGCTGTACTGATGTATGGTATTCAAATACCTTATGATAGATGCAATGGTATTCGAATACCATAGGGAGGTATTTGAATAACTTTATCAGAAAAACAAGATTAACACATACTGAAGTGCATTATGGGAGAGGGAAACTTATTACCTAATGATGAAGAGCTTATTTCATGATTGCAACTTTAAGCTTCTTGAGAATAAGAAAGAGAGCTTGAAAATATTTTCGGTTTTGTGTTTGCAGCAACCACTTTCAAAATGGCATCGTTAGCTCTTGGCCTTCAAGTACACCTACAACACATTTTAATTTGTGGCTTTTGGTACCCAAATTTTCTTGGGTCCTTGAATGTCAGTTTTGGGTATAGTACTCTTGGGAACCCATACCATTTTAGTTCCAATTTTTGTATTAATGTTTTTCCTTGCATTGCATGTTGATGCACTATGACCCTTCTTCCTATAATAAAAACATTTGGTAAATGGGCTACTAGAAGTACTTGAATAAATAAAGAAATTTTTATACGATTTGTGCTGATTTTTCGGGTTATAACCAATTCCAGCTTTTTCAAAAACAACCCTTTGTTTCCCTAATATGATATTTAAATTATCTCTTCCACAGGTGAATTTTGCAAGGGTGTTCTTTAAGTCTTCAATTTCTTTTTCGAGTATATGACATGAAGAACAAGACAAAGATGTAGAAGCATGTGAAATGCAGGTTGAGCATGCATCAATTAATCCTAATGTCTCATTTTCAATTTTTAATTCTTTAATTTCTTCATTTAAAATAAGAATTTGATTTTTCAAAGAAGAAATAGTTTTCTTAGATGAAGAAATTATTTTAGTGAGCTTAAGAGATTCCTCATGCAACTCTTCAAAAGCGTCTTGTAATTCATCATAAGAATGAGATAATTCATAATTAGAAATTACCTCAGTGTCGCTTTTTTCTTCTTCTTCTCCTTTGGCCATAAAACATAGATGGACTTCTTCACTATCTAAACTATCGGTTGAGTTCATGTCGTTGTCGTCCCATGCTATGTAAGCTCTTTTTTCCTTTGAGGGCTTCTTTTCAAATTTCTTTGGAGAAAAATGCAGTCTTCTTTGAGTTCCTTTCTTTTTGAGAAACCTTATGAATTTCTTCACTAGAAGACTGAGGTTCTCTTCATTTAACTCAATGTTGTCCATGTCATTTCCATCGTCTTCTTCTTCATTATTGATAGTGGAGGTGGTGGCTTTAAGTGCAATCCCTTTATTTTTCGTATCATTTTCTTCACTTAGGTCAAGCCTGTTGAGTTCTAATTCGTGCTCTTGAAGTTTTCCAAAAAGCGTAGCTAATGTCATTGTTGACAAGTCTCTCGATTCTGATATGGCTGTTACTTTGGGTTGCCAAATCCTGCTAAGACATCTCAACACTTTGTTAATCAAATCTTCGTTAGAAAAACTTTTTCCTAAAGATGCAAGATGATTTACAATGTGGGTGAACCTCTTTTGCATTTCCTGAATGCTTTCAGCATAGTTCATTCTAAATAAGTCATATTCTCGAGTAAAAGAATTTATTCTCGATCTCTTTACTTCACTAGTACCCTCATGGGTAACTTGTAAAGTGTCCCACATTTCTTTAGCAGTTTTACAATTTGAAATTCTGAAAAATTCAACATACTCCAAAGCAGTGGTAATGATGTTTTTGGCTATCAAGTTATATTGAACTTTTCTTTTATCATCTTTAGACCAATCATTTCTAGGTGTCTCGATTTTTACACCATCAACAGCTCGTGTAGATATAAATACGCCATTTTCGACAGCATCCCACACATCTAGATCAATAGCCTCAATAAAGATTTTCATTCTTTCCTTCCAATATGCATAACCATCCCCATTGAAAAAGGGTGGTTGATTTATGGAAGTTGCTTCTAAAAAACCATTTGATGAAGCCATGTACTCTTGAAGCGGCTAAGCTCTTTATACAAGAGTCTAGCTCTGATACCACTTGTTACCCAAGTGGCTTCAGTACTCAAGAGGGGGTGAATTGAGTATTTAAAAAACTTTTTCGCAAACCCTTTTTAACACGAATTTCTTGAAGCAATATAATGAATATATAAAGATGATAAAATGCTTTAAGAACAGAAAATAAACAATTAAACAATGATAAATAAATTGCAATAAATAAAGAGATAAAGAGAAGAAAAGCAGGCACAATATTTATCCTGGTTCGACCACCAACCACTTGTGGCCTACGTCTAGTCCCCGAAACACAGTTTGAGATTTTTCACTATTCAAAACAAGCTTAAAACAGGTGCTTGCAACCTTTACACAATAGGGATACCTCACCCTATATACTAGAGGGATACCTCACTATGAAGGATACCTCACCTTCTTTACAACAAGGGATACCTTGTAACGCCCCAATTTTTAGAAAATATTCTGAATGTACTGTTTTCTGTTTTTCATGCTTTTGTATGAATGACCGCTGTGTCCCTATTTTTCTGTTCTCGATTTCTGTATGAAAACAATTACGATAATACAGGCTCAAATTTTATTTAATCGTTTTACGTAATTTGTTTCGAGACAGTAAAATAAAAATTTTTCTCGAGCTCATCGTATTAATTTTTCTCAAAGATATACAACTAAATAATATTCTTTGGATATTTTATTTGAACGTTTTGGACGATTACCTACGTTGTGGGAAAAAATGGGAAAATGACCGTTACGTCCCGAACGTACTGTTTTCACTGTTTTTGTCTGTTTTTAATTGTTTTCTTCTTGATTTAATGCCTGAAAATACTGTCTGTGAATTTTTATGGACTTTTTGTGTGATTTGCTCCGAGGCGGAAAATAATATTTTTCGGGCCGGGAAATCTTATTTTATTGTTTAGAATTGGGGGATCTTACTTAACCCGATTCTCGAATGAGACTAAAAATAATCTTTTAATTTTTAGGATTTAATCACAAATAAAATAATTTTATATTATTATAATATTATTTTATTAGTCAAGATATTTTAGTGACAAGGACCCTAAATATTTTGCGGGACCCACAATTAGCCGAACGGTTAGATCGGTAGCTTAATTAATCACCGTAAGCTGTAGAACTTTCCAGAACAGTGACTCACTAGTCGACTCAACAAAGCATTTAATACTGCTGTGTGACTCAGCATGTGAGTCACCTAGGAACCAACCAATGGGATTCAAGCTTGCTCACCAAGGCTTGATCTTGGCCTTTGATTCATCCAATGGCTTGGATGAAGCCAAGCAAGGTGCCCACCTTGCACCTCACTTAGTGCTACGGCCAAGAGGCCTTAGGAGACAAAAAATCACCTTCCATCTTCATCACTTTTCTCTCTTCTCTCTCTTCAAAACCCTAGCCACCATTGTTGTCCATTTTCCTCCTTCCATTCGGCCAAGCTAGTTTCCTAACACTCCAACCATCCAAAATTTTTTCTAACCAAGTTTCCTTAACCTAAACACCATTCTAAGAACCTTTGTAGTTGGGAGTTTCTTCAAATTCTTCCATTTAGGGCTTGAAACCAACTTTGAAAGTTTTACCTAGAAGGTAAAATTTCATGCTTTTCTTTTCTCTATTCTTTTTCAAAGTTCTAAGCCATGATTTTTCCATGGTTTAGCTTCTTTTTCATGGTTAGTAACATGTAGGTTTTGTTTGAGATTTTTAGGTGTTTGGTGGAGTGAAAACCGTGACCTAGTAGGTGTGAAAGCAAGCTTTTTGTCTTCATTTAAGGTAAGAGGAAGACAATTCTTATCATCCCTTGATGGTGGTAAGAAGATGGATTGTTTGTAGAATCCATAAGGATTCGGTTGTGGTGTGTTTATTGATGTGTATTTGTTAATTTTTGTGGTTGCTAGTAGCTTAATTGTTGTATGTTAGTAGCTTTCTTGTTTGGTAATTGTAATAATTTTGCATGTCTAATAGCTTTTGATTGTATGTCTATAAGCTTTAAATTAGGTTTTTTGTGTTAGAAATATTTTGCATGTGTTAGAAATATTTTGCATGTGTTAGAGATATAAATGCATGTGTTAGAATTGTATGATAAGGTTTAGGATGTGAATAACATGTGTAAATTTGCATGAGTGTTCCAAAGAACACATTCCCTAGCTCACGGCAATGCCAAAATGTGAGGACCAAAATGTTCTCTTCATTTTTCCTAAAGTGCAACTTAATTGATTAGGAGAAATAAGAAGGTTTTAAATGGTTTTGATCAAAGAAAAGGAATTTATAAATCAAATGGTAAAGATTTAGTACATTTTGGGCCAACATGCCTAAAAGATTTATTTGATTCAAAATCATTACTTTATAACATGATTTAATGAATTTAGATAAGATAATACCTTTGACATGATTTAGAAATCAAATGAAAAAGTTTTACAAAATTCAGCCAACATGCCACTATAGGTAATTATGATTTCTAAAACTTGATTTCAAACTTTTTTTTAATCAAAAAGAGACAATACAAGTTAACAAGAAATTTTCTATAATGATTTTTGAAGAAACAAATTGAGTAGAATTAAGCTTAAAGGATTAAAACTAGTGATTTTATCATTAGGAAGTAAAATACAGAAATTTTGAGAAATTTTCTAACATATAGCTCACTTTAGGTTTTGAAGCATGTTAGAGATTTCAAAAAGAATTAAATTATATGGTTAAAAATTAGGTAAATAGAAAATTTTATGGAAAATTTAGAAAACCATTATTATAAGTTTATAAACAAAATGCTGTCAATTTTTAGTAAAAATGAACCTATAAGATAGTAAAAATATCCTAATGACAAGATATGCGGTATGAAAAATTATTCTACGTAGTTTAAATGTACTAAATACTATTTCTATCTGTTTAAACGGTAATTTTAAGGGCATTCGAATAAGAAAATGATTTAAAAATCCTACGCGATTGAGAAAATGTATTAAAAATGCTACGCGATTTTAAAAACAGAAAAATATCTTTACCCGATTTTTAAACGTTTGTAAAAACGACGGAATTATGAAAATGCGATAAAATTTCTACGCGATTGACCGTTCTTGTGTCTATTTTATGTTTGTCGAAAAATGTGAACCCGTACGTGCTTTTGAAAAAAATTTATTTTATCTTTGTCGGGAAAATGTGAACCCGTCATGTGCTTTTGAAAATTTATTTTATCTTTGTCGGGAAAATGTGAACCCGTGTGCTTTTTGAAAATTTATTTGTTTGTCGGGAAAATATGAACCCGTCATGTGCTTTCCATCTATCTCATTATGTGTGCCATATATTTGGTGGATTTGTTGACGAGACGAATCACATCGTGTTGTCGATGCGATAAACGTAGTGTGGTTCATTGTTCTAATGAACTTGGAGACTTTAGTGTACGGGATCCCACATATGGACAGTTGGTCGCTCCGCTGGGCCGTGGTAAACCGATAGCACACTATGGTACTCGACATACACTATATTTAATCAAGATTGGTGAAATCTAGTAGTACATTTGCCTGTAGTGCCACAACGTGAGACCGTGAACTACACCACGCCTGGATTGATGGATTCCTGTGTCGTGGGGCTATAGACGCAACGTGTGACAGACAATAATAGTTGGTGGGGCAGCCGTGGTACTATTAGGTTTTGCGAATCATTCCTCTCTCTGATACTTGTGTTTTTTTTTAGCTCCATGGAGTAGGATTTTGTTATATTATTTATCTCTATGTCTATTTGTTTCCATCTTATCTATTTATTTTTATCTGTATTTTATTTATTTATTTTATCCGGTTCTTGTTATTATTTATTATTATATCTTATCTGTTTATTTATATTTCTTATTTTATCTGTGAGGTTTTATCTCGTGAAGTGACATATTGTGATGATACCTAAATTTTACTTCAATTAATTATTATAATTGTTAAAGCTTTATGTATTGCATGAACTGTATGTATATATTGTTTGTCATCTTTTTATTAGCCATGTTGTGATGATTTTATGTTGTCTTACCTCTTTATTATATGTATTTTCTGTTTATTTATTTTACGCGGTAAAGACTTCGAGGAAGAGGAACAGCCTCTTGAGATCGTGTACCCTTTGAAGAGGAGGAAGATCGGCAAGCGGAGACCGGTTGACGATCGGGAACCATCCGATCATCCATATCCTCTGGATTGATTGTGATGGATGGCGACGCCAGGATTTTTGGGATTCATAGAGCCGGTATTTCATGGAGGTGCTCGGCTTGGCATCTACGAGGAGACCGTGACTCTGTGACGTATGCAGGACGTGTGACCGTGATCCTACGTCATCGTTTTGATGAAGAGCCTGTCATGACGACGACGTTATTTCGCACTTAGAGTTGCCCTTATCCATTAGGCGTTATTGGGGTGCTTGAAAACCCGAGCCTAGTGAGATAAGCATCGTATCGACTGCGCGATCCCGTTATCGCCGTGTGTCGAGGCATCCGGGATATTTATCCCCGATGATCATTTTCGGTGATAGTGATCCATCGAGGATTAGATAACCATGATGTTTTTTTTGGGCGCGTCAGCGTATGTCTGTATATATTAACTCTTTTATTGCTTTCTTTCTTGTTTTTGTTTAAATATTTGTAGTCTTAGTTGTAAATTATTTGTACAACTTATAACTTAACCATATGTATATTATCGGTAATGATGTTTTTTTTTTATTTCGTATTTTCCGCATTATCTTTTTATATCATATTTAAATACTATCGGGAATTATTTTACAACCCGTAATAATATTTAACTAATGTTTCACAACTTGGGTAGATTTTATTTCTATTTCTTTTATTTTCTTTTATGTGTGACATCCTCCAAAGGGGTGTTACATACCTCACCCTTTTACTAAGGGATACCTCATAATTTCACTAAGGGATACCTCACCCTTTTACAAAAGCCTTCGAGGGATACCTCACCCTCTCAGAAATACAGCAGAGAATAGATGAAAAATAAACTCTCACAAAGAGTAAATATCACAAGTTGAAGCACTATAGAGCTCTCTAAGGATATCTCAAGATTTTGGCGAAAAGAGCACAGAAAATATGAGAAAAATAGTGAATCACGTTTTTGGCACAAGCAAAAAAAAATAGTTCAGATCATTGGGCAACCTTCAGAAGAGACCCAAGGTCTCTATTTATAGAGCATTGAAAGAAAATAGCCGTTGGGTACAATTAAAACACCATTAAAGCAAAATATGGCTATTTCTTTCCATTTTCGAAAGCTTCGTAAAACCATATCTGGGATACGTTATTCGAATACCTTATGAGGTATTCGAATACCTTTGTTTTAAAAAGGCTCGTGAAAACAGATTGGAAGATGGTTATTCGAATACCTCTCAATGTATTCGAATACTTCAGTCTAAAAATGTTTTTCTGAGATCAGGTGTATTCAAATACCAAACTGGTTATTCGAATACCTTACTTTTTAAAACAGATTCTGAAAAGCTCTGTATTCGAATGCCATGCATGGTATTCAAATACCTCTGTTGAAAACATGAAACGTATCAACTTGAAAACCATTCTATTCGAATACCTCATGGGGTATTCGAATACCCCTGATATAAAATCAGTTTTAAATACTTTTAAATATCCAAAAAATGATTCTTTAAGTTTGGAAAAACAATTTTGAAAACATTTCTTTGCAACCAAGAATAATGAGATATCCAATGAGT
Organism: Ormosia emarginata; assembly: GCA_029884605.1. NCBI lineage: Eukaryota > Viridiplantae > Streptophyta > Magnoliopsida > Fabales > Fabaceae > Ormosia > Ormosia emarginata. Next base: position 9,016,078 of record JAQQTP010000056.1, on the reverse strand, counting down.
CTCTTTACAAAGATCCTAAGTCCTAAAGCTATTCTTGAAGGTCTTGGACTTGGTCTTGCCATCATCTTCGTGTTTGTTATCATCAAAACAACTATCCATGTCAGCTAGCCAATTACAGATACCTTGCTTATCATTTTGAGATGCGAAGAAATGTTACCTCATGAATGTTATGATTCAATGAATCTTTGGTTGCTCTTCTTGCTTACAAACTTTTGCCTTTTTGAATATCATTGAAAATTGAGTCTTTTAAAGTTTTTAGGTTTTGAATTTGTTTTATCTTTCCTTGTTCTCTGATTTGGTCTTATGTTTTTGCCCAAGAGTGCAAAAGGCTAATTGTGAGAGTATTTAATCTGTCGATTATTTCTACACTCTAAGTGCTTTAAGTCTGATTTAATTGGACTCCACTTGTGCTTAATTGTTAACATTTGACTAGTTTCTAGATTTCAAGCTTAATCGGATCTTTACTGTGAAATTATGCTTAAAGGTGATTATAAGCGATCATTAATTGAGTTGTGCTTTGCAGAAAATTATTGAATGATGGAGCCCTTAAGGAGAAAAGACCACAAATGAAGAAACTAGAAGACACAGCCCATGTCCCTAAGACACAGGGTAGGTCGTGTTCTTTTCTGGCATGTCACATATTCTTAACACAGCCCGTGTCATCAGACATGGGGTAGGACGTGTCCTTCTCTGGTATCACAAGTTGAATCCAGTTTTGAACTTGCCCAACAACACGGCTCGTGTCCTAAGACATGGAGTAGGCCGTGTCCCTCTCTGACTTGCAATCCACTTGAATTTGTGTTAATAGACCCTGACACGGGGTAGGCCGTGTCATATGACACGACCTGTGTCTGCGAATCAGGAAACCAGATATGAATTCTAATTAAGCGTTAGGTATCCAAAGTTATAAATAGGATTGCCAATGGTTCAAAAAGGGGGATCTCTAGATTAGAAACCATCAAGAAACTGAAGGAAATACGAAGAACAAGAAGAGGGAGATTCGATCAAAGATTAGAAACTCGGGTTCGAGCAATCAAAGATCAATAAACCTCACCCATTGGAAACTAGTTTCATCTTTAGTTTTCTTCTCTTCTTTTATTCTGGATGATGTCTTTATTCTGTTATTATTTTGATTTTGAATTTGCCACGTGTGGCTGACTTTCTTATTTGGTTAAGGGAGGATGAAACCTTAGTTTTGATCATGTGAATTCTACATATTTCTTGATTTCAATACAATTGTGTTTCTATTCATATGTTTTCTGATCTTAATTCAATATAAAAAAATTTATATTTTCTGTCAATTTCAAAAGTGGTAAAACTAAGATTGCTATGCGTGGTTGCGGTAGTAGGACTAGTGAAACATATGATCTTAGTAATTTAATCCCGGTATGTGATCGGATCTTAGTGTGATTGGTTTTCTAAATCGTAATGCGATCATTAGGTAAGTGTAAGAGCGATTGCTTTACAAATAACTACTGCTTAGGGATTGATTTGAGCTGTTATTAAATTAACCAAAACTTAAGGAAAACAGGGAATTAATCTCACAATCACATAAAAACATAATTGATCATATTGAGATAAAGGATATACAGGTTAGCACTATCATATAAATCTAGTAGTGAATTATATATCTTAATCAATATCTTTTAATTGGTAATTCACATCATATTTACTGTCATTACTTTAAATTCAATTTCTGTTTTTAGTTTTAACAAACAAAACTCTTTTTTACTGTTTATTATTTTTTAGAGTTCAATTTAAGAATCAATTAATAATGTTAATTGAATTAGTTTTCTGTAAATTAACTATTGTTAACTACAACTGATTGTAAGATTTTTATATATTTTTACTAAAACTTAACAACTGAATTCTATTTTAAATTTTAATCATAATTCATACAACAATACTTAAGCATATACTGCAACAAAAACATATTTTAGTGGCAATTATTTATTGACCACATATCTGTTACCGATAAAATATTCACTAAGAGTGTGTTTGGAATGAATAAAAATAGGAAATAATTTGATTTGATTTAATTTGAATTGATTTGATTTGATTTAGAAATCAAATTTTGTGTTTGGAACTTTTAAAAAAATAGGATTTGAATTGATTTATAAATCAAATTTTGTATTTGGAATTATTAAAATAAGAATTGATTTTATTTTATTTTATTATTTTACATTTTAACCCTTTATGCCAGTAAAGTGGTTAGAGGTAGTTATCGAGGTAAAATAATTAAGATATTCATTTCAAATCAAATCAAATCCTAACAAATTCTATCAAAATTGATGGAATTTCTAAAATAAAAGTAATGAAATTCATGTTATTTTAGAAATCAAATCATTTCTTATTTTTTAACATTTCAAACATTAAATTTAATTAAATTTAATTTACAAATCAAATTATTTCTTATTTTATTATATTCCAAACACACTCTAACCTGATTTTATATGACAGATAAGCATTGACCAGTATCCTTATAGACAAATAAAATAAATTATCTCTTAAAATCAAGAATGTCCACGGAATCATTTTTTCAGTTTCCTTCGTTTTTTCTTTTTATCAAAAATATTTCTACTTCCTTCACTTCAAAACCACCAAGACCCACTATCAAAAATCTCAATAGCTGAACCCCAATCTTCCCACCATCAAATCTTAGCCCGCACCATCAAATAGCTGAAACCTCTTCAAATTGTGGCCAAACCAACGTTCGTGAAGAACCTAACACCATTTGTGTGTTTTTTGTGAAGAACCTCTCCCTGACCCTTTGCAGCGGTGCTAATGTCCTGGAATTCCTTCATTACCTTGTCCAGTTCGGGAAGACCAAAGTCCACAAACACACGTGCCCTTTCTTCGGACTCCCCAACCCACCTGCTCCTTGCCTCTGCCCTCACCGCCAGGCATGGGGTAGCCTTGACGCCCTCATCGATCGCCTCCGTGCCGCTTACGAAGAGAATGGTGGCACGCCTGAGTCCAATCCGTTCGGTGCTCGAGCCGTGAGGATTTACTTGCGAGATGTTCGTGATTTTCAGGCTAAGGCTAGAGGAGTTAGCTATGAAAAGAAGAGGAAGAGGCCAAAGCCCAAGATCACTAATGCTACTGCTACTGCCACTGCAATTTGGTATCAATCATATAATAGGTATCAATCATATATATGGTATGTTTTATTTTTATTTTTCGTTTCTTATTGTGTATCTTCATCTTTATGGATTTACCGATTTAGCATACCAAGTTGTGGCTGTTTTGTGGTGCTTTTTTGCAATTTTAAGGTGCTTTTGTCTCTACGAAGACGTGTTCGTCCTTTCAGATGCCCTTGAAATTGTTCTCACTTCTTGAGTTGGGGAAAGTAGATAGTGGAAATTAAGTGCCATGAGCTCTCTGCCAAGTAATGCATATTCTGAGCTACTAGTAGAAGAAATTATGATTGTTTGTACTGAAATTAAGATTAAGATGCCATGTACATCTACTGTATTTGTGAAGCATGCACTTAAATTAAATCTCTACCCTCTCCTGTGAGAGCTTATTGAAAATTAATTATTAATGTTTCACACGGGATTGATTGGGTGTGGATATTGGATAAGCCGGTATATGTGTCTTCCATTAATTATATATATGCTGCTGCAGGGAAACTAGATATCGAGTCAAGTAAAATATATCGATGGTTGCAGTGTGAAGATGAGAAGTTGCTAGTTGCTGGGAATGTGTTTTCTTCTATATTATTTGCTTCATTGAGAGTTTTAGCCTAGCTACAGGATAGTTTTCTTTTTTCTTAATGAAACACACACAAACACTCTAAAAAAATTTGCTCCTGTTTTACTGTTTGATAATTTTTTTACTGTAATTAACTTCAGGAGTGTAGTGACCAACTGACCATATAACTGTTTCTTACCATTTACTTGATCATTTGATGAATATGTAGTTAAACAATGAAAAGTCTAAGAAGTGTCATTATCATCTACTTATCTCATTGCTGTTTTTTTTTTTTTTTGGATAAATGTACTTGTTTTGCTGAATGCTGATAACATACATCAGACAGTTAATTTGCATATTTCGTTTCTTCTTCATATGCAGTTGTGCAAGATTCATCTTAAGGGAAAAACAAGAAAAGTAGTTGGTTGCTCCTGTGTTGTTGTAAAGGTACAAACATTGGAAGGAATATTATCTACCATATTATATTATTTGGAAGGTTATCAAGTCACTCCCCTTTGGCATCAAGTTTTCATTTGTGATGATGGAAGGTAGGAGTTAAATCGCTCTTTTAGCATTCCCTCTGTGAATTGTGATTATATTTGTTACTTGACACAAATTTTAAGGTCAAATTATGTAGAAACAGTGAAGACGGCTCGTTGGGAATATAGTACACGCCCTGTTTATGGTTGGGGTGATGTTGGATCTACACAGAAGTCCACTGCTGGCTGGCTTGCAGCTTTTCCTGTTTTTGAACCACATTGGCAAATATGCATGGCGGGTGGACTGTCAACAGGCATGTGCTACTTGTTCAGCTATTGGCTATTCAATCTTTTATTTATATGATGGTCTGGTATCCTTTTTTTTTTTTTTATGTCTGAAGTTTGAACTGAAACATGATAATTTGGTTTGAACAATTGATATGAGTCTATTGTGGCCGTAAACTGCTAATGTAATTTACCAAATGCAGGATAGGTATCTGTGGAAAACAGGATTGAGCTGTTTACAAGCTTAACTGCAGAAACTTGCTTTTAACTTTTTGACTATGGGTCTGAAAGAAGTTTAATTTCAAATCCTATAGTTATCAGCTTGTGACAGTAATGAAGGGCTGAATCTGAAACTCAAAGCAGTATAGTTAAATTATACTTAAATGCACTGCCAAATGTACCTATAGTCCTCATGGTGTCCTTGTAGCTACTGAGTTGTATACTTGTATTGGCCAAATCAATTGTCTTAATAAACAACTCAGTAAGTTGATAGTAATATAATACTTCATGTTAAAAACAAAAAAAGAAATGTATCCAAGTGATTGACACTTAGTCACTACAAAATATCAAACATCGATAAGATTGAAATGCTGAAAGGATACAATTGTTGCTAGAGCCACAACGCGACTCATGAAAAGAAAAAGAATATATATATATATATATATATATATATATATATATATATATATATATATATATAGATATATAGAGAGAGAGAGAGAGAGAGAGAGAGAGAGAGAGAGAGAGAGAGAATGATGCTATTAACATTTACTTCTAAAAAAAAAATTTACAAATTCAATGTTTGTCCTGAGACTTGGATTGTCTGGATCATTTTTTATAATCAGTTTGTGAAATTAATCACTCTTGTTTGTAATATTTATGTCCTCTTTCATTTTCCTTATATAAATATTGAATCCCAGATTGGATAGAGTGGGATGGCGAGAGGATTGAGTTTGATAGTGCTCCATCGTATTCAGAAAAGAACTGGGGTGGAGCATTCCCAAGAAAATGGTTTTGGGTAAAATTTTATTCTCTTCATCAAAGTATATCTTGTAGTGTTCATCAGCACATCAGTTCCATGGCTTGCTATGAAACTTCAGACATTGAAATAGAATCTGTTTCACTTCCAATTAGTTCATTACGTAATATTTGACTATTTGAGTGGAATATCACTCTAGTTGGAGCTCTTCTCCTACTTGCAGAAGTTTGAAAAATCACTCCCTCACCCACGCATGTCTCCTATACTTTGCAAGTTGCTGAATAAAGAAAGAAAATAAAGAAATAACATTTGTAAGTTGCTGAATAAAGAAAGTAAATAAACCAAGGGATAATCTACATCATCCATTGCTAAAAGGAAAAAAGTTAGAGACCCACGATATAATTCACATTCTTAATCAATTAATTTTATGCTAAGGTTTTATTTCAATGGGTGTATTATTACTATTAAGCTGACATTATTTCTAAGAATCACATCTTCCCTTGCAACCATTGGATGTTTGTTGGATTAGGCCTTTTCTTGTGTCTTTTGATTGTGATTTCCCCCATTTTTTTACTAAATGAAACGATGAACAACATTACAACGTCATTACATACATACTAACTTGTTAATATATCCTAATGTACACTGGAGCCATTACAGAGAACCTTATGAAATGCGGAACATGTAAACTCATAGCATAATGCATATATTTATGAAATGCGGAACATGTAAACTCATAGCATAATGCATATATACATCATTAGCCTCCCTTGGGCCTGAAGTATTACATAACTTTTTACATTACAAAAGAAGTATAATTATATACCAAGATTGTAACATAAGACATAAAACATAAAACCAGTCTAATCTTTTAGTTTTATTTTTCTTCTTTTTCTTTGAAGAACCTTTACCTAGAATTACATGGCGACATAGCGGGATGAGAAACAACATTTTTCAGTATGATTAAACCAAAACCATTCATACATATTATAACAAACATAATCTTAACAGGAAGGTAAGAGAGCAAACGGACTATTTTAAGGGCCAACACAGCAGAGGCAGAGCCTCACCAAGACCGATGGAGGGAGAAGAGAAAAGGAAAAGAAAAGATGGAAAAGATTGATATATTAAATATTGAAAGAAGAGATTACAGAGGGAGAGAGGAGACTCACTTTCTCTAACTTCTCTCTAAGATTGGGGAAATGAAAGGGTAAATCAAAGGGTGCCTTACAACATAGGATGGCCAACCCTTAAATAGACTAAAATTACTATTACAACAGTAAAATGCTACACTGCACCACTACAGTGAACAATAGACATTCGCATATTGCTATAGTGTAACAGTAAAATTGTTATAGCGCACCGCTATAGTGAACAATAGTTTTTCGCAGATTGGAATAGTAACGCCACTGTGTAACAAGACTATTCATCATCCTCAAGATTGATTCCATAACAATTATCTTCATTTTGGTCTTAGATGACAAGGCTATGGATGAAGCGGGAGAGCCAGGAACCTCGGGAGAGGATGTAACAACAACTCCATAGAGTTTGAGGACATCTTCCAAGTTTCTTAGGAGGCTGTCCTTGCTAGTTGATGCAGCAATATCAGTAGCTACATAAGCCTTCTGATTAAGAAACTGGCAGGTTTTCTGGATCAACTATTTTAAGATATTTTAGGTTCTTATGGAACCATAGTTTGATATTTTCTAGTGAAGACCTTGAGGCGTCAAACTCGGCCCACCATTTGGTAAAATCTTGCTTCTGTAAAAATGGCAATTGGTTAGGATTATCATGTTTCTTGTATTTATATTGCCATGAGAAGATCCATGCTAAAGACAATTTTGAAAAGAAATGCAGATCCACTGGGAAAGGATCGTCAACCAAGTCAAATTTCTTTTGAAAATATTGATATCCTTCGCTAACTTCTAGAGGAAGGATTTGTGTGATTGGTCCGAAGAAATTCCACCATTTGGAGAACCACTGCGGGAAGTTATAATGGACATTTTGTTTGAAATAGATTAACCAAAAAAGGTGGTTTGTCTTATTTTGAAGCCAAAACGTGTTGCTCCAAGTTTGAATGTAATCCTATTAATTATATCCCATTAGGTCAAAATTTTGAGAAAATTTTGTCGAAGTGTTCAAATTCTTCTTCCTATACTCTGACGATGTCAAGACTTTGAGAATCTGGATTGTTGAGTGGGTGATAAAACTCTGATCCTTAGAATCCCTGTAATGCTTTAGAGAAACATAATCAGAATCAACAAGAATAAATTCATAAAATTGTTGAGTTTTATTTTGGACAATTGGTTTGAAATGAAAGTCTTTTGGAAATATTTTTGTATGAACTTACTTTGGATTTGAATCCCAAAATTCGGGTTCCATCTAGATAACTGGCCAAAAATTTTCTTTTGGGATGTAATGTGTTTGGGGCTTTTTGGTGGAAATAGGAGTAGGTTGAACAACTATTTCATTCTTTGGAGAGTTTATTTTTATGGCTTTGCCTTTAAGAGTCTGAATCATGGTTTGAATATCGACATCATCATCCAATTCTTGGGAGAAGATTTCTTTCCACGATGTTTCTAGGAGTTTGGTTATGCCTTGATCTTGCAAGGCTAAAAGTGTTGGGATGTTCATGGCATAGTCTGATTTGGATTGTTTTTCCTGAGTAGATGACTCAGCTTTTGCTTGGGTAGAAGACCCAATTTGAAGGGTAGATGACCCAATTTGTTTTGTTGATTTTTTGGCTGGCTGTGCCAAGACTTGTTTTGCTTTTCCTCTTCCTCTTGAAGAGGATGATTGTACTGACTTGGGCATATGACTATTTTCCCTGTAAGTATTCATGGGTAAGGTAGTCAGGTAAGGTGTTTGAAGTGCCTTTGATATATTTGATTTCAAAATGAAAAACACTTAAAATAGCTTGCCATTAGGCAAAAAACTGTTTGGATGAAAAATTCTTAACATGTTTTTGTAAAATGTCTTTTGCAAATTTGCAATTAACTCTTACCAAAAATTTTTGATTGAGTAAATCAGATTGAAATTTTGATATGCATAAAACAATTGTTAAAACTTCCTTTTTGATAATGGAATATTTTTGTTGTGTAAGATTCCAATGTTTTGAAGTATATGCAATGACATGCTCTTTGTCTGTGACACGTTGTTTGTAGAATTAAGTATACTCTATGTACACTAAGTAAGTAGAATTAAGTCTGTCACTTATAACTAAAAACGTAATTTACGACCTGTACAATATTTATTAATAAATAAATATATAGAGCCTTTAAATAAAAGAAATAGAGCAAGAAATTTTACACATCTAGAAACTTGTTTTTACTATTCATCTACCTGATATGTACGGGATTACAAACTTTTACAAAAAAACTAATCATAATGGTTTAATTACAAAATCATTAATCTAAATACAGAACCAATTTAATCACATAAGTTGCTTTAGTAAATCTTTGTCTTTTCGTTTGGCGCTTACTTGGATCCTCCTCTAGATTTATCATGGAAATAGAAAATTGGGGTGAGAATTAATAATTCTCAGTAATACATATTAAAAATGTATTTTCACAATAAATTTAGCTATTTCAGGGAAAAACACATTATTTATTTAAAGCTCAACTTATATATATTTGTATAAGTTAGAGAGGTGTCAAACTACCAAATTTGGTCCTCTCTCTTCTGGAAATAAATGTTCAATTATTAACATTTACAAAATCCTTGTACAATCAAATACATTTTATATAACCAAATCAAGTTATTTATCAACTCAAATCATTTGCATAATTAAATCAAACACCATATCTAATTATATAAAATATTCCTTCTACTAACAATTCTTTATACTTTAAGTTCCATATTATAATGCGATACTCTTCATATCTTTTACTTCATAAATTACACACTTTGTCTATAATCATATTTCATTCCTTCTAGATACTTTCAAGTCAAGCTTTCACCTTGGTCCTTATTACTTTAATTCTGAAAATAAGACAATTGCTCATATAATTGTCATTTTATGCAATGTATTATAATGTATGATTATGCCTAATGAATGCTCTAATGTATACTTATGCAATGTTAATAAAAGCATTTTGTTTTTAAGAAAACTCATGATGCTTGTATATTCCCAAGACAACCTTTGTTCCTTGTATTCCCTCTGAATAAAATGAGGTATTAAGACAACCTTTGTTACTGTCGCGATCGAGATCGCGGCAGGAGCGGCGAACAAAATAAATTGTTAGGAGTCGCTACCAATTTTATTTAAAATAATAAAAATTAGAAAACCTTTCTCAAGACAGGGTCTTTAGAACCAGATTGGATTCGGGAGTCGGTTATGCATAGGGAAGGGTGGAGACTTAACCCTACAGCACCCCTAACACATCCGTCATAAAACGATTGCCCTAAATTAATTATGCAAAACTTAATAATCTCATAATATATTTGTTTTATCCCTTTTACTAAAAAAAACTAAAAAATAAATAATTTGTGAAAATTTAAATTTTGGCTTGACGAAATAAAAATTCCGCTCCTACGTATCTTCAGGTGCAATGAGGAACTCAAAGTCACGTAGTTCTATAAAAAATAAGTGTGGGTTGATTATTTTATTTAAAGAAAAAATTTAATTTTTTTATTTTTTATAAAAATTTGAATTAACAAGTTGTCGCGACTTTATTAATCAAATTAAGGTTTGAATAAATGAAGCTCGCGTCACATTAGAGACGTCACCCGCTATTATTGAATTTATTACTATTAAATGAGATTTTTTATATCTAAAATTACCTAGAAAAAAGAAAATAATAATAATAATAACAATAATAATAATAATAATAATAATAATAATAATAATGAATTTCGAATCTCTATTAAATAGTAATTTATTTTTAAAAATAATTCGAATTATTAGGTTGTCACAACTCAGATGATCCAAAATAATTACAAAATTAACAAACTGTCACAACTCGGTTAATCATGTTTTTTAAAAGAAAAATGTTTAATTATTATTTTTAATTGTTACCTTTTTTTAATTTTATCATCATTTTTTAATTCTTGTTTTTGTTTATTTTAGCTTGGCCCACTAAGCCCATTCACTTAAGCACAAAAAAAAAACTAACAGAAATAGAAAAAAAAAAAAACAAAACCCAATATAATGGCTTACAAGAAACAGAAAACGGAAGAAAAAAAAAACAAAGAAGGATCTGGGTTGAAGAAGATGGCTGGTCAGGTGACGGTGTCGGGTTGCGGCTTCGTGGTTGCATTGTGCGGGTACGATGAGGCTGTTCCGGTGTGGCTCGGGTTTGTGGTTCACGGTGTTCAAAGCAATGGACGACGGGAGGAACGACTGGTTCAGTTTCGACGCAGGACGTCGGTTTGACTCGATCGGCGTGAGGTGGCCATGTGCGACAGTTCGCGGCATGCTGGTTGGAACGGGTTGGGGTGCTGTGCCGGATCTGCAGTGGTGGCTCTAGGCGGTGCGACGGGTCCGATGGGTTTGGATCTGGGACTTCGGAAAGACGGATTCATGGTGGCTTCGTGCAGCAGGGACGGTGGCAGGCGGCTTTCACGGGCATCAGCGGGTCGGTGCACAGTGAGGCTGGTGATGATGGTTGCACTTGCAAGGATGGGTAGTTAATGGTCAGTGAAGGTGATGAAGTCGTGGATGGCAAAGGTTGTGTGGTTTCAATGGTGGCTTTAATGGTGGTTATGGTGAAATTGATGAAGATGAATGTTTTGGATGGGTGGTTATGAGTTGGGGTGTTGTGGCTTTGATGGAGCTTGAAGGTTGAAGGTAGAGTGTTGATTATGTGGATGATGGGAGGTTGAGGAAGATGATCTAGATGGTGATAAGAGGTTGAAGATGATGATAATGGAGTATGTTGGGAAAAAAGGTTAGACGTGGCAGGGGTAATTTGTGAGGGCTGAAAAATTAGGTGAGTTCTGTTAAAAACTACCCTCAATTAAGGTTGGGTTATGGGTTTTTATAGGAGGGGATTAGGTTAAGGTGTTTGAGTTGAAGTGTGATTGAGATCTGTTTAAGATGATAAGTTGGGGTTAGTTTATGATGAGTGATAGAGTTTGTTTAAAATGAGTGTTGGGGTCTGTTTAGGATGAGTATTGATATGTGGGTTGTGCGATGGATAATGGGTAAATGGGTCAAGTTATAGGTTAACGGGTCATGGGTGGTTAAATGGGTTCTGGGTTGGATAACAGGCTAATGGGTTAGAACATGGATTATGGGTAAATGGGTTAATGAACCAATGAGTTGTAGAATGAGCTACTGAATGAAAGATTGAACCCTTTTTTTTTCTTTTTTTTATTTTATAAAAATACCCGAACAAAATTGGGTGTTCATAATTGCTCCTCTTTACTTGTTTCTTATTGGATAAAAGGAATAACCGTAACTTTTCATTTTATTATAGTGAGGAACGAGTAAAGAAATGAACTCAAATTTTGTACGGCAAAAACAAAAACAATGTGAGAACAAAAATGTGAAGAGCGATGCGCTCAAAAATAAATGGAGAAAGACAATGGGCTACTGCGTCTTGAAAATTAAAAGACAATGGGCATCTGCTTCCCAAAAGTTAAAAAAAACATTGGACATTTGCGTCCTAAAAATTAAAAGACAATGGGCATCTGCGTCCCGAAAATTAAAAAAAGACAGCGGGCTACTGCGTCCCCAAAATTAAAAGACAATGGGCTACTGCGTCCCGAAAATTAAAAGACAATTGGCATCTGCGTCCCGAAAATTAAAAGACAATGTGCTACTGCATCCCGGAATTTAAAAGACAGTACGCTACTACATCCCAAAAATTCAAGACAATGGGCTACTGCGTCCCAAAATTTAAAAAACAGCGGGCTATTGCATCCCAAAATTTAAAAGACAATGGGCATCTGCGTCCCGAAAATTAAAAGACAATTGGTATCTGCGTCCCAAAATTTAAAAAATAGTGGGCTACTGCATCCCGAAATTTAAAAGACAGCGAGCTATTGCGGCCCAACATGTTAATTTTTTTCTTTTTTTTCTTTCTTTTTATTTTTTCTTTTCTCTTCTCTCTTTTTCTTTTTTTTTTTTCTTTTTTTTTTCTTTTTCTTTTTCTTTTTTTTTTCAAGAAAATTAGACCAGCGACAATTTTGGAAAGTTTTAACCAATCAAACCCTTGTTCACGTGCTTTTGCCTGTTGGACCTGATAGTCTCGATCCTACTTACCTATCTTTTCTCTCATTCTCCTTTTTTTTTATCTTATTTTCCTATTTTCTGCTCTTAGCTACTCCCCTTTTAGGAATTGAGATGATAGTCTCTTGTTGTGAACCCTTCCTTGGAGCCACTAAGTCTTTGCGAGAAAATTTGTCCTAGTATTTGTTCCTTAATCATTGATTTCCTGCAATGGCCTGATGACTCAATCGTTGTCTTTGTTGCTACTTCCTTCAATATATATTCTCAGAAGTTTTGCCCTAGTGTGGCTAATTGAATGCGAACCATGTTGCCTCTGTATAGCCAATCGAACGCAAATAAAATTGTCCTAGTTTAAGCAATTCCAATTTATTTGCATTAACTCTTGTTTAAACTGCCCTTTCAGGTTTTCAACCTAACGAGCTCTTTTCTTTTTTTGCTCGGGTACCTCTTATTTCTGGATTATCCTTTGGGATATCATTTTCCCCTTTAATTGAAACTTCTAAGTTTTTTTCGATCTGAATTGTTCATTAGGAGATTGCCATCAGATGGTCAAATCATAATGTTGTACTTTTATTCACCTTACTTGAAACATTACATAACAGACAGACATGGATTCAAAAGTACGACATAAAAGGAATTTACTGGGTAAACAACTTCTAGATTAGTCTTGGAAGTTTGACTACACAAAAAAAGATATAAATGATGATATGAGATCCAAAGAGGTGTTGACCCGATAGGTTTGACTTTCATGAGACCAATTTTAGTTGTCTATTAGACATTATGGCCAAGGATTTTCTTTTGTTGAACATTTACATTAAGCCAAATTGAACCGAAGAGAAATTTGCCCATGTCTAAGACCGAATTGAGTAAGACCAAGACTTATCCTAGTGACTAAAAGATCTGCCTAAGGCAAATTGAACCAAGGAAAGGAAAAATTGCCCCAGTTTAGAGCCGAGTCGATTGGGGTACAAACTTGTCCTAGTGTAAGGCCAAATTGAACCAAAGAAAAATTTTTCCCAGTCTAGGACAGAAATGAATAAGGCAGGAGCTCGTCCTAGTGACCAAAAGATTTGCCCCAGTGTAGATTAAATTGAACCAGAGAAAGAATGCCCCGTTGTAGAGCTAACTCGAACAGGACAGAAACTTGCCCTAGTGTAAGTCTCTTTTTTTTCTTTTTATTTTCTCTTTTTTTAAAGAAGCAATGAACTAAATACTTGGATGAGCGTAACCTTTGTCTCAAAATTAAAGTTAACGAAAATGACAACAAACCTTCATTGATCAGAATGGACTTTTTGAGACTTGTAATGTGGCCAAGGCTAAGGGTTATGAAAGGAAAGATATAAGGCTCAAACAAGTGTTTACGGGTAAAATGGGACTAAGGATCATTGTTCAAAATTAAACTTCATCAACTTTTTTTCCACTTTCAAACACTTTTCTCTTATTATTCTCTTTTTCTTTCCCATTTCATTTCATTTTCTTTCATCCTCCTTTCCCTTCTCCTTTTTTTTATCATTTTTTATTTTTACTTCTTGTCCTTTTCACCTTTTCTTCCTTTTCCATTATGCTTCAGAACATTCATCATTGCAATCAACCTTTGCTTCATGCTATCCCCTAGTATAGGAGTGATCCTTATCCAGGGTTTATTGAAAAAAAAAAATTTCAAGCTCAAAAGGGGTAACAAGGGAAAAAATGATGAAATTTTATAAAAAAATAGAGAAAAACGGCCAATCTTCATCTTTAAATCATGATTGTTTATTTTCAAAACTTTAATTTTGAGACAAAAAGATCGTGCAAACCAAGTGATTACTTCTTTGCTCTCTTTTTTTTTTACTTTTTTTAAAGACACTTACACATGCAGAATTTATTGATAACTACCAAACTGAGAATTACCAAAGAAGACACTTTAAAGAAATGAAAGAGAATAAATACCGAGAAAGACAAAGGGATGAAAATGAAAGGAAACAAGATACCCATGCAAATTCATTACATTAATGCTTCAAGAAAGTTAACATGAGTCCAACATCACAAACTATTTTATGACAATCATTTCAATTAACAACCTCAGATCTCCAATTGTTTAGAGGTTTCGAGTTGCTGGAACAACATTTACTTCATTCCTTCCACCATGATTAGGAATTGGGTTATTGACAATACTAAGTCCAACTACTTCTTCAATATCAAGCTTTCCACAAGCAATTAGCTTTCTTACTGCAGTCTTGAAAGATTCACAATCTTCAATTGAGTGTCTTGGGATATCCATGTGGTATTTACAAGTTAAATTTGGGTTATGCCACTTTGGGAATGGTGGTTCAAAGGGACCTACATGATTTCCTGAGATAAGGTGAGTATCAAACAGCCTTTGGAATAAATCTGCATTTGAAATGGATAGTTTTGGGAAAGTGGGTAGGTTTCAGGGGTGAGAGTGACCTTGATTTTGAAAGTTTGACCGAGGTTGTGGGTGATTTAGGAAGTTTTGTGAAGGTGGAGGTGGGTATTGGGTATAGATTGGGCGATATGGTTGGGGTACGGGAACATTATTAATTTGGAGTTGTGGGATTTGAGGTGTATTCATGGGAGGGGCGGTTAGGCCGAGTAAATAAGAAGGTGCAGGTATTTGATAAGAATGGTAAGTATGGAGAGGCTCGGTAGGCAGGGTAAGATGGTGGGTAGCAGGCTTATGAAGGTTGTTGGCTTTGCACGTAACTTACCCCTGGCTCTCTTTAGGAGGAAATTCCTTCTTAAAACCATTTTCATTATTATCAGTTGGCAACTTTTCAGCTTTTACCAGAATTTCAATCTTTTCTCCGGCAACAATTAAATCAGCAAAGTCTTGACATGCAGTGCCCGCCATTGTCCCAATATAGGGAGCTCCTAAGGTCCCCAAGAAGTATGAGCACATTTCTATCAGAGTCAACGGTGGTTGCACTTATGCTGCGAGAGCTCTCCACCTCTGGGCGTATTGCTTGAACGTTTCTTCATTTTTCTTCTGCAGTGTTCCCAACTGCTCTCGAGTTGGGGCTGCATCCAGGTTGAACCGATATTGTTCCATAAAGAAATTTGTCTAGTCATCCTAAGAAGAGATTTTCGAAAGGTCTTGTTGGATACACTATTCCAAAGCAGGCCCAGTCAAACTTTCATAAAAGAAACTGACGAGGAACTTCCAATCCTTTGACCAGATGGACATTTTGATAATGTAAGTTTTTAGATGGAAAAAAGGATTGGAGCTCCCATCATACTTGTCAAATTCCAGGATCTTAAAGTCTTTGGGGATGATGATGTTAGCAGTAAGGCACAACTCTTCTATCCCAAGGGGACTATAGGTGCTAGGACCCTTGATCGCCTTGATTTGCTCCTCCATCTTTTCCATCCACTCTTCTTTCATCTTATCATTCCGAACAGTTGCATGACCAGTACCAGCAGGAAATCCAGTCGGCATTGGGATGGATATATGTGGTGGTTTCCACGTGAACTCGGTGTTACCATGAACCTCATTTCGAGTACCTTCCAATGAATGATACCCTTCTGCGGTAGGAATCACTACTGATGCAGTATTTGAGGTTGCTCCTACAAAAGGCATTTCAGATGTGATCCCAGGATTTGTTCCTATGGCAGTGATATTTGGAGGGTATGAATGTGCTCCAGTTACTCCTATACCTCTGACTGCCCTAATTAAGGAGAGGGTCTCCCTCATGGCTGACAACATTTCCTCCATTCTTCTTTGAGACTCTTTCATCTCATATATCCTTCCTTTCACTTCATCTACTTCCATACTTAGATTTCTTCCCTCATTCTCAACTGCCATAACTGCAAGCTTTGTTCGAGCCCTTGTGTTATGAACTCGGGTTTGATTGGTGTCTTCTTTCCTTGGTCGCGCAATGGTGTTGAGCACGGTAACACCAAACAAAAATAATGAGATGAAATGAAATGAATGAGATTCATGAGATGCATAAGATGAAATGAATGAAATGAAAACATTTTTTCTCTTTTTCTTTGTTAATGCTAGGAATGCTAAGAAAATGTATGCCTTGAAAATGAATAATTTTTTTTTAGAATGCTAGGAATGTCATGAAAGAAAGATGAATAATTAGATAAAGAAGTATGCTCCTTTCATGTCCTAAGGGGTTGCCTTAAATTGAGGAATTATATCATAAGAATCTATGGGTCTTTCTAATTTGTGAGAACACTCATTGGGTGGTCTTTCTATTCTAAAGGTCTCTAGAGTCAAGTCCCCTTTCAAAATGTTAACCACGAAATAGTGGGTAAACCACTAAGTGTGGGACATTCATGAAAAATACACACTCTAGATGAGGTTTTTGTACACCCCAAATTTTCCTAAATAGTTGACAGTAATTTTGACAGTTAACAGAATTCTACTGTTTAGTGATTTCTATGTGCTGTAAAAATTATTTTGAGTATTCCGTCAGCGTATTTGATCGTTTTGAGTGATTTACTTCGTGTCAAGAAAATAATAATTTTCGGGCTAGGGAAAATCTTTATGTATTTATTTCTCTTGATTGTTAATTATTTTTAACAATTTGACTTGATTTTCATACGTTTTCTAATTTTTGTGATTTTTGTGGATGATTATAAAACTTTTTTATATTTTTCTGATTGTTTTTGGGCTGTTTATGGGCCCAGGTGGGTCCTGCAAAGTGAAAATTTTTCTACGCATAGAAAAATTTGTACTGTTGAGATGGAGACAAGGGATCTTACTAAACCTGAATCTGGAAACAGTTTTAGAAAATTTTATTGTACTGTATTTTGTACTGTATTTAATTATTGGGCGATAAAAATATAGTAAATATATTCTTGGGATTATAGCAGATAAAAATAAATATTATACTGCTTAAGTCAACAATAGTGGTTATGACAACTTTTGACGGACCAATAAGAAGCAAGTCTAATATTGAAGACTTTGATATCAACCGTCGATTTAATCAACGGTGTAGAATTAGTCTAAGAAAATGGCTATGACCATTTATAACCATTGGATGAAGAATTAATCAAGGGTAGAGATTTGGTCTTATAAAGTGGCTAGGATCATTTGTGACCGTTGGATTTGGATTTAATCAACGGTGGAGATGGATCAATTATGACCATTGGATGTAGATTTAATCAATGGTGGAGATTTGGTCTTCTAAAATGACTATGACTAATTATGACCCTTGGATTAAAAGTAAGAAGGTGTAATCTTGACCCTTCATTTTGGAGATGCATCTAATGGCTAGGATTTTAAGGAGGAAAGATCTAATGGCCTAAATTAAGTGTTCTAATCAAAAGTCTACTTAAAATCCTAACCATTGATCTAATCAATGGCTTAAACAGCTCTAAATGGTGGCTAGAAAAGATGACAACTTTGTTGAATGCATGGATGGATGGGGGGACAGTTTTTGGTGTTGTTTAGGAGCTAAAGGAAAAAGCTTGAAGACATTATTAGTTGTTTTAGTCAATTATGCATCATTATTGATTATTTGCACTCTTAGGAAAATGCATGGAGGGGGAGACGGTTTTGGTGAGTGCTTAAGAGCATAGAATGGTTTCAAGACCATTATTACTCCATCTTGATCATTATTGATCAAATTCAAGAAGCTAAGTTATCAAAGCTTTCTCTCCATTTCTCTTCTCCTCTAGTTTCGGCCAACACCTAGAAACCATGTCTCCAAACTTCTAAAATTTCATCTAAACACATTTCCTAAACCTAAACATCATTCTAAGAACATCTCTAGTTATGAGTTTTCACAAAATCATTCATCTTAAGCTTCAAATTCAAGCTTCAAGTTTCTATCAAAAAGGGTAAAGTTCATATTTCTTCACCCAATCTTTTAGTTTTGATTTTCTAAGCCATGCTTGAACCATGGTTTATCTATTTCCACACTTGTTATTGATTGTAACATTTGTTTATGATTTTTTAGGGATTTTTCCATGGAGATCCATGAAATTGGTGGAAGGAAAACTAAGTGTTTTCACTTCATTCTTTACCTTAACTAAGTCTAAGAAGTCTTTCTTTCACAAAAATCAAAAATTTCATCCTTGTTCTTCAAGAGGAATTTCGGCCATACCACCCAAAATCACCATCCAATCTCTTTTAATTTCATCTAACCATAGATCTTGAATCTACATGATATTCTAAGCAACTTTCATGTTGGAGACTTTCACAAAATCATCCATCTTCAACCTTGTTCTTCAAGCTAAAGATTGAAGCTTTATTGGTGAAGTTTGTTAATCTTCACTTTTCTTTTGATTTTCAAGGTTCTAACCATGATGCACATTTATGGTTTTCTTATTCAAGCTTTATATACTAATAAACTTGTGTTTTGTTTTGTATTTGAGAAGCCCTTGGTGGTGAAGGACTTGGAAAAAGAAGCAAAACAAGGAGTTTTTGAGGATCTTCAAGAGGTAAGAGGGAGATCCATCTCACCAACCAAGTATGGTGGTGAGAGATGGTCTTATATTTGATGGATGGTGAATCCATGTGAGGATTCATATCCATGGTCATGTAATTATTTGTAGGTGTTTATGTGTTTGATTTATTTGTTCATGCTTTGTATGATTTGCATGATTTATTGCTTTTGAATATGGCATGCTTGTGATATATATTTGAATATGTATATGTATGCCATGATTTGATGATGGAAAGGAAAATGATCCTTGGTTCCAAAGAACCATAGAGGCACACGGCCTCAAGCTGATTTTTGAGTAAAAAGATTCTAAGTATTTTATTAATCATGAGTTTTAAATAAAAAGAGCAATGAGTTGTTGATTTAAGGATTTGCAAAGAAAGTAAAAATGAAAATGAACAAATGAATTAGTTTTTAAGACCATGAGTCTCATGGTTTTTGAAGCAAAGTTTTAATGGTTTTGTTTGTGTAAAACCATATTGACTTAGAAGGAAAAAAAATATTTTGATGACTTCAATGGTCATGTCCACGGTTTTGAAGGCTTGTAATGCCTTGATTTTATAGAAACAAAGTAGAAATATAGTTTGATTTAGTACAAGGAATTTGGAAAGGGAATCAGAGTATTTTATCACTTGAGAAATGAACTTTCGTATGTAAATGGAAAAGAGAGGTTGCAAGTGTTTGAGCCTTAATTTGTTTTGAAGAGAATTGATTTTAGAATTTATTTGAGAAAAATGGAGAATATAATAGTGATTTGATATTTTCTAATGTGTAACTCATCCTTTGGGTTTTGGAGAGCGTTAGTAATTTTTAAAGTTAAAAATATTGATTTAATTCAATAGAATTATGAATTTGTGGAATATATTGTGAAAAGAATTTTCTTGAGTAAGAAAATGTAGAAAATAATATGAGTAGTCATATTATTTTAAGAAAGGTTGAAATAGAATTTTTGAAGGTTGAGAAATATTTTTCGTAATGGAAAAATGGTGAAAAATGTTTTACGTATCTTAAAAACGTGATTTTTAAGCTACGCGATTTGAAAAACGTTGAAATATTTCTACGCGATTTGAAAAACGTTTAAATATTTCAAAAATGATGAAAAATGGTTTACACGAATTAAAAGAATGATTTTTAAGTTACGCGATTGTGAAAATGGTGGAAAATCGCTACGCGATTTGAGGAACGTGTAAATAATTTTATATGATTGAGGAAATGTTGAAAAATCAATACATGATTTGAAAATGCAACAGAAGTGTTGCAGAATTGTGAAAACGTAACAGAAATGTTGCGTAACTATAAAAACAGGACAAAAGTGTTTTGTAACTATGAAAACGTGATAATATGATTTTGCTATTGAAAATACAGTATGATTACTGTTGAATTAGTGTATGGACACTGTATGAGAAAATGACAAGTTTTTCCTGTAAATGGCATTTGGTGCATTTTATGTGCATTGAAAAAATATGCGTTAAGGCATATGATTAAATTGAACAAATGAAATTGAAAAGAATGGCCCTTGTGGTTGGACTTGTATTGAGATATTCGTGCATTGTATGTATATGAGAAATTATAAGATCTACCTGTGATTAGTATTTGGTGCATTGAACATGCATTTGAAAGGTTCGATGGACTAAAAATGAAGAATTTTGCCTATGATTGACATTGGTGCATTGAACATGTATTGGAAAGGTTCGATAGACTGTATGAGGCTATTTGCCTAGGAGAGATGCACACCTCTTCAGTGGGTGCGATATACGTAGTGTAAGTCACTTGTTGACCTTAGGGGCATTGGGGTGCGGGTTGCCTACAGTGGGCAGTGAGTAGATCTACTGTAACCATGGGTTAGACCGACGCGACACACCGATGATCCTGACCGAGACACTATTCTTAATCAAGATCTAGTAAAGACTGTCGTGTATATGCTAGATGTGCAAAAATCAAAATAAGAATTATAGCACGTGGTCTGAGGCATTTTGGTATAGACAGATCTTTCTGATCGACTTCTCCGAACTGAGTATTAGCTCCATGGAGTAGGAACATTGAGTCTATGTGTACATGCATAACATATGCATCATTATTGAGTATTGGTTATGATAATTGAACTGTTCAATACTTGGATATTGTTGAGGACATCAGCGTGAATATTGAATGATATTTGAACTGATAAATGATTTGATGATGATAGTTGATTAATGTTAAATGCATTATTGGAATTATGGTATGATATACCTGTATGATATGTTGTTTGTGTTATCTCTGTGCTACCATGTTGGTATTAGTGTAGATGATCTTACCTCTTTATTATATTATTTTGCTATGTCTGTATTGTTAAACTTATACAGTAGAAGGAACGAGTTGTCTTAGATATAACGGGTGGTAGATATTCTGAGATTGGTGACAACATGGAGGAGTGGTCATTCAGGACTTGTTGGTGTGCAGTGTTAACAAGGAACAGACAGATGTTTGTTGCATCAAGATGGATACAAGAAAGAATAAGTATGTTAAGTTTTCTCGTTAGTGTTGTACCGTGCTATTAAGTAGGACCCGTGATGAGGTTTGCTACTGTTAAAAAGAGAGTCTGTTAGTTTTATATTTCTCTTTAAATTGTTAAATATTAATTGGTGTCAATATTGTATATTAATCAGTTTAAATATATTTTTAGTAATACTTATGGATTTCAGTAAGTTTATATTTCCGTAAGAAAAGGAAATTTTAAAACTCACTTTTTATAACTCAAACCTTTTATGAACTTCTTTTAAGATTATGAGTTGGGAGTCGGAAATGTGATACCCTGAGGAAGGTGTTACAGTTTTCGCAATAACCAAATAAGATGTACATCTAAAATGGTTACCACTAAGCAACCTTTACCTAACTTAGGCTTCACTCAGACCCGGGTATAGGGCCCCACTCGGATGTGTGTGATAAACGTGTAGGTGTTGTGGGTGTAAGGAGCATATAAGCCTTAATAATCCTAAAGACTACCTGCATCATGCAAAACAAATATAAAACAAAAGTTCCCAAGAAATTCTCTATCCTAAAGTTTAAATAACAAATTAACAAAAATAAAGATGAAAATAAAAATGAAGAAAAAAAAAGGTTAAAACAAATATATAAAGATTATAGAATTTTGCACAACCAACTTATATGGGCTTGACTCTTAAGATCCCCAGTGGAGTCACCATCTGTCGCAACCGAAATCGCGGCCGAAGCGGCGAACAAAATAAATTGTTAGGAGTCGCCACCAATTTTATTTGAAATAGGAAAAATTGGAAAACCTTTCTCAAGACAGGGTCTTTGGAACCAGATTGGATTCGGGAGTCGGTTATGCATAGGGAAGGGTGGAGACTTAACCCCACAGCACCCCTAACACATCCATTCTAAAATGGTTATCGTAAATTAATTATGCAAAACTTAATAATCTCATAATATATTTATTTTATCCCTTTTACTAAAAAAAAATTAAAAAACAAATAATTTGTGAAAATTTAAATTTTGGCTTGACGAAATAAAAATTCCACTCCTACATATCCTCAGGTGCAATGAGGAACTCAAAGTCACGTAGTTCTATAAAAAATAAGTGTAGGTTGATTATTTTATTTAAAGAAAAAATTTAATTTTTTATTTTTTATAAAAATTTGAATTAACAGGTCGTCGCGACTCTGTTAATCAAATTAAGGTTTCAATAAGTGAATCTCGCGTCACACTAGAGATGTCACCCGCTGATTATTAAATTTATTACTATTAAATGAGATTTTTTTTAATCTAAAATTACTTAGAAAAATGGAAAATAATAATAATAATAATAATAATAATAATGAATTTCGAATCTCTATTAAATAGTAATTTATTTTTAAAAATAATTCGAATCATTAGGTTGTCACAACTCAGATGATCAAACATAGTTACAAGATTAACAAGTTGTCATAACTCGGTTAATCCTGTTTTTTTAAAAAAAATATTTAATTATTATTTTTAATTATTACCTTTTTTTAAAAAAATTTATCATCATTTTTTAATTCTTGTTTTTTGTTTCTTTTAGCTTGGCCCACTAAGCCCATTCACTTAAGTACAAAAAAAAATAACAAAAATAAAAAAAAAAACAAAACCCAATATAATGGCTTACAAGAAACAGAAAACGGAAGAAAAAAAAACAAAGAAGGATTTGGGTTGAAGAAGATGGCTGGTCAGGCGATGACGTCGGGTTGCAGCTTCGTGGTTGTGCTGTGTGGGTATGGTGAGGTTGTTCCAGTGTGGCTCGGGTTTGTGGTTCACGGTGTTCAGAGCAGTGGACGATAGGAGGAACGACTGGTTCGGTTTCGACGCAGGATGGCGGTTTGACTCGGTCGGCGCGAGGTGGCCGTGTGCTACGGTTCTCGGCATACTGGTCGGAACGGGTTGGGGTGCTGTGCCGGATCTGCAGTGGTGGCTCTAGGCGGTGCGACAAGTCCGATAGGTTTGGATCTGGGGCTTCGGAAAGGCGGATTCGGGGTGGCTTCATGCGGCAGGGACTGTAGCAAGCCGCTTTCACGGGCGTCAGTAGGTCGGTGCACAATGAGGCTGGTGATGATGGTTGCGGTTGCAAGGATGGCTAGTGAATGGTTAGTGAAGGTGATGAAGTCGTGGATGGCAGAGGCTGTGTGGTTTTAGTGGTGGCTTTAATGGTGGTTATGGTGAAATTGATGAAGATGAATGTTTTGGATGGGTGGTTATGAGTTGGGGTGTTGTGCTTTGATGGAGCTTGAAGGATGAAGGTAGAGTGTTGATTATGTGGATGATGGGAGGTTGAGGAAGATGATCTAGATGGTGATGGGAGGTTGAAGATGATGATAATGGAGTATGTTGGGGAAGAAGGTTAGACATGGCAGGGGTAATTTGTGAGGGCTGAAAAATTAGGTGAGTTCTGTTAAAAACTACCCTCAATTAAGGTTGGGTTATGGGTTTTTATAGGAGGGGATTAGGTTAAGGTGTTTGAGTTGATGTGTGATTGAGATTTGTTTAAGACGATAAGTTGGGGTTAGTTTATGATGAGTCATAGAGTTTATTTAAAATGAGTGTTGATGTCTGTTTAGGATGAGTACTGGTATGTGGGTTGTGAGATGGATAATGGGTAAATGAGTCAAGTTATAGGTTAACAGGTCATGGGTGGTTAAATGAGTTCTGAGTTGGATAACGAGCCAATAGGTTGGAACATGGATTATGGGTAAATAGGTTAATGAACCAATGGGTTACATAATGAGCTACTGAATGAAAGATTGAATCCTTTTTTTTTCTTTTTTTTTTATTTTACAAAAATACTCGGACAAAATTGGGTGTTTACAGTTACTTAACCTCCTTTAATATCATAACCCTGACATTGGGGGCACCTTTAGCCCAAGCCAAATATGTAGAAATAGCAAATGTCAAGTTTGTAAACCAAAACATGCAAAGTTACTTTTAAAACCATTATACGGAAAACACATGTTACTTGCATATTTCTAAAAATCTCTTTTTTCCAAGAAGACCTTTGTTCTAGGAAGTCATTTTGATCATTGTATATCCTCAGGTAGGAAGGGGTAGGAAGACCTTTGTTCCTTGTCCACCTTACACTACCTTGGTATGAGTGGTAACAGTAAAGTTACCTTTTACCACCTTTAATACCTCGCTCTGGGTACAAGTACCCAAAACACTGGAACTATGAGCATCTTTGGCTCAAGTCATATGATCATTCATATAAGAAAATAACAAGTAACAAGTTTGAAAATAAAACATGCATCATTATTCATAAAACCATTACTTCATACACTTTTCATATAATCATGTTGTCTTTGCATAATAGAGAAGCACGACCTTTTCTATGAAGCTTTGCATTCATACTTATACTTTGTAGAGAGGGAGTGACTCACTCAACCTCAATCTACCCTTATCTTTTCTTGACTTTTCTTTCTATTATTATCCTTGTCAATCTTATTTACTAATAGGAATATATCAATATGCTCTGTAACATCATTCATTTATATATAATTCATTTCATACAATGTAATGATTGATATCATAAGTAATTCAATTCATCACAATCATATGTCAAATGTCATGTATTCATTTTATTTCAATACTCCATAAAGGAGCATTTAGTTCAAGTGTAACCCATAAAAGAACAAACACATTTCTAATATACTTTCATAACTCAACTTTAACTATAAAGAAGCTACTAAAGTTTCTCGAGTTCAAATCATTACAAAAAAAAAACCTCAATTTTCTCCTAAAAAGACTGATTTTTATTATTGCACCAAATGTGCATCTTAATTTCAAAAATTATGAAATTTTATAGGAAAATAGCATTCCCTCATATCTTTCAAATTCTACAAACCTCACTTCATTTGGCTAAGTGTAGCCAAAGTTATGCCATATTATGTAGAAGCTAAAATAGGACATTTTCTGTTTTACCCAAAAATGACCTAACTTTAAAATGAAACTGGGAACAAATGAAAAGTTAAAAAATTCTAAAATTTTACAGACAAATAACTTTACATGTTAGCTTTCAAATGCCACTAGTCTTATATAAATACGAACTCGGAGCAAGAAATTATGCAATCTGGCTTAATAGGTTCCAGATTGCTTTTTCTGCAGAATTTGCCTTGGGTTCATATCAAAACTGGGACTAATTGGGTTCTTCTGAAAATTTGAAATTTGTACTACATGAAGACTTGTATCTTAGCTTTCAAATGCAACAAGAAGCAAGTCATTACGATGTCTGTAACTCAAGTTATATAACAAACATCACAAATTGTCAGAATTGGAATTTTGCATAAGTTTCTATAGAATCTGTCTCAATTTCAACAGAAACTGGTACTACTTGAGTTAGCTTAAAATTCTGAGACTTTTACTGCATGGAGTCCTATGTCTTAGCTTTCAAATATCATAGAAAGTAAGTTATTCTGATATCTATAGCTCAAATTATGCAACAAATCCTCCAGGCTGTTCATTCTTGACAGCAAACTCAAACTAAAATAATCTCATTCCAGCACCTCAATCATTTAATAATCTCTAAACACACCTCTAATCCATCAAACCCAAATCAAAAGTCAATCATAAACTAAGAAGTATTTAGGTAAGTTGCACTCAGTTACCCTGCCTCCCCCTTTGAACCTGAGATCTTCCATATGGAAGACTCAAAGTTCATTTTCTCAAGACCATACAACTCATGAAAACTCAAGAGCAGCAACAAAATCATTTCAAAGTGCATTAATCCCTATATTTTTTCTTGAACCCACAACAGCTCATCAATTCAAGCATGTATTGGCCACAGTTAAGGCCATTGATCATCATTTACAAACATGGTGCAAAACTCCTAAGTTTTACCCAAAAACCCTAGACCTATCATTAGCCAAGCATCTACCAACTCTACTCAAATTTAGTATGCAATCTCATTCAAGGTTATAGATCAACAATCAACACCATACAAGAATCAAATAAGAGAGAAAGGAGCAAGATGAGCTAAAATCATCGCCTTTTCCCTTGAATTCGAGAATCAACATTCATAAAAAAAAAAAAAACATCATGCATCCATCATTTCAAGCTCACACATGTTCAAGAAGGAAGCAAGAAAAACAACAAGAGAAGAACCCCTACCTCAAGACGCTTTCCTCTTTCAAATCTCATCAATTTTGAATCAAAATCTAACCATGATTCACAAGAAAACCCATTTTTCCATTGGTAAAAAATTATAGAAAAATAAAAGCATAATCTTGTTCTAAACCTCAACCATAATTAAACCAAACTACCATTAAGCTTAAAAACATGATAATCAAGCATAAAAATAACATTTTAACACTCAACCCATTTATCATTTTAGCACCAAAACATGCAGTTCATAGAGGAAAAAGAGAAAAGTTATAGAGATAGTTTCTCCCTACCTCAAATTTGAATTTTTGCCTCTTGATTCCCTTCCTCTTTCCCTCTTTCTCCTCTTCGTATTCTCTTTTTCATTTCTTGCGTTTCTCTGCTGCCCAAAATAGCCATATGAGAGGGAGAAAGTGAGTGAAAACTCACTTTAAAAAAATAAGCACTAGGGGTATTTTAGTCCTTTTGCTAAAATTTCGTATCTGTTAAGAATATTTTGATTCTACTAAATTAAATTTCCTAACTTCTAATAATATTAAAATAAATCATAAGATTCATCTTAATACTTGTTTTAACATTTTCTTAATTTTTCATATTTGCTACACCTCAATCCGGTATTTAAACACTCACTCAGTGTCCTTAAAAATACTGAACTGACTCTATTTATTCTCAAAATTTAACTACATCATCTTTCACGAATTTGTGACATAGAAATAAATTTTTCATATTTATTTTCTTTAATTTAATATTTATGCTATTTTTCTTGAGTTAAATTAGTCATTTTGCATGTTCTGTGTTGCAGCAAAGTACCTAAATTAACTCAAAACGTCACAAAATTTACCGTACATGTTAAATAAGTATTATGGTACCTCTATGACTATATATAAGTCTAACATGCTAAAAAGAGGATGTTACAACATGTGTACCACCGGACTCCGCCATGAGTACCTGGCCAAGCTTTAATGACGAGATGTCAAGACCCCGGACTACGACATTAGGCCATAATAACAAGATCACTAGATCTGCGTAATATCCCATAACTATTAATTATGATCTTATGATATTATAGGACTCATAATTACCTCTAATAGTGGATAATTACAATATCTATGTTCTTATATTATATAGATCTTTTCCAATAATAAGAGGAAGACAATATCTAACAAGATACGAATCCTAAATAACTGCACTTAATACTGATCGCATTACGATTTCAGTTACGCTCTATAAATATTGTGCTAAGTCACCTTAATCAAGTATCTGTTATCTCACTACATAAATCCTACTTGTGTACTACTTAACTTGAGCGTTAGAGTCCTTTTACATGTACTTAACCCCTTTGATTTAACACGTTCTGCTGCAGCCACGCTAGAAAGAAACTACCATAACATACTTATCTCAAGTGCCTCTCTGAATCCACTTTAGAACAATTTCTTTTATGGTTAATGGTTGGGTTAATTTTCCTTTTTTTTTTTAGGTATAACTTAGGGTTAACTTTGAATGGATGAGTTAACTATTTAAAATTTGTCGAAGAAATCCTTGAGGTGATTATGTGAAACAAAATATTTCAGAGATTAAATTAATATAAATAATACTGTGCCATGTAGAATGATGACTTGGTCATCATGTGTAAATTTGTCTTTCTTTTGTTGGTCTATCTAGGAAGGGTATCGGAACTCTTCCAGGTTCGCCAGTTCTGGAGAAATCACCACTTCGAGAACACCTATTCTTTACATGCTTAAACTGTTCTCCAATTAAAATATAAGATATATGTTATTTTTTTCCACATCATTGCCAACTCATCCTTCTTTTCAATCTTCTATCCTTCATACCATCATTTATATTTTATTCTCCGTTAAAACGTAAATGACAATTATACTATATTTTTTTAATTAAAACAATTAAACTATATTTAGACTTTGGTCAAACTCTTTTGAAAGGTTGATAATAAATAGAAAATAATTTATACTAAAAATATTTATTGTTTATAAGGCCTAGGATCCACTTTATAAATTTGGCGAAGAAATCTCCTAATAAAGTCCGTAGGTGACCCGTAATAAAATCTAGAAGTGAGATGAAGACTAGAATAAGAGAAAGTGGGATAGAAACATTTGCAAAGTTAAAACTTGCTATTTGTCTTACATATCCTGTAGTTCATATTAATTGAACTACCAACACGTGCTAGAAACGCGCAAACACTAGGAATCCGCAGCTTTTATTGGTTGTTGGCCAAAACACTTCTATAACTGTAATTTTAAAGGGCGTGTTGTTATTATATTTTATTTTTTGGCCATTAAGGGAATGTTGACGTTTCATGGAAAAAAAAAACTTTTTAATTCATTTTTATTCTCTTACAATTGATTTCTTTATGAGTGTGTTTAAAATGTAATAAAATAGAAAATGATTTGATTTGTAAACTAAATTTAATTAAATTTTGTGTTTGAAATGTTAAAAAATAAGAAATGATTTGATTTCTAAAATCACATAGATTTTATTTTTTTTGTTTTAGAAATTTCATCAATTTTGATAGAATTTGTTAGGATTTGATTTGATTTGATTTGAAATGAATAGACTATTTTACCCTTAATAACTACCTCTAATCACTTATCATAAGGGTTAAAATATAAAATAATAAAATCAAATCAAATCAAATCAATTCTTATTTTAATAAATTCCAAATACAAAATTTGATTTATAAATCAATTTAAATCTTATTTTTTTTTAAAGTTCCAAACACAAAATTTGATTTCTAAATCAAATCAAATCAATTCAAATTAAATCAAATCAAATTATTTTCTATTTTTATTCATTCTAAACATACTCTATATGTGTGGAACGACAAATAATTGTCATGATTGTTAAAAAAAATAATTAAAAGGCTAACATGATAGCTAATTATGGGCTGGCGCTTTTTGTAACATTATAAAACTTTTAAAAACAACAAGTGAGGGATCATATATCTGTGGTTGATAATTTTTTTATATAATAAAACTACTCTGAAGCAATAATTAATTAATTAATGAAATATTACTTTAAAAATTAATAAATTATATTATTAAATATTAATTATTAATTTTATAAAATACTTGTTGTTGAGAATAGTTTAAATTCATTATTAATAAAACAGTAAAATAACAGAAAGAAAGAATAAAAATTATATAAATTTCTTATATATCATACAAAAGTCAATTAACATGTGAAAATAAATTAAGATGACATTTTTTTCTTTTAATATTTATAAGCACAACTAAATATTGTTAAAAAATAAAATTGAATCATATATTTATTAAATTTTTTAAATATGAATCTCTATATTATATTTTATAAGATTGGAAGTATGTTTGAATTGATTTGTTTTTTACTTAAAAAAAACTCATTCAAACTTCTATTCAAAGTATTTTAATTATAATTTTTTTATAAAAATAAAAAATATATTAATTCATACACATCTTGGATATTTATATATTAAATTAAAAATTTGTAGTTGTAAATTCAAAATTTAAAACCATCCAAACAATAGAAGGATAAAATAACTAAGAGTAAATCCTTGAATTGATACTCCAAAAGATTAGTATGTCACTACGTTAAGTCCTCCAAACAAATTTTTATTAGACAAGTCCCTCAAAAATATAAATTTGTTAGTACATTGGTCTTTATGATGTCCACCAAATAAGTTATTTAAGAATGAATTTGGTGATGTTTTTATATATTTGAAGAACTTATTTGGTGAAAAAAATTAGATAACTAATTTGGTGATACACTAATCTTTAAAGAATCAATTTAAGACTTTACTCATTAATTAAATTTCAAGCACATGTGCACTCAAGTATTTAGTAGCAAAATTGTAAAATTAAATCAATTAAAAAAATTCTTATAAATTGTAGATAACTTATTTTTTACTGAAACCAAAAAGTAAATTAATTAATGTATATGTAATCTGGTTCGAACATGAATTGATCACAATAAAAAAAAATTTATTCATTTAAAATAGGGTAAATTATAGTTTACTTCATTTAAGTTTCATCACTTATCACTCAATCATCCTAATCATTTTTTTTTCCAGTAAACTCTCCTAAACTTTTGGTTTAAGGTGAAAACATTATATTTTATTAACTTTAACATCTTTAAATCTAAAAAAAAAAATGAATAGACAATATACTATTTGGTTTGGTCAATGAACAAAAGGTAGTGTTATAAAGTGATAACAAATCTTGTTGAAGAGACAATATTTGTTATCATTCACCTGTAAAGATTTCTGTTATCATTAACTCGCATATAATGTATAATATAGTGAATATAAAGATGTAAACACATAACAGTTGTGTAATAATCATAATGCATGTGTTTTTAATTTAAGTCATAATTTGAAGTTAATTAGTTACAATTAAAACTGTAGTTATTCATCATTTAAGAATTTAAAAATGTTAAAGTTAATATTTTTACTTTAAACTAAAAGTTTAAAGAGTTTAATGACAAAAAAAAAATATTTAAAAGTATCAAGTGGTAAATGATAAAACTTAAAGGGATAAAATTATAATTTATCATTTAAAATAAGAATCTAATCTTAGGAAATCAACTCTTCGTCCTTTCAAACAAGAAAAAGGGTGATAGTAAATTAGTAATTTCCTGTCATAGTCTCTTCCTCTCGAATCAAAGTTGCCGTCAATAATACGTTTTCCAAATGAAAATTCTTCTCGTCAGTGCCTGGTTTTGGGTCAAACTGGACAATCCCATTCGCCTATTGGGTCATTTGCATATATCAGCTTAAAACACATACCAAAACATGAGGCTAGCCCCTGGTTTTGGGTCTGACCAAAAAAAAAAAAGAGCACCTGGTTTTGGGTAAAGTCAAATACTTTACATTTTAACACAGCCCACTGTAAAGGTTACCCCTGCATGCCAGATCTCGTAATTATCACCTCGAAATTCTACGTCACCGATTAATATATATATATACAAATAGCACACAGATATACAGGCCATGAAATAAAAATAAGATCAAATCATCAAACAACCATTGTCTGTAGCTGTAGCAGAAGACCTTTTTGAAATCCAAGGAGCAAAGAAGCCTTCTTTTCTTTTCCCAAGGCACAGAAAAGAAAACACTTTTCCAAATTAATGGGGCGTTGGATGAAACCAGAGGTACCATATTTTTCTTTAGATTTCTTAATCACATGTTTATGTGTGGTTTCCACCTGTAAAAAGGTATTTAATAGAAGTTAGTTCTATTTTATAAGGCATCGACACCTGTCTTGTATATGTGTATGTAGATTTACCCTCTGTTGGCAGCAATGACGTTTGTGACCAGCATGGTCGTCTTTCAGCTAACAAGAAACTTGCTCGAGAACCCTGATGTTAGGTACAATTGAATCTCATGGAACACTAGACTCAAATTCATGAATTGAATCTTGTGAATAATGGGATCAATATATTAAATGGGTTGTTTTGCTCATTTCGCTTGAAAATATTTAATATTTTATAGGATTAACAAAGCTCGCCGCAGCATGGGAGTGTTGGATAACAAAGAAGAGGGACAGAAATATCGTGAGCATGGCCTGAGGAAGTTCCTTCGTACTCGACCACCGGAGGTTATGCCCAACATCAACCACTTCTTTAGAGACGATAAATGAAAGAGTGTCACATATATAGAATACCAAAATAATTCAAACAAATGAAAGAAAAATCAAAATTTATTTGTCACGCAGTTTGCATATGAATTTTATCATGTATGATTTATTGTTTCAGCGTTTTATAATCGTCAACACCCAAAAAAATAAAAAATAAAAGTACCTTTTGATATCTTTTTTTTTATATATACATAACCTGTTGTAAATTTGTTTAAATAAGTCATTGGTGATTTTTATTGTTAAGAATTATACATTGTCTGTTTCAATATTTCGAATACAGTTTATATATTTGTTAAGTCGCTCTACTTAATGTTAATTAATGTTAAGTTAGAATCTCACATAGTATCAAAGTTAAGATCTCATTTTCGTCGCCTACTTCATTACGCTTGGTTTATACATTTCACTTTAGCCATTGTCATTGCTCTTTAGACGTATGTGAAGGGGGTGTTAAGAGTATCACATAGCCTATTTCAATATTTCGAATGTGGTTTATATATTTGTTAAATCACTTCATTTAATATCAACTGATTTTTAATTAAAATTTTACAGTTATTTATAAATTATTTGAGATATTTTGTAGGTGTAGCCAATAATGTTTCTCAATTATATTTGATCTCATTGTTGAGGTTGATTCGCTTTGTATCACTGCTTTAATTTGATTGAAATTGCTTCTTAAAAAATATTTTGTGTCTTGAGAATTATATATATGAATAATGCTAACATAGATGAAATAGTGTTATTGAGAAAGAAAATAAAGCAAATAACAAAAACAAATAGTGAGAAAAAATTTTAAAAACCTGATTTAAAAGGTAAAACTGACCTCAATTAAACTTTACACAACTCTTTCAGTAGATTTTCATTCGTAAAGATAGATAAATGACATATAGAATGTAAGAATTGATATATGTAGAGAGAGTTCAGGTTTGCGATTATCTACCTTAAAATCAGTTTTGACTCTCAAAAACGTGATCTGACGTGTCCTTTGAAATTGCATCAAAATCTGGTTTGATGCGGAAATTTCATTTGAGCAAAACCTCCAAAGGGTTGCTTCTGTGATTATAATTTTAAAGATAATTTAAATACTATGCATATTTTATCACTATCACAGCAATTAATAATTTTAAGATAAATGTTTGAAAAATAAATCACTTCAATGTAAAATTTAATTAACAAACACACTTGAATGCCTACATATAAGTGAATTTTCAGCATAAAACAATTATATGTACATAATTGAGAAATTATATTTTTAATAATTTCTAAAAAAATTATAGTTTCATATATGTCTACGATTGATAACGCTGGAAAATATAGTCTTTTTGGCCTGCGAGAAGGCCGAAAGTAGCATCAACTTGGCCTAAGATTTTGTTTAGGATTAAGATTGGTTTATTTGTATGGGTTCTTTAGTATCAAGGTTTGGCTGTGTAATATTTGGTGAAATAACAAGAAGAAGAATATGAAGATGTTTCAAATTTATTGGATTTTCTTGAGTGAGAAGAAGGAGTATAATTGGGTCAAATTCGCTCGAGTTTGGGCTAAAAAAAAAATCCAAACCAATCAAAGTGACTAGTTCGGTTCGATTCGGATTTTGTATTTTTTTCATTGACAATTCAATAGATTTCCATCTCCTAATTTCTTGTAGAGTGCGTCACTCATTATAACATAATGAAAGGTTCTATATTTTACCTTCTTTTCGATTGGTGAATTGGGATTACTTAGATAGTCTACAATTGATTTTCTCTAATATGAAAGATCTAAATTTTCGATTGTGCAAACCTCAAAGTGTTCGAATAGATATAATTTATTTTTAATTTCGATTAGCTTAATTAAAGAATCACTCAAAATTTTATATCTTGAGGCTATTTGAACCAATTTATCGGCCTCTGTATTTTCCTCTCTAGAAATATGTTGAACTATGACCTCATCAAAATTTATTCAGTAACTTCATTGAGAAAGCTAAATACTTAATCAAATTTTGATTAATACATCTATATTCTCGAGCTAATTGTTTGAGAATTAATTGGCAATCACCCATTATTTCTACATTTCTGACCTTCATCTACATTAATATTTGTTGGTCATCTATTAAGACTTCATATTCTGCCTCATTGTTCAAACATTCATATCTTAGTTTGAACATAAACTTGGTTGGAATTCCTTTTGGAGAAATAATTAGAACTCCTAACCCAACACCTCCATTGTGTCTTGATCCATCGAAGTATAACTTCTAGGGTTTTACCCCCACCAAGTCAATCACTTTTTCTTCGATTTCCACACAAGGGTATTCAGCAAAAAAATCAGCCAATACTTGGCCTTTGATAGCTTTTAAAGGCACATATTGTAGAGAAATCTTTGTTAAAGAGTCAATTTCCCTACTCGACCATGCAAAATAGGTTTTGATAACATATATTTTAATATATCTATTTTTGATAATACAAATATATCAAAGGGCTTCATATAATACTTTAACTTAGTAGATGAAAAGTACAATGCTAGATATCATTTTTCTACTCTTGTATACCTAACTTCAACATCAATCAAAACTTTGCTGAGGAAATAAATGGCTCTTTCGACTCCATTTTCATCCTCTTGGGCTAGCATGCTCCCAATGGTTTCTTCAGATGCTGAAATGTACAATTTTAGAGGATGCCCTGGTGTAGGAAGGGTCATTATTAAAGAATTAGTCAAGTATTCTTTTATCTTGTCAAAGGCTTCTTGGTGTTCTTTCTCCCATCAAAACTCCTATTCAGCTCTGAGTTTAAGCAATGGAGAAAAAACCTTAGTCTTGCCAAATAGGCTTGATATGAGTCTTCAAAGGAAATTTATCTTCCCCAACAAAGATTGAATTTGCTTCTTATTAGAAGGAGATGAGGCTTCCAAGATGGCCTTTGCCTTATTTATATCAACTTCAACACCTTTTTTTAGACAAGGAAACCAAGAAAATTACCTACAGACACACCAAAAGCATACGTACGAGGATTCATTTTTAATCCATGTTTTCTCACTGTTTTGAATAATTGCCTTAGGTTTGTTAAATGCTCATCTTTCAATTTCGATTTAACCACCATATCATTTATGTATATCTCCATGAATTCTCCAATTAAATCATGAAAGATGGTGTTCATGGTCCTTTGATAAGTAGTCTCAACATTTTTCAAATCAAAGGGCATAACTACCCATTTATAAGAGCTAATTGCACCAAGACATTAAAATGTTGTTTTCGTTACGTCCTCTTCAGCAATGTATATCTGGTTATAACCAAAATATTTGTCCATGAAACTAAGAATTTCATGGCATAATGCTGAATCGACCAGCATGTCAACAATTGGCATATAGTATTCATCTTTGGGTGTTGCATAATTTAGATCTCGAAAATTTATATATACTCTTAACTTACCATTTTTCTTCATTACAAGAACAGCATTCGAAATCCAATTTACATACCTTGTGGTTTGAATAAATTTTTCTTTTAAGAGCCTTCCAATTTCCTTTTTGATTTTCAATACCACCGTAGGTGCAAACCTTCTAGGAGTTTGCTTAATTGGACGTTGTCCTACTCGAATTGGTAACCTGTGTTCCACAAGTTCTCTGCTAAGTCTGGGCATTTCTTCATAATCCTATGTGAAACAATCCATGTATTCTTCATAACATGTCTAACTCATATTTATAATTTATATTTAATAAACTACTAATATAAATAGGGCGTTTAGTTACATCATCACCTGAATTTATCTCCTTTAAAGGTCATATACCTTTATCTTTTTAATCTCATCAGATAGAGGGGTTTGTTTAAACCTTAGAAATTAGTCATCATATATATAATCCAAATTTGCACCATCAGTAGTGCAAACCATTTTGTTAGCCATGAAGGTTGACAATCAAGCCATGAGGCTCTCAAGGTTCATTCGGGTCTATTTCATTAGGCCAAATCAAATCGGCCTTTGGGACTAGGGAAAATCTGTTTATATATAAATGGAACATCTCGATGGTCTTGCTATCAAATGCTCTTGTATCCTAAATATTCAAGGGCTTATCCCCTTGATAATACATGTCAAAATCAACATGATTGTTCTGAAGATACAACAAATTCTCATCTACCTTTATCAGTTCCAGTTCTCCTTCCTAGTTCAAGAGGAACATCTGTTGATGAACAGTCAAAGGAACTGCTCCTACTGCAAGTATCCATTCTCTTTTGAGCATAAGGTTGTAGCTTGCTTTCGAAGGTACCACAATGAATAGACTATTTCTTGTAACAGTTCTTACTCTGATATTTAGTGCCACTATTCCCTCATAATTTGATGATTTTCCATTAGTCTATAACGATCATATTGTGGGGAAGTAGGTTAGCCTCACTCTTCCCAAGTTTCTTCAACAGGCTTGAAGGTATAAGATTAATCGCAGCACCTCTATCGACTAGATCCATGTTAACCATCTTCCCATTTACTACTACCTCGATGAATAGATGCCTCAAATGGTCCTTTATCTCATTGGTTGGTATATCAAATATTGTTAAATTCTCTTTTGCCTCAACCAACTCTTTTTCAATAAAAACTAAATCTTCACCAATTTTTTCTAATTCATCAAAGAAATCCTTTCAAAACTCCCCTTTGTTGAAGTTAGTGTGAACTCTGCAGGTAGAACCGAAACCACATTTACTAGGAAGTCATTAAAAATGGCTTCTAAATCATCATTAAACATTGACTTGAAAGAATCAATTATTAAATATTCATCCATAGGAACAAGTTGTTTCCCTTTTCCTATTTGACTTGTTGCTCCCTTGACCACATCTACATACGGTCGTATTTTCACCTAAGCAGCCTTTTGTTGGATAGCTTGTTCTTGAGATTGTTATTGGTGTCAAAGTCATTGTGTCTTCCTCCATTGCGTCTTTAACATATAGGGACCCTTGTACTGAGTTAAAGATTGTCCTACTTTAGTTCTCAACTAGGCGTTAAAATTACCCCCATATCCCAACATCAGATACTAAACTCCTAATTCAAAATCATGCCAATTTGGCTTCTAAATTGGAGCCTTCTGCACATTTAGACTATTTCGATACCATTTATTTGGTGCCACATTTGTTGGTGGTACCCTGGTCTTGCCTTTTCTAAATCCTACTAGATCAACCATAACCCTAGGTTTCAAGCCCACTGACTGGTTCTAGTTTTTGATTGCTCCAAATCCTTGAATAGGAATCTTGTTAAGTTTTTTTTTTTCTTTTTAGTTGCTTCGAAAGATTTTGCTGTTAATCTATCGAAAACAATATTGCACTTAGGGCACAAGGACACCTCTCTTTCATCTTCCTTTTTGCGAAGTAAAACTCTACCAAGGTTTCTCTTTCCTTAGGATACACTTCATTTTCATTGGCTTCAAACATATCAAGATTGATCTTAGTATTTGTAACGCACCTAAATATAACAACCGCGGTGCAATCGTCATTACACCACAGTTACTAAATCTAAGTGTGTCACAGTCATGATAATAGTAATTTAAATTCTCAAGAATCTATATGTATTATTTATTTATTTATTTATTTGACAATTTTGCATAAGTAGAAAATACGAGCCTCGAATGAAATATAAACATATTCAACTCATAATACAACCACTAAAATGAAATCATATTCCTTATATACATATATTTTACAGTCAATTTACACAAATCACTGATGACATAGAATATGATAGTTACAGAGTCCAATAAACTACAGCGGGAAAAAAAAGTAAGGGGAAAAGTAGTAACCCAGGGATAGATACTACCAGCAGACAAAGCCACAACCCTATATGTACATGACACACGGCGTCCCAGTTGACACGACAGGCATCAATGCCACCACGCGGCTATACTCTTACGTAGTCGACGAAATCTTGTCCAGATGCTCAAGTCAATCAACCAAGGTATGGTCCCTCTTTATCTTCCTCACGATCTTTTATCAAATATAAATGTAAAACAGAAATGCACATATATAGGAAAGAGGTGAGACACCCGTCTTTCATTACCACTATTGGCAGTAAGAAAACAGCACGGCACAAAGCGCCCACAGAGTAATACAATTCATACATTTATCAACAGCAGTAGCATGGTTTATAACACAATTAGTTCAGTTGTAAGCAAAAATAAGGAAGCAGAGCAGCAACAAGCAATAGTAAGACTTAACAATGTCAACCCAATCATAATAAGATTTCCAAAAATTAGCACAATGGTCAGATAATCGTTTACATGAGTAAAACAATTACTTTAACAGATGTGCATCCTCAATAACTTATGAGACTGACGATGAACGACGCACGATGCATTATGGTACCAAATCATACTCCATGGAGCTAAACATTAACTTTTTCATAGTGAATAATCAAGGAGTAATGCCAGTATCTCGTTAGCCTTAAAATGGTGTACTTAATCTCATAAAATATTTGCGTATCATGGCTTATACATGGCACCTCAATCATTGATCGCGACATAGGACAGTGTCCCGATCTGGATTGTTGGTGTGTTTGTATCGGTTTACCCTACGACACAGAGGAGCTCTAAACTGTCCATGTGAGGGACCCGCACCCCGACGCCCCCTAGGGCCAACAACGTGTGGCACCTACACTAGTCTATTCGCACCCGCACATAGGTGTGATTCAACTCTTAGGTTTTTCATATGCATGATGACTTAATGTCTAATCATGTATGCTCATCAATGATGCATTCATCATATACAATACCACAATGGCATATATTTGTTTTCAATATCAATAAATCATTTCTCATTGAGAATTAAACCAACAAATATATAACCCTTCATAGGGACTCACAACACATAGAGTTAAATGTCAATATTAATATACATTATGACTTATCAAAATCACTATTTCCCAATAAGGGTTTAACAATTCCACGAATCTAAGTCTAGATCAATTATGCAAACCTTTAGGTTAAGTAACCTTTAAAACTGTAGCCTCACAAGCCCTCAAGGTTCTAAATTCCTTCTCGCGTTATGCTCTAGTCTCTTGATACCAATCACTTGGTTTTTTATTCTACATGAGATCAATCCAATTCCTAATATCCATGATCGAAATCGCGGCTTCCCAAAGTCCACTACTAACATCAATTTCTCCCATTTTATGCATTGATTTCTTGATATCCTTTACTTAAGTTTTAGTTCACTAAGCTCATTCCAATTCCTTATAGTTTCAATCTAAAACTGTGGCTTCACATTGAGTTAAATAACCCTTAAAACTCTCCATCTCAATTTCCAACATTAGCATTCACCTCTCCAATTACACAGCTCCCTCTCACAGTTACCTAGCTGATTCTGTTCTGGGCGCCTAGGCGCCATCTCTGGAGCGCCTGAGCGCTGGTGGAGCGCCTGGACGCTGACCACGAAGCGCCTGAGCGCTCACCAGGCCGCGTCACAGGGAAAACTTTCTGGGCATGGAGCGCCTAGGCGCTCTATGCACAGCGCCTGAGCGCTAGTGCATTAACAAGGGTTTTGCGACTGTTTTTGCATAACCTTGGCCCATCTTTCACCAAAGTTTCTCATTCATTTTTCCCAACAATCCAAAATATGATTCATGACCTCTAAATACAAAATAACAATATATAGGTTCATAATCATCAAAGCACACAATGCAAATCCATATACTCATACAAATCAAACAACTACAAAATCATGAAAATAACACAATATAACAAAGAGAGAAATCCAACATAGATTCCCTCATCAATAACAATACACAAGACATTTCCTTATTACCAAGATTAGTTGAAGAGGATCATCTCCCTCTTACCTAAATGAAGACAATCACAAGGATGCTTCTCCTTTTTGCTCTTGATTTTCGTTTTTCCCCTTTCAAGAAAAACCCTAGGGTGAGAAATTCCCAAAGTGTTCACTCCAATCATAGGAAAATGACTCCTTGGCCACATAGGAGACCAATAAAACGAAAATGAGAAGAAGATAGAAGAAACTTGAAGACTTTACCTCAAAAGCTCCAAGCTTTAGCTTCAATGGTGAAAAATGGAAGAAGGATGGCCACAAGGAAAATGGTCTTGGAATGATGGAAGAAAGCTAGATATGGAAGTGGTGAAGCAAGAAAATGAAGATGGGTAATGATGAGGGTGTACGGTTGAGGAGGAAGAAGAAGAGAAGAAGAAGAAATGAAATGAAAATGTGAGTATTAGGCTCCCAAATGGCCTCTGCCGTAGGGAGAAGAAAGGAGAGGGAAGAGAGAGAAATGTGAAATGGGAGAAAATTTCCTGGAAGCTTCCCAAATGAGTTTTTGAATTAATTTAACTTTTATTTTAAAAATAAGGCTAAAGGAGCTTGACATAAGGTAAATTTTGGATAATGTGATAATATTTTTATTACATGTTATTATTTATTGGACAATAGTTATAGTTGGCAGAAGTCAGCATTAACGAATCTGACAGATTAATTCTTCGCAGTGTTTTATTATTTCATCTGTTAAAATTTCTCAAAAGACGTGAAACCTTGTAAACTGTGTCCGGCCTCGGGTTTAGTAAGATCCCCCGTCGACGTTTCCATAGTTCAAGGTTCTCGGAAAAAATATTTCATTTTCTCGACTCTGTTCAATACGCACACAAAATGAGAAATATATTAAAATATTCATCGTTTTTCGAAAAATTCTGAAAGAATTCACTTAAATCACAAATATTAGAAAATGACTATTTGTAATAAAATTTTCCAACTTTGGGAGCGTTACAGTCGTTTTGCCAATTCTGCCTAATGTGCACACAAAACGAGAAATAATATTAAAATATTCTGCATTCTCTGAAAAATCCAAAAAAATTCTTAAAAATCCCAAATATTGTAAAATAATCATTTATCCTAAAATTATAAATTTTCGGGATGTTACAGTATTGACCTTTGGGTTTTTTTTTCTAACACCTCTACCATGTTCACTTGAAAGAGGCTAGCTGGTTCAACATAACTGACATTAACTTCAAAAGGATTTGAGTCAACCTTCATATCCTTTTGGGGTTTTCCCTCAAATTTCAGTATGCCTTCCTTAGTTCCTTTTTGAATAAGATCCTGAAACGAACATAGTTGTTATCGAATGACCATATTTATGTTGGTATTTATAATACTTAATTTCGACCTTTTATCTCCTTAGGGGAAGGAATTTTGTGATCAACAGGTAATTTGATTTGCTTATCTTTCAATAAAACATCAAATATTTGATTAGCTTAAGTTATGCTGAAACCATAAGACTGTCTACTTGCAAATTTTGACTTATCTTTAGCTCTAACAAGTTTCAAATAGACACATACATAGGGAGGGTTTGATTGAAATTCAGCTATATTTACTTCATTACCTTCCTCGTCTACATCTTCATTCTCATCTATTTCAATGTAGGTTATTTTATCTCGCCTTAAGTGTTTCTTATATCTTTTTTTTTCAAGTTTCAGTTATTCGATTTGTCTCACTTTATCAGCCAATTGAGATATATCTAGTAGTTGTTGGTTAACTAGTTTCTTTCTTATCGAATAATTGAGACCACTAACAATCATCTTAACTTTTCTAGCTTCAGGAATTGGTCTGAAACAACTAGCTTTCATTTGCCTAAATCGATCTAGGTAATCATCAATAGACTCCCCACTTATTCGTCTTATATTGAATAAGTCTATTAAGCCCACTTTAGTCTTTTCTCGAAAGAACTATTCATGAGAACTTCTTTCTAATTGATTTCATGAATAAACTGAGTTTAGAGGAAGAGTCGAAAACTAAGTAAATGTATTCTTGGTTAAAGAACTAGGGAAATATTTTATTTTTAAATATTTATTATTAGAAATATCCCCAAACTTGATGGTATATCAAGCTATGTGTTCGACTGTGGATTCACCCATTTCCCCTAAAATCTTAGTTAATTTTGAGACTTTCATGCCCCTTGACGATTCTACCTATTGTATGAAATCTAGGAATGCTAACACGAAATATAGTTGATTTGCATACCCTACATTGAAACCATACATGTTTAACACTTGTTCCACAACCTGGTTGATATTTTGATACCCTCAAGATTGTTTTGTTGAAACCTTTATAGGTGTTGATCAACATTCTTATTTTGATTTACCAATAGAACCCCATCAGGCTGTATAGGTTGAGTAGGTTGATTTTTCTCATTATGTGCTAGCTGGGCATTCCTTACTTGGTTCACTATAAGATCCTCAGGATGTCCAAACATCTTAGCAATTCTATTCATTTGCCTAGCTAAGGTTCTATAGGTAATATCAATTGACTCGATTAAGGGTGTTATGACTGATGTCATTTCCTGAGTCAACATATTTACCATTTTATGGTTGCTTTGATCGACTTGTTGTCAAATATTGCTTAGAGCAGTGTTTGTATTTCCTAGTTAGATTGATGATAAATCCCCAGGCAAGTTTGGGAAAACATGTGTCCTTATATTCAACCTTTCATTTCGACTTGTACTCGTTCCTACTTCTTGACCATTTACTTGCCATGAGTTCTTTGTGGAATATTTGGTAATGTTGTAGTATAGGTGGCTTGAGCAGAACC
Organism: Ormosia emarginata; assembly: GCA_029884605.1. Taxonomy (NCBI): domain Eukaryota; kingdom Viridiplantae; phylum Streptophyta; class Magnoliopsida; order Fabales; family Fabaceae; genus Ormosia; species Ormosia emarginata. The sequence continues at coordinate 8,973,319 of JAQQTP010000056.1, read as the reverse complement.
TAAAGGTTGTGTTGCGGTTTGGGATACAAAACTAGGAGGCAACTCATATATTGGTGTTGTTCGATTAACCCTAGGGCTCATACCAGTTTCTGGAGCAGAAATAAGAACCCATGTAGTTGGAATGATTTCGCTAACTGTGAGATTTGATGGAAAAGTTCTAGACACTACAGTGTCATTGTTGTCACTAACTCCATTATTTCCTCAAAGAGGATTTTGAGAGTTATTTGAATTGTTTTATGACATTTTTGGCTCTATTTTATCACTTCTTAAACACATAAGCTTTTAGGTGGATTTCTTTGACACAAATCAGTCTTTGGACTTGGTACCACTAAACATGCTAATTTGTTTATTGTAAAATTTGTCAAAAGACAAATCTTGATTCAAGTTATCACTATGGGAATAAAATTTCTTCCTCTCAAGGACTCTTAAGTACTTGGTAATTTGTGAATCGGAAGAATATCATAAACTTGTTTCGAGTTTAACAAGAAAATGTAATAAAGTATTAGTGTAAAAAGTAAGAATTTAGTAAATAATTGAAAGATGAAGTGATATTTGAAATTAAAAGAACGCAAGTAAATCAAAAGTAGTAAATGTAAATGTAAAAAGGAAACAAAAATGATAACTTAAACGAAAGCATGTAAAGAAAACGAGTAAAGAAAAGCATGAAAAGAATAAGCAAATAACTTAAACTTGCATAAAGGTAAATTCGACTGAAATTTAAATGAAAACAAGTAAAAGGAAGCAACATAAAATAAGCAGTAAATTGAAAAGCAATAAAAGAAAAGTAATAAAGACGCAAGAAAGTAAAACTTGCAAAAAGATAAACTTGTAAAAAAATAAAGAAAAAACAACTAAAAGAAATCAAATGATTCAAAGAATCACTCAATCAAAAGATGAAGGGGAGTTTGCAACAAATGTAAAGAAATTGCTATAAACTTGCATTATAAAGTAAAGATTACATAAATAAAATATGGTGGAAGGCATACTTGAGTAGTCTCTTTGAATAAATTTTAAAGTCTGCAATAGGCATGATAGGAATTGTGAGAGTTTATGCAAATGTTTTCCAACCAACTTATATGCCTCCACCCCCTTAGTATTTATAGACAAAGAAAGTAACTGTCATTTTAACAAGATTAGAACAAATGTCCTTGACAAAAATAACTTCTTAATCTAATAATAATGATTCCCTTGTCCTAATATTATATACTTAACTATTAAAAACTTCTTAAATTCAAATTTGAATATTTGAATTTGAATTTTTGAATTTGAATTTTGAACTAAGTATAACTGTCTTGAATATGCCTTAAAATGTCTCTGATCTTGAAGGTATCTTTTATTATTCTTGAAATTTTGCTAAGTGTTGTCTTCATGGTTGTTTCGATCTTTGTCATGTCTCTGAAAGGCATTCTTCTTTTGATAGAAATAAGTCTTCAATAATTCATTCCCTTCCTTCAAATAGTTTGAACTATAAAATTGGTTAAAACATCTCAATCGAAGTGATGATTTTCTATTAGAGCGATCGAAATTTAACTGGTTAAACTAATCAAAATGTTTTATATGCTAAAATATTTCTTTTACGAATCAAAAAGTTTATTTTTACCTAATGTTCAATTCGATTTTCCAAGTCCATCTAGTTGAACCAAACCAATTTACACCCCTAGGTGAGAGTACAAAGGACTAGAATTCTAAATTACAAGAAAACCAAGTTTAGGCAAATGAACAATGTAGAAGATAACAAATTTGAGATGCTTATAATTATCTCATACCCATATACCAAATAAACATTTACCAAAAGTAGTTGGTTGCAGTGGAAGTGAACTACAAACCTAGGCGAATCTTACCTACAATGATAGGGATTTGAATCATAGAGTCATCACATTAAAGAGGACTTTATCCAATCACCAACTCCAACTTGAAAGTTAGTCTCATAGCAATGCCTGTGGAGATTCCTTGGTCAAAGATTAAAAAAAAAAACATTTTAAATGCCTAAAATGCACAAATAAGCATCCTAATTAAGAGTGACTAAATTTATATACCAAAGAAAACACCCACCCTTTTACTACTCTACCAATTTCATATAGCTCATTCAACAAGAAGAAAACCACTAGTTTTGGATTAATGATTAAGGTTTTAAATAATTGGCAACACCAAAAGATGAAGAGGAGAACCTGCACATTCTAACAGCAACTAATAACAACTACTTAACATGAAAGATTCATAAAAAATTATGTGTAAAGCAAGTTTTATTAAATAGTCCACTTTGCAACCTTTTTTGCGTAACATAGGTATGTTTGGGCTTACTCCAAAATTATGGGCCTTCAATTTCGGTTTGTTGGATATGTTGCCTTAGGGTTTAAACCCATATGGCCACTAAACCTGCTATGATCAAATATATTGTTTTACCTTTCGCTTTAATTACCCATTTCTATGGGCCCAGATGCCTAATGCTAAACTTGGACTTGAAGCTCAGGTGCCATAAGCTCCTCATTCTCTTCAGTATACGGAAATGGAGCCCAAATTTGTTGCTAACTGTTTGTTTCCACATCTCATAGTATGTGGTATGTACTCTCATGTTATATTTAATCAAAATTCAGACTCCAAGTTGGATAAAATTCAAACAAACCGAATCAAAATAAATATAGCCTATGCCAAAAAAAGGATGGCTTTGCTGATATCAAATAAAGGGCCACGTTCAACAGAACCTACTAAGAAAGAACCCATGAAAGTACATGTCAAGATGACAATTGAAAGTACCTCGAATCCTCATTGTTTATGCTGATAATATGAGATGCTGAACATACACTAGTGTGCTCCTCCCATGTTTTGATGTATGAATAATGGGCTGCAAGTTAAGAATGATTTAAATTGAAAGTAATCAGAGAACAAGAAGATAATCCCCAAAAAAATAAAATATCCATTTCACTCCAACGGCATTTGCTGGCAATGGGCACTAATCTGGCTACCCTATGACCCGACAGAGAGGCCTTATTAGTTTTTTTACATAGAAAATTACTGATGGATATGCCTTTTGTGACTTAAATCGATAACAACTTAGTTGTATATCACCATCCAAATCTAATATTTTTGGTTGCTTTCCTTTTAGTTTAGTTTAATCCTTTTTATCGTGACTTTTCTTTTTCTTTCCTTCTTACATTTTTTATTTATTGGAAAAGAAAAATGCCATCAGTATCAAAGGAATTACAGGCTTACAATGTTTTGCACAGATTTAATAGTGCTAAAAAAAAGTACAATCAAAGCTTGATTGTCAAACGCATGTGGAATATCACTTTCATTGAGGGAATCATCTTTCCACTTTACATCAACCAAGCATGACTTGGGAGATCAGCTAGATCATTTGATTTGAAGAAAAAATGAGTTTGTAGTACAAACCTTTTTAAGATTTTCAAATCTTAATTTGGAAACCAAAGGACACTGATTTTTTAGTACAATTATATTCAATTGGAACTAGGATTTGCATTCGAGATTAGCCAAATTTATTGGGGCCATCTCTTCGAAATTAAGGTCTTTAACTTGGACATGTGATACTTTGGAAGAGTCATTCCTTTCATATTGGGAGCATAGTAAATGTATCCACCGACACAGATTAAGAGATTTAGGGTCAAAAAGAGCCCATCAGACTTTGAGGAAAAAGAGGCAACAAGTCAACCTGATCTTGCGAATTTGCACTCATTCAAACACACAGTTCGATGATTTATGACTTCAATTTGTACCAGTCATTTATAATCGCTAATAACCTCAGCAGCTTAATCAGGAGAAGTTCTTATAGAAGGTGTATATAAGAATTTTCCCTTAATCAGTTACCCCCACCCCATGTATTTTGTTATAAAGCATGTGATTAGGTAGGTTAGAAAGTATCTTACACATGCTTGCAATATTAGAAGAATTAATAAATCACAAAATACTAATCTCACTTGAACTTTTTCTGTAGTATTATGCGGGGAATACAAGATCCGATGATTAACCTAATATTTGCTTTCTCTTCCAAGATGATTCGGTTGCTTTGTGCAAGAATAGTAGGATTCATGTTATTGGTATTTAAAGCATTGTAATTCAATAAAAAAGAAAGAAAAAAGAGGGGGCTGGGAGAGGGTTTCTGTAATATGACTTTCTGACGAGTGTTTTTAAGAGATATTTTTTTTATCATTATTATGGTTGATTGATTGCAAAAAAAGATTTAAGCTAATTTTTTTTTTGGTACAGAAATTTTTAAGCTAATTTAAATCTTGGGCTACATGCACACAATTGTGCTGTTATTATTTTGTAAGTATAACCTAAACTTGAAATGTTAATAGTTGAAAGCTGAATTCTCGATCAACGATATGTCCTCCAAATTAAACCATTCTTTTTAATGATTTACTAGGTACAAAAGCTTCACTATTACTTAATTCACGAACATCTTTAAACATAATGTGGATCTAAATAATAAACAGGGCTAAATTTAAGCTTCTTCCTTAGATATAGGATGATAATTATCTTCAATGGAGCCCATGGATGGAGATGTCATCCTCAAGGTTTAAACCGTAATTGAAAAGATTGTAAACGAGAAATTGTAGGGATATTGTATGCATTTCGCTGGTGGAAGGTACCAAAACTTGGTAACTGGGCTCACAAGCTAACTGTTTGGTACTTGTTAATGGTTTGTTTTGGTACCAAGGACGACTACGATATTCCCACGAGGGGGTAACATGCAAACAGGCATCATTTTCCCTTGTTTATGGCACAAGAAGAGTCCCAAGGCAGCCCCACAAGTTCTCGATCTTCATCCTCAATGTGGCCAAGCAGTCGCCGGATCACATGGGTTTTGGTACTCTTTTGTAACATACGGTTACCTAATGTGGGCTGAAAGCAAGAGAATGAAAGGTTTTGATACAAATTGCATCAGTGGGAATGAAAGAAACAATAGCCAAAACAAAAGCACTCCTCAAGTATCAAACAAACTGAAAGGGGGACCTTCAACACATGGGGTGGGGTGTTTGATATTGTGCAGTGGAGCCAGCCACCGTAAAGTCAAGAATCTTTCGCAAAGTGTTGGTTTGATGTAAAGTGCCACCACAAAGCTAAGAATCTTTTGCAAAGTGTTGGCTTGAGGTAAATTTTTAGATTATTGGATCTTACATAAATACTAATGATTAAATATAATATGACTTTAAAAGTCACATTATATTATTTTTTATGAGTTTAATTTTAATGCACTATTAGTGTGCTAAAGTACTTGTGAATTTAAAGTCGCGACTGAAGTATTGGTTTATGTGAGAATGAGCTGAAGTACTATTGGACTTAAAGTCACGACCGAGGTACTAGCTTAAATGAGAATGAGCTAAAGTACTCATAGACTTAAAGTCGCGGCTGAAGTACTGATTTAGATGAGAATAAGTCGAAATACTCATAAACTTAAAGTCACGACCGAAGTACTAGTTTAGATGAGAATGAGTTAAAGTATTTGTGGACTTAAAGTAGTGACCGAGGTACTGACTTAGATGAGAATGAGCCGAAATACTCATAAACTTAAAGTCGTAGCCGAGGTACTGACTTAGATGAAAATGAGCCAAAGTACTAGTGGACTCAAAATCACGACTAAGGTATTGTGATGATGTTTGCTGCTCCAAATTGAAAAGGCTACGCATTGGCCATAGGGCATCTCTTTCAAGTACCCTGCATAGTTGCTAACAAAAAGTGGATTCGGGGGATTGGCTTCAATCATTGTCCAGTAATGCCCGTGACTCAAATATTCAGCGCTTTACAGCCATCAAGGAGGTAAGGTTTCCCTGAAAACCATCAGAGCAGCTACAGCGGTAGCCAAGTCCACTGGTTGAATTGTAGCAGTAACTGTTTTTTGCCTTACACGCGTGGCTTGAAAGATTTTTTTGTGCTTCCGCACACGTCAGGTTCCTCACTGCCCAATCGAGCACCATGGGGAAGGAACATTGTCTTCTCCAAGTTTACCACATCTGTGGACGAGAAGCTGTAAGCTCCTTCTTCCACCAGAAATGCATAACTACGTGGATTGAAGCCGTGTACACTCGTGTGGTTATTTTCTGTGCTGTGAGAACTAAAAGCGACAGCCAATAGTCCTTGGGGTATGGAAGCTTCGCAACAGCCGATGCCAAAGCAAGAACTATTGTCTACGATATCATCAAGACTGTTGCACAAGGACACATATCCTGTAGTGTAGTTCTTTCTCTGCGAACCCCAGGCCCTGATTATCCTAAGTGTGTCACAACCATGGTTTTAAATTGCGGTTGCGGTTGTGACATTGCGGCTACTGTGATGCGGATTGCGGTCATTGCGGCGTGAATTATTTTTTAAGCTTGTACAACATGTTGCGTCCGATGCGGTCTGATGTGGTCTTGATGCGGCCTGATGCGGTTCGATGTAGTCCTGATACGGTGCAATGCAGAATTTTTCTGTGATTTCTTATCACACCGCAATTGCGGTCTGATGCGGTTGCGGCCACCGCTGCAACCGCAATATTGCGGCCACATCAAGTGATGCGGTCCGCATTTTAAAACCATGGTCACAACAAACCGCAGTTAATTTGTTTCGAGTTGATGAGATGTAAAAATGTGTCAAGTTGAGCCCGCGAGTGATCCGACTGATAAGTTTGCCACTATCATTGTAGCAATCACTGGCTACCTGCCTTGAGATGAGCAATTCGCCATCCAGTGATATGTTTAGCACAGTTATATTACCTCGTCGCAAGAATGAGCAATTCTTCTAATAGTAAATAAAAAAAAATTCAATGCATATCACCTTTGTTTTTTTGATCCAAACGATAATCCAAGGTCATTAAAAGCACCCCACAACTTGCCCCTAAAGTCCATCCACTTCTTAGAGATAGAAATCCTAACAAATCACTTGGCAATCATCTTAGATATCATAAAACAAAACAGTGGTTGAATAATAAATAAGTTTCATTAGTTTATTAAGCTTTTACACAAATACTCAAGTACAAAAAATGAGATTGTACTTGAAATATATCTCTCCAAAGATTATTAAAATAATCTTCAAGGATTTCAGACCAACTTGTGAAGCTGATCAGAAAGGCATTGGTTTTAATTGCCATCATTCCGCACACTCATGTAAGTAGTCCATTTGCTTCTCCATAAGGGGATAATTCTCCACCAAACTCAACTACTACTTGCCCTCGCTCTTCTAAGTTTAAGACATTTGACACTTTTAACTTAAGCCTTTTAGTTTCTCCTGTTGCATCTATAGCAAGTAACAAATAAAGACAATCAGTTATGCACAAAAATAATGTCATTCATGATCAACATTGAGTTAAGAATCCAAACCATAGCATAATGAATCAAAATCACTTAATTATATAATCTTCTCTCGAAACTTCAAATGAGGAATAATTATAGAATTTATGGATGTTACCTTTAATGACAATGTTTTACATCTTAAAGTATCATAATAGTCTCAACAAACATATAAACTAACAGAGTAGTAAAATTAGTTCGAATGTTGTTCTGAACCATGATTAAGGATCCTGTCCCATGGGCCAACTCAGCACGTGTCTAGCCGGAGTTTGTCATTGACACCCTAGAAGACATTCGTGGTACATTACTGAGATCCCACCGCAACAGACATTGGACCCGACTTTGGGTAGAAACAACATTACCGTGAGATTTACACAGTAGATAAATCCTACGAGTATCCATACTTGCCAATCATGATCTTGTGTAATAATAACCCCCATAATCGCCTAAATTGCTCACAACTGCAGCATCAACATTCTGATATTATAGGGATCCTCTGCAACTATTATGGGAGTGTATCTCCCAATCCAACTTCTATAAATACCAAGTTTATTCACCTTCTACAAGTAACTTATCGCTCTTTAGCATAAACCCTATTTATGCATAGTCTGACTTGAGCGTTGGAGTCCTTTTGCAGGTACCAACCCTCCATCCTCGTTCCAACACGTTCTGCAACTGTTGCGCAAGGAGGAAAATACCAAATTGTGCCTATTCATGTACAACTCAGTATCCACTACTAAACATTGACGCTATTTGTGGGAAGTCGATAAACTTCTATTCCCACTCAACCATGATGAACACGAGACAAAACTCAAGGAGATGAGTGGTTGCACAAACCTCCACAGGCCAAAGGCGAGGTCCAGCTGTACACTATCCTCCCCACCCTATTCCACCACCAGTAGCTGAAACCCCTACCGCGAAGAGCCAGGCACCCAACGCTAAACCTCTACGCGATGGGAACGAAACTTCGCTTTTTGACGAAAGCCCTCACCCATCGCGTAGGGTCTCTGTGAGGGATAGACTTGGTCCTTGCATGCATGGAGCCAACTCTAACGTTCAAGGGCCCAGAATCCCGGTGCACTAGCACCTGAGACCCAAGAACAATGTTGCAGAAGAATGTGTGTCCTATCCAGAGGGCACGATCCAACCTGAGATGTCCAGAAATCATCTCCTGGACTTGGTGCGATGACAAACGGTGATACTCAAAGAGCAACATCGCAAAATGGAAGATCTAGAGCGGTCCATGCATGACAGTCAATCCAGACCTCACCATAATGATGAAAGGCGGAGTGTGGGTAATGACCAAAGGGGAATACCGCACGCTGACATCGAAATGTCCAACATTATTAATAACAACCTGGACCTCGGTGATCAAGAACAACCATTTTTTTCCTAACTCATGGAGTACAGAGTTCCAAGAAACTTTAAGTTTCACGCTAACGTGGAGCTCTATGATGGGATTACGGACCGTCAGGAACACATACGTTTATGTCCAATCTATGCGCTTTCTTGGGGGAAACTCCTATTTACTATGTCATACCTTTCCCCTTTCCTTGAAGAAGGGTGCTCTTATATGATTCGTGACCATAGCACAGGGATCCTTCATTAACTGGCCAGATCTCAAATAGCGTTTCTTGCCACACTACACTACTAGCAAGTAGCAACCCAGGTCTATGAAGTCTCTTTCTGAGATTCGCCAAGGGCGCGATGAGGCCTTTCGTGAATTTCTTAAGAGGTTCAACACGGCATGCATCAATGTGGAAAACTTTGACGAAAAAATTGCTCTTTAGTACATTAGGAGCGGCCTCTAGACTGGTTCTTAGTTTTTCCATTCTCTGCAGAAAAGAAGCTAGAGAATATGAAAGAATTTTGAGCTCGATCCCTATAGTATATTAACTTGGAGGAGGCTATTAAGGCTAAAAAGAGCTTGGAAAAGGGTGAGTCTTCCCATTAGAAAGGTAAATAGAATTTCTGCCAGCCTCAGAACTCTTCGAAAAATGATTTGCCCTGGCCTGGGTACTCGAATTACACTCTCCTAAACACACCACGAGAAATAATTCTAACAGAAGTGTTTCAAACTGAGTTCTAAGATATAAAGAGGCCAACTTCATTGAAGAAACATGCATAGAAGGATCGTACAATGCACTGCTCATGGCACAAGAGCTACAACTATGAAAACAAAAGACTGCTTCCAACTCTATGATACGATCGAGTTCCTAATCAGGGTAAGACAACTAGATCAGTGCATCAATCATGTCCAAATCAATGGATGCCACAGAGGACAGAACGAAAGGGGACACAACCCTCATCGAAGCCCATCTCCATGCTAGAGAAGAAGAATATGAAGTCATAGGAGAAAATCCCAGAGTCCACCTTGTCGCGATACTAATAACCAGCAAGATCGGAACCAGAACAATTACCCTAATGACGATGATAACGAGGACCACTGATCCATGCCAACTGAACCATCAACACCATTGCTAGTGGGTTCGCTGGTGGCAGGTTGTCTAATGATGGCTGGAAGAAAGCACTCATGATAACAATGTTGAGCATCTCCTATTTCAGACCCAAATCGAGGGCTGGAGAACAGAGGGCACCCACCATCACTTTTTCAGATGAGGACTGTGGCGAAATTATCCCAAGTCATGGTGACTGGCTAGTTATTTCAGGAGTAATTTCCAATACTGAGGTCAGGCATAACTTCGTCAGCAAATATTATATTTATGGACTTGTACCAAAAATTAGAAGTTCTGCGCTTGGAGATGGCTCCCTATGATGGCGAGCTTATTGCATACTGTAACACTCTAAGGCTACATCTGTGTATATCATCAATATACTCAGATAAATAGCATAAGGATAGTCACTTCTAAACCTAGACGTGAACATCAACCTGTATAGTAACTAATAACGCATAATTATATAGAGCTTTTGATAAAAGTAAAGAGAGCAAGATAATTTTACATAACTGGAAACTTGTTCTTTACTACATAATTACAAAATATGTCTGAGGTATACAAAGGAACTAAAACAAGCCACAAGGGCATAAATAAAAAAATAATAAACTAAATACATCAGTAATATATATATATATATAAAAGTTAACTAAGTCTTCATTGTCCTCCTTTGCTCCAGCTCTGATCATTTTGTTGGATTTAACATGGAAATAAGAAATTGGGGTGAGAATTTAAATTCTCAGTAGTAATTGTAAAGCATGACATCATAATAAATCTAGCTATTTTAGGGAAAAGAATAGTTACATAAAAAAATGATTGGAAAGGTGGCACAAGCCAAAACTCAGTCATTTCCCTTCTTGAAGCAGACATTCAAATTAATTAAATAAAACACTTTAAGGTAGTAGATAGCATTTCAACTCAAATCAGTATATTCAATTATCATAAGAAAGGTGGCATCCTTCATCATTATATACTTCTTAATTATCCATTAACTCCTCATCATACAAAATAGGACAATTGCCTATACAATTATTATTTTATGCAATGCATGATAATGTATGAGTATGCCTAAGAAATGTCCTAAGGTATGCTTATGCCATGATTTTTGCAAAAACTTTATTTTAGAAATCACATGTTATTTAATTATTTTCATGAAGTCTTTTTGTTCCAGAAAACTCTATTGTTCGTTGTATTGTTTCTGGGTAAGCAGGACGCCTTTTTATTCATTGTACTACCAAACATACATATAACCTTAGCATTCGGAGCCCTATTGTCCAAGCCATAGTGTTACAATACATGAAAATAACAAGTTTGAAAATCAAAACATGCATAAATATATTAAATCCATTCTTGATCAATTGTATACTATGATATTTCTCATCATTACCTCATAACATGGCTCAAGGCCTCAACTTTCATCAATATATAATGGTAAGCATTTAAGGGTTTTTCTCATCAATTCTACATTGACGCATCACAATATATCACTTTGAATAAAAAAAATTATGCATTTTGTATCATTCTGTATCAAAATCTCCAATTTTCACAAAGAGTGTCGCGATCCCAACTTATTTTGTGCCATGACCTCCATTGTTTTGCGTAGGATTTTCTTGCATCCAGAGAGTCAAGTGTCGCGGCTTCCTCTTATGGAGTGCCGCGACCTCCTTTCTTTTTTCTGGTTTTTCCAGAAACTATCAGAACAACAATCCACATGTTTCCTTTCATTCACAATCAAACCTAACTTAAACAACTTCCATTATCAACTCACAATATCATCATATTATCAAGTTTTTCATACATAAACATCTAAGGATTCATCTTAATACAAGAATCAAACATGATCACAAAGAAAAACCCAATTTTAAACTACACCCTTTTATGGAAGAACAAGAATCCACAACTCACAATCATGGTTCATAAACCACCATCTAACCATTATCAAGCTTAAAAGATGAAGATTCAAGCATGACATCATAATAAATCCAACTACTTCAGGGAAAAAAAAAGTTACATATAAAAATGATTAGAAATATGGAACAAGCCAAAACTCAGTCATTTCCCTTCCTGAAGTAAACATTCAAATTAATTAAATAAAACACTTTAAGCTAGTCCATAGCATTTCACCTCAAATTTGTATATTCAATTATCATCAGAAAGGTGGAATCCTTCATCATTATATACTCTTTAATTATCCATTAACTCCTCATCATATAAAATAGGACAATTGCCTATACAATTATTGTTTTATATAACGCATGATAATGTATAAGTATGCCTAAGAAATGTCCTAAGGTATGCTTATGCCATGATTTTGAAAAAACTTTATTTTAGAAATCACATGTTAATTAATTATTTCAGGAAGCCTTTTTGTTCTAAAAAACTCTATTGTTCGTTGTATTGTTTTTGGGTAAGCAGGACGTCCTTTTGTTCCTTGCACTACCAAACATACATATAACCTTGGCATTAGGAGTCCTATTGTCCAAGCCATAGTGTTACAATACATGGAAATAACAAATAACAAATTAAAAAATCAAAACATGCATAAATATATTAAATCCATTCCTGATCAATTGTATACTATGATATTTCTCATCATTACCTTATAACATAGCTCAAAGCCTCAACTTTCATCAACATATAATAGTAAGCATTTAAGGGTTTTTCTCATCAATTCTACATTGATGCATCACAATATATCACTTTTAATAAAAAAAACTTATGCATTTTGTATCATTATATATCAAAATCTCCAATTTTCACAAAGATTGTTATGGCCCCAACTTATTTTGTGTCGCAACCTCCATTGTTCTGCACAAGAATTTCCTGCCTCCAGAGAGTCAAGTACTGCGACTTCCTCTCATGGAGTGTCGCAACCTCCCTTCTTTTTTATGGTTTTTCCAGAAACCATCAGAACAACAATCCACATGTTTCCTTTCATTCACAATCAAACCTAACTCAAATAACTTAAATTATTAACTCACAATATCATCATATTATCAAGTTTTTCATACATAAGCATCTAAGGATTCATCTTCAATACAAGAATCAAACATGATCACAAAGAAAAACCCATTTTTAAACTACACCCTTTTATGGAAGAACAAGAATCCACAACTCATAATCATGGTTCACAAATCACCATCTAACCATAATCAAGCTCAAAAGATGAAGATTAAACATAGAAATCATGGTTTACTATCAAAAACCCATTTTCATTTTTGTCATCTAAACATGAAAAACATGAAAGAAAGAAAGAAAGAAAGAAAGAAAGAAAGATAATGTCTATGAAAATATTTTCCCTTGCCTCAATCTTCAAATTTGCCTTTGCCTTTGCCATCCTCTTCTTTCCTTTGTTTCTTCTCTATGTTTTCTTTTCTGTTTCCTTTGTACTTTTTCATTGCAAAATAGGTGAAAAGATGAAAGGGAAATAAGGCTTTTAAGCCAAATTAAAGGATAAGTCTGTTTGACCATTTGGTTTATGCACTGAAACTTTGTATCTCTTAGGAATACTTTGATTTTATTAAATTAAGTTTCCTAACATCCAAATATATTAAAATAAATCTTATGATTCACCTAAATTATAATTTCATCATTTTCATAAGTTTTCATATCTGCTACAAGTCAATTCAGTATTAAAACGCATAACCAGTATACTTAAAAATACCAAATCAACTCAATTTCTCTTGAAACTTGAACTACACATTATTTCATACATTGGTGACTTAGAAATAAATTTTTCATATTTATTTCCCTTATCTAAGCAATTTATGCTATTTTTCTGAGTTAAAATAGTCATTTTTAACGTTCTGTATTGCGGTAAAGTGCCTAAATTAACTTAAAAAGTCACAGAATTACTTGGACATGTTAAACAAATATTACGGTTCATTTCTATCTATAAACATTACTAACATGTTAAGGAGGATGTTATATTTCTCTTTTCTTTTTAAATTTTTTTCTCCCAAAATTGCTTACCTCAATCAAAAAGCTCTTGGTAATCTTGCCTCATGTGGGACTCTAACTCCCAAGTAGCCTCCTTTGAACCGACATCATTCCAAATAACTTTCTCCAAAGGAATTCACTTACCTCTGAGCTCTTTGGCTCCCTCGTCCATGATCCTCACAGGTTTCATTGCATATGTTAAGTCATCTTTCAATTGTATTAATTTAGGTTCCATAATATGCGAAGGATCAGGATTATACTTTGGAAGCTATGACACATAGAAAACATCATGAATGTTTGACGGGTTTGGTTGGAGGGCTATCTGGTAAGCTACTGACCCAACTTTTTTTAAAATTTGGTAAAGACCAAGAAATCGTTGATTTAACTTTCGTGTTTTCAAAGCTCTTCCAACCTTTGTAGTAGGAGTGACTATAAGGAAAACATGTTCTCCTTCCATAAACTCTAGAGGTCTCCTCCTCCTATTAGCATAGCTCTTTTGCCTACTCCGGGCTGTAACTAATCTATCCCTGATCATCTTAATCTGATCTGTTGTTTCTTGCACTAATTCAGGTCCTAGAATGGTTTGCTTACCTACCTCATACCAACATAGAGGTGATCTACATTTCTTACCATACAACGCCTTATAGGGTGCCATACCTATGCTGGAATGATAACTATTGTTATAGGTAAATTCTACTAAAGGCAATAACCTATCCCAATTACCCTTTTGTTCTAACACACATGCTTCCAGCATATCTTCCATGGTTTGGATAGTTCTCTTAGACTGTCCATCAGTTTGTGGATGGTAGGTTGTGCTGAAATGTAACTTGGTCCCAAAGGCTTGTTGCAAAGCTCCTTAAAATCTAAAAGTAAACCTAGGATCTCTATCAGAAACTATACTAGTGAGGACTACGTGCAACCTCACTATTTCCTGCAGATATAACTGAGCTAGTCTATTTAAAGAAAAGTTAGCTCCAATGGGCATAAAGTGGGTAGATTTGGTTAACTTATCCATAATCACCTATATTACATCAAAATCCTGCTGAGTTCTTGGTAATCCCATAACAAAGTCCATTGTGATACATTCCCACTTCCACTCCGGAATTGTTAGGGAATGCAATGGCCCTGAAGATTTCTGGTGTTCTATTTTGACTTTCTGACAAACTAGACACCTGGATACATAATCTGCTATGTCTGTTTTCATTCATGACCACCAAAACATTCTTTTGAGATCTTGGTACATTTTAGTTTCTCTAAGGTGAATGGTATATCTACTCATATGTGCTTCTTCTAAAATCTTCTCTCTAAGGTCATCCTCTGTAGGAATGCAAATCTTGTCTCCAAACATAATGATCCATCATTTGCTATACTAAACCTTTTAGGTTCACCCTACAAGATTTACTCCCTAACTTTCCTCAAGTATCATCTCTTCCTTGAGCATCCTTAATTTGAGTCCTTAAGTCACTAATGATATCCACCTTACTCATATAGAGACTATGTGGAGACATAGTTATCATTAGACTAAAATCCCTAAACTTTTCTAAAAGACCTGCTTCTTGAATCATCATCCAGGATACATGTAGGGATTTCCTACTAAGTGCATCGACCACTACATTGGCTTTACCAGGATGATATTTCAACTCAAAGTTATAATCCTTGAGGAATTCCATCCATCGCCTTTGTCTCATATTTAACTCCTTTTGATCAAATAAATACTTCAAGCTCTTGTGGTCATTAAAACTTCAAACTAGACATAATAAAAGTATTGTCTCTAAATTTTCAAAGCAAACACCACCACTGCCAATTTTAAATCATAAGTGGGGTAATTCTTTTCATGTGGCCTTAATTGTTTAGATGCATATGCAACTACCTTTCTATTCTGCCTAAGGACACAACCTAACCCCATCCTTGAAGCATCACAATATACTTCAAAACTCTTATGAGGATCTGGAATCACTAAGACAAGTGTCATAGTTAGCTTCAACTTCAATTCCTGGAAACTATCCTCACAAGCTTGTGTCCACACAAAATGACTACCCTTCCTAGTTAACCTAGTTAAAGGTAAAACTAGTAGGAAAAATCCCTTTATGAACCTTCTATAATATCCGGCCAAACCCAAAAATGTAACACCCTCGATAATATGTTAGGTTTGTATAGGATTACAGAGGTAGCTTAATACTTGCTTGACAAGCCTGTGAAGTTTGATCGCAAACTGAGTTAGTTTAGGCACTTTGCTGCAATATAGAAGATGGAAAATGGCCTAAAATGACTCAGAAAAGAGTTTTAAAGGCGAAGTAAGGGAAATAAAGATGGATGATTTATTTCCAAGTCATAAATAAGTTAATTAAGTTGTAGTTAAAGTTTGAAGGCAAACTAAGTCAGTTTGATATTTTTAAGCATACTAGTTGTGTGTTTTAATACCGAATTACCTCATAACAGATATGGAAAAATAAGATAGTAGCAAAACAAGAAATTAGATGAAACCTATAATTTATTCTAGAGTTGTTGAAAGTTAATAAACTTGAATTGTTATAATTTAAGTATTCCTAACATATAAAAATTTATCAGATAACTTTAATAGTTATCCTTTAAGAAGTCAAAAGACTTCTTTTCTCCAGTCTTCTCCCACAGTTGTAGAGGGCAGAAAAGAACAGAAGAAAAGAGAAAGAAGAGAAGAGAAAAGAAAAGGAAGAAGAGAAGAAGAAGGAAAGATCAAGGCCATGGATGATCAACCAAGGTAAGGGAGTTCTATTCATCTTTTCCCTTTTTGATTCTCTTGAAGGGGGTTAGGGTTTATGAATGGAGAGATGGATTTAGAGAGTCAAATCCAAGTTCTTAGCTTGATTCTTGATTCCAAGAATTGAGTTAGGATAGTTTTAGCTTAGTAAGACTAAGTTAGCCATTTATGGTTTAAGATAAATCTATTTGAGCTTATTGAAGGAGCTTGGAACATGAGTTGGAATTAATGTGATTTTGGACCTGAATTTATGCCTAACAGAATCAATAGGTTGTAAAAGAGTTACACCATGTTTAGAGGCCTAGATTGGTGTTAGAAATCACATAGAAATTGACCTTGAATGATTGGAAGTGAGAATTATTTCATCAAATTCTGTAGAATTCTGTATAATCTAGTGGCAGCCGGTAGAGTTGGTTGCATAACTTGAGCTACAAACATCCGATTGACCTGATTCCAGTGACATTTGAAAGCTAAGACATAAGGATTCATGTGGTAAAAATGTTAGAATTTTAGAGCAAGCCAATCAGTACCAATTTCTATTTGAATCTGAGGTAGATTCTGTAGAAAAGGTATTCTAACAGCCAGTAAACTAGATTGCATAATTTATTGCTCCAATGTCGTATTGACATGAGACTAGTGAAATTTTGAAGCTAAGATGTAAGGCTCCTATAAAATTTTAGAATTTTACCACTTTTAGTTTGTTCTCAGTTTCAGTTTAAAATCAGGACAAAATCAGATAAATTAGTGAATGTCTTGTTTTAGCTTCTACAAAATGTCGCATAACTTTGGCTACACTTAGCTAACTGAAGTGAGGTTTGTGACAATTGAAAGATATGAGAGAAATGTATTTGCCCACAAAATTTCAAAATTTTAGAAGTTATGATAAACATTTGATACAATCTTGAAAATAAGCTTTTTTAGGCAAAATTTAAGGTGTTTTGTGATGGTTTGAGTCCTAGGAACACTAGTAGCTACTTTAATGGTTAAAGTTGAGTTATAAAAGTGTAGTAAGAGTGCCATAGTGCCTAGCTAGCAAGAGTTGAGTGTCATAGTGCCTACTTAGTAAGAGTAGAGTGTCATAGGGCCTATTTGGCAAGAGTTGAGTGTCATAGGGCCTAGTTGGCAAGAGTTAAGTACCATAGTGCCTAGTTGGCAAGAGTTGAGTGGCATAATGTCTAGCTAGCACAAGTAAGGGCCATAGTGCCTAGATGACAAGAGTGAGGGCCATAGTGCCTAGTTAATAAAAATTGAGGATTACAGTGTATGAAAGCTCTCATAGAGTTAAGGTAGAGTTAATAATACAAGAAAAAGAAGTACACTATGTTTGTATGGTAAGAGTGGCATGAATGCTCTCAAAGAGTTGAGGTAAAGTTAGTAGTGCAAGGACAAAGATCAGGTGGTGGTTATGCAAGAGTTAGGTATAACACCACATTATACACAAACACTCATGCATATACATACTTGCTATTCCTAAGAAAAGTTAAGACAAGGAAAATTGAGGAAAAGGCCCGTTCACAGTTTAGAAAGTAGGTTAAGGAGGTAACATATTCCCTCCCTACCTGGTGGGCTAAGGAGGTAACATATTCCCTCCCCACTGCAGAGAGGAATAACAAGTTCATGACATCCATGACATTGTATTCATATAATTACATTGTATCTCATTATCATACTCATACATCATAACATAACATATGCATGTTTAGGAAATTGTATATGCAGTTGTCTTATCTTGTATTTACAGGTAGCTGTATGGGTGGTTGCCTTATCCTTTGTATAAAATAGTTCAGTACAAGATTGCTGAGAGTGAAACAGACCAGATTCTGTTGCCAAGAAACATTACATAGAGTGAGAATGTATTTGTTCTTTAAATATTGAGTTGTTGTTATAGTTTTATTTATAATATTTGATGAGTATTTTCTTGATTACTAATTGTAGTTTTACCTATGTTGATTATTAGACAATAGTTTGGTTACTAGATATAGTTTTACTTATGACGTTATCAGGTTGTATATATTCATTGTGAATATACTACTGCTGGTATTAGTATACTACTACTGAGAATTATAAATTCTCATTATGAGTGTTCCATATAAATCCAACTGGAAGTTTGGCAAGAAGTAGCAGAAGATTGAAGATTAGTTTAGTTTTATAGTTATTAGTTTAAATTTATATATCTTGTATATATGCTTATTTTAAGAAGTAAACAATTGTATAAATAACATTATGTAATTTTTGATACAGTTATAGGTGCATAAGTGGATATTTATTTCCACAAGGCTCTCCATAATAGTTTATTTATATAAATGTTATGGATTAGATGAATAATTAAGTTAAAAGTAGTATAACTAATACTGTTTATCCAGGTATAGGTTTGATGTACTAGGATTAGAATATTAGGATGTTACAAAGAAACTCATAGTTTCTGTTACTGTTGTGGGTTTCGCCCATTATAACACCGCTTCAACTTTACTAGGGTCAACAGATATTCCTTCCTTGGATATCACATGCCCTAAGAACTACAGCTTTTCCAACCAAAACTCACATTTCGATAATTTAGCAAACAATTTCTTTTCCTTTAGGATTTCTAGAACGATCCTGAGATGTTCTTCATGCTCCTCAGTTGTCTTTGAATAAATGAGAATATCATCTTTAAAGACAACTACAAACTTATTCAGGTAAGGTCTAAAAATCCTATTCATATAGTCCATAAACACCGCTGGGGCATTGGTTAAACCAAAGGACATTACAAGATATTCATAATGCCCATAATGAGTCCTAAAGGCAGTTTTAGGGATATCTAATTCCCTAACTCTAATTTGATGGTATCCTGATCTCAAATCAATCTTTGAAAACACTGTTGCTTATCTTAATTGATCCATCAAATCATCTATCCTAGGTAATGGGTACTTGTTCTTAATTGTAACTTTATTCAACTATCTGTAATCTACACACAACCGCATACTCCCATTATTTTTCTTCACTAGGAGTACTGGTACTCCCCATGGCAAGGCATTGGGTCGGATAAACTATTTATCTAGCAATTCTTCTATTTGATTTTTGAGTTCTACTAACTCTAAGGGAGACATCCTATATGGTGCTATAAATATAGGCTCGGTTTCTAGCATAAAGTCTATATTAAATTATATCTCTCTTTTAGGTGGCAACTCAAAAACTTCCTTAGGGAAAGCTTTTAGATATTTTCTCACCACAAGTATCTCTTCTAAACTTTGCTCAACTTTAACATTCATGGAAAACAGGAGAACATATCCCTGAGCCCCTTCCACTAAGCAATGGTTGACTTGTTTAGCATTTAAAAACACGGACTCATAAGAAACAAGTATAGGAGATTTATCTGACATAAACGTCAAAGTCTTATCGGAACAATTTTGAACAATATGGTTGGAAGATAACCAATCCATTCCCAAAAGGATTTCAATACCAACAAGGGGTAGATAAATAAGATCCATAAAGAAGATCCTATTTTCTATTTTAACACAATAGTTCAAACAAATGGAAAAAGTGATTACAGGTTTTCTTGTTGGGATGGATACTGATAAGGCATTGGGAAGTTCAGATATAAGTAATTCCAACATTTTCATAGATTCATATGAAATAAAAGAATGAGAAGCTCTTGAATCATATAATACAATTAAAAGATTATCCTTAACTATACATATACCTTGAATGAGGTCAGGAGATCTAGCCGTTAGCTTACCACTCAGAGTATAAACTCTTCTTCTGGCTTGAGGTCTTTTTAGTCTGATATGGCTTTCTGTCTTTGTGGACAACTTTTAGCAAAGTGTCCCTCCTAACCGCAAATATAGCACCCGGTCTGACCAAACATATAAGGTCTTCTTCTATGATTTTTCCCACATTTAGGGCATTGGAGATCCTTAAATCCTGCTAGTCCTGTTTGTACTTGTTTACCTTTTTCCTGCTAATACTTAGGCCGAAATGCACTTCCTTGAAATCTGTCATCTCCCCGCATCCTCTTTTGAAAACCTGTGGTCTTTTGCTCCTTTTGAAGCTTAGACTCATTTGATTCCACAATCTTACACTTCTTAATTAGGGTGGGAAAGTCCCTAATCTCTAGGGGCCTAACAAACCTCTTAATCTCATCCCTCAACCCATACTCAAACTTAAGGCACCTCCAATTTTCATTTGGATTCAATCAAAAGTAAGCGAAAAACTTAGAAAGTTCCTCACACTTGGCTTCATACTATGCTATATACATATTTCCTTGCTTCAACTCAAGGAATTCCACCTCTTTATCATCTTGTATATTTCTTAGAAAATATTTGTTTAGGAAAGTCGTTCTAAATACTCCCTACTTCAAATGAGTACCCGCAACTTCTAATAGTCTTCTTGATCTTCTCCACTAGTTCTTCGCTCCCCCTTTTAACATAAAGGAAGTGAATGATACCTTTTATTCATATGCGCAACCCATGACCTGATATATATTTTCCATCTCACTCAGCCACTCTTTGACCTTTGCTGGATCGGGCTCTCCTTGGAATGATGAGGGATTTAACTTTCTAAATTTTGATAATTCTTGAAATTATTGATGATTCTACTGCCACTTCTTTAACTGGTGGGTTTTGATTTTGCATCATTCTTTCCATAATTCTAGTGGTAGCCTCGGTCTACTCTCTCATTACCTTTACCATCATTCTAACTATCTCAGACATATCATTATTACTTCCACTAGCAGCTTTTCTACTCTCCTGTCTTGTTCGCCTAGGTGGTGCCATAATTTCCTGTTCACACGAAATAATACATATTGAGTTAATCAGTCTCAATATCATGTAACAGTGTGTCAGTAACTATTAACAACCAATCCTAACACAAGTCATGCAATACAATTTGGATATCTCACATAAGAGATAAAATAATGCATAACTCAAACAAAACATTTAAACATGCCCTAAGGCATAGTCAGTCTATTCCCCAGCTCAACAAGATGAACTGCTCTAATACCAAAATGTAACACCCTAAAGCTATACCTGTATATATCATTAATATACTTAGATAAATAGCATAAGGATAGTCACTTCTAAACCTAAACATGAATATCAACCTATATAGTAATTAACAACGTATAATTATATAGAGCCTTTGATAAAAGTAAAGACAACAAGATAATTTTACACAACTGAAAACTTGCTCTTTACTACGTAATTACAACACGGGAGAGTAGAAAAACTGCTAGTGGAAGTAATAATGATACATTAGTAATATATATATATATATATATATATATATATATATATATATATATATATATATATAAGCTAACTAAGTCTTCATTGTCCTCATTTGCTCCTGCTCTGATCATTTTACTAGATTTATAATGGAAATAAGAAATTGCGGTGAGAATTGAAATTCTTAGTAGTAATATTAAAGCATGACATCATAATAAATCTAGCTACTTCAGGGAAAAAATAGTTACATATAAAAATGATTGGAAATGTGGCACAAGCCAAAACTCAATCATTTCCTTTCCTGAAGCAGACATTC
Source organism: Ormosia emarginata (assembly GCA_029884605.1). NCBI lineage: Eukaryota > Viridiplantae > Streptophyta > Magnoliopsida > Fabales > Fabaceae > Ormosia > Ormosia emarginata. The sequence continues at coordinate 8,951,390 of JAQQTP010000056.1, read as the reverse complement.
AAATTAATTAAATAAAACACTTTAAGCTAGTACATAACATTTCAACTCAAATTAGTATATTCAATTATCATTAGAAAGATGGCATCCTTCGTCATTGTATACTCTTTAATTATCCATTAACTCTTCATCATACAAAACATGACAATTGCCCATACAATTGTTATTTTATGCAATGCATGATAATGTATGAGTATGCCTAAGAAATGTCCTAAAGTATACTTATATCATGATTTTGCAAAAACTTTATTTTAGAAATCATATGTTATTTAATTATTTCCAGGAAGCCCTTTTGTTATAAGAATCCCTATTATTCCTTGTATTGTTTCTAGGTAGACAGGATGCCTTTTTGTTCCTTGCACTACCAAACATACATATCACCTGGGCATTAGGAGCCCTTTTTGTCCAAGACATAGTGTCACAATACATGGAAATAACAAATAACAAGTTTGAAAATCAAAACATGCATAAATATGTTAAATACATTCCTGATCAATTGTATACTATGATATTTCTCATCATTACCTCATAACATGGCTCAACGCCTTAACTTTCATCAACATATAATTGTAAGCATTTAGGGGTTTTTCTCATCAATTCTACATTAATGCATCACAATATATCACTTTGAATAAAAAACTTATGCATTTCATATCATTATGTATCAAAATCTCCAATTTTCACAAAGAGTGTCGTGATCCTAACTTATTTTGTGCTGTGACCTCCATTGTTCTGCGCAGGAATTTCCTGCATCTAGAGAGTCAAGTGTTGTGGCTTCCTCTCATGGAGTGCCGCGACCTCCCTTCTATTTTCTGGTTTTTATAGAAACCATCAAAACAACAATCCATATGTTTCCTTTCATTCGCAATCAAACCTAACTCAAACAACCTCCATTATCAACTCACAATATCACCATATTATCAAGTTTTTCATACATAAACATCTAAGGATTTATCTTCAATACAAGAATCAAACATGATCACAAAGAAAACCCCATTTTGAAACTACACCCTTTTATGGAAGAACAAGAATCTGCAACTCACAATCATGGTTCACAAACCACCATCTAACCATTATGACGCTCAAAAGATAAAGATTAAACATAGAAATCATGGTTCACTATCAAAAACCTATTTTTATTTTTGTCATCTAAACATGAAAAACATGAAAGAAAGAAAGATAATGGCTATGAAAAATTTTTCCCCTACCTCAATCTTCAAATTTGTCTTTGTCTTTGCCCTCCTCTTCTTTCCTTTGTTTTTTCTCTACGTTTTCTTTTATGTTTCCTTTGTATTTTTATGATGCAGAATAGGTGAAAAGATGAAAGGCAAATAAGGCTTTTAAGCTAAATAAAAGAATAAGTCTGTTTGACCATTTGGTTTATGCACTGAAACTTTGTATCTCTTAGGAATACTCTGATTTTACTAAATCAAGTTTCATAACCTCCAAAGATATTAAAATAAATCATAGGATTCACCTAAATTATAGTTTCACCATTTTCATAATTTTTTGTATCTGCTACATGTCAATTCGGTATTAAAACGCACAACCAGTGTACTTAAAAATACCAAATCAACTTAATTTCTCTTGAAACTTGAACTACACCTTATTTCGTACATTGGTGACTTAGAAATAAATTTTTCATATTTATTTCCATTATCTAAGCAATTTGTGCTATTTTCCTGAGTAAAAATAGTTATTTGCATAGTCTGTATTGTGACAAAGTGCTTAAATTAACTCAGAAAGTCACAGAATTATTTGGACATGTTAGACAAATATTATGGTTTATTTCTATCCATAAATATTACTAACATGTTAAGGAAGATGTTACAGAGACATTGTGAAAAGATCACCCCAGTAGGGTGTTTTGAGACCCACATAACACTGGGGAGCACTAAACTCTCTAGGATGGTCAAGGTCAAATTTCTGATCGTGAACTGCCCCTCGGTATACAATATCACCTTGGGTCATCCTGCTCTGAATGTTCTTAGCACTATGGTATCCACTATCCACTTGGCCATTAAATTCCTCAGTAAGAATAACGAGGTCATCATGGTCAAGGGGGATCAGGTCATGGCACATAAATACTACAAATAGATCCTCAAGATTGGCTGGACAACCAAGAAAGCAAAAGCTGGCAATTTAAACCATTTCTGGATCAAGTTAACATTCTTATAACTAAGTTTGATGTGCGAGAAGGGGAATTATTGTCGCTCTAACTTCGTGCTAAGCCAGATCAGGTCACCAAGATCAGAGCTAATTTGGAAGAAGAAGAGAGGCTCTAGTTGACTGAGCTCTTACATAAAAACAAAGACCTCTTCACCTGGACGTCCTCTAATATGCCTGGGATTAACCTAACCTTCATTTGTCATCACCTATCTGTTAGGGAGGATGCGAAGCCACTCTCTCAGAAGAAGAGAAAAGTTGACCAAGAAAGACAATAGGTTATGAAAGATCAGGTTAAAGAGCTACTTAATGTTAGTTTTATTAGGGAAATATCTTACATCACATGGCTGTCTAACATGGTCCTGGTGAAGAAGTCAAATGGGGAGTGGAAAATATGCTTGGACTACATGGACTTGAATAAGGCCTACCTTAAAGATCTGTACCCACTTCCCAATGTGGATAAACTGGTTGACAACTCCTTCGAATTCAGTTTGCTATCTTTCATAGATGCGTATTTTAGATACAATCAGATCCTAATGTATTATGGAGATGAAAAGAAGACCACCTTCATCACTAATAGGGCAAGCTACTGCTAAAGGGTTATCCACTTTGGTCTGAAAAATGCAAGAGCCACTTACCAGAGAATGATGAATAAGGTCTTTGAAGACCAAGTGGGGAAGATGCTAGAGGTCTACATTGTTGACATGATAGTGAAGACCCCGCAGGATTGATCACACATTGTGGACCTTGAAGAGGTATTGCACAGCTCCGAAAGCATAACATGAGGCTCAATCTGAAAAAGTACGTCTTCGGGGTTCAAGTGGGCAAGTTCTTACGCTTTATGTTGAATCACCGTAGGATTGAGGTAAACCTAGATAAATTCCAAGCGATGCTCAACATGCGTAGCCCACAAAGTGTCAATGAAGTACAACAGCTAACTAGCCGGATTGCAGTCCTCACACATTTCTTTGCTAAAGCTGCTCATAAGTCCTTTGCCTTAATTAGATTGCTTAGAAAAGGGAAGGATTTTGAGTAGACTTAGGAGTGTGAGGATGTCTTTACCTTTTTGAAGAACCTTCTGTCCTTTTCCCTTATATTGACAAGACCAGAACTTGGTGAGACACTATACTTGTACCTTTCAGTTCATGAAAAGGTTATAAGCTTAGTGCTAATATGAGAAACTGTAGAAAGACAAAAGCTAGTTTACTTTGTGAGTAAGGTTTTGCACGACCCAGAGCTCCATTGCCAGAAGATTGAAAAGTTTGCCTTTGCACTTATCATCGTGGCCAGGAGACTTAGATAGTACTTTTCGTGCTATCTTGTGGTGGTGAGGACGTACCAACATATCTGCCAAGTACTACACAAGCCAAATTTAGTAGGAAGAATGATTGCCTGATCCATCAAGCTTTCAGAGTTTGGAATCGCATATGAGCCTCGACTAGCAATAAAAGCTCAGGTGCTCTCTGAATTTCTTGCAGAACTCACATTGGACTCTGGCAACCCCGAGGGAGTTTCTTGGACCATTTTTTTATGGATCCTCGAACCCCAAAGGAAGTGGTGTAGGGGTAATTTTGGAAAACTCTGAAGGAGTAACATTTGAGAATTCCATGAAGTTCGAGTTTCCTACCTCCAACAACCAGGTGGAGTACAAAGTATACATCAGGAAACCGGTAATAGCCAAAGATATGGGTGTAACTAAGATCACACTTTGTAGTGACTCCTAACTTGTGACCTCCCAAATCCGAGATGACTATCAGGCTAAGGAGCCCATTCTTAAGAGATACTTAGCCAAAGTCCAAGGGCTCCTCAAACATTTCAAGGATGTTAAGATAGAGTACATCCCTAGGGAGCAAAACTCAAGAGCAGACCTCCTATCCAAGTTGACTAGCACTAAGAGTCTAGGTAATAACTGCTTCGTGGTCCAAGAGACCCTCTCTCAACCTTCATTTACGGACGTAACCATTTTCTAAGAGGAAGGAGAATAGTGCTTTTAGATCACCCCAATCATAGAGTATCTTCAGTTTGGAGCCAGGCCCGATGATCCAAAGGAAGCCTAAAAAATGATCAGAACTGCAGTCAGGTGCACCATCTATAATGGGCAACTATACTGACATGGGTTCTCCTCACCTCCCCTTAAATGCCTCATACTAAAGGAAGTAGAATATGTACTGGTCGAGGTCCACATGGGTAGTTGCGGACACCACTTAGGAGGCAAAGCCTTAGCATTAAAAGCACTCAGGGTCGGATACTATTGGCCAACCATGGAAGTTGACTCCTTCGCACATGTCCCATTCTATGATAAATGCCAGTGCCACTTGGACCATTATCAGGCTCCCCCAAATGAACTATCCATGTTATCTATACCCTAGCTAATCTATAAGAGGGGTATGGACATCTTTGGTCCATTTCCTTAAGCTCCTGGACAGTTAAAATACTTGGCGATGACCGTGGACTACTTCACCAAATGGATTGAAGCAGAACCCCTAGTCACAATCCCTTCTACCCAGATCCAAAAGTTCACTTGGCGTCATATCATTACTAGATTTGGAGTTCTGAAGTCCATTATGGAAAACAACGGGACCCAGTTCAAAGATAAAAATTTTGAAGAGCTGCTCATTGGGTTAAAAATCAAACACCATTGCAGTTCAATTAAGAATCCTAAGACGAATGGATAAGCTGAAGCTGCCAACTAGGTTATTATCTGAGGAAGTAAAAGAAAGTTAGATGAAGCCAAGAGAAATTAGGATGAGCAACTTGACCGTGTCTTCTGGGCCTACCAGACTACTTCTCACTCTATAATAGGTGAAACCCCCTTTAAACTCACTTATAGGTGTGAGACTATGATCTCGGTAGAGATAGGGGAACCTAGCTAGCATCTTCAATATTTCTCGTCCGACATTAACCACAGGTTAATTAGAGAAGACTTGGATCTTCTGGAAGAAAGAAGGGGCATGGCTCATATACGTGATGCCACCATCAAACAGAAGACTACGACTCGTTATAACTTGAAAGTTGTCCTAAGGAAATTTTAGCCAAGAGACTTAGTGCTCCAGAGAGTAGACATTGGTGGCAGGAATGCCTCCCAAAGGAAGTTGGCCTCTAATTGGGAAGGCCCTTATTGCGTTATGATCAACACTAGTAAGTGAGCTTACACCTTGGAGATACTAACAGGCAAGCCAATAAAAAACTATTGGAATGTAGACAAACTTAGAAAGTACTATAACTAAGTCCCTTTTAAGGCCTAGTATCTTAATTTACTTTGTTTGATTTACCTCAATTTTGGTGAAGCATACACCTTGTGCAGAATTTAGTGCTTCATTCAATCAATAAAATGAAGCTATTTTCATACATCTTCTTGCACTATCTAAAGTCTCAACGGACCCTCAAGCCAAATTGTGGTTTGAGAATGTCCACTGAGCCCGTTCCTTATAAGATCTATAATTTCTTTTAACAAGTCAAAGACTCTCAAGCCAAAAAATGCCTTTAGAATGTCTAGAGCCTATTCCTTGTAAGGTCTGAGGTCTCTTAGATTCAAGTTAAGAGGAATAACCCATAATACCCGTTGGTGCTTCTTGGTTGCGAGTTATGAGCATATACCTAAATCCTCAACTCTTGGCCAAAACCATTTTGTGGCTATGAAATTAATTGGCAACACTGATCATGATATCTGCTCTCTACCATCTGGTACCTGTCATTAATATCTTATGTTAAACTAGTTCTAAAGTAAAAAATTCCTAAGTATTAGGCGATTTTCCACACTAGATCGTAAATATTAAGGTCCCCGGTTATAGATCACCTTAAATTTTGTCTAAGTCCTAAGTGGAATTATGAGTGCTCAATATTTTGGGCGTTGGACCCCATACTAAGGTTTTATTACAATTAAAATCCTAAGTCCCTAAACGGTTACTAAATGTACATTTATAAGGGGCATTGGACCTACAATTTGGACCATGGAAAAGGATCAAGCAATATGCATTAAATGTACCCGACGACCAAGGTAATTGTCTTTACCCACCCTCTTTTAGTAATGGAACCTTGGACATCCTGCTGAGCAGGACCCGAAAGCACAAGACATCCGTCTTGAATCACCTTCTCTGAGTCCAATATGTCCTATACCAAAGCCACCCCAGGGTTGAAGTATTGGACTTGGTCGACTACATTTTAGAATTACTCCATGTTGATCTATGAATAGACTGTTATCAACTATCGGGTATCCTTTTGCATTCGCGACACTTGGGATTAGAGACTCTAATTTTTAGTGTGAAGGCTTTCATTCTCAGCACAGAGGCTAGTGACTTCTTACCTAGCCTCCGCGGAGTAAGCCTTTTCTCTCTTTAGGTTGCCCTTCGAGTCCACCAGTTTCCCCTTTAGCTCCTTAACCTCTGCTTCAACATCATCCTTGGCCTTCTCAGCTTTCTCTTAGGCCTTGAGGGCCAGGCTCAATTTCTAGGCACCTTCCTCCTCAGTCGCCCTCAACTTCGCTACCATTTGTTAGTTATACTCTCTCAGGCACCTCTCAACACAATGAGCCCCAACAGCAAATGTGGAGGCTATAGGTTTGGATCATTGACAAGATCTCTAGAAGGCTGTCTTAGGTAACATGATTCATAACCTTGTCATCCAAGCGCTGCCAGTCGATGAATAGCTCGGGCTCTAAATTTCCCCCGAACAATGTAACATCCCGGGACTGCCTGCAGGATTGACGAGTGTCTCCACAAACCAACACAGGTCTTTTCAGCGTATTTTGTCCTCACTCACACGCATCCTAGGAAACTTCCCGGGAGGTCACCCATCCCACAATTGCTCCAGGTCAAGCACGCTTAACAATGAAGTTCTTATGTTCTAGGCTCCCGAAAAGAAGTTGCAACTTGTTGATATGGTTACGCCTAATCAATTCCTTTAAGGCATCCTCAACTATGCAGTCCCATACCTGCACAGTATCTGAATCCCTCTCATTCCGATGCGTATTCAGTTTATTCATGGGACCCTTCGCCTAGAAGCATGCCAAGAGCCGCTCATTGTACATGCTTCAATTCGCACCGGCGTCTACTCCCCGCCCTCATCTGCCCCGGGACACCACAAACAACGTAATTGAATCATCGTCATCCACATCAATGGTTGCCTTTTTTCCTCGATCCTCTCACCTGCTAGATTTAGCAGATTTCCTCTTCTGCCTCTGAAGAGGCTAAGCAGGAGATTCCTCCAATTGGACCAGACCCTCTTCGATCACCAGATCCCAGACAGGAGAAGCCGGAACAATATCCGCATGAATATTAGAAGGTCCAACATCCTCATTCCTCGCTTTCAGAGATAGAAGGGTGGCAAGAGCATTTCTGGATGCTATGTTTTTAGTAAAACGAAAGAGTAAAAAATAACAGGAAAAATATTTAAAGGAAATTATTACATATAAAAAATAGATATAGACTACGGTTTACACAATACCTAGAATGGCCAATAGAGTATTATCATCAGCGACGTCTAGGACATCCTTGCATAAGATAAGGTTGATCTCTTGAGCCCACATACTCATAAAGTCGACACACTCGGTGTCATCCTAATCTAGATCGGGTCTCTCCTTGTCAATCAACCCAATGGGGGTGCTCCACGCCTTTTTGGTCCAGTACATGTCAAATACTTGCTCTTCATCAGCGTCCAGAAAGAACGGACGAGTGTTCGATGCCGCCATCAGCTTGAAGAACTTTACCTTGAAGACCTTAAAGCTATCCTGGAAGACTCCAAATGCCTTACACACCAGGGCGAGATCGGATTGTAAGCCAGCTCTTTTACATAGCCTCTTCCTATTGGAGGCACCACCATGTGAAGAGATTGAATAATGCTCTCTCCAAAAACTGAAGTCTGACTACTCGACAGAACCGTTCAAAGGCAAGAATATTTCCCTAACTGTTGGGGGTGAAGCTAGGACGTTAAGAGTGCGGAGGATCACAATCTTAAACTCATTGAATGAGATCTGGAGTCCCAGCCAGATGTAATGTACACCCGCCTCCCGAGATGAACACACTCTCTCATTCTCCATTGGAGATAAGACCTAGTACTAGTGATCCCTCGCACCATCTCCTATCAGCTTTTAGTAGCTCGTGAGTTCTTTGAGCTCCTCTCTACTTCGGAAGATAGACATTTGATTTTAGGCATTATCTCCAACCTACTGATACACCTGCCTCCAACGTGTAATTGGCTATTGGACAATGAATACATATTTTGATGATAATAAACATGACGATGATGACAAGATCAAGCTAAAGACCAAGTCTAAAGGAAGATTAAATGGTATAGCTTCTAGGACTTAGAGTCTTTATGTAAGAAGCCTTTTGGATATCTCAAATATGTTTTCAAATCTTTATAAATGGTTTTCACATGCTAAAATTGCAAAAAAAAAAAAAAACAAGTTTTGAAAAGTTAGTTACGGTGGTAGTTCAAAACTATGAAAAATAGTCAAGTTTGAGTTTTGAAAAACTGACCTTTAGTTACTATTTTAATCATAACTTTCAAAATACTTTTAGTTTTATTCTAAAATTATTTCATTTGGAAATAAACTCAAAGATCTTTCCAATGAGTGGTTATTTGCTTTCAACGGATGAGAAATGAAGAAGTTAAGACCATTTAAAGTCAGTTTTCGAAACTAGAGTGATTTATTCAAATAAAGGATTTGTTATTCGAATAACAACGTTTAAAAAAGTTCCAGAACATGTTTTTTTAAATATTTATTCAAGTAACCAAAGGGTTATTCGAATAACAAGTTCCAGAAAACACTTCTCGATTTACTAGAAGTGGATTTATTCAAATAAGACTTGGCTTATTCGAATAAACACGACCAGAAACACGTAACGACTATTTTTTATGCATTTAATGATGAAATAAATGATACCCAATGACTTTTTTTCAAAGAACTCTATAAATACATGTTTCTGGGCCATCTTTTACATAGACTCAACAATCTGAAACCATTCTCTTATTCTTTGATTCGTGATTCGTATTTTATTATTTCTTGTGCTCTTTTTTGCCAAAATTTGAGATATCCTAAAAGAGCTTCATAGTGCATCAATTTGTATTAATTACTCTTTGTGAGAGTTTCTTTTCTTCTATACTATGATTCATTGTAAAGAGGGTGAGGTATCCCTTAAAGAAATTATAAGGGTGAGGTATCCTTGACTGTCGAGGCTTAAGCGCGAGGGTAAGGTATCTCAGGGTGTGAAGAGTGCTCTGGTTTGTAAAGGTTTCAAGCACCTATTCAAGCTTAAAGGTTTAGTGGAAAGTCTCAGGTGGTTTGTGTTGGTGTATGCCCTAGTGGCCAATACGTTTTGTTTGTATTTACATACATTATATTATGCTATTTTATATGAGGCATTTCATTTATTATGTTCTTTTTTTGGTAAACATGATAAAGTCCTTAGAATAGTAAATTTGATACCATAGGACATCAAGTGGATGACTTGATCGTGAGATCCTATTGGATAAAACACTATTCTTAAATGTCCCTAGTCAAGTATTATTGTTAATTAGGACAACAATAATGCTTTGAGACTAGTATGTGCGTAGACTGATGACCACATCTCACGGGTCATGGATATGAGATATCAAGTCTACACATGGATACATATTAGAGTAATGATGTATTGGACAGACCCGCCATGAGAACGCTACGTGGATCGTTACGTGAGTGTCATAAGCAATTCTCATAGTGATAATGGTGTATGTGGTCCTTTGACCTGAAATCACTACGATTCCTACATGAGGAGTTGTGTGTTTTAATGCCATCAAACGTCATCTCGTAACAAGATGATTATAAAGTTGGTTATTAGACATACCGCGATACATGTGGAGGGATGTGAGTGACCTAGATGGGATTTGTCCCTCCTACATAACAGAGTGATATCTTCGGGCCCCCGATTGAGTGAGACTATGAAATGCATGGCCATGCTCAAATGAGTCAATATGAGATATTGATCTCATTTGTCATTACTATGTCTACTCGGGAATCGAAACCGAAGATTGAACTAAACAAGGGTGACACGTTCCATGCCTTGTGTTCAATTTGGATATCCGGACAAAGGGACTAAACTACACGGAAACATTGGTCACAGATAGGTTATGTCAAATCACTGACATTCTCATTACTTGGGTAGCAGTGATGTGTTGCTAGATACCGTTTCACGTTTGTAATATTAAAATGAGATTTTAATATTACTACCAACGTCATGAGAACCTGCAGGTCGCACACTTAGAACAGACTAAATTGGAGTAATCGTAATCCAAGTTGGACTCGGATTCAATTGTGGGCCTAACTCATGACGGATGGGTTTAGGGTTGCACCACTTACCTTCTTCTTTGCTCACGTCACACTCACTTAAGGCAGCCACTATTATAAATAGTACTTGCTAAGGGGCTACTACTAGGTTACATCACAACCCTAGCCGCACCTACAGAAAGTGAGTGAGAGATAGTGAGGTCTTCTTCTCCTCTCTTCGCAGCTAGCACTACGAAACAGAGGCGTGACTCCTTTTGCAAGTCTGTTCGTGTGGATACCGCAGAAACATCGTCGCTATTACGGTGTTGGTGATTCACCTCGCTTGTGTCTGTCACGCTTCAAGAGATAAAATTTTAAAAACCTCGGATTATGGATTTTTCGCATGGATCCTGTGAGGGAATTCTGTTATTCCGCTGCGAGACTTTGATCCGCAAATTCCCAACAGTTTGCTTGAGGACTGAATGTAGACCACAAGTGGTTGGTGGTTGAATTAGGATAAATACTATGTCTGCTTCTCTCAACTTTATGTCCTTTACATTTGTACTTTAATTATATATGCTTAAGTTGAATTTGATATCTCGTTTATTTACTTGATTTATCCCATAACTCAGGTTGTATTTAAGTAATCTACAATAGTTGTATCTTTGTTAAACTTATTTTGCTGCATATGTTGATTGAAAATATCAAAATGCATCATTTCTCAAAGTTGTTTTAAAAGTTTGTAATCACTCAATTCACCCCCTCTTGAGTGATGGTTGCCATGGCTAAAAGTGGTATCAGAGCTTCATGCTCTATTGAAAGCTTAACCACTTAGAATTAAAGATCTTTGTTTGTTGGCAACCATTGAACGCTTTTCAAAATGGAAGGTTTTGAAATTAATAAACCACTATTCTTTGATGGTGTGCATTTTTTTTTTGGAAAGCTAGAATGGAATTTTATATATAATCTATTGATCTTGATTTGTGGGATATTGTGCTTGATGGATTTACTTACAAATCAAAATAAACTTGGAATACTTATGACAAGAAATGTTTTTTCCTTGAACATTAGAGCAATGCAAATATTGAGAAGTAGTTTGAATGATGATGCTTATGCTAGAATTAGAATTGCTCTAGTGCCAAAGAAATTTTTGACACCCTTGATGCTATTTATATTGCTAATAATAATTTTGTGTATAAAGTTGTATATAGAAAACAAGAAGAGCAGAAGTCATTGATGGAAGCTTGTCATGAAAAATATCTTCAAAAAGATGTTCAAACTATTGAAGGGAGCCAAATGCCTCTTGTTGATGATGGTGCTCAATTTGAAGAAGAGGCAAAACAAAACAAAATTGAGAAGGAAGATGTTCTTAAATCCTTGATGGACAATAATGAGGAAGATGATAATTTCATTAAAGAACCAAGTATGCTAGAAATTGAGACTACTTCCTATATGACTAAAAAGGATTTTGAGGTAAATATTGCTAAACTAAATTATAGTCCTTCCTATTATGAGCTACAATGTGCATATAATGAATTGTATGATGATTTGTTGAATTTAGAAAAGAAAAACTTATCTTGTTTGGAAAACATTTCTTCCATTGAAAATGAAATTGAGACTTTGAAAAATGAATATACTTTTCTTGATGAGGAAATGCCTTTGAAATGTGAAACCTCAACTTCTTGTGAAAAGTCCATTGTTTTAGAAAATCAAGTTGAGGACTTATCTTTCAAATTTGCTAAAGTTAATGATTCTAATGGCTTACATTCTATGCTTATTAATGAGAATAAAGTTAATGTTATTCCACATGAAAATTCAAGCAAGGTTTATGGCAAAAATAGCCTAGAATGTAAAAACAACAAAAGGCTTAAGTTTTTAAAAAGATGACCTTTAAAGGACCAAGCCATCATTGAATTCAATTGTTTGCAATTTTTGTAGTTATCTAGGACATATTTCTCATTTATGCAATTATAAAAGAAATCCTTATATAAGAAATAGTATAGTATGGGTTTCTAAAGATCTTAAAGGCCCTAGTACTAACATTCAAGGACCCAATATGAAGTGGATACCAAAACATCCTCCTAGTGTTTCAATTATGCACAAAATTTCCCAAAAAGATGGACTAATTGGTCAAAAAAAAGAGGAATCATTAAGGAGAATGCTTTTAAAATCCAATGGTAGACTTCTTGGTCATGAAGGCAAGGGTCCTTCGACTAAAACTTCTCACATGCATAATATGGAACTTGCAAAGTTCAAAACACCAAAAGAGAAACAACAGATAAGGAAAATAGTTTCCTTGGTAAAAGTTAAATATTATTTATAGCACATGATTATGTTCATTCTTGTCACACCATTTGCTCACCATCTTGCTTGATCATTGGGTATTTTATGACTATGTATGCTTTTTATGCTTTAAATTATCTGTGTATCATGAAAGTAAGCATGCTATTGGCTATGTGTTTAATGGTAATTAATTATTTAATTTGTTGTATTCAATTTAAATACTACAAAAAAATTAATCTTTAAGAGAGCATAATGGATTAATTGCCAAAAACTAACACACAAGGACCAAAGAAAATTTGGGAATCAAAAGCCAAAAATTGAAATGTGTTATAGATGTGCTTGAAGGCCAACAACTGACTTTGGCATCTTGAAAGTGGCTGCTCTAAGCACAAAGACCAAAAGCAAGCTATCATGGCGCATAGAACCCTAACCATGACAATCCAATTAGAGCAGACTGTGAATGCTTATGTCTTGAAGTATATCAAATGAGTTTTTGATAATAACAAAGTTAAGATGAAGATCAAGATCAAAAGAAAAGACCAAGACCAAAAAGAAGAAGACCAAGATCAAAAGAGGTATATTAGATATAGGTCTTAGAACATCAATGTGAAATGCTCTCAAGGTATCTCAATTATATTCAAATGGTTTTTCAAAGATCTCATAAATTAACTTATTTTTCAAAGTTCATATTTTAAAGAAATATTGATTTCAATCTTGGATTATGTTAAACATTTGTAAATCTTGTTTAGTCCAAGTACCCCAATGATAAAAATGGCCTGGAAACTTAATTGGGCTTGAAAAATGTGTTCAAAGTGCAAAGTAATCGATTACACATGTGTGGTAATCAATTACAAGCTAAACAGAAGCCTTGTAATCAATTACATAAACCATGTAATCGATTACCAGAAAGTCAGAGGGCGTGTAATCGATTACACAAGGCTGGTAATCGATTACCACCTGCCCAGAAAGCCAAGAACACATTCATATAGCCATGTAATCGATTACCAGCATTCTGACATGCCCAACAGCTATATTATTTGGCATTTAATGTTACCCATTAAAGCTCCCAATGGCTCTATTGATCTAAAAACTTATAAATACACATCTTGGGACATCATTTATGGCTAACCAACAATTGAGAAACTTCTTTCAATCACTATAATCCGAGAATCATCATTAAATTACTTGTGCTCTATTTTTATACATATTTGAGATATTCTTGAAGAGCATCATAGGGCTTCAATTTGTGTAAATCTACTCTTATGAGAGTTTCATCTTATATACACTTTGATTCTTTGTAAAAGGGGTGAGGTATCCCTCTAGAGAAAAGAGAGTGAGGTATCTCTCAAAGATTGTAAAGGGTGAGGTATCCCTTGTTGTAAAGAAGGTGAGGTATCCTTCAAAGGTTGTAAAGAGGGTGAGATATCCCTCTAGTGGAAAGGGTGAGGTATCCCGATTTTGAGGCTCAAGCACAAAGGGTGGGGTATCCCAAGGTGTGGTGAGTGCTCTATTGTGTAAAGGTTTTCAAGCACTCGTTCAAGCTTGAAGTTTAGTGACAAATCTTGAGTGGTTTACTTAAGGACTGGACGTAGGTCACAAGGGATGGCTGAACCAGGATAAATCTTTGTGTTTATTCTTCTCAACTCTATCTCTTTACTTTGTGCTTTTATTGTATATGCTTGAGTTGAGTTTGATATCTAGCTTTGCTTGAATACTTTCTATCTTGAGTTGTTTATTTGTGAGTGATTCATTTGATCGCATTTATCTATTCACTTCAATTAAACAATAGCTTCAACAAAAATTTGATAAACAAGTGCTTTGCGAAAGATTTGTGAAAATATTTCATAAACTCAATTCACCCCCCTCTTGAGTTTGAGGCCACTTGGTAATAAGTGGTATCAGAGTTAGACTCTTATGTAAAGAGCTTAGCAGCTTCAAGAGAGTGATGGCTTCAAATGGTTTTTCTTCTGAAAGTTCTTCTCTTTATAGACCTCCCTTTTTCAATGGGTATGGGTATGCTTATTGGAAATAAAGAATAAAAATTTTTATTGAAGCTATTGACTTAGATGTGTGGGATGCTATTGACAATGATCCTTTTGTCCCCACACAAGTTGTAAATGGTGTAAGAATTAATACACCAAGAAGTGAAAGGATGGATGATGATAAAAAGAAGGTCTAATACAATTTGAGAGCTAAAAACATCATTACCATAGCCTTAGGGTATGATGAGTTTTTTAGAGTCTCAAATTGTAAATCTGCCTAAGAAATATGGGACACTTTACAAGTAACTTATAAAGGTACTAGTGAAGTGAAAAGATCAAGGATAAATACTCTCATTCATGAGTATGAACTTTTTAGAATGAACCAAGGTGAAAGCATTCAAGAAATACAAAAACGATTCACATATATTACAAATCATCTTGCTTCATTGGGAACGACTTTTTCTAATGAAGATCTTATTAACAAAGTGTTGAGATGTTTAAGCAGGCATTAGCAACCTAAAGTGACGGCTATTGCGGAGTCAAGAAATCTCTCAACCATGACCCTAGCCACACTTTTGGCAAGCTTTAAGAACATGAATTGGAATTGAATAAACTCAACCAAAATGAGGAGCTTGACAAGAAAAAGAAGGGAATTGCTCTCAAGACCACCTTCTCTTTGATCAATGATAATGATGAAGATGATGAAGATGACTTGGAAATTAGTGAAGAGAATCTTGGCCTACTAGTAAAGAAATTTAGAAGATTCTTCAAGAAGAATGAAGCTCAAAGAAGACCTCCTTTTCCCCAAAAGTTATGTCTATCACAAAGGGGAGGGAACCTCATCCACTCCTAAATGCTATGAATGTGGAGAATTGGGACACATGAAGTGGAGTGCCCAATCTATCAAAGGAGAGTGAAATAATATGAGAAGAGGTCATCAAAGGAAAAGAAAGAAAGAAGAGCCTACATAGCTTAGGATGATAATGACATGAATTCAACTGATAGCTCAGATAATGAGAAAGCCAATCTATGTTTCATGGTTAGAGGAGAAAAGGAAGATGAAGATGACATGTGTAACACCCTAAATTTCCTAAATAGTTAATAGTAATTTTGACAGTTAACAGAATTCTACTGTTTAGTAATATCTGTGTGCTGTAAAATTATTTTGAGTATTCCGTCAGCGTATTTGATTGTTTTGAGTGATTTACTCCGTGTTAGGAAAATAATAATTTTTGAGCCGGGGAAAATATTTATGTATTTATTTCTCTTGATTGTTAATTATTTTTAACAATCTGACTTAATTTTCATATGTTTTCTAATATTTGTGATTTTTGTGAATGATTATAAATTTTTATATTTCTCTAATCGTTTTTGAGTTGTTTGTGGGCCGCAGTGGTCCTACATGGGCCTGGGGTGAGTCCCAAAACGTAAAATTTTTTCTACATATAGAAAAATTTGTATTATTTAGACGGAGACAGGGGATCTTACTAAACCTGAATCCGAAAACAGTTTTAGAAAATTTTATTGTACTGTGTTTTGTACTGTATTTAATTATCGGGCAATAAAAATATAATAAATATATTCTTTCGTGGGATTTTAGCAGATAAAAATAGAAATTATACTGCTTAAGTCAACAATAGTGGTTATGACAACTTTTGATGGACCAATAGGAAGCAAGTTTAATGCTTTTGACGGACCAATAGGAAGCAAGTCTAATATTGAAGACTTTGATATCAACCGTCAATTTAATCAACGGTGTAGGATTAGTCTAATAAAATGGCTATGACCATTTATAACCATTGGATGAAAAATTAATCAAGGGTGGAGATTTGATCTTATAAAGTGGCTAGGACCATTTACAACCGTTGGATTTGGATTCAATCAACAGTGGAGATGGATCATTTATAACCATTGGATTTGGATTTAATCAATAGTGGAGATTTAGTCTTCTAAAATGGCTATGACTAATTATGACCCTTGGATTAAAAGTAAGAAGGAGTAATCTTGACCCTTCATTTGGGAGATGCATCAAATGGCTAGGATTTCAAGGAGGAAAGATCTAATGGCCTAGATTAAGTCTTCTAATCAAAAGTCTTCCTAAATCCTAACCATTGATCTAATCAATGGCTTAAATGGCTCTAAATGGTGGCTAGAAAAGATGACAACTTTGTTGAATGCATGGATGGAGGGGGGACGGTTTTTGTGTTGTTTAGGAGCTAAAGGAAAAAGTTTGAAGACATTATTAGTTGTTTTAGTCAATTATGCATCATTATTGATTATTTGCACTCTTATGAGAATGCATGGAAACAAAATGGAAATATAATTGATTTAGTATACAGAATTTGGAAAGGGAATCAGAGTATTTTATCACTTGAGAAAATGGTATTTTTGTATATGAATGGAAAAGAGAGGTTGAAAATGGTTGAAACTCAATTTATTTTGAAGAGAATTGATTTTAGAATTTATTTGAGAAAAATAGAGAATATAATAGTGATTTGATATTTTCTAATGTGTAACTCATCCGTTGGGTTTTGGAGAGCGTTAGTAATTTTTAAAGTTAGAAACATTGATTTAATTCAATGGAATTGTGAATTTGTGGAAAATAATGTGAGTAGTCATATTATTTTGAGAAAGGTTGAAATGAAATTTTTGAAGGTTGAGAAATATTTTTCGTAATGGAAAAATGATGAAAAATGATTTACGTAACTTAAAAACGTGATTTTTAAGCTACGCGATTTGAAATACGTTTAAATATTTCTACGCGATTTAAAAAATGTTTAAATATTTTACGCTATTGAAAATATTGTTAAAAAATCAATACGTGATTTGAAAATGCAATAGAAATGTTGCGAAATTGTGAAAACGTAACAGAAATATTGCGTAACTGTGAAAACACAACAAAAGTGTTTTGTGACTATGAAAACGTGATAAAATGATTTTGCTATTGAAAATACAGTATGATTACTGTTGAAGCAGTGTATGGACACTGTATGAGAAATTGACGAGTTTTGCCTGTAAATGGCATTTGGTGCATTTTATGTGCATTGGAAAAATATGCGTTAAGGCATATGATTAAATTGAACGGATGAAATTGAAAAGAATGGCACTTGTGGTTGGACTTGCATTGAGATATTTGTGCATTGTATGTATATGAGAAATTATGAGATATGCCTGTGATTGGTATTTGGTGCATTATATATATGCATTTGAAAGGTCCGATGGACTAAAAATGATGAATTTTGCCTATGATTGGCATTAGTGCATTGAACATGCATTGGAAAGGTCCGATGGACTGTATGAGACTATTTGCCTAGGAGAGACGTACACCTCTTGAGTGGGTGCGATATGCGTAGTGTAAGTCACTTGTTGACCTTGGGGTATCGGGGTGCGGGTTGCCTACAGTGGGCAGTAGTCGCTCTACTGTAACCGTGGGTTAGACCGACGTGACACACCGATGATCCTGACCGAGACACTATTCTTAATGAAGATCTAGTAAAGAATGTCGTGTATATGCTAGATGTGCAAACACATATGAGAAATGTGGCACTTGGTCTGAGGCATTTTAGTACAGACAAATCTTTCTGATCGACTTCTCTGAGCTGAGTATTAGCTCCATGGAGTAGGACATTGAGTCTATGTGCGCATGCATGAAACTGAGCATTTATATCTATGGGATATATTAATTGAGGAATGTTGGCTATGACAATTGTTCTGTTGAGAAATACTTGGATGATGATGATGATAATTCGATAATGTTGAGGATATTATCGTAATTATTGTTTATAATAATTGAATTGTTAAATAATTGGATAATGATGAGGGCATCATCGTGAATATTGAATAATATTTGAACTGATAAATGAGTTGATGATGATAGTTGATTAATGTTGAGTGCATTATTAGAATTATGGTATGATATACCTGTATAATATGTTGTTTGTGTTATCTCTATGCTACCATGTTGGTATTGGCGTAGGTGATCTCACCTCTTTGTTATATTGTTTGTTTGGGCTTGTGTTGTAAAAATTATATAATAGATAGAACGAGTTGTCTTAGACATGACGAGTGGTAGATATTCTGAGATTTGGTGACAACATTAGAGAATGACCATTCAGGATTCGATAGCGTGCAGTGTTGACAAGGAACAGATGTCTGATGCATCAAAATGGATAGAAGAAGGAATAAGTATGCTAAGTTTTTTTGTTAGTGTTGTACCGTGCTATTAAGTAGGACCCATGATAGGGTTTGCTACTGTTAAAAAAGAGAGTCTGTTAGTTTTATATTTCTCTTTAAATTGTTAAATATTAATTGGTGTCAATATTGTATATTAATCAGTTTAAATATATTTTCATTAATACTTATGGATTTCAGTAAGTTTATGTTTCCGTAAGAAAAGGAAATTTTAAAAATCACTTTTTATAACTCAAACCTTTTATGAACTTCTTTATAGATTATGAGTTGGGAGTCGGAAATGTGATACCCTGAGGAGGGTGTTACAACATGGAGGTAACATCCTTAAATTTTGAACCAAATTCATCCTCTTCCTATGATGAATTGCAAGATGCATTTGAAGAATTGCATAATGAATCTGTGAGACTTGCAAAACTTGTTTCATCATCCAAGAAAACAATTTCCTTTTTTGAAAACAAAATCTCTATTTTAAATAAGGAAATTGAGGAACTTAAAATTGAAAATAAAACTCTTGGACTCATTGATGCAAATTCCTCATACATGACATGTTCTTTACTTGATAATGCATCTACATCTTTTTCTTGCTCATCATGCAAAACTTTTGAAAAGGAAATTGAAGACTTGAAAAATACTCTTTCAAAATTTACCTTTGGAAGAGATAATTTGAACATATTGCTTAGGAAACAAAGATGTGTGTTTCAAAAGGCTGGTTTAGGGTGCAATCCCAAAAATCAACAAAAACTTTACAAGAATTTCTTTGTTCCCTCACGTACATCAAGTCCTTTTATAAAGTGTTTTCATTTTGGCAAGAAAGAACATAGTGCATCAAATTGTAATGTGAGGAAGAATATCAATAACAAGATTAGAACTAAAATGGTTTGGATTCCTAAAGGCACCTTGCCTAACTCTAACACACAAGGACCCAAGAAAACTTGGTTACCAAAAGACAAAAATTGAAATGTGTTGTAGGTGTGCTTGAAGGCAAAAAACTAAATTTGAAACCTCAAAAGTGGCTGCTGCAAGCACAAGATCAGAAAATACTCCAAGTTCTCTTCCTTGTCTCCAAGAAGCTTGGACTTACAACCTTTTGATAAGTGGAGATGTGTCTTATACTTTAACTTGCTTTGAAGTTGTACTTTTCTAGCTTAATATATTGAAAATATCTCTATATGTGATAATATGCTAGACAAGTTCACTTCTTGTTTGAAATAGCACATTTGATGAAAATATCTTTGAACTTGGCTTTTTGGATCAATCATGCATCTAAACTCTTGCTGCACAATTTTAATGCATAATTTTCTGCATATTGTGTCATATGCTATATAATCTGTCATTTAGATGCGTAACTTGTTACTTTTACGGCACAAAGTCATAATCTTCTGCATAATCTCATTTTTGTTGCATAATGAATTTATTTGCTGCATAAAATGCAATCTTGCTACATAATGCATGATTTTACTACATAATCTGTGATCTTCTGCAAAATGATGCATACCTTGTCTCTCTTGTTGTATAAAGTCACAATCTTCTACATAATTTGTCTTTTTGCTGCATAATCTAAAATTTGCTGCATAATATGGTGTTTTTGCTACACAACTACCTTGATTTAATCAATTTTGAATCCAATACTGACTTGAGCGTCGGAAGTTCCCCTTTAGCCATTTTGCAGGTGCTTCCTCATGTTAAAAACCTCCAAGAAGCTAAAAAACTTCACCAATCCATCAAAATGATGTAATTCTTGGTAAAAGTAGCAATTTTGCATGATTATGTGTTTTGGATCACAATCTGATTGAATTATATGCTTGCATGATGTTTGAAATTGATTTGAGAAGCTTTGGAATAAAATTGAAAGGTTTAAAATTGATCATTTATTGCTTAAAGTGCAAAAACTGAGTTTTAGTAATATGGTAATCGATTACAAGACCTTTGTAATCGATTACAAAGGCTCTGCCAAGCGTTCCAAGTCAAGTCAGAAAGCAGATAATCGATTACACCTCTCATGTAATCGATTGCAACAATCCCAGAAGGCATGTAATCGATTACACCACATATGTAATCGATTACCAGGAATCCAGAACATGCGTAGTCGATTACATTGACATTGTAATCGATTACACATGGTTTTTAAAAGGCAAAAATACATGGGACATCCATTTTTTTTTGCCATCAAGCTTTGTCATGATGATTCCTTATTTATATACTATCTAACCCCGTTTGCTCATGTATATGACTCTGAATTCTATTAGCATAAATGATAAATACTATCTAAATTTTTTTTCATATGTATTTGTTATTGGTATCACATATTAATGTGCTAAACCGCTTATACTCTGATATTGATCCTGTTGGGCTGAAATGATTATACAATGCTAAATGCTTATGTTGTTTTTCATAATGCCAATGAGGGAGAGATTAGTGAAATATGTTGCATGTGAACTATATTGCATGTGTACGGGGGAGCTTTGCACTTTAACATGAAAATCATTTATCCTATCTCATGCATACATTACGGGGGAGAGTTGCGCTTAATCTCTGATAGATAAATAAATGCAAATATTTCTCTCTTTTCAATGCTTATTTTGTCATCATCAAAAAGGGAGAGAATGTGAATGTTTATGTCTTGAAGTATATCAAATGAGTTTTTGATGATAACAAAGTTAAGATGAAGATCAAGATCAAAAGAAAAGACCAAGACCAAAAAGAAGAAGACCAAGATCAAAAGAGGTATATTAGATATAGGTCTTAGAACATCAATGTGAAATGCTCTCAAGGTATCTCAATTATATTCAAATGGTTTTTCAAAGATCTCATAAATTAACTTATTTTTCAAAGTTCATATTTTAAAGAAATATTGATTTCAATCTTGGATTATGTTAAACATTTATAAATCTTGTTTAGTCCAAGTACCCCAATGATAAAAATGGCCTGGAAACTTAATTGGGCTTGAAAAATGTGTTCAAAGTGCAAAGTAATCGATTACACATGTGTGGTAATCGATTACATGTTAAATAGAAGCCTTGTAATCGATTACATAAACCATGTAATCGATTACCAGAAAGTCAGAGGGCGTGTAATCGATTACACAAGGCTGGTAATCGATTACCACCTGCCCAGAAAGCTAAGAACATGTTCATATAGCTATGTAATCGATTACCAAGAGTGTGTAATCGATTACCAGCATTCTGACATGCCCAACGGCTATATTATTTGGCATTTAATGTTATCCATTAAAGCCCCCAACGGCTCTGTTGATCTAAAAACTTATAAATACACATCTTGGGGCATCATTTGTGGCTAACTAACAATTAAGAAACTTCTTTCAATCACTATAATCCGAGAATCATCATTAAATCACTTGTGCTCTGTTTTTGTATATATTTGAGATATTCTTGAAAAGCGTCATAGGGCTTCAATTTGTGTAAATCTACTATTGTGAGGGTTTCATCTTATATACACTTTGATTCTTTGTAAAGGGGGTGAGGTATCCCTCTAGAGAAAAGAGAGTGAGGTATCTCTCAAAGATTATAAAGGGTGAGGTATCCCTTGTTGTAAAGAATGTGAGGTATTCTTCAAAGGTTGTAAAGAGGGTGAGGTATCCCTCTAGTAAAAAAGATGAGGTATCCCGATTTTGAGGCTCAAGTACAAAGGGTGAGGTATCCCAAGGTGTGGCGAGTGCTCTATTGTGTAAAAGTTTTCAAGCACCCGTTCAAGGTTGAAGTTTAGTGAAAAATCTCAAGTGGTTTACTTGAGGACTGGACATAGGTCACAAGGGGTTGCTGAAGCAGGATAAATTCTTATGTTTGTTCTTTTCAACTCTATCTCTTTACTTTGTGCTTTTATTATATATGCTTAAGTTGAGTTTGATATCTAGCTTTGCTTGAATACTTTCTATCTTGGGTTATTTATTTGTGAGTAATTCATTTGATCGCATTTATCTATTCACTTCAATTAAACAATAGCTTCAACAAAAATTTGATAAACAAGTGCTTTGCGAAAGATTTGTGAAAATATTTCATAAACTGAATTCACCCCCCCTTGAGTTTGAGGCCACTTGGTAACACAGACCATGTGGACTCCACAGCTGTCATAGTAATTGAAGCAACGGTTGCTCATAAAATCAAACGTCACGTATACCCAGCTGTTGAGGATGGATTTTTTCTACAGACCCCGGCTACACTCCGGAATGCCACTAATCATCAACCGACGTGTGGACCATGTTCGGACTATGACACGTCCACGAATGTCGAATAACTTGGTCATTAATGACTCCAGATTAAAGCTCCTATCCCTTTGTGGGCAGCACAAGTGATGACTTCATGTAAAATACATATTCCATCATCCGGGGGCATAAAGACTTACCTTGGCACTTCGCTATGTTAACCAAGGATCAAGTTGGGGGCAACATGAACATGACATACTATGATGAGTGTTGGACTCATCCCAGAGAAAAGGCAAAAATGTAGAAAAAGGAAATAAAAAAATAGAAGATACAAGCCATAATTCAAAAGAGGACTTTTATTTTTATTCACAACCCATACAACGTCAGCTCTAACAAAAAGAATACATAAACTACTCTAAGTTAAGAATGCCTACTGGAAAAAGCCAAAAAGGAAGCCGAAGAAAGACAATGATGATGACAATGACCATTGACCATGACCACATCCACGGTTCTTCCAGAAACTAGCACCCATCTCTTCCTTGTTGACCAATATGAGAATGCTCCACTCCATAAGATTGTTCCACCCTAACAACAGTTAGGGATGGCAATGGGGCGGGGTGGGGACGGGTAGCAGCCCCCGCCCCTCGCTCCTGCAGATAATATCTGCCCCGCTCCAGCCTCCATATCTGCATGGGTACCAATTTAACATTCTCCCGCGGGTAAATGGATACCCGGGAATATCCGCGGGTACCCAATAAATTTGAAAAAAATTAATAAAATTCAAAAAATTCAAAAAAAATAATATTTTGGTAATATTTGAGTAATAATGAGGTTTTTTTAATAATTTTATATAGGATATTTTGATAATTTTATCTACGGGTACCCGCAGGTATGAGGAGGAACCATCCCCGCCCCTGCCCTGTTTATTAAATGAGGATATAATAAATGGGTATTTATAACCGCGGGAGAAATTAGACGGGTATTACCCGCCTCTGTCGCAGATACCCACAGGGCCAGGTAAAATTGTCATCCCTAACAACAATAGGCTTCACAATCACTCCAAGTTGCTCCAAGAAACTTTTCCACCCTTGGAGCCTCCTACATATCCAACTGCGCTTAGGGGTGAAGCCAAGACACTTAGCTAAGAGCCTCCAGAATAGTTGGGAAAGGAGAAGGATAGAGTGCAGAGCACCTCTATGCATCACAGGAACTAAAGAAAAATGAGGAACCCTCCGAACAATAGTAGGAAGGATGCACGCTCTTGCGTACACTGGGAGAGAAAGGCTTCTGTCGTCTAGATGCATGTTGGTCAGCCCACATAGGGCAATTACTTGGTTCTTACCAAGCCATTACGTTGAGAAAGAAAGGCCTCCACCAGAAAAACCAGTAGCAATAAAGAAAACACCTTTAAGACTTTTGGGAATAACAAAAAAATAGTTTCAAATAGGGGCACATCCCTCCTCATGTTTAAAAGAAATGGGAGAAAGGTCATTTCCTGCAAAAAGATCACTCCCAAATGATCATAGAACAAAAGGAATGCTAACCTTAATGCAAAAATTCCCTATTTATAGAGGAAATGAAGCATTCTGATTGGTCCCTGAAAAGGCAAATTGATTACACGTTTGAGGCTGTGTTTTAATGCACTTTCTCTATCATTGGCCACGAGAGTAGCGAGTAGTTGGGAAATAGCTTGAAAATGCTTTAAAGGGTTTTTAATTCCTAATAAAGTCAAAACGATGATTCCTCAAGCAAGTTCAAACTACTACAAACTGTAGAATAAAAGCTACAAGAAAGGACAACGAAGACCCCATGAACCACACATAGAGGTAACCTATGATGCCCCCTAGATAAAAGAGTTGATGATGTGAGTAGAGTTATCTAATTCGGATCCTGACCTTACTTATTAGCCTCAAGGGCATATTATGACGTATCATGGACCTCAACCCTTTAGAAAAAAAACATCACGAAATCTGATGTAAACTCTAACTTGGATCCCTTTGTCCACTGTGTGTCGTGTGCTCGTATTAAGCTTTGATATCTTGACACTTAGCTGTCCCATCTAAGTGCCAAGTTGATGGCAACTATTCTGGACCATGATCTAGGATCTTGTCCCATGGGTCAACCCGAGTGTCTAGTCAGAATCTATTGTTGACACCCTAGAAGGCATTCATGGTACACTGCTTAGATCCCACTGCAATGAATATCAGACCACGGCTTTGGGTAGTAGCAACAATACTGCAAGATTTGTGCAATGGATAAATCCTACGAGTATCAATAATTTCTAATCATGATTTTGCGTAATAATAATGCCCATAACTGCCTAAACTACTCATAACTATAGTATCAACATTTTGATATTATAAGGATGCTCTGCAACTATTATGGGATTGTATCTCCTAATCCAACCCTTATAAATACTAAGCTTATTCACCTTCTGCAGGTAACTTATCACTCTTTAGCATAAACCCTACTTGTGCATAACCAGACTTGAGTATTGGAGTCCCTTTACAAGTACCAACCCCTCATGTTCCAACACGTTCTGCAATTATTACACAAGGAGAAAAATACTAGATCATGCCTATTCAAGTACAAATCAGTATCCACTACTAAACAAATGTACATACCTATACCTTTTGTAGTCTAAAAAAGCTTTGATTGACGCCCTTTATTTTTCCTAGATGATGAAGCTTGAGCTCTTTGTTGCACAAGAGTTATTGGTGAGGCCTGATGTGAAGTGAAGGTCTGTGTTGGAGCTCAAAGTTATGGTTGTGGTGAAGTTGGTGGGGTCTATTGTGAAGGGAAGGGATGTGTAGGAGATCCACGAAAAGGTTGTGATGGAGTTGGTGGTGCCTGATGTGAAGGGGAGGGCTATGTAAGAGCACTAAGAGAAGGTTGTGGTGGAATAGTACTTCCAAGGAATGTTAGGAATAGGAGCATATGGGGCATAATAGGAATGTTGTTGTAGAACAACAACTCCAAAAGTAAAATGGTCACAGTGGAATACAAGCAATATGAGTGATAAGATCAGAATTTGAAGGTTGTTGTGAAATAAAACTAATAGAAGTAGGTTCATTGGCATGGTTGGGTTGCAGCAGTGCCTCTAACGTAGGTTAAGTAGGCATGGACCTTCCTACATTCAACTTGAGCATATTCTTAAAATGGTTGGCTTTCGACATTGCTATAAACATTCAATGACAAATATATTAGTTATACACACCATAATCAATAATATGCAAGATAAAAAATCCTTAAGAATTAATAGCAACTATGTTGTATAAACATATTAGCAACAATAAACATATATTTTTAGATTCACAATTCAAAATGCACTAGCATATACCATCTAAGAAACATTCATTTACATCAAACTATTCCGACATGTGCCCTTCTTCTATAAATTTAGTTCCATTATTAGCCCCATTTACCGCTTTATCTGGCTTAACCTTCCTTGTCAATGGTATATTTCTGATAATCATATATTTTATATATTAATAAACACTCATTTTTAGTCATTTACACTCTTCATGTACTTAATTGATTAAGCCTGGTTATGTTTTGTAAGATTGGACTCAAATTGGACTTAATTGATTTTTTCAGCATTATTTGGGTCTTACACTATTTTTGTATTTCAGTCATATCTTGAGTTATAGATGTCTATTAATTATGAATTTTACCTTGTAGGAAAGCTGAGAGAAAGCTCTGCAAGAGCTCCAAGTAAAATATGGACATCTAGAAGAGCTAAATGGGCTTGGAAGACAGAACACGAGTTTTGTGTCTGGAACCTGAACAGTGTATAGTAATCAGAGCATAACTCGGGCTGTAAGAATTATATTGGGCTGAAATTTGGATATTTGAAAGTTAAGACCTAAATCTACAACTTTCATAAGAATATAAGGGCTCATTCAGACAGCTTGGAGGTGATATTGGGTCTGGAAGTCAAAATAGAGGTACTGAAACTGGGTCTGGATAGTCTACAGTAATTGGGTCATATCTCGGGCTGTAAGAATGATCTTGGGCTGAAATTTGGACATCTGAAAGTTAAGATTCATATCTACAACTTTCATGAATATGACTTTTCTATTTGATGACGGAATCCATGAGTTAAGCAATGAATGATTTCAGAGACAAGAAATCTCAATAATTTTTCACTTTTATCCTCACCATTTGGCATTTTCCACTCATTAATCCACTCATCCACCTACTCTTAATCAGCCTCCTTATCATTTTGTATCCCTAATCCTCTATAAAAGGCACCATTGGCTGACCATTTGGAGCACTTGGTGTTAGGCTTAGTTTTTACAAGTTATGGTTATGCTTGTTTCTTGTTTTACTTTGTTGTAATTTTCTCTTATTCTAAAGTGAAGCTATATTCATCTTTCTCTTTTTCTCTCTTTCTTTCTTCTTATCTATGAGTAACTAAATCTTCATCTTGCTTGGGTGAAAGAGTAAAGCTCTTGGTAATGAAATAAGGTTAGATTATTCTATTTCTTGTGCTTAAAAGATATATTATTAAATGGACATTATATGTGTTGTATTTTGTTTCCAATTAATTTAGAAACCTTCTTTGTATATTGGAGATCTTGATTTATTGTAGACAATAGGATTGTCACAGTGAATGCTTGAACTCATTTACAAATGTTAGTAGATAATTAAAGGAATCATAATATGATTGCATATATAATTAAACTTTGAATGTTATATTTTCCGATTGGAACCTCCGTTGTGTTGGATTTTAATTGAGTTATAAAGAGAAATAATCTTGCCTTTAATTTATTACCAAGAGTGGATCTTCTAACCCAAGCAAGTTCTTAAATTCATTTGTGAACAATTTCTATTACTTTTGGTGTTGTGACAAATCCTTTCCTATCTCAATTAATTTTTCTTCATCAATTCCCTGTGGATCGACCTCGGACTCTCGAGAAATTTACTACTTGAGACAACCTGCACTTGGGTTTGCATCCTTAAATCCCGCAGTTAAGCTTTTGGTGCCGTTGCCAGGGACTTGATTTGAAGTTTTAAATTATTGAGGTTCGTTTTCTTTAATAAAATCTATTCTCTCTTCTCCCTCACTGAAGCAAAAGATCGGTTTGCCGATCCTTCGGTTTCTTTACTAACTCTCTAACTTACTAACTATCTAACTTACAAACTTGTTAACTTGCTAACATACTAACTTTTATATTTATGTCATTTATTTTCTGTTTACCAACTTTTAATTTATGTTATTTATTTTCTGCTTACTAACTTTTAATTTTCTCGCACTCTAACTTTTATTTACGTCATTTATTTTCTATTCTTTACTTTTGCACTTTCTAACTTACTAATTATTAACTATCTAATTATCTAACTTTTTACTTTATTAGTTATCTAACTTTTTACTTGTTAATATTTATTGGGTGGTTAGTTTATACCACATCCTTATTAATATTTAATGGTGGGTTACACCGCCATCTTGTACATTATTTTTATTTATTTATTTTAAGTTATTTATGTATTTATGCTTAATTGGTATCGTGATTTAAATTCTGGTCGTTTAGTCAAAATTAATCATGGTACTTTATATATTGATTTGTTTGAATCACAATCACACATAATTGACACAATGACTAACAATGAAAGTGTACATGATGAACCTGAAAATCAACCGTTGCGAACCATGCGTGAATATTTGCAACCACCTCAAAATTCTAGTCCATCATGTTTTATCTTTCCACTCAATGCCAACAATTTTAGATTTAAGCCAGGTATGATTTCTTTACTTCATAATTTTCATGGTTTAGAATCTGAAAGTTCAGATTTACATCTGAAAGAATTTGAGGAAGTATATATTGCCTTCAATGATCAAAATTATACTGAAGAGATTGTTAAGCTTAAATTGTTTTCTTTTTCTTTAAAAGATAAAGCAAAATCTTGCCTTAACACTTCGAAACCAAGATCAATTGGCACATGGCAATAAATGCAAGGTGAGTTCTTAAAGAAATTTTTTCCAACACATAAAACCAATGCTATGAAAAGACAAATCCAAAATTTTTTCCAAAATTCAAATGAAGCATATTTTCAATGTTGGGAACGGTTTAAAGATTTGTTAAATTCTTGCCCACATCATGGTTTTAAAAAATGGCGCACTATAAGCTTTTTTTACGAGGGTTTAACACCTGAAACTAAATAATTTGTGGAAATAATGTGCAATGGTGAGTTTCTTGATAAAGAACCTGATGAAGCTGACTATTTAACCAGTTGGCTGAAAATTCTCAATCTTGGCATAGTACTAACCCTTCTGAAAATTCAATTAGATCAAACCTTGCAAGTGCTAATAAAGGAAAATATCACCTTAGTTAAGAGGAAGATCTAAATGCTAGGTTTGTCAGTTTGGGTAGAAAGGTTGAAGCCATGGAATTAAGAAAAGCAAAAGAAATCAAATTTGTGCAAAATGAAGAAATTTGTGGCATTTGTGATGACTTAGGACACTCAACACATGAATGTCTTAACATTTCTGTTTTTAAAGAAGTTGTACATGAGCAAGTAAATGCAATGAATAATTTTAAAAAGCCATTTACTTCTTTTTTTTCAGATATATATAATCCGAGATGGAGAAATCACCCAAACTTCAGCTTGAGGAATAATAATCAGTCACAATTTGTGCAACCACCACCTCCTCAGGCACAACAAGACTCTCAAAATTCTCAAGGATATGCACCTTATGTCCCACCATATAGGAAAAACCTAGAGGAAACACTGCATGCATTCATAGAAAAGCAAGAGACCATTAATAAACAAAACAATCAAACCATGAATGACATAAAAGACACTCTTGCTAAACTTTTTTCTGCACTCACCATTCACGAGAAAGGAAAATTTCCTTCTCAACCTCAACTAAATCCCAAAGGTCAGTACAGTTTACATGAGGAGAGTTCAGAAAACCAACAAATGGACCAAGTCAAGTCAGTGATAACTCTTAGGAGTGGAAAGGTTGTTGAAAAACAAATCCCCGAATCTTGTAAGAAAGAAGTTGAACCAGTTCCCAAGAAAATAAAGAAGTTGACCAAAAGGCGACCAAACTCTTGCTTTCACCTCCATTTCCTCAAGCATTGAATAATCCAAAGAAATTGGACCACCACACTGAAATTTTTGAAATTTTGAAACAAGTGAAGATCAATATTCCTTTGTTAGATGCTATCAAACAGATTCCTTCTTATGCCAAATATTTGAAGGACTTGTGCACTGTTAAAAGGAAATTAAATGTGAAAAAGAAAGCATTTTTAGCTGAACAGGTAAGCTCTATTCTTCAGAATAATAATGCATTAAAATATAAAGACCCTGGTTGTCCTACAGTTTCATGCATTATTGGAGAACATAAAATTGAAAAAAGCTTTACTTGATCTTGCTGCTAGTGTCAATTTGCTTCCATATTCAGTTTATCAGCAACTCAACTTGGGTGAGTTAAAACCAACTTCTGTAACTCTTCTACTTGCCGATAGATCAATTAAAATTTCAAGAGGAATAGTGGAAGATGTGTTGGTTCAAGTTGATATATTCATATATCCTGTGGATTTTATTGTCTTGGATACTGAACATATGGTTAATAGTTGCAAGTCAATTCCTGTTATTTTAGGCCGTCCATTTTTAGCAACATCAAATGCTTTGATAAGTTGCAGAAATGGAGTGGTGAAGCTAACATTTGGAAACATGACACTGGAGCTCAATGTTTTTGACATGTGCAAGCAACCACAGGAAGTCCTTGATGAAAAAGAGGAAGTTAAAGGAATTGAAGTCATTATAGATAATTATCTTCAAACAAGAAGTTCTTCTGACCATTAGAAATTTGTTTAGTCAATTCATTTGATTCAGGCATGCAATTAGAATATGATATCTCTGAAATATGCTCTTTGCTTGATTGTACACAGGCAATGGGGTACAAGGGATGGAAGCCAAGATTTGAAGAGCTAAAACCCATGAATGATAATGTCCATGAAGAAGTACCCACTCTGGAACTAAAGTCATTACCTACCGAGTTGAAGTATACATTTTTGGGAGAAAAGCAAAAATTTTCAGTGGTAATTTCCTCGTCTCTTACTGAAGAATAAGAAGGTATGTTAACAGAAGTACTTAAAAGGCATAAAAGTACAATTGGATGGACATTAAAGGACATAAAAGGCATTAATCCATTAATCTGTACACATAGAATACATTTAGAGGATAATGCTAAAACTTCTCAAAAATCTCAAAGAAGATTAAATCCACACATAAAAGAGGTAGTTAGAGTTGAAGTCCTTAAATTGCTTGATGTTGGAATTATCTGTCCTATCTCTAATAGCCAATGGGTAAGCCCTACACAAGTTGTGCCTAAGAAATCTAGAATAACAGTGGTTGAAAATGATAAAAGTGATTAATACTTACGCGAGTCTCATCTAGTTGGCGTATGTGTATTGATTTTAGAAAATTAAATGCTGCTACTAGGAAAGATCATTTTCCCTTGCCATTTCTTGATCAAATTCTGGAAAGGGTAGCAGGACATCCATACTACTGTTTTCTTGATGATTTTTCAGGTTATAATCAAATACCAATTGCATTGGAAGATCAAGAAAAAACCACTTTTATATGTCCCTTTGGTACTTTTGCATATAGAAGAATGTCTTTTGGCCTTTGTAATGCTCTAGCAACATTTCAAAGATGCATGTTAAGCATTTTTAGTGACATGATTGAGCATTATTTAGAGGTTTTCATGGATGATTTGATAGTTTTTGGAAATTCTTTTGAAAATTGCCTTGATAATTTGGAAAAAGTTCTTAAAAGATGCGAAGAAAAAGGATTTGTGCTAAACTGGGAAAAATGTCATTACATGGTTACCTCAGGAATAGTGTTAGGTCATGTGATCTCTTTTAAAGGAATTGAAGTTGATAAGGCCAAAGTTGAATTAATTGCTCATTTGCCTTCTCCAAAAACAGTCAGAGAAGTTCATTCCGTTTTAGGACATGTAGGATTTTACAGAAGATTCATTAAGACTTTAGTGCCATATCTAGACCATTATGTAATCTTCTGTTGAAAGATGCACCATTTGATTGGACTCAAGAATGTCAAAAATCTTTTGAAAAATTAATTAGTCTTTTGGCATCTGCTCCTATCATGCAATCTCCTGACTGGTCTTTCCCTTTTGAGTTAATGTGTGATGCTAGTGATTTTACGGTGGGCATTGTTTTAGGCCAAA
Organism: Ormosia emarginata; assembly: GCA_029884605.1. NCBI lineage: Eukaryota > Viridiplantae > Streptophyta > Magnoliopsida > Fabales > Fabaceae > Ormosia > Ormosia emarginata. The sequence goes on along the minus strand of JAQQTP010000056.1, from coordinate 8,919,168 downwards.
GAAAGGAAGGTAAGCCTCATGTGATTTGTTACGCAAGTAGAACTTTAAACAGTGCACAAATGAATTACACCACTACTGAAAAAGAACTACTTGCTGTAATTTTTGCACTGGACAAATTTTGATCTTACTTAATTGGTTCTTCTATTGTGATTTTCACCGATCATTCTACTATTAGATATTTGATGTCTAAGCAGGATGCCAAACCAACATTGATAAGGTGGATCTTGTTGCTTTAAGAATTCAACATCACAATAAAAGATAAGAAAGCTGTTGTCGCCGATCATTTTTCCAGACTTTAGATACCTTTTACACCTATCAATGATTCTTGTCCTGATGAATTTTTATTTTCTGTCAATTCCATGCCTTGGTTTGCTAACATAGTCAACTTTCTTGTAACAGGAAAGATGCCGCCTCAATGGACGTACCAAGATAGAAGGAAATTTTTAACAGAGGTGAAAATTTTTTATTGGGATGACCCATACTTGTTCAAATATTATGCTAATCAAATCTTTCGGAGATGCGTGCCCGATAGTGAGATAGGTAGTGTCATTAAATTTTGTCACTCAGAAGCATGTGGAGGTCACTTTTTCTTCAAAGAAAACAGCTGCTAAAATCTTGCAGTGTGGATTTTATTGGCCCACTTTATTTAAGGACTACTATACTTTTTGCAAAAATTGTAAAAATTATCAAAAATTAGGCTCAATTTCAAAAAGAAACATGATGCCTCTGAACCTCATCCTTGTCATTGAAATTTTTGATTGTTGGGGAATTGATTTCATGGGTCCATTTCCATCTTCATTTAGATTTGTGTATATTTTGGTTGCAGTTGATTATGTCTCAAAATGGATTGAGGCGATTCCATGCCGACACAATGATCATAAAACTGTTCTCAAATTTAAAAAAAAATATCTTGTGTCGATTTGGAATCCCTCGAGCTATCATAAGTGATGGGGGAACATATTTTTGCAATAAACCATTTGAATCTTTAATAAAGAAATATGGTATTACACACAAAATTACCACCCCTTATCACCCTCAGACAAGTGGACAAGTTGAATTGGCAAATAAGGAGATTAAACAAATTTTGGAAAAAATGGTTAACCCAAATCGTAAAGATTAGTCTTTAAGACTAAACGATGCACTTTAGGCTTACCGTATTGCTTTCAAAACATCTTTGGGCATGTCACCCTATCAGTTAGTCTATGGAAAACCTTATCACTTGCCTATAGAATTGGAACATAAAGGATTCTGGGCCATTAAAGTTTTCAATCTAAATCTTGATGATGCTTGTAAGATACGCAAATTGCAATTAAATGAACTTGAGGAATTGAGAAATGATGCATATGAGAACTCAAAGATTTATAAAGCCAGAACAAAAGCTTTTCATGACAAGACAATTTTGAGAAAATCTTTTGAAATTAGTTAAAAAGTTCTACTTTATGATTCTCACCTGCACCTATTCCCTAGAAAATTGAAATCTAGGTGGAGTGGTCTTTTTGTTGTCAAACATGTGTATCCTCATGGGGCTATAGATATTGAGAATCCTAGGAATGGTAATGTGTTTAAAGTCAATGGACAAAGGCTCAAACCATTTCTAGAAAACTAAGTTGATGAGGTAGAATTTATCTCTCTTTTTTATCCTTGTTATGAATAGAATTCACTCTAATTTGGTTGCCTTGTTTTTGCAGTTCTTTGTGTTGCCGATTAAGTGGCAGATACGGTACTCCGTGACTTTCAAGTCGGTTTATTTTTCAATTTCCCAAAATAACTGAATCCTTCTTCTCCTTTAAAATGGATGTCATTCTTTCAAACCTGAGAAAACATTTTCCTTCTCTCCCTCAAAATGCTCTGAAAAAAATTTACAAAGTTCGATGTGAAGATTGAGGCTATTAATGCACAAAGGTATGCCAGAAGATGTACGCTGGATAATTGAAGCAAAGGTCTGACTAGCAGGTGAGTCTTCAATTTCATTTGACTCATACATGCCAGGTCTTGGAAGAAGTTCGTATTCTAAAAGGAGAAGAGCAAAAAGGTTACAAGTCTGTTACAAATGTGGACGATGGAATTGTAACAAGCGATGTCGTACTTTGGGAATAGTTTCCGCAAACAGAGAAGATAAAATTTTCTTCATTAAAAATGGACTGAGTAAGGAGTCATTAGATGATATTTTATTGACTCTTGAGATGCATTCTTGTGGATTGGTGCATCGTAAAATTCTTAATTTGTGGAATCTTTTCAAGGATGAAGAAAAATGCTATAGTCTTGGGAATCTGACTCTAAAAGACCCTGTTTGCCAATTTATAAAAAAATTGGATAGGAAGCTTATCCTCGACTCATAGAAGGCGTTTAAGCCGTTACTGGACGTTAAACCAGAGGCAGATGTGAGCTATATCCACAACAATTTGTACATATCATCATCTTCTTCTTCATGTCATTTTCAAAAAAAAAAAAAAGAAAATTAAAAAAATATAAAAAAATATAAAAAAAATAAAAAAAAAAAAGAAAAAAATGTTTAAACAAGGGCAATCCGAAAAGAGTACCATGACTTTAATTAGTTGTGGAGCCCGACCTTTGGTGACCCGTCATTGACTCGGGTGGACCTTTACACGCTAGTCCTTAAAAAGTTCGTGTACCATGCTCCGTACATGTGAACACCCAATTTTCTCCGACTTATTAAAGCATCTTTACTGCAAAAATTAAAAAAAAAGAAAAGAAAAAAGAGAAAATAATTGTGGTTATGCTAATGAGTTTGTCTTTTTGCTTTGGCCATTTCTTGTTTAGCCCAAATCTTTGTTTAACCCATTTTATTATTATTATTATTTTATCCAAAATTTTATTTAGCCTATTTCTTCTTTTGTTTTAGCCCAATAGGTTTTGTGACTCAAAAAAAAATAAAAAAAAAAAAAAAAAATGAAAAGGCTGCAATCCGTTGCAGCCCTCCAACCCTCTCCCCTTTGTTTTTCTTCCAATTTGGAGAATGAGCTCAGTTTGCTTTTCTAGTTTTCTTTTTCTTTTTCCATTTTCCACCAGACTTACACTGCACACACACTCCTTCCATTTTCATGTACACACACAAAGCAAACCATCCCACTACTCCTTGACGTTTTCTCTGCATACACTCAACAGTAGCAGACAAGGCTGTTGTGCTCTCCATTTTCAACACCCCTGTAGCTCCATTGCATCCACTTTGGACACAACTTTTGTCCCCCAGGCTGGATTTGTTTGCATCCACAAAGAATTGGTCTATATAAGAGGGAATATGAGAATTTGAGTGGGTTGGTTTTTTTTTTCTTCGGAATTTTGTTGAAAGAAACAGAGAAAACAAGGAAAGTGAAGAAAGGAAGAAGATTTCTTGGAAACTAAACTGTTCTTATTCCATATCATACATCTCCTAACATCCAGTTGAAGGTAAAAACACTGTTTCTCATTTATTTGAACTCACCTTCTTTTTAGCCTCTATATTCAGCACCCTCCAGAGGATATTTTCTAGGATATCACTCCAAATTTCATCTTCATCCATTCTTCATCACCATCATCCCATTGCAACCCTTCCTGGCAGCCACCACTTCCCCTGCTTGGCCATCACCTACTACCTTAATCTATTAACCACCACCATAACCTAAACCATCAATAACTTACCACCATAAACTACCTTCTAAACCTCATAGCCAGCCCCTCCTCTAGCCACCATGTATCCAATAAATAGAAAAAAAAAACCAGAGCCACCACGGTTGGATTTCGGCATCCACGCCCCACCGCGAAGCTCAGCCCACACCAGCTCTTAACAAGCCTTGATCGGAACTCCACCCACCAAGCCGCCGCGAACTACTCTCGTGAACCAGACCCGCGGATCACACCTACAACCCGCACGACCTAAACTGTGTACCAGCCAGCCACCCATCCACCGCACCATCACCGCCCCTTGTAGATCCGCAACCCAGCCGTAACCCGCTGTCCTCCACCCGGAAAGTAGCCTCCACTACCCGTGAACACCCCCACGAGCCGACCTCTCAGCCGCAACCTCCAACACCCCTCTTCTTGGAACCAGAGGACCACCCCTTCATCAAACCAAAACAGCCCCCCCATTTCATTTTTGTTCTGCATTTCATTTTTTCTCTTTCATTTACTTGTGTATTTGTCTTTATTTTTCTGTTTGGGTTACTGAGCTCTCTTTGGGCCTTTTTTTTGTTTTGGGAATATTGGGGTTGGGTTCAAGCTATTAAGAATAAGGCCATTTTCAGCTTAGGTTTTTTTTTTAAAAAAATTAAAAATAACAGTAAGCAACTTCAGATGGGCTTGAACCATTTTTTTTTGTTTTGTTTCGTTATTGGGATAGAAAAGATGTTTAGTGGTTTTGATTTCTTGTTTGTTTGAGCATGGGCTAGCAGTAGTGTAGTTGGCCCAGAACTAAATAAAATTAGTGGGTCAAGATTTGTCAAGAAATCATGGGTTTATTTTTAAGGTTAGATTTCTTTTTAGTAAAAATAAAAAATATAATAAAAAATGTTTTTTTTAGTCGCATGATTTTGGTTAAAGTTTGAATGGCTGAAGATATATAAAAAAAAAAGAAAATTGTTTTGTTGACTTTTTTTTCTTTTTAAATTGATGTGTTTGTTATATTATTGATATGTGTCTTAAATAATGATCCTGCTTTAATTTTAAAATGAAAGTTTTTTTATATAAAACATGATTAACTGAGTTGTGACAGCTTGTTAATCCTGTGATTTTTAGAATCATCTGAGTTGTGACAGCTTGATGGTTTGTTTTTTCTAAAAAAAAAAGAATCAAATGTTTGAGTATTATTAAGAGAAATAAAATTGGATTAGCTGAGCTGCGATAGCTTGTTAATCCTGTAACTTTTAGAATTGTCTGAGTTGCGACAGCTCGACGATTCTTTCTTTTTCTAAATATATAAAAAAAATCAAATGAGTTTTCAAAACGAAAATCTTTTCAAAACTAAAAAAATCAACCCACAATTGTTTTCTAAAGAATGACGTGGCTTTGAATTCCTCATTGCATCAGAGGATACGTAGGAGCAGGATTTTTATTCTGTTAAGCCAAAATTAAATTTTCATAATTTATTTGTTTGTTTAGTTTGTCTTTTAATAAATGGGTAAAATAAATATTTTCAAGAGTTATAAAAATTTGCACAATTAATTTAAGCTAACCGTCTTAAGACGAATGTATTAGGGGTGCTGTGGGGTTAAGTCTCTACCCTTCCCTATGCATAATTAAACTTCCGAACTTGAGTTTTTGAACGTAGACCATCTTTTTTAAGTTTTTCAATTTTTTTCCCAATAAAAATAAAATTGGTGGCGACTCCATTAAAATTTTTGTAATTTAAGTCGTTATCCCGCCGCGATCCCGGTCGCGACAGTTGGCGACTCCGCTGGGGATGTTGAGAGTCAAGCCTTTGCAAGTTAGTTATGCAAATTGTGTGACATTTATATGTTTGTTTTACCCTTTTTGTTTTTGTTTTGTTTTTCTATTTTGTTTAATTTATTTATTGATTATTTTAACTATTTTTATTTATTTATTTATTATGCAAACCCTAAGATAGGGGCTCTTTTAGAATTTGTTTTGTGTTTGTTTTGCAGAATGTGGGTAGTTTTTAAGATTATAAAGGTTTGTATGCTCCCTACACACACCGCACTTACATATTTATCACACACATTCGAGTGGGGCCCTATACCCGGGTCTGAGTGAAGCTTGAGTTAAGTAGAGGTCACGTAGTGGTAGCCATTTTGGATGTACATCTTGTTTGGTTATTGCAAAAACCTCATCTAGAGTGTACTTTCTTCATAAGTGTCCCGCACTTGGTGGTTTACCCACTATTTGTGGTTAATATTATGAAACGGGACTTAGGTCTAGAGACCTTTAGAATAGAAGAGCCACCCAATGAGAGTTCTCACAAATCAGAAAGACTCATAGATCCTTAGGCAATCACTTAGGGCACAAAGGGAACATACCTTCTTCTTACCTTCAAATTATCCATATCATAATTGTTTTTGTACATATACATAATAAATAGTGTGGTCCATTAATGTGATAAACCTAATCGTACCCCGCTCAAAGACAAGTTTTACTTGGAAATAAAAGGAGAAAGAAATTTTTTTTTTGAAAAAAAGGGGTGCAAGTTTAATGGACCAACTATTTATCATTGCATTCATCCTATATTTTGAAATAAAAGAAAAATAAACAAATTTTCATCATGTATTTTTGTATATGTTCATTTAAAAAAAATAAAGAAAAAAGGATTTTGTTTTAAATTCCATTTAATGTTCTCTTTTTTTTAATAAAAATAAAAAAATAAATAAAACTTGAACCATTGCTCATCCTCGAAAAACGCAAATCACACAAACTCGGTCCTACGAGACGAGGCTACAAACTAGGCTAAGAGAGATGTCAAGTTCAGAAAGAAATTTGAATCAAAAGATGGATGAAATGAGGGAAAGAATCAATACGATGGCAGAAAGATAATCAAGGGTCGAGGATTTACTGAGACAGTTAACTGAGACCCTTAGAACAACAAATGGAGCTTCTATTGGCCATAGAGTTAATGCAAATGCAAACAACAATGTGAATGAGGAGGACGATTCTATGAATGGAAATCATGAAGGGGGAAATAACAATGCGTAGGGTACTCATGAGCGGCCGGTAAAGATATTCCTTAACGGCAACACAGAGAAAGAAAAGTTAAGAGATGAACTGATTGAAAAGATGCAAGAGCAAATCAAAGCTATTCAAGGCCCTAATTTATACGGCTCAGTGGGAATTGATGAACTGTGCCGGGAGGTGGAAGTCAATATCCCTAAAGACTTCAAAATTTTGGATTTCACAAAGTACAACAGAAGCACCAATCCAAAGTTTCATCTAAAGACTTACATTACTAACATGGCTATTTGGTTGCAGGATCAAAGATTCCTAATCAATTTCTTCCATGAAAGCCTGACCGGGCCAGCTTTGGAATAGTTCATGCAACTTGACCATTCGAGGATTTCTTGCTGGGACGACTTGACAAGCCAATTCTTGGGGCAATATCGATTTAACATCGATACCGCACCTACCCGAGAACAACTAGGGGCAATGCAGAAGAAACATGGTGAAACTTTCAAGCAATACGCTCAAAAGTGGAGAATGTTGGCAGCTCAGGTTCAACCACCATTGACTCCGTCGGAAATGAGCTCGTACTTTATGGGAACCCTAGGAGCACCGTTTATTGGGCCGATGGCAGGGGCTACCTACAAGGATTTTTTAGACCTGATTGTGGCTGGAGAAAGGATCGAGAATCTTGCAAAAGCTGGAAAATTACCTACTGGAAGTACAGAGAGCAATTTTTCTAAAAAAGTGGCGCCAGTAAAGAAAAAGGAACCAGAAGTCAGTTATGTGTAACAACAAAACTCATACTTCCCCCGTAATCCCCAACCATACCCTTCTTATCAAGCCCCTCCACCCACTTTTCCAGCTTACCAAACTTCATACCAAGTCAATAATGTCCCATCACCATGTCCATACGCTCCAACCCATCCTGCCTATACTAATCGTCCTCCCGCACCTCGAAACCCAGGAAACCAAGGGTATACTTTACCCCCGATGAATCTACCCCCTTTCCCAAGCTGCCAATCTCTATTGCTGATTTGTTTCAATAATTGTTTGATGCGCACTTGGTCGTATGCGCCCCTACTCGCCCTATGGTACCCCCATTCCTAGCTTGGTACAATCCTAATGCAACTTGTAAGTTTCATATGGATAACCCAGGACACTCAATTGAAGATTGCGAGGTATTTAAAACAATAGTAAGGAAATTGATTGCTTGTGAAAAGCTAGACTTTGAAGAAGAGAAAGGGCCTAGCATTACTAGCAACCCAATTCCGAATCATAGGAAGGGGACTGTAAATGCATTAGAAAAAGACAAGGAAGGAGTTCAAAATATAGCAAATGTCAGAACTCCTATGAAGTTAATATTCCAAGGTCTGGTCCAAGCAAGCTACTATTCTTCAATAACCTTTAAGGAGGTAGGGTTTGAGTATGATACTAAAGCTTACTGTGAATACCATATGGAGAAGGGGCACGATATTGAAAGCTGTCAAGAATTTAAAGCTCAGGTGCAGAGATTCATGGCTTTGGGGGTAGTGGATGTTACTCGAGCAAGAGGGCTCACAAGGGAAATAGATACTGTGGAGCGTCTAGTCCTCAAACTTCCGCGTACTAGTGAAGTCCCAAATTCTGGAAAAGTTGTCATAGCGATAAAGAAGCCTACACCTTTTTCGTACAGTGATTCCCGTGCTAACCCTGGGAGTATGATGTCAAGGTAAAGACGCAAGGTGATGTAGGGCAAACCTCCTTAGCCTCTATTACATAGATAGTAGAGCCCGCACAAAAGACGCAGGGTGATATAGGGCAAACCTCCTCAGCCTCTATTACGCAGATAGTAGAGCCCGCACAAGCAGTGACGAACATCGTAGGCATAGGAGGGATTACAAGAAGTGGCAGGTACTATGGGCAAGAAGATAAGACTGGAAAAGGAAAAGTAAGCCTCTTTGAAACAAAAGAGGATGAAGAAGAAGAGTTCCTAAAAATCATGAAGCAAAGTGAGTATGATGTAATAGAACAACTCAGAAAAACTCCAGCCCAGATCTCTCTGTTGTCACTTATCATAAGTTCTGAGCCTCATAGCAAAGCACTGCAGAAGGTGTTAAATGATGCCTATGTGAAACCAGATGTTACCCCAGAAAGTTTAGTGAGCATGGTGGATCCGATAAGGCACATCAATGTGATCCCTTTCTCTGAGGAAGAAGTGGTATGTTCAAGGGATCTGTAGTTACAAAGGTTTTGATTGATGGGGGTTCTGCCTTGAACATCCTCCCGAGAACAACCTTATCCCAATTGGCTATGAGCGTAGAAGACCTGAAACCCCAAGAAATGACTATGCGAGCCTTCGATGGAAGAAAAAGAGGGATTATGGGAGAAGTGACCCTTCCACTTGAGATAGGCCCGAGTTGCTTCCAAGTACTGTTTCAGGTAATGGAGATCGAACCTACGTATACTATGCTCTTAGGAAGACTGTGGATCCATGCTGCTAGTGTTGTTCCCTCAACTTTGCATCAATGCTTGAAGTACATCAATAATGGATGTCTGGTTACCATTCGAGGAGAAGAAGAAATCTTATTGATGAAGCTTACTTCAGTGCCTTATGTTGAAAACACAGACTTGGAGGTGGAGAATTTCTTACACAGCTTCCAGTTGGTGGAATCAAAGGCAAAGAAAGAGGAGTCACCTTCTAAAGATGTTCATCAAATTGTGACTCGCATCATGACAAAGAGTGGTTATCAAGCCGGGAAAGGTTTAGGAATCCAGCTGCAAGGAACCAAGTCTACAATCACTCTACCAGAAAATAAGAGCAGACATGGTCTAGGATGTGATACATCCTTAGAAGGTATGATGAAACAAGGCATGACTCTCGATAAGAAGAATAAAGTGAAAAGGACTATTCCTCATTTGAAGGAAACATTCCCTGTTTCTGCTAAAGTCATCAATGGAACCTCCAGTCCTCGAGTTCGGCTAATCATTAACAATGTGGAAGAAGACTCAGGAGAATACCATGTTATTCAGCCCTCCGACAACTTGAAACCTCTAGACAATTGGCAATTTGAGGCGTTAATTGATGTGATTGCCATAAAATAATTGTTTAGTCATGATGTTATCCTAGACTTTTGTGATGTCGAAGTTATGTTAACTTTTATTGAAGCTTTAATGTAATGAACTTGTGTGTTTTTGTGTGTTTCACTGCTCATGTGATCTTTTATCAAAATTTCAATGCAATGAACTTTGTGTTTCTCAGTTGATTCACTGTTTTGCTTCTTTTTATCATCAACTTATTTTTTTCTTAGCCCTATCAATTGCCATATTTTCCTTCTGTCAATAGTTTCCAATCTAGCATAAATAAATCTTCCAGGGATTTGAGTCTTGTAGAGTCATTGTCCAATGAGGATATTCCTGAAAGCTTAAAGATGGATTCTCATTTAATGATGGTTATAGACAACTATGACTCAGATGAAGAAAGGGACACTACTGAGGAGTTTGCCAAGTTGGTAGAAAGGTCTGAGAGAGAATTCAGCCTGAATGAAGAAGAAGCGGAGGTGATCAATATGGGAACTGATGAAGACAAGAAAGAGTTACGATTGGTGGATAATCCAGAGCGGGAATGCATGATCAAGTTATTTAGAGACTACATGGATGTCTTTGCATGGTCTTATCGAGATATGCCGGGCTGGATCCGGGCATAGCCTCCCACAAAATCCAGCTATACCGCAATGCTGAAGCGAAAAAGCAAAAGTTGAGAAGAATGCACCTGAAAATGTCCTTAAAGATCAAAGAGGAAGTCACCAAGCAGTTGGAAGCAGGATTTTTGGAAGTATCTAGACACCCGAAATGGGTAGCAAACATCGTCCCTGTTCCGAAGAAGGATGGAAAAGTCAGGATGTGCGTAGATTATAGGGATTTGAACAAAGCTAGCCCTAAAGATGATTTCCCATTGCCTCACATTGACATCCTCGTTGACAATGCAGCAAGAGGACATATATTTTCTTTCATGGATGGCTATTCTGGATACAATCAGATTCCCATGGATACAAATGATAAAGAGAAGACCATGTTCATCACGGCATGGGGAACTTTTTGTTACGCAGTTATATCGTTTGGCTTGAAGAATGCTAGGGCCACCTATCAACGTGCCATGGTTGCTTTGTTCCACGATATGATGCACAAAGAAATTGAGGTGTATGTGGATGACGTAGTCGCCAAGTCCAAGGCAGGGGAAAGTCACGTGGAAGTGTTGCAAAAACTGTTCGAAAGACTCAGAAAGTACAAGTTGAGGCTAAACCCAGCAAAGTGTGTTTTTGGTGCATCGACAGGAAAACTGCTCGGTTCCGTCATTAGCAAGGAAGGGATCAAAGTGGACCCTGACAAAGTCAAAGCGATACAAGAGATGCCCGCTCCCAAAATGGAAAAAGAGGTAAGAAGCTTTCTCGGGATGCTGAATTACATCGCTAGGTTCATAGCCAATCTGACTAGCACCTGCGAGCCGATCTTCAAGCTATTAAAGAAACAACAACCAGGAGAATGGGATAAATGTTGTCAGGAAGCTTTTGAGAAGATAAAAACTTACTTGCAAAGTCCTCCCATTTTGGTGCCACCTACTCCTGGTCGTCCTTTGATATTATACCTCACGGTATTACAGACATCCATGGGAGCAATGTTAGGGCAACATGATGAAGCAAGAAGGAAAGAACATGCCATCTACTATTTGAGCAAGAAGTTCAATGATTATTAGTCTCGCTACATGATAATTGAGAAGACTTGTTGTGCCCTAGCATGGACATCAAGAAGGTTGAGGCAGTATATGTTGTACTATACAACTTGGCTGATCTCAAGAATGGATCTGATAAAGTACATATTTGAAAGTCCTCATGTCTCCACACAAGTCTCCAAGTGGCAAGTGGTTCTTTCTGAGTTCGATATAAAGCACATGACTCGAAAATCTATCAAAGGGAGCGTAATTGCAGATCATTTAGCTAAGAACCCACTTGATCACAAATAACCTGTAATATCTGAATTCCCCGATGGAGAGGTTTTAGCAGTTGAAGAAGAAAAGTCAGATAAAGAAGACATATGGAAGATGTACTTTGATGGAACAGTAAACATGTATGGGAGCGGCATAGGGGCAGTGGTCACCTCACCAAGTGGGAAGCAATACCCTGTCGCTATCAAGTTAGAGTTCGATTGCACCAATAATGTTACCGAGTATGAAGCATGTGCTCAAGGATTGAAAGTTGCAATAGAATTGGGAGTGAAAGAACTACAAGTATATGGAGATTTAGCACTGATAATCTATCAAGTGAATGGGAAATGGCAGACTAAGGATCCAAAGTTGATTCCATACCAGAAATATTTGATGCAGTTGGTCGAGAAGTTTGAAGGGATCACCTTTTTGCACTTGACTCGAGATAAGAACCAATTTGCAGATGCCCTGGCTACTTTGGTTGTAATGACCAATCTGGATATTCATGCTAATATGCAGCCCATCCGAGTGAGGGCAGAAAGCGAACCGGTTTATTGTTCCAATGTTGAGGAAGAAGAAGACGGCCAGCCCTAGTTCCATGATATTAAGCAGTACATTAAGTTCAGAGAATACCCATCAGGGGCAAATGAGACAAACAAAAAGACCATCTGTCGGCTCTCGATGGCTTTCTTTTTGAATGGGGAGGTACTGTACAAAAGAAATTATGATGGTACACTCCTCAGATGTGTGGAATCTAAAGAGGCTCTCGCCATTTTAACAGAAGTTCATGAAAGGATTTGTGGAACACACGCCAACGGTATCATGATGGCTCACCAATCCTACGATGTGGTTATTACTGGTCCACTATGGAATCTGATTGCATAGGATATGTTCAAAAGTGTCATAAATGCCAAGCATACGCTGACCATATTAATGCACCTCCTGTCCTATTGCATAATATGGTGGCACCCTGGCCTTTTTCGATGTAGGGAATCAATGTTATTGGGTCAATAAATCCAAAGGCTTCCAATGGCCATAGAATTATCCTGGTAACAATTAATTACTTCACCAAGTGGGTAGAGGCTGCCTCCTATGCCAAGGTCACTCAAAAGGTGGTTCTCAAGTTCTTGAGGGCAAACATCATCTGTCGATATGTGAGAGGTTTAAGATCAAGCATCACAATTCCCCGCACGGTAGAAAGCGATAAACAAGAATATCAAGAAGATAGTAGCCAAAATGGTGGTCAATTATAGAGAATGGCATGAGATGCTCCCCTATGCTCTTCACGCATATTGCACTAATATCCGATCTAGCACTGTGACAACACCATTTTCCCTGGTATATGGCATGGAAGCAGTTTCTCCTACAAAGGTTGAAATCCCATCCTTAAGAGTGTTGATGGAAGCCGAGTTAGAAGAGGCAGAATGGATAAAAACTCGGTATGAGCAATTAAACATGATTGAAGAAAAGCGATTAAAGGCCATCTGTCATGGGCAATTGTACCAAAGAAGAATGGCAAAGCTTTCAACAAGAAAGTATGCCCTAGGGAATTTCAAGCAGGTGACCTGGTTTTGAGGAAAAAACTTCTAAACCAAGAAGACGTCCGAGGCAAATGGGCACCGAGTTATGAGGGCCCTTACATTGTTAAGCAAGCATTCTTGGAGGAGCCTTAGTTTTGACAGATATGGATGGAAATGAATTGCCAAGGCCGGCAAATGCTGATGCAGTCAAGAAGTTTTATGCCTAAAGAAGAAAAAAAAAGAAAGAGAAAAGAAGAAAGAAAAGAAAAGAAAAGAAAAAAAAGAGAAGAAGCCCGTTAGGTCGAAAACCCGCAAGGGCGGCTGATAATCACATATTTTATTCATTAAGAAACCCTTATGTTTAGTCATTTACACTCTCTATATTCTTAATTGATTGAGTTTGGTATGATTTTGTGAGTTTGAGCTCAAATTGGTCCTAATTGAATATTTTCAGCATTATTGAGATTTGACACTATTTCTGTATTTTAGCCATAACTTGAGTTCCTAATATCTGATGAACATGAATTTTACCTTGTAGGAAAGCTAAGAGGAAGCTCTACAACTTTGATGAAGAGCTTGAAGTCCCAAAAAGATGTCTAAAGGACCTAAGTTTACATGGAAGTCAGAATACGGGTTCTGTCAGTAGAATCCGAACAGTGTGCACTCATAAAATCATATCTCAAGATGTAAAAATGAAGATGGGCTCAAATTTGGACAGTGGATATTCAAGATCCAAATAAACAACTTTCATGAAGAACACGTTTTGAAAAAAGGAAGTCTAGTAGGTCATTTTGAGCTTGCAAGTCAGAACAAAGGAGCTGAAGTTGGGTTTGAGCAACCTACGGTATTTGGGACATATCTTGGGCTGAAGGAAGCCAAATTGGACGAACCAGCTATCCATTTTATAGCCAAGACAAGGATCTACAACTTTCATGAAGAGCACTTTTCGTGGATCTGAAGTATAGTTGGTCATTTTTGGCTTCCAAGTTAGACACGAAATTTTTGTCCTCAACCACCCACTCATCCATCCACTAATCCACTCATCCATCCACTAATCCACTCATCCATCCACTAATCCACTCATCCACTAATCCACCCACTCATCCACTCATACACTAATCCAACCACTTAACCACTCTACCCACTCATCCACTAATCCACCCACTCATCCATCCACTCACCCATTCATGTCCATAATTTCCCACTCACCAAAAGTCCTTTGGCATTTTCCACTCAACCAACCCACTTAACCATTCCACTCACTCATCCACTAAACCAATCCACTAAACCAACCCACTCAACCATTCCACTCAAACACTCCACTCACTCACCCACTCATCCACTCACTCCCCTTTGTCATTTTGTTACCCTAGACTTTTATAAAAGGCACCATTGGTTATCATTTCTTTCATGTATTCTCCTTCATTTTCTCTTATAGTTTCTTCTTGTTTCTTCATAGTTTCTCATAGTTTTTGTATATTTTGATGCTCCCCTTCATGGTAATGGAGGGCTAAGCTACTTTCGGTCAATTTAGAACTCTTGAAGAGATTGTGGTTTGGATTCTTGAGACCTTGGTTATGTATTGTATTTGATTTGTAATTGAATTCCTCTTTTCTTCTTCTTTCTTCTTCTTCTTGATCTTGAATACATGAATGGTAATTCTATTTATGTTGATCTGATTTGATCTTGGTTTAAGATTGAGATTTGTGATAAAACTTAGAACTGATTGATCTAAACTAATCACATAAATGAAGATTGAGATTTGTGATGAAACTTAGAACTAATTGATCTAAATTAATCACAGAATTGAAAAGGTTAGGTTACTGATTTGTGTCTAAGTTAATTGAATTCGGTACTTGAAATTAACATAGATCTTCATGAATGGTGCGATTACGGATTTATGTTTATCACTTGTTAATTGAATTCTAGACGATCGTCTAGTATGAATTCTGGATTTGATGCAGAGATCTCGGTTAGATCCAAATTAACAATTCAATTGCGCTTCAAGTGTTCTATGAAGGGTCTATGATTGAATCCACCCAATCTTGGATAGGTTTCTAAATTGACTGCTCTTTAATTGTTATTTCTTCCTTTAATTTTGTTAAGTACGATCTTAAACTGTCAAACCCCCCTTTGCTAACTTTCACTTGATTTGATTAAATTGCATCTATAATCCTCGTGGAGATGATCTGGTGTTGTCACTATGCTACAAGCTTAGGTAATAACTTCGGTTATAATTTTGACTGAGTTCGGCGCTCGCCAGCGGCCTAAGCAAAAGTTAGGGCATTTAAATCAGGCAAAAGTAAAGTCGGCAAAGGCTCTTATAGGAGATATCACCTAAAGGGCCCATTGAAACAACATAAAGAAAAAACTGAGGCAATTTTGAGTAGTATTGGAAGAGAAAAATTGGGGCAATTTTGAGCAGTGATGGAAGAAAAGAAAAAAAAACTAGGGCAAATTTTGTGCGGTGATCAATAGAAAAGAATTTGTATCATTGGCAGTCAATGGTTGTAATATCTATATAAGAATTAGGACTTATCTAGAGAGAATGAAGGAATCCTAACTGGAGCAATTACTTTTCACTTTGTCTGTGTCATCCTTTGTATTCTTTATCATTCTCAATGCCTTTATGTGTTTGTGAACATTCAAATAAATGAAAGTACCTTTCTCTTTCTTTTCTTTTCTCTTATTCTTCTGCTTACTTTTATCCTATTTGTTTCTTTCATACTTGCGAAATCATACAGTCTATTACAAAATGCTTCGATCAAAAGGAATATAAGTTCAATATCATTAATTTGATGATTTAATGGCAATCCTCCAATTAACATATCAGATCAAGAATGGGTTAGAAATTTCCATCGAGGGATGAAAAATAGGTCTACCCCATATTCAATCCACATTGTCAGGAAGAAGACGGGGGACTATGTTCCTAATAAGCAAACTTGAATGGGAAGGTACTCAATGTTTGAAGATTCCAAGGAATTTGAGACAAGCTGATAAGCCCTAGTTTGCGAGAGCCTGCTTCCAAGTTTAATGGATCAAAGTTTTTCGAGGAAGCAATTAACATCGAGAATGCAAGAGAAAGTTTTGACGTGATTTTTTCAATTGACAGGATCTTTAGATGCAGGAATAAATAGTACGACATCTTTTCATGAGATAATAAGTTGCAACAGCTTTGAAAGTGACGTCTTTGACTTTTACACCTAGCTTCACTTTAGTAAAAAAAAAAGAAGAAAAGAAAAAATCTTTCGGGACACAGAGGCCCACTGCATTTTAAATTTCGGAACACAGAAGCCGATTGCATTTCATTTTCGGGACACAGAAACCCACTGCATTTTAAATTTTGGGACACAGAAGCCCACTACATTTCACTTTCGGGACACAAGGGCCCACTACATTTTAAATTTCAGGACACAGAAGTCCACTGCATTTCATTTTCGGGACACAGAGGCCCATTGTATTTTAAATTCGGGACACAGAGGCCCATTGCATTTCATTTTCGGGACACAGAGGCCCACTGCATTTTAAATTTTGAGACACAGAAGCCCATGGGATTTCATTTTTGGGACAGAGAGGCCCATTGCATTTTAAATTCGGGACACAGAGAGCCCTTGCTATTTCATTTTCGGGACACAAAAGCCCACTACATTTTCATTTTTATTTTCAAGACACAGAGGCCTATTGCATTTTAAATTTCAAGACACAGAGGCCCACTGCATTTCATTTCGGGACACAGAAGCCCACTGCATTTCACTTTCGGGACACAAGGGCCCACTGCATTTTAAATTTTGGGACACAGAAGCCCACTGCATTTCATTTTTGGGACACAGAGGTCTCTTGCATTTGAGATTCAGGACACAGAGGCCCACTGCATTTCATTTTCGGGATACAGAGGCCCACTGCATTTCAATTTCGGGACACAAAAGCCCACTGTATTTTCATTTTCGGGACACAGAGGCCCATTGCATTTTAAATTTTGGAACACAGAGGCCCACTGCATTTCATTTTTGGGACATAGAGGTCTGCTGCATTTCAATTTCAGGACACAGAAGCCCACTGCATTTTCATTTTCGGGACACAGAAGCCCATTGCATTTTAAATTTCGGGACACAGAGGCCTACTGCATTTCATTTTGGGACACAGAAGCCCATTGCATTTTAAATTTCAAGACACAGAAGCCCACTGTCATTTAAAGTTTGGGACACAGAAGCCCATTGCATTTTAAATTTTGGGACACAGAGGTCCACTGCATTTTAAATTTCGGGACACAGAAGCCCGCTGCATTTTTATTTTCGGGACACAGAGGCCTATTGCATTTTAATTCTCGTGACACAGAAGCCCACTGTCATTAAAATTTCAAGACACAGAAACCCACCGCATTTTAAATTTCAGGACGCAAAAGCCCACTGTCTTTTAAACTCCTGGCCAAGCCCATTGTACTTTAAATTTCGGGCCAAGCCCATTGCTTTTGACAATTCTAGGTCACGAGGTCACCTAGAATTATAAAATAAATAAAAAAAAATAAAAAAGGTAAAGACAAAAAAACAAAAACAAAAACAAAAACAAAAAATAACACAAAAAATTTCTTTTGATCAATAAACGTCAATTGAGTTGCGATAGCTTATTGACAATACGGTGACGTCTCTGGCTTTACATTGAGCTCCACCTTGGTAAGATTTGCGACGCTGCTACAGCTCGTAAATCCGCATTTAAGCTTGCTAGTTTCCAATCAGCATCTTTGCTTTGTCCATTCACATTTATCCTATGCATTGCCGGACAAAATTTAAGGTCACGTCTTTACTCGTTTCTTACGACGATAATATGAAAAACTATGGTTATTCCTAATATCTAGTAAGAAACAAGTAAAGAGGGGCAACTGTGAACACCTAATTTTGTCCGGCTTATTAAAGCATCTTTATTGCAAAAATTGAAAAAAAAAGGAAAAGGAAAAAGAGAAAATAATTGTGGTTATGCTAATGAGTTTGTCCTTTTGCTTAGCCCATTTCTTATTTAGCCCAAATCTTTGTTTAACCCATTTATTATTATTATTATTATTATTATTATTATTATTTTGATCCAAAATTTTATTTAGCCCATTTCTTCTTTTGTTTTAGCCCAATAGGTTTTGTGACTCAAAAAAAAAATACAACAACAAAAACAAAATGAAAAGGCTGCAATCCGTTGCAGCCCTTCAACCCTCTCCCCTTTGTTTTTCTTCTAATTTGGAGTATGAGCTCAATTTGCTTTCCTGGTTTTCTTTTTCTTTTTCCAATTTCCACCAGACCTACACTGCACGCACACCCCCTCCATTTTCATGTACACACACAAAGCAAACCATCCCACTACTCCTTCACGTTTTCTCTGTATACACTCAACAGTAGCAGACAAGGCTATTGTGCTTCCCATTTTCAACACCCCTGCAGCTCCCTTCCATCCACTTTGGACACAACTTTTGTCCCCCAGGCTGGATTTGTCTGCATCCACAAAGAATTGGTCTATATAAAAGGGAATATGAGAATTTGAGTGGGTTGGTTTTTTTTTTCTTTGGAATTTTGTTGAAAGAAACAGAGAAAATAAGGAAATTGAAGAAAGGAAGAAGATTTCTTGGAAACTAAACTGTTCTTATTCCGCATCATACATCTCCTAACATCTAGTTGAAGGTAAAAACACCGTTTCTCATTTATTTGAACTCACATTCTTTTTAGCCTCCATATTCAGCACCCTCCAGAATTTCATCTTCATCCACTCTTCATCACCATCATCCCATTGTAACCCTTCCTGGCAGCCACCACCTCCCCTGCTTGGGCATCACCCACTACCTTAATCCGTTAACCACCACCATAACCTTAACCATCAACAACTTACCACCATAAACTACCTTCTAAACCTCATAGCCACCCTTCCTCTAGCCACTGTATACCCAATAAGTAGCAAAAAAAAAAAAAACAGAGCCACCACGGTTGGATCTCGGCATCCACGCCCCACCGCGAAACTCAGCCCGCACCAGCTCTTAACAAGCCTTGACCGGAACTCCACCCACCAAGCCGCCGCGAACCGCTCTCGTGAACCAGACCCGCGGATCACACCTGCGACCCGCACGACCCAAACCGTGTCCCAGCCAGTCACCCATCCACCGCACCATCACCGCCCCCTGCAGATTCGCAACCCAGCCGTAATCCACTGTCCTCCACCCGGAAAGTAGCCTCCACCAGCCGTGAACACCCCCACGAGCCGACCTCTCAGCCGCAACCTCCAACACCCCTTTTCTTGGAACCAGAGAACCACCCCTCCATCAAACTAGAACAGCCCCCCCAATTTCATTTCTGTTCTGCATTTCGTTTTTTCTCTTTCATTTACTTGTGTATTTGTCTTTATTTTTCTGTTTGGGTTGCTGAGCTCTCTTTGGGCCTTTTTCTTGTTTTGGGGATATTGGGGTTGGGTTCAAGCTATTAGGAATAAGGCCATTTTTAGCCTAGGTTTTTTTTTAAAAAAAATTAAAAATAACAGTAAGCAACTTCAGATGGGCTTAAACCATTTCTTTTTTTTTTTTTTTTTTTGTTTTGTTTTGTTATTAGGATAGAAAAGATGTTTAGTGGTTTTGATTTCTTGTTTGTTTGAGCTTGGGCTAGCAATAGTGTAGTTGGCCCAAAACTAAATAAAATTAATGGGTCAAGATTTGTCAAGAAATCATGGGTTTATTTTTAAGGTTAGATTTCTTTTTAGTAAAAAAAAATATAATAAAAAATTTTTTTTTAGCCGCATGATTTTGTTTGAAGTTTGAATGGCAGAAGATATATAAAAAAAAAAGAAAACTGTTTTGTTGACTTTTTTTTTCTTTTTAAATTGATGTGTTTGTTATATTATTGATATGTGTCTTAAATAATGATCCTGCATTAATTTTAAAATAAAAGTTTTTTTTTATATAAAACATGATTAACTGAGTTGTGACAGCTTGTTAATCCTGTGTTTTTTAGAATCATCTGAGTTGTGACAGCTTGATGGTTTGTTTTTTCTAAAAAAAAGAATCAAATGTTTGAGTATTATTAAGAGAAATAAAATTGGGTTAATCAGTCGCAATGACTTATTAATCATGTAACTTTTAGAATTGTCTCGAGTTGATAGTTTGATGATTTTTCTTTTTCTAAATACAAAAAACAAAACTAAGCCTTTTCCCACTAATGTTGGATCGATTACGTCATTAAGATGAACCAAGTAAAATCTAGATCTTTTTTAACCGACCTATAGTCTTTCTTGGTCTTCCTCTCTACCTCTAGCTATTGGGCTATTCTCCATCTGATCTACTCTTCTTACATGAGCTTCTAAGGGTCTTCTCCTTACATGTCCAAACCACCTAAGGCGAGATTCTCCCATCTTTTCCACAATAGGTGCTACCCCTACTTTCTCTTTAATGCATTCATTCCTAATCATATCTTGTCTAGTATGGCAACACATCCAACGCAACATCCTCATCTCCGCGACACTGATCTTGTGCTCTTGTTGGTTTTTTACCGCCCAACATTCAGTACCATATAACATTGCGGGCCTTATAGCTGTGCGGTAAAATTTACCCTTAAGCTTGAGAGGCACTTTCCTATCACAAATAACTCCTGAAGCACACCTCCATTTCATCCATCCAGCTTGAATCCTATGGTTTACATCTCCTTCTATCCCTCCATTTCTTTTTCCAAATACATATAAAAAAAAATCAAATGAGTTTTCAAAACGAAAATCTTTTCAAAACTAAAAAAATCAACCCACAATTGTTTTCTAAAGAACGACGTGACTTTGAATTCCTCATTGCATTGGAGGATACGTAGGAGCAAGATTTTTATTCTGTCGAGCCGAAATTAAATTTTCATAATTTATTTGTTTGTTTAGTTTGTCTTTTAATAAATGGGTAAAATAAATATTTTTAAGAGTTATAAAATTTGCATAATTAATTTAAGGTAACCGTCTTAAGACGGATGTATTAAGGGTGCTGTGGGGTTAAGTCTCCACCCTTCCCTATGCATAATTAGACTTCCGAACCTGAGTTTTTGAACGTAGACCATCTCTTTTAGGTTTTCCTATTTTTCCCAATAAAAATAAAATTGGTGGCGACTCCCTTAAAATTTTTGTAATTTAAGTCGTTATTCCGCTGCGATCCCGGTCGCGATAGTAGAGAGCCGCACTCCATAACCCATTGTTTACCATCTAGGCACTGTGGAGTTGATGGACAGGCAGAAGCATCCCACTCTAGTTATTAGTGAAAAGTAACTCGCGGCAGTCGAAGCGTATGAGGCATCTGAGCTTGATCCTTTTTTTTATTAGAAGAGGTTCTCAACGCCCTGGATGGGATGTTTTGGATCTTGGACATTACGGGTTTCAGATTTTAGCATCTTTGTTGATGTTACAAGCCCAAGTATAAGCGCTCCAGGTTCCAAACCCAGGATGGAAACCCAAGATGGTTTCTTCTTTCTCCTTTCTTCGAATAAACGGATGTGAATATCTACTGCACTAGTGACACACAGTATAAAGATATGCTACTACTGCACTCATGATGCGCAGTCTAAAGATACGCCATGAAAGCTGTACATACAGGTATGTCATCATTTGCTATTATATTTCTTTTATCTTTGTACGATTTTGCTGTATTTTGATTTTGAACAGACGATCCTTTGAGCAGGGTCCTTCAGGGGTTTCTAGACTTCTTTACCCTGATAGTTTTCTTGAAGTAAAAAAAAAAGATTATGTGTTTCTTAATTTCAAACTTTTCTGACAACAGCTAACCTACCCTTATAGGTGCAATTATTACCCTTTCTGTTCTTTTTCCTATTTAAACACTCCATTTGCTCCACTTTCCTCTAACTCAGAATCATTCAAAGGGAAGGTGAGAATAGAAATGGAAGGTGTTTCTGTTCGTCAACTTAAAAATATCTATGTATTTTGTGGATCTAAGTATGGGAAGGGTTTAGAGTTTGTAAACGCAACTACCACTCTTGGTCGATCACTTGCTGCGAGGAATATTCATCTTGTATATAGGGGAGGTTGCCGTGGGTTAATAGGGGCTGTATCACTTGCTGCATACATAGGAGGCAGTTAGGTTTTAGGTGTCATTCCTGAACCTTTAACTCAACAGAACATCATTGGAAAGACAATTGGAGAGGAACTTAAGGTATCATTAATGCATGAACCAATGAAGATAATGCTTGAAAACTCTGATGCATTCATTACCTTAGGTGATTTTGGTACCTTAGAAGAAGTTTTTCAATTTGTCTCTTGGGCTCAACTGAACATCCACCATAAACCCATAGGTTTGTTAAATGTAAATAATTTCTTTGATATTTTGTTAATCTTTCTTGATCATACTGTGGAACAGAAATTTATCACACCTTCAGCAGGACAACTTCTTATCTCTGCTTCCACTATTGATGAGTTGATTGATAAATTACAAGCTTTTGTTTATAAACTTGACCCAGTAATAGCTCAGATAGATTAGTCAGCAGAAAGTAGTGAGGGAAACAAGATGAAAAAGGAGCTAGATTTGACACTTCGTTTATAGCTTTTCTTTACTTTTGATTTTATTTATCGTACTTTGTTTTTGTTTAAATTTGTGTCAGATTTCTCCACCAGGTAATATCTTCTATCCTTTACTCATCTATATTTTAACATTGAGGACAATGTTGTGATCTAGTTGGGGGAAAGGATAGTTGACTACCAATTTTTTTTTCTTTTCTTTTGGGAAGTATAATATGATTGTCGTGGGCTTACTAAACCAATGAATGATGGCAGAGTAAGGAGTAAATTTACTTTTGAGATGCATCTAAATTGGGAAGCATGTTTAGTGATATGACTATCAGAAACCTATTCGTAGTAAAACCAATTAAGGATGGCAGAGTAAGAAGTAAATTTTGGAAATAATTTATTACTCTTGAGATGCATCTTAGTTGAGGAAATAATTATTTTGTGTAGAAGTAGCAAATGGATTCTTGGATCTTAGCATAAATTGTCTTCTTTCTTAAAAATCACAAGCTTAGATATGAATGTTAATATGATGGATTGAGAATGATATAAATATGCCTTGTGAGATTTTGAGCCTATTGATGAATGGATTGAATATCTGTACCATTCTCTTCTTTCTTGTACGATTTTCACTCATGGAATTGTTACTCTAAAACTTGCTTTGATTCTTTTTGAGGCTACATTTTCACATGCATACATTAATATGATTGAGACAGTTTGAAATAGCTACTTTGACCAAATAGCCATCCTTGTATATTTTCCATTGTATAACCCCTTTGAACTTATTTGACCATTCTTTGTTTTTAGCTCATTTCATCCTTCAAAAAAAAAGAGGAAAAAAAGAAGAAAAAAACATATTTTTACCCAACCTTAGGGAATAAGAGAGCATTGACCTTGTTCTTGAACAAATGTGGGGGTGTGTGTGCAAAATGATCAAAAAAAAATGACCACCGTTGCAATTAAAGGATTATCAGAGTCTAGAATAAAGGTGGATGCTTGGAAACAATAAGAAGAAAATAAGAATATTCAAGTCTAACAATGAATTCAATTCACCAATTTGGGATTGATCTTCAACAAAACATTAATCAAATATTGGTAATTGTCCTTTATGATGAATGTTCTCAAACATTTTCTCCACTCTAACTAATGCTCTTTTATTCTTTTTGGTATTTATCTTTTCATATCCATATTATCTCCTCTCATTTACCATGACCCCATTACAACCTTGAATAAAGTTCTCTTGATTTTTGTATGCATGTGTTTTGAGTAGTGGAGAAGTAGAAGATAAGCAAGCTTATGGTAGTGCAATTGTTCATGGGTTGAATAGATTGAAATACTTACCTTTTAAACACTTGAGAGATTGAGAGTGAATTCTGTGAGGATCTATCATTCTTGATTCATTCTTTTCAACTGAAGTTTCCTTGCTTATTGGTTTGAGATGTGAAGAAATGTTACCTCATTAATGCTTTGATCCCTTGAATTTTGTGTTACTCTTCTTGCTTCATCGAGTCTTTTAGAGTTTTTAGCTTTTGAGTATGTGTCATGTTTCTTTGTCTCCTAACTTTGGTCTTATGTGTTTTGCCCAAAAGTGCAAAAAGCTAAGTGTGGGAGAATTTGATAATCATATATTTTATACATTAATAAACCCTCATTTTTAGTCATTTACACTCTTCATGTACTTAATTGATTAAGCCTGGTTATGTTTTGTAAGATTGGACTCAAATTGGACCTAATTGATTTTTTCAGCATTATTTGGGTCTTACACTATTTATGTATTTTAGTCATATCTTGAGTTCTAGATGTCTAGCAATTATGAATTTTACCTTGTATCAAAGTTGAGAGAAAGCTCTATAACTTTCATGAGAGCTCTAGGTAAAATATGGACATCTAGAAGAGCTAAATGGGCTTGGAAGACAGAACACGAGTTTTGTGTTTGGAACCTGAACAGTGTACAGTAATTAGAGCATAACTCGAGCTGTAAGAATTATCTTGGGCTGAAATTTGGACATTTGAAAGTGAAGACCTAGATCTACAACTTTCATGAAGAACACAAGAGCTCATTCGAAGATCTTGGAGGTGATATTGCATATGGAAGTCAAAACAGAGGTGCTGAAACTGGGCCTGAATAGTCTACAGTAATTAGGCCATATCTCGGGCTGTAAGAATGATCTTGGGCTGAAATTTGGACATCTGAAAGTTAAGATCCATATCTACAACTTTCATGAATATGACTTTTATATTTGATGACGAAATCCATGAGTTAAGCAATGAATGATTTCGGAGACAAGAAATCTCAATAATTTTTCACTCTTATCCTCACCATTTGGCATTTTCCATTCATTCATCCACTCATCCACCTACTCTTAATCAGCCTCATTGTCATTTTGTATCCCTAATCCTTTATAAAAAGCACCATTGGCTGACCATTTGGAGCACTTGGTGTTAGGCTTAGTTTTTATAAGTTATGGTTATGCTTGTTCCTTGTTTTACTTTGTTGTAACTTTCTCTTGTCCTAAAGTAAAGCTATGTTCATCTTTCTCTTCTTCTCTCTTTCTTTATTCTTATCTACGAGTAACTAAATCTTCATCTTGCTTGGGTGAAAGAGTAAAGCTCTTGGTAATGAAATAAGGTTAGATTATTCTATTTCTTGTGCTTAAAAGATATATTATTAAATGGACATTATATGTGTTGTATTTTGTTTCCAATTAATTTAGAAACCTTCTTTGTATAATGGAGATCTTGATTTATTGTAGACAATAGGATTGGCACAGTGAATGCTTGAACTCATTTACAAATGTTGGTAGATAATTAAAGGAATCATAATATGATTGCATATATAATTGAACTTTGAATGTTATATTTTCTGATTAGAACCTCCGTTGTGTGTGGATTTCAATTGAGTTATAAAGAGAAATAATCTTGCCTTTAATTTATTACCAAGAGTGGATCTTCTAACCCAAGCAAGTTCTTAAATTCATTTGTGAACATTTTCTATTACTTTTGGTGTTGTGACAAATCCTTTCCTACCTCAATTAATTTTTCTTCATCAATTCCGTATGGATCGACCTCGGACTCTCGAGAAATTTACTACTTGAGACAACCTGCACTTGGGTTTGCATCCTTAAATCCCGCAGTCAATTTCCAGCATCACTATCAAAATATCTACCAATGTCCTACTCCTTAAAGGGCTCATTTTCATATACTCTATCATCTTCCTCCTCTTCTATATCGTACAAGTCTCTAGGCTTTAGATGTACAACCACACTCCAACTTTTATTTATTTCATCATCCATATGATACACCATTTCTGCGTATGAAGCCTAAATGTATGGACCATGCTCTTCACGTTACCTCTGTGTGTCAATCCTAAAAAACTGATAGAAGGAAAATGCCATTTCTCTTTATGGATCCCCCTATATCAAGTGCTATAAGTCCATTCAAACTTAAAAAAGTATTACTTTGTACTGACCATATATTAGTTCAATAATATCCTCTAATTTCCCATAGTACAATAGATCTACTTCCCATAGGTTTCCATCAACATTATTTACCACACAAAATGTGGAAGAGGTTACAAAAACTTCACTGTTTTGAGTTTTCAACCCTTGTTCTCATTTCATAGTTCAAGATTTGAAGCCATTGATGTTAAAAGCAGTAAACTATCTAGCTTGCTGCATTGGTCCTCCACCTAGAGATTTTAGAATATGAGGCATAGTTGTTGCAATGTCTAGATTTGTAATCTAAACCAAATAAATTACTATATTAGTCACATTGTAATATTTGAACATTAATCATTGAGATATTTTGCAACTTACCCTTTGAGTAAACCAATTATCGAATTCTTTAGTGACTCTTTTCTCTATATTTGTAGCTGAAATTTTGTGACCCCTCGACCGTTTCTTAATGAAATCTCTAAATTCACTGCATTAAATGATAAAATCGTTATAAGTGCCAATCTTATTAGCAATACACCATACTGAAGCCTAAGATAATAAAAAACTAAACCCAAATACTCACTCAACATATGGATGGACATGTGGACAATTTAACAATACATATCAATGTGCTTGTAATCTTTCAAGAGGTATCAATATGAGGGTTGATGGTTTTCCAAATGGTTTACCTAGTTAAACGAAGATGATACACCCTTATCAAGATCATTGCCACTAGGACGATAATTAACATATCCTTGTTTGTTAAACCTAGTCTCAATCCCCTCTAAATATTGTGAGCAAAAAGTTAAGAGCCTCTTCAGCCAAGTAACATTCAACTATGGAACCTTCTGATTATGACCTATTTTGTACACATGATTTTAGATGTCCTAAGTACCTACAAGAAGAGTTACAAATCAATAAAGGAATTTTTGATAATAAAATAATGTATAAGTAAAAAACCCATAATGTGTATACCTCTCAATAGGATACATCCAATGATAATGTACTAGCCCTCCAAGTTTTTGCTTCATCTACTAGATGGCAAGTTAAGTGAACCATGACTATGATAAATGATGGGGGAAATAAAGTGTTAGCAAAATTCATTATTGTAGCTTATCAAGTTATAAGGCATTTAGGCTTTTACCACAAGGTTGCCTAAAAAATGAACACAATTCTACTATCACCACAGTCACATTATCTGGCCACACATTACATATTGCTAATGGTTAAAATCGTTCCATCAAAATATGACAGCCATGACTTTTTAAGGAATATATCTTTTTTTACTTAAAACAATGAGAAATATTACTTGAATAGCCATCTGGCACTTTTATATTCTTCAAAGTATTGAAGAAAGGATCCTTATTCTTATTTAGGATTGTAAACACAACTGGGCAACACTTTCCACTTTCATGCGGCCAAATATATCTTCTTATAGCTATCTCCATTAAATTTTTGTGAGCACTTGATCATTTTTTGTCCTTGAGTCATTCAACAAACAGTAGATCACATTGTCACATATATTTTTTCTAATAAGCATAAAATCTAGATTGTGACATAATGAGTTAGAACTCAAATAAGGAAGATTGAAAAATATACTTTTCTTCTGCCATTGATTAGAATGAATTTGTTGACACCTTCTAAGAGGTTTTTTCTCTCCTACCTCAACCTCTAGCTCTTTCCCAAATGTGACCTTAATTCCCTTAACCTACTTCAAAATGTCTGACCTCGACAATGCTATAGGTGGGTTCCTTTCCTATACATGACCACCAAAACAACCCCTGTTCAATATGAATATATGTCCTCTAGATAGAAAGCGTCGATAACCCATTAAACAATACTTCTTACCATAAGTGAGTCTACAAGGGATTATGTCAAAGTTACAAGTGGGGCATGCATAACTAGTATAAGTGTTCCACCCAAACAAGGTACCAAGCCCTAGAAAATGAGTGATTGTCTACATTAGGGCAACTCACATTCTAAACATTTCATTCTTTGAAGAATCAAATGTTTACATACCATTATACCGCAATTCATTCAACTCCTTCATAAAGGGTTGTAAACACACATCTATGTCATTACCATGCATTTTTTTTCTTGGAATTATCATCGATGGGATGAAGGAAGTCTGCTTCATACACTCCCATAGAGGGTAGTTATAAGGAATAAGAATTATAGGTCAAATGCTATAATTAGTGCTCATTACTCCAAATGGATTGAACCTATTGGTTGCTAAACTAAGTTGTACATTTCAAGAATCTGAAGCAAATTTAGAGTGAGTCTTGTCAAACTTCTTCCATGCCTCGGAGTCCCTTGGATGCCTAATTAAGCCATCTTTGTTATCCTCCAATTTATGCTAGCTCATAGACTCAATAGTTTTAGAACACATGAATAATCTTTACAACCTTCATTTTAGTGGAAAATAATATAAAATCTTTGCAGGTTACTTCTTTTCCATATTCTTCCATTTAAAGGTGTTGCATCGTGTGCACACTTGCTTGTCTTGATCACCGGTACCATCCTAATAAAACAAACAATGGTTTAGACATGTGTGAATCTTTTTACATTTAAGTCCAAGTTCGTTGATGGTCTTCTTAGCATCATAGAATGAAATTGGGAGCTTGGCATCTTCAAATGCATCTCTTAACAATTCAATTCTCATAATAATTGCTTTGTCGCTTATTCTACATAAGCACTTGATATGATACAACTTAATTATAAATGACAACTTTGTGTATTTCTTGCACCCTTCATACAATTCTTGACTTCCACTTTTAAGTAACCCTTGAATATGAGTGACATCATTTGGCACCTCATTGAATGCTCCATCTCCACCTACCACTTCGTTTGATGCACTAGGTTCACTAGAATGGGGCATAGAGAAACCAAATGCATCTTTAATCATATCAAGCATTGGGTCTTGGGGAAGCATTACCTCCTCTATACGTGGTATGCTATTAGAAGCATTTGTTGGGACGTCTTCATTTGATTCACCATGCAAAACCCATATCTTGTAATTTGTTAGGAACAATTGATAGCTACTGAAACTATCAAATTATATCAATTTGTAAGCCGATTCACCGAATTACTTGTTGTATAAGGCACAACCGGGTCGAGCCCTTAGATCACTCTAATTAAACAATCAAATTAAGAAGTTAACAAAGAAGGGAAAGTTATGGAATTAATTAAACAAAAGCAATTAAAAACTATAAACAGAATTAAGTAAACAACCAATTCAAGGAAATTAACTAATCTTGAATTTAATTCATCATCTATCACTAGGAATCCATTCAATTGCTAATCAGATTCTTGGTCTTAGATCACATCAAGAAGCTTTAAGATGATCTATGAATTCTCTACAAGATAAGCATCCAAAATTTAATTAATCAAGCTTAAATGAATTAAGCACTCATCTAATGCTAAATTAACCTAAAACCAAGAATTCAACCAAGCTTAATAATCAATCAAACACCTTTGATGCATTGTTTAGTTTCTATAATCCTTATTAAATATGTGGTAATTATGCAATTATCACATCAACATCAAAGTCAAATTAAGTAATTTAATCCAAATTTAACAAAATCAAAAGAGGTAAATGAGAAACTTGATTAACAAGCAAAAGAGAAACTTGATTAACAAGTAAAAGATAAACATGATTAACAATTAAATATAAAACAATCAAAACAAGATCTTAGAGTTAAACATCAAGATTGTCAATCCCTATGATTGATTAAAAAGGGTCTAGCCCTCCATGGGTAGAAGGAAAGGAAAATAGAAAAGAAAAAAACCTAGAGAGAAGGAAATGAAGAGAGAAGGGAAAGGGAGAGAGAAAGTGCAAGCAAAAGCGGCTAAGAGAAAATTAGGGATAGGTTCAGGGTTATTGTTGCTACTTAAATAACTATCTCTAAAATTAAGAATCCAAGTTTTCTCTTAACTTAGGGTTAATCCTCTTCCTCTTAAGTTTAATTGGACACATAATTTGTAAAATTTGGACTTAGGATGATAGAGTTATGCCCAAAACATTTTTAACAACTCTCTAGACCCATCAGCTAACTTCAAAGGGTGATAACACTATCAAAATGTCACATTTTTTATAAGTGGTCTTCGTAACAGTTGAAGATCTATGTCTTAGCTTTCCAATGACACTGGTCTCAGTTCCATATGACTCTTAAAGCCCAAATTATGGCCCAATCTCTACATATTGTCCAAGTTTCAGCGACAACATCTCTATTTTGACTTTTGCGCCCAATCTGACCCACTAGACATCTGATTCAACCTTGGAGCTCTACATAAAAGTTGTATAGATTTCCTTTAGATTCCCTACATAGTGGAATTCATAAATTTTAGATGTTTAGAACTCAAGTTATGCCCAAAATACAGAAACTATGAAAAATTCTTAATAATGCTGAAAAATACAATTAAACCCAATTTCAACCCAAACTTGTAAAATGTAGCCAAGACCAATCAGTTAAGCACATAAGATGTATAAGAGACTAAATATGGGAGTAACTAATATATCAAAATTGTGTTGATCAAATTCTCTCATACTTAGTTTCTGTATTCCCGGGCAAAACTAGAAATTTAACACTAGGGAACAAGAAGCAACAACACAAACTCGAAAGTTAAAATCTCTAAAAGACTTACTTTCCAATGATGTTCAAGAATGCAAAAGTCTATGAGCAAGAAAAACAACCAAAGCTTCAAGGAATAAAAACATTCATGAAGTTACATTTCTTTACATTTCAAACCAACAAGGAAAGTAACTTCAATTGAAAAACAAAAATCAAGAATGATAGAACCTCACAAGATACACTCTCAATCCCTCAAGTGTTTAGAAGGTAAGTGTTTTACTCAATTCAACTCATGAAATTTTGCACTACCATAAGCTTGTTTGTCTTCTACTTCTCCACTATTCAAAACACATGCACACACACATCAAGAGGACTTTAATGGGGGCGAGGTAATGGTGGAAAATAATATGAAGATGACAGGTTAAATACCAAAGAGAATAAAAGAACAATAGGGATGAGTTCAAATAACAAGCATAAAAGTTTATCCCAACTCTATGTAATGCAAATTATCTTTATGTATTCTTTCCCCTTTTTTTCTATTTTTTTTTCAATTAGTCACTCTCTCCTTTTTCACAAAACATTTTGTACACTAATTAGCACACCCCCACACTTGTTCAAGAACTCTTCCAATAACAATGACAATGTTCTCCTATTCCTTAAGGTTAAGTAAAAACCTGATTTTTCATTTAAGGTATGTAATGAGTTAAAAAAAAGATAATTAGTCAAATAAACTCAAGGAGGTTAATTAAGGGAAAATATGCAAGATGGACAATTTGGCTAAAGTAGCTAATTCAAGAAAAATGTCTCAATCATATTCGCCTATACATGTGAAAATGTAGCCTAAAAAAGAATCAAAGCAAGTTGTAGAGTAACAAATTCAATAAGTGAAAATCACACAAGAAAGAAGATAATGACACAAATGCTCAATTCATTCATTAAGAGGCTCAAAGTCTCACAATGTATGCTTCAATCAAACTCAATCTACTAATTCAATTTTCATTACCAAACTAGTTAATCTCAAGATGAACCTTTAACCTCAATTGAAATTTATTCTCTTATGTTATGAACCTTTAACCTCAATTGATGCATGCTCAACTTTTACAAATCTCAAAATTTAATTAGAAAGCAATTAAAAACATAATTTCTTATATATATATTCAAAATAAAAAACATAATTTAAAAACAAAACAAAACAAAATCAGAATTTGAAAATAGAAAATAGCATTTTGAAACAAAATAGAAAATAGAACAAAAAACGGTAAAATAGAGAACAAAAATAGTAAAACAAGTAAAATAGAAATAGCATGCAAAAATAGAAAACAAAAAATAACAGCATAATTAAAACTAAAATAGAAATAGTAAAAGAATGCAATAGTAAAATAGAATTTAAAACAGAAATAATGAACAGAATGTAAATTCCTCCCCCACACTTAGATTCTACATTGTCCTCAACATAAGGCTAAAAAATTATCAAACTATCAATATCTCGTAAATGTCATCAACAAATCTAGGACAAGTAAAATAAAGGAAAGAAGGAAGAAACATCCTTATCAAGTGATGTAAATGGCCGCCTATAAGTGGACCTCCTCCATTGTGTCCTCTTGAGCTCCCTCATAAAATTGCTTGAGGCGATCTTCATTGACTTTGAAAGCTTTGTTAGTTGCCTTACTTGTGATCTCCACAGCATCGTAAGGAAAAATCTTAGTGACTAAAAGGGCCTAGTCACATAGAACGGAGCTTGCCAGGCATGAGCTTGAGGCGAGAATTGTGAAGGAGATCTTTTTGGGCAATAGAGAACTCTTTCTATAATGCCTTAATACTAATACTATAGTATATCCATAATATACATGAGTAAACAGAATCAGGCACTTCACTTCTAACATAAAAACATCATACTACCTTGATAATAACTATACATGTTATCATATAGAGCCTTGAGAGGGAAATATAATTTGTACATAAATAAGTATACATCTGAAAATTCTATTTATCTCAAATATAACAAGTTCAACCAACTAGTACATTGGTGTTTAAGTATATACAAACTAAGTCTCAAAGGCATATGTACAATACAACATATACAAGCCATTGTAACCACTATAACATATAATACAATGGTCAAAAGAGTAATAAGTCTACTCTACGTCATCAACTTTGCTTAATCTCCTTGGAAGGATATCATGCTGGATTTATCATGGAAACAAACAAAGGGGTGAGAATTCTAAAATCCTCAATAGTGCTAATACATATAATATCATCACAATAACTCTAGCAGCTTTGGGCAAAACAAATCTATATTATAAATACCATATAGAAAGGTGGCATAGGCCAAAAACTATTCCTTTCTCTTATTGAGGCAGATAATTCAATTATTATTATGGCTCAACTATGTCATAATCAACCATTTATATCAAATCATCATAATATCACCAGATCATTGGATGCAACAAGTTTATGAATCAGATAAGAGTCACAACTCACTACCACTAGAATATTTACATACTCTTTGTGTAAACATTCACATCGCAAATCCATGATCTATATATGTAGTTCACATCTCATTAATGATATAAAAATGCCCACATAAGTGTAACTTTTAAGCTAATGTTCATGTAATGTCATATGTTAATGCTTATATAATATCAAATGTTAATGATCATGAAATGTCATATGCTAATGCTCATGAAATGTCATATGTTAATGTTCATGTAATGTCATGTCTCTTGCATATTCCTAAGAACCAATTTTCCTTGTATTTCTAGGTAAGGAGGGAATGTTACCTCCTCACACTACAGGTAACCCTGGCCCTATTGATGAGAAAATTATTTAAGAAGACTCATACTAGGAATTTAGGATCCCCGTCCCCATCGAGGATCATCTTCTATGATTCCCATCTATGATAAGGAAACTATTCAGAAATCTCACATTGAGAATTTAGGATCCACTTCCTTATCGAGGATCATTTCCTATAATTCTCTAGCTAACTGATTGTGCACTTCATAATAAGGTTACAATACTTAAGGAATAACAAGTATGAATCATAAGGAATAACAAGTATGAATCACTTCTTCTCAAGGTCCATATCATTAGTGCCATTTATCTTAAGCACATACCATATCATTTTAATACAAGCTCAACTTTCTTAATGTAAAGGAGCAAATCTCAATAAATGTACAATACTGGCTCAACTTTAACAATTAAAGGACCAATTTATGTTTCTTGTACACTTTATGAACATGAAAAGCATACAAGTCAACATTCATCTCATTATGTATTTATTTAGTACACAATGTTCCACTTCTCAAGTGAACTCAGTACACAAAGTCATCATCTCACATATAAACTAAATACATAACACTGTCACTTCTCAAGTGAATGAAGTACATAATGTAATCATCAATACATAATATTCTAAGTGGTTACCTCATAAGTAACATCATTGCATAAGTACACAAAGTGCTCATTCCTAAGTTAAGTCACTTCACTTAGTGGAAACCATCAAATCTCATCATTATGTAACATATGGAATCTCTAATTCCTCAAAATAGAGCACTGCTATTCGAATAACACTTCCTGCTATTCGAATAGTGCATAGTAACATGGCATTATATTAAAGTCTATTCGAGTAGCACCCCATGTCTATTCAAATAGCACTCAAAATATGGCATTCTTGAAAAGCCTATTCGATTGGACCCTTTGGTCCAATCGAATAGCCTTCACATAATTGCATTCTAATGCATTCTAGCAAAGCCTAATCGAATAGCACCCCTAGTCTATTCGAATAAAAGCCACAAAAAAATGTATTCTGGTGCATTCTGTAATTGTCTATTCTAATAGCCATCATGGTCCATTCGAATAGCACATGCAGAAACATCAAAAACAATAATTTTCTGCTATTCTTCAATACCATAACATCAAACTTACTACATATATCTATTCATATTATAAACCATGTAGTAAAGCATTAAAAATCGTCAATATTAATCTCAAATGGCTGTGTTCACATATGTATATATATCCATACAAATCCATGCTAAAGTCTTGACAACTACACCTCTATATATACAATCATGTTCTTATAAAGATTCATGAAAAACTTTCATTCAATCTATTCTATGCAAGTTTTCAAGAAAAAAAAATGGATAAAGCATGGTAAAGATACACAACAACCCCTACCTCTACTCCTATGTAGATGGTAGTCTATTTCTTGGCTTGTTCTTCCTACATCTTCCTCCTTTTTATTTATTCTTCTTTCTTCCTCACCTTCCCTTTTCTTTCTTTTCTTTCTTCCTTTCCTTTCTGCTACTGGAAGATACGTGTGAGAGTGAAAGAAAAGTGAGAAAAGTGAGACATGAAGTCAAAGACAGTGGAGGAAGAATCAAAGATAAGAACGTTGGACTTTTATGCGCAAATAAAAGTGTTGCATCTCTTAGGGATACTTTGATCTTCCATTAACGAATTTTCTAACTTTCATAAGTGTTATAAAAAATTCTAGAACTTCATTTAATCCTTATACTCATTTTCAATGACTTTCTATATGCTATTAATTGTCACTTAAGCTCTATTACTCTTCCTTAAGTTAAATTAAACCTAAGGAGTTAAGCTAATAGGCTTATAAGTATCTATCTTAACCTGCGATCCTTTCTAGAAAAATCTTCATTCTCTACTTGATATTTTCACAAATTCTCATAATTTTTTAAGCTATCTGCATATTTAATTTGGCCTTTAAACACTCATCCTGTGTCATTAAAAATGTCAAACTAGTTGAGTTAATTCTCTAAAATTTACCACATCATATTCTATTCATTTGTGACCTAGAAATAAATTTTCCAAAATTTTTTCCTTCATTTATGCAGTTTATGCTAAATTTTGAGCCATTATAAACTATTTTTCACATTTAGTATTATAGCAATATATCCAAACTAACTTAGAAGGTCACCAGAATTAATAGGTAACTCATACAAATGTTACTAAACTTCTATAATCATGATTAAGGTGAATAACTTAGGGAGGATGTTACATTTTCCTTGTCAATATCTTGTCATGAAGAATCTTGGTCTTTTCTTTATAAATTCTGGAGTTCTCACAAGCTTCCAACTGAATTTCTTCAACTTCTTGGAGTTGGAGTTTCCTTTGGAATTCAGCTTGGTTCAAGTCAAGGTCACCCTTCTTTACTGCCCAATAAGCCATGTGCTCAATCTCCACCAGAAGGTGACATGTCTTGCCAAATACTATCCTATAAGGAGACATGCCTAAAGGAGTCTTAAAGGTAGTCATATATGCCTACAATACATCCTCAAGCCTCTTACTCTAATCTTTTCTATTCAGTTGGACTATTTTTTTCAAGATTTATTTTAGCTACTCATTTGAAACTTCGGCTTGCCCATTGGTTTGTAATGGTAGGGAATCAAAACCTTATGCATCACACCATATTTCTTCTATAATGTCTCCACATTTTTATTATAGAAATAAGAGCCTTGGCCACTGATTATGACTCTCAAAACTCCAAACCTATAGAAAATGTGAGATCTAACAAAATTCACAATAACTTTAGAATCATCAGTCTGAGTGGCTTTTGGCTCCACCCATTTGGATACATAATTAACAACAAGTAAAATGTAAACAAACCAAATGAAACAGGAAAAGGGCCCATAAAATCAATACCCTATACATCAAAGATTTCACAAAACAAGAAAGGCTACTAGGGAATCTCATCCCTGCAAGAGATATTTTCTGTTCATTGGCATTGTTCACAAGACTTACAAAACATATATGCATCATGAAATAGGGTAGGCCAATACAATACATATTCCAAAACTTTCTTAATTGTACGTTGAGGCCTAAAATGCCCACCACATACAAATGCATGGCAGAAACTAAGAATATAATGGAACTCACGATCAGGAGCACATCTTCTAATTACTTGGTCGCTATAGAACTTCCATAGATATTGATCATCCCATACGTAAAATTTAGCCTCACTCTTAAGCTTATTAATTTGATGCTTCTTAAAATAAGTAAGTAACTCAGATGCAACTAAACAATTCTTAAAATCAGCATACCAAGGGTCTTTACCTCACAACTGAAAAAGCTACTCATCTGGAAAGGTCTCTCAGATAGGAAGAATATCCATTGCTTATGGGATCCAGCTCAGATGACCTGCTACCAAGTTCTCGGCTTTGCTCTTATTCCGTATCTCAATGTCAAATTCTTGAAGCAGTAGTAGCATCCACCTAATCAATCATGGCTTAGCCTCAAGTTTCTTTAGGAGAAACTTTAGAGCTATATGATCAGAAAACACCACAGCTTTAGAACCAAGCAGATATGATCTAAACTTATCTAATGCAATAACAATGGATAGAAGCTCTTTTCTGTAGTTGTGTAATTCACTTGAGCAATATCTAATGTCCTTGAAGCATAAGAAATCACATGAGGCACTTTGGCCACTCTCTGTGCTAAGACATCTCCCACTACATAATTCGAACCATCATACATCAGCTCGAAAGGAAGTGTCCAATTAGGTGGTTGGAGAATGGGGGCACTGGTCAAAGCCTGCTTCAAATGATTGAAAGCTTCCTTCCATTTTTGATCAAAATCAAACTCCACATCCTTTTCCAGAAAGTTGGACATTAGAATGGCTATCTTACTAAAATCTCTAATAAAGGTCCTGTAGAAACCTGCATGACTAAGAAAAGAACGAACATCCTACACGCACATGGGCTAAGATAGAGAAGAAACCACACATATTTTTGTAGGATCTATCTTAATGCCCTTGCTAGACACTACATGGACTAAAACTATGCTTAGCTCTACCATGAAATGACACTTTTCAAAATTCAAAACAAGGTTAGTCTCAATGCATCTATGCAATACTCTAGCCAAGCTATCCAAACAGGAATCAATAAAAGAACCATAGCTAGTAAAATCATCCATAAATACCTTCATGCACTCTTCTAAAAGATCAAAGAAAATATTTACCATGCACCGTTGAAAAGTTCTTGGGGCATTGCAGAGGCCGAAGGGCATCTGCCTGTAAGCAAAAGTGTCAAAGGGACATGTGATTTCCTAGAAAAAACTAGTGTAGCCATCTAGAAAATAGTAATGTGATTTCCTAGCCAAACTCTCTAACATCTAATTAATAAAAGGAAGGGAGTAATGATCCTTTCGGGTGGCTTGTTTGAGCTTCCTATAATCCATACAGACTCTTAAATTATTCCACACCCTGGTAGGAATCAGCTCATTATTCTAATTTGCTACTATTGGAACTCCAGATTTCTTCAGAACGACTTGCACTGGGCTCACCCATTTATTATCAGAGATTGGATAAATCATGTCAGTTTGCAATAGCTTGGTTACTTCCTTTTTCACCAAATCTAGAATCAGTGGATTCAATCTCCTCTGGGGCTGCTTAATTAGTTTAGCTCCTCCTCAAGCAAGATTCGATGCATACATGTAGAAGGACTAATACAAGGAATGTTTGCAAGTGTCCATCTGATGGCTCTCTTATGCTCTCTTAGAATTTATAGCAATTCTCTTCTTGTTCTTCATGGAGGTTCTTAGCTACAATCATGAGAAGCTTCTCATCATCTTCCAAATATGCATATTTAAGATGCTCAGGTAAAGGCTTCAAATCTAATTTGGGTGACTGCACTGTGGAATGAAGCAATCTGGTGATGGAAACTATTTTTGCAGACTGAATTTTCACATAATCAGTTGGTGTTGCATAATCTATGAAAACAGACTCATTAATTCTTAAAAATGCAGAAATTTCAGCACACGTAGTACACATCATAACATTATCTTAACTAGTACATGAATGACAATGAACAAAATCAATAAAATTAAGAAAATCAAGAAATTCAACACACAAGTCATCATAAGTATCCTCAACTAATTCATCAGGAAAATCTATGTGAAAAACAAAATGTTTCTCCATGGGATGCTTTATTGCATCAAAAATGTTAAAATGCACTAAAATATCTCCAAACTCCATAGAAAGAGTTCCAGCATACACATCTATTTTGATCCTTGCAGCCTTGAGGAATGACCTCCTTAAAATGATTGGAGCCTTGTTGGATGATGACTCTCCTTCCATATCCAAAATGTAAAAATCTACAAGAATGATTAGTTCATCAACTCTCACCAAAACATCTTCTATCAAGCTTGTTGGGTATGCATTGCTCTGATTTGCTAATTAAACCACAACAGTTATTGCTCGCAAAGGTCCAAGTCCAAAAGAATTGAAAACAGACATAAGCATCACATTTATTGAAGCTCCAAGATCTAACACAGCACTCTTAAATTTGCAATTGCCTATAATGCATGAAATTGTAAATGTTCCTAGATCCTTGCATTTTATAGGGATTGGTTAAATGAGGGCTAAAACATTCTACCCCATACTAATTTTTTCATTACCCTTCAGTCTCCTCATGTGTCTGTATAACTCCTTCATAACTCTTTCTGTAACATCCCAAATTTTCGTATCTCTTAAATAGTAATTTTGTGAAGCAATTAATTTTACCGTTAGTAATTTTTGTGCACTTTGTAAAATTATTTTGTTTATTCCGTCAGCGTATTTGATCGTTTTGAGTGATTTACTCAGGTGTCGGAAAATAAAAATTTTCTAAATTTGGTAAAACTTTACGTAATTTAATTTTTACCGTTAGGTAATTATTTTACGTAATCGATTTGATATTTGTGTGTTTTCTAATTTTTGTGATTTTTGTGGATGATTATGATTTTTTTTGATCGTGTGTGGGCCCAGGTGGTCCTATGTGGGCCCAGGTGGCTATACGTGGGCCCAGGTGGGTCTCGCAAAGCAAAAAAAATTTTTCTACGCATAGAAAAATTTGTACTGTTTAGACGGAGACAGGGGATCTTACTAAACCTGAATCCGGAAACAGTTTTAGAAATTTCTTGAACTGTATTTTATACTGTATTTAATTATTGGATGATAAAAATATAGTAAAAATATTATTTGAAGGATACAAGAATAAATATTATACTGCGTAGTCAACAAAGAGAGCTTGACTTGATTTATACCCTTGGATGAGAATACTTAGTTTGAATATTAACCATTGATTTAATCAAAGGTTAAGAAACAAACTTAATAAAGAAGCCTTGGATAATAACCATTGATTTAATCAATGGTGTGAGAATAAGCTTAGTTAGGAAGGCTTTGATATCAACCATAGATGTAATCAAAGGTGTAGAATTGGTCTTGAAAAATGACAAAGACCATTTATAACCATTGGGTTTAGATTAAATCAAGGGTGGATATTTAATCTTAAAAAGTAACAAAGACCATTTATGACCATTGGATGAAGATTTAATCAATGGTGAAGATTTAGTCTTAAAAAGTGACAAAGACTAATTATAATCCTTGGATTAAAAGTTAGAAGGAGCAATCTTGACCCTTAATTTTGGAGACACATCTAAAGTTTAGAATTTAAAGGAGAAAAATCCAATGGCTTAGATTTAGTCTTCTAAAATTAAAAATCTACCTAAATCCTAACCATTGAATTAATCAATGGCTAGAATGCTTAAGATGGTGACTTGTGAAATTAGTCACACTTTGAAGAAGCTAGAGAAGGGGGGACGGTTTTTGTAGTGAATTAGGAGCTAAAGGAGACTTTATGACCATTATTACATGTCATGGTCAATATTACATCATCCTTGATTATGATTTCTTTGTATGCATCCTTAGGAAATTTCTTGGAGGGAGGCCAAAATTATTTCATTACCAACTTTTCTTTCAATTATTTTAGTAACTTGACTATCACTCAAATAAATAAATAATTCACTCTTCATTTTCCAATTAAGGCTACGACTATGCAAAGAAAAAGGGGAGCCAATTTGATTCAATCAATTCCAATAATTCATGTTCCATTATTTATATTATACAACAAAGCAAGCTAGTCAATTATGGTGACTCTCCATTTTGTTTCTACGGTCATGCACTTCTTTTTGGAGACAAACCATCCATAATTGATTCATTTTTCTTCTACTCATCAATGGTCATGCAATGAATAATGCAAGACAATCTTTCCTATCAACTTTTCTTTTATTCTTATCAAAGAAAAACAAAAAGCTATATACATAATATTACCTTTCTCTCCATGCACTCCACGGCAACTACTAGGTAGGAGGAGTCTTGATTTCTATTTCATTTCAATCTTCATTTTCATTCTACCAAAGACTAAAAATAATTCACTCCATTCTCTCTCTTCCAAGAACAAGAAAAGAAAACTCCATTTTCTCTTCCAAAGAAGGCCATTCGGCCAAAACACTCAAACCACTCTCCAATCTCTTTTATTTTCATCCAACCATAGATCTTGAATCTACATGATATTCTAAGCAATTTTCATGTTGAAGACTTTCTCTAAATCACTCATCTTCAACCTTATTCTTCAAGCTAAAGATTGAAGCTCTTAGATAATTTTCTCTTTTTCTCTCCTTGATGGATTCGGTCATGACTCCTAAGTATGGCTTCCATCACTCTTTAATTTCAACCAACCATATTTCTTGAATCCTTACCTTATTCTAAGCAACTTTCATGTTGGAGACTTTCTCTAAATCATTCATCTTCAAGGAGTTTCTTCAAGATCAAAGTTATTGGGTTTTTGAGGTGAAGTATAAGGAAACTTCATTTGCTTCTCTCTTTTTCATGATCTAAACCATGTTTGATCCATGGTTCCTCTTAATCAAGCTTAGTATACTAATTTTTATATATGTGTTGTTTTGTGTTTAAGAAACCCTTGGTGGTGAAGGACTTGGAAAGAGAAGCAAATCAATAAGCTTTGGAGGATCTTCAAGAGGTAAGAGGGAGATCCATCTCACCAACCAAGCATGGTGGTGAGAGATGGTATTTTATTTGATGGATGTGGAATCCATGTGAGGATTCATATCCATGGTCATGTAATTAATTTGTGGGTGTTTATGAGCTTTGATTAATTTTCTATGCTTGATATGTTTTGCATGATTTTATAGCTTTCATGATATGCTTGATATGCTATACATGCTTTTATGGCTTTGATGGTATGCTTATATTATTTATGATGAAATATATATGTATATGCCATGACTTGATGGTGGAAAGGAAATTAATTTTTGGCTCCAATAGCCAAGGAAGAGCTACGGTTTTGATGCCCTTGATTAGGGTTCATGTTGAAAATTTTCAAGAATAAAAGAATTGATTTTTGAGTACTTAGAACATAGTGGATTTCGAACAAGACACCTCAAAATAGGTATTCACAAAATTAATATTTTCTTGAATGATGAAAATGGATGTTTAGAAAAGTAAAGAAAATAAACAAAGAATTTATTTTTCAAAGAGTACATGAATATGGTTTTAGAAGGATTTTTATTGATTTATTTTGTGTAAAAAGTTTCTAAGTGTTTTACTAAACATGAGATTTAAATGAAAATAGCAATGATAATTTTAAGAATTTGCAAAGAAAGTGAAAAAGGATTTGTAAGGAAAGTAAAAATGAATTTGAACAAATGGGTTTGGTTTTTATGACCATCGGTATTTCGGTTTTGAAAACAAAGAATTTTTAATGGTTTTGTTTGTGTAAAACCATATCAATTTAGAAGAAAAATATTTGATGGCTTCAATGGCCAAAGACTCTATGATTTTTTTTGGAGGTTGAAATAATTTTGGTTTTATGAAACAAAATAATTTTAAAGTGGAAACAAAATGTTTGAACAAAATGTTTTAGTATAAGGATTTTGGAAAGGGAATGAAAGAATTTTATCACTTGAGAAATGAAATTTCATATGAAAATAAAAAAGAAAAGTTGCAAGGGTTTGAATCTTAATTTGTTTTGAAAAGAATTGATTTTGGAATTGATTTGGGAAAAATGAAGAATATAATGGTGTTTTGAAAATTTACGAACGTATAACTTATTTTCAAGTTTTGAAATACGTTAGAAAATGTTAAGTTTTGAAACGTTGATTTACATCAATGGAAAAGTGATTTTTGTGAAGTATATTTTGAAAAAGAATTTCTTGAGTAAAGAACTGTGGAAAAATATTTTCTTGAGTAAGAAAATATATTAAATGAAATATAATTTATATTATTTTGAGAAAAGTTGAAGAGGAATTTTTGAAGGTTAAGAAGTATTTTCTGTAATGAAATTGTGATGAAAAATATTTTACGTATCTTAAAAACGTGATTTTTAAGCTATGCAATTTTGAACAATGTGTTAAAAATGATATTGATTTATTTAAGTCCAAAATAATGTTTGGAATATTGAGGAATATTTTATGTGATTGAAAAATGTTAAAAAATATTTTACGTATCTTAAAAACAATTTGAAATACAGTAAAATATTTCTACGCGATTTGAAAAATGTTTAAATATTTCTACACGATTTGGAAAGCGTTTAAATATTTTACGTGACTGAAATATTGTTGAAAAATCACTATGTAATTTGAATAGTAATGAGAATATTTTTACGTGATTGTGAAAATGATAGAAAATTGTTATGAGATTTGGAAAGTATTTTAAATATTTTGAGAATGATAGAAAATGATTTACGTGACGTAAAAGAATAATTTTTAAGTTACGCAATTTTGAAACAGTGAAAAAATAATAATAATACTATGCGATTTGAGAAACGTATGTTTTTACGCGATTGAGAAAAACGTTAAAAATTAGTACGTGGTTTAAAAGTGCAACAAGAGTTGCAACATTTTGAAAACGTAACAGAAATGTTACAAAATTTTGTAAACGTAACAGTAGTGTTACGGTATTGTAAAAACGTAATAAAAATGTTTTGAAATTTTAAAAACGTAACAAAAGTGTTACGATATTGTGAAAATATAAAAGAAGTGTTATGGTATTGTGAAAATATAACAAAAAGTTTTTGGATTGTGAAAACGCGTAATGTAAATGTTACGCAATTGTGAAAATACGGTAAAAGTGTTTTACAACTATGAAAACGCGTGATAATATAATTTTTTTGTTGAGAGTACAAGATGATGATTCTTGTTGAACCAGGTGTCATACACTGCTTTGTGAGAAAATGACATATTTGTCTATGATTGGATTTGGTGCATTATACATGCATTGGAATGGTCCGATGAGGACGGATATGGCTGATTGCTTTAGGAGAAACACACCTCTTGAGTGGGTGCGATATGCGTAGTGTAGGTCACTTGTTGACCTTGGGGCATCGGGGTGCGGGTTGCCTACACGGGTGGTTGGTCGCGCTTCTTCCCGTAGGTTAGACCGATGCAACACACCGATGATCCGGACCGAGACACTATTCTTAATCAAGATCCGATAAAGACCGCATTGTGTATGTGCTAGATGTGCAAAAATTGAAATGAGAATTAAAGCACGTGGTCCGAGGCACGTAAATGCCGTGCAG
Organism: Ormosia emarginata; assembly: GCA_029884605.1. Taxonomy (NCBI): domain Eukaryota; kingdom Viridiplantae; phylum Streptophyta; class Magnoliopsida; order Fabales; family Fabaceae; genus Ormosia; species Ormosia emarginata. The sequence continues at coordinate 8,875,206 of JAQQTP010000056.1, read as the reverse complement.
TCTTTTCGATCATTTCTCCGACCTGAGTTTTAGCTCCATGGAGTAGGAAATCGAGTCTTATGTACATGCATAATCTGAACATTTATATCTGTGTGATATATTAATTGAGGAATATTGGCTATGACAATTGTTTTGAATACTTGGATGATGATGATGATAATTAGGACATTAACGTAATTATTGTTTATGATAATTGAATTGATAAATGATTTGATGATGATAGTTGATTAATATTGAATATATTATTGGAAGTTTGATATGATATCCCTGTATGATATTGCTGCTTGTGTTATCTCTGTGCTGTCATGTTGGTATTGGCGTAGGTGATCTCACCTCTTTGTTATGTTGTCTTGCTATGTCTGTATTGTTAAAATTAAACAGTAGAAAGAATGAGTTGTCTTAGACATAACGGGCGATGGACACTCAGAGATTGATGAAAACATTGAAGAGTGGCTGTCTCAAGTTCGAAGGTGTTCTGAGTAGACAGGGAGTAGAGTTCTGATGCAACAAGCTGGATACAAGATAAGGAATGAGTATGTTAAGTTTTATCGTTAGTGTTATACTGTGCTATTTAGTAGGATCCGTCATGGGGTTTACTACTGTAAAAAAAAAAGTCTGTTAATTTTATATTTCTCTTTAAATTGTGAAATATTAATTGGTGTCAATATTGTATATGAATCAGTTTAAATATATTTTCAGTAATACTTATGGATTACAGTAAGTTTATATTTCAGCAAGAAAGAAATTTTTTTAAACCCACGTTTTTAACTCAAACCTTTTATGAAAACATTTTCAGATTATGAGTCGGAAGTCAGACATGTGATACCCTAGGGAGGGTGTTACACTTTCAGTCTCCTCATGTTCTTATCATAGGCAACAATCCATGATAGAAATACTAAATTAGTAGTTGGTCACTTATCTGATGGTGTTTGTAACACCCCAATTTTTGGAAAAATATTCCGAATGTCCTGTTTGCTGTTTTTCAAACTTTTGTGTAAACGACTGTTGTGTCCCTGTTTTACTGTTTCTTATTTTTCTGTATGAAATACAAATATATATTACAGGCTATGATTTTCTTTGGTCGTTTTGAATATTTTATTTCGAGACCGTAAAATAAAAATTTTCTCAAACTACTGTTTTAAATTTTTTTCTGTGTGAAATACTGGGATATTTTACTGTCTATAATTTTATTTGAGCGTTTTGGATGATTTGCTTCGTCGTGGGAAAAAATAGAAAAATGACCATTACGTCCCAAATGTACTGTTTTTAATTTTTCTATATGTTACAGTGTTTAATATTACTATCTGTGATTTTATTTGGACTTTTTGTGTGATTTGCTCAAGACGGAAAATAATATTTTTCCTGGTAGGAAATCTTATGTTAATTATTCAAACCTGGGGGATCTTACTAAACCCGATTCTGAATGATACTGTTGTTAATCTTTTAATTTTTAGAATTTAACTGTCAAATAAAATAATTTTGTATTATTATAATATTATTTTATTAGTCGATACAAATAAAATGACAGTGGACCCAGAAATGTTTTGCGGGACCCACGTTTAGTTAAAACAGTTTACTTAGTAGCTTAATTAAACATCATTAGTAGTAGAACTTTCAAGAACATGGTGACTAAGCTTAATGACTAGGCTAATTAGTGACTAAGCATGATGACTAGGTTAGTGACAATGCTAGAATCAACCAATGAGAGTTAAGCTTGCTAACCAAGTTTTGATCTTGACCATTGAGCAATCCTAAGGCTAGGATGGAGCCAAGCCAATGGACACCTTTCATGCTTGAAGTCTACGGCCATTCAAGGTTGGAAGACCAACAATCATTTCACTCTTCATGCATTTTCTCTCTTCTCTCTCTTCCAAAAACACAAAGTGCCATTGTTGTTTTCTTGAAGCTCTATTCGACCAAACACAATCCAAGACCATCCAACCACTCAAAAATTTATCCAACTAAGTTTTCTAAACCTAAACACAATCCTAAGAACATCTCTAGTTGAGAGTTCTTGCAAAATCCTTCATTTGAAGCTTGGAAACCTACTTGGGAGATTTTACCTAGAAGGTGAAATTTCTTATTTTCTATTTCTAAACTCTTTTTCAAAGTTCTAAGCCATGATTTATCCATGGTTTAAGCTCTCTTTAATGTTAGTAACTTGTAAAAATTTGTTTAAGCTTGTTAGGTGATTTGAAGGAGAAAAACCGAAACCCTAGGAAAAGTGTGAAAGCATATTTGTCTTCATTTAAGGTAAGAGGAAGACTAATCTTATCATCCTTGGGTGGTGGTAAGAAGATGGAGATTGATTGTTTGTGATTGTAGAATCCATAAGGATTCATTTTTGTGATTGTTAGTAGCTTATTTGGGTATTTGTTAATAGCTTTCCTATTTGTTATTTGTATTAATTTGCATGTCTACAAGCTTTGATAATATTGTATGTGTTAGAAATGCATGATAATTTATAGGATGTGAACAACATGCCAAGGATTGCATAAGTGTTCCAAAGAACACACCAATGAGGCTCACGGCCATTAACTAAAATGGAGAACCAAAATGTTCTCATATTTTTATTAAGTGTGATTTAATTAACCTAGGAAAATTAATGAGATATAACATTGTTTAGATCAAGGAAAATGAATTTAGAGATCAAATAGTACAAGTATATATTTCGGCCAACATGCCAAACTAAGTATCCATGATTTCTAAAATCAATTCCAAACTAGTTTCAATCAAAGAGATGTAATATATGTTAAAGGGAAATTTTCTACAATGAGTTTTGAAGAAACAAATTGATTAAAATTAAGTTTAAGAAATTAAACTAATGATTTTATTGTTAGAAATGAAATACAGTAACTTTTGTAAATTCCTAACATATGGCCCATATTATATTTTGAAGCATGTTAGTGATTTTCAAAAGGGTTAAATTATACAGTAAAAAAATTAAGAAAACAGAATTTTTACGAAAAAATTAGGAAACCATTATTATAATTTTCTAAACAAAATACTGTCAATTTTTATTAAAAACGGACAAATAAGATAAGAAAAATGTCCAAACGACAGTATACGGTATGAAAAATTATTCTACGTAGTTTAAATGTATTAAATATTATTTCTGTTTATTTAAACAATAATTTTTAAGGAAGTCGGACAAGAAAAGGATTTAAAAATCTTACGAGATTGAGAAAACGTTTGAAAAACTCTACGCGATTTTAAAAACAGCAAAATATATTTACGCGATTTAAAAACGTTTGTAAAAATGACAGAATTTTGAAAACGCGATAAAATTTCTATGCGATTGACGAAAACAGTAAGTTTTTACTGTCGGGCCAAAGTGGTGGACCCGGACAGATGGTGAAATAGTATTGCCAGGTGGGTGCGTACTGTCTTTTTATACGATTTGCCAGTGGGGGCATATTTGTAATTTTGTTGCAGTATTGCCAGGTGGGTGCGTACTGTATACATTTGGAGTTTTTCTCATATATTGAGTTATGCCAAGTTTGGTGATTTGATTGACGAGGTGAACAATATCGTGTTGTCGATGTGATAGGCGTAGTGTGGTTCAAATTGAATGAACTTGGAGACATAAGTGTGCAGAATTTCATATATGGACAGTTGGTCGCTCCTCTGGGCCGTGGTGACTAGTAACACACTAATGGACTCGACAAACACTATACTTAATCAAGATCTTGTGAAGTCTATTAGTACAAGCCTGTAGTGACACGACGTATGACAGTGTGCTACACCACTATTTTTTTTTTAGTGGGCTATAGACGCAACGTGTGACAGCGGAATAGTTATTGGGCGGTTGACGGTGCTAATAGATTTTGCGGGTCATTCTCTCTGATGTCTGTATTCTTCTTTAGCTCCATGGAGTAGGATTGAGTCACATTTTATATATTTTATCTCATACATTTTAATGTTATTTATCTATGTCATTATTTATCTGTACCAATAATTATCTATGTTATTTTGTCTATCTATATTACTATGTGTTATATTTCACTTGTATGATCTTGTATTTTATTTATTGCTATCTTAAACTGCTATATAGTATAAAATGTTATATCTGTTGTATTTGTCGTTTTCTTACTTTACCATGTTTGTGGTGGTATGGATTGTCTTACCTCTTTGTTGTATGTGTTATTTGTTTATTTTAAATCATGTGGTAAAAGAATTTGAAGAAGAGGAACAGCCTCTTGAGTGTGTGTACCCCGAGGAGGAGGAAGATCAGCTAGCCGAAGATCAGTTCTACGATCAAGAACCATCCGATCATCCATATCCATTGGATTGATTGCTTGAGTATGGCGGTGCCAGGATTTCTGGGTTTTGTACGACTCAAGTTTCATAGTGGATCGACAGCCTAGCGTTGGCGTGAAGATAGAGATTCGGTGACTTACGTGGGACGGTTGACTGTGTCCCTACGTAATGAGTTTGATGGAGAACCAGTCATGATGACTACTGTATTTTTGCATTTGGAGATGTCGTTATCTCTTAGGCGTTATTGGGGTGGTATGTTCACTGCGCCTAGTGAGATTAGCGTTGTATCGACTGCGCGGTCTCGTTTCCGCCGAGAGTCGAGGCATCCTGAATATTTATCTTCTGATGATCTTCCTGAGAGTGATCCTTCAAAGGATTAAATGTTTATGATGTGTACTTGGGCGCGTCTGCGTTTGTATTTATAGACTGTTATGGCGTTTGTTTACTGTTTCAGTTTAAATATTTTAGTTGTAAATTATTTGTACAACTTATAACTTGAACCATATGTATATTATGTGTAACGTTGATTTTGTTTATTTTATGTTTACGCGTTATTTTATTTAATAATATTCTGTTTAACAAGAATTATTTTACAACCCGTATTATTATGTAACAAATGTTTTACAACTTGGGTAGATTTTATTTATCTTTCTTTTGTTTTCTTTATATATGTGACATCCTCAAAAGGGGTGTTACAGTGTTGATAGCTTGAACACAATTTCTTGAAAATCTCCTAATACTCATTTAGAGAGCTTCTCGTGATATCTGTCTTGTGCCACATATATCTTTCCTAATGACAGCAACTCTAGAAGTAGGGAAGAACTTCTATAGAAAAATTTTCTTCATGTCATTCCAACTTATCACGAAGCCATATGGAAGCTAGTAAAGCTAGTCCTTGGCTACATCAGTAAGGGAGAATGGAAATGCTCTAAGCTTGATGTGTTCTTCAAGAATGCCTTATGGTTTTATGGTAGAGAATACCACATAGAACTCTTTCAAGTGATTGTGAGGGTCCTCACCTGTAAGTCCATGAAACTTTGGGAATAAGTATATCAATCCTTATTTAATTTCAAAATCAGCATTTAAGTTGGGATATTAAAAGCACAAAAGGCTGGTAATTCACATCAGGTGCTACTAGTTCCATAAGGGCCCTATTCTGCATATTATCAGCTATATTTACAGTGTTATTTGTATTCTCAGGTTAAGTTTTAGTATCATACATTCCCCTTTAGATTGAGAATTGTTTGGTAAGGGAGTTGGCCAGATCCTTAATTCTGCAATTGACTTAGAGTAGAAGCTAACTGTCCAATTTGAGTTTCTAAGTTTTGAATTGAAACTTTTGTCCTCTGTTGAAACTGTATGTTGTTAGTGGTCATATACTTCATTAGATCTTCCAAAGTAGGCTTAGATTTTGTAGTTGTAGTACCTTGTGGTTGTTGCTAGAATGGTGGTTTACTTGGTCCAGCTTGTGGGTGAAATTGTTGTTGGAAGGGCTGTTGGAAAGGCTGCTTGTATTACTGCTATGGTGCTGCATTCCCATCAGATTACATCACACAACAAAAATCTCTAATCATGCAATTCAAAATTCAAATCAAGAGAAGAAGAATATAATTAATTCAATTCAAAATCAAAATTAGGTACAGAATCTCAAAGCCAAACCAAAATTATCTCAAGATCCTTGGATTGATCTCGAATGTTTAGCTCTCCATGGCTACAACACACGGTTGGCAAAATAAAGGAAAAAATTCTAGGTAGAAGAATCAAGTAGTACGGCTTAAGGTTACTATCTATCTCGGGTTTCCTATTTATACAAAAAAAACTAACTTAAAAATTAAGAATCATGATTTTTCCCTAAGTTAAAGTTAATCCTCTGCCTCTTAACTTTCCTTAGCCACCGAAATCACTTTAATTGGGCTTAAGATGAGAGAGTTATGCCCAAATCACTCTCAATGGGTCTCTGGTCTCGTCAGCCAACTTCACAGGGGTATAACACCATCAAAATGCGATAGTTTCAATTAGTGGTCTTCATAAGCATTTGATCCTTGTGTGTAATATTTCCAATGGAACTAGTTTCAGCTACAAAAGACCCTTACAACCCAAGTTATGGACCAATTAGTGCACGGTGCTCAAGTTCCAGTGATAGCACCGCTATTTTGACTTTGTGGTCCAATCTGACCCAGTACACATCTTATTAAGCCTTTGAGCTCTTCATGAAAGTTGTAGAACTCTCTCTTATATTTCTTAAAGGCAAGATATATAATTTTTAGATTTCTAGAACTCAAGATATCGCTAAAATACAACAACAGTGTCAAATCCTAATAATACTAAAAAAATCAATTAAACTCAATTTGAGCCCAAACTTACAAAACATGGTCAAACTCAATCAATGAAGCACATAAAGAGTGTAAATGACTAAAAATGAGGGTTTATTAATGTATAAAATCTATTATTATCACTCACATTTCATGAAATGTCAAATATGAATGCTTATGAAATGTAGGATGAAAATGCTTATACAATGTCAAATGCTAATGCTTATGAACTTGGCAAAGTGTTTTTCTCACTCCTTTGCCCTTGGCAGAGGTCTTTTATCACTCATATGCTTTGACAAGGTACTTTTCTCACTCCTTTGTCTTACTTTGAAGAGGTTGTGTGTAATATCCTCCTTAAAACGTTAGCCTTGTATATGGTTATAGAGGTATCATAATACTTGCATGACATGCTTGTTAAATTTGATGACCTTTTGAGTTAGTTTAGGCACTTTGCTATAATACTGAATGTGAAAAATAACTGTTATTAGCTCAGAGAATGACATAAACTGCTTAGATGAAGGAAATAAATATGGAGAATTTATTTTTAGGTCACATGTGGTCGAAACTAGTAGTGGTTAATTTTGGAGAATTAATAGACTTTGTTTAATATTTTTAATAATACTAAGTGAATGTTTAAGAGCCAGATTAAATTAGCAGATATCTTGAAAAATTATGAGAATTTGTGAAAATATCAAGTAAAGGATGAAGAATTTTTTGGTAACGAGTACATGTTAAGGTAGATACCTGTAAGTCTATTAACTTATTTCGTAGGTTTAATTTAACTTGAGAAAGAGTAATAGGACTTAAGTGACAGTTTTAGGTGTGTGTAAAGTTATGGAATAATAAAACTAGGATTGAGATGAATCCTAGGATTTATTATAATACATATAGAAGTTAGGAAACTTGGCTTTGTAAGATCAAAGTATTCCTAAGAAATATAAAGTTTCCAGTAAAATATCTTAGCCATCCTTTGTTTCCACCGCCTTTAGTTTTCTATTTCTTTTACTTTTCTCTTTCATTCTCTCTCATATTCTCATGTTGAACCAGAGGAAAAAGCAGAGAAAAGAAAAGGGAAAGGAAGAAGAGAAGAGAAGAAGGAAAAGAAAGAAGAACCAAGGAAGACCAAACGGATCAAAGCTTGAGCATCAATCACAGCACTAGAGGTAGGGGTTTGCTTTTACTTATCTCTTTCCCTATCTACTTCTTGATGCTTGGTGGCATAAATGGGTTTGAGAGGGGTTCAATGGTTCTTGTGTTTGATTCATGTCTTCAATGGTTGATTTGGTTTAATCTTGGCTTATTGTACGCATGGTTGATAATTATGAACTTAGAAATATCCATATGTACGCATTAGAGGTTTCGATCTTTGTTCATGAATTCATGATTTAATGAGTTGAGAATGTGCATGAGAGTTATAACATCTTAGAGACCATGATTGTGGTTGAAAACCACTTAGAATCTATTTTTGAGTGTCTAAGTGTGGTTAGGAGTTCAATGTAACAGTGAAGGTAGATTTTGGTGTTGGGTGCCTAAGTGCCCAGATTTTGGCTACTTAATCGCCCATGGCCAGAAGCTCCAACGTGTTGGGTGCCCAAGCGCCTAAGAAGTGAGTGCCTAAGCACCCCAAGGCCAGGGAGTTCTAGAGTTGAGTGATTGATCGCTCAAAAATTGGGTGCCTAAGCACCCAATGACACATAAAAATTAGAAGAGTTTGCTATCATGGGGCGCCTAAGCACTGGAAAAATAAGCGCTTAAACACCCAAGAACAGGATGCTTTAAGTGTTTCTTTTTGAGGAAATAGAGTTCCCTACTTGTACGGATCCTTTATATATGTTTTTAAATGTGTGTTAAGACAGTATTATAGGTATTTTATGTAGGGATTAACCACCTAGCATACATGCAAAAATATAAGCCTTTGAGCATCCAATGGTTGTGGATTGCCATAGGTAGGTATCTAGTCCCTTGATCAACATGACATTGTATTTGATATCACTTATGATGTGGTATACTAGATGTAAGTATATTGTCTTTGTTTGGCAATAGTTACTTGTCATAGTGCATGAATTACTCCTTTATGATGAAAATAGAGCTAGAGATGCATGAATGATATTTACTCCTTTATTTACTAAGGTTGAGTTATGAGAAAATGTTGGAAACATGGATTCGCCCATTTGTAGGATAAAGTTGAGTCGGAATTGCATGGTTGTTAAATTTTGCTCTTTCACTTGGTTAGTGTGGACGACGTGATGTTGTATTGTGGTGTGTATATGAGTTATAAATATAGCATTGCATGTTTTTACACTTGTTACTCCTATATATTGCAACTTTATATAATGTGCATAATCATTTGGCTAGAGAATTGTAGGAAATGATCCTTGATGGGATAAGGGATCCTAAATTCTCATAGCGCAGAGGCTTTTTATGGTCAGGGTTATAGGTAGTATGAGGATGTTGATTTTCCCTCTCTACTAGGTAGTGTGAAGGGCTTAAATGCCTATCTTACCCAGAAAAATACAAGGAACTGGGTTCTCAGGAATGAGCAGGTTTTCATGATTATCAGTTACACAAGCATAATCTTAGGGCATTTCTTAAGCATAAGCATATGACATAACATAAGCATTGCATTTAAATGACAATTATATGGGTAATTGTGTTGTTTTTAGAAAAGAGGTTGTATATAGATTATGGATCTACTTTGTGGAATAATACATAGAGTGAGTATGTAGATGTTTCTATAGTATTGAATAGTAACTTATTTACTTATTGCAAACATAATCTGTTGTTAGTAGGTTTATATATTACAGAGAATTTGGAATTCTCACCCCGTTTATTATTTCTATGATAAATCTAGGTCGAGACTCTTCCAAGGGGAAGAAAAAGAAGCAGATAAACTAAAGTAGTTTTTATTTACTTTTAAACAAAGCTTGTATATAGTTATATTTGTTTTGGTTTGTATAAACTTTTATGTATTACACTATGCCCTTTTAAGGCCAAGGATGTGTGTGTGTGTGTGTGTGTGTGTGTGTGTGTGTGTGTGTGTGTGTGTGTGTGTGTGTGTGTGTGTGTGTGTGTGTGTGTGTGTGTGTGTGTATATATATATATGACTTTTCTTTCCTGTAATTGGCTAGCTATCATGAGCAATAGTTTTGATGATAACAAACGTGAAGACAAACATGAAGATGATGAGAAGACCAAGTCCAAGATCTTCAAGAATAAGCTTTAGGACTTAGGATCCTTGTAAAAGCCTCATTGGATATCTCATTAATTGGCATTGCAAAGAAATGTTTTCAAAATTGTTTTTCCAAAATTAAACAACCATTTTCTGGTCATTTGAAAGCATTTAAAATTGGTTTTATAACAGAGGTATTCGAATACCCTGTTAGGTATTCGAATAGAGTGTTTTTCAAGTTTGAACGTTTTCTGTTTTTCAAAGTGGTATCAGAGCTAGACTCTTGTATAAAGAGCTTAGCCGCTTCAAGAGTACATGGTTTCATCAAATGTTTTATCAGAAGCAACTTCCATAAATCGACCACCCTTTTTCAATGGGGATGGTTATGCATATTGGAAGGAAAGAATGAAAATCTTTATAAAGGCTATTGATCTAGATGTGTGGGATGCTGTCGAAAATGGCGCATTTATACCTACACGCACTGTCAATGGTGTAAAAACCGAGACACCTAGAAGTGATTGGTCTAAAGATGATAAAAGAAAAGTTCAAAATAACTTAGTAGCCAAAAACATCATTACCTCAGCTTTGGGACATGATGAATTTTTTAGAATTTCAAATTGCAAAACTCGCTAAAGAAATGTGGGACACTTTACAAGTTACCCATGAGGGTACTAGTGAAGTTAAGAGGTCGAGAATCAATTCTCTAACTCGTGAATATGAATTATTTACAATGAACCAAGGAGAAAGCATTCAAGAAATGCAAAAGAGGTTCACCCACATTGTTAATCATCTTGCATCATTAGGAAAGAATTTTACTAACGAAGATTTGATTAACAAAGTGTTGAGATGTCTTAGCAGGATTTGGCAACCAAAAGTAACACAATTTCGAATCAAGGGATCTAACAACTATGTCATTAGCAACTCTTTTTGGAAAACTTCATGAGCACGAATTGGAACTAAACAGACTAAGTCAAAGTGAAGAAAACGATAAAAAGAAAAAGGGGATAGCGCTTAAAGCCACCACCTCCACTATCAATAATGAAGAAGAAGACGATGAAAATGACGTGGACAACATTGAGCTAAATGAACAAAATCTCAATCTTCTGGTAAGAAAATTTGGTAAGTACCTAAAGAAAAAGGGGACACAAAGAAGACCGCCCTTTCCCCCAAAGAAAGTTGAAAAAAAACCCTCCAAAGAAAGAAGAGTCTACATAGCTTGGGATGACAACGACATGGACTCCACTGATAGCTCAGATAGCGAAGAAGTCCATCTATGTTTTATGGCCAAAGGAGAAGAAAAAGAAGAAAGCGACTACGAGGTAAATTCTGAATTATCTCCTTCTTATGATGAGTTACAAGATGCCTTTGAAGAATTGCATGACGAAACAATTAAGCTTACAAAATTAATTTCTTCATCTAAGAAAAAAATCTCTTCTTTAGAAAATCAAATTCTTATTTTAAATAAAGAGATTGAAGAATTAAAAATTGAAAATGAAACTTTAGGATTAATTGATGCATGCTCATATCATTCTTCACATGCTTCTACTTCGTATTCTTGTTCTTCATGTCATTTGCTTGAAACTGAAATTGAAAATTTAAAGAACACCCTTGCCAAATTCACATATGGAAGAGATAATTTAAATATCATATTAGGAAAACAAAGGGTTGTTTTTGAAAAAGCTGGAATTGGTTATAATCCGAAATATCAGCATAAATCCTATAAAAATTTTTTTGTTAATTCTAGCATCTCATGTAGCCCATTTGTTAAATGTTTCTATTGTGGGGAGAAGGGTCATAGTGCTTCAACATGCAATGTAAGGAAAAATATCAATACAAAAATTGGAACCAAAATGGTATGGGTTCCTAAGGGCACTATACCCAAAACTGACAATCAAGGACCCAAGAAAATTTGGGTACCAAAAACCAAAAATTGAATTGTGTTGCAGTGTGCTTGATAGCCAAGAGCTAACTTCGGCATTTTTGAAAATGGTTGCTGCAAGCACAAGACTATAATAAATTCCAAGCTCTCCTTCTTGTCTCTATCGTGCTTGGACTTGCATTCATATGAGTATTTCCATGAAAAGGTAAGCTTTCTCATCTCAAATATGCCTTCGGATGCAAAATGTATGCTTTTATGTTTGAGTTATTCGAATACCTCCTGTGGTATTCGAATACCATTGCATCCGTACGTGAAAATCCATGTTTTTCTCGATAGGTCTATTCGAATACCTTCCTATGGCATTCGAATACCATACATCAAGACATCAATTTTATGCCTTTATAAAGCTAGAGTATTCGAATAACTATATAGCTATTCGAATAACCAGATATCTATCACATCGCTTTTCTCACATGCTATATATCGGAGTATTCGAATACCTTCCAAGGCATTCGAATACTTGCTCCTTCTGGAGTTTATAAAATGTGATGGGTATTCGAATACAAAGAAGAGGTATTCGAATACCACATGACTGAAAGCAAGTTTTACGACGTGTTCTTTGTTTCGTTTCTGTTTCCTCTTCTTATACATATGCAATGAAAATATATTCCAACTATGAATAACATGCTTTAATCTTATTTCATCAAGCCTTCATTTTTGCCTTATATGAAAATTACATGATGTTCTTAAATGCATATTTCTTGGCTTGTTCTTGCTCTTTTTTTTTTTATTTTTTTAAAAATATGCTCAATGTAATTGGCTATTGTTTTGATATACGAACAAGTGCAATAAGTGGTATATGAAATATTTAATATCTATGTTTTTATTGACATATGTCAGATTTATAAGAATTTGTTAACAAGTGGTAAATGCTTAGAACATCTTGACAAGTGATATCAAACAAGTGGTAAATGCTTTACATTTTGACAACAAGTGATATCAAAGTGGTATGAACAAAATAACAAGTAATAACAAATGATAACAAATGATATCAAACAAGTGATTTCTTGGCCAAATTAATCGATAAATATATTTTTGCCCTTGAGAATCATTTGCTGCTTTTGTCTCATTGTTTTAAATGCTTATTGGCTTATGAATTTGACTAACCCCTATGGATCCAACATTAATGGATACCAATGAAAGCACTCTGAATTTTGTTGTAGGGAGAACACTACCTCAAGCATAAATTTAAATGGAAAAAATTCATTCAACTTGAGGACATGCATATATTGTTTAATATGATAAAATGGGAAAGAAAAATACTTGCCCCATCTTTTTGATCATGACAAAAGGGGGAGAATGGTATCCAATGTACAAAAGGGGAGAACAAGTTTAAATGTCTTTGTTTGAGAAAAGTCAAGAAAAGAACAAGTCAAAACAAAAATAGAAATTGAATTCCAAAAGTAAGGGAGTCTTTGTGCATATCTCTCGATGAAAATCACCTCTTATGAAAAAGAGGGGGAGTAAGTATCTCTAAACTAACTTTGTGAATTCCAATTTATATGAACTAATGCTTTTCTCAAATGTTAGTTTGTCATCATCAAAAAGGGGGAGAATGTAATTGGCTAGCTATCATGAGCAATAGTTTTGATGATAACAAACGTGAAGACAAACATGAAGATGATGAGAAGACCAAGTCCAAGATCTTCAAGAATAAGCTTTAGGACTTAGGATCCTTGTAAAAGCCTCATTGGATATCTCATTAATTGGCATTGCAAAGAAATGTTTTCAAAATTGTTTTTCCAAAATTAAACAACCATTTTCTGGTCATTTGAAAGCATTTAAAACTGGTTTTATATCAGAGGTATTCGAATACCCCGTTAGGTATTCGAATAGAGTGTTTTTCAAGTTTGAACGTTTTCTTTTTCAAAGTGGTATTCGAATACCCATCTATGGTATTCGAATAACCTGTTTCAAACCGATATTTCTCTTGTGCCAAAATGCAGGCATTCGAATACCCCATATAGTATTCGAATACCCTAGATTCAGAATGAACCTTTTTAAATGAGGCATTCGAATACCCTTAACTCGGTATTCGAATAACCCAACCTTAATCAGTTTTTTTTAAGAGAGTTTTGGCAAGAGGCATTCGAATACCTCATAAGGTATTCGAATACCTTTCTCGCAAAATTGTTTTTCACGAAACGTTCAAAAATGGCAGCAACGGCCATATTTGCTTTTAATGGTTTCTTAATTGGCACCCAACGGCTAGTTGCTTTCTTTGCTCTATAAATACAGACCTTGGGTCTCTTCTGAAAATCACCAACTACTTGAATTATTTTTTGCTTGGCTGAAAACGAGTTTTACATTATCTTTCTCTCTTTTCTGTGCTCTCTTTGCCAAAACCTTGAGATATCCTTTAGAGAGCTCATTAGCACTTCAAGTTGTAATATCTGCTCTAAGTGAGAGTTTATTTTTCATCTATTCTCTGCTTCTGTAAAAGGGTGAGGTATCCCTTAGTGAATTTGTGAGGGTGAGGTATCCCTCTAGTAAAAGGGTGAGGTATCCCTGTTGTGTAAAGGTTGCAAGCACCTGTTGTTAAGCTTGTGTTGAATAGTAAAAAATCTCGAACTGTGTTTCGGGGACTGGACGTAGGCCACAAGTGGTTGGTGGTCGAACCAGGATAAATATCGTGCCTGCTTTTCTACCCTTAATCTTTTATCTTTATGCACTTTATTTATTCTTGCAATTTAATTATTATTTGTTCTTCTTATCTTTATCTCATTCTCGCCTTTATTATTTAAATTTAGTATAATTCATTTGTTTAAGGCTTTTGCAAAAAATTTCTAATTACTCAATTCACCCCCCTCTTGAGTACTGAAGCCACTTGGGTAACATTTCCCTCATGGCTCTTATAGTAACTAGTACGATTATTTTTAATCTCGATTATTGTTCTTAGGATAGAAGTGACGTGACTAATATTATTTACCTTTAAATATTCCGGATACAACAAGGCATTAGTATTAGGGCATTACATTGTGCATATAACACATCAATTCATAAAAGTTCTATTTTAACAATGCAAAGGAGTAACTCATGTTTGTAGTACACTTTATGAATATGACAATCATACAACTCATATTCACCTCATTATGCCTTTAACTAGTGCTCAATGTTCCATTTCTCAAGTGAACTCAGAGCACAATTCCATTTCCAACAAGTATACTAAATGTACTTTGTAGATATCATTACATAATTCTACAATTACATCAATCTACCAATGTACTAGGCACACACAATTATCACTTCACATGTTTAATGAATGTACATAGTCATTATCCTTCATAGATATACTAGATGAGTATTAACATATTAAGATATTTCAATACATAGCATAAATATATGTTATATTTGGTCCCACAAAACATGAGAACTGTCTTTTCTCAAAACAAGGGACTGGCAATCAATTACCCCCTCATGGTAATCGATTACCACATGCTAAAACTAAAAACAGAAGCTTGATAATCGATGACCCATTCATGGTAATCGACTACCAACTGAAAATTTGCAAGTCAATGGCCTAGTAATCGATTACCAAATTGTGGTAATTGATTACCACATGTAAATTATGTTTTCCAAAACATTGGTAATTGATTACCCTCTTGTGGTAATTGATTACCGCCTGAAATTCTCACTTCTCAGAAGTCTGGTAATTGACTACTCACTTTGGTAATTGATTACCAGTTGTAGTAAACCAGAAAAATAGGATTTTTCAAGTAGAAACACCCAAAACCAAACACTTTTACACCCAAGATCAACACTTCTCATCATAAGTATACTTAAACCAATTCCAAAGGGGTTTAACAACAATAACCAAAGCATAAAACTCATATTATCAATCCATGTTTACAAGTTTCCAATCTATTCATAAGAAAACTCTATAAACTCATCATACACAAAATTTCTAAACTTCATGAATCACAATTCTCATATCAAGTTCACCAAACAAATTTATTGGTAACAAAATAGAAAAGGGTGAAGTAAAGAAATCATATAACTTCTGCCTCAACTCTCTTGGATGATGCTTAAGCTTGGTTTTTCCTCATCTTCCTTTTTCCTCTCCTTCTTCTTTCTTTTCTTTCCTTTTATCTTTTTTCTCTGCTGCTTCAATGTGAGAGAGTATGAGAAAAAGAGAGAAAAAGTCAAAGATAAAATGGGGAAAGGGCAGTGGAGAGAAAGAAAAGAATGATAAGTTTATTGACTTTCAAGGCTTCCAGAAACTTTTGTATCTGTTAAGGATATTTTGATCTTCCATTGATGAGTTTTCTACTTTCCATTAGTATAAGGAAAAATTCTAGAACTATTTTCAATTACCAACTCATCATTTCATGATTATCCTTATACACCGTTAACAACCACTAAGATATAAAACACTTCTAGTGTAGGTAAAAATACCAAACTAGTGCAGTTGATTCTAAAAATTTTACCACATCTCATTCTAAGTATTTATAACCTAGAAACTAAATTTCTAGATTTACTTCTATCATTTAAGAAAATTATGCTAAGTTCTGAGCTAATATGAGCTATTTTTCACATTCAGTGTTATAACAACATATGCAAATTAACTCAGAAAGTCATTAGAAATAACAAGTAATTCATACTTGTGATACTGAACTTCTATAACCGTGATTAAGACTAATATGTTAAGGAAGATGTTATATTTCTCTCCTCCTTTTTAAAATTTTGTCCTCAAAATTACTTACCTCATATAAAAAGCTCTGAATAGTCCTGCATCATGTTAGACTCCAATTCCCAAGTAGCCTTCTTCGTACCAATCTCATCCCATATGACCTTCACCAAAGGAATCTTCTTTCCTTTAAGCTCTTTAATTCCTCTATCCACGATTGTTACAGGTTTTATCACATAATATAAATCATCTCTTAAATGCACTGATTCATTTTCTAAGATGTATGAATGATTTGGATTATATTTTCTAAGTTGTGACACATGGAAAACATTTTGAAGGTTGGACAAATTGGGTGAAAGGGCTATTTGGTAAACAACTAGTCCAATTCTTTTGAGAATTTGAAAGGGACCAAGAAACTAAGGGTATAACTTTCTGGTTTTCAATGCTCTGCCGACCCTTATAGTAGGAATGACTCTTAGAAAAACATGTTCTCCTTCCCCAAACTCTAGAGGTCTTATCTTTCTATCTGCGTAGTATAATATCCTTAATATAATTACTAATTACATATTTAGAATTATGTATTAGCAATTAAAATTAAGCATGTCACTTAAGCTAATAAAATAACGTGAAATTACATTTATATAAATATGAGCCTAATATGATTGGAATTATATATATAACTTATAATACATTATACAGATAATATATATCAGTGTACAAAATTACATAATATGTTACAGTGTATTAAGTATACAACATAAAATTACATAATATTTTCAAAACCTATTCTACATCTTTATCTTCTGCCCCCTTTCCGAAGTACGCATTCCTGGAAATATTATGGAATATAAACAAAAACAGGGTGAGAATTTTAAGAATTCTCAGTAGTACTATTAAAAATATGTGTCATCATAATACTTTCAGCTATTTCAAGGAAAAATTATTTCAAATATCATTTTATAACGTAAGAAGGTGGCAAAAGCCAAATCCAGTCCTTCCTTTTCCTGAAACAGAATTTCAATTATTAACTGTTTTCTAAAAACATTTATTATCAAACAACACAATTTATATTCATAAATAATTTCATATACAGTTTATAAACAAGAACTATGATATCAAACTCATGCATTGGTTCATCAAAGTTATAATATGACATCCAATTTCAAATTCATCTCAGTGCTCATTATCCAGTGCTAATTCCCACAGAACCAGGTCACCTCACATAACCTAAATTTTAACTTGGTAATTGTCTGCTTTCAAGTTGGTACATTCTAACCTATTTATGACCATTTACCAGTCACATTGAACAATTTTGAGTAATGTTAAATTCAATTTCAATTTCAAAGCATTCCTCATGGCCAATGGCAGTAATTGTTCCATTAACACATGGGAATCATGACTTTTCAACCCATTGAGCTTACGTTGCTTTAGGTCAACACATCTAGAAATGTTACTTGAGTAATCATCTAGCACAGTGATATTTTTCAAAGTCTCAAGCAATGTATGTTTTTGAGCATTAGTCATTGTAAACAAAGTTAGAGGGTAATTTCCTTTTTCATCTGGCCAAAGATCATCTCTTATGCCTCATGCTTGTAAGTCTTTTCCAGCATTGAGATTATCTTTAGTCTTCCCAGTTTCATTCAGCAAAGTGTAGATCACATTGTCATACACATTTTTTTCAATATGCATCATGTCAAGGTTGTGACGCAACAAGTTATACTCCAAATAAGGAAGTTGGAAAAATATGTTTTTTTTCCTCCATTGATTTGAGTCAACATTTGTAGCAATACTACCACAAGTTCTTTTTCCTCAAACTTTACCTTCTGGTCTTTTTCCAAATCTAACATGAACATTCTCAACATGTTTCCAAATTTATGTGCTAGATAATGTTACTAGAGGATTCCTCTCCTCTATGTTACCATCAAAGCGACGTCGATCCAATCTAAATTTATGTCCTGGCATAAGAAAATGGCAATGGCCCATAAAACAACATTTTTTACCATGTGTCAAACGACATTTAATAGAGTCAAAGTTACATAAAGGACAAGCTAACCCAGTATAAGTGTTCCAACTAGATAGTGTTCCAAGCCCGGGAAAATCACTAATTGTCCAAATTAGTACTGTTCTTAAATTGAACATTTCATCTTTTGAAACATCATATGTTTCTACACCATAAGTCCATAGCTCCTTCAACTCTTCTATTAAGGGCTATAAATAAACATCTATATCATTCCTAGGCATTCGCTTACCCGGTATGATCATTGAAAGGACATAGGAAGTTTGTTGCATACACTTCCAAGGTGGGGTGTTGTATGGAATTAGGATCACCAACCAAATACTATAATTAGTACTCAAATTTCCAAAGGGATTGAAACCATCAGTGGCTAAACCAAGGCATACATTTTATGGATCCAAAGCAAATTAAGTGTGTATTTCATCAAATCTCTTCCATGCCTTAGAATCCCTTGGATGTTGTAATAGGATATCTTTGTTATCATCTTTATCATGCCATCTCATATTAGAAGCAGTCTTAGAAGACATAAACAATCTTTGCAATTGTGGTTTTAATGGAAAGTAGTGTAGAACTTTTGTAGGCACTCGTTTTCGCTTCTTACCACCAACAAATGTGTTATTCCCTCTTCCCTTGCACCTTGGCTTCCATCTAGATGTGCCACAATGTTTGCACGATTGCTCTTCTTTATCATCAATAGGATACAACATACAATTATTAGGGCATGCATGTATCTTAATGTAATTTAGGCCAAGTTTGTTGATGATCTTCTTGGCCTCGTAAAACGAAGAAGGAATCTTGGCATTTTCAAAGGCATCATGCAATAGTTCTAGAATCATCGACATTGACATGTCACTCATTCCACACAAGCATTTTATATGATACAATTTCACCAAAAATGACAATTTTGAGTACTTGGTATACCCATCGTATAATGTTTGTTCTTCATCTCTAATTAGCTCATAAAATTCTTTGCATTTGTCATTCTGTCCCTGACTTGTATTTGGCATGCTTCCTACCCCTTCATCTATTACTACATTCAATGTAGGGGAATCATCATTAGCATGGTGCCTGTCGACCCCAAAAGCATCATTTATCATGTTTCGCATTGGATCTTCACAAGGCTAAGTCTCATCTAATACATGTGTCCTATTAATATTTACATCATCTCTTGTAGCTGACTCCCCATGACGGATCCAAGTAGTGTACCCTTTAAGAAATAGTTTATAAAGCAAATGATCATTGACCACTTCTCTAGTCTCCCATTGATTGAAACGACAATTAGGACATGGGCATATTATTCTACCGTCAACCGACCGATGTGCAAATGCAAAATCTAAAAAGCCCCTAAGCCCTTCTTCATATTGAGGTGTATTTCGTGGCAAAGCAATCCAAGTTTTATCCATTGATAAAGCTATGATAACTGGTTAACGAATAAAGGAAAAGCAATGATTATTAGTCTTTTTCCAAGCTAACATATTATGATGTTATTAGTAACATACCCAAAAATTAGCTCAAAACAACAAGGTTTAATCAATCAGCCCAAAAATCAAGCAAAGAAAGCAAGGCCAATCTATGTAGCTTCCAATCCCAATCCCAAGCATATTTTCATATTTTTCTTCAAAAACCTGATATTAAATTGAATACTAAATATATTTAAATTACTTTTCCTGCAGACAATAGCTCTAACAAATTATTAACTTGAAACCACCATCACTTGAACATAATCAAACCAACAGCGAAAGTCCTAGATTTTTTTGGATAAAAATCCCCTTTCTCAATAAAACAAGCACCATAACAAGCACCCTAAAACTTCAAGCAGCCAAGTGAATGAAAATCTCATCTTTTATTTTAATACATTTAATAGCAAAAGCAAACTTCATTAATTGATTTCCCCGCTAATTTCTAGCAAGTTCAAATAGTACCTATGCCTATTGCTATTTAACACATAAGCTTGGCATTTCATCAAGCATTGCATAGACGTTACATTATGCTTGTGGTCCTGCAAGTATTAGTGATTGAAGGGCCTGAAATGCAATATTAACTAGGTAAATTCATGTTCAATGTATAAGTCTTCCCTGGTTAAAAAGAACATAACTTAATTATAGTAGCTTTCCATGAATACTTTTTATACTTGAATAACCAAGTAAAACTAAACCAATAATTAGTGATCAAGTTCAATCAAAGACAAGATCAAGATAAACAAGTCCAACCAAGACTTTAAAATCATTACAAAGAATTTGACATTCTCTAGGCAATGACCAATTCCTTTCCATAGTTGTTAACAATCACACTTATAACTCACTATAGCAAAACAAATATTAGTTTATTTAAATACAAATATACAACAAGATGTCAATACAGAACTCATTAGGTAACTAGATAAATTTAGGAAAAGAGGACAAACAAATGTCGTAGAGAGATACAAAGGAGGGATTGGGAGGCCAAGAATAGGAGAAAATAGTAACAACTTTTAATACCAATCTGTTTGAGAAGGCAATATATGAAAAAGGATTAACTCTACTTTGTGAACAGGATAAATCAACTTGGGGGTGGTCTTGGTAGGGAAGTTGCTAAGATCTTATGTTGTCACTTGACTACTGGTGCACTTTACTCAAATTCTTATGCTTACTTAGGCTTTAGAATAAAAGTGAAGTTACTTTAAAATCATTTGCAACATCTGCAAGATAAAATAAAAAACAAGAGATGTAGAAGTATATGATCAAGTTCTTGGTGGATATATAACTGTGGGTGAGTATATATCCTCACATAAATTAATCATCCAATTTTATTAGGATTTTAATGGTTCTCTATGATTATCTTCCCTTTAAGATAACTTCCATAAATGGAAAGAATGGAAAAAAAATATAGAAGATGGATATCAATGTCACTAAGTTTACAATTCAACTAATCATGTTGTTTTCCTTGGAGTTTGCAATCTAAGAATTTTCCATCATCATAATCTAACTCATATAAAACTTCATTCACTTTGGAATATATGAGATGACCCCACAAAAGGGTACTTACTATTCAACAATACCAAGTTGGACATTATTGAAGCAACTCTCAACTATTGCTTTAGTTAATCACAATTTATTCAAAAGATACATTTTGGATGCTTATGTATTGTGTTTTGGTTGAAGTTACTTACAAGAATGAAAGAGAAAACTTTACAACTTCAAATAAAAAACTTACCACAAAGGAAAATAGAAATTAAATACAAGTAATTGAAGAGTATGAGTGTTTTTTTCCCCTCATTTAATCTTATGGTTATTCAAAGAGCCTAAATATCATAATGGAGTGTCAATGAACTTCAAAACTCCCAAGGTTTCTACGTTAGAAAAAATGTGAGAAGGAAAAAATAAATCATGTAACCCAATTCCTATCAATCAAAAGAAGAATAAGTGATAGTAAATATTTGGTTCGGACTCTGATGAATTTTTCTCTTATTTTTTTCTTTGGCTACAAAAACAAAACTTGGAAAGCAACAGAAGGACAAAACAAGTAAGCAACATAGGGAAGGAGTGAGAGGGGGAAAGGTTGCTCCACTCTATATTAACTTTATATGCCTAGGAGTCATGCTCAAGTAGTGGCGCATTGCTATCCCTGGGGACCAAGACCCACAACTACGAGCATTGTTATGATTAATCCATGCAACTCACTTGCCATCATCATTTCTAAATTTGCCATCCACCAGAACAATTGTCTTCTTAAGATAAAATCTGACCCTAAAAAAAACCTTAATTTGATTTTTCTCTTAAGCAATTGAACAAACAGGTTATTATTTGAAGCCTTAGTTTAGTAGGACAAGACAAAGCTTACTCAACTAGATTATCTAAGATATAATAAAAAAAAAAAAAAACAAAAGTGAACAAACCATAATCCAATAATCCTTTGTTATAATTACAATGTATTTATTTAAGATATTCACTCACGTTTTCACCTATCTTAGTCTCTACTGTCTGTTGTGGCTGATCTCCATGGAAACCATTGAATGTCTCCTTTATTTGGTTGTCTCTTTTTTCTCTATGTGGGCTTTTTCTCAAGTCTCAAGTAAATGAAGTTTGTCTTCTCTATTTCTGTCATAACTAAGTTTAGGTTCTTAAATAAATTTCAGTGATGTCACTAATAACTCAGAGCTACAATAATCCAATTATCTAAGATCACATCAGAACTTTCTAACTATCTAATAATCCTTAAAAAGAAATGAAATATAATTAGATGGAAATAAGAAACATTACTAAGAACTGAGAGAAAACCATTGCTCAAACTAAGAAGAAAGAAAATGGAAAAAAGAAAAGAAAAAGAAAATAGAAAATGGGTACACTCAAACATAACAACACAGGAGATTTATTCAAAATCGCAAAAGCAAAAAGCAATAGAACAAGAGATGATTTAATGGAGAATAAAAAACAAAAAGGGATTAGGAGCACATTGCTGGGAAAGACATGTTTGAAGTGAGCGAGATGAGAGAACTTACAGACGATGAGTGATAGCGACGGAAACGATCATGGCTGGGGCCAAGCGAAGTGGAACGGCGGAGGTCAGGCAACGGTGGTGGAGGTCCTGCAACGGTGAGGCTATGGCAGAGGGAGGTTAGGCAATGTTGCTGTGAATGGGAAAAGAAATTAAGAGGGAATGAAATGTGGGGCAAAAAAAATTAAGAGGGGATAGGAAAATAAATTAAGAAGGAATGGGAAACCATAATTTTGTGGCATTTACTGAAATAGCCGTATAAATTGCCAGTAAATGAATAATTGTGGCAATTTATTAGAATTGCCACAAATAAACTGCTATGATTTACTTCATTTTTTTGTAGTGAAAGTTTCTGATGTTCTATCTTAACCTTTTGACAAGTTAGACACTTGGACACATAGTTTGCTATTTTCATTTTCATTTTAGGCCACAAAAACATTTTCTTAACACCCTGATACATCTTTGTGGCTCTGAGATGAATGGTATACTTACTCTTGTGAGGTTATTCCAAAATCCTTTCTTTAATTCCAGATTCCGTTAGAATGCAAAGTTTATTTCTAAACTTAATCATCTCATCATCTGCTTTACTAAACTCCCTTTGGTTCCCAACAAAAATTTGCTCGCTTATTCCCTTTAAAGTCTCATCTCTCTTTTGAGCTTCTTTGATTTGGGTCCTTAAGTCACTAACTATATCTACTTTACTTATACAAAGACTATGTGGTGACACAGTCACTGGTAGACTCAAGTTTCTAAAACTTTCTAACAACTCTCTTTCTTGTACCATCATTCGAGATACATGTAAGAATTTTCTACAAAGTGCATCAGTCACTAATTCACTATAAGAAAATTATGATTTAGCGTCGGATATCGTATTTAGCTAATATCATAGTTTAGTGATGAAATTTGCGAAAAACAAGTTTTCTATTGCGACTATAGAAATTTTTTTCTTTTAACAATGGATTAGCAATGGACTTGTCTGTAGCTAAATTTTGTGAGGCTTAACCCTCACTAATTTGTCGCAAACTTTTTTGATACAATAAAAATTTCATGCTATTTCATTCCCTTTTTTATTACTTTTTTAATAAATTTTCTTGAGATTAAAAATAAATTATAAATCATAAATGTTTTAAAAATAAAACTTTCATCCTAAATCTCCCAATCTCCCGAATCACAACTCAGATCCCAAATCTCACTCACTCAACTCACTTCATTACCCAACTCACATTCGCCCTCGTTGCCACAGCTCATAGGGTCTCTGCTCATCGCCACATCAGCTCTCTCTGCTCATCCCCGCATCAGCTCTCTCTCTCTCTCTCTCTCACACACACACACACACAATCTCACTCACTCAACTCAGATCCCAAATCTCGCTCGCTCAACTCACTTCATTACCCAACTCACATTCGCCCTCGTTGCCACAGCTCATAGGGTCGAAGCTCATCGCCACATCAGCTCTCTCTCTCTCTCTCTCTCTCTCTCTCTCACACACACACACACACACACACACACACACACACACACACACACAATATCTCGATATTTGGTTTCGTTTGGGTGGTGAAGGGGGCTTGACAATAGAACAGGCTGAGGAAGGGTACGGGTTGGTGCCGGATGGGTTTAGGAATCAGGTCTTGGGTAGGGGAATTGTGGTGAGGGATTGGGCGCCCCACATGGAGAATATGAGTCACGGGGTCGTGGGCGGGTTTTTGTTGAAGCGGTGGTATCATAGCACCTATGTATGCATGCTCTCTTCTCATTCACCTCTCTGCTGCTACTCCTCCATTCTTTTCTTTTACACATCATTTAATTGATTCCACACCTCCCACTTAGCAATCTTCCTAATTCTTTTCCTTTGTGCCTTTTTTTTTTCTCACATTAATCTCTTCAATTTTGACTGCATCAACCCTTATGCGAGTGTGTGTATTCTGGAAAATCTGGTTCTTTTAAATCTGTTAGTTGATAAAGCCCTGACTTGTTCATATCTGCAATTGCATTTGTTATCCCCCAAAACCCCTTTTCTTCCCCTTTCTTTCTATTACCTAGAAATTAATTTAATAGTAAGAAGTTAGAAACTTGGAAATGAAAGTGACCTTGAAAGTTTCAGAAAAGCTAATTTAGAAGCCCAACTTTTGGCACCCCCATTATAGGTGCTGCCGCCCAATCCCAAACATTACCGAAACTTCTGGTCTTGCTCATCCCTCTTCGTTTCTCTCACCTACGTCATTTCTCTATTATCCAATGTGTGTGTGATTTAATGTCAGTTCGTGAAGGCGGAGCTAGTATCATAGCATAGCACCTCCTCACACTCCCTTTCTAGAATTCATACACAAATGTTCACTATAATGCATTTTTTGGTGTCCAACCCTTTATGCTTCAAATAGATATATTACATGTTCATTTTCATACAAGTATAAAAACATAATTCGATCGTATCAAATGATTTTGATGTGATCTTAATCTAATTTTTTTTAAGATAATTCTAATGGTGCAGAACGCTATATCAATTTATATGAGTACAAATATAGATATATGTTATTTATTCCAAATGTATATATTATATACCCTTGTTTTCTGATATCACATAAATAAATGTATGCTTCACTTTTCTCTCTCTTTTTATTGAGCATCAAGTTATAAGTTTATACCTTCCCTTTAATGCAGACCAAGAGAACCAAGAAGGTAGGCATTGTCGGAAAATATGGTTAGCTTTGTAATTATGCTTTTAATTAATATAAACCTGATATGCTCTTTGTGTTTTATATCTTGTCTTCAACATGCCAGTGATTATTATGTTTTAAAGGTAATTTAATTTGGATAGGAGATGGAGATTCTTAGATACAAGAAATCGCTATCTGGCTTAATATTGCACTCTCATTCCTCAAAAAGGAAAAACTATCTAGCTTTGATTCTTTATGTAGGCTTGACCTTGTAAATATGCCGCAGCTTGGTATGTAGGCACTAGGTATGGTATGGTGTGTATATAAATATGTTGTGGCTTGGTATAAGTATAGGACATTACATTTTGTATAGCAATTGATTCAGTTGAAGCAGGATTGTAAATCTGATTAACTGTAACACAACAGCAGCCTAGGTGGCTTCAGAGTATGCTGCATGATCTCTTTGGAACTATTGATTTCGTGTAGACATATCTCTAATAGTGGTAAAACAGATGTCTTTGGTTAGCTTGAGGGTGGAGATTAGAGCAGGGCTTATAAATTGTGATTGTGTTAGTGGGAAGGGTGTTGGGGGGCGGGGTTCTTCTGTTATAATGTTTCAGAATTTAAACTTTTGTTTTTGATTCATGTTTATGTCAGAATTATTTTGGCGTCTGTATCATGTTGAATATTAAAATAATTTTGATCAATATATAAAATTCAATCTCAGGTTGTAATTTTGATCGTGCAAATTACTAAATCTGTAGTAAGAAGAAATTTTAAAAGCATTTGGCAATGTTTTATCAAATCATTATTATGCATTTAATTTTTAGTGTGTCTTCGACTACGTATTCATACATTGTGTATATTGTGCTGATTGATACAGTTCAAGTCTATTTTTGCTGGCTGCGATTTCCTTTCCCCTCACTCTTAATTAGAACACTAATGCGGTCCATCACAAGGTTAGGATACTCATCTGAAATCCTATACATTTCAAGAACTCTGCTATTGTTTTTCTAAGTTGTAATATCCTATCCTGAGATATTAGGTGGATGTAAGATTCACCACACGTTGGATGATAATGTATTGCTGAATCATTTTTGTGGTCCTTTCTGAGGCGGAAGTTATATTTCTCTTCGATTTTATCTCTGTTTGTTTTGTCCCTATTAAACTAGAAAACATAGCAACAAAGAGAGAAAAAAAATATGATAACAGAGACTGTTAAAGAAAAAGGGGATGTGGTTATGTACCAAAAAAAATTTGGATGCGATTAGGATGAAAGAAAATAAAAGGGGAAAATGAGAAGTTGGTAAAATTATTCAAAGTTTTATTTTAATTTTTATAAATAATTATTTATTTATGTTTATTAAGCTGTTAACTCAAATAGATTAGAACCTTTTGACATAAAAGGTATATAAAAAATAATTATATCTTGTTATGTTAATTAAAGGTACAAATGTGTCATTCAAACTTATTCTCGAAATTCATTTTTGCTAATATTTTGTACTGTAACACACGGCATAATTAGAAAAAATAAAAAAAATAACTTATTTATATATTTTCAGTTAATTTTGATTTTGGACTCTAGTTTTTTTTATATTTTATATCATTTACTATATTTTTTACTCATTTGAGTTTTTATCGCTATAAATCTTCTTCATTAAGATATTGATCCATATTTTTCATGAAAGATTGATTGTTATAGTTTTCAAGATTTGATGGTATTACATCCATGTTCTTCTGTTATCCTTGTTATTTATTATGATTTTTTTCCCTTGTGATTTTGATTATTTTGATAAATTTTGTTGTGATTCTTTGTTGATGGATTTTGTTATATTTTTTTCTAGTTGCATTGCAGTACGCTTGTTGAAGTGTGCAAAGTCTAACTCCATTGTATTGCTTGGACTTAGCGGGGGCGGCAAAATTATTCTCCTCTATCAGGTAACCTCCCAATTACATTTTTGGTTTAGTGCTGTTGGTGATGTTAATTGCTTATTCGTTTTAGTTGGAAGGTTGACAAGTTACTGCATTTTTTTATGTACTTTTTTTATTGACATTATATTTTACTTAACATTTTTTTGTTTTACTTGTAGAGTGCTGTTTTGAGTTCACATTCATTATATGCTTTGGTACCTAATTTCATGTTTGTTTATGAATGGTGCTAAATGGGGGTGTTGCATTTTCTGTTACCTATTCAGTCAATGACATATATTGTAAAATGCATGCTGCCTTCCTGTGTTAAGGTCTTTGGCACTCCTGTTTTTGAGCTAAGTCTAAGCTATTGGCAAATGGCAAGAGTGCTTGAATTGAAAGAAATACCCATAACTAGTTTCTGTTAAAAGTTAAAGATCAAAATATGTGATAGCATCTTGTTGTTTGAAGGATGAAGGCAGAATTAAGATACATGACTCCCTACATGCACTTTTTATACACATGGCTGGTACTAATTTGTATAAACTCAGAGTTTAGCATTCTAACATGTAGTCAATATTTGTTTTCTAATGACTTTTTTTTTTGTATTCATTCATAATATAGAAATCATGAGGGCTGATTGATATTGGATGTATATAATAGACTAGTGCCAAATTGAAAAGGGTTGACAAATGAATTTATGGGAGGCATAGACGAGTTTTTGTCATATGCATTAAGTCAAGAAAATTTTATATCTAATGGAAAGATAAAGTGTCCTTGTTCAAGGTATGATAATGGACTGTTTGTTGATACTGAGACTGTGAAGCATCACCTTTACAAGTTTGGGTTTGTGCTTGAATACTACTAATGGATCTCACATGGGGAGCCTTATGTGCCTACTGATAGATTTGAGTATGATGTCAGTGTACATACCGTACAATGGTTTTGAAATCTGCTAAACTAAGTTTCAATGTTGATTTTGATAGAAATGATGAAGAGCCTCCTAATCAAGATGCTAAGCAATTTTATGAGATGTTGAAATTAGCATAAGAGTCATTATATAATCGTTGTAGAACACACACTCTGTTATCAGTGATATCAAGGATGTTAAACATCAAGTATGAGTTTAACATGAGTAAGAATTGCTTTAATCACATTTTGCAATTAATGAAGGAGCTATTGCCAGAGGATGCGAAGTTGCCCGATAATTTTTATAGGACCAAACAAATGGTTAAAAAACTTGGATTAGGGTATAAGAAGATATATGTATGCATGAATGGTTGTATACTATACAACGGTGGAAACAAAGCAAAAGAAGAGTGCTCAGTGTGTGGTCATCCTTTTTACAAACCAAATGTAAATGGTGATGTGAAGCAAAATGACATACCTTTTAAGGTATTACGTTTCTTTCTTCTTACACCGAGATTGAAGAGATTATATATGTCAACAAAGACTGCTAAACACATGACATGGCACAAAATTACTGGTATGTTAGAATTACTGTTGAACATCTTACAATCTCCCACCATATAATCTCTTACCAGTTTTTTTGGCCTTGGATTTAGAAGAGTTAAGAACATGTAAGATGTATCCATACACCGTTAATCTTGTTGGCCACAAATTTTGACAGCCATGATTGTCATGTGTTCATGGAGAGGTTGATACCAATTGCAATCAAAGACTTGTTACCCGAACCAATTTGGAATACCTTGACCGAGATAAATTTGTTTTTCAAAGATTTATGCTCAAATGTGCTATAAGTAGAATGTATGAAAAAATTAGAAATAAACATTGTGTTGACATTATGCAAATTAAAGAAAAATTTTCCTCCAAGATTTTTTGACTCTATGGAGCATTTGCCAATCCGTTTACCATATGAAGCAGTGGTTGGTGGTCCAGTTCAATATCACTGGATGTATCCATTTGAACGATAAGGTTCTTAATCTTTAGCTAAATAATCATGGCTAAATTTGACAATGCTAATAACTTGTGAAACATTCCTTAATATAGGATTTTGCATAATTTGAAGAAGAAGGTTAAGAATAAGGCACGTGTAGAAGGTTCAATTTGTGAAGCATATCTTATTGAAGAAACTTCAACCTTCTGTTCCTATTATTTTGAGCTTCACATCCAAACCAAGCTAAATAAAGTTTGTCGACATGATGATGGCGGATGGGTTGATGCACCAGATGGATGCTTTAGTATTTTCACCCATCCAGTACGCCCAGCTGCAAAAGAGCAAAAATGGTATTTGTCTGATGTTGAATTAAGTGCATCAAACACTTATGTTCTCCTGAATTGTCAGGAGATTGAATCATTTGTTGAGTAAATTTAACATTATAAAACCTAATAGCTAAGTAATCATAACTTTAATATCTTATCACTTGAGGAATTGCAATGTAGGATCTTTGAAGAAAAAGTGGAGAAGAGTTCACATGAGGTTTCCAGTAAAAACTCATGTTTTTCCATTTCATAATCTTGGTTTTCATCCTTGTCCAATACTTTTTTACTTTGTTTTATTCTCAAATTTATCATGTTTTTATCTTTTTGAATTTTTGTTTTCATTACGTGTTTTATTTGTTTTCATTAGGTAAGTGCAGGTGGAAGAATGGATGCTTGATCAAGGGAGAAAAAGTTGAAATGAAGTTGCTGACATTAGGTGCTTAATCACTCATTTTTCACCACTTAATCGGTCAAGGACATAAGGTTAGGGAGCTGCGCGCTTAATTGCCCATTTTTGAGCGCTTAATCGGTAAAACACAGAGGAAAAAGGTGTCGCGCGACTAATCGGTGAAAAACTGAGCGCTTAAGCGCTCAGTACGTTTAGTTACCTATTTCCGATGCTTATAAATAAACAGATTTAGGTTTTTCAAAGGGGGGACCATCAGACAGAGAGAGATATGAAAAAAAAGACTTAATCTGGAAAGCTTTGGTGTTGGATTTGAAGAGAAGAAGAGTGAGAACTCATTTTTTCTTCAATCTTCCATGGAGTTTTGCATCTTCTTTCTTTTTGTTTTAGTTTCTACATTTATTTATATGTTTAGCTAAATTCTCCCTTGTCGGGATTCAGTAGATTTTGATGGATCTTGTTTGCTTTTGACATTGGATTCAATTAATATAAGTTGTTATTTCTATTTTGAGTTTATGATCTCTTCTCTTTATGCTTTCTAAAGATGGATTCTCTTTGGAATGATTTTAAGGTTATATGTTGAATGAAAACTTGATGTATAATTATGCTATGAGATTATGAATCTTGTTTATCTCTAGACTAAGAATAGTCATTAATTTACTTGTTACTTCATTGAATTCTAAATCCTAATGCTTGCTTCTTTTTAGAATCACCTAAGGAATTATGAGTTTTATTTGGGAATAAGGGGTTAATTCCCTAAGGAATTAGGATTTAATTATTTTAGAGAATTCGGTAACAAAATAGGAATAATAGCTTATATTCATCCCAATTGATATGCAATAAGTAAAATTAAATGAAGCTTGATTCCAACTATTCCATTAATCGATTTGCTTTTTCTCGCATACCAAGTGTTTGTTGAATTGCCAAATAGAAAAACTAAAAAATATTATCATTGCGTTAGTTCACTTGTTTTTGTTGTTATTATCAATAAAGTTCACTTTGATCCAAAATTAAGTTTGAATAGTAGCTAATTTCAAGAATTGGTATTTTGCCATCGATCCTTGAGAATGATATCTGGTATCTCACCATTTTTATTACTTGACAATTTGGTACACTTGTCATGGTTACATCAAGTTTTTGGCGCCGTTGCTGGGGATCGATTTTACCAATATCGGTAATATTAAAGGCAGCTACTAGTTTAAACATTTTTCATTTCATTTATTCATTGTAGTGTTTACTTTTCTTTAGTTTACTTATTTCATTGAGTTACTTTTGTTCTGACATTGTGTCTCTATTGTATGCGAGGTACCATTCATCCTGCCCACCTTTTTTATTTTGAAATAGAAAGAATCGCAAGAGCTTTGAAAAAGCAAGCAAGAGAACGAAGAAGGAATTTGGGTGACACTCATATTGTTGTTGAAGACATGGCAGACAATGGAGAAAATCAAACCCACAACATGGATGGAGAAAATTTGGACCCTCCACCACCACATCTGCTCGTTAGGACTCTTATGGATTACTCAATTCCTAACATGGATGAGTGTGGAGCAAGCATAACAAGACCTCCAGTTCAATCGAATAATTTTGAATTGAAGCCAGCTCTACTTCATTTGATCCAGAATAATCAGTTTGGAGGATTTGACAATGATGACCCACATGCACATATAGCGGGGTTCTTGCAAATTTGTGATACTGTGAAGCTGAACGGAGTGAGTGAGGATGCTATTCATTTAAGGTTGTTCCCTTTCTCCTTAAGAGACAAAGCTAAGAACTGGTTAGACTCATTAGCAAGGGGAAGCATTACCACTTGGGCTATCTTGGTCCAGAAATTTCTAACAAGGTATTTTCTTCCTTCCAAAGCTGCGAAGTTGAGAAGCGAAATTACTTCGTTCAAACAACATGATGGGGAATCTCTTAGTGAGGCCTGGGATAGATATAACGAAATACTAAGGAAGTGTCCACATCACTGTTTTGACTTTTGGATCTAGGTGCTGAGTTTTTATAATCGCATGTTATCCCATACCAGAGCCATGGTTGATGCTGCAGCAAGTGGGGCTTTGAATTATAAAACTCCAGAGGAAGCTTGGTATTTATTTGAAATGATAGCCAACAATGATTACCAGAGAAATAGGGAAAGAGTTGTGATAAAGAAAGGGTACTTGGAGATTGATTCAATGAATGCACTGTTGGCTCAGAATAAGATTTTGACTCAACAACTTGAGAATCTCACAAAAAAGGTTGACACTCTTAGTGTAAATACGATGAGTAATACTCCTTTGGTTTGTGATTTCTGTGGAGGTGAACATTGGAGTGTGGATTGTCCAGGGAATATGTTTAGACCTCCAGCTCAAGAGCAAGTTAACTTCATGAACAACCCATCAAGGCAACAGAATAACCCATACTCCAACACTTACAACCCGGGATAGAGAAGCCACCTGAATTTTTATAAAGTAATTAAGGCAATCAAGTTCAACCAAGACAGCAAATGGGATATCAAGGACATCCTCAACATTCATCATATCAAGGTTCTTCATCTTCTCAACCTCAGTCTAATGAAAAGAAGGCTTCTTGGGAGTTAGCCTTAGAGCAATTGGTTACACAAACCTCGTCTTTTGTTCAAAAAACTACTGATTTTATGGAGGAGACAAGAGTGGGGTTTAGAAATCAAGATTCTTCAATCCGTAATCTAGAAACTTAGGTGGGCTAGCTTGCAAAACAACTTTCGGAGAAACCTCTAAGTTCATTGCCAAGTGACACAGTCCCAAATCCTAGAGGAAATAAGCATGTGAAAGCCATAACAACTAGGAGTAGGAAAGTAATTGAACCTCAACCAAGGAAGGAGAAAAACAATGAAGGTAAAGTTGAGAAACTTAGTGAAGAAGTGCCTCATGAGGAAGTTGAAGTATCTCAAGGTGATTTGTCCAATGACTCTAATGAAAAGGAGTCACAAAAGGGACAAGAAGTAAAGATGTCACTGCTAACTATCAAGTTTCCATTCCCTCAACGACTCAAGAAAGAACAAGACAAAAAACAGCTTAGAAAGTTTCTAGAGGTGTTTAACAAAGTGCAAATCAACATTCTGTTTGTTGAAGCTCTAGAACAAATGTCTTCCTATGTGAAATTTATGAAAGAGTTATAGTCTAAGAGGAAAAGAATTGGGAATGAGGAAACTATTATGCTTACAGAGGATTGCAGTGCAATTCTACAAAAGAAACTCCATCCGAAGCTTAAAGATCTTGGGAGTTTTTCGATTCCTTGCACCATTTGTGATAGAACATTTGGTAAAGCCCTATGCAATCTTGGAGCAAGCATAAGTCTTATGCCTTTGTCCATTTTCAAGTAGTTGGGGATTGAACAAATAAAGCCTACCATGACAACTCTCCAATTTGCGGATAGGTCGGTGCAACATCCATATAGAGTAGTTGAAGATGTCTTGGTGAAAGTGGACAAATTCATCTTCCTGGTGGATTTTTTTGTTCTAGACATGGAAAAGGATAGAGATATTCCATTGATATTAGGTTGGCCATTCCTTGCAACCGAGAGAGCTCTTATTGATGTAGCGGATGAAACTTTGACTTTGAAGGTCTAAGATGAAACTGTCACTTTTAATGTGTTTAAGGCTATGAAGCATCCGAGAGATAGAGAAGGGTGTTTTAGCATTGATGTGCTTGAATCTCTTATCTCCAAGTCATATAGGGAAAACAACCCCTCTTTGCCTCTTGAAAAAGTCCATGTTGAATCAAAGGTAGAAGTTGAAGAAGAGGATGACTCATTGGTTAGAGAAGTACTTGACTTGTTGGAAGCTTCATCTCCCTATCCTAAGAATGCACAACTGGAATGGGAGGAACTAGTGAGAGGAGAAGAGGAAGCCAAGCAGAAAAAGAATGGAACACCAAAGGTTGAACTCAAGCCATTATCCACACATTTGAAGTACTTTTTTCTTGGTGAGCAAAACTTTTATCCTATCATCATTAGTTCCGAGTTGACTAAATTGGAGGAGGAAAAACTATTGAGAGTATTGGGGGATCATAGGGAAGCTATTGGATGGTCGATCGGAGACTTAAAAGGGATAAGCCCTTCTTTATGTATGCACAAAATTCTCATGGATGAGAACTATATATCAGTCATGCAGCCACAAAAGAGGCTTAATCCGGCAATGAAGGAGGTGGTTCGGAAGGAGGTTTTCAAGCTTCTTGATGCTAGGCTTATATACGCTATCTCAGATAGCCCTTGGGTTAGTCCTGTCCAAGTTGTGCCTAAAAAGGGCTGGACAACAGCGGTTATAAATGAAAATAATGAATTGATACCCACTCGAACTGTTACGGGATGGAGGGTATGTATTGACTATCGGAGGTTGAACGATGCAACAAGGAAGGATCACTTCCTACTTCCTTTCATTGACTAGATATTAGAGCGGTTTATCGGGCATGAATATTATTGCTTTTTGGATGGATATTTCAGCTACAACCAAATTGTTGTAGCTCCAAAGGATCAGGAGAAAACAACATTTACATGCCCTTTTGGAGTGTTCGCTTACAAAAGGATGTCCTTCGAACTTTCCAATGCACCAGCTACATTCCAAAGGTGTATGATGTCCATCTTCTCTGATATTATTGAAAAACATATCGAAGTGTTTATGGACGATTTTTCTGTGTTTGGTTTTTCATTTGATATATGCTTGCATAACTTGTCTTTAGTTTTAAAAAGATGTGAAGAAACAAACTTGATTTTAAACTGGGAAAAATGTCATTTCATGGTAAGAGAGAATCGTTTTAGGACACCGCATCTCTAACCAAGGGATTGCAATTGATCATGCCAAAGTTGAAGTTATTGAAAAACTTCCCCCTCCCACTAATGTAAAGGGCATTCGTAGCTTTTTGGGGTATGTTGGCTTTTATAGGAAATTCATAAAAGATTTTTCGAAAATTGCTAAACCTCTTAGTGATCTCCTTGTAAAAGATGCTCCATTCAATTTTAATGATGCATGCATGTTAACTTTTAACACTTTGAAGCATAAACTGACCATTGCACCCAATTGGAGTTTGCCATTTGAAACCATGTGTGATGCAAGTGACACGGCTGTAGGTGCTGTTTTAGGCCAAAGGAAAGATAAGTTGTTACATGTGATTTATTATGCGAGTCATATGTTAAATGTTGCACAACTTAATTATGCTACTACTGAAAAAGAACTATTAGCTATTGTTTATGCATTTGATAAATTTCATTCTTACTTGGTAGGTTCCAAAGTGATTATGTATAAAAACCATGCAGCTATCCAGTATCTATTCGCAAAGCAAGATTCGAAACTAAGGCTTATCCGATGGATTCTATTGCTTTAAGAGTTCGATCTGGAGATAAAAGATAAGAAAGGAACTGAGAATTCAGTGGTTGCTCACTTATCTCGGTTGGAAAGTGCAGAAGAAGATGAGGAGAAAAGACCAATCAATTATCAGTTTTCTGATGAGCAATTGTTGGTCATGGTGAGTTTGCCATGGTATACCGATATAGCCAACTACAAGGTTGGCAAGGTGGTTCCCGTGGACTTCAACTCACAATAGAGAAAAAGGTTCTTTCATGAAGCCAGGTTTTATATGTGGGACAAACCATTTCTGTACAAGAGGGGTGTTGATGGTCTATTGAGAAGATGTGTGTCTGAGGAAGAGCAAGAACAAATTATGTGGCATTGTCACAATTTCGGGTATGGTGGATATTTCAGTGGAGATAAGACAACAACGAAGGTTCTACAATCCGGGTTATTTTAGCCATCACTCTTTAAGAATGCTTTTGCTTATGTCAAGAGATGTGATAGATGCCAATGGACCGGAAACATATCAAAGAGAAATGAGATGCCCTAAAATCCCATTTTAGAAGTTGAAGTATTTAACGTTTGGGGTATCGACTTCATGGGTCCTTTTCCTTCTTTATTTTCTAAGGTTTACATCTTGGTGGTTGTCGACTATGTATCAAAATGGGTGAAAACTGTTGCAACCTCAACCAATGATGCAAAAGTGGTGATCAATTTCTTGAAGAATAACATATTTTCAAGGTTTGGGGTGCCTAAAGCATTGATTAGTGATGAGGGAACTCATTTCTACAATAGGAAGCTGGAGACTTTACTGAAAAAGTACAATGTTCACCATAGAGTTTCCAAACCATATCACCCACAAACCAGTGGCCAAGTTGAGGTGTCTAACCGCCAATTGAAGTAAATTATGGAGAAAACAGTGACTTCTTCTAGGAAGGATTGGGCAATAAAACTGGATGATGCTCTTTGGGCATATAGGACAACCTTCAAAACTCCGATTGGTATGTCTCCACTCCAATTGGTCTATGGCAAAGCTTGTCATTTGCCCCTTGAGTTGGAACATAAGGCATTATGGACAACAAAGTATTTGAATTTCGATTTGACCAAAGTAGGTGAGTCAAGAATCTTGCAGCTTTATGAACTTGAAAAGTTCCAGAATTTTGCATATGAGAATACCAAGATCTACAAGGAAAATACAAAGAAATGGCATGACAAGAGGATTGTGCGGAAAGAGTTTTGGGAAGGACAATTAGTGTTGTTATTTAATTCAAGATTAAAGTTGTTTCCTGGAAAGCTCAAGTCTAGGTGGTCTGGCCCTTTTGAGATCAAGCAAGTGTCTCCTGATGGTGCAGTGAAAATGAAGGATCCAAACTCCGATAGAAGCTTCAAAGTGAATGGGCAAAGGCTTAAACTCTACCTTGGGGGAGATGTTGAGCAAAGAAGGGAGTCCATCGATTTGATTTCTACTTGAGAAGCACACCGTCAGGCTCGGGATGTTAAACAAGTGTTTTTTAGGAGGCAACCCAAAATTTCTTACTCCTATTGTTTTTATTTTATTTTACAGTCATGCATTTTCCTTAACTTAATTTAGTTGTTTGCTTTTGTTAATTTAGTTGTCTTTTACTATTTTATTCTTGGTGTGTGTGAGGTCCCTTCAAATTGTGTTGTAGTTATTAGATGGTGGTCTGGCAGGAAACTGGTGTGGTTAGTTATTTGGAGCTGTGATCCTGTTTTTGGGTGCTTAATCACTAAAAAAAAAAATTGAGTGCTTGAGCTTTCAAAACCTTTTCAATTCTGCTAGCTAGTGATTAAGCGGTCACTTTTCACCACTTAATCGCGCAAGAGACAATATCCCTCTGCCATCGCGCGATTAAGCGGTAGCTTTTCACCGATTAAGCGCTCAACCCCAGAAACTCCTCTGCCATCCAGCGATTAAGCGGTCACTTTTAACTGCTTAATCACGCAGCCTTAAGAGAAACTGATCTTCTGCCATCCAGCGATTAAGCGGGCATTTCTCTCCGCTTAATCGCGTGCTCTCATATGTGTAGCTTTAAGAAGGGTTTTGTAACACCCCCCTCAGGGCATCACATTTCTGACTACCAACTCCCAATCTGAAAATCAGTACATAAAAAGTTTGAGTTATAAAAGGTGAGTTTTAAAATTTTCTTTTCTTGCTGAAGACGGAAACATAATCTTACTGATATTTATAAGTAATACTGAAAATTAAATTTAAACTGTTTAATATATAATATTGGCACTAATTAATATTTAACAATTTAAAGAGAAATATAAAACTAATAGACTCTCTTTTTTAACAATAGTAAACCCCATCACGGGTCCTACTTAATAGCACGGTACAACACTAACGAGAAAACTTAACATACTTATTCCTTCTTGTATCCATCTTGATGCATCAGACATTTATTCCTTGTCAACACTGCACGCTCTCCGATCTCAGAGTATTTATCACCCGTATGTCTAAGACAACTCGTTCCATCTACTATTCAATTTTAATAATACAAACACAGCAAAACAATATAACAAAGAGATGATATCACCTACGCCAATACCAACATGGTAGCATAGAGATAACACCAACAACATACCATACAGATATGTCATACCATAATTCCAATAATGCACTCAACATTAATCAACTATCATCATCCAAATATTTATCAACAGAACAATTGTCATAGCTAATATTCATCAATTAATATATCACATTGATATAAATGCTCAGTTTCATGCATGCGCACATAGACTCAATGTCCTACTCCATGGAGCTAATACTTAGTTCGGAGAAGTCGATCCGAAAGATCTGTCTGTACCAAAATGCCTCAGACCAAGTGCTATAATCTTCATTTTGATTTTTGCACATCTAGCATATACACGACAGTCTTTACGAGATCATGATTAAGAATAGTGTCTCGGTCAGGATCATCGGTGCATTGCATCGGTCTAACCTACGGGAAGAAGCGCGACCAACCACCCATGTAAGCAACCTGCACCCCGATGCCCCCAAGGTCAACAAGTGACTTATAATACGCATATCGCACCCACTCAAGAGGTGTACGTCTCTCCTAGGCAAATAGCCTCATGCAGTTCATCGGACCTTTCCAATGCATGTTCAATGCACCAATGCCAATCATAGGCAAAAATTCATCATTTTCTCATATAGTGTTCATACACTAGTTCATGCATATAAAATGCACCAATGCCAATCACAGGCAAAATTCACCATTTCCAATGCATGTTCAATGCACCAATGTCAATCACAGGCAAAATTCACAATTTCATATTCAAGGTCCACACATTGGCCTATTCTCAGTTTAATTTCATAATCTCATAATCAGGGTTCACACATTGGCCCAACAATATCTTTGCTGTATTTTTCATTGTAAAATCATATTATCGCGTTTTCATAGTCACAAAACACTTTTGTCGTGTTTTTTACAATTACGCAACATTTTCGTTATGTTTTCACAATTCCACAACACTTCTGTTGCATTTTCAAATTACGTATTGATTTTACAACGTTTTCTCAATCACGTAAAAATATTTACACGTTTCTCAAATCGCGTAGCGATTTTCCATTATTTTCACAATCACGTAACTTAAAAATCATTCTTTTAAGTTGCATAAATCATTTTCCATCATTTTCAAAATATTTGAACGCTTTCCAAATCATGTAAAAATATTTCAACATTTTTCAAATCACGTATCTTAAAAATCACGTTTTTAGGATACGTAAAATATTTTTTACCATTTTACAATCACGTAAAATATTTTTCAATATTCCAAACATTATTTTGGACTTCCAAACAAATCAATATCATTTCCAATATTATTTTTCACATTTCACCTTTCAAAAATTCTTTACTCAAAATAATATGACTTTTCACATTATTTTTCACATTTTCTTACTCAAGAAAATCTTTTTCACAATATATTCCACAAATTCACAATTCCATTGAATTAAATCAATGTTTCTAACTTTAAAAAAATTACTAACGCTCTCCAAAATCCAAAGGATGAGTTACACGTTAAAAAATATCAAATCACTAATATATTCTTCATTTTTCTCAAATCAATCCCAAAAATCAATTTTCTTCAAAATAAATTGAGGTTCAAACACTTTCAACCTCTTTTTGTCTTTCATAAACGAAATTTCATCTTTCAAGTGATAAAACACTCTAATTCCCTTTCTGAATTTCTTGTACTAATTCAAATTACATTTCCACTTAGAAAATCACTTTGTTTCATAAAACCAAGGCATTCACAAGCCTTCAAAACCGTGGTACATGGTCATTGAAACCATCAAATATTTTTTCTTCTAAATTGATATGATTTTACACAAACAAAACCATTAAAAATTCTTTAACAAAACCGTGAGTGCTTGGTCTTTGAAATCAAATTATTTGTTAATTTTTTATTTTCACTTTCTTTGCAAATCCTTAAAATCAACGTTGCTCTTTTCATCTAAAACTCATGATTAGTAAAATACTTAGAACCTTTTTGTTCAAAAACACCCTTGAGGCCGTGTGCCTCTATGGTTCTTTAGAACCAAAATTATTTTCCTTTTCATCATTACATCATGACATAAATATACATATTTCATCATAAATACCACAAGCATGCCATAATCAAAGCAATAGATCATGCAAATCATACCGAGCATAGGCAAATAATCAAAGCACATAAGCATATGCAAATTATTACATGACCATGGATATGAATCCTCACATGGATTCACCATCCATCAAATACATAAACCATCTCTCACCACCATACTTGGTTGGTGAGATGAATCTCTCTCTTATCTCTTGAAGATCCTCAAAAGCTCCTTGTTTTGCTTCTTTTTTCCAAGTCCTTCACCACCAAAAGTTTCTTAAATACATAACAAAACACAAGTTTATTAGTATATTAAGTTTGAACTAGGGGAACCATGGATCAAACATGGCTTAGAACCTTGAAAATCGAAAGAAAAGTGAAGATTAACAAACTTCACCAATAAAGCTTCAATCTTTAGCTTGAAGAACAAGGTTGAAGATGAATGATTTAGCGAAAGTCTCCAACATGAAAGTTGTTTAGAATATCATGTAGATTCAAGATCTATGGTTGGATGAAATTAAAAGAGATTGGATGGTGATTTTGGGTAATATGGCCGAAATTCCTCTTGAAGAACAAGGATGAAGTTTTTGATTTTTGTGAAAGAAAGGCTTCTTAGACTTGGTAAAGGTAAAGAATAAAGTGAAAAAACTTAGTTTTCCTTCCACCAATTTCGTAGAGCTCCTTGGAAAATCCCTAAAAAAATCATAAACAAATGTTACAATCAATAACAAATGTAGAAATAGATAAACCATGGTTCAAGCATGGCTTAGAAAATCAAAACTAAAAGATTGGGTGAAGAAATATGAACTTTACCCTTTACGATAGAAGCTTGAAGCTTGGATTTGAAGCTCAAGATGAATGATTTTGTGAAACTCATAACTAGAGATGTTCTTAGAATGAGGTAAGGATTCAAGAAATAAAGTTGGTTGAAATTAAAGAGTGATGGAAGGCATATCTAGGGTGCTTGGCCGTGAGCTATCATGGAGGAGAAGGAGAGAAAATTTTCTAAGAGCTTTAGGTTTTTGGAATGATCAATAATGATCAAGAATGAGTGATGATGGTCATAAAACACTTTCCTATGGTCTTAGCCTCCAAAAACCGTCCCCCCTTCATGCATTCTCCTAAGAGCACTAAATGATCAATAATGATCAATATTGAGTAAAACAACTAATAATGTCTTCAAACTTTTCCTTTAGCTCCTAAAACAAGCACAAAACCGTCCCCCCCTCCATCCATGCATTCAATAAAGTTGTCATCTTTTCTAGCCACCATTTAGAGCCATTTAAGCCATTGATTAGATCAATGGT
Organism: Ormosia emarginata; assembly: GCA_029884605.1. Taxonomy (NCBI): domain Eukaryota; kingdom Viridiplantae; phylum Streptophyta; class Magnoliopsida; order Fabales; family Fabaceae; genus Ormosia; species Ormosia emarginata. Next base: position 8,833,992 of record JAQQTP010000056.1, on the reverse strand, counting down.
TAGGATTTAGGTAGACTTTTGATTAGAAGACTTAATCTAGGCCATTAGATCTTTCCTCCTTGAAATCCTAGCCATTTGATGCATCTCCAAAATGAAGGGTCAAGATTACTCCTTCTTACTTTTAATCCAAGGGTCATAATTAGTCATAGCCATTTTAGAAGACCAAATCTCCACCATTGATTAAATCCAAATCCAATGGTTATAAATGATCCATCTCCACCGTTGATTAAATCCAAATCCAACGGTTATAAATGGTCCTAGCCACTTTATAAGATCAAATCTCCACCCTTGATTAATTCTTCATCCAATGGTTATAAATGGTCATAGCCATTTTATTAGACTAATCCTACACCGTTGATTAAATCGACGGTTGATTTCAAAGTCTTCAATATTAGACTTGCTTCCTATTGGTCCGTCAAATGCATTAAACTTGCTTCCTATTGGTCCATTAAAAGTTGTCATAACTACTATTGTTGACTTAAGCAGTATAATTTCTATTTTTATCTGCTAAAACCCCACGAAAGAATATATTTACTGTATTTTTATCGCCCGATAATTAAATACAGTAAAAAACACAGTACAATAAAATTTTTTAAAACTATTTCCGGATTCAGGTTTAGTAAGATCCCCCGTCTCCGTCTAAACAGTACAAAGTTTTCTATACGTAGAAAAATTTTCACATTTTAGGACTCACCCCGGGCCCACATAGGACCACTGGGACCCACAAACAGTCCAAAAACGATCAGAGAAATATAAAAATTTATAATCATCCACAAAAATCACAAATATTAGAAAACATACAAATATCAAATCAGATTACATAAAATAATTAAGACTTAACAGTAATAATTAAATTACGTAAAATTTTCCCTGACCCGAAAATTATTATTTTCTTGACACGGAGTAAATCATTCAAAACGATAAATATGCTGACGGAATACTCAAAATAATTTTACATTACACAGAAATTACTAAATAGTAGAATTCTGTTAACTGTCAAAATTACTGTCAACTATTTAGGAAATTTTGGGGTGTTACAGGTTTTCCCCCCATTCTCCCTCATTTCTTTCTCTCAAAAACAACACTCTCTATCACCTTCACTCCAAATCCTCTCCAATCACTCTCAAACCATCCAAACACCAACCCGATCTCTCTTTTACACCTTAATCGCACCTCACCATCATCCTCAAGCTAAGTGATTTGTGTGCAATCCTCCTTCAAACACCCATTCGCAACCTAGGGCACGAATTTGGGATCCCTTTATTGGTGCGTACCCATCCCAAAATCCTCCTTCACCTTGGTAAATTTTCCATTCCTATTTGTCTAAAGGGTAGAATTTCTCCTAGGATTTGTTGAATACTGATGTAGAACTCTTGAGATTGGTGAATATTTAGGGATTTTGTGCGTTTATGAATTTTTTGTTCTTCATGGTTGCCTTTGTGATTTGGTGGCATGTGTATTGATTAGTTTTGGGTAAATAAGTCTTGTGATTTGATGGATTGTCTGGCTAATAATATGTTTGGGTGCTTAAGTTGTTCCATTGACTTGCCATTGGAATTGTTGACCATGCCCACCATGTGTTTGATCATATGTTCACCACACTCACCATGCATGCTTTTTGAATATTCTTGATGTGTGGTGTTACTAGGACTAGGATGATTGCAGATTAATCTTGAGTGGATTATTTTGGATGAGTGTGCTTTTGAAAAAAAAAAACAAATATGGTTGAGTTGTGTTACTTTTGAATTGAAGAGTACACTAAAGTTTTGCACAGCTATCATTCTCTTTATTCTTTGTTATGGTATCATGTCTATCATAATGTGATATCATGTACTCTTTACTGTCCATTAAAGATGGTAATCTTGCAAGTTATTTTGAACTGTTATCTTTATCCTTGTGAGGTATTTCCATCTTGTTTTCTCACATTATCAATTTGATTACATTGTTTTTCATTACTTTGACTCGTGAGGAAATTGCATTCTTGTTATGATGATTTGGACACTGTTTCACATGTTACCTTTCTTCTTTGAAGGAAATTATCTTTCTCGTAGCTCCAAACAAGAAACAAAAGGAAACAGCAGGATCTAGTTCTCGGAGCAATACCTTTCATGCACATCATTTCCACTCTCCACAACATGAAGAGCGATATCAGAAACTAGTGGGCAAGAAGGGTACCATCAGAGAAAGAGGGATAGAGCTTCAAGGCGACAGATACTGCCTATTCTTAATGAAATCCAGCAGTGGAATTGGGAGAAATTTTGTGCTCCTCCGGAACCAAGCAGGCCTACTCTAGTGAGAGATTTCTACACCAATAACTTCAATGAGAAGAAGAAAAAGGGACATCCAATCACATATGCTGAACAATTTCATAACTATCTGAGGGGTCGAGAGATTTGGTTTGGGAATGATGAACTAAATGAGTTACTTGGCACAAATATCGCCTTACGAAGAGTTGGCCATTGTGGATATGCAAGATTGGTGAACCAAGGCTGGGACAAAGACGAAGTGCTCCGAGAACTATGCAAGGAAGGAGCTGTTTGGGAATGTGATGTTAATGATGCTCCTAAGCATCTTAAAAGAGTGATCTAAAAGCCATTCCCAAAGTCTGGTGCACCTTCGTTCAAGCCACAATCCTTCCTTGCTCCTACACACATGAAGTAACAATTAATAGGGCTTTGCTTATCTTTGCCATCATAATTGGCTTGCTGGTTAATGTGGGTCAAATAATCTCTTCTCACACAATGACTTAGCTTACAATGATGTTGCGAAATTGGCCTATCCATCCATCATCACAAAATTATGCCAGAAGACGGGCATCCCAATGGAGAATGACATGGAAGGGAAACCTGCCCCATCCATGGATACTGCTATGATGGATGCTTACTTCACTAAGGAAGGTGTGTCACTTCAACATTCTCCTCCACCAGCTTATGTACAACGCAGAAGGCAGCAACTTTCGGCCAAAGAATGGCTAACCAGGGTTGAGCGTGAGGTGCGGGAATGCAATGACAAATTGACTCATGTTATTCATTGTTTGACTGGCTTGGAAGGAATGATGCGTAACTTGGCTTCGCATTTGAACAAAGATCCAGATGAACTTGGAGGCTTGCCACTCTATGCCCCTCGAGAGGCACATGATGATACAGAAGATGATGAAGAAGATGATGAGGAGCAAGAGTGATCCAATGCCAACAGATAAAGCTTTTCTCTGCTTTGCAATATTTTTCTTTCTTTTCCAGTTCCTTTGTCACTTGTTTTTGTTATATTTGCACAGTGGGGACATTGTTTAGTTTTAGTTTTGGGGTAGTCTTATATGTTTTTAGTTTTTATTGAGTCATATTTTGTGAAACTATGCATGCTGGTGTGCTAAATTGAACAACCAATGATTGTTGAAATTATGGATTAACCCATTTTCTTTGGATATCATATAAGAATCTGCGAGTTGCAATGTTTCTCTATTGCTTTGATTATGTATGGATGCACTTCTCATTTTTATGATTGATAGGCCTTGGAATGTGCATGTATATCAAACTTAGAGAAATTATATAGGATTGAATTTGTATGAATGACTGATATTTAGAAGTTGTTAGATTCTCTCTTAAGGCAAAATCTTAAGTAGTGCATGATTGAGGAGATGATATGGGCCGACTTTGGACCGTTTAAGCCTTTCCAGCCAACCATGAAATTTTTATAACCTTAGGTTCCTTTTCGCAGCCTGGTTTTTGTTTGGCCTTGATTCCTTTTCTTTACCCACAATTTTCTTTCCCATACCTATTTTGAAAAAAAAATTGCCTTCTTACACACCTTTTGTTGAGTGTATGTTTTGCATTATTTCATTATTCAAGCCTTAATCAATTGGTGCATGAGATTTTTGAGAAGTCTGGAAGAAAAAGAAAAAGAGAGGAAAGTCCACCCAAAGTGTAAAAGAAATAAGTTTGGGGGTGGAGATATATATATATAATTCAAAAATAAATAAATAAAATGCAAAGTATGCGATGGATTTCCATTTGTTCAATATTTTGAGGCTTGGATTGTGAATTGTGCTTGATTTTGCATCTCAACCTTTGTTTTACTCATCTTACCCCTTCTTTCTTAACCATCGCCCTTGACCTTACATTACAAGCTTGGTAAAGTCCCCTTTGATCCTTGGTTATGTACTGCTTACATTAGTGGAGAGAGAGATGAAAAAATAACCCTATGGATGCGAGTCTGATGTACATTTGCATTCTTGTAAACCTATCCGAGTTTGAACTTCATTGTGATTTGGTTTTTCATTCATGTCCTTGGCAAGTCTTCTTTACATGAGAGTTACATGTGAGAGCATTGTGATAATTGGATTATACATGTGTGACACTTTGAAAATTGAGGTTGTAAAGCAATTGCTGAGGATTTGAATGATTTTCAACTACTAGTATTATCAGGTTTTAGTCTACATGTTTTGAGTTTTTAGTTTACATTTTATTTATTTATTTTATTTTGTTTTTAATTATTTTTTTTCTTTTTGCTTGAGGACAAGCAAAATCTTAAGTTTGGGGGAGTGATGAAACTGTAAAAACTCATGTTTTTCCATTTCATAATCTTGGTTTTCATCCCAGTCCAATACTTTTTGACTTAGTTTTGTTCTCAATTTTATCATGTTTTTATCTTTTTGAATTTTTGTTTTCATTACGTGTTTATTTGTTTTCATTAGGTAAGTGCATGTGGAAGAATGGATGCTTGATCAAGGGAGAAAAAGTTGAAATGAAGTTGCTGACATTGGGCGCTTAATATCCCATTTTCACCGCTTAATCGGTCAAGGACAAAAGGTTAGGGAGCTATGCGTTTAATCGCCCATTGTTGAGCGGTTAATCGGTCAAACACAGAGGAAAAAGGTGTCGCGCGACTAATAGGTGAAAAATTGAGTGCTTAAGCGCTCAGTATGTTTAGTTACCTATTTCTGATGCTTACAAAATAGACAGATTTAGGTTTTTCAAAGGAAGAGCCATCAAACAGAGAGAGAGATATGAAAAAATAGACTTAATCTGGAAAGGTTTGGTGTGGATTTGAAGAGAAGAAGAGTGAGAACTCATATTTTCTTCAATCTTCCATGGAGTTTTGCATCTTCTTCCCTATTGTTTTAGTTTCTACATTTATTTATATGTCTAGTTAAATTCTCCCTTGTTGAGATTGAGTGGATTTTGATAGATCTTGTTTGCTTTTGATATTGGATTCAATTAATATAAGTTGTTATTTCTATTTTGAGTTTATGATCTCTTCTCTTTATGCTTTCTAAAGATGGATTCTCTTTAGAATGATTTTAGGGTTATATGTTAAATGGAAATTTGATGAATAATTGTGCTATGAGATTATGAATCTTGTTTATCTCTAAGTTAGGAATAGTCATTGATTTGCTTATTACCTCATTGAATTCTAAATCCTAATGCTTGTTTCTTTTTAGAATCACCTAAGGAATTAGAGGTTTTGTTTGGGAATAAAGGGTCAATTGCCTAAGGAATTAGGACTTGATTATTTAGAGAATTCGGTAACAAAATAGGAATAATAGCTTATGTTCATCCCAATTGATATGCAGCAAGTGAAATTAAATGAAACTTGATCCCAACTCTTCCATTAATCGATTTGCTTTTTCTCGCATACCAAGTGTTTGTTGAATTGCCAAATGGAAAAATCCAAAAATATTGTCATTGCGGTAGTTCACTTGTTTTTGTTGTTATTATCAATAGAGCTCACTTTGATCCAAAATTAAGTTTAAATAGTAGCTAATTTCGAGAATTAGTATTTGGTCATCGATCCTTGAGAATGATATTTGGTATCTCATTATTTTTATTACTTGACGATCCGATACATTTGTCGTGGTCACATCATAGAGACTAAGATAAATAGTTAATTTACAACTTGGTTCAAATCATATGTAAGTTTCTTATAATCAATTAAATGATTACCATTGTTAATATTTTCTAATTGACTTGAATCTCAATCAATTGCGAATTTCTTACTAGGTTTTTATTTCACCAAATGGAGTCACTGATCATCGCATAAAGGATTCAGCATGGGGTCCCTTTACGAAGGTGCATACTTGGCCTCAATATTGTGTAAATGGTTATAGGTTTCACAGAATTAGCCATGGCACAAATAAATCAACTATGAACAGCGGTCTGTTAATAAAAGGACCACTTCCTCTGGTGAAGATTTTGAAAGCGATTATTATGGATTGCTGGTTGATATTATACAATTAGAGTACCTTATCCGAACCACTACAAGAACTACTGTCGTATTGTTCAAGTGTGTGTGATTTGATCCCACTATAAATTGAGGATGGAAGGTGCACAAACATTATGATATTAATCACAAAAGAATATTTTTGAAGTATAAGTCGTTCCTACTAGCTTATCAATCTTAACAGGTGTACTTCTCAGAGTATCCTAGCAAAAAGAAAGATAGAAATAATTGGTGGGCTGTGTGCAATATTAGAACTAGAAGCATGATTAAGTCTCCAGATTTGGCTTACCAAGAGGATGGGATGTCTATCTCACCTGAATTGATATTAAATGATGAACTTGATATGTTGTGCAACGTTGATGGTGAGGAAGAGGAAGTACAAAATATTGAAGCGGTTGACTTTGAATCATTATCTAAAGATGATCAAGATGAAGAGAGTGTAGAGTATGATTCCATTGATGATGATTAAGACACTCAAGATGACGTTGATGTAGAAATCTAATGTTTTTTGGGTTTGTATTATTTTTATTGGCTTTAAGACTATTGCAAGCGTGTGATTAAGTGATTTATGTTATAGTTTTAAGTTATTTTGATTGCTTTTGTATACAAATATGATTTGTGCTTTATTTCTTAATTCTTACTTCATTCCTCTATATATTATAAGAGTGTGTGATTTTGGTTGGTGTTTCCTTCATTTATTTGGTGATTACTATAAACATGCCAAATATTAATCATAAATGAGTGAGTTCTCGAGGTAAAGGTGGAGCTACCAATGCAAATCTTTCTCCATTACCAGCCTCCATCTCTTCAGTTGTGGGTCCTTCTCAACTTGCACCTCCACCTCCGTCACCCACATCTTAAGCTACAAATGAGCTACGACACTTGGCTCTTAATGGAAAAACGTAAGCCTGCCTTATTCTTGGTATTAACATTAAAGTTATAATAATTTGCGATTCTTCTTTTTTCTTTAGGTTCAAGCCTCACGATGTTGTTCGAAAAATAGTAAAGATATTCAAAAAATCATTTAGTGGCCCATGGTATAAATGGAGTGAAGTACCAAATGAAGCTAGAAACATATGGTTCAATGAGTTAAAGGTTGATTGAGATTAGCTTAACATATTATTCTTTTTATAAGTAAAGTTTTCCATTAACATGCAATAATTCTAACTTTTTTTCTTGTCATATTCTAGAGATCTAATTTTTGGGACCAAACATTTGAGGAACAAATTAAAGACAGATTTGAACAAATTGGTGCAAAGCGACTAAGTGACCATTTATGCAAGGCAAAAAAAAAATTAAAGCTTCTAAAACTCCTCCCAAATGGATTGTTGAAAATAATTAGAACACACTCTTACAATATTGGGAAAAAGAAGATGTGAAGAAGATTTCAAAAATCAATTCTAAAAATAGACTATCAAGTTCAAACAACAATGGGTCATCCTTACATACGGAGGGATCAAAATCACTGGAAGGATATTTTGATGAATATGTGTGTTTTTAAATTGCTTATTAGTACGTATAAAAAGAATTTGCTTAGTAGTTTTTTGATTAGTTTAGATACTTTATATGATGCTAAGTCTATTTTTTTAATATAGGTGGAGAAGATGGGTGTTCATCCCATTGCACCGAAGTTGTTCATGTCTACCTACCACTCAAAAAAGAAAGATGATTGGTGTGACTTGAATTCAAAATCTGTTGCGGTATGTACCTATCCTCTTATTGGATTCCTTTCCATTTCTTCATTCTAGTTGGTTCTTGTTTGTGTTGTTCTCCATTTGTCATGACTGATATTGAAAGTTTCTAGTAGGAAAATATATATGTCGATTTATATCCATTCTCACAAAGCCTTTCTTAGCTTATGATGCAATTTTATTTACCCCTAAGATATATAAAGTTATCAACTAATAAATAGAGCTTGGAGACACAGTTTAAATTTAAATCCTAACATGAAATTAAAAATAGAAACTGAAAAGATAGGATTTTGCATGGCAAGTAAGCACGATGATGTCAAAGTCGAGCATAAAAATAACTATATGAAGCACATACACGCCGTTTTTTAGGCGTGTCTGCTTGTCAGACACATTTCTGTGTCGGACACATGAGGACACCCGTACGACACATATGTCCTGCGTGTCCGAATGTATCCAATTAAAAAGACTATTTTTTCAGTTTAGACACGTCTCGGACACGTTTGGACACGTCTCGGACACGCTTGGACATATCTAAGACACGATTTGAACAGGACTCATTAATATTATTTTAAAAAAAATAGTTTCCATGACTAACGTTCAATTAGTAAGCCCATAACCCACCCAAGCTCAATCGTATGACTGACATTCTAAGCTACTATTTTCATATACCAGTATTTTAACTTTTATCTTTTCACACGCCACTATTACACTTTTAAGTTTTATCTTTTCACACATCATTATTTTCATCTGCTCCTTCTATTTCTGCTCGTACCAAGTCGTCTACTTCGTCGTCGCTGAAGCTTGCCTCAAACTAATATTCCCTCTAGTTATTTTTTGTTCTGAAATACATGTACTTATATATGGCTAGTTCTATTAGAATAAGTTAGTTTAAGAAAAATTTTTTATAAATGTAAATAGAAATTATGCTTCATATTTTTTGAGAGAAACTTACTAAGTAGCAAATATTGACACATATAACATATATTAAGATATTGTAAGTCTTCAAGCTTATAGAAATGATATTAATGAATTATGAATCTTTTTTTCTTAAGTTTTGCAATTTTATATATATATATATGTCGTGTCCGTGTCTGTGCTTCATAGGAATAATTGTCATAACTATAATAGAAATTTTTAAGCTACTTTTGTCATAGCTGCAACACAGATGGTGTTCTCATCCACCATTTCAATTGCTTTCATAGGGTCCATCACATAGTATCCCTCTTTGTGTTTCACTTCCTTGAGCTCAACCTCAAAGTACCTTGCAAAATTTTCCCAACAAACCTATATAGCATATTTAAAGAACATTAAACATTGATGTATAAAGGCCCCAAAACTTGGCACAAGTTCTCACTTACACCACTTTGATTCTACTCTATCTCAAAATTAATATACAGGTACCTGTTTCTCATGACATGAGCATGCAGTAAACACAAATTAAAAGTTGTTTAAAATTTTATAGCAGTAAACACAATTTGAGACCCACTTGCACATTAGCCTCAGTAACTATGTTGGGCTTATCATATGGTTTGCCTTCTGATTTTCTCTTTGTTTGTCATTTCCTTTTAAAAGCTAGGTCTACCAACATATATATGTTCCAAAGTAGAGAATAGCGATAAAAACTATCTGGAAGAGTTAGAAGACAAGTGATTCAAAAGAGAAAATAAAAGAGCAGAGTGTAATTTCAGGGATTGCATTAACTTTCTCAATTAGAATGTTCACTTTTACAAACTTTTGCATCAATATAAAGGAGCTTTTAGGTTGCTTATTTTGAGTTTACTGCTGACAAAATTGTTTCATAAATTAATTACTACCAAAGCTGCCCAAAAACAGAGTCATAGGGGCCATTACTTGCTTAGTTCCACACTTATGCTTGTGATTTTGACTAGTCATTATCTCTTATGAGATTCAAGAAAACAAAAAGTTAATGTCAAAATATGACAATATATAATGCAAAGCTATGGAGAACTCTAAGCGCATAATCATATACTTCAATGTGCTTATCAAATAAAAATTACCCACAATACAATATTATAGTTAAGTTGTATTTGTAAACAGCTGAGTAAGAATGGCTTATATGTGCTTCCAAGATTGTTGAGGACTCATAATATGAATGGTAGACACATTAAGAAATTTTCATTTCTTAGCATATATCTTGAACAGGGTCAGGCATATATCTTGAAACAAAAGTGGAGTCTAAGCTTTTTCCTTGTTCTTCTAGGTATTTGATAGCAATCATTATATCTGTAAGCGTTTGATGTGAAAGCCTATATTTTTATGTTGAAGATTGATCACCAGTTGCATATCAAGTATTGTGTCCTCACTTTGTTGCCTAATTAGTAGTCATGATTAGACATGTGTGTGAGTAAAATTTATATTTTTCTTTCAAAACTCAACTTCGCACATAATTGTCTCTTATTCTGGATTGAGAAATGACTGTATGAGATTTAACTGCTTGTTTCATGCATATAATCAAGTGATGAACTTGTTGTATTTAATTAATTATTTTCTAAGAAGGATGAGAATTATTAGAGACTTTTGTCAGGATTTATTAGTTTCTCTCTCTCTATGAGCAACTTATTTTTTATGCATGAACTAATTCTTATATCATATTTTTAGAAAATTTATAAAGTACTTAAAAAGAGAAAACTCCAAGAGCATGTTGGTGATGCATGTAATGAAAACAATGATGGGGTGGAAGATGACACAATAGAAAGAGACACATTTGAGAGGAGTGAAGATGATAGAATAGCAGAACAGGCTTAGATCATCAAGAAGAGTTGTCACTTTGGGTTGAAGTTGTTGGTGGGCCAAAGAAAGGCAGAATTTGTAACACCCTAATACCGTTACCCTAGTATGACTAATAAATACTTGGATAAACAGTAATAGATATGCCATTTCTAACTGGAACATTAACTAATCCATAACATTTATAATTAATCAAGGAGAGCCATAACTAAAAGCCATACACATATACATTAATGATATTGAACAATCGTCCATACAACTGTACAATATCATCTATCCTAGACAACTATCCATACAATTGCTAAGGAACAGGAAATGTACATGATTGTGTGTGTGTCACTTGAATATTTCATGTTCTCTTTAAATTTGTAGTTAAGAAGACTGACTCTTCAAACTCCTAATAATGAGTGGACTGACTCCTACTCACACTATGAGAGAGTATTGACTCTACTGCATAGAACCTAATAATCTTGACCCTCTGAGAATCTAGGGCTAAATCCTCACTCAAATAGATTTTTGGATTTTCCCATTTACTGCCTTTGGTCAAATAATTGTACATCATTAAAGATTACTCTACTTGGAAATTAGCAATTACATGAAACCATACAGTGTTATGTATAATTCATACAAAACCACCACATTAACTCATCACATGATTCTCTCTAATCAAGTGAAGAACTAAACTCTAGCAAATATGTACTCTTAGCTCACTTCTAACTCATAAAGGAGCATGTGAACACTTAATTTTGCCTAGGCCAAAAATAATAAAAAATAAATAATTGTGCACATTCTTTGATTAATTTCTCTATTCATGCCTTTACCTCATTTATTTTATTTGCTTGGTCTTATTTTTATTTTCACCAAAAAATTAAAAAAATAATAATAATATATGCTGATTTTCATTTTATTGAAAAAAAAAATGAAAAGTGAAAAATTGCTGCTGCTGGTTTGGTTTCTACCAGCCATCAATCTCCACTACAAATAAAAAACACGAGGCTCAAAGCAAGCAAAAATGGCAAATTGCAGGCATAGAAAACCATACAAAGGGTCATAAGTCTAGAGAAGAGACATGAAAATAGTAACAGAGTGACTGTTGCAATGAGCCACTCTATCTACTAGGGTTGATTTCTAGGGAGGGTGGCAGAAGGTATCTGCTTACAAGAAGGGAAGAACGATATTACAGAAGGTGGATGAGTTTTCAGACATGGGAGATATCAACACAGAGAACCAACAAAAAATTCCCAAGCCTCTAACCAAGCAACTTTCATTTTCCTCTTCAACTTCACTATTTATCATCTTCTTCAACCACAACTTCACTATTTATCATCATCAACCCACCAACCATCTTCAACAACCCACCATCTCCACCACCTTTAAGCCTCCATCTCCACCACCTTGCCACGCACCCTTCAACATCTTCATCTCCACCCATAACCATCATCACCTTCTATAACCCACAACCACAAACAACCCCCAACCACCATCAATCTCCATCCAAATCAACAACCAACAACCCACCACCCATAACCATCAAAAACCACCATCAACAAATAACACCAACCCAACAACCATAAACCAAAAAAGGAAGATCAGCACATGTCAAAACTAGATTCGTCGTCCTCTTCCACAGGACCCGCGCAGCTCCTGCACCAAATTTGCGCCCCATCTGCGACCAACTCGTTGGACGCATTGCCCTAGTCGGCACCGACCGTGCCTCTTGCTCCGCACTAAGCCGCCGCACGTATTGCCCTTGACCATGTTTTACCCGTTGTGCCTCCATCTCTCAGAGAAAAGAAGAGCTTATTTCCTCTGGTTGCTACCTTTTGTTTTAAAAAAGGTGAAGTTGAGTGGTTTATTTTTTATTATTTGTCTTTTTTTAAAAAAAATGAGAATATGGAAAGGTTTGTAAAGCATTTTTTGTTTTTGTTAAAAGAAATATAGTAAGAATTAAGAAAAAAACAAAAATGAAAGAACATATACAAAAAAATGTATTATAGGTTTGGGCTTTTGTTTTTCTTTTGATGTTTCTGACTTTGGATTATTTTCTAACTAAGTGGGTTAGGTGTTATTTGTTAATTTTTGGTTGAGAATTATGTTTAAGACTATTTCCTTATGTTGTGCTTTTGTTTAAAAAAAAATGTAAAATTAATTTGGCTAAGGAGGTAAAAAATATAAAAAAGATAAAAAAATGAAAATATAAAAAAAAAATGAAAAATAAAATAAATAAAATAAATACGAAGCTATAAAAAAATTCTTTTAATAAATGTAATGACCAATGATGATGATTGAATAGCGGATGTTATCTTCAATATTGTTTGGATCATAAGGGTTTATTGAGTAACCTAGTGCTACCTTGAATCCTGTGCATGAACAATCTTGTCTTCAAACAAAAATCTCTTTTCAAAAATTTTTTTAATTGAAATCAATCAACTCGCACTTATTTTCTAAAGAACTACGTGACTTTGAGTTCTTCATTGCACTTGAGGATACATAGGAGCGAAACTTTTATTTCGTCATGACAAAAATTAAATTTTCATAATTGTGTTTTCTTTTCTTTCTTTCCTAAATAAAAAAATAAAAGAAATAGTTACAATGTTTTTAAGAGGAGTAAAATAAATATATTTGAGATTATCAACTTTTGCACAATTAACTTAAGGTACTGTCTCAAGACGGGTGTGATAGGGTGCTGTGGGATTAAGTTTCTATCCTTCCCTATACATAACCGACTCTCAAATCCGATCTGGTTCTATTTTCCAAGAAAGGTTTTCTAATTTTTTCTAATTTAAATAAAATTGGTGGCGACTCTATTTTCATCTTTAAAATCCCGTGAGCTGCTATTTCGCTACGATTTCGATCACGACAAAGCATATTCCATGTTTCTAGTTAAGAAAACATACTTCTGATACTCGTATCTAGCTTGCCTCATTTTCGCACCACAAGTGGTAAACTATGCCACCCTAGTGTACTCAAAGTCCTAGATACCTACATTAGGCAATTCCTAACTTATGAGATTGCTTAAAAACTGGAACTTCCATAATATCTGTATACTATGTCCATTCATTCATCACTAACTCCACTTTCTCTCTTAGAAGTGACTAATGCACTATGACAAGTGACTATTGTCAACTAAACTTAGCTTACTTGTATCTAGTTTACCCTATCCTCATCACCTCATATGAGATACTAAAATGCATCTCTGTGTTGCCTAATGGTCTAGATACCTATCTATGACAATCAATTGCTCTTGGTTGCACTAAGGTCTCTTACTTTCCCATACATGCAAGAAGGTCTTTCTCTCTTAGAAATACTCTAATAGTGTCTCAACACACTTTACAAGGCATATAAAAGGGATTCTAATAAGTAAGCATTTTGATAAATTCTGCTCTGGGCGCTTGGGCGCCTATTCTCCAGCACCTGGGCACTGGCTAGGCAGAGCGTAACTCTGTTCTATTTTGCAATGCACGCCTGAACGCTCAGCACCGAGCACCTGGGCTCTCAATGCTCTGCTGTGCACCAAATTCTCTCTGGGCTATGGGCACTTAAGCGCCCAAAGCTAAGCGCTTAAGCACTGGTTACATAGCCAGAATCTGTAGAATTTCTGTGGAAAATGCTACTGTTCCATTGGAACAAGGTAGCTTCTAAGCAATCAAAAATGGATTTAAGGTGATTTCTAGTATCACCAACAACCCCTAAATATGTTGTAACACTTATACAGCCTATTGATTCATTTAATTTTGGATTAAAACTCAAGAACACCTACTTAGTTGCTCAATGACCAAATTCCCACTTTATGGACTAACTAGTGTCTTTCTTGGATAATCTTATCCATCTAGCATCCATTGAGCAAAAACTAACTCATCCCAATCAAAGAAAGCAAAAACTAACAAGAAACATATTCTTGACTTCTTAATCCTACTTCCATTCCATTCAACCTAACTTTTTACAATAAAAAGGATGAAGAACAAAGATGGAATTTAAGGATAGAAACCTCTTACCTCAAGTATGGAAGATCAACCTTCAAGCCTCATGCTTTGATCTTGGTCCTCAAGCTTCTTCCTCCAATTTCCCCCTTCTCCTTCACGGCTCCCCTCTCTCTTTCCTCTTTTTGTTTCTGCAACCGTGGGGCTTTTAGGAGAAAATAAAGGAAAAGTCCAACTTTATCCCTTAAGTCTATAGTTGGAACTTTATATCTGCTAAGGATACTTGAATTACACTAAAATAAGTTTCCTAACTTCCAACAACTTTAGAATAAATATAAAGATTCATCTAAATTATTGGTTCACCATTATCTTACTTTTCCATATTTGCTTCTAGTCAATCCAGCATTAAAACGCATAACCAGTATGCCTAAAAATACCAAACTAACTCTGATTGTTCTCAAATTTTAACTACACCATATTCAACCTATTTGCGACTTAGAAACAAACTCTCTAGGTTTATTTCCCTCAACTTAGCAACTTATGCATTAACTGAGTCATTTTAAGCTACTTTTTAACTTCTGAGTTGTAACTAAATGCATAAACGAACTCAGTTTGTCATAAAACTTTACTAACAAGTCAAGCAAGCATAATGGTACCTCTGAGACCATATACAAGACTAATATGCTTTTCGTGATGTTACATTTTTTCCATCCTTTTTAAAATTTTGTCCCCAAAATTTTCCTACCTCATATCAGATATGATATCATACTCGAAAGATTGCCACCTCACTTAGCTGTATCTAACTCGACCTTAAAGGTTCTTATTCTGTAAGATAAACTTACTGAATCTAAAAACATCTACTAACTTAACTTGAACCAAACCTAAAGTGAGTTCTGTCTCTTTCTTAGGTAGTAACTCAGGTATCTTCCTAAGAAACACTTCTGGATATCCTCTTATCACAACTATATTCCCTAAGACTTGTTCAACTTCATAAACAAGGAGAAAAGGAAATCATACCCTTAAGTTCGGGTTCTATTGTACACTTATTTAACTCTCAAAACGCAGATTCTAAGGGAATAGGCATGAAAGAATCATCATATTTAAACCTCAATGTCCAATCTAATCATTCCAAAAATAACATGGTTTACTAATAACCAAAACCATGCCTAGACTAATGTCTATGTCAAGAAAAGATAAACTGATAAGATTCACAAAAGAAATCCTACCTTCTATCTTCACACAACAATCCAAACATACATAAAGAAGTTGTGACTAACTTTCTTATTGTTGTAAACAATGATAAAACATGGGAAACTCAAATATAGGTGAATTTAATCTCTTTACTAACTCAGATAAAATCAAGGAGTGGGGTTACTCCTGAATCTTACCATACAACCTAGAGATCATCTTTAATTATATTCTTACCTCGTATAAGATCGGGAGTCTGAGCTGCCTCTTTACTATTCAGAGTATAAACTATATCTCTAACTTGAGGTTAGGCACTTCTCTCTACTTCTGTGTACACTTACTTACAAGTGTTTTGGTCAACCATAAGTATAATATACTACTTGGCTTACTTATCAAGGTCTACTGCCATGTTAACCTTTACATCTAACACATCTTGGTCCCTTTATTTCTGCTTAAACTTACTTAACTTTATCTTAAGGATGACTAGGTTTAAAAGCACTCGGCTTATACCTATCGTCCACTATATTCCTTTTATGAAAACCTTGTAACTTTTGTTCCACTTGAGGCTAGCTATAGGAACCCTCAACTATTCTCTTTGAATAGCACTAAAAACACCATTCTGCCTTTTCAATCAACCAAAATAAAATGGGAGACACGCTGCTTGAGAGACGTAGCAGCAGTGAAGAAAAAAAACATAGGGAAGAAAAGCACAATCAGTAGATAATATTAGTGAAATAATTTTATTGTGTTCTAATTTTTATTATGTCTTATTAAATTCTCTATACTAAAAAGATGATGAAATCTTGATTGTTTTGGTATTGCTATGTTGAATTATTTTTACCTAATTTTAGGATTTAATGCTTATTGATTCTATTTTTCTATCAGATTGTATGAATGAATTTTTAGATAAGTTCAATCATGTTTTTCTCATGCTTCGTAATTTATTTGTATTATTTGAATGTTTGTAGTAATTTTTGGATATCAATTGTGATTTCTTATTAGGGATACATTTGATAATTTGATAATTTACTATTAATTAAGAAAATTTTATCATATACTTGATTATTATTTTTAGTACTTAATTGATAGATCGTCCATGAACACATGATTTACCGCTATATGTTCATTAGATAAATTATTTGAGTATAATAATTTGACATAGTTAACGTTAAAATTAATCGTGGTGGATTCTAAACCTTAGTCATTTTACATTTGGTAGAAATCTCATCCACATACTTGTTTTCTTTTAATTTGCTTTTATTTTAATTATTTGTTTTATTTTATATTTATATATTTGATTCAAATTTGTGCAACTAGATTAGGAAAAAATTCTCAATACTTAAAATTTAACTCTAAGTCTCTGTGTGATCGACCTTTTAATTGCTCAACTATATTTCGGTACGGCTCGTACACTTGCGAGTATTTAAAAGTTTTTATTAAAGTCACAACACACGACTTAACAAATCAATCCAATAATTTCAATCAATAATTACAATCACCAATTTTAAGAATCCCTCTCACAAACCTAAATCCCAATACACCCAATCTCATAAATCAATATTTTTCACTAAAATAAAAAACACTCAAGCAAGGAAATCATTTCTCATCAATATTTTCATCTCACATAACACTTTTAAACAATCCAAATCTCCTTCTCGGAGCTGCACCACCAAGCTGTTGTGTGGGTCCATCTTAAATGGGTTCATGCCATATATGTGTGTATGTGTGTGTGTGTATATATATATATATACATATATAAAGAGGGTTACGTCTTTTAAAAGGCGCTAGCATCCTTTCTCTATTTTTTGTGGAAACAGTGCCACCACTGTAAGGGAGAAAAAGAAAGTTTTTGAGGTGATTTTTGTGTGTTCAGATCAGGTGGTCATTTGTGGTCCGATGTAGATTATTTTTCAATATGTTGTTCCTTGCACCGTGAGCTTCTAGTTGTACGGTCAGAATTTTATTTCTTCATCTCTACTTGTTGGGTTATTTGTAACCATTTATTGGTTTTGAGCGTTGTTACTTTGTTGATTTCCACTTTATTGGTAGTGAGTATGGGTTGTTGTGATATCCTTGTTTGTTGGGAGACACTTTGCTAAACTCATTGATTTGTTATAATGGACATTTTTCTGGATTAGGTCTCGTGGTTCTTACCTCTCACATTGAGAGAATTTTTTCACGTTAAAATTGTGTGTGTTCTCTTTGTCTGTTTATTTTTGTGCATTTTTGGATATATCTTTTAGTGGATATTTTGGTTGGCTGTATATTTTGCTCTTCACAGGTTCTTTCAAGCAGGAAAGGTTTTATTGCCCGTTTGTGTGTTGTTGCTTCTGTTGTGTACACACTCCTTCCTTTCCTAACAACTGGCATCAGAAATTTATTTGCTTGTTTACTTGATTGAATGATAGAGCCTAATTACAGTAGAATGATTAGTTTGAATGGCATAAATTACCACAAGTGGAAAGAAAAGATGAAAGATTTATTATTTGTGAAAAAATTACATTTACCGGTGTTTGCTACTACAAATCCTAAGACTAAATCTGATGAAGAATGAGCTTTTGAGCAAGAGATGGTTTGTGGCTTTATTCGGCAATGGGTAGATGATAATGTTTTGAATCATATTGCTAATGATTCACATGTTAGAACTTTATGGGAGAAGCTTGAGACCTTGTATGCCTCTAAATCTGGGAATAATAAATTATTTTTGTTGAAGCAGGCTATGAACTTGAGTTACAAAAATGGTAGTTCTATCTCTGAACACATGAGTAATTTTCAAGAATGCTTTGACTAATTGTCTGGCATGGGTGTAAAATTTAACGATGAGAATTTGGGACTTTAGTTGCTTAATACTCTACCTAATTCTTGGAAAAATCTCAGAGTCACTTTGACTAGTTCTGCTCCTAGACGTGTTGTGACCATGAATTATATAAAGACTATTGTTTTGAATGAAGAAGTCAGAAAACGAACTTAGCAGACATCCTCTTCACAGTCAGGAGTTTTGGTTACTGAAAATAAGGGGAGAAGCATTGAGAGGGATCAGGGACAAGGTAATAGAGGCAAAAGAAAGAGTAGAAGCAAATCAAGGTCTAAATATGAAAACCTTGAGTGACACTATTGTGGTAAAAAGGGGCATGTCCAAAGGTTTTGCTACTAATGGAAAATGAAGAATAAGGGTAACAAGGGTAAGCAATAAAAGAAGGATAATGACAATGATGATCCTATTGCCACCACTACTTGAGGAGATCTTGTGATTATCTATCATGAGAATTTGATTAATGTTGCTTATGATGAGACCAATTGGGTTGTTAACAGTGGTGCTAGTTTTCATGTGACATCTAGGAAGGATTTCTTCACATCTTATACTCCTGGTAATTATGGGGTTTTGAATATAGGTAATGATGGTATGTCAAAGGTGATTGACATTGGCAATGTTTGTTTAGAAACCAGTAATAAGACAAAGTTGATTTTGAAGAATGTCAGACACGCACCAGACATCCATTTGCATTTGATTTCTGCTAGTGTTCTTGATGATGATGGCTATTTTAGTACCTTTGGTGGTGGACAGTAGAAACTCTTTAAGGGTTCTTTGGTTATGGCACATAGAAAGAAGTGTTCAGTTTGTATTGGACCAAGGCTTCAGCTTCTGTTGATGCTGGTAATATAGTTAAGTGTGATAACTGGTCAGAGTTATGGCACAAAAGACTTAGCTACATTAGTGAGAAGGGACGTGATACTTTGGCCAAAAGGAATCGACTTTCAAGTTTGAAGGGTGGAAGATTGGAAAAGTGTGCTCATTGCTTGATTGGGAAGCATAAGAGTCTTTATCAAGAGTCATCATTCTTTCAGGAAATCAGAGGTGCTTAAGTTAGTGTATTTAGATCTTTGTTGTCCAATGAGGACTAAAACATTTGGTGGTGCACTTTACTTTGTTACTTTCATTGATGATCATTCAAGGAAACTTTGGGTTTATGCCTTGAAGACTAAGGACCAGGTACTTAGTATCTTTAAGCAGTTTCAGGCTTCTGTTGAGAGAGAAACAAGGAAGAAACTGAAAATTGTTCGCACTGATAATGGTGGTTAATATTATTGACCATTTAATGAGTATTGCAGACAGCAAGGTGTTAAACACCAGAAGACACCTCCTAAGACTCCTCAGCTTAATGGCCTGGCAGAAAGAATGAACTGGACATTGATGGAGAGAGTTAGATGTTTGCTTTCTGAAACAAAGTTACCTGAATTTTTTTGGGGTGAGGCTTTGTATATTGCTATACATGTTATTAATTTATCTCTTACTGTTGCTTTGCAGGTTGATGTTCCTGGCAGAGTGTGGTATGGAAATGATGTTTCTTATGACCACTTACATGTCTTTGGGCATAGAGCATTTGTACATGTGCCCAAAGATGAGAGGTCCAAGTTGGATGTCAAGACTAGGCAGTGCATCTTCATTGGCTATGGGCATGATACGTTTGGCTATAGGTTGTTTGATCTAGTTGAGAAGAAGCTTGTTAGAAGTTGTGATGTTATTTTCATATAGGATCTGACCATTGAAGATATTGATAAGGCAAAGAAGTCAAAGTCTCCGAGTACTGATAATTTGGTTAACATTGATCTAGTACCTGAGCCTCATATGCTTGATGTAGCTGACTTTGGCAATCATGATGATGTGCATAATCATATTTAAGGTGATCATGTTGAGGATATTGTTGATAATGTTACTGATGAGGTAGATGCTCCTGCTCGTGAGGTTGTTGATGAACTTCTTGTTTCACTTAGGAGGTCTTCCAGACATCTTATTCCCTCTACCCATTGCTCATCTGATGAATATATGCTCCTCACTAATGATGGAGAACCTGAGTGCTACGAAGAGGCTATGGAGAGTGAGTAGAAGGCAGAATGGGTTGTAGCAATGAATGATGAGATGAGATCTTTGCTTGACATCCATACTTTTGAGTTGCTCAAGTTGCCTAAGGACAAGAAAGCTTTGCAAAATCGGTGGGTTTACAGGTAGAAGAATGATGAGAATACTTCTACTTCGAGATACAAAGCTAGATTAGTTGTCAAAGGCTACCATCAGAAAAAAGGGATTGATTTTGAGGAGATATTCTCACCGGTTATTAAAATGTCTTCCATTCAAGTTGTTCTTGGTTTGGCAACTAATCTTGATTTAGAAGTTGAGCAGATGGATGTGAAAACTGATTTCTTTCATGGTGATTTGGAGGAAGAGATGTACATGGAGCAACCTGAGGGTTTTGTGGTGAATGGTAAAGAAAATTATGTCTGCAAGTTGAAGAAAAGTTTGTATGACTTGAAACAAACCCCGAGGGAATGATGTAAGAAGTTTGAGTCTGCAATGATTCAGCAGGGATTCAAAAAGACTACTTCTGATCATTGTGTGTTTGTGCATAAATTTTGTGATAATGAATTCATCGTTTTATTACTCTATATAGATGATAAGTTGATTGTTGGCTATAATTCTTCTAAAATTGACAAGTTGAAAAAGGAGCTTAGTAAGTCTTTTGCAATGAAAGACTTAGGACTAGCAAGACATATTCTTAGCATGCATATTACTCATGATAAAGTGGCCAAGCAGTTGTGTTTATCTCAGGAGAAGTACATTAAGAAAGTGCTTCAATGGTTTCACATAGATAAAACTAAAGTTGTAAGCACACCTCTTGCTTTACATTTTAGGCTTAACACTAGACAAGCTCTTTCTAGTGATAAAAAGAAAGAAGACATGCGGCGTGTTCCTTATGCTTTTGTAGTAGGAAGTTTGATGTATGCAATGGTTTGCACATGGCCTGATATATCTCATGTAGTTGGTGTGATTAGTCATTTTCTTCCAAATCTTCGCAAAGAGCATTGGAAAGTTGTGAAGTGGATAATAAGATATCTTCGGGGCACTTCTAGTTTGAAGTACTAAAAAATTTTAGATTAATGTAAAATTTTATAAATATGATTTATGTGATAAGAACTTTCAATCTAATGATAAATTTAGTGAGAAAATTATTCAATAAAAAATTATTCAATAGTATAAAAATAACTTTAATTTATACCATTATAACTTGATTCTTTCTCATATATTTTTAAACTTTCAAGTTGGCTTAACACAAAAAGGTCAATGCAAAGCAATATATTCAATAGAAAGCTTGTACTAAACTACGACCAATCTAGAGAAGAATCTTCTATATTTCTCATATGCACATAGAAAGCATCCTAGTCATTGATATGTTGATTTTTTAATTCAAATATATATGTTACGCGGATTAGCATTAATCAATAATTAAAATATTATTTAAATTATTAATATATATTAATTATGGAATTATAGTTTATAATATAACACTTGGTCAATTTATGAATATTGTAATTGAGCTTTTGTTGTGAATGACCCGTGATAGGTTAGGCTGTTCATTTGGTAGCCTATTGAGAGGTCTCTACTCTCATTTGGTAAGGGAATAAAACTGACTTCCCCATTAGGCAGTTTATAGAACGCATAAAAAACTTACCAGGTAGAGGGCAGTTTTTCTCTCACACACGGTTTCTTCTTGATCCCTTCACTGAACAACAATGGATTCAAAATCATGTCAGATACACATTCTTGATCTATTTCTTGAATATAATGTGTTTAATATGCTATAATCTTGTATCTATAACTGATCTAGGTTTATAGAATTGAAATAAATCCATCAATTGGTATCAGAGTCATATAGATACAGATCATGGCTATTATATTTTCTTTTTCCATAAATAAAACAGAAATTTCGTATACCCTAATTTATGAACCCTAATTTCGATTGGATCTAGTTTTGACTGAATTGATCAAATTAGTTTAAGGGTTTTTCTTGTTAGTGAATGTTGATTCATATACCCAAATATTATGTCATTCAAATTTCAAATACAAAAGCAATATTTGTTCTGAAACGATGAAAAACGCACCGATCAGTGAATTTTTTTTCGCTCTGATCATGCAAAACCCAGAAGAATTGTTGAATTTTGAATTCAATTTAATTGGAAATGCATGTGGTGCTGAAACGATACATTTTAAGGAATTAACTTCCTCTCGGTGAAGCACTGTGAATCTTTAATCTTATGACTTGGAGGTTTGTTAAAGATGCAATTTATAAAAAAAAATGGACTATTTTTATTTTTTATTTTTTTTTTGTAAATCGTCTCTAATGTTGCATTTGCAATTGAAATTTTTGCAAATCGTTTTGAGCATTCATTTTTTATTTTTTTATTTTTTTGTCCAATAATTATTATTTAACATTTTAATGATTTTGGACATCTATAAATATTTTATATTAATTTATCTGAGAATAATTTGTTATTTTAAATACTATACTCTCAGATTTTGGGCTTGAACTATTCCTTACTCTGCTAGTGGCTCTTTGGTATATGATACTCTCTCTATTAATGTGTTATAGTCATGGAATTAATTTTTGGTCTATATGTGAATTGAATTTTTTATTATACATAATATGAGGTTATCTTATTCTATTAAGCATAATTGCTGATAATTTGTATAACTGTGAGCTCACCTATCGTGGGTACAATTGTGCAAATTTTGTGAGTTGAATGATTAAATTTTTTTAATCATATTTTTAATTGCATTAATAGTAATTACACTCTATCGGTGTGTTGTTATTAATGTAATTTGTTATTGTACGATGTGATATTATATTTATACTTATGTCAATTATTTTTCGAGTACCCTATCAGTATTAGAAATTTTAGTGATATAAGATTTGTGTATTATATTATTATATTTCTTATTTATTACAGCTCGAGACCCTTAGGCGGGACCATGATAAGTAAGAAATTTTTCTAAAGGACTTGTTTGGTTGTGCATACGGAACCATTTAATTCTCTTGTTGTATGATAACATTGTGCATATTAAATGTTTATTTTTGTTGTTCTCATGCCAGCCTCTTTGCCCATGTAATTGACTTCAATCAAGACTTTGAATGGAACTAATTTTGAGGATTAGAAAGAATATCTGGATCTCTATTTGGCTATCACTAATATGGACTTGGCTTTGAGAGAAGAAGAGCCTGCTGCTCTTACTACTGAGTCCACTACTGCTGAAAAGACTTCTCATGAAAAATGGGAGCACTCAAATAGGGTGTGTCTTATGGTGATGAAGCACACTATGGAGAAGTCAATTAGACATAGCATTCCAGAGAGTAAGAAGGCTAAGGAATTTCTGAAATCTGTTGGTGAGAAATTCATGACTTTTGATAAAGCTCAAAAAGGCCAATATCTTTCTTTGATTGAGAAGACTAAATATGATGGTGTTAGTGCAATTCGTGAGCACATCATGAAGTTAGTGCACTATTTTAATAAACTGAAGTCTCTCAAGGTTGATCTTGGTGAGAGTTATCTAATTTGGCAAGTTTTGGAGTTACTCCCTTCTTAATTTGATGTTCTGAAGACCTCTTATAACATTCAGAAAAATGAGTGAGTTGATGAAATGATTGCTATTGCCTCTCAAGAAGAGGATTCTACAAGGAAAGGGAAATCACACAGTGTTCAGTTTGTTGCATCTACTTCTGGTACTAAAAAAAAGAAAAAAGAAATGTTACAAAGGCAATATTCAATATGATAAGAAGAAAGAAGGGAAAGTATCGTAACACCTAGAGCCTAAGAAGAATTTCTTCAAGGGAAACTACAAGTATTGCAAGAAGTATGGCCATAAAGTGGATGATTGTTACATTCTCAAGAAGAAACTTGAGAAGCAAGGGGTTCACAAGCCTGAGGAAGCCAAGTAATGCAGAATCCAAGATCATTGTGGAGATGGAGCTAGAGTATCAGTGGAAGAAATAGGAGTAGTTACTGTGGAAATAAGTTTGCCCCAATGGTTTAATATGTTAAGTTTTGATGATGACAAATACAAGTTAAAAAGAATGATACTTATGCTACATAGATGTACTTAATAGATTATATTGTTCATGTATGATTATGTACTTTATCTAGTTATATTTTACTTAATGATCATGCAATGAGATTTCTTTATATAATATATCCAATAATGCTTTATATGAGTTATAATGAATTAATATTGGATTCTATTTAAATGAAAATGTGCAAAGTGTTCTTTGTTGTATCCTACATAGAGCATATCTATTAATAATTGATAAATATCTTATTTGGATATGTCTATGAAAGTCTTATATGCATGTTAGACTAATTAGAGTTATACATTTATGAATCATGCATATGAAGATATTGAATTATGAATTTGGACAAACTATGTTTAAGTGAGCAATACTTTGTAGGATAGTCCAAGTACCAAGAGTGAGCATTGCAACAAGAAAGCAAAAGATCTCAATTATGCTCAACTTAAAGAGAATGTGAATACCTATTTCATGAAGGTTTTGATAACAACAAAGTCATGTCAAAGACCAAGTCCAAAGGAAGATTAAATGGTATAACTTATAGGACTTAGTAAGAAGCCTTATGGATATCTCAAATATGTTTTTCAAAGCTTTACAAATGGTTTTCACATGCTAAAATGCCCAACAAACAAGTTTTGAAAAGTTAGTTATGGTAATAGTTCAAATCTATGAAAAATAGCCAAGTTTGAGTTTTGCAAAACTGACCTTTAGTTACTCTTTTGATCATAACTTTCAAAATACTTTGAGTTTTGTTGTGAAACTTATTTCATTTGAAAGTAGACTCAAAGGTCTTTCCAATGAGTGGTGATTTGCTTTAAACGGATGAGAAATGAAGAAGTTATGACCATTTAAAATTAGTAACCAGAGTGGTTTATTCAAATAAGAGATGTGTTATTCGAATAACACACCCCAAAAAACATTCCAAAACATATTTTTAGTGATTTATTCAAATAACAAAAGTTTTATTCGAATAACATGTCCAGAAAACATTTCCTGGTACGCAATAAGTGGATTTATTCGAATAACAAAAGTGTTATTTGAATAACACGACTCAGGAAACATGCAACGACTATTTTCGGAGCCTTTAATGTTGATATAAATGATACCCAATGGCTTTTTTCTTTCAACACTATAAATAGATGGTTTTGGGTCATCTTTTACATAGAACCAACATTGAAAAACATCTTTCTATTATGCTTAATCAAAGTTCCATCATCTTTCCCTTTTTGCTCTGTTTTGAGAGTCTTTTGAGATATCTTTAAGAGCTTCATAGGGCTTCAATTTGTATTATCTACTCTTTAAAAGAGTTTCTATTCATACAAACCTTGTTGAATCTATAAAAGAGATGGTGAGGCATCCCTCAAATTGTAAGGGTGAGGTATCCCTTGAAAGAAGAGGCTCAAGCATAAGGGTGAGGTATCCCAAGGTGTGTTGAGTGCTCTAACTTGTAAAGGTCATCAAGTACCTGTTTGAAGCTTGAAGAATTAGTGAAAAATCTCGAGTGGTTTACTTGAGGACTGGACGTAGGCCACAAGTGGTTGGTGGCTGAACCAAGATAAATACTGTGTTTGTTTCTCTCAACTCTATCTCCTTTATATTTGTGCTTTCATTATATATGCTTAAGTTGAATTTGATATCTAACTTATTTGTTTGATTTATCTTATAGCCCAAGTGGCATTTGAGAAATCTCTAATAGTTGTACTTTTTTTGTTGCATGTGTTGATTAAAAATATCAAAATGCATATTTTCTCAAAGTTGTTTTAAAAATTTGTAATCACCCAATTCACCCCCCTCTTGGATGATGGTTGCCATGACTAACAGTTACCTTGTTTTTACCTTCTGGACATACTTTATTGTTGAAAGATGTTGTTTATGTACTTCCATGAGAAGGAATTTAGTTTCAGTTTCAACTTTGGATAGATGTGGCTACCCTTTTGAATTTGGTAATAGAAAAGTTGTTGTTTGTTTTAATTCCGTTATTGTTAGTTCAGGAGTTTTGTGTAATGGGCTATATATGCTAAATTTGAATGATATGTCTGTTTACTCCGTTGTTGGAAGTAAGCGTAGTAGGACTAATGAGAGTTCTTCTATGTTATGACATAGATGCTTGGGGCACATCTCTAGGCCCTGAATTGAAAGACTGATCAGGGAAGGTATTCTTCATAACCTTGACTTCTCTGATTTTGACACTTGCATTGATTGTGTTAAAGGCAAGTTCACTGCCAAAACTAGGAATAAAGGAGCGAACATGTGTGATGATGTGCTACAGTTGATTCACACAGATATATGTGAACCTATTACACCTACTGCCATGAGTGGATATAGGTATTTTATTACCTTCATAGATGACTTCTCCAGATTTGATTGGATAGATTTTCTCAAGGTAAAATCTGGTTCTTTGGATGCCTTTAGATCCTTCAAGGTTACTATTGAATTGAAGACAGACAAGAAGATCAAATGTGTGATGTCTGACAAAGGAGGTTAGTATTACGATAGATATGATGAAACTGAAAGAAATACAGGACCGTTCGATAGATTTCTCGATGAATGTGGAATTAAAGCTCAATATATTATGCCTGGTACTCGTGAGCAGAATGGAGTTGCAGAGAGCCGTAATCGCACACTTATGGATTTGATGAGATGCATGTTGAGCCATTCGTCATTGCTAGATTTTCTTTGGGGAGATGCTTTGAAAACTGGTATGTACATTCTTAATCAAGTACCTAGCATGTCTATGCCGAAAACTCCCTATGAGCTGATGATTGGAAGGAAGCTGAGTTTGAAACACTTTCATGTGTAGGGTTGTTGTAACGCCCCTTTTTTGGAAGGGAACGTCACATTATCAAATAAAATAAAATGCGGAAATTAAATAATTAAGACAATTAAGACCCGGTTCGTTTTATTCAAGATTAGTTTATTTAAACTTATCGGTACATGAGTAAAATGACGGTATATTATATATATGTTTTTTTTTTTTGGATCAATTGACCAAATGTAATTAGCCGTAAAAATAAGGCAAAAAGGTAAAACTTATAGTGAATAACTTGCACATATATTATATATATATGAATGTTAACAACGTTTTAAATACAAGCCTGGAATATCCAAAAGCAAAAACTATACCCGCCTAAAAAATCATGCATATATAACCATCATGCATATACAAAATATACAAACCACCAAAATAAATACATCGTGCCCCCAAAATAAAAGCACCGCGACCATCGGTAGCCACCAAGAAAATCAATCCCTCGGATGAGGAGGAACCGTGTCAGGATCCTCAGCGGGATCCTCCTCTTCTGAGGAAACCTCCATTGGGACCACAGAAGCACGGGACGGGGCCTGAGCGGTGGAATCAAAGGAGTCCTCCCAAGTAGTGTAGTAGCGATCGCCCCACATCTCACGGATGGGCAAATAAAACTCTAGTCGTAGGCTGACGTGGCAGGTGAGGACAGGCGCCTCGTGTTGTCTCCAGGCAAGGGTGATGGACACGTCTCCCAAGTAAGTATAGCGCTCGGAGTTCAGGTTGATGTGCCAGCACTCTGGCCCTCCGAGGAAGGTCAGACGCACATCGCCCAAGAATCCACGCATACGTGTCCCCATCTTCCGCAGCAGATGCTAATCTTGTTCGGGCCAGAAGCCGGGGAAGTCAGGAGTTTCTAACTCGTTGCCGTCGTCTTCGGTCGATACAAAGTATATATGTACAGACAACAAATAGTAGAAATACAGAAAGAGGTAAGACATCCTACCATCATTACTAGTTTAGCATGCTAGAAACAAAACGGCGCCACGCGCCCAAATAGCAATTCAGGATATCACATCCAATTAATAAACAGTAATTCCAACAGTAAGCAAATAAACAGTTCCAAGCAGATAATCATCACGGTAGTAATCAAATCAGTCATAGTTATGGAAAATGAATATTAACAATGACAGTGTATATCATGACTCGCATGCATGCTTTTCCCGAATTCCTATTCCATGGAGCTAGACTCAAACAATTGGAGAGAAAGATCAGGAGACATGTCTGTAACTCGGCTGCCGAGGCCAGTGCTATCAATAAATTTTCTCGTGTGCAATCATGGCATT
This sequence comes from Ormosia emarginata, assembly GCA_029884605.1. Taxonomy (NCBI): domain Eukaryota; kingdom Viridiplantae; phylum Streptophyta; class Magnoliopsida; order Fabales; family Fabaceae; genus Ormosia; species Ormosia emarginata. Next base: position 8,805,246 of record JAQQTP010000056.1, on the reverse strand, counting down.
GTACAGACATTCTACACTAGATCACGATATAGGATAGTGTCTCGGTCCGGATCGTCGGTGTATTTGCATCGGTCTACCCCACAGGCAGGAGAGCTACCAACCTCCCATTGCGAGGAACCCGCACCCCGACGCCCCCAAGGTCAACCAATGACCTACACTTGTCTATTTGCACCTGCACTAAGGTGTGTTCAATCTCCTAGGCAACTTGACCTTACAACAGTCCACAAGGACATTCACAATGCATATGATACTATGCATGAACATGTATGATTCACAATTTCATATCATTCAATATCATGCCGCAATAGGCCAATATAAGCATCAACATATATTCCTTATCACACACATACCACAATTTCCATGTCATGGACCTAAGAATTTCATTTTCAAAATTATTTCTTCTCTATCGGTATGAATACATATTCCTATCATATTTAGGTAAGGTAAAATCCTTGAATTCAGGGTTTTTAGGTTATGTTTGAGTTACAAAGCACAAAGAACCATAATCTCAATCATTTCCAGTTCAAAAATCTCATTTTTGGGTCTTGGTAATCGATTACATCACTCTGATAATCGATCACCAGCGAAACAGAATCCCTGTAATCGATTACCATCCCATTGTAATCGATTACACGATTTCCAGAACTTCAATTTGTAACTTCAAGGACCTGGTAATCGATTACACAAATGACCGTGTGTAATCGATTACACAATCGAAAAGAACCTCCGTGTCGATTACCCACAAGTTGTAATCGATTACGTGATTCCCGAAGCATCATTTCGTGACATCGAGGCTTGGTAATTGATTACACCATTCTTGTAATCGATTACAAGCTAGACAGAATCTAATCGATTACACACAAGATGTAATCGATTACCAGATTTCCAGAAATCACGATTTTTGTATCTTTATGAACTTGGTAATCGATTACAAGCCCCGTGTAATCGATTACCACGCGTAAACTTGCAAAAAACAAGGTTCTCAGGTCCTTTAACTCAAACCAAACCAATCATTATCATATTTTATCAACAAGATTACTCCAATACAGTTTCAAATCATGCAAAAGACATCCATAAATCATACAAACCCGACAAAATACATTATCATCAAGAACAACATAAAATGAGAGAACTTTATACATAGATTCAAAAATCAATAACAATACATATACAAGGTTCCTAGATGCTAAGAGAGGTTGAGGAGGAGTGTCTTCCTCTTACCTAAGAGAAGAAATCAAGAGAAACACCAAGAAATCTTCTTGTGAACTTTCGGATTTGAGTTCCACCAAACCCTAAAAATGATGACTTGATTAGAATGGCACATGGACATGAAAAACGAAATGTGAATGGTTATTAGAAGAACCTTGTAACTGAAAATGAAGAAGAGAGAAGAGAGGCCTTGAAACTTACACAAAAGCTCAAAGCTTGAAGCTTGAAGAAGATGATGAAAATGGTGAAATTTGGCAATGCTCCAAGCAAGAAAGATGTTTAGGAAAGGGTAGGGATTGAGGAAATGTATTTGGATGAAAGTTTTGTGAATGTTGAGTGGGGAGAAGGAGAGCTGCCGTAGCACACCAGAAAAAGAGGGAGAAGAAGAAGAAAATGGAGAAAGAAGAAGAAGAGTAAAAAGAAAGGCTTGAAATGTGTTAATGAATTAATGAAAAGCTAATGGTTTCCCCCCTTCCAAGAGCTCTTTGCCGAATCAAGAAGAGAGAGAAGTGAGGGAGAGTTGGCTTCCAAAGGAAGCCAAGGGCACATAGGTCATTGACTTGGTCAAAGCTTCTCAAAGAAGTTTTGACCATTTTAACCATTAAATTTGAATCTAAGTGGATAGATTAGACATAAAGTAGGTTGCATTAGGATAATGTGATAGTATTTTTTTATTACACACTATTATCCAATAGATAATAGTTACAGTTGACAGAAGTCAGTGTTTAATTAATCTGACAGATGAATTTTTCTTTTCGCTGTATCGATTTATTTTGTCAGTTAAGATTTCTCGAATATTTGCGAAACCTCGTAAACTATGTCAAGTCCCGGGTTTAGTAAGATCCCCTGTCGACTTATCCATAGTTCAAGGATCGCAGGGAAAACATCGCGTTTTCCCAATTCCGTTTAGCGCGCATGCAAAACAAAGAATATATTAAAATATTCGACGTTTCCGTAAAATTCTAAAAAAATTCCTAAAAATCAAGAATAATATAAAATGACTATTTATTCATAAACATGTATTTTTCAGGATGTTACAACACTCCCCAACTAAAAGGAATTTCATCCTCGTAATTTACGTACCTCAGAACAATTCTGGATGTTACTCATTCATCTTGTCTTCTAGTTCCCAAGTCGCATCACCAGTTGTTTCATTCCAGATCACTTTCACCAATGGAATCTCTTTCCCTCTAAGTTGCTTTATCCGTCGGTCCTCAATTCTCGCAGGAGGCGCCTCATAGGTTAAGTTCTCTTTTAACTGTACTGTGTTTGGTGCTATAACATGACTTGGATCGGGTAAATACTTACGAAGTTGTGACACATGGAAGACATTATGTATGTTTGAAAGAAAAGGGGGGTAAGGCTACTTGGTAGGCTACTGGACCTATCCGGCGAAGAATTTGGTAAGGTCCAAGAAATTTTGGAGTGAATTTTCTAGATTTCAAGGCCCGGCCGACCCTAATCGTGGGTGTGACTTTCAGGAATACATGCTCACCTTCTTCAAACTCAAGAGGCTTTCTCCTCTTATCAGCATAACTCTTTTATCGGCTCTGAGCAGTCCTCATTTTCTCTTGAATCATCTTAACCCTCTCAGTTGTCTGCTGGATGATATCTGGTCCAATCGTAAGACGCTCTCCGTCTTGGTACCAACATAATGGTGTTCGACACCGTCTTCCATACAGAGCTTCATAGGGTTCCATTCCTATACTCGAATGATAACTGTTGTTGTAAGTGAACTCTATTAGTGGTAGAACTTCATCCCAACATCCAGTTTGTTCCACAGCACAAGCTCTAAGCAAATCTTCTAAAGATTGGATCGTCATTTCTGATTGACCATCGGTCTGTGGGTGGTATGCTGAACTCAGACGTAACTTTGTTCCCAACGATGCTTGTAAACTCTGCCAAAATTTTGAAGTAAATCTCGGATCCCTATCCGAAAACAATACTAATAGGTACACCATGTAGCCTAACGATCTCTCCAATATAAAGCTGGGTCAACTTCTCCAAACTGTACCTTATGTTGATCGGGAGAAAATGGGTTGACTTTGTGAGTCGATCCACAATTACCCAAATCGAATCATGTCCTTTCTTTGTTCTCGGCAAACCCACAACAAAATCCATTGCAATGCTGTCCCATTTCCATTCGGGAATAGACAATGGTTGAAGCAATCCTGCTGGTCTTTGATGTTCCACTTTAGCTTTTTGACAAACTAAACAAGTCGATACACATCTAGTAACGTCACTCTTCATTCCATGCCACCAAAATAACTTCTTCAAGTCTTGGTACATCTTAGTTATACCTGGGTGCATACTCAGCTTGCTGGTGTGAGCATGTTCCACAATATATCGCCTAAGCTCTTGGTCACGAGGAATACAAACTCTACCTCAGAATCTCAGAATTCCATCCATTCCTTCTTCAATTTCCGTCTCTTTGCCTTGCCTCATCAGTTCTCTCGCTTCTTGCAAGAATTCATCAACCTTCTGCTTTTCCCGTATGTCATCCATTAGCTCACTTGAGATGGTGACCATATTCATACAAATCCTTCCGGGTTCCAACTTAACAAATGACCATACATCCCTAAACTGTTCTATGAGGTCTCTTTCCTTGATCATCAAGGCAGAAGCACTGATAGTCTTTCTGCTCAAGGCATCAGCCACGACGTTCGCCTTGCCAGGGTGGTACAACAACTGGAAATCATAATCCTTTAGGAATTCTAGCCATCTCCGCAGCCTCATGTTCAACTCCTTCTGATCATACAAGTATTTCAAGCTCTTGTGATCACTGAAGATGTTGAACGTTGCTCCATAGAGAAAATGTCTCCATATCTTCAGAGCAAAGACCACGGCTGCAAGTTCCAAATCATGTGTAAGGTAGTTCTTTTCGTGTACTCGCAACTGTCGCGAAGCATAAGCTACCACTCTTCGATGTTGCATAAGAACACATCTCAATCCTTGACACAAAGCATCACAGTACACCTCGAATGGCTCATTCGGATCAGGTAACACCAATACGGGTGAGGTAGTCAGTCGTTTCTTTAACTCTCGGAAACTCTGCTCGCAGCTATCAGTCCATTCAAAAGCTTGATTCTTCCTTGTCAGCTGAGTGAGCGGTCCGGCAATCTTGGAAAATCCTTCAATAACCTTCTGTAATATCCAGCTAAACCCACAAAGCTACGAACTTCCGTCACCGACTTTGGTTGCTCCCATAGATCATGTTCTACTTTCGACGGATCCACCGCAATCCCTTCCTTTGAGATCACATGGCCTAAAAACTTCACCTCATCAAGTCAAAACTCACATTTCGACAGCTTGGCATACAATTCCTTCTCCTTTAGGGTCTGAAGAACTATGTTGAGGTGCTCAGCATGATCCTCCCGATTCTAAGAATATATCAGGATATCGTCAATGAAGACGACAACAAACTTATCCAAGTACGGACGAAAGATCCTGTTCATGTAGTCCATGAAGATAGCAGGTGCATTCGTGACACCAAACGACATCACAAAGTACTCATAATGACCGTATCGGGTACGAAAAGCAGTCTTGGACACATCCTCCGTTTTCACTCTTATCTGATGGTATCCAGATCTCAAATCAATCTTTGAAAACACTGCTGCTCCCTTTAGTTGATCCATTAAGTCATCAATTCTTGGAAGAGGATACTTATTCTTGATTGTCAGTTTGTTTAATTGCACAGTAATCCACACAATCGTGAGGTACCGTCCTTTTCTCGAACTAATAACACCGATGCTCCCCACGGTGACACACTCGAGTTTCTCCAAAAGCTCCTCTAGCTGTTTCTTGAGCTCCGCCAATTCCGTTGGCGACATACGATAAGGTACTATAGACACGGGACCAGCTCCCGGTACCAGATCAATAGCAAACTCTATCTCACTAGTCGGTGGTAAACCAGGTACTTCTTCTGGAAAGACTTCAGAGAACTCTCTCACCACTGGAATAGTACTCAGATCAGCATCGCTCTCGACTTTCAAAGAAGATAGTAGCATGTACCCCTGAGCTCCTTCTTTCAAGAAAGCTCGTGCTTGGTTGGCCGTCAAGTATCTAGAATTCTCATCCACAGGAAAGATTATGGTTTTTCTGGAACAATCTAATAGAACATGGTTGGAAGATAACCAATCCATTCCTAAGATTATGTCTAACTGTGACAAAGGTAAAGATTAGATCAACGAGAAAAGACTCGACCTTCAACGGTCAAAGGACATTTAAGACGAATTTGGTAGTAACTACGTTTATCGGTAGGGGTTGAAACAAATCAACTCAAAAGGTAGTTCGATACACGGGTAACCCAAGTCGTAGCACACAATTATAGGATATGAAAGAATGGGTTGCCCTCAGTCATACAAGTACTTTTAAAAGATTACCTTCTATGATGCCTTCTCCTTGAATCAAGTCTTCGGATTCGAAGCTTCCCTCCACTCATAGTGTAAACTCGACCTCAACTTGCGGTTTCTTGGCTCGAGTCGCATTGACCGAAGGCTCGAAACCTTGCAATCTCTGGACACATGGCCCTGTTTGTCACACTGAAGCAAATGATCCCCTTGATCGGCAATCTCTTGTGAGATGATCTTTTCCACATTTCGGCATTTAGGAGGATATGCATATTCGACCACGGTTCGGTTCCGGTAGAACCTCCATCAATATGTTGCTTTGATTTCCCGTGTCGGGAATAAGGCTTCTTTTGGAAGCGGTTAGAACCACCATGCCTCCACCTCTTTGGGACCGTGCGGGCCCAAAGTTCCTGTTTCTCGAGTCTAGCACGAAGGCTTCAACCTCACAGCAGGTATCCAACAGCTTCGAGAATACCTTCATCTTCAGGGTGATGACGGCCTTCTTCACCTCATATCTCAGTCCTTCTGTGAACTTCTAACATTTCCAAGCTTCATCAGTTTGATGTTGGTAGTGCGTTGAGAATTTCTCCAGGTTCTCAAATTTGGCGGCGTACTCGCTGACGGTCATGTTCCCCTGTCTCAAGTTGAGGAACTCAAGCTCCTTCGCATGTCTCGCATTAGCAAGAAAATATTTGTCCAAGAACTTATTCTTGAAAACATCCCATGTGATGTCAGCTCCTTCGGCTTCCAATGCTCTCTGAGCTCCGTTCCACTAGTCTTCGGCGTTGCCGACAAGCATAAAGGTAGCGTAGTTCACCTTCTTGTCTTCAGCGCAATTCATGCCGCGAAAGACCTTCTCCAGCTCTTTGATCCACAAACTAGCCTTGTCTGGATCAAATTCTCCCTTGAACTGCGGAGGGTTGTGACGACGAAATTCTGCTAAGTTCTGTGCATCGACAGTCGCCTCGAGCTGTTGAGCAGCTCTCTCTTGTTGTTGAGCAGCACGTTCGTTTTGTTGCGCGATGACTTCAGCCATCCTCTGCATTGCTTCAATAGCAGTCCATTTCTCCACCTCTTGCCATCCTGTTTTCCCTTAAATCGATTACTTTGAAAACATAAGAAAAGTCGAGGATTCATTCAAAAACACCGATCCACGAGATCCACAAAGCACAAACAAGACAGACTCACACACAAGACCCAAAGAAACATAAATCGGGGCTCTGATACCAACTTAATGTAACGCCCCTTTTTCGGAAGGGAACGTCACATTATCAAATAAAATAAAATGCGAAAATTAAATAATTAAGACAATTAAGACCCGGTTCGTTTTATTCAAGATTAGTTTATTTAAACTTATCGGTACATGAGTAAAATGACGGTATATTATATATATGTTTTTTTTTTTGAATCAATTGACCAAATATTATTAGCCGTAAAAATAAGGCAAAAAGGTAAAACTTATAGCTGAATAACTTGCACATATATTATATATATATATGAATGTTAACAACGTTTTAAATACAAGCTAAATATCCAAAAAGCAAAAACTATACACGCCCCAAAATCATGCATATATAACCATCATGCATATACAAAATATACAACCCACCAAAATAAATACATCGAGGCCCCAAAATAAAAGCACCGGCGACCATCGGTAGCCACCGGTAAAATCAATCCCTCGGATGAGGAGGAACCGTGTCGGGATCCTCGGCGGGATCCTCTCTTCCGAGGAAACCTCCATTGGGACCACGAAGCACGGACGAGGCCCGAGCGGTGGAATCAAAGGAGTCCTCCCAAGGAGTGTAGTAGCGATCGCCCCACATCTCACGGATGGGCAAATAAAACTCTAGTCGTAGGTTGACGTGGCGGTGAGGACAAGTTTCGTGTTGTCTCCAAAAGGGTGATGGACACGTCTCCCAAGTAAGTACAAGTGCTCGGAGTTCGGGTTGATGTGCCGGCACTGCGGCCTCCGAGGAAGGTCGGACGCACATCGCCCAAGAATCCACGCATACGTGTCCCCATCTTCCGCAAAGCAGATGCTAATCTTGTTCGGGCTTCGGGGAAGTCGGGAGTTTCTAACTCGTTGCCGTCGTCTTCGGTCGATACAAAGTATATATGTACAGACAATAGATAGTAGAAATACAGAAAGAGGTAAGACATCCTACCATCATTACTAGTTGTAGCATGCTAGAAACAAAACGGCGCCACGCGCCCAAATAGCAATTCAGGATATCACATCCAATTAATAAACAGTAATTCCAACAGTAAGCAAATAAACAGTTCCAGGCAGATAATCATCACGGTAGTAATCAAATCAGTCATAGTTATGGAAAATGAATATTAATAATGACAGTGTATATCATGACTCGCATGCATGCTTTTCCCGAATTCCTACTCCATGGAGCTAGACTCAAACAATTGGAGAGAAAGATCAGGAGACATGTCTGTAACTCGGCTGTCGAGGCCAGTGCTATCAATAAATTTTCTCGTGCGCAATCATGGTATTGTACAGACATTCTACACTAGATCACGATATAGGATAGTGTCTCGGTCCGGATTGTTGATGCGTTTGCATCGGTCTACCCCACGGGCAGGAGAGCTACCAACCTCCCATTGCGAGGAACCCGCACCCCGACGCCCCCAAGGTCAACCAATGACCTACACTTGTCTATTCACACCTGCACTAAGGTGTGTTCAATCTCCTAGGCAACTTGGCCTTACAACAACAAGGACATTCTCAATGCATATGACACTATGCATGAACATGTATGATTCACAATTTCATACCATTCAATATCATGCCACAATAGGCCAATATAAGCATCAACATATATTCCTTATCACACACATACCACAATTTCCATGTCATGGACCTAAAATTTCATTTTCAAAATTATTTCTTCTCTATCGGTATGAATACATATTCCTATCATATTTAGGTAAGGTAAAATCCTTGAATTCAGGTTTTTTAGGTTATGTTTGAGTTACAAAGGACAAAGAACCATAATCTCAATCATTTCAGTTCAAAAATCTCATTTTTGGGTCCTGGTAATCGATTACATCACTCTGTCGATCACCAATCATGTCGATTACCATCCCATTGTAATCGATTACACGATTTTCGAACTTCAATTCAGTAACTTCAAGGACCTGGTAATCGATTACACAAACTAATCGATTACATCGATAGAACCTCCGTGTCGATTACCCACAAGTTGTAATCGATTACGTGATTCCCAAGCATCATTTCGTGACATCGAGGCTTGGTAATTGATTATACCATTTTTGTAATCGATTACAAGCTAGAAGAATTTGTCGATTACACACAAGATGTAATCGATTACAGATTTCGAAATCACGATTTTTGTATCTTTATGAACTTGATAATCGATTACAAGCCCCGTGTAATCGATTACCAAAAAACTTGCGTAAAACAGGGTTCTCGGGTCCTTTAACTCAAACCAAACCAATCATTATCATATTTTATCAACAAGATTACTCCAATACAAATTTCAAATCATGCAAGAGACATCCATAAATCATACAAACCCAACAAAATACATTATCATCAAGAACAACATAAAATGAGAGAACTTTATACATAGATTCAAAAATCAATAACAATACACATACAAGGTTCCTAGATGCTAAGAGAGGTTGAGGAGGAGTGTCTTCCTCTTACCTAAGAGAAGAAATCAAGAGAAACACCAAGAAATCTTCTTGTGACCTTTCGGATTTGAGTTCCACCAAACCCTAAAAATGGTGACTTGATTAGAATGGTACATGGACATGAAAAAAGAAATGTGAATGGTTATTAGAAGACCTTTAACTGAAAATGAAGAAGAGAGAAGAGAGGCCTTGAAACTTACACAAAAGCTCAAAGCTTGAAGCTTGAAGAAGATGATGAAAATGGTGAAATTTGGCAATGCTCCAAGCAAGAAAGATGTTTAGGAGAGGGTAGGGATTGAGGAAATGTATTTGGATGAAAGTTTTGTGAATGTTGAGTGGGGAGAAGGAGAGCCTGCCGTATCACACCGAGAAAAAGAGGGAGAAGAAGAAGAAAATGGAGAAAGAAGAAGAAGAGTAAAAAGAAAGGCTTGAAATGTGTTAATGAATTAATGAAAAGCTAATGTTTTCCCCCTTCCAAGGGCTTTGCCAAAGTGAAGAGAGAGAGAAGTGAGGGAGAGTTGGCTTCCTTTGGAAGCCAAGGGCACATAGGTCATTGACTTGGTCAAAGCTTCTCAAAGAAGTTTTGGCTATTTTAACCATTAAATTTGAATCTAAGTGGATAGATTAGACATAAAGTAGGTTGCATTAGGATAATGTGATAGTATTTTTTTATTACACACTATTATCAATAGATAATACATTACTGAGTTAATGAAATCAATGTTTAATTAATCGACGATGAATTTTTCTTTTATTTGTATCGATTTATTTTATCGCTTAAGATTTCTCAAAAATTTGTGAAATCAATGTCAAGTCCCACTTTAGTAAGATCCCCGTCGACTTATCCATAGTTCAAGGATCGCAGGGAAAACATCGCGTTTTCCCAGTTTCGTTTAGCGCGCATGCAAAACGAGGAATATATTAAAATATTTGACGTTTCCGTAAAATTCTAGAAAAATTCCTAAAAATCAAGAATAATATAAAATGACTATTTATTCATAAACAGGTATTTTTTGGGATGTTACAGTTGTAAGACAGAAGTTAGACCTTATAATCCTCAGCAAAAGAAGCTTGATCTTAAGACTATTAGTGGCTTCTTCATTGGCTACTGCGTGGGTTCCAGAGGTTGTAGATTTTATTGTCTTTCTCACTCCATACGAGTCATCAAGTCTGACTGAGCGATATTCTTTGAGGATGATTTGGATAGTGGGAGTCATACATCACAACTAGTCACTCTTAAAGAAGATCAGACCATAGTTTATGTACCGGTTGTTTCACTTCCTGCAGATATCATGGTTCTAGTCAATCATAATGAGGATCAGGATCTTCAAGGAGAAGATGATGTAGTGACACCACCAGCTGATGAACATGAACCAGATGACATTGTTGAAGTAGTCTCATTAAGACGATCTCAAAGAATACGCAGGCCTTCTATACCTGATGACTATGTAGTGTATCTTCAAGAGCATGAGTTTGATCTCCATGATAACGACGATCCTATCACTTTTAAGGAGGCAACCTCTAGCTCTCATGCTGCTGATTGGCTAAATGCTATGCATGATGAATTATCTTCTATGTCTCATAATATTGTTTAAGATCTCGTGGAGTTGCCAGTTGGTTGTAAACTCATTAGGTGTAAATGAATTTTCAAAACCAAGCGTAGTCCATATGACATAGTTGAGAGGTACAAAACTAGACTAGTAGAAAAAGCTATAGTCAAAGGGAATGCATTGATTATAAGGAGACTTTCTCACTGATCTCTATAAAAGATGCATTTTGAGTTGTTATGACTTTGGTAGCTTACTTTGATTTAGAACCTCACTAGATGGACGTGAAGATGGCTTTTCTGAATAGAGATCTAGCCAAGGATGTCTATATGGTTTAGCCTAATGGTTTTGTTGAAACAGGTAAGGAGCATTTGCAGACTTAAAAAGTCCATTTATGGATTGAAACAGACATTCAGGCAATGGTATTTGAAATTTGATCAGGTTGTCACTTCTTTTGACTTCAAAGAAAATGCCTCAGATCAGTGCATTTACTTGAAGACTAGTGGGAGCAATTTTATAATTCTTGTTCTATATGTCAACGATATTATTCTACCAAATTGACATGCAAAAAAATTTAAACAATCAAAACTTTCAAGACCAAAGAATATTTACTCAAAAGGGGGGGGGGGGAACTTGCTTTATATTTTGATAGAAAAATGCTACAATCACGTCAGTTTCATTGATATCCCTTTCATACTTTTTTATATAGCAAAATTTAAATATAAATATATCAAAATTAAGATGAATTTAATTATAATTAAATAATAAAAATTATATAAATATAAAATAATATACATATAAATATATATAAATAACATTATTAATTTTAATAGTGTTGGTATTCATTTCACCATACTCCAGTCATAGTTTGTTAGGTTTGCTTAATTGTGGGTTGACTATTTAGGTACCTACGTTCAGTATGTCTCAGTGGTGGGCTGCAAGTTTGCAGTGTGTGCAGGTGCAGCTGAATGGAGGGTGAGGTCCATAGAATTAAGAGGTCATCTCATTGGAATAAATTGAAAGGGTAAGTTGCGGCATAATAACTGTACGTCCTGCACAAAGTCAGGTACCTATGGAGTATGGACCACCACACGTGAAACCCTTCAACCACTCTGCCACTGAACCAAAACCAAACAGTAATGTCTTCCTAACTCTTAACTCGTTCCGCGTGCGACTTCCATACTGATACAAACATTTAAAAAACAAATTCCAAAGATTTGGTAAAGCAAAGAGCTAGATACGATAAAGTGTTAACGAAGTTCTCTCTATAGAATTCAATTGCGAAATTCAACAGTTCTTTGAAGGATTTAAATAATTATAGATGCTTAACCACACGCGCATTACTATATATTTATATAATTTTTATTATTTAATTATAATTAATTTTATTTATTTTTTATAATTATACTTTTATCCTACCATCGGTAAATATAAAAAATGAGGTAATATATGATGTGTAAGAAATATTATTAAAAAACATAATGTTATTTGAACTACATGCAAAAAAATGAAAAATATAATAATATATTCTTTTGAACACTTATTTTAATATTTATTTTATTATTAATTAAAAAATAAGTATTATTAGTATCACTTTTTAATAATTTTTTAAGTATAATTCTTTTAATAATTTTTTTAAATATATGAGATAAATTAATAATAAAACAAATAATAAAAAAAGTATCTAAAAAAATGTGTTGTTAACATTCCTCAAAAGAAAAATTGTCTTTGATTAGGATATCCTATCTCCGTATATAAAGAGTTTTGTGAAAGATATTTGTTAAGGAAGTCAAAATAAAAGTTCTGAATGAAAAAGTATACTTTTTCAATTTTTTATGTACTGAATGCATTGATTTTATTTGAAATTTCTTATTTTTACTTCCTTAACACATGCCTTTAGCAAAATCTGTAATTGACAATTGACGATAATTTTAATGATAATAAACAAGAAGATGATGACAAGATCAAGTTTAAGAACCTTCAAGACTAGTATTAGAACTTAGATTAAAAGAGTTCATACTTAAGCTCCAATTTTTTTTTCAAGAACTCATGATAGCACTCATGTTTTCCAAGTTATTAAACTGAGTTTTGAAATCATAAGGATACATGTTAAGGAAGTCAAAATAAAATATTCTAAATGAAAAAATTTACTTTTTCAATTTTTTATGTACTAAATGCATTGATTTTATTTGAAATTTCTTATTTTCACTTTCTTAACATGTGCCTTTAGCAAAATTTGTAATTGATAATTGACGATAGTTTTGAAAATAATAAACAAGAAAATGATGGTAATATCAAGTCCAAGAACCTTCAAGATTAGTAGTAGGACTTAGATTATTTGCAAAGATAAAAGGACTCACACTTAAGCTCCAAATCATTTTTTCAAGAACCCAAGATAGCACTCATGTTTTTCAAGTTGTTAAAATGAGTATTGAAATAATAAGAAATGGCTTTAATTGTCTAAAAGCTTGTTAGAACTTTTGAAGACATTTGGCGAAGTTTTTCAAAGCTGATTGAAGAGTTTTTGAAGGCAATAATCAATTATGAAGTTTCCATAATCGATTAGCAAAAGTCAGAATGCCAAAGTTTCTGTTTCTTCAAGCAATAATCAATTATAGTAGGGCCAATAATTGATTATTGCACTTAAAAGACATTGTGTGCCTTTTGTTTTAAAAGCCAATAACTGATTAGGCTATATGGGTAATCAATTATTGAATTCCAAAAACTCATTCCTTGTTGTGCTATCATGATGATTGTAACAACCTCGATGACATGTCAGGCTTGTATAGGGTTACAGAGGTAGTTTAATACTTGTTTGACATGCTTGTGAAGTTTTATGGTGAACTGAGTTAATTTAAGTACTTTGCTGCAACACAGAAGGTGGAAAGTGACCTAAAATGACTTAAAAATGGTTTTAAAGGGTAAATTAAGGGAAATAAATATGAATAATTTATTTCTAAGTCATAAGTGAGCTAAGCAAGAGGCAATTAAAATTTTAAGAAAATTTGAGTTGATTTTGTATTTTTAAGTACTCTGAGTGAGTGTTTTAATATCGGATTAGCTTATAGCAGATATAAAAATGTATGGAAATGAAAAAATTAGAATTTAGGTGAATCCTAGGATTTTCTTTAATATCTTTGGAAGTGGCGAAAATTGAATTAATAAAATTTAAGTATTCTTAACAGATATAAAATTCCAATCACAGTAACTTAAAGTTACTAAATCTCCAAATGTCTTTATCTTATATTTGACTTTATCACTCATTCCCTCACTCTTTCTCATGTTTGAGGCAGCAGAAATGAAGAGAGAAAATGGGGAAATAAGGGTTGTAACACCCCAAGAAATCGTAATTTATTTGTTTTGATCGATTCTGAATTATTTTGAATAATCCGACTCGACTTCTGTGAATTTTATGATTTTTGTGATTTTAGGAAATTTTTGGGAGTTTTTACGTTTTTGATTATTTTAATATTATTTTTGGGTTGTATATATAAGCCTTCGTATTTTATTTCTTTATCTCAATCCTTAATTATTTTTACTAATCTGATTTGATTTTCATGAGTTTTACAATTATTATGATTTTTGTGAATTTTTGTGATATTTCGATATTTTGAATATTTTAATATATTTTATGAATATTTTAATATATTTTAGATATTTTAAGATATTTTGAATATTTTATTATATTTTAGATATTTTAAGATATTTTGAGATATTTTGAGATATTTTGAAATATTATATTATATTTTTTTTGATATTTTAGTATATTTTGAATATTTAATATATTTCGATATTTTGGGCTATGTGTAGGCCAAGGCGTCTTAAAAATAAAAATTTTTATTAGTCGAAAAGCTTTGTCTTGTTGATTCGAATGAGGATCTTACTAAATCAAAATCGAAACGCTTTTTGACATTTTGTTTCCTTACGATTTTATCTGACAAATAAAATCGGGATATGTTTATTATCCATTGATAATATCTTTCTTGAAAAATATCTAGTGGATGATTCTAGACATAAGCCTAGTCACCCACTCTAGAATGTTCTAGACGATGACTCATCGTTTAGTGACTCACCTAGGTGACTAGCCTAGTGACTCATATGTTCCAGCTTGTTCTAGAAGACTCTAGAAAATGTATTGTCACGCGCCTAGTCATCAAGCACTTTACACGTAGACCAATAAGGAGCCGGTCAAAGTTGGTGGCTGTGACTCATCGCGAAGGACCAATAGGAACTTGACACGTGGCGCGACACTTCAGCACCTATGACTCAGCATCTTCGGGAAGCTTCTAGAAGCGGTGACTCGCTATGTTCCAGAAGCGGTGACTCGCCATGTTCCAGAAGCAGTGACTCGCCACATTCTAGAAGGTTGTAGAAATGCTGACTCACCCTGTGACTCGCCGCAGTGAATCACACGTTCCAGAAGGTTCTTTGACGACTCACCATGCTGACTCAGCGCAATGACTCACCATTGCTGACTCAGCTAGTGACTCAGCTGATGACTCACCATGCTGACTCACCTGTTCTAGGAAATATCTACACTAACTCATCATGCTGACTCATCGTAGTGAGTCACATGTTCTAGAAACTTCTCTTTGATGACTCGCTCTGTGACTCATCAAGGGCAATCAGTAGAAAATGATCAACAATAGTTGCTACTTAGCTAGAACGAGAGAAAAATATAGGCATATTTTATTATCCATTGACAATAGACACTGACTTTATAAGCAGTAATTATTGTTCATTGCTTATAGTATACCGAAAAATATCTTAAGTCTTCATCTTTTTCATGAAGTCTATAAATAGGAGGGCTTTGATTCATTTGCAATTTTGGCAAGAAGCTCTCACCCCTTTTTCTCTCCTTGTACTCCACGACCATAACACTCAAATGGAAGACAACATTCATCCATTCATCTCACTTGCTCTCTTACACATCCTTTTCTCCAAAGAACCAAGAACAAGCAACCAAAACTCTCTCATTTTCTCTCCTCCATAGATTCGGCCAAGCACCAAGAACAACTCTCCAAATTTCTATAATTCCTACCAATATCATTTCTTGAATCCTTTCATCAATCCAAGACACTTTCATGTTAGGAATTTCTCAAGATTTATTCATTTCCATCTTCCTATCAAGCAAAGAACACAAAAGCTCCTATCTTTCTCTTCTCCAAGCTCACGGCCAAGAGGCCATGGTTCTACCATCACTCTTCAATAATTTACACTAACCATATATCTTGGATCCTTACCTTGTTTCAAGGCACTTTGTAGTTGGAGTCTTGATCAAAATCACTTATCTTCAAGGAGTTTTTTTAAAAACCAAACACATAACTCTCACCTTTATTCTCTATGGAAGCTCACGGCCAACCCCACAAAATCACCTTCCAAGCTTCAATAATTCTAAACAACCTGAGATCTTGAATCTCCATGCTATTCTAAGGAACTTTCATGTTGGAGATTTTCCATAAATCATCCATCTTCATCTTTGTTCTTCAAGCTCAAGGTTTGGAGTTTTAAGGTGAACTTTATGAAATCTTCACTATTGATTTCATTCTTTCCTTCTAGACCATATTTTGATCCATGGTTTTTCTTATTTAATCCTTAGATGTTAATATTTCATGTTTTCTTTGATTTTCAAGAAGCACTTGATGGTTAAAGTTCATCTTGAAGGAAACAATAAGAGGACATATAAGGAACTTTGGAGGTTTCATCAAGAGGTAAGAGGGAGCTTACCCTCATCAGCCATGTGTTGGTGGTGAGGAATGAATGTGTTTATGGTGAAGAATCCATAAGGATTCATTCACTTGATTGTTTAAAGTTTTCCTATTTGTGATTGATTTTGTGTGCAAGCATATCTATAGCTTTAAAATATATGGTATGTGTTTTATGATTGCTTTAATATATGGTATGTGTTCATAGATGCACGATAGTTATTGTAGGACATGAATAATATGTTGAAGAATTGCATGAGTGTTCTAAAGAACACATATAGCCCACGGTTTTTACTATCCCAAAGATAACTAAAATGTTCTCAACTATTTTCTAAAGCAAGGATTAATAAACTTAATTAGTAATGATTTTTACAAGGACTTAGTTAGTAGAAGATAATTTAAAAATGATTTAAACATAGCGAATTTCGGCCAACATGTCAATTTAAGACACTTTTGATCTAAATTATTTTCTAAGAGTAGATTATGTAATTTAATAAAGGGGAACTCAATTTAATAAATTTAGAAATATAAAGAGAATGATTTTAATGATAATAAATTAGATTAAGAATTTTTATAAGAGATTAAATGATGAAAAACAATTAAATAAGATTTTTATGCATAGAATGATTTTGGGCCAACATGCCTACTTATGATGTTTTTAATCCAAAACTATTTTAAAAGTGTGGACTTATGAAATTATTTTAATAAAAACTTAATTAAATAGATTTTTGATAAATAATGGAAAGTAATTTAATTTTTAGAGTTCAATCAATAAATTTAAACAATGGTATAAATACTTGGAATGTGCTAACGTATAGTTCACTCATTGAGTTTTGAAATGCGTTAGCAAATTTCGAGATGTAATTATTAATTATGATTAAGAAAAGTAAATTTTTGATGGAAACGTAGAAAATATCACTTAATGAATTTTCTAGATAAAATGTCACCAAAAATTAATTAAAAATGGACTAATAATAGAGAAAGTTTCAATATAAAATTTGAACGTAAGGAAAATATTCTACGTAGTTTAAAAGTATTAAAAATAGCTTACGCGGTTTTAAAATAATGATTTTAAAGCTTTACGATTAAGAAAATGACTTAAAAATCTTACGCGAATGAGAAAATGATTTAAAAACACTACACGATTTTAAAAATAGCAAAATATATTTACGTGATTTAAAAACGTTTGTAAAAACGATGAGATTGTGAAAACGCGATAAAATTTCTACGCGATTAAATGGAACAACGAATTTTACTGTTGGGCCAAAGTGGTGGACCCAGACATGTGGAAATATGGTACGTCAAGTGGGAACATACTGTATTTTGGATATGCGAAAATATGGTACGTCAAGTGGGAACGTACTGTGTTTGAGATTATTGCCATTGAGGGCATTTGCGTAAATATAAGGATATTTTGAGACTAAGGGTAATTTGATAATTTTATTCATGCATTGAGTTGTGCCAATTTGGTTGATAATTGGTGATTTGATTGACGAGGCAAATTACACCGTGTTGTCAGTGTGATAAGCGTAGTGTGGTTCATTTCTTTGTATGGACTTGGAGGCATTAGTGTGTGGAGTATTCCACATGGGGACAGTTGGTCGCTCCTCTGGGCCGTGGTAACTGGCAACACACTAGTGATCTCGACACGCACTATACTTAATCAAGATCTTGTAAAGACTATTTTAGTACAATGCCTGTAGTTACACGATGTTTGGACTGTGTGCTACTACACGATGTTTTGGACAGTGGGCTATAGACACAACGTAAGACAGTGCAATAGTTTGGTTGGGCAGCCTGAGGTATTATAGTTCTTTACGGGTCATTCTCTCTGATGTTTGTGTTTTTAGCTCTATAGAGTATGAATGAGTCTGTGTACATTTGCATATGTGGTCTGCATCTTTATGTGGTTATTTATATTCAATGTTGAGATATTATGTATGATGTGTTAATGTGAGTTATTATGCATGATGTGACTATATGGTTATTGTATCAATTGGTATATCTGATATAGTAATATTATTGCTGTTCATTTTATTATGATATATGCTTATTTGAATTATTTGTAAATTGATAACATGATTATATTTGTGATATCTGTGTGTATGGAATGACTTTGTTATTCGTATCATTCTTTGCTACCGTACTGGTATTGGTGAAAGGGGATCTCACCTCTTTGCTGTATTGCTTTGTTGTGTTTACATTGATTTATATAGTAGGAGAAACGAATTTCTTAGACTTATTGGAGGCAATATTCTGTGGTCGGTGACGGCGTCGATGAGTGATCTTCTCAGTTTCAACAGGATGCAGTTTGGTGGAAAAACGAAACATGTATGTTGGATTTTCTCGTTAGTGTTGTTACTGTGCTATTAGTAGTACCCGTCATTGGGTTTGCTACTGTTTCTCTGAGTCTGTAAGTTATATGTTTTATTTCTTTATTGAATATTATGTGGTATATATATAATATGTGTATTAATTAGTTCAATTTATTTCTGTATTACTCATACTTCGGTAAGTTTATGTTTCCGTGAAAAGAAAATTTAAAATCCATCTTTTAGAACTCAAAGCTTTTATGAAATGATTTTTAGGTTTTAAGTTTTTAGTTAAAAATGTGATGCCCTATGGAGGGTGTTACAAGGGTAGCAAACGCGAAGGGAAAAGAGGAGGAAGAAAAAAATAAGAAGTGAAGGTTAAGAGCTCTTGAGCTCATTCTTCCAAGGTAGGGGTGTTTGCTTCCCTTCTTCATCTTTATTCTTTCTAACTTGATGTTTTCCTTGTTAGAGTTGTGTGCCTTATGGAAAAGATGAGACCTTTGATTTATGCTTACCCTCTTGGATTGATTGTTGTTGTCTTTGCTAAAAGCTATGCTTGATTGTTGTTATAAACCTTTGAGTTTCCATTATTGTTCTCCTTGTATGGTGGTTGGAAAAAGGGGTAAGAAATCCATATGAGATTTGTTGTTTTGAGCTTTAAATTTCCATGCTACTTAGCTTGTGAGATTGTATGAGAGTTTTGCATGTGTGGATGGTTTGGTTGTGGTTGGAAACCCCCAAAATTTGGGTTTGTAGCAAGGTTCCTAGGTTCAAACGAAGAACCCAGGATTTTAATGGAGTGCCCTTGGGAGGGAGCTAGGACACTTGGCTTTCTGGACACCAGGAATTTTAAGGCAGAGAAGGGGAGGCCGTCACACTCCCTAGAGTGAAGCCGTGACCTCCAATAAAAAAATGTGTCAAATTGTTTTTTTTTTAATTTAAGAAATGTATGATGTTTTGGTTTCCCTACAAGGCTTGGAGCCATAGAAAAACCCTAATGTGCTATTGTAAACTATGTTGTTGATTGATTAGTGAGTTATATACCTAAACCATGTTAATTGAGAATTTAGTAGGTTTATACACCCTAGAATGTTAATGTTTGCGGCACAATGTAAGAGAATGAGTAGTTACCATAATTGTTAATGGATTGGATTATTATGTATGTTGTCATAAGGTTGACATTGAGACTAGTTATATTATGTGATGTATTATATACTTGATGATTGATGAAGATTGTGATCCTCTTATTTGGAGATAATATATAATAGAGTGAGGCTGGTGTTAATCCTCCCTATTATAGTGATGAGTGAGGGATAGTGATTTCCTTCCTCATCATTTTGGCAGTTGAGGTGTGAGATTCCCTCTCTGCTAGATGTTATCCGAAATGGATGGTATCTGAGTGTGATAACTCATGACATATTACCATGGATTTGGCATCATGACATTATCAAATACATGCATCCACACTTTCAGGACTTGTATAGGCATAAACCTAATACATCCATAGGCATATACTTAACAACTATATACATATCACTGGGATGGAGATTCATGACATTGCACCTCTCTAGCATGGAGATTCATGACATTGCAATTATATGGACAATTACATATTTTGAAATAATGATGATGATATTGTGAATGTGAATAGTATTTAAAAATTGTTTATAGAAATGAGTTTTTATATAAACTTATTAAATATGATTCTATTTCGGGAAGAGAAAGGAAGTGGATTTGGCCTTTGTCACCTTTCTAACTTATGTCATCTTATAACTTGAGTTTTGAAAGTGAGTTTTTTCCCGAAATAGCTGGAATGATTGTGATGACATGTTTTCTTAATAATTTATTGAGAATTTATAATTCTCACCCTATGTTTGTGCTTTCCATGATGATTCCAAGAAAGAAGACCCTTGGATAGTTTGTGCAGACAAGATGCAAGGGAGCTTATTTTAGTTTCATTTTGATACTTGTATATATTATTTTTTGGGCCTTGAGAGGCCTAGTTACATGTCTTGTATATTTATATTTTAGCTTTGTAATAAATATGAACGTTATATAGTACTCATTTCATCGTGGCTAATATTTTTTTTTTAATATAAGAATTTGTTACATTAGAATTGTTTTAGTAGATGGTAGCACTTGGATTTAATTACTGTAATATGATTTTGATTATATCATTAGTATCAAATTTAGGATGTTACAATGATAATCGATTAGGCAAAGCCATAATCAATTATCTGGGTTTCCAAATGCAAAAATAAACGACTAGTAAGCCGCATTTAATGCTCCCAACCACCTCCCACTTGGGCTTTAAAATACAAGTCATTTGAGATTTAAGGAAAGTAGGAAATTATTCTGAAACATTTTGTTGAGCATTTAATATAAGCTTTACTAGCCTTGGACTTTGTTACTCTGTTTTGAGCTTAAAAGTGTGATCATCCTTCTACTCATTGAGCTTTAATTTGTATAATTCACTCTTTTGAGAGTTTCCAATTCCATTATACTCTGATTTCCTGTGTAAAAAGATGAGATATCCCTTGTTTTGAGGGTCAAACACAAAGGGTGAGGCATCCTAAATGTGTTGTAAGTGCTCTTGATTGTAAAGGTTGCAAGCACCTATTGAAGGTTGAAGTGTAAGTGGATAAATCTCAGGTGAATTACTTGAGAACTGGATGTAGGTCATAAGGGGTGGCTAAGCCAGGATAAATCTTGAGTTTGCTTTTCTCTACTCTATCTTTTTTACTTTTGTGCTCTATTTATTGTATGCATACTTGAATACTCCTCATCTTGGATGTTTTATTTGTGAGTGAAGTGTTCAATCTCATCTATATATTCTCCTCAATCAATTAATAGCTTCAACAATAATTGATAAACAAGTGTTTTCCGAAAAGTTCGCAAAAATCTTTTACAAACTCAATTTATCCCCCCTTTTGAGTTTGAAACTACTTGGTAACAAGTGGTATCAGAGCTCAACTCTTGTGTGAAGAACTTAACAGCTTCAAGAGGAGAGATGATTTCTTCAAATAGTTTTTCATTAGATGGTTCTTTTATCAATAGACCTCCCTTTTTCAATGGTGATGGTTATGCATATTGGAAAGAATGAAGAAATTTTTTTATTGAAGCTATTGATTTAGATGTGTGGGATGCAATAGAAATTGGTCCTTTTGTTCCTACATATATTGTTAATGGTGTAAGAGTTAACACACCTATAAGTGAATGGACCGATGAAGATAAGAAAAAAGTTCAATACAATCTGAGAGCTAAAAACATCATTACCAGAGTTTTGGGGTATGATGAATTCTCTAGGATCTCAAATTGTAAAACAACCCAAGAGATGTGGGACACTTTGCAAGTCAATCATGAGGGTACTAGTGAAGTGAAGAGATCAAGAACAAACCTCACTCATGAGTATAAACTATTTAGAATGAATCAAGGTGAAAACATTCAAGAAATATAGAAAAGGTTCACTCATATTGTTAAGCATTTTGTTTTATTGGAAAAGACATTTCCTAATGGAGATCTTATAAACAAAGCTTTGAGGTATTTAAGTAAGCATTGGCAACCAAAGGTGACGACTATTGCGGAATCAAGGAATCTCTCAACCATGACCCTAGCCACACTCTTTGTAAAGCTTCAAGAGTATGAATTGGAGTTAAATAGACTTAATCAACATGAGGAGTTTGACAAAAAGAAGAAAGGAATTGCTCTTTAAGCCACTTCCTTCATGCTTGATGATGATGATGGAGATGGTTTGGAGAATCTTGAAATCAATAAATGGAACCTTAGCCTTCTTGTGAAGAGGTTTGGAAAATTCCTCAAGAAGAAGGGAACTCAAAGAATGTCTCATTTCTCTCCAAATAAGACCTATCATAAAGGGGAAGGAACTCCATCCACTCCTACATGCTACGAGTGTGGAAAGTTGGGACACATGAAGATGAAGTGTCTTATCTATCAAAAAAAGGTGGAGAAATTTGACAAGAGGCCTTCAAAGGACAAGAAAAGAAGGAGAGCCTACATAGCATGGGATGACAATGACATGGGCACAATGAATAGTTTCGACAATGGGGAAGCTCATCTTTGTCTCATGGCTAGAGGAGAAGAGGTAGATAAAGATGACATTGAGATAATATCTTCAAACCTTGACTCTTCCCCTTCTTATAGTGAATTGCAAGATGCTTTTGAAAAATTACATGATGAATCTATGATACTTGCTAAACTTGTTTCTTCATCAAAGAAAATTATTTCCTCTTTAGAAAACAAAATATATATCATAAACAAGGAAATTGAGGAACTTAAAATTGAAAATGAAACTCTTGGATTGATTGATGCAAATTCTTCATGCATCTATTATCTTGAAAATGCATCTACATCATCTTCTTTCTCATCATGTAAAGTTTTTGAAAAAAAGATTGAGGATTTGAGAATTACTTTCTAAATTTACCTTTAGAATGGACAATTTGAGCATATTGTTTGAGAAACAAAGATGTATTTTTCAAAAGGCTGGTTTAGGGTATAATTCCAAAAATCAACAAAAACTCTATAAGAACTTTTTTGTTCCATTAAGCATATCAAGTAGTCCTTTGATAAAGTGTTTTCATTATGGCAAGAAATGACATAGTGTATCAACATGCAATGTAAGGAAAAATAACAACAAAGTAGGGACTATGATGGTTTATGTAACATCTTCATATTAGCTTTTAAGATTTATATAACAGTTTATTAATATTTGTATTAGTTACCTGTTAATTCTGATGATTTTTTGAGTTAGTTTGGGCATAATACTATAACTCAAGACGTGAAAAATAACTCGTATTAGCTCAGAATTTAGCATAAACTACTTAGATGATGGAAATAAATATGAAAAATTTATTTCTAGGTCACAAATAATGAGCTATGGTAAATTTTGGAGGATTAATTGAATTATTTTGACATTTTTAATAATAAAGGATGCATGTTTAAAAGCCAAATTAAATAAGAAAGCAGCTTGAAAAATCATAAAATTTTGTGGAGATGTCAAATAGAGGATAAAGATTATTTTGAGAACGATTACAAGTTAAGGAAGATACATGTAAGCCTACTAGCTTAACTCCTTAGGTTTATCTTAACTTAAGGAAGAGTAATAGAACTTAACGATTGTTAATGATATATAGAAAATTATTAAATGATGAGAATATCGACTAAACAAAGTTTTAAAATTTTCTATAACACTTATGAAGGCTAGAAAACCCATCAATGGAAGATTAAAGTATTTCTAAGAGATATAACATTTCCACTTAACCATAAAAGTCATACATCCTTATCCCTCTAACTAATCTCCACCGTCCCTTACTATCTCTTCATTTTTACACTTTTATTTTCTCATTTCACTCTCACTCACGGTTGGCAATAGTAGAAGAGAAATAAGAAAGAGAAAGAAGAAATAAAAGAAAGAAGAGAAAGAAGAAGAAGGAAAACAAGAAGAAGAAAAGTATAACATCACTAAGGGAGTTAAGGTAGGGGGTTGTTGTGCAACTCTACCTTCCTCTCTTTCTTTTCTAGCTTCTCAAAATTTGCATGAATGAGTTACTTGTTGATTTTCCTATGACTTTTATGATGCATTGGTGTTAAATGTATGTATGAGATTAGTGAGTTTGAGGCTATATGAATATATATATGAATTCTTGAGAACTTAAGACTGATGATAGGTGGAATACTATGAATTGAATCTTAGTATCATACCTTATGAAATTTGGAATGAATATATATATATATATATATATATATATATATATATATATATATATATATATATATAAAGGGTGTTTTGATGATATGTTGAGAGAATGATTGGAAGAAATGGTAATTATGGTGTTTTAAAAATTGTTTCCAATATGAAAATGCACAGGATAATCGATTATCAACTTCCAAAAAGACATGATCGCGGTTGATAATCGATTAGACGAAGGTGCTAATCGATTATCAACTTTTAAAACATAAGGTTTTGCGTGATAATTGATTAGACCAGAGGTGCTAATGATTATCCACTTCCAAAATATAAGATTTTGAATAATAATCAATTAGACCAGAGGTGTTAATTGCAACAACTTAATATCTGTACCCTAGTATATCTGACATATACATGGATAAACAATATCAGTTCTGTTACTTCTAACTAAACATCAACTAATTCATAATATTTAAACAAATTCTTATGGAGAATCATAACTAAAGTTATACATATAAACTTTATACATACAACTTTTATATTTTCAAGTAAATATAAATTAATACATAAGCTTTGAATTAAAAACGTAAAACTAAACTCTTCTAATTCTTCTGTTATCTTCATTTTCTTACCCTCTTGTAGGGTCTTGACCTACTAATCATGAAAAATAACGGGGTAAGAATATAAAAATTCTCAGTAAAAATATACATATCTCATGATATTAAAACTAAATATATACAAAGATATATTTCTAAATTAAAACTCGTATATGTAACTTAATTATACTTAGGAATTGTTTTCTTTCATTTGACATTAAGCATACTTATCCTTAGCCTAAACTAGGATATGTTCATCCTTAGTCTAGCATAAGATATACTGATCCACAGCCTGGCATAGGATTTCTCATCCACAACCTAGCGTAGGATATACTGATCCATAGCCTGGCATAGGATTTCTCATCCACAGCCTAGCTTAGGAAGTAACTAATCCACAGCCTAGCTTTGGATATGACATCATTGGCATAACCTTGGAAAACTAATCCTTTCATGAAACATTCCAGTGTCGCCACTTTACTAGGCTTACCCGGCAATGTCAACTACTTGGAAAACTAATCCTTTCATGAAACACTCCAGTGTCACCACTTTACTAGGCTTACCCGGCAATGTTCACTACTTGGAAAACTAATCTTTTCATGAAGCACTCTTGTGTCACCAGTTTACTAGGCTTACCCAGCAATGTCCACTACTTGGAAAACTATTCCTTTCATGAAGCACTCCGGTGTCACCATTTGACTAAGCTTACCTGACAATGTCCACTACTTGGATAACTAATCCTTAGCCTAGCCTTGGATATAACACCCTTAGCCTAGCTTTGGATAACTAATTCTTTCATTAAACACTCCGGTGTCACTACTGTACTAGGCTTACCCGGCAATGTCCATTACTTGGATAATTAATCCTTTCAAGAAACACTCCGGTGTCACCACTTTACTAGGCTTACCCGGCAATGTCTACTACTTGAAAAACTAATCCTTTTATAAAGCATTCCAGTGTCACTACTTTACTAGGCTTACCTAGCAATGTCCACTACTTAGAAAACTAATCCTTTTATGAAACACTTTGGTGTCACCATTTTACTAGGCTTGCCCAGCAATGTCCACTACTTGGATAACTAATCCTTAGCCTAGCCTTGGATATAACATCCTTAGCCTAGCATTGGATAACTAATCCTTTCATGAGACATTCCGGTGTCACTACTGTACTAGGCTTACCCAGCAATGTCTATTACTTGGATAACTAATCCTTTCATGAAATACTCCAGTGCCACCACTTTACTAGGCTTACCCGACAATGTCCATTACTTGGATAACTAATCCTTAGCCTAGCCTTGGACATAACATCCTTAGCCTAACTTTGGATAACTAATCACAACTCCACCTTTAGCAAAGTACTTTTCTTACTCCTTTTACCAAGTCAAGGGCCTTGCCTCACTCCCTCAATTAGGAATTGTGATAAACTATGGTTCAACCTTTCTAAATAAAGGAACCAACTCTTGCCAACTAGGTTCTATGACACTCAATTATTGCCAACTAGACCCTATGACACTTAAATCTTGCCATCTAGGCCCTATGGCGCTCAACTCTTGCCAGTTAGGTCTTATGGTGCTTAACTCTTTGCTAACTAGGCCTTATGATGCTTAACTATTGCCAACTAGGTCCTATGACACTCAATTATGGCACTCAAATCTTGCCAACTAGGCTCTATAGTACTCAACTATTGCCAACTAGGCCCTATGACAATTAACTCCTGCCAATCAACTTAATTTACTTGTGTCTAATGCCCCTCTTTCTCATCACTCACCAGTGATATCTAATGCAACACCATGTTGCCTAGGGAGTTAGACACCTAATTATGGCTATCCATAGCTAATGGAGCCGCATAGTCTCCTTACTTTCCCTTGTATACAACTTGGCCTTTCTCTCTTAGAAGTCCTCTTCTTAGGACCTCAATAAGATTAAAAAGTCATGAACAAAGGGTAAAAACCACTAGGGTAGCTCAATTCTGCATAAAAACTAGTTTGCTCAATTTCAACCTTTGACCTTTCCTCAGTAAAATGAGCATAACTTGAGCTATAGAGATCAAAACCAGATGATTTTTGTGGCGTTGGAAAGCTAAGAGAAAGGGCTACAACTTTCTTGAAGACCACAAAAGCTAAATCTCATTCCAAAAGGAGACACGGGCCGTGTTTCCAAACACGCCCCCCTGTATTTTTGGACACGGGCCGTGTTTCTGGACCAGAAACAGTGCAGAACATTTCTGCAGAACCGTGGCACTGTTCCATGGTTCTTTTTCTCATTTCCAAATATCCAAGATCGGTTTTCTTGTGATTTCTAGCATCAATCTAGGCCCCTAAACTCATTGTAACTCAATTACAATCTATAGATTCTTTTAGGCATAGATTTATGTCCAAAATCCACATAACTCCAACCATTATCCAAATCTTAAATCTATGGATCTTAATGGTTGATCTTGTGTCATAAATGACCATCTTAGATTTACTAAGCTTAAACTAACCTAACTCAACCCTTGGAAACAAGAATCAAGTTAGGAACTCAAATTTAGCTATCCAAATCCCCTTTTCTATTCAAAAACCCTAACCCCCATTCAAAAAGAAACTAAAGGGAAAATATGAATAGAAAACCTCGTACCTCTTGATGAAGATCTTCAAGCTTGAGCATTGATATTGGATATTCCTTTCCTCTTCATCTTCCTCTTCCTCTTCTTCTTCTTCTCATTTCTCCCCTTCTCCTTCTTCTTTTCTTTTCCTTTGTTTTCTATTTCTTTTTTTGCCGTGAAAAGAGAGAAAATGAAAGATAAAGGCAAGGGCAAACTTATCATTTTGACATTTTACTGTAACTTCTTAATCTATTAAGAACACTTAGATCTCACCAAAACAAGATTTCTAACTTCCAACAACTTTAGAATAAATACTAGGATTCATCTAAATTATTGTTTCATCTTTATCCTATTTTTTCATATCTGTTGGGGGTCAATCTGGTATTAAAAGCACAATCGGTATGTCTAAAAATACCAAACTGACTCCGATTGTTCTCAAAATTTAACTGCATCTTACTTAACTCATTTGTGGCCTAGAAACAAGTTATTCATACATGTTTCCCTTAACTTAGCCTTTAAAGTTATTTTCTGAGTCATTTTAGGCTATTTTTCAACTTCTATGTTGCAACAAAGAGTCTAAACGAACTTCATTTGTCACAAAACTGAATTGACATGTTAAGCAAGTATTAGGATACCTTTGTAACTTGTTTACTAGCCTAACATGTTCTTGAGGGTGTTACACTAATCAATTATCCACTTATAGAATGTCACTATTGAATAGTGATAATCGATTATTAGAGAAGGATAATTAATTATCAGTCCCTTGTTTTGAGTAAACAGGATATTAATCTATATAATATGAAGAGATTTGATTGAGTTCACAATGTGAAGTGACTTATATTATGAATGTGCACTTGATAAACTAGAAAGATGATGAAAATGTGCACTAGATATATTCAATTGATGAGATAAGTTGAAATGTACACTTGTCATATGTATGAGATGTTTTAGAAAATGATTTGCTCCTTTTAGAGTATTAAAGTGAAGTTAGCATTGAATAATACATTGAGAATTGCTCCTTTAAAATATTAAAGTTGAGCTAGTAACCGAATGAGAATATAAGTGTACATTTAAGTGATTAAAGCTTAAAGGATACTAAAAATAATCTTCAAGAAAGAGGTGATCTAGAAATAATCTTCAGGAAGAGGGTGATCTAGAAATTATCCTCGGGAAGGAAGTGATCTAGAAATAATCCTCGGGAAGGAGGTGATCTATAAATAATCCTCAAGAAATGGGTGATACTAGAAATAATCATCTGGAAGGGGGATGATTTTAAATTCTTAGATATGAATTCTGGAAATGATTCTTGGGAAGGGGGATGATCTTGAATTCTTAAATATAAATTCAGAAGGTGATCCTCGGGTGAGGAAGTGAACCTAAATCTGTTATTTGACATAATCCTCGAAAGAGGAAGTGATCCTAAATGAGATTCTTTATAGTTTTGGCTAGAGTTACTTGGGAATAAACTTATAAAGATGATAATTAATGAGCATTAGATGATGATTTATGCTTGGTTGATTAGATACATATCATTATGAGTTTATTATTTATATAAATAATAGATCTAATATTGAATGTTTACATTGTGGAGAAATGCAAATATTATAGAGATAATGAGATATAGTTTGTACTTGATGAAATCTACAATTTATTGATGATGTGTTGAGACTAGATATGATGTTGATAATGATTAAAATGAATTTTTGCCTTGAGAAGAGAAAGGAAACTTTTTTTTTGGCTTTAGCCACCTTTCTATATGATAATTTTAAGATCGATTTGATTTCTCTAAAGCAATTGGAGTTATTATGATGACATTTTTTTTATATATTTGAACTACTGAGAATTTTTTAAAATTCTCATCCCATTTATCATATCTTTCCATGATATTTGAATATATGTAGTGTGTGTGTGTGTGTGTGTGTGTGATGCTAATAATAATTAAAATGAATTTTTGCCTCGAGAAGAGAAAGAAAACTTTTTGGCTTTAGCCACCTTTCTATATAATAATTTTAAGATTGATTTGATTTCCCCGAAGTAGTTGGAGTTATTATGATGACATTTTTTTTTATATATTTGAACTATTGAGAATTTTTTAAAATTCTTATCCCATTTATCATCTCTTTTCATGATAATATTGGGAATTGCAAATACATTAAGTAGCGAAAAAAGAATTCCCACCAAGGATCCATGCGAAAAAACCATAATCTGAGTGTTTTTTTCAAGTTGTTTACCTCTTGAAGTGAGATCAAAACAAGTGGCGTGAATCACCAACACCCTAATAGCAATGATGTCTCTATGGTATCCACACAAGCAGACTCACGAACGTCCAACATCCACAAAAAGAAGTTACGCCTCTTTCACACAGTGCTAGCTGCAAAGAGAAGAGAAGAAACTTATCACTCTCTCACTCAGTGTTTCTGTCAAGTGCGGCTAGGGTTTCTGATGCATGTCTTGACAGCACCTTTGTAGTGCTATTTATAATAGTTAACTGTCTTAAGAGAGTGAGAGCAGTAGCAAGGTAAGCTGTGCAACCCTAGACTCATCTGTTATGAGTCTAACCCACAATTGAACCCAAGTCCAACTTGGATCCTAATTACTCCAATTTAGTCTGCTCTATGCGTGCGACCCTGCAGGTTTTCATAACGTTGGCAGTAATATTAAAATCTCATTTTAATATTACAAGCAGTGAGCGATATCTAGCAACACATCGCTACCACTGATAGTAATATATTTTATACATTTTTCAACTCTCTCACTATACTTCTTAAGGTTCAATTAGGCTTATTTAAGTTGGTTTTGTCATATTTTGTGAAATTGAGCTTAATTGGATTATTAAAGAAATTATTGCTTAAAATGTCATTAATTTAAGTGATTACATTTTTTAGTAAACTGACCATAATTTGAGTTACAAATATTCAAAGGATGTGATTCTAGTCTTGTTAGAAAGCTAAGACAATTTTCTACAACTTTCATGAAGACCTCAAGATTTGGAACACACGTTTGGATAACTTAAATTAGAGTTGAAGTAAAATATAGAGTTATGAACCTGACAATTTGACCTCTGTGCGCTCATTGGGCTATCTCTTGGGCTATAGGAGGTCTTTTGGAGTGAAACTAGTGCCATTTGAAAGTCAAGACCCATATCTACAATTTTCATGAAGAACACAAAAGTCAGATCGGACATCTTGAAGTGATATTAAGCTTGGAAGTCAGAATAGAGGAGTTGTACAATAATTAGGCCATATCTCATGCTGTAGGTGGTATTTTTAGCTGAAACTGACAACTATGAAAAGTTAAGACAATTTCCTACAACTCTTATGAAGACCACTTGATGAGGAAATGACACATGCCATGAGCTCAGAACTGAAACATTTCATAGACAAGAATCTCTATAATTTCTACTCACTTATCTTCATCAAACAACTACTTTGGCATTTACTTATCATCATCAAACCATTCCATTTTCATTTTGTACTCCTTGAGCTCTATAAAAGGGAGCATTGGCTGATCATTTGATAATCTTAGCTTAGATTATGTTATTGTGTTATTTGTTTCTCTTATTGTAGTTTTCTTTATTCTAAGTTAAGTTAAGTTCATCTTTTTCTTCTTATCTCTTTCTTTCTTCTTGTTCATGAGTAACTAATTTTCATTTTGCTTAGGTGAAAGGTTGAAGCTTTTGGTAATAAATTAAGGTTTGATTAATTTCTTTCTTGTGCTTAAATAATATATCATCAAGTAGTCATTATATGTGTTGTATTTTGTTTCCAATCAATTTAGAAATATTCCTTGTAAAGTGGAGATCTTGATTCATTGTAGACAAGAGATTGACACAATGAATTCTTGAGCTCATTTATAAGTGATGGTGTTAGTGGATAATTAAAGGAATCATAATATAATTACTATATAATCTTAAATGAACCTTGAATGTTGTGTTTTCCGATTGGAACCTCCATTATGTGTGGATTTCAATTGAGTTATAAAAAGAAATAATCTTGTCTTTAATTTATTACCATGAGTAGATCTCTTAACCCAAGTAAATTCTTTTTCATTTGTGAACTACCTTTATCACCTTTATTATTGTGACCAATCTTTTTCTTTACCTCAAAGAATTTTTCTTCATCAATTCCCTGTGGATCGACCTCTGACTCTTGAGAATTTACTACTTGAAACAATTACGAGCGTCGAACCCGGTCAGAATTATAACCGAAGCTATTAACTAAGTTTGCAGTATAGTGAACAACACCGGATCATCTCCTCAAGGATAGTAAATGCAATTTTATCAAATTAAGTTAAGTTAGAAAGGGGGGTTTTGATTGTTCAAGGATTACAATGACAAGATCTGAAGAAAAATAACAATTAAAAGAACAAATAATTCAAATCTATCCGAGATTGGGTGGATTCAATCATAGACCTTTCAACAAACATTTGAAGCACATTTGAATGGTTAACTTGGATCTAACCGAGATCTCAACATCAAATCCAGAATTCATGCTAGACAATCGTCCAGAATTCAATTGACAAGTAATAAACATAAATCTGCAATCGCACCATTTATGTAGATATATGTCAATTTAAGCACCGAATTCAATTAACCTAGGCACCGATCAGTAACCTAACCTCTTCAATTACGTGATTAATTTAGATCAATCAATTCTAAGTTTCATCACAAATCTTCAATCTTCATTTACGTGATTAATTCAGATCAATCAGCTCTAAGTTTAATCACAATACTTAATCTTAAAATAAACATAAACAGAATCACCATTCATGCATTCAAGATCAAGAAAACAGAAGAAGAAGAAGAAGAGAAGAAGAATCCAAATATAAATCAAATACATTACATAAACCAAGGTCTCAAGAATCCAAACCACAATCTCTTCAAGAGTCCCAAATTGACTAGAAGTGACGTAGCTCTCCATTACAATGAAGGAAAAATATACAAGAACTATGAAAAGATATCTCTAACACCAAGTGTGTGTTGTCCCTAGAGCTCTCCACATGCTTCCTTTTATAGAGGATTCAGAGTAGTAGTAGATGGGCAGATGGGATTAGTAGGTGGATGAGTAGGTGGGTGAGTAGGTGAGCTACCTTGTCTCCGAAAGTCTTTATTGCTGAACTCATTGATTTTGTCATTTCTGAGCCAAGTGATCTTCATGAAAGTTCTAGGAAATTGTCTAAGCTTTCCAATGGCTCTGGAAACACCCAAAAATTC
This sequence comes from Ormosia emarginata, assembly GCA_029884605.1. Lineage (NCBI taxonomy): Eukaryota > Viridiplantae > Streptophyta > Magnoliopsida > Fabales > Fabaceae > Ormosia > Ormosia emarginata. The sequence goes on along the minus strand of JAQQTP010000056.1, from coordinate 8,772,360 downwards.
GTCCTACAGCCCAAGATATGACTCAATTACTACAGACTGTTCAGGACCAGTTTCAGCACCTCTGTTTTGACTTTCAGACCCAATATCTCCATCAAGGAGCCCGAATCAAGTTTTGTGCTTGACATGAAAGTTGTACATATGGGTCTTAACTTTCAGATTACAAATTTTCAGCTCATTTTATATGCCCAAACTCGAATTATGTTCTGGTTACTACACACTTTCGGGTTCCAGTCACAAATCCCGTATTCTGATTTCCATGCCCAATTAGCTCCACTAGATGTCTGAAATTGACTTTGAGCTCTTCATTTCAAAGTTGTAGAGCTCTCTCTTATCTTTCCTACAAGGTAAAATTCATAATTATCAGACATTTAGAACTCAAGATATGGCTAAAATACAGAAACAGTATAAGACCCGAATAATGCTGAAAAAATCAATTAAGTTCGATTCGAGTTCAAACTTACAAAACATAATCAAATTCAGTCAATTAAGTACATGAAGAGTGTAAATAACTAAACATAAGGGTTTCTTAATGAATAAAATATGTGATTATCAAACAACCTGCACTTAGGTTTGCAACTTTTAATTACCATCAAGTTTTTGACGCCGTTGTCGGAGACTTAATTTGAAGTTTTAATTTATTGTGATTCTTTTTTTGTAAGTAAACTTCACTATCAGGTATGTTCTTCATCTACTCTTTTAATTTTTTTTAATTTACTAATTTATTAACTAACTTACTAATTAACTTACTAACTTACTAACTTTTTAACTAACTTTTATATTTATGTCATTTATTTATGTTTTCTAACTTTTATATTTATGTCATTTATTTATACTTTTTAACTTTTTATTTATTTATTTATTTATGTCATTTATTTACATTTTTTTTTATTTTTATTTTTTTAATTTACACTTTCTCGACTTTTACTAACTTACAAACTTTATATTTATGTCATTTATTTACGATATCTAATTTTTTAATTTATATCATTTATTTACGCTATCTAACTTTTTAATTTATGTCATTTATTTTTGTTTTTTTACTTATTTACTTATGTCATTTATTTTTATTTTCTCACTTACTAACTTATACATTAATTTTTTTAAGTCATTTATTTATGCTTAATATTTAATAGCTGATTTATACTGCTAACTTGTATATTATTTTTTTTTATTTTAAGTCACTTATTTATGCTTAATTGGTATCGTGATTTAAATTCTGGTCGTTTGGTTAAAATTAATCATAATACTTTATATATTAATTTGTTTGAATCACAATCACACACAATTGACATAATGGCTAAAAATGAACCACAAGCTGAAAATGAACCACGGGCTGAAAATGAAAGTGTACATGATGAACATGAAAATCAACCATTGCGAACTATGCGTACATATTTGCAACCACATCAAAATTTAAGTCCATCATGTTTTATCTTTTCACTCAGTGCTAATAATTTTAAATTTAAGTTGGGTATGATTTATTTACTTCCTAATTTCTATGGTTTAGAATATGAAAGCCCATATTTATATCTAAAAGAATTTGAGGAAATCTGTATTGCTTTCAATGATCAAAATTGCACTGAAGAGATTGTTAAGATTAAATTGTTTCCTTTTTCTTTGAAAGATAAAGAAAAAACTTAACTTAACGCTTTGAAACCAAGATCAATTGGCACATGGCAAGAAATGCAATGTGAGTTTTTAAAGAATTTTTTCTAACACATAAAACTAATGCTTTGAAAAGACAAATCCAATTTTTTTTCCAAAATTCAAATGAAGCATATTTTTAATGTTAGGAACGTTTTAAAGATTTGTTAAATTCTTGCCCACATCATGGTTTTGAAAAATGGCATACTATAAGCTTCTTTTATGAAGGTTTAACACCTGAAACTAAACAATTTATGGAAACAATGTGTAATGGCGAGTTTCTTGATAAAGAACCTGAAGAAGCTTTAGATTATTTAAATCATTTGGCTGAAAATTCTCAATCTTGGCATGGTACTAATCCTTCTGAAAATTCAATTAGATATAACATTGCAAATGCTGGTAAAAGAAAATATCATCTTAGTCAAGAAGAAGATCTAAATGCTAGGTACGCCAGTTTGGCTTCAAAGGTTGAATCCATAGAATTAGGGAAAGTGAAAGAAGTCAAATCTGTGCAAAATGAAGAAATTTGTGGCATTTATGAGAAATTAGGACACTCGATAAATGAATGTCCAAATATTCCTGTTTTTAAAGAAGTTGTGCATGAGCAAGTAAATATAATGAACAATTTTAAAAAGTCATTCACCTCCTTTTTTCAAATTCTTACAAACTGGGATGGAGAAATCACCCGAACGTCAGTTGGAGGAATAATAATCAAGCAAAATTTATGCAATCACCGCCTCCTCAGGAACAATAGGATTCTCAAAATTCTCAAGGATATGCACCTTATATCCCACCATATAGGAAAAATCTTGAAGGAACATTGAATGCATTCACAGAAAAGTAAGAGACCATTAATAAACAAAACACTCAAACCATGATTGACATAAAAGACACTCTTTCCAAACTTATTTCTACACTCACCATTCACAAGAAATGAAAATTTCCTTCTCAACCTCAACCGAATCCCAAGGGTCAATTTAGTCTAAATGAGGGTAGTTTAGAAAATTAACAAATAAATTAAGTCAATTCAGTGATAACTCTTAGGAGTGGTAAAGTTGTTGAAAAAGAAATTCCTAAACCTTGTGAGAAAGATGATAAATCAATCCCCCAAGATAAGGCAGAGGTTGATAAGCCATCTAACAAAAATGAGACTAAACTCTCGTTTGCTCAACCCCAATTTCCTCAAGCATTGAGTAATTCAAGAAAATTGAATCACCACACTGAAATTTTTGAAATTTTTAAACAAGTGAAGGTCAATATTCCATTGTTAGATACTATCAAACAAGTTCCTTCTTATGCAAAATTTTTGAAGGACTTATGCACTGTTAAAAGGAAATTAAATGTTAAAAAGAATGCCTTTTTGACCAAACAAGTAAGTTCCATTATTCAGAGCAATAATGTTTTGAAACATAAAGACCCTAGTTGTCCTATGGTTTCATGCATTATTGGAGAACATAAAATTGATCAAGCTTTACTTGATCTTAGTGCTAGTGTTAATTTGCTTCCATATTCAGTTTATCAACAACTCAATTTGGGTGAGTTAAAACTAACTTCTGTAACTTTTTTACTTACTAATAGATCAATTAAAATTCCAAAAGGAATAATGGAAGATGTATTAGTACAAGTTGATAAATTCATTTATCCTATGGATTTTATTATCTTAGAAACTGAACCTATGGTTAATAGTTCTAGGTCAATTCCTGTTATTTTAGGTCACCCATTTTTAGCAACATCTAATACTTTGATAAATTGCATAAATGAAGTGATGAAGCTAACATTTGGAAACATGACACTAGAGTTTAATGTTGTCAACATATGCAAGCAATCACATGAAGTTCATAATGAAAATGAGGAAACTGATGGGATTAAGGCCATTGTAGATGATCATCTTCTAAAAGGGAGTTCTTCTGACCCATTAGAACTTTGTTTAATTAATTCATTTGATTCAGGTACACAAGAAGATGATGATATTTCTGAAATATGCTCTTTGCTTGATTGTACACAGGTAACGGAATACAAGGGATGGAAGCCGAGATTTGAAAAGCTAAAGCCCATGAATGATAATACTTATGAAGAAGTTTCCATACTAGAACTAAAGCCATTACCTGTTGGGTTGAAGTACACATTTTTTGGAAAAGAACAAAGCTTTCTAGTAATAATTTCATCAATCCTTACTGGAGAACAAGAAGGTATGTTGATAGAAGTACTTAAAAGACATAAAAGTGCAATAGGATGGACATTAAAAGACATAAAAGGCATTAATCCATTAATTTGTATACATAGAATACATTTAGAGGATAATGCTAAAACATTACAACAACCTCAAAAAAGATTAAATCCACACATAAAAGAGGTAGTTAGAGTTGAAGTTCTTAAATTACGTAATGTTGGAATTATCTACCCTATCTCTGATAGCCAGTGGGTAAGCCCTACTTAAGTTGTGCCTATGAAATCTAGAATAACAGTGATTGAAAATGAAGAAAAGTGAATTAATACCTATGCGAGTTTCATCTAGTTGGCGTATGTGTATTGATTTTAAAAAATTAAATGCAGCCACTAGGAAAGATTATTTTCCCTTTCCATTTCTTGATCAAATTCTAGAAAGAGTAGTAGGACATCCCTACTATTGTTTTCTTAATAGTTATTTAGGGTATAATCAAATACTAATTGCATTAGAAGATCAAGAAAAAATTACTTTTACGCGCCCCTTTGGCACTTTTGCATATAGAAGAATGCCTTTTGGCCTTTGTAATGCTCTAACAACTTTTCAAAGATGCATGCTAAGTATTTTTAGTGACATGATTGAGCATTACTTAGAGGTTTTCATGGATGATCTGATAGTTTTTGGAAATTCTTTTAAAAATTGTCTTGATAATTTGGATAAAGTTCTTAAAAGATGAGAAGAAAAATGATTTGTTTTAAACTGCAAAAAATGTCATTACATGATTACCTCAGGAATTGTGTTAGGTCATATGATATCTTCTGAAGGAATTGAAGTTGATAAGGCCAAAGTTGAATTAATTGCTTATTTGCATTCTGATAATCACATATTTTATTCATTAAGAAACCCTCATTATTAGTCATTTACACTCTTCATATACTTAATTGACTGAATTTGATTATGTTTTGTAAGTTTGAACTCGAATCGGACTTAATTGATTTTTCAGCATTATTCGAGTCTTACACTGTTTCTGTATTTTGGCCATATCTTGAGTTCTAAATGTCTGATAATTATGAATTTTACCTTGTAGGAAAGATAAAAGAGAGCTCTACAACTTTGATGAAGAGCTCGAAGTCAAATTCAGACATCTAGTGGAGCTAATTGGGCATGGAAATCAGAATACGGGATTTGTGAACTGGAACCCGAACAGTGTGTAGTAACCAGAACATAATTCGAGTTTGGGTTTATAGAATGGGCTGAAAATTGGTGATCTGAAAGTTAAGACCCATATGTACAACTTTCATGACAAACACAAAACTTGATTCGGGCTCCTTGATGGAGATATTGGGTCTGAAAGTCAAAACAGAGGTGCTGAAACTGGTCCTGAGCAGTCTGTAGTAATTGGGTCATATCTTGGGCTGTAGGATGAATTTTTGGGTGCTTCCAGAGCCATTGGAAAGCTTAGACAATTTCCTAGAACTTTCATGAAGACCATTTGGCTCAAAAATGACGAAATCAATGAGTTCAGCAATGAATACTTTCGGAGACAAGGAAGCTCACCTACCAAGTTCACCTACCAAGCTCACCTACCAAGTTCACCTACCAAGCTCACCTACTAATTCCACCTACTAATCTCATCTACCCATCTACTACTACTCTGAATCCTCTATAAAAGGAAGCATGAGGAGAGCTCTAAACACAACATACACTTAGTGTTAGAAATAGCTTTTCATAGTTCTTGTATATTTTTCCTTCATTGTAATGGAGAGCTAAGTCACTTCTAGTCAATTCGGGACTCTTGAAGAGATTGTGGCTTGGATTCTTGAGACCTTGGTTATGTAATGTATTTGATTTATATTTGAATTCCTCTTATCTTCTTCTTCTCGTTCTCTTGATCTTGAATGCATGAATGGTGATTCTATTTATGTTTGATCTGATTTGATCTTGATTTAAGATTAAGTATTGTGATGAACTGAAGATTGAGATTTGTGATGAAACTTAGAACTGATTGATCTAAACTAATCACGTAATTGAAGAGGTTAGGTTACTGATTTGTGCCTAGGTTAATTGAATTCGGTGCTTAAATTGACATATATTTACATGAATGGTGCGATTGCAGATTTGTGTTTATCACTTGTCAATTGAATTCTGGACGATTGTCTAGTATGAATTCGGATCTGATGCAGAGATCTCGGTTAGATCCAAGTTAACCATTCAAATGTATTTCAGGTGTTTGTTGAAAGGTCTATGATTGAATCCACCCAATCTCTGGATAGATTTCTCGAATTGACTGTTTTTTAATTGTTATTTCTCTTTAAATCCTCCATCGCGATCCTTGAACCATCAAAACCCCCTTTTTCTAACTTTCACTTGATTTGATTAAATTGCATCTACGATCCTTGAGGAGACGATCCGGTGTTGTTCACTATACTACAAGTTTAGGTAATAACTTCGGTTATAATTTTGATCGAGTTCGCGCTCGTCAAAATTTTGGCGCCATGTCTTGGGACCTCGTAGGTGTAATCTTTTCATTTTGAGTAACCTTACTAATTTTTGTTCTTTCTTACCTATTCTAACAGTTATTTTTCATTTACTAACATTGTTCATACCATACTAACATTTTTATCCTAGCTTTTGAATTTTTCTCGATTTAGGAAAGACGGAAAAGCAGGTGATTACTGGTAACTATTGCAATTTTCGAACTGCAACATGCCCAGAATGAGCTGAAACTTGGTCGGTTGAAGGAAAACAGCCTGATAAACAAGACTCACAGTAAACTGTGAGGTCACCCCTAGTTTTTCGAAATTCTATCATTTAGACCACTTTTTCAATTTTTTAATATTTTTTATTGCATTTTCTAGTTTCATTTTTATGTAGATTTTGTTCTGTGTTGATTCCATAATTTTTAAAAATGTTTAGACATATTAACTAGATTTATTTTTGCATATTTTGAGTGTTGTTTAGTGTATTTTGCTTAGTTGCAGTTTTTGTGTTTTTGTGCTTTAGTTGATGCATGACTAGGTCCAATCCCGATATCTTGTTGATCTTGATCCCGAGATTGATAGGACCTTGCATAGATTAATTAGAGCTCGTGTGATAAATTCCAGAGTTAATTTCGAACCTAATTTTGGGAGTGAACCCGATAACTTAAGTAATCCCGAAATCATGGCCGATAACATGCATAATAGAACCCTTAAGGAACTTCACACGCTTCCCGATGTATCTTACCAATCTTTGTGCATTCAATATCCTCGATCTTGATGCAGATTTTGAGTTGAAATCTGGTTTGATACACTTGTTACCAAAGTTTCATGGTCTTGCGGGTGAAGATCCTCATAAGCACCCGAAAGAGTTCCATGTTGTGTGTTCAACCATGAAGCCACAAGGCATCTCCGAGGAACACATCAAGTTAAGGGCATTTCCCTTCTCACTTGTCGATGCAGCCAAAGATTGGTTGTTTTATCTTTCACCAGGTTCAGTCAGAAGTTGGAATGACATGAAGAGGTTGTTCTTGGAGAGATTCTTCCTTGCCTCGAGAGCGCCGCAATTAGGAAGGATATATGTGGCATCATACATATGTCCGGTGAGACTTTGCATGAATACTGGGAGAGATTCAAGAAGTTGTGTTCGAGCTGCCCTCATCACCAAATTAGTGACCAACTCTTGATTCAATACTTTTATGAGGGCTTGCTGCCAAATGATAGAAGCATGATCGATGCTGCCTCGGAGGAGCCTTAGTAGACAAAACTCCTACCGCCGCAAGAGATCTGATAGCAAACATGGCAGCCAATACCCAACAGTTTGGCTCGCGGATCATCACCGCAACCAGAGGAGTTAATGAAATTCAAGCATCTCATATGGACCAACAAAGAATGGAACACGTACTAGATGAATTGACTTCTTTGGTAAGACAGATAGCAGGGTCAACAACCACCCATGCGATGACCGCATCGGTGTGTGGAATTTGCTCTAATTCATCTCATCCTACCGATTCATGCCCTACACTTCAGACGATGGTCCCGCCTTTCCGATCAATGTGTTGTCAGCACCGGTGTTTTTCCGGTAGACCCCAATATCGAACAACAAAGAACAATCTAGATATGATCCATTTTCTAGTACTTATAATCCCGGTTGGCGAGACCATCCCAATTTGAGATATGGGAATCCTAGCCAAGAACAACAAATTTCCCACCAAGAAGAATAACAAATTTCCCACCAAGAAGAACAACAATTTAGATACCAAGTCATAGTCCAAGCAACAAATACCAACAAATACCCCCGTATTCGTATTAACAAAGAATTGCTCAGCAGCCTCATCAATCCACTCCACCGAATGAGCCATCATTGGAAGACCCGATGAAACAAATGGCCACAAATAACATTCGGGCCCAAAGCAGAACGTCATGCCAACATTCAAATTTACAAACTCAAATCGGGCACCGGCAACCACCGTGAGCGAGCTAAAGAGTCAAGGTTCTAGCCAATTGCCTTCACAAACAAATAACAATCCAAGAGGCAACGTAAGTGCAATTACCTTGAGAAGTGGCAAAGAAGTTGATGTTCCAACCTTACAAAGAATCGAAATTGACCAAAAACGGCAGAAATGGATAATTCAAATTAAATCATGCCATCAAGAAAATTGCAGAGAATTCAGATGTTGCCATTCCATTACCTTTTCCAAATAGGATCACACAATCCAAGAGAACAATGCAAGCGTAAATGGAAAAAGAAGTCATGGAGACATTCAGAAAGTGGAAATCAATATTCCCTCCTAGATGCAATCAAGCAAATTCCAAAATATGCTAAATTTCTCAAGGAGTTGTGCACTCATAAGAGAAGGTTGAAAGGGGATGAGAAGATCGCATGGGAAGAAATGTTTCTGCAATGATTCTCGCCAAGCATGCCACGTAAATGCAAAGATCCTGGAACTTTCACAATTTCTTGCACAATTGGCAACTCTAGATTTGAGCATGCAATGCTAGATTTGGGTGCTTCGATCAATGTCATGCCCATGTCGGTGTATAAGTGTTTAAACATCGGTACTTTGCAACCCACCGGTATCGTGATTCACCATGTTGGCGAATAGAGCCACCGCTCATCCTGCAGTGTGTCCGGAAGATGTGTTAGTTCTGGTGAATGAGTTGATTTTTCCAAAGCATTTCTACATTCTCGGACATGGAAGATGAGTCTCCAACAAACCATGCTCCATTGATTCTAGGCGACCATTCCTCAAGACCGCCAAGACCAAGATAGACGTGCATGCCGGCACCCTTTCTATGGAGTTTGGCGACGATTTGGTACAATTTAACATTTTTGATGCCATGAGACACCCCCTAGAGGAGCATTCTTTTCCATGTTGATATGATTGAGATGTCTTTGGTTGATGATGTCTATACCGATTTATATGCTTGAATTCCCGATATTGTTGACTATCTTGGTTCTGTTTCTTGTGATACATGTGCCACTTGTGATGTTGAACCATGTGTTTGCATGTGCCGAGATTTATTCTCATTATGAGTAATGATACAACGCCGATGATGCAACAATTGAGAATGAGAGTCAAGACCATGCTTGAAATTAATGTTGCCTTGAGTTAGTCAAGTTTCAGATCACTTGTTACCTTCCATTGTACAACCTCCATCCTTGGAGTTGAAGACTTTACCGCACCATCTTAAATATGCATATTTGGGAGATGGTGAGACACTTCCATGATCATTGCTAAAAACCTACAAGCCGATCAAGAAGAAAAATTACTCAGATTTTGAGGCGAATAGGCAAGCCATCGGATGGACTCTTGCAGATATTCCCGGTATTAGTCCCTCCACATGCATGCATAAGATTTTATTGGAAGAAGGGATCAAACCAGTTAGACATGCCCCAAAGGAGACTAAATCCCCGATTCTAGATGTGGTGAAGAAGGAAGTTACAAAGCTACTTCAAGCCGGCATTATTTATCCCATATCCGACAAACCAATGGGTGAGCCCAGTGCAAGTGGTTCCCAAGAAATCTGGGTCACAAAGGTTGCGAATCGAACAATGAGCTTGTGCCCACACGAGTTCAAAACAGTTGGCGAGTTTGCATTGATTATAGGCGCTCAACCAGGCTACCGTAAAGGATCATTTCCCGCCGCCATTCATTGATCGATGTTGGAGCGGTTAGTCGGCAAGTCACATTATTGTTTCCTGGATGGATATTCGGGCTATTTTCGATTCATATAGCCCCGTAAGACCAAGAGAAGACTACTTTCACTTGTCCATTTGGCACATTTGCATACGTGAGGATGCCCTTTGGTCTATGCAATGCTCCGTGCACCTTTCGTAGGTGTATGGTAAGTATCTTTTCTCGATTTTTTAGAAAATTGCATGGACGTATTTATGGATGATTTTACCGTCTATGGATCTTCCTTTGATGCATGTTTAGATAGTCTCGCTCAGTCTTGCATAGATGCATTAAGACTAACCTCGTTCTAAATTTTGAGAAATGTCATTTCATGGTAGAACAAGGTATAGTCTTAGGGCATGTGATATCTCGTGAGGGTATTGAGGTAGATCCCGCAAAAATAGATGTTATTTCATGCCTATCTTACCCCACATGCGTGCGGGAGATTCGTTCTTTCCTTGGTCATGCAGTTTCTATCGGCGGTTCATAAAGGATTTCAAAGAAAATTGCACTTCCGCTATCCAACTTACCGCAAAAAGATGTGGAGTTTCACTTTGACAAGAAGTGCCAGGATGCCTTCAATCAATTGAAGCAGTGCATTGACCAAGACACCTATCATCCAACCGCCGGATTGGACACTTCCATTTGAGCTGATGTGTGATGCCTCTAATTATGCATTGGGAGCCGTTTCTTGCACAAAGGGTCGGTAAAGTATCTCATGTCATTTCCTATGCTTCGAGAACTTTAGATCCTCGCACAAATCAACTACACCACAACCGAAAAGGAACTTTTAGCAATTGTTTTTGCTTTAGATAAATTTCGATCATATTTGCTTGGTTCCAGAGTGGTTGTGTTTTCGATCATGCAAAGATTGAAGTTTCTCCCGAAAAAGCCCAATGCCAAGCCCCGGTTGATTAGGTGGATGTTGCTCCTCCAGAGTTTGATATTGAGATCCGTGACAAGAGTGGAGCGAGAATTTGGTGGCTGATCACTTGAGTCGAATTGAAAGGGAAGCATATGTTTTTCCCATCCATGATGTTTTCCTCGATGAGCAGCCTTTTCAAGTCAGTAAGGCAACATCCCTTGGTTTGCCGATTTGATTAATTTCTTGGTTGCTAACGCAATACCCGCACATTTCACTAAGGCTAAGATTGATAAATTGAAAAGTGAGTCAAAGTATTATGTGTGGGATGATCCTTACTTATGGAGATTTTGCAAAGTGACCAAGTAATTAGAGGTGTGTGCCTCGATGATGAATTCCATTCCATTCTTAGCTTTTGTCATAAACTTGCATGTGGCGGCCACTTCGGTCCTCAACGATCGCTAGGAAAGTTTTGACTCGGGATTATATTGGCCCACTCTATTTCATGATGCATATATGTTTTGCAAATCTTGTGATCAATGCCGAGAACAGGGAATACTTCTCGTAGGAATGAAATGCCCCGAAACCCTTATTATTCTCGTGAGATTTTTGATGTTTGGGGTATTGACTTTATGGGTCCTTTTCCCGTATCATTTGGTTTTGTTTACATTCTCGTCACGTGGATTATGTATCTAAATGGGTGGAGGCTAAGGCCACTCGGACCGATGATTCTAAAGTTGTTGTGGATTTTATTAGATCACGATTTTCTCGTAGGTTTGGAGTCCCGAGATCCATCATTAGTGATCAAGGTTCACATTTTTGCAATCGAAGCATGGAGGCTTTGATGAAGAAGTATGGAGTCCAACACAAGGTTTCTACACCTTACCACCCCCAAACCAATGGGCAAGCCGAGGTCTCCAACAGAGAAATTAAGCGTATACTCCGTAATTACAGCTTCAACCTAACGAAAAGGACCGGAGCAAGAGGCTTGAGGATGCTTTATGGGCTTACCGGACTGCTTATAAGACACCAATCGGGATGTCTCCGTATCGGATTGTTTTTGAAAGCCTGCACACCTACCGGTGGAAATTGAGCATCGAGCATTCTCGGGCGTGAAAAGGTGCAACTTAGACCTAGATCAAGCTGTGTTTGGAGAAGAAGCTGCAATGCACGCAAAGAATTGGAGGAGATCCGCTTGGAGGCATATGAAAGTTCCAAACTTTATAAGGAGAAGACCAAAGCCTTCCATGATAAGTTGATTCTGAGGAAAACATTTGAGATTGGTCAAAAAGTTCTCCTCTATAACTCCCGCCTCCGACTCATGCCCGGTAAATTAAGGTCTAGATGGGATGGACCATTTATTGTTACTAATGTTTTTCCTTCTCGGTGTCGTTCGATTAAAAGTGAGGTCACCGCCAAAGCTTTCATCGTAAATGGACACCGCCTCAAACAAGATCATGAACTTCCGAGAATGCGTAAGTGGAGGTGATGAACCTTCTCCATCCGCATTATGAATTTAAAAAAAAAAAAAAAAAAAAAAAAAAAAAAAAAAAAAAAAAAAAAAAAAAAAAAAAAAAAAAAAAAAAAAAAAAAAAAAAAAAATTGTGTGCCCGACAACGAGGTAGGTAGAGTCGCTCGTAAGCATGTGGAGGTCATTTTTTTCTTCACCACAACAATCGCGAAAATCTTGCAAAGATGGATTTTATTGGCCTACTTTATTAAAGGTCTCATTACACCTTTTGCAAAAGCTGCGAAATCGGTCAAAAGTTCTCGCTTTGAGATTATCATCTCGCACCTACTCCTTGGAAAATTGAGATCTAGGTGGCGTGGTTCTTTTGTTGTCGACACGCGTATCCTCTCAAAGATCGATACCGAGGATCCTAGGAATGGTAATGCGCTTAAGGTTAATGGACAAAGACTCAATCATTCCCGGAAAACCAAGTTCTTGAGTTCTTTGTGTTGCCTTAAGTGGCGGATACGGTGACAGATCCGTGACTCTTGAGTCGGTTTATTATTCTCTTTTCCCAAAATAACCGAACCCTTCTTCTCCTTCAAAATGGATGTCATTCTTTCAAACCCGAGAAAACATTTTCCTTCTCTTCCTCAAAATGCTCGAGAAAAATCTACAAAGTTCGATGTGAGAGATTGAGAATGTTAATGCACAAGGGTATGCCGAAGATGTACGCCGGATAATTGAAGCAAAGGTCCGATTAGCAGTGAGTCCTCAATTTCATTTGACTCATATATGCCCTGGTCTTGGAAGAAGTTCATATTCTAAAAGGAGAAGAGCAAAAAGGTTACAAGTCCGTCACAAATGTGGACGATGGAACCGTAACAAGCGATGTCGTACTAAGGGGATGGTTTCCGCAAATGTAGAAGATAAAATTTTCTTCATTAAGAATGGATCGAGTAAGGAGTCATTAGATGATATCTTATTGACTCTTGAGACGCATTCTTGTGGATTGGTGCATCGTGAAATTCTTAAATTGTGGAATCTCTTCAAGGATGAACAACAACGCTACGCCTTGGGAATCCGACTCTAAAAGACCCTGTTTGCCAATTTATAAGAAAATTGGATGGGAAGCTTATCCTCGACTCATAGAAGACGTTTAAGCCGTTATCGGACGTTAAACCAGAGGCGATGTGAGCCATATCCACAAACAATCTGTACATATCATCTTCTTCTTCTTCTTCTTCATGGCATTTTACAAAAAAAAAAAAAAAAAAAAAAAAAAAAAAAAAAATGAGAAAAAAAAATTCAAAAAAAAATGAAAAAAAAAAAAATGTATACTTCTTAGGGTTGGCTTTGGTAACACAAACCGTGAATGGGGAAATGCATGCATCCCGATCCAAATTCTTAATTGAAAAACAAAGAAGGTAGATTGTATCCCACATGTGAGGCAACCAATCAGTATTATGGCCACTTGTCCCTTTTGGGAGCCCTATGTTGCGCCGGTCTTGAATGGGTCGAATACTTGGTCAACAATGCTTTGGCACAAAGCCGAAAGAGCAGACTACCTCCATCCCAATCTTAAGTAAGTATACACTCATCTTTCATCAAGTTTTTTAAACAATTTCAAAAAAAAAAAAAAAAAAAAAAAAGAAGGACGTGATGTCTACCGCACTCATGACGCGCAAGTATATAAAGATATGCCATGGAGACCGTACATACAGTATGTCATCATTTTCTATTTCTTTTATCTTTGTATCATTTTGTTGTATTTTGATTTTTGTACGTACGATCCTTTGAGCAGGGGTCCTTCAGGGGTTTCTAGACTTCTTTACCTTGATGGTTTTCTTGAAGTCAAAAAAAAAAAAAAAAAAAAAAAGATTCTCAGTGTCTCTTAATTTCAACCTTTTCTCGACAACCGCCAACCTACCCTCATAGGTGCAATTATTCCCCTTTCCATTCTTTTTCATATTTAAACACTCCATTTTCTCCATTTTCCTTCAAACTCGAAACACTCAAAGGGAGGAAGAGTATAGAATGGGGCCTTCTATTCGTAACCTCAAAAATGTCTGTGTTTTTTTTTGTGGGTCGAGTTATGGGAAGGGATTAGAGTTTGTAAACGCAGCTAGCACTCTTGGTCGATCACTTGCTGCGAGGAATATTCATCTTGTATATGGGGGAGGTTGTCGTGGGTTAATGGGGGGGTCAGTATCACTTGTCGCCTTTGTAAGAGACAAATTAGGTTCTAGGTATCATTCCCGAAACTTTAGCTCAACGTAACATCACCGGAAAGACAATTGGGGAGGAACTTAAGGTATCATCAATGCATGAACACATGAAGATAATGCTTGAACACTCGATGCATTCATTGCCTTACCAGTGTGGTTTTGGTACTTTGGAAGAAATTTTTCAAATTGTCTCTTGTCGAACCGAACATCCACCATAAACCCATTGGTTTGTTGAATGTTAATAATTTCTTTGATCTTCTCATTTTTTCTTGACAAAGCCAGGAACGTAAATTTATCACTCCTTCTAAGAAGACAACTTCTTATCTCTCGCCTCCACCGTTGATGAGCTCATTGATAAATTAGAAGCTTTTGAGTATGTACTGATCGTATTAGCTCGATAGATTGGTCAACAGAAGCAAATAAGGAAGTAACAAGAAACAAGAGCCCGATCCAAACTTTCTTTTAATGGGTTTGATTAAAAAAAAAAAAAAATTGTTGTTTTGTTTAGTATGATATGGTTGTTATGGACTTATTAAACCAATTAGTGATGGCAGAGTAAGGAGTCATTTTACTCTTGAGACACATCTTAATTGGTGGCAGAGTAAGGAGTTTTTTAGGTAGTAATTAATTAGTATTGACTTGTGGAAGTACTAACGTTTTCTTGTTTGATTTCTTTTCAGGATCCGATCACGATGCAATCGACAACAAAGGTGTTTCTTTTCTCGCTAGGCGTTGATTCACTTCTTATCGGGTTGTGTTGCTCTTTTCTATCTCTTTCTTTCACATTGAGGACAATGTTACATTAAGTGTGGGGGAGAGATTTTAGCATGTTTCGCTTTCTTTTCGTTTGTTAAAAAAAAAAAAATTTAAAAAAAAAAATTCAAAAATAAAAATAAAATAAAAAGGGGTTCATTGCATGATTGAATAATTTTTCCCCTTCTTGAACTGATATGCTTGGTGATGGATGATTGAACTGATGAATTGAGTTTGATGAATGCATACCTTGTGAGATTTTGAGCCTAATGGATGGATTCAACATTTATGCCATTCTCTTCTTTCTTGTGTGATTTTCACTCATGTTAATGACCACTCTAGAACTTGCTTTGATTCTTTTTGAGGCTACATTTCACTTGCATGCATGAACATGATTGAGGCCCTCTTTTCTTAGCTAGTTTAACCAAATAGCCAACCTTGTTTTCAATATGATATCAAGCACTCTTTTGATCTCTCGAAAATTCTCTAATTCCCGCCAACCTTGTATATTTTCCTTTGCTTAACCCCTTTGAGCTTATTTGACCATTCCTTGTTTCTAGCTCATTATGTGCCTTAAATGAAAAATCGTGTTCTTACTGTACCTTAGGAAATAAAAGAACATTAGCCTGGTTAATGGATGAGTTTTTGAACAAGTGTGGGGTGTGTGTACAAAATGGTTGTTGAAAAAAAAAAAAGAAGAGAAAAGTATGTATATAGTTATGTTCATATATATAAAAAAAAAAAAGAAAAGAGAGAAAAGGATTGGGAAATGAATATATAAAGGGATATACATTAGAGTTGAGATGAACTTTTATGCTCGTTATTTGAACTCACTCTCATTTGCTTTTATTCTCTTTGGTATTTATCTTCTCATATCCATTTTATCCTCTTCTGTTACCTTGACCTCACTACAACCTTGAATAAAGTCCTCATGATTTGTGTGTGCATGTGTTTTGAGTAGTGGAGAAGTAGAAGATAAGCAAGCTTATGGTAGTGCAATTTTCATGGGTTGAATTGAGTGAAATACCTACCTTTTAAACACTTGAGAGATTGAGAGGGAATCTTGTGAAGATCCATCATTCTTAATTCATTCTTTTCAAACGGAAGTTTCCTTGCTTGTTGGTTTGAGATGTGAAGAAATGTTACCTCATTTATGCTTTGATCCCTTGAATTTCTTGTTGCTCTTCTTGCTTCATTGAGTCCTTTAGAGTTTTTAATTTTTAAGTTTGTGTCGTTTGTCTTTGTCTTCTAACTTTAGTTTTATATGTTTTGCCCAGGAGTGCAAAAAGCTAAGTGTGGGGGAATTTGATAATCACATATTTTATTCATTAAGAAACCCTCATTATTAGTCATTTACACTCTTCATATACTTAATTGACTGAATTTGATTATGTTTTGTAAGTTTGAACTCGAATCGGACTTAATTGATTTTTCAGCATTATTCGAGTCTTACACTGTTTTTGTATTTTGGCCATATCTTGAGTTCTAAATGTCTGATAATTATGAATTTTACCTTGTAGGAAAGATAAAAGAGAGCTCTACAACTTTGATGAAGAGCTCGAAGTCAAATTCAGACATCTAGTGGAGCTAATTGGCATGGAAATCAGAATACGGGATTTGTGAACTGAACCCGAACAGTGTGTAGTATCCAGAACATAATTCGAGTTTGGGTTTATAGAATGGGCTGAAAATTGGTGATCTGAAAGTTAAGACCCATATGTACAACTTTCATGACAAACACAAAACTTGATTCGGGCTCCTTGATGGAGATATTGGGTCTGAAAGTCAAAACAGAGGTGCTGAAACTGGTCCTGAGCAGTCTGTAGTAATTGGGTCATATCTTGGGCTGTAGGACGAATTTTTGGGTGCTTCCAGAGCCATTGGAAAGCTTAGACAATTTCCTAGAACTTTCATGAAGACCATTTGGCTCAAAAATGACGAAATCAATGAGTTCAGCAATGAATACTTTCGGAGACAAGGAAGCTCACCTACCAAGTTCACCTACCAAGCTCACCTACCAAGTTCACCTACCAAGCTCACCTACTAATTCCACCTACTAATCTCATCTACCCATCTACTACTACTCTGAATCCTCTATAAAAGGAAGCATGAGGAGAGCTCTAAACACAACATACACTTAGTGTTAGAAATAGCTTTTCATAGTTCTTGTATATTTTTCCTTCATTGTAATGGAGAGCTAAGTCACTTCTAGTCAATTCGGGACTCTTGAAGAGATTGTGGCTTGGATTCTTGAGACCTTGGTTATGTAATGTATTTGATTTATATTTGAATTCCTCTTATCTTCTTCTTCTGTTCTCTTGATCTTGAATGCATGAATGGTGATTCTATTTATGTTTGATCTGATTTGATCTTGATTTAAGATTAAGTATTGTGATGAACTGAAGATTGAGATTTGTGATGAAACTTAGAACTGATTGATCTAAACTAATCACGTAATTGAAGAGGTTAGGTTACTGATTTGTGCCTAGGTTAATTGAATTCGGTGCTTAAATTGACATATATTTACATGAATGGTGCGATTGCAGATTTGTGTTTATCACTTGTCAATTGAATTCGACGATTGTCTAGTATGAATTCTCGGATCCATGCGAGATCTCGGTTAGATCCAAGTTAACCATTCAAATGTATTTCAGGTGTTTGTTGAAAGGTCTATGATTGAATCCACCCAATCTCGGATAGATTTCTAATTGACGTTCTTTTAATTGTTATTTCTCTTTAAATCACATCACTGCGATCCTTGAACCATCAAAACCCCCTTTTTCTAACTTTCACTTGATTTGATTAAATTGCATCTACGATCCTTGAGGAGACGATCCGGTGTTGTTCACTATACTACAAGTTTAGGTAATAACTTCGGTTATAATTTTGACTGAGTTCGGCGCTCGTCACCTTCCCTAAAAATTGTCAGAGAAGTTCGTTCTTTTTTAGGACATGCAGAATTTCATCGAAGATTCATTAAGGACTTTAGTATCATATCTAGACCATTATGCAATCTTCTGATAAAGATGCACCATTTGATTGAAATAAAAAATGTCAAAAAAATTTTGAAAAATTAATTGGTCTTCTGCCATCTGCTCCTATCATGCAAGTAAAACTTTAAATAGTGCATAAATGACTTACACCACTACTAAAAAAGAACTACTTGCTGTAATTTTTGCATTGGACAAATTTTGAGCTTATTTAATTGGTTCTTCTACTGTTGTTTTCGTTGATCATGTTGTTGTTAGATATTTAATGTCTAAGCAATATGCTAAACCTAGATTGATATGGTGGATCTTGTTGCTTCAAGAATTCAACATCACAATAGAAGATAAGAAAGGAGCCGAAAATGTTCTTACAGATCATTTGTTTAGACTTACAACAGACTCACCTTTCGATAGCACACATATTAATGATTCTTTTATTGATGAATTTTTATTTTCTATCAATTCCATGCCTTAGTTTGCTAACATAGTTAATTTTCTTTTAACAAGAAAGATGCAGCCTTAGTGGTCACATCAAGATAAAAAAAGATGATTAACTCTTGATACACATTCTTGTGGATATGTGCATCGTGAACTTCTTAACTTGTGGAGTCTCTTCAAGGATGAACAAAAAATGTTATAGTCTTGCGAATCTAACTCTAAAAGACCCTATTTACCAATTTATAAGAAAATTGGATGGGAAGCCTATCCTCGACTCATAGAAGGCGTTTAAGCCGTTTCTGAATGTAAAACTAGAGGCAGATGTGAGACACATCCACAACAACATGTACATATTATCTTCTTCTTCAAAAAAAAAAAGAAAAAAAAGAGAAATGAAATAAAAGAAAAAAAAAGAAAATGAGGGCGAAACTTCGGTTGTACTTGGTCTTTAATTAGATTAGGAGCCCCCGGCAGATGCCCGTCCTATCATAGACTCAGGAGGAGACCTTCACACGCCGGTATGTAAATAAGATTTGTGTGCCATGCTTTGTAGAGAGTCACATGCTACATTCCCAATTCTTGAAACCAAGGTTATGTAGCGTTGATGGACAGATAGAAACGTCCTGTTTTTACAGTGAATGAAAACTATTAACTGAGCCATATACTTACTTTAATTAATAGGCCTCTATGGCAAGTTCTGACTGGCTGTGGTCAGGTACCATCTTCTTAGAATACAGGCCTTTAATTAGGTTTGCAGGAAGATAGAGGATTGTTATTCCGTAAGCAGGACGAAAAGAACTCAAAGGTTCTTGTTGTTAGTTCGGTAATCCTTGTGGAGTTCTTATGTTGCACCAGTGACACACAACTTAAAGATATGCAACTACTGCACTTATGACGCGCAGTATAAAGATACGCCATGAAAACTATATATAAAGGTATATCTTCATTTATAATTATATTTCTTTTATCTTTGTTTGATTTTATTGTATCTTGGTTTTGGACAAACAATCCTTTGAGCAGGGTTCTATCTTTGTTTGATTTTATTGTATCTTGGTTTTGGACAAACAATCCTTTGAGCAGGGTCCTTCAGGGGTTTCTAGACTTCTTTATCTTGATGGTTTTCTTTAAGTTAAAAAATAATAATAATAAAAATAAAAAAAATAAAAAGTTTCTTAATTTCAAACTTTACTAACAACAACCATCCTACCCTTATAAGTGCTATCATTACTTTTTTCATTCTTTTCCCTATTTAAACATTTCATTCTCTTCACTTTCCTCCAATTCATAATCATTCAGAGGGAAGGTAATATTATGGGACCTTCTGTTCGTAACTTGAAAAATATCTGTGTGTTTTATGGGTCTATGTATGGTAAAGGTTTAGACTATGTATGGTAAAGGTTTAGAGTTTGTAAACACAACAAGTGCTCTTGGTCGAACACTTGCTATGAGGAATATTCATGTTGTATATGGGGAAGATTGTCGTGAGTTAATGGGGACTGTATCACTTGCTGCTTATATAAGAGGCAGTCAAGTTTTAGGTCTCATTCCTGGACCTTTAACTCAAAACAACATCACTGGAAAGACAATTGGGGAGGAACTTAAGGTATCATCTATGCATGCACGAATGAAGACAATGCTTGATAACTCTAATGCATTCATTGCCTTACTAGGTGATTTTGGTACTTTGGAAGAAATTTTTCAAATTGTCTCTTGGGCCTAACTGAACATCTAGTATAAACCCATTGGTTTCTTGAATGTTAATAACTTTTTGGATCTTTTGTTATTTTTTTCTTAACAAAGTTATGGAAAAGAAATTTATCACACCTTTGGCAAGACAACTTCTTATCTCTGCTTCCACTATTGATGAGCTGATTGATAAATTAGAAGCTTTTGTTTATAAACCTGATCTAGCAATAGCTCAAATAGATTAGTCAACAGGAAGTAATGAGGGAAGCAGCATGCAAAGAAAGCTAGATCTGACACTTTATGTATAACTTTCCTTTACCTTTGATTTTATTTATCGTACTTTGTTTCTGTTTAAATTTGTGTCAGGTTTCTCCAATAGGTACTATCTTCTATCCTTTACTCATCTATATTTTAACATTGTAGATAATGTTGTGATCCGGTTGGGGGGAAGGATAGTTATAAAAAAATTTTGGGAAGTATAATATGATTGTCAGCAACTTACTAAACCAATTAAGGATGATAGAGTAAGGAGTAAATTTTGCTCTTGAGACACATCTTAATTGAGGAAGTATATTTATTGATATAATTGTCAGAAACCTATTCGTAGTAAACTAATTAAGGATGGCAGAGTAAGGAGTAAATTTTGCCTTGGTAGTAATTTTACTCTTGAGATGCATCTTAGTTGAGGAAATAATTATTTTGTGTAGAAGTAGCAAATGGATTCTTGGACCTTAGTATAAATAGTCTTCTTTCTTAAAAATCACATGCTTGGGTATGATTGTTGAAATGGTGGATTGGGAATGATAGAAATATTCCTTATGAGACTTTGAGCCGATTGATGAATGGATTGAACGTTTGTACCATTCTCTTCTTTCTTGTATGATTTTCAATCATGGAATGGTTACTCTAGAACTTGCTTTAATTCTTTTTGAGGCTACATTTTCACATGTATACATAAACATGATTGAGGTATTTTCTTGAAATAGCTACTTTAACCAAATAGCCAAGAATGATTAGTGCATAAATAAGCAGCCTTGCTCAGCAGCTTATTGTCTCAATATAATATCAAGCACTCTTATGACTTCTTGAAAATTCTATGATTCCTGCTAACGTAAGGCATTGGAAATGACCTATTTCCCCTAGCTTAAACCCTTTGAGCTTATTTGACCATTCCTTGTTTCTAGCTTATTATGTGTCTTAAATGAAAAACCATGTTCTTACCCAACCTTAGGGAATAAGAGAGAATTAGTTTTGTTAATGGATGAGTTCTAAAACAAGTGTGGGGGTGTGTGTGCAAAATGGTTGGTGAAAAGGAAAGTGACTAATTAAAAAAAAATGTGTGTGTGTATTTATAAAAAAAAAAAAACAAATGTGTAAAGAATGGCCAACAAGGCAAAAAGGGAAGGGAAAATAATATGTAAAGGGAATTTGTATTAGGTGGAGTTGAGATAAACTTTCATGCTTGTTAATTGAACTCAGCTCTCACGCTATTTTATTCTCTTTCATTTTTAACTTGTCAAATCCACATTATCACTTTCCTTTACCTTGACCCCATTACAAACTTGAATAAAGTTATGATTTGTGTGTGCATGTGTTCTGAGTAGTGGAGAAGTAGATGATAAGCAAGCTTATGGTAGTACAATCTTTCATGAGTTGAATTGAGTAAAATACCTATCTTTTTAACGCTTAAAAGATTGAGAGTGAATCTTGTGAGGAACTTTTATTCTTGATTCATTCTTTTCAACTAAAGTTTCCTTACTTGATGGTTTGAGATGTGAAGAAATGTTACCTCATTAATGCTTTGATCCTTTGAATTTCTGGTTGCTCTTTTTGATTCATCAAGTCTTTTAGAGTTTTTAGCTTTTGAGTCTGTGTTGTTTTTCTTTGTTCCCTAATTTTTGTCTCATGTATTTTGTCCGGGAGTGCAAAAGTTAAGTGTGGGAGAATTTGATAGTAATATATTTTATATATTTTACAACCCTCTCACTAAGCTTCTTAAGTTCAATTAGGCTTAATTAAGTTGGTTTAGTCATATTTTGTGAAATTGAGCGTAGTTGGATCATTGCAGAAATTATTGCTTAAAATGTTATTAATTTGGGTGATTGTATTTTTTAGTAAACTAACTATAATTTGAGTTACAAATATCTAATGGATGTGATTATAGCCTTGTTGCAAAGCTAAGACAATTTTCTACAACTTTCATAGGACCTCAAGATCTGGAGCACACGTTTGGGTAACTCAAATTAGAGTTGAAGCAAAATCTAGAGTTTTGAACTTAACAGTTTGACCTCTGTGCACTCATTAGGCTATCGCTTGGGCTATAGAAGGTCTTTTAGAGTGAAACCAGTGCCATTTGAAACTCAAGACCTATATCTACAACTTTCATGAGAACACAATAGCCAGATCGAACATCTTGAAGGTGATATTGGGCTTGGAAGTCAGAAAAGAGGAGCTGTAGTTGGGCTTGACCTATGTACAGTAATTGAGCTATATCTCAGGCTGTAGGTGGTATTTTTTGCTAACACTAGTGGCTATAGAAAGCTAAGATAATTTTCTACAACTCTTATAAAGACCACTTGATGAGGAAATGATGCATGCCATGAGCTCAGAACTGAAATATTTCAAAGACAAGAATCTCTATAATTTCCATTTACTTATCTTCAGCAAATAACTCCTTTGGCATTTACTTATCATCATTAAACTACTCCATTTCCATTTTGTACTCCTTGAGCTCTATAAAAGGGAGCATTGGCTGATTATTTGATAATCTTAGCTTAGATTATGCTATTGTGTTATTTGTTTCTCTTGTTGTAGTTTTCTTTATTCTAAGTTAAGTTATGTTCATCTTTTTCTTCTTATCTCTTTCTTTCTTCTTGTTCATGAATAACTAATTTTCATTTTGCTTGGGTGAAAGGGTGAAGCTTTTGGTAATAAATTAAGGTTTGATTACTTTTTTTCTTGTACTTAAATGATATATTATCAAGTAGTCACTATATGTGTTGTATTTTGTTTCTAATCAATTTAGAAACCTTCCTTGTAAAGTAGAGTGTTGGGAATTTGCGGATCAAAAGTCTCGCAGCGGAATAACAGAATTCCCTCTCAGGATCCATGCGAAAAATCCATAATCCGAGTTTTTAAATTTTTTACCTCTTGAAGCGTGATAGACATAAGCGAGGTGAATCACCAACACCGTAGTAGCGACGATGTTTCTGCGGTATCCACACGAACAAACTTGCAAAAGGAGTCACGCCTCTGTTTTCGTAGTGCTAGCTGCGAAGAGAGGAGAAGAAGACCTCACTATCTCTCACTCACTTTCCGTAGGTGCGGCTAGGGTTGTGATGTAACCTAGTAGCAGCCCCCTAGCATTATTTATAACAAAGGCTCCTTAAGTGAGTGTGAGCGTGAGGCAAGGTAAGTGGTGCAACCCTAAACCCATCTGTCATGAGTTAGGCCCACAGTTGAATCTGAGTCCAACTTGGATTCGATTACTCCAATTTAGTCCGTTCTAAGTGTGCGACCTGCAGTTCTCATGACGTTGGTAGTAATATTAAAATCTCATTTTAATATTACAAACAAGTGAAGTGGTATCTAGCAACACATCACATGCTACCCAAGTAATGAGAATGTCGGTGATTTGACATAACCTATCCGTGACCAATGTTTCCGTGTAGTTTAGTCCCTTTGTCCGGATATCCAGATTGAACACAAGGCATGGAATGTGTCACCATTGTTTAGTTCAATCTTCGTTTCCATGATTCCCGAGTAGACATAGTAATAGCAAATAAGATCAATATCTCATATTGACTTATTTGAGCATGGCCATGCATTTCGTAGTCTCACTCAATCGGGGCCCCCCAAAGATATCGCTCTTTATTATCAAATCCCATCTAGGTCACTCACATTCCTCCACATGTATTGCGGCATGTCTAATAACCAACGTTATAATCATCTTGTTACGGATGACGTTTGATGGCATTAAAACATACAATTCTCATGTAGGAATCGTAGTGATTTCGTGTCAAAGGACCACATACACCATTATCACTATGAGAATCGCTTATGACACTCACGTAACGTTCCACGTAGCGTTCTCATGGCGGGTCTGTCCAATACATCATTACTCTAATATGTATCCATGTGTAGACTTGATATCTCATATCCATGACCCGTGAGATGTGGTCATCAGTCTACGCACATACTAGCCTTAATGTATTATTGTTGTCCTAATTAACAATAATACTTGACTAGGGACATTTAAGAATAGTATTTTATCCAATAGGATCTCACGATCAAGTCATCCACTTGATGTCCTATGGTATCAAACTTACTATTCTAAGGACTTTATTATGTCTACCAAAAAGAACACAATAAATGAAATGCCTCATATAAAATAACATAATATAATGTATGTAAATACAAACAAAATGTATTGGCCACTAGGGCATACACCAACATAGAGATCTTGATTCATTGTAGACAAGATGTTGACACAATGAATTCTTAAGCCCATTTATAAGTGATGATATTAGTGGATAATTAAAGGAATCATAATATAATTATATATATAATCTTAAATGAACTTTGAATGTTGCATTTTCCTATTGGAACCTCCATTATGTGTGAATTTCAATTGAGTTATGAAAAAAAATAATCTTGTCTTTAATTTATTACCATGAGTGGATCTCTTAGCCCAAGTAAATTCCTTTTCATTTGTGAACTACCTTTATTACTTTTATTGTTGTGACAAATTTTTTCTTTACCTTAGAATTTTTCTTCATCAATTCCCTGTGGATCAACCTCGGATTTCGGAGAATTTACTACTTGAAACAACCTGCACTTGGGTTTGTAACTTTTAATTACCATCAGCCACCCAAGTAATGAGAATGTCAATGATTTGACATAACCTTTCTGTGACCAGTGTTTCCGTGTAGTTTAGTCTCTTTGTCCAGATATCTAGATTGAACACAAGGCATGAAATGTGTCACCCTTGTATAGTTCAATCCTTCGTTTCCTGATGCCCGAGTAAACTTAATAACAACAAATGAGATTGATATCTCACATCGACTCATTTGAATATGGCCATGCATTTCACAGTCTCACTCAATCAGGGGGCCTAAAGATATCGCTCCCGTTATGTAGAAAGGACAAATCCCATCTAGATCACTCACATCCCTTCGCATGATTCTCGGCATGTCTAATAACTGACTTTATAATCACCTTGTTACAGATGACATTTGACAGTATTAAAACATATAGCTTCTCATGTAGGAATCGTAGTGATTTTAGGTCAGAGGACCACATGCACCATTGTCACTATGAGAATCGCTTATGACACTCACGTAACAATCCATGTAGCGTTCTCATGGCAGGTCTGTCTAGTACATTATTACTCTAATATGTACCCATGTGAAGACTTGATATCTTATATCCATGACCCATGAGATGTGGCCATCAGTCTATGCACATACTAGTCTCAATGCATTATTGTTGTCCTAATTAACAATAATACTTGACCAGGGACATTTAAGAATAGTGTTTTATCCAATAAGATCTCACGATCAAGTCATCCACTTGATGTCTTACGGCATCAAACTTACTATTCTAAAGACTTTATCATGTTTATAAAAAAAGAACACAATAAATGAAATGCCTTGTATATTAAAAATAGCATAATACAATGTATGTAAATACAGACAAAATATGTCGGCTTCTAGGGCATACACCAACAAATAATTCCAATACGATATCCACCTATGGAGTAGGAGGAAAGATGCTAATTTAGTATGGGTTTAGCTTTCATTTTGACCATTGCTTTGTATTTATCATCATGCAACGGTTGTATATAAATTATTATGTACATATGCCTACCAGGGTTTGGTTTGTACTATTTGAACACAAATGTACAAGAAAGTATAGAATATTAATTTTAGAGTGATTTATATATATCAAGTGTACAACCAAATATTTCATGCGTATTTTATATTCAGATATTTTATTATCCCTCACAAGGCTCAATTTAACAATAAAATTACTATATTTACTATCAAGAATTGATAACAGTATAGTTGTGATGTACCTAATTCTAAATACTTTTGAGTAATTTGATTATATTATGAGTATTAGTTTTGGGGCATTACAGTTTGAGTCTCCAAGGGCACTTTTTCCAAAATTAACACACAAGAACCCAGGAAAATTTTGGTACCAAAAGTTAAAAATTGAATGTGTGTTATAAGTGTGCCTAAAGGCCAAGAGCTCACATTGATATCTTGATAGTGGTTGTTCCAAGCACATAACCAGAGATGACTTCAGGTTCTCTTTCCTAGTCCCCAAGAAGCATGGGCATGTAACCTATAGAGACAACAACAAAGGAAATATTTTTTGTGTTGGCAATGTTGGTAAAATTGCCTCCTCTTCCATTGATAATGTCTTACTTGTTGAAGGACTTAAATATAACTTGCTTAACATTAGTCAATTATGTGACAAAGGGAATAGAGCTATATTTAATTCAAATTGTTGCAAAATTAAAGGAATATATGACAAGTAAGTTAAGTTTGTTGGTCATTGATTTGTCGATTATTTCTACATCTTAAGTGTCTTATGTTTGATCTAATTGGACTCCATATGTGCTTATTTGTTGACACTTAACTAAGTTTCTAGACATAAAGCTTAATTGGATCCTTATTATGAAACTTTGCTTAAGTGTGATTATAAGTGTTCACAATTGAATTATGTTTTTCAAGAGATCTTTGAGTGAAGGAGTCCATTAGCATCAAACTAAGCTTGCTATCCATTCGAGGAGGAAGCTAAAGGCTCAAGGAGATCAATATCACCTCTAGCCATAAGAAGAGAAGATTATATGTGAAGAATCAGAGTTGAACATGAAGAAATCAAGTGACACAGCTCGTGTCCTTAGACACAATGGGGGCCATGTCCTTCTCTAGCTCCTCAATTACATCCTGACCAAATGACACAACTCGTTTCCTCAGACACAGGGGGGTCATGTCCTTCTCTGGCATAACCCAGTTCTGATCATGACCGAAGACACGACCCATGTCCTCAGACACTGGGGGGGCATGTCCTTATCTGGTTGCTCATTCCCATGGAAATTAGGCTACAGAGCAAAACGTGGGTGGGGCCATGTTATCAGGTACAATCTGTGTCTACGGCTCAGGAAATTAAGTCCAAATTTGAATGATGAGCTATGGACCCAAAGGTATAAATAGGTTTGCTTAGGGTTCCAAAAGGGATTGGTCTGGACTCTAAGCCACCAAGCTACAAAAGAGAATACAAAGAACAAGAGAAAGGGAGATTTGATCAAAGATTGGAGACTCGGGATTGAGCCATCGGAGATCAATCAACCTCGATCATTGGAAACTAGTTTGATCTTCAATTTTCTTTTGCACTTGTATTCTTGAAGATGTTTTTCTTTTGTTTTTCTTTTGATTTTGAATTTGTCATGTGTGGCTAAGTTTTTTATTTGGTTAAGGGAAGATGAAATCCTAGTTTGATCATGTGAATGCTACATAGTTCTTTATATCAATACAGTTATATTTTCATTCATATGTTTCTGTGCTTAATTCTATATAAAGGTTTCTATACTCTTTGCTATTTTCGAAAGTGGTAAAACTAGGATTGCTATGCGTGGTTGCAGTGGTACAACTAGTGAAACATATGATCTAAGTAATTCAATCCCGGTGTGCGATTGAACCTTAGTGTGATTGGTATTCTAAATCTTAATGCAATCATTAGTAGGTGTAATGGCGGTTGCATTATAGTTAACTAATGATTAGGACTTGATTTGAGCAGTTGCTAAATTAACCAAAACTTAAAGAAAATAGAGAATTAATCTCATAATCGCATGAGAATATAATTGATCATGTTGGGATAAAGGATATGTAGGTTAGCATTGTCATATAAATCTAGTGGTGGATTTCATCTCTTAACAAATATATTTTAATTGGTAATTCAAATTGTGTTTTCTGCTATTGCTTTAGATTTAATTTCTTTTCTTAGTTTTAACAAAACAAAACCCCTTTTTAATGTTTATTGTTCTTTAAAGTTTAAATTAGGAATCAATTTATAGTGTTAATTGAATTAGTTCTCCATGGATCGACCCTTACTAACTATAACTGGTTGTAAGATTTTTATATTTTTGGTGGGACTTGACAACTGATTTTGATCTTAATTTTATTCTCAATCCACACAGCACCAGTCATAGAGTAAATAACATATATATGATTAGTCTTGATGATATATCCTCGAATGATGCAAAATGTTATATGAGTAAAGAAGATGATTCATGGCTTTGGCATAGAATAATTGCACACATTCACATTGATCAATTAAAAAAGTTGGTTTTTAAGGAGCTAGTAATTGGACTACCTAAGCTCAAATTTGAAAAAGATAAGTTATGTGATGCATGTCAAAACGGAAAAACTAGTAAAGGTCTCTTTTAAAGCAAAAAATGTTGTTTCAACTTCTGACCTTTACAACTTTTGCACATGGATCTTCTTGGACCCTTAATAACAACGAGCTTTGGTGGGAATTACTAGGCACTTGTGATTGTGAATGATTATTCTAGGTTTACACGGATATTATGTTTATCTCATAAAAATTATATTTTTCAAGCTTTTAGAAAACTTGCTAAAGTTATTCAAAATTAAAATAGTTTTAACATTGTATCTATTAGAAGTGATCATGGTGGTGAATTTGAATACCAAGAGTTCAAAGCCTTTTGTGATGAAAATGATATCGAACATAATTTTTCAACCCCTAAAACTCCATAACAAAATAGAGTTGTAGAAAGGAAAAATAGATGTTTGGAAGAAATGCCTAGAACTATACTCAATAAGGCTAACCTTCCTAAGTATTTTTAGGCAGATGTGGTAAGTACCACTTGTTATATAATGAATAGAACCCTAATAAGGCCAATTTTAAAGAAAACTCCCTATGAATTATACAAAGGAAATTTCTCACCTTCATGTCTTTAGATGCAAGTGTTTTGTTTTAAATAATGCAAGTGTCATTATTGATGAACACTGAATCTTGGCTATACAAGAAGAATTAAATCAATTTGAAAGGAACCAAGTTTAGGAACTTGTTCCAAGGCCCAATGATTATCGAATAATTGGCACAAAATGGGTTTTTAGGAACAAACTTGATGAAATTGGCATAATAATAAGAAATAAAGCAGGCTTGATGTTAAGAGTTATAATCAAGAAGAATGAGTAAATTATGAAGAAACATATGCACCTATTACTAGGTTAGAAGTTATTAGAATGCTACTTACTTTTGCTTGCATCATGGATTTTAAGCTTTATCAAATGGATGTAAAAGGTACATTTTAAAATGATTTTATTAAAAAAGAAGTATATGTGGAACAACCTCTTGATTTTAAAAGTTATGAGTTGCCTAACCATTTTTTTAAATTGAAAAAGGTTTTGCATGACTTAAAATAAGTTTCGAGAGCTTGATATGAAAGGTTGAACCAGTTTCTTTGAGAAAAAAAAAAGGTTTTTCAAGAGGCAAGGTTGACACAACATACTTCTTCAAAAACAAAAAGCATGACATTCTCATTTTACAAATTTATGTTAATGATATAATATTTTGTGCTACTAATGAGTCTTTATGTAAGAATTTTGCTAATACTATGCAAAGTGAGTTTAAGATGTCTATGATGAGTGAACTAAACTTCTTCCTTAGACTCCAAATCAACCAAACTAAGGATGAAACTTTCAAAAGCCAAACCAAGTACATGTTATGATATTTTATACATTTTATAACCTTCTCATTGGACTTCTTAAGGTTCAATTAGGTTTAATTAAGTTGATTTTGTCATATTCTATGATATTGGACCTAATTGGATCATTGAAAGAATTGTTGCATGAATTAGCTTTAATTTACCTCTTCGACAGTGTTTAGTAAATTTGCTATAATTTGAATTACATATGTCAGATTCACGTCATTTTGGTCTTGTAGGAAAGCTAAGACAATTTTCTGCAACTTTCATGAAGACTTCAAGTGCCATATCATTAGCTTGGATAACTCAAATGGAGTTGAAGCAAGAACTAGAGTGCTAATCTTGATAGCTTGACTTCTATGTACTCATTAGGCCATATCTCAGGTTGTAGGAATGATTATGGGCTGAAATTTTGATAGTTGATAGTTAGGACCCAAATCTACAACTTTCATGAAGAACACTTTTTGATATTCCAAGGTCTAGTAGGTCATATTGGGCTTGCAAGTTAGAACAAAGGAGCTGAAATTAGGCCTGAGCAGTTGCAATGATTAGGTCATATCTTGGGCTGCAGGAGGCCAAATTGGATGGTTCAAGTAGGCATTTGATAGCCAAGACAAAGGCCTACAACTTTCATAAAGGCCACTTTCTGAAAATTTGTCGGCAAGCACAAGTTTGACACCAAATTATTTTATGCAAGTGAAGACAAGTATTTTTTGGCAATCATCCACCTACTCCTTAATCATCCACCCACACCTTAATTATCTACCCACTCTTTGTCCCACTTATTGTCATCTTTTGCTTATGATGCTCTATAAAAGGTAGCCTTGGCTGTCCATTTGGGTAATCTTGGTTCTAGATCAAGATCATGCTTATGTTATTTACTTGTTGTAATTTTCTTTTGTTGTAAATAGAAGTTATGATCATCTTCTTCTTCTTCTCTCTTTCTTTCTTCTTACTTATGGGTAACTAATCTTCATCTTGCTTGGGTGTAGGGGTAAAGTTTTTGGTAATAAAAATAAGGTTAGATTAATTTCTTTCTTGTGCTTAAATGATATATTATCAAGTAATCATTATATGTGTTGTATTTTGTTTCCAATCAATTTAAAAACCCTCCTTGTAAAGTGGAGTTCTTGATTCATTGTAGACAAATGGTTTGGAACAATGAATGCTTGAACTCATTTACAAGTGTTAGTGTTAGTAAATAATTAAAGGAACCATAATATAACAACGTATATAATTCTAAATGGACTTTGAATTTTTTATTTTCTGATTGGAACCTCCGTTGTGCGTGGATTTCAATTGAGTTATAAAAAGAATTAATCTTGTCCTTAATTTATTACCAAAAAATAGATTTCCTAGCCCAAGCAAGTTCTTTAATTTAATTGTGAACAAGTTTTATTATCTTTATTGTTGTGACAAAGCTTTTCCTTACCTCAAAGAATTTTTCATCATCAATTCCCTGTGGATCGACCTCGGACACCTGAGAAATTTATTACTTAAGACAACCTACACTTGGGTTTGCATCCCTTAATCCGCATCAAGTTTTTGGCGTTGTTGCCGGGGACTTGATTTGAAGTTTTAATTTATTGAGGTTCTTTTTCTTTAATAAAATATGTTCTCTCTTCTCCCTCATCGGATCAAAAGATTAGCTTGCCGTTCCTTCGGTTTCTTTACTAACTCTTTAACTTTCTAACTTAACTACTAACTTTCTAACTTTTATATTTATGTTAATTTATACTAACTTTTCTAACTTTTATATTTATGTCATTTAATTTTGTTATCTAACTTTTTAATTTATGTCATTTAATTTTGCTTTCTGACTTACTAACTTGTACATTTTTTTTAATTTTTAAGTCATTTATTTATGCTTACTATTTAAAGGTTGGTGTAAATCGTCGACTTGTACATTATTTTTTCTACTTTAAGTCATTTATTTATGCTTAATTAGTATCGTGATTTAAATTCTAGTCGTTTAGTTAAAATTAATCCTCGTACTTTATATATTGATTTGTTTGAATCACAATCACACACAATTGACACAATGACTGAAAATGAAAGTGTACATGATGAACATGAAAATCAACCATTATGAACTATAAGTGAATATTTGCAACCATCTCGAAATTCTAGTCCATCATACTTTATTTTTCCACTCAATGCAAACAAATTTAGATTTAAGTCAGGTATGATTTCTTTACTTCCTAATTTTCATGGTTTAGAATCTGAAAGCTCATATTTACATCTAAAAGAATTTTAGAAAGTATGTATTGCTTTCAATGATCAAAATTGCACTGAAGCGATTGTTAAGCTTAAATTGTTTCCTTTTTCTTTAAAAGATAAAGCAAAAACTTGACTTAACACTTTGAAACCAAGATCAATTGGCACATGGCAAGAAATGTAAGGTGAGTTCTTAAAAAAAATTATCCAACACATAAAACCAATGCTATGAAAAGACAATTCCAATTTTTTTTTCCAAAATTCAAATGAAGCATATTTTCAATGTTTGGAACAATTTAAAGATTTGTTAAATTCTTACCCACATTATGGTTTTGAAAAATGACGTACTATAAGCTTCTTTTATGAAGGTTTAACACCTGAAACTAAACAATTTGTGGAAATAATGTGCAATGGTGATTTTCTTGATAAAGAACCTGATGAAACTTTAGACTATTTAAATCAGTTGGCTGAAAAATCTCAATCTTGGCATAGCGCTAATATTTCTGAAAATTCAATTAGATCTAACCTTGCAAATACTAATAAAGGAAAATATCATCTTAGTTAAGAGGAAGATCTAAATGCTAGGTTTGCCAGTTTGGCTAGAAAGGTTGAAGTTATAGAATTAAGAAAAGCAAAAGAAATCAAATCTGTGCAAAATAAAGAAATTTGTGGCATTTGTGATGACTTAAGACACTCAACAAATGAATGTCCTAAGATTCCTGTTTTTAAAGAAGTTGTACATGAGCAAGTAAATGCAATGAATAATTTTAAAAAGCCATTTACTTCTTTTTCAGATTCATGCAATCTGAGATGGAGAAATCACCCGAACTTCAGCTGGAGGAATAATAATCAGTCACAATTAGTGCAACCACCACCTCCTCAGGCACAACAGGACTCTCAAAATTCTCAAGGATATACACCTTATGTCCTACCATATAGGAAAAACCTTGAAGAAACACTGGATGCATTCATAGAAAAGCAAGAGTCCATTAACAAATAAAACATCAAACCATGATTGACATAAAAGAAACTCTTAGTAAACTTTCTTTTGCACTCACCATTCACGAGAAAGAAAAATTTCATTCTCAGCCTCAACTAAATTCCAAGGGTCAATACAGTCTAAATGAGAGTAGTTCAGAAAACTAACAATTGGATCAAGTCAAGTTAGTGATAACTCTTAGGAGTGGAAAGGTTGTTGAAAAACAAATTACCAAACCTTTTGAGATAGATGATGAACTAATTCCCTAAAAAAATGAAGCAGTTGACCAAAAGGAGACCAAACTCTCGTTTGCACCCTCATTTCCTCAAGCATTAAATAGTTCAAGGAAATTGAACCATAACACCAAAATTTTTGAAATTTTGAAACAAGTGAAAGTCAATATTCATCTATTAGATGCTATCAAACAAATTCCTTCTTATACCAAATATTTGAAGGACTTATGCATTGTTAAAAGGAAACTAAATGTGAAAAAGAAAGCATTTTTTGCTGAACAGGTAAGCTCCATTCTTGAAAGTAATAATGCATTGAAATATAAAGACCATGGTTGTACAACAATTTCATGCATTCTTGGAGAACATAAAATTGAAAAAGCTTTACTTGATCTTGGTGCTAGTGTCAATTTACTTCCATATTCAGTTTATCAGCAACTCAACTTAGGTGAGTTAAAACCAACTTCTGTAACTCTTCTACTTGCTGATAGATTAATTAAAATTCTAAGAGGAATAGTGGAAGATGTGTTAGTATAAGTTGATAAATTCATATATCCTATGGATTTTATTGTCTTGGATACTGAACCTATGGTTGATAGTTGCAAGTTAATTCCTGTAATTTTTGTCTGTCCATTTTTAGCAACATTTAATGCTTTGATAAATTACAGAAATAGAGTGGTGAAGCTAACATTTGGAAATATGACATTGGACCTCAATGTTTTTAACATGTGCAAGTAACCACAAGAAGTCCTTGATGAAAAGGAGGAAGTTGAAGGAATTAAAATCATCGTAGATAATCATCTTCAAACAAAGAGTTCTTCTGACCCATTAGAAATTTGTTTAGTCAATTCATTTGATTTAGGTATGCAATTAAATGATGATATCTCAGAAAGATGCTATTTGATTGATTGTACACAGGTAATGGAGTACAAGGGATGGAAGCCAAGATTTGAAGAGCTAAAACCCAGGAATGATAATACCCATGAAGAAGTACCCATACTGGAACTAAAACCATTACCTGCTGGGTTGAAGTACACATTTTTGGAAGAAGAGCAAAGCTTTCCAGCGGTAATTTCCTCGTCCCTTATTGAAGAACAAGAAGGTATGTTGATAGAAGTACTTAAAAGACATAAAAGTGCAATTGGATGGACATTAAAGGACATAAAAGATATTAATCTATTAATTTGTACACATAGAATACATTTAGAGGATAATGCTAAAACATCACAACAACTTCAAAGAAGATTAAATCCACACATAAAAGAGGTAGTTAGAGCTGAAGTTCTTAAATTACTTGATGTTAGAATTATCTACCCTATCTTCGATAGCTAGTGGGTAAGCCCTACTCAAGTTGTGCCTAAGAAATCTAGAATAACAGTGATTGAAAATGAAAAAAGTGAATTAATACTTACGTGAGTTTCATCTAGTTAGCGCATGTGTATTGATTTTAGAAAATTAAATGCAGCCACTAGGAAAGATCATTTCCCCTTGTCATTTCTTGATCAAATTCTAAAAAGGGTAGCAGGACATCCATACTACTGTTTTCTTGATGGTAATTCAAGTTATAATCAAATACCAATTGCATTGGAAGATTAAAAAAAGACTACTTTTACATGTCCCTTTAGTACTTTTGCATATAGAAGAGTCTCTTTTGGCCTTTGTAATGCTCCAACAATATTCCAAAGATTCATGCTAAGTATTTTTTGTGACATGATTGAGCATTATTTAGAGGTTTTCATGGATGACCTAACAGCTTTTGGAAATTCTTTTGAAAATTATCTTGATAATTTGGAAAAAGTTCTTAAGAGATGCGAAGAAAAAGAATTTGTGCTAAACTGGAAAAAATGTCATTACATGGTTACCTTAGGAATAGTGTTAGGTCAAGTGATATCTTCTAAATCAATTGAAGTTGATAAGACCAAAGTTAAATTAATTACCTTTCTGCCTTCCCCAAAAATAGTCAGAGAAGTTCGTTCCTTTTTAGGATATGCAGGATTTTACAGAAGATTCATAAAAGACATTAGTGCTATATCTAGACCATTATCTAATCTTCTGTTGAAAGATGCACCATTTGATTGGACTCAAGAATGTCAAAAATCTTTTTAAAAATTAATTGGTCTTCTGACATCTGCTCCTATCATGCAATCTTTAGACTGGTCTTTACCTTTTGAGTTGATGTGTAATGCTAGTGATTTTGCCGTGAGCACTGTTTTTGGCCAAAGAAAGGAAGGTAAGCCTCATGTGATTTGTTACGCAAGTAGAACTTTAAATAGTGCACAAATGCATTAGACCACTGCTGAAAAAGAACTACTTGCTGTAATATTTGCACTGGACAAATTTTGATCTTTTTTAATTCGTTCTTCTATTGTAATTTTTACCGATTATGTTACTGTTAGATATTTAATGTCTAAGTAGGATGCCAAACCAAGATTGATACGGTGGATCTTGTTGCTTTAAGAATTCAACATCATAATAAAAGATAAGAAATTAGTCAAAAATGTTGTCGCAGATCATTTGTCCAGACTTACAACAGGCTCATCTTTTGATGACACACCTATCAATGATTCTTTTCCTGATGAATTTTTATTTTCTGTCAACTTCATGCATTGGTTTGCTAACATAGTCAACTTTCTTGTAACAGGAAAGATGTCGCCTCAATGGACACACCAAGATAGAAAGAAATTTTTAACAGAGGTGAAAATTTTTTATTGGGATGACCCATACTTATTAAATATTATCCTAACTAAATCTTTCGGAGATATATGCCCGACAGTGAGGTAGGTAGTGTCATTAAATTTTGTCACTCAGAAGCATGTGGAGGTCACTTTTCTTCAAAGAAAATAACTGCGAAAATCTTACAGTGTAGATTTTATTTATCCACTTTATTTAAGGACTGCTATACTTTTTGCAAAAGGTGTGAAAACTGTCAGAAATTGGGCTCCATTTCAAAAAGAAACATGATGCCTCTGAACCCTATCCTCGTCATTGAAATTTTTTATTGTTGGGGAATTGATTTCATGGGCCCATTTTCATCCTTATTTGGATTTGTGTATGCTTTGGTTGCAATTGATTATGTCTCAAAATGGATTGAGATGATTCCATGCTGACACAATGATTATAAAACTGTTCTCAAATTTTTAAAAGAAAATGTCTTGTGTCGATTTGGAATCCCTCGAGCTATCATCAATGATGGGGGAATATATTTTTACAATAAACCATTTGAATCTTTAATAAAGAAATATGGTATTACACACAAAATTACCACCCCTTATCACCCTCAAACAAATGGATAGGTTGAATTGGCAAATAGAGAGATTAAACAAATTTATAAAAAAATGGTTAACCCAAATCGTAAAGATTGGTCTTTAAGACTAAACGATGCACTTTGGGCTTACCGTACTACTTTCAAAACATCTTTAGGCATGTCACCCTATCAGTTAGTGTATGGAAAACCTTATCACTTGCCTATAGAATTGGAACATAAAGCATTTTTGGCTATTAAAGCTTCCAACCTAAATCTTGATGATGCTTGCAAGATACGTAAATTACAATTAAATGAACTTGAGGAATTGAGAAATGATGCATATGAAAACTCAAAGATTTATAAAGCTAGAACAAAAACTATTCATGATAAGTCAATTTTGAAAAAATCTTTTGAAATTGGTCAAAAAGTTATGCTTTATAATTCTCGTCTTCACCTATTCCCTGGAAAATTGAGATCTAGGTGGAGTGGTTCTTATATTGTCAAACATGTGTATCCTCATGGGGCCATAGACATTGAGAATCCTAGGAATGGTAATGTGTTTAAAGTCAATGGACAAAGACTCAAACTATTTCTAGAAAATCAAGCTGTTGAAGTAGAATTCATTTCTCTTTTTGATCCTTGTTATGAGAAAAATTTACTCTAATTTTGTGGCTTTATTTTGTTTGACAATTCTTTGTGTTCCCAGTTAAATGGTGGATAACGGTACTCCGTGACTCTTAAGTCGGTTTATTTTTTAGTTTCCTAAAATAACTTATTCCTTCTAATTTAAAATGGATGTCATTCTTTTAAACTTGAGAAAATATTTTCCTTCCCTCCCTCAAAATACTCTGACAAAAATCTACAAAGTTGGATGTGAAAGATTGAGACTGTTAATGCAAAAGGATATGCCAGAAGATGTATGTTGGATAATTGAAGCAAAGGCCCGACTAGCAAGTGAATCTTCAATTTCATTTGACTCATACAGGCCAAGTCTTTGTAGAAGTTCATATTCTAAAAGGAGAAGAGCAAAAAGGTTACAAGTTGTCACAAATGTGCACGATGGAATTGTAACAAACGATGTTATTCTTGAGGGATGGTTTCCGTAAATAGAGAAGATAAAATATTTTTCGTTAAGAATGGACTGAGTAAGGAGTCATTAGATGATATATTATTGACTCTTGAGACGTATTCTTGTGGATTTGTGCATCGTGAACTTCTTAATTTGTGGAATCTCTTCAAGGATGAACAAAAACATTACAGTCTTGGGAATTTAACTCTAAAAGACCTTGTTTGCCAATTTATAATAAAATTAGATGGGAAGCTTATCCTTGACTCATAGAAGGCATTTAAGCCATTACTCGACGTAAAATCAGAGGAAGATGTGAGTCACAATCACAACAACATGTACATTTATCTTCTTCTTCTTCTTCTTCTTCTTATTATTATTATTATTATTAATTATTATTATTATTATTATTATTATTATTATTAATAATTTTATTTATTATTATTATTATTATTATAAAAAAGAACAAGGGCGATCCGAAAGGAGTACCATGGCTTTAATTAGTTATGGAGCCCCAGTCTTTGGCTGACCCATCATTGACTCGGGTGGACCTTTGCATGCTGGTCCTTAAAAAAGATTCGTGTACCATGCTCTATAGAGAGCCGCACTCCATAACCCAATGTTTACCATCTAGGCATTGTGGAGTTGATGGACAAGCAAAAGCATCCCACTCTAGTTATTAGTGAGAAGTAATCCGCGACTGCTAAAGCATATGAGGCATCTGAGCTTGATCCTCTCTTTTATTAGAAGGGGCTCTCAGTTCCTTGGGTAGGGGTGGGCATGGTTCGGTTCAGCATGAAAAACTGAACCGAACCAGTTTCCTTTTGAAGTCAAACCGATTTTGGTTTGGTGAACCAATTTAGAACTGGTTCAAAACTAGTTTGGATTTAAAAATGGTTTAAAAAATGGTTTGGGTTCAGAACTGGTTTGGACTTAAAAAATCGGTTCAAAACCGGTTCGGACTTGGAAAACTAGTTTCAAAACCAGTTCAGCAAACTGGTTCAAAAAACTGGTTGAAAAACCAGTACAAAAAATTGGTTTAAAAACCTTTCAAATTGCATGAACAAAATTTATAACCTTTCACTGGAACCAGCCATTGAAGCATAAATCCACTTTCAATTTTCAAGGTATATTCCCTTCTGCTTTTGATATCAAAATCTTATGTACAAAACATAAAATGGAACCAGCCATTGATCCAGAACTTGCTAAATGTAATTAATTCCAAATGACACATAGAATCAAAACAATTAGACTGCCAGAAGTTTTAAATCTCACCTACACGTGTCTGATTTTAAATCATAGTCAAGAACAACATCAACCAAATCCTATTACCAATATTGAAGCTTCATTTAAAAGAAGATGCAACAAAATCCATAGTTGACTGTCATCACAATTTGGAAGTAGACAATACCTCCTCTATACCCTCATAAATTTACTTGGCAACAGCAATATCCCTGGCTTCAGCTGAGAAAAGTCTTGCTATAGCCTTGGGAACACCTAAAAATGGTCCACCAATGTTTACTATTGGAGATGGTGCTTCAACCTACTTCATAAAATGAAGAAAGTACAAGACACCCATTGAATGTGGAATAATAACTGCCTTATTCCCACCATTAGTGGCAACCATAAGTTCTATGTTGCTTTTTATCCGACTTAGTGTTTGATCCTACACCTGATCAATTAATTTATTAATGGGAAAAAAAGATTCAGCAATTGTTTAAGAAAAATATATCCTAATTTGTTTTCTCTGCTTATAGGTACAATCAATAAAATTCTTTGGGTGAGACATAACTTCAGGCAAAATCAGTTAAAGAATATCTCGGTGTCCTGAAATGATATTCTCCAATCATATGCAGCTATGTACATAGTTTTTTCTTCATAACCAATGCGTGCCAAGTTAGCAATTAGGACTGCCCACACAAAATATCCTAGAGCAAAGTAATCAGCAGCCACAAGTCCATGTATACTCCAGAAATTATGTCTTATAAATGGAATGAAATTAATGTCAATTAGAAACTTGCCCTGTACTTTCAAGCTGAGCAGTCCTTCCACATACAAAGTGATATGGAAAAGCAACCGAAATTCTTTCAATCAAGCACTCATAATCAGCACTTAACACTTCAATGATCTCAAGACAATGATCTGACAGTACAATATTAAATAGGACAAATTCTGTAAACAAACTTTCTTATGGAAGAAAAGTTATTTCAAATAATAATAATAAATAACTCAAAATAGCAAAATTTAACCATCTCAGGCAATCTCATCAT
The DNA here is from genome assembly GCA_029884605.1 of Ormosia emarginata. Taxonomy (NCBI): domain Eukaryota; kingdom Viridiplantae; phylum Streptophyta; class Magnoliopsida; order Fabales; family Fabaceae; genus Ormosia; species Ormosia emarginata. The sequence goes on along the minus strand of JAQQTP010000056.1, from coordinate 8,732,246 downwards.
CAACCAACAAGACCATAAAACAATTAGACTACCAGAAGTTTTAAATCTCACCTATATGTGTCTGATATTAAATCATAGTCAAGAACAACATCAACCAAATCCCATTACCCATATTAAAGCTTCATTTAAAAGAAGATGCAGTAAAATCCATAGTTGACTGTCATCACAATTTGGAAGTAGACAATACCTCCTCTATACCCTCATAAAACAACTTCTTCAAAGCATCTATATGAGATGATTGCAAACAAATGGCTATAATGAAGCCATCACCACTTCTAGTGTTCAGAATGAAAGCCTTCCCATCAAAATTTATGTTCCCTGGAACCAAATAAACAGTTTTTCCCCACCCAAAATCTCTGACATAAAATGGAAAATTGGTCCAACTAACAAGATACACATGTAGGTCTCCCCTGAATTGACCTCTTACCCTTCCTGCAGAGTTGTATAACTTGTCCCTTCAACAAATTCATGTCCTTCTGATTAGCTATATAGTCAAGAGCAGACCTTACATGCTCATCATTCATTCTTTCAATAACTATCACATTAACTTGTCCCGTAGAAGGGGAAGAAGCAAGCCCAGTAATTGGAATAAAATCTGTAGAGAAAAGAAACCGAGAGAAAGATAGAAAGAGAGAAACTGTGATGGCCATAAGAGATTAAACATACAAAACATACATAGTGCAGTTATTACATTTTATGATAAGTGAATAGATGAGTAATTTCATATGACTTTAAGATAATAGATTTTCCTTAGAACCATATCAAATTGCTTCATTGATATATCTCACAGTTATTCTCATAACAAAATAACTACACACATGCAGTGTCTTTAGCCCCAGGAGAAATGGATACCTTCCTTGGAGTTGTAAGAGTTCCATCAACATCAAATAAAAAAATTATCAATTATCAAGAAATGTCTAAAAAGAGAACATGTCTTAACAAAGAAATATTATCCTAAGATAAAAAATAACAGTAAATCAAATACAAGAAAATGTATCACCTTCAATCATCAAGAGAAATAACAAAAGAACAAAGAACATCTTGTTGAGAAACCATCTCTGCAAAAAAGAAGAACAACATCTCATTACTTATGAAAACATAATATAATAAGCAAAAAGTAATAACATTAATATTAACTTACCTCGCTCAAATCTCTCAAGATGCTCAAAGTCCTCTTTAGAAAATAATGAGAAGGGTGTTCCTTTCAGCCAATCTTGTGTCCAGACAAGTGCTTCCACCATTTTAGGTGTTAAGGAACTACGATAAGGATCAAACACCCTTCCTCCTGTACTAAATCCAGACTCAGAGGCTATAGTGGAGATAGGTATAGCCAACAACTCCCAAGCGATGTTTGCAAGGATCGAAAATTGACTTGAATTTAGCTTCCACTAACTTAGAATATCCAAGTCTGGATTGGTCTCTAAATCTTCCTTCAAATACTTCTTTAGCTCAAATTTGACATTGGATTTGCACCCAGTTGAATTTAAAAATTGATTCCAACAATAAGGATCATCATCATCAGTTTCAACAACTTGTGCTTCTTGTGTATCACTTCAAGACCCCCCTCCTGACTATTATATTCCTCAAAAAGTAACTCCAAACAAGAATCTAACTTATATTGCAATTTAACTGCCTCGTCCAAATCAAAGATCTGATTAATTGACCAATTGACATATCATTGTTTATACCTAGGATTAAATACAATAGCGATTAACAACAACATGTTAAGACCATTGGGATTTCCCCAATATTTGTCGTATTTCTTCTTCATCCTTTCAACCATCATACTTACACTTATATCCTCAGAGCCACAAGATTGGCGAATGCTTTTCCCAATTCCAAATACCTCCTGCATATATATATTGTTGGTAACATAAGAAGTACCAGAAATGCGCAACGTAGCATCATAGAAGATCTTCAAAAATGGTAAAATTAAGCAAGCATAATCCCAATCTTTATATGTAGGCACACCCTTTCCCTTTTCTAACTCATCAACATATTTCTTGTCTAGCATCTCAAGCTCCTCAAATGCATTTTGGTGCTTCAAAGCTGCCTCCAAAATAAGATAAGTCGAATTCCACCTAGTTTCAACATCTAAGCAAACTAGACCCTTATATTCAATCTTCTCCTGCTCAACATATACCTTGAATTTATTTAATCTAGAAGGAGAAGATCTTATGTACTTCACTGCACCGCGGATTCTCAAAACAGAATCATCAATCTCTTTCAACCCCTCTTTCACAATTAAATTTAGAATATGTGCACAACAACGCATATGAATGTAATCTCCCTTCAGAACTAAGTTATTCCAAGATGCTAGCCTCCTTTTTAGGTGTTGAATCCCGACATCATTTGATGAAGCATTATCAACTGTCAAACTGAAAACGCGATTTAACTCCCAACGACTCAAGTGCATCTCAATAGTCTTAGCCATAACCTCTCTTGAATGATTTGTGATTTGGCAAAAATTCGAAATCTTCTTATGAAGCCTCCAATTATTATCAATGAAATAGGCAGTCAACACATATAACTCATATTTTTTCATGAAGTCCATGAGTCAGTAGTGAGGTAGACTTTTCGACAATGTTTCGAAAGAAACTTCTTCATGTTCCTTCTTTTTGTATCCTATAGCGTGAAAATGTCGCGCGCTAATGTAGTGCGTGAGGGGATACTGAATCTTGGTTGCAACACATTCGTGTACTTCCAAAAAGCTTCATTCTCCACAAATCGAAAAGGTAACTCAACTGCTACAAACATCTTCACAAGTTCATTTCGACAGGCCTCTTGGTCATATTTGGCATATGAAAGAGAACAGAAAACATGCCCTTCTGCGGTCCCCGTTGAGGATGGAACCGATTTTTGCCTTTTATTTCCGTCTTTATCCAGATTATCCTTGCATCTCTTCAAATGAGTACACATAGTACTTGTTCCATTATTATACTTGATCAAGGTACCACAATAGCTACATCTAGCTCTCTTATATGAAGCAGACTCCGCAGAAAAATGTTTCCAAGCCTCAGACTTATTTCTATGCCCATCAGTGTGAGGTGGTAACACACCAGTAGTGTCAGAGACAACTGATGGAGTAGAAACCAGATGCTCTGTTGTCTCCGAGATCGAAAAGTCATTCTGATCACCCATTGATGACATCTGTATGTAAACTAAGATGTCAATTATTAACCTCAGTATCAATTATTTCCAAAATCTCCATCTCCTTTTTAACAAAAAAAAAGGACAGCATTTAAACAACAACAACACTACTGTCCTACCATCACAATAATGAGCTCAAGGAAAAAACATGCATAATCATTTTCTAAATCAAATAGACCTATACGCATATTAGTTTCTAAATCAAGGACTAGGCATTTATAAAATTAGAGAGATTTATAAATATTTAATTATAAATCTGAGATAAAATTGAAAAACAAATCGATCAATAAGGTCATGAAAGCAGTTTCAACTCTCAAGAGTCAAGACATAACCAAATCAGTGAAGTTGCTATTTTAGCTGTAAAACGGGGAAAAAAAGGTACAGAAATCATTATAAATCACCAAAGGATGCTTTTCTTTTTTGTTACCATTTTTTATATATTGGAGAAACAAAAAAAATTGGGCTAAAAGCAGAATAGTAACAAACACCATTCAAATAATAATAAACAAAACTCAGAAATAAGATAGAAGGAAAGGAAAAGATAGGTACCGGTGTTAAAGGAGAAACAATGAGTGCAGAGAAGATAGTGTAAAAAGTGAAGAAGCAAAAGAGAGAAAATGAGAAACAACTAAAAGAGAAAGAGATAGTAAATTTTTAGAGAGAATCATCATACATTGATATATCTGAAGAGTGAATCGAAGAAAGAGTAACAGAGAGACTCAACAAATTTTCAGATCTGAGAAAGCATAAAATGAAATGAAATGGAAATTCGTATTTTACCTTTCACAAATCAAAAGGGAGTTGAGATTGCGAAAGGATCTTAAAATTGATTGAGATGTGAGCACGATCCAAATCGATGGAGAAAATTTGATGAACATAGTGTGACTGGATTGTGCAGTACTACGCTGCTTTATAGATGCAAGAAATGGGACTAGGGTTCTTCATAGATCTAGATGTGAAATTGGGAATTTGAGATAGATATCTGATTTTGTGTAATGAGGTTCGGTTTAGTGAAGTTAACTGGAATGAATTAGAAATTAGTTAACTGAATTGTAAAAATATTAAAAACGGTTCAATTATGAGAACTGATTCTCTCTAAAATGGTTTTAAATAGTTAGGTTTGGTTCAGTTGTTTTGGATTTTATGCCCACCCCTATCCTTGGGATGGGATGTTCTGAATCTTAGACATTACGAGTTTCAGATTTTAGCATCTTTGTTGATGTTACGAGCCCAAGTGTGAGCTCTCCAGGTTACAGACCCAAGATAGAAACCCACGATGGTTTATTCTTTCTCCTTTCTTCGAATAAACAGACGTGAGTGTCTACTACACTGGGGACACACAATATAAAGATATGCTACTACTACACTCATGATGTGTAGTGTAAAGATACGCCATGAAAATTATACATAAAGGTATGTCATCATTTGCTATTATATTTCTTTTATCTTTGTATAATTTTACTGTATTTTGATTTTGGACTAGCGATCCTTTGAGCAGGGTCCTTCAGGGGTTTCTAGACTTCTTTACTTTGATGGTTTTCTTGAAGTTAAAAAAAAAACAAAAAAAAAACAAAAACATAATGTGTTTCTTAATTTCAAACTTCTCTGACAACAGCCAACCTACCCTTATAAGTGTTATTATTACCATTTCCATTCTTTTTCCTATTTAAACATTCCATTTTCTCCATTTTCCTCTAACTCATAATCATTCAAAGGGAATGTGAGAATAAAAATGGAAAGTGTTTCTGTTTGTCAACTTAAAAATATTTGTGTATTTTGTGGGTCTAAGTATGGGAAGGCTTTAGAGTTTGTAAATGCAGCAACCACTCTTGGTTGAACACTTGCTGTGAGGAATATTCATGTTGTATATGGAAGAGGTTGTTGTGGGTTAATAGGGGCTGTATCACATGCTGCATATATAGGAGACAGTCAGGTTTTAGGTGTCATTCATGGACCTTTAACTCAACAGAATATCACTGGAAAGATAATTGGGGAGGAACTTAAGGTATCATCTATACATGAACGAATTAAGATAATGCTTGACAACTCTGATGCATTCATTGCCTTACCAGGTGGTTTTGGTACTTTGGAAGAAGTTTTTCAAATTGTCTCTTGGGCCTAACTAAACATCCACCATAAACTCATAGGTTTGTTGAATGTTAATAATTTCTTTGATTTTTTGTTATTTTTTCTTGACAAAGTTGTGGAACAAAAATTTATCACACCTACAGCAAGACTACTTCTTATCTCAGCTTCTATTATTGATGAGTTAATTAATAAATTAGAAGCTTTTGTCTATAAACCTGATCCAGCAATAACTCAGATAAATTGGTCAACCGGAAGCAGTGAGGGAAGCAGCATGAAAAGATAGTCAGATTTGACACTTCATTTATAACTTTCCCTTACCTTTGATTTTATTTATTGCACTTTGTTTTTGTTTAAATTTGTGTCAAATTTCTCCAACAGGTAATATCTTCTGTCACTTACTCATCTATATTTTAACATGGAGGACAATGTTGTGATCTGGTTGGGGGGAAGGATAAGGATAATTGACCTAGTTGACCCAAATTTTTTTTTTGGGAAGTATGATATAATTGTCATGAACTTACTAAACCAATGAATGATGGCAGAGTAAGGAGTAATTTTACTCCTGAGACGCATCTAAATTGGGAAGTATGTTTAGTAATATGAATGTTAGAAACTTACAGCAAAACCAATTAAGGATGGCAGAGTAATGAGTAATTTTACTTTTGAAGTAAATTACTCCTGAGACGCATCTAGATTGGGGAAGTAATTATTTTGTGATGATTTGTGGAAGTAACAAAGTTTTATCGTTTGATTTCCTTTAAATGATTCAAGTGAATGAATTCTCACATCCTTTAAAGCAATTGAAATTCAGAAATCATAGCATGGTTGAATAAATTGTCTTCTGTCTTAAATTTCACATGCTTGGTTATGGATGTTAAATTGATAGATTGAGAGTGATAGAAATATGCCTTGTGAGATTTTGAGTCTATTGATGAATGGATTGAATATCTGTACCATTCTCTTCTTTCTTATATGATTTTTTTTCACTCATGGAATTGTTACTCTAGAACTTGCTTTGATTCTTTTTTAGGCTACATTTTCACATGCATACATAAATATGATTGAGACATTTTAAAATAGCTACTTTGACCAAATAACCATCTTTGTATATTTTCCCTTGTCTAACCCCTTGGAGTTTATTTGACCATTTCTTATTTTTAGCTCATTACGTGCCTTTAAAAAAAATAAGTTTTTACCCAACCTTAGAGAATAAGAGAGCATTGGCCTTGTTCTTGAACAAGTGTGGGGGTGTGTGTGCGAAATGTTGAAAAAAAAAAAGAAAGAGCTGACCACCGCTGCAATCAAAGGATTATCAGAGTCTCTAGATACACCATGTGACATATCCATACATAGAATAAAGACGGATGCTTGGAAACAATAGGAAGAGAATGAAAAGGTTCTGGCCTAACAATGAATTCAACTCACCAATTTGGGATTAATCTTCAACAAAATATTAGTCAAATATTGGTCATTGTCCTTTATGATGAATGTTCTTAAACATCTTCTCCACTCTAACTATACCATAATGCTCTTTTATTCTCTTTGGTATTTATCTTCTCATATCCATATATCCCCTCTCCTTTACCATGGCCCCATTACAACCTTAAATAAAGTCCTCTTGATTTTTGTGTGCATGTGTTTTGAGTAGCAGAGAAGTAGAAGATAAGCAAGCTTATGGTAGTACAATTGTTCATGGGTTAAATAAAGTGAAATACTTACCTTCTAAATACTTGAGATATTGAGAGTGAATTCTGTGTGAATCTATCATTCTTGATTCATTCTTTTCAACTAAAGTTTCCTTGCTTGTTGGTTTGAGATGTGAAGAAATGTTACCTCAATAATGCTTTGATCCATTGAATTTTTGGTTAGTCTTCTTGTTTCATTGAGTCTTTTAGAGTTTTTAGCTTTGGAGTTTGTGTCATTTTTCTTTGTTTCCTATCTTTGGTCTTATGTGTTTTGCCCAGGAGTGCAAAAGCTAAATGTGGGGGAATTTGATAACAATATGTTTTATACATTTTATAACCCTCTCACTGGGCTTTTGAAAGTTTAATTAAGTTTAATTAAGTTAGTTTAGTCATATTCTATGATATTGGGCCTAATTGGATCATTGAAAGAATTGTTGCATGAATTAGCCTTAATTTATCTCTTCGACAGTGTTCAATAAATTGGCTATAATTTGAGTTACATATGTCGGATTATGTGATTTTGATCTTGTAGGAAAGCTAAGAAAATTCCTTACAACTTTCATGAAGACTTCAAGAGTCATATCACAAGCTTGGATAACTCAAATTGGAGTTGAAGCAAGAACTAGAGTGTTGATCCTAATAGCTTGACCTCTATGTACTTATCAGGCCATATCTCGGGTTATTAGAATGATGATGGACTGAAATTTTGATAGTTGATATTTAAGACCGAAATCTACAACTTTCAAGAAGAACACTTTTCGATATTATGAGGTCTAGTAAGTCATATTGGGCTTGCAAGTTAGAACAAATGAGCTAAAATTGGGCCTGAGTAGTTGCAATGATTGGGTCATATCTTGGGTTGTGGGAGGCCAAATTGGATGATTCAAGTGGGCATTTGATAATCAAGACAAAGACCTACAACTTTCATGAAGGCCACTTTCTGAAAATCTGTCGGCAAGCACAAGTTTGGCACCAAATTATTTCATGCAAGTGAAGACAAGCATTTTTTGGCAATCATCCACCTACTCCTTAATCATCCACCTACTCTTTAATTATCCACCCACTCTTTGTCCCACTCATTGTCATCTTTTGCTTGTGATGCTCTATAAAAGCAGCCTTGGTTGCCTATTTGGGTAATCTTGGTTCTAGATCAAGATTATGCTTATGTTATTTACATGTTGTAATTTTCTTTTGTTGTAAATAGAAATTATGATCATCTTCTTCTTCTTCTCTCTTTTTTCTTTTTGCTCATGAGTAACTAATCTTCATCTTGTTTGGGTGAAGGGGTGAAGCTTTTGGTAATAAAAATAAGGTTAGATTAATTTCTTTCTTGTGTTTAAATGATATATTATCAAGTAATCATTATATGTGTTGTATTTTGTTTCCAATCAATTTAAAAATCCTCATTGTAAAGTGGAGTTCTTGATTCATTGTTGACAAGTGGTTTGGCACAATGAATGCTTGAACTATTTACAAGTGTTGGTGTTAGTAAATAATTAAAGGAACCATAATATAACTACATATATAATTCTAAATAGACTTTGAATGTTTTATTTTCTAATTGGAACCTCCGTTGTGTGTGAATTTCAATTGAGTTATAAAAAGAATTAATATTGTCCTTAATTTGTTACCAAAAAATGGATTTCATAGCCCAAGCAAGTTCCTTAATTTAATTGTAAACAAGTTTTATTATCTTTATTGTTGTGACAAAGCCTTTCCTTACCTGAAAGAATTTTTCTTCATTAATTCTCTGTGGATCGACCTCGGACTCCCGAGAAATTTATTACTTGAGACAACCTACACTTGAGTTTGCATCCTTTAATCCGCATCAGAGTTGCTCAAAAAGTTTGGAATGGACAATGCCATGTAAATGGCTACACCAATGAGCACCTCTTGCTATTTGGATAAGGATGAATGAGTTAAACCTGTAGAAATCACAAAGTATAGATGTATGATTAGTTCACTCATTTATCTTACTGCAAGTAGGTCAGATATTATGTTTAGTTTGTGCATGTGTGTAAGATACCAAGTGACTGCGGGATTTAAGGATGCAAACACAAGGGCAGGTTGTCTCAAGTAGTAAATTTCTAGGGAGTCCGAGGTCGATCCATAGGGAATTGATGAAGAAAAATTAATTGAGGTAGGAAAGGATTTGTCACAACACCAAAAGTAATAGAAGATGTTCACAAATGAATTTAAGAACGTGCTTGGGGTTAGAAGATCCACTCTTAGTAATAAATTAAAGGTAAGATTATTTCTCTTTATAACTCAATTGAAATTCACACACAACGGAGGTTCAAATCAGAAAATATAACATTCAAAGTTCAATTATATATGCAATTATATTATGATTCCTTTAATTATCTACCAACATTTGTAAATGAGTTCAAGCATTCACTGTGCTAATCCTATTATCTACAATAAATCAAGATCTCCATTATACAAAGAAGGTTTCTAAATTAATTGGAAACAAAATACAACACATATAATGTCCATTTAATAATATATCTTTTAAGCACAAGAAATAGAATAATCTAACCTTATTTCATTACCAAGAGCTTCACTTTTTCACCCAAGCAAGATGAAGATTTAGTTACTCATAGATAAGAAGAAAGAAAGAGAGAAGAAGAGAAAGATGAAAATAGCTTCACTTTAGAACAAGAGAAAATTACAACAAAGTAAAACAAGAAACAAGCATAACCCTAACTTATAAAAACTAAGCCTAACACCAAGTGCACCAAATGATCAACCAATGGTGCCTTTTATAGAGGATAAGGGATACAAAATGACAAGTGGGCTGATTAAGAGTAGGTGGATGAGTGGGTGGAGTAGTTGGATGATTGGTTGAGTGGTCTCTAAAATCATTCATTGCTGATCTCATGGATGCCATCAGAATGAAGCAACATGGTCTTCATGAAAGTTGTATCATTTTATCTCAGCTTTCCAATGGCATCAAAATCATCCAAAAATTCGTCCTACAGCCCAAGATATGACCCAATTACTATAGACTATTCAGGCCCAGTTTCAGTACCTCTGTTTTGAATTGCAGTCCCAATATCACCTTCAAGTTGTCGAATGAGCTCTTGTGTTCTTCATAAAAGTTGTAGATCTGGGTCTTAGCTTTCAAATATCCAAATTTCAGCCCAAGATAATTCTTACAGCCCGAGTTATGCTCTGATTACTGTACACTATTCAGGTTCCAGACACAAAACTTGTGTTCTGTCTTCCAAGCCCAATTAGTTCTACTAGATGTCTGATTGAGACTTTGAGTTCTTCATCAAAGTTGTAGAGCTTTCTCTCAGCTTTCCTACAAGGTAAAATTCATAATTTCTAGACATCTAGAACTCAAGATATGACTAAAATACTGAAATAGTGTAAGACCCAAATAATGCTAAAAAAATCAATTAAGTCCAATTTGAGTCCGATCTTACAAAACATAACCAGGCTTAATCAATTAAGTATATGAAGAGTGTAAATGACTAAAAATGAGAGTTTATTAATGTATAAAATATATGATCATCAAATTCCCCCACATTTAGCTTTTTGCACTCCTGGGCAAAGCACATAAGACCAAAGCTAAGAAACAAAGAAAAATGACACAGACTCAAAAGCTAAAAACTCTAAAAGACTCGATGAAGCAAGAAGAGCAGTCAGAAATTCAAGGGATCAAAGCATTAATGAGGTAACATTTCTTCACATCTCAAACCAACAAGTAAGGAAACTTCAGTTGAAAAGAATGAATCAAGAATGATAGATCCTCACATAATTCACTCTCAATCTCTCAAGTGTTTAAAAGGTAAGTATTTCACTCTATTCAACCCATGAACAATTGTACTACCATAAGCTTGCTTATCTTCTACTTCTCCGCTACTCAAAACACATGGATACAAAAATCAAGCGGACTTTATTTAAGGTTGTAATGAGGTCATGGTAAATGAAAGGGGATAATATGGATATGAAAAGATAAATACCAAAGAGAATAAAAGAGCATTATGGTACAATTAGAGTAGAGAAAATGTTTGAGAACATTCATCATAAAGGACAATCACCAATATTTGACTAATGTTTTGTTGAAGATCAATCCCAAATTGGTGAATTGAATTCATTGTTAGACTTGAACATTCTCCTTTTCTTCCTGTTGTTTCCAAGCACCCACCTTTATTCTAGACTCTGATGATCCTTTGATTGCAATGGTGGTCAATTTTTTTTTGAAAGATCATTTTGTATATACACCCCCACACTTGTTCAAGAACAAAGTCAATGCTCTCTTATTCCCTAAGGTTGGGTAAAACATGTTTTTTTTTAAGGTACGAAATGAGCTAAAAACAAGGAATGGTCAAATAAATTCAAAGGGGTTACACAATGGAAAATATACAAGGATGGCTATTTGGTCAAAGTAGCTATTTCAAAATGCCTCAATCATATTAATGTATGCATGTGAAAATGTAGCCTAAAAAAAGAATCAAAGCAAGTTCTAGAGTAACAATTCCATGAGTGAAAATCACACAAGAAAGAAGAGAATGATACAGATATTCAATCTATTCATCAATAGGCTCAAAATCTCACAAGACATATTTCTATCATTCTCAATCCATCATATTAACATTTATATCTAAGCTTGTGATTTTTAAGAAAGAAGACAATTTATGCTAAGATCCAAGAATCCATTTGCAACTTCTACACAAAATAATTATTTCCTCAACTAAGATGCATCTCAAGAGTAATAAATTTTTTTCAAAATTTACTTCTTACTTTGCCATCCTTAATTGGTTTTACTACGAATAGGTTTCTGATAGTCATACCACTAAACATACTTCCCAATTTAGATGCGTCTCAGAAGTAAAATTACTCCTTACTCTGCCATCATTCATTGGTTTAGTAAGTCCATGACAATCATATCATACTTCCGAAAAAAGAAAAGAAAAAAAATTGGTCAACTATCCTTCCCCCCAACTAGATCACAACATTGTCCTCAATGTTAAAATATAGATGAGTAAAAGATAAAAGATATTACTTGTTGGAGAAATCTGACATAAATTTAAACAAAAACAAAGTACGATAAATAAAATCAAAAGTAAAGAAAAGCTATAAACGAAGTGTCAAATCTGGCTCTTTTTTCATCCTATTTCCCTCACTGCTTCCTGCTGACCAATCTATCTGAGCTATTGCTGGGTCAAGTTTATGAACAAAAGCTTCTAATTTATCAATCAACTCATCAATAGTGGAAGCAGAGATAAGAATTTATCTTGTCGAAGGTGTGATAAATTTCTGTTCCATAGCATGGTCAAGAGAGATTAACAAAATATCAAAAAAAAATTATTTACATTCAACAAACCTATGGGTTTATGGTGGATGTTCAGTTGGGCCCAAGAGACAATTTAAAAAACTTCTTCCAAGGTACCAAAATCACCTAGTAAGGCAATGAATGCATCAGAGTTTTCAAGCATTATCTTCATTCGTTCATGCATTGATGATACCTTAAGTTCCTCTCCAATTGTCTTTTCAGTGATGTTCTGTTGAGCTAAAGGTTCATGAATGACACCTAAAACCTGACTGCCTCCTATATATGCAGCAAGTGATACAGCCCCTGTTAAACCACGGCAACCTCCCCCATATACAAGATGAATATTCCTCGCAGCAAGTGATCGACCAAGAGTCGTAGCTGCGTTTACAAACTCTAAAACCTTCCTATACTTAGATCCACAAAATACATAAATATTTTTAAGTTGACGAACAGAAACACCTTCCATTTCTATTCTCACCTTCCCTTTGAATGATTCTGAGTTGGAGGAAAGTAAAGAAAATGGAGTGTTTAAATAGGAAAAAGAATGGAAAGAGTAATAATTGCATTTATAAGGGTAGGTTAGTTGTTGTCAGAAAAGTTTAAAAATAAGAAACACAAAATCTTTTTTTTTTTGACTTCAAGAAAACCATAAGGGTAAAGAAGTTTAAAAATAAGAAATATAATAGCAAATGATGACATACCTGTATGTATAACTTTCATGGCGTATCTTTATACTGCGCATCATGAGTGCAGTAGTGGCATATCTTTATACTGCGTGTCACCAGTACAGTAGACACTCACGTCCGTTTATTCGAAAAAAGGAGAAAGAAGAAACCATCGTGGGTTTCCATCCTGGGTCTGGAACCTAGAGCGCTCACACTTGGGCTCGTAACATCAACAAAGATGCTAAAATCTAAAACCCGTAATGTCTAAGATCCAAAACATCCCATCCCAGGGCGTTGAGAGCCCCTTCTAATAAAAGAGAGGATCAAGCTCAGATGCCTTATACGCTTTGACAGCCATGGGTTACTTCTCACTAATAACTAGAGCAGGACGCTTCTGCCTATCCATTAACTCCATAGTGCCTAGATGGAAAACATTGGGTTATGGAGTGCGACTCTCAACAAAGCATGGTACACAAACTTTTTTAAGGACCAGCATGCAAAGGTCCACCCGAGTCAATGACGGGTTAGCCAAAGGCTGGGGGCTCCATAACTAATTAAAGCCATGGTACTCCTTCCGGATTGCCCTTATTTAAACATTTTTTTCTTTTTTTCTTTTTTTTTTTGCAAGATGACATGAAGAAGAAGAGGATGATATGTACAGATTGTATGTGGATATGACTCACATCAGCCTCTGGTTTAACGTCTAGTAACGGCTTAAACGCCTTCTATGAATCAAGGATAAGCTTCCCATCCAATTTTCTTATAAACTGGCAAACAAGGTCTTTTAGAGTCAGATTCCCAAGACTGTAGCGTTTTTCTTCATCCTTGAAGAGATTCTACAAATTAAGGAGTTCACGATGCACTAATCCACAAGAATGCGTATCAAAAGTCAATAAGATATCATCTAATGACTCCTTACTCAGCCCATTCTTAATGAAGAAAATTTTATCTTCTCTATTTGCAGAAACCATCCCCAAAGAACGACATCGCTTGTTACAATTCCATTGTCCACATTTGTAATAGACTTGTAACCTTTTTGCTCTTCTCCTTTTAGAATACGAACTTCTTCCAAGACCTGGAATGTATGAGTCCAATGAAATTGAAGACTCACCTGCTAGTCAGACCTTTACTTCAATTATCTAGCGTACATCTTCTGGCATACTTTTGTGCATTAACAGTCTCAATCTTTCACATCGAACTTTGTAGATTTTTTTTAGAGTATTTTGAGGGAGAGAAGGAAAATGTTTTCTCAGGTTTGAAAGAATGTCATCGATTTTAAAGGAGAAGAAGGATTCAGTTATTTTGGAAAACTGAAAAACAAACCGACTTGAGAGTCACAGAGTACCGTTATCCGCCACTTAACTGGCAACACAAAGAACTACAAAAACAAGGCAACAAAATTAGAGTGAATTCTATTCATAACAAGGATTAAAAAAAGAGATGAATTCTACCTCATCAACTTAGTTTTCCAGAAATGGTTTGAGCCTTTGTCCATTGACTTTAAACACATTACCATTCCTAAGATTCTCAATATCTATAGCCCCATGAGGATACACATGTTTGACAACAAAAGGACCACTCCACCTAGATTTCAATTTTCCAGGGAATAGGTGCAGGCGAGAATCATAAAGCAGAACTTTTTGACCAATTTCAAAAGATTTTCTCAAAATTGTCTTGTCATGAAAAGCTTTTGTTCTGGCTTTATAAATCTTTGAGTTCTCATATGCATCATTTCTCAATTCCTCAAGTTCATTTAATTGCAATTTGCGTATCTTGCAAGCATCATCAAGATTTAGATTGAAAGCTTTAATGGCCCAGAATGCTTTATGTTCTAATTCTACAGGCAAGTGACAAGGTTTTTCATAAACTAACCGATAGGGTGACATGCCCAAAGATGTTTTGAAAGCAGTACGGTAAGCCCAAAGTGCATCGTTTAGTCTTAAAGACCAATCTTTACGATTTGGGTTAACCGTTTTTTCTAAAATTTGTTTAATCTCCCTATTTGCCAATTCAACTTGTACACTTGTCTGAGGGTGATAAGGAGCGGCAATTTTGTGTGTAATACCATATTTCTTCATTAAAGATTCAAATGGTTTATTGCAAAAATGTGTTCCCTCATCACTTATGATAGCTCGAGGGATTCCAAATTGACACAAGATTTTTTCTTTTAAAAATTTGAGAACAGTCTTATGATCGTTGTGTCGGCATGGAATCACCTTAATCCATTTTGAGAGATAATCAACTGCAACCAAGATATACACAAATCCAAATGAAGATGAAAATGGACCCATGAAATCAATTCCCTAACAATAAAAAATTTCAATGACAAGGATGGAGTTCAGAGGCATCATGTTTCTTTTTGAAATTGAGCCCAACTTTTGACAATTTTTACAACTTTTGCAAAAAGTATAGCAGTCCTTAAATAAAATGGGCCAATAAAATCCACATAGTAAGATTTTCGCAACTGTTTTCTTTGAAGAAAAGTGACCTCCATATGCTTCTGAGTGATAAAATTTAATGACACTACCTACCTCACTGTTGGGCACACATCTCCGAAAGATTTGATTAGCATAATATTTGAACAAGTATGAGTCATCCTAATAAAAAATTTTCACCTCTGTAAAAAATTTCCTTCTATCTTGGTGCGTCCATTGAGGCGGCATCTTTCTTGTTACAAGAAAGTTGACTATGTTAGCAAACCAAGGCATGGAATTGACAGAAAATAAAAATTCATCAGGAAAAGAATCATTGATAGATGTGCGATCAAAAGGTGAGCTTATTGTAAGTCTGGACAAATGATCAGCGAAAACATTTTCGGCTCCTTTCTTATCTTTTATTGTGATGTTGAGTGAAGCAACAAGATCCACCTTATCAATCTTGGTTTGACATCCTGCTTAGACATCAAATATCTAACAGCAGAATGATTGGTGAAAATCACAATAGAAGAACTAATTAAGTAAGATCGAAATTTGTCCAGTGCAAAAATTACAGCAAGTAGTTCTTTTTCAATAGTAGTGTAATTCATTTATGCACTGTTTAAAGTTCTACTTGCGTAACAAATCACATGAGGCTTACCTTCTTTTCTTTGGCCTAAAACAACGCCCATAGCAAATCCCTAGCATCACACATTAACTCAAAATGTAAAGACCAGTCAAGAGATTGCATGATAGGGGCAGATGTCAGAAGACCAATTAATTTTTCAAAAGATTTTTGACATTCTTGAGTCCAATCAAATGGTGCATCTTTCAACAGAAGATTACATAATGGTCTAGATATGGCACTAAAGTCCTTAATGAATCTTCTGTAAAATCCTGCATGTCCTAAAAAGGAACGAACTTCTCTGACTGTTTTTGGGGAAGGCAAATGAGCAATTAATTCAACTTTGGCCTTATCAACTTCAATTCCTTTAGAAGATATCACATGACCTAACACTATTCCTGAGGTAACCATGTAATGACATTTTTCCCAGTTTAGCACAAATCCTTTTTCTTCGCATCTTTTAAGAACTTTTTCCAAATTATTAAGATAATTTTCAAAAGAATTTCCAAAAACTGTCAGATCATGCATGAAAACCTCTAAATAATGCTCAATCGTGTCACTAAAAATACTTAACATGCATCTTTGAAATGTTGCCAGAGCATTACAAAGGCCAAAAGGCATTCTTCTATATGCAAAAGTACTAAAGGGACATGTAAAAGTGGTCTTTTCTTGATCTTTCAATGCAATTGGTATTTGATTATAACCTGAATAACCATCAAGAAAACAGTAGTATGGATGTCCTGCTACCCTTTCCAGAATTTGGTCAAGAAATGGTAAGGGAAAATGATCTTTCCTAGTAGCAGCATTTAATTTTCTAAAATCAATACACATACGCCAACTAGATGAGACTCGCGTAGATATTAATTCACCCTTATCATTTTCAATCACTGTTATTCCATATTTTTTTGTCACAACTTGTGTCGGGCTTACCCATTGACTATCAGAGATAGGATAGATAATTCCAACATTAAGCAATTTAAGGACTTCAGCTCTAACTACCTCTTTCATGTGTGGATTTAATCTTCTTTGAGGTTGTTGAGAAGTTTTAGCATTATCCTCTTAATGTATTCTATGTGTACAAATTAATGGATTAATGCCTTTTATGTCCTTTAATGTCCATCCAATTGCACTTTTATGCCTTTTAAGTACTTCTGTTAACATACCTTCTTGTTCTTCAGTAAGAGACGAGGAAATTACCACTGGAAAGTTTTGCTTTTCTTCCAAAAATGTGTACTTCAACCCAGCAGGTAATGGCTTTAGTTCCAATGTGGGTACTTCTTCATGGGCATTATCATTCATGGGTTTTAGCTCTTCAAATCTTGGCTTCCATCCCTTGTGCTCTATTGCCTGTGTACAATCAAGCAAAGAGCATATTTCAGAGATATCATCTTCTAATTGCATACTTGAAGCAAATGAATTGACTAAACAAATTTTTAATGGGTTAGAAGAACTCCTTGTTTAAAGATGATCATCTATAATGGCTTCAATCCCTTCAACTTTCTTCTTTTCATCAAGGACTTCCTGTGGTTGCTTGCACATGTTAAAAACATTGAGCTCCAGTGTCATGTTTCCAAATGTTAGCTTCACCACTCCATTTCTGCAATTTATCAAGGCATTTGATGTTGCTAAAAATGGACGGCCTAAAATAACAAGAATTGACTTGCAACTATCAACCATAGGATCAGTATCCAAGATAATAAAATCCACAAGATATATGAATTTATCAACTAGAACCAACACATTTTCCACTATTCCTCTTAGAATTTTAATTGATCTGTCGGCAAGTAGAAGAGTTACAGAAGTTGGTTTTAACTCACCCAAGTTGAGTTGCTGATAAACTGAATATGGAAGCAAATTGACACTAGCACCAAGATCAAGTAAAGCTTTTTCAATTTTATATTCTCCAATAATGCATGAAACTGTAGGACAACCAGAGTCTTTATATTTCAACGCATTATTATTCTGAAGAATGGAGCTTACCTGTTCAGCCAAAAATGCTTTCTTTTTCACATTTAATTTCCTTTTAACAGTGTACAAGTCCTTCAAATATTTAGCATAAGAAGGAATCTGTTTGATAACATCTAACAGAGGAATATTGATCTTCACTTGTTTCAAAATTTCAAAAATTTCAGTGTGGTGGTCTAATTTCTTTGGATTATTCAATGCTTGAGGAAATGGGGGTGAAGGCGAGAGTTTGGTCGCCTTTTGGTCAACTTCTTCATTTTCTTGGGGAATTGGTTCATCTTCTTTCTCATAAGATTCGGGGATTTGTTTTTCAACAACCTTTCCACTCCTAAGAGTTATCACTGACTTGACTTAGTCCATTTGTTAGTTTTCTGAACTCCCCTCATTTAGACTGTACTGACCCTTGGGATTTGGTTGAGGTTGAGAAGGAAATTTTCCTTTCTCGTGAATGGTGAGTGCAGAAGAAAATTTAGTAAGAGTGTCTTTTATGTCATTCATGGTTTGATTGTTTTGTTTATTAATGGGCTCTTGCTTTTCTATGAATGCATGCATTGTTTCTTCAAGGTTTTTCTTATATGGTGGGACATAAGGTGCATATCCTTGAGAATTTTGAGAGTCTTGTTGTGCCTAAGGAGGCGGTGGTTGCACGAATTATGACTGATTATTATTCCTCTAGCTGAAGTTTAGGTGATTTCTCCATCTCGGATTGTATATATCTTAAAAAGATAAAGTAAGTAGCTTTTTAAAATTATTCATTGCATTTACTTGCTCATGTACAAATTCTTTAAAAATAGGAATGTTAGGACATTCGTGTGTTGAGTGTCCTAAGTCATCACAAATGCCACAAATTTCTTTATTTTGCACAGAATTGATTTCTTTTGCTTTTCTTAATTCCATGGCTTCAACCTTTCTAGCCAAACTGGCAAATCTAGCATTTAGATCTTCCTCTTGACTAAGGTGATATTTTCCTTTATTAGCACTTGCAAGATTAGATCTAATTGAATTTTCAAAAGTGTTAGTACTATGCCAAGATTGAGAATTTTCAGCCAACTGGTTCAAATAGTCTAAAGCTTCTTCAGGTTCTTTATCAAGAAACTCACCATTGCACATTGTTTCCACAAATTATTTAGTTTCAGGTATTAAACCTTCATAAAAGAAGCTTATAATGCACCATTTTTCAAAACCATGATGTGGGCAAGAATTAACAAATCTTTAAATCGTTTCCAACATTGAAAATATGCTTCATTTGAATTTTGGAAAAAAATTTGGATTTGTTTTTTCATAGCATTGGTTTTATGTGTTGGAAAATATTTCTTTAAGAACTCACCTTGCATTTTTTGCCTTGTGCCAATTGATCTTGGTTTCAAAGTGTTAAGCCAAAATTTTGCTTTATCTTTTAAAGAAAAAGGAAATAATTTAAGCTCAACAATCTCTTCAATGTAATTTTGGTCATTGAAAGCAATACATACTTCCTCAAATTCTTTCAGATGTAAATATGGACTTTCAGATTCTAAACCATGAAAATTAGGAAGTAAAGAAATCATACCTAGCTTAAATCTAAAATTGTTGGCATTGAGTGGAAAGATAAGACATGATGGACTAGAATTTCGAGGTGGTTGCAAATATTCACGCATGGTTCGCAACGGTTGATTTTCATGTTCATCATGTACACTTTCATTATCAGCCATTGTGTCAGTTGTGTGTAATTGTGATTCAAACAAAACAATATATAAAGTACCAGGATTAATTTTAACTAAATGACCAGAATTTAAATCACGATACCAATTAAGCATAAATACATAAATAACTTAAAATAAATAAACAAAAATAATGTACAAGCTGGCGGTATAACCCGCCATTAAATATTAACAAGGATGTGATATAAACCAACCACCCAATAACTATTAACAAATAAAAAGTTAAAAATAAAATACAGAAAATAAAGTGCAAAAAGTAAATTGCAGAAAATAAATTTAAAATATGAAAACCGAAGAGAGGCAAAGCCCCACAGAGCCGTGAAAAAAAGAGAAGAAGAAAGATTATTTTGTTATGTTAGAAAGCAATAATAAATAACAAAAATTAAAAAGTTAGAGAGCGAAATTAAAAGTTAGAGTAAAGAAATTAAAAAGTTAGTAAGCAAAAAATAAATGACATAAAATAAAAGTTAGTAGGCGAAAAATAAATGACAAAAATATAAAAGTTAGAAAGTTAGTATGTTAACAAGTTAGTAGGTTAGTAAGTTAGATAGTTAGAAAGTTAGAGAATTAGTAAAGAAATTGAAGGATCGGCAAGCCGGTCTTCTACTCTGGTAAGGGAGAAGAAAGAATAGATTTTTTAAAGAAAAAGAACTTCAATAAATTAAAACTTCAAATCAAGTCCCCGACAACGACACCAAAAACTTGACTGCGGGATTTAAGGATGCAAACCCAAGTGCAGGTTGTCTCAAGTAGTAAATTTTTCGGGAGTCCAAGGTCGATCCACAGGGAATTGATAAAGAAAAATTAATTGAGGTAGGAAAGGATTTGTCACAACACCAAAAGTAATAAAAGATGTTCACAAATGAATTTAAGAACTTGCTTGGGTTAGAAGATCCACTCTTGGTAATAAATTAAAGGCAAGATTATTTCTCTTTATAACTCAATTGAAATTCACACACAACGGAGGTTCCAATCGGAAAATATAATATTCAAAGTTTAATTATATATGCAATCATATTATGATTCCTTTAATTATCTAGCAACATTTGTAAATGAGTTCAAGCATTCACTGTGTCAATCCTATTGTCTACAATAAATCAAGATCTCTATTATACAAAGAAGGTTTCTAAATTAATTGGAAACAAAATACAACACATATAATGTCCATTTAATAATATATTTTTTAAGCACAAGAAATAGAATAATCTAACCTTATTTCATTACCAAGACCTTTACTCTTTCACCCAAGCAAGATGAAGATTTAGTTACTCATAGATATAAAGAAAGAATGAGAGAAGAAGAGAAAGATGAACATAGCTTCACTTTAGAACAAGAGAAAATTACAACAAAGTAAAACAAGAAACAAGCATAACCATAACTTGTAAAAACTAAGCCTAACACTAAGTGCATTAAATGATCAGCCAATGGTGCCTTTTATAGAGGATTAGGGATACAAAATGACAAGGGGGCTGATTAAGAGTAGGTGGATGAGTGGGTGGAGTGGTTGGATGATTGGTTGTGTGGTTGGATTATTGAATTAGTGGTTGGATTATTGAGATTCTTTGTCTCTGAAATCATTCATTACTGATCTCATGGATGCCATCAGAATAAAGCAACATGGTCTTCATGAAAGTTGTAGCATTTTATCTCAGCTTTCCAATGGCATTGAAATCATCCAAAAATTCATCATACAACCCAAGATATGACCCAATTACTATAGACTATTTAGGCCCAGTTTTAGCACCTCTATTTTGACTTCTAGACCCAATATCACCTCCAGGCTGTCCGAATGAGCTCTTGTGTTCTCATAAAAGTTGTAGATCTGGGTCTTAGCTTTCAAATATCTAAATTTCAGCCCAAGATAATTCTTACAGCCTGAGTTATGCTCTGATTACTATACACTGTTTAGGTTCCAGACACAAAACTCATGTTTTGTCTTCCAAGCCCAATTAGCTCCACTAGATGTCTGATTGAGACTTTAAGCTCTTCATCAAAGTTGTAGAGCTTTCTCAGCTTTCCTACAAGGTAAAATTCATAATTTCTAGACTTCTCAAACTCAAGATATGACTAAAATACAGAAACTGTGTAAGACCTAAATAATGCTGAAAAAAAATCAATTAAGTCCAATTTGAGTCCGATCTTACAAAACATAACTAGGCTTAATCAATTAAGTACATGAAGAGTGTAAATGACTAAAAATGAGAGTTTATTAATGTATAAAATATGTGATCATCACCAAGCTAGTCCTAAGGAATCACACCTAAGTGCAGTAAACACTACAAGAAAAATTATGATTTGCGAAGGATAAATCCACGGCAAATAAGCTAAAATCCACCGCAAATCGTCAATTTGTGGCGAATTCGTGATTGCCGTAAAAACAGTGGTTGCAAAGTAGTTTGCGGCAGATTTTAGTTTTCGCCACAAATTTGCGACGGAAAAATCCGCCACAAATTTTTTTTTTTAAAAAAAAAAGCTTTGGTGACTAGAACCATAGGAGTTTCCAAATTTTAATTTGCTGCAGAAAAATCTGAATTGTGTGTGCCATTTTCAGACAAATTAACCATTTTCTTGCAAAATTAAAAAAAGTAAAAACCAAAAGGGGAAAATGTGGGAAGATCTGAACCAGAGAAGAAGACTGGGTTTTCGGGTAGTTCCAGCTCCAGTTTAGGCGACGCGGTGGCGTGAGGTGGAGCTGCGATGTGTAGTGCATGGGAGGGAGACGCAGCGCGACGCATTGCGAGGAAGGAGTAGTGCGGTTTTGAAGGAATGGCGTGATGTGGAGCAGCAGCGGCGACGTGGTGCGGCGGTAGGGGCTGCTCGGAGGCAGGGGCACTGCTGCTGTTGGGGTAGTGCGACAGTAGGGGCAACACAGTGGCAGGAGCGGCGGCAAGGGTGACATTGTGAGCGTTATGGGTGAAATGGTGGGAGATGAAAGAAATATTGGGAAAGGAAAGAAATGGTGGGAGAGTAAAGAAATGGTGGAATAAGGCCTATGGCTGGCTATTTAAGATTTGATACTTAATTTTGAATTTGCGGACCTTTTTTTATTAAAAAAATACAATTAATGTGTCGCCGAAAAAGTTGAGATTTTTATTCAGATTTGCGGCGGAAATATCCGCTGCAAATCTTTATTTTTTTAAAAAAAGGTTAATACACATCTGACATTTTTTTAAAAAAATTTTGCGGCAAAATTTGCGGCGGATATTTCCGTCGCAATTCTTTTTTTAACTTATAAAAAAAATTATTTTTTTATTTAGTGGAAAAAAACCCACCACAAAATCTTCCGCAAATTTATCCGCCGCAAAATTCGTCGCTAACTTACAAAACATCTTTCTTTGATAAGTTGTCACTAGGAAAAAAATGGGTGGAAAAAATCCACAGTAAAATCTACCGCAAATTGATCTGCCTCAAAGTTTTTTATTTTTTTAAAAAAATTTTAAGATAAATTTTTATTCTATTTAATAGCTTGAGGCAGAAATATCAGCCAGAAAACTTTTTTTAAATAATTTATAGCTAAAATAATTGGGTGGAAAAAATCCGTCACAAAATCCGACGCAAATTGATCCACTGCAAAATCCACAGCAAAGTTTTTTACTTTTTTATTATTAAAATTTTAAGATAAATTTTTATTTTATTTAATAGTTTGCAGGAGAAATATCCGCCGCAAAACATCTTTCTGTAATAATTTGTGGCTAAAAAAAATTGGGTAGAAAAAATCCGCCACAAAATTCACTGTAAATTGATCCGCCGCAAAGTTTTTTTGTTTTTAAAACTTTAAGATAATTTTTTTTTCTATTTAATAGTTTGCGACGGAAATATCCGCTGCAAAACATCTTCCTTTAATAATTTGTCACTAGTAAAAATTTGGGTAGGAAAAATCCGCCGCAAAATCTGTTGCAAATTGATCCGTCGCAAAATTCGCAGCAAATTTTTTTTATTTTTTATTTTTAAAATTTAAAATAAATTTCTATTTTATTTAATAATTTGCGGTGGAAATATCCGCCGTAAACATTTTTTAATGAAAAAAAACTTTTCACAGAGAATGTGTTACCGAAAAAAATTGAGAGGGAAAAATCAGCCGCAAAATCCGCTACAAATTGAGACAGATTATAATCCTCCGCAAGATATGCCTCAATTTGTGGCGAATTCGAATTCGCCGAAAAAAATCCGCTGCAAATTAGCAATTTTCTTGTAGTGAAAAAGAATAAAGAAATATCTAGTTGGCACTTCACAAATGGGTTTATGGTACCCCAAGGGTGTCGTATGTAGTCTAATTGATTATTCTGATTCTGACTTTGTTGGATGCAAAGTGGATAGGAAGAGTACTAGTGGGACATGCCACTTGCTTGGAAACTCTTTAGTTTCATGGCATAACAAGAAATAATATAGTGTGACATTGTCTACAATTGAAGTTGAGTATGTTACAGCTGGAAGTTGTTGTGCTCAACTCCTTTGGATAAAACAACAACTTCTAGACTATGGACTCTAGCTTGATCACATCCCTATAAGATGTGATAACACTAGTGCAATTAATTTAACTAAAAATCTCATCTTACACTCTAAGACTAAGCACATAGAAATAAGGCACAACTTTATAAGGTATCATGTACAAAAAGGAGATTGCATGCTTGAGTTTGTTGAAACAACAAAACAACTAGTTGTTATATTTACAAAACCTTTGGCTAAAGAGTCTTTCTTTTATATAAGAAGAGAATTAGGCATAATTGACTAATCATGCATTTGAGTGAATGCTTATTCTTGTTGCTTTTTCATTGGATTATTCATTTAAATCATTACTAAAATGAGCGTCAGAGGTATCCCAAAATTTGTTTTGTAGGAACTTGATCCTTTGATAAGTCTGCCAATCTTAATTTTGATCTTTTGGACCTGTTGCAAGTGTTTTCTGATGTTTTCTAGAGGATTATAATCGATTATATATTGGGTATTTATATTCGATTAGGAACTTCTAGTAGAGCATAACTTGTGTTTTAACTTAGCATAATCGATTATCATGCGTAGATAATCGATTATGAGTTAGCAAAATGCCTTATTTTTATGTTTTGTTCAGCCATAATCGATTATGGCTTGGTATAATTGATTATCTGAAGTTTTGAATGCCTATTTCACACAAGAATAATTGATTATGAAATATCATAATAGATTATTTTTGCACTATATAAAGAGGCACAAGGGTCTCCCTCTTCATTTCTTTCAAATCTCTTTTTCTCTCTTCTATGCGTAGCCCACTTCTCCCTAAACCCTAGCTCCTAAATTTTCCCCAAAATCCTTCATTAAAACACTTTTTTCTCCCCCCAAGTTCATCCCTTGCGCAACCCATAGCCATTAAACCTTTCCTCACCCCAGAACCCACCTCACCTAACACACACATCCTCCTTCAATGGCTTCCAATTCAAACCCCAAATGTGCTTGCAGAAAAAATGCACCTAGAGATGTAAACCCCAACAATCCTTTGGATCTGCAAAGATTGACGTATGATAGCACCCAAATAAACAGGTTTAGACAACACTTCCTGCTAACAACCTTGGTCCAATCCAAATGTATGGACCTTGAGTTCTTCGCAAACAAAGGTTTCCAGTTAGTAAATCTCCTAGAGCTCCAGAAGGTTCTCCATTTGTGCACCTTCTACCAGAGGTTCTACCCTTATCTGGTCAGAGTGTTCTACTACAACCTCGAGATTGTAGATGAAAACCTAGTGTTTGAAGTCAAAGGCCACAAGATTGTGGTGAAGCTTGGGGATTGGCTTGATCTGTTTGGTTTGCACTACATGGGCAAAAAATTCTTTGAAAAACAAATGTAAGTACTGGGAAGCTTACAAGTGCACAAATGCAATTGAAGTCATGCTCAAACTAGGCCTTATTGTCCCTGAAAGCTCGTTCACTGCTGGGAAATTGACGTGCCAAGACCGACTTCTTCATTACACCATTGCATGCATTCTTGCCCCACGAGGGGGCAATTATACCTACTTAAGCAAGGATGACATCTTCATCCTTTGGGCAATCAAAGAAAGGCTGAACATTAACTGGCCACTCTTCATCATGCACCCCATGATGAAAGTGAAGAGCAAAGTGAATATGGACCTCCCCTATGCTTTTCACATTTCCTGGATCCTCAAGAAGTACTGGGCAATCGTGGCAATTGAGAAATCTACAAAACCAATAGCTCACAACAAGTTTTGTCTTAGCACCGTGAACCATGTGAGGATGAAGAAAGAAAATGACTTTTGGGTGTATGGTGACAAAGAAGTGGAGGCTGAGGGTGAGTTTAATCTTCCTTTGGGTGAAAACGGTGTTGAGGCTTAGAACATGGATATGTCCATTGTTGCTCCTACCAACAATGATGAGGTTGTGCTTATCCTTCGGAGTCTTCAAGCTCAGATTGCGAACTTTCGAAGTTATGTGGAGAACAATTTTGGCATTATCTATGACTGTCTCGATGCTCTTGAACGACGCTTTCCACCACGACCACCGTGGGAAGACCATTAGTTTTTAGGATCCTTAGGATTAGGATATTTGGTTTTGATGTTTTTAAGTTGTTACTATTTTGATTTGTTGAACTTAAATGATAATATGCATTAATACAAAAATGTAATTGGCTTTTTTGATGAATGAATGAATATATATTTTTTGCACTCTATTGTGTTTGCTTAATGATATTGGAATTGTTTTGGTTTTTGCTGAATTGCTTTGTTGTTTTAACTGTATATCAAATGTTGGCAATTGGCTAATGGCTATATGCTTTCTCTTGCCCCTGCTTTTTTATCATGACAAAATGGGGATAAAAGCTTGAGTTCTTGATTTTGAGAAAAGATAGGTAAATTAAAAATGATCTTGGAATTCTAAAATTAAGGGGGAGTTGTGCATCTCTGATTAAATCACTTCTTACGATAAAGAGGGGGAGTAAGTCTCTAACAATCTTTGTGAATTCCCATTTATAAACTAATTTTTTTTTCTCAATGGTTGTTTGTCATCATAAAAAAAGGAGAGAATGTAATTGGCAATTGACGATAGTTTTCACGATAACAAATAAGAAGATGATGGCAAGATCAAGTCCAAGAACCTTCAAGACTAGTATTAAGACTTAGATCATTTGTAAAGGTAAAAAGTTTCACACTTAAGCTCCAAATCTTTTTTTCAAAAAGCCAAGATAGCACTCATGTTTTCCAAGTTGTTAAAATGAGTTTTGAAATCATAAGAAATGACTTTTAAGTGTCTAAAAGCTTGTTGGAATTTTTGGAGACATTTGACTAAGTTTTTCAAAGCTAATTGAACAGTTTGTAAATGCAATAACCAATTATGGGGTTTCCATATTCGATTAGTAAAAGTCAGAATGTCAAGGTTTTTGTTCCTTCAAGCAATAATCAATTATAGCAGGGCAAATAATTGATTATTGCACTTAAAGGACATTGTGTGCCTTCTGTTTTAAAGGCCAATAATTGATTAGGCTATATGGGTAATCGATTATTAAGTTCTATAAACTCAGTCCTTGTTGTGCTATTACGATGATAATCGATTAGGAAAAACCATAATTGATTATTTGGGTTTCTAAATGCATAAATAAATGGCTAGTAAGTTGCATTTAATGCTCCCAACCACCTCCCAACAACTCTTTAATGACTTGGGCTTTAAATACAAGCCATTTAGGACTTAAGGAAAGTATCAAGTCATTTTGAACCATCTTGTTGAGCATTTAATACGAGCTTTACTAGCCTTGAACTTTATTACTCTATTTTGAGCTTAAAAGTATGATCATCATTCTGCCCATTGAGCTTCAATTTGTATAATCCACTCATAACATCCTAAAATTTCATATCTCTTAAACAGTAATTTTGACAGTTAACAGAATTTTACTGTTTAGTAATTTCTAGATACTGTAAAATTATTTTGAGTATTCCATCAGCGTATTTGATCATTTTGAGTGATTTATTCCGTGTCAGGAAAATAATAATTTTCGGATCGGGGAAAACTTTACGTAATTTAATTTTTACCGTTAGGTTTTAACTATTTTACGTAATCTGATTTGATATTGGTGCGTTTTCTAATTTTTGTGATTTTATGGGTGATTATAAAATTTTTATGATACTCTGACCATTTTTGGACTATTTGTAGGTCCCAGTGGTTCTACGTGGACCCGGGATGAGTCCCAAAACGTGAAAATTTTTCTACGCATAGAAAAATTTGTACTGTTTAGACGGAGATAGGGGATTTTACTAGACCTGAATCCAAAAATAGTTTTAGAAAATTTCTTGTACTGTGTTTTGTACTGTATTTAATTTATCGGACGATAAAAATACAGTAAATATAATTTTTGTGGGGTTTAGCAAATAAAAAGAAAAATTATACTGTTAAGTCCACAATTAGTGGTTATGATAATTTTTGATGGACCAATAGGAAGCAAGTCCAATATTTAAGACTTTGAAATCAACCGTCAATTTAATCAAATGGTGTAGGATAAGTCTAATATAATGGCTATGACCATTTATAACCATTGGATTTAGACTTAATCAAGGGTGAAGATTTGGTCTTGTAAAGTAACAAGGACCATTTAAGATCATTGGATGTTGATTTAATTTATGGTGGAGATTTAGTCTTAAAAAGTGACAAAGACCATTTATGACCCTTGGATGTAAAGTTTGAAGGAGTAATCTTAACCTTTCATTTTGGAGACACATCTAAGGGCTAGGATTTAAAGAAGAAAGATCCAATGGCCTAAATTAAGTCTTCTATCTAAAGCTATACCTAAAGTCTATCTTAATCCTAACCATTGAATTAATCAATGGCTTGGAATGCTTCAAATAATTGCTTGGACTTTCAAGATTGAATCTTAACCATTGATTTAATCTGTGGTTGAAATTTGGTCTTATATAATTGCTTGGACTTCAATTGTGACCCTTGGACAATAATATGGAAGGAGAGATCTTGACCATGCATTTAGTAGCTTTATCTAATGGCTAAGATTAAAGGAGGAAGAAGATCCAATGGTCCAAGTTTGTTACTATCACTTGGAAACTCTCCAATTATTTGGTGTCTTTGACTAACACTCTAATAATTCACTCAATTCTCTCTTCACTCTACGGCAATGCATAGGAGGAGGGGGGCCAAAATCATTTCATGCATTTGTTATCATAATTCATCTTTGTCTCCAAAAAGCCAAGACTTCATCAAATATTTTCTCTCCACTCTTCTTCATGGTGGTTTCGGCCAAGCACCCTAGAACCACCCTCCATCACTCTTTAATTTCAAGCAACCATATTTCTTGAATCCTTACCTTATTCTAAGCAACTTTCATGTTGGAGACTTTCTCTAAATCATTCATTTTCAAGGACTTTTTCCAAGAGCAAGTTCTAAGGTTTTTGAGGTAAAGTGTAAGGAAACTTTATTTCTTCTCTTCTTTTTCATGTTCTAAACCATGTTTGATCCATGGTTCCTCTTAATCAAGCTTAGTATACTAATTTTTATGTATTTTGTTTTGTATTTGAGAAGCCCTTGGTGGTGAAGGACTTGGAAAAAGAAGCAAAACAAAGAGCTTTTGAAGATCTTCAAAAGGTAAGAGGGAGATCCACCTCACCAACCAAGTATGGTGGTGAGAGATGGTTTTATATTTGGTGGATGGTGAATCCATGTGAGGATTCATATCCATGGTTATGTAATAATTTGTGGGTGTTTATGTGCTTTGATTATTTGCCTATGTTTGGTATGATTTGCATGATTTATTACTTTGATTTTGGCATGCTTGTGATATATATTTGAATATGTATGTATATGCCATGATGTGATGATGGAAAGGAAATCAATTTTTGGTTCCAATGGCCAAAGGGAGGCTACGGTTTTTTACTCTCAAATGGGCAATGTTGTTTCTAAGTGTTTATTAAACATGATTTCGAAAAAAAGACGGGCAAACGTTGATTTTAAGGATTTGCAAAGAAAGTGAAAAAGGATTTGCAAAGAAAGTGAAAAAGGATTTGTAAAGAAAGTAAAAATGAATTTGAACAAATGGGTTTGGTTTTTATGACCAACGGTATTTCAGTTTTGAAAACAAAGATTTTAATGGTTTTGTTTGTGTGAAAACAGAAATGATAAATAATTGAGTTAGAAGGAAAAATGTTTGATGGCTTCAATGGCCAAATACCTTATGCTTTTGAAAAACTGGTTATGCCTAAATTTTTATGGAACAAAGTGATATTTTATAAAACGAAGTGTTTTGTCACTCGAAAGATTTGATAGTTTTCAATGAACACGTTCATGGTTTTTGTTAAAGAATTTTTAATGGTTTTGTTTGTGTAAAACCATATCAATTTAGAAGGAAAAATATTTGATGGTTTCAATAGTCATGTCCACGTTTTTGAAGGCTTGTAATGCCTTGATTTTTTCAAAGTGGAAACGTAACTTGATTTAATACAAGGAATTTGGAAAAGGAATCAGAGTGTTTTATCATTTGAGAGAATTTTGTAAACAAAAGACAAAGAGAGGTTGAACACGTTTGAACTCCAATTTATTTTGAAGAAGGTTGTGTTTGGAAATGATTTGGGAAAAATAGAGAATATAATGATGTTTTGAAAATTTACTAACGTATAATTTATTTTCGAGTTTTGAAATACGTTAGAAAATGTTAAGTTTTGAAACGTTGATTTATATCAATAGAAAAGTGATTTTTGTGGATTATATTTTGGAAAAGGATTTCTTGAGTAAAGAAATGTGGAAAAAGATTTTCTTGAGTAAGAAAATGTGAAAAATGAAATACAAAGTCATATTATTTTGAGAAAGGTTGAAAAGGAATTTTTGAAGGTTAAGAAATATTTTCTGTAATGAAATGGTGATGAAAAATGTTTTACGTATCTTAAAAACGTGATTTTTAAGCTACGCAATTTGAAAAATGTGTTGAAAATGATATTGATTTATTTAAGTCCAAAATAATGTTTGGAATATTGAGGAATATTTTACGTGATTGTAAAATGTTAAAAAATATTTTACGTATCTTAAAAACGATTTGAAATACAGTAAAATATTTCTATGCGATTTGGAATACGTTAAAATATTTCTTCTCAATTTGAATTATGTTAAATATTTTACGTAATTTGAACTACTGTTGAAAAATCAATATGTGATTTAAAAGTGATAGAATATTTTTACGTGATTGTGAAAATGACGGAAAATTGTTATGTGATTTGGAAAGTGTTTTAAATATTTTGAGAATGATGGAAAATGATTTACACGACTTAAAAGAATGATTTTTAAGTTACGCGATTTTGAAACAGTGGGAAAATACTAAGCGATTTGAGAAACGTATATTTTTACGCAATTGAGAAAAATGTTAAAAAATTAGTATGTGGTTTAAAAGTGCAACAGAAGAGTTGCGGTATTTTGAAAACGTAACAGAAATGTTACTGTATTGTGAAAACATAACAGAAGTGTTACAATATTGTGAAAATATAACTAAAACGTTGTGGAATTGTGAAAACGTAACGGAAATGTTGCGCAATTTTATGAAAACACGACGAAAGTGTTTTATGACTATGAAAATGTGATAACATGATTTTGCTGTTGAAAATACAGTATAATTACTGTGGAACCAATGTATGGACACTGTATGAGAAAATGACAAGTTTTGCCTGTGATTGGTATTTGGTGCATTTTATATGCATTGGAAAGATACGTATGTGATTGGCATTGGTGCATTATACATGCATTGGAAAAATATGCATTGAGGCATATGATTAAATTGAACAAATGAAATTGAAAAGATTTGGCCATTGTGGTTGGACTTGCACTGATATATTTGTGCATTGTATAAAGTATAGCTAATAGCTATTTTGGCCCTTGTGGTTGAAGAGGGAATGATAATTGATAATGAGATCTATGATGGATCTTAGGGGCGTCAAGGCACGGCGGTCGACCATTGGATATTTGTCTGTGGGCTAAGGCTGGACCATATGCCACTTGGCGATGCAGTCCGTTGCAACGCATTAACGATACCCGACAAGAACACGATTCTTTTCAACGACTGGAAGATTGTCTTTGGGCTAAGGCTGACAATTAACAGAGCATTCTCCTCGAAATTTGTGAAAACCTCCATGGAGTTGTTTTTGAAAAACTGAGTCTATGTGTGCATGCATGAATCTGAACATTTATACCAGTATGATATATTAATTGAGGAATATTGGCTATGACAACTGTTTTGAATACTTGGATGATGATGATGATAATTAGACAATGTTGAGGGCATTATCGTAATTATTGTTTATGATAATTGAACTGATAAATGATTGGATGATGATAGTTGATTAATATTGATGACATGATCATAATTCTGGTATGATCTATCTGTATGATATGTTGTTTGTGTTATCTCCGTGCTACCATGTTGGTATTGGCGTAGGTGATCTCACCTCTTTGTTATATTGTTTTGCTGTGTCTGTATTGTTAAAATAATATAGTAGAAGGAACGAGTTGTCTTAGACATAACGAGTGGTAAATGTTTTGAGATTGGTGACAACATGGTGGAGTGGACATTCAAGACTCGCTGGTGTACAATGTTAACAAAGAACATATGTCTGATGCATTAAGATGGATACAAAAAGGAATAAGTATGTTAAGTTTTCTCGTTAGTGTTGTACCGTGCTATTAAGTAGGACCCATGATGGGGTTGGCCACTATTAAAAAAAAAGAAGAGTCTGTTAGTTTTATATTTCTCGTTAGTGTCAATATTGTATATTAATCAGTAAAGAAAAAAATTTTAAAACCACGTTTATAACTCAAATCTTTTATGAACTTCTTTTTAGATTATGAGTTGGGAGTCGAAAATGTGATGCCCTGAGGAGGGTATTACATCACTCTTGTAAGAGTTTCCAATTCAATTATACTTTGATTTCCTATGTAAGAGGTTGAGGTATCCCTCAAGAGAGAAAATGTTGATGTATCCATTGTTTTGAGGCTCAAACACAAAGGGTGAGACATTCCAAAGATATTGTGAGTGCTCATGATTGTAAAGGTTACAAGCACCTACTGAAGCTTGAACTATTAGTGGATAAATCTCGGGTGAATCACTTGAGGACTGGATGTAGGTCATAAGGGGTGGCTGAACTAGGATAAATCTTGAGTCTACTTTTCTCTACTCTATCTCCTTTACTTTTGTGCTCTATTTATTGTATGCATACTTGAATACGCTTCATCTTGGTTGGTTTATCTGTGAGTGAAGTGTTCAATCTCATCTATCTATTCACCTTAATCAATTAAAAGCTTCAACAAAAATTGATAAATAAGTGTTTTTCGAAAAGTTTGTAAAAATCTTTTACAAACTTAATTCATCCTCTTTTGAGTTTGAAGTCACTTAGTAACAAAATCATTATTATAAAACTAGTCCATCAAGCATTATTGCGACCAAGAGGTCCTCCCAATAGTTATTTTTTCCAAGTTTAAACTTTTGTCCTTGTCCTCGAAGCACATCTTGCTTATTATCACGTCCAACCCTTATTGGTAGCTATACGATAGTCTTTGATTAAATTAAAAGTTAGAGGAAGCAAAATTCATTGTTTAGTTTTTCTTGGGCAAATATGTAATTTATTTCTTAAAATTATTTAGCTTGTAGTTTAGACCATTAATTTATTTATGTGTATAAATTAGTCCTTGAATTTACAAAATTCATATCAAGCTAGTCCTTCTTAAGGACTAAAATGAAATACAAAGAAAACTAATGTGATACAATTTTTATAAGTTCAAGAACTAATTCGTACACATAAATAAATCCAATGACTAAATCCAAAGTATAGAACAATTCTAAGGAATAAGTTGTCTATTTACACAGTTTTATTTAGAATTTAATTTTGACAGATATAGTGTAAATAAAAAGTTTTAGACTTATATTTAATGATGTTTTGTAACTTTATTTAATGAATTTGACATTTCATGTAATTATTAATATAGTCAAATTTATTAATTGAGGTGTCAACACAAGATTGGATGATTGCATAAAAAAATTATACTAATGGTGAATTAAAATTAGGGTTTTGCTAACAAGAACACTTGTTAAGAAAATCAAAGTAAAAAACTTTAGATGAAAACAAGATAAATAATAATTTTTTTTTAATTTTCAATGCATTGAATACCTTATTTTCATAAAAAAAATCTATTTTTATTTTCTTAGCAAGTGTCGTAAGAATAATTATTAACAAAACCTTTAAAACTAAAATCTTATTTTCACGCTTTTATATATATATATATTCACTCTTTTTGTGGACAAAAATCTCCTTTTAATCTTTTCCTATCCACCTTAAATAATACAGTTATTTTAGTAAATATAAATTTTGTTATTTAATGCATCTCCTCTCTCATAATAATTATCAACTTTATATATGATTCTCTCCCCTAATAACTACTACTAACCTCTTTTCTCTCATAATAATTATCAACATCATAAATTATTTTCTCTCTTAATAACTACTAAAATTATTATCTCTTTCTTTTTTTATCTTTTTTGTGCATACTAATATAATTTAATATTAACTATTTTTTAAAAAAAAAACATGTTACAATTTTTTTTTTTCAAAAATTGGTATTATAACTTTTAAAAAACAATAAATTAACATTTGTCTATCAATCTAATATTAGATATTTTAAAAACATAAAACCACATTACAAAGTGAATCAGTGTAATTGTAATTTAAATAATTTAAAACATAAAGTCACGTTATATTTGTTAGAATAATTATCTATAATTTTATTTAAAAAAATAGTATATCGGTGTTTATCTACTATTTATGTTTTTTAAAATAATTAAATTATTATATTAATAATGTTTAAAAGCTAATAATAAAAGATAAAAATTTATGAAGTTAATGGCTATTAAGAGTAAGAAATATAGGGTTAGCACTTATTAAGAGAGAAAAATTGATGAGATTAGTGTTTATTCGGAGAGAGAGATTTATTAATTTAATCATTGAAATTTTTAATTATTAAATAGAGATAGCCATCTAAGTTGATTAATTAAAGACAAAATTGACTTTTTTATTCTGAAAAAAAGTAAAGAGTATTAACCTTTACCTAAAAGGTTAACATTTCCTCTCTCTATCTCTCTCTCTATATATATATATATATAGAGAGAGAGAGAGAGAGAAGCATATTCACAAGAATCACAACAAAATTTGTTACACTTTTGTTATAGCCGTAATCCGGATCATGTCCAATGGGTTGGCCTGACACATAGTATATCAGAGTCCATCTTTGACGTCCTCAGCAGGGATTTGATTATGGCGCGAAGATGAGAACCCTGCTCTATGCATATCGGACTACGACCCTGGGTAGTAGCAACATTATCACGTGATCTGCGTAATAGATAAATCATGGGAATTTGTTATTGCCAATCATGATTTTGCATAATAATAGCACCCATAATTGCCTTTTGCTGCTAATGATTGCAGTATCAACATTTCGATATTATAAGGATTCTCTATAACTAACAAGGGAATATATCTCTACTTGCAACTATTATGGGAGTGTATCTCTTATCCAATCTCTATAAATACCAGGCTTACCCACCAACACAGGTAACTGATCACTCTTAACATAACCCTACTTGTACACAGCCTGACTTGAGCATTGGAGTCCCTTTGAATGTACCAACCACAGTTCAACATGCTCTATTGCTGCTGCACAAGGAGGAAACCACCGTGACGTGTCTATCTCATGTACACTTCAGTATCCACTACTGAACATTGGTGTCATCTGTGGGAACCATAAACTTTTATTCCTACTCAACCATGGTGAACACGAGATAGAACTCGAGGAAATGAAGGGTTTTGCAAACCTCTGCAGGCCGAAGGTGAGGACCAATGATGTAACCTCCTTCTCACTCTAATCCACCGCTAGCTATAGGTACCACTACCACGAGGAACTAAGCACCTGACGCTAAACTTCTACGCGATGGGCACAAAACTTCGCTTTTTGACAATAGCCCAAATCCATCACGGAGGGTTTCCGTGAGGGATAGACTTAGTTCCCGCTTGCAGGAAGGCAATTCTGATGTTCAGGGATCTAGAATCCCAAGTCATCAACACTTGGGACCCACGAACAACAACGCTGAGGATCATGTGTACCATTCGGAGGGCACAATCCATCCTGAACTGTCCAAAAATTACCATATAGACTTATTGCGATGACAACTCGAAGAACAATGTTGCAGACATGAAGATTTAGAGTGGTCTATGTATGACAGCCAGTCCGAATCTCACCGTAACGATAGAAGGCAGAGTGTGGTTAATAACTAGAGGGTAATACCACACATTGTTGTCAAATGGTCCAATATTGTCAATAACAACCCAGACCTCGAAGATCAGGAACAATCCTTCTTTGCCCAACTCATGGAGTACAAAGTTCTAAGAAACTTCAAGTTTCCCACTAATGTGGAACTCTATGATGGGACTACGGACCCCCAGGAACACATAGATGTCTACGTCCAATCTATATGCTTTCATGGGGGATCCTCTCCACTGCTATGCCAAGCCTTCCCCCTTCCTTGAAAAAAGGTTCCCTCAAATGGTTCGTGACCTAGCTATAGGGATCTGTAGTCAACCGGTCAGACCTTAGACAAAATTTTTTGCTATACTACACTACCAACAAGGAACAACCCAGATCCATAGAGGCTCTTTCTGAGATTGGCCAAGGGCATGACGAGCCCCTTCATGAATACCGCAAGAGATTCAATACCACCTGCATCAATATAGAGAATTTTGACGAAAAGATCGCTCTCTATTACATCAAGAGTGTGCTCCAGACTAACTCTTAGTTTATCCAATCCTGGCAAAAAAGAAGCCAAAGAATATGTCCCTGAAGTATATTAACTTAGAAGAGGCCACTAAGGCCAAGAAGAGTTGGGAAAAGGGTGAGTCTTTCTACCAGAAAGGTAACTAGAACTCTCAACATTAGAACTCTTCCAAGAATGATTCGTCCCGGCCTAGGTACTCAAATTACACTCCTCTGAACACTCCACGGGAAACAATTCTGAGGGAAGTGCTTCAGAGCTAATTCCAGGATATAAAGAGGTTGCCCCTATTGAAAAAGCAAGCACAGAAGGGTTGCACTAAACATTGTTCATGGCACAAAAGTTATGGCCATGAAACTAAAGATTGTTATCAACTCCACGATGCCATTGAGTTCTTGATTAGGACAGGATAGTTGGAACAATTCGTTAGTCGTGCTCAAGATGATGAACGCCGCGAAAGATGAAGAGAAAAGAGACACAACCCTCAACAAAGCCTGTCTCCACGCCAAAGAAAAAGAACCTATAGCCCTAGAATAGGATCCTGGAATCCACCTAACCGTTATACAAATGACCAGTTGGACAGGAACAAGGACGCTCCATCTGATAACAACGATGACTGCAATGCCTAGCCTAATAGAACCATCAACACTATTGCTAGTGGGTTTGCCGGCAGTGGTTCATCCAATGTTGCCCATATGAAAGCCCTTAGCATAGTTGTATTAAGCATTTGCTACTCCGAACCCAAGTCAAGTGCTGGTGAATGGAGGGTGCCCCCCATCACATTTTCAGATGAGGACTACGATCGAATTATCCGAGATCATGACGACCCTCTAGTCATCTCGGCAGTAATTTCTAATGCCGAGGTCCAACACATCTTCGTTGATCAAGGAAGTTTGGCAGATATTATGTTTATGGACCTATACCAAAAACTGAAGGTTCCACGCTCTGAATTGACTCCTGATGCGTGCGGATGTAGTGATTAAAATTAAGATAAAAATCAGTTGTCAGGCCCACCAGAAAATAAAAAACCTTACAACTAGTTGTAGTTAGTAAGGGTCGATCCACAGAGAACCAATTCAATTAACACTATTAAACAATTCCCAATTTAGACTCTGATTAACAATAAACAGTAAAAGGGGGGTTTTGGAGTTTTGATGAACAATGAACAGCTTCAAAGATAACAATAAACAAACTGAAATCAACAATATAAGAAAATTGGTTAAGAGATTGAATCCACCACTAGATTTATATGATAATGTAAATCCACATATCCTTTTATTCCAACATGCTCAATTATGTTTTTATGCAATTGTGATATTAAATCTCTGTTTTCCTTACGTGTTGGCCAATTTAGCAACCGCTCAAATCAACTCCTAATCACTGATTAGTCATAAAGCAACCGCTCTTACAACTATCCAACAATTGCATTAAGATTTAGAAAACCAATTACACTAAGGTCTAATCACACACCGGGATTAAATTACTTAGAACATATATTTCTCTAGATCTAATACCGCAACACAAGCATAATAAACTCGATCTACCACTTTTATAACTGGTAAATAGCACAAAGATAATTATACCCACATGAACATCATACATCCCACTAGATCTACTACCGCAACCGCGCATAATAAACCTAGATCTACTACTTTGAAAGTAGGAACAAGTACAAAAACCTTCATACCAACAATAGATTCAAAATATATGAATAAAAACATAACCGTGTTGAAATAATCAAATATGCAAAGTTTACAACATTAATACTAGCAGTTTCATCACCCCCTTAACCAAGGGAGGTTTAGTTACACATAGCTAGAAAGAAATCACAAGAAAAACTATGAAGAAACAAGAAACTAAGAGAGAAAATGAAGGAGAGTTACACCTTGTTCATGATAAATGGTGCCTTTTATAGAAGTCTAAGGTAACAAAATGACAAAGGGAAGTGGGTGGATGAGTGGGTGAGTGAGTGGAGTGTTTGAGTGGATGGATTAGTGGGTTGGTTTAGTGGATTGGTTTAGTGGATGAGTGAGTGGAATGGTGGAGTGGTTGAATTAGTGAAAAATGCCAAAGGACTTTTGGTGAGTGGGAAATTATGGACATGAATGGGTGAGTGGATGGATGAGTGGATGGATTAGTGGATGAGTGAGTGGAGTGGTTAAGTGGTTGGATTAGTGTATGAGTGGATGAATGGGTGAGTTAGTGGATGAGTGGATGAGTGGATGAGTGGATTAGTGGATGGATGAGTGGATTAGTGGATGGATGAGTGGGTGGTTGAGGACGAAAATTTCGTGTCTGACTTGGAAGCCAAAAACGACCCACTATACTTAAGAACCACGAAAAGTGTTCTTCATGAAAGTTGTAGATCCTTGTCTTGGCTATAAAATGGATAGCTGGTTCGTCCAATTTGGCTTCCTTAAGCCCAAGATATGTCCCAAATACCGTAGGTTGCTCAAACCCAACTTCAGCACCTCTGTTCCGACTTGCAAGCTCAAAATGACCTACTAGACTTCTTTTTCTCAAAATGTGTTCTTCATGAAAGTTGTTTATTTGGATCTTGACTATCCAATGTCCAAATTTCAGCCTATCTCCATTATTACATCTTGAGATATGATTTTTTTGAGTGCACACTGTTCGGATTCTACTGACAGAACCCATATTCTGACTTCTATGTCAACTTAGGTCCCTTAGACATCTGAATCAGACTTCGAGCTCTTCATCAAAGTTGTAGAGCTTCCTCTTAGCTTTCCTACAAGGTAAAATTCATGTTCATCAGATATTAGGAACTCAAGTTATGGCCAAAATACAGAAACAGTGTCAAATCTCAATAATGCTGGAATTATTCAATTAGGACCAATTTGAGCTCAAACTCACAAAATCATACCAAACTCAATCAATTAAGAATATGGAGAGTGTACATGACTAAATATAAGGGTTTCTTAATGAATAAAATATGTGTTTATCAAATTCCCCCACACTTAGCTTTTTGCACTCCTGGGCAAAACTCAAGACCAAAATTTTACAATCAAGAAGAACAACCAAAGGTTCAAGGATCAAAACATTCATGAGTTAACAATTCTCCACATCTCAAACCATCAAGCAAGGTATCTTCAACATGAATCGAGAATGATAGATCTTCACAAGATTCCTCTCAATCTCTCAAGTGTTTAAAGGGTAGGTATTTCACTCAATTCAACCCATGAAAATTGCACTACCATAAGCTTGCTTATCTTCTACTTCTCCACTACTCAAAACACATGCACACACAAATCATGAGGACTTTATTCAAGGTTGTAGTGAGGTCAAGGTAACAGGAGAGGATAAAATGGATATGAGAAGATAAATACCAAAGAGAATAAAAGCAAATGAGAGCTGAGTTCAAATAACAAGCATAAAAGTTCATCCCAACTCTAGTGTATATCCCTTTACATATTCATTTCCCAATCCTTTTCTTTTTTTAAACACTTGGTTTTTTTTTTCTTTTTTTTTCTTTTTATATATATGAACATAACTATATACATACATTTTTTTTTTTTTTTTTGGGCACTCTTTTCTTTTTCAACAACCATTTTGTACACACACCCCCACACTTGTTCAAAAACTCATCCATTAACCAAGCTAATGTTCTTTTATTCCCTAAGGTAAAGTAAGAACACGATTT
This sequence comes from Ormosia emarginata, assembly GCA_029884605.1. Classification (NCBI taxonomy): domain Eukaryota; kingdom Viridiplantae; phylum Streptophyta; class Magnoliopsida; order Fabales; family Fabaceae; genus Ormosia; species Ormosia emarginata. The sequence continues at coordinate 8,692,242 of JAQQTP010000056.1, read as the reverse complement.
CTCATTTAAGGCACATGATGAGCTAGAAACAAGGAATGGTCAAATAAGCTCAAAGGGGTTAAGCAAAGGAAAATATACAAGGTTGGCGGAATCGAGAATTTTTAAGAAATCAAAAGAGTGCTTGATATCATATTGAAAACAAGGTTGGCTATTTGGTTAAACTAGCTAATTAAGAAAGAGGGCCTCAATCATGTTCATGCATGCAAGTGAAATGTAGCCTCAAAAAGAATCAAAGCAAGTTCTAGAGTGGTCATTAACATGAGTGAAAATCACATAAGAAAGAAGAGAATGACATAAATGTTGAATCCATCCATTAGGCTCAAAATCTCACAAGGTATGCATCCATCAAACTCAATTCATCAATTTAATCATCCATCACCAAGCATATCAGTTCAAGAAGGGAGAAAAGTTATTCAATCATGCAATGAACCCCCTTTTTTTTTCTTTTCTTTTTTTTTTGAATTTTTTTTTTACAAAAAGAACATGCTGAAATCTCTCCCCCACGCTTAATATAACATTGCCTTCAATGTGAAAGAGAGATATAGAAAAGAGCAACACAACCTGATAAGAAGTGAATCAACGCCAAGCAGAAAAGAAACACACTCTCACAAGATCGTCAAGCATGATCGACGAAAAGAAATCAAACAATAAAACTTTAGTACTAATTAGTTACTACCTAAAAAAACTCCTTACTCTGCCACCAATTAAGATGCGTCTCAAGAGTAAAATTACTCCTTACTCTGCCATCACTAATTGATTTAATAAGTACATGACAATCATATCATACTTTCCAAACAAAGACAACAAATTTTTTTTTTTTTTTTTTTTATTTTTTTATTTTTTTATTTTTTATTATTTTTTTTGGGTCAACTATCCTTCCCCCCCCAACTAAATCACAACATTGTCCTCAATGTTAAAATATAGATGAGTAAAGGACGAGAAGATATTACCCGTTAGAGAAAGTCGACACAAATTTAAATGAAACAAGGTACAATAAAATCAAACCCATTAAAGATGAAGTCGCAGATCCGGCTTTTGTTTCTTGTTACTTCCTTCGTTTGCTTCTGTTGATCAATCTATCCGAGCTAATACCGGGATCAGGTACATACTCAAAAGCTTCTAATTTATCAATGAGCTCATCAATAGTGGAGGCAGAGATAAGAAGTTGTCTTCTTGAAGGAGTGATAAATTTACGTTCCACGACTTTGTCAAGAAAAAATAACAAAAGATCAAAGAAATTATTAACATTCAACAAACCAATGGGTCTATGGTGGATGTTTAGTTTACTACCAAGAGACAATTTGAAAAATTTCTTCTAAAGTACCAAATCCACCTGGTAAGACAATAAATGCATCAATTGTCAACCATTGTTTTCATTCGTCCATGCATAGATGTTACCCGAATTTCTTCTCCAATGTCTTTCCAAAGGTGATGTTATTTTCAGCCAAAGGTTTAGGAATAACACCTAAAACCCGACGCCTCCTATAGAAGCGACAAGTGATACAACCCCATTAACCCACGACAACCTCCCCCATATACAAGATGAATATTCCTCGCAGCAAGTGATCGACCAAGAGTGCTAGGCTGCGTTTACAAACTCTAATCCCTTCCCATAACTCGACCCACAAAAAACACAGACACATTTTTGAGGTTACGAATAGAAGGCCCCATTCTATACTCTTCCTCCCTTTGAGTGTTTCGAGTTGAAGGAAAATGGAGAAAATGGAGTGTTTAAGTAGGAAAAAGAATGGAAAGGGAATAATTGCACCTATGAGGGTAGGTTGGTCATTGTTAGAAAAGGTTGAAATTAAGAAACACAAATCTTTTCTCCTCTTTTTTTTTTTTTTTTTTTTTTATTTTTTTTATTTTTATTTTATTTTATTTTTTTTTTGTTTGACTTCAAGAAAACCATCAAGGTAAAGAAGTCTAGAAACCCCCGAAGGACCCTTGTTCAAAGGATCGTCTGTCGTACAAAAATTAAAATACAACAAAATGATACAAAGATAAAAGAAATAGAAAATGAAGACATACTGTATGTACAGTGTCCATGGCGTATCTTTATACTGCGCGTCATGAGTGCAGTAGACATCACGTCCTCTCTCTTTTTTTTTTTTTTTTGAATTTGTTAGAAAAACTTGATGAAAGATGAGTGTATACTTACTTAAGATTGGGATGGAGGTAGTCTGCTCTTTCGGCTTTGTGCCAAAGCATTGTTGACCAGTATTCGACCCATTCAAGACCAGCGCAACATAGGGCTCCCAAAAGGGACAAGTGGCCATAATACGCCTGGCTGCCTCACATGTGGGATACAATCTACCTTCTTTGTTTTTCAATTAAGAAGGCTGGATCAGGATGCATGCATTTCCCCATTCACGGTGTGTGTTACCAAAGCCAACCCTAAGACGTATACATAAATTTTTTTTTTTTTTTTTTTTTTTTTTTTGAGAGATGACATGAAGAAGAAGAAGAAGAAGAAGAAGAAGAAGAAGAAGATGATGATATGTACAGATTGTTGTGATTGTGGCTCACATCTTCCTCTGGTTTTACGTCCAGAAACGGCTTAAACGCCTTCTATGAGTCGGGGATAGGCTTCCCATCCAATTTTCTTATAAACTGGCAAACAGGGTCTTTTAGAGTCGATTCCCAAGATCAGCATTTTTCTTCATCCTTGAAGAGATTCCACAATTTAAGAATTTCACGATGCACCAATCCACAAGAATGCGTCTCAAGAGTCGATAAGATATCATCTAATGACTCCTTACTCAGTCCATTCTTAATGAAGAAAATTTTATCTTCTCATTTGCGAAACCATCCCCAAAGTATGACATCGCTTGTTACAGTTCCATCGTCCACATTTGTAACAGACTTGTAACCTTTTTGCTCTTCTCCTTTTAGAATATGAACTTCTTCCAAGACCGGGCATATATGAGTCAAATGAAATTGAGGACTCACCTGCTAATCGAACCTTTGCTTCAATTATCCAGCGTACATCTTCTGGCATACCTTTGTGCATTAACAGTCTCTCATCTTTCACATCGAACTTTGTAGATTTTTCTCAGAGCATTTTGAGGAAAAGAAGGAAAATGTTTTCTCAGGTTTGAAAGAATGACATCCATTTTGAAGGAGAAGAAGGATTCAGTTATTTTGGGAAACTGAAAAATAAACCGACTTGAGAGTCACGAGTCACCGTATCCGCCACTTAACCTAAGAATACAAAGAACTCAAGAACTTGATTTTCCAGGAATGGTTGAGTCTTTGTCCATTAACTTTACGCGCATTACCATTCCTAGGATCCTCAATATTTACGGCCCCCAGAGGATACACGTGTTTGACAAAGAAAAGAACCGCGCCACCTAGATCTCAATTTTTCAAGGAGTAGGTGCAGATGATAATCTCAAAGCAGAACCTTTTTGACCAATTTCCGTAACTTTTGCAAAAGGTGTAACAGACCTTGAATAAAGTAGGCCAATAAAATCCATACTGCAAGATTTTCGCAGTTGTTGTCGCTGAAGAAAAGTGACCTTCACATGCTTCCGAGTGACAAAATTTAATGGCACTACCTACCTTATTGTCGGGCACACAGCTGCTTTTTTTTTTTTTTTTTAGAGATTCAAATGCTTACAACCAACAAACAGATAAAAACATAATCTAAGGAACTAATGAAAACACAAAATAAAAAGGGATAAAGAGAGCAAATCTGGTTGGGTTGCCTCCCAATGAGCGCTTAGTTTATTGTCCTCACCACATGATGATACTTTCACTACTCCTCATATTGTGGAAGGATGAGGGTCATCACTTCCATCTCTCGCACTTGTCGGGAAGTTCATGATATGGTTTGAGACGATGACCATTGACCTTAAATGCTTTGCCGAATTTTCACTCCCGATCTCAACGCACCAAAAGGAAAAACATTAGTTACCACAAACGGCCCAATCCACTTAGAACGCAGTTTACCCGGAAATAATTTGAGTCTTGATTGGAATAGCAGGACTTTTTGTCCTCTGTGAAATTTCTTTCTGGAAATCAATTGGTCGTGGAATGCCTTAGCTTTAGTCTTATAAATCAGGGCATTCTCAAAGGCCTCATTTCTTAGTTCTTCTAATTCCTGTAACTGGAACTTCCTTTGCTTTCCAGCACCTTCCAATTCCATATTAACTTGTTTAATGGCCCAGTAAGATCGATGTTGCAACTCAACGGGCAAATGACAGGGCTTTCCATACACCAACCGAAATGGTGACATGCCGATGGGAGTCTTATAGGCAGTCCTATAAGCCCATAAAGCATCTTCAAGTCGAGTGCTCCAATCCTTTCTTGAGGGATTCACTGTCTTTTCAAGGATTGACTTAATCTCTCGGTTGGACACTTCAGTTTGCCCATTTGTCTGTGGATGGTAAGGAGTGGAAATTTTGTGCATTACTCCATATCTCTTCAATAGAGCATCAAAGGTTTTGTTGCAGAAATGGGTCCCTTGGTCACTGATGATAGCCCTTGGGGTCCCGAACCTGGAGAAAATATGTGACTTAACAAAATCACAATGAGTTTTAGAATCATCAGATCGAGTGGCTTTTGCTTCCACCCATTTAGACACATAATCAACGGATAAAAGAATGTATGTGAAACCAAATGAAGGAGGGAATGGTCCCATGAAATCAATACCCCACACATCAAAGAGTTCCACAAAAATGATCGGAGTCTCGAGGCATTTGATTACGAGGACCAATATTACTTTCTCGACAATGGCCACAAGACTTACAAAAGTTGTAAGCGTCTTTGAAAATTGAAGGCCAATAGAAACCACTTTGTCAAGCACTTTATTGGCTGTCCTTTTTTACCGCCAAAGTGTCCTCCACATGCATAGGTGTGGCAAAAGGAAAGGATGGAGTGTGTCTCGAGAATCGAGAATGCACCTCCTAATGACTTGATCTGCACAATGCTTCCATAAGTACGGTCATCCCGTATATAGTATTTACTGATCACTCCTTAATTTATCTCTTTGGGCCTTGTTCAAATCCTCCGAGAAAGTCCTTAGTAACCAAGTAGTTAACAATGTCAACATACCAAGGGATTATGGTGTTGACAACCATCAAATATTCATCCGGGAAAAGTCTCCATGATAGGCATTTCTTCCTCTTGATTACCAATCTACTCAAGTGATCGGCCACCAAGTTTTCGCTCCTTTCTTGTCTTTAATCTCCAAGTCAAATTCCTGGAGCAATAAAATCCATCTAACAATCTAGGCTTTGCTTCTTTCTTTGTTAGAAGATACTTCAAGGCCGCATGATCTGAAAACACAATCACTTTAGAACCAATTAGATATGATCTAAATTTTTCTAAAGCAAATACAACACTAGAAGTTCCTTTTACGTGGTTGAGTAATTAAGTTAAGCATCATTTAGAGTCCTTGATGCATAGTAAATGGCATAAGGAACTCTATCAACTCGTTGTCCCAAGACAGCTCCTACTGCAAAGTCACTGGCATCACACATTAGTTCAAAAGGTAACTCCCAATTGGGTGGCACGATGATAGGCGCAATGCAGTTAACAACTTCTTGAGTTTATTGAAAGCTTCCATACATTTCTCATCAAAGTTAAAATTAACATCTTTTTGAAGAAGTCTGCAAAGGGGCAATGAGACTTTAGAAAAATCTTTAATGAATCTCCGGTAGAAACCTGCATGACCAATAAAAGAACGAATCTCCCGCTCACTAGTGGGTGGTGGCAAAGAATGCATGAGTTCTACTTTAGCTTTATCTACTTCAATTCCCCTAGCGAAAATTACATGACCTAACACAATACCTTCATTCACCATGAAATGACATTTTTTCCAATTCAAGATACCAGGTTAGTGTCAATGCATCTTTTAAGCACCAAAGTTAAATGTTCCAAACAATTTTCAAAATCATTTCCAAAGACACTAAAGTCATCCATAAAAACCTCAATGATGTTTTCAATGTAATCGAAAAATATACTCATCATGCATCTTTGGAAAGTTCCCCGGTGCATTGCGAGTCCAAAAGGCATTCGCCTATATGCAAAGGTACCAAATGGACAAGTGAATGTAGTCTTGTCATGGTCTTCTCTGAGCTATGGCAATCTGATTGTAACCGAAAAACCATCCAGAAAACAATAATAAGAATGACCGCTAATCTTTCTAACATTTGATCAATGAAAGGTAAAGGAAAGTGGTCTTTTCTCGTGGCGGCATTCAACTTCCCGTAATCAATACAAACACGCCACCACTGTTCACGTAACCTAGTGGGAATAAGCTCATTTTCAGCATTTCTTACCACGGTAATTCCAGATTTCTTTGGTACTACACGGACCGGGCTTACCCACTTGTCGTCGAAATGGGGTAGATCACCCCCACACTTAGGAGCTTCATGTCTCCTTTTTCATAACCTCCATCATGGGAGGATTCAATCTCCGCCGAGGGTCTCTCACGAGTTTAGTATCCTCCTCCATTAATATCCTGTGCATACAAACGGAGGGACTAATACCCTTGATATCGCCTATTGACCAACCAATGGTGTCTTATGTTCTGCAAAACAACTACCGCTTTCTCTTCTTGCTCTTGGGTGAGTGACTTTGCAATTATTACTTGGAAGGGTGTCCTTCTCCCCCAAGAAGATGTATTTAAGATGATCGGGTAGTGCTTTCGGTTCCAATTCAGTGCCCGCACAACGGTAAGGTTGAGGTATATCAGTAGTAACAATAAATCAACAAAAGTTACCTCATGCTCTTCTGGAGTGGAAGAGAGCTCTTGTAAGGAAGCAACAATTTCATCAATATCTTCACTCCATGGCTCTTCTTCACTCTTCTTCTTTTCCTCCTGTATATCTAAGCTATGAGTTAGAATTGTATCAAGAGCATCAAAATGGTCAGTATCAAAAGCTGCAGAAATTAAAGAATCAAAAGGATCAAAAGAATCAATTAAACAAGCAGAGTGCACATCACTTGGGTATCTCATAGCTTCAAAAATATTGAATCTAATTAATTCCCCATCAAATTCTATTGTTAGAATTCCTGAGTGCACATCAATTTTTGTCCGTGTAGTCTTCAAAAATGGTCTTCCTAGCAAGATAGGAGCAGATTTGGGAGACTCATCCTCTTCCATGTCCAAAACATAGAAGTCTCATTTAAACACTAATTCATTCACCTGTACTAAAACATCTTCAACCACACCCTTAGGGTACGCATTAGATCTATCACCAATTGAATAACAACACCCAGAGGGTTCCAAAGGACCCAAGTATAAAGATGCATAAATAGAATATGGCATGACATTTATAGATGCACCTAAATCAAGCATTGCCCTTTCAAACCTTGTGTTACCTATAGTGCATGGAATGGTGAATGTGCTGGGTCCTTACATTTGGTTGGGAGTTTCTTTTTAATTACAAATTTGAAACATTTTCTCCCACTTGGACCTTTTCATTTCCTTTTAACTTCCTCTTGTTAGTGCATAATTCTTTCGAAAATTTTGCATATCTAGAAACCAGCTAATGGCATCTAACAAAGGGATATTAACCTCTACCTTCCTAAAAGTCTCAAGTATTTCTTTTTCTTCTTCTTCTTTCTTGGTTTTAACCAACCTACTAGGAAAAGGAGCTTTAGTGACATATTTAGGAAGGGGTTCAAATACTTACCTTAGGGGTTTTGGAAGTTTGCCCCTATCATTTGCTTCTTTGGGTGGTTCATCCTTCTCTTGAATGATTGGTGGAAGAGAGATAGGCTCATCCATCGTCTTTCCGCTTCTCAATGTGACAGCACTAGCATTTTTCCTCGGATTCACTTCGTTTGTGAGGGTAGTTTCCACTGAAGCTTGGCTTTGAAACTTGTTGAATTCTTACATGGACAACTGTCCTATCTCGATTCTGCAAGTTATTGATTGCGATCCTTGTTTCTTGTTTGAAACTTTGTATAGTTGCATTTGTTTCTTGTTGGAACTATAAATTATTAGTGGCCATTTGTTTTACTAGCTCCTCTAATGAAGGCTCAGTTGCTTAGGAGCTTGAACTTGCTTCTTGTCTTTGAGGGAAAGGTACTTGCCTTTGTTGGAATCTGGAGGTCCATAAGTTTGGAGGTTGATTTTGAGGTTGCTTTGCATAGCTGAAATTTGGATGATCCCTCCAACCCGGATTATATGTGTTTGAGTAGGGGTTGTAATTTTTTGAAAGTCCAGCATATCCCCCTACTGCTCTTACCTCCTCATTTGTGTCTTCTTGGAGAGTGGGACACATATCAGTGGGATGTCCAGATGAACAACAGATCCCACAAGCATGAACTAGTGCTTTACCTGAATCCATTAACCGCTGAACCATAGCAGTCAATTGAGTCATTTGCTGCTGTATACTGGTTGTCTCTACTTCTTTCACTGCTCTTACTCCAGTGTCATTTCTAGAGTAGAATTGTTGAGTATTGGCAGCCATTCTTGAGATCAAGTTTCTAGCTTCTTGAGGAGTTTTATCAATCAATGCTCCTCCGCTAGCAAAGATCAATCATGTTGCGATCCATCACTTGTAAGCCTTCATAGAAATACTGAATTAAAAGCTGCTCACTTATTTGATGATGAGGCAAATGAAACATAGCTTCTTAAATCTCTCCCAAGTAGTCATGGAGTGATTCCCCATGCCTTTGTTGAATACCACAGATTTCTTTTCTGATTGTTGCAGCTTTTGAGGCAGGGAAGTATCTGTCTAGGAAAGTTCGGGCCATGTCCCGCCATGATTGGATGGATCCGGTGGCAAGTAGTAAAGCCACTCCTTAGGTGAGTCTTTCAATGAGAATGGAAAAGCTCTCAACTTGACTTGCTCTACATGAATTCCTGCAGTTTCATGCTAGAACATACCACATGGATTTCCTTCAAGTGCTTGTTGGGGTCCTCTCCGGGTAATCCATTGAAAGATGGCAAGAGATGGATTAAACCGGATTTCAATTCAAATGCCTCTTCATTTTCAAGAATGTCTATGCAAAGAGGTCATTGATCTAGATCTGGAGCACCCAATGCCCTTAAAGTGTTTTTTGCCATTGTCACTTCTTCGGATATTTCGGATGGCTCAAATGTCTCTCGAACTTGATAGATCAATGTAACAGGCGACTTCAATGTCGGCAGGTGTGAGTTGGAAGTTAGCCTGATGGAAGGGAAATTGAGGATGTGAAGTGAGTTGATCAATATAGTTCCTCAAATTTAGCAATCCTTCGTCTACTCCTTCAAAGGACATCAACACCTACAAAACACTCGAAAAGAAAGATTAAAAATAAAATAAAATAAAATAAAATAAAAACAGAGAATAAAAATAGGAAATAAATTAATAGTGTAATTGAAAAAATTGGTTCCCCGGCAACGGCGCCAAAATTCTGATGCGTGCGGATGTAGTGATTAAAATTAAGATAAAAATCAGTTGTTAGGCCCACCAGAAAATAAAAAACCTTACAACTAGTTGTAGTTAGTAAGGGTCGATCCACAGAGAACCAATTCAATTAACACTATTAAACAATTCCCAATTTAGACTCTGATTAACAATAAACAGTAAAAGGGGGGTTTTGGAGTTTTGATGAACAATGAATAGCTTCAAAGATAACAATAAACAAACTGAAATCAACAATATAAGAAAATTGGTTAAGAGATTGAGTCCACCACTAGATTTATATGATAATGTAAATCCACATATCCTTTTATTCCAACATGCTCAATTATGTTTTTATGCAATTGTGATATTAAATCTCTGTTTTCCTTACGTGTTGGCCAATTTAGCAACCGCTCAAATCAACTCCTAATCACGATTAGTCATAAAGCAACCGCTCTTACAACTATCCAACAATTGCATTAAGATTTAGAAAACCAATTACACTAAGGTCTAATCACACACCGGGATTAAATTACTTAGAACATATATTTCTCTAGATCTAATACCGCAACACAAGCATAATAAACCCAGATCTACCACTTTTATAACTGGTAAATAGCACAAAGATAATTATACCCACATGAACATCATACATCCCACTAGATCTACTACCGCAACCGCGCATAATAAACCTAGATCTACTACTTTGAAAGTAGGAACAAGTACAAAAACCTTCATACCAACAATAGATTCAGAAATATATGAATAAAAACATAACTGTGTTGAAATAATCAAATATGCAAAGTTTACAACATTAATACTAGCAGTTTCATCACCCCCTTAACCAAGGGAGGTTTAGTTACACATAGCTAGAAAGAAATCACAAGAAAAACTATGAAGAAACAAGAAACTAAGAGAGAAAATGAAGGAGAGTTACACCTTGTTCATGATAAATGGTGCCTTTTATAGAAGTCTAAGGTAACAAAATGACAAAGGGAAGTGGGTGGATGAGTGGGTGAGTGAGTGGAGTGTTTGAGTGGATGGATTAGTGGGTTGGTTTAGTGGATTGGTTTAGTGGATGAGTGAGTGGAATGGTGGAGTGGTTGAATTAGTGAAAAATGCCAAAGGACTTTTGGTGAGTGGGAAATTATGGACATGAATGGGTGAGTGGATGGATGAGTGGATGGATTAGTGGATGAGTGGGTGGAGTGGTTAAGTGGTTGGATTAGTGTATGAGTGGATGAATGGGTGAGTTAGTGGATGAGTGGATGAGTGGATGAGTGGATTAGTGGATGGATGAGTGGATTAGTGGATGGATGAGTGGGTGGTTGAGGACGAAAATTTCGTGTCTGACTTGGAAGCCAAAAACGACCCCTATACTTAAGAACCACGAAAAGTGTTCTTCATGAAAGTTGTAGATCCTTGTCTTGGCTATAAAATGGATAGCTGGTTCGTCCAATTTGGCTTCCTTAAGCCCAAGATATGTCCCAAATACCGTAGGTTGCTCAAACCCAACTTCAGCACCTCTGTTCTGACTTGCAAGCTCAAAATGACCTACTAGACTTCTTTTTCTCAAAATGTGTTCTTCATGAAAGTTGTTTATTTGGATCTTGACTATCCAATGTCCAAATTTCAGCCCATCTCCATTATATGATTTTTTTGAGTGCACACTGTTCGGATTCTCTTGTGAGAACCCGTATTCGACTTCTATGTCAACTTAGGTCCCTTAGACATCTGAATCAGACTTCGAGCTCTTCATCAAAGTTGTAGAGCTTCCTCTTAGCTTTCCTACAAGGTAAAATTCATGTTCATCAGATATTAGGAACTCAAGTTATGGCTAAAATACAGAAACAGTGTCAAATCTCAATAATGCTGGAAATATTCAATTAGGACCAATTTGAGCTCAAACTCACAAAATCATACCAAACTCAATCAATTAAGAATATGGAGAGTGTAAATGACTAAATATAAGGGTTTCTTAATGAATAAAATATGTGTTTATCAACTCCCTATGATGGAGAGCTTATAGGGTTCACAAGTGAAAAGATCACCCTGGTAGGATACTTTGAGACCCACTTGACTCTGGTGTCCCCTAAACTTTTTAGGACCGTCAAGGTCAAGTTTGTGATCATGGACTAACCCTCAGTCTGCATCATTATCTTGGGTTGCTCTGCTTTAAATGCACTTGGCTTTGCGATGTCCACTACCCACTTGACCATGAAGTTTCTTAGCAAGAACGACGAGGTTGTCACAGTAAAAGGCGACTAAATTGCGGCCTGAAAATGCTATAACGAGTGCCTCAGAATCTACAGGGTGCCCAAGAAAGTAAAAGCTTGCACATCTAGCCCTGCTCTGGATTAGGTCAATATCCTTATGACCAAGTTAGATGTATAAGAAGAGATCTAGGGTAGCAGACCCTAGCCAGAGGGAGAGCTACAACGTCTCCAACTTGGTGCCAAGCCTGATTAGGGCACCAAGATTTGAGAAAACTTGGAAGGAGAAGAGAGACACCAGCTGATCAAGCTCTTGCATAAAACAAAGACCTTTTCACATGGACGTCCTCTAATATGCCAGGGCTTGACCTCATTTTCATTTGCCATCACCTTTCTATTAGAGAGGATGCAAGGCCAGTCTCCCAAAAGAAAAGAAAAGTTAGCCCAGAAAGGCAATAGGTTATTGAAGAATAGGTTAATGAGGTGCTCAATGCCGGCTTCATGAGGGAAATATATTATACCACATGGCTCTCTAATGTGGTCCTAGTGAAGAAGTCAAACGGGAAGTGGAGAATGTGCATAGATTATACAGACTTAAACAAGGCCTGCCCTAAAGATCCGTACTTACTTTCCAATGTGGATAAATTGGTTGACAACTCCTCAGGCTTCTATTTGCTATCATTGATGGATGTACACTCCGGGTACAATCAGCTCCTAATATACCTTAGGGATGAAGAAAAGACCATCTTCATCATTAATAGAGAGAGCTACTGCTACAGGGTTATGCCCTTTGGTTTGAAAAATGCAAGGGTCACCTACTAGTGGATGATGAATAAGGTCTTTGAAAACCAAGTGGGGAAGATGCTAGATGTTTATATTGATGACATGATAGTGAAAATCCCACAAGGTGGATCACATATTATGGACCTTGAAGAAGTGTTCCCCCAACTCCGGAAGCACAACATGAGGCTTAACTAGAAAAGTGCGCCTTCGGAGTCCAAGTAGGCAAGTTCTTAGGCTTTATGCTAACTCATTACGAAATTGAGACTAATCCAGATAAATACAGGTAGTGCTCAACACGTATAGACCTCGTAGTATCAAAGAAGTGCAACAGTTGATTAGTCGGATTATGACTCTCACATGTTTCCTTGCTAAAGCTACTCATAAATCCCTTCCATTATTTAGATTGCTAAAAACAAGGAAGGATTTTGAGTGGTCCCAAGAGTGTGAGGATGTCTTTTCCTCTTTGAAGAATCTTTTGTCCTCCTCCTATACTGATAAGATCGGAACCTAGGGAGGCATTGTACTTGTACCTTTCAATACACGATGAAGCTATAAGCGTAGTGCTAATCCGGGAGACGACGGAGGGACAGAAGCTAGTCTAGTTCGTAAGCAAGGTTTTGCAAGGCCTAGAACTCTGCTACCAAAAGATTGAAAAGGTCATTTTTGCACTTATCACGACAGCTAGGAGACTTAGGCAATACTTTCAGTGTCATCCCATGGTGGTAAGGACGGATCATCCCATCCTCCAGGTGATGCATAAGTCAGATCTAGCAGGAAGAATGATTGCTTGGTTTATTTTTCTTTCTGAGTTCGGAATCGAGTATAAGCCTCAGCTTGTAATGAAGGCTCATGCGCTCTCTGATTTTCTAGTAGAACTTACATCAGACCCTAGTGACCCCGAAAGAATTTCTTCGACCATATTCGTTGATGGATCCTCGAACCCCAAGGGAAGTGGTACCAGGGTGATTTTGGAATATTCTGAAGGAGTGACAGTGGAAAATTACCTGAAGTTCAAGTTTCCAACATCAAATAATTAGGTAGAGTATGAAACTTGTATTGGCGGACTGGTAATGGCCAAAGACATAAGAGCGACCAAGATTACACTTCGCAGTGACTCCCAGCTTGTGACCTCCTCGATCTGGGGTGATTATCAAGCCAAGGAACCCCTTCTTCATAGATACTTAGCTAAGGTACAACAACTTTTTAAAAGCTTCTAGGATGTTAAGGTAGAGCACGTACCCAGGGAGTAGAACTCCATGGTTGACCTCTTGTCTAAACTGGCCAGTACTAAAAGCTTGGGCAATAACCGTTCTCTGATCTAAGAGATCCTCTCGCAACCCTCCATCACTGATGCAATCATTTTCCAAGTGGAAGAAGGAGAGCGTACTTGGATCACCCCGATCATAGAGTATTTATAATCTAGAGCCAGACCCTTTGACCCAAAAGAAGGCTCCAAACTAGTCAAGAGCTCGGTCAGGTACAACATCTACAATGGGCAATTATACCAACGTGAGTTTTCATTACCTCTCCTCAAATGTCTCACGCTAAAAGAAGCAGGATATGTACTGGCTAAAGTTCACAAGGAGTGTCATGGACACCACTTAGGAGGTAAAGCCTTAACTCTAAAGGCACTCATAGTCGGATACTATTGGCCAACAATGGAAGCTGACACCCTTGCATATGTTCGAGTTTGTGACAAATGTCAATGCCACTCGGACCATTATCATGTTGCCCCTAAGGAACTATCCACGATATCTGCACCCTGGTCATTTTATAGATGTGGCATGGATATCCTGGGTCCGTTCCCTCAAGCACCTGGATATTGAAGTACTTGGTTATGGCTATAGACTACTTTATAAAATAGATTAATGAAGAACCCTTAGTCATGATCACCTTTGCTTGAGTTGAGAAGTTCACTTGGCACCACATCATCACCAGGTTCGGGGTTTCGAAGTCTATTGTGATGAACAACGAAACCCAATTCAAGGATAAGGGTTTCAAAGAGCTATTTGTCGAGCTAAATATTAAGCATCTTTGTAGTTCTATCAAGAACCTTAAGAAAATGGACAAGCTGAAGCTGCCAACCGGGTTATTGTTCGTAGAATTAAAAGAAGGTTGGATGAAAATCAGGGAGACTGAGCCGAGTAACTAGACCATGTCCTTTGGGCATAACGGACTACACCTTACTCTACAATAAGTGAAACTCCTTTTAAACTCACACATGAGTGTGAGACTATGATCGCGGTAGAGATAGGAGAACCAAGCTGGAGTCTCCAACAGTTTTGACTTGACAACAACCTCAGACAGATCAGAGAAGACTTGGATCTCTTGGATGAAAGAATGTGTGTTTCTCATATATGCGATGTCGCTATTGATAATCACATATTTTATACATTAATAAACCCTCATTTTTAATTATTTACACTCTCAATGTACTTAATTGATTGAGTTTGATCATGTTTTGTAAGTTTGGTTCAAATTAGGCTTAATAAACCCTCTTTCTTCTTACTCATGAATAACTAATTTTCATCTTGCTTAGGTGAATGGGTGAAGCTTTTAGTAATAAAATAAAGTTAGATTAATTTCTTTCTTGTGCTTAAAAGATATATTATCAAGTGGTCATTATATGTGTTGTATTTTGTTTCCAATCAATTTAGAATCTCTCCTTGTAAAGTGGAGTTTTTGATTCATTGTAGACAAGTGCTTGGCACGACAAATGCATGAACTCATTTACAAGTGTTGGTAAATAATTAAAGGAACCATAATATAACTACGTATATAATTCTAAATGGACTTTGAATGTTTTATTTTCTGATTGGAACCTTCGTTGTGCGTGGATTTCAATTGAGTTATAAAAAAAATCTAGTCCTTAATTTATTACCAAAAGTGGATCTCCTAGCATAAGCAAGTTCTTTTTTATTGTGAACAAGTTTTATTATCTTTATTGTTGTGATAAATCCTTTTCTTAACTCAAAATTTTTCTTCATCAATTCCCTGTTGATCGAACTAGGACTCTTGAGAAATTTATTACTGGAGACAACCTACACTTGGGTTTGCATCTTTTAATTTGTACTAAGTTTTGGCACCGTTGCCGGGGACTTGATTTGAAGTTTTAATTTATTGAGGTTTTCTTTCTTTAAGTAAACTTCACTTTCTAGTATATTTTTTCTCTACTCTTTTAATTTTCTAATTTTCTAACTTTTTAACTTACTAACTTTTTAACTTACTAACTTTTTAACTTTCTAACTTATTTATGTCATTTATTTATGCTTTCTAACTTACTAACTTATTAACTTACTAATTTGTTTCTTTATGTCATTTATTTATTGTTAATATTTTAATGGCTAGTGTAAACCGCATACTTGTGTATTATTTTTTCTGTTTTAAGTCATTTATTTATGCTTAATTAGTATCATGATTCAAATTCTAGTAGTTTGGATAAAATTAATCGTGGTACTTTATATATTAATTTGTTTGAATCATAATCACACACAATTAACACAATGACTGAAAATGAAGTTATACATGATGAACATGAAAATCAACTATTGCAAACCATGCGTGAATATTTGTAACCACCTCGAAATTTTAGTCCATCATCTTTTATCTTTCCACTCAATGCCAACAATTTTAGCTTTAGGTAAAGTATGTTTTCTTCACTTCTTAATTTCTATGGTTTAGAATCTGAAAGTCTATATTTATATCTAAAATAATTTGAGGAAGTATGTATCACTTTCAATGATCAAAATTGCACCGAAGATATTGTTAAGCTTAAATTGTTTCCTTTCTCTTTGAAAGATAAAGCAAAAACTTGGTTTAACGCTTTGAAACCAAGATCAATTGGTATATGGCAAGAAATGCAAAGTGAGTTCTTAAAGAAAATTTTTCTAACACATAAAAGCAATGCTTTGAAAAGAAAAATCCAAAATTTTTTCAAAATTCAAATGAAGCATATTTTCAATGTTTGGAACATTTTAAAGATTTATTAAATTCTTTCCACATCATGGTTTTAAAAAATGACGAACTATAAGCTTCTTTTATGAAGAATTAACACTTAAAACTAAACAATTTGTGGAAACAATGTGCAATGGTGAGTTTCTTGATAAAGAACCTGAAGAAGCTTTAGTATATTTAGATCATCTAACTGAGAATTCTCAATATTCGCTTGGTACTAATCATTCTGAAAATTCAATTAGATCTAACCTTGCAAGTAAAAGAAAATACCACCTTAGTTATGAAGAAGATCTAAATGTTAGGGTCGCCAATTTGACTAGAAAGGTTGAAGTCATGAAATTAGGAAAAATAAAAAAAATCAAATCTGTGCAAAATGAATAAATTTGTGGCATTTGTGATGACTTAGGACACTCAACACATGAATGCCCTAAGATTTTTATTTTTAAAGAAGTTGTACATGAGCAAGTAAATGCAACAAATAATTTTAGAAATTCATTTACTTCTTCTTTTTCAAATTCATACAATCCAGGATGGATGAAGCACCCAAACTTTAGCTGGAGGAATAATTGTCAAGCACAGTTTCTGCAACTACCGCCTCCTCAGGAATAATAAGACTCTTAAAATTCTCAAGAATATGCATCTTATGTCCCACCATATAGGAAAACCTTGAAAAAACACTGCATGCATTCATAGAAATGCAAGAGGCCATTAATAAACGAAACACTCAAACCATGATTGACATAAAAGAAACTCTAGCTAAATTTGCTTTTGTACTCACCATTGACGAGAAAGGAAAATTTCCTTCTTAACCTCAACCAAATCCTAAGGGTCAATATAGTCTAAATGAGGGTGGTTCAGAAAACCAAAAAATAGATCAAGTCAAGTCAGTGATAACTCTTAGGAGTGGAAAGGTTGTTGAAAAACAAATTCCTGAACCTTGTAAGAGAGATGATGAACCAATTCCCCAAGAAAATGAAGAAGTTGACTAAAAAGAGACCAAACTCTCGCTTGTACCCCCATTTCCTCAAGCATTAAACAATTCAAGGAAATTGAACCATAACACTGAAATTTTTGAAATTTTGAAACAAGTGAAGGTCAATATTCCTCTGTTAGATGATATCAAACAAATTCCTTCTCATACCAAATATTTGAAGGACTTGTGAACTATTAAATGGAAACTAAATGTGAAAAAGAAAGCTTTTTTGGCTAAACAGGTAAGATCCATTCCTCAAAATAATAATGCTTTAAAATATAAAGACCCTCGTTGTCCTACAGTTTCATGCATTATTGAAGAACATAAAATTAAAAAAACTTTACTTGATCTTGGTGCTAGTGTTAATTTGCTTCCATATTCAATTTATCAACAACTCAACTTAGGTGAGTTAAAAGCAACTTCTATAACTTTTCTACTTGCTGATAGATTAATTAAAATTCCAAGAGAAATAGTGGAAGATGTGTTGGTACAAGTTGATAAATCCATATATCCTATGGGTTTTATTGTCTTGGATACTGAACCTATAGTTAATAGTTGTAAGTCAATTCCTGTTATTTTAGGCCGTCCATTTTTAGTAACATCTAATGCTTTGATAAATTGCAGAAATGGAGTGGTGAAGCTAACACTTGGAAATATGACATTGGAACTCAATGTTTCTAACATATGTAAGCAACAACAGGAAATCCTTGATGAAAAAGAGGAAGTTGAAAGGATTGAAGCCATCATAGATGATCATCTTCAAACAAGGAGTTCTTCTAACCCATTAGAAATTTGTTTATTCAATTTATTTGATTCAGACAAGCAATTAGATGATGATATTTCTGAAATATGTTATTTGCTTGATTGTATATAGGTAATGGAGTATAAAGGATGGAAACCAAGATTTGAAGAGCTAAAACTCATGAATGATAATACCCATGAAGAAGTACCCATGCTGGAACTAAAGTCATTACCTACTGGGTTGAAGTACACATTTTTGGGAGAAGAACAAGGCTTTTCAATGGTAATTTCCTTGTCCCTTACTGAAGAACAAAAATGTATGTTTACAAAAATAATTAAAAGGCATAAAAATGCTATTGGATGGACATTAAAGGACATAAAAGGCATTAATTCATTAATATGTACACATAGAATACATTTAGAGGATAATGCTAAAACATCTCAACAACCTCAAAGAAGATTAAATCCACACATGAAAGAGGTAGTTAGAGCTGAAGTTCTTAAATTACTTGATATTGGAATTATCTATCCTATCTCTGATAGCCAATGGGTAAGCCCTACACAAGTTATGCCTAAGAAATCTAGAATCATAATGGTTGAAAATGAAAAAGGTGAATTAATACCTACGCGAGTTTCATCCAGTTGGCAAATGTGTATTGATTTTAGAAAATTAAATGCTGCTACTAGGAAAGGTCATTTCCCCTTGCCATTTCTTGATCAAATTCTGGAAGGGGTAGCAGGACAACCATACTATTGTTTTCTTGATGATTATTCGGATTATAATCAAATACCAATTGCATTAGAGGATCAAGAAAAAAAACTAATTTTACATGCCCTTTTGGTACTTTTGCCTATAGAAGAATGCCTTTTGACTTTTGTAATGCTCCGATAATATTCCAAAGATGCATGCTAAGTATTTTTAGTGACATGATTGAGTATTATTTAGAGGTTTTCATCATAGATGACCTGACAATTTTTGGAGATTCATTTGAAAATTATCTTGATAATTTGGGAAAAGTTCTTAAAAGATGCAAAGAAAAATGATTTGTGCTAAAGTAGAAAAAATGTTATTACATGGTTTCCTCAAGAATAGTGTTAGGTCATGTGATATCTTCTAAAGGAATTGAAGTTGATAAGACCAAAGTTGAATTAATTGCCCATTTACTTTCCCAAAAAATAGTTAGAGAAGTTCATTCCTTTTTAGGACATGCATGATTTTACAGAAGATTCATTAAGAACTTTAGCATCATATCTGGACCATTATGTAATCATCTGTTGAAAGATGCATCATTTGATTGGACTCAAGAATGTCAAAAATATTTTGAAAATTTAATTGGTCTTCTGACATCTACTCTTATCATCCCCCTTACTGGTCTCTATCTTTTAAGTTGATGTGTGATACTAGTGATTTTATTGTGGGCACTATTTTAGGCCAAAGAAATAAAGGTAAGCCTCATGTGATTTATTACGCAAGTAGAACTTTAAATAGTACATAAATAAATTACACCACTACTGAAAAAAACTACTTGCTATAATATTTGCACTGAACAAATTTCGATCTTATTTAATTAGTTCTTCTATTGTGATTTTCACTGATCATACTATTGTTAGATATTTGATGTCTAAGCAAGATACTAAACCAAGATTGATACGGTGGATCTTGTTGCTTCAAGAATTCAACATCACAATAAAAGATAAGAAATGAGTCGAAAATGTTATCGCATATCATTTTTCCAGACTTATAACAGGCTCATATTTTGATAACACACCTATGAATGATTCTTTTCTTGATGAATTTTTATTTTCAGTCAATTCCATGCCTTGGTTTGCTAACATAGTCAACTTTCTTATAACAGGAAAGATGTCGCCTCAATAGATGCACCAAAACAAAAGGAAATTTTTTACTGAGATGAAAAATTTTATTGGGATGATCCATATTTGTTCAAATATTATTTAGATCAAATCTTTCAGAGATGTGTGTCCGACAGTGAGGTAGGTAGTGTCATTAAATTTTGTCACTCATAAGCATGTGGAGGTCATTTTTCTTCAAAGAAAATAGCTACAAAAATCTTACAGTGTGGATTTTATTAGCCCATTTTATTTAAGGACAACTGCACCTTTTGTAAAAGTTGTAAAAATTGTCAAAAAATAGGCTTCATTTCTAAAAGAAACATAATGCCTCTAAACCCTATCTTTGTCATTGAAATTTTTGATTGTTGGGGAATTGATTTCATGGGTTCATTTCCATCCTCATTTGGATTTGTGTACATTTTGGTTGTAGTTGATTATGTCTCAAAATGGATTGAGGTGATTCCATGCCGACACAATGATCATAAATCTGTTCTGAAATTTTTAAAAGAAAATGTCTTGTGTCAATTTGGAATCCCTCGAGCTATCATTAGTGATGAGGGAACACATTTTTGCAATAAATCATTTGAATCATTAATGAAGAAAAATGGTATTACACATACAATTACCACCCCTTATCACCCTAAGACAAATGGACAAGTTAAATTGGCAAATAGGGAGATTAAACAAATTTAGGAAAAAAATAGTTAATCCAAATCATAAAAATTGATCTTTAAGACTAAACGATGCACTTTGGGCTTACTGTACTATTTTCAAAACATCTTTAGGCATGTCACCTTATCGACTAATTTATGGATAACCTTGTCACTTGCCTATAGAACTGGAATATAAAGCATTTTGAGCCATTAAAGCTTTCAACCTAAACCTTGATGATGTTTGCAAGATATGCAAATTGCAATTAAATGAACTTGAGGAATTGAGAAATGATGCATATAAAAACTTGAAGATTTATAAAGGTAGAACAAAAGCTTTTCATGACAAGTCAATTTTGAGAAAATTTTTTGAAATTGATCAAAAAGTTATGCTTTATAATTCTCATCTGCACTTATTCCCTAACAAATTGAGATCTATGTGGAGTGGTCCTTTTGTTATCAAACATGTGTATCCTTATAGGGCCCTAGACATTGAGAATCCTAGGAATGGTAATGTGTTTAAAGCCAAAGATAAAGACCCAAACCATTTCTGGAAAACCAAGTTGATGAGGTAGAATTCATCTCTCTTTCTCATTCTTGTTATGAATAGAATTTATTCTAATTTTGTTGCCTTCTTTTTGCAGTTCTTTGTGTTCTCGATTAAGTGATGGATAACGATACTCCGTGGCTCTCGAGTCGGTTTGTTTTTAGTTTCCCATAATAACTAAATCCTTCTCCTTTAAAATGGATGTCATTATCTCAAATTTAAGAAAACATTTTCCTTCCCCCCCTTAAATTGCTCTGACAAAAATCTAAAAAGCTAGATGTAAAAGATTGAGACTGTTAATGCGCAAGGGTATGCCGGAAGATATACGCTGAATAATCGAAGCAACGGTCTGTCTAACAGGTGAGCCTTCAATTTTATTTGACTCATACATGCCAGTCTTGGTAGACGTTCGTATTCTAAAAGAAAAAAAGCAAAAAGGTTACAAGTCTGTCACAAATGTGTACGGTGAAATTGTAACAAGCGATATCGTTCTTTGGGAATGATTTCTGTAAACCGAGAAGATAAAATATTTTTCATTAAGAATGGACAGACTAAGGAGTCATTAGATAATATCTTATTGACTCTTGAGACGCATTCTTGTGGATCTGTGCATCATGCACTTCTTAATTTGTGTAATCTCTTCAAGAATGAACAAAAACGTTATAGTCTTAGGAATCTGACTCTAAAAGATCCTATTTGCCAATTTATAAGAAAATTATATGGGAAGCTTATCTTCGACTCATAGAAGGTGTTTAAGTCATTACTGGATGTAAAACTAGATGAAGATGTGAGACACAATCATAACAACATGCATATATTATCTTGTTCTTCTTCTTCTTAAAAAAAAAAGAGAAGGGCGATCGAAAGAGTACCATGCTCTTAATTAAGTGTGGAGCTCCTGCAAGTGGTAGACCCGTCATGGATTCAGGTGAACCTTTGCACGTTGGTCCTTAAATAAGGTTCATGTACCATGCTTTGTAGAGAGCTGCACTCCATAACCCAATGTTCACCATCCAGGCACTATAGAGTTGATGGATAGGCAGAAGCGTCCCACTCTAGTTATTAGTGAGAAATAACCCGCGACTGTCAAACCGTATGAGGCATCTACGCTTGATCCTCTCTTTTATTAGAAGGGGCTCTCAGTGCCTTGGGATGGGACATTCTGGATCTTGGACATTGCAAGTTTCAAATCTTAGCATCTTTGTTGATGTTACAAACCCAAGTGTGAGCTCTCCAGGTTCCAGACCCGGGATGAAAACCCACGATGGTTTCTTTTTTTTGGTGATTTCTTTTTTCTTTTCTTTCTTTTTTTCTTTTTCTTTTCTTCTAATAAATCAATCCAAGGAATTCAATGATTGTGGTTAGAGTTTTGAGGTGTGAGTGTTTACTACTCCTTCTTCAATTGATGACATGCAATATAAAGATATGCCACTACTGTAATCATGATGCATGGTATAAAGATACGCCATGCAAACTGTATATAAAGGTATATTATTACTTGCTATTATATTTCTTTTATCTTTGTATAATTTTGTTGTATTTTAGTTTTGGATGACCTAGGTTATGCATGTTCATTTGTGCGAGGTCCTTCATTTGTGGGTTTGTAGACTTCTTTACCTTGATGGTTTTCTTGAAGTTTAAAAAAAAACAAAAAAAAAATATTTCTTAATTTCAAACTTTTCTGACAATAGCCAACTTACCCTTATAGGTGCTATTATTACCTTTTCTATTCTTTTTCCTATTTAAACACTCTATTTTTTCCACTTTCCTCTAACTCAGAATCATTCAAAAGGAGAGTGAGTATAGAAATGGGACTTTCTGTTCGTCAACTTAAAATATATGTGTATTGTGTGGGTCTAGGTATGGGAAGGGTTTAGACTTTGTAAATGTAGCAAGCACTCTTGGTCGAACACTTGCTACGAAGAATATTCATGTTGTATATGGAGGAGGTTGTTGTGGCTTAATGGGGGTTGTATCACTCTCTGCATTTCTAGGAGGCAGTCAGGTTTTAGGTATTATTCCTATAGCGTTGACTCAAAAGAACATCATTGGAAAGACGATTGGAGAGGAACTTCAAGTATCATCTATGCATGAACGAATGAAGACAATGCTTGAAAACTCTGATGCATTCATTGCCTTACTAGGTGATTTTGGTACTTTGGAAGAAGTTTTTCAAATTGTATCTTGAGCCCAACTGAACATCCACCATAAACCCATAGGTTTGTTGAATGTTAATAATTTTTTTCTAGCTTGTTATCTTTTCTTGACCATGCTGTGAAACAGAAATTTATCACACTTACAGCAAGACTACTTCTTATCTCTGCTTCCTCTGTTGATGAGTTGATTGATAAATTATAAGCTTTTATTTATAAACCTGATCTAATAATAGCTAAGATAGATTGGTCAGAAGGAAGTAGTAAGGGAAGCAGCATGAAACGCATGCCAGATCTGACACTTCATCTATAACTTTTCTTTACCTTTAGTTTTATTTATCATACATTGTTTTTGTTTAAATTTGTTTCAGATTTCTCTTTTTAGTAATTGCCACAATAGATAATATCTTCTATCATTTACTCACCTATATTTTAATATTGAAGACAATGTTGTGATCTGGTTGGGAGGAAGGATAGTTGACCAAAAAAAAAATCTTTTAAGAAGTATGATATGATTGTTAGGAACTTACTAAACCAATGAAGGATGGCAGAGTAAGGAGTAATTTTACTCTTGAGACGCATCTAAATTGGGAAGTATGTCTAGTGATATAATTGTCAAAAACCTACAGCAAAACCAATTAAGGATGACAGAGTAAGGAGTAATTTTACTTTTGAAGTAAATTACTCTTGAGACGCATCTAGATTGGGAAAACAACTATTCTGTGATGATTTGTGGAAGTAACAAAGTTTTATCGTTTGATTTTCTTTGAATGATTCAAGTGAATGAATTCTCACATCATTTAAAGCAATTGAAATTTAGGGATCATAACATGGTTGAGTAAATTGTCTTCTGTCTTAAATTTCACATGCTTGGTTATGGAAGTTGAATTGATAGATTGAGAATGATAGATATATGCCTTGTGAGATTTTGAGCCTATTAATGAATGGATTGAATATTTGTATCATTCTCTTCTTTCTTGTGTGATTTTTTTCACTCATGGAATTGTTACTCTAGAACTTGCTTTGATTCTTTTTTTAGGCTACATTTCTACATGTATACATAAACATGATTGAGGCATTTTTAAATAACTACTTTGACCAAATAGTCACCCTTGCATACTTTCCCTTGTGTAACCCTTTTGAACTTATTTGACCATTCCTTATTTTTAGCTTATTACATGCCTTAAAAAAACATATTTTTACTCAACCTTAGGGAATAAGAGAGTATTGACTTTGTTCTTAAACAAGTGTCGGGGTGCGTGTGCAAAATGTTGAAAAAGAGAGAAAGAAAGAAAGATAGAGAGAAAGAGAAAGAGAGCTGACCACCGCTGCAATTAAAGGATTTTCAGAATCTCTTGATACACCATGCGACATACCATACCTAGAATAAATGTGGATGCTTAGAAACAATAGGAAGAGAAGGAGAAGGTTCAGGCCTAACAATGAATTCAACCCACCAATTTGGGATTGATCTTCAACAAACATTAGTCAAATATATAATAGAGCAAGCCTAAGATGATTAGAAGAACAAGTTAATTAGTACAAATCCACGGTCATTATTTTTTCTGAGATTTAAACAGAATGTTCTCAAACATCTTCTCCACTCTAACTATACCCTAATGTTCTTCTATTCTCTTTGGTATTTTAACTTGTTATATCTATATTACCCATTTTCCTTTACCATGGCCCTATTACAACCTTGAATAAAGTCCTCTTCATTTTTATGTGCATGTGTTTTTCAGTTGTGGAGAAGTAGAAGATAAGCAAGCTTATGGTAGTGGAATTGTTCATGGATTGAAATGACTAAAATACTTACTTTTTAAACACTTGAGGGATTGAGAGTGAATTCTGTAACGATCTATCATTCTTGATTCATGCTTTTCAACTGAAGTTTCCTTGCTTGTTGATTGGAGATGCGAAAAAATGTTATCTCATAAATGTTTTGATCCCCTGAATTTTTGGTTGCTTTTCTTGTATATAAACTTTTGCATTTTTTAATATCATTGGAAATTGAGTCTTTTAATATTTTTAGCTTTTGAGTCTATGTCATTTTTCTTTGTTTCCTAGCTTTGGTCTTATGTGTTTTGCCTAAGAGTACAAAAACCTTAAGTGTGGAGGAATTTGATAATCATATATTTTATACATTAATAAACCCTTATTTTTAATCATTTATACTCTCCATGTACTTAATTGATTGAGCTTGGTCATATTTTGTAAGTTTGGGTTCAAATTAGGCTTAATTGATTTTTTTTAGCATTATTGAGATTTTACACTATTTTTGTATTTCGGTCATATCTTGAGTTCTAGATGTTTATAAATTATGAATTTTACCTTGTAGAAAAGCTAAGAGAAAACTCTACAACTTTGATGAAGAGCTCAAAGTTTCAATCATACATTTAATAGAGCTAATTGGGCTTGGAAATCAGAAAACAAGTTTTGTCACTAGAATCCGAGCAGTGTGCACAAATCAACGCATAACTTTAGCCATAGGAGAGTTTTTGGAATGAAACCAATGTCATTTGAAAGTTAAGACCCAAATCTACAACTTTCATAAAAAACACAAGAGCCAGTTCGGATGGCTTAGAGGTCATATTGGGCTTGTAAGTCAGAACAGAGGAGCTGTAGCTGGGCCTGGGTAGTGTACAGTGATTGTAGTGGAATTTGAGTTGTAGAAGTTGTATGGAGTTGAAACTAGTGGCATTAGAAAGCTAAGACAAAACCCTTCAACTCTCATGAAGACCACTTTTCTAGGAAATGACGTTTTAATAGAGTTATAATCATGTGAAGATAGTTGAATTAGTTGGTACAAGTGGAGAGACAAGCATCATTAATCATTCACCTACTCATTAATCATCCACTCACTCATTAATTATCTACCCACTAAATAATCATTCACCCACTCATTAATCATCCACCCTCTCTTTAATCATCCACCTACTCATTAAATAACTCCATTGTCATTTTTCACTCATCTACCCACTCATTAAATAAATTTTCCACTCTTTCACCCATCTTCTACTCACTCATTAAATAACTTTATTGTCATTTTCCACTCCTCAAGCTCTATAAAAGGGAGCATTGGCTGATCATTTTGGGGCTTCTTGGCTTAGAGATCAAGATCATGCTACTGTGTTATTTATTTCTCTTGTTGCAGTTTTCTTTTGTTCTAAATTGAAGTTATGTTCATCTTTTTCTTCTTCTCTCTTTCTTTCTTCTTGCTCATGAATAACTAATTTTCATCTTGCTTGGGGTGAAGGGGTGAAGCTTTTGAAATAAAATAAAGTTAGATTAATTTTTTTCTTGTGCTTAAATGATATATTATCAAGTGGTCATTATACATGTTACATTTTGTTTCTAATCAATTTAGGAGCCCTCATTGTAAAGTGGAGTTCTTGATTCATTGTAGAAAAATGATTGGCACAATGAATGCTTGAACCCATTTATAAGTGTTGATGTTGGTAAATAATTAAAAGAACCATAATATAACTACATATAAAATTCTAAATGAACTTTGGATGTTTTATTTTCTGATTAGAACCTCCGTTGTGCGTGGATTTCAATTGAGTTATAAAAAAAAATCTTATCCTTGATTTATTACCACAAGTGCATCTCCTAACCCAAGCAAGTTCTTTTTTTTTTTTATTGTGAGCAAGTTTTATTATCTTTGTTTTTGTGACAAATTCTTTCTTTACCTCAAAATTTTTCTTCATCAATTCCCTGTAGATCGACCTCAAACTCCAGAGAAATTTTTACTTGAGACAACCTGCACTTAGGTTTACATATTTTAATTTGCATCAAGTTTTTGTCGCCGTTGTCAAGGACTCTATTTAAAGTTTTAATTTATTAAGGTTCTATTTCTTTAAGTAAACTTCACTATTTAATATATTCTTTCTTTACTCTTTTAATTTTCTAATTTTCTAACTTTTTAACTTACTAACTTTCTAACTTAGTGACTTTCTAACTTATTTATGTCATTTATTTATACTTTCTAACTTACTAATTTATTTATTTATGTTATTTATTTATTGTTAATATTTTAATGGCTGGGGTAAACCGCCTACTTGTAGATTATTTTTTTCTGTTTTAAGTCATTTATTTATGCTTAATTGGTATCGTGATTCAAATTCTGATCGTTTGGTTAAAATTAATTCTACTACATTATATAAATTTGTTTGAATCACAATTACACATAATTAACACAATGGCTGAAAATGAAGTTATACATGATGAACATGAAAATCAACCGTCGCGAACCATGCGTGAATATTTGCAACCACGTCGAAATTCTAGTCCATCATATTTTATCTTTTCACTCAATGCCAACAATTTTAGATTTAGACTTGGTATGATTTCTTTACTTCTTAATGTTCATGGCTTAGAATCTGAAAGCTCATATTTACATATAAAAGACTTTGAGGAAGTACGTATCACTTTCAATGATCAAAATTGCACCGAAGATATTGTTAGGCTTAAATTATATTTTTTCTCTTTGAAAGATAAATCAAAAACTTGGCTTAACGTTTTGAAACCAAGATCAATTGACACATGATAAGAAATGTAAAGTGAGTTCTTAAAGAAATTTTTTCTAACACATAAAATCAATGCTTTGAAAAGATAAATCCAAAATTTTTCCCAAATTTCAAATGAAGCATATGTTCAATGTTGGGAACATTTTAAAGATATGTTAAATTTTTGCCCACATCATGGTTTTGAAAAATGACACACTATAAGCTTCTTTTATGAAGGGTTAACACTTGAAACTAAACAATTTGTAGAAACTAAACAATTTGTAGAAACAATATGCAATGGTGAGTTTCTTGATAAAGAACCAGAAGAAGCTTTAGTATATTTAGACCAATTCTTCATCTTGGCATTGTACTAATCATTCTAAAAATTCAATTAGATCTAACTTTGCAAGTAAAGAAAAATGCCACCTTAGTCATGAAGAAGATCTAAATACTAGGATTGCCAGTTTGACAAGAAAGGTTGAAGCCATGGAATTAGGAAAAGCAAAAGAAATTAAATATGTGCAAAATGAAGAAATTTGTGGCATTTGTGATGACTTAGGACACTCAACACATGAATGTCCTAATATTTTTGTTTTTAAAGAAGTTGTACATGAACAAGTAAATGCAATGAATAATTTTAGAAAGTCATTTACTTCTTCTTTTTCAAATTCATATAATTCGGGATGGATAAAGCACCCAAACTTCAACTGGAGGAATAATAGTGAAGCACAGTTTATGCAACCATCGCCTCCTCAGGAAAAACATGACTCTCAAAATTCTCAAGGATATGCACCTTATGTCCAACCATATAGGAAAACCTTTAAGAAATATTGCATGCATTCATAGAAAAGTGAAAGACCATTAATAAACAAAACACTCAAACCATGATTGATATAAAAGAAACTCTAGCTAAATTTGCTTCTGCACTTACCATTGACAAGAAAGAAAAATTTCCTTCTTAACCTCAACCAAAACCTAATGGTTAGTATAGTCTAAATGAGGGTGGTTCAGAAAACTAACAAATAGATCAAGTCAAGTCAGTGATAATTCTTAGGAGTGGAAATATTGTTGAAAAACAAATTCTCAAACCTTATGAGAGAGATGATGAACCAATTTCCCAAGAAAATGAAGAAATTGACCAAAAAGAGACTAAACTCTCGCTTGCACCCCATTTTATCAAGCATTAAATAATTCAAGGAAATTGAACCATAACACTAAAATTTTTGAAATTTTGAAATAAGTGAAGGTCAATATTCCTCTGTTAGATGATATCAAACAAATTCCTTCTTATACCAAATATTTGAAGGACTTGTGAATCGTTAAAAGGAAATTAAATGAGAAAAAGAAAGCTTTTTTGGCTAAGCAAGTAAGCTCCATTCTTCAAAATAATAATGCTTTGAAATATAAAGACCCTCGTTGTCCTGTAGTTTCATGCATTATTGGAGAACATAAAAT
Source organism: Ormosia emarginata (assembly GCA_029884605.1). Classification (NCBI taxonomy): domain Eukaryota; kingdom Viridiplantae; phylum Streptophyta; class Magnoliopsida; order Fabales; family Fabaceae; genus Ormosia; species Ormosia emarginata. Next base: position 8,663,067 of record JAQQTP010000056.1, on the reverse strand, counting down.
TGAAAAAGTTTTACTTGATCTTGGTGCTAGTGTTAATTTGCTTCCATATTCAGTTTATCAGTAACTCAACTTGGGTGAGTTAAAACCAACTTCTGTAACTCATCTACTTACTGATAGATCAACTAAAATTCCAAGAGATATAGTGGAAGATGTGTTAGTACAAGTTGATAAATCCATATATCCTGTGGGTTTTATTGTCTTAGATACTAAACCTATGGTTGATAGTTGCAAGTCAATTCCTGTTATTTTAGGCCGTCCATTTTTAGCAACATCTAATACTTTGATAGATTGCATGAATGGAGTGGTGAAGCTAACATTTAGAAATATGACATTGGAACTCAATGTTTTTAACATGTGTAAGCAACCACAAGAAATCCTTGATGAAAAAGAGGAAGTTGAAGGGATTGAAGCCATCATAGATGATCATCTTCAAACAAGGAGTTCTTCTGACCCATTAGAAATTTGTTTAATCAATTTATTTGATTCAGACAAGCAATTAGATGATGATATTTCTGAAATATGTTCTTTGCTTGATTGTGTACAGGTAATGGAGTACAAGGGATGGAAGCTAAGATTTGAAGAGCTAAAACTCATGAATGATAATACCCATGAAGAAGTACCCACGCTAGAACTAAAGTCATTACCTACTGGGTTGAAGTACACATTTTTAGGAGAAGAGCAAGGCTTTCCAATGGTAATTTCCTCGTCCCTTACTGAAGAACAAGAAGGTACGTGAACAAAAATAATTAAAAGGCATAAAAATGCAATTGGATGGACATTAAAAGACATAAAATGCAATAATTCATTAATACGTACACATAGAATACATTTAAAGGATAATGCTAAAACATCTCAACAATCTCAAAGAAGATTAAATCCACATATAAAAGAGGTAGTTAGAGCTGAAGTTCTTAAATTACTTGATGTTGGAATTATCTATCCTATCTCTGATAGTCAATGGGTAAGCCCTACACAAGTTGTGCCTTAGAAGTCTGGAATAATAATGATTGAAAATGAAAAAGGTGAATTAATACCTATGTGAGTCTCATCCAGTTGGCATATGTGCATTGATTTTAGAAAATTAATGCTGCTACTAGGAAAGATCATTTCCCCTTGCCATTTCTTGATCAAATTCTGAAAAAGGTAGCAGGACAACCATACCACTGTTTTCTTGATGATTATTCGGGTTATAATCAAACACCAATTGTATTAGAGGATCAATAAAAAACCACTTTTACATGCCCCTTTGGTACTTTTGCTTACAGAAGAATGTCTTTTGGCCTTTGTAATGCTCCGACAACATTCTAAAGATGCATGTTAAGTATTTTTAGTGACATGATTGAGCATTATTTAGAGGTTTTCATAGATAACCTGACAGTTTTTGGAGATTCATTTGAAAATTGTCTTAATAATTTAGGAAAAGTTCCTAAAAGATGCGAAGAAAAATGATTTGTGCTAAAGTAGAAAAAATGTTATTACATGGTTACCTCAAGAATAGTGTTAGGTCATGTGATATCTTCTAAAGGAATTGAAGTTGATAAGGTCAAAGTTGAATTAATTGCCCATTTGCCTTCCCCAAAAATAGTCAGAGAAGTTCGTTCCTTTTTAGGACATGTAAGATTTTTCAAAAGATTCGTTAAGGACTTTAGTGCCATATCTAGATCATTATGTAATATTCGGTTGAAAGATGCATCATTTGATTGGACTCAAGAATGTCAAAAATCATTTGAAAATTTAATTGGTCTTCTGACATCTGTTCCTATCATGCAATCCCCTGACTGGTCTTTGCCTTTTGAGTTGATGTGTGATGCTAGTGATTTTGTTGTGCGCACTATTTTAGGCCAAAGAAAGGAAGGTAAGCCTCATGCGATTTGTTACGTAAGTAGAACTTTAAATAGTGTACAAATGAATTACACCACTACTGAAAAAGGACTACTTGTTGTAATATTTACACTTGACAAATTTTGATCTTATTTAATTGGTTCTTCTATTGTGATTTTCACCGATCATACTGTTGTTAGATATTTAATGTCTAAGCAAGATGACAAACCAAGATTGATACGGTAGATCTTGTTGCTTCAAGAATTCAACATCACAATAAAAGATAAGAAAGGAGCCGAAAATATTGACGCAGATCATTTGTCCATACTTACAACAAGCTCTCATTTTGATAACACACCCATCAATGATTCTTTTCTTGATGAATTTTTATTTTCTATCAATTCCATACCTTGGTTTGCTAACATAGACAACTTTCTTATAATAGGAAAGATGTCGCCTTAATGGACGCACCAAGACAAAAAGAAATTTTTGACTAAGGTGAAAATATTTTATTGGGATAATCCATATTTGTTCAAATATTGTCTAGATCAAATCTTTCAGAGATGTGTGCCCGACAATGAGGTAGGTAATGTCATTAAATTTTGTCACTTAGAAGTATATGGAGGTCATTTTTCTTCAAATAAAACAGTTGCAAAAATCTTGCAGTGTGGATTTTATTGGCCCACTTTATTTAAGGACAGTTACACCTTTTGCAAAAGTTATGAAAATTGTCAAAAAATAGGCTTCATTTTTAAAAGAAACATGATGCTTCTAAACCCTATCCTTGTCATTGAAATTTTTTTATTGTAGGGGAATTGATTTCATGGGTGCATTTCCATCTTTATTTGGATTTGTGTACATTTTGGTTACAGTTGATTACGTCTCAAAATAGATTGAGACGATTCCATGCCGACACAATGATCATAAAACTGTTCTCAAATTTTTAAAATAAAATATCGTGTGTCAATTTTGAATCCCTCGAGCTATCATCAGTGATGGAGAAACATATTTTTGCAATAAACTATTTGAATCATTAATGAAGAAATATGGTATTACACACAAAATTATCACCTATTATCACCTTCAGACAAATGGACAAGTTGAATTGGCAAATAGGGAGATTAAACAAATTTTGGAAAAAAATGATTAACCCAAATCATAACGATTGATCTTTAAGACTAAACAATGCACTTTGGGCTTACCGTACTACTTTCAAAACATCTTTGAGCTTGTCACCCTACCGGTTAGTCTATGGAAAACTTTATCACTTGCCTATAGAACTGGAGCATAAAGTATTTTTGGGCCATTAAAGCTTTCAACCTAAATCTTGATTATGCTTGCAAGATATACAAATTGCAATTAAATGAACTTGAAGAATTGAGAAATGATGCATATGAAAACTCAAATATTTATAAAGCTAGAACAAAAGCTTTTCATGACAAGTCAATTTTGAGAAAATCTTTTGAAATTTGTCAAAAAGTTCTACTTTATAATTCTTGTCTGCACTTATTCCCTGTCAAACATGTGTATCCTCATGGGGCCATAGACCTTGAGAATCCTATGAATGGTAATGTGTTTAAAGTCAATGGATAAAGACTCAAACCATTTCTGGAAAACCAAGTTGATTAGGTAGAATTTATCTCTTTTTCTAATCTTTGTTATGAATAGAATTTAATCTAATTTTGTTGTCTTCTTTTTGTAATTCTTTGTGTTCCAAGTTATGTGGCAGATAACAGTACTCCATGGCTCTCAAGTCAGTTTGTTTTTAGTTTCCTATAATAATTGAATCCTTCTCCTTTAAAATGGATGTCATTCTCTCAAATTTAAGAAAACATTTTCCTTCTCTCCTCAAAATGCTCTGACAAAAATCTACAAAGCTAGATGTAAAAGATTGAGACTGTTAATGCATAAGGGTATGCCAGAAGATGTATGTTAAATAATCAAAGCGAATTTCTATCTAGCAAGTGAGTCTTCAATTTCATTCGACTCATATATTAGGGGTGACAAAATGGGCCAACCCCGATGGGCCTGCTTGAATAGCCCGACAAAATGAACGGACTGGGCTAGTAAAATACCACCCTGAAACTTACATGGCCTGAATGGACTAAGCCCGAATGGGGCAGGCCAGCCTACTTTTTTAACACTAAATAAAGCTAAATAGGCTGAGCTGGACTAATAAAATACTAGCCCAAAACTTACATGACTCGAATGGGCCAGCCCGAAAATGGCCCGACCCTGAATGGGCCGGGCCAGGCCGTTTTGTCACCCCTATCACATATGCCAGGTCTTGGTAGAAGTTCGTTTTCTAAAATGAGAAGAGCAAAAGGTTACAAATCTGTCACAAATGTGCACAATGGAATTGTAACAAGCTATGTTGTTCTTTAGGAATGGTTTTCGCAAACCGAGAAGATAAAATATTTTTCATTAAGAATGGACTAAGTAAGGAGTCATTAGATGATATCTTATTGACTCTTGAGACACATTCTTGTGGATCTGTGCATTGTGAACTTCTTAATTTATGGAATCTCTTCAAAGACGAACAAAAACGTTATAGTCTTGGGAATATGACTCTAAAAGACCTTATTTGCCAATTTATAAGAAAATTGGATGGGAAGCTTATCTTCAACTCATAGAAGGTGGTTAAGCTGTTATTAGACGAAAAACTAGAGGATGATGTGAGTCATAATCACAACAACATGTATATATTATCTTGTTCTTCTTTTTCTTCTTAAAAAAATAAAAAAAAAATGAGAAGGGCGATCAAAAGAGTACTATGCTCTTAATTGAGTATGGAGCCCCTGCTAGGGGCAGACCTGTCATTGTTTCGGATGGACCTTTGCACGCTGGTCCTAAAATAAAGTTCATGTACCATGCTTTGTAGAAGCCACACTCCCTAACCCAATGTTCACCATCTAGGCACTGTGGAGTTGATAGACAGACAAAAGCGTTCTACTCTGGTTATTAGTAAGAAGTAACCTGCGGCTACCAAAGCGTACGAGACATCTAAGCTTGATCCTCTCTTTTATTAGAATGAGCTCTTAGGGACCTGGGATGGGACATTCTGGATCTTGGACATTGCGGGTTTCAAATTTTAGCTTCTTTGTTGATGTTACGAACCCAAGTGTGAGTTCTCTAGGTTCCAGACACAAGATGGAAACTCACGATGGTTTCTTTCTTTTTCTTGCTTTTTTTCTTTTTCTTATCTTCGAATAAACGGACCTTAGTGTCTATTGCACTAGTGACACGCAGTATAAAGATATGCCACTACTGTACTCATCACATGCAGTATAAAGATACGCCAAGAAAACTATACATAAAGGTATGTCATCATTTGCTATTATATTTCTTTTATCTTTGTATGATTTTGTTATATTTTGGTTTTGGTTAGACGATCCTTTGAGCAGGGTCCTTCAAGGGTTTCTAGACTTCTTTACCCCAATGATTTTCTTAAAGTTAAAAAAAAACAAAAACAAAAAATAAAAAAAATGTTTCTTAATTTCAAACTGTTCTGACAACAGCCCACCTACCATTATAGGTGCTCTTATTACCTTTTCCATTCTTTTTCCAATTTAAACACTCAATTTTCTCCACTTTCCTCTAATTCATAATCATTCAAAGGGAGGGTGAGTATAGAAATGGGACCTTCTACTGGTCAACTTAAAAATATATATGTATTGTGTGGGTCTAGGTATAAGAACGGTTTAGAGTTTGTAAACACAGCAAGCACTCTTGGTCGAGCACTTACTGCGAGGAATATTCATGTTGTATATGGGGGAGGTTGTTGTGGCTTAATAGGGGTTGTATCACTCTTTGCATTTCTAGGAGGCAGTCAGGTTTTAGATATCATTCCTAGAGCTTTGACTCAAAAGAACATCAGTAAAAAGACAATTGGAGAAAAACTTCAAGTATCATCTATGCATGAACGAATGAAGACAATACTTACAAACTCTGATGCATTCATTGCCTTACCAGGTGGTTTTGGTACTTTGGAAGAAGTTTTTTAAATTGTCTCTTGGGCTCAATTGAACATCCACCATAAACCCATAGGTTTGTTGAATGTTAATAATTTTTTTTTTGGTTTGTTATCATTTCTTAACCATACTATGGAACAAAAATTTATCACATATGCGGCAAGACTATTTCTTATATCTGCTTCCACTGTTGATGAGTTGATTGATAAATTAGAAGCTTTTGTTTATAAAATTAATCCAACAATAGCTCAGATAGATTGGTCACAAGGAAACAGTGAGGGAAGCATCATAAAACACAAGCCAGATCTGACACTTCATCTATAACTTTTCTTTATCATTGGTTTTATTTATCGTACTTTGTTTCTGTTTAAATTTGTGTCAGATTTCTCTTTTTAGTAATTACTGCAATCATTAATATCTTCTATCATTTACTAATCTATATTTTAACATTGAGGACAATATTGTGATCTGGTTAGGGGGAAGGATAGTTGACCCAGAAAAAAAGAAAAAAAATATTTGGGAAGTATGATATGATTGTCAGGAACTTACTAAACCAATGAAGGATGGCAAAATAAGGAGTAATTTAACTGTTAAGATGCATCTAAATTGAGAAGTATGTTTAGTGATATGATTATTAGAAACCTACACTAAAACTAATTAGGGATGGCAGAGTAAGGAGTAATTTTACTTTTGAAGTAAATTACTCCTTAGACGTATCTAGATTGGGGAAGTAACTATTCTGTGCTGATTTGTGGAAGTAACAAAGGTTTATCGTTTGATTTCCTTTGAATGATTCAATTGAATGAATTCTCACATCCTTTAAAGTAATTGAAATTCAAGGATCATAGCATGGTTGAATAAATTGTCTCCTGTCTTAAATTTCACATGCTTGGTTATGGATGTTGAATTGATAAATTAAGAATGATAGATATATGTCTCATGAGATTTTGAGCTTATTGATGAATGGATTGAATATCTGCATCATTCTCTTCGTTCTTGAGTGATTTTTTTTCACTCATGGAATTGTTAATCTAGAACTTGCTTTGATTCTTTTTTTAGGCTACATTTTCACATACATACATAAACATGATTGAGACATTTTAAAATAGTTACTTTGACCAAATAGTCATTCTTGCATATTTTCTCTTGTATAACCCCTTTGAGCTTATTTGATCATTCCTTATTTTTAGCTCGTTACATGCCTTAAAAAAAATATGTTTTTACCCAATCTTAGGGAATAAGAGAGCATTAGCTTTGTTCTTGAGCAAGTGTGGGGGTGTGTGTGTAAAATATTAAAAAAAAAAAGAGTTGACCATCACTGCAATAAAAGGATTATTAGAATCTCCTGATACACCATGTGACATATCCATACCTAGAATAAAGGTGGATGCTTGGAAACAAGAAGAAGAGAAGGAGAAGGTTCATGCCTAACAATGAATTCAACCCACCAATTTGGGATTGTTCTTCAACAAACATTAGTCAAATATTAGTCATTGTTCTTTATGAGATTTAAACTGAATGCTTTCAAACATCTTCTCTGCTCTAACTGTACCCTAATGCTCTTCTATTCTCTTTGGTATTTTAACTTGTCATATACATATTACCCTCTCTCATTTACCATGGCCCAATTACAACCTTGAATAAAGTCCTCTTAATTTTTGTGTGCATGTCTCTTTGAGTATCGGAGAAGTAGAAGATAAGCAAGTTTATGGTAGTGCAATTGTTCATGGGTTGAATATATTGAAATACTTACCTTTTAAATACTTGAGGGATTGAGAGTGAATTCCGTGAGGATCTATCATTCTTGATTCATACTTTTCAATTGAAATTTCCTTACTTGTTGATTTGAGATGCGAAGAAATGTTACCTCATGAATGTTTTGATCCCCTGAATTTTTGGTTGCTCTCCTTGTTTATAAACTTTTAAATTATTGAATATCATTGGAAATTGAGTCTTTTAGTGTTTTTAGCTTTTAACTCTATGTCGTTTTTCTTTGTTTCCTAGCTTTGCTCATATGTGTTTTGCCCAGGAGTGCAAAAAGCTAAGTATGAGAGAATTTGATAATCACATATTTTATACATTAATAAACCTCATTTTTAATCATTTACACTCTCCACGTACTTAATTGATTGAGCTTGATCATGTTTTGTAAGTTTGGGTTCAAATTAGGCTTAATTGATATTTTTCAGCATTATTGAGATTTTACATTGTTTCTATATTTCAGTCATATCTTGAGTTCTAAATGTCTAGAAATTATGAATTTTCTTTGTAGGAAAGTTGAGAGAAAGATCTACAACTTTGATGAAGAGCTCGAAGTCTCAATCAAACATCTAGTAGAGCTAATTGGGCTTGGAAGTTAGAAAACAAGTTCTGTCACTAAAACCAAGGCAGTGTGCACTAATCAGGGAATAACTTGAGCTATAAGAGAGTTTTTGGACTGAAACTAGTGCCATTTGATAGTTAAAATCCAAATCTACAACTTCTATAAAAAACACAAGAGCCAGTTCGGATGGCTTGGATATCATATTAGGCTTGTAAGTTAGAATAGATGAGCTATAGCTAGGCCTGAGCAATGTGCAGTAATTAAGCTGGAATTTGAGCTGTATGAGTTGTATGGAGTTAAAACTAGAGGCATTGGAAAGCTAAGACAAAACACTTCAACTCTCATGAAGACCACTTTTCTAAAAAATGACATTTTAATAGAGTTATAATCGTGTGAAAATAGTTGAATTTGTTGGTACAAGTGGAGAGACAAGCATCATTAATCATTCACCTATGCATTAATCATCCACCCACTCCTTAATCGTCTACCCATTAAATAATCATCCACCCACTCAACAATTATCCACCCACTCATTAATCATCCATCCTCTATCATCCACTCACTCATTAAATAACTCCATTGTCATTTTTCACTATCCACCCATCATCTACTCACTCATTAAATAACTTCATTGTCATTTTTCACTCCTCAAGCTCTATAAAAGGGAGCATTGGCTAACCATTTTGGGGCATCTTGGCTAAGAGATCAAGATCATGTTATTATGTTATTTGTTTCTCTTGTTGTAGTTTTCTTTTGTTCTAAATTGAAGTTATGATCATTTTTTTTTCTTATTCTCTCTTTCTTTCTTCTTGCTTATGAACAACTAATTTTCATCTTGCTCGGGTGAATGGGTGAAGCTTTTGGTAATAAAATAAAGTTAGATTAATTTCTTTCTTGAGCTTAAATGATATATTATCAAGAGGTCATTATATGTGTTGTATTTTGTTTCTAATCAATTTAGAATCCCTCCTTGTAAAATGGAGTTCTTTATTCATTGTAGACAAGTGGTTGACACAATGAATGCTTGAACTCATTTACAAGTGTTGGTATTGGTAAATAATTAAAGGAACCATAATATAACTACATATATAATTCTAAATGGACTTTGAATATTTTATTTTTCGATTGGAACCTCCGTTGTGCATGGATTTCGATTGAGTTATAAAAAAAAATCTTGTCCTTAATTTATTACCAAAAGTGGATCTCCTAGTCCAAGCAAGTTCTTTTTTTTATTGTGAACAAGTTTTATTATCTTTATTATTGTGACAAATCCTTTCCTTACCTCAAAGAATTTTTCTTCATCAATTCCCTGTGAATCAACCTCGGACTCCCGAGAAATTTATTACTTGAGAACACCTGCACTTGGGTTTGCATCTTTTAATTTGCATCAAGTTTTTGACGTCGTTGTCGGGGACTTGATTTGAAGTTTTAATTTATTGAGGTTCTCTTTATTTAAGTAAACTTCACTATCTGGTATATTCTTTCGCTACTCTTTAAATTTTTTAATTTTCTAACTTTTAACTTTTTAACTTCTAACTTTCTAACTTTCTAACTTATTTATGTCATTTATTTATGCTTTCTAACTTGCTAACTTACTAATTTATTTATTTATGTCATTTATTTATTGTTAATATTTTAATGACTGGTGTAAACTGCCTACTTGTACATTATTTTTTCTGTTTTAAGTCATTTATTTATGCTTAATTGGTATTGTTATTCAAATTCTGGTCATTTGGTTAAAATTAATCTTGATACTTTATATATTGATTTGTTTGAATCACAATCACACATAATTAACAAAATAGCTAAAAATGAAGTTATATATGATGAACATGAAAATCAACCATTGCGAACCATGCATGAATATTTGCAACCACCTCGAAATTCTAGTCCATCATGTTTTATCTTTCCACTCAATGCCAACAATTTTAGATTTAAGTCAAGTATGATTTCTTTACTTCCTAATTTCAATGATTTAGAATCAGAAAGCTCATATTTACATCTAAAAGAATTTGAGGAAGTACGTATCACTTTCAATGATCAAAATTGCACCGAAGATATTGTTAAGTTTAAATTGTTTCCTTTCTCTTTGAAAGATAAAGCAAAAATTTGGCTTAACGCTTTGAAATCAAGATCAATTGGCACATGGCAAGAAATGCAAAGTAAGTTCTTAAAGAAATTTTTTTCAACACATAAAACCAATGCTTTGAAAAGATAAATCCAAATTTTTTTTCCAAAATTCAAATGAAGCATATTTTCAATGTTGGGAACGTTTTAAAGATTTATTAAATTCTTGCCCACATCATGGTTTTGATAAAAGGCGTACTATAAGCTTCTTTTATGAAGGGTTAACACTTGAAACTAAACAATTTGTGGAAACAATGTGTAATGGTAAGTTTCTTGATAAAGAACCTGAAGAAGGTTTAGTATATTTAGACCATCTGGTCAAGAATTCTCAATCTTGGCATGGTACTAATCCTTCTGAAAATTCAATTAGATCTAACCCCGCAAGTAAAGGAAATTACCACCTTAGTCAAGAAGAAGATCAAAATGCTAGGGTCACTAGTTTGACTAGAAAGGTTGAAGCCATGGAAGTAGGAAAAGCAAAAGAAATCAAATCTATGTAAAAAGAAGAAATTTGAAGCATTTGTGATGACTTAAGACATTTAACACATGAATGTCATAAGATTCCTGTTTTTAAAGAAGTTGTACGTAAGCAAATAAATGCAATGAATAATTGTAAAAATTCATTTACTTCTTCTTTTTCATATTCATACAATCTGAGATGAAGAAATCACCTTAATTTTAATTAGAGGAATAATAATCAAATACAGTTTATGCAACCACCACTTCCTCAAGAACAACAAGACTCTCAAAATTCTCAAGGATATGTACCTTATGTGTCACCATATAGGAAAAACCTTGAAGAAACTCTTCATGCATTCATAAAAAAGCAAGAGGTCATTAATAAACAAAACACTTAAATCATGATTGACATAAAAGAAACTCTTGTTAAATTTGCTTCTGCACTCACCATTAACGAGAAAGGAAATTTTCCTTGTCAACCTCAACCAAATCCCAAGGGTCAGTACAGTCTAAATGAGGGTGGTTCAAAAAACTAACAAATAGATTAAGTCAAGTCAGTTATAACTCTTAGGAGTGGAAAGGTTGTTAAAAAACAAATTCCCGAACCTTGTGAGAGAGATGATGATCCAATTCCCCAAGAAAATGAAGAAGTTGACCAAAAAGAGACCAAACTCTCGCTTGCACCCTCATTTCCTCAAGCATAAAACAATTCAAGGAAATTGAACCATAACACTGAAATTTTTGAAATTTTGAAACAAGTGAAGGTTAACATTCCTTTATTGGATGCTATCAAACAGATTCCTTCTTATGCAAAATATTTGAAGGACTTGTGCACTATTAAAAGGAAACTAAATGTGAAAAAGAAAGCCTTTTTGGTTGAACAGGTATGCTTCATTCCTCAGAATAATAATGTCTTGAAATATAAAGACCCTGGCAGTCCTACAGTTTCATGCATTATTGGAGAACATAAAATTGAAAAAGTTTTACTTAATCTTAGTGCTAGTGTTAATTTGCTTTTATATTTAGTTTATCAGCAACTCAACTTGGGTGAGTTAAAACTAACTTCTGTAACTTTTCTACTTGTCGATAGATCAATTAAAATTCCAAGATGAATAGTGAAAGATGTGTTGGTACAAGTTGATAAATTCATAAATCCTATGGATTTTATTGTCTGGGATACTAAACCTATGGTTGATAGTTGCAAGTCATTTCATGTTATTTTAGGTCATCTATTTTTAGCAACATCTAATGCTTTAATAAATTGCAGAAATAGAATGGTGAGGCTAACATTTGGAAATATGACACTAGAACTCAATGTATTTAACATGTGCAAGAAACCACAGGAAGTCCTTGATGAAAAGGAGAAAGTTAAAGGAATTGAAGCCATCGTAGATGATCATCTTCAAATAAGGAGTCGTTTGACCCACCATAGGGTATCACATTTAAGACTAATACTAATATAACTTACCACAGGTTGTAAAAGAATTAATCTTGTAAAAACATTGATTTCAAAATTTCATCTGCGGATAACTAAAAATAAATAAAACATAAGAATAATATTATAACAGAATAAAACACACCATAATATACATAGATACTGAAACCTTGTTCACAAATAATTTACATAAATTCAGTACACTCCAAAAGATAAATATAGACATCCTATACATTAAAACATAACGGCTTAACTAAAACTCCTAAAGACTAAGGATTTTGGCCCTCAGCAGGATCCTCCTCCTCCTCAATATCATCATCAAAGAACCTTGGCGGATACATCATACGCCAGGTTGGCATCCTAGCAGACGACACCATTGAATCCTCTTGTGGGGTATAGAAACTACCACCTCAAAGCTCTTGAATAGGCATCGAGAACTCCAAACGAACAGACACGTTCATTGACATGACTGGAACCCCATCACATGTTCCACTAAGGTTCATAGTCAAATCCCCAATATACACAAAACGTTCACTATCTAAATCAAACCTCCATACATCAGTTCCCCCATAAAATTGTACTCTAACAAAACCAAGCACCTGATGTCTCGCCGCCATAAAAGCAAACACAAGGAAAATTATCAAGTATGGCAAATAGAATTTCCTGCCTCGTCGTCTCCACGATCTTCATTGAACATACATAATAAAGCAGAATAGTATAACAAAAGAGGTGAGATACCCTACATCAATACCAGTATGGTTGTATAGAAAATGACAGTAAATATATAGATACAATATTTAACACATCTAATCATGTTATCACATCACAGATAATATATCAGATAACATCAGTGTCATATCAATATGCAGACCAACTATGCCAATGTACACAGACCAATTCCTACTCCATAGAGCTAATTACAATTTCGAAGAGAAAAATCGAGAGTACATGTCTATATATTGTCAACCCCAAAACATGTGCCAAGGCATTACATCAAAATGCGCAAAATGGCTTATACAGGACACTCTCAACCAACCACGAAAAGAGTAGCAACTCCGTCAAGATCGTCAGTGCATTTACATCGGATACCACGGCACAGAGGTGCTACCATCTGGCCACAACTGACATTCCGTGCCCTAACGTCTCCAAGATCAATAACTGATCGTAACTACATAATTCTCACCTGTACAAAGGTGTAATTTCAACTCCTAGGCAACTCGCCTTACCACTAAATCTTACTCATTTTTTAATGCATGATGTATGACCCAATTACACATACAAACATCATTATCACTATTTTCACAAACACAAGCCATCACTTGGTGATATCACTTTTCAATGTATCCGGGCCGACCATAATAGCCCGACAACAAACTTGCTATTATTTCCAATCACGTAAATATTTTATCGCATTTTTACAATCGCATAATATTTTTCTTACGTTTTCAAATCGCGCAAGTATTTTCTAACATTTTTAAAATTGCAGAAATATTTTCAAACATTTTCTAAATCACGTAGAGATTTTTAAAAATATTTTCTCAATCGCGTAGCGATTTTAAATTAGTTTTTAATTGTGTAGCTTAAAAATCACTATTTTGAAATCGCGTAAGATTTTTTCTAATTGTATTCAATTGCGTAAAATATTTCTTAGCTTTCTAAACTCATTTCTACAACTTTCGACATAATGTAGGCATTTTGGCCTTATATACCATATTTTCTCACTTAAAAATCCTTTATGTAGTATTTTCTACTATTTCTCAAAAATTTGCACTTCCTTGGTTTAATTAGATATTACAGCTCAAAATTTTCTAACGCACTTCAAAACCCAAAGGGTGAGCTATACGTTAGCAAGTTTCAAGTTTTAATTTTATTTCTCATTATAACTTAATTACACTAAATTAACTCTAAACATTAGTTTGTTTTCTTTTTATCTCTAAAAATCCCTTAAATTGAGTTCTTGTTAATTAATTACCTAAGTCTACACTTGGGAAAATAATTTTGGATCTAAAACACCAAACCTTGGCATGTTGTCCAAAAATCCATTTGTGCTTCATAAATAATATTTATCTATTTTCTATCTCATTATTTTTTGTAAAAACCTTTAATCCAATTTCTTGTCATTAAATTACTTAATCCATAATTAGTAAAATAATTAGAACTATTTGCTTGAAAATTTGATGTTGAGGTCGTGAGCCTCTAGGTTCTTTGGAACCTTCATACAATTCCTCATCATGTGAATCACATCCTATTTTATACAATAATCAACATGCTTCCATAATCACATAAACAAGCATATTATCAAAGCTATAAAGCATACAAAATCAAAACCATCACAAAAATAATGAAAGCTTAAACAATCAAGTGAATAAATCCTTATAGATTTTTCACCACAAACAATTCCATTTCCTCACCACCAACACATGGTTGATGAGGTTAATTTTCCTCTTACCTCAAGGAAGACAAAATCCTTCTTGCTTGGTCTCCTATGGATTTCGTGAATCACCACAAGAAAACCTTAACAACTTAAATCAAACCAAAGTCACAAACAAAGCTTGAAAATAAGAAACCATGGATCAATCATGGTTTAGAAACTTAAGAATCAAACTTAGAAACAAGAACAAGAATTTTACCTTGTAGAATAGAAAACTCTAGCTTGATTTTCAAGATAGTAGATGGAAGAACTAGGCTTTGTTCACAACATGCAAAGTTCTTAGAATAATGTTTAGGTTTAGGAAATGAGGTAGGATAGAATTTTGAAAGCTTGGAGGGTGCTTCTTGGGTGGCTGGCCGAGAGCTTCATGAAAGAGAAAGAATGGAGTTTTTTGTTGTGTTTGGAAGAGAGAGAATGGGGAGAATGGCTTTTGGTCACAAAATATGATGAAGATGAAATGAAGTATCCTAAACTAAAGCTCCTTGCCATGGAGTGCTATAGATTAGGATAGTTAAAGCTTGATCAATCAAGATAGAAATCAAGCACACGGTTAATGTCACCAAGTGATCATGCTTTGGTCACTTAACTTTCTATTGGTTTAGACTTTAAGAGTCATGCAAGTGAGTCACAAGTTCTAGAGAATGCATGAACTCTCCTTGGCCATGGAATTCAATGGGGAAAGCTAGCCAAGTTTTGATTCAATTCCATTCCAATTATGCGTAGGTTATCTAGTTAGTTCATCTAGTTTCATGGCTAACTAGTCAAGCCATTTTTTTTGACCAATTTCTATTGGTTTTCCTTAAGCTTCAAGTCTTCTAATTAGTTCACAAAACAAGTCATCAAAGCTTTCTCTAAAGGCTATTGTCCAATGGACAAAAGATACAAAAACTATTACCCAATGGATAGAAGCTACTGCTCACAAGTTAGTAGGTATTGCCCGTTGATAATAAAATACGAAAAAATTTTATTTAACAAATAAATTCTAAAACTTATAAAATTGAGAACTGTGCCTCTCATATTCGGGTTTAGTAAGCTCTCTCGAGTCCGAATAAGTCATCGAAGATTTTTCCCGGCCCAAAAATTTTTATTTTCCCAGCTCAGAGTAAATTACACACAAAGATAAAAAACAATCACAGAACTGTCAAAATAAATTTACAGTATACAGAAATCACAAAATAGAAAAATTAGGCATTAATGAGAAATAGCAAAAATTTAGGGGTGTTACACTTAAAAGGCATAAAAGTGCAATTAGATGGACATTAAAGGACATAAAAGGTATTAATTAATTAATATGTACACATACAATACATTTAGAGGATAATGCTAAAATATCTCAACAACCTCAAAGAAGTTTAAATCCACACATGAAAGAGGTAGTTAGAGCTGAAGTTCTTAAATTACTTGATGTTGGAATTATATATCCTATCTTTGATAGCCAGTGGGTAAGCCCTACATAAGTTGTGCCTAAGAAATTAGGAATAACATTGGTTGAAAATGAAAAAGCTGAATTAATACCTACGCGAGTCTCATCTAGTTGGTGTATGTGTATTGATTTTAGAAAATTAAATGCTGCTAGTAGGAAAGATCATTTCCCTTGTCATTTCTTGATCAAATACTGGAAATGGTAATAGGACATCGATGCTACTGTTTTCTTGATGGTTATTAGGATTATAATCAAATACCAATTGCATTAGAGGATAAAAAAAAGACCACTTTTACATGCTACTTTGGTACTTTTGCATATAGAAGAATGTCTTTTAGCCTTTGTAATGCCCCGACAACATTCCAAATATGCATGCTAAGTATTTTTAGTAACATGATTTAGCATTATTTAGAGGTTTTCATGGACGACCTGACAATTTTTGGAGATTTATTTAAAAATTGTCTTGATAATTTGGGAGAAGTTCTTAAAAGATGCGAAGAAAAATGATTTGTGCTAAACTAGGAAAAATGTCATTACATGGTTACCTCAGGAATAGTGTTAAGCAATGTGATATCTTCTAAAGGAATTGAAGTCGATAAGGCCAAAGTTGAATCAATTGCCCATTTGCCTTCCCCAAAAACTGTCAGAGAAGTTCATTTCTTTTTAACACATGCGGGATTTTACAGAATATTCATTAAGGACTTTAGTGTCATATCTAGACTATTATATAATCTTCTATTGAAAGATGTACCATTTGATTGGACTCAAAAATGTCAAAAATCTTTTGAAAAATTAACTAGTCTTCTGACATCTACTCCTATCATGCAATCCCCTGACTGGTCTTTGCCTTTTGAGTTGATGTGTAATGTTAGTGATTTTGTTGTGGGCGTTGTATTAGGCCAAAGAAAGGAAGGCAAGCCTCATGTGATTTGTTACGCAAGTAGAACATGAAATAGTGCACAAATGAATTACACAACTACTGAAAAAGAACTACTTGTTGTAATATTTGCACTGGACAAATTTCAATCTTATTTAATTGATTCTTTTATTGTGATTTTCACCGGTCATGCTGCCATTAGATATTTGATGTCTAAGCAGGATGTCAAACTAAGATTGATACGGTGGATCTTGTTGCTTTAAGAATTCAACATCACAATAAAAGATAAGAAACGAGCCAAAAATGTTATCACAGATCATTTGTCCAGACTTACAATAGACTCACATTTTGATCGCACACCCATCAATGATTCTTTTCCCAATGAAATTTTATTTTCTGTCAATTCCATGCCTTGGTATGCTAACATAGTCAACTTTTTTATAACAGGAAAGATGCCACCTCAATGGACACACCAAGATAGAAGGAAATTTTTGACAGAGGTGAAATTTTTTTATTGGGATGACCTATACTTGTTCAAATATTGTTCTGACCAAATATTTCGGAGATGTGTGTCCGACAGTGAAGTAGGTAGTGTCATTAAATTTTGTCACTCAAAAGTATGTGGGGGTCACTTTTCTTCAAAGAAAACAGCTGCAAAAATCTTGTAGTGCGAATTTTATTGGCCCACTTTATTTAAGGATTGTCATACTTTTTGCAAAAGTTATGAAAACTGTCAGAAATTGGGCTCCATTTCAAAAAGAAACATAATACCTCTAAATCTTATCCTTGTCATTGAAATTTTTTATTGTTGGGTAATTAATTTCATGGGCTCATTTCCATCCTCATTTGGATTTGTGTATATTTTGGTTGCAGTTGATTATGTCTCAAAGTAGATTGAGACGATTTCATGCCAACACAATGATCATAAAACTGTTCTCAAATTTTTAAAAGAAAATGCCTTGTGTCGATTTGGAATCCCTCGATCTATCATCAGTAATGGAGAAACACATTTTTACAATAAACCATTTGAATCTTTAATGAAGAAATCACCCTCAGACAAATGGACAAGTTGAATTGGCAAATAGGGAGATTAAACAAATTTTGGAAAAAAACGGTTAACCCAAATCGTAAAGATTAGTCTTTTAGACTAAACAATGCACTTTGGACTTACCGTATTGCTTTCAAAACATCCTTGGGCATGTCACCCTATCGGTTAGTCTATGAAAAACCTTGTCACTTGCCTGTAGAATTGGAATATAAAGCATTTTGGGCCATTAAAGCTTTCAACCTAAACCTTAATGATGCTTGCAAGATATGCAAATTGCAATTAAATGAACTTGAGGAATTAAGAAATGATGCAAATGAAAATTCAAAGATTTATAAAGGTAGAACAAAAGTTTTTCATGACAAGACAATTTTGAGAAAATCTTTTGAAATTGGTCAAAAAGTTCTGCTTTATAATTCTTGTCTGCACCTATTCCTTGGAAAATTGAGATCTAGGTGGAGTGGTCATTTTGTTGTCAAATATGTGTATCCTCATGGGGCCATAGACATTGAGAATCCTAGGAATAGTAATGTGTTTAAAGTCAATGGATCAAGACTCAAATAATTTCGAAAAAATTAAGCTGTTGAGGTAGAATTCATTTCTCTTTCTGATCCTTGTTATAAATATAATTTATTCTAATTTTGTTGCCTTCTTTTTGTAGTTCTTTGTGTTCCTGGTTAAATGGTGGATAACAGTACTCCGTGACTGTCAAGCCGATTTATTTTTCAGTTTTTCCTAATAACTGATTCCTTCTCCTTTAAAATGGATGTCATTCTTTCAAACCTGAGAAAACATTTTCCTCCCTCCCCCCCTCCCCTCAAAATGCTTTGACAAAAATCTACAATGCTAGATGTGAAAGATTGAGATTGTTAATGCACAAGGGTATGCTAGAAGATGTACGCTGGATAATTGAAGCAAAGGTCCGACTAGCAAGTGAGTCTTCAATTTCATTTGACTCATACATGTCAAGTCATAGAAGAAGTTTGTATTCTAAAAGGAGAAGAGCAAAAAGGTTACAAGTCTGTCACAAATGTGCCCGATGGAATTGTAACAAGCGATGTCATTCTTTGGGGATGGTTTCTGCAAACAGAGAAGATAAAATTTTTTTCATTAAGAATGGACTGAGTAAGGAGTCATTAGATGATATTTTATTGACTCTTGCGACGCATTCTTGTGGATTTCTACATTATAAACTTCTTAATTTGTGGAATCTCTTCAAGGATGAAGAAAAACGTTACAGTCTTGGGAATCTGACTCTAAAAGACTCTGTTTTCCAATTTATAAGAAAATTGGATGGGAAGCTTATCCTCAACTCATAGAAGGCGTTTAGGCCATTACTGGACGTGAAACCAGAGGCAGATGTGAGTCATATCTACAATAATCTGTACATATTATCTTCTTCTTCTTCATGTTTTCTTTGAGAAAAAAAAGAAAAAGAAAAGAAAAAAAGAAGAAAAAAAACAAGGTTAAAAGAGACAAAAATGAGAAAATGAGGGCGAAACTTCAGTTTAACTTAGTCTTTAATTAGATTAGGAGCCCCGGATAGACGTCTATCTTTTCATATACTCAAGAGGAGACCTTCACACATCGGTATATAAATAAGGATCGTCTGTCATGCTCTGTAGAAAGTCGTTCTCAGTGTCCCAAAGTTTACCTTCTAGGCAAGTTGGGATGATGGGCAAATAAAAGCACCCCGTGTCGGCATACTCGCGTGACTATGAAACTGAGTTAGATCCTGTGATTTAATGCCATGGGCTCTCCAACGACCTCTCATTAGCTGTGGTGCTTAGGCAGTAGCTGTCAGATTTACACACTTTAATTAGTTACGTCGTAGCTCAATCCATTATACTCCACAAGCGGGAGGGAGAAGAATTCCAAGATTGGCTTAGTCGTCTTGGTATTACTGCACTCATGACCCGCAGTATAAAGATACGCCGTGAAAACTATACATAAAGTTATGTCATCATTTGCTATTATATTTCTTTTATCTTTGTATAATTTTGTTGTATTTTAGTTTTGGATAGACGATCCTTTGAGTAAGGTCCTTCAGGGGTTTCTAGACTTCTTTACCCTGATGGTTTTCTTGAAGTAAAACAAAAACAAAAACAAAACAAAAAAAAACAAAAAAAGGGATTCTGTGTTTCTTTATTTCAAACTTTTCTAACAACAGCCAACCTACCCATATAGGTGCTACTATTACCCTTTCCATTCTTTTTTCTATTTAAACACTATTTTCTCCACTTTCCTCTAACTCAGAATCATTCAAAAGGAAAGGTGAGTATAGAAATAGAAGGTGTTTCTATTCGTCAACTTCAAAATATCTGTGTATTTTATGGGTCTATGTATGGGAAGGGTATAGAGTTTGTAACCCCAGCTACCACTCTAGGTCTATCACTTGCTGCGAGAAATATTCATCTTGTATATAGGGGAGGCTGCCATGGGATAATGGGGGCTATATCATTTGCTGCATATATGGGAGGCAATCTGGTTTTAGGTGTCATTCTTAGACCTTTCACTCAACAGAACATTACTAGAAAGACAATTGGGAAAGAACTTAAGGTATTATCTATGCATGAACAAATGAAGATAATGCTTGACAATTTCGATGCATTCATTATCTTACTAGGTGATTTTGGTACTTTGGAAGAAATTTTTCAAATTGTCTTTTGGGCCCAACTAAACATCCACCATAAACCCATAGGTTTGTTGAATTTAAATAGTTTATTTGATCTTTTGTTATCTTTTCTTGACCATATTGTTGAACAGAAATTTATCACACCTTCAGTAAGACAACTTCTTATCTTTGCTTCCACTATTGATGAATTGATTGATAAATTAGAAGCTTTTGGTTATAAACCTGACCCAGCAATAGCTCAGATAGATTGGTCAGTAGGAAGCAGTGAGGGAAGTAGCTTCAAACGAAAATTTGATCTGACACTTCGTTTATAACTTTTCTTTACCTTTGATTTTATTTACCATACTTTGCGTCAGATTTCTCCAATAGGTAATATTTTCTATCCTTTACTCATCTATATTTTAAAATTGAGGACAATGTTGTGATCTGGTTGGGGTGAAGGATAGTTGACCAAAAAAAAATTTTTTTTGGAAGTATGATATGATTGTCATGGACTTCCTAAACTAATGAATGATGGCAAAGTAAGGAGTAATTTTACTCCTAAGATGCATCTAAATTAGGAAGTATGTTTAGTGATATAACTGTCAGAAACTTATTCGTAGTAAAACCAACTAAGGATGACAGAGTAAGGAGTAAATTTTGCCTTGGAGGTAAGTTTACTCTTGAGATGCATCTTAGTTGAGGAAATAATTATTTTGTGTAGAAGTAACAAATGGATTCTTGGATCTTAGCATTAATTGTCTTCTTTCTTAAAAATCACAAGCTTGGATATGAATGTTGATATGGTGAATTGAGAATGATAGAAATATGTCTTTTGAGATTTTGAGCCTATTAATGAATGGATTGAATATCTGTATCATTCTCTTCTTTCTTGTGTGATTTTTTTTCACTAATAAATTATTACTCTAGAACTTGCTTTGACTCTTTTTGAGGCTACATTTTCACATGCAAACATAAATATGATTGAGGCATTTTGAAATAGTTACTTTGACCAAATAGTCATCCTTACATATTTTCCCTTGTATAACCCCTTTGAGCTTATTTGATCATTCCTTGTTTTTAGTTCATTACGTACCTTTAAAAAAAACATGTTTTTACCTAACCTTAGGGAATAAGAGATCATTGGCCTTGTTCTTGAACAAGTGTGCGTGTATGTGAGCAAAATGATTAAAAAAAAAAAGAAAGAGTTAACCATCGCTGCAAATAAAGGATTATCAAAGTCCCCTGATACACCATGTGACATATCCATACCTAGAATAAAGGTGGATGCTTGGAAACAACAGGAAGAGAAGGAGAAGGTTCAAACTTAACAATGAATTCAATTCACTAATTTGGGATTGATCTTCAACAAAACATTAGTCAAATATTAGTCATTGTCCTTTATGATGAATGTTCTCAAACATCTTCTATACTCTAACTATACCATAATGCTCTTTTATTCTCTTTGGTATTTATCTTCTCATGTCTATATTATCCCCTCTTCTTTACCATGGTCCCATTACAATCTTGAATAAAGTCCTCTTGATTTTTGTGTGCATGTGTTTTGAGTAGTGGAGAAGTAGAATATAAGCAAGCTTATGGTAGTATAATTGTTCATGTGTTGAATAGAGTGAAATACTTACCTTTTAAACACTTGAGTGATTGAGAGTGAATTTTGTGAAGATCTATCATTCTTAATTCATTCTTTTCATCTGAAGTTTCCTTGCTTGTTGGCTTGAGATGTGAAGAAATGTTACCTCATTAATGCTTTGATCCCTTGAATTTCTAGTTGCTTTCCTTGATTCATCGAGTCTTTTAGAGTTTTTATCTTTTGAGTCTATGTCGTTTTTCTTTGTTTCCTAGCTTTGGTCTTATGTGTTTTACCCAGGAGTGCAAAAAGC
This sequence comes from Ormosia emarginata, assembly GCA_029884605.1. Classification (NCBI taxonomy): domain Eukaryota; kingdom Viridiplantae; phylum Streptophyta; class Magnoliopsida; order Fabales; family Fabaceae; genus Ormosia; species Ormosia emarginata. The sequence goes on along the minus strand of JAQQTP010000056.1, from coordinate 8,640,640 downwards.
TAAGTGTGGGGGAATTTGATAATCATATACTTGATACATTAATAAACCCTCATTTTTAGTTATTTACACTCTCCATGTACTTAATTGATTAAGCTTGGTATGTTTTGTAAGTTTGGACTCAAATTGGACTTAATTGATTTTTTCAACATTATTTTAGTCTTACACTGTTTCTGTATTTCAGCCATATCTTGAGTTTTAGATGTCTTATAATTATGTATCTTACCTTATAGGAAAGATAAGAGAGAGGTCTATAACTTTCATGAAGAGCTCCAGGGAAAAATCAGACATCTAGTGTAGCTAATTGGGCTTGGAAGTGAGAACACGAGTTTTGTGATTGGAACCGAATAGTGTGCAATAATCATCGCATAATTCGAGTTGAAAATTTGGCATCTGAAAGTTAATACCTATAACTACAACTTTCATGAAGAACACAAGAGCTTATTGGAATAGCTTGGAGGTCATATTGGGTTTGGAAGTCAAAACAGAAGTGCTGAAATTGGGCCTGAGCAGTCTATAGTAATTGAGTCATATCTTGGGTTGTAGGACGAATTTTTGGATGATTCTGGTGGCGTTGGAAAGCTGAGACAATTTTATAGAACTTTCATGAAGACCACTTTACTTAGTCCTGATGTTATCTATGAGTTCATCACTGAATGATTTTGGAGACAAGAAATTTCAATAATTTTCCACTCACAAAAGTTCTTTGCCATTTTCCACTCATCCACCCACTCATCCACTCACTCATTAATCAATTTCTTTGTCATTTTGTATCCCTAATCCTCTATAAAACGGACCATAGGCAGATCATTTGAAAAATCTTGGTTTTAGATTAAGTTCATGTTATTATGTTATTTATTTGTAGTAATTTTCTTTTGTTGTAAATAGAAGTTATGATCATCTTCTCTTCTTCTCTCTTTCTTTCTTCTTGCTCATGGGTAACTAATCTTCATGTTGCTTGGGTGAAGGGGTGAAGCCTTTAATAATAAAAATAAGGTTAGATTAATTTCTTTCTTGTGCTTAAATGATATATTATCAAGTAATCATTATATATGTTGTATTTTGTTTCCAATCAATTTAAAATTCCTCCTTGTAAAGTAGAGTTCTTGATTCATTGTAGACAAATGATTTAGCACAATGAATGCTTGAACCCATTTACAAGTGTAGGTGTTAGTAAATAATTAAAGGAACCATAATATAACTACATATATAATTCTAACTGGACTTTGAATATTTTATTCTCCGATTAGAACCTCCATTGTGCGTGAATTTCAATTGAGTTACAAAAAGAATTAATATTGTTCTTAATTTATTACCAAAAGTGGATCTCCTAGCCCAAGCAAGTTCTTTAATTTAAATGTAATTATTATCTTTATTGTTGTGACAAAGTCTTCCCTTACCTCAAAGAATTTTTCTTCATCAATTCCCTGTAGATCGACCTCGGACTCTTGAGAAATTTATTACTTAAGACAATCTGCACTTAGGTTTGCATCCTTTAATCTGCATCAATGATTTTTCGCACTAGACCGTAAACATTAAAAACCTCAATTATGGATCACCTTAAATTTTTCCTAAATCTAGCAAAATTCTGAGTGCTTAATCGAAAATTCTCCTAAGTCCCTAAACAGTTACCAAGTGCACATTTATAATGAGTGTTGGACTCAGTACGGACCATGGATAAGAAATGCACACAACAAGCAATGAAGCAAACAAAATAGATAAAATGTATTGCGGCAATTGCGGAATTGTCTTTACAAAAAAAAAATGCCCCACGCAAGGGGCAACATAATACAATAAATAAAGGAAAAGAGGAAGTTAGACTTCTCATGGGTCTTCATCATATGCCCCACCATCATCCTCTAGATGATCAAGCACACCAGATGAAGGTTCGATAGAAGAGAGTACGGTTGTAGGAACCTTAGTAGCAGCTTGACTTTCCTCTATCGCCACCACTAGGCGATCATCTCATACTACCATTTCCAGATTCAATCCTTCGAAGTCCACTAGAAATGCTCACCACTAATTTTTGTACAAATGACCTCCAACTCCTCATTATCCTTTTTCAGTTGCACTATCACAGCTAAAAGACCTTTAATCCAAGCTTGGTAGTTGGCATTGGTCTTTTCGAAGGTAGCCCTTTCTCTCTTGAGCTTGGACTTAGAATTGTCCAGTTTCTTTTCCAGGTCCTACGCCTTTGCTTTAGCATCCTTCTTTGCTTTGAAAGCCAGCTCAAGTTTCCAGGCTCCCTCTACCTCGACTACCGTCAATTTCCTAGCCAACTTCTCCTTGAAATTCTCCAAGGTCTTCTCAAGACAACGAGCTTCAACAGCAGCTCGAATCGCATAGGTTTGGAACTATGACAATGTGTTTAGTACGCCCCTTTAGGTAATATACCATATTACCTCATCACTCAAGAGCTACTTGTTAATAAATTCTCTAGGCTCTGCACACCCCGTAATCAAGGGCATCAGATCTTCCTTGTCCTCCACGTCTGCCTCCGCCGCTATCCTCTTCTCGCAATCATCTACGCTAGTGCCTTCAGTCGTTTTTCTCTTCCTCTTTTAAAGGGGTTGCATAGGAGAATCTAACTGATCAGGTGCCACTTCAACCATGGGGTCTCAAACAGAGAAAACCATAGCAATGGGCGCGGGAACATTGGAAGGATCGACTCTTGCCTTCCTTGCTTGAAAAGCCTGGAGGGCGGTAAGAGACGTTCCAGATGCCATGCTATCTATAACAAAACATGAAAAGCAAAAGTGTGAAACAATAGGAAAAAATATCTAAAGATAAAAGTGGACTGCGTACTATGGCCTGACCTACCTAGTATAACCTCGGTAATTTCATCATCGGGGATTTCCATAAGTTCCTTACACTGAATCAAACCAATGTCCTAAGCCCATAGGCTCAGGAACTCGATCCACTTTGTGTCATCCTGATCAAGATGGTGCATCTCCTTTTCAATCAATATAAGGGGAGTACTCCATGCTAGGGTTGTCCAATACAAGTTGAATATCAGCTCCCCTTCGACATTTAAAAAGAACGGGCCACTGTTTAGCACCACCATCAACTTGAAGAATTTGTGTTTGAAGTCCTTGTAGCTATCTTGGAAGACTTCGAACACTTTCTATCAAGACTGTGACCGGATCATGAGCCAGTTTTTTTGGTAGGCCCCTTCTACTTGGGGGTACCACCTAGTGAAGAAATAAAAGAACGCCTTCTCAGAGTACCATAGCCTGAATATTTCGTAGAATCTCTTGAAGGCAAGAATGTACCCCCAATAATTTGGGTCTAGCTGATATGGGGCCACGTTGAGGATACAGAGGACCAATATTTGGAATTCAGTGAAGGGAATATGAAGTCCTTACCGAATGAAGAGATTCTCGTATAGAAACATGAAGAGTGGGCCTACTTCCCTGCGTGAACACACTATCTCATTCTCTTTTGGTGCCAAAATTTTATATTTGTGGTCCTTCTGATCATCATTCGTTACCCTCAAGTACTTCTTGGGCTCATCAAGTTCCCCCTCACCCTAGAATATGGACTCTTTGTTCCAGACATCATCCCCTACCCAAGGGTATACGATCCTTATGGGGGCAAGCACTAATGGTCCTTCAATAGCCAGCCTCCTCTACATCATTGCTCTTCTCCTGGCCATAGAACTCTTGGAAACACCCACAGAGGCCAATAAATATTGTCAGAATCAGTAAAATCAGTGGACAAATTCAGACATAGAGAGGTGAACTACAGAGGGAGACGATGGTAGTCCACCTCCACAGCCACCCCACTTCTCCAAAACTACGACCTCCACGCCCTCAAAGGCTGAAGCCTCAGCAGGACACCTCCGCCGCTCATGACGCGACAGAGTGGGTGCTCCACAGAGCAAAACTTCTAAATTTAAAAATGCAAGTATCCCTATCCACATTGCTAAGAAATGAAGGGGAATACCCTAAGGCAAAAACCCCTCATCTTAAGGGTGATAAAAACTACAAGAATAGAGGGTAGAAAACAATGTACCCTATAAAAAATAAGAGAATTGGCTGACGAAGGGAAGAAAAGAACTATTAAAAATAATTGGAAACTACTCAAAACAACACCTCTTTGTTGAGGAAAACTGCCAGAAATCACTTCAGGTTTCCAGAGTTTGGAAAGGAATAGTAAAAGAGAGGAAGAGTTATAGAGGCTAGACAATTAGGGAGCAATTTCTGTCCTAACTCCTCGAATTTCAAAAACTACTCATCATGGCATGCAGAACCCTAACCACGCCTACCTAGTTAAAATGTGCCACGTGGATCCCATAACTATCACAGTAATTAAAATGATCGTGGCACAGCAAGCCAAAAGTCATGCAACCCCTCGAGTTGAGTCTAGATTTTTTCTACGGACCCTAAATTTTTTCTACTGACTCCGACTACACCTAAAATGTCCAACTAGTGTGTGGGCTCTGTCCAGCCATCACTTGGGGGCATTGAGACTTTATCTTGCCACTTCACTATACTAGCCAAGCACCAAGCTGGGGACAATATGACATTATTACAGGATGAGCGTTAGACTTATCCCGTAGAAACAGAAAAAGTAGGAAGTGAAAAATAAAAAATACAAGATTTAGAAAAATAATCTTATTATTCATATTTCATACATCATTAGCTTTAACAAAAAAAAGGTACATAAACTACTAAGTTAAGAATATCCACTAGAGAGAGTTAGAAAGGAAGACAAATGAGACAATGATGATGACAATGGCCACTAGTCACTGCCACCTCCAAGGTTCTTTTTGAAACCAACACCCATCTTTTCTTTTCTAGCCAACGAGAGGGTTCTCCATACCATAGCAAAAGATTGTTCCATATCAACGGAATGTTTCACAATCACTCCAAGTTGCTTTAAATCACCCCAAGTTGCTCCAAGGGATCTTTCTACCTTAGAGCCCTCCTGCATATCGAGCTGCACTTAGGAAGAGAAACTATGGTCAAGTGCCTCCAAAACAACCGGGAAAACAAGAGGACGAAGTATGGAGCATCTCTATGCATCACAAGAATTACATAGAAGTAGTGAATCCCTCCAGCACAGATAGAAAGGTTGTACGCTTTTGCATACACCGGGGGAGAAAGGCTTTTGCGGCCCAGATGCATGTTGGCCAGCTCACGTAGGGCAGTTACTTGGTCCTCATCAAATTATTATACTGAGAAAGAAAGGCCTCTACAGGAGAGACTGGCTGCAAAATAAAATAAATACCTTTAAGGATTTTAGGAAGAATATGAAGATGATTTCAGATGGGAGCAAAGCTCTCCACATGCATACAAGAAATAAGAGATAAATCATTCTCAAGCAAACCACAGAACAATAAGAGTATCAGTCATAATGCAAACATTCCCTATTTATAAAGGGAATAAAGCATTTTGATTGGTCCTTGAAAAGGTGAACTGATCGTACGTTGGAAACCACTTTTTAATGCTCTCTTGCTCTAATTGGTCACGAAAGTAGCAGACAGTTGGAAAATAGCATAAAATTGTTATCCTCTTTTAAAGGACCTTTAATTTCTAATAAATTCAATGCTACAGTTTCCTAAGCAAGCTTAGACTGCTACAAGTTGCAAAAGTAAAAGCTGCAAGAAAAGACGAAGTCCTTATGAATTATACGCAGGGGAAACAAATGACATACCTCAGATGGTGGAATGACAATGTTAGCATAGCGATCCACCTCAGATCTCAGCCTTACACATCAACCTTAGAGGCATACTATAATAGACCTTGCCCCTTTGGAAAACATTCCACTACGCGACGTATGCTCCTATTAAACTTGATACCTTGACACTTAGTTGTCTCATCCAAGTGCCAAGTTGGGGCAACTGTTCTGGACCGTGATCTGGGATCATGTCTCATGGGTCGAACCGACACCCAGTATGCTGGAGTCCGTCTTGGACGTCCTCAGCAGGGATTCGATTATGGCACAAAGATGAGATCCCGACTCTATGCATATCAGATTACGACACTAGGTAGCAGCAATATTACCGTGTGATCTGCGTAATGGATAAATCTTGTGAATCTGTTATTACCAATCATGATCTTACATAATAATAACGCTTATAATTGTCTTTAGCTACTAATGATTGTAGTATTAGCATTTCGATATTATAGAGATTCTCTGTAACTAACAAGGAAACATATCTCTACCTGTGACTATTATGGGAGCGTATCTCTTATCCAACCTCTATAAATGCCAACCTTACCCACCAAAATAGGTAATTAATCACTCCTAGCATAATCCTACTTGTGCACAACTTGACTTGAGCATTAGAGTCTCTTTGTAGGTACTAATCCCTCAATTCAATGCGTTCTATTGCTGCTACGCAAGGAATAAACCACTATGACGTGTCTATCTCAGGTACACTTCAGTATCCACTACCAAATAACTTTTATTTTGGGAGGACAACAGGCCATTATGTTATCCATGCAACACATGACAAAAAAATAAAAAATCAAATCATGCAATGCATTGAATAATTTATACAAAAGCACTGAGCTCATTAAATGTATGTGAAAAAAACATTAACAAGAAAAAATAACAGAAAAAGTAAGAGTTTCAAACCTTCCTTACTCAAACACTACTTTTAAATTACTTTTAGAGCTTTTTTTTTTATTATTTTTGGGTACACTTAGAGCACTATTTTTTGTTAATTAATTTTTTATCAAATCCAAGTGAATAAAGTTTTATATAAAAGAGCTTTTATTAAAAAAAAAAAAGAAGAAACTTTTATAAAAGAGCAATAATTATTTTTGCATTTACGATTTAATTTTATTAAAAAACTAATTATATTATCTTACCTTACCTTTTTATCCTATTGTCTAGCCACAACAACACACCATATATGCATGTGTGTTTGGATTAGAGTTTACAATTTAAAAGAAGTTTCTTGTTCTCAAGAAAACCAAAATGGTTAATTACAATTGTCTTTCCCGTTGATGTTTGTTAATTTATATATTGAAATGAATGAAATGAGAGTAACTTATGCATTCTTTTTTTTATTATTATCGATAGCTTGATGAATTATCAAATTTATTGTGAATTATCAAATTTATTGGTTATATGTTATTTTGAATTGATACGACATATTTGTTATGTAAAAATTAATTATTAATAAATATTTTACAACTCATCAATAGTATGCATAAAAAAGAGTTTAATTGGTATATATTATCATTGTAAAAGAGTTTTTATATTGATATTTATTAATATTTTGACAAATTAATACTTATTATTATTTCTTTCTCTTAATAATAAAAATAAAAATAAAATTGTTAAAATTTTAATAAATATTGACTACGGGATTTAAGGATGCAAACCCAAGTATAGGTTGTCTCAAGTAATAAATTTCTCGGGAGTCCGAAGTCGATCCACAAGGAATTGATGAAGAAAAATTAATTGAGGTAAGAAAAGGATTTGTCACAACACCAAAAGTAATAAAACAAGTTCACAAATGAATTTAAGGGCTTGCTTGGATTAGGAGATCCACTCTTGGTAATAAATTAAAGATAAGATTATTTTTCTTTATAACTCAATTGAAATCCACACACAATGGAGGTTCTAATCGGAAAATATAACATTCAAAGTTCAATTATATATGCAATCATATTATGATTTCTTTAATTATCTACCAACATTTGTAAATGAGTTCAAGCATTCACTGCGCCAATCCTATTGTCTACAATAAATCAAGATCTCCATTATATAAAGAAGGTTTCTAAATTGATTGGAAACAAAATATAACACATATAATGTCTAATTGATAATATATCATTTAAGCACAAGAAATAGAATAATCTAACCTTATTTCATTACCAAGAGCTTCACTCTTTCACCCAAGCAAGATGAAGATTTAGTTACTCATAGTTAAGAAGAAAGAAAGAGAGAAGAAGAGAAAGATGAACATAGTTTCACTTTAGAACAAGAGAAAATTACAACAAAGTAAAACAAGAAACAAGCATAACCATAAATTGTAAAAACTAAGCTTAACACCAAGTGCCCCTAAATGGTCAGCCAATGGTGCCTTTTATAGAGGATTAGGGATACAAAATGACAAAGGGGCTGATTAAGAGTAGGTGGATGAGTGGATGAATGAGTGAAAAATGTCAAATGGTGAGGATAAGAGTGAAAAATCATTGATATTTCTTGTCTCCGAAATCATTCATTGCTTAAGTCATGGATTCCGTCATCAAATAGAAAAGTCATCTTCATGAAAGTTGTAGATCTGGATCTTAACTTTCAGATGTCCAAATTTCAACCCAAGATAATTCTTACAGCCTTGAGATATGGCCTAATTACTGCAGACTATTCAGGCTCAGTTTCAGCACCTCTGTTTTGACTTCCAGACCCAATATCACCTCCAAGATGTTCGAATTAGCTCTTGTGTTCTTCATGAAAGTTTTATATCTGGGTCTTAACTTTAAAATGTCCAAAGTTTAGCCCAAGATAATTCTTACAGCCTGAGTTATGCTCTGATTACTGTATATTGTTCAGGTTTCAGACACAAAACTCGTGTTCTGTCTTCCAAGCCCATTTAGCTCTTCTAGATGTCCATATTTTACTTGGAGCTCTTCATGAAAGTTGTAGAGCTTTCTCTCGGCTTTCCTACAAGGTAAAATTCATAATTGCTAGACATCTAGAACTCAAGATATGACTAAAATACAGAAATAGTGTAAGACCCAAATAATACTGAAAAAAATCAATTAAGTCTAATTTGAGTTCAATCTTACAAAACATAACCAGGCTTAATCAATTAAGTACATGAAGAGTGTAAATGACTAAAAAAGAAGGTTTATTAATGTATAAAATATATGATTATCAAATTCTCCTATACTTAGCTTTTTACACTCCTGGGCAAAACACATAAGACGAAAGTTAGGAGACAAAGAAAAATGACACAGACTCAAAAGCTAAAAACTCTAAAAGACTCGATGAAGCAAGAAGAGCAACAAGAAATTCAAGGGATCAAAGCATTAATGAGGTAACATTTCTTTACATCTCAAACTAACAAGCAAGGAAACTTCAGTTGAAAAGAATGAATCAAGAATGATAAATCCTCACAGAATGCACGCTCAATCTCTCAAGTGTTTAAAAGGTAAGTATTTTACTCTATTCAACCCATGAACAATTGTACTACCATAAGTTTGCTTATCTTCTACTTCTTCTCTACTCAAAACACATGCATACAAAAATCAAAAGGACTTTATTCAAGGTTGTAATGGGATCATGATAAAGGAGAAGGGATAATATGGATATGAAAAGATAAATACCAAAGAGAATAAAAGAGCATTAGTTAGAGTGGAGAAAATGTTTGAGAACATTCATCATAAAGGACAATCACCAATATTTGACTAATGTTTTGTTGAAGATCAATCCCAAATTGGTGAATTGAATTCATTGTTAGACTTGATTATTCTCCTTTTCTTCTTGTTGTTTCCAAGTATCCACCTTTATTCTAGACTCTGATAATCCTTTAATTGCAACGGTGGTCTTTTTTTTTCATTTTGCATGCACACCCCCACACTTGTTCAAGAACAAGGTCAATGCTCTCTTATTCCCTAAGGTTAGGTAAAAACATGTTTTTTTTTTCTTTTGAAGGATAAAATGAGTTAAAAACAAGGAATGGTCAAATAAGTTCAAAGGGGTTATACAATGAAAAATATACAAGGATGGCTATTTGATCAAAGTAGCTATTTCAAAATGCCTCAATCATATTAATGTATGCATGTGAAAATGTAGCCTCAAAAAGAATCAAAGCAAGTTCTAGAGTAACAATTCCATGAGTGAAAATCACACAAGAAAGAAGATAATGGTACAGATATTCAATCCATTCATCAATAGGCTCAAAATCTCACAAGGCATATTTCTATCATTCTCAATCCATCATATCAACATTCAAATCCAAGCTTGTGATTTTTAAGAAAGAAGACAATTTATGCTAAGATTCAAGAATCCATTTACTACATCTATACAAAATAATTATTTCCTCAACTAAGATGCATCTCAAGAGTAATAAATTGTTTCCAAAATTTACTCCTTACTTAGCCATCCTTAATTGGTTTTACTACGAATAGGTTTCTGATAGTCATATCACTAAACATGCTTCCCAATTTAGATACGTCTCAAAAGTAAATTTACTCCTTACTCTTCCATCATTCATTAGTTTAGTAAGTCCATGACAATCATATCATACTTCCCAAAAGAAAAGAAAAGAAAAATTGGTAGTCAACTATCCTTCCCCCCCAACTAGATCACAACATTGTCCTCAATGTTAAAATATAGATGAGTAAAGGATAGAAGATATTACCTGTTAGAGAAATCTGACACAAATTTAAACAAAAACAAAGTATGATAAATAAAATCAAAAGACAAGTTATAAACAAAATGTCAATTCTGGCTCCTTTTTCATCCTGTTTCCCTCACTGCTTCCTACTGACCAATCTATCTGAGCTATTGCTGGGTCAGGTTTATGAACAAAAGCATCTAATTTATCAATCAACTCATCAATAGTGGAAGCAGAGATAAGAAGTTGTCTTACCGAATATGTGATAAATTTCTGTTCCACAGCATGGTCAAGAAAGATTAACAAAATATCAAAGAAATTATTTACATTCAACAAACCTATGGGTTTATGGTGGATGTTCAGTTGGGCCCAAGAGACAATTTGAAAAACTTCTTCCAAGGTACCAAAATCACCTGGTAAGGCAATGAATGCATCAGAGTTTTCAAGCATTATCTTCATTCGTTCATGCATTGATGATACCTTAAGTTCCTCTCCAATTGTCTTTCCAGTGATGTTCTGTTGAGCTAAAGGTTCAGGAATGACACCTAAATCCTGACTGCCTCTTATATATGCAGCAAGTGATACAACTCCCATTAACCCACGGCAACCTCCCCCATATACAAGATGAATATTCCTCGCAACGAGTGATCGACTAAGAGTGGTAGCTGCGTTTACAAACTCTAAACCCTTCCTATACTTAGATCCACAAAATACACAGATATTTTTAAGTTGACGAACAAAAACACCTTCCATTTCTATTCTCACCTTTCCTTTGAATGAATCTGAGTTGGAGGAAAATGGAGAAAATGGAGTGTTTAAATAGGAAAAAGAACAAAAAGGGAAATAATTACACCTATAAGGTGTAGGTTGGCTGTTGTCAGAAAAGTTTGAAATTAAGAAACACAGAATCTTTTTTTTTTGTTTTGTTTTTTTTTGTTTTTGTTTTTTTTTTACTTCAAGAAAACCATCAGAGTAAAGAAGTCTAGAAACCCCTGAAGGACCCTATTCAAATGATTGTCTGTCCAAAACCAAAATACAGCAAAATCATACAAAGATAAAAGAAATATAATAGCAAATAATGACATACCTATATGTACAGCTTTCATGGCGTATCTTTATACTGCGCGTCATGAATGAAGTAGTGGCATATCTTTTTACTGCCTGTCACCAGTGCAGTAGACACTCACGTCCATTTATTCGAAGAAATGAGAAAGAAGAAACCATCGTGGGTTTCCATCTTGGGTCTGGAACCTGGAGTGCTCACACTTGGGCTCGTAACATTAACAAAGATGCTAAAATCTGAAACCTATAATGTCCAAGATCCAAAACATCTCATCCCAGGGCGCTGAGAGCCCCTTCTAATAAAAGAGAGGATCAAGCTCAGATGTCTCATACGCTTTGGCAGCTGCGGGTTACTTCTCACTAATAGCCAGAGTGGGACGCTTCTGTCTGTCCATCAACTCCACAGTGCTTAGATGGTAAACATTGGGTTATGGAGTGCGGCTCTCTACAGAGCATGGTAGACGAACTTTTTTAAGGACCAACGTGCAAAGGTCCACCCGAGTCAATGACGGGTCAGCCAAAGGCTGGGGCTTCACAACTAATTAAAGTCATGGTACTCCTTCCAGATCGCCCTTGTTCAAACATTTTTTTTCTCTTTTTTTTTTAATTTTTATTTTTATTTTTTCTTTTTTTTTCTTTTCTTTTTTTTTTTTGAAGATGAAATGAAGAAGAAGAAAATGATATGTACAGATTATTGTGGATATAGCTCACATTTGCCTCTGGTTTAACGTTCAGTAACGGTTTAAACGCCTTCTATGAGTCGAGGATAAGCTTCCCATCCAATTTTCTTATAAATTGGCAAGCAGGGTCTTTTAAAGTCAGATTCCCAAGACTGTAGCATTTTTCTTCATCCTTGAAGAGATTCCACAAATTAAGAATTTCACGATGCACCAATCCACAAGAATGCGTATCAAAAGTCAATAAGATATCATCTAATGACTCCTTACTCAGTTCATTCTTCATGAAGAAAATTTTATCTTCTTTGTTTGCGGAAACCATCCCCAAAGAACGACATCGCTTGTTACAATTCCATCGTCCACATTTGTGACAGACTTGCAACCTTTTTGCTCTTCTCCTTTTAGAATACGAACTTCTTCCAAGACCTGGCATGCATGAGTCAAATGAAATTGCAGACTCACCTGCTAGTCGGACCTTTGCTTCAATTATCTAACGCACATCTTCTGGCATACCTTTGTGCATTAACAATCTCAATCTTTCACATTGAACTTTGTACATTTTTTTTAGAGCATTTTGAGGGAGAGAAGGAAAATGTTTTCTCAGGTTTGAAAGAATGACATCCATTTTAAGGGAGAAGAAGGATTCAGTTATTTTGGGATGCTGAAAAATAAACCGACTTGAGAGTCACGGAGTATCGTATCCGCCACTTAACCGGCAACACAAAGAACTGCAAAAGCAAGGCAGCAAAATTAGAGTGAATTTTATTCATAACAAGGATAAAAAAGATAGATGAATTCTACCTCATCAACTTGGTTCTCCAGAAATGGTTTGAGCCTTTGTCCATTGACTTTAAACACATTATCATTCCTAGGATTCTCAATATCTATAGCCCTATGAGGATACACATGTTTGACAACAAAAGGACCACTCCACCTAGATCTTAATTTTCTAGGGAATAGGTGCAGGCGAGAATTATAAAGCAGAACTTTTTGACTAATTTCAAAAGATTTTCTCAAAATTGTCTTGTCATGAAAAGCTTTTGTTCTGGCTTTATAAATTTTTGAGTTCTCATATGCATCATTTCTCAATTCCTCAAGTTCATTTAATTACAATTTGCGTATCTTGCAAGCATCATCAAGATTTAGATTGAAAGCTTTAATGGCCCAAAATGTTTTATGTTCCAATTCTACAGGCAAGTGATAAGGTTTTCCATAGACTAACCGATAGGATGACATGCCCAAAGATGTTTTGAAAGCAGTACGGTAAGCCCAAAGTGCATCGTTTAGTCTAAAGACTAATCTTTCCGATTTGGGTTAACCGGTTTTTCCAAAATTTGTTTAATCTCCCTATTTGCTAATTCAACTTGTCCACTTGTCTGAGGGTGATAAGGGGTGGCAATTTTGTGTGTAATACCATATTTTTCATTAAAGATTCAAATGGTTTATTGTAAAAATGTATTCCCCCATCACTTATGATAGCTCAAGGGATTCCAAATCGACACAAGATATTTTCTTTTAAAAATTTGAGAGCAGTTTTATGATCATTGTATCGGCATGGAATTGCCTCAATCCATTTTGAGACATAATCAACTGCAACTAAAATATACACAAATCTAAATGAAGATGGAAATGAACCCATGAAATCAATTCCCCAACAATAAAAAATTTCAATGACAAGGATGGGGTTCAGAGACATCATGTTTCTTTTTGAAATTGAGCCCAACTTTTGACAATTTTTACAACTTTTGCAAAAAGTATAGCAGTCCTTAAATATAGTAGGCCAATAAAATTCACACTGTAAGATTTTCACACCTGTTTTCTTTGAAGAGAAGTGACCTCCACATGCTTCTGAGTGACAAAATTTAATGACACTACCTACCTCACTATCGGGCACACATCTCCGAAAGATTTGATCAGCACAATATTTGAACAAGTATGGGTCATCCTGATAAAAAATTTTCACCTCTGTCAAAAATTTCCTTCTATCTTCGTAGGTCCATTGAGGCGGCATCTTTCCTGTTACAAGAAAGTTGACTATGTTAGCAAACCAAGGCATGGAATTGACAGAAAATAAAAATTCATCTGGAAAAGAATCATTGATAGGTGTGCTATCAAAAGATGAGCCTATTGTAAGTCTGGACAAATGATCAGCGACAACATTTTCAACTCCTTTCTTATCTTTTATTGTGATGTTGAATTCTTGAAGCAACAAGATCCACCGTATCAATCTTGGTTTGGCATCCTGCTTAGACATCAAATATCTAATAGTAGAATGATCGGTGAAAATCACAATAAAAGTACCAATTAAGTAAGATCAAAATTTGTTCAGTGCAAAAATTATAGCAAGTAGTTCTTTTTCAGTAGTGGTGTAATTCATTTGTGCAGTGTTTAAAGTTCTACTTGCGTAACCAATCACATGAGGCTTACCTTCCTTTTTTTGGCCTAAAACAGTGCCCACAACAAAATCACTAGCATCACACATTAACTCAAAAGGTAAAGACCAGTCAAGAGATTGCATAATAGGAGCAGATGTCAGAAGACCAATTAATTTTTCAAAAGATTTTTGATATTCTTGAGTCCAATCAAATGGTGCATCTTTCAATAGAAGATTACATAATGGTCTAGATATGACACTAAAGTCCTTAATGAATCTTCTATAAAATCTTACATGTCCTAAAAAGGAATGAATTTCTCTGACTGTTTTTGGGGAAGGCAAATGAGCAATTAATTCAACTTTGGCCTTATCAACTTCAATTCCTTTAGAAGAGATCACATGACCTAACACTATTCCTGAGGTAACTATGTAATGACATTTTTCCCAATTTAGCACAAATCCTTTTTCTTCGCATCTTTTAAGAACTTTTTCTAAATTATCAAGATAATTTTCAAAAGAATTTCTAAAAACTGTCAAATCATCCATGAAAACCTCTAAATAATGCTCAATCATGTCACTAAAAATGCTTAACATGCATCTTTGAAATGTTACCGGAGCATTACAAAGGCCAAAAGACATTCTTCTATATGCAAAAGTACCAAAGGGACATGTAAAAGTGGTCTTTTCTTGATCTTTCAATGCAATTGGTATTTTATTATAACCCGAAAAATCATTAAGAAAACAGTAGTATGGATGTCCTGCTACCCTTTCCAGAATTTGATCAAGAAATGGAAAGGGAAAATGATCTTTCCTAGTAGCAGCATTTAATTTTTTAAAATCAATACACATACGCCAACTAGATGAGACTCGCGTAGGTATTAATTCACCTTTATCATTTTCAACCACTGTTATTCCAGATTTCTTAAGCACAACTTGTGTAGGGCTTACCCATTGGCTATCAAAGATAGGATAGATAATTCCAACATCAAGCAATTTAAGGACTTCAACTCTAACTACCTCTTTCATGTGTGGATTTAATCTTCTTTGAGGTTGTTGAGAAGTTTTAGCATTATCCTCTAAATGTATTCTATGTGTACATATTAATGGATTAATGCCTTTTATGTCCTTTAATGTCCATCCAATTGCACTTTTATGCCTTTTAAGTACTTCTGTTAACATACCTTCTTGTTCTTCAGTAAGAGACGAGGAAATTACCACTGGAAAGCTTTGTTTTTCTCTCAAAAATGTGTACTTCAACCCGGCAGATAATGGCTTTAGTTCCAGAGTGGGTACTTCTTCATGGGCATTATCATTCATGGGTTTTAGCTCTTCAAATCTTGGCTTCCATCCCTTGTACTCTATTACCCGTGTACAATCAAGCAAAGAGCATATTTCAGAGCTATCATCTTCTAATTGCATGCCTGAATTAAATGAATTGACTAAACAAATTTCTAATGGGTCAGAAGAACTCCTTGTTTGAAGATGATTATCTATAATGACTTCAATTCCTTGAATTTCCTCCTTTTCATCAATGACTTCCTGTGGTTGCTTGCACATGTTAAAAATATTGAGCTCCAGTGTCTGTTTCTAAATGTTAGCTTCACCACTCCATTTATGCAATTTATCAAAGCATTAGATGTTGCTAAAAATGGACGGCCTAAAATAACAGGAATTGACTTGTAACTATCAACCATAGGTTCAGTATCCAAGACAATAAAATCCACAGGATATATGAATTTATCAACTTAAACCAACATATCTTCCATTATTCCTCTTGGAATTTTAATTGGTCTATCTGCAAGTAGAAGAGTTACAGAAGTTAGTTTTAACTCACCTAAGTTGAGTTGCTGATAAACTGAATATGGAAGCAAATTGACACTAGCACCAAGATCAAGTAAAGCTTTTTCAATTTTATGTTCTCCAATAATGCATGAAACTATAGGACAACCAGGGTCTTTATATTTCAACGCATTATTATTCTGAAGAATGGAGCTTACCTGTTCAGCCAAAAATGCTTTCTTTTTCACATTTAATTTTCTTTTAACAGTGCACAAGTCCTTCAAATATTTGGCATAAGAAGGAATCTGTTTGATAGCATCTAACAAAGGAATATTGATCTTCACTTGTTTCAAAATTTCAAAAATTTAAGTGTGGTGGTCTAATTTCTTTGGATTATTCAATGCTTGAGGAAATTGGGGTGAAGGCGAGAGTTTGGTCGCCTTTTGGTCAATTTCTTCATTTTCTTGGGGAACTGGTTCAACTTCTTTCTCACAAGATTCGGGGATTTGTTTTTCAACAACATTTCCACTCCTAAGAGTTATCACTGACTTGACTTGGTCCATTTGTTGGTTTTTTAAACTCCCCTCATTTAGACTGTACTGACCTTTGGGATTTGGTTGAGGTTAAGGTTGAGAAGGAAATTTTCCTTTCTCGTGAATGGTGAGTGCAAAAAAAAGTTTAGCAAGAGTGTCTTTTATGTCATTCATGGTTTGATTGTTTTGTTTATTAATGGCCTCTTACTTTTCTATGAATATATGCAGTGTTTCTTCAAGGTTTTTCCTATATGGTGGGACATAAGGTGCATATCCTTGAGAATTTTGAGATTCCTGTTGTGCCTAAAGAGGTGGTGGTTGCACAAATTGTGACTGATTATTATTCCTCCAGCTGAAGTTCAGGTGATTTCTCCATCCCGGATTGTATGTATTTGAAAAAGAAGAAGTAAATGACTTTTTAAAATTATTCATTGTATTTACTTGCTCATGTACAACTTCTTTAAAAACAGGAATGTTAGGACATTCGTGTATTGAGTATCCTAAGTCATCACAAATGCCACAAATTTCTTCATTTTGCACAGAGTTAATTTCTTTTGCTTTTCTTAATTCCATGGCTTCAACCTTTCTAGCCAAACTGGCAAACCTAGCATTTAGATCTTCCTCTTGACTAAGGTGATATTTTCCTTTATTAGCACTTGCAAGGTTAGATCTAATTGAATTTTCAGAAGGGTTAGTACAATGCCAAGATTGAGAATTTTCAGCTAACTAGTTTAAATAGTCTAAAGCTTCATCAGGTTCTTTATCAAGAAACTCACCATTGCACATTGTTTCCACAAATTGTTTAGTTTCAGGTGTTAAACCTTCATAAAAGAAGCTTATAGTTCGCCATTTTTCAAAACCATGATGTGGACAAAAATTTAACAAATCTTTAAACCGTTCCCTAACATTGAAAATATTCTTCATTTGAATTTTTGGAAAAATTTTGGATTTGTCTTTTCATAGCATTGGTTTTATGTGTTGGAAAAAATTTCTTTAAGAACTCACCTTGCATTTCTTGCTATATGCCAATTGATCTTGGTTTCAAAGTGTTAAGCCAAGATTTTGCTTTATCTTTTAAAGAAAAAGGAAATAATTTAAGCTTAACAATCTCTTCAGTGCAATTTTGATCATTGAATGCAATACATACTTCCTTAAATTCTTTCAGATGTAAATATGGACTTTCAGATTCTAAACCATGAAAATTAGGAAGTAAAGAAATCATACCTGGCTTAAATCTAAAATTGTTGGCATTGAGTGGAAAGATAAAACATGATGGACTAGAATTTCGAGGTGGTTGCAAATATTCACGCATGGTTCGCAACGGTTGATTTTCAGGTTCATCATGTACACTTTCATTGTCAGCCATTGTGTTAATTGTGTGTGATTGTGATTCAAACAAATCAATATATAAAGTGCTAGGATTAGTTTTGACTAAACGACCAGAATTTAAATCACGATATCAATTAAGCATAAATACATAAATAACTTAAAATAAATAAACAAAAATAATGTACAAGATGGCGGTGTAACCCACCATTAAATATTAACAAGGATGTGGTATAAACCAACCACCCAATAAATATTAACAAGTAAAAAGTTAGATAACTGATAAAGTAAAAAGTTAGATAATTAGAGAGTTAATAATTAGTAAGTTAGAAAGTGCAGAAAATAAAGAGCAGAAAATAAATGACGTAAATTAAAAGTTAGAGTGCAGAAAATAAAAAGTTAGTAAGCAGAAAATAAAAAGTTAGTAAACAGAAAATAAATGACAAAAATATAAAAGTTAGAAAGTTAGTATGTTAGCAAGTTAGTAGGTTAGTAAGTTAGATAGTTAGTAAGTTAGAGAGTTAGTAAAGAAACCGAAGGATCGGCAAGCCGATCTTTTGCTCCTGTGAGGGAGAAAAGAGAATAGATTTTATTAAAGAAAATGAACCTCAATAAATTAAAACTTCAAATCAAGTCCCAAGAATCGGCGCCAAAAACTTGATCATGCGGATTTAAGGATGCAAACCTAAGTGCATGTTGTCTCAAGTAATAAATTTTTCGGGAGTCCAAGGTCGATCCACAGGGAATTGATGAAGAAAAATTAATTGAGGTAAGAAAAGGATTTGTCACAACACCAAAAGTAATAAAACAAGTTCACAAATGAATTTAAGGACTTGCTTGGGTTAGGAGATCAACTCTTGGTAATAAATTAAAGGTAAGATTATTTTTCATTATAACTCAATTGAAATCCACACACAATGGAGGTTTCAATCGAAAAATATAACATTCAAAGTTCAATTATATATGCAATCATATTATGATTCCTTTAATTATCTACCAACATTTGTAAATGAGTTCAAGCATTCACTGTGCCAATCCTATTGTCTACAATAAATCAAGATCTCTATTATACAAAGAAGGTTTCTAAATTAATTGGAAAAAATATATAACACATATAATGTCCAATTGATAATATATCATTTGAGTACAAGAAATAGAATAATCTAACCTTATTTTATTACCAAGAGCTTCACTCTTTCACTCAAGTAAGATGAAGATTTAGTTACTCATAGATAAGAAGAAAGAAAGAGAGAAGAAGAGAAAGATGAACATAACTTTACTTTAGAACAAGAGAAAATTACAACAAAGTAAAACAAGAAACAAGCATAACCATAAACTTGTAAAAATTAAGCTTAACACCAAGTACCCCTAAATGGTCAGCCAATGGTGCCTTTTATAGAGGATTAGGGATACAAAATAATAAAGAAGCTGATTAAAAGTAGGTGGATGAGTGGATGAATGAGTGGAAAATGCCAAATGGTGAGGATAAGAGTGAAAAATCATTGAAATTTCTTGTCTCCGAAATCATTCATTGCTTAAGCCATGGATTCCATCATCAAATACAAATGTCATCTTCATGAAAGTTGTAGATCTAGATCTTAACTTTTAGATGTCTAAATTTCATCCCAAGATAATTCTTACAGCCCGAGATATGGCCCAATTACTGCAAATTATTCAGGCCTAATTTCAGCACTTCTGTTTTGACTTCCAGACCCAATATCACCTCCAAGATGTTCGAATTAACTCTTGTGTTCTTCATGAAAGTTGTAGATCTGGGTGTTAACTTTAAAATGTCCAAATTTCAGCCCAAGATTCTTACAGCCCGAGTTATTCTCTGATTACTGTATACTGTTCAGGTTTCAGATACAAAACTCGTGTTCTGTCTTCCAAGCCCATTTAGCTCTTCTAGATGTCCATATTTTACCTGGAACTCTTCATGAAAGTTGTAGAGCTTTCTCTCAGCTTTCTTACAAGGTAAAATTCATAATTGCTTGATATCTAGAACTCAAGATATGACTAAAATACAGAAACAGTGTAAGATCTAAATAATGCTGAAAAAAATCAATTAAGTCCAATTTGAGTTCAATCTTACAAAACATAATCAGGCTTAATCAATTAAGTACATGAAGAGTGTAAATGACTAAAAATGAGAGTTTATTAATGTATAAAATATATCATTATCAAATATTAATATAAAACTCTTTGCATTAATATTACATATCACTTTAATTCATAAAGAAAACTAACATAAAATAGCACACCAAAACCAAGTTTTCTAGGAGAGACATTAATTAAAACCCTAGTTCCTACCCGACGGATGGAATTTTATGGTATTTATCTTTTTTATTTTGTTAAATATATTTATTAAAAATTCAAAATAAGAAATTTTTAATGAACATAAGGTATTTAAAAATTAAAAAAGTTTTACTTTTTAAGTTTTTTTAACAAGTACTCTTAAAATACTTATTAAGAAATTTAAAATAAAAAATTTAAATTTTAAAAAAGTATTTATCATTTTCAATGTATTGAATACTTTATTTTAATAAAAAAACTTTTTATTTTAGATCCTTAAGAAGTATTCTTAGAATACTTTTTCTTAAAACCTTTACTTTTTTATTTAAATTTTCTATTTTGAAATCTTAATAAATATTCTTAAAACTTTCTATTTTAGCAAAACTTATCTTTATTTTAGAGTATAATATCTAGGGTGAATTATTAAATATTTTATTAATTATTAATTATTTTTAAATTTTATGATAAAATCAACATTTAATAAATATTTAATAATTCACCTTAGATACTATACAAATTCCCACGTGATGATGGTCCATTTTATGAGAAAACAAAAACTTTCATCATATTTATTTATTTTTAAATATAAAAAAGTTAACTATGACTTGGTACAATACAATTAATGAAGAGGTTTGAAGAATAAAATACAAGTAAAGTGATACAGGCATAAATACGATCCCAAAATCAAGCAAGTATCCTTTTTTTTCTTATGAAAAATCAAGTAAGTGTTTATTAATTAGTGCAATATATAGTACATGCTACTTGAAAAAGTGTTTTTCCATATAAATTACTTCATATTTTGTTTTATACGGATTTTTTTTTTCAATAAGAGACTGCAGGACACGTTATAGTTAGTTTTTTAATTTTGTTTTATTTGATTTTAACGAGATTTTAATATGATCATTGTTATTTAAGAAGATAAACTCTTTAATTAACATTAGTTAAGGGTGTTTAGCAAATTGAGTTAACCTATGAATCCATGAGTTTTAATTCAATCTAACTCATATTGAGTTTGCTGGTTGGGTCAAGTAACAGATTTAAAAAGTGTCAACATGCACAAACCTAACTCATTTAAATAACTATTATTTTATTTTTAATAAAAGTCATTTAACTATTGTGACATTTCAAGTTATTTTTTTTAATTTTTTATAATGTTAATTATGTTTAGGTATAAACATTATGGTTACATTGATAGTGTGACCAATAAAATATTAGTGAGAAACTCATGAAACATCTAAGAAACTATTGTAATAAAAATCTAATAGATAGCTTGAATGACAAAGTGTATGAAGTAAATAACTGTGTCAATTCATATATTATATATATGTAATGACATTAACTTTAGTTGGCTAATGTAGTTTTTTATTTATGACTTTTGACACTTGTTAAATTACTTTAGTTTATTTCATACTTATGTTAACTTAAAGACTTGTTATGTTTATTTATCTTGTTTAAAACTTATTATGTGTGTATAAAATTGTCTATTTGACTTTTTAATTTAGTTGGAACATATGTAATATTTAATTAAGATGTGTTATATATAACGAATTTTTAATTTAATATTTCAACAATTATTTTAAGAGGAGAGAAAAAAATTAATATATATCAAACTCATGACTTTGAACCAACATAACACAATCTTGCACGGGTCGGATTGGTTGGATTGAAAGAAAAAAAAAATCAACTCAACCTACTGATTTGATGAGTGAGTTAGATAAAAAAAAATATCGAGAAATCTACTTAACCTACCCATTAGACACCCATACATATAACAACACACCATTAGATAATTGTGCAAACAAATTTACATTTAAAATATATCAAAATTAAATTATTTACAATAAATTAAAGATTTATATTAATTTATTATACGTGTAAAGGAAATTTATTCAATTATATATTTTCATATTATTAAAAAAAATAATAAAAAATTCATGAAAAGTTAAAAAAATTTAAATAATTTGTTGACACATAATTATATGATAATATAAAAAATTTAAATTAAACGTAAATCATATAAATGCTCTAACTTTATGATTAAATTTATATTTGATCCGTTGTTAATGTAAAAAATATTATGCCACCATATAATAATATGTTATCATATTATTTAAAATATTTGATTTATTAAATAATTCTTATTTATTGTTAATTTCTTTTAATGATTTATGAATATATATTTGATTATAGTATAAATTTTTTCAAGTTTGGCGTTGATCATGCTTAAATTATAACTTTATATTTATAATTATGTGGTTGGGGATTGCCCTTTAGGTAGCCTCGTGGTCGTGGGATCCTGGCAAGTGCAAGCATGAGTAATTAAACATGGCAGATAAGAGATGAAGATGAATAGGTAATAAAAATTGGCGACGTTATTGTACAAACAAACAGACACGAAGGAAATGGTAAAGAAGTACATGCACCAGCATCACACAGACAAGGAGAAAGAGAAGGAAATAAATAAGTGACAAATACATCAATTCAATGAATTCAAACAGGTGCACGTGGATACGACCTACCACACGTGTGCTCAATCATCATACGGGCTTCTACTTTTCTTTCTTTCTTTCTCTCTCTGAGATAGGAATGGGATAATAAAAGTTGTAAGGAACTAGAAAACAAAGAAGCATTGATATCTTTTTAATGTCTGACCTCTGCAAGAGAACTGAGGCTAGCTGCTAGTGCTAGACTTCTAGGTCTGCACTGAAACGCATTAACTTCATTGTATATTTTTATTCTTTTTGAAGTTGGCAACTGAGTACGTCTGGGATTGTAAGTCTCGAGGAGAGGACCTCCACGGGGTTTAATCCCCATTTAATTTTTGGCAGTGTTCTTTACAAGGTGGTCAGCTATTGTTTTGTTCGTGTGCACTACATAATTAATATGCTGCATTCTGCACGTGCTGTTGTTATGGTGCACCAAGTTAAATGACGATGTATCAAATATTATTGATATTATTTATTATTGTAGATTTTTTTATAAGTTGTATTTTTTTTGTATGTTAATTTTTTTTTAGATTATTATTGTTTACCATCGACAATTTTCACCAAAATTACTATTTACCCCTGGTAGTTTTCGTCGGAGTTAGTGTTCACCATCGACAGTTTCACAAGAATTACTGTTTATCACCATCCTCCGTCGTTTTCACTGTTTATCTCCCTTGAATCACTGTTTATCTATCAGAATCATTGTTCTTCTTTCTGAAATTATTATTCACTGTTGACTTATGTTGTTAATTTTTTTAAATTATATAATTAGGTAATTTTATCAGTTAAAATTTTATTAATTTTTTATATTTTTTTATAAATAATTATGTATATTAAAAATATTATAATATATGTAAATATTATCAGTTAAAATTTATAAAATTTTTAGTGTATATAATTATTTATTAAAAAAATAAAAAATTGATACAGTTTTTATTAGTTATATTTTAATTGGTATTATTTATACGATTATACAACTTAAAAAAATAAATAGTATAACTTTAAAAAAAATAATAATGGTGATCATTGGTGGTCGACGAAGCAGCGGCAATAATGGATCATTGACGACGACAAAGTGCATGGCGAAAAAAATTATAAAAAAATAAAACTAAAAAAATATAAAATTATATATATATATATATATATATATATATATATATATATATATATATTTTAACAAAAAAAATCTACTTAATAAATTTCTTATACTTAATTCAAGTCATTAATTATTTTTATAATTAAATTAATAACTTAAATTAAATAGTGTATAATACACTTTCTTTTAAAAGGTACACCTTAAAATTACGCCCTGCATGTGTTCATTGTCTTAAGTGAAAAAAAATTAAAGAAGGATTTTTTTATCGAGTACTAAGAGCATTTGTTAAAAAACTTAAAATAAATTTTTTATATAAAAGTTAATTTTTATTAAATAATTTGAAATAAAAAATTTTATATAAAAAATAATTTTTTTTATTTTTATAATATTGAATATATTATTTTTTATGAAAATTTTTTTCTTTAAAATTTTTATTACGTACTTTTAAATTGTTTATAAAAAATCAAATTAAAAAGTTACTATATATATATATATATATATATATATATATATATATATATATATATATATATATATATATTTTGAGTGTTGGTATAAGAAAACTAAAATAAATATACTTTAATAAACCTCTTTTCTTTTTTCATCCATCATTTAGACGTGAAGGATTTCTTATCGTTTGATTGCATTGGAATTCACATATGAAATTTATGAGGAACTAATAGTAATTTTAAATCCTTCTGAATAATATTCATACTTATTAAATATCTAAAGCGTAGAATTTTTTTATGAATTTTAAGATATTAAATATATTTATTTTTTAATTTAATATTTTTTATTGAATATTAAAAAGATTATTAAGAGAATATTTTAAGAATAAAAATTTTTATTGTGAATGCTTATGTCTTGAAGCATATCAAATAAGTTTTTGATGATAACAAAGTCAAGATCAAGATCAAGATCAAAGGAAAAGAACAAGACCAAAAGAAGAAGACCAAGATCAAAGAGGTATATTAGATATAGGTCTTAGAACATCAATGTGAAATGCTCTCAAGGTATCTCGATTATATTCAAATGGTTTTTCAAAGATCTCATAAATCAACTTGTTTTCAAAGTTCATATTTTAAAGAAATGTTGATTTCAATCTTGGATTATGGTAAACATTTACAAATCTTGTTTTGTCCAAGTACCCAAATGATAAAAATGGCCTAGAGACTTAATTGGGATTGAAAAATGTGTTCAAAGTGGAATGTAATCGATTACACACTCTTGGTAATCGATTACCACTAAGTCAGAGGACTTGTAATCGATTACAGCATCCATGTAATCGATTACCATGTTCCCAGAAATCCAAGAACACGATCAAAAAGGCCATGTAATCGATTACATCAATATTGTAATCGATTACTAGAAAGTCAGAGGGCGTGTAATCGATTACACAAGTCTTGTAATCGATTACCACAAACCCAGAAAGTCAAGAACACGTTCTAACTGTCATGTAATCGATTACACGTAACCAATGTAATCGATTACCAGCATTCTGACAAGCCCAACGGCTATATTATTTGGCTTTTAATGTTGCCCATTAAAGCCCCCAACGGCTCTTTTGTTCCAATAACTTATAAATACTCATCTTGGGGCATCATTTGTGGTTGAACAACACTTGAGAAACATCTTTCAATCACTATAATCCGAGATTCATCCTTAAATCACTTTTGCTCTGTTTTTGTATATATTGTTGAGAAATTCTTGAAGAGCATTATAGGGCTTCAATTTGTATCATCTACTCTTGTGAGAGTTTTCATTTTACAAACACTTTGATTCTTTGTAAAGGGGGTGAGGCATCCCTCTAGAGAAAAAGAGAGTGAGGTATCTCTTAAAGTTTGTAAAGGGTGAGGTATCCCTTGTTGAAGGTGAGGCATCCTTCAAAGGTTGTAAAGAGGGTGAGGTATCCCTCTAGTGAAAAAGGTGAGGCATCCCTGGTTTGAGGCTCAAGCTCAAGGGTGAGACATCCCAAGGAGTTGAGTGCTCTCTTGTATAAAGGTTTTCAAGCACCCGTTCAAGCTTGAAGTTTAGTGAAAAATCTCGAGTGGTTTGCTTGAGGACTGGACGTAAGTCACAAGTGGATTGGTGACTGAACCAGGATAATCTTGTGTTTGTTCCTCTCAACTCTATCTCTTTACTTTGTGCTTTAATTATATTTGCTTAAGTTGAGTTCGATATTTTTCTTTGCTTGAATTCTTTCTATCTTGAGTTGTTTGTTTGTGAGTGAAGTATTCAATCTCGTTTATCTATTCACTTCAATCATCCAATAGCTTCAACGAAAATTGTTAATCAAACGTTTTGCGAAAGATTTACGAAAATATTTTACATACTCAATTCACCCCCCTTCTTGAGTATTGAGGCCACTTGGTAACATTTATAATACTTATTATTTTGTTTAAAATTTGATATTCAGTGTGAATTGTCAAATATTTCATTAATTATTAATTATTTTTAAACATTTATTACTAATTAGCATTAAATTAATGTTTAACAACTTAGAGCGTGTATGAATACCAGTTACATTCCACAAATTGACTTTTAAAATTCTTGAATGGCGTAAAATCATGTTTAGATATTTTCAATTCTAATTTGCTTCAACTTGATTTGTAGCCTAATTTATGTTAGTTCAAAAATAAGAAATTCTTGCTTTTATATTAAAATGATTGTCTTAACTAACTTTTGTAACAATTTTTCAAACACAAATTACGTTATTGTAAATTTACTTTTAATTAAACTTAAGTTTACAAACTCTAGTTGATTCAAATTTAAATTTACAAACTCTAATGCAAACATACACTTACTCTCCATATCAAACTTATCATGATATCATACAAATTGAGAAATATTTTATCTTCGTATTAATCCTCCTAATTACTAAATAAAAAAGTATTGAATATTTTTTTATATTTTCAAGATATCAGATGCATTTATTTTTTCATTTAATACTTTCTTCATTTAGTATTAGGAAGAACTTGTAGAATGATATAACATTAATCTAAAAATTTCCTTTAAAAATATATAACAAAATTCTTTTTTTCTTAAGAATAATTATAAATCTTCCTTAATCAATTATCTTATTTATTCTCCTAATTCTTAGACAAAGAAAGTATTAAATGATTTTATATTTTCAAGATGTTGAATATATTTACTTATTTTTTTATTTCATTTTTTTATTAAATAGTCACAAGATTATTAGGAAGATATTCTAATAAGATATAACAAAGCTCTAATTTTAATGAATATTAAGTTAGTGTGAGTTATAAAATATTTATAGGTTGAATAATTCTAAATTATTCTAACTAATCTTTTTGTTATTCTTCTTAATTATTAAATGTTGAAAGAGAAATATTTTATCCTCATGCATAATCTTTCTACTAATTATCTTAATTACTAAATAAAAAAATATTAAATATATTTTATATTCTCAAGATATTAGATGTATTTATTTTTTTATTTAATACTTTTTTCAATTAATATTAAGAAGATTAGTAAGAGAACTTTGTCGGAGGATATAATTTTACTCATGTTAAAAATATTGAATGTATTTTATGACTCTAAGATATTGAATGTATTAACTTTTTTATTTAATATTTTTTATTAAATATTAAGAAAATCTTTTAAAAAGGTATAACAAAACTTTTATAAATTTTTCTAACAAGTACCCTTAATGTATTAGGAATTGAAAAATTTCTACTTTCTATGCAAAATTTCCTATTCTGGATTCTTGCACTTGTTAGAAAAGTATTTTTGGATTCCTAAACTCTAACGACACTTGTTAAGCAATTTAAAATAAGAAATTTTGCATAAAAG
Organism: Ormosia emarginata; assembly: GCA_029884605.1. NCBI lineage: Eukaryota > Viridiplantae > Streptophyta > Magnoliopsida > Fabales > Fabaceae > Ormosia > Ormosia emarginata. The sequence goes on along the minus strand of JAQQTP010000056.1, from coordinate 8,612,902 downwards.
ATAAGAAAAAAATTAAATCTCAATGTATTAAATATTCTACTTTTCATAAAAGCTCCATACTTTTGAATTTTTAACAAATTAATGTCTTTAGGGTACTTTTTAGTAAAACCCAAAAAAAATATTGTTAGTAAGACCTCTTGATTAGTAATCAATCACAATAATATCAACAAGATTAGTCTCGTAGCAATGTTTATTTAAATATTTTCTCTATCTACTTTTATATGTTTATTTATAAATATTAATTTGTCTAATATTATTTATCTATTTAGAAAATTAAAGAGCATTTTTAGTCTTTTTCAACTTTACTCTCATTTTTTATTATCTTCATTAAACTTAATAAATACACATTAATTGATTTTTATCACTTCATAAAATCAATTACTTTAGTCAATTAGTGAGAATATGAGGTTAATGGAGTGAGAGGAAGATAAATTATGAGATTAATGAATATAGAAGGAGAGAGAGAAATTATTAATTAAATAAAAAAATTATAATATAATCATGTTAAATGATATTTTCTTATTATTTAACATATTTAACAATTTTTTTATTCTATACTTATTAATGTTAATAGACAAATAAAAATAGATCAAGAAGTATTCCAATCAAAGACAAAAAACAAATAAATATTTGATTTTACAATGCTTACAATGGTGTCATAGTAAAAAAATAAAATAAAAGGAAGCCACATAATTAATACGCTGTACTGATATATAATGAGGTTTTGTTAAATCGGTCTCCTTATGGAAATAGAAATATTAAGTATACGTTTGGATTAGTTTATTTTATATTTAAAATAATTTATAATTAAAAAATTTTGCTTTTTTTATAAAAATTATTTTTTTCAAAATAAACATTATTAAACATACTTTAATAATTTTTATTAAATCTTTATATTAATTTAAAAATAAAGTATTAACATTAATACTTCACCTCAAGGAAAAAGTATTAACATTAATACTTTTATTAAATTATTATAATTATTTAAAAAATAAGTATTAAATATTAAATAATGTTAAAGCTTTTTATCAAATACTTTCTTCTTTCGAAATTGCTGCTATTAACGAATATATTTTCGTAATGAATGTGAGGTGACATGGTGTGTCTATATATATATATATATATATATATATGAGAATTTTTATTACGAAAAGGATAAGAAAAATAAATTTTGATCATATAATTATATATAAATTATTAAAATTAAAAATTATTTAAAAATTATGTAATTATTTAAAAAAATTATATATATTTATATTTTAATTTTAATTATTTATATAAAATTTAATAATTAACATTCACTACTCTCACCTCTTACGATAAACACTTTTTTCATCAAAAGTAAAATTTTTTATATATCTATATATATATATACTTTTATCACTCATGTACTGTTATGTATTTCATATTTCATAATCAAATTCGTCTATTCTCCTCGTATTGAATAGTATGGTTGTTCTTCTTTAAATAACTAGAAAGATTTAGTAGAAAGATATATAATTATTATTACATATTTTTATTTTTTTAAGATATTAAATTCTTTCACTTTTTCATTTAACATTTTTTATTTTAATTATTTAATTAGTATCCTGAGAGGTACTTGTTAACAAATGAGTTATCCAATATTTATTAATTGATATTATAATAAATATTTGAAAGTTCATTAAGTATAAGCGATAGATGATAAATGTTTGATAACTCGTACGTCTTGAATATCGATTCTACTAAGAATTAAGAAAAAATATGTTTTTTTTTTATTTTATGTTTTATTTTTGTTTAATAACTATATTTTGTTTTATTTTTGTCACAGATCTTATCAAAACTCACCGAATTTGTCATAATTGTTAGCATCGTTAGAAATGTTGATATAATTTGTTGACATATGTGGACACAAGTGTTTGGTTGGCATTATCCAACTATGATTTTTTTTTTTTGAATTAGTGGTTTGAGACAAATATAATAAGTTTTGACAAGAATTTGGATGAAAATTAAACAATATAGTTGTGGAATAAAAATGAAGCTTATAGTTAAGGGAACAAAAGTAAATTTTTCGTATAATAAGTTTTATGCATAATTTTTGTTTTAGGAATTATATATTTGTGCATTAAAAAATTAAGCATTATAGTTAAGACTTTATCACAACTCTTTACTAGAAGTACTAGTATCAAATCATATATTGCCCAACCATTAATTAGATTATAGAGAGGAAAATCTTGCTCTATTCAAAGAAGTGTTATAAGATTAGGGTTGAACTACTCTTCCTTTAATTATATTGGTCCAAGGTAGTCATTAAATTGACTATGTTATTGACTTAGTATGGCTAGGTTGAACTGACTGGTTCTTATGTGATTTGATCGATTGACTCGAACTTGATTGTTAACTCAATTAACTCACCAATTTTGCACAAATTAAACTCTTTGAGAATAAATGTATCACAAAGATTAATTACTTGTGTTGTGAGTTTCATTACTCTGAAATTAAATTATTTTTCATAACTTTTATATTATTTTTATTTTTTGTTAATTATTCATGTATTTATTTAATTTTATGTACAGTTTAACCCATAACTTACCGAATGAATTAGTGATCCGCTAACTTAATATTTATCCCAAGTCAATTATCGAATCGAGTTGTAAACATAATTCTTAGTCAATTCAAATATCAATATCAAATTCAAATTATTTGTTAGAAACTAATTTAATGCACTTTTTTGTAATCAATCTATCTGAAAAATATAATTCCTTTTTATGCACAAAGATAGAAGTTTAAAAGAAAAATTTTGTATAAAATTCACTATAGGTAAGAATTCACATTTTGTCCCTTAATTTTTCTATATATATTTTTTAAATTTCACAACCATATTGTTTCATTTTCATTTAAAAAATCTTCTTAAAACTAATCAAATTCGTCCTCAACTACTAATTCAAGAAAAAAAAAATTCTAACTGGACAATACTAAGTGTACACTTGTTCTCTTATAAAGTGTTATGTCAGTAAATTTCGTTAATATTTTTAGTAGTGTTAGTAGTTAAGACGAAGGTGGCTTTGAAAAGATTTGAGGAAAAAAAATGAAATAAAAATATAATTTTATGACGAAAATTAAATCTAAAATAAAATTAAGGGAGGGAAAGTATAACTTTTTTCCAAATAAAAAATTGTTCGAGAATAATATATCCATTTAAAGAAGAAAACTACTAAACAGACATAAATTTTTTCTGAATTTTATTAATTTTTTTCTAATTATGTAGCTTTATTCTTTAAAGAAGGTAATTCAACTTACCGAAAAAAAGAAGTAACTCGTTTTTTTTTTTTTTTTCATTCTATCATTTTTGGGATCGCATTTATGCCTATATCATTTTACTTGTATTTTATTCTTCAAACCTCCTCATTGTATTGTACCAAGTCACAGTTACCTTTTTTATAATTAAAAAAAATAAATATGATGAAAGTTTTGTTTTCTCATAAAATGGACCATCATCACGTGGGAATTTGTATAGTATCTTAATTAACTCTAATATTCTTATCATAAATAGTATATATATCTATTTTTACGTTTCATATAATATCATTCATCATATTTTTTTTTTATTTTTTTATTCTCAATCACATACTTTTAAAAAAGATGTGTACAGAACTATACTTTTAAAAGAGGTGTGAGATAATCTTTTTCTTATCTTAATAGGTAAGGTGAGTTATTAAACATTTATTGAATATTAATTTTCTCATAAATATTTAAAAATAATTAAGTCAATGAAATGCTTAATAATTTATCCTATATATTATACAAAAAAGATGGGTTTTGCTAAAATAGAAAGTTTTAAGAGTATTTATTAAGATCTCAAAATAGAAAGTTTTAAATAAAAAAGTAAAGATTTTGCTAAAAAGTATTCTAAGAATACTTGTTACAGATTCAAAATAAGAAGCTTTTCATTAAAATAAAATATTCATTACATTGGAAATGCTAAATGCCTTTTTTTTTCATTCAAAATTTTTTATTTTAAATTCCTTAATAAGTGTCACAAGAGTACTTATTAAAAAATCTTAAAAGATAAAACTTTTTCAATTTTAAAATATCTTATTTTCATTAAACATTCCTTATTTTGACTTTTTTAAATAAATATCCTAACAAAATAAAAAAAAATACCATAAAATTACATGCGTCAGGTAGGAACTAGGGTTTTAATTAATGTCTCTCTCAGAAAACTTGGTTTTGGTGTCGCTATTTTATGTAAGTTTTCTTCATGAATTAAAGTGATATGTATTATTAGTGCAAAGAGTTTTACATTAATATTTATTAATATTTTAATACTTTATTTTTATTTTTATTATTAAGAGAAAGAATAATAAGTATTAATTTGTCAGTATAAAAACTCTTTTACAATGATAATACATACCAATTAAACTTTTTTTATTCATACTTGATGAGTTATAAAATATTTATTAGAAGTTAAATTTTACATAACAAATATGTCGTATCGATTCAAAATAACATATAACCAATAAATTTGATAGTTCACAATAAATTTGACAATTCATCAAGCTATCAATAATAATAATAAAAAATATCTGCATAAGTTACTCTCATTTCATTCATTTCGATATATAAAATAACAAACATCAACAATAAAGACAATTGTAATTAACCATTTTGGTTTTCTTGAGAACAAGAAACTTCTTTTAAATTGTAAACTCTAATCTAAACACACATGCATATATGGTGTGTTGTTGTGGCTGGACAATAGGATAAAAAGGTAAGGTAAGATATATATAATTAGTTTTTTAATAAAATTAAATTGTAAATGCAAAAATAATTATTGTTCTTTTTTAAAAGTTTCTTTTTTTTAAATAAAAGCTCTTTTATATAAAACTTTATTCACTTGGATTTGATAAAAAAATCAATTAACAAAAAATAGATCTCTAAGTGTACCCAAAAATAATAATAAAAAAAGCTCTAAAAGTAATTTAAAAGCAGTTTTTGAATAAGGAAGGTTTGAAAGTCTTACTTTTTCTGTTATTTTTTCTTGTTAATGTTTTTTTCACATACATTTAATGAGCTCAATGCTTTTGTATAAATTATTCAACGCATTGCATGATTTGATTTTTTAATATTTTGTCATGCGTTGCATGGATAACATAATGGCCCGTTGTCCACTCAAAATAAAAGTTGTTCAGTAATGGATATTGAAGTGTACATTAGATAAACACATCACAATGGTTACCTCCTTGTGTAGTAGCAATAGAGCATGTTGAATCGGGGGAGGGGGGGTTAGTATCTGCAAATAAGCTCTAATGCTCAGGTTAGGTTGAGAGTGATCAGTTACCTGTGTTGGTGGGTAAGCCTGATATTTATAGAGGTTGGATAAGAGATACACTCTCATAATAATCGCAGGTAGAGAAATGTTCCCTTGTTAGTTATAGAGAATCTCTATAATATCAAAATGTTGGTACTGTAATTATTAGCAGGTAAAGGCAGTTATGAGTTCAACATATTGTGCGTTGGGTCGACCCTGGGACATGATCCAGATCACGGTCCAGAGCAGTTGCCCCTAACTTGGCGTTTAGATGGGACAACTAAGTGTCAAGGTACCAAGTTTAATAGGAGAACATGTCGGGCAGTGGAATGTTTTCCAAAGGGGCGAAGTTTGTTATAGTATGCCTCTAGCATTGACGTGTAAGGCTGGGATCTGAGGTGGATTGCTCTACTAATGTTGTTATTTCGCCATCTGAGGTATGTCATTTGTTTCCCTTACATATAATTCATAAGGACTTCGTCTTTTCTTGTAGCTTTTACTTTTGCAGCTTGTAACAGTCTAAGCTTGCTTGGGAAACTGTCACTTTGACTTTATTGGGAATTAAAGGTCATTTAAATGAGGATAGCAGTTTTATGTTATTTCTCAACTGCCTGTTACTCCCGTGACCAATTAGAACGAGGGTGCATTAAAAAGCGGCTTCCAACGTATGATTAGTTCACCTTTTCAAAGACTAATCAAAATGCTTTATTCCCTTTATAAATAGGAAATATTTTCATTATGACTAAGATTTCTTTTGTTATGTGGCCTTGTTTGAGAATGATCTCTTTTTAAATGATTTCTCTCCTATTTCTTGTTTGCATGTGGAGAGCTTTGCTCCCATATGAAATCATCTTCCTATTCTTCCCAAAATCCTTAAAGTTATTTATTTTTTTACAGCTAGTCTCTCTACTGGAGGCCTTTCTTTCTCAGCGTAATGGCTTGATGAGGACCAAGTAACTACCCTACGTGGGCTGGCCAACATGCATCTAGGCCGCAGAAGCCTTTCTCTCCCAGCGTACGTAGGAGCGTGCAACCTTTCTGTGTGTGTCGGAGGGATTTACTGCTTCTGTGTAATTCTTATGATGCATGAAGGTGCTTTGCACTCCATCCTCCTCCTTTCCTGGTTGTTCTAGAGTTACTTGGCCATAGTTTATCTTTGTAAGTGTAGTTGGATATATAGGAGGGCTCTAAGGTAGAAAGATTCCTTAGAGCAAGTTGGGGTGATTTGAAGCAACTTAGAGTGATTGTGAAACAGTTTGTTGATGTGGAACAATCTTTTGATGCAGAACACCTTCCTGTTGGCTAGCAAGGAAGATATGAGTGTCGGTTTCTAGAAGAACCTTGGAGGTGTCAGTGACTAGTGGCCATTATCATCATCACTGTCTCATCTGACTTCCTTTTTGGCTCTCTCCAGTGGGCATTCTTGACTTAGTAGTTTATGTACCCTTCTTGTTAGAGCTGATGTTGTATGAAATGTGAATAATAAGATTATTTTTCTAAATCTTGTATCTTTTATTTTCCACTTCCTACTTTTTTTGTTTCTCTTGGGTAAGTCCAATGCTCATCCTGTAATAATGTCATGTTACCCCCAGCTTGGTGCTTGTCTAGTATAGTGAAGTGGCAAGATAAAGTCTCAATGCCCCCTAAGTGATGGTATCTGGGTAACGGAAGCATCGTGGTCCGGACAGAGTCCACGCGCAAGTTGGACATTTCGGGTGTAGCCAGAATCCGTAGGAAAAATTAAGGGTCCATAGAAAAAATATGTTTCACATCAATTATGTAAGTTATTATTGATTTTCATGTTAATTACATTTTTTAATATTCACATATTCAATGATGTATAATAAGAGAAATCTATTTCTTCTAAAGCATCTAAGAATCTCTTAAGGAGATATAAGACAATTGCTAAATTCTTCCACTAAAAGAAATTTGAGTATTATCGACATATTTTTTTCTATGGATATGTGACTGCTAATAATATAGGTATTTCCAATGGACATATTTTTCCAAAAACTGAACGTCAATTAAAAATATTAAAATACATTTTTGGCCAATTCCAGAAAAAAAAATCAATGATATTTTTCATTTCCAATGACTAATCCGTCGATAAATGTATCTGTTACCTATTTCAAGGCCCACTGGAATCAAATATCCTCGCCAGTAAAAGTTTCCAATGAACATATGTCAATTGGAAAATTTCATATATCTTTCGCGTAATGACTCTTCTTCTTCTTCTTCTTCTTTTCATTCTCCTCTCCACTCTCTTCCTTATCCCACCATCCTTCTTATCCCATCCCATTGCCAGGGTGCACGTGGTCTCTTGTTGTGGAGGTTTCAAGCGAAATGGGGAACATTCGTTCTCGTCCCATCCCATCACCGGATTGTGTGCGGTCTCCAATCGTGGAGGTTTTAGGGGAGGGAATGGACAATGGGGCTACGGGTTCGTGGTGATTGATGAGGTTCCAAGTTTGTGGTGGGTAGTTGGCACACTGAGGTTCCTGGTGGGTTGTCGAGAGCTGAGGCTCTAGCTAGGTTTGTGGTTGCAGCCGGTGGGTGTGGTTGAGGTTCCAGCTGGGTTTGTGGTGGCTAGTGGGTGTGGTGGCCAAGGACATGGTGTATGCATGCTTGGTACCTGTTTTTATTTTTTTAATTTGAATTTAAATGTTATATTTATTTATGTATATGTATATGAATATGTATGCATGATATGGTATTTATATTTTGAATGTGTTTATGTATATGTCTGAATGTATGTTTATATGTATGGTATGCCTTTATTTATTAGTATTTATGTACCAAGTATGATAGATGATAGTTACTATTATGTTATAAGATTTGAATAATAACAATACATCTTATAAGGCAAATACTATTTCTTTATAAAAATAATATAGTATTATATGACCTTATTAAACACTTGTGAGAAAAATAGTAATATGAAATTTTAAAAAATTCAAGTAAAATATTTAATAGATTAATGAATTTAATAATTAATTAATATAGTAAACAAATATAGTTAATAAGATTAATAAATTTAATAAAATATATTATAATATGAAATTAAAGAAATTAAAATTTTAAACTATATAATCAAATAATTAAATAATTATTTAAGTTAATCATTTAATTAACTAATTAAATAAAATAAATTATTAATTATATAAATATATGACTAACTGGCAAACGTACAACATATATATGCATGACTAAATCAGGAACATAAGGCAATGAGGTAGATATTGTAGACATTGGAAGGCATCGATTTAAGAGCTACAAGTTGCGTGCATAAATTGAATACTTAAATTATTTCATCAATTGTGTAATTGTATATAATAATAATATAGCAATGAGTTATTGTTATTAACACTTATTTGTATGCATGTTATTGTGTTTGAATTGTTGAAATAATTAATGCTCTACTTAATTAAGAAGCTCTAAACCTTAAGTTAGACAATATTAATTTTGAATTGATAGGTTAAGTGGCTTTGAGCAATTTGAGATTTGACTACTCAAGTAACTTATCCTTTGTCATCCATTGATTGTGAGGATGATGACTTTAGAGATAAGATTATCATATAATAAATGTGATAGAAAGTTTGAGTGGTGACACAAGTCCACCTCTTATGATAATGAGGAGCATACTAGGTAGGATGATGTAAGAAAAGGAAGAGGAAAAACATTGCAGATGAAAAAAAATAAATTGCATGTTTTGGTGAAGTAGATTTTTTAACGGATAGAAGTCAAATGGTGAAGCAATTAGGAAATAAGACAGAAATTGGAAGCAAACGAAATTTATATAAGGAGTGTTTTCAACAACGATAATGATATTATACAAGAGTCTCATGGAGAGGAAATGTCTAATAAAATCATGAGCTCAACATTGTTAGGATTGAGAAAGTTCAATGGGTAGTGCCTAGACTATTGTCCTTGCTAATGACACTAGAAGCATGTGTCTCACTGTACTCGTCTATCAAGTTTTGGAGAGTAGTTGAGAAAAAAAATAATTTCAAGGATATTTGTATGAAGTTGGGATTAGAGTTTTGATAGTGATTGTGATGACAAGTGGTGTGGATGTATTTTTCTTATTATTTGTAGTATAGTTAGAACTCAAGGGAAGGTTATCCATATTTAATGAATGAGTTTAGGAATTGAAATTGTTAGTATTAGGAAAAGTAAAATTTCTTTTAATCTTTAATAAATTGCTCTCACTTAGGTTAAAAGATTTTTGTTGGATCTCTCCTGGTGAGCTAGGATAGACATGCTGACAATTATTTGAGAAGTACGACTTTTTCTAAGTAGTATTTCTTATGAAATACATCAATCGTCATCCATGTCTTCAATAGTTAAAAACTCGAATTTTCTTAACATTCTTGTACTTTTCCTTATGCTTGATGATTATGGGTGTCAAAATGGGCCAGACCCGATGGGCCGGCCTAATTAGCCCGACAAAATGGATGGGCTGAGCTAGCAAAATGCTAGCCCGAACCTTACATGGCCTGAATGGGCTGAGCCCGAATGGGCCAGGCTCGAATGGGCCGGGCCAGCCCGCTCTTTTAACACTACATATGGCTAAATGGGCTGGGCTGGACTGGTAAAATACCAGCCCGAAAATTATGTGGCCCGAATGGGCCGGCCCGAAAATGGCCCGAGCCCGAATGGGCCGGCCCGGCCCGTTTTGACACCCCTATTGATGATAGCCACATCGTACAGTTCAACCCATATGTCTTCTCCAATCTACATACTTCTTTGGATTAGAGAAGTTCTATGGTCCATATCTTTAGATTGGAGAAGACATATGAGTTGACTTCTGTAATATTTGACTATCATCGACTGTATGGAAGAACGTACATAAGAATGTTAATTAAATTTGTATATTTAACAGTTGAAGACAATGATGATGATTGATATATTTCACAATGAACATTGCTTTTGGAAAAATTGTGCTTCTCAAATTGTAGTGAGCTAGATTGGTATCCCCACCAGCTCATTAGGAGAGAAACCTACACAAAAAAAATTTAAACATGAGAGCAATCAATTCAAGAGCTCAAAAGAAAAATGACTTTTTTTTATACTGACACTCTTAGTTTCTAGACTGATTTGTTAAATTTAAATAGTCTTTTCTTGAGTTCATGTTGTATTATATGTAATAAGAAAAGTATATATAATTCACTTGTCATCATCATCACTCTCTGAATCCTAATTTCACATTCGTCCAAATCCCTTGAGATTAAATTTTTTCTTCTACTCTTTAAAAATCGTTACACAACTACAAATAAATACATGCTTCCTATGCCACCTAGAAGGGCAATGGTCTTGAGATTATTCTCTCAACTATCTTAATTCTAATAATGTTGAGCATACAATATTATTGGCATATTTCTTTCCATAATACTTTGGTACAATGTCATTTTCATTGGTGTCATCATTCTTTACAAAAAAAAAAATTGTTCGCTTTTGGTTTCTTACTTATTCTCTAGTTTCTGCACCAAGGGGCTCCTGTTTGTTAGAAAAATTATTTCATAAAATTGTGTAAATTCATTATTATAATCTATAATGTTTTTCTTCTTCTTTTTTTACATCTCATTACCTAGTCTTTTACTTATCGTCATAAGAGGAGGAATCATTTTCACTACGCAAACTTTCAATTATATCAACCACCTAAAAATATTGTTATTGGAGTCATCATCCCCACTATCAGTAGAAGACAAAAGATAAGTAAAGCAACTACATCTCAAACTACTTAGAGTCACTTATATAATGATTCTGGCAAATTTTTCACTGAAACAAAGTTCTAGTAATAGGTATTTTTTAGCGGATATCTTCTCTGAAAAATATTGTGCTTTGACAACTCATGGGTTTTTTCTTGCAATCTATTCTGCAGGAAATACCAATGAATTTCGACAGATTTTTTTTTTCCAGCTAGTGTTTTTTTAGGAGACCATTTTCTACTAAAAAATTTGTCAAAAATTTAAATTTTTGATGGATTTCAAGAAATTACTAGCAAATATAACCAATAGCAATCTTTGAATTTCTTGTATTTTTTCTAAAAAATGAATTTAATTTGTTATCTTCCAAATTAGTATTCAGTTTTTCATATTTTTAAAATAAAAAATTGTAATATTTTTTTATATCAATAAGAAAATTATTAAATTGATTTTTAAAAACCGGGTTCTTAAGGACCAATGACATTTGAATTCGTGGACAACAAGTAAACTCTACCCATATATATACAACTTAGTTTGTCAATTGAGCCATGTCATTATAAAGATTTATAATTTGGATTTATTTTTAAAAAAATAAAACTTCTGTATGATAATTTGATTCAACATTGACTCTAAGCCTTTGTAAGTCACAAATGAGAATATGACAGAATAGTCATAAGTTTCTTCTTCATATTTGAAGCAACACGCCTCTACATATATGACAAGAAAATTATAATTCTGTCATTCTAATACAATACTGTTAATTAAAAAAAAGTAAGTCTTTTTTAGTTGATAATATTTTAAAATTTATTTTATTTTAATGGAGAAACAAGATTAAAAACAGGGAGTATGTACATTGGATTCCAATACCGGTACCAATAGAGCTTCCATAAACATTGAATTTGAAGCAACCCAAGGGTGTGCGGTCCCAACAAACAAGGCATTTAGACTTTGGCACTGAATCAGGTTTAGATGACTAAAAGCTGGTTAAACAATCCTACATAAGCTAGAATATCCATGTCAAAGAAAAATCAACAGAAGGAATAGATCCCCTAAGGAGTAAACCATTTTAATCAAGCCAAATCTGCCTGATGATAAGAGGAAATGCCAAGTGCTTCAGATGTGTTCTGCTCGAGGAGTTGGCTATTTTAACAGTCCAATCCTTCCATGAATCATTCATACCTACGTAATCCCAAATATCTTTGGCACAATGACAGTCCCTAAGAAGATGTAGTATGGATTCCACACCATTACCACCCACTAGGCAAGACTGAGAATCATTAGTCCATGAAAAAAGCGAAGCACGTTTGAAGCAAGATTACCATGAACTTGAATGTAACATGACACATAAAAAGGAATTTGTTATGGATCGTAATTCGAGATCTTATCTAGTAAGATCAACCCAGCACACGTTACATCGGACTCCGTCATTGATACCCTGGTCAGAACTATAAACCCAAGGAACTTGGCATTAGGCCGTAGTAACGAAGATCACTAGATCTGTGCAAATCCTCATAACTACCAATCATGATCTTACGAGATTATAGGATCCATAACTGCCTCTAATAGTGGATAATCATCATATCTACGTTCCTACATTATAGAGATGCTCTCTAGTGATAAAAGGAAGACAATCCTTAACAGGATACCAATCCTAAATACCTGCATTTAATACTAATATCATTACGATTCTAGTCATGCTTTATAAATACCAGGATAAGTCAACCTAATCAGGTATCTGCAATCTCATTGCATAAACCCTACTTGTACACTACCTGACTTGGAGTCTCTTTGCAGGTACCCACCCCTTGGTTCAATATGCTTAGTAGCAGCTGCATAAGGAAGAAACCACCATATACATGCCTATCTCAGGTATCCTCTGAATCCACTTTAGAACATTGACGTCGTCTGTGGAAAATCCATAAACTTCCTTTCCCACGTCAACTATGGTAAGCACAAGACAAAACCAAAGGAAAGGAAGCGCTACGCACGCTGCCCTTGGGCAAGGGCAAGGCCCATCAGTTCAGCGCAATCCTCCATCCGTCGCACCACCAGAAACCTCTGCCGCTAGAAGCAGACCTGTTGTCATGGAGACTCTTAATGAAGGACATGAAACTTCAGTTTCTGTTGAAAGCCTTGCCCCATCACGAAGGGTCTCTATCCGAGACAAACTTGTTTTTCCTCATAGTGGGGGAGCCATCAATACAAATCAAGGAGCGAGGATTCCCGTGCATGCTCGCTTAGGGACCTCAAATAATAATGCAGACCATGCATCCCACTATGAGGACAACGTCTAGTAAGAAATGACAAGGAAAAACCTTCAAGAATTATTGCACTAGCAAAAACAACACTGAACGATGACCAACGACGTCAGTTGGAAGACCTCGAAAGGTCTGTGCAGGCAGAGAATGATGACAGAGAATAAAATGCAATCCGTAATGGAAAGGCAGCCCGGCAAGCCGGCACCGAGGTTATTGAAAATAATAACCTGGCCCCCAGTTGTCAGCAGCAACAATTCTTAGATACATTGATGGCATACAAGGTCCCAAGGAACTTCAAACCTCCAAGTAACCTGGAGCCTTATAATGAGACAATGGATCCTCAAGAGCACTTAGATGCCTACACTTAGTCCATACAGCTCTACGAGCATACCCTAGAATTGTTGTGTCGTGTCTTTTCTCTCTTTTTAAGGAAAGATGCTCTCCATTGGTTTGTCACTTTACGAACAAAAGTTACAGGATGGGATGACCTCACACAACGCTTCCTGCTACACTATACCACCACCAAGGAGCGGCCGAAGTCGATTGATTCTCTTTCTGGAATTCGCTAAGGGAGTAATGAATCCTTGCACGAATACGTTAAAAGGTTCAATCATGCCTGCATAAGCATAGAAAACTTGGATGACGGAATAGCCCTCCATTATTCCAAGAACAGCCTCCGAACTAACTCAGGTTTTTTTTCTGATCGCTAGCCAAAAAAAAAAACCAGCAAGTTTAGACGAATTCTACCTACGCACTGACAAGTATGTCGAATTGGAGGAGATTACCATGGAGAAAGAGAGTTTGGAAAAAGGTAAACTCATTCACCAGAAAAAGAACCAGAACTCCAACCAGCCTTGTGATCCCTCTAAAAGCAAAAGATATCGGTCTAAGTATTCGGAGTACACTCCTTTGAACACCCCTCAAGAGATGATATTGAAAGAGGTCCTTCAAACCGAGTTCCAGGATATTAAGAGGCCACCACCTCTGAAGAAACAATCCCAGAAGAACCATTTAAAATACTGCAGATGGTATAAAAACTATGGCCATGAAACAGAGGACTGTTATCAGCTCTAGGATGTCATCGAGTCCTTTATCAAGGAGGGACGCTTGCAAAAATACATCAGTGGATTCTAAAGCAAGAAGGACTGTGGAAGACGCAGGGATCGAAGACGAAGCCACAATCCTAGATAGAGTCTGAACCAATTTCAAAGGAGAAGAACTTGGAGCCCTACCAGAAAATCTCGGACACTTCCTCACGGTGATGCTAAAAACTGGCAAGATCAGAACTAGGATACCCAAGGTGGGGCTAACTGGAAGGACAAACTTGTCAGTACTATCTCGATACTATCCCATGTTGAAGACAAGGACGCATTGCCCATGTCCTTCTCCGATAAAGACTACGGCGATATTATTTGAGATCTTGATGATCCACCTGTCATATCCAGAATAATATCTAATGCCGAAGTCTGGTGTATCTTTATGGACCAAGGAAGCTCGGCGGATATTATGTTCATGAACGCTTTTGAAAGGCTAGAGTTCCCTCTGTCCGCGATAACACCTTATGAGGGTGAACACACTGGTTTCTCCGAGGAGAAGGTTACCCCAGTAGGTTACTTCGAAACCTTTTTAACCTTGGGTGATGACAACATCTATAGAATTGTTAAGGTGAGATTTCTAGTCGTGGATTGTCCTTCAACTTACAACGTTATTTTGGATCATCCTACAATGAATGACATTGTCGTCGTAGTGTCAACCGCACACCAAGCAATGAAATTCCTCAATAGGAATAATGAAGTGGTCACGGTCAAGGGTGATCAGATTGCAGCTCATAAATGTTATAATGAAAGTTTGAAGATCTGTAGGGCCTCTAGGAAAACAAAAGCATGCACATCCAGCCCGGCTCGTGATCAGGTCAACATCCTTATGACCGAGTTAGATGTGTGTGAGGAAATTCGGGGTACCAGACCCCAGCCAGAGGGAGAATAGGTCCTACTTCAGCTCGGTGACAAGCCTGACCAAGTCACCAAGATAGGTTTAAATCTCAAAAAGTAGGAGAGGATCCAACTTATAGAGCTCTTGTAGAAAAACAAAGACTTGTTCACTTGGACATCCTCCGATATGCTTGGGATTAACCTCGCTTTCATCTGTCATCGTTTATCTATTAAACAGGATGCGAAGTTGGTCTCTCAGAAGAAAAGAAAAGTTAGCCTTAAGAGGCAACATATTATTGAGGAGCAAGTCAAAAAATTATTGAGTGCCAGTTTCATCAGGAAGATTTCGTACACCACTTGGTTCTCCAATATGGTCTTGGTAAAAAAGTCAAATGGGAAGTGGAGGATGTGTGTGGACTATATTGACCTGAATAAGACATGTCCTAAAGATCCATACCCCTTCCCCAATGTTGACAAACTAGCTAACAGCTCTTCCGACTTTTGTCTGCTGTCATTCATGGACACTTGCTCCGGATACAATCAGATCCCAATATACCTTGGAGACGAGGATAAAACCACCTTCATCACTAAAAGTGCGAGCTACTACTACAGGTTAATGCCCTTTGGCTTGAAGAACGCTAGAGCCACTTATCAAAGGATGATGAATAGGGTCTTTGAAAAACAGATGGGGAGAATGCTAGAAGTTTACACTGATGATATGATAGTTAAAACCCTATTGTTTGGATCACACATCTCGGACCTTGAAGAAGTGTTTGCCCAGTTGAGGAAGCATGATATGAGGCTTAATATAGAAAAATGTGCATTCAGGGTCCAGGATGGCAAGTTTTTAGGGTTCATACTGACTCATCGCGGAATTGAGGCAAATCCAGATAAATGCAAAGTGGTGTTTGACATGTGTAGCCCCTAAAGTGTGAAAGAAGTATAATAGCTAATTAGACGGATCACAACTCTTACATGATTTCTCGCTAAAGCAGCTTATAAATCCCTCCCCCTCTTCAAGTTATTGAAAAAAGGG
The DNA here is from genome assembly GCA_029884605.1 of Ormosia emarginata. NCBI lineage: Eukaryota > Viridiplantae > Streptophyta > Magnoliopsida > Fabales > Fabaceae > Ormosia > Ormosia emarginata. The sequence goes on along the minus strand of JAQQTP010000056.1, from coordinate 8,596,682 downwards.
ACAGAATTTGAGTGCACTCAGGAATACGAGGACGTCTTCATGTCTTTGAAAAACATCTTGTCATCCCTTCATATTTTGACAAGGTCAGAACCAAGCGAAACACAGTACATGTACCTCTCTATTCATGAAGAGGCTGTGAGGTCAGTGCTTGTCTAGAAAACGGTGGAAGGTCAGAAGCCAATTTATTTCGTGAGCAAGGTGTTGCAAGGCCCCAAGCTCCGATATCAAAAAATTGAGAAGGTTGCATGTGTACTTATCACCATATCCAGAAGACTAAGATAGTACTTCTAGTATCATTCGATGGTGGTAAGGACAAATTAGCCTATTTGATAGATATTGCATAAGCCGGACTTAGTAGGGAGGATGATTGCCTGGTCCATTAAGCTTTATGAGTTTGGAATTGCCTATGAGCCTAGGGTAGCCATCAAGGCACAGGCACTCTCGGACTTCCTTGCCGAACTGACCTCAGACCATGGTGATTCTAAGGAAATATCATGTACTGTGTTCATAGATGGGTCCTCAAACCCCAAGGAAATCAACACCAGAGTAATCCTAGAAAATTCTGAATGAGTCACTATTGAGAACTCCCTGAGATTCGAATTTCTTACTTTAAACAATCAAGCTGAGTATGAAGCATGCATCACCGGACTGGTAATGGCTAAGGACTTGGGGGTCACAAAGATCAAACTTTGTAGTGACTCCCTACTCGTGACCTCCCATATCCAAGGCGACTATCAGGTCAAAAAGCCCCTCCTTCAGAAATACTTAGCAAGGGTGCAAGAACTCCTCACAAGCTTCTGAGTGGTAAAAGTGGAGCATATATCCCGGGAACAAAATTCGAGAGCCGACCTCTTATCCAAGTTGGTCAGCACCAAGAGTCCAAGTGACAACCATTCAGTGATCCAGGAGACTCTCTCGCAACCTTCCATCACTGACATGTCTATCTTTTAGGTTGAAAGGCAAGAACCTACTTAGATAACACCATTGATGGAGTACTTACAGTCCGGTAACCTCCCCGAAGACCCAATGGAAGCCTTCAGGTTAAAGAAAGTCGTGGTCTAGTACACCATCTACGATGGATAATTGTACCGAGGTGGGTTTTTTTCCGCCTCTCCTTAAATGCTTTGCAGTATGTACTAGGCGAAGTCTATGAGGAGAGTTGCGAACACCATCTGGGAGGCAAAACTTTAGCCTTAAAGGCACTCAGGGTGGGCTGCTATTGGCCGATGATGGAAGCAGACTCTCTTGCGCATGTCCAAGTATGCGATAAATGCCAATGACACTCCGACCATTATCATGCTCCACCGGAGGAACTATCCTCAAAGTCCATGCCCTGACCATTCTATTAATGGGGTATGGATATCTTGGGTCCGTTCTCTCAAGAACCTGGACAACTGAAGTTTTTGGTAGTGGCTGTGGATTACTTTACTAAATAGATTGAGGCGAAGCCCTTAGTCACCATCACTTCAGCCTGAATTCAAAAATTCACTTAGAGCCACATCATTACCAGATTCGGAGTCCCAGAATCCATTGTTACGGATAATGGGACGTAGTTCAAAGATAAGTGTTCGAAGAACTACTTGCTAGATTGAAAATAAAACATTATTACAGTGCTGTGGAAAATCGATGGACAAACGGACAAGCTGAAGCTGCAAACTGTATCATCGTCCACGGATTAAAGAGAAAGCTGGATGAAGTCAAAGGAAACTGGGCCGAGCAGCTAGACCATGTCTTATAGACTTACCGGACTACGCCCTACTCCACGATAAGTGAAACTTTTTTCAAGCTCACTTATGGTTGCAAGGCTATGATTTCGGTAGAGATAGGAGAACCCAATAGGGGTCTTCAAAACTTCTCTCTTGATAATGACCTCGAGTTAATGAAGGAAGACCTAGATCTTCTGGAAGAAAGAAGATGCGTTGGTCATATACGCGATGCTACGATTAAGCAGATAATGGCAGCCAGGTATAACCTGAAGGTTATTCCAAGGAAATTCTAGCTAGGTGACCTAGTCCTCCATAGGGCTGACATCGGCAAAAGAAATGCCTCCCAAAGGAAGTTAGCCCCTAAATGGGAAGGCTCTTACCGTATCATGATCAGCACCGACAAAAGAGCTTACACCTTGGAGACATTGACGGGCAAGCCAGTGAAGAACTTCTAAAATGCTGACAAACTTAGAAAGTACTATAGCTAAGTGCCTTCTAAGGCCTAGTCTCCTAGTTTACTTCATGTTTGATCAGCCTCAATCATTAGGGGAGCACATTATATAGACCTTAGTCATTTATCTACTCAATAAAACGAGTATTACGATTTTGATGCATTCACTTATAAAGTCTTCAAAGGCCTTCGAGGCTATTATGAAACTTGAAGTTATTATGGTACCCGCCGCAAGTTGTCTAATGTTAAACAGGTTGTGCAAAAGAAAAATCTCATCTCTAGAAAATTCCAACACTAAATCGTAAACATTAAAAGACCCCGACCAAGGACCACAAAAAATAAAACTAAAATCACAAGTGGATCTTAAATATCAAAGCAAGTGGTAGTAAACCCCAGATAAGGTTTCATTATACCAAGTCAGAGGATCCTAAAAATTAAACCATTATTAATGGAGCCCGGACAAGGTTTTTTTAACCTTAGGCATGGTTCTCAAATGCCAAAAACATTTTGGACATCAGATACTAAGCTAAGGTTCTAATTTCAAATCACGCCCGAGTCATAGAGGGAATCCTAAGTGTTTAATGGTAATAAGCATTGGACCTAGACCACAACTTTCTTTTTCAATTAAATTCCTAAGTCTACAGTAGTTGTTTTAAACAACACGATGGGCGTTGGACCCTAAAATAGACAATGGAAGCCAAAGTAAACCAAGCAAAATTGATTTAAACCCTGAAAATCGAGGTAATATCACTGTTCATACAAAAATAAAACCCAACGCAGGTGCAAAAAGCAAGAATCAAAATATTCACCTACTCTATAGTGGAATTTTGACACGGACCATGACAGAAGAACCTTCAGCACTTGGATTCTCTAGAGCAATACTAGGAAGTACAAGCTATCCATCCTATACCACCTTCTTGGAATCCAATGCATCTAAGGCCAGAGCAACCCCGAGATTGAAGAGCTGAACTTGCTTGATGGCATTCCTTGATGTCGGTGCAAACAGTGAGAAGCTGGTCAACGTCGCTTTGCAAGGAAGTAACCTTGTCTTTGAGCTATTGGTTTTTAGTGCGTAGGCCTTCGTTCTCAGCTTGAAGCATGGCTACATACCTCTTGACTTCTACCAAGCTAGCCTCTTTTCACTTCTTAATATCCTTCAGGGCAGCTACTTCACTTTACAGCTCTTGGGCCTGAGTCTCTGCATTGTTTTTGGCCTTTACGACCTCTTTCATGGCCCTAAGAGCTTAGTTTTCACCTTACTCAATGGCAGCGGCCCTTTCCCCTATCTCTTGCTCATGTTCTTCATAGATTTGCTCCAAATACTGAGTCTCAAAAGCAAGACTGAGACTAAAGGTTTCAAACCACAAGAAGGTACCCCTCTTTCTACGTTTGGCTAGATGGGTGGCAACTTCCCTATCTAGAAGGTTGAAGTCAATGAACTTATGAAAGTTTGACTCCTCATGCTATAGATTGATTGGCCCGGTGATATCTTCAATCTCTGCCTTCTTGCCTCGGTCATTAGACTGACCCTCATCCATCGCCTTTCTATTGCGCCTTTCAAGTGACGGGGGTGAGTCCTCCATATGGATAGGTTCCCTCTCTATCATTGGGACCTTAGCTGGCCAAGGTGGAGAAGTCAGAATTACATCGATAGGGACGTTTGATGGCCCAGGTGCATTCGCCATCTCTGCTAAACTTGCTGTAAAATCAACAAAGACAATAAGAAATACTATCGTAAAGCGGCATGAAAAACCATGTAAATAAGCATAGACAATGGCCTATACTACCTAACATGACCTAAATAGTCTCATCATCTGGGGTGTCTAATATATCTTTAGGCCGAATCAAACTAACCTCTCCAACCCACATTTTGAGGAAATCAACACATTTAATTTCTTTGTCGTCCAGTTGACTTAATTCCCTCTCGAATGATTGAGTGGGAATGCTTCATGCCGCCAGGTTCTAGTACAAACTGAATGTCAGCTCCCCATTGCTATCCAACCAAAAAGGGCAAGTATTTTCGGCTGCCATCAACTTGAAAAACTTCTCTTTAAAATCCTTGTAACTTTCCAAATATGGAAGAAAGACCTTCCTCCCTTTCCGAGATCAAACTAAAAGCCAGGATTGTTGAGGGGCACAGGCACCATGAACAGAATACTAAGTATAGAAGTAGAAAAATGCTTCATCCAAGCATCGCAACCCAACTAGCCGGCAAATTCTTTCAAAAGTCATGATGTTTACCCAACCATTGGGATGAATTTGAGTAGGGACAACATGAAGAGTGCGGAGGATAGCAATGTGAAAATTGTTGAAGGAAATCCAAAGTCCAAACCTGACAAAGAAGTCGTCATACATATACATGAAGTGTTCCCCCGTCTGCCGGGTCGAACACACCCTTTCATTCTCCGAGGACAAGATTTTAGAATTCGTGATCTCTTTTACACTTCTCGGTAGATCCAAGTAATACTTAAGCTCGTCAAGAAACTCCCTAGGCTAGAAACGGGATATCCAGTCAAAAGCATCATCCGCGACCCAAGGATAGACTAACCCCAGACCTTGACGAATACGAACCATGTTCTCTATAGCCTCTTGATTCTCCGGTTCCTGAACTTCTGGTATTGGGGTCAGTGCTTTAAGTCTTACCATTCTCCTTTTGGCCATTTAAGTTCCTGGAAGACACATAGAGGCTGGTGGTCAGAACCAGTTAAGTTCAAGACTTAAACATGGAAGTGGCAAATAGAGAGGACTGCTCACACCCAGACACTGGCCTCCGCACCCACCAAGGCTAAAGTCTCAGAAGGACACCTCTGCTGCACGCGGTAAGATGAAAGAGGTGTTTCTTAGGGCAATGCCATTGAAAGGAAAGGAAACAGTATTCCCACCCTTATTTGCAGAGAAAAAAGAAAAGTGCACTCCATTAAAGGGGTGCATAACCACTCATGAAGAAAGATAAACGCAAATAAGTTAGAGGGAAGGGAATACCTCAAGAAAAAAATGGAAGAAAGTGGAAGAAATCAAGCCACCAAAACTGTGTGGAAAAAAATGCTAGAACTGCCCTCTGCCGCCGTAAAGATCGTCGAAAATCTCTTTAAGCCACCATTTTCAAGAAAGAAATAGCAAAATGAAACAGAGAAAGGTTAAACCCCTATTCATAAAGACCATAATTAAAGGGTGATTCTATCCGAGTAGTCCAGATTTAAAAAGATACTCATTATAGCGTGCGAAGTACTATGCACGTCCGTTCAACTAGAGCACGCTGGGTGGCCCTCACAACTGTCATGACAATTAAGAGGACAATTACCTAGTAGACCAAGAGACACACAATCTCAGCATACTAGAGTCCAGAAATTCTCTACATACCCCGATTAAGTCTGAAGTATTCATTTGAGGAAGAGAAGTCGGCAAGAAACTAACTACCCTGGAAAGTCCCGACAAGTTACAAAGACCCTGGAGTATTTAAGCTCGCCATTTCACTGGTCTCGACTAAGTACCAAGCTGGGGCAACTTAACATATTACATCAAGGTGAGAGCTGGACTAATCCCGACAAAAGATAAACAACATGGATTGTAGCAGAAGGAAAAGAAAAGACAAAATAGAATTTAAAATAAAATTTTTTATTGATTCTCATTCCATACATCAAGAAAATAGGGGAAAAAAAATATTAAGACATGAAATTTATAAGGAAACAATAGCCACTAAAGAGCCCAGAAGGAGGAGTAAACATCACCGTCACCAGCATCTTGGATCATGTCACATCCACAGTTCCTCTGGAACCAACACTGGTCTCTTCTCTGTGAAACAACTTTGAAGAACTTTGGCAAACCGGGATAGAGCACTGCTGTCGAACTTCAAAATTACTGCTAAATTCTTCTTCCTTGCTTCCTTCATAATGATAATAAAGCTAGAGTGCACTCTTTTTTGGTGGACGAGGCACAATTTTTCATGAAGAGATTATTCTTTCGGAACCCTAACTAGTTTCATGATCACTCCACGTTGCTTTAAATCATAGAGCAGTCTCAATAGTCCCTCATACATATCCAAATGCTTTTAGAGGACTTGCCAAAGTTTAGGGTGAAGTACTTGCTAAGTTCTCAAAAAGGAGAAGTGTAAGCTCTATTTCTCCGAGGCAAGCCATCCAACATGACAGGTATCACAAATTTCTCCAGCGACAAAGCGTGGATCAAACACACCCTCGTATGTTGGGAGAGAAATATACCTACCATTAATATGCTGAAGAAGAAAAGTACCTAGTAGAAGAATCATTTACGAAGAAGGTAAAAATTTTCAGAAACTTAGGGAAGAACAAAAAGATGGTCTCCGCAAGAGGCAAAGTTCCTTATGAATACACAGGGAAGGAATGAGATATCATTCTCTAAAAAAAGGTCATTTCCAAATAGTAACACAGAAGTAAAGGGAATACCAATGTCAAATACAAACATTTCCTATTTATAAAGGGAATGAAGCGTTCTGATTGGCTCCTAGAAAGGGTAAACAGTCCCACCATAAAATCTGCATTCAATGCTCTCCATTTCCTATTAGTTACGAGAGCAGCAGGTGGTTAAGAAATAACAAACAATTGACGTCTTCCATTAAAGAATCTTTGATTCCCAATGAGGTCAAAGCGATGATTTCTAAAGAAAGTCCAGAATGATAAGTTACAAAGGACGTTACTACAAAGGAAAAGACCCCACGAACCACCCACGGGGACAACAAGAGTTAAACCTTGGACTGAGGAACAGAAATGTGGGCACGTACCCATTATGACTTCTAACCACATATTCCAACCTCAGAGGTATTTTACATCTGACAACGGACTTCGGCCTTAGTGTGAGACATCGCAAAACCTAGCATCATAGCTAGGGCTAAGTCTACCACGTGCCTTTTGATCCTAATAAAACTTATACCTTGACATTCAAGTTCTATCTAAGTGTCAAGATGGGGGCAACTGCTATGGACTGTGATTCAGGATCGCATCTAGTAGGATTAACCATGCACACGTTACACCGGACTCCGCCATCGATACCCCGATCAGAGCCGTAAACCCAAGGAATATGACATTAGACCATAGTGACAAAGATCACTAGATCTGCGCAGATTCTTATAACTGCCAATCATGATCTTTTGAGATTTTAGGATCCCTAACTACTTCTAACAGTGGATAATCATCATATCTATGTTCCTACATTATTGGGATGCTCTCTAGTGATAAAAGGAAGACAATCCTTAATACAATACCAATCTTAAATACTTGCATTTAATACTGATCTCATTACGATTCCAGTCATGCTATATAAATATTAAGCTAAGTCAACCTAATCATGTATTTATTATCTCATTGCATAAACTCTACTTGTGCACTGCTTGACTTGAGCGTTGGAGTCCCTTTGTAGATACCCACCCTTTGGTTTAATACACTTGGCAGCAGCTGCATAAGGAGGAAACCACCATATACGTGCCTATCTCAAGTACCCTCTGAATCCACTTCAGATCAGAATTGAATTGTGTACTTTAAAACATATCCCTTGTAAGACAAAAATGAAGACTTTGTATATAACTGTTTACTAAAATATTTTGATTGTCACTAATTAGACTATGGTAAACCCTTTGTCTACGGACAAAGTTTGATTCTAGATCTCAATTTGGAGAAGGGAATCACTTTCTTTTGAGATTCTGGTCTAAGTTAGTATCTTAAAGGAATGAAATTAATAATTTCGAATGTTAAGATTGTTATGCAAAATCCACAATCAAATGTTTATGCGTAATACTTAGTGAAAAATAAGTTCAAAAAAGAAATATGAAAGACTTTATTTTCGAGAAAAAAGGAAAATAGATACAGAAATGTAAAGAACTTGAATAGGAATAACAGGAATTAAAGTGCAGTTAAAGTAATCATGACTGTTACCAAGTGGCCTCAATACTCAAGAGGGGCGTGAATTGAGTTTATAAAATAAATTCGCAAATCTTTCACAAAATACTTGATTATTGATTTTCGTTGAAGCTATTAATTGATAGATATGAATAACTAATGAAGATTGAACATTTTCACTCACAAAAGAATCAACAAAATAGTATTTAAGAAAACAAGTATAATTAATGCACAAAGGTTAAAGAGTAGGGTTGAGAAAATCAAACGCAAGGTTTATCCTGGTTTAGCCACCAATCCACTTGTGGCCTACGTCCAGTTCTCAAGCAACCACTCAAGATTTTCTACTATTTCTTCAAGTTTCAATAGGTGCTTGACAACCTTTACAAATTAGAGCACTCAACTCCTTAGGATACCTCACCCTTTGAGTTTGAGCCTCTACAAACAAAGGATGCCTCACCCTTTTTAATTTGAAAAGATGTCTCACCCTCTTTTACAGAATAATCAAGATTAATAGAATGAAAATCTCATAAGAGTAATTGATACAAATTGAAGTCCAAATAATGCTCCTCAAGAATATCTCAAGTGATTATACAAAAACAAAAGCAATAAGGGTTTTTGTGATTGATTCTCAAATTAGAATGATAGAAGTAAGTTTCAAGTTGATGGTTAGCCATTAATGATGCCCTAACTCACGTATATATAGAGTTTTTGATCAATGGAGCCTTTGGGGGCTTTAATGGGTAGCATTAAATGCACCTAATATAGCCGTTAGGCAATGTCAGACTAGTTGTAATCGATTACACAATGCTTATAATCGATTGCATGGTTGTTTGAATGTGTTCTTGGCTTTCTAGGCAGGATGTAATTGATTATCAGCCTTGTGTGATCGATTAAATGGCCTTTGCCAGACTTGTAACTGATTACAAGTCTTCTGCCATGCTTGTAATCGAACACATGCTCAATGTAATCGATTACAAGGCCTCTATTTGTCTTGTAATCAATTAGAACACTTGTGTAATTGAGTACATTGGCCCTTGAACACATTTTTCAAGCCCAATTAAGTATCCAGGCCATTCTTAACTTAGAGAAACTTGGATTTGTCAAGATTAACATATGTTTTACAAAATTCAAGATTGAAATCAACATTTTTTTAAAATATGAACTTTGAATTTCAAGTTGATTTAAATAAATCTTGAAAAACCATTTGAAGATAATTAAGATACTTTGAGAGCATTTCACATTGATATTCTAAGACCATTAACCTATATCTAATATACCTCTTTTGATCTTGGTTTTCCTTCTTTTGTTCTTAGTCTTTTCTTTTAATCTTGATCTTGATCTTGACTTTGTTATCATAAAAAATTTATTTGATATACTTCAAGATATAATCATTCACAATGACAAGTAATATAAATTACTGAAAATAAAGAGCATAAAATAAGGCAATTTAAAGTAAAGACATATAGAAGTAAATGTGCAAGTATATAAATTGCAAGAAAATAAAGTTACAGAAAAATAATGAAAGCACATAAAAGAACTCAAATGATCCTTGAAAGAATCACTTTATTAGAAGTATAAAAGAATTTACAAAGAAAGTAAAGACTGGAAATGTAAAATAAACTTGTATTTAAAGTTGCATTGAATCTGAAAATGGTACAGGAATGAAAATGAAAGTGGATGGAAACATACTGAACTAGACTTGCGTGCTGTTTGTTCGAGATGTCAATAGACGTTAAAACATGAGTTTACAAGTGTTTGTGAGTATAGAATTTCTAACCCCTAAATGTTTCCATCATCATGGTATTTATAGACTTCCTAAGTAACTACCCCTTTTGCAAGATCTTGACAAGTGTCTGAAATAAAAATAACTGTCTAATGATTAGTAATCTTTGTCAAATAACCACAAGATCTTTGTCAACAATCCTCGTGCCACCAATAATTGCTCGATCTTTATTAGCAATCCTTGTGTTTGTCTTGATCTTATATCCTCAGCTGTTGTTAACTTCTATTTCAAATTCAAATCATTTCTTTTAAATTCAAACTTGAATCTTCGAACATTTGCTGGCTTCCACTCGAGGTCTCTTTTATCTTTAGAATTTTTGCTAAGTGTAGCTACTCTTTGTGTCTGATGTTTTGATAATCAATTGAAATCACTACTCCCTATATGAGATCGAAATGACCCTAATTGATTTTGAATCGAAATCAATATTTCAGTCACAACCTCGATTCCATTCTAAGAACTCATAAGTCCACAATAAATTATAGTCATGCCAAATCTTATACTGAACTATCAAAATGACACTATATCGAAGAATGTTTATTTTTGTACTAATAGATGCCACCCAATATTTATTCTCGAAGTATGAAAGATAAATATTTTAGCTGTTTGAGAATTACTTTTCACAATTGGACTTGAAAATTTTGCTTGCTCCATACTAGTTCAATGTAATACAAGCAATTGAAAAGTCAAATGGCAAAATTTGTAATTTGGGATTCAAATCTCCACTCACCTGTTCTGCTACTACGTGGCCATTCCCCATTAATCAATTGCTTCCACTACTTGGGAAACTATAAAGCCAATGATGGCTTTTAAGGGATAAAATGGCTTTAGCCGTACTCTATCACGTCCACATTTATTGGGATTGATGCCCCACTTCATTTTCACCATTCTTTCACCAATTTTGAAAAAACCCTATTTAAAGGTTTGCGAAGCATTTACCTTTTCTATGTTCTCTTCCTTATGCAACCTTTCATTCTCTCTTAACTCTCTCTCTGCATATTCTTCTGCCATCATTGAGCCATGAAGCTTCTTGATAAGCTTTATCTTTCTCCTTGTTCCTCTCTCAAAATTTCAAGACTTTCAAGCATCAATGGCTTATTCCTCTAACAAAATTGTTGCCTCTGCCCAAGCTTTACACTCAAGCTCTGAGACATAAGAAATGGTAGTTTTTCCAAACGTTGCTACTGTGACTGCTCCAGTGATAACAATGAGATTTTTTACGCTCTTGATCCTTCCACAGACAACTCTGAGCTTTGGAAGACCCAGGTAATGATCCATTTTTTCCATTGGCAAAGACAGGTTTGCATTTTTAGGTCCAACCCTTCCCAAAAAGGAATATGAACCCATTTGATCTTTTTTCCCCTACATTAAAGGAGAAACAATAATTACTTTCCATCCTTCCCTCAAAATGAATTTTTTCGATCATTTCCCAAAAGTTTTTCAAAGCTCAACACCTGCCAGTAATCAAACTAGACCCTTATACATCCGTTGGATAAACTGAATCGAAAATGCCAAGAAATCCGTTTAGAAATCAACTGGCTTTTTTTATTTTATCTAAATGAGTAGGGAGCGTATGGAATAAAATACTCCATGTTGATCAGTTCCTTCTTTTTCTGGAACAAATCTATTAATTCCTTTCACATCTCTTATGGGATACTGACTCCTACCCTTTTCAACAATGTTACCCAAGTGGCTTCAATACTCAAGAGGGGGGTGAATTGAGTATTTGAAACTTTTTGCAAACATTTATAAAAGCAAATTTCTTCAAAGCTATATATTAAACAAATACAACGATAAGGAAAATAAAAGAAAGCTTTAAACACAACAAATAAATAGGTAAGCAATATTAAATAAATTACTAAAAATAAAGAGATAAAGGAGAGAAGAGCAGACACGATATTTATCCTGATTCAGCCACCAACCACTTGTGACCTACGTCCAGTCCTCGAAACACAGTTCAATATTTTTCATTAATCAATACAAGCTTAAAACAGGTGCTTGCGACCTTTACAAACCTGAGCACTCCTCACACCTTGGGATACCTTACCCTTGTGCTTGAGCCTCAAAATAGGGATACCTCACCCTATTCACTAGAGAGATACCTCATCCTCTTTGAAGGATACCTCACATTCTTTACAACAAGGGATACCTCACTTTTTTACTGAGGGATACCTCACCCTCACAAATAACTAGAATATAAATGAAGAAAAACTCTCACAAAGAGTAAGTATTATAATTTGAAGCACTAGGAAGCTCTATTAGGATATCTCAAAGTTTTGGTGAAAAGAGCACAAAAAATATGAGAAAATAGAGAATCACATTTTTAACACAAGCAACAAATAATTCAAAACAGTTTTTCCACCTTCAAAAGAGACCAAAGGTCTCTATTTATAGAGCATTGAAGAAAATAGTCGTTAGGTACCATTAAAGCCATAATAAATGCAGAGACGTTGGCTGCCATTTTCAAAAACTAAAACAGAGCCTCATGGTTTATTCGAATACCATTAGGGTTATTCGAATACCACTGATTTAAAAGACTTGTGAAAAGCAGTTCTGAAGGAGGTTAGTCGAATACCTTTTATGTTATTCGAATGCCTCTATTAAAAGAAGCTTTCTGTGAAACAGGTCTATTCGAATACCTTATGATCTATTCGAATAGATCATTTTGGAAATCAGATTTTAGAGAGCTCTATTCGAATACCAAGTATAGTTATTCGAATACCATTTTGAAAAACAGAAAACATATGAACTTTAAAACATGGTTATTCGAATACCCCTGAGACAAAAACAGTTTTAACACTTTCAAATATACATAAAATGAATTTTTGGATTTTGGAAACTTATTTTGAAAAACATTTTAATCTTTTCTTCCAATACCAATGAGATATCCAAAAAGGTCTCCTTACAAAGATCCTAAATCCTAAAGCTAATCTTTGAAGATCTTTTGACTTGGTCTTCTCATCATCTTCATGTTTGTTATCATCAAAATTATTGTCCATGTCAGCTGGCCAATTACATTCTCTCTCTTGTTGATGATGACAAACTAACATTTGAGAAAAGAGTTAGTTCAGATAAATTGGAATTCACAAAGTTAATATAAGAAACTTACTCCCCCCCTTTTTCGTAAGATGTGATTTATATCAGAGATGTGCGCAACAACTCCCCCTTACTTTTGGAATCTAATTTCCATTTTAGTCTTACCTGACTTTTACTTTTTCTCCCCTTGACTTTTCTCAAACAAACAACTCAAACTATTTCTCCCCCTTTTGTCATGATAAAAAAGATGAGGCAATATGATATATATTCAGGTTTAACATTTGCATATCCTTAAATTGAATGAACTTTTTCCATTTAAATGTATGCTTGAGGTAGTTATCTCCCTACAACAAAATTCAAAGTACTTTCTTTGGTATCCATTAATTTTTAGATCCATAGAGGTTAGCCAAACTCATAAACAAATAAGCATTCAAAATAATAAGGCAAAACAACAAATGAGTTCACAAGGGCAAAAGATATTTCATTAATTAATTTGGCCAAGTAACCACTTGTTTAATACCACTTGTTTGTTACCACGTTTATATATTTATTAAAACAGTAGTCAATTACATTAAGCATTTGCATTACAAGGAATTTAACATATGGAAAAAAAAATTCTTGAGAAATGAAGGGGCAAGAGCAAGCTAAGAAATATGCATTTAAGTGCATCATGTGATTTTTATTTAAGGCATAAATTTAGGTCACATAAATTCAGGCTCAAATGAAAAAAGATGTATTTCAACATAACATCCATAGAGTCAGATTTGGCGAATTATATTTGCATTTGCCAAAAAAAAAAAATAGCAACGGAATAGAGATCAGGCCGTAAGCATGGCTTTCTGCCATAGGTTATTCGAATAACTCAGAGAGTATTCGAATAGCAAACACAGAATTAGAAATTTCTGAAACAGGTTATATTCAAATGGATAGATGTAACACCTAAACTGGGGATGTCACATTTTCGATATAATAATGATAAACATTACCCAAGTTATAAAACGTTTGGTACATAATTTGTATAAGTTGTAAAACTTTTCTTTTTATACATGATATCATTAAATAAAATAAAACAAAGCATAAAATAAAACAAACTATTATTGCACACCATAATATACATATGATTTTGTCTTGAGTATACAAATAATTTACTACTACAAATATTTAATAAAGCGGTAACACTAAAACATAAACATGCCCAAGTGCACATCAAAGACTTCTAACCCTCCGAAGGATCCTCCTCAGATGGATCGTCGGATGACAAAAATCCTGGATGTCTCGCAGCTCTATGGATAGGAGTCCATGCTGTCGATACACTACTAAGCTCATTGGGTGCAAGAAAACGTCCTCCCTAGTAACGCCTAATAGACAAAGGCATCTCTAGATGTAAATAAAAAGTAATAGTAAACATCGGTGCTCCATCAAACTCTCTACGAAGGGACACAGTCAGATACCCCACATAAACAACCGATCCTCTCTTAGCTCGCAGTCATCAGGCCTCAAAGCCTCCGTGAAACTCAAGTCTCACAAAACCCAAAAACTCAGGCAAAGCCATGGCCACTAAATCAATCCAAATGATAAGGGTGATCTAGCGGCTCGCCTTCCTCGAACTGGTTGTTAGGATGCTGGTCCTCCGGATATTGACAATCTAGAGGCTGCTCCTCTTCCTCTTCCTCAAACTCTTTACAGAACATAAATAATAATACGAAAAAATACATACAAAGAGGTGAGACAATCTACATCACTACCAGTATGACAGTACAGAAAACGAAAATACATATAGATATCATAATTGAATACCATAACACATACCATTATATCATATACAATATATCACTTCAAATATAAGTAATCACATTATGATGCAGACCACATATACAAATATACACCGACTCATTCCTACTCCATGGAACTAAACACAGATATCAGAGAGAATGATTCAAAAGACTTGTCCATACCTCAGGCTGCCCCAACCAAACATTTACACAGTCAAACGTCATGTAAACAGTACACAGTCAAATCGTCATGTAAGTAGTACACAGTCAAATCGTCGTGCACAACAGACATTGTACCAGACAGTCTCCACAAGATCTTGATTAAGAATAGTGCTTGTCGAGATCGTTAGTGCGTTACCCGTTACCACAGCTCAGAGGAGCTACCAACTGTCCACATGTGAAATCTTCCGCACACTAATGCCTCCAAGTTCACTCAAGGAACCACACTAAGCCTATTACACCCATAACACGGTGTAATTCATCTCGTCAGCCAATCGTCAATTTCAACCAAATTGACACATCTCTCAATGCATGAATATGAACCAAAATTACGCAAATACCCTCAATATCAATATTTCTAATATAGCGCGTCTCCATTTGACGGCACTATTTCTCAACATGTCCGGGTCCACCACTTTGGCCCGACAATAAAACTTATTGTTCCTTTTAATTGCGTAAAGATTTTATCGCGTTTTCATAATCGCGTCACCTTTTTCAAATGTTTTTAAATCGCGTAGAGGTTTTTTGACGTTTTTAATGCCGCGTAGTGTTTTTAAATCATTTTCTCAATCGCATAATGTTTTTAAATCATTTTCTCAATCGCGTAACATAAAAATCATTATTTTAAATACGCGTAAGCTATTTCTAGTATTTTTCAACTATGCAAAATATTTTCTTTACGTTCTAATTATATTTTGAAACTTTCTCCATTATTTGTCCATTTTTAATTAATTTTGATAGCATTTTGTCTAGAAAATTCAGTAAATGATATTTTCTACGTTTTCCTTTAAAAATTACCTCTTTTAGTCATAACAATTGTTTGCACCTTGAAACTTGCTTACACACTTCAAAACCCAAAGGGTGAGCTTTACATTAGTATTTTTCAAGTATTCAATTTATTTCTTATTTATACTTAATTTCTCTAATTAGGTTTCTAAAACTAAGTTCATTTATTTTGTTATCCAAAAATTCATTGAAATTGAATTCTTTCTAAGTTAACTACTTAGTCCACATTAGAAAATAATTTTGGAATCAAATATACATTGAATGGCATGTTGGCTGAAATCCAATATATTCTTTACAAATCACCATTAAATTATTTTCCATCCTCTAAATCATTGTAAAAATTCATTAATCCAATTAAATCAATTAAGTTATTCTTTTAGAAAATGGTTGAGAACATTTTGGTTCTCTTTGGAGTGATGAAGCCGTGAGCTTCCTTGTGTTCTTTGAAACACTCATGCAAATCCTCACATGTTATTCACATCCTACAATAATTATCATACATCTATGAACACATACCATATATTTTAAAGTTATAGACATACTTGCAAATAAAATAAATCACAAATAAGAAAAGACATTAAACAACCAAGTGAATGAATCCTTATGGATTCTTCACCACAAATACATCTATTTTCCCACCACCACACAAGGTTGATGAGATTAAATCTCTCTCTTACCTTAAGGGAAGACAAACTCCTTCTATACTCCTCCTAGTGATTTTCGTGTGACTCCAAGAAAACCCTAACAAGCTCAAACAAATTTTAAAGAGTCATAACTATAGTTGAAAAAGATAAACCATGGATCAATCATGGCTTAGAACCTAAGAAATTAAGTTAGAAATAAGAAACAAGGATTTTCACCTTGTAGAAAAGAATCTTCAAGGTAGTTTTCCAAGCTCAAGATGGATGATTTTGAAGGAACTCTCCACTAGAGAAGTTCTTAGAATGATGTTTGGATTTGAGAAGTAGTGTTAGGTGAAAATTTAGAAGAATGGAGATGTTGGTTTAGGGTGGTGGCCGAATAGCTCAAGGAGAAAAGTTATGGAGCTTTTCTTAGTGTTCTTGAAGAGAGAAAGGAATTTTTTGGTGATAGTAAAGATGAAGATAAAGATGAAATGACTTAGTAAAAATGCTCTCCAACCTCTCCTAATTTACTTGGCCGTGGAGCTCCCTCAAAGGAGGTGGCCATCTTTGTTGACCATCCAAGGACTCCTAATGGCCTTAGATGTGATCAAGGGTTAATATCCAAGGCATTGTCTCCAAGCTTGCTTCTCATTGGTGTAGAGAATCAAGTCACCAAGCTTCTTGATCCTTCTTGAAGAGCCTTGGCCGAATTGCTCCAAGGGAGAGCAAACTAGGTTTTAGTTCACTTAGGCAATTTAGTTAGACTTAGGTGCATTTGGTTAGGTTTCTTAGTTACTTGCCTAACTATCTAGTTACTTAAGATAACTAGCCATACTTTTGACATTACTAGAACCTTCTCTAACTAGAACCCTAAGGAGTAGCTAACTAGATTTGTTCCATTTAGTTACTACTTAGATACATTAGATTAACTTAGTTAAGCTTTTCTAGTTACTTACTAACTAGTCTAACCACTTTTGTGGACTAGCTTCCTATTGGCTTAGAAGTTTTCAAGCCATTTTTGTTGACTACATGCCATTGGTTTAGAAATAAATCAAGCCCATTTCGTTGAGTGGTTTTCCAAATGTGAGTCTCACAGACTTTTCTGAGTCCATGGTCTATTTTGAGCATAATTCTACAGTTTTTAAGACAGTAGGTACTGTCCAATGAAATAATATTATAAAAATACTAAATATTTTTATTACACAGTTAAATTCTAAAAATTAAAAGATCGATACACGTATCACTCGTAATTGAGTTTAGTAAGATCCCCCAGCTCCGAATAATCAAATTAAGATTTCCCCGGACCGAATATTATTATTTTCTTCACTCGGAGTAAATCACACACAACAATCAAATACAGTCACGAAACAGTCAAATTAATTTTATAACTCACAGAAAACATAAAACAGTACATTTAGGACAATATCGTAATTTAATCAAAAGTTAGGGTGTTACAATGGACATGCATTCGAATACCTCAGATGCATATGAGAAAAACTAAAATTAATAGGTAATAGGTTATTTGAATAACTATTGAGTTATTCGAATAGACCAGCTTATAAAAAATGAGAATTCAAGACTGATATATGGTATTCGAATAATCACAGGTCTATTCGATTAGACTTATCAGAAAAACACTAGAGAACACGTTCAAATGCAATGGTATTCGAATAACTTCAGAGTTATTCGAATAACTATATCAGGAGAAACATATTTACCGTGTACAGAGGTGCATTCTGAGAAAGGAAAAACTTGTTACCCAATGATGAAGTACTTATTCCAGGATTGCAACTCCAAGCTTCATGAAAACAAGGAAGAGAGCTTGGAATTATTTCTAGTCTTGTGCTTATAGTAGCCACTTTCAAAATGCCACAATGAGATCTTAGCCTTCAAGCACACCTACAACACACTTTAATTTTTGGTTTTTGGTACTAAATTTTCTTGGGTTCTTAAGTGTTAGTTTTAGGTATAGTACCCTTAGGAACCCATACCATTTTAGTTCCAATTTTTGTATTAATGTTTTTCCTTGCATTGTATATTGATGCACTATGTCCTTTCTTTCCACAATAGAAACATTTAATAAAAGGACTACATGAAATACTAGACTCAACAAAGAAATTTTTATAAAATTCTTGTTGATTTTTTGGGTTATATCCTATCTCGGCTTTTTGAAAAACAACTCTTTGTTTTCCTAACAAAATATTTAAATTATCTCTTCTAAAAGTGAATTTAAAAAGAGTGTTCTTTAAATCTTCAATTTCTTTTTCCAGAATATGACATGAAGAACAAGATAAAGATGTAGAAGCATGTGAAGTACAGGTTGAACATGCATCAATTAATCCTAATGTTTCATTTTCAATTTTTAATTCTTCTATTTCTTTATTTAAAATTAGAATTTGGTTTTCCAAAGAAGAAATTATTTTCTTAGATGAAGAAATTAATTTTGTGAGCTTTATTGATTCGTCATGCAATTCTTCGAAAGCATCTTGAAGTTCATCATAAGAAGGAGATAAGTCAAAGTTAAAAATTACCTCATTGTCGCTTTCTTCTTCTTCTTATCCTTTGGCCATAAGACATAGATGGACTTTTTCGCTATCTGAACTATCAGTTGAGTCTATGTCATTGTCATCCCATGCTATGTAGGCTCTTCTTCCCTTTCTTTCCTTGAAGGGTTTCTTTTCAAATTTCTCCATTTTCTTTTCGAAAATTAGGCATTCCATGTTCATGTGTCCAAGTTTACCACACTCGTAACAAGTTAGAATTGATGACGCTTTTCTTTGAGTTTCCTTTTTCCTGAGAAATTTTCTAACCAAAAGGCTGAGGTTTTCTTCATTTAGTTATGTGCCTTCTCCATCATCATTATCACCATCACCATCATTGGTTGAGGAAGTGGCTTTGAGTACAATTCCCTTTTTCTTCTTATCATTGTCTTCACTTTGATAAAGTCTATTGAGTTTTAATTCGTGCTCATGAAGTTTTCCAAAAAGAGTCGCAAGAGTCATCATTGCCAAATTTCTTGACTCTGAAATAGCTGCTGACCTTAGGCTGCCAAATCATGCTCAGATATCTCAAAACTTTGTTAATCAAATCTTCGTTAGAGAAATTCTTTCCATATGATGCAAGATGATTTACAATGTGGGTGAACCTCTTTTGCATTTCTTGAATGCTTTCTCCTTGGTTCATTGTAAATAATTCATATTCACGAGTTAGAGAATTGATTCTCGATCTCTTAACTTCACTAGTACCCTTATGGGTAACTTGTAAAGTATCTCACATTTCTCTAACAGTTTTACAATTTGAAATTCTAAAAAATTCATCATACCCCAAAGCTGTGGTAATAATGTTTTTGGCTTTTAAATTATATTAAACTTTTCTTTTATCATCATTAGACCATTCACTTCTTTGTTTTTCAATCTTTATCCCATTGACCTTTCACGTAGGTATAAATACGTCGTATTGGACATCATCCTACACATCTAGATCAATAGCTTTGATGAAAATTTTCATTATTTCCTTCCAATATGCATAACCATCCCCATTGAAAAATGATGGTCGATTTATGGAAGTTCATTCTGAAAAATCATTTGATGAAGCCATGTACTCTTGAAGCGGCTAAGCTCTTTATACAAGAGTCTAGCTCTGATACCACTTGTTACCCAAGTGGCTTCAATACTCAAGAGGGGGGTGAATTGAGTAATTAAAACTTTTCGTAAACACTTATAAAAACAAATTTCTTCGAAGCTATATATTAAACAAATGCGAGAAGAAGGAAGATAAAAGAAAGCTTTAAACACAACAAATAAATAGGTAAGCAATATTAAATAAATTATTGTAAATAAAGAGATAAAGGAGAGAAGAGCAGGCACGATATTTATCCTAGTTCAGCCACCAACCACTTGTGACCTACGTCCAGTCCTCAAAACACAGTTTGAGATTTTTTACTATTCAATACAAGCTTAAAACAGGTGCTTGCGACCTTTACAAACCTGAGCACTCCTCACACCTTGGGATACCTCACCCTTGTGCTTGAGCCTCAAAACAGGGATACCTCACCCTATTCACTAGAGGGATACCTCACCCTTTGAAGGATACCTCACATTCTTTACAACAAGGAATACCTCACTCTTTTACTGAGGGATACCTCACCCTCACAAATAACTAGAATATAGACGAAGAAAAACTCTCACAAAGAGTAAGTATTATAATTTGAAGCACTAAGAAACTCTCTTAGGATATCTCAAAGTTTTGGCGAAAAGAACATAGAAAATATGAGAAAATAGAGAATCACATTTTTAACACAAGCAACAAATAATTCAAAATGCCTTTTCCACCTTCAAAAGAGACCCAAGGTCTCTATTTATAGAGCATTGAAGAAAATAGTCGTTGGGTGCTATTAAAGCCATAATAAATGCAGAGATGTTGGCTGCCATTTTCAAAAACTAAAACAGAGCCTTATGGTTTATTCGAATACCATTAGGGTTATTCGAATACCACTAATTTAAAAGACTTGTGAAAAGCAGTTTTGAAGGAGGTTATTCGAATACCTTTTATGTTATTCGAATACCTCTATTAAAAGAAGCTTTCTGTGAAATAGGTCTATTCGAATACCTTATGATCTATTCGAATAGATCATTTTGGAAATTAGATTTTAGAGAGCTCTATTCGAATACCAAGTATAGTTATTTGAATACCATTTTGAAAAACAGAAAACGTATGTACATTAAAACATGGTTATTCGAATACCATGGGGTCTATTCGAATACCTTTGAGACAAAAATAGTTTTAACACTTTCAAATATATAGAAAATGAATTTTTGGATTTTGGAAACTTATTTTGAAAAACATTTTAATCTTGTCTTCCAATACCAATGAGATATCCAAAAAGGTCTCCTTACAAAGATCCTATGTCCTAAAGCTAATCTTTAAAGATCTTTTGACTTGGCCTTCTCATCATTTTCATGTTTGTTATCATCAAAACTATTGTCCATGTCAGCTAGTCAATTACAAACATGGCTGCCATTACTAGCCTTAAACCTGTTAGAAGGATAATTAAAAACACAATGAGTCCTAAAACATTAATTGAGCTTGATTTCTCGAAATTAACCTACACTGCCTTCATTCAGAATAACTATCTCAAGACAGATAAAGTCTTTGATGAAGAACATGTTGCCTTCCTCATGTTCTGGCTTAGTGCCTTTGTCTTCTATACCAAATCACTTCAAATCCTAAAATCTCTTCTTTCCTTGGCCATCCTTCTTCATGAAAGTGTTCCTCTCTATTTGAGAAAATTGATCCTTATTCAACTTTATTCTTCAATGACAGAAGAAATAAATCTACTTCGATCGAACGATAAACCCTTCATGAAACTTGGGGGACCTTTTTGGTTATTGTAATTTTGGCTCAACGCCATCTTCGAACCTCACCTTCAAAGTTTGAATTCTACCACCAATTACATAAAAATTGAAGGCCCTTGATTATCCCAACTTCATTATGCCTCCAAACTAGGCAATGATGTTGAAGACTTCAAATTCTTCTTTTCACTATTCATGACCATGCAACGTCAAATAGATAACTTCAACTTCTCACCTTTTGCTCTTCGTGATTGTGGCCTTCAATGGTTTCAAGAACCATTTTACTACGAGACTTCTCGGGCACAATTTGAAAACTTAGATATTTGGGCTCATACCTTGACCATTCAGATACTATCCCCTGGCTTCCCAAAATCAAATGATTTTAGCCTTCAACTCTACCTTCCTTCATGTGCCTTGTGACAGATTGGGTTTTCCCAATGCATTCCTGCTCATATCTCCCTAAAATACGAACATTAGATATGTGAGTCTGAAGCTAGGGATCTCCAACAATATAAACACTTCTTAAAGCAAAATGTTGAAAGAAGAGGAGGTTTTAATCCCTTCAAGTGCACTCCATCATTATACTCGACCCAGGGGTTTGAAGACTGGTGAAGGACAAAAGCCTAGAATCGAAGAATGCTTCCAACAATTTACTAATTCAACTTCATTTGTGCAGACAGGAGCAGCTAGTAAGAAATCTAAAGGTATGCATCTTAAAGAAATTTTTAACTTCGAAAAATTCTTTGAAGTTAAGTATGATCCTAAAAACTTAAGACTGGTGGTTCGAGAAGCTGAGTAAGTCCTAAAATAAAAGAAAGCAGAACACTATCAAAAGTGCTATGCTCGTTTCATTGGCGCGCTAGTTTTGAATTCCTCTTCCTTGTTGAAACGATTCGAAACCCTACTAAAGTTTCCTGCACTACCCAATGCTCCTTTTGGTAAGGCTGACCATTATCCATATCCCAAAAGTGGAGTGTTGGGAGTGGGTAAGGATTTGAAGAAATGAGAGGTAACTTTCACTCACCACTACTTGGACAACTGCCAAGTTCCAATCTATGGATATACTCAAGTAATTAAATATCCACCTTATGGTAAAGTCTTAAGTCCTATCCTTTATTTCCTTTATCTTAAAATTTGACTTACAAATTGTGTACTCATCAATGCAGTCTTAAAAAGGAATGAGGTTATGGTAGATGTGGGTGATGATGAAGACTAGAAGGATGAACCCCCAAAGAAAGCATATAAAACCAAATCAAAAGCTTCATCAAACACTGGATCTTCGTCCCAGCTTCCAAAGAAACCTATTCCAGTTCCCCCTAAACCAAATCTAATCTAAAAGAAGAAAAAGAAAGTGATCGAGGCCTCCGTAGAAACCACTCCGGAAAAATCACTGGTAAACTTTCATTAATTTTTTTTATATTACTAATTTCAATTAGTTACTGATTTTTGATTTCCTATTTTCAAGAAAAATCAACTAAACCTAGTCAAAATTAGGATGTGAATTTAGGACGTGTTAAACACGAAGTGTCAAAACAAGCACAAATCATTCTTTCTGAAAGTTCTGATGAATCCTCGAAAGAGGATGAAGAGCCTATTTCTTTAAAGAGTGCAAAATCAACTTCAGCTAGTTTGAGGGCTGAACCTTCAACAGTACAATCTTTCTTCTTAATTCCTTTTTGTTAGCCATAGCAACCATCACCCAAGAGGGGGGTGAATTGGTTGATCACAAATTTTTAAAACAACTTTGAGAAATTATGTATTTTGATATTTTCAATCAAAATATGCAGCAAAATAAGTTTAACAAAGATACAACCATTGTAGATTACTCAAATACAACTTGGGTCATATGATGAATCAAGCAAATAAGCTAGATATCAATTCTTAAAATCAAAACATCAAGATGACAAGATATGCAATAAATAAATATGTTGCACCAAATATTGAAATTAAAGAGTGCATGGATGAGAGAATCAAACTCAAGAATTTATCTTGGCTCTGCCACCAACCACTTATGGCCTACATCTAGTCCCCAAGCTTAACTTGAGATTTTCTTCACTATCTCCCAGACTTCACAGGTGCTAGGAAAACCTTTGTATAAATAAGAGCACTCTTTACATCTTGGGATACCTCATCCTTATGCTAGAGCCTCCAACTCTTCAAGCTTCACAGGTGCTTGAAAAAACTTTTATACAATAGAGCACTCACCACACCTTTGGGATACCTCACCCTTTGTGTTTGAGCCTTACTACAAGGGATACCTCACCCTCTTACAATGATTTTAAGATGAAGAGAAAGATTATAAACTCTTATAAGAGTTGGTATACAACTTAAAAAATAAAAGAATAGAAGGATTTTGCAATAAAGAGATCAAAATATGATTTTGATTATTTAAGAACCAAATCAAGTGTTCAAAGGTTATAAAAGCTTCAAATATCACTTATATATAGAGCCAAATTGATAAAATAGTCGTTGGTAGTATTTATAAATGATTTTTTATGAAAACTAGCCATTTATAACCGTTGGGAATGTTTTTGGGCATGGTGTAGTCTATTACAAGGATGATGTAATTGATTACATGACCTCTGTCAGAATTGTAATCGATTACAGGACTTATATAATTGATTATATGCATTCTGGTTTTGAAAACTGACTTTAAATAACCATAACTTCTTCATTTCTTATTCGTTTAAAGAAAATGACCACTCATTGGAATTATCTTTGAGTCTAGTTTCATATGCAATAAGTTTCAGAACAAAACTTAAAGTATTTTGAAAGTTATGATCAAAAGAGTAACTAAAGGTCAGCTTTTCAAACTCAATCTTGATTATTTTTCATAGTTTAAAGCAAATAGTCATAACTTCTTCATTTCTTATACATTTTAAGCAAATTCCACTCATTGGAAAGATATTTGAGTCTATTTTCAAATGAAACAAGTTTCACAACAAAACTCAAAGTATTTCGAAAGTTATGCTAAAAAAAGTAACTAAAAGTTAACTTTTCAAAACTCAAACTTAACTATTTTTCATAGTTTTGAACTACTAATATGACTAGCTTTTCAAAACATGTTTCTTGGGCAGTTTAGCATATAAGAACCATTTGTAAAGATTTAAAAATATATTTGAGCTCTTTTCTTATAAAACCTTATTTTTACATAGGAGAAAACCTAAAAAGAAAATATACCAATTCTAGTCCTTAGGCTTCTTGATGTAATCCAAGCTTCCAAAAATTTTTTCTCTTCAAATCTTGTAAATGCTTATAATATCTTATCATTCTCATTCTTCTTGAGTTGAGCATAATTGTGATTTTTTGCTTTCTTGTTGCAATGCTCACTCTTGATACTTGGACTATCCTACAAAGTATTGCTCACTTAAAACAAACATAGTCAGTCCAAATTCATAATTTAATATCTTCATATGTATGATTCATAAATGTATAACTCTAGTTCATCTAACATGCATATAAGACTTTCATAGACACATCCAAATAAGACATTTATCAATTACAAATAGATATGCTCTATATAGGATGCAACAAAGAACACTTTGCACATTTTCATTTAAATAGAGCCAAATCCAATATTATTTCATTGTAACTCATATAAAACATTATTCGATATATTATATAAAGAATCCTATACATATCTCATTGCATGATTATTAAGTGAAATATAACTAGATAAAATATATAATCATGCATGATACAATATGATCTATTAAGCACATCTATATAGCATAAACATCATTCCTTTTGTCTTGTAATTGTCATAATCAAAGCCTAACATATTAAACCATTGGGCCAAACTTATTTCTACACTTTTATTTGAAACTTTCCAGATTCATATTGACATCAAAATTTTATAAGAGGACTCTCCTCCCCCAACTTTTAGGGAAACATATCCCGTAGCCTCGAGAAGGTTAAGGACTCCATCTCCAATCCTTTTTCTTCCAAGGGATTCAATCCCAAATCCAGATGTTCTTACATCTGGGCCTGAAGTAACGTCAACCCTAAGTTCCTGTTTTGATGGGTTATTCGATGCAGAAGCTCAAATCAAATAAGAAATGAGCACTGGGGCACAAAATGTCTATGTCGAAACCAATATCCAGGTTTTATATATATATAACGAATCAATTCTTTTCATATTTTTTGTGAATGGTTCGTGACATTTGTTTATTTTATTCCATGAAAACTTGAATCTTGAAACTGACTCCACTCCAGAAATTCTTGTCGTCAAAGCTGATATTTAGGTTTGATACTTTCCTATAAATTACCAAAAAATGATAAAAATTCTTGAGAATTACCTCTTAACTTTCAATCATGCAGGAAAACATTGCTTTACATGAAACCAATACTTTAGTCAAAGTTGAAATTCCCATTTCAATCGAGACCATTCAGGCTTCCGAGAATGTCCTTTCCACTTCTGTTAAAATCCAATCAGGATAAATTGAAATCATTGTCGAAGAAGAGGCAGAAGCCATATGCATTGATGACGACGAGGATGAGAATGACATCCAAAAACGTCTGGAAGATATTATATCTAAACGATCTTTATCCTCGAAGTCCCATTATTTCACAGCTTACTCGGAAGTTGAAGTCCAAAGTATTTCTGCCCCCAACTATTAAAGGAACTAACTGATCTTTTAAACCTTGGGGTAGACCAAGTTATGGCTATCAAAGATAAGAAGAAAAAACCGTTGAGCCTGCTTGATCAATTAAATCGAAACAAGCATCTTTCGGCTTCGAACACTCAATTAGCTAACAAAGAACTGCTGAGCGTAACAAAGGACCTACCAACCAAACTCCACAGCATTAACCAAATCATTACCAATAACCATCAACTTCTCGATAAAAAGAGCCAACTGATGATAAATGTTGCAAAAGCCAAAAGAAAACATTCGAAACTCACTGTTGTTCTTATGAATGCTTATGTCTTAAAGCATGCCAAATGGTTTTTGATGATAACAAAGTCAAGATGAAGACCAAGATCAAAAGAAAAGACTAAGACCAAAAGAAGAAGACCAAGATCAAAAGAGGTATATTAGGTATAGGTCTTAGAACATCAATGTGAAATGCTCTCAAGGTATCTCAATTATATTCAAATGATTTTTCAAAGATCTCTTAAATCAACTTGTTTTTCAAAGTTCATATTTCAAAGAAATGTTGATTTAAATCTTGGATTATGTTAAACATTTGTAAATCTTGTTTAGTCCAAGTTCCCCAATGTTAAAAATGGCCTGGAGACTTAATTGGACTTGAAAAATGTGTTCAAAGGGTAAGGTAATCGATTACACATATGTTGTAATCGATTACAAGCTAAACAGAGAGATGATAATCGATTACATTGAGCATGTAATCGATTACAAGCATGGCAGAAGCCTTGTAATCGATTACACCAAGTGCGGCAATTGATTACAAGTCTGGCAAAGGCCATGTAATCGATTACACAAGGATAGTAATCGATTACATCTTGCCCAAAAAGCCAAGAACACATTTATACAGCCATGTAATTGATTACCAAGAGTGTGTAATCGATTACCAATATTCTGATAGTGCCCAACGACTATTTTCTTGGCATTTAATGTTGCCATAAAAGCCACCCAACGGCTCTATTGATCTAAAAACTTATAAATACTCATCTTGGGGCATCATTTATGGCTAACCAATAATGAGAAACATCTTTCAATCACTCTAATTTGTGAATCATCATTAAATCACTTGTGCTATGTTTTGGTACATATTTGAAATATTCTTGAAAAGTATTATAGGGCTTTAATTTATGTAATCTACTCTTGTGAGAGTTTCATCTTGTAAACATTTTGATTCTTTGTGAAGAAGGTGAGGCATCCCTCTAGAGAAAAGGGTGAGGTATCCCTTGTTTGTAAAGAGAGAGAGGTATCTCTCAAAAGTTGTAAAAGGGGGTGAGGTATCCCTCTAGAGAAAAGGGTGAGGTATCCCTTGTTTATAAAGAGAGTGAGGTATCTCTCAAACGATGTAAAAGGGGGTGAGGTATCCCTCTAGTGAAAAGGGTAAGGTATCCTGGTTTTGAGGCTCAAGCACAAAGGGTGAGGTATTCCAAGGTGTGGTGAGTGCTCTATTATGCAAAGGTTTTCAAGCACCTATTCAAGCTTGAAGTTTAGTGGAAAATCTTGAGTGGTTTGCTTGAGGACTGGACGTAGGTCACAAGGGGTGGCTGAACCAGGATAAATCCTTGTGTTTGTTCTTCTCAACTCTATCTCTTTACTTTGTGCTTTAATTATATATGCTTGAGTTGAGTTTGATATCTAGCTTTGCTTGAATACCTTATGTAACACCCCAATTTTTAGAAAATGTTCCGAATGTACTGCTTGTTGTTTTTCAAGCTTTCGTGTGAATGACCGTTGTGTCCCTATTTTACTGTTTCTCGATTTCTGCATGAAATACAAATACGTTTATACAGGCTCAAATTTTATTTGGTCTTTTTACGTAATTTGTTTCGAGACGGTAAAATAAAAGTTTTTCTGAGCTACTGTTTTAATTTTTTTGGAAGATATACAGACAATTAATACTGTCTGTAATTTTATTTGAACTTTTTGGATGATTAGCTACGTTGTGGGAAAAAATTGGAAAATGACCATTACGTCCCGAACGTTTGTTTGTACTTTTTTTTTGTTTTTAATTGTTTTCTACTTGATTTAGTGTCCAATATTACTGTCTGTGATTTTATATGACTTTTTGTGTGATTTGCTACTGGGCAAGAAAATAATATTTTTTCGGACCGGTAAAATTTGTTTTTAATTATTCGAGGCGGGGGATCTTACTAAACCCAATTTCGAATGAGCCTAAAATTAATCTTTTAATTTTTAGGATTTAACTATCAAATAAAATAATTTTGTATTATTATAATATTATTTTATTAATCAGTATAATTTAGTGACAAGTGGACCCTAAAATGTTTTGCGGGACCCCGTTTAGCTAAACCAATTAACTTAGTAGCTTAATTAAACATGATTAGTGGAGGAATATTCTTGAACATGATGATAAGGCTTGATGACTAGGTTATTAGTCACTAAGCATGGTGACTAGGGCTAATGACTAGGTTAGGAGCAACCAATAGGAAACAAGCTTGCTAATCAAGGCTTAATCTTGACCTTTGATGCATCCAAGGGCTTGGATGGAAAGCCAAGCAAATGTCCACCTTGCAAGCCATGATGTCTACGGCCAAGTGAGGTTTGGAAGACCAAAAATCACTTTGCTTGCATGCATTTTCTCTCTTCTCTCTCATCCAAGAACCCTAAACACCATTGTTGCTTCCTTTCTCACCTATTCGGCCAAGCTTGATACTACACCATTCAATCACCCAAAATTTCTTCTAACCAAGTTTTCTAAACCTAAATACAATCCTAAGAACATCTCTACTTGAGAGTTCTTTCAAAATCTTACATTTGAAGCTTGAAAACCTACTTGGAAGATTTGACCAAGGAGGTGAAATCTCTTGTTTTTCTTTTCTAAACTCCTTTTTCAAAGTTCTAAGCCATGATTTATCCATGGTTAAGCTCTCTTTTAATGATTAGTAATTTGTAGTTTTTGTTTAAGCTTGCTAGGTTTTTGGAGGAGGAAAACCGAAGCTCTAGGAGGAGTGAAAGAAACCTTTTGTCTTCATTTAAGGTAAGAGGAAGACAAATCTTATCATCTATGGATGGTGGTAAGAAGATGGAGTTGATTTTGTGATTGTAGAATCCATAAGGATTCATGTGTGTGCTTGTTAGTAGCTTATTTGATGTGGTTGTGTATTTGTTAGTAGCTTTCCTATTTGTTGTTTGTAATAAATTGCATGTCTACAAGCTTTAAGTTGCATGTCTATAAGCTTTGATAATATTGCATGTGTTAGAATTGCATGATAAAGTATAGAATTGCATGATAATGTATAGGATGTGAATAACATGCCAAGGAAATGCATGTGTGTTCTAAAGAACACTCCATAATGCCCACGGTTTGTAACCAAATGGGGAACCAAAATATTCTCTTAATTTTCCTAAAAGGTAAGTTAATTAACCTAGGAGAATTAACAAGATATTAAGTTGTTTAGATCATGAAAAATGAATTGAGAAATCAAATGGTAAGACTTAGTATTTTCGGCCAACATGCCTAAAATTAATGTGTTGATTTATAAAACTATTTTCTAAAACAATGGGTTCATGAATTTAAACAATACAGTAAGTTTGAAAGGTATTTAGAAGATGAAAAATAATTTTGAAATCAAATACAAAAGGGTTTATGAAATTTGGCCAACATGCCAAACTAGGTATTCATAATTTCTAAAATCAATACCAAACCTCTTTAAGTAATATAAGCTAAAAAGGAATTTTTTTCTATAAAGAATTTCGAAGAAAACAAATTGATTTGACTCAAGTTAAAAGATTAAAACTAATGATTTTATCGATAGAAAGGAAATACAGTACTTTCGAGAATTTCTAACATATAGCTCACCTTATGTTTTGAAGCATGTTAGAGATTTTCAAAAAGAATTAAATTATATGGTTAAAAATTAGGTAAACAGAAATTTTTATGGAAAATTTAGGAAACCATTTATATAAATATTCTAAACAAAATACTATCAATTTTTAGTAAAAACGGACAAATAAGATAGAGAAGAGGTCCAAAAGACAGTATACGGTATAGAAAATATTATACGTAGCTTAAAAGTATTATTTATTATTTCTGTTTATTTAAACAGTAATTTTTAAGGAATTCGGTCAAGAAAATGATTTAAAAATTTTACGCGATTGAGAAAACGTATTAAAAATCCTACGCGATTTTGAAAACAGAAAAATATATTTACGCGATTTCAAAACATTTATAAAAACGATGAGATTGTGAAAACGCGATAAAATTTCTACGCGATTGACCGAAACAGTATTTTTCTGGAATTTTCTGTATTTTCTGCTGTCGGGCTATGAGGTGAACCCGTACAGGCTTTGAGACAGTATTTGTCCGGTGGGACTTACTGTATATTTTTGCCATTGAGGGCAAGCCATGAGGGCATATTTTTATACCATGAGGGTATTTTGGTAATTTGCCAATTTTTGGTGAATTTTGGTTGACGAGGTGAATCACATCGTGTTGTCGATGCGATAAACGTAGTGTGGTTCATTGTTCTAATGAACTTGGAGACTTTAGTGTACGGGATTCCATATATGGACAGTCGGTCGCTCCGCTGGGCCGTGGTAACCGATAGCACACTAATGGACTCGGCACGTACTATATTTAATCGAGATTTGTAAAGTCTAGTAGTACATTTACCCGTAGTGTCACGACGTGAGACAGTGAACTACACCACGCCTGGATGGTAAATTCCCAGTGATGTGGAGCTATAGACGCAACGTATGACCGCGGAATAGTTGGCTGGGCAGCCGTGGTACTAATAGATTTTTGCGAGTCATTCCCTCTGATATCTGTGTTATCTGTGTTGTTTAGCTCCATGGAGTAGGAACGTGTCATATTTCTTATGAGTATATCTGGAACTTTATTTTATCTTATCTGTCTATTTTATCTGGTTAGTATTATGAGGATTATTTATCTGTTCTATTATTTTATTTGTGATATTATGTGTCGTTATGATAATTAAATCTTTTTCTTTATTTGGTTACTGATTTCTGTTATAGCTTTTCATATTGCATGAATTGTATAACTGTTGTTTGACGTTTTCTTATTTACCATGTTTGTGATGATTTTAGATTGTCTTACCTCTTTTTTGTATTGTGTATGTTTCCTGTATATTTATTTTACGTGGTAAAGAGTTTGAGGAAGAGGAAGAGGAACAGCCTCTGGAGGTTCTCAGTACTCGAGGAGGAGGAAGATCGCCTAGCCAACGACCGGTTGACGATCAAGAACCATCTCGATCATCCATATCCATTGGATTGATTAGTTTTGGTATGGCGGTGCCTGGATTTTGGGGTTCGTGACTCTCGAGTTTCACGGTGAATCGTTAGCGTGGCACATGAGAGGAGATAGAGACTCCGTGACGTATGCGGGACGGATGACGGTGACCCTACGCCATAGATTTGATGACGAGCCGTGATGACGACGACGGTGTTTCGCATTTAGAGTTACCTTTATCCATTAGGCGTCATTGGGGTGGTGTATCCACTGAGCCTAGTGAGATGACACTCGTATCGACTGCGCGGTCTCATGTCCGCCGAGTGTCAAGGCATCCTGGATATTTATCTTCTGATGAGTTTCCTGAGAGTGATCCATCAGAGGAATAAATATTTATGATGTGTATTTTAGGGCGCGTCTGCGTATGGTCGTAGAAATTGCTTTACTGTTTTTATTTACTGTTTATGTTTAAATATTTGTAGTTGTAGTTGTAAATTATTTGTATAACTTATAACTTGGAACATATGTATATTATGAGTGATGTTGTTCTGTTTATTTTATGTTTTCCGCAATATTTTATTTTTAATAATCTGTTTATCAGGAATTATCTTACAATATATAATATTATTTAACAAATGTTTTATAACTTGGGTAGATTTTATTTATTTTCTTTATATATGTGACATCCTCCAAAAGGGTGTTACATTAGTTGGTATCAGAGCCCAAGTTAGAGTCTTTTGGGGTTGTGGTTGGGTCTGTTTTTTTGTTTATGCTTTGTGTGATTCTCTGTGATTTATTTTCGAAAGGATGTATCTGACTTTGTTTTGTTATGTTTGGATTGTCCTATTGTTGTGAAGGGCCGTTTGTTTATGGTCAACTTGATTTGTTTACCTCTTGTTGAGATAGATGTAATTTTAGGGATGGACTGGTTATGTTCTAACCATATCCTTATAGACTGTGCAAGTAAAACCATAGTTTTTCCTAAGGAAGAAAAGTCTGGGTTCTTAATCGCTATTTGTTAAGGTCAAGTCTTTGTTAAGAGATGGAGCGCAGGATATATGGTATTGTCTTCTCTAGAAGTTAAGAATGAGAAGGATGTGAATACTATTCCCGTTGTCAACGAGTTCCCGATGTTTTTCCCGATGACGTACACGGTTTGCCACCCGAGAGGGAGATCGAGTTTTCAATTGATTTAGTACCAGGAGCGGGCCCTATCTCAATTGCACCGTATCGTATGTCGCCACGTGGAATTGGAGGAGCTGAAAAAGCAATTGGTGGAACTGTTGGAGAAAGAGTTTGTGCGACCTAGTGTTTCACCATGGGGTGCGCCGCTGCTTTTGGTCAAGAAGAAGGACGGAACTTCTCGGCTTTGTGTGGATTATCGTCGGTAACAAGGTGACTATCAAGAATAAATATCCGCTTCCAAGAATTGACGACTTGATGGATCAGTTGAAAGGAGCTGTGGTATTTTCCAAGATAGATCTGAGGTCTGGTTATCATCAGATTCGTGTTAAAGGGGAAGATGTGCCGAAAATTGCTTTTCGAACTCGTTATGGACATTATGAGTATCAGGTAATGCAATTCGGAGTGACGAATGCTCCTGCCATATTTATGGATTATATGAACAAGATTTTTCTTCCTTATTTAGACAGATTTGTTGTTGTCTTTATCGATGACATTCTAATCTATTCTCAATCTAAGGAAGAGCATGCTGAACATCTTGGTGTTGTTCTTCGGATTTTGAGGGAGAAGCAGCTGTATGCGAAATTGGCTAAGTGTGAGTTCTGGTTGGAAGAAGTCCAATTTCTAGGTCACGTGATTTCCAAAGATGGTATTGCGGTAGACCCATCTAAAGTGGAGACTGTTTTACAGTGGGAAAGACCTAAGACGGTAACAGAAGTTCGAAGTTTTGTTGGACTTGCTGGTTATTATCGGAGGTTTATCGAGGATTTTTCCAAGATTGCTGGACCACTTACGCAACTTACGAGGAAAAATCAAGCTTTTGAATGGACGGAAGAACGTGAAGCCAGTTTTCAAGAGTTGAAGAAGAGGTTAACGACTGCACCTGTGTTGATCTTACCGGATTCGAAGAGATCTTTTGATGTGTATTGCGACGCTTCTTATCAAGGGCTAGGATGCGTATTGATGCAAGATCGGAACGTTGTGGCGTATGCTTCTCGACAATTGAAGGTTCATGAGAGAAATTATCCAACGCACGATTTGGAATTGGCCGCTGTGGTTTTTGCTCTAAAGATATGGAGACATTTTCTCTATGGAGCAACGTTCAACATCTTCAGTGATCACAAGAGCTTGAAATACTTGTATGATCAGAAGGAGCTGAACATGAGGCAGCGGAGATGGTTAGAATTCCTGAAAGATTATGATTTTCAACTGTTGTACCACCCTGGCAAGGCGAATGTTGTGGCTGATGCCTTAAGTAGAAAGATTATCAGTGCTTCTGCTCTGATGATCAAGGAAAAGGAGCTCATTGAACAGTTTCGAGATGTGTGGTCATTTGTTGAGTTGAAACCGGGAAGATCTGTATTAACATGGTTACTATCTCGAGCAAGCTGATGGAAGACATAAGGGAAAAAACAGAATGCCGATGAATTTTTGCAAGGAATAAGAGAACAAATAAAGCAAGACGAGACAATAGAATTCAAAGAAGGAACGATGGAATTCGAGGTTTCGGGGTAGAGTATGTGTTCCTCGTGACCGGAGCTGAGGCGATATATTGAGGAACATGCCCATACTAGTCTATTGAGTATGCATCCGTGGCATAACAAAGATGTACCAAGACTTGAAGAAGTTATTCTGGTGGCATGGATTGAAGAGTGATGTTATTAGGTGCGTGTCAACTTGTCTAGTCTGTTAAAAGGCGAAAGTGGAACATCAAAGACCAGCATGAATGTTACAACCGTTATCTATTCCAGAATGGAAATGGGATAGTATATCGATGGATTTCGTTACTGGTTTGCCAAAGACGAGGAAAGGTCATGATTCGATATGGGTTATAGTCGATAGGCTTACGAAATCGGCTCATTTCTTACCAATTAATATTAAGTATTCATTAGAAAGATTAACCCAGTTGTACATCAGTGAGATTGTCAGATTACATGGTGTACCTACATGTATAGTTTTTGATTGAGATCCGAGGTTTACGTCAAGGTTTTGGCGGAGTCTGCAAGAAGCTATGGGAACTAAGTTACGACTGAGTTCAGCGTATCATCCACAGACAGATGGTCAGACAGAGAGAACTATACAGTCTTTGGAAGATCTGTTGCGTGCTTGTGTTTTGGAACAACGAGGAAGTTGGGATGAATTTTTATCTTTGATAGAATTCACCTACAACAATAGTTTTCACTCAAGCATCGGAATGGCACCTTATGAAGTGTTGTATGGAAGACGATGTCGGACACCGTTATGTTGGTATCAAGATGGGGAAAGTATGACTATTGGACCCGATCTTGTACAACAGACTACGGAAAAGGTAAAGATGATACAAGAGAAGATGAAGACGACGCAAAGTAGACAGAAAAGTTATGCCGATAAACGAAGACGACCTCTTGAGTTTGAGGAGGGTGAGCATGTGTTTCTAAGAGTTACTCCTACGACCGGTGTCGAAAGAGTTATTAAGTCTAAGAAACTTACTCCTAAGTTCATTGGACCGTATCGATTATCCGACGTATAGGTCCCGTAGCGTATCGATCGCTATGCCGCCGTTTTTGTCGAATCGCATGACGTGTTTCATGTGTCTCGATTACGAAAGTATATACCGATCCGACGCATGTTATACAACCGGATGACGTACGATTGAAGGAGAATTTGACTTACGAGACTTTACTCGTCGACCGAGGACGAAAGGTAAAGCAGCTTCGAGGGAAAATGATTGAGCTAGTGAAGGTCATATGGAATGATGTGACGGTGAAGCTACCTGGGAGCTGGAAGATAAAATGAAAGATCAAGATCCTCATTTTTTTTTGAGGAACAAATAATTTCGAGGACAAAATTTTTATTTGTTGGGGAGAATTGTAACACTCCAATTTTTAGAAAATGTTCCGAATGTATCTTGTTTGTCGTTTTTCAAGCTTTCGTGTGAATGACCGTTGTGTCCCTATTTTACTTGTTTCTCGATTTCTGCATGAAATACAAATACGTTTATACAGGCTCAAATTTTATTTGGTCTTTTTACGTAATTTGTTTCGAGATGGTAAAATAAAAGTTTTTCCGAGCTACTGTTTTAATTTTTCTGGAAGATATACAGACAATTAATACTGTCTGTAATTTTATTTTAACTTTTTGGATGATTAGCTACGTTGTGGGAAAAAATGAGAAAATGACCATTACGTCCCGAACGTGCTGTTTGTACTGTTTTTGCTGTTTTTAATTGTTTTCTACTTGATTTAGTGTCCAATATTACTGTCTGTGATTTTATATGGACTTTTTGTGTGATTTGCTACTGTAAGGTGAAAATAATATTTTTCCTGACCGGTAAAATTTGTTTTTAATTATTCGAGGCGGGGATCTTACTAAACCCAATTCTGAATGAGCCTAAAATTAATCTTTTAATTTTTAGGATTTAACTATCAAATAAAATAATTTTGTATTATTATAATATTATTTTATTAGTCAAGATAATTTAGTGATAAAGTGGACCCGAAATGTTTTTATGGGACCCCTGCTTTAGCTAAACCAATTAACTTAGTAGCTTAATTAAACATGATTAGTGGAGGAATATTCTTGAACATGATGATAAGGCTTGATGACTAGGTTATTAGTCACTAAGCATGGTGACTAGGGCTAATGACTAGGTTAGGAGCAACCAATAGGAAACAAGCTTGCTAATCAAGGCTTAATCTTGACCTTTGATGCATCCAAGGGCTTGGATGAAGCCAAGGGCTTGGATGAAGCCAAGCAAATGTCCACCTTGCAAGCCATGATGTCTACGGCCAAGTGAGGTTTGGAAGACCAAAAATCACTTTGCTTGCATGCATTTTCTCTCTTCTCTCTCATCCAAGAACCCTAAACACCATTGTTGCTTCCTTTCTCACCTATTCGGCCAAGCTTGATACTACACCATTCAATCACCCAAAATTTCTTCTAACCAAGTTTTCTAAACCTAAACACAATCCTAAGAACATCTCTAGTTGAGAGTTCTTTCAAAATCTTACATTTGAAGCTTGAAAACCTACTTGGAAGATTTGACCAAGGAGGTGAAATCTCTTGTTTTTCTTTTCTAAACTCCTTTTTCAAAGTTCTAAGCCATGATTTATCCATGGTTAAGCTCTCTTTTAATGTTTAGTAATTTGTAGTTTTTGTTTAAGCTTGCTAGGTTTTTGGAGGAGGAAAACCGAAGCTCTAGGAGGAGTGAAAGAAACCTTTTGTCTTCATTTAAGGTAAGAGGAAGACAAATCTTATCATATATGGATGGTGGTAAGAAGATGGAGTTGATTTTGTGATTGTAGAATCCATAAGGATTCATGTGTGTGCTTGTTAGTAGCTTATTTGATGTGGTTGTGTATTTGTTAGTAGCTTTCCTATTTGTTGTTTGTAATAAATTGCATGTCTACAAGCTTTAAGTTGCATGTCTATAAGCTTTGATAATATTGCATGTGTTAGAATTGCATGATAAAGTATAGAATTGCATGATAATGTATAGGATGTGAATAAAATGCCAAGGAAATGCATGTGTGTTCTAAAGAACACTCCATAATGCCAACGGTTTGTAACCAAATGGGGAACCAAAATGTTCTCTTAATTTTCCTAAAAGGTAATTAATTAACCTAGGAGAATTAACAAGATATTAAGTTGTTTAGATCATGAAAAATGAATTGAGAAATCAAATGGTAAGACTTAGTATTTTCAGCCAACATGCCTAAAATTAATGTGTTGATTTATAAAACTATTTTCTAAAACAATGGGTTCATGAATTTAAACAATACAGTAAGTTTGAAAGGTATTTAGAAGATGAAAAATAATTTTGAAATCAAATACAAAAGGGTTTATGAAATTTGGCCAACATGCCAAACTAGGTATTCATAATTTCTAAAATCAATACCAAACCTCTTTAAGTAATATAAGCTAAAAAGGAATTTTTTTCTATAAAGAATTTCGAAGAAAACAAATTGATTTGACTCAAGTTAAAGGATTAAAACTAATGATTTTACCGATAGAAAGGAAATACAGTACTTTTGAGAATTTCTAACATATAGCTCACCTTATGTTTTGAAGCATGTTAGAGATTTTCAAAAAGAATTAAATTATATGGTTAAAAATTAGGTAAACAATTTTTATGGAAAATTTAGGAAACCATTTATATAAATATTCTAAACAAAATACTATCAATTTTTAGTAAAAACGGACAAATAAGATAGAGAAGAGGTCCAAAAGACAAGATATACGGTATAGAAAATATTATACGTAGCTTAAAAGTATTATTTATTATTTCTTTATTTAAACAGTAATTTTTAAGGAATTCGGTCAAGAAAATGATTTAAAAATCTTACGCGATTGAGAAAACGTATTAAAAATCCTACGCGATTTTGAAAACAGAAAAATATATTTACGCGATTTCAAAACGTTTATAAAAACGATGAGATTGTGAAAACGCGATAAAATTTCTACGCGATTGACCGAAACAGTATTTTTCTGGAATTTTCTGTATTTTCTGCTGTCGGGCTATGAGGTGAACCCATACAGGCTTTGAGACAGTATTTGTCCCATGGGACTTACTGTATATTTTTGCCATTGAGGGCAAGCCATGAGGGCATATTTTTATACCATGAGGGTATTTTGGTAATATGCCAATTTTTGGTGAATTTTGGTTGACGAGGTGAATCACATCGTGTTGTCGATGCGATAAACGTAGTGTGGTTCATTGTTCTAATGAACTTGGAGACTTTAGTGTACGGGATTCCATATATGGACAGTCGGTCGCTCTGCTGGGCCGTGGTAACCGATAGCACACTAATGGACTCGGCACGCACTATATTTAATCGAGATTTGTAAAGTCTAGTAGTACATTTACCCGTAGTGTCACGACGTGAGACAGTGAACTACACCACGCCCGGATGGTAAATTCCCAAAGTGATGTGGAGCTATAGACGCAACGTATGACCGCGGAATAGTTGGTCGGGCAGCCGTGGTACTAATAGATTTTTGCGAGTCATTCCTCCGATATCTCGTGGTATCCGTGTTGTTTAGCTCCATGGAGTAGGAACGTGTCGTATTTCTTATGAGTATATCTCGGAACTTTATTTTATCTTATCTCGTCTATTTTATCCGGTTAGTATTATGAGGATTATTTATCTCGTGATATTTGTGATATTATGTGTCGTTATGATAATTAAATCTTTTTCTTTATTTGTTACTGATTTCTGTTATAGCTTTTCATATTGCATGAATTGTATAACTGTTGTTTGACGTTTTCTTATTTACCATGTTTGTGATGATTTTAGATTGTCTTACCTCTTTTTTGTATTGTGTATGTTTCCTGTATATTTATTTTACGTGGTAAAGAGTTTGAGGAAGAGGAAGAGGAACAGCCTCTGGAGGTTCTGTACCCCGAGGAGGAGGAAGATCAGCTAGCCAACGACCAGTTTGACGATCAAGAACCATCTGATCATCCATATCCATTGGATTGATTAGTTTTGGTATGGCGGTGCCTGGATTTTTGGGGTTCGTGACTCTCGAGTTTCACGGTGAATCGTTAGCGTGGCACATGAGAGGAGATAGAGACTCCGTGACGTATGCGGGACGGATGACGGTGACCCTACGCCATAGATTTGATGACGAGCCAGTGATGACGACGACGGTGTTTCTGCATTTAGAGTTACCTTTATCCATTAGGCGTCATTGGGGTGGTGTATCCACTGAGCCTAGTGAGATGACACTCGTATCGACTGCGCGGTCTCATGTCCGCCGAGTGTCAAGGCATCCTGGATATTTATCTTCTGATGAGTTTCCTGAGAGTGATCCATCAGAGGAATAAATATTTATGATGTGTATTTTGGGCGCGTCTGCGTATGGTCGTAGAAATTGCTTTACTGTTTTTATTTACTGTTTATGTTTAAATATTTGTAGTTGTAGTTGTAAATTATTTGTATAACTTATAACTTGGAACATATGTATATTATGAGTGATGTTGTTCTGTTTATTTTATGTTTTCCGCAATATTTTATTTTTAATAATCTGTTTATCAGGAATTATCTTACAATATATAATATTATTTAACAAATGTTTTATAACTTGGGTAGATTTTATTTATTTTCTTTATATATGTGACATCCTCCAAAAGGGTGTTACATTAGTTGGTATCAGAGCCCAAGTTAGAGTCTTTTGGGGTTGTGGTTGGGTCTGTTTTTGTTTGTCTTGTGTGATTCTCTGTGATTTATTTTCGAAAGGATGTATCTGACTTTGTTTTGTTATGTTTGGATTGTCCTATTGTTGTGAAGGGCCGTTTGTTTATGGTCAACTTGATTTGTTTACCTCTTGTTGAGATAGATGTAATTTTAGGGATGGACTGGTTATGTTCTAACCATATCCTTATAGACTGTGCAAGTAAAACCATAGTTTTTCCTAAGGAAGAAAAGTCTGGGTTCTTAACTGCTGTTAAGGTCAAGTCTTTGTTAAGAGATGGAGCGCAGGGATATATGGTATTGTCTTCTCTAGAAGTTAAGAATGAGAAGGATGTGAATACTATTCCTGTTGTCAACGAGTTTCCTGATGTTTTTCCTGATGACGTACCTGGTTTGCCACCCGAGAGGGAGATCGAGTTTTCAATTGATTTAGTACCAGGAGCGGGCCCTATCTCAATTGCACCGTATCGTATGTCGCCAGTGGAATTGGAGGAGCTGAAAAAGCAATTGGTGGAACTGTTGGAGAAAGAGTTTGTGCGACCTAGTGTTTCACCATGGGGTGCGCCAGTGCTTTTGGTCAAGAAGAAGGACGGAACTTCTCGGCTTTGTGTGGATTATCGTCAGCTGAACAAGGTGACTATCAAAAATAAATATCCGCTTCCAAGAATTGACGACTTGATGGATCAGTTGAAAGGAGCTGTGGTATTTTCCAAGATAGATCTGAGGTCTGGTTATCATCAGATTCGTGTTAAAGGGGAAGATGTGTCGAAAACTGCTTTTCGAACTCGTTATGGACATTATGAGTATCAGGTAATGCCATTCGGAGTGACGAATGCTCCTGTCATATTTATGGATTATATGAACAGGATTTTTCGTCCTTATTTAGACAGATTTGTTGTTGTCTTTATCGATGACATTCTAATCTATTCTCAATCTAAGGAAGAGCATGCTGAACATCTTGGTGTTGTTCTTCGGATTTTGAGGGAGAAGCAGCTGTATGCGAAATTGGCTAAGTGTGAGTTCTGGTTGGAAGAAGTCCAATTTCTAGGTCACGTGATTTCCAAAGATGGTATTGCGGTAGACCCATCTAAAGTGGAGACTGCTTTTACAATGGGAAAGACTAAGACGGTAATGTGAAGTTCAAGTTTTGTTGGACTTGTTGGTTATTATCGGAGGTTTATCGAGGATTTTTCCAAGATTGCTGGACCACTTACGCAGCTTACGAGGAAAAATCAAGCTTTTGAATGGACGGAAGAACGTGATGCCAGTTTTCAAGAGTTGAAGAAGAGGTTAACGACTGCACCTGTGTTGATCTTACCGGATTCGAAGAGATCTTTTGATGTGTATTGCGACGCTTCTTATCAAGGGCTAGGATGCGTATTGATGCAAGATCGGAACGTTGTGGCGTATGCTTCTCGACAATTGAAGGTTCATGAGAGAAATTATCCAACGAACGATTTGGAATTGGCCGCTGTGGTTTTTGCTCTAAAGATATGGAGACATTTTCTCTATGGAGCAACGTTCAACATCTTCAGTGATCACAAGAGCTTGAAATACTTGTATGATCAGAAGGAGCTGAACATGAGGCAGCGGAGATGGTTAGAATTCCTGAAAGATTATGATTTTCAACTGTTGTACCACCCTGGCAAGGCGAATGTTGTGGCTGATGCCTTAAGTAGAAAGATTATCAGTGCTTCTGCTCTGATGATCAAGGAAAAGGAGCTCATTGAACAGTTTCGAGATGTGTGGTCATTTGTTGAGTTGAAACCGGGGAAGATCTGTATTAACATGGTTACTATCTCGAGCGAGCTGATGGAAGACATAAGGGAAAAACAGAATGCCGATGAATTTTTGCAAGGAATAAGAGAACAAATAAAGCAAGACGAGACAATAGAATTCAAAGAAAGAACTGATGGAATTCTGAGGTTTCGGGGTAGAGTATGTGTTCCTCGTGACCGGGAGCTGAGGCGATATATTGTGGAACATGCCCATACTAGTCTATTGAGTATGCATCCAGGCATAACAAAGATGTACCAAGACTTGAAGAAGTTATTCTGGTGGCATGGATTGAAGAGTGATGTTATTAGGTGCGTGTCAACTTGTCTAGTCTGTCAAAAGGCGAAAGTGGAACATCAAAGACCAGCTGGAATGTTACAACCGTTATCTATTCCGTAGAATGGAAATGGGATAGTATATCGATGGATTTCGTTCTTCGGTTTGCCAAAGACGAGGAAAGGTCATGATTCGATATGGGTTATAGTCGATAGGCTTACGAAATCGGCTCATTTCTTACCAATTAATATTAAGTATTCATTGGAAAGATTAACCCAGTTGTATATTAGTGAGATTGTCAGATTACATGGTGTACCTACATGTATAGTTTCTGATCGAGATCTGAGGTTTACGTCAAGGTTTTGGCGGAGTCCAGAAGAAGCTATGGGAACTAAGTTACGACGAGTTCGGCGTATCATCCACGCATGACGATGGTCGATGACAGAGAGAACTATACAGTCTTTGGAAGATCTGTTGCGTGCTTGTGTTTTGGAACAACGAGGAAGTTGGGATGAATTTTTATCTTTGATAGAATTCACCTACAACAATAGTTTTCACTCAAGCATCGGAATGGCACCTTATGAAGTGTTGTATGGAAGACGATGTCGGACACCGTTATGTTGGTATCAAGATGGGGAAAGTATGACTATTGGACCCGATCTTGTACAACAGACTACGGAAAAGGTAAAGATGATACAAGAGAAGATGAAGACGACGCAAAGCAGACAGAAAAGTTATGCGGATAAACGAAGACGACCTCTTGAATTTGAGGAGGGTGAGCATGTGTTTCTAAGAGTTACTCCTACGACTGGTGTCGAAAGAGTTATTAAGTCTAAGAAACTTACTCCTAAGTTCATTGGACCGTATCAGATTATCCGACGTATAGGTCCTGTAGCGTATCAGATCGCTATGCCGCCGTTTCTGTCGAATCTGCATGACGTGTTTCATGTGTCTCAGTTACGAAAGTATATACCAGATCCGACGCATGTTAAACAACCAGATGACGTACAGTTGAAGGAGAATTTGACTTACGAGACTTTACCTGTCAGAATTGAGGACAGAAAGGTAAAGCAGCTTCGAGGGAAAATGATTGAGCTAGTGAAGGTCATATGGAATGATGTGACGGGTGAAGCTACCTGGGAGCTGGAAGATAAAATGAAGGATCAGTATCCTCATTTTTTTTGAGGAACAGCGAATTTCGAGGACAAAATTTTTATTTGTTGGGGAGAATTGTAACACTCCAATTTTTAGAAAATGTTCCGAATGTACTGTTTGCTGTTTTTCAAGCTTTCGTGTGAATGACCGTTGTGTCCCTATTTTACTGTTTCTCGATTTCTGCATGAAATACAAATACGTTTATACAGGCTCAAATTTTATTTGGTCTTTTTACGTAATTTGTTTCGAGACGGTAAAATAAAAGTTTTTCCGAACTATTGTTTTAATTTTTCTCGAAGATATACGAGACAATTAATACTGTCTGTAATTTTATTTTAACTTTTTGGATGATTAGCTACGTTGTGGGAAAAAATGGGAAAATGACCATTACGTCCCGAACGTCTTTGTTTGTACTTATTTTTTTGTTTTTAATTGTTTTCTACTTGATTTAGTGTCCAATATTACTGTCTGTGATTTTATATGGACTTTTTGTGTGATTTGCTACTGGGCGGAAAATAATATTTTTTCGGACCAAGAAAATTTGTTTTTAATTATTCGAGGGGGGGATCTTACTAAACCCAATTGAATGAGCCTAAAATTAATCTTTTAATTTTTAGGATTTAACTATCAAATAAAATAATTTTGTATTATTATAATATTATTTTATTAGTCAGTATAATTTAGTGATAGTGGACCCAGAAATGTTTTGCGGGACCCCCGTTTAGCTAAACCAATTAACTTAGTAGCTTAATTAAACATGATTAGTGGAGGAATATTCTTGAACATGATGATAAGGCTTGATGACTAGGTTATTAGTCACTAAGCATGGTGACTAGGGCTAATGACTAGGTTAGGAGCAACCAATAGGAAACAAGCTTGCTAATCAAGGCTTAATCTTGACCTTTGATGCATCCAAGGGCTTGGATGAAGCCAAGCAAATGTCCACCTTGCAAGCCATGATGTCTACGGCCAAGTGAGGTTTGGAAGACCAAAAATCACTTTGCTTGCATGCATTTTCTCTCTTCTCTC
This sequence comes from Ormosia emarginata, assembly GCA_029884605.1. Taxonomy (NCBI): domain Eukaryota; kingdom Viridiplantae; phylum Streptophyta; class Magnoliopsida; order Fabales; family Fabaceae; genus Ormosia; species Ormosia emarginata. The sequence goes on along the minus strand of JAQQTP010000056.1, from coordinate 8,552,646 downwards.
TCATCCAAGAACCCTAAACACCATTGTTGCTTCCTTTCTCACCTATTTGGCCAAGCTTGATACTACACCATTCAATCACCCAAAATTTCTTCTAACCAAGTTTTCTAAACCTAAACACAATCCTAAGAACATCTCTAGTTGAGAGTTCTTTCAAAATCTTACATTTGAAGCTTGAAAACCTACTTGGAAGATTTGACCAAGGAGGTGAAATCTCTTGTTTTTCTTTTCTAAACTCCTTTTTCAAAGTTCTAAGCCATGATTTATCCATGGTTAAGCTCTCTTTAATGTTTAGTAATTTGTAGTTTTTGTTTAAGCTTGCTAGGTTTTTGGAGGAGGAAAACCGAAGCTCTAGGAGGAGTGAAAGAAACCTTTTGTCTTCATTTAAGGTAAGAGGAAGACAAATCTTATCATCTATGGATGGTGGTAAGAAGATGGAGTTGATTTTGTGATTGTAGAATCCATAAGGATTCATGTGTGTGCTTGTTAGTAGCTTATTTGATGTGGTTGTGTATTTGTTAGTAGCTTTCCTATTTGTTGTTTGTAATAAATTGCATGTCTACAAGCTTTAAGTTGCATGTCTATAAGCTTTGATAATATTGCATGTGTTAGAATTGCATGATAAAGTATAGAATTGCATGATAATGTATAGGATGTGAATAAAATGCCAAGGAAATGCATGTGTGTTCTAAAGAACACTCCATAATGCCAACGGTTTGTAACCAAATGGGGAACCAAAATGTTCTCTTAATTTTCCTAAAAGGTAATTAATTAACCTAGGAGAATTAACAAGATATTAAGTTGTTTAGATCATGAAAAATGAATTGAGAAATCAAATGGTAAGATTTAGTATTTTCAGCCAACATGCCTAAAATTAATGTGTTGATTTATAAAACTATTTTCTAAAACAATGGGTTCATGAATTTAAACAATACAGTAAGTTTGAAAGGTATTTAGAAGATGAAAAATAATTTTGAAATCAAATACAAAAGGGTTTATGAAATTTGGCCAACATGCCAAACTAGGTATTCATAATTTCTAAAATCAATACCAAACCTCTTTAAGTAATATAAGCTAAAAAGGAATTTTTTTCTATAAAGAATTTCGAAGAAAACAAATTGATTTGACTCAAGTTAAAGGATTAAAACTAATGATTTTACCGATAGAAAGGAAATACAGTACTTTTGAGAATTTCTAACATATAGCTCACCTTATGTTTTGAAGCATGTTAGAGATTTTCAAAAAGAATTAAATTATATGGTTAAAAATTAGGTAAACAGAATTTTTATGGAAAATTTAGGAAACCATTTATATAAATATTCTAAACAAAATACTATCAATTTTTAGTAAAAACGGACAAATAAGATAGAGAAGAGGTCCAAAAGACAGTATACGGTATAGAAAATATTATACGTAGCTTAAAAGTATTATTTATTATTTCTGTTTATTTAAACAGTAATTTTTAAGGAATTCGGTCAAGAAAATGATTTAAAAATCTTACGCGATTGAGAAAACGTATTAAAAATCCTACGCGATTTTGAAAACAGAAAAATATATTTACGCGATTTCAAAACGTTTATAAAAACGACGAGATTGTGAAAACGCGATAAAATTTCTACGCGATTGACCGAAACAATATTTTTCTGGAATTTTCTGTATTTTCTGCTGTCGGGCTATGAGGTGAACCCGTACAGGCTTTGAGACAGTATTTGTCCGGTGGGACTTACTGTATATTTTTGCCATTGAGGGCAAGCCATGAGGGCATATTTTTATACCATGAGGGTATTTTGGTAATATGCCAATTTTTGGTGAATTTTGGTTGACGAGGTGAATCACATCGTGTTGTCGATGCGATAAACGTAGTGTGGTTCATTGTTCTAATGAACTTGGAGACTTTAGTGTACGGATTCCATATATGGATGATCGGTCGCTCTCATTTGGGCGTGGTAACCGATAGCACACTAATGGACTCGACGCACTATATTTAATCGAGATTTGTAAAGTCTAGTAGTACATTTACCCGTAGTGTCACGACGTGAGACAGTGAACTACACCACGCCTGGATGGTAAATTCCCGGTGATGTGGAGCTATAGACGCAACGTATGACCGCGGAATAGTTGGTCAAGCAGCCGTGGTACTAATAGATTTTTGCGAGTCATTCCTCGATATCCGTGGTATCTGTGTTGTTTAGCTCCATGGAGTAGGAACGTGTCGTATTTCTTATGAGTATATCTGGAACTTTATTTTATCTTATCTGTCTATTTTATCTGGTTAGTATTATGAGGATTATTTATCTGTGATATTATGTGTCGTTATGATAATTAAATCTTTTTCTTTATTTGGTTACTGATTTCTGTTATAGCTTTTCATATTGCATGAATTGTATAACTGTTGTTTGACGTTTTCTTATTTACCATGTTTGTGATGATTTTAGATTGTCTTACCTCTTTTTTGTATTGTGTATGTTTCCTGTATATTTATTTTATGTGGTAAAGAGTTTGAGGAAGAGGAAGAGGAACAGACCTCTGGAGGTTCTCGTACCCGAGGAGGAGGAAGATCGGCCTAGCCAACGATCGGTTGACGATCAAGAACCATCGATCATCCATATCCATTGGATTGATTAGTTTTGGTATGGCGGTGCACGGATTTTTGGGGTTCGTGACTCTCGAGTTTCACGGTGAATCGTTAGGGTGGCACATGAGAGGAGATAGAGACTCCGTGACGTATGCGGGACGGATGACGGTGACCCTACGCCATAGATTTGATGACGAGCCAGTGACGACGACGACGGTGTTTCTGCATTTAGAGTTACCTTTATCCATTAGGCGTCATTGGGGTGGTGTATCCACTGAGCCTAGTGAGATGACACTCGTATCGACTGCGCGGTCTCATGTCCGCCGAGTGTCAAGGCATCCTGGATATTTATCTTCTGATGAGTTTCCTGAGAGTGATCCATCAGAGGAATAAATATTTATGATGTGTATTTTGGGCGCGTCTGCGTATGGTCGTAGAAATTGCTTTACTGTTTTTATTTACTGTTTATGTTTAAATATTTGTAGTTGTAGTTGTAAATTATTTGTATAACTTATAACTTGGAACATATGTATATTATGAGTGATGTTGTTCTCGTTTATTTTATGTTTTCCGCAATATTTTATTTTTAATAACTGCTTTATCGTGAATTATCTTACAATTATAATATTATTTAACAAATGTTTTATAACTTGGGTAGATTTTATTTATTTTCTTTATATATGTGACATCCTCCAAAAGGGTGTTACATTAGTTGGTATCAGAGCCCAAGTTAGAGTCTTTTGGGGTTGTGGTTGGGTCTGTTTTTGTTTGTGCTGTGTGATTCTCTGTGATTTATTTTCGAAAGGATGTATCTGACTTTGTTTTGTTATGTTTGGATTGTCCTATTGTTGTGAAGGGCCGTTTGTTTATGGTCAACTTGATTTGTTTACCTCTTGTTGAGATAGATGTAATTTTAGGGATGGACTGGTTATGTTCTAACCATATCCTTATAGACTGTGCAAGTAAAACCATAGTTTTTCCTAAGGAAGAAAAGTCTGGGTTCTTAACTGCTGTTAAGGTCAAGTCTTTGTTAAGAGATGGAGCGCAGGGATATATGGTATTGTCTTCTCTAGAAGTTAAGAATGAGAAGGATGTGAATACTATTCTTGTTGTCAACGAGTTTCCTGATGTTTTTCCTGATGACGTACCTGGTTTGCCACCCGAGAGGGAGATCGAGTTTTCAATTGATTTAGTACCAGGAGCGGGCCCTATCTCAATTGCACCGTATCGTATGTCGCCAGTGGAATTGGAGGAGCTGAAAAAGCAATTGGTGGAACTGTTGGAGAAAGAGTTTGTGCGACCTAGTGTTTCACCATGAGGTGCGCCAGTGCTTTTGGTCAAGAAGAAGGACGGAACTTCTCGGCTTTGTGTGGATTATCGTCAGCTGAACAAGGTGACTATCAAGAATAAATATCCGCTTCCAAGAATTGACGACTTGATGGATCAGTTGAAAGGAGCTGTGGTATTTTCCAAGATAGATCTGAGGTCTGGTTATCATCAGATTCGTGTTAAAGGGGAAGATGTGCCGAAAACTGCTTTTCGAACTCGTTATGGACATTATGAGTATCAGGTAATGCCATTCGGAGTGACGAATGCTCCTGCCATATTTATGGATTATATGAACAGATTTTTCGTCCTTATTTAGACAGATTTGTTGTTGTCTTTATCGATGACATTCTAATCTATTCTCAATCTAAGGAAGAGCATCTTGAACATCTTGGTGTTGTTCTTCGATTTTGAGGAGAAGCGGTGTATGCGAAATTGGCTAAGTGTGAGTTCTGGTTGGAAGAAGTCCAATTTCTAGGTCACGTGATTTCCAAAGATGGTATTGCGGTAGACCCATCTAAAGTGGAGACCGTTTACGATTAGTGGGAAAGACTAAGACGGTAACAGAAGTTCAAGTTTTGTTGGACTTGCTGGTTATTATCGGAGGTTTATCGAGGATTTTTCCAAGATTGCTGGACCACTTACGCAACTTACGAGGAAAAATCAAGCTTTTGAATGGACGGAAGAACGTGAAGCCAGTTTTCAAGAGTTGAAGAAGAGGTTAACGACTGCACCTGTGTTGATCTTACCGGATTCGAAGAGATCTTTTGATGTGTATTGCGACGCTTCTTATCAAGGGCTAGGATGCGTATTGATGCAAGATCGGAACGTTGTGGCGTATGCTTCTCGACAATTGAAGGTTCATGAGAGAAATTATCCAACGAACGATTTGGAATTGGCACGTGGTTTTTGCTCTAAAGATATGGAGACATTTTCTCTATGGAGCAACGTTCAACATCTTCAGTGATCACAAGAGCTTGAAATACTTGTATGATCAGAAGGAGCTGAACATGAGGCAGCGGAGATGGTTAGAATTCCTGAAAGATTATGATTTTCAACTGTTGTACCACCCTGGCAAGGCGAATGTTGTGGCTGATGCCTTAAGTAGAAAGATTATCAGTGCTTCTGCTCTGATGATCAAGGAAAAGGAGCTCATTGAACAGTTTCGAGATGTGTGGTCATTTGTTGAGTTGAAACCGGGGAAGATCTGTATTAACATGGTTACTATCTCGAGCGAGCTGATGGAAGACATAAGGGAAAAACAGAATGCCGATGAATTTTTGCAAGGAATAAGAGAACAAATAAAGCAAGACGAGACAATAGAGTTCAAAGAAGGAACTGATGGAATTCTGAGGTTTCGGGGTAGAGTCTGTGTTCCTCGTGACCGGGAGCTGAGGCGATATATTGTGGAACATGCCCATACTAGTCTATTGAGTATGCATCCAGGCATAACAAAGATGTACCAAGACTTGAAGAAGTTATTCTGGTGGCATGGATTGAAGAGTGATGTTATTAGGTGCGTGTCAACTTGTCTAGTCTGTCAAAAGGCGAAAGTGGAACATCAAAGACCAGCTGGAATGTTACAACCGTTATCTATTCCAGAATGGAAATGGGATAGTATATCGATGGATTTCGTTACTGGTTTGCCAAAGACGAGGAAAGGTCATGATTCGATATGGGTTATAGTCGATAGGCTTACGAAATCGGCTCATTTCTTACCAATTAATATTAAGTATTCATTGGAAAGATTAACCCAGTTGTACATCAGTGAGATTGTCAGATTACATGGTGTACCTACATGTATAGTTTCTGATCGAGATCCGAGGTTTACGTCAAGGTTTTGGCGGAGTCTGCAAGAAGCTATGGGAACTAAGTTACGACTGAGTTCAGCGTATCATCCACAGACAGATGGTCAGACAGAGAGAACTATACGCCTTTGGAAGATCATTGCGTGCTTGTGTTTTGGAACAACGAGGAAGTTGGGATGAATTTTTATCTTTGATAGAATTCACCTACAACAATAGTTTTCACTCAAGCATCGGAATGGCACCTTATGAAGTGTTGTATGGAAGACGATGTCGGACACCGTTATGTTGGTATCAAGATGGGGAAAGTATGACTATTGGACCCGATCTTGTACAACAGACTACGGAAAAGGTAAAGATGATACAAGAGAAGATGAAGACGACGCAAAGTAGACAGAAAAGTTATGCCGATAAACGAAGACGACCTCTTGAGTTTGAGGAGGGTGAGCATGTGTTTCTAAGAGTTACTCCTACGACTGGTGTCGAAAGAGTTATTAAGTCTAAGAAACTTACTCCTAAGTTCATTGGACCGTATCAGATTATCCGACGTATAGGTCCTGTAGCGTATCAGATCGCTATGCCGCCGTTTCGTCGAATCTGCATGACGTGTTTCATGTGTCTCGCCACGAAAGTATATACCAGATCCGACGCATGTTAAACAACCCGGATGACGTACGGTTGAAGGAGAATTTGACTTACGAGACTTTACCTGTCGACCGAGGACGAAAGGTAAAGCAGCTTCGAGGGAAAATGATTGAGCTAGTGAAGGTCATATGGAATGATGTGACGGGTGAAGCTACCTGGGAGCTGGAAGATAAAATGAAGGATCAATATCCTCATTTTTTTTGAGGAACAAAATGTAATTTCGAGGACAAAATTTTTATTTGTTGGGGAGAATTGTAACACTCCAATTTTTAGAAAATGTTCCGAATGTACTGTTTGCTGTTTTTCAAGCTTTCGTGTGAATGACCGTTGTGTCCCTATTTTACTGTTTCTCGATTTCTGCATGAAATACAAATACGTTTATACAGGCTCAAATTTTATTTGGTCTTTTTACGTAATTTGTTTCGAGACGGTAAAATAAAAGTTTTTCCGAGCTACTGTTTTAATTTTTCTGGAAGATATACAGACAATTAATACTGTGCTCGTAATTTTATTTTAACTTTTTGGATGATTAGCTACGTTGTGGGAAAAAATGGAAAATGACCATTACGTCCCGAACGTCTTGTTTGTACTTGTTTTGCTTGTTTTTAATTGTTTTCTACTTGATTTAGTGTCCAATATTACCGTGTCTGTGATTTTATATGGACTTTTTGTGTGATTTGCTACGGGCAAGGGAAAATAATATTTTTCCTGGACCGGTAAAATTTGTTTTTAATTATTCGAGGCGGGGATCTTACTAAACCCAATTCTCGAATGAGCCTAAAATTAATCTTTTAATTTTTAGGATTTAATCACAAATAAAATAATTTTGTATTATTATAATATTATTTTATTAGTCAGTATAATTTAGTGATAGTGGACCCGTAAATGTTTTGCGGGACCCCGTTTAGCTAAACCAATTAACTTAGTAGCTTAATTAAACATGATTAGTGGAGGAATATTCTTGAACATGATGATAAGGCTTGATGACTAGGTTATTAGTCACTAAGCATGGTGACTAGGGCTAATGACTAGGTTAGGAGCAACCAATAGGAAACAAGCTTGCTAATCAAGGCTTAATCTTGACCTTTGATGCATCCAAGGGCTTGGATGAAGCCAAGCAAATGTCCACCTTGCAAGCCATGATGTCTACGGCCAAGTGAGGTTTGGAAGACCAAAAATCACTTTGCTTGCATGCATTTTCTCTCTTCTCTCTCATCCAAGAACCCTAAACACCATTGTTGCTTCCTTTCTCACCTATTCGGCCAAGCTTGATACTACACCATTCAATCACCCAAAATTTCTTCTAACCAAGTTTTCTAAACCTAAACACAATCCTAAGAACATCTCTAGTTGAGAGTTCTTTCAAAATCTTACATTTGAAGCTTGAAAACCTACTTGGAAGATTTGACCAAGGAGGTGAAATCTCTTGTTTTTCTTTTCTAAACTCCTTTTTCAAAGTTCTAAGCCATGATTTATCCATGGTTAAGCTCTCTTTTAATGATTAGTAATTTGTAGTTTTTGTTTAAGCTTGCTAGGTTTTTGGAGGAGGAAAACCGAAGCTCTAGGAGGAGTGAAAGAAACCTTTTGTCTTCATTTAAGGTAAGAGGAAGACAAATCTTATCATCTATGGATGGTGGTAAGAAGATGGAGTTGATTTTGTGATTGTAGAATCCATAAGGATTCATGTGTATGCTTGTTAGTAGCTTATTTGATGTGGTTGTGTATTTGTTAGTAGCTTTCCTATTTGTTGTTTGTAATAAATTGCATGTCTACAAGCTTTAAGTTGCATGTCTATAAGCTTTGATAATATTGCATGTGTTAGAATTGCATGATAAAGTATAGAATTGCATGATAATGTATAGGATGTGAATAACATGCCAAGGAAATGCATGTGTGTTCTAAAGAACACTCCATAATGCCCACGGTTTGTAACCAAATGGGGAACCAAAATGTTCTCTTAATTTTCCTAAAAGGTAAGTTAATTAACCTAGGAGAATTAACAAGATATTAAGTTGTTTAGATCATGAAAAATGAATTGAGAAATCAAATGGTAAGACTTAGTATTTTCGGCCAACATGCCTAAAATTAATGTGTTGATTTATAAAACTATTTTCTAAAACAATGGGTTCATGAATTTAAACAATACAGTAAGTTTGAAAGGTATTTAGAAGATGAAAAATAATTTTGAAATCAAATACAAAAGGGTTTATGAAATTTGGCCAACATGCCAAACTAGGTATTCATAATTTCTAAAATCAATACCAAACCTCTTTAAGTAATATAAGCTAAAAAGGAATTTTTTTCTATAAAGAATTTCGAAGAAAACAAATTGATTTGACTCAAGTTAAAAGATTAAAACTAATGATTTTATCGATAGAAAGGAAATACAGTACTTTCGAGAATTTCTAACATATAGCTCACCTTATGTTTTGAAGCATGTTAGAGATTTTCAAAAAGAATTAAATTATATGGTTAAAAATTAGGTAAACAGAATTTTTATGGAAAATTTAGGAAACCATTTATATAAATATTCTAAACAAAATACTATCAATTTTTAGTAAAAACGACAAATTTCCAAAAGACAAGATACATAGAAAATATTATACGTAGCTTAAAAGTATTATTTATTATTTCGTTTATTTAAACAATTTTTAAGGAATTCTCAAGAAAATGATTTAAAAATCTTACGCGATTGAGAAAACGTATTAAAAATCCTACGCGATTTTGAAAACAGAAAAATATATTTACGCGATTTCAAAACGTTTATAAAAACGACGAGATTGTGAAAACGCGATAAAATTTCTACGCGATTGACCGAAACAATATTTTTCTGAATTTTCTCAGTTTTTCTCATTGTCGGTTATGAGGTGAACCCGTACAGGCTTTGAGACAGTATTTGTCCGGTGGGACTTACTGTATATTTTTGCCATTGAGGGCAAGCCATGAGGGCATATTTTTATACCATGAGGGTATTTTGGTAATTTGCCAATTTTTGGTGAATTTTGGTTGACGAGGTGAATCACATCGTGTTGTCGATGCGATAAACGTAGTGTGGTTCATTGTTCTAATGAACTTGGAGACTTTAGTGTACGGGATTCCATATATGGACAGTCGGTCGCTCCGCTGGGCCGTGGTAACCGATAGCACACTAATGGACTCGGCACGCACTATATTTAATCGAGATTTGTAAAGTCTAGTAGTACATTTACCCGTAGTGTCACGACGTGAGACAGTGAACTACACCACGCCTGGATGGTAAATTCCCAGTGATGTGGAGCTATAGACGCAACGTATGACCGCGGAATAGTTGGCTGGGCAGCTGTGGTACTAATAGATTTTTGCGAGTCATTCCTCTCGATATCCGTGGTATCTGTGTTGTTTAGCTCCATGGAGTAGGAACGTGTCATATTTCTTATGAGTATATCTGGAACTTTATTTTATCTTATCTGTCTATTTTATCTGGTTAGTATTATGAGGATTATTTATCTGTGATATTATGTGTCGTTATGATAATTAAATCTTTTTCTTTATTTGGTTACTGATTTCTGTTATAGCTTTTCATATTGCATGAATTGTATAACTGTTGTTTGACGTTTTCTTATTTACCATGTTTGTGATGATTTTAGATTGTCTTACCTCTTTTCTGTATTGTGTATGTTTCCTGTATATTTATTTTACGCGGTAAAGAGTTTGAGGAAGAGGAAGAGGAACAACCTCTGGAGGTTCTGTACCCCGAGGAGGAGGAAGATCAGCTAGCCAACGACCAGTTTGACGATCAAGAACCATCTGATCATCCATATCCATTGGATTGATTAGTTTTGGTATGGCGGTGCCTGGATTTTTGGGGTTCGTGACTCTCGAGTTTCACGGTGGATCGTTAGCGTGGCACATGAGAGGAGATAGAGACTCCGTGACGTATGCGAGACGGATGACGGTGACCCTACGCCATAGATTTGATGACGAGCCAGTGATGACGACGACGGTGTTTCTGCATTTAGAGTTACCTTTATCCTTTAGGCGTCATTGGGGTGGTGTATCCACTGAGCCTAGTGAGATGACACTCGTATCGACTGCGCGGTCTCATGTCCGTCGAGTGTCGAGGCATCCTGGATATTTATCTTCTGATGAGTTTCCTGAGAGTGATCCATCAGAGGAATAAATATTTATGATGTGTATTTTGGGCGCGTCTGCGTATGGTCGTAGAAATTTTGTGAATGCTTCATCTCACTTAAACATGTTAGTAAATTTTCATCTACTGACTTTTTGTAAAGTGATTCACCCATTATAACATAATGTAAGGCCTTATATTTTAGCTTCCTTTTGACTGCTACATTTGGGTTTTGTAAATAATTAACAATCGATTTTCTCTAATCAGAATCATCCATATCCTCAATTAGACATACTTCTAAATTCTCGAATGGGTACAACTTTCCTTTGATTTCGATTAATTTAGACAAAGTTAAACTCGAAATCTTGTAACTTGAAGCTATTTGAGCAAGCTCATTAGCTTCATAGTTTTCTTCCTTCGGAATATGTTGCAATATAACCTCATTAAATTCACCCAACAACCTTGCTATGAAAACATAGTAACTAAACATGTTTTGATTAATGCATTTATATTCTCGAGTTAATTGTTTAATGACTAGTTGGGAGTCACCCAAAACTTTAATATTTTTTGCCTTAAGCAAAATTAAAGTTTGCAAGCCAGCTATTAAAGCTTTATACTCAACTTCATTATTTGAACATTCATGCCTTAATTCGAATAAGAACTTAGTTGAAGTCCCAATTGGTGAAACAATTAAAACTCCAAGACCAACACCTCCATTGTGTTTTAATCTATCGAAATATAACTTCCATGGTTTTAAACCCACGTAGTTAATATCTTTTTCTTCAATGTCAACACAAGGATGGTCAGTCAAAAAGTCTGCTAACACTTGGCCTTTCATAGCCTTTTGTGGCACATATTTTAAAGAAAATTCAGTTAAAGCAAGAACTCACTTTCCTACTCTACCATGCAAGATAGGTTTGGATAATATGTACTTTATTATGTCTGTTTTCAAAATAACAAGTACATCATGTGGCTTTATATAAGACTTTAACTTGGTACAAGAGAAATGCAAAGCTAAACATAATTTCTCGATTGCACTATATCTTGTTTCAAAATCTATCAAAACTCTATTAAGATAATAAATGGCTCTTTCGATTCCATTCTCATCTTCTTGGGCTAACATACACCCTATAGTTTCATTCAATGTTGAAATATATAACTTTAAGGGGCGTCCAAGAAATAGAGTGTCATTATTATAGGATTAGCTAAACAATGCTTGATTTGATTGAAAGTCTCTTGATGTTCTTTTTCCCATCGAAACTCTTCCTCAGCTTTGAGCTTTAAAAATAAAGAGAAGACTTTGGTCTTTCCAGATAGATTTGAAATAAATCTTCTCAGGAAGTTAACCTTTCCCAACAGAGACTGAAGCTGTTTCTTATTTGAAGGAGGTGATGCTTCAAGAATAGCCTTAGCCTTATTCTGATTAACCTCTACTCCTTTCTTCTGAACCAGGAACCCAAGGAAATTTCCTACAGAGACACCAAAAGCACACTTAATAGGATTCTTTTTCAATTCATGTTTTCTCATTCTTTCAAATGATTATCTCAAATTCGAGAGGTGCTCTTGTTCTGATCTCAACTTGACCACTGCATCATCAATATAAACCTCCATGAATTTACCAATAACATCATGAAAAATGGTATTCAGAGTTCTTTGATATGTGGCTCCAACATTCTTCAAACCAAATAACATGGCTACCTATTCAAAAGTGACAATTGCTCTAGGACATCGAAAAGCTATTTTTGACACATTCTCTTCTGCAATATAAATATGATTATACCTAGAATAACCATCCATGAAACTTAAAATTTCATGACCTGAGGCTGAGTCAATCAACATGTTAGCAATAGGCATAGGATATTCCTTTTTAGGAGTAACAGAATTTAAATCTCGAAAATTAATGCATACTCTTAACTTACCATTCTTTTTCATAACAGGAACAACATTAGAGATCCAATTAACATACCTGGAAGTTCGAATGAACTTAGCCTTTAATAACTTTTTGATTTCTTCCTTAATCTTCAAGACCACTTTATTGGTGTATGCCCTAGAGGCCAATTTATTTTGACTGTACTAGCTTACATTATATTATGCTATTTATGTAATACATGAGGCATTTCATTTATTGTGTGTTATTTATGAAAAACATAATAAAATCCTTAGAATAGTAAGTTTTATGCCATAGGACATCAAGTGGATGACTTGATCGTGAGATCCTATTGGATAGAAATAGAATACTATTCTTAAATGTCCCTAGTCAAGTATTATTCTTAATAAGGACGACAATAATGCTTTAAGATTAGTATGTACGTAGATTAATGACCACATCTCACAGGTTATGGATATGAGATATCGAGTCTTCACATGGATACATATTAGAGTAATGATTTATTGGACTGACCCACCATGAGTACGCTACGTGAATCGTTACGTGAGTGTCATAAGTAATTCTCATTAGCCTATACCATTTCCAATTCCCTAACTGATTCTAGAAAAACATCTGCTAATGGATAGTGGAAGGTAAAGCCCCACAATATGTATCCACTCTCTTCCCAGCAAGAGGATATAACTAACTTTGGAGGGGACTATAATAAACAATGTTGACCTCGTGACTGAGGCCACTTTGATATCCAAAGCAATAGCACCTTCTGAAGTCAAAGACCTGCCTTTAAAGTCTGTCACCACCATATTATGTGGAAACAAGTCAGCCTCTAACTTGCCAAACTTTCTTAGCAAATTCTTGGGCAATATATTGATGGCGGCTCCTCCATCCACTAGCATATTGCCCACTAATTTACCATTTACTGTTGCCATGATAAACAGTGGGCACAGATGACTATTCATTTCGAGGGAATGAGTATTGAAGACTACAAAATTCTCCATTACCTCGATCGTGTCCTCCTCGACCATGTACCAATTGGTCTTTTCCGAATCATCTTCAAAATCCTCCTCCTGGTCACCTGAAATGGAAAAGTTATAAGGGAGAAGGGATACCACATTGACACCAAAAATGGTGTCTAGATCATTCTTAAACCCATATTCGAATGAATATATGATAACGTCTTCGTCCATTGGACTTGGAGGTTTTTTTTTTCTATTTTCAGGGGTGGTCCTTGGACCACTTGGGCATAAGACTTTTGTTGTTGTTGCAGCTTGGCCAAAGCCTGTTGCTGTAGTTGTTGTTGACGAAGTCTTTGGGACTTGCGCCATTGAGACTTAGATAAATATGAGCTTAAATCCTGGTTCGAGTTCAAGCCTTTCCCTTGAAACCAAGTATTTGCCCTCCCAACAAGGGAATTCATCCTATATTCGAACCTGGGCCAGAATGGCCTGTTCTGGACTTTGTGGGTTTGTGAACTGTTTCTCATCTTCCTATTCCTGACACTATCGGGGTCCTACATTACCATAGTATTATAGTTTATTGGCTGATTATTGATGTTAATTGAGCCTCCTGCAGGTATCTTTGCCTTCTGCTTCTGTTTCTACTTCAGGGCTGCCTGATAGTATTTGGAAGCCAGACTGTCGAAGACAACACTACATTTGGGACAAAGAGATACTTCCCTCTCATCCTCTTTTTTCCTTAGGAGGAACTCCACTAGAGTTTCAGTAGCTTTGGGAAAAACTTCCTCTTTATTAGCCTCAAATACATTAGGGCTATAGTTGGAGGTGAGAACAAGAGAAGACTCCCCCACCTCGACCATGTTGACTTCTGTGAAGCCAACTGGCTCAATGTAACTAGCATTGACTTCGAATGGGTCAATATCAACCTTCATCTTGTTCTTTCCTTCAAATTTCAATCTTCCTTCCTGGATAACTTTCTGAATGAGATCCTTGAAACGAATATAATTGTTAGTCAAATGCCCATATCTATTATGATATTTACAATATTTTGTACCTTTTATTTCTTCGAGTGAAGGAATTTCATGTCTATTAAGAAGTTTAATTTGTTTATCTTTTAACAAGAAATCAAACATTAAGTCAACCTTCAATATATCGAAAGCATAAGTTGGCCTATTGGAGGATTTCATATTATCCTTAGTTCGATTAGGCATTAAAGAATAGCAAATATAGGGAGGTCCATATTTTAACTATGTTATATTAACCTCATTCTCCTCATCTTTCTCAGCCTCTTCGATTTCAAGATAGACTATTTTATTTTCTTTCGATTGTGTCAAATGTTTTTCTTGAATATTAGGAGTTTCGATATAAACAACCTTTTTCTTTCCTAAGGTGTTTCTTAAACCTTTCCTTTTTGAGTTTCAATTGCTCGTTTTGGCTCACTTTATTTGCAAGTTGAGCACGTCTAAAAGTTCTAGGTTTATTAGTTTCTTTCGAATTGAATAATCTAAACAACCAGTGTGATCTTAACTAATTCAAATTCAAGAATGATCGTGAAACATCTGGCCTTCATTTGCATAAATCTAGCTAAGTAATCATCAATGGATTCTCCATTGCCTCTCCTGATGTTAAATAGATCGACCATACTCACTTTGCTCTCCCTTCTAAAGAACTGGTTGGGAAAGTTTCTTTCTAATTGATTCCATGAATGGATCAAATTTGGAGGGAGAGTAGTGAACCAAGTAAAGGCATTCTTAGTTAAATAGATGTGAAAATATTTCATTTTAAATATTCATTCGAGATTGCCTCCCCAACTTTGATTATGTATTAAGCAATATGCTCGACCGTGGATTCTCCACTTTCTCCAACAAACTTGCTAGAGATTTTGGGTGCTTTGCATCCTCTAGGCAATTTTGTCTGCTGTTTGAATTCAGGGAAGTCTGACACAAAGTAGGGACGATTTGCATATCCCACATTGAAACTATACCTATTGAGCACTTGTTCCACTGCTTGGATGATGTTTTGTTGCCCCCCAAGATTATTTAGCCTGATCCTTTCCAAAAAGTTATCAACATCCTGATTTCGATTGACTATTCGACATCCTGCATTAGGACCAGGTGGATTTTCTCTTGGTTGGTTTTCCTCACCTGTGTTATTAACATTAGGGTGATTTATCAATGGTACATTTTCTCGATGGATTGGTTGACTGTTCCCTCTTTGATTTCCTATAGATTCTTTTAGATTTCCAAAGACATCTGCAATCCTACTCATTTGCCTAGCCAATGTAGTGTATGTGTTATTGGTGGATTCTATGAGTAAGGTTATAACAGTGGTCATATGTTGAGTCAACATATGGACTATTTCATGGTTAGTTTCATCAATCTGTTACCTGATATTATTCAAGGCTGTAATCATATTCCCTGAAGGAATAAAAGACATATCCCTAGGTAAATTAAGGAATACTAGTATTCCCATATTTTTCCTATCAGGTCTATTGGTACTTGTTCCTGCAACTTGGCCACCACCATTTACCATCTGGTTTCTTGGTAAAACATTAGGTATTGGACTTGTATATGTGGCTTGGGTAGTGCTTATGCTTTGTGTGACATTTTGGGGAGTGAAACCAGGAGGCAACCCATACAAGGGTGCAGTTCTATTTACCCCAAGAGTTTTGGTTTCTAAATTCGTAACAAGAGCCCCTGTGATTTCACTGATCATAGGCTCCAAAGCTTGTAGTAAATTTGCAGAGATTATAGTATCTTTACTACCATTGTTTCCATTATTCCCCATTAGAGGGTTCTGAGAACTCAAAGATGCATTTTCAAATATACTTAGCAGTATTCTACCATTTCTTAGGCACATAAACTTTACAAAACCCCTTAAGATCTTACGCAATTGACCTGTCCCACTAGGCGTGCCAATTTATTTACCAAAATATTTTGATTGTGACTAATTAGACTATGGTAAACCCTTTGTCTATGGACAAAGTTTGATTCTCGATCTCAATTCGAGGAAGGGAATCACTTCCTCTTGGGATTCTGGTCTAAGTTAGTATCTTAAAGGAATGAAATTGATAATTTCAAATGTTTAGATTGTTATGCAAAATCCACAATCGAATGTTTATGTGTAATACTTAGTGAAAAATAAGTTCAAAGAAGAAATATGAAAACTTTGTTTCCGAGAAAGAAAGGAAAATAGATACAGAAATGTAAAGAACTTGAATAGGAATAATAGGAATTAATGTGCAATTAAAGTAATCATGACAAGTAATATAAATTATTGAAAATAAAGAGCATAAAATAAGGCAATTTAAAGTAAAGGCACATAAAAGTAAATGTGCAAGTATATAAATTGCAAGAAAATAAAGTTGCAGAAAAATAATGAGAGCAATAAATGAAAACACGTAAAAGAACTCAAATGATCCTTGAAAGAATCACTTAATCAGGAGTAGAAAAGAATTTGCAAAGAAAGTAAAGACTAGAAATGTAAAATGAACTTGTATTTAAAGTTGCATTGAATCTAAAAATGGCACAAGAATGAAAGTGAAAGTGGATGGAAACATACTGAATTAGATTTGCGTGCTGTTTGCTCGAGAAGTCAATGGACGTGAGAGCATGAGTTTATAAGTGTTTGTGAGTATAGAATTTTTAACCCTTAAATCTTTTCATCCTCTTAGTATTTATAGACTTCCTAAGTAACTACTCTTTTTACAAGATCTTGACAAGTGTCTTAAACAAAAATAATAATGATTAGTAATCTTTGTCAAATAAACACAAGATCTTTGTCAGCAATCCTTGTGTTTGTCTTGATCTTATATCCTAAACTACTGCTAACTTCCATTTCAAACTCAAATCCTTTCTTTTAAATTCAAACTTGAATCTTCAAACATTAGCTGGCTTTCACTCGAGGTCTCTTTTATCTTTAGATTTTTTGCTAAGTGTAGCTACTCTTCGTGTTTAATGTTTCGATAGTCAATTGAAATCATTACTCCCTATATGAGATCGAAATGACCCTAATTTTGAACCGAAATCAATATTTCAATCACAATCTCGATTCCAATCTAAGGACTCAACTCCACAATGAATTGTATCCATGCCAAATTTTATACCGAGCTATCGAAATGGTACTAGATCGAAAAATGTTTATTTTTGTACCAATAATAACATTGAAGATTTAACACCATTTATAGGTGCTGATGAGTGTCCAACAAATCAATAAAATAACTCATAAAAAAATAATATACAAAGATCTGCTCAAAGTTTCAAAAAGCTTAAAAAATAATAATAAAAAAGAGGAAGATGCAAAAATTTCTCCAAGAATTGATTTCCCATTTGATTTCTTGGATTTTGTGTGATTTATTAGTATTTTGTCTCAATTATTCGATCCTCGATCCTTTTACATAGGCCTCAATAAAATAAATAAAAATTACGAGTATGCCAACTAGAATATTCTCTAAAATTTGTTGTTGTATATAATTTTTTTCTTTGTAAGATCACCATTCTAGACCAATATATCATATCTTGGGCCTAACAGAAGCAGTCCAAATTGGTAAGTCCAATAATGACTCTGGCCTGTCTCAGTTTTGAAGTTTATATACCCAACTTCTAGAAGGTCATTCAACCCTAATAGATTCCTTCATTTAATGAGGATAATCATCAAGATTATATCTTCTCATAATTACTATCATCATAATTACAGTGAAACTATGTCTCTAAGGTATTACATCCCTAACAAGTAGTCCCATGCTATAAATACAGGTTTTTGTCACTCAAGCATGCATATAATCTAATACACAATTCTTTCTTAGTGCAAGCCCTAACTTAAGCGTCGAAGTGCCTTACAGACACACCACCCCCTTCTCTGCCATTATCGCATCGGGAGGAACAACTGTTTTCAATGGTTTTGGACACGATCAGATGAACTCTCTTATCTCGATTTTGAATATTGAGATCGTTTATGGGAACTGTTAAACCATGATTCCTAGTCCCCCAATGGTAAACACCAGAAGACAAGCTGAAACCAACTAGGAGCCATGACGAGACAGGGAGGAAGCCTCCCTCACCGACCACAATGAGGATGTCCCTAAGCCATTATGCGAACTAGACAACTAGTTAAGATCTATCATGTACGTTCTACCCTAACATGAGATGCAACTCTATCCTATCTGCCCTTCTAGAGGAGTCTGCAAAAGGAAAACTAACTTATCAGGAGATCTTGGCCATCGTCTGGCTTCAGAGTAGACAGATCATTGAATTACGAAGGACCATCCATCCAGTGAGGGTTGCCGAACATAATATTAGACCCAAGAATGAGTAAGTAGCCTAAAACAATCATAGAAAATAGAATGAACATGAACTAAGGAGGAACCTCAGACCATAAGCCGAGACAGAACCTCGCAGCCACCACCCATTTGAGAACTCCGTGGCCTTAAACCCAACCTTGCTTCTCGAGGCTCCGTATCAATTCAACCACCCCTTCTTTAATCATGGCTGTCCCTCTGCCTTCAAGATTTAAGATCCCAGCTAACATCGATCCCTATGATGGTACCTCGAACCCCTAAGAGCACTTAGACTCCTTTACATCATCCATGCTACTCATGGGGAGCATCGATCCCATCATTTTCCTTATTTTCCCCAGGACCCTTAAGAAAGCTTCCCTAAAGTGGTTCTTATCTCTACCTTTAAGGTATATGAAAAAGTTTGAGGAACTTGCCATGAAGTTTTTCTTACACTTCACTACCAATAAGGTGCAACTCAAGACTTTGGATAGCCTTATTAACTTAAAGTAGGGATGTGACGAGTCATTATAGGATTATATGACCAAGTTAAACAAAGAAGCCTTGTAGGTCAAGGACCTCAACAAGGTGGTAGCTATGTATGCTATCATGGTAGGCTTGCGGCCAGGCCCCTTCACCTTATCACTTACAAAGAAACCCCTTGCAGAACTGGATGACCTTAAAAGTAGGTCCAGAAAGTATATCAATATAAAGGAGGTGAACAGAGTAAAGAAGGACTCCAAAAGAATGGAGGACCCACAACTAATAAGTCCATATTTGTAGTTTTAAGCCAGATGAATTATAGTGATTTACTTGCATTTATTAGTGAATTTTAGATGGTCCTTATCATTTTCTTCAGTTTTTGCAGATTGAAAGAGGTTTACCACATTTGGAGTGAAAGTAGGGGAAGACACCATATTTTTAGAGCAAAAGAAAATCATATTAGCTTAGACAAGGCCATGTGTCAACTCATAAGCGATTCTTGAGTTAGAAACGACCCTGTCTAACTTAGGGAACGTTTCTGACTTGGAGACACGTTTGTGTCCCCCAGATGCTGAAGTTACATTAATTTCTTGGTCACACGACCGTGTCGAGCCTGGACACGACCATGTGACGTCTTCTACCTATGAAAATGTACATTTTGCCCTTAACTAATATAAATAGCAGTGAATCCCTAAACCAAGGGGACTTTTTACGGCAACAAACTTTTGGAGAGAAATCACACAAAAGGACTGCCTCGAATCTATGGAAGACGGCTACGAAAAGAGGACATAATTCCTGAAGGCTTGAAGATCACAATGTCCATTAAAGGGATTTCAATTTCTTTCCCCTCTAGTTTTCCCCCTTTCTTTAGGTTTTTCCTTCCATAGATTTGTGTTATGATTTGAGATTATTATTGAACATGAATAGTTAATCCCATAAGCCAGGGCTGTAGGGAATCTTGTTTTCTAATTAATTGGTTTTGAATTCGAATTTGATTAAGGTAATTTCATTGGGTTTATTATATTGCTTGAATTCTTGTCAAGACTTGATCAATTTTGGCATGTTTTAATTCATTATTTGAATGGTGTCCATCCACAACCAATGAGTAGACTCATATAATAAACCTAGGATTATGTTAGTGAATAATTAAATATCAATTTATTCTGCTAATTGAATTGACAATTAGGCTAGTTTATCTCTTGAATTGGGGCTTAATGCATTCCTAGTCAATTCAACTAATTGACTAAATATGTGATTAATTAGGAATAGAATATTTTTTATCCATGACCATTGGGACTCAATAACAATTAAGAGAATTTGGCAAGAGAATTATCTTACAACATAAATGAGTGAAATTTTGGTTAATTGGATTCAAGTGAACCTTGGACCCTAGTTTTCATCTAAGTGATTTATCTCTATGTTGATTAATTTTTCATCATTCTTCTTTAATTGTTGTTTGATTTTATTTTATGTTTCTCTTTACACCTATTATTGTTTGAATAATCAAGGGTTTAACGAATTTAGTAATTACCTTTTTTTCCTCATAGGATCGACAACTGGGACCCAAATCTTATATTACTATACAATAGAGTACACTTGCTCTTAGTGTATTTTATGCGTATCATCAGCCTACAAAGAATCGGGAACCATTATCATCTCGGCAAAGGGACTCCAAAGAGGAATGTTCGATGAATACACTCCTCTTAAAGTCCCTAAGAGTAAAATCCTGGAGGAAGTCTACCACTTTGAGATCAACCACCTTCCTTGACCTCCACCTCTTAAGATGAAGGCAAACAAAGACAAGTCCAAACATTGTGAGTACCATGTGTGATTGCTTATGTCATAGAGATCATGAAGATTTCGATGATAACAAAGTCAAGACGATGACCAAGTACAATAGATGCAAGATGATATAGTTTATAGGACTTAGGGCTATTTTGTAAGGAGCTCTTTTGATATCTCAAATGGTTTTTTAAAATACTTCCTTCAAAATGTTTCTGAAAAATAAATTTCTTGAACTTGGATAATACAAAACATGTTTAATTTTTTCAACAATCTAGGTTTTCTTAATTACATTGTTTTCTAAGCTGAATTAGGCTTAAGAATTGATTCAAGGATGATTTTAATCTTATCCTTAGGTTTAGTAATCAATTTATAGCTTCTTTGGAAGCTTGTAATCAATTACAATGACCTAGTAATCGATTACATTCATGCGGGAATCAATTTTTCATAAGTCAGTAGCTCTGTAATCGATTACATAAGATTTGTAATCGATTACACTGCTTCCAAAGGCTTCGTAATCAATTACGTAAGGTGTTGGGAATAGCGGATACATCACACAACGAAAAAGCAAAATTCTCACCAAGGATCCATGCGAAAAGAGAAGCCATGAAACGTGATTTTTGAGTTTACCTCTTGCAACTTGATGAAAAATGAATCGAGCAACATGAGCACCGAAACAGCAACAATGCCGCTACATAATCCACATGAATAAACTTGCAAAAACGTCCAACGTTCGTAGTCTTGGAGTCCTACCTCTTTACGATAGTGCTAGCTGTGAAGAGAAGATAAACCTATCACTCTCTCACTCACTGTTTCTGTCAAGTGTGGCTAGGGTTTTTTTTTTTTGCATTCCTTGACAGCCCCTTAATAGTTCTATTTATAATAGATGCCGCCTTATGCAAGTAAGAGCAGTAGTAGGTAAGCTGTGCAACCCTAGGCTCATCTGTTATGAGTCTAGCCCACGATTGAATCTCAGTCCAATTTTGATCCTTATTGTTCCAACTAAGTTTGTTCTAAGTGTGTGACCCTGTAGGTTCTCATGACGTTGGCAATAATATTAAAATTTTATATTTAATATCATAAGCAGTGAGCGGTATCTAGCAGTACATTGCTACTACCAAGTAATGAGAATATCAGTGATTTGACATAACCTTTCTGTGATCAAAGTTACCGTGTAGTTTAGTCCCTTTGTCCAGATATCTAAATTAAACACAAGGCATGGAATGTGTCACCCTTGTATAGTTCAATCTTTTGTTTCTTGATACTCGAGTAGACATAGAAAAACAAATGAGCTCAATATATCATATTGACTCATTTGAGCATGACCACGCATTTCGTGGTCTCAATCAATCAGGGCCTCCGAAGATATCACTTATGTTATGTAGGAGGGATAAATCTTATCTAGGTCATTCACATCCCTCCGCATGATTTGCGGTATGTCTAATAACTAACTTTATAATCACCTTGTTATAGATGACATTTGATGGCATTAAAACATGCAACTCCTCATGTAGGAATCATAGTGATTTCAAGTCAAAAGACCACATATATCATTATTACTATAAGAATTGCTTATGACACTCACGTAACAATATACGCAGCGTTCTTATGGGGAGTCAGTCCAATACATCATTACTCTAATATGTACCCATGTAAAGACTTGATATCTCATATCCACGACTCATGAGATGTGGCCATCAATCTACGCACATACTAGTCTCATTGCATTATTGTTGTCCTGATTAACAATAATACTTGACTTGGGACATTTAAGAATAATGTTCTTTTTCTGTCTGATAGGATCTCATGATCAAGTCATCTACTTGATGTCCTATGGCATCAAACTTACTATTCTAAAGACTTTGTTATGTATATCATAAATAACACAATAAATAAACTGCCTCATATATTAAATAAATAACATAATACAATGTATGTAAGACAGTCAAAATAAATTGGCCTTTAGGGCATACACCAACATAAGGCTTGTAATCGATTACATCTCTGGCAAAGACCATGTAATCGATTATATGAAGGTTGTAATCGATTACAAATAGCCTAGAAAGCCTAGAATGAATTTTAAGAACAATGTAATCAATTTCATCACTATTGTAATCGATTACAACCCTGCTGCAAGTGCGTAAACATTTCTTTTTAAGCATTTATTGCTTACATTAATTGCCCTAATGACTCTTTTCTTTCAGAACACTATATATAGACCCTCTTAGCGCTTCTTTTACATAGAACAACCATTGAGAAATTTAACACCCCGAAAATTGTTATTCCTCAGTAAATGTCTGATTTTACTATTTTGTAATTTTTGTGCACTGTAAATTTATTTTGACTGTTCTTTGACAGTTTTTTATCTTTGTGTGTGATTTACTTTGAGTCAGGAAAATAAAAATTTTTGGAGCCGGGGGAGCTTACTAAACCTAAATCCGAGAGACACGATTCTCAATCTTTTGATTTTTAGAATTTATCTGTCTAATAAAAATTGTTCGTATTTTATTATCCATTGGATGATAGCTACTGACTTGTGAGTAGTAGCTTCTACGCATTGGGTAATAGATCCTGTAACTATTGTCCATTGGACAATAGCCTTTAGAAAAAGTCTTGATGACTTGTTTTGTGAACCAGTTAGAAGGCTTGAATCTTAATGTAAACCAATGGAAATTAGTCAACAAAAATGGCTTGGAAACTTAGTTATGAAACTAGATGAACTAACTAGTTAACCTAAGCATAATTGAAATTCAATTGAATCAAAAACTTAGTTAGTTTTCTCCTTGAGCTCCACAGGTAAGGAAAGTTCTTACACCATCTAGAATTGGTGATTCATATCATGACTCCTTAAGCATGAACCAATAGAAAACAAAGTGACCAAAGCATGAGAAGTTATGATCAACACTTAGAGATATTTGCTATGCTTGTTAGCTAAGTTTTTGACTCTCCATGCTATAGCACTCCATGGAAAGGAGCTTTAGTTTTAGGATATTTCATTCAAACATATCACATTTTCTGACCAAGAAGCTATTCTCTCCATTCTCTCTCTTCTAAACATAAAGAAAACCTTACATTTCTCCTTGTTGAAGCTCGCGGCTACATCACCATAAAACACCATCCAAGCTTTCAAAATTCTATCGAATCTCATTTTCTTAACCTATACATTATTCTAAAACCTTTTCATGTTGTAAACTTAACCTAGTTCTTCCATCTACTACCTTGAAATCAAGTTAGGATTTTCTACTCTACAAGGTAAAATTCTTGTTCCTTGTTCCTAAGTTTGATTCTTGAGTTTCTAAACTATGATTGATCCATGGTTTCTTATTTTCAAGCTTTGTTTGTAACTTTGGTTTGGTTTAAGTTTGTTAGGATTTTCTTGGGGTGATTTACGAAATCCATAGGAGGCCAAACAAGAAGGATTTTTGCCTTCCTTGAGGTAAGAAAGAGATTAACCTCATCAATCATAAGTTGGTGGTGAGGAAATGGATTTGTTTGTGGTAAAAAATCCAGAAGGATTTATTCACTTGATTGTTTAAGTTTTCATTATTTGTGATGGTTTTGATTGGTATGCTTTATAGCTTTGATAATATGCTTGAATATGTGATTATGAAAGCATGTTGATTATTGTATAAAGTAGGATGTGATTCACATGATGAGGAAGTGTATGAAGGTTCCAAAGAACCCTAGAGGCTCACGGCCTCAACATCAAATTTTGGAGCAAAATGTTCTAAATTATTTTACTAATTATGGATTAAGTGATTTAATGACAAGAAATTAGATTAAAAGGTTTTTACAAAGAACAATGAGATAGAAAATAAATAAATACCATTTTTGAAGTACAAATGGATTTTTGGCCAACATGCCAAGATTTGATATCCTAGATCCAAAATAATTTTCCCAAGTGTAGGCTTAGGTAATTAATTAACAAGAACTCAATTTAATGGGCTTTTAGAGATAAAAAGAAAATGAACTAATTTTTAAAATTAATTGTGATTAGGTTATGATGAGAAATAAAATTAAAACTTGAAATTTACTAACGTATAGCTGACCTTTTGGGTTTTGAAGCGCATTAGAAAATTTCGAGCAGTAATGTCCAATAAAACTAAAGAAGTGCAATTTTGTGGGAAATAGTAGAAAATACTACTTAAAGAATTTTTAGTGAGAAAATATTGTAAATAAGGCCAAAATACCTATAGTATGTAAAAAGTTTCAAAAATAAATTTAGAAAACTAAGAAATATTTTACGTGATTGAAAAATATTAGAAAAATCTTATGTGATTCTAAAATAGTGATTTTTAAGCTACGCGATTGAGAAAATGTTTAAAAATCTCTACACGATTTAGAAAACGTTTGAAAATATTTTTGCGATTGGAAATAACAGCAGTTTACTGTCGGGCTGTTGTGGCGGGCCCGATTGTGTTGTAAACTGATATTGCCAAGTGATGACATGTGTTTGTGAAAAATAATGATAATGACGTTTGTATGTGTGTTGTGGATCACACATCATGCATTGAAAAGTGTGTAGACTTTATTGGTAAATGCAAGTTGCCTAGGAGTTGAATTTACACATTTGTGCGGGTGAGAATTGTGTAGTTACAATCAGTTATTGATCTTGGAGGCGTCAGAGCATGAAATATCATTTGTGGCCAGATGGTAGTACTTCTGTGCCGTGGTATCCGATGCAAAAGCACTGACGATCTTGGCGGAATTGCTACTCTTTTTGTGATTGGTTGAGAGTGTCTTGTATAAGCCTTTTTGCGCATTTTGATATGATATCTTGACATATGCTTTGGGGCTGACGATATACAGACACGTACTCCCGATCTTTCTCTTTGAAATTGTGATTAGCTCCATGGAGTATGAATTAGTCTGTGTACATATGCATAGTTGGTCTGCATATTGATGTGACAATTATATTATCTGATATATTATCTACGACGTGATAACATAATTCAATTTGTTAATATTGTTTCTATATATTTACTGTCATTTTCTACACTGCCATACTGGTATTGATGTAGGGGATCTCACCTCTTTGTTATGCTATTCTATTTTATTGTGTATGTTTAATGAAGATCGTGGAGACGAAGAGGCAGGAAATTCTGTTTTCCATACGTGATAGTTTTCCCTTTGTTTGCTTTTATGGCGGCAAGGCGTCAGGTGCTTGGTTTTGTTACAATACAGTTCCATGGAGGAACTGATGCTTGGAGCTTTGATATGGGTAATGAACGTTTTGTGTATACCAAGGATTTGACTCTGAATCTTAGTGGAACTCCTGATGTGGTTCTAGTTATGTCGATGAATGTATCTGTTTGTTTGGAGTTCTTGATGCCTATTCGAGAGCTTTGGGGTGGTAGTGTCTATACTCCACAAGAGGATTCAATGGTATCATCTGCTAGGATGTCAGCCCGACAACGGATGTATCTGCTGGGGTTCTTTGATGATGATATTGAGGAGGAGAACGATCCTTCCGAGGGCCCAAATCCTTAGTCTTGAGAAGTTCTAGTCAAGCAGTTTATGTTTTGATGTATATGTTGTACATATTTATCTTTTGGAGTACAATGTATTTATGTAAATTATTTGTGAACAAGGTTCCAGTATCTATGTATATTATGGTGAGTTTTATTCAGTTATAAATTGTACTTATGGGTTTTACTTACTTTCAGTTATTCACAAATGAAATTTTGAATTCAATGTTTTTACAAGATTAATTCTTTTACAACTTGAGTAAGTTATATTAGTATTATTCTTAAATGTGATACCTTATGGTGGGTATTACAAGAAACATCATTCTATTGCTCTTAATTTGAGTTTCATATTTCTCATCTTTTTGCTCTATTTTTTAAATACTTGAGATATTTTTTAGAGAGCTTCATAGTGCTTCAAGTTATAATACACACTCTTTGAGAGAGTTTCTTCTTGTTCTATTCTTGACTAATTGTAACGAGGGAGGGTGAGGTATCCCTTAGGAAATTTATAAGGGTAAGGTATCCCTGTTGTCGAGGCTCAAGTATAAGGTGAGGTATCCCAAGGTGTGAGCAGTGCTCAGGTTTGTAACAGTAGCAAGCACATATTGAAACTTGCATTGATAGTGGAAAAATCTGGGGTGGTTTCTCGAGGACTGGATGTAGGTCACAAGTGATTAGTGGCTGAACCAGGATAAATTCTAGTGTTTGCTCTTATGAACTCTTACTCCTTATAGTTGAATTTTAATTTTATATTTTTTTATTAAATATTTTCTTATTGGCTTGTTAAATTTGCAACAATTTTTTTATTTTCTTGGTTCGTTCATTTCATTTAATAAATAGTTTCAATGGAATTTGTTCTTAACGTGTTTGTGAAAAGTTTTCAAAGAATTTTTAACTACTCAATTCATCCTCCCTCTTGAGTAAAGAAGCCACTTAGGTAACACCATGGTAGTTATGGTCACCACACAGAGGACTGCGTCTAGCTATAGAATGCGATCAAAACTCTCATTCAGGAAGGATGCTTGAACCTACCCGAGAAGGATTCTTGTGTTGGTTTCTCTACTGATGAATTGGGATATCAATCTCGCTACAATTTGAGAAGCATCATTTTCTCCATGCAATGTTCACTGTGAATTATATCCATCATCATTATTGTCGTCAACTGTTAAAGATAAGAATTTTCTTAATATTCTTATACTCTTCTATACACTGTACGATAGTCAAATTTTACAGAAGTCAACTTATATACCTCATCCAATTCGGAGACCATACAACTTCTCCAATCCAAAGAGGTCTCTAGATTGGAGAAGGCATATGAATTGACCTTTGTAGGATCTAGCTATCATTATGCATAAGAAAAAGTGCATGCATGCTAAGAAAATTCAAGTCTTTAAATGTTGAGTATAAGGATGATGATTGATGTATTTTGTAAGGAACGTTGCTTAGAAAAAAGTTATACTTCCAAATTGTTGCCTAGATTTCTATCATAGCTCACAAAGAAAGATCCACTAAAAAAAACTTTTAACATGTGTGTGACCAATTCATTAAAGATCAAAAGAAATCTTAATATTCCTGATATAGCTCATAAACTCATTCATTAAAAATAGATAGTCTTCCTTTGAGTTTTTACTATATTGTAAGTAATAATAAAAGTACATCTACTCTACTTATCATCACAATCACTATCAAATCCCTAATCTCAACTTCATCCAAATACCCTTGAAATTAATTCTTTCTCAACTACTCTCCAAAACTCGATAGACGAGTGCAATAAGACATATGCTTCCTGTGTTACTAGCAAGGACAATAGTCTAGGCATTACCCACTCAACTTCCCCAATCCTAATGATGTTAAGCTAACGAGTTTATTAAGCGTTCCTCTCCATGAGACTTTTGTACTATCATTGTTGAAATCACTCTTTACATAAATTTCATTTGCTTTGGATTCCGTCTTACTTCACAAAAAACGTGTAAATTTATTTTTCTAATTCGCAGTGGTTTTCTTCTTCCTTTTGTGACATCACCCTACCTTGTCTTTTCCTCATCATCATAGGAGGTGAACTCGTACCACCATTCAAACTTTCTATCATATTAACCACCTAATAATCTTATTGCTAAAGTCATCATCCTCGCAATAAATGGATTACAAAAGATAAGTTACTTGAGCAGTCAAATCTTAAACTGCTTAGTGCCATTTATTCCTATAAATTCAAAACTAATGTCATCTAGCTTAAGGTTTAGAACTTCCTAAGTAGAGCATTATTTCAATAATTCAAACATAACAATAGGCATGCAAATAAGTGTTAAAAATAATAACATATCCCTACATACAAATACAATTTTACAATTGATTAAATAATTTAAGTTTTCAGTTTATGCAATTCGTAGCTTTGTAGATGATGCCTCTTATATGTTTGTCATTCTTCTTAGTTTGAAGCCATCGTTTGTCTACAAGATCTACCACAATGTCTTATGTCCCCAACTTGTGCGTATATACATCTTACGTTTGATAGTTAGTCGCAACAATTGGACAAGTTGGTCGCACATTTTTTTTTCACTTTTCAAATTAATATTATGCAGCTTCACAAAATTATAATTATTTATTTAAAATTTAAACGTATATGTGCTCATTCTTTTGATAATTTGAAGTTAATAATTTTACATTTATAGTTAAAGTTTTCACTTTCTTTAATGTCATATTTTATTTTTATTTTTTATTAGTTTTATTAAATTAAATAATCTATCAAAACTTTAACGTAAAATTTTAAAAATTTAAAGTTTAATGATTTAATCACTATTTTGTCATTGCTTTTGAAAATGTTCACATAATACTATATTATCTTTATAATGAAGTAGTATTAATCTCATACAATGTACTTGTTATTATTCAAATCCTATACCATCATAATATTTGTCATCTATCATATCACACAAACACTAACAAATAAAAGTATACTATGCATATATATATATATATATATATATAAACACAATACACAATATATATTCAAAATATAAATACCATATGCATACATATGTACATATTAGAAACAAATAAACACAAATAATATTCAAATAACAAAATAAATAAAAATAATATGCCATATGCATAGTTCCTCCACATATACATCCCATGCATCCACATCTGTGCTTATCCACTGCCACTATCTGTGCCTATATGCGTGCTCTTCTATCTGCATTCCTCCACCTGCTGGCTTAGAGTTTTGGTCACCACAAAGGTTGTCAAGCCCAAAAAATCTCCGATGAGCAATGACCAGACTTAGAGTTTTGGGAATCAAGAAGTGAATGATACAATAGTGGTGGGTGGAGAGGTTAAAATAATGGGAGGTGAGGGATTGTGGAGGGAGGCCCAGCCGGTTAGCGAGGGGATCGGAGGAGGAAAGTTGATTGGAGACGAGAACAATGATGGGAATGGGAGGAGCACACAGTTTTCACCATTGTTAGTGGAGTTCTGGTTAGGATAGGGTGAGAATGATGATGGAGTAGGGAGGAACAAGAGGAAATGAAGAGAATGTAGAGAAAAAGACGAAGAGAGAGGATGAAGAGAGAAAGAAGAAGAGAAGAACAAAAAAATGGGAGGGAAATGTTTGTGCACATAATTATAAAAAAGTTTTCTAGTGGATTAGTCGCCAAAAAATGTACGACATTTACACCTTGGAAATTGGAGAAAGTTTGTGGCAGAACTTTGAAAAAAATCTAACCATTATTTCCATGTTCATTTTCTAGCAGAATTTCTACCAAAAATAAATAAAAATTCGTGTCAACTTTTTTCTGGCGAATAATTCCCCAAAAATTTATTTAGTTCTGCTTCTTTTTTTTCCTGATGATTCATTTTTCGATTGACTTAGTCGCTAGAAATGTCTTTTTCACCTGTGGCTTGATATCCGTCGAAAACATTTGTCGATAAATCACGATTTTCTTGTAGTGGATCCATGATAGACTTGTATAGTTCCTGAAAGCCAATAGTGATATATTCACTTGGACCTCTGCTGACATACTTGTGATAGATCCCAACTTTATCTCACACTAACTTTTCATATACACTAATACCAAGCCGGTATCACAACGAAAACAAAAAGTCGGTCCTAAGCGACAAAAAGCCATCAAAGAATAAGTGAAAGAACTCATGGACTAGGTTCATTTGAGAGATAACTTACACCACTTGGCTCTCAAATGTCGTGATGATCAAGGAGTCTAATAGGAAGCAGCATATGTGCGTTGACTATACGGATCTCAATAATGTCTGTTCTAAGGACCTTCATTCTCATCCCAACATCGACAAGTAGGTTGATAACTTTTTTGAATACCAGTATCTATCCTTCATGGACGCCCATGTTGGGTACAATCATATTCTGATGCATCCTAACGATGAAACAAGATAGTGCTAATCATGAAGAAAGCTAACTGTTGTTACCGGGCTATGCCCTTTAGCCTAAAAAATGTTGGGGCTATGTACTAGAGGATGACGAACAAGGATTTTGAGGAGCAAATTAAGAAAATGCTTGAGGTTTATATTGACAATTTGATTATAAAAACTCTTGCCTCAGGTGACCACATCCAAGACCTCGAAGAAGTGTTCCAGCAACTCCGGAAGAACAAAAAATGCTCCAAAGAGCAAAAACCAAAAAATTCCTAGGTATCATGTTGATGAACCACAAGATCAAAGCTAACTCGAATAAATGCCAAGTCGTTATCAACATGCACAGTCTGTGATCAATCAAGGAGATCCAACAACTAATATGATGGGTAGTGGCCCTCACCAAATTCATATTGAAAACGACATACAAGTCCCTCCCTTTCTTCAAAACACTTAAGAAAGGTAAGGACTTCGTGCAAAGAAGCCTTCATAGAACTAAAAAAATATTTGGCGTCTCCATTGATTCTGTCCATATTGGAACCAAGAGAAATGCTCTACCATTACCTCTTTGTTAATGAGGAAGCCACAAGTTCCATCTTGGTTCAAGAAAGAGATGAAGGACAAAACTTGTTCTACTTCGTGAGCAAAGTGCTCCAAGTGTAACATCCTAATACTAGTACTAATAACGTATCTGGAATTATGTACTAGTAAATAGAAATTAAGCATGTCACTTATATAAAACATAATAAATTTGAAAATGCATATGAGAGATATACAAAAATATGAGCCTGTTCGGGGTGAAATATTATACATATATGGTACAAGTCTTTATACAGCAGTGCAAATTTGAGTACAATCCTTATACATCATATTAAAATATACAATCCAAAATACAATTATTTCCAAACTAAACATTCTTACTAAACTCTGTCTTTACTCGTTATCTTCTAGCTCCTATCGTTTTCCCTAGAAATATTATGGAAAAAAAATAATATAACAAGGGTGAGAATTCCAAGAAATCTCATTAGTTTTAATAAAAATCGTGTAAAAATGATGAAAAAAAAGCAAGAATAACAAGTTTAATTGTTGGAGAAGAAGGAAGGTGAAAAATAGAAATTAAGGGATGGAATGTGGTAGCCGTGTGGCTCTATGTTGGCTTCTATTTTCTTTAGTTTTTCATGCACAAAATGGAACAAAAGTGAATGAAAGATGGAAAGGAAAAGTAAAGAAATTTCAAGAAAGATTAAGGTCGGTGGTTGAACTAAGTTTTAACCAAAATTTTTATGCTGGAACTTTTAGATCTATTATGTATATTTTAATCTTTCAAAGTTAAGTTTTCAAGTTACCATAAGTTTTATAGAATTGCGCTCAAACTGATCCAGAATGTTGCCCAATTTAATACGTAAATCATACCTGAGTTACTAAACTTCTATAACACTGATTAAAACTATTAGGTTAGGGAGGATGTTATAATTCTCCCTCTTTTTATAAATTTTGTCCTCAAAATTCGCTTACCTTATACAAAAAGCTCCATATAGATTTACATCATATTAAACTCAAGCTTCTACTTGGATATTTCCTCTAAATCACCACATTCCAAAAACACCTTCACCAGAGGAATTTATTTGCTTCTGAACTCTTTCACTATAATATTGCCTATACTTTACTAAGATCTACATATACCTTTTTTTTTCCAATATCACTTGTCCTAGAAACTACACCTCTCAATAGATTTATCAAATCATCAATCCTTGGCAATGTTTATTTATTCTTGATGGTAACTTTGTTCATTTGTTTATAGTCCGCACATAATCTTATACTACTATTTTTCTTTTTCACTAGGAGTATAGAAGCTTCCCATGGTGAAACATTGGTTCTGATAAACTTCTCATTCTATAACTTTTCTATTTATTTTTTCAACTCAGCCAACTTTAAAGGGGACATCTTATATGGTGCTATAGAAATAGGCCCAATTCTTGACACTAAATCTATAGTAAATTCTATCTCCCTCTTAGATGGTAATTCACAAATCTCATTTGAGAACATTTCTGGGTATTCCCTAACCATAGGTATATCATCTAATCTCTGCTTACTTTTGAAATTTAAAGAAAAGAGAGGAACATAGTCTTGAGCCCCTTCCCTTAGGTAATTGGTAACTTGACTAATATTTAGGTATATGGATTCATAAGAAGAATTTATAGTAAAAGTGTTAGACAAGAATACTAAGGTTTTGTCTGAACAATTTAAGATAATAAGATTTGTTGATAGCCAGTCCATGCTTGAAATGACATCTATATTAACCAGGGGTAGGCATATAAGATTTTACAAATAGAAATTTCTATTTTCAATGGCTACACAACAATTTAAACATGCTTTAAAAGTTGACATAGGATTTCCAGTGGTGGTAAACATTGTCAAATCATATGGAAGATTCAAGATAGATAAATCTAGCATCTTTACACAAACATACTAAATAAAAGAATGCAATGTTTTTAAATCAAATAACACAGTTAAAAGAATACCTATAACTATGCACTTACCCAGTATCAAATCAGAAAATTGAGTAGCTTCCTTGCCACTCAGAGTAAAAACTCATTCTCTGGTTTGAGATGTAGTAGGACGTATTATTTTCTACTTTTGTGGGCAGCTCCTGGAATAATGCCCCATCTTGCCACATGTATAGCATACGATCTGATCCACTAAATAGGACTTGCTTCTATGATTTCTTCCATATTTAGCGCATTTCGGTCCAGAGGATTCCACTTACACCTGCTTCTTTTTATCTTGCTAAATCTTTGGCTGTGAAACATTCTTTTCAGATTCCTCATCTTCCCATTTTCTCTTCTGGAAACCTTGTTGTTTATGCTCCTGTTGTAATCTTAAGTTCTCCGATTCCACTATACTACATTTTTTAACAAACATTGGGAAATCTTTGATTTCCAAAGGTCTCACCATTCTCCTTATCTCGTTTCTTAATCCAGTCTCAAATTTAACATATTTCCAATTTTCATTTGGATTATATCTAAAATATGAAGATAATTTAGATAGTTTATGGAATTCCAACTCTTTCTCTTCTTGCAACTTATTTGAAAAATACTTATCCAAGAAAGTTATCTTGAACACTCCCTATGTTATCTCAATCCTGACACTTTCCTTTAAACTTTTGACACTAGTCCACCAATACTCAACTTCTTCTTTTAATATATAAACAACAAATGATGCCTTTAGGTCATCAACATATCTCATCACTACAATTACCTTTTATAACTTACTATCCTCTAAAGGATGGGGAATTCATTTTTATAAAGGTCTCTGACATGTCTGGCACATTATTAATAGTAGGGATCCTTTTATCTTGGCCACGGGTACGCTCAGTAGATATCATAGTCTCCTGTAAACACCACACATTATATATTGAGTTGATCAGGCTAAATATTATGTAACAGTGTGACAGTTAACTATAAACATACAAACTCAAGGCAGTTTTGCAATTCTACCTATACGTCTCATCATTAAGATAAGACAAATGCATAACAAAGTATAACTAGTCCATACCCCAGCTCAACAGGATGAACCGCTCTAATGCCATAATGTAACATCCTAATAGTAGTACTAATAATAACGTATCAGGAATTATATATTAGTAACTAGAAATAAAGCATGTCACTAATATAGAACATAATAAAATTGAAAATACATATAAGAGATATACTAAAATATGAGCCTGTTCAGGGTGAAATATTATATATATATGGTACAAGTCTTTATATAGTGGTGCAAATATGAGTACAATCCTTATACATGATATTAAAATATACAATCCAAAATACAAGTATTTCTAAACTAAACATTCTTATTAAACTCTGTCTTCACTCATCATCTTCTAGCTCTTGTCGCTTTCCCTAGAAATATTATGGAAAAAAATAATATAATAGGAGAATTCCAAGAATTCTCAGTCATTTTAATACAAATTGTGTAAAAATGATGAAGAAAATAAGCAAGAATAACAAGTTTAATTGTTGGAGAAGATGAAGAGTGAAATATGGAAATTAAAGGATGGAATGTGGTAGTCGTGTGGCTTTATGTTGGCTGTTGTTTTCTTCAGTTTTTCATGCACAAAATGGAACAAAAATGAATGAAAAATGGAATGGAAAAATCAAGAAATTTCAAGATTAAGGTTAGTGGTAGAACTAAGTTTCTAACCAAAATTTTTATGCTAGAACTTTTGGATCTATTACGTACATTTTAATATTTCAAAGTTGAGTTTTCAAGTTACCATAAATGTTATAGAATTACGCTTAAACTGATTTAGAAGGTTACCCGATTTAACAGGTAACTCATACTAGCGTTACTGAGCTTCTATAACCCTGATTGGGACTATTAGGTTAGGGAGGATATTACACCAAGGACCCAAACTCTAATACTAGAAGATTGACAAAATTACATTTGCACCCCTTATAATGGTAAGATGGTTAAGGCAATACTTTTAATGTCATCTCGCTATCATCATGATAGACCAATCCATCAGGAAAATCTTACACAAGCCAGACTTTGTCGGACATATGATAACCTGGTTTATAGAGCTTTCTGAGTTTGGCACTGCCTTCAAGTCTCGCCAAGCCATTAAAGCACAAGTCTTATTCGACATCATGGATGAACTCTCACAAGGAACCACTTCCTAAGGGAAATGCATGGATCATTTATGCCGATGACTTCTCTAATCTCAAAGGAAGTAGTGTCGAGGTGATACTAGAAAATGACGAAGGAGTTACAATTGAACACTCCTTGAAGTTTGAGTTCCCCACCTCGAACAACCAGGATGAGTATGAAGCAAGCATTGTAGGCCTCACCATGATGAAGGATCTCTTAGTGCATCCAAGATCACCTTATGCAGTGACTCCTAACTCGTGATTACCCAAGTCCTTGGTGAATATTAGGCCAAATAGCCCTTATTATAGCGATACTTGGTCAAAGTAAATGAACTCCACACTAGCTTTACTCAAGCCAAAGTCGAACACATTTGTTGGGAACAGAAGTGAAGAGTTGACATCTTCTCTAAGATAGCTAGCACTAAGACTTTGGAGAATAATAGGTTTGTGATCTAGGAAACCCTCACCATACTAAGCATTATTGAATTCCAGATAATCATAGTAGTGGATGAAAATGGTAATTTGATAAAGCCCATTACAACTTACCTCCATAGGAAACCTGCTCGCAAACACTAAAGAAGCAAAACAAAGTAATCCCCTCCATGAGCTGATATACTTTATATGACAATTAGCTATACCATAGAGGACTCTCTATCCATCTTCTCAAGTGTGTTAGACCCAAGTAGGCATCTTATGCCTTATCCAAGATTTATGAAGGAAGTTGTTGACATCACCTTAGAGGGAAATCACTAGCTTGAAAGGCATTCAGAGTGGGGTATTATTGGCTAACCATGACGCCAGATGCTATGGACCATGTTAAAAAATGTGACAATGCCAGAGGTTCATCAACATACATTCTATGCTACCCGAGGAGCTAACTACCATCTCAATCCCATGGCCCTTCTACAAATGTGGGATGGGCCTTCTCGAATCATTCCTCCAAGCCCTATGATAGCTTAGATACCTTATAATGGCTATAAATTACTTAACCAAGTGGATCGAAGCCAAACCACTAGCTATTATCACCTTGACCAGAGTACAAAATTTACTTAGAGAAACTTCATAAACTGCTTTGAAGTTCTGAAATCCATTGTCATGTATTAGGGAACCTAGTTTACTGATAAGAACTTCCAAAACTCTAGTCTGATCTTCATATCAAATAACATTTCACCTCAGTGGAACACCCTTAAACCAATAGCCAGGCGAAAGTTGTAAATAGGGCAATCCTACAGGGTCTGAAGAAAAGACTTTGACGATGCCAAAGAAGACTGGGAAAAGTAACTCGACCACGTCCTATGGGCATACAGGACCACTCCTCACTCTACCATGGGAAAAACCCCATTCAAACTTACCTATGGATGCATGACTATGATCTTAGGGGAAATTAGAGAACCCAGCTAGCAGAAACAATACTTTTCAGAAGAATGCAACGAGGAACTCATCTACTAAGACTTATACCTAATTAAAGAGCAAATAAAAACTACCTATGTCCGTGAAGTTGCCCTCAAACTCAAAACTGCACAACAGTTCAACTCCAAAGTTGTACTATGGAGGTTCAAACCAAGAGATTTGGATTTAAGAAGGGTGGATGTCAGGGATAAGAATGCCTCTTAAGGGAAGTTGACCCCGAAGAAGGAAGGCTCGTACTGAATAACGGGCATAATAGCCCGTACCGGATAACAGACATAATAGACACAGGAGCCTATAAGCTTGAAAATCTCAATGGAAAGTAAATTCCACTATACCAAAATGCCACAAAGCTACAATGATACTACAGTTAGCCCCACACTTAGCTTTATTTTTCTAGCACTTAGTTTTATTCTACGCCTTTTTAAGGCCTCGTATTTTATATTTGTGATTGGTGTATGGACACCAGACAACCCAATTATTCTCATTGAGTTATGATCATAACTCAATTATGTTCTCAGCACATGTATGTATTTTTCTATGTTTTTACACACTACTTGTTAGGCCATCTATAGCTATCTTGACATGATTCGAGGGATACCTATTTCAGCAATGCACTCACTAATCAATAAGGCAATTCACAAGGCAATCTATGGCTGCCTTATTAAGGTCCATGAGGTATTCATATCATAAAAATATGCCCCAAAACACTACAAACCTACAAGGCTGTCTGTGGCCGGTTTGTTGAGGTTATTGAGATCAACATCCCATCTACAATGTCCAACCAAATTTGTATTGTCAGCATGCACTGCTTCACTGAGGTCATTCACCGAACTGTGACCCAAGATAGGCAATCAATATCTCTTAGATCTGAATACACATGATCCACTCCGAGGTCCTCATTCTAAAAATAAAACTAAGTTACAAAATTTATGTATGTGTTGAACCACACTCAATACTAAGGGGAACGTTGGATTCCCTTGAGTTTTGAGATGCTGCTAGGAAAATACATGACAGCTCAAATGCATACAAATTTTCCTAAATCTATAAACTTTCCAACAAATAAAAGGTGGATGTTAGACCCAAAACACCAAAAGAGAAAAAAAGACAATCAGATAACCATTATGGGCTAGAAAAATAAACATACTTAGAAACAAATTGAAAATGCCCCAAGACGGGAACTTGTCCATACAACCTTAAAAACCACCACACAGGGGGTAACTTGACAAAATACAAAGAAAATAAATAAAAAGTCTACTAGTTGGGGGTGCCAACCACCTATTCTTCATCGTTGCCATCACTAGCCTCCTCAGTCTCCCTTAGCTCCCCAGTTTGGGCTTCGTCGGCCTGTGTAACGGTTGGCGAGCACACATTAATTATTACATCACTCTCGATGCATTAATATGCCCCTATCCCTTCCACATTGAGGCTGGGATGAAGGACATTGAGCTTTTCTAGGGCATTTGTAAAATAGTCCTCCACGGCTTCTGGCTATTTGTCCTCAATGTCCTCTACCTTAGCCTCAAGACCCACTTTCTCGCCTTCCAAGGCGGGTCACCTTGGTCCTGGACTCCCCCAACACTGCCTCAATCGATAGCGCCTTCACAGAAGCTTGGTCCAGTTACAGCTTAACAAATTTTACATTATGTTTAGCAGACTTACCCTTAGCCTCCACGTTCCTATCCTGATTTGCCAAGGACCTTGATCCTCCTCCAGCTTTGCATTCTTAACCTAGAGCCCGTCTAGCTCCTCCTCTAGCACTGTTAACTTTTCAGTATGGAGCATGGTTGTCTCTAGGTAGCGGAAGAAGGAAGCATTGTAGAGACTCTAGACATTTCCCAAGTGAAGTTGGTGCATAATGTAACACCCCAAAATTTCCGTATCTCTTAAACAGTAATTTTGACAATTAACAGAATTTTACTGTTTAGTATTTTCTGTGCACTGTAAAATTATTTTGTTTATTCTGTCAGCGTATTTGATTGTTTTGAGTGATTTCCTCTGTGTCAGGAAAATAAAAATTTTTGGGTCGGAGAAAACTTTACGTAATTTAATTTTTACCGTTAGGTAATTATTTTACGTAATCTGATTTGATATTTGTGCATTTTATAATTTTTGTGATTTTATGGATGATTTTGAAATTTTTCCTGTCTGTGGGCCTCGCAAGGGGTATGTGGGCCCAGGTGGCCATACGTGGGCCCAGGTGGGTCCCACAAAGTGAAAAAATTTTCTACGCATAGAAAAATTTGTACTGTTTAGACGGAGACAGGGGATCTTACTAAACCTGAATCCGGAAATAATTTTAGAAAATTTCTTGTACTGTATTTTATACTGTATTTAATTATCGGATGATAAAAATACAGTAAAAATATTATTTGTAGGATACAAGAATAAATATTATACTACGTAGTCAACAAAGAGAGCTTGACTTAATTTATACCTTGGATGAGAATACTTAGTTTGAATATTAACCATTGATTTAATCAAAGGTTAAGAAACAAACTTAATAAAGAAGCCTTGGATAATAACCATTGATTTAATCAATGGTGTGAGAATAAGCTTAATAAGGAAGGCTTCAATATCAACCGTAGATTAAATCAAGGGTAGAGATTTGGTCTCAAAAAGTGACAAAGACCATTTATAACCATTGGATTTAGAAGTGATCAAGGGTGGAGAATGGGTCTTGTAAAGTAACAAGGACCATTTATGACCATTGGATTTAGATTTAATCAATGGTGAAGATTTAGTCTTAAAAAGTGATAAAGACTAATTATGACCCTTGGATTAAAAGTAAGAAGGAGCAATCTTGACCCTTAATTTTGGAGACACATCCAATGACTAGAATTTAAAGGAGAAAGATCCAATGGCCTAGATTAAGTCTTCTAAATCAAAAATCTACATTAATCCTAACCATTGAATTAATCAATGGCTAGAAATGCTCCAAATGGTGGCTAATTATTATGGTCATTTATTAAATGCTCAAGGAAAATGCATTGGAAGGGAGCTACGAAATTGAGAAGCTTTAGGACATAGGAAAAAGTTTGAAGACCATTATTGCCATCCTTGGTCATCATTAGACATTTTCAAGAAGCTAAGTTACCAAGTTTTCTCTCCATTTCTCTCCTTCGTCATGTTTTGGCCAAGCACTCCAAGAACACCTTCCATCACTTTTTAATTTCATCCAACTTGATTTTATAAACCTAAACATCATTCTAAGAACATCTCTAGTTATGAGTTTTTCCAAAATCATTCATCTTGATCTTCAAATCCAAGCTTCAAGT
Source organism: Ormosia emarginata (assembly GCA_029884605.1). Lineage (NCBI taxonomy): Eukaryota > Viridiplantae > Streptophyta > Magnoliopsida > Fabales > Fabaceae > Ormosia > Ormosia emarginata. The sequence continues at coordinate 8,512,633 of JAQQTP010000056.1, read as the reverse complement.
TTCTATCAAAAATCAAAAATTTCATCTTTGTGCTTCAAGAGAAACCATTCGGTTATCTACCCTAAAATCACCATCCAATCTCTTTTAATTTCATCCAACCATAGATTTTGAATCTACATGATGTTCTAAGCAACTTTCATGTTGAAGATTTTCTCTAAATCATTCATCTTCAAAGAGTTTCTTCAAGATCAAAGCTATTGGGTTTTTGAGGTGAAGTATAAGGAAACTTCATTTTCTTCTCTCTTTTTCATGATCTAAACCATGTTTGATCCATGGTTTTCTCAATCAAGCTTAGTATACTAATTTTTATGTATTTTGTTTTGTATTTGAGAAGCCCTTGGTGGTGAAAGACTTGGAAAAAAGAAACAAATCAAGAAGCTTTGGAGGATCTTCAAGAGGTAAGAGGGAGATCCATCTCACCAACCAAGCATGGTGGTGAGAGATGGTATTTTATTTGATGGATGTGGAATCCATGTGAGGATTCATATCCATGGTCATGTAATTAATTTGTGGGTGTTTATGAGCTTTGATTAATTTTTTATGCTTGATATGCTTTGCATGATTTTATAGCTTTGATGATATGCTTGATATGCTATACATGCTTTTATGGCTTTTATGGTATGCTTATATTATTTATGATGAAATATATATGTATATGCCATGACTTGATGGTAGAAATAAAATTGATTTTTGGCTCCAAAAGCCAAGGAAGAGCTATGGTTTTGATGCCCTTGATTAGGGTTCATGTTGAAAATTTTCAAGAACAAAAGAATTGATTTTTGAGTACTTAGAACATGGTGGATTTCGAACAAGACACCTCAAGATAGGTGTTCACAAAATTAATATTTTCTTGAATGATTAAAATGGATGTTTAGAAAAGTAAGGAAAATAAACAAAGAATTTATTTTTCAAAGAGTACATGAATACGGTTTTAAAAGGATTTTTATTGATTTATTTTGTGTAAAAAGTTTCTAAGTGTTTTACTAAACATGAGATTTAAATGAAAATAGCAATGATAATTTTAAGGATTTGCAAAGAAAGTGAAAAAGGATTTGTAAGGAAAATAAAAATGAATTTGAATAAATGAGTTTGGTTTTTATGACCATCGGTATTTCGGTTTTCAAAATAAAGAATTTTTAATGGTTTTGTTTGTGTAAAATCATATCAATTTAGGAGGAAAATATTTGATGACTTCAATGGCCAAAGACTCTACGATTTTTGGAGGTTAGAATAATTTTGGTTTTTATGAAACAAAGTAATTTTAAAGTAGAAACAAAATGTTTGAACAAGATGTTTTAGTATAAGGATTTTGGAAAGGGAAATCAAAGTATTTTATCACTTGAGAAATGAACTTTCATACGAAAATGAAAAAGAAAAGTTGCAAGGGTTTGAATCTTAATTTGTTTTGAAGAGAATTAATTTTAGAATTGATTTGGGAAAAATGGAGAATATAATGGTGTTTTGAAAATTTACTAACGTATAACTTATTTTCAAGTTTTGAAATACGTTAGAAAATGTTAAGTTTTGAAACGTTGATTTACATCAATGAAAAAGTGATTTTTGTGAATTATATTTTGAAAAAGAATTTCTTGAGTAAAGAACTGTGGAAAAATATTTTCTTGAGTAAGAAAATTTATTAAATGAAGTGTAAAGTTATATTATTTTGAGAAAAGTTAAAAAGGAATTTATAAAGGTCAATAAATATTTTCTGTAATGAAATTGTGGTGAAAAATTATTTACGTATCTTAAAAATGTGATTTTTAAGTTACGTAATATGGAAAAATATTTCTATGCGATTTTAAATACGTTAAAATATTTCTACGCGATTTGAATTACGTTTAAATATTTTATGTAATCTGAATTACTATTGAAAAATCACTACGTGATGGAAAAGTGATGAATTATTTTTACGTGATTGTGAAAATAGTGGAAAATCGTTATGTGATTTGAAAAGTGTTTTAAATATTTTGAGAATGACGGAAAATGATTTATGCGACTTAAAAGAATGATTTTTAAGTTACGCGATTTTGAAACAGTGAAAAAATACTAAGCGATTTTGAGAAACATATATTTTTACGCGATTAAGAAAAACGTTAAAAAAATTAGTACGTGTTTTAAAAGTGCAACAGAAGAGTTGCGGTATTTTGAAAATGTAACAAAAATGTTACTGTATTGTAAAAACGTAACAGAAGTGTCACGGTATTGTGAAAATATAACAGAAACGTTTCAGAATTTTGACAATGTAACATAAGTGTTACGATATTTTGAAAACGTAATATAAACATTTTGGAATTGTGAAAACGTAACAGAAATGTTTTGGAATTGTGAAAATGAAACGGAAATATTACGCAATTTTGAAAACACGACAAAAGTGTTTTATAACTATGAAAAGGTGATAACATGATTTTTGTTGTTGAAAATACAGTATAATTTATTGCATTTTATATGCATTGGAAAGAGATGCTTGTGATTAGATTTGGTGCATTATACATGCATTGGAAAAAAATATGCGTTGAGGCATATGATACATTGAACAAATGAAATTGAAAAGATTTGGCCCTTTGAGGTTGGACTTGCACGGATATATTCGTGCATTGTATATAAGCCTTGTGGTTGAAGAGGAATGAGAATTGATAGTGAGGTCTATGATGGATCTTGGGGGCGTCGAGGCGCGGCGGTCGACCAAGTGGACAGCTGGCGAGTACCCTGTGTCACTTGGCGATGCAGTCCGTTGCAACGCATTGACGATACCCGACAAGAACACGATTCTTTTCAACAACTGGAAGATTGTCTTTGGGCTAAGGCTGACAATTGACAGAGCATTCTCCTCGAAATTGTGAAAACCTCCATGGAGTTGTTTTTGAAAAACTGAGTCTATGTGTGCATGCATGAATCTGAACATTTTATATCTGCATGATATATTAATTGAGGGATATTGGTTATGACAATTGTTTTGAATACTTGGATGATGATAATGATAATTAGAACATTATTGTAATTTGTTGTTTATGATAATTAAACTAATAAATGATTAGATGATGATAGTTGATTAATACTGATAGCATGATTATGGTATGATCTATCTGTATGATATGCTGTTTATGTTTTCTCTATACTGCCATGTTGGTATTGGCGTAGGTGATCTCACCTCTTTGTTATGTTGTTTTGCTGTGTCTGTACTGTTAAAGTCAAATGATAGAAGGATCGAGTTGTCTTAGACATAACGGGTGATGGATACTCAGAGATTGATGAAAACATTAAAGAGTGGCTGTCTCAAGTTCGAAGGTGTTCTGAGTAGACAAGGAGTAGAGTTCTGATGCAACAAGTTGGATACAAGATAAGGAATGAGTATGTTAAGTTTTATCGTTAGTGTTATACCGTGCTATTTAGTAGGACCCGTCATGGGGTTTGCTACTGTTAAAAAAAAAAGAAGAGTCTGTTAGTTTTATATTTCTCTTCAAATTGTTAAATATTAATTGGTATCAATGTTGTATATGAATTAGTTTCAATATGGTTTTTTCAGTATTACTTATAAATTACAGTAAGTTTATATTTCAGCAAGAAAGAAATTTTTAAACCCACATTTTTAACTCAAACTTTTTATGAAAACATTTTCAGATTATGAGTCGGAAGTCAGACATGTGATACCTTGGGGAGGGTGTTACACATAAGGTCAGCCTCAGCCAATTTCTTAATGTAGGAAGGAGTGGGAAAGACCTCATCTATTAGCTCCCTGACTAAGTAATCTTTCCCCTATACAGATGATGACAAAAATTGAATAAGAGCATTTGGAGACGCCTTTTTATTTCGTTCTACGATAAGGTCTGTGATGGGCCCCATACTCAAGGCAACCTCTTTCAACTAGCTCTGACCGCCATGAGATGCTGACTTCCTTTTTCTTCCCTGTAAGTAGGTAGCCTACCTCGAAGACTTGGGGCTTGGTTCTTGGATGTGAACCATAGGGCTAGTTAAAGCCCTAACCTTGATAGCAATGACAACCTTCTTGTGATCCTTACATTCAGCAAGCTGCCTGTGAAACTCGCGGAGGTTCTTGGTAGGTGCCATGCTCTCTGCAAAGAAAAATTTTCTAAGTGTTAGTCACATTTTAGAAGAAAACAATAAGCAAATATACAGGATGGCAAAGAAATATAGCACCCTATCTCCTTAGAACCCACCTATAATTATGTGAACATTTTTATCCGGTGCATTAATAATCCATGAAGTCTTAATGAGTTCCTTCTCATTTACCCACCCAATGAGAAAAACGGTCACATCAACATCATCTTCATGATCCACCATTTCTATCTCTTTAGCACAACTATCACAGGCTGACTATGTCTAGTAAAGATAAATGACCAGATATCCTTCTACCATTAGGATAAAAGGCGGGGTTCCCAAGGCAACCTTAACCTAGAAAAGTCTTGCTTGAAGCCTTTGTACAACTACTTGTATGGTATGAACATTTTCTGCCCGGTGTGCGCTTATAGGGAAAACCACATTTTCATACGGCTTGCCCTATAAGGTCACACCAAGGAGAACAACAAAAAAATGCCTGAACCGAGATGGGGAGCTCTCTAAGTGTTGGCACAACAACTTGAACACATGCACAAAGGCCCAACAATTTGGGTACAGCTGGGTGGGAGCAACTAAGAGATGGTTTAGCACGCTACATTGGAACTCTGTGAAAGGCAATTGCAGCTTGAGATGCATAAACATAGTTTCATATAAATACATTAAATGTTAGAGACCCGAGGTCCTGGTTATACAGACTCACTCCTAATTATCTGGCGGATGCACTACAAACTCGTCATCCAGAGCATCATCTTACACTAACTGCAGATAGGGCTTCAACTTGGTAATATTGTTATACGTGTTTATCCTATAAAGGGTCCCCAGCACCTTTGTCCCCCCACTGATGTAGGGACACATCTCAGGGTAACGGATAATAGCTTGGTGGAGCAGTTGCTACTTTTCATTTCCCCATTCTTGGATCTTAGACTAGTGAAGAATTACCTATAGAGGCAGAACTTTCGGCATCATAACTTGAACTACTAAAAGGCCTAGGTGTTGTTCTAACTCCACAATGATCCAAAGGCTAGATGGTCCCCCCTGAGCACTATCACTATATGGAATGCTTCCATCAGCCTCAGGATCTCGTCTTGGATTTCCATCTAGGAAAACGACCTCTGTACTGTAGAGACGTTCATTCTCTTTAGGGCTACCCTCTGCCGCTCACGGTGTGGTGGAGGAGGGGGTTTATATAGGATTTCTAGGGAAGAACCCTCTTCCTCATCACTCCCAATCTCCTTAACCCTTGATATTTTCTTGAAATTTTAAAAGAAAAAGAGGAATGAGAGAAGGGCAATACTTGAAATGAAGGGAAAAGGCTGGAAAACCTGAAAACTTGAGAAAAAATGAACATTGACACTAATCTCCACTGCATAAGATGCCACAAACCAGCATAGTAATCACTTGGAGCCCCTAGAACACTCGACAAAGATTGCAGAAAAATGAGAGAGTAGAGAGCAAAAATGGTAAAAACTCCTACTTTTCCTTATTTATAGGGAGACTAGCGCCTCAACTACCATCTTTAATTAGGGGCAGAAACATCTATTTGCATTGATTTGAAATGAAAGTGATGCATAAACCAAACACTAGTTGTTTCTCCTACGGATGCGTGGCCTGACTCTATTAGCCAACAAGGAGAAACAATAGCAACTCCATATGAAGTGTCCTAGGAAAGCCAAAAATCTTTCCACCAAAAGCTATGCCACTTGATAGCAGACGCCTAATCACGGTAACATCAACATTCATTAAAACTAAACTCAATGATGGATCTCGGTATTGACACTACAAGAGATCTTGACCACTAGGGGCACAATATTCTAACACTGTGAATCACGACAGCCATGACAAAATTAGGTAAGCATTTCGAAATATTTCATCTCGGATCCTTGCAAGAGCACCACATGAGACCCTGTGGAAGCCAACTACCTTGTGTAGTTGTAGATCCCAATTCAAATGTTGCAAATAGCTACAAAAGCCTTCCATTTCTATCACCCATGTAACTCTTACCTGAACATTATGCCGCCACATTGGAGTATAGAGCTAGGGGCAACTGCTCTATACTGGTATCTCGAATCCTAAGCCTAGCAAAAGCGGCCCAATCTAGCTAACCCAATAACTGCTCTGGCCTATTTCAGTTTGGAGGGCTTATCAATCTAACTTTTAGAAGATCATTAAATCCTAATAAATTTCCTCATTTAATGAGGATAATTAGGATGATATCTCCTCATAACTACTTGAATCCTAATTATAGGGAAACTATATATCCAAGGTATTACCTCTAATACCCCACAACTAGAACATTGCTTGTCCTCAAGTAATAAAAACAATGAAATTAAGCTCTACTAAGGGTAAAACCTTTCCTTTCGTTATAAATACAAATGCAAAAGTTGTTCTCAAAACCTCTCCATAAGCCAAAAGCCTTTTCAAGGCTTGAATGATCAATCACTCCCCCATGCATCCATGCCCCACTCAAATATAGATCAACAATTAAGACAATTTTTTTTTTCAAAATAGCTCCACAAAAGTTAATGCTATCTTGATGATCGCAAGTGTACTCAGCAACTCCTAATCACTCCTCAAATCACTAGGCAAGATTACTACCTAATTCTTTCCTAATTCAAGTCTACCCCAAGCTAAAGACCAATTATTCCTTATGTTTTTTTTTTCTTTTCTCAAAAGTTTGGCATGACAATGTCTAAGTTTATGGCTCATCACGGGCCCTAATTCACCAAATAAAATTTAGATGCAACAAATGTGTAAGTTTATGGCTCATCACTAGTCTTTGTTTAAAGGGAGAACAAAATTTAAGCACAACAAGTGTCCTAGTTTACAACTCACCACTGGCTCTTGATAAGATCATCTTTTTTTCATTGACTTGCTTAACTTTCACTACCCCCTAATTTATTTTCTTTTATAACTTGGGTGGTAAAATGATCTTATTTCAATTTTTCTTAATTTCCTTAGCCTAGTGCTTTGTAAAACTAGTTTCAAAAAGTGTAGAAGAATTGTCCAAGATTAGGGGAGATTCCTAGAAAACCACATCATAATAAGAATCATTTTAAGAGCTAAGAATTCAGTGAAACAAACTTTTCTATGCAAATTTCTCAATTCCCAACATATATCAAGTAGACATGAACAAATTTAGGAATTTTTTCACATTCACACTCATCAATGCCACATTCAAAACATTCATTAATGCAATTTGCATTAATCTCAAAGAGGGTTTATTTACTATTATTTCATATTTTTCAAAAAAATTTAATTTTTTGTTGCCTAACATTATTTACATCTCCCTACAAAGATTCCAAACTCAAGAAGACACTTAAGCTGACTCAATAAACACTAAGCTATCAATGAAAATGTAAAGCAATGAATGTGCACCCCCAAATTTAAAATTGACATTGTCCTCAATGTTACTAAACCTCGTGATATCAATTAAGCAAACCGTATAGAAGACAACATATGAGAGGAGAGATATGCCATAAGACAAAAAACAAGGCATAGCATGAAGTTCTTAAATGCATTCAAAACCATTAAGGTTCATCACAATCACATCACATATGCATTAATCTCAATCACAAATTCAACAATCATCATATAAATGAAAATGTTAGTAAATATAAGGATTCTTCTCTTTTAAAATTCACTTTCCCATCTAATCATGTGAAGAATATTGTGGACTTGGCTCCATGATCTTTGAATTTCCTCTACAACATCATAATTAAGCTTGGGTAAGTGACATAGAGAGGAAAACAAAATCAAATCCAAACAAAAGAACTAATAAAAAGAAAACTTGGGTTTCCTTCTAAGAAGCTCTAGTTTATGGTCTTTAGCTCGACCCCTTGTATTTATCATGTGAATCCATCATTAAAAGGCTCTCCCATATAAAAGAGCTTTAATTCCGGCCCATTGAACTTGAAAAAGCCCAGTAATTCTTTTCAAATTTCAATACCACCATAAGGAGGCGTCTTGAATTTTCTAAAAAAAAGCTTCAACTTGGAGTTGCATAGCCTACGAGATATACTACCGAGTATGGTTGAAAGAGTCTATAGTTTTACTTTGAGTGTTTTTTTATTAGAAAGCAAAAGTACAATGGTGGACTTTGTTTTTTCTTCCTCAGGCTTGTGTCCAGGAGAAGGTGGGCTTACTTTGAGCCTTTAGGTATGATTTTCAAGAGGGTACTTCAAATATTACTTATTACACACCTCTTGATGGTGCTCTTCACTCGCATCAACCCTTAAGCATGAATTAGCTATAGTTGATTCCTTAGAAGTTTGAGCCAAGTCAAATTCAACCACTTTTTCTCCAACCTTCAGAGTCAACTTTCTATGCTTCATATTAATTACGACTCTAGAGGCGGCTAGGAAAGGTCTCCCTAAGATAATTAGAATTTGGGCATCTTTTTTCATCTTTAGCACCAAAAAATCATCCGGTATGTTGAATTTTTCAACCTTCAAAGGCACATTCTCCAAAATCCTCACAGGGTGTTTCACCGATCTATCTGCTAATTGAAGTAAGGTTGCTATTAGCTTGAGATCTCCATGACCAAGCTTCATGGAAATAGATAAAGGCATCATACTTACATCAGCTTCAAGATCACAAAGTGCATTAGCAATACTCATGTTCTTAATCGAGCATTAGATGGAAAAACTACCTAGATCATTAAGCTCAGGTGGGAGGTTATTTTGGATATAACACTACATTCCTCAATCAAAGTAACAATATCAAACTCTTCAAACTTCCTCTTATTAGAAAGGATCTTTTTAAAAAATTTAGTATAAAAAAACATTTGAGAGAGAGCTTTTATAAAAGGAATATTAACGTAAAGCTTCACAAGTACTTCCAAAAATCTTCCAAATTGTTGATCAAGCTGTGCCTTTTGATACCTTTGAGGAAAAGGCATGGGTGGAACATCGGCTTTCGGAGGAACATACTTTTTGGTGATTCGATCATCTCCTTCTTGTCTTTTCTCTTCTCTTTCGTGACTGATGCTTCTTCCTCATGGGCTTCTTCCACTTTCCCTTTCTTCACATCACCTTTGGAGACTTCCAATTACTTGCCATTTTTCAAAAATATCGCATTGACTTACTCCATTGGATTTGTCTCCAGTTGACTTGGTATTCACCTTTGCATCATATTAAACAAGCATGTTTATTGGGCTATTTGAGTGTCAAGCATCTTAGAATGAGTGGTCATTTGATCAAGTTGTGTGTTGATTTGCTTAATTGATTCACACTGTTGTTGCACTTGTTAATGAATGGCTTGATTTTATTGAAGGTTGGCTTGAGTTTGTTCTTTTTGGGATACCATGAAATTTTCTATTAGGGCTTCTAAATTAGGCTTACCCCTTGAGAGGACTGTTGAGCTTAATGATTTCTATGTGAGAAATTAGGGTGGTTCCTCCATATGAGATTGTATGTGTTAGACAAAGGATTACCTTGAGCTTTAAATTTGTTATTTAAAAAATTAACTTACTCGACAAATAAATCCTAAGAATATAATTTCACTGCATTGCATTATGAAGCCAAATGCCCTCCTGCACATGTCTCACAAGTCCTTTTATGAGTGCTAACAACATTGACATTTATCTTTTCAAGTGACTTGATCAAAGCACCAAACTTAACATTCAATAGATTTATCACATCGAGCTCTATCACTCTAGCTCACTTCTTTGAGTTGGATCTTTCACTTGACCACTGCTAGATATTTGAAGCAACCTCCTTAATCAAAGTGCTGCCAGGTACAACATCAAGAGTCACCTTTATAGAAGGGGCCAGTCCAATATAAAATGTTTGCATGACAACAAACTCTTGAAGGCCTTAGTGTGGACACTATCAAAAGAGATCATTATACAACTCCCATGCATTATAAAGCGACTCGTCTTCCTTTTGGAAGAAGGTGATGATGTTATGACGATGCTTGATAGTTTTACCCAATGGAAAATATTTGTTCAACAAAGCATGTGACATTTCTTCTGAAATGGTAATAGAATTTTGAGCCTCACTTAATTCCAAGAACTCATGCAAATGCTCTTTAGGATCTTCAGATGGTGACCTGCTAAATTGAGATGACTGGACCATTTGGATTAATGAAGTCTTGATCTCAAAATTATTAGCTGCTATTGTTGGCCTTATAACGGAAGGTTAACAATCATTGGCATTGGGGGTAGCATAATCCTTCAAGCATCACTCTTGATTGGCGACTAGGTTGTTGTTAACCACCATTATTTCTTCCTCAATTTCTGATGCTCTCCTATCTCTTCCTATAGCACGAAGTGTCCGTTGAATTTCAAGGTCTATAGGTATAAGATTTCCTTAACACCTTGTTCTACGCATAAGAGATAATAGCACCTGAAACACAAAGAAAAGAAAAAAGTTCATAAAACAAAATAAATAAATTAATTAAAATGATTAAGTTAATCAAATTGCCGCTTGTGTTAATATCAAAACTGATCCTTGACTACAGTGGCAAAAAACTTGATGTGAATTTTTCGCAAGTGCACGAGTCGTTTAAGTAGTAAATAAGATCGTTCCCATAAGGATCGATTTGAATACTAACTCTTACGGTAATACCAATTATGTAAGCAATTGCAAATAATTATGAAATCACAATTTTAAACAAAATAAGTAATTAATTAATAAAGCAAGTAAAAAATTAAAAGAAGGATATAATTCAACCAAGTTTTTAAAAGCCTAAAACTTGGATTTCACTACAATACCCACTTTAATGAATATCAATACTATATTTGCTAATGATCAATTATGTTTCTGAAGGCAGTTTGTTGTAAATTATTTAAAGAACAATATCTTGGCACTAAAAATGTGTTAAAACCTTATTAATCTCATTCTCATAGCAATTAATTAAGTTATAACTCATTAAGTTCCATGACAATCATTTTGCTCATCGAAGGATTTAAGCTTATCTCTAGATCTCAATTCCTAAGTTCAATTCTTAGATTTTTAAGCAATTAGATTTCATTTATCGATCATTCACCTATTGCCTAAGATCATGTAAATATGGCATGTGATGTAACATCCTAATACTGAAATCCTAGTATATTTGACTTATACCTGGATAAACAGTATTAGCTATGCTACTTCTAACTTAACCATTAATCTATCCCATAACATTTATATAAATAAATCATTATGGAGAGCCTTGTGGAAACATCATCCACTTAAATACATATAACAGTATCTCAAGTTACAAAAATATAATATACGTCTGTTTACAACTAATATCAAATATACACGAGTATATAAAAATTTAACTATTAAAGCATAAACTAGACTAATCTTCAATCTTCTTCTGCTTCTAGCCTTGGGAAGAACTTCCACTTGGATTTACATGGCAACACATGGGGTCAGAATCAAATATTCTCAGTATAAGTGTACCAATACCAGCAGTTGTAATATTGGCAAAGAATAAATAACTCATAACATCATAAAATCTTCTAGAACTACCAATCAAACTATCTCTCAAAACTCAATGAGCTATTACATTCACTCTCTAGGTGATGTCTCCAAGCAACTATACCTTTGGACTAATTTACATATAACACAATTAATCAATGATATTAAACAATAGCCCATATAATTGTAAAATACCATTGAGCAAAGTTACACATTCATAAAGAATCATATATCACAAATACAATTAATTATTAAGTAATGCAATGATTATATAATGCATGATTATGCTTAAGCAAAGATATATGATAATGTAAATGTAATGTCATGAAACTTGACTATTCCTTTTAGTAGTGAGGGAATCTGTAACCTCCTTAAACCTACAAGTTGGGAATTGCAGATACATCATGTAGCAGAAAACAGAATTCCCACCAAGGATCTATACGAAAAAGCCATAATCCGAGTTTTTAAAAAAGTTTACCTCTTGAAGTGTAATCAAAACAAGTGACGTGAATCATCAACACCATTACAATGACGATATCTCTATGGTATCCACATGAACAGACTCATGAATGTCCAACGTCTACAAATAGGAGTCACGCCTCTCTCACATAGTGCTTGCTGCAAAGAAAAGAGAAAAAACTTGTCACTCTCTCACTTATTTTCTATAGGTGCGGCTAGGGTTCTGTAATACATACCTTGCATCCCCTTTACTAGTTCTATTTTATAATTGTGATTGCCTTAAGTAAGTGTAAGTAGTAGTAAGGTAAGCTATTATGAGTCTGGCCGACGATTGAATCCCAATCCAACTTAGATTTTAATTACTCTAATTTAGTCTATTCTATGTGTGCGACCCTACAAGTTCTCATAACGTTGACAATAATATTAAAATCTCATTTTAATATTACAAGCAGTGAGCGGTATCTAGTAAAATATCGCTGCTACCTAAGTAATGAGAATGTCAGTGATTTGATATTACCTTTCTGTGACCAATATTTCTGTGTAGTTTAGTCCCTTTGTCCAGATATCTAGATTGAACACAAGGTATGTAATGCGTCACCCTTGCATAGTTCAATCCTTCGTTTCCTGATACCCGAGTAGACTTAATAGCAACAAATGAGATCAATATATCATATCAACTCATTTGAGCATGGCCATGCATTTTACAGTCTCACTCAATTAGGAGGCCCGAAGATATCGCTCCTATTATGTAGGAGGGATAAATCCTATCCAGGTCTCTCACATCCCTCTGCATGATTCACGGTATGTCCAATAACCGACTTTATAATTACCTTGTTATATATGACGTTTGACAACATTAGAACACACAACTCCTCATATAGGAATCGTAATGATTTTAGGTCAAATGACCATATACACCATTGTCACTATGAGAATCACTTATGAAATTCACGTAACGATCCATGTAGCGTTCTCATGGAGGGTCTATCCAGTACATTATTACTTTAATATGTACCCATATGAAGACTTAATATCTCATATCCATGACTCGTGAGATATGACCATTAGTCTACACACATACTAGTCCCAATACATTATTGTTGTCCTAATTAACAATAATACTTGACCAAGGACATTTAAGAATAATGTTTTTTCTAATAGGATCCCACGATCAAGTCATCCACTTAATGTCCTACGGCATCAAACTTACTATTCTAAGGACTTTATTATGTTTATCAAAAGGAACACAATAAATGAAATGCCTCATATATTAAAAAATAGCATAATACAATGTATATAAATACAAACAAAATGTATCGACCTCTAGGGCATACACCAACACTACCTTAAACTGAGTGGACTTTTCCACTACCTCAAACTGTTAGGAATAACAAGTGTGTGTATGCATATATGAGAAGAATGTGGTGCTATATCTAACTCTTACATAACCAATGCATTAAAACTCTATGCTAAGTTTGTCCTTGCACTACTAGCTTTACCTCAACTCTATGAGAGCTTTCATGCACTATGGCATTTCACTATTATCAACTAGCTTGTTTACTTGTATCTAGTTTCTTAATACTCTTAACAATGCTTAAACAAGGGATCCTATCCATCAAAGAGCAAACACACTTTTACTACACTTTCATAACTTAAGTATAACTATTAAAGGAGCTACTAGTGTTTCTAGGGCTCAAACCATCCTAAAACACTTCAATATTTGCCTAAAAAAAGTTAATTTTCAAGATTGCACCAAATGTGCATCATAACTTCTAAAATTCTAAAATTTCATGGACAAATATATTTTTGTCATATATTTCAAATGCCACAAACCTTACTTCATTTGGCTAAGTGTAGCCAAAGATATGCGACATTATGCAGAAGCTAAAATAAGGCCTTCATTGTTTTACCAGATTCTGCACTAACTTTAAACTAAAACTGGGAATGAAATAAAAATTCTTGAATTCTTAAATTTTATAGTCAACTAGCCTTACATGTTAGCTTTCAGATTCCACTGGTTTCATTCAAATATGACATTGGAGCAAGCAATTATGCAATCTGGTTTAACAGGTGCCAGAATGCTATTTCTACAAAATCTGCGTCGAATTTAAACAAAAACTAGTGCTAACTGGGTTGAGCTAAAATCAGAGATTTTTTCTACATGAAGCCTTGTATCTTATCTTTCAAATGCAATAAGAATCAAGTCATTCCGATGTCTATAGCTCAAGATATGGTATTAAAACCACAAGCTGTCAGGATGGATTCTGCATAATTTGGATTACCTGAGATTCTAACCCTTAAAAATCAATACATAGATGATTTCTAACATCATTCAAGGCATCTAATCATATTGTAAATCACATACAAGCTATTAACTCTCTTAATCATGGATTAAAGAATTAAATACCAACTTTAAAACTCATTTTTGCAACTAACCACCCAAGTAGAAATCGAAGGGGTCTAAGGGTTCAAAGTTATACCCAAGCTTTATACAAGCTAAAAAGAGGCTCATTTCTACCATAAAAGCAAGAAACAAAAATTTAGCTCATTAAACTCGTCCAAACCCTAAACCCTAAACTTATAAAACATGATGAAGATGGAAAGGAAAAGGATAAAATCAAGCACCCTACCTCTTTGTGGAGTTGATGCTTAAACCTTGGCCTTGCCTCTTTCCCTTCTCTTCCTCTCCTCTTCTTATTTCCCTTTCCTCTTTTCCTCTTCTCTTCTCCCTTGTTCGTTTTCTATTGTTATGAATGCCATATGAAAAGAATGAGTAATATTCATTTATTTGACTTCTTTATTAACTTAATGGATAAGCATTAAAACCTTATACCTCTTAGGAACACTTTGATCATATTATTTCAAGTAGATCCATTCGATATTCAAACACTTACTCACTGTGCTAAAAAATACCAAACGAATTCAGTTATCCATAATTATTTCTTTTATCTAGGAAATTTATACCCTTTTTTGAGTTATTTTAGGCTACCTTTCACATTCTGTGTTGCGACAAAATGCCTAAACTAACTCAGTTTGCCATGAAACTTTACAGGCATGTCAAGCATGTAATTGGCTATCTCTAGAACCCTACACAAGCCTGACATGTTCTTGGGGATGTTATGTGCAACATATCACAAGCATTAAACACACTAAGAATGAATCATAAACAATAATTTCTCATTAACAAAGAATCAAATTAATAATTCAACCATGTGGGGCTACGTCCAGTACCTAGTAACAACTAGGATTTTCTAATATTTGTCAAGTATTCTTTTACACCCAAGCTTCTTCAAGCTTTAAACTGAGTATTCTTTAACCACAACCTCTCTAGGCTCACAACCAAGTATTCTTTGATATAACCTCTTTAGGCTAAAGCCAAAGTATTCTTTTCTTAGCCTCTTTAGGCTTTCTGCCTTAGATTTAAGTGGCTTACACAACCTATAAGCTCACTCACATAATATAAAAATGAGTAGGTGTTTACTAGTGTTTTTTTCTCTTGGGTACCTATTGAAAACACTTAAGGAGTGGATACAAACACTTTACAATGTATTTTAGAACACCTACTAGAGATTTAAAAAGATTAGATAGCAGTAGGTAGAGATGAGAGACTTCAATTCATTGCAGACAATCTAATATTAACACAAAGGTTCATAAAAATTCTATTTTCAAGTTTGGATCCTTTTATAGCCTTCAAAAATTTGACTGTTGGATATTCTAAATGGTTGTAACACCCTCCATATGGCATCACATTTTCAACTAAAAACTTAAAACCAGAAAATCATTTCATAACAGCTTTGAGTTCTAAAAGATGGATTTTTAAAATTTCTTTTCGCGGAAACATAAACTTACCAAAAATTATAAGTAATTCTGAAAAATAAACTGGACTAATTAACACACATATTACTTATATCACATAATATTCAATAACATTTTAAAACATAAAATTTACAGACTCAAAGAAATAGTAGCAAACCCAATGACGGGTTCTACTTAATAGCACGATAATAACACTAACGAGAAAACTCAACATACTCGTTCCGTTTCTCCACCAAAACAACTTACTGTTGAAACTTGAAAGATCAGTTCTCGATGCCGTCACCAACCTCAGAACATTGCCTCCAATTGAGTCTAAGAACTCGTTTCACCTACTATACGAATTTAACAATACAAACACAACAAAGCAATACAGTAAAGAGGTGAGATCCCCTTTCACCAATACCAAGATTTAGCAAAGAATGATACAAATGACAAAGTCATTCCATACACACAGATATCACAAATATAATCATGTTATCAATATATAAATAATTCTAATAAAAATATATTGTAATAAAATGAACAGTAATAACATTATCATAATAGATATAACAATTGATACAATAAACCATATAGTCACATCGTGCATAATAACTCACATCAACACATCATACATAATATCTCAACATTGAATATAAATAACCACATTAAGATGCAGACCACATATGCAAATATACACAGACTCATTCCTACTCCATGTAGCTAAAACACAGACATCAGAGAGAATGATCTGAAAAGAACTATCAGTACCTCAGGCTGCCCAACCAAACTATTGCACTGTCTAACATCATGTCTATAGCCCACAGTCTAACGTCGTGTAGTAGTTCACAGTCCAACGTCGTGCACTACAGGCATTGTACTAAACACTCTTTACAAGATCTTGATTAAGTATAGTGCGTGTCGAGATCACTAGTGTGTTGCCAGTTACCACGACCCAGAGGAGCGACTAACTGTCCACATGTGGAATACTCCGCACACTAATGTTTCCAAGTCCACTCGATGAACCACACTACGCTTATCACACCGACAACACGATGTAATTCACCTTGTCAATCGATCGCCAATTCCAAACCAATTGATATGACTCCCAATGCATGAATAAGAACAATAATTACTAGAATACCCTTAGTCTCAAAACATTATATTTACACAAATGTCCTCAATGGCACTATAACTCATATTTATGCCAATGCCCTCAATGGCAATAATCTCAAATATAGTACGTCTCCACTTGACAGTACCATATCTCAACATGTCCGAGTCCATCACTTTGGCCCGACAGTAAAACTCGTTCTAATTAATCGCGTAGAAATTTTATCGCATTTTCACAATTGCGTCACTTTTACAAACGTTTTTAAATCGCGTAAATATATTTTTCTATTTTTGAAATCGCGTAGTGTTTTTAAATCGTTTTCTCAATCGCGCAAGATTTTTAAATCGTTTTCTTAACCATAAAGCTTTAAAATCTTTATTTTTAAAACTACGTAAGCTATTTTTAATACTTTTAAACTACGTAGAATATTTTTCTTGCGTTATAAATATATTGTGAAATTCTTTCCTCTATTCGTTCATTTTTAGTAAATTGTGACAATATTTTGTCTAGAAAATCTATAAAATATATTTTCTACGTTTTCCTTTAAAAATCCCTTTGTTTAGTTTATAATTACAAAATACACTTTGAGAATTACTATCATACTTTAAAATTCAAAGGTAAATATTTTTCAAGAGTTTTGTTTATTTCTCTTTGATATCATATTTCTAATAAAAATTTGTTTACTTCTTTAAGTCTTGAAAATCCATTGCAAATGTATTCTTTTTAGGTTAAACAACTAGTCTACACTTAGAAAACAAATTTCGGATTAAGTACACATTAAAAAGGCATGTTGGCCGAATTCATCATTTCTTGTATAACTCATGTTTAAATTATTTTCTATCCACTAAATTATTGTAAAATCCATTTAATTAAGTTCTCATTAAATTAATTACATAAGTCCACACTTTTAAAATAGTTTTGGATTAAAAACATCATAAGTAGGCATGTTGGCGAAAAATCATTCTATGCATTAAAATCATATTTAATTGTTTCTCATCATTTAATCTCTTATAAAAACTCTTAGTCCAATTTATTATCATTAAAATCATTCTTTTTATATTCCTAAATTTATTAAATTAAGTTCCCATTAAATTACATAATCTCCTCTTAGAAAAATAATTTTCGATCAAAAGTGTCTTACATTGGCATGTTGGCCGAAATTCACTACATTTAAATCATTTTTAAATTATCTTCTACTAACTAAGTTCTTATGAAAATCATTACTAATTAAATTTATTAATCCTTGCTTTAAAAAATAATTGAGAACATTTTGGTTCTCTTTGGGATAGTGAAAACCGTGAGCTATATGTGTTCTTTGGAACACTCATGCAAATCTTCAACATATTATTCATATCCTACAATAACTATCATGCATCTATGAACACATACCATATATTAAAGCAATCATAAAACAAATACAAAATATTAAAGCTATAGACATGCTTGCACACATGATCAATCACAAATAGGAAAACTTTAAACAACCAAGTGAATAAATTCTTATGGATTCTTCACCACAAAACACATCCATTCCTCACCACCAACACATGGTTGATGAGGGTAATCTCCTTCTTACCTCTTGGAAAAACCTCCAAAGCTCCTTGCTTTGCTTCTTGTGCAAATCGCTCACCACCAAGAGCTTCTTAAAAAATCAAAGTAAACACACATATAATCAATATATATATATAAAACTTGAATAAGAAAACCATGAATTAGAATCATTGTTAGAACCTTGAAAATCAAAAGAAAAGTGAAGATTAATGAACTTCACCAATAAAGCTTCAATCTTTAGCTTGAAGAACAAGGTTGAAGATGGATCATTTAGAAAAAGTCTTCAACTACAAAGATGCTTGGATTGATGTAAGGATTCAAGAAATAAGGTTAGTTAAAATTATTGGAGAGTAAAGGTATGGTGTAAGAGTGGTGGCTGAAACTCACCAAGAAAGAGGATATGGAGTTTTTGATTTTTATGAGGGAAAGGCTTCTTAGACTTGGTTAAGGTAAAGAATGAAGTGAAAACACTTGGTTTTCCTTCCTATGAATTTCGTGGAGCTCCATGGAAAAATCCCTAAAATCATAAACAAATGTTAAAATCAATAACAAGTGTAGGAATAGGTAAACCATGGTTCAAGCATGGCTTAGAAAATCAAAACTAAAAGATTGGGTGAAGAAATATGAACTTTACCCTTTTTGATAGAAACTTGAAGCTTGGATTTGAAGCTCAAGATGAATGATTTTATGAAAACTCATAACTAAAGATATTCTTAGAATGGTATTTAGGTTTAGGAAATGTGTTTACATGAAATTTTAGAAGCTTGGAGGCATTGCTTCTAAGTGTTGGCCGAATGGTGTTCTTGGAGAAGAGAATGGAGTTTTTGTGTTTTGTTTTGGAGAAGATGATGAATAGAAAGACAATTATGATACAAATGTGATAGAAATCAACCATTTTGGCCCCCTTTAGGGTGCATGGCAGTGAAGCACTCTCCAAATGGAGGTGGCCACTTTGTTTGACTTCCAAGAAGCCATCCTAACCCTACCTTGCATCAAGGGCTCACATGCAAAGCTTAATCACTTGTTCTTGAATGTTCCTAGCTAATGGTGGTTGTAGAATGTTAATTAAATTACTAATCTCATTTAGTTTAATTAATCTAAATAGTTAAGCTATGTACTAGAACATAGTTGAAATTTCCAAGAACTAGTGTTGAATATAGACCATTGGATTTCTTCCTCCTTGTAATCCTAACCATTAGATGCATCTTCAAAAATGGAGAGTCAAGATCTTCTCTATATACTTTCCATCCAATGGTCACAAATGATCCTAGCCACTTTGTGAGACCTATCTCCACCGTACATTAAATCAACGGTGGATATCCAAAGCCTTCCTTATTAAGCTTGTCTTTACAACCATTGATTAGATCAATGGTGAACATCCAAAGCTTCCTAACTAAGTTTTCTCTCACACCATTGATTAAATCAATGGTGATCATCCAAAGCTTCTTCATTAAGTTTCTTTCTCAACCGTTGATTAGATCAATGGTTGATATTCAAAACTAAATCTTCTCATCCAATGGTGCAAATCAAGTCAAGCCCTCTTTGTTGACTAATTCCAATTAGCTTAAAAATAAATCAAGCCATCAAAGTTGACTGTTTTTTTCTAAATGTGGGTCCTGCAGACCAAGTGTGGGTCCCACAAACCAAAAGTGGATCCCACAGATTTTTTCGGGTCCATGGTCGTTTTATTTGTACAGACTAATAAAATAATATTATAAAAATATAAAATTATTTTATTGTACAGATAAATTCTAAAAATTAAAAGATTGATACACGTATTATTCGCAATTAGGTTTAGTAAGATCCCTTAGCTCCGAATAATTAAAATAAAAATTTTTCAGCCCGAAAATTATTATTTTCTTGACTCAGAGTAAATCACACAAAACACTCAAATACAGTTACGAAACAATCAAATTAATTTTATAACACATAGAAAACAGAAAATAGCACAATTGGGGCAAAATCATAATTTATCCAAAAGTTGGGGTGTTACAATGGTAACTATTCTTTCTTACTATAGATGACTATTATTTTGTTTTCTTCTTATTGAGTCAATGCGCCATTATTTAAGTGAGAAGTTTGGGTTAGGTTCTCACCTTGAACCTTTTCATGCACTTTCTCATTGCCAAGCTTCTTAAATATCTTCTCAACAAACTTCTCAAGTACTTTCTCAACAAGCTTCTCATCCAGCCTTCTCAAGCTTAAAATTGTCAATCTTCTCATCTCTATTTGCTTCACCTTTTCTTGGATTCTTATTAAAGTTTAACACTCCACTTTGACACATAGAATCCTTCTTAAGATTAATCTCTATGGAATTTCTTTATCTTGATCATCCTTCTCACAGCCTTCTTAGGACCTTCTCACAACTTTCTCAGGACCTTCTCACTGAAGCTTCTCATGGTCTTCAAGAACCTTCTTAGATTTTACTTGAACTCTCTCAAGTTATAAAATAATATTTTTAGCCCATTTTGATTGTCCAGATACCTTTCTTTTGATGTATTGACTCTTGTAAGACTAGATATAACATAGAAAATACTCCACAAAGAACTTGTTAATCTGATTCAAGTGTGGAAGCCATTTAACTTTATTTTCAATATAGTTGTTATTATCAAAACTTATTTTTCAATCTAAAGCACAAAAAGGCTTTGGAGCTTACATGTAGGAATACTGAACTACAAATGTCACCATCACCATGGTTAACACCACAAGACAAACTGCCACGAACCAGGAGCAATGGTAGGAGGGTAAGAAAGGCTCCCTCGCCAATTAGAACAAGCTTCCCAAAACCTTAAAGAAAGTCGCCTTGAAGTGGATCTCTACCTTGCCTCTTAGGTTCGTTAACTAGTTTGATGAGCTTGCTAAAAATTTCTCATTGCACTTCACCACTAGCAAAGTGCAACCCAAGACTTCGGCTAGCCTCTTCAACTTTAAGTAAGGACAAGATGAATCACTTTGAGATTTCACGACCAGATTCAACAGTAGGCACTGATGATTAGGGACCCCAACAAGGATGTCGCCATGCATGCCATCATGACCGGACTTCACCCAGGACCTTTCACCTCCTTGTTGACCAATACACCTCTTGTGGACTTGGATGACCTCAAGAATAGGTTCGAAAGTACATGAACATAGAAGAAGTAAACAAGGTGAAAAGGAAAGTGGATAGGGTCAAAGAACCTCAACAAAAAAAGAATAGGGAATCTCAGTAACGACGAAACCTTCCGAAGGGCCCATTGACAGGAAAATTCAATAATTACACTCCCCTTTATGTCCCTTGTACCCAAATCCTACAAGTTGAGATACAGAACCATCCTAGACTCCCACGTTGAAAAAACACACCTACAAAGACAAGTCTAAGAGTTATGAATACCACAGAAGTTACAGACACAACACGAAGGGCTGTGTTTGACTGCACAATGCAATGGAGAC
Source organism: Ormosia emarginata (assembly GCA_029884605.1). NCBI lineage: Eukaryota > Viridiplantae > Streptophyta > Magnoliopsida > Fabales > Fabaceae > Ormosia > Ormosia emarginata. The sequence goes on along the minus strand of JAQQTP010000056.1, from coordinate 8,490,805 downwards.
TCTTATTCGGGAAGGATGCCTTAGCCACTATGTCCTATAATTGCAAAATAAAAACTCTTAATACAGATCTCATGGCTATAGAAAGAGAAGTTGTAGCCCCAAAAGGAGCCCCTTTCCTCCACCAAGAACACAATCACCTCACCGAGAAGGATGTAGAAGAGAATAGTCACCCTAGATATATAGGACGAATAACGAATCCCATCCTCCTCGCAACTCCTCACCCCAGGATGATGATCGCCATCATGCCGAGGTGACATAAACGATAAATACTATATCAGAGGGTTTTACCAGAGACAAGTCTAATGCATCCAGGAAGTGCCATATGCGCACAGTCTTTGGCGTGGCTTCGTAGTCCATTCCTAAAACTAGACGCAGATTGAGGAAAACACCCCTTAAAATCTTCTTGGACAATGATTATAAGGATACGATATCGGAACACGATGATCCCCTCATTATTTCCCGAGTACTAGCTAACACCGTGGTACAAAGGATTTTTGTGAATCAAGGAAGCTCCACATATATAATGGTCATGGACCTTTTCAACAAAATGGGTATCTAAAAAAAGATTTATTGCCATGTTTTGGGGAGTTAATCGGCTTCACAGGAGACAAAATTGTGCTGAAAGGATATATTGACCTACACCTTATATTAGGATCTGAGTCACTGATGATGATAGTCAAAGTGAAGTTCTTGGTGGTTGTTTGCCTTTCCGCCTACGACATCATCCTTGGTCGATCATCTCGAATGTGTTTGGCTCTGTGGTCTCCACTACCCATCTCACTATGAAATTCCTTACTGAGGACAACGAGATTGCCACTGCAAAAGGAGACCAAGCTACAACCCAGAAATGCTACGATGCTAGTTTAAAAATTAGCTAGGCCTCAAAAGTATCCTCACCACGCACACTAACACCCACCACTACATATAGTCACAATGACATGATGGTATGTAAGCTACAACAATACTTTTAGTTCCATTCATTCATTGTGAGGAAGGACCAACCAATCTGGAAAGTACTACATAAGTTGAACTTCACTGGAAGAATAACAGTATGGTTAATGAAACTTTCTAAGTTCAAAATCACTTACGAGCCCTGTCAGACCATTAAAGCCCAAGCTCTATTTGACTTCATTGTCGAACAAATGTAGGATCCTAACCGTCATTAGGAAAATGGATGGACCATTTATATCGATGGCTCCTCTAATCTTAAATGAAGTGGTGCCGAGATGATATTTGAAAGCGGTGAATGGGTAACGATCGAGCACTCCTTGTGGTTCAAGTTCCCTACCTCGAATAACCAGGCTGAGTATAAAGCTTACTTTGTGGGATTAGCCATGGTGAAGGACCTTGGAGCATTCATGATTAGATTGTGTAGTAATTCCTAACTAGTAGTTGCCCATGTCCTCCATGACTATCAAGCCAAGGAATCCTTGCTTCAAAAGTACTTAGTGAAAGAAAAGGAACTCCTTAATAACTTTACCAAGGCCAAGGTAGAGCAAATCCCCAAAGAGTATACTCTAGGGCCGACATACTTTCTAAGTTGGCCAGTAGAAAGGCACCAGGCAATAATAAGTCTGTGATCCAAGAAATCCTTGCTGCCCCATACCATCTCTAAGACTAAGATAGTTATGGCTATTGATGAAAATGAGATCAAGCCTATCGCTGCCTACATGTGTGATGGGGTCCTAATAACCGATCCTAAAAAAACAAATAAGGTAACTCGGATAGCGACTTAATGCACTTTGTACAATGATCAGTTGTACCGCAAAGGCTTCTCCACCCTTTTCCTCAAGTGTCTTGGCCCCAGTGAAGGCTTTTATGCCATGGTCGAGATCCACAAAGGGAGTTACAAGTACTATTTTGGAGTAAAGTCCCTTTCTCAAAAGGCCTTCAAAGTAGGATACTTCTGGCCTACTATGGTTGTGGACTCTATGGACTATGTACAAAAATGTGACAAGTGCCAGAGGTTCACTTATGTCCACTTTGCACCACCTAAAGAGCTCTCCACCCTCTCATTTCCATGGCCATTTTTCATATAAGGGATAAACATCCTTAAACCATTGCCCCTAGCTCCTAGCTAAGTTAAATATCTCATGGTGTTCATCAACTACTTTACAAAGTAGAATGAAGCTAAGCTGCTCTCAACCATTACCTAAGCTAGGGTATAAAAGTTCACTTACAAGATCATCATAAACTGCTTTGGCATCCTAGAGTCTGTAGTTACGGACAATGGAACCTAATTCATGATAAGAACTTTCAAAACCTGATGTCCAGCTTCTATATCAAGCAATACTTCACCTTGGTCGAACATCATTAGACCAATGGAAAGGCAAAAGCCGCCAACAGGGTAATCCTTCAAGGCCTGAAGAAAAGGCTAGATGAAGCCAAATGAGATTGGACAGAATAACTTGGTCATGTCATATGGGTATACAAGACCACTTCTCATTCTATCACAGAAGAAACTCCATTCAAACTCACTTATTAGTGTGAGGCTATGTTCTAGTTGAGATTAAGGAACCTAATTGGTGGAAGTAATACTTCTCTGAAGGGAGCAACAGAGAACTCATATGCCAAAACCTAAACTTGCTCAAAGAATAGATAAAGATAGCCCATGTCCATGAAGTTGCCCTCAAACAAAAGATGGCACTCCGGTACAATTTCGAAGTCATACCACGAAGCTTTAAACTTGGAGACCTAGTCCTATAAAAAATGGATGTCAGTGGAAAGAATTCCTCTTAAGGGAAGCTAACCCTTGATTGGGAGGGAACAAATCTGGTAATCGGCATAACAGACATGGGAGCATACAAACTCGAGACTGTTCTAGCAAAAGAGATTCTAAGACACTAGAATACGACCAAGCTACAAAGAGACTAAAACTAGTCCTCACATTTAGCACCGTCTTCTAGTCTTTCTTTTAATTCATGTTATAGCTTTTCAGGACTTACTTTGTTTACATTTATAATTACTGTACAGACACTGAACAATCTGATCATTGGCAATGAAAGTTATTATCATGATTCATCCAAATACTTATCTTTATTTTCTTAAACACTTATGCATTACCCACAAGACTGTTTTATTACTATCTTAACAAGGTTTGAGGGATCAACAATCCAAAACACACGTTCAATACCTCTTTGTGCAACCTTCAAGGTTTTCTATGGCTTTCTTGTTGTGGTAAAGAGTCTTCACCTCAACAACATGCCCATGGGATCTCAATGTGCTACCAAAGCCGCTAAGGCCTCTTTGCCTTGCCATGGAACACAGGGTGTTCAAACCTTAACTAACATAATTAGCAAATAACCTGTGATTCCAGGATCCACTAAATCGCTGAAATTTCCATGAAGCCCGAGATATAAGAACTAATGTCGCTTTGATCTTATACTCACTATCTTCTTTGGGGCTACCTACTTGATCAAAGAACAATATGTTCCAACATTCACAAAGTGTTAAAGCATACTAAAACATGATAGGGATGTTGGATCCTCTCGAGTTCTGAGATGCAATGGGCCAATGATGACCCAAAACACACCCGTTCTAGAATTTCTAAGTCCCACAGGTTCTCGCAAACTTGGAATTGGGCATTGGACCTCAGGCGGACTATGAAAATCAATCTTCGTTCTAAAGTTTCTAAGTCCCTCAGAAAATTCACATTGAAAAATAGGGCTTTGGACCCATGGTGAACTACAAAAATAATTTAAAGCATATCAAATGCAAGCAAAATAAATAAATTGATAAATTAAAGGATACCCAAAATAGGACTTGTCTACACAACTTTAAAAGGCCCTTCATAGAGTGCAGTAAAAAAAAAGAATAACTACTATCCATTGGGTAGGGGTGCTATCTTCGGTTTCATCATCCTCAACCTTGGCCCTGTCCTCCGATTCCTTGGCTGGTTTTTCATTTGTTGTTGTGGCGGGTGCTGAGTTTGCGTCGACGATAACGCCATTTTCAACACACCTGTGCAACCCCCGTATCCTCTATGTGAAGGCTAGGAATGAGATTGTGTGCCTAAATATTAGAAGAATTAGGCATTCTAGAGGTACCAAATTTCTGCCATCAGAAGTTGGTAGCCCAGCTCCTCCTCCACCAACTTTTCAATGTCGGATGCAGAAAGAAGGGCCTGGCTAATCAATTCCTCAATCAAGAAGTTTCGACCTTAGATCAAGGACACATTGAATCAGACATAGGTGTTGGGAGAAGGGCCATCATCTTGGCCCTAGGTCAGATCTAGGAAAAGGTTGGAGGCTGGGGTGACCTTTTTTAGATGGCTTTACCTACCTTGGGATATTGACTTCCTTTTACGCATTTATAGCTTGACGCCTTGCCTAGAGGACTTGGAGCTTGGCTCCTAAAACTACACCATGGGGTCTGAAAGGCGTTCTCTTGAACTCAAACCTGCGCTTCCTACCGCCATCCATATAACCTGATGTGCTAAGCATCGTTGGAGTTTTGATAGGTTCTTGGTTAGTACCATGCTTTCTGCAAAAGAAAATGTTAAGTGTTAGTCACAAATATATAGAGAAAACTCAATGATCAAGTCTAAAAAAATTGATAAAAATGCCTATGAACCTCGTATCCTACCTAAGGTAGCTCGAAGGTCAGACTCTGGCGTGTCATCCCACCTAATGAGGAAGGCGATAACATCCACAATGTCTTTTGATAGGTCCTTGTCTCAGGTCTCAAGATTTGTGAGCTTTCAATCAAAATGCCACTATATCCAATAAAGTCAGATAAAATGTTATCCCTCCATCGTCAAGAAAAAGGGCTAGGTTCCTAGTATTGCCTTATGTAACACCCCTTTGGGGATGCCGCACATATAAAGAAAAATAAAATAAATAAATAAAATCTACCCAGTTATAAAACATTTATTACATAATAATATGGGTCGTAAAATAATTCCTGTTAAACAGATTATTAAAAATAAAATCTTGCGGAAAACATAAACTAAACAGAACAACAATACTCATAATATACATATGTTCCAAGTTATAAGTTATACAAATAATTTACAACTACAATTACAAATATTTAAACAGAAACAGTAAATAAAAACAGTAAAAGAGTCAATATATACATCCATACGCAGACGCGCCCAAAAAAACATCATGCATATTTAATCCTCTGAAGGATCACTCTCAACATGAAAATGATCATCAGGAGAAAAATATCCAGGATGCCTCGACTCTCGGCGGAAATGTGACCGCGCAGTCGACACAAGTGTCATCTCACTAGGCTCAGTGGATATCCCACCAAAATGACGCTTAATGGATAAGGGTAACTCTAAATGCAGAAACACTGTCGTCGTCATCATTGGCTCGTCATCAAATCTATGGTGTAGGGTCACCGTCATCCGTCCAGCATACGTCACAGAGTCTCTATCTCCTCTCATGTGCCACGATAAAGATCCATCGTGAAACTCGAGAGTCACGAACCCCAAAAATCCAGGCACCGCCATACCAAAACTAATCAATCCAATGGATATGGATGATCAGATGGTTCTTGATCGCCGAACTGGTCGTCGGCTAGCTGATCTTCCTCCTCCTCGGGATACAAAACCTCAAGAGGCTGTTCCTCTTCTTCTTCCTTAAACTCTTTACCGTGTAAAATAAATATACAGGAAACATACATAATACAGAAAAGAGGTAAGACAATCTAAAATCACCATAAACATGGCCAATAAGAAAACGACACATAACAGTTATACAATTCATGCAATATGAAAAGCTATAACGAGTAAATCGAATGAGAATAAAGAAAAAGATTTAATTATTATAACGACACATAATATCACAGATAAAATAATACATCATAGATAAAATAATAGAAAAGATAAATAATCCTCATAATACTAACCAGATAAAATAGAAAGATAAGATAAAATAAAGTTCCAGTTATACTCATAAGAAATATGACACGTTCCTACTCCATGGAGCTAAACAACACAGATACCACAGATATTAGAGGGAATGACTCGCAAAAATCTATTAGTACCACGGCTGCCCAGCCAACTATTCCGCGGTCATACGTTGCGTCTATAGCTCCACATCACTGGGAATTTACCATCCAGGCGTGGGGTAGTTCACTGTCTCACGTCATGACACTACGGGCAAATGTACTACTAGACTTTACAAATCTCGATTAAATATAGTGCGTGTCGAGTCCATTAGTGTGCTATTGGTTACCACGGCCCAGCGGAGCGACCTACTATCCATATATGGAATTTCGTACACTAAAGTCTCCAAGTTCATTAGAACAATGAACCACACTACGTTTATCGCATCGATAACACGATGTGATTCACCTCGTCAACCAAAATTTACCAAAAATTGGTAAATTACCAAAATACCCTCAAGGTATAAAGATAGAAAGCCTGTACGGGTTCACATTTTTCCGATAGCGAAAAATCCTCAAAAGCCTGTACATGTTCACATTTTCCCGACAGCAGAAAATACAGAAAATTCCAGAAAAATATTGTTTCGGTCAATCGCGTAGAAATTTTATCGCGTTTTCACAATCTCGTCGTTTTTATAAACGTTTTGAAATCGCGTAAATATATTTTCCTGTTTTCAAAATCACGTAGGATTTTTAATACATTTTCTCAATCGCGTAAGATTTTTAAATCATTTTCTTGACCGAATTCCTTGAAAATTACTGTTTAAATAAACAGAAATAATAAATAATACTTTTAAGCTACGTATAATATTTTCCATATCGTATACTGTCTTTTGGACATCTTTCCTATCCTATTTGTCCGTTTTTACTAAAATTTGACAGTATTTTGTTTAGAAAATTATATTAATGGTTTCCTAATTTTACCGTAAAAATTCTGTTTATTAAATTTTTAAACCATATAATTAATCCTTTTGAAAACTACTAACATGCTTCAAAATATAGCATGAGCTATATGTTAGAAATTTTTGAAAGTTACTGTATTTCATTTCTAGCAACAAAATAATTAGTTCTAAGTTCTCAAACTTATTTCTAATTGATTCTTTTCTTTAAAACTCATTTTAGAAAAATTCTTTTTAACACATATTGCATTCTTATACTTAGAAAAGGTTTGGATTAAATTTTAGAAACCATGGATACTTGGTTTGGCATGTTGGCCGAATTTCCTAAATATTTTGAAATTGATTTCTAAATTATTTCTCATCTTCTAAATATATGTCAAACTTATTGTATTGTCTAAATTCATTTAACCATTGTTTTAGAAAATGGTTTTTGAAATCAACACATTCATTTTAGGCATGTTGGCCGAAAATACTAAGTCTTACCATTTGATTTCTAAATTCATTTTCTTTGATCTAATCAACTTGAAACCTTCTTAATTCTCCTAAGTTAATTAAATTACCTTTTAAGAAAATTAAGAGAACATTTTGGTCCCCCATTTGATTAGTGGCCGTGAGCCTCATGGAGTGTTCTTTGGAACACACATGCATTTCCTTGACATGTTATTCACATCCTATACATTATCATGCAATTCTATACTTTATCATGAAATTCTAACACATGCAATATTATCAAGGCTTGTAGACATGCAACTTAAAGCTTGTAGACATGCAATTTATTACAAACAACAAATAGAAAAGCTACTAACAAATACACAACCACATCGAATAAACTACTAACAAGCACAAACATGAATCCTTATGAATTCTACAATCACAAAATCATACTCCATCTTCTTACCACCATCCATAGGTGATAAGATTTGTCTTCCTCTTACCTTAAATGAAGACAAATGGTTTTCTTTCACTCCTCCTAGGTCACGGTTTTCTCCTTCAAAATACCTAGCAAACTTAAACAAAATTACAAGTTACTAACCATTAAAAGAGAACCTAAACCATGGATAAATCATGACTTAGAACTTTGAAAAAGGATTTAGAAAAGAAAAACAAGAAATTTCACCTCCTTGGTACAAACTTCCAAGTAGGTTTTCAAGCTTCAAATGAAGGAATTTGAAAGAACTCTCAACTAGAGATGTTCTTAGGATTGTGTTTAGGTTTAGAAAAGTTGGTTGGATAGAATTTTGGGTGGTTGGATGGTATGGAACAAAGCTTGGCCGAAAATAGCTTCAAGAAAGCTTCAATGGTGTTTAGGGTTTTTGGAAGAGAGAGAAGAGAGAAAGTTGCACGAAAGATGAAGTGATTATGGCTTTCCAACCCCTCTTGGCCGTAGACTTCAATGCATGCAAGGTGTGCATGGCTTTGGCTTCATCCAAGCCCTTGGATGCTTCAAAGGTTAAGATTAAAACTTGGTTAACAAGCTTGTTTCCTATTGGTTGGTTCAAGCATAGTCACCATACTTAGTCATTAAGCTTCATTAACTCTTAAGCCTAGTCATTAGCTGAGTCACCATGTTTCTGGAAAGTTCCTTCACTAATGATGCTTAATTAAGCTACTAAGTTAACTGTATTAACTAAACGTAGGTCCCGCAAAACATTTCCGGGTCCACTGTCATCTAATTATACTGACTAATAAAATAATATTATAATAATATAAAATTATTTTATTTGTGATTAAAAATCCTAAAAATTAAAAGATTAATTTTAGGCTCATTCAGAATTGGGTTTAGTAAGATCCCCCGCCTCTGAATAATTAAAAACAGATTTTACCAGTCCGGAAAAATATTATTTTCCTGCCCCGTATGAAATCACACAAAAAGTCCATATAAAATCACAGACAGTAATATTGGACACTAAATCAAGTAGAAAACAATTAAAAACAGCAAAAACAGTACAAACAGCACGTTCGGGATGTAATGGTCATTTTCCTATTTTTTCCCACAACGTAGCTAATCGTCCAAAACGTTCAAATAAAATTACAGACAGTATTAATTGTTTGTATATCATCCAGAAAAATTAAAACAGTAGTTTGGAAAAACTTTTATTTTACCGTCTCGGAACAAATTACGTAAAAAGACCAAATAAAATTTGAGCCTGTATAAACGTATTTGTATTTCATGCAGAAATCGAGAAACAGTAAAATAGGGACACAACGGTCATTCACACAAAAGTTTGAAAAACAGCAAACAGTACATTCGGAACATTTTCTAAAAATTGGGGTGTTACACCTTAAGCCGAAAAAAGTTCCTTCTTGTTCCACTTGTAGGACTCCTAATACAATTCAAAGACTTTACGACTGACTTTGGCTCGTCAAGAGATCCAAGAATTAGTACGTCTGTTACTCGAGTACGAACTATTGAAAAAAGGTAGAAGAACACCTACATAGTGCATAGTAGCTCCAAATGCTGCCATAACAACTTGTATGCTCGGATGAAGGCCCACTCATTTTGGTGCAGCAATATCGGCATCACTCTCAGATGGTTTAGGACATACACTTGAACTCATTGAACGGTAGCCAGACCCCGAGACATATAAACATGGTCTCGTATGGGTAAATAAAGTGGTTGGCACCCGATGTATGAGTCATGCAAACCTTTTCTTAATCTCTAGGGGGAATGCACCATGAACTCATCTTCTCAAAGACCGTCCATGGTTAGTTAAGGATACGGACACAAGTTCACTATGGCTTCATTGGTATTCAACCTAGAGAGCATCCCGAGCACCTTTTTGTCTACCTATTAATACAGGTTGGCATCCCAAGGTTTTAGGTAAGCACTGGATGGGGACATGACCACCTTTCTCCTCCCCATTCCTAATTATTGTGTCTTGGAAGAAACTATTGGGAATTGCAAAAAAAAATGCAGTGAAAAAAACAAAATTCCCACCAAGGATCCATGCGAAAAGATAACCATAATTTGTGTTTTTTGAGTTTATCTCTTGAAGCGAGATGAAAAACAAACAATGTGAATCTTTAACACCATAACAATGATGATGCCTCTATGGTATCCACACGAACAAACTCACGAACGTCCAACATCCGCAATCTTGAAGTTTCACATCTCTGACACAGTGCTAGTTGTGAAGATAAGAGAAACCTATCACTCTCTCACTCACTATTTTTGTAGGTGTGGCTAGGGTTCTGTTCAGCGTACTTAGCAACCCCTTTAACAGTACAATTTATAATAGTGATTACTTTAAGTGAGTGAGAGCAGCAGTATGGTTAGTTGTGCAAGCGTTTAGACTCATTTGTATGAGTTAGGCCCATGATGGAATCTCAGTCCAACTTAAATCCTATGCTCCAATTTAGTCTGCTCTATGTGTGTGACCCTGCAGGTTCTTATAACGTTAGCAATAATATTAAAATCTCATTTTAATATTACAAGCAGTGAGCTGTATCTAGCAACACATCACTGCTATCCAAGTAATAAAAATGTTAGTGATTTGACATAACCTTTCGGTGATAAATGTTTCCGTGTAGTTTAGTCTCTTTATCCAGATAACTAGATTGAACACAAGACATGGAACGTGTTACCCTTGTATAGTTCAATCTTTCGTTTCCTGATACTCGAGTAGACGTAGCAATAACAAATGAGATCAATATCTCATATTGATTTATTTAAATATGGCCATGCATTTCGTAGTCTCACTCAATCAGGGGGCTCGAAGATATCACTTATGTTATGTAGGAGGGATAAATCCCATCTAGGTCACTCACATCCCTTTGCATGATTTGCGATACGTCCAAAAACTAACTTTATAATCACTATGAGAATTGCTTATGACAATCACGTAACGATCCACGCAACGTTCTCATGGCAGGTCAATCTAATACATCATTACTTTAATATGTACCTATATGAAGACTCGATATTCCATATCTATGACCCATGAGATGTGACCATCAGTCTACGCACATACTAGTCTCAATGCATTATTGTCATCCTAATTAACAATAATACTTTACTAAGGATATTTAAGAATAGTGTTCTATTTCTATCCAAAAGGATCTCACGATCAAGTCATCCACTTGATGTCCTATGGCATAAAACTTACTATTATAAGGACTTTATTATGCTTATCATAAATAACATAATAAATGAAATGCCTCATATATTAAACAAATAGCATAATACAATGTAAGTTAGTACGACCAATATAAATTGGCCTCTAGGGCATACACCAACAGAAACTCCTATAGAGGCTGAGCTTTCGGCATTAGAACCAAAACTACTGAAATGATCATAGCATTTTCCCAACTCTGCGATGACTTCTGAAGTTGGACGACACACCCACGATATTGATCTATGCTTGGATGCCTCCATCTGCTTCAGAACTGTATCTTAGGTATAAAATTGGCAGCAACACAAGAAGGAGGGTTGAATTGTGTTCCCCATTTTCCTGAAAATTAACTTTCTCACTAATTTCTCAAGTTAGTGCACTTGGAGATAAGAAGGTGATAGCTCAAAGTAGATGATTAATGCGAAGCATTAGAAAAGAAACTAACAAACCAAGGTGAGAAAGTTCGTGAGAAACTTTGATAGTTGAGTGAAAACAACCTTCTCACCACTTTAACTTCTTTTTCTAAAATAGTTTTGGGTTCCTTAACTTTTAAAATAATGTCTTCTTGAATCAAATACTTTAAATTTTTGTTAATAAGACAGATTCAACTTATGAACTTTGTTAAAAACTTATTTAGAGAACTTTCTCAAGAACACTCACTGATTTTAAACTTTAAAGTGTTTGAGTACCTAAATATAAAATGAGAGATGAAGGACACTAAGATTTCTACTACCTAATAGAACACTAAGATTTCTACTATGTGATTATTCATTAATCACCAAAGCCTCTTCAGGCTTATTTTCAAGTATTATGTGCCAACAACCTCTTTAGGTTTGCTACAAGTATTCTCGACAACAACTTCTCTAGGATGAATCATAAGTATTCTTCTACAGCCTCTTCAGGCCTTCAAACACATAATCAAGTGGCTTGGACAACCTCACAAGCTCACTCGCTAGAAGATAGAATCAAAGGTTGAAAGAAGTGTTTGTTTGGCTTATCTAGCTCTCGAAATCACTCTAAGAGTGGATACAAACACTTGTATAGATCAACAACAACACCTACTATAAGATTCACAAAGATTATATTCAAGTAGGTACAGGTGAGAAGGTTCAACTCTTGTCAACTTGTCGAAATATTTATTAACAAAGTTCTCTTGTTGTTCTTCAAGCTTGATCTCCTTTATCAGCTTCGAAATATGATTGTTGGGCGCTACAAATGAAAGTTGTCCTTATTGGTGGCATGTGACCAATATTTTGTCCTTTTCTTAGACACATCAACTTTTTGCTTTAAGGTGAGAAGGTTCACCAGAAACTTTCTCAAGGTTTACCTTCTTATTAAGTCTTCTCAGCTTGAAGCTTCTTAAGTACTTTCTCATAAGCTTTCTCACCCAACCTTCTCATGCCTAACAACTTTAACCTTCTTAGCTTTAAATGTCACCATCTATGAGATAAATCTTTATTCTTCTTAATGGTTAAGATGGTTTGAGCTTTTTCAAATGAAGTAATCACTTGTGGAAGTTCTGATTTGCACAATCCTTGAATATTCTCAGGACCTTCTCACAACGAACTTTGTCATGTTCTTCAAGAAGCTTCTCAAGACACACTTGAACTTTCTCAAGTCATGATTTGATCTTCTCAAGTTGTTTCAGATGATTAGAATGCTTCCTTACACTTTGTTTTAGTCTCAAAAAGCTTAATAACATAGAAAACACTTCACACAACTTAAGTCTAAATGGATCAAGTAGTGAGAAGATTCAAACTATATTTTCAACATAGATGATAAGTCCATATTTAGCAATCTAATATCAGATGAATTATGGTGATTTACTTGTGTTTATTAGTGAATTTTAGATGGATCCTTATCATTGTCTTTGATTTTTGTAGATTGAAAGGGATTTATAATATTTGGAGTGAAAACATGTGAAAATACTGCGTTTTTAGAGCAAAAGAATATCTTATTGGCTAAGACAGGGTCCTGTGTCAACTTATAAGTGATTCCTGAGTTAGACATGACCCTATCTAACTCAAGGAATGATTTTGACTTAGAGACATGGTTGTGTCTCTATGAGACATGCCTATGTCTTCCTAATGTAAAATTTACGAGTTTTCTTATAGACATGATCGTGTTGAGCCTAGACATGATCGTGTGAAGCCTTTTTCGCATGTAAACGTATAATTTTACCCTCTAACTAATATAAATAGCAGCAAATCCCTAAACCAGAGGACATTTTTGCGATAGCTAATTTTGATAGAAAAATCACACCAAAGGATGTCCACAAATCACTAGAAGACGGCCATGAAGAGAGGACATAATTCTTGAAGACTTGAAGATCAAAATCTCTATTAAAGGGGTTTTGATTTCTTTTCCCTCTAGTTCTTTCCATTTCTTTAGGTTTTTCCTTCCATGGATTTGTGTTATGATTTGGGATTGTTACTGAACATGAATAGCTAATTCCATAAGCTAGGGCTATAGGGAATCTTGTTTTCTAATTAATTAGTTTTGAATTCGAATTTGATTAAGGTAAATTCTTTAGGTTTATTGTATTGCTTGAATTCTTATCAAGACTTTATCAATGTTGGTATGCTTTAATTAATTGTTTGAATGGTGGCTATCCACAACCAATGAGTGGACTCATACAATAAACCTAGGATTAGGTTAGTGAATGATCAAACATCAATTTATTTTACCAATTGAATTGACAATTAGGTTAGCTCATCTCTTGAATTGAAACTTAATGCATTCCTAATTAATTCAACTAATTGACTAAATAAGTGATTAATTAGGAATAGAATATTGATTATCCATGACCATTGGGACTCAATAGTAATTAAGAGAATTTGGTAAGAGAATTACCTTACTTCATAGGCGAGTGAAAAACTGGTTAATTGGATTCAAGTGAACCTTACACCCTAGTTTCCTTCTAAGTGATTTATCTCTATGTTGAATAATCTTCCATCATTCTTCTTTAATTGTTGTCTGATTTTATTTTAAGTTTCTCTTCACACCTACAATTGTTTAAATAATCATGGGTTTGATGAATCTAGTAATTACCTCTTATTCATCGTGGGATCAACAACTGGGACTTAAGTCCTATATTATTATATGATAGAGTGCACTTGCTCTCAGTGTATTTTACATGTATCAAGTTTTTAGCGTTATTGCTAGGGAATAACTTTGGCAATACTAGAGACGAAAAGCTCTAGTTAATTTAGACAAAATTTTATTTTATTTCTTATTTTTATTTTTTTTAATTTTAAATTGTTTGTCTCTTCATCTCACTACTTATATTTCTTGTTCATGCTTATTCGTTCTCAACCTCCTAATTTGTAATTTAATCCAGAAATTAAGAAAACATCTAGTAAGTTACGGAAACTATCTCATACTAAAGTTGTGGCTGAAGAAGTTACAGGGAGGATGGAGAGGCAAACAACTGATGGGACTGGTGAAGAACAAGTTATCCCAGTGGAGTGGATAATGCTCCAATATTCCATGCCCATGATTGGAGGATACGAAGGGAATATTGCAAGGCCTACCGTGGTGGCCAACAACTTTGAGATCAAATCGACATTGATCTCCATGATTCAAACTTCTGTTTAGTTTGGTGGATTGCCTTCAGATGATCCAAATCAACATCTAACCAAGTTCTTACAGTTATGTGACACTATCAAGTATAATGGGCTGACAAATGATGCAATCTGATTGCGAATCTTTCCTTTTTCTCTTAGGGACAGAATGAGTCAATGGTTAACATCACTACCAAGGGGTTCCATCACCATATAGGATCAGTTGACACAACAATTTTTAGCTAAGTATTTTCCTTTTTCCAAATTTGCTAAATTAAGGAATGATATTTCTACTTTTGTGTAGTATGATATGGATACTATCTATAAAGCATGGGAACATTTTCAAGAGTTGGTGAGGAGATGTCCACATCACGTATTGCCCATATGGTAGCATGTATAAACTTTTTACAATGGAAATCAAGTTATTACTCATTACTCAATCATAACTTCATAAATAAATCTTTACTGGTCGTCAAATCGCTATTCAATACTCTAGGAACATACACATTCTCTTTCTATATAATGTTCCCAGTCTAGCCATAACTCTGAACTAATTCACCTTTAAGAGATAAGATAGTTGGCCATACAACTGTCATCAGAAAGTAACAATCAACGATATTGAACCACCGCCCATACAATGGTACAATAACATTGAGCCAAACAACACATACACATAGAAGCACAAATCCATAAATACAATTAATTATCATGTCAAGTAATGCAATGATGTTATGATGTATGACTATGCTCAAACATGGGTGTATCATGGGGTAAATGCAATGTCATGAAACTTAACTATTCCTCTTTATGGTAAGGAGGGAATATATAACCTCATATAACCTACCATTTCTCTCCGTGGATACAATGTTATGAATGTCATGAATTTGCTATTCCTCTCTACAGTGGGGAGGAAATATGTTACCTCCTTAACCCACTTTCTGAACTATGAACTGGCCTTTTTCTCAATTTTCATTATCTTAACTTTTCTTAGGAATGCAAGTGTATATATGCATGAGTGTTTGTGTATAATGTGGTGTTATGCCTAACTCTTGTATAACCACCACCTGATCTTTGTCCTTGCACTACTAACTTTACTTCAACTCTTTAAAAGTTTTCATGCACTATACTTCCTTTCTTGTCAAACTTAATTAGCATATTTTCTTTCCTTGCATTACTAGTTGTACCTTAACTCTATGAGAGCTTTCATCCACTACGACACTCTACTTTTGCCAAACAAACTTGGTATGCTTCCTGTTCTTGCATGCTAGCTCTACCTCATCTCTATAAGAGCATTCATGCATTATACTACTCAATTATTGCCAACTAGGCACTATGACCCTTAACTCTTGTTTACTAGGCTCTATGGCACTAAACTCTTTCCAATTAGGCCCTTTGACACTCAATTCTTAACAACTAACTTGATTACTTGTATCTAATTCTTTTCCTCTTAACCATTTCTCAAGTGGTAACTACTACTACAATAAGTTGAACATAAGAGTAGACTCTTGACTAAGGCAATCCATGTCTATGGATGCCCATAATCCTCTTACTTTCCCTTAAAAACATCTTTCCTCAACTCTCAATCTCATTTGCATAATCCAATCATATTTAAGTGAAACATAATCTTTAAATCTAAGGTTTAATGTTTATGTTTGAATTACAAGGGATAAAGAACCATGTTTCCATCATTTTCAGCTCAAAAATCTCATCTTAGGGACCTGGTAATCTATTACATATCTCTGGTAATCGATTACCAGCTTGACAGAACCTCTGTAATCAATTACAAGAATGATGTAATCAATTACAAGCTGCCTAGAAACATTTTTGCCACTTCAGAAGCTTGGTAATCGATTAGAACTGTTATGTAATCGATTACCACGTAAAAATTTGTAGAAAATAGAGTCTTTAAGCCACCCAAACACAAACCAAACTAATAAACATCATCTTTAACATCAAAATAACTAAAATATGCATCCAAATCATGCCATAGACCATAAGCTCAAAATGGGTATAAAACCTTTTTTTCTCCTCTTACCATTCAAGCTTCATCTATGGGTTCCAAGAACCATAAACTAAACTCCATACATTAAATAAGCTTTAACTAAACTCACTTCTCCATTAGGAGCAAGAAACTAACATATAAACTCCCTATTTCTACCCAAAACCATTTTTCCTCATCAAGCCAAACAAAGAAACAAGATGAAGATAAAAGGAAAAGGATAGAAACAAGCACCCCTACCTTAGTTGATCCCTTGGCCTTTGATCTTTCCTTGCTCTTATTTCTCCTTTTCCCTTTCTTTCTCTTTTCTCCCTTCGTTTTCTTTCTTATGCTTCAGACGAAAATGAAGAGAGAAAATGAGTAAAACTCACTTTTAAAACATAACAACTTAGGGGCATTTTAGTCCTTTTACTAAATTTTGTATCTGCTAAGAACACTTTGATCTTACTAAATCATGTTTCCTAGCTTCCTTAGATATTAGAATAAATCATAAGATTTATCTAATTACCAAACTCTTCATTTCCATTAATTTTCATATCTGCACTAAGTCCATCTAGTATTAAAACACATAACCAGTGTGTTAAAAAATACCAAATTAACTCAGTTTACCTTCAAACTTCAACTACCTCATTCTTAACTCATTATTAATTGAGAAACAAATTATCCATATTTGTTTCCCCCAACTTCACCTTTAAAACTATTTTTTGAGTCATTTTAGGTCACTTTCCACCTTTTGTGTTACGACAAAGTGCTTAAACTAACTTAATTTACCACCAAACTTCACAGGCATGTCAAGCAAGTATTAAGCTACTCGGTAACCTTACACAAGCCTAACATGTTCTCGAGGATGTTACAAAGTAGATGTTTGAGAATCGTTGACACTTGCCACATTTTTGGACATGTTCCATACTATCAGCCTACATGCTAGGCCAATAATATCCAGGTCGCAGTGCCTTCCAAGCTAAAGACTTTCCTCCAAGGTGGTGTCCATAACTATCCTCGTGGATTTTGGTTAAAATATATTTGACTTCCTTTTGTCCAACATATTTGAGGAGTGGGGAAGAGAACCCAGAATGGTATAACTAATTATTATTTATAGTGTACCACACCATAGTCCGCATTAGTTTTTAAGCCTCCTTCTAATCTTCAGGTAAAGTATTATCTCAGAGAGAGGCGACAATGGGTGTAATCCATATTTCATTTTCTCCTAGTATGAGTAATATTGGGTATAAGTAATGTTTCTTGGATCACAAACCTGTGATTACCAGGGCTCTTCGTGCTGGAAAGCTTTGATAAGATGTCAACTCTCGAGTTCTATTCCTGGGGAATATGTTCTACCTGGGTTCTATCGAAATTCTCTAGGAGCTTCTTTAACTTAGCTAAGTATTTCTACAAGAAGGGTTCTTTAGCTTGGTAATCACGTCAGATTTGGGATGTTACCAACTGTAAATCACTACAAAGCACTATGCCGATGGCCCCCATTTTCTTGGCCATGGTGATGTCTGCGATACAAGCTTCATATTCAGCCTAGTTGTTTGAAGTTAGAAACTTGAATCTTAAGGAATGTTCCAAAGTAAGCTCAACCCTATTTTCTAGGATGACCCTGGCACTGCTTCCTTTTGGGTTCGAGGAACCATATATGTAAATGGTCCAAGAATTCCCTTTAGGATGGACAACATCTGCCGTAAGCTCTATTAAGAAATCAAATACCATTTGAGTCTTTATGACTTGTCGTGGCTTGTAAGTGATCTCAAATTCAGAAAGCTCTAAGGACTACATGATCACTCTCTCAGCTAGGTCTAGTTTTTGTACTACTTGACGAAGTGGTTGATCCATCCTTACGATCACAGGAAGGAATTGACACTACTGTCATAATTGTTTGACTGTGGCCAATAGTGCTAGAGTTAGTTTCTCAATTATCTGATATCGGAGTTCGAGACCTTGCAGCATCTTACTCATAAAATAGACCGAGCTCTGACTTTTATTAGTTTCCCTTATTAAGACCGAACTGATTGTTTCATTGTTAACAGAGAGGTAGGCATATAAGGTTTCTCCGAGATCTAGTCTTGTCATGATAGGAGGTGTTGCTAATGTGTTCTTGAGTTCTTGGAATGAAGCCTCGCACTCCGGAGACCACTCAAAATCCTTCCCTTTCTTGAGGAGCTTAAATAATGGGAGGGATTTATGAGTGACCCCGGCTAGGAAACAAGTGAGGGTCATTATTCATCCTGTAAATTGTTGCACCTCCTTAATATATTACAGATTATGTATGTCGAGAACTGCAATGCACTTCTCCATGTTGGCTTCAGTGCCATAGTTTGTCAGCAAAAATCCCAGGAATTTTCTAGCCTGCACTCTAAAGGGGCATTTCTCTGGGTTCAACCTTATATTATGTTTTCTAATTTGGGCAAATAATTCTTCTATGTCTTCAACGTGTTTTCCGAATTTTGGGCTTTTGGCAATCATGTAATCAATATAAACCTTGAGCATCTTACCAATCTATTTGTCGAAGACTTTATTCATTATCTGCTAGTAAGTTACACCGACATTCTTCAAACCAAACTACATAACCCCATAATAGTAGCTTCACATCTCGATTATGAATGTCGTTTTCTCTTTATCTTCAGGGTGCATGAGAATTTTATTATATCCAAAATTAGCATCCATGAAGGTTAAAAGTTGAAGCCCAAATGAATTGTCAACCAACTTGTCTATGTTGGGAATTAGGTATGGTTCCTTAGGACAAGCCTAATTCAAGTTTGTGTAGTCAACACACATACGCCACTTCGCGTTGGCCTTCTTCATTAGAACCATGTTGGATAACCAAGTTGTATAGAAAATTTCCCAAATAAATTTGACATCGAAGAGTTCCTTCACTTGTTTCTGAATGACCTACTACTTCTTTGGTCAGACCTTCCTCGTGCATTGTATGATTGGTTTGGCATCTTTTTTAATAGAAAGTTAGTGCGATTTGAATTCAAAGTCTAGGCCTGGCATGTCGGATGATGTCCTTGCAAAGAAGTCTTTGTTTATCTCAACGAATACTATTAATTCAGACTATTCTTCTTTATTTAAGTGTCCTTGATTACGCCTATAGAAAAACGCGGTAGTTGTAGCACAACTTTGAGGTGTTAATTCCACAGAAAGACAAATTAAAAGAATAGCTAAAGAAACAAAGAAACTAAAGAAAAATATTAAATGTTTAATAACAAATAAAGACTAATTTTAAATACAAATTAAAGTTAAGCAAAGTGACTAACGGAAAAAGTACTCAAATTTGATGAATAGTAAAATGTCGGGAATCCCTTGCACAAATTCAGTATTTTAATTATTCTTAATTCATTAAATAACTCAATTGGGAACTCAATTTCCAAATTCTGAATCGAAAAGTATAGAATTATAAACTAAAATTAAACCAAATGTAACCTATTGAAAAATCATTCACCACTTTTAGAATATGTAAATTATTATCCCTATTGAGAAAATTCAATGGCGATAATATATTCAGGGAGCGATATTGCAGGAAAAAAATAAATTAATATAGATAAATAATTGATCCAAACATAATCAAAGACCTAAACCATTCAATAGAAAAAGCATGACTGAATCCATAAACAGAATAAATTTTGTGATTATTCGAGGACGAAAACATCAACAATGAATTGAGAATGATAAAACAAAGAAGTTTTAGTAATTGAAAATCAAATACATAAATTAAAAATACCATCTAGTGTGTAAGGTCATCCTTAGCCTTACTTTAGAATTTAGTTCTCTATACTACGATGATAGACAAATAAATTCTAGAGAAAAAGCCTTCAAGTCTACCGTCTCTATGTGTCCTATCCTTTTCCTCCTTCGCTGCGTCATTATTCTCCTCTTTGTCTATTAATAAAATATTTTACCTAATAGGAGTGTATCTTACACAAAATCTCCTTAATTAGTTCCCAAATAATGAAAAGACATAGATTGGACTTAGGAAACTAAATTTTGGAATCTCAATATCCTTAATTGGTCTCCAAATAATAGAAAGATATTAATTGGATTTAGGAAACTAATTTTAGGAAACTCAATATCATTTTATTGATCGTTGCCAGATTTTTATCTTTTTCTCTCTTTATTTGTTATGGGTCCAAGTCTTGATTTCTTTCTTCAATTAAACTTGCTGCTAGATTGTTGTTATTTGTCCAAGATTTTTTTAACAGATTCGCTACAATTATTACAATAATTAAATTAATGACTTCTTTAAATAAATAAATCAATAACAATATAAAACTAAAATAAAATATAATGAGATATAATAATGTCTATTTTATAAGAAAAAATAGATAAAAATTAGGCATTATCACAACTCATAATCAGCTTATTGCTAGTGCCTAACAATGAAAGTCACTTAAAACAAAGCTCAAAATAAATCATATCTCCAATCAATTTAATCAAATCTAATTTATCTCAACTCAAGAATATCAGTCATGCATCAGAACACCACAATTGTCACAAAAACTCTATCATCATCAAACTCAAACTGTGTGAATAATATAACTACTATGACATATACTTATTGTCTCTAAATATCATAATTAGAATCTCCATCAGAAAACATCTTTCAATCATATACAGTCCTCACAAGAGTTGCACTCACCAATGAAAATCACTCAAAAGTATGGTGTCACTCATAGTAAGTAAATGCGAGTAGAGTAGTAGGTACAAATCAAAACAAATATCTCACATATAAAATGATAGAAAGAATGTTAAGAAAATATAACAAATATTGTTTCATGAAAAGATTTCAAAAAAAGATTTTATATTATACCTTAATATTAGTCATGTACATTGGAAGAATCATGCAATCCCTTAAGATCAAATAGGACCTTATTAACTTTGAAATATGGGTAAAGGGAAAATATGAAGGCTAAGGAAAACAATGAAAATTAAAATTGTTTCAATAATATTTAGAAGCTTGATTTTTACACTTTTAACATAATTTTTTTTACCTTCTTTAAATCACTTTTCTTTTTTTTTACTTCTTTTCTCAATTTTTTTTTCAACTTTGTAACTTTACGAATTTTTTTTCTTCTTTTTCTTATTTTTTTCTTGCACTTTCACTTTGCCTTATTTTTTTTTTTCATTTTTCTCTTTTTTTCCCCTTATACCTTCCCATGTTACAATAATATTTCTTCTTTCTTGAAACACTTTGGGAAAAAGTTAAGAAAGAAATGCTCAATAAATAAGCTTAAATAGGTAACTAGCGGCAATATTTGAAAAAACAAAACATTATTCTAAGGTTCAAAATAAAAAAACATGACCTAATATCATCTCTCAAGGAGACACACAATTCTACCAAATTTCATGACATCAGATTAAATGGAATTGTGATATAACAGTTCTCTTTAGCCAAAACAATAATGAAACGATCTAGTGAAAAAAATCATGAGCACCACATTAAACATTGAATGGCCAAGAAAACATTCTCACAATAAAAATGAATGGCTCAAAACTCACTTAGCAAAAATATGGTATCCACATGCTTTCATCAAGTTTTCTAATTATTTTAATTTTTCAACAAAGAGACATGTAGAAGCAACAATGAATCATGTGAAACAAGTTAAGAAAGATGATAAAAAAAATTTCTTCACAAAAGTGGCATAATGATAACATGACTAAAATTCAAGTACTTATCTCTCCCAATCAAAACCAAACATTGTCCTCAATGTTTCAAATTAAATTCAGACTTAAGAATAATCACCAATATGGGTTAAAGAAATTATTGGGGGGAGTCACATACATGAAATACTTAGCAATTAAAAAGAAAAGGCGATAAAAGGATAACTACACCTTGACAATGGTTAGCAATGAAAAAAATAACAAAAATAAAATAAAGTAAAATGAAATAAACAAGCATGTAAACTATTATTTTATTTTTTTTGAATTTTTTTAAATTTTTTTTGTTGAACGACACTATTTACATCCCACACAAAGGTTCTAAAATTTGGGAGGCACTTAAGCCGACTTAATAAAAACAAAAACTCAAACTAAAAACTTACCTTAGTTTTGGTAGACAAGATCGTCTACCAAAGTCTCTTCTACATTTAGATCCTTTAACTCAAGTTACGAATTCAATCGCTGACCATTTACCTTCCTCTAAATTAATTTTATGAGAATAGACCAAGGACTGAACACCTTTTATATTAGCAATGCTCCAACCTTGCTATGGAAACTCGTCAAACTTTGGTTGCCATGCCCGAGTGTCATAATTTTGATTTCTATAAAAAATAACACTAATATCAATTACATCAGCTGGATTACTGATAGAATCAAATTCATAAATAATAAGAAAATACGCAAGGGGATTAAAATTATGGGATGTAGAAATTTCCCTATCCATGATTGAGTCAATCATGTATATCTTGTAGCCCTCATCATCATCTTCTGGCTTTTTTACAATCTGAAACATATTCACCTTGAGAGTCATATCTCCAAAAGATAGCTTCATGAGCTCATTCCTACAATTAATAAGAGTATTAGTAGTGGTAAAGAAATGTCTACTTAAAATAAAAGGAATTTTTGAAGTAGTATCAATAGCAGAGCTAGTATCGAAGATTAAGAAATCAACAGGATAACAAGATTTGTCAATTTGAGTTAGAACATCCTCTACCACACCCCGAGGTACTTTGACTAAAGGATCAGCCAATTGCAGTACCACAATGGTTAATATTTCTCTTAACCCCAACTGTAAATAAATAGAATATGGCATTCGATTCACGCTAGCTCCTAAATATAGCAAAGCTTGCCCGTACTCATGATTTCTGATATTGCTTGCAATGGTTGGACAATTAGGATTTTTGTACTTAGGGGAATCCGTTGCTCAATTAAAGCACTAACTTATTCTGTCAGGAACACTGTTTTCTTCACATGGTGTTTCCTCTTCCTCTTAACTGTATACAAATTCTTGAGAACTTTTATATAAGTAGGAACTTGTTTAATCATATGCAAAAGAGGAAGATTGATTTTTACCTGCCTTAGATTCTCTAGAATTTCATTGTTAGGATCCAGAGTTTGCTTGTTTGATTTTAACACTTGAGGGAATGGTACCTTAACAAAACTTTGTCACCTCAAGTTCCTTGGATAGCTCGACATCACTACTATCTTAATTCTTTTCCACATCCTCTGATTTGTTTGTTGTTGAGATATGTAAGGATGTACCATATTGTGTCACAATAACATTCATATCCTTCAAATTCTCTTGCATCATGTGTTGATCATGGGGTGTGGATTGAGCTTGGGAAGGGAACTTACCTCGCTCATTCACGCTCAACAGATTCAACAATTTGAACATTTGGCTCTTTTCTCCTTGTTTTCTTCAACAACCTGTATAATCAAAGATTCAATATTTTGGTTAGTCTTACCTTATGCCTCAATAAAAGAATGCAACGTGTCTTCTAAAGGACTCTTGGAAGGTGAAGGTGTAACATTCTCCCTAAGCTAATGGTCCTAATCAAGATTATAGAAGCTCAGTAATAATGGTAAGAGTTATCTGCTAATTCGGGTAATTTTTTGAACCACTTTGAGCGTAATTCTATAATACTGAGTACAAGAGAATAATTAAAGTATCTTCAGAATCGATTGATATGATAGAAATAAATATAAAAACTTTATTTCTAGCTAAGAACCATTGATAAGAGTTGTGAAAAATTTTGGAGAAACAACATAGCAAGTTTGGTTTTTTTAAGATACTACTAAGAAATAGCCGGAAGAGTTAAGTTACCCAGAAAATTATAAAATTTCATAGAAGTGACAAGTAGAATATGGAGAATATTTTGGTATGAAAAATAATTTAAGACGGATGTATTTACTTATTTTACAGGTTCAATTTAATTTGAGAAAAGTAGTTAAGCTTACATAATGAATAGCAGCATATGAAAAAATATGGAAATCTGAATATAAGAATTTAGTTGAGATTAGTGATTTTCTAGAACATGTATGGAAGTTGAAAAATGTGATTTTGAAATATTAAAGTGTTCCTAAGAGATATAGAAGTTACCGATGGAATCCCATCCTTATCTTAAGTTGGCAGAAAGAAGAAAGAAAATAAGGAAAGATAAGAAAGAAAAGTGAGAAAGAGAAAAGAGAGAAAAAGAAATGGGAAAGAGAGAAAGAGAGAAAGAGGGAAAGAAAACAAAGATAGAAAGAAAAAGGAAATCAAGAAATGAAAGGAAAATAAGAAGTAAAAAAGGGAAGGACAAGCTTCAATGGCTAAAGGAAGGAAGGTAGGGGAAATGTTTTCGTCTTCTTCCTTCTATTGTCTTCATCTTCATGTTATGAATGAGATTAGAAATGGATTTGGAATGGTTTTCATGGATTTTGTGCTTTGAAATGAATTGAGGTTGGATATATGGTTTGTTGATTTTTGTTTATAGATTTTGTATGCTAAGAATTGAGAATGTTTGAAAGTGTTTCTAAATGGAATAATGATCTTTTTGTGATTAAAAACAAGTTTGAATCTTAGTTTGAGAAGTTGGTATGAAAAACCAACTAAAATAGAGGTTGGATTCTGGGCGTCAGTGCCCAGGCATTGGTTGCAGGGCATTTGAGCACCCAAAGAAGCAGTGTGTTGATGCACACTGGGCGCTTGAGCACCCTATGTTAGGTGCCTGAGCGCCTGACCAGCGCTTGAGTGCTGGAAAGCTAGCACTTGAATGTTGGTGTGAATTGTGATGTTATTACTTGAAAATATGATTTCTAATACAATGTAATGTCATTCTAAGATATATTAGATGAGGATGAGTATAAGTAAGGCTATGAAAAGTAATTAATATGCGTCAATTTACTATGAATTATGAGATATAGGAGATGATCATGTAATGAATTTGGAGATGCAAAGGAATGAATGGTATTGATTCTATATTTGAAATGAAATGCATAGTGATTTGTGTATGTATAAAAGGAATTATATTACGATTGAGTACTTGGTGAATGAGTAAGAATAGTATGCATACTATAAAGAATTAGATGAATTACAAAATGAATCGATATAAGTGAATGACGGTTAAGTGAGTTACTCTCACTTTATTTAGACTTTGAGATGATTGAATGATTTTACATGTAATGTAATGTATGTACTTAGTATGGAATGAATGACATATGTGAAAGATTTTGTAGAGCATATTGATATATGCCTGATACTGAATAAGGTGGATAAGCATAATATTGAGAACCAAAATAAAGAAAGGATAAGGGAAGATTGAGGCTAAGTAAGTTATTCCCTTTGTACATTCATATAATGTAATGTATAATTGGAAACTTGGATGAATAAGGTTTTGTTTCCCTATCATGCAATGAAAAGTAATATTGTGAAAAATGAATGAAGAAATGATTTTTAAACATTTTCGCATGTTTTGTTTTCAAACTTGTTACTTGTTATTTCCACGTATGAATGACCCTATGGCAAGAGGGCTCCTAGTGCCAGGATTATGGGTATTAAGGGTTAATCCCATTATTATGGGAGAAGATAACCACACATACCCAGTATGGTATTAAGGGTTAATCCCACTATTGTGGAAAAAGATAACCATGCATACCAAGTAGTGTAAGGAGGATATAGAATAAAAGAGCATCCTACTCCTTCCTACCCAAGATATATAGGGAACAAAAGGACTTCTTGGAACAAAGGTTTTCCTATAAATGTGCAAGTAACTTATTTTCTAAAACAAAATCTTTTAAAAACATTGCATAGCATACTTTATGACATTCATTAGGCATAATCATACATCATAATACATTGCATAAAATGATAATTGTATGGCCAATTATCTTGTTTTCAGAATTAAATTAATGAGGACCAAGATTGATGCCCGACCTGAGAGTATCTCGAAAGAATGAAACATAGTGAATGAGTTGAGGTATAATAATTAATATGAATTATTATTATCTTATGTTTTATTATAAAAAAAAATGAATACATATGATGCAAATTATGTATACTTAGTGCTATACTTTTATTGATTGTGATAAAGAACTAAATTTGAAACAATATGATCAGCTGAATTGTGCAAATGATTTTTTTATGAAGGATAATAATTGAACCTCTGTTTCGGGAAGAGAGAGCACCAGCTTTAGCAGTTTTTCACCTCTCTAACTTATACAAATATATTTATGATGAGTGTTAAACAAAAAAAATGTGTTTTCCCTGAAATAGTTAAAAATTTTATGATGCCACATTTTTATAAAACTACTAAGAATTCTTTAAATTCTCACCCCATATATTTTTATTTCCATATTATTTCCAGGAACTTTGAAGGCATAAGCAAGCAGAAAGGAAGTCAGATATCGAAGAATGACAGTTTAGTTGTAATTGCTTAATAAAGCATGGTGTAGAATTTGTATTAGGTAGCACCTATGAGACATATCATGTATATTTGTATTTAGAAGTATGTATTTGTATAAAAATTATTTCGATATATGTCTATGATTACACTTGTATCAGACTCATATTTTTGTATAAGTTATATTTATTTTCATAAACTTGTTATTAGTTTTAAAGTGATATCACTAATGCTAATCACTATGGCATGATCCTAGGCATGTCATTAGTATTATATTAGGTTGTTATAAAAGGTGCATGATATGGTGCACGATATGATCTAGGGGGTTATGTAGGCAGCTGGTTTTCAGACTTCCAGCTAAAATTGGGGTGATTGCGCCACCCCAGATCATATGTATCATAAAAAGGTATAAAAGGCTTCATGTACATACCTAAGGCATTATATTATTCCTCATAAATCCCTCTCATATCAACAAATATGGGACATTCTCGGGCGAGGTGATCTACCCCTCCACACACAAAACATTATTTAAAAAGCTTTGTATAATTAGCCACATGTGTTGGCTTTAAGTCCTTAGTCTTTAACACCTTTAGCTCCCTAGTGAGCATCTCAACCTTAGCCTTTAGGTTATCCTCTTCCTTGAGATGGTAAATTCCACCACCATCTGGGTTTCCTACAGGTCGTAACCTATTTGTGTTCTCAATAACACTACATCCAGTCCAAGTGTAAGTTTTAAGCTCATTAAGGTATTTTATGACCTCATCGGGATCTTTATGTAAGAACTCACCATTACACATCATTTCTACAAATTGGCGCTCTCTAGGTGTAAGTAAAAATAGATCACTAAGCGCCAATTCTCATACCCATGGTGATGACACATACTCAATAACTCCTTAAATCTTTCCCAAGACTGATACAAAGTCTCACTGTCCTATTGTGAAAAGGTGGAGATTTGCCTTTTTAAAGTGTTGATCTTATGTTGAGGAAAATGTTTATTAAAGAAGGCATGAGTCATCTCATTCCATGACCCAATATATCATGGTTTCAATGAGTATAGCCAACTCTTATCTATATCCTTCAAAGAGAAAGGAAATAATTTAAGTCTCATAACATCATCGGTTGCATTTTGACTATGAAAAGTTGCAACTACTTCCTCAAACTCCATAATGTGCAAATAATGATTTTCATTTTCCAAGCCATGAAAAGTAAAGAGTAACTTTATCATCCCTGTTTTAAAATCTAATTAGGGAGTATTAGCCGAAAACATGTTGCATGATGGTGTGGCTAGCTGTGCGTATAAGGTGGAGGTAATCTTGAAGGGTCTTAAGGGGTTAT
The DNA here is from genome assembly GCA_029884605.1 of Ormosia emarginata. NCBI lineage: Eukaryota > Viridiplantae > Streptophyta > Magnoliopsida > Fabales > Fabaceae > Ormosia > Ormosia emarginata. The sequence continues at coordinate 8,462,683 of JAQQTP010000056.1, read as the reverse complement.
TCTCTGTGTTTGCTCATTTGCTTAGAATTAGAAGAAGTATCAAACAAATGAATAGAAAAATCAGACTCTGACACAAGTCTACAAGGAAACCGACCCAAGGCATCTCTATACTTGTTCATGCAAGGTAGAGGAAAAAATCCAACACTAAAAAAAAACTACAAAATGAAAAAAAAATAAAATAAAGATGCAGCAAACTAAAAGAGGGAATAAAGTTACTGCCTTTACAAACTGCTGAAAAGAAAAATTGTCTAGCAATTATTTTATTGTCTCCCCGACAACAGTGCTAAAATTTGATTATGTCTAAAGAATAACACGATAGTTGTAGCACAGCTTTGGGATATCGATTCCACCGAGAGACAAATTAAAAAAATAACTAAAGAAAAACTAAATAAAAATATTAAATGATTAATAATAAATAAAAATTAATTTTAAATTAAAATTAAAGTGAAGCAAAGTGACTAATAGAAAAAGTACTCAAATTTGATGAACAGTAAAGCGTCAGGAATCCCTTGCACAAATATAATATTTTAATTATTCTTAATTCTTTGAATAACTCAATTGGGAACTCAATTTCCAAAATTCTCAATCAAAAAGTATATATTTATAAATTAAAATTAAACCAAATGTAACCTTAAGAAAAATCATTCACTACTTTTAGAATACGTAAATTATTATCTCTACTGAGAAAATTCAATGATGACAATATACTCAGGGAACAATATAACAGCAAAGAAGTAAATCAATATAGATAAATAATTGATCCAAACATAATAAAAAAACTAAATCATTCAATAGAAAAAGCAAGACTGAATCCATATACAAAATAAATTCTATGATTATTCGAAGAAGAAAACATTAACAATGAATTGAGAATGATAAAACAAAGGAGTTTTAGTAATTAAAAATCAAATACATAAATTAAAAATAAATTAAAAATATCATCTAGTGTGTATGTTCATCCCTAGCCTTACTTGAGAATTTAGTTCTCCATACTATAATGATAGACAAATAAATTTTAGAGAAAAAAGCCTTCAAGTCTGCCATCTCTACGTGTCCTCTCTTTTTCCTCCTACATTGCGTCATTATTCTTCTCTTTGTCTATTAATTAATAAGAGATTTTACCTAATAGGAGTGTACATTGCACAAAATCTTATTAATCGGTTCCCAAATAATGAAAAAATATAGATTAGACTTAGGAAACTAAATTTAGGAAACTCAATCACCTAAATTGGTCTTCAAATAATAAAAAGATATTGATTGGATTTAGGAAACTAATTTTAGGAAACTCAATCTCCTTTTATTGAAGGCTGTCGGATTTTCATCTTTTTCTCTCTTAATTTTGTACAACATTTTTTAACAGATTTCCTAAAATTATCACAATAATTAAATTAATAACTTCTTTAAATAAATAAATTAATAGTTATATATGTAACACTCCTAGATCTAATAACTACGGCACAATCGTTATTGCACCACAGTCACTAAATTTAGGATGTGTTATAGTCTCAACAACAATCTTTTCAAAAATTCTTATTATACATAAATAAAAAATAAGAGCCCCGAATGAAGCATATTTAGTACCCAACCATTTAAAATACAACCACTAAAGGAAAAGTATATTCCATATATAAATATATTCATCACAGACACAAAGCACTGGTAACACGAAACATAATATTTACATGTTTTAATAAAATATGGCAGTTACAAAAGCACTAAAAGGGAAAGTAGTAACCCTAGGATAGGTACTACTAGCAAACAAAGCTGCAACCCTTATATATGTGACGCTTGGCGTCCCAGTCGACACGCCAGACATCAATGCCCCCATGAAGTTGCACCCGTACGTAACCGAAGAAATCTCTTCTAGACGCCATATCGAAAATAACAAATCAGCCTAATCCAAATAGTAAGGGTGTGATCTCTCTTCTTCTTCGTCACGTTCTTTTATTAAATATAAATATAAACTAGACATATAGGGATACAAGAAAGAGGTGAGACACCCAGCATTCAATATCAATACGATAATAAGAAAACAGAATGGCGCAGGACGCCCATATAACATCACAACACATATATCTATCAACAGTAATAATAAAATAAGCATTAAGAGAGATACAACAATAAGTAATAATAAAAATAAGCCATGAAAGATAAACAACAATAATATCTTAGACAGTAAACAGTTTAATAAATCAAATAATTATTACAACATTAAAAGAAGATAATTTAGGATGTGTTACAGTCTCAACAACAATCTTTTCAAAAATTCCTATTATACATAAATAAAAAATAAGAGCCCCGAATGAAGCATATTTAGTACCCAACCATTTAAAATACAACCACTAAAGGAAAAGTATATTCCATATATAAATATATTCATCACAGACACAAAGCACTGGTAACACGAAACATAATATTTATATGTTTTAATAAAATATGGCAGTTACAAAAGCACTAAAAGGGAAAGTAGTAACCCTAGGATAGGTACTACTAGCAAACAAAGCTGCAACCCTTATATATGTGACGCTTGGCGTCCCAGTCGACACGCCAGACATCAATGCCCCCATGAAGTTGCACCCGTACGTAACCGAAGAAATCTCGTCTAGACGCCATATCGAAAATAACAAATCAGCCTAATCCAAATAGTAAGGGTGTGATCTCTCTTCTTCTTCGTCACGTTCTTTTATTAAATATAAATATAAACTAGACATATAGGGATACAAGAAAGAGGTGAGACACCCAGCATTCAATACCAATACGATAATAAGAAAACAGAACGACGCAGGACGCCCATATAACATCACAACACATATATCTATCAACAGTAATAATAAAATAAGCATTAAGAGAGATACAACAATAAGTAATAATAAAAATAAGCCATGAAAGATAAACAACAATAATATCTTAGACAGTAAACAGTTTAATAAATCAAATAATTATTACAACATTAAAAGAAGATAATTTAACAGTTGTAAGTACTCATGTCAGATGAAATATGAGACCGATAATGCATAATGCATATGGTATCAAAATCTTACTCAATGGAGCTAGATATAAACATTTCATAGAGAATAATCGAGGAGCACATGTCAATATCTCGTTAGCCTTAAAATAAAGTGCTCATCAGAAAAATAATATTTTGCGCAACAATGGCTTATACATGGCACTCTCAACAAGACCGCGATATAGGACAGTGTCCCGGTCAGGATCATCAGTGCATTTGCATCGGTCTATCCCACGGCCCCAGTGGAGCTACCACTGTCTATTGTGAGACACTCGTACCCCGACGCCCCCAAGGCCAACAACATGACCCACGCTTAGTCTATTCGCACCCGCACTAAGGTATAATTCAATCTCTTAGGCATACACCACCTTTACAACAAAGTCTAACAGACATTCACAAATGCATGATGACTCAATGTACATCATGTATATTCATCAATAATATGTTTCTCATGAACATTTTATATTATGTATATTCATCAACAATATACTTCTCACGAAACATACCACAATGACATATAAAACCAATCCTCAATAACATCATATCACAATCTGGTCAAGTAAGTGTCAACATTATTTGGTCCCACACATGGACCCAAAATGACATAGCATCAAGTTCTCAAAAGTGATAAAATACTCCTTACGGTTCATTATGGAATTTCACTTTAGCTTGACGATTCTTATACAATCTCTCTCTCTAGAGGAATTTTCTTAATAAATCAAGTTATTTACTTTAGTTTAATTATAATGTATTCGTTATTGGAGTCATAGTTATCTTCTCACAACATTTTGGCCAATTCTGCCCTGAGCACCAGGTCTCCAACGCCTGAGTGCTGGTTGAGCGCCTGAGCGCTCAATATGCAGCGCCTGAGCGCTCACTGAGCTACGTTTTTGGAAATCATTCTGAACATTGGGCGCTTAAGCGTCCAAGCTTTAATGCCTGGGCGCTCGCTGCACAGCGCCTAAGCGCTAGTGCACTAGCAAGGATTCTACAGAATTCGTTTTTGCATAACCTTGGCCCATCCATTTTCAAAACTCCTCATTCATTTTCCAACAATCCAAAACATGGTTCATCGTCATCAAGGTACAAAATAACAATCAATAGATACATAGTCATCAAAACACACAATGCAAATCCATATATTCATACAAATCAAACAACCACAAAATCATGAAAATAATACAATATAACAAATAGAGTAATCTCACATGGATTCCCTCATCAACAGTTACTCAAAGGTTCTCTCACCACTAATAATGGTTGAAGTGAGTAAATCTCTCTCTTACCTATTGAAGACAACACAAGGATGCAAGCCCATCTTGTTCTTGATTTTTGTTTTCCACATTCAAGAAAATCTTAGGGTGAGCAACTTTCAAAAAGGTTCACTCAAACCATGGAAAGATGAGTTCTTGGTCACATAGGTGACCAAGAAAAACAAAAATGAGAACAAAGTTGAGGACATTACCTCAAAAGCTTCAAGATTTAGCTTCAATGGTGGAAAAATGGAAGAGGAAGAACTAGAAGATGACCACTAAAGAGAAGAGCCTTGGAATGTTGGAAGGAAACTAGAAATGTGATGTGTGTAGCAAACAAATGGAGATGGTCTCCAATGGTGGGTGGTGTCGTGGAGAAGGAAAAGAGAAGAAGAGAGAAATGCTTGAAGAAAATGAGAAGAGAGAAAAGAAAGAAAAGGTGTTTTTGTGTTTAGAAATTTGGAAATGAGATGATAAAAGTGAGAAGCATTTCTTTGCTTCCCAAAATGAGCTTCTGTCGTGGAGAGAATAGGGAGGGAAGAGAGAGAGAAATTGTGTATCATTAGAAAAATTTATAGGAAGCTTCCCTTAAAAAATCTTTGATTAAATTAATCTTTCTTTTGAAATAAAGTTAAAGGATGTGACAAAGTAGATTTTAGATATGGTGATAAGGGTTTTTACTACAATGTATTATCCAATGGGCAATGGTCATAGTTGACAAAAGTCAGTGCTAATTGTCCAACAAATGTTAAAATACACAGTGATTTTTATTTATTAGATAAAAATCTTAAAAAACATGAAACCTCGTAAATTGTGTATGGCCTCGGGTTTAGTTAGATCCCCTGTCGACAATTCCACAATTCAAGATTCTTAAGAAAAATATCTCATTTTCTTGGCTCCGCTCAATACGTACCTAAAACAAGAAATAACATTAAAATATTCCACGTTTCTAGAAAAATCCAAAAAAATTCACAAAAATTACAAAAACTATCAAACGACTATTTATCATGAAATTATTAATTTTTGAGGTGTTACAACTCTCTCCTTCAAATAGAAATTTTGTCCTCGAAATTTTTATACCTTAGAATAGTTGTGGGTATTGCTTTTTTGTCTTGTCTTCCAACTCCTATGTTGCATCTCTGGTTATTTCATTCCAAATCACTTTTACCAATGGGTTGTCTTTCCGTCTGAGTTACTTCATCCTCTTATCCTCAATCCTTACAGGGGTTCTCTCGTAAGTCAAGTTTTCCTTTAATTGTACCGTATCAGGTGCTATGACATGATCAGGGCTAAGAATATATTTTTGAAGTTGTGACACATGAAAGACATTGTGAAGATTTGAAAGGAAAGGTGGTAAAGCTATTTGGTAAGCAACTGGACCTATCCGACGAAGAATTTGGTAAGGTCCAAGCAATTTAGGAGTAAGCTTTCTAGACTTAAGAACTCGACTAACCCCAGTCATAGGCGTGACTTTCAAAAACACATGCTCTCCTTCTTCAAATTCAAGAGGTTTTCTCCTTTTGTCTGCATAGCTCTTTTGTCGACTTTGAGCCATCTTCATTCTCTCCTGAATTATTTTGACTTTCTCAGTCGTTTGTTGTATGAGATCAGGTCCAACAGTAAGTCACTCACCATCCTAGTATCAACACAAAGGTGTTCTGCACCGTCGCCCATATAGAGCCTCATAGGGCGCTATCCCTATGCTCGAATGATAATTGTTGTTATAAGTGAATTCTACCAATGGTAAAACTTTATCCCAACCTTCAGTTTGTTCCAAAGCACAAGCTCTGAGTAAATCTTCCAATGATTGAATTGTTCTTGTTGGTTAACCATCGGTCTGGGGATGATACGCAGAACTTAAGCGTAACTTCGTTCCCATCAATAATGATACTGGTAGGTACACCATGTAGTCTGACAATTTCACTAATGTACAACTGAGTTAACTTCTCCAATGAATACCATATGTTGATCGGTAAGAAATGTGTTGACTTCATGAGTTGATCCACAATTACCCATATCGAATCATGGCCCTTTCTGGTCTTTGACAATCCAACCACAAAGTCCATTGCAATACTATCCCACTTCCATTCAGGAATAACTAGGGGTTGTAACATTCTAGATGGTCTTTGATGTTCAACCTTCGCTTTCTGACAAACTAGACAAGAAGACACACATTTGGAAATATCTCTTTTCATTCTGTGCCACCAAAATAACTTCTTCAAATCTTAGTACATCTTGGTTATTCTTGGGTGCATACTCAACTGACTCGTGTGAGCATGTTCGAGTATGTACTTCCTGAGTTCTTAATCCTTTGGTACATATACTCTACCTGTAAACCTTAAAATTCCATCATTTTTTCCTCTAATGTTATTGCACCGCCTTACTTCATCAGCTCCCTTTCTTCTTGTATGAACTTGTCAACTTTCTGCTTCTCTCGAATATCTTCCATTAAGTCAATTAAGATTGTGACCATGTTCATACAAATCTTTCCCGGTGTCAATTCCACTAAAGACCATATATCTCTAAATTGTTCTGATCATCATAGTAGAAACGCTGATCATTTTCCTATTTAAGGCATCAACTGTAACACCCACCGTAGGATGTCACATTTATGTTACTTTAATTACCCAAATACCCTCAAAAGTCATAAAGTGTGATATTGTGATAAAAATATGAGTTGTAAATTTTTTTTTTAACAATAACAATAAAATAAACTTAGCGGAAAATAAAACTATGATACAACAATCTCACACATAAACTACATCATATACATATTTCACACGTGCTGTCAGGTTTATTTATTACAAACCATTTATTGAAACAATAAACACACTTAAATAATTACAGACATAACTTATATCAGAGTTCACACTCGCCTTGCTTAACTAAGCAGAAGACCCTCAGACGGGTCCTCCTCGGGTTCCTCGGCGGTAGGAATCCATTGTGACGATTAGCCCTACGGGCGGTGTCCGGGCTGATGACACTATGCGATTTCCGTTGGGACATAATTCCTAGTGTCCCAATGTCGCACCGATATGCAACGGAAATTCAACATGAACAAAGATCGTCACACGTGAAAACGGATCCCCACGATATAGCCTACTAATACTAACAATCGGTACCCCTCATAAATAAGTCCTCGCTCATCCGGACTTGTCCTCCACTCTCTAGCTCCTCCATGAAACCGTAAACGTACATATCCGAAGAAACTAGCTCCTCGATGACATGTTGTCGAACTTCTGCGGTTCCGATGTGAGAAGTAATTCCTCTTCTCCTTCTAGTACCGTATCTTTCTCAACGTCTTCACCCAATATAAATACAATAAACAGATATACATACAAAGAGGTGAGATCACCTACACCAATACCAAGCATGATAGCACGGAGATAATACGAGACAAAGATATTATGCAAAAATATCATATCATGATCACAATTATGGCATCATCATAGTGTAAAAATAATTACCATCATGCCATCATCACTTTGTTCAAACCACAATTAATTACAAGTAATACTACCACATATGTATATGTTAAATTCATGCATGTGAACATAGACTCAATGTCCTACTCCATGGAGCTAATACTCAAGTCGGAGAAATTGATCGAAAAGATCTGCCGTATCTCGTGCCTCGGACCAAGTGCTATAATTATATCTTGCACATCTAGCACATACACGACGGTCTTTGTCGGATCTCGATTAAGAATAGTGTCTCGGTCCGGATCATCGGTGTGTTGCATCGGTCTAACTCACGGTGCGTAAGAGCTACCAACGCCCATTGCGAGCAACCCGCACCCCGATGCCCCCAAGGTCAACTAGTGACCTACACTACGCATATCGCACCCACTCAAGAGGTGTACGTTTCTCCTAGGCAATTAGCCATATTCATCCGTTGGACCATTTTCAATGCATGTGTAATGCACCAATTATCAACCAAAGGTAAATCACATAATTTCTCATTCCAGATTCGACATCTTGTTTTTCGTTCGTAAAATAGATTAATGCCAATTACAGTGCAAACTTCTCAATTTCTTGTACAAGATTCATATACTACTTTTAAGCGTATGATTTACTTGTATAATTAATGATTAAATCACATTCTTGTTTTTCTCATTCGCAAAATATTTTTGTTACGTTTTTACGTACAGTAATGATTTGTAACATTTTCTGTTATGTTTAAAAATCGCAAAACTATTTTCTACTTATTCTAAATTGCGTAAAAATGATCTTTTATTTTTAAAATGTATAGCAATGTTTCCACAATATTTAGATCGTGTAAAATATTTAAACGCGTTACAAATCGCGTAGGAATAATTTAACGTTTTTTTTTTTTAAATCACGTAACTTAAAAATTACGTTTTTGAGTTACGTAAATCGTTTTTCACCATTTTCACCCTTCACAAAATATTTCTTAACTTTAAAAATATTATTTTGAACATTTCCCATAAAAATATAATTTCTTACGTTATTCTATTTCTATTCTAAATCAAAAATCCCTTCCGTACTATATTTTCTAAAAATCACTTTTTATTGATTTAATCTTACCAAATCATATTTAATTGATTTAATTACTATTTAAATTTCCTAACATTTTTCAAAACCCAATACTTAAATTCTCGTTAGAAATTTTAAGTTACAACGTTTCCTTTTATATTTCTAAATCATTTCTAAAAAAATTAATTCTTCTTAAGATAATTTAAAGTTCAACACTTAAATTCCTTTCCAAAATCCTTATTTGAAAATTCTTATATTTTGTTGCATCAAAACATTTTTTTTTCTAAATTATCAAAACCTTATAGATGGTCATTGGAACCATGAAATATTTTTCTTCTAACTTAAACAAATTTCATTCTTGTTTCTACACAAAATAAATTCATGAAAATACTACTTAAAAACCGTGTACACTCATTTTAGAAAACAAACCCTCTTGTTTATTTTCTTTACTTCTCTAATCTTTCAATTTTACCATTTATGAAAATATCATTTTTGTGAACACTAATTTAATTGGTGTCTTGGCTGAAATTTATTTAGTTCAAGGACTAAAAATCAACTTCATTGTTCTTGAAAAATTTCAATAAAAACCCTAAACTTGGAAGCTCAAAACCGTGACCTCCTCCATGGCCTTTGGAGCCAAAATTTTGTTTATTTCAACATATATCATCATGCTTCCATCATAATATATTCAACATATATCATCATGCAAATTTTAAGCATACCATCTAAACAAATAAAAATTATACTAAGCATGCATACACAAGTAAATCATGCAAAGCATATCAAACATATCAAGCATAGGCAAAAATAATTTAAAACACATAACACACACACAAATTATTACATGACCATGGATAGGAATCCTCACATGGATTCACCATCCATCAAATATAAAACCTTCCCTCACCACCATGCTTGGTTGGTGAGATGAATCTCCCTCTTACCTCTTGAAGAACCACCAAAGAGCTTGTTGCTTTGTCTTTGGAGCAAGATCTCCACCAATACAAGTTCTTAAACATGAAACAAATACAAGAAAATTAGTATATCAAGATTGAACAAGAAGAACCATGGATCAAACATGGTTTAGAACATGAAAAAGAAAAGAATAAATGAAGTTTTCTTACACTTCACCAACAAAAGCTCTAGAACTTGATCTTGGTAAAAGTCCTTCAAAATGGAAGAATTAGAACTTGGTGTGAACTACAAAGGTTCTTAGAATGATGAAAGGATTCAAGAAACTAGGTTGTATGAAATTAAAAAGTGATGGAAGAGGTGCTTGGAGTGCTTGGCGAATGGTATGTTTTTAGGAGAGAAATGGAGTTTTTCTTGGTTTGGTTTCTTTGAAGTTGAAATGATAAAGTGAAGAGGTGATAAATGAAATATGGAGTGGTCTTCAAATTGGCATTGCCGTAGCATTGCCTTAGAGAAACACAAAGTGGAATTTGAAGAAAACATAGCATTTATGATCAATAGTATTTTGTCTTAACACTTGGCATTTTCCTTAACCTTTTCTATCCTTTTTCTTTGGCCTAAAAAGCCTATTCTATCTTGGTCTCCCTTCATCCTTGCTCTCCAAACCGTCCCCCCCCCTCTTCATGCATGCAAAATATGACAAATTAATATCCATTTTTGTTTTTAGTCATTTTAGTTATTAATTTAAAGCATTATAGGTAAAATAGGTATTAATTAAAAGTAGTCTAGGTAGAAGACTTCTTATGGACCATTGGATCACTTCACTTTAAACCCCATCCCTTAGATGTGTCTCCAAAAATGAAGGGTCAAGATTACACCTTCAAACTTTACATCCAAGGGTCCAAAATGGTTGTAATCATTTTTTATGACTAAATCTCCACCATTGATCTAAATCCAAATCCAATGGTCATTAATGATCCATTTTCCACCATTGATTAAATTTACATCCAAGGGTTGATAATGGTCATAGCCATTTAGAAGATTAAATCCCTACCCTTGATTTAATTTCAATCCAACGGTTATAATTGAACCTATTTACTTTTAAGATCAAATCTTCACCGTTTAATTAAATCAAGACTGAATGTCTAACTGTAATTGAATTAATAGTGGATATCCAAACCACTAATGTTATCTTAATAATATTTTAATAATATAGAATTTTATTTTTATCCATTATAACCTCACAAAAGTATACTTACTTTGTATTTTTATCGTCGATAATTAAATACGATCAAAATACTGATAAAGGAAATTTTCTAAAAAGCTTTCGGATTCGGGTTTAGTAAGATCCCCTGTCTCCGTCTAAACAGTACAAATTTTTCTACACGTAGAAAAATTTTTCATTTTGCGGGACACACCTGGACCCACGTATGGCCACCTAGGCCCACATATACCTCGTGGGGCCCACAAACATAAAAATTCCAAAATCACACATAAAATCATAAAAATTACAAAACTCACAAATATCAAATCAGATTACGTAAATTAATTAAGACTAAACAAGTAAAAATTAATTTACGTAGATTTTTCCTACCAAAATTATTATTTTCTTGACACGGAGCAAATTACTCAAAACGATCAAATATGCGACGAATATTCAAAATAGCTTTACGATACAAAATCACTAAACGGTAGAATTACATTAATCATCAAGATTATTGTTTAATACATAGGAAGTTTGAGGTGTTACAACTCTCCTCTACAAAAGTTTAGTCCTCGAAACTTGATGAACTTGATTTCACATCCTCGAATAAATAGGGATATTGTTCTTTTATCTTTTCTTCTAGTTCCCATGTAGCTTCCCGCTTACATCATTCCAAATAATTTTAACCAATGAAATTTCCTTACCTCGAAGTTGCTTTGTCTTTCGATCTTCAATCTTGACTGGAAACGTTTCATAGGTTAAATTCTCCTTCACCTGTATTGTGTCTGGCTTGATAACATGAGTAGGATCAAATATATTTCCGTAGTTGTGATACGTGAAATACATTATGAAGATTTGAGAGAAAGGTGGTAACGCAATCTGATATGCCACCTAGGACCTACCGACGTAAAATCTGATATGGTCCGATAAACTTTGGAGTGAGCTTCTTGGACTTAAGCACTCGTCCAACACCCGTCATAGGCGTCACTCGCAAAAATACATGGTCACCTTCTTCAAACTCAAGAGATTTTCTCCTTTTATCAGCATAACTCTTTTGCCGAGTTTGACTCATTCTCATTTTGTCTTGTATCATCTTCACTTTCTCAGTTGTCTGCTGGACAATTTCTGGTCCTAACACAGCACTCTCACCGTCTTGATACCAACATAACGGTGTTCTGCATCGCCTCCCATATAATGCTTCATAAGGTGCCATCCCTATACTTGAATGGAAACTGTTGTTATATGTGAATTCTATCAATGGTAAGAATTCATCCCAACCTCCAGTTTGCTCCAATACACAAGCTCTCAATAAATCTTCGAGAGATTGAATTGTTCTTTCTGATTGACCATCTGTTTGTGGATGGTAAGCGAACTGAGACGTAGTTTTGTTCCCATTGCTTCTTGCAAACTAGTCCAAAATCTCGATGTAAACCTTGGATCTCGATCCGAAATAATACTGGATGGTACACCATGAAGTCTAACAATTTCACTGATGTACACTTGAGCCAACTTTTCCATTGAGTACTTAATATTAATCGGCAAAAAGTGCGCCGACTTTGTAAGCCGATCAACAATTACCCAATGGCATCATGACCCATCCGAGTCTTTGGTAGTCCCGTCACAAAATCCATTGCTATGTCATCCCATTTCCATTCGGGAATAGGCAAAGGTTGTAACATTCCCGAAGGTCTTTGATGTTCCACCTTAGCCTTCGACAAACTAAACAGGATGATACATACTCGCAACATCTTTCTTCATTCCTTGCCACCAATATAATTGTTTTAAATCCTGGTACATCTTTGTGGCTCCTGGATGCATACTCGGCTTACTCCCCGTGAGCTTCATCCAAATCAATCTTCTAAGATCTAGATCATTGGGCACACAAACCCTTCCTTTGAACTTTAGAATTCCTTTAGCACCTTCGCTAAATTCTAACACTTTGCTCCTTGGCTCTTTGCTTCTTTTGCTTCTTGCAAATACGATCACTTGTTTTGTCCTTCACGAATTCTACCCATCAAATCATTTGAAATGGTGATCATATTTAAACGCATCTTGCCGGCGTCAATTTTACGAGATAGTCGCATATCCCGAAATTCTTCTATCAACTCCTTCTCTTTGATCATCATAACGAAACACCAAGTATTTTTCTACTCAACGCATCCGCTACGACATTCGCTTTTAGGGATGATACTTTGTAATTGAAAGTCATAATCTTTCGAAATTCTAACCAACGCCTTTGCCTCATGTTTAACTCTTTACGATCAAACAGATATTTTAAACTTTTATGATCACTAAAAACAGTGAACGTAGCTCCATAAAGAAAATGTCTCCACACCTTCAACGCGAACACCACAGCTGCCAACTCCAAGTCATGAGTTGGATAATTCCTCTCATGATTTTTCAATTGCCTTGAAGCATAAGCCACCACTTTACGATTACGCATAAGTACACAACCCAATCCTTGGTATGAAGCATCACAATATACTTTGAAAGGTTCGTTTGGGTCAGGTAGAATCAATACCGGTGAAGTAGTCAATCGTCTTTTCAACTCTTGAAAACTTTCTTCGCATGCATCAGTCCACACGAACGGTTGATTCTTTCGTGTAAGTTGGGTAAGAGGTCCTACAATCTTTGAAAACCCTCAATGAACCGTCTATAGTAACCACTAATCCGACAAAACTACGGATTTCGATTCTGATCTTTGGTCTTTCCCACTCCAAAACTGTCTCCACCTTGGAAGCATCAACCTCAATTCCATCCTTCGATATTACGTGTCCCAAAAATTGCACTTCACTCAACCAAAATTCACATTTGGATAACTTGGCATATAACTTATTCTCCTTTAAAATCAAGAACCACCACGAGATGTTCAAGATGTTCCTCCCGACTTTGAGAATAGATCAAGATGTCATCAATAAAGACAACAACGAACTTGTCCAAGTATGAACGAAAAATTCTATTCATGAAGTCCATGAATATGGCTGGTGCATTTGTTACACCGAATGGCATCACAAGATATTCGTAATGCCCATAGCGCGTCCGAAATGCAGTCTTGGGAATATCATCTGCTTTCACACGTATCTGGTGATACCCAGAACGTAGATCAATCTTGGAAAATATCGCGGCTCCTCGCAACTGATCCATTAGATCATCTATCCTTGGAAGTGGATATTTATTCTTAATCGTAATTTTGTTCAATTGTCGATAGTCTACACATAGACGAGAAGTCCCATCCTTCTTCTTAACCAATAAAGCGGAGCTCCCCAAGGTGACACACTTGGTCTTACAAATTGCTTCTCCAATAAATCTTCCATTGTTTCTTCGGTTCGGCTAATTCTACCGGCGACATCCGATAGGGCGCTATAGATATCGGTCCAGACTCCGGTACAAGATCAATGGCAAACTCGATTTCCCTTTCGGTGGTAGTCCGGTATATCTTCGAAACACTTCCGAAATTCGTTGACCACATAAATATCCTTCAAAGCATCTTCGCATTGCACTTCCAAAGAAGATAATAATAAATACCCACAATCTCCTTCTTTCGGACAAGCTTCCACTTGAGTAGCCGTTAGGAATCTAGAATCCTTAGCCTCGGGAAATACTAATGTTTTATTCGAACAATCAATTAGGATATGATTAGAAGACAACCAATCCATTCCCAAGATTACATTAATCTTGGAAAGAGGCAAACAGATCAAATCCACATAAAAGATTCTATCCCTAACACAGACGGACAATTCGGGCATCTTTGTTGATGTAATTACGAGGCTTATCGGTAGGAGTAGCAACACTCAAATCATATGGCAATTCGATCACGGTCAAACCCAAACGTTCAACACAATCACATGCAATGAAAGAATGTGTTGCTCTGAATCATAGAGTACGCTTAAAGGATTACCTTCAATTGCACACTCCTCCATTATCAAGTCTCCAGTTTAGCGGCTTCCTCCCCGCTCATTGTATAGACACGACCACCCGCCCGTGGCCTTGCGACGAACGTTTCCCACAGAGGATTCCTTCTTTATCGATCACGGTCTTTGGAGAAATGTCCAAGTTGTCCACACTTAAAACAAACAACTTCCTTGTGTGGACAATCCTTCGTGAGATGATCCTTCCCACATTTGAAACAACGAATAGGAGTCCCGGTTTGACTTGCTTTATTATTGCTAGAACTTCCTCCCACAAATTGCTTCTTGGTCTGACCTCCTGCCGGTTTCACATACGGTCTGCCGGTTTCACATACGGCTTTTGTTGAGAGCGACTTGCTTGATTATTCTTCCCTTTTTGGAACCTTGCAGGTCCAAAATTCTTGTTTCTTGCCGCACGTTGATGATCAATCTCTTCAACTTTACGACATTTTTCAATCAAAGTTGGAAATTGATTAATCTCCAACATCGTTACAGCTCTCTTAATATCCAGCTTTAATCCTTCTTCAAATTTCCTACATTTCCAGCCCTCATCTGGGTTCATCTGCAAATACCTTGAAAATTGAGACAGACTTTCAAATTTTGCCGCATACTCACTAACAGACATCAATCCTTGACGTAAACCCAGAAACTCCATCTCCTTCATATGTCTCACACTTGCTGGAAAATATTTCTCTAGAAATATTTGTTTGAAAAGTTGCCACGTCACCATCCTACCTTCAGCTTCCAACAGTCTTCTAGCTCCTGCCCACCAACGTTCACCATCTCCTACCAGCATAAATGTTGCCAACGTAAGCTTCCGTTCATCAGCACAACCCATACCATCAAATATCTTTTCAAGTTCTCGGATCCAAAGTTCAGCTTTCTCCGGATCAAACTCTCCATGAAATTTCGGTGGATTATTCTTTCGAAACTCTGATAAGCTGTGTACATTTTCATTAGCCCGTTGATTTTGTTGTGCAACCACTTCCGCCATTCTTTGCATAGCCGCTACAAGTACAGACCATGTTCACGTTATCATTCCCATTCGGTTCCATATACGTGATAGTATTTCCACGTCCACGTCCTCGTCCGGTCATTACTTTTTCTACTCAAACCGAACAATACAAGAAAGCAAGGTCAATCTTCAAACAATATTGTTTCTTTTCGAAAACAATAACAGAGAATCACACAACACAAACAAGACAGACCTAACCACAACCCCAAAAGACTCTAACTTGGGCTCTGATACCAACTAATGTAACACCCACCGTAGGATGTCACATTTATGTTACTTTAATTACCCAAATACCCTCAAAAGTCATAAAGTGTGATATTGTGATAAAAATATGAGTTGTAAATTTTTTTTTTAACAATAACAATAAAATAAACTTAGCGGAAAATAAAACTATGATACAACAATCTCACACATAAACTACATCATATACATATTTCACACGTGCTGTCAGGTTTATTTATTACAAACCATTTATTGAAACAATAAACACACTTAAATAATTACAGACATAACTTATATCAGAGTTCACACTCGCCTAAGCTTAACTAAGCAGAAGACCCCTCAGACGGGTCCTCCTCGGGTTCCTCAGCGGTAGGAATCCATTGTGACGATTAGCCCTACGGGCGGTGTCGGGCGATGACACTATGCGATTTCCGTTGGGACATAATTCCTAGTGTCCCAATGTCGCTTTGATATGCAACGGAAATTCAACATGAACAAAGATCGTCACACGTAAAAACGGATCCCCACGATATAGCCTACTAATACTAACGGTCGGGTACCCCTCATAAATAAGTCCTCGCTCATCCGGACTTGTCCTCCACTCTCTAGCTCCTCCATGAAACCGTAAACGTACATATCCGAAGAAACTAGCTCCCGATGACATGTTGTCGAACTCTGCGGTTCCCCGATGTGAGAAGTAATTCCTCTTCTCCTTCTAGTACCGTATCTTTCTCAACGTCTTCACCCAATATAAATACAATAAACAGATATACATACAAAGAGGTGAGATCACCTACACCAATACCAAAGCATGATAGCACGGAGATAATACGAATGACAAATATATTATGCAAAAATATCATATCATGATCACAATTATGGCATCATCATAGTGTAAAAATAATTACCATCATGCCATCATCACTTTGTTCAAACCACAATTAATTACGGTAATACTACCACATATGTATATGTTAAATTCATGCATGTGAACATAGACTCAATGTCCTACTCCATGGAGCTAATACTCAAGTCGGAGAAATTGATCGAAAAGATCCTGCTTGTATCTCGTGCCTCGAGACCAAGTGCTATAATTATATCTTGCACATCTAGCACATACACGACGGTCTTTGTCGATCTCGATTAAGAATAGTGTCTCGGTCCGGATCATCGGTGTGTTGCATCGGTCTAACTCACGGTGCGGAAGAGCTACCAACGCCCATTGCGAGCAACCCGCACCCCGATGCCCCCAAGGTCAACTAGTGACCTACACTACGCATATCGCACCCACTCGAGGTGTACGTTTCTCCTAGGCAATTAGCCATATTCATCCGTTGGACCATTTTCAATGCATGTGTAATGCACCAATTATCAACCAAAGGTAAATCACATAATTTCTCATTCCAGATTCAGATACTGTTTTTCGTTCGTAAAATAGATTAATGCCAATTACAGGCAAACTTCTCAATTTCTTGTACAGTATTCATATACTACTTTTAACGTATGATTCTTGTATAATTAACGATTAAATCACATTCTTGTGTTTTTCTCATTCGCAAAATATTTTTGTTACGTTTTTACGTACGGTAATGATTTGTAACATTTTACATTATGTTTAAAAATCGCAAAACTATTTTCTACTTGTATTCTAAATTGCGTAAAAATGATCTTTTATTTTTAAAATGTATAGCAATGTTTCCACAATATTTAGATCGTGTAAAATATTTAAACGCGTTACAAATCGCGTAGGAATAATTTAACGTTTTTTAAATCACGTAACTTAAAAATTACGTTTTTGAGTTACGTAAATCGTTTTCACCATTTTCACCCTTCACAAAATATTTCTTAACTTTAAAAATATTATTTTGAACATTTCCCATAAAAATATAATTTCTTACGTTATTCTATTTCTATTCTAAATCAAAAATCCCTTCCGTACTATATTTTCTAAAAATCACTTTTTATTGATTTAATCTTACCAAATCATATTTAATTGATTTAATTACTATTTAAATTTCCTAACATTTTTCAAAACCCAATACTTAAATTCTACGTTAGAAATTTTAAGTTACAACGTTTCCTTTTATATTTCTAAATCATTTCTAAAAAAATTAATTCTTCTTAAGATAATTTAAAGTTCAACACTTAAATTCCTTTCCAAAATCCTTATTTGAAAATTCTTATATTTTGTTGCATCAAAACATTTTTTTTTCTAAATTATCAAAACCTTATAGATGGTCATTGGAACCATGAAATATTTTTCTTCTAACTTAAACAAATTTCATTCTTGTTTCTACACAAAATAAATTCATGAAAATACTACTTAAAAACCGTGTACACTCATTTTAGAAAACAAACCCTCTTGTTTATTTTCTTTACTTCTCTAATCTTTCAATTTTACCATTTATGAAAATATCATTTTTGTGAACACTAATTTAATTGGTGTCTTGGCTGAAATTTATTTAGTTCAAGGACTAAAAATCAACTTCATTGTTCTTGAAAAATTTCAATAAAAACCCTAAACTTGGAAGCTCAAAACCGTGACCTCCTCCATGGCCTTTGGAGCCAAAATTTTGTTTATTTCAACATATATCATCATGCTTCCATCATAATATATTCAACATATATCATCATGCAAATTTTAAGCATACCATCTAAACAAATAAAAATTATACTAAGCATGCATACACAAGTAAATCATGCAAAGCATATCAAACATATCAAGCATAGGCAAAAATAATTTAAAACACATAACACACACACAAATTATTACATGACCATGGATAGGAATCCTCACATGGATTCACCATCCATCAAATATAAAACCTTCCCTCACCACCATGCTTGGTTGGTGAGATGAATCTCCTCTTACCTCTTGAAGAACCACCAAAGAGCTTGTTGCTTTGTCTTTGGAGCAAGATCTCCACCAATACAAGTTCTTAAACATGAAACAAATACAAGAAAATTAGTATATCAAGATTGAACAAGAAGAACCATGGATCAAACATGGTTTAGAACATGAAAAAGAAAAGAATAAATGAAGTTTTCTTACACTTCACCAACAAAAGCTCTAGAACTTGATCTTGGTAAAAGTCCTTCAAAATGGAAGAATTAGAACTTGGTGTGAACTACAAAGGTTCTTAGAATGATGAAAGGATTCAAGAAACTAGGTTGTATGAAATTAAAAAGTGATGGAAGAGGTGCTTGGAGTGCTTGGCGAATGGTATGTTTTTAGGAGAGAAATGGAGTTTTTCTTGGTTTGGTTTCTTTGAAGTTGAAATGATAAAGTGAAGAGGTGATAAATGAAATATGGAGTGGTCTTCAAATTGGCATTGCCGTAGCATTGCCTTAGAGAAACACAAAGTGGAATTTGAAGAAAACATAGCATTTATGATCAATAGTATTTTGTCTTAACACTTGGCAATTTTCCTTAACCTTTTCTATCCTTTTTCTTTGGCCTAAAAAGCCTATTCTATCTTGGTCTCCCTTCATCCTTGCTCTCCAAACCGTCCCCCCCCTCTTCATGCATGCAAAATATGACAAATTAATATCCATTTTTGTTTTTAGTCATTTTAGTTATTAATTTAAAGCATTATAGGTAAAATAGGTATTAATTAAAAGTAGTCTAGGTAGAAGACTTCTTATGGACCATTGGATCACTTCACTTTAAACCCCATCCCTTAGATGTGTCTCCAAAAATGAAGGGTCAAGATTACACCTTCAAACTTTACATCCAAGGGTCCAAAATGGTTGTAATCATTTTTTATGACTAAATCTCCACCATTGATCTAAATCCAAATCCAATGGTCATTAATGATCCATTTTCCACCATTGATTAAATTTACATCCAAGGGTTGATAATGGTCATAGCCATTTAGAAGATTAAATCCCTACCCTTGATTTAATTTCAATCCAACGGTTATAATTGAACCTATTTACTTTTAAGATCAAATCTTCACCGTTAATTAAATCAAGACTGAATGTCTAACTGTAATTGAATTAATAGTGGATATCCAAACCACTAATGTTATCTTAATAATATTTTAATAATATAGAATTTTATTTTTATCCATTATAACCTCACAAAAGTATACTTACTTGTATTTTTATCGTCGATAATTAAATACGATGATAAAATCTGATAAAGGAAATTTTCTAAAACTGTTTCCTGGATTCGGGTTTAGTAAGATCCCCCTGTCTCCGTCCTAAACAAGCATACAAATTTTTCTACACGTACAAAAATTTTTCATTTTATGGACCCACCTGGGCCACGTATGGCCACCTAGGCCCACATATACCTCGTGGGGCCCACAAACAAGTAAAAATTCCAAAATCACACATAAAATCATAAAAATTACAAAACTCACAAATATCAAATCAGATTACGTAAATTAATTAAGACTAAACAAAAAATTAATTTACGTAGATTTTTCCTACCGAAAATTATTATTTTCTTGACACGAGCAAATTACTCAAAACGATCAAATATGCAGACAGAATATTCAAAATAGCTTTACAGTACACAGAAATCACTAAACAGTAGAATTCTGTTAACTGTCAAGATTATTGTTTAATACATAGGAAGTTTGAGGTGTTACATCAACCACAACATTTGCTTTTCTAGGGTGATACTGAAGTTAGAAATCATAATCCTTTAGGAATTCCAACCACCTTCGCTGCCTCATATTCAACTCCTTCTGATCATACAAATACTTCAAGCTCTTATGGTTGCTAAAGACGTTGAACGTTGCTCCATAAAGAAAATGCCTCCATATCTTCAAAGCAAATACCACAGCAGCTAATTCCAGGTCGTGTGTTTGGTAGTTCTTCTCATGCACTCGTAATTGTTCGAAGCATAAACCACCACTTTTCCGCTTTGTATAAGGACACACCCCAATCCTTGGTATGAAGCATCACAATACACTTCGAAGGGTTCATCTGGGTCAGGCAGAACTAACACTGGTGAAGTAGTTAGTCTCCTTTTCAGCTCTTGAAAACTTTCTTTGCAAGCATTCGTCCACTCAAAGGCTTGATTCTTCCTTGTGAGTTGAGTGAGAGGTTCAGCTATCTTAGAGAATCCTTCAATGAATTCCGGTAATATGCAGTTAATCCCACGAAGCTTCGAATTTCTGTCACTGTTTTCGGCCTTTCCCATTGCAGAACAACTTCCACTTTCGATGGGTCTACAACAATTCCTTCCTTCGAGATCACATGGCCTAAAAACTTAACCTTCTCAAACCAGAGTTTTTACTCTGATAATTTGGCGTACATTTCTTCTCCCTTAAAGTCTGGAAAACTATACCGAGATATTTGACATGTTCCTCCATATTTTCGAGAATAGATTAGAATGTCATCGATAAAGACAACGACATATCTGTCTAGATAAGGATGAAAGATTCAATTCATGTAATCCATGAATACGACAGGAGCATTTGTTACTCCAAACGGTATCACGAGATACCCGTAAAGCCCATAGCGCGTTCGAAAAATCGTTTCGGGAACATCCTCAAATTCCCACGAATTTATGATGACTAGAACATTCATCTATCTTGGGGAAATTAACGACTCCCTTCTTGCTGATTTATCGAATCAGTTATCTTCTTTCGAGGGTACTCAACCTCGATCGTAATCTTGTTCAATTAGTGATAGTCCTTATTTTGCCGAGATATTCCATTCTTCTCCTTAACTGACAGCACTGTAGCTCATCATACGAAACTCTTTGACTACAAGAGTGACATTCACATTCTCCTTGTTTTTGTCCTCCACAAAGGATAACATGTATCCTTAGATTCCTTTTCCTCACAAGGCTTCAACTTTGTTGGCCATTACGAATTCAAAAGTTTTAGTTTCCAGGAACACTAAGGTCTTCATTGGAATGATCTAGTAAAATATAACTAGGAAAACAACCAATCTATTCCTAAAATTATGAACTCTAATAGGTGTGATTTTAGGTAAGCAAGTCAAATCAACAAAAGATTCGATCTTTAGTAGAAATAGGATAGGTTAAACAAATTTTAAGTATCAATGACAAGCCTTAGTAACAAAAGTAGAAACAATGTCAAAGATAATTGAAGACACAGATGAATCCAAATGATCCACACAGTCATACACTATAAAGGAATGGGTTGCCTCCAGAATTATACAACATAGTTACGGGATCATCACTTGTGGCACAATCTCCATCGTTTAGATATTTAGTTTGGGAAACTTTCGCTCCATTCAGGGTATAAGCTTTCCCTTCAGCTTGAGATCTTGAAGCACACGCATCATTAACAGAAGACTTCTTCGGTGAGGTACAATATTTAGAAATGTGTCTAGGCTCCCTCGTTAAGTGGTTCTTTCTACATTTCTTACATCTTGGTAAAGACATCATAGTTTGGTTGGAACTACGATCACTAACACTTTCTACATAAGTTGGATATTGTCGTTGCTTCCTTGATAGTCGTGAATGTGGTTTCTGCTCAAACTGATTAACCTTTCTATTATTCTTCCTTTAGAATCTAGGCAGTCCAAGGTTATCCCAAAACCTACTTTCCTCTAATATGTTCTGAACTTCAACTTCTAATTCTCGTTGTTGTGCAGCCCTATGATCTTGGTGAGTTATTATGTCAGCTATCCTTTGCATTTCTATTGCAGTCGCAGTCATACCCCCATTATCTCATCCTGCGCTTACACGCACACGTCTACCACGAGCCATTGCCCTTATATGTCTACCGCGAGCCATTGGCTTTCTTTGAAGATGGACAAAACATGACACAACAAAGCAAACATTATTATTTCAAACAACATTGTCTCCTTTTGGAAATCAAACACAAGGAATCACACAGTCCAAACAAGATAGGTTCAATCCACGAATCCTAACAGTCTCTAACTCGAGCTTTTTCATTCTGCCTTCTATAGCGTGGCCTCTTGCAAGTCTTCAACTCCTAAACAGCTTCTCAAACCAAACTTACACCAATTATCCTTTTTTTTTCTAGAAGATCAGTTCTTCAAAACCTCTTGATCTCCTTACTAAAGAACTCCTATTCTCCTAATACGCCTAAGTGAAGTCATAGTTTCCTGTACACATAGAACATTACATATTGAGTAGGTCAACCCTCAATATCATGTAACTGTATAACAGTAGCCACTAACATTCAACCTATGGCAAGCTATGCATTCCTTTCCCATTGATTACGGGATTTAAAGGATGCAAACCCAAGTACAGGTTGTCTCAAGTAATAAATTTCTCAGGAGTCTGAGGTCGATCCACAGGGAATTGATGAAGAAAAAATTCTTTATGGAAAGAGAAGGCTTTGTCACAACAATAAAGATAATAAAACTTGTTTACAATTAAATTAAAGAACTTGCTTGGGTTAGGAGATCCACTCTTGGTAATAAATTAAAAGCAAGATTATTTTTCTTTATAACTCAATTGAAATCCACACCCAACGGAGGTTTGAATCGGAAAATATAACATTCAAAGTTTAATTATATATGCAATCATATTATGATTCCTTTAATTATCTACCAACATTCGTAAATGAGTTCAAGCATTCACTGTGTCAATCTTATTGTCTACATATATCAAGATCTCCATTATACAAAGAAGGTTTCTAAATTGATTGGAAATAAAATACAACACATATAATGTCCACTTTATAATATATCATTTAAGCACAAGAAATAGAATAATCTAACTTTATTTCATTACCAAGAGCTTCACTATTTCACCCAAGCAAGATGAAGATTTAGTTACTCATAGACAAGAAGAAAGAAAGAGAGAAGAGAAAGATGAATATAGCTTCAATGTAGGCCAGAGAAAATTACAACAAAGGAAAATAATAAACAAGCATAACCATAACTTCTAAAAACTAAGTCTAACACCCAGAGCACCAAATGATCAGCCAATGGTGCCTTTTATATAGGATTAGGGATACAAAATGGCAAGGGGGCTGATTAAGAGTAGGTGGATGAGTTGGTAAATGAGTAGAAAATGTCAAATGGTGAGTGGAAAATTATTGAGATTCTTTATCTTCGAAATCATTCAGTGCTGAACTCATGGATTCCATCATAATGAAGCAACATGGTCTTCATAAAAGTTGTAGCATTTTGTCTCATCTTTCTAATGCCACCAAAATCAACCAAAAATTCATCCTACAACCCAAGATATGACCCAATTACTGTAGACTATTCAGGCCCAATTTCAGCACCTCTGTTTTCACTTCCATACCCAATATCACCTCCAAGCTGTCCGAATAAGCTCTTGTGTTCTTCATGAAATTTGTAGATATGGGTCTTAACTTTCAAATGTCCAAATTTCAGCCCAAGATAATTCCTACAGCCCGAGTTATGCTTTGATTACTGTACATTGTTCAGGTTCCAATCACAAAACCCGTGCTCTGATTTCCAAGCCCATTTAGCTCCACTAGATGTCTAAATTTTACTTGGAGCTCTTCATGAAAGTTGTAGAGCTCTCTCTTATCTTTCCTATAAGGTAAGATACATAATTTTTACACATTTAGAACTCAAGATATGCCAGAAATACAGAAACAGTGTAAGACCCAAATAATACTGAAAAAATCAATTAAGTCTAATTTGAGTCCAAACTTACAAAACATAACCAGGCTTAATCAATTAAGTATATGCAGAGTGTAAATGACTAAAAATGAGGGTTTATTAATGTATAAAATATGTGATCATCACCCATCTTCTCAATCAAGAGACAAGGAAGTGCACAACATACAAAAACTCTAATATGACTAAACATAGCAAGTCCATACCACGGCTCAACAGGATGAACTACTTTGATACCACCTAGTGTAACACCCCTAGATCTAATAACTATGACACAATCATCATTACACCACAGTCACTAAATCCAGGCATGTCACAGTCTCAACAACAATCTTTTAAAAAATTTTCATTATATATAAATAGAAAATATGAGCCCCGAATGAAGCATATTTAGTACCCAACCATTTAAAATACAACCACTAAAGGAAAAACATATTCCATATATAAATATATTCATCATTGACACAAAGCACTGGTAACACGAAACATAATACTTACATGTTCAAATAAAATATGGCGGTTACAAAAGCACTAAAGGGGAAAATAGTAATCCTGAGATAGGTACTACTAGCAGACAAAGCCGCAACCCCTATATAGGTGACGCTCGGTGTCCTAGTCGACACGTTAGGCATCAATGCCCCCAAGAAGTTGCACCCGTACGTAATCGAAGAAATCTCGTCCAGACGCTATATCGAAAATAACGAATTAGCCTAATCCAAACAGTAAGGGTGTGGTCTCTCTTCTTCTTCCTCACGATCTTTTATCAAATATAAATATAAAATAGAAATACAAGGATACAGGAAAGAGGTGAGATACCCAGCATTCAATACCAATACAGTAGTAAGAAAACAGAACGACGCAGGACACCTATATAACATCACAACACATATATCTATCAACAGTAATAATAAAATAAGCATTAAGAGAGAAACAACAATAAGTAATAATAAAAATAAGCCATGAAAGATAAACAACAATAATATCTCAGACAGTAAACAGTTTAATAAATCAAATAATTATTACAACATTAAAAGAAGATAATTTAACAGTTGTAAGTACTCATGTCAGATGAAATATGAGACCAACAATGCATAATTCATATGGTACCAAAATCCTACTCCATGGAGCTAGACATAAACATTTTGGAGAGAATGATCGAGGAGCACATATCAGTATCTCGTTAGCCTTAAAATAAAGTGCTCATCAAAAAAATAATATTTTGCACAACAATGGCTTATACATGGCACTCTCAACAAGATCGCGATATAGGACAGCGTCCTGGTCAGGATCATCGGTGTGTTTGCATCGATCTATCCCACGACTCCAGTGGAGCTACCCTGTCTATTGTGAGATGCTTGCACCCCGATGCCCCCAAGGCCAACAACATAACCTACGCTTAGTCTACTCGTACTTGCACTAAGGTGTAATTCAATCTCCTAGGCATACACCACCTTTACAACAAAGTCCAATGGACATTCACAAATACATGATGACTTAATGTACATCATGTATATTCATCAATAATATGTTTCTCATAAACATTTCATATCATGTATATTCATCAACAATATACTTCTCATAAAACATACCACAATGACATATAAAACCAATCCTCAATAACATCATACCACAATTTGGTCAAGTGTTAACATTATTTGGTCCTACACATGGACCCAAAATGACATAGCATTAAGTTCTCAAAAGTGATAAAACACTCCTTACAGTTCATTATGGAATTTCACTTTAGCTTGACGATTCTTATACAATCTCTCTCTAGAGGAATTCTCTTAATAAATGAAGTTATTTACTTTAGTTTAATTATAACGTATCAGTTATTGGAGTCATAGTTATCTTCTTATAACATTTTGGCCAATTCTACCTTGAGCGCCAGCTATCCAGCGCTTGAGTGCTAGTTGAGTGCCTGAGTGCCCAACATGCAGCGTCTAAGTGCTCAACATGTAGCGCCTGAGCACTCACTAAGCTACGTTTCTGGAAATCATTCTGGACGTTGGGCGCTTAAGCGTCCAAGCTCCAACGCCTGGGCGTGCACAGTGCCTGAGCGCTAGTGCACCAGCAAGGATTCTACAGAATTCGTTTTTGCAGAACGTTGGCCCATCCATTTCAAAACTCCTCATTCATTTTCCAACAATCCAAAACATGGTTCATGGTCATCAAGGTACAAAATAACAATCAATAGATACATTGTCATCAAAACACACAATGTAAATCCATATATTCATACAAATCAAACAACCACAAAATCATGAAAAAAATATAATATAACAAAGAATAATCTCACATGGATTCTCTCATCAACAATTACTCAAAGGTTCTTTCACCACCAACAATGGTTGAAGTAAGTAAATCTCCCTCTTACCTATTGAAGACAACACAAGGATGCAAGTCCCTCTTGTTCTTGATTTTTGTTTTCCACCTTCAAAAAAATCCTAGGGTGAGCAACTTTCAAAAAGGTTCACTCAAACCATGGAAAGATGAGTTCTTGGTCACATAGGTGACCAAGAAAAACAAAAATGAGAAGAAAAGAGAAGAAAGTTGAGGACTTTACCTCAAAAGCTCTAAGCTTTAGCTTCAATGGTGGAAAAATGGAAGAGGAATAACTAGAAGATGACCACTAAAGAGAAGAGCCTTAGAATGATGGAAGGAAACTAGAAATGTGATGTGTGTAGCAAACAAATGGAGATGGTCTCCAATGGTGGGTGGTGCCGTGGAGGAGGAAGAAGAGGGAAATGCTTGAAGAAAATAAGAAGATAGAAAAGAAAGAAAAGGTGTTTTGTGTTTAGAAATTTGGAAATGAGATGATAAAAGTGAGAAGCATTTCTTTGCTTCCCAAAATGAGCTTCTGTCGTGGAGAGAGTATGGAGGGAAAAGAGAGAACAATTATGTATCATTAGGGAAATTTCTAGGAAGCTTCCCTTAAAAAATATTTGATTAAATTAATCTTTCTTTTGAAATAAAGTTAAAGGATGCTACACAAAGTAGATTTTAAATATGGTGATAAGGATTTTTACTACAAGGTATTATCCAATGGGCAATGGTCAGAGTTGACAAAATTCAGTGCTAATTGTCCAACAGATGTTAAATACACATCGATTTTTATTTATCAGATAAAAATCTCGAAAAACGTAAAATCTCATAAACCGTGTCTAGCCTCGGGTTTAATAAGATCCCCCATCAATGTTTTCACAGTTCAAGATTCTCGGGGAAAATATCTTATTTCTCTGGCTCCGCTCAATGCGCATGTAAAACGAGGAATAATATTAAAATATTTCACATTTATGAAAAAATCTAAAAAAATTCACAAAAATTACAAATATTATAAAACGACTATTTATCATGAAATTATTAATTTTCGGGATGTTAAAATATAAAGTCACTAAAATCAAATATAATTAGATATAATAATACCTATTTTTATAAGAAAAAATAAATAAAAATTAGGCATTGTCAGTCCTCTGAACTTAGTGATTCTATCCGTCTTGACACCAAGCTGGAAGGGTTCTAGTTCTCCTTCTGGTTGTGGGCAGGTGTCTCAAATCTCTTCGTGTACATCCAATTCAATCAAGAGGACATTGACAGAGTCTGTAGTGACTGAAACAGATTTGTTGCACTGGTTTGTTCTCGTTGATCCTTTGGCAATCTTAAGGCTCTCATTATAACATTTGCAAGTCATTGCTTGGGCTCCTTTAGTTGTGACAACCTTGTCATGTTGGTTAAGGAACTTCCATGCTAGATGGGGGTGGATATCACGGCCCCAGAGGCATTGAGTGGCCCAAACAGTGTTGAGGGTAGGGCAACCCAAGATCACGTTATAGACAGAAGGAAAATATACCCTAAGAAACTTAACCTTAGGCATTTTAAACAAAGGGTCCTTGCGTAGGGTCAAGTGAGTCTCAATGAATCCAACTGGGATAATCTTATCTCTTATGAAACCAATTAACTCTCTGGTATATGAGATCAAATCCTTCTCTAAGAGTCCCAATTTTTCAAATAGATTAAGGATCTTAAAGTCAGTCGAGCTTTCTTGATCAACAAATATACACCAAACCTTGACATTAGTAATTGTCCCTGATACGACCATGTGGTCATTATGATCTAGAATGATTCCTCCATAATATTCTTCAAAAAAAGAGATCAGTGAGACTTTCTATGATCAACTCCCCGGTTTGGAGATTAGATGTGAGGCCACACTTAATACAACCTAGAGGGCTTTCTTTCTTGCAATGTTAGATTCGCCGCAACCCGTGAATCCCCCTAAAATTGTAATGATTATACGGGTTACCTTCATATGATGGTAATCATTATCTTGAGTGGGAGGATCTTGGGGTTGTGCCTTGTCTTGATTTTGGGCATTATCCAGGGATGGTCCCTCTCTGGGATTCTCATTTCTTATTGGTGACTGCCTTCTCTGATATAGGGATGAGCTTCTCCGGGGACTGTAACTTCTCTTCTTGTAGTTTCTTCTTCCTCTATGGTTTTCATTTCGGGATTGGCGAACATATTGGTCCAGGCAGCCATCCCGGATCAAGGATTCAATGAAATCCTGGAGGTGGACTTAGTCTTCAGTGGTATGCCCATATCCTTCACGGAATACACAGTGTTTTGATTTGTCGTTTGGCTATGTTTCCTTATTACGCCCAAAAAATAATGCGGTAATTATAGCACAACTTTGGAGTGTCGATTCCATAGAGAGATAAAATAAAAGAATAACTAAAAAGAAACAAAGAATCTAAAGAAAAATATCAAATGATTAAAAATAAATAAATATTAATTTAAATGCAAGATTAAGTAAAGTAAAGAAAAGCAAATTGAGTTTTATTCCAAATGTAAAATGACTAAGGTTCAGAATTCACCAAGATTAATATTAACATTAACTATGTCAAATAATTTTACCCATTTAATTTAACTCAAACATCTAGAGGGAAGCATGTGCTCATAGAAAATATATCAATAAATCATTAAAAATAATAATTACATGTATGATAAAATTCCCATGAGAGAATGCAAAAAACTTTAACACACACACACACACACACACACACACACATATATATAACTGAAGAACTAGTGTAGTATAATTTTACTTGTTTCTTATTTAGATAAAGCTTATGTATATGGTTTATAAAGCTTACATATATACGTAAGCTTTATCTAAATAAGAAACAAGTAAAACTATACTACACTAGTTCTTCAGTTATATATATGTGCATATATATATATATGTGTGTATGTGTATGTGTGTGTGTGTGTGTGTGTGTGTGTATGTATGCCTATGAATATAACCACAAAACAAATATAAATCATATACGTAAGCTATATCTAAACAAGAAACAAGTAAAACTACACTACACTAGTTCTTTAGTTTCTTGAACTTACTCTATAACGATCGTTGACCTACTTCTACCATGGAAACATAGAAAGGGGTGAGAACATAAAAATTATTAGTATTAAACATATATTTCATGGCATAACAACTATGTAAACTATACACATAATTAACCTAAACTCAACATCGTACGATCATCTATACAACCTCATAACATTATCTATAATTACTATCATAGGAGTTTTCTCCGCTATAACTGATAATTGCACAATACCTAGTAGAATAACCAAACATATAGCCTATATACTGTTAACATAAGCAACTACCCATACCATCACTTATGTCAATAGAAATAGACAATTGCCCATACAATTGAATTATGACTGCAAAGATGATGATTTAACCCTACATCTACTTGTTCATTCTAGGAAACTTTGGTTCCACGAACTCTTGCTAAGTCAGGCAGTGAACTTATCACATCCATGTTCTACCAGAGACAAAGGAAAACTGTAATCCTCACTAACTGTAAACTTGCTCATAGACTTAACTCATCCTTGTGAAAGAGCCTATCTTAACTAGTGCATCATTTTGACCTAACTTATGGATTCAAATGAGCACTTCTCTGATCCTTGCACAATTAACTCAACTCTACTGCAAGTGAGTAATTCGTGCATCCAAATGAGTAAACTATATCTTTCTCATTTGTATCCAGCTTTTCTTACTATTGCACTACCTATAGTGATCTGTGTCACACTAGAGTGTTCAAGGTTCCAAATACCAGTTTTATATAACTTTTAATTCTTAGAATACCTAATGACTTGAACTTCTATACTTAACTTAATATTCAAGGAAGTAATTCTCTTCTTACATGCATCTTCAACTTAACTATACTACATGAAGAGTTAAGCACGTTTTTTATTATACTCAATGAATATGACAAGCTTTTGCGTCATAGTTCATTCTATTGTGTATTAAACTATACATGAGATATCACTTAACTACAAAATTTAGTGCACAACCGTCTCTGATTAGAACTAAACAAACAAACTCGAATCCACTTGAGTGAAACTAACTCATGAGTGGTTATTACTTGCAACACTTCATTGCTTAAAATTCTAGGTACCCTACCAAGGTAATCCACTAATCTAGGATATCCCAAGGCTTAGACCTTTAACAATTAACTAGAGTGAATGATACTAATTATTTCTACTACATTTGTATCTATTACACCATCTCATCACATCTTATGTGACATCCAACACAACATTAAGTGCCAAGGGTGTTAGATACCTACATATGACAATCTTCAACTATTGGATACACAAAAGGTCTAAACTTTCTCATCTATACTAAAGGGTTGTTTCCTTTTTAAAATATCCCTAATAGTATCTTAATACACTTAAGAAAGCATATAAGAATGATCTCAACTAGTAGGGAACTTCTAAACGTCCAGAATATCATTCTTGGAAAATCTTGGAACTCACACCTAAGCGTGACTTTCCCACGCCTAGGCGTGACCTTCTCTGTCTCGCCTGGCTGAGAAACAGAACAACTCACACCTAGGCGGGGTTTAGTCACGCCTAGGCGTGACTCTGCGACTAGAACTTTTGCAGAATTCTACAGAATTGGGTATTGATCCATTAGTTAAATTCATGGTTTTTGGTAATTCCAAATCAGTTTCTAGGTGATTCTAAGTCCCTAAGTAGTTCATTAATATATAGGAATCCTCAATCACCAACTTAAACCATTAAATTTGGATTCAAGCACCAAATCACTCACATTTTGACCTAAACCCCTCTTTTGGGAATCAACAGTCTAAATGAGATGCTCTAAGTTTCTAACTTCAACTTATACTATAAACAAGTCATAAATGACCAATGAAACTCAATCATACAAGCAAAACACATTAAACACATCTAAAATTCAATTTGACCTATTATGCACCATAAGTGCATCTACGGAGAAAGTGAAGAAAAGATGTGAAGATAAACATAAAATCCCCTACCTCTTGAAGACATGTTGATCCTCAAGCTTTGATGAAGATCTTGAAGCCTTGTACTTGCTCTTGGACCTTCCCCCTTGATTTCGTTCTCTTCCTCTTCCTTGGTTTCCTTTGTCTCACTTTCTCTTTTCTATTTTCTGCTTATCTTTTCTATCTTTTTTTTTTGTTTTGGCTACCTTTAGCCGTGGATTTTGGGAGAATATAAGGAAAAAAAGTCCAACTTTTACATTACCACCTAAATCTGGAACTTTATATCTGCTAAGGACACTTGAATTTAGCTAAATCAAGTTTATCAACTTCCAACAACTTTGAAACAAATACTAAGATTCATCAAAATTATTGTTTCACCAATATCTTAATTTTTTATATCTACTACTAGTTAATTTGGCATTAAAATGCACAACCAATATACCTAAAAATACTAAACTAACTTTGATTGTTCTCAAATTTTAACTACACCTTATTTACCCTATTTGTGATTTAGAAACAAACTCTATAGGTTTATTTCCCTCAACTTAGTAATTTATGATACTATCTGAGTCATTTAAAGCTATTTTTTAACTTTTGGATTACAACTAAGTACTTAAACGAACTCAGTTTGTCACAAAACTTAACTAACATGTTATACAAGTATAATAGTACCTTTGAGACTATATACAAGCCTAACATGTTTTCTTGAGATGTTATATTCTCCCCTCCTTTTTAAAATTTTGTCCCTAAAATTGCTCACCTCATATAAATAACTCTGAGTAAACTCGCTTTACTTGAGATTCCAACTTCCAAGTAGTCCTTTTAGTACCAACTTCTCCTAACCATACTCTCACCAATGGAAATCTGCTTACCTCTACACTCTTGGATTCCTCTACCTATGGATGGTAAACTGTACTACATCTTAACTTAGCTTTGAACTTCTTTTGTAAGGCTTCCCAAAACTGAGTGTGAACTTAGTATCTCTATCAGACACTACATTCACTGAAACTCCCTGCAATCTACCTATCTCTTTTAAAAGTAGTTAGACTATTTAATCTAGAGGGTAGCTAACTCTACTTGGTAAAAAGTGAGTAGATTACTCAATCTTTCCACTATTACCTAAAACACAATATATTCCTATTATACTAGGCCACCAAAATATCTTCCTTAACTCTTGAAACATCTTAGTAGCCTTTAGATAGATGGTATACTTACTCTTGTGAACTCTTCCTAGAATCCCTTCTTTGATTTGTAACTCTCTTGGAATACAAAGTCTGTCTCTAAACCTCATTATTCCATCTATTGTTATACTAAAATCTTGTTAGGTTTCCAAGAAGATCTGCTCACTAATGTCCCTTAGAGTTTTTTTCCTCCTTTTGAGCTTCTACAATTTGAGTCCTTAAGTCTTTTACTATGTTCACTTTGCTCAGTGAGAGACTATATAGCATCATAATTACTATGAGACTCAAATCCCTGAAACTCTCGAGAAACTCACTCTCTTGGACCATCATCTGGGACACCTGTAGGGATTTTCTACTTAGTGCATCAGCCACTACATTGGCCTTACCCATATGATACTATAACTCAAGGTTATAAACCTTGAAGAACTCCATCCATCTATTCTGCCTCATGATTAGCTTCCTCAGATCAACAAGCATCTTAAACTATTATGATGACTACACACCTCAAACTAGACTCCTTATGAGTAATGTCTCCAAAACTATAAGGCAACACCATGATGATTAATTCCAAATTATACATAGGGTAGTCCTTCTAGTGCAGGTATATCTGCCTCGATTGCATCAGAACAAACCCTAGTCCCATCTTCGAAGCATCACTAACTACCTCAAAGTTCTCATGGGAATCTGGAATTACCAACACTAACGTAGTAGTCAACCTCCTCTTCAACTATTGGAAACTATACTCACAACTAGAGTCCACTAAAACTATTATCTCTTCTAGCTGACTTAGTCAGGGTAGCACTAAAAGAGAAAGTCTACTGATAAACTTTCAAACCTCGATCACACTAGTTAGTCCTTGCCATTATATCACTGCTCAAACTTTACTATGGTTCTCACCAATTCTTCCTTGAGAAACTGCATAACCCTTTAACGGTACCACTTGCAACAAAATTGACTCTTGGCTAACTTAGCACACAACCTCATCTCTCTAAAAGTTTCCAAAACTATAATAACATACTGGTTATTTTCTTTCATAATCCTAGAAACAATTTTAAAGATAGTCTCTTTCTATTTCTGATTCTAAGACAACTAGATCTTAGATCAACTATACTTAGCAAACTACTTAACTCACCTTATTGCCTAACTTAGGACTTAACTCATCTTATTGTTCTTTGTAGTAAGTTGGCCCCACTTTACTACACTTGCATAAAGGCTTATCTCACTCCTTAGCATGACATAGAACTTAACTCATTCTATCACCCTTGATAGTAAGCTTTTCTCACTTTACTATCCTTGGTAGAGAGCTTAACTCACTCTTGCCTGAGACCCTTGGTAGGGAGTTTAACTCACTCTTACTACTTCCTACACGAGTGCTTTTCTCACTCCTTATGTTCCTTGACAAGAAGTTTAACTCACTACTTTGTCCTCGGTAGAGTGTTTTCCTCACTTCTCTACCTTACTTGGCAAGATTTATTTGGTCTCACTACTTGCTTGATATGGAGGGATTGGAGGGCTACTTCCTCTACACATCTGGTAAAGTGTTTTACTCATATCTTTACCCTTACAAGGTGTTTTTCTCGCTACCTTTTCTCACAACTCCATCCGTAGCAAAGAGCTTTGCTCACTACTGTGCGAGGTCAAGGGGTTTAACTCACTCCCTTAGTTAGGATAATTGTGCATGACTAATACTCCATTATAGCTCAACTCAATGAGAGAAAAAAGTATTAATCAAAACTTACATGTTTAATCCAACTTTTACTACAAGAAGGTAAATTATGCCTCTATGATAGGTTAACTTTCTTACCAAAATTGTATCTAGCTTACCTTACTATCACACCTCAAGTGGTATTTTAAGCCACATTATTGTGTTTAAGGTCCTAGACATTTCTTTTAAACAATTCCTAACTTTCAGAATGCTCAAAAGTTCTAACTTGTACATATATGCTAGGTGGTGATTTCTACCGTGAAATACCTCTATGAGTGTCTTAACACTCTCTAGAAAACATATATGTAAAATCCCAACTAATAGGGAACTCAAATTCAAAATCCTGGAATTTGCTATCTATGGGCACTTAATCGCCCACTTTCTTAGTGCTTAAATGCTAACCTCTAATACCAAGCTGCGTGGCTCCTGGACTTATCGACTTCTATAACACTTCTAATACTTTCTCTAAGTCCAACTTCAAATTTTACACACTTCTAATTTTCATCTGGACTACTCATAAAATAAGAAGAGAACTTAGAACATTCTTCGAGTTGCTCCCTATCCTAGTCCATAATAATATCCCCCTTACTCAAACCTCAAAAATTATGATTCCTTTACTCTCTGCAACCTTAGGAAATACTACTTGTCTAAGAAAGTAACTCTAAACACCTCTCAGGTGATTTGAGTACTTAATATCTCTAGTAACATCTTAGCTTGACCCATTAGCTTTCGACATCTCCTACTAATTGATAAGAAGCGAAGGACACTTGACGTTCATTGATGCATGCACGACCACAATGATCTCTACTAACTCTTGAAACCATTTATTAGTCCTAACTGGACCATACTCTCCATTGAAGAACAAAGGAGTAACTCTATTAAACCATGAGGAATCCTGATTCTTCTTTAGTTCCTTATTGTCCATCGACTTCCCTAGCAAGTCCTTTTTTTACTTTTATAATGGTCTTCTACTAATAGCAGCCTGCTCTCTCATTGCAGCAGCCATTTCTGTAAGAGCTCTGGTTTTTACCAGTCTCCTAGCCTTATGGGTTCACTTAGTAGTTACCATAGTTTCCTGTTCACTCAGATAACCATTAGCATCCATACCTAAGGCAAGTCATACAATTCCATTTACATATCTTACTATGAGATAAAAGAATGCACAACATCCTACTAAACTACTGCTCATGTCTAAGCATAGTCAGTCCATACCCCGGCTCAACAGGATGAACTGCTCTCATACCATAATATAATGTCCTCGGACAAATATTTGGAATATATAGAGATAAACAATACTATCTACGTTACTTACTACATAACTAACAACTAATATATCGAAAACAACCAAGTCATTATAGAAAGCCTTGAGAGAATGCGAAAAACTTTAACTCACACACACACACACATACTCACACACTCATATATATATATACACACACACACACACACACACAACCTTAGTCACAAAAAGGCTTATTATAATACATGCCTCTGAATATAACTACAAAGCAAATATAAACCATATACATAAGCTTTATCTAAACATAAAAGAAGTAAAACTATACTACACTAGTTCTTTTGTTTCTTTAACTTCTTACTCTATGACGATCATTGACCTACTTCTACCATGTAAACATAGAAAGGGGTGAGAACATAAAAATTTTCAATAATAAACATATATTTCATAGCATAACAAATATGTAAACTATACACATAATTAAACTAAACTCAACATTATACGATCGCTCATACAACCGTATAACATTATCTATAATTACTATCATAGGAGTTTCCTCTACTATATTTGATAAATGCACAATACCTAGTAGTATAGCTAAACTGATAGCCTATATACCATTAACATAAGCAACAACCCATACAATTGCTTACGTCAACAACAACAGACAATCGCCCATACAACTGAACTATAACTATAAATCTGACGATTTAATCCTACCTCTACTTGTTCATTCTAGGAAACTCTGGTTCCACGAACTCTTGCTAAGGTAAGGAGTGAACTTATCACATCCTGGTTCTACCTAAGACAAAGGAAAACTATAATCCTTACAAATTGTAAACTTGCTCATAGACTCAACTCATCCTTGTGAAAGAATCTATCTTAACTAGTGCACCATTTTGACCCAACTTATGGAGTCAAATGAAAACTTCTCTAATCCTTGCACAATTAACTCAACTCTACTGCAAGTGAATAATTCGTGCATCCAAATAAGTAAACAATACCTCCCTCATTTGTATCTAGCTCTCATTGCTATTGCACTACCTATAGTGACCAGAGTCACACTAGAGTACTCAAGGTTCCAAATACCAATTTTAGGTAACTTTTAATTCTTGCAATACCTAACGACTTGAACTTTCATACTTACTTAGTATTCAAGGAAATAACTCTCTTCCTACATGCATCTTCAACTCAAATATACTACTTGAAGAGCTAAGCACGTTCTTTGCTATACTCAATGAATATGATAAGTTTTCGAGTCAAAGTTCATTCTATTATGTATTAAACAATATATGAGACATCACTTAACTACAAAATTTAGTACACAACCGTCTCCTATTAGAACTAAACACACAAACTCGAATCCACTCAAGTGAAACTAACTCATGAGTGGTTATTACTTGCAACACTTCATTACTTAAAATTCTAGGTACCCCACCAAGGTAATCCATTACTCTAGGAAATCCCAAGGCTTAGACCTTTAACAATTAACTAGAGTGAATGATATTAATTCCTTTTAGTAAATTCGTATGTATTACACTATCTCATCACATCTTGTGTGACTTCCAAAGCAACATTAAGTGCCTAAGGTGTTAGATACCTATGTATGGCAGTCCTTAATATTGGATGCACAAAGGGTCTAAACTTTCTCATCTATACTAAAGGGTTGTTTCCTTTTTGAAAAATCCCTAAAAGTATCTTAATGCACTTAAAAAAACATATAAGAATGATCCCAACTAGTGGGGAACTTCCAAATGTCAAGAATAACATTCTTGAAAAATCCTAGAACTCACGCCTAGGTGTGACTTTCCTATGCCTAAGCGTGATCTCGCCTGACTGAGAAATAGAACAACTCATGCTTAGGCATGGTTTAATAATGCCTAGGTGTGACTCTGCGAATGGAAATTTTGTAGAATTATGTAGAAGTGGGTACTGTTCCATTGGTTAAATTCATGGTTTTTGGTCATACCAAATCAGTTTCTAGGTGATTCTAAGTCCCTAAGTAATTCATTAACATATAGGAATCCTCAATCACCAACTTAAACCGTTAAATTTGGATTCTAGCACCAAATCACTCACACTTTGACGTAAACCCCTCTTTTGGGAATCAATGGTCTAAATGAGATGCTCTAAGTTTCTAACTTCAACTTATACTATAAACAAGTCATAAATGACCAAAGACAGTCAATCATGCAAGCAAAACACATCAAATACCTCTAAAACTCAATTTGACCTATTATGCACCATACGTGCATCTATGGAGAAAGTGAAGAAAAGAGGTGAAGATAAACCTAAAAACCCATACCTCTTGAAGACATGTTGATCCTCAAGCTTTGATGAAGATCTTGAAGCCTGGTACTTGCTCTTGGACCTTCTCCCATGATTTCCTTCTCTTCCTCTTCCTTGGTTTCCTTTGTCTCACTTTCTCTCTTCTATTTTACGCTTCTGTTTTCTCTTTTTTTGCTTTGGCTACCTTTAGCCATGGATTTTCAGAGAATAGAAAGAAGAAAAGTCCAACTTTTGCACTACCACCTAAATCTGGAACTTTATATCTGCTAAGGACACTTGAATTTAGCTAAATCAACTTTTTCAACTTCCAACAACTTTGAAATAACCACTAAGATTCATCAAAATTATGTTTCACTGATATCTTAATTTTTTATATTTGCTACTAGTCAATTCAGCATTAAAACGCATAAGCAATATGCCTAAAAATACTAAACTAACTCTGATTGTTCTCAAATTTTAACTACACCTTATTCGTCCTATTTGTGACTTAGAAACAAACTCTCTAGGTTTATTTCTTTGAACTTAGCAATTTATGCTACTATCTGAGTCATTTTAAGCTACTTTTCAACTTCTAGGTTGCAACTAAGTGTCTAAATGAACTCAGTTTATCACAAAACTTAACTGACATGTTATATAAGTACAATAGTACCTTTGATACCATATACAAGCCTAACATGTTTTCTCAAGATGTTACACTGTTCATGACCTAGCGTGGTGCTCTCTTCAATTTTGTTTTCTTCTTTTTTTTTTATTTATTTGATCGGCTTGTTTATGTGGGCTTCAATTAAATTCTCCTTTGAAACTGATTGAGCTTTGACTTGTTTTCTATAAACTCTGAAATTAAACATAAAAATCTATATAGAAATATTTTAAAGTAAATAGATATTCAATTTTAAAATACACATTAATTTTAATAATTTCTTCTATTCACATTTTAGTATTTTAGTCCAATAATAGGATATTTAGAGAGTACTTTTGTACACTTATCACACCCTCTAACTTGTTTATTGCTAGTCCCTAGCAAGTTTTATGCAAAAGAGATTAAAAAGACTAAAAAATGATAAAATAGCCCATCAATTCATATTTTTCAGATTCGCATTTCAAAACAATCTTAGGAATTCAACGACATCACAAGAAATCTACCTATAGCAATCTACAGAGTGCATGTGTGTTCTAAATTATATCAATCAAACCATAAGCCCTAACACATGCAACATCAAGAACATCTTTAGCAAAAGGTTCAACTCCATAACACACGGGTATAAAAGTGTTTTGTGTGAGGATTCTCTCTATGGAGTTGACAATGAGTGTACACACACTTTTATGGGAAATTAGGCTATTATGTACAAGAAACAAGCAAACATTGATCTTATGATAGAAACACCAATAAATGAGACTTCCACCACTCTTTCCAAAAGCTTACTCAAGATCAGAATAGTCAACATAAAGGCTGTAACGTGGCTTGGGTTTGGGGTTATATGAAAAAAATGGAAAAGGATTCAAAAAGACTTCCAAGTACATACAAAGGGAATCTTATTAAATATCTTAGTAGACCACACTTCTCACTTGATGTATTTTTTAACTTTTCAGATCATTGAATGATAATGTTTTTTTTCTTCTTCCTTTGTTTTTTTTTTGAACTATTTGATTAACAAACACACGCCACTTTGATATTCTTGCCTTTTTTTTTTAACTTTGACCTTTCTCTTTTTTCTTTTTTTTTTTTAGCTCAAATGAAAGAAAATGCAAATTCCACACTAAGCATACACTTGGAAGTAAAAAGGGTAAGAAAATCAGTGTGTAGGCTATACTCCATTGTGGAAAGGCATAGATGATGTGGCATATGAAAAGAAAAGGCTATAGGTTATTTTTTTTAGCTCAAAGTTGGCTACTAGGGGTCTATAATGGAAATGGTTAGCTTGAAAGGCTTCGATATTGATCCTAAGTTGACCTTCATCATATCCCAAGTATATCCACCATCTTACCACAAACCATATGATGATGTTCTCAAAAGAAGTTCCCAATTCAACATATCAATGAACGCTTATCACAATTTACTACATTTATAAGCTCTCAATTCTCTCCAAAATTCACATGAATACTTAAGCAAAAGAATTCTCTAGCTACATGTGTCAAACCACTATCTTATCACAAAGCTTGGATGAGTGCATTCGAGGTTTTGTGGATGCTTCAAAAAAAATGATTATGGTGGGTGGTGAATTCACAAAGATGGCTATGAATGAGAATAGGAATACATGTGATAAAGATACACGTCTGATGCAAATTTTTTTAAAAAAATTACATATGAAAGTATACCATAGAGTTCCAATAATCATTTTAAATATTGAATTTGCACCATCACTACCCCCCAACTTAAATGAAACATTGTCTTCAATGTGTGAGATTCAAAATTGAATGGGAAATAGCTAAAAAGGTTAGAATACACCTGATAAGTGACGCGAGTAGCTCGCTAAGCACCAAGGATGATGACCTAAAATGACAAAATAAAACCAACCTGCAAACCA
This sequence comes from Ormosia emarginata, assembly GCA_029884605.1. Classification (NCBI taxonomy): domain Eukaryota; kingdom Viridiplantae; phylum Streptophyta; class Magnoliopsida; order Fabales; family Fabaceae; genus Ormosia; species Ormosia emarginata. The sequence continues at coordinate 8,421,857 of JAQQTP010000056.1, read as the reverse complement.
AAACAAACAAAACAACAAAGAAACAAAAAAGAAAAGAAAATATAGAAAACAAAAATAAAACAAAACAAACAAAACAAATAAAGAAAAACATAACTGCGGGATGTGGTCAAGGTTAATAGATTGGATCCACAAGTGGAATGTCTTCCACTTCCAGAACTTTCCTATCAATTAAAACTTAAAAGTGTTGACCATTTACTTTAAAAATCTGACCCTGCTTAGGATCCTCTATTTCTATCACTCCATGTGCAAAAACATTCTTCACTACAAAAGGGCTAGTCCACCTAGACTGAAGTTTTCCTGAATGCTTATGGAGTCTAGAATCATATAAGAACACTCAGTCATTAGGCTTAAATGTTTTTCTCAAAATATTTTTATCATGAAATGCTTCATTTTAGCCTTATAAATGTTAGAGTTCTCATAAGCATCATTTCTCAACTCCTCTAACTCGGTCAACTAAAATTTTCGAAGCTTACCTGTTTCTCCCATATCAAAATTGAAATGCTTGATGGCCCAATAAGCTCGATGCTCGAGCTCCACAAGTAAGTGAAGACTTTCCAAAAACAAGCCTATAAGGTGACATGCTTAAAGGAGTTTTAAAAGTTATACGATAGGCTCAAAGTGCATCCACAAGTCTCAAAAACCAATCTTTACGATCTGGGTTGATCGTTTTCTCTAAAATTTGCTTAATTTCTTGATTTGCAAGTTCTACCTATCCACTTGTCTGGGGGTGGTATGCAGTAGAAATCTTATGTATCACCCAATATTTTCTTATTAAAGCCTCAAAAGAACAGTTGCAAAAATGTATACCCTGGTCACTAATGATAGCACGTGGTGTACCAAATTGAGATAACACATTCTTTTTGAGAATTTAATTATCATCCTATTATTATTGCTCCTGCAAGTTGCTGCCTTCACCCATTTTGACACATAATCTACTGCCACAATAATATATTGATATCCAAAAGAATGAGGAAATGGTCCCATAAAATCAATGCCCCAGCAATAAAAAATTTCATTCACTAAAATTAGGTTTTAAGGGCATTATATTACGATGGGACATAACTCCTAACTTTTGATACTTTTCACATAAGCAACAATAATTGTTTACATTCTTAAATAAGGTGGACCAATAAAATTCATACTGCAAAATTTTTGTAGCGATTTTCTTCATTAAAAAGTGGCCCTCACAAGCTTGGGAGTGACAAAATTCCAAGATGCTAGCAATCCCTTCATCACGGATGCAACACCTTAAAATTTGGTCAGGGCAGTATTTGAAAAGAAATAAGTCATCCCAATAGAAATTAAGTACCTCAACCATGAACTTCCTCTTATCATGATCGCTCTAATCCACTGGTATCTAACCTATAGCCAAATAATTCATAATATAAGCAAACCATGGTAGAGAAGTAACATAAAATAAATGCTCATCAGGAAAATCATCTCTAATTGGTAGGTGGTTAGAAGTGTCCTCAAATATGAGCCTTGAGAGATGGTCAACCACTACATTCTCCACTCCTTCCTTATCTTTAATGGTGATGTCAAATTTCTGCAAAAGTAAAATCCACCATATTAGTTGCGCCTTAGCATCCTTCTTTGTAAGAAAGTACTTAAGGGTTGCATGATCTATGAAAATAATAATAGGAGAACCAATCAAGTAAGCACGAAACTTATCCAAAGCAAACATTACAGCTAGAAACTCTTTTTCAGTGGTGAAGTAATTCAACTGAGCACTATTTAGAGTTCTACTGCATAATAAATAAAAAAAGGCTTCCCCTCCCTTCCCTGTCCAAGAACAGAACCTACAACAAAATCACTAGCATCACACATGATCTCAAAAGGTAAAGTCCAATTAGGTGGCTGCATTATTAGTGCTGAGTTAAGCTTGCTAATTAATGTTTTAAAGGCCCCTTGACAAGCTTGTGTCCATTCAAATAGGGCATCTTTAGCTAAGAGGTCACATAGTGGTCTAGATATGGTAGAGAAATTTTATATGAACTTCCAATAAAAGCTCGCATGATAAAGAAAAGATCTCGCATGTTTTATTGTCTTAGGTGTAGGCAGCTTACAGATTAATTCAATCTTAGATTGTTCAACCTTAATCCCCCAAGAAGAAATAATATGCCCTAAGACAATTCTTGAAGGTACCATAAAGTGGCATCTCTCCCAATTCAAAATCAGTTCCTTCTCTTCACAACGAATCAACACCCTTTATAAATTCAATAAGCATTCATCAAAAGAAGATCCAAAAATAGTCAAATCATCCGTAAAAACTTCTATGCAATTTTTAACCATATCGCTAAAAATGTTTGTCATGCAATGTTGAAAAGTAGCAGGTGCATTACACAATCCAAATGGCATTCTATGAAAAGCATAAGTATCAAAAGGACAAGTGAAAGTGGTTTTATCCTGGTCTTCTAATGTAATTTCAATTTGACAATAACCAAAATAATCATCCAAGAAGCAATAGAAATGACAAAGAATTTGATTAATAAAAAGGAGAGAAAAATGGCCTTTTCGGGTGGCAGCATTCAACTTTCTGTAATCAATGCACATCTGCCACCAAGTCACAAGTTTTGTAGGGACTAATTCTCCCAGGTCATTCTTTACCACAGTAACACCTAACTTTTTAGGAACAACCTGTGGACTTACCTATTTACTATCAACAATAGGATATATGATTCCTACATTTAATAGTTTCAACACTTCATTCTTCACCACTTCTTTCATAGTGGGATTAAGCTTACGCTAGGGGTCTCTAAGAGGGATAATTCCTTCCTCTAAATTAATTTTATGAGAACAGACTAGAGTACTAACTCATTTTATATCAGCAATGCTCTAACCTAAAGCTGACTTATGCTCACTTAGGATCCGAATTAATTTCTCACTTTGAGACTCAGACAATTCAGATGAGATAATAACAAGAAAAAATATCACCTGGACCAAGGAAAGCATGTTTTAAACCCTTAAGCAGAGGCTTCAATTCAACTTTGGGTGCTTCCATACTTGAAGGAACTTATTTTTCACCTTTCTTGGGCAATTCTTCAAACTTTGGTTGCCATACTCGAGTGCTATAATCCTGAGTTCTATAAAAAAATAGCACTAATATCAACTACATCAGATGGATCACTGATAGAATCAAACTCAAAATTAACAAGAAAATGTTTGTGTATGCCCTAGAGGCCAATTTATTTTGACCATCTTACATACATTGTATTATGCTATTTATTTAATATATGAGGCATTTCATTTATTGTGTTATTTATGATATACATAATAAAGTCCTTAAAACAGTAAGTTCAATGCCATAGGACATCAAATGGATGACTTGATCGTGAGATCCTATCGGATAGAAATAGAATACTATTCTTAAATGTTCCTAGTCAAGTATTATTGTTAATCTGGACGGCAATAATGCATTGAGATTAATATGTGCGTAGATTGATGATCACATCTCACAGGTCATAGAAATGAGATATCAAGTCTTCACATGGGTACATATTAGAGTAATAACGTATTGGACTAACCCGCCATGAGAACAATGCGTGGATTTTTAGGTGAGTGTCATAAGTGATTCTCATAGTGATAATGGTATATATGGTCCTTTGACCTGAAACCACTATGATTCATACATAAGGAGTTGCATGTTTTAATGCCATCAAACGTTATCTGTAACAAGGTGATTATAAAGTTAGTTATTGGATATATCGTGAATCACGCGGAGGGATGTGAGTGACCTAGATGGGATTCGTCACTCCTACATAACATGAGTGATATCTTTGGGCCCCTTGATTGAGTGAGACCATAACATGCATGGTTATATTCAAATGAGTCAATATAAGATATTGAGCTCATTTATTTTTCTACGTCTACTCGAGTATCAGGAAACAGAAGATTGAACTACACAAGGGTGACACGTTCCATGCCTTGGGTTCAAGTTAGATATTTGGACAAAGGGATTAAACTACAACGTAACATTGATCACGAAAAAGTTATGTCAAATCACTGATATTCTCATTACTTGGGTAGCAGCGATGTGTTGCTAGATGCTGCTCGAGGCTTAAAATATTGAAAAATAAGATTTTAATATTATTGCCAACTCATGAGAACTTACAGGGTCACACACTTAGAACAAACTTAGTTGGAGCAATAAGGATCCAAGTTGGACTAGGATTCAATCATGGGTCAGACTCATAACAGATAAGCCTAGCATTGCACGACTTACCTACTGTTGCTCTCACCCACATAAGGCAACAGCTATTATAAATAGCACTGTTAAGGGCTGTCAAGGCACGCATAAAAAAAAACCCTAGCCGCACTTGATAGAAACAGTGAGTGAGATAGTGACAGATTTTTTTTCTCTTCGCAGCCAGCACTGTCGTAGAAAGGTGGGACTCCAAGACTGCAGACGTTGGACCTTTTTGCAAGTCTATTCATGTGGATTACATAAAGGCATCGTTGTTGTTTTGGTGCTTGTGATTTGCTCGATTCGTTTTTCATCAAGTTTCAAGTGGTAAACTTGAAAATCACGTTTCATGGCTTCTCTTTTCACATGGATCCTTGGTGGTAATTTTGTTTTTCCACTGTGTGATGTATCCGCAATTCCCAACAGTGATATAAGAGACACTTGCAAAACTATGATTCAGTTTTTTGTTTTCGTGTTGTTTGAAGTAATATGATCTTGAATATGTTATTTCTGAAATCGAATGAATGCTTTACGAAAAATGTATTTTGTTTAATTTATTGTATGCGAAACATAATGATGTTTTCGAAACCATGAAGATGTTCATATGATTCTTTGAAAACTATTTAGTTTGCTATCTGTTTTTGTAAAGTTTTTTGGTATATATATGATATGTACAACGTTCTGCACAGCGGCGCAACGCAAGGATTTTGGAAACCTTGTTCTTGGTTTGCGGCGGCATCAAGTATTGATGTCAGGAAAACCTTGTTTTTGAATAGCAGCACTAATGTCCTCACATATTCTGGAAACCCTGTCTCTGTATAGGTGATGGCGACATGAAGTGTTCATGTGACAGCGACATGAGGGTTTAAGTGTTATTGCTCTAACCGTCAAGGAGGTGAAAGAGGTCTACATCTTAATTTTTTGTTAGAAACTACTGGTAGTATTAACAAAAAAATTTAGGTTTTAGGACATTGCCCCAAACCCCGTTGCATAACGTGTGTTATTCAAAAGTGTGTTTTTCAAATCCATTTTTATGACTCACAAAATAATAATATATTATTGTTTTGAGTTTATATGTTCTTTGTGGTGGATGGTGCATGGTTATGACCTTAGTCCTCATTTCATGCTTTTTGGTTATTTTAAAGTATGGCCTATGTGTAGTGCCTTTCTCTCTACATTTTGGTTGTACATTCTCCTCTCACTTAACTCCCTTCATATGTAAAACGAGGTTTCTCTATCTTTGTAATGTAACCTTGATGTGGAGGCAAGATGATGACATCAAATGAGGATGTTGGTGGGAGATGCATGGTAAAGCTAGTTCGCTCCCTATGTTTAATTAATGGTACTCTCGTTGGCTTGGGAGAATCATTGCGTTAGGGGCCATAACCATGTCATATTTATTATATGCTTTATATGTATAAGATGCATGGATGATGTTTATTGTATGTTAAATACTTTAATAAATGGTGAGATCTAATTATAATTATAGAATTCACTCAAAGCAAATATTAAGTCATTATGTGATGTCTTCCAATGCGTGGCACTCGTCAAGACTAGTATTGATTAAGTGTAGGTCTGCCAAAGCAAGATGCTTTTATCTATAATAGTGAGACACGATGGGATAAGGGTAATATTCAACTGCCAACTATTGGGTCTTACTTAACTAGGTCATTTCAATAGGATTGAAAGCCTAAATGCATGGAGTTGGGCTTTAGTCCATTAGATGGATTAGAATAAGTGTTATTCACCTAACTATTCAAGGGTTACATAAGATATAATTGGAAAAAGGTTCCCACCTAAATAGTTGAATTTTGAGTGATCAGTCAAAGTTGACTCAAAGCTAGGTGAAATATGGATCTTCGCCCACTAAAAAATCTTTCGATAGGATTTTCAGAGTTAATGCTGAGGGTCATTGATTTGAATAAAATAGCAGGAGGCATATTTAATTAAAGACCTTGTTAAATATATTGATGACATGATACTTATACTTTGTATATTTTCTGTTAATAGTTTACCATGAGAAGGACAAACTGTTTGGGACAAATTTTCTAGACTGATACAGGAATATGAGGATTGTCTTCAAGCATAAAAAAAAAGTTGTATGTTTTAGAGCAGCCCATTCTTGAGCCACCAGCTACAAATGCCCATAGAGCTAAAAGGGATGCTTATAAGAAGCATTAAGATGATGCCTTAGACGTCTGTTGTCTCATGTTGGCCACCATGAACTCTGAGCTACAAAAGCAACATGAGAACATGGATGCATGTGATATAATCGTACACTTAAAGAAGCTCTATCAAGAGCAAGCTAGGCATGAGAGATTCTAAGTCACTAAGGCATTTTTTCAATGCAAACTGGTAGTGGGAAGCATATTGGTGCTCTTGTGCTCAAGATGATTGGGTACATTGAAAACCTAGAGAGGCTTGGTTTCCTATTGGGCCAAGAGTTAGCCATTGATCTTGTCCTGTAATCGTTGCCTGAAAGCTTTGCTCAATTCATCATGAACTACAACATGAATGAAATTGACAAATCTTTACCAGAGCTGCTAAGCATGTTGAGAACTACAGAGCAAAACATTAATAAAGGAAAGATAAATGCCATTATGATGGTCCAAAAGGCTAAGGGCAAAAACCAGCTGAAGAAACCCAAGGATAATTGGAAGGGCAAGGGTAAGGAGAAATCCAAACCCAGCACTTCTGGCTTGAAACCTATGGGCGGAGTGGCTAAGGTAGGTACTTGTTTCCACTGTGGTCAAACCGGACATTGAAACCTAAGGGTTTTGCTAATCTATTTATGGATTGAAGCAAGCTACCAGAAGCTAGAATCTTCATTTTGATGACACAATAAAATAATTTGGTTTCATGAAGGATGAAGAAGAATCTTGTGTCTTCAAGAAAGTTAGTGGGAGCATAGTTGTCTTTCTAGTGTTGCATGTAGATGACATACTATCATCAAAAATGACATTCCTATCCTACAGCCTGTAAAGACTTGGTTGGGAAAATGATTTTCCATGAAGAACTTGGGCGAAGCCACCTATGTATTAGGTATCAAGATTAATAGAGATAGATCACAGATATTGCTTGCTCTAAGTCAGAGTACATACATAAATAAATTGTTAAAATAGTTTAACATGCGTGAATCCAAGAAAGGACTATTTCCTATGTCACATGGTGTAAGCCTATTGACTGCAGGATTTAAGGATGCAAACCCAAGTGCAGGTTGTCTCAAGTAGTAAATTTCTCGGGAGTCCGAGGTTGATCCACATGGAATTGATGAAGAAAAATTAATTGAGGTAAGAAGAGGATTTGTCACAACACCAAAAGTAATAAAACAAGTTCACAAATGAATTTAAGGGCTTGCTTGGGTTAGGAGATCCACTCTTGGTAATAAATTAAAGATAAGATTATTTCTTTTTATAACTCAATTAAAATCCACACCCAACGGAGGTTCCAATCGAAAAATATAACATTCAAAGTTCAATTATATATGCAATCATATTATGATTCCTTTAATTATCTACCAATATTTGTAAATGAGTTCAAGCATTCACTATGTCAATCCTATTGTTTACAATAAATCAAGATCTCCATTATACAAAGAAGGTTTCTAAATTGATTGGAAACAAAATATAACATATATAATGTCCAATTGATAATATATCATTTAAGCACAAGAAATAGAATAATCTAACCTTATTTCATTACCAAGAGCTTCACTCTTTCACCCAAGCAAGATGAAGATTTAGTTACTCATAGATAAGAAGAGAGAAAGAGAGAAGAAGAGAAAGATGAACATAGCTTCAATTTAGAACAAGAGAAAATTACAACAAAGGAAAACAATAAACAAGCATAACCTTAACTTGTACAAACTAAGCCTAACACCAAGTGCTCCAAATGGTCAGCCAATGGTGCCTTTTATAGAGGATTAGGGATACAAAATGACAAGGGGGATGATTAGGGGTAGGTGGATGAGTGGACGAATGAGTGGAAAATGCCAAATAGTGAGGATAAGAGTGAAAAATCTTTGAGATTTATTGTCTCCGAAATCATTCATTGCTTAAGTCATTGATTCCGTCATTTTCGAGCCAAGTGGTCTTAATGAAAGCTCTAGGAAATTGTCTAAGCTTTCCAATGGCTCTAGAATCATCCAAAAATTCATCCTACAGCCCAAGATATGACCCAATTACTACAGATTATTCAGGCCCAGTTTCAGCACCTCTGTTTTGACTTTCAGAACCAATATCACCACCAAGGAGCCCGAATCAAGTTTTGTGTTCAACATGAAAGTTTTAGATCTGGGTCTTAAATTTCAAATGTCCAAATTTCAGCCCAAAATAATTCTTACAGCCCTAGTTATGCTCTGATTATTGTGCACTATTCAGGTTTCAGACATAAAACTCGTGTTCTGTCTTCCAAGCCCAATTAGCTCTACTAGAAGTCTGATTGAAACTTTGAGCTCTTCATCAAAGTTGTAGAGCTCTCTTTTATCTTTCCTACAAGGTAAAATTCATAATTATCATATATTTAGAACTCAAGATATGGTCGAAATACAGAAATAGCATAAGACCAAAATAGTGCTGAAAAAATTAATTAAGCCTAATTTGAGTCCAAACTTACAAAACATAACTAGGCTTAATCAATTAAGTACATGGAGAGTGTAAATGACTAAAAATGAGGGTTTATTAATATATAAAATATGTGATCATCAATTTCCCCTACACTTAGCTTTTTGCACTCCTGGGCAAAACACATAAGACCAAAGTTAGGAGACAAAGAAAAATGACACAGACTCAAAAGCTAAAAACTCTAAAAGAGTCGATGAAGCAAGAAGAGTAACAAGAAATTCAAGGGATCAAAGCATTAATGAGGTAACATTTCTTCACATCTCAAACCAACAAGCAAGGAAACTTCAGTTGAAAAGAATGAATTAAGAATGATAGATTCTCACAGAATTTCACTCTCAATCTCTCAAGTGTTTAAAAGGTAAGTATTTCACTCTATTCAACCTATGAACAATTGCACTACCATAAGCTTGCTTATCTTTTACTTCTCCGCTACTCACAACACTTGCATACAAAAATCAAGAGGACTTTATTCAAGGTTGTAAAGGGGTTATGGTAAAGGAGAGGGGATAATATGGATGTGAAAAGATAAATACCAAAGAGAATAAAAGAGCATTATGGTATAGTTAGAGTGGAGAAAATATTTGAGAACATTCATCATAAAGGACAATCACTAATATTTGACTAATATTTTGTTGAAGATTAATCCCAAATTGGTGAATGGAATTTATTGTTAGACTTGAACATTCTCCTTTTCTTCCTGTTGTTTCCAAGCAACCACCTTTATTCTAGACTTTGATAATCCTTTGATTGCAAAGGTGGTCAATTTTTTTTTTTGATCATTTTGCATGCACACCCCCACACTTGTTCAAGAACAAGGTCAATGCTCTCTTATTTCTCAGGTTGGGTAAAAACATTTTTTTCTTTTTTTTTCTCTTTTTTTTTGAAGGTAAGAAATAAGCTAAAAATAAGGAATGGTCAAATAAGTTCAAAGGGGTTACACAATGGAAACTCTACAAGGATGGCTATTTGGTCAAAGTAGCTATTTCAAAATGTCTCAATCATATTAATGTATGCATGTAAAAATATAGCCTTAAAAAGAATCAAAGCAAGTTCTAGAGTGACAATTTCATGAGTGAAAATCACACAAGAAAGAAGAGAATGGTACAGGTATTCAATCCATTCATCAATAGACTCAAAATCTCACCAGGCATATTTCTATCATTCTCAATCCATCATATTAACATTCATTTCCAAGCTTGTGATTTTTAAGAAAGAAGACAATTTATGCTAAGATCCAAGAATCTCAATTGCTTCAAAGGATGTGAAAGTGCGTTCACTTGAATCTTTCAAAGGAAATCAAAAGACAAAAACTTTGTTACTTCCACAAATCAATACTAATTAATTACTACCCCAACTAAGATGAGTCTCAAGAGTAATAAATTGTTTCCAAAATTTATTCCTTACTCTGCCATCACTAATTGGTTTTACTATGAATAGGTTTCTGACAGTCATATCACTAAACATACTTCCCAATTTAGATACGTCTCAGAAGTAAAATTACTCCTTACTCTGCCATCATTCATTGGTTTAATAAGTCCATGACAATCATATCATACTTCCCAAAAAAGAAAAGAAAAAAAAATTGGTAGTCAACTATCTTTCCCCTCCAACTAGATCACAACATTGTCCTCAATGTTAAAATATAGATGAGTAAAGGATAGAAGATCTTACCTGTTAGAGAAATCTGACACAAATTTAAACAGAAACAAAGAACGATAAATAAAATCAAAGGTATTAAAGATGAAGTGTCAAATCTAGCTTTCTTTTCTTGCTGCTTCCCTCGCTTCTTCCTGTTGACCAATCTATCTGAGCTAATACCTTATCAGGTACATACTCAAAAGCTTCTAATTTATCAATGATCTCATCAATAGTGGAAGCAGAGATAAGAAGTTTTCTTGCCGAAGGAGTGATAAATTTCTGATCCACATCATGGTCAAGAAAAAGTAACAAACTATCAAAGTAATTATTAACATTCAACAAACCAGTGGGTTTATGGTGGATGTTCAGTTCGACCCAAGAGACTATTTGAAAAATTTCTTCCAAAGTACCAAAACCACCTGGTAAAGAAATGAATGCATCAAAGTTGTCAAGCATTTTTTTCATTCATCCATGCATAGATGTTACCTGAATTTCTTCTCCAACCGTCTTTCCAGTGATGTTCTGTTGAGCTAAAGGTCCGGGAATGATTCCTAAAACCTGACTGCCTCCTATATATGTAGCAAGTGATACAACTCCCATTAACCCACAGCAACCTCCCCCATATACAAGATGAATATTCCTCGCAGCAAGTGGTCGACCAAGAGTGCTAGCTGCATTTTCAAACTCTAAACCCTTCCTATAATTTGACCAACAAAAAACACAGACATTTTTAAGTTGACGAACAGAAACACCTTCCATTTCTATTCTCACCTTCCCTTTGATTGATTCTGAGATAGAGGAAAGTGGAGAAAGTGGAGTGTTTAAATAGGAAAAAGAAGGGAAAGGGTAATAATTGCACCTATAAGGGTAGGTTGGTTGTTGTCATAAGAGTTTGAAATTAAGGAACACAAAATCTCTTTTTTTTTTTTTTTTTTTTTTTTGTTTTTTTTTGTTTTTTTTGTTTTTTTTTTTGTTTTTTTTTTACTTCAAGAAAACCATCAGGGTAAAGAAGTCTAGAAACCCCTGAAGGACCCTGCTCAAAGGATCGTCTGTCCAAAACCAAAATATAGCAAATCATACAAAGATAAAAGAAATATAATAGTAAATGATGACATACCTGTATGTACAACTTTCATAGCGTATCTTTATATTGCGCGTCATGAGTGCAGTAGTGGCATATCTTTATACTGCATGTCACCAGTGCAGTAGACACTCACGTCTGTTTATTCGAAGAAATGAGAAAGAAGAAACCATCGTGGGTTTCCATCCTGGGTCTGGAACTTGGAGCGCTCACACTTGGGCTCGTAGCATCAACAAAGATGCTAAAATTTGAAACCCGTAATGTCCAAGATCCAAAACATCCCATCCCAGGGCGTTGAGAGCCCCTTCTAATAAAAGAGAGGATCAAGCTCAGATGCCTCATACGCTTTGGCAGTCGCGGGTTACTTCTCACTAATAACCAGAGTGGGACGCTTCTGCCTGTCCATCAACTCCACAGTGCCTAGATGGTAAACATTGGGTTATAGAGTGCGGCTCTCTGAGCATGGTACACGAACTTTTTAAGGACCAGGCGTGCAAAGGTCCACCCGAGTCAATGACGGGTCACCAAAGGCTGGGGCTCCACAACTAATTACAGCCATGGTACTCCTTTTGGATTGCCCTTGTTCAAACATTTTTTTCCTTTTTTAAATTTTTTTATTTTTTTCCATTTTTTTCATTTTTTTCATTTTTTTTTTTTTTTTTTTTTTTTAAATAAGAGAAAACATGAAGCAGAAGATAATATGTACAGATTGTTGTGGATATGGCTCACATCTGCCTCTGGTTTCACGTCCAGTAACGGCTTAAATGCCTTCTATGAGTCGAGGATAAGCTTCCCATCTAATTTTCTTATAAATTGGCAAACAGGGTCTTTTAGAGTCAGATTCCCAAGACTGTAGCATTTTTCTTCATCCTTGAAGAGATTCCACAAATCAAGAATTTCACGATGCACCAATCTACAAAAATGCGCCTCAAGAGTCAATAAGATATCATCTAATGACTCCTTACTCAGTCCATTCTTAATGAAGAAAATTTTATCTTCTCTGTTTGTGAAAACCATCCCCAAAGTACGACATCGCTTGTTACAATTCCATCGTCCACATTTGTAACAAACTTGTAACCTTTTTGCTCTTCGCTTTTTAGAATACGAACTTCTTCCAAGACCTGGCATGTATGAGTCAAATGAAATTGAAGACTCACCTGCTAGTCGGACCTTTGCTTTAATTATCCAACATACATCTTCTGGTATACCTTTGTGCATTAACAGTCTCAATCTTTCACATCGAACTTTGTAGATTTTTTTCAGAGCATTTTGAGGGAGAGAAGGAAAATGTTTTCTCAGGTTTGAAAGAATGATATCCATTTTAAAGGAGAAGAAGGATTCAGTTATTTTGGGAAACTGAAAAATAAACCGACTTAAGAGTCACGGAGTACCGTATCCGCCACTTAACCGGCAACACAAAGAACTGCAAAAACAAGGCAACAAAATTAGAGTGAATTCTATTCATAACAAGGATCAAAAAAGAGAGATGAATTCTACCTCATTAACTTGGTTCTCCAGAAATGGTTTGAGCCTTTGTCCATTGACTTTAAACACATTACCATTCCTAGGATTCTCAATATCTATAGCCCCATAAGGATACACATGTTTGACAACAAAAGGACCACTCCACCTAGATCTCAATTTTCCAGGGAATAGGTGCATGTGAGAATTATAAAGCAAAACTTTTTGACCAATTTCCAAAGATTTTCTCAAAATTGTCTTGTCATGAAAAGCTTTTGTTCTGACTTTATAAATCTTTGAGTTCTCATATGCATCATTTCTCAATTCCTCAAGTTCATTTAATTGCAATTTGCGTATCTTGCAAGCATCATCAAGATTTAGATTGAAAGCTTTAATGGCCCAGAATGCTTTATGTTCTAATTCTACAGGCAAGTGACAAGGTTTTCCATAGACTAACCGATAGGGTGACATGCCCAAAGATGTTTTCAAAGCAGTACGGTAAGCCCAAAGTACATCATTTAGTTTTAAAGACCAATCTTTACGATTTGGGTTAACCGTTTTTTCCAAAATTTGTTTAATCTCCCTATTTGCTAATTCAACTTGTCCACTTGTCTAAGGGTGATAAGGGGTGGTAATTTTGTATGTAATACCATATTTCTTCATTAAAAATTCAAATGGTTTATTGCAAAAATGTGTCCCCCCATCACTTATGATAGCTTGAGGGATTCCAAATAGACACAAGATATTTTCCTTTAAAAATTTGAGAACAGTTTTATGATCATTATGTCGGCATAGAATCGCCTCAATCCATTTTGAGACATAATCAACTGCAACCAAAATATACACAAATCCAAATGAAGATGGAAATGGACCCATGAAATCAATTCCCCAACAATCAAAAATTTCAATGACAAGGATGGGGTTCAGAGGCATCATGTTTCTTTTTGAAATTACGCCTAACTTTTGACAATTTTCACAACTTTTGTAAAAAGTATAGCAGTCCTTAAATAAAGTGGGCCAATAAAATCCACACTGTAAGATTTTCGCAGCTGTTTTCTTTGAAGAGAAGTGACCTCCACATGCTTCTGAGTGACAAAATTTAATGACACAACCTACCTCACTGTCAAGCACACATCTCCAAAAGATTTGATCAGCACAATATTTGAACAAGTATGGGTCATCCTAATAAAAAATTTTCACCTCTGTCAAAAATTTCCTTCTATCTTGGTGCGTCCATTGAGGCAACATCTTTCCTTCTTGTTCTTCAGAAAGAGACGAGGAAATTACTATAGGAAAACTTTGCTTTTCTCCCAAAAATGTGTACTTCAACCAAGCAGGTAATGGCTTTAGTTCCTGTGTTGGTACTTCTTCATGGGTATTATCATTCATGGGTTTTAACTCTTCGAATTTTGGCTTTCTTCCTTTGTATTCTACTTCCTCTGTACAATCAAGCAAATCAAATGAATTAATTAAACAAACTTCTAATGGGTCAGAAGAACTCCCCTTTTGAAGATAATCATCTATAATGGCTTCAATTCCTTCAACTTCCTCCTTTTCATCAAGGACTTCCTGTGGTTGCTTGCACATGTTAAAAACATTGAGATTCAGTGTCATGTTTCCAAATGTTAGCTTCACCACTCCATTTCTGCAATTTATCAAAGCATTAGATGTTGCTAAAAATGGACAGCCTAAAATAACAGGAATTGACTTACAACTATCAACCAGAGGTTCAGTATCCAAGACAATGAAATCCACAGGATATATGAATTTATCAACTTGAACCAACACATCTTCCACTATTCCTCTTGGAATTTTAATTGATCTATCTGCAAGTAGAAGAGTTACAGAAGTTGGTTTTAACTCACCTAAGTTAAGTTGCTGATAAACTGAATATGGAAGCAAATTGACACTAGCATCAAGATCAAGTAAAACATTTTCAATTTTATGTTCTCCAATAATGCATGAAACTGTAGGACAACCAGGGTCTTTATATTTCAACGCATTATTATTTTGAAGAATTGAGCTTACCTATTCAGCCAAAAATGCTTTCTTTTTCACATTTAGTTTCCTTTAAACTGTGCATAAGTCCTTCAAATATTTGACATAGGAAGGAATCTGTTTGATAGCATCTAACAGAGGAATATGGATATTTACTTGTTTTAAATTTTCAAAAATTCCAGTGTTATAGTCCAATTTATTTGGATTTTTCAATGCTTGAGGGAATGGGGATGAAGGCGAGAGTTTAGTCTCCTTTTGGTCAACTTCTTCATTTTCTTGAGAAATTGGTTCATCTTCTTTCTCACAAGATTCAGAGATTTGTTTTTCAACAACCTTTCCACTCCTAAGAGTTATCACTGACTGGACTTAGTCCATTTGTTAGTTTTTTGAACTCCCCTCATTTAGACTATACTGACCTTTAGGATTTGGTTGAGGTTGAGAAGGAAATTTTCCTTTCTCATGAATGGTGAGTGTAGAAGAAAGTTTAGCAAGAGTGTCTTTTATGTCAATCATGGTTTGATTGTTTTGTTTATTAATGGTCTCTTGCTTTTCTATGAATGCATGCAGTGTTTCTTCAAGGTTTTTCCTATATGGTGTGACATAAGGTGCATATCCTTGAGAATTTTGAGAGTCATGTTGTGCCCGAGGAGGTGGTGGTTGCACGAATTATGACTGATTATTATTCCTCCAGCTGAAGTTCGGGTGGTTTCTCCATCCCGGATTGTATGTATCTGAAAAAGAAGAAGTAAATGGCTTTTTAAAATTATTCATTGCATTTACTTGCTCATGTACAACTTCTTTAAAAATAAGAATCTTAGGACATTTATGTGTTGAGTGTCCTAAGTCATCACAAATGCCACAAATTTTTTCATTTTGCACAGATTTGATTTCTTTTGCTTTTCTTAATTCCATGGCTTCCACCTTTCTAGTCAAACTAGCAAACCTAGCATTTAGATCTTCCTCTTGACTAAGGTGATATTTTCCTTTATTAGCACTTGCAAGATTAGATCTAATTGAATTTTCAGAAGTGTTAGTACTATGCCAAGATTGAGAATTTTCAGCCAACAGGTTCAAATAGTCTAAAGCTTTATCAGGTTCTTTATCAAGAAACTCGCTATTGCACATTGTTTCCACAAATTGTTTAGTTTCAGGTGTTAAACCTTCATAAAAGAAGCTTATAAGGCGCCATTTTTCAAAACCATGATGTGGGCAAGAATTTAACAAATCTTTAAACCGTTCCCAACATTGAAAATATGCTTCATTTGAATTTTGGAAAAAAATTTGGATTTGTCTTTTCATAGCATTGGTTTTATGTGTTAGAAAAAATTTCTTCAAGAAATCACCTTGCATTTCTTGCCATGTGCCAATTGATCTTGGTTTCAAAATGTTAAGCCAAGATTTTGCTTTATCTTTTAAAGAAAATGGAAACAATTTAAGCTTAACAATCTCTTCAGTGCAATTTTGATCATTGAAGGCAATACATACTTCCTCAAATTCTTTCAAATGTAAATATGGACTTTCAGATTCTAAACCATGAAAATTAGGAAGTAAAGAAATCATACCTGATTTGAATCTAAAATTGTTGGCATTGAGTGGAAAGATAAAACATGATGGACTAGAATTTCGAGGTGGTTGCAAATATTCACGCATGGTTCGCAACGGTTGATTTTCAGGTTCATCATGTACACTTCCATTGTCAGCCATTGTGTCAATTATGTGTGATTGTGATTCAAATAAGTCAATATATAAAGTACCAGAATTAATTTTAACTAGACGACCAGAATTTAAATCACGATACCAATTAAGCATAAATACATAAATAACTAAAAATAAATAAACAAAAAATAATGTACAAGTCAAGGCGGTGTCACCCACCATTAAATATTAACAGGGGATGTGGTAAAAACCAACCACCCAAAAATAAAAATAAAAATAAAAATAAAAATAAAGTGCAAAAATTAAAATACATAAAATAAAGTGCAGAAAGTAAATTTAAATATGAAAGCCGAGAAAGTGACAGAGCCCCACAGAGCCGGCGAAAGAGAAGAGAAGAAGAATTATTATTTCATTAAGTTAGATTGCGAAAAAATAAATAATAGAAAAGTAAAAAGGAGAGTTTCTCCTACTAAGTTAGTGCGTAAAATAAAAGGGAGAGTTACCCCCACTGACGAAAAAAAAATGACGAAAATAAAAAAATTTAAAAAGCAAAAATAAATGACATAAATATAAGAGTTAAAAAGTTAGTATGTTAGCAAGTTAGTAAGGTAGAGAGTTAGTAAAGAAACCGAAGGATCGGCAGGCCGATCTTTTGCTCCGGTGAGGAAGAAGAGAGAATAGATCTTATTAAAGAAAATAAACCTCAATAAATCAAAACTTCAAATCAAGTTCCCCGGCAACGGCGCCAAAAACTTGACTGCGGGATTTAAGGATGCAAACCCAAGTGCAGGTTGTCTCAAGTAGTAAATTTCCCAGGAGTCCAAGGTCGATCCACAGGGAATTGATGAAGAAAAATTAATTGAGGTAAGAAGAGGATTTGTCACAACACTAAAAGTAATAAAACAAGTTCACAAATAAATTTAAGGGCTTACTTGGGTTAGGAGATCCACTCTTGGTAATAAATTAAAGGTAAGATTATTTCTTTTTATAACTCAATTGAAATCCACACACAACGGAGGTTCCAATCGGAAAATATAACATTCCAAGTTCGATTATATATGCAATCATATTATGATTCCTTTAATTATCTACCAACATTTGTAAATGAGTTCAAGCATTCACTGTGCCAATCCTATTGTCTACAATAAATCAAGATCTCCATTATACAAAGAAGGTTTCTAAATTAATTGGAAACAAAATATAACACATATAATGTCCAATTGATAATATATCATTTAAGCACAAGAAATAGAATAATCTAACCTTATTTCATTACCAAGAGCTTCACTCTTTCACCCAAGCAATATGAAGATTTAGTTACTCATAGATAAGAAGAGAGAAAGAGAGAAGAAGAGAAAGATGAACATAGCTTCAATTTAGAACAAGAGAAAATTACAACAAAGGAAAACAATAAACAAGCATAACCTTAACTTGTACAAACTAAGCCTAACACCAAGTGCTCCAAATGGTCAGCCAATGGTACCTTTTATAGAGGATTAGGGATACAAAATGACAAGGGGGCTGATTAGGGGTAGGTGGATGAGTGGATGAATGAGTGGAAAATGCCAAATGGTGAGGATAAGAGTGAAAAATCATTGAGATTTCTTGTCTCCGAAATCATTCATTGCTTAAGTCACTGATTCCGTCATTTTCGAGCCAAGTGGTCTTAATGAAAGTTCTAGGAAATTGTCTAAGCTTTCCAATGGCTCTAGAATCACCCAAAAATTCATCCTACAGCCCAAGATATGACTCAATTACTACAGATTGTTCAGGCCCAGTTTCAGCACCTCTGTTTTGACTTTCAGACCCAATATCACCATCAAGGAGCCTGAATCAAGTTTTGTGTTCAACATGAAAGTTTTAGATCTAGGTCTTACTTTCAAATATCCAAATTTCAGCCCAAAATAATTCTTGCAGCCCAAGTTATGCTCTGATTACTGTACACTATTCAGATTTCAGACACAAAACTCGTGTTCTATCTTCCAAACCCAATTAGCTCTACTAGATGTCTGATTGAGACTTTGAACTCTCATCAAAGTTGTAGAGCTCTCTCTTATCTTTCCTACAAGGTAAAATTCATAATTATTAGACATTTAGAACTCAAGATATGGCCGAAATACAGAAACAGCGTAAGACCAAAATAGTGCTAAAAAAATCAGTTAAGTCCAATTTGATTCCAAACTTACAAAACATAACTAGGCTTAATCAATTAAGTACATGGAGAGTGTAAATGACTAAAAATAAGGGTTTATTAATGTATAAAATATGTGATCATCACCTATCTAAGGCTTAATCCCCTTCCACCCAGGACGAGAGGGATTGCATAAGTAAGATTCTATATACATTGGCAATTGGATCTATCATGTATGCCATATTATGTACTCCACCAGATATCTCCTATGCTTTAAGCATAACGAGTAGGTACCAATCTGATCCCGGTGAAAGTCACTGAACTGCTGTCAAGAACATCCTTAAATACTTGAGAAGAATTAAGGATTCATTCTTGATATATGGAGCTGAGAAGAGCTAGTTGTAAAGGGTTACACTGATGCTAGCTTCCAGACCGATAAGGATAACTCCAGATCACAATCAGGTTTTATTTATTGCTTGAATGATGGTGCTGTGAGCCAGAAGAGCTCAAAGCAGGAGACAGTCGCCGATTCTACCATAGAGGTTGAGTATATTACTGCCTCCAATACAGCAAAGGAGGTCGTTTGATCAGGAAGTTCATTTCTGAGCTTGGTGCAGTTCCTAGCATTGTGGACCCAGTGGACCTCTATTGTGATAATAATGGAGCCATTGTATAAGCTAAGGAGCCTAGATCTCACCAGCGATCTAAATATATACTTAGGCGCTTCCATCTCAATCGTGAGATCATTGATAAAAGAGATGTGAAGATATGTAGAGTACCAATATATGATAAGATTACAGATCCACTGACAAAGCCTCTTGTACAGCAAAAGTATCAGGGTCATACTAGATCTTTAAGAATTAGACATATTCCTGATTGGCTCTAGTGCAAGTGGGAGATTATTGGTGTATGCCCTAGAGGCCAATTTATTTTGAGTATCTTACATACATTGTATTATGTTATTTATTTAATATATGAGGCATTTCATTTATTGTGTTATTTATGATATACATAATAAAGTCCTTAGAATAGTAAGTTCAATGCCATAGGACATCAAGTGAATAACTTGATCGTGAAATCATATCCGATAGGAACAGAACACTATTTTTAAATGTCCCTAGTCAAGTATTATTGTTAATCAGGATGACAATAATGCACTGAGACTAGTATGTGCGTAGACTGATGGCCACATCTCACGGGTCATGGATATGAGATATCAAGTTTTCACACGGGTACATATTAGAGTAATGATGTATTGGACTGATCCACCATAAGAATGTTACATGGATCTTTATGTGAATGTCATAAGCGATTCTCATAGTGATAATGGTGTATGTAGTCCTTTAACCTGAAATTAATACGACTCATACATGAGGAGTTGCATGTATTAATGTCATCAAACGTCATCTGTAATAAGGTGATTATAAAGTTAGTTATTGGACATACTACAAATCATGTGGAGGGATATGTGTGACCTAGATGGGATTTGTCCCTCCTACATAACATGAGTGATATCTTCAGGCTCCCTGATTAAGTGAGACCACGAAATGCATGACTATGCTCAAATGAGTCAATATGAGATATTGAGCTCATTTATTTTTCTATGTCTACTCGAGTATCAGGAAACAGAAGATTGAACTATACAAGGGTGACACATTCCATGCCTTGTGTTCAATTTAGATATCTGGACAAAGGGACTAAACTACACAGTAACATTGATCACGGAAAGGTTATGTCAAATCACTGACATTCTCATTACTTGGATAGCAGCGATGTGTTGCTAGATACCGCTCACTACTTATAATATTAAAAAAAATAAGATTTTAATATTATTGTCAATGTCATGAGAACCTACAAGGTCGCACACTTAGAACAAACTTAGTTGGAGTAATAAAGATCCAAGTTGGACTGAGATTTAATCGTGGGCTAGACTCATAACAGATAAGTCTAGGGTTACACAGCTTACCTAATGTTGCTCTCACCCGCATAAGGCAATAGCTATTTTAAGTAGCACTACCAAGGGGCTGTCAAGGCAAGCATAAGAAAAAACACTAGTCGTACTTGATAGAAACAATGAGTGAGAGAGTGACAGGTTTTTCTTCTCTTCGTAGCTAGCACTGTCGTAGAGAGGTGGAACTCCAAGACTGTGGACATTGGACATTTTTGCAAGCATGTTCGTGTGGATAACATAGAGGCATCGTTGCTATTTCGATGCTTGTGATTTGCTCGATTCGTTTTTCATTAGGCTTCAAGAGGTAAACTTGAAAATCACATTTCATGGCTTCTCTTTTTGCATGGATATTTGGTGAGAATTTTGTTTTTTCGCTGCGTGATGTATCTGCAATTCCCAGCAGAATAGACTCAATAAGATCAAAATCATGAGCTGTAGAAACTCCCTTATCCATGAGTAAGTCAATCGTGTATATTTGGTGGCCCTCGTCATCATCTTCCGGTTGTTTTGCAATATGAAAGATATTCACCTTGAAGTCATGTTTCCGAAAGATAGCTTCATCAACGCATTCCTGCAATTAATAAGAGCATTAGTAGTAGCAAGGAAATGTCTACCTAAAATAAAAAGAATTTTAGGAGTAGTTTCAATAGCAGAGCTAGTGTTGAGGATTAGGAAATCAACAGGATAATAAAATTTGTCAATTTGAATTAAAACATCTTTTACCACATGCCCAAGGTACTTTGACTAAACGGTCAGCCAATTGCAATACCATAGTGGTTGGTTTGAGTTCTCCCAACCCCAACTGCAAATAAATACAATATGACATTAGATTCACGCTAGCTCCTAAATCTAGCAAAGCTTGCCCAAACTCGTGATTTCCGATGCTACATGCAATGGTTGGAAGGATCTTTGTACTTGGGAGGAATCTGTTGCTCAATTAAAGCACTAACTTATTCGGTCATGAATATTGTCTTCTTCACATAGTGCTTTCTCTTAATTGTACACAAATCCTTGAGAACTTTTGCACAAGTAGAAACTTGTTTAATCACATGCAAAAGAGAAAAATTGATTTTCATCTACCTTAGATTCTCTAGGATTTCATTATTAGGATCTAGAATTCACTTGCTTGATTTTACAGCTTGAGGGAATGGTACCTTAACAGGATTCTTTATCACCTCAGGTTCCTTAGGCAGCTCGGCATCACTGTTGTCCTGATTCTTGTCAACATCCTCTAAGTTGTTTATTGTTAGGATTTGTAATGATATACCACTTTGTGTCACAATGGCATTCACATCCTTCAACTTCTCTTGTGTCATTTGTTGATTATGGGGTGCAGGCTAAAGCTTGATAAGGAAACTTGCCTCACTCATTCACACTCAATGAGTTCATCAATTTGGACATTTGGCTCTTCATTTCCTTCTTTTCTTCAACAACTTGCGTAATTAGATATTCGAATTTCTAGTTTGTCTTACCTTATGCCTCAATAAAAGCATGCAAAGTGTCTTCTAAAGGACTCCTAGAATGTGAAGGAGCATGATATGGTGCAGTATTTGATCTAGGGGGTAGTGCAGGCGGTTGGTTTTCAGACTTCCAGCTAAAATTGGGGTGATTGCACCACCCCGGATTATATCTATCCGAGAAAGGTGTAAAATGCTTCTTGTACATACCTAAGGCATTACATTGTTCCTCATACTTCCACCTCATCTCAGCAAATGTGGGACAATCTTGGGTGAGGTGATCCATCCCGCTATACACAAAACATGGTCAAAAAGACTCTACATGATTAGCCACATGTATTGACTTTTAAGTCCTTAGTCTTTAATACCTCTAGCTCCCTAGTGAGCATCTCAACCTTAGCCTTTAAGTTATCCTCTTCCCTAAGATGGTAGATTCTAACTCCATTTGGTTTTCCTGCAAGTCATGACCTATTTGTGCTTTTAGTGGCACTAAGTCTAGTCCAAATGTGAGCTTTTTCAGCAAGCTTATTAAGGTATTCGATGGCCTCATCAGGATCTTTCTGTAAGAATTCATCATTGCACATCATCTCCACAAAATGGCATTTTCTAAGTGTAAATCCCTCACAAAAATAGCTTACTAAGTGTCAATTCTCATATCCATGATGAGGACACATACTCAACAACTCCTTAAATCTCTCCTAAGACTAATACAAAGTATGATTGTCCTTTTGTGTAAAGGTGGAAATTTGCCTTTTTAAAGTATTGGTCTTATGTTAGGGAAAATGTTTATTGAGGAAGGCCTGAGTCATCTCATTCTATGACCCAATACATCGTGGCCTCAGCGAGTATAGCCAACTCTTAGCTCTATCCTTCAAAGAGAAAAGGAAGAACTTAAGTCTCACAATGTCATCAGTTGTATTTTTTTACTATGAAAAGTAGCAACTACTTCCTCAAATTCCCTAATGTGCAAATATGAATTTTTATTTTCCAATCCATGAAAAGTAGGGAGCAATTATATCATCCATATTTTAAAATCCAGTTAGGGAGTATTAGTTGGAAACATGATGCGTGATGATGTGGCTGTGCGTGTAAGGTGGAGGTAATCCTGAAGGGTCCTGGCGGGTTGATCTCTATGTTCACTCATTTTCTCATTATCAGAAGTATCAAATAAAAGAATAGAAAAATCAGACCCTGACTCTGACATAGGTTTACAAGCAAATAGACCCAAGGAATCTCTATATCTATTCATGCAAGGTAGAGAAAAATGCAACACTAAAAAAAATAAAATAAAATAAAGATGCAGCAAAATAAAATAGGGAACAAAGTTACCACCTTTACAAATTACTAAAAATGAAAATTGTCTAACAATTCTTTTATCATCTTTCCGGTAACGACGCCAAAATTTGATTATGCCCAAAGAATAATATGGTAATTATAGCACAACTTTAGGGTGTCAATTCGGCAAAGAGACAAATTAAAAGAATAACTAAAAAGAAACAAAGAAACTAAAGAAAAATATCAAATGATTAAAAATAAATAAATATTAATTTAAATACAAAATTAAGTAAAGCAAAGAAAAGCATATTGGGCTTTATATTAGATGTAAGATGACTAAGGTTCAGAATCCACCAAGATTAATTTTAATATTAACTATGCCAAATTATTTTACTTATTTAATTTAACTCATGAACATCTAGCGGGAAGCATGTGCTTATGGAAAATATATCAATAAAGCATTAAAAATAATAATCATATGTATGATAAAAATTTCCTAACTAATAGTAATTATTAAACCATCAAATGTATCCTTAATAAGAAATCACAATTGATATCTAACAATTACCACCAACATTCAGATAACACAAATAAATTATAAAACATGAGAAAAACATGATTGAACTCATCTTAAGATTTATTTATAAAATTTGATAGGAAAATAAAATAAATAAATTTTAAATTTTAAAATTAAGTAAAAATAATTTAGCATAATAATATCAAAATAACCAAACTTTCATCATTCTCTTAATACAGAGAATTTAACAAAATATAATAAGATTAAGACATAACAAAATTATCTCACTAAAATTTGTATAAAAATTATTTGTATTGTGTAACGTCATTGTGCCTCTTTCTTTCCTCCTCTCTTGAACGGTGTGCGCTACCTTTCTTCTTTCAATTCTCATTCCTTCTTTTTTTTTTTTGTAGCACTCTATAGCTCTCCCCGTTTTTTAAGCATGACACTGTTGCTTTTCCATCT
The DNA here is from genome assembly GCA_029884605.1 of Ormosia emarginata. Classification (NCBI taxonomy): domain Eukaryota; kingdom Viridiplantae; phylum Streptophyta; class Magnoliopsida; order Fabales; family Fabaceae; genus Ormosia; species Ormosia emarginata. The sequence goes on along the minus strand of JAQQTP010000056.1, from coordinate 8,397,422 downwards.
TCTATTAAATGGTGCACAACACTTGTACACGAGCCTTTCTCTTTACAACCCTGATAATCCTACTGGGTACTGTTCATGGGCCCCACCCGTGAACAGTACCAAATCATGCTTCTATTTTCTTTTTTTTTTAGTATATGTCCATTAACCAACTTCTCTACGTCGTTAACCACTTTTTTGTTCTTCGTTAACCAACTTATTTCACGAGCATAGAAACCATGGTAAAATCTTGTGTCATTAACCAACTTGTATATGTAATTAACCACTTTTTTGTTCTTCATTAACTAACTTTTTTCATGAGCATAGAAACAAAGTTAGTTAATGAAGAACAAAAACATGGTTAATGACCTACAAAAGTTAGTTAATGACACAAGATTTTACCACATGGTTTCTATGCTCGTGAAATAAGTTGGTTAACGAAGAACAAAAAAGTGGTTAACGACGTAGAGAAGTTGGTTAATAGACATATACTTTAAAAAAAAAGAGACAGAAACATGATTTGGTACTGTTCATGGGTGGGCCCCATGAACAGTACCCGGTGTTGAAATGGGTGTGGGTACTGTACGCGGTAAGATGAAACTTTTCCTTCTCTTTATTGTGCACCACAGCTCCTGTTCACGGCCCAGCGTGGTGCTCTCTTCAATTTTGTTTTGTTTTTTTATTTATTTATTTGGACTATTTTTTTTACGTGGGCTTCAATTAAATTCTTTTTTAAAATTGATTGAGCTTTGACTTACTCTTTATAAACTATAAAATTAAACATAAAAATCTATTTAAAATATTTTAAATTAAATATAAATTTAATTTAAAAATACACATTAATTTTAATAATTTCTATTCATATTTTTGTATTTTAGTCCAATAATAAGATTAGAGATTACTTTCATACACGCATTAATACCTTTAAAGAGGATGTTTTTAGATGTCTCTAAACTCTGTGTACATCACCTCTTGGTAGATTTGGGCTCGAGGTGCGTTGAAGGGGGTATAGTCTTGGTACTTCCCCTTTGATGGTGGTTTGGAGTTCTGAGGTTGTGAAGGGACTTGGATTGGCTTTGGTTTTGCTTCATCACCTTCGTCTACATGCTTCCTGGCGAGAATAATGTCTTCTACATTGATGTACTTATCCGCTCTAGCTCGAAACTCATCCATCGTTTGGGGCTCTTTCTTAGCAAATGATGTGAAGAACATACCAGAACGGAGACCTTCCCTTATATAGTGTAAGGCAAGCCTCTCATCCCAATTACGAATGTTCAGACACTCTTTGTTGAACTGGACTATGTAATCATGGAGGGATTCTTCCTTTCCTTGTTTGATGTGAGAAAGGCATGAAATGGACTTCAGTTATACCTTATTGGTGGTAACACTACTAAAATTTTCGGATTTAGAGATAGAACAGATTCCATCCCTAAATGGATAAATTTCTATTTCTAAATATTTAGATATGGAATTAGAGACGACAATTGCTTCATCTCTAAAATTGGCGTATCTAAATATTTAGAGATGGAAAATGAGTTCTGTCTCTAATTTAGAGACGAAAAAAGACCATCTCTAACTAAAAAAATTTTGTCTCTAATTTTAGAGACATATTTTTTCGTCTCTAAATCCATCTCTAATGTCTTAAAAAATATTTAAAAAAAATAGGCATCTAGTTGGGATTTACCACAACTAGAAGCCTTTATTTTATATAAAAAAAATCTATTTTCTTATGCATATAATTATCCAAAATCAAAATTTATCAAAAATTACAATAAATCATCAATCATTATAATTAACAAGTATCCCCTTCCCCCTAAATACAATGTTGTGTGGGAGACTATAGAGTGCATTATACACTTATATACAACATAAATTTGACCCCACAAAAAAAAATGAGCTGAAATACAAGTTATTAGTTGTAACAAAGAAAACAAAAATTGAAAAAACCTCTTCTTTCTTGCCCTTGCCTCTTGTGAAAACCTTGTATAGAAGAGTAGTCCTCAAAATATAGTAGGATGTATAGGATGAACAAACCAAGAAGTCAGCAAAATATTGACACTACAGTTGTTAATCAAGAGCAGAAATCTTGCTTCCTATTAAGAGCAAGCGCACTGTAACACCCTCCCTAGGGTATCACATGCCTGACTCCCGACTCAAAATCTGAAAAGAAATTCGCACAAAGTTTAAGTTATAAAATATGAGTTTTAAAATTTCTTCTTTACTGAAACGTAAATTTACTGAAAATGTTAGGTAGTATTGAAAATTATATTTTAACTATTCATTATGCAATATTGACATCAATTAATATTTCACAATTTAAAGAGAAATATAAAATTAACAGACTCTTTTTTTTTAACAGTAGCAAACCCTATAACGGGCCCTACTTAATAGCACGGTACAACACTAACGGGAAACTTTAACATACTTATTCCTTTTTCTGTCCATCTTGATGCATCATACATCTGTTCCTTTGTCAACACTGCACCCCTTTCGAGTCCTGAATGTCCACTCCTTATTGTTGTCACCAATCTCAGAGTATCCATCGCTCGTTATGACTAAGACAACTCGATCCTTCTATTATTTGATTTTAACAGTACAGACACAACAAAACAACATCACAAAGAGGTGAGATCACCTACACCAATACCAACATGGCAGTACAGAGATAACACAAACAGCAATATCATACAGGGATATCATACCAGACTTCCAATAATATATTCAATATTAATCAACTATCATCATCCAATCATATATTAATCCAAGTATTCAAAACAGTTGTCATAGCCAATATTCCGCAATTAATATATCACACAGATATGAATGCTTAGTTTCATGCATGTGCACATAGACTCAGTTTTTCAAAAACAACTCCATGGAGGTTTTCACAATTTCGAGGAGAATGCTCTGGTTAATTGCCCAGCCTAAGCCCACAAACAATCTCCCAGTCGTAGAAACGAATCGTGTTCTTATCGGGTATCGTCAATGCGTTGCAACGGATCAGCACGCTAAGTGGCATATGATCCACCTTAGCCCACGACGATATCCCACTGGTCGACCGCCGCGCCTTGACGCACCCCAAGATCCATCATAGATCTCACTATCAATTCTCATTCCTTCTTCAACCACAAGGGCCAAAATAGCTTATTAGCGATACTTTATACAATGCACGAATATATCAGTGCAAGTCCAACCACAAGGGCCAAATCTTTTCAATTTCATTTGTTCAATGTAATCACATGCCTCAATGCATGTAAAATGCACCAAATGCCAATCACAGGCAAACCTTGTCATTTTCACAAATAGTGTATGGACACTGGTTCAACAGTAATCATACTATACTTTCAACAGCGAAAGTCATGTTATCACATTTTCATAGTTATAAAACACTTTCGTCGTGTTTTCACAAAATTGCACAACATTCTCGTTACGTTTTCACAATTCCACAACACTTCTATTGCATTTTCAAAATACCGTAACACTTTTGTTACATTTTTAAAATTCCAAAACGTGTTTATTACTTTTTCACAATACCATAACACTACTGTTACGTTTACAAAATTTTGTAACATTTCTGTTACGTTTTCAAAATGTTGCAACTCTTCTGTTGCACTTTTAAACCACGTACTAATTTTTTAATGTTTTTCTCAATCGCGTAAAAAAAATACGTTTCTCAAATAGCATAGTATTTTTCCACTATTTCAAAATTACGTAACTTAAAAATCATTCTTTTAAGTCGCGTAAATCATTTTCCATCATTCTCAAAATATTTAAAACACTTTCTAAATCACATAACGATTTTCCGTCATTTTCACAATCACGTAAAAATATTATATCACTTTTAAATCACATATTGATTTTTCAACAATAGTTCAAATTACGTAAAATATTTAAACGTCATTCAAATCGCGTAGAAATATTTTAACATATTCCAAATCGCGTAGAAATATTTTACTATATTTCAAACCATTTTTAAGATACGTAAAATATTTTCAACATTTTACAATCACGTAAAATATTCCTCAATATTCTAAACATTATTTTGGACTTAAATAAATCAATATCATTTTCAACTCATTTTTCAAATTGCGTAAAAATATTTTACTGCATTTCAAATCGTTTTTAAGCTACGCAAATAATTTTTTTCACCACAATTTCATTCCAGAAAATATTTCTTAACCTTCAAAAATTCTTTTTCAACTTTTCTCAAAATAATATAACTTTATACTTCATTTAATATATTTTCTTACTTAAGAAAATCTTTTTCCAAAATATAATATGCAAAAATCACTTTTCCATTGATATAAATCAACGTTTCAAAATTTAACATTTTTTCTAATGTATTTCAAAATTCAAAAATAAATTATACATTAGTAAATTTTCAAAATACCATTATATTCTCCATTTTTCCCAAATCATCTCCAAAATCAATCTTCTTCAAAATAAATTGAAATTCAAACGTTTTCAACCTCTCTTTGTTTTCCGTTACGAAAATTTCTACTCTCTCTCAAGTGATAAAATGTTCTAATTCCCTTTCCAAATTCTTTATACCAAATCAATTATATTTCCACTTTGTTTTCATATAAATACAAGGAAATACAAGTCCTCAAAAACGTGGACATGACTATTGAAATCATCAAAATATTTTTCCTTCTAAGTCAATATAGTTTTACACAATCAAAATCATTAAAAATCCTTTACAAAAACCGTGAACGTGTTCATTGAAAACTGTCAAATCTTTCGAGTAACAAAACACTTCGTTTTATAAAATATCATTTTGTTCCATAAAAATTTAGGCATAACCAGTTTTTCTAAACTGTAGTATATTTGGCCATTGAAGCCATCAAACATTTTTCCTTCTAACTCAATTATTTATCATTTCTATTTTCACACAAACAAAACCATTAAAATCTTTGTTTTCAAAACTGAAATACCGATGGTCATAAAAACCAAACCCATTTCTTCAAATTCATTTTTACTTTCTTTACAAATCATTTTTCACTTTCTTTGCAAATCCTTAAAATCAACTTTTGTCCATTTCATTTTTCGAAATCAAGTTTAATAAACACTTAGAAACATTTTACATAAAATAAATCAATATAAATCCCTTCAAAAACTGTGTTCTTGTTCTCTTAAAAAAAACAAACCCTTTGTTTATTTTCCATACTCTTCAAATCATCCATTTTCATCATTCATGAAAATATTAATTTTGTAAACACCTATTTTGAGGTGTCTTGGCCGAAATTCTCAATGTTCTAGGGACCCAAAAATTAATTTTCCTTGTTCTTGAAAATTTTCAACATAAACCCAAATCATGAGTGTCAAAACCGTGACCACTCTTCCTTGGCCATTGGAGCCAAAAATTTATTTTCTTTTCATATTCACATCATGGCATACATATATATATTCCATCATAAATTCCACAAGCATGCCATATACTTATCATGCATATTATAAGCATACCATCAAAGCCATAAAATCATGCAAAGCATATCAAGCATAGGCAAATAATCAAAGCACATAAACACCCACAAATAAATTACATGACCATGGATATGAATCCTCACATGGATTCACCATCCATCAAATATAAGACCATCTCTCACCACCATACTTGGTTGGTGAGATGGATCTCCCTCTTACCTCTTGAAGATCCTCAAAAAGCTCCTTGTTTTACTTCTCTTTCCAAGTCCTTCACCACTAAGGGCTTCTCAAATACAAAATAAAATACATAGAAATTAGTATACTAAGCTTAATTAAGAGGAACTATGGATCAAACATGACTTAGATCATGAAAAAGAGAGAAGAAATGAAGTTTTCTTACACTTCACCATAAATACTCCATAACATGGATCTTGAAGAAAGTCCATGAAGATGAATGATTTAGAGGAAATCTTCAACATGAAAGTTGCTTAGAATATCATGTAGATTCAAGATCTATGGTTGGATGAAATTAAAAAGGATTGGATGGTGATTTTGGATTGTATGGCCGAAATTCCTCTTGAAGAACAAAGATGGAATTTTTTATTTTTGTAAGAGAAAAGCTTCTTAGGCTTAGTTAAGACAAAAGATGAAGTGAAAACACTTAGTTTTTCCTTCCACAAATTTTGTGAAGCTCCTTAGGAAAATCCCTAAAAATCATAAACAAATGTTACAATCAATAACAAGTGTAGAAATAGGTAAACCATGGTTCAATCATGGCTTAGAAAATCAAAACTAGAAGATTAGAAGAAGAAATATGAAATTTACCATTTTTGGTAGAATCTTGAAGCTTGGATTTGAAGATCAAGATGAATGATTTAGAGAAAACACATAACTAGAGATGTTCTTAGAATAAGGTAAGGATTCAAGAAACTAGGTTGGATGAAATTTTTGAGTGATGGAAGGTGTTCTTGATGGTCGTGGCCGAAACATAGAGGAGAAGAGAAAGAAGAGAAAATTTTGCTTCTTGAAAATGAACAATAATGGCCAAGAATGACCAAGACCACTAATAATGGTCTTCAAACTTTTTCCTATGTCCTAAAGTTTCTCAAAACCATAGCCCCCCCTCCAATGCATTCTCCTTGAGTGCAAATTGATCAATAATGATCAATAATGATGCAACATTGACCAAGACCACTTAACAATGACATAAAGCTTTCCTTTAGCTCCAAAATGCTTCACAAGACCGTCCCCCCTCTTCCTAATGCATTCATGAAGTTGTCATCATTATTAGCCACCATCTAGAGCATTTCTAGCCATTGATTAATTCAATGGTTAGGATTTAGGTAGACTTTAAGTGTAGCTTTAGATAGAAGACATAATTTAGGCCATTAGATCTTTCTCCTTAAAATCTTAGTCATTAGATGCATCTCCAAAAATGAAGGGTTGAGATTACTCCTTCTTACTTTTAATCCAAGGGTCATAATTAGTCTTTGCTACTTTTTAAGACTAATTCTCCACCATTGATTAAATTAACATTCAATGGTTATAAATGGTCCTTGTTACTTTACAAGATCAAATCTCCACCCTTGATTAATTCTTCATCCAATGGTCATAAATGGTCTTTGTCACTTTTTGAGACCAAATCTCTACCATTGATTAAATCCAAATCTAATGGTTATAAATGGTCATAGCCATTTTATTAAACTTATCCTACACCGTTGATTAAATCGATGGTTAATATTAAAGTCTTCAATATTGAACTTGTTTCCTATTGGTCCATCAAAAATTGTCACAATCACTAATATTGACTTAATAGTATAATTTCTATTTTTATCTGCTAAAACCCCACGAAAGAATATATTTACTGTATTTTTATCGCCCGATAAATAAATACAGTACAAAACACAGTACAAGAAAGTTTCTAAAACTGTTTTCGGATTCAGGTTTAGTAAGATCCCCTGTCTCCGTCTAAACAGTACAAATTTTTCTATGCGTAGAAAAATTTTCACTTTACGGGACCCACATAAGGCCATTTGGGCCCGCATACACCCCCTGAGTCCACAAACAGTAAAAAATTTCATAATCATCCACAAAAATCATAAATATTAGAAAACACACAAATATCAAATCAGATTACGTAAAATAATTAAAACCTAATGGTAAAAATTAAATTATGTAAAGTTTTCCCTGGCCCGAAAATTTTTATTTTCCTGACACGGAGTAAATCACTCAAAACGATCAAATACGCTGACGGAATAATCAAAATAATTTTACAAAGACACGTAAATCACTAAACAAAGGTGAAATTACATTGCTCACAAAATTACTGTTTAAGAGATACGAAAATTTTGGGGTGTTACACGCACCAACGTCAAGAGCAGAGAATGCAATAAAGAACTATTGGAATGCCGCTAAAAGGAGACATAATTCAAAGAGAAAGAACAAGAAGATAGTGAACTCAAATGGAAAGCCACATTCCTTTATACTTCAAGATTATATCAGAAGTAAAACTCTAAGTAGAAGCACTGCTACAGCTATAACAACCATGCCCTCTAGCTCCCAAATAGATAGCTTTTAATTCAGGGAGTAACTAAGCATGCTATATAAGTTGATGATATGTTCGTGCACAAAAATAACATTAGCTTTAATTCTGATCTAGTATATTTAAAACTTATAAATTAAGCTAAATATCTATAGTTGTAGGAAGTTATACTTATTCATTCCACTTTCTAGATAATTCAGAGTACATGTTCATTTATGAGCCACATACATGCACAACAACAAAACTTTTAAGAGATGTCTGAAGCATGTTACTGATGCTTGAATATATTGATAGAAACAATTATCAACTTTTCGCTTAACAGATTAAATGAGTCACTTTTTTCTCATCATTCCAACTCTAACTTAAAAAACAACCATGTATTGATGAGATCAAAATAAATAGGAACTTGCAAGCTAGTAATGAGTTCTTAATAAATAGACAAATGATAGCCATAATAAATATCTGAAGAAAGGAAAAATTTAATCAGTGTAATGATCACAATGTGAAACATATTACATACCTTGGCATGACCAATATGCAAATATCCATTTAGTTCATGTGGAAAACAGGTCAAAACTTTCCCACCTATTGCTTTTAGGTGTTTGTTAAGAAGCGCTTTTGTATTACAACATCTTATAATGCTACCATCACTAAAAGGTACTTCAGTATGTACCTGAAATCAACATGATCCTCATGACATGTTGCAGATGCGAGTTAATGAAAATAGAAAATTTCAAATAGAACCAGGAATCCTGGCATCAAGGAAAATTCATAATTTTGAAAGCCTTGCAAGACAATATCACAGACCAGAATGATTCACTAAGTTTACTAAGTAGACCACTACGTGCAAACACTCATATATATGTCACTCATGAACAAGCAGAAGACTGGAAATGACTCCATATAACATGAGCACACTAACATAATGAAGCATTGGGTTCACAACATGAATAGAAAAGAATGAAGATGCAATTAATTACCTTCAAAAATTTCCTCTGGGTTAGGGAATATCAAGAATGGATTCAGATCTTCTTCAGGTGGCTTTTCAGGAGTAGGAACAGGTGCTGCCTTATCCAATGTAAGCATGTAAGTAGAATTGCAAAAAACTTGTAAGCCATGTCATAAAAAGTAAAAGAAAAAAGGAAAAATAACTTTAAATGAACTCACCTATACTTTAGCAGGCTTCTCTTTCTTCTTTCGAGAAGGCTTTTCATCATCTGTTGCTGTCCTATCACCAAGTAACTCATATAATTTTGTATCAACCAGTTGTTGTTACATGAAAAAAGGCAAAGCAACTAAACAGTATTAACAAAACCTGATATAAATAAACCAACTATCTATCATATTAGGTTTCATAGCCATCATCACCTTGACAACTTTTGTATCAGCCTATGGGAACTTCTTCCTGACATGCCCAAGTAACTCACCCACTAGCAAGATAAAAATTAAATTATCAAAGTTCATAAGCACTGAACATACTGAAAACGTGACAACACTAAGTTACCTTTCAAATATAAACACAATCCCAGATAAGAGAAGTAATCAAATGTTCTTGGCATTGGAAACATTGAAACAATTGATGCTCCAATAACAATTAGTTGAAATATGCATCAGTTGATGAATTACAAAAGAAAAAAATATGCATCAGACCACCTCCTCTACCACTTCAAAAACCAGAGAGTGTGAAGCAGTAGAAAGAATGAGAGACACAGAATAGGAGTGATACAGAGCATATCTACAGAGACAGATATTAAAAACCAATAGAGACAACTAGTCTTATTTTTCATTCTGCCCTTCTTGCTGTGTACCACTACCAAGTGCCAACACAAGTAAATATCTCACCAATACACCACAAATGACACCACAAAGCCATTGAAATAATTCCTTGATCATGAATTTATTTGTATCATGATGTAGCATTTTGATCAATGCAGGCTAAAGTTAGCCAATTTTCTAATATAAGCTAAAGAGTAAATGCAGCAGAAACCAAAATTTGGAGTACTACTGTTACTGGAAACAATCAAATGGTTATAACACAAATCAAAGTATACCAAGTTAGAATCAGTTTCAAACAGATTAAAAAGTTAGGCAGACAATCTAAGGGGGAAAAAACAAGGCACCACACAACATTTTTAGCCTATCAAATGAGAGAAGAGGAGCAATCACCATCAAAACCTTGTTTAAGTTTGAGAACATTCATCATATTAATAAATGCATTTTGTGAAAGCAAGAATACATATAATATTTCTCTCTATATCATACAAACAAGAAACTCAAAAGAGAAATTTTGAACCTCAATAAAATTTGTATGTTTGGGGTCTCTATTTACAACGAGGTGATGAACATGCAAAATAGGGGAATTGAAAAGAAATAGGTTAAGGTGATGTGAGGAATCGCATAAGAGAAAAGAGAAGGAAAACATAACATGGTATGGTAGCATTAACAACCTCGTATTCGACCTTATCTTTCTCGGAATCCTCGAGAGGAACGTAGTATTTGGCTAGACGGGTCTTCCCCTACCTGTTCTGCAACAAAATGAAACGGATCTGCCAATTCCAAAATGAAAAAATAAGATCAAAACTCTAATCAAGTAGATTATGAAGTCAGTAAAATGATGAAATGAAATTATCACCATTTCCAATGATATAGAAATCGATTTGCAATTTAGGAAAATGGGTGGGTAGGCACAGTGGTGACGGAGATGTGGGTGGAGGGCTTACAGTGGATGGGTTAAGGAAGAGGTTACGGTGGATGAGTTACGAGGAGAAGGGATTTACGATGAGGGAAGAGAGGAAACAGGTTACTGTTGGGAAAAGGGGAAACGAATTGAGTGGTACAATGGAGATAGAGATGAGGGACAGTGGGATTGAGATGTGTATCAGAGATAGAAATGAGGGAGGTCAGAGAGATGAAGGATTGGGAGGTATAGTGGGTGGTACGGTGGAACGAGCTCAAAGATGGAGATGAGGGAGGGAGGGATGGAGATGAATGAGGTGATGGAGATGAAGGGTGGTGTGGTGAGATTGAGATGAAGGAGGTGAAGGAGGTCAGAGAGATGAGGGATGGGAGATTGGGATTCTGAGTTAAAATTAGGGACTTAGGGATTTTAGGTAGAAATATTAGAGAAGGAAAACATTTCATCTCAAGCTTTTAAAAAATTTATTAATTAAATAATATATATAATTTGGAGATGGAATACATTCGTCTCTATTATATTTTGACTTTTTAAAATAGTTATTTAATTAAGTAGAGATGGAATTAGAGAAGGAACATTCAGAGACGAATAAATTTCGTCTCTAAATTCCATTTCTACACATATTTGACTTTTTAAAACATCACATTGACTAAATAAAGACAGAATTAGAGATGAAAAATTCTGAGACGGATAATTTTCGTCTCTAAAATCCGCCTCTAAGTATATTTGACTTTAAATTGACTAAATAGAGACGGAATTAGAGACGAAAAATTCTAAGACGGATAATTTTCATCTCTAAATTCCGTCTCTAAATTTCAAATTTTATTTTCCCTCTCTAATTCATAAAATATGTCTCTATTTCCATCTCTAATGGAGACAGAATTTTTTCTGTCCCTAAATTCCATCTTTAAATCGAAAATTTCTAGTAGTGTAAAGTGCAGCATAAATCTCAAGGATAAGCCTACTGGTGTGGTGTGAATTGAGATTAAAATTTAGAACAAAATTCAGTTGCCAAGTTTCACAAAAAATATATAAAACCTTGCAACCAGTTGTAGTCAGCAATGATCGATCCACAGAGAACTAAGTCAATTAACACTATAGATTGATTCCTAATTTAAACTTTCAAAAACAGCAAACAATAAAAAGGGATTTTGTTTATTAAAACTAAAAATAAAAATTGAATTTAAAGTAATAACAGTAAACACGATTTGAATTACCAATTTAAAGGACAATGATTAAGAGATGGAATCCACCACTAGATTTATATGATTATGTTAACTTACATTCCCTTTATACCAGTATAACCAATTATGCTTTTATGTGATTGTGAGATAAATCCCTTATTTTCCATAAGTTTTGCTTAATTTAGCAACTGTTCAAATCAAATACTAATCATTAGTTATTTGTAAAGCAACCGCTCTTACACCTACCTAATGATTGCATTAAGAATTAGAAAAATCAATCACACATCGGGATTAAATTATTTAGATCATATGTCTCACTAGTCCTACCACTGCAACCGCACATAGAAATCCTAGTTTTACCACTTTTGAAATTAGCAGAAAATATAAAAACCTTTATACCAAATTAAGATCAGAAACATATGACTAAAAACTCAATTGAATTGATATAAAGAGATATGCAAGGTTCACATAATCAAGACTAGGGTTTCATCTCCCCTTAACCAAATAAGAAAATTAGCCGCAATGACAAATTCAAAATCAAAAGAAAAATGAAATAGGAACGTAGTCAAGAATGAAAGAACGAAAGAAAAGTGAAGATCAAACTAGTTTCCAGCGAATGAGGTTGATCAATCTCCGATTGCTCGAATCTGAGTCTTCGATCTTCGATCAAATCTCCCTCTTTCTTGTTCTTCGAATCCTCTTTTGTTCTCTAACGGCTCTTAGTTTAGAGCTCTCTCTTAGGAACCCTAGGCAATCCTATTTATAGCTTTTGATACCTAGCTCCTCGTCCAAATTCAAAACTGATTTCAAGATGCGATCACACGGGCCGTATCGTTTGACACGGCCTACCCCGTGTCTGATGACACGAGCCGTGTCTTTAGGCACACTCAGAATTGGCTCGAGTTGTGATGCCAGAAAAGGACACGGTCTACCTCGTGTCAGGGGACACAGACCATGTTATTTGTTGTTGCCTAGAACTGAGAATATGTGACATGCCAGAGAAGAACATAGCCTACCCTGTGTCTAGGGACACGGGCTGTGTCTTCTAGTTTCTTCATTCTTGGTCTTTTCTCCTTGAGGGCTCCATCATTCAACGATTTCCTGCAAAGCACAACTTAATTAATGATCGCTTATAATCACATTTAAGCATAGTTTCATAATAAAGATCTAATTAAGCTTGAAATCTAGAAACTAGTCAAATGTTAACAATTAAGCATAAGTGGAGTCTAATTAAGTTAGACTTAAAGCACTTAGAGTGTAGAAATAATCGACAGATCACCTACCCAGTTGTTTACAGACTTCAGAGTAAGGTTTGTGAACCATCTTAAGGTGGCTTTCTTAAGAGAAAAGGGGAAAGCAAAACACATGGGTGAGTTGTCAACCTTAGTAAATAACATACCCAACACGTAAGTGTCCAAATGTTCTTGGGGGTCTAAGGTCTCAACATAGGCTTCAATGTTGGCGGGTATTTGAATCGCCTAAGGATCTCGTATGTCATCAAATCATCAAAAGATGGTTGGTTTTGTTGGACTACCATCCTCCATTGTCTGGTCTCCTGTTCTCTGTTATTCTTTCTTTCCTGATCTCTAGCCCTTCATTTGGGTTCCGCTACCCTAGAGTTTTCTAGATCACGATCCCCATCGTAGGGTGGTTCCCTTCAGTTGTTTCGATGTAGAACCAATTCTCGTCCTCTCTTTCCACTTGAACCGATCTCTACAACTTATCAATTCATTTGCCCTAGAGTCGAATCAACGAGATCAGTTCATGGCTTGATAATCCTGGAAAACTTGACTTGCCCTGCTGGGATTGTATGCCTTTGTTTTTCGCCCTCACACCTAAGCATTGTAAAGCCGTTATTCATGGTCTGGCTTATCCTAAAGGGACTCCGTGTGATCCAAGTCATTGTGTGGCCGGAACACACAACAGTGGAGGAGAAGGGTTCTTGTTGGAAAGAGAAACCTCTTCTCCATCGTGCCTAGGTTTTCGTTGGATAACAATTAGATCTTGGGCAGTAGCAGAGCCACGATGGTGGCTAGTGGTTAGCCTGTTTTGCACAACAACAACACAGTTTTGTCTGGTAGTTACCATGGTGGTGATTGTGGGATTTGAAGTTTACCGTTCCCACAAACGATGCCACTGTTCTGAATGGGTTTTAGTTGATCACTTGAATTGGGTTGAGGCAGGTGGTTTCCTCTGTAGCACAGTGGCGGTGACGGTGGTGCGAGGGGTGAGTACCTGTAAAAGACACTTCATCGCTCAAATTAGACCGTGCACAAGGTGAGTAGTATTTAGAAGTTCATATCTATACCTTGGTGGCCTTGCATTGTATTTATAGGTGAATGTGGAAGAGGAAAACCCATTTTGAATGTGCATTTATGGATAATGAATATCAATAATGGGAATCCCTATGATTATGGAATTGGTTGGAGTAATTGTCTTCTTTAACCATAATTCCTTTTGACGTGGGATTCTGGGAGAGATCTCCTCCTTGCTATAGGACATTGTTTCGATTTCAGACGTGTGCACTGTTAACCATGATTCATCTTGAATAAGTCGAGTTACTCCTGATTGGACTAGCCCAAAACCTGGTCCATAACATATATTAATATTGATATTGATTATAACACCTGATGTCAATAACATGCCCAATATCCACCCATGCACAAGAAAAGAATATGCCCCTTTCCTGAGATCGTCCTTGGAAAATTATCACATTTTTGTTTTAATGAGATCTGGTCCCAAATCCATGATTTAACAGGTTGATTATAACAAGGAAGAAATGAATAAAGGTTATGTATAATGGTTCCATCCTTTTCAGTGTTTTCAGGACGGCATGCAGATGTAGAGTACATCAGAGAATCGTTACAACTTGAGCTATATCGTATCAAAACTTAATGATATAGGGAGTAGTTACAGTAAACTTACCAAGAGAAATACAGGATAAAACTATTATTTGAGTCATATCTTCAAAGGTTCCTAAATATACTAATTAATTTTTCCACGAATGGATCAAAGTGAGACAAGTAGTTGATTGATTGTGAGAGCAACAATGCTATTCATATACCATATTTCTGCACCTATCCTTTTACAAAGGGGAGGAAAGAGAGAAGTAAGATTCTTTGTTTTCCTTTTTCCTAAAAGGAGAAGGTTTAAAGGGAGAGGTATAAAGTGTACCCAAAAAAGAAAGGAAGGTATAGAAATGTAGTGTATGAATATATGAATTATTTTTGTTAGGAAAATAAGAGAAGCAAATATTAAACATATCATGCATTCATGATCAAGATTAACATAACGTTATCTAACTTTTTTAAGTAATCATTTAATCTTTAAATAAATTTTAATTTTAATCATGCATATGAGTATCAACTAGGAAAATAATTAACATTTAACCATGGCTTGTCATAAATTATTATAATTATTTAAGGACAATATAATATTTTATGAAGTTAAACCGTGACTAACAATAAGGAGAGTTTATGTAGTATAACAATGCAATTAAATATCATATTCAAAAAAGATTTTTGTCATTGAAAATTGTCATAAGAGGTTTTTGGTTTAATCAAGGTATCCTTACAAGCATTACTATGAGATTAACTTCTAGGCCGGCTTGTATATCTCATAAGAGGTTAATGTAACTTTTAGAACAATGAAAAAAATAGTTACAAGTTTTCTCAACATAATACATAGATAATCTTGGTTAAAAAGGTGAGCTTTGATTGAGCCATATCTTGACTTGATCAAAATGAATCTGCAATAGTGAAAAGGGAAATCAAGCTGCGCACCACATAATTCACAAAGTTTGATGGCACTGGGATTCATTGGTTGATAAAAACTGAATGGGATGGTTCATGAATTGAATGATCACGTCGAAACAAAAGTGCAAATATTCGTGCGAATTTTGGATCAAAAGAAGATAACAAAAGTTGATGATTATAGTACACCTATCGAAGGAAAATGCAGAGCTGAAAATTTTGAAATTTCTAGATAGGCACTAATCGATAGAATCAGCCAAAAATAGAGCCGTGATCAAAATGGTATGCATTGGCTTTATTCAGACAAAGTGATCTATAAATGTTTCTCACTAGTACCACTAGTGTGGTGAAAGTTGAGATATATAGCATGTAGTATCAAGGGCAAGATAGCCATGATTGGGATAGTTCAAAATATGCAGCCAAAAAATGCGAAGAACTATATGACGACCTCACGAGAATTGACCAAAAGAGAAGAGCCACAAAATCTCAGACCTAAACGAAGAAATAGGTGCTAAACCCTATAACTGGTTTAAGGGGCTAAGAGAAATATGTTGACTCTCTCTCAAGTCCAAGTTAGACCCACAATCGTCCTTAAATTTACAGATTTGTTACTTGGAAGGCCACTCACGTGTGCACGTGTGCAAGCATATATACAACTTTTAGACAGAGAAAGAGAAAGAGAAAGAGAAAGAGATACACCTAATGGCAATTATTAAGAGAAAAATAATAATGTGAATGGAGAAGTAAAAAAGGAAAAGGTACTCAGTTTCTGGCAAGAAAAAAAGCACAAGAGAACAAAATAGAGGCCCTCGTGCAAACTGGATGTCTCAATGTACATCACAAACTTTGGTTAAAGTCATAAATAAACGAAAAAGGAAGCAAAAGGAAAGGGCATGATATGCTTCATGCCTTCATGCGTGCGTGTGGGTACATTCCTCTCCCTTTCTTCTGCAACCATTGCCATGGCCCCCTCTCTCTCTCCTCCAAACCAAACCAATTATTTGAAACCTTTCTTCCACCCTAACGTGCGTCTATATGTATCCTATCTGTAATTCTGTTCTGTGAATCTCTTGTGTGATCCACCTAACTAAGTCTTATCGTATGCGCATTCCTATCTTGTTCTATTTGCTCCTAATATTTGTTTTTTTTTTTACACAATATTTACTTATTTTCTCATCAAGTATTTATTTATATTTTTTTCTCCCTTCAAATCTTTCTTATTTTTTTTGTAAGTATATTTACCATGATTGGTCCGACAGTACTATTCATCTCAATTATATGATCTTAATTATTGTGATTCATTAAATGGTCCCTGTTGCGCCATTTGTCTCCTCATTCTCCTGTCCACATGCTTGTCATAAGATATCTACATGCAGTAGTTTATGGCAATCTTCATTTCGTTTCATTTCTTTTCTTTTCTTTTCTTTATTCTAGTTGTTCTTTTTTAATAAAACAAGAGTCAATTTTGAAAAAAATAAAAAATTAAGTGCATGTTTAGATATAATTAAATTAGATTTTTTTATTTTTATTTTTAAATTATTGTAATAATATTTAATTATGTTTACAAAATCAATTTTAGGCTTTTATATGAAATTCAATACAAAATAAAAAAATTTAATTTTTTTTTTCATAATCTTTGAAAATTAAAACTTATAATTCTACCTTATAAATTATTCTTTATATTTTGATATATAAATATCATTTTATCCTTAATTAAATAATTTTTTTAATTATTTTATACATGTTTTGATTATTTAATGTATAAAAGTGATTTTTTTATACCAACTAAATGAAACAGATTAATTTAAAACACTCAAGAAGTAGATATAAGCAAATACAATATAGAGAAGATTGAGTTACACATTCAAAGAATGATTTAGAAGAATAGTAGTGTCCTAAAAAACATTAGCCTTAAGGTAAGATTTTTACGTGAATCAAGATGAACGAGTGGATAGAGATAAGTAGACGACGACGGCGGAATGTGGAGATATTACATGGAAGGAAGCAGGGCAAGATGGACATCGCTAGAGGAGAGCTAGATGGGAAGCATGCTGGTACCGGAGTAGTCTTTTTTTTCTTCTCAGAGATGCCAAAAAATTTTGGAGCTAGAGAGATGTGGGGGGTATTCCAGAAATATGGGAATATTGGTGAAGTTGTCATTCAGGCTAAGAGAGATGAAAGAGGTCGACGTTTTGGCTTCGCACGTTTCTTTGATGTAAGAAATCCTCATACCTTTGCTATCAATCTTGACAAGATAATCATTGGGGGTCAGAAGATCTTTGTCAATTTATCAAGGTATCAACGAGGAAAACGGGGAGGGGGGGAAAGGTACAGGGAAGGAGCCGACAACATAAGAAAGAACTAATTGTGGAGAACATAAAATATATGCAGAGACAGGTTGGGACATCCTATGCACATGTGGTGAAGTCTGGAACTCAAGCAAGGCCAATTAAAGGAATGGATGTTAGTGCAAGGACGACAAAGAAGGAGTTTGCACACCTTCACTTTGACGTAGATGAGAGTGAAGTTCAGAAACTAAACAAGGTGTTCATTGGGCAAGTTTCTAAACCAGGGATGTCATACAATATCCAAGAAGAGTTCCACAGACAAGGTTATTTCTCAGTCAAGGTTACTCCACTGGGATCTAATCTTGTTCTTATGAAGGCTATTGATGAAGGTGAAATTCATGCTCTTATCAATGAAGCCAAAGATTGGCTTGGCATGTGGTTTGATGAAATTCATAGTTGGAAACCCAGTGAGGTTGATAACGAAAGGTTAGTTTGGGTTCATTGTTATGGTGTTCCTGCTCATGCTTGGTCTGAGAAGTTTTTTTCATTATTGGTTTCTGCTCTTGGAGAGTATGTTAATGTAGACGTTAATGCGTGGAAGAAAACCATGATGGATGTGGCGAGAATATTGTTCAGAACAAAGGTTCATGATCCGGTGAATAGGGTGATTAAGGTGAACATAAATGGAGATGTCTTCTCTGTTAAATTAATTGAAGATCGGTATGGTCCATTACAATGGGTAATGCCCTGTGAGAAAGAGCATCGTTTATCTAGTTCTGGCGATGAGTCTTACGGTGGTGAATCAGTATTTCCGGCAGAAGGTGAAGCAGGGGAATGTTTTGAAAAAGTGGATAATTTGAATACGATTATTAATGATACATTAATGGGTCCAATTTCTAATGAGAATAATGTGGTGAGAAGAGGTGATGTAAATCATAATTCAGGGATTATGCAGTGTATGGAGGGATGTGATGGAGTGGCGGTTAATAATAGTAATTCAATACAAATCATTGTGGCACACAATCAGAGCCATGATGATCACATGGCTAAGGAGGGTGAAGTGAGCGCATGTATTGGTGAGACGGATGGGAATAAGTCTGGGCCTATGATTGTTATTGAAGATCCATTTGATGGGCCACTCAAGAGTGTGGGCGTAGGTAACTGTAAGGAGGCTCAACTCATGAATATTGAAATGGGTACAACATTGGATATTGAAAGAGATGAGGGAGGTTGCGGTACTATGTTGGGTTCTAAGGGTCTGATAAATCGTAATGGGCTTGATGATCCAATTCAGTCTCAATGTGAAGTTGTTGGATCGATTGTCTATCCAGCAATCTATCCTTACGCAGTATCCTATAAACTCCCTAATTCAAAACGAGAGACACTTTCCCTTTTGGGTAACCATTGTGTCTCTGTGCTTAACCAAGATCGTGATCGTGCATCCATCTCTATGGAATGCTCTAAGTTTTCGGGGGGGGCTCTATTTTGTGTTGTGGCTCTATTTCTGACTCAGATATTAACAGATGCAATGACAAATTCTGGGTGAATTATGAGTGATCTGTTGCAGCTAAAGTTTAGAAATTTGCCAAGAAGCTGGGGGTTTTAGGAAAGGAGGAAGATGTTGTCTATGTTGAAAAGATTCATCAAATGGAGGCTCGTGATTTTCAGGCCAAAGTTCAGCGGGGAGAAAAGAACCATAACTCATGAAGATTCTTTCACTGAATATGCGGGGGCTAGGAGATCGTGCAAAAAGAAGGAGAATGTGGTCTCTTGTTCTTTCTGGTAAGTTTGATTTTTGTATGTTACAAGAATCTAAACGTGCTAGTATTGATGCAAATTTATTAGCAAGTATCTGGGGTAGCTGTGACTTTGATTGGGTAGCTAAACCTTTACAAGGGTTGTCTGGTGGATCTGTTTCTGTTTGGAAATCAAGCTTGTTATCTGTTAAATTCAATTTCTCTGGTGTTGGCTTCTTAGGTGTGTGCGCTATTTATAAAAACTCTAATTCTTTGTTTTATTTCGTTAATGTGTATTCTTCATGTAATATGCCTGGAAAACGTAAGTTGTGGAAAGACTTATATATATCAAAAAGGGGTTTTGAAAAGGGGGAATGGTGTGTAGCTGGGAATTTTAATGCAATTGTGTCTAAAAGTGAAAGAAAGGGGTTATCTATTTAGGATAATCAGAAGGAAATTGAAGACTTCAAGTTGTTTATTGCTAAAATGGAATTATGTGATGTACCTCTTTTGGGGAAAAAATACACATGGTTTAGCGTTCATGGAAATTCTATGAGCAGAATTGATAGATTCTTATTATCTGAAGGTCTAATTGCTGAGTGGAATGTTACTACTCAGTGGGTGGGGGATAGGGACATTTCTTATCACTGTCCTATTTGGTTGATGTGTTCAAATAGCAACTGGGGGCCTAAACCATTCAGATTTAATAACTGCTGGATGGATTATAAGGGTTTTAAGCCCTTTGTGGAAGAATGTTGGAACTCTTTTCAGCTGGAGGGGTGGAAGACTTATGCTCTAAAGGAGAAAATGAAAATGTTAAAAGAGATATTGTAATGGTGGAATAAGGAGATTTTTGGCTTTATGGATCTAAAAATTGACAAAACAGTTGAAGAACTTAATGCTCTAGATGTTATGGCTTCTTGGGGAGGTAGTATTGACTTAGGTCGCAAAAAATTATTAACAGCACAGTTTTGGCAGCAGTTACATGATAAGGAGAGCTTGAATTTGCAAAAATCTAGAGCTAGATGGATACTTGAAGGGGGTGTCAATAGTAGGTATTTTCATGCCTGCTTAAATTCAAAAAGGAGAAAAAATCAGTTGGTTGCTCTGAAAGTGGGTGAGGCTTGGCAAGAAGGTGTGGATGAGATTAAATCTAAAGTTAAAAGACATTTTGAATAGAGTTTTATCGAATCAGATTTTTGTAGATCTATTTTGGATGGAATTCATTTCCAGTAGCTCTCTAATGAAGATAATTTGAGTCTTTCTGCTCCATTTACAGCTAATGAAGTTAAGGAGACAGTGTGGAGTTGTGAAGGGAATAAAAGTCCTGGGCCTGATGGATTTAACTTTAATTTTATTAAGTCTTGTTGGGATTTGATCAAATCTGAGGTGTGTGATTTTATTCAAGAATTCTATGTTAATGCTCGCTTGCCTAAGGCTATAATAGTTTCTTTTTTTGCGTTAATTCCTAAGAAGGATCGTCCACAATCTTTTTCAGATTATAGACCAATTTCTCTTATTGGAAGCCTCTACAAAATAATTACTAAGTTTCTTGCTTTTAGGTTGAAAAGAATATTAGGTAAGGTAATATCTTCATGTCAATCTGCTTTTCTTCCAAATAGGCAAATTCTTGATGGTGTTTTAGTTGTTAATGAGATTATTGACTTGACAAAAAGGAGGAAGGATAATTGTCTTTTATTGAAAGTGGATTTTGAAAAGGCTTATGATTCTGTAAGTTGGGATTATTTAGATTATATGCTGATTAGAATGAGGTTCAATTCTATTTGGAGAAAGTGGATGAAGGCTTGTATCTTTTCTAACTCATCGTCGGCTTTGGTTAATGGGAGTCCTATGGAAGACTTTGAAGCCAAGAGGGGTTTAAGGCAAGGTGATCCTTTGGCTTCTTTTTTATTCCTAATAGCTGCTGAGGGGTTGGCTGGATTGGTTAGTAAAGCGGTGAAATTAGGTTGTTTGAAGTGTTATATAGTGAATCAAGACATCTTTCCCTCTTCTTCAGTTTACAGATGACACCATTATGGTGTGTGAGGGTTCATGGGATAATCTATGGAGAATTAAAATGATTCTAAGGAGCTTTGAATTAACTTCGGGTCTGAGAGTGATTTTCCAAAAGTAATCTATTTGGCATAAACTTAGATGATCACTTCTTGGCTGCAACATCTATTTTTTTATCTTGCTGCATTGGAGTTTTTCCTTTCAAGTTTTTAGGAATTCCAGTGGGAGCTAATCCAAGGAGATGTTCTACTTGGCTTCCGGTGGTGGAATCTATAAACAAGAGGTTATCTCTGTGGAAAGGATGTTTTTTATCTATGGGTGGCAGAGTCACACTTGTTAATTCTGTTTTGACTAGTATGCCTCTATATTTTTTCTCCTTCTATAAAGCTCAAAAAAAGATTGTGAAAATACTCATAAAGATTCAAATGAATTTCTTATGGGGAGGAGGTTTAGAGCATCAAAAAACAAATTGGGTTTGTTGGGAAAAAGTTTGTCTTCCGAAGAAGTTTGGGGGCTTAGGTGTGAAAAATCTTGAGTTGCTTAATATTTCATTGTTATCTAAGTGGAAATGGCGTTGTTTGACGGATCGAAATGCCATCTGGTTCAATTTATTGTCTTATAAATATGGCTGTTTGGCTAAGAGTGTATTGCAGGAATCAACCTCATCTCTTAACCGCGAATCATCCATCTGGTGGAGGGATTTAATTTTGTTGAATTTACACAGAGGTGGTTGTTCTTTTTGGTTCCCAGAGGCGGTTCGGTTTAAACTTGGGTCAGGTGAGGATATTAGTTTCTGGAGCCATAAGTGGCTTGGTATGGCTCCTTTTAAAGATTGCTTCTCTAGACTTTTTCAAGTGGCTGCGAACAATACTTTGACAATTGTTGAAATGGGTAATTGGAGTGGAGATAGGTGGGTTTGGAATTAGAGGTGGACACGTAATTTATTTGTTTGGGAGGAGGAGCTTTTGAAGGAACTTGAAGATGTACTTGTCTCTGTTATTCCTCAAAAAGATGTGTGTGACTCATAGATCTGGATCCCTGACAACTTAAATGATTTTTCCGTGAAATCTGGTTATTTACATTTATTGAATCTTCATAGGTCTTTGAATCTTAATCCAATCTTGGCAAAGGCTTACTAGGTTTTATGGAAGAGTGTTGTACCATCCAAAGTTATTGTCTTTGCTTGGAGGTTGTTTCAAGATCGGTTACCAACAAGGGAGGCGTTGGCTCTCAGAGGAATAA
This sequence comes from Ormosia emarginata, assembly GCA_029884605.1. Classification (NCBI taxonomy): domain Eukaryota; kingdom Viridiplantae; phylum Streptophyta; class Magnoliopsida; order Fabales; family Fabaceae; genus Ormosia; species Ormosia emarginata. Next base: position 8,374,570 of record JAQQTP010000056.1, on the reverse strand, counting down.
TTCCTTCTGATCAAGGTGTTTCTTGTGTTTTTTGCTTTTCTCATTGTGAGAGTTGCAACCATTCATTTTTTATGTGTCCTTTTTCTAATAATGTTTTGGTTTGTAATTTATGTTTGGCTGGGTTTTGATGGTGTTTATCATAATGATGGTGTTAGTCACTTCCTGCAACATATGACTATTATCAAGCGGAGGAAGTTTAAAAGAATAAGACACATCATTTGGTTTGTGGTTATTTGATCTCTTTGGTTATTGAGGAACAATATTATTTTTCAGGGGGTAGTAGCTGATTGTACTTCTGTGATTGCTCAAATTAAGTTAATATCTTAGGGGTCGTTCATTTGTAGAGAGGACAAAAATTCAGATCTTTCTTATTCAAATTAGTGTAGTAATCCTTTGGGTTGCCTTCAGGCTATGTAACTTTGTATTTTGATGTATTGGGTTGGAGTACTCCTTATACTCTTTATCAATATATTTTTTCTTATAAAAAAAACAGATTAATTTAAAATTATTTTTTAACTAACATATCTAAACATAAAAATAAATCAATTATAATAAATTATAATAAAAAAAATTTATATAATAATTAATTATTAAAATAATCAAAATTTTCATAATTAAACCAAACACACACTGAGACTAGGGATGAAAACTCAAAGAATAAGCTTCCTAATCGTCTAAAAGAAATTATAATGACATATACTTCTATTCATTGAACAAATTAGAAAAAATAAGGTTAATTCCTCTCAACTTAAGGCCCCACAAACTTTAGAATTATATACTATATTCCTATATAGTTTGGACTTTGAACTGAAATGAAACTATTATTACTATTAATGTTGACTTTGACGAAAATGAGACGTAAGCGTAAAATGCATACCTTAGTTCTTGATCCCATGTATGTTACTAATTTATTAGTATGCTTGTTACTTGCTGGGTGCATGCTTTGCAGTTGGTAGGTGCGCTTCCATTGGCTTATAGATTTTCCTTGAGAATTGAGAGTTGTATCTTGCTAGTTTATCAAAGGATAGTTTTTCTCTTAATTGAAATTATTTAAAAAATAAATAAATAAAAATATATTTATTTTTAAATATTTATTATGTTAAGATAATAATACACTTTAGATTAAATAAAAAATAGATATGCCCTAAACATAATATGAACTGGTACGATTTTAGTGTGATTTTATTGGCTCAATATTTATACAATTTATGTTGACTAAGTCTATGAAAGGATTTTTTTTATAATATATAAAATAAGTTGTCATGTATAACTCCATGTAAGCTCCAAATCATGAAAGGCCATATTACCATTTTTTGCATATGCATTTATCGGACTTGATTTCATTAATAATAATTAAAAAGAAAATAGTGTTACAATTAAATTTAGTGAGAAGAAATTGAAACGATGGGAGAGAGAAATTCTTAGGTGCCATGGATCAAGAGTTTTCTCATACTCTGTATTACTGAATGTGTAACAAACTAGTTTTGAGATGCATCATTATCTCTCACTCTAATTATATTTTTAATGTTATAACCGATTTATTACGCATTTAATAGTGTAAAGCAATAGACATTCTCTTGTTCCGAGATCACCTAAGAATCTATCAGAGACCATTATTTCTTGTTTTGATTCTTTTCATTTATCTTGTGAACAGAGACATTGATTGTGGGGAAAATTAATGTGAAAGAATACTAAGAAATAATATTTAATCTTGAAAGATATAAAAAGTTTAAGATTATTAAAAATATTCACATAAAATTTATTTAGATAGAAGGACTATTAGATTTTATCTAATACACAAAAATAGCCTTAAATTTTTTTTTGTATGGTTATTGTTTGTTAATGAGTGGTTATTTGTTCTTGTGAAGTGATTAAGAGTTATAAATAAAGTTATATATTAGATATATGAAATTATGAAGGAATTTGTGAATTTTTATTACTTTTTATTCAGTGGTTATTTGTTTCTAATGAGTAGTTACCAATTGTAAATGAAGTTCTATATATTAGATCATATTTATGAAATAAAAAAGAAATTTATGAATGATTATTGATTGTTGTTGAGTGATCATTTGTAACTATTGTGTAACTATTGAAGATAAATATTGTTCTTTTTACAAAGATACATGAAATTATGAAGAAAAAAATGCCAATGATCATTACTTTTTATTGAGTGATTATTTCTTCTCATTGAGTGGCTAGCAATTATAAATAAGGTTGTATATTAGATCAATGAAATTAAGAAGAATTAAATGAATGACTATTGATTGTTATTGAGTGGTCATTTGTGCTCACTATAATTGACAATGATAATAATTTTGATAATAACAAATAAGGAAGAAATGAGGCAAAGATCAAGTTCCTTAAAGTATCAAGAATAGTCTATGTTGGACTTAAATCTTTTGTTAAAGTATAAAAGCAAATCACACTTAAGCTTGCTCTTCAAATTTCATAAGTTGTTTTTCATCTTAAACTTTTCATGAAGAATATTAGTTCATGTTCTTGAAAATGTTTTTGATCAAGCATAATGTGTTTTAGGAAGATTGAAATTTGTTTGAGTACTTTGAGTGCATATGACTCTAACCAACATAGACTTGGAAGTCAAATAATTAATTATCCTCATGGAATAATCGATTATTTTCTCCTTAAGACTTTGTCTTAGTTTTTGTCCAAGCCAAATAATCGATTAGTCTTACAACATAATCGATTATTTGAGTCTGGCAGTAGTTATTGTTTTTGCTCAAATTGCAAAAAATGAATTAGTTTGTATGGATAATCAATTATTTGATTCTGACATAATGCATTCTTTGAGGTTTGAAAGCAATAATTGATTAGCCATCTTCAATAATCGATTATATAATTAAAATAGAAATGCACATTTTTACTTCTAATCACAAATAATCAATTATGTGAAAAGCAATAATCGATTATCTCAGTTATTCAACAACTAAGCTTTTGAACTATCACACAAATAATCGATTATGGCTTAGCAATAATTGATTGTCAAGACTTTCTAAAATAGAGTAAAATGGCAAGTTTTCGCATTTAATGCTTTCCAACCACCTGCAATGGCACTAATAGCTCATGGGCTTTAAATGCAAAAGTTTAGGGGACTTAAACATAGTTGGAAAACATTATGGAAAATCATTCTTAAGCATTCATTGAAAGTTCTAACTATTCTTTCTCATAATTTCCTATTTTTGAGCTTAAGTATGTGATTCTTTGATATCATTAGACTTCCATTTGTATCATTTACTCTCTTAAGAGTTTCTACATGTTTTTTTCATCTTGTAATCACTGTAAGAGGGTAAAGTATTCCTTAAGAGAGCAAAGGGTGAAATATCCCTTATGAGTGAGGCTTAAACACTAAGGTTGAGGTATCCCTAAGAGTGTTGTGAGTGCTATTTGGTGTTAAGGTTGAAAGAACCTGTTGAAGCTTGAAGATTAGTGGAAAAATCTTAGGTATGTCACTTGAGGATTGGTCGTAGGTCACAAGAAGTGACTGAATATAAATCATTGTCTACACTCTCTTCTCCCTATCTCTTTTATATTTGGGCAATTTATCTTATTGTGTTATCTTGTATACCTTCATTCTTGGTCGTTGTTTGCTGAAACTTTTATGAGTGGTGCTCATCTTCTTATATCCCTTCATTTCTTGTAATTAATAGCTTTAACAAAAACTGATAAACTTGTGTTTTGTGAAAAGTTTATAAAAATCTTTTACAAACTCGATTCACTACCCTTTTTGAGTTTGAAGTTACTTGGTAACAAGTGGTATCAGAGTTCAACTCTTGTGTAAAAAGTTCAACAGCTTCAAGAGGAGAGATGACTTCTTCAAATTGTTCTTTATCAAATGGTACTTCTGTTAATAGACCTCCCTTGTTCCATAATGATGCATATGTGTATTGGAAGGAATGCATGAAATTTTTTATTGAAGTTATTAATTTGGATGTATAGGATGATGTAGAAAATGGTTCTTTTGTCCCTACACATCTTGTTAATGGTGTAAGGATTAACAAAATAAAAAGGAATGGACCAACAAGGATAAGAAAGTGCAATACAATTTGAGAGCTTACCACAACCTTGTGGTATAATAAGTTCTTTAGGAAATTAAATTGTAAGACAATCCAAGAAATGTGGGACATTTTACAAGTTACCCATGAGGGTACTATTAAAGTAAAAAGATAAAAAATCAACACTCTCACACATGAATATAAGCTTTTAAGAATAAACCAAGGTGAAGCATTCAAGAAATGCAAAAGAGAATTACTCATATAGTTAACCATCTTGCTTCATTAGAAAGACATTTCTTAATGAAAATCTTATTAACTAAGTGTTGAGGTGTTTAAGTAGGAGTTAGCAACCAAAGATGACGGCTATTCTGGAGTCAATGAACTTTGCTACCATGACCTTTACTATGCTTTTTGGAAAGCTTCAAGAGCAAGAATTGAAGCTAAATAGGCTGAATCAACCTGAGGAGCTTGATAAAAAGAATAAAAGGATTGCTATCAAAGCCACCTCCTCCACATTTGATACAGATGATGAAGATTATGGAGATGGCTTGGAAAGTTTTAAGCTTAATAAGAAGAACCTTAGTTTCCTTGTGAAGAAATTTGGAGAGATTCTCAAGAAAAAAGAAAACCAAAGAAGACCTATCATAAAGGAAAAGAAACTTCATCCACTTCTACATGATATGAATATGGTAAACTTGACATATGAAGATAAAGTGTTCAATTTACCAAAAGAAAGTGGAGAAGTTTGATAAGAGACTCTCAAAGGAGAAAAGCTTATATAACATGGGTTGACAATGATGTAGACTCAACAGATAGCTTCGACAATAAGGAGACTCATCTTTGTCTCATGGCTAAAGAAGATGAGGAAGATGATGATGACATAGATGTAGTATCCTCTAACATTGACTCATCTCCTTCTTATAGTAAATTACGAGATGCATTTGAAGAATTGTATGATGAATTCATGAGACTAGCTAGACTTATTTCCTCTTCTAAGAAAACGATTTCATCTTTGGAAAATAAGATTTCAATTTTAAACAAAAGATATTGAGGAACTCAAGATTGAAAATGAAACTCTTGGATTGATTAATGTCAATTCTTCATGTATGACTTGTACCTCATTTAAGCTTGCATCTACATCCTCTACTTGCCCTTCATGCAAAGTTTTTGAAAAAGAAATTGAGGACTTGAAAAACACCCTTGCCAAGTTTACCTTTGGAAGGGACAATTTAAATATATTGCATGGAACTCAAGATTAAAAATGAAACTCTTGGATTGATTGATGTCAATTCTTCATGTATGACTTGTACCTCACATGAGCTTGCATCTACATCCTCTTATTGCCCTTCATGCAAAGTTTTCTAAAAAGAATTTGAGCACTTGAAAAACACCTTTGCCAAGTTTACCTTTGGAAGGGACAATTTAAACATATTACTTTAGAAACAAAGATGTGTCTTTGCGAAGGCCAGTTTGGGAACATTTTTTTGTTTTATACAATTTCAAGGTGTAATCGAAGTCTTAGTATAAATGATATTTGCTAAGTTGTGAACTTACACATACTCTAACTCTATTAGAGTCAAAATTATTAGGGAAACGAAGTTACTAAAATAATAACTTTGAATTAGTCTCAAGAAGTGAGATCCAAAAAGAGGAGTAACTACACTTAGGATTTTCGGAAGATATAAGCGAAGATCTCAACCAGAAGACAGTAGTTGTTTAAAGATTCAAATTTCAAATCAGATAAATAAAGTTTGAATTTGAAACAGAAGTTAGCAGCAGCTATGAATGTAAGATCCAGACAATATAAAGATTGCTGACAAAGATTAGGCAGTTACTTGCAGCACGAGGATTGTTGACGAATATTGAGTAGTTACTTCACAAAGATTGTTGATAATGATTAGGCAACTTCTTTTTGTTTTAGAAACTTGTCAGAATCTTGTAAAAGGGGGTAGTTACTTAAGATTTCTATAAATACCAAAAGAATGAAAACATTTAGAGGTTGGAAATTCTATACTAACATATACTTGTAAACTCGATCTCTAGTCACTTTGACAATCACGAACAAACACACAAGTTTAGTCAAGTATGTTTCCATCTTGTTCCTTTTTTGTACAGTTTACAATTTCAATGCAGATTTAATTCAAAGTTCATTTACCCTTCTAGACATTTACTTTTCTGCAAAATCTCTTCTACTCCTGATTGAGTGGTCTACTAATCATTTGATTTCTTTTAATTGTTTTTCTTTACTTGCTTTCTTTACTTTTTTACAAGTTTATATTTCTATTCATTTTTACTTATCTGTACATTTACTTCTCTTGCTTTTACAATGATTTCTTTTGATTATTGTCATTTATCATTCTATAGCTTATATTTCCTGTCGATTTTACTTTGTTGTATTTTATTTCCTTGTTCTTTAAATTTCATGCCATTTAATTGTTTTCTTTATTTTACTGCAATCTTTAACTTTTAAGCAAGTTATTTCTATTGCATATTTTATCTATTTTCTTTTACTAAAAGTCTAGTACTACAACATTATTATACTTCAATTTTGATCTACACATCTTTTAAATCCAAAAATTGTTTCTACTACTAGACCTTTACAACTTTTCTACATAGATCTTTTTGTCCATCAAGAACTATAAGCTTTGGTGGGAATTACTATGTACTTGTGATTGAAGATGATTATTCTAGGTTTACATTAATATTATTCTTATCTCATAAAAATGATGTTTTTCAAGCTTTTAGAAAACTTACAAAAGTATTCAAAATGAAAAGAATTCTAACATTACATCCATTAGAAGTGATCATGATAGGAAATTTGATATCAAGATTTTGAAATCTTTTACAATGAAAATGGCATTGCGTGTAATTTTTTAGCTCTTAGAACTCCACAACAAAATAGAGTTGTTAAAAAAAATAGATTTTTAGAAGAAATGACTAAAACTATATTCACTAAGTGTAACTTTCCTAAATATTTTTGGATAGATACAGTAAGTATCGCTTATTATATAATAAATAGGGTTCTAATAAGGTCAATTTTAAAGAAAACCTCCTATGAATTATACAATGGAATAAAACCAAATAGTTCCCATCTTCATATGTTTGGATGCAAATCTTTTGTTTTAAACAATGCAAATGATAACTTGGGCAAATTTAATTCAAATTCCAATGAAGGTATATACCTCGGTTATTTTCTTCATAGTAAATCTTTAAGTGTATAACAAAAGAACTATGATTACTGAAGAGTCTATACATGTATTTTATGAGACAAACCCTAATAATGAGGAAATGATGTTGTTGATGATGTTGTAGAACTTTTGTTAAAAACACACTTGGATGACAAAGAAAAGGAAGCAAAGAAAGAAGAAGAAAGTCAATTTGAACCCCCAAAGCAAAAGGAATCATAAGTCAAGGATCCTAAGGAATGGAGGACTTCAAGATATCTTCCTCTTGACAAAATAATTGGCGATATATCAAAAGGGGTAACAACTTGAAACTCTCTTAGAGATTCATGTAATCATATAGCCCTTATTTCTCAAATTGAACCTAAAGATTTAGATGAGATCATTATTGATGAACATTAAATCTTAGCTATGCAAGAAGAATTAAATCAATTTGAAAGGAACCAAATATGGGAACTTGTTCCAAGGCCTAATGATCATCCAATAATTGGTACCAAATGAGTCTTTAGAAATAAATATGATGAAACAGGAATAATAATAATAATAATAATAAATAAAGCTAGACTTATTGCTAAATGATATAATCAAGAAAAAAATTGATTATAAAGAGACATATGCTCTCATTTCTATATTAGAAGCTTATTAGAATGTTACTTGCTTTTGTATGCATCATGGATTTCAAGCTTAACCAAATGGATGTGAATAGTGTTTTCCTAAATGATTTTGTTCAAGAATAAGTGTATGTGGAACAACCTCTTAGTTTTGAAAATTATAAGTTGTCCAACCATGTTTTTAAATTAGAAAAGACGTTGTATGGCTTAAAACAAAATTATAAGTTCCTTTTAAAAAAACGTTTTTCAAGGGTAAGGTTGACACTACACTTTTTATCAAAAGCAAAAGGCATGACATTCTCATTGTACAAAATTATGTCAATGACATTATATTTGGTGCTACTAATGAATCTTTGTGTAAGGAGTTTGTTAACCTCATGTAAAGTGAATTTGAGATGTCAATGAAGAGTGAAATCAATTTCTTCCTTGGATTTCAAATTAAGCAAATAAAGGATATAGGACTTTAATAAGTCAAACCAAGTATTGCAAGGAATTGCTCTAGAGATTTGGAATGAACAATGTAAAAGAAATGGCTACTCCAATAAACACATCTTGTTATTTGGACAAGGATGAAGGAGGTAAACCACTAGGAATCACTAAATATAGAAGTATGGTTAGCTCACTCCTTATCTTACCGTATATAGGCCGGATATAATGTTTATTATTCATGTGTGTGCAAGATATCAAGCTAATCCTAAGGAATCACACCTAAGTGCTGTAAAAAGAATAATGAAATATCTTATAGGCACTACACAAATAGGCTTATGGTACCCCAACAGTGCCTCATGTAGTTTATTTGGTTATTCCGATTCTAATTTTGTGAGTTACAAAATGGATAAGAAAAGTACTAGTGGGATATGACACTTGCTTGAGAGCTCTTTAGTTTCTTGGCAAAGCAAGAAACAAAATAGTGTGACATTGTCTACTACTGAAACTAAGTATGTTGCAGTCAGAAGTCATTGTGCTTAAGTTTTTTGGATGAAGGAACAACTTTTGAATTATGAACGGTAGCTAGATCACATCCCTATAAGATGTGATAACACTAGTACAATCAACCTGACTAGGAATCTCATATTGCACTCAAGAACCAAGCACATTGAAATAAGACATCATTTTATAACAGATTAATGCAAAATGAAGATTGTATGCTTGAGTTTGTAGAAACATCTGAACAACTAGCTGACATATTTAGAGAACCTTTGGCTAAGGAAAGTTTCTTTTTTATAAGAGGAGAACTTGGAATAATTGATCAATCATGCATATGAGTGATTGCTTGTGTTTGCTGCTTTTTATACTCTATTTTGTTTATTATCATTGAGAATTCTTTACTAATTTAGGTGTCAGATGTTCTCCTAAATTTATTTTGCAGGAGCTTGATTCATGACTAAGTCCCCTAATTTTACTTTCAAGGCTCAAGCTGCTGCAAAATCAATTTCTCATGTGTTCCTAGAGAAGAATAATATGTTATTAGGGATGAATAATCTATTATTCAAGGTGCACAATGGATTATTGGAAGTTACTATTAGGCATATGGCATTGAGGTTGTAGCTGAAATTAAGGCAGAAGAAGGAGAAGACCAAGCAGCCTTTGCTAATATGGTGATGGAGGAACCAGCCAAGGAAAATCCACCTCTTGGAGCTCAACTAGATATGTCAGCTTGGATTCTTACCGTTGTTGAGAGACTCCAAACTCAGATAACTTATTTTCAGATCTATGCGGAGCACAACTTTGGAGCTATTTATAACTGCCTTGATGCACTTGAGCGTTGCTTTCAACCACCAGGAGACCATAAGGCTTAGTCATGAGTCTCTTTTATTTTGTCATTTTGGATAATCTAAATTTGATATTAGTATGCTTATCCTAGGATTCTATTGGTCATCTTCTTGATGATGAATGGTTATCCTAGTATTCTGGTTAGTTATGCTAATGCATCATGTTAACCTAACTATGAACTATGATATGTTATGATGCTTATGATAAATGCTTAAGTATGATCCTTATGATGGAAATTACATGTTGAATATGATGGATGGTTATTTGGAAATGATTTTATGTTTCCATATGTTGTTTTTTTTTTATCAAGAAGAAAGGGGGAGAAGAAAATGGATATTGAGAACATGAGAAAGTACAAGGTAATTATTTTAAATGGTCTCGAGATTCCAAATTTAACAAGGAGTACGCATCTCTGACTGGAAAACATCTTACAAAATAGAGGGGGAGTAAGAACTCCTAACACCCTTTGTGAATTCCAATTTATTTGATCTAACTCTTTTTTCAATAGTTGTTTATCATCATCAAAAAATGGGAGAATATAATTGGCAATGATAATGGTCTAACAAATAAGGAAGATATATGGCAAAGATCAAGTTCCTTAATGCTTCAAGAATAGTCTATGTAGGATTTATATATTTTATTAAGGTATAAAGGCAAATCACACTTAAGCTTGCTCTTCAAATTGCAAGAGTTATTTTTCATCTTAAACTTTGATGAAAAATCCTAGTTCATGTTCTTGAAAATGTTTTTGATCAAGCATAACGTGTTTTAGAAAGATTGAAATTTGTTTGAGTACTTTGGGTGCATATGGCTCTAACCAAGACATAGACTTAGAAGACAAATAATTGATTATTCTCTTGGAATAACGAATTATTTGCTCACTAAGACTTTGTTATAGTTTTTGTCCAAGTCACAACATAACTGATTATGAGCTTGGCAGTAGCTATTGTTTGTGCTCAAATCGAAAAAAAAATCAATTAGACCGTCTGGATAATTGATTATTTGATTTTGACATAATGTTATTTTTTGAGGTTTGAAAGCAATAATCGATTAGCCATCTTGGATAATCGATTATATAATTAAAATTAAATGGTATGTTTTTCTTTCAATCACAAATAATTGATTATTTGAAAAGTAATAATCAATTACCTCAATTATTCAGCAATTAAGCTTTTGAACTATCTTGTAAATAATCAATTACGGCTTAGTAATAATCGATTATCTGGGCTTTCTAAAATATAGTATAATGGCTAGGTTTCATATTTTATACTTCCCAACTACTCCCGCAACAACACTAATAACTCATGGGCTTTAAATGCAAAAGTTTAAGGGACTTAAACATAGTTGGAAAATAATACAAAAATTCATTCTTGAGCATTCATTGCTAGTTGTAACTATTCTTTCTTATACTTCCTTGTTTTTTAGCTTAAGTGTATGATTCCTTGATACCATTGAACTTCAATTTGTATCATTCACTCTTGTAAAAGTTTCTACTTGTTCTTTTCATCTTGTAATCATTGTAAGAGGACGAGGTATCCTTCAAGAGACCAAAGGTTGATATATCCCTTGTAAGTGAGGTTCAAGCACTAAGGGTGAGATATTCTAAGAATGTTGTGAGTGCTCTTTGGCATAAATGTTGCAAGTATTTGTTGAAGCTTGAAGATTAGTGAAAAAATCTCTGGTATATCACTTGAGGAGTAGATGTTGGTCACAAGGAGTAGTTGAATTATCATAAATTGTTGTTTGCACTTTCTTCTCTCTACCTCTTTTATATTTAAGCAATTTATCTCATTGTGCTATCTTGTATACAATCATTCCTAGTTTTGTTTGCTGAAAACTTATGTGAGAGATGCTCATCTTCTTCTATCCATTCAACTCCTGTAATTAATAACTTAAACAAAAATTGATAAACTTGTGTTTTGCAAAAGATTTGCAAAAATCTTTTACAAACTCAATTCACCACCTCTTGAGTTTGAAGCCACTTAGTAACACTTAGTGGCTAATAGTAATAAATAAAGTTCCTTTTTGTAAAGATACATGAAGTTATAAAGAAATTTGCATATAATTATTACATGTTAATGAGTAATTATTTATTCCCACTAAGTAGCTATTGCTTTCATTAAGAATATTTTTATCTATTAAATAAAATATAATGATTTCTCTCTTTAAATAAATTTTTGATTGTTTTACTTGATAATTTGAATCTTTTTATATCTCTAAGATTAAGTATTCATTCTTAACAGTAATTGACATTAATTTTTCTTGTCCAATTGACCTAGTATTTTACTTGCAAGAATGCATTTACTTTATTTTCTTTAACATGTATGAATACATGTACTTGTTTAGAGTGGTACAAGTACTATATTCTTATTTTAATTTTTGATTTTATAGTGCACATTGTCTGTTGTACTTGTCTGTATTGTAAAATAAAAATCTATACACTCTTTAATTACAATAACCATTAAAGTTATTTTCACTAGGTGAAGTTGGCTACATGAATTATATAACACCATTATATTCTATCATAAATCATGTTTTCATATAACTCTAAGTTCTATTTTAAGTTGCAATGACACAAGAATGAGGGTTGAATTGTGTTTCCTTTTTCCTAAAAAATCAACTTTCTTAACTTTCTTAATTTATTAGACTTGGAGGTGAAAAAGTTTCAACTTAACTCAGTATATCAGTGAGAAGGTTCAGATTAGTTAAGCAAGATAGAGTGAGAAGGTTCTTAAGAAAGTTTGCTAGTTGAGATATAAGAACTTTCTCACTACTAAAAATAAGTTTATGTATTCTCTTCAAACCTGTATTTTTTTTCTTCAAATTCCTTTATGTAATAAACACATCTAAGAATAGTAGTTCAACTTATATTAAGAGTGAATTAGTTATATTTCTTTGAGAAAGTTTCACTAACAGATTCAGTTATCTTAAAAATCAATTTCTGAGCTTTTATAAGTTTACCAACATTGATAAGAATAAATAGAGATAAAGGAAGAACAACTAAACACTAGAATTTATACTGTTTCACCCTAAAATCCACATGGGGCTACATCTGGTATCTAGTAATAATTAGTATCTTCCACTATCAAGAGTATTCTTTCTCAACTAAGCCTCTCCAAGCTTCAACACAAGTATTCTCTAACACAGCCTCTCTAGGCTCAACATATGTAGTCTTTTACACAGCCTCTTCAACTCACCTTCACAAGGTTTTAAGTGACTTGTATAACCCATAAGCTCACTTTTGATACACAAGAATCAGTATAAGGTTAAAGATATTTGTTACAATTGGGTGGCTCTCGAAAACACTCAAGGAGTTGATTAACACAGCTTAATAAAGCTTATAATACACTTATAGAGGATTTGACAAATAGCAAATCAAGTAGGTAGAGATGTGAAGGTTATGTTCTTTGTGTTCATTGTTGGATTTTCACAAAAGATCTTAAACTTGAGTTTTTCAAGCTTGGATGCTTATATAGACTTCGAAAATATAGTTGTTGGGCACTTTTAATGGTAATTGTCCTTTCTTGTGGCATGTGAACATTTTCTTGTCTCTTCATGATGAGTCAACAAAAGTAGCTTTAGTGGGAAGGTTCAGCTAAATGTTCTCATGAGCAACCTTCTTGTTCTAGATCGTGATCTAAGAAAATAGTCTCATAGGTCAACTCAGCACGTATCAAGTCAGAGTCCGTTATTGACACCTTAGTGGGAACTTCACTCGTGACACTATTAAGACCCCGACACAATGTATGTCAGACCACGATATTGGGTAGCAACACGATTGCGAGATTTGCGCAGTGGATGAATCCCATGGTTATCCGTAACTGGCAATCACAAATCTTGCGTAATAATAGCACTTATAATCGTTTTTGACTGCTCATAACTGTAGTATCGATATTTCAATTTTATAAGGATCCTCTGCAACAGTCAATGGGACGTGTTTCCCTATTCAACCTCTATAAATATTAGGCTCAATCACCTTTAACAGTTAACTATTACTCTTTTGCTAATACCCTAATTGTGCACAACCTGACTTGAGCATTGGAGTGTCTTTGCAAATACCAATCACCCTGTTACAGCATACTACGCTGCTGCCCAAGGAGGAAAACACCAATTCGTGCCTATTCAAGTACACCTCAATATCCACTACTAAACATTGGTGTCATTTGTGGGAACCTTTAAATTCCTATTCTCATCTAACCATGGTAAGCACAAGACAAAACTCAAAGACGGGAGATGTTGCGCACGTCCTCGCAAGCCAAAGGCTGGGTCTAGCGGCACACCATCATCCTAACCTTGTCACACCACCACTAGTTGCTGAAACCTCTATCGTAAGGGACCAGGAGCCTAACACTAAGCACCTATGTGATAGGCAAGAAATCTCACTTTCTGATGAAAGCCCACACCCATCGTGCAAGACCTCTATGAGGGATTGACTTAGACCCCCTGTGCATGGAGCCAATTCCAACGATCATGTGCTTAGATTCCTAGTGCATCAGCGCCTGGGACACAAGAATAATAATGTTGATGATCTCCTGTCCCACCCAGAGGGCACGGTTCAATCTGACATATCTAGAACTCACCTATTGGATGTAGCGCGATAACAAGTGGTGGTGCTGGAGGTGCAACACCGCATAATAGAAAATATGGAGTGATTTGTGCATGAGGGTCAGGCCAGACCACACATCATGATGACAAAAAGCGGAACGCACCCAAAGGCCAGAGAAAAATGTCGCACGCTGACGTAAAAATATTCAATGTTGTTAATAAAAACCCGGACCTTAACAATCAGGAGCAGCCCTTCCCTACGCAATTAATAGAATTTAGAGTTCCTAGAAACTTCAAGTTTTCAGCCAACGTGGAGCTCTATGATGGGACTACGGACCCTCAAGAATATATAGATGTCTATATCCAGTCTATGCGCTTCCATTGGGGATCTCCATAATTACTATGTCATGCTTTCCCCCTCTTCTTGAAGAAGGCGGCCCTCAAATGGTTTGTTACCCTGCCACCAGGATCCGTCACTAACTTGCAAGGCCTCAAACAATGCTTCTTGCTACACTACACCACCAACAAGGAGCAACCAAGATCAATTAAATCTTTCATAAATTTGCCAAGGGCACGGCGAGCCCCTTCGCGAATACCTTAAGAGGTTCAATACGACTTGTATTAATGTGGAGAACCTCGTTGAGAGGATTACCTTCCACTATGTCAAAAGCGGCCTCCGAACCAATTCCCAATTTTTGCAATCTTTAGCAAAAAGAAAGCTAGAGAGTATGGAAGAATTTCAAGAATGGTTCCAGATGTACATAAACTTCGAGGAGGTTACTAAGGCTAAGAGGAGCCATAAAAAGGGTGAGTTATCTCACTAGAAAGGCAATCAGAATTCCTCACAACCCTAAAACTCCTCTAAGGACAATCCATCCCGGACCAAATATTCAACCTACACTCCTCTAAACACCCCACGTGCAACGATTTGAAAGAAATGTTTCAGACCGAGTTCCAGGATATCAAGAGGCCACCTCCTTTGAAGAAATATACTTAAAAGGATCGTACAAAGCATTGTTCATGGCACAAGGACTATGGCCGCAACACAGATGATTACTTTCAGCTTCATGACACCATTTAATCCTTGATTAGGGCAGGACAACTGGATCAATACATCAACCATGTCCAAATAATGGACGTAGCAGAAGATAGAATGAAAGAAAACACAACCCCAATCCTAGGTGGAGCTCCTCTCCACACCAAAGAAAAAGCTCCCAAAGTTCATCTCACCGTAATACTGACAACCGGCAAGATCAAAACCAGGATGCTCTCTCAAATGACAATGATGGTCGCCATGCCCAAGTTAAGACGAACTATCAACACTATCGCTGGTGGTTTGAGGTGGTCATCCAACGACGCCTGGAAGAAATCACTTAGGATGGCGGTGTTGAGCGTCTCCCACTCCACATGCAAATCACGGGCTGGAGACCGAAAGACACCTTGCATCTCCATTTTGAACAAAGATTACAACAAAATTATACCAAATCAAGGTGATTCGCTAGTTGTCTTAGAGATACTCTCTAATGCCGAGATCCGACATATTTTGTAGACTAAGGGAGTTCAGCTGATATTATGTTCATGGAGTTGTACAAAATGCTAAAGTTTCCAAACCCATGGTTGATCCCCTACAATAGCGAGCTCACCAGTTTTACTGGTGAAAAAATTACTCTGACAGGGTATGTTAAGACTTACCTGACCCTGTGGAACAACAAGCTCTTCTGGACTGTCAAGCTCAAGTTTCTGGTTGTGACTTGCTCCTTAGCATATACTATCATCTTGGGTCGTCCTATGTTGATTGCACTTGGTGTCGTGGTGTCCACTACCCACTTGGCTATGAAATTCCTTAACAAAAATAATGAGGTTGTCACAGTCAAGAAGGATTAGATCATTGCGTGCAAATGCTATAATGAGAGCCTCAAAATCAGTAGGACCCCCAAGAGAGTAGAAGTCGAGACATCTAGCCCAATTTTAGACTAAGTCAACATTCTCATATCTGAGTTAAATGTACAAGAAGAGATTTGGGGTACCAGACGCCAGCTGGAGGGTGAACTACAGCCACTCCAACTTGGTGCCAAGCTAGATCAAGTCACCAAGATTGGAGCAAACTTGGAGGAAGAAGAGAGGTGCCATTTGATTGAGCTCTCAAAGAAAAACAAAGACCTTTTCGCTTGGACATCCTCTGATATACCTAGGCTTGACCCCACCTTCATCTGTCATCACCTATCTATAAAGAAATATGCAGGGTCAGTCTCTTAGAAGAAGAGAAAGATTGGGCCAGAAAGATAGTTAGTCATTGAAGAACAAGTCAAGGAACTGCTCAGTACCGGCTTCATTAGAGACATAACCTATACCACATGGTTATCTAACATAGTCCTGGTTGACAACTCTTCTGGCTTCCGTTTGCTGTCTTTCATGGACGCATACTTTGGGTACAATTATATCCCAATATACCCCGAAGATGAAGACAAGACCGCTTTCATCACTAAGAGGGTGAGTTACTATTATAGGGTTATGCCCTTTGGACTAAAGAACGTAGGAGCCAATTATCAGATAAAGATGAATAAGGTCTTTGAGGGCCAAGTGGGAAAAATGCTAGAGGTGTATATTGATGATATAATAATGAAAATCCCACAAGACAGATCACACATGTTGGACCTCGAGGAGGTATTTGCCCAACTCCAGAAACATAATATGAGGCTTAATCTGAAGAAGTGCGACTTCAGGGTCTAGGCAGTCAAATTCTTGAGTTTCATACTGACACAACATGGGATCGCGGCAAACCCTGACAATGCTAAGCGGTACTCATCATGCGTAGCCTAGAGAACATGAAGGAAGTGCAGCAGCTGACAGGTCGACTTGCGATCCTCACACGTTTCCTCACTAAAGTTGCTCACAAATATCTTACCCTCTTCAAACTGCTCAAAAAAGGGAAAAATTATGAGTGGTCTAAGGAGTGTGAGGATGCCTTCAAATCTTTGAAGAATCTTCTATCCTCCCTCCCCATATTGACAATATCGGAACCTGATGAGACACTGTATCTATACCTCTTAGTCCACAAAGAAGCTATAAGTTCAGAATTAATTTGGGAGATGATGGAAGGGCTGATGCTGGTCTACTTGCGAGCAAGGTGTTGCAAGGCCTCGAGCTATGCTACCAGAAAATAGAGAAGGTTGCCTTTGCGCTCATCACTATAGCCAAAAGGCTCTTATAATACTTTCAGTGTCATCCCATGGTGGTGAGGATGGACTAACCTATCCATAAGATACTGCACAAGCCAAACCTAGTAGGAAGAATGTTCTCCTGGTCCAATGTACTTTCCGAGTTTAGGATCGTGTAACACCCCAAACTTTTAATGTATTAAATAGTAATTTTGACAGTTAACGGAATTCTACTGTTTAGTGATTTCTGTGTACTGTAAAATTATTTTGAATATTCCGTTTGTTTATTTGATCATTCTGTGAGATTTGCTCTGTGTCAAGAAAATAAAAATTTTCGGGCCGGAAAAATTTACGTAAATTAATTTTTACTATTTAGTCTTAATTAATTTACGTAATCTGATTTGATATTTATGATTTTTCTAATTTTTGTGATTTTATGTGTGATTTTGAAATTTTTACTGTTTGTGGGCCCCACGAGGTGTATGTGGGCCCAGGTGGCCATACGTGGGCCCAAGTGGGTCTCGCAAAATGAAAAAAATTTCTACGTATAGAAAAATTCGTACTGTTTAGACGGAGAGAGGGGATCTTACTAAACCTGAATCTGGAAACAGTTTTAGAAAATTTCTTTAACTGTATTTTGTACTGTATTTAATTATCAAACGATAAAAAATACAGTAATTATATTTTTGTGAGGTTATAATGGATAAAAATAAAATTCTATATTATTAAAATATTATTAAGATAACATTAGCGGTTTGGATATCCACTATTAATTTAATTACAGTTAGAAATTTAATCTTGATTTAATTAACGGTGGAGATTCGATCTTAAAAGTAAATAGGATCAATTATAACCGTTGGATTGAAATTAAATCAAGGGTAGGGATTTAATCTTCTAAATGGCTATGACCATTATCAACCCTTGGATGTAAAATTAATCAATGGTGGAGATGGATCATTAATGACCATTGGTGTAACACCCCTTTGGGGATGTCACACATATAAAGAAAATAAAATAAATAAATAAAATCTACCCAAGTTGTAAAACATTTGTTAAATAATATTACATATTGTAAGATAATTCCTGATAAACAGAATATTGTTAAATAAAATAATGCGGAAAAATAAAATAAACATCACAACATCACACATAATTTACATATGATTTACATTATAAGTGATATAAATAATTTACACCTAAAACTACTAATATTTAAACAAAAACATAAATAAAGCAATAAAGGAGTCAATATATACGACATACGCAGACGCGCCTTCAAAAAAACATCATGCATATTTAATCCTCTGAAGGATCACTCTCAACATGAAAATGATCATCGGAGACAAATATCCTGATGTCTCGACTCTCGGCGGACATGAGACCGCGCGGATCGATACGAGTGTCATCTCACTAGGCTCAGGTGGATATCCCACCCCAATGACGCCTAATGGATAAGGGTAACTCTAAGTGTAGAAATACCGTCGTAGTAGTCATGATCGCTCTCCATCAAACCGATGACGTAGAGTCACAGTCAATACCGTCCTACATATGTCACAGAATCTCGATCTCCTTGCAGATGCCAAGCCAATGAACCTCCATGAAACTCTAGCTGTACAAACCCCAAAAATTCTGGCACTGCCATCTCCCACAATCAATCCAAAGAATATGGATGATCGGATGGTTCTTGGTCATCGAACTGATCTTCCTCTTGCGGTTCCTCTTCTTCCTCGGGGTACAGAATCTCTAGAGGCTGTTCCTCTTCCTCAAACTCTTTACCATATAAACAGTATATACGAAAACACATACAATAAAGAGGTAAGACAATCTAAAATCACCACAAACATGGCCAATAAGAAGACGACAAACAACGGATATATAGTTCATGCAATATGAAAAGCTATAACATTAATAAGTAACAGAGTAGTGTAAAGATTCAAAAAGATTTAAATATCCCAACAATATACCATCACGTAAAAATAAAACAAGAATCAAATGATACAATACAACAATAGATAAAACAAATACAAGAAACAAATAAATCAATATCAATATAATAAACAGATAAGACAAAAATAAATAGATAAGACCAAACCAAATAAATAGATCCCAATGAATAAATATAAGACACACCCTACTCCATGGAGCTAAAAAACACACAAGTATCGAGAGAATGACCCGCCAAATCTATTAGTACCACGGCTGCCCAACTAAACTATTGCGCTTACTGTCTCACGTCGCGTCTATAGCCCCACGACACAAGAATCCATTATCCAGCGTGGTGTAGTTCACGGTCTCACGTTGTGGCACTACAGCACAATGTACTATTAGATTTCACGAAATCTCGATTAAATATAGTGCGTGTCGAGTCCATTAGTGTGCTATCGGTTTACCACGGCCCAGCGGAGCTACCAACTGTCCACATATGGGATACCGTACACTAACGTCTCCAAGTCCATTTGAACAATGAATCACACTACGTTTATCGCATCGACAACACGATGTGATTCGTCTCGTCAACCAATCCACCCAAAATTTGGCATAAACTCAATATATAATTCCAAAAATATGAAATTATGAAAATGCCCTCAAGATAAAATATGCCCTCAATGGCAGAAAAATAGAAAGCTCAGCGGGTTCACATTTTTCCGACAGCGAAAAATCCTCAAAAACCTGTACGGGTTCACATTTTCCCGACAGCATAAAATAAATACATCAACGGTCAATCGCGTAGAAATTATATCGCGTTTTCACAATTCCATCGTTTTTACAAACGTTTATAAATCACATAAATATATTTTTCTGTTTTTAAAATCGCGTAGAATTTTTAATACGTTTTCTCAATCGCGTAGGATTTTTAAATCATTTTCTTGTCCAAATCCCTTAAAATTCACTGTTTAAATAAACAGAAATAATAATTAATACGTGTAAACTACGTATAATATTTTTCATACCGTATACTGTCTTTTGGACATCTTTTCTATCTTATTTGTCTGTTTTTACTAAATTGATAGTATTTTTGTTTAGAAAATTAATAATAATGGTTTCCTAATTTTTTTCGTAAAAACTCTGTTTATTTAAATAAACCGGATAATTTAATCTTTTAAAAACTCCTAACATGCTTCAAAATATAGTATGAGCCATATGTTAGAAATTCTTAAAGATTACTGTATTTCCTTTATAACAATAAAATCATTAATTTTAATTCCTTAAATTAATTCTAATCTATTGATTTCTTAAAAACTCTTTTTAGAAAAAAAAAATTCTTGTTAACATATAATGCCTTCTTTATACTTGAAAATGGTTTGGAATTGATTTTAGAAATCAAGAATATCTAGCTTGGCATGTTGGCCGAATTTCCTAAATCCTTTGAAATTTATTTTTAAATTATTTCTCATCTTCTAAATATATGTCAAACTTATTGTATTGTCTAAATTCAATTAACCATTGTTTTAGAAAATGGTTTTTGAAATCAACACATTCATTTTAGGCATGTTGGCCGAAAATACTAAGTCTTACCATTTGATTTCTAAATTCATTTTCTTTGATCTAATCAACTTGAAACCTTCTTAATTCTCCTAGGTTAATTAAATTACCTTTTAAGAAAATTAAGAGAACATTTTGGTTCTCCATTTGGTTAGTGGCCGTGAGCCTTGGTGTGGTGTTCTTTGGAACACTCATGCAAATTTAAGCATGTTATTCACATCCTAAACATTATAATGAAATTCTATACTTTATCATACAATTCTAACACATGCAATATTATCAAAGCTTGTAGACATGAAATCAAAACTTGTAGACATGCAAATTATTACAAACATCAAATAGGAAAGCTACTAACAAATACACAACCACATAAACAAGCTACTAACAATCACATGAAATGAATCCTTATGGATCCTACAATCACAAAAACCACACTCCATCTTCTTACCACCATCCATAGATGATAAGATTTGTCTTCCTCTTACCTTAAATGAAGACAAAAGGTTTCTTTCACTCCTCCTAGAGCTTCGGTTTTCCTCCTCCAAAAACCTAGCAAGCTTAAACAAAAACTACAAATTACTAAACATTAAAAGAGAGCTTAAACCATGGATAAATCATAGCTTAGAACTTTGAAAAAGAGTTTAGAAAAGAAAAACAAGAGATTTCACCTCCTTGGTCAAATCTTCCAAGTAGGTTTTCAAGTTTCAAATGAAGGATTTTGCAAGAACTCTCAACTAGATATGTTCTTAGGATTGTGTTTAGGTTTAGAAAACTTGGTTAGAAGAAATTTTGGATGATTGGATGGTATAGTATCAAGCTTGGCCGAATTGTTGAGAAAGGAAGCAACAATGGTGTTTAGGGTTCTTGGATGAGAGAGAAGAGAGAAAATGCATGCAAGCAAAGTGATTTTTGGTCTTCCAAACCTCACTTGGCCGTAGACATCATGGCTTGCAAGGTGGACATTTGCTTGGCTTCATCCAAGCCCTTGGATGCATCAAAGGTCAAGATTAAGCCTTGATTGATCAAGCTTGTTTCCTATTGGTTGCTCCTAACCTAGTCATTAGCCCTAGTCACCATGCTTAGTCACTAATAACCTAGTCATCAAGCCTTATCATCATGTTCAAGAATATTCCTCCACTAATCATGTTTAATTAAGCTACTAAGTTAATTGGTTTAGCTAAACGTGGGTCCCGCAAAACATTTCCTGGGTCCATCATCACTAAATTATCTTGACTAATAAAATAATATTATAATAATACAAAATTATTTTATTTGACAGCTTAAATCCTAAAAATTAAAAGATTAATTTTAGGCTCATTCGAATTGGGTTAGTAAGATCCCCGCCTAATAATTAAAAACAGATTTTACCGGTCCGAAAAAATATTATTTTCCTGCCCCATAGCAAATCACACAAAAAGTCCATATAAAATCATGATGCGTAATATTGGACACTAAATCAAGTAGAAAACAATTAAAAACAACAAAAAAGTACAAACAGCACGTTCGGGACGTAATGGTCATTTTACCATTTTTTTCCACAACGTAGCTAATCATCCAAAAAGTTCAAATAAAATTACAGACAGTATTAATTGTCTGTATATCTTCCAGAAAAATCAAAACAGTAGCTCGGAAAAACTTTTATTTTACCGTCTCGAAACAAATTACGTAAAAAGACCAAATAAAATTTGAGCCTGTATAAACGTATTTGTATTTCATGCAGAAATCGAGAAACAGTAAAATAGGGGCACAACAGTCATTCACACGAAAGCTTGAAAAACAGCAAACAGTACATTCGGTACATTTTTTAAAAATTGGGGTGTTACAATTTTCCCCAACAAATAAAAATTTCGTCCTCGAAATTGCATTCCTCAAAACAAATGAGGATACTTGATCCTTCATTTTATCTTCCAGCTCCCAGGTAGCTTCACCCGTCACATCATTCCATATGACTTCACTAGCTCGATCATTTTCTCTCGAATCTGCTTTACCTTTCTGTCCTCAATTCTGACAGGTAAAGTCTCGTAAGTCAAATTCTCCTTCAACTGTACGTCATCTGGTTGTATAACATGCGTCGGATCTGGTATATACTTTCGTAACCGAGACACATGAAACACGTCATGCAGATTCAACAGAAACGGCGGCATAGCGATCTGATACACTACAGGACCTATACGTCGGATAATCTGATACGGTCCAATGAACTTAGGAGTAAGTTTCTTAGACTTAATAACTCTTCCGACACCAGATCGTAGGAGTAACTCTTAGAAACACATGCTCCCCTCCTCAAACTCAAGAGGTCGTCTTTCGTTTATCCGCATAACTTTTCTCTCATGCACGCTTTGCGTCGTCTTTCATCTTCTCTTGTATCATCTTTACATTTTCCGTAGTCTATTGTACAAGATCTGGTCCAACACTCATGCTTTCCCCATCCTGATACCAACATAACGATGTCCGACATCGTCTTCCATACAATGCTTCATAAGGTGCCATTCCGATGCTTGAATGAAAACTATTGTTGTAGGTGAATTCTATCAGAGATAAAAATTCATCCCAACTTCCTCGTTGTTCCAAAACACAAGCATGCAACAGATCCTCTAAAGACTGTATAGTTCTTTCTGTCTGACCATCTGTCTGCGGATGATACGCTGAACTCAGTCGTAACTTAGTTCCCATAGCTTCTTGCAGACTCCACCAAAACCTTGACGTAAACCTTAGATCTCGATCAGAAACTATACATGTAGGTACACCATGTAATCTGACAATTTCACTGATGTACAACTGGGTTAATCTTTCCAATGAAGACTTAATATTAATTGGTAAGAAATGAGCCGATTTCGTAAGCCTATCGACTATAACCCATATCGAATCATGACCTTTCCTCGTCTTTGGCAAACCTGTAACGAAATCCATCGATATACTATCCCATTTCCATTCTGGAATAGATAACGGTTGTAACATTCCAGCTGGTCTTTGATGTTCCACTTTTGCTTTTTGACAAACTAGACAAGTTGACACGCACCTAATAACATCACTCTTCAATCCATGCCACCAGAATAACTTCTTCAAGTCTTGGTACATCTTTGTTATGCCTGGATGCATACTCAATAGACTAGTATGGGCATGTTCCACAATATATCGCCTCGGCTCCCGGTCACGAGGAACACAGACTCTACCCCGAAACCTCGAAATTCCATCGCTTCCTTCTTTGAACTCTATTGTCTCGTCTTGCTTTATTTGTTCTCTTATTCCTTGCAAAAATTCATCGGCATTCTGTTTTTCCCTTATGTGTTCCATCACTCGCTCGAGATAGTAACCATGTTAATACGATCTTCCCTAGGTTTCAACTCAACAAATGACCACACATCTCTAAACTGTTCAATGAGCTCCTTTTCCTTGATCATCAGAGCAGAAGCACTGATAATCTTTCTACTTAAGGCGTCAGCCACGACATTCGCTTTGCCAGGGTGGTACAACAGTTGAAAATCATAATCTTTCAGAAATTCTAACCATCTCCGCTGCCTCATGTTCAGCTCCTTCTAATCATACAAGTATTTCAAGCTCTTGTGATCACTGAAGATGTTGAAAGTTGCTCCATAGAGAAAATGTCTCCATATCTTTAGAGCAAAAACCACAGCGGCCAATTCCAAATCGTGCGTTGGATAATTCCACTCATGAACCTTCAATTGTCGAGAAGCATATGCCACAACGTTCCGATCTTGCATCAACACGCATCCTAGCCCTTGATAAGAAGCGTCGCAATACACATCAAAAGATTTCATCAAATCTGGTAGGATCAACACCGGTGCAGTTGTTAATCTCTTCTTCAACTCTTGAAAACTGGCTTCACGTTCTTCCGTCCATTCAAAAGCTTGACTTTTTCTCGTAAGTTGTGTAAGTGGTCTAGCGATCTTCGAAAAACACTCGATAAACCTCCGGTAATATCCAGCAAGTCCAACAAAACTTCAAACTTCTGTTACCGTCTTAGGTCTTTCCTACTGTAAAACAGTCTCCACTTTAGATGGGTCTACCGCAATACCATCTTTGGAAATCACGTGACCTAGAAACTGAACTTCCTCCAACCAGAATTCACACTTAGCCAATTTCGCATATAGTTGCTTCTCCCTCAAAATCTGAAGAACAATACCCAGATGTTCAGCATGCTCTTCCTTCGATTGAGAATATATCAGAATGTCATCAATAAAGACAACAACAAATCTGTCTAAATAAGGACAAAAAATCCTGTTCATATAATCCATAAATATGGCAGGAGCATTCGTTACCCCGAATGGCATTACTTGATACTCATAATGTCCATAACGAGTTCGGAAAGCAGCGGTATATCTTCTCCCTTGACACGAATTTGGTGATAACCAGACCTCAGATCTATCTTGGAAAATACCACAGCTCCTCTTAACTGATCCATCAAATCGTCAATTCTTGGAAGCGAATATTTATTCTTGATAGTCACCTTGTTCAGCTGACGATAATCCACACAAAGGCGAGACGTTCCGTCCTTCTTCTTGACCAAAAGCACTGGCGCACCCCATGGTGAAACACTAGGTCGCACAAACTCTTTCTCCAACAGCTCCACCAATTGCTTTTTCAGCTCCTCCAATTCCACTAGCGACATACAATACGGTGCAATTGAGATAGGACCCGCTCCTGGTACTAAATCAATTGAAAACTCGATCTCCCTCTCGAGCGATAAACCAGGTACATCATCAGGAAAAACATCAGGAAACTCGTTGACAACAGGAATAGTATTCACATCCTTCTCATTCTTAACTTCTAGAGAAGACAATACCATATATCCCTGCGCTCCTTCTCTTAACAAAGACTTGACCTTAACAGCAGTTAAGAACCCAGACTTTTCTTCATTAGGAAAAACTATGGTTTTACTTGCACAGTCTATAAGGATATGGTTAGAACATAACCAGTCCATCCCTAAGATTACATCTATCTCAACAAGAGGTAAATAAATCAAGTTGACCATAAACAAACGGCCCTTCACAACAATAGGACAATCCAAACAGATCTTTAGATGTAACAACAGGTTTAGCAGTTGGCGTAGATACACTCAATTTAACATTAAGAGAAGACACAGGCAACTTCAATCTTTCCACACAATCATAGGAAATAAATGAGTGTGTAGCACCAGAATCATACAATACAGTCAGAAGATTACCTCCAATGTCTCCTTCTCCCTGAATAAGATCATCAAACTTAGAAACCTCAGATCCCATCATTGTATATACTCGTCCTCCTGACCTTGGTTGAGTACTTCCAGATTTTTGCTGATTAGCTCTAACATACCGAACAACAGGTTTCTTCTCTGACCGAGTACAATCTTTCGACATATGTCCAGGCTGTCCACAGTTAAAACAGACCGTCCCCTTGATTGTACAATCTGGAGATATATGGCCCTTCTTACCGCACTTAAAACACGTTGGCGTAAACACCACCTTCCGTCCTGATCCACTACCGCGTACACTTCCTCCAACTGGCGGTCGCTGAGTTTGATTTCCTTGTGGTCTAGAATATGGCTTGCGTTGAAACCGATTCGTATTGCTACCTCCACCTCTTTGAAACCTTGCCGGTCCAAAGTTACGATTCCTCTGATCTCTCGACGGCTCAAGCTCCTCAAGTCGCGCACATGCATCTACCAAAGCATGAAACTGAGTCATTCCCAAGGATACCACTCCTCGTTTCAGTTCCACTCTTAACCCTGATTCAAACTTCCTACATCTCCACACATCATCTTACCGTGTCTGAGCATAATCTGAGAATTGAGACAAACTCTCAAATTTTGTGGCATACTCATTCACCATCATATTCCCTTGTCGCAAACCAAGAAATTCCATTTCTTTGGCATGCCTAGCACTCGCAGGAAAATACTTATCCAAAAGCATTAGAAAACACTTCCCATGTGATCTCAAATTCCTTCACTTGCAATACTCGGCGGGTTCCTTTCCACCAAAGTTCTCCATCACCCCTTAGCATAAAAACAAAGATAAGTTACCTTCTTATCATCTCGCGCATCTCATTCCTTCAAAGATCCTCTCCAAATCTTGCATCCACCGACTTGCTTTCTCCGGATCAACCTCGCCTCTAAATTGTGGCGGATTATGACGCCTAAACTCACCAAATTTAGGGCATCGCAATAGCATCTTCTTTGTTGAGTCGCTCTCGATTTTGCCGAGTAATCACTTCACCATCCGCCGCATAGCTTCAAAAACCTCACGATTCACGTTCGCACGTCCTCTGCCTCTACCACCATCTTCTTTCTTCAAACATAACAAAACAAAATCGATACATCCTTTTAAATACTTCCGAAAGGATATAAATCACAGAGAATCACACAAAGACAAACAAAAACTAGACCCAACCACAACCCCAAAAGACTCTAACTTGGCTCGATACCAACTAATGTAACACCCCTTTGGGGATGCCACACATATAAAGAAAAAAAAATCTATCCAAGTTGTAAAACATTTGTTAAATAATATTACATATTGTAAGATAATTCCTGATAAACAGAATATTGTTAAATAAAATAATGCGGAAAAATAAAATAAACATCACAACATCACACATAATTTACATATGATTTACATTATAAGTGATATAAATAATTTACACCTAAAACTACCAATATTTAAACAAAAACAGTAAATAAAGCAATAAAGGAGTCAATATATACAGACATACGCAGACGCGCCCAAAAAAAAACATCATGCATATTTAATCCTCTGAAGGATCACTCTCAACATGAAAATGATCATCAGGAGACAAATATCCCGGATGTCTCGACTCTCGGCGGACATGAGACCGCGCAGTCGATACGAGTGTCATCTCACTAGGCTCAGTGGATATCCCACCCCAATGACGCCTAATGGATAAGGGTAACTCTAAGTGTAGAAATACTGTCGTAGTCATGATCGGCTCTCCATCAAACCGATGACGTAGAGTCACAGTCAGCCGTCCTACATATGTCACGAATCTCGATCTCCTTGCATGCCAAGCCAATGAACCTCCATGAAACTCTAGCTGTACAAACCCCAAAAATTCTGGCACTGCCATCTCCCACAATCAATCCAAAGAATATGGATGATCGGATGGTTCTTGGTCATCGAACTGATCTTCCTCTTGCGGTTCCTCTTCTTCCTCGGGGTACAGAATCTCTAGAGGCTGTTCCTCTTCCTCAAACTCTTTACCATATAAACAGGTATATACAGAAAACACATACAATAAAGAGGTAAGACAATCTAAAATCACCACAAACATGGCCAATAAGAAGACGACAAACAACAGATATATAGTTCATGCAATATGAAAAGCTATAACATTAATAAGTAACAGAGTAGTGTAAAGATTCAAAAAGATTTAAATATCCCAACAATATACCATCACAGATAAAATAAAACAAGAATCAAATGATACAATACAACAATAGATAAAACAAATACAGTAAACAAATAAATCAATATCAATATAATAAACAGATAAGACAAAAATAAATAGATAAGACCAAACCAAATAAATAGATCCCAATGAATAAATATAAGACACACCCTACTCCATGGAGCTAAAAAAACACACAAGTATCAGAGAGAATGACCCGCCAAATCTATTAGTACCACGGCTGCCCAACCAAACTATTGCATACTGTCTCACGTCGCGTCTATAGCCCCACGACACAAGAATCCATTATCCAGCGTGGTGTAGTTCACGGTCTCACGTTGTGGCACTACAGTAATGTACTATTAGATTTCACGAAATCTCGATTAAATATAGTGCGTGTCGAGTCCATTAGTGTGCTATCGGTTTACCACGGCCCAAATGGAGCTACCAACTATCCACATATGGGATACCGTACACTAACGTCTCCAAGTCCATTTGAACAATGAATCACACTACGTTTATCGCATCGACAACACGATGTGATTCGTCTCGTCAACCAATCCACCCAAAATTTGGCATAAACTCAATATATAATTCCAAAAATATGAAATTATGAAAATGCCCTCAAGATAAAATATGCCCTCAATGGCAGAAAAATAGAAAGCCCGTACGGGTTCACATTTTTCCGACAGCGAAAAATCCTCAAAAACCTGTACGGGTTCACATTTTCCCGACAGCATAAAATAAATACATCAACGGTCAATCGCGTAGAAATTATATCGCGTTTTCACAATTCCATCGTTTTTACAAACGTTTATAAATCACATAAATATATTTTTCTGTTTTTAAAATCGCGTAGAATTTTTAATACGTTTTCTCAATCGCGTAGGATTTTTAAATCATTTTCTTGTCCAAATCCCTTAAAATTCACTGTTTAAATAAACGAAATAATAATTAATACGTTTAAACTACGTATAATATTTTTCATACCGTATACTGTCTTTTGGACATCTTTTCTATCTTATTTGTCTGTTTTTACTAAAAATTGACAGTATTTTTGTTTAGAAAATTAATAATAATGGTTTCCTAATTTTTTTCGTAAAAACTCTGTTTATTTAAATAAACCGGATAATTTAATCTTTTAAAAACTCCTAACATGCTTCAAAATATAGTATGAGCCATATGTTAGAAATTCTTAAAGATTACTGTATTTCCTTTATAACAATAAAATCATTAATTTTAATTCCTTAAATTAATTCTAATCTATTGATTTCTTAAAAACTCTTTTTAGAAAAAAAAAATTCTTGTTAACATATAATGCCTTCTTTATACTTGAAAATGGTTTGGAATTGATTTTAGAAATCAAGAATATCTAGCTTGGCATGTTGGCCGAATTTCCTAAATCCTTTGAAATTTATTTTTAAATTATTTCTCATCTTCTAAATATATGTCAAACTTATTGTATTGTCTAAATTCAATTAACCATTGTTTTAGAAAATGGTTTTTGAAATCAACACATTCATTTTAGGCATGTTGGCCGAAAAATACTAAGTCTTACCATTTGATTTCTAAATTCATTTTCTTTGATCTAATCAACTTGAAACCTTCTTAATTCTCCTAGGTTAATTAAATTACCTTTTAAGAAAATTAAGAGAACATTTTGGTTCTCCATTTGGTTAGTGGCCGTGAGCCTTGGTGTGGTGTTCTTTGGAACACTCATGCAAATTTAAGCATGTTATTCACATCCTAAACATTATAATGAAATTCTATACTTTATCATACAATTCTAACACATGCAATATTATCAAAGCTTGTAGACATGAAATCAAAACTTGTAGACATGCAAATTATTACAAACATCAAATAGGAAAGCTACTAACAAATACACAACCACATAAACAAGCTACTAACAATCACATGAAATGAATCCTTATGGATCCTACAATCACAAAAACCACACTCCATCTTCTTACCACCATCCATAGATGATAAGATTTGTCTTCCTCTTACCTTAAATGAAGACAAAAGGTTTCTTTCACTCCTCCTAGAGCTTCGGTTTTCCTCCTCCAAAAACCTAGCAAGCTTAAACAAAAACTACAAATTACTAAACATTAAAAGAGAGCTTAAACCATGGATAAATCATAGCTTAGAACTTTGAAAAAGAGTTTAGAAAAGAAAAACAAGAGATTTCACCTCCTTGGTCAAATCTTCCAAGTAGGTTTTCAAGCTTCAAATGAAGGATTTTGCAAGAACTCTCAACTAGATATGTTCTTAGGATTGTGTTTAGGTTTAGAAAACTTGGTTAGAAGAAATTTTGGATGATTGGATGGTATAGTATCAAGCTTGGCCGAATTGTTGAGAAAGGAAGCAACAATGGTGTTTAGGGTTCTTGGATGAGAGAGAAGAGAGAAAATGCATGCAAGCAAAGTGATTTTTGGTCTTCCAAACCTCACTTGGCCGTAGACATCATGGCTTGCAAGGTGGACATTTGCTTGGCTTCATCCAAGCCCTTGGATGCATCAAAGGTCAAGATTAAGCCTTGATTAGCAAGCTTGTTTCCTATTGGTTGCTCCTAACCTAGTCATTAGCCCTAGTCACCATGCTTAGTCACTAATAACCTAGTCATCAAGCCTTATCATCATGTTCAAGAATATTCCTCCACTAATCATGTTTAATTAAGCTACTAAGTTAATTGGTTTAGCTAAACGTGGGTCCCGCAAAACATTTCTGGGTCCACTGTCACTAAATTATACTGACTAATAAAATAATATTATAATAATACAAAATTATTTTATTTGACAGTTAAATCCTAAAAATTAAAAGATTAATTTTAGGCTCATTCAGAATTGGGTTTAGTAAGATCCCCCGCCTCTGAATAATTAAAAACAGATTTTACCGGTCCGAAAAAATATTATTTTCCCGCCCGTAGCAAATCACACAAAAAGTCCATATAAAATCACAGACAAGTAATATTGGACACTAAATCAAGTAGAAAACAATTAAAAACAGCAAAAAGTACAAACAACACGTTCGGGATGTAATGGTCATTTTACCATTTTTTCCACAACGTAGCTAATCATCCAAAAAGTTCAAATAAAATTACGACAAGTATTAATTGTCTCGTATATCTTCCGTAAAAATCAAAACAAGAGCTCGGAAAAACTTTTATTTTACCGTCTCGAAACAAATTACGTAAAAAGACCAAATAAAATTTGAGCCTCGTATAAACGTATTTGTAATTCATGCAGAAATCGAAAAACAGTAAAATAGGGGCACAACAGTCATTCACACGAAAGCTTGAAAAACAGCAAACAGTACATTCGGTACATTTTCTAAAAATTGGGGTGTTACAATTGGATTTAGATTTAGATCAATGGTGGAGAATTGGTCATCAAAAATGATTACAACCATTTTGGACCCTTGGATGAAAAGTTTGAAGGTGTAATCTTGACCATTCATTTTTGGAGACACATATAAGGGATGGGGTTTAAAGAGAAAAGATCCAATGGTCCATAATAAGTCTTCTACCTAGAATACTTTTAATTAATATCTATTCTACCTATAATACTTTAAATTAATATCTAAAATGACTAAAAACAAAATGGCTATCAAATTGTCATATTTTTGCATGCATGAAGAGGGGGGGACGGTTTGGAGAGCAAGGATGAAGGGAGACAAGATTAGTATAGGCTTTTTAGGCCAAAGAAAAAAAAAATGAAGACAAGCCAAATGTCAAGACAATTTCCTATTGATCATTAATGTTTATGTCTTTCAAACTTCACTTTTTCTTCTCTCTAATTGCATGCTACGGCAATGCACTCCTTTGAAGACTAAAAACACTCATTTCTATATTTCATAATATCATTTCTTCATTCTTCCACTTAAGTTTCAAGACCAAACCAAAGCAAACTCCATTTCTCTCCCAAAAACACACCATTCGCCAAACACTCCAACTCACTCTTCCATCACTTTTTATTTTCACACAACCTAGTTTCTTGAATCCTTTCATCATTCTAAGAACCTTTGTAGTTCACACCAAGTTCTAATTCTTCCATTTTGAAGGACTTTTACCAAGATCAAGTTCTAGAGCTTTTGTTGGTGAAGTGTAAGAAAACTTCATTTATTCTTTTCTTTTTCATGTTCTAAACCATGTTTGATCCATGGTTCTTCTTGTTCAAGCTTGATATACTAATTTTCTTGTAATTGTTTCATGTTTAAGAACTTGTATTGGTGGAGATCTTGCTCCAAAGACAAAGCAACAAGCTCTTTGGTGGTTCTTCAAGAGGTAAGAGGGAGATCCATCTCACCAACCAAGCATGGTAGTGAGAGATGGTTTATCTTTGATGGATGGTGAATCCATGTGAGGATTCATATCCATGGTCATGTAATAATTTATGTGTGTTATGTGCTTTAATTTATTTTTGCCTATGCTTGATATGATTTGCATGTGTATGCATGCTTAGTATAATTTTTATTTGTTTATATGGTATGTTTAAAATATGCATGATGATATATGTTGAATATATTATGATGGATGTATGTTGAAATAAGCAAAATTTTGGCTCCAAAGGCAATGGAGGAGGTCATGGTTTTGAGCTTCCAAGTTTAAGGTTTTTATTGAAATTTTTCAAGAACAATGAAGTTGATTTTTAGTCCTTGAACTAAAATAAATTTCAGCCAAGACACCAATTAAATTAGTGTTCACAAAAATGATATTTTCATAAATGATAAAATTGAATGATTTGAGAAGTAAAGAAATTAAACAAGAGGGTTTGTCTTATAAAAAGAGTGTATACGGTTTTTAAATAGTAGTTTCATGAATTTATTTTGTGTAGAAACAAAAATGAAGTTTACTTAAGTTAGAAGAAAAATATTTCATGGTTCCAATGACCATCTATAAGGTTTTGATAATTTAGAAAAAATGTTTTGATGCAATAAAATATAAGAATTTTCAAATAAGGATTTTGGAAAGGAATTTAAGTGTTGAACTTTAAATTATCTTAAGAAGAATTAATTTTTAGAAGTGATTTAGAAATATAAAAGAAAACGTTTGTAACTTAAACGTAAAATTTGATTTAATGTTTAGAAGTGATTTAGAAATATAAAAGGAACGTTTGTAACTTAAAATTTCTAACGTAGAATTTAAGTATTGGGTATTGGAAAATGTTAGGAAATTTAAATTTTGAAATAGTAATTAAATCAATTAAATATGATTTGGTAAGATTAAATCAATAAAAAGTGATTTTGAGAAAATATAGTACGGAAGGGATTTTTGATTGAGAATAGAAAGAGAATAATGTAAGAAATTATATTTTTATAAGAAATGTTCAAAATAATATTTTTAAAGTTAAGAAATATTTTGTGAAGGGTAAAAACGGTGAAAAAGCGATTTACGTAACTCAAAAACGTAATTTTTAAGTTACGCGATTTGAAAAACGTTAAAATATTTCTACGCGATTTATAACGCGTTTAAATATTTTACACGATCAAAATGTTGTGGAAACATTGCTATGCGATTTAAAAATTAAAGATTATTTTTACGCAATTTAGAATACGAAGAGAAAATAGTTTTGCGATTTTTAAATGTAACGAAAATGTTACAAATCATTATTGTACGTAAAAACGTAACGAAAATATTTTGCGAATGAGAAAAACATAGTAATGTGATTTAACTGTTAATTATACAGTAAATCATACAGTTAAAAGTAGTATATGAATACTGTACAAGAAATTGAGAAGTTTGCCTGTAATTGGCATTAATCCATTTTACGAACGAAAAACAGTATCTGAATCTGGAATGAGAAATTATGTGATTTACCTTTGGTTGGTAATTGGTGCATTACACATGCATTGAAAATGGTCCAATGGACTGAATATGGCTAATTGCCTAGGAGAAACGTACACCTCTTGAGTGGGTGCGATATGCGTAGTGTAGGTCACTGGTTGACCTTGGGGGCATCGGGGTGCGGGTTGCTCGCAATGGGCAGTTGGTAGCTCTTCTGCACCGTGAGTTAGACCAATGCAACACACCGATGATCCGGACCGAGACACTATTCTTAATCGAGATCTGACAAAGACATCGTGTATGTGCTAGATGTGCAAGATATAATTATAGCACTTGGTCTGAGGCACGAGATACCGGCAGATCTTTTCGATCAATTTCTCCGACTTGAGTATTAGCTCCATGGAGTAGGTCATTGAGTCTACGTGCGCATGCATGAAACTGAGCATCTATATCTATGTGATGGTGTTTGTGTAACTATTTTGTGTTTTAAACAGTGATAGTGGCATGATGGTAATTATTATTCTTGCACTATGATGATGGCTAATTGTGATCGTGATATGATATTTTTGGTATAATATGTTGTTTGTATTATCTCTGTGCTATCATGCTGGAATTGGTGTAGGTGATCTCACCTCTTTGTATGTATATCTGTATATTGTATTTATATTAGGTGAAGACGTTGAGAAAGATACGGTACTAGAAGGAGAAGAGGAATTACTTCTCACATCAGGAACTGCAGAGTTCTAACAGTATGACGTATGACGTCAAGAGCCGCTTTCTTCGATATATGTACGTTTACAATTTCACGGAGGAGTTGGAGAATGGAGGACAAGTCCCGATGAGCGAGGACTTATTTACGAGGGGTACCTGACTGTTAGTATTAGTAGGCTGTATCGTGGGGATCCGTTTTTCTGTGTGACGATCTTTGTTCATGTTGAATTTCCGTTGCATATTAGGCGACATTGGGACACTAGAAATTATGTCCCAACGGAAATCAGCATAGTGTCGTCAGCCCGGACACATGTCCGTAGGGCTAATCGTCACAATGGATTCCTACCTGCTGAGGAACCTGAGGAGGACCCGTCTGAGGGATCTTCTGCTTAGTTAAACTTGGGCATATTTGAACTTTGATATAAATAATGTCTGTAATTATTTAAGTGTGTTTATTGTTTCAATAAATGGTTTGTAATAAATAAACCTGACAGCACGTGTGAAATATGTATATGATGTAATTTATGTGTGAGATTGTTGTATCATAGTTTTATTTTCCGCTAAGTTTATTTTATGGTTATTGTCAAAAAAAAAATTTATAACTCATATTTTTATCACAATATCACACTTTATGACTATTGAGGGTATTTGGGTAATTAAAGTAACATAAATGTGACATCCTACGGTGGGTGTTACAGATCGCATATGAGCCTCGGCTAACAATTAAGGCTCAGGCGCTTTCAGATTTCTTGGCAGAGCTCACATCGGACCTTGGTAACTTTGAGGGAACTTCATGGACCATATTCGTCGATGGTTCCTCGAATCCCAAGAGGAGTGGTGCCGAGGTGATCTTAGAAAACTCTGAATAAGTAATAGTAGAGAACTCCTTGATGTTTGAGTTCTCCACTTTAAACAACTAGTGGTGTACGAAGCATGTATCACTGGACTAGTAATAGCAAAGGATATGAAAGCAGCTAAGATCACACTTTGCAGCGACTCCCAACTTATGACCTCCCAGATCCATGATCATTATTAAGCCAAAGAGCCCCTCCTTCAAAAATATTGGGCAAAGTCCAAGTACTCTTCGAAAATTTTTAGGCTGCCAACATAGAGCACATACCTAGGGAGCAGAATTTCAAGGCAGACCTTATTTCCAAACTGGTCAGCATCAAGAGCTCAGAAAACAACCGCTTCGTGATCTAAAAGACCACTCTCAGCTTTTTATCTTAGACATAGCCATTTTCTAAGTGGAAGGAGAGGAGTGTACTTGGCTCACCCCAATAATGGAGTACCTACAGTCTGGAACCCAGCCTGACAATCCAAAAGAAGCCTCCAAGGTGGTCAGAACTGTGATCCGGTACGCTATCTACAATGGATAGTTTACCGCTGTGGGTTCTCTTTACCTCTCCTCAAATGCCTCACACCAAAGAAGGAAGAATATGTTTTGGCTGAGGTCCATAAAGGGAGTTGTGGACACCACTTGGAGGGAAAAACCTTAGCTTTGAAGGCACTTAGGGCTAGATACTATTAGCCAACAATAGAAGTTGACTCCCTCGCGCATGTTTGAGTTTGTGATAGATGCTAGTGACACTTAGACCATTATCAAGCTCTCCCTGAAGAACTATCCATGACGTCAGTACCCTGGCCATTCTATAGATAGGGTATGGATATCCTGGGTCCATTTCCTCAAGCACCTAGACAACTGAAGTACTTGGTAGTGGCTGTGGATTATTTCACAAAATAGATTGAAGCAGAGCCTCAAGTCACGATAACCTTTGCTCGGATCCAGAAATTCACTTGGCACTACATCATCACAAGATTTGGAGTCCTGGAGTCCATTGTGACAGACAATAGAACCTAGTTCAAGGATAAAAGTTTTGAATAGCTACTTGTCGTGCTCAAAATCAAGCACCATTGCAGTTTCGTTGCGAATCCCAAAACTAATGGACAAGCTAAAGCCGCCAACTGGGTTATTGTTCGAGGAATTAAAAGGAGGCTGGGTGAAGTTAAGGGAAACTAGGTTGAATAACTAGACCACGTCCTCTAGGCCTACTCAACTACACCTTACTCTATAACAGGGGAAACCCTATTTAAACTTATTTATGGGTGTGAGGCTATGATTCTGGTAGAGATAGAGGAACCAAGCTGGCATCATCAACAATTCTCGTCTGATAATAACTCCATACTGATTAAAGAGGACTTCTATCTTTTAGAAGAAAGAAGGCACGTTGCTCACATACGCGATGTCACCCTCAAACAGAAGACGGTAACTCAATATAACTTGAAAGTTGTCCAAAGAAAGTTCGAGTCGGGTGATCTAGTACTACAGAGAGTAGACATTTGAAGTAGGAATGCCTCCCAAGGAAAGTTAGCCTTAAATTGGGAAGACCCCTACTGGATCGTGATCAACACTGGAAATGGAGCCTTCACCTTGGAAACATTTACTTGAAAATTAATAAAAAACTATTAGAATACGGACAAACTGAAAAAGTACAATAGTTGAGTGCCTTTTAAGGCTTAGCCTCTTTCTTTTCTTTTATGTTTGATCAGCCCTAATTTTTGTGAAGCATACATTATATAGACTCTGATCCTTTGTTCAATCAATAAAATGGCAAAGATGTTTATGTACTTATGCTTATACTCTTTTTGAAGTTTTAAGACCCTTAAACCAGACTATACCTTAAGAATGCCTACAGATTCTGTTCTTTATGGGATTCGGGGTTTTTTGAATCCAAGTTAAGAGGAATAACCCACAAAATCAGCCTCTGCGATTTCATTATGAGTTCTAGGTCCTTACCCAAATCCTCAACACTTGGCCATAATCATTTTGTGATTATGAGTAATTAATTGGCAACATGGGTAATGTCATCTGTGTTTTGTCGTTTGGTACCAACCGTGGATGTTTTATGTTAAGTTGGTTCTTATCTTGAAAACTCCTAAGTGTTTGGCAGTTTCCTAAACTATACCATTAATATTAAATACCCAGGTTATGGTTCACCGCTTATTTTACCTAAGTCCTCAAAGGAATTTTGAGTGTTCAAAAATTTGGGCGTTGGACCCCAGACTAAGGTTTCACGCAACTGTGATTCTCCTAAGTTCCTAAATGGCTACCAAATGCACATTAATGATGGGTGTTAGACACAGTACGAACCATGGAAAAAGAAATAAGCATACATCAAGTTAAGGATAAAGCAAGTAAATTTAGTACAACCCAGCTACTGGAAAAATTGTCTTTACAAAAATAAAATGCCCTACTCAAAGGCCAGAAGTAAGAGAAAAGAGAAATAGCAAGTTAAGCTTTAGCATCACCACCTTCCAAGCTTGGGTGGTCTGCGCTTATTGCACCATCATTCTCTTCAGTAGAAGTTTCATTGAGGGTAGTAGTGGGAAAGACCCTAGTAGAAGCTTGATTGGCCTCTTGAGCTTCCTATGATGATACCGGGCAGCTATTGAAGATCACCTTCACAGAGTCCAATTCATCCAAGGCTAGGGCGACCTTGAGATTGAAGAGTTGGACTTGGGAAACTGCATTCTAGAATTACTTATCGTTGATGCCTGTATAGATTTTCATCAACTGTGTAGTATCCTCTTGCAGATGTGTCACTCTGGTCTAGAGATCTAGGTTCTCAATGCGGAAATCAGTGATAACATTCCCAGCCTCTTCAGAATTGGCTCTCTCAT
The DNA here is from genome assembly GCA_029884605.1 of Ormosia emarginata. Classification (NCBI taxonomy): domain Eukaryota; kingdom Viridiplantae; phylum Streptophyta; class Magnoliopsida; order Fabales; family Fabaceae; genus Ormosia; species Ormosia emarginata. The sequence continues at coordinate 8,336,230 of JAQQTP010000056.1, read as the reverse complement.
TCCGAAGTTCGTACTTAAAGTCCATCAATTTCTTCTTCAGATCATCATTTTTCACTTTGGCATCCTCTAGGGCCTTCTAGGCCTCCTCCTTAGCCTTGAGGGCTAAGTCAAGCTTTTGGTCCCCCTCCTCAACTAATTATTCTCCAAACTACTCTAAGCTCTTTTCAAGGAAGCAGGTCTCAACAACAATCTGGAGTCTATAGAGATAGAACCTTAAGAGAATCTCCAACATACTCTTCTTGGAGATATTGGACATGACCTCATCATCCAAGAACTAAAAGTCCATAAATGGCCCGGGTTTTGAATCCTTCCTATACAAGGCAATCAGACCCCACTCATCAGTAGACTCCACGACCGGCCTCTTCTCGTGATCCTCTGCCTTACTGCCTTCAACAACTTTCCTCTTCCCCCTTTGAAAGGGCGAAGTAGAAGACTCCTCCCATTAGGCCAGAGCCACCTCGATCATCTGGCCCTAGACTGTGGGTGATAAACTTCCAAAAGTTTATGTTTTTGCACCCTCATATTCAACATTTTAAATCTCTTTTGTGCTTAATTGATTGATTTTGACCACCATTTATAAGTTTGGATTCAAATTTGGCTTAGTTGTATTTTTCAGCATTGTGACAGTTTTACACTATTTATGTATTTCAGGTATAATTTGAGTTATAGACTTATAACAATTATGAACTTTACCATTTAGGAAAGCTAAGAGTAAGCTCTACAACTTTGATAAGAGTTACAGAACTGAATCAGATGTCTAGTGGGTCATATTAGGCTTAGAAGTTAGAACAGAGGTGCTATCGCTAGAACCTAAGTAATTTACAAAGATTGAGACATATCTTGGGTTGTAGGATTCATAATGGGCTAAAACTAGTGGCATTAGAAAGATGAGACAAAACCCTTCAACTTTCATGAAGACCACTTATCTAAATGGTGATGTTTGGATAGGGTTTTTAATATTTGAAGTTAGACAGGGCCTTATGTCAACTCAGAAGCAATTAAGGAGTTAGACACGACCCTGTCTAACTCATGGAAAGCTTCTGCCAAGGACACACGGCTGTGTCTCTTGGACACATGGTCGTGTGTCCTCTTACATTGTAAGTAATGTTGTTTTTAAGGTCGTACGACCATGCCGTGTACTCACACGGCAGTGTGAGGCTTCCTGATGCAAAAAATAGGAAGTTTTGCCCCAAAACTATTATAAATAGAGCAAATCCCTAAAAAAAACAACATATAATGTAGCAGTCGTCAAGATGACATGAACCCTAATTTGATGTGGGTGCATCTAGGCTTGAAGATTAGAAATTCTCTTCAACCTTTCCACCAATTTTCAATGGAGTTTGTCATATTCTTCCTTTTGTTTTCTTTTTTTCCGATGTGTAACTATATTTCCCTCATTAGGGGGATGTTAATCTTGTTCTTTGAAGATGTAAATTGATTTATGTATTTAATTTAAGTTTCTATTTTATGATTTATGTATTTATCTCAATTCTTAATGTTTTCCCAAACCTGATCAATTTGGGAATGCTATTTGGATTTATATATGATTTGGAAAAATTTGCATGAAATTAGAACACGCGATAAGCACCACATTTTTTGTAATCGCTAGGAATAGATGTTGTAGGTTGTGTGATCTTTCTTTTAATTCCCTTGTTTTTTTATAAAGCCTTCAATATTTGGGGTTGGACTAAGGGATTAGTTAATTCCAAATAGTATGAAGAGGATTGATATACTAAGGGATTGAATATTGATTAAATTTAGGAATTGATCTTAAATCATGAAATAGAACTTAATTAAATTACTATGTTTAATTTGCATCAAAAGAGTTCAAATGAAGTCTGAACCGTAACACTTTCTCATCATTGTTTCTAACCTTTGTTTAATTGTTTTGATCTATTTTATTTAATTTTAATTATTTTATTGTTATTAATTGCTTTTATTTTTACTTTTGTCAACTCTCATCTTTCGATAGCTTAAATAGTGTTACATTAACGAAATTAGTAATTAGCAATATAATCTTCAATGGACGGTACTCTTTTCACTACTTTATTACTTTTGCAATTTGGTACACCTTCATATTTTCACAACAATAGAGGCTAGAGTAATTAATGATGGAGTGTTAGAGGATCTGGCACCCCCCTTTCCTCGCTTCATGGCCTAGAGGGCAAAAAGAGCTAGTCAAAAAGCCATACTTTCTGTAAAACAAACAAAACACAAGTTAGAAGTAGCAGGAAGGTTACACAAGAAAATGCTAAAGCAAAAAGTAAAGATAAACTATGGTCTAAACTCAACCTAGCATGGCCTCAAGGATTTCATCATCAATGGCATCCAGAATATCCTTACAAGAAATGAACTAGACTTTCTCAACCCATATATTGATAAATTTAATGCACTCGGCATCCTCCCGACCGAGTTCAAACCACTCTACCTCAATCATCTCAATGGGAGTGTTTCATGCCCGGGTGGTCTAGTATAGATTGAACACCAAAGTTCCATCGATCTCCTTAATGAATGGGTGGACTTTGGGTATCGTCATCAGCTTAAAGAACTTGTTCTTGAAGTTCTTGAAGCTTTCCTGGAACCCCAAAGACTTTCTGTCCACCTCGTGCCTGAAGTGTAAGTCAATTTTTCTTCACTGATCTCTCCCTTTGCGGGGACCAACAGGTGAAAAAATAGAAAAAAGACTTCTTCGAGTACCATAGCCTGACCACCCGATAGAATCTCTCAAAAGCAAGGATAAAACCCCAGTTGTTAGGATGAAGTTGGGACGGTACCACATTTAAATGGTGGAAGACTCTAATCTGGAAGTTAAAGAAAGGTAGTCGGAACCCCAATCGGATGAAGAGGTCTTTGTACAAAAATATGAGGTGTCTGCCCTCTGTTCGAGCTGAACATACTCTCTCATCCTCCTTAGAGCCAAGACCTAGTACTCACGGTCTTGATTGCCTTTCTCTATCAACTCCAAGTAGCTTGAGAAGCTTTCAACATCCCCGTCAATCAGGAATACGATTATGCTACCCCAAACATCATCTCTGACCCAAGGGTACATATTCCTCCTGGTGGAAATATCAAGGGCCTTTTCGCAGCCATTCTCCTAGGCCTTACCACTCGTCTCCTGGTCATAGAATCCCTAAAAACAACCACATAGGCCGGTAAAGTGTTGTCAAAATCAAGAATATCTTAAAACCTATAGATTTAGACATAGAGGAGGGTAGATCACAGATGAAAAGTCTATTAAAGACTGTCTACACCTGCCTCATCCCTCCGTTCCCAGTCAACTTCACCTATTGCAGACACCGGCTTTCTCTCCCTTAAAGGTCTATGAGCCTAAGTTGGGCGCCTCCGTCAATCACAACACGACGAAGACGGTGCTCTAGAGAGCAACACCACTGAGTGGACCAAGAACTATTGGTATCCCTACTCATTTTCAAAAATAAGTAGAGATAACCCAAAATAGAAAAAGATTGGTTTTTTCCCTAGGTTTGACGTTAAGGACAGTAAGAATGGGGAACAAAAAGATGCATACCTTGAAGAAATGAAGAGAATTGGTGACTAGAGGTTAGTTAATTGCTTGAAAACATCTTGACAATTGCTTGAAAATCACTCAGAAACATTGTTTCTCTGTCATGCGCAATCGTCGAAAATCGCCTCAGGTCATCCAAAATTTAAGAGAGAAAGAGAGAGAGAGCATGGAGGACGCGACTTTAGTCCATATTTATAGAGACGGGGCTGAGGGGCATACCTGTCCTAACACCTCAAATTTCAAAAACCTTTTCGTGGCGCTCAAAGCTGCACGGAACTCTAACGACAGTTCGCAGTCAAAATGCACCACGTGGACAATCACAATTGTCACACCTGTTAAAGCAACGGTTAATCAAAAAGCCAAACGTCACGTAAGCCTTGCTATTTTGAGCACGAATTTTTTCTACGAACCTTGACTACTCCCCAGAATATCCACCTATGATCACCTGATGTGTGGACCACGACCGGACTACGGTCGTCCACGAGTGTCATAAGACTTAGTTATGTTAACACCTCTAAATTAGAACTCTTAATCCCTTAGGGGTAGTGTGGACTATGACTTCATGTAGAGCATGGATCCTATGACCCAGGGGCATTGAGACTTACCTTGATACTTAGCTATGTTAGCTAACCACCAATTTGGGGGTAACGTGACGAGGTTAAGCATATTTTTACATGATGAGCGTTGGACTCATCTCAGTGAAGGGAGCATACAATGAAAAATAGAACATCCAAAGAAGCAAACTTTTTATTCTCATTCCATACATCATCAGTTTTACAAAAGCAACCCATAACTACCTTAATACAAAAATGCCTACTAGAAAAAGCAAGAAATAAAGCTATATGTGAGAGTGATGATGATGATGATGATGATGATCCAGCAATAATCATGACCACCTCTGCAGTTCTTCTAAAAACTAGCATTTATCTCTTCCCTATTGGCCAAAATGAGGAGAAGGCTTCACAATCTCAATGCATCTAACTGCACACTAGGGTAAAACTAAGGCACTTGACTAGTACTTTTGGTTGCAGTCAAGAGAACGGATGATGAAAAGCAGTGAAACCCCTCCACACCTCAAGGGATTAGAGCAGAAGCCATAAGTCTACCAGTGAGCAAGATTTCATTCTACTACTACGTACGCTTAGAAAGAAAAGCTTCTACCACCCAAAGACGTGTTGACCAAGCCACACAGAGTAGTTACTTGGCCCTCACCACGCTATTACATTTGGAGAAAAAGGCCTCCACTAGAAAAACATGTTAGGATAAAGGGAACACCTTTAAGAATTTAGGGAAGAAATGAAAGAAGATTTCAAAAAGAGACATGGTTCTCAACAAGTGACAACCCTATTGTAAGAATCCCTTATTTATAGAAGGAATAAGGTATTCTGATTGGCACCTGGAAAGGTGAGTTGGTTGTACGTTTGAAGCCATGTTTTAATGCCCCCCTTTGTAAATAGCCACGAGGGCAGCGGGCAGTTGGGAACTAGTAGAAAACTACTACCTCATTTAAAGCGGATGTTAATTCCTAATAAATTCAAACCAACGGTTCCCAAGTAAGCACAGACTACCTATTGACCTTGAAATACATAATGACACACCATGGACGTTGGCCTTTTAGAAGAAAAAAGATCCAACATTGACACTGATTAGGATCCCTTTGGTTTATTACATGTCGTGTGCTCCTATCAAACTCGAATACCTTGACAATTTGTTGTCCCATCTAAGCGCCAAGCTAGGGGTGACAGTTCTGGGCTGAGATCTAGGACAATAGTTCCATGGGTCAACTCTGTATGCATCCAGCCAAAGTTAACTATTGACACCCAGTAGGAAGTTCATTCATGAAGCTATTAAGACCCCGACACAATGTATGTCAGACCACAACACTAGGTAGCACCACGATCGTGAAATTTGTGTAGTGGATGAATCCAATGATTATCCGTAATTATTGTATCACCTTAATACAATTATCTCGATATATCCAAGATATTTAAAGATAAATAGTATCAAGCATGCTACTTTAAAAAGACACATAAAATATAAGTCCATAATAACTACACAAGCTATTATAGAGAACCAAAAGGAAAGAAAAAATTACATATACATATATAAATATATCTACATCACTGGCCCCACACGACTCATTGTCATACATTAAACTATACCCAAAACAATGCAGTATGACCATATACATGCATTGATCCAAAAGAAAACAAAATGACTACTCTAAGCCATTTTCTTCTTCTTTCCCTTTCAAGAGCCTTAACTTGGAACTACATGGAAGATATAGTGGGGTGAGAATTCACAAATCCTCACTATAAGTATTCCAAAACTAGAATTTATTCATTCATAATAAGTAAATATACCATAAACATTAGATTATGATAAATGAAACTCTGCTCATTACTATCAAAATGTTAACATACTCATCGCATAAAATCCATAAAGTAAACCATAACATTTTCGCAATTCAATAACAGGGAGCAACAACTGCCTATATAGCTGTCACATAATACAATATATAATATGTCATATGATTATGCCAAGGGAATGTCTTAAAAATATGCTTGTGTAATGTAAATGCAGATTTTTATTTTATTTTAGAAAATCATGATATTTGCTCATTCCCAAGAATTATGTTCCCTTGTATACACTGGGTAGTATAGGCACACGGCCTTAACAATACCTGGTGATGTGTGGACTCATTCCCCTTGCAATGGTAAGAGTACTACTACCAACCCCATACACTGGTAACCCTAACCATCATAGCCTTGCCCGCTACGAGAATTTTAGGATCCCCTATCCCTTCAAGGTCATTTCCGACAATTATTTGGTCAAATGGTTGTGCACACTATCTTGGTTGTAATACATAGGAAGAAACAAATAGCAAGTTTGAAAACAAAATATACAAGTTATTTTAGAAACACTTAAACATATCACAGGACCCAAACATCTGAATAAAAAAGGAAACTAGTGAACACTCCACCCTGCTCACCATTATCACACAAAGGGGTGAGATCATATTCCTATAACTCCCTATTACCAAATCTTTGTAATTAATAAAATAATTGTCTCACAAATGCATTCTAGTTCAACTTCACTCATGAAGGAACACTTCATACACCTAGACAATCACATAAGGCTTAACTTTATCACATAAAAGAACCAACACCTTTTCATCACAAGATCCTAACTCAACCTTAGCCCAAAAAGAGAGCAAAACATTGCTCACATACCATTCGAGTTCAAACTTAACCACTAAGGAAGTAATTAGGATTTTCTCATCATAAGTATCACCAATCAATCTCATAACATAGCCCAAAGCATTGTTATTTCATCGACCAAGCATGAGTATACTCCATTATATCACTCTATGCCAAAGCATTAAGCATTTCCTAGCAAACACACACAATCATTTGAAACAAAGGTGTGAGATGCTTCTGAATCATATAACACAGTTAAAATATGCTCATGAATCATGTATTTACCTTGGATAAGGTCTGAAGACTAGGTCACCTCATTACCACTTAGAGTACAAACTCTTCCCATGACTTGAGGTCTCGGGATAGATGCAACTTCCTTCTTCTAAGGACAATCTCTGGAAAAATGCCCCAATTGTCCACATACAAAGCACACCAAGCAAGGTCGATCTTCATGTTGTTTACCACATTTGGGACACTTAGGCCCCACAAACTTTCTCTGGACCTGCTTGCCTTTACCCTTAGGAAAGTTGGGCTTAGAAGATCCTTTCCTGAACCCTTCATCATCTCGCTTCCTTTTTTGGAAACCCGTAGTCTTCAGCACCACTTGAAAATTAGACTCACCAGTCTCCACAATCATGCATTTCTTGATTAAGGTTAGAAAATCCCTAATTTCCATGGCCTCACAAACTTTTTTATTCCCTCCCTCAATCCAGACTCAAACTTAATGCACTTCTAATTTTCATCTTGGTTTAGCCAAAAGTAAGAGGAAAATTTAGGTAATTCCTCAAACTTTGCTTCATACTGCCCAATTGATATATTTCCTTATTTCAACTCAAGGAAATCCACTTCCTTGTCATCTTGCAAGTTCTTTGGGAAATACTTGTTTGAGAAGATCTTTTTGAATATTTCCCAAGTCACTTGAGTATTTGCAGCTTCCACTAGTCTTCTTGAACTTCTCCACCCCTGCAACATAAAGGAAGCGAATGACACTTTTTGTTCGCCCTAACAATTCATCACCTCAAAAATCTTCTTTATTTCACTTAGCCACTCCTCCACTTTAGCCGAGTCATGATCTCCTCGAAAGGTTGGAGGATTCAACTTCTTAAACTCTGAAAGATTGTGGAAGTGTTGATTTCTTGCTAGAGTTGCATCATCAGCTAGTGGATTTTGATTTTGCCCTATTCTCTCCATCATTTTGTTGGTAGACTTAGTCTACTCTCTAGCTCATCGCCTCCACCATCATCCTAACCATCTCAGACATATCATTTGTACCTTCATTAGAAACTTCTTTATTCACCCGAGTTCACCTAGATCTTGTTCACATGAAACAAACATATTGAGTTAATCAGCCTCAATATCATGTAACAATGTGTTAGTAACTATTAGCATCCACTTCTCAAGCAAGTCTTACAAATCTATTCAAATATATCACATAAGAGACAAAATTAAAGAATGCATAATACAAACAAAACATCTGCATATGCTACAAGCATAGTTAGTCCATGCCCCGACTGAACAGAATGAATTGCTCTGATACCATAATGTAATACCCTAATACAATTATCTAGATATATCCATAATATAAGATAAATAGTATCAAGCATGCTATTTTAAAAATAAAACTTAAATCTATAATAACCATACATGCTATTATAGAGAGCCAAAAGGGAAGAAAAGATTACATATACATATATAAATATATCTACATCACTGGCCATACATGGCTCATTATCATACATTAAACTATACCCAAAACAGTGAAGTATGACCAAATACATGCATTGATCCAAAAGAAAATAAAATGATTACTCTAAGCCATTTTCTTCTTTTTCTTTGCCTTTCGAGAGCCTTGACTTGGAATTGCATAGAAGACATAGCAGGGTGAGAATTCACAAATCCTCAGTATAAGTATTCCAAAACCAGTATTAATTCATTCATAATAAGTAAATGTACCATAAACATTAGATTATGTTCACAATAGATAAATGAGACTTTGCTCATTACTGTCAGAATGTTTACATACTCATCGCATAAAATTTATAAAGTAAACCATAACATTTTTACAATTTAATAGCAATAGGGAGAAACAACTACACATACAGTTGTCACATAATACAATGTATAATACGTCACGTGATTATGCCTAAGGAATATCCTAAAAATATGCTTGTGCAATGTAAATATAGATTTTATTTTGTTTTAGAAAACCATGATATTTGCTTATTCCTAAGAATCGCGTTCCCTTGTATATACTGGGTAGTACAGGCACACAACCCTAACACTACTTGGTGATGTGTGAACTTATTCCCCCCAGAATGGCAAGAGTATTACTAACAACCCCATACACCAGTAACCCTGATCAACATAGCCTTGCCTGCTATGAGAATTTTAGGATCCCCTATCCCTTCAAGGTCATTTCCTACAGTTCTTTGGTCAAATGGTTGTGCACATCATCTTGGTTACAATACATAGGAAGAAACAAATAGCAAGTTTGAAAGCAAAATATGCAAGTTATTTTAGAAACACTTAAAACACATCACAAGGCCAACACATCTGAGTGACAAAGGAAACTAGTAAACACTCCACCCTGCTCATCATTATCATACAAAGGGGCGAGAACATGTTCGTAGAACTCCCTATTACCAAATCTTGGTAATTAAGACAATAATTGTCTCACAGATGCATTCTAGTTCATCTTCACTTATGAAGGAACACTTCATGCACCTAGACAAATACATATGGCTCAACTTTATCGCATAAAGGAACCAACATGTTTTTATCACAAGATCCTAGCTCAACCTTAGCCCAAAAAGAGAGTAAAACATGGCTCGCATACCATGCAAGCTCAAACTCAACCACTAAGGAAGCAATTAGGATTTTCTCATCATAGGTATTCATATTCACCAATCAATCTCATAATATGGCTCAAAGCACTATTATTTCATCAACCAAGCATGAGTATACTCCATTATATCACTCTATGCCAAAGCATTATGCATTTCCTAGCAAACACACACAAGAAAAACAAGTTTGGGTCATTTTTAGGGGGAGTGTCGTGGCTCCACCTCTTTTGTGTCGTGACTCCCTGCTCTCAGGTGGTATTCCCTGAGTTGCAGAGAGTTGGGGGTTATGGCTCTACTCCAATTTATGTCGCGGCTCTCCCTCAAAAATCTGGTTTTTCCAAATTTCTCAAAAACACAACTCTCATTTCACTCTTTTCAACAATTTATAAGGCTTTCTAATCATTCAAACTCCAAAACCATCAAATATCAACTCAACAACATCATATTTTTAGTAACTAACCATTCAAACATCATTAAATCAAGCAAAACAAATATGGGTTTCAAACCCATTTCTAAATCTCAAGGTTCAATATGCATCAAACAAAGGTAGGGGCTTGAGCCCCTCAATAAAACTCAAAGCATCATCCTATTCATCATCTCAAACCTCAACCAAATATCACGGGTTCATCATTTTCAATGGAAGGAAAAAATGAATCAAGTGAGAAAAACTCCTACCTAGCTTGTGGTTGCTTTGCTATTTCTTTCTTGGCTTGTCTTCTTTCTTCCTCTTGCTTCTTCCTCCTCTTTTGATCTTCTTTGTTCTTGCTTCATTCCCTTCCTTCTGCTTCCAGTCGTGGAGATGAGAGAAAAAGAAGAAATGAGTGAAAAAAAAAAGAGAAAATGAGTGGATGAAAGAGTAAGAGGGGTGGTTGACATGAAGGAGTAGAGAAGAATGAGGGCAAGATAGTGAAAATATCATGTATTAAGAGGGAAAAGCAGTGGCTTGCTACAGGAAAAAATGTGGGAATATTTTTCAAAAAGAGAGAATTCAACTGACAAGCTTTTATTTATTAAGAATACTTAAATTTCTCCAAATCAACTTTCCTAATTTCTAACAAGTTTAAAATAAATCCTAAGATTCATCAAAAATCTTGTTTCACTAATTCCCTATTTTTCCATATTTGCGACTAGTCAATTTAGTATTAAAACACATTCTCAGTATGCTAAAAAATACCGAACGAACTCAGAAAACTCTCAAATTTTAACTATAGCTGATGACAACTATTTGTGACTAGGAAATAAATTTTTCATATTTAATTCCATTAGCTAACCCATTTATGTTAATATATGGGTCATTTTAGGTTACTTTTCACCTTCTATGTTGCGACAAAATGCCTAAACCAATTCAGAATGTCACAAATTTAAACATGCATATTATACAAGTATTATACTACCTCTGTAACTATATACAAGTCTAACATTTAAGGATGTTACAACTACCAATCGTAAATCTTGCTTAATAATAGCTCTCATAACTACCTTTGACTACTCATAACTACAGTATCAATATTATGATTTTATAGGGATTCTCTACAACAGTCAAGGAACATGTTTCCCTATTCAACCTTTATAAATATCAGGCTCAATCTCCTTTAATAAATAACTATTACTCTTTTGCTAAAACCCTAATTGTACACATCCTGACTTGAGCGTTAGAGTGCCTTTACAGATACCAATCATCCCTGTTACAATACGCTCTACTGCTTCCAAAGGAGGAAAACACTAGTTTGTGCCTATTCATGTACACCTCAGTATCCACTACTGAACACTTCTCACTGAATGTTCTCAGCTAACTTTCTCATCCAATTTTCTCATGTTTGAAACTCTTCAATAATCTCATCCTTCAATTCCACCATCCCGTTGATGTTTCTCCTTGATGATTCAGATGGAATGTGCTTCATATTTGCTCTTCAAAATGGCTCTTGTGGAAGATTGTTATTCTTCTAAACTTTCTTACAATCTTCTCATGATGAACTTTCTCATGTTCTTCAAGAAGCTTATTAGGTCTTCACTTGAACTTTCTCAAGTCAGGATTTGAATCTCTTAGCCATCTTTAATCAACTAAAATACTTCCTTTATACTTGTTTAATCTTGTATAGGTTAATTCTAACAAGAAATATCCATAAAAAATAATTTAAGCATTAAGAGCAATTAAGCTAAAATTTCAACATGGTTAGTTACCATCAAAACATATTATTCAATATAAAGTACAAAAACGCTTTGGAGCTTACACTTTTTAATGGATTCCTCTATGGTTTTTCTTAGTCTTTGTCTATCTTTAACTATTGGGTTATCTTCTATTTGATTTACTATTATTATTATTTTTGGTTTCTAAGGTTCTTCTTCTTATATGAACAAACCACCTAAGGCGAGACTTTACCATCTTTTTGTCAATAGGTGTTAACGTTACTTTCTCTCTAATGCATTTATTTTGGATCATATCTTATCATATATGTCCACTCATTTAACACAATGTCCTTATCTTTGCAACATTGAGTTTATGCTCTTGTTGGCTCTTGACGACCTAACATTCAGTATCATAAATCATTACAGATCTTATAGTTATGTGATAAAATTTTTCTTTTAACTTGAGAAGCCCTTTTAGATCACAAATAACCCCTAAAGCACTCCTCCATAATATATATTCCTTAATTAATCTCAGGAAAAAAAACATTCTTTTGTATATAAGAGAAAAGATGACAAGCATTGGATCCGCAAGCAATGTGAAATGCTCGTAACAATCTTGTAGCCTAATTTGCATGTTTGAGTACTTGTTTGGTTCAAATTAACTTTGAGTGAAATAATTTTTTTTAGATAAAAGTTGTTTTGAGTTATGTAGAGATGTTTGGGTAAATTTAATGGATGTGGTGAACAACTTTTTTTTACTGTAGATAAGCATTTTTTTCATAATCTTGCGAACTAGACATTTTGTTTAGCTTATTTTGATTGCTAATTTTCTTGTCCGAAACCACGCCTGTCAATTGAGTAACAAGACTACCGTTGAGAAAACTTCCGCAAACCTAACAACCAAATAATGACATCCTTAATGCAACACCTGCTACATTAATGGCATCTATCTGCCATAACTAAAGATAAATATTTTCTCTCTTCTTTTGAAGATGCTTTAGTATTTGAAAAATTGGTCTCTTTCTCTATACAAATTGCTGAAGGTGTGCTATCTCTTTCCTTATACTAGTTGTCGAATGTGCACTAGAGCAAAAGGTTCAGCTTCTAGGTTTCTTTTACCATTTTGCTTTCCCTTGGATCTGTTATTTCCTTGCTTTCCCCCTTTCAAATATTCAATTGAGATCTATATAAGAAAGACATTGGGGTTTGCATTTGGTCATGGGTGCATTTTTACCGTTTCACTTTCTATAGCTTTGGTCCTTTGGTAATAGGTTCATTTTCTCTCTAGTATTTTACGATAATGTTGTCATTAGATTAAGTGGACTCTTGCCTTTGTCCCCAATGTAGTAACCTTTCTTATGATCCAACAGGATGTAAGAATTATTTGATGATTGGATTGTCATATGCTATATTCGTCTCATGATCTCATAGTGTATTTAGTTTATACTCTTTTTACCATTTAATTAGGCAGTCATTGGATCCATGACCTCAATTTATCTATATGTTTCTTATTTTTTTCTTTAAGTCTTGTATCTCTTATTTTGGCTTAAGATGGCAAATATACAAGGGAAAAAAAGTCTTCACTAGTTGCTCCCTCTGGTGAAGAAGGAAAGAAAATAGCAAGCTGGGGTGATAAAATTATTAAGCTTTTAATTGATGCAATTATGGAGCAAGCAAATAAAGGTGAACGCAATGACAATAACTTGACTAGACCAAGGTGGAGGGCAGCTAGGGAAAAATTCAAGACTACTAGTAGTTTAAACTATGACGATCTTCAAATTAAGAATAAGTGGGATGCATTGAAGAACAACTGGTCAATGTGGTATCAAATCTTTGGAAAGGAAATTAGCCTTAGTTGGAATAATGAGAAAAATAACTTAGAAGCATCAGATAATTGGTAGGACAAAAAAAATTTGGTAGACTTTAAAAATGAGACTTGCTAAATGTGATGATTGTATATTGGTGTGTTAATATTAATCATTAAATGCTTGGTCCTTGCAAGAGGATGTAGAGCAACAATAATTTGATATAAAGGTCTAAAATTTGTTAAAAAAAATTGACTTTCCTATTTGCTCCTGGTACAACCATAAGTGAATATGAATGGGCACCATCATCATATGTTTTACCTTAGGGTGTTGAAAATTTGGACTCAACTGAGGGTTCAGAAGATAGTGAAGACCCAAATGTTGGTGGAAGTGTTAGCCTTAGTTTGCAATATGGTATTGGTGTCAGTGGCGGTACTAATGCTAGTGCTAGTTTTTGTTTTAGAAACTTCACAATGAATACATCTGAAGGTAGTTCTTTAAGTGGAAGAAAAGAAACAGAGATGAATCAAAGGTACCAAATGTCACAATAGAAAAAACTAAACAATTATCTTGAGAGACTCCGTGGAGTAGTTGATTCTCACACTTTGAGTGCTCATAATGGTAGAAATGATGAGCTATATGATCCTTATGCCATTGTCAATATCATGAAAGAGGTTAAGAAATTGCTAGGCATGGAACTCTGTTCTCAATTGCTTGCTCAGTGTAGCCACATCTTGAAAGATCCAGTAACAAGGTAAATGTTTGTGGCTCTTGAGGATGAAGAATCAAAGCTTAAGTACTTGTTGTGTGAATAGTTTGACAAACAATTAGCATGTGGTATTTAGAGAATTAAGAGTAGACTGTACGTAAGTTATGTATGATGTATAAAGTACTTTTTGTGATGTATTATAATAGTATTTAGGAGTCATATGACCATTAACTATTTGGGATGTTTTTTATTGTATAACTGATGTCCCTGATTTGTGTTGTGTAATTATGTTAATGATGTCTACTATAAAAAATATTTGATCTCTAAACTCGTATGGGATCTAAATTCTTTTTACTCTGTTTGTTTAATGCTAGCAAGTTACTATTATATGATATTCCTATTTGTTTTATTTTCAAAGTTATATTCCATTAACAATTATCACAAGACTCTAGATCTTCAGCTCTTTTAATATTTTTCAAAGTTTCTTCATGTATTTAGTTAATACAGAGCATAGAGAAGAAGACTTCTAATTTGCAAGGAAGTGAGAGGGTTGTAGTTGCACAACATGAGGGTGGTCATGCTATGAAGCTATGAAGCAAGTAAGCTGAGTAATAACTAGTATTTAGCTTTGTGTTTTAGCTATGAAGCAAGTAAGTTGGGATAGTTGTATTAGGAAGAATTGGTAGCAAAGTCGCTAAAGGGTTCAAGGTCTTTAATTGCATAATTATGTACCATTAAAGGAACAAGAATCCGTTAGTTTCATACCCTTTTTAACAATTGTTGATTCAGTAGAAAATGCGCAACATAATTTTTGTACTATTAGTAAACAAGAAAGTGGCACATCATTTTAGTAACCAAAGGTTTTCACTTTCTATTGAATCTCCTCTTACAACTAAGGGAGCTTCCTATGCAGTAAATGAAATTCTTATAACTATTTGTCATATCTCAGCATTTCTAGTTTATGAACTTCTCTTTTGGTTGTATTGCTAGAAACTGAAAATTTGATCCCTTTGCTACAGATATGTGATATATGGTACCTGTAGCTCGCATCATAAATGCCACTCTTGTAATTCCAAAACTTGATAAAAGATCATTTTGACAAGATACTAAGTAATTTTTAATTTAGTTTTGACTATTATTTTTCTATTATAGCTTCTCTCTCTGCATTGGATCCTTCTTTGTAAGCATTTTATGAATTTGGCAGGATAAGCTCCCTTCCCCTTATTACGAATGGTTCTTATAAGCTCATCACAATATATGAAAGCAATTGGAGTGGAGATATTCATAATGACAATATTGAAGATGATATTGTATTTTTAGTAGCAATAGGGGGCTATATTGATTATTGATCATAGTCTAAAATACTTATGCAAAGAACCATGTCGGATTAGTGCATTAACATGACACAGTTGGGTTCAAGAAATATTAGTTGGCTATCAAATTCTTTGTTATGAGATGTTTAGGATGAAAAAAATATATTTTTATGCCTTTTGTGAGAAATTAGTTGAGCATGGGTTGACGCGGACCAGGCATATAGGGGTGTTAATGGTTGTCATGTTTTTTAATGTTCTTGGACATAGGATAGGCAATAGAATAGGAAGATTTAGTGGATGCTTCCGCAAAGTTTTAGTGGCTTGTTTAAAGTTATCAATGAAACTGATTAAGCCGCAAGATCCCTCTTTCAGGAATATTCATACAAAAAATCAACATGACCCAAGATATTGGCCCTATTTTAAAGATTGTATTGGAGCAACTGATGGAACTTATGTTTATTGTGTAGTGCCTCAAAGTGAGCATGCGAGATTCATAGGTAGAAAAGTGTCATAGCTGCATGTGATTGGGATATGTGCTTTACATTTGCATTAGCAGGGTGGGAAGGTAGAGCACATGATGTTAGAATTTTTCAAGAAGCACTGCGTGATGCAAAACTGAAATTTCTATACCCTCCAAAGGTTTGATATTATAAATAATCATTTACATATTACTTGCATGTTTTTAAAAAAAAAAAACTCTTGGTTAGGCAAATATTATTTAGTTGATGTTGGCTATCCAACACCCATTGACTACTTGGGGCCATATAAATGTGAGCGATATCACCATCCAGATTTCAAGCGAACTATCAAGTTTAATAGTCCCAACGAAGTCTTCAACTATTTTCATTCTAGCCTAAGCGGAACCATAGAAAGAACATTTGGTGTGTGGAAGAATAGATTTGCAATTTTGAATTGTATGCCTAAATTTAAATATCGCACTCAGGTTCAAATAGTTATTGCTATAATGGCAATACACAACTTTATTAGACAAAATAGTGTCACAGATACTGAATTTAATATGT
The DNA here is from genome assembly GCA_029884605.1 of Ormosia emarginata. Taxonomy (NCBI): domain Eukaryota; kingdom Viridiplantae; phylum Streptophyta; class Magnoliopsida; order Fabales; family Fabaceae; genus Ormosia; species Ormosia emarginata. The sequence goes on along the minus strand of JAQQTP010000056.1, from coordinate 8,319,688 downwards.
TTGAAGTTGAAGAGAATATATCAAACAATGATAATGATAATGACACCAATGATGATGATGATCTACTTGAAAATATGGATGATATGTCTTCTAAGCACATGGATCAAATTCAAAATTCAATTAGAGATGACATTGTCGAAGCTTTTGTAGTAGACTAGGCATTTGTGTAGCATGGTATGTCTTGACATATTTTCAAATAATGAAAATGAGTCGTGTATGTAAAATCATTTAACATTGAAAAAAATACTGCCCTATAAGTGGAAAAAATGATACAAATTTTTTATGATCAACAGGAAAAATAATTAAAGGTGAAGTTATATGAAAAAAAAATACATATTTCATAATCACATATTTTATACATTAATAAACCCTTATTTTAGTCATTTACACTATTCATGTACTTAATTGATTAAGCTTGGTTGAGTTTTGTAAGTTTGGACTCAAATTGGACTTAATTGATTTTTTCTAGCATTATTTTGGTCTTACACTATTTCTGTATTTCAGTCATATCTTGAGTTCTAGATGTCTTATAATTATGTATATGACCTTGTAGGAAAGATAAGAGAGAGCTCAACAACTTTCATGAAGAGCTCCATGGAAAAATCGGACATCTAGTGGAGCTAATTGGCTTGGAAGTCAGAACACGAGTTTTGTGACTGGAACCCAAACAGTGTGCAGTAATCATTGCATAATTTGAGTTATAGAAACTGAAAGTTAAGACCCATATCTGCAACTTTTATGAGAACACAAGAGCTCATTCGGACAGTTTGGAGGTCATATTGGGTCTGGAAGTCAAAACAGATGTGCTAAAACTAGGCCTAAGCAGTTTGCAGTAATTGGGTCATATGTTGAGCTGTAAGATTAATTTTTGGATGATTCTGGTGGCATTGGAAAGCTGAGACAATTTTCTACAACTTTCATGAAGGCCACTTTTTGAAAACCTTTCAACAAGCACGAGTTTGGCACTAAATTATTTTATGCAAGTGAAGACAAGCATTTTTTGGCAATCATCCACCTACTCCTTAATCATCCACCCACTCCTTAATTATCCACTCACTCTTTGTCCCACTCATTGTCATCTTTTGCTTGTGATGCTTTATAAAAGGTAGCCTTGGCTGCCTATTTGAGTAATCTTGGTTCTAGATCAAGATCATGCTTATGTTATTTACTTGTTGTAATTTTCTTTTGTTGTAAATAGAAGTTATGATCATCTTCTTCTTCTTCTCTCTTTCTTTCTTCTTGCTCATGGATAACTAATTTTCATCTTGCTTTGGTGAAGGGGTGAAGCTTTTGGTAATAAAATAAGGTTAGATTAATTTCTTTCTTGTGCTTAAATGATATATCATAAAGTGATCATTATATATATTGTATTTTGTTTCCAATCAATTTAGAAACCCTCCTTGTAAAGTGAAGTTCTTGATTCATTGTAGACAAGTAGTTTGGCACAATGAATGCTTGAACTCATTTACAAGTGTTAGTAAATAATTAAAGGAACCATAATATAACTACGTATATAATTCTAAATGGACTTTGAATGTTTTATTTTCCGATTAGAATCTCCGTTGTGCATGGATTTCAATTGAGTTATAAAAAAAATTAATCATGTCCTTAATTTATTACCAAAAGTGGATCTCCTAGCCCAAGCAAGTTCTTTAATTTAATTATGAATAAGTTTTAATATCTTTATTGTTGTGACAAAGTCTTTCCTTACCTCAAAGAATTTTTCTTCATCAATTCCTTGTGGATCGACCTCGGACTCCCGAGAAATTTATTACTTGAGACAACCTGCACTTGGGTTTGCATCCTTTAATCCGTATCAAGTTTTTGGCACCATTGCCGAAGATGTGTGTCCGACAGTGAGGTAGGTAGTGTCATTAAATTTTGTCACTCAGAAGCATGTGGAGGTCACTTTTATTCAAAGAAAACAACTGCGAAAATCTTGCAATGCAGATTTTATTGGCTCACTTTATTTAAAGACTGCTATACTTTTTGCAAAAGTTGTGAAAATTGTCAGAAATTGGACTCCATTTCAAAAAGAAACATGATGCCTCTGAACCCTATCTTAGTCATTGAAATTTTTGATTGTTGAAAAATTGATTTCATGGGCCCATTTCCATCCTCATTTGGAATTGTGTATATTTTGGTTACAGTTGATTATGTCTCAAAATGGATTAAGGTGATTCCATGTCGACACAATGGTCATAAAATTGTTCTCAAATTTTTAAAAGAAAATGTCTTGTGTTAGTTTGGAATCCCTCGAGCTATCATCAGTGATGAGTGAACACATTTTTTGTAATAAACCATTTGAATCTTTAATGAAGAAATATTGTATTACACACAAAATTGCATCCCTTATCACCCTCAGACAAATGGACAAGTTGAATTTGCAAATAGGAGATTAAACAAATTTTGGAAAAAAAAAAAGTTAACCTAAATTGTAAAGATTGGTCTTTAAGACTAAACGATGCACTTTGGGCTTACTGTACTACTTTCAAAACATCTTTGGGCATGTCACCCTATTAGTTAGTCTATGGAAAACCTTGTCACTTGCCTGTAGAATAAGAACATAAAGCATTTTGGGTCATTAAAGCTTTCAGCCTAAACCTTGATGATGCTTGCAAGATACGCAAATTGCAATTAAATGAATTTGAGGAATTGAGAAATGATGCATATGAAAACTCAAAGATTTATAAAGCTAGAACAAAAGCTTTTCATGACAAGACAATTTTGAGAAAATCTTTTGAAATTGGTCAAAAAGTTCTACTTTATAATTCTTGTTTGCACCTATTTCCTGGAAAATTGAGATCTAGGTGGAGTGGTCCTTTTGTTATCAAACATGTGTATCCTCATGGGGCCATAGACATTAAGAATCCTAGGAATGGTAATGTGTTTAAAGTCAATAAACAAAGACTCAAACCATTTCTGGAAACTAAGTTGATGAGGTAGAATTCATTTCTCTTTCTAATCCTTGTTATGAATAGAATTTATTCTAATTTTGTTGTCTTCTTTTTGCAGTTCTTTGTGTTCTCAGTTAAATAGTAGATAACGGTACTCCATGACTCTCAAGTCGATTTGTTTTTTAGTTTTCCAAAATAACTGATTCATTTTCCTTTAAAATGGAAGTCATTCTTTCAAACCTGAGAAAACATTTTCCTTCCCTCCCTCAAAATGCTCTGACAAAAAATCTACAAAGCTAGATGTGAAAGATTGAGATTGTTAATGCACAAGGGTATGCCAAAAGATGTACGTTGAATAATTGAAGCAAAGGTCCAACTAGCAAGTGAGTCTTCAATTTTCATTTGACTCATACATGTTAGGTCTTAGTAGAAGTTCGTATTCTAAAAGGAGAATAGCAAAAAAGTTATAAGTCTGTCACAAATGTGCACGATGAAATTGTAACAAGCGATGTCATTCTTTGGGGATGGTTTCTGCAAATAGAGAAGATAAAATTTTCTTCATTAAGAATGGACTAAGTAATGAGTCGTTAGATGATATCTTATTAACTCTTGAGACGCATTCTTATGGATTTGTGCATTGTGAACTTCTTAATTTGTGAAATCTCTTCAAGGATGAACAAAAGTGTTACAATCTTAGGAATCTGACTCTAAAAGACCCTTTTTGCCAATTTATAAGAAAATTGGATGGGAAGCTTATCATCGACTCATAAAAGATGTTTAAACCGTTATTGGACGTAAAACCAGAGGAAGATGTGAGCCAGAATCATAACAACATGTACATATTATCTTCTTCTTCTTCTTCTTAAAAAAATAAAAAATCGAAAAAAAAAACAAAAGAAAAAAAAATGAAGAATTTTTTTTTGAACAAGGGTAATCCGGAAAAAGTACCAGGACTTTAATTAGTTGTGGAGCCCCAACCTTTGGCTGACCCGTCATTGACTCGGGTGGACCTTTGTACGCTGGTACCTAAAAAAGGTTCGTGTACCATGTTCTGTAAAGAGCCACACTCTATAACCCAATGTTTACCATCTAAGTACTGTGGAGTTGATGGACAGACAGAAGCGTCCCACACTGGTTATTAGTGAGAAGTAACTCATGGCTATCAAAGCGTATGAGGCATCTGAGCTTGATCCTCTAGTTTATTAGAAGGGGCTTTCAACGTCCTAGGATGGGATATTCTGGATCTTGGACATTACGAGTTTCAGATTTCAGCATCTTTGTTAATGTTACGAGCCCAAGTGTGAGCTCTCTAGGTTCCAGACTCAGGATGGAAACCCACGATGGTTTCTTCTTTCTCTTTTCTTCGAATAAACAGATGTGAGTGTCTACTGCAGTGGTGACATGCAGTATAAAGATATGTCACTACTGCACTCATGACACACAGTATAAAGATACGTCATGAAAACTGTACATAAAGGTATGTCATGATTTGCTATTATATTTCTTTTATCTTTGTATGATTTTGCTATATTTTAGTTTTGGACAGACGATCCTTTGAGCAGGGTCCTTCAGGGGTTTCTAGACTTTTTACCTTGATGGTTTTCTTGAAGTTAAAAAAAACAAAACAAAACAAAAAAAAATAAAAACAAAAAAAATGTGTTTCTTAATTTCAAACTTTTCTGACAACAGCCAACCTACCCTTATAGGTGTTATTATTACCCTTTCCATTCTTTTTCCTATTTAAACACTCTATTTTCTCCACTTTCTTCTAACTCAGAATCATTCAAAGGGAATGTGAGAATAGAAATGGAAGGTGTTTCTGTTCGTCAACTTAAAAATATATGTGTTTTTTGTGGGTCTAAGTATGGGAAGGGTTTAGAGTTTGTAAATGCAGCTACCACTCTTGGTCGAACACTTGCTGTGAGGACATTCATCTTGTATATGGGGGAGGTTGATATGGGTTAATGGGGGTTGTATCATTTGTTGCTTATATAGGAGACAGTCAGGTTTTAGGTGTCATTCCTAAACCATTAACTCAATAGAACATCACTGAAAAGACAATTGGGGAGGAACTTAAGGTATCATCTATGCATGAACGAATGAAGATAATGCTTGACAACTCTAATGCATTCATTGTCTTACCAGGTGGTTTTGGTACTTTGGAAGAAGTTTTTCAAATTGTCTCTTAGGCCCAACTGAACATCCAGCATAAACTTATAGGTTTGTTAAATGTAAATAATTTTTTTGATATTTTGTTACTTTTTCTTACAAAAATTTATCACACCTTCGGTAAGACAACTTCTTATCTTTGCTTCCATTATTGATGAGTTGATTGATATATTAGAAGTTTTTGTTTATAAACTTGACCCAACAATAGCTCAGATAGATTGGTCAACAGGAAGTAGTGAGGGAAGCAGCTTGAAACGAAAGTTTGATCTGACACTTCATTTATAACTTTTCTTTACCTTTGATTTTATTTATCGTACTTTGTGTCAGATTTCTCTAACAGGTAATATCTTTTATCCTTTACTTATCTATATTTTAACATTGAGGACAATGTCGTGATCTGGTTGGGGGGAAAGATAGTTGACCCAAAAAAAATTTGAGAAGTATGATATGATTGTTATGAACTTACTAAACTAATGAATGATGGCAGAGTAAGGAGTAATTTTACTTCTGAGACGCATCTAAATTAGGAAGTAAGTTTAATGATATGACTCTCAGAAACCTATAGCAAAACCAATTAGGGATGGCAGAGTAAGGAGTAATTTTACTTTTTGAAGTAAATTACTCCTGAGACGCATCTAGATTGGGGAAGTAATTATTCTGTGATGATTTGTAGAAGTAACAAAGTTTTATCATTTGATTTCCTTTGAATGATTCAAGTGAATGAATTCTCGCATCCTTTAAAGTAATTGAAATTCAGGGATCATAGTATGGTTGAATAAATTGTCTTCTGTCTTAAATTTCACATGTTTGATTATGGATGTTGAATTGATAGATTGACAACGATAGAAATATGTCTTGTGAGATTTTGAGTCTATCGATGAATGAATTAAACATCTATACCATTCTCTTCTTTCTTGTGTGATTTTTTTTCACTCATGAATTGTTACTCTACAACTTGCTTTGATTCTTTTTGAGACTACATTTTCACATGCAAATATAAATATGATTGAGACATTTTGAAATAGTTATTTTGACCAAATAGGCATCCTTGCATATTTTCCCTTGAGTAACCCCTTTGAGTTTATTTGACTATTCCTTGTTTTTAGCTCATTACTTGCCTTAAAAAAAACATATTTTTACCCAACCTTAGGGAATAAGAGAGCATTGGCCTTGTTCTTGAACAAGTGTGGGGGTGTGTGTGCAAAATGTTGAAAAAAAAAGAGAAAGAAAGAGCTGACCACCGCTACAATCAAAGGATTATCAGAGTTTCCTGATATACCATGTGACATATTCATACCTAGAATAAAGATGGATACTTGGAAACAACAGGAAAAGAAGGAGAAGGCTCAAGCCTAATAATGAATTAAACTCACCAATTTGGGATTAATCTTCAACAAAACATTAGTCAAATATTGGTCATTGTCCTTTATGATGAATGTTCTCAAACATCTTCTCCACTCTAAGTTGTTGGTTGTGGCTTCGTACTACTCAAGAAGGGGAGGTTGAATTGAGTAATAAAAACTTTTCCTAGTTTTTTCCCTTTTTGCAAAAACTGATTCTTTTATTTAACTATAAAAAAGATTTTGTCAACCAACAAACTAAAATATGTTTTTGCAAGATGTATTTCTATCAAGACTAGAAACTTATAAAGAAATATTAACAGTAATGATGATTTCAGATGTGAACAAGATCATAAACTAATCAAATCATGCAAACATCCCTAATATATTGCTTAATTCATACAATCAACAATAAAGCAAATAAAGAGTTAAGGGATAGAGAAAATTGCAAATCGAGATTTATCCTGGTTCAGCTACCTCCTCTGGTAACCTACATCCAGTCCCCACACCACTATGAGTTTTATCCACTATTGAAAAATCAATATACAAGATTCTTTACACAAGCTTCACTTTTAGGTTCCTTCTACCCAAATGATAGCTTTTCAAGTCAAAGCAATCTTACAATTCCTACAAGAATTCCTTCTATTCTTGCACAGCACCGGGAGTCCCTTCTACTCTTGATTTCATCAGCGAGAGAACCTTCTCTCTTATCTCTCTTTTACAATATGAAAAGATTGAATCAGATTCTAAGAAATCAGATATTACAACTTGAAGTTCTACAGAAAAATACTCAGTTTTCTTTCAATGAAAAGCTTTCACTGTATTTGTGTGTTTTATCTCTAACTTCGAATGAATTGCATTTAGAAAGTGTTTGCCAATGTCCTTATATATGTATATTTCAAAATAGATCCGTTGGACACACTTTACAAGTCACTTAAGATCAAAACAGACTTATCTGAAAAATTATATTATCAGTCAATCGATTAGTACACAGATGTATTAAACAAAATTTCACTTTTACAACGTGTGTACATCGATTGCCTAATCGATTATGTTCTTGGATGTTCTTGATCTTGATTAATACACACATGAGTGCATCGATGTTGTTCTTGAAAAACACTCGTATTTTTAGCCCAGAAGATCATACATTGATTACCCAATCGATTGTATGGCTATTTCAAAAAGTCCTTGCTTCTGTTCTGGCTTATACATAGATGTATCAATCGATGTACAGATGCAAAGATGCATACTGATCAAGTAAGTCCAGAATCAATCTATGTATACATAGATGTATAACACTTATACATAGATGTACACTGAGATTTTCATTAAGTCCATAATCAATTGATGTATACATAGATGTATAACATTTATACATAGATGTATATTGAGGTTTTCATTAAAAGTTAGTTAATTAACTGAAAGTACATCGATGTACACATAGATGTAAAGACTTATTAATTAACCTTTTTCATTCTTAATCCATTTTTACTTTTGAAAACCATTTTTACTTATTTGAGAGAGCTTAATCAAAGAATTTAACTAAGTCTTTTCTTTACAGAAAGGTTCCTAATGATTTTCCTTGAATTCTTTCTTCATGATGCTCCTTCGTTAAGTTTGACTTCATGATCCTTGCATTGAAATGCTTTGCTCCATGATCCTTTGCATCCACTTTTCTTGCTCCATTAAATCTCATTGAAAAAGTCAAACTTGGCAAGTAGTTAGTGAATCAAAGTAATAATCATGTTAAGTTTAGTCATTAATCAAAACATGTTAGAGTCATTTATCGACATAACTGTACCATAATACTCTTTTATTCTCTTTGGTATTTATCTTTTCATATTCATATTATCTCATCTCGTTTACTATGACTCCTTACAACACTAAATAAAATCCTCTTAATTTTTGTGTGCATGTGTTTTGAGTAGTGGAGAAATAGAAGATAAGCAAGCTTATGGTAGTACAATTGTTCATGGGTTGACTAGAGTGAAATATTTACCTTTTAAACACTTGAGAAATTGAGAGTGAATTCTGTGAAGATATATCATTCTTGATTCATTCTTTTCATCTGAAGTTTCTTTGTTTATTGGTTTGAGATATGAAAAAATGTTACCTCATTAATATTACTAAAGAAAAGTTTATATGTTACTGAAATAAACATCAAATTATCTAAACAAGTAACTTCATATCCTTATTAGTAATTTATTATATAAAAGTGATTTTATTTTACATTCAAATGAAATAGATTATCTTTAAAATTATTTTTTAGTTAAAATATTTAAATATAAAATTAATTCTATTATAATTTATTATAACAATAATTCATAATTAATTATTAAAATAATCAAATTTTCACAATTAATCTAAAGACTGAAACAATCACAGGGGCAGTTTTGGTGGTATAGCACGGAGAAAAGCTCTTTCTTGCACCACGAAAAGCAGCCAAACAAATATGAGAATTGCCAGTCTATTACATCTTTCTATTGTTACAGAGATGAATGAATTGATAGTTAAAGATACATCACTCAATAATTATTTATAAAAAGTGAGTTTAGTCCATTGAACTTTTAAATTATAATAATTAAATATTTTGTTATGTTAATCATGTTTTCCAGATTTTTTAGAAAAATGTGATAAACTGTTTTGTTATTTTTATTTTTGTTTCAAATACATGAAGTAGAAAACAAATATGAATAAACAGAAATTCCTATAAGCTTGATACGTTAACTTTTAATTTAATGACAAATTTGTAAAAAAAAATATCTTACAAAGCCATTCATTGATTTTTTTTTGTTTTTGTTTTTTAGAGTATTTTCTTTTAATCGATAAGTGAGAGACTAATATTTAAATGAAGACTCCTTTTGGCTATAACTATTCATTGATTTTAATTAGGTAAATTTTTATTTATACCAACGACAATGAATTTATCCATATTATTGTAATATATAAATTATATACTTCAATTAATTAATATGACTTATCTAATCCTTTGGTTCACCAATCATGCGTTCTTCCGCCATCCTTCGGTTTTGCGTAATTCTATCACCAACCCAAGTGGCTTGCCACTTGTTCTTTGCCATATTCACAAATAAGTTCAGACAAGATCAACATTCTAGATATATCAATATGACCAATGTTATATACAGTGATAAAAGTTCCTCACAAATTTCATAATATTTCATCGTAATTATTTACTTATCCATCTCTTTCTCTGTCTCTCCCACTTTTTTACCCGCATCTAATGGTCCACTCTACATGCCTATGAGGTTTATGTGCACAGAAAAATCAGTGCAAACGACATTTCCGTACCAAATATTTCTTCGCAGCAGCAAATCACATGGTAATTAATTTGTGCAAGCAAAGTGATCCGGCGGAAATTGCAACCCAAAACAACTCTAAAGTGACTGCTGTATTTTAAATAACGGTGTTTTCCATATGTCCAAAAAATAAACTTTAATTATTGTTATTTTCGTATTTTTGTTGATTAAATACATAAATTTAAAATTTGAAATTTAAAATTCCTATAAGCTTGATACGTTAACTTTTAATGCGGCGATAAATTTGTGAATCTTGCGCGTATCTTACAAAGTTAATACATTAAGAATAAGTGGTTAATCAAGTATAAGTTTACGGTGAATCGATACGTTTGATTAAAATTGTGAATGCTTGTGTAAGACAAGATTTTTGGTTAATACATTAAGAATAAGTGGTTAATCAAGTATAAGTTTATGGTTCATTGTTCACCAACGACAAAATTGTAATCCATATTAATTGTAATACATTATGAATAAGTGGTTAATCGGTATAAGTTTACGGTGAATCCAAGAAAGAGTTCTCAATAATCGGTAAGTGGTTCACCAATCGTGGTTAAATCGGTATAAGTTTGCGTTAATACATTCAAATAAGTGGTTAATGCTATATCGGTTTCTTTGCCATAATCAGAAAGAGTTCCCAATAATGAATAAGTGGTTAATATATCAGTAATAAGTGGTTAATGTTATAGGTTTACAGTGAATCCAAGAAAGAGTTCCCAATAATGAGTAAGTGGTTAATACGTTAAGAATAAGTGGTTAATCAAGTATAAGTTTACCCGGTGAATCCAAGAAAGAGTTCCCCTATAAGTAAGTGGTTAATACGTTAGGAATAAGTGGTTAATCGATCGGTTCTGTGAATCCAAAAAGCGAGAAATAAGAAGCGAGAAATTAAAATATTGACATACAAAAAAGTCAACAAACATACGCAACCAAAACATACGGTGGAGGAAAGTTGGAGTATTTTCGTTGCGTTTTCCTTTAAATAATAAACTGTAACATTATAATTGTTAATAAGAAAATTAATGTAATAAATTATTATACATATATAATTTATTATACAAGTATTTGTATTTTATAAAAATTTTTATTTTTTATTTTTTTATTAACAATTAGAAGTTTACACTTTATCCTTTAAAGTACCTATTTCACTTAGACGAGACAAATCAACTAAGTGCGTATTTGAATTGCAGTTGAACACCGTAAATGAACAATTGACTCTTCCTCGAACAACTAAAATTTTGTTTGGCTCTTTCTTGTTAAGTTTGCTTTAACCGAATTTCAGCATCTAACTTACGTTCAGTCAAAAGCAATAATTTTTTACTTTTGCATTTAATTTTTGTCCGTTGAGAGCATTAACTAAAAAATTGAATGGTTCCAAGTATATTTTCACTCTTTTAACCTTCCGTCCTTCCCTCTTCTACCGGCCAGACTCCTTGTTGTCCTCCATCGTTTCCATCAACCAAGCCACCTGACGCGCCATCTCTGACCAGCACCGGCCAGATCCGAGAAGAACAGGCCGATCCGCACCGAGTCGCACGACCACCGCCTTGAACCCGTTGTTGTCGCTCCGTCTCAGATCCGACGCCAGGATGCTCTGCTCCATACCTGCTGTGGTACCACCACGCACGGCCAGAACCGCCGTTGCTCCCCACGTGAGTCGCTTCGCCGCACAGCCCGCTCCGACCTCCGTCGAATTTGAGCCTCCACCCACCGACGTCGCCACCAACCTTCCCCCTCTACTCTTTTTTTTTCCTCTCCAGAAGCTTCTTTATCAAACTAATAAAAATAATAAAATAAAATAAAAGGTAATATTAATATTGTAATATAAACTCATACTCTTTTTAGTAATTATACATTTAAAAGTGATTTTGATTATTTTCTTCCTAACAAAATTCGTTTTATCAAACTCACTTTTGAAACAAAAGTTTCCAAACATAAATTATGTTATTGCAAACTCACTTTTAACCAAATTTAAATTTGCAAACTCAAGTTGGCTCAAACTTAAGTTTGCAAACTCCAATCCAAACACATACTAAATAGAGGTGTTTGACAACATTTGAAAACCAAGTATATAAATACAATGAGATTAGTTTTTAGATAAACGTTGTTTGGTTACTTTTTAATTTTAAAAAATTAGTTCATATTTGAATTGAATTTGAGATAAAATTAGTTTAAAAAATCTAATGCAAAGTTGATTTAATTCTAAAAAGCTATTGTTAATTTGGCACCCTGAGTTTCATGTAGGTAATTTTTACTTGTGTTGTGAATGAGATTCAGATAAATACTTGAACAAAGTTAAAGAACATAATTTCTTCCTGTACACGATAGTTGCGACAGTGATGCAAGGTGGTGAGTACCTGCAAAAAACACTCTGACACTCAAGTTAAATCTTGCATAAGGTGGATAGTGTTTGAAAATAGATAGCATATTTTTGTTATCTTGCGTGGTATTTATAAGAGTATCTTAGTTGATAAGAATCGTAATTCAATCTGCATTAAATGTTGTTAATTATGATAATAATCTAATGAGATTGTCATATCTTATAACTTATTTTTCTATTTATAACAGATATAATTGATCTTCTTATCTTTGATGGATCATGTGAAATATTTACTCTTTATAAATAAATAAATTTATTTATTTAATAACGCGCATAAATATTTAAAATTTAATTTGAACGAGTTGAATTGCTTATAAACCGTTAACCTAAAATTCGGCCTTGAACAACTTGCAATGCAGGAATCTGTAATCTTTATAGAAGAACCTTGGCAGTACCTCCAAACCCAAAGAGTATAAGAAACCTCGTAGAAGACAGAAAAAAAAAAAAATCACATCTGGTAATTTGTGCATAACCTAGCAGCTTTGCTTCTAATTTGTGATACGAGAGAACAAGGGCTGCATTTTAATTTGTTCTTTGGTGTAAAATCTTTGGGCGGATCTCCCTGAGGATTCACACTTTTCTTTTGGTCAATATCCAAACTAGCTTTTGTGCCACTTGAAGACAAGCTCTCTCCTTCAAGCAGCATAGTCAAAATATGAGGATTGAGGGTAGAAGAGATAATTTACAGAAATCATATAACAAACGCATGTCTCATTAGAATCATATATTAGAAGAGGGATCATCTTGTACATCTACCATGAAACTGTACGGACTTGTCCCTATTCCCTAGTACTTGTATGGAGTGTATTTATATATACTCAATATCGATGAATGAATCATCTTCTCCTCGAGTAGAAATACAAAAATAAATAATAAAAAAAAGGAAAAGGGAGGAAAAAAAAAAAAGAGAAGTCTTTCTCCTCTGATATCTGTGGCCTGAGCTCCACGAAGTTTCCTAAACAAGTCATGCCCATTTGATTGCGATTGAACTGTGCTGAATAGTGAACAATGTTTAAACAGATTTTTCAAAAAAAAACTAAGAAGAAACTGACACTTTTTATAACAGTATGTCAGAGCAATATTCTTCTCATCTTGATCGGATGAATATGATTGACCACCATCCTTTGTATGGTTAATGTTCAATTGTTAGTGCATGTACAGGGCTGAAATCCATCCTTGTAGCTTCAATTTTTTGTGAGGTTTTTAATTTTCATGATTTTAAGGATAAAGGTCAATCTCAAAGAGAAACATAGTGTTTTATCATAAAAATTTACATGTTTTACAAGAAGAAAAAAAAAGACTTTTGAAGAAGCTAAATAACAAAGTTGTTTTCAGGAATGATTTTAAAATCAGATGGGTTAATAAAGCAGTGAAGACAACTAATCACGAATTCATTGGTTTGACCGTGATAATATATTAAATATATATTTGTAATATTATATAATATATTAAATAATAAACTAATATATTAATATCACATATTATATTACTTAATTTTTCAAAAATCTCATATTATATAATAAATAAAATATTCAAGTATACAACATATAATATATATAAAAATTAAGATGCTACATTTACAAGTTTAATATAAAATACTGAGTGAAACATCTAAACATATAACTTATATAAAAGTTAAGAGAGATAAATTTTCTTGTACATTTCTTGAATCTTTTAAGTTGGTCTTTGTAACTTTGACATCGAATCTCTATTTGACTCAAAAATTATTTTTGAATAAGTTAAAATTTTGTTAAAAAATTGACTTTATTTTTTTAAAAAAAAATTAGTTCAAATCAATTTATTATCAATTTTTGGTCAATTCTTAATCGATTCTCTCACAAACTGAATTTGTAAGTTAAATGAATCGGACCTATGACCAATTCAGTGATTTTTCTATTAACTGATCAGTCTAGTTCGATTTTTTTAACATTAGTTTTCAGTTTCACTTGAAAGCTTGACTTTTAATTTTGCACAAAATTTTCTTTTGAAAAAACTTCTCCAATGGTCACACATAGTCTCATCTAGGTAAAATACCTACGTCAGTCTGTATACCACAATATGTAACACCTAACTAATTCATTTGAGTTATGTTAATTACAAATATTCTTTTAAGGCTTAAATATGTTTTTGTCCATCTATATATATTAATTTTTTGTTTTAGTTCTTTAAATTTTATTTTACGATTTGTGTTATTGTAATTTTAAAAATGATTGAAATTAGTTTCTATTCTTATTTTAAAAGTGAGTTACGTTAACTTAATTTACTTCTCTCATATTAAATTTTTTTTAACCCTTGAAATGATGGAGGATTTAATATGAACAAAATTGAAATGAACAAATTTTACTTAAGGAAAACGATGTATCCTACGAAATAATTTTTGTGGAACGACGTGCAAAAATTAAAATACGTGAAAAGTTATTTGCGTTTTATCTTTTAACTTTAAAATAGTATAACTGTTATAACAATGATTTGCGTGTATTCTGTATTTTCGTGAATTTCGTAGAAAATTGATTTGCGACAAATAGCATTGCTCTTTACTTAAATGAAATCTAAAACTAATTTTATTTATTTTTAAAATTATAAAAAAATAAACTATAACAAAAATTTTGAAAAAAATAAAAAAATAAAATATTTAAACGGACTAAAAATATATTTAAATGTTCTTTTAATATAAAAACTTCACATTCTAGCATCATTTCCTGTGTGTAATCTGGGAGGGAAGAATTGTGCATGAATCATTTCGCAATTCATTAATTTTAGTTATCATTTTGTAAAGGGAAAAGATGTCCTTTGTGTGCCTCTCAACCATGCAAATTTTCGTAAGCAATGAGGCGAAAAGTAAAAGGTAATCATTTTTGAAAAATCATACAGCATCTGGGTTGGTTGCTGATATTTGGCACCATGGCAAAATCCAAATGTCCATTTCATATTAATTCGACCGATGTGATTAGCAGAAAATTAAGTATTTATCTTTTTCTGCAAAGCTGAAGTCTCTTACTCACGTTTATTGGACAAATTATATAATTCAGAGAAAAATAATTTTCACTGCCCTTTATCTTATTATTCTCTTTTAAGATTCTGAAATTTATAATCTCACAATTGGTACTGTGTTAATTTTTATTGTGATTATAACGATTTTGTAATGGAACTTTATCTTCGATCTTCGATCTTCGATCTTCGATAAGATATAAAAGGTTTATATCTAATATCTATATATTTATATACTACTTTATGAAATTTATTTATTTATCTATTTATTATTATTATTATTATTATTATTATTATTATTATTATTATTATTTATTTTGCATGGACATGATTGAGACTGATCTGGCTGTACTGGGTTGGTAATTCACCCATTGTCTAAGGCCACAAGACTGAACAGTCCAAAAAGTCAAGAGCACAGTTGAATGGTGGTTCTCTAGGAATTGCAGTCCCACAGGTTGAAACTTGGAACTACAAGAAGGGCCAGTCTGAAGTTTGAAACTTGCAGTTAGTATTAGATGGGAACCAAATCTTTTCCCCCCTCTCTCAGCACATATTCACATGGTAATCCAAGCATACTACTGTCTTGTAGTGGGATTATGTAGTTCCATGACCAGATCTATTTGACAGACATGTGAAGGACTGGGGCTGGCTATGACTACCTTTTCTTTTAGGTCCAATGGGGTGCTATGCATGTGCCTTTTCTTTAAAATTATTTACACTTTTTTTGCCTCTAGCATCAGGATAAATTATAGATATGCATTTTTATACCATTTAATGCATAAAATAAAATTAAGTAATTTACTATGATTTAAATTTTATCTAAAGTTTAATTTTAATATAATATTAATATAAAATTTTTTATATCATTAATTAATTATTTATTATTAAAAATATGATTTTTAATAAAATTATTTTGAGATAAATATTTTTAATAATATAATAATATATGATATGATAATAATATAAAATAATTTTATATTGATAATATATTAAAATTAAATTTTCTTATATATCAATAGAAGACATGTATAAATTATATATTATATATTCTTTTAAAACTCTCTCGTAGTTTCCTAGATAAACCCAACACCTTATACAAAATGAACTGAAGCAGTAAATAGTTTACAGTATCTACTTCATTGAACAATCATCAATCAACATCCTTCCAACCGACCCTTAACCCCCATTTCTTCTCTTCCCTCTATAAAAGCAACAAACATTTCCTGCTTAAAATCTTAAAGGGCCTGAATAGGTGTCTGAATTTTTTATACATAAATCATTGTAGACTGCAAATGTCTGTTGAGTTGAGCTGTTCACTCCCCTGAAATCCTTCTCAAAAGGCAACTCCTTTTTCCACTTTTTCAATCCCTTAATTCATTTTTTGGGGCTTATTTTTTTATTTTTTAAGCTCCAAGGCCTACAATAGGGGATGCTACTACTCTGTTGAGTGGCGGTTTTTACCTATATGGCTATTCCTCTTATATGCAAAGGGTAGCTCAAGGGCCTATATATATGTGTGTATGTGCACACTTGCTGTGACTCCAACTGAGGCGGGCTGTTACCTTCTTCAAGTCTCTATTGTGGGTTGGTTTTGGAGTGGGAGCACCAATGGCAGTCTTCATGGCAATTCTTGGTTTGGTCTTGGTGCTCTGTTTTTGCTCTGCTCTCTTGAGGTGGAATGAAGTAAAGTACAGGAGGAAAGGTTTGCCTCCAGGCACAATGGGCTGGCCTGTTTTTGGGGAGACAACTGAGTTTCTTAAGCAAGGTCCTAACTTCATGAAAAACCAGAGAGCAAGGTAACTACTTCATATGGGTTTCCTCATAGTTAGGCGCATGAGTTCAAAAAGTCTTGCTCTTTTCTTTTGCATAAGTGGGAAAAGTTGCTTTGGCCACATTTTGGCACCTGGTTTATAGCCTATTCCTCTGAAGTGGCTATTGCTTGTTACATTTTTTCAGCATTTTCCTGATTGAAAGCTGTTTCATCAGCATTCCCTGCATGCCACTGTAATTTATTATAATAAGCTTTTGGCCCCTTTTGGTAGGTTCTAGGGCTTGCATATCCCATATTCAAGAGGAAAAGTTTATGGCAATTCAATCATGAAATGAAATGGTCTTCATGCCTATAAACATTGTTAAGAATAATAAAATCAATGAACTCTCTTAAGTTATTTTGGAAGGGTAGGGGGGTGAAGAGAGGAGGAAAGTGGAGAAGGTTATGGACATGAAGACCCGGGAAAGATGCTAATAGACTGATGTAAACTCTCGCTGGCCTAGGGAATGACATTCACATCATGAATGTATGTAAATGAATAACCCATTCATATTTGACAAAACATTTTGAAAATGATATTTTCTGAAATTAGTTAAACTGGGTGTGAGGTAATCACTGTTCATTCATGTACTTCTAGTCTTTTACCCAATTAGTAAAGATTGTAACTTTATTTTCCCTTTTGTCAATGGCAGGTATGGCAGTTTTTTCAAATCCCACATACTGGGCTGTCCTACCATTGTATCCATGGATCCAGAGCTCAATAGATACATACTGATGAATGAAGCAAAAGGGCTTGTTCCTGGATACCCACAATCCATGTTAGATATCTTGGGCAAATGCAATATTGCAGCTGTTCATGGCTCCACTCACAAGTACTTGAGAGGGGCACTGCTTTCCATCATTAACCCCACCTTGATCAGAGATCAGCTTTTACCAAAAATTGATGAGTTCATGAGAACCCACCTAAGTGATTGGGATAACAAAGTCATCAACATTCAAGGGAAAACTAAAGAGGTTTGTGTCATCATCATTCAAAATTCCTAAGCAAACAGGGAATCTTATCAGAAAAATTCCTAATATAACATTGCAAATTCTTAAAATATTTGGAACAGATGGCATTTCTCTCATCTCTGAAGCAGATTGCTGGTATGGAATCCAGCTCAATATCTCACCCATTCATGACAGAGTTCTTTAAGCTAGTTTTAGGAACCCTCTCCCTTCCAATTGACCTTCCTGGCACAAATTATCGCCGTGGATTACGGGTATGGTCCTTGATCTTTTACCATTGGTGCTTAATATATTCTATTTTATAAAAATATTAAAAATTTAGACCATGTCTTATAGAAATGAAGATGCATGATAATTTTTGTTGTTCCTATTGCAACTCTATTTCTTCAACTAGACATTGATATAGACTTCACTATGTCTTACAGGCAAGGAAGAATATTATCAGCATTCTGAGTCAGCTGCTAGAGGAAAGGAGAGCATCCCAAGAAACCCACCTAGACATGCTTGATTGCTTGATGGGAAGAGGTGAAAATCGATACAAACTAACTGATGAGGAAATCATTGATCTAATTATTACAATTATGTATTCTGGCTATGAAACTGTCTCAACTACATCAATGATGGCCGTGAAGTACCTCCATGACGATCCCAAAGTCCTTGAAGAAATAAGAGTGAGTGCAAAAATTCCCTTGCTTCCTTAGGTATCTTCCCGTTGCTTTTTTGTTGTCTGTCCTGACTGTGATATAATACTTTTTTTCTTTAATTACAGAAAGAGCATTTTGCCATAAGAGAAAGGAAAAAGCCAGAGGATCCAATTGACTGTAACGATCTCAAGTCAATGAGGTTTACTCGTGCGGTAAGAAGTTTGTGTCTTTTGAATAACATTATTAAGTTTGATTTTTCCAATAATTGTGTAGAATATTTTTTATCACAATTTTGATATTGTCTGTCAATCTCTGTCTTTTGCAGGTGATTTTTGAGACCTCGAGATTAGCTACAATAGTTAATGGGGTTCTGAGAAAAACAACTCATGACATGGAACTAAACGGTGGGTTTTACTTTTATGAGGTCTATTTATGCCTCTAGCTTTTGTTGTATTTATGTTTATGGGCTCAAGAAGCAGTTTTTGACTTTTTGGGCTTTTTTCAGCCACTTTTACAGCACCAATAAAGATTGTAAAACAGTAACCGGAAAAGAAATGTATCCCCAATGTCCCAAAAAAAAGAAAAAAGAAAAAAAGAAATGTGTCCCTAGGATAGTGATTATACACAAGGCATTGCCCACCAGTTCAACACCCCAACAAGACCATTCCCCTATGTTACAAGTTTTTCACAAAAGATACCTTTTCCCCAAACTTCCTCTTGGCTATTAGAATTACCTTAAAATGGAATGGTCATGGTTGGAAAAATCTGGAAGGGGGCATTTATGGATTTTCCAGAACATAGTGTTCAATAAATGTGAGCATCTTCTTTCTTGTTGCAATCGACAGGTATATTGAACCTTTTATACACATATTGTTTGTTTTCAGGCTATTTGATTCCTAAAGGGTGGAGAATATATGTATATACAAGAGAGATAAATTATGACCCATTTCTGTATCACGATCCACTAACATTCAACCCATGGAGATGGCTGGTTCGTAACACAACCTCATCCAGTTTTTTCCTGATGCATAAAAGCTTCCATATCAGCATAATTATAACCAACTGAAAAATGCAGGGTAACAGTCTAGAGTCACAAAGCCACTTCTTGATATTTGGAGGAGGCACCAGGCAGTGTCCAGGAAAGGAGTTGGGGATAGCAGAAATTTCCACTTTCTTACACTACTTTGTAACTAGATACAGGTGAGTGAGGTGACTTATTTCCCTATTCGACATCCAACACTTATAAAATTGCTTGTTTGGATGGTATTGATTCTGCACATACTGTGCTAGAATTATTATCCGTTAACAAAACACTAGTTTGTCTGTTTTGAAAATTCGAATATAATAATTACGTGCAGTTGCTGACATCTGATATTTAATGTTCATTGCAGGTGGGAAGAAGTAGGAGGAGATAAACTAATGAAATTTCCTAGAGTTGAGGCACCAGATGGACTGCACATAAGGGTCTCATCTCACTAACTAGGATCTCACTAACTAGGCATGGTATATGTACAGTAATGAGATATAGCAAATAGTAGGTTTTTTTTTATGATGAATGTTCTAACAAATTAGAAAATGAATGAAATTAGCTTCTTCCTTCTCTTTTTTTTTTTTTATCTTCTTTTTTTACACCATTTACGACTCAAATGTGAGCAACATTTATTTATAGGGCTAATTTTCAGTTCAATGTGGGGCGGGAAGGAGATTGGAAGTATGTAAAGTTTTTTTGAGTTTTTTGGGTCTGAGAAGTGTGGAAAGTTGAATGCTATTGGGTCTGGCACTGGTTAAGGGGCCTGGCCTGTCAATACAACCAGGCTTAACCCATAGTTAATAAATAAACATTCAGGAGTGCATTCATCTGTGGACCAGGCTATAACAGTGTTTGGTCAATGCTAGATCCTAGAGTGCCACACTCTAGGTTGGCCGTCTCTCCCTTTCAAATGATTCTCACATCGAGGACATGGGCTCCACAGGCCGTAAGAGTTTGGGCTGAGGCGTCGAGGCCCATGCTGCTAAGCCTGTCTATCAATTCAATAGTCATGACTCAGGATCAGTTTTGTTCTTGGGCAAGTTCATCTTTCTACTTTTTCTTCCCATTATAGTTGAAGAGTATCAATAGTCTTACTTTTTGGTTACATGATCACGTCAGATGCAAATCAGTAATTTTGATGAAAGAAGTGAGATTAGTGACGATTAATATTTTATGAATTATGTGAGAGAAAATAATGTAAAAGTAACAAAAGTACAATAGAATTTGGATAAAATTGAAAAAAAAAATGTGACGTTGACCAACTAAACACTTGCAATAATAATATTATGCATAATAGATTAAAATGATTATTTTCTTTCAAATTCTTACCACTCAATTCATAAGAAAACCAATAAGACTTGGGTGTCGTAATAAGTAAGTAGCACTCTAAAGGAGAGAATCAAAATTTAAATCTTCGAGAATATAATTTATGAGATGGTTTTCTATTGAGAAATTGGCTCATAACAATAAGAATTGATTTTATTTATATTTATTATTAACAAGTGAATCTTTGGAGATTTATGAAATTTAAATTAAGGGTATGATAAAATATGAAAGATTTAATATATATATATATATATATATATATATATATTTATAAATATATATAAAATTTAAAAAACTTGGAAACTAAGGAGTCTTGGTTGGAAATAAAGTCGATGGCCTAAGTGTGTGCATATAGAGAGAAAAACAAAAAGAAATGGAGTGCTTTGTGTTATGAGAGAGGTTGTACAAACAGTTTTGGGTCTGGGTTAGATTAGTTAAACTCCATGATCATTCTTATGTTTTTCTTCTCATAATGAAAGTGTTTTGTTCTCTGGGATGGATGTAAGCATGTGATTTGTTGAGCCACATTGAATTCTTATGTCTCTATGCTCTATTATCATCTGTTGATTCTTTTTTCTTAGTATTTTGTGTTGTATTTTGTTTACTGGATTTGTATGAGAGTGTTTAAGGGTTCTATTATGCTGTGTCTCTAGACGCTTTCCCCAACAACTAGTATCAGAACTTTAGTTTAAGCTTGTCACAGTCCAACAAATATGTCTATCACAAAGTTGAATAGTGGTGGATTTCTAGCCGAGATGTTCAATGGAAAGGGAAGCTTCATTATGTGGCAAAGAAGAGTGAAGAACGCCATTATTCAACAAAGCTTGGTAAAAGCGTTGAAGGGAAAGGATGGAAACCCATAGAAGAAGACAAATAATGAGTAAGAAGAGTTTGAATCAAAGTGTGTTAGCATGAGTCAACTCTGCATTGCTGATAACATTATCAACAATGTTATAGATGAAGGCATAAGACTTGGTATTTGGGAAAAGATGGAGAAACTTTATCTGCCTAAGTTTATACAACAAATGGCATCTAAAGGAGAAATTTTATCGGTTGCAAATGAAGGAAGGTGCAGATCTTCTAGAATACATGAACATGTTCAATGTTATTGTGGATCAACTGCAAAAGGTTGATGGCAAGATTGAGGATGTAAGTTTGACCTTCCTACTTCTTGGTCACTTCTCAATTCTTATGACAATTTGGTCATCTCATTGTTGTATTGAAAATATATATTGGGTCTAGAGGATGTACAGTTGTAATTTTTATCCCATGATACCAAGAAGAAGAGTAATCAGAGGGATGGACAAGGGTCATTGTTTATTGCTTAAGGAGAGAATAAAAAAGGGAAAGGAAAAGCACCTAACAAGGGATTTGATTCCAAGGAAGTTGGTCACATCAAACGAGATTGTCCTAATCACAAGCAAGAGGATGATGATGAGGTGACTAGACTCTGATTGCCACTAATTCTCATGATCTAGTTTGATGAATGAAACTTGTAGAGCTAAACATGTTCATTGGCTGAGATGTTCGAATTAGATGGAGCCATGGTTATTATGGTTAATTCGGGTTATGTGTAGTTTATACATATGTAGAGGGCCAGTGGTATTTATTTTCTTATTTGTGTTTTTTACAAATAAGGTTTCTTCACGGTGTTTATGAAGTTTGACACTTGACTAGGTGGCTTGGATCAAGATGGAGCTAGTATAAATTTCTACAGTGGCAAGACATTTGCTAAGGTGGAGATTTGTTAAGAAATTGTCTCATATCTTAATACGGACAAGGATTGGTTTTATTTTCATTTATCTTATGCAAGTATACCATTGGAAATTTAGGAATATAAATTAAGGATACTAGAAAATTTGAAGGATTTTTTTATAAATAAAAAAATTTAAGATTTGGGAAATATGTTAAAATTTAGGAAACTTGAAAAATAAAGAGTCTTGGTTGTAAATAAAGCCAATGGCTTAGGTGTGTGAAAATGGAGAGAAAAACAAGAGTCAAAGGGGTGCATTGGGTTTTGAGAGAGGGTGTACAAGGGGCTTGGGTCTGGGTTAGGTTGTTTAACTCCATAATTGCTCTTGTATTATTTTTTTTTCATAGTAAAAGTGTTTTATCATCTCGGGTGGACGCAGGCATGTGATTTTCCAAACCACATTAATTCTTGTGTCTTTATGATCTATTGTCATTTGTTAATTTCTTTTTTCTTAGCATTTTTGTGCTATATTTGGTGTACTGGATTTCTGAGTGTTTGAGGGTCTTATTCTACTACACCTCTAGATGTTTTTCCCAACACTTCCTAATCGTGACAGTGACCTAGAAGTTACTCTAATAGAAATGCTTGTGATACGACCAAAATGTTCATAATCAAGAGAAACAAAATTGTGCTAGAACATATATAACCTTTACACCTAATTCATATTTAAGTTTAATATTTATTATTAATAATGAGATCTATGATAATTTTTCTCCTTGTTATTTTAAATATTTTCATGTATTGAATGCCATCCAGGGATACTGTAACACCCTAATACAATTATCGTAAAATAAATGAAATATTTCGAGATAAATCACATTAAACATGTCACTTCTAAAAATGCATAAAAATAAAAACTTATAATAACCAATACAGTTATTATAGAAAGCCACGAATGACAAATAAATCATATATACATATATCACTGGCTAATAAGCTATATTGTATACATAAGCTTTTACATATAACCAGAAAAGTACAAATATAGAAACTAGTTCAAAAAGAAAAAAAGCTACAAAACTAAACCTTTTGCTTCTTTTCCTTGTCCTTTCCCTTTGAAGGATCTTCACCGAGATTTACATGAAACACATAGGGGTGAGAAATCACAATTTTTCAGTATTCGTATACCAAGACCAGCAGTTAATCAATTATAACTAATTAATGAACTGAACACATATTATTGTTCTATGTAAAGGAATACTCAAGAATCAACAATACCAAAGAATCGTCCATACAATCCTAAGATACTATTGATCAAACAATCAATCAATCAATCGATCAAGCGATGACAACTGCCCATACAATTGTCAACCATGCAATGCTTTGTGTTAGGAGATATGATTATGCTCAAACAATGTCCTAGTAATATGATTATGCTAATACTAATGCAAATTTTAAGTTTGAAAACACAAGTTACTTGCTTATTTCCCAAGAACCCCCGTTCATTGTATTTGTCTCAGTAGGTTAGGCAAAAGGGCAATCACATTACCTGGTAATAAGTAGATTCCTTCCCCTCACAAAGGTAAGAGTACTACTACCACCCCCATACCAGTAACCCTGACTATTCAAGCATAAATGCAAGGAGAATCTAGATCTAACACCTTGTTCTCAGGCCACATGGTTGTGCACACCATCTAAGGTCACAATACATAGGAAATTAGAAAATACCAAGTTTAAAAACCAAGTATCCAAGCCACAATTTAAACACTAGAACATAGGAACCGTAACCTCACTTATCCAACAAAGATAACAAGATTCATATCTCCAACTAAACAATATCTAGAACATCCCACAATCGCTCTCAAGTGATTTAGAAATTAATCTCATGTTGACCAAAGTTCTAAACACTAACCTAGGCATTCTATCACACTTTGAATGTCTAAGAATTTTTCAAACTTTTCATATATGTAAGTTAATAATTCTCTCTAAGAAATATCCCCAAAAGTGCCTCAACACACTTAGGAAAGCATATAAGAATGATCTCAGCACTTAAGAACTTCGAAGGATATCAAAAACACATTTTTGAAGGTTCTGGGCCGAAAACACAAGTCATGCCTGAAAACACGGGCCATGTCTGAAAACACACACACCCCTGTGCCTTGCTCTGTTAGCATAATTCACAGGATTGAACAGACAGAGAGAAACATGCCTCTTAGTGTCTAGAAACACAGGCCGTGTTTCTGGAATAGACACTCCATAGAAAATTCTACAGAAACGTGCTACTGTTCCATTGGCCAAAAAATACGAGATTTGATTACCTCAAATTCGTTTCTTGATGATTTTAAGTCCCAAACAAGTTTACAAACATGAAGGAAACCTAAAACACTAATTGATTTCACCAAAAATGGATCAAAACACCAAAACACTCATCCAAAATTAGAGCATTTTAGGTCCAAATGGAGAATTTTCAGTTTCTAATCCAAGCTCTTAGCATAAACAAGTCATAAACCACATTTAAAACTTATCCAAGCAAGAAAATCACTTTAAACACCTCAATAACTCATTTTGGCACATTAAACCTCAAATAAGGCTAACATGAAAAAATGAGAAAAAGATGAAGTTTCAACTCAAAAACCTCTACCTTGAGCCCCTCAAGCTACTATGGTGATGAAGATCATGATGGAAATGATCACAAGTCCTCAAGCTTTCATTTCCCCTTAGCTTTCCTCTTCTTTATTTCCCTTTTTCCTCCTTGTTCTTTTTTCTCTACAACTTCTATTTTTCAACCGTGAGAGAGATGAGAAACAAGTGAAAACTTGAAAGAAAATATCACAAAAAAGGGGTCAAGGAAGGTGGCTAGTAACTGTGGAAGGTTATAAGCCTTAGGTTACCATACTGATAATTCCCGATCTGCTAAAAACATGTAACTTTAGTTAAATCAAGATTTTCAAGTTCCAAAAACTTTAAAATAAATCATAGGATTCATGAAAAATATTGTTGCACCAAAATCATAATTTTTCATATATGTGACTAGTCATTCTAGCATTAAAACACACAACTAGTATGTTTAAAAATACCAAACTGACTCTGATTATTCTCAAACTTTAACCACATCACAAAATACACATTTATGACTTAGAAATAAATTATTCACATCTATTTCCATTAGCTAAGCCATTTAAGCTAATATTTTGGTCATTTTAAGCAACTTTTCACCTTTCGAGTTGTAGCTAAGTGCTTAAACTAACTCAAATTGTCACAAAAATAAACAGGTATGTTAAGCAAGTATTAAGTCATCTCTGTAACTATTTATAAGTCTAATATGTTGAAGATGATGTTATATTTTTTTTCCTCCTTTTTAAAATTTTGTCCCCAAAATTGCTTACCTCATATAAATAACTACGGGTAGTCCTATTGCATGTAGGACTCCAACTCCCAATCGCGTCCTCAAAACCAGCACCATCCCAAAGCACTGATAATTACGATTTTTATGTATTAATTATCCACATAATTATCTTATTAATGATGTCTAGGTTGTAGTTAAGTGATCTTAACACCTATTTTAATCATTGGGTTGAATTGGACTTTAAAGTAAATTTTTTGAATTTTAATGCATATTTACATTGGTTCAGTATTTTGGCCATAACTTGAGTTGTAGATATCTGATTTTGATGTTCTTTATATGCTAGGAAATATGAGAAAAAGATATACAAGTTTTGTGAAATGTCAAATTGGAAGATTCAGACATTTAAGTGATAAAAAACAGCCTTGAAGTTAGACCAGCGGTGTTGTCACGAATTTCTGGACATACCTTCACTATTTTAGGCATATCTCACTCATTTCAAGCCCAAATTAAGCATATGAGCACTCCTTGGAAAGCTTATTTCAAAGGCTAACTGATGTGATTGAGCTTAATTCAAAATTGTGACAGAAATCTAGACTAAAGAGAAGGTAGAAAAGTGGAAATTAGGTGAAAGAATCATTAGCAAAAATGGTTGAACTACTTTCATAATGGAGAAGGTGGGAGACATGCTTTCATGATGGAGCAGGTGGATATAATAGAGCAGGTGGGAGACATGCTTTCATGATGGAGTTAGTGGACATAATGGAGTAGGAGGAGGATGACAATATATATTGTATTATAGGAGCTTTGCATTATTTAAGGAGGGTGTTAGTCTTAGTTTGGAGACTGGGCTTCTCCTTCTCTCCTCCTTTCCTTCCTCCTTCAGTTTTTCTTCTTCTTTTTCATAGTTTTTCATATTTCTTGTATGTTTTGATGGTTTTCTTCATTGTAATGGAGGGTTAAGTTACTTTCAGTCAATTCAAGACTTTTGAAGAAATTGTGGTTTGGATTCTTGAGACCTTAGTTTTGTATTGTATTTGATTTGTAATTGAATTTCTCTTCTTTTCTTCTTCTTCTTCTTCTTCTTCTTCTTCTTCTTCTTGATTTTGAATGCATGAATGGTGATTCTGTTTATGTTTGATCTGATTTGATCTTGATGTAAGATTTGTTACCAAGTGGCCTCAAACTCAAGAGGGGGGTGAATTAAGTTTATGAAATATTTTTGCAAATCTTTCGCAAAGCACTTGTTTATCAAATTTTCGTTAAAACTATTGTTTAATTGAAGTGAATAGATAAATGCGATCGAATGAATCACTTTCAAATAAACAACCTAAGATAAAAAGTATTCAAGCAAAGCTAGATATCAAACTCAACTCAAGCATATATAATTAAAGCACAAAGTAAAGAGATAGAGTTGAGAAGAACAAATACAATGATTTATCCTGGTTCAGCCACCCCTTATGATCTACGTCCAATCCTCAAGTAAACCACTCTAGATTTTTCACTAAACTTCAAGTTTGAATGGGTGCTTGAAAACCTTTACACAATAGAGCACTCACCACATATTAGGATACCTTACCCTTTGTGCTTAAGCCTCAAAACCGGAATACCTCACCCTTTTCACTAGAGGGATATCTCACCCCCTTTACAACCTTTGAAGGATACTTCACCTTTTTTATAACAAAGGATACCCCACCCTTTACAATCTTTGAGAGGTACCTCACTCTCTTTTGTCTAGAGGGATACTTCACCCCCTTTAAAAAGAATCAAAGTATTTATAAGATGAAACTCTCACAAGAGTAGATTACACAAATTGAAGCCTTATAATGCTCTTCAAGAATTTCTCAAATATGCACAAAAACAGAGCACAAGTGATTTAATGGTGATTCACGGATTAGAGTGATTGAAAGATGTTTCTCAATTGTTGGTTAGTCACAAATGATGCCCTAAGATGTGTATTTATAAGTTTCCAGATCAATAAAGTCATTGGGTGACTTTTGTAGCAACATTAAATGCCAAGAAAATAGTCGTTGGACATTGTCAGAATGTTGGTAATCGATTACACACTCTTGGTAATTGATTACATGGCTGTATGAACGTGTTTTTGTCTTTTTGGACAGGATGTAATCGATTACCAGCCTTGTGTAATCAATTACATGGCCTCTGACTTGGTGGTAATCAATTACATGGTTGATGTAATCGATTACAAGGCTTCTGTTTAGCTTGTAATCGATTACCACACATGTGTAATCGATTACTTTACACTTTGAACACATTTTTCAAGCCCAATTAAGTCTCCAGGCCATTTTTAACATTCGGGTACTTGGGCTAAACAAGATTTACAAATGTTTAACATAATCCAAGATTGAAATCAACATTTCTTTAAAATATGAGCTTTGAAAAACAAGTTGATTTATGAGATCTTTGAAAAACCATTTGAATATAATTGAGATACCTTGAGAGCATTTCACATTGATGTTCTAAGACCTATATCTAATATTTCTCTTTTGATCTTGGTCTTCTTCTTGACTTTGTTATTATCAAAAACTCATTTGATATGCTTCAAGACATAAGCATTCACAAGATTGAGATTTGTAATGAAACTTAGAACTGATTGATCTAAACTAATCGCATAATTGAAGATTGAGATTTGTAATAAAACTTAGAATTGATTGATCTAAACTAATCACGTAATTGAAGAGATTAGGTTACTAATTTGTGCCTAGGTTAATTGAATTCAGTACTTAAATTAACATAGATCCACATGAATGGTGCAATTACAAATTTGTGTTTATCACTTGTTAATTGAATTCTAGACGATTGTCTAGTATGAGTTCTGGATTTGATGCAGAGATCTCGGTTGGATCCAAGTTAACCATTCAATTGCGCTTCAAGTGTTTGATGAAAGGTCTATGATTGAATCCACCTAATCTCGGATAGGTTTCTGAATTGAATGCTCTTTTAATTGTTATTTCTTCATTTAATTTGTTAAGTGCAACCTTGAACTGTCAAACCCCCTTTTTCTAACTTAAACTTAATTTGATTAATTTACATTTACAATCCTCGTGGAGACGATCCGATGTTGTTCACTATGCTGCAAGCTTAGGTAATAACTTCGATTATAATTTTGACTTAGTTCGGCACTCGTCAAAATTTTGGCGCCGTTGTCGGGGAAGTGTAGGTGTAATCTTTTCATTTTAGGTGACCATACTAACACTTTTTCTCATTGCCTAGCATTGTTCTTACCATACTAACATTTTTCTCTTAGTTTCTGAATTTTTCTAGTGCATGGGAAGATGGAAAACGAGTGATTACGGGTAGCTATTGCAAATTTCGAACTGAAACGTGCCTAGAATGAGTTGAAACTTGGTCGGTTGAAGGAAAACGGCTTGATAAACAAGACTCACAAAGAATTGTGAGGTCACCCTTGGTTTTTTGAAATTCCATCATTTAGACCAGTTTTTCAATTTTTTAATATTTTTTATTGCATTTTCTAGTTTCATTTTTGTCTAGTTTTTGTGCTGTGTTGATCCCATAATTTTTAAAAATTGTTTAGATATGTTAACTAGATTTATTTTTGTAGATTTTTAGTGTTGTCTAGTGTATTTTGCTTATTTCTTGTTTTTGTGTTTTATGTACTTTAGATGATGCATGACTAGGTCTAATTCTGATAACTTGCTTGATATTGATCCTGAAATTGATATGACCTTGCATGCATTGATTAGAACTCGTATGTTAAGAATTACTTCTGAACTTAATTCTTATCTTGAAGTTGAGATTGAACCTGAAATACTTGAAAGTGAACTTGAGATCTTGCATAATACTGAAACCATGGCTGAAAACATGCAAAATAGGACCCTTAAGGAACTTGCTGCTCCTGATGTAACTTACCAGTCTTTGTGCATTCAATATCCTGATCTTGATGTTGATTTTGAGTTGAAATCTGGTTTGATACACTTGTTGCCCAAGTTTCATGGTCTTGCAGGTGAAGACCCTCATAAGCACCTAAAGGAGTTCCATGTTGTGTGCTCAACCATGAAGCCGCAAGGCATCCCTGAGGAGCATATCAAGCTAAGGGCATTCTCTTTCTCACTTGTTGATGCAGCCAAGGATTGGTTGTTCTATCTTTCACCAGGTTCGGTCAGAAGTTGGAATGATATGAAGAGGTTGTTCTTAGAGAGATTCTTTCCTGCCTCCAAAGCTGCTGCAATTAGGAAGAACATATGTGGCATCAGACAAATGTCTAGTGAGACTTTGCATGAGTACTGGGAGAGATTCAAGAAGTTGTGTTCGAGTTATCCTTATCACCAAATCAGTGATCAGCTCTTGATTCAATATTTCTATGAAGGCTTGCTTCCAAATGATAGAAGCATGGTCGATGCTGCCTCTAGAGGAGTCTTAGTAGACAAGACCCCAGCTGCAGCAAGAGATCTGATAGGAAATATGACAGCCAACACCCAACAGTTTGGCTCATGGATCATTACTTCATGGATCAGATATGACCATTCCACTACCTTTTCCAAATAGGGTCACACAGTCCAAGCAGACAGTGCAGGCAGAAATGGAAAAAGAAGTCATGGAGACATTCAGGAAGGTGGAAATCAATATTCCCCTCCTGGATGCAATCAAGCAAATTCCTAAGTATGCAAAATTTCTCAAGGAGCTATGTACTCATAAGAGAAGGTTGAAGGGAAATGAGAAGATTAGCATGGGCAGAAATATTTCTGTAATGATTTTGCCAAGCATGTCATAGAAATGCAAAGATCCTGGAACTTTCATAATTCCTTGCACGATAGGCAGCTCCAGATTTGAACATGCAATGCTAGATTTGGGTGCTTCAATCAATGTCATGCCTATGTCAGTTTATAAGTCCTTGAACATTGGCACTTTGCAACCCACTGGTATCGTGGTTCAGTTGGCGAATAGTGTAACACCCCAATTTTTAGAAAATGTACCGAATGTACTGTTTGCTGTTTTTCAAGCTTTCGTGTGAATGACCGTTGTGTCCCTATTTTACTGTTTCTCGATTTCTGCATGAAATACAAATACGTTTATACAGCTCAATTTTATTTAGTCTTTTTACGTAATTTGTTTCGAGACAGTAAAATAAAAATTTTTCTCGAGCCTTGTTTTAATTTTTCTCGGAAGATATACGTGACAATTAATACCGTACTGTAATTTTATTTGAACTTTTTGGATGATTAGCTACGTTGTGGAAAAAAATGAAAAAATGACCGTTACGTCCCCGAACGTGTTGTTTGTCTTTTCTAGTTTTTAATTGTTTTCTACTTGATTTAGTGTCCAATATTACTTGTCTGTGATTTTATATGGACTTTTTGTGTGATTTGCTACTGGCAGGAAAATAATATTTTTCCTGACCGGTAAAATCTATTTTTAATTATTCGGAAGGGGATCTTACTAAATCCAATTTAATGAGCCTAAAATTAATCTTTTAATTTTTAGGATTTAATCAAAATAAAATAATTTTGTATTATTATAATATTATTTTATTAGTCAAGATAATTTAGTGACGGTGGACCCTAAATGTTTTGCGAGACCCACGTTTAGCTAATACAGTTAACTTAGTAGCTTAATTAAACATGATTAGTGAAGGAACATTCTTGAACATGGTGACTCATCTAATGACTAGGCTTAAGAGTTAATGAAGCTTAATGACTAAGCATGGTGACAATGCTTGAACCATCCAATAGGAAACAAGCTTGCTAACCAAGTTTTAATCTTAACCTTTGAAGCATCCAAGGGCTTGGATGAAGCCAAGCAAATGCACACCTTGCATGGAGTGATGTCTACGACCAAGTGAAGGTTCAAAGACCATTCTTCACTTCATCTTTCATGCTTTTCTCTCTTCTCTCTCATCCAAAAACCCTAGCCACCATTGTTGCTTTCTTTCTTCACCATTCGGCCAAGCTTCATACTCCACCATCCAACCACCTAAAATTCCATCCAACCAAGTTTTCTAAACCTAAACACAATCCTAAGAACATCTCTAGTTGAGAGTTCTTGCAAATTCTTACATTTGAAGCTTGAAAACCTACTTGGAAGATTCAACCAAGAAGGTGAAATTCCTAGTTTTTCTTTTCTAAATTCTTTTTCAAAGTTCTAAGCCATGATTTCTCCATGGTTTAAGCTCTCTTTCTATGGTTAGTAACTTGTAATTTTTGTTTAAGCTTGTTAGGTTCTTGAAGGAGGAAAACCGAAACCTAGGAGGAGTGAAAGAAATCCTTTTGTCTTCATTTAAGGTAAGAGGAAGACTGTAACACCCCAATTTTTGACTAATTACGATTTTGCCCTTATTGCGCTATTTTTCTGTTTTCTGTGTGTTATGCAATGAATTTGACTGTTCTGCGATCAGATTTGATTGTTTTGTGTGATTTGTTCCTAAGCCATGAAAATAATAATTTTCGGAGGAAAACCTTGTTTGAATTATTTGGAAATTTCGTCTTACTAAACCCAATCAATAATGCGTATATCAATCTTTTATTTTTGCGGATTTTTCGGTGTAATAAAATATTTACCATACCGGAAAATCTGTGGGACCACGTTTGTCTTGTGGGACCCACTTTTGTTTTGTGGGACCCACGTTTGTCTTGTGGGACCCACTTTTGTTTTGTGGGACCCACTTTTAGGAAAAGTTTACCAACGTAAAAATACTTGTAAATTTCTAAATTATCTAATCAATTAATTATTATTTTTACTTAATGGATTTTCCTATAGCAATTTTGTCCTAATGCATTAATTATTATTTTTACTTAATGGATTTTCCCTATAGCAATTTTGTCCTAATGCATTAATTATTATTTTTTTACTTAATGGATTTTCCTATAGCAATTTTGTCCTAATGCATTAATTATTATTATTTTTAACTTAATAGATTTCCTATAGCATTTTTGTCCTAATGTATTATGCATCCACTAAATTTAGCACTAGGTTATTATTAATATTATTATGCATCCACTAAATTTAGCACTAGGTTATTATTATTATTATTATGCATCCATTAATTAAGCACTAAACTATTATATATTATTATGCATCCACTAAATTTAGCACTAGGTTATTATTAATATTATTATGCATCCACTAAATTTAGCACTAGGTTATTATTATTATTATTATGCATCCATTAATTAAGCACTAAACTATTATATATTATTATGCATCCACTAAATTTAGCACTAGGTTATTATTATTATTATTATGCATCCATTAATTAAGCACTAAACTATATATATTTTATTATGCATCCACTAAATTAGCACTAAGAGAAATGTCAAAAGGAGGGCTTCTTTTCATTAGTATTCTATGGCCATAATGCATGCTTATGCAAACCATTAAGCAATCAATAGATGTTTTATTACTTAACTAATGTATCATGCAAATTACCAAACCCATAATGGAACAAAAACATAAAAATAGGGGCTGCACTTGGAAGGAGAGCTATTTAAGTCTTAAGGCTATCATTCACTCCTAAATCAATGATTCTATCACTCTAAACTTTCATTCTTCTCTCTTCCTAACAAGAAACCAAAGAAAATTTCCTAAGTCCACAAAAAACCACCCATTCGGCCAAGCACCACAAATCCTACTTCCACCCATCAAAAAATTTATCCAACCTACTTTTCTAATCCTAAACCATATTCTAAGAACATCTCTAGTTGTGAGTTTTTGCAAAATCATCCATTTGGAGCTTGGAAAATCACTTTGAAGTTTCTTTCCTATAAGGTGAAAATTCTTCTTTCTTGTTTTTAATTTGATTTTTGATGTTCTAAACCATGATTGATCCATGGTTTATCTTTTTCATCCATAGTTCATAACTTTAAAATTTGTTTAAGCTTATTAGGATTTTTGTTGAAGCTACACAAGAATTTCTAAGGAGGAGTTCAAGGAGATTTTTGTCATCTAAATCGGTAAGAGGGAGATTTAATCTCATCAACCGTGTGTGGTGGTGGGAGAATGGAATTTGTTTATGGTGAAGAATCCATAAGGATTCATCCATTTGATTGCTTGATGTCTTTTTATTTGTGATTAATTTTGTGTTCCTATGTTTATTCTCTTGTTTATTGCAAGTATGTCTATTGCTTTATTATATGGTATGTGTTCATAAATATATGTATGTGTTTATGAGTTTATGATAATTGGTTGGATATGAATATTATGTTGAGATTTGTAAAAATGTTCCAAAGAACACAAGATGATGAGTTTATGGTTTTATTATGAAAAAGAGAACCAATGTGTTCTCAATCTTTTTTTTTAAAAAGGATGACCTAATTTATCTAATTAAGTTAAAGGATTTTACAATGATTTTATAGATGAAAAATAATTTGAATAATGATTTTTAAGGAAAGGTGATTTTCGGCCATCATAGAATTTTTGGAGTTTAATTGATTCAAAAATTGTTTTCTAAGTGTAAATGACTTTGTTAACCTAAAAAGAATTCAATTTTTAATAAATTTTCAAGAATCAAGTAAGTAAATGAATTTTTGTAGAAGTCTAGTATATAAAAGAAATGAATTTTTGACTCTTGAAAAATATTTACTTTTGAGTTATAAAGTATGTTCATAATTTTTGAAGGGTATTTTATGGATATAACCAAACAAATGAATTTTATACAAATGAAAAACAGTAGAAATAACTTACACGTATTTAAAACAGTAATTTTTGAAATACGCAATTGAGAAAACGTTTGAAAATATTTACGCGATTGAAAAACGTTTGTAAAAGGTAACATATTTATGAAAAAAAACGATAAATTATTTATGTGATTTATGAAAACAACGAGTTTTTACTGTCGGGCCAAAGTGGTGGACCCGGACGTATTGAGAAATGGTACTGTCAAGTGAAAACGCATCTTGTATTTGGAAATTATCAATACCAAGGGTATTTTTGTAATTATGAGTTATGGTGGATATGAACGTATTTTGGAGATTTTGGTTCATTACGTATTTTTGAACATGCCAACTTGGTTGCAAAAGGCATTTGACCGATGAGATGAATGAATCGACACACGTGT
Source organism: Ormosia emarginata (assembly GCA_029884605.1). Taxonomy (NCBI): domain Eukaryota; kingdom Viridiplantae; phylum Streptophyta; class Magnoliopsida; order Fabales; family Fabaceae; genus Ormosia; species Ormosia emarginata. The sequence continues at coordinate 8,284,754 of JAQQTP010000056.1, read as the reverse complement.
TACGGTGTGATAAGCGGAGTTGTTCGTGTGTTTGAACTTGGAGGCGTTAGTGTGCGATATATTCCACATGTGGACGATGGTAGCTCCTCTGCGGGCCGTGGTAATCGATCACACACCGACGATCTCGACAAATACTCGTCTTAATCGTAATCCATGGGGACCGCCCGTGCGCATTGCCTGGGTCGTACACGACGTATTTGACCGCGTACCATCTACACGACGTATTTGATCGTGTGCTTTGTTTACACGACGTATTTGACTGTGTAAATAGTTGGTTGAGGCAGCCATTGTTTTTGATGTGCAGACATGTCTATCCGGATTATTCTCTCAGATGTTGATGTCAATGTTGATGTTATGGTTATGTTTAGCTCCATGGAGTAGGTATGTGTCTGTGTGTATTTGCATATGTAGTCTGCATTATAACATGATTGAGTTTATTTATGTTTGATATTATGTATGATCTGATAATATGAATTGTTATATTAATTGTTATATCTGTTTGTGTTTCTTATCTGTTTGTATTGTCGTTTTCTTTACTGCCATACTGGTAATGATGTAGATTGTCTCACCTCTTTTGTGTATATTTTCTGTGTTATTATTTATGTTCTGTAAAATAGTTGAGAAAGTAGAAGAGGAACAACCGCTGGATTTTCGATTTAAGGAGAGCAACAACCGAACGAGCAATTTGAGGAGGGTGAGCCTCGAGATCACCCATATTATATGGATTGATTTCGACGTGGGATAACATTGACCGAGGTTTTCTGTATTATAATGATTTTTCCGAGGAAGATCCTTTGGAGAATCAAAACTTTTAGTGTTATGCTTGGGCTAGTTTATGGTTTTGCTTTAAACCGCATAGCGGGTTCTTGTTTTATTAAATATTTTATATTATGTGAATTATTTGTACCTATTAAAAACATAATCATATGTATAATTATGGTGTGTATGTAATAGTTGTTTTATTTTATGTTCCGTGTATTTTATAATATAATGTTTCAGACAAAAAAAAAATATTTATTACGAAATGATTTATAACTTGGGTAAGGGTTTATATTTTAATTATTGTTTTTGATAAATGTGACATCCTCTAGGAGGGTGTTACAAAGACAAATCTTATCACCTATGGATGGTGGTAAGAGGATGGAGTTTGATTTTGTGATTGTAGAATCCATAAGGATTCATGTTTGTGTTTGTTAGTAGCTTATTTGATGTGGTTGTGTATTTGTTAGTAGTTTTTCTATTTGTTGTTTGTAATAATTTGCATGTCTACAAGCTTTAAGTTGCATGTCTATAAGCTTTGATAATATTGCATGTGTTAGAATTGCATGATAAAGTATAGAATAGTATGATAATGTATAGGATGTGAACAACATGTCAAGGAAATGCATGTGTGTTCCAAAGAACACTCCATGAGGCTCACGACCACTAACCAAATGGAGAACCAAAATGTTCTCTTAATTTTCTTAAAAGGTAATTTAACTAACCTAGGAGAATTAAGAAGGTTTCAAGTTGATTAGATCAAAGAAAATGAATTTAGAAATCAAATGGTAAGACTTAGTATTTTCGGCCAACATGCCTAAAATGAATGTGTTGATTTCAAAAACCATTTTCTAAGACAATGGTTAAATGAATTTAGACAATACAATAAGTTTAACATATAGTTAGAAGATGAAAAATAATTTAGAAATCAATTTCAAAATATTTAGGAAATTCGGCCAACATGCCAAACCAAGTATCCATGGTTTCTAAAATTTAATCCAAACCTTTTCTAAGTATAAAGATGCAATATGTGTTAAAAAGAATTTTTCTAAAATGAGTTTTAAAGAAAAGAATCAATTAGAAATAAGTTTGAGGACTTAAAACTAATGATTTTGTTATTAGAAATGAAATACTGAGAACTTTCAAAATTTCTAACATATAGCTCATGCTTTGTATTTTGAAGCATGTTAGTAGTTTTCAAAAGGATTAAGCATATGGTTTAAAAATTTAATAAACAAATTTTTACGGTAAAATTAGGAAACCATTAATATAATTTTCTAAACAAAATATCATCAATTTTTAGTAAAAACGAACAAATAAGATAGGAAAGATGTCCAAAAGACAATATACAAAAGATAGAAAATATTATACGTAGCTTAAAAGTATTATTTATTATTTCTGTTTATTTAAACAGTAATTTTTAAGGAATTCGGTCAAGAAAATAATTTAAAAATCTTACGCGATTGAGAAAACGTATTAAAAATCCTACGCGATTTCGAAAACAGAAAAATATATTTACGCGATTTCAAAACGTTTATAAAAATGATGGAATTGTGAAAACGCGATAAAATTTCTACGCGATTGACCGTTACTGTATTTATTTTTTACTGTCGAGAAAATGTGAACCCGTACAAGCTTTTGAGGATTTTTCGCTGTCGGAAAAATGTGAACCCGTACATGCTTTTGAGAATTGTTCGCTGTCGGGAAAATGTGAACCCATACAGGCTTTCTATTTTCTGCCATTGAGGGCATATTTTATCTTGAGGGCATTTTTATAATTTCATATTTTTGGAATTATGTATTGAGTTTATGCCAAATTTTTGGTGGATTGGTTGATGAGACGAATCACATCGTGTTGTCGATGCGATAAACGTAGTGTGGTCCATTGTTCTAATGGACTTGGAGACGTTAGTGTACGGTATCCCATATGTGGACAATTGGTAGCTCCGTTGGGCCGTGGTAAACCGATAACACACTAATGGACTCGACACGCACTATATTTAATCGAGATTTGTGAAATCTAGTAGTACATTTGCCTGTAGTGCCACAACGTGAGACCGTGAACTACACCACACTTGGATGATGGATTCCTGTGTCGTGGGGCTATAGACGCAACGTGTGACAGCGCAATAGTTGGTTGGGCAGCCGTGGTACTAATAGATTTTGCGGGTCATTCTCTCTGATATCTTTGTGTTCTTTTAGCTCCATGGAGTAGGGTGTGTCTTATATTTATCTATTGGGATTTATTTATTTATTTTGTCTTATCTGTTTATTTGTCTTATCTGTTTATTATATTGATATTGATTTCTTTGTTTATTGTATTTATTTTATCTATTGTTGTATTGTATCATTTGTTTCTTGTTTTATTTTTATCTGTGATGGTATATTGTTGGGATATTTAAATCTTTTTGAATCTTTACACTACTCTGTTACTTATTAATGTTATAGCTTTTCATATTGCATGAACTGTATATCTGTTGTTTGTCGTCTTCTTATTGGCCATGTTTGTGGTGATTTTAGATTGTCTTACCTCTTTATTGTATGTGTTTTTCCGTATATACCGTTTTATATGGTAAAGAGTTTGAGGAAGAGGAACAACCTCTAGAGATTCTGTACACCGAGGTAGAAGAGGAACAGCAAGGGGAAGATCAGTTTGACGACCAAGAACCATCCGATCATCCATATCCTTTGGATTGATTGTGGGAGATGGCAGTGCCAGGATTTTTGGGGTTCGTGACTCTGGAGTTTCACGGTGGATCGCTATCGTGGCACATGAGAGGAGATAGAGACTCTGTGACGTATGCGGGACGGATGACGGTGACCTTACGCCATAGATTTGATGACGAGCCAGTGATGACGACGACGGTGTTTCTGCATTTATAGTTACCCTTATCCATTAGGCGTCATTTTGGTGGTATGACCACGGAGCCTAGTGAGATTAGCATCGTATCGACTGCGCGATCTCGTTATCATCGAGAGTCAAGACATCCGGGATATTTGTCTCCTGATGATCATTTTCATGTTGAGAGTGATCCTTCAGAGGATTAAATATGCATGATATTTTTTTTTGGGTGCGTCTGCGTATGGATGTATATATTGACTCTTTTACTGTTTTTATTTACTGTTTCTGTTTAAATATTTGTAATTGTAGTTGTAAATTATTTGTATAACTTATAACTTGGAACATATGTATATTATGAGTAGTGTTGTTCCGTTTATTTTATGTTCTCCGAAATATTTTATTTTTAATAATCTGTTTATCAGGAATTACTTTACGACCCATATTATTATTTAACAAATGTTTTACAACTTGGGTAGATTTTATCTATTTATTTTATTTTTCTTTATATGTGTGGCATCCCCAAAGGGGTGTTACAAATAGGACCACTGCTCATCCTGTAGGAGTGTTGGAAGATATGTTAGTTCGAGTGAATGAGTTGATTTTTCCAGTGGATTTCTACGTCCTGGACATGGAAGATGAGTCTTCAGCAAGCCATGCTTCATTGATTCTAGGCAGACCATCCCTCAAGACTGCCAAGACCAAGATAGATGTGCATACTGGCACCCTTTCTATGGAGTTTAGCGATGATTTGGTACAACTTAACATTTTTGATGCCATGAGACATCCCCTAGAGAAGCATTTTATTTTCATGTTGATGTGATTGAGATGCTGGTTGATGATGTTTATGCTGATTTATATGTTGAATTCCCTGATATTGCTGACTTTCTGGACTTTGTTTCTTGTGATACATATGCTACTTGTGATGTTGAGCTATGTGCTGCATATGCTGAGATTTATACTGTTATGAGTGATGATGTAACTGTTAACTTGAATGATACCGCATGTGAAAATGGAAGTTAGAACTGCTGAATTTAATGCTACTAAATTAATTGTTTTAAATAGCTTGCTGCCTTCCATTGTACAGCCCCATCCTTAGAGTTGAAGACTTTGTCAGACCATCTTAAATATGCATATTTGGGAGATGGTGAGAAACTGCCGGTGATTGTTGCTAAGAATGCAACCTGAACAAGAAGAAAAATTGTTATAGGTTTTACGGCAGAATAAGGAAGCCATCGGATGGACACTTGCAGATCTTCCTAGTATTAGTCTCTCCATATGCATGCATTGGATTTTTTTGGAGGATGATACGAAACCAGTAAGGCAACCCCAAAGGAGACTGAACCCCTTGATTCTGGATGTGGTAAAGAAGGAAGTGACCAAGCTACTTCAAGCTGGCATTATTTATCCCATATCAGATAGTAAATGGGTGAGCCCCGTGCAGGTTGTTCCCAAGAAATTTGGGGTCATAATAGTTGAGAATAAGAACAATGAACTTCTACCCACAAGAGTTCAGAACAGTTGACGGGTTTGCATTAATTATAGGCGGCTTAACCAAGCTACCGAAAAAGATCATTTTTCGCTACCTTTCATTGATCAGATGTTGGAGAGGCTAGTTGGCAAGTCGCATTATTGTTTCCTGGATGGATATTCGGGCTATTTTCAAATTCATATAGCCCCAAAAGACCAAGAGAAGACTACTTTCACTTGTCTATTTGGCATATTTGCATACAGGAGGATGCCCTTTGGTATGTGGAATGCTCCGAGCACCTTTCAAAGGTGTATGGTAAGTATCTTTTCTGAATTTTTAGAGAATTGTATGGATATGTTTTTGGATGATTTTACTGTTTATGGCTCTTCCTTTGATACGTGTATGGATAGTCTGGCTCAGGTTTTGCATAGATACATTGAAACTAACCTTATTCTGAATTTTAAGAAATGTCATTTCATGGTAGAGCAATGGATAGTTTTAGGGCATGTAATATCTAGCAAGGGTATTGAAGTAGATCCTGCGAAAATAGATGTTATTTCATGCTTATCTTACCCCACATGCGTGAGGGAAGTTCGCTCTTTCCTTGGTCATGCAGGTTTCTATAGGCAGTTCATAAAGGATTTCAACAAAATTACCCTTCCACTATCCAACTTACTGCAAAAAGATGTGGAGTTTCACTTTGACCAGAAGTGTTAGGATGCTTTCAATCACTTGAAGCAAGCATTGACCAGTACACCTATCATCCAGCCACCAGATTGGACACTCTCATTTGAGCTCATGTGTGATGCCTCTAATTAGGCATTGGGAGCTATTCTTGCACAAAGGGTCGGCAAAGTATCTCATGTCATCTCCTATGCTTCGAGAACTTTAGATCCTGCATAAGTTAACTACACAACAACTGAAAAGGAACTTTTAGCAATTGTTTTTGCTTTAGATAAATTTCGATCATATTTGATTGGTTCTAGAGTGGTTGTGTTTTCAGATCATGCAGCTTTGAAGTTTCTCCTGAAGAAGCCAGAAGCAAAGCCCCGATTGATTAGGTGGATGTTGCTCCTCCAAGAGTTTGATATTGAGATTCGTGATAAGAGTGGAGCAGAGAATTTGGTGGATGATCACCTAAGTCGAATTGAAAGGGAGACAGATGCTTTTCCCATCCATGATGTCTTCCTTGATGAGCAGCTTGAATCCCTTGGTTTGCTGATTTAATTAATTTCTTGGTTGCTAGAGTACTACTTGCACATTTCACTAAGGCACAAATTGATAAATTAAAAAGTGAGTCAAAATATTATGTGTGGGATGATCCTTACTTGTGGAGATTTTGTAGTGACCAAATCATTAAGAGATATGTGCCTGATGATGAATTCCATTCTATTATTAACTTTTACCATACACTTGCATGTGGCGGGCATTTTGGTCCCCAATCGAACTGCTAGGAAAGTTTTGGAATCTGGATTATATTGGCCCACTCTATTTCATGATGCATATGAGTTTTGTAAATCTTGTGATCAATGCTAGAGAACAGGAAACACTTCTCGTAGGAATGAGATGCCCCAAATACCCTTGTTGTTATGTGAGATTTTTGATGTATAGGGTATTGATTTTATGGGTCCTTTTCCTGTATCATTCGGTTTTGTTTACATTCTGCTTGTTATGGATTATGTATCTAAATAGGTGAAGACTAAGGCCACTCGGACTGATAATTCTAAAGTTGTTGTGGATTTTGTTAGATCACAGATTTTCTGCAGGTTTGGAGTCTTGAGGGCTATCATTAGTGATCAGGGTTCACATTTTTGCAATCGGAGCATGGAAGCTTTAATGAAAAAGTATGGAGTCCTACACAAGGTTTCTACACCTTACCACCCCCAAACTAATGGGTAAGCCGAAGTTTCTAATAGAGAAATAAAGCAGATCCTTCAAAAGACAGTCTAGTCAAACAGAAAGGACTGGAGCAAGAGCCTTGAGGATGCTTTATGGGCTTATCGGACTGTCTATAAGACACCGATCGGGATGTCTCCTTATCGGATTGTTTTTGGAAAAGCATATCATCTTCTAGTGGAAATTGAGCATCGCGCCTTTTGGGCGGTGAAGAGATGTAACTTGGATCTAGACCAAGCGGACATGGAGAGAAAGTTACAATTGCAGGAATTGGTGTAACGCCCTTTTTTCTATATATATCCGCGAAGAAGGAACGTCACACTATTATACTATGAAACATAAAGCGGAATAAATTTAAAATGCGGAAAAATAGTGATTGTTTTTATAAGCTCGTAGATCTGGTTCATTTTTATGGTTATTTAAATTCTTTTAGAACTGTCACAATATTTTTTTTTGTTTAAATTATCATAATAAATTATTGTCATAACCAAGTAGAGTCAAAAAGGCTTTCAAAAAAAATAATCCATTAGGTATAGAGATAATAATTAAAATGGTCGCAATCAATAAAATTTAACAACGTATGATAAACCATACATAATATATATATATATATATATATATATATATATATATATATATATATATATATATATATATATATATATATATAAGCCTGTTTAGTTACATTTCAAAATATACAGAAAGCAAAATATGTACCCACCCAAAGTTATACAAATATACACCTAACATGTACAACAAAACGTCAGGCTTTCCAAAAAGATAGACGGTTAGCCATCAGTAGCTACCAATAGTATCAGCTCCTAAGAATGACGAGAAGGGACCGTGGCCGGGTCCTCCTCAGGGTCCTTTTCGTCCGAGGAAACATCCATCGGAGTGACAGAGCAACGGGCAGGAGCCCGAGCAGTGGATAAAAAGGAGTCATCACATGGGGTGTAGTACATATCAACCCACATGTTCCTAACGGGCATATAAAACTCCAGCCAAACAAAAGCATGAAAATCTAAAACAAGGGTGTCGTAATGACCCCATACTAAGGACACCGTCAGCTCCCCATGGTACACGCATCGGTCAGTCTGCACATTAATGTACCAGCAATCAGGTGCTCCGTGAAAAATGATCAGAGTGTAGCCCAAAAATCCGCGGGGGAGCGACGTCATCCTTGAACACTTCAGTCGTAGTCTGGCCAGAAGCTTGGAAACTCAGGGCTTCCTTTTCTTCCTCACGAACGTCTTCTCAGAAGTACGCAATCCAACAGAATACAAAAATAAAGGAAATACAGAAAGAGGTGAGACACCCAACTTTTAGTACCAAAATAACGGTAAGAAAATAAAACAACGCTAGACGCCCACATATAACACAGTTCATACATTTAATCACAACAATATTAAAATTAACAGTAAAGGCAGAGCAACAATGATTAATGGTAGTAATTGCAATAACAGGTAATAGCAGTAATATTTCCAGCAGACAATAGTTCAGAAAATCAGATAGTTATTACACTAATAATAACTGTTATGTTTGCAGTTATAACTGTTCATGCTCAATGAGTTATGTGACTGACAATTCACAATGCAAAAGGGTACCAAAGATCCTACTCCATGGAGCTAGACATAAACATTTTCGGAGTGAATGATCAAGGAGTAATGCCAGCATATCGTTAGCCTTAAAATATAGTGTGCTTTATATCAAAAAAATGTTTGCGCAATTGGCTTATACATGACACCTCGACAGTTGATCGCGATATAGGACAACGTCCTAGTCAAGATCATCAGTGTGTTGCATTGGTCTATCCCACGGCTCTAGTGGAGCTACCACTGTCTATTGTGAGACACCCACACCTCGACGTCCCCAGGGTCAACCACTATGACCCTACGCTTAGTCTACTTGTACCTACACAAGAGTGTTATTCAAACTCCTAGGCACACATAGTCTTTCTAACAATGTCCAACGGACATACATATACTTGACGACTCAATTTCAATCATGCATGTTCATCAATGATGCATTCATTATATGCATACCACAAGGGTATATAGATCAATTCTCAACATTATCACATCATGATATTCTCAAGTACATAATCTCCAAGTATTTAACCCACATAGGGATTCATAACAACATATAGATCAATTCTCAATATTAAGATGTAATCCTACATAGATTATTAATTTCACAAGTACATCTCTTGGATTCATTCTTTCAAAGTCTTAAACTTTGGTCAATTATGAAAATCATAGGGTGAATTACCCTTCAAAACCGTGGCCATCTAAATGTTATTGTTCACTTTAGTTCTTCCACTTAATTAAGAGTTATGCATGTCTCTAAATTCTTAAGTCTCCAAAGATTGATCAAGGCATCAATCACCCCTAATTTTGTCTCTAAAAACAGTGGCCATTATAGGTCATCAAAGTTTCAATTTTTCTACCACATTATGTATTAATTACTTAATACTTAATCACTCAATCCATTTCTCACAAGACCAATCCAATTTCCTAATTTCAAGTGTCAAAGCAGTGGCATCATAGGTCTTTTTAGTTTCAATTTTTCCTTCCATTTTATGTATTAGTTTCTTAGTGTCAATTCAATTAAATTTTTAATTCACCATGATTATCCCAATCCTTTATTGTTCAAATAAAAAATCATGGCATTGGTTAGGGTAATGAACCCTTCGAATTTCCCATTCATAAATTTTATTATCATTATTCAACATTTAATTTCATAAACTTTATTATTTGTGTACAAGAAAAATTTTAAAGCCAAAGTTTCCACCAAAACCGTGGCCTTCATGTTAAGGTAAGGAACTCCAATTTCCCATTTAGCAACCCTAACATGATCAAGCACACTTAACACTTCTAATTTACACAAGATCACTATTCAATCCATAATCAAATTTAAGAACACATAGACAAGCAAAAATCACAAAACAATATGAACATACAAGAGTTCCCTCACCACCATTATTGGTAGAAGTGAGTAATCTCCCTCTTACCTAAGGGGAATCACAAAAATGATCACCTTCAAGCTCTTGGTGAATTCGGTTTCAAGGGCTCCAAGAACCCTAATTTTTCAACCATCAAAAATCAACATTAGGAATGGAAAAAAATGGATCTTGGGTCTCCATTGAGACCCTAGAATCCGAAAATGAAGAAAAATGAGAAGAAAGGTTGAAGCTTGTCCTCAAAGTTAGAGACTTTACCTTGGAAGACAATGGAAAAAGGTTGGGTTTTTGAAGAAATTTTCTAAAGGAAAGGTGTAGAGGAGATGGAGTGGAGTAAGGGAATGAGTTTAGTGAAGAGAAAAGGTGAAGAAAATGGTGGAGAATGGGGGCTGCAAACTGTGGCTCTGGAGGAGTGTAGAGAGAAGGAGGAGAAAGGAAGAAGATGAAGTTTTAGAGAGATAAGTAATTAGGTTAAAGTGAAGTGATTTTGGGTATTTTGCATTAAGTGAGGAGGCAAAATTTTTGCCTCCTTTGACCATGCTTGCCGCAGCAATGAGGGGAGAAGAGGGGGAAATGCTTAGCTTCTCATGTAAGTTAAGGGCAAGGTTATCATTTGGCCAAAGCTTCTTGAAGAAGCTTTTTAATTAGGGTACAAAATTTTGAATTAAAGTGACTTGATTAGACATAAAGTAGATTGCATTGGGATAATGTGATAGGATTTTTTATTACATGCTATTATCCAATAGACAATAGTTACAGTCGACAAAAGTCAGTATTAATTAATCTGACGGATGAAATTTACACAGTATTTTATTATTTTATTTGTTAAAATTTCTCGAAAAACATAAAACTTCGTAAATCGTGTCCAGTCTCGGGTTTAGTAAGATCCCCCGTCGACATTTCTTCATATCAAGGTTCTCGGGAAAAATATCTCATTTTCTCAGCTCCGTTCAGTTTGCATGCAAAACGAGGAATAATATTAAAATATTTCGCGTTCTCAGAAAAATTCAGAAAAATTTCAAAAAATCACAAATACTATAAAATAAATGTTTATAACAAAATAAATAAGTTTTGGGGTGTTACAACACTCCCCAACAAATAAGAATTTCGTTCTCGAAATTTTTATACCTTAAAATAATCTCGGGTATTGCTCCTTCATTTTGTCCTCTAGTTCCCAAGTCGTGTCTCCAGTCGTCTTATTCCAGATCACTTTCACCAATGAAATGTCTTTCCCCCTGAGTTGCTTCACTCTCCTATCCTCAATCCTTACAGGAGTTGTTTCATACATCAAGTTTTCCTTTAATTGTACCGAATCAGGTGCAATGACATGATCAAGACTTGGAATGTATTTTTGGAGTTGTGACACATGAAAGACATTATGAAGATTTGAAAGGAAAGGGGGTAAGGCTATTTGGTAAGCAACAAGACCTATCCGACGAAGAATTTGATAAGATCCAAGGAATTTTGGAGTGAGCTTTCTAGATTTGAGAACCCGATCGACCCCAGTCGTAGGCGTGACTTTCAGAAATACATGCTCACCTTCTTCGAACTCAAGAGGTTTTCTTCTTTTGTCCGCATAGCTCTTTTGTCGACTTTGAGTTGTTCTCATCTTCTCTTGAATCATTTTGACTTTTTCGATTGTCTGTTGAATGAGATCAGGTTCGATTGTAAGCCGCTCTTTATCTTGATACCAGCATAGAGGTGTTCGACACTGTCGTCCATACAGAGCTTCATAGGATGCCATCCCTATACTTGAATGATAACTGTTGTTGTAGGTGAATTCTACCAATGGTAAGATTTCGTCCCAACATCCAGTTTGCTCTATAGCACAAGCTCTCAGCAAATCCTCCAACGATTGGATTATTCTTTCTGATTAACTGTCCGTCTGAGGATGGTATGCAGAACTCAATCGTAGCTTCATCCCCATTGCTTCTTGAAGACCCTGCCAAAACTTCGATGTAAATCTGGGATCTCGGTCAGAGATGATACTTGTAGGTACACCATGTAATCTGACAATTTCACTGATGTACAATTGAGTCAACTTCTCCAATGGATATCTTATGTTGTTCGATAAAAAGTACACTGACTTTGTAAGTTGATCCACAATTACCTATATTGAATCATGACCTCTCTTCGTTCTTGGCAATCCAACAACAAAGTCCATGGCAATGCTATCCCATTTCCATTCGGGAATAGTCAAGGGTTGCAAAAATCCTGACGGTCTTTGATGTTCAATCTTTGTCTTCTGACAAACCAAACAAGATGATACGCATCTAGCGATATCTCTTTTCATTCCATGCCACCAAAATAACTTCTTTAAATCTTGGTACATTTTGGTCATTTCAGGATGCATACTTAACTGACTCGTATGAGCATGTTCATGTATGTACTTCCTGAGTTCCTCGTCTTTGGGCACACAAACTCTACCTTGGAATCTTAAAATTCCATCACTTCCTTCCTTTAACGTTGACACACCGCCCTGCTTTATCAGTTCTCTTTCCTTTTGCAAGAACTTATCATCTTTCTGCTTTTCTCAGATATCTTCCAGGAAGTCATTCGAGATAGTGACCATATTTATGCAGATTTTTCTTGGCATTAGCTCCACAAAAGACCATACATCTCTGAATTGCTCTATCAAGTCTTTCTCTCTGATCATCATGGCAGAAACACTGATTGTCTTCCTACTCAAAGCATCGGCCACCACATTCGCCTTTCTAGGGTGATACTGAAGTTGGAAGTCATAGTCTTTTAAGAATTCTAGCCATCTTCGATGCCTCATGTTCAACTCTTTCTAATCGTACAAATACTTCAAACTCTTGTGGTCACTGAAAACGTTGAATGTCACCCTATATAGATAATGTCTCCATATCTTCAAAGCAAACACCATTGCAGCTAATTCCAAATCATGCGTTGGGTAGTTCTTCTCATGCACTCGTAATTGTCTTGAGGCATAAGCCACCACTTTTCTGCCTTGCATAAGGACACAACCCAAGCCTTGATATGAAGCGTCACAATACACTTCAAATGGTTCACTTGGATTAGGCAGCACTAACACTGGTGAAGTGGTTATCCTCCTTTTTAGTTCTTAGAAACTTCTTTCATAAGCATCTGTCTATTCAAAAGCTTGATTCTTCCTGGAGAGTTGAGTAAGAGGTCCGGCAATCTTAGAAAATTCTTCAGTGAACCTCTAGTAATATTCGGCTAATCCAACAAAGCTTCGGATTTCTGTCACCGTCTTTGGCCTTTCCCATTGTAGTACTGTTTCAACCTTCGAAGGATCCACAGCAATTCCTTCCTTTAGAATGACACGACCCAAGAATTTCACTTCATCCAACCAAAACTCACACTTAGACAATTTAGCATACAACTCTTTCTCCCTCAAAATCTGAAGAACTATACTGAGATGTTCAGCATGATCCTCTTGATTTTGTGAATAGGTCAAGATGTCGTCGATGAAAACAACAATGAATCTGTCTAAATAAGGATGAAAGATCCTATTCATATAGTGCATGAAGACAGCAGGTGCATTAGTCACACCAAAAGGCATTACCAAATACTCGTAGTATCCATAACGAGTACAAAAAGCCATTTTAGGAATGTCTTCCACTTTTACTCTAATCTGGTGGTAGCCCAATCGCAAATTGATCTTGGAAAACACAGCAGCTCCTTTCAGTTGGTCCATCAGGTCATCTATCCTTGGTAATGGATACTTGTTCTTGATCGTGACCTTATTCAATTGACGATAATCCACACATAACCTCGAAGTACCGTCCTTCTTCTTAACCAGCAACACTGGTGCTCCCTAAGGTGATACACTGGGTTTCACGAATTGCTTCTCTAAAAGCTTTTCCAATTGCTTCTTGAGCTCAGCTAGCTCTGTAGGCGACATTCGGTAAGGCGCTATGGAAATAGGGCCAGCTCCAGGCATAAGATCAATGGTAAATTCAATCTCCCGCTCCAGTGGTAAACCAGGTATATCTTCGGGAAAAACTTCAGGAAATTCTCGAACTACGAAGATCGCGTCCACATCTACTTCATTCTCGGCTTTCAAAGAAGGCAACAACATGTATCCCTGAGCTCCTTCTTTCAAGAAAGCTTTCGCTTGGTTGGCCGTCACAAATCCAGAATTCTCATCCAAAGGGAAAACTATTATTTTTCTAGAACAATCTAATAGGACATGGTTAGCAGATAACCAATCCATCCCTAAGATCACATCCAATTGAGATAAGGGCAAACAGATCAAATCGACAGAAAAGATTCGACCTTCAACAATCAATAGACAATTTAAATAGACTTTGGCAGTGACAACAGGTTTAGCAGTTGGAGTTGAAACAGTCAAATCAAATGGCAAAGAAGACACAGGTAAACCAAGTCTTTTCACACAGTCATATGAGATGAAAGAATGAGTTGCACCAGAATCATACAGTACAATTAAAAGATTACCTTTAATGAGACCTTCTCCTTGTATAAGATCTTTGGATTCAGAGGCCTCGGCACCACTCAGGGTGTAAACCCGACCTCTAGCCTGTGGTTTGGTGGTTCTAGCAGCATTGACGGAAGGTTCCGCCTTGGCTTGATTACAGTTACGAGAAACATGTCCTGATTTCTCGCATCTAAAGTAGATGATCCCCTTGATAGTGCAGTCTCTTGTACAGTGCTTCTTCCCGCACTTCATGCACCTCGGCGTAGATGCCGGATTCTGACTTGTCCTTCCTGGGCTTCCACTAGGACTTCCACCTAGTGATCTTTGTTGTTGATTTCCAGATGGTCTGGAGTAGGGCTTCTTCTGATAACGGCCAGCACCACTGCTTCCTTCTCTTTGAGATCGAATTGGCCCAAAGTTTTTGTTTCTCGCCTCACGCGCTTGGTCCAAGCTTTCCACCCGGCAGCAAATGTAACACCCCGAACTTTCTATCTTAGAAACAATAATTTTGATAGTTAACAGAATTCTACTGTTTAGTAGTTTCTGTGTGCTGTAAAATTATTTTGAATATTCTGTTTGTATATTTGATCGTTTTGAGTAATTTGCTCCGTGTCAGGGAAATAATAATTTTCGGGCCAGAAAATTTTTACGTAATTTAATTATTACTGAAAAGTCTTAATTATTTTATATAATCTGATTTGATATTTGTGAATTTTCTAATTTTTATGATTTTGTGGATGATTATGAAATTTTTACTATTTGTGGACCCTAGGGGGATATATGTGGGCCCAGGTGGCCATACGTGGGCCCAGGTGGGTCCCGCAAAGTAAAAATTTTTCTACGTATAGAAAAATTTGTACTGTTTAGACGGGGACAGGGGATCTTTCTAAACCTAAATCTGGAAACAGTTTTAGAAATTTTTTTATAGTGTTTTATACTGTATTTAATTATTGGACAATAAAAATACAGTAAATATATTCTTTCGTGGGGTTATAACAGATAAAAATAAAATTCTATACTGTTAAGTCAACATTGGTGGTTTGGATATCCACCATCGATTTAATCACCGTTGGAGATTTAATCTTGATTTAATCAACGGTGGAGATTCGATCTTAAAAGTGAATAGGATCAATTTAACTGTTGGATGGAAATTAAATCAAGGGTAGAGATTTAGTCTTATAAAATGGCTATGACCATTATCAACCCTTGGATGTAAATTTAATCAATGGTGGAGAAGGATCATTAATGACCGTTGGATTTGGATTTAGATCAATGGTGGAGAATTGGTCATCAAAAATGACTACAACCATTTTGGACCCTTGGATGTAAAGTTTGAAGGTGTAATCTTGACCCTTCATTTTTGAGACACATTCAATGGTTAGGATTGTAAGCCAAAAAATGATCCAATGGCTCAAATAAAGTCTTCCATCTATAACCTAAACCTAGTAGCTATTTTTAATCCACACCATTCTTTTAATTAAAGGTTAAGATTGCGTAAAATGATGGCTATGAAATTTGTCACATTTTGGAGTGCATGAAGAGGGGGGGGGGACGGTTTTGGAGACTTAAGGCAATGGCCAAGTTTCAAGACCACTAATTATTTTTCCTAGTGATCATTAATGATCATTCCAAAGGCCTATAGTTTTTGAAACTTCACTTTCCACCTTTCTCCAATGCAAGCTATGGCCATGCAAAGCTTTGAAGACCAAATAATTCATTTCTACACTTCACATTATCACATCTTCACCTTTTCACTTAAGTTTCAAGAAACAAACCAAAGAAAACTCCATTCTCTCTCCCTAAGAAGACCATTCGGCCAAGCACCCTAAATCCCTCCTCCATCACTCTTTAATTTCATACAACCTAGTTTCTTTGAATCCTTACCTTATTCTAAGCAACTTTCATGTTGAAGACTTTCTCTAAATCTTCCATCTTGAAGGACTTTTACTAAGATCAAGTTATAGAGTTTTTGTTGGTGAAGTGTAAGGAAACTTCATTTTATTCTTTTCTTTTTCATGTTCTAAACCATGTTTGATCCATGGTTCCTCTTATTCAAGCTTGATATACTAATTTCTTGTGTTTGTTTCATGTTTAAGAAATTTGTTTTGGTGGAGATCTTGTTCAAAATACAAAGCAAGGAGCTTTAGAGGATCTTCAAGAGGTAAGAGGGAGATCCATCTCACCAACTAAGCATGGTGGTGAGAGATGGTTTTATATTTGATGGATGGTGAATCCATGTGAGGATTCATATCCATGGTCATGCAATAATTTGTGTGTGTTAAGTGCTTTGATTATTTTTGCCTATGCTTGATATGCTTTGCATGATTTACTTGTGTATGCATGCTTAGTATGATTTTTATTTGCTTATATGGTATGCTTATAATATGCATGATGATATATGTTGAATATATTATGATGGATGTATGTTGAAATAAACAAATTTTGGCTCCAAAGACCACAGAGAAGGTCACGGTTTTGGGTTTCCAAAATTAGGGTTTTTATTGAAATTTTTCAAGAACAATGGAGTTAATTTTTAGTCCTTAAACTTAAGCAAATTTTTAGCCAAGACACCAACCAATTTGGTGTTCACAAAATTATATTTTCATGAATGATAAAATTAAATGATTTGAGAAGTAAAGAAAATAAACAAAAGGGTTTGTTTTGCAAAAAGAATGTACACGGTTTTGAGTTGTGTTTTCATGAATTTATTTTGTGTAGAAACAAGAATGGAATTTATTTAAGTTAAAAGAAAAATATTTCATGGTTTCAATGGCCATTTATAAGGTTTTGATAAGTTAGAAAAATGTTTTGATACAAGAATTTTCAAATAAGGATTTTGGAAAGGGGAATTAAAGTGTTATCAAATAAGTGAAGTGGAATTTTCATAAATAAAAGAAAAAGGAGATTGAAAGTGTTGAACTTCAGATTATTTTAAAGAGAATTAATTTTTAGAAATGATTTAGAAATATAAAAGAAAACGTTTGTAACTTAAATTTACTAACGTAGAATTTATTTATTGGGTTTTGGAAAACGTTTAGGAAATTTAAAGTTAGAAACAGTAATCAAATCAACTAAATGTGATTTTGTAAGATTAAATCAATAAAAAAGTGATTTTAAGAAAATATATTACGGAAAAGATTTTTTGACTAAGAATAGGAAGAGAATAAATTAAGAAATTTTATTATTGTAAGAAAAGTCTAAAATAATATTTTTTTAAAGTTAAGAAATATTTTACGAAGGGTAAAAATGGTGAGAAACAATTTACGTAACTCAAAAACGTAATTTTTAAGTTATGCGACTTGAAAAACGTTAAAATATTTCTACGCGATTTTCAAAGCGTTTAAATATTTTACATGATCGAAATGTTGTAGAAAAATTGCTGTGCGATTTAAAAACAAAAGAATATTTTTACGCAATTTAGAATATAGTAAAAAATGATTACGCGATTTTTAAACGTAACAGAAAATGTTACAAATCATTGTTTACGTATCAAAATATTATGTGACTGAAAGAGGGACAAAAATATTTTGCGAATGAGAAAAACACGATAATGTGATTTTGCTGTTAATTATATAGTAAACTTTACAGTTAAAATCAGTATATGAATACTGTACAAGAAATTGAGAAGTTTGACTGTAATTGGCGTTAATACACGAACGTAAAACAATATTTGAACCTGGTATGAGAAATTATGTGATTTACCTTTGGTTGGTAATTGGTGCGTTACACATGCATTGAAAATGATTCGATGGACTGTATATGGCTAATTGCCTAGGAAAAACGCACACCTCTTGAGTGGGTGCGATACGCGTAGTGTAGGTCACTCGTTGACCTTAGGAGCATCGGGGTGTGAGTTGCTCGCAATGGACAGTTGGTAGCTCTTCTGTACCGTGGTTTAGATCGATGCAACACACCGATGATCCGGATCGAGACATTATTCTTAATCGAGATCTGATAAAGATTGTCGTGTATGTGCTAGATGTGCAAGATATAATTATAGCACTTGGTCTGAGGCACGTGGTACCGGCAGATCTTTTCGATTAATTTCTCTGACTTGAGTTTAGCTCCATGGAGTAGGAAATCGAGTCTATGTGTTCATGCATTAATATAAATGCCTACATCTGTGAAATATTGATTATGATAATTGTACTTTTTAAAATATCTGCTTAGTGTAGATGGCATTTCCTGGAATTATTAAATGTTAATTTTGATCGATAATATGTTGATGCCATATTGTAATATGATGTGTTTATGACATGCTGTTATGTTATCTCTATGCTACCATGTTGGTATTGGCGTAGGTGATCTCACCTCTTTGTATGTATATTTGTATATTGTATTTATAATTGGCTGAAGACGTTGAGAAAGAAACAGTACAAGAAGGAGAAGAAGAACTACTTCTCATGTCTGGGAACGCAGAATTTTGAGAAGATGGAGATGCCCAGCTTTCTAGGATACGTGACGTTACAGTTTCGTGGAGGTTCGGAGGCGTGGCATGTCCATTTGGATCGACAGTGTATATTTTATATAGGGGACCTGAACATTACTTACAGTAGGCTTTATCAAGGGAACCCCTACTTTAGTGTCAATATTTATGTACAGTTAGAGTTCCCACTATCCATTAGGCAGTACTGGGGAGCTTACTACCATACTCCTAGTGCGATAAGTATCGTGTCGTCTGTGCGGATACCTGTCCGTAGAGCTTCACGTAATAACATATTCCTATCTACTGAGGAATCTGAGGAGGACCCATCTGAGGGTTCTGCTGTTTAGTCAGACTTAGGCAATTATGTGAGTCTTAAATTATGTTTAATTACTTTGAGAACTTGGTCTGTATATAAATAATCCTGACAGAACTTCCGTTATGTATAATGATGTAAATTATGTGTGATGATGTATAATATTTTAATTTCCGCTAAGTTTATTTTATTGTCATCAAAGAAGAAAAAAAAATTTACAATTCGTATTTTTATCATAACATCACTTTTTATGATCTTGAGGGTATTTGGGTAATTAAGTAACATAAATGTGACACCCTACGGTGGGTGTTACAGCAAGTATCAAGCAACTCAGAAAATTAAGTAATCTTCAAGGTTATGACGGCTCTCTTCACGTCATGTCTTAGGCCTTCTTCACAATTTCGGCACTTCCAAGCTTTATTGGGTTAGTGTTGGAAGTAGGTTGAGAACCTCGACAAGCTCTCAAACTTAGTAGCATACTCGCCCACGGTCATATTTCCTTGTCGCAGACTCAGAAATTCTATTTCCTTCGCGTGCCTGGCACTTTCAGGAAAATACTTGTTCAAGAATCTCTCTCTGAACACTTCCTAAGTAATCGCCTGATTCTCAGCTTGCAATAACCTTTGCTCTCCTGTCCACCACTCCTCAGCGTCTCCAATTAGCGTAAACGCCGCATACATCACCTTCTTGTTATCGACACAGTTCATGCCAATAAATATTTTTTCCAACTCTTTGATCCAGAGAGTAGCTTTCTCAGGATCAAACTCTCCTTTGAATTGCGGAGAGTTCATGCGATGAAACTCTGCTAAATTTAGGGCATCAGCTGTAGCCTCCAGTTGTTGTGCAGTCCTCGCTTGCTGTTCAGCGGTTTGTTGATTCTGCTGCAACATTGCTTCAGCCATTTCCTGTATTGCTTCTATCGCAGCAGCCATGTCTCCTCGGCGAGCCATACTTTCTCTCAAATCAAACTACACAAAACACAGAGAAAAGTCAGATGTATCCTTGCGGAATACCAAGCACAGAGAGTTCACACAGCACAAACAAGACAGTCCAAAACCACATGACCCAAAAGAAAATCTAAATCGGGAGCTCTGATACTAAGAGAGTGTAGCACCCCTTTTTCTATATATATCAACGAAGAAGGAACGTCACACTATTATACTATGAAACATAAAGCGGAATAAATTTAAAATGTGGAAAAATAGTGATTGTTTTTATAAGCTCGTAGATTCGGTTCATTTTTATGGTTATTTAAGTTCCTTTACAACTGTCACAATATTTTTTTTTTGTTTAAATTATCATAATAAATTATTGTCATAACCAAGTAGAGTAAAAAAGGCTTTAAAAAAAAATAATCCATTAGGTATAGAGATAATAATTAAAATGGTCGCAATCAACAAAATTTAACAACGTAAGATAAACCATACACAATATATATATATATTCATAAGCCTGTTTAGTTACATTCCAAAATGTACAGAAAGCAAAATATGTATCTACCTAAAGTTATACAAATATACACCCAGCATGTACAACAAAACGTCAGGCTTTTCAAAAAGATAGACGGTTAGCCATCAGTAGCTACCAATAGTATCATCTCCTAAGATTGACGAGAAGGGATCATGGCCGGGTCCTCCTCAAGGTCCTTTTCGTCCGAGAAAACATCCATCGGAGCGACAGAGCAATGGACAGGAGCTCGAGCAGTGGACAAAAAGGAGTCATCACGTGGGGTGTAGTACATATTAGCCCACATGTCCCTAACGAGCATGTAAAACTCCATCCAAACAAAAGCATGAAAATCTAAAATAGGGGTGTCGTAACGACCCCATGCTAAGGACACCGTCAGCTCCCCATGGTACACGCATCGGTTCGTTTGCACATTAATGTGTCAACAGTCAGGTCCTCTGTGAAAAATGATCCGAGTGTAGCCCAAAAATCCGTGGGGGAGCGACGTCATCCTTGAACACTTCAGTCGTAGTCTGGCCAGAAGCCTAGAAACTCAAGGGCTTCCTTGTCTTCCTCACGAACGTCTTCTCGGAAGCATGCAATCCAATAGAATACAAAAATAAAGGAAATACAGAAAGAGGTGAAACACCAAACTTTCAATACCAAAATGGCGGTAAGAAAACAAAACGGTGCTGGACGCCCACATATAACACAGTTTATACATTTAATCACAACAATATTAAAATTAACAGTAAAGGCAGAGCAACAATGATTAATGGTAGTAATTGCAATAACAGGCAATAGCAGTAATATTTCCAGTAGACAACAATTCAAAAAATCAGACAATTATTACAGTAATAATAACAGTTATGTTTGCAGTTATAACTGTTCATGCTCAATGAGTTATGTGACTGACAATTCACAATGCAAAAGGGTACTAAAATTCCTACTCCATGGAGCTAGACATAAACATTTTCGGAGTGAATGATCAAGGAGTAATGCTAGTATATCGTTAGCCTTAAAATATAGTGTGCTTTATCTCATAAAAATATTTGCGCAATTGGCTTATACATGGCACCTCGACAATTGATCGCGATATAGGACAGCGTCCCAGTCAGGATCGTCGGTGTGTCGCATTGGTCTATCCCACGGCCCCAGTGGAGCTACCATTGTCTATTGTGAGACACCCACACCCCAACGCCTCTAGGGTGAACCACTATGATCCTACGCTTAGTCTACTCGTACTCGCACAAGGGTGTTATTCAAACTCCTAGGCACACATAGCCTTTCTAACAATGTCCAACGAACACACATATACATGACGACTCAATTTCAATCATGCATATTGATCAATGATGTATTCATCATATGCATACCACAAGGGTAAATATATATATATATATATATACAAATATTCATTTCTCAACATTATCACATCATGATATTCTCAAGTACATAATCTCCCAATATTTAACCCATATAGGGATTCATAACAACATATAGATCAATTCTCAATATTAAGATGTAATCCTACATAGATTATTAATTTCACAAGTACATCTCTTGGATTCATTCTTTCAAAGTCTTAAACTTTGGTCAATTATGAAAATCATAGGGTGAATTACCCTTCAAAACCGTGGCCATCTAAATGTTATTGTTCACTTTAGTTCTTCCACTTGATTAAGAGTTATGCATGTATCTAAATTCTTAAGTCTCCAAAGATTGATCAAGGCATCAATCACCCCTAATTTTGTCTCTAAAAACCGTGGCCATTATAGGTCATCAAAGTTTCAATTTTTCTACCACATTATGTATTAATTACTTAATACTTAATCACTCAAATTCCATTTCTCACAAGACCAATCCAATTTCCTAATTTCAAGTGTCAAAACCGTGGCATCATAGGTCTTCTTAGTTTCAATTTTTCCTTCCATTTTATGTATTAGTTTCTTACTGTCAATTCAATTAAATTTTTAGTTCACCATGATCATCCCAATCCTTTATTGTTCAAGTAAAAAACTATGGCATTGGTTAGGGTAATGAACCCTTAGAATTTTCCATTCATAAATTTTATTATCATCATTCATTATTTAATTTCGTAAAGTTTATTATTTGTGTACAAGAAAAATTTTCAAGCCAAAGTTTTCCACCAAAACCGTGGCCTTCGTGTTAAGGTAATGAACTCCAATTTCCCATTTAGCAACCCTAACATGATCAAGTACACTTAACACTTCTAATTTACACAAGATCACCATTCAATCCATAATCAAATTTAAGAACACATAGACAAGCAAAAATCACAAAACAACATGAACATACAAGAGTTCCCTCACCACCATTATTGGTAGAAGTGAGTAATCTCCCTCTTACCTAAGGGGAATCACGAAAATGATCACCTTCAAGCTCTTGGTGAATTCAGTTTCAAGGGCTCCAAGAACCCTAATTTTTCAACCATCAAAAATCAACATTAGGAATGGAAAAAAATGGATCTTGGGTCTCCATTGAGACCCTAGAATCCGAAAATGAAGAAAAATGAGAAGAAAGGTTGAAGCTTGTCCTCAAAATTAGAGACTTTACCTTGGAAGACAATGGAAAAAGGTTGGGTTTTTGAAGAAATTTTCTAAAGGAAAGGTGTAAAGGAGATGGAGTGGAGTAAGGGAATGAGTTTAGTGAAGAGAAAAGGTGAAGAAATGGTGGAGAATGGGGGCTGAAAACCGTGGCTTTGGAGGAGTGTAGAGAGAAGGAGGAGAAAGGAAGAAGATGAAGTTTTAGAGAGATAAGTAATTAGGTTAAAGTGAAGTGATTTTGGGTATTTTGCATTAAGTGAGGAGGCAAAATTTTTGCCTCCTTTGACCATGCTTGCCACGGCAGTGAGGGGAGAAGAGGGGGAAATGCTTAACTTCTCATGTAAGCTAAGGGCAAGGTGGTCATTTAGCCAAAGCTTCTTGAAGAAGCTTCTTAATTAGGGTATACAATTTTGAATTAAACTGACTTGATTAGACATAAAGTAGATTGCATTGGGATAATGTGATAGGAATTTTTAATTACATGCTATTATCCAATGGACAATAGTTACAGTCGACAAAAGTCAGTATTAATTAATCTGATGGATGAAATTTACACAGCGTTTTATTATTTTATCTGTTAAAATTTCTCGAAAAACATAAAATCTCGTAAACCGTGTCCAACCTTGGGTTTAGTAAGATCTCCCATCAATATTTCCACAGATCAAGGTTCTCGGAAAAAATATCTCATTTTCCCGGCTCTGCTCAGTTTGCACGTAAAATGAAAAATAATATTAAAATATTTCGCATTCTCAGAAAAATTCAAAAAAATTCCAGAAAATCACAAATATTATAAAATGAGTATTTATAACAAAATAAATAAGTTTTGGGGTGTTACAATTGGAGGAGATCCGCCTGGAGGCTTATGAGAGCTCCAAGATTTATAAAGAGAAGACCAAAGCCTTCCATGATAGAATGATTTTGAGAAAAGCATTTGAGATTGGTCAAAAAGTTCTCCTCTATAACTCCCATCTCAGACTCATGCTTGGAAAATTAAGGTCTAGATAGGATGGACCATTTGTTGTTACTAAGGTTTTCCCTTCTGGTGCTATGCGGATTACTGGTCAGAATGCTACCAAAGCTTTCATCATCAATGGACACCGTCTCAAACCGTATCATGAACTTCCAGAGAATGCAGAAGTGGAGGAGATGAACATTCTCCATCCGTATTTTGAATAACACAAGAGAATCACAATGTCAGACTGAGGACATTGAACTAAGCGCTCGTTGGGAGGCAACCCAACCAGATCTGCCTTCATGTTACAATTTGAGGATGATTTCTACAAACTGAGAAGGTAAAAACATAATTCACTTTGAATGGTTGAGTAAGGAGTCAGTAGGTTATATCGTATTGACTCTTGAGACGCATTCTTGTGGCCTGGTACATCATGAACTTCTTAATTATGGAATCTCTTCAGAGATGAACATAAGTGTTATAGTCTTGGTGTTACCCAAGTGGCTTCAGTACTCAAGAGGGGGGGTGAATTGAGTAATTAGAAATTTTTCGCAAAAGCCTTAAACAAATGAATTATACTAAATTTAAATAATAAAGGCGAGAATGAGATAAAGATAAGAAGAACAAATAATAATTAAATTGCAAGAATAAATAAAGTGCATAAAGATAAAAGATTAAGGGTAGAAAAGCAGGCACGATATTTATCCCGGTTCGACCACCAACCACTTGTGGCCTACGTCCAGTCCCGAAACACGCTTCGAGATTTTTCATTATTCAACACAAGCTTAACAACAGTGCTTGCAACCTTTACACAACAGGGATACCTCACCCTATTTACTAGAGGGATACCTCACCCCTTTGAAGGATACCTCACCTTCTTTACACCAAGGATACCTCACCCTTTTACTAGAGGGATACCTCATCCTCACAAATTCACTAAGGGATACCTCACCCTTTTACAGAAGCAGAGAATAGATGAAAAATAAACTCTCACTTAGAGCAGATATTACAACTTGAAGTGCTAATGAGCTCTCTAAAGGATATCTCAAGGTTTTGGCAAAGAGAGCACAGAAAGGAGAGAAAATAATATAAAATTTGTTTTCAGCCAAGCAAAAAATAATTCAAGTGGTTGGGGATTTTCAGAAGAGACCCAAGGTCTGTATTTATAGAGCAAAGAAAGCAACTAGCCGTTGGGTGCCAATTAAGAAACCATTAAAAGCAAATATGGCCGTTGCTGCCATTTTTGAACGTTTCGTGAAAACCATTTCTGGAGAACGGTATTCGAATACCTTATGAGGTATTCGAATGCCTCTTGCCAAAACTCTCTTAAAAGACTGATTAAGGCTGGGTTATTCGAATACCAGTTAAGGGTATTCGAATGCCTCTGTTTTGGCACAGCAGGAAATATCAATTTCGAAACAGGTTATTCGAATACCATAGATGGGTATTCGAATACCACTTTGAAAAACAGAAAACGTGTAAGCTTGAAAAACACTCTATTCGAATACCTATCAGGGTATTCGAATACCTCTGTTATAAAACTAGTTTTAAATGCTTTCAAATGACCAGAAAATGGTTGTTTAATTTTGGAAAAACAATTTTGAAAACATTTCTTTGCAATGCCAATTAATGAGATATCCAATGAGGCTTTTACAAGGATCCTAAGTCCTAAAGCTTATTCTTGAAGATCTTGGACTTGGTCTTCTCATCATCTTCATGTTTGTCTTCACGTTTGTTATCATCAAAACTATTGCTCATGATAGCTAGCCAATTACATTCTCCCCCTTTTTGATGATGACAAACTAACATTTGAGAAAAGCATTAGTTCATATAAATTGGAATTCACAAAGTTAGTTTAGAGATACTTACTCCCCCTCTTTTTCATAAGAGGTGATTTTCATCAGAGATATGCACAGCAGCTCCCCCTTACTTTTGGAATTCAATTTCTATTTTTGTTTTGACGTTTTCTTTTCTTGACTTTTCTCAAACAAAGACATTTAAACTTGTTCTCCCCCTTTTGTACATTTGATACCATTCTCCCCCTTTTGTCATGATCAAAAAGATGGGGCAAGTATTTTTCTTTCCCATTTTATCATATTAAACAATATATGCATGTCCTCAAGTTGAATGAATTTTTTTCCATTTAAATTTATGCTTGAGGTAGTGTTCTCCCTACAACAAAATTCAGAGTGCTTTCATCGGTATCCATTAATGTTGGATCCATAGGGGTTAGTCAAACTCATAAGCCAATAAGCATTTAAAACAATGAGGCAAAAGCAGCAAATGATTCTCAAGGGCAAAAATATATTTATGGATTAATTTGGCCAAGAAATCACTTGTTTGATATCATTTGTTATCATTTGTTATTACTTGTTATTATGTTTATACCACTTTGATATCACTTGTTGTCAAAATGTAAAGCATTTACCACTTGTTTGATATCACTTGTCAAGATGTTCTAAGCATTTACCACTTGTTAACAAATTCTTATAAATCTGACATATGTCAATAAAAACATAGATATTAAATATTTCATATACCACTTATTGCACTTGTACGTATATCAAAACAATAGCCAATTACATTGAGCATATTTTAAAAAAAAATAAAAGAGCAAGAACAAGCCAAGAAATATGCATTTAAGAACATCATATAATTTTCATATAGGGCAAAAATGAAGGCTTAATGAAATAAGATTAAAGCATGTTATTCATAGTTGGAATATATTTTCATTGCATATGTATAAGAAGAGGAAACAGAAACGAAACAAAGAACACGTCGTAAAACTTGCTTTCAGTCATGTGGTATTCGAATACCTCTTCTTTGTATTCGAATACCCATCACATTTTATAAACTCCAGAAGGAGCAAGTATTCGAATGCCTTGGAAGGTATTCGAATACTCCAGATAGCATGTGAGAAAAACTGATGTGATAGATATCTGGTTATTCGAATAGCTATATAGTTATTCGAATACTCTAGCTTTATAAAGGCATAAAATTGATGTACTGATGTATGGTATTCGAATGCCATAGGAAGGTATTCGAATAGACCTATCAGAAAAACATGGATTTTCACGTACATATGCAATGGTATTCGAATACCACAGGGAGGTATTCGAATAACTCAAACATAAAAGCATACATTTTGCATCCAGAAGGCATATTTGAGATAAGAAAGCTTACCTTTTCATGGAAATACTCATATGAATGCAAGTCCAAGCTTGATAGAGACAAGAAGGAGAGCTTGGAATTTATTATAGTCTTGTGCTTGCAGCAACCATTTTCAAAAATGCCGAAGTTAGCTCTTGGCTATCAAGCACACCTGCAACACAATTCAATTTTTGGTTTTTGGTACCCAAATTTTCTTGGGTCCTTGATTGTCAGTTTTGGGTATAGTGCCCTTAGGAACCCATACCATTTTGGTTCCAATTTTTGTATTGATATTTTTCCTTACATTGCATGTTGAAGCACTATGACCCTTCTCCCCACAATAGAAACATTTAACAAATGGGCTACATGAGATGCTAGAATTAACAAAAATTTTTTTTATAGGATTTATGCTGATATTTCGAATTATAACCAATTCCAGCTTTTTCAAAAACAACCCTTTGTTTTCCTAATATGATATTTAAATTATCTCTTCCATATGTGAATTTGGCAAGGGTGTTCTTTAAATTTTCAATTTTAGTTTCAAGCAAATGACATGAAGAACAAGAATACGAAGTAGAAGCATGTGAAGAATGATATGAGCATGCATCAATTAATCCTAAAGTTTCATTTTCAATTTTTAATTCTTCAATCTCTTTATTTAAAATAAGAATTTGATTTTCTAAAGAAGAGATTTTTTCTTAGATGAAGAAATTAATTTTGTAAGCCTAATTGTTTCGTCATGCAATTCTTCAAAGGCATCTTGTAACTCATCATAAGAAGGAGATAATTCAGAATTTACCTCGTTGTCGCTTTCTTCTTTTTCTTCTCCTTTGGCCACAAAACATAGATGGGCTTCTTCGCTATCTGAGCTATCAGTGGAGTCCATGTCGTTGTCATCCCAAGCTATATAGACTCTTCTTTCTTTGGAGGGTTTCTTTTCAACTTTCTTTGGGAGAAAGGGCGGTCTTCTTTGTGTCCCCTTTTTCTTTAGGTACTTACCAAATTTTCTTACCAGAAGATTGAGATTTTGTTCATTTAGCTCAATGTTGTCCACGTCATTTCCATCGTCTTCTTCATCATTATTGATAGTGGAGGTGGTGGCTTTAAGCGCTATCCCCTTTTTCTTTTTATCATTTTCTTCACTTTGACTTAGTCTGTTTAGTTCCAATTCGTGCTCATGAAGTTTTCCAAAAAGAGTTGCTAATGACATAGTTGTTAGATCCCTTGATTCTGAAATTGCTGTTACTTTTGGTTGCCAAATCCTGCTAAGACATCTCAACACTTTGTTAATCAAATCTTCGTTAGTAAAATTCTTTCCTAATGATGCAAGATGATTAACAATGTGGGTGAACCTCTTTTGCATTTCTTGAATGCTTTCTCCTTGGTTCATTGTAAATAATTCATATTCACGAGTTAGAGAATTGATTCTCGACCTCTTAACTTCACTAGTACCTTCATGGGTAACTTGTAAAGTGTCCCACATTTCTTTAGCAGGTTTGCAATTTGAAATTCTAAAAATTCATCATGCCCCAAGGCCGAGGTAATGATGTTTTTGGCTACTAAGTTATTTTGAACTTTTCTTTTATCATCTTTAGACCAATCACTTCTAGGTGTCTCGGTTTTACACCA
Organism: Ormosia emarginata; assembly: GCA_029884605.1. Taxonomy (NCBI): domain Eukaryota; kingdom Viridiplantae; phylum Streptophyta; class Magnoliopsida; order Fabales; family Fabaceae; genus Ormosia; species Ormosia emarginata. The sequence goes on along the minus strand of JAQQTP010000056.1, from coordinate 8,255,924 downwards.
TTGACGGTGCGTGTAGGTATAAATGCGCCATTTTCGACAAAGATCCCACACATCTAGATCAATAGCCTCTATAAAGATTTTCATTCTTTCCTTCCAATATGCATAACCATCCCCATTGAAAAAGGGTGGTCGATTTATGGAAGTTGCTTCTGATAAAACATTTGATGAAGCCATGTACTCTTGAAGCGGCTAAGCTCTTTATACAAGAGTCTAGCTCGATACCACTTGTTACCCAAGTGGCTTCAAGACTCAGAGAGGGGGGTGAATTGAGTAATTAGAAATTTTTCGCAAAAGCCTTAAACAAATGAATTATACTAAATTTAAATAATAAAGGCGAGAATGAGATAAAGATAAGAAGAACAAATAATAATTAAATTGCAAGAATAAATAAAGTGCATAAAGATAAAAGATTAAGGGTAGAAAAGCAGTGGCACGATATTTATCCCGGTTCGACCACCAACCACTTGTGGCCTACGTCCAGTCCCCGAAACACGGTTCGAGATTTTTCACTATTCAACACAAGCTTAACAACAGTGCTTGCAACCTTTACACAACAGGGATACCTCACCCTATTTACTGAGGGATACCTCACCCCTTTGAAGGATACCTCACCTTCTTTACACCAAGGGATACCTCACCCTTTTACTAGAGGATACCTCATCCTCACAAATTCACTAAGGGATACCTCACCCTTTTACGTAAGCGAGAATAGATGAAAAATAAACTCTCACTTAGAGCGAGATATTACAACTTGAAGTGCTAATGAGCTCTCTAAAGGATATCTCAAGGTTTTGGCAAAGAGAGCACGAGAAAGGAGAGAAAATAATGTAAAATTTGTTTTCACCAAGCAAAAATAATTCAAGTGGTTGGGGATTTTCGAAGAGACCCAAGGTCCGTATTTATAGAGCAAAGAAAGCAACTAGCCGTTGGGTGCCAATTAAGAAACCATTAAAAGCAAATATGGCCGTTCTTTGCCATTTTTGAACGTTTCGTGAAAACCATTTACGAGAACGGTATTCGAATACCTTATGAGGTATTCGAATGCCTCTTGCCAAAACTCTTTTAAAAAACTGATTAAGGCTGGGTTATTCGAATACCAGTTAAGGGTATTCGAATGCCTCTGTTTTGGCACAGCAGGAAATATCAGTTTCGAAACAGGTTATTCGAATACCATAGATGGGTATTCGAATACCACTTTGAAAAACAGAAAACGTATAAGCTTGAAAAACACTCTATTCGAATACCTATCGGGTATTCGAATACCTCTATTATAAAACTAGTTTTAAATGCTTTCAAATGACCAGAAAATGGTTGTTTAATTTTGGAAAAACAATTTTGAAAACATTTCTTTGCAATGCCAATTAATGAGATATCCAATGAGGCTTTTACAAGGATCCTAAGTCCTAAAGCTTATTCTTGAAGATCTTGGACTTGGTCTTCTCATCATCTTCATGTTTGTCTTCACGTTTGTTATCATCAAAACTATTGCTCATGATAGCTAGCCAATTACACTTGGGAATCTGCCTCTAAAAGACTTTAGGCCATGTTTCTACTCACGTGTTTTTTGATTTTTTTCAGATTCTGTTGCAGCTCTGATTTTTGCGCTTCTTTTCTGCTTGACATTGTCTCACTCCTCATCAGGTTATGTTGCTTTTTCTTTATCCTTTATTTATCTTTGTTTCACAGTGAGAACAATATAAATTTTAAGTGTGGGGAGGATTTCTATTTTACTATTTCTATTTTTGTTTTGGTTTTGTTTTCTGTACTGTAAAAAAAAATGCAAACAAAGATCAAACAAAAACAAAAACAATGCTTTGAAAGAAAAATGTGTTTTCGAATGGATTTTAAGTTGTGTCAAAGTGATGAGTAGAAGTAAATTGAGTAAAAAGTTCATGGTTTGAATGGGTGGATTGAGTTTGATAGATGCATACCTTGTGAGATTTTGAGCATATTGGTGGATTTTAACATTTTCACCATTCTCCTCTTTCTTGTGTGATTTTCATTCATGTCAATTGATCACTCTAGAACTTGGTTTGATTCTTTTTGAGACTACATTTTCACTTGCATGCATAAACATGATTTAGACTTTCTTTCTTTTATTAGCTATTTTAGCCAAATAGCCAACCTTGCATTATTTCTCTTTGATTAATCCTCATGAGCCTATTAGCCTATTCTTTGTCTTAACTCATTATATGTCTTATGTGAAAAATCATGTTTTACCTTACCTTAGGAAATAGGAGAGCATTAGTTCATTTTTATTGGAGGAGCTCTTTGGCTTATGGGTAATTAATAGTTCAAGTGCGGGGTTGTGTAAATTGATGTGCAAAATACAAAGCGTTTAAAAAAAAAAACATAGAACAAAAAAAGGGTATTAAAAAAAATAAAAAAAATAAATGCAAGAAAGGTTGAAAAAAAATAAGAGAAGGAAAGTAAAGGAAATATGTAAAGAGAATGTGTATTATTTGGAGTTAGGGGATAAAATTTCATGTTTGTTACTTGTCATTTGAGTTCCTTCCCAATGCTCTTTTATTCTCTTAGGTGTTTAACTTGCCATATCCATATTGTTTCTTTTCCTTACCTTGACCTCATTACAACCTTGAATAAAGTCCTCTTGATTTTTGTGTGCATGTGTTTGAGTAGTTGAGAAGTAGAAAATAAGCAAGCTTATGGCAGTGCAAATTTTCATGGATTGAATTGAGTGAAATACTTACGTTGTAAACACTTGAGGGATTGAGAGTGTATCCTGTGAAGATCTATCATTCTTGATTCTTGCATTTCAAATTGAAGATACCTTGCTTGTTCAATTTAAGATGGAATAAAAGTTACCTCATGAATGCTTTGTTCCCTTAAATCTTTGGTTATTTTTCTTGCTTATAGCTTTTGCATTCTTGAATGTCCTTGGAATTTGAGTCTTTTAGAGTTTTTAGCTTGTGAGTTTGTTTTGTTTTTCTTTGTTCTCTAGTTTTGCATTCTTGACATATTAAGTGTAAGGGTATTTGATAATTACAGTTTTTAACGTATTAATTATCCATATAATTATCTTATTAACAATGTCCAGGTTGTAATTAAGTGATCTTAGCACCTATTTTAATCATTGGGTTGAATTGGGCTTTAAAGCAAAATTTTTGGATTTTAATGCATATTTATATTGGTTCAGTATTTTGGCCATAACTTGAGTTGTAGATCTCTGATTTTGATGTTGTTTATATGTTAGGAAAGATGAGAAAAAGATCTACAAGTTTTGTGAAATGTTAAATTGGAAGATTCGAACATTTAAGTAGTCAAAAACAGCCTTGAAATTGGACCAACGGTGGTGTCACGAATTTCTGGACATACTTTCACTATTTTGGGCATATCTCACACATTTCAAGCCCAAATTAAGCATATGAGCACTCCTTGGAAAGCTTATTTCAAAGGCTAATGGATGTGATTGAGATTAATTCGAAATTGTGATAGAAATCCAAACTAAAGAGAAGGAATAAAAATGGATATTAGGTGGAAGAATCATTAGTAAAAGTGGTTGAACCACTTTCATAATGGAGAAGGTGGGAGACATGCTTTCATGATGGAGTAGGTGGACATAATGGAGAAGGTGAGAGACATGCTTTCATAATGGAGTTGGTGGACATAATGGAGTAGGTGGAGGATGATAATATATATTGTATTATCGGAGCTTTGCATTATTTAAGGAGGGTGTTAGTCTTAGTTTGGAGACTGGGCTTCTCCTTCTCTCCTCCTCTCCTTCCTCCAATTTTTCTTCTTCTTTTTCATAGTTTTTCATATTTCTTGTATGTTTTGATGGTTTCCTTCATTGTAATGGAGGGCTAACTTACTTTCAGTCAATTTTGGACTCTTGAAGAGATTGTGGTTTGGATTCTTGAGACCTTAGTTTTGTATTGTATTTGATTTGTAATTGAATTTCTCTTCTTTTCTTCTTCTTCTTCTTCTTGATCTTGAATGCATGAATGATGATTCTATTTATGTTTAATCTGATTTAATCTTGATTTAAGATTGATATTTATGATGAAACTTAGAACTAATTGATCTAAACTAATCACGTAATTGAAGAGGTTAGGTTACTGATTTATGTCTAGGTTAATTGAATTTGATACTTAAATTAACATAGATCCATATGAATGGTGCAATTACAGATTTGTGTTTATCACTTGTTAATTGAATTCAAGACGATTGTCTAGTATGAATTCTGGATTTAATGTAAAGATCTCGGTTAGATCCAAGTTAACCATTCAATTACGCTTCAAGTGTTTGATGAAAGGTCTATGATTGAATCCACCCAATCTCGGATATGTTTCTGAATTGGCTGCTCTTTTAGTTGTTATTTCTTCCTTTAATTTGTTAAGTGCAACCTTGAGCTGTCAAACCTCTTTTTCTAACTTAAACTTAATTTGATTAATTTACATTTACAATTCTCATGGAGACGATCCGGTGTTGTTCACTATGCTGCAAGCTTAGATAATAACTTCGGTTATAATTTTGACTGAGTTCGGCGCTCGTGAAGCACCTTCACTAGAGAAATCCACTTACCTCTAAGCTCTTTGACTCCTCTATCCACGATCCTCATCGGTCGCCTAACTTAAGACAAATCCTCTCTTAACTTTACTAATTCATTTCTCATGACATGTGAAGGATCTAGATTGTATTTCCTAAGCTATGACACATGGAAGACATCATGAAGGTTAGACAAACTGGGTGGAAGGGCAATTTGGAAGGCTACGGGTCCAATTCTTTTTAGGATCTGGTAAGGACCAACGAAACAAGGGTTCAACTTCTATATTCTCAAAGCTCTACCAATCCCAGTTGTAGGAGTGACTCTCAAGAATACATGATTTCCCTCATTGAACTCTGTAGGTCTTCTCCTCTTATTAGCATAGCTCTTCTGCCTGCTATGTGCTCTAACCAATCTATCCTGAATCATTTTGATCTGATCTGTGGTCTGTTGTACCAACTCAGGACCTAGAATGGTTCCCTCTCCAACCTCATGCCAACACAAAAGGGACCTACACTTTATACCATAAAGTGTTTCATACAGTGCCATACCTATGCTAGTATGAAAACTGTTGTTGTAGGCAAACTCCACTAAATATAAGAATTTATCCCAACTCCATTTCTGCTCTAGCACACATGCTCTTAGCATATCCTCTAGGTTTTGAATAGTCCTTTTCGACTGACCATTAGTCTACAGATGGTATATTATACTCAAACTAAGCTTTGTTCCAAAAGCTTTCTACAAAGCTCCCCAAAATCTAGATATAAATCTAGGGTCTTTATCAGAAACTATACTAAGGGGAATACCGTGCAATCTAACTATCTACTGAAGGTATAACTGGGCTAGTATATCCAAGGAGTAGTTAACCTTATAGGGTATAAAATGGACAAAGTTAGTTAATCTATCCACTACAACCCATATTGCATCAAATCCTAACTGAATCCTGGGCAAACCCATCATGAAATCCATAGTGATGTTATCCCATTTCCACTCAGGGATTACCAAAGATTGAAGAAGTCTAGAGGGTTTCTGGTGTTCTATCTTGACCTTCTGACAAGTTAGGCACCTACACACAAACTCGGCTATATCCCTCTTCATTCCATACTACCAAAACAACTTTTTCAAGTCTTGATACATCTTAGTGGCCCCGAGATGTATAGAGTACTGACTAAAGTGAGCTTCTTCAAGGATCTTTTCCTTGATTTCAAATTCACGTGGAATGTAAAGCCTACCTCTAAACTTGATCATCCCATCATCCGACATATCAAACTCTCCAGGATTAGCTAAAAAGATCTACTCACTTAGATCACTAAGAGCCTCATCTTGCATCTGAGCTTCTAATATCTGAGTCCTAAAGTCACTCACTATGTCCACTCGACTCACACTGAGACTATGTGGCAACACAGTTACTGAAAGGCTCATGTCTCTAAAACTCTCCAGAAGTTCACTCTATTGGATCATTATACAGGACACATGTAGGGATTTTCTACTCAATGCATCAACCACCACATTGAATTTACCCAAATGATACTTTAACTCAAAGTCGTAGTCTTTCAAAAACTCCAACCATCTTCGTTGTCTCATGTTCAACTCATTCTGATCAAATAGGTACTTCAAACTCTTATGATCACTGAACACCTCAAATTGAACTCCATACAAGTAATGTCTCTAAACCCTTAGGGTGAACACTACTGCAACTAATTTCAAATCGAGAGTAGGGTAGTTCTCCTCATGAGGTCTCAACTGCCTTGATGCATAGGCAACAACCCTCCTATGTTGCATCAAAACACAACCCAAGCCCATCTTTGAAGCATTAAAGTACACCTCAAAGTTCTCTAAATGATTTAGAATTACCAACACTGGTGTAGTAGTCAACCTAACTTTTAGCTCTTAGAAACTACTCTTATAATCCTAAGTCTAATCAAAAGAACTACCTTTCCTAGTCAATCTAGTCAAGGGTAGTGCTAATTGAGAAAACCCTTTATGAATCTTCTATAGTACCCTGCTAGGCCTATAAAGTTTCTGATCTCTGTCACAGTGGTGGGTCTCTCCCACCGCATTAACTTTACTTGGGTCCATAGAAATCCCTCCTTGAGATATCACATGTCCCAAAAACTGTACTTGTAAAAGCTAGAACTCACACTTCGATAGCTTGGCAAACAACCTATTCTCCTTAAAGGTTTCCCACACTATCCTCAAATGTTGTTCATGCTCCTCCATAGTCTTAGAATAGATTAAGATATCATTTATAAACACCACAACAAACCAATCCAAGTAGGGTCTAAAGATCCTGTTCATGTAATCCATGAACATAGCCTAAGCATTCGTCAACCCAAATGATATCACGAGGTACTCATAATGCCCATACCTAGTTCTGAAAGAAGTCTTAGGGATATCCTCTTCCCTAACTCTTATCTGATGATAACCAGACCTAAGATTAATCTTTGAGAAAACCATAGTTCCTTTCAACTGATCCATAAAATCATCTATCTTAGGCAATGAATACTTATTATTAATTGTCACCTTATTCAACTGTCTGTATTCCACACAGAGCCTTATGGTACCATTTTCTTTACTAGTAACATAGGTGCTCTCCATGGAGAAACACTTGGCCTAATGAATTGCTTATCCAACAAATCCTCGATTTGCTTCTTGAGTTCTGCTAACTCTAGTGGTGCCATTCTATAGGGTGCTATAGAGATAGGTCTCGTCCCAGGTACTAAGTTTATAGTAAACTTTATTTCTCGCTCAGGTAGTAATTCCACTATATCACTTGGAAAAACTTCAGGATATTCACTCACCATATGTATTTCACCTAGGCTTTGCTTAACTTCAGCACTTAGTGAAAACAAGAGAACATATCCTAGAGATCCCTATTTCAAATGGAGATTGACTTTATTCATATTGAGATACACAGACTCAGATAGAGCAACTCTGGTAGGTATATCTGACAAGAAAACCAGGGATTTTTCTGAACAGTTCAACACTACATGGTTGGCAGACAAACCAATCCATGCCAAGAATGACATCAATATCTAGAAGAGGCAAACAGATAAGGTTTACACAAAAAATCCTATCTTCTACCATTACACAACAATCAAGACACACTCTGGATGTTGTGACTGGTTTACCAGTAGCCATAGATACAGATAAGTCATATAAAAGTTTAGACACAGGAAAATCTAACATCTTCACACAATCATCAGAAACAAAGGAGTGAGATGTTCTTGAATCATACAACACAGTTAAAAGATGATTGTGAAAAATGCATTTACCTTCGATAAGATCGGAAGACTGAGTCACCGCTTCACCACCTAGAGTATAAACTCTCCCTCTAGCATATGGTTTCTAGGTAGGCACATCTTCCTTCCTTGATGGACACTCCTTAGCAAAATGTCCAAGTTGCCCACAAACAAAGCACACCAAGCAAGGCCAGTCTCCGTGCTATTTCCTGCATTTGGGACACTTAGGTCCCACAAACTCTTTCTGAATCTGCTTACCCTTGTTCTAAGGAAAGCTAGATTTAGAAGATCCCTTCTTGAACTTGTCGTCACCCCGCTTCCTCTTTTGAAAGTCTTGTGACTTAGGCTCCACTGGAAGCTTTTTAGAACGCCCTTCGATTATCCAATATTAGTTAATCAAAGTTTCAAAGTCCCGAATCTCAAATGGTTGGATGGCATTTTGAATGTCCTCTGTCAAACCTTCCTCAAACTTAACATAATTCCATGACTCATTTGGGTTAAGCATAATGTAAGACGAGAACTTAGATAATTCATTGAACTTGGCCATATATTGGCCAACAGACATATCCCACTGTTCCAATTTAAGAAATTTCATCTCTTTGGCATTCTGTAGATTTTATGGAAAGAACTTTATCAGAAATGATCTCTTAAAGATCTTCCACGTAACAAGAGTTCTTTCCACCTCAAGAGCTTTCTTGGTGTCCACCCACCAATCCTCTGCCTCACCTTCCAGCATATACGTAGCAAAAAGAACTTTTTGTCCATCCGAGCAAGCCATGACAGTAAAAATCTTCTCAATATCTTTGAGCCAACCTTTAGCTCTGACTGGGTCGTACTCCCCTTTGAATTAGATTTTCTAAACTCTAAGAGGTCCTAGAAAGTCTAATTCCTCCCAACTACCTCTTGGTTTGGTTGCCCCTAGTGATGTTTTGGCGGTGTAGATGGTTGATGTTGAGTTGCACTCATTCTCTCAAACATCATATTTGTCGCAGCTGTTTGATCTCTTATAGCTTCAAATGTTGCGACAGTTTGTTCTCTGATAACTTCAGGAAATGAAGTTATTTCTCTTGAATTTGAATGAATATGAGCATGCTATCTTGAAGTTCTTAAGTTCAATGGTCCCATTCATGGATAATTTTTTAGAATCTAAGCTTGTGGTCTCAATTGATTGAGAATCAAATGTTTGATGATTTTATTTTGGAATTTGAATGAAGTATGGTCTGATGGACTTTTGTGTTGTTTTGAAGCAGATATTCAAGATGGAAAGACCTTGGAAGGGATGAGAAAACAAAGAGGAGCTCAAATGAAGAAGAAAGCATGAGAGAAGGAAAGACTGCCAGCCCACGCCTAGGCATGGCTCGCTCAGGTTTTCAGACCAATTCAGGCAGAGTCATCCACGCTTAGGCATGGAAAAGCCATGCCTTTTAGGGTTTTCAGACAGAGACATCCACGCCTAGGCGTGGTGAAGTCATGCCTAGGCGTGGCAAGCAGAGGAAGACACATGATTCATAACCATGCCTAGGCGTGGGAAAAATCCTGGCACACGAGTTTAACCCTTATATTCTGATTTTTGAGGAAAAGAGGGTATCATCAGTTTTGACCTAAGCACGAAAGTCAGAGAGCAAGTGAGAAGAGGAGGAACCTATTTGGATTGGAGGTGACTCAAGGGAGAATCAAGATCAAGGAGGAAGATCAAGCTTGGAATCTCTTCATTTTTGTTCATTCTTTCCCTTTTCCCTCTTGATTTGTAACTTGATGGATCATTTGATTTCATTTATTTTCTTCTCTTTCATGATGTGTAACTAAACTCTAATCTAAGGGCTCTCTAGGATCTTGATATGGATTTGATTAACTTGTAATTAGTTGAGTATCCTTTCAATGAAATTGGTTTTGTTCATCTATATTTATGCTTATTGCTTATTATTGATTGGCCATCAATTGCATGATTTTAATATTCCAATTGAACTAGAAATAAGGTGTTGTGAATATGGATATGGTATGATTGATGTATGTTCAATTACATTATATTGGTATGGGTGTGTTGATTAACTAAGGGGATGGACACATACCTCTTGGTCATGCATGACAAGTGTTTGATAATTGGTCTCAATGAGTGATTCTTATGTTACTTCATATGGACACATAGTGGATTATCTAGGTTTCACATGGGTAATTGTCTTAAACATAGGCTATTATCTATTGTTGGTTATTAGCTAGCAGATATCATTTCATTGATGGGTGCTTGTTAATTGCAATTATTCATTGAAGTAGCAAGTAAATAGGGAACCCTAGGCTTTAATCATTCTCATCTTCTCTTGTGGATTTGGTGTTTGGTGTTTTCTTATTTTGTTTCTTTTAAGTTGTTACTTTAATTACAATTCACTCTCACATTTGAATTTCTTAGATAAAATTTTGTGGATATTGATTAAGTTATAGCATTCTTCTAATTATCAATCCCTTGGAACACGATACTCTACTCTTAAATATATATTACTTGTCGACACGTGCCCTTGCGGACTTTCAGACCAACAAGTTTTTGGCACCGTTGCCGGGAATGAGTTTAGATTTTGTGTTATTTCTTACATCTATTCACAAATCTTATTTCAAGTTTTGTTTATTTTGTTTTGCATTTTTTGTTATTTTCAGGTACTTGGCTTTTGTATGCGAAGAACTCAAAGTGTATCTTGATTTCTTTACGATCCAGAGATCGAGAGGACATTTCATAGATTGCTAAGAGAACAACAAGTACAAGCACAAACACTAACTTTGGTTAACAAATCTGAGATGGCGGAGGAAGTAAATGCTGAAAGACCTTTGAGGGAATATGCCACCCCAAATGCTAGAGAAATTCAATCTAGCATTAGAAGGCCAACAATACAAGAACAAACTTTTGAGATCAAGCCTGCAATTATTCAGATAGTTCAGAATAATGTGCAATTTGGAGATTTACCCCATGAAGATCCTAATGCTCATCTACCTAACTTCCTGGAGATATGTGATACTTTCAAGCATCACAGGATGACTAATGATGTAGCTCACTTGAGGCTCTTCTCTTTTTCTTTTAGGGATAGGGCCAAGGCATGGCTTCATTCCTTACCGGAGCATTCTATCACTACTTGGGAAGAGCTGGCTCAGAAGTTCTTGGATCGATTCTTTCCTCCCATGAAGGCAATGAAGTACAGGAATGACATCTTGTTCTTCAGGCAGTTTGAAGGAGAAACCTTGTATGAAGCATAAGAGCGATTCAAGGAGTTGTTAAGGAAGTGCCCACATCATGGTATTGCAAAATAGATGTTAGTACATACCTTGTACAATAGCTTGACAACATCCATTCGATTTATAATTGATGCAACAGCTGGAGGGGCTATTATGAGCAAGACAGTGGATGCAACCTATGACCTTTTGGAAGAAATGGCTAACAACAACTATCAGTGACCAACAGAAAGGGTTACTCTTAGGAGAACGACTACCGATATACATGAGGTGGATGCTTTCACTTCACTTACAGCTCAGGTGGCTACTCTTTCTAAAAAAATTGACACCATGGGAGTAAATTCAGTAACCAGTGGGGTTAATAGTTCAGAAGAAATTTGTGATCATTGTGGGGATCATCACTCCACTGCTAATTGTACGACTAGCTTAGAAAGTGTACAATATGCTAGCCAATTTCGTCAACTAGGTCACAACACTGTTTTTAGTAATATTTATAACCTCAGTTGGTGGAACCATCCCAATCTCTCATGGGGTGGAAATGTTCAAGGCTCTTCCTCATCTTATCAGCAAAATCAAGCACCTCGTGCTCTTCCAAGTTTTCAACAACAGAGCCCCCTTCAAGCCCTTCAACATCGACTTCAACTTCCAATTTGGAGAAGATGTTTGCTCAGTTTATGACCAATCAACAAGATTACATGACCAAGACTGATTCAAGGCTAGCATCCCATGATGCATTAATGCAAAGCCAAGTAGCTTCATTGAGGAATCTTGAGACTCAAGTGGGCCAACTTGCCCAAGCTCTAAATAACAGGCCCCCAGGGAATTTCCCAAGTGACACCATCAACAATCCTAAGGGTGCATCTAATGAGCAGTGCAAGGCTATATTGTTGAGGAGTGGGAAGGAAATTGAAGGGAATCCCAAGACTAAACTTCTTGAAGAAGAAGTTGAGGTGGCTCAAGATGAAGAGGTAGTGAGCAAAGAGATTGAGAAAAAAAAGGGAAATTACAAAGGTGAAGGATGAAGACAAGAAGAGTGAGGACAAGCCCATAACACCACCTCTACCTTTCCATAACTGGCTAGCAAAGTAGAAGCTTGATGCTCAATTCCAAAAATTCTTGGAGATTTTCAAGAAGCTTCACATCAACATTCCATTTGCAAAGGTGTTAGAACAAATGCCGAGTTATGTGAAGTTCATGAAGGACATCTTATCCAAGAAGAGGAAATTGAGGGAATATGAGACCGTAGCTCTCACAGAGGAGTGTAGTGCAATCTTGCAGAATAAGCTACCTCCCAAATTGAAAGACCTTGAGAGCTTCACCATTCCATGCACAATCGGGAGCCAATTCTTTGGAAAAGCCTTGTGTGATCTAGGGGCAAGCATAAACTTGATGCTCTTATCCATCTTTCAAAGGCTAGCTTTGGGGGAGGCGAAGCCAACTTCAGTTACCTTGTAACTGGCTGACCATTCTCTCACATACCCTAAAGTGGTCATAGAATATATATTGGTCCAGGTGGACAAGTTCATCTTTTCAGTGAATTTCATCATTCTAGACATGGAAGAGGACCGCAATGTGCCTTTGATTCTTGGGAGATCCTTCTTGGCCACGGTTAAGACTATGATTGATGTCCAAAAATGTGAGCTTACAATGCAGGTCAATGAGGATAAGGTAACTTTTAACATTTACAAATCCATGAAATTTCCCAATGACCATAAAGAATGTTCTTGCCTGGGTATGATTGATTAAGTAGTTAATAGTGCATTCCATATGAATTTCACTGATGATCCCTTTGCTTTATCATTAACATCCATACATGAGCATGTAGATAGGGATGATGTGATGGAATGTATTAAACTGCTTGACACGTCTGTTAAGTTTTACAGGAGACCAGTTTTTGAACCGTTGAACATACCTTCTGATAAGCTCAGTCTCCAGCCCTCTGTCATAGTTCCACCCAAGCTGAAGCTCAAGCCACTGCCTGATCATTTGAGGTATTCATACCTAGGGGAGGAGTCCACATTGCCAGTTATCATCTCCTCATCCTTGTCAGAAGAGTAAGAATCCAAGTTGCTCAAAGCGCTCAGTTAATACAAATAGGCCTTGGGGTAGTCTATTGTGGATATCAGAGGTATTAGCCCCACCATCTGTATGCACAAAATATTATTAGAAGTTGACTATAAGCTAACCATTGAACATCAAAGGCACCTAAATCCCATCATGAAGGAGGTTGTCAAAAAGGAGATTATCAAGTGGCTGGATGCGGGTATTATATACCCTATTTCTGATAGCAAATGGGTAAGCCCAGTTTAGTGCGTGCCCAAGAAAGGTGGAATGACAATTGTAGCAAATGAAAATAATGATTTGATTCCCACTAGGACCGTCACTGGATGACGCATATGCATGGATTATAAGAAGCTTAACACTACAACCCGAAAGGATCATTTCCCATTGCCATTTATTGATCAGATGCTGGATAGGTTGGCAAGTTATGAGTTTTATTGTTTCTTGGATGGGTACTCGAGCTACAATCAGATTGCGATTGCCCCGGATGATCAAGAAAAAACAATATTCACCTGCCCATATGGTACTTATGCTTTCAGAAGAATGCCTTTCGGGTTGTGCAATGCCCCTACTACTTTTCAGAGATGTATGATGACCATTTTCACTGATATGGTGGAGAACTGCTTGAAGATATTCATGGACGACTTCTCTATTTTTGGTGATTCCTTTGATGGTTGTCTTCAGAACTTGGCCCTAGTGTTGCGAAGGTGCGAGGAAACCAATTTGGTGCTTAATTGGGAGAAGTGTCATTTCATGGTCCAAGAGGGAATAGTACTTAGCCATAAAGTGTCACCTAAAGGAATAGAAGTGGACCGGGCTAAAATTGAAGTGATTAAGAAACTTTCGCCTCCAATTTCAGTAAAGGGAATTCGGAGTTTCCTTGGACATGCTGGATTCTACCGGCAGTTCATCAAGGACTTCTCCAAGCTTGCTAAACCATTGTGTAACTTGCTGGAAAAGGATGAGGTTTTCAAGTTTGATGAAGCTTATATGGAAGCCATTGTGGAATTGAAGAAGAGGCTTGTTTCAACACCCATTATCACTACTCCAGATTAGACCTTACTATTTGAGCTCGTGTGTGATGCTAGTGACTATGCAATTGGAGCAGTGTTGGGCCAAAGGAAGAACAAAATCTTTCATTCCATCTATTATGCAAGCCGGATACTCAATGATGCTTAGTTAAACTACACCACCACTGAGAAGGAGCTCCTTGCAGTAGTGTTTGCTCTTGACAAATTCAGGGCATATTTGGTTGGCACCATAGTCATTGTCTTCACAGATCATTCTGCCATCAAGTATCTAGTAAGCAAAAAGGATGCCAAGCCAAGGTTAATTCACTAGGTTTTATTATTACAAGAGTTTGATCTTGAGATCAGAGATCGAAAGGGTGCTGAAAATCAGGTGGCTGATCATCTTTCCAGGTTAGAGAATGAGAAGTATCAGCAAGACCCAGCCTTGATTGGTGAAACATTTCCATATGAACAATTATTTGCTGTGTTTGATAGTTCAGATCTTTGGTATGCTGATTTTGCTAACTACATAGTGAGTGGATTGGTGCCATTTGAAATGTCTTATCATCAGAAAAAGAAATTTCTTCATGATATCAAATATTTATTTGGGATGAGCCATTTCTCTTTAAGCAGTATGCTGATCAAGTGCTTAGAAGATGCATTCCTATGGAGGCGACTAGTGCGATACTTGAGAAATGTCATGCTTCACCATATGGAGGTCACTATAGGGGTGAAAAGACAATGGCTAAGGTGTTGTAATCAGGCTTCTATTGGCCTTCTTTGTTTCGAGATTCTTACTCCTTTGTAGCTAACTGTGACCGTTGTCAATGGACTGACAATATCTCAAAGAGAAATGAGATGCCCTTGAACTTCATTTTGGAAGTGGAACTCTTTGATGTGTGGGGCATAGACTTTATGGGGCCCTTTGTATCATCTTTTAGCAATTGTTATATTATTGTAGCGGTGGATTATGTGTCAAAGTGGGTGGAAGCTTATGCTTTACCCACTAGTGACTCCAAGGTGGTCGTGGTTTTTCTAAAAAAGAACATCTTCTCAAGGTTTAGCACCCCTTGTGCTATTATTAATGATGAGGGATCTCATTTCTGCAACAAGTACTTTACTGCATTACTTGCCAAATATGGGGTGACACATAGGGTAACCACAACCTACCATCCACAATCAAGTGGCCAAACAGAGGTTTTTAATAGAGAGTTGAAGCAGATTATGGAGAAAACTGTGAGCCCTTCTAGGAAGGATTGGTCGAAGAAGCTAGATGATGCTCTTTGGGCATATCGCACTGCTTACAAAACCACTCTTGGCATGTCCCCCTATCAACTAGTTTTTGGCAAGGCATGTCACCTTCCTGTTGAGCTTGAGCACTATGCTTACTGGGCCATCAAGAGATTGAATTAGGATTCTGAAGCCTGTGGAGAGAAACGATTGCTGCAACTCAATGCACTTGAGGAATTGCGTCTATAAGCATATGAAAATGCTGAGATATACAAGGACAAGGTGAAGAAGTGGCATGACAATCGTATTATTCCAAGAAACTTTGCTCCAGGCCAGAAGGTTCTCCTATTCAACTCAAGGCTTAAACTATTTCCTGGCAAGCTAAAATCTAGATGGTCAGGTCCATTGCTGGTTATGGAAGTGTTTCCTCATGGCGCCGTAACCTTGGAAGACCCAGTTTCAAAGTTAACCTTCAAGATCAATGGTCAGCGGCTCAAGCTCTACTTAGGTGGTGAGGTGGAGAGGCACAAAACCTCACTCACCCTCGCTCCTCCATCTTGAGAGTCTGCAAAGTCCAGCCTGGACTATAAATAAGGTGCTTGTTGGGAGGCAACCTAATTTCTTAACCTTATCTCTTAGCTTAGGACATTTTTTTGCATGATTTTTCATTTGTCTTTTTGTTTTGTTTTTGTTTTTGATTGCTTTATAGTGTTTGTTTTTCAATTTGATGCATTGATAGTTATTGACATTCCTTTACTGTTTCTTAGCTGTTTGAGGATGAGAAAGGTATGTTGGATGTTGGAAAATTTGGGTATTTTGCCCTTTTTGTTCAGATTTGAGGTCCAAAAAGCCACGCCTATGCGTGTAGGCCTCAGCTACATCAAGGGGAATTTCCAGAGAGTACCACGCCTAGGCGTGGATCTCTCTATGTTTTCAGTTTTTTTGACCTATAAGCATCATGCTTAGGCGCGATTTTTATATGCCTAGGCATGGTGTTGCTATAAAAACAAATTAAATTAATAACCACGCCTAGGTGTGGACAAGTCACGCCTAGGCGTGATGAGTCTGCTGTTGCACAAAACGCAGTAGCATTTCCCTTTCATTCTATTTCCCTCTTTAAAAGTCCTAGCGCCCTTTCTAATATCTCCCACCCTTCCTAAATGGAACAACCCATACTCTTCCTCTCTTCTTCTCCATAAGCTCTTCCTTTCCCCTATAGCCATCGTAGCTTCTTCCCCCACCATTCCATCTCCAACGTATTTTCTTCCTCTTTTCCCACATCCTCACCCTCACCACCGTAGCTACCCTCTCCTACGAACCCCACCATCTCATCTCGACCCCTTTTTCCTGCTACCATTTCTCCCACCCCAATCACCACCGTAGCTACCCCTCTTCCATAATCTCATTTCCCTTGCCCTTTTAGTTCTCCTTGGGCCTGCTATTTGGTTATTTTGGTGCTTGGCTCAAGCTGTGCTTTATCCACGGTAGGCTATTCTTTTCCATTTTCATGGACTTCATTGTTGTCGGGCCTGGTTTTGATATGTTTAAATGAATTGTGCTTGCTTTACTTAGTGGTGGTGTGATTAATCTGTGTGACTCCTTAGCTTATTGCATGTGTTGCTGACTCCTTGCCCATTTTAGAATTTTTCTGTTGAGATTGTTGGATGGATGTTCTGTTGCACAATGAGCATATGAATTTCTGATTAATATTTGTAATTGTTAATCACGTGCCTGTTGCTGACTCCTTATTGATTAAGGTTGAGCCATCCTGTGGATAGAATTAATTTAGTTTAGTTCTAGGTTGCACTGGCTTGAATTAGTTTCTAATATTTCCAGGTTGTGCATTGTTGTGCATGTTGTCAATGGTACTGTTGCCATTGTTGGGTCATTCAATTGATTTGGTTCTAGGTTATGCAATGGTTTGGTCTGGGATTGGATTAATTTTTGAATCATTTGGTGCTGCTATGCTCTGTTCCCATGACTGATATATTAGACATATTTTGTTTAGATGTGTGGACTGATCAATGATTCCCGTTTGGATATGTTATTGCTCTGTGATTAATGTGTGGTTGCTAGGATACTAATTGTTAATGATCTGGTTGTTTCAATATTGGACTGCTTGAATAGTATGATCATTGATCCTGTTCTTTGCTGACTGTTAGCTATGTCATTGTGCCATTATATGTTATGATGCTTGGTTCTACCCTATTTTAGTGTCATCATGTTGATTGAATTTGGCCTGCGAAATTGCTGGATTTTTGGACCGGTTGGGATATGCTTTAGTTATTTTTTGAATTGATTGAGTTATGACTTGATTTTGCTAAGCTGTAAAATTGGCAATGCTTAGTTTGAGGTTATGATTATTGTGGTTGTTCCATGCTAAGAACTAATTTGCATTCTTAGTGAACTCTTGATTTGGTAAGGCTACGAATTGATTTAGTTGGGATTGTTGATTTGGGTGAGCTTTGAGCTGCATAAGTTACATGAGGAGGACTTGTTTTGTGGCACCAGGGCCTATTGTTTTCATGCTCTTTTTTGCTTTATTTTTCTGTCTTTACTTTTAGTCCACTGTATATACTTTATTAGAGACTTTAGTTCTTTTGGATACAGTGGGACACTGCATGCCTTAGGTTTAGGGGGGAATTATGATCTTTTTGTGATTGCTCGTGAATCATTGTTTTAGACATATATATATTGACTCCCTTCTCTTTCCTTTGCTTTTGCTAAAATTCTTTTTTTCTAAATTTCGGATCTAAATAAGCTTGATTATGACTTGAGGGTTGCATGAATTATGAATTGAATTGATGAGTGTGCTTTGAGGCAGATTGAATTTGTGCATGCCAGATTTCTAATTTGAATATCTGATGATTGTGTGGATCAAATATACACCTCACTGCTTGGGAACTCACTTGTAAAAATTCAAAATTTTGTGCTTACACTTACTGCCATAACAGTGTATGAGAGAATTTACCTATTGCATGTGTGGTGGGTTCTGGAATATGAATGAAATGCATGATTGGATAAATTTATGATTGGCATGTGTAAAGTCTATTTGCATATTAGAAACTTGTCTGATTCCCTTTTGAGGCGAAATCCTAGGTAATGCTTTTTCAAAGAAATGACTAGGGTATTTGTTTGGACCGATTGAGCTTTTCAAGCCAACCTTAATTGAATGATATCCCTAGTACCCTTTTTGAAGCCTAGTGTGCATGTGTGTGGCCTGATTTTTCCTTCTTTAAACCTAATCTCTCCACCCTCTTGAACCATGCTTGTGAAAAGAAAATCTCTTCCCCTCATTGCAGGTCTCTTGTTGAGCACATGATTGAGCAGTTCTGTTGGTTTGAGCCAAAGTGTTTTGCATGATGCTAAGAATCTAGGAATTTGTGGTTACCAGCTTTCATTCAATAATAATAATAATAATAAAAAGAAATGAAAAGAAAAAGAAGAAAGAATAAAAGTGAATAAGTGGGCCGTTGTGTAAATTGAAGCCCTTTTGCAATAAAAATAAGGTTATACATATGTTCTTAAAAAAAATGATAAGAAAATGGAATAAAGAAGGTTGATTCTTCAATTTGGATTCTGTTTGTGCATTTACATGCTTGGCTTGATTCAATGGAAGTGGTTGATTATGTGTTTGATATTTGAATTCAAATCATTTCCCTTCTTTCTTAGCCACTACCCTTAGCCTTACATTACAAGCTTAAGAGACCCTCATGATCTTTGATTCTGTCTTGCCTATATTAGTGGGGAAAGGGATGAAGGACATTCTTTTTAGAGTGCATATGCATTTTATAAATTCATTCATCTTGCTCTTCATGATTAGGAAAGGGTCTTAAACACACGAGCTTGAGAAATTTTTCATGCACAAAAATGGCATTCAAGGGTAATCATGATAGTTGGGAATTTCTTACATGTGTGGACCTTGTTGTGAGGTTGAAATGTGATTTCTGAGGGTATGAATGATAATTGGGAGCTGGATATGCCCTAGTTCAATTTGCCCCATGTTTCTTGACCTTCGGATTGGATTGTATTTCTTATTCCTGCTTGGATTAGTTTGCTCGAGGACTAGCAAAACTTTAGGTTTGGGGGTGTGATAACTTCAGGAAATGAAGTTACTTCTCTTGAATTTGAATGAGTATAAGCATGCTATCTTCAAGTTCTTAAGTTCAAAGGTCCCATTCATGCATAATTTTTTAGAATCTAAGCTTGTGGTCTCAATTGATTGAGAATCAAATATTTGATGATTTTATTTAGGAATTTGAATGGGGTATGGTCTGATAGACTTTTATGTTGTTTTGAAGCAGATATTCAAGATGGAAAGACCTTGGAAGGGATGAGGAAGCAAAGAAGAGCTCAAATGAAGAAGGAAGCATGAGAGAAGGAAAGGCTGCCAGCCTATGCCTAGGCATGACAAATCTACGTCTAGGCATGACTCTCTTAGGTTTTCAGACCAATTCAGGCAGAGTCATCCACGCTTAGGCATGGAAAACACACGCCTAGCCATGGCAAGCTCAGGTTTTCAGGGTTTTCAGACAAAGACATCCACGCCTAGGCGTGGCAAGCAGAGGAAGGCACGTGCTTCATAACCACGCCTAGGCGTGGGAAAAATCCTGGCACACGAGTTTAACCCTTATATTCTGATTTTTGAGGAAAAGAGGGTATCTTCAGTTTTGACCTAAGCACGAAAGTCAGAGAGCAAGTGAGAGGAGGAGGAACCCATTTAGATTGGAGGTGACTCGAGGGAGAATCAAGATCAAGGAGGAAGATCAAGCTTGGAATCTCTCCATTTTTGTTCATTCTTTCCCTTTTCCCTCTTGATTTGTAATCATTTGATTTCATTTATTTTCTTCTCTTTCATGATGTGTAACTAAACTCTAATCTAAGGGCTCTCTAGGATCTTGCTATAGATTTGATTAACTTGTAATTAGTTGAGTATCCTTTCAATGAAATTGGTTTTGTTCATCCATATCTATGCTTAGTGCTTGTTATTGATTGGCCATCAATTGCATGATTTTAATATTCCAATTGAACTAGAAATAGGGTGTTGTGAATATAGATATGGTATGATTGATGTATATTCAATTACATTCTATTGGTATGGGTGTGTTGATTAACTAAGGGGGTAGACACATACCTCTTGGTCTTGCATGGCAAGTGTTTGATAATTAGTCTCAATGAGTGATTCTTATGTTACTTCACATGGACACATACTGGATTAGCTAGGTTTCACATGAGTAATTGTCTTAGACATAGGCTCTTATCTATTGTTGGTTATTTGCTAGCAGATATTATTTCATTAATGGGTGCTTGTTAATTGTAACTATTCATTGAAGTAGCAAGTGAATAGGGACCCTTAGGCTTCAATCATTCTTATCTTCTCTTGTGGATTTGGTGTTTGGTGTTTTCTTATTTTGTTTCTTTTAAGTTGTTACTTTAATTACAATTCACTCTCACATTTCGATTTCTTAGATAAAATTTGTGGATATTGATTAAGTTCTAGCATTCTTCTAATTATCAATCCCTTGGGACACGATACTCTACTCTCAAATATATATTACTTGTCGATCCGTGCGCTTGCGGACTTTCGGACCAACACTCTCGCATAGCATTGACATTAGCGGCCGTTTGGTCTCTCATTGCCTCAATCGTTGCCATAAAGGCTCCAGCCATTTCAGGGTCTTCATTTCTAGAACTCCTACCCCCACGGGATCGCTCTCGTGCTGCCATAGTTTCTTGTAAACACGGAACAATACATATTGAGGCAGCTAATCCCAATATCATGTAATCGTGCAACAATAGCTAGAACAGTCATAATAAAGGCAGGTCATACAATTCAATCAAATATCTCACACAAGATACAAAGAAATGCACAATAAAAGAGGAATTCCTAAACATGCCTAAGCATAGCTAGTCCATACTCTGGCTCAAAATGATGAACGACTCTGATACCATAAATGTAACACCTTAATACAATTATCATAAAATAAATGGAATATTTCGAGATAAATCGTATTAAACATGTCACTTCTAAAAATGCATAAAAATAAAAACTTATAATAACCTGTATAGTTATTATAGAAAGCCACAAATGATAAAAAGATCATATATACATATATTACTTGCGAACAAGCCATACTATATACATAAGCTTTTACATATAACCAGAAAAGTATAAATATATAAACTGGTTCAAAAAGAAATAAAGCTACAAAACTAAACCTTATGCTTCTTCTTTTCCTTACCTTTTCCCTTTGGAAGGTTTTCATTGGGATTTACATGGAATACATAGGGGTGAGAAATCATAATTTCTTAGTATTCGCATACCAAGACCCCCAGTTAATCAATTACAACTAATTAATGAACCGAACACATATTATTGCTCTATGTAAAGGAATACTTAAGAATCAATAATACCAAAGAATCGTCCATACAATCCTAAGATATTATTGATCAAACAACCAATCAATGAATCAATCAAGCGATGACAACTGCCTATACAATTGTCAACCATGCAATGCTTTTTGTTAGGAGGTATGATTATGCTCAAACAATGTCCTAGTAATATGATTATGCAAATACTAATGCAAATTTTAAGTTTGAAAACACAAGTTACTCACTTATTTCTCAAGAACCTCCATTCATTGTATTTGTCTCAGTAGGTTAGGCAAAAAAGACATCAAACTACCTGGTAATAAGTAGATTCCTTCCCCTCACAAAGGTAAGAGTACCGCTACCACCCCCATACCAGTAACCCTAACCATACAAGCATAAATCTAGATCCAACACCTTGTTCTCAGTCCATATGGTTGCGCACACCATCTAAGGTTACAATACATAGGAAATTTTTAAATACCAAGTTTAAAAACCAAGTATCCAAGCCACAATTTAAACACTAGAACATAGGAACCGTAGCCTCACTTATCTAAAAAAGATAGCAAGATTCATATCTCCAACTAAACAATATCTAGAACATCCCACAATCACTCTCAAGTGATTTAGAAATCAACCTCATATTGACTAAAGTTCTAAACACTAACGTAAGCATTCTATCACACTTTGAATGTCTAAGAATTTTCCTAACTTTTCATATATGCAAGTTGATAATTCTCTCCAAGAAATATCCCCAAAAGTGCTTCAACACACTTAAGTAAGCATATAAGAATAATCCTAATACTTAACAACTTCGAAGAATATCAAAAACACATTTTTAAAGATTATGGGCCAAAAACACGGGCCATATCTGAAAACACACCCCCCATGTCTTGCTCTATTAGCATAATTCACAGGATTGAATAGGCAGAGAGAAACATGCCCCCTCCTCCCCACCGTGTCTGAAAACACAGCCCGTATTTCTGGAACAGACACTCTGCAGAAAAAAAATACGAGATTTGATCACCTTAAATTTGTTTCTTGATGATTTTAAGTCCCAAACAAGTTTACAAACACGAGGGAAGCATAAAACACCAATTGATTTCACCAAAAGTGGATCAAAACACAAAAACACTCATCCAAACCCTCAAAATCAACACTTAAAGCATTTTAAGTCCAAATGGAGAATTTTCAGTTTCTAATCCAAATTCTTAGCATGAACAAGTCATAAACCACATTTAAAACTTATCCAAGCAAGAAAATCACTTTAAAAGTCTCAAGAACTTATTTTTGCATATTAAACCTTAACTAAGCCTAACATGGAAAAATGAGAAAAAGATGAAGTTTCAACTCAAAAACCCCTACCTTGAGCTCCTCAAGTTACTATGGTGATGAAGATAATGATGGAAATGATAACAAGTCCTCAAGCTTTCCTTTCCCCTTAGCTTTCCTCTTATTTCTTTCCCTTTTTCCTCCTTGTTCTTCTTTCTCATTAGCTTCTATTTTTCAACCGCGAGAGAGATGAGAAACAAGTGAAAACTTGAAAGAAAATATCACAAAAAAAGGGTCAAGGAAGGTGGCTGGTAACCGTGGAAGGTTATAAGCCTTAGGTTGCCATACTGATAATTATTGATTTGTTAAAAACATGCAACTTTAGCTAAATCAAGATTTCTAAATTCCAATAACTTTAAAATAAATCATAGGATTCATAAAAAATATTGTTGCACCAAAACCATCATTTTCCATATCTGTGACTAGTCATTTTGATATTAAAACACACAACCAGTATGTCTAAAAATATAAAACTGACTCCGATTATTCTCAAACTTTAACCACATCACATAATACAAATTTGTGACATAGAAATAATTTTTTCACATCTATTTCCTTTAGCTAAGCCATTTAAGCTAATATTTGGGTCATTTTAAGCAACTTTTCACTTTTTGGGGTTGTAGCTAAATGTCTAAACTAACTCAGATTGTCACAAAAATAAATAGGCATGTTAAGCAAGTATTAAGTCACATCTGTAACTATTTAGAAGTCTAACATGTTAAAGAGGATGTTACAGATACAATATATAAATAACGACACAATTTTGTAAGAATTAAATTTATAGTGAATATCATAAATTATCATAATTAAATTTCTATCTCCAAAATGATAATTTTTTTCCATTAACTCATTGTAAAACCATTTCAGCTACTAGATTAAGTGTGTGTTTAGTTTGGCATTTGCCTCACCCATATCTACCATTAACATGCTCCAACATAATTTTGCATCTTGTTGTTGTGAATTTTTCGCAAGTGCATGGATCATACAAGTAATAAAATACATATCGTTCTCTCGAGGATCAATTGATTACTAACTCTTGCGGCAACTTTGATTATTTAAGTGGTTAAAAACAATAATGAAGTCTCAATTAAAGTCAAGACGAAAATCAAAGCAATAAAGTAAGCAATTAAATCTAGAAAAGTTAAGATTCAACTAAGATTTAAAGGCCTAGGACTAGGAATTCACTAAACTACCTCCTATGTTAAATTGTAATCCTATCTTTGCTAATATTCAGTTATGTTCTTGAAGGCGATTAGTCCTAAATTGTTTAAGCTCGATTTCTTGAGACAAAAAATGTGTTAAAACTCCATCAATCTCATTCTCATGACAATTAATCCAAGTTCTAACCCATTAGATTTTATGACAATCGTTTGCTCCGCGAAGGATTTAAGCCTATGTCTTGGTCTCAATTCCTAAGTTCATTTCTTAGATTATCTAGCAATTAGACTTCATCTTTTGATCCTTCACCTAAAGCTTAAGATCATGTAAATATGATCAGCAACATACTACAAACATTAAGCATACTAAGAATGAATCAAGAACAATAATTTTACATTAACAAAGAATCAAATTAATAATTCAACATATAAAAGTAGAGAGTTGCATCTTAATCATAGAAAAAGGAATTTAACCACTCATGGCCAATGTAGTACAAACAAGAACAAAAGTTAAAGAAACAACCATGATTCTATTTTAAGAAAATAAGAAATAATAAAATAAAAAGAGAAGATGGAGAAGATGTCTTCAATGGTTGAACTTCAATTGCTCTTGCATTTGTCTTCCAAACCTTAGCCTCCAAAGTCTGTTGTCACAAAAGTTCTCCCAAAAGGTTTAGGGATTTGCTCTATTTATAAAAGTTTGGGGACAAAACTGCCTATTTTTCACTATAGAAGACCTCACACGACACGATTGTGTGACTTAAAAAATCACATAACTTACACAGTAAGGGGACATACAGTCGTGTGACCTAGAGATAGGGTCGTATGACCTAGAGAAATGGCCATGTGTCCTTGGCAGAAGCATTTCCAACTTAGACATTGTCTTGTCTAACTCCTCAATTGCTTCCGAGTTAACACAAGGCCTTATTTAACTTCAGACGTTAAAAACCCTATTAGAACGTCACCGTCTGGATAAATGATCTTCATGAAAGTTGAATAGCTTTGTCTCAGCTTTCTAATGCTATTGGTTTTAGCCCATTGTGACTCCTACAACCTAAGATATGACCCAATCTTTGCATACTACTTAGGTTCCAGGGACAACACCTCTGTTCTGACTTCCAAGCCTAATATGATATACTAGACATCTAATTCAACTGATTTAACTCTAGAGCTCCTCATCAAAGTTGTAGAGCTTCCTCTCAGATTTTCTACAAGGTAAAGTTCACAATTTTTAGATTTCTATAACTCAAGTTATACTTGAAATATAGAAACAATGTAAAATTGCCATAATGCTGAACAATACAACTAAGTCTAATTTGAATACAAACTTATAAATGGTGGCCAAAATCAATTAATTAAGTACAAGACAGGTCTAAAATGCTGAATATGAAGGTTAACTAATATATAAAAAAATGATGTTTATCAGCCGTGTAAATGATCCTCTTTTGCTTTGAAAATACAGTGTCTTCGCCTGTTTTCACTCCAAATGTGATAAACCTCTTTAATCTGCGAAAACGAAGACAATGATAAGGATCCATCTTAAATTCACCAATTAATATAAGCAAATCACTACAATTTATCCAGTATAAGATTATAAAATATAGGCTTATCACTTGTAAACATGTTTGGCTATTTTTTGAAACCAATGCACCAAACCCACTTTTGGATGTGGCTCTACATTTAAGGTTGGGAGTATTGGAGAGTTCAACTGTCATTTTTTACCCATTAACATTTTCTTTTATGTTTTTGTCTTTTTTACTCTAGTTTTTCATATATATATATATATATATATATATATATAGGGAGGATCAACTTACATCATCAATAAGTCTTTTTTCTCTTACATATATTTTTAACCGTTAATTCTACTTTCATCTAATGGTTACCTTTAATGAAATAATCTCAACTATTAGATGAAAGTGGAACTAACGGTTGAAAATAGATGTAAAAGAAAAAAGACATACACTAGTGTAAGTTGATCCTCCCTATATATATATATATATATATATATATATATATATATATATATATATATATATATATATATATATATAGAGGAAGGATTAATTTACACAAGTGTAAGTCTTTTTCTCTTACACTCATTTTCAACCGTTAGTTCAACTTTCATCTAATGGTTACCTTTTTTGATGAAATAATCTCAACCATTAGATGAAAGTGGAACTAACGGTTGAAAATGAGTGTAAGAGAAAAAAACTTACATTGGTATAGGCTAATTCTCCCTCATATATATATATATATATATACATATAAGAAAATTATAGTATAATATTATAAATAATATTTCTTATTTGCACAAGTTATAACATATCCTTTTTAGTAATAATACAAAAAAGTGATTTTTATCATTACAATTCAAACAACATTAATTTTTACCAAAATCACTTTACAAGTAATGATTTCCAAACATAAATCACTATCATGCAACCTTACTTTTTAAACAAAATCTAGTTTGTATAAAATTTAATCCAACCCTACTTTTAACTGTTCATGAATATTGAGGAGGAATAAAGAATCACAAGAAGTGGGTTATTGAAGTTAGATGTAGGCCATATCAGTTTATCCAAACTAGGATAAATTGCTAAGTTGTCTCTGTTTCCTTTAAACAATATACATTTTGCTCTTTCGTAATATATTTGTTGAAATTGGTCTTTATTCGATCAATTGACTGCATTTAAGAACTGTGTTTAGCTAGTTTAAGCTTGCTTATGTATATAATTGCAAGTCTTATCACCTATAATTTTTTTCTATCATATTATTGACCTACATACTCAAATAACCAAATTCACTCCCATTTTAGATTGGTTTTGCAAGCCTACAAAATCTTTCTCTAATTCAAATGTCATTTTTGTTGTTGAAAATGTTATCCCTTCATAACGATCAAACACAACAAAATATACAAAGCAACACACATGAATTGAACATTGTTAGCTAACTTTACTAAAACTCCTAGCCACATAAGAATTCATTACGAAAATAATCAAATTACAATCAATCTTAGACATGAGTCATTAACTTGAAAAATGAAGTGATGCAATATTGAAATATTTGTTTATCACTAAGTTCTCCTATCATTCAAAGTGCGAGGAGTCAAAACATAAATAAAACTTAAAAGGCACTCAAAATCTGGCCTCCACCTATAGCCATTTAGAGTAAAGATGTGGATCCGGTTTAAATAGAAAAATGATGCATCCAAAGACTATCTTGAGGAAAATAAATTATTCTAGGTGGCTACCTGAATTGAATTATTTAACAAATCAAAAGCCATAAAAAATTCTACTATAAAATAAATAATATTTAAGATAGATAACCAAACAATAATTGTATGGATGATAATTTCCCTACTACATATTTGTGGAAATAAGTTTGTCGAAATAGTTTAATATGTTAAGTTTTGATGATGGCAAATACAAGTCAAAAAGAATGATGCTTATGCTACATAGATGTACTTAATAGATTATATTATTCATGCATGATTATGTACTTTATCTAGTTATATTTCACTTAATGATCATGCAATGAGATATATGTAGCATTCTTTATATAATATATCCAATAATGTTTTATATGAGTTATAATTAATTAATATTGGATTTAGCTCTATTTAAATGAAAGGATGCAAAGTATTATTTGTTGCATCCTACATAGAACATATCTATTAATAATTAATAAATATCTTATTTGGATATGTCTATGAAAGTCTTATATGCATGTTAGACTAATTAGAATTGTACATTTATGAATCATGCATATGAAGATATTGAATTATGAATTTGGACTAACTATGCTTGTTTAAATAAGCAATACTTTGTAGGATAGTCTAAGTACCAAGAGTGAACATTGTTACAAGAAAGCAAAAGATCTCAATTATGCTCAATTCGAAGAGAATGTGAATTCCTATTTCATGAAGGATTTGCTAACAATAAAGTCATGTCAAAGACCAAGTCCAAAGGAAAATTAAATGGTATAGCTTATAGGACTTAGGGTCTTTATGTAAGAAACCTTCTGGATATCTCAAGTATGTTTTCAAATCTTTACAAATGGTTTTCACCTGCTAAAATACCCAACAAATAAGTTTTGAAAATCTATTCATGGTGGTAGTTCAAATTTATGGAAAATAGTCAAGTTTGTGTTTTGAAAAACTGACCTTTAGTTATCTTTTAATCATAACTTTCAAAATACTTTGAGTTTTGTTCTAAAACTTATTTCACTTGAAAATAGACTCAAATATCTTTCCAATGAGTGGTCATTTGCTTTAAACGAATAAGAAATGAAGAAGTTATAACTATTTAAAGTCAGTTTTCGAAACCAGAGTAGTTTATTCGAACAAGGGATGTGTTATTCGAATAACACACCCCAAAAAATGTTCCAAAATATGTTTTTAAAGATTTATTTGAATAACACGACCCATAAAATGTTCCAGAATATGTTTTTGAAGATTTATTCCAATAACAATGTTGTTATTCAAATAACACGACCCAGAAAACTCACAACGACTAGTTTCTTGGCATTTAATGCTATCAATTATTACACCCAACGACTCCTTTGATTAAATACTCTATAAATACATGTCTTGGGTCATCTTTAATGGCCAACCAGCAACTTGAAACATATTTCTATTGCACTAATCCAAGAATCAATCTTTTAATCCATTTGTGCTCTTTTTTTTGTAAATATTTGAGATATCCTTGAAGAGCATTATAGAACTTCAATTTGTATTATCCATTCTTGAGATAGTTTCTATTCATCTATACTTTATATAATCTATAAAGAGGGTGAGGTATACCTCAAAAGTTTGTAAGGGTGAGGTATCCCTTGAAGTTGAGGTTCAAGCACAAAGGGTGAGGTATCCCAAGGTGTGTTGAGTGCTTTAGCTTGTAAAGATCATCAAGTACCTGTTTGAAGCTTGAAGAATTAGTGAAAAATCTCGGGTGGTTTACTTGAGGATTGGACGTAGGCCACAAGTGGTTGGTGGTTGAACTAGGATAAATACTGTGTTTACATCTCTCAACTCTATCTCTTTTACATTTGTGCTTTAATTATATGCGCTTAAGTTGAATTTGATATCTAGCTTATTTGTTTGATTTATCCTATCACCCAAGTGATATTTGAGAAATCTCTAATAGTTGTACCTTTTCTGCTGCATGTGTTGATTGAAAATATCAAAATGCATAATTTCTCAAAGTTGTTTTAAAAATTTGTAATCACCCAATTCACCCCCTTCTTGGGTGATAGTTGCCATGACTAACAAGTGGTATCACAGCTTCGTGCTTTGTTGAAAGCTTAACCGCTTAGAGTTAAAGATCCTTGTTTGTTGGCAACCATTGAAAGCTTTTCAAAATGGAAGGTTTTAAAATTGATAAACCACCATTCTTTGATGGTGTGCATTTTGTTTATTGGAAAGCTAGAATAGAATTTTATGTGCAATCTATTAATCTTGATTTGTGGGATATTGTGCTTGATGGATTTACTTGCAAATCAAAACAAACTTGGAATGCTTGTGACAAGAAATGTTTCTTTGAACATTAGAGCTAGGCAAATTTTGAGAAGTGGTTTAAATGATGAAGCTTATACTAAAATTAAGAGTTGATCTAGTGCTAAAGATATATGGGATGTGCTTGATGCTATCTATCTTGCTAACAAAGATTTTTTGCATAAAGTTATATATAGAGAGCAAGAAGAGCAAAAGCTTCTAGAGGAAGACAATATTGAAAATGTCTTCAAGAACATGTTCAAAGTAAGAAAATGAGCTTAATTTCTCTTGGTGATGATGGTGCTCAATTTGAAGAGGTGGCAAAGCAAAATAAAATGGTATATACTCTTGAAGCTTTGATGCACAACAATGAGGAAGATGGTGATTCCTTTAAAGAGCCAAGTATGCTAGAAATTGAGACTACTTCCTATATGGCTAAAATGGACTTTGAGGTAAATAATGTAAACTAGATTATAGTCCTTCCTATTTTGAGTTACAATGTGAATATAATGAATTGTATGATGGTTTGATGAATTTAGAAAATAAAAACTTATCTTGTTTGGAAACATTTCCTCCATTGAAAATAAAATTGAGACTTTGAAAAATAAATATACTTTTCTTGATGAGGAAATATCTTTGAAATATGAAACCTCAACTTTTTGTGAAAAGTGCATTGATTTAGAAAATCAAGTTGAGGACTTATATTCCGAATTTGCCAAAGCTAATGATTCTAATTGCTTACATTCCATGCTTGACAATGAGAATAAAATTAATGTTATTCCACATGAAAATTCAAGCGAGGCTTATGGTAAAAATAGTTTAGAATGTAAAAATAACAAAAAGTTTAAGTTTTTCAAAAATGATCTTCAAAGGACCAAGCCATCATTAAATTCAATTGTTTGCAATTTTTGTGGTCATCTAAGACATATTTCTCAATTATGCAATTATAGAAAAAATCCTTATATGAGAAATAATATAGTATGGGTTCCTGAAGCTCTTAAAGGCCCTAATACTAACATTCAAGGACCCAAGATGAAATGGGTACCAAAATGTCCTTCTAGTATTTCAATTATGCAAAAAATTTCTCAAAAGGATGAACTAATTGGTCAAAGGAAAAATGATTCATCAAGGAGAATGCTTCTAAAGCCCAATGGTAAAATTTTGGTCAAAGAAGGAAGATGACTTCAACCAAAGCTTCTCAAGTATAAAATATGGAACTTGCAAAGTTCAAAACACCAAAAGAAAAGTAATGGGGAAGGAAAAGAGTTTCCTTGATTACCAAAGCCAATGTATCAAATGTTTTTATCTCTTATGCATATTCACTTAAAAAGATAATGAATATGAGGTATATTCCTTGTAGACCCTAGGTAAAGGATAGAATTATGTGTACTTGGTAAAATTTGAATATTATGTTTAGCACATGATTATGTTCATTCGTATTGTACCACAACTCATTAATTTGTTATTTACATTTTGGTACATAAGGTTCTACAATGCCTAGGTATGCTTGCTATATTTTGAATTGTCTATATATCATGAAAGTAAGCATGCTATTGGCTATGTGCTTAATGGTAATTGGTTATTTAATTTGTTGTGCTCAATTTAAATACTATAGAAAAGTTAATCTATATGAGAGCATAATGGATGAATATTCAAAAACTAACACACAAGGACCTAAGAAAATTTGGGTACCAAAAGCCCAAAATTGAAGTGTATTATAGGTGTGCTTGAAGGACAAGAGCTGACTTTGACATCTTGAAAGTGACTGCTCCAAGTACAAAGACCAGAAATAATTCCAAGCTCTATTCCTTGTCTTCATTAAGCTTGGACTTGCAATCTTTGGATAAGAGGAGACTTGCGTTATGGTTTTCTAGCCCTATATCTTGAAAATATCTCTACATGCTATATAAGTATGCTTCTTGTTTGAAATGACATGTTTGATAATGATATCTCTGTTCTTAAATTTTTTTATCAATCATGAGTGTTTGGGCTAGATGGTTTTATCTTGTTTTTTTATCCATATCTAACATGATATTTTAGTTGATTTAAAATGGCTTTGTAAGAATTAGAACTTTGTGATATGTCTTTATGTTCTTACTTGGCATATGTGCTGAAATGTATCACTTTGATCCTTGGATAAGCTTTTGTTAATCTTTTTTGACCTGCTACACATGGTTACTGATGCTTTTAAGTTAGTCTTATTCAAAGAAGACTTTTCTTATTCGAATAACATTTTCCAGTAGCCCCCAATAATTGTTGTTTCATATGTCTTATTTGAATAAGGACTACCTTATTCAAATAATACTTAACAGAAGAATTCTCAAAATTCTGATCTTTTATGTGTTATTCGAATAACAATCTGGTTATTCGAATAAAACTTGGCAGAAAGCCAAGTCTGGATGTTGTGTTATTCGAATATGTTATTCAAATAACATCAATGTTATTCGAATAAAACCTGACAGAAAAACATTTCTAGGCATTGTGCTATTCAAATAACAACACTACTATTCGAATAAACACAAATTATATGGAATGTTCTACTGTTATTTGCTATATATGCTGAATACTTGAAATTGATTGTGCTTAACTGAAAATATAAATGCATTTGGCTAGTTGTTTTGATGAATATATATGCCTGTTTTGATAACTATACAATGTAATTGGCTAACAGTTTAATGACTAACCTCTATGGATCCAAAATTAATGGATACCAAAGAACGTACTTTGAATTGTGTTGTAGGGTGATAACTACCTCAAGCAAACATTTAAATGGAAAAAAATTATTCAACTTGAGGTTAGTAAAGCTTAAAATGATTCAACTTCTAAATGAGGTGCAAAGAATCTTTATTCGGTCATGGAGACTTGAAGCTTGGAAGTTGAAGTCATCTACAAAAACTCAAAGAATACATTTTTATTGATATCAATCTCTCATCCTTATGCTTTAAATTGAATATCATGTGATATTTGAAGAAGTAGAGAGTTGTTTTATGCCTTAACATGCCTTAAGTTGTGCTTTTTTAGCATTGTGCCTCAAAAGTGTCTTTACATGTGCTAACATACTAGATATGCACACATTTAGCTTGGAATGTCATGTTTTATGGTAATATCTTTGTTCTTGAGTTTGTGACTTATTCTCTTTATTCAAATATGAAAATTCACATGCTCATAAGTAGTTTCAATCCTTTCTCTTTGATGCTTAATTATCTTATATACTTACTTAGAGATTGGAAAGTTAAAAGTTATATGTCTTGTTTGAAATTGTTTGATATGTTCATATCTTAAAAACAAGAAATAAATTATTCAACTTATGCCTTGAACTTTGCTTTGAAGTTCAATGTAAGAAAACTTGACATGTATGCATACTAGAATTCCTTACTTGATATTACATGCCTTACATGATCATTGTTTGCCCCAAAATGCTTATATATGTTTTGATGGTGATCATGTTTTTTTGATAAACTTAAATCTTGCTTTGAAAATGATTAAATTATGCTTTTAGATTCAAGTGCATATGTCCTTCTTTTGTTCTTGTTAGAGCTAACATTGCATGGTTGATAATATGGTACAAGCTTGATATTATTTATTAACCCAAATTATGCTTGTAAATGGGCTTAAATGATATTTGATGCTGACCTATGTTTTAGAGAACTTTTAGAGTTAGCTTTGCAAGTTTCTCTATGTGTTTCAAATATAGCCATCAAATATTGAAATGTCAAGCATAAATGGATAAAGAGAAGAGTTGAATGAAGCGGGACATGAGGAGACTTTCTTCAAGTGTAATAGAATAGAATACTCAATGTAAGAAAGGTCAAACTCAAAGGTCCAATAAACGAAGAACATTCTAAAGAAGTATCACTCTCTGTCTATCTCAATAAGTATCTCTATCCCCAAGCTATTATGGTATTTTATATACTATAATTCTTTTTGAAAGGGAAGAAGTTTTAAAATGATTTTTGATTGATGGATTAAGAATAATTATCTTTTGCCTTGCTTTAGTTTATGGTAATGTGCTTACATGGTCTTGGCATACATATTTCACTTTATGCATCTTGTGTTTAAAAAAGGGGAGCCTAGCTCTTAAGTTGTTTATATCTCTTGGCTTACATCCTTGTTTGATTACATAAAGTACTTTATTGCTATCATATGCTAAATGTTGAAGTACCAAAACATGACAAGCATTACATGAATAATCTTTTATATCTTGAAAGCATGCTTATTTCATCTCTCTATTCTTGAATCATATGTACAACCAAATAGGGAGAAATAGTTATGTTTTGAATAAATTGAAAAGTTTTTAGTTTTGATGATTCTACTCTTTTTGGTAACATGAGTTTAATATATAAAGGGAGAGACAATATTATCTTTCCTTCCTAAGCCTTTTTGTTGATGTCAAATAGGGGGAGTGAGGTTAGAAAACAAAAATATGCTCTTGTGCCTAATGTTTGATATGCTTACACAAATATTTATTCTTCTATATTAATCAACATGTTTTTCTTTGGTGATTTTCATCATAAAAAATGGGGAGATTGTGGAAATAAGTTTGCCCCAACGGTTTAATATGTTAAGTTTTGATGATGACATATACAAGCCAAAAAGAATGATGGTTATGCTACATAGATGTAGTTAATAGATTATATTGTTCATGCATGATTATGTACTTTATCTAGTTATATTTCACTTAATGATCATGCAATGAGATATGTGTAGCATTCTTTATATAATATATCCAATAATGCCTTATATGAGTTATAATGAATTAATATTGGATTTAGCTCTATTTAAATGAAAATGTGCAAAGTGTTCTTTGTTGCATCCTACATAGAGCATATCTATTAATAATTGATAAATATCTTATTTGGATATATCTATGAAAGTCTTATATGCATGTTAGACTAATTAGAGTTGTACATTTATGAATCATGCATATGAAGATATTGAATTATGAATTTGGACTAACTATGTTTGTTTAAATGAGCAATACTTTGTAGGATAGTTCAAGTGCAAAGAGTGAGCATTACAACAAGAAAGCAAAAGATCTTAATTATGCTCAATTCAAGGAGAATGTGAATACCTATTTTATGAAAGTTTTGATAACAACAAAGTCAAGTCAAATACCAAGTCCAAAGGAAGATTAAATGGTATAGCTTATAGGACTTAGGATCTTTATGTAAGAAACCTTCTAGATATCTCAAATATGTTTTCAAATCTTTACAAATGGTTTTCACATGCTAAAATACCCAACAAACAAGTTTTGAAAATCTATTTATGGTGGTAGTTCAAATTTATGGAAAATAGTCAAGTTTGTGTTTTGAAAAACTGACCTTTAGTTACTCTTTTGATCATAACTTTCAAAATACTTTGATTTTTGTTCTGAAACTTATTTCATTTGAAAATAGACTCAAAGAACTTTCCAAGGAGTGGTCATTTGCTTTAAACGGATAAGAAATGAAGAAGTTATGACCATTTAAAGTTAATTTTCGAAACCAGAGTAGTTTATTCGAATATGGGATGTGTTATTCGAATAAAACACCCCACAAAACGTTCTATAGCGTGTTTTTAAATATTTATTCGAATAACAATGTTATTATTCGAATAACACGACCCAGAAAACATTCCAGAATATGTTTTTGAAGATTTATTCGAATAACAATGTTGTTATTCGAATAACACGACCCAAAAAACTCACAACGACTAGTTTCTTGGCATTTAATGCTATCAATTATTACACCCAATGACTCCTTTTATCAAATACTCTATAAATACATGTCTTAGGTCATTTTTAATGGCCAACCAACAACTTGAAACATATTTTTATTACACTAATCCAAGAATCAATCTTTCAATCCATTTGTGCTCTATTTTTTGTAAATATTTGAGATATCCTTGAAGAGCATTATAGAGCTTCAATTTGTATTATCCACTCTTGAGATAGTTTCTATTCATCTATACTTTGTATAATCTATAAAGAGGGTGAGGTATCGCTCAAAAGTTTGTAAGGGTGAGATATCCCTTGAAGTTGAGGCTCAAGCACAAAGGGTGAGGTATCCCAAGGTGTGTTGGGTGCTCTAGCTTGTAAAGATCATCAAGCACCTATTTGAAGCTTGAATAATTAGTGGAAAATCTCGGGTGGTTTACTTGAAGACTAGGCGTAGGCTATAAGTGGTTGGTAACTGAACTAGGATAAGTACTGTGTTTGCTTCTCTCAACTCTATCTCATTTACATTTGTGATTTAATTATGTATGCTTGAGTTGAATTTGATATCTAGCTTATTTGTTTGATTTATCCTAGAGCCCAAGTGATATTTGAGAAATCTCTAATAGTTATACCTTTTCCACTGCATGTGTTGATTGAAAATGTCAAAATGCATAATTTCTCAAAGTTGTTTTAAAAATTTATAATCACCTAATTCACCCCCCTCTTGGGTGATGGTTGGCATGCCTAACAATATTCTATTATAGTGTCAACATTTCTCTTGCCAAAAATTATATAAGTTATACAAATGTGAAGGCACAATATAAATAAATGCATAAACTCCACTTTCATAATGGATTAAACCAATTTTACTGAGAGCTAAAGAGACTAATATATAATAATTGAACATTATAATGTTAAGGGTAAAGGCAATTAACTCATGATACACCAACATCCATATAACATGAAAAGTTCTCGTTAACTATATATTCCTTAATTATCCTACCTTAATCCTCATAGGCTGATATTTCTTCTAGTCACTTCCAACTCCAAACAACGAGAAGGCTATCCAGATGGGTTCATCAATCTCACCCATAATTTTACAAAAGAAATATAGATCCACCACTATAAAAAAAAAAAATCTTGTATAGCCATGGTTAAAACCGTTACTAAATAACCAAAAATAGGTGGCTAATTTAAGGTGACAACAGTTTTCAAAAGTGTCGATAAAAAGGGTATGGCTAATTAGTTAGCCACAATTTTGGAAACCATCCTAGTTGTTTGATAGCTACGGTTTATGGGTTTTAACCATGGTTTAAACCGTGGCTAATCTAAGTGTATAAATTAAGTGAATAAATTTTTTAAAAATCTTAGCAACAGGTTAAATCTTGCATTTAGTATCAGACTAAAATGAGTCCATAAAGTCTAAAAGGTACAAAATTCTTTAAGAAAACACAAGTTAGACGCATAAAGCTTTTACAATACTAAAAAAAGTGGTAGGGAGTTTAGACAAAGAGAAAGTTACTTATAATCATCAAAGTTATATTTGTTTGGAAATAAAGCTAATCCATATTTAATAAATAAAAAATAGAAATATAAATACACAGTACAGAGTAACACTTCAAGGAATTGTCTAAACTCACGATCTTTGCCCTTCTCATTGCTCTTCATAATTGCCACATTTTCACAGTTTCATCGGTACTACAAGATGTAGCACATGAACAGACTCAGTGAAATTGGAAACCTTTTCATAAAGGAAATTAGAGCTCTCATAAATCATAATTGATCAATCACTAAAGGTAAAAATTACTATAATTTGGTTTTGTGTATATTACCTTCTGCAAATTAAAGTTCTATTTTTAGAGTTCCAATTCAACATAGGAGTTATATATTGTCTAGTTTTATGCCATTTTACTTATAGTCCACACTATATATCTCATATTATCAAGATGCTCTGTTATTTATTTGTTTGGATTTTAGTGGAACTGATAAATATTCTTTGCTTAAAAAAGAGATATGCTACTCAGTGCTCACCATTGTTTGGCATATAGGATGGAATTCTTGAGGTTCATGGCGATAATAGGTGCAGACTTGAGTATAAAGGAAACTCTTGAATTCTGACTTCCATCATTTGCATGCAATAATGGTTTGAGTATAAAGGAAACTCACATTAAAATGCCTTCAAGAGTCAAGGTTCCTAAGTTCAGAAAGTAATCTTTGTAACATGTACAAGTAGGTGGCAGATGAAAAACCATTCCATAAGATTGTCATTAACCAAAATCATTTGTTAGGAGCATAATAAAAATTTATTATGGCACATGTGCTATAAACCCACATATATCATCATGTGACACGTAGTTGTATTGAGACTGCTAAGGAATTGCCAAGTCCACTAGTTGATAGTATTGAGGCTGTCGAAGAAAGACAATACTGATGTTGCTTAAACATTAAAGAGAAATTGCTTAAATGTTGATATGATTTACCGAGTGGAGAAGCAATTTTTGGTAGAATTGAGGCTAGCTATCAAGATAATATTGATGTTATCTTATGATTTTTTATGGTACTAATGCTATCAAAAGTAAAAGAGATGGTAATACTAATGTTACCATAAGGTTGACACTATCTCAACAAGGTCGACCTAGAATTATTGAAGTTTGGAGCTAAAGGGTACATAACAGTAATGCTAACGTTGTTGTAGACAACTCCAAAATTAGTTAAGTCCTTGGAACCTGATTCATAATGTTGCAAAATGGTAATATTGATGTTGTCAATGAAGTTCATAACAAGGCTTAGTTTTAATGAAACAATGTCATACATGTAACCTTCTAGAAGATCTTCAGTTACATAGCACTAATCATGAAGCTTACCCACGATGGAGAAGTTATCTCCATTACATCCATTTAGATGTATAAAGTGCCACACGTACACACTCTATGAAGTAGTAACTGATGGAGAAGAAGGAGTAACCACCAAGTACATATGACACAATCTTAAGAGGCATTAGATTTTTGCAAGATCGTTGGATGCTGAGAGCAGTTACCACATTTATCTATAAATAGGGAGGTTGGGTAACATTCCAAAAAGTCCTGAACACTTTACACTTCTCACTTGTAGTTAGAAGACGAGTGACCACCCTTTTCATTTTTTTTCTAGAAATAAATTTATCTTCACTTTTTAGGAGTAGAAGTAGCTCGTAACTTATCAATCAATTTGTACTTGGAATGATGTTGTAAGTGTTTTCTTAAGTTCAATTCAATTATATCTTTTTAATAATTGTTATTGAATGGCATGCCTAACATTATTTCTCTAATATTCAATGCATTCTTAACATGATCACATATTATTCTTGTTAAATATCAATTCTTAACTTTACAAACGAACAATAAAGGCCCTTATCGACACACAAATAAAGCAAGTACAAGAGTTAGTCCCTCGTTCCACTTAAACATAAAAGGGTTGACATTATGAGTTTAGGCCACGATTTAATTACATAGGCCATACTGAACTAAGAATAGTTTCCAAGGAAACATCATCATACATGTACATAAGAAAAAACCAATGTTTTAAGAATCGAACCGGAAAGTCCTTTGGATGCATAATTAATACATCTACGTAGGTCATGATTCAATTGGTTTAGCCAGTTCCACCATCAGTCGAATTGGATGACTAATAAGTAAATAAATTTTATATATATAATAGACAATAGATCTAGATCATAATTAATAAGTCAAATCCAAAAACATACATAACAAATTCAAGTATGCATAACATAAGTTCAAACGTCAAAGCTCAAACAACCAAACAACAAATCATAGGACATTTATGATTTGTAAAACACATCTTGGTCATCAAGCATGAGTCTCTCCATGTAATTCAAGTGGTTTACAATCACCATTATAAATGTCTGCATCTTCTAGAGGAAGTGAATCCAAATTAAGCCCTTTATCTTCAACTCCCTTAGTGTGTATCTCTTTATTGTTATATTCAAATAATCATGGTAAAAAGACAATTAACCACAAAATATAAAAATAACTTTAATACACCTAACATAACAAGTAAATAATAAGCACAAAAGTAATTCATCTTTATTTACACCAACTTTGGTAATTGATTCCTCATTATAAAGCATATTATCCATCTCACCATAATCAAGAATAGGAGAATTATCTTCTTCCATGATCCAAAACTCAATGTTGTCTATTCTATCATAGTCAATTGGATCATATGCCCTATTCTTGTTGGAGGCTTTACCCAATGATAAAAACATGAATTAACAAGTAATGTCCAAATGAAATTAAATAAGGAAATATTAAAGTAAAGAATTAGAATGACATACCTATTATCTAAACGCAAATTGTAATGCACAAATACGAGATAATTCAACCTTTGATGCTCCAATTTATTTCTCTTTATTGTGTGTATTCTTTCAAAAACACTCCAATTCCTTTCATAGCCATAGGAAGTGACAGATTGGCTAGTATATTAATTACCCATGATTGCATATTTGGCACACCATTTCAAAAAATCTTCAACCATATATCTATTAAAATCATAATAAATGGAATCATAATCAATATGGATTATAAATAAAGAGGCACAATATAACTAAAACATTTATATTTTAATATAAACTTACTAGGATGTATTGTCTTTGAAGATTTAATGGCTAATAGATAATTGAAATCACTAACACTTTCTCAGTATTGTTCTATTTCTTGTTGGAATTCAAGTTGGTTTCAATCGATTTGTGTGATCAACACATAAAGAGACCCCACCATAACCTCTGGCTTATATGACATGTTTTCTTTGTCATAATAGAAAGTCAGATTCAAAACATAGGCAGCAACATGTATTTTTTGACAAAGTTCTCTATCCCATCTTTGCTTGATTATCCTTGTATAAGGTTTGTAAAAGGATTTTTTGTTCATGAATGTACTCTTAATAGTTTTATTTGCCCTATACATGCCATCACACAATTAACCAATTGATAGTTTATTATTACCATTAATAATCTTTAACAACCGTACGAGTGCTACAACAATTTTGACAACAACCCCATAAACATTCCAAAATTTAGTATCTAGGACAGCAAGCGTAAAACATCTAACATTTGAGTCCTTATGATACCCTGACTCTATTAGTCATGGTAACCATCACTCAAGAGAGGGAGCGAATTGGGTGTTCACAAATTTTTAAAGCAACTTTGAGAAATTATATATTTTGATATACTCAATCAACACATGCAGCGAAATAAGTCTAACAAAGATATGACTATTGTAGATTATTCAAATACAACTTGGGTTATAGCATAAATCAAGCAAATAACCTAGATATCAAGTTCTTAAAATCAAAACATCAAGATGACAATATATGCAATAAATAAATAATTTGAACCAAATATTAAAATTAAAGAGTGTAGGAAAGAAAGAATCAAACTCAAGAATTTATCCTGATTCAGCCGCCAACCACTTGTGGCCTACATCTAGTCTCCAAGCTTAACTTGAGATTTTCTTCACTATCTCCTAGACTTCATGGGTGCTAGGAAAACCTTTATACAAACTAGAGCACTCCTCACACATCGGGATCCTCCACCCTTGTGCTAGAGCCTCAAACTCTTCAAGCTTCACAAGTGCTTGAAAATTTTTTACATTCAAGAGCACTCACAACACCTTTGGGATACCTCACTCTTGTGTTTGAGTCTCACTACAATGGATACCTCACCGTTTTCTCTCTTGAGGGATACCTCACCCTCTTACAATGATTTTAAGATGAAGAGAAAGATTAAAAATTATCACAAGAGTAGATATACAACTTGAAGAACAAAGGAATAGAAGGATTTTGCAATAAAAAGCCCAAAATATGATTTTGATGATTTAAGGATCAAATCAATTGTTCTAGAGTTATAAAAGCTTTAATCTACACTTATTTATAAAGCTCAAGTGATAAAATAGTCGTTGGTAGTGTTTAGAAATGATTTCTTATGAAAAGTAACTGCTTATAACCGTTGGGAGCTTTTCTGAGCTCATGGTAATCAATTACCATGCTTGGTAATCGATTACCATGCTCCTGTTTTGTCAAAAACATGTTTACAACATTTTGATGCTTGAAAAATGAATTTAAACACTCATAACTTCTTCATTTTTTATCTGTTTTAAGCAAATGACTATTCGTTGGAAAGATATTTGAGTCTATTTTCATATCAAAGAAGTTTCAAGACAAAAATCAAAGTATTATGAAAGTTATGATCAAAAGAGTAACTGAATATCAGTTTTTCAAAACTCAAACTTGACTATTTTTCATAGTTTTTAACTACTACCATAACTATCTTTTCAAAACATATTTGTTAAGCATTTTAGCATGTAAGAATGAATTTTAAATATTTAAAAATATATTTGAGCTCTTTTCTTGTAAAACCTCTATCTTTACATAGGAGAAAACCTAAAAGGAAAATATACCAATTCTAGTCATTAGGATTTTTTATGTAATCCAAGCTTCCAAAAATTTCTTCTCTTCAAATCTTGAAAATGCTTAGAACATCTTATCATTTTCATTCTTCTTGAGTTGAGTATAATTGTGATCTTTTGTTTCTTTTGTTGCAATGCTCACTCTTGGTACTTGAACTATTGTACATAGTATTGCTCACTTAAACGAACATAATTAGTCTAAATTTATAATTTAATATCTTCATATGCGTGATTCATAAATGTATTAACTCTAGTTAGTCTAACATGCATATAAGACTTTCATAGACACATTTAAATAAAACATTTATCAATTAGTAATAGATATGCTCTATATAGGATGTAACAAAGAATACTTTGCATATTTTCATTTAAATAGAGTAAAATCTAATATTAATTTAATATCACTCATGTAACATATTATTTGATATATCCTATAAAAGATGCTATAAAGAATATACAAGATTCTTATATGAAATATAACAAGATGGAGTACATGATCATGCATGATCTAACATAATCTTTTAAGTATATCTATGTAGTATAAACATCATTCTTTTTGTCTTGTATTTGTCATCATCAAAACTCAACATATTAAACCATTAGGACAAACATATTTCCACAATCTCCCCATTTTTAATGATGACAAATCACCAAAGAAAAATATGTTGAGCAATATAGAAAAAAAGATATTCGTGTAAGCATATCAAACAATAAGTACAAGAACATATTTTTATTTCTAATTTTTACTCCCCCTATTTGATATGAACAAAAAGGCTTGGGAAGGAAAAATAATATTTTCTCTCCTCCAATTGATAAAACTCATGTTGCCAAAAATAGTAGGATAATCAAAACCACAAACTTCTTCAAGTTATTTAAAACATAACTATATCCCCCTATTTAATTATGCATATGATTCAAGAATAAAGAGATTAAACAAGCATTGTTTCAAGATATAAAAGATTATTCATGCAATACTTATCATATTTTGGCACATCAACGTTTAGTATATGATAGCAATATATCAAACAGGGATGCAAGCTAAGAGATATAAATAACTTAAGAGCTAGGTGATCACTCCACTTGTGATTATGTATTAATTTAGGCGATATTACTGCAAGTGTACGGATCGAACAAGTAGTAAAGAGTGAGTAGAATATCGCTCCCACAAGGAATTAATTTACCAAGTACCACTTCTCTAATATTAATATTATCTAAGCAACTAATAATTAAGAGTGATTCAAAGTAATTAAAGATACAAAATTATAAAAGGTAAAAACACATAAGAATGCATGAAATTAAGAAGGAAAAGATAGAACAAAGCGCATGAATGCAAAACACATTAAGGATGTGAACACACGGAATTAAAACACTATGAATTTGACATCTCTTAATTCAACAATCTATTATAGACAATAGAGTAGCTTTGGGACTTTCATTCTAATTAATTTCTAGTCATTCAATTGATGGGAATAATCCCTTAATTAATTAAAACCCAATTCCTTTGCAAGTTAATTATCTTTAATTATCAAAGTCTAGTTAGTTCCTTGATCTAAACCCCAACTCTTAAAGGCATGACCTTTACTCTATGAATTCTCATGGAAAATATCACAATTCTCCCACACAATCTATAACCTTTATTCCTAGATGATTATAAATCATGACACTTATTATTTATGGCCTAAGTCATATGCAAACCTTTCGATTCTACACACATCTCACTAGATCAATTTATGAGTGGTCAATTCATAAAAGCATTAAGAACCATAATAAACACTCAAATTGAATAGAAAAAAATTAATTAAAAATTCAATCTTAATACATGTCGATTGAATTAAGTTACATCTTCACCCTAGAAACAAATGAATTTAGATACTCATGATAAAAGAGAAGAAGAGATAGAAAGAGGAAAGAGAATTCATCATGATGGAACCATCTAGAAGAAACCAAAGCGCCTTCAATGGTGATTTGATCTCCAACTCCATAAAAGCTCCACGACGAATCCTCTTCCTCTCCTAGGGGCTCGTCCCCTCATTGCCTTTGAGCCTCAAAAACTCTATTTTGTTGTGTATTTTTTGAACCAAAAGATAGCTCCTTTGCTAAACTCATTTTTCTCCTTTTATAGAAAAGTTAACAGCTTTTGGTATCGAACTTACACAATTTTTCTCACCTTCCAGATGGTAGAATTTGCCCTTAATCTCAACATGGAGGTTGTAGGATTTTTTGTTAGCTTTTCAATGCTGCAAATGACATATCGATCTGATCTTTGTAACCCAAGATATAGCTTAATTACTGAGGAATTGTCAGGATGCTGCAAGAATCTGAATTTTTCTCCAAATCAAATCTCCTTGAGAATCTTATCCAATCTCCAATCTAAGATTTGCATCCAATTAAAACTCTAATTAGCATATAAGAATAATATAAAAATCCTTCAAATATTTATCTTTAGGAATTTCTTATATTTGCACAAGATATGATGATTTATCTTGAAAATTCAAATATGACTAGGTGAAGAGATAATTATTTAAGAATAAATTAAAAATTAATAAAAAAAATAGATAAAAATAAATTAAAAATCCTAATAAATAAATCCAAAAGATGAGTGTATTTTACACTCATCAATAGGCTTCCCCTCATTACAACAAAAGATGGATAAAGTGAAATTTGCATGTCAAGACCATGTAAGCACATTACCATAAAGTAAAGTAAGACAAAAGATACTTATTCTTAATTTATTAATCAAAACTCATTTTAAAACTTCTCCCCCTTTCAAAAAGAATTTTACAAGAATACATTATATTTTCCAAAGCATTTTAGAAGGGTAGAGATGTTTCATATTAAAACCGCATATTCCTTGAGAGTGATCAAACCTAAGTCAAAAGAATATCTGAAAATACATCT
This sequence comes from Ormosia emarginata, assembly GCA_029884605.1. Lineage (NCBI taxonomy): Eukaryota > Viridiplantae > Streptophyta > Magnoliopsida > Fabales > Fabaceae > Ormosia > Ormosia emarginata. Next base: position 8,211,258 of record JAQQTP010000056.1, on the reverse strand, counting down.
CCTTTCTTTCACATTGAACAAGAGCCTTGAGAAAATTAAACACTTTGAAGAACAATGCTTATCTTTTAAAGTATTAAGATGGGCTCTATAGAACATTTCGAAAGATTTTTTTGGAAACTTTCTTAAATATTCTCTCAAGATTTAATAAATCTTTTCAAAGAAAATGAAGATAGTACTACATTTATAGCACTGATCGAGCACCGAACACAATCAAAATTGTAACCGAGTTATACCTATAGCTTGTAGTATAGGAAACAATACCAGATTGTCTCTCAAGTATTTTAAATACAATTTGATCAGATCAAGCCAAAATTGAGGGAGAGGAATTTGAGAACTCAGAATATGTAAAATAACATAATTAAAGTGAGAAATCCAATTAAAAGAGCAATCAATTCAGAAACCTATCTGAAATTGGGTTGATTCTATTATAGATCTTTCAACGAACATTTGAAGTGCATTTGAAAGGTAATTTAGATTTAACCGAAGTCTCTGCATCAAATCCAAAATTCATTTAGATTTAACCGAAGTCTCTGCATCAAATCCAAAATTCATAGTAGATAATCATATAGAATTCAATTAACAATTGACACAAAAATTTGCAATTGCACAATTCATGTTAGATCTATGTTAATTTGATCTCCGAATTTAATTAACCTAGACACAGATCAGTAACCTAACCTCTATAATTCCATGCTTAATTCAGATCAATCAATCCTAAATCCATCACAATTCTCAATCTTAAATCAAGACCCAATCGATCAAACATAAACAGAATCACTATTCATGCATTTAAGAAGAAGAAGAAGAAGAAGAAGAAGAAGAAGAAGAAGAAAAAAAAGAATCCAAATGCAATTCAAACACAAAAACAAAATCAAGATCTCAAGAATCCAAACCATAATTTCTTCAAGAATCTATGAATTGATTACAAAAGTTTAGCTCTCCATAGCTATCACCATGGAGGAGCTTGAGGAAAAGGGAAGAAGAAGAGAGAAAGATATAGAGAAAAGGTAAGAAGTGTAGAATGAAAAGGGTATCTTAGATTTCTGCCCTCACCCCTTATAACTAACCCTACTTTTGGCCTTACACCATTAGAAAACTAATGGGTACAAAATTGGGTCATTTATGAGAAATTGGGCCCAAACCTCATGTTAATTGGAGGTCTACAACTCAAGTTATGGACAAATCATTCTCAAAGGATCTCTGATTCCATTGGCTGACTTCAAGGGATGAAAACTACATTGAAACGTTGTATTTTGGAAAAGTGGTCTTCATATAAATTGAAGATATATGTCTTAGCTTTCAAATCACTGGTTTTAGGCTCATATCACATCTACAACCCAAGTTATGCCCTGATTAATGCACACTGCTTAGGTTCCATTGACAAAACCTGTCTTCTGACTTCTAAGCCCAATTAGCTCCACTAGATGTCCGATTTAGCCTTGGAGCTCTCATGAAAGTTGTATAGCTCTCTCTCATATTTCCTACAAGGTAAGATACATAATTTTTAAACATCTAGAACTAAAGATATGGCCGAAATACAGAATCAATGTAAAATCTCAATAATGATGAAAAAGATCAATTAAGCCCAATATGAGCCCAAACTTACAAAACATGACTAAGCTCAATGAATTAAGTATATGGAGAGTGTAAATAGCTAAAAATGAGGATTCATTAATGTATAAAATATGTGATTATCAAGCACATATCCAATGATTTCAAAATTTTCAAGATAATTAGGATGTGGTAATACTTTCAAGGTTTTAAGATAAGTTCAAATGATTCTCAAGGATATGGAACTTGAAAATCTTCTTTCAAAAAAGATAAGGGATTTTGCTTAATTTTTTTTAATCAAATCAGAAACTCTTTTCAAAATAAGAGTATGATTCACATAGGTGTGATACAACTAAGAAACCATAGATTAAGAGAATTATAGATATCAAACGATGAAATATTTTATAAGGATCAAAGCTTGTATGAAACTAACATCATCTATCCTATATGCAATGACAAAATTTACAAGTTATTACCCAATTAGGAACTTTGTTATTGCTAAGCATTTAATCATTTAAGATCAATTTATTAACAAGTATCATACAGTCCATATCATATAGAATATCACAATAGTTTAGGAATAGATATACTTATTGAGTTAGGTAAAAAGTGATGCTTATTATTTATTGGTCTTTTAATTTTGAGCTTTCTTCCCTTGAATACTCTATTATATTACACTTGAAGAAAATCTCTTCATGTCCCTCTTCATCCAACTCTTCTCTTTATCCATTTATGCTTGACATTTCAATATTTTATGGTTATATTTAAAACACATAGAGAGACTTGTAAAGCTAACTTCAAAAGTTCTCTAAATTATAAGCTATCATCAAATATCATTTAAGCTCATTTACAAGCATAATTTAGGTTGATATATAATGTAAAACATGTACTATATTATCAGTCATGCAATGTTAGCTCTAACAAGAACAAAAGAAGGACATATGCACTTGCGTCCAAAAGCATAGTTTAATTATTTTCAAAGCAATATTCAAGTTTATCAAGAAAAACTTGATCAACATCAAAACATATATAAGCATTTTGGGGCAAACAATAATCATGTAAGGCATATAATATCAAGTAAGGACTTCTAGAATGCACACATGGCAATCAAGAACAAAAGTCCCTTATTGTAATGTAAGTATTAAAAAACCATGGAACTATAACTTTTGTAACCATTTATGACTCATTTCAAGATATACTTCAATCACTACTAGAAATTTGAGTTTTAGAATCTAATTTAGAGACTGATTTATTTCGGTCTCTGTAGAAACTGAAATGGAGACTGATTAAGAAAAAAAAATCTAATTTGCCACCGAAATAAAAACGGTCTTTAAATTTTTTGAGACCGAAATTATGTTAGAAAAGAAATAAGAAAAAATAAAAATGTGTCTTATTTTTAGAGATCGATATGTTAGTCTCTAAATAAAAAAATTTACAAAGAAAAAAATAAAATAGGTAGTGACCGTAACTTGATCTAAAAAAATAAAAAAATAAAAAATATGTTAGATATCGATATTTCGGTCTCTAAATAAAAAAATTTACAAAAAAATAAATTTCCCCCTCTATCCGCCCCCAAATCCCTCTCAAGCTCAATTTCCCTTTACCCACCTAGTACGCATGAAGCCACTAGCCCCAAATCCCACTTTCCCTATTTTTTCCCCATTTCCTTTCTCTCCCGGCCTCTCTCCATCACCCCACCAAATCCCACTCCCACCTCTCTCCATCACCCCATCTTCATCTCTATTTCACTGCCGACTGCCACGAATCGCACCCTCACCACCCTATCTTCCTCTCTGTTTTGCTGCCGCGCTCGCACCCTCACCCCGCTCTTCTTCTCTGTTTGGCCATCGCTGAATCGTGCCCCCACTCCCTCTTCCTGTTTGTTTGGCCGCCGTAAAATCGTGCCCTCGATGCTGCTTTGGTTTTTCTCGCCTCTATGTCTTGCCCTCTTGTCAGTTTAAAATAAGATAATGGTAGTTGCCGCTATTGCAACTTGCAGATTACAATGTGAGAAAGTATTTGCTAAAGTGGTTGAAGCATCTTCTCTCATAGAAGTTATCAAACCCATAGATGGACTTAATATGGTCAAACCTCAATTAATGTGGTCATTTCCTACATAAAAGTAAACTATTACATATGTATTCTTACAAAGATTTAGAAAATAGTAGTTCTAACTTAGAACTCTTATTTCCTAAGGTTAAGAAATTTATAAGCTTCTCAATCGGTGTGTCCACATATTTAATTTGATGCATGCCTTGCTAGGTAGATAAGTGTACTTGATCTTCATCTTTCCCTTGTATAAGTTATCAATTATTTTTGTATTATTAAATTAAACTTCTTTCTGTCTATTAAAGGATTTTTCTGCTAAACATGCCTAAAGAGATAAGGTTTATATGATATTTTTTTGGTGTTTTAACCTTCTTTCTTTTTGGTTTACTGTAACTATTTACTTTGATTTCATTCTAATGACTTCATTGTTTTTATTTATTATTGTGACTGCTTGAGTGTCAGGAAATATATGACTTATAGCTTAATATTTATTGAAGCGTTGACAAGAGAAATTACAAATGGGTTTTTGTAACACCCCAAAATTTACTTTTCTGCTATCAGAATTCATTCTAAAATATTTGTGATTTTCTGGAAATTTTTCCTGGAATTTTCTGAGAACGCGGAATATTTTGATATATTTCTCGTTTTACGTGTGTAATGAGCGGAACCAGAGAAATGAGACATTTTTTCTGAGAACCTTGAACTATGGAAACGTCGACAGGGGATCTTACTAGACCCGAGGCCGACACAGTTTATAAGGTTTCACATTTTTCGAGAAATCTTAACAGATGAGATAATAAAACACTGTGAAGAATTTATCTGTCAGATTTGTTAATGCTGACTTCTGTCAACTATAACTATTGTCCAATAAATAATAACATGTATTAAAAATATTATCACATTATTCAAAATCTGATTTTGTATCACATCTATTAGTTTTAATTTCAAAAGAAAGATTAAATTTAATCCAAGCTTGTTATGAGAAGCTTCCTAGCAATTTCCCTTGTAACACATTTTCTCTCTCTTTTCTCTCCTCTCACTCCACGGCAGACACTCCTTTTTGGGGGAGTCAAAGGTGCTTTCTTCCTTTTATTAACTCATCTTCATTTTTCTAAACACCAAACATTTAACACATCTCTCTTCTCTTCTTCTCTTCTCCTTCCTCTTTACCGTACACACACACACCCACACATTGGAGACCAACTCCATTATTTGCCAAAGAAATCACATTTTACTTGTTTCCTTCCACCATTCCAAGACTATTCTCCTTGGTGGTTATCCTTTGGTTCCTCTTCTTCTTCTTCTTCTTCCATTTCTCTTCCACCATTGAAGCTAAAGCTTGGAGCTTTAAGGTAAAGCCTTCAACTTTCTTCCATTTTCTTGCTATTTTCGTTTCTCTTGGCCACCTTGGTGACCAAGAACCTATTCTTCATGGTTTGAGTGGACATTGTGGTGATCACTCACATTGGAGTTTTTCTTGAAGGGGGAAAACGAAAATCTAAGGCAAGAAGGAGTGGCACATTGTGTTGTTTTCCAAATAGGTAAGAGGGAGATGATCCTCTTCAACCAATCTTGGTAGTAAGGGAATGTCTTGTATGTGTGTTGTCATTGATTTCTGAATCCATGTATAAAGTTCTCTTATTTTTATGTTGTTCTTGATGATAGTGCATTTTGTTGGGTTTGTATGGTTTATTGATGCCTCTTACATGATTTGAAGGTATATTTGAGTATCATGTTGATTAAATATGATAAGGATTGGTTTGGTTTGAGTTAGAGGGCCTGGGGAACTCTGTTTTCTGCAAGTTTACGCATGGTAATCGATTACACGGGGCTTGTAATCGATTACCAAGCTCTTAAGGATATAAAATCGTGATTCTGGAAATCTGGTAATCAATTACGTCTCGTGTGTAATGGATTACAGAGATTCTGTTTAGCTTGTAATCAATTACAAGAGTGGTGTAATCGATTACCAAGCCTCTGATGTCACAAAATGGTGCTTCTGGGAATCACGTAATCGATTACAACTTGTGGGTAATCGATTACGGAGGTTCTGTCCAATTGGTAATCGATTACCACGGTTGTGTAATCGACACAGTGGCCTTGAAGTTACGAAACGTGATTCTGGAAATCACGTAATCGATTACAATGAGATTGTAATCGATTACAGAGATTCTGTTTCTCGGGTAATCGATTACAAGGGTGATGTAATCGATTACCAAGACTAAAAATGAGATTTTTGAGCTGGAAATGATTGAGATTATGGTTCTTTGTCCTTTGTAACTCAAACATAACCTGAAAACCCTGGATTCAAGGATTTTACTTTACTTGAATGAGATAGAAATATGTATTCATAGCTATAGAGAAGAGATGATTTTTGAAAATTGAATGCTTGGATCCATGACATGAAAATTGTTGATGTAAGTGTGATTCCCCTATGTGGGTTATGCGCTTATTGATTTCGTACCCAATGAGATAATATTGATGATATGCCATTGAGGTAATGTTTTAATAAATGTGTTGTTGATATGTCATGTTGGACATTGATTAATGCTTATGTGACATTGAGGCAATGCTTATGTTGAATGCATCATCAATGAGCATACATGATTGGACGTTGTGTCATCATGCATGCGTGTTGTCCGTGGGACATTGTTGAGAAGGCCGTGTTGCCTAGGAGTTTGAATAACACCTATGTGCGGGTGCGAATAGACTAAGCGTAGGTGTTATATGTTGTTGACCCTGGGGGCGTCGGGGTGTGGGTGTCTCACAATAGACAGTGGTAGCTCCACTGGGGCCGTGGGATAGACCAATGCAACACACCGACGATCCTGACTGAGACGCTGTCCTATGTCGCGATCAATTGTTGAGGTGCCATGTGTGAGCCATTTTGCGCAAATGTTTTTATGAGACGAGCACACTATATTTTTAAGGCTAACGATACACTGACATTACTCCTTGATCATTCACTCCGAAAATGCTTATGTCTAGCTCCATGGAGTAGGAACTTTGGTACCCTTGTTACATTGTGAGTTGTCAGTCACATGGTCCATTGAGCATTCATGATTGGATAATATGTTTACTACTGTGACTGTGATATCTATTTGACTCTTGGTAATGCTGATGTTGCTAGCTGGTTATGGATAATGTTAACTACTGTTCTTTGTTGCTTTACTCTCTTTAATTGCTTTTATGTATTACTATACCTGTATGCATTAACTGTGTCTTATGTGGGCGTTCGACGCTGTTTATTTTCTTGCTGCCTTGTTGGTACTGAAAGCTGGGAATCTCACCTCTTTTGGTAATTTTCTTTATTTTGCATTTTGGATTGGATCGTATGCTCTCGAGAAGACAGTCGTGAGGAGAACAAGGAAACTACTGAGTTTCAAGGTTTCTAGCCTTATCTCGACTGAGACCGAAGTTGTTGAGAATGTCATTTTGCCCCCATGGATTTTTTGGTTACGTGCGGATCAACTTTCATGGTGGTCCAGATTGCTGGCATATCAACGTGCAGACTGACCGATGTGTGTACCACGGCGAATTGACGGTGTCTTTAGCATGGGGACGCTACACTGCTTCTATTTTTGACTTTCATGCTTTCGTGTGGTTGGAATTTTATATGCCTGTAAGAGATATGTGGGCGGATATGTACTATAACCCACGTGACGACTCTTTCCTGTCTACTGCCCGGGCTCCTGCCCGCTGTTCTGTAGTCCCGATGGATGTCTCGTCGGACGACAAGGACGCTGAGGAGGATCCATCTACGGTTCCTTCTCATTCCAGGCTGTCTTAGGGTTGGTTTTAAATTGATGGCTACTGATGGCTATTCGGTTATTTAGAGGGAGCCTGACGTACTACTGGATTAGTGGGTAGATATTTGTATCTCTTGGGGTAGGTACACATTTTGCTTTTTGTATATCTTTTTGAAAAATGTAATTTAAACAAGCTTGTATTTCTGGTACAAAGTATGTAACTATCCATATTGTGCATGGTTGTATGTTTCATTCCATGTTGATTTCTCTTTGACGCTTTTGATAAGAAGTTTTATATGAAAGAGGAACTTTTAATTTTAAATCAATCACGCGATATATTTACAAACAGGTGTATATGTACATTAAATGGAAGTTTTAACTAGATTTATGAGAAAAAAAATGTTCAAATTTTCTGTAATCATTTTTGTGTCGTTTCACTATGGTGCGACGTTCCTTCTTCTCACCCGTTATGACTGAAGGGAGAAAAAGGGGTGTTACAGTTTTTCCTTGCCTAGGCATTGAAACCAATTTACAACTGATTCATAGATTCCAATTTTTTATGTGACAAACATGATACCCAGATACAATACCCTGTATTTGATGCATCGTTAACAAGTAATCAAGTTAAGCAATTTAACATTTCTAAATGGAATTGTTATTGTTATTTATAAATGTTAAGTGATAATTGCTCATTTCTGATTGATGGGTTTCAGCTGTGTATGTGCTATTTGTTTTAATCTTATTTGAGGCATTATGCATATTGCTGACTATGTATGTTTTACCATCTCTTTATATCATTGTTTTCCCTCTTAAATTAGCATTTTTTGCATCAGAATGATACAAAATCATGGGGGTGGAGTCAAATGGCTTTTCGGTTTATTGTGCATTGCTTTGTGGTCATGAGTTTAACGTTTAAACAAAGTAACTGGTCTCTAAAATTAATCCTAAGTTCATGTACTAGTTTATAGGATTGTAAGTTGTAATGATCTTGCAATTAATTCATGTTAAATCTTATCAGTAAATAATGTACTAGTTAAAAAAAACTCAGTAAGTAATTTCTCTCTTGTTCCTTTGTTTTAATTTAACTCATAAATCTCATCCATTTGTTGTTTTAATTTTGTTAAATTTAGTCCATTCTTGAATGAGTTTCTTTATTAATTTTTTAAATTTTGTTTTCGTATGTATAGGTGCTTGAGGTTGAACTTTCAGACTTTTGAGATAAGAGGTAAATCCCAATCTTTGATTTTGTTCTTCTTCTACTTTAAGCTTGTTTTTTGTATTATTTGTATGTTAAACTTGTTCTAGGGTCTGATATGCATATGATTTTGAGGATGTTGTTGTATGTTAAATTTATATAATTTTTGTTTAAAAGTAATGAACAAATGTCTAATTTTTAGATTAGTTTTAGAAATTTGTTACTTGTGGTTAGACTAAATTTCACTTGTAGTTTTAATATTTCATTTTTATTATGTTACAAAATTTGGACATTCGTCAATATCGTTATTGGATGTATAATAAACTTTTTCTGGGTAGGAAGGGACTTGCCGATATGTTTGTAGAGAGGGTAGAACAATTTGTTTCCTTTGCATGCCAACAAGCACATTTATCAAATGAAAATATTAGATGTCCTTGTTCTAAGTGCAAAAACCTGAAGTACTTGACTCCTAAGGACGTTAAAGTTCATCTTTATCAAAAGGGGTTTAAACATGATTATTGGTATTGCACAAGTCATAGAGAAATTGATTTGACTTTGATTGGAGCTTTTAATGGTCATCCAAACACCTCTACCACTACACAAATGGGTAATAATGACCATTTAAATATATTTGAGGCCATGGTTTATGATGCCATTGGTCCATAGTTTGGGTTCCATTACAATCAACCCTTAGAGGAGCCTCCAAATAAAGATGCTAAAAAAATTTATGATATGCTTCATACGGCCCAAAAGCCTTTATGGCTGAGATGTGAAGATGAAACTGAATTATCTGTTACTGTTGAATTATTGAATATCAAATAGGAGGGAAACATTTCCTAACAATCTTTTAATCAAATAGTAGCACTTATGAAAATGACACATTCTCTTGAAAATCTCATCCTAGAAAATTTTTATAAGGTGAAAAAAATAGTTTCCAAACTAGGTCTTACTGCAAGAAGAATTGATTGTAGCATGAATGGTTGTATGTTGTTCAATGAAAAGGGAGTTATAGAATGCACATTTTGTGGTGCGGCTCGATATAAAATAAAAGTGATTGGTAAGGGAAAAACCAAGGAAATCCCTGTAAAGAGGTTGATTTATTTATCTCTCATTCTTAGACTGAAGAGATTATATGCTTCAATGAGTTCTGCTCTGCACATGAGATGGCATTATGAAAATAGATGAGAATCAAGAGTGTTATGTCATCCATCAGATGGAGAAGACTGGAAATATTTTGATGAAACATAACCCGAAGTGAAAGCTGAACCAAGAAATGTTAGATAAGTCTGAAGTGCTTATAGTTTTACTCCATATAGTCAGTCAGTTATTCCTTACTCCTGTTGGCCTGCAATTATCACTCCGTACAATTTTCCTCCAAGCCTATGCATGATAACTCCATATATGTTCTTGACTTTGATTATTCTTAGGCCACACAATCCAAAAAGTAAAATAGATGTGTATTTGTAACCTTTGATAGAAGAGCTGAAATTGTTGTGGGAACAAGGTGTCCTAACTTATGATATTTTTTTTAAAAAAAGAAAATTTCTGAATGAAAGTTGCATTAATGTAGACAATAAATGACTTTCCTACGTACGACATGTTATCGGGTTGGAGTACAATAGGGAGATTGACATGTCCATATTGTATGAATTGAACAAAGGCTTTCACTTTGAAACATGGTGGCAAATGTTCTTGGTTTGATTATCATCGTCAATTTCTGCCTATGGATCATGCATACCGTAGAAATAAGGATACATTTTATAAGAATAGACAAAAGAAATTTGTACCTCCACCTAGGTTGTCTGGAGCCAAGGTATGGGAAGATGTTTATGATGTTCCAAAAGTAACTGAGGTGGGTCCATGTACATGTGTTGGGTTCAGCGTTACTCATAATTGGATAAAGCAAAGTATTTTCTAGGAGCTACCATATTGGGAAACTAATATGATCAGACATAATCTTGATATGATGCATATTGAGAAAAATGTGTTTGATAATGTCTTTAATACAATGATAGATATTAAAGACAAAACCAAGGACAATGTTAAAGCTAAAATAGATATGAAAGAGTATTGTAGGCAGAGGGAACTACAGTTACAAGAATTTCCTAAAGCCTAAAGTAAAATTTGCATTATCCATGGAGCAAAAAAAAGTTGTATGTAAATGGGTTAGTGAATTAAAAATGCCTGATGGATATGCCTATAATCTATGTAGATGTGCAAACATGAGAGAGAGGAAGCTATTTGGGATGAAAATTCATGATTGTCATGTATTATGGAACGATTGCTACCTATTTCTCTTGGTGCATTGCCAGATCGAGTGTGGAAGCCTTTAGCTGAGTTAAGTAAATTCTTCAGCGATTTTTGCTCAACAGTGTTACGTGTGTCTAATTTGTTACTAATGGAGCAAAACGTCGTCATTATAACATGTAAGTTAGAACGAATCTTTCCACCTGGATTCTTTAACTCAATAGAGCATTTACCTATTCATCTGTCGTATGAGGCAAGAGTAGAAGGCCCTGTTCAATATCAATGGATGTATCCATTTGAGAAGTAATCACCTACTTTATTGTGTCTTAAAATATGGTAATCTTTTTATTTCAAAGTTTAGTAATTAATAATATCATATTTCTATTAGGTACTTGAATAGGTTAAAACAAATGGATAAAAAAAATCACGCGTGGAAGGGTCCATATGTGAGGTATATTTATGCCAAGAGACTTCTTATTTTTGTTCTTACTATTTTGAATCTCATGTGTAGTCAATGAGAAATAGAGTTAGTCGAAATGATGATAGACGTTTAGATGAGACAATCCAACCCATTTTATCAATTTTCAATCATCTTGGCCGCTCAGTTGGAACTTGTAACAGTAGGCATTTAATGGATAAGGAAGTAGTTGCTGCACATTTACATATCCTACTTAATTGTGAAGAGGTTCAACCATATATTAGGTAAGTGAACTAAATCATTCTTGAATTGTTGATTTTAGTATGTATATGTAATTGGTTCATATTTAGTAACCTTGTGCATGTTATTAGATTTTTTGAGGAATATTTGAAAGCAACTAATCCAAACATCAGTTGCACTAATATTGATGGTATGATGGCATATGAATTTCCAACTTGGGTCAGAAGTTACGTCAGTGTCTTAACACTTTTTTTTAATGATATAAATACTTGATAGTTGTAACATTCCTGAAGGTTTTTGATGTTCAACTTTAGCTTTCTGACAAACAAGACAGGCTGTTACATACTTGGCAACGTCACCCTTCATTCCTTGCCACCAATATAACTATTTCAAATCCTGATACATCTTGGTCGCTCCTGGATGCATACTCAATTTGCTCTTGTGGGCTTCGTCGAGAATCAATCTCCTAAGCTTCGGATCACTTGGTATACAAATCCTTTCTTTGAACCTTAGAATTCTATATGTTCTTTCCTCAAATTCTGACACGGCGCCTTGGTTCATTAGCTCTTTCTCATCTTGTCAATATTGATCACTTTCCTGTTTATCTCGAATTTCTTCCATAAATCCATTCAAAATAGTAATCATATTCAAGCAAAGTCTTCCCGGTGTCAATTCTATAGACAACTGCATATCCCTAAATTGTTCTATCAATTTTCTTTCCTTGATTATCATAGCAGAGACACTCAGTATCTTCCTACTCAAAGCATCTGCTAAGACGTTCACTTTTCTGGAATGATACTGAAGTTGGAAATCATAATCTTTCACAAATTCTAACCACATCTTTTGCCTCGTATTTAGTTCCTTCTAGTCAAACATGTACTTCAGACTCTTATGATCATTGAAGACATTGAATATTGCTCCATACATAAAATGTCTCCAGATCTTCAATGCAAACACAACAGTAGCTAACTCCAAATCATGAGTAGGGTAATTTTTCTCATGCATTTTCAATTGCCTCGAAGCATATGCCACTACCTTTTTGTTCTGCATACGTACACAACCTAAACCCTAATGTGAAGCATCACAATACACTTCAAAAGGTTCATTAGGATTAGGTAGAATCAATACTGGCAAAATAGTTAATCGTCTTTTCAACTCTTGAAAACTCTCCTCACATGCATCAGTCCATGCAAAAGTTTGATTTTTTTGTGTAAGCTGGGTAAAAGGTCTTGCTATCTTTGAAAATCCTTCAATAAATCTTCGGTAACAACTAGTTAAACCCACAAAACTATGAATCTCCGTTGCGGTCTTCGTTCTTTCCCATTGAAGAACTGTTTCAACTTTTAATGGATCCAACTCAATTCCTTCCTTTGAAATTACGTGACCCAAAAATCGAAGTTCCTCTAACCAAAACTCACACTTTGACAGCTTAACGTATAACTGCTTCTCCTTCAAAATCTGGAGAACCACACTGAGATGTTCAACGTGTTCCTCCTAAATTCAAGAATATATTAGAATATCGTCAATATAAACAACAACAAATCTATCTAGATAAGGACAAAAGATCCTATTCATGTAATCCATGAATATTGCAGGAGCATTCATCACTCTGAACGACATCACTTGATACTCATAATGCCCATAACGCACTCGAAACACCGTCTTGGGGATATCCTATACTTTAACATGAATCTGATAATAACCAGAACACAAATCAATCTTAGAGAAAACAACGTCTCCCTTCAGTTGATCCATCAAATCGTCTATCCTCAAAAGTGGATACTTGTTCATGATTGTGATCTTGTTCAACCGGCGATAATCCACACATAAATGAGAAGTTTCATCCTTCTTATTAACTAACAGCACTAGAGCTCCCCATAGTGATACACTAGGTCTCACAAACTACTTTCCTAACAGTTCCACCAACTGTTTCTTGAGTTCAGCTAGTTTTGACGGTGACATTTGGTATGGTGCCATGAATATAGGACCAAATCCTAGTACAAGATCGATAGAAAATTCTATCTCTCGTTTCAGTGGTAGTCCGGGTATATCATCAGGAAAAACTTTGGGAAACTCATTAACTACAAGAATAGTATGCACATTTATCTCACTTTTGACCTCTAAGGAAAATAGTAACATGTATCCTTGAGCTCCTTCCCTCAAGGAAGCCTTAACTTGGTTGGCCATCAAAAATCCAAAAAATCTCAGTCTCAGGGAACACTAAGGTTTTATTGGAATAATCTAACATGATATGGTTAGAAGATAACCAATCCATTCCTAAAATCACGTCTATTTGTGAAAGAGGTAAACAAATTAAATTCACAGAAAAGTTTCGGTCTCTAACAGAAATAAGACAGTTCAAGCAGACTTGAGTAGTAATAACAAGTTTAGCAGTAGGAGTAGAAATAATCAAGTCAAATGGTCATGAAGACATAGACAATCCTAATTGATTCACACGGTCATAGGCAATAAAAGAATGGGTCACCCTCGAGTCATACAGTACAGTCAAAGGCTTACCTCCTATAACACAATCTCCCTTGAATAGATCTTCAGATTAGGAGGCTTCTGCTCCACTCATAGTATAGACTCTCCCTCCTCCTTGAGGTCTTGAAGCAGGTACATTACTAACAGAAGGCTCCGTCTTTGGTTGAGTACAATCTCTAGAACTGTGTCCGAGCTTCCCACACTTGAAACATATTATTTCATTGATCGTACAATCCTTTGCTAAGTGACTTCTTCCATACTTCATACATTTTGGTACAGATGTCACGGTCTGACTAGATCTACTGCCACTAGAACTTCCTCCATATGATTGTTGTTGTTATAGATTCCCCGGTGGCCGTGAATACGATTTTCGCTAGAATCGGTTGATATTACTATTACCCCCCTTTGGAACTGAGATGGCCCAAAGTTACGAGGTCTCGTATCCCAAGACTGATCTAACTACTCGATTCAGCGGCACTTGTTTAACAAAGCTGGGAATTGGTCAATCCCTAAAAGTAGTACTGCTCACTTCAAATCATGCTTCAAACCTTCTTCGAATTTTCGGCATTTCCATTCCTCATTGGGCTAGAGTTGAAAGTATCATGAAAATTTTGATAGGCTTTCAAACCTAGCAACATATTCACTAACAGTCATTCCCCATTGCTTTAGTCCAAGGAACTCCATCTCCTTTGCGTGCCTCGTATTAGCTAGAAAATACTTCTCCAGAAATTTGTTCCGGAAGACTTCCCACATGATAACCCTTCCTTCGGCTTCCAACAACTATTGAGTTCTTGCCCACCAGTCGTCACCATCTCCAACAAGCATGAAAGTAGCATAGGTTACCTTTCTTTCATCTGTACATCCCATTCCTCTAAAGATTTTCTCCAATTTCTTGATCCAAAGGTTCACTTTCTCTGGATCAAATTCATCTTTAAACTATGACGGATTATTACGGCAAAACTCTGACAGATTTTGATCCTCGATTGTCGCTTCCTGCTGCTAAGCTACCCTCTGATTTTGTTGCACTATTACATCATCCATTCTTTGCATCCATATTGTCATTACCATGTCCCGTGTCCATATGCGTACCTCTACCACGAGCCATTACCTTTCTTCAAAGTCAAACTAATCAAAACATAATGAAAACCAAATGTAACCATTTCAAATAATATTGCCTCCTTTCAGAAACCAAAACATAGAGAAACATATAGTACAAACAATGTAAAATTGGGCTCTGATACCAACTAATATCACACCCTTCTTTATGAATTACATTTCAGACTAAAACATTATAAAATTAAACCCAAGTTAAGAATAATTTAATATTGAATTATATGGTTTGTAAAATTTCTTTTCGCGAATAACATAAACTTAACATAACACAAGGCATAGTAATTGAATAATATACATCTCAAGTACATAACATAGATTAGTGACAACTTAATTACATGAAACTTATAGACTCAAAAGAACATGTACAACTACCATAATAAAACCTAATCTGGACCAAGTCTAAATACCTAGAGGGTAGGGTCCTCCATTGGATCCTCCTCCTCAGAATCCTCCCTAGGAGTGTAGTGAAGATCACCCGATAAATCCCTAATCAGCATATGAAACTCCAAATGTATAGTAGCATTAAAAAAAAAAGTAGCAACCCCATGGTGGGTCATACTCAAGGTTAGGGTAACATTCCCAATATACTCGATGCACTCAGTACCCATATGGACATGCCATGCATCTGTGCCTCCGTGAAACTGCACCCTAACAAAACCTAGAAGATCCTGCCTCGTCGCCATCTCAGTCTTCATAAAACATAAACATAACACAAAACAGATAGAACAATGTAACAAAGAGGTGAGATCCCCTACATCACATACCAATATGGCATCAAAGAAACAATAGTAACAATAATGCCATTCAATACAGAATTAACAATTACAGTTATGATATCAATTAATAAATAATTCAACGAACATATATCACATAACATATCTACTGACTATGAATTTGTACAATAAACTGACCCCTACTACATGGAGCTAAAACCAATATCGGAGAGAATTGATCGGGAGACATGTCCGTATATTGTTAGCCTCAAATCAAGTGCGACAACATTCTTAGCATGCGCATCATAGCTTATACAAGACATTCTACACCAGATCGTGAATAGGAATGGTGTCTCGTCGAGATCGTCGATGCGTTTGCATTAGTTACCACCACACAGTAAAGCTACTAACTGACCACTTGTGGAATTTCGCACCCCGACGCCCCTAAGATCAGTCATTGACCTTCACTATGCAATTCACACCCGCACTAAGGTGTAAATTCAATCTCCTAGGCATACAGCCTTAACAAACAAAGTCTTCTCGACTTTCACAATGCATGATCAAATGACTCAATGAATCAATAATTATTAACAATGTGATTTTCACAAAAACAAGCCACGACTGGGCTAAACCATCAATTGAGATCCCTAGGTCCAGTACATTGGCCCGACAGTTATTTGTTGTTTTTCTCAATCGCGAAGCATTTTTATCGCTTTTTCACAATCGTGTAACACTTTTATTACATTTTCCAAATCACGTAACATTTTTACATCGTTTTTCAATCACGTAAGAATTTTAAAACATTTTCTTAATCGCGTAACCCAAAAATCATTATTTTTAAATCACATAAGGTTTTATCAATATTTTACAATCGTGTAAAACATTTATTGACATTCTAAGCTTCATTTTTGAGACTTTCTATGTTTAATAAAACTAAAACCTTATTTTCAAATGTTTTCTTACCAAATCTCCTCTAAGTAATATTTTTTTTTAACGTTTTTCACAAAATCTACGTTTTTTTGATTTAATCAAATATTTCAAAAATTCTTTTCCATTATCTTTACTAAAACCTCTCTTTAAATAAAATACTTTAAACTTTCAAATCATCTTTCAAACGTATTTCCATTATTATAGTCAAAAATCAATTTCTTTTTCAAATGATAAAATTTTGTTCATTTCCTTTTTCAACTTGTAAAGCCTTAAACCATATTCTTATCACCTAATCATATAGGTTTACAACCAATAAAAATATTTTGCCTTGGATACCCTATTTTGGGCTAGATGGCCGTGAGCTATGGGTGGTCTTTGGACCCAAAAATTTTGTCATTCCCATATGATTCAAAGCATATATAAAATTCTTATCATCAATTCCTACCATAGCAATTTCATGCATACCATCAAAATCATATAATCACACATAACCAAACAAGCATAAACCATAATAACACATAACCAAACAAGCATAAACCATAAAATTTACACAACCAAGTGAATAAATCCTCATATGGATTTTTCACCAATAACCACAAATTCCATTTCTCACCACCAACTTTGGTTGATGAGGTTAATCTCCCTCTCACCTTAGATGATGATCAAAAAGCTCCTTGGTTTCCTCCTTTGAAAACTTCTACCACTGATAACCACGCCAAAGGCATGGTTATATGCCTACTAATTCTAGTATAATTCCCTTGATTTTACCCTTTTTACTGCTCATTGCCCTGATAAATTGCAAAAATTGATTGTGAGATTGTGATTTAACTTAGTCAATCAAAAAGATGGTGAATTCTCATTCTTTTACTGTGTCTTTGCAGGAAAACACCGAAGAAGAACGGATTTGAAGTCTCCAAGGAAGATTATAAGCAATTCTGCTGATCACAGGGCGCCCAGGCGCTACAGAATGAGCGCCTAAGCGCCCTTGAAGACTTCAGAGGAAATCCACTGGGCATAAAGCGCCTAGGCGCTCAAGACGAAGCGCCTAGGCGCCCGTGAATCATGAAGAGGATGCGTGCTGGACAGATAGCGCCTAGGCGCTACAGACGCAGCGCCTAGGCGCTCAAGACAGAATATAAGTTAAATTTTGCTGACCTAATTGGGGGGTGCGCGGAGAATAGGAAGGAGGAGCACGGATCATTGCTATTCCGGGGCCTTCTGAGGTGTTCTGAAGAGAAGAAAGCGTGGAAACGAATCAGATCTTCACCTACTTATGGAGTTCCCCCTTTTCTCTTCTCTTATTTCAGTTTTTACAATAGTTGTCATGTGTAGCTAAATTCCCTTTGTTGGGATTGATGGATTTTGATGGATTTTGCTTGTAATTGACTTGGGAATTGGTATGCTTAATGGATTCTTCTATTTTGAGTTTATAATCTTTGTTCTTAAAGTTTTATAAGGTTTGATAACCCTTAGACTACTTTTTGGGTTTATGCATTGGATGGAAATTTGCTGTGTGGATTTCGTTTAAGATTATAAACCTTGTGATTCATCATGCTAGGAATAGTAGATGAATGCTTGTTATCTTGTTGAATTCTCAATCTTAATGCTTTGTCCCTATTAGAATCACCTAAGGAATTAGGGGTTTTGATTAGGATTTAAGGTTCTTGTGCCTAAGGAATTAGGACTTGGATATTTAAGTGAATTCGATAACAAAATAGAAGTAAAAATTTGTTTTAACCCCAATTTAATCTGCAGCAAAAGAAATCAAAGGAAGCTCGATCCCAACTCCTTCATTAATTGATTATTTGTCATTTTGCATACTAAGTGTTTGTTTAATTGCCTAATAGAAAAAATCCAAAAATATTTTTATTGCATAAGTTCATTGTTAGTCGTATCTTGCTATTAGAGCTCACTTTGATCCAAATCTTAGTTTAAATAGTAGCTAACTTCGTGAATTGGTACTTGGCCATCGATCCCTGAGAACGATATCCGGTTTCTCACCGTTTTTATTACTTGACGATCCGGTACACTTGCCGTGGTCCCATCAAGTTTTTGGCGCCGTTGCCGGGGATCGATTTTACCAATATCGGTAATATCGAAGGCAGCCACTAGTTTAAACATTTTTCTTTTGTTTATTGATTGTAGTTTTTAATTTCTTTAGTTTACTTATTTCATTGAGTTATTTTTGCTCTGATATTGTGTGTTAAGTGTATGCGAGGTACCATTCATCCAGACAACCTTCTCTTTGACTCTGAAATTGAAAAGACCGCAAAAGCTTTGAGGAAGCAAACTAGAGAAAGAAGAAGGAATTTGCGTGACATTCAAACAGCTTTTTGAAGACATGGCGGATAATGGAGAGAATGTAGATCCTCCACCACCACAACCACCTGTTAGGACTCTCATGGATTACTCTATTCCTAACATGGATGGGTGTGGAGCGAGCATAACGAGACCGCCGGTTCATGCAAATAATTTTGAATTGAAGCCACCCTTCTTCATTTGGTTCAAGCACAATCAATTTGGAGGACTTGACAATGAAGATCCACATGCACATATACAAGGGTTCCTTCAAATTTGTGATACTTGTGAAGCCGAACGGGGTGAGTGAGGATGCTATTCGCTTGAGATTGTTCCCTTTCTCCGTGAGGACAGAGCTAAGAACTGGTTGGATTCATTGGCTCGGGAAGCATTACCACATGGGTGTCTTAGTCCGAGAATTCCTCACTAGATACTTTCCTCCTTCCAAAGCTGCAAAGTTGAGAAGCGAGATCACTTCATTCAGACACTTGATGGGGAATCTCTAAGTGAAGCGTGGGAGAGATACAATGAAATACTGAGGAAGTGCCCACATCACTGTTTTGACTTTTGGATTCAAGTCCAGAGTTTCTATAATGGCATGCTACCTCAAACTAGAGCCATGGTTGATGCTGCAGCAGGTGGGGCATTGAATTATAAAACCCCAGAGGAGGCATGGGAGTTGTTTGAAATGATGGCCAATAACGATTACCAGCGAGCTGGAGAAAGAGCTGTAACGAAGAAAGGGTATTTGGAGATTGATTCTATGAATGCACTGTTGGCTCAAAACAAAATTTTGACTCAACAACTTGAGAATCTCACCAAAAAGGTCGACACCCTTAGTGTGAATGCGGTGAGCAATGCCCCTATGGCTTGTGACTTCTGTGGAGGTGAACATGGGAGTGTGGATTGTCCAGGAAACATGTTTGGACCTCCAGCTCAAGAACAAGTGAACTTCATGAACAACCCTCCAAGACAGCAGAATAATCCTTACTCCAACACGTACAACCCAGGGTGGAGGAATCACCCTAATTTTTCATGGAGTAATCAAGGAAATCAAGCTCAACCGAGACAACAGATGGGATATCAAGGACACTCTCAACAGTCGTATCAAGGTCCTTCATCATCCCAACCTCAGTCTAATGAGAAGAAGGCTTCATGGGAGTTAGCCTTAGAGAAATTGGCTACACAAACTTCGTCCTTTGTTAAAACCACCACTGATTTTATGGAGGAGACAAGAGCGGGATTTAGAAATCAGGATTCTGCAATCCGTAATCTAGAGACCCAGGTGGGCCAGCTCGCAAAACAACTTGCAGAGAGACCTCCAGGTTCATTGCCAAGCGACACAGTCCCAAACCCTAGAGGAAATGAACATGTGAAAGCTATAACAACTAGGAGTGGGAAGGTTATTGAACCACAATCAGGAAAGGAGAAGATCAGTGAAGGAAAAGTTGAGAAACTTGGTGAAGAAGTGCCTCATGAAGAAGTTGAAGTATCTCAAGATCCTTTGCCCAATGACTCTAATGAAAAGGAGTCACAAAAAGAGCAAACAGTGAAGATTCCACCGCCAATTATTAAGTTGCCCTTTCCTCAACGACTCAAGAAGGAGAATGATAAAAAACAGTTTGGGAAGTTTCTGGAGGTCTTTAACAAGCTACAAATCAATATACCGTTTCGCTGAAGCTCGGAACAAATGCCCTCATATGTGAAATTCATGAAGGAGATGTTGTCTAAGAAGAGAAGGATTGGACACGAAGAGACCATTATGCTTACGGAGGAATGCAGGTGCAATCCTTCAAAAGAAGCTTCCTCCTAAGCTTAAGGATCCTGGAAGCTTCTCAATTCCATGCACTATTGGGGATAGAACATTTGGAAAAGCTTTATGTGATCTTGGTGCAAGCATTAGTCTCATGCCTTTGTCTATCTTCAAGCAATTGGGGATCGGCCAAATAAAGCCCACCATGGTAACTCTTCAATTTGCGGATAGGTCTATGAAGCATCCTCATGGAGTTATTGAAGACGTATTAGTGAAAGTTGACAAGTTCATCTTCCCGGTGGACTTCGTTGTTCTTGACATGGAAGAAGATAGAGACATTCCTTTGATTTTGGGGCGGCCGTTTCTTGCAACTGGTAGAGCTCTCATTGATGTGGCGGATGGGACTTTAACATTAAAGGTCCAAGAGGAAGCCATCACTTTTAATGTCTTTGAAGCTATGAAGCACCCGGGAGATCGAGAAGCATGCTTTAGCATTGACGTATGTGACTCCTGTACCTCCAATTCTTATAGGGAAGGCAGCCTCTCTTCACTTCTTGAAAAAGTGCTTGTTGAATCAAAAGTGAAAGCTGATGATGATGATGATCTGACAATTAGAGAAATACTTAGCTTGTTGGAAAACTCATCCCCCGATCCTAAAGATGAACAACAAGAATGGGAGGAATTGGTGAGAGGAGAAGATGAAACCCAACAAAAAAGAGATGAAGTGCCAAAGGTTGAGCTCAAACCACTACCCACACACTTAAAATATTCCTTTCTTGGTGAGCACAATTCATACCCTATCATCATCAATGCTGAATTGAGCCAAATGGAAGAAGAAAAATTGTTGAAGGTATTACGGGATCATAAGAGAGCCATCGGATGGTCGATCGGTGATTTGAAAGGAATAAGTCCTTCTTTGTGCATGCACAAAATTCTCATGGAAGAAAATCATAAAACGGCAGTAGTGCACCACAAAGGAGGCTTAATCCGGTCATGAAAGAAGTGGTTCGTAAGGAGGTCTTCAAGCTTCTTGATCTTGGGCTTATCTACCCCATCTCAGACAGCCCTTGGGTTAGTCCCATCCAGGTTGTGCCTAAAAAGGGTGGGACAACAGTGGTTATGAATGAAAACAATGAATTGATACCCACTCGGACGGTTACGGGATGGAGGGTATGCATTGACTACCGAAGGTTGAATGATGCAACAAGGAAGGATCATTTTCCACTTCCTTTTATTGATCAGATGTTAGAGCGGTTGGCCGGGCATGAATACTATTGCTTTTTGGATGGATATTCCGGCTATAACCAGATTGCTGTGGCTCCAGAGGATCAGGAGAAAACAGCATTTACATGCCCTTATGGAGTGTTTGCTTACAGAAGAATGCCCTTCGGACTTTGCAACGCACCAGCCACATTCCAAAGGTGTATGATGTCCATCTTCTCTGATATGATTGAAAAACATATCGAAGTATTCATGGATGATTTCTCTGTGTTTGGTTCTTCATTTGATATATGCTTGCATAACTTGTCTTTAGTTTTAAAAAGATGTGAAGAAACAAACTTGGTTTTAAACTGGGAAAAATGCCATTTCATGGTGAGAGAGGGAATTGTTTTAGGGCACCGCATCTCTAACCAAGGGATTGCAGTTGATCGTGCCAAAGTTGAAGTTATTGAAAAACTTCCCCCTCCCACTAATTTAAAAGGCATTCGTAGTTTTTTGGGCATCTTGGCTTTTATAGGAGATTCATAAAAGATTTTTCGAAAATTGCTAAACCTCTCAGTGATCTCCTAGTAAAAGATGCTCCATTCAATTTTAATGAGACATGCATGTTAGCTTTTAACACTTTGAAGCATAAACTGACCACTGCACCAATTGTAATTGCACCTGATTGGGGTTTGCCATTTGAAATTATGTGTGATGCAAGTGACACCTTCTTTGTAGGTGTTGTTCTAGGTCAAAGGAAAGATAAGTTGTTGCATGTGATTTATTATGCGAGTCATGTCTTAAATGTTTGCACAACTTAATTATGCTACTACGAGAAAAGAGTTATTAGCTATTGTTTATGCATTTGACAAGTTTCGTTCTTACTTGGTGGGTTCCAAAGTGATTGTGTATACGGATCATGCAGCCTGTCCCGGTACCTTTTCGCCAAGCAAGATTCGAAACCAAGGCTTATCCGATGGATTCTATTCTTTGCAAGAGTTCGATCTGGAGATAAAAGATAAGAAGGGAACCGAGAATTCGGTGGTGACCATTTATCTCGGTTGGAAAGTGCAGATGAAAATGAGGAGAAAAGACCAATCAATGATCAGTTTTCTGATGAGCAGTTATTGACTGTGGTGAGCTTACCATGGTACGCCGATATAGCAAACTACAAGGTTGGCAAAGTGATTCCCGTGGATTTTAATTCACAACAGCGGAAAAGGTTCTTCCATGAAGCCAAGTTCTATGTGTGGGACGAACCATTTCGTACAAGAGAGGTGTTGATGGGTTATTGAGAAGATGTGTGCCTGAAGAAGAGCAAGAACAAATTTTGTGGCATTGTCACAATTCTGGGTATGGTGGACATTTTAGTGGAGATAGGACAGCAGCTAAGGTCCTACAATCGGGGTTATTTTGGCCATCACTTTTCAAGGATGCGTTTGCATATGTCAAGAGGTGTGATAGATGCCAAAGAAGCAGGAAATATCTCAAAGAGGAATGAGATGCCCCAAAATCCCATCTTAGAAGTTGAAGTATTTGATGTTTGGGGTATCGACTTCATGGGCCCTTTTCCTTCTTCATATTCTAAGGTATACATCTTGGTGGCTGTGGATTATGTTTCAAAATGGGTGGAAGCCGCAG
This sequence comes from Ormosia emarginata, assembly GCA_029884605.1. Taxonomy (NCBI): domain Eukaryota; kingdom Viridiplantae; phylum Streptophyta; class Magnoliopsida; order Fabales; family Fabaceae; genus Ormosia; species Ormosia emarginata. Next base: position 8,187,674 of record JAQQTP010000056.1, on the reverse strand, counting down.
CTGTCCAGACCAATGATGCCAATGTTGTGATTGGGTTCGTGAAGAAGCAAATTTTCTCAAGGTTTGGGGTGCCCCGGGCCCTAATAAGTGATGAGGGTACCCATTTCTGCAACAGGAAGCTTGAAACTTTACTGAGAAAATATAATGTTCATCATAGAATTGCTACTCCCTATCACCCTCAAGCAAGCGGTCAAGTTGAAGTGTCCAACCGACAATTGAAGCTAATCCTGGAGAAAACAGTAAATTCTTCTAGGAAGGACTGGGCAATGAAGCTAGATGATGCTCTCTGGGCATATAGAACCGCCTTCAAGACTCCAATTGGCATGTCTCCATTCCAATTGGTTTATGGCAAGGCATGCCATTTACCTCTTGAATTGGAGCATAGGGCACTATGGGCAACAAAGTTCTTGAACTTTGATTTGACAAAAGCAGGAGAGTCAAGGATATTGCAGCTCCATGAACTTGAGGAATTCCTAACTCACCTATGAGAATGCCAAGATTTATAAGGAGAATACCAAGAAATGGCATGACAAAAGGATCGTTCACAAAGAACTCCAGAAAAGGCCAACTAGTACTTTTATTCAATTCAAGATTGAGGTTGTTTCCAGGAAAGCTCAAGTCTAGGTGGTCTGGCCCGTTTGAGATCAAGCAAGTGTTTCCTAATGGTGTGGTGGAGGTGAAAGACCCGAATTCAGATCGAAGCTTCAAGGTGAATGGGCAAAGGCTCAAACCCTACTTTGGGGGAGATGTTGAGCGAAGAAGGGAGTCCATCAACTTGATCTTCACTTAAAGCAATCAAACGTCAGGCTCGGGACGTTAAACAAGCGCTCTTGGGAGGCAACCCAAGCTCGGTTTTGTTTTCTTTCATTCTTGTTACAGTTCACAGTTCTGCTTTTGATTAATTGTTTTGGGTTGGATGTGGTTTTAATTTGTTCCCTGTTTTTTATTATTAATTGATGATGGTTGAAATTGTTCGAGTGGAAAACAAGTGAAGAAGAGCTGGGTTGGGGAAGTTCTAATGAGAATCGGGGGTAGAAACAGGTTTGCATGGTTTGCATGAGTGTTAAGCTTCCAATAATAGCGCCCAGGCGCTCTCATATACAGCGCCTAGGCGCTTATATCAAGGAAAATGGGTGTTGTTCACTGCTTGTACAGCGCCTAGGCGCTGTAAACATGGCGCCTAGGCGCCAATGTTACGTCTTCCCTGGATTGGAAGCGTCTGGACGGTGTATCACAGCGCCTAGGCGTTTTTGTTTTGTTAAATTCTACTCTGCCTATATAGCGCCCAGGCGCTTAAAAAACAGGCGCCTAGGCGCCTGTGCCATGATATCCCTGGAACATCAGCGTCCAGACGCTGTAATCTCAGCGTCTATACGCTGTGTTTTCGTAATTTTTTTTAAAAAAAAAAAAGAAAAAAAAATATATACAAATAAAAAATTAAAAAAAAAAAAAATACCAGCGCCTAGGCGCTTCGGACAGGGCGCCTAGGCGCTCATATCAGATTCTGCGTTTTAAAACGCAGAACCCTTCCCTTCCCCCTCATTTTGTTCCCCTAATCTTCCCTTCCCTTCTCACACCCCACTCGCCGAACCCTATCTTTCTTTCTCCCTCTCTCTCTCTCTCTCTCTCTCCCTAATTGCATTGCATTCTAACCTCCCTCTCCACTACCTCCACCGTACCCTACCCCATTCTTCCCCTTTTCCCTTCTTTTCTCCACAAACCGTAAATCCCTTTTCGCAGTGCATCCATCCTGTTCTTTTTGCATTCCTTGCCCAGGTGAGTGTTCTTTTAATTTTTATTCTCATTTTTTACTTGGTTTTGTGTACATGTTGATTTGTATGTGAATGCATGGGTTGATTATCCCACGCACCATTTTCTCTTCCATTTTATGACTATGGGTTAGGGATTTCCCAATGCTTGCATGTACCTATTTTCATTGTGGAAATGCTTAACACATTGCCTGTGTATGAAGGACTTTGTTGATGACTTTGGGTATTTTGGGTGAATTTTGGAATTTCTGAGTAATTCTTAGGGTTCATCAGGCTATTTTTGCGTGATTTGTGGTAATTCTGGATATGGGTGATTGTTGTTCATTTTGGGTTCAAGTGTATGCTCATAATTCTGAGTAATTTTTGGTTTTAATGCAAAATGCCTGTTGTGATTGCAAAATTTTGCATTATATGTGTACAGGTTCTCATAAATTCTGAACTCCTGAATTGTACACTAAGCTTTTCTCTGTTTTGATTACAGGATCATGGCACCCAAGCTGCAACCCACCCGAAAACGCAAGACTCAAGGAGAGAGCTCCCGCCAACAAACTGCGTTTAATGCTGATCTCTTCTTGTCGGCGGAGCATGAGAAACGCCTGAATGAATTCCTATGCAACTGGGGATTTGTCCCAGAACGAGGGATATTTTTGAACAATGGGGAGTGCGATGAAATTTTCAACCAAATCTTGAGGAGGAACTGGTCAAAGCTCTGCAAATTACCGGTCGATGGGTCTGCTTCCATCGTCCGTGAATTTTACGCAAATGCATTTCGGTCAGAGGATGATGCCCGCAACAAATTTGAATCCTACGTCAGGGGGCGTCGCATTCTATTTGATGCCCGAACTCTGGACCGATTCTTGGAGACACCCGAAGAAGTTGGTGATTATGGGTACACCAAGCTAAAGAAAGAAGCATTGAACCCTGACTTAGTGCTTCGAACCATCTGCAAACAGGGGGCACAGTGGGAACTGGACTCAGGCGGCTACCCGAAGTTTTTGAAGAAGTCTGATTTGCTACCCATTCCAAAAGCCTGGTGCACGTTCTCCGAAGCTGGATTCTTCCCCAACTCTCACCATCAAGAGGTGACGAGGGATCGGGCGCTCTTGATTTTTGCTATTGTGACTGGGCGATCAGTGGATGTGGGCTTGCGATCTCCGTAACATGCAAACGTTGGCCTGGCAAAGCAGGGACCGGCGGTCCCGTTTATGGTACCCCGCCTCATCACCCGGTTATGTCGGGCAAATGGGTGGAGATCACTGGTGATGTCTCAATCGAGCCGGCTCCACCGTGGACGTGGCCATGATCAACCGGTACTTACAAGACGATGACCCCAACCGATTCCTCCAGCGGCTAGAGCCGGGCAGCCGGCCACCTCGTCCCCGTCCGAGAGACTTCATCCGGTGGAGTTGAACGTCGTCTCCAACGCCTTGAGACCTATATGGTTCGGTCGAGCCAAGCAATAGAGATGATGCTTGAGGAACCCAGCGGTTCGGTTAAATGTCGATCCGGATGCCTAGGCGGCATCCCACTTCCAACCAGAGGAGTCGAGAGTGAAGATGGAGCGATGCTTTGGTGGGGAAGACAATGAGAGCGACGACGATGATCTTCAAGGGGAGTTTCTATTTTCTTTTTCCTTTATGTGTTTTGCATTTCCAGTTTTTATTTTCTTTTTGCTTTTGTTGTTATTCATCTTTGTTTGAAGTCAATACTCGAGCGCTTGGGGACAAGCACGAGAGTAAGTTTGGGGGAGTTAAGTTTAGTTAGAAAATTTAATCTTTGTTATGATTGGACTACCCCATTTTTGCTAATCCCTTTCAAAAAAAAAAAAAAAAAAAAAAAAAAAAGAGGATGCATGGCAGCTGTGTGATCTTGTTGTTTGCAGTTCGTTAGGAATGGTTTCATACCACCCTTACATGAATCTAGTTGCTTGGCTATTAATGGGTTTTGGTAAATAATTTGCATTCATTATCCTGGGAATGAGTATTGAGCCTCCAACATGATTTTATTCGTGAGTGGACACGTGTGAGGCTTTACTCTCCGCATTTGCTTGATTCTCGATGCACTCATGATTTACACAGTATGTGATCTGAATTAAGCCATTTTGATTGCTGAGCCAGCCCCCAAAAACAAACCCCATGACCACATCTTTTGCATGACCTTTGAGCTTAATGAGTCTCTTTCTTGGTTGAACCCTCCTATTTGACCTAGCCTTATGAGTGACATCCTAAGAGACTAAGGGAGCATTGGAAGTTGAAAAGAGGAGAAAATTTGAGTTAAAAAAAAAAAAAAAAAAAAAAAAAAAAAAGGAGGAGAATGGATTTACTTGAATCGCTATCCCTTTGAGGCCGATGGAGTTCTTGGGTGATACTTGACAATGATCAAGTACCCTTTGAGACCAGTGTAGGTTCTTGGGAAAATTCAAAAAAAAAAAAAAAAAAAAATTTGGAAGGTTTGAGATTTCTGAATAGATAAATTGTTAGAAATACCAATGCTCATTTGCTCTCCAAGGTAGTTGTTTTACATGTTCATCTCTTTACCTTGTACCTTGGCACCAATGAAGTTTTGAATTTTAGCCTTCTGAGGGTTACATGGTGTGAATCATGAGCTTGCATTTTGAGAAGAAGATCAAATTCATGGGGGTGGGCTCACGGTGTGTTGACTGAGAGAAACACAAGCCTAAACACAGGAGGGATTGAGTGAGCATTCACTTGAAATCATCTTGCATGTATTGGTTGCCAGATCCATTAACTTCCAAGTGATGATTGAGCAATGTAATGTTGGTATGACTCCAACGTCTAATTTCCAGTTGAACTTCAGTTTGCACAGTTGTGGGTTATAATCGTGGGAATGCTTGGTTGGTTGCCGTACCTATGGTTTTGTTCTTTGCCCGAGGACGTGGCAAATGTTAAGTTTGGGGGAGTTTGATAACCACGCCAAAGGCATGGTTATATGCCTACTAATTCTAGTATAATTCCCTTGATTTTACCCTTTTTACTGCTCATTGCCCTGATAAATTGCAAAAATTGATTGTGAGATTGTGATTTAACTTAGTCAATCAAAAAGATGGTGAATTCTCATTCTTTTACTGTGTCTTTGCAGGAAAACACCGAAGAAGAACGGATTTGAAGTCTCCAAGGAAGATTATAAGCAATTCTGCTGATCACAGGGCGCCCAGGCGCTACAGAATGAGCGCCTAAGCGCCCTTGAAGACTTCAGAGGAAATCCACTGGGCATAAAGCGCCTAGGCGCTCAAGACGAAGCGCCTAGGCGCCCGTGAATCATGAAGAGGATGCGTGCTGGACAGATAGCGCCTAGGCGCTACAGACGCAGCGCCTAGGCGCTCAAGACAGAATATAAGTTAAATTTTGCTGACCTAATTGGGGGGGTGCGCGGAGAATAGGAAGGAGGAGCACGGATCATTGCTATTCCGGGGCCTTCTGAGGTGTTCTGAAGAGAAGAAAGCGTGGAAACGAATCAGATCTTCACCTACTTATGGAGTTCCCCTTTTCTCTTCTCTTATTTCAGTTTTTACAATAGTTGTCATGTGTAGCTAAATTCCCTTTGTTGGGATTGAGTGGATTTTGATGGATTTTGCTTGTAATTGACTTGGGAATTGGTATGCTTAATGGATTCTTCTATTTTGAGTTTATAATCTTTGTTCTTAAAGTTTTATAAGGTTTGATAACCCTTAGACTACTTTTTGGGTTTATGCATTGGATGGAAATTTCTTGTGTGGATTTCGTTTAAGATTATAAACCTTGTGATTCATCATGCTAGGAATAGTAGATGAATGCTTGTTATCTTGTTGAATTCTCAATCTTAATGCTTTGTCCCTATTAGAATCACCTAAAGAATTAGGGGTTTTGATTAGGATTTAAGGTTCTTGTGCCTAAGGAATTAGGACTTGGATATTTAAGTGAATTCGATAACAAAATAGAAGTAAAAATTTGTTTTAACCCCAATTTAATCTGCAGCAAAAGAAATCAAAGGAAGCTCGATCCCAACTCCTTCATTAATTGATTATTTGTCATTTTGCATACTAAGTGTTTGTTTAATTGCCTAATAGAAAAAATCCAAAAATATTTTTATTGCATAAGTTCATTGTTAGTCGTATCTTGCTATTAGAGCTCACTTTGATCCAAATCTTAGTTTAAATAGTAGCTAACTTCGTGAATTGGTACTTGGCCATCGATCCCTAAGAACGATATCCGGTTTCTCACCGTTTTTATTACTTGACGATCCGGTACACTTGCCGTGGTCCCATCAACCACCAAAAGATCCTAAAAGCCTTCAAACTTGAACTTAGAAAAAGTGACTGAAGATGGATGAATTTGATGAAGATCACAACATGAAAGTGTCTTCAAATGTTATCTAGATTCAAGATATGTAGTTGTTTTGAAATAAACAAGATTGGAGAGTACTTTGTGGGTGTTTGCCGAAACTTGCAAGGAGAGAAAAATGAGAGAGTTTTTGATACTTTGTTTCTTGAAAAGGTGATAAGATGAACACAAAGAGATAGTAAATATGATTATGGTCATCTAAGCTTATTCTACAAGCTTCTTGGCCATATGCACCTAGGGTGATGAGTGGCCAAACTTCTCCTCCAAGCTTGTTTCTCATTGGTTCACAAATTTGAGTCATAGCCACCAAAATGGATTTCCATCAAACTTAGCTTATAAGTTTTCTTTCCATTGGTGCAAAACAAGGTGATTCATAAGAGGTAGTGATGAGGTTCATGACTAAGCTTATGATTAATCACCTAACTAGATATTTACCAGTAGATATTAACCAATGGACAAAGGTTACTGCTAGTAATGTAACACCCCTTTGGAGGATGTCACATATATAAAGAAAATAAATAAAATCTACCCAAGTTATAAAACATTTAATACATAATAATATGGGTCGTAAAATAATTCCTGTTAAACAGATTATTAAAAATAAAATAATGCGAAAAACATAAAATAAACAGAACAACATCACTCATAATATACATATGTTCCAAGTTATAAGTTATACAAATAATTTACAACTACAACTACAAATATTTAAACAAACAGAAATAAATCAAAACATTAAAGAGTCAATATATACATACGCGAGCGACGCCCCAAAATACACATCATAAATATTTATTCCTCTGATGGATCACTCTCAGGAAACTCATCAGAAGATAAATACCCAGGATGCCTCGACACTCGGCGGACATGAGACCGCGTAGTCGATACGAGTGTCATCTCACTAGGCTCAGTGGGTACACCACCCCAATGACGCCTAATGGATAAAGGTAACTCTAAATGCAGAAACACCGTCGTCGTCATCACTGGCTCGTCATCAAATCTATGGCGTAGGGTCACCGTCATCCGTCCCGCATACGTCACGGAGTCTCTATCTCCTCTCATGTGCCACGCTAACGATCCACCGTGAAACTCGAGAGTCACGAACCCCAAAAATCCAGGCACCGCCATACCAAAACTAATCAATCCAATAGATATGGATGATCAGATGGTTCTTGATCGTCAAACTGGTCGTCGGCTGGCTGATCTTCCTCCTCCTCGGGGTACAGAACCTCCAGAGGCTGTTCCTCTTCCTCTTCCTCAAACTCTTTACCGCGTAAAATAAATATACAGGAAATATACACAATATAGAAAAGAGGTAAGACAATCTAAAATCATCACAAACATGGTAAATAAGAAAACGTCAAACAACAGTTATACAATTCATGCAATATGAAAAGCTATAACAGAAATCAGTAACCAAATAAAAAAAAGATTTAATTATCATAACGACACATAATATCACAGATAAAATAAAACATCACAGATAAAATAATAGAACAGATAAATAATCCTCATAATACTAACCAGATAAAATAGACAGATAATATAAAATAAAGTTCCAGATATACTCATATAAAATATGACACGTTCCTACTCCATGGAGCTAAACAACACAGATACCACAAATATCAGAGGGAATGACTCGCAAAAATCTATTAGTACCACGGCTGCCCAGCCAACTATTCCGCGGTCATACGTTGCGTCTATAACTCCACATCACTGGGAATTTTACCATCCAGGCGTGGTGTAGTTCACTGTCTCACGTCGTGACACTACGGGCAAATGTACTACTAGATTTTACAAATCTCGATTAAATATAGTGCGTGTCGAGTCCATTAGTGTGCTATCAGTTACCACGGCCCAGTGGAGCGACCGACTGTCCATATATGGAATCCCGTACACTAAAGTCTCCAAGTTCATTAGAACAATGAACCACACTACGTTTATCGCATCGACAACACGATGTAATTCACCTCGTCAACCAAAATTCACCAAAAATTAGCAAATTACCAAAATACCCTCATGGTATAAAAATATGCCCTCATGGCTTGCCCTCAATGGCAAAAATATACAGTAAGTCCCACCGGACAAATACTGTCTCAAAGCCTGTACGAGTTCACCTCATAGCCCAACAACAGAAAATACAGAAAATTCCAGAAAAATACTGTTTCGGTCAATCGCATAGAAATTTTATCGCGTTTTCACAATCTCGTCGTTTTTATAAACATTTTGAAATCGCGTAAATATATTTTTTTTTTGTTTTCAAAATCGCGTAGGATTTTTAATACGTTTTCTCAATCGCGTAAGATTTTTAAATTATTTCCTTGACCGAATTCCTTAAAAATTACTGTTTAAATAAACAGAAATAATAAATAATACTTTTAAGCTACGTATATTATTTTCTATACCGTATACTGTCTTTTGAACCTCTTCTCTATCTTATTTGTCTGTTTTTACTAAAAATTGACAGTATTTTGTTTAGAAAATTAATAATAATGGTTTCCTAATTTTTTTCGTAAAAACTCTGTTTATTTAAATAAACCGGATAATTTAATCTTTTAAAAACTCCTAACATGCTTCAAAATATAGTATGAGCTATATGTTAAAAATTCTTAAAGATTACTGTATTTCCTTTATAACAATAAAATCATTAATTTTAATTCCTTAAAAAAATTCTTGTTAACATATAATGCCTTCTTTATACTTGAAAATGGTTTGGAATTGATTTTAGAAATCAAGAATATCTAGTTTGGCATGTTGGCCGAATTTCCTAAATCCTTTGAAATTGATTTCTAAATTATTTCTCATCTTCTAAATATATGTCAAACTTATTGTATTGTCTAAATTCGTTTAACCATTGTTTTAGAAAATGGTTTTTGAAATCAACACATTCATTTTAGGCATGTTGGCCGAAAATACTAAGTCTTACCATTTGATTTCTAAATTCATTTTCTTTGATCTAATCAACTTGAAACCTTCTTAATTCTCCTAGGTTAATTAAATTACCTTTTAAGAAAATTAAGAGAACATTTTGGTTCTCCATTTGGTTAGTGGTCGTGAGCCTTGGTGTGGTGTTCTTTGGAACACACATACATTTCCTTTACATGTTATTCACATCCTATACATTATCATGCCATTCTATACTTTATCATGCAATTCTAACACATGCAATATTATCAAAGCTTATAGACATGCAACTTAAAGCTTGTAGACATGTAATTTATTACAAACAACAAATAGGAAAGCTACTAACAAATACACAACCACATCAAATAAGCTACTAACAAGCACATACATGAATCCTTATGGATTCTACAATCACAAAATCAACTCCATCTTCTTACCACCATCCATAGATGATAAGATTTGTCTTCCTCTTACCTTAAATGAAGACAAATGGATTCTTTCACTCCTCCTAGGGTCACGGTTTTCCTCCTTCAAGAACCTAACAAACTTAAACAAAAACTACAAGTTACTAACCATTGAAAAAGAACCTAAACCATGGATAAATCATGGCTTAGAACTTTGAAAAAGAATTTAGAAAAGAAAAACAAGAGATTTCACCTCCTTTGTACAAACTTCCAAGTAGGTTTTCAAGCTTCAAATGTAAGATTTTGAAAGAACTCTCAACTAGAGATGTTCTTAGGATTGTGTTTAGGTTTAGAAAACTTGGTTAGAAGAAATTTAGAGTGATTGGATGGTAGGGTTATAGGTTTGGCTGAATAGAGCTCTAGGAAAGCTTCAATGGAGTTTTGAAATTTTGGAAGAGAGAGAAGATAGAAAAATGCATGAAAGATGAAGTGATCTTTTGGTCTTCCAACCTCACTTGGCCGTAGCCTTCATTGCATGCAAGGTGTGCATGGGCTTGGCTTCATCCTAGCCTTAGAATGCATCAAAGGTCAAGATTAAGCCTTGATTAGCAAGCTTGTTTCCTATTGGTTGCTCCTAACCTAGTCATTACCCTTAGTCACCATGCTTAGTCACTAATAACCTAGTCATCAAGCCTTATCATCATGTTCAAGAATGTTCCTCCACTAATCATGTTTAATTAAGCTACTAAGTTAATTGGTTTAGCTAAACGTGAGTCCCGCAAAACATTTCCGGGTCCACTGTCACTAGATTATACTGACTAATAAAATAATATTATAATAATACAAAATTATTTTATTTGAAAGTTAAATCCTAAAAATTAAAAGATTAATTTTAGGCTCATTCAGAATTGGGTTTAGTAAGATCCCCCGCCTCTGAATAATTGAAAACAGATTTTACCGGTCCGAAAAAATATTATTTTCTTGCCCCATAGCAAATCACATAAAAAGCCCATATAAAATCACAGACAGTAATATTGGACACTAAATCAAGTAGAAAACAATTAAAAATAGCAAAAACAGTACAAACAGCACGTTCGGGACGTAATGGTCATTTTCTTATTTTTTCCCACAACGTAGCTAATCATCCAAAAAGTTTGAATAAAATTACAGACAGTATTAATTGTCTGTATATCTTTCAAAAAAATTAAAACAGTAGCTCGGAAAAACTTTTATTTTACCGTCTCGAAACAAATTACGTAAAAAGACCAAATAAAATTTGAGCCTGTATAAACGTATTTGTATTTCATGCAGAAATCGAGAAACAGTAAAATAGGGACACAACGGTCATTCACACGAAAACTTGAAAAACAGTAAACAGTACATTCGGAACATTTTTTAAAAATTGGGGTGTTACAACTCTCCCCAACAAATAAAAATTTTGTCCTCGAAATTCGCTGTTCCTCAAAACAAATGAGGATACTGATCCTTCATTTTATCTTCCAGCTCCCAGGTAGCTTCACCCGTCACATCATTCCATATGACCTTCACTAGCTCAATCATTTTCCCTCGAAGCTGCTTTACCTTTCTGTCCTCAATTCTGACAGGTAAAGTCTCATAAGTCAAATTCTCCTTCAGCTGCACTTCATCTAGCTGTATAACATGCGTCGAATCTGGTATATACTTTCGTAACTGAGACACATGAAACACGTCATGCGGATTCGACGAAAACGGCGGCATAGCGATCGATACGCTACGGGACCTATACGTCGGATAATCTGATACGGTCCAATGAACTTAGGAGTAAGTTTCTTAGACTTAATAACTCTTCCGACACCAGTCGTAGGAGTAACTCTTAGAAACACATGCTCACCCTCCTCAAATTCAAGAGGTCGTCTTCGTTTATCCGCATAACTTTTCTATCTGCTTTGCGTCGTCTTCATCTTCTCTTGTATCATCTTTACCTTTTCCTTAGTCTGTTGTACAAGATTGGGTTCAATAGTCATACTTTCCCCATCTTGATACCAACATAACGGTGTCCGACATCGTCTTCCATACAATGCTTCATAAGGTGCCATTCCGATGCTTGAGTGAAAACTATTGTTGTAGGTGAATTCTATCAAAGATAAAAATTCATCCTAACTTCCTCGTTGTTCTAAAACACAAGCACGCAACAGATCTTCCAAAGACTGTATAGTTCTCTCTGTCTGACCATCTGTCTGCGGATGATACGCTGAACTCAGTCGCAACTTCGTTCCCATAGCTTCTTGCAGACTCCGCCAAAACCTTGACGTAAACCTCGGATCTCGATCAGAAACTATACATGTAGGTACACCATGTAATCTGACAATTTCACTGATGTACAATTAAGTTAATCTTTCCAATGAATACTTAATATTAATTGGTAAGAAATGAGCCGATTTCGTAAGCCTATCGACTATAACCCATATCGAATCATGACCTTTCCTCGTTTTTGGCAAATCGGTAACGAAATCCATCGATATACTATCCCATTTCCATTCTGGAATAGATAATGGTTGTAACATTCGAACTGGTCTTTGATGTTCCACTTTCGCCTTTTGACGGACTAGACAAGTTGACACGCACCTAATAACATCACTCTTCAATCCATGCCACTAGAATAACTTCTTCAAGTCTTGGTACATTTTTGTTATGCCTGGATGCATACTCAATAGACTAGTATGGGCATGTTCCACAATATATCGCCTCAGCTCCCGGTCACGAGGAACACAGACTCTACCCCGAAACTTCAGAATTCCATCAGTTCCTTCTTTGAACTCTATTGTCTCGTCTTGCTTTATTTGTTCTCTTATTCCTTGCAAAAATTCATCGGCATTCTGTTTTTCCCTTATGTCTTCCATCAGCTCGCTCGAGATAGTAACCATGTTAATACAGATCTTCCTCGGTTTCAACTCAACAAATGACCACACATCTCTAAACTGTTCAATGAGCTCCTTTTCCTTGATCATCAGAGCAGAAGCACTGATAATCTTTCTACTTAAGGCGTCAGCCACAACATTCGCCTTGCCAGGGTGGTACAACAGTTGAAAATCATAATCTTTCGGAATTCTAACCATCTCCGCTGCCTCATGTTCACTCCTTCGATCATACAAGTATTTCAAGCTCTTGTGATCACTGAAAATATTGAACGTTGCTCCATAGAGAAAATGTCTCCATATCTTCAGAGCAAAAACCACAGCGGCCAATTCCAAATCATGCGTCGGATAATTCCTCTCATGAACCTTCAATTGTCGAGAAGCATACGCCACAACGTTCCGATCTTGCATCAACACGCATCCTAGCCCTTGATAAGAAGCGTCGCAATACACATCAAAAGATTTCGTCGAATCTGGTAAGATCAACACAGGTGCAGTTGTTAACCTCTGCTTCAACTCTTGAAAACTGGCATCACGTTCTTTCGTCCATTCAAAAGCTTGATTTTTCGTCGTAAGTTGCGTAAGTGGTCCAGCAATCTTGGAAAAACCCTCGATAAACCTCCGATAATAACCAGCAAGTCCAACAAAACTTCGAACTTCTGTTACCGTCTTAGGTCTTTCCCACTGCAAAACAATCTCCACTTTAGATGGGTCTACTGCAATACCTTCTTTAGAAATTGCGTGACCTAGAAACTGAACTTCCTCCAACCAGAATTCACACTTAGCCAATTTCGCATATAGTTGCTTCTCCCTCAAAATCTGAAGAACAATACCCAGATGTTCAGCATGCTCTTCCTTCGATTGAGAATAGATCAGAATGTCATCGATAAAGACAACAACAAATCTGTCTAAATAAGGATGAAAAATCCTGTTCATATAATCCATAAATATGGCAGGAGCATTCGTCACTCCGAATGGCATTACCTGATACTCATAATGTCCATAACGAGTTCGAAAAGCGGTTTTCGGTACATCTTCCCCTTTGACACGAATTTGATGATAACCAGATCTCAGATCTATCTTGGAAAATACCACAGCTCCTTTCAACTGATCCATCAAGTCGTCAATTCTTGGAAGCGGATATTTATTCTTGATAGTCACCTTGTTCAGCTGACGATAATCCACACAAAGCCGAGACGTTCCGTCCTTCTTCTTAACCAAAAGCACTGGTGCAACCCATGGTGAAACACTAGGTCGCACAAACTCTTTCTCCAACAGCTCCACCAATTGCTTCTTCAGCTCCTCCAATTCCACTGGCGACATACGATACGGTGCAATTGAGATAGGACTGTTCTGGTACTAAATCAATTGAAAACTCGATCTCCTCTCGGGTGGCAAACCGGTACGTCATCAGGAAAAACATCAGGAAACTCGTTGACAACAGGAATAGTATTCACATCCTTCTCATTCTTAACTTCTAGAGAAGACAATACCATATATCCCTGCGCTCCATCTCTTAACAAAGACTTGACCTTAACAGCAGTTAAGAACCCAGACTTTTCTTCCTTAGGAAAAACTATGGTTTTACTGGCACAATCTATAGGGATATGGTTAGAACATAACCAGTCCATCCCTAAGATTACATCTATTTCTACAAGCGGTAAACAAATCAAGTTGACCATAAACAGACAGCCCTTCACAACAACAGGACAATCCAAACACATCTTTGATGCAATCATAGGTTTAGCAGTTGGAGTAGAAACACTCAACTTAACATTCAAAGAAGACACAGGCAACTTCAATCTTTCCACACAATTATATGCAATAAACGAGTGTGTAGCACCAGAGTCATACAACACAGTCAGATGGTTACCTCCAATGTCACCTTCTCCTTGTATAAGATCATCAGATTGAGAAATCTCAGTTCCCTTCATGGTATAAACACGCCCTCCAGATCTCGGTTGAGTATTCCTTGATTTCTGCTGGCTAGCACGAACATAACGAACAGCAGGTTTCTTTTCCGGTTGAGTACAATCCTTTGACATGTGCCCAGGTTGCTTACAGTTAAAACAAACTGTACCTCTAAGCGTGCATTCCGACGAGATATGGCCTTTCTTCCCGCACTTAAAACATGTCGGCGTGAATGCCACTCTCTGTCCAGCTCCACTACCACTTGCACCTCCACTAACTGAGGGTCGTTGAGATTGAGTTCCTGTTGGTCTGGAATACGGCTTACGCTGGAACCGATTCGTATTACTACCTCCACCTCTCTGAAACCTTGTCGGCCTAAAGTTCCGATTCCTCTGATCTCTAGATGGCTCCAACTCCTCAAGTCGAGCACAAGCATCCACTAAAGCATGAAACTGAGTCATTCTCAAAGATACCACTCCTCGTTTCAGTTCCACCCTTAACCTGATTCAAACTTCCGACATCTCCACACATCGTCTTGTCGTGTCTGAGCATAATCTGAGAATTGAGACAAATTCTCAAACTTTGTGGCATACTCATTCACCGTCATATTCCCCTGTCGCAAACCAAGAAATTCCATTTCTTTGGCATGCCTAGCACTCGCAGGAAAATATTTCTCCAGAAAAACATTAGAAAACACTTCCCATGTGATTTTTGTTCCTTCAGCTTGCAAAACTCGGCGGGTTCCTCTCCACCAATGTTCTCCATCTCCCCTCAACATGAACACAGCATAAGTCACCTTCTTGTCGTCTGTGCATCTCATTCCTTCAAAAATCCTTTCCAAGTCTTGTATCCATTGACTTGCCTTCTCCGGATCAACCTCGCCTCTAAATTGTGGCGGATTATGGCGCCTAAATTAAGACAAATTTAGGGCATCAGCAGTAGCATCTTGCTGTTGAGCTGCTCTCACATTCTACTGCATCATTACTTCAGCCATCCGCTGCATAGCCTCAGCAGCCGCAATCATAGGGTCCACATCACGATTCATGTTCGTACGTCCTCTACCTCGTTCAGACATCTTCTTTCTTCAAACAAAACAAAACAAAATTAGATACATCCTTTTAGATACTTCCGAAAGGATATAAATCACATAGAAGCACACAGCACAAACAAAAACAGACCCAACCACAACCCCAAAAGACTCTAACTTGGGCTCGATACCAACTAATGTAACACCCTTTGGAGGATGTCACATATATAAAGAAAATAAATAAAATCTACCCAAGTTATAAAACATTTAATACATAATAATATGGGTCGTAAAATAATTCTGTTAAGCAGTTATTAAAAATAAAATAATGCGGAAAACATAAAATAAACGAACAACATCACTCATAATATACATATGTTCCAAGTTATAAGTTATACAAATAATTTACAACTACAACTACAAATATTTAAACGAAACAAGAAATCAAAACGGTAAAAGAGTCAATATATACATACGCGAGACGCGCCCAAAATACACATCATAAATATTTATTCCTCTGATGGATCACTCTCAGGAAACTCATCAGAAGATAAATTCCCAGGATGCCTCGACACTCGACGGACATGAGACCGCACAGTCGATACGAGTGTCATCTCACTAGGCTCAGTGGGTACACCACCCCAATGACGCCTAATGGATAAAGGTAACTCTAAATGTAGAAACACCGTCGTCGTCATCACTGGCTCGTCATCAAATCTATGGCGTAGGGTCACCATCATCCGTCCCGCATACGTCACGAAGTCTCTATCTCCTCTCATGTGCCACGCTAACGATCCACCGTGAAACTCGAGAGTCACGAACCCAAAAATCCAGGCACCTCCATACCAAAACTAATCAATCCAATGGATATGGATGATCAGATGGTTCTTGATCGTCAAACTGGTCGTCGGCTGGCTGATCTTCCTCCTCCTCGGGGTACAGAACCTCCAGAGGCTATTCCTCTTCCTCTTCCTCAAACTCTTTACCGCGTAAAATAAATATACAGGAAATATACACAATACAGAAAGAGGTAAGACAATCTAAAATCATCACAAACATGGTAAATAAGAAAACGTCAAACAACAGTTATACAATTCATGCAATATGAAAAGCTATAACAGAAATCAGTAACCAAATAAAAAAAAGATTTAATTATCATAACGACACATAATATCACAGATAAAATAAAACATCACGAGATAAAATAATAGAAACGGATAAATAATCCTCATAATACTAACCAGATAAAATAGACGATAAGATAAAATAAAGTTCCAGATATACTCATATGAAATATGACACGTTCCTACTCCATGGAGCTAAACAACACAGATACCACAGATATCAGAGGGAATGACTCGCAAAAATCTATTAGTACCACGGCTGCCCAGCCAATTATTCCGCGGTCATACGTTGCGTCTATAACTCCACATCACTGGGAATTTTACCATCTAGGCGTGGTGTAGTTTACTGTCTCACGTCGTGACACTACGGGCAAATGTACTACTAGATTTTACAAATCTCGATTAAATATAGTGCGTGTCGAGTCCATTAGTGTGCTATCGGTTACCACGGCCCAGCGGAGCGACCGACTGTCCATATATGGAATCCCGTACACTAAAGTCTCCAAGTTCATTAGAACAATGAACCACACTACGTTTATCGCATCGACAACACGATGTGATTCACCTCGTCAACCAAAATTCACCAAAAATTGGCAAATTACCAAAATACCCTCATGGTATAAAAATATGCCCTCATGGCTTGCCCTCAATGGCAAAAATATATAGTAAGTCCCACCGGACAAATACTGTCTCAAAGCCTGTACGAGTTCACCTCATAGCCCGACAACAGAAAATACAGAAAATTCCAGAAAAATACTGTTTCGGTCAATCGCATAGAAATTTTATCGCGTTTTCACAATCTCGTCATTTTTATAAACATTTTGAAATCGCGTAAATATATATTTTTTTTGTTTTCAAAATCGCGTAGGATTTTTAATACGTTTTCTCAATCGCGTAAGATTTTTAAATTATTTCCTTGACCGAATTCCTTAAAAATTACTGTTTAAATAAACAGAAATAATAAATAATACTTTTAAGCTACGTATAATATTTTTTATACCGTATACTGTCTTTTGAACCTCTTCTCTATCTTATTTGTCCGTTTTTACTAAAAATTAACAAGATTTTGTTTAGAAAATTAATAATAATAGTTTCCTAATTTTTTTTAAAAACTCTGTTTATTTAAATAAACCGGATAATTTAATCTTTTAAAAACTCCTAACATGCTTCAAAATATAGTATGAGCTATATGTTAGAAATTCTTAAAGATTCTTTCATATTTCCTTTATAACAATAAAATCATTAATTTTAATTCCTTAAAAAATTCTTGTTAACATATAATGCCTTCTTTATACTTGAAAATGGTTTGGAATTGATTTTAGAAATCAAGAATATCTAGTTTGGCATGTTGGCGAATTTCCTAAATCCTTTGAAATTGATTTCTAAATTATTTCTCATCTTCTAAATATATGTCAAACTTATTGTATTGTCTAAATTCGTTTAACCATTGTTTTAGAAAATGGTTTTTGAAATCAACACATTCATTTTAGGCATGTTGGCGAAAATACTAAGTCTTACCATTTGATTTCTAAATTCATTTTCTTTGATCTAATCAACTTGAAACCTTCTTAATTCTCCTAGGTTAATTAAATTACCTTTTAAGAAAATTAAGAGAACATTTTGGTTCTCCATTTGGTTAGTGGCCGTGAGCCTTGGTGTGGTGTTCTTTGGAACACACATACATTTCCTTGACATGTTATTCACATCCTATACATTATCATGCCATTCTATACTTTATCATGCAATTCTAACACATGCAATATTATCAAAGCTTATAGACATGCAACTTAAAGCTTGTAGACATGCAATTTATTACAAACAACAAATAGGAAAGCTACTAACAAATACACAACCACATCAAATAAGCTACTAACAAGCACATACATGAATCCTTATGGATTATACAATCACAAAATCAACTCCATCTTCTTACCACCATCCATAGATGATAAGATTTGTCTTCCTCTTACCTTAAATGAAGACAAATGGATTCTTTCACTCCTCCTAGGGTCACGGTTTTCCTCTTTCAAGAACCTAACAAACTTAAACAAAAACTACAAGTTACTAACCATTGAAAAAGAACCTAAACCATGGATAAATCATGGCTTAGAACTTTGAAAAAGAATTTTGAAAAGAAAAACAAGAGATTTCACCTCCTTGGTACAAACTTCCAAGTAGGTTTTCAAGCTTCAAATGTAAGATTTTGAAAGAACTCTCAACTAGAGATGTTCTTAGGATTGTGTTTAGGTTTAGAAAACTTGGTTAGAGGAAATTTAGAGTGATTGGATGGTAGGGTTATAGGTTTGGCCGAATAGAGCTCTAGGAAAACTTCAATGGAGTTTTGAAATTTTGGAAGAGAGAGAAGAGAGAAAAATGCATGAAAGATGAAGTGATTTTTGGTCTTCCAACCTCACTTGGCCGTAGCCTTCATTGCATGCAAGGTGTGCATGGGCTTGGCTTCATCCTAGCCTTAGAATGCATCAAAGGTCAAGATTAAGCCTTGATTAGCAAGCTTGTTTCCTATTGGTTGCTCCTAACCTAGTCATTACCCTTAGTCACCATGCTTAGTCACTAATAACCTAGTCATCAAGCCTTATCATCATGTTCAAGAATGTTCCTCCACTAATCATGTTTAATTAAGCTACTAAGTTAATTGGTTTAGCTAAACGTGGGTCCCGCAAAACATTTTCGGGTCCACTTTGTCACTAAATTATATTGACTAATAAAATAATAGTATAATAATACAAAATTATTTTATTTGTGATTAAATCCTAAAAATTAAAAGATTAATTTTAGGCTCATTCAGAATTGGGTTTAGTAAGATCTCCATTTCTGAATAATTAAAAACAGATTTTACCGGTCCGGAAAAATATTATTTTCTTGCCCCGTAGCAAATCACACAAAAAGTCCATATAAAATCACAGACAAGTAATATTGGACACTAAATCAAGTAGAAAACAATTAAAAACAAAGAAAAACAAGACAAACAACACGTTCGGGACGTAATGGTCATTTTCCCATTTTTTCCCACAACGTAGCTAATCATCCAAAAAGTTCGAATAAAATTACAGACGTATTAATTGTCGTATATCTTCCAGAAAAATTAAAACATGAGCTTCGAGAAAAACTTTTATTTTACCGTCTCGAAACAAATTACGTAAAAAGACCAAATAAAATTTGAGCCAATAAACGTATTTGTATTTCATGCAGAAATCGAGAAACAGTAAAATAGGGACACAACGATCATTCACACAAAAACTTGAAAAACAGCAAACAGTACATTCAGAACATTTTCTAAAAATTGGGGTGTTATAAGTAAAACTAGTGTTTATTATCCAATGGATAAAAGAACGTACCTAGATTTCACCCGTCAGATAAAATCTTAGAAAAAGAAAAAAATTGAAATCTGTTTTCGACTTCGGGTTTAGTAAGCTCCTCTGGCCCCGCGTTAACAGTCAAAATTTTTTCGGCCCTGAAAAATTTTATTTTTCCGGAACTGCCTCAAGCATATATACAGTCCAAAAATAATAATAAA
Organism: Ormosia emarginata; assembly: GCA_029884605.1. Lineage (NCBI taxonomy): Eukaryota > Viridiplantae > Streptophyta > Magnoliopsida > Fabales > Fabaceae > Ormosia > Ormosia emarginata. The sequence goes on along the minus strand of JAQQTP010000056.1, from coordinate 8,167,763 downwards.
ATAATCAAAATAAATTAATAATTCACAAAAATCACAAAAATCATAAAAGGAAATTTTAGGGTGTTACAATAGTTATGTTATAAATTATAATGATTTTATTATTATCCTTAGTAGGTTAAAAATAAAAATAACTTAGTACAAAATCAATTTTTGCACCACTTAGCATGGGGTCCTAAGAGAAAGGTTCATACATGGCCTATCTACTTTGTCAATGATTATAAGTTTCATACAAAAGATTAGAATGTCGGTAAAAAAAACCATCAATTGTGGGGTTTGTGTTAAGGGTGATGACAAAGTAGAAGAAGATAATTATTATTATAGTATCATTAAAGAAATTGTGGAAGTCGAATACCCAGGAGAACTAATAAAATGGTTAATGTTGTTTAATTGTGAATGGTTTGATGTTGTACTTAATCGTGGTGTGAAGGTTCATAAATAATATGGAATCATGGAAGTTCGACATACTCGACGATATCCAAAATATGACCTGATGTGTGTGAAACATCATCATATTTTGTTCATGTGTTTGCATGCATTTTTATACATTCTAGGCATTTTAGTTTCCCTTTTTGTTTGTTTTTCCCTTTAGTTCGGATAACTGCGGTGTTTTTGGTGTTGTTGTGCAGGATTGATGCTTAATTGGCCTTGAAATGGATGGAAAGCTTGCACAATTGAAGTTGGAGCTTAAAGGGTAGCAAATTGGGACAAAAAGCTCATTCCAGAGAGTTCCACGGCCTGCCGTGGTCTGAACCACGGCCATGGATCGAGCAGTGCGTGAAAAAGCAAAAAGGGAGTTTCCCGGAACCAACCACGGCCTGGCCGTGGTGGCCACCACGGCCGTGGTTGAGAGACAACATAAAAATCATGAACCCAGAGCCAACCACGGCCAGGCCGTGGTGGCCACCACGGCCGTGGTTCGGGGTGCGTGTCAGATGTTTAAGTCCGTTTTTCTCTTTTCTTATGGGCTTGAACCAGTTTTAACCCATAGGGTATATATAGATGTTCTGAAGACAACATTAGGGTTCGTTTTTGGTTAGAAGGAGGCACATTGGAGGCTCTTGATCTTCATCTTCCTCTCTTCTCTCATGGATTACGGGTTTGGTTGTTCTTGGAACATGAATTCTAGTTTCTTCTTCTCCATGTCTGAGTAGTTCCCTTTTGTTTCTAGGATTGGGCAATGCCCTTTGATACATTGATAATGATTAATTGATATTGTTTACCCCTTTTATTAATCTTGAATGTTGTTGATTCAATCCTTATTGCGATTATTCATGTGAATTTGCTGGTCACTTATTTGCATCTCATAGATATCTAGGGACGTACTGAAAGGTGAACCTAGGTGTTGGAACTATAAGAATTGAACTTAAGGTTTAAATCACGAGAGTAGGTTTAGCCTTTCGAGGATTAATGAATTACCAAAAAACGTAATGGGTTCAATTTAAATTCAATTACCACGAGAGTAGGAATTGGTTTAATTGGGCACGGTTCTTGTATCTTGAAAGGGAACATTAACTAATTTAGGGTAATTCACCTTCAATTGAATTTCAAGTGTTAATAAGAGGATTGTCAATTAGAGTCTTGTATCATTGTGGTTAACCCCAATCACGGAAGCTTTCTTAATTCTGAAATCTTTTCTCAACAATTTGCTATTTTTATTCTCAATTTTGCGTCTTAACTTTTATTTATTTAATTGTTTGGTTTCTACGTTCTTGTTCAACAATTATATTCTCTTTTGTTTAATTTAATTGAATTAATTAGTTAATTGGTATTCATAAACATAGTCCCTGTGGATTCGATATTTTATTACTTGACGACGAAATCGTACACTTGCGGATTTCACCCCAACCAAGTTTTTGGCGCCGTTGCCGGGGACTGTGTTCTTCTTGAATATCAATTAAATTTTTAATTTAATTATTTTAAACCTTTTTACTACTTTCTTGTTTTCTCTTTGAGTGTCTACAGGTAATTCTCTTGTTTATGCGAAGAACTAGATGTTTTGGGACTCTTGAAGAAGGCGATCCTGAAATTGAAAGAACCTTTCGCGAAGAAGAAGACAACAAAGCCAAAGAGTAAGAGATAGACTTGAGCCAACGCTTGTCATGGCTGCACCTGTGATAATAGACCTCTTAAAGAGTATGCAGCCCCTAATGCTCGGGGTTTGCGTTACGGAATTGCTCGGCCGGACATTGAAGCTAGACAGTTCACCATACCACCTGCATTACTCACTATGATAAGGCGGGAACCGGTTTGGAGGATTGCCATCGAGAGGACCCAAACGATCATGTGGATATGTTCTTGGAATTACGTGAGACCCTCAAGATTGAAGGTGCCTCTGTTGATGCTATTCGCCTTCGCCTATTTCCATTATCATTGAGAGATAGAGCTAGGGCGTGGTTGAGGTCAATTCCCGCTGAGACCATCACTTCTTGGGACCAATTGGAGCAAACTTTCTTGAACAAATTCTTTCCACCATCCAAGACTGCTCATCTGAGGACCCAAATCACAAGCTTTGTTCAGAAAGATGGTGAATCATTGTCGGAAGCTTGGGATAGATACAAGGCTTTGCTGGAAGCCTGCCCACACCATGGGTTAGAAAAATGGTTGATCGTCCACACCTTCTATAATGGGCTGGAATATTCTTCGAAGGTGTCTCTAGACTCCGCAGCTGGTGGAGCTTTGATGAATAGAAGGCTAACGACGAAGCCTATGAGATCATTGAGAGTGTTGCCACAAATCATCACCAATGGGCAAATGAAAGAGGTAATAACTTGAGAAAACTCTCGGGAGGTAAGTTTGAGGTAGACGGAGTTGATTTAATTATGTCAAAATTTGATTCTTTGAATAAACGTTTTGACATGCTTGAAAAGGCTCATGTAAATGCCATAGGTGCCTCTAACAATTTTTGTGAGATTTGTGGAGCACGGGGACACATAGGTGTTGAATGCCAAGTTGGAATTGGCTCTCACAAGGTGCACCGGTGGAGCAAGTGGAATCATGCCATAATTTCCATGACTTCAACCAAAAGGGAGGAATGATCCATATTCTCAAACTTACAACCCCGGTTGGAAGTCACATCCCAACTTCTCCTACCGGAATAGTCAACACCAAGCGGGGCAAGGTAGTGGTAAACCTCTTCTAGGACTCCAACAGTACAAAACTCTAAACTTGAGTCTCTTCTTGAGAATTTTGTTGAGAGTCAAGCTAAGCAAAATGAGGAGTTTAGGCAACATGGGCAAGTTGTGACTGAGGCCATTAGAGAGTTGTCATCTAAAGTTGAAAATTTGGCCATTCATAATAAATTGTTAGAAACTCAGATTGCCCAACTTGCAGGCACTTCACATAGGCAACAAGGTAAATTTCCTGGTCAGCCTGAAATTAATCCAGGTAATGAACACTGCATGGCAGTTAGTTTGAGAAGTGGTAAGACATTAGAGGATCCCAAGGGTAAGGAGGTGAGTGACAAAGATGAGGGGAATGAGGAAAAAGACACTAAGACACAACCCTTAGAGGAAGAGAAAATTAATGAAAAGGTGTCTAAGTATGTACCCCCTGAACCATACCAACCCCCAGTGCCATTCCCTCAAAGATTGGCTAAGGCCAAGCTAGATATGCAATTTGGGAAGTTCCTAGAGGTCCTTAAGAAATTGTACATTAATGTACCCTTCACTGAGGCGTTGAAACAAATGCCTACCTATGCTAAGTTTCTTAAGGACATTTTGTCTAATAAGAGAAAGCTTGATGAATATGAGACCGTAGCTTTAACTGAGGAGTGTAGTGCTTTAATTCAAAATAAATTGCCTCCTAAGCTAAAAGATCCAGGTAGCTTCTCTATTCCTTGCTTGATTGGTAACACAAATTTTGATAAAGCTCGTGTGACTTAGGGGCTAGTGTCAGTCTTATGCCCCTTTCTGTGTGCAAGAAGTTGGAGGTGGGTGAGCTGAAACCCACAACTATTTCACTTCAGTTGGCGGATCGGTCCGTCAAGTACCCCGTAGGCATCTTGGAGGATGTTCCTATCAGAGTGGGTAAGTTTTTTTTACCCGTTGATTTTGTTGTGCTTGACATGGAAGCGGATGCTAAAATGCCGCTCATACTTGGGCGACCATTCCTCGCCACTGGAAGGGCAATTATTGATGTCCACGAAGGGAAATTGACTTTGCGATTGAATAATGAGGAAGTAGTTTTTAATGTTTTCAATTCTGAAAAAAATCTTAATTCCTCTAATTCATGTAATCGCATAGATGCTACTGATGATGTGGACAGAGTTGTACTTTCAGGTATGCAGGAATCTGTGACTCATGCTGTATTAGAGGAGACCTTGCCCAAGGTTGCTTCCAAGTTCGAGAAGGTCAAGCCCTGCAAGAAAGGACCAAAGAAGCGGGATGACAAGTGTGTCAAGAAGCGTGGATTTAAACCAGGGGATAAAGTTCTTGTTGATAACTCGCTTCTACGTTTCTGTCCAGGTAAGTTGTGGTCGAAATGGTCTGGGCCATATGAGATTGTTCGAGTCTTATCCTATAGTGTGCTTGAGGTGAAGATAGAAGGCCAGAAGACATTTCTGATAAACGGCCAGAGAGTGCAACACTATGAAGATGGAGTGGGGACTGAGTACCACTCTATTGACATCACGTGAGAATAGAACAAACTCACAGTCAAGCTAATGACTATAACTTAGCGCTTCTTGGGAGGCAACCCAACATTCTATCTCTTTTCCTTTATTTTCTTATTTTTATTGATTAACACTTTTTTATTTTTGTTTCTTAGTTAGCTATTGTTGAGTCGGCTTTGGTGCCTCCCTGAGTTCGGAGCCTTTGTAGGGGGATGTATATAGCTGTCAGCTACAAAAAAAAAAATAGAGTTTTAGACCGGATGTTCGAGTTCATGGCTACACGTCTCCTTTTTTCTACCACCGCAGTGAGTTCTTTTCATTTATTCCTTCCTTAGTTTTAGATTTTTACATTGGGGACAATGTAAGGTCTAAGCTTGGGGGTATTTATTTTTCATTTTTATTTTTATCTTCATTATCATGCATTCCCATATCTCATTTTGCATTGCATTTTCACACCATCTTATATTTTTGCTTTTTGGTTGAACCTTGTCCCCCTCTCTTTTGGGGATTTTGAGATGATAATTGATTTGGAACCCAATTTATTGATTCTTGTGGTAGGCAACAGGCATTGTCTTTAATTGATAGTGGAGGTGATTTCTTGATAGTTGATAACTAGCATATGTTCTCTGAATTTGTGCTTCTCATTGATTTTTGAACCTCTAAAAGTGAGTTTTGAGCTTGTATGAGATTTATTCACTATATGATTTTTCATCCCATTCTTTGTGTTGAGTGGTCATTCCTCATTGATTTTGTGCTCTAGAACTTGATTTGAAACCATTTTGAGGTGAAATCTTGGTTTGCATGCTTGAATGTGATTAAGGCATCTTAGGTATTTTTCTGGCCTTCTGAATTTGTTACACTTTCATCCACTAGTTGCCCATTTTGAGCTTATTGTATAATTGTTTTCTTGATGCCTATGATGATACATTGTCGGTGATCATTTAGAATATTGAATGGAGCAATCTGAGTTTGAATGTTGTATTGGGAATCATGTGTTTTGAAAAATGAGGTCTCTCCCCTCAAAAAAAAAAAAAAGAGGAAAAAAGGAAAACAAAATAAAAGAAAAGCTTGAGATGAAAGCTTGAAAAGAAAGGGAGAAAATGTGGAATTATGCCTTGATTGAAAATTGTCTTTGCTCCGTGTATGTTCTATTGGGTTTCTTGTGCTTGTTGAAAATGTTGTTAGCCCTTTGTGCATACCCTCCTTTCTTTATCCTTCCTGACATCATTCCCATGGCCCCATTATATCCCTTGAAAGACCTTTTGATTCTTGCATTCATGCTGATTATTAGTGAAAATTTGGTTTCTTATCAAGCTTATGGAAGTGCATTTTCTTTGAGGAATATTGAGCGCATTGTCTTCATCCTTGAACACTTTGAGTGTGGTTAGTGGAGTGATCCTAATTTAGTAAGGAGCATGATTTCTGAGAACTTTAGCCTCTAATTGGACTTGATTTTGATTACCTCTCTATTTCTTAGTTTGTCTTTGCCTATTGCTTGGTTGGATGTTTTCTCGGGTTCCTCATTTATTATTGTCTTTTGATCCCACTCCTTGGTTTGGTCTTAGTTATTGCTTGGGGACAAGCAAAATCTTAAGCTTGGGGGTATTTTGATGTGTGTGAAATATCATCATATTTTGTTCATGTGTTTGCATGCATTTTTATACATTCTAGGCATTTTAGTTTCCCTTTTTGTTTGTTTTTCCCTTTAGTTCGGATAATCTGCGGTGTTTTTGGTGTTGTTGTGCAGGATTGGTGCTTAATTGGCCTTGAAATGGATGGAAAGCTTGCACAATTGAAGTTGGAGCTTAAAGGGTAGCAAATTGGGACAAAAAGCTCATTCCAGAGAGTTCCACGGCCTGCCCGTGGTCTGAACCACGGCCATGGATCGAGCAGCTGCGTGAAAAAGCAAAAAAGGGAGTTTCCAGAACCAACCACGGCCTGGCCGTGGTGGCCACCACGGCCGTGGTTGAGAGACAGCATAAAAATCATGAACCCAGAACCAACCACGGCCGTGGTTCGGGGTGCGTGTCAGATGTTTAAGTCCGTTTTTCTCTTTTCTTATGGGCTTGAACCAGTTTTAACCCATGGGGTATATATAGATGTTCTGAAGACAACATTAGGGTTCGTTTTTGGTTAGAAGGAGGCACATTGGAGGCTCTTGATCTTCATCTTCCTCTCTTCTCTCATGGATTACGGGTTTGGTTGTTCTTGGAACATGAATTCTAGTTTCTTCTTCTCCATGTCTGAGTAGTTCCCTTTTGTTTCTAGGATTGGGCAATGCCCTTTGATACATTGATAATGATTAATTGATATTGTTTACCCCTTTTATTAATCTTGAATGTTGTTGATTCAATCCTTATTGCGATTATTCATGTGAATTTGCTGGCCACTTATTTGCATCTCATAGATATCTAGGGACGTACTGAAAGGTGAACCTAGGTGTTGGAACTATAAGAATTGAACTTAAGGTTTAAATCACGAGAGTAGGTTTAGCCTTTCGAGGATTAATGAATTACCAAAAAGCGTAATGGGTTCAATTTAGATTCAATTACCACGAGTAGGAATTGGTTTAATTGGGCACGGTTCTTGTATCTTGAAAGGGAACATTAACTAATTTAGGGTAATTCACCTTCAATTGAATTTCAAGTGTTAATAAGAGGATTGTCAATTAGGAGTCTTGTATCATTGTGGTTAACCCCAATCCTGGAAGCTTTCTTAATTCTGAAATCTTTTCTCAACAATTTGCTATTTTTATTCTCAATTTTGCGTCTTAACTTTTATTTATTTAATTGTTTGGTTTCTACGTTCTTGTTCAACAATTATATTCTCTTTTGTTTAATTTAATTGAATTAATTAGTTAATTGGTATTCATAAACATAGTCCCTGTGGATTCGATATTTTATTACTTGACGACGAAACCGTACACTTGCGGATTTCACCCCAACCATGACCCCTTCATATTTGCTCAAAATGCAATTCAAGAGATATGTGGTTTGCATAGTTTATGGTAATTTTCAATTTTTTATTACTACAATTTAAAATTTGATAGACTTTTTTTAGTCATAAACAATTTGCTTTCTCATATTTATTGCAGAGGAAGTATATTGTCATTCCACCATATAATTATTGGGCTCGAAGAAACTTTGAGAAAATTGTTGAAAAATGTTATGGAAAAGGTTCACAAGAAAATGGAGAGACCAAGTTGGCTTAGGGATGAGATATGGGACGCATTGTGTACACATTGGGAAAGTGAGGCTTTCAAAAAGAAAAGTGCAATTGCAAAAGCCAATCAAGCTTCTGATTATGAAGGATATGGAGCTTCATATCACATCAGTGGCTCTATTACCTCATCTCAACATATAGCTAATCTGGTTAAGTTCACCATTATCTTGAATTATTGTCGATGTTGTCTAATGTGGTTAAATTTACTAACATGGTTAAATTTACCAATATGGTTTGGTTACAATTGCTACAGACTAAGTTGAATGGTGTTGTTCCATCAGCACCAACATTGTTTCACCACACACATCGACGTAAGGATCACACATGGGTGGATAAGAGATCAGAGCATATAGTTGAAAGCAATTGTTTTATCTAATTCGAACTCTTGGGTTTGAAATAATGATGTTCAGTAATTGTATTCATGTTGCTATCTTGAAATTTAAAAGGACCTCTAAATATAATTCATAATTTTTTTTTGTGTGTACTTGCAATACCATGCTTAGATTCCTCTTGATTGTCTTTTTGGGGATAAATCATAAGAACTTACTTTGAACATGTGATTGAAACCATGTTTATTCTTATGTAGGCCTATTATTTGACTTGTTATGATATCTGTTTATTATATATCAAAAGTCCCTATTCTATTTTCAAAGAGGAATATTTTAATTGTGCTATCATCTCAAATTGAAATTAAACAAGCTTGCAACTTTTAACATGTGATTGAAACCCCGTTTATTCTTATACTTTATGTCATGGCTTATATTATGTTAGACTTATGTGTTGTTTTAACTTTTTGCATTAATGAGTGTCATATTGGTATTGACAGACCAAATTTACAAACGAAATGACCCAAAGAGCATCAGAGCAGGGAACTCGTCCCCCAAATGAGTTGGATGTGTGGCAAAATGTGGCTGGAGTGAAAAAAGATAAAATATATGGCATTAGAATTGAGTCAAGTGTAGTGGCTAAAAGACCATAATAACGTGGCTCAAGTTCTTCATCATCTAACTGGGTGCGAAGAGATGAACTTGAAGAATTAAGAAGTGGAAGAAATGAGCTTCAGGCTCAAGCGGTAGATAATATGAGATAGAATGAGGAGACAAATCAGCTGGTACGAGAGATGATGTAGTCGATGAACTTTCAGTCTTCTCAAACATTTCCTATGACAGATGGAGCAGAAAAGGAGGAGGAGGAGGAGGAGTTTTTATTATTAGAGTTTAGTTTGTGTTGTGTTCAACTTTCTTACATTTGAAATGTTATGAGATATTGTAGACAATGCTTAGTTTAATTTATTTTAGAATGTCTTGATGTTTAAATGAGATATTCTAAAGACTAAATTAGTTTAGTTTACATTATTTTTTTATTTATGAGTTTGGTTATATGAGATTGTTGATGTTATTTATTAGGTGTTTTAAAAATTTGGATTTTAATAAATTTAAAAATAATTACTAATTCATATCACAAATTAGAGACCGAATTAGGGACCAAATATATAAAAAAAGATATTCATCGATTGATTTAAAGACTGATAAATCAGTCTTATAATATATTCAGCCTTTTAGAGACCAATTTAGTGACTGATACTATAAAATATATAATATATTCAGCCTTTTAGAGACTAATTTAGAGACTGATGTGGATACTAATAAATCAGTTTCTAGTTTAGAGATCGAGTAAGCGATCGATTTTACAAAATATATAATATGTTCCTGCTTTTAGAAACTGATTTAGAGACCGATTTTTTAGAGACCAATTAAAATTAGTTTCTAAATTGGTCTCTAATGTACTTTTTTGAAAAATATTTGACTAATATTTGACTAAAATTAGTGATTGATTTTTTTTAAATAATCGGTCTCTAAGTTTAGCGACTGACCAATATCAGTCGCTAATATTTAGCGACGAGGGGTTTAGAGACTGATTTTAATTAGTCTCTAAATCAGTCGCTAACTATTTTAGTGACCAATTTTTTTATTTAGAGACTGATTTTTCGGTCTTTAAAACCCAAATTTATAGTAGTGAATGTAAATATCATTGAAGTTCAAAGACAAGTTCAAGGCACAAAATGAATCATTTACTTCTTGTTTTCAAGATATGAACATATCAAGCAATTTCAAATAAGAAGACATATAACTTTTAACTTTCCAATCTCCAAGTGAATATATAAGATAATTAAGTATCAAAGAGAAAAGATGAGAACTATTTATGAGCATGTGAATTTCTATATTTGAACAAAGAAAATTAGTCACAAGCTCAAGAACAACGATATTACCATAAAACATGTCATTCTAAATAAAGTGTGTACATATCTAGTATGTTAGCATATGTGAAGACATTTTCGAGACACAATGTTAGAAAAGCACAACTTAAGGCATGTTAAGGCATAATACAACTCTCTTCTTCTCCTAATATCACATAATATTTAACTTAAAGCATAAATAAGAATAAGAATAAGAGATTGATATCACAAAAAGTGTACTCTTTGAGTTTTTCTAGGTGACTCCAACTTCCATGCCTCAAGGCTCCTTGAGAATGTTGTGGTTCTCTATGTCATTCTTTTTATGTTTTCATCACTCTTGGAGAACTTGGACCATTTCAAATTTTTTCAACCTTAGATAGCATAGTTGTATTTCACTTCAATGCATGCTTGAGCTAATAGTAACCCTACAACACAATTCAAAGTACTTTCTTTGGTATCCACCAATTTTGGATCCATATGTGTTACTCATTCAAAAGTTTAATGGAATCATCCAAAGGAAAAACAAAATGCTCAATGCAAAGCATGTATGACACTCATGAACAAATCTTCCACTAACACAATCATAAGCTACCGTGAGTCAAATTACCATGGTTCCTTCAATTATCTCAAAAAGCAATCTCATCTTGTTGAAAAATCTTTTTCTTAGTAGTTCTTGAATTGAAATGAATTTAGAGGATGCACTGTATTTAAAAAAAATTCAAAAATAAAATAAAAATAGACTTGTAAATGTAAAAATGAAAACCAAAATCTTTTTGGCGGTAGGCACTATATACATCTCCATCCAAAGGCTCTGAACTCGAGGAGGCAGTAAAGCCGACTCACTAAGCAGAATCAGGTAAAATTATAAAAGCAAGAAGATAACAAAAATACAAAAATGCAATGATGCACCCCCAAACTTAGAATTGACATTGTCCTTAATGTCACCAATTATACTGTGTAGTGGCAACGCAGAATGACAATAATAAGCCAGCAAAATAAAAAATGAAAAATGAGAAGCGTAGGACAAAACACAAGCTAATGAACCATAATGCGCAAGATAAACCAGAAAAGACAAGAACATGCACCAGGTCTAAGGCAAACATTTAGTCCAACAAAAATACAGTTCAATAAGCCAACAAGATATGTACAAGCCATGAATAGTGGTGGTTCGTTATGGGTAAGGGAGAGAAAAGGGGTTGGGGAAGAGAGGTAGTGGTGGTTTGCTATGGGTGAGGGAAAGAGAAATGGTGGAGGGCAGTGAAGATCTTTGGTACTATGGTAGTGTGGGGTGGGGACGGTGCATATGGATGTTGGGTGGAGGACAAAGGCGGTTGGGTGTTTAAGGATGGGGGTTATCGTAGTGTGGGTGAGAGAGATGGGTGAGGGGTGGTGGTGGTGTTTGGGACGGTGAAGATGGTGGGTAATGGGGAGGTACGGTGCATGTAGAGTGGGTGAAAGGGTGGTTTTATGGTGGTTGTGGGGTTCTAGTTTTTATGGAGGGAACAATGGAGGAAGAGAGATTTAGGCAAGATGGAGAGGTGGGTGAAGGAAGAAGAAAGCTCCGGAGGAAACGACCAAAAGCCTGGCCCTCTTTTTATTTTTATTTTTATTTTTTCAAATTCGACAGTCCTATAGAAAAATCCATGGGGGGGGCGTGGATCTATCTGGCAAACATACTGCCCCTTTTCTTTTTCTTTTTCTTTTTTATGTTTTCTAGAATCCACAAGACGTGGAAAAATCTATGGGGGGTCATGGATCTCTCAGAGGAAACATGCTACCCTTTTTTTTCACGTCCAAATTCCACGGCCCCATGGAAAAGTCCACAGGGGGCCATGGTTTATTCTGGAAAAACACCCCAAATAACTCATAATACTAACTTAGCCCCAAAAACACATAATAACTTGCACTCTTGAGAATATTTATACTTCCTAGACCCTTAAGTAGTCTTAAACAAGGCAAAACAACTCAATCATGTCAAAAATCAAACAAGATAATCAAATCATCAAAATCAACTTAGAAGTTCATCTCATATGGAAGCATAACCAAGCAAGAATAGCAATAGTATAGCTAAAGAAAGAATATAAAAGCTTAAAGGATTTCCCTGCTTATCTGCCTTCTCCTGCTATACTAGACCTAAAATCGTCAATCCGCGCCAATCTAATCTCCATCTTCAATGCCAAACCAATATTTTGTGGGTGCCTTAGCATGGGTGGAAGAGTCTTAAGCTCTACCTTTAAGGCCTCCTTGTCTTTAAGCGAAGGATCTTCAGTTGGAGGATTTTGAGCTCTTTGAACTTACTATTTTGAGAAGGCGAAACAGTTAGGCATGTGTTCAAAATTTAAGCATAGGTTGTCACATCCTCATCTTCATCGTTTATGTCATTATTATGCACCAAACACTTTTCTAATGGGTCTTGTGGATGACTTTTAGTGTGCACCACTCTAGTCATCTTTTCTTCCATATCAACCCTCAAGCACAAATCAACAAAGGCTAGTTGACGAATGAGATCATTGTACCTCTCTCATGCTTGATAAAATGATTCATCTTCCTTTTGAGAGAAGGTAGTGATGTCTTGACAGAGCTTGATTGTTTTTCCGATCGGATAGTACCTGTCCAAGAAAGCTTGCTCCATCAAGTACTATGTGGTAAGTGAATTTGGGGTTTTCGAGTGAATCCACTTCTTTGCCGTCCCCCTAAGAGAAAAGCGAAAAACTCTTATTCAAATAGCATTAGTTGAAACCCCATTTATCTTGATTGTGTCACTGAGCTCTAAGAATTCAACCAAATGTTGATTTGGGTCCTCAGTTGGTGACCCGCTGAATTGTAATTGTTGCACCATCTGAATCAATGATGTCTTGATCTCGAAGTTGTTGGCCTCTACCTGTGGTAGTACAATGGAAGATTGATGAGCATTAGCATTGGGGGTTCCATAATCCCTCAACCTTCCCTCTTGATTGGCGACTTAGTTAATGTTGTCCACCATGTGGTCTTCCTTAATTCTCTGTGTTCTTCTTTCCTTTCTAATATTACGAAGTGTCCTCTCGATCTCAAGATTAACTAGGATAGAAAGATCTTCTTGACTCCTCATTCTACGCATAAGAAAGAAATAACACCTGAAAATTTAAAGAATAAATTAGACAAAATAAGAAGAAAAATAAAATAAAATACAAATTACTTAAATCAACCAAATTGTCGCTTGGGTTAATATTAACACGATTCCCAGCAACGGCCCCAAAAACTTCTTGTTAATTTTTCACAAGTGCACGAATCGTACAAGTAGTAAAATAAAGATCGTTCCCACAAGGATCGATTGATTATTAACTCTTACGACGATTTTGATTATTTAAACGAATAAAGATAATAGTACAAGCTAACTTAAAATCAAAATAAAACTCAAAGCGATTAAGTAAGCAATTATATCTAGAAAAGATGAGATTCAACTAAGGTTTAAAGGCCTAGGACTAGGAATCCACTACACTATCTCCTATGATAAATTGTAATCCTATCTTTGTTAATGTTCAATTATGTTCTTGAAGATAATTTGTCTTAAATTATTTAAAGCTCAATTTCTTAGCACTAAAAACGTGCTAAAACTCCATCAATCCCATTCTCATGGAAATTAATCATAGTTCTAACCCATTAAGATTTATGATAATCGTTTACCCCTCAAAGGATTTAAGCCTATTTCTAGGTCTCAATGCCTAAGTTCAATTCTTAGATTATCTAGTAATTAGATTTCATCTTTTGATCCTTCATCTAAAGTCTAAGATCATGTAAATATAGTGTGCAATATACCACAAACATTAAGCATACCAAGAATGAATCAAGAATAATAATTTTCAATTAACAAAGAATCAAATTAACAATTCAACGTAAAGAAATAGACAGTTTCATCACAATCCTAGAAAAAAGAGTTTAGCCATTCATGGCTATTTTAGCACATTCAAGAACAACGATTAAAGAAATAACCATGATTCCAAAACAAAAAGAGAAAATTAAGAAGATGAAGATGAAGAAAAAGACTTCAATGATTGAACTTCAATGACTCTTGCTCTTGCCTTATAATCTTTAGCCTTCAATCTTTGTTTGAGAGAAGAAAGACCAAAAACTAAAACTATCCAAGCCTCTCATTCTTTGGTTCTTTTTATAAGATCAACCTTAAAAGAGATGTGTGATCAGTTAAATTTCATCAGTTAAATCTCTTAATTGTGCCCTAAGCAATGAGAATAACCTGATAAAATCCCAAAAGATAGCATTAAATAAGAAATTTCTATTTTTTTGTAACTTTCCACAAATTTTCCCACGGCCCCGTGAAATTCTCCACGGGGGCCCGTGTAACTCTTTGCCAATTCTCTTTTTTAGCACAAATTTCACACAGCCCCATGGAATTTTCCACGGGCCATGATTTTTTCTGGAATAAGAATCAGCTCTTGTGGTCTTCATAAAAGTTGTAGATCTTTTTCTTAGCTTTCCAATGCCACCAAAATCATCTCGTTTCAACCTCCGTAGCTCAAGTTATACTCATTATATCGCGCAAATGCCAAAAACTACGTGAATCTTACCCATATAAATTCCAAGCTCAACTCCATTGCAAGGAATCCATCCAAAGCTTCATAGAGTTATGTTAAAACACCTCTTTTGGACCTAAAAACATAGAGAAAGATCAATCATGAGATACCAAGGATAATTAGATTAAAAGTGGCATAAATTCTAACATAATTCAATCAAAGCACACATAAATCCACCTCAAATCAAATACAAGATGTGTGCATTTTATCCACACATCAGGCATAAGTCATTTTTCTATAGAATTTTGCAAAAGAATAGCACCGTGCACTGTTCCAATAAGGAATATCTCTCTTCCAATCTTTAATCTGTGGATTCTAAATGTTTTTCAACCCTAATCATGGTCTCTAAACATACTAGAAGCTTCATACAAGTTCTCCAATCACTCATCTTCATGATGAAATCACATGTATGCTACCTTTTTATATTAAAACTCATTCTTCTTACCTAACTTACAAGTTGCATACATGAAGAAAGGAGTAGAAGAATGAAAGAACAAACACCCCTACCTCTTGTATGGATGATGATCTTTAAGATTGGCTTTTGTCTTTCCTTTTTTTTTCCTTTCTTTCTTCTCCTCTTTCCCCCATAGTTTTCTGCTTTAGCCATGAGAAATGGGGAAGAGAAATCTAATTTGACTTCTTATAGCTGACCACTAATGTGGTACTAAAACTCCCAATCTGCTAAGAATACTTTGATTTCTCTAAATCAAGTTTCCTAACTTCCAACAAGTTTACAATAAATCCTAAGATTCATCAAAAATCTTGTTTCATAATTATCTCATCTTTTCATATTTGCTGGTAGTCAATTTGACATTAAAACACGCAACTAGTATGCTTAAAAATACCAAACTAACTCTGATTATTCTCAAATTTTAACTACAATATGCTTAGCTCATTTGTGGCCTAGAAACAAACTCTCTAGGTTTATTTCCCTTAACTTAGCAATTTATGCTACTATCTTAGTCATTTTAAGCTACTATTCACACTCTAGGTTGAAACAAAGTGCCTAAATGAACTCAATTTGTCACAAAACTACTTAGGCATGTCAAGCAGGTATTAGGCTACTTCTATGACCCTATACAAGCCTAACATGTTATTGAGGGTGTTACATTTTCCATTCCAAACTTTTTGAGCAGCTCCTTGCAATATTTGGATTGATTTATGAAAGTTCCATCCCTTGTTTGCTTAATTTGGTGTCCGAGGAAGAAGTTGAGTTCACTTATAATTAATATTTGAAATTCACTTTGTATAGTATTAGTAAACTCCTTACAAAAAGACTCATTAGAAGCACAAAAAGTTATGGCATCAACATATATTTGCACAAGGAGAATGTCATGCACTTTGTTTTTAATGAAGAGCGTAATGCCAACCTTTCCTCTTATAAAACCTTTTTCCAAAAGGAAATTGCTCAAGCTTTTATACCAAGCTCTAACAGCTTATTTTAAGCCATACAAGGCCTTTTTTCAATTTAAAAACATGGTTGGACGGTTCATAATCTTTAAAATCAGGAGGTTGTTCCACATACACCTCTTCTTGTATAAAATTATTTAACAAAGCACTTTTGATATTCATTTGATAAAGTTTGAAATCCATGATGCATGCATATGCAAGTAGCATTCTTATGACCTCTAATCTAGCTACAGGTGCATATATTTCTTCATAATTTATGTTTTTTTTCTTAATTATATCATTTAGATACAAGCCTAGCCTTGTTCCTTATTATTATGGATGCTTCATTAAGTTTGTTATTAAAGACCCATTTGATGCCAATTATGGGATGATCATTGGGCCTTGAAACTTATTCCCAAACTTGATTTCTCTTAAATTAGTTTAGTTCATCTTGCATGGCCAAGATCCACTGTTTATCATTAATGGTCTCATTTATATCTTTAGGTTCAACTTAAAAGATAAAAGTCATATGATTACATGCATCTCTAAGAGAGTTACGAGTAGTTACCCTTTTAATATATCACTTATCACTTTGTCAAGAGGATGATATATTGATGTCCTCCAGTCCTTGGAAATGTCCATGATTTGTGAATCTTCTTGCCTTGGGGGATCAAATGAGCTTTCTTCTTGCTTCTTGGCTTCTTTTTCCTTATTCTCTAAGTGTGTTCTTGCCAAGATTTCTACAATATCATCAACCAAATCTTTGCTTAGACCATTTGGATTAGTTTCGTCAAAAGCAACATGTATGGACTCTTCTATGATCATAGTTCTTTTATTGTAAACTCTAAAAGCTTTATTATGTATAGAATAACTAAGGTATATTCCTTCATCAGACTCAGCATCAAACTTTCCTAAGTTATCATTTCCATTGTTTAAAGCAAAGCATGTACATTCAAAGACATGAAAGTGTGAGACATTTGGCTCCCATTCTTTGTACAACTCATACGAGGTAAGCGGTACTTACCGCATCCGCCCAAAAGTACTTAGGAAGGTTATCTTCATTGAGCATTGTTCTTGTCATTTCTTCTAAAGATTGATTTATCCTTTCTACAACTCCATTTTGTTGTGGAGTTCTAGGGGTAGAAAAATTATGCTCAATGCCATGTTCATCACAAAAGGTTTCAAATTCATGGTTTTCAAATCACCACCATGATAACTTCTTATGGATGCAATGCAAAATCTTTTTTAGTTTGGATAACTTTGGCAAGTCTCTTAAAAGATTGAAAATCATCATTTTTGTGAGATAAGAACAATATCTATGTAAACCTTGAAAAATCATCCACAATCACTAATGTATAGTAATCCCCACCAAAGCTCATTATTCTAGAAGGACCAAAAAGATTTATGTGCAAAAGTTGTAAAGGTTTAGTAGTTGAAACAACATTTTTAACTTTAAAAGAGACATTTACTTGTTTTCCCTTTTAATATGCATCATATAATTTATCTTTTTCAAATTTGAGCTTAAGAAGTTCAATTACTAGCTCTTTTGAAACTAACTTATTTAAGTGATCCATATGAATGTGAGCAATCCTTCTATATCATAACCATGAACCATCTTCCTTACTTATAAAGCATTTAGCATCATTTGAGGATATATCATCAAGGCAAGTCATATATATAACTCTATGACCAACAAACTTAACTTGTTTATCATTTTTTCCTTCAATTTTGCAACAATTAGAATTAAATATAACTCTATTTTCTTTATCACATAATTGACTAATGCTAAGCAAGTTATGTTTAAGCTTAATCCCTTCAACAAGTAAAACATTATTAATTGAAGAGGAAAAGATTTTACTAGCTTTGCCAACTCCAAGGATCTTCCATTTGTTATTGTCACCATATGTTACATGCCCATTCTTCTTGGCGACTAGAAAGGAAAACTTAGAGCCATCTCCTATCATATTCTTGGAGTAATCACTATCAAAATACCAACTTGAGCTCTTGGCCTTCAAGCACACCTCAGTGTCACTCTCTTCTTATTCTTCCTTTCATCTAGCCATAAGATATAGATGAGCTTCCTCATTTTCTGAACTATCTATGGAATCTATGTTATTGTCCTCTCATGCTATGTAGGCTCTTATTCATTTCTTTTCTTTAGAAGGTCTCTTTTCAAACTTCTCCGTCTTCTTTAGATCAATGGGACACTTTATCTTAATATGTCCTAGATTTTCGCATTCATAGCATGTTGGAGTAAATGAGATTTCTTCCCCTTTATGATAGGTCTTCTTTGGAAGGAAATATGGCTATCTTTAAATTCTCTTCTTCTTAAGGAATTTTCCAAACTTTCTTACAAGGAGACTAAGATTCTCCTCATTTAGCTCATGGTTTTCTATGTCATCTCCATCATCTTCATCATCATCATCAATTGTGGAGAAGGTGACTTTGAGTGCAATTCCCTTTTTCATCTTATCATGTTCATCATCTTGATTGGGCCTATTTAGCTCAAATTCATGTTCTTAGAGCTTCTCAAATAGAGTGGCTAGTGTCATTGTTGATAGATTTCTTGACTCTGTAATAGCCGTTACTTTGGGTTGTCAATTCTCGCTCAAACACCTCAAAATTATATTAATAAGGTCTTCATTAGGAAAAGTTTTTTCCAATGAGGCAAGATGATTTACAATGTATGTGATCCTCTTTTGAATTTCTTGAATGCTTTCTCCTTGGTTCATTCTAAACAATTCATACTCATGAGTGAAAATATTTATTCTTGATCTTTTTACTTCACTTATACCCTCATGGGTCACTTGTAAAGTATCCCACATTTCTTGGACAGTCTTATAATTTTACACCCTAAAGGACTCATTATACCTCCAAGGAAGTGGTAATGATGTTCTTGGCTCTCAAATTGTATTAAACATTTTTCTTGTCTTCATCGATCCATTAATTTCTTGGTGTATTGGTTCTTACACCATCAACTATACGTGTGAGAACAAATGGACCATTTTCAATGACATCCCACACATCAAGATCAATAGTTTCAATAAAAATCTTCATCCTTTCTTTCTAATAGGCATAATCATCCCCATTAAAAAAAGGAGATCTATTTATAAAAGAACTTTCTGAAGAAAAACCATTTGAAGCCATCACTTCTCTTGAAGCTGTTAAGTTCTTTAAACAATAGTCTAGTTCTGATACCACTTGTTACCAAGTGGCCTCAATACTCAAGAGGGGGTGAATTGAGTTTATAAAATATTTTCGTAAATCTTTTGCAAAACATTTTATTTTCAATTTTTGTTGAAGCTATTGATTGATAGAGATGAATGAATAGAGAAGACTGAATACTTTTGTTCACAAATGAATCAGTCAAAGAAGATAGTATTCATGCAAGCAAATAAAACTAATGCACAAAAGTAAAGGAGTAGAGTTTAGAAGATCAAACATAAGATTTATCTTGGTTCAATCACTCCTTGTGATTTATGTCCAGTCCTCAAGCAATCACTTAGGATTTTTCACTAGAACTTTAAGCTTGAACATGTGCTTGTTAGCTTTACACAATAGAGCACTCAATATTACCTTGGGATATCTCACACTTTATGCTTGAGCCTCAACTTTATGGGATACCTCACTCTTACAACTTTGAGGGATACCTCACCCTCTTTACAAGATAAACAAAGTATAAATGAAATGAAACCCTCTCAACAGTAGATAATACAAATTGAATCTTGATGGCTATATGGATTGACACTTTAAAGCTCAAAATAGAGGATTTAATGAAATAGCTGTGAAAGTTCATATTAATGCTCAACCAAGATTTTCAGATTGCTTTCTTAACCTCCTTTAATGCCCAACAACTTGTATTTAAAGCCCAAAGCATTAGAGTGCTATTGGAGATGGTTGAGAGCATCAAATGCAATAAACTAGCTGTTTATTTCTGTTTCTGGTATGCACATTTATTTGAATAACAACTTTGTCATTCGAATAAAACTCCAAACAACACGTAGGTAAATTATCTTCTGGAAAGTGTTATTTGAATAACATGAGTGTTATTCAAATAAACCATTTGAAATTGGTTTCTGGAAAATCATGTTTTTCGAATAACAAATGTGTTATTCGAATAAACCATTAAAAATTGGTTTCTGTAAAACACTATTATTCGAATAACAATTGTGTTATTCGAACAAATCATTTGAAACAAAACCCGTCAAGGTTTATTTTAAACCTTTATTAGAATAAAGTAGGGCTTTGTTCGAATAAATCTTAACCAGATGGAATTCTTAGCTTCTCTAACTTTGGTTATTCGAATAAGGAATACTTTATTCGAATAAACGTATTTGAAAAATATTTCATACAATTTTTAAACATTGCCAATTAATTCCAAATGATCTAACAAGCTATTGGGCACTTAGAGGTTGTTTCTTTAGAAACCAAAAACCATTTTGAAGCCTTGACAACAGGTGTTCTATTTGGGTTCTTTGAAAAATAAGTTTTAGAGCATCAGTGTGAACCTCTTTATACCTTTACACAATGATCTAAGTCTTCAAAGGTCAATAGCCAATTACACCTTCAAATATTTATCTTTAGGAATTTCTTATTTTTACACAAAATCTGATGATTTATCCTGAAAATTCAAATATGACTAGGTGAAGAGATAATAATTATTTAAAAAAATTTAAAATAAATAAAAATAAACAAAAATTAAATAAAAATAAATTAAAAATCTTAATGAATAAACCCAAAAGATGAGTATATTTTACACTCATCAACTAATGTTGCAAATGAGGGTGGAGTTGAGAGAGTAAGGACTAAAGAGTCTGAGTCTCTAAGAACATATATGAAGGTGATTCCTGTAATATCCTCCTTAATCCGTTAGTCTTGAATATAGTTATAAAGGTACTATAACACTTGCATGAGTTGCCAATTAATTCTAGTGACCATCTGAGTTAGTTTAGACATTTTTCTATAACATTAAATGTGAAAAATAGCTAATAATAGCTCATGTTTGATCCAAAACTTCTTAGATGAGGAAAATATATATGGAGAATTTGTTTCTAGGTCACAAATAGATTGAAGGTGATGTAGTTAATTTTTGGGAATTAACTGAGTTAATTTGGTATTTTTAACAACATTGCGTAAACGTTTAAGGACCAGATTAAATAGGCAAATATCTTGAAAAATTATGAGAAATTGTGAAGAAATCAAGTAAAGAATGGGAAATTTTTTTGTAGTGAGTATAGGTTAAGGCAGATATCTATAAGCCTATTATCTTAATTCCTTAGGTTTAATTTAACTTGAGAAAGAGTAATAGAGTCTAAGTGATAATTTTAGGAGTATGGAAAGTTATGGAATAATGAAACTAGGATTGAGATATTGATGCGTGATTAAAAGATGCAAACCCAAGTGCAAGTTGTCTCAAGTAATAAATTCTCGGGAGTCCGAGGTCGATCCACAGGGAATTGATGAAGAAAAATTAATTGAGGTAAGAAAAGAATTTGTCACAACACCAAAAGTAATAAAAGTTGTTCACAAATGAAAAAAGATTTGCTTGGGTTAGGAGATCCACTCTTAGTAATAAATTAGAGGCAAAATTATTTCTCTTTATAACTCAATTGAAATCTACACATAAAGGAAGTTCTAATCGAAAAATATAACATTCAAAGTTCAATTATACATGCAATCATATTATGATTCCTTCAATTATCTACTAACAATTGTAAGTGAGCTCAAGCATTCACTGTGCCAATCCTCTTGTCTACAATAAATTAAGATCTCCACTATATAAGGAAGGTTTCTAAATGGATTGGAAACAAAATACAACACATATAATATCCATTTTATAATATATCATTTAAGCACAAGAAATAGAATAATCTTACCTTATTTCATTACCAAGAGCTTCACTCTTTCACCCAAGCAAAATAAAAATTAAGTACTCATAATCAAGAAGAAAGAAAGAGAGTAGAAGAGAAAGATGAACATAACTTCAAATTACAACAAAAGAAAATTACAACAAGGGAAGACAATATACAAGCATGAACATAATTTCTCCTAACCAAGGCTAAAACCAAATTCTCCTAAATGATCAGCCAATGGAGCCTTTTATGGAGAATTAGAGATACAAAATGACAAGGGTGTTGATTAATGAGTGGATGAGGAGTGGGTGGATAAGTGGAAAATGTCAAATGGTGAGTTGGTGAATGGAAAATTATTGAGATTCTTTGTCTCCAAAATCATTCAGTGCTGATCTCATAGATGCCATCAAAACTATAAAACATGGTCTTCATTAAAGTTGTAGCATTTTGTCTTATCTTTCCAATGGCACATGTTTCTGTGAATGCTTATGTCTTGAAACATATAAAATGATTTTTTGATGATAACAAAGTCAAGATGAAGACCAAGATCAAAAGATAAAGACCAAGATCAAAAGAGGTATATTAGATATAGGTCTTAGAACATCAATGTGAAATGCTCTCAAGGTATCTCAATTATATTCAAATAGTTTTTCAAAGATCTCTTAAATCAACTTGTTTTTTAAAGTTCATATTTTAAAGAAATGTTGATTTCAATCTTGGATTATGTTAAACATTTGTAAATCTTGTTTAGTCCAAGTTCCCCAATGTTAAAAATGGTCTGGAGACTTAATTGGGCTTGAAAATTGTGTTCAAAGGGCAACGTAATCGATTACACATATGTTGTAATCGATTACAAGCTAAACAGAGAGATGGTAATCGATTACATTGAGCATGTAATCAATTACAAGCATGGCAGAAGCCTTGTAATCGATTACACCAAGTGTGGTAATCGATTACAAGTTTGGCAGAAGCCATGTAATCAATTACACAAGATTACTAATCGATTACATCCTACCTAGAAAGCCAAGAACATATTCATACAACCATGTAATCGATTACCAAGAGTGTGTAATCGATTACCAGCATTCTGACAGTGCCCAACGGCTATATTTGGTACATTTAATGTTACCCATTAAAGCCCCCAATGGCTCTGTTGATATGTAAACTTATAAATACACATCTTGGGGCATCATTTGTGACTAACTAACAATTGAAAAACATCATTCAATCACTATAATCTGAGAATCATTCTTAAATCTTTTGTGCTCTATTTTTGTATATATTTGAGATATTCTTGAAGAGCATTGTAGAGTTTCAATTTGTGTAATATACTCTTGTGAGAGTTTCATCTTATATACACTTTGATTCATTGTAAAGGGGGTGAGGTATCCCTCTAGAGAAAAGGATGAGGTATCCCTTATTTGTAAAGAGAGTGAGGTATCTCTCAAAGATTGTAAAGGGTGAGGTATCCCTTGTAAAGAAGGTGAGGCATCCTTCAAAGGTTATAAAAGGGGTGAGGTATCCCTCTAGTGAAAAGGGTGAGGTATCCCTCTAGTGAAAAGGGTGAAGTATCCCTTGAAGTTGAGGCTCAAGCATAAAGGGTGAGGTATCCCAAGGTGTGGTGAGTGCTCTATTGTGTAAAGGTTTTCAAGCACCCATTCAAGCTTGAAGTTTAGTGGAAAATCTCGAGTGGTTTACTTGAGGACTGAATGTAGGTCACAAGGGGTGGCTGAACCAGGATAAATCCTTGTGTTTGTTCTTCTCAACTCTATCTCTTTACTTTATGCTTTAATTATATTTACTTGAGTTGAGTTTGATATTTAGCTTTGCTTGAATACTTTCTATCTTAGGTTGTTTATTTGTGAGTAATTTATTTGATCTCATTTATCTATTTACTTCAATCAATCAATAACTTCAATGAAAATTAACATCCAAGTGTTTTGTAAAGGATTTGCGAAAAGTTTTTATATACTCAATTCACCCCTCTCTTGAGTATTGAGGCCACTTGGGTAACAGTTTCAACTCTAAAGGCTACCTATAGCCCGAGATATGACCCAATTACTGAATAGTGTTCATGTCCAAGTACAGCACCTCTGTTCTAACTTCAAAGCCCAAATATCACCTTCAAGGAGTCCGATGTGAGTTTTGTGTTCTTCATGAAAGTTGTAGATATGAGTCTTAACTTTCAAGTATCCAAATTTCAGACCAAGAAAGTTCCTACAGCCCGAGTTATGCTCTGATTACTACACACTGTTCAGGTTCTAGTCACAAAACCCGTGTTTTGACTTCCAAACCCATTTAGCTCCACTAGATGTCTGATTGAGCCTCGGAGCTCTCATGAAAGTTATAGAGCTCTCTCTTATCTTTCCTATAAGGTAAGACACATAATTATAGGACATCTAGAACTTAAGATATGGCCAAAATACAGAAACAGTGTAAGACCAAAATAGTATTGAAAAAATTAATTAAGTCCAATTTGAGTCCAAACTTACAAAACATAACCAGGCTTAATCAATTAAGTACACGGAGAGTGTAAATGACTAAAAATAAGGGTTTATTAATGTATAAAATATGTGATTATCAAATTCCCCCGCACTTAACATTTTGCACTCCTGGGCAAAACACATAAGACCAAAGCTAGGAAACAAATAAAAATGATATAGACTCAAAAGCTAAAAACTCTAAAAGACTTGATGAAATAAGAAGAGCAACCAAAAATTCAAGGGATCAAAGCATTAATGAGGTAACTTTTCTTCACATCTCAAACCAACAAGCAAGGAAACTTTAGTTGAAAAGAATGAATCAAGAATGATAGATCCTCACAGAATTCACTCTCAATCTCTCAAGTGTTTAAAAGGTAAGTATATCACTCTATTCAACCCATGAACGATTGCACTACCATAAGATTGCTTATTTTCTACTTCTCCGCTACTCAAAACACGTACATACAAAAATCAAGAGGACTTTATTCAAGGTTGTAATAGGGCCATGGTAAAGGAGAGGGGATAATATGGATATGAGAAGATAAATATCAAAGAGAATAAAATAGCATTATGGTACAGTTAGAGTGGAGAAGATGTTTGAGAACATTCATTATAAAGGACAATGACTAATATTTGACTAATGTTTTGTTGAAGATTAATCCCAAATTGATGAATTGAATTCATTGTTAAGTCTGAACCTTCTCCTTCTCTTCCTATTGTTTTCAAGCATCCATTTTTACTCTAGGTATAGATATGTCACATGGTGTATCAGGGGATTCTGATAATCCTTTAATTATAGCGGTGGTCAGCTCTTTCTTTTTTTTCAACATTTTTTAACATTTTGCACACACACCCCCACACTTATTCAAGAACAAGGTCAATGCTCTCTTATTCCCTAAGGTTGGGTAAAAACTTGTTTTTTTTTTCTTTTTTTTTGAAGACAAGTAATGAGCTAAAAACAAGGAATGATCAAATAAGCTCAAAGGGGTTACATAAGGAAAAATATACAAGGATGACTATTTGGTCAAAGTAGTTATTTCAAAATGCCTCAATCATATATATGTTTGCATATGAAAATGTAGCCTAAAAAAGAATCAAAGCAAGTTCTAGAGAAACAATTCCATGAGTGAAAATCACACAAGAAAGAATAGAATGATACAAATGTTCAATTCATTCATCAATAGGCTCAAAATCTGACAAGACATATTTTTATCATTCTCAATCCACCATATCAACATTCATATCTAAGCTTGTGATTTTTAAGAAAGAAGACAATTTATGCTAAGATCCAAGAATACATTTGCTACTTCTATACAAAATAATTATTTCTTCAACTAAGATGTGTCTCAAGAGTAAATTTACCTCCAAGTCAAAATTTACTCCTTATTCTGCCATCCTTAATTAGTTTTACTACGAATAGGTTTCTGACAGACATATCACTAAACATACTTTCCAATTTAGATGCATCTCAAGAGTAAAATTACTCCTCATTCTGCCATCATTCATTAGTTTAGTAAGTCCATGACAATCATATCATATTTTCCAAAAAAGAAAAAAAATTGGTTAACTATCCTTCCCCCCTAACTAGATCACAACATTGTCCTCCATGTTAAAATATAGATGAGTAAAGGATAGAAGATATTACCTGTTGGAGAAATTTGACACAAATTTAAACAGAAACAAAGTACAATAAATAAAATCAAAAGTAAAGGAAAACTATAAACAAAGTATCAAATCTGGCTTTGTTTTCATCCTACTTCTCTCACTGCTTCTTGCTAACCAATCTATCTAAGTTATTGCTGGATCAGGTTTATGAACAAAAGCTTCTCATTTATCAGTCAACTCATCAATAGTGGAAATAGAGATAAGAAATGTCTTGCCGAAGGTGTGATAAATTTCTGTTCCACAGCATGGTCAAGAAAAAGTAACAAAATATCAAAGAAATTATTTACATTCAACAAACCTATGGGTTTATGGTGGATGTTCAGTTGGGCCTAAGAGACAATTTGAAAAACTTTTTCCAAGGTACCAAATCACCTGGTAAGGCAATGAATGCATCATAGTTGTCAAGCATTATCTTTATTCATTCATGCATTGATAATACCTTAAGTTCCTCCCCAATTGTCTTTCCAGTGATGTTCTGTTGTGCTAAAGGTTCAGGAATGACACCTAAAACCTGACTACCTCTTATATATGCAACAAGTGAGATAGCTCCCATTAACCCACGGTAACCTCTCTCATATACAAGATGAATATTTATCACAGCAAGTGATTGACTATGAGTGTTAGCTGTGTTTACAAACTCTAAACCCTTCCTATACTTAGACCCACAAAATACACAAATATTTTTAAGTTGACGAACAAAAACACCTTCCATTTCTATACTCACTTCCCTTTGAATGATTCTGAGTTAGAAGAAAGTAGAGAAAATGAAGTGTTTAAATAGGAAAAAAAATGGAAAAGGTAATAATAGCTCCTATAAGGGTAGGTTGGTTGTTGTCAGAAAAGTTTGAAATTAAGAAACACAGAATCTCTTTTTTTTTTAATTTTTAATTTTTGTTATTTTTTTTTATTTTTTTTGTTTTTTTTTACTTCAAGAAAACCATCAGGGAAAAGAAGTCTAGAAACCCCTGAAGGACCCTACTCAAAGGATCATCTGTCCAAAACCAAAATACAACAAAATCATATAAAGATAAAAGAAATATAATAGCAAATGATGACACACCTTTATGTACAGTTTTCGTGGCTTATCTTTATACTGCGCGTCATGAGTGCAGTAGTGGCATATCTTTATACTACGTGTCACTAGTGCAGTAGACACTCACATCCGTTTATTCAAAGAAAAGAGAAAGAAGAAATCATCGTGGGTTTCCATCTTGGGTCTAGAACCTGGATAGCTCACACTTGGGCTCGTAACATCAACAAAGATGCTAAAATCTGAAACCCGTAATGTCCAAGATCAAGAACGTCCCATCCCAAGGCGCTGAGAGCCCCTTCTAATAAAAGAGAGGATCAAGCTTAGATGCCTCATACGCTTTGGCAGCCACGGGTTACTTCTCACTAATTACCAGAGTGGGACGCTTCTGCCTGTCCATCAACTCCACAGTGCCTAGATGGTAAACATTGGGTTATGGAGTGCGGCTCTCTATAGAGCATGGTACACGAAACTTTTTTAAGGACTAGCGTGCAAAGGTCCACCCGAGTCAATGATGAG
Source organism: Ormosia emarginata (assembly GCA_029884605.1). Classification (NCBI taxonomy): domain Eukaryota; kingdom Viridiplantae; phylum Streptophyta; class Magnoliopsida; order Fabales; family Fabaceae; genus Ormosia; species Ormosia emarginata. Next base: position 8,140,190 of record JAQQTP010000056.1, on the reverse strand, counting down.
TCAGCCAAAGGCTGGGGTTCCACAACTAATTAAAGTCATGGTACTCCTTCTGGATCGCCCTTGTTCAAACATTTTTTTAAAGAAAATATGAAGAAGAAAAGGATAATATATATAGATTGTTATGGATATGGCTCATATCTGCCTCTGGTTTAACGTCTAGTAATGGCTTAAACGCCTTCTATGAGTCGAGGATAAGCTTCCCATCTAATTTTCTTATAAATTGGCAAACGGGGTCTTTTAGAATCAGATTCCCAAGACTGTAGTATTTTTCTTCATTCTTGAAGAGATTCCACAAATTAAGAAGTTCACGATGCATAAATCCACAAAAATGCGTCTCAAGAGTCAATAAGATATCATCTAATGACTCTTTACTCAGTCAATTCTTAATGAAGAAAATTTTATCTTCTCTGTTTGCAGAAACCATCCCCAAAGAACAACATCGCTTGTTACAATTTCATCGTGCACATTTGTGATAGACTTGTAACATTTTTGCTCTTCTCCTTTTAGAATACGAACTTCTTCTAAAACCTGGCATGTATGAGTCAAATGAAATTGAAGACTCACCTGCTAGTCGGACCTTTGCTTCAATTATCCAGTGTATATCTTTTAGCATACCCTTGTGCATTAACAGTCTCAATTTTTCACATCTAACTTTATAGATTTTTGTCAGAGCATTTTGAGGGAAGGAAGGAAAATGTTTTCTCATATTTGAAAGAATGGCATCCATTTTAAAGGAGAAGGATTCAATTATTTTGGGAAACTGAAAAACAAACTGACTTGAGAGCCATGGTGTAACACCCCAAAATTTTCCTATCTCTTTGTCAGTAATTTTGATAGTTAACAGAATTTCACTGTTTAGTGATTTCTGTGTACTGTAAAATTATTTTGATAGAAAAATTACTGAAAATTTTTCTACGCATAGAAAAATTTGTACTGTTTAGACGGAGACAGGGGATCTTACTAAACCTGAATCCGGAAACAGTTTTAGAAAATTTCTTGTACTGTGTTTTGTACTGTATTTAATTATCGGGCGATAAAAATATAGTAAATATATTCTTTCGTGGGGTTTTAGCAGATAAAAATAGAAATTATACTGTTAAGTCAAGAGTAGTGGTTATAACAACTTTTGACAGACCAATAGGAAACAAGTTTAATTTTTTAAGACTTTAATATCAATCACCGATTTAATCAACGGTGTAGAATCAGTCTAATAAAATGGCTATGACCATTTATAACCATTGGATTTAGATTTAAATCAAGGGTGGAGATTTGATCTTACAAAGTGGCTAGGACCATTTGTGACCATTGGATTTGGATTTAATCAACGGTGGAGATGGATCAATTATGACCATTGGATTTGGGTTTAATCAATGGTGGAGATTTGGTCTTCTAAAATGGCTATGACTAATTATGACCCTTAGATTAAAAGTTAGAAGAAGTAATCTTGACCCTTCATTTTTGGAGATGCATCTAATGGCTAGGATATCAAGGAGAAAGATCTAATGGCCTATATTAAGTCTTCTAATCAAAAGTCTACCTTAATCCTAACCATTGATCTAATCAATGGCTTAAATTGCTCTAAATGGTGGCTAGAAAAGATGACAACTTTATGAATGCATAATGCATGGAGGGGGGACAGTTTTTGTGTTGTTTAGGAGCTTAAGGAAAAAGTTTGAAGACATTATTAGATGTCTTGGTCAATTATGCATCATTATTGATTATTTGCACTCTTAAGAGAATGCATGAAGGGGGGACGATTTTTGGTGTCTTAAGGCCATAGCAAAAAGTCTATGACCATTATCACTCATTCTTGATCATTATTGATCATTTCTAAAATCCTAAAGCTCTTAGAAAATTTTCTCCTTCTCCTTCAAGCATGGTTCGGCCATGATCAATAAATATACCCTCCATCACTCAAAAATTTTATCTAACCTAGTTTCTTGAATATTTACCTTATTGTAAGAACATCTCTAGTTATGAGTTTTCACAAAACCATTCATCGTGAGCTTCAAATCCAAGCTTCAAGTTTCTATCATAAAGGGTAAAGTTCTTATCTCTTCACCCAAACTTCAAGTTTTAATTTTCTAAGCCATGCTTGAACCATGGTTTACCTATTTCTACACTTGTTATTGATTTTAACATTTGTTTATGATTTTTAGGGATTTTTCCATGGAGATCTATTAAATTGGTAGGAAGGAAAACTAAGTCTTTCCACTTCATTCTTTATCTTAACCAAGTCTATGAAGCCTTTCTTTCACAAAAATAAAAAACTCCAACTTTGTTCTTCAAGAGGAACCATTCGGCCATTCACCCAAAATCACCATCCAATATCTTTTAATTTCATCCAACCATAGATCTTGAATCTACATGATATTCTAAGCAACTTTCATGTCGGAGACTTTCTCTAAATCATCCATCTTTAACCTTGTTCTTCAAGCTAAAGATTGAAGCTTTATTGGTGAAGTTTGTTAATCTTCACTTTTCTTTTGATTTTCAAGGATTTAACCATGATTCTAATCCATGGTTTTCTTATTCAAGCTTAATATGTTAATAAACTTGTGTTTTGTTTTGTATTTGAGAAGCTCTTGGTGGTGAAGGACTTGGAAAAAGAAGCAAAATAAGGAGCTTTTGAGGATCTTCAAGAGGTAAGAGGGAGATTCATCTCACCAACCAAGTATGGTGGTGAGAGATGGTTGTGTATTTGATGGATGGTGAATCCATATGAGGATTCATATCCATGGTCATGTAATAATTTGTAGGTGTTTATGTGCTTTGATTATTTGCCTATGCTTGGTATGATTTGCATGATTTATTTGCTTTGATTATGGCACGCTTGTGATATATATGTTGAATATGTATTTGTATGTCATAATTTGATAATGGAAAGGAAATTGATTTTTTGGTTCCAAAGACCAAGAGAAATTTTGGCCAAGACACCTCAAAATAGGTGTTCATAAATTAATATTTTCATAAATGATAAAATCGAATGATTAGAGAAGCAAGGAAAATAAACAAAGGGTTTGTTTTTCAAGAAGTAGTGTTCACGGTTTTGAGAAGGATTTTTATTGATTTATTTTGTGTAAAAAGTTTCTAAGCATTTTACTAAACATGAGTTTTAAATGAAAAGGGCAATGTTGATTTTAAGGATTTGCAAAGAAAGTGAAAATGGATTTGCAAAGAAAGTGAAAATGGATTTGCAAAGAAAGTGAAAATGAAAAATGAACAAATGATTTGATTTTAAAGACCAAGTGCTCACGGTTTTTTTATGAAGAATTTTTAATGGTTTTGTTTGTGTAAAACCATATTGACTTAGAAGGAAAAAATATTTGATGGCCATTGGAATCATGTACCACGGTTTTGGAAGGCTTGTAATGCCTTGATTTTAATGAAGCAAAGTGATTTTTCAAATAGAAATATAATTGATTTAGTATAAGGAATTTGGAAAGGGAATCAGAGTGTTTTATCACTTGAAAAAAATGGAATTTTTGTATATGAATGGAAAAGAGAGGTTGAAAGTGTTTGAACCTCAATTTATTTTGAAGAGAGTTGATTTTAGAATTTATTTGAGAAAAATAGAGAATATAATGGTAATTTGATATTTTTTAATGTGTAACTCATCATTTGGGTTTTTGAGAGCGTTAGTAATTTTAAAGTTAGAAACATTGATTTAATTCAATGGAATTATGAATTTGTGGAATATATTATGAAAAGGATTTTCTTGAGTAAGAAAATGTAGAAACTAATGTGATAAGTCATATTATTTTGAGCAAAGAATTTCTTAAAGGAGAAATATGAAAAATGATGTTGGAAATGATATTGATTTGTTTGAAAGTCCAAAATAATGTTTGGAATATTGAGAAATATTTTAAGTGATTGTAAAATGGTGAAAAATGTTTTACATATCTTAAAACGTGATTTTTAAGCTACACGATTTGAAAAATGTTGAAATATTTCTACGCGATTTGGAAATCGTTTAAATATTTTGAAAATAATAGAAAATGGTTTACGCGACTTAAAAGAATGATTTTTAAGTTACGCGATTGTGAAAATGGTGAAAAATCGCTACGTGATTTGAGTAACGTGTAAATATTTTTACGTGATTGAGAAAACATTGAAAAATCAATACATAATTTGAAAATGCAATAGAAGTGTTGTGGAATTGTGAAAACGTAACAGAAATGTTGCGCAATTGTGAAAACACGACGAAAGTGTTTTGTGACTATAAAAATGCGATAATATGGTTTCGCTGTTGAAAATACAGTATGATTACTGTTAGGCCAGTGTGTGGATCCTGATTATAAGATAATGAAATTGAACTAAGAATGGGCCAATGTGTGGAACCTGAATATGAAATTGTCAATTTGAACTGAGAATTGTGCATTTTACATGCATGGACTAGTGTGTGAACACTGTATGAGAAAGTGATGAATTTTGCCTATGATTGGCATTGGTGCATTGAACATGCATTGAAAAGGTCCAATGGACTGTATGAGGCTATTTTCCTAAGAGAGACGTACACCTCTTGAGTGGGTGCGATATGCGTAGTGTAAGTTACTTGTTGACCTTGGGGGCATCGGGGTGCGGGTTGCCTATAGTGGGTAGTGAGTAGCTCTATTGTAACCGTGGGTTAGACCGATGCGACACACTGATGATCCTGACCGAGACACTATTCTTAATCAAGATCTCGTAAAGACTGTCGTGTATATACTAGATGTGCAAATATAAATGATAATTATAGCACGTGGTTTGAGGCATTTTGGTACCGATAAATCTTTCAGATCAACTTCTCCGAGCCGAGTATTAGCTCCATGGAGTAGGAACATTGAGTCTATGTGCACATGCATAACATATGTATTATTATTAAGCATTGGTTGTGATAATTGAATTGTTGAAATACTTGGATGATGATGATGATAATTGATTAATGTTGATGATATGATATATCTGTATGATATGTTGTTGTGTTATCTCTGTGCTACCATGTTGGTATTGGCATAGGTGATCTCACCTCTTTGTTATATTGTTTGGTTGGGCTTGTGTTGTAAAAAAATTATATAATAAATGGAACGAGATTTCTTAGACATGACGGGTGGTAAATACTCTGAGATTGGTGACAACATTGAGGAGTAGCCATTCTGGATTCGATAGTGTACAGTGTGAACAAGGAATAGATGTCTGATGCATCAAGATGGATACAAGAAGGAATAAGTATGTTAAGTTTTACCATTAGTGTTGTACCGTGTTATTAAGTAAGACCCGTGATGGGGTTTGCTACTGTTAAAAAGGGAGTCTGTTAGTTTTATATTTTTCTTTAAATTGTTAAATATTAATTGGTGTCAATATTATATATTAATCAGTTTAATTATATTTTCAGTAAGTTTATGTTTCTGTAATAAGAAATTTTAAAACTCACATTTTATAACTCAAACCTTTTATGAACTTCTTTACAGATTATGAGTTGGGAGTCGAAAATGTGATACCCTGAGGAGGGTGTTACACATGGAGTACCGTTATCCGTCACTTAACCGGCAACATAAAGAACTGCAAAAAGAAGGCAACAAAATTAGAGTAAATTCTATTCATAAAAAGGATCAAAAAGAGATATGAATTCTACCTCATCAACTTGGTTTTCCATAAATGGTTTGAGTCTTTGTCCATTAACTTTAAACACATGACCATTTCTAGGATTCTCAATGTCTATAGCCCCATGCGGATACATATGTTTGACAACAAAAGGGTCACTCCACCTAGATTTCCAAGGAATAGGTGCAGACAAGAATTATAAAGCAGAACTTTTTGACTAATTTCAAAAGATTTTCTCAAAATTATCTTGTCATGAAAAACTTTTGTTCTAGCTTTTTAAATCTTTGAATTTTCATATGCATCATTTCTCAATTCCTCCAGTTCATTTAATTGCAATTTGCGTATCTTACAAGCATCATCAAGATTTAGATTGAAAGCTTTAATGACCCAAAATGCTTTATGTTCCAATTCTACAGGCAAGTGATAAGGTTTTCCATAGACTAACCGATAGGGTGACATACCTAAAGATATTTTGAAAGCAGTACGGTAAGCCCAAAGTACATCGTTTAGTCTTACAGACCAATCTTGACGATTTGGGTTAACCGTTTTTTCCAAAATTTGTTTAATCTCCATATTTGCCAATTCAACTTGTCCACTTGTCTGAGGGTGATAAGGGGTGACAATTTTGTGTGTAAAACCATATTTCTTCATTAAAGATTCAAATGGTTTAGTGCAAAAATGTGTTCCCCCATCACTGATAATAGCTCGAGGGATTCCAAATCGACACAAGATATTTTCTTTTAAAAATTTGAGAACAATTTTATGATCATTGTGTCGGCATGGAATAGCCTCAATCCATTTTGAGACATAATCAACTGTAAATAAAATATAAACAAATCTAAATAAGGATGGAAATGGGCCAATGAAATCAATTCCCCAACAATCAAAAATTTCAATGACAAAGATGGGGTTCAGAGGCATCATGTTTCTTTTTGAAATTGAGCCTAATTTTTGACAATTTTTACAACTTTTGCAAAAAGTATAGCAGTCCATAAATAAAGTGAGCTAATAAAATCAGCACTATAAGATTTTTGCAGCTATTTTCTTTGAAGAAAAGTGACCTCCACATGCTTCTGAGTGACAAAATTTAATGACACTACCTACTTTTGTTGTCGGGCACACATCTCTGAAAGATTTGATCACGACAATATTTGAACAAGTATGGGTCAACCTAATAAAATATTTTCACCTCTGTGAAAAATTTCCTTCTATCTTGGTGCGTCTATTGAGGCGACATCTTTCCTGTTACAATAAAGTTGACTATGTTAGCAAACCAAGGCATGAAATTGACAAAAAATAAAAAATCATCAGGAAAAGAATCATTGATGGGAGTGCTATCAAAAGGTGAGCATGTTGTAAGTCTGGACAAATGATCACTGACAACATTTTCGGCTCCTTTCTTATCTTTTATTGTGATGTTAAATCCTTGAAGTAACAAGATCCATTGTATCAATCTTGGTTTGACATCCTGCTTAGACATCAAATATCTAATAGCAGCATGATCGGTGAAAATCATAATAGAAGAACCAATTAAGTTAGATCACAATTTATCTAGTGCAAAAATTACAGCAAGTAGTTCTTTTTCAATAGTAGTGTAATTCATTTGTGCACTATTTAAAGTTCTACTTATGTAACAAATCACATGAGGCTTACCTTCCTTTCTTTGGCCTAAAACAGTGCCCACAGCAAAATCATTAGCATTACACATCAACTCAAAAGGCAAAGACTAGTTAGGAGATTGCATGATAGGAGTAGATGTCAGAAGACCAATTATTTTTTCAAAATATTTTTGACATTCTTGAGTCCAATCAAATGGTGCATCTTTCAACAGAAGATTACATAATAGTCTAGATATGGCACTAAAGTCCTTAATGAATCTTTTGTAAAATCCTGCATGTCCTAAAAAGGAACGAACTTCTCTGACTATTTTTGGGGAAGGAAAATGGGCAATTAATTTAACTTTGGCCTTATCAACTTCAATTCCTTTAGAAGATATCACATGACCTAATACTATTCCTGAGGTAACCATGTAATGACATTTTCCCAATTTAGTACAAATCCTTTTTCTTCGTATCTTTTAAGAACTTTTTCCAAATTATCAAGATAATTTTCAAAATAATTTCCAAAAAATGTCAGATCATCCATGAAATCCTCTAAATAATGCTAAATCATGTCACTGAAAATGCTTAACATGCATCTTTGGAATGTTGCCAGAGCATTACAAAGGGCAAAAGACATTCTTCTATATGCAAAAGTACCAAAGGGACATGTAAAAGTGGCTTTTCTTAATCTTTCAATGCAATTAGTATTTGATTATAACCCAAATAACCATCAAGAAAATAGTAGTATGGATGTCCTGCTACCCTTTCCAGAATTTGATTAAGAAATGGTAAGGGAAAATGATCTTTCCTAGTAGCAGCATTTAATTTTCTAAAATCAATACACATACGCTAACTAGATGAGACTCGCGTAGGTATTAATTCACCTTTATTATTTTCAACCACTATTATTCCAGATTTCTTAGGCACAACTTGTATAGGGATTACCCACTAGCTATCAGAGATAGGATAGATAATTCCAACATCAAGTAATTTAAGGACTTCAGCTCTAACTACCTCTTTCATATGTGGATTTAATCTTTTTTGAGGTTATTGAAAATTTTTAGTATTATCCTTTAAATGTATTCTATGTGCACAAATTAATGGATTAATACCTTTTATGTCCTTTAATGTCCATCCAATTATACTTTTATACCTTTTAAGTACTTCTGTTAACATACCTTCTTGTTCTTCAGTAAGAGACAAGGAAATTACCACTGGAAAGCTTTGCTCTTCTCCCAAAAATGTGTACTTCAACCCAGTAGGTAATGACTTTACTTCTAGTATGGGTACTTCTTCGTGGGTATTATCATTCATGGGCTTTAGCTCTTCAAATCTTGGCTTCCATCCCTTGTACTCCATTACTAGTGTACAATCAAGCAAAAAGTATATTTCAGAGATATCATCTTCTAATTGCATGCCTAAATCAAATGAATTGACTAAACAAAATTCTAATGGGTCAGAAGAACTCCTTATTTGAAGATGATAATCTATATTAGCTTCAATTCCTTCAACTTCCTCATTTTCATCAAGGACTTCCAGTGGTTGCTTGCACATGTTAAAAACATTGAGCTCCAGTGTCATGTTTCCAAATGTTAGCTTTGTAACACCCCAACTTTTGGTTGAATTACAATATTGTCTTAAATGTATTGTTTTATGTTTTCTGTGAGTTATAAATTGAATTTTACTATTTCGTGATTGTATTTGATAGTTGTGTGTGATTTACTCTGAGTCAAGAAAATAATAATTGTTGAGCCGGGGAAATCTTAATTTAATTATTCAGAGCTAGGGGATCTTACTAAACCCAATTCCGAGTGATACATGTGTTAATCTTTTAATTTTTAGGATTTAACTGTGCAATAAAAATATTTTATATTATTATAATATTATTTTATTAGACAGTACCTACTATCTTAAAAACAGTAGAATTCTATTCCAAAAGGACCATGGACCCCAGAAAAGTCTGTAGAACCCACGTTTGGAGAATCAGCCAACGTTTCTGGCTTGATTTATTTCTAAGCCAATGAGATGTGGTCAACAATAGTGGCTTGAAAGTTTTTAAGCCAATAGGAAACAAGTCCACAAAAGTGGTTAGACTAGTTAGTAAGTAACTAGAAAAACCTAACTAAGTTGATCTAACTAAACTAAGTTAAATTAAGGTGTTTAAGTAGTAACTAAATGGAACAAACCTAGTTAACTAGTCATTTAAGTTTTAGTTAGAGAAGGTTCTAGAAGAATCAAGAAAAGGGTTAGTCATCCTAGCTAACTAAATGGCTAACTAAGTAACTAAGAAACTTAACTAAATTAACTTAGACTAAACCAGGAAACCAAATGAACTAAAACCTAGTTTGCTTCTCCTAAGGCCATTCGGTTATGGCATCTTCAAGAAGGGCTTAGTCACTTGGTGACTTGGTTTTCTACACCAATGAGAAGCAAGCTTGGAGACAAAGCCTTGAATATCATCCATTGATCAAATCTAAGGTCATTAGGAGTCTTAAGAGTCAACTAAAGTGGCCACCTCCTTTGAAGGAGCTCCACGGCCAAGTGCTTGGTGTTAGGAGGCAATTTTCATTTCATCTTCATCTTCATTTTACTATCACTCAAAACCTTTCTTCTCCTTCTACCAAAAACCAAGAACAACTCCATAGTCTTTCTCCTTGAAAGCCATTCGGCCAACACCTTAAACCAACACATCCACTCTTCTAAAATTTCACCTAACCCTACTTCTCAAATCTAAACATCATTCTAAGAACTTCTCTAGTTGAAAGTTTCTTCAAAAAAATTCATCTTGAGCTTGGAAAACCATCTTGAAGATTTTTCCTACAAGGTGAAAATCCTTATTTCTTATTTCCAACTTGATTTCTTAGGTTCTAAGCCATGATTGATCCATGGTTTATGTTTTTCAACTATAGTTATGACTCTTTAAAATTTGTTTGAGCTTGTTAGGGATTCTTGGGAGATTACACGAAATCATTAGGAGGAGTTAGAAGGAGTTTGTCTTCCCTTAAGGTAAGAGGGAAATTTAATCTCATCAACCTTGTGTGGTGGTGAGAAAATGGATGTGGTTGTGGTGAAGAATCCATAAGGATTCATTCACTTGGTTGTTTAATGTCTTTCCTATTTTTGTGATTGATTATATGTGTATGCATGTCTATAGCTTTAAAATATATTGTATGTGTTCATATATGTATGATAATTATGATAGGATGTGAATAACATGTGAGGATTTGCATGAGTGTTCCAAAGAACACAAGGAAGCTCATGGCTTCACCAAGAAAAAGAGAACCAAAATGTTCTCAACCATTTTCTAAAACAATGACTTAATGAATTTAGGTAAAATAATGAAATTGAAATTGATTTAGAAGATGAAAAATGATTTAAAGATCATTTGTAAAGATTATGTTGAATTCGGTCAAAATGCCACATTTTGTATATTTGATTTCCAAAAATTATTTTCTAATGTAGATTAAGTAATTAACTTAAAGAGAATTCAAATTCAATGAATTTTTGGAGAACAAAATAAATAAATTTAATTTTAGAAACCTAAATTAGAAGAATTAATCATAAATAAGAAATAAAGTGAACACTTGAAAAATGTTAACGCAGAAGCTCACCTTTGGGTTTTGAAGCACGTTAGTGAGTTTCAAAGTGTAAATAATTGTTATAGTTAAAGTAAGGTAATTTTTAAAGAAAAAACGTAGAAAATATCATTTAATGAATTTTCTAGACAAAATACTGTTAAAATTAATTTAAAGTGGATAAATGATGGGGAAAGTTTCAAAGTGTAATTAGAACATAAAGAAAATAGTATATGTAGTTGAAAATTACTAGAAATAGCTTACACGTATTTAAAATAAAGATTTTTAAGCTACGCAATTGAGAAAATGATTTAAAAATCTTACACGATTGAGAAAACGATTTAAAAAATCTCACACGATTGAGAAAATGATTTTAAAAACATTACGCGATATTTAAAAACGTCAAAATATATTTATACGATTTAAAAATGTTTGAAAAAGTGACATGATTGTGAAAACGCGATAAAATTTCTACGAGACTAAAAGGAATAGTAAGTTTTACTGTCGGGCCAAAGTGGTGGACCAAGACATGTTGAGAAATAGTACTGTCAAGTGGAGACATACTATATTTGGTTAATACCGATACTGAGGGTATTGTTGTAATTATGGCTTATAGTGATAATAAGGGTATTTGTGTAATTTTGGTTTATGTTCATACATTGAGAGATATTTCAATTTGGTTGAAATTGGTGATTGGCTGACGAGATGAATTACACCGTGTTGTGGGTGTGATAGGCGTAGTGTGGTTCATTGATTGAACTTAGAGGCGTTAGTGTGTAGAAGATTCCACATGTGGACAGTTGGTAGTTCCTCTAGGTCATGGTAACGGGCAACGCATTAATGATCTCGACAAACACTATTCTTAATCAAGATCTTGTGGAGATTGTCTAGTACAATGCCTGTGCTGCACGACGTATTTGACTGTGTACTACTTATACGATGTTTTGACTGTGGGCTATTTACACGACATTTGACTGTGTAATAGTTGGTTGGGCAGCTTGAGGTACAGACAGGTCTTTCAGATCATTCTCTCTGATGTTTGTGTTTAGCTCCATGGAGTAGGAATGAGTCGGTGTATATTTGCATTTGTGGTCTGCATTATAATGTGATTATTTATATTTAAATTGAGATATTATGCTTGATGTGTTAATGTGAGATATTGTGCATGATGTGATGATATGAATTCTTGAATCAATTGTGATATATGTATGTATTGTCATTTTCTATACTGTCATGCTAGTAATGATGCAGATTGTCTCACCTCTTTGTATGCATTTTTTGTATTATTTTTATATTCTGTGAAGAGTTTGAGGAAGAGGAAGAGGAGCAGCCTCTAGAGATTCAGTACCTGGAGGACCAGCAACCGAGTGATCAGTTCAAGGAAGGTGAGCCATTAGATCACCCATATCATTTGGATTGATCTTGTGGTTATGGCTTTGCCTGATTTCTTTGGTTTTGTGAGACTTGATTTTCATGGAGGCTCTGAGGCCTGGCGACTGCGTGAAGATAGAGGATCAGTGATTTATGTGAGGCATCTGACTGTGACCTTACGTAGAGAGTTTGATGGAGCATCGATATTTACTACTACTCTGTATTTACATCTTGAGATGCCTTTGACTCTGAGACGTTACTGGGGAGGATGTTTTCATGAACCCAAGTGAGATCAGTAGTGTATCGACAGCACAGACTCTTGTCCGTAGAGCTGCGAGATATCCAAGATTTCTGTCATCCGATGATCCATCTGAGGATGATTCTTCGGAGGGTTAGAAATCTTTGATGTGCACTTGGGCATGTTTATGTTTTAGTGTTATGCTGACTTTTTACTGTTCTATTAAATATTTGTAGTTGTAAATTATTTGTACACTTAAAACAAAAATCATATGTATATTATGGTGTGTAATAATAGTTTGTTTTGTTTTGTGATTTGTTTTATTTTATTTAATGATATCATGTATAAAAAGAAAAATTTTACAACTCATATTAATTATGTACTAAACATTTTATAACTTGGGAAAGGTTTTATTATTATTGTATCGCAAATGTGACATCCTCATTAGGGTGTTACAAGCTTCACCACTCCATTTCTGCAATTTATCAAAGCATTAGATGTTGCTAAAAATGGCCAGCCTAAAATAATAGGAATTGACTTGCAACTATCAACCATCGGTTCAGTATCCAAGACAATAAAATCCACAGGATATATGAATTTATCAACTTGTACTAACACATCTTCCACTATTCCTCTTGGAATTTTAATTGATCTATCAGTAAGTAAAAGAGTTACAGAAGTTGATTTTAACTCAACCAAGTTGAGTTGTTGAAAAACTGAATATGGAAGCAAATTGACACTAGCACCAAGATCAAGTAAAGCTTTTTCAATTTTATGTTCTCCAATAATGCATGAAACTGTAGGATAATCAGGGTCTTTATATTTCAACGCATTATTATTATGAAGAATAAAGCTTATCTGTTCAGCCAAAAATGCTTTCTTTTTTACATTTAGTTTCTTTTTTAACAGTGCACAAGTCCTTCAAATATTTGGCATAAGAAGGAATCTGTTTGATAGCATCTAACAGAGAAATATTGACCTTCACTTGTTTCAAAATTTCAAAAATTTTAGTGTTATGGTTCAATTTCCTTGAATTGTTTAATGCTTGAAGAAATGGGGGTGCAAGTGAGAGTTTGGTCTCTTTTTGGTCAACTTCTTCATTTTATTGGGGAATTGGTTCATCTTCTTTCTCACAAGGTTCGAGAATTTATTTTTCAACAATCTTTCTGCTCCTAAAAGTTATCATTGACTTGACTTGGTCCATTTGTTGGTTTTCTGAACTCCTCTCATTTAGACTATACTGACCCTTGGGATTTGGTTGAGGTTGAGAAGGAAATTTTCCTTTCTCGTGAATGATGAGTGCAGAAGAAAGTTTAGCAAGAGTTTCTTTTATGTCATGCATGATTTGATTGTTTTGTTTATTAATGGTCTCTTGCTTTTCTATGAATGCATGCAGTGTTTCTTCAAGGTTTTTCCTATATGGTGGGACATAAGATGCATATCCTTGAGAATTTTGAGAGTCCTATTGTGTTTGAGGAGGTGGTGGTTGCACAAATTGTAACTAATTATTATTCCTCCAGCTGAAGTTCGGGTGATTTCTCTATCCTGTATTGTATGTATCTAAAAAAGAAGAATTAAATGGCTTTTTAAAATTATTCATTGCATTTACTTGTTCATGTACAACTTCTTTAAAAACAAGAATCTTAGGACATTCATCTGTTAAGTGTCCTAAGTCATCACAAATACCACAAATTTCTTCATTTTGCACAGATTTGATTTCTTTTGCTTTTCCTAATTCCATTACTTCAATTTTTCTAGTCAAACTGGAAAACCTAGCATTTAGATCTTCCTCTTGACTAAGGTGATATTTTCCTTTATTAGCACTTGCAAGGTTAGATCTAATTGAATTTTCAAAAATATTAGTATCATGCCAAGATTGAGAATTTTCAGCCAACTGGTTTAAATAGTCTAAAGCTTCATCAGGTTCTTTATCAAGAAACTCACCATTGCACATTGTTTCCACAGATTGTTTGGTTTCAGGTGTTAAACCTTCATAAAAGAAGTTTATAGTGCGCAATTTTTCAAAACCATGATGTGGGCAAGAATTTAACAAATCTTTAAACCGTTCCCAACATTGAAAATATGCTTCATTTGAATTTTGGGAAAAATTTTAGATTTGTCTTTTCATAGCATTAGTTTTATGTGTTGGAAAAAAATTCTTTAAGAACTCACCTTGTATTTCTTGCCATGTGCCAATTGATCTTAGTTTCGAAGTGTTAAGCCAAGTTTTTGCTTTATCTTTTAAATAAAAATGAAACAATTTAAGCTTAACAATCTTTTTAATGCAATTTTGGTCATTGAAAGTAATACATACTTTCTTAAATTCTTTCAGATGTAAATATGGGCTTTCAGATTCTAAACCATGAAAATTAGGAAGTAAAGAAATCATACCTGACTTAAATCTAAAATTGTTGGCATTGAGTAGAAATATAAGGCATGATGGACTAGAATTTCAAGGTGGTTGCAAATATTCATGCATGGTTCGCAATGGTTGATTTTCAAGTTCACCATGTACACTTTCATTTTCAGCCATTGTGTCAATTGTGTGTGATTGTGATTCAAACAAATCAATATATAAATTATCAGGATTAATTTTAATTAAACGACTAGAATTTAAATCACGATACTAATTAAGCATACATAAATGACTTTAAAAAAATGTACAAGTCAACAGTTTACACCAGCCATTAAATATTAATAAGAATGTGGTATAAACCAACCACTCAATAAATATTAACAAGTAAAAAGTTAGATAACTGATAAAGTAAAAAGTTAGATAATTAGAGAGTTAAAATTAGTAAATTAGAAAGTGTAGAAAGTAAAATACGAAAAATAAAATACGTAAAGTAAATTGCAGAAAATAAATTTAAAATATAAAAACTAAAGAGAGGCAGAGCCCCACTAGAGCAGTGAAAGAAAAGAGAAGAAGAAAAATTATTTCATTACATTAGAAAGCAATAATAAATAACAGAATTAAAAAGTTAGATAGCGAGAAAATAAATAACTTAAATTAAAAGTTAGAGAAAGCGAGAAAATAAAAATTAGTAAGCAAAAATAAATGACATAAATTAAAAGTTAGTAAACATAAATAAATGACATAAAAAAAAGTTAGTTAATAAGTTAGAAAGTTAGTACGTTAGTAAGTTAGTAAGTTAGAAAGTTAGAAAATTAGAAAGTTAGAGAGTTAGTAAAGAAACCGAAAGACTGGCAAGCTGATCTTTTGCTCCGGTGAGAGAGAAAAGAGAACAAATTTTATTAAAGAAAATGAACCTCAATAAATTAATACTTCCAATCAAGTCCCCGGCAACGGTGCCAAAAACTTGATGCGTGATTAAAGGATGCAAACCTAAGTGCAGGTTGTCTCAAGTAATAAATTCTCGGGAGTCCGAGGTCGATCCACAGGGAATTAATGAAGAAAAATTAATTGAGGTAAGAAAATGATTTGTCACAACACCAAAAGTAATAAAAGTTGTTGACAAATGAAAAAGGATTTGCTTGGGTTAGGAGATCCACTCTTGGTTATAAATTAGAGGCAAGATTATTTTTCTTTATAACTCAATTAAAATCTACACATAAAGGAAGTTCCAATCAGAAAATTTAACATTCAAAGTTCAATTATATATGCAATCATATTATGATTCCTTCAATTATCTACTAATAATTGTAAGTGAGCTCAAGCATTCACTATGCCAATCCTCTTGTCTACAATAAATCAAGATCTCCAATATACAAGGAAGGTTTCTAAATTGATTAGAAACAAAATACAACACATATAATGTCCACATTATAATATATCATTTAAGCACAAGAAATAGAATAATCTTACCTTATTTCATTACTAAGAGCTTCACTCTTTCACCCAAGTAAAATAAAAATTAAGTACTCATAATCAAGAAGAAAGAAAGAGAGTAGAAGAGAAAGATGAACATAACTTCAAATTACAACAAAAGAAAATTACAACAAGGGAAGACAATATACAAGCATGAACATAATTTCTCCTAACCAAGGCTAAAACCAAATTCTCCTAAATGATCAGCCAATGGAGCCTTTTATGGAGAATTAGAGATACAAAATGACAAGGGTGTTGATTAATGAGTGGATGAGGAGTGGGTGGATAAGTGGAAAATGCCAAATGGTGAGTTGGTGAATGGAAAATTATTGAGATTCTTTGTCTCCAAAATCATTCAGTGCTGATCTCATAGATGCCATCAGATTTATAAAACACGGTCTACATGAAATTGTAGCATTTTGTCTTATCTTTCCAATGGCACCAATTTCAGCTCCAAAGGCCACCTACAGCCCGAGATATGACCCAATTACTGAATAGTATTCAGGTCCAAGTACAACACCTCTGTTCTGACTTTAAAACCTAATATCACCTTCAAGGAATTAGATCTGAGTTTTGTATTCTCATGAAAGTTATAGATATGGGTCTTAGATTTCAAGTATCCAAATTTCAGCCCAAGAAAGTTCCTACAGCCCAAGTTATGCTCTGATTACTGCACACTATTCATGTTCCAATCATAAAACCCGTGTTCTGACTTCCAAGCTAATTTAGCTCCACTAGATGTCTAATTGAGCCTAAGAGCTCTTCATGAAAGTTGTAGAGCTCTCTCTTATCTTTCCTACAAGGTAAGATACATAATTATAAGACATCTAGAACTTAAGATATGGACAAAATACAGAAACAGTGTAAGACTAAAATAATGCTAAAAAAATCAATTAAGTCCAATTTGAGTCCAAACTTACAAAACATAACCAGACTTAATCAATTAAGTACATGGAGAGTGTAAATGACTAAAAATGAGGGTTTATTGATGTATAAAATATATTATTATCAAATTCTCCCATACTTAACTTTTTTGCATTCCTGGGCAAAACACATAAGACCAAAGCTAGGAAACAAAGAAAAACGACATAGACTCAAAAGATAAAAACTCTAAAAGACTTGATGAAACAAGAAGAGCAACCAGAAATTCAAGGGATCAAAGCATTAATGAGGTAACATTTCTTCACATCTCAAACCAACAAGCAAGGAAACTTCAGTTGGAAAGAATGAATCAAGAATGATAGATCCTCACAGAATTCACTCTCAATCTCTCAAGTGTTTAAAAGGTAAGTATTTCACTCTATTCAACCCATGAACAATTGCACTACCATAAGCTTGCTTATTTTCTACTTCTCCGCTACTCAAAACACATGCATGTAAAAATCAAGAGGACTTTATTCAAGGTTGAAATGCGACCATGGTAAATGAGAGGGGATAATATGGATATGAGAAGATAAATACTAAAGAGAATAAAAGAGCATTATGGTACAATTAGAGTGGAGAAGATGTTTGAGAACATTCATTATGAAGGACAATGACCAATATTTGACTAATGTTTTGTTGAAAATCAATCCCAAATTGATAAATTGAATTCATTGTTAAGTCTGAACCTTCTCCTTCTCTTCTTGTTGTTTCCAAGCATCCAACTTTACTCTAGGTATAGATATGTCACATGGTATATCGGGGGATTCTGATAATCCTTTGATTACAGTGGTGGTCAACTCTTTCTTTTTTTTTTCAACATTTTTTTAACATTTTGCATACACACCCCCACACTTATTCAAGAACAAGGCCAATGCTCTTTTATTCCTTAAGGTTTGGTAAAAACATGTTTTTTTTTCTCTTTTTTTGAAGGCACGTAATGAGCTAAAAACAAGGAATGGTCAAATAAGCTCAAAGGGGTTACACAAGGGAAAATATACAAGGATGGCTATTTGGTCAAAGTAGATATTTAAAAATGCCTCGATCATATTTATGTATACATATGAAAATGTAACCTCAAAAAGAATCAAAGCAAGTTCTAGAGTAACAATTCCATGAGTAAAAATCACACAAGAAAGAATAGAATAATACAAATGTTCAATTCATTCATCAATAGGCTCAAAATCTCACAAGGCATATTTCTATCATTCTTAATCCACCATATCAACATTCATATCTAAGCTTGTGATTTTTAAGAAAGAAGACAATTTATGCTAAGATCCAAGAATCCATTTGCGACTTCTACACAAAATAATTATTTCTTCAACTAAGATGTGTCTCAAGAGTAAACTTACCTCCAAGGTAAAATTTACTTTTTACTCTGCCATCCTTAATTGGTTTTACTACGAATAGGTTTCTGACAGTCATATCACTAAATATACTTCCCAGTTTAGATTTGTCTCAGGAGTAAAATTACTCCTTACTCTGCCATCATTCCCATGGTAATCTAATAGGAAAAAGTTAGAAGTGACATATCTAATTCTATTATTGAAATATATATACTGAATATTCTACAATTTTAGAACTTAGGACGTTACAATTCCCGCATAAATGGTTGAGTGAGTGTGAGGCTAACCTTTGGTAGGTGGGAGTGGGTTAGGTTGTGAGAGAGTTGTAATAGATGAGATGTTGTTATAGTTAAATGCTTGATTAAAGGTAACAGATCAGTTAGCCAAATCAAGTAGGTGGGGTGGAAAGTAATTTATGGGTGAGAATTAGGCTAGTTATCATATCCAAAAACCTTAAGGGTGGTCTTTGTAGTTTACCTAATTTTTTTTGAATTTTTTAATGAGAATTTAATATTTTATATTGAGGGAATACTTGTTAAAACTCTGTAACCATTAGCGGGGGTAATGGTCTTGGTGCACCATGTTACGATTGAGATGGGAGGAAAGAGTTGCCCGTTATAGTCACCTATGTGATAGTCAAGGAGCTATCGATGAGGTGGAGTCGCGCCTAGAGATATTATAGGAAATAGGTGCTCATTAAATGGAGCCGCCCCTAGATAGTTGGCCCCTCCTAGGCGGAAAGGGCTATTAGGGTGGTGGAGCCACCTCAGATTAGTTTTGGTTCTCTAAATGTGTGACCTTAAGAAAAGGCTTTGTATTTTGATTAATGTTGAAATGAGATATTTATTGACTTATTATATTTTTTTATTTTATCCATAAGTTACTAAGTTAATCTCTTATGATGTGTATTATTACGATTTTACTTTTTTAGAAAGAAAAGTTTATGCATGTTTCTTGCTTTCCTTTCTTATTCATTATGTAATTTATTCACTAACGGGATCGATGGACTCACCTCAATAATCTTGTCAAACTTGTAGGTAATTGATTAAGATTTTTAGTGTAACACCCCAACTTTTGGAAAAAATGTGCCGAATGTTCTGTTTGCTGTTTTTCAAACTTTTGGGTGAATGACCATTGTGTCCCGATTGTATTGTTTCTTGATTTTCTGTATTAAATACAAAAATATATTACAGTCTAAGATTTTCTTTGGTTGTTTTGCATATTTTGCTTCGAGACTGTAAAATAAATTTTTTTTTCAAAATACTGTTTTAAATTTTTCTACGTGATATACTAATATATTTTACTGTCTATAATTTTATTTGAATGTTTTGAATGATTTGCTCCGTGGTGGGGAAAAATAGAAAAATGACCATTACGTCCCGAATGTACTGTTTTCAAATTTTTTTATATGATACGGTATTTAATATTACTATCTGTGATTTTATTTGAACTTTTTGTGTGATTTGCTCCGGGACAGGAAAATATTATTTTCCGGGCTGGGGAAATCTTCTTTTTAATTATTCAGAGCTGGAGAATCTTACTAAACCCAATTCTGAATGATTCTATAATTAATCTTTTAATTTTTAGGATTTTACTGTAAAATAAAATAATTTTATATTATTATAATATTATTTTATCTGTCAGTATAAATTAAGGACAGTGGACCCAAAAATGTCTTGCGGGACCCACGTTTAACAAAACAGTAAACGTTTTTGAGCTAGAGCAGATCGTTGGTGACTCACCTAGGTGACTAGCCTAGTGACTCACATGTTCCAGATTGTTCTAGAAGACGCATCGTCAGCGTGCCTAGTCATCGAGTACTTTACACATGGACCAATCAGGAGCTGGTCAAAGTTGGTGGCTGTGACTCATCGCTAAGGACAAATGGAAGCGCGACACGTGGCGTGACACCTCAGCACCATGACTCAGCAGATTCTAGAAGGTTCCAGAAGCGGTGACTCGGCCTGTGACTCACCGTAGTGAGTCACCTGTTCCAGAAGCGTCTATGATGACTCAACTGATGACTCAGCGCTGTGACTTACCATTGGTGACTCAGCTGATGACTCACCATTGGTGACTCAACTGATGACTCGTCATGCTGACTCAGCCAGTGACTCAGCTGATAACTAGTCATGCTGACTCAGCTAGTGACTCAGCACGCTGACTCGCCATGCTGACTCACCTATTTTAGAAAATATCTACCCTGACTCATCATGTTGACTCATTGTAGTGAGTCACATATTCTAGAAACTTCTCTTTGATGACTCGCTTTGTGACTCGTCAAGGGTAATCAGTAGAAAATGATCAGCAATAGTTGCTACTCAGCTAAAATAAGAGAAAAATCTAGGTATATTTTATTATCCATTAGACAATAGACACTGACTTTATAAGCAGTAATTATTGTTCATTGCTTGCAGTATACCGAAAAATATCCTAAGCCTCCATCTTTTTCATAAAGTCTATAAATAGGAGGACGTAGACTCATTTGCAACTTTGGCAAGAAGCTCTCACACCCTTTTCTCTCCTTGCATTCCACGGCCAAAGCTCTCAAAATGGGAGACAACCTTCATCCATTCATCTTACTTGTTCTCTTACACTTCCTTTTCTCCAAAGAACCAAGAACAAGCAACCAAAATTCTCTCCTTTTCTCTCCCCTATGGTTTCGGCCAAGCACCAAGAAGTCTTCTCCAAATTTCTATAATTCTTACCAATATCATTTCTTGAATCCTTTCATCAATCCAAGACACTTTCATGTTAGGAATTTCTCAAGATTCATCCATTTTCATCTTCCTATCAAGCAAAGACTACAAAAGCTCATATCTCTCCTTTTCTTAAGCTCACGGCCAACCCCACAAAATTCACCTTCCAAGCTTCAATAATTCTAAACAACCTTAGATCTTGAATCTCCATGCAATTCTAAGGAACTTTCATGTTGAAACCATCTTCCAAATCATCCATCTTCAAGCACTTTTTCTAAGATCTAAGTTTGAAGGATAAAGGGTGAAATTCTTGATATCCTCTTCTAATTATAGATTCAAAGTTCTAAACCATATTTTGATCCATGGTTTTCCTTATTCAAGCCTTAGATATTAATATTTTGTATGTGTTTTGTTGTAAAGGAGCATCTTGGTGGTTGAAGTTCTTCTTGAAGGAGACAACAAGAGGACATACAAGGAACTTTGGAGGTTTCTTCAAGAGGTAAGAGGGAGATTACCCTCATCAACCATGTGTTGGTGGTGAGGAATGTATGTGTTTGTGGTGAAGAATCCATAAGGATTCATTCACTTGGTTGTTTATTATTTTTCCTAATTGTGTTTGATTTTGGGTGCAAGCATGTCTAATAGCTTTAATATTTTGTATGTGTTTTATGATTGCTTTAATATTTCGTATGTGTTTTAAGATTGTTTTAATATATGGTATGTGTACATATATGCATGATAATTGTTGTAATATGTAAATAACATACAAGAATTTGCATGAGTGTTCCAAAGAACACAAAAGGGACTCACGGCCTCAATAAGAAAAGGAGAACCAAAATGTTCTCAACCATTTTCTAAAACAATGATTTAATGAATTTAGGTAATACAATAAATTTGACATTGATTTAGAAGATGAAAAATAATTTAAAGATCAACTACAAAGACTTTGTTAAATTCGGCCAAAATGCCACATACCTTTGATCCAAATTTATTTTCTAACTATGGACTAGATAATTCAATCAAAATAAATTAGATCAAGAATTTTATAAGAGATTAAATGTATGGAAATAATTAGGAATGAATTATAAAACATAGAATGATTTTCGGCCAATATGCCAAAGTTAAATGTTTTTGATTTATAGAATTGTTTTCAACTATGGTTAAGTAATAGATGCCAAAAGGATTTTATTACAATGAGTTTTGAAGAAATAAATTGATTAGAATTAAGTTTAAGAAGTTAAAATTGATAATTTTACTGTTAGAAGAAAAATACAGTAGCTTTTGTAAAATTTCTAACATATAGCTCATATTATATTTTGAAGCATGTTAGTGATTTTCATAAAGTTAAATTATATGGTTAAAAATTAAGTAAAAGAAATTTTTACTGAAAAATTAGAAAACCATTATTATAAGTTTCTAAACATAATACTGTCAATTTTTAGTAAAAACAGACAAATAAGATAGAAAAGATATCCAAACGATAGTATACGGTATGAAAAATATTCTACGTACTTTAAATGTACTAAATATTATTTCTGTTTATTTAAATAGTGATTTTAAGGAATTCAGACAAGAAAATAATTTAAAAACCTTACGCGATTGAGAAAACGTATTAAAAACTCTACGCGATTTGAAAAACAGAAAAATATATTTACGCGCTTTAAAAACGTTTGTAAAAGTGACGGGATTTTGAAAACGTGATAAAATTTCTACGCGATTGATGAAAACAGTAAGTTTTTACTGTTGGGCCAAAGTGGTGGACCCAGACAGATGGTGAAATAGTATTGCCAGGTGGGTGCGTACTGTCTTTTTATACGATTTGCCAGTGGGGGCATATTTTGTAATTTTGTTGCAGTATTGCCAGGTGGGTGCGTACTGTATACATTTGGAATTTTTCTCATATATTGAGTTATGCCAATTTTGGCGATTTGATTGACGAGGTGAACAACATCGTGTTGTCGATGTGATAGGCGTAGTGTGGTTCAAATTGAATGAACTTGGAGACGTTAGTGTGCAGAATTCCATATATGGACAGTTGGTCGCACCTCTGGGCCATGGTAACTGGTAACACACTAATGGACTCGACACACACTATACTTAATCAAGATCTTGTGAAGTCTATTATTGCAAGCCTGTAGTGACACGACGTATAACAGTGTGCTACACCACTATGCTATTTCAGTGGGCTATAGACGGAACGTGAGACAGCGGAATAGTTATTGGGCGGTCGACAGTACTAATAGATTTTGCGGGTCGTTCTCTCTGATGTCTGTATGTTTTTAGCTCCATGGAGTAGGATTGTGTCATATTGCTTATGTATATATCTTGTATATTATTATATTGTTCTCGGTGATATTATTATTTTGTTATCGGTGATCTTATTATTTTGTTATTAGTGATATTATTATATTATTATCGGTGATGTTATTATATTGCTATCGGTGATATTATATATATTGATTTTTTATTTAATTCTTATATTATATCGGTGTTATTCGTATTTAGGTGTATGTTGTTATGGTATTCTATATTGTATGAATGACTATATCTATCATGGTAATGTTATTGCTATTCATTTTATTATAACCTGTGTTTATTAGAATTAATTGTAAATTGATAACATGATTATAATTGTGATATCTGTGTGTATGGAATGACTTTATCATTCGTATTATTCTTTGCTACCGTACTGGTATTGGTGAAAGGGGATCTCACCTCTTTACTGTATTGCTTCGTTGTGTTGGTATTGGTTAAATTCGTATAGTAGACGAAGGAAGTTTCCTAAACTCATTGGAGGCAATATTCGGAGGTTGGTGACGACGTCGAGGAGTAATCTTCCAAGTTTCAACAAGATGCAGTTGGTGGTAGAAACGAGGCATGTATGTAAGGTTTTTTTTTCTCGTTAGTGTTGTTACCGTACTATTAGTAGTACCCGTCATTGGGTTGGCTACTGTTTCTCTGAGTCTGTAAGTTACATGTTTTATTTCTTTATTGAATTTTTTTTTGTGGTATATATAATATGTGTATTAATCAATTCAATTTAATTTCTGTTTTACTTATAATTTTTGGTAAGTTTATGCTTCCGCGAAATGAAATTTTAAAATTCATCTTTTAGATCTCAAGGCTTTTATGAAATGGTTTTCAGATTTGAAGTTTTTATTTAAAAATGTGACGCCCTATGGAGGGTGTTACATTAGTTGGTATCAGAGCACGGTTAGAGTCTTTTTGGGGTTTGTGGTTAGGTCTGTCTTGTTTGTGCTGTATGACTCTCTGTGCTTGGACTCCGAAAGGAGACAATGTTGTTTGAAATGGTTACTTTGGTTTCCATTGTATTATGATTCATCCGTCTTTGAAGAAAGGCGATGACTCGTGGTAAACGTGCACGTGAGGAGGCAAAACGTGATAGCGGCAGGTATGACTGCAACTTCAAAAGCAATGCAAAGAACAGCTGAAGGAACAGTACAACATGATCAGAGTAGCACAGCGGAAGCGTGGTGTCCGAAAGAGGAAAAACCGTAAAGCCAGGCGATTCCGGTAGAAACCGTATTCGTGATTATTAGGAAGTCAACAAACAACAATCTTGTGAAGGAAGTACGAGTGATAGCAGGTTTAGTCAGACTGTGACATCTGTACCAAAGTGTTGGAAGTATGGAAAGATCATCTAACGAGGGGCGATACAATCAAAGGAATCATCTATTTCAAGTATAAGATGCTGGATATTTTGCTGAAAAGTGTATTCCACCAAAAGACGACGTCATCTGTTAGAAATGAACGTGCTTCGACATCCCAAGTAGAATGGAGTATCGATTCTTCAAGTGGAGCAAAAGCATCTCAAATTGAAAACCTAACTAAAGAAGGTTGTGTCACAAAAGGTGATCCTTTAACTATACTGTTTAATTCCAAGGGTAACCTATTTCTTTATGGCATATAATTGTGTAGGTCAATTAGAGTTATTTATGTCTTCTTTATCTTTTGACCTGGTTGTTTCTACTTCTGTTGCTAAAACATGTGGTTGAGGACTTGAGTTGCTTAAACCATCTTAAGTTTGTTAAATAATTGAATCTTTTCTGTTGATTCAATTTGTATACCTCTTTCATAAAATAGACACGATTTAAAAATGTGGATTGGGTATTTTTCCGACCATCCATGCTTTGTTAGACTAGTTGGTTGAATTATTCAACTTAAAAAGTTCACTTCTAAATTCGTCGGACCACATCAATTTTTTCATTGGATAGGTCCGGTAATATATTAGATGACTCCATCATCTTTTCTTTCTATGCTTTCATGATATCCTTCAAGTGTCGCAATTACGGAAATGTACTTTTGGTTTAGCCCATTCTTTTATGACTAATTGACTTAGTGAGTTGATTAGAGCTATCAGTATCTTCATTACCTTTTGACTTATCTATCTCTACCTTTATTGCCAAACCCATTGTTACTATCCAGTTCTTTAAACAATCTTTCCTATTAATCTAAACTATCTACCTCTTGCATGAGATAGATGTGATGTTATAAATGGATTGGTTATCTTTAACCGTATCCTGTGGATTGTTCCAATAAAATTTTGGTGTCTTGAAAAAAAATTCATTCTTAAAATCGAATAATATCAAATTTCTTATTGGATTTGTCCGGTAACACATTGGATAGTTTCGCTATCTTTTCTTTCTAACCTTTATAATGTCCTTTTATATATTACAATTGCAAGAAAGGATATTCTTAGTCAAAATTATGTCATAAGTATCAGATACAGTATCGTTGGAAAAGAAAACTTGAATTGTGAGGCACTTCTTGTTAAAAGCAAAAGCAGAAGAGTGAAGCGGTACAAAGGCAGGGAAATTTCAAGTGGTGCTGTTCAGAGTGGCGAATGTTTCTGTAATGTTCACGGGTTATGTGGATAGAGTCTTTCGTCTTTATTTAGACATAATTGTCATTATCTTTATTAACAGCATTCTGATCTATTCTCGAAATCATAAGGAACATGCTAAATATCTTAGTATGATTCTCCATGTTTTACGCGATGCAAGGAGTTTTCGTTTGTCGAGGAAATCTGGAATGGTGTAAACGGATATGCAACGTAGGAACTAAAAGACATAAATGGAGGAGTAGTATCCATGATTGTTCAGAGACTGCTACGAATTTCGGGGGGGAAATTCTTTTTAGGAGGGGAGAGTTGTAACACCCCAACTTTTGGAAAAAATGTTCCGAATGTTCTGTTTGCTGTTTTTCAAACTTTTGGGGGAATGACCGTTGTGTCTTGATTGTACTGTTTCTTGATTTTCTGTATGAAATACAAAAATATATTACAGTCTAAGATTTTCTTTGGTCGTTTTGCATATTTTGCTTCGAGACTGTAAAATAAATTTTTTTTCAAACTACTGTTTTAAATTTTTCTACGTGATATACTAATATATTTTACTGTCTATAATTTTATTTGAATGTTTTGAATGATTTGCTCCATGGTGGGAAAAAATGGAAAAATGACCATTACGTCCCAAATGTACTGTTTTCAAATTTTTTTATATGATACGGTGTTTAATATTACTGTCTGTGATTTTATTTGGACTTTTTGTGTTATTTTCTCCGGGACAGGAAAATATTATTTTTCGAGCCTGGGAAATCTTCTTTTTAATTATTCAAAGCTGGGGAATCTTACTAAACCCAATTCTGAATGATTTTATAATTAATCTTTTAATTTTTAGGATTTTACTGTAAAATAAAATAATTTTATATTATTATAATATTATTTTATCTGTCAGTATAAATTAAGGACAGTGGACCCGGAAATGTCTTGCGAGACCCACGTTTAACAAAATAGTAAACGTTTTTGAGCTAGAGCAGATCGTTGGTGACTCACCTAGGTGACTAGCCTAGTGACTCACATGTTCCAGATTGTTCTAGAAGGCGCATCGTCAGTGCGCCTAGTCATCGAGTACTTTACACATGGACCAATCAGGAGTTGGTCAAAGTTGGTGGCTGTGACTCATCGCTAAGGACAAATGGAAGCGCGACACATGGCGTGACACCTCAGCACCATGACTCAGCAGATTCTAGAAGGTTCCAGAAGCGGTGACTCGGCCTGTGACTCACCGTAGTGAGTCACCTGTTCCAGAAGCGTCTATGATGACTCAACTGATGACTCAGCGCTGTGACTTACCATTGGTGACTCAGCTGATGACTCACCATTGGTGACTCAACTGATGACTCGTCATGCTGACTCAGCCAGTGACTCAGCTGATAACTAGTCATGCTGACTCAGCCAGTGACTCAGCACGCTGACTCGCCATGCTGACTCACCTATTTTAGAAAATATCTACCCTGACTCATCATGTTGACTCATCGTAGTGAGTCACATATTCTAGAAACTTCTCTTTGATGACTCGCTTTGTGACTCATCAAGGGTAATCAGTAGAAAATGATCAGCAATAGTTGCTACTCAGCTAAAATAAGAGAAAAATCTAGGTATATTTTATTATCCATTGGACAATAGATACTGACTTTATAAGCAGTAATTATTGTTCATTGCTTGCAGTATACCGAAAAATATCATAAGCCTCCATCTTTTTCATAAAGTCTATAAATAGGAGGACTTAGACTCTTTTGCAACTTTGGCAAGAAGCTCTCACACCATTTTCTCTCCTTGCATTCCACGGCCAAAGCTCTCAAAATGGGAGACAACCTTCATCCATTCATCTTACTTGTTCTCTTACACTTCCTTTTCTCCAAAGAACCAAGAACAAGCAACCAAAATTCTCTCCTTTTCTCTCCTCTATGGTTTCGGCCAAGCACCAAGAAGTCTTCTCCAAATTTCTATAATTCTTACCAATATCATTTCTTGAATCCTTTCATCAATCCAAGACACTTTCATGTTAGGAATTTCTCAAGATTCATCCATTTTCATCTTCCTATCAAGCAAAGACTACAAAAGCTCATATCTCTCCTTTTCTTAAGCTCACGGCCAACCCCACAAAATTCACCTTCCAAGCTTCAATAATTCTAAACAACCTTAGATCTTGAATCTCCATGCAATTCTAAGGAACTTTCATGTTGAAACCATCTTCCAAATCATCCATCTTCAAGCACTTTTTCTAAGATCTAAGTTTGAAGGATAAAGGGTGAAATTCTTGATATCCTCTTCTAATTATAGATTCAAAGTTCTAAACCATATTTTGATCCATGGTTTTCCTTATTCAAGCCTTAGATATTAATATTTTGTATGTGTTTTGTTGTAAAGGAGCATCTTGGTGGTTGAAGTTCTTCTTGAAGGAGACAACAAGAGGACATACAAGGAACTTTGGAGGTTTCTTCAAGAGGTAAGAGGAGATTACCCTCATCAACCATATGTTGGTGGTGAGGAATGTATGTGTTTGTGGTGAAGAATCCATAAGGATTCATTCACTTGGTTGTTTATTGTTTTTCCTAATTGTGTTTGATTTTGGGTGCAAGCATGTCTAATAGCTTTAATATTTTGTATGTGTTTTATGATTGCTTTAATATTTTGTATGTGTTTTAAGATTGTTTTAATATATGGTATGTGTACATATATGCATGATAATTGTTGTAATATGTAAATAACATACAAGAATTTGCATGAGTGTTCCAAAGAACACAAAAGGGACTCACGGCCTCAATAAGAAAAAGAGAACCAAAATGTTCTCAACCATTTTCTAAAACAATGATTTAATGAATTTAGGTAATACAATAAATTTGACATTGATTTAGAAGATGAAAAATAATTTAAAGATCAACTACAAAGACTTTGTTAAATTCGGCCAAAATGCCACATACCTTTGATCCAAATTTATTTTCTAACTATGGACTAGATAATTTAATCAAAATAAATTAGATCAAGAATTTTATAAGAGATTAAATGTATGGAAATAATTAGGAATGAATTATAAAACATAGAATGATTTTCGGCCAATATGCCAAAGTTAAATGTTTTTGATTTATAGAATTGTTTTCAACTACGGTTAAGTAATAGATGCCAAAAGGATTTTATTACAATGAGTTTTGAAGAAATAAATTGATTAGAATTAAGTTTAAGAAGTTAAAATTGATAATTTTACTGTTAGAAGAAAAATACAGTAGCTTTTGTAAAATTTCTAACATATAGCTCATATTATATTTTGAAGCATGTTAGAGATTTTCATAAAGTTAAATTATACGGTTAAAAATTAAGTAAAAGAAATTTTTACAGAAAATTTAGAAAACCATTATTATAAGTTTCTAAACATAATACTGTCAATTTTTAGTAAAAACAGACAAATAAGATAGAAAAGATGTCCAAACGATAGTATACGGTATGAAAAATATTCTACGCACTTTAAATGTACTACATATTATTTCTGTTTATTTAAATAGTGATTTTAAGGAATTCGGACAAGAAAATAATTTAAAAACCTTACGCGATTGAGAAAACGTATTAAAAACTCTACGCGATTTGAAAAACAGAAAAATATATTTACGCGATTTTAAAACGTTTGTAAAAGTGACGGGATTTTGAAAATGCGATAAAATTTCTACGCGATTGATGAAAATAGTAAGTTTTTACTGTCGGGCCAAAGTGGTGGACCCGGACAGATGGTGAAACAGTATTGCCAGGTGGGTGCGTACTGTCTTTTTATACGATTTGTCAGTGGGGGCATATTTGTAATTTTGTTGCAGTATTTCCAGGTGGGTGCGTACTGTATACATTTGGAATTTTTCTTATATATTGAGTTATGCCAATTTTGGCGATTTGATTGACGAGGTGAACATCGTGTTGTCGATGTGATAGGCGTAGTGTGGTTCAAATTGAATGAACTTGGAGACGTTAGTGTGCAGAATTCCATATATGGGCAGTAGGTCGCACCTCTGGGCCGTGGTAACTGGTAACACACTAATGGACTCGACACACACTATACTTAATCAAGATCTTGTGAAGTCTATTATTGCAAGCCTGTAGTGACACGACGTATAACAGTGTGCTACACCACTATGCTATTTCAGTGGGCTATAGACGCAACGTGAGACAGCGGAATAGTTATTGGGCGGTCGACGGTACTAATAGATTTTGCGGGTCATTCTCTCTGATGTCTGTATGTTTTTAGCTCCATGGAGTTGGATTGTGTCATATTGCATATGTATATATCTTGTATATTATTATATTATTCTCGGTGATATTATTTTGTTATCGGTGATCTTATTATTTTGTTATTAGTGATATTATTATATTATTATCGGTGATGTTATTATATTGCTATCGGTGATATTATATATATTGATTTTGTATTTAATTCTTATATTATATCAGTGTTATTCTGTATTTAGGTGTATGTTGTTATGGTATTCTATATTGTATGAATGACTATATCTATCATGGTAATGTTATTGCTATTCATTTTATTATAACTTGTGTTTATTAGAATTAATTGTAAATTGATAACATGATTATAATTGTGATATCTGTGTGTATGGAATGACTTTGTCATTCGTATTATTCTTTGCTACCGTACTGGTATTGGTGAAAGGGGATCTCACCTCTTTACTGTATTGCTTCGTTGTGTTGGTATTGGTTAAATTCGTATAGTAGACGAAGGAAGTTTCCTAAACTCATTGGAGGCAATATTCGGAGGTTGGTGACGACGTCGAGGAGTAATCTTCCAAGTTTCAACAAGATGCAGTTGGTGGAGAAACGAGGCATGTATGTAAGGTTTTTTTTTTCTCGTTAGTGTTGTTACCGTGCTATTAGTAGTACCCGTCATTGGGTTGGCTACTGTTTCTCTGAGTCTGTAAGTTACATGTTTTATTTCTTTATTGAATTTTTTTTTGTGGTATATATAATATGTGTATTAATCAATTCAATTTAATTTCTGTTTTCTTATAATTTTTGGTAAGTTTATAATTCCGCGAAATGAAATTTTAAAATTCATCTTTTAGAACTCAAGGCTTTTATAAAATAATTTTCAGATTTTAAGTTTTTATTTAAAAATGTGATGCCCTATGGAGGGTGTTACATTTAGTGTGCCTCCAACTTCTTTGGTGGCTACTCCTTATTCCAAATTCGAATCTACAACTATAGGGGTTATTGGTTGGCATGTTATTAATAAATTTTGAATTTTATTGGCAGTCTATAATAGCTCTTGAATTGGTTTATTTTGAGGATTTGGTTTTATTTTGGATCTTTTACAGTTGATGTAATGTTCAATTCCATTTTCTTTTTGGAAGGATTACTTGAACCTATTTATTTTGAATCTTGGTTAAATTAAAATTTTAGTTCTTACAATTTTCACTCATTTTTAATTTATTCCCTATAATTTTGTTTCTTTTCAAATCAGTCCTTACACTTATAGACGTTTTTCAAACAGTCACTATCATCAATTTCTGTTATAACATCGTCATAATACTGCCAATTAGCTAACATATTAAGTGTTCCTTTGTCTAGTATGTCCTTCTTTAAATGCTCATTTTTCTGTAAAATGTCCAATAAGTGCTCCTATATATTAGTAAGTGTTCTTATATGTACTCATTTCTTTTGAATAGGTGCTCATTTGTTAAATAAGTGCTCCTTTAGATGTTTTTTTTTATCTCTATAAAATATTTAGTAATGACTAAATTGACAGTGTTATAACGAAAATTGATAGTAGTGACTATTTTGAAAATGTTTATAATTGTAAGGATTAATTTGTAAAGAAAAAACTATATGAACTAAATTACAAATGAGTGAAAACTATAGGGACTAAAGTTTTAATTTAATCCTAAATATATAATTTTGTTATTTTTAAATAAAAATCGGTATTGTGAAAAAATAATTATTAGGGTTGCCCGGTTAATGGGGCTTTAGTAAGTTTATGATGCCTTCTACCCTATATAGCCCACCTTATGCTCATCAAGGCAAGCTAGATAGAATAGAGTTCATAACTAATAACTGTTGCATCTCATTTACTAGATTGCTTAAGTTCCTTGCTTATTTTAACCATCTTTTACTTCAACTTTATTTGTTCCTTTTAGAGTTTAGTTAAGTCCTTTAACGTTTAAGCATTCATTTTATCCTTAAGTTAAGGTTCTTCAGCTCTTATGATGAGTTAGGCTGAAAGCCCTTGAAAGACGTGTAATGGAAATTAGTTACTTTTGAGTGTTAAAAACTAACTCAAAGAGTGTCCTCAAGGTTAGAACTCTAACTTTGTCAACAATTATCATAGATATAACATGTTATTAAGAATAATGGCCTTATGGGCCTTCATTTACATTGTCATGGTACTATACATACAAATAGAAAAGTAAAAACATAGTCAAGCCATAGATTTTAGCTAGTACCTATAGACACAATTCGTCTACCATCTAATTAGTTAGCCCTAACAAGTACTATATACAAGTCCAAATAAGACATGGAACTACACCCAGATATTGCAATATAATCTCAAAACTATATATATACAAAATAAGGTCTACTAGATGCCTATCTCAGAGTCCTACAACTACATCATGAATCCTCTAGAACCATTACTCGCTACATTGGGCATGTACTACATGTGAACTCTCAGAATCCCATAGAATTAGAAGGAATAGGTATTGCTCTCCATGGAGTAAATACATCATCCATCAACTATCTCACAGTAGAAGCTAATGAGTGGCATGTTGATTAGGGTCTAGAATACCGTGGAAAATACTAGGGTGGAAGTTTTAGGAATTCTCAGTAAAAATAATAATAAACAAGTGTCATCATGATAGTTTTAACTGCCTTAGACTTAAAATAGGTTAATAGTAAACATTGAGGGGGGGGGGGATGACTCGCCTTAATAGAAATATTCTGCTTATCATACATGAATTAGCTCACTCTTAGTGGTCGTACGTTGTTACACAGAACCTATCTATAACAAGGTGAATTCATTTACTTGTTTTTTTTGTAAGGCAATTCTTACTTAACATTTTGAGAAAATCATACATTTGCATGTATTGTTTCATAATGCAAAATGAAATCACAGTTTATAATCAGTCATTGCTTCTCAGAGCAAAATCTAGCATTATTAACAGTTCATAGTTCAATACTCATAGCTCAATAGCCAACATAGGATATATGTATGCATTCACTAAGCTACAGTTATCAATATGCAACTCCTTGCACATACTCAAAGTAACATGTACTCAACCCCTTTATTACATTATCAATCCTACCCAACTCAAGGTTCATAAGTATTACAATATCAAGGTTCATAAATATTACATTATCTATCCTACACAACTCTATAAGGTCATAATCTTATAAATCAATTCATTATCCATTCTTCAACAACAATAGTTCAAGTAACATGTACTTAACTCCTTTATTATATTATTAATCTCTAATTACTTGATTAACATTTTACGATACTCAATTTCTCTCACTATGCTCATGGCCAAACAAGGTACTTGGGGTGCAAATCCAGCACCCCTTTCCATGGCCATTTGCGGCCACCACCAAGAACCACCTCCTTCCTTGGCCACCTATGCTAGCGGAAACCACCACCCATTTAACCAAACCCTAACCTACCACAAATGGTGGCAACCACGTACCCTACCAAACCCTAACCCCTAGTTCAAGTGGTGGCAATCCCATGGCCACTACCACCTAATTTCCTTCAAGGTTGGCCGCCAGGCGGCCAACACGTCAAAACCTCAAAGCTTCACTTAACCACTTCCTCCACCTCATGGTTGAGCCAACCCCACGACTAATAACCACCAAGGCCACGACTCCAACAAGACAAATCCATGGCTTGAAGCCACCACAACCAACCAATCAAGTTCATAAACAACCAACAAACATAGAAGGAAGAAGCAAAAGTGGAAGCAACCCTTACCTAGACACCTTAGCTCATGGTGGTTCACGATGGAAGGGGTTGATAGTGATTCCAATTGGTGCAACTAGGAGAGGGTGAAGTGATGAACATTTTTTCCTTCTTGGCCAAGGTGAATCGTCAATGTCTCCTCCACCATGAAAGGCCTCCAACTTGTGGTGCTTCCCTTCTTCCTTTTCTCCTCCATCACTTCTTTCTTTTTCTCTCTATAAATTCTCCTCCTTCTCTCTAGGGTTCACTGTGTGTATGTGGTTAAGTGAAGGGAAATATAGTGTGTGTGTGTGTTTAAGTGTATGAGTGGCAGTGAGGTGGCATAAGTAAGGGTGTGCATAATGTAAAGGAGTTAATGAGAGTGGTGAGCTATCTTAGGTAGCTTAGGTGCTAAGTTGGAAGCATAGAAGATGAGTTTGACGGAGTATTGAGTGGTATATATAGGATAAAAGGTAGGGATTTAGGTAGGGTTTAACCATTCTAGGGTATGTCATTATGACCCATGCATACCCTAAATCAAATTAGTGTTCCCTAAAAACCCAATGCAAACCCTATAACCATTGTGTATTAACCTTAACTACTAAAATTGCACCTTAGACGTTCATTCTCTCTCTATTGCATGCAATTTAATAGGGTTAGAGTCAAATCAAGTCTAAAACCACTCATTACCATTCATAAACCCTAAGCCAATAAGAATTAAACTAAGATCCTCCTTGCCTTTGCATGAAATGTTATTGGCTAACTATTAATCGTTACTTTCCTTTTTAATAATCATATATTGTCTAATAATCATTAATTAATCTAGTTTTTATGCATTTTTATTGGTCATCATTTATTATCCTAAAAATTAAATTTATTTAGAATAATTATTTACTTAATTAACTTAGCTTACTTGCTAATTAATCATTGATTAACTCATAAACTAATTTATGCTATATCAATTACAAATAATTTATTTATAATTATTCTACTTAGTTTTCATAACTTAAATATGAAAATTCTAAATTATAGATATTATACCAATTATTAAATAATTTTTCTGAAAATATTTTAATTAACCTTAGGAGCTAAATTGCTCACTAAGTTACCATTCACAAACACATATAACAAGGACTAGCACTATGTGTAATACACTCCGTAGGGCATTACATTTCTGACTTAAAACTTTAAATCTGAAATTCATTTCATAAAAACTTTGAGTTCTAAAATATGGATTTTAGAATTTCTTTTCGCGGAAACATAAACTTACCAAAATATATAGATAATACAGAAAATAGACTGGACTGATTAATACACATATTACTTATACCACATGATATTAAACAACATTTAAAACATAAAACTTACAGACTCAAAGAAACAGTAGCAAACCCAATTATAGGTCCTACTTAATGAATGACACGGTAACAACACTAACGAGAAAACTCAACATACTTGTTCCGTTCCTCCACCAAACTGCACACTATCGAAACTGGGAAGATCACTACTCGACGCTGTCACCAACCTCAGAACATTGCCTCCAGTTAAGTCTAAGAAGCTCACTTCGCCTACTATACGAATTTTAACAATGCAAACACACAACAAAACAGTACAGCAAAGAGGTGAGATCCCATTTCATCAATACCAGTATGGTAGCAAAGAATTATACGAATGACAAAGTCATTCCATACACACAGATATCACAAGTATAATCATGTTATCAATTTATCTTCAAAAAACATATTTCATAATAATATAATCATTAACGGTATTTTAACAACAGATATTAATAATATATATATAATGATTATGCCACCAAGGTATGTACCTTGACAATGCCACAACAATATGTATACCGACTATGCATATGCACCATGCACCATCTTCCTACTCCATGGAGCTAAACAACTTCGGATATGAATGGCCCAGAAGATCTTCCCACCTCTATGACAGTCTACATGGATGCAAAAGCAATAGTACTTTGTCGGGATATGCGCCAGTGCATTGCAACGGTTTATCATGGCCAGAGATGTAAAATGTGACAAATAGGTCAATATGAATCACTGTGCCTTGACGCTCCCAGTAGATCCCCTACTGGATCACACTACTCAATTCTCATTCACTCCTAGGCAGCAAAAGCCATAACAACCACTAACTATACAATGTTCAATGCATGGTAACTCAATGCATAACTCAAGCCACTATTGTATTGTTTACAATAATATTAGAACAACTGCACATTCAATTGTCTAATACTATTAGTATCAATGATATTATATAATCCCCTATTCAATTACATAATATCAATGATCCACTCAGGTCTAGTACGTCGGCCCAACAGTAATCCGTTGTTTTCTCAATTGCGTAACCTTTTTATCTCGTTTTCACAATCGCGTGACGCTTTTGTCACGTTTTCAAATCACGAAAATATTTTCTAACGTTTTCCCAATTGCGTAAAAATATTTAAACGTTTTCAAAATTGCGTAGCTCAAAAATCATTATTTTTGAAATGCATAAGGTTTTTCTACTATTTTTCACTGTATAAATATTTCTTGACGTTCTAAATTAAATTCTAAAACTTTCCAAACTAAAAATATTATTTGGACATCATTTTCTATTTTTCTTATAAAAATTACTCTAAGTAATAATTTCTGATGTTTTTCTCAAAATCTGCATTATTCAAATTTAATAAAATCTTCTCATTTATTACCTTTACTAAGATCCTTTTAAACGAAATACTTTGAGCTCTAAATCACTTTCAAAACTTATTCTTCATTATCATAAATAAAAATCACTTTTATCTACTTAAAACTTTGTTCCATTCTATTTAAATAAAATATTTGAATTCTCAAATCGTCTTTAAAAACTCCTTTTTCATTTCTAGTACTAAAATTCATTCTTTATCCAATAAAAGCCATATATTTCCATATTCCTCCTAGTAATACTTTCTAATATTTTCTTCAGAAAAAATTACATTACTATAATTTAATCAAATCTTATAGATCAAAGTCCTCCAACGCGCTTCAAAACCCAAATAGGTGAGCTATACGTTCGTAACTTCAAAATATAAATTTATTTCCCATCATAACCTAAATTCATTAATTTAATCAATTCCAAAAAAACTAGTTTACTTTCTTTTTATATTTCGAAATTCACTAAATTGAGTTCCTATTAATTAATCCTTTAAGACTACACTTGAGAAAATATTTTTGATCTAGAATATCAATTCTTGGCATGTTGGCCGAAATTCAATCTTTGCTTCATCATTGAATATTTATTCATTTTCTATCTCATTTTTCTTTGTAAAAAAAAATCTTTAATCTAATTACTTGTTACTAAATCATTTAAATTTACACTTAGTAAAACATTTTCAATTGGTTTGCTCTAAAACAAGAGTGAAGGTCGTGAGCATCTTTATGGCCATTGGGACCAAAATTCTTTTCTTTGTAACATATATCATAATATACACATATCATTTTAATCATATTTATACTACCACATGTTCATGCATATTATTAAAGTAATAAAACTCATATTAAGCAATTTATCGCAAGGTAATCAAAATCATACTATCACACATACTAATCAAGCAATAAAAGCATGCATAGCTATCAAAGAAATAAAATCACATATAACATAACATAGAACACTTAAGCATACACAACCAAGTGAATAAATCCTTATGGATTTTTAACCACACACAAATCCACTCCTCACCACCAACACATGGTTGATAAGGGTAATCTCCCTCTTACCTCTTGGTGAAACCTCCAAAGCTCCTTGCTTTTCTTAAACTAACTTTCTCTATCAAGAGTTTCTTGAAAAACAACATAAACACACACAAATTAACTTCTAAGGCTTTGAAATAGAAAACCACGGATCAAGCATGACTTAGAAGAAGAAAATAAAATCAATATTGAAGATTCGAAGAATTTCACCTTAAGACCTTAGAACTTAAGCTTTGAAAGAACTCCTTGAAAATGGATGATTTTGATCAAGACTTCAACTACAAAGTGTCTTGAAATAAGGTAAGGATTCAAGAAATATGGTCGGTGTAAATTACTGAAGGTTGGGTGATGGTATGGAGTGGTGTGGCCGTGAGGTGTTCTTAGAGATTATGGAGAGAATTTTGTGAAGCTTGCTTTTGAAAGATGATGAAGATGAAATGAAATGAATTAAGAGTCATACTTTGCTTCTCCTAAAGCCTAAAACCGTGAGCCCCCCCCCCTCAGACACCAAGAGAGTGTCTAAATTCGTCTAGCCACTTTTTGAGGCTTCAATAGCCATAGATTGAATCGAAGGTTGATCTTCAAAGCCTTTGCCTCCAAGCTTGTTTTCTATAGGCTTAGACAACTTGAGTCATCTAGTTCTTGAAGTTTCCTAACTATGGAATCAATAGAAAACTAACTAAGTTTCTAATTCAATTGTGTCCTAACCAAATTAAACTAAGTTAGTTAGGTTTTCTACCTTCTTTGCTAACTACTTAGTTACTTACCAACTATCTAGTTACATTAGGCATTAATCATTCTTTCTAGAAGGTGCTAGACAACTCTAGTAACTATGGACTCTAAAAAGTAGCAAACTAAGTTTGCTCCATTTGTAACACCCCAAATTTTCGTATTTCTTAAACGGTAATTTTGACAGTTAACAGAATTTTACTGTTTAGTAATTTCTGTGCACTATAAAATTATTTTGTTTATTTCGTCAGCATATTTGATCTTTTTGAGTGATTTACTCTGTGTCAGGAAAATAAAAATTTTTGGGCCGGAGAAAACTTTACGTAATTTAATTTTTACAGTTAGGTAATTATTTACGTAATCTGATTTGATATTTGTGCATTTTATAATTTTTATGATTTTTATGGATGATTATGAATTTTTTTACTGTTTGTGGGCCTAGGGGGTGTATGTGGGCCCAGGTAGCCATACGTGGGCCCAAGTGGGTCCCGCAAAGCAAAAATTTTTCTACGCATAGAAAAATTTGTACTGTTTAGACGGAGACAGGGGATCTTACTAAACCTGAATCCGGAAACAGTTTTAGAAAATTTCTTGTACTGTGTTTTGTATTGTATTTAATTTATCTGGCTATAAAAAAATACAGTAAATATAATTTTGTGGGGTTTTAGCATAAAATAAATAAATATTATATTGCTTAAGTCAACATTGGTGGTTTGGATATCCACCATTGATTTAATTAATGATGGAGACTTGATCTTGATTTAATCAATGGTGGAGATTTGATCTTAAAAGTGAATAAGATCATTTATACCCGTTAGATGGAGATTAAATCAAGGGTAGAAATTTGGTCTCAAAAAGTGACTATGACCATTTGTAACCATTGGATTTAGAAGTGATCAAGGGTGGAAAATTGGTCTTGTAAAGTAACAAGGACCATTTATGACCATTGGATTTAGATTTAATTAATGGTGAAGATTTAGTCTTAAAAAGTAGCAAAGACTAATTATAACCCTTGGATTAAAAGTAAG
The DNA here is from genome assembly GCA_029884605.1 of Ormosia emarginata. Taxonomy (NCBI): domain Eukaryota; kingdom Viridiplantae; phylum Streptophyta; class Magnoliopsida; order Fabales; family Fabaceae; genus Ormosia; species Ormosia emarginata. Next base: position 8,100,757 of record JAQQTP010000056.1, on the reverse strand, counting down.
AAGGAGTAATCTTGACCCTTAATTTTGGAGACACATCCAATGACTAGAATTTAAAGGAGAAAGATCCAATGGCCTAGATTAAGTCTTCTAAATCAAAAATCTACATTAATCCTAACCATTGAATTAATCAATGGCTAGAAATGCTCCAAATGGTGGCTAATTATTATGGTCATTTATTAAATGCACAAGGAGAAGCATGCATGGAGGGGGATGGTTTTGGGTTGTTTAGAAGACAAAGAAAAAGAGGCTTTATGACCATTATTAATTGCTTTATGTCATTGTTAAGTGGTCTTGGTCTATGTTTCATCATAATTGATCATTATTGATCAATTTGAACTCAAGGAGAATGCATTGGAGGGGAGCTACGAAATTGAGAAGCTTTAGGACATAGGAAAAAGTTTGAAGACCATTATTGCCATCCTTGGTCATCATTAGACATTTTCAAGAAGCTAAGTTACCAAGTTTTCTCTCCATTTCTCTCCTTCTTCATGTTTTGGCCAAGCACTCCAAGAACACCTTCCATCACTTTTTAATTTCATCCAACTTGATTTTCTAAACCTAAACACTATTCTAAGAACATCTCTAGTTATGAGTTTTTCCAAAATCATTCATCTTGGGCTTCAAATCCAAGCTTCAAGTTTCTAGCAAAAATGAAAATTCCATCTTTGTGCTTCAAGAGAAACCATTCGGTCAAGACACTCAAAACCACCATCCAATCTTTTTTAATTTCATTCAACCATAGATCTTGAATCTACATGATATTCTAAGCAACTTTCATGTTGGAGACTTTCTCTAAATCATTCATTTTCAAGGAGTTTTTCCAAGAGCAAGTTCTAAGGTTTTTGAGGTGAAGTGTAAGGAGACTTCATTTCTTCTCTTCTTTTTCATGATCTAAATCATGTTTGATCCATGGTTTTCTTAATCAAGCTTAGTATACTAATTTTTATGTATTTTGTTTTGTATTTGAGAAGCCTTTGGTGGTGAAGGACTTGGAAAAAGAAGCAAAACGAAGAGCTTTTGAGGATCTTCAAGAGGTAAGAGGGAGATCCATCTCACCAACCAAGCATGGTGGTGAGAGATGGTTATATATTTGATGGATGTTGAATCCATGTGATGATTCATATCCATGGTCATGTAATTAATTTGTGGGTGTTTATGAGCTTTGATTATTTGCCTATGCTTGATATGCTTTGCATGAGTTTATGACTTTGATGGTATGCTTATACTATGCATGATTTATTGCTTTGATTATGGTATGCTTATAATATATATTTGAATATGTATGTATATGCCATGATTTGATGATGGAAAGAAAATAAATTCTTGGCTCCAATGGCCAAAGAATGACTACGGTTTTGGCACCCAAGGTTAGGGTTCCATGTTGAAATTTTTTCAAGAACAAGGGAATTAATTTTTGATCCCTAGAACATGATGAATTTTGGTCAAGACACCTCAAGATAGGTGTTCACAAAATTGATATTTTCTTGAATGATGAAAATGGATGTTTAGAAAAGTAAGAAAAATAAATAAAGAATTTATTTTTCAAAGAGTACATGAATACGGTTTTAGAAGGATTTTTATTGATTTATTTTGTGTAAAAAAGTTTCTAAGTGTTTTACTAAACATGAGATTTAAATGAAAATAGCAATGATAATTTTAAGGATTTGCAAAGAAAGTGAAAAAGGATTTGTAAGGAAAGTAAAAATGAATTTGAACAAATGGGTTTGGTTTTTATGACCATCGATATTTCGGTTTTGAAAACAAAGAATTTTTAATGGTTTTGTTTGTGTAAAACCATATCAATTTAGAAGAAAAATATTTGATGGCTTCAATGGCCAAAGACTCTACGATTTTTGGAGGTTGGAATAATTTTGATTTTATGAAACAAAGTAATTTTAAAGTGGAAACAAAATGTTTGAACAAAATGTTTTAGTATAAGGATTTTGGAAAGGGAATCAAAGTATTTTATCACTCGAGAAATGAACTTTCATATGAAAATGAAAAAGAAAAGTTGCAAGGGTTTGAATCTTAATTTGTTTTGAAGAGAATTGATTTTAGAATTGATTTGGGAAAAATGGAGAATATAATGGTGTTTTGAAAATTTACTAACGTATAACTTATTTTCAAGTTTTGAAATACGTTAGAAAATGTTAAGTTTTGAAACGTTGATTTACATCAATGGAAAAGTGATTTTGTGAATTATATTTTGAAAAAGAATTTCTTGAGTAAAGAACTGTGAAAAAATATTTTCTTGAGTAAGAAAATATATTAAATGAAGTATAAAGTTATATTATTTTGAGAAAAGTTAAAAAGGAATTTTTTTAAAGGTCAAGAAATATTTTCTGTAATGAAATTGTGGTGAAAAATTATTTACGTATCTTAAAAACGTGATTTTTAAGTTACGTGATATGAAAAAATATTTCTATGTGATTTTAAATACGTTGAAATATTTATACGCGATTTGAATTTATGTTTAAATATTTTACGTGATTTGAACTACTGTTGATAAATCATTACGTGATTGAATAGCGATAGAATATTTTTTTTATGCGATTGTGAAAATGGGAAAAAATTGTTATGAGATTTGGAAAGTGTTTTAAATATTTTGAGAATGATAGAAAATGATTTACGTGACGTAAAAGAATGATTTTTAAGTTACGCGATTTTGAAACAGTGGAAAAATACTATGCGATTTGAGAAAATGTATGTTTTTACGCGATTGAGAAAAACGTTAAAAATTTGTACGTGGTTTAAAAGTGCAACAGAAGAGTTGCAGTATTTTGAAAACGTAACAGAAATGTTACGAAATTTTGTAAACGTAACAGTAATGTTACGGTATTGTGAAAACGTAATAAAAATATTTTGGAATTTTAAAAACGTAACAAAAGTGTTACGGTATTTTGAAAAACGCAACAGAAGTGTTGTGGAATTGTGAAAACGTAACGGGAATGTTGTGCAATTTTGTGAAAACACGACAACAGTGTTTTATAACTATGAAAACATGATAAGATGGTTTTATTATTGAAAGTACAGTATGATTACTGTTGAACCAGTGTCCATACACTGTTTGTGAGAGAATGACATATTTGTCTGTGATTAGATTTGGTGCATTATACATGCATTGGAATGGTCCAATGAGGACTGGATATGACTGAGTGCCTAGGAGAAACACACATCTTGAGTGGGTGCGATATGCGTAGTGTAGGTCACTTGTTGACCTTGGGGGCATCGGGGTACGAGTTACTTACACGGGTGGTTGGTCGCACTTCTTCCCGTAGGTTAGACCGATGCAACACACCGATGATCCTGACCGAGACACTATTCTTAATCAAGATCTGATAAAGACTGTCGTGTATGTGCTAGATGTGCAAAATCAAAATGAGGATTATAGCACGTAGTCTGAGGCATGTGGTACCGACAGATCTTTTCGATCATTTCTCCGACCTGAGTTTAGCTCCATGGAGTAGGAAATCGAGTCTTGTGTACATGCATAATCTGAACACTTATATCTGCATGATATATTAATTGAGGAATATTGGCTATGACAACTGTTTTGAATACTTGGATTGATATATGATTGGATGATGATAGTTAATTAATATTGAATATATTATTGGAAGTTTAGTATGATATCCCGGTATGATATTGTTGTTTGTGTTATCTCTGTGCTGTCATGTTGGTATTGGCGTAGGTGATCTCACCTCTTTGTTATGTTGTTTTGCTATATCTGTACTGTTAAAATCAAATAATAAAAGGATCGAGTTGTCTTAGACATAACGGGCAATGAATACTCTGAGATGGGTGACAACAATAAGGAGTGGACATTCAGGACTTGAAGCTGTGCAGTGTTGACAAAGAACAGATGTAGAACAGATGTCTGATGCAATAAGATGGATACACAACAGAATAAGTATGTTAAGTTTTAACATTAGTGTTGTACCGTATATTATGTAGGACCCGTCATAGGGTTTGCTCTCTTGTAAAAAAAAAAAAAAGAGTTTGTTAATTTTATATTTCTATTTAAATTATGAAATATTAATTGGTGTCAATATTATATATTAATCAGTTTAAATATATTTTCAAGAATACTTATGAAATTTCAAGAAGTTTATGTTTCAAGAAAAGAAAGAAATTTTAAAACCCATCTTTTTATAACTCAAACCTTGTGTGAACTTCTTTTCAGAGTATGAGTCGGGAGTCAGACATGTGATACCCTAGGAAGGGTGTTACACCATCTAGTTACTACATAGGTTTTTAGGCGAACTTAGTTTAAGTCATCTAGTTTCTAACTAACTAGTCTAACCATTTTTATTGACCTCTTTCCATTGGTTTAGAAATTCAAGCCATCTATTTTAACTAAATCCTATTGGTTCATGGAAGATATTTTCTAGACAATAGCTACATAAATTATTACTTAATGAACAGAACATTACTACTTACAAGTCAGTAAATATTTGTCCGCTATAAAAATAAAAAAAAATATTTTTATTTCATATTTAATTTTTAAAAATTAAAAGATTATATCACGTATCTCTCGGAATTGGGTTTAGTAAGATCCCCGGATCCGAATAAATACGTAAAGATTTTCCCCGGCCCAAAATTTTTTATTTTCCTGACCTGGAGTAAATCACACAAAATAATTAAATACGATTCTGAAACGAGTCAAAATAATTTTACAAAGATACGAAATCACAAAACATCCAAAATATAATAAAATATTCAAAATATCTCAAATATATTAAAATATTTAAAATATCTTAAAATATCACCAAAATTCACAAATATTATATAAGTCATGAAAATCAAATCGATTAATAAAAATCATTAAGGATTGACAGAAATAAATAAAATACGAAAGCTCATATACCGCCCAAAATAATATTAAAATAATCAAAAAGGTAAAAACTCCCAAAAATTCCTAAAAATCACAAAAATTATAACATTTATGGAAGTCGAGTCAGATTAATAAGAATATTTAAGAATCAACCGAAATAAATAAAATACGAATTTTTGGGATGTTACACTATGCAAACACGTCAAATAGCAGCTTATGCTCTAGTAGCTCTATAAGCAGGTTGGAATTAGGATGTCACAAAGTTAGCCTCTGCGCTAGTCACAACATCTATGGTGGGTGATGTGTGTGAAACATCATATTTTGTTCTTGTTATGCATACATTTTTAGGCATTTTAGGCATTTTAGTTTCTCTTTTTATTTGTTTTTCCCCTTAGTTCGGATAACTGCGGTGTTTTTGGTGTTGTTGTGCAGGATTGGTACTGAATTGGTCTTGAAATGGATGGAAAGCTTGCATGATTGAAGTTGGAGCTTTACGGATAGCAAATTGGGGCAAAAAGCTCACTCGAGATAGTTCCATGGCTTGCCTGTGGAATTCCCCATGGCCATGGATCGAGCAGCTACATGAAGAAGCAAAAGAAAATTTCCAGAGAGTTCCACGGCCTGGCTGTGGAATGATCCACGGCCGTGGAACTCAAACAGTAAGATCCACGGCCAGCCCATGGAATGATTCACAGCTGTGGATCGTAGTACGAGACAGATTTTTAAGTTTTGTTTTTATTTCTTTTTATGGGCTGAGACCAATGGAAACTCCTAGGGTATTTATAGATGTTTTGAATACAATATTAGGGTTCCAATTCGGCTTTAAAGGAGGCACATTGGGAGGCTCTTGATCTTCATCTTTCTCCTCTCTTCACTCATGGATTACGGGTTTGGATGTTCTTGAATTTGATTTCTTGTTTCTTCTTCTCCATGTCTGAGTAGTTTCTTTTGTTTTTAGGATTGCGCAATGCCCTTTGATACATTGATGATGATTAATTGACTTTGTTTACCCATTTTATTAATCTTGAATGTTCTTTGATTCAATCCTTATTGCGCTTATTCATGTGAATTTGTTAGCCCCATATTTGCATCTTATAGACATTTAGGGACGTACTGAGAGGTGAACTTAAGTGTTGGAACCATAAGAATTGAACTTAAGGTCTAAATCATGAGAGTAGGTTTAGCTTTTCGAGGATTTAATGAATTACCATTAAGCATAATGTGTTTAATTTAAATTCAATTATCACGAGAGTAGGAATTGGTTTAATTGGGCACGGTTCTTGTCTCTTGAGAAAGAACATTAACTAATTTAGGGTAATTCACCTTCAATTGAATTTTAATTTTAATAAAAGGGTTGTCAATTAGGAATTGTCTTGTATCATTGTGGTTATCCCCAATCTTGGAAGCTTTCTTGAATTTGAAAAACCTTTCTTAACAACTTACTGTTTTTGTTCTCAATTTTGTATTTTGATATTTATTTATTTGATTGCTTTGTTACTACGTTCTTGTTAATTAATAATTATATCCCCTTTGTTTAATTTAATTGAATTAATTAATTAATTGATATTCATAGACACAGTCCCTATGGATTCGATCTTTTTATTACTTGACAATGAAACTGTACACTTGCGGATTTCACACACCAATGGGTCATGACAAAAACACAAGAAAAGGTTTGAGAGAACATTACAATAGATATTTATACTAGTTTTCCCCAAAACCATGTGACTTAGTCCATTCCTCAACTCTTCATTGAGATTCCTACCATATTAGATTATTATTTGAACACCTAGCCTCTTTACTCAAATTTACAAGTTTTCTCAGGCACCTATAGTCTCTTCAAGTTAAACACAAACTCACTATATGACTAGTACAACAAACTAGCTCACACTTGAACGCTCAAGATCAAATGAAGAAAATTCAAGTGTTTACACACTAGGTAGCTCTAGAAAATACTTAAGGACTGGATTTACATATAGTATCAGAGCTTAATGAATGCCTACTATAAGTTTTTCTAAGATTCGAATAGGTAGGTAAAGATGAGAGAGTTAATAATGTTTAACAGAACTTGCTCATTGTGTTATTGATGCTCAAACTTCTAACCTTTGAATTTTCAAGTTGAAATCTCTTTATAGGCTTTGAAATATTACCATTGGACCTCTAATGCACTTTGAAAAGCAACTATCTGTTATAGCATCTCTTTTTTATAAGTTAGCATGCAAGTACAATTTTTTAGGTAGTTACTTGAGAGTGTTCCTCATCTACTTTCTCAAGTGCAACTTTCTTAACTGACTTTCTCAAATCTTCCATCTTCTCAAACTAATTTCTTCTCACTATGATAATTTGAGCTTGACATTGTAGGTGAGATATCATCTTCTTCTAACATCTTTAAGACTTCTAATCTTATCTTTGAGAATTCTTCATTCTTCATAAATCTAGATATGACCTTTTTCAAGTCTTGAACTGTTGGGTTCTACATCAAACTCTATCACATCTTTAGAGAACTTTCTCAAGTTTTTAGGAGACTTTCTCAAGTCATTTTAATGATCCTCTAACTTTCCATTGATCTTTCTTATTGAGATTCTTAAGGGTCTGTACATCACTTAGAAGAAAACTCACAAGAATATGTTAACCCACTCAAAGAATGTTAGAGCAACAATCAAGTTCTTCAACATAGTTTATTAATCATCAGAACCAAATAGGAGATGTTTGTTCAAAATAGTTTTGGAGCTTATAATAATAACCATTAAAGCAAAAAGAAAAAAATGCAATGATAAAAAAGAAAAGAAAAAAAGAGAGAGAAAAAAATAAAAGATGAGCTTTGAACAATACAGAGTAAGAACATATTGATTTCTTCATCTTCTGCATTCGAAGGTAGGGGCAGCGCCTTATATAGTTGGAGGGAGGCCTTAGCCTCACCCAAAATTTTTCAAAATCCATTAATTTGTTTGTATTATTTTTTTTAAAAAAAAATTCTTTAAACATAGTGTAATACCCTTAAGTACATGTTAGACTGGTAAATGGTTACGAAAGGTAGCATTTAACTTGTTTAGCATGTCAGTCAAGTTTTGTGACAATCTGAGTTCATTTAGGCACTTAGTTGCAACATAAAAGTTATAAAATAGCTTAAAATGACTCAGATAATAGTATAAATTGCTAAGTTAAGATAAATAAACACAGAGAGTTTATTTCTAGATCACAAATAAGCCAAATAAGATGTGGTAAAAGTTTTAAGAGAATCAGAGCCAGTTTGGTATTTTTAGGCATACTAGTTGTACTTTTAATGCCGATTGATCCCTAGCAGATATAGAAAATAATGAGAAAGAGAAACAACAACTTAGATGAATCTTATGATTTATTCTAAGGTTGTTGGAAGCAGAAACTCGAATTAGCATGATTCGGGTATCCATAGCAGATAGAAGTTTCAAGTATTAATCTTTTCCCGTAATTCCACTGCACGTCCCTTCCCCTTTATATTTGGTTCTCCTCGGCAGAGAGAAGAGAAACCGAAAACCAGAGAAGAAAAGAGAGAAAGGGGAGAGGAGAGAAGGGAAGAAGAAGGAAGAGGAAGATCAAGCTTCAAGATTCAAGGCTTCAATCTTCAAGAGGTAGGGGTTTAGAGCTTTTATTCATCTCTATTCTCTATGTATGCATATAGATACATAATATGCTAATTTGAGTTTTAGAGATGTTAGAAGAGTTTGGCTTGCATAGAAGTGTTCCTTGGGTCATTTATGACTTGTCTATAACATCAACTTAAGAAAGAAGACCCTTGAATCACAAAGTGAGCCTTAAGTTAAAGAATGAAGAATTCGCCATAATCCAAATTAAGAGATTTAAGAGAGTAATTGATGTTCCTAAATGTTAAAGAATTGATTAGGGACTTAGAATTACTTAGAATTTGGATTGAGATGGCTTGGAATCAGCAGAAATGATCAATAGAGCGAGCAAACCCGCAGTGCAAGGGTGCAGAACCGGGGTTCTGGCGATGGCGCCGCGGCGTGGAGATAGTCACGCGCAGCGCGAGAGTTTTCGCCGGGAATGCCGCGGCGTGGAGGAAGCATGCCGCGGCGTGAGGTTAAAAATTAGCCCAGCGGTAGCCCTCGAGAGAAGGGCGCCGCGGCGTGCAAATGTTGTGCCGCGGCATGAGATCCTGAAGCTCCAAAATGATGTTTTTGGATGCTTTGAGGTGCCATAGTTAAGGGAATCATTAAGACATGTTTCCTAAGTGTGTTAAGGCACAAGATGGGATATTTTCAAGTGGAAAATATCTATATCCATCAAGTATGAGAAAGCATAGGCTTTTAAGCATCCTAAAGGAAAGGTTTGCTTTAAGTAATGATATTGCACTTTAGGCAACTTAATGTTGCAACCGATATCACTTAAGATGTGATGAGATAGTGCAGTAGAGATGAATAATAGTATTCACTCTAGTAGAGAATGATGAGAAAGGTATGAACCTTAGGAAATCCAAGAATAGTGGATTACCTTAGGAAGGTACCTAGAAGCTTAGGCAACAAAGAGTTGCAAGTAAGAGCCACTCTAGAGTTAGATTACATGAGTGGAGATAAGATTGTGTATGAGTTCCACGGAGGGACGTTTAGGTACTTAGTCTCAAGTTAAGTGAGACTTAGTACATTGTTAAATACACAAGAAGAGGAATTATGACTAAGAAGATGTCATAAGCGAGAAAGTAGAACAGAAATGTACAACAACTCAAGTATAAGTTAAGATGAGTTAGAAGTACAAGATAAAGATAGCGAAAGTAGAACAGAAATGTACAACAACTCAAGTATAAGTTAAGATGAGTTAGAAGTACAAGATAAAGAGAAGATACTTCCTTAGATGCAAGTAAAGCATGGAAGTTGAGTTTAGAATAAGTATGTTAGCACACAAGTGTAGTATACGCTACCACCAGAAGTGTGATAGAAAAGGAAAGTTAGATGCATGAACTACTCTCTTTAGACAAAGTGGAGTTAATTATGCAAAGTTTTAGAGAAATGCTCTCAGTTCCTTAAGCAAGGTTAAATGAGGCATTAGTTAAGATAGACTCTTTCACTAGGATGAGTTGAGTCTATAGAAAAGAGTAAGATGGTGTTTATGTAAGAGATAAACATAACACTGAGCTCTTCACACACTAGAGAGTTAAGCTAGTGTGAAGATGAAGAGAAAGGACCTTAGGGCAACCAAGATTAGTGGTTCGCCAAAGGTAAGTACCTAACACCTCAAAGCAACGTAAGGTTGCATTAGAGATCACTTAAGAGAAAGGAGTGATGAGGTGAAGTTTAGGTACAAGTAAGAGACATAGTTTAGTAATGTTTACACGAGAATGTAACGTTATATGACGTGAGGTCATTCAGCCGAGGTAAGGGATCGAGAAAGTTCCTAAGGGAACAAGTATTCCTAACCAAGTGCTAAGGTTACATATAGTATGAGGTTACTGATTCTCCTCATCACAAGGGGTAAACATAAGAAGACTAGAATATGCTTAGCTCGAGAGGAACTAAGTATATAAGTATGTACGAAAGTCTATGAATTAGTCAAGTAGGATCGATCTAGTGAGTATCCTTTGATGTTAATCATGAAGGCAAAAGGAGATAGATGGGTGTCCGAAGGACTTTTGAGAAGGACATAACCCGATGTCTCGATGTGCCAAGGCCTAAGGAGATAAGTGGGAAATCCGAGAGACGCTCTTTGAGCAAGGATGAAGCCCGAATTTCTCAATGAGCCAGGATACGTGTAAGGTGAGGATGAGGTTTCCTCTATTTACCACTAGATGATATACTGACTAGTTCCTAGCAAATTCCTTCGCTCCAAATCAAAACTCTGCATTTGCATTTCATTCACATGCACTTAGGATTCCTTAGGCATATTCATTACATATCATTAGCATTGCATTTACGGACAGTTGTATGGGCATTGTCCGTCACTGTTGGTATGTACAGATGTATGGGCGCTGTATATATTAGCAGTGTGTTCACTCTTGATTGTTATTACACTATTAGAAAGTGTTTAAGTTATGAGAATAGAGGAGGAAACTCCTAAGTTATGAAAATAGAGGAGGAAACTCCTAAGTTATGAAAATAGAGGGGGAAACTCCTAAGTTAGAAGTATAGCTTTTGTTATATATATTTGTTATATACAATGTTATAGAGAACTGGTATTGGAATTGCTTATACTGAGAATGTTAATTCTCACCCCAGTTGCTATTCCATGTAAATCCGTCTGCAGTGCACAGTACCGATAAAGATAAAGGTGCAGTACAGAGAGATGCAAACCTTGCCAAGGATGAGAAGATAAAGCATGAAGACTAGAATAGTTTTTATTGCTTTAAGTAAACGAAACTTATGTAATAAGTTTATGTTTGTTCTGTAAGTTTTATGTTATATGTATTACAATAAGCCTCGTGTGGCTAAGTTTGTATATATATATGTATGAGTTTAAGTTTTTCCGCAATCTCTCAAGGCTTTCTATAATTACTCAGTTGTGATTATAGATATATGTTAGTATGTAGTATAGAAGTGACATCTCTAGTACTGGTTATCTTTATATATCTCTGTCTATCTAGGATATATCTGGATATCTGTATTAGGGTGTTACACATAGCACCCTCAAACAATGAAAAATATTGTACCTAGCTCTGCCACTAATCGTAGTTTTGTGATTGGGAGCCATTTATCTCACGCAACAGGTGGCTATTTATGCGTTTGTGTTCAAGTAAATAACCTTTTAAGTATTTTGAGAGTATTATTCTCAACTAATGAGATTTAATCTAAATTTTATTAAATAATATTTTAAGTTTAATCATACTGCATGTATAATTATGTTGTTCACATGTTATGCTTTTACTGGAATAAGTGTAAAGATAATGTGTTTGGTTGCACAAAATCACGATGAGAAAAATTAATTTTGGGTGTAAATAGAGAAGAGAAATATAGAGAGATCAAGACAAAAAAATATAGACTCAAAATCTAGTTCTTTAGGAGCTAGTTGTATTTCATCATTCTTCTTATTTCTTCATAGGAAAGCTTGTCCTTATATAGGACTCCAAATATCAAAAAGGAGACAGTGATTACACTTCTCAATATAATGTACTATTATGTGCAAAGGTAACAAAGTAAGTGTAATGGTTTCAACGTAATTAGGCATACTAAAGGTTATAACCACTAGTCCTTACTAATGACATCCTTAACATCATATTAAGGTAGTCATCCACCACATACAAAATGTATATGTTTTACAATACTTTCCCTTGGATGACTATACACTATGAATATGTCTCGTTAAAACCTTGTTAAGAAAAACTCATTGGGATAAAAACTTAACAAAGGAACAAGATTATAGTATTCAAAAGCAAGTTCTCTTTAAAATACAACCAATTATGAAAGGTGCTCAGGTTGACACATTTTAATGTTATGCACGTGCTTCTTGAAAATTGAAATTGTCATTGCCTTTGTGAATAGATTAGTTAAGTTGTCACTTGAGCAAATTTTGAAAATATCAATATGAACTTTCTTTAGGAGTTCATGAGTGTAAAAGAACTTTGGTAAAATATGTTTAGTTCTATCACCTTTTACGTAGCCACCTCTGATTTGTGCAGTACACGTTGCATTATCTTCATGTAATATTGTTAGCTTGTTATTTTCCTTTAATAATCAATATGCTCCTTTAATGTGTTGGATCATGGTTATTAACCATACACACTCAAAACTTGCTTCATGAATGACTAATATTTATGAATGGTTTAATGAGGTAGCAGTGACTGTTTGTTTTACAGACCGCCATGAGATAGAAGTATTTCCACATATGAACAGATAACCTGTTTGTGATCGAGTTTTATGATGATTAGAAAGATAATCAACATCAGCATATCCTACCAATTTTGACTTTTCTCCCTTTACGTAAAACAAACTCATATTAGATGTGCCACGAAGACAATGAAGAACATGTTTTACTTTATTCCAATGTCTTCAAGTTGGTGAAGAACTAAATCTTGCTAGCAAATCGACTGCAAAAGTTATATATGATCTATTGTTGTTTGCAAGATACAAAAGTGCTCTTATTGCACTAAAATATGGTACTTCAGGACCAAGAATTTCTTCATCATCTTCCTATGGACGAAAAAGATCTCGTTTTATATCAAGTGAACGAACAACAATTGGGGAGCTTAATGGAGAAGATTTATCCATATCAAATTATTTCAAGATTTTTTTTTACATATATGAGATGATTAATGCACAACAATTCCATTTGCCAAATGTTCAACTTGAAACCTAAGACAAAATTTTGTCTTTCCAATATCCTTCATTTCAAATTCCTTCTTTAGGTAGTTTGCAATTTCAAAGATCTCTTCTGGAGTCCCTACTATGTTTAAATCATCAACATAAACTATGACTATAGCAAACCCAAAATTTATTTTCTTAATGAAAACAGAAGGACAAACAAGATTTTTTTCATATACATTTTTCAATAAATATTCACTTAAACAATTATACCACATGCATCTAGATTACTTTAACCTATACAAGGATCTTTGAAGTTTAATAGAATACATGTGCCGAGGTTTTAAATTATATGCTTCAGGCATCCTAAATTCGTCAATGATTTTTATATATATGTCATTATCCAATGATCCATATAAGTAAGTTGTCAAAACGTCCATTAGATGTATGTCAAGTCATTCAGAGATTGTCAGACTAATCAAAAATCTGAAAGTAATTGCATCCATAACATGGGAGTAAGTTTTTTCATAATTTATACCAGGCCTTTGTGAGTAACCTTATGCTACAAGTTGTGCCTTGTATCTCATAATTTTATTTAACTCATTTCTTTTCGTACAAAGATCCATTTATACCCAACGGTTTGACATCTCCATATGTCTGGACTACTGGTCCAAATACATTACGTTTGGCTAATGAATCTAACTCAGCTTTTATTTACTTCTTTCCATTTTGGTCAATCATTTCAACGTCGACATTCGTCTACATTTTGAGGCTCAATCTCATTATCATTAATAATTTCAGAAGCAATTGTATATACAAAAACATTATCAACAACAACTTCATCTCTTCCCCTCATATTTCTGTATTTTAATGACACTTTATAATTTTCCAGTACTAGAACCACTTCTGGGGTTGCTTCCTTAGAAATATGAGTTTGTTAATCTATATTACTTTTGACCTCTTTGGGAGTGTCAATGATCTCTTCTTGAGCTTCACCTTGAAGATTTTTCATTTCTTTCTTTTTTCAAGGAATAGTACTCTTCGCACCAATTGGTCTACAACATTTCTAGCGTACTTTAGATTCATTGGCTGCAATACCCATAGGATGCCCAGTAGGGATAACTAACTGTGCAAGAGTATTTGCAGATGGTACATGTGATTTAGTGACCTTTTGGGTGTCTACAAAAATATCTAACAATTGATTTGAGATATTCTACAAATGAATTATTTGTTAAACTTCAAGTTCACATTGATTTGTGCATGTATCAAGATTGGACAATGTTGGTGTATTCCAACAAATTTCTTGTACTTTAGACTCTTTACCCTTTTTTTTTCCTAATAACTGAAAAGTTGACTCATCAAATTAACAATATAAGAATCTTTATTTTTAAAGATCATATGTTAAAGGGTAAATATATCTAATGATAGATGGGGAGTCAAAACCAACATAAATACTAAGGCAATGTTGGGGGGCCATCTTAGTTCGTTGAGGGGGTTCAATAGGAACATAAATAACATAACAAAAAATTCTAAGGATGCGAACCAAAGATGCAGCATGAACTATAACATGTCCCCAAGCAAATACAGGAAGTTTTGATCTCATAAGCATAAGTCTTGTAATAAATTGCAAATGCTTAATAAAAGATTCTGTTGAATTGTTTTGAGTATGTACATGTGCAATGGAATGCTCAACACTAATTCCTATTGACATGTAATAATCACAAAATGCTTTTGAAGTAAACTCACATGCATTATCTAAATGAACTGACTTAGTAGGATGGTTAGGAAAAGTTGATCTCAACTTTATAATTTGATCAAGAAATTTAGCAAAAGCAACATTATGAGTTGAAAACAAATAAACATGTGACCATTGAGTGGAAGCATCAATTAAAATCATGAAATACCATAATGGTTTACAAGATGGATGAATTGGACCACAAATGTCACCTTGTGTTCTTTGTAGAAAATTAGGAGACTCAAAAGATAATTTAGATGGAGAAAGTCTAACAATTAATTTACCTTGAGTACAAGAAGTACAAAAATAATTATTAGGCAAAAGAATTTTCTGATCCTTTAAAGGGTGCACATGTGTATTTTCAATAATACATCACATCATAGCTGAACTTGGATGACCAAGACGATCATGCCAGAACATAAAAGTTTTAGGATCTGAGCACTTCCAGTGCATATAATTTGACTCAACCACCCTTATTTTTGTAAAATATAATCCAAATGAGAAACGTGAAAGTTTCTCTAATATGAACTTCGGGTTCAAAATTATAGAGGTAATATATAGATATTCCACATCTCCCTCATTTTTATTTCAACATGATATCTATTGCGACGTATATCTTTGAAACTAAGTAGATTTCTTTGGGATTTACTAGAATACAATGCATCATCAATATATAATTTTGTCCCATTTGGGAACATAATATGAACTCTTCCAAAGCCTTCAATTACATTTGCATAACCAAATAGAGTATTAACATTAATTTCAGCTCATGCTAATTGTAAGAACTATTTTTTATCACGAAGAATTGTGTGAGTTGTGTCACTATCTACTAAACATATGTCATCCTCTATTATATCAAGTTTATTTTGCATTATCTTGATATATAAAAAGAAACTTGAAGGATTTTACTACAATGTAAAGAGTTGATTGTGTTGATAATGTGTTGTAAATAGAGAAGAGAAATATAAAGAGATCAAAACAAGAAGTTGTAAATAAAGAATAAAAATATAAAGAGATTAAGACAAGAAAATATAAACTCAAAATCTAGCTCTTCAAGAACTAGTTGTATTTTATCATTCTTGTTATTTCTTTATAGGAAAGTGTGTCCTTATATAGGACTCCAAATATAAAGAAAAAGGTAGTGGTTACACTTCTTAATATAATGCACTATTATGTACAATGGTTACAAAGTAAGTGTAATAGTTATAAAGTAATTAGACACACTAAAGGTTATAACAATCAACTCTTACTAATGGCACCCTTAACATTATATTGAGATAGTCACCCACCACATGCAAAATATGCATGTTTTACAATAATAGAATGAATTTTGATAGAAATAAAAATTTCTTTATTTTTTGTTGAATAGCATTCATTTTAGGTGTGGAACCCACGATTTTAAAAAACATTTTTTTTAAATTCTCGGGAGTCTGAAGTCGATCCACAGGAAATTGATAAAGAAAAATTATTTGAAATAAGGAAAAGATTTGTCACAACAATAAAGATGATAAAGGTAGTTCACAAATAAAAAAAATTTACTTGGGCTAAGAGATCCACTCATGGTAATAAATTAAAGACAAGATTATTTCTTTTTATAACTCAATTGAAATCCACACATAATGGAGGTTCCAATCGAAAAATACAACATTCAAAGTTCATTTAAGATTATATATATGTAATTATATTATGATTCCTTTAATTATTCACTAACACCATCACTTATAAATGGGCTTAAAACTTCATTGTGCCAACTTCTTATCTACAATGAATCAAGATCTCCACTTTACAAGGAGGGTTTCTAAATTGATTAAAAATAAAATATAACACATATAATGACCACTTGATAATACATCATTTAAGCACAAGAAAGAAATTAATCAAACCTTAATTTATTACCAAAAGCTTCACCTTTTCACCCAAGCAAAATGAAAATTAGTTACTCATGAACAAGAAGAAAGAAATAGATAAGAAGAAAAAGATGAACATAACTTCAATTTAGAACAAAGAAAACTACAACAAGAGAAACAAATAACACAATAGCATAATCTAAGCTAAGATGATCAAATGATCAACCAATGCTCCCATTTATAGAGCTCAAGGAGTACAAGATGATAATGGAGTTGTCTGATGATGATAAGTAAATGTCAAATGAGTTGTTTGATGAAGATAAGTGAGTGAGAAATTAATTTGATCCGTGTCTCCCCTCTAACACCAAATAATTTGGTGCATATCTTATGGATTCTGTCAGAATAGGGCAAAGTGGTCTTCATGAAAGTTGTAGCTAAGGATCTTAACTTTTTTTTGTCAAAATTTTAGCTCCAAAGGCCTCCTACATCTTGAGATATGATTCAATTACTGCACACTGTTTAGGCCCAACTATAGCTTCCTCTGTTCTAACTTCCAAGCCCAATATGACCATCAAGAAATCCAATTCGACTCTTGTGTTCTCATGAAAGTTGTAGATTTGGGTCTTAACTTTCAAATGGCACTGGTTTCATTTGAAAACTTCACCTATAGCTTCATATACAGTTTGATGAGTACGCACAGGTCAAGCTGTCAGGTTCAGAACTCTAAATTTTGTTTCAAATCCAATTTGAGTTATCCAAACGTGTGTTTCAGATCTTGAGGTCTTCATGAAAGTTGTAGCGAATTGTCTTAGCTTTCCAACAAGACTAGAATCACACCAAACTAATATTTGTAACTCAAATTATAGTCAATTTACTAAAAGATGCAATCAAGCAAATTAAGGTCAATTCAAGCAATAATTTCTTCAATGATCCAATTAAGCTCAATATCATAAAATATGACAAAACTAACTTAATTAAACCTAATTGAACCTTAAGAAACCTAGTGAGAGGATTGTAAAATGTATAAAATACCTTGCTATCAAATTCCCCCACACTTAACTTTTACACTCCCGGAAAAAATATATAACAAAAAAAAAACTAGAGAACAAAGAAAAATGACACAGACTCAAAAGCTAAAAACTCTAAAAGACTCGATGAATCAAGAAGAGTAACCAGAAATTCAATGGGTCAAAGCATTAATGAGGTAACATTTCTTCATATCTCAAACCAACAAGCAAGGAAACTTCAGTTGAAAAGAATGAATCAAGAATGATAGATCTTCACAAGATTGACTCTTAATCTTTCAAGCATTAAAAAGGTAGGTATTTTACTCAATTCAACCCATGAAAAATTACACTACTATAGGCTTGCTTATCTTCTACTTCTCCACTATTCAGAACACATGCACACACAAATCATAAGGACTTTATTCAAGGTTGTAATGGGGCCAAGGTAAAAGAGGGTGGTAATATGGATATGACAAGTTAAAAACTAAAGAGAATAAAAGAGCATGAGAGTTGAGTTCAATTAATAAGCATGAAAGTTCATCCCAACTCCACCTAATACAAATTCCCTTTACATATTCTTTTTCCTTCCCTTTTTGCCTTGTTGACCACTCTTTACACACTTTTTTTTTTTCAATTAGCCACTCTTTCCTTTTTCACCAACCATTTTGCACATATATCACCACACTTGTTCAAGAACTCATCCATTAACAAAGTCAATTCTCTCTTATTCCCTAAGGTCGGGTAAGAACATGGTTTTTCATTTAAGACACGTAATGAGCTAGAAACAAGGAATGGTCAAATAAGCTCGAAGGGTTTAAGCAAGGGAAAATAGGCCATTTCCAATGCCTTACGTTGGCAGGAATCAGAAAATTTTCAAGAAGTCATAAGAGTGCTTGATATTATATTGAGACAATATGCTGTTGAGCAAGGCTGCTTATTTGTGTACTAATTATTCTTGGTTATTTGGTTAAAGTAGCTATTTCAAGAAAAATACCTCAATCATGTTTATGTATGCATGTGAAAATATAGCCTAAAAAAGAATCAAAGCAAGTTCTAGAGTAACAATTGCATGAGTGAAAATCACATAAGAAAGAAAAGAATGGTACAAATGTTCAATCCATTCATTAATAAGCTCAAAGTCTCACAAGGAATATTTCTATCATTCTCAATCCACCAATTCAACATTCATATCGAAGCATGTGATTTTGAAGAAAGAAGACAATTTATGCTATGATCCAAGAATCTATTTGCTACTTCTACACAAAATATTTATTTCCTCAACTAAGATGTGTCTCAAGAGTAAACTTACCTCCAAGCCAAAATTTACTCCTTACTCTTCCATCCTTAATTGTTTTTATTACGAGTAGATTTTTGACAATCATATCAATAAACATACTTCCCTAATTGAGATGTATCTCAAGAGCAAAATTTACTTCTTACTCTGTTATCCTTAATTGGTTTAGTAAGTTAATGACAATTATATTATACTTCCCAAATTTTTTTTTATCAACTATCCTTCCCCCCAACCAGATCACAACATTGCCCGCAATGTTAAAATATAGATGAGTAAAGGATAGAAGACAGTACCTGTTGGAGAAATCTAACACAATTTTACACAGAAACAAAGTACGATAAATAAAATCAAAAGTAAAGGAAAGTTATAAACAAAGTGTCAGATCTGGCTTTCTTTTCATGCTACTTCCCTCACTGTTTCCTTCTAACTAATCTATCTGAGCTATTGCTGGATCAAGTTTATAAATAAAAACTTCTAATTTATCAATCAACTCATCAATAATGGAAGCAAAGATAAGAAGTTGTCTTGCCAAAAGTGTGATAAATTTCTGTTCCACAGCTTTATCAAGAAAAAGTAACAAAAGATCAAAGAAATTGTTAACATTCAACAAACCTATGGGTTTATGGTGGATGTTCAGTTGGGCCTAAGAGACAATTTGAAAAACTTCTTCTAGAGTACCAAAACCACCTGGTAAGGTAATGAATGCATCAGAGTTGTCAAGCATTGTCTTTATTTGTTCATGCATAGATGATACCTTAAGTTCTTCCCCAATTATCTTTCCAGTGATGTTGTTTTGAGTTAAAGGTCCAGGAATGACACCTAAAACCTAACTGCCTCCTATATAAGCAACAAGTGATACCGCCCCCATTAACCCACGACAACCACCCCTATATATAACATGAATATTCCTCGTAGCAAGTATTCAACCAAGAGGGCTTGCTGCGTTTACAAACTCTAAACCCTTCCCATACATAGACCCACAAAATACACATATTTTTAAGTCGACTAACAGAAACTCCTTCCATTTCTATACTCACCCTCTCTTTGAATGATTATGAGTTAGAGGAAAGTGGAGAAAATAGAGTGTTTAAATAGGGAAAAGAATGCAAAAGGTAATGATAGCACCTATAAGGGTAGGTTAGCTATTGTCAGAAAAGTTTGAAATTAAGAAACACAGAATTTTTTTTATTTTTGTTATTTATTTTTTGTTTTTGTTTTTTGAACTTTAAGAAAACCATTAGGGTAAAGAAGTTTAGAAACCCCTGAAGGACCCTGCTCAAAGGATCGTCTATCCAAAACCAAAATACAACAAAATCATAGAAAGATAAAAGAAATACAATTATAAATGATGACATACTTTTATGTACAGTTTTCATGGCATATCTTTATATTACGCATCATGAGTGCCGTAATACCAAGACGGCTCAGCCAATCTTGGAATTCTTCTCCCTCCCACTTATGGGATATTTTGGATTGAGCTACGACGCAACTAATTAAAGTGTGTATATCTAGCAGCTACCACCAAGGACCACAACCAGTGAGAGGTCATTGGAGAGCCCATGACATTAAATCACATGATCCAGCTCAGTTGCATAGTCACACGAGTATGCTAACACGGGGCGCTTCTATCTGCCTATCATCTCAGCTTGCCTAAAAGGTAAACTTTGGGACATTGAGAATGACTCTCTACAGAGCATGACAAACGAACCTTATTTACATACCAGTGTGCGAAGGTCTCCTCCTGAGTCTATGAAAGGACGGACATCCACCAGGGGCTCCTAATCTAATTAAAGACCAAGTACAACCAAAGTTTCGCCCTCCTTTTCTCATCTTTTTTTTTCTCGCTTTCTTTTTTTTTTCTCTTTTTTTTAAGAAGATAATATGTACATGTCGTTGTGGTTGTGACTCATATCTTCCTTTGATTTTACGTCTAATAATGGCTTAAACATCTTCTATGAGTCGATGATAAGCTTCCCATCTAATTTTCTTATAAATTGGCAACACCACAAAAAAAATTACAATTTGTGGTAGTTAAAAATTATGTTTAGTGGTGGTTCAAACCGCAGAAAAAAATAGTGATGGTATGTTAGCGGTGGTTTTGTCAATTATAGCGGTGGTTTTAACCATTGTTACCTTTTTTTATATTTTATTGTTTTATATTTTATAGAGGCAGTTTTAAATCGCTGCTAAAATTGAAAAAAAGCTGACGTTTTCCAACCGTCGCTAAAATTAGGTATTCCATTATGATTTATTTATAGTAGCGGTTAAATAGCTTACATCTTTTTTTGCAGCGGTTTGTAACCGCCGCTATTATTACTTATCTTAAATTAATTTTATTTTCATAACTTTATTGTCATGCCAATTTTATTATATTTCAACCTGTTTTATATTACAACCAAGTAACATATTCAAATGAAATTATAAAACATTTAAAATTTCAACAAATATATTAATTTGTCAAACAAATTCAGTACACAAATAAACTAAAATCCAGTACAAACAAAATAGACAAACTAAAATCCATTACAAACAAAATAATATCTGAAGAATACAACAATAGCAAATCATTTTTCTATCATAAGACATTTACTTTTCACTCTGATTATAATCATGTCCAATTTGAGCATCATGACTTGTTGAGAAAGACGGTCTGACACCCGGTGAAATTGGCCCAATTCCTTCATCTGAAGCCTGAAAATATAAACAAACTATGAGTTGAATGATTTTGATAAAAACACCAAGAATTTTAAAACAAACACACCATGAGTTGTCCAAAGTCTAAACAAACCATACAACATTATGAAGGTTTCCCAAAAAATTATGAATGTATAAGGAATCTCAGCATTGAAGATCTATTTAACTTACTTCCCTTCTTTTAGCCATCCATCTCACATATTATTCACACACCAAGTATAGATGAGTAAACATTTCCAATAAATTTTAAATGCAGCACCCAACAAAGTAATGAAATAGATCATGATATGATGTGCAAATAGGATTTATCCCATAATTCCAGAACCAATAACAAGCATTTTAAAAAATACCGCAACATATCATAATCAAGAATATAATTAAAACAGAACAATAAGAACATAAACAAGTTCTATATAATCCATGACTCAAACTTTTCATCAAACAAGTGATATTTGGTCACTCAAGCATGAAGAATATCTCCAAAGCTCTCAGCCAAAATCAAGCAAAACATACTAGGATCATACTTCGCTTTTTATAATGATATCATGAAATTTAAAATACATATCATTGCATTAACCATAGCGGCCAACTAAATAGGAAAATCCCCTCCTTGTTGAAGTAAATATCTTGTTATAGCACCTTCAAATGCTTGCCTTCTCAATCTCTCAGTTTCCACCACTGATTCAAGCTTCTACACCTTTAATTTCTCAGCTTCCAACTCCAACTTCTTCTCATCCACCTTTGTTTGAATTGGTGGAGTTAAAGATATTTCACTAAATTGATGAGTTGTGTGGCTAAATATTTGAGTAAGAGATGGCCCAAAACCTACACCCCGAACTTGGCCAGAGTGCTCCTTCCCTAAAACCCGAGCAAGTGAATCTTCGTGTGAAATTTGTTGTGATGAGCCATCTTGTTGCTCAATATTCATAATTTTCTCCTACAAACATGTAAGATTTCAGCCATTAAAGTTTAAATTTATACATTGGGTAAAATATTAATAAAATAAATTAAGCAACATCAATTTCTTAAATTACTTACACCAACAATTTCGGCTTCATCATTGACATAAGAACCGTCTTTTTGCTTATGTACTATAGTCCACATTTCTCCTCTACCAATGCAGCTCCCACGTTATCGTTCCTATATCATTATTAACACAATCATATACTCAAAAATTAAATAAAATAAAAAATCAAATATAAAGAATCAAAGAACTTCAACATTAATAACCTCTTTAGCTTTTCTCTTAGGTATGCTTTTTGAACCACTAGTGTGTGTGTACAATCGCTTCTTCTGATTTTCAGCATTCTTTTTGCATATTTCATGTGCTTGCATTAACAACACAATTGTGAACTGATTTGATTATTTTACATTAAATGACCATATTTGTTTTGGATATGTTACCTGTGTTTTCCTAGCATTGCAATATTCAATAAACCATGTCCAATGGTCAGGATCAATTCCATTAGGGCGTCTTGCAATATTGTCCTCCATAGTCAATGTTTTATCATAAAATTGATGAAACATATTATGTCTGGTATCTTTCCACTTCTTACCAATACTTTTCATGATATATCCCTTCAACTGACTATCCTCTATATGAAAATTTTTCTATATAGGAAAAGATATTAGTAACTAAGTTATATAGATCATAAAATATATTAAGGAACTAATTTATATGTACCTTTATAATATCATCATACACTTTCTCCTTATATGTACTCAGAACCTTATGTCAAGAGACATAACACATGGGAAACTTAGAATAATCAGATCCTAAATCTCCCAAGAAGCCAGCCAAAAGACCACCTGCATCATCTATAGGTTGACCAAGCTCATTGCATGTGATTATAACCTTTTTACCTGTAGGGAGTGACCAAATATCTTGCACCTTCAATCGTCCTTCTTTGATGGTGCCATCCTCATCTAAAATAAGAATTGTAATATTAAAAATACATATAGTCCTCAAACAAATAAAAATACAAGAACTGTGATTCTTACTAATAACATTGACGATCACCAATAGTTATTATTCTTACGACTGCTAGGAACTGTCTCACCAGATGTAGGAATAAGATCATCCTCAGACTCATCAAATGAACTAGTATACTCATGCTCAAGCTCAAGATCAGATGAATGAGTGGATGACATAACATAGGCATTTGAGGATGGCCCAGAATGAGCTCCACTATGAGTCAATGGCATAGAATGGGCACTACCATTTGAGTGCGGCCCAAAGCGAGCTCCAATATAAGTCAGTGGCCTAGAATGAGTTCCACTATAAGTCAATGGTATAGAACCAGCTCCGTTATGAGTCGATGGTATAGAATGGGCACCACTATGAGTCGGTGGTACAGAACGAGATCCACTATGAGTCGCTAGTACAAAATGAGGTCCACTATGAGTTGATGGTACAGAACAGGCACCATTATGAGTCGGTGACACAAATGAGCATTATTGTCTGTAATAGGTGGTGTAGCCTTGAAGCGTTTAGTCTTAGACATTGCTACAACTTTGTAACCAAGTTAGACTTTGAAAGAAATAAAATATTATCAAAACAATAGTCAATAAGCATTATATTCAAAGAAATACTGTTAACCAATAGTCAATAAACAATAGAAATATAAAATTGAAATGTATATTATAAAACATATGTAATTCAATGTTATGAAATTAAAACTGACCAAGTACATAAATACCTAACTACAACAAATAAAAATTAATCAAAATCCTCAGTCGCATCGATATTGTTAATTGTAAATCTTGATTGCCATCTTCAAACCACCTATCCAAGTCTTGTTGTGAAGAATGAACAATATTATAAATTGGCTCTTCATCATTGTCTTCTCCCATGTCATACAAATCTCTTGGTTTTAGATGGACAACAACACTCCATTCTTTTTCCATTTCATCATCAACATAATATACAAGTTGGGCCTCTGATGCCAATATATATGACTCATGATCTTCTCGTTCACCAAGATTTATCAAACGGGAAAAATTAATACAAGTAAAGTCCAACTCATCTTTTTTTATTCCTTTATCAGTAGTGGTATTAGCCCATTGACATTTGAACAAGGTAACTGTGAATTGGCCATTGTAGTTCAACTCAATTATGTCCACCAATTTTTTGTAATACAAAACACCTCCAATCATGATATTGTTGTCACGGTTGCTTGCATAACTTCTAGTATCAAATGTACTAAACACTCCACTATTTTAAGTTTTCAACCTATGCTCACATCTTAGAGTTCTGAATTTAAATCCATTCACATTGTATGTACTAAATCGTTTGGCTTGGTCAAGTGGTCTAAGAGCAAGCCACATAATTTCATTTGAGTGTTTGTTGACTTCATTCTTAATCTAACATCAAGAATAAACCATATTAGTTACATGCTTTATTAAACCTCTAAATAGGAAGAAAGATGATAACATAACTTCCACTTACTCGGTTTTGAAACCAACCAGCAAATTCTTTGTGTACAACTTTATCTATCTCTGATTGTAACCGTGTACGACTCCTTAACCTTCGTTTTGTCTCTGTCCTAAATTCCCTATATGTAGAAATTAATTTAACATAATATGAAGTAGAATTGTTGAATTATAATTAGATTTGTGTAAATTTTTATAATTTACTTACTGGAGGAACGGGTCTACTGCTGCACAATTAAGTAACACATAACAATGTGCTTGTAGCTTCTCTATTAGTGTCAATTTAAAATATGAAAAACCCCCTATTGGTCTACTAACTTTTGGGAACATAGTATCCTTCTCATGATATTCCACATCATCAGGTTGATCATCAACACGCACTGGCCGATTGATTCTTGTCTCAACATCTTCCAAATATCTTGAACAAAAGGTCAGAATTTCATCGGCCAAGTAACTTTCAGCGATAGAGCCTTCTGGTTGTGCCTTATTACGCACATAAGACTTCAAACGACCTAAGTACCTTTATGATCAAAAGATTATTGACTAAGGTAATGTAGTTTATTTAACTAAAGAAAGTGAATAAAGAATTTAGTATATTAAGTTTACCTTTCTATAGGATACATCCACCACATTTCACCTTATTAACTAAATGAACAACTAAGTGAACCATTACTGTGAAAAAAGATGGAGGGAATATCATTTCCAAATGACACAAAGTGAGAATGATTTGATTTTGGAGGTTCTCAAGATCCTCAGGATTCAACACTTTACCACATAATTGTCGAAAAAACGAACAAAATTTGATTAACGTTGCAGACACTAAGCCAGGCATCACATTCCTCAATGATATTGGTAGTAGTTGCTCCATAAGAATATGAGAATCATGACTTTTCAACCCAAACAACTTACGTTGCTTCAAATCAATACATCTAGAAATGTTGCTTGAGTAACCATCTAGAACAACCACATTCTTCAAAGTCCTAAGAAATATGTCCTTCTGTGCATTTGACATAGTAAAAATAACAAGAGGATATTTTCCATTCTCATATGGCCAAAGATCAGATCTTATGCTCATTGATTGTAGGTCTTTTCGGGCATTAAGGTGATCTTTTGACTTTTCTTTTTCATTAAGCAAAGTGTATATTACATTGTCACACACATTCTTCTCAATACGCATTACATCAAGATTGTGACGCAATGAGTTAAACTCCCAATATGGAAGTTCAAAGAATATACTATTTTTTCTCTAATGTGAATCAGCTCCTTGGGTATTTTGCCGCCCACGTCCTCTTTTCCCTCTAACTTCAACCTCTGGTGTCTTTCCAAATGAAACTCGAATATTCTCAACTTGTCTTAAAATGTCTGAGCCTGATAATTATACAGATGAATTTCTTTTGTCAACCTTACTATCAAATTGGACCTTGTTTAATCTAAACCCATGACCAGCATTTAGAAAACGATGATGGCCCATAAAGCATCACTATTTTTTTTATGGTTTTCTTAGCCTCATATAATGATTTAGGGATCTTTGCATGCTCAAAAGCATCATGTAATAGCTCTATTGTCATTGACATGGCCTTGTCACTCATCCCACAAATGCATTTAATGTGATACAACTTCACTAAAAAATACAATTTTGAGTACTTTGAGCATCCTTCATAAAGTTCTTGTTCCCCATCTCTAACCAACTCATAAAACTCTTTGGCTTTATCACTTAGACCGTCATATAAATGTGGTATCCTTCCTTCACCTTCATTCATTGGTCCATGCGATGTGGAATGTTCTTCATCAACATGTTGTCTAGAGAAGTTGAAAGCATCACGAATCATATCTTGCATTGGATCTTCATGAGCTTTAGTATGTTGCATTTCATGTCTATAACAAGAAGTTTCTCCTACATCTCTCTCACTATGTAATAACCAAACAATGTAACCTATTGGAAAAAGTCTTAAAAGCAAGTGGTCGTACACCTCTTCTCTAGTTTGAAATAGTCTAAACCCACAGTGAGAACAAGGACACTTTATCCTATTATCAGACTTTGCATTAACAAATGCAAAGTCTAAAAATTTCAGCAGCCCTTCCATATATTCGAGTGTAGTTCGTGGCTTTAAAATCCAACTTTTATCCATCTCTAAAATAATATGAGATATTAAAAATAAGGGTATACCAGATTAGGGACTTCAAAATGAAAACTAAAGCAGATCTCTAAAGATGTTTCTTACCTTATCCTTCAATTCACGACAACAGAAAGGAGACTGAAAATGAGATAGTTGTTAAGAGAAGGAAGCAACCTACAAGATTAAAACCATAGATAAATGATGGATAAAAATACTGATAATCTAATCCCATAATGCACACCCAAAACTATTAAATCAACACAAAGATATTGCATTTTAAGGATATTATTAACTCACAAGAAATATACATGAAAGATATTACTTTATTTGACTCTTCTCTATATGCCAACAGTCTCTGAGAACTGAAGGTAGTTTGCAACTTAAATTTTCAACATGAGTAGAATAGTTCTCTACTTGTTTTAGACTATTGTTTAGAGACAGTACTAGTACTAGGATACCCATAATGCGTGCCATAACCATTGAACAGGACAAAGTTAAATGCTTAACTTAGATGGGTTTTTATTTATAATAACTTGACTAGGTATTGAACTGCAAGCAGTATATCACTATATTTAGTTACATGCCACATTTATGTTCCTTAAATTCCTCAAAAATGTTGAATTATACACTTGCCCTCAACGAAAGTAAAACTTTATAGTCTGTACCATAATGGCATAATCCAAAGAAAAAAAAGAATCACAATTGCGTGCACTGTATGTTTGCTTTCCATAATCACAAAGCTTTCCATAATTTCCTGAACGGGGTGGGCATAAGGAAGGGGACCATGAACTTGTATGATACAACAGAGTTGTATGGCAAACATAGAGTTACCTATCTCGGCACAATATCCCAGGGATATTGTGTAACACCCCAAATTTCCTAACTATTTTGACAGTAATTTTGACAGTTAACAGAATTCTACTGTTTAGTGATTTATGTGTACTGTAAAATTATTTTGAGTATTCTGTGAATACATTTGATCGTTTTGTGTGATTTACTCCGTGTTAGGAAAATAATAATTTTCGGGTCGAGAAAAATCTTACGTAATTTAATTATTACTGTTAAGTCTTAATTATTTTACGTAATCTGATTTGATTTTCGTAAGTTTTATAATTTTTGTGATTTTGTGGGTGATTATGAAATTTTTATGTTTCTCTGATTATTTTAGTATTATCCGTGGGCCGTTTGTGGGCCCAGGTGGGTAAAGAAAAGTAAAAAATTTTTTGCATCCAGGAAAATTCGTACTATTGAGACAAAGACCGGGAATCTTACTAAACCTGAATCTGGAAACAGTTTTTGAAATTTTCTTTTACTGTGTTTTGTACTATATTTAATTATCAGGTGATAAAAATATAGTAAAAATATTATTCGTAGGGTTATAGCAGATAAAAAAAAATATTGTACTGCGTAGTCAACATTAGTGGCTTGGACATCCACCATTGATTCAATCACCGGTGGAGATTGGTCTTATAAAATGGCTAAGACCATTTATGACCATTGGATGTAAAGTTTGAAGGAGTAATCTTGACCTTTCATTTTGGAGATACATCTAATGGCTAGGATTTCAAGGAGGAAAGATCCAATGGCCTAGATTAAGTCTTCTATCTAAGGCTAAACCTAGAATCTACTTTAATCCTAACCATTGAACTAATCAATGGTTAGGAATGCATAAAATGGTGGCTAGTGAAATTTGTCACACATTTGAAGTGCATGAAGGGGGGTTCGGTTTTGAGAAGCTTAAGGGCATAGCAAGGTTTCAAGACCACATTATTACTATCATTGATCATCTTTGTCTCCTCCAAAAAGCCAAAGCTCTTCAAAATTTTCTCTCCACTTTTTCTTCAAGCTAGGTTCGGCCAAGACACCAAAATCCACTTTCCATCACTCTTTAATTTCAAACAACCATACTTCTTGAATCTATACATTATTCTAAGACACTTTGTAGTTTGGAGCAAGTTCTAAATCCATCATCTTCAAGGACTTTTTTCCAAGAGCAAGTTCTAGGTTTTTTAGGTGAAGTGTAAGGAAACTTCATTTCTTATCTCTTTTTCATGTTCTAAGCCATGTTTGATCCATGGTTCTTCTTATTCAAGCTTAATATACTAATAAACTTGTGTTTGTTTTATGTTCAAGAAACTTTTGTTGGTGGAGAACTTATGCAAAGTGCAAAGCAAGGAGCTTTTTGAGGTTCTTCAAGAGGTAAAAGGGAGATCCATCTCACTAACCAAGTATGGTGGTGAGAGATGGTTTGTGTATTTGATGGATGGTGAATCCATGTGAGGATTCATATCCATGGTTATGTAATTATTTGTGGGTGTTTATGTGTTTATGTGGTTTATGTGCTTAGCATGGTTTATTTGTGCTTGCATGCTTACTATGATGTTTATTAGCTTTTATGGTATGCTTGAAATATAATATGTTGATTATATGTGATGTATGCCATAAAAATTGTTGGAAAGGAAAATAATTTTTGGTTCCAATGACCATGAGGATTTCGGCCTCAACACCTCAAAATAGGTGTTCACAAATTAATATTTTCATGAATGGTAAAATTGGATGTTTAGAAAAGCAAGGAAAATGAACAAATGATTTGATTTCAAAGACCAAGTGTTTCACGGTTTTGATGAGGAATTTTAATGGTTTTGTTTGTGTAAAACCATGAATGGAACTTAGATGATTTAGAAGGAAAAATATAAGAATGGTTTCAATGGCCATGTCCACGGTTTTGAAGGCTTGTAAATGTCTTGATTTTATGAAACAAAGTGATTTTCAAAGTGGAAATATACTTTGATTTAGTACAATGACTTTAGAAAGGGAATCAGAGTGTTTTATCACTTGAGAAATAGAAATTTCGGTTATGAAAGGAAAATAGAGGTTGTAAGGGTTTGAACCTCAAATTATTTTGGAAGAGGATTGAATTCAAGAATTTATTTTGAATTATAAAAGAAACGTTGATGATTTAAAATTTACTAACGTAAAACTCATCTTTTGGGTTTTGGAGAACGTTAGGGAATTTTAAGTGAGAAACATTGATTTAATTCAATGAAATGGTGAATTTGTAGAATATATTGCAAAAAGGATTTTCTTGAGTAAGAAAATGTGGAAAATAATGTGAAAAGTCATATTATTTTAAGAAAGGTTGAATTGAAATATTGAGGAATATTTTACGTGGTTGTAAAATGGTGAAAAATTATTTATGTAACTTAAAAACGTGATTTTTAAGCTACACGATTTGAAAAATATTAAAATATTTCTACGCAATTTGGAAAGCGTTTAAATATTTTTACGTGATTGAAATATTGTTAAAAAATCACTACGTGATTGAAAAGTGATGAAATATTTTTACGTGATTGAGAAAATGATGGAAAATCGCTACGCGATTTGAAAACGTAACAGAAATGTTACAAAATTGTGAAAACGCGATGAAAGTGTTGCGCGACTATGAAAACGTAATAATATGATTTTCGTGATTAAATATACAGTAGGATTACTGTTGAACCAGTGGATGGACACTGTATGAGAAAATGATGAATTTGCCTGTGATTGGCATTGGTGCATTGAACATGCATGAACTAGTGTATGGACATTGTATGAGAAAATGATGAATTTTGCCTATGATTGGCATTGGTGCATTGAACATACATTGAAAAGGTCCGATGGATTGGATATGGCTATTTGCCTAGAAGAGATGTACACCTCTTGAGTGGGTGCGATATGCATAATGTAAGTCATTTATTGACCTTGGGGGCATCGGGGTGTCAGTTGCTCATAATAGGCAGTTGGTAGCTCTTCTGTACCGTGGATTAGATCGATGCAATGCACCGATGATCCTGACCGAGACATTATTCTTAATCAAGATCTAGTAAAGACTGTCGCGTATATGCTAGATGTGCAAACACATATGAGAAATGTGGCACGTGGTCTGAGGCATGTTAGTACAGACATATCTTTCAAATCAATTTCTCTGAACTGAGTATTAGCTCCATGGAGTAGGAAATTGAGTCTATGTGCACATGCATAAATTTGAGTATTTATATTTGTATAATATAATAATTGGGGAATATTGGCTATGACAATTAAACTGTTGAGGAATATTGGATGATGATGATGATAATAATGTGATGGTATTATTGTAATTATTATGTGATTTGAATAATGTTAATGGCATGATGGTAATTATTATTTGTTGTATCTGTTATGATAAATAATGTTGATGGCATGATTGTAATTATGGTATGATATATCTGTATGATATATTGTATGTGTTATCTCTGTACTACCATGTTGGTATTAGCGTAGGTGATCTCACCTCTTTATATGTCTATTTTGTACTGTAATTATATTTGTAAAGACGCTGAACAAGAGGGTGAAGAAGAGCAGGTTCTTGTGGAGGAAGCGGAGTTTTGATAGGATGACATCAAGACCTAGTTTCTTCGGTTACGTGAGATTACAGTTCCATAGTGGAGGTGGAGCTGGAGCTGGAGCTGGAGCGTGGAGGACTAGTCCCAATGAGAGGGGACTAATATTTCAGGGAAATCTGACGGTCAACATGAGCAGGGAATTTTATAGAGATCCATTTCTTTTCGTAACTATATATGTACATGTCGAATTTCCGCTGTCAATCAGGTAGCATTGGGATACTAGGTATTATGTCCCAACGGAAATTAGTATTGTGTCGTCTGCTCGGATACCTGTCCGTAGGACCTCGTGTCAAGTTGGATTCCTACCTGCTGAGGAATCTGAGGAGGACCCGTCTGAGGGTTCTGCTGTTTAGTTATGCTTGGGCAAACAAGTCAGTTTTAAATTATATTTAACTACTTTGAGAACTTGGTCTGTATATAAATAATGTCGACAATACTTCTATAGTGTATATGATGTAAATTATGTATGATGATATATAATATTTCTATTTTTGGCTAAGTTTATTTTTTGATATCAAAGAGGAAAAAATTTTATAACTCGTTTTTTTATCACAACATCACATTTTATAAACTTGGGAATAATTTGATAATTAAGTAATATAAATATGACACCCTACAATAAGTGTTACATATGGGATTATTAATAGTACCAATAATTTATTAACAACTTAAATTTTCAACTTAAATAGTTCAACTGAACGTACTTTATTTACATGAACTTTACTTGACTTTAATTTATTACTTGACTTTAACGCTATCTTGGTCATAAGGTATGGAAAGTTTTTCCAATTTTATATTTTCTTTTAATATTTTATTAATATTTGATAAAACTGTAAAGCTGTATAAGTCACCCATTTTACCCACTTTATCATTTCACAATTTTAAACTTCTAGACAATCTTTGGTATCATATATATTTCTAATACATCTAAAACTGATATCAACTTCAACTTGGCTTGCAAAATCAAGGTAACCATAATATGCACCAATCTTATTCCCCAACTACGATTAAGCAGATTCCTTCCTAATATCATTAATGATGCTAAAAGCTCGGTAGCCCAACTTTCAAATTATATATTTATAATATTAGTGGTGCCCAAAAAAAATAACACAATATCAATATGGCTTTTTAATAAAATGAAAATTTTTACTATTTCTCACTTAAAACAAAAAGGTAAATTTTTTTTTATATATATGGGTAAGTTTTCCCGTAATCTCTTGATAAATACACAACACAAAGTAAAAAGCTGCATTGGAAGGCAAATAAAAAATCAAATAGAACTTCAAAATAGGCATCTTATGTCAATTGAAACACTTGATATTGAAAAATTAGATGTTACCAAGAAAATAATATGAATGCACTACAAATGCTCTGCATCTTCAAAACATAATTAACAAAAGCTAATACACAAATTCTGCTAGACCATAACTTTCTCCTTCTTACATGATAAAGAGAATTAAAACCATTAAAATTTAATACGAGTCTAGTAAGATAAATAAATATTCAACTATATATAAAAAACCTTCCTTTGTTCTTCAACCAAGTAAAACTCATCAAGGACAGTGAGAATAGAGGAAATCAAACCAAAAAAGATTCTAAATTTAACCTGAACCATATACATATCCATAAGATTCAAATAATGGAAAACCTTTGCTAAGTTTCATAGACTAAAAATAGAAATCAAACTACAAAAGATTTGAAATTTAGCTACAAACTATGGTTTTTCCTCAATGAAACTAAGCTACACTCCAAAAAGTAGATAACGGGGCTTACCTAAAATTAACAAAAGCTCAAGTGGTTACAGGCTCTAGGAATAGAACCAACTAAAGTATAGATTGTAAATTACAAAGATTGAAAAGCATACTAGAGCCAACTAAAATAATTTTGAAGCTACCACTCTGTAGATTGTGACAGTCCTTCCATGTCTCCAAGTCAAAAGTAAGGATGCACTTCTTGTGATCATGCAACTTGCTAGCATACTGTTGGGACATGACCAAGCAAGGTATAGATTTCATACTGTCGACTTACCACAGCTCAAACCGCAACCCTGCTTATTCTCACATTGCTGTGGACAAATTAAGTGAGGAATGCAACACTGATGTAAAAATGCAAAAATATGGGCTCCCAAATTCTGTGGTATGGAAGTCATGGGATAAGTAAGTGAAGGTTGCATCTGATTTTGGAGATGTGGAATTTTTTTATGTTGATGGGTTAGGTACAATGTAATTGCAACTATTGCCAACAATACCCATTATTTGAAGTGGGTATACTTGGTTGATATTTAGGAAACCAGTGAACTTGAACTTGTTTGTGCCAAGGCGGTAGCAAAATCATGTGATATTCTTATTGAATTGGTTGATTCAGTTAGCCATCTCATTGTTATTATAGCATTCTATCTAGAAGCAATTGTAAAAAAAAGACTCAGATCTATACTGCATTTTGGAAATACTTTCTATTGTTTGCCTAGTGGGTGTACTTGGACCACCTCCTTGGCTTATAATGTCTAAGATACTTCCAATGAATATAAAAGGACCTTGCTGGTGGTATAGCCATCTTGACAAATTGGCTCAATTCTGGGATGATCACGAGAAGTGCATCCTTACTTTTGACTTGGAGACATGGAAGGATTGTCACAATCTATAGAGTGGTAGCTTCAAAATTATTTTAGTTGGCTCTAGTATGCTTTTCAATCTTTGTAATTCACAATCTATAATTCACTGTATTAGCAAAATTTGTTAAAGCATCTACTGCTTGGTTACAGGCTTAGAACCACTATCAAACCACTCAAACCAAGAAGCAAATAACAAGAGATCCTAGAACAGAGAACTATTATAAGAGAAATCAATAACATCCGAACATTGGAACTATTATAACCATGTGGGATGTGGCTGATGCTATGGTCAGGGAATCTCACCCAAATAAATGAACACATGATCTGACATTCAAACTATGAATAGTTTCCAAAGTAACTAGCAAAAATTCTTAGCTGACCATGCACTTCAAGTCTAGTCTGGTCCACACAGCATGTACCTAAACCTCCATCTATAACTTATATTTCTAGATACAATATAGGAGTAGATTTGATTCATTCAAAAATGCCTCATAAGCATGCAACTTAGTTTGCATCGCTCCAATAGAATAAACACAGTCCTTCCAAATTATCTTTAGTTTTGATTTAAAACATATAATGGGTCAAACAAGATATATGTATGTGTATATATATATATATATATATATAAACAACTTGATATAGGAAAACCCAATTGCAGAGAATCGGTTATTTGCCCTGCACTCTTATCCCTGCATTCAGTGGTGAATGGGTTATCATACAGGAAAACCCAATTACAGAGAATGTAATAAATCCATCCTTGAATAAGAGAAAGAAAAACAATCTGAATGACATCGCAGACAAAAAGCAAAGGGAGGTGAACCTATTGCTGAGACGTTGAGAGGTTGAGACGTGGAGATGTTAGGGAATATCAAGTCACTCTTATCCCTGCTGGTACCTTATTGACGGTGTGTTGTTGCTGTAACACCCTCCATAGGGCATCACCTTTTTAAATAAAAACTTAAAACCTAAAAATCATTTTATAAAAGCTTTGAGTTCTAAAAGATGGATTTTAAAATTTCTTTTTATGGAAATATAAACTTACCAAAAATTATAAGTAAACAGAAATTAGATTGAATTGATTAATACATATATTATAAATACCACAAAATATTCAATATAGAAATAAAACATGTAACTTACAGACTCAGAGAAACAGTAGCAAACTCAATGATGAGTACTACTAATAGCACGGTAACAACACTAACAAGAAAAACCCTACATACATGTCTCGTTTCTCCACCAACTGCATCACGTTGAAACTGAGAAGATCACTCCTCAATGCTGTCACCATCTTCAGAACTTTGCCTCCAATGGGTCTAAGAAACTTGCTTCGTCTACTATACGAACTTAAATAAAACAAACACAACAAAACAATACAGTAAAGAGGTGAGATCCCCTTTCACCAATACCAGTACGGTAGCAAAGAAAAATACGAATGACAAAGTCATTCTATACACACAGATATCACAAACATAGTCATGTTATCAATTTACAAATAATTCCAATAAACACATGTTATAATAAAATGAATAGCAATAACATTACCATAATAGATATAACAATTGATACAATAAACTACATAATCACATCATATATAATATCTCAACAGTGAATATAAATAATCACATAAAGATGCAGATCACATATGCAAATGTAATGGTACAGATAGATAAAATGTTACAAATAATAACATCATAATATACAACACATAAATATATATAATGTGACTCAACCCTACTCCATGGAGCTAAAAATACAGACATCAGAGTGAACGACTCGCAAAATCTATTAGTACCATCGACCGCCCATAACTATTGCGCTGTCACACGTTGCGTCTATAGCCCACTGAAATAGCATAGTGGTGTAGTTCACTGTCATACGTTGTGTCACTACAGGCTTGCACTAATAGATTTCACAAGATCTTGATTAAGTATAGTGCGTGTCGAGTCCATTAATGTGTTATCAGTTACCACGGCCCAGAGGAGCGATCAACTGTCCACAAATGGAATTATGCACACTAATGTCTCCAAGTCCATTCAAATTTGAACAACACTAAACTTATCACACCGACAACACGATGTTATTCACCTCGTCAATCAATCCACCAAAACTTGTATGACTCAATGCATGATAAAATTTCCAAATATGCGCTCACTGGCAAAAATTCCAAATATGCCCTCACTGGCAAAAATTACGAATATGCCCTCACTGGCAAATCGCATATATATACAATACGCACCCACCTGGCAATACTGTTTATATATAGTACGTCGCATATATATACAGTACGCACCCACCTGCAATATCTTGTTTATATACGATGACGTCCCACCTGACAAGATCTTGTTTCCACAACCTGTCCGGGTCCACCACTTTGGCCCGACAGTTAAAATTGTTGTTTTCGTCAATCGCGTTGAAATTTTATCGCGTTTTCAAAATCTCGTCGTTTTTACAAATGTTTTTAAATCGCGTAAATATATTTTACTATTTTTAAAATTGCGTACTATTTTTCAAACGTTTTCTCAATCGCATAAGATTTTTAAATCATTTTCTTGTCTGAATTCCTTAAAAATTACTGTTTAAATAAACAGAAATAATATTTAGTACCTTTAAACTACGTAGAATACTTTTCATACCGTATACTGTCTTTTGGACATCTTTTCTATCTTATTTGTCCATTTTTACTAAAAATTGACAGTATTTTGCTTAGAAAATCTATAATAATGGTTTTCTAGGTTTTCTGTTAAAGATTCTTTTGTTTATATTACAACCATTTAATTACACTTTTGAAAACTACTAACGTGCTTCAAAACACAAAGTGAGCTCTATGTTAGCATTTTTCAAATGTTCACTATATTTCGTATTTATAGTAAAATCCTCTAACTTTAATTTCTAAAACTAAGTTCTTCCATTTTATTTCCCAAAGATTTATTGAAATCAAATTCTTTTGTAATTAACTACTTGATCTACCTTGGAAAATAATTTTTTGAAATTAAATATATATTATATGACATATTGGTCGAATTCCCCAAAATCCTTGCATTTGATCTTTGGATTATTTTCCATCTTCTAAATCAATGTCAAATTCATTGTATTACCTAAATTCATTAAATCATTGTTTTAGAAAATGGTTGAGAACATTTTGATCCTCTTTTTCTTATTAAGGCCGTGAGCTCCTTTAGTGTTCTTTGGAACACTCATGCAAATCCTTATATGTTATTTACATGTTACAATAATTATCATGCATCTATGTACACATACCATATATTAAAGCAATCATAAAACACATACAAAATATTAAAGCAATCATAAAACACATACTATATATTCTAAAACTATAGACATGCTTGCACACAAAATCAAACACAATTAGGAAAAACAATAAACAACCAAGTGAATGAATCCTTATGGATTCTTCACTACAAACACATTCATTCCTCACCACCAACACATGGCTGATGAGGGTAATCTCCCTCTTACCTCTTGAAGAAACCTCCAAAGCTCCTCGTATGCCTCCTTCAAGTAAACTTTCTCCACCAAGAGTTTCTTGAAAATCAAAGAAAACATGCAATATTAATACCTAAGGCTCTAAACTAAAATAATCATGGATTAAAATCATGATTAGAACTTTGAAATGGATAGAAACATGAAGATTAAAGAACCCTACCTTCAAGGCTTCAAACTTGAGTTTTGAAGAACAAGATAGAAAATGGATAATTCAAGCTTAGGTTTCAACTACAAAGTAGCTTGAGATGAAGTAAGGAAGCAAGATATAAGGTAATTTAGAATTATAGAAGAGTGAATGATGGGTTGGAGGTGGAGGCCGTGAGGTTGGAGAAGAAAAGGAGAAAGAAAATTTGAGAGCTTTGCTTGTTTGATAGCTTTGGAGAAAAGGTGAAGACTTTAATTAAATGAAACAAAGTCTCCTATTTACTATGCATAGTCGTAGGAAACCAAATGGAGAGCCACCAAAATTGACTAACTTTAGGAAATTGAAATTAAACTTGTTTCCTTTTACCATGCATGGTCGTAAATGCATAGAGAAATAAGAATGAATTGAATTGTAACAATTGCCTTCCTAAA
Organism: Ormosia emarginata; assembly: GCA_029884605.1. NCBI lineage: Eukaryota > Viridiplantae > Streptophyta > Magnoliopsida > Fabales > Fabaceae > Ormosia > Ormosia emarginata. The sequence goes on along the minus strand of JAQQTP010000056.1, from coordinate 8,062,460 downwards.
GCTCACATTGCCATAGAAACACATGGAGAGAAGCCATCAAAATTGACTTTGTCTTACTTGGTTAATTGATGAAAGATGGTAAGAATTGAATTACAATATTTGCCTTACAAAAATTTTGCATGGCCGTAGGACACAACAAAGAATAGCCATCAATATTGACTAGTCTTTATTTGTTTCACTTAGGCTCTTCTACGTGAATTTCACAAAGTGAATTGGCTATTTAGAGCAATTTGCTCTTCTCCTTCACCGTAGAATCACTAAATTTCAAGAAGTCCAAATTTGTTTAATAGCTTGTTTCCTATTGGTCCTTAAAGAGTCAAGCCATTATTCTTGACCAATTTTTATTGGTTGAATATTTACTAACTTGATTCCTATTGGTTGCTATTTTTGTTGACCAATTTCTATTGGTGCACACTGTATATTTTCTAATATACTTTAACCAATGAACAATAATTACTGTTTATAAAGTCAGTATCTATTGTCCAATGGGTAATAAAATATACATATATTTTTACCTTGCTCCAGTTGGGTAGCAACTATTGTTGATCATTTTCTACTGATTGCCCTTGATGAGTCACAAAGCGAGTCATCAAAGAGAAGTTTCTAGAATATGTGACTCACTACGATGAGTCAGCATGATGAGTCAGCGTAGATATTTCCTAGAATAGGTGAGTCAGCATGGCGAGTCACGATCTTTGAGTCACTGGTGAGTCAATGACTAGTCACGGCCACAGTCATCAATGGTGAGTCAAGATGACGAGTCATCAGCTGAGTCACTAATGGTGAGTCATAGCGCTGAGTCAGCATGGTGAGTCGTCAGGGAAGCTTCTAGAACAGGTGACTCACTACGGTGAGTCACAGGGCGAGTCACCGCTTCTGGAACCTTCTAGAATCTGCTGAGTCACAGGTGCTGAGGTGTCACACCACGTGTCGAGTTTCTATTGGCCCCTCGTGATAAGTCACAGCCACCAATATTGACCAGCTCCTCACTAGTCCACATGTAAAGCATTCGATGACTAGGCGCGCTGACGATGCGTCTTCTAGAACAGTCTGGAACATGTGAGTCACTAGGCTAGTCACCAACGATGAGTCATCATCTAGAACATTCTAGAGTGAGTGACTAGGCTTGCGTCTAGAATCATCCACTAGATATTTTTCAAGAAAAATATCTTCCAATGAATAATAAAATATACCCCGATTTTATTTTGGCAGATAAAATCGCAGGAAAATAAAACTTCAAAAATTGTTTCCGGTTTCGGGTTTAGTAAGTTCCTCCGGCTCCGAATCAACAGTACAAAACTTTCTGGCTAATAAAAATTTTTATTTTTCCGAGAACACATACTGGGCCCACACACAAATTCAAAATTTCGAAATATATTAAATATTCAAAATATATCAAAATATCAAAAATATAATATAATATTCAAAATATCTCAAAATATCTTAAAATATCTTAAAATATCTAAAATATAATAAAATATTCAAAATATCTTAAAATATCTAAAATATATTAAAATATTCAAAATATCTAAAATATCACGAAAATTCACAAAAATCACATTAATTGTGAAACTCATGAAAATTAAATCAGATTAGTAAAAATAATTAAGGATTGAGAGAAAGAAATAAAATACGTGGGCTTATATATACTGCCCAAAATAATATTCAAATAATCAAAAACATAAAAACTCCCAAAAATTCCTAAAAATCACATAAATCATAAAATTCACAGAAGTCAAGTTGGATTATTCAAAATAATTCAGAATCGACCAAAACAAATAAAATACTAATTTTTGGGGTGTTACAGCTGCTGCTAGTGTCTTGAGTCATTAGGGCAAATTAGAATAAAAGGGAAAATCTGAACGAGAAGAAAGTGAAAATAAGGAGGGAATGAAATTTCAAGAAAAAATTGCTTCTTTTTTTTAATAAACCGCCATTAATTACTATTTAACCACCACAAAATTTATTATTATTTTTTTAATATAAATTGCCGCTAAACTTTACTAAACCGCCACAAACTTTGGAAGTTAAAAAAATTACAGAATAAACTGCCAGTAATTATGACAATTTAAGAAACTGCCGCTATTTACTAATTTTTTAGTAGTGCAAACATGGTCGTTTAGAGTTAGATTCCCAAGACTATAATATTTTTGTTCATCCTTGAAGAGATTCCATAAGTTAAGAAGTTCATAATGCACATATCATAAGAATGCGTATCAAGAGTCAATAAGATATCATCTAATGACTCCTTACTCAGTTCATTCTTAATGAAGAAAAATTTATCTTCTCTGTTTGTGGAAACCATCCCCAAAGAACGACATTGCTTGTTACAATTCCTTCATGCACATTTGTGACAGACTTGTAACCTTTTTGCTCTTCGTCTTTTAGAATACGAACTTCTACTAAGACCTAGCATGTAAGAGTCAAATGAAATTGAAGACTCACCTGCGAAATGGACCTTTGCTTTGATTATCCAATGTATATCTTCCGGCATACATTTATGTATTAACAATCTCAATCTTTCACATCTAGCATTGTAAATTTTTGTTAGAGCATTTTGACGAAGAGAAAGAAAATATTTTCTCACGTTTGAAAAAATGATATCCATTTTAAAGGAGAAGAAATCAGTTATTATGGAAAACTAAAAAATAAACCAACTTAAGAGCCATGGAGTACCGTTATCCACCACTTAACCGGCAACACAAAGAACTGCAAAAAGAAATAAAGCCACAAAATTAAAGTAAATTTTTCTCATAACAAGGATCAGAAAGGGAAATGAATTCTACCTTAACAGCTTGATTTTCCAGAAATGGTTTAAATCTTTATCCATTGACCTTAAACACATTACCAATCTTAGGATTCTCAATGTCTATGGCCCCATAAAGATACACATGTTTGACAATAAATGGCCAGTCCACCTAGATCTCAATTTTTTAGGGAATAGGTGAAGACGTGAATTATAAAGCAGAACTTTTTGACTAATTTCAAAAGATTTTCTCAAAATTGATTTGTCATGAAAAGCTTTTGTTCTATCTTTACAAATTTTTTAGTTTTATATGCATCATTTCTCAATTCCTCAAATTCATTTATTTGCAATTTGCGTAACCTGCAAACATCATCAAGATTTAAATTGAAAGCTTTAATGACCCAAAATGCTTTATGCTCCAGTTCTACAAGCAAGTGACAAGATTTTCTAAAGACTAACCAATAGGGTGACATGCCTAAAGATGTTTTGAAAGCAGTACGGTAAGCCCAAAGTGTATCATTTAGTCTTAAGGACCAATTTTTACGATTTGGGTTAACCGATTTTTCTAAAATTTGTTTAATCTCTCTATTTGCTAATTCTACTTGTCCACTTGTCTGAGGGTGATAAGGGATGACAATTTTGTGGGTAATACCATATTTTTTCATTAAGGATTCAAATGGTTTATTGCAAAAATGTGTTCCCCCATCACTGATGATAGCTCAAGGGATTCCAAATTGACTCAAGACATTTTCTTTTAAAAATTTAAGAACAGTTTTATGATCATTGTGTCGACATGGAATCGCCTCAATCCATTTTGAGACATAATCAACTACAACCAAAATATACAAAAATCCAAATAAGGATGGAAATGGACCTATGAAATTAATTCCCCAATAATTAAAAATTTCAATGACAAGGATAGGGTTTAGAGGCATCATATTTCTTTTAGAAATGGAACCTAATTTCTGACAATTTTCACAACTTTTGCAAAAGGCATAGCTATCCTTAAATAAAGTGAGCCAATAAAATCCACACTGCAAGATTTTCACAATTGTTTTCTTTGAAGAAAAATAACCCACACATGCTTCTGAGTGACAAAATTTAATGACACTACCTACCTCACTATCAGGTACACATCTCCGAAAGATTTGATCAGGATAATATTTGAACAAATATGGGTCACCCCAATAAAAAAATTTCACCTCAGTCAAAAACTTTTTTCTGTCTTGGTGTGACCATTGAGGTGGCATCTTTCTTATTACAAGAAAATTGATTATGTTAGCAAACCAAGGCATGGAATTGACAGAGAATAAAAATTCATCAAGAAAAGAACCATTCATAGGTGTTCTAACAAAAGGTGAGCCTGTTGTAAGTTTGGACAAATGATCTGCAATAACATTTTCAACTCTTTACTTATCTTTCATTATGATGTTGAATTCTTGAATCAACAAGATCCACCGTATCAATCTAGGTTTGGCATCCTGCTTAGACATTAAATATCTAACAACAATATGATCAGTGAAAACAAGAGTAAAAGAACCAATTAAATAACCTCAAAATTTGTCTAATGCAAAAATTATAGCAAGTTGTTCTTTTTCAGTAGTGGTGTAATTCATTTGTACATTATTTAAAGTTTTACTTGCATAATAAATCACATGAGACTTACTTTCCTTTCTTTGGCCTAAAATAGCGCAAATAACAAAAACACTAGCATCACACATCAACTCAAAAGGCAAAGACCAGTCAGGGAATTGCATGATAGAAGCAGATGTCAGAAGACCAATTAATTTTTCAAAAGATTGTTTACATTCTTGAGTCCAATCAAATGGTGCATCTTTTATCAAAAGATTGCATAATGGTTTAGATATACCACTAAAGTCCTTAATGAATCTTCGATAAAATCTTGCATGTCCTAAAAAGGAACAAACTTCTCTGACTATTTTTGGGGTAGGAAAATGAGCAATTAATTCAACTGTGCCCTTATCAACTTCAATTCTTTTAGAAGATATCATATGACCTAACACGATTCCTGAGGTAATCATGTAATGACATTTTTCCCAGTTTAATATAAATCTTTTTTCTTCACATTTTTTAAGAACTTTATCCAAATTATCATGATAATTTTCAAAAGAATTTTCAAAAACTGTTAGGCCATCTATGAAAACATCTAAATAATGCTCAATCATGTCACTAAAAATACTTAGCATGCATCTTTGAAAAGTTATCAGAGCATTACAAAGGTCGAAAGACATTCTTCTATATGCAAAAGTGCCAAAGGGGCACGTAAAAGTAATCTTTTCTTGATCCTTTAATGCAATTAGTATTTAATTATACTCTGAATAACCATCAAGAAAACAGTAATAAGGATGTCCTACTACTCTTTCCAAAATTTGATTAAGAAATGGTAAGGGAAAATGATCTTTCCTAGTGGCTGCATTTAATTTTCTAAAATCAAAACACATACGCCAACTGCATGAGACTCGCGTATGTATTAATTCATTTTTTTCATTTTCAACCACTGTTATTCCAAATTTCTTAGGCACAACTTGAGTAGGGCTTATCCACTAGCTATTGAAGATAGGGTAGATAATTTCAACATCAAGTAATTTAAGAACTTCAGCTCTAACTACTTCTTTCATATATGGATTTAATCTTCTTTGAGGTTGTTGTGATGTTTTAGCATTATTCTCAAATGTATTCTATGTACAAATTAATGGATTAATGCATTATATGTCCTTTAATGTCCATCCAATTGTACATTTATGCCTTTTCAGTACTTCTATCAACATACCTTCTTGTTCTCCAGTAAGGATTAATGAAATTACTACTGGAGAGCTTTGTTCTTCTCCCAAAAAAGTGTACTTCAACCTAGCAGGTAATGGCTTTAGTTCCAGTGTGGGTACTTCTTCATGAGTATTATCATTCATGAGTTTTAGCTCTTCAAATCTCGGCTTTCATCCCTTGTATTTCATTACTTGTGTACAATCAAACAAAGAGCATATTTTAGAAATATCATTGTCTACTTGCGTACCTGAATCAAATGAATTAATTAAACAAACTTCTAATGGGTAAAAAAAACTCCTTTTTAAAAGATGATCATCTATAATAATCTCAATCCTGTCAGCTTCCTCATTTTCATTATGGACATCATGTGGTTGCTTGCATATGTTGAAAACATTAAGCTCTAATGTCATGTTTCCAAATGTTAGCCTTATCATTCCATTTTTGCAATTTATCAAAGCATTAGATGTTATTAAAAATGGGTGACCTAAAATAACAGGAATTGACTTGGAACTATTAACCATAGGTTCAGTTTCCAAGATAATAAAATCCATAGGATAAATGAATTTATCAAATTGTACCAACATATTTTCCACTATTCCTTTTGAAATTTTAATTGATCTATCAACAAGTAGAAGAGTTACAGAAGTTAGTTTTAACTCACCCAGATTGAGTTGTTGATAAACTAAATATGGAAGCAAATTAACACTAGCACCAAGATCAAGTAAAACTTATTCAATTTTATGTTCTCCAATAATTCATGAAACCGTAGGATAATCAGGGTCTTTATGTTTCAAAACATTATTGATCTGAATAATAGAACTTACTTGTTCAGTCAAAAAGACATTCTTTTTCACATTTAATTTCTTTTTAACAGTGCATAAGTCGTTCAAAAATTGGGCATAAGAAGGAACTTATTTGATATCATCTAACAACAGAATATTGATCTTTACTTGTTTAAAAATTTCAAAAATTTCAGTGTGGTAGTTCAATTTCCTTGAATTGCTTAATGCTTAAGGAAATGGGGTGAAGGAGACGAGAGTTTGGTCTCATTTTGGTCAGATGACTTATCAACCTCTTCCTTATCTTAGGGGATTGATTCATCATCTTTCTCACAAGGGTTAGGAATTTCTTTTTCAACAACTTTACTACTCCCAAGAGTTATCACTGAATTGACTTGATTTATTTGTTGGTTTTCTGAACTACTCTCATTTAGACTATATTGACCTTTGGGATTCGGTTAAGGTTGAGAATAAAATTTTTCTTTTTTGTGAATGGTGAGTGCAGAAGTAAATTTAGTTAGAGTTTCTTTTATGTCAATCATGTTTGAGGATTTTGTTTATTAATGACCTCTTGCTTTTCTATGAATGCATGCAAAGTTCCTTAAAAAATTTTCCTATATGTTGGGATATAAGGTACATATCCTTGAGAATTTTGAGAATCTTATTGTTCCTGCGGAGGCGGTGGTTGCATAAATTGTGCTTGATTATTATTCCTCCAGCTGAAGTTCGGGTGATTTCTCCATCCTAGATTGAAAGAATTTGAAAAAGAAGAGGTGAAAAGCTTTTTAAAATTGTTCATTGCATTTACTTGCTTATGCATAACTTCTTTAAAAACATGAATATTTGGACATTCATTTGTTGAGTGTCCTAATTTGTCACAAATGCCACAAATTTCTTCATTTTGCACAGATTTGACTTCTTTCACTTTTCCTAATTCCATGGATTCAACCTTTTTAGCCAAACTAGTGTAACTAGCATTTAGATCTTCTTCTTGACTAAGATGATATTTTTCTTTGCCAGCATTTGCAAGGTTAAATTTAATTAAATTTTCAGAAGGATTAGTACCATGTCAAGATTGAGAATTTTCAGCTAAATGATTTAAATAATCAAAAGCTTCTTCAGGTTCTTTATCAAAAAACTTGTCATTGCACATTGTTTCCACAAATTGTTTAGTTTCAGGTGTTAAACTTTCATAAAAGAAGCTTATAGTGCGTCTTTTTTCAAAACTATAATGTGGGTAAGAATTTAACAAATCTTTAAAATGTTCCCAACATTGAAAATACGCTTCATTTGAATTTTGGGAAAAATTTTGGATTTGTCTTTTCAAAGCATTGATTTTATGTGTTGGAAAAAATTTCTTTAAAAACTCACCTTGCATTTCTTGTCATGTGTTAATTGATCTTGGTTTCAAAGCGTTAAGCCAAGTTTTTGCTTTATCTTTCAAAGAAAAAAATAATAATTTAAGCTTAACAATCTCTTCAGTGTAATTTTGATCATTGAAAGCAATACAAACTTCTTTAAATTCTTTTAGATGTAAATATGAGCTTTCAGGTTCTAAACCATGAAAATTAGGAAGTAAAGAAATCATACCTAACTTAAATCTAAAATTGTTAGCAGTGAGTGGAAAGATAAAACATGATGGACTAGAATTTCGAGGTGGTGGCAAATATGCACGCATAGTTCGCAATAGTTAATTTTCATGTTCATCATGTACACTTTCATTTTTCAGTTTGTGGTTCATTTTCAACTTGTGGTTCATTTTCAGTCATTGTGTCAATTATGTGTGATTATGAATCAAACAAATCAATATATAAAGTACTAGGATTAATTTTAACCAAATGACCAGAATTTGAATCACAATACTAATTAAGCATAAATAAGTGACGTAAAATAAAAATAATATATAAATTAACAGTATAAACCAGCCATTAAATATTAAGCGTAAATAAATGACATAAATAAATAAGCCAGAAAGCGTAAATATATGACATAAATAAATAAGTTAGTAAGTCGAAAAGTATAAATAAATAAAATTAGAAATAGAAAGCGTAAATAAATAAATAAAATTTAAAAGCGTAAATAAATAAATAAATAAATAAATTTAAAAGTGTAAATAAATGACCTAAATAAAAAAAAAAATAGTAAGTTAGTAAATTAAAAAGCGTAAATAAATATGTCGAAGGCATAAAATAGAAAAAAAAGGTTTGTAAGCATAAATAAATGACATAAAAAAAAAATAGAAAGTTAGAAAGCATAAATAAATGACATAAAAAAATCAGTAAATAAGTTAGTAAGTTAGTAAATTAAAAAGTTAAAAAAGTAGAGGAAGAATATACCTGATGGTGAAATTTACTTACAAAAAGAGAACCTCAATAAATAAAACTTCAAATCAAGTCCCTGATAATGGCGCCAAAAACTTGGTGCAATTTAAAAGTTGTAAACCCAAGTGCAAGTTATTTCAAGTGGTAAATTCTTGGGAGTCCGGGGTCAATCCATAGGGAATTGATGAAGGCAAATTCTTTGAGGTAAGGAAAAGATTTGTCACAAAAATAAAGATGATAAAGGTAGTTCACAAATGAAAAAAGATTTATTTGAGCTAAGAGATCCACTCATGGTAATAAATTAAAAACAAGATTATTTCTTTTTATAACTCAATTGAAATCCATACATAATGGAGGTTTCAATCGAAAAATACAATATTCAAAGTTCATTTAAGATCATATATGTAATTATATTATACAACAATAACAACCAAGCCTTTTCCCACTAGGTGGGGTCGGATACATGGATCAAACGACGCCATTGTACCCTATCATAAACTAAGTCTTCAGAAATGTCATTCAAATCTAAATCTTTTTTAATAGTTTCACCTATAGTCTTTCTAGGTCTCCCTCTACCTCTAGCTATTGGACTATCCTCCACCTGATCTACTCTTCCTATCGGGACTTATAAGGGTCTTCTCCTTACATGTCCAAACCACCTAAGGCGAGATTCTACCATCTTGTCCACAATAGGTGCTACCCCTGCTTTCTCTCTAATGCATTCATTCCTAATCCTATCTTGTCTTGTATAGCCACACATCTAGCGCAACATCTGCATCTCCGCGACACTGATCTTATGCTCTTGCTGGCTTTTTGCAGCCCAACATTCAGTACTATACAACATTGCAGGCCTTATAGTTGTACGGTAAAATTTATCTTTAAGCTTGAGAGGTACTTTTCTATCACAAATCACTCCTGAAGCACTCCTCAATTTCATCCATCCAGCTTGAATCCTATGATTTACATCTCCCTCTATCTCTCTGTCATTTTGTATAATAGATCCAAGATACCTAAACAGTGTGACTTGTGGTATGGTGTGGTCCCCAATTTTCACCGCTAAGCTAGTATTAGCACGCTTCTTACTAAACTTACATTTCATATACTCTGTCTTACTCCTGCTTATACGAAAGACATGTTCTTCCAAAGCTCGTCTCCATAGCTCTAGCTTCCCATTTGTTTCCTCTCTCGACTCTCCAACCAAGACTATATCATCTGCAAAAAGCATGCATTGTGGCACCGACTCTTGGATATGCACAGTAAGCACATCCAAGACCAAGCTAAAAAGATATGGACTCAAAGTTGACCATTGGTGCAGTCCTATAGTTATATAAAAATCTTCTATAACCCCTCTTTGTGTTCTCACACAAGTTTTAGCCTTATCATACATATTTTGGATTGCTCGAATATAAGTGATACGAACTCCTTTCTTCTCCAGTGCCTTCCACAAGACCTTTCTCGGTACCCTATCGTAGGCTTTTTCCAAATCAATGAAAACCATGTGTAAGTCTTTTTGCTTCCTCTGATACCTCTCCATCAATCTTCATAAAAGATAGATTGCTTCCATGGTTGACCTCCTAAGCATAAAACCAAATTGATTCTTTGAAATATGAGTCTCTTGTCTTAATCTCCATTAAATTACTCTGTCCCATAACTTCATGGTGTGACTCATGAGCTTAATGCATCTATAATTTGCATAGTTTTGTATATCTCACTTGTTCTTATAAATAGGAATTAGAGTGCTTCTCCTTCATTCATTTGGCATTTTCTTAGATCTCATTATCTCATTAAATAGTTTTGTGAACCAGCTTATACCTTTCTCTCCTAGGCACTTCCACACCTCGATAGGCATATTATCTAGTCTGATTACTTTTCCATTTTCCATCCTCTTCAAAGCTTCTTTTATCTTGAACTCCCGAATTCTACGATAAAAGGTTTTATTTTAGTCCTCCTCTCTAGTGTTTAGAATGTCCAAGTCCCCTAACGTCCCATGTCCCTCATTAAATAGCTTGTGAAAATAACCCTTCCATCAATCTTTGATATCTTGTTCCATAACCAAGACTTTACCCTCTTCATCCTTAATGTATTTCACTTAATCCAAGTCTCTTGTCTTCTTTTCCCTACTTTTAGCAAGCTTGTAAATATTCCTTTCTCTTTCTTTGGTGCCCAAAGATTGATATAACCCATTGAATGCTTTAGCTTTTGCCTCGTTCACCGCCTTCTTAGTATTTTTTTAGATGTCTTATATTTTTTTCCAATTTTCAACATTTTTACACACGTGTCAAGTTTTATAGCATTCCCTTTTAACCTTAATCTTATCTTGTACACTTACATCCCACCACCAAAATTTTTTATCCTTGGGTCCAAAGCGTCTTGATTCACCAAGTGACTCTTTTGTTACCTTCCTAATCCCTTTAGCCACTTCGTCCCACATGTCATTTGCATTCCCTTGTACCTCCCAAATATCTTCCTCCATAATCCTCCTCTGAAAGAGCATTTGTTTTCCTCCCTTTAGTTGCCATCATTTGATCCTTGGGACTTCTGTCTCGATAATTTCTCCTTACTCTCATATTAACCCGTACATCTATAACCAAAACCCTGTGTTGGGTAGTCAAGCTCTCTCCAAGGATGACTTTACAATCCATGCAATGCTTTTTATCTGATTTTCTTATAAGAAAATAATTAATTTGAGAGCAAGAACTCCCGCTTCTATATGTGATAAGATGCTCTTCTCGCTTCTTAAAACAAGTGTTAGCCATTGTAAAATCAAAAGCTACCGAAAAATCTAGAATCGTTTTGCCCTCTGCATTAGCTACTCCTAGACCATACCCTCCATGCAAACCCTCAAACCCCCTTGATTCACTCCCCACATGACCATTTAGGTCATCTCCTAGAATAATCTTCTCTCCTAAAGGTATTCCCTGAATTAAACCTTCTAAATCCTCCCAAAATTTTATCTTGCAGTGCTCGTCTAAACCTGCTTGGGGTGTATACGCACTGATAATATTAAAAGTCTCTTGTTCCACAACAAACTTCAAAGTTATGATCCTATCTCCGAGCCTTCTCACATCCACAACATTTTTCTTCAAATTCTTATCCACTATTATGCCTACCCTATTTCTAGATTTTACCTTGCCGGTGTACCAAAACTTAAAACCTAAAGTGTCGAGTTCTTTTGCCTTTTCTCCCACCCACTTAGTTTCTTGTAGACACATAAAATTAATCCTCCTCCTAATCATGCTATCAATTATTTCCATAGATTTACCTATAAGAGTGCCTATATTCCAAGTACCAAAACGTATCCTACTCTTGTGAACTAACTTCTTTACCCTCACCCGTTCACAAAAATATAGGCACCCTTGGTTATTTTTCACTGCACCCAAGTGATGATGTAGTGGCTCTAGCTCATTTGACATTGTACTCGAGCCATACAATGCGTTGCTTAGGGGCAACAACCTAGCATTAACACAATCACATCTTTGATCCATGTCATAAAGATTCAACAACGTTTTACATTGGCTGTCGACTGCCTAACACAACTCTCCTTTTTTTTTCGGCTTGGGACCGGCTATGTAAAGGGATTTGCAACAAAGCTTACACATAGGCAGAGTTATATGCAATTATATTATGATTCCTTTAATTATCCACTAACACCATCACTTATAAATGGGCTCAAGATCTCCACTTTACAAGGAGCATTTCTAAATTAATTGAAAATAAAATACAACATATATAATGACCACTTTATAATACATCATTTAAGCACAAGAAAGAAATTAATCAAACCTTAATTTATTACCAAAAGCTTAACCCTTTCACCTAAACAAAATAAAAATTAGTTACTCATGAAGAAGAAGAAAGAAAGAGATAAGAAGAAAAAGATGAACATAACTTCAATTTAGAACAAAAAAAATTACAATAAGAGAAACAAATAACACAATAGCATAATCTAAGTTAAGATGATCAAATAATCAGCCAATACTCTATTTTACAGAGTTTAAGGAGTACAAGATGACAATGGAGTTGTTTGATGTTGATAAGTAAATGCTAAAGGAGTTGTTTGATGAAGATAAGTGAGTGGAAAATTATTTTGATCTGTGTCTCCCCACTAGCAGCAAATAATTCAGTACATATCTCATGGATGCCATCAGAATAGGACAAAGTGGTCTTCATAAAAGTTATAGATAAGGATATTAACTTTCTTCTGTCAAAATTTCAGCTCCAAAGGCCTCTTACAGCCCGAGATATGACCTAATTACTACACATTGTTCAGGCCTAACTACAGCTTCCTCTGTTCTGACTTCTAAGCCCAATATGACCTTCAAGAAATCTGATTCGACTCTTGTGTTCTTATGAAAGTTGTATATTTGGGTCTTAAATTTCAAATGGCACTGGCTTCATTCCAAAAGTTCATATATAGCTCCAGATATGGTCTGATGAGTAAGCATAGATCAAGTTGTCAGGTTCAAAACTCTAAATTTTGCTTTAACTCCAATTTGAGTTATCCAAACGTGTGTTCCAGATCTTGAGGTCTTATGAAAGTTGTAGAGAATTGTCTTAGCTTTCTAACAAAATCAGAATCACATCAAACTGATATTTGTAACTCAAATTATAGCCAGTTTACTAAAAGATGCAATCAAGCAAATTAAGTCTAATTCAAGTAATAATTTCTTCAATGATCCAATTAAGCTCAATATCATAAAATGTGATAAAACTAACTTAATTAAGCCTAATTGAACCTTAAGAAACCTAGTGAGAAGATTATAAAATGTATAAAATATATTGCTATCATTAACACCTGGTCGAGCTCGTAGATCACTCTAGTTATGAAGTCAGACTAAGAGGTTAATAAATAGGGGGGAAAGAATTTGTGGAATTAAACAATAAAAACAAAAGGCAATTAAAAAAGAGAAAACAGAATTAAGAAGTAACCAATCCAAGAGAAATAACCAAGCTTGATTTTAATTCATCCTTGATCTCCATAGATCCATTTAATTACCAACTGAATCTTTGGTCTTAGATCACATCAAGACACCTCAAAATGATCAATGGATCTTCTACTAGATACACATCCAGAATTCAATTAATTAAGGTTAGACAAATTAAGCATTCATCCAAAACCAAAATCAACTTAAAAACTAAGATCCAACTAAGCTAAACATTTCATCAAACACCTTTAATGCCTTGTTTAGTATCTGCAATTCATCCTTCACGCATGGTAACTACACAATTATCATATGAATAACCCAATCAAATTAAGCAACTCAATTAGAATTAAGCAAAGATGAAGGAGATAAACTTGATTAATAGTTGACTATAGAACAATTAAAATAGAATATCAAGATTAAACATCAAGAATGTCAATATCTTGGATTGATTAAAGGCTCTACCCCTCCATGAATGGGAGGGAAGAACTCAGAAAAGAGGGAAAATCTAGATAGAAGGGAGAGAAAAGAGAGAGATCTAGATCTAGAGAGAGAATAAAAAATGTAAAATGAGAAGATGAGTCTCAGATTTCTACTTCTACCTCCTATAATTAACACCTAATTTTGCCTTACATGATCATAATTCTAATGGGTATAAATCTTAGTCAATCAGGAATCATTGGGCCCAAGTCCCATGTCATTTAGAGGACTACAACTCAAGTTGTGCTCAATTAAGTGGTCAAACTCATCACTAACCAGTCTTTGTTTTCCATCTTCAATTACGTGCCAAAAACAACGTAGTTTAGCTTAGAAGTCTCATAAGAGTTGTAGCTTTGTGTCTTAGCTTTAATTTAAGCTTGGTTTGACATCCATTCAACTCCTATAACTCCAGATATGGTCTGATGAGTGCGCAGAGTTCAAGCTGCCAAGATTAACATTCTGGCTCTTGCTTCAACTTCAATTTAAATTATCCAAACGTATGATTCAACTTCCGATGTCTCATGAAACTTGTAAATATTTGTCTTAGATTTCCTACAAGACCAAAATCACACCAATCAGATATTTGGAACTCAGATTATAGCCAAAATACTGAACATTGCCAAATAGACAAATAAAGACCAATTCATGCAATAATTCCTTCAATGATCCAATTAGGTCCAATATCATAAAATGTGACAAAATCAATTTAATTAAGCCAAATTGAACTTTAAGACACCTAGTGACAGAATTATTAATGAATAAAATATATTGTTATCAAATTCTCTCACACTTAGCTTTTTGCACTCCTAGGCAAAACACATAAGATCAAAACTATAGAACAAGAAAAAATAACACAAACTCAAAAGCTAAAAACCCTACAAGACTCAATTTCCAAAATTTCCAATGACATTCAAGAATGGAAAAAGTTTGTAAGCAAGAAGAGCAATCAAAGATTCAAGGGATCAAATCATTCATGAGGTAACATTTCTTTACATCTCAAACCAATAAGTAAGGTAGCTTCAATTTGAAAAGCATGAATCAAGAATGATAGATCTTCACAAGATACACTTTCAATCCCTCAAGTGTTTAAAAGGTAAGTATTTCACTCAAATCAATTCATGAAATTTGCACTATCATAAGCTTTCTTATCTTATACTTCTCCACTACTCAAACATATGCACACCCAAATCAATAGGACTTTATTCAAGGTTGTAATGAGGTAAAGGTAAAGGAATGAAGCAATATAGATATGACAAGCTAAATACCCAAGAGAATAAAAGAGCATTAGGAAGGAACTCAATTAAAAAGCATGAAATTTTACCTCCCAATTCTATATAATGTGCATTCTCTTTACATATTCCTTCTCTTCTTATTTTTTTCTTTTTCGATTTCTTTTCTTTCACAATCTTCTTGCATTTATTCTTTTTCTTTTCATTTTTTTTCAATTGGCTCTTTTTCTTTCCTTTTCTTCCACCAAACACTTTGCATATTGTATATCAATTTACACAACCCCCACATTTGAACTATTAATTACCCACAAGCAAAAGAGTTCCTCTAATGAAAATGAACTAGTGCTTTCTTGTTCCCTAAGGTAAGGTAAAATCATGATTTTTCACATAAGACATATAATGAGCTAAGACAAAGGATAGGTAAATAGGTTCAAAGGGGTTAATCAAAGGGAAATGATACAAGGTTGGTTGTTTGGTCAAAGTAGCTAATTCAAGAAAAAAGGCCTTAATCATATTTATGCATGCAAGTGAAAATGCAGCCTAAAACGTAATCAAAGCAAGTTCTAGAGTGATCAATTGTCATGAGTGAAAATCACACAAGAAAGAAGAGAATGATATAAATGCTAAATCCATCCATCAATAGGCTCAAAATCTCACAAGGTATGCATCTATCAAACTTAATCCACCAATCAAACATCCAAAAACCAAGTATGTCAAATTTAATAAGGAAGTTAATTTATTCAATCATGCTATGAACTTTGAATTTCAATTGCTTCAAATTCATAAACTTCACAAATTTTAAAACATCATTAGAAAGAAAATTAAAAACTCATTTTTTTTCAAAAATAGTATAAACAAAATTAAAAAAAACAAAATTAAAATCAAAAAATAGAAACAAGAGTGTAAAGGTAACATAAATAGCAAAAGTTAGCAACAACAAAAATTAGTAACAACAAAAAATAGAAATAGCAGAAATCAACAATGTAAATTTAAAAATAGAAACGGAAAAATAGAATAAAAAACAATAAAATAGAAATAGAAACAGAAACATAACAGAAATAGAAAATAGCAAAAAATAGCGAAAATAGAAAATTAAAAATAGAAATAGAAAAATAGCATCAAAAAAGTAAAAGTAGAACGAGAAATAGAAAATTAAGATAAAAAAATTAAAATAGAAACAAAATTAAACACATAAAACTGAAATAAAATAGAAAACATAATGTAAAGTCATCCCCCACACTTAAATTCTACATTGTCCTTAATGTAAAGCTCAAAAACAAATAATCATTAATTAATCTAGGATAAGTAAAATAAAAGAAAGATAGAAGAAACATCCTTATCAATTAACCAGGGTCCCATTGTTTGAAGCATAATGACCAACTTATGCTTGAAGCAGCAAGAGAGCTTCCACCAGGGTCCCATTGGCCATCCTTAATTCCCTTGACTTCACCATTGGAATGCAATATATGTACTTTATTAACTCCATTTTCATTATTTATGTTGGACTATGTCCCAAAAACAAAATCCACGACTGTGGCTGAAAGTGTTTGGGTAACTAAAGGGTTATTCATAGTAGTGACCTCTATCTGGTGCTTTTCTCCCTTCTCTGAAAATTCTTCAATGGCCTTCAACTCCACCTCCCGATGTATTTTATATTCTGCAACTACATCAAGAACATTGCTGATAGACCTTTCACTACCATCAGCTGCTACGTAAGTTATAGAAACAAAATCATCATCTCTCAAGAATGCAGAAATCTCAGCACAAACAGCACATATCATATCATTATCACAATCAGGACATGAGTCGCAATGGATAGAATCATTGAAATCAATAAAATCAAGAAATTCATCACACAACTCATCATAAGTTTCCTCAACTAAATCAATAAGTAAATCAATATTAAAAATAGAATGCTCCTCCATGGGATCAATATAAAGTAAAACACTAGTGGAAGACCTAGTCATGCAACATATAAAGCACAAAAACACAAAGCAAGCAAAATAGACTATGCAACAATAAAATCTATCAAAATAAATCTAGTTAACTTATCTAGATAATTTTAAAAATTATGGGACTTGTAAACGATGGAATTTTGGCAAACTAGTGTGATCTCGCAAAGAATGTGAGCCTTGTTTACCAGGTCATTTTCCTTCAACTGACTAAGTTTCAGCTCATTCTAGGCACATTTGTCTGTACAAAATTTTGCAAAATGACTCGTATTCACCCGTTTTCGCTAGAAAACCAACAAAACACAACAACACAAGGGTTAGTAAAGGATTAATAGTCAAATATACTCTAAATAAGGTTGATCAAAATCAGAATGATCCTCGACAACATTGCCAAAAATTTAATAACTGTCGAGTTTACCAAATTTAAATCAATTTATAATCAAATTACCATAACTACTTGTAGCATAAGGTAACACCGGGTCGAGCTCATAGATCGCTCTAGTTATGACGTCAGATTAAGAGGTTAATAAACAGGGGGAGAGTTTGTGAAATTAAACAATAAAAACAAAAAGCAATTAAAGAAGAGAAAACAGAATTAAGAAGCAACCAATCCAAGAGAATTCACCAATCTTGATTTTAATCCATCCTTGAACTCTATAGATCCATTCAATTACCAACTGAATCCTTGGTCTTAGATCACATCAAGATGCCTCAAAATGATCAATGGATCTTCAACTAGATATACATCCAGAATTCAATTAATTAAGGTTAGACAAATTAAGTATTTATCCAAAACCCAAATCAACTTAAAAACTAAGATCCAACCAAGCTAAACATTTCATCAAGCAGCTTCAATGCCTTGTTTAGTATCTGTAATTCATCCTTCACATATGGTAATTATGCAATTATCATATGAATAACCTAATCAAATTAAGCAACTCACTCAGAATTAAGCAAAGATTAAGGAGATAAACTTGATTAATAATTGAATGTAGAACAATTAAAACAAAATCTCAAGATTAAACATCAAGAATGTAAATCTCTTGGATTAATTAAAGGCTCTACCCCTCTATGAATGGGAGGGAAGAACTAGAGAGAGAATGAAAAGTGTAGAATGAGAAGATAAGTCTTGGATTTCTACTTCTACCTCCTATAACTAACCCCTAACTTTGCTTTATATGATCAGAATTCTAATGGGTACAAATCTGGGTCAATTATGAATCATGGGGCCTGAGTCCCATGAGGCCTACAACTCAAGTTATGCTCAATTAAGTGGCCTAACTCTTCATAAACCCGTCTTTGTTTTCTAGCTTCAATTACGTGCTAAAAACAATGTAGTTTAGCTTAGAAGTATTCATAAGAGTTGTATCTTTGTGTCTTAGGTTTAATTTGAGCTTAGTTTGACATCCATTGAACTCCTATAACTTGAGATATGAGTTAATGAGTGTGTAGAGGTCAAGCTGTCTGGATCAGCATTCTGGCTCTTGCTTCAACTTCAATTTAAATTATCCAAACGTATGATTCAAATCCTGAGGTCTCATAAAAATTGTAGAGATTTGTCTTAGTTTTCCTACAAGACCAGAATCACACTAATCAGATATTTGGAACTCATATTATAGCCAAAATACTGATCATTGCCAAATAGACAAATAAAGGTCAATTCATGCAATAATTCCTTCAACGATCTAATTAGGTCCAATATCAAAAAATGTGATAAAATAATATAATTAAGCCAAATTGAACCTTAAGATACCTAGTGAGAGGATTATTAAATAAATAAAATATATTGTTATCAGTCCATTAACCTAGCACCTTATTAGATGGTATAAAGAGTAAAACAATGCATAAATTGCTAACTCGTGAGATATACTTAGATTACTTGTACACTATCAATGATGATGCTGCAACTTAGGATATAGCCTTCTCGAATTGGAACATCTGATAGCAGAAGTGGTGTAGCAAGATAAATGAACTTAAAATACCTAAGCCTAACTACAAGGTGGCCTACAAAACCCATAGCCAGTCCAATCTCAATAATACCACCAATTATCAAATTTACTTGATTATCAATTGCACCCTCTCGAGCTAACAAATTCCATGTGCCTATATTATCAAAAGCAATTGCACTATGCCCATGTCTGATATACATTGAATAGCCACTTATTTCCTCAGAGACTTTTTGAATTAGTCCTCACGGAATAGAAAGGATCCTCCAACTTACTACAAGAATTTTGCTAATTAGCGACAGAAAAATCACTCGCTAATCCTTCGCTAATCTCTCATTAAAACTTATTTACGGGGGATTAATGAGGGATTAGCAATAGATTTTGCTGTCGCTTATTTTGAGTCACTAATTAGTGATGGAAAAAATCTCCATCGTTAATCCCTCAGCATCTGTTGCTAGTATATATTAGTGAGGGATTAGTGAGGAAAAACTCCATCACTAGATTTTCGTCATTAATCTACAAAATTCTTGTAGTGTCTCTATATTCTATGTTATAGGCATTTGAATTTGAAGTTTGAAAATCTCCATTTATAGGGCTTAAAACCACAAGCTGGTTATTTTTCCTTGCTACAACTAAAAGAACAATTGCCAATGAGGAACAAGGCACAATAGTAGGCCTTCTAGTTGTCCCTTTTTTCCATTGGTCTTGTGAAAGTAGGAAAGGAAACCTTGCACTATAGTAAGTTGCACCACTTTCCTCTCTTGAGAAGTCATCAATTGTACCTCCTTTTAGATGTTACAAAAACCAGTTCCATCATTAGATTCATCATTGTCAACAATTCTAAAGGGCTATCCTATTACTCCCTCACAACTTCTAGTTTTCTTCTGCCACACATAATTGCTACGTAAGTCACTATTTGTAACACAACTTTCATGGTGACTAGTGAGGCCATCACAAATTTCTCCTTTGATATCTTCTAGTCCAACCGAGTTTGCAATGATTCGAGAATACCTCCGGCCAGAGTCACCCATGCTTCAACCTCACTAGTATCATATTCTAGAGATAGTAACTTGTACCTTCAAACTACCAATTCTACCATGGATTTTAAGCATTTCACCAAACACCATATATGCACCACCTATGGATGATCACCCCCGAGTCAAAAACTAAGACCGTCTTCTTAGCACATAGAGAACTTCTAAGAAGAATGTAACCCATCTCTGGAACCTTTTCTAGCCTCAATTCATTGTATACAGATACAACATCGACAATATCCAAGATGCACATTTCATAATGAAAGACAAAAGTACGTTCTTTAAAAATTACCTTTGATAGAAGTTTATGATCTTGGTTTCTGTTAGCGTGATTGATTATGATTGATCACGATTGATCATGATTGAGATTATGAATGATCACGATTGTTTTTAGGGATGATTGTAATTGAATTAGCATATAATTATACTTCATTATTTTCTTTTCCTATACAATAACCTTCTTGTATAAATAGAGACTAATCCTCTTATATACATTCATTTAGAAATATACACAAATTACTAATATTTGTCTCCCTATTTCTATTTCTACCTTAGTATCAGATAGTCTAGGCTCTCGTCCTAGATTCTAGACTCCAAACTCCAAATTCCACCCTAGATTCTAGATTTTCGTTCAGACATTGCTCTAGACTTCAGTTCAAACACCGTTCCGGATCCCTGAAATACCTCACCGCTGCTATTTCTAGTTTTCCGATGAGATCTTTCCATTTTTAGGTTCTTTTTTATCAATTCAGCTCCGAAAGTTCAGTTTTGCGTTCTTCCTTGGTATAATGGAGAAACCAGACATTGCTTAGTCTCATTTAGTTATGCCCACTACTCCCAAATGTTGCAGATATTGCAAAGACCCAAGACACTTGATTGAGAATTGTCTCACATGTTCTCCAAGGTCTGATCAGAATGGGTTTCAACCTTATCTTAATTTTTCTAAGTTTGTACTTGTTGCTACTGCTACTAATGGATCCCTACGTTCTTCAGCCATAACCTAGACTGCCTTTTCTACTAATGATCTCGTGTCCTTCCTAAAGCATCTACTATCCAATTATAGTAATACATCTTCTTCTTTATCAACCACACCAAGTAATATTAGATGGTACTATAACTCTGCTTATTGTAACCATATGACGTCAATATCTTAATTCTTTTCGTCCCTATCTATTAGTGACGTTGCACATTCTATATATATAATTGATGGATCTCTTATGAATATTAGTCATAAGAGTTCTGTTTCTCTGCCCACTCTTAGCTTACCTGATGCATATCTCATTCCCAAATTAAACTTCAATCTCATTTCTCTTAGTCAACTATGTGACCCTAGTTATGAAATCATATTTTCTTCTTTTGTTTGTTGTGTGTAGGATCCGCGAACAAGATAAGTCATAGGACTAAGTGTAAAGTCAGAAGGCTATTTGAGCTCACCAACCTTCATGTTCCTCTAGCCTCAAATCTTTATGCAACATCCACCTCATCCTCCATTCAAATGTGGCACAAACATCTTGCTTATAGTTCTCTAGGGAAATTACGTCCCTTTTTATCTCAAGGAACTCTAGGTTCAGTTAATAATGAGTCTTTTCACTGCACTTCTTATCAAACTGCTAAACAATATACATTTTCTTTAGTAAAAGTACCTCTATTTCTAAATCTCTTTTTGACCTTGTGCATTATGATGTATGGGGGCTTGCCCCCACACTAACTATGGGAGCTAATCAATATTTTGTAATATTTATTGATGATTTTTCTCGTTTTACTTGAATATATTTAATGAAAAGTCGTTCAAAACTTCCTCAAATTTATATTAATTTTGCTACTATGATCAAAACCCATTTCTCAAAAATAATTGAAGTTTTTTGTTGTGATAATGCTTCTAAATATCATGATTCAAAATTTCTCACCTTTCTTGCTGAACAGGGTACATTCTCTGAGTTTTCTTGTCCTAGTGCCTCTCAGCAAAATGGTTGTACTAAAAGAAAACATCGTCATATCCTTGACTCTATTCAAGCTATGCCCGTCTCCTCATCCTCTCCTGAACGTGCTTGGGGTGAAGCTGTTCTCACTGTTGCCTATGTCATTAACCATCTTCTTTCTTCTATTTTGGGTAATGTATCTCCCTTTGAACGTCTCCACCATACTTTTCCAGATTACAACTCTCTTAAAGTTTTTGGTTGTGCTTGTTTTGTTGTCCTTCAACCCCATTAGTACACTAAACTTGAGCCCCGAGAACTTCTCTATTACTTTTTTGGTTATGTCACTGAACATAAGAGTTATCGCTGTTAGGATCCAATCTCTCAACACATATATATCTCTTGTCATATCGTCTTTTGGGAAGATACCATGTTCTCCTCATTCTCGAAGTTCAAGTCCTTCCTTTCCACTTCGACTCTTCTTTTTACTAATCCCTTTTATTGATATCTTTCTTAGTGATTCTAATGCATGTTCTTCCAATGAGCTTCCAATTACTTTTGATGTTCTAGTCACTCCTGATCATGTTGTTCCAAACATAGATCCTACATTTGTCTTTGCACCCCCTCTTTCTCCTGAGCGACAAATAGGGTAAGAACTCGGCCTACATATCTTTGTGATTATCATTGTTTTTCTACCATGTTTCACTTACATGAATCTCAGTCCTATCAAGAAGCCTCCACAGACCCTCATTGGTAGCATGTTATGTAAGAAGAGTTACAAGCTTTGGAGAATAGTGATACTTGAGAACCTTGTTGATTCTCTTTCTGGTAAGACACTTGTGGGATGTAAATGGGTATTCACGATCAAGTCTCGTTCTGATGGCTCTATTGAGCTCTATGAGGCTTTTTTGGTTACCAACGATTTCACTCAAGAATATGACATTGATTATGAGGAGACCTTTGCACTTGTTACTCGCATCACTTTAGTTTATACTCTCCTTGTTGTTACAACCACTCAAAAATGGACTCTAAATCAGATGGATGTGAAGAATGTCTTTCTTAATGGTGATTTAGAAGAAGAAGTTTATATATGTCCACCTCTAGGTTACACTTGTCCACCAAATAAGGTTTACCGTCTTTGAAAGGCATTATATGGTTTCAAACAAGCACCTTGAGTCTGGTTTGCCAAGTTTCACAGGATTGTCAATCAGTTTGGTTTTTCCTCTAATACCTATGATTCTACTCTGTTTACTCACAAAATTGATAGAGGTACTGTTATGTTGTCTCTCTATGTTGATGATGTGATTATTACTGGCGATAATACTACTGGTATTACTGAGTTTAAATAGTTCTTAAGTCAACATTTTGAGATGAAAGATCATGGACCTCTCAGTTACTTTCTTAGTCTTGATGTCCTTTCTTTTGTTGATGGCATTTCTTTGTCCCAAGCTAAATATATAACATCCCAACTCCAATTACTGTATTATATCAGTCAATTACACGAGTAAATAGAGTTAAGTGTGTTACTTCTAACTTTTACACATAATACTTGATTCATAATAACCATGTTTGTTATTATAAAGAGCCATGAGGGAAAAAAAGAAATCATAAACATATAAGTCTTTACATTGTATGTAACATCCTAATACAAATATCTCAATATAGGTATATAAAGATATATAATATTAGTCATGCTACTACAAACTTAAATAATATTCTAAACCTTAATAATCATACAAATAATTATAGAGAGCCATGAGAAAAAGAAAAGTCATATATATATAAACCTATGGAATCATGAACAAGATTCAAAGATCTACATGCTCATTTCTCAACTTTTAACTCAAGCATTCAAATGAGTGTTTCCAAGTCCATAATAAAAAACCATGCATAGATTAAGCCACAAACAAACCAAACTCAGCCATAGGAAATGAAAACTAAACAAAGGAACCATATTTACCCCCAAAAACCCAGTTTACAACTCACACAAACAAGCATGAATCAACAAGATGGTGAAGCAAAAAGATGAGGTTAAGGAACAAGCACCTTTACCTCAAGTGATATAGTTAATCCTCAAATCTTGGATTTTCTTGTGGTCTTCCCTCTTCCTTTCCTCTTCTTTCTCCTTCCTTTCTCTGTTTTCTACCCTTCCTTCTTATTGGAGACGTGAGAGAGTGAGTGAAATGAGAAAGAGAGATAACAAGAAAGTCAAAGGAAAAGAATAAGAACGTGATACTTAAGGCATGTTGAGATATTTTGCTGAAACTTTAAATCTCTTAGAAATACTTTAATCTTACAAAATCAAGTTTCCTAACTTCCATAAGCATTATAAAAAATCATAGGATTCATCTCAATCCTAGTTTCACCATTTTCATAAATTTCTATATGTTTGACTCATCATTCTGGTATTTAAACACTCACTCAGTATACTTAAAAATATCAAACTAACTCAGTTTATCCTCAAACTTTATCTACATCACAAACTACATATTTGTGTCCTAGAAATAAATTTTTCATATTTATTTTCTTTAACTAAGCAATTTATGCCATTATCTAAGTTATTTTAAGTCACTTTTCACATCCAGTATTGTAGCAAAGTGTCCAAACTAACTTAGAATGTCACAAAATTTAGCAGACATGTCATGCAAGTATTAGCATACCTTTGTAACTGTAAACAAGGCTAACATGTTAATGAGGATGTTACATTGTATATACAAACTAAGCCTCAAGGGGCGTAAGTACAATATAGGAAAAACTTATATAGTCCAAGTAATCATTACAAAAACAGAATAAAACTAAACTTCTGCATCCACTTCTCTTTTATTGCTTTCCTTTGGAAGGATCCTGACTTGGGTTTATCATGGAAATAACAAACGGGGTGAGAATTAACAAATTCTCAATAATATAATTACCTATATGACATCAAGATAAATCCATTATTTATATAGTAGTTTATTTAACTTATAATTAAACATTATTTAATAATAAACAACTGCCCATACAGTTGTAACATCATATTACTTAACAAAGTATTTTTCTCACTCCTTTATCCTAATTAGAGGGTTTTTCTCATTCTTCTACTATGACATTTATTATTCTCACTACCTTGTTTCGTAGTCCATCTTATTACAAAGTGTTTTTCTCACTACTTTGGAATATTAAGTGTAACATCCTTGCTCAACAAAAATGTAGAAACATATCTATGTTAATACTCAACTTTTGTTTACCCAAGGGCTTGTCTTACTAGATATATATGTAGGTGGTTATTTCTTTATTGAAATATCCCTATAAGTGTTTTATCTCATACTACAAAGCATATATAACAGATCCCAATAAGTAGTGAACTCCATTTCCTCATAATAAAAACAGGGAACAATATGTCATTGAGCGTTTAATCACTCACTTTCTCATCGCTTGAGCGCTCCATGATAGTAGAACGATCCCAAGTTTATCTGTCACTAAGCGCTTAAGCGTCCAGTCTCTGAGCTATTAATCATTTAGCAACTTGGTATTCTAGACATACGCGCTTAAGTGCCCACTTTCTAAGCATTTAGGTGCTCAATGCATTTTCCTTTCTGGCCTTGGGCATTTAGGTGCTCAATTCTGGGCGCTTAGGCGCCCAGTACTAGAAACTTCTTTTCCTGTTCCATTGAACTTCTAACTAAACTTGGACCCTCAAACTTAGGTCCTAGATGGTTTCTAACCTTATACATGGTTTCTAACCTAATGAAACTCTCATACTCCATTTCAAAACAACAACTTATGGAAATATGATCAAAAGCAAATCAACCCAAAAACTCATTTTTACTAAACTCAAAGGTATGAGGTTATAAAGGTGTTTACAAGTTTCACAACCTCAACCATGCATGAATCAACTCAAAACAAAATAACTCAAGTTCACACAACTCAAATCATTGGGAAATCTCTCGAAAACCTAGTTTTTACTCAAACTTGCATGCATCTAGCACCAAGAAGAAATAGCAAAGGGTAGAGTAAAAAGAACAAGCTCCCTTACCATGACTCCCAAAGATGATGGTGTTTAGGCTTGATTCCTTTTTCCTTCTTCCTTAGTTTTCTCTTCTTCCTCTCTTGCTTCTTCCTCTTCCCTTTGCTTCCTTTTCTTTCTTTTCTTTTTCTTCTCTTATTTCCATCTACTAGAAATGTGAAAGAGAGAAAATGAAAAGAAACAAAGTCAAAGAAACTGAATAAGAAGAGCGGTGGGAAAAAAGGTGGAGGGATAAGGTTGAAAACTCTAGTGTAGCTAGAAATATTATATCTCTTAAGGATGAATTAACTTTCCATTTATAAGTTTTCTAACTTTTATAGGTGTTATAGAAATTTCTAGGATTAATCTAATTCCTAGATTCCTCATTCTATGCACCTTTCACTATCACTTAAATTTTATTGTTCTTCCTTAAGTTAAGTTAAACCTTAGGAATTAAGCTCATAGGCTTTCAGGTATCTGCCTTAACATGTATTCATTACTAGAAAATCCATCATTCTTTACTTGATATCTTCACAAAAATTCATATTTTTCCAAGATATCTGTCTATTAAATCTGGTCCTTCAACCCTCACTCAGTGTTATTAAAAATATCAAACTAATTCAGTTAATTCTTAAAAATTAACTACAATTAGTTTCAATCTTAAATAACCTAAAAAAAATTCTCCATATCTAACTCCATCTTTTTAAGCAGTTTATGTTATTCTCTGAGCTAATAACAACTATTTTTCATATTTAGTATTATAGCAAAGTGTCTAAACTATCTCAAATGGTCACTAGAATTAACAAGTAATTCAAGCAAGAGTTATAGTACCTCTATAACCATATTCAAGACTAACAGATTAAGGAGGATGTTACAAAATATGCCTCGAATCTTATCTCTCGAGTCGATCTCACCGACAATCGCACCGAGTCCATTCCTTTAGAGCTTAATGCCAGGTTTACACCTCTAGATGGTACTATACTTAATGATCCTACTCTCTGTTGATAGTTGGTTGGTATTTTGATTTATCTCACTTTAACTCATCCAGACATTTCATATACTATTCATTTAGTCAGTCAATTTAAGTCAGCTCCGTGCACTACTCACTATGTTGTTATTCTTCGTATTATTCAGTATATAAAAGGAACTCTGTTTCATAGGCTTCATTTCTTAGCCAACTCCTCCTTGGTCCTTCAAGCTTATTATGATGTTGATTAGGGTAGAGATCTCAATGATCACCTATCCTCCACTAGTTATTATATCTATCTTGGTGATGCACTTATTTCATGGCGAAGTAAGAACCATATTTTAACAGCACGCTCCAATACTGAAGCAGAGTATCGGACACTTGCAGACACCACATCTAAAATACTTTAGTTACATTTGTAACACCCCAAAATTTTCGGATCTCTTAAACAGTAATTTTGACAGTTAACAGAATTTTACTGTTTAGTAATTTCTGTGCACTGTAAAATTATTTTGTTTATTTCGTCAGCGTATTTGATTGTTTTGAGTGATTTCCTCCGTGTCAGGAAAATAAAAATTTTCGGGCCGGGGAAAACTTTACGTAATTTAATTTTTACCGTTAGGTAATTATTTTACGTAATCTGATTTGATATTTGTGCATTTTATAATTTTTGTGATTTTATGGATGATTATGAAATTTTTCCTGTCTGTGGCCCCGCAAGGGTGTATGTGGGCCTGGTGACCTTACGTGGGCTCAGGTGAGTCCCACAAAAGCAAAAATTTTTCTACGCGTAGAAAAATTTGTCTTGTTTAGAAGGAGACAGGGATCTTACTAAACCCGAATCCTAAAACAGCTTTTAAAATTTTATTGTCTTGTGTTTTGTCTTGTATTTAATTATCGATAATAAAAATACAAGAAAAAATATTATTTGTAGGATACTGAAGAATAAATATTATACTTTAGTAGTCAACAAAGAGAGCTTGACTTGATTTATACCCTTGGATGAGAATATTTAGTTTGAATATTAACCATTGATTTAATCAAAGGTTAAGAAACAAACTTAATAAAGAAACCTTGGATAATAACCATTGATTTAATCAATGGTGTGAGAATAAGCTTAGTTAGGAAGGCTTTGATATCAACCATAGATGTAATCAAAGGTGTAAAATTGGTCTTGAAAAGTGACAAAGACCATTTATAACCATTGGATTTAGATTAAATCAAGGGTGGAGATTTAATCTTAAAAAAGTAACAAAGACCATTTATGACCATTGGATGAAGAATTAATCAAGGGTAGAGATTTGGTCTTCTAAAATGGATTAAGACTAATTAGAACCCTTGGATTAAAAAGTTAGAAGAAGTAATCTTGACCCTTAATTTTGGAGACACATCTAAGGGCTAGAATTTAAAGGAGAAAAATCCAATGGCCTAGAATTAGTCTTCTAAAATTAAAAGTCTACCTAAATCCTAACCATTGAAGTAATCAATGGTTAGAGATGCTTCAAATAATGGATAGAAAAGATGACAACATGATTTAATGCATGCAAGGAGGGGGACGGTTTTGGCTTGTTAGAAGACAAAGAAAAAAAAATTCAAATGCATTAATTTGGTGCTTTGTGTCATTGTTAGAAGTCTTGATCAATGTTTCATGCATTATCACCTTTCTTTCAATTTTTCCATCACACTCCACGGCTATGCATCAATTTTGGAAGACACAAAATAATACTTGCTCATCTTCTAACCATAATTGAAGACTTTAGTCAATTATGCTACATGGTTGCCTTGTTTTCTTCCTTAGAAAATTTCTTGGAAGGGGACTAAAATTAATTCATTTCCTATCATTCTTTTCTCTCTTCACTCTACGGCAATGCATAGGAGGAAGGGGCCAAAAAGTATTTCATTCATTTGCTATCATAATTCATCTTTGTTTCCTCCAAAAAGCCTAAGACTTCATTGAACATTTTCTCTCCATCCTCCTATGAGCTAGTTTCGGCCAAGCTCTCCAAGAAGCACCTTCCATCATTTTTAATTTCATCCAACCTTATTTCTTGAATCCTTACATCATTCTAAGAACATCTCTAGTTATGAGTTTTTCCAAAATCATTCATCTTGATCTTCAAATTCAAGCTTCAAGTTTCTATCAAAAATAAAAAATAAAAAATTTCATCTTTGTTCTTCAAAATACACCATTCGGTCATACTACCTAAAATCATCATCCAAGCTCTTTTAATTTCATCCAACCTTAGATCTTGAATCTCCATGATATTCTAAGCAACTTTCATGTTGAAGACTTCTTCTAAATCATTCATCTTCAAGGAGTTTCTTCAAGATCAAAGTTATTGGGTTTTTGAGGTGAAGTATAAGGAAACTTCATTTTCTTCTCTCTTTTCATGATCTAAACCATGTTTGATCCATGGTTCCTCTTAATCAAGCTTAGTATACTAATTTCTATGTATTTTGTTTTGTATTTGAGAAGCTCTTGGTGATGAAGGACTTGAAAAAGAAGCAAAACAAGAAGTTTTTGAGGATCTTCAAGAGGTAAGAGGGAGATCCATCTCACCAACCAAGCATGGTGGTGAGAGATGGTATTTTATTTGATGGATGTGGAATCCATGTGAGGATTCATATCCATGGTCATGTAATTAATTTGTGGGTGTTTATGAGCTTTGATTAATTTTCTATGCTTGATATGCTTTGCATGATTTTATAGCTTTGATGATATGCTATACATGCTTTTATGGCTTTGATGGTATGCTTATATTATTTATGATGAAATATATATGTATATGCCATGACTTGATGGTGGAAAGGAAATTGATTTTTGGCTCCAATAGCCAAGGAAGAGCTACGGTTTTGATGCCCTTGATTAGGGTTCATGTTGAAAATTTTCAAGAACAAAAGAATTGATTTTTGAGTACTTAGAACATGGTGGATTTTGAACAAGACACCTCAAAATAGGTGTTCACAAATTAATATTTTCATGAAAGATGAAAATGGATGATTTGAAGAGTATGGAAAATAAACAAAGGATTTGTTTTTCAAGAGAACAAGAATATGATTTTTGGAGGAATTTTTATTGATTTATTTTGTGTAAAAAAGATGCTAAGTGTTTTTTTTCTAAACATGAGTTTTGAATGAAACGGGTAAACGTTGATTTTAAGGATTTGCAAAGAAAGTGAAAAAGAATTTGTAAAGAAAGTAAAAATGAATTTGGACAAATGGGTTTGGTTTTATAACCATTGGTATTTCGGTTTGAAAACAAAATTTTAATGGTTTTGTTTGTGTAAAACCATATCAATTTAAAAGGAAAAGTATTTGATGGCTTTAATGGTTTTGTTTGTGTAAAACCATATTGATTTAGAAGAAAAAAAAAAAAAATATTTTGATGATTTCAATAGTCGTCTACGTTTTTGAAGGCTTGTAATGCCTTGATTTTTAGGAACACAGTGAATTTCAAAGTGAAAACGTAACTGGATTTAATACAAGGATTTCAGAAAGGGAATCAGAGCGTTTATTACTTGAGAAAATCAAGTTTTTGTAAACGAAAATGTTTTCGAACTTCAATTTATTTTGAAGAAGGTTGTGTTTGGAAATAATTTGAGAAAAATGGAGAATATAATGGTGCTTTGAAAATTTACTAACGTATTACTTATTTTCAAGTTTTGAAATACGTTATAAAAATGTTAAGTTTTGAAACGTTGATTTATATCAATGGAAAAGTGATTTTTGTGGATTATATTTTTGGAAAAAGATTTTTTTGAGTAAGAAAATGTGAAAAATGAAATACAAAGTTATAATATTTTGAGAAAAGTTGAAAGGAATTTTTTTATGGTTAAGAAATATTTTCTGTAATGAAATTGTGATGAAAAATGTTTTACGTATCTTAAAAATGTGATTTTTAAGCTACGCAATTTGAAAAAAATGTATTGAAAATGATATTGATTTATTTAAGTCCAAAATAGTGTTTTGGAATATTGAAGAATATTTTACGTGATTGTAAAATGTTGAAAAATATTTTACGTATCTTAAAAGTGATTTGAAATACAGTAAAATATTTGTACGCGATTTGAAAAATGTTTAAATATTTTACGCGACTGAAATATTGTTGAAAAATCACTACGTGATTTGAATAGTGATAGAATATTTTTACGTGATTGTGAAAATGACAAAAAAAAATTGTTAGGAGATTTGGAAAGTGTTTTAAATATTTTGAGAATGATAGAAAATGATTTACGTAACATAAAAGAATGATTTTTAAGTTACGCGATTTTGAAACAGTAAAAAAATACTATGCGATTTGAGAAACGTATGTTTTTACGCGATTGAGAAAAACGTTAAAAAATTAGTACGTGGTTTAAAAGTGCAACAGAAGAGTTGCAACATTTTGAAAACGTAACAGAAATGTTACGAAATTTTGTAAATGTAATGATAGTGTTACGGTATTGTGAAAAACGTAATAAAAACGTTTTAAAATTTTAAAAATGTAACAAAAGTGTTACGGTATTGTGAAAATATAAGAGAAGTGTTATGGTATTGTGAAAACATAACGTAAACGTTTTGGATTGTGAAAACGTAATGAAATGTTACGCGATTGTGAAAATACGGTAAAAGTGTTTTACAACTATGAAAACGTGATAACATGATTTTCGGCATTGAAAGTACAAAGATGATTACTTATTGAATCGGTGTCCATACACAATCGCTTTGTGAGAAAATGACATATTTGTCTCGTGATTGGATTTAGTGCATTATACATGCATTGGAATGGTCCGATGAGGACTGGCTATGGCTGATTGCCTAGGAGAAACACACCTCTTGAGTGGGTGCGATATGCGTAGTGTAGGTCACTTGTTGACCTTGGGGGCATCGGGGTGCGGGTTGCCTACACGGGTGTAGGTTAGACCGATGCAATACACCGATGATCCTAACCGAGACACTATTCTTAATCAAGATCTGATAAAGACTGTCGTGTATGTGCTAGATGTGCAAAAATTGAAATGAGAATTAAAGCACGTGGTCGAGGCACGTGGTAACGCGTGAATCTTTTCGATCATTTCTCCGACCTGAGTTTAGCTCCATGGAGTAGGAAATCGAGTCTTATGTACATTCATAATCTGAACATTTTATATCTCGTATGATATATTAATTGAGGGATATTGGTTATGACAATTATTTTGAATACTTGGATGATGATAATGATAATTAGAACATTATTGTAATTTGTTGTTTATGATAATTAAACTAATAAATGATTAGATGATGATAGTTGATTAATGCTGATAGCATGATTATGGTATGATCTATCTGTATGATATGCTGTTTGTGTTATCTCTATACTGCCATGTTGGTATTGGCGTAGGTGATCTCACCTCTTTGTTATCTTATTTTGTTGTGTCTGTACTGTTAAAATCAAATGATAAAAGGATCGAGTTGTCTTAGACATAACGGGCGATGGACACTCAGAGATTGATGAAAACATTGAAGAGTGGCTGTCTCAAGTTCGAAGGTGCTCTGAGTAGACAAGGAGTAGAGTTCTGATGCAACAAGCTGGATACAAGATAAGGAATGAGTATGTTAAGTTTTATCGTTAGTGTTACACCGTGCTATTTAGTAGGACCCGTCATGGGGTTTGCTACTGTTGAAAAAAAAAAGAGTCTGTTAATTTTATATTTCTCTTTAAATTGTGAAATATTAATTGGTGTCAATGTTGTATATGAATCAGTTTAAATATATTTTCAAAAATACTTATGGATTACAGTAAGTTCATATTTCAGCAAGAAAGAATTTTTTTTTAAACCCACGTTTTTAACTCAAACCTTTTATGAAAACATTTTCAGATTATGAGTCGGGAGTCAGACATGTGATACCCTCGGGAGGGTGTTACATTAGTTGGTATCAGAGCACGGTTTGAGTCTTTTGGGGTTTGTGGTTAGGTCTATTTTGCTTGTGTTGTGTTCTCTGTGTTATTGTTTTCCGAAAGGAAACAATATTGTTTATAATGGATATTAGATCCATTGTATTTCGATCCGCACGCCACGAGAAGAAAAAAAAAAGGAAATGGCTCAGGATAGTTGTACGTATGTGGAAGTGGAACATGTTACTAGTAATGCAGCTGCAACTACAGGAGCTAAAGGAGCTACGGGAGCAACGAGAGCAATGTGGAAAGACGACTGCAGGAACAAAGGACCGTTGCTCAGTGGGAAACTGGAAGTGGAAGTTCAGGATCTGATGGAAGAGAATTAGTCTTGGAATATAAGATTTCGTAATTTTGGAACCCGATATTTTTAAGGATATTTGGAAAGTGATTGATTTCGACGGAAGTTGTATTTACAACCATTGAGGAAACCAAAGGCAGTAAGTGATGTGAAAGAAGGTACTTAATGAAGGAATGTACGTCAAGAAAACAAACGTTTATTTGAAATGGTTACATCTGGTTTCCATTTTATTTTGATTCGTCCATCTTTGAAGAAAAGAAATGACTCGTGATAGACGTACGCGTGTGGAAGCGAGACATAATGGTGGTGATATGACTGCAACTTTGGACGTAATACAAACAGTGGCTGAAGCAATTATATAGCAAACTCAGAAGATTGTTCCGCAGCAAGAATTGATTTCTTAAGCTAAGATTTTGTTAGAGTTAAATCAATCTCAAGATGAGAGACCCTGTAACGTTGGACTATATTGGTTACGAAAAAGGGGAAATCGTAAGGTCAAGCGATTCCAACAGAAAATGTACTTGCAATCTCCAAGAAGTCAACAACAACAATAATCTTGTGGAGAAAGTACTAGTAATGACAGGTTTAGTTTGACTGTGACATCTGCACCGGAATGTAAGAAGTGTAGAAAGGGGCACTTAACGAAAGATTGTATGTCCAAGGAAATAATTTGTTTTAAGTGCGGGAAGTTTGGAACACAATCTTTGAAAATAGAGTTCCAATGAAAACAAAGTTTTCTATTAGTAAAATCTCAGCTAGTAGGAAGTGTTCGGAGCAGAAGATTTAAACAATGGAGATTGTGTCATTAGAGCTAATCCTATAAACCATAGTGAATATTTCTGTGAATAACCTATTCCTTATGGCATATGATTGAGTAGATCAGTTATATGTTAGAGTTATTCATAATCCTCTGATTTGTTTACTTCTGTTTCTATTCTTAGCCGATCGAGCTACCCAAGTTATTCAAAATATTGTTATAGATCAAATCTTTGTGTTAGTTTGATCTGTCGTTCAAAATTTTGTATTAGTTTGATCTGTTTCATAAACAGATATGATCTTCAAAAAGGATTGATTATTTTTCAACCATATCCTATGAAATTGTCTCAATACAGTGTTAGTGTTCCAGAAAAACTCATTCCTGAAAATCAGGCAAAATCAAATTCTTGTTGAATATGTTTGGTAACATATTAAATCATTTCGCTACCTTTTCTTCCTAAACCTCTATAATGTTCTTTCATATATTGCATTTGCAAGAAAGAATATTTTGCAAGAAAGAGTATTTTACAAGAAAGGATATTCCTATTTAAAATCTATGTCATAGTATTTGATATAATGTGGTTGAAAGGAGAACTCGGTTAGTGAGACGTTTCCGGTTAAAGAAGCTAAAGCTGGAGAATGAAGTGATACGAGGATAAGGAAAATTTTAAATAATACATTACATTAGTTGGAAGTTATCTGAGAAAAACTATTCTAGGCATGAATGAAGGTTGGTAGCGCTGAATTGGTATCAGAGAATTCATTCTTGAAGATCGAGTTACATCCAATTCTTTACTGGATATGTTTGATAACATATTCGATTCATTTTGTTCTTTTTCATGATGTTTTCTTTCATCTACTGCAATTGAAGGAATATCTTGCAAGAGAGAATATTCCTATTTATATCCAGGTCAGAGTATCAAAGTAGCGCGATGGAAGCGTGGTGGATTCTTCAAAAATTAAAGAAGTCTGTCTATGGGAAAAGTTAAGATGGTAATGGAAAATCGTAGAAAAAAATTTATTGAGCTATTTGTTTGATCAGGAGAAGTGAACAAGAGATAAAGAACTATCAATGGTTTAGAATCGTTTGGAATAACGTAAGAGGGAAACTACATGGGAACTGAAGAAAAGATAAAGGAATAATGTCATTATTTATTCGAGGGTGTGAAATCATGGTCATGAAATTTCGAGGACGAAATTTCGTAAAGAAAGAGGGAGTATTGTAACACCCAAAATTTTCGTATCTCTTAAACAAATTTTGACAGCTAATGTAAATTTTACTATTTAGTAATTTCTGCACTATAAAATTATTTTGTTTATTCCATCAACGTATTTGATTGTTTTGAGTGATTTCCTCCGTGTCGGGAAAATAAAAATTTTCGGTAGGGGAAAACTTTACGTAATTTAATTTTTATCGTTAGGTAATTATTTTACGTAATCGATTTGATATTTGTGCATTTTATAATTTTTGTGATTTTATGGATGATTATGAAATTTTTCCTGTCAGTGGGCCCATGCAAGTGTGTATGTGGGCCCAGGTGACCTTACGTGGGCTCAGTGGGTCCCACAAAGTAAAAATTTTTCTACGCATAGAAAAATTTGTCTTGTTTAGACGGAGACAGGGATCTTACTAAACCAATCCGAAACAGCTTTTAAAATTTTATTATCTTGTGTTTTGTACTGTATTTAATTATCAGATGATAAAAATACAGTAAAAATATTATTTGTAAGATACAAGAATAAATATTATACTGCGTAGTCAACAAAGAGAGCTTGACTTGATTTATACCCTTGGATGAGAATACTTAGTTTGAATATTAACCATTGATTTAATCAAAGGTTAAGAAACAAACTTAATAAAGAAACCTTGGATAATAACCATTGATTTAATCAATGGTGTGAGAATAAGCTTAGTTAGGAAGGCTTTGATATCAACCATAGATGTAATCAAAGGTGTAAAATTGATCTTGAAAAGTGACAAAGACCATTTATAACCATTGGATTTAGATTAAATCAAGGGTGGAGATTTAATCTTAAAAAAGTAACAAAGACCATTTATGACCATTGGATGAAGAATTAATCAAGGGTAGAGATTTGGTCTTCTAAAATGGATTAAGACTAATTAGAACCCTTGGATTAAAAAGTTAGAAGAAGTAATCTTGACCCTTAATTTTGGAGACACATCTAAGGGCTAGAATTTAAAGGAGAAAAATCCAATGGCCTAGAATTAGTCTTCTAAAATTAAAAGTCTACCTAAATCCTAACCATTAAGTAATCAATGGTTAGAGATGCTTCAAATAATGGATAGAAAAGATGACAACATGATTTAATGCATGCAAGGAGGGGGACGGTTTTGGCTTGTTAGAAGACAAAGAAAAAAAAAATTCAAATGCATTAATTTGGTGCTTTGTGTCATTGTTAAGTCTTGATCAATGTTTCATGCATTATCACCTTTCTTTCAATTTTTCCATCACACTCCACGGCTATGCATCAATTTTGGAAGACACAAAATAATACTTGCTCATCTTCTAACCATAATTGAAGACTTTAGTCAATTATGCTACATGGTTGCCTTGTTTTCTTCCTTAGAAAATTTCTTGGAAGGGGACTAAAATTAATTCATTTCCTATCATTCTTTTCTCTCTTCACTCTACGGCAATGCATAGGAGGAAGGGGCCAAAAAAGTATTTCATTCATTTGCTATCATAATTCATCTTTGTTTCCTCCAAAAAGCCTAAGACTTCATTGAACATTTTCTCTCCATCCTCCTATGAGCTAGTTTCGGCCAAGCTCTCCAAGAAGCACCTTCCATCATTTTTAATTTCATCCAACCTTATTTCTTGAATCCTTACATCATTCTAAGAACATCTCTAGTTATGAGTTTTTCCAAAATCATTCATCTTGATCTTCAAATTCAAGCTTCAAGTTTCTATCAAAAATAAAAAATAAAAAATTTCATCTTTGTTCTTCAAAATACACCATTCGGTCATACTACCTAAAATCATCATCCAAGCTCTTTTAATTTCATCCAACCTTAGATCTTGAATCTCCATGATATTCTAAGCAACTTTCATGTTGAAGACTTCTTCTAAATCATTCATCTTCAAGGAGTTTCTTCAAGATCAAAGTTATTGGGTTTTTGAGGTGAAGTATAAGGAAACTTCATTTTCTTCTCTCTTTTCATGATCTAAACCATGTTTGATCCATGGTTCCTCTTAATCAAGCTTAGTATACTAATTTCTATGTATTTTGTTTTGTATTTGAGAAGCTCTTGGTGATGAAGGACTTGAAAAAGAAGCAAAACAAGAAGTTTTTGAGGATCTTCAAGAGGTAAGAAGGAGATCCATCTCACCAACCAAGCATGGTGGTGAGAGATGGTATTTTATTTGATGGATGTGGAATCCATGTGAGGATTCATATCCATGGTCATGTAATTAATTTGTGGGTGTTTATGAGCTTTGATTAATTTTCTATGCTTGATATGCTTTGCATGATTTTATAGCTTTGATGATATGCTATACATGCTTTTATGGCTTTGATGGTATGCTTATATTATTTATGATGAAATATATATGTATATGCCATGACTTGATGGTGGAAAGGAAATTGATTTTTGGCTCCAATAGCCAAGGAAGAGCTACGGTTTTGATGCCCTTGATTAGGGTCCATGTTGAAAATTTTCAAGAACAAAAGAATTGATTTTTGAGTACTTAGAACATGGTGGATTTCGAACAAGACACCTCAAAATAGGTGTTCACAAATTAATATTTTCATGAAAGATGAAAATGGATGATTTGAAGAGTATGGAAAATAAACAAAGGATTTGTTTTTCAAGAGAACAAGAATATGATTTTTGGAGGAATTTTTATTGATTTATTTTGTGTAAAAAGATGCTAAGTGTTTTTTTCTAAACATGAGTTTTGAATGAAACGGGTAAACGTTGATTTTAAGGATTTGCAAAGAAAGTGAAAAAGAATTTGTAAAGAAAGTAAAAATGAATTTGGACAAATGGGTTTGGTTTTATAACCATTGGTATTTCGGTTTTGAAAACAAAATTTTAATGGTTTTGTTTGTGTAAAACCATATCAATTTAAAAGGAAAAGTATTTGATGGCTTTAATGGTTTTGTTTGTGTAAAACCATATTGATTTAGAAGAAAAAAAAATATTTTGATGATTTCAATAGTCATGTCTACGTTTTTGAAGGCTTGTAATGCCTTAATTTTTAGGAACACAAGTGAATTTCAAAGTGGAAACGTAACTGGATTTAATACAAGGATTTGAAAAGGGAATCAGGCGTTTATTACTTGAGAAAATCAAGTTTTTGTAAACGAAAATGTTTTCAACTTCAATTTATTTTGAAGAAGGTTGTGTTTGGAAATAATTTGGGAAAAATGGAGAATATAATGGTGCTTTGAAAATTTACTAACGTATTACTTATTTTCAAGTTTTGAAATACGTTATAAAAATGTTAAGTTTTGAAACGTTGATTTATATCAATGGAAAAGTGATTTTTGTGGATTATATTTTTGGAAAAAGATTTTTTTGAGTAAGAAAATGTGAAAAATGAAATACAAAGTTATAATATTTTGAGAAAAGTTGAAAGGAATTTTTTATGGTTAAGAAATATTTTCGTAATGAAATTGTGATGAAAAATGTTTTACGATATCTTAAAAATGTGATTTTTAAGCTACGCAATTTGAAAAAAATGTATTGAAAATGATATTGATTTATTTAAGTCCAAAATAGTGTTTTGGAATATTGAAGAATATTTTACGTGATTGTAAAATGTTGAAAAATATTTTACGTATCTTAAAAGTGATTTGAAATACAATGAAAATATTTGTACGCGATTTGAAAAATGTTTAAATATTTTACCGATTTGAAAGCATTAAATATTTTACGCGATGAAATATTGTTGAAAAATCACTACGTGATTTGAATAGTGATAGAATATTTTTACGTGATTGTGAAAATGACAAAAAAAAATTGTTAGGAGATTTGGAAAGTGTTTTAAATATTTTGAGAATGATAGAAAATGATTTACGTAACATAAAAGAATGATTTTTAAGTTACGCGATTTTGAAACAAGAAAAAATACTATGCGATTTGAGAAACGATGTTTTTACGCGATTGAGAAAAACGTTAAAAAATTAGTACGTGGTTTAAAAGTGCAACGAAGAGTCAAACATTTTGAAAACGTAACAGAAATGTTACGAAATTTTGTAAATGTAACAGTAGTGTTACGGTATTGTGAAAACGTAATAAAAACGTTTTAAAATTTTAAAAATGTAACAAAAGTGTTACGGTATTGTGAAAATATAAGAGAAGTGTTATGGTATTGTGAAAACATAACAGAAACGTTTTTGGATTGTGAAAACGTAACAGAAATGTTACGCGATTGTGAAAATACGGTAAAAGTGTTTTACAACTATGAAAACGTGATAACATGATTTTCGCTGTTGAAAGTACAGTATGATTACTATTGAATCAGTGTCCATACACTGTTTGTGAGAAAATGACATATTTGTCTGTGATTGGATTTAGTGCATTATACATGCATTGGAATGGTCCGATGAGGACTGGATATGGCTGATTGCCTAGGAGAAACACACCTCTTGAGTGGGTGCGATATGCGTAGTGTAGGTCACTTGTTGACCTTGGGGGCATCGGGGTGCGGGTTGCCTACACGGGTGTAGGTTAGACCGATGCAATACACCGATGATCCTAACCGAGACACTATTCTTAATCAAGATCTGATAAAGACTGTCGTGTATGTGCTAGATGTGCAAAAATTGAAATGAGAATTAAAGCACGTGGTCTGAGGCACGTGGTACTGGCAGATCTTTTCGATCATTTCTCCGACCTGAGTTTAGCTCCATGGAGTAGGAAATCGAGTCTTATGTACATTCATAATCTGAACATTTTATATCTGTATGATATATTAATTGAGGGATATTGGTTATGACAATTATTTTGAATACTTGGATGATGATAATGATAATTAGAACATTATTGTAATTTGTTGTTTATGATAATTAAACTAATAAATGATTAGATGATGATAGTTGATTAATGTTTAGTGCATAGCATGATTATGGTATGATCTATCTCGTATGATATGTTGTTTGTGTTATCTCTATACTGCCATGTTGGTATTGGCGTAGGTGATCTCACCTCTTTGTTATCTTATTTTGTTGTGTCTGTACTGTTAAAATCAAATGATAAAAGGATCGAGTTGTCTTAGACATAACGGGCGATGGACACTCGAGATTGATGAAAACATTGAAGAGTGGCATTCATCTCAAGTTCGAAGGTGCTCTGAGTAGACAAGGAGTAGAGTTACGATGCAACAAACAAGATGGATACAAGATAAGGAATGAGTATGTTAAGTTTTATCGTTAGTGTTACACCGTGCTATTTAGTAGGACCCGTCATGGGGTTTGCTCATCGTTGAAAAAAAAAAAGTCTGTTAATTTTATATTTCTCTTTAAATTGTGAAATATTAATTGGTGTCAATGTTGTATATGAATCGGTTTAAATATATTTTCAAGTAATACTTATGGATTACGAAGAAGTTTATATTTCAAGAAGAAAGAAATTTTTTAAACCCACGTTTTTAACTCAAACCTTTTATGAAAACATTTTCAGATTATGAGTCGGGAGTCGGACATGTGATACCCTCGGGAGGGTGTTACATTAGTTGGTATCAGAGCACGGTTTGAGTCTTTTGGGGTTTGTGGTTAGGTCTATTTTGTTTGTGTTGTGTTCTTTGTGTTATTGTTTTTCAAAAGGAAACAATATTGTTTATAATGGATATTAGATCCATTGTATTTCGATCCGCACGCCACGAGAAGAAAAAAAAAAGGAAATGGCTCAGGATAGTTGTACGTATGTGGAAGTGGAACATGTTACTAGTAATGCAATGCAAACTACGGGAGCTAAAGGAGCTACGGAGCAACGAGAGCAATGTGGAAAGACGATCGGGAACAAAGGACCGTTGCTCAGTGGGAAAGAAATGAAAGTTGAAGTTCAGGATCTGATGGAAGAGAATCAGTCTTGGAATATAAGATTTCGTAATTTTGGAACCCGATATTTTTAAGGATATTTGGAAAGTGATTGATTTCGACGGAAGTTGTATTTACAACCATTGAGGAAACCAAAGGCAGTAACTGATGTGAAAGAAGGTACTTAATGAAGGAATGTACGTCAAGAAAACAAACGTTTATTTGAAATGGTTACATCTGGTTTCCATTTTATTTTGATTCGTCCATCTTTGAAGAAAAGAAATGACTCGTGATAGACGTACGCGTGTGGAAGCGAGACATAATGGTGGTGATATGACCGCAACTTTGGACGTAATACAAACAGTGGCTGAAGCAATTATACAGCAAACTCAGAAGATTGTTCCGCAGCAAGAATTGATTTCTTAAGCTAAGATTTTGTTAGAGTTAAATCAATCTCAAGATGAGAGACCCTGTAACGTTGGACTATATTGGTTACGAAAAAGGGGAAATCGTAAGGTCAAGCGATTCCAACAGAAAATGTACTTGCAATCTCCAAGAAGTCAACAACAACAATAATCTTGTGGAGAAAGTACTAGTAATGACAGGTTTAGTTTGACTGTGACATCTGCACCGGAATGTAAGAAGTGTAGAAAGGGGCACTTAACGAAAGATTGTATGTCCAAGGAAATAATTTGTTTTAAGTGCGGGAAGTTTGGAACACAATCTTTGAAAATAGAGTTCCAATGAAAACAGAGTTTTCTATTAGTAAAATCTCAGCTAGTAGGAAGTGTTCGGAGCAGAAGATTTAAACAATGGAGATTGTGTCATTAGAGCTAATCCTATAAACCATAGTGAATATTTCTGTGAATAACCTATTCCTTATGGCATATGATTGAGTAGATCAGTTATATGTTAGAGTTATTCATAATCCTCTGATTTGTTTACTTCTGTTTCTATTCTTAGCCGATCGAGCTACCCAAGTTATTCAAAATATTGTTATAGATCAAATCTTTGTGTTAGTTTGATCTGTCGTTCAAAATTTTGTATTAGTTTGATCTGTTTCATAAACAGATATGATCTTCAAAAAGGATTGATTATTTTTCAACCATATCCTATGAAATTGTCTCAATACAGTGTTAGTGTTCCAGAAAAACTCATTCCTGAAAATCAGGCAAAATCAAATTCTTGTTGAATATGTTTGGTAACATATTAAATCATTTCGCTACCTTTTCTTCCTAAACCTCTATAATGTTCTTTCATATATTGCATTTGCAAGAAAGAATATTTTGCAAGAAAGAGTATTTTACAAGAAAGGATATTCCTATTTAAAATCTATGTCATAGTATTTGATATAATGTGGTTGAAAGGAGAACTCGGTTAGTGAGACGTTTCCGGTTAAAGAAGCTAAAGCTGGAGAATGAAGTGATACGAGGATAAGGAAAATTTTAAATAATACATTACATTAGTTGGAAGTTATCTCGAGAAAAACTATTCTAGGCATGAATGAAGGTTGGTAGCCGTTGAATTGGTATCGAGAGAATTCATTCTTGAAGATCGAGTTACATCCAATTCTTTCTTGGATATGTTTGATAACATATTCGATTCATTTTGTTCTTTTTCATGATGTTTTCTTTCATCTATCGCAATTGAAGGAATATCTTGCAAGAGAGAATATTCCTATTTATATCCAGGTCGAGTATCAAAGTAGCGCGTGAAGCGTGGTGGATTCTTCAAAAATTAAAGAAGTCTGTCTATGGGAAAAGTTAAGATGGTAATGGAAAATCGTAGAAAAAAAATTATTGAGCTATTTGTTTGATCGGAG
This sequence comes from Ormosia emarginata, assembly GCA_029884605.1. Classification (NCBI taxonomy): domain Eukaryota; kingdom Viridiplantae; phylum Streptophyta; class Magnoliopsida; order Fabales; family Fabaceae; genus Ormosia; species Ormosia emarginata. The sequence goes on along the minus strand of JAQQTP010000056.1, from coordinate 8,019,601 downwards.
AAGTGAACAAGAGATAAAGAACTATCAATGGTTTAGAATCGTTTGGAATAACGTAAGAGGGAAACTACATGGGAATCAAGAAAAGATAAAGGAATAATGTCATTATTTATTCGAGGTGTGAAATCATGGTCATGAAATTTCGAGGACGAAATTTCTGTAAAGAGGGGGAGTATTGTAACACCCCAAAATTTTCGTATCTCTTAAACAGTAATTTTGACAGTTAACAGAATTTTACTATTTAGTAATTTCTGTGCACTATAAAATTATTTTGTTTATTCCATCAGCGTATTTGATTGTTTTGAGTGATTTCCTCCGTGTCAGGAAAATAAAAATTTTCGGGCCGGGGAAAACTTTACGTAATTTAATTTTTATCGTTAGGTAATTATTTTACGTAATCTGATTTGATATTTGTGCATTTTATAATTTTTGTGATTTTATGGATGATTATGAAATTTTTCCTGTCTGTGGGCCCCGCAAGGGTGTATGTGGGCCCAGGTGACCTTACGTGGGCTCAGGTGGGTCCCACAAAGTAAAAATTTTTCTACGCATAGAAAAATTTGTACTGTTTAGACGGAGACAGGGGATCTTACTAAACCTGAATCCAGAAACAGTTTTTAAAATTTTATTATATTGTGTTTTTACTGTATTTAATTATCGATGATAAAAATACAGTAAAAATATTATTTGTAAGATACAAGAATAAATATTATACTTTAGCGTAGTCAACAAAGAGAGCTTGACTTGATTTATACCCTTGGATGAGAATACTTAGTTTGAATATTAACCATTGATTTAATCAAAGGTTAAGAAACAAACTTAATAAAGAAACTCTTGATAATAACCATTGATTTAATCAATGGTGTGAGAATAAGCTTAGTTAGGAAGGCTTTGATATCAACCATAGATGTAATCAAAGGTGTAAAATTGATCTTGAAAAGTGACAAAACCATTTATAACCATTGGATTTAGATTAAATCAAGGTGGAGATTTAATCTTAAAAAATAACAAAGACCATTTATGACCATTGGATGAAGAATTAATCAAGGGTAGAGATTTGGTCTTCTAAAATGGATTAAGACTAATTAGACCCTTGGATTAAAAGTTAGAAGAAGTAATCTTGACCCTTAATTTTGGAGACACATCTAAGGGCTAGAATTTAAAGGAGAAAAATCCAATGGCCTAGAATTAGTCTTCTAAAATTAAAAGTCTACCTAAATCCTAACCATTGAAGTAATCAATGGTTAGAGATGCTTCAAATAATGGATAGAAAAGATGACAACATGATTTAATGCATGCAAGGAGGGGGACGGTTTTGGCTTGTTAGAAGACAAAGAAAAAAAAAATTCAAATGCATTAATTTGGTGCTTTATGTCATTGTTAGAAGTCTTGATCAATGTTTCATGCATTATCACCTTTCTTTCAATTTTTCCATCACACTCCACGGCTATGCATCAATTTTGGAAGACACAAAATAATACTTGCTCATCTTCTAACCATAATTGAAGACTTTAGTCAATTATGCTACATGGTTGCCTTGTTTTCTTCCTTAGAAAATTTCTTGGAAGGGGACTAAAATTAATTCATTTCCTATCATTCTTTTCTCTCTTCACTCTACGGCAATGCATAGGAGGAAGGGGCCAAAAAGTATTTCATTCATTTGCTATCATAATTCATCTTTGTTTCCTCCAAAAAGCCTAAGACTTCATTGAACATTTTCTCTCCATCCTCCTATGAGCTAGTTTCGCCAAGCTCTCCAAGAAGCACCTTCCATCATTTTTAATTTCATCCAACCTTATTTCTTGAATCCTTACATCATTCTAAGAACATCTCTAGTTATGAGTTTTTCCAAAATCATTCATCTTGATCTTCAAATTCAAGCTTCAAGTTTCTATCAAAAATAAAAAATAAAAAATTTCATCTTTGTTCTTCAAAATACACCATTCGGTCATACTACCCTAAAATCATCATCCAAGCTCTTTTAATTTCATCCAACCTTAGATCTTGAATCTCCATGATATTCTAAGCAACTTTCATGTTGAAGACTTCTTCTAAATCATTCATCTTCAAGGAGTTTCTTCAAGATCAAAGTTATTGGGTTTTTGAGGTGAAGTATAAGGAAACTTCATTTTCTTCTCTTTTTCATGATCTAAACCATGTTTGATCCATGGTTCCTCTTAATCAAGCTTAGTATACTAATTTCTATGTATTTTGTTTTGTATTTGAGAAGCTCTTGGTGATGAAGGACTTGAAAAAGAAGCAAAACAAGAAGTTTTTGAGGATCTTCAAGAGGTAAGAAGGAGATCCATCTCACCAACCAAGCATGGTGGTGAGAGATGGTATTTTATTTGATGGATGTGGAATCCATGTGAGGATTCATATCCATGGTCATGTAATTAATTTGTGGGTGTTTATGAGCTTTGATTAATTTTCTATGCTTGATATGCTTTGCATGATTTTATAGCTTTGATGATATGCTATACATGCTTTTATGGCTTTGATGGTATGCTTATATTATTTATGATGAAATATATATGTATATGCCATGACTTGATGGTGGAAAGGAAATTGATTTTTGGCTCCAATAGCCAAGGAAGAGCTACGGTTTTGATGCCCTTGATTAGGGTCCATGTTGAAAATTTTCAAGAACAAAAGAATTGATTTTTGAGTACTTAGAACATGGTGGATTTCGAACAAGACACCTCAAAATAGGTGTTCACAAATTAATATTTTCATGAAAGATGAAAATGGATGATTTGAAGAGTATGGAAAATAAACAAAGGATTTGTTTTTCAAGAGAACAAGAATATGATTTTTGGAGGAATTTTTATTGATTTATTTTGTGTAAAAAGATGCTAAGTGTTTTTTCTAAACATGAGTTTTGAATGAAACGGGTAAACGTTGATTTTAAGGATTTGCAAAGAAAGTGAAAAAGAATTTGTAAAGAAAGTAAAAATGAATTTGACAAATGGGTTTGGTTTTATAACCATTGGTATTTCGGTTTTGAAAACAAAATTTTAATGGTTTTGTTTGTGTAAAACCATATCAATTTAAAAGGAAAAGATTTGATGATGGCTTTAATGGTTTTGTTTGTGTAAAACCATATTGATTTAGAAGAAAAAAAAATATTTTGATGATTTCAATAGTATGTCTACGTTTTTGAAGGCTTGTAATGCCTTGATTTTTAGGAACAAAAGAATTTCAAAGTGAAAACGAATCGGATTTAATACAAGGATTTTGAAAGGGAATCGTAGGCGTTTATTACTTGAGAAAATCAAGTTTTTGTAAACGAAAATGTTTTCAACTTCAATTTATTTTGAAGAAGGTTGTGTTTGGAAATAATTTGGGAAAAATGGAGAATATAATGGTGCTTTGAAAATTTACTAACGTATTACTTATTTTCAAGTTTTGAAATACGTTATAAAAATGTTAAGTTTTGAAACGTTGATTTATATCAATGGAAAAGTGATTTTTGTGGATTATATTTTTGGAAAAAGATTTTTTTGAGTAAGAAAATGTGAAAAATGAAATACAAAGTTATAATATTTTGAGAAAAGTTGAAAGGAATTTTTTATGGTTAAGAAATATTTTCTCAGAATGAAATTGTGATGAAAAATGTTTTACGATCTTAAAAATGTGATTTTTAAGCTACGCAATTTGAAAAAAATGTATTGAAAATGATATTGATTTATTTAAGTCCAAAATAGTGTTTTGGAATATTGAAGAATATTTTACGTGATTGTAAAATGTTGAAAAATATTTTACGATCTTAAAAGTGATTTGAAATACAAGAAAATATTTGTACGCGATTTGAAAAATGTTTAAATATTTTACGCGATTGAAATATTGTTGAAAAATCACTCACGTGATTTGAATAGTGATAGAATATTTTTACGTGATTGTGAAAATGACAAAAAAAATTGTTAGGAGATTTGGAAAGTGTTTTAAATATTTTGAGAATGATAGAAAATGATTTACGTAACATAAAAGAATGATTTTTAAGTTACGCGATTTTGAAACAAGAAAAAAACTATGCGATTTGAGAAACGATGTTTTTAGCGATTGAGAAAAACGTTAAAAAATTAGTACGTGGTTTAAAAGTGCAACAATGTAAGAGTTGCAACATTTTGAAAACGTAACAGAAATGTTACGAAATTTTGTAAATGTAACAGTAGTGTTACGGTATTGTGAAAACGTAATAAAAACGTTTTAAAATTTTAAAAATGTAACAAAAGTGTTACGGTATTGTGAAAATATAAAGAAGTGTTATGGTATTGTGAAAACATAACAGAAACGTTTTTGGATTGTGAAAACGTAACAGAAATGTTACGCGATTGTGAAAATACGGTAAAAGTGTTTTACAACTATGAAAACGTGATAACATGATTTTCGCTGTTGAAAGTACAGTATGATTACTATTGAATCAGTGTCCATACACTGTTTGTGAGAAAATGACATATTTGTCTATGATTGGATTTGGTGCATTATACATGCATTGGAATGGTCCGATGAGGACTGGATATGGTGATTGCCTAGAGAAACACACCTCTTGAGTGGGTGCGATATGCGTAGTGTAGGTCACTTGTTGACCTTGGGGGCATCGGGGTGCGGGTGGCCTTGCGCCTTCTTCCCGTAGGTTAGACCGATGCAACACACCGATGATCCTAACCGAGACACTATTCTTAATCAAGATCTGATAAAGACTGTCGTGTATGTGCTAGATGTGCAAAAATTGAAATGAGAATTAAAGCACGTGGTCTGAGGCACGTGGTACTGGCAGATCTTTTCGATCATTTCTCCGACCTGAGTTTAGCTCCATGGAGTAGGAAATCGAGTCTTATGTACATTCATAATCTGAACATTTTATATCTGTATGATATATTAATTGAGGGATATTGGTTATGACAATTATTTTGAATACTTGGATGATGATAATGATAATTAGAACATTATTGTAATTTGTTGTTTATGATAATTAAACTAATAAATGATTAGATGATGATAGTTGATTAATGCTGATAGCATGATTATGGTATGATCTATCTGTATGATATGCTGTTTGTGTTATCTCTATACTGCCATGTTGGTATTGGCGTAGGTGATCTCACCTCTTTGTTATCTTATTTTGTTGTGTCTGTACTGTTAAAATCAAATGATAAAAGGATCGAGTTGTCTTAGACATAACGGGCGATGGACACTCAGAGATTGATGAAAACATTGAAGAGTGGCTGTCTCAAGTTCGAAGGTGAAGGTGCTCGAGTAGAAGACAAGTAGAGTAGAGTTCGATGCAACAAGTGGATACAAGATAAGGAATGAGTATGTTAAGTTTTATCGTTAGTGTTACACCGTGCTATTTAGTAGGACCCGTCATGGGGTTTGCTACTGTTGAAAAAAAAAAAGTCTGTTAATTTTATATTTCTCTTTAAATTGTGAAATATTAATTGGTGTCAATGTTGTATATGAATCAGTTTAAATATATTTTCAGTAATACTTATGGATTACAGTAAGTTTATATTTCAGCAAGAAAGAAATTTTTTTAAACCCACGTTTTTAACTCAAACCTTTTATGAAAACATTTTCAGATTATGAGTCGGGAGTCGGACATGTGATACCCTCGGGAGGGTGTTACATTAGTTGGTATCAGAGCACGGTTTGAGTCTTTTGGGGTTTGTGGTTAGGTCTATTTTGTTTGTGTTGTGTTCTTTGTGTTATTGTTTTTCAAAAGGAAACAATATTGTTTATAATGGATATTAGATCCATTGTATTTCGATCCGCACGCCACGAGAAGAAAAAAAAAAAAAATGGCTCGGGATAGTTGTACGTATGTGGAAGTGGAACATGTTACTAGTAATGCAGCTGCAACTACAGGAGCTAAAGGAGCTACGGGAGCAACGAGAGCAATGTGGAAAGACGACTGCAGGAACAAAGGACCGTTGCTCAGTGGGAAACTGGAAGTGGAAGTTCAGGATCTGATGGAAGAGAATCAGTCTTGGAATATAAGATTTCGTAATTTTGGAACCCGATATTTTTAAGGATATTTGGAAAGTGATTGATTTCGACGGAAGATGTATTTACAACCATTGAGGAAACCAAAGGCAGTAACTGATGTGAAAGAAGGTACTTAATGAAGGAATGTACGTCAAGAAAACAAACGTTTATTTGAAATGGTTACATCTGGTTTCCATTTTATTTTGATTCGTCCATCTTTGAAGAAAAGAAATGACTCGTGATAGACGTACGCGTGTGGAAGCGAGACATAATGGTGGTGATATGACTGCAACTTTGGAAGTAATACAAACAAGTGCATTTGGTCAAGCAATTATACAGCAAACTCAGAAGATTGTTCCATGCAGCAAGAATTGATTTCTTAAGCTAAGATTTTGTTAGAGTTAAATCAATCTCAGGATGAGAGACCCTGTAACGTTGGACTATATTGGTTACGAAAAAGGGGAAATCGTAAGGTCAAGCGATTCCAACAGAAAATGTACTTGCAATCTCCAAGAAGTCAACAACAACAATAATCTTGTGGAGAAAGTACTAGTAATGACAGGTTTAGTTTGACTGTGACATCTCATGACCGAAATGTAAGAAGTGTAGAAAGGGGCACTTAACGAAAGATTGTATGTCCAAGGAAATAATTTGTTTTAAGTGCGGGAAGTTTGGAACACAATCTTTGAAAATAGAGTTCCAATGAAAACAGAGTTTTCTATTAGTAAAATCTCACTAGTAGGAAGTGTTCGAGATGGCGAAGATTTAAACAATGGAGATTGTGTCATTAGAGCTAATCCTATAAACCATAGTGAATATTTCGTGAATAACCTATTCCTTATGGCATATGATTGAGTAGATCAGTTATATGTTAGAGTTATTCATAATCCTCTAATTTGTTTACTGCTTTCTATTCTTAGCCGATCGAGCTACCCAAGTTATTCAAAATATTGTTATAGATCAAATCTTTGTGTTAGTTTGATCTGTCGTTCAAAATTTTGTATTAGTTTGATCTGTTTCATAAACAGATATGATCTTCAAAAAGGATTGATTATTTTTCAACCATATCCTATGAAATTGTCTCAATACAGTGTTAGTGTTCCAGAAAAACTCATTCCTGAAAATCAGGCAAAATCAAATTCTTGTTGAATATGTTTGGTAACATATTAAATCATTTCGCTACCTTTTCTTCCTAAACCTCTATAATGTTCTTTCATATATTGCATTTGCAAGAAAGAATATTTTGCAAGAAAGAGTATTTTACAAGAAAGGATATTCCTATTTAAAATCTATGTCATAGTATTTGATATAATGTGGTTGAAAGGAGAACTCGGTTAGTGAGACGTTTCCGGTTAAAGAAGCTAAAGCTGGAGAATGAAGTGATACGAGGATAAGGAAAATTTTAAATAATACATTACATTAGTTGGAAGTTATCTGAGAAAAACTATTCTAGGCATGAATGAAGGTTGGTAGCCGCTGAATTGGTATCAGAGAATTCATTCTTGAAGATCGAGTTACATCCAATTCTTTACTGGATATGTTTGATAACATATTCGATTCATTTTGTTCTTTTTCATGATGTTTTCTTTCATCTACTGCAATTGAAGGAATATCTTGCAAGAGAGAATATTCCTATTTATATCCAGGTCAGAGTATCAAAGTAGCGCAGTGGAAGCGTGGTGGATTCTTCAAAAATTAAAGAAGTCTGTCTATGGGAAAAGTTAAGATGGTAATGGAAAATCGTAGAAAAAAATTTATTGAGCTATTTGTTTGATCAGGAGAAGTGAACAAGAGATAAAGAACTATCAATGGTTTAGAATCGTTTGGAATAACGTAAGAGGGGAAACTACATGGGAACTGAAGAAAAGATAAAGGAATAATGTCATTATTTATTCTGAGGGTGTGAAATCATGGTCATGAAATTTCGAGGACGAAATTTCTGTAAAGAGGGGGAGTATTGTAACACCCCAAAATTTTCGTATCTCTTAAACAGTAATTTTGACAGTTAACAGAATTTTACTGTTTAGTAATTTCTGTGCACTGTAAAATTATTTTGTTTATTCCATCAGCGTATTTGATTGTTTTGAGTGATTTCCTCCGTGTCAGGAAAATAAAAATTTTCGGTAGGGAAAACTTTACGTAATTTAATTTTTATCGTTAGGTAATTATTTTACGTAATCTGATTTGATATTTGTGCATTTTATAATTTTTGTGATTTTATGGATGATTATGAAATTTTTCCTGTCTGTGGGCCCCGCAAGGGTGTATGTGGGCCCAGGTGACCTTACGTGGGCTCAGGTGGGTCCCACAAAGTAAAAATTTTTCTACGCATAGAAAAATTTGTACTGTTTAGACGGAGACAGGGGATCTTACTAAACCTGAATCCAGAAACAGTTTTTAAAATTTTATTATACTGTGTTTTGTACTGTATTTAATTATCAGATGATAAAAATACAGTAAAAATATTATTTGTAAGATACAAGAATAAATATTATACTGCGTAGTCAACAAAGAGAGCTTGACTTGATTTATACCCTTGGATGAGAATACTTAGTTTGAATATTAACCATTGATTTAATCAAAGGTTAAGAAACAAACTTAATAAAGAAACCTTGGATAATAACCATTGATTTAATCAATGGTGTGAGAATAAGCTTAGTTAGGAAGGCTTTGATATCAACCATAGATGTAATCAAAGGTGTAAAATTGATCTTGAAAAGTGACAAAGACCATTTATAACCATTGGATTTAGATTAAATCAAGGGTGGAGATTTAATCTTAAAAAAGTAACAAAGACCATTTATGACCATTGGATGAAGAATTAATCAAGGGTAGAGATTTGGTCTTCTAAAATGGATTAAGACTAATTAGAACCCTTGGATTAAAAAGTTAGAAGAAGTAATCTTGACCCTTAATTTTGGAGACACATCTAAAGTTTAGAATTTAAAGGAGAAAAATCCAATGGCTTTAGAATTAGTCTTCTAAAATTAAAAATCTACCTTTGAATCCTAACCATTGAAGTAATCAATGGTTAGAGATGCTTCAAATAATGGATAGAAAAGATGACAACATGATTTAATGTAATGCAAGGAGAGGGACGGTTTTGGCTTGTTAGAAGACAAAAAAAAAAAATTCAAATGCATTAATTTGGTGCTTTATGTCATTGTTAAAGTCTTGATCAATGTTTCATGCATTATCACCTTTCTTTCAATTTTTCCATCACACTCCACGGCTATGCATCAATTTTGGAAGACACAAAATAATACTTGCTCATCTTCTAACCATAATTGAAGACTTTAGTCAATTATGCTACATGGTTGCCTTGTTTTCTTCCTTAGAAAATTTCTTGGAAGGGGACTAAAATTAATTCATTTCCTATCATTCTTTTCTCTCTTCACTCTACGACAATGCATAGGAGGAAGGGGCCAAAAAGTATTTCATTCATTTGCTATCATAATTCATCTTTGTTTCCTCCAAAAGCCTAAGACTTCATTGAACATTTTCTCTCATCCTCCTATGAGCTAGTTTCGCCAAGCTCTCCAAGAAGCACCTTCCATCATTTTTAATTTCATCCAACCTTATTTCTTGAATCCTTACATCATTCTAAGAACATCTCTAGTTATGAGTTTTTCCAAAATCATTCATCTTGATCTTCAAATTCAAGCTTCAAGTTTCTATCAAAAATAAAAAATAAAAAATTTCATCTTTGTTCTTCAAAATACACCATTCGGTCATACTACCTAAAATCATCATCCAAGCTCTTTTAATTTCATCCAACCTTAGATCTTGAATCTCCATGATATTCTAAGCAACTTTCATGTTGAAGACTTCTTCTAAATCATTCATCTTCAAGGAGTTTCTTCAAGATCAAAGTTATTGGGTTTTTGAGGTGAAGTATAAGGAAACTTCATTTTCTTCTCTCTTTTTCATGATCTAAACCATGTTTGATCCATGGTTCCTCTTAATCAAGCTTAGTATACTAATTTCTATGTATTTTGTTTTGTATTTGAGAAGCTCTTGGTGATGAAGGACTTGAAAAAAGAAGCAAAACAAGAAGTTTTTGAGGATCTTCAAGAGGTAAGAAGGAGATCCATCTCACCAACCAAGCATGGTGGTGAGAGATGGTATTTTATTTGATGGATGTGGAATCCATGTGAGGATTCATATCCATGGTCATGTAATTAATTTGTGGGTGTTTATGAGCTTTGATTAATTTTCTATGCTTGATATGCTTTGCATGATTTTATAGCTTTGATGATATGCTTGATATACATGCTTTTATGGCTTTGATGGTATGCTTATATTATTTATGATGAAATATATATGTATATGCCATGACTTGATGGTGGAAAGGAAATTGATTTTTGGCTCCAATAGCCAAGGAAGAGCTACGGTTTTGATGCCCTTGATTAGGGTCCATGTTGAAAATTTTCAAGAACAAAAGAATTGATTTTTGAGTACTTAGAACATGGTGGATTTCGAACAAGACACCTCAAAATAGGTGTTCACAAATTAATATTTTCATGAAAGATGAAAATGGATGATTTGAAGAGTATGGAAAATAAACAAAGGATTTGTTTTTCAAGAGAACAAGAATATGATTTTTGGAGGAATTTTTATTGATTTATTTTGTGTAAAAAGATGCTAAGTGTTTTTTTCTAAACATGAGTTTTGAATGAAACGGGTAAACGTTGATTTTAAGGATTTGCAAAGAAAGTGAAAAAGAATTTGTAAAGAAAGTAAAAATGAATTTGGACAAATGGGTTTGGTTTTATAACCATTGGTATTTCGGTTTTGAAAACAAAATTTTAATGGTTTTGTTTGTGTAAAACCATATCAATTTAAAAGGAAAAGTATTTGATGGCTTTAATGGTTTTGTTTGTGTAAAACCATATTGATTTAGAAGAAAAAAAAAATATTTTGATGATTTCAATAGTCATGTCTACGTTTTTGAAGGCTTGTAATGCCTTGATTTTTAGGAACACAGTGAATTTCAAAGTGAAAACGTAACTGGATTTAATACAAGGATTTCAGAAAGGGAATCAGAGCGTTTATTACTTGAGAAAATCAAGTTTTTGTAAACGAAAATGTTTTCGAACTTCAATTTATTTTGAAGAAGGTTGTGTTTGGAAATAATTTGGGAAAAATGGAGAATATAATGGTGCTTTGAAAATTTACTAACGTATTACTTATTTTCAAGTTTTGAAATACGTTATAAAAATGTTAAGTTTTGAAACGTTGATTTATATCAATGGAAAAGTGATTTTTGTGGATTATATTTTTGGAAAAAGATTTTTTTGAGTAAGAAAATGTGAAAAATGAAATACAAAGTTATAATATTTTGAGAAAAGTTGAAAGGAATTTTTTTATGGTTAAGAAATATTTTCTGTAATGAAATTGTGATGAAAAATGTTTTACGTATCTTAAAAATGTGATTTTTAAGCTACGCAATTTGAAAAAAATGTATTGAAAATGATATTGATTTATTTAAGTCCAAAATAGTGTTTTGGAATATTGAAGAATATTTTACGTGATTGTAAAATGTTGAAAAATATTTTACGTATCTTAAAAGTGATTTGAAATACAAGAAAATATTTGTACGCGATTTGAAAAATGTTTAAATATTTTACGCGAAATATTGTTGAAAAATCACTACGTGATTTGAATAGTGATAGAATATTTTTACGTGATTGTGAAAATGACAAAAAAAAATTGTTAGGAGATTTGGAAAGTGTTTTAAATATTTTGAGAATGATAGAAAATGATTTACGTAACATAAAAGAATGATTTTTAAGTTACGCGATTTTGAAACAGTAAAAAAATACTATGCGATTTGAGAAACGTATGTTTTTACGCGATTGAGAAAAACGTTAAAAAATTAGTACGTGGTTTAAAAGTGCAACAGAAGAGTTGCAACATTTTGAAAACGTAACAGAAATGTTACGAAATTTTGTAAATGTAACAGTAGTGTTACGGTATTGTGAAAACGTAATAAAAACGTTTTAAAATTTTAAAAATGTAACAAAAGTGTTACGGTATTGTGAAAATATAAGAGAAGTGTTATGGTATTGTGAAAACATAACAGAAACGTTTTTGGATTGTGAAAACGTAACAGAAATGTTACGCGATTGTGAAAATACGGTAAAAGTGTTTTACAACTATGAAAACGTGATAACATGATTTTTATTGTTGAAAGTACATATGATGATTACTTATTGAATCGGTGTCCATACACTGCTTGTGAGAAAATGACATATTTGTCTCGTGATTGGATTTAGTGCATTATACATGCATTGGAATGGTCCGATGAGGACCGGCTATGGTGATTGCCTAGGAGAAACACACCTCTTGAGTGGGTGCGATATGCGTAGTGTAGGTCACTTGTTGACCTTGGGGGCACGGGGTGCGGGTTGTTGCCTACGGGTGTAGGTTAGACCGATGCAATACACCGATGATCCTAACCGAGACACTATTCTTAATCAAGATCTCGATAAAGACTGTCGTGTATGTGCTAGATGTGCAAAAATTGAAATGAGAATTAAAGCACGTGGTCTGAGGCACGTGGTACCGGCAGATCTTTTCGATCATTTCTCCGACCTGAGTTTAGCTCCATGGAGTAGGAAATCGAGTCTTATGTACATGCATAATCTGAACATTTTATATCTGCATGATATATTAATTGAGGGATATTGGTTATGACAATTATTTTGAATACTTGGATGATGATAATGATAATTAGAACATTATTGTAATTTGTTGTTTATGATAATTAAACTAATAAATGATTAGATGATGATAGTTGATTAATGCTGATAGCATTATTATGGTATGATCTATCTGTATGATATGTTGTTTGTGTTATCTCTATACTGCCATGTTGGTATTGGCATAGGTGATCTCACCTCTTTGTTATGTTATTTTGTTGTGTCTGTACTGTTAAAATCAAATGATAAAAGGATTGAGTTGTCTTAGACATAATGGGCGATAGACACTCAGAGATTGATGAAAACATTGAAGAGTGGTTGTCTCAAGTTCGAAGGTGCTCTGAGTAGACAAGGAGTAGAGTTCTGATGCAACAAGCTGGATACAAGATAAGGAATGAGTATGTTAAGTTTTATCGTTAGTGTTACACCGTGCTATTTAGTAGGACCCGTCATGGGGTTTGCTACTGTTGAAAAAAAAAAGTCTGTTAATTTTATATTTCTCTTTAAATTGTGAAATATTAATTGGTGTCAATGTTGTATATGAATCGGTTTAAATATATTTTCAATACTTATGGATTACAGTAAGTTTATATTTCAGGAAGAAAGAAATTTTTTTAAACCCACGTTTTTAACTCAAACCTTTTATGAAAACATTTTCAGATTATGAGTCGGGAGTCGGACATGTGATACCCTAGGGAGGGTGTTACAACATTGGCTTCTTAAAGACTTGGGTATTTCTTAATCCTCTCCCACTGCTCTTGAATGTGATAATAAGAGTGTTATTCAGATTGCTCTCAATGATGTTTTTCATGAATGCACCAAGCATATTGAGATCGACTACCACTTAATTCTTCAACACATTCTTTGTGGTGCTCTTCATCTCATTTCCATTGGCATTCTTGACCAACCAGCTGATTTGTTTACTAAAGCTCATCATCCTAGACGGTTCCATACTCTGATTTTCGAACTCAAGTTAGTTTCTTATATACCCACTTGTGTTTGAGGGGGGATGTTAACATGATTGATTATAATTGATCATGATTAAGATTATGATTGATCATAATTATTTTTAGGGATGATTGTAATTGATTTAGTACATAATTATACTTTATTATTTTCCTTTTTCTTACAACAGTTTTCTTATATAAATAGAGATTAATCCTGATATATACATTCATTCAAAAATATATACAAATTATCAATATTTTTCTCCATATTTCTATTTCTAACTGTTTCCTCAACAAATGGCTTTCACAAAGCCATCCTACACAGAGCCCGAACTAAACAACTCCACTCCATTTTAAAGTTGCGATTTACATTGTCCTCAAACGATATATACTTACCGTGATGGGCTAACTCTGACGAATCTAGAGGCGGTTCTGGTGGCGGTTGAGTTACTTTCGGTTGCTTGACAAGGAGGAGGTCAACCTCACTCATCGAAAGGTACAAATTTTTCAGCGTTTCAGGGCGAAGCGCAACCACTAGGTTCTTGCCATATCTGGTCTTGTCAACGACAAGCTAATTTGCACTCCACCCCCTTATGCCCCATAGTCGGTCCTCTTCCTTTGTTTCTTTCATTTGAAGCTAATTTTCATGTTCGTCTTGTGACATTTTCGATTTTGACGATGATTTGTCTTCTTCCAATCAAACTCCCTTTTCATTGTTCTATTCAACAAGATTGCAGAGAAGGAAACCAATCGCCTCTTTTGTGTCTTGGGTTTGGGCTTCACGTCACCCTTTTTCCTTTCACGTCGCCCTTCTTCGATATTCTTCAAGGATTCCATAGTCCTCTGCCATCTTTCATAGGAAGAGATTTGTGGCTCTTTGATTTCTTAAACACATTTCTTTTTTGCACACTTCCTTGATTGATCGAGAAGGTTTGAAGTGACCAACAACCTACTTTTCTAAATTTCTTCAAATTTTTCTGGGATTGAAATTCCACTCAACCTATGGCATCGCATTACATTTTGAGATTCTTCTGTTTTTGCAACATTTCATACAACAATTCTTTTGGGATGGGAATCCCACCCCATCTATTCTAGTGGATCGCTTGTTTCAGCTTCAAAAGTTGAGTTGTATCTACCATTACAAAAAGTCTTAATGAGAGCACCATTGGTAGATTTTTATTCGAGGCAACATCCTAAACTCCTTAATTCTCCTCTTTGAGTGAGAGAAAAACTCCTCAATTTTATTCACATTCCACTATGACATTACAATGGTATTTTTCTACTATTTATACAATGACAAAATAACTAACTATTTAACTAACTACTTAAAGACTCTTATTCATAACACTAAAATTTCGAAATTGAGTAATTTTTTACATGGAATTTTCCAAAAAAAAAATGTTTAATTTGTCTCACAAATAGAAAAAGTTAGCTTTTTCATTTATTTAGTTTACAAACGCAAATTATTTAAACATTTTCATAAGTCTAGATGCTTCAATGCTTTTTCTTCTTGCTGAAATAGTTGCCTCAAATTCAATAATCAAGGCCTATCCTAAATCAAATGCTGTAAAAATTCTTTGGGCCTTTCAAACTTAATTTTACTTTTGCCTCATGCTGAAAGTAACCCATTTGTTGTGGTTCCTACGTTAGGCTTTGAAACTTGGAGTTCAACACCGAAGGATGCTTGTGGAATGGAACCAGATTTTTAATGACGTTGTAGGCATTAGGCAATCATAATTTTCAAATGCCTAAAGCCACTCGACTCACAAACCTTAAGGGAGGGTTGCCTAACCCAATAAATGACTACTATATATGCTTTATGCGAAACTTCTCACGCCCATGCAGATGCATTTCCCACCAAGTTGTCGAATATGAACCTGAGCTAACATTGTCAAACAAAAAAGGCAAGTTAATTTGACTACAACCCTAGAATTCCATTTCCATTCTGCAGATGTAGCTTGCTAGCTAGCTAGTTCATAACTGCATGTTCTTTATGCCACTTGGTCAAGCACAAAAATGACGAAGTTGGCGCGCCGTAGTAGGTTATGGACCATAACGGTGGGAGCTATCTGTTTTCTCTTCAATTTACTGGAGTTTCGTGTACTGCAAAGATTGAGATGAACACTTGCTTCCTATCGCTATATGTTAGCTGAATTTTCCATTTATGGTCCATATAAATTGGCTGAAGTGCCGTTTTATTCTTGATTTTTTATTTCAAGTTTCAATTTGCATAATTTAATTAGTTCTTAGGACTTTGGAGGTGTCAATTATCTTGTATTCTTGATCAAGATGTACTTGTTGGGTATATACCAATATGAGATTATCACAAGATGTACAAACCATCTTTGGATCTCAACTCTCAAGTGATTCATATAAGGAAGCCTGAGATTAAACTACCATAATAAAAGTGTGAAAGGAATGTGCTTGTCTACATACTGTAGCTCCACGTAACGTATCAACTGGTCGCTCTCCGTAGGATCTAATAATGAACTTATACCTTCTGCAAAAATTAGAAAAGGCATCACCTTTTCCGAATTCCCATTTTGTAAAATGACCAAGCTGATATATTTATGGTGAATAATGTCTTTAAAATCTTTCTTTTATTGTTTAACTTAATATCTCCAAATATGATCGTCCTTTACATTAATTTTAGCATACTTTTTTTTTTCGGGACTGGATTTCTTTTATTTGCAAAACGATATCATTGAACCGAACTGCCTAAAAGATTTTGAAAACGCATTACTTAGAACAGAGGCTGATTAAAGAATACCCCTACTGTATAATAAATTGAAAAAGGAAATGTTAGTCATTAAGGCGGTTAGAATATCTAAAATATATCTCGAAATTAAATTAGGTTTAAATTTGTGTTATAACTGGAATTGTAATTGGACGACAAAAAATATAAGATTTTAAAAATTAATAGAGTTACTACTAATGTTTATTTAAATTAGGAAAATATTAAAAAAATTCTTTAATTAAAAAAACTAGTCTTTTAAAAAATGAATTTAGATTTAGAAGTCGATTACAAGTACGGAAGGTGTTAGCTGTAACACCCACCGTAGGATATCACATTTATGTTACTTAATTACTAAATTACCCAAATAGAATAAAATATGATTTATAATGTAAGTATAAGTTAGAAAAATTTCTAGAATATTAATAAAATAAACTTAGCATAATATAAAATTCAAAACAACATCACAAATAATGTACATCATATACATAAGTTTCAATACTGACATACTTAAATATTTACAGACATAGTTCTCAAAAGTATTTAACATTATTTAAACTAACATACTTGTCCAAGTATGACTAGACAGCAGAACTCTTAGACGGGTCCTCTTCAGATTCCTCAGCAAGCAGGAATCCAACTTGACGCGAAGTCCTACGGATCGATGTCCGTGCAGACGACACTATACTGATCTCCGTTGGGATGTGATACCTACCACCCCAATACTGCCTAATTAACAGCAGAAATTCTACATGTACATAAATAGTGACAGAAAAGAACGGATCTCTATAAAATATCCTGCTCATGTTGACCGTCAAATGTCCCTGATATATTAGTCCCTCCTCATTGGGACTAATCCTCCAAGCACTAGCTCCGCCATGGAACTGTAGTCTCACATATCCAAAAAAACTTGACCGGATAGCCATCTGATCAAAACTCAGCTTCCTCAGTAGGAATTTGTTCCTCTTCACCTTCTTGCTCAGTACCTCGCTTAGTGTCTTTATCAAAATATAAATACAATATAAAATAATATACGAAGATGTGAGATTACTAATAATCATATATTTTATACATTAATAAACCCTCATTATTAGTCATTTACACTCTTCATGTACTTAATTGATTGAATTTAATTATGTTTTGTAAGTTTGAACTCGAATCAAACTTAATTGATTTTTTCAGCATTATTTGGGTCTTACACTGTTTCTGTATTTTGGTCATATCTTGAGTTCTAAATGTCTGATAATTATGAATTTTACCTTGTAGGAAAGATAAGAGAGAGCTCTACAACTTTGATGAAGAGCTCAAAGACAATTTCAGACATCTAGTGGAGCTAATTGGGCATGGAAATCAGAATACGGGTTTTGTGACTGGAACCCGAACAGTGTGTAGTAACCAGAACATAATTCGAGTTTGGGTTTATAAAATGGGCTGAAAATTTGTAATTTGAAAGTTAAGACCCATATAAACAACTTTCATGACAAACACAAAACTTGATTCGGGCTCCTTGATGGTGATATTGGGTCTGAAAGTCAAAACAGAGGTGCTGAAACTGGTCCTGAACAGTCTGTAGTAATTGAGTCATATCTTGGGCTGTAGGACGATTTTTTGGGTGCTTCCACAGCCATTGGAAAGCTTAGACAATTTCCTAGAACTTTCATGAAGACCACTTGGCTTGGAAATGATGAAATCAATGAGTTCAGCAATAAATAATTTCGGAGACAAGGAAGCTCACCTACTAATCTCACCTACTAATCTCACCTACTCATCCACCTACTAATTCCACCTACTAATTCCACCTACTAATCTCACCTACTCATCCACCTACTACTCCTAATCCTCTATAAAAGGCTGCATGTGGAGAGCTCTAAGAAGACACTTGGTGTTAGAGATAGCTTTTCATAGTTCTTGTGTATTTTTCCTTCATTGTAATGGAGAGCTAAGTCACTTCTAGTCAATTTGGGACTCTTGAAGAGATCGTGGTTTGGATTCTTGAGACCTTGGTTTATGTAATGTATTTGATTTATATTTGGATTCTTCTTCTCTTCTTCTTCTTCTGTTTTCTTGACCTTGAATGCATGAATGGTGATTCTGTTTATGTTTATTTTAAGATTAAGTATTGTGATTAAACTTAGAGCTGATTGATCTGAATTAATCACATAACTGAAGATTGAGATTTGTGATGAAACTTAGAACTGATTGATCTAAACTAATCATGTAATTGAAGAGGTTAGGTTACTGATTTGTGCCTAGGTTAATTGCATTCGGTGCTTAAATTGACATATATTTACATGAATGGTGCGATTGCAGATTTGTGTTTATCACTTGTCAATTGAATTCTGGACGATTGTCTAGTATGAATTCTGGATCTGATGCAGAGATCTCGGTTAGATCTAAGTTAATCATTCAAATGTACTTCAGGTGTTTGTTGAAAGGTTTATGATTGAATCCACCTAATCTCGGATAGATTTCTGAATTGACTGTTCTTTTAATTGTTATTTTTCTTCAGATCTTGTCATTGTAATCCTTGAACAATCAAAACCCCCTTTCTAACTTAACTTAATTTGATAAAATTGCATTTACGATCCTTGAGGAGACGATTCGGTGTTGTTCACTATACTGCAAACTTAGTTAATAACTTCGGTTATAATTTTGACTGAGTTCGGCGCTCGTCAAAATTTTGGCGCCGTTGCCGAGGATCTCGAAGGTGTAATCTTTTCATTTTGAGTAACCTTACTAATTTTTGTTCTTTCTTACCTATTCTAACAGTTATTTTTCATTTACTAACATTGTTCATACCATACTAACGTTTTTATCTTAGCTTTTGAATTTTTCTGATTTAGGAAAGACGGAAAACAGGTGATTACGGGTAACTATTGCAATTTTCGAACTGAAACATGCCCGAATGAGCTAAAACATGGTCGGTTGAAGGAAAACATCCGATAAACAAGAGTCACAAGAACCGTGAGGTCACCCCTGGTTTTTCGAAATTCTATCATTTAGACCACTTTTTCAACTTTTTATTATTTTTTATTGCATTTTCTAGTTTCATTTTTATGTAGATTTTGTTACTGTGTTGATTCCATAATTTTTAAAAATGTTTAGACATATTAACTAGATTTATTTTTGCATATTTTGAGTGTTGTTTAGTGTATTTTGCTTAGTTGTAATTTTTGTGTTTTTGTGCTTTAGTTGATGCTTGACTAGGTCCAATCCTGATATCTTGCTTGATCTTGATCCTGAGATTGATAGGACCTTGCATAGATTAATTAGAGCTCGTGTGATAAATTCAAGAGTTAATTCTGAACCTAACTTTGATTTTGGGAGTGAACCTGATAACTTAAGTAATTCTGAAATCATGGCTAATAAAACCCTTAAGGAACTTGCTGCTCCTGATGTATCTTACCAATCTTTGTGCATTCAATATCCTAATCTTGATGCAGATTTTGAATTGAAATCTGGTTTGATACACTTGTTACCAAAGTTTCATGGTCTTGTGGGTGAAGATCCTCATAAGCACCTAAAAGAGTTCCATGTTGTGTGTTCAACCATGAAGCCATAGGGCATCTCTGAGGAACACATCAAGTTAAGGGCATTTGCGTTAGCAACCAAGAAATTAATCAAATCAGCAAACCAAGGGATGTTGCCTTGCAGCTTGAAAAGCTGCTCATCAGGGAAAACATCATGGATGGGAAAAACATCTGCCTCCCTTTCAATTCGACTCAAGTGATCGGCCACCAAATTCTCCACTCCACTCTTGTCACGGATCTCAATATCAAACTCCTGGAAGAGCAACATCCACCTAATCAACCGGGGCTTGGCATTGGGCTTCTTCAGGAGAAACTTTAATGCTGCATGATCTGAAAACACAACCACTCTAGAACCAAGCAAATATGATCGAAATTTATCTAAATCAAAAACAATTGCTAAAAGTTCCTTTTCAGTTGTGGTGTAGTTGATTTGTGCAGGATCTAAAGTTCTCGAAGCATAGGAAATGACATGAGATACTTTACCGACCCTTTGTGCAAGAACGGCTCCCAATGCATAATTAGAGGCATCACACATCAGCTCAAATGGAAGTGTCCAATCTGGTGGTTGGATGATAGGTGTACTGGTCAATGCCTGCTTCAATTGATTAAAGGCATCCTGACACTTCTTGTCAAAGTGGAACTCCACATCTTTTTGCAGTAAGTTGGATAGCGGAAGTGCAATTTTGCTGAAATCCTTTATGAACTGCCGATAGAAACCTGCATGACCAAGGAAGGAACGAATCTCCCGAACGCATGTGGGGTAAGATAGGCATGAAATAACATCTATTTTTGCAGGATCTACCTCAATACCCTCACGAGATATCACATGCCCTAAGACTATACCTTGTTCTACCATAAAATGACATTTCTCAAAATTTAGAACGAGGTTAGTCTCAATGCATCTATGCAAGACACAGCAGACTATCTAAACATGCATCAAAGGAAGATCCATAGAGAGTAAAATCATCCATAAATACGTCCATGCAATTTTCTAAAAATCGAAAAAGATACTTACCATACACCTGCGAAAGGTGCACGGAGCATTGCACCTGGACCAAGGGCATCCTCCAGTATGCAAATGTGCCAAATGGATAAGTGAAAGTAGTCTTCTCTTGGTCTTCGGGGCTATATGAATCTGAAAATAGCCCGAATATCCATCCAGGAAACAATAATGTGACTTGCCGCCTAACTTGCTCCAACATCGATCAATGAAGGGCGGCGGAAATGATCCTTTCTCGGTAGCCTGGTTAAGCGCCTATAATCAATGCAAACTCGCCAACTGTTTTGAACTCGTGTGGGCACAAGCTCATTGTTCGATTCGCAACCACTGTGACCCCAGATTTCTTGGGAACTACTTGCACGGGGCTCACCCATTGACTGTCAGATATGGGATAAATAATGCCAGCTTGAAGCAGCTTTGTAACTTCCTTTTTCACCACATCTAGAATCAGGGGATTTAGTCTCCTTTGGGGCTGTCTAACTGGTTTGATCCCTTCTTCCAATAAAATCTTATGCATGCATGTGGAAGGACTAATACCAGGAATATCTGCAAGAGTCCATCCGATGGCTTGCCTATTCTGCCTCAAAATCTGCAGTAATTTTTCTTCTTGATCAGGTTGTAGGTTTTTAGCAATGATCATTGGAAGTGTCTCACCATCTCCCAAATATGCATATTTAAGATGGTCTGGTAAAGTCTTTAACTCCAAAGATGGAGGTTGCACAATGGAAGGTAACAAGTGATCTGAAACAACTATCTCAGCAACATTAATTTCAGCATGGTACTGACTCTCATTCTCAATTGTTGTATCATCAGCAGCTGTATCATTACTCATAACAGAACAAATCTCAGCACATGCAGCACATGGTTCAACATCACAAGTAGCACATGTATCACAAGAAACAGAACCAAGATAGTCAACAATATCAGGGAATTCAGCATATTAAATCAGTATAGACATCATCAACCAGCATCTCAATCACATCAACATGGAAAACAGAATGCTCCTCTAGGGGGTGTTTCATGGAATCAAAAATGTTAAATTGTACCAAATCGTCGCCAAACTCCATAGAAAGGGTGCCAGCATGCACGTCTATCTTGGTCTTGGCGGTCTTGAGGAATGGTCTGCCTAGAATCAATGGAGCATGGTTTGTTGAAGACTCATCTTCCATGTCCAGAACGTAGAAATCTGCTGGAAAAATCAACTCATTCACCCGAACTAACACATCTTCCAGCACACCTGCAGGATGAGCAGTGGCTCTATTTGCCAACTGAATCACGATACCAGTGGGTTGCAAAGTACCAATGTTTAAACACTTATAAACTGACATAGGCATGACATTGATCGAAGCACCCAAATCTAGCATTGCATGCTCAAATCTAGAGTTGCCAATTGTGCAAGAAATTGTGAAAGTTCCAGGATCTTTGCATTTCTGTGGCATGCTTGGCAGAATCATTGCAGAAACATTTCTACCCATGCTGATCTTCTTATTCCCTTTTAACCTTCTCTTATGAGTGCACAACTCCTTGAGAAATTTAGCATATTTTGGAATTTGCTTGATTGCATCTAGGAGGGGAATATTGATTTCCACTTTCCTGAATGTCTCCATGACTTCTTTTTCCATTTCTGCTTGCATTGTTCTCTTGGATTGTGTGATCCTATTTGGAAAAGGTAATGGAATGGTAACATCTGAATTCTCTGCAATTTTCTTCAGTGGCACAGATTTCTAGACTGAATTATCCATTTCCTGCCGTTTTTGGTCAATTTCTGATTGCTGTAAGGTTGGAACATCAACTTCTTTGCCACTTCTCAAGGTAATTGCACTTACGTTGCCTCTTGGATTGTTGACTTGTTTGTGAAGGCAATTGGCTAGAACCTTGACTCTTTAGCTCGCTCACAGTGGTTGCTAGTTTGCCCGATTTGAGTTTGTAAATTCTGAATGTTGGCACTGACGTTCTGCTGGAACTGAATGTTATTTGTGGCCATTTGTTTCATCAGGTCTTCCAATGATGGCTCGGCTAGAGTGGATTGGACGGATATTTGAAACAGTTTATTCTTTGTCGAATGCGGGGGGGTATTTGTTGGTATTTGTTGCTTGGACTGCAGACTTGGTATCTAAATTGTTGTTCTTCTTGGTGGGGTCATTTGTTGTTCTTGGCTAGAATTTCCATATCTCAAATTGGGATGGTCTCGCCAACCAGGGTTATAAGTACTAGAAAATGGATCATATCTAGATTGTTGCTGTTGTTGCTGATATTAGGATCTACCAGGAAAAATACCAGTTGCAGCAACATTAGTGATCAAGGTTCACATTTTTGCAATCAAAGCATGGAGGCTTTGATGAAGAAGTATGAAGTCCAACACAAGGTTTCTACACCCTACCACCCCCAAACCAATGGGCAAGCCGAGGTCTCCAACAGAGAAATTAAGCAGATACTCCAGAAGACAGTTCAACCTAACGAGAAAGGACTGGAGCAAGAGGCTTGAGGATGCTTTATGGGCTTACTGGGACTGCTTATAAGAAACCAATCGGGATGTCTCCGTATCGGATTGTTTTTGGAAAAGCATGCCACCTGCCGGTGGAAATTGAGCATCGAGCATTCTGGGCGGTGAAAAGGTGCAACTTGGACCTAGATCAAGCAGGTATGGAGAGGAAGGCTGCAGTACTGACAATTGGAGGAGATCCGCTTGGAGGCTTATGAAAGTTTCAAACTTTATAAGGAGAAGACCAAAGCCTTCCATGATAAGTTGATTCTGAGGAAAACATTTGAGATTAGTCAAAAAGTTCTCCTCTATAACTCCCGCCTCCGACTCATACCTGGCAAATTAAGGTCTAGATGGGATGGACCATTTATTGTTACTAATGTTTTTTCTTCTGGTGCTGTTCAGATTAAAAGTGAGGTCACTGCCAAAGCTTTCATCATAAATGGACACCGCCTCAAACAGTATCATGAACTTCTAGAGAATGCAGTAGTGGAGGTGATGAACCTTCTCCATCCGCATTATGAATAAAAAAAAGAAAAAAAGAAAAAAAGAAGAAGAAAAAAAAAACAGCTGTGTGCCCGACAATGAGGTAGGTAGTGTCACTCAGAAGCATGTGGAGGTCATTTTTTCTTCAGCGACAACAACTACGAAAATCTTGCAGTATGGATTTTATTGGCCTACTTTATTAAAGGTTTGTTACACCTTTTGCAAAAGCTACGGAAATTGATCAAAAAAGTTCTGCTTTGAGATTATCATCTGCACCTACTCCTTGGAAAATTAAGATCTAGGTGGCGCGGTTCTTTTGTTATCAGACACGTGTATCCTCTGAGGACGTAGATATTGAGGATCCTAGGAATGGTACTGCGCTTAAGTTACTGGACAAAGACTCAACCATTCCTGGAAAACCAAGTTCTTGAGTTCTTTGTGTTGCCGGTTAAGTGGCGGATACGGTACTCCGTGACTCTCGAGTCAGTTTATTTTTCAGTTTCCTAAAATAACTGAACTCTTCTTCTCCTTCAAAATGGATGTCATTCTTCCAAACCTGAGAAAACATTTTCCTTCTCTTCCTCAAAATGCTCTAAGAAAAATCTAAAAAGTTCGATGTGAGAGATTGAGACTGTTAATGCACAAGGGTATGCCAGAAGATGTACGCTGGATAATTGAAGCAAAGGTCCGATTAGCAGGTGAGTCCTCAATTTCATTAGACTCATATATGCCCGGTCTTGGAAGAAGTTCATATTCTAAAAAGAGAAGAGTAAAAAGGTTACAAGTCTGTCACAAATGTGGACGATGGAACTGTAACAAGCGATGTCGTACTTTGGGGATGGTTTCCGCAAATAGAGAAGATAAAATTTTCTTCATTAAGAATGGACTGAGTAAGGAGTCATTAGATAATATCTTATTGACTCTTGAGACGCATTCTTATGGATTGGTGCATCGTGAAATTCTTAAATTGTGGAATCTCTTCAAGGATGAAGAAAAACGCTACAGTCTTGGGAATCTGACTCTAAAAGACCCTGTTTGCCAATTTATAAGAAAATTGGATGGGAAGCTTATCCTCGACTCATAGAAGATGTTTAAGCCGTTACTGGACGTTAAACCAGAGGCAGATGTGAGCCATATCCACAAACAATCTGTACATATCATCCTTTTCTTCTTCTTCATGTCATCTTTCAAAAAAAAAATTTATGTATACGTCTTAGGGTTGCCTTTGGTAACACAAACCGTGAATGGGGAAATGCATGCATCCTGATCCAGCCTTCTTAATTGAAAAACAAAGAAGGTAGATTGTATCCCACATGTAAGGCAACCAGTCGTATTATGGCCATTTGTCCCTTTTGGGAGCCCTATGTTGCGCTGGTCTTGAATGGGTCGAATACTGGTCAACAATGCTTTGGCACAAAGCCGAAAGAGCAGACTACCTCCATCTCAATCTTAAGTAAGTATACACTCATCTTTCATCAAGTTTTTCTAACAATTTCAAAAAAAAAAAAGGGACGTGATGACTACTGCACTCATGACGCGCAGTATAAAGATACGCCATGTAAACTGTACATACAGGTATGTCATTATTTTTTATTTCTTTTGTCTTTGTATCATTTTGTTGTATTTTGATTTTTGTACAGACGATCCTTTGAGCAGGGTCCTTCAGGGGTTTCTAGACTTCTTTACCTTGATGGTTTTCTTGAAATAAAAAAAAATCAAAAAAAAAAAATAAAATAAAAAAAGATTCTGTGTTTCTTAATTTTAACCTTTTCTGACAACAGCCAACCTACCCTCATAGGTGCAATTATTCCCCTTTCCATTCTTTTTTCTATTTAAACACTCTATTTTCTCCATTTTCCTTCAACTAAGAAACACTCAAAGGGAGGAAAAGTATAGAATGGGGCCTCCTATTCGTAACCTCAAAAATGTCTGTGTTTTTTGTGGGTCGAGTTATGGGAAGGGATTAGAATTTATGTAAACGCAGCTAGCACTCTTGGTCGATCACTTGCTGCGAGGAATATTCATCTTGTATATGGGGAGGTTGTCATGGGTTAATGGGGGCTGTATCACTTGCTTTGCTTTTATAGGAGGCGGTCGGGTTTTAGGTGTTATTCCTAAACCTTTAGTGAAAATAACATCACTTTGGAAAGACAGTTGGAGAAGAAATTCGGGTAACCTCTATGCATGGACGAATGAAAACAATGGTTGACAATTCGATGCATTTCTTGTCTTACCTAGGTGGTTTTGGTACTTTGGAAGAAATTTTTCAAATTGTCTCTTGGTAGAACCGAACATCCACCATAAACCCATTGGTTTGTTGAATGTTAATAATTTCTTTGATCTTTTGTTATTTTTTCTTGACAAAGCTGTGGAACAGAAATTTATCACTCCTTCGGCAAGACAACTTCTTATCTCTGCCTCCACTATTGATGAGCTCATTGATAAATTAGAAACTTTTGAGTATGTACCTAATCAGGCATTAGCTCAGATAGATTGGTCAACAGGAAGCAGCAAAGGAAGTAACAAGAAAAAAAAGCTAGATCTGAAACTTTCTCTTTAATGGGTTTCATTTTATTGTACTTTGTTTCTGTTTAAATTTGTGTCAGCTTTCTCTAACAGGTAATATCTTCTATCCTTTCCTCATCTATATTTTAACATTGAGGACAATGTTGTGATCTAGTTGGGGGGGAAGGATAGTTGACCCAAAAAAAAAATAAAAATTTTGTTGTTTTGTTTGGAAAGTATGATATGATTGTCATGTACTTATTAAACCAATTAGTGATGGCAGAGTAAGGAGTAATTTTACTCTTGAGACGCATCTTAATTGGTGGCAGAGTAAGGAGTTTTTTTAGGTAGTAATTAATTAGTACTAAAGTTTGAGTTGTTTGATTTCTTTTCACGGTCTGATGCGGCACTGACAGTGTGT
Organism: Ormosia emarginata; assembly: GCA_029884605.1. Classification (NCBI taxonomy): domain Eukaryota; kingdom Viridiplantae; phylum Streptophyta; class Magnoliopsida; order Fabales; family Fabaceae; genus Ormosia; species Ormosia emarginata. The sequence continues at coordinate 7,992,807 of JAQQTP010000056.1, read as the reverse complement.
TTCTTTTCTGCTTAGCGTTGATTCACTTCTTATCAGGTTGTGTTGCTCTTTTCTATATCTCTCTTTCACATTGAAGGCAATGTTATATTAAGCATGGGGAAGAGATTTCAGCATGTTCTTTTTGTAAAAAAAAAATCAAAAACAAAATAAAAATAAAAATAAAAAAAAGGGGTTCATCGCATGATTGAATAACTTTTCTCCCTTCTTGAACTGATATGCTTGGTGATGGATGATTGAATTGATGAATTGAGTTTGATGGATGCATACCTTGTGAGATTTTGAGCCTAATGGATGGATTCAACATTTATGCTATTCTCTTCTTTCTTGTGTGATTTTCGCTCATGTTAATGACCACTCTAGAACTTGTTTTGATTCTTTTTTAGGCTACATTTCACTTACATGCATGAACATGATTGAGGCCCTCTTTCTTAATTAACTAGTTTAACCAAATAGCCAACCTTGTTTCCAATATGATATCAAGCACTCTTTTGACTTCTTGAAAATTCTTTGATTCCTGCCAACCTTGTATATTTTCCTTTTCTTAACCCCTTTGAGCTTATTTGATCATTCCTTGTTTCTATCTCATTATGTGCCTTAAATGAAAAATCGTGTTCCTACTTTACCTTAGGGAATAAAAGAACATTAGCTTGGTTAATGGATGAGTTTTTGAACAAGTGTGGGGGTGTGTGTACAAAATGGTTGTTGAAAAAGGAAAGAGTGCAAAATATATATATATATATATATATATATATATATATATATATATAAAATAAAATAAAATAAAAATTAAAAAAAATTAAAAAAATAGAAAAAAAGAGAAAAGGATTGGAAAATGAATATGTAAAGGGATATACATTAGAGTTGGGATGAACTTTTATGCTTGTTATTTGAACTCAACTCTCATTTGCTTTTATTCTCTTTGGTATTTACCCTCTCATATCCATTTTATCCTCTTCTGTTTCCTTGACCTCACTACAACCTTGAATAAAGTCATCATGATTTGTGTGTGCATGTGTTTTGAGTAGTGGAGAAGTAGAAGATAAGCAAGCTTATGGTAGTGCAATTTTAATGGGTTGAATTGAGTGAAATACCTACCTTTTAAACACTTGAGAGATTAAGAGGGAATCTTGTGAGGATCTATTATTCTTAATTCATTCTTTTCAACGGAAGTTTCCTTGCTTGTTGGTTTGAGATGTAAAGAAATGTTACCTCATTTATGCTTTGATCCCTTGAATTTCTTGTTGCTCTTCTTGCTTCATTGAGTCCTTTAAAGTTTTTAGCTTTTAAGTTTGTGTCGTTTGTCTTTATCTTCTAACTTTAGTTTTATATGTTTTGCCCAGGAGTGCAAAAAGCTAAGTGTGGGGGAATCTGATAATCATATATTTTATACATTAATAAACCCTCATTATTAGTCATTTACACTCTTCATGTACTTAATTGATTGAATTTAATTATGTTTTGTAAGTTTGAACTCGAATCGGACTTAATTGATTTTTTCAGCATTATTTGGGTCTTACACTGTTTCTGTATTTTGGCCATATCTTAAGTTCTAAATGTCTGATAATTATGAATTTTACCTTGAGGAAAGACAAGAGAGAGCTCTACAACTTTGATGGAGAGCTCAAAGACAATTTCAGACATCTAGTGGAGCTAATTGGGCATGGAAATCAGAATACGGGTTTTGTGATTGGAACCCGAACAGTGTGTAGTAACCAGAACATAATTCGAGTTTGGGTCTATAAAATGGGCTGAAAATTTGTAATCTGAAAGTTAAGACCCATATGTACAACTTTCATGACAAACACAAAACTTGATTCGGGCTCCTTGATGGTGATATTGGGTCTGAAAGTCAAAACAGAGGTGCTGAAACTGGTCCTGAACAGTCTGTAGTAATTGAGTCATATCTTGGGCTGTAGGACGATTTTTTGGGTGCTTCCACAGCCATTGGAAAGTTTAGACAATTTCCTAGAACTTTCATGAAGACCACTTGGCTTGGAAATGACGAAATCAATGAGTTCAGCAATAAATAATTTTGGAGACAAGGAAGCTTACCTACTAATCTCACCTACTAATCTCACCTACTCATCCACCTACTAATTCCACCTACTAATTCCACCTACTAATCTCACCTACTCATCCACCTACTACTCCTAATCCTCTATAAAAGGCTGGATGTGGAGAGCTCTAAGAAGACACTTGGTGTTAGAGATAGCTTTTCATAGTTCTTGTGTTTTTTTCCTTCATTGTAATGGAGAGCTAAGTCACTTCTAGTCAATTTGGGACTCTTGAAGAGATTGTGGTTTGGATTCTTGAGACCTTGGTTTATGTAATGTATTTGATTTATATTTGGATTCTTCTTCTCTTCTTCTTCTTCTTCTTCTGTTTTCTTGATCTTGAATGCATGAATGGTGATTCTGTTTATGTTTATTTTAAGATTAAGTATTGTGATTAAACTTAGAGCTGATTGATCTGAATTAATCACATAACTGAAGATTGAGATTTGTGATGAAACTTAGAACTGATTGATCTAAACTAATCATGTAATTGAAGAGGTTAGGTTACTGATTTGTGCCTAGGTTAATTGAATTCGGTGCTTAAATTGACATATATTTACATGAATGGTGCGATTAGATTTGTGTTTATCACTTGTCAATTGAATTAAGACGATTGTCTAGTATGAATTCTGGATCGATGTAGAGATCTCGGTTAGATCCAAGTTAATCATTCAAATGTATTTCAGTGTTTGTTGAAAGGTCTATGATTGAATCCACCCAATCTCGGATAGATTTCTGAATTATTTGTTCTTTTAATTGTTATTTTTCTTCGATCTTGTCATTGTAATCCTTGAACAATCAAAACCCCCCTTTCTAACTTAACTTAATTTGATAAAATTGCATTTACGATCCTTGAGGAGACGATCCGGTGTTGTTCACTATACTGTAAACTTAGTTAATAACTTCGGTTATAATTTTGACTGAGTTCGGCGCTCGTCAATTACCTACGCCAATACCAACATGGTAGCACAGAGATAACACAGACACTACATCATACAAATATATCATTCAATGATACAGATATAGTAAACACTAACATAATCATTTCATTTAACATTCATCAACATTTGACAGATACTATATCATTAAATATTTTAGACATGTCCAAGTTATGCATATGCTCACTGACTCATTTTCTTACTCCATAGAGCTAAACTCAAGTCAGAGAGATTGATCCAAAAGATCTGTCTGTACCAACATGCCTCAGACCACATGCCACCATTCTCATAAGTGTTTGCACATCTAGCATATATACGACAGTCTTTATCAGATCTTGATTAAGAATAGTGTCTCGGTCTGGATCATCAGTGTGTTGCATTGGTCTAATCCACGGTACAGAAGAGTTACCAACTATCCATTGTGAATAACTCGCACCCCGATGCCCCCAAGGTCAACAAGTGACTTACACTACGCATATCGCACCCACTCAAGAAGTGTATTCTCTCCTAGGCAAATGGCCTTATCCAGTCCATCGGACCTTTCCAATGCATGTTCAATGCACCAAAGCCAATCACAGGCAAAACTCATTTTTTCTCATACAAGGTCCATATATTGTTCCAACAATAATCCTATTGTATCTTTAATTGCGTAATCATATCATCGCGTTTTCTCAATCGTGTAACACTTTTGTCACATTTTTCCAATCATGTAGCGATTTTCTGTCATTTTCTCAATCGTGTAAAAATATTCCATCATTTTTCAATCGTGTAGCGATTTTTCAATGTTTTTGAAATCGCGTAGCTTAAAAATCATGTTTTTAAGTTACGAAATGCATTTTTCACCACTTTTCCACTACATAAAATATTTCTCAACCTTCTAAATTTCATTTCGACCTTTCTAAAATTTCATACCATTTTTTGCTTTACCTTTCCATATTTTCTTACTTAAAATTTTCTAACGCACTCAAAAATCCAATGAGTGAGCTATACGTTAGTAAATTTCAAGTCATCAATGTATTCTCCATAATTATAAATCAATTCTAAAACTCAATTCTCTTTGAAATAAAGTTGAGGTTCAAACACTTTCAACCTCTCTTTTCCATTCATAAACAAAATTTTCATCTTCTCAAGTGACAAAGTATTTCTCTTTCATTTTCTTAAATTCTTTTATTAATTTCTTATACTAAATCAATTAACTTTTCATTTCTAAATCAAAATTTTACATAAAGTAAAACCATTTTCAAACTCACAAAAACCATAACTACATGGTCATTGGAACCATCATATCTTTTCTTTTCCTTTTTCCTTCTAATCATTCAATTTTACCATTCATGAAAATCTTAGTTTGGAAACACCTATTTTGAGGTGTTGAGGCCGTGAGCCTCTTGGTCATTGGAACCAAAATTATTTTCCTTGTTCACCATTATCATAGCATACATAATATATTTCACATCATATATATCACAAGCATGCCATAAACAAAGTAATAAATCATGCAAAGCATACAAAGCATAAACAATAAATCAAAACACATAAACACTCAAAAATAATTACACAACCATGAATAATGAACCCTCACATGGATTCACCATCATTCACAAACAAATACATCTCTCACTACCATACTTGATTGGTGAGATAAATCTCCCTATTACCTTAAAGAGGAGACAAATCCTTCAAGTTTTCTCTCCTATGCTTTTCGTGAAGCTCTTTGGAAAAACCCTAAAAATCTTAAACAAATTTTAAAATCAACAAGAGTAGAAATAGGTAAACCATGGATCAATCATGGCTTAGAAAATCAAAACTAAAAGATTGGGTCAAGAAATAAGAAGTTTACCCTTTTTGGTAGAAACTTTAAGCTTGGATTTCAAGCTCAAGATGATTGATTTTGTGAAAACTCACAACTAGAGATGTTCTTAGAATAGTATTTGGCCTTAGGAAATGTGGTTAGGTAGAATTTTAGAAGCTTTGAGGTCTTGGTTTAGAAGGGTGGTCGAATGGCCTGTTGGAGAAAGAAAATGGAGTTTTCTTGGTTGCTTGAAGAAGAACATGAATAGTAGAGAGAGTTTATGGCTTAAGTGAATGAAATTAACCTATTTGGTCTCTAAATGGAGTGCATGGCCATGTAGGAGGGCACCAAAGGAGGTGGCCACTTTCTTTGACTCTTAAGACTCCATCCTAGCCTTAGCTTGTATCAAAGGTTCACATGTAAAGTTTCTCCCCTAAGCTTGCTTCTAATTGGCTTAACCAAGCCTTAGTCACTTGTTCATGAAGGTTCTAACCTAATGGTGATCATAGGATGCTAACTAAGTTACTAATCCCATTTAGTTCCCATGTACACTTAAGCTAACTTAGTTAGGATATTTAGTTACATTACTAACTAAATAGTTTTCTGTGCTTGAATCAATTGTTCTAGAAAACCCTAGACTCCCCCAAAACCATGTGATACTTAGGGAACTAACTAAGTTTGGTTCTTTTAGTTTTCTACACAAACTTAAGCTTAAATTCTAGATAGGTTTTCCTAATTCTATCAAGCACTTAGTTAAGCTTTCTAGTTACTTTACTAACTAGTTAGTTATCTTGATGTTGGTCATCCATTCTTGAACATTGTAGAAGCTTCTTGTAACTAGAGACCCTAAGGAATACAAACTAAGTTTCCATCCTATTTGGTTACTACATAGAATATCAACCAACCTAGTTAAGTCATTTAGTTACCAAGTAACTAGTCCAACTACTTAATTTGACTACCTCTTATTGATTTAGAAAGTCCAAGCCACTAACGTTGACTAGTTTCTATTGGTTTAGAGATTTTCAAGTCAGAAACGTTGACTTGATTCTTATTGGTCTATTATCAGTAAGTCTTAAAGGCTTTACCGATTCCTATTGTCCACTAGACAGAGGATACTACTCATAAATCAGTAGGTATCATCCACTGGATAATAAAATAATAATAAAAATATAAAATATTTTTATTGCACAGATAAATCCTAAAAATTAAAAGATTATAACAAGCATCTCTTGGAATTGGGTTTAGTAAGATTCTCTGACTCCGAATAAATGCGTAAAGATTTTCCCCAGCTAGAAAATTATTATTTAACTGACACGGAGCAAATCTCTCAAAACACTCAAATACAATCACGGAATAGTCAAAATAATTTTATATCACTCACAAAACAGTACAATTTCATTGTTACTATGATAATGGCTAATTTTCAGGGTGTTACATTAACACCCTACACTGCCTGTTCTAGGAACGGTATCTTAAGTTATTTGTGCAAATTTTAATAATCTCAAATATATTTATTTTACCCATTTTAAAAAGACTTTGTAACTATTTTTTTCTATTAAAGAAAAGAAAGAAAAGAAACAACCAAATTGTGAAAATAAATTTTTGGCTTAACAAAATAAAGATTTTGTTCTTACGTATCTTCGAGTGCAATGAGGAACTCAAAGTCACGTATTTCTTTAGAAAATGATTGTGAGTTGGTTGTTGTTTTAATTTTGAAAAAAACTTTGATGTGAAAACTCATTTAATTTTTTTTTATGTTTAGAAAAAGGTTTGAATCATAAAAAAGTTACAAGATTAACAAATTATCACAGCTTAACTAATCCCGTATTATTCTTCTCGACAATGTTCAATTAGGATCAAGCAACATATCAACAAATAAGCAAATAAACTAAGCAAATTGAAGAGTAATAAACAAGCAAAATTCAGATCGACCTAACCCAAGAACTTAAATATATTTTTTTATCTTTTTTTAGCATTTTTAATATTTTTGTCACTTTTTGTGTTTTTTTTAAAACTTATTTCCATCATTTTTGCCACTTTAAAAGTAGGTTTTCTCATTGGATAAGTTTATTGGCCCAATACTTGGTATCCCAACAACAGAAAATAAAATAATAAAAAGAATAAAAAATAAAAGATAAAAACTAAAGAAAGAAGGTTCTGGAGACGAAAAACACAAATTGAAACTTTGGGGATAGTTTACTTTGGAGACGAAAAGCACTAGAGAGGGAGGCTCCTGGTGGAGTGGAGGTGTCGACCAGTCAGAGCTCCACCTGGTCGTGGTAGCCCGGCTGGATCGCGGGGTTTGGGCTGCACTGCGACGGATGAAGCAGTTTTGGTCTGGTTCGAGCATCGGTCAGATTTAGGCCTTCAGGGGAGCGACGTCGACTGGTGAAGGAGCAGATCGAGCTGACGGTGAGCAGTTCGCATGGAGGGTGGCCCGAGCGGCAGTTTTCGGTGTGGGTTCAGTGTTGCTGGTGACGAGGACGAGTTCTGGTTCGAACAGTGTGCCGCTCAGTGGATGGTTCACGAAAACGGGTGGCGCTCCGGTCTGGGTTCGACGGTGACGAGTGGGATGCAAAGCTGGTTTCGGTGGGTGTGGTGTTGGTATCAGATCCGGCGTCAAGGCATCGATTTGGGTGGCTCAATGTGCAGCCCGGTGCTGGTACAATTGGTGGAGAGCAGCGGCGACGAGGTGCGGTCGACAATTGAGTTGCGGTCTTGGGCACCGAAGTTAAGGTGATGGATTGTTTTTTTTTTTTTTGTGGGAGGTTGAAGGTGAAGTTGTTATGGATTTTTGGTAGAAGATGGGTGGTTGTTGATGGGTGGAGAAGATGATGAAGATGAAAGCTTTGGATGGGTGGTTATGATTTTGAGCTTTGGGTGATGATTTTTGTGAAGATGGTGAGGTTGTTAAGATGGTTGGTGGGTGAATGTTGAAGATGAAAGTGGTTGTATTTTGGTGAGATGGAAGCTTAGTGGTTATGGTGGTTATGGAGATTATGGAGGAAGGTGGTGATGGTGGGAAGGGGTTGCTGTTGATAGTGAAGATGGTGAATGGGGTGCTACAAGGTGGTGGTGAGGAAGGTGAGTATGTTGTGTTGTTGAGTTGAAATGCTACTCTATAATATGCTTTCTGAAAAATGTCTGGTAAAAAAAATTCTCCCCCTCCCTTTTTGTTTTCACTTTCCCTTGTTGTAAGTAGAGATAACTCCTTTGCAACCCCCGATGAGATCAGTTTAGGTAGCAGATAGAGTGGCTAGTACTTTTTAGCTCAGTTTCCATTTTCATGTATTTTCCTTGAGGTTGTCACCTTCTCATGCTTCAAATCTTTGCCAATTTACCATTTTTATGTTGTATTGAGCCTTGAGTTGAAGGGGTTTGGCAGGTTGGCCGATGGTTGCAAAGAAAATAGATAATGAGATGCTGGTTGAATTTCAAATACAGATTGAACTTAGTTTTGTTGAAATGTGGTGGATGAGACAAAAAAAAACAAAAAAAGAAGCATGAACGTAACAGACTGAAACATTGTTTTTTTTTTTTTACAAATATGAAAAAAAGGTGATCCAAAATGGAAGTAAAAAAAACTTAAAAAAAAGGCATTTCAAATATTGCAATTAAGCATCACTTAACACAAAAATAAAGTAAAATAAAATAAAAATCTTTGATTAAGTAATAAAAATTTTATGGACAAAATTGGATATCAACAGTTGTCCCCTTTTACTTTACATTTAAACTAAATGGGAAGCAAAAGAATTGATTCAATTTTGTCCATGAAAATTTTTATTTTCCTTACTTTTTCTTGTTATCACTCTTTTTTTATTGTATAAAATGTGCAGATTGATGCAAAACGCAATGACATTAAAACAAGGTAAAACTTTGGGTACGAGGACCCCGGAAGGTAAAAAGACGATGGGTACAGGGACATGGGTGCGAGGACCTAAAAACTAAAGGGCGATGGATGCAGGGACCCGGAAACAAAAAATGGTGATGGGTACGGGGACCCGAAAACTAAAGATGGTGGGCACAGGGAGCCGAAAACTAAGGATGGTGGGTACGGGGACCCGTAAACTAGAAACGACGATGGGTACTGAGACCCGTAAACTAAAGGACAATGGGCACGGGGACTTCGAAACTAAAAGTCGATGGAAGCGGGGACCTAAAAACTAAAGGACGATGGGTGTGGGGACCCAAAAACTAAAGGAAGATAGGCACGGGGACCTGAAAACTAAAGGACGATGGGCGCGGGGATCCGAAAACTAAAGGATGATGGGTACAGGGTCCCGAAAAATAAAAGACGATGGGTGCGAGGGCCCGAAAACTAAGGGATGATGGGCGCGGGGACCCGAAAACTAACGGACAATGGGTGCGAGGACCTGGAAACTTAAGGACTATGGGTGCGAGGACCAGAAAACTAAAAGACGATGGGTGCGGGGACCCGAAAATGAAAAGACAATAGGCATAAGGCCCTGACTTGCCGTGAAAGCGATGGGTGCAGGGACCCGAAATGAAAAGAAAATGGGCATAAGGCCCTGGTTTGTCGTGAAAGCGATGGGTACGGGGACCTGAAAATGAAAAGGCAATGGGCATAAGGTCCTGGATTGCTGTGAAAGTGACGGGTGCGAGGACCCGAAAATGAAAAGGCAATGGGCATAAGGCCATGATAACTAAAAAGAAATGGTGTTGACTTTGTGAATACATGTGATACTTGAGATGATACATGATGCAATAGATGCATGATGATGTAATGGATGTGATGCTTGAGGATAGTGCATGTGATGCTTGAGATAATGCAATAAATATCTTATCTATAGAGATTCTCATGAACAAATTAGGTAAACAATTTTGACACATCAGAGCTTTAGCTGGATCGCTCTTAGTTCCATAACACCATTAAGGACTTCTTCCCATAGCAGGATCAAGGTCGAACAGTAATGAAATTTGCTTTATGATTTTCCTGGTTATTCTTCATTTTCTCATCAATACACTTAAAGGGCTTTGAGCCAGAAAACTTTATACAGTGGGTCTTAAGCCCAAGAACTTTGTGCAATGAGCTAAAGAAGTGAATGTACTTGAGAAAAACATTTTTTTTACCAAAGTTTTGAACCAAACACTTCTTGAAAAACTTTGACTAACCAAACCCATATTCAAAACGGATCATTGTCAATCTCATCTTCTTTAAATTTCTCTTCATTAGATGTGGCTTGCGTAGAAGCTTCTGACTTTCTTCCTCCAAAGGTTCCTATTTCCACCGGACCCACTTCAATTTGAATTATCCATTGAGGATATTATTTCCTTCATCAATTGAACTTTTGGAGCTCTTTTGGCTTGAGTTGTTTGACAAGAGACTACCATCACATGGTTAAGTTGTACTCTTGTACTAATGTTCACCCAACCTGAAGCATCATGTACTAGATATGCATGGATTCAAAAGTACAACAAGAAAGAGATTTACTAACTAAGTAACTTCTTGACTGATTTTGGGAATATGACTACACAAAGGGCATTTACAAAGGATGAAGACATAAGAAATGGCATAGTACAAAAGCCAGAGGTTTTTTTTTTTTTTTGCCTTAGTTTGGATGTGCTTGATCTTTACTCAACAATTTGACATCATGACCATTGTTTTATCAAGTGTCTACAAAAATATGCCCCCATGTAGGGTATAAAAAAAAAATTGACCTAGGGTAAACCATTTGATAACAAAGCTACCCCAGTGTAGGCCATTTGACAACAAAATTTGTCCCAGTGGGGAACTTGAGAATAAAATTTGTGCTCCAGTGTAAGGCTAAATAAAACTAGAAAATTTGTCCTAGTTTAGAGTCGAATTGAATAGGGTAGAGACTTGTCCCAATGTAGAGTCAGATTGAACCAAAAGATTTGCCCTCTGTACGAGAAATTAAGCTAGAGAAAAAATGCCCTAGTGTAGGGCCAACTTGAACAGGGTAAAAACTTGCCCTAGTGTAAGTCTTTTTTTTTTGTCTCAATTTTTGTAGACCGCCCATGCGGGTTTTTAGTCTAACAGGTTTTTTTCTTAAGGAACAATGAACTAGATACTTGTATGAGCACAATCTTTTGTCTCAAAATTAAAACTTATGAAAATAAAAGTAATCATTCATTGATCAGAATGGACTATTTAATGATTGTAATGTGGCCAAAGTTAGTGGTTATAAAATGAAAGATATAAAGCTCAAACAAGTGTTTAAAAGTTAAATGGGACCAAGGATCATTGTTTAAACTTTAACTTTGTCAATTGCTTTTGCGCTTTCAAGCACACTTTTATGTTATTATTCTCCATTTTTTTACTTTTTGCCCTTTTCACCTTTTCTTCCTTTTCTCTTTTTTCATTATGCTTCAAAATAGTCACCATAACAATCAACCTTTGCTTTGTGCCATCTCCTAGTGTAGGGGTGATCCTTTTCCAGGGTTTACTAAAGAAAACTTTCAAGCTCAAAATGGGACAACAAGAGATAATGGAAAAAAAGATGAATTCTTATGAAAGATAGAGAAAGATGACCAATCTTCATTTTAAATCTTGAATATTCATTTTAAAAAAAAATTAATTTAGAGACATGGATAATACACTCTAAGTGATTGCTTATTTGCTTCCGTTATTTTTCTCTTTTTTCTTTTAACTCTCCTTTAATCTTTTTTTTTGTTTTTTTTTGTTTTTGTTTTTGCAAAGAACACCAGCACACGTGGGCTTCATTGTCACTAAAAGTTTTCTAGAATGAGAGTCCTATAGGATCTGAATCAAAAGAAAGTAAGTAATGGGAATAAAAGAATGACAAGAAAGATCTGATAAGAACATGAGTGTCAAGAACATAAGAAAAAGAAACAATGTATGCTGAGATCCATGCAAATACATTACATTAATGCTTCAAGAAAGTTTACATAAGTTCAAAACTCAAATGATTTTAATGATTGAACAAGCATTGAGTCAATACAATTAAACCATCATTTCATCGTAACAACTTAATAAACAGATCAAAACACCAATCGCCCAGAAATTCCCCAATGTTGGATGACTCCAAGGTATTGTTCCTTCACAGCGATTAGAAAATGAATCACCACTAAATTGAACTTTCTAAGGTTGCCCCTGATTGACCACTCCAAACATTTACTCCTATTACAGATGAGCATGTGTATAAACATCTGACACTACCTGATAGACTATTGTTTAGGTAGCCATTGTCATACATGAGTTTCCTAACCACTTGGTCGGTTCAACATTTTTCCATACTCGCTTGTCTGTCACTCATTTGATGCAATCATCCCTTTATTTCATTTATTTCTTGACCTAACCACTTGCATAGGTCCTGTTTTGCGTTTCTACCTCATCGACCCATGTTTGATTGGTATTCATTTCCTTTGGAAGCATAATGGTTCAAAAAAAATTATTTTTTTAAAACAAAAATTAAAAAGAAAAGGAACTCATTTTGAAGCAAAAAACATGATTTTTCTTCTTTTTATTTTTTATTTTTTTTAAGGCTATCATGTAATAAAAAAAAGACAACTTGATCAAGAGTTTTTTTTTTCTTTTTGTGGGATGCTATTATGCAAAGAGGAAAAAAGCCATTTGGTTTTGGAAATTTTTTATTACTTACCTTATTGAAATAGAAAAAAATTTGTTTTTGTTTTTGTTTTTTCCTTTTTTACATGCAGGGAAGATTTTTTTTTTTTTGCAAACATGTAGCAAAAGATTTATTTTATGAATTTTTTCTTCTTTTGGAAGCTATAAAGCAAAGAGAAGTCAACATTTGAATTGGACATTTTTGAACTTTTATTTTATGAAAATGATGAAAATTTTGACTTTTTATTTTTTTGCAAAGATATTATACTATCATATAACAAAGTATGATTAGAGAAATGACATTTGACTTGGAAACCTCCTTTGTTTTTATCATGGGATGCAAGATTGATGTCATGGAAGATTTTTGTATTTATTACTTTTTTTTATGCAATGATGCTATGAATGTCATGATATGATTTTTTTTTTTTAAAAAATGATATAAATGTCATGGAAATGCAAGACAAAGTATCTTTTTTTTTAGAGCTGATTTTTTTTAAAAAAAAAATGTAAGAATGAATGAAAATGCAAACCATGAAAATGCAAGATGATATATCTTTTTTTTTTTTAAGAATGTTAGGAATGCCAAGAAAATACAAGCCATAAAAAAATGATGCATGAATGAATCATATGAGGGATAAATAGATAGATAAAGAAGAAGAAATATGCTCCCTTTGTGTCCTAAGGAATTAACTTAAATTTGAGGCATTCTATCATAAGGATCTATGAGTCTTTCTGATTCGTGAAAACTTTCCTTGGGTAGCTCTACTATTCTAAAGGTTTCTAGAGTTAAGTCCCATTTCAGAATGTTGACCATAAAAAACGGGTAAACCACTATGTGTGGGACATTCGTGAAAAAGACACACTCTAGATGAGGTTTTCGCGATAACCAAACAAGATGTATATCCAAAATGGCTACCACTACGCAACCTTTACCTAACTTAGGCTTCACTCAGACTTGTGTATAGGACCCCACTCGAATGTGTTTGATAAACGTGTAAGTGTGGTGGGTGTATGGAGCATACAAACTTCCATAATCCTAAGGATTACCCTTATCTTGCAAAAATAACAGTCAAACATAACATATATACAACAACCAACCAGTAATTTTCTACCCTAGGGTTTTAACAAATATTGAGGCAACAAAATATATACAAGTAGATAAAATTAACATAGGATAACACCATAAAAAAATTTACAAAAAAGTAATAATAAAAAAGAAATATTTACAACCAAATAAGAAAATAAAAACAAAGACAAAAAAAGGGTACAACAAATAAATAGAAATTATTAATAATTTGCACAACTAACAATAACAGACCTAACTCTCTAAGTGTCCCCAGTGGAGTTGTCAGCTGTTGCAACTGGGATTGTGATTAGACAACCAAAAATATGAGATTTTGAAAATCAATGAAGTTGCCACTAATGTTTATTTAAATTGGAAAAGCATTAGAAAAATCCTTTAATTAAAAAAATTAGTCTTTTAGAAAACAAATTTGGATTCGGGAGTCGGTTACAGGTAAAGAAGATGTTAGCACCCTACACTGCCCGTTCCAAGAATAGTACCTTAAGTTATTTGTGCAAATTTTAATAATCTCAAATATATTTATTTTACCCTCTTTAAAAAGACTTTGTAAATATATTTTTTATTAAAGAAAAGAAACAACTAAATTAAAAAATTTTAATTTTTGGCTTGACAGAATAGAGATTTTGCTCTTATGTATCCCCGGGTGCAATGAGGAACTCAAAGTCATATAATTCTTTAGAAAATGATTGTGGGTTGGTTGCTTTTTTAATTTTGAAAAAAACTTTGATGTGAAAACTCATTTGATTATTTTTTTTATGTTTAGAAAAAAGGTTCGAATCATCAAGCTATCATAACTTAAATGATTCTAAAAGCTACAAGATTAACAAGTTGTCGCAACTCAGCTAATCCCGTATTATTCTTCTCGACGATGTTCAATTAGGATCAAACAACATATCAAAAACAAGCAAATAAACTAAGCAAATTAAAGAGTAACAAACAAGAAAAATTCAGATCGACCTAACCCAAGAACTTAAATATCTTTTTTTATCTTTTTTTTAGAATTTTTAATATTTTTTTATCTTTTTTATTTTTTTTTTAATTTTTTGAACTTATTTCCATCATTTTTGCCACTTTAAAAGTGGGCTTTCTCATTGGATAAGTTTATTGGCCCAATACTTGGTATCCCAACAACAGAAAATAAAATAATAAAAAGAATAAAAATAAAAAATAAAAACTAAAGAAAGAAGGTTCTAGAGACGAAAAACACAAATTGAAACTTTCAGGATAGTTTACTTTGGAGATGAAAAGCACCAGAGAGGGAGGCTCGTGGTGGAGTTGAGGTGTCGACTGGTCAGAGTTCCACTTAGTCATGGTAGCCCAGCTAGATCGCGGGGTTTGGGGCTGACTGTGATGGATGGAGTAGTTCTGATCAGGTTCGAGTGTCGATCGAATCTGGGCCTTCTGAGGAGCGACGACGACTGGTGAAGGAGCGGATCGAGCCGACGATGAGCAATTCGCATGGAAGGTTTGGTGTGCGACAGTTTCTGGTGTAGGTTTGGTGTTGCTGGTGATGAGGACTGGTTCTAGTTCGAACAGTGTTCAACTCAGTGGTTGGTTAGTGGAAATAGGTGGCGCTCCAGTCTGGGTTAGACGACAACGAGTGGGATGCGAGGCTAGTTTCGGTGGGTGTGGTGCTGGTATCAGATCCGGCGTTTGTAACACCCCAAATTTTTGGAAAAATATTTCGAATTTCCTGTTTACTATTTTTCAAACTTTTGGGTGAATGACCGTTGTGTCCCGATTTTACTGTTTCTTATTTTTTTGCATGAAATACAAGTATATTTTACAGGCTCTAATTTTATTTGGTCGTTTTGCGTGATTTGCTTCGAGACAGTAAAATAAAAATTTTGTCAAACTACTGTTTTAAATTTTTACAGTGAAATACGGACATATATTACTGTCTGTAATTTTATTTGAACGTTTTGGATGATTTGCTTCGTCGTGGGGAAAAATAAAAAAATGACCATTACGTCCCGAATGTACTGTTTTTAATTTTTCTATATGTTACAGTATTTAATATTACTGTCTATGATTTTATTTAGACTTTTTGTGTGATTTGCTCCGGGACAGGAAAATATTATTTTTCGAACCGGGGAAATCTTGTTTTAATTATTTAGAGCTGGGGGATCTTACTAAACCCAATTCTGAATGATACTGTTGTTAATCTTTTAATTTTTAGGATTTAACTGTCAAATAAAATAATTTTATATTATTATAATATTATTTTATTAGTCAGAACAAATAAGTGACAGTGGACCCAAAAATATTTTACGGGACCCACGTTTAGAGAAACAATCTACGTTTTGGCTAGATTAGAATGCTAAACCAATAGAAATGCGACACGTGGCATAACACCTCAGCACCATGACTCAGTAGATTCCAGAAGGTTCCAGAAGCGGTGACTCGCCCTGTGACTCACCGTAGTAAGTCACCTGTTCCAGAAGCTTCTATGATGACTCAGCTGATGACTCAACACTGTGACTCACCATTGATGACACAACCAGATGATGCAATTATGACACAATCAGTGACTCAGCATGCTGACTCGCCATGCTGACTCACCTGTTTTGGAAAATATCTATGCTGACTCACCTGCTCTAGAAAATATCTACGCTGACTCGCCATGCTGACTCACCCGTTCTAGACAGTTCCACGATGACTCATCATACTGACTCATCGTAGTGAGTCATATATTCTAGAAATTTCTCTTTGATGACTCGCTTTATGACTCATCAAGGGCAATCGATGAAAAATGATCAATAATAATTACTACTCTGTTAGTACAAGAAAAAAAAAATCTATGTATATTTTATTGCCCATTGGACAATAGACACTGTTTTTATAAATAATAATTATTGTTCATTGGTTAAAGTATACTAGAAAATATACAATGTGCACCAATAGAAATTGGTCAACAAAAATATTAACCAATAGGAATCAAGTTAGTAAATATTCAACCAATAGAAATTGGTCAAGAAAAATGGCTTGACTCTTTAAGGACCAATAGGAAGCAAGCTATCAAATGAGTTTGGACTTCTTGAAATTAGAGGGTTCTACGTAAAGGAGGAAAACCAATTTGCTCTAATAGCCAATTCACAAAGTGAATTCACGTAGAAAGACTTTGTGAAATGCATGTAGAAATCCAAATTGAATAAAAGGAAGACTAGTCAATATTGATGGCTTTTCTTTGTTGAAGTCTACGGCAAATCAAAGCTTTTGTGAAGCAAATATTACAAATTGAATTCTTACTATCTTTCAATTAATTAACCAAGTTAAACCAAGTCAATTTTGGTGGCTTCTCTTCACATGTATCTACGGCAATTGCATGCTTTAGGAAAGCAATTATTGCATTTCAATTCATTCTTCCTCTCAATGATTTACGACCATGCAATTGTTTTGGTGGTTCTCCATTTGGCTTCCACGGCAAGTCATGTTTAGTGGAAGGAAAATATCTTATAATTAACTATCTCACTTTGTCTTCATTTTTCCTATCTTCTAAACCATCTCACGGCCAAAAAGGAGACTTGTCTTCATTTGTCAAAGTCTTCATCTTTTCTCCAAAGCTATAAAACATGAAAAGCTCTAAACTTTTCTTTCTCTTTTTCTTCTTCAACCTCACGGCCTCTCCATCCATTTCATCATTTATTCTTCTATAATTCTAAACTACCTTATTTCTTGCTTCTTTACTTCATCTCAAGACACTTTGTAGTTGAAACCTAAGCCTAAATCATCCATTTTCTATCTTGTTCTTCAAAGCTCAAGTTTGAAGCCTTGAAGGTAGGGTTCTTTAATCTTCATATTTCTATCCATTTCAAAGTTCTAATCATGATTTTGATCCATGATTATTTTAGTTTAGAGCCTTAGATATTATTATTGTATGTTTTCTTTGATTTTCAAGAAGCTCTTGGTGAAGAAAGTTTGCTTGAAGGAGACATACAAGGAACTTTGGAGGTTCTTCAAGAGGTAAGAGGGAGATTACCCTCATCAACCATGTGTTGGTGGTGAGGAATGTATGTGTTTGTAGTGAAGAATCCATAAGGATTCATTCACTTGATTGTTTATAGCCTTTCCTAATTGTGATTGATTATATGTGAAGGCATGTCTAATAGCTTTAATATTTTGTATGTGCTATGTGTGTAACATGTCTAATAGCTTTAATAATTTGTATGAGTTTTATGGTTGTTTTAGTATATGGTATGTATATATATATGCATGATAATTATTGTAACATGTAAATAATATACAAGGATTTGCATGAGTGTTCCAAAGAGCACAAACCCAAGCTCACGGCCTCAAGGCAAAGAGGAGAACCAAAATGTTCTCTTAAATTTTCTAAAAAGTGTGATTTAATTAACCTAGGAAAATTGACAAGTTACCAATTTGTTTAGAGTAAGAAAAATGAATTTATGGATCAATGAATGAAATTATGTATTTCGGCCAACATGCCAAAGCCAAGCAATTATGATTTCTAAAATCATTTCTAAAACCATTTTCTAAAACAATGATTTAATGAACTTAGGTAATACAATAAATTTGACATTTATTTAGAAGATGGAAAAAAATAATTTAAAGATCAAATGCAAAGACTTTGTTAAATTTGGCCAACATGCCACATACTTTTGATCCAAATTTATTTTCTAACTATTGACTAGATAATTTAATAAAAATAAACTAGATCAAGAGTTTTATAAGAAATTAAATGTATGGAAATAATTAGGAATGAATTATAAAGCATAGAATGATTTTCGGCCAATATGCCAATTTTAAATGTTTTTGATTTATAGAATTGTTTTCAACTAAGGTTAAGTAATAAATGCCAAAAGGATTTTATTACAATGAGTTTTGAAGAAATAAATTGATTAGAATTAAGTTTAAGAAATTTAAATTAATGATTTTTACTGTTAGAAGAAAATACAGTAACTTTTGTAAAATTTCTAACATATAGCTCATATTATATTTTGAAGCATGTTAGTGATTTTCATAAAGTTAAATTATACGGTTAAAAATTAAGTAAACAGAAATTTTTACAGAAAAGTTAGGAAACCATTATTATAAGTTTTCTAAAACATAATACTGTCAATTTTTATTAAAAACGGACAAATAAGATAGAAGAGATATCCAAAAGACAGTATGCGGTATGGAAAATATTCTACGTAGTTTAAACGTATTAAATATTATTTCTGTTTGTTTTAAACAGTAATTTTTAAGGAATTCGGACAAGAAAATGATTTAAAAATCTTACGCGATTGAGAAAACGTATTAAAAACTCTACGCGATTTTAAAAACAGAAAAATAAATTTACGCGATTTAAAAACGTTTATAAAAACGACGAGATTGTGAAAACGCGATAAAATTTCTACGCGATTGATCAAAATTGTATATTTTATACCGTTGAGGGTATTCTGTATATTTTTCGCTGTCGGGCTATGAGGTGAACCCGTACAGGCTTTGGAACAGTATTTGTCCGATGGGACTTACTGTATATTTTTGCCATTGAGGGCATATTTTCTTTATATACCATTGAGGGTATTTTGGTGGATTGATTGATAAGGTGAATAACATCGTATTGTCGGTGCGATAAACGTAGTGTGGTTCAATTTTGAATGAACTTGGAGACTTTAGTGTGCAAAATTCCATTTGTGGACAGTAGGGTTGCTCCTCTAGGCCGTGGTGATTGGCAACACACTAATGGACTCGACACACACTATTTTTAATCGAGATCTTGTAAGGTCTAATAGTACATTGCCTGTAGTGCTACAACGTGAGACCGTGAACTACACCACGCCTTGGACAATGGGTTCCATGTGACGTGGGGCTATAGACGCAACGTGTGACAGCGCAATAGTTTGGTTGGGCAGCCGTAGTACTAATAGATGTTGCGGGTCATTCTCTCTGATGTCTGTATGTTTTTAGCTCCATGGAGTAGAATTGTGTCATATTGCACATGTATCTGTGTTGTTATTGATTATATTTTTATCTGTGATATTTTTCTTTGTGTTATTATTTAGTATATTTTCATCCGTGATATATTTTTATCTATGTTGTTATTTATTATTTTTTTTATGATCTTATATGTTGTTATTGTTTTTAATTTTTATATTATATCATTATCTACACTGTTATGGCATTTTATATTGTATGAATTGTTATATCTATCTTAGAAATGTTATAGTTGTTCATTATATTATGATATATGCTTATTTGATTTATTTGTAAATTGATAACATGATTGTATTTGTGATATCTGTGTGTATGGAATGACTTTGTCATTCGTATCATTCTTTGCTACCTTACTGGTACTAGTGAAAGGGGATCTCACCTCTTTACTGTATGGCTTTGTTGTGTTGTATTTGTTAAATTTGTATAGTAGACGACGGAAGTTTCTCAAACTTGTTGGAGGCAATATTCGGAAGTTGGTGACGACGTCAAGGTGTAATCTTCCAAGTTTCAACAGGATGCAGTTTGGTGGAGAAATGGAACATGTAGGTTGGTTTTTCTCGTTAGTGTTGTTACCGTGCTATTAGTAGTACCCATCTTTGGGTTTGCTACTTTTCTCTGAGTCTGTAAATGTTATGTTTTAAATTGTTGTTGAATATTTTGTGGAATATATAATATGTGTATTAATTAATTCAATCTAATTTCTGTTTTCTTATAATTTTTGGTAAGTTTATATTTCCGCGAAATGAAATTTTAAAATTCATCTTTTAGAATTCAAAGTTTTTATAAAATGAATTTATTTTGTTTTATGTTTTATTTAAAAATGTGACGCCCTACGGAGAGTGTTACAGCGTTAGGGCCTCGATTTGGGAGGCGCGGTGTGCGGCCCGGTCTTGGTGCGGTTGATGGAGAGCGACGACAACGAGGTGCGATCGGCAGGTGAGCTGCGGTGCTGGTGGTCAGAGTTAAGGTGATGGATTGCTTTTTTTTTTTTTATGAGGTAGAAGGTGATGTTGTTATGGATTTTTGGTTGAAGATGGGTGGTTGTTGATGGGTGGAGAAGATGATGAAGATGAAAGCTTTGGATGGGTGGTTATGAGTTGGAGCTTTAGGGTGATGATTCTGGTGAAGATGGTGAGGTTGTTAAGATGGTTGGTGGGTGAATGTTGAAGATGAAAGTGGTTGTATTTTGGTGAAGATGGATGTTTAGTGGTTATGGACATTGTGGAGGAAGGTGGCGATGGTGGGAATGGGTTGATGTTGATAATGAAGATGGTGAATGGGGTGCTGCAAGGTGGTGGTGAGGAAGGTGAGTATATTGTGTTGTTGAGTTGAAGATGTTATTCTGTAAGATGCTCTCTGAAAAACCTCTGATAAAAAAAATTCTCCCCCTCCCCTTTTTGTTTTCACTTTGCTTTCTTGTAAGCATAGATGACTCATCTGCAACCCCCGATGAGATCAGTTTTGGTAGCAGATAGAGTGGTTGTTGCTTTCTAGCTCAGTTTCCATTTCCATGTTTTTTTCTTGAGGTTGTCACCTACTCATGCTTCAAATCTCTTCTAATTTACCATTTTTATGTTGCATTGAACCTTAAGTTGAAGGGGTTTGGTAGGCTTGGTAGATGGTTGCAAAGAAAATAGATAATGAGATGTTGATTGCATTTCAAATACTGATTGAACTTGGTTTTGTTGAAATGTGGTGGATGAGACCAAAAACAAAAACAAGAAGCAAGAATGTAACAGGCTGAAACATTTTATTTTTTTTTTACAAATATGAGAAAAAGGTGATCCAAAATAGAAGTAAATAAAACTTAAAAAAAAGTATTTCAAATATTGCAATTAAGCATCACTTAACACAAAAATAATATAAAAATCTTTAATTAAGAAATAAAAATTTTATGGTCAAAATCGGGTATCAACATTGTGTTATCTTAAATATTTGATTTGCACATAATTAGATATATTATTTTGATTATATTTCATTATTTGTATAAACTTCTTCTTGAATAAATAGGGAACCTTCTTATACACTGATAAAATTTAGAGAATTCAGATAATATACAAAAACTTTCTTCAGACTTTTCTTATGTCCATGTTTCTCTGTTTCTAACATGATATCAGAGCGGTCTTCCACTGCGCTCCATTAGTCCAACTCCTTATTAGTCCCGTTTGATCCAGCCTAAATGATTGGATCCATCTTTGTTGTTCTAGCCAAATACAGATTGGTTGCATTCCAGGTGTAGTTTGGTTCTGTTCCCATTGTAAATTTTCCAAGATACAAATTAATTTCATCCCAAATGCAATTTGGGCTTGGTGACTTCTCTAAAATCTCAGCGTTATGTTTTTATTATTTGTTAGTTTATTTTGTTTTCATGTGTCTAAATATGACAAACTAAAGCTTAGTAACTTTAGCTTAAGGGGAAGTGTTAGAATATTTATAACATATCTCGAGATTAAATTAAACTTGAATTTTTATTATCTTAGGGATTTGATTTTTACATAATTAAATATAGTATTTTAATTATATTTGATTGTATTTTCTTATTTATGTAATGCCCCTTTTTGCAAAAGGCATCACAACGAAAAGACAAAACTCAAAAGAAACTAAATCCCGGTTTATAAAAATTACCTGTTTATCAAATAAGTATATGAATTTGTCAATTTTTTTTCTTTTTAAAATGTGGAAAACATAAACTTAGTGGAAAATAATATAAAGAACGTTCCATACACCAAACCAAAAGATACACATCAAAAGTACTTATATACATCAAAGGATCTTAGTAAAACATAAGCAAAAGCTTTACATGCCCAAAACAATTATACACATCAGCCACCAAAAACAACATAAAGACATCAGGCCCCAAAAGCTACAAAACACATCAAGCCTCGCAAGCTACTAAGAAGGATCCTCGGACGAATCCTCCTCGAGATCCTTGATGCGGATTAAAGGATGCAAACCCAAGTGCAGGTTATCTCAAGTAATACATTTCTCGAGAGTCCGAGGTCGATCCACAAGGAATTGATGAAGAAAAAATTCTTTGAGGTAAGGAAAGCTTTGTCACAACAATAAAGATAATAAAACTTGTTCACAATTAAATTAAAGAACTTGTTTGGGCTAGGAGATCCACTTTTGATAATAATTTAAGGATAAGATTAATTTTTTTATAACTCAATTGAGATCCACGCACAATAGAGGTTCCACTTAGAAAATAAAATATTCAAAGTCCATTTAGAATTATATACGTAGTTATATTATGGTTCCTTTAATTATTTACCAACACCAATACTTGTAAATGGGTTCAAGCATTCGTTGTGCCAAACCACTTGTCTAGAATGAATCAAGAACTTCACTTTAGAAGGAGAGTTTCTAAATTGATTGGAAACAAAATATAACATATATAATGACCACTTGATAATATATCATTTAAGCACAAGAAAGAAATTCATCTAACCTTATTTTATTACTAAAAGCTTCACCCCTTCACCCAAGCAAGATGAGGATTAGTTACTCATGAACAAGAAAAAAGAAAGAGAAAAAAAAAAAAGATGAAAATAACTTCAATTTAGAACAAAGAAAACTACAACAAGAGAAACAAATAACAGAATAGCATAATCTCAGCTAAGATTCTTCAAAATGATCAACCAAGGCTCCTTTATATAGACCTTGAGGAGTACAAAATGAGAATAAAGTTATTTAATGAGTGTGTAGATGATGGGTGGATGAGTGAAAAATGACAATGGAGTTATTTAATGAGTAGGTAGATGATGGATGGATGAATGGAAAATGACAATGGAGTTAATTAATGAGTGGGTGGATGATTAATGAGCGGGTGGATGATTATTGAGTGGGTGGATGATTAATGAATGGGTGGATGATTAATGATGATTGTCTCTCCACTCGTACCAACTAATTCAATTATCTTCACACGATTATAACTCTATTAAAACGTCATTTTCTGGAAAAGTGATCTCGTGAAAGTTGAAGGATTTTGTCTTATCTTTCCAATGCCACTAGTTTCATCTCCATACAACTCCTACAGCTCAAATTCCAGGCCAATCACTACACACTGCTCAAGCCCAGCTATAGCTCCTCTGTTCTAACTTATAAACCCAATATGACCTCCAATCCATCCGAACTGGTTCTTGTGCTTTTCATGAAAGTTGTAGATTTGGGTCTTAACTTTCAAATGACACTAGTTTCAACTCAATGCAACTTATACAACCCAAGTTATGCCCTGATTAGTACACACTACTAGGGTTTTAGTGACAGAACCCTTTTTTTGACTTCCATATCCAATTAGCTCTACTAGATGTTTGATTGAGACTTCGAGCTCTTCATCAAAGTTGTAGAGCTTTCTCTCAGCTTTCCTACAAGGTAAAATTTATAATTGCTAGACATCTAAAACTTAAGATATGACCCAAATATAGAAATAATGTAAAATCTTAATAATGCTAGAAAATATCAATTAAGCCTAATTTGAACCCAAACTTACAAAACATGGCTAAGCTCAATCAATTAAGTGCATGGAGAGTGTAAATGATTAAAAATAAGAGTTTATTAATGTATAAAATATATGATTATCAAATTTCCCCACACTTAGCTTTTTGCAC
The DNA here is from genome assembly GCA_029884605.1 of Ormosia emarginata. NCBI lineage: Eukaryota > Viridiplantae > Streptophyta > Magnoliopsida > Fabales > Fabaceae > Ormosia > Ormosia emarginata. The sequence continues at coordinate 7,968,825 of JAQQTP010000056.1, read as the reverse complement.
TCCTGGGCAAAACACATAAGACCAAAGCTAGGAAACAAAGAAAAATAATACAGACTCAAAAGCTAAAAACATTAAAAGACTCAATTTTCAATGATATTCAAGAATGTAAAATTTTATAAACAAGAAGAGCAACCAAAAATTTAGGGGATCAAAATATTCTTGAGGTAATATTTCTTCGCATCTCAAATCAACAAGTAAGGAAACTTCAGTTGAAAAACATGAATAAAAAATGATAGATCCTCATAGAATTCAATATCAATCCCTCAATTGTTTAAAAGGTAAGTATTTCACTCTATTCAACCCATGAATAATTATATTACCATAAGCTTGCTCACCTTCTACTTCTCCGCTACTAAAAAACACATGCACATAAAAATTAAGAGGACTTTATTCAAGGTTGTAATGAGACCATGGTAAAGGAAAGGGGGTAATATGGATATGACAAGTTAAAATACTAAAGAGAATAGAAGAGCATCAGGGTACAGTTAGAGTGAAGAAGATGTTTGAAAACATTCAGTTTAAATCTCATAAAGAACAATGACCAATATTTGACTAATGTTTTGTTGAAGATCGATCCCCAATTGGTGAGTTAAATTCATTGTTAGGCCTGAACCTTCTCATTCTTTTCTTGTTGTTTCCAAGCATCCACCTTCATTCTAGGTATGGATATATCACATGGTGTATCAGGAGATTCTGATAGTCTTTTGATTGTAGCAGTGGTCAGCTCTTTCTTCTTTTTTTTTCAATATTTTGCACACACATCCCCACACTTGTTTAAGAACAAAGCCAATGCTCTCTTATTCCCTAAGGTTGAGAAAAACATATGTTTTTTTTGTTCTTTTTAAGGCACGTAATAAGATAAAAACAAATAATGGTCAAATAAGCTCAAAGGAGTTATACAAGGAAAAATATACAAGGTTGATTATTTGATCAAAGTAGCTATTTCAAAATGCCTCAATCATGTTTATGTATGCATGTGAAAATGTAGCCTAAAAAAGAATCAAAGCAAGTTATAGAGTAACAATTCCATGAGTGAAAAAATCACACAAGAAAGAAGAAAATGGTATAGTGTAACACCCTTGTGGGGATGTCACATTTATAAATAAAATAACAGAAAGATAAATAAAATCTACCCAAGTTGTAAAACATTTGTAACATAATATTGCGGGTTATAAAAATTCTTCTTGTTAAACAGAATAGTATTAAATAAAATAGCGCGGAAACACAAAATAAACAAACTAATATCACACATAATATACATATGGTTCTAGTTATAAGTTATACAAATAATTTACAACTATCCATATTTAAACTAAAACAATGAAACAAAACAAAAAGAAAAGTTAAAATATACAAATGCAGACGCGCCCAAGTACACATCATAAATATCTAACCTCTCAAGGATCACTCTCGGATGAAACTTCAGGTGATAGATATCCGGGATGCCTCGACCATCTATCGGACACGGGTCCGGTGACGGTCGATACGCATGGTGTTCGATCTCGCTAGGTGCATCAAACATACTGCCCCAATGACGCCTAAGAGATAGCGGCAACTCCACATGTAAGTACAACAAAGTAGAAAAGATCGGCACTCCATCAAACTCAGTACGGATAGACACCGTTAGACACCCCACATACGTAACCGAATCACGATCCTCTCACAGACGCCAGGCTTCAGAGCCTCCATGGAACTTCAGTCTCACAAACCCAAAGAAACCTGGTAGCGTCATATCCACACAATCAATCCAATGGATATGGATGATCGGATGGTTCTTGCTCGTAGAACTGATCTTCGGTTTGCTGCTCTTCCTCCTCCTCTGGATACTCACACTCAAGAGGCTGTTCCTTTTCCTCAAACTCTTTATCACATAATTTAAAATATACAGAGAACACATACAAGAAAGAGGTAAGATAAATTAAATCATCACAAACATGGTAAATAAGAAAACGACAATACAACAGATAAAACAATTCATACAATATAGAATGCCATAGCAACATAAACATAAATACAATATCCCGTATATAATATAAGAATTAAATATATATGATATCACGATAAAAATATAATGATGTACAACACGTATACATATGCAATATGACACGATCCTACTCCATGGAGCTAAACACATACGGTCTACATCGAGAGAATGACCCGCAAAATCTATTAGTACCACGGTTGCCCAACTAAACTATTCTGCGGTCTCACGTTGCGTCTATAGCCCACAGTCACATGGCGTGGTGTAGCACACTGTCTAACATCGTGTCACTACAGGCAATGTACTATTAGACTTTATAAGATCTCGATTAAATATAGTGCGTGTCGAGTCCATTAGTGTGTTGCCAGTTACCACGGCCCAGAGGAGCGACCAACTATCCACATATGGGATACCGCACACTAACGTCTCCAAGTCCATAAAGAAAATGAAGCACACTACGTTTATCGCACCGACAATACGATGTGATTCACCTCGTCAATCAATCCACCAAAAATTGGCATTAACTCAATGCATAATAGAAAAATTACCAGAATACCCTCAATGGTATAAATATGCGTATTTACACAAATGCCCTCAATGGCAGAAACTCATGCCCTCATGGCAGAAATAAATACAGTAAGTCCCACTAGACAAATACTGTTTCACAACCTGTCCGATTTCACCACTTAGCCTGACAGTAAAATTCACTGTTTTCATCAATCGCGTAGAAATTTTATCTCGTTTTCACAATTCTGTCTTTTTTTACAAACGTTTTTAAATCGCGTAAATATATTTTACTATTTTTAAAATCGCGTAGGGTTTTTAACACATTTTCTCAATCGCGTAAGGTTTTTAAATTATTTTCTGGTCCGAATTCCTTAAAAATTACTATTTAAATAAACAGAAATAATATTTAATATGTTTAAACTACGTAGAATATTTTTCATACCGTATACTTGTCTTTTGGACATCTTTTCTATCTTATTTGTCTGTTTTTACTAAAAATTGACAAAAATTTACTCCTTATTCTGATTTTGTTTAGAAACTTATAATAATGGTTTCCTAATTTTTCTCGTAAAAATTTCTTTTACTTAATTTTTAATCATATAATTTAACTTTTTGAAAATCACTAACATGCTTCAAAATATAATATGAGCTACATGTTAGAAATTTACAAAAGCTACTGTATTTTCTTCTAATAGTAAAATCATTAGTTTTAACTTCTTGAACTTAATTCTAATCAATTTATTTCTTCAAAACTCATTGTAGAAAAAAAATTCCTTTTAACATATATTGCTTCTTTTTGATTGAAAATGGTTTGGAAATGATTTTAGAAATCATAAATCCTTGACTTTGGCATGTTGGCCGAAATACTTAAAATTTCCATTTGATTGCTACATTCATTTTTCTTGCTCTAAACAATTTTGCATCTTGTTAATTTTCCTAGGTTAATTAAATCACACTCTTAGAAAATTGATAAGAACATTTTGGTTCTCCTTTTTGGTTGAGGCCGTAAGCCTTGGTGGTGTGTTCTTTGGAACACTCATGCAATCCTTGACATGTTGTTCACATCCTAATATTTACACATGCATCTACTAACACATACAATATTTCAAAGCCTGTAGACATGCAAATTAATACAAATCACAAATATAAAAGCTAATAACAAACACAAATGAATCTTTATGGATTCTACAATCACAAACAATTTCCATCTTCTTACCACCACCCAAGGATGATAAGATTTAAGTCTTCCTCTTACCTTAAATGAAGACAAACACTCTTTCACTCTTTTCTAGGGTTTTGGTTTTCACCCTCCAAGACACCTATCAAGTTTAAACAAAATTCTACAAGTTATTAACATGAAAGAAAGCTTAAACCATGGATCAATCATGGCTTAGAACTTTGCAAAAGAATTTAGAAATGAAAAACAAGAAATTTCACCTTCTAGGTAAAATCTCCCAAGTAGGTTTTCAAGCCCAAGATGAAGGATTTTGCAAGAACTCTCAACTAGAGATGTTCTTAGAATTGTGTTTAAGTTTAGAAAAGTTGGTTGGATAAAATTTTAGGTGGATGGATGGTGAGGAATGGTGTTTGGCCGAATGGACCTTCAAGAAAACAACAATGGAGTTTGGTATTTTTGGAAGAGAGAGAAAAGAGAAAGTGTTAGAAAATCAAGTGAAGAATGGCCTTCCAAGAGTCAATGGCCGTAGACTTCAATGCACAAGGAGGTGTCCATTTGGTTGGCTCCATCCAAGCCTTAGGAATGATCAATGGTGAGGATTAAAACTTGATCACCAAGCTTAGCTCTCATTGGTTAATCTAAGCCTAGTCACTAATCCTTGTCATTAAGCCTTGTCACTAATTAAGCCTTGTCACATGCTTAGTCACATGCTCTTGAATGTTCCACCTCTAATGATGCTTAATTAAGCTACTAATCCTATTAAGTTTTTACTAAACGTAGGTCTCGCAAAATATTTCCGGGTCCATTACCGCTTATTTGTACTGACTAATAAAATAATATTATAATAATATAAAATTATTTTATTTTACAGTTAAATCCTAAAAATTAAAAGAATACTAACCATATCATTCAAAATTGGGTTTAGTAAGATCCTCCAGCTCCGAATAATTAAATTAAGATTTCTCCGGCCCAAAAAATATTATTTTTTTTTGTCCCGGAGCAAATTACACAAAAAGTCCAAATAAAATAACAGACAGTAATATAAAACAGTAATTCATACAGAAAAACAACAAATAGTACAAAAAGGACACAACGGTCATTTATCCTAAAGTTGAAAAACATTAAACAATACATTCGGGACACAACGGTAATTCATCCAAAAGTTTAGGGTGTTACATATAGATATTCAATTCATTCATCAATAGGCTCAAAATCTCACAAGACATATATTTATCATTCTCAATCTATCAATTCAACATTCATAACCAAGCATGTGAAATTTTAGACAGAAGACAATTTATTCAAACATGCTATGATCCCTGAATTTCAATTGCTTTATAGGATATGAGAATTTATTCACTTGAATCATTCAAAGGAAATCAAATGATAGAACTTTGTTACTTTCACAAATCATCATAGAATAGTTATTTCCCCAATCTAGATGCGTCTCAGGAGTAATTTACTTTAAAATTAAAATTACTCCTTAGTCTGCCATCCCTAATTGGTTTTGCTGTAGGTTTTTGATAGTCATATAACTAAACATACTTCTCAATTTAGATGCATCTCAAGAGTAAAATTACTTCTTACTCTGTTATCATTCATTGGTTTAGTAAGTTCATGACAATGATATCATACTTCACAAAAAAAAATTTTTGGTCAACTATCCTTCCCCTCCAACCAGATCACAATATTGTTCTCAATGTTAAAATATAGATGAGTAAAGGATAGAAGATATTACCTGTTGTGGCAATAACTAAAAAGAGAAATCTGACACAAATTTAAACAAAAACAAAGTACGATAAATAAAACCAAAGGTAAAGAAAAGTTATAGATAAAGTGTTAGATCTGGCTTGCGTTTCATGCTGCTTGCTCACTGCTTCCTTTTGACCAATTTATCTGAGCTTTTTTTTATTTTTTTAACTTCAAGAAAACCTTCAAGGTAAAGAAGTATAGAAACCCCTGAAGGACCCTGCTCAAAGGATCATCTATCCAAAACCAAAATATAGTAAAATCATACAAAGATAAAAGAAATAAAATAACAAATGATGACGTACATTTATGTATAGTTTCATGGTGTATCTTTATACTGCGCATCATGAGTGCAGTAATACCAAGACGACTTAGCCAATCTTGGAATTCTTCTCTCTTCTGCTTTGAGATTGTTTTGGATTGAGCTATGATGCAACTAATAAAAGTGCATAAATTTGACAGCTACCACCAACGACCACAACCAGTGAAAGGTCGCTGGAGAGCCTATGGCATTAAATCACAGGATCTAGCTTAGTTGCATAGTCACGCAAATATGCTAACACGAGGCGCTTCTATCTGCCCATCATCTCAGCTTGCCTAAAAGGTAAACTTTAGGACACTGAGAACAGCTCTCTACAGAGCATGGCACATGAACCTTATTTACATACTAGTATGTGAATGTCTCCTCCTGAGTATATGATGGTAATTAAAAGTTTCAAACCCAAGTGCAGGTTGTTTCAAGTAGTAAATTCTCAAGAGTCCGAGGTCGATCCATAGGGAATTGATAAAGAAAAAATTATTTAAGGTAAGGAGAAGATTTGTCACAATACTAAAGGTGATAAAAGTTGTTCACAGATGAAAATGATTTGCTTGGGTTAGGAGATCCACTCTTGGTAATAAATTAAAGACAAGATTATTTTTTTTTATAACTCAATTGAAATCACACATAATGGAGGTTCCTATCGAAAAATACAACATTCAAAGTTCAATTTAGAATATATATGTAATCATATTATAGTTCATTTAATTATCCACCAATACTTGTAAATGATCTCAAGCATCCAATATGCCCACATCTTGTCTACAATGAATCAAGTTCTTCATTATACAAGAAAGGTTTCTAAATTAATTGGAAACAACATACAACACATATAATGATCACTTAAAAATATATCATTTAAGCACAAGAAGGAAATTAATCTAACCTCAACTTTTTACGAAAAGCTTCACCTTTTCACGTAAGCAAAATGAAAATTAGGTACTTATGAACAAGAAGAAAGAAAGAGATAAGAAGAAAAAGATGAACATAACTTCAATTTAGAATAAAGAAAACTTCAACAAGAGAAACAAATAACACAATAGCATAATCTAAGCTAAGATCAAAGATGATCTGAATGAGCACCCAAGCTCCCTTTTATAGAGCTAAAAGAGTACAAGATGACAATGAAGTTGTTTGATGATGATGAATAAATGCCAAAGTAGTTGCATGGTAATGATGAATGAGTGGAAATTATAGAGATTCTTATCTCTGAAATGTTTCTACTCTGAGCTCATGGCGTGAGCTAGAACCAGATTAAGTGGTCTTCATGAAAGTTCTAGGAAATTGTCTTAGCTTTCCATAGCCATTAGTTTCAGCCAAAATTACCACCTACAGCTTGAGATATGGCCCAATTATTGTACATAGGTTAGGCCTAACTTCAGCTCCTCTATTCTCACTTCCAAGCCCAATATCACCTTCAAGACTTTCGATCTGGCTCTTGTGTTCTTCATGAAAGTTATAGATTTAGGTCTTAACTTTTAATTAGCACTGATTTCATTCCCAAAGCTCTCCTATAACTCAAAATATGATATGATGAGTACGCATAGGTCAAGCTATTAGGTTCAGAATTCTAGATTTTACTTTAACTTCAATTTGAGTTATCTAAACGTGTGTTCCAAGTCTTGAGGTCTTCATGAAAGTTATAGAAATTTGTCTTAGCTTTAAAACAAGACCAAAATCACTTGCATATATATTTGTAACTCAAATTATAGTCAATTTACTGAAAAAGCCAAGTGAGAAGATTATACAATGAATGAAATATATTGCTATCAAGTGAATAGTTATTAGAGAATTATATTAACTTTTCAACAAAACCAAAATCATATGAATCAGATAATTGCAACTCAAATTGTAGCCAATTTACTTAAGAATGCAATCACTCAAATTAATGATAATTCAAGCAATAATTTCTTTAATGATTCAATTAAGCTCAATTTCATAAAATGCTACAAAATTAACTTAATTAAGCCAAATTGAACTTTAAGAAGCCTAGTGAGAGGATTATAAAATGAATAAAGTACATTGCAATCAAATTCCCTCACACTAAACTTTTGCACTCCCGGGCAAAACACATAAGACAAAAACTAGGGAACAAAGAAAAACGACACAAACTCAAAAGCTAAAAACTCTAAAAGATTAAATGAATCAAGAAGAGTAATCAGTCATTCAAGGGATCAAAGCATTAATGAGGTAACATTTCTTCACATCTCAAACCAACAAGCAAGGAAACTTCAGTTGAAAAGAACGAATCAAGAATGATAGATCCTCATAAGATTCACTCTGAATCCTTCAAGCATTCAAAAGGTAAGTATTTTACTCAATTCAACCCATGAAAAATTGCACTACCATAAGCTTGCTTATCTTCTACTTCTCCACTACTCAGAACACATGCACACACAAATCATGAGGACTTTATTCAAGGTTGTAATAGGATCAAGGTAAAGGAGGGTGGTAATATGAATTGACAAGTTAAAAACCAAAGAGAATAAAAGAGCATGAGAGCTAAGTTCAATTAACAAGCATGAAAGTTCATCACAACTCCACCTAACACAAATTTCCTTTATATATTCTTTTCCTTTTTTGCCTTGTTGACCCTTCTTTACACATTTGTTTTTTTTTTCATAAATATAAACACATTTTTTTAATTAACCACTCTTTCCTTTTTTCACCAACCATTTTGCACAGACAGCCCCACACTTGTTCAAGAACTCATCCAATGACAAAGCTAATGTTCTCTTATTCCCTAAGGTGAGGTAAGAACATGGTTTTTCATTTAAAGCACATAATGAGTTAGAAACAAGGAATGGTCAAATAAGCTAAAGGGGTTAAGTAAAGAAAAATATACAAGATTGGCTATTTAGTTAAAGTAGTTATTTCAAGAAAAATGTCTCAATTATGTTTATATATGTATGTGAAAATGTAGCCTAAAAAAGAACCAAAGCAAGTTCTAGAGTAACAATTCTATGAGTGAAAATCACACAAGAAAGAAGAGAATGGTACAAATGTTCAATCCATTCGTCAATAGACTCAAAATCTCAGAAGAAATATTTCTATCATTCTCAATCCACTATTTCAACATTCATATCCAAGCATGTGATTTTTAAGAAAGAAGACAATTTATGCTATGACCCAAGATATGCTTTTTGCTACTTCTAAAATAATTATTTCCTCAACTAAGATGCGTCTCAAGAGTAAAATTACCTCCAGGGCAAAATTTACTCCTTACTCTGTCATCTTTAATTGATTTTACTATGAATAGGTTTCTGACAATCTTATCAATAAACATACTTTCTCAATTAAGATGTGTCTCAAGAGCAAAATTCACTCCTTACTTTGTCATCCTTAATCGGTTTAGTAAGTTACTGATAATCATATCATACTTCCCAATTTTTTCAACTATCCTTCCCCCCAACCAGATTACAACGTTGTCTGCAATGTTAAAATATAGATGAGTAAAGGATAGAAGATAGTATCTGTTGGAGAAATCTGACACAAATTTAAATAGAAACAAAGTACGATAAATAAAACCAAAGGTAAAGGAAAATTAAAGGTGAAGTTTCAAATTTGGCTTTCTTTTCATGTTGCTTCCCTCACTACTTCCTTCAGACCAATCTATCTGAGCTATTGTTGGATCATGTTCATAAACAAAAACTTCTAATTTATCAATCAACTCATCAATAGTGGAAGCAGAGATAAGAAGTTGTCTTGCCAAAGGTGTGATAAATTTTTGTTCCACAACTTTGTCAAGAAAAAATAACAAAAGATCAAAGAAATTATTTACATTCAACAAAAAATAACAAAAGATCAAAGAAATTATTTACATTCAACAAACCTATGGGTTTGTGGTGGATGTTCAGTTGCACCCAAGAGACAATTTGAAAAATTTCTTCCAAAGTACCAAAACTACCTGGTAAGGCAATAAATGCATCAGAGTTGTCAAGCATTGTCTTCATTCGTGCATGCATAGATGATACCTTAAGTTCCTCCTCAATTATCTTTCCAGTGATGTTCTTTGGAATTAAAGGTCCAAGAATAATACCTAAAACCTGACTGCCTCCTATACAAGCAACAAGTGATACAGCCCCCATTAACCCATGACAACCTCTCCCATATACAGTATCAATATTCATCGCAACAAGTATTCGATCAAGAGTGCTTGCTGTATTTGCAAGCTCTAAACTATTCCCATACATAGACACATAAAGTACACAGATATTTATAAGTTTACGAACAGGAGGTCCCATAATTTCACTTTCCCTCTGAATGATTATGAATTGAAGGAAAGTGAAAAGAATGAATTGTTTAAATAGGAAAAGAATGGAAAAAGTAATGATAGCACCTATATGGGTAGGCTAACTGTTATTAGAAAAGTTTGAAATTAAGAAACCAATTTTTTTTATTTTTTATTATTATTCTTTAACTTCAAGTAAACCATAAGGGTAAAGAAGTCTAGAAACCCCTGAAGGACCCTGCTTAAAGGATCGTCTGTCCAAAACCAAAATACAACAAAATTATACAAAGATAAAAGAAATATAATAACAAATGATGACATACCTTTATGTACAGTTTTCATGGCATATCTTTATACTGCGTGTTATGAGTGTAGTAGTGGCATATCTTTGAATGATGTGTCACTAGTGCAACATAAGAACTCCACAAGAATTGCCGAATCGATAACAAGAATCTTTGAGTCCTTTCCGTCCTGCTTACAGAATAACAACCCTCTATCTTCCTGCAAACCTAATTAAAGGCCTGTATTCTAAGAAGATAGTACCTGACTACAACCAGTCAAAACTCGCCATAGAGGCCTACTAATTAAAGTAGGTATAACTTAGTTAACAGTTTTTGTTCACTGTAAAGACGAGACGCTTTTATCTGTCCATCAGCGCTACAGAGCCTTAGTTCCAAGAACTAGGAATATAGCACATGGCTCTCTATAGAGCATGACACACAAACCTTATTTACACACTAGCATGTGAAGATCTCCTCCTGAGTCTATAATAGGACGGGCATTTGCCCAAGGCTTCTAATCTAATTAAAGATCAAGTACAACCAAAGTTTCACCCTTTTTTTGTTTTTCTTTTCTTTTCTGAAGAAGAAGAAGAAAAAATGTACATGTTATTGTGGACGTGGCTCACATATGCCTCTGGTTTAACGTCCAGAAACAACTTAAACGCCTTCTATGAGTCGAGGATAAGCTTCCATCCAATTTTCTTATAAATTGGTAAAGAGGGTCTTTTAGAGTCAGATTCTCAAGACTGTAATGTTTTTGTTCCTCCTTGAAGAGATTCCACAAGTTAAGAAATTCACGATGCACATATCCACAAGAATGCATATCAAGAGTCAATAAGATATCATCTAATGACTCCTTACTCAATCCATTCTTAATGAAACAAAAATTTTATCTTTTCTATTCGTGGAAACCATCCTCAAAGAACGACATTGCGTTACAATTCCATCATGCACATTTGTGAAAAACTTGTAACCTTTTTACTCTTCTCTTTTTAGAATACAAACTTCTACCAAGACCTGGCATGTATGAGCCAAATGAAATTGAAAACTCACCTGCTAGTTGGACCTTTGCTTCGATTATTCAGCGTACATCTTCTGGCATACCCTTGTGCATTAACAATCTCAATCTTTCACATCTAACTTCGTAAAATTTTGTTAGAGCATTTTGAAGAAGATAAGGAAAATGTTTTCTCAGGTTTGAAAGAATGACATCCATTTTAAAAGAGAATGAATCAGTTATTTTGGAAAATTGAAAAACAAACTGACTTGAGAGTCACGGAGTACTATTATCCACCATTTAACCAGGAACACAAAGAACTGCAAAAAAAAAATAAAGCCACAAAATTAGAGTAAATTTTTCTCATAACAAGGATCCGAAAGGGAAATGAATTCTACCTCAGCAACTTGATTTTCCAGAAATGGTTTAAGTCTTTGTCCATTGACCTTAAACACATCACCATTCTTAGGATTCTCAATGTCTATGGCCCCATAAGGATATACATGTTTGACAATAAAAGTGTTAGTCCACCTAAATCTCAATTTTCCAAGGAATAAGTGAAGATGAGAATTATAAAGTAGAACTTTTTGAACAATTTCAAAAGATTTTCTTAAAATTGATTTGTCATGAAAGCTTTTTTAGTTTTCATATGCATCATTTCTTAATTCCTCAAGTTTATTTATTTGCAATTTGCATAACCTGCAAGCATCATCAAGATTTAAATTGAAAGCTTTAATGGTCCAAAATGCTTTATGCTCTAGTTCTACAGGTAAGTGACAGGGTTTTCCATAGACTAACCGATAGGGTGACATGCCTAAAGATGTTTTGAAAGCAGTATGGTAACCCCAAAGTGCATCATTTAGTCTTAAAGACCAATCTTTACGATTTGGGTTAACTATTTTTTCCAAAATTTGTTTAATCTCCCTATTTGTTAATTCTACTTGTCCATTTGTCTGAGGATGATAAAGGGTGGCAATTTTGTGGGTAATACCATATTTCTTCATGAAAGATTCAAATGGTTTATTGAAAAAATGTATTCCCACATCACTTATGATATCTCAAGGGATTCCAAATCGACTCAAGACATTTTCTTTTAAAAATTTAAGAACAGTTTTATGATCATTGTGTCGACATGGAATCACCTCAATCTATTTTGAGACATAATTAACTGCAACTAAAATATACATAAATCCAAATGAGGATGGAAATGGACCCATGAAATCAATTCCCCATCTAAAATTTCAATAACAAGGATAGGGTTCAAAGGCATCATATTTCTTTTAGAAATAGAACATAATTTCTGACAATTTTCGTAACTTTTGCAAAAGGTATAACTGTCCTTAAATAAAATGGACAAATAAAATTCACACTGCAAGATTTTCATAGCTATTTTCTTTGAAGAAAAATGACCTCCACATACTTTTGAGTGACAATATTTAATGACACTACCTACCTCACTGTCTGGTACACATCTCTGAAAGATTTGATCAAGACAATATTTGAATAAATATGGGTTGTCCCAATAAAAAAATTTCACCTTAGTCAAAAAAACTTTCTATCTTGATGTGACCACTGAGGCGGTATCTTTCCTGTTATAAGAAAATTGACTATGTTAACAAATCAAGGCATTAAATTAACAAAAAATAAAAATTCATCAGGAAAAGAATCATTGATAGGTGTGTTATCAAAAGGTGAGCCTGTTGTAAGTTTGGACAAATGATCTGCAACAACATTTTTGGCTTCTTTCTTATCTTTTATTGTGATGTTAAATTCTTGAAGCAATAAGATCCACTGTATTAACCTAGGTTTGGCATCCTCCTTAGACATTAAATATCTAATAGCAACATGATTAGTGAAAATAACAGTAGAAGAACTAATTAAATAAGATCAAAATTTGTCCAATACAAAAATTATAGTAAGTAGTTCTTTTTCAGTAGTGGTACAATTCATTTGTGTACTATTTAAAGTTCTACTTGCGTAACAAATCACATGAGGCCTGCCTTCCTTTCTTTGGCCTAAAACAATGCTAACAACAAAATCACTAGCATCACACATCAACTCAAAAGGTAAAGACCAGTCAGGAGATTGCATGATAAGAGCAGATGTCAGAAGACCAATTAATTTTTCAAAAGATTTTTTACATTCTTGAGTTCAATCAAATGGTGCATCTTTTATCAGAAGATTGCATAATGGTCTAGATATGAAACTAAAGTCCTTAATGAATTTTCGATAGAATCCTGCATGTCCTAAAAAGGAACGAACTTCTCTGACTATTTTTTGGGGAAGGTAAATGTGCAATTAATTTAACTTTGGCCTTATTAACTTCAATTCCTTCAGAAGATATCACATGAGCTAACATGATTCTTTCTTGTTCTCCAGTAAGGATTGATGAAATTACTACTAGAAAGCTTTATTCTTCTCCCAAAAATGTGTACTTCAACCCAGTAGGTAATGACTTTAGTTCTAGTGTGGGTACTTCTTCATGAGCATTATCATTCATGGGTTTTAGCTTTTCAAATCTCAGCTTCCGTCCCTTGTATTCCATTACCTGTGTATAATCAAGCAAAGAACATATTTAGAAATATCATCATCTTCTTGTGTACCTGAATTAAATGAATTAATTAAACAAACTTCTAATGGGTCAGAAGAACTCTCTTTTAGAAAATGATCATCTACAATGGCTCAATCCCATCAGCTTCCTCATTTTCATCATGGACTTCATGTGGTTACTTGCATCTGTTGAAAACATTAAGCTCCAGTGTCATGTTTCCAAATGTTAGCTTCATTACTCTATTCCTACAATTTTTCAAAGTATTAGATGTTGCTAAAAATGGGCGACCTAAAATAACAAGAGTTGACTTGGAATTACTAACCATAGGTTCAGTTTCCAAGACAATAAAATCCATATGATATATGAATTTATTAACTTGTACCAACATATCTTTCACTATTCCTTTTAGAATTTTAATTGATCTATCAGCAAGTAGAAGAGTTACAAAAGTTAGTTTTAACTCACCCAGATTAAGTTGTTGATAAACTGAATATGGAAGCAAATTAACACTAGTACCAAGATCAAGTAAAGCGATCAATTTTATATTCTCCAATAATGCATGAAATCGTAGGATAACCAGGGTTTTTATGTTTCAAAGCATTATTGCTTTGAATAATGGAACTTACCTGTTCAGTCATAAAGGTATTCTTTTTCATATTTAATTTTCTTTTAACAATGCATAAGTCCTTCAAAAATTTTGTATAAGAAGGAACCTGTTTGATAGCATCTAACAACGGAATATTAATCTTCACTTGTTTAAAAATTTCAAAAATTTCAGTATGGTGGTTCAATTTCCTTGAATTGCTTTATGCTTAAGAAAATGAGGGTGGAGGAGATGAGAGTTTGGTCTCATTTTAGCCAAATGACTTATCAACCTCTTTCTTATCTTGGAGGATTGATTCATTATTTTCTTCACAAGGCTCATACTTTGTTTTTCAATAACTTTTCCACTCCTAAGAGTTATCACAGAATTGACTTGATTTATTTGTTAGTTTACTGAACTACCCTCATTTAAACTATATTGACCCTTGGGATTCAGTTAAGGTTGAGAAGGAAATTTTCATTTCTCATGAATGATGAATACAGAAGTAAGTTTGGAAAGATTGTCTTTTATATCAATCATGGTTTGAGTGTTTTGTTTATTGATGGCCTCTTACTTTTCTATTAATGCATTCAATGTTCCTTCAAGGTTTTTCCTATATGGTGGGATATAAGGTGCATATCCTTAAGAATTTTGAGAATCCTGTTATTCCTGTGGAGATGGTGGTTGCATAAATTGTGCTTGATTATTATTCCTCCAACTAAAGTTCGGGTGATTTCTCCTCCCGGATTGTAAGAATTTGAAAAAGAAGAGGTGAATGACTTTTTAAAATTGTTCATTACATTTACTTGCTCATGCACAACTTTAAAAATAGGAATATTTGGACATTCATTTGTCAAGTGTCCTAATTTATCACAAATATCACAAATTTCTTCATTTTGCACTTCTTTCATTTTCCCTAATTCCATGGATTCAACCTTTCTTGCTAGACTGACATACCTAGCATTTAGATCTTCTTCTTGAATAAGATAATATTTTCCTTTACTAACATTTGCAAGGTTATATTTAATTGAATTTTCAGAAGGATTAGTACCATGCCAAGATTGAGAATTTTCAGCCAAATGGTTTAAATAATCTAAAGCTTCTTTTGGTTCTTTATCAAGAAACTAGCCATTGCACATTGTTTCCACAAATTGTTTGGTTTCGGGAGTTAAACATTCATAAAAGAAGCTTATAGTACGTCATTTTTCAAAACCATGATGTGGGCAAGAATTTAACAAATCTTTAAAACATTCCCAACTTTGAAAATACGCTTCATTTGAATTTTGGGAAAAATTTTGGATTTGTCTTTTCAAAGCATTGGTTTTATGTGTTAGAAAAAATTTCTTTAAAAACTCACCTTGCATTTCTTGTCATGTGCCAATTGATCTTGGTTCAAAGCGCTAAGCCAAGTTTGTACTTTATCTTTCAAAGAAAAAGGAAACAATTTAAACTTAACAATATCTTCGGTACAATTTTGATCATTGAAAGCAATACATACTTTCTCAAATTCTTTTAGATGTAAATATGGGCTTTCAGATTCTAAACCATGGAAATTAGGAAGTAAAGAAATCATACCCGACTTAAATATAAAATTGTTAGCAGTGAGTGGAAAGATAAAACATGATGTACTAGAATTTCGAGGTGGTTGCAAATATGCACGCATAGTTTGCAATGGTTGATTTTCATATTCATCATGTACACTTTCATTTTCAGCTCGTGGTTCATTTTCAGCCATTGTGTCAATTGTGTGTGATTGTGATTCAAACAAATCAATATATAAAGTACTTGGATTAATTTTAACCAAACGACCATAATTTAAATCACGATACTAATTAAGCATAAATAATTGACATAAAAAAAATAATATACAAGTTAGTAAGTCAGAAAACAAAAATAAATGACATAAGTAAATAAGTCAGAAAACAAAAATAAACTACATAAATTAAAAAGTTAGATAGCATAAATAAATGACATAAATTAAAAAGTTAGATAGCGTAAATAAATGATATAAATATAAAGTTAATAAGTTAGTAAGTCGAAAGCATAAATAAAAAAATAAAAAAATATAACAAGCGTAAATAAATGACATAAATAAAAAAAAAGTTAAAAGTATAAATAAATGACATAAATATAAAAGTTAGTTAATAAGTTAGTAAGTTAATTAGTAAGTTAGTTAGTAAATTAGTAAATTAAAAAAAAATTATAAGAGTAGAGGAAGAATATACCTGATAGTGAAGTTTACTTACAGAAAGAGAACCTCAATAAATTAAAATTTCAAATCAAGTCCTCGGCAACGGCGCCAAAAACTTGATAGTAATTTAAAGTTACAAACCCAAGTGCAGGTTGTTTCAAATACTAAATTCTCAGGAGTCCGAGGTCGATCCACAAGGAATTGATGAAGAAAAAATTATTTGAGGTAAGGAGAAAATTTGTCATAATACTAAATGCGATAAAAGTTGTTTACAGATGAAAAGGATTTCTTGGGTTAGGAGATCCACACTTGGTAATAAATTAAAGATAAAATTATTTCTTTTTATAACTCGATTGAAATCACACATAATGGAGGTTCCAATCGGAAAATACAACATTCAAAGTTCAATTTAGATTATATATGTAATCATATTATGGTTCCTTTAATTATCCACCAACACTTGTAAATGGTTTCAAGCATCCACTGTGCCAGCGTCTTGTCTACAATGAATCAAGTTCTTCATTATACAAGAAGGGTTTCTAAAATAATTAGAAATAACATACAACACATATAATGATCACTTAAAAATATATCATTTAAGCACAAGAAAGAAATTAATCTAATCTCAACTTATTACCAAAAGTTTCACCCTTTCACATAAGCAAAATGAAAATTAGTTACTTATGAACTAGAAGAAAGAAAGGGATAAGAAGAAAAAGATGAACATAACTTCAATTTAGAACAAAGAAAACTACAACAAGAGAAACAAATAACACAATAGCATAATCTAAGCTATAATTAAAGATGATCTGAATGAGCACCCAAGCTCCCTTTTATAGAGCTCAAGGAGTACAAGATGACAATGGAGTTGTTTGGTGATGATGAATAAATGCCAAAGTAGTTGCTTGATGATGATGAATGAGTGGAAATTATAGAGATTCTTATCTCCGAAATATTTCTACTCTGAGCTCACGGCATGCGTCAGAACCAGATCAAGTGGTCTTCTTGAAAGTTGTAGGAAATTGTCCTAACTTTCCATAGCCACTAGTTTCAGCCAAAAATACCACCTACAGCCTGAGATATGACTTAATTACTGTACATAGGTCAGGCCCAACTTCAGCTCCTCTGTTCTGACTTCCAAGCCCAATATCACTTTCAAGACTTCCGATATGGCTCTTGTGTGCACCATGAAAGTTGTAGATTTAGGTCTTAAATTTCAAATGGCACCAGTTTCATTCCAAAGCTCTCCTATAACTCAAAATATGATTTGATGAGTATGCATAGGTCAAGCTGTCAGGTTCAGAACTCTAGATTTTACTTCAACTCTAATTTGAGTTATCCAAACATATGTTCCAGGTCTTGAGGTCTTCATGAAAGTTATAGAAATTTGTCTTAGCTTTAAAACAAGACCAAAACCACAAGCTTATATATTTGTAACTCAAATTATAGTCAGTTTACTGAAAAAGCCAAGTGAGAAGATTATATAATGAATGAAATATATTGCTATCAATGTGCCTCTTGCTATCAAGTGAATAGTTATTAGAGAATTATCTTAACTTTCCAACAAGACCTAAATCATATTAATCAGATAATTGTAACTCAAATTGTAGCTAATTTACTTAAGAATGCAATCACCCAAATTAATAAAAATTCAAGCAATAATTTCTTTAATGATCCAATTAAGCTTAATTTCATAAAATGTGACAAATTCAACTTAATTAAGCCAAATTGAACCTTAAGAAGCCTAGTGAGAGGATTATAAAATGAATAAAATACATTGCAATCAGTATATGAAAAGACGAACATCTACTCGGGGCTCCTAATCTAATTAAAGACCAAGTACAATCGAAGTGTTGCCTTTTTTTCTCATTTTTGTCTCTTTTAACCTTTTTTTTCATTTTTTTCTTTTTCTTTTTTCTTTTTTTTTTGGAAGAAAAAGATAATATGTACATCTTGTTATGATTGTGGCTCACATCTTCCTCTAGTTTTACATCTAGTAACAGCTTAAATGCCTTCTATGAGTCGAGGATAAGCTTCCCATCCAATTTTCTTATAAATTGACAAACATGGTCTTTTAGAGTCAGATTCCCAAGATTGTAATATTTTTGTTCATCTTTGAAGAGATTCCACAAGTTAAGAAGTTCACGATGCACAAATTCACAAGAATGCATCTTAAGAGTCAATAAGATATCATCTAATGACTCCTTACTTAGTCCATTCTTAATGAAAAATATTTTATCTTCTCGGATTGGGAAAACCATTCCCAAAGAATGACATCGCTTGTTACAGTTCCATCATGCACATTTATGACAGACTTGTAACCTTTTTGCTCTTCTTTTAGAATACAAACTTCTACTAAGACTTACATGTATGAGTCAAATGAAATTGAAGACTCACCTACTAGACAAGCCTTCTTCAATTATCTAGCGTACAACTTCTGGCATATCCTTGTGCATTAACAGTCTCAATCTTTTACATCTAGTTTTGTAGATTTTTGTCAGAGCATTTTGAGGGAAGGAAGGAAAATGTTTTCTTAAATTTGAGATAATAACATCTATTTTAAATTAAGATCGACTTAAATTGTGATTCAAACAAATCAATATATAAAGTACTAGGATTAATTTTAACCAAATGACCAGAATTTGAATTATGATACTAATTAAGCATAAATAAATGATTTAAAATAGAAATAATAATGTACAAGTAGGCGGTTTACACCAGCCATTAAAATATTAATAATAAATAAATGACATAAATAAAAAAATGTACAAGTTATTAAGTCAAAAACCAAAAATAAATGATATAAATAAATAAGTTAGTAAGTTAGTAAGTCGAAAAGTATAAAGAAATGACATAAATAAAAAAAAAAACATTAGAAAGCAAAAATAAATGACATAAATAAATAAGTTAGTTAGTAAGTCAGTTAAGTTAGAAAGTTAGTAAGTTAGTAAGTTAGTAAGTTAGAGTTAGAGAGTTAGTAAAGAAACCAAGGACTATCAAAGCGATCTTTTACTCTCCAGGAAAAGAGAGAAAAGATTTTATTAAAGAAAAAGCATCTCAATAAATTAAAACTTCAAGTCAAGTCCCCGACAACGACGCTAAAAACTTGATGCGGATTAAAGGATGCAAATCAAAGTGTAGGTTGTTTCAAGTAATAAATTTCTCGAGAGTTCGAGGTCGATCCACAGGGAATTAATGAAGAAAAAATTCTTTTGAGGAAAGGAAAGACTTTGTCACAATAATAAAGATAATAAAACTTGTTCACAATTAAATTAAAGAACTTGCTTGGGCTATGAGATCCACTATTGGTAATAATTTAAGGACAAAATTAATTCTTTTTATAACTCAATTGAAATTCATGCACAACGGAGGTTCCAATCGAAAAATAAAACATTCAAAGTCCATTTAGAATTATATACGTAGTTATATTATGGTTCCTTTAATTATTTACCAACACCAACACTTGTAAATGAGTTCAAGCATTCATTGTGTCAAACCACTTGTCTACAATGAATCAAGAACTCCACTTTACAAGGAGGAATTATTTACCAACACCAATACTTGTAAATGAGTTCAAGCATTCATTGTGCCAAACCACTTGTCTACAATGAATCAAGAACTCCACTTTACAAGGAGGGTTTCTAAATTGATTGGAAACAAAATACAACACATATAATGACCACTTGATAATATATCATTTAAGCACAAGAAAGAAATTAATCTAACCTTATTTTATTACCAAAAGCTTCACCCATTCACCCAAGCAAGATGAGGATTAGTTACTCATGATCAAGAAGAAAGAAAGAGAGAAGAAGGAAAAGATAAAAATAACTTCAATTTAGAACAAAGAAAACTACAACAAGAGAAACAAATAACACAATAGCATAATCTCAGCTAAGATTTTTCAAAATGATCAGCTAAGGCTCCTTTATATAGAGCTTGAGGAGTATAAAATGACAATGAAGTTATTTAATGAGTGGGTAGATAATGGGTGGATGAGTGGAAAATGACAATGGAGTTATTTAATGAGTAGGTAGATGATGGATAGATGAGTGAAAAATGACAATAGAGTTAATTAATGAGTGGGTGAATGATTAATAAATGGGTGGATGATTATTTAGTGGGTGGATAATTAATGAGCGGGTGGATGATTAATGATGCTTGTCTCTCTACTCATACCAATTAATTCAACTAATTTCACACAATTATAACTCTATTAAAACGTCATTTTCTGGAAAAGTAGTCTTCGTGAAAGTTGAAGGATTTTGTCTTATATTTCCAGTGCCACCGGTTTCATCTCCATACAACTCCTACAGCTCAAATTCCAGCCCAATCACTGCACATTGCTCAGGCTCAGCTACAGCTCATCTATTCTGACTTACAAGACCAATATGATCTCCAAGCCATTTGAATTGGCTCTTGTATTCTCATGAAAGTTGTAGATTTAGATCTTAACTTTCAAATGACACTGATTTCAGGTCAATGCAACTCATACATCTCAAGTTATGCCTTGATTAGTGCACACTGCTCGGGTTCTAGTGACAGAACCCATTTTCTGACTTCTAGGCCCAATTAGCTCCACTAGATGTCTAATTAAGACTTCGAGCTCTTCATCAAAGTTGTAGAGCTTTCTTGCAGCTTTCTTACAAGGTAAAATTCATAATTTCTAGACATGTAAAACTCAAGATATGGCCGAAATACATAAACAGTGTAAAATCTCAACAATGCTAGAAAATATCAATTAAGCCTAATTTGAACCTAAACTTACAAAACATGATTAAGCTCAATCAAGTAAGTGCATGGAGAGTGTAAATAATTAAAAATGAGGGTTGATTAATAAATAAAATATGTGATTATCAATCCTCCTCAGAAGAAGACATCCTAACAGGAGCCACAGATTCACGGGCAAGGGCCCGTGCAGAAGACATAATCGAGTCCTCTTGTGGGGTATAAGAGCGGTCACCCCACAACTCTTGGATCGGCATGTAAAACTCCAACCACACAGCGACATCAAAAGAGAAGTTAGGAGCTTCATCACGACTCCTCGCAAAAGACAGGGTCACCTCACCCACATAAACAAACCGCTCAGTATTTAGGTTGACGTGCCACGAATCGATGCCTCCATGAAACCTTAGCCTAGTGTAACCAAGAAGACCTCATCTGTACGCCATAGCAAGAACAGAAAACTAATCCAGCTAGAAACCAGGAAACTCTGGCTCGTTCCCATCACAGTCTTTAAAGAAACACATACATAAACAAAATAATAGAATAAAGAGGTGAGATCTCCTACAACAATACCAACATGGCAGCATAGAAACAACAATGACAGTAATGCCACAGAAATACACATATAATCATTGTTTCATACAGCAGATAATTCAATAAATATTCCAATGGATAATTCAACCGATAATTTAACATATATGCAAATGTCACAATGAGATGTCGACTGACTATGCATATGCACAATGGATCAATTTCCTACTCCATGGAGCTAATCACAATTTCGGAGAGAATGATCTAAAAGACATTTGTCTGTATCTCATCAACCTTAATTCAAGTGCTTTCATTTTTCTTAATTTGCGCAACATGATTTATACAAGATAGTCTCTACCAGATCGTGAATAGCATAGTGCCTGATCGAGATCGTCAAAGCGTTGCTCGGTCACCACGGCCCAGAGGAGCAACCATCTGGCCACTTGTGGGATACCCGCACCTCTAAGTTCAACACGTGAACCACACTACTCAATTCGCACCTGCACAAAGGTGTAATTCATCTCCTAGACATACAACCTCAACAAAACAAAGTCCAATGGACTTTCACAATGCATGATGAATGACTCAATGCATACATATTCAACAATGTTATGATTTCTCCATAATCATACGCCACGACTTAGCCATAACAATCATCAATAAGTTCAGGTCCCCCCTTGTGGACACGATAGGAAAATCGTAGTTTATTTTTAGTTACGTAACATCGTCATTGCAAATTTAAATCTCCGTTTTGAAACTGTTAAAACTCAATATAGAATTCAACCTCAATTTCCAATGTCCATCATGATAAAACTTTTCATGGAAAGATCCTTTTCTAACATTACTCACCAAAATCAATATTACTTTAATTTACAAAACCATTTTTCCATTACCTTTAGAAAACTCTCTTGATTAGAATACCTTAATTTTATAAATCACTAATCACTTAATTTATTAAGTTCTTAGACATCATTCAAATTCATTTTTAACCACTTTGGCTAAAAGTCATTCTTGATGTAAGGATAAAATTTTGTTCTCCTCTTTTCCATTTTATAAGTCCCTAATTATGTGTCTAATTACCTAATTATCTAAGTTCTAACTTGATACAAAATTTCCTTAGTCTTAGAATTCCCTACATGGCTGTGAACCTTAAGGGTCTAGGAACCCAAAATTTCCTTTGTTTTATAAATCACTAATCACTTAATTTATTGAATTCCCAATTGATACAAAATTTTGTCTTGGACATCCTACTTTTACCTACTTGGCCGTGAGCCTCAAGGTCCATGGGACCAAAAATCATTTTCCTTTCCAAGTGATTCACATCATACAACATATAATAATCATCATATTTTTATTCTAGCAAGTTCATACATAATATTCAAAGCAATAAAATCAAATAAAGCAAATAATCATAAAGCATTGAACTTATACAAACAAGTGAATGAATCCACACATGGATTATTCTTATACACACAAAATTCGTTCCTCACCACCATGGATGGTTGAAGAGGATAATCTCTCTCTTACCTAAAGAGATGGCAAGGAAAGAAAACTCATTAATGCCTCTTGAAATTTTCGTCCAACACCTCCAACCAAATCCTAGAAGTTTCAAACTCATAAGGTCAACACCTAAAGCTTGAGAAAAGAAGACCAATGGTCAAGCTGATGGCCCTGAACACGAAAAAGAGGAGAGAAAAATGAAGATCAAGAATCTTACCTTAAGAGCTTCAAGTTAGGGTTTGAAAGAAAATGATGAAGATGAGAGAACTAGATGGCGATTACAACAAGGAAAAGCTCCCAAATTATGAGCAGATTCAAGAACAAGGATTGATTTGAGCAAACAAACATGGAGGGTGGAAAATGGGTGCTTGGCCATGGAGCATGGAGAGAAAAAGAGAAGAAAAAAAGTGAGAGAGAAAAGTGAAACTTTTTGAGATGAAAATGTGAATGAAAGCTTAAGTGAAAAGATGACAACTTTGTCATCTTTTCCTTCCCCCAAAACTGTGAGCTTCCCCCAAGGTGAGAGAAAAAGAGGCTTCTCCAACAAGCTTGTTACAAAGCTTGCTTAGGAAGCCAAATTTCACCTTTTAGAAAGTCAAAGGTGATGTCATCTAAGTGATGTCACGTGGATGATGTCATCAAGGAAAGCTTTTAGAAAAAGATGACTAAGATCACATCTCGAACTATCCATAACAAGCTATTACCCAATAGACAAAAGTTACAGTTAACAAAACCAGTGTTTATTGTCCGTTAAATAATAGGACATACCCTGATTTTATTTGTCAAATAAAATCTCAGATAATGAAAATTTCGTAAATTATGTCCGACTTCGGGTTTGATAAGATCACCCGGACCCGTTTCACAATTCAAAATTTTTCAACCTCAGAAAATATTTTATTTTTTCGGCCCCAATTAACGTGCATGTAAATCGAAAACTATGATAAAATAATTAAAGTTATCTAAATAATTCACAAAAATCACAAATATTATTAAAAACATATATAACAGAAAACAAACAATTTCTAGGGTGTTACAATTTGTATAGACTTCCTCATGTATAAATAAGAAACTTTCTTGTACACATTAATAATTCAGAAAATATACAAAAAATTTCTTCAGATTTTTCTAGTATCCTTGTTTCTTTGTTCTAACAAAAGTTTTTCAAATGCCCGACTAACACAGATTACAGTTTTTTATAATAAGTTTTTCATTTTAATTTTTTTATTTAAATTAAGAAAACTTACAATACATTTAAAGCAAAAAACAAAAAAACTTGGAGCTTTGTTAGCTGGATGCTTAGCATAGTCCAATAAAAAAAATCCATTTTAAACCTAGTCACCCATTTTATACAAGCAGTATTAAATTTTTGTGCTGGATTTTATTATTCATAAATAGTTTATTATTTTATCTTTCATAGCATATTACTGTTAAAAAAAATTGAATTTTATAAGATTTCTTTCTTTTCTTATAAAAAGAAGAAAGTTTGGGTGGATGCATCTCCACAGCGCCTCAGCGCTTGTGACCAAATTATAATTAATGATGCTGAGATTTTAAGGGATAAGACGTCATTTCAATTGAAGAAAAATTCTTAAGTATTCATTTCACTTGTCCCTAACCTGATGGTCTAGCAAGTAAGGAAGAGTTTTAAAACAACTTTGGGAGGCTGTGTAAAAGATTCTTTAAATTATAATATTTTTTGTGTTAATCTTTGTTGAGATACTTAAATATCAATAATTTCTTAATAAAGAGCAAAACTATCAACATTGATTTGTTCAGAGTATAAACTGTATTTAATTTTTTTTCTAAGTGTGATACATTTTTTATTTATAAATAATGTTAAGCTTCGTTCTTTTAAAAAAAACACAAATAAATTGTTTGGCTTGCATTTTGTGGATAGTTTTACTCAGCTTTACCCCCTTTTATTGATTTCAATTGGAGCCTTTTATGGCTTTAATTAAAGTTCTTCACCTTTTTCCAATCATGTAGGAAAAAGAAAATTCAAAAGAACAGTTGAGAACGGTCCAGCCGTGCAAGAAGGGGGAAGGCATAATCATCAGTTCATCACAAACAATTTTGACTGATTGTACTGCACGTTGAATTGAAAAGAAATAGAAAACACAACAAATAAAATTTGAAAGAAATCAACATTTTTATTAAAATAGTGTAATTTTACAAATTGTTTATAAAAGTAAACCAGTTTTAAAATTATTTATTAGTTTAGTGTCTCTTTTACCATACTAGTAAGAAACTTCATATTCTATTTTATTTTTTTGTCATATTATATAAATAGTAATTTCAATTTGCTCTTTATGAAAAGTTGACATTATCCTGATAGTCAAAAGAAGAATCAATTTTAATAATATCTTAATAAAAAAAAATAAAGAAGCAGCTTTAATTTGTTCTTTCCAAAAGTTGACACCACTCTATCAAATAAGAATCATGTTTAATAAATATTTTAATAATAAAATGAAAAGAGCAACTTTAAGTTATCCTTTCTTAAAAATTAGTATCTCATGTCAAATATTCAAAGAAAGAGCAACTTGCAATTGCTTCTTCTCTTCTACCCACTATGTGGCTACATGCAGTCCATTGGTTCCCACACCACTGGTCCCTCCTTCCCCACACACTCATCACTTTTACTCTTTCATTTTAACTCTACTCTTTCATTGTTACTCTTTCACTTAATAGCTTTTTTACTATCAAACTACAAACCAACATACAGCTCATCTCTTGCATGCTAGAAACCAAGCACATCCAAACCTGGAAAATCAATCTTTTGATCGGGGTGGTCCCAATTAAAATATTTATAGTTGAAGTTCAAAATGGAGTCTCCAAGGAATGTTTAGCACTTGTACATGTCTTAAAAGCGTGAGACGCAAATACTAACTTCACTAAAAACCTACTAAATCAAGCGGATACTAACATGTTTGTTGTGGAAGTTCACTAACAGATAATAATGATGCAATTGGAGAAGCCACAATAACTGGGGAAGTCAAGCTAATAGCATCAAAATCACCCTCAACTTTAGTGTCAGATGATATGATTGATAATTTAAATGCAAACCCAATTTTAGGTTGTTTCAAGTATAAATTTCTCAGAGTCAAAATGATTCCATCATTATTGATGAAGAAAAATTAATTGAGGTAGGAAAGGATTTGTCACAACACCAAAAGTAATAGAAGATGTTCACAAATGAATTTAAGAACTTGCTTGAGTTAGAAGATCCACTCTTGGTAATAAATTGAAGATAACATATTTTATATATTAATAAACCCTCATTTTTAGTCATTTACACTCTCTATGTACTTAATTGATTAAGCCTAATTATGTTTTGTAAGTTTGGACTCAAATTGGAATTAATTAATTTTTTTAGCATTATTTTGGCCTTACGTTGTTTCTGTATTTCAGCCATATCTTGAGTTCTAAATGTATGATAATTATGAATTTTACCTTGTAGGAAAGATAATAGAGAGCTCTACAACTTTGATGAGAGCTCAAAGTCTCAATCAGACATCTAGTAGAGCTAATTGGGCTTGGAAGACAGAACACAAGTTTTGTGTCTGAAACCTGAATAGTGTACAGTAATCAGAGCATAACTCGAGCTGCAAGAATTATCTTGGGCTGAAATTTGGACATTTGAAAGTTAAGACCCAGATCTAAAACTTTCATGTTGAACACAAAACTTGATTCGGGCTCTTTGATGGTGATATTGGGTCTGAAAGTCAAAACAGAAGTGCTAAAACTGGACCTGAATAGTTTGTAGTCATTGGGTCATATCTTGGGCTATAGGACAAATTTTTGGGTGATTCCAGAGCCATTGGAAAGCTTAGACAATTTCCTAGAACTTTTATGAAGACCACTTGGCTCGAAAATGACGGAATCAATGACTTAAGCAATGAATGATTTCGGAGACAAGAAATCTCAATGATTTTTCACTCTTATCCTCACCATTTGGCATTTTCCACTCATTCATCCACTCATCCACCTACCCCTAATCAGCCCCTTTGTCATTTTGTATCCCTAATCCTCTATAAAAGGCACCATTGGCTGACCATTTGGGGCACTGGGTGTTAGGCTTAGTTTTTAGAAGTTGTGGTTATGCTTGTTTATTGTTTTCCTTTGTTGTGATTTTTTCTTGTTCTAAATTAAAGTCATGTTCATCTTTCTCTTCTTCTCTCTTTCTTTCTTCCTATCCATGAGTAACTAAATCTTCATCTTGCTTGGGTGAAAGAGTGAAGCTCTTGGTAATGAAATAAGGTTAGATTATTCTATTTCTTGTGCTTAAATGATTTATTATCAATTGGACATTATATGTGTTATATTTTGTTTCCAATCATTTTAGAAACCTTCTTTGTATAATGGAGATCTTGATTTATTGTAGACAATAGGATTGACACAGTGAATGCTTGAACTCATTTACAAATGTTGGTAGATAATTAAAGGAATCATAATATGATTGCATATATAATTGAACTTTGAATGTTATATTTTCTGATTGGAACCTCCGTTGTGTGTGGATTTCAATTGAGTTATAAAGAGAAATAATCTTACCTTTAATTTATTACCAAGAGTGGATCTTCTAACTCAAACAAGTTCTTAAATTCATTTGTGAACATCTTCTATTACTTTTGGTGTTGTGACAAATCCTTTCCTACCTTAATTAATTTTTCTTCATCAATTCCCTGTGAATCGACGTTGGACTCCCGAGAAATTTACTACTTGAGACAACCTGCACTTGGGTTTGCATCCTTAAATCCCGCAGTCAAGTTTTTGGCGCCGTTGCCGGGGACTTGATTTGAAGTTTTGATTTATTGAGGTTCGCTTTCTTTAATAAAATCTATTCTCTCTTCTTCCTCACTGGAGCAAAAGATCGCTTGCCAATCCTTCGGTTTCTTTACTAACTCTCTAACTTTCTAACTATCTAGCTCTAACTTACTAACTTGCTAACATACTAACTTTCTAACTTTTATATTTATGTCATTTATTTTTATTTTTTAATTTTATTTATTTATTTTCGTTATTTTTTTTTTCTCGTCGATGGGGTAACTCTCCTTTTTATTTTACGCACTAACTTAGTGGGGAAACTCTCCCTTTTACTTTTTTGTTATTTATTTTTCCACATCTAACTTAATAAAATAATATTTCTTCTTCTCTTCTCTTTCGCCGGCTCTGTGGGGCTCTGTCACTCTCCGATTTTCATATTTAAATTTACTTTTTGCACTTTATTTTCTGTATTTTAATTTTCCGCACTTTATTTTTATTTTTATTTTTGGGTGGTTAGTTTATTGCCCCATCCCTCTTAATATTTAATGGTGGGTGACACCGCCAGCTTGTACATTATTTTTTGTTTATTTATTTTTAGTTATTTATGTATTTATGCTTAATTGGTATCGTGATTTAAATTTTGGCCATTTAGTTAAAATTAACCCTGGTACTTTATATATTAATTTGTTTGAATCACAATCACACACAATTGGCACAATGGCTAACAATGAAAGTGTACATAATGAACATGAAAATCAACTGTTGTGAACCATGCGTGAATATTTGCAACTACCTCGAAGTTCTAGTCCATCATGTTTTATCTTTCCACTCAATGCCAACAATTTTAGATTTAAGTCAGTTATGATTTCTTTACTTCCTAATTTTCATGGTTTGGAATCTGAAAGTCCATATTTACATCTGAAAGAATTTGAGGAAGTATGTATTACCTTCAATGATCAAAATTACACTGAAGAGATTGTTAAGCTTAAATTGTTTCCTTTTTCTTTAAAAGATAAAGCAAAATCTTGGCTTAACACTTTGAATCCACGATCAATTGGCACATGGCAAGAAATGCAAGGTGAGTTCTTGAAGAAATTTTTTCCAACACATAAAACCAATGCTATGAAAAGACAAATCCACATTTTTTCCCAAAATTCAAATGAAGCATATTTTCAATGTTGGGAACGGTTTAAAGATTTGTTAAATTCTTACCCACATCATGGTTTTGAAAAATGGCGCACTATAAGCTTTTTTTATGAAGGTTTAACACCTAAAACTAAACAATTTGTGGAAACAATATGCAATGGTAATTTTCTTGATAAAGAACCTGATGAAGCTTTAGACTATTTGAACCAGTTAGCTGAAAATTCTCAATCTTGGCATAGTACTAACACTTCTGAAAATTCAATTAGATCTAATCTTGCAAGTGCTAATAAAGGAAAATATCACCTTAGCCAAGAGGAAGATCTAAATGCTAGGTTTGCCAATTTGGCTAGAAAGGTTGAAACCATGGAATTAAGAAAAGCAAAAGAAATCAAATCTGTGCAAAATGAAGAAATTTGTGGCATTTGTGATGATTTAGGACACTCAACATATGAATGTCCTAACATTCCTGTTTTTAAAGAAGTTGTACATGAGCAGGTAAATGCAATGAATAATTCTAACAAGCCATTTACTTCTTCTTTTTCAGATACATACAATCCAAGATGGAGAAATCACCCTAATTTCAGCTGGAGGAATAATAATCAATCACAATTTGTGCAACCACCACCTCCTCAAGCATAACAGGACTCTCAAAATTCTCAAGGATATGCACCTTATGTCCCACCATATAGGAAAAACCTTGAAGAAACACTGTATGCATTCATAGAAAAGCAAGAGACCATTAATAAACAAAATAATCAAACCATGAATGACATAAAAGATACTCTTGCTAAACTTTCTTCTGCTCTCATCATTCATGAGAAAGGAAAATTTCCTTCTTAATCTCAACCAAATCCCAAGGGTCAGTACAGTCTAAATGAGGGGAGTTCAGAAAACCAACAAATGGACCAAGTCTAGTCAGTGATAACTCTTAGGAGTGGAAAGGTTGTTGAAAAACAAATCCCCAAATCTTGTGAGAAAGAAGATGAACCAATTCCCCAAGAAAATGAAGAAGTTGACCAAAAGGCGACCAAACTCTCACCTTCACCCTCATTTCCTCAAGCATTGAATAATCCAAAGAAATTGGACCGTAACACTGGAATTTTTGAAATTTTGAAACAAGTGAAAGTCAATATTCCTTTGTTAGACGCTATCAAACAGATTCCTTCTTATGCCAAATATTTGAAGGACTTGTGCACTGTTAAAAGGAAACTAAATGTGAAAAAGAAAGAATTTTTGGCTGAATAGGTAAGCTCTATTCTTTAGAATAATAATGCGTTGAAATATAAAGATCCTGTTTGTCCTACAGTTTCATGCATTATTGGAGAACATAAAATTGAAAAAGCTTTACTTGATCTTGGTGCTAGTGTCAATTTGCTTCCATATTCAATTTATTAGCAACTCAACTTAGGTGAGTTAAAACTAACTTCTGTAACTCTTCTACTTGCCGATAGATCAATTAAAATTCCAAGAGGAATAGTGGAAGATGTGTTGGTTCAAGTTGATAAATTCATATATCCTGTGGATTTTATTGTCTTGGATACTGAACCTATGGTTGCTAGTTACAAGTCAATTCCTGTTATCTTAGGCCGTCCATTTTTAGCAACATCAAATGCTTTAATAAATTGCAGAAATGGAGTGGTAACGCTAACATTTGGAAACATGACACTGGATCTCAATGTTTTTAACATGTGCAAGCAACCACAGGAAGTCCTTGATGAATGAGGAAGTTGAAGGAATTGAAGCCATTATAGATGATCATCTTCAAAAAGGGAGTTCTTCTGACCCATTAGAAGTTTGTTTAATTAATTCATTTGATTTGCTTGATTGTACAGAGGAAATAAAATACAAAGGAAGAAAGCCAAAATTCGAAGAGCTAAAACCCATGAATGATAATGTCCATGAAGAAGTACCCACACCAGAACTAAAGCCATTACCTGCTGGGTTGAAGTACACATTTTTGGGAGAAAAGCAAAGCTTTCCTGTGCTAATTTCCTCGTCTCTTACTGAAGAACAAAAAGGAAAGATGTCGCCTCAATGGACGCACCAAGATAGAAGGAAATTTTTTACAGAGGTGAAAAATTGTTATTGGGATGACTCATACTTGTTCAGATATTATGCGAACCAAATCTTTCGAAGATGTGTGCCCAACAGTGAGGTAGGTAGTGTCATTAAATTTTGTCACTCAGAAACATGTGGAGGTCGCTTTTCTTCAAAGAAAATAGTTACGAAAATCTTGCAGTGTGGATTTTATTAGCCCACTTTATTTAAAGATTGCTATACTTTTTGCAAAAGTTGTGAAAATTGTCAAAAGACAAATCCAATAAATTCCACAGTCAAGACAATTTTGAGAAAATCTTTTGAAATTGGTCAAAAAGTTCTGCTTTATGATTCTCGCTTGCACCTATTCCCTGGAAAATTGAGATCTAGGTGGAGTGGTCCTTCTGTTGTCAAACACGTGTATCCTCATGGGGCCGTAGATATTGTGAATCCTAGGAATGGTAATGTGTTTAAAGTCAATGGACAAAGGCTCTTTTTGAAAAAACCAAGTTGATGAGTTCTTTGTGTTGCCGGTTAAGTGGCGGATACGGTACTCCGTGACTCTCAAGTCGGTTTATTTTTCAGTTTCCCAAAATAACTGAATCCTTCTTCTTCTTTAAAATGGATGTCATTCTTTCAAACCTGACAAAACATTTTCCTTCTCTCTCTCAAAATATTCTGAAAAAAATCTACAAAGTTCGATGTGAAAGATTGAGACTGTTAATGCACAAAGGTATGCAAGATGTCTGTGGATAATTGAAGCAAAGGTTCGACTAGCAGGTGAGTCTTCAATTTCATTTGACTCTTACATGCCAAGTCTTGGAAGAAGTTCGTATTCTAAAAAGAAAAGAGCAAAAAGGTTACAAGTCTGTTACAAATGTGGACGATGAAATTGTAACAAGCGATGTCGTACTTTGGGGATGACTTCCGCAAACAGAGAAGACAAAATTTTCTTCATTAAGAATGGACTGAGTAAGGAGTCATTAGATGATATCTTATTGACTCTTGAGACGCATTCTTGTGGATTGGTGCATCGTGAAATTCTTAATTTGTGGAATCTCTTCAAGGATGAAGAAAAACGCTACAGTCTTGGGAATCTGACTCTAAAAGACCCTGTTTGCCAATTTATAAGAAAATTGGATAGGAAGCTTATCCTCGACTCATAGAAGGCATTTAAGCCGTTACTAGACGTTAAACCAGAGGCAGATGTGAGTCATATCTACAACAATCTGTACATATCATCATCTTCTTCTTCATGTCATCTTTAAAAAAAAATTCAAAAAAAAAAGAAAAAAAAATGTTTGAACAAGGGCGATCCGGAAGGAGTACCATGGCTTTAATTAGTTGTGGAGCCACCTTTGGTTGACCGTCATTGACTAGGGTGGACCTTTGCACACTAGTCTTTAAAAAAGTTCGTGAGTGTCTCTTGCACCGGTGACACGCAAGATAAAAGATATGCCACTACTACACTCATGACGCGAAAGATACGCCATGAAAATTTGTACATACGGTATGTCATCATTTGCTATTATATCTCCTTTATCTTTGTATGATTTTGCTTGTGTTTTAGTTTTGGAAGACGATCCTTTGAAGCGGGGTCCTTCGGAGTTTCTAGACTTCTTTACTATGGTTTTCTTGAAGTCACAAAAAAAAATTTCCTTTACCTTTGATCTTTGATCCTGATCCAGTAATAGCTCAGATAGATTGGTCAGCAGGAGGCAGTGAAGGAAGCAGGATGAAAAGGCAGCCAGATTTAACACTTCGTTTATAACTCTCATTTACCTTTGATTTTATTTATCGTACTTTGTTTCTGTTTAAATTTGTGTCAGATTTCTCCAACAGGTAATATCTTTTATCCTTTACTCATCTATATTTAAACATTGAGGACAATGTTGTGATCTAGTTGGGGGGAGGATAGTTGACAAAAAAAAAATTTTTTTGGGAAGTATGATATGATTGTCATGGACTTATTAAACTAATGAATGATGACAGAGTAAGGAGTAATTTTACTTCTGAGACGTATCTAAATTGGGAAGTATGTTTAGTGATATGACTGTCAGAAACTTATTCGTAGTAATACTAATTAGTGATGGTAGAGTAAGGAGTAATTTTACTTCTGAGACGCATCTTAATTAGTGGTAGAGTAAGGAGTTTTTTTAGGTAGTAATTAATTAGTATTGATTTGTGGAAGTAACAAAGTTTTTGTCTTTTGATTTCCTTTGAAAGATTCAAGCAAATGCACTCTCACATCCTTGGAAGCAATTGAAATTCAGGAATCATAGTATAATTGAATAAATTATCTTCTTTCTTAAATTTCACATGCTTGGTTATGGATGTTGAATTGGTGGGTAGAGAATGATAGAAATATGCCTTGTGAGATTTTGAGCATATTGATGAATGGATTGAATATCTGTACCATTCTCTTCTTTCTTGTGTGATTTTCACTCATGGAATTGTTACTCTAGAACTTGCTTTGATTCTTTTTTAGGCTATATTTTCACATGCATACATTAATATGATTGAGGCATTTTGAAACAGCTACTTTGACTAAATAGCCATCCTTGTATATTTTTTATTGTGTAACCCCTTTGAACTTGTTTGACCATTCCTTGTTTTAAGCTCATTTCTTCCTTCAAAAAGAAAAAAAAAACATGTTTTCACCCAACCTTAGGGAATAAGAGAGCATTGACCTTGTTCTTGAACAAGTGTGGGGGTGTGTGTGCAAAATGATTAAAGAAAAAAATTTATTGACCACCGTTGCAATCAAAGGATTATCAGAATAAAGGTAGATGCTTGGAAACAACAGGAAGAAAAGGAGAATGTTTAAGTCTAACAATGAATTCAATTCACCAATTTGGGATTGATCTTCAACAAAACATTAGTCAAATATTGGTGATTGTCCTTTATGATGAATGTTCTCAAACATTTTCTCCACTCTAACTGTACCATAATGCTCTTTTATTCTCTTTAGTATTTATCTTTTCAGATCCATATTATTCCCTCTTCTTTACCATGACTCCATTACAACCTTGAATAAAGTCTTCTTGATTTTTGTATGCATGCGTTTTGAGTAGCGGAGAAGTAGAAGATAAGCAAACTTATGGTAGTGCAATTGTTCATGAGTTGAATAGAGTGAAATACTTACCTTTTAAAAACTTGAGAGATTGAGAGTGAATTTTGTGAGGATCTATCATTCTTGATTCATTCTTTTCAACTGAAGTTTCCTTGCTTGTTGGTTTGAGATGTGAAGAAATGTTACCTTATTTATACTTTGATCCCTTGAATTTCTTGTTGCTCTTCTTGCTTCATCAACTCTTTTAGAGTTTTTAGCTTTTGAGTCTGTGTCATTTTTCTTTGACTCCTAACTTTGGTCTTATGTGTTTTGCCCAAGAGTGCAAAAAGCTAAGTGTGGGGGGATTTGATGATCACATATTTCATACATTAATAAACCCTCATTTTTAGTCATTTACACTCTCTATGTACTTAATTGATTAAGCCTAGTTATGTTTTGTACGTTTGGACTCAAATTGGATTGATTTTTTAGCACTATTTTAGCCTTATGCTATTTCTGTATTTCAGTCATATCTTGAGTTCTAAATATCTGATAATTATGAATTTTATCTTGTAGGGAAGATAAGAGAGAGCTCTACAACTTTGATGAGAGCTCAAAGTCTCAATCAGACATCTAGTAGAGCTAATTGGGCTTGGAAGACAGAACACGAGTTTTGTGTCTGAAACCTGAATAGTGTACAGTAATCAGAGCATAACTCGGGTTGAAAAAATTATCTTGAGCTGAAATTTGAACATTTGAAAGTTAAGATCCAGATCTAAGACTTTCATGTTGAACACAAAACTTGATTCAGGCTCCTTGATGGTGATATTGGGTTTGAAAGTCAAAACAGAGGTGCTGAAACTGGGCCTAAACAGTTTGTAGTAATTGGGTCATATCTTGGGCTGTAGAATGAATTTTTGGGTGATTCTAGAGCCATTGGAAAGCTTAGACAATTTCCTAGAACTTTCATGAAGACCACTTGGCTCGAAAATGACGGAATCAATGACTTAAGTAATGAATGATTTCAGAGACAAGAAATCTCAATGATTTTTCACTCTTATCCTCACCATTTGGCATTTTCCACTTATTCATCCACTCATCCACCTACCCCTAATCAGTCCCTTTGTCATTTTGTATCCCTAATCCTCTATAAAAGGCACCATTGGCTGACCATTTTGGGCATTGGGTGTTAGGCTTAGTTTTTAGAAGTTGTGGTTATGCTTGTTTATTGTTTTCCTTTGTTGTAATTTTTTCTTGTTCTAAATTGAAGCCATGTTCATCTTTCTCTTCTTCTCTCTTTCTTTCTTCCTATCCATGAGTAACTAAATCTTCATCTTGCTTGGGTGAAAGAGTGAAGCTCTTGGTAATGAAATAAGGTTAGACTATTCTATTTCTTGTGCTTAAATGATTTATTATCAATTGGACATTATATGTGTTATATTTTGTTTCCAATCATTTTAGAAACCTTCTTTGTATAATGGAGATCTTGATTTATTGTAGACAATAGGATATGCACAGTGAATCTTGAACTCATTTACAAATGTTGGTAGATAATTAAAGGAATCATAATATGACTGCATATATAATTGAACTTTGAATGTTATATTTTCCGATTGAAACCTCCGTTGTGTGTGGATTTCAATTGAGTTATAAAAAGAAATAATCTTACCTTTAATTTATTACCAAGAGTTGATCTTCTAACCCAAGCAAGTTCTTAAATTCATTTGTGAACATCTTCTATTACTTTTGGTGTTGTGACAAATCCTTTCCTACCTCAATTAATTTATCTTCATCAATTCCTTGTGGATCGACCTCGGACTCCTGAGAAATTTACTACTTGAGACAACCTGCACTTGAGTTTGTATCCTTAAATCCCGCAGTCATAAATTAAAGGCAATATTATTTCTCTTTATAACTCAATTGAAATCAACACACAACGGGGTTCCAATCGGAAAATATAACATTCAAAGTTCAATTATATATGCAATCATATTATGATTCCTTTAATTATCTACCAACATTTATAAATGAGTTCAAGCATGTACTATGCCAATCCTATTGTCTACAATAAATCAAGATCTCCATTATACAAAGAAGGTTTCTAAATTAATTGGAAACAAAATGCAACACATATAATGTCCATTTAATAATATATCTTTTAAGTACAAGAAATAGAATAATCTAACCTTATTTCATTACCAAGAGCTTCACTATTTCACCCAAGCAAGATGAAGATTTGGTTACTCATAGATAAGAAGAAAGAAAGGGAGAAGAAGAGAAAGATGAACATAGTTTCACTTTAGAACAAGAGAAAATTACAACAAAGTAAAACAAGAAACAAACATAACCATAACTTGTAAAAACTAAACCTAACACCAAGTGCCCCCAAATGATCAGTCAATGGTGCCTTTTATAGAGGATTAAGGATACAAAATGACAAGGGGGCTGATTAAGAGTAGGGGGATAAGTGGATGAACAAGTGGAAAATGCCAAATGGTGAGTTGGTGAGTGAAAAATTATTACGATTCCTTGTCTCCAAAATCATTCATTGCTTAACTCATGGATTCCATCATCAAATAGAAAAGTCATCTTCATGAAAGTTGTAGACTAGATCTTAACTTTCAGATGTCCAAATTTTAGCTCATTTCATCACCTGCAGCCTGAGATATGGCCCAATTACTGCGGACTATTTAGGGCCAGTTTCAACACCTCTGTTTTGACTTCCAGACCTAATATCACCTCCAAGCTGTCCGAATGAGCTCTTGTGTTCTCATGAAAGTTGTAGATCTGGGCCTTAACTTTCAAATGTCCAAATTTCAGTCCAAGATAATTCCTACAGCCCGAGTTATGCTCTGATTACTGTACACTGCTCAGGTTCCAGACACAAAACTCGTGTTCTGTCTTCTAAGCCCAATTAGCTCCACTAGATGTGTGATTGAGACTTTGAGCTCTTCATCAAAGTTGTAGAGCTTTCTCTCAGCTTTCCTACAAGGTAAAATTCATAATTTTTAGACATTTAAAACTCAAGATATGACCAAAATACAAAAACAGTGTAAGACCCAAATAATGCTGAAAAAAAATCAATTAAGTCCAATTTGAGTCCGATCTTACAAAACATAACCAGACTTAATCAATTAAGTACATGAAGAGTGTAAATGACTAAAAATGAGGA
The DNA here is from genome assembly GCA_029884605.1 of Ormosia emarginata. Lineage (NCBI taxonomy): Eukaryota > Viridiplantae > Streptophyta > Magnoliopsida > Fabales > Fabaceae > Ormosia > Ormosia emarginata. Next base: position 7,931,331 of record JAQQTP010000056.1, on the reverse strand, counting down.
TTTATTAATGTATAAAATATGTGATTATCAAATTCTCCTACACTTAGCTTTTTGCACTCCTGGGCAAAACACATAAGACGAAAGCTAGGAAACAAAGAAAAACGACATAGACTCAAAAGCTAAAAACTCTAAAAGACTCGATGAAGCAAGAAGAGCAATCATAAATTCAAGGGATCAAAACATTAATGAGTTAACATTTCTTCACATCTCAAACCAACAAGCAAGGAAACTTCTGTTGAAAAGAATGAATCAAGAATGATAGATCCTCACAGAATTCACTCTCAATCTCTCAAGTGTTTAAAAGATAAGTATTTCACTCTATTCAACCCATGAACAATTATACTACCATAAGCTTGCTTATTTTCTACTTCTCCGCTACTCAAAACACATGCATACAAAAATCAAGAGGACTTTATTCAAGGTTGTAATAGGGTCATGGTAAAGGAGAGGGGATAATATGGATATGAAAAGATAAATATCAAAGAGAATAAAAGAGCATTATGGTATAATTAGAGTGGAGAAAATGTTTGAGAACATTCATCATAAAGGACAATCACCAATATTTGACTAATGTTTTGTTGAAGATCAATCCTAAATTGGTGGATTGAATTCATTGTTAGACTTGAACATTCTCTTTTTCTTCTTGTTGTTTCCAAGCACCCACCTTTATTCTAGACTCTGATGATCCTTTGATTACAACAGTGGTCATTTTTTTTTGTTGATCATTTTGCACACACACCCCCACACTTGTTCAAGAACAAGGTCAATGCTCTCTTATTCCCTAAGGTTGGGTAAAAATATGTTTTTTTTTGTTTATTTTTTTTGAAGGTACGAAATGAGCTAAAAATAAGGAATGATCAAATAAGTTCAAAGGGGTTACACAATGGAAAATATACAAGGATGGCTATTTGATCAAAGTAGCTATTTCAAAAGGCCTCAATCATATTAATGTATGCATGTGAAAATATAGCCTTAAAAAGAATTAAAACAAGTTCTAGAGTAACAATTCCATGAGTGAAAACCACACAAGAAAGAAGAGAATGGTACAGATATTCAATCCATTCATCAATAGGCTCAAAATCTCACAAGGCATATTTCTATCATTCTCAATCCATCATATCAACATTTATATCCAAGCTTGTGATTTTTAAGAAAGAAGACAATTTATGCTAAGATCCAAGAATCCATTTGCAACTTCTATACAAAATAAGTATTTTCTCAACTAAGATGCATCTCAAGAGTAATAAATTGTTTCCAAATTTTACTCCTTACTCTGCCATCCTTAATTGGTTTTACTACGAATAGGTTTCTGATAGTCATATATCACTAAATATACTTTCCAATTTAGATGCATCTCAGAAGTAAAATTACTCCTTACTCTGCCATCATTCATTGGTTTAGTAAGTCTAAGACAATCATATCATACTTCTCAAAAAAAAAAAAAAATTCTTTTGGTCAACTATCCTTCCCCCCCAACTAGATCATAACATTGTCATCAATGTTAAAATATAGATGAGTAAAGGATAGAAGATATTACCTGTTGGAGAAATCTGACACAAATTTAAACAGAAACAAAGTACGGTAAATAAAATCAAAGGTATAGGAGAGTTATAAACAAAGTGTCAAATCTGACTTTCTTTTCTTCTTGCTTCTCTCACTGCTTCCTACTGATCAATCTATCTGATCTATTGCTGGGTCAGGATCAAAGATAAAAGGTAAAGGAATTTTTTTTTTGTATTTTTTATTTTTGACTTCAAGAAAACCATCAGGGTAAAGAAGTCTAGAAACCCCTGAAGGACCCTGCTTGAAGGATCGTATGTCCAAAACCAAAATACAACAAAATTATACAAAGATAAAAGAAATATAATAGCAAATGATGACATACCTGTATATACAACTTTTATGGTGTATCTTTATACTGCGCGTCATGAGTGCAGTAGTGTTATATCTTTATACTGCATGTCACCAGTGCAGTAGACACTTACGTTCGTTTATTCGAAGAAAGGAGAAAGAAGAAACCATCGTGGGTTTCCATCCTAGGTCTGGAACCTGGAGCGCTCACACTTGGGCTCGTAACATCAACAAAGATGCTAAAATCTGAAACCCGCAATGTCCAAGATCCAAAACATCCCATCCTAGGGCGCTGAGAGCCCCTTCTAATAAAAGAGAGGATCAAGCTTAGATGCCTCATACGCTTTGGCAGCCGCGGGTTACTTCTCACTAATAACCAGAGTGGGACACTTCTGCCTGTCCATCAACTCCACAGTGCCTAAATGGTAAACATTGGGTTATGGAGTGCGGCTCTCTATAGAGCATGGTACACAAACTTTTTTAAGGACCAGCGTGCAAAGGTCCACCCGAGTCAATGACGGGTCAGCCAAAGGCTGGGGCTCCACAACTAATTAAAGCCATGGTACTCCTTCCTGGATCGCCCTTGTTCAAACATATTTTTTCTTTTCTTTTTTTTTTTTTTTTTTTTTTTTTTTTTAAATTTTTTTTTTGAAAGATGACATGAAGAAGAAGAGGATGATATGTTCATATTGTTTGTGGATATGGCTCACATTTGCCTCTAGTTTAACGTCCAGTAATGGCTTAAACACCTTCTATGAGTCGAGGATAAGCTTCCATTCCAATTTTTTATAAATTGGCAAACAGGGTCTGTTAAAGTCAGATTCCCAAGACTGTAGCGTTTTTCTTCATCATTGAAGAGATTCCACAAATTAAGAAGTTCACGATGCACCAATCCACAAGAATGCGTCTTAAGAGTTAATAAGATATCATCTAATGACTCCTTACTCAGTCCATTCTTAATGAAGAAAATTTTATCTTCTCTATTTGCGAAAACCATCCCTAAAGAATGACATCGCTTGTTACAATTCCATCGTCCACATTTGTAACAGACTTGTAACCTTTTTGCCTTTTTGCTCTTTTCCTTTTAGAATACGAACTTCTTCCAAGACTTGGCATGTATGAGTCAAATGAAATTGAAGACTCACCTGCTAGTCAGACCTTTGCTTCAATTATCCAATGTATATCTTCTAGCATACCTTTGTGCATTAACAGTCTCAATCTTTCACATCGAACTTTGTAGATTTTTTTTCAGAGCATTTTGAGGGAGAGAAGGAAAATGTTTTCTCAGGTTTGAAAGAATGGCATCCATTTTAAAGGAGAAGAAGGATTCAGTTATTTTGGAAAACTGAAAAACAAACCGACTTGAGATTCACGGAGTACTGTTATCCACCACTTAAACGGCAACATAAAGAACTGCAACAACAAGCCAACAAAATTAGAATAAATTCTATTCATAATAAGGATCAGAAAGAGAGATGAATTCTACCTCATCAACTTGGTTTTCCAGAAATCGTTTGAGTCTTTGTCCATTGACTTTAAACACATTACCATTCTTAGGATTCTCAATATCTATAGCCCCATGAGGATACACATGTTTGACAACAAAAGGATCACTCCACTTAGATTTCAATTTTCCAGGGAATAGGTGCAGGCGAGAATCATAAAGCAGAACTTTTTAACTAATTTCAAAAAATTTTCTCAAAATTGTCTTGTCATGAAAAGCTTTTGTTCTGGCTTTATAAATCTTTGAGTTCTCATATGTATCATTTCTCAATTCCTCAAGTTCATTTAATTTTAATTTACGTATCTTGCATGCATCATCAAGATTTAGATTGAAAGCTTTAATGGACCAGAATGCTTTATGTTCCAATTTTACAGGCAAGTGACAAGGTTTTCCATAGACAAACCGATTGGGTGACATGCCCAAAGATGTTTTGAAAGCAGTACGGTAAGCCCAAAGTGCATCGTTTAGTCTTAAAGACTAATCTTTACGATTTAGGTTAACCGTTTTTTCCAAAATTTGTTTAATCTCCCTATTTGCCAATTCAACTTGTCCACTTGTCTGAGGGTGATAAGGGGTGGCAATTTTGTGTGTAATACCATATTTCTTCATTAAAGATTCAAATGGTTTATTGCAAAAATGTGTTCCCCCATCACTTATGATAGCTCGAGGGATTCCAAATCGACACAAGATATTTTCTTTTAAAAATTTGAGAACAATTTTATGATCATTGTGTGAGCATAGAATTGCCTCAATCCATTTTGAGACATAATCAACTGCAACCAAGATATACACAAATCCAAATGAAGATAGAAATGGACCCATGAAATCAATTCCCTAACAATAAAAAATTTCAATGACAAGGATGGGATTCAGAGGCATCATGTTTCTTTTTGAAATTGAGCCCAACTTTTGACAATTTTCATAACTTTTGCAAAAAGTATAGCAGTCCTTAAATAAAGTGGGCCAATAAAATCTACACTGCAAGATTTTCGCAGCTGTTTTCTTTGAAGAAAAGTGACCTCCACATGCTTTCGAGTGACAAAATTTAATGACACTACCTACCTCATTGTTGGGCACACATCTTCGAAGGATTTGGTCAGGACAATATTTGAACAAGTATGGGTTCCAAATAAAATTTTTTCACCTCTGTCAAAAATTTCCTTCTATCTTGGTGCGTCCATTGAGGCGGCATCTTTCCTGTTACAAGAAGGTTGACTATGTTAGCAAACTAAGGCATAGAATTGACAGAAAATAAAAATTCATCAGGAAAAGAATAATTGATAGGTGTGCTATTAAAAGATGAGCCTATTGTAAGTCTAGACGAATGATTAGTGACAACATTTTCGGCTTCTTTCTTATCTTTTATTGTGATGTTGAATTCTTGAAGCTACAAGATCCACCTTATCAATCTTGGTTTGGCATCCTGCTTAGACATCAAATATCTAACAGCAGAATGATCTGTGAAAATCACAATAGAAGAACCAATTAAGTAAGATCGAAATTTGTCCAGTACAAAAATTACTGCAAGTAGCTATTTTTCAGTAGTAGTATAATTCATTTGTGCACTGTTTAAAGTTCTACTTGCGTAACAAATCACATGAGGCTTACCTTCTTTTCTTTGGCCTAAAACAAAAACCACACCAAAATCACTAGCATCACACATTAACTCAAAAGGTAAAGACCAGTCAGGAGATTGCATGATAGGAGCAGATATCAGAAGACCAATTAATTTTTCAAAAGATTTTTGACATTCTTGAATCCAATCAAATGGTGCATCTTTCAATAGAAGATTACATAATGGTCTAGATATGGCATTAAAGTCCTTAATCAATCTTCTGTAAAATCCTGCATGTCTTAAAAAGGAACGAACTTCTTTGACTATTTTTGGGGAAGGCAAATGAGCAATTAATTCAACTTTGGCCTTATCAACTTCAATTCCTTTAGAAGATATCACATGACGTAACACTATTCTTGAGGTAACCATGTAATGACATTTTTCCCAGTTTAGCACAAATCCTTGTTCTTCGCATCTTTTAAGAACTTTTCCAAATTATCAAGACAATTTTCAAAAGAATTTCTAAAAATTGTCAGATTATCTATGAAAACCTCTAAATAATGCTCAATCATGTCACTAAAAATGCTTAACATGCATCTTTGAAATGTTGCCGGAGCATTACAAAGGCCAAAAGACATTCTTCTCTATGCAAAAGTACCAAAGAGACATGTAAAAGTGGTCTTTTCTTGATCTTCCAATGCAAGTGGTATTTGATTATAACCCGAATAACCATCAAGAAAATAGTAGTATGGATGTCTTGCTACTCTTTCCAGAATTTGGTCAAGAAATGGTAAGGGAAAATGATCTTTCCTAGTAGTAGCATTTAATTTTCTAAAATCAATACACATACGTCAACTAGATGAGACTCGCGTAGGTATTAATTTACCCTTATCATTTTCAACCATTGTTATTCCAATTTTTTTTGACACAACTTGTGTAGGGCTTACCCATTGACTATCAGAGATAGGATAGATAATTCCAACATTAAGCAATTTAAGGACTTCAGCTCTAACTACCTCTTTCATGTGTGGATTTAATCTTCTTTGTGGTTGTTGAAAAGTTTTAGCATTATCCTCTAAATGTATTTTGTATGTACAAATTAATAGATTAATGCCTTTTATGTCTTTTAATGTTCATCCAATTGTACTTTTATGCTTTTTAAGTACTTCTGTTAACATACCTTCTTGTTCTTCAGTAAGAAACGAGGAAATTACCACTGGAAAGTTTTGCTTTTCTCCCAAAAATGTGTACTTTAACCTAGCAGGTAATGGTTTTAGTTCCAGTGTGGGTACTTCATCATGGACATTATCATTCATGGGTTTTAGCTCTTCAAATCTTAGCTTCCATCCCTTGTACTCCATTGCCTGTGTACAATCAAGCAAAGAGCATATTTCAGAGATATCATCTTCTAATTGCATGCCTGAATCAAATGAATTGACTAAACAAATTTCTAATGGGTCAGAAGAACTCCTTGTTTGAAGATGATCATCTATAATGGCTTCAATTCCTTCAACTTCCTCCTTTTCATCAAAGACTTCCTATGGTTGCTTGCACATGTTAAAAACATTGAGCTCCAGTGTCATGTTTCCAAATGTTAGCTTCACTACTCCATTTCTGCAATTTATCAAAGCATTTGATGTTGCTAAAAATGGACGGCCTAAAATAACAGGAATTAACTTATAACTATCAATCATAGGTTCAATATCCAAGATAATAAAATCCACAGGATATATGAATTTATCAACTTGAACTAACACATCTTCAACTATTCCTCTTGGAATTTTAATTGATCTATCGGCAAGTAGAAGAGTTACAGAAGTTAGTTTTAACTCACCCAAGTTGAGTTGTTGATAAACTGAATATGGAAGCAAATTGACACTAGCACCAAGATCAAGTAAAGTTTTTTCAATTTTATGTTCTCCAATAATGCATGAAACTGTAAGACAACCAGGGTCTTTATATTTCAACGCATTATTATTCTGAAGAATAGAGCTTACCTGTTCAACCAAAAATGCTTTCTTTTTCACATTTAATTTCCTTTTAACAATGCACAGGTCCTTCAAATATTTAGCATAACAAGGAATCTGTTTGATAGCATCTAACAGAGGAATATTGATCTTCACTTATTTCAAAATTTCAAAAATTTTAGTGTGGTGGTCCAATTTCTTTGGATTATTCAATGCTTGAGGAAATGGGGGTGAAGGCGAGAGTTTAGTCTCCTTTTGGTCAACTTCTTCATTTTCTTGGGGAATTGGTTCATCTTCTTTCTCACAAGGTTTAAGAATTTGTTTTTCAATTCCACTCCAAAGAGTTATCACTGCCTTGACTTGGTCTATTTGTTGGTTTTCTAAACTCCTCTCATTTAGACTATATTGGCCCTTGGGATTTGGTTTAGGTTGAGAAGGAAATTTTCCTTTCTCTTGAATGGTGAGTGCAGAAGAAAGTTTAGCAAGAGTGTCTTTTATGTCATTCATGGTTTGATTGTTTTGTTTATTAATGGCCTCTTGCTTTTCTATGAATGCATGCAATATTTCTTCAAGATTTTTCCTATATGGTGGGATATAAGGTGCATATTCTTGAGAATTTTGAGAGTCCTGTTGTGCTTGAGGAGATGGTAGTTGCATGAATTGTGACTGATTATTATTCCTCCAGCTAAAGTTCAGGAGATTTTTCCATCCCAGATTGTATATATCTGAAAAAGAAGAAGTAAATGGCTTTTTAAAATTATTCATTGCATTTACTTGCTCATGTACAACTTCTTTAAAAACAGGAATGTTGGGACATTCGTGTGTTGAGTTCCTAAGTCATCACAAATGCCACAAATTTCTTCATTTTGCACAGATTTGATTTCTTTTGCTTTTATTAATTCCATGGCTTCAATCTTTCTAGCCAAACTAGCAAATCTAGTATTTAGATTTTCCTCTTGACTAAGGTGATATTTTTCTTTATTAGCACTTGCAAGATTAGATCTAATTGAATTTTCAGAAGTGTTAGTACTATGCCAAGCTTGAGAATTTTTAGCCAACTGGTTCAAATAGTCTAAAGTTTCATCAGGTTCTTTATCAAGAAACTCACCATTGCACATTGTTTCCATAAATTGTTTAGTTTCAGGTGTTAAACCATCATAAAAGAAGCTTATAGTGCATCATTTTTCAAAACCGTGATGTGGGCAAGAATTTAACAAATCTTTAAACCGTTCCCAACATTGAAAATATGCTTCATTTGAATTTTGGGAAAAATTTTGGATTTGTCTTTTCATAGCATTGGTTTTATGTGTTGGAAAAAATTTCTTGAAGAACTCACCTTGCATTTCTTACCATGTGCCAATTGATCTTAGTTTCAAAGTGTTAGACTAAGATTTTGCTTTATCTTTTAAAGAAAAAGAAAACAATTTAAACTTAACAATCTCTTCAGTGTAATTTTGGTCATTGAAAGCAATACATACTTCCTCAAATTTTTGTAGATGTAAATATGGACTTTCAGATTCTAAACCATGAAAATAAGGAAATAAAGAAATCATACTTGGCTTAAATCTAAAATTGTTGGCATTGAGTGGAAAGATAAAACATGATGGACTAAAATTTCGAGGTGGTTGCAAGTATTCACGCATGGTTCGCAATGATTGATTTTCATGTTCATCATGTACACTTTCATTGTCAGTCATTGTGTCAATTATATGAGATTGTGATTCAAACAAATCAATATATAAAGTACCAGGATTAATTTTAACTAAACGATCAGTATTTAAATCACGATGCCAATTAAGCATAAATACATACAAAACTTAAAATAAATAAACAAAAATAATGTACAAGCTAGTGGTATAACCCGCCATTAAATATTAACAAGGATGTGGTATAAACCAACCACCCAATAACTATTAACAAATAAAAAGTTAAAAATAAAATACAGAAAATAAAGTGCGGAAAGTAAATTGCGAAAAATAAATTGCAAAAAATAAATTTAAAATATGAAAACCAGAGAGAGGCAGAGCCCCACCAGAGCCGCAAAAGAGAAGAGAAGAAGAAAGATTATTTTGTTATGTTAGAAAGCAATAATAAATAACAGAAAATAAAAAGTTAGAGAGCAGAAAATAAATGACATAAATTAAAAAGTTAGAGTACAGAAAATAAAAAAGTTAGTAAGCAGAAAATAAATGACATAAATTTAAAAGTTAGAAAGTTAGTATGTTAGCAAGTTAGTAGGTTAGTAAGTTAGATAGTTAGAAAGTTAGAGAGTTAGTAAAAAAACCGAAGGATCGGCAAGCCGATCTTTTGCTCCGGTAAGGGAGAAGAGAGAATAGATTTTATTAAAGAAAAAGAACCTCAATAAATTAAAATTTCAAATCAAGTCCCTGGCAACGGCCCCAAAAACTTGACTGCGAGATTTAAAGATGCAAACCCAAAGGCAGGTTATCTCAAGTAATAAATTTCTCGGGAGTTCGAGGTCAATCCACAGGAAATTGATGAAGAAAAAATAATTGAGGTAGGAAAGGATTTGTCACAACACCAAAAGTAATAGAAGATGTTCACAAATGAATTTAAGAACTTGCTTGGGTTAGAAGATCCACTCTTGGTAATAAATTAAAGGCAATATTATTTCTCTTTATAACTCAATTGAAATCCACACACAACTGAGGTTCCAATCGGAAAATATAACATTTAAAGTTCAATTATATATGCAATCATATTATGATTCCTTTAATTATCTACCAACATTGTAAATGAGTTCAAGCATTCACTGTGCCAATACTATTGTCTACAATAAATCAAGATCTCCATTATACAAAGAAGGTTTCTAAATTAATTGGAAACAAAATACAACACATATAATGTCTATTTAATAATATATCTTTTAAGCACAAGAAATAGAATAATCTAACCTTATTTCATTACCAAGAGCTTCACTCTTTCACCCAAGCAAGATGAAGATTTAGTTACTCATAGATAAGAAGAAAGAAAGAGAGAAGAAGAGAAAGATGAACATAGTTTCACTTTAGAACAAGAGAAAATTACAACAAAGTAAAATAAGAAACAAGCATAACCATAACTTGTAAAAACTAAATCTAACACCAAGTGCCCCAAATGATCAGGCAATGGTGCCTTTTATAGAGGAGTAGGGATACAAAATGACAAGGGGGCTGATTAAGAGTAGGTGGATGAGTGGATGAATGAGTGGAAAATGCCAAATGGTGAGTTGGTGAGTGAAAAATTATTAAGATTCCTTGTCTCCAAAATCATTCATTGCTTAACTCATAGATTCCGTCATCAAATAGAAAAGTCATCTTCATGAAAGTTGTAGATCTGGATCTTAACTTTCAGATAACCAAATTTCAACTCATTTCATCACCTGCAGCCCAAGATATGGCCCAATTACTGTAGACTGTTCAGGCCCAGTTTCAGCACCTCTGTTTTGAATTCTAGACCCAATATCACCTCCAAGCTATCCGAATGAGCTCTTGTGTTCTTCATGAAAGTTGTAGATCTGGGTCTTAAATTTCAAATATCCAAATTTCAACATAAGATAATTCCTACAGCCCGAGTTATACTCTGATTACTGTACACTGTTCAGGTTCTAGACATAAAACTTGTGTTCTGTCTTCCAAGCCCAATTAGCTCCACTAGATGTCTGATTGAGACTTTGAGCTCTTCATCAAAGTTGTAGAGCTTTCTCTCAGCTTTCCTACAAGGTAAAATTCATAATTTCTAGATATCTAGAACTTAAGATATGACCAAAATACAAAAATAGTGTAAGACCCAAATAATGCTGAAAAAAAATCAATTAAGTCCAATTTGAGTCCGATCTTACAAAACATAACCAGGCTTAATCAATTAAGTACATGAAAAGTGTAAATGACTAAAAATGAGGGTTTATTAATGTATAAAATATGTGATTTTCAAATTGCCATCGAGAATTTCACCTCCATCTTCGCCTTCATCTTCATTGGACTCGATTGTCATGTCTCTATTCCAATCTTCATCATCATCTGAAAGCCCAATGTAGGCATTAAACTGACCACAAAAAGGTGCAACAATATAATCACCAATATGGCCTTCTTCATAAGCAATTCGTACTTGAGTATTCACATGACATAAATACGCAAGTAAGGATGAACTGCCCACAACATCGATCTCAATGTACAGTTCCAGTACTGTCATAGCAGAGTATCAAAAGTACTGATCATGCACTCAACATCTTCATCATCAAATATTTCAAGAGCAGTATATTTTCTCTCATTTTGAGATATCATAAATTTATATGTAAGACTAGAAATGATTTGATGAGACTGAAGGTTCGATTTAACATGAATCTTTCTCTTTAACATCTTATAACCGATACCGCGTATAATATGTATTAGTCTCATGTCACCTTCGAAAGTGAGCCCTTGTGACCCTTCAAACTTTCTTCCATTTGAATAAATGAAAACAACAAATTGACTCATCTTTGGAAGGAAGTTAAAAAAATGTAAACATCTATTACTATATGCTCAAGGCTTGTGTGGTAGATTAAAGGAAGTTAGGATACCTACTTGTCATTGATAGAATTTGTATACAATAATAACCACCATGCTAGTATTGGAATGGCATCATACGAAGCATTATACGATAGAAAGTGTAAATCTCCCTTATGTTTGCAAGAGATTGGAGAAAAAAGTTTAATAGGACCCGATTTGGTGCAGAGGACCTCATAACAAATAAAGTTTATCAAGTAAAGGCTGGCAATAGCCCAGAGCAGACAAAAGAGCTATATTGATAAAAGGAGAAAACTTCTGGAATTCAAAAAAAGGGAACATGTATTCCTTAAATTAACACCCACATCTGGTATTGGTAAATCCTTGAAAGTTAAAAAGCTGATTCCTCGATTCCTTGGTCCTTACCAAATTCATAAGAGAGTCGGTCATATAGCTTACCAAATTGCCTTACCTCCCCATTTGTCAAACCTTATGACACATTTCATGTGCCACAACTCCGAAAGTATTGTCTTGATCCTTCACACATCATAGAGACAGAGTCAATACAATTAAGAGATTATTTGACATACGAGGTACAACCTTATTGATAATAGAGAGGGACTATAGGCAGTTGAGTAACAGGGACATTCCTATGGTCAAGGTGGTATGGCAAGGACGATCAGCAGAAGAGGCCACGTGAGAAAAGAAAGAAGATATTAAATAGAAGTAGCCAACTTTGTTTGATACAGGTAACGTAAAATTTTGAGGACAATTTTTTTTTGAAGAAGAAATAACAAAATTAAAGGTTTTACAATAATAGAAACAACAAAATAGAATTTAGAAACAGTAGCAGCAATTTTTAAAATTTGAGTGCTGAATTAATTATTGTGACACTTAATAAATAAGAAATAAATAAATATACAAAAGAATAAAATGTTGGAAGAAAAAAAATAATATAACAAATTAATGGTAAATTTCAAATTTGGGAAAATAGGATTAAAAAAATAAAATAAAAACTTAATGAAGAAGGAATAATCAAAATTAGGGAAAAAGTAACAGTAATTAATAAAAATTAAGATGGAAAGAGTGCTCCCCTTGAAGCACGTTGAATAACTTAAGAAACACCTTGAAATTAGTTGTCAAGTAAATGAAGGGGAAAATTTACTTGCATTAGTAGGGGTCAAAGACAGAAAACAATTATATGACCTGTACTAGCAGGTGACCTGCACATAATCCTTGGTTTTCTTCTCTAACTACTTATATTCTTCCTCTTTCCTTCTTTGTTTTGAATATGAAAAATGATGTTCTTACATCATTTTTAACCACACTTTTTAATGATTGTGATTAAATAAGAGAAAATAATGTAATTAATGGTATGTGGAATAGTGTAAAAAGTGATGTGAGAAAAAAGTAATGTATGAAAATCATGATTGTTTGAATATTTGATGACTCAGGAACATCTCTTAAGGACATGCACACCCTCAACCCTCCATTTGAAGAAGTAGCTATGGGTAGAAGTCAAGAAACTCGAGGATGGTGTTCTCGGCCCTAGGCTATCACTGTGGAAAGGAAGTGAGTTCCTTTTATCTATAGAAAAAACGTGTTTCAGAGAAAGGCAAGGGTGTTCTTTTTTTTTGGAAAATGGCTCCATGGTCGTTCTTCGTCTTCCCCTAAATTTCTGATTCTTCTTTTATTTTTCTTCTTACCAATTCTGGTGGGATTTCAACCTAATTTGTAAACTAAGGATTGTGGACATTATGTTTTGGTTTTGGACTGAAGTAATGAGGGTTTACATTGACTGATTGCGAGATTTAAAGGATTCAAACCCAAGTGCAAGTTGTCTCAAGTAATAAATTTCTCGGGAGTCCAAGGTCGATCCACAGGGAATTGATGAAGAAAAATTAATTGAGGAAAGAAAAGGATTTGTCACAACACCAAATAAAAGATGTTCACAAATGAATTTAAGAACTTGCTTGGGTTAGGAGATCCACTCTTGGTAATAAATTAAAGGCAAGATTATTTCTCTTTATAACTCAATTGAAATCCACACACAACGAAGGTTCCAATCAAAAAATATAACATTCAAAGTTCAATTATATATGCAATCATATTATGATTCCTTTAATTATCTATCAACATTTGTAAATGAGTTCAATCATTCATTGTATCAATCCTATTGTCTACAATAAATCAAGATCTCCATTATACAAAGAAGGTTTCTAAATTAATTGGAAACAAAATACAACACTTATAATATCCATTTGATAATATATCATTTAAGCACAAAAAATAGAATAATCTAACCTTATTTCATTACCAAGAGCTTCACTTTTTCACCCAAGCAAGGTGAAGATTTAGTTACTCATAAATAAGAAGAAAGAAAGAGAGAAGAAGAGAAAGATGAACATAACTTCAATTTAGAGCAAGAGAAAATTACAACAAACGAAAACAATAAACAAGCATAACCATAACTTCTAAAAACTAAGCCTAACACCAAGAGCACCAAATGATCAGCCAATGGTGCCTTTTATAGAGGATTAGAGATACAAAATGACAAGGGGCTGATTAAGAGTGGGTGGATGAGTGGGTGAATGAGTGAAAAATGCCAAATGATGAGTTGGTGAGTGGAAAATTATTGAGATTCTCTGTCTCTGAAATCATTTAGTGCTGATCTCATGGATGCCATCAGAATGAAGCAACGTAGTCTTCATGAAAGTTGTAGAATTTTGTCTCAGCTTTCTAATGCCACCAAAATCATCCAAAAATTCTCCTACAGCTCAAGATATGACCCAATTACTACAGACTAATTAGGGCCAATTTCAGCACCTCTGTTTTGACTTCCAGACCCAATATCACCTTCAATCTGTCCGAATGAGCTCTTATGTTCTTCATAAAAGTTGTATATATGGGTCTTAACTTTCAAATGTCCAAATTTTAGCACAATAAAGTTCCTACAGCTCGAGTTATGCTATGATTACTGTACACTATTTAGGTTCCAGACACAAAACTCGTGTTCTATCTTCCAAGCTCAATTAGCTCCACTAGATGTCTGATTGAGACTTTGAGCTCTCATCAAAGTTGTAGAGCTTTCTCTCAGCTTTCCTACAAGGTAAAATTCATAATTTCTAGACATTTAGAACTCAAGATATGACCAAAATACAGAAATAGTGTAAGACCCAAATAATACTAGAAAAATCAATTAAGTCCAATTTGAGTCCAAACTTACAAAACATAACCAGGCTTAATCAATTAAGTACATGAAAAGTGTAAATGACTAAAAATGAGGGTTTATTAATGTATAAAATATGTGATTAACAAATTCTCCCACACTTAGTTTTTTGCACTCCTGAGCAAAACACATAAGACCAAAGCTAGGAAACAAAGAAAAACGACATAGACTCAAAAGCTAAAAACTCTAAAAGACTCGATGAAGCAAGAAGAGCAATAAGAAATTTAAGGGATCAAAGCATTAATAAGGTAACATTTCTTCATATCTCAAACCAACAAGCAAAGAAACTTCAGTTGAAAAGAATGAATCAATAATGATAGATCCTCACAGAATTCACTCTCAATCTCTCAAGTGTTTAAAAGGTAAGTATTTTACTCTATTCAACCCACGAACAATTACACTACCATAAGCTTGCTTATCTTCTACTTCTTTGCTACTCAAACCATATGAATACAAAAATGAAGAGGACTTTATTCAAGGTTGTAATGGGGTCATGGTAAAGGAGAGGGAATAATATAGATCTGAAAAGATAAATACTAAAGAGAATAAAAGAGCATTATGGTACAGTTAGAGTGGAGAAAATGTTTGAGAACATTCATCATAAAGGACAATCACTAATATTTGACTAATGTTTTGTTGAAGATCAATCCCAAATTGGTGAATTGAATTCATTGTTAGACTTAAACATTCTCCTTTTCTTCTTGTTGTTTCCAAGCATCCACCTTTATTCTAGATTCTGATAATCCTTTAATTGCAACAGTGGTCAGTTTTTTTTTTTTTATCATTTTGCACACACACCCACACTTATTCAAGAACAAAGTTAATGCTCTCTTATTCCCTAAGGTTGGGTAAAACATGTTTTTTTTTCTCTTTTTTTCTTTTTTTTTGAAGGCACGTAATGAGCTAAAAATAAGGAATGGTCAAATAAACTCAAAGGGATTACACAACGAAAAATATACAAGGATGATTATTTGGTTAAAGTAGCTATTTCAAAATGCCTCAATCATATTTATGTATACATGTGAAAATGTAGCCTCAAAAAGAATCAAAGCAAGTTCTAGAGTAACAATTCCATGAGTGAAAATCACACAAGAAAGAAGAGAATAGTACAGATATTCAATCCATTCATCAATAGGCTCAAAATCTCACAAGGCATATTTCTATCATTCTCAATCCATCATATCAACATTCATATCCAAGCTTGTGATTTTTAAGAAAGAAGACAATTTATGCTAAGATCCAAGAATCCATTTGCTACTTCTGCACAAAATAATTATCTCCTCAACTAAGATGCGTCTCAAGAGTAAAGTTACCTCCAAGGCAAAATTTACTCCTTACTCTACCATCCTTAATTGGTTTTACTACGAATAGGTTTCTAACAGTCAAATCACTAAACATACTTCCCAATTTAGATGCATCTTAGGAGTAAAATTACTCCTTACTCTGCTATCATTCATTGGTTTAGTAAGTCCATGACAATTATATTATACTTCCCAAAAAAAGAATTTTTTTTTGGTCAACTATCCTTCCCCCCAACCAGATCACAACATTGTCCTCAATGTTAAAATATAGATGAGTAAAGGATAGAAGATATTACCTGTTGGAGAAATCTGACACAAATTTAAACAAAAACAAAGTACAATAAATAAAGTCAAAAGTAAAGGAAAGCTATAAACGAAGTGTCAGATCAAACTTTCTTTTCATGCTGCTTCCCTCACTACTTCCTTCTGACCAATCTATCTGAGCTATTGTTGGATCAGGATCAGAGATCAAAGGTAAAGGAAATAATTTTTTTTTTGTCTTTGTTTTTTTTGTTTTATTTTTTTTATTTTTTTTGTTTTTGACTTCAAGAAAACCATCAAAGTAAAGAAGTCTAGAAACCCCTGGAGGACCCTACTCAAAAGATCGTCTGTCCAAAATCCAAAATACAACATAATCATACAAAGATAAAAGAAATATAATAGCAAATGATGACATAACTTTATGTACAGTTTTCATGGCGTATCTTTATACTGCGCGTCATGAGTGCAGTAGTGGCATATCTTTATACTGCGTGTCACCAGTGCAGTAGACACTCACGTCCATTTATTCGAAGAAAAGAGAAAGAAGAAACCATCGTGGGTTTCCATCCTGGGTCTGGAACTTAGAGAGCTCACACTTGGGCTCGTAACATCAACAAAGATGCTAAAATCTGAAACCCGTAAAGTCCAAGACCAGAACGTCCCATCCCAAGGCACTGAGAGCCCCTTCTAATAAAAGAGAGGATCAAGCTCATATGTCTCGTACGCTTTGACAGCTGCAGGTTATTTCTCACTAATAACCAGAGTGAGACACTTTTGTCTATCCATCAACTCCATAGTGCCTAGATGGTAAACATTGAGTTATGGAGTGTGGCTTTCTACAGAGCATGGTACACGAACTTTTTTAAGGACCAACGTGCAAAGGTCCACCTAAGTCAATGACGGGTCAGCCAAAGGCTGGGGCTCCACAACTAATTAAAGCCATGGTACTTCTTCCGGATCGCCCTTGTTCAAATATTTTTTTATTTTTTCTTTTTTTTAGAGAAAACATGAAGAAGAAGAAGAAGATAATATGTATAGATTGTTGTGGATATGGCTCACATCTGCCTCTGGTTTCCCGTCCAGTAATGGCTTAAACGCTTTCTATGAGTTGAGGATAAGTTTCCCATCCAATTTTCTTATAAATTGGCAAACAGAGTCTTTTAGAGTCAGATTACCAAGACTGTAGCGTTTTTCTTCTTCCTTGAAGAGATTCCACAAATTAAGAAGTTCACGATGCACAAATCTATAAGAATGTGTCTCAAGAGTTAATAAGATATCATCTAATAACTCCTTACTCAGTCCATTCTTAATGAAGAAAATTTTATCTTCTCTGTTTGTGAAAACCATCCCCAAAGAATAACATCGCTTGTTAAAATTCCATCATGTACATTTGTGATAGACTTGTAACCTTTTTGCTTTTCTCCTTTTAGAATATGAAATTCTTCTAAGACCTGGCATGTATGAGTCAAATGAAATTGAAGACTCACCTGCTAGTTGGACCTTTGCTTCAATTATCCAGTGTACATCTTCTGGAATACCTTTGGGCGTTAACAATCTCAATCTTTCACATCTAACTTTGTGAATTTTTATCAGAGCATTTTGAGGGAGGGAAGGAAAATGTTTTCTCAGGTTTGAAAGAATGACATCCATTTTAAAGGAGAATAAGGATTCAGTTATTTTGGGAAACTGAAAAACAAACTGACTTGAGAGTCATGGAGTACCGTTATCCACCACTTAACCGGCAACATAAATAACTGCAACAACAAGCCAACAAAATTAGAATAAATTCTATTCATAATAAAGATCAGAAAGAGAGATGAATTCTACCTCATCAACTTGGTTTTCCAGAAATGGTTTGAGCCTTTGTCCATTGACTTTAAACACATTACCATTCCTATAATTCTCAATATCTATAGCCCCATGAGGATACACATGTTTGACAATAAAAGGACCACTCCACCTAGATCTCAATTTTCCAGGGAACAGGTGCAGACGAGAATTATAAAGCAGAACTTTTTGACCAATTTCAAAAGATTTTCTCAAAATTGTCTTGTCATGAAAAGCTTTTGTTCTGACTTTATAAATATTTGAATTTTCATATGCATCATTTCTCAATTCCTCAAGTTCATTTAATTGTAATTTATGTATCTTGCAAGCATCATCAAGATTTAGATTGAAAGCTTTAACGGCCCAAAATGCTTTATGTTCCAATTCTACAGGTGAGTGGCAAGGTTTTCCATAGACTAATCGATAGGGTGACATGCCCAAAGATGTTTTGAAAGCAGTACGGTAAGCCCAAAGTGCATCGTTTAGTCTTAAAGACTAATCTTTACAATTTAGGTTAACCATTATTTTCAAAATTTGATTAATCTCCCTATTTGCCAATTCAACTTGTCCACTTGTCTAAGGGTGATAAGGGGTAGCAATTTTGTATGTAATACCATATTTCTTCATTAAAGATTCAAATGGTTTATTGCAAAAATGTGTTCCCCCATCACTGATGATAGCTCGAGGGATTCCAAATTGACACAAGATATTTTCTTTTAAAATTTTGAGAACAATTTTATGATCATTGTGTCGGCATGGAATCACCTCAATCCATTTTGAGACATAATCAACTGCAACCAATATATGCACAAATCCAAATGAGGATGGAAATGGGCCAATGAAATCAATTCCCCAATAATAAAAAATTTCAATGACAAGGATGGGGTTCAGAGACATCATGTTTCTTTTTGAAATTGAGCCCATTTTTTAACAATTTTCACAACTTTTACAAAAAAGTATAGCAGTCCTTAAATAAAGTGGGCTAATAAAATCCATACTGCAAGATTTTCGCAGTTGTTTTCTTTGAAGAAAAGTGACCTCCACATGCTTCTGAGTGACAAAATTTAATGACACTACCTACCTCACTGTCGGGCACACATCTTCGAAAGATTTGGTCAGGATAATATTTGAACAAGTATGGGTTCCGAATAAAATTTTTTTACCTCTGTCAAAAATTTCCTTCTATCTTGGTGCGTCCATTGAGGCGGCATCTTTTCTGTTACAAGAAAGTTGACTCTGTTAGCAAACCAAGGCATGGAATTGACAGAAAATAAAAATTCATCAGGAAAAGAATCATTGATGGGTGTGCTATCAAAAGGTGAGCCTGTTGTAAGTTTGAACAAATGATCAACGACAACATTTTCGGCTCCTTTCTTATCTTTTATTGTGATGTTGAATTGTTGAAGCAACAAGATCCATCGTATCAATCTTGGTTTGGCATCCTGTTTAGACATCAAATATCTAACAGCAGCATGATCGGTGAAAATCACAACAGAAGAACCAATTAAGTAAGATCGAAATTTGTCCAGTGCAAAAATTACAGCAAGTAGTTCTTTTTCAGTAGTGGTGTAATTCATTTGTGTACTATTTAAAGTTTTACTTGCGTAATAAATCACATGAGGCTTACCTTCCATTCTTTGGCCTAAAACAGCGCCCACAGCAAAATCACTAGCATCACACATCAACTCAAATGGCAAAGACCAGTCAGGAGATTGCATGATAGGAGCAGATGTCAGAAGACCAATTAATTTTTCAAAATATTTTTGACATTCTTAAGTCCAATCAAATTGTGTATCTTTCAACAGAAGATTACATAATGGTCTACATATAGCACTAAAGTCCTTAATGAATCTTCTATAAAATCCTGCATGTCCTAAAAAGGAACAAACTTCTCTGACTATTTTTGGGGAAGACAAATGGGCAATTAATTCAACTTTGGCTTTATCAACTTCAATTCCTTTAGAAGATATCATATGACTTAACACTATTCATGAGATAACTGTATAATGAAATTTTTTCCAGTTTAGCACAAATCATTTTTCTTTGCATCTTTTAAGAACTTTTTTCAAATTATCAAGACAATTTTCAAAAGAATTTCCAAAAATTGTCAGATCATCCATGAAAACCTCTAAATAATGTTCAATCATGTCACTGAAAATGCTTAACATGCATCTTTAGAATGTTGCCAGAGCATTACAAAGGCCAAAAGAGCTTCTTCTATATGCAAAAGTACCAAATTGACATGTAAAAGTGGTCTTTTCTTGATCTTCTAATGCAATTGGTATTTAATTATAACCCGAAAAACTATCAAGAAAACAGTAGTATGGATGTCCTGCTACCTGTTCCAGAATTTGATCAAGAAATGGCAAAGGAAAATGATCTTTCCTAGTAGCAGCATTTAATTTTCTAAAATCAATACATATACGCCAACTAGATGAGACTTGCGTAGGTATTAATTCACATTTATCATTTTCAACCATTGTTATTCCAGATTTCTTAGGCGCAACTTGTGTAGGGCTTATCTATTGGCTATTAGAAATATGATAGATAATTCCAACATCAAGTAATTTAAAGACTTAAGCTCTAACTACCTCTTTCATGTGTGGATTTAATTTTCTTTGAGATTGTTAAGAAGTTTTAGCATTATCCTCTAAATGTATTATATGCGTACAAATTAATGGATTAATCCCTTCAGTAAGAGATGAGGAAATTACCACTGGAAAACTTTGCTCTTCTCCCAAAAATGTGTACTTTAACCCAGTAAGTAATGGCTTTAGTTCCGGTGTGGGTACTTTTTCATGGGTATTATCATTCATGGGTTTTAGCTCTTTAAATCTTGACTTCCATCCCTTGTACTCCATTACCTGTGTACAATCAAGCAAAAAACATATTTCAGAGATATCATCTTCTAATTATATGTTTGACTCAAATGAATTGACTAAACAAATTTCTAATAGGTCAGAAGAACTCCTTGTTTGAAGATGATCATCTACAATGGCTTCAATTCCTTCAACTTTCTCCTTTTCATCAAGGACTTCCTGTGGTTGCTTGCACATGTTAAAAACATTGAGCTCCAATTTCATGTTTCCAAATGTTAGTTTTACCACTCCATTTCTACAATTTATCAAAGCATTAGATGTTGCTAAAAATGGACGGCCTAAAATAATAGGAATTGACTTGCAACTATCAACCATAGGTTCAGTGTTTAGGATAATAAAATCCACATGATATATGAATTTATCAACTTGAACTAACACATCTTTCACTATTCCTCTTAGAATTTTAATTGATCTATCGGCAAGTAGAAGTATTACAGAAGTTGGTTTTAACTCACCTAAGTTGAGTTGCTGATAAACTGAATATGGAAGCAAATTGACACTAGCACCAAGCTCAAGTAAAGCTTTTTCAATTTTATGTTCTCCAATAATGCATGAAATTGTAGGACAACCAGGGTCTTTATATTTCAACGCATTATTATTCTGAAGAATGGAGCTTACCTGTTTAGCCAAAAATGTTTTCTTTTTCACATTTAGTTTCTTTTTAACAGTGCAAAAAGTCCTTCAAATATTTGGCATAACAAGGGATCTGTTTGATAGCATCTATCAGAGGAATATTGATTTTCACTTGTTTCAAAATTTCAAAAATTTCAGTGTGGTGGTCCAATTTCTTTGGATTATTCAATGCTTGAGGAAATGGGGGTGAAGGCGAGAGTTTAGTCTCCTTTTAGTCAACTTCTTCATTTTCTTGGAGAATTGGTTCATCTTCTTTCTCACAAGGTTCGAGAATTTGTTTTTCAACAACCTTTCCACTCCTAAGAGTTATCACTGACTTGACTTGATCTATTTGTTAGTTTTCTGAACTCTCATCATTTAGACTATACTGACTTTTTGGGATTTGGTTGAGGTTGAGAAGGAAATTTTCCTTTCTCGTGAATGATGAGTGCAAAAGAAAGTTTAGCAAGAGTGTCTTTTATGTCATTCATGGTTTGATTATTTTGTTTATTAATGGCCTCTTACTTTTCTATGAATGCCTACAGTGTTTCTTCAAGGTTTTTCCTATATGGTGGGACATAAGGTGCATATCCTTGAGAATTTTAAGAGTCCTGTTGTGCCAGAAGAGGTGGTGGTTGCACGAATTGTGACTGATTATTATTCCTCCAACTGAAGTTCGGGTGATTTCTCCATCCCAGATTGTATGTATCTGAAAAAAAAGAAGTAAATGGCTTTTTAAAATTATTCATTGCATTTACTTGCTCATGTACAACTTCTTTAAAAACAGGAATCTTAGGACATTTATGTGTTGAGTGTCCTAAGTCATCACAATTGCCACAAATTTCTTCATTTTGAACAGATTTGATTTTTTTTGCTTTTCCTAATTCCATTGCTTCAATTTTTTTAGTCAAACTGGCAAACCTAGCATTTAGATCTTCCTCTTGACTAAGGTGATATTTTCCTTTATTAGCACTTACAAGGTTAGATCTAATTGAATTTTCAGATGGTTAAGTACCATGCCAAAATTGAGAATTTTCAGCCAGTTGGTTTAAATAGTCTAAAGTTTCATCAGGTTCTTTATCAAGAAACTCTCCATTACACATTGTTTCCATAAATTATTTAGTTTCAAGTGTTAAACCTTCATAAAAGAAGCTTATAGTGCATCATTTTTCAAAATCGTGATGTGGGCAAGAATTTAACAAATCTTTAAACCGTTCCCAACATTGAAAATATGCTTCATTTGAATTTTGGAAAAAATTTTGGATTTGTCTTTTCATAGCATTGGTTTTATGTGTTGGGAAAAATTTCTTTAAGAACTCACCTTGCATTTCTTGCCATGTGTCAATTGATCTTGGTTTCAAAGTGTTAAGCCAAGATTTTGCTTTATCTTTTAAAGAAAAAGGAAATAATTTAAGCTTAACAATTTCTTCAGTGCAATTTTGATAATTGAAAGCAATACATACTTCCTCAAATTCTTTCAAATGTAAATATGAGCTTTCATATTCTAAACCGTGAAAATTAGGAAGTAAAAAAATTATACCTGACTTGAATTTAAAATTATTGACATTGAGTGGAAAGATAAAACATGATGGACTAGAATTTCAAGGTGGTTACAAATATTCACGCATGGTTCGCAATGGTTGATTTTCATGTTCATCATGTACATTTTCATTTTTAGCCATTGTGTCAATTGTGTGTAATTATGATTCAAACAAATCGATATATAAAGTACCAGGATTAATTTTAACTAAAAGACCAGAATTTAAATCACGATACCAATTAAGCATAAATAAATGACTTAAAATAGAAAAAATAATGTACAAGTCGGCAGTTTACACTAGCCATTAAATATTAACAAGGATGGGGTATAAACCAACCACCCAATAAATATTAACAAGTAAAAAGTTAGATAATTAGAGAGTTAATAATTAGAAAGTTAGAAAGTGCAGAAAGTAAAATACAAAAAATAAAGTGCAGAAAGTAAAATACAAAAATAAAGTACAGAAAGTAAAGTGCGAAAGTAAATCGCAAAAAATAAATTTAAAATATAAAAACCGAAAAGAGACAGAGCCCCACCAGAGCCGGTGAAAGAGAAGAGAAGAAGAAAAATTATTTTGTTATGTTAGAAAGAAATAATAAATAACAAAAATTAAAAAGTTAGAGAGCATAAATTAAAAGTTAGAGAAAGCGAGAAAATAAAAGTTAGTAAATAAAAAATAAATGACATAAATTAAAAGTTAGTAAACATAAATAAATGACATAAATATAAAAGTTAGAAAGTTAATATGTTAACAAGTTAGTAGGTTAGTAAGTTAGTAAGTTAGATATTTAGTAAAGAAACCAAAGGATCGACAAGCTGATCTTTTGTTCCAGTGAGGAGAAGAGAGAATAAATTTTGTTAAAGAATGAGAACCTTAATAAATTAAAACTTCAAATCAAGTCCCCGGCAACGGCGCCAAAAACTTGATTGTGGGATTTAAAGGATGCAAACCCAAGTGCAGGTTGTCTCAAGTAATAAATTTCTTGGGAGTCCGAGGTCGATCCACAGGGAATTGATGAAGAAAAATTAATTGAGGTAAGAAAAGGATTTGTCGCAACACCAAAAGTAATAAAAGATGTTCATAAATGAATTTAAGAACTTGCTTGGGTTAGGAGATTCACTCTTGGTAACAAATTAAATGCAAAATTAATTCTCTTTATAACTTAATTGAAATCCACACACAACGGAGGTTCTAATCGGAAACATTCAAAGTTCAATAATATATGCAATCATTTTATGATTCCTTTAATTATCTACCAACATTTGTAAATGAGTTCAAGCATTCACTGTGCCAATCCTATTGTCTACAATAAATCAAGATCTCCATTATATAAAAAAAGGTTTCTAAATTGATTGGAAATAAAATACCACACATATAATGTCCATTTGATAATATATCATTTAAGTTCAAGAAATAGAATAGTCTAACCTTATTTCATTACCAAGAGCTTCACTCTTTCACCCAAGCAAGATGAAGATTTAGTTACTCATAGATAAGAAGAAAGAAAGAAAGAGAGAAGAAAAGAAAGATGAACATAACTTCAATTTAGAGCAAGAGAAAATTACAACAAAGGAAAACAATAAACAAGCATAACCATAACTTCTAAAAACTAAGCCTAACACCAAGAGCACTAAATGATCAGTCAATGGTGCCTTTTATAGAGGATTAGGGATACAAAATGACAAGGGGCTGATTAAGAGTGAGTGGATGAGTGGGTGAATGAGTGGAAAATGCCAAATGGTGAGTTGGTAAGTGGAAAATTATTGAGATTCTTTGTCTCCGAGATCATTCAGTGCTGATCTCATGGATGCCATCAGAATGAAGCAACGTGGTCTTCATGAAAGTTATAGCATTTTGTCTCAGCTTTCTAATGCCACCAAAATCATCCAAAAATTCTCCTAAAGCTTATGATATGACCCAATTACTACGGACTATTTAGGCCTAGTTTCAGTACCTCTGTTTTGACTTCCAGACCCAATATCACCTCCAATCTGTCCAAATGAGCTCTTATGTTCTTCATGAAAGTTGTAGATATAGGTATTAAAGTGTCCAAATTTCAGCCCCAGAAAGTTCCTATGGCCCTAGTTATGCTCTGATTACTACACATTGTTCAGGTTCCAATCACAAAACTCGTGTTCTGACTTCCAAGCCCATTTAGCTCCTCTAGATGTCTGTATTTTACCTGGAGCTTTTCATGAAAGTTGTAGAGCTCTCCCTTATCTTTCTTACAAGGTAAGATACATAATTTTTACACATCTAGAACTCAAGATATGGCAGAAATACAGAAACAGTGTAAGACCTAAATAATGCTAGAAAAATCAATTAAGTCCAATTTGAGTCCAAACTTACAAAACATAACCAGACTTAATCAATTAAGTACATAGAGAGTGTAAATGACTAAAAATGAGGGTTTATTAATGTATAGAATATGTGATTATCATTAACTTCGAAAGTGGTGGAACATAATCTTTACTTGGTTCCTACCGTAGGTGATTTTTGGACTTCATCATATTTTGGGTTAATTTTCTTGGTTTCACAAAACAACAACTTTTTAATCTTTAGATCATGAGAACCGAACCTAATATAATTTCTATTTGGTTGGTTTCCCTTGCATGTTTTGCAATTAGCATTGGCAAAAATAATAGTTTTGATGATAACAAATAAGAAAGAAATGGTTGTGCAAAGATCAAGTCCCAAGAATCTTCAAATTTAGCTTATAGGACTTAAATCTTGTGTAAAGGTAAAGAGGAATCACACTAAGCTCATATCTCATTTTTATTCAACTTAAATCTCCATGCAAAATCATGTCTAATACTTGTGAAAATATTTATCAAGTTTGAGCAAAATGGTTTTAGAAAGGTTGGAAAAGTTTTGGGAATCTTTGGTTGCAAAGGCTCTTAGAAATCATCTTTTCTTGATAGCTAATAACAGATTATCTGAATTCAATAACAGATTATTTGGAACCAATAACAGATTATCTAGAAACCATAACAGGTTATTTGACAAAGTCAAAAGCGCATTTTATTGCTTTAAAAGGAATAGCTGATTATTGAATGTCCATAACAGGTTATTTGACAAGTCAGAAGCACGCATCCTATTTTTTAAACTACCTAACCGATTATGGCTTCACAATAATTTGTTATTTGCGTGTAACAGTATTTTCTAATAACACAAATAATCTGTTATGTGAAACCAATAATCTGTTATTCGTGAGCAATAATCTATTATGTGAAACCAATAATCTGTTAGTTGAAACCAATAATGTTATATGGGTGGAAGAAAACGAAAAAAATAACGGCTAGTTCACTTGCATTTAATGCTCCAACTACTCCCAATGGTTCTTAAATGCATTGGGCTATAAATACAAGTGTTTGGGCATTAAAGACAAGTGGAAAATCAGTCTGAAAATCATTCTTGAGCATTGAACACAAATTTTAACTCTTTTTTCTCATAAACCCCTATTTTGAGCTTTAGCGTGTGATTTCTTGATACCTATTGAGCTTTAATTTGTATTATCTACTTTTGTGAAAGTTTCTCATTCATCTATACTTTGTTTTTTTTGTAAAGAGGGTGAGGTATCCCTTATTATTGAGACTCAAGTACAAAGGGTGAGGCATCTCAAGGTGTGTTGAGTGCTCTAGTTTGTAAAGATAATAAGCACATGTTCAAACTTGAAGTAATAGTGAAAAATCTTGGATGATTACTTGAGGGCTTGACATAGGTCACAAAGAGTGGCTGAACTAAGATAAATAGTGTGTTTGTTCTTCTAAACTCAAACTCCTTTACATTTTTGCTTTATTTTCATATGCGTGCTTGAATACTTTCTATCTTGGCTTGTTCATTTGTGAGTGAAGTACTATATCTTCTCTATCTATTCACCTTAATTAATCAATATCTTCAACGAAAATTGATATTCAAGTGTTTTGTGAAAAGTTTGCAAAAAGTTTTTATAAACTCAATTCACCCCCCTCTCTTGAGTATTGAAACCACTTAGTAACAAGTAATATCAGAGCTAGACTCTTGTGTAAAGAGCTTAGCAGCTTCAAGAGAAGTGATGGCTTCTTCTAATGATTTTTTAGAGGAAGGATCTTCTATAAATAGACTACTCTTTTTCAATGGGGATGCTTATTCTTATTAGAAAGAATGAATAAAATTTTTTATTGAAGCTATTGATCTAGATGTGTGGATTGCTATAGAAAATGGTCTCTTTGTTCTTGCACATGTTGTTAATGGTGTAAGGGTTAATACATTAAGAAGTGAATGGACCAATGAAGACAAGAAAAAAGGTCCAATACAATTTGAGAGCCACGAACATCATTACTATAACTTTGGTGTATGATGAATTCTTTAGGATTTCAAATTACAAGACTACCCAGGAAATGTGGGACACTTTACAAGTTACCCATGAGGGTCTTAGTGAAGTGAAAATGTTAAGAATAAATACTATCACGAATGAGTATGAACTTTTTAAAATGAACCAAGAAGAAAATATTCAAAAATGCAAAAGAGGTTCACTCATATTATAAATCATCTTGCTCCATTGAGAAAGACCTTTTTCCAATGGAGACCTTATTAACAAAGTTTTGAGGTGTTTAAGTAGGAATTGGTAACCCAAAGTGATGGCTATTGCGGAGTTAAGAAACCTTTCAACAATGACACTAACCATTCTCTTTGCAAAGCTCCAAGAACATGAATTAGAGCTAAATAGACTCACTCAAAATGAAAAACATGATAAGAAAAAGAAGAGAATTGCACTCAAGGCCACTTCCTTCACAATTGGTGATGATGATGAAGATGATGTAGATGGCATGGATAACCTTTAGCTAAATGAAAAGAATCCTAGTCTCCATGTAAAAAGGTTTGGAAAATTCCTCAAGAAGAAAGGAATTCAAAAAAGACCACATTTCCTTCTAAAGAAGACCTATTATAAAGGGGAGGGAATTTCATCCACACCAACTTGCTACGAATGTGAAAAACTGGGACATATTAAGATAAAGTGTCCTATTTATCAAAAGAAGGTGAAGAAGTTTGAAATGAGACCTTCTTACGAAAAGAAAGGAAGGAGAGTCTACATTACATGGGATGATAATGACATGGATTCCACGGATAGCTCAGATAATTAGGAAGCCCATCTATATCTTATGACTAGAGGATAAGAAGAAGAAGAAAGTGACATGAAGGTAATTTCTTCTAACCTTAACTCTTCTTCTTCCTATAATGAACTACAATATGCATTTAAAGAGTTGCATGATGAATCTATGAGGCTTACAAAATTAGTTTCTTCATCAAAGAAAACAATCTCCTCTTTGGAAAATAATTTTTTTATTTTAAACAAGGAGATTGAGGAACTCAAAAGTGAGAATGAGACTTTAGGACTAATTGATGTTAACTCCTCATGCATGACTTGTTTTTCACATGAAAATATATCTGCATCCTCTTCTTGCTCATCATGTAAAGCATTTGAAAAAAAATTGAGGATTTGAAAAACACTCTTTCAAAATTCACCTTTGGAAGAGACAACTTGAATATAATGCTAAGGACATAAAGATGTGTTTTCCAAAAGGCTAGTTTATGGTATAATCCCAAAAACCAACAAAAGCTTTACTCAAATTTCTTTGTTTCCTCATGTACTTCAAGTAACCCTTTCATTAAATGTTTTCATTATGGGAAGAAATAGTATAGTGCTTCAACATGTAATATGAGAAAGATCATCAACACCAAAGTTGGGATTAGAATGGTTTAGGTCCCTAAGGATACCTTGCCCAAAGCTAACACACAAGGACCCAAGAAAATTTGGGTACCAAAGGTTAAAAACTAAATGTGTGTTGTAGGTATACTTGAAGGCCAAGAGCTCAAATTAGTATCTTGATAGTGGTTGCTCTAAGCATATGACCAAAGATGACTCCAAGTTTTCTTTCCTTATCCCCAAGAAGTATGGGCATGTAACCTATAGAGACAACAACAAAAGGGAAGATCCTTAGAGTTGAAAAAGTTGGTAAAATCCCTTCCTCTTCTATTGATAATGTCTTACTTGTTGAAGGGCTTAAACATACCTTACTTAACATTAGTCAATTATGTGATAAAGGAAATGGAGTCATATTTGATTCTAATTATTGCATAATTGAAGGAAAAGATGATAAGCAAGTCAAGTTTGTTAGTCATAGAGTTAATAATATGTACATAATTAGCCTTAATGATATATCCTCAAATAATGCTAAATGTTTTATGAGTAAAGAAGATGATTCATGGCTATAGCAAAGAATGATTACACACATTCACATGAATCACTTAAATAAGTTAGTCTTAAAAGAGCTAGTAATTGGATTACCTAAGCTCAAATTTGAAAAAGATGAACTATGTGATGCATATCAAAAGAGAAAGCAAGTAAATGTCTATTTTAAAACTAAAAATGTTGTTTCAACTTCTAGACCTTTACGATTTTTACACATAGATCTTTTTGGACCCTCTAAAACAATGGGCTTTGGTGGAAATTACTATGCATTAGTGATTGTGGATGATTTTTCTTGGTTTACATGGACATTATTGCTATCTCATAAAAATGATGCTTTCAAGCCTTTACGAAACTTGCCAAAGTATCCAAAATGAAAAAAGGTCTTTGCATTGCATCTATAAGAAGTGATTGTGGTGGTGAGTTTGAAAACCACGAGTTTGAAACCTTTTGTGATGAATATGACACTGAGCATAATTTTTTTGTCCCTAGAACTCCACAACAAAATGGAGTTGTAGAAAGGAAAAATATATCTTTAGAAGAAATTGCAAGAATTATGCTCAATGAGGCTACCATTCCTAAGTATTTTTGGGTGGATTTGGTAAGTATCACTTGTTATGTAATGAATAGGGCCCTAATAAGGCCAATTTTAAAGAAAACCCCATATGAGCTATACAAGGGAAGGAAGCCAAATGTTTCACACTTTCATGTCTTTGGATGTATATATTTTGTTTTGAACAATGAGAAGGATAACTTAAGGAAGCTTGATGCTAAATCGAATGAAGGTATATTTCTTGGCTATTCTAATCATAGTAAAGCTTTTAGAGTTTACAACAAAAGAACTATGACCATAGAAGACTCCATTCATATTGTTTTTTATGAAACTAATCCTAATAGTCCAAGAAAGGATTTTGTTGATGATGTTTCAAAAATCTTGGAAAGAACACGCTTGGAGAACAAGGAAAAGAAGCTAAGAAGCAAGATAAAAGCAAATTTGATCCCCCAAGATAAGAGGATTCACAAATCATGAACCTTCCCAAGGAATGGAGGACATCAAGATATCATCATCTTGAAAAGGTGATAGATGATGTATCAAAAAGGGTAACTATTCAAAACTCTCTTAGAGATGCATGTAACCATATGACTTGTGTTTCACAAATTGAACCTAAAGACCTAAATGAAGTCATTGATGATGAACATTGGATCTTAGCCATGTAAGAGGAAATAAATCAATTTGAAAGAAATCAAGTTTGGGAATTAGTTTCAAGGCCCAATGATCATCTCATACTTGGCACCAAATAAGTCTTTAGAAACAAACTTGATGAAACTGACCTAATAATAAGAAATAAATCTAGATTAGTGGTCATTAGAATGCTACTTACATTTGCATGCATCATGGATTTTAAACTCTTTCAAATAGATGTTAAAAGTGCCTTTTTAAATGGTTTTATACAAGAAGAGGTGTATATGGAACAACCTCCTGGTTTTGAAAGCCATGAACTGCCCAACCTTGTTTTTAAGTTGAAAAAGACTTTATATGGCTTAAAACAAGCTCCTAGAGCTTGGTATGAAAGGTTGAGCAAGTTCCTTTTAGAAAA
This sequence comes from Ormosia emarginata, assembly GCA_029884605.1. Taxonomy (NCBI): domain Eukaryota; kingdom Viridiplantae; phylum Streptophyta; class Magnoliopsida; order Fabales; family Fabaceae; genus Ormosia; species Ormosia emarginata. Next base: position 7,900,493 of record JAQQTP010000056.1, on the reverse strand, counting down.
AGACTTTTCTAGAGGAAAGGTTGACACAACATTCTTCATCAAGTATAAAAAGCGTAACATACTCCTTGTACAAGTGTATATTAATGATATAATTTTTTGTGCTACTAACGAGTCTCTTTGTAAGAAGTTCGCCAATACCATGCAAAGTGAGTTTGAAATGTCAATGATGAGTGAGCTCAACTTCTTCCTTGGATTCCAAATCAAGTAAGCTAGGGATGGAACTTTCATAAATTAAGCCAACACTACAAGAATTTTATGATTTAGGGACAAAAATTTGCGAGGGAAAATTTCCCTCGCAATTCCCTCACTAATTTGTGAGGGATTAGCTAGGAAAAAATTAGCCCTCGCTAAATTTCAAAAATATTTTAAAAGGGAAAATAACGAGTGAATTGCAAGGAAAAATTTTCCTCGCTAAAAATAGCAAGGGAAGTGCGAGGAATTAGCGAGGGAGTTGCGAGTGAATAATTTCTCTCGCTAAAATTAGGGAGGGAATTGCTAGTGAATTATTTCCCTCACTAAATTTAGCAAAAGAATTGCGACTGAATAATTTTCATCACTATTTTTAGCAAGGAAATTGCGAGGGTTTACTTCCCTCGCTAAAAAAAAAGCCTCCACCTTTGGTGAAAAAGAGCACACTTAGTAAAAAAGAGCCAAGATGAAACTTTAGGTCAGACTCCCCTCCACATCTCCTTCCTGCCCACAACACCCAACCATTACGACCTTCCCCTCCACCACCCATGCCTTTCTCGTTCTTCTGAGCATGGCAGCCACGCGATGACGCCTTGTAGCCCCTTATCCACTCTGTTCCCCTCCTTCTGAGCATGGCAATGACGTGACCCAAGCGAGCGACAACTCTACAGGCAAATTATCTCATCCCTGAATCGTGTTATTGATTCTAATAGGTTTTGGAAATACAAGTGGGAAGCTCGTTTATCAGAGTACAAGCAAGAAAGCCAGCATGTAACATCCCCGATAACATGTTAAGCTTGTAAAGGGTTACTAAGGTAGCCTAATACTAGTTTAACATGTCTGTAAAGTTTCATGATAAATTGAGCTAGTTCAGACACTTTGCCGCAACACAAAATGTGAAAAATGGCCTAAAATGACCCAGAAAATGACATAAATTGCCGAGATAAAAGAAATAATTATGGATAAGTTATTTTTAAGTCATAAATGAGTTATGAAAGTTGTAGTTAAAATTTGAAGGTAAACTGAGTTTGTTTGGTATTTTTAAGTACATTGAGTATGTGTTTTGATACTGAATGGATTTAGCGTAAATATGGAAAATTAAGAAAACTGTGAAATAAATATTAAGGTAAATCTTACAATTTATTTTAATATTTATGAAGGTTAGAAAACCTGAAATAATAAGATCAAAGTGGTCCTAAGAGATAGGAAATTTTGCGAAAGGATTAAAATGCCCATAAAGCTTATTTTATTTAAGTGAGCTTTCTCACTTTACTCTCTCATCCCTCACTTATTCTGTAACACCTTCCGTAGGGAATCACATTTTCGACTAAAATCTAAAAATCTGAAAATCGTTTCATAAAAGCTTTGAGTTGTAAAATTTGATTTTTTTTTAAATATCTTTTTACTGACAATATAAATTTATGAAATATAAGTAGTACAGAAAATAGACTGAACTGATTAATACACATGTTAATTATACCACATAATATTAAACAACATTTAAAACATAATTTACAGACTCAAGGAACAATAGCAAATCCCATGACGGGTCCTACTTAATAGTACGGTAATAACATTAACGAGAAAATTCAACATACTTGTTCCGTTCTTCCACCAAACTACGCACTGTCAAGACTGAGAAGATCACTCCTCGACGCCGTTGCTGAACTCAGAATATTACCTCCAGTTAAGTCTAAGAAGCTTACTTCACCTACTATACAAATTTTGACAATACAAAAACAATAAACAATACAGCAAAGAGGTGAGATCCCCATTCATCAATACCAGTATGGTAGCAAAGAATGATACGAATGACAAAGTCATTCCATACACACAGATATCACAAGTATAATCATGTTAACAAATTATCATTATGTTCAGAAAACATATATCACAATAATATAAACATCAACATTATATCAACAACAGATATCAACAATATACATATGTAATGATTATGCCACCATAAAATGTACCTCGACAATGCCACAACAATATGTACACAATTATGCATATGCAAATGCATCATATTCCTACTCCATGGAGCTAAACAAATTCAGATATGAATGGCCCAGAAGATCTGCCACCCATAATGACAGTCTAAGCTAGACACGAGACATAAATAGTATTTGTCGGGACATACGCTAGTGCGTTGTAACGGTATATCATGGTCAGGCATATAATGTGACAAATAGGTCACTATGAATAACCGCGCCCTGACATCCCTAGTAGATCCCCCACTAGATCACAGTATTCAGCTCTCATTCATTCCTAAACAACAAAAGTCATCACAGCCATCGACTATGCATGACAACTCAATTTATAACTCAATCCACCATAGTATTGCTCACAAATATATTAGAACAACTACTCAATCAATTGTCTAATACCAACAACATCAATGGTATTATATAACTGCTCATTCAGTTTACGTAATATCAATGATCCACCAGGGTCCAGTACGTCGGCCCAACAGTAATCCACTGTTTTCTCAATTGCGTACCCTTTTTTATCGCATTTTCATAATCGCGTCACCTTTTTCAAACGTTTTTAAATCGCGTAAGTATTTTTCAACGTTTTTGAAAATGTGTAGTGTTTTTAAATCATTTTCTCAACCATGTAATGTTTTTAAATCGTTTTCTCAATTGCGTAATGTTTTTAAGTCATTTTCTCAATCGCGTAATGTTTTTAAATCATTTTCTCAATCGCGTAGTTTAAAATCACTATTTTAAATATGCATATGCTATTTCTAATATTTTTCAACTACGTAAAATATTTTCTTTGTTTTCTAAATTACTTCTTGAAACTTCGTCCATTATATAATTATTTTTAGCTTTATTTACAGCATTTCTTTAATAAAAATCCTTTACCTAATATTTGCTATTATTTCCTTTGAAAGTTTCTAAAATAATTTTACTTCATTTATTCTCTAAAACCCATTAAATTAAGTTTTTCTTTAATATTGTAGAATTCTATGCTTAGGAAATAACTTTGAATTAAAAAAACATTATAAGTAGGCATATTGGCCCCAAAAATCATTTATATGATTTATAAATCATCTTTAATTATTTCCTATGCATTTAACCTTTTATAAAAATTCTTAATCTACTTTATTATCATTAGATCATATAATCTATGGTTAGAATAAAATTTTGGATCTTTGGTATATTGAATGGCATGTTGGCCGAAATTTACTATGTCTTCTATAAATCATCTTTAAATTATTTTCCATCCTCTAAGTCCTTGTAAAAATTATTTATTCAATTAAATTAATTAATCTTTGCTTTAGAAAATATTTGAGAACATTTTGGTCCTCTTTGGGGTGATGAAGCTGTGAGCTTCATGTATTCTTTGGAACACTCATGTAAATCCTCAACATGTTATTCACATCCTATTACATAAGAATACTATCATGCATCCATAATCACATACCAAAATATATATCAAAGCTATAGACATGCTTGTATCAAAATCAATCACAAATAGAAAAAACTTTAAACAATCAAATGAATAAATCCTTATGGATCTTTCACCACACACAAATCCACTCCTCACCACCAACACATGGTTGATGAGGGTAATCTCCCTCTTACCTCTTGGAGAAACCTCCAAAGCTCCTTGCTTTGCTTCTTGTACAAGTCCTTCACCACCAAGAGCTTCTTAAAAACAAATCAAAGTAAATACACATAATCAATATATATAAGACTTGAATAAGAAAACCATGGATTAGAATCATGGTTAGAACCTTGAAAATCAAAAGAAAAGTGAAGATTAATGAACTACACCAATAAAGCTTCAATCTTTAACTTGAAGAACAAGGTTGAAGATGGATGATTTAGAGAAAGTCTTCAACATGAAAGTTCCTTAGAATTTTATGGAGATTCAAGATCTAAAGTTGTTTAGAATTATTGAAGCTTGGAAGGTATTTCTATGGTGGTTGGCCGTGAGCTTCTCTAGAAAGGAAAGGTAAGAGTTTTTGTGTTTGGCTTTGAAAGAACTCCTTGAAGATGGATGATTTTGATCAAGACTCCAACTACAAAGATGCTTGGATTGATGTAAGGATTCAAGAAATAAGGTTAGTTAAAATTATTGGAGAGTGATAGTATGATCTTGGCCTCTTGGCCGTGAGCTCTCTTTGAAGAACAAGGTGAGAACTTTTTGGTTTTCAAGCAAGAAATGAAGATGATCACAACATCAAAGTATCTTAGAATGGTGAGAGGATTTAAGAAATGATATTGATAGAAATTATTGAATAGTGGAGGGTGGTGTAAGGTGATTTGGCCGTGGGGTGTTCTTGAGAGAAATAGAGAGAATTTTGTGAAGTTTGGTTTAGGAAGATGATGAAGATGAAAATGAAATGAATCAAAACATTTCCTATAGCTATTTAGCCTCTAAAATTGTGACCTCCCCCCCTTGTACACTAAGGTGATGTCTAAATACATTAGCCACCATTTTAGGCTTCAAGAGCCATTGATTAAATCAATGGTGGATCTTTGGTAGAAGCTTCCAAGTGATATGATCAAATCTAAGCCATTAGATCTCTACTCCTTGAAATCCTAGCCATTAGATGCATCTTCAAAAATGGAGGGTCAAGATCTTCTCTACTTACTTTCCATCCAATGGTCACAAATGGTCCTAGCTACTTTGTGAGACCAATCTCCACCATAGATTAAATCAAGGGTGGATATCCTAAACTTCCTTATTAAGCTTATCTTTACAACCATTGATTAGATCAATGATGAACATCCAAAGCTTCCTAACTAAGTTTGCTCTCACACCATTAATTAAATCAATGGTGATCATCCAATGCTTCTTCATTAAGTTTGCTTCTTAACCGTTGATTAGATCAATGGTTGATGTTCAAAGCTTCTCCACTAAGTCTTGTCATCCAAGGGTGCAAATCAAAGTCAAGCCCTCTTTGTTGACTAGCATTTCCATTGGTTTGGTGGTTACTAACTTGTTTCTTATTGGTTATCACTTTTGTTGACCAATTTCTATTGGTTACCCTTGAAAAGTCTTTGCCACAAATGTTGACTTAATCTTATTGGTTGATCTTATTTCTATAGCTCTCTTATTAGTTCATCAAAGATGACTATTTTTAATTGGTTCATCAAATGAAGACTAGATTCTAATTGGTTCATCAAGGAAGGCTAAATTCCTATTGGTTCAATATATAACCATCAAATTTGACCAATTCTTATTGGTTCATTTCAAAAATACTAGATTCCTATTGGTCTAGAAATTTAACCCATCTATTTTGACTAAATCCTATTGGTTCACAGAAAATATTTTCTAAACAATTGCTACAAAAATTATTACTTAATGAACCAAACATTACTGCTTACAAGACAGTAAATATTTATCCACTGTAAAATAAAAATATAGTATATTTTTATTTCACAGATAATTTCTAAAAATTAAAAGATTGAGTCACATATCTCTCGGAATTGGGTTTAGTAAGATTCCCCAACTCTGAATAAATACGTAAAGATTTTTCCTGACCCGAAAATTATTATTTTCCTGACACGGAGCAAATCACACAAAATGATCAAATACAGTCACGGAATAGTCAAAATAATTTTACAGTATATACAAAATTGCAAAACAATACAATTCTGTCATTATTGTCAAATAGCTAAATTTTGGGGTGTTACATATTCTGCTTTAGCAGAAACAAAGAAAACAAAAATGGGAAAAGAGAGAAAGAAAACAAAGAGAAGGAAGAAGAGATAGAGAAGGAATCAAGGGTCAAGTTGGAGCTCATTTTCTTCAAATGAGGTAGGGGTTTCTTACCTTTGATTTACTATTTCTTTCCTACTATTTTGTGTTCAAATTTTTGTTCTTTGCTGCCTTGGATGGTCATGGCTGGACTATGAAGAATAGCAAGAATATTCTTGAATTTGGTGGTTTTAAATTCTTGCTTCTATCTAGTTCTTATTCTTTAATGAATTGTGCAATGAAAAACTTGAGAAATTAGTTGTGTTTTTTACTATGTAACTCACGACCAAAGCATGGAGAAGTGGAGAACTTTTTGTTTTAATTTGTCCTTTCATTTCTAATGATTCTTATGTTGAATTGTGATGTTGAATTTTAATAAAAATGATGGATTCAGGACTGAATATGCAAGGGCAGAATGTTGCCCTGTTTTTTAACATAATTTTGATGCTTTGTTGCTTGAATTTGTGAGTTGAATTGTGATAGAAAATTATGGTAATATGCTGCCCAGGTTTAGGCAGAATTTTAATGCCTTTGTGCTTGAAATTGAAGCTTGAATGATGACTAAAATGGTGGCAGATTACTGCCCAGTTTTTAACATAATTTGTGATGCATTTTATGCTTGAAATTATGACTAAATGGTGTTGAATACTTATGGCTGGATGTTGTCCATTAGGGGCCAAAATTTTGATGTGTTATATATAAGAACTGTGTCTTGATTGAGGCATGAAGGCCACAACAGTAACTTCCATGTAATAATGATGCATTTAGTTCCAAAAATCATGCTTAGTTAAGGTATAATAGGTCAAAATGTGATTTTGAGGTATTTTGAGTATTTTCTTGCTTGAATGTGTTTTCAATGATTATTTATGACTTGTTCATGATGGGAGTTTGAGTTAGAAACTTGAGACTCTCCATTTGGACCTTTGATGCATTTAGTTTCAAAAATCATACTTAGTTGAGGTATAATAGGTCAAAATGGTATTTTGAGGTATTTTAAGTGTTTTCTTGCTTGAATGTGTTTTCAATGGTTGTTTATGACTTGTTCATAATGGAACTCTTGGAACTCTTCATTTGGATCTTTGATGCACAAAGTGAGAAAAATGATATTTCCTTGCTTGATTAAGTTTAAATCTATGATTGATGAGTTGAATGTTTAATGATCCTAACATGATTACAAACCATGATTAGGGTTGAGAAACACTTAGAATCCATGATTTGAGGATTAGAACTTGGTTAGAAACCAACATTATGCAGAACCCGAATTATGCAAAAATAGGACAATGTCGAGTAGTATGAGATGTTAGTTGCATAACTTAAGCTATAGACATCGCATAGACTTGATTCTAGAGCCATTTGAAAGTTGAGACATAAGGCTTTATGTAGTAAAAATTTAAGAATTATTGAGAAACCCAATTAGTCCTAGTTTGGATTTGAAACCGAGCCAAATTCTGCAAAAAAAGCAATATGGCACCTGTAAAATCGGATTGCATAATTTCTTACTCCGATGTCATATTTACATGAAACTAGTGGGCTTTGAAAGCTAACATATAAGGCTATTTGACTGTTAAATTTTAGGATTATTGAGTCCTTAGTTTGTTCCCAGTTTCATTTCAAAGCCAGGTTATTTTTGAGTAAAATAGAGAATACCCTGTTTTAGCTTCTGTATAATGTCGCATAACTTTGGTTACATTTATTCAAATGAGGTGAGGTTTGTGGAATTTGAAATATAGGAGGGAAGTCTATTTGACTGTAAAATCTCAGAATTTCTAAAGTTAGTATGTACAATTGGTGCACTAATGAAAAATAGTCTTTTTAGGCAAAAATTGAGGTATTTTTGAGAAAGTTTGGACCCTAGAAACTTTAGTAGCTTCTTTAATAGTTGAAGTTGAATTATGAAAGTGTAGTAAAAATGTGTTTGCTGCTTTATGGGTTAAACTTGAGTTAAATGCTCCTTTATTGAGCTTGGAATGAAATGTATGCATGATATTGTTGCATAAATGTAATGGATTGAATGACTTATGAAATAAATCATTATATGCACTTAGTATGGAAAGAATGACATATGTGAATGATGTTGATGTTTAATGCTATGGTCTTAAAATAATTATGTTATAATACATTGAATATACCTTGTATGGTATGGATGAGGTTAATGAGCATGATATTGGGAAGCAATATAAAAGAAAATGCAAAGGTAGATGAGGTTGAATGAGTCCCTCTCTACAAATCTGTATAGTAATGTACAAATGGAAAGTTTAATGATTATGTACAAAGTGAAAGAAAAAAAGATTTTTAATACTGTTGTATGTTTTATTTTCGAACTTGTTATTTGATGTTTCCATGTATTGTAAATTTATGGCTTGGACAAAAGGGCTCCAAGTGTCAAAGTTATGACTGTTTGGTAATGCAAGGAACTAAAGGGCTTACTGAAAATAATCAAATAACATGTGTTTTCTAAAAACAAAATCTTTTAAAGAATCATTACATGAACATACTTTAGAATTCTCATTATGCATAGTCATATATCACCATGCATTGCATAAAATTGGCAATTGTATGAGCAATTGTCTTATCTTTATTAAATATTGTTATAAATTGTATTGTGTTACATTGGTTGAAGATCAAGGTGTAGCTTAAAGGTGTGTAATGAAGAGAATGAGTATGCTTGCTAGCCTCTATAACTGATATAATGAACATATATTGACTTATGTTGAATTTTTATATAATGATTAAACAATTTTCTTTATTAAATGAACTGTCTACCTTGGGAAGAGAAGGGACTGAGATTTGACTTATGCCACCTTTTCAAATGATTAAGTATAATTTATGTTTTACCAAAACAACTGGATTTACCATTATGTCACAATTTAAATTTTTTTTACTGAGAATTATTAATTTTCATCCCAATCTTTTTAAGTTTTCCATGATAAATCTAGAGGAAGATCCAAACAAGCAGAAGGCAAGGCTATGAAGACTTAGTTAAGCTATTAATATAATTATTTTGGTTCTGTAATTATATTAATAGTTCTGTAATTAAGTTTATGTAATTAGTTTTTTAAAGGTTTGTAATTTCATGCATATCAGATAGATTTCTAATAAAGATCAAGTTTCTTGTGGTGTAAAATGTCTTGCTCTCTTGCTACCTTAAAGGCTCTATATATTTATTCGTTAAATAGATATTAAACAGGTTGTAAATTACGCTTTAGTTAGAAAGTGAGATACTAATTCTATTTACTTAGTATACGTAGGGTATACTATAATATCTAGGATTAGAGTGTTACACAGCAGACCCAAGTGCCTTGTTACTGGCATGAGGATTCAGGGGGTATGCATATTTCATTCCTCTTTTAATTTTTTGCCCAAAAGATATTTTTTTTAGGGTATGATTTGTCATGTGTTGTTATTAATGGTGTCTTTTGGAATTGTATGTTTTTTCATTTTTTCAGCTTATAGTTGCTAAGATTTTTTTTTGGGTCATATGTTACTTGCCTTGGCCTATGTTGGTTGCAACTTTGCAAGTTACATATGTGTGTAACTAGCCATTAGATAAATACTAGGTAATATGAGTAATGGGATCTGTATGAGACAGGAGCATTTATGAATTTAGGAAAAGCTGGGAACTTCTACAAGTTTATAGCTTCTTGTTTTTTATTATTGTATAATGAGGTTCCAATTGCCCATTAGCTTCACTATCTTGTGTAATATATATATATATATATATATATATATATATATATATATATATATATATATATATATATATATATATATATATATATTCCCACAAAAAAACCTTATTGAAAATGGTCGTTAGAGCCGTGCTTGTGCCTCGTAATCTCTTTCTCTAGTTTTTTGTTTTCCAAACAAAGCTGCTAGCCTTAATTTTCAAATGAAGCTTCTCTTCTCTGTCTGTATTGTTTTGGTAGTGAAAAACTTTAAACCTTTTAACTTATTTGAACTGGTTCCCAGTTCCCACCCTTTTATCCTTTCTATTTTAGGCACTTTGAAGCTCCATTTTTTTCCTTAAAACCTTTTCGTATGTAAAACTTTGGCTTCTTCCTATCCCTTTCCTCATATTCTTAGCATATTCTTCCCCTAGCCTCATTTGGGTGTTTTTTTTCCCTTCTCCAATATGCATTTTGAATTTTTTTTCATACGATAATTTCTAGATTTTTGATCCAAAACTTTAGTATAGGAATAATATTATTATACATACATCATTTATACACACATCTCTATAGTTTTCACGATGGTCACACGTCATTTTCTATATACCTATATTATACTTTAATTCTATCACCTTACTTTGGTGTTAGGTGATATGCACTAAGGTGTTGTGCATCAAGCATTATTCTTAATATAGTCATCAAGTTGCGTAGTCTTGTAGAACTCTTATATGGGCCCAATCCTATATTCCCATTTCATACTTTCACTGAATCAGTTTTAGTTTCAAGTTGTGAAAAGTATCTGATCAAAATCTTTTCTTTCCTGCTATTGGGGGTGAAATAGTGGTTCGTGGATAGAGGACTCTATGTGAAATGGTGTCTCAATTGAGGTTTTGGTGGTGTCTATAGGTATTAAGGTTTAAAGTTAGGACAGAAGACGGAGATACATATGATTTTAAATAAATTCAAGGCTAAAACCTTATTTTTGTCCGTAAACTTTTATCAAAATTTTAATTTAGTCTCAAATTGGACATATGGGATTCATATGTGATCTCAATTAGCCACGAAGGATCCAAGTCATCACTTTCTTTTAATCAAATGCACATTGTTAATAAAAAAAAGATTTCATTAGAATGATTTAGTAATGTTTAGGACGAAATTGAAATAGAACAAAAAAAAATATTTGGGACTAAATTGAAACTCTAGTCAAACTTTAATAAGGACAAAAATAAGGTTTTATCCAAAAATAAACTTGCACGTTGACGAATGAATCAAAATTATATCTTCAGTATTTGTGTACTTGTTAAAAAAATTGAAAAAAATATATATCAAGAGTTGTAACTCAAGTGACAACAAGTGTCTTAGGAGACTAATTAATCTCAACATTGAATTTTTGTCATGCCACTTTATTTATACTTTAGCCTAGCATATAAAAATTAACCTTTTTTTTATATAAATTGGCATGCAAAAGCATCACAATAGAGAGAGAGATCCCAACTAGGTTAGCACCACAAAACCTATCAATCATCTGTAGCACGCCAGAAATTTATTAAAAATAGGAAAGAAAATAGATACAAAAACTTGGAGGGACAAGAGCCAAAACCCAAGAAGGGAAAAGAAAAAACTATCTAAACCTAAAATTAGGAAGACCAAGCCTATTACGGACAAAGTCTTCACTAATAAAACTGGGGATCAAGTCCCACCAAGAGAAACATTGAGAATTAACCCCAGAAGAAGCTAACTTATCTGCACAAGAATTTTCCTCCCTATAAATGTGAGAAACAACAAAGAGCGTACTTTTTGTGAGATTTATACAGTTCCTCCATCTAGTTCTAAGTTTCCAAGGCACCAACTCAATGGAAGAAAGAGCTAGAATTACTAATTTAGAGTCACATTCTAACCAAATCCTATGCCAACCTTTTTGATAAGCAATTTTAATGGCAATCATTGTAGCAATAATCTCAGCATGAAGAGAATGAGTAGATCCAATATAAGAAGCGAAGCACACGAGGACAACAACATTACTGTCACGAAATATGCCACCAGCAGTGTAACACCCTTATGGGGATGTCATATTTAAAAAGAAAATAAATAAAATCTACCCAAGTTGTAAAACATTTGATACATAATAATACGGTTTGTAAAATTCTTCCTGTTAAATAGAATATTATTAAATAAAATAACGCGGAAAAATACAAAATCAACAGAGTAACATCACACATAATATACATAGGGTTTTAGTCATAAGTTATGCAAATAATTTACAACTAAAAATATTTAAACTGAAACAGTAAACAAAAGCAATAACAGTCTATATATACAAATGCAGACGCGCCCAAGTACACATCATAAACATTTAACCCTCTGAAGGATCACTCTCAGGAAGATCATCAGGAGATAAATATCCAGGATGCCTCGACTCTCGGCGGAAACGAGACCGCGCAGTCAACACGCTGCTAATCTCACTAGGCGCAGTGAACATACCACCCCAATAACGCCTAAGAGATAACGGCAACTCCAAATGCAAAAACACCGTAGTCGTCATGACTGGTTCTCCATCAAACTCATTACGTAGGGACGCAGTCAGCCGTCCCACGTAAGCCACCGAGTCTCTGTCCTCACGCAGTCGCCAAGCTGTCAATCCCCCATGAAACTCAAGCTGCACAAAACCAAGGAATCCTGGCACCGCTATACTCAAACAATCAATCCAATGGATATGGATGATCGAATGGTTCTTGATCGTCGTACTGATCTTTGGCTTGCTGCTCCTCCTCTTCTTTAGGATACACACACTCAAGAGGCTGTTCCTCTTCCTTAAACTCTTTACCACATAAATTAAAAATACACAACATATACAAGAAAGAGGTAAGACAATCTAAATCATCACAAACATGGTAAATAAGAAAACGACAATTACAACAGTTATACAATTCATGATATAACAACATAAACATAAATACAGTATAACACAAACACAATATAAGAATTAATATCAACATAGAATTAATATCAATATAGAAACAATGTAAAAATGTAATATCAACACAGATATAATATAAGAATTAATATCATAGATAAACATATATCCATACACAATATAAAATTACCGATAAGAATATAATAATGCACCATATATAAATAAATAGGCAATGTGACACAATCCTACTCCATGGAGCTAAAAACATACAGACATCAGAGAGAATGACCCGCAAAATATATTAGTACCACGGTTGCCCAACCAAACTATTACGCTGTCTCACGTTGCGTCTATAGCCCCACGACACATGGCGTGGTGTAGTTCACGGTCTAACGTTGTGGCACTACAGGCAATGTACTATTAGACTTTACAAGATCTCGATTAAATATAGTGCGTGTCAAGTCCGTTAGTGTGTTACCGGGTACCACGGCCCAGCGAAGCTACCAACTGTCCACATATGGAATACTGCACACTAAAGTCTCTAAGTCCATTCAAAATTGAACCACACTACACTTATCGCACCGACAATACGATGTGATTCACCTCGTCAATCAATCCACCAATTATCAACTAAATTGGCACAACTAAATATATGATCTTAAAATAGTTCCAATATTACCAAAATACCCTCAACGGTATAAAATATGCGTATTTACGCAAATGCCCTCATGGCTTGTCCTCATGGAAAAAATATACAGTAAGTCCCACCAAACAAATACTGTTTCAAAGCCTGTTCGGGTTCACCACTTAGCCCGACAGCAAAAATATCCAGTTTGATCAATCTTGTAGAAATTTTATCGCGTTTTCACAATTTCATCGTTTTTACAAACGTTTTTAAATCGCGTAAATATATTTTTCTGTTTTTAAAATCGCGTCAGATTTTGAATACGATTTCTCAATCGCGTAAGATTTTTAAATTATTTTCTTGTCCGAATTCCTTAAAAATTACTGTTTAAATAAACAGAAATAATATTTAATATGTTTAAACTACGTAGAATATTTTTCATACCGTATACTGTCTTTTGAACATCTTTTTCTATCTTACTTGTCCGTTATAATAAAAATTGACAGTATGTTGTTTAGAAAATTATAATAATGGTTTTCTAATTTTTCCGTAAAAATTCTGTTTACTTAATTTTTAACCATATAATTTAACCATTTTGAAAATCACTAACATGCTTCAAAATATAAGATGAGCCATATGTTAGGAATTTACAAAAGTTACTGTATTTCATTTCTAACAATAAAATCATTAGTTTTAATCTCTTAAACTTAATTTTAATCAATTTGTTTCTTCAAAACTCATTGTGAAAATTTCCTTTTAACATATATTACATCTCTTTGATTGAAACTAGTTTGGAATTGATTTTAGAAATCATGAATACTTGGTTTGACATGTTGGCCGAAACATATACTTGTGCTATTTGATCTCTAAATTCATTTTCCTTGATCTAAACAATTTTATATCTCATTAATTTTCCTAGGTTAATTAAATCACACTTTAAAAATAATGAGAACATTTTGGTTCTCCATTTTGGTTAATGGTCGTGAGCCTCATTGGTGTGTTCTTTGGAACACTCATGCAATCCTTGGCATGTTGTTCACATCCTATAAATTATCATACATTTCTAACACATACAATATTTATCAAAGCTTGTAGACATACAAATTTATACAAACATCAAATAGGAAAGCTATTAACAAACACACAAAAGAATCCTTATGGATTCTACAATCACAAACAAATCTCCATCTTCTTACCACCACCCAAGGATGATAAGATTAAGTCTTCCTCTTACCTTAAATGAAGACAAATATGCTTTCACACCTTTCCTAGGGTTTCAGTTTTCTCCTTCAAATCACCTAACAAGCTTAAACCAATTTCTACAAGTTACTAACATTAAAGAGAGCTTAAACCATGGATAAATCATGGCTTAGAACTTTGAAAAAGAATTTAGAAATGGAAAACAAGAAATTTCACCTTCTAGGTAAAATTTTCCAAGTAGGTTTTCAAGCTCCAAATGAAGGATTTTGCAAGAACTCTCAACTAGAGATGTTCTTAGAATTGTGTTTAGGTTTAGAAAAGTTGGTTGGATGAAATTTTGAGTGATTGGATGGTGTAGTAAGGTGTTTGGCCGAATAGTGCTTCAAGGAAGCTTCAATGGTGTTTGGTGTTCTTGAAAGAGAGAGAAGAGAGAAATTGCATGAAAAACCAAGTGAAGAATGGTCCTCCAAAGCCAAATGGCCGTAGACTTCAATGGGCAAGGAGGTGTCCATTTGTGTTGGCTCCATCCAAGCCTTAGAATAGATCAAGGGTAAGGATCAAGCCTTGTTCACCAAGCTTTGCTCTCATTGGTCCATCGTAGCCTAGTCACTTAACCTAGTCACCATGCTTAGTCACTAATCAAGCTTAGTCATCTAGCTTAGTCACTAACCTAGTCACTAGCCTAGTCATTAGCTATCTGTTCTAGCTCAAAAATGTTTCTTGCTTTGCTAAACGTGGGTCCCGCAAGACATTTCGGGTCCACTTTGTCATTTAATTATCTTGACAAATAAAATAATATTATAATAATATAAAATTATTTTATTTTACGATTAAATCCTAAAAATTAAAAGCTTAACTACATTGTCTCATTCAGAATTGGGTTTAGTAAGATCCCCATCTGAATAATTAAAAATAAGATTTCCCACCCAGAAAAATATTATTTTCCGTCCTGAGCAAATCACACAAAAAGTCCAAATAAAATCACAGACAGTAATATTAAACACTGTATCATATAGAAAATTTAAAAACAGTACATTCAGGACGTAATGGTCATTTTCCTATTTTTTCCCACCATGAAGCAAATCATTCAAAACACTCAAATAAAATTATAGACAGTAAAATATATCAGTATATCACACAGAAAAAATTAAAATAGTAGTTTGACAATTTTTATTTTACGGTCTCGAAGCAATATGTAAAACGACCAAATAAAATCATAGACTGTAATATATATTTGTATTTCATACAGAAAAACAAGAAACAGCAAAATAGGGACACAACGGTCTTTCACCCAAAAGTTTGAAAAACAACAAACAGAACATTCGGGACATTTTTCCAAAAGTTGGGGTGTTACAACTCTCCCCAACAAATAAAAATTTCGTCCTCGAAATTCGCTGCACATCAAAACAAATGAGGATACTGATCCCTCATTTTACCTTCCAACTCCCAGGTAGCATCACCTGTTACATCATTCCATATGACCTTCACCAGCTCGATCATTTTCCCTCGAAGCTGCTTTACCTTTCTGTCCTCTATTCTAACAGGTAAAGTCTCATAAGTCAGATTCTCCTTCAGCTGCACTTCGTCAGGTTGTATAACATGCGTCGGATCCGGAACATACTTCCGTAACTGAGATACATGAAATACATCATGCAGATTTGATAGAAAAGGCGGCAAAGCAATCTGATACGCCACAGGACCTATCCGTCGGATAATCTGATACGGTCCAATGAACTTAGGAGTAAGCTTCTTGGATTTAATAACTCTTCCGACACCAGTCGTAGGAGTCACTCTTAGAAACACATGCTCACCCTCCTCAAATTCAAGAGGTCGTCTTCGTTTATCCGCATAACTCTTCTGTCTGCTTTGCGTTGTCTTCATCTTTTCTTGTATCATCTTTACTTTCTCCGTAGTCTGTTGAACAAGATCTGGTCCAATAGTCATATTTTCCCCATCTTGATACCAATATAACGGCGTTCGACATCGTCTCCCATACAATGCCTCATAGGGTGCTATCCCTATACTTGAGTGAAAACTATTGTTGTAGGTGAATTCTATCAAAGATAAAAATTCATCCCAACTTCCTTGTTGTTCCAAAACACAAGCACGCAACAGGTCTTCCAAAGATTGTATAGTTCTCTCTGTCTGACCATCAGTCTACGGATGATATGCCGAACTCAGTCGCAACTTAGTTCCCATTGCTTCTTGCAGACTTCGCCAGAACCTTGACGTAAACCTCGGATCTCTATCAGAAACTATATATGTAGGCACACCATGCAGTCTGACAATCTCACCGATGTACAACTGGGTTAATCTTTCCAACGAATACTTGATATTGATTAGTAAGAAATGAGCCGACTTTGTAAGCCTATCGACTATAACTCATATCGAATCATGACCCTTCCTTGTCTTCGGCAATCCAGTAACGAAATCCATAGAGATACTATCCCACTTCCACTCTGGAATAGATAACGGTTGCAACATTCCAGCTGGTCTCTGATGTTCCACTTTCGCTTTCTGACAAACCAGGTAAGACTCCACATATTCTGCTACGTCTCTTTTCATCCTTGGCCACCAAAACAACCTTTTCAAGTCTTGGTACATTTTGGTCATCCCCGGATGTAAACTCAAGTCACTAGTATGAGCTTCATCTAGGATCGACTTCTTCAATTCAGAATCATCAGGCATACAAATTCTTCCCTTAAACCTTAAGATTCCATCTGCTCCTTCTTCTACCGTCGCCTTATGACCTTGCTTTAACAATTCCCTCTCATTTTGCAAAAACACGTCTTCCTTTTGTTTGTCTCGAACTACATCAAGAAATTCATTTATGATCACAACTTTACATAGGCGAACTCTTTCAGGCAGAAACTCTACTGACAACCATAAATCTCGGAACTTGTTAATCAAATCCTCCTCCTTTGTCATCATTGCCGAAACACTAAGCACCTTTCTACTTAAGGCATCAGCTACCACATTAGCTTTTCCTGGGTGGTATTGGAGTTGAAAATCATAATCTTTAAGAATTCCAACCATCGCCTCTGCCTCATATTCAATTCTTTCTGATCAAACAAGTACTTTAGACTTTTGTGATCACTAAAGACATTGAACATCGCTCCATACAGAAAATGTCTCTACACTTTCAGGGCAAAAGCCACCGCAGCTAATTCCAAATCATGCGTTGGATAATTCTTCTCATGAACCTTCAACTGTCGAGAAGCATACGCCACAACATTCCGATTTTGCATCAACACGCATCCTAACCCTTGGTAAGAAGCGTCACAATACACATCAAAAGTTCACTTAGAATCTGGCAAAATCAACACCGGTGCAGTTGTTAACCTCCTCTTCAATTCTTGGAAACTGGCTTCACGTTCTTCCGTCCACTCAAAAGCTTGACTTTTCCTCGTGAGCTGCGTAAGCGGTCCAGCAATCTTGGAAAAACCCTCGATAAACCTCCGGTAATATCCAGCAAGTCCAACAAAACTTCGAACTTCTGTCACTGTCTTAGGTCTTTCCCATTGTAAAACAATCTCCACCTTCGATGGGTCTACCGCAATACCTTCTTTTGAAATTACGTGACCTAGAAATTGGACTTCTTCCAACCAGAACTCACACTTCGCCAATTTCGCATACAATGCTTTTCCTCAAAATCGAAGAACAATACTCAAATGTTCAGCATGTTCTTCCTTAGATTGAGAATAGATCAAAATGTCATCGATAAAGACAACGACAAATCTGTCTAGATACAGACGAAAAATCCTGTTCATATAGTCCATAAATATGGCAGGAGCATTCGTCACCCCGAATGGCATTACCTGATACTCATAATGTCCATAACGAGTTCGAAAAGCTGTTTTTGGTACATCCTCCCCCTTAACACGAATCTGGTGATAACCCGACCTCAGATCTATCTTGGAAAATACCACTGCTCCCTTCAACTGATCCATCAGGTCGTCAATTCTTGGAAGCGGATATTTATTCTTAATAGTCACCTTGTTCAGCTGACGATAATCCACGCAAAGTTGAGAAGTTCCATCCTTCTTTTTGACCAAAAGCACTGGCGCTCCCCATGGTGAAATACTGGGTCACACAAACTGTTTCTCCAACAATTCCACCAATTGCTCTTTCAACTCTACTAACTCTGCTGGCAACATACGATAAGGTGCAATTGAGATAGGACCTGCTTCTGGTACTAAATCAATTGAAAACTCGATCTCCCTCTCAGGTGGTAAACCAGGTACGTCATCAGGAAAAATCTCTGGAAACTCGTTGACAACAGGAATAGTATTCACATCCTTCTCATTCTTAACCTCTAGAGAAGACAACACCACATATCCCTGCGCTCCCTCTCTCAACAAAGATTTGACTTTAACCTCAGTCAAGAATCCAGACTCTTCTTCCTTAGGAAAAACTATAGTTTTGCTGGAACAGTCTATAAGGATATGGTTAGAAGATAACCAATCCATCCCTAATATCACATCTATCTCAATAAGAGGCAAACAAATCAAGTTGACCAAAAACTTACGGTCCTTCACAACAATAAGACAATCCAAACATATCTTTGACGTAACTATAGGTTTAGCAGTTGGCGTAGAAACACTCAACTTAACATTCAGAGAAGACACATGCAACTTCAATCTTTCCACACAATCATATGCAATAAATGAATGTGTTGCACCAGAGTCATATAACACAGTCAGAAGATTACCTTCAATGACTCCTTCTCCCTGAATAAGGTCATCAGACTTAGAAACTTCAGTTCCCGTCATAGTGTATACTCGTCCTCCTGACCTCGGTTGAGTACCTCCTGACTTTTGCTGATTTGCACGTACATAACGAACTGCAGGTTTCCTTTCTGGCTGAGTACAATCCTTTGACATATGCCCAGGCTGTCCACAGTTAAAACAAACTGTCCCTTTAATTGTGCACTCCGGAGAAATATGGCCCTTCTTTCCGCACTTAAAACACGTTGGCGTAAACGCCACTCTCTGATCAGCTCCCTTACCACTAGCACTTCCCCCAACTGGCGGTCGTTGAGGTTGATTTCCTGGTGGTCTGGAATATGGCTTGCGCTGAAACCGAGTAGTATTACTGCCACCACCTCTCTGAAACCTTGTTGGCCCAAAGTTACGATTTCTCTGATCTCGCGACGGCTCCAACTCCTCGAGTCGTGCACATGTATCCACCAAAGCATGAAACTGATTCATTCTCAAGGATATCACTCCTCGTTTCAGTTCCACTCTTAACCCTGCTTCAAACTTCCGACATCTCCACACGTCGTCCGGTCGTGTTTGAGCATAATCTGAGAACTGAGACAAGCTCTCAAATTTTGTGGCATACTCATTCACCGTCATATTACCCTGACGTAAACCAAGAAACTCCATTTCCTTGGCATGTCTAGCACTCGCAGGAAAATACTTCTCCAGAAAAGCATTAGAAAATACCTCCCATGTAATTTCTACTCCCTCAGCTAACAATAATCGGCGGGTTCCTCTCCACCAATGTTCACCATCTCCCCTCAGCATAAAGGCTGCATATGTCACCTTCTTCTCATCAGAGCATCTCATTCCCTCAAAAATTCTCTCCAAGTCTTGTATCCATTGACTTGCTTTCTCAGGGTCAACCTCGCCTCTAAACTGTGGCGGATTGTGGCGCCTAAATTCAGATAAATTTAGGGCATCAACAGTAGCATCTTCTTTGTTGAGTTTGCTCTCAAATTTTGTTTGCGTAATTACTTGACCATCCGTTTGCTTAGCTTCAAGCCACCGCAATCATTGGGTCCACTGCCCGATCCACATTCGCACGTCCTCTGCCTCTACCAGACATCTTCCTTCTTCAAGCATCACAAAACAAAGTCAGATACATCTTTTCGGAGGTAAATCACAGAGAATCACACAGCACAAACAAAAACAGACCCAACCACAACCCCAAAAGACTCTAACTTGGGCTCTGATACTAACTAATGTAACACCCTTATGGGGATGTCACATTTAAAAAGAAAATAAAAGAAAATAAATAAAATCTACCCAAGTTGTAAAACATTTGATACACAATAATACGGTTTGTAAAATTCTTTCTGTTAAATAGAATATTATTAAATAAAATAATGCGAAAAAATACAAAATCAACAGAGTAACATCACACATAATATACATAGGGTTTTAGTCATAAGTTATGCAAATATTTCACAACTAAAAATATTTAAACTGAAACAGTAAACAAAAGAAATAACAGTCTATATATACAAACGCAGACGCGCCCAAGTACACATCATAAACATTTAACCCTCTGAAGGATCACTCTCAGGAAGATCATCAGGAGATAAATATCCAGGATGCCTCGACTCTCGGCGGAAACGAGACCGCGCAGTCGACACGCTGCTAATCTCACTAGGCGCAGTGAACATACCACCCCAATAACGCCTAAGAGATAACGGCAACTCCAAATGCCAAAAACACCGTAGTCGTCATGACTGGTTCTCCATCAAACTCATTACGTAGGGACACAGTCAGCCGATCCCCCATGAAACTCAAGCTGCATAAAACCAAGGAATCCTGGCACCGCCATACTCAAACAATTAATCCAATGGATATGGATGATCGAATGGTTCTTGATCGTCGTACTGATCTTCGGCTTGCTGCTCCTCCTCATCTTCAGGATACACACACTCAAGAGGCTGTTCCTCTTCCTCAAACTCTTTACCACATAAATTAAAAATACAACAGCATATACAAGAAAGAGGTAAGACAATCTAAATCATCACAAACATGGTAAATAAGAAAACAACAATTACAATAATTATACAATTCATGATATAACAACATAAACATAAATACAGTATAACACAAACACAATATAAGAATTAATATCAACATAGAATTAATATCAATATAGAAATAATGTAAAAATGTAATATCAACACGGATATAATATAAGAATTAATATCATAGATAAACATATATCCATACATAATATAAAATTACCGATAAGAATATAATAATGCACCATATATAAATAAATAGGCAATGTGACACAATCCTACTCCATGGAGCTAAAAACATACAGATATCAGAGAGAATGACCCGCAAAATCTATTAGTACCACGACTGCCCAACCAAACTATTGCGCTGTCTCACGTTGCGTCTATAGCCCCACGGCACATGACGTGGTGTAGTTCACGGTCTAACGTTGTGACACTACAGGCAATGTACTATTAGACTTTATAAGATCTCGATTAAATATAGTGCGTGTCGAGTCCGTTAGTGTGTTACCGGGTACCACGGCCCAGCGGAGCTACCAACTGTCCACATATGGAATACCGCACACTAAAGTCTCCAAGTCCATTCAAAATTGAACCACACTACACTTTTCGCACCGACAATACGATGTGATTCACCTCGTCAATCAATCCACCAATTATCAACTAAATTGGCACAACTCAATATATGATCTTAAAATAGTTCCAATATTACCAAAATACCCTCAACGGTATAAAATATGCATATTTACGCAAATGCCCTCATGGCAAAAATATACAGTAAGTCCCACCAGACAAATATTGTTTCAAAGCCTGTTCGGGTTCACCACTTAGCTCGACAGCAAAAATATCCAGTTTGATTAATCGCGTAGAAATTTTATCGCGTTTTCACAATTTCATCGTTTTTACAAACATTTTTAAATCGCGTAAATATATTTTTATGTTTTTAAAATCGCGTAGGATTTTTAATACGTTTTCTCAATCGCGTAAGATTTTTAAATTATTTTCTTGTCTGAATTCCTTAAAAATTACTATTTAAATAAACAGAAATAATATTTAATACGTTTAAACTACGTAGAATATTTTTCATACCGTATACTGTCTTTTGAACATCTTTTTCTATCTTACTTGTCCGTTTTAATAAAAATTGACAGTATTTTGTTTAGAAAATTATAATAATGGTTTTCTAATTTTTCCGTAAAAATTCTGTTTACTTAATTTTTAACCATATAATTTAACCCTTTTGAAAATCACTAACATGCTTCAAAATATAAGATGAGCCATATGTTAGGAATTTACAAAAGTTACTATATTTCATTTCTAACAATAAAATCATTAGTTTTAATCTCTTAAACTTAATTTTAATCAATTTGTTTCTTCAAAACTCATTGTAGAAAATTTTCCTTTAACATATATTACATCTCTTTGATTGAAACTAGTTTGGAATTGATTTTAGAAATCATGGATACTTGGTTTGACATGTTGGCCGAAACATATACTTGTGCTATTTGATCTCTAAATTCATTTTCCTTGATCTAAACAATTTTATATCTCATTAATTTTCCTAGGTTAATTAAATCACACTTTAAAAATAATGAGAACATTTTGGTTCTCCATTTTGGTTAATGGTCGTGAGCCTCATTGGTGTGTTCTTTGGAACACTCATGCAATCCTTGGCATGTTGTTCACATCCTATAAATTATCATGCATTTCTAACACATACAATATTTATCAAAGCTTGTAGACATGCAAATTTATACAAACATCAAATAGGAAAGCTATTAACAAACACACAAAAGAATCCTTATGGATTCTACAATCACAAACAAATCTCTATCTTCTTACCACCACCCAAGGATGATAAGATTAAGTCTTCCTCTTACCTTAAATGAAGACAAATATGCTTTCACACCTTTCCTAGGGTTTCGGTTTTCTCCTTCAAATCACCTAACAAGCTTAAACCAATTTCTACAAGTTACTAACATTAAAGAGAGCTTAAACCATGGATAAATCATGGATTAGAACTTTGAAAAAGAATTTAGAAATGGAAAACAAGAAATTTCACCTTCTAGGTAAAATTTTCCAAGTAGGTTTTCAAGCTCCAAATGAAGGATTTTCTTAGAATTGTGTTTAGGTTTAGAAAAGTTGGTTGGATGAAATTTTGAGTGATTGGATGGTGTAGTAAGGTGTTTGGCCGAATGGTGCTTCAAGGAAGCTTCAATGGTGTTTGGTGTTCTTGAAAGAGAGAGAAGAGAGAAATTGCATGAAAAACCAAGTGAAGAATGGTCCTCCAAAGCCAAATGGCCGTAGACTTCAATGGGCAAGGAGGTGTCCATTTGTGTTGGCTCCATCCAAGCCTTAGAATAGATCAAGGGTGAGGATCAAGCCTTGTTCACCAAGCTTTGCTCTCATTGGTCCATCTTAGCCTAGTCACTTAACCTAGTCACCATGCTTAGTCACTAATCAAGCTTAGTCATCTAGCTTAGTCACTAACCTAGTCACTAGCCTAGTCATTAGCTATCTGTTCTAGCTCAAAACGTTTACTGCTTTGCTAAACGTGGGTCCCGCAAGACATTTTTAGGTCCACTTTGTCATTTAATTATATTGACAAATAAAATAATATTATAATAATATAAAATTATTTTATTTTACGATTAAATCCTAAAAATTAAAAGATTAACTATCTTGTCTCATTCGAAATTGGGTTTAGTAAGATCCCCAAATTTCTGAATAATTAAAAATAAGATTTCCCAGGCCGAAAAATATTATTTTCTGTCCGAGAGCAAATCACACAAAAAGTCCAAATAAAATCACAGACAGTAATATTAAACACTGTATCATATAGAAAATTTAAAAATAGTACATTCGAGACGTAATGGTCATTTTCCAATTTTTTCCCACCACGAAGCAAATCATTCAAAACACTCATATAAAATTATAGATAGTAAAATATATCAGTATATCACACAGAAAAAATTAAAACAGTAGTTTGACAAAATTTTTATTTTACGGTCTCGAAGCTAAATATGTAAAACGACCAAATAAAATCATAGACTGTAATATATATTTGTATTTCATACAGAAAAACAAGAAACAGCAAAATAGGGACACAACGGTCTTTCATCCAAAAGTTTGAAAAACAGCAAATAGAACATTCGGGACATTTTTCCAAAAGTTGGGGTGTTACAAGCAACAGCAGGACCAGGAGAACCTCTAGCCGAGCCATCAGTGTTATATTTAATCTAACCACATTTAGGAGGAAACCAATTCACTTGCTTTATAGAAGGAGCTTTAGGATGATGCCCTGTGATTTTGAACAACTTCAGAGTAGAAAATTCTGTGATGGAGGAAGATGAGCAGCCTTTAGAAAGTTTTCCAGAGATGGAAATAAAAGAAAAGATCATATTAATAGCAGATTTCAAAGGAATGTTGGTGTTATCAAATCTGATTTTGTTTCGGCAGAACCAAATGATCCAGATAACATGAATAAGACCAGCAAGAATGACATCTTTCAGTTGAGTGCTATAACTACTGAAATTGACTGAGAATATAGAAGTAAAAGAGGATAAATCAATGGAGCAACCAATGGTGGAGCTGAGCCAATTCCAAAGAGCTCGAGCAAATTTGCAATCCCGGAATAGGTGAAAGGAAGTTTCATCAGATAAACCACAAAGACAACACATAGAAACGGTTACACAACCTCTCTTTCTTAGATTTTCATCAGTTGGCAACTTGTTATGAAACAATCTCCAAACCAGAAAGGACCTGGATAGAGGAAAAGAGCCACTCCAAATTAACTTACTCCAATGAATAGCAGAGTTGGGAGGATGCAGATAGAGGTAAGCATCTTTAAAAGTCAGCAAACTAGAATCAGAGTTTGCCCAAACAAGATGATCAACATCAAAAAAAGCAGGGATCGGAACCTGAAGAATATCATTTGTTAAATCAGGAAACTTAGCAGTTAGAATTGGAGGAATTAACCAGGTATTTCCAGAAATGAAATCATTAACCGAAGCCTGCAAAAAAAGGTGAAGATGGGCAGGAATATGCAGCAGGTCAACAATAGGCTGAGCAAGCCAAGTATCAGTCTAAAAATTGATTAATTTGCCATCTCTAATTTGCTAAATGTTGTTAACAGAGGCAGTACGAATATAAGATCTTAAAGCAGGCCAAATGGATGACTTAACATAGTAGGCAATTGGAATCTTCTTTTTGAGAAATCTAGCTCTAATCAGGCCAGCCCACTGCTTGTTAGAAGAAACTAATTCCCAAGTTAGTTTTAACATAGCAGCATCATTGATGGATCGAAGGGATCTCAAGCCAAGACCACCTTCATCAATAGGAGAACAAACAGTATTCCAAGCCACAGTAATAACTTTTCTAACCAAAATATCACTAGACCAAATAAAGTTTCTGATGCATTTATCCATCCTTTTCAGTAACTGAATAGGCCAGGCATACACTTGGAAACTCTATAATATCATACCATAAATAATGGATTTAACAAGCTGAACCCTTCCTATTATAGACAAGAGAGAGCCCTTCCAAGAAGCCAATTTAGCCAATTTAGCATGTAGAAATTAACTTATTTTGCACTTAAAAAAAGGTTCATTCTTAAACATTTAAAATATAAATCTTTTTAAGGGTAAAATAAACTAAATCCAAATACTAATTAAATCTTATGAAGGTGGCAACAACATGAGAAGAGCAAGTTGAATCGTGCTTCTAACTTTCTTAACTATTTTTGCAAACTCATAAGGATCTTAAGTTTCTCAACTTGGATATCAAAAGGGTTACCATTATAAACACTAAGTTATAAGATATTGCCTTAGGTTAACTTAAAACAATTTTATTTTAACTCAAATCTTCTTCAGAAACTTCTCATTTATTTAAGAAGAGTAGTTCATAAACTTAGAAGAATGTATCTTAATGAAATAGTAACATCAATAAATAAAGAGAAGGGCTCAAAAGAGCTTAACACAAAAGATTTATACTAGTTTGGACAAATGACGTGCCTACATCCAACCCCTAACAAATACTAAGATTTTTATAGAGTCATGAGTATTCTTTCTTCCACTATAATCTTTCCAAACTAGATTACAAGTAGTCTTTGATCTACACTAGCCTCTTCAAGCTAAACACACTCTTTGATCACTAACAAATCAATGATACAATAGAGAGTATAAGTGTTTGAGTTTCTCTCAACACTCAAAGAGTAGGTATAAGCAAATAAAATACAAAGAATGGTCTATTATTACACACATAGAAGGTACTACATAAAAGTACAAGTGTGTTGTAATAAGTTCATAAAGGTTATAGAAAGCTCATAAGAGTTTGGAAGGATTGTTCAATATAACAGTGCTTCACCTCCTTCTTTCTTTTGGCCTTTAGTTATTTATAAATTTTGAAAAACTAGCCATTTGTTCTTGCTTCTAACATATTCTAATGAACAGTACATAAGCCATTTTTCTTGTCTTGTTGTGCTAATCACTTCAACAACTTTTTTGTTTAGGAACTTTGTCTTCTTCTAGCAATTGAGAGAAAAGTACTTCTCAAAAGCTTATAAGCTTAATACTCTTGATCTTTAAGCTTCTTACTTCTATCTTCTTCATTTAACTTGATTTTATGTCAAAGTTTCTTTATGATACAAAGCTTTAGACTCATATAAGCAAACACGTCAACCTTGCTTATTCATGCACACCTCAAGATAGTGCTTGTATGTTTTGATCTTAGGCAAAACAACTCTTGTAAACTTCAGAAGCATTTGATCTTGATAGTGAGAGTTATTCGTAAGAATTGTTGACAAGGGAGGCATGCATATGCAACTTAGAAGTTTTATGCACACTCAAATACACCTATTAGAGTATTAAGAGATTTTAATAACAATATAAGTAAATTTGTCAATCATCAAAACATGAGGTATAAAGACCATCAAAGGGCTTTGGAGTTGACAATTTTTCCTTTTTTTTTATGATGATAAACCATACTTATGTTGTTTCTATTATATCTTATTACAAAAATGAAAAAAGTGTGGAGGAATTGCTTTCCTTAAAATATAGGCAACAATGATAAGATAACAAGAAAATTTTTAGTAGGTGATTAATATTAATCATGCAGCATCAAAAATTTATTCATCAGAAGTAAGGAATGATGCATTTATAAAAGATAATAATTCATAATTCATGATTTATACTTCCCCTAAGCTAGTGCATATCTAAAATACATTCTTATTGTTCCCCCTTTTGGCATCACCAAAAAAGATCTTGAGAAGAAATGTCATCATAGAGAAATCAGAAAAGTGACTTGATCAGAAGGGTCGAGGCCTTTTCTATACCTCAGACAAAATCTAATTTTCAAATTTGGTGTCCCACGATTCTTCAAATTTCTCAAACTTTACATGAAAACCATCAAGAACATCATAGATATCTCAAAAGCCAAGTTGAATAGAAGTCTTCAGTGCATTAAGCTTCTCATTTAGACTAGTCAATTGCTTTTCAACTAATTTTTGTTTCTTCTCTTTCGTAAAAGATAGGTGCAGGGGAGATATTTTGAAAGGAGGCTTCTCAGTGGCACGAGGCTTCTTAGCATAAGATGCAGCATAAAGAGTGACATGATTAGGATTCTAATGGATTTGAACATATTTAGTGTGAAGAGTGTCTTGATGATTAGAGCTCAAATGGATTTCCGCAATATGAGGAGTGTCTATAAAATAAGTCTAACCTTCAATATTTGGACTTATTCCTTTGGTATCAATATGGCCAAATCTTGGTGCTCCTATAGTTGGTGGAGTAGAGAAACTTCGTTTAAAAAAGATCACTTTAGCAACAAGGGTAACTGGATCAAACGCTTTATCTTTCTTCTAATCAGTAGGTGACTTTGGTTACTGAATATCTTTCTTTGGTTCTTCTTCTTTCTTCCTTTCTTTTTTAACTTTTAAATTTTTCTCTAGCTCATTTACTTTAACAATCAGATCAGAAACCTTAACTTTCTCATGAATAATAGTGATGATAGGAGAAAGGGTGATCATTATAAGGTTTGCCCAAAGCATTGTAAATAGCTTTGACAATAGTGTTGGTGATGTCTTCTATTACTACAGCTTCCATTAGGAGTGAAAAATCCTAGTTCAAAATTTTCTCCAGTTGAAATAAAAGTATTCCCTCCCTCATCTCGTAGGAAATTGTTAATGGTTATGGTATCTCTAACTGAGCAATGCATAAAAATGAAAAAGAATGATATTTAGTTTGCTGTTATTGTGTCTCTATTGGGTTTGTGCCCTGTTCTTTTACCCCAAAAAGGGGCATAAGCTATCTATATTAATTAAGTATTACAAATTACAAGTTGTATTGATTAAAATGTGTTGGGGGGCCTAGCTTGTTGCTTCTGGTCCTTCATGCTCCTGGGCTTCTGTTAATAATATATTAAGCTATAATAATCAAAATGACAGAAAGTCCCAATTGTGTTTCATTTGTTGTACTGTGATGAATATACTGGTTTTAATTTGATCTCAGGTCACTTAGAAAGGCAATAGAAAGCCTGGAAACTATAAGTATTTTTCATATTACAAACTGACATAGAAATTACTGCATTATAAGAGGCTTAGCTATGAACATGCTAATATACAAGCAGGATAAAAAAAAAATCATTTTCTTAAAACTGGCCACCCCCAACCTATAATTTTCAATATAGCCTAAGTCTGCCCCTGCTTGCACACATTGTTAATGACCTTGTGTCAATGTTGGTTACTAGAATGTAATCTGAATTTGATGTGTTTCTATATAGAGCCATTGACAGCCTTCTTTAGGTGTATTATCTGTTTTAATTTGATGTGATTTCTACATAGAGCTATTATTTTGACATGAGTGTAAACATTGCTATCAAGAGATTACCACAACTTGATTGTGGTAAACATTGCTATATTATATGTTTTAATTTTAGTTTGTGTTTTCCATCTTTGTGTAATTTTGCTTTAAAAAAAAACTATCAAGAGATACAATTCAGTTTTGTAAAGATCTTCATGAATCTAAGATGGTTATTAAGCTTTCATATTATTTCTAGACATATAAGGCCTTGATCTGTCCCATTTCAAATGCCTAGTGGTTAACTTGCCTTGTAGGATACTCATAAATACTAGTTGGTAGATGTGTTGAAGTCAAATGTTCTATCTTTCTGATTTGCATGTGTTGGTGCAGCTTCTGATAGTGACAGTTCCTCAGCATCTGGATCTGAGGTAGGGTCGCAAGGGACCTGATTATACTCTGTAAGGTAGAATTACAGCCTCCGATGTTTTATCTTGCTTTATGTTCTGTGACTGCTTATTGTTTAGTATGCCTTCTGCATCATATTTTATTAGTACCTTTGACTTTTCACTCCAAAGAGGGATACATATAGCTACCAAGCTGAATATATATATATTTTAAAGTATTACTAATGATTTTGTTGCTTATATATGTAGCCATTCATTGTTGATTGAGTCTTTGTTAGCTCTGATGCTATAAAGCTAAAATGTTTGCAAGTTTTTAGTGGAAAAGGTTAACAAAACCAGAGGCATTCCCTTTTTTTCTTTTTCATCCCCTCTCTCTCTCTCTTTGTTTTAACTTATTCAATCTCTAATATGAACACCCATTAAGTAAGTCAGTTTTAGTGCATGTTTAAGCTTGACATGTTCTTGGATGTCTTGATGAGTTGGACTGGGTATTGATCTGTTAATTGATTTAATATTTTTGCAATGCTTTAATATTTTTGCTGTTTAATTGATGAGTTGGACTGAGTATTGATCTGTTTAATTTTTCTTTGCTGAATCATTCTTTGCCCTTCTTCTTCATACAATCCATAATTGAAGACAGAGCAAATTGTCTAGATTATATATATATATATATATTAAACTTGTTTTGTTAAATGGTATTTGGTACTTAAATCAGAATGTTCATCAACAAATTGTAATTGTTGTCAGTTATAAATTGATTGTTCTATGAATGACTCAAGTATCAATTGGATGTGTTGAATTTCCTCAAGACACCAACAACATCATCCTTGGGAAATTTCTTACCTAAAAAGATTGGTTACTAAGTCGAATTTTCCTAATTTTTTCCTCATTAGGATTTCTGGCAACATTCCCCACATAGTTCAAAAATTTGTAAACTTGTCTTTTTCCAACTTTTGCTTGATTTTCTCTCTAGCTCTTCTCTCCCTATTTCTCTGCTTTTCTCAAAGCCAACAACCTGTAAAAAGAAGCAGATTTTTTTTAAAAGATGGGTGCATTCGAAATAAAACATAAGATGTGAGACATAAATATACTAGGTAAGCCAGACCGTTTGTTGGGAATTTGCGGATCAAAAGTCTCGCAGCGGAATAACAGAATTCCCTCTCAGGATCCATGCGAAAAAATCTATAATCCGAGTTTTTTTAAATTTTTACCTCTTGAAGCGTGATAGACACAAGCGAGGTGAATCACCAACACCGTAATAACGAAGATGTTTCTGCGGTATCCACACGAACAAACTTGCAAAAGGAGTCACGCCTCTGTTTTCGTAGTGCTAGCTGCGAAGAGAGGAGAAGAAGACCTCACTATCTCTCACTCACTTTCTGTAGGTGCGGCTAGGGTTGTGATGTAACCTAGTAGCAGCCCCCTTAGCAGTATTATTTATAACAAAGGCTGCCTTAAGTGAGTGTGAGCAGTAGCAAGGTAAGTGGTGCAACCCTAAACCCATCTGTCATGAGTTAGGCCTACAGTTGAATCGAGTCCAACTTGGATTCGATTACTCCAATTTAGTCTGCTTCTAAGTGTGCGACCCTACGAGGTTCTCATGACGTTGGTAGTAATATTAAAATCTCATTTTAATATTACAAACAGTGAGCGGTATCTAGCAACACATCACTGCTACCCAAGTAATGAGAATGTCAGTGATTTGACATAACCTATCTGTGACCAATGTTTCCGTGTAGTTTAGTCCCTTTGTCCGATATCCAGATTGAACACAAGGCATGGAATGTGTCACCCTTGTTTAGTTCAATCTTCAGTTTCCTGATTCCCGAGTAGACATAGTAATAGCAAATAAGATCAATATCTCATATTGACTTATTTGAGCATGGCCATGCATTTCGTAGTCTCACTCAATCAGGGGGCCCGAAGATATCGCTCCTGTTATGTAGAAGGGACAAATCCCATCTAGGTCACTCACATTCCTCCACATGTATTGCGGCATGTCTAATAACCAACGTTATAATCATCTTGTTACAGATGACGTTTGATAGCATTAAAACACACAACTCCTCATGTAGGAATAGTAGTGATTTCAGGTCAAAGGACCATATACACCATTATCACTATGAGAATCGCTTATGACACTCACGTAACAATCCACGTAGCGTTCTCAAGGCGGGTCTGTCCAATACATCATTACTCTAATATGTATCCATGTGTAGACTTGATATCTCATATCCATGACCCGTGAGATGTGGTCATCAGTCTACGCACATACTAGCCTCAATGTATTATTGTTGTCCTAATTAACAATAATATTTGACTAGGGACATTTAAGAATAGTATTTTATCCAATAGGATCTCACGATCAAGTCATCCACTTGATGTCCTATGGTATCAAACTTACTATTCTAAGGACTTTATTATGTCTACCAAAAAGAACACAATAAATGAAATGCCTCATATAAAATAACATAATATAATGTATGTAAATACAAACAAAATGTATTGGCCACTAGGGCATACACCAACACCGTTTTCTTTCATTCTCCTCTTCAATCCTTTTTGCTTCCAACAGCTCCCTGCCAATGTGAATTCTCTCCTAAACAAAAACATAGTGACAAGGAAATGAAGAAGATGTAAACTACTTATCAAATATGGACAAATGTATTTAGAAATGCTGCATTACAATTATATATACTAGTTCAACTTCAGAAAATTTATATAGCATAAATTAAGCCACGAATTATTGAAGAAGATAACCAAAGAGAAACCTGTTACTTTGGAATGTGACGCATGGCACATAAATATGACATCTTGAAATTCAGACAACAATAATATAATCTTAATATGTATTTTTAATGAGCTAAGCCTTACTCATGATGTGGAAGTAATTAAATTGTATTGGTGCTTAAAAATCAGTATGAAAAGATGTCCAATAGCATTTGAAGCCAATTTATAGTTGATTTGATTTATGTCATAATAGTGGCTAGGCCTTTGTCCCTTTAAGCATCTTTTCTATGAAAGCTTGACTGCCTTCAAACAATTAGGTGGCCTTCAAGCATTGTCTCCTTTTTCTTATGTTGAGTTTAAATAATTTCAATAGCTTAATTTCAAAATATTCTTTTAAGATAATTAAAGCCTCCATATATCAATGAAAATCTAATACTTGGTCAACCTTCTCATAATACCATTCTAATTCTTTGTCTTCAACTGCATAAGATAAATTAAGTGTCAAAAGGCTCAAAACCAATCAATTCATCAAGCTTTCAGAGACACACAAATGGTAAAGAGAGAGAAAGAGAAAAATATTTTTATTACAATACGGGCACAATGAGTTTAAATTGGACGTGGAATGATTCGCCCATAAATAAGGTTAAATAGAATTTTTTTTGTTTGTGTCAATGAGACAGGAAGAGGATGATAGGAAAAGGTTAAGAGAAATTGAGAGGAGTACTCATATAAGACAACACCAAGATGACCCATGAATTGTTCCTCGTGGCACTGCTTCATGACAACAACAATCCCTGAAATAAGGTTTGCTGCTTGCTATCTCACCTTTGCACTCTTGTTGTTTAACTGCCACTTGATGGTACCACAAATCTGAGGAAGATACGGTTTCACCCTCTTCCTAAAAGAGTTCACAACTGCACCAAACCCGTTAAGCATCACATTAGCATCATCGTTGGTCTGCTCTTGGAAGGCATAAAGAATACCATTAATCAGAAGCTCTTCCAACCAGGCATCTACATCAAATGCTCCCAAGTTAGTGACCACCTTTTCAATAGCTTCTATAACCATTCACCTGTAAGGTTCACTCTCATCTTTAAGATCCTTAACAATTATCTTGACAATATCGATAACACCAACTTTGTTTGCTATCTCTATAGTAGTCTCTGTAATACCCACCATAGGGTACCACATTTATGTTACCTAATTACCAAATTATCCACAAGTTATAAAATGTGATGTTGTGATAAAAATACGAGTTGTAAAATTTCTTTTCTTTCTCCTTGATACCGATAAAATAAGCTTAGCAGAAAATAAAAATGTTATACATCATCACACATAATTTATATCATCATACATTACAGAAGTACTGTCAACATTATTTATACACAGACCAAGTCTCAAAGTAGTTGGCATACTTAAATATTTAAATGACTCGCCCAAGTCTAACTAAACAGCAGAACCCTTAGACGGGTCCTCCTCAAATTCCTCAGCAGGAAGGAATCCAGCACGACGCGAAACCCTATGGACAGGTGTCTGAGCAGACGACACAATACTAATTTCTGTTGGGACATAATATCTAGTATCCTAATACTGCCTGATGGACAGCGAAAATTCAACATGTATATATATAGTTACGGAAAAGAACAGATCTCTACGAAACTCTTTGCTCATAATGACCGTCGGGTTTCCCTCATAAATTAGTCCCTTCTCATTGGGACTTGTCCTCCACACTCCAGCTCCACCATGGAACTGCAATCTTACGTATCCGAAGAAACTAGGTCTTGACGTCATCTTGTCAAAACTTTGCTTCTTCCACAGTAACCTGCTCTTCTTCACCCTCTTGTTCTATGCCTTGCTCAACATCTTTACCAAATATAAATACAGTGCAAAATAATATACAAAGAGGTGAGATCACCTACGTCAATACTAACATGGTAGCACAAAGATAATACAAACAACATACCATAATTACAATCATGCCATCAACATTATTTATCATAACAGATATAATAAATAATAATTACCATCATGCCATTAACATTATTATCATCACACAATAATTACCATAATGCCATCACATTATTATCATCATCATCATCCAAGTATTCCTCAACAAAACAATTGTCATAGCCAATATTCCTCAATTAATATATCATACAGATATAAATGCTCAGATTCATGCATGTGCACATAGGCTCGATTTCCTACTCCATGGAGCTAATACTCAGTTCGGAGAAATTGATTCGAAAGATCTGTCTGTACCAACATGCCTTAGACCACGTGTCACATTTCTCATATGTGTTTACACATCTAGCATATACATGACAGTCTTTACTAGATCTCGATTAAGAATAGTGTCTCGGTCAGGATCATCAGTGCGTTGCATCGGTCTAACTTACGGAAGAAGAGCTACCAACTGCCCATGTAAGAATCATGTTTAGTGTAACACCCCAAAAAGTGTTTGTTTAATTATCAATGATCATTTTATAATATTCTTGATTTTTAGGAATTTTTCTGAAATTTTTCAGAAACGATGAATATTTTAATATATTTCTCGTTTTACGTGCACACTGAGCAGAGATCTGCAGAAGTCAGTGTAACGCTCCGGAAATCATTTATTTTATCATAAATAGTCATTTTCCAATATTTGTGATTTATGTGAATTCTTTCGAAATTTTTCAGAAATGACGAATATTTTAATATATTTCTCGTTTTGCGTGCACACTGAGTAGAGCCGGGAAGATGCAATATTTTCCCTGTGGTTGGTAAATTCTAAATTGTGGATATGTCGACGGGGGATCATACTAAACTCGAGGCCGGGCATAATTTACGAGGTTTATATTTTTTGAGGTTTTACCCGATAAATGAAGTTGCGGTACCGTAAAATCATCCGATGAACAATAAAATATTATTTTCAACCTTACTTTCACTTTATCGGAAAACGTGCGAAACTTCTCTTGCAAGCTTGGAAGAAGCTTTTAGGAAATTTCCTTCCCTCTTTCCCCATGCAAATGATCACCTCTCCCTTCTTTCACCTCACTCACGGCTTGAAGCAAGATTTTGGGGGGGAAATATTTTGCTTTTCACTTAATTAATCATAACACATTATTTCAAAATTACACCTAATGCACCTTCTCT
The DNA here is from genome assembly GCA_029884605.1 of Ormosia emarginata. Classification (NCBI taxonomy): domain Eukaryota; kingdom Viridiplantae; phylum Streptophyta; class Magnoliopsida; order Fabales; family Fabaceae; genus Ormosia; species Ormosia emarginata. Next base: position 7,865,348 of record JAQQTP010000056.1, on the reverse strand, counting down.
CTCTACCTTCACTCTTCTTCTTCCTTTGAAATTTTCTCCTCCTCTCTAGAAGCCCCACGGCCAGCAGCCCTCCATGGCCATATCCATCACAAAAATTTCATCCAACCCCATTTTCTTAATCCTCTCCACCTCCTAAACACTTCTCTTGCTTGTGGTTCTTTGAAAATCCATCATTTTCACCATTTTCTTCAAGCTTCAAGCCTAGGGTTTTTGGGTAAGCTTCTTGATTCTTCACTTTCTTTTCTCATTTTCGTTTTTATGGTCTTCTTGGTGACCATCCATGTTTTATTTTTCGAGCATTGGTGCTATTTTGATGAAGTTAAAATTTTAGGGTTCTTGGTAGTGCCCAATCCGAAAATTGCAAAGAAATTCTAGGAGGTTTCCCTTGTTTTCTTCAATTTGGTAAAAGGAAGACACTCCTCCTCAACCTCTAATAGCATTTAGAAACCTTGGTTGTGGTTGATTGTGAGAAAACCCTAATGAGGGTTATTCTTTGGTTACATGATTTGTGTGTTTACATGTTATGTATATAATGTTTATGCTATTGGATTAATTGTTTGTGTATATTGGTGTATTGGAATGGATTGGAAGACATGAAATGGAAGAAAATGATTTGAGATTTTCTCTTGGGTGGCCACGGTTTTGGGGCCCAAGAATTAGGGTTCTTTGTGAACAATTGTAACAAGTGAGGGATTTGTTTAATCAAGTGTGTAATATGAAATCAATGGAATGGAAAAATTAGGAACTTAATTCCCTAGGGAGGCCACGACCTCTAGGGCCTTTTTGGGACTTAATTATGCAATTTTGGTAAGCTTGGAACTTAGATAATCAAATGATTTAAATCATAGGTAATAGGATAGAAAATTAGCAAATTGGAAACAATTGGATATAACTTGAGATTCATAAATTTTAAAGAACCAAGAATGAAATTTGTCATAAAACTTAAGGTAATTTTACTAGGGCAAGAATAAGAGAGTGTAAGACTTTGAGATCTTAGAATAACCTTCTAAGTGTAGGAGAATAAATTACATTAGGAAAATTTAACTAATTATGAGAATTCAATTAGAGATGAACTGTAATTGGGTAGCTATCATGGACAATGGTTTTGATGATAACAAACATGAAGTTAATGAGAAGACCAAGTCCAAGACTTTCAAGAATAGCTTTAAGCCTTAGGATCCTTTGTAAGGAGCCTTTTGGATATCTCATTGGTTTAGGTTGCAAAGAAATGCTTTTCAAAATAAGTTTTCAAAATACAAAAATCATTTTTCTCTGCTCATTCGAATGTGTTAAAACTATTTTTGTCTCAGGGGTATTCGAATACCCCATATGGTATTCGAATAACCATGTTTCAATATCCATACGCTTTCTGTTTTTCAAAGTGGTATTCGAATAACCACACTTGGTATTCGAATAACCTTTATCTGAACTGTTTCTCAAAAACATTTTAAATCAGTGGTATTCGAATAACCTATTAAGGTATTCGAATAACCTTCTTCAGATCTGGTTTTCACGGAGCTTTTCAAAATAAGTTATTCGAATACCTCATAAGGCATTCGAATACCGTATCCCAGAAATGGCTTTACGAAGCTTTCGAAAATGGAAAGAAACGGCCATATTTTTTATTTAAATGGATATTAATTGTTCCAACGGCTGTTTTCCTCAAATGCTCTATAAATAGAGACCTTGGGTCTCTTCTGAAGGTTGCCTAACCACTTGAATTATTTTTGCTTGTGCCAAAAACGTGATTCACTATTTTCTCATATTTTTTGTGCTATCTTCACCAAAATCTTGAGATATCCTTATAGAGCTCCATAGTGCTTCAAGTTGTATCATTTACTCTTTGTGAGAGTTTATCTTTCATCTATTTTCTGCTTCTGTAAAAAAGGTGAGGTATCCCTTGTTGTAAAGAAGGTGAGGTATCCTTCATAGGGGGTGAGGTATCCCTCTAGTATATAGGGTGAGGTATCCCTGTTGTATAAAGGTTGCAAGCACCTGTTTTAAGCTTGTTTTGAATAGTGAAAAATCTCGAATTGTGTTTCGAGGATTGGACGTAGGCCACAAGTGGTTGGTGGTCGAACTAGGATAAATATCGTGCCTGCTTTTCCTCTCCTTTATCTCTTTATTTTCAGCATTTTATTTATTATTGCTTAATTGTTTATTCACTGTTCTTAGGCATTTTATCATCTTTACATATACTCTTTATATTGCTTCAAGAAATTTGTATTAAAAAGAGTTTGCAAAAACAAAGTTTTTAATTACTCAATTCACCCCCCATCTTGAGTACTGAAGCCACTTGGGTAACAAGTGGTATCAGAGCTAGACTCTTGTATAAAGAGCTTAGCCGCTTCAACAGTACATGGCTTCATCAAATGGTTTTTCAAAAGCAACTTCCATAAATCGACCACCTTTTTTCAATGGGGATGGTTATGCATATTGGAAGGAAAGAATGAAAATCTTCATCGAAGCTATTGATCTAGATGTGTGGGATGCTGTTGAAAACGGCGCTTTTATACCTACACATGAGGTCGATGGCGTAAGGACCGAAACACCAAGAAATAAATGGTCTGATGAGGACAAAAGAAAAGTCCAACATAATTTAAAAGCAAAAAATATTATTACTACTACTTTGGGTCATGATGAATTTTTTAGAATTTCAAATTGCAAAACTGTTAAAGAAATGTGGGACACTTTACAAGTTACCCATGAGGGTACTAGTGAAGTTAAGAGGTCGAGAATTAATATTCTAACTCGTGAATATGAATTATTTAGAATGAACCATGTTGAAAGCATTCAGGAAATGCAAAAGAGGTTCACCCACATTGTAAATCATCTTTCATTATTAGGAAAGAATTTTTCTAACGAAGATTTAATTAACAAAGTATTGAGATGTTTAAGCAGGATTTGGCAGCCTAAGGTGACAACAATTTCAGAATCAAGGGACTTGACAACCATGTCATTAGCTACCCTTTTTGGCAAACTTCACGAGCACGAATTGGAACTAAACAGACTAAGTCAAAGTGAAGAAAATGACAAGAAGAAAAAGGGAATAGCCCTCAAAGCCACCACCTCAATAAATGATGACAATGACGAGGATGAAGAAGGCACAGAAAACAATGAGATCAATGAAGAAAATTTCGACCTTCTTGTAAGAAAATTTGGTAAGTTTCTAAAGAAAAAGGGGACACAAAGAAAATTGAAAATAAATCCTCCAAGGAAAGAAGAGTCTACATAGCATGGGATGAAAATGACATGGACTCCACTGATAGCTCAGATAGCGAAGAAGCCTATCTATGTTTTATGGCCAAAGGAGAAGAAGAAGAAAGCGACACTGAGGTAATTTCTAATTATGAATTATCTCATTCTTATCATGAATTACAAGACGCTTTTGAAGAGTTGCATGAGGAATCTCTTAAGCTCACTAAAATAATTTCTTCATCTAAGAAAACTATTTCTTCTTTGGAAAATCAAATTCTTATTTTAAATGAAGAAATTGAAGAATTAAAAATTGAAAATGAGACATTAGGATTGATTGATGCATGCATATCTCATTCTTCACATGCTTTTACTTCTTCATCTTGTTCTTCATGTCATATGCTTGAAAAAGAAATTGAAGATTTAAAGAACACTCTCTCAAAATTCACCTGTGGAAGAGATAATTTAAATATTATACTAGGAAAACAAAAGGTTGTTTTTGAAAAAGTCGGGATAGGATATAACCCAAAAAATCAACAAAAATTTTATAAAAATTTCTTTGTTAATTCTAGCATTTCATGTAGCCCATTTATTAAATGTTTCTATTGTGAGAAAAATGGTCATAGTGCATCAACATGCAATGTAAAGAAAAATATTAATACAAAAATTAGAACTAAAATGGTATGGGTTCCCAAGGGTACTGTACCCAAAACTGACATTCAAGGACCCAAGAAAATTTGGGTACCAAAAGCCACAAATTGAAATGTATTGTAGGTATGCTTGAAGACCAAGAGCTAACTTTGGCATTTTTGAAAGTGGTTACTGCAAGCACAAGACCGAAAATAACTTCAAGCTCCCTTCCTTATTTTCATGAAGCTAGGAGTTGCAATCATGGAATAAATACTTCATCTTTGGGTAACAAGTTTTTCCTTTCATAGAATGCACCTCTGTACATGGTAAAAATGCTTCTCCTATTTAAGTTATTCGAATACCTCCCTATGGTATTCGAATACCATTGCTTTGAACGTGAAAATCTATGTTTTTTTTTTCTGATAGGTCTATTCGAATACCATCATAAGGTATTCGAATACCATACATCAGTACAACGTTCTTATAGTTTTATGAGTTGGTGTATTCGAATAACTCAACAAGTATTCGAATAACCAGAGACTCATCTTTATCAGTATTTGTCACCTACCTCTGGAGTATTCGAATACTCTGGCATTCGAATACTTGCTCTTTCTGGAGTTTATAAATTGTGGTGGGTATTCGAATACAGCAAGAGGTATTCGAATACCACATGGCTGAAAGCCAAATTTACAGCACGATCTTTGTTCTGTTTCTATTCTTTTTTATGCAAATGCAATGTAAAAAATATTTGACTCTCTGGATGACATGTTTTTGATGAAATATATCTTATTTCTTTTGAGCCTAAATGAAAATTACATGATGCATATTTCTTAGTTTGTTCTTGCTCCTTCTTTTTCTCAAGAATATGCTGTACATTTAAATTCTTTCTAAGGTAAATGCTTAATGTAATTGGCTATTGTTTTAATAAATATATGAACAAGTGCAACAAGTGGTATCAAACAAAGTGGTATGAATGTAATAACAAGTAGTAACAAGTGGTAACAAACAAGTGGTTAATTGGCCAAATTAATCAATGAAATATATTTTGCCCTTGTGAACTCATTTGTTATTTTGCCTTATTATTTTTTTAATGATTATTTTCCTATAAGTTTGGCTAACCTCTATGGATCCAAAAATTAATGGATACCAAGGAAAATTCTTTGTATTGTTTTGTAGGGTTATAACTACCTCAAGCAAACTCTTTAATGAAAAAGATTATTCAACTTGAGGGAAAATGGATGAAGATGAAATGAAGAGACTTTCTTCAAGCACATTGAAATGAAATACTCAATAGAAGAAAGTTTCAGACTATCTTAAATGATTAAATATTTTTTTTGAGTAGTATGCTTAGCATTGACAAAAGTGCCAACTTGGATATTTTTTTTTTGTCATTGCATATAGGGCAAATAATGCTAGTTCTATGCAATACTCTGATCCCTATAGCATATTTCATTAAGTAAAATGTTTAATATCTATGATTTTCTTGATATATGATAGATTTATAAGATTTTAATAACAAGTGGTAAATGTTTTACATTTTGATAACAAGTGGTATCAAATATAAACAATTCTTTTGGTAAATATAATGACTGTTTTGATGATAATACAATGCAATTAGTTGATCTATGAATGAATATATCTTTGCTCATGTGCTGAATATTATGCTTATATTGCTAAATTTATAAAATTAAACTCTGTTGTTATTCTTGTATGTTATGAATGAACATATCTTGTTGGACTGGAATATACTCTGTGTTATGCTTTATCTTGCCCCATCTTTTTGATCATGACAAAAGGGGGAGAAAAAGCTTGAATTATTTGTTTGAGAAAAGTCAAGACCGAGAAAAAGTAAAAGTTCGGTAAGACAAAAACGGAAATTGAATTCCAAAAGTAAGCGGGAGTAAGTATCTTTAAACAAACTTTGTGAATTCCAATTTATATGAACTAATGCTTTTCTCAATGATAGTTTGTCATCATCAAAAAGGGGGAGAATGTAATTGGCTAGCTATCATGGACAATGGTTTTGATGATAACAAACATGAAGTTAATGAGAAGACCAAGTCCAAGACTTTCAAGAATAGCTTTAGGCCTTAGGATCCTTTGTAAGGAGCCTTTTGGATATCTCATTGGTTTAGGTTGCAAAGAAATGCTTTTCAAAATAAGTTTTCAAAATACAAAAATCATTTTTCTCTGCTCATTCGAATGTGTTAAAACTGTTTTTGTCTCAGGGGTATTCGAATACCCCATATGGTATTCGAATAACCATGTTTCAATATCCATACGCTTTCTGTTTTTCAAAGTGGTATTCGAATAACCACACTTGGTATTCGAATAACCTTTATCTGAACTGTTTCTCAAAAACATTTTAAATCAGTGGTATTCGAATAACCTATTAAGGTATTCGAATAACCTTCTTCAGAACTGGTTTTCACGGAGCTTTTCAAAATGAGTTATTCGAATACCTCATAAGGCATTCGAATACCGTATCCAAAATGGCTTTACGAAGCTTTCGAAAATGGAAAGAAACGGCCATATTTTTTATTTAAATGGATATTAATTGTTCCAACGGCTGTTTTCCTCAAATGCTCTATAAATAGAGACCTTGGGTCTCTTCTGAAGGTTGCCTAACCACTTGAATTATTTTTGCTTGTGCCAAAAACGTGATTCACTATTTTCTCATATTTTCTGTGCTCTCTTCGCCAAAATCTTGAGATATCCTTAGAGAGCTCCATAGTGCTTCAAGTTGTATCATTTACTCTTTGTGAGAGTTTATCTTTCATCTATTTTCTGCTTCTGTAAAAAGGGTGAGGTATCCCTTAGTGAATTTGTGAGGGTGAGGTATCCCTCAGTAAAAGGGTGAGGTATCCCTTGTTGTAAAGAAGGTGAGGTATCCTTCATAAGGGGTGAGGTATCCCTCTAGTATATAGGGTGAGGTATCCCTGTTGTATAAAGGTTGCAAGCACCTATTTTAAGCTTGTTTTGAATAGTGAAAAATCTCGAACTGTGTTTGGAGGACTGGACGTAGGCCACAAGTGGTTGGTGGTCGAACTAGGATAAATATCGTGCCTGCTTTTCCTCTCCTTTATCTCTTTATTTTCAGCAATTTATTTATTATTGCTTAGTTGTTTATTCACTGTTCTTAGGCATTTTATCATCTTTTCATATATTCTTTATATTGCTTCAAGAAATTTGTATTAAAAAGAGTTTGCGAAAAAAAGTTTTTAATTACTCAATTCACCCCCCCTCTTGAGTACTGAAGCCACTTGGGTAACACGAACTTTGTAAGAAAGACTAATTTTAAGTAAGGATTCATAATAGATCTTAAAAATGTATTACTCTATTTAATTTCAATATTATGAAATTGTGGGTCCATGTGAGTGACCAATGATGTGTTGATACTCTCTTGACCAATTGTGGCACATTGTGGAATTGTATGTAATGATGATCATACATATTTATGCATAGAGTCTTTATGCATTGCGAAATATCCTTTGGACTGTTGTTAAGGCCAAGTTGCCTAGGAGATTGAACACACCTTAGTACGGGTACGAGTAGATTACTGTAGGTCATTGTAGACCTTGGGGATGTCGGGGTGCGGGTTCCTCGCAATGGGTGGTTGGTAGCTCTCCTGCCTTGTGGGGCAGACCGATGCAAACGCACCGACGATTCAGATCGAGACACTATCCTATATCATGATCTAGCGTTCACTGTCTGTATAATGCCTGGATGTGCACGTGGAAAACAATTGAGTTATAGCACTTTGGCCTCAGCAGCCGAGTTGCAGACGTGTCTCCTGATCTTTCTCTCTGACTGTTTGTGTCTAGCTCCATGGAGTAAGAATTTGGGTACTGTGTGCATATGCATCATGAGATGTCATACCATCTGATAATTACTGCTTTATGTGGGTTTGAACTGTTTATTTATTATTATGATGAATGATTGCCTAGAGCTGTTTACCTACTTACTGTTGTATTTACTGTCTATCATTATTATTATTGTTCTTGAAATGCTATTTGGGCACGTCGTGCTGTTTTGTTTCTTGCTGCTATAATTGGTAATGATGGTAGGATGTCTTACCTCTTTCCTACATTTCTGTTATTTTCTACCTATATATTGTGTCCCATCGAAGACGACGGCAAGGAGGTTGGAGCCCCTGATTTCCCTAGCTTCTGGCATGATCACGATTAGCATCTACTGTAGAGCATGGAGGCACGCATGCACAGATTTCTGGGTCATGTTCGTCTGACCTTCCTTGGGGGGCCAGAATACTGGCACATTAACCTGAGTTCTGACCGTTGTGTCTACCTTGGAGACGTATCGATCTCTTTGGCCTGGAGATGTCATGAGTCGCCGATCCTTACCTACTGCATTAGCTTGCGTTTAGAGGTTTATCTGCCCATTCGGGAGATGTAGGGTGACTGCTACTACACCCCGCAGGAGGACTCTTTCGATTCCACTGCTCGGGCTCCTGCCCGTGGCTCTGTGGTTCCTATGGAGGTTTCCTCGGATGATGAGGACCCCGCGGAGGATCCCGACACGATTCCTCCTCATCTAAGGGACTGACATTACTGGTAGTTACTGATGGCTGCCAGTGTTTTATTTTGGGGGGCTGATGTTTTATTTTGACGGACTGTATATTCTGATATCTTGGGAATGTATATGTATGATCCTTTGGGCAGGTATAGTTTTGCTTTTTGAGAATTCCAAGCTTGTATCTAAAACATATTTGATATCTATCTATCTATCTATCTATCTATATATATATATATATATATATATATATATATATATATATATATATATATATATATATATATATATATATATATATATATGCATGTTGTTCGGATGTAAGTTTTATCTTCTTGTCTTACTCCTTATTGTTATTCACTTTTTGTCACTACGTTCTATTAATCGAAAATAATAATAATAATAATAATACAAATAATAATTCAAAAAAGATATATATACTTAAATATATATATATATATCGCCATTTTATTTATGTAACAACAAATCGAACAAAATAACCTTAACTAAAACGAACCGTGTCTTAATTTCAAAAATTTTATTTTTCCCATTTCTATTTGACAATGTGACGTTCCCTCCCAAAAAGGGGTATTACATTAAGTTGGTATCAGAGCTCCGGTTTATGTTTCTTTGGGTCTTGTGTGTGAGCCTGCTTTGTTTGTACTATGTGAATCTCTATGATTGGTATTCTGAATGGATACATCTGACTTTCCCTATGTGCTTCAGCTAATCTGATCTAAGAGAAAGCAAGATGGCAAGAGGCCGAGGAATAGCAACTGCTATAGAGGCAATGCAGAGGATGGCGGAAGTCATCGTGCAACAGAATGAACGTGCTGCTCAGCAACAAGAGAGAGTTGCTCAACAGCTCGAAGCAACTGCCGATGCGCAGAACTTGGCAAAATTTCGTCGTCACAACCCTCCACAATTCAAAGGAGAATTTGATCCGGACAAGGCTAGTTTGTGGATCAAAGAACTGGAGAAAGTTTTCTGTGGCATGAACTGTGCCGAAGACAAGAAGGTGAACTATGCTACCTTCATGCTGGTCGACAATACCGAAGATTAGTGGAATGGAACTCAAAGAATACTGGAGGCCGAGGGAAGTGACATCACGTGGGACTTGTTCAAGGACAAATTCTTCGACAAGTACTTTCCTGTAAGCGCGAGACATACGAAAGAGATGGAGTTCCTCAACCTGAAGCAGGGGAGCATGACCATTAGTGAATATGCGGCCAAATTTGAGAACTTGGAGAAGTTTTCCACATATTTTCAGCATCAACCAGATGAAGCTTGGAAGTGTTGGAAGTTCATTGAAGGACTGAGGTACGAAGTGAAGAAGGCTGTTATCACCCTGAAAATTAAAGTGTTCTCGGAGCTGTTGGACACATGCTGTGAAGTGGAGGCCTTGGAACAAGCTAGAGATTCGAGGAGCAAGAACTTTAGGCCTGCAAGGTTCCAAAAAGGTGGAGGCAATAGTTCAAACCACTTCCAAAAGAAGCCCTATTCCCAACCAACGGGAAGTCAACAACTAACTAGTGGGAGTTCTGGTGGAGGTTCTTCTGGGAACCGGACTGGTCAGAATGTGGCATATCCCTTTAAATGCCTAAAGTATGGAAAAGACCATCTCACGAGAGAGTGCACAATCAAGGGAATCATCTACTTCAGATGTGGCAGACCGGGCCATATGTCCAGAGATTGCAACCAGGCAAAGGGTGAACCTTCAGTCAATGTAACTCGAGCCAAGAAACTGCAAGCTGGAGGTCGAGTCTACACCATGAGCGGACCTGAAGCCTCTGAATCCGAAGACTTGATTCAAGGGGAGGACACCATAGAAGGTAATCTTTTAAAAGTACTATATGACTCTAGGGTAACCCATTCTTTCATATCATATGACTGTGTGCTACGACTTAGCTTATCAATGTCTACCCTACCTTTTGATTTGACTGTCTCAACCCTTACTGACAAATCGGTAGTTACTATCAAAGTCTGTTTGAAGTGTCCCTTAATTGTTGAAGGTCGAGTCTTTTCCATCGATTTGATCTGTTTACCTCTTTCACAACTGGATATAATCTTAAGGATGGACTAGTTGTCTTCCAACCATGCTCTATGAGATTGCTCTAGAAAGACCATAGTTTTCCCAGTGGGTGAAGATTCTAGATACTTGACGGCTAACCAAGTACGAGCTTTCTTGAAAGAAGGAGCTCAAGGATACATGCTACTGTCTTCTTTGAAAATTGAGAGCGAGGCTGATCTGAGTACTATTCCAGTAGTAAGGGAGTTTTCTAAAGTCTTTCCCGAGGATGTACCTGGTTTACCATCGACGCGCGAGATAGAGTTTGCTATTGACCTTGTACCGGGAACTGGTCCCGTGTCTATAGCACCTTATCGGATATCGCCAACGGAATTGGCGGAACTTAAGAAACAACTAGAAGAACTTTTAGAGAAATAGTTTGTCAGACCGAGTGTATCACCTTGGGGAGCACCAATGTTGTTGGCTCGGAAGAAGGACGGTACCTCAAGATTGTGTGTGGACTATAGGCAGTTAAACAAGCTGACGATCAAGAACAAATATCCACTCCCAAGAATCGATGACTTAATGGATCAACTGAAGGGAGCGGCAGTGTTTTTGAAGATCGATATGAGATCTGGATACCATCAGATAAGAGTGAAAATGGAGGACGTACCCAAGACTGCTTTTCGTACTCGATACGGCCATTACGAATACCTTGTGATGCCGTTTAGTGTGACGAATGCACCTGCTATCTTCATGGATTACATGAATAGGATCTTCCGTCCTTATTTGGATAAGTTTGTTGTCGTCTTCATCGACGATATCTTGATATATTCCCCGAATCAGGAGGATCATGCTGAACACCTCAGCATAGTTCTCCAGATTCTGAAGGAGAAGGAACTGTACGCCAAGCTGTCGAAGTGTGAATTTTGGCTAGATGAGGTTAAGTTTTTAAGCCATGTGATCTGGAAGGAAGTGACTACAGTGGATCCATCAAAAGTGGAGGCAGTGCTACAATGGGAAAGGCCGAAGTCAGTGATGGAGATTCGTAGCTTCGTGGGTTTGGCCAGGTATTACAAAAGGTTCATAGAAGGGTTTTCCAAAATTGCTGGACCGCTCACTCAGCTAACAAAGAAGAACTAGGCTTTTGAGTGGACTGATAGCTGCGAGTAAAGTTTCCAAGAGTTGAAGAACCGGCTAACCACCTCACCGGTATTAGTGCTACCTGATCTGAACGAGCCATTCGAGGTGTACTGTGACGCTTTATACCAAGGACTAGGATCTGTTCTTATGCAACGTGAAAAAGTGGTAGCTTATGCTTCGCAACAGTTGCGAGTGCATGAAAAGAACTACCCGACGCATGATTTAGAACTAGCAGCTGTGGTTTTTGCTCTGAAGATATGGAGGCATTTCCTCTATGGAGCGACATTCAATATCTTCAGTGATCACAAGAGCTTGAAGTATTTGTATGATCAGAAGGAGCTAAACATGAGGCAGCGGAGATGGCTAGAATTCCCGAAAGACTATGATTTTCAGTTGTTGTATCACCCTGGCAAGGCGAATGTCATGGCAGACGCCTTGAGTAGAAAGACTATCAGTGTTTCTACCCTGATGATCAAGGAAAAAGATCTCATAGAATAGTTCAGAGATGTTTGGTCATTTATAGAGTTGAAACCAGGAAAGATATGTATGAATATGGTCACCATCTCAAGTGAGCTAATGGATGACATACGGGAAAAACAGAAGGTCGATGAATTCTTGCAAGAAGCGAGAGAGCTGATGAGGTAAGGCAAAGAAATGGAATTTGAGGAAGGAACGGACAGAATTATGAGATTCCGGGGTAGAGTCTGTATTCCCCGTGACCAAGAGCTTAAAAAGTATATTGTGGATCATGCTCACGCAAGCAAGCTGAATATGCATCCGGGCATAACGAAGATGTACCAAGACTTGAAGAAGTTGTTCTGGTGGCACGGAATGAAAAGTGACGTCACTAGATGCATATCGACTTGTCTAGTCTGTCAGAAAGCCAAAGTGGAACATCAAAGACCTGCAGGATTACTGCAACCATTGTCTATTCCTGAATGGAAATGGGACAACATTATAATGGATTTTGTTATGGGTTTGCCAAGAACAAGAAGAGGATACGACTCGATTTGGGTAATAGTAGATCGACTCACAAAGTCAACTCATTTCCTCCCGATCAATATAAGGTACAGTTTGGAGAAACTGACCCAACTGTATATTGGAAAGATCGTTAGACTGTATGGTGTGCCTACGAGCATTGTTTCGGATAGGGATCTGAGATTTACTTCGAAATTCTGGCAGAGTCTACAGGCATCGTTAGGGACAAATTACGTCTGAGTTCGGCGTATCACCCACAAACCGATGATCAATCAGAAAGAACGATCCAATCTTTAGAAGATTTGCTTAGAGCTTGTACTATAGAGTAGACTGGAAGTTGGGATGAAGTCCTGCCATTGATAGAATTCACCTACAACAACAGTTACCATTCAAGTATAGGGATGGCGCCCTATGAAGCTCTATATGGGTGACGGTGTTGGACACCAATATGTTGGTACCAAGACGGCGAGCATCTCACGATTGGACCGGATATCATTCAACAGACAACTGAGAAGGTCAAAATGATTCAAGAGAAGATGAGGACTGCTCAGAGCCAGCAAAAGAGTTATGCGGATAAGAGGAGGAAGCCTCTTGAGTTTGAGGAAGGTGAGCATGTATTCTTGAAAGTCACACCTACGACTGGGTTGGCCGGCTTTGAAATCTAGAAAACTCACCCCAAAATTTCTTGGACCTTACCAAATTCTTCGCCGGATAGGTCCAGTATCTTACCAGATAGCTTTACCCTCTTCCCTTTCCAACATACACAATGTCTTTCATGTGTCGCAACTGCGTAAATATTTACCTGACCCAAGTCATGTCATAGCACCAGATACAGTACAATTAAAAGAGAACTTGACCTATGAGACGCCTCCTATGAGAATCGAGGATCGACGGATAAAGCAACTTAGAGGCAAGAAAATTCCATTGGTGAAGGTGATCTGGAATGAAACGACTGGTGATGCAACTTGGGAACTGGAAGACAAGATGAAAGAGCAACACCCACAACATAAATTTCGAGGATGAAATTCCTTTTTAGTGGGAGAGTGTTGTAACATCTCAAAAAGTGTTTGTTTAATTATCAATGATCATTTTATAATATTCTTGATTTTTATGAATTTTTCTGGAATTTTTTGAAAAAGATGAATATTTTAATATATTCTTCATTTTGCGTGCACACTGAGTAGAGATCTACAAAAGTTAGTGTAATGCTCTGGAAATCATTTATTTTATCATAAATAGTCATTTTCTAATATTTGTGATTTATGTGAATTCTTTCAGAATTTTTCAGTAATGATGAATATTTTAATATATTTCTTGTTTTGCGTGCGCACAGAGCGGAGCCGGGAAGATGCAATATTTTCCCTATGGCTGGTAAACTCTAAATTATGGACATGTCGATGGGAGATCTTGCTAAACTCAAGGTCGGGCATAATTTATGAGATTTACGTTTTTCGAGATTTTACCCGATAAATGAAGTCGCAGTACCGTAAAATCATCTGATGAACAATAAAATATTATTTTCATCATTAACTTTCTACTTTGATCGAAAATATTCATCCGTGTTAGTGTGCCCAAAGGAGATAACTTCCTTTATCGAAAAATGTGCAAAACTTCCCTTGCAAGCTTGGAGGAAGCTTCTAGGAAATTTCCTTCCCTCTTTCCCCATGCAAATGATCACCTCTCCCTTCTCTCTCATCACTCACGGCTAAAACAAGATTTTGGGGGGAAAATATTTTGTTTTTCACTTAATTAATCATAACACATTATTTCAAAATTACACCTAATGCACCTTCTCTCTCTACGTTCACTCTTCTTCTTCCTTTGAAATTTTCTCCTCCTTCTCTCTAGAAGCCCCACGGCCAGCAGCCCTCCATGGCCATATCCATCACAAAAATTTCATCCAACCCCATTTTCTTAATCCTCTCCATCTCCTAAACACTTCTCTTGCTTGTGGTTATTTGAAAATCCACCATTTTCACCATTTTCTTCAAGCTTCAAGCCTAGGGTTTTTGGGTAAGCTTCTTGATTCTTCACTTTCTTTTCTCATTTTCGTTTTTATGGTCTTCTTGGTGACCATCCATGTTTTATTTTTCGAGCATTGGTGCTATTTTGATGAAGTTGAAATTTTAGGGTTCTTAGTGGTGCCCAATCCGAAAATTGCAAAGAAATTCTAGGAGGCTTCCCTTGTTTTCTTCACTTTGGTAAAAGGAAGACATTCCTCCTCAACCTCTAATAGCATTTAGAAATCTTGGTTGTGGTTGATTGTGATAAAACCCTAATGAGGGTTATTCTTTGGTTACATGATTTATGTGTTTACATGTTGTGTATATAAAGTTTATGCTATTGGATTAATTGTTTGTGTATATTGGTGCATTGGATGGATTGGAAGACATGAAATGGAAGAAAATGATTTGAGATTTTCTCTTGGGTGGCCACGGTTTTGGGGCCCAAGAATTGGGGTTCTTTGTGAACAATTGTAACAAGTGAGGGATTTGTTTAATCAAGTGTGTAATGTGAAATCAATGGAATGGAAAAATTGGGAACTTAATTCCCTAGGGAGGCCACGACCTCTAGGGCCTTTTTGGGACTTAATTATGCAATTTTGGCAACCTTGGAACTTAGATAATCAAATGATTTAAATCATAGGTAATAGGATAGAAAATTAGCAAATTGGAAATAATTGGATATAACTTGAGATTCATAAATTTTAAAGAACCAAGAATGAAATTTGTCATAAAACTTAAGGTAATTTTACTAGGGCAAGAACAAGACAGTGTAAGACTTTGAGATCTTAGAATAACCTTCTAAGTGTAGGAGAATAAATTATATTAGGAAAATTTAACTAATTATGAGAATTCAATTAGAGACGAACTTTGTAAGAAAGACTAATTTTAAGTAAGGATTCATAATTGATCTTAAAAATGTATTACTCTATATAATTTCAATATTATGAAATTGTGGGTTCATGTGAGTGACCAATGATGTGTTGATACTCTCTTGGCCAATTGTGGCACATTGTGGAATTATATGTAATGATGATCATACATGTTTATACATAGAGTCTTTATGCATTGTGAAATGTCCTTTGGACTGTTGTTAAGGCCAAGTTGCCTAGGAGATTGAACACACCTTAGTACAGGTGCGAGTAGACTAGTGTAGGTCGTTGTAGACCTTGGGGACGTCGGGGTGCGGGTTCCTCGCAATGGGCGGTTGGTAGCTCTCTTGCCCGTGGGGCAGACTGATGTAAACGCACCGATGATCTGGACCGAGACACTGTCCTATATCGTGATCTAGCGTAGACTGTCTGCATAATGCCTGGATGTGCACGTGGAAAACTATTGAGTTATAGCACTTTGGCCTCGGCAGCTGAGTTACAGACGTGTCTCATGATCTTTCTCTCCGACTGTTTGTGTCTAGCTCCATGGAGTAGGAATTTGGGTACTGTGTGCATATGCATCATGAGATGTCATACCATCTAATAATTACTGCTTTATGTGGGTTTGAACTATTTATTTATTATTATGATGAATGACTGCCTAGAACTGTTTACCTGCTTACTGTTGTATTTACTGTCTATCATTATTATTATTGTTCTTGAAATGCTATTTGGGCACATCGTGCCATTTTGTTTCTTGCTGCTATAATTGGTAATGATGGTAGGATTCTTACCTCTTTCCTGCATTTCTATTATTTTCTACCTATATATTGTGTCCTATCGAAGACGACGGTAAGGAGGTTGGAGCCCTCGATTTCCCTGGCTTCTGGCCTGATCACGATTAGCATCTGTTGTGGAGCATGGAGGCACGCATGTGCGGATTTCTGGGTGATGTGCGTCTGACCTTCCTTGGGGGGGCCAGAATGCTGGCACATTAACCTGAGTTCCGACCGCTGTGTCTACCTTGGAGACGTATCGATCTCTTTGGCCTGGAGACGTCATGAGTCGCCGATCCTTACCTGCTGCATTAGCCTGCGTTTGGAGTTTTATCCCCATCCGGGAGATGTGGGGTGATCGCTACTACACCCCGCAGCTCTTTCGCGTTTGGGCTCCCGCCCGTTTTATCTCGTGGTTCCTATGGTGGTTTCCTCAGATGAGGAGGACCTCGCGGAGGATCTTGACACGATTCCTCCTCATCTGAGGGACTGACATTCTTGGTAGCTGCTGATGGCTACCAGTGTTTTATTTTGGGGGCCTGATGTTTTATTTTGATGGGCTGTATATTCTAATATCTTGGGGATGTATATGTATGATCCTTTGGGCAGGTATAGTTTTGCTTTTTGGGAATTCCAGGCTTGTATGTAAAACATATTTGATATCTATACATATATATATATGCATGTTGTTCAGATGTAAGTTTTATCTTCTGTCTTACTCCTTATTGTTATTCACTTTTCGTCACTACGTTCTATTAACGAAAATAATAATAATAATAATACAAATAATAATTCAAAAATATATATATATATACCTAAATATATATATATATATATATATATATATATATATCACCATTTTATTTATGTAACAACAAATCGAACAAAATAACCTTAACTAAAACGAACCGGGTCTTAATTTCAAAAATTTTATTTTTTGCATTTCTATTTGACAATGTGACGTTCCCTCCCAAAAAGGGGCGTTACATTTAGAGGGAGGTATTTGGGGTAGAACAACATCTGTATAAGTACAAAATTTGTGGATGGTTATATAAATTGGACCATTCATGGTGAGGACAGATGGGGGGATAGCGGCTCAACATCCATTGTCTATGATGATGAAGTGGATCCTAGGAATCCATACTTGGATATGGTTATGGATGCCGCAGATAAATTAAATCCAGAAGGCTCAAGATTTAGAAGATGATCCAAATCTGTCAACTTCAAAGTTTTATGACTTGCTAAGAGACGTTGACGAACTTTATAGGATGGTTGCCATAAGCACATGGAATTATCAGTTGTAACTCAAATTTTGAACTTGAAGTCAAAGTTTAACATGAGTGAGAGTTGTTATGATAGAATGTTGTCATAATTAAGAGCATGCTTCTAGAGCTTGAAAGGTTACTCGAAAACTTTTACAAATCGAAGAGAATGGTTCGTGAGTTGGGATTAGGATATGAGAAAATAGATGCGTATCCTAATCAGTGCATATTGTATTACAAAGAATACAGTGACAAGAGACTCTACTCAGTTTGCTTAGTATATGGACACCCACGATTTAAACCGAAGGCGGGACGTTCATCGAATGGGAAGGATGTGTCGTACTCAGTGTTGCGATATTTTCCCATTATGTCTAGACTCCAACATCTGTTTATGTCCAAAAACACTGCACAATATATGATTTGGCATACGGATGGAGTGCGTCAAGATGAATAAGTGTTTAGGCATCCAACTGATGTTGAGGCTTGGAAACGATTTGAAGCTACCAATTCAACATTTGTGCTAGATGCTAGAAATGTTAGGCTTGGCCTTTGTACATACAATTTTAGTCCATTCAGCGGTTTAGCCACACCATATTCATGTTGGCCTGTTTTTGTCACACCGTACAATCTACCCCCAAGTATGTGTATAAGAAAGGAATACATATTCCTCACTCTTGTGATTCCTGGACCAAAGTTACTAGGTAAAAGTTTAGATGTCTATCTTAGATCCCTAATTAATGATCTAAAGATATTGTAGGATGATGAGGTGCAAACTTATGATGTCTGGAATAAGCAAAATTTTGATATGAAGTGGTTTTGTTGTGGACAATAAGTGATTTTCCAGCCTATGGAATATTGTCTAGGTGGAGCACTCATGGAAAACTTTCTTGTCCACTTTGTGTGAATCACAGTAAATCTTTTGTATTGAAGCACGGTAGGAAATGATGTTAGTTTGATTGCCTTTGCCAATTTCTGACTTTTAATCATCCATTTCACCGTGATCGAAACTCTTTTAAGAAATCAACATTGGAAAAATCTAATCCGCCGCAATGACTGAGCGGGACAGATGTCTTGAATAGAGTGACTCAACTTAAAGAAGTCTCTTTTGGCTTGAATTCAGGTAAACAAAAATAAGATGGCTTTGGTATACACCACAATTGGGTGAAGAATAGTATATTCTGGGAATTACCTTATTGGTCCACTAATCTAATACGACATAATTTAAATGTTATGTATGTCAAGAAGAACTTGTTTGACAATATCTTCAACACTGTCATGGATATAAAGGGCAAGACAAAAGATAATGCAAATGCAAAAGAAGATTTGCAGATAATATGCAAACGTCCCACCTTGGAGCTAATAGTTGAGAATGACAAGTGTAAAAAACCAAAGGCGACATATGTCTTAGATGCCAATCAAAGTAGGATGGTGTGTGAGTGGATAAAGCAGTTGAAATTTCTTTATGGGTATGTATCGAATATCGCACGTTGTATCAATGTAGACAACAGGAAGATATATGGAATGAAAAGTCACGATTGTCATGATTTTATGCAAAGGTTAATTCCTCTGGCATTTCACAATATCTTGCTAAAACCTATATGGGGACCTTTAACAGAACTCAACTTGTTCTTTAAAGAAGTTTGTGCAACTGAAATTCATGCTTCCACCATGGAGAATGCAGAGCTTTCCATTATTGAAACAATTTACAAGTTAGAGAAGATTTTCCTTCCAGCATTCTTTGACGTGATGGAACATATAGTCGTGTATCTCCCTATGAAGCTAAGGTTGGAGGACCAATGCATTACTAGTGGATGTACCCTTTTGAGAGGTGTATGTTGTACTTGAAAATGAAGGTGTGAAATAAGGTGAAAGTTGAAGGATCTATTAGTGAAGCGTATATTTTACAAGAAATTTCCAATTTTGCTTCCATGTATTTTGATCCCCACCTATAGACCTGGCGCACTCAAGTTCCTCAGAATAACGACGGTGGGGAAGATACAATTAATTAACAGATCTCTGTTTTAAACATCCATGTCATCTTATCAGGAAAGGTCGAAATAGATTCTTGACAAATGTGGAACTTTAGATTACTGAGACATATATGCTTGTAAATTGTGGAGACGTAGAACCTTATCTCCAGTAAGTTTACTCCCTATCTAATGAATTTGTTTATTTTTTGCTAAATTTATGCTAAATATTAATTATTGTATAATTAGACAATTCGAGGATTCGTTAAGGGAAATATATCCCAATATCACTGATGATCAAATATTAAAAGCTCGAGATAAGGACTTCAGTATGTGGGTAAAACATTTAGTGAGTCCTTTTATCCATAATCACATCTATCATATTAAATTCAATGTTCATTATGGTAAATGTTACTGGTGTGCTATGGATTGTGATTAAAATTTAGAACAAAATTCAGTTGCCAAGTTCCACCAAAGTATAAAAACCTTATAACTAGTTTTAGTTAACAAGGGTCGATCTACAGAGAATTAATTCAATTAATCATTTTGAATTGATTCCTACTTTAAAATCTAAAAAATAGTAAACAATAAAAAAGGTTTTTGTTTATTAAAACTAAAAACAAAAATTAAATTTAAAGTAATAACAGTAAACACGATTTGAATTACTAATTAAAAGACAATGGTTAAGAGATGGAATCCACTACTAGATTTATCTTATTATGCTAACTTACGTTCCCTTTATACTAATATAACCAATTATGCTTTTATGTGATTGTGAGATAAATTCTCTATTTTCCTTAAGTTTTGCTTAATTCAGCAACCACTCAAATTAAATCCTAATCACTAGTTAGTTATAAAGCAACTGCTCTTATCCCCACCTAATGATTGCATTAAGATTTAGAAAACCAATCACACTAAGAGCTAATCATACACCAGGATTAAATTACTTAGATCATATGTCTCACTAGTCCTACCACTGCAACTGCGTATAACAATCTTAGTTTTACGACTTTCGAAATTGGTGGAAAGTATAAAGACCTTTATATCAAATTGAGATCAGAAACATATGAATAAAAACTCAATTGAATTGATATAAAGATATATGCAAAATTCACATAATCAAAACTAGGGTTTCATCTTCCCTTAACCAAATAAGAAAATTAGCTACATATGGCAAATTCAAAATCAGAAAAAGAATTAAAGATAAACATCATCTAGAATAAAAGAATAGAAGAAAACTAAAGATCAAACTAGTTTCCAAGGTTTGAGGTTGATTGATCTTTGATCGCTCGAACCCGAGTCTCCAATCTTCGATCGAATCTTCCTCTTGCTTGATCTTCATATTCTCTTCAGTTCCTTTACAGATTCTAGTCCAGAGATCTCTCTTTTTGAACCCCAAGCAACTCTATTTATATCTTTGGATACCTGATACTTAATTAGAATTCGTATCTGGTTTCCTGATTTGCAGACATGGGCTGTGTCATTTGACATGGCCTACCCCGTGTCAGGGTCTGTCAACATAAATTCAAGTGGATTGCAAGTCAGAGAGGGACACGGCCTACACTGTGTCTTAGGACATAGGTCGTGTCTTCTAATTTCTTCATTCTTGGTCTTTCCTCCTTGAGGGCTCCATCATTCAACGATTTTCTGCAAAGCACAACTCAATTAATGATCGCTTATAATCACATTTAAGCATAGTTTCACAATAAAGATCTAATTAAGCTTGAAATCTAGAAACTAGCCAAATGTTAACAATTAAGCACAAGTGGAGTCCAATTAAGTCAGACTTAAAGCACTTATAGTGTAGAAATAATTGACAGATCAAATACCCTCACACTTAGCCTTTGTACTCCTGGGCAAAAACATAAGACCAAACCAGAGAACAAGGAAAAACAAAACAAATTCAAAAGCTAAAAACTTTAAAAGACTCAATTTCTAATGATATTCAAGAAAGGTAAAAGTTTGTAAGCAAGAAGAACAAGAAAAGATTCAAAGGATCAAAACATTCAAAAGATAACAATTCTTCACATCTTAAACCAACAAGTAAGGTATCTTCAATTTGAAAAGCATGAATAAAAAATGATAGATCCTCACAAGATACACTCTCAATCTCTCAAGTGTTTAAATAGTAGGTATTTCACTCAGTTCACTACCATAAACTCTTCTACTTCTCCACTATTCAAAAGACATGTACACATAAATCAAGAGGACTTTATTCAAGTTTGTAATAGGGCCAAGGTAAGGGAAGTAAATAATATCGATATGGCTAGATAAGTATGAGAGAGAATAAAAGAACATTGGGGAGGAACTCAAATGACAAGTGATAAGAATGAAATTTTTACCACCAATTCCATATAATGCACATTTCTTCTCTTATTCCTTCTCTTTCGATTTCTTTTCTTTCACATTCTTTTTCTTTTCATTTTTTTATATCCAGTTACCTTGCATATTGCACATCAATTTACATAACCCCCACACTTGTACTATACATTGCCCACAAGCAAAAAAGCTCCTCTAATGAAAATGAACCAATGCTCTCTCATTCTCTAAGTTAAGGTAAAAACATAATTTTTCACATAAGGCATATAATGAGCTAAGACAAAGAATAGGCAAATAGACTCAAAGGGGTTAATCAAAGGGAAATGATGCAAGGTTGGCTATTTGGCCAAAGTAGTTTATCAAGAAAGAAGACCTCAATCATGTTCATGCATGCAAGTGAAAATATAGTCTAAAAAAGAATCAAAACAAGTTCTATAGTGATCAATTGCCATGAGTGAAAGTCACACAAGAAAGAAGAGAATGTGATAAATGTTAAATCCATCCATCAATAAGTTCAAAATCTCATAAGGTAATGCACTATCAAGCTCAATTCATTAATCAAATATTCAAAACCAAGTATGTCAAATTCAAGAAGGAAGAAGAACTTTATTAATCCTTGAATTTCAATTGCTTCCAACTTATAAACTTCACAAATCTTAAAACATCATTGGAAATCAAATAAAAACACACAAATATCTTTTTTTCAAAAACAGGAAAAACAGAATCTAAAAACAAAAACAAAATTAAAATGTAGAAAACAAAAAATAAAAATTAAAACAGAAAAGAGAATGTAAAATCCTCTCCCACACTTAAATTCTACATTGTCCTCAATGTAAAGCTCAAAAGAAAAACAACATCCATCAAATTCATCAATTAATGAAGGACAAGAAAATAAAATAGAGGGAAAGAAAAGAAACATCCTTATCAAATGAGGAAGCTTCCACCAGGATCCCATTGGCCTTCCTTAATTTCCTTGGCTTTACCACTAAATTGTAGCATGTTTACTTTATCAACATCATTGTTATTGTTTATGTTGGACCATGGTCCAAAAACAAAATCTACCACAGTAGTGACCACCATCTGGTGCTCTTTTCCCTTCTTTGAAAGTTCTTCAATAGGCTTCAACTTCATCTCCCTTTGTGTCTTAGATTATAAAACTGAGTCATGAGCATTGTTGATAGATCCTTCAATACCATTAGTTGCTACATAAACAAAATCATCAGCTCTCAAGTATGCAGAAATTTTAGCGCAAATAACATATATCATATCACCATCACAATCAGTACATGAATGGTAATGGAAAGAATCATTGAACCTAATTAAATCAGGAAATTTATCATACAATTCATCATAAGTTTCCTCAACTAAATCAGCACGTAAATCAATATGAAAACAGAATGCTCCTCCATGGGATGCTTCTTAGCATAAAAAATGTTAAACTGAACAACTGAGTCTCCAAACTCCATGGATAGAGTTCCTGCATGCACATTTATTTTGGTCCTCACTGTATTGAGGAATGGCCTCCCTAAAATGAGCGGAGCCTCGTTGGATGGTGACTCTCTCTCCATTTCCAGAACATAAAAATCTACAAGAAAGATTAGCTTATCAACCTTTACTAATACATCTTCAATTAACTTGGCTAGATACGTATTGCTTCTATTAACCAATTGAATCACTACACCTGTAGAATGCAAAGGGTCAAGTCTAAGAGAGTTAAAAATAGACATAGGCATTACATTAATAGAAGCACCTAAGTTTAGCATACCATGCTCAAATTTGTAATTGCCTATAACACATGGAATTGTAAAAGTCGCTGGGTCATTGCATTTCTGAGGTATAGGCTGAATGAGGGCTGAAACATTCTGGTTCATATTGATTCTCTCATTAGCCTTCAGCCTTCTCCTCTGGGTGTATACTTCCTTAAGAAACTTAGCATATTTTGGGATTTGCTTGATTGCATCCAGCAATGGAATATTGACTTCCACTTTCCTGAAAGTGTCAAGAAAATCTTTATCCTTCTCAACCTTATCTCTCTTGGTTTTAACCAACCTACTAGGGAATGGAGCCTTAGTGATATATTTAGGAAAGGGTGTAGGAATACTTACCTTAGGAGCCTTAGAGTTTTATCCCTCCTCATTTACCTCATTTGGCTTTTGATCCTTCTCTTTAGTGACTTGTGGGGGAAGTGGAGGTGGTGGAGGTTCATCTAACCTCTTCCCACTTCGCAATGTGACATCACTAACATTTTCCCTCGGATTCACTTCTGCTTATGAGAGAAGTCTCCTAGAAAGTTAGCTCTGAACCTTGTTGATTTTTGTGGCTAACTGCCTCACTTAGTTCTATAAGTTGCTGATGGTGGCCCTTGTTTCTTGTTGAAACTGAATATTATTAGTGGTCATTTGCCTCATTAGCTTCTCTAGTGAAGGCTCAAGTTGCCTAGGAGCTTGAACTTGTTGTTACCTCTGAGGGAAAGGTACTTGTCTTTGTTGAAATTCTAGAGGTTCAGAGGCTGGAGGTTGATTATGAGGCTGCTTTCTATAGCTCAAGTTGGGATAATCCTTCCACCCTAGATTATATGCATTGGAGTAGGGGTTGTAGTTTGTGGAAAGTCCAGAATATCCACCTATCGCCTTTACCTCTTCATGTGTGTCCTCTTGTAGAGTGAGACACATATCAGTGGGATATCCTGAAGAGCAACAAATCCCATAGGCATTCACCGGAGCTTTCCCAATATCCATAAGCCGTTGAACCATGGCAGTTAATTAGGTCATTGCTGCTGCAAACTAGTCGTGTCTGCCTCTTTAAATACTTTCACTCTGGTGTCATTGTTGAAACAATTTCAGTAAGTGCACCGAATCATTACAAGTAATATAATGATGAGAAAATAAATATTGACTCCACAGGGATTGTAATCGTTTTATCAACACAAAAGAAAAGGTTGTTTCTACTTGAACTGAAAATTTGAATTTGGTAACTTTGAATTGTATTGATTTTAAACAAGTATAAAAGAAATGTATTAAAAACAGAGCAATTGGCAAATCAAAGAATATTGTTGGATTTTTAAGGAGAAGAAAATTAATCAAGAAAAGCGGCTAGGGTTTGAATCTCATTGTTTACCCTCTTACACTACTGATTAACTCTCAATACAAGTAATAATCATGCATTTGAAGTTCCAATCAACAAAATTAAGCCAAGATCAATCCTTTGATTCAAAACCCCTTTAACCCAAATCACAACTCCTAATTCCTTAGGTAATTATTGATTCAAGTTAAGCATTAATGACAGTGATTTCATTGAATACATAATTACAAAGATATATTCCTATATTCAATCATAATTATGCCAACCTAACTCAGCTCCAGCATTAAAACTAATTTTCCAATTAGAAGAAATACTCACATTCAAACCAATAATGATCAAATATTGATTAGCATTAAGTAAGGAGTAGAATGTTCAAATACATAAAATTAACTTGTAAAGAGAGTATAAAACAGATCATATAAGAGTATCAACAATGTTTATCTGATCCTAGCCTAAAAAGATTTAGCTACTTATGATGGAAGAAGAAGAGATGAGAAAAATCAAACTAATGGAGGAAGAAGAGGCCATTGATCCTTCAAAATCTTGTTCCCAAACTTGAATAATCAATGGAGGTGGAAGAAGATGAAACCCTAGCAGAGCTTTGGGAATAAACCCCAAAATTCAAAATCCAACAAAGAAGAACAAAAAGTCCCATAAAAAAATGTTTTATCTGATATTTAAAACTGGCTGGGTAACGACCATCGCCACTCGATGGCCCAGTATTGCCTCGCGATGGTCCACATGTGAGACAAGGCCCATAGAAACTTTGAAGATCTTTTCATTCAGCAGCTCGCTGATAACTACATGAAATGGTGTTATTGTGGTCCTATATTTGTGCTGTTTTGACTTCTTAGTCATTGTTATTGAACATAATTGGAAGATTTTAAGCTAAATTCAATGATTTCATTTATGATATCTTCCTATATATTTTTTGAGCAAATTGGTATAATTCTTCCTATGATTATGTGAACTTACTATTGTCATTAATCTGGTGACTTCTTAATTGTAGGAAGGGCTCAAAATGAGACTAATGATCAAGGACTTAGAGCTGCATTGGAAGAGAAAGCACTAGATGAAGTTCAGCATTCAGCGCCACGGTATGGGCAAGTTAGCACCGTAGCGTAGGCAAGTTTGCGCAGCGGAATGGGCAAGTTAGCACTGCAGCGTGTGTCAGTCTCCTGTTCAGGCAGAGAGCTACGCATTTTAAGCATCGCAACGTAAAGAATTAGCATCGTGGCATGCTTGACCTAATTTCAACATGCGTTTCGGTGTGACATATGGAGCGCCGCAACGTGAAACAAATTTTTGAAACCTATAAATATTGTTCTATCAGATTTCAAAGGAAGAACGTTTTTGTTTTAAAAACATAGCTGCTAAGGTTTATTTGTGACACTGAAAGGAAGCTAAAAGGACCAAAGTTGGAGGTCAAATCATTCCACAAGGAGGATTCAAGTACCAAGGACTACCATTATTGAGCTTGCAACTTCCTCTCCTTCAACTTCCTCTCTATTCTGATCATGACAATGAGTATTTTTTATATATTTTCGTTTGTCATGAGTGGCTAGTCTATGTATAGGGATTTCTTTGGATCATTCAATGAATATTGATGATTTTGTAAACCTTTAAGTTAATATATGTGATTTGGGATTGTTCAATCATATTGTTCCTAATGCTTTTGAATATTTGGCCAATATTTAATATGTTTTGATTAAATCTAATGAACCTAGACATATGAAGTTGGATTTAAGGTCATATGTATGATTAATACATATTTGATTTCATTTAATTGGCTTGAATAAATTGATTAGCTAATAACATAGAAATATACCTATTAGTCATGCATGGCTATTGTTGAGACTTGCTCTTAATGAGTGGAATTTAACCTAGATCTCATGGACACATAGTGACTAGGTAAATGATGCATGGTTAAATGACCTAGATATAGGCTTTTAACTGAATAAGATTCTTAAGCCAACAATTTCTATATCATATATGTTGATAAAGAGGTTTGCATATCATCAATTGAAGTAGAAGGTGAAGAAGGATTCCCTATTCTTTAATCAATAACTATAATTCCAAAAAATTTTCCATTAGTTTACACACAACTTTCTCAATTTGAATGTTCTTAGATAGAAATTATTAAGCTATTAGTTAATAATTTGTTTTGAATTAGTAATAGTCCTCGTGGGAATGATATCTGACTCCTAGCTATATTGCAAAGTGTGATTCGTGCACTTGCGATAAGCAAAAGAGTGAACAAGTTTTTAGCACCGTTGCCGGAGACTACAACATAATTTCAGTAGAACTAATATTAACAACGAGTTTAATTAGTTCTAATCTAAGTTTCTTTTGTACATATTAATTTATGTTTCAATTCTTTATTTGTATCAAATAAGTTTTAAGATGGCAGAAGAAGTCGTTACGCACGAGGTGGAGGATGATAGTCACACAAGGCCACTGAGGGAGTTAGCTACTCCTCAGGTGGATAATCTGCAATCCAACATTAGACGTCCTGCCATCTGAGCAAACAACTTTGAGATTAAGCCGACCATTATCCAAATGATCTAAACTTCTATACAGTTTAGCGGCTTATCTAATGAGGATCCCAATGCGCATCTCTCCAACTTCCTGGAGATTTGCGATACGTTTAGGCACAACGGAGTGTCTGAGGATGCTATTTGCCTAAGACTTTTTCCTTTTTCTTTAAGGGATAGAGCCAAAAGCTGGTTGCACTCTCTTCCAGCAGGATCAATCACAATTTGGGCAGAGGTATGTACCAAATTTCTGAATAAATACTTCCCTCCGACCAAGACTGCAGAGATAGTGAATGATATTACATCATTCACTCAAACTGAATCAGAATCCTTGCATGAAGCCTGAGAAAGGTACAAGGGTCTTCTAAGAAGGAGCCCAGATCATGAGATACCACCTTGGCACCAAATATACTCATTTCATAAGGGTCTGCTACCACACCACCGCCCGATAGTTGATGCTGCAACTGGAGGCTCTTTGTTGAGCAAATCTTTCGATGAAGCCTTCCAACTTTTTGAGGAATTAGCTGCTAACAACTATTAGTGGCCTGCCGCAAGAAACACTCCACGAAGGGTCACTGGACTTCATGAAATAGATGCATTAACCTCGCTATCTGCACATGTTGCAGCTCTAGCAAGCAAGATGGACAGTATGGCACATCATGCTCCCCTGAGCCTGTTTGTGTTGTGCGACAAATGTGGTGATAACCATTCAAGTGATAGGTGCCCTACCACTTCTGAAAGTGCACATTATGTGGGGAACTACCGATCATCGCAGAATAACCCATACACCAATCAGTATAACCCTAGATGGAGGAACCATCCAAACTTTTCTTGGAAGGATAATCAAGCAGCCTCTTCCTCAGCACCTGTAGCTGAGCGACCTTATAGTCCTCCTAGATTCCCCTCATAACCCAGACAGCCGAATCAAGAAAAGAAACCATTTCTTGAAGATATGTTCATGCAGTTGATGGTGAAAATTGATACCTTCATGACAAAGATAGAAGCTCACTTAGCAAAGAATGACTTAGTGATATAGAGCTAGTCGGCTTCTATGAGGGCTTTGGAAACTCAGGTGGGGCAATTAGCAAATGTAATCGATAACAGGCCCCCAAGCACTTTCCTGAATGATATAGTCAATAATCCAAAAGGCACCTCAACTGATCATTGCAAGGTGATCTCACTGAAAAGTGGGAATGATATTGAAGGTAATCAGAAAACAAAGCTGTTGGAAGAAGAGGTTGAAGTTGGTAAAGACCAGGAGACGGTGGGTAAAGAAAGCCAATTGAATGAAGAAGTTATCCATAAAAGGGTGGAAGATAAGAAAGGTGAAGAGAAGACTGATAATAAGAAGGTAGAAAACAAGCCTTATATTCATCCTTTACCTTTTCCAAGTAGGCAAATTAAGCACAAGATGGATGAGCAGTTTAAGAAATTTTTGGAAGTTTTCAAGAAACTTCACATCAACATCCTTTTTACTGAAGCTTTAGAGCAGATGCCTAGTTACGTCAAGTTCATGAAGGACATCCTTTCAAAGAAATGTAAGCTGGTGAGTTTGAAACGGTAGCATTATCTGAAGAGTACAGTGTTGTCTTGCAACAGAAGCTTCCCCCTAAGTTGAAGGATCTGGGGAGCTTTACTATTCCTTGTGCCATAGGAGAGAACTTCCTTGGTCAAGCATTGTGCAATATGGGGGCAAATATTAATCTCATGCCCCTATCCATATTCCAGAGGTTAGGTTTGGGGGAATACAAGCTAACATTCGTAACTCTCCAGCTAGTCGATTGTTCTTACACTTATCCAAAGGAAATAGTGGAAGATGTCCTGGTAAAAGTGGACAAGTTCATATTCCTTGTGGACTTCGTGATTCTAGATATGGAAGAAGATGATAGGGTCCCTTTGATCTTAGGCAGACCGCTCCTGGCCACAGGGAGAACACTCATAGATGTGTAAAAAGGAGAATTGACTATGAGAGTTCAAGATCAAGAGGTAACTTTCAACATTTTTAAAGCAATTAAGTTTTCTCAAGATCAGGAAGAGTGTTCTTATGTTGGGATATTGGATAACATCATTGATGATGTATTCCAAGCCAATATTCCTGAAGATTCTCTTGCTTTAGTTTTGACTTCATCAACTAATAATGATGAAGATGCTAGGGACGATGTATCGAATTACATCAAGCACCTTGACGCCATCCCTAAGCAAGATTGGTTGCCCAAGTTTGAAACCTTGGAGTCTGATGTAATAAAGAAGGCATCTAAGCTTTCCATTGAGGAACCTCCAAGGCTGGAGCTAAAGCCTATGCCTAACCATCTACATTATGCTTATTTGGGAGCAACCTCCACCTTGCCAGTAATCATATCATCTGCCCTCTCAGAAGATCAAACGAAGAAACTTCTGCGTGTGCTTAGAAAATACAAGCATGTTATTGGATGGACTATTGCCAATATTCAAGGCATTAGCCCTTCCATATGTATGCATAAGATCTTGCTAGAGGACAATCAGAGAGGTGTTGTGGAACACCAAAGGAGACTAAATCCAATAATGAAAGAAGTGGTGAGGAAGGAAATAATCAAGTGGCTGGATGCAGGGATAATTTACCCTATTTCTGACAGCCCATCAGTATACCTAATTTAGTGCATGCCAAAGAAAGGTAGCATGACGGTAGTCACAAATGAAAATAATGAGCTTATTCCTTCTCGAAAAGTCACTAGATGGAGGGTATGCATGGACTACCATAAACTGAACAATGCCACACAAAAAGACCACTTCCTGCTTCCTTTCATTGACCAGATGTTGGATCGTCTAGCAGGAAAGGTCTATTACTGCTTTTTGGATGGTTATTCTGGATATAACCAAATTGCCATAGCGTTGAAGGACCAAGAAGAGACAACATTTACTTGTTCCTATGGTACATTTGCATTTAGAAGGATGCCATTTGGGCTATGCAATGCTCTCGCGACTTTTCAACATTGTATGATGTCCATCTTTGCGGATATGATTGAGCATGGCCTAGAAGTGTTTATGGATGACTTTTCAGTATTCGGAGATACATATGAGAGCTGTTTACAAACCCTATCATCCATGCTGAAAAGATGTGAAGAAACCAACCTTGTCCTCAATTAGGAAAAATGCCACTTTATGGTCCAAGAAGGCATAGTTCTTGGCCATAAGGTTTCTATCGAGGCGAAGGAAGTGGACAAGGCAAAAATAGATATGATTGAGAGGCTTCCTTCGCCTAACTCTATAAAAAGAATCCGCAATTTTTTTGGCCATGCGGGTTTCTATAAGAGGCTTATAAAAGACTTTTCGAAGATAGCCAAGCCTCTTTGTAACCTACTGGAGAAAGACTTCTAGTTTATCTTTGGTGATTCATGTCAGGTTGCATTTGAGGAGCTGAAGAAGAAACTAGTCTCAGCACCTATAACACCCCAATTTTTAGAAAAATGTCCCGAATGTTCTGTTTGTTGTTTTTCAAGCTTTTGTGTAAAAGACCGTTGTGTCCTTATTTTACTGTTTCTTATTTTTCTGTATGAAATACAAATACGTTTTACAGGCTAAAATTTTATTTGATTGTTTTACGTAATTTGCTTCGAGACGGTAAAATAAAAATTTTCTCAAGCTACTGTTTTAATTTTTCTGGGAGATATACAGACAATTAATACTGTCTGTAATTTTATTTGAACGTTTTGGATGATTTGCTTCGTCGTGGGGGAAAATAGAAAAATGACCATTACGTCCCGATTGTACTGTTTTTAATTTTTCTATATGTTACAATGCTTAATATTACTGTCTATGATTTTATTTGGATTTTTTGTGCGATTTGCTCCGGGACAGGAAAATAATATTTTTTCAGGCCGGGAAAATCTTGTTTTAATTATTTAGAACTGGGGGATCTTACTAAAGCCGATTCTGAATGATACTGTAATTAATCTTTTAATTTTTAGGATTTAACTGTCAAATAAAATAATTTTGTATTATTATAATATTATTTTATTAGTCAGTATAATTAGATGACAGTGGACCTGGAAATGTTTTGCGGGACCCACATTTAATTAAAACAGTTAACTTAGTAGCTTAATTAAGCAACATTAGTGAAGGAACTCTCTAGAACATAGTGACTAAGCTAGATGACTAAGCTTAATTAGTGACTAAGCATGGTGACTAGGTTAGGATCAACCAATGGGAGCAAAGCTTGCTAACCAAGTTTTAATCTTGACCTTTGATTCATTCTAAGGCTAGGATGAAGCCAAGCCCATGACACCTTTGATTCATTCATGCAATTTTCTCTCTTCTCTCTCTTCCAAAAACCCTAAACACCATTGAAGCTTTCTTGAAGCTAGTTTCGGCCATGCCATAAACTACACCATCCAACCACCCAAAATTTTATCCAACCAAGTTTTCTAAACCTAAACACAATCCTAAGAACATCTCTAGTTGAGAGTTCTTGCAAAATCTTCCATTTGAAGCTTGGAAACCTACTTGGAAAATTTTACCTAGAAGGTGAAATTTCTTGTTTTCCATTTCTAAACTCTTTTTCAAAGTTCTAAGCCATGATTTCTCCATGGTTTAAGCTCTCTTTTATGGTTAGTAACTTGTAGATTTTGTTTAAGTTTGTTAGGTGATTTGAAGGACAAAACCGAAACCTAGAAGAGGCGTGAAAGAATATTTTTGTCTTCATTTAAGGTAAGAGGAAGACAAATCTTATCATCCATGGGTGGTGGTAAGAAGATGGAGTTTGATTTGTGGTGATTGTAGAATCCATAAGGATTCCTTTGCTTGTGTTTGTTAGTAGCTTATTTGTGTAGTTATTAGTAGCTTTCCTATTTGATGTTTGTAATAATTTGTATGATGTTGCATGTCTACAAGCTTTGATAATTGGTATGTGTTAGAAATGCATGATAATGTATAGGATGTGAATAACATGCTAAGGAATGCATGAGTGTTCCAAAGAACACCACACCAAGGCTCACGGCCATTGATCAAAAGGAGAACCAAAATGTTCTCATTATTTTCCTAAAGTGTAATTTAATTAACCTAGGAAAAATAACAAGAGATAGAATTGTTTAGATCAAAGAAAATGAATTTAGAAATCAAATAACACAAGTGCATATTTCGGCCAACATGCCAAACCCAAGATCCATGATTTCTAAAAATCAATTCCAAACCATTTTCAATTAAAAAGATGTAAGATATGTTAAAAAGGAATTTTTCTACAATGAGTTTTAAAGAAACAAATTGATTAGAATTAAGTTTAAGGATTAAAAGTAATAATTTTACTGTTAGAAATGAAATACAGTAACTTTTGAAAATTTCTAACATATGACTCATACTGTATTTTGAAGCATGTTAGTGGTTTTCAAAAGGATTAAATTATAAGGTTAAAAGTTTAGTAAATAGAATTTTTACGGAAAAATTAGGAAACCATTAATATAATTTTCTAAACAAAATACTGTCAATTTTTAGTAAAAACGGGCAAATAAGATAGAAAAGATGTCCAAAAGACAGTATACGGTATGGAAAATATTTTACGTAGTTTAAACGTATTATTTATTATTTCTGTTTATTTAAATAGTAATTTTTAAGGGATTTGGACCATAAAATGATTTAAAAATCTTACGCGATTGAGAAAACGTATTAAAAACTCTACGTGATTTTAAAAACAGCAAAATATATTTATGCGATTTAAAAACGTTTGTAAAAATGACAAGATTGTGAAAACGCGATAAAATTTCTACGCAATTGACCAAAACGGTACTTTCTATTTTTTTTTCTGCTGTCGGGCTATGAGGTGAACCCGTCAGGGCTTTGGAACGATTTGTCCCATGGGACTTCTTGTATCTTTTTATCTTTGAGGATATATTTTTAATGAGGGTATTTTGGTAATTTCT
Organism: Ormosia emarginata; assembly: GCA_029884605.1. Classification (NCBI taxonomy): domain Eukaryota; kingdom Viridiplantae; phylum Streptophyta; class Magnoliopsida; order Fabales; family Fabaceae; genus Ormosia; species Ormosia emarginata. The sequence goes on along the minus strand of JAQQTP010000056.1, from coordinate 7,832,162 downwards.
CATATATTGAGTTTATGCCAATTTTTGGTGGATTGGTTGTCGAGGTGAATCACATCGTGTTGTCGATGCGATAATCGTAGTGTAGTTCATTGTCTTTATGAACTTGGAGACTTTAGTGTACGAATTCCATATGTGGACGACGGTCGGTCTTTCTATTTGGCCGTGGTAACCGATAGCACACTAATGGACTCGACACACACTATTTTTAATCGAGATTTCGTAAAGTCTAATAGTACATTGCTCGTAGTGCCACAACGTGAGACCGTGAACTACACCATGCCTTGGATGATGGATTCCATGTGACGTGGGGCTATAGGCATAACGTGTGACAATGCAATAGTTTGGTTGGGCAGCCGTGGTACTAATAGATTTTGCGGGTCATTCTCTCTCTGATATCTATATGTGTTTAGCTCCATGGAGTATGTTTGTGTCATAATGTATATGGTTATATTTTGGATATTATTTTATTTTATCTGTTTATTTTTATCTGATTATTATTATGATAAATTGTTTATTTCTTATTTTATTTGATCTGTGATATTATTTGATCTGGGATGTTAGTTTATCGTGATATTATGTGTTGTTATGATATTTAAATCTTTACACTATTCTGTTATTAATTAATGTTATAGCTTTTCATATTGCATGATCTGTATATCTATTGTTTGTCGTTTTCTTATTTGCCATGTTTGTGATGATTTTAGTTTGTCTTACCTCTTTATTGTATGTGTTTTCTGTATATTTATTTATGTGGTAAGAGTTTGAGGAAGAGGAACAGCCTCTTGAGATTTTGTATCCTGAGGAGGAAGAGGAGCAGCAAGCCGAAGACCAGTTCGACGACCAAGAACCATCTGATCATCCATATCCATTGGACTGATTTGTTTCGGTATGGCGATACCAGGATTTTTGGGGTTTGTGACACTCGAGTTTCACGGTGGATCGTTAGCTTGGCATCTGCGGGGAGACAGAGACTTAGTGACTTATGTGGGACGGTTGACTGTGTCCATACGACTTACGTTTGATGGAGAGCCAGTGATGACGACTACTATGTTTCTGCACTTAGAGTTACCGTTATCTCTTAGGCGTCATTGGGGTGGTGTGTCCACTGAGCCTAGTGAGATGACTATCGTATCGACTGCGCGGTCTCGTTTCCGCCAAGTGTCGAGGCATCCTGGATATTTATCTTCTGATGAGTTTCCTGAGAGTGATCCATCAGAGGATTAAATGTTTATGATGTTTTTTTTTTGGCGCGTCTGCATATGTATATATTGACTCTTTACTGTTTTTGTTTACTGTTTCTGTTTAAATATTTGTAGATATAGTTGTAAATTATTTGTATAACTTATAACTTGGACCATATGTATATTATGAGTGATGTTGTTCTGTTTATTTTATGTTTCCGCATTTTTTTTATTTAATAATATTTTGTTTAACAGGAAATATTTTACAACCCGTATTAGTACGTAACATCTGTTTTACAACTTGGGTAGATTTTATTTATCTTTCTTTTATTTTCTTTATATATGTGACATCCCCACAAGGGTGTTATAGCACCAGTAATCATCACTCCAGATTGGGACTTACCATTTGAGCTCATGTGCGATGCCAGCGACTATGTTGTGGGTGCAGTGTTGGGCCAGAGAAATGACAAGGTGTTTTGCTCCATTTATTATGCAAGCAAAACACTTAACAATGCCTAACTAAACTACACCACAACAACAAAAAAAAGTTGTTGGTCGTGGTCTTTGCATTCGATAAGTTTCGAGCTTACTTAGTGGGGACTAAGGTGATTGTTTATACTGATCACTCTGCCATTAAGTATTTGGTCAGCAAGAAAGATGCAAAACCACGTTTGATCAGGTAGGTTTTGCTATTAATTACAAGAATTTGATCTAGAGATTCGTGACAAGAAAGGTACAAAGAATCAAGTTGTAGATCACCTTTCTAGACTTGAAAATGAGGACCATCAAGTTGAACTGCTCACGATTAGAGAGACATTTCTAGATGAGCAACTTTTTGCAACCACCGCTCAATCATGTCCATGGTATGCATACATGGTCAACTACATAGTGTGTGGTGTGTTACCTCATGATTTGACTTCTCACCAGAAAAAAAAAATTCTTGCATGATGTTAGGTACTATATCTAGGATGAGCCATTTTAGTTCAAACAGTGCTCTGACCAGATGTTGAGGAAATGTGTACCTATGGAAGAAATGGAGCAGATCCTGAACCATTGCCATGCTTCTCCATATGATGGACACTATAGTGGTGAGAGGATAGCTGCAAAGGTGCTCCAATTTGGCTTTTATTGGCCATCTCTCTTTAAGGTTGCATATTTCTTTGTGACAAGGCGTGAGCGATGTCAAAAGTCAGGGAATATCTCAAGAAGGAATTAGATGCCCCTAAATTTTATTCTGGAAGTTGAGATCTTTGATTCTGGGGCATAGATTTCATGGGCCCTTTCATTCCCTCATATGGGAACCTATATATTCTCGTGGTTGTGGACTACGTGTCCAAATGGGTGGAGACATATACTTTTCCTACCAATGATGCTAAGGTAGTGGTCGGCTTCATGAAGAAATACATTTTCACCATTTCGGAACACCTAGAGCCATTATAAGTAATGGAGGGTCCCACATTTGCAACAAGTCCTTTGAAGCTCTTCTCGCTAAGTATGAGGTAACCCATATGATTACCACTGCCTGTCACCCGCAGACAAGTAGGCAGGCAGAGGTGTCAAATCGAGAGATTAAGCAAATTTTGGAGAAAACAGTGTGTCCTTCTAGAAAGGATTAGTCAAAAAGACTAGATGATGCATTGTGGGCTTATAAGACTGCCTATAAGAGCCCTATTGGTATGTCCCCATATAAGTTGATATTTGGGAAGGCATGCCATCTGCCGGTTGAGCTTGAACATAACGCATACTGGGCAATCAAGCAACTGAACTTTAACTTACGAGCTGCTGGGGAGAAAAGATTATTGCAACTCAATCAGCATGATGAATTTAGGCATCAAGCATATGAGAATGCAAAGATGTAGAAGGAGAAGGTGAAATTCTGGCATGACAAGAAGATCGTGCAAAAGAAATTTGAAGTAGGTCAGCAAGTTCTCCTTTACAACTCTAGGCTTAAATTGTTTCCCGAAAAGCTTAAATCTAGGTGGTCGGGACCCTTTGAGGTAAGGAGAGTGTTCCCTCATGGAGCAGTGGAGATAGCTCCCCTGGATGGTTCATCGAGCTTTAAGGTTAATGGTCAGTGCCTAAAACCTTACTATGGAGGAGATATTCAAAGGGGGAAGACCTCCCTCATTTTGACAGCTCTAGCATGAGGTCTGTAAAGTCCTGTCGGGACTATAAATAAGACCCTTTTTGGGAGGGAACCCAATTATGTAATATTAGGTGTTTAAGTCTTAAATTTGTTGATTTTGTAGTTTGATTAAGTCTTTATTGTACAAACTATGTTTTAACCCTTTGAGCAAGTTTTGCAGGTGTTGGAGGCTGGAAATGTGCAAAAACAGCAGCAAAATGCAAAATTCTACAAAATTATGTAGGTTGGCCTATCACGCCGCGACGTGGTACTTGTCACGCCGCAGCGCTCGTAGTGCATCAGCCAAAATCCAAAGAGCAAGGTGCCGCGCTGCAACACACTCACCGTTGCGGCATGAAAAAAAATAAAAATAAAATAAAATATAATAATAAAAAAAAATCTGTGGTAATTAATGCACGCCGCGACGTCACAAAGCAAACGCTGCATGGCACTGCGGCCTTGGGTTTAAGTGTGTAACACCCTTTATAGGGCATCACATTTCCAACAAAAATCTGAAAATCTGAAAGTCATTTAACAAAAGCTTTGAGTTATAAAATATGGATTTTTAAAATTTCTTTTTGCTGACAATATAAACTTACTGAAAATATGAGTAATACAGAAAATAGACTGAACTAATTAATACACATTTTATTATACCACATAATATTTAACAACATTTTAAAACATAGCTTACAGACTCAAGAAAGAGTAGCAAACCCAATAATGGGTCCTACTTAATAGCACGGTAACAACACTAACGAGAAAATTCAACATACTTGTTTTGTTCCTCCACCAAACTACACACTGTCGAAACTGAGAAGATCACTCCTCGACGCCATTGCCAACCTCAGAACATCGCCTCCAGTTAAGTCTAAAGAGCTTATTTCACCTACTATACAAATTTTGATAACACAAAAACAACAAAACAATACAGCAAAGTGGTGAGATCCCCTTTCATCAATACCAGTACGGTAGCAAAGAATGATACGAATGACAAAGTCATTCCATACACACAAATATTACAAGTATAATCATGTTAACAAATTATCCTTATATTCAGAAGACATATATCACAACAATATAAACATCAACAGTATATCAACAACAGATATCCATAATATACATATAAAATGATTATGCCACAACAATGTGTACCTCGACAATGCCAACTATGCATATGCACAATGCATCATATTCCTACTCCATGGAGCTAAACAATTTCAGATATGAATGGTCCAGAAGATCTGCCACCCATAATGACAGTCTAAGCTAGACGCGAGACATAAATAGTGTTTGTTGGGACATACGCCAGTGCGTTGCAACGATTTATCATGGCCAGGTATATAATGTGACAAACAAGTCACTATGAATCACCGCGCCCTGACGTCCCCAGTAGATCCCCCACTAGATCACAGTATTCAGCTCTCATTCACTCCTAAACAACAAAAAAGCCATCACAGTCATCGACTATGTATATCAACTCAATGCATATATATGAACCATAATTATAAAAATACCCTCAATCTCAATATTCTAAAGTATAGTACGTCTCCACTTGACAGTACCATATCTCAACATGTCCGGGTCCACCACTTTGGCCCGACAGTAAAACTCACTGTTCCATTTAGTTGCGTAGAAATTTTATCGCATTTTCGCAATCGCGTCACTTTTACAAACATTTTTAAATCGCGTAAATATATTTTGATTTTTTTAAAATCACGTAACGTTTTTAAATTGTTTTCTCAATCGCGTAAGATTTTTAAATCGTTTTCTTAACTGTAAAGCTTAAAAATCTTTATTTTAAAAATGCGTAAGCTATTTCTAGTACTTTTAAACTACGTAAGATATTTTCCTTACGTTATAAACATATTATAAAACTTTCTCTTTTATTTGTCTGTTTCTAGTAAATTTTGACAGTATTTTGTCTAGAAAATTCATTAAAAAGGTGTTTTCTACGTTTTTCTTTAAAAATTAACTTGCTTTAATTATAACCATTATTTACACTTTGAAACTCACTAATGTTCTTCAAAACTCAAAGGTGAGCTCTACGTTAACAATTTTCAAGTGTTCACTTTATTTATAATTAATTCCATTAATTTAGATTTCTAAAAACTAGAACCATTTATTTTGTTCTCAAAAAATTCATTATAATTGAATTCTATTCAAGTCAACTACTTAATCTTCATTAGAAAATAATTTTGGAAATCAAATAGACATTGTATGGCATTTTGGCCGAAACTCAACATGTTCTTTACAAATAATCATTAAATCATTTTCTATCTTCTAAATCATTTTCAAATTCATTGTTTTACCTAAATTCATTAAATTATTGTTTTCGAAAATGGTTGAGAACATTATGTTCTCTTTTTCTTGGAGAAGCCGTGAGCTTCTTTTGTGTTCTTTGGAACACTCATGCAATCCTTACATATTATTCACATCTTACAATAATATTCATACATCTATAACACATGCAATATATTTTTAAAGCTATAGACATGCTTAAACATACAATCAACCACAAATAGGAAAGCATTAAACAATCAAGTGAATAAATCCTTATGGATCTTTCACCACACATAAATCCACTCCTCACCACCAACACATGGTTGATGAGGGTAATCTCCCTCTTACCTCTTGAAGAAACCTCCAAAGCTCCTTGCTTTGCTTCTTGTACAAGTCCTTCACCACCAAGAGCTTCTTAAAATTCAAAGTAAACACACATAATCAATATAAATAAGACTTGAATAAGAAAACCATGGATTAGAATCATAGTTAGAACCTTGAAAATCAAAAGAAAAGTGAAGTTTAATGAACTTCACCAATAAAGCTTCAATCTTTAGCTTGAAGAACAAGGTTGAAGATGGATGATTTAGAGAAAGTCTTCAACATGAAAGTTCCTTAGAATTTCATGGAGATTCAAGATCTAAGGTTGTATAGAATTATTGAAGCTTGGAAGGTATTTCTATGGTGGTTGGCCGTGAGCTTCTCTAGAGAGGAAAGGTGAGAGTTTTTGTGTTTGGCTTTGAAAGAACTCCTTGAAGATGGATGATTTTGATCAAGACTCCAACTACAAAGTGTCTTGAAATAAGGTAAGGATTCAAGAAACAAGGTTGGCTAAAATTATTGGAGAGTGGAAGGGTGATTTAGGCCTCTTGGCAGTGAGCTCCCTTTGAAGAATAAGGTGAGAACTTTTTGGTTTTTAAGCAAGAAATGAAGATGATCATAACATCAAAGTATCTTAGAATGGTATAAGGATTCAAGAAATGATATTGATACAAATTATTAAAGAGTGGAGGGTGGTGCAAGGTGGTTTGGCCGTGGAGTGTTCTTGAGAGAAATGGAGAGAATTTTGTAAAGCTTGGTTTAGGAAGATGATGAAGATGAAAATGAAATGAATCAAAACATTTCTTATAGCTTTTCTAAGCCCAAAACCGTGACCTCCCCCCCCCCTCTTGTACACTAAGGTGATGTCTAAATACCTTAGCCACCATTTTAGGCTTTAAGAGCCATTGATTAAATCAATGGTGGATCTTTGGTAGAAGCTTCCAAGTGATATGATCAAATCTAAGCCATTTGATCTCTCCTCCTTGAAATCCTAAACATTAGATGCATTTTCAAAAATGGAGGGTCAAGATCTTCTCCATTTTCTTTCCATCCAAGGGTCATAAATGGTCTTAGCCACTTTGTGAGACCAATCTCCACCGTAGATTAAATCAAGGGTGGATATCCTAAACTTCCTTATTAAGCTTGTCTTTACAACCATTGATTAGATCAATGGTGAACATCCAAAGCTTCCTAACTAAGTTTACTCTCACACCATTGATTAAATCAATGGTGATCATCCAATGCTTCTTCACTAAGTTTGTTTCTCAACCGTTGATTAGATCAATGGTTGATGTTCAAAGCTTCTCCACTAAGTCTTGTCATCCAAGGGTGCAAATCAAGTCAAGCTCTTTTTGTTGACTATCATTTCTAGTGGTTGGGTGGTTAGTAACTTGTTTCCTATTGGTTGTCACTTTTGTTGACCAATTTCTATTGGTTACCCTTGAAAAGTCTTTGTCACAAACGTTGACTTAATCTTATTGGTTGATCTTGGTTCTATAGCTTTCCTATTGGTTCATCAAAAATGACTAGCTTCTAATTGGTTTATCAAATAAAGACTAGATTCTAATTGGTTCATCAAGGAAGGCTAAATTCCTATTGGTTCAATTTATAACCATCAAATTTGACCAATTCTTATTGGTTCATTTCAAAGATACTAGATTCCTATTGGTTCAATTTATAAGCTATCTATTTTGACTAAATCCTATTGGTCCACTAAAAATATTTCCCAAACAATTGCTACATAAATTATTACTCAATGAATAGAACATTACTGCTTACAAAACAGTGAATATTTGTCCGCTGTAAAATAAAAATATAGTATATTTTTATTTCATAGATAATTTCTAAAAATTAAAAGATTATGTCACGTATCTCTCAGAATTGGGTTTAGTAAGATTCCCCGACTCCGAATAAATACGTAAAGATTTTCCCTGATCAGAAAATTATTATTTTTCTGACACAGAGCAAATCACTCAAAACGATCAAATACAATCACGAAATAATCAAAATAATTTTACAACATACAGAAATTACAAAACAGTACAATTCTGTCATTACTATCAAATAGCTAAATTTTGGGTTGTTACAAAGTGCCGCAATGTTTGGTTATCCTTTTTACTTTTCTATCAAAATTCTATGTTTCTCTGCGATTCCCTGCCTTCTTCTTCTTGATTTCTTGCCTCCCCAAGCTTTATTTCTTCTTTATGCAATCCTTAATCAGGTATGTATAAATTTACTTGTTTGATTTTGATTTATTTATAGTGTTTTATGTCTTCTGTGCATCTCTGTTAATTTTTGAACTCACGCCACGATGTTTCCTGTTAACGCTGCGGTGTCGTGCTTAAATTATATTGAATGCCACGGTATGTCAATGCAACGTTGCGGCGCAGGGTTGTATTATATTGAATGTCGCGACGTTTCCTATTAACACTGCGGCATTGTACTTAAATTTTGATGAATGCCACGACGTGGCCATGAAACATCATGGCATGTGTTCTAAATAGCTTGAATGCCGCGACACAGGGTTGAACGTCACGGCGCGTGGTTTCAGTTTTTGCAAAATTGACTATTTTCACTGCTTCTTTTATCCTATTGATTCAATTTTGACAGTGTCTTTTGACAAGTACCATGGGTCCTAAACGTCAAAGAGGAGAGGGCAGTTGTCAACACAGGGAGCCTTCTGCCCCACCTCTAGATTTTGATAGGAGGATTTTTGTCTCAGCTGCTGTGACTCAGACGTACACGGTCACGATCACCCAAACCATTTTAGCAGAGCATGGATTCTCCTTCTCCAGGGCTATTCACCCCGAGGTTGAGGGTTTGCTCAACGAGCTCAACAGGAGCTAGTTTGCTCGGCATCCAGAGGATTCTGCTGTTCTCCCTATCGTTCATGAATTCTATAGGAACGCCCTCCATGCTGCAAAGGGAACTTCTATTGTGCGCGTTCAGGAGCGCAATGCACCTTACACTGTAGTCTCCGCTAGAACTGCTTTGGGATTGCCTTTGCCCCCGCTCTTGTGCGACTATGCTGCCTTTTGCCAGTGGGAACCAGTTGAGGGCATCGATCTAGCTATCGTCACAGCCTGGATCTGTCAGCCTGAATTCCAGCTAGTGTAGTGGGTCATGAGCATCCAAACCAACAGTCCTTAGTACTTTCCCCGATCATGTTTAACGTCGGAGGCGCGGGTCTGGTATCATTTTATTAACACTTGTATCCTCCCGTCTACTAACCTATCTGAGGTAACGTGTGATCGGGCCATCCTTATTTACTTAATCCTAGAGCGCCACCGCATTGACATTGCTCAGATCATCCATGATCAGATCCAGCGGTGCATACAAGAGCTGACCAGCCTCTTCTTTCCATGCCCGATCCACACTCTTTGCATTCGGTAGCGGGTGCAATGGAGGCCGCATGAGGAGCTTGTAGACGATAAACAGCCTCTTAACGACTCATTTATGGAGCATGTGGGAGGAGTTGTAGCCCCAGCCCCAGCCCCAGCCAGGCAGATGTAGGCCCGCAGGCAGCCCAGAGTTGCTGCCCCAACTGATGAAGAAGACCTGCACACTCAGATTGCGCATCTTAGTGCCATGCTGTCCTATAGCTTGCAAACTTAACGATGGATGGCAGAGCGCCTCTAGCTCCCCATGGACGACTATCATGTGCCACAATTCCCACCCCAGGCAGTAGTTGACCTCTCCCAGCCATAGGAGGATGCCCCCAATGATGCTGATGATGACAATGAGGACACTGATGACTAGCCCGATTTCATACAAGGCACTTTCTTTCGTTATCGTTCATTATTATTTTTTTGTATAGTAGGACATTATTTCCCATAGGTTTGGGGGTGGGCATTATAAACATATATGGGTGTATGTTTTTAATGTTTCAAAGCATGTTATAATGTTAGACTTTTTGTTTTGATAATTAGTGATTATCATGTTATATTCTTGTGTTTATATTTAGTATTTTGAGTAAATATATTGTGAGTATTTAGTTTTATGTTTTAATGGCCATAATACCAAATGAATGTATGTTTTGAATATTTGACCTTGAATCTGTTGAAATGCATCACTCTGGGCCAACTAAATACTACTTAGTAAGATATCATCTGAAGGAGAATGTAAATTTGAAAATCCCATTCAAGATACAATTGTCGTTCCCTTTCACAGTATGGATTTGATGTATATCACTATAGTGCATGTTGGTTTACATATATGTTTGAAAATGTTGAAATACTTTAATGTACAACATGTACTAATTGCTAGTGTAGTGTTAATTGTCCCATGATATTATTGCTTGCAAAGTGTCATCTTTTGAGCGAAACCAATTGTAATCAAGAAGCATGTTTAACAATCCAGTCGCTTCTCAAATGCATGATTTAGATCCCACTTGTCTGCTTGTGCAACTTTGATCATAATTTGAGTGTTGTCTAGAAAGGGTTTATGAATAAGTGCATGTTGAAGTTTTGATTATCTTGAAATTGTATTTAAACTCTCTTAAGGTGAAATCCTAGATTGTGCATAATTGAGAAAATGATTAGGGCATTGTTTGGACTGACTGAGCCTTAAAAAGCTTACCCTAATATGAGTAGGTCCCCTTTGAAGCTTGATGTATGATTAGCCTTACATGTTTTCCATTACCTATATATTCCCTATCCATGTAACTAACCTAAATGCATGTGAAAACACTACAATTCCATCCTACCATCATAGTTTGTTAAGTGCATAATAGGTTATTTCTTGACTTGAGTCCTGTGTTTAAAGGGTATGGGTGAATGTTCAATATCAAATGAGCTTGAAAGAACCATCTGTCGTGAAAGAAAAAGAAAAGCATTGTGTAACTATAAAAGAAAAGAAAAGAGTCAAGCAAAGCAAAAGAAAAGAATAAGAAAAGTTAAATCACAAAAGCATTGAATGGCTCTTGAGAGTTCTAATCTTTCAATTTTGTTGAACACCTAGATATTGTCACTTGGAGGCTCAAGTCTTGAAATAGCATGTTTATATGTCTTAATGTTTGTATTATATCCATTCCATGTTATTCTTTATCCTATTACCATTGGCCTATCATTACAAGCTGTTGAAGTCCCTTTTGATCCTCAATTATATGCGGTTTATATTAGTGGAGAGAGAGTTTGCATACAATTTTATGGATTATGTGATTCTTATGCATGTATGTTCATAAACTTATCTGGATGAATGTGATTTGATTAGGATAAGTTTAACTTGCGTGCTAGTGGGATATATGTTCTGCATGAGAAAGGATTTTGGATGTTTGCATGCTGATGAGTACATGTGTATGAATTTGATAGAGTGGCATTAGCAGTCTCTGAGGATTTAATCAATCTTGATACACTAGTTGTGGTTTCAATAATACTGGAAATTTTTTACAAATGCTGAGTGAATGTGGTGGGTGTGTTGTTTAGTTGGTTTGCTTAATCATACTTTGTTTTGCTCAAGGACTAGCAAAATCCTTGGTTTGGGGGTGTGATAACTCTATGAAATGGTGTTATTATGACACTATATCTGTGTTGTATTGACTTCTTAGTCTTTGTTATTGAGCATAATTGGAAGATTTTAAGCTAAATTCATTGATTTCAATTGTGATATCTTCCTATATGTTTTCTTAGCAAATTAGTATAATTCTTCCTATGATTATGTAAACTTACTATTGTCATTAATTTGGTGACTTCTTAATTGCAGGAAGGGCTCAAAATGAGAATAATGATCAAGGACTTAGAGATGCATTGGAAGAGAAAGCACTAGATGAAGTTCACCCACGATTCAACAAAACAAGCGCTTTTGACTAGAGCGTGGGCAAGTTAGCTCACCTAGGGCGTGTGTTAGTCCCCACATGTTCCATTTTCTAGGCATAGAGCTACGCATTTTGAGCATCACGACGTGAAGAATTAGCGTCGTGGCGTGCTTGACCTAATTTCAACATGCGCCGCGGTGTGACATGTAGAGTGTCGTGGCGTGAAACAGATTTCTGAAGCTTGTAAATATTGTTCTATCAGATTTCAAAGGAAGAACATTTTTGTTTTAAAAACACAGCTGCTAGGGTTTATTTGTGACACTGAAAGGAAGTTAAAAGGACCAAAGTTAGAGGCCAAATCCTTCCACAAGGAGAATTCAAGCACCAAGGACTACCATTATTGAGCTTGCAACTTCTCCTTCAACTTCCTCTCTATTCTGATCATGATAATGAGTATTTTTGATATATTTTCGTTTGTCATGAGTGGCTAGTCTGTGTATAGATATTTCTTTGGATCCTTCTATGAATATTGATGATTTTGTAAACCTTTCAGTTAATATATGTGATTTAGGATTGTTCAATCATATTGTTTCTAATGCTTTTGAATATTTGGCCAATATTTAATATGTTTTTATTAAATCTAATGAACCTTGACATAGGAAGTTGGATTTAAGGTCATATGTATGATTGATGCATGTTTGATTTCATTCAATTAGCTTGAATAAATTGATTAGCTAATAGGATAGAAATATACCTATTAGTCATGTATGGCTATTGCTGAGACTTACTCTTAATGAGTGGAATTTAATCTAGATCTCATGGAAACATAGTGACTAGGTAAATGACACATGGTTAAATGACCTAGACATAGACTTTTAATTGAATAAGATTCTCAAGCCAACAATTTCCATATCATATATATTGATAAAGAGGTTTGCATATCATCAATTGAAGTAGAAGGTGAAGAAGGATTCCATATTCTTTAAATATTTCCATTAGTTTACACATAACTTTCTCAATTTAAATGTTCTTATATAGAAATTATTAAGCTATTGGTTAATAATTAGTTTTGAATTAGTAATAGTCCTCGTGGAAACGATATCTGACTCCTATCTCTATTGCAAAGTGCAATCCGTGCACTTGTGGTAAGCAAAAGAGTGAACACTCGCCTCACGATGGATGTTCCTTGCCTCGCGATGACATGTATGAAGGCTCGCCTTGCAACATGTTAAGGTCGCCAGGAAACAGATCAAGTGAGAAACATCTTTCTCTTTCTTCTAAGTTAAATCCAAACCTGTTTCAATAAAAAATTTGCATTCCATTAGCCAATGAACACCAAAAACCTATAATACTCTTAAACAATTAAAACTTACCTAAATTATTTAATTCTAAAACTAATTTGACTCAAAAACTTACTTGTGCTAGAGATTCAACACAACCCCAAACTTAGAGTTTTGCTTGTCCTTAAGCAAATAACCAATTTCAAACAAGGGTCAGAGAATAAACCAAATTTTGATTCATTTATCAAACAAGCCATTCCAATAGTGTCACAAGATTGAACAATCCACAAAAATTTCAACAATCATTGCACAATCAAATCACCTACTCTTTTGCATTTATGTTTCCCAATTATCACAACTTTATGTTACCAGAACCATTGATCCACTAAGAGCAGCAAATCAATCCTCACTACTCCTCTCCAAAATAGGTGTTTCACTCAACTCAAGTGTCTAGAGGTGTTATTTACACTCAATTCACATCATAAGCAGCACCCTACCATAAGCTTGACAAAGTTCTAGAGAAGTAGATGCAATGCGATGCACACACACACTAAAAGAGGTCTTTTTGGGTTGTAATAGGGCTTAGGTAAAGGTAGGAAATCATTTGGATAAGAGGTTTTTTGTACTTAGAATTATACACAAGCCATTTCATGACACTCATAAGCCATCCTTCAATTTATTCATTACAAAATTCCCCAAAACAATTCTTCAAAACAAATGGAATGAGAAACAGAAGGAAAATTTTTACACATATGTATATTCTTTTTTTTTATTATTTTTTTAAAATATATATACATTTTTTCTTTTTCTTTTTTCTTTTTTTTATTTTTTTCATCAAAAATTTTAAAAAAATGGACAAGGAAAAGTCCACAACCACCCCAAACTTAAAACGTTGCTTGCCCTCAAGCAACCCTAAACTTTTGAATTTGTCAAGACATGCCATGAATTGACCCATACCTAACTCCAAGTAAGTAGGGACAATGGTTTTCCAGTTATTGGCTTGTAATGAAAGTTCAGGTCAAAGAAAAGGCTAAAAGCTTAAGGGGCTTAGCAAAAGACAAACATGTTCAGGTGGTTTATTTAGTCTATAGTTAAGCACAAGAAAAATGCCTCAGTGTGTCTGAACAAGCAAGCAAAAATAACTAAGAACTAGGTCAAGTTTTGAAGAATACTACATGCAATGGAAGCACACATGAAAGAGATGACAGTGTTTAGGCCCAAGTACTCACAAGTGGTTGAGAGTGAGGAAAAACATGCTACAATCAATTTCACTTTGATTAAAGTTACAGTGAGCTGCTTAAAAGGTACACACTCAAGCAAAATTCCAGCTCCTTGATTATACAATTCATGCAAAACTTAAGTGTTAAGTTCACAATTGTGAAATTTAAGCAAGGAATAAGTTCAGTGCATACACAACATTCAAGAAAAATGGCAGTCATTGTTTTATCAATTTAGTCTACCCACACAAGGGAAGAATCCCCCAACAAAATTTGTAAATTAATTCTAGAAAGAGTTGGGATGAGAGAAACTTCTCCATTTGGATATCGCTTGAGGAGCATGGATATGCGGAGTATGAAATGTGTGAAATAATGATGAGTTGTCATCACTGCAACACATGTATAACAACCAACAAGGATGAGCCATAAAATAACCACAGTGCAATTATCCAAAACAAAGCGACTGCAAATATCCAAGATGCTGGAAAGCAAAATACCAATAACGAAAAGTAAACAAGAAAGTTTAATCGGGCAAGAAAATAGCAAAATAAAAACCAATCGGCCCCGGTTGACTTAAAACATCTAAACATCATCATTATTCTTTGTAGCACCATCTTCTGAACTCTCCTCATCATCGATGAGTACATGTGTATGAATTTGATGTCATCCCGGTGCCCCTAACTCTCTCTACAACAACATCTAAGTGCTCCTCATCATCAACAACCTGATCCACCTAGATAAGTTATTCTACCATCTCTTCCTCAAGATTTGTTGCAGCTACTCTAGGTCCTCCAACACTCTGGCTATGCCCCATGGACGGATGCAGCATACACTGAAAGTACTGCTCTGTGGAGGGGTCAATAGGAACATCAGATAGCAAAGATAAATTGAATCCTCATTCCGGAACCCGGGATCGCATCATCAGCTCCATGTTACGCATGGACTGGAAACACAAAGCGTTCAGCCAGCCAAGAGACTAAATGTGATGACTGTGAAGATCCTGTGTGTCTTGAATAGCATAAAGCTGATGTCGTATAGCAGCCAAAGATGGTGGCTCATGAACCAACTCAGTGCCTCGTGCTTGACTCTCTTTCAAACTCGGTGTAGGTGCAACATCAAGTGGCCCGTGATGGTAGCTTCTAAATGATCCACCGTGTCAAAGGAATATGCTTTTTGGCTTCCCAAAGTGTCGATGATCTAGAAGAAGTGACACCTGCTTTAGCACGCAAAAGCAAATTAGGGATGGGTAAGCTAATTTACTGGTATCATCATTAGCAATATGGAGCATCTCCCTAGCAATGATCTCCCCCACATTGATAGATTCACCTTTCATGATTGCAATAATGAGTTAGGCCCTGTGAATGATTATGTCTGAGGTATTTGAGCAAGGAAAGACCATTTGATGAACAAAAGCGGACCAAGCCTTGGCTATTGGTTTCATATCAACACTCTTGAATCTTCGGGGAATATTGTCTCTGGTTCTGAACCATTCAATGCCTGGCCTGCAAAGGTACTCTATCAACTCATTACAGTCGATCACCCTACCCGTTCTAGTCTTGTAAGCACATTCCCGCGAGATAGGAAGATTTAAAACCTTATTAATCCTCTGCCTGGTAAAACTAATTGATTTTCCTCTGACATAACCTTCAAAAACTTAAGTTATGCCCGAGACGTTGTAGGCATTAGCATAGAATTCACGTACAAGTTCCGGACAATGATAAGTGACAGATCTGGTTAACTTTGCCCATTTCCTTTGGGTAATCTCAGATTAGTTCTCTAGTATGGTCTCAGTGAGGAAATCAAAAGTTCTATCAGCGATGATCTTCTTCTTGCTGATGATGGACTTGAACCTTCCTTGGTGTTCAAAGGAATAATACAGATGCTCTGTAAACACAGGTTCTAACTCCACATCTTACTTTCTTTTTTTCTGTTTTCCCTATTTTGATGCCATGCTCCTGAAATATGAAAATATAGCATGCAAACTTAAGTTAGAACATTCAACAAGCACCTTGGCTACAAGTTGGTATCATGCTATTTTCACTTGTGCAAGCAAGGCTTCATGTACACTTATCAAGTTATTGAATGTTCAACTAGATGACAAGGGAATGCACAACATAAAAAACATGTCTTGGTAATAACAGGAAAAGAAACAATCATCATTGTGAACTTGTCACAAACACTAGGTGAGTGAGATACATGCAAAGGGTCAATTGAGAACAAAAATACTTGATATTACCATTCCCAAATGAATGTGAACCAAGATCACAAATTCCCAACATATTTCATCCACACAACATTTTTTTCTTTTCTTTTTTATATTACTGGTTATCAAGCACAACTTGTAACGTTCTAATATTTTTATCTTGTTATACCTATATAATAGTTGAAGATAAGAATGCTTAAGCATTACTTTACACTTTTATTCTAATAAATATATCTATAATTTCCTAAGAAAGTCATCATAGAAACAATTCTTATGATATGTAAATGGATATGCACCTTATACAAATATTATACATCACTAGCCTTAACTTTTTTTTATTATTTTTTTAAAGTGTTACATAATTTTTCTTACATTACCAAAAAGGTAATAAAAATACAATATAACAACAAAAAAAACTTAAACTACATGAAACTAGTCTCTAGTCTCCATGAATTGATCTTACTCTTTGAGAGGATTTCATCTGGAATTACATGATACAAGGCTAAAAGGGGTGAGAAATAATATTTCTCAAGTTTAAGTTATCAAAACCAAGATAAATATCATAATAAATATGATTCAACTTATAACTAAAAGTAAATCACATTTATACTATCACAATAGTATACATTACCAAATGAAGATATTAGGTTAAGAATACATTTGATCATTCTTATATCCTTAGTTCACTTACAACTAGGTGCTTAAAGTACACACTACACATTTCTTTTCTTTAGAATATTGACTTAAGGTTTATCTCTTGTAAATGGAGAAATTACGTTTTTCCATATTACTTGTAACGATGGCACTTGGTTAGGAATAACTTGTTCCTTTAGGAACTTCTTTGATCCCTTACCTTCTTTGACCATATGATCTTACATCATATAAGTTACACTTCGAGATAAACCATGTCAACTTATTCTAATTCATTATTATCTAACACCAATTCTCTTCACCTCATAGTGAATCTAGATAACAATAGGTTATCATTGGTGATACACCCTTTTCTTAAACAACCTCTACTCTTGGCTATTATAAACAAGAGTTCATCCTAATCTATACATGCCAAAAGAATTACCTCTTATAGCATTTTCTCAACTAGTATATCTATATAATTCTTTTAGCATCATCCCTTTTTGTTATTGGATAACCAACAACTTAGGTAACAATTTCTCTATGGAAATGTACCTCAAATAAAGCCTTAACTCTCTTTAGAATCATGCCTCCGTTGGTTCTTGAAGAGCTCAGTATGCCCAATCAAGTGTAACTCACTCATTTTCTGGTTTCTCGGGGTTAGCATCGCAAAGGCGCTTGACTCTCCCATTCGTCACGGCGCATCATCGCTCCATGTTACGCAATGGAATTCTGGAGAACCGGCGTACCGCCCAATAGCCAATTTTCTTAAATTTGGCCATTTTCTTAATTTCTTGATAGTATTAAGTCTCTAACTAATTTATTATCTGGATAGGGAACCTTAGATACTATCAAGCACATCTTAATTTGAACCTATGGTACAAGAATCCTCATGCTTAATTCAAAATTCTAAAATGAGTCTCAATAAGCTAAAAGGGATGGGAATCTAAGCTTCTAATTCGGTATTTTACTCTAAACAAATCATAAATCATCATACAAAAATAATCATACAACTTCTACACATCCTACTCTCTTAGAATTCAATTTAGCCTATTAGGTTGTTTAGAGCAAACATGAAATAGAGAAACTAGAAGAAGAGAAGTTCTACCCCCAACCTTCAAGGTTCCATATCAACAAAAATGATACCAACTTGATCTGAAGCTCAAGCTTTAGCTTTGCCCTTAGCCTTCCTCATTTAGTCTTCACTCTTCCTTCTAGTCTTTTCTTCTTCTTCCTTTAGGTTTCTTTCGTTTAAAACTAATTGATTTTCCTTTGACAAAATGAAAAAACTTGAATTATGCATGCTTAATAATAGCATAGCAATAGTCAAAAATAAGGGCTACCAACGTGATAAATCTTAGCCATGAAATATATCCGATAAACCTCTATCTCGTTAAAACATTCAACTTTAGCTAAATTAAGATTTTCATTGATTGGAACAACTTTGACATAAATACTAAGTTTCATCAAAATTATTGTTCCACATCTTAAATCTTAATTTTCCGTTTTCCCTATTTTGAGTCACTCTCTTGAAATATAAAAAAGCAAAACTAGTATGCCTAAAAATACCAAAGCACTTTGACTACAAGTTGGTCTCTCAAATTTTAACCATAACTTATGCACATACATTTTGACTTCAGGAGTAAATTATCCATACTTAAAACCCTTATTTAAACAATTTATGCTAATAAACAAGTCATCATTAAGCTACTTTTCACCTTTGGTGAGTTGCAACAAAGTGTCTAACTAAACTTGATATTACCATTCCCAACACGAATGTGAACCAAGTTAAACAAGTCATATATTACCCTTGTATACATATAAAAGTCTAACATGTTATTGAGGGTATTACATAACTCGTGGAACTCATCATGGAAGCACTATGAGAGAAAGGGAAAGAACATAACCTTCAAAATAATAGATATTGATCATGAGCCTTAAAGTGAAGATAGGGAAGAAGACATACCTGATAATGGAGTGCATAGAAGTGAAGTGCAAAGAGGGGAAAAAAGTTAGAAAAATGAGGCAAATTGAGAGTAGGTGAGGGACTGAGTGAAAACCCTAGCAGAGTTCTGGAATGGGTGCGTCGGAAAATACTTCAAATGAACTATCTATTTATTGGATACGACACATCGCCTCGCGACAACATACTGTCGCGCCGCGATGGCACACACTGGGTAAGAATAGAAGATGGTTCTCGAGCTGTCACCTGGCGAAGGTAATATCATCACCTTGCGATTCAAGTCAATAAGTCCCTACTGGAAATTCGCCTCGTAATAATTAATTCCTGCGAGGCGATGAGCACTGGAAACAAAACTTTTGAATTTACACATCCTATATCGCCTCGCGATGGCCCATTCTTGCCTTGCGATGGAAGTCAGAGGCGTCGTGTTGGAAATTCACCTCGCGATGGTTAACTCCCACGAGGTGATGAGCACTGGAAACTAAACTTTGAATTTACACTTCCCATCTCGCCTCGCGATGTCCCATTCTCGGTTTGTGATGGAAGTCAGAGGCTGTTGGTTGGAAATTCGCCCCACGATGGTGGACTCCCGCGAGGCGATGGGCCCTGGGCCAAACTTGGAATTCTTTAACTCACTCTCTCGCCTCGCGATGGATTCCTCAATGCCTCGCGATTGAAGTCAGAGGCTTTGGGATGGAAATTCACCCCGCGATGTAGAACCACCACCTCAAGATAGCAGTTCGAGGACATAGATCCTCTTTTTTTCTTGTAAATCGCCTCACGATGTATTTTTCCTCGCTAGGCGGTGATGATTGAAATATTGATTTCGCTGGACGAGAAAATGCATTCGCTTGGCGAGGTGCTTGACTTCTTTATATTTCAACTCTAATTCCCAGCACTTGATTCCTTGCTTAAAAACAATATAATTACACCTTGTTCCCGCAACATCAAGCATAAAATCATATCACACAAGTATTTTATTCTTATGCAAACAAAACAAAGAAAATTGCTACTCAAAACATAATTCAAAATGACTAAGAAAGAAAAATTGCTTGGGTTGCCTCCCAAGAAGCACTAGTTTAACGTCGGTAGCTCGACGCCTTATCATTATTTATGGCTCATGTAAAACAAGAGCAATTTTTGCTCTTTCTGCCACCCTACCAAGATAAGGTTTCAACCTCTGGTCATTGACTCAGAAAGCCTTTTTTGAAGCTGAATCCTTCACTTTTATTGCTCCGAAGGATATAACTTTTTTGACAATGAATGGTCCTGACCATTTAGATTTCAATTTTCCCAGAAACAACTTCAGCCTTGAATTAAACAACAACGCATGTTGTCCTGGATAAAATTTCCTCTGTGAAATGTACTTGTCATGGTAGGTCTTCATCTTTTGCTTGTATATCCCTATATTCTTATATGCGTGCACACACATTTCATCAAGTTCATGCAGTTGATTAACCCTCTTTTCTCCATTCAAGGTAGGATCAAAATTTAATAATTTCAAGGCCTAATATGCCTTGTGCTCAAGTTCTACTGGAAAATGGCAAGACTTACCATAAACCAACTGATATGGTGACAAGCCTAAAGGTGTTTTGTAAGTTGTCCTATATGTTTATAGAGCATCATCTAATTTATTTTCCCAATCCTTCCTTGAATTACCAACTATCTTCTCTAGAATTCTTTTTATCTCTCTATTTGATACCTTTACTTGGCCATTGCATTGAGGGTGGTAGGGAGTTACCACTTTGTGTCGGACATTATACTTCGAGAGAACATTTTGCAACTGATTATTACAGAAATGAGTTCCTCTATCATTAATCAACACCCTTGAAACTCCAAATCTAGAGAAAATGTTCTTTTTAATAAACTTGACCACTGTTTGAGAATCATTTGCAAGAGTGGTTATGGCCTCAACCCATTTTGAGACGTAGTCAACAACTACTAATATGTACTGATTTGAATAAGAAGAGGGAAATGGGATTCAATGGCATTTCACTCCATTTTGAGATAATGCCTGTCCTTTGGCATTTGTCATAGCTCTTCACATTGTTGTATGCATCTTTAAAGATGGATGGCTAATAAAAACTGGATTGAAGTAGCTTGGCAACAGTACGTTCTCCATTAAAATGCCCTCCACAAGGAGAATCATGACAATGCCAAAATATCTTTTGCCCTTCAGCTTGTGAGACACACCTTTTGAGAAGTCCATCTGGGCAAATTTTGAAAAGAAAGGGATCATCCCAAATGTAATATTAGGCATCTCGAAAGAATTTCTCTTTCTGTTGCCATGTCAAGTCTTCCGGTAGAACATTAACGGCCTTGAAATTAGCCATATCAGTAAACCATGGCCTCTCATCAACTGCAAACAACTTCTCATCCGGAAACTCTTTAAGAATGTCTCTCTCTTTAGTAGTAACTTCAGAATTTTCCAGCCTGGACAAGTGGTCTGCTACCACATGTTCACTTCCTTTCTTATCTTTAATCTCAAGATCAAATTCCTGCAATAATAAGATCCACCTCTAGGTTTTGATTCTCCCTCAATTAGCAAATATTTAATTGCTGCATGATCAGTGAACACAATAATCTTACATCCAATCAAGTAGGAACGAAATTTCTCCAAGGCAAATACTATGGCAAGAAATTCCTTTTCAGTTGTGGCATAATGAATTTGGTTTTCATTAAGGACCTTGCTTGCATAGTAAATTACATGAAAAATTTTATCCTTTCTTTGTCCCAATACAACTACTACTACATAGTCACTTGCATCACACATAAGTTCAAATGGTAATTCCCAATCAGGAGCTACAATGACAGGGGGAAAAATCAATTTTTCCGTCAAAAGATTAAAAGCATGCAAACACTTGTTATCAAAATCAAAAGAAGAATATTTAATGAGTAGATTGCACAATAGCTTTGCAATTTTTGAAAAATCTTTGATGAATCTTCTGTAGAAGCCAGCATGGCCTATAAAACTTCTCACGCCCTTCACATTCAATGGTGGAGGCAACTTCTCTATCACTTCAATCTTGGCTTTATCTACTTCCATATTGCTGGCTGAAATCTTGTGGCCAAGCACAATGCCTTCATGTACCATGAAATGACATTTCTCCTAATTTAAGACTAAATTGGTTTGCATGCATCTCTTAAGAACATTAGCAAGGTTAGACAAACAAGAATCAAATGATGCACTAAAAATAGAGAAATCATCCATAAAGACCTCTATATATTTTTCAATCATATCAGCAAAGATAGAAAACATATACCTCTGAAAAGTAGTTGGAGCATTGCAAAGACCGAAAGGCCTCCGTCTATATGCAAAAACTTCATAGGGACAAGTGAATGTTGTCTTCTCTTAGTCCTCTGGATTGATTGTAATCTAATTATAACCAAAATAAACATCAAAGAAGCAATAGTAGGCTTGTCCGAATAATCTCTCAAGCATTTGGTCCATGAATGGGAGTGGAAAATGATCTTTCCGGGTAGCTTGGCTGAGCTTCCAGTAGTCGATACACATATGCCACCCAATAACTGTTCTAGTGGGTATTAACTCATTCTTCTCATTCTTCACCACAGTCATACCTCTTTTTTTAGGAACAACCTGAACCAGACTCATCTAAGCACTATCTGAAATAGGGTTAATCATTCTAACTTCAAGGAGTATCAGCACCTCCTTTCTCACTACTTCTTTCATTATGGGATTCAACCTTCTCTGTGGCTGAACCACTGGTATGACTTCCTCCTCAAGTTTGATCTTGTGCATACAAAAAGCTAGACTAATCCCTTTTAAATCAGAGATGGTCTATCCAATTGCAGTTTGGTGTTCTTGGAGGACCTTTACAAGCTTCTTTTCTTTAAGTTTTGATAAAAAAAACTGCTGATTATCACTGGATTTGCATCTTGATTTCCAAGAAAGGCATATTTCAAGTGGGATGGCAAGGGTTTCAACTCTAGTTTTGTTTTTTCCTCCACCTTGTCATTACTCAGCTCTTCTTTCATCTTGCTAACAACATTTTCTGCTTAATATGCTTCTAGATATCTCAAACACTCCTCAATGACTTCATCATCCACTTCTCCATGTTCTTCAATTGCATTAATAATCACTCTTTCGAGAGACACAGTGGGAGTATTTTGCTGAAAAGATTCCTCAATTGTAGTATCAATCAAATCCACCCGATAAGAAGTCTTTTTATCATCCGGGTGTTACATTGCCTCAAAAACATTAAAGGTGACTTTCTCATCCTTCACTCGCAACATTAATTGCCCTTGCTGGACATCAATGAGGGCTCTCCCAATGGCTAAAAATGGTCTTCCCAGAATCAAAGGTACCTCTACGTCTTCTTCCATGTTCAAAACGACAAAATCAGTTGGAAATATGAATTTGTCAACCCTCACTAGCACATCCTCTATGACTCCATATGGATGTTTAATTGACTTATCCACAAGTTGCAAGGCCATTCTTGTTTGCTTGACCTCACCTCCCCCAAGCTTCTTAAGCATGGACAATGGCATCAAATTTATGCCTCCTCCTAAGTCACAGAGAGCTTTACTAATGGTCATATTACTAATAGTGCACGGAATCATACAACTCCCTAGATCTTTTAATTTTGGGGGAAGCTTCCTTTGAAGTATTGTACTGCAACCCTCTGTTAATGCCATGGTTTCATCCTCCTTGAACTTTCTTTTCTTAGTCAACAACTCCTTCATGAATTTAACATATGTAGGCATTTGCTCCAATGCCTTTGCAAAAAGAATATTGATTTGGAGGCATTTGAAAATGTCCAAAAACCTTGCAAACTCTCTTTTTTCTTGCTCAAATGAGGATATGGTAACTTCATATATGGTGGAATCACTTGAGGCTTATCCCCTTCTTGCAAAATCTGACTCTTTGTCCTCCTTAAGAAGGAATCTTCATCTACTAAGTTAGAACTCTTTTTATCCTCTTTTTCTGATTTTCAACCAGCACTTCCTTTTCTTCTTTTTCTTTTTCTTCTAAGTTCACAATGTCATTTTTTTCATGTAGTTCTTCATCCAATGTCTTCTGCTCATTTGTTTCAGTAGACCCTGAAACTAATGGCTCCACCATGGATGGTATGACAGTCTTTCCACTCCTTGAAATTACAGCTTTGCAAGACTCATTCTTGGGATTATCCACTGTGTTTCCATAAAATTATCCCCCGGATTGTTCATCAAGTTGCTTTGAGAGCTGTCCGATTTGGTTTTCAAGGTTCTTGATGGATGCTTCTTGGTTTTTGAAATGAGCCTCATGATTTTGGAAATTAGTTTGAGTCATCTGCATGAATTGAGTCAATGCTTCTTCTAAGGTAGTAGGCTTCTCTTTATGAATTGAGTCAATGCTTCTTCCAAGAAAAGTTGGGATGATTCCTCTACCCTAGATTATAGGTGTTAGAATAAGGATTCCCTCGTTGCCCCTGAAAATTTCACATATAATTGGCTTGCTCATTTGGATCACTTTGAGCTTCACAAGCACCATTCTCATGTCCTCCCCCACAAAAAATCACACCTCATACACTACATCATGCAATGAGATATATAAGAGGAATTAGAGTTATACATTTATGATATCATGTTATACTAATTAGAGTTATACATTTATGAATCATGCTTGTAAGGTTTGAAGTTATTTGGTGAGAACCTTCAATTGTTGAGAAACCAATTTGTTTTGGGCTAATAGAGCATTATGTGCATCTAACTCTAAAACACCCTTCTTAACTTGCACCCCTCTATCATGATGAATAAGATACTCATTTGAGGCCATTACTTCCACTAACTCTCTTGTTTCTTTAACTGTCTTGTTATTCATTGTACTTCCTGTCGAAGCATCTAGCATCATCTTTGTATTTGGTCTCAACCCATGGCAAAACGTTTGCATTTGTGTCAATTCATCATAGCCATGGCCGGGACATCTTTTCAAAAGCCCTT
This sequence comes from Ormosia emarginata, assembly GCA_029884605.1. Classification (NCBI taxonomy): domain Eukaryota; kingdom Viridiplantae; phylum Streptophyta; class Magnoliopsida; order Fabales; family Fabaceae; genus Ormosia; species Ormosia emarginata. The sequence continues at coordinate 7,807,267 of JAQQTP010000056.1, read as the reverse complement.
TGAACCGCTCCTATACTTCATAAAGATTTTCTCCATCTTTTTACTCAAAACTAGTAATTTCAGCCCTTCTCTTAACGAATTTGGAGGTAGGGAAGAACCAATCCATAAATTTGTCCTCCAATTCATTCCAAGCAGTAATACTTCCTTGAGGAAATGTTTGTTGTAACACCCTCCTTAGGGCATCACATTTCTGACTACCAACTCTTAATCTGAAAATGATTTCAAAAAAAGTTTGAGTTATAAAAGGGTGAGTTTTAAAATTTCTTATTACAGAAATATAAACTTACTGAAATCCATAAGTATTACTAATATACAATATTGACACTAATTAATATTGAACAATTTAAAGAGAAATATAAAACTAACAGACTCTTTTTTTTTAACAGTAGAAAACCTCATCACGGGTCCTACTTAATAGACATAACAACACTAACAAAAACTTAACATACTTATTTCTTCTTATCCATCTTATTTATCGACATTTGTTCCTTGTCAACCCTTCACATTATCGAATCTGGAATGGTCATTCTCTGATGTTGTCTCCGATCTTAGAGTATTTATCACTCATATGTCTAAGACAACTCGTTCTATCTATTATATAATTTTTACCAATACAAGCACAACAACACAATATAACAAAGAGGTAAGATCTGTAACACCCCAAAATTTTCAATCTCTTAAACAGTAATTTTGATGATCATAATTTCAATTTAGTGATTTTGAGTTTTGTTGTAAACTTAATTTGATTATTCCGAAAATTTGATCGACTTTGAGTGATTTACTCCGTGTCAAGAAAATAAAAATTTTCGGGCCGAGGAAAACTTTACGTAATTTAATTTTTACCGTTAGGTAATTATTTTACGTAATCTAATTTGATATTTGTGTATTTTATAATTTTTGTGATTTTTGTGGATGATTATGAAATTTTTTTACTGATTGTGGGCCCAGGGGGTGTATGTGGGCCCAGGTGGCCATACGTGGGCCCAAGTGGGTCCTGCAAAGCAAAAATTTTCTACGCATAGAAAAAATTTGTTTTCATTAGACGGAGACAGGGGATCATACTAAACACTATCCAAACGACTTTTTAAAATTTTATTGTATTATGTTTTGTCTTGTATTTATTTATCGTGTGATAAAAATACAATAAATATATTCTTTCGATTTTTAGCAGATAAAAATAGAAATTATATTTTGAGTCAACATTAAAGGTTTGGATATCCACCATTGATTTAATTAATGATTCTTCATTTGATTTAATCAACTCTTGAGAAATAAACATAATGAATAAGCATTGTTGTTAACCATTGATCTAATCAATGGTGGAGATTTAATCTATTAACCTTAATAAGCTTTATCAACCGTAGATTTAATCAACGGTGTAAATTGTCTTGAAAAATGACAGGATCCATTTATAACCATTGATTTAAAGTGATCAAGGGTGAGATTTGGTCTCCCAAGGACCATTTATGTGCTCATTGGTTTGATTTAATCAATGGTGAAGATTTATCTTAAAAAGTGATAAAGACTAATTATGACCGTTGGATTAAAAGTAAGAAGAGCAATCTTGACCCTTAATTTTGGAGACACATCCAATGACTAGAATTTAAAGGAGAAAAATCCAAATGTGCCAGATTTAGTTTCTAAAATTAAAAATCTACCTAAATCCTAACCATAGGAATTAATCAATGGCTAGGAATGCACAAATAATGGTGGCTTGAAAAATTGTCACATTTTGAATGCATAATGAAGAGGTTGGTTTGGCTGAAAGACAAAGGATGTTTTTGCGTGTCTTGATCAATTAGGTATTATATTGACCAATATTGATAACTTGCACATCAATGAGAAGCATGAAGAGGGGGACGGTTGGTGCTGCATTTAGCTTTAAGTATAATTATCTTTGCATATTATTGTCATCTTGGTGATTGATTCATTTTCAAGAAGAAACTTGAAATTTTCTAGCTTATCTCCTTTAATTCTCAGGTTATAAGCCCTCCAAGAGATACCTTCCATCACTCAAAAATTTCATCCAACTTGATTTTCTAAACCTAAACATCATTCTTAGAACATCTCTAGTTACACCTTATGAGTTTTTCCAAAATCATTCATCTTGATCTTCAAATTCAAGCTTCAAGTTTCTATCAAAAATCAAAATTTCATCTTTGTCCTTCAAGAGATATCATTCGGTCAAGACCCCTAAAACCACTTTCCAATCTCTTTTAATTTCATCCAATCATAGATCTTGAATCTACATGATATTTTAAACAACTTTCATGTTGCTTTTCTAAATCATTTGGTCTTCAAGGAGTTTCTTGGATCAAAGTTATTGGTTTTTGAGAATGAAGTATAAGGAAACTTCATTTTCTTCTCTTTTTCATGATCTAAACCATGTTTGATCCATGCTTCTTCTAATCAAGGATATGTTAATTAACTCTGTTTTGTTTTGTATTTGAGAAGCCCTTGAGGAGGTGAAGGACTTGAAAAAGAAACAAATCAAGAAGCTTTGGAGGATCTTCAAGAAAAGAGGAGATTTCTCACCAACCAAGCATTAAAGGTGGTGAGAGATGGTATTTTATTTGATGGATGTGAAATCCATGTGAGGATTCATATCCAAAATTTCCCATATAATTGGCTTGCTCATTTGGAATTAATTTGTGCTGTTTATGAGCTTTGATTAATTTTCTATGCTTGATATGCTTTGCATGATTTTATAAATTTGATGATATGCTTGATATGTTATACATGCTTTTATGGCTTTGATAGATGATATTATTTATGATGAAATATATATGTATACCCATGACTTGATGGTTTGAAAGGAAATTGATTTTTGGCTCCATGAGGAAGAGCTCCGATTTTGATGCCCAATTTGGGTTCATGTTGAAAATTTTCAAGAATAAAAGAATTGATTTTTGAGTCTTAAACCCTTGGTGGATTTGAACAAGACACCTGAATAAGATACTCATTCACAAAATTAATATTTTCCAATGATGAAAATGGATGTTTAGAAAAGTAAGGAAAATAAACAAAGAATTTATTTTTCAAAGAGTACATGAATACGATTTTAGAAGGATTTTTATTGATTTATTTTGTGTAAAAAGTTTCTAAGTGTTTTACTAAACATGAGATTTAAATGAAAATAAAGCAATGATAATTTTAAGGATTTGCAAAGAAAGTGAAAAAGGATTTGTAAGGAAAGCAAAAATGAATTTGAACAAATGGGTTTGAATTTCGCCATCGGTATTTCATTTTGAAAATAAAGAAATTTTAATGGTTTTGTTTACTGTAAAACCATATCAATTTAGGAGGAAATATTTGATGAATTTGGACGGGAAAGACTCTACGATTTTTGGAGGTTGGAATAATTTTGTTTTTATGAAACAAAGTAATTTTAAAGTGGAAACAAAATGTTTGAACAAAATGTTTTAGTATAAGGATTTTGGAAAGGGAAATCAAAGTATTTTATCACTGAAAATGAACTTTCATACGAAAATGAAAAAAAAAGTTGAGGGTTTGAATCTTAATTTGTTTTGAAGAGAATTGATTTTAAATTGATTTGGGAAAAATGGAGAATATAATGGTGTTTTGAAAATTTACTAACGTATAATTTATTTTCAAGTTTTGAAATACGTTAGAAAATGTTAAGTTTTGAAACGTTGATTTACATCAATGAAAGAGTGATTTTGTGAATTATATTTTGAAAAATTTCTTGAGTAAAGAATTAAAAATATTTTCTTGAAAGAAGAAATATATTAAATGAAGTGTAAAGTTATATTATTTTGGGAAAAGTTGAAAAGAAATTTTTAAAGGTCAAGAAATATTTTCTAGAATGAAATTGTGGTGAAAAATTATTTACATATCTTAAAAACATTCTTTTAGTTACGTGATATGGAAAAATATTTCTATGCATTTTAAATACGTTAAAATATTTCTACGCTTGATTTGGATTACGTTTAAATATTTTACGTAATTTGAACTACTATTGAATAATTCTCGATGATTAAAAGGTGATAAAATATTTTTCACGTAATTATGAAAATAGCGAAAAAAATCATTATGAGATTTGAAAAGTGTTTAAATATTTTGAGAATGATAGAAAATGATTTACGTGACTTAAAAGAATGATTTTTAAGTTACGCGATTTTGAAAAAGTGAAAAAAATATTATGGGATTTGATAATGCGTATATTTTTACGTGTTTGAGAAAAAACGTTGAAAAATTAGTCACGTGGTTTAAAATGTTTTGACAAAACGTATCATAAATGTTACACATTTTATAAACGTATCAAATGTTACAAAACTTTGAAAACATAAATGAAATGTTACGAAATTTTGTAAACGTATTATATGTTACGCAGATGTAAAATGTAATAAAAATGTTTTGGAATTTTAGAACATAACAAAAGTGTTACGGTATTTTTGAAAATACAATAGAAGTGTTGTAGTATTTTGAAAGCGTAATGTGTTTACGATATTTTGAAAACGTAATGTAAAAGCGTTTTGGAATTGTAAAAACGTAACTTGAAATGTTATACGAATTTTGTGAAAATACGAAGAAAGTATTTTATAACTATGAAAATGTGATAACATGGTTTTCGTTGTTGAAAGTACAAGATGATTATCGTTGAACCAGGTGTCCATACACATCGTTTGTGAGAAAATGACATATTTGTCCGTGATTGGATTTGGTGCATTATAAGATCATTGGAAAAATATCACGTTGAAGCATATGATTACATTGAACGAATGAAATTGAAAAGATTTGGCCCTTTGGGGTTGGACTTGCCGATATATTAAATGCATTGTATAAAATGTATAGCTAATAAGCTATTTTGGCCCTTGTGGTTGAAGAGGGAATGAGAATCACAGATAAAAAGTCATGATGGATCTTGGGGCGTTAGGCGCGGCGGTCGACCATTGGACGACTAGCGAGTACCACATGCCACTTGGCGTCATGCATCCGTTGCAACGCATTGACGATACCCGACAAGAACACGATTCTTTTCAACAACCGGAAGATTGTCTTTGGGCTAAGATCGACAATTAATGAGCATTCTCCTCGAAATTGTGAAAACCTCCATGGAGTTGTTTTTGAAAAAGCGAGTCTATGTGCACATGCATAACATATGCATAAATTTGAGTGTCCATATCTGCATGATATATATTAATTGAGGAATATTGGCTATGACAATTGTTTTGAAATACTTGGATGATGATTATCATCATCATGTTGATGGCATTATTGTGATTATTGTGTGATGATAATAATGTTAATAGTATGATGATGATAGTTGATTAATGTTGAGTGCATTATTAAAATTCTAGTATGACATATTATGATATTGTTGTTTGTGTTATCTCTGTCTTCATGGTATTGGCGTAGGTGATCTCACCTCTTTGTTATGTTGTTTTTTGTGTTGCGTTTTTAAAACAAAATAATAGAATGATCGAGTTGTCTTAGACATAACGGGCGATGGACACTCTAGATTGGTGACAACAATAAAGTGGACATTCAAGACTCAAGGTGTGCTCAACATAATATGACAAAGAACAAATGTCCGATGCAAAAAGATGGATACACAACGTAAATAAGTATGTTAACTTTTTAACGTTAGTGTTGTACCGTAATTAAGTAGGACCCGTCATGGGGTTTGCTACTCTTCACAAAAAAAAAAAAGAGTCTGTTAGTTTTATATTTCTAACTTTAAATTATGAAATATTAATTAGTGTCAATATTGTATAATGAATAGTTGAAATATGATTTTCAATATTACCTAATATTTTCAGTAAATTTATGTTTTAGTAAAAAAGAAATTTTAAAACTCATCTTTTTATAATCAAACCTTGTGTGAATTTCTTTTCAGATTATGAGTTGGGAGTCAGACATGTGATACCCTAGGGAGGGTGTTACAAGATCACCTACGCCAATACCAATATGGTAGCACGGAGATAACACAAATAACATATCATACAGGTATATGATACAAGAATTCCAATAATGCACTCAACATTAATCAACTATCATCATCATGCCATTAACATTATTATCATCACACAATAATCACAATAATGCCATCAACATGATTATCATCATCATCATCCAATATTCCTCAATTATTATATCATGCAGATATAGATATTCAGATTTATGCATATGTTATGCATGTAGACTCAATGTCCTACTCCATGGAGGTTTTCACAATTTCGAAAGAATGCTTTCATTAATTGTCAAATTTTTAACAAAAGACAATCTTCCAGATTAGCCTCAGAAATCAAATGTCCATTTTTGAAAAGAATCGTGTTCTTGTTTCTTATCGTCAATCGTTGCAACATCAACTCTTGCTCCAAGTGACATATGGTCCAGCCATAGCCCAAACAGATATCCACTGGTCGACCGCTCCTTTTACGCACTTACCTAAGATCCATCATAGACCTTACTATCAATTCACATTCCTCTTCAACCACAAGGGTCCCAATAGCATCAGCTATCAATTTTTGTTCAATTCAAAATCATCATATGCCTTAATACATATCTTTCCAATGCATATTCAATGCACCAATGCTAATCACAGGCAAAATTCACACTTTTATATTCAGGGACCACACATTGGCCCATTCTCAGTTTAATTTCATTATCTCATAATCAGGGTCCACACACTGGCCCAATAGTAATCATACTGTATTTTCAACAGTGAAATCATATTATCGCATTTTCATAGTCATAAAACACTTTCGTCGTGTTTTCACAATCACGCAACATTTCTGTTACGTTTTCACAATTCTGCAACACTTCTGTTACGTTTTCAAATTATGTATTAATTTTTCAACATTTTCATCAATCACGTAAAAATATTCCACCATTTTTAAATCGCGTAGCAATTTTTCAACGATATCTCAAACGTGTAAAAATGTTTAAACGCTTTCCAAATTGCATAGAAATATTTAAATGTTTTTCAAATTGTGTAGCTTAAAAATCACGTTTTTAAGTTACGTAAATCATTTTTCACCATAATTCTAATTTATCAACCTTCAAAAATTCCATTTCAACCTTTCTCAACATAATATGACTACTCACATTATTTTCCACAAATTCACAATTCCATTGAATTAAATCAATGTTTCTAACTTTAAAAATTACTAATGCTCTCCAAAACCCAAAGGATAAGTTACATGTTAGAAAATATCAAATCACTATTATATTCTCCATTTTTCTCAAATCAATTCCAAAATCAATTCTCTTCAAAATAAATTGAGGTTCAAACACTTTCAACCTCTCTTGTCCATTTATATATGAAAACTTCATTTCTCAAGTGATAAAACACTCTGATTCCCTTTCTAAAAATCCTTGTACTAAATCATTTTGTTCAAACACTTTGTTTCCACTTTGAAATCACTTTGTTTCATAAAACCAAAACTATTCCAATCTCTCAAACACCGTGGAGTCTTTGGCCATTGAAGCCATCAAATACTTTTCCTTTATAAAATCAAGGTATTCACAAACCTTCAAAACCGTGGTACTTATTTTCAAATGGCCATCAAATATTTTTCCTTCTAAATTGATATGGTTTTACACAAACAAAACCATTAAAAATTCCTTAACAAAAACCGTGAGCACTTGGTCTTTGAAATCAAATCATTTATTCATTTTCATTTTTCACTTTCTTTGCAAATCCTTAAAATTATCAACTCATTGCTCTTTTCATTTAAAACTCTTGTTTAGTAAAATACTTAGAAACTTTTTACACAAAATAAATCAATAAAAATCCTTCTCAAAACCGTGAACAAAACTTCTTGAAAAACAAACCCTTTGTTTATTTTCCTTGCTTTTCTAATCATCTAATTTTATCATTCATGAAAATATTAATTTGTGAACACCTATCTTGAGGTGTCATGGCCGAAATTCTCTTGGTCTTTGGAACAAAAAAAAATCAATTTCCTTTCCATCATCAAATCATGGCATACACATACATATTCAAATATATATCACAAGCATGCCATAATCAAAGCAATAAATCATGCAAATCATACCAAGCATAGGCAAATAATTAAAGCATATAAACATACACAAATTATTACATGACCATGGATATGAATCCTCACATGGATTCACCATCCATCAAATACACAAACCATCTCTCACCACCATACTTGGTTGGTGAGATGAATCTCCCTCTTACCTCTTGAAGATCCTCAAAAGCTCCTTATTTTGCTTCCTTTTCCAAGTCCTTCACCACCAAGGGCAATAAAGCTCCAATCTTTAGCTTGAAGAACAAGGTTGAAGATGAATGATTTAGATAAAGTCTCCAACATGAAAGTTGTTTAGAAAATCATGTAGATTCAAGATCTATGGTTAGATGAAATTAAAAGAGATTGGATGGTGATTTTAGATGGTATGGCCGAAATTCCTCTTGAAGAACAAGGATGAAGTTTTTGATTTTTGTGAAAGAAAGGCTTCTTAGACTTAGTTAAGATAAAGAATGAAGTGAAAACACTTAGTTTTCCTTCCACCAATTTCGTATAGCTCGTTGGAAAAATCTCATTTTTGGTAGAAACTTGAAGCTTGGATTTGAAACTCAAGATGAATGATTTTGTAAAAACTCATAACTAGAGATGTTCTTAGAATGGTGTTTAGGTTTAGGAAATGTATTTAGACGAAATTTTAGAAGCTTGGAGACATGATTTCTAGGCGTTGGCCGAACCATGCTAGAAGGAGAAGGAGAGAAAATTTTCTAAGAGCTTTAGGTTTTTGGAATGATCAATAATGATCAAGAATGAAGGATAATGGTCATAAACCATGCAAAGCTCTCCTAAAGCTACCAAAAACCGTCCCCCCTTCAAGCATTCTCCTAAGGATGCTAAATGATCAATAATGATGCATAATTGACCAAGGCATCTAATAATGGTCATAAAGCTTTTCTTTAGCTCCAAAATGAAGCACAAAATCGTCCCCCCTCTATGTATGCATTCCATAATGTTGTCATCTTTTCTAGCCACCATTTAGAGCCATTTCAGGCCCACGTAAGGCCACCTGGGCCCACAAACAGCCCAAAAACAATTCAATAAATATAAAAATTTATAATCATCCACAAAAATCATAAATATTAGAAAATGTATGAAAATCAAATCAGATTATTAAAAATAATTAACAATCAAGAGAAATAAATACATCAAGATTTTCCCCTGCCCGAAAATTATAACTTTCCTGACATGGAGTAAATCACTCAAAACGATCAAATGCGCTGATGGAATACTCAAAATAATTTTACAATACACAGAAATCACTAAACAGTAGAATTCTATTAACTGTCAAAATTACTGTCAACTATTTAGGAAATTTGGGGTGTTACATTTGCAACCAATCATTTGCCCTATCTCGCAAAGTAAAAAGGAATAATCTCATCATCTTAGCTTCTTTAGAAACACTATCCAGCTTCGATGTGCCATAAATCTCAAAGAAATTCACTAACTGTTAGTTGAGGTCTTCATTATCCACTCCAAAAAATTGATTCTATTTGAGAACATTCAAAAGAGAAGTTCTGATCTCAAAGGCATTTGCCTCCTACTCAATAGCCAACCTCTGACGGTTGTTCCTCTAGCCAAAATCTCCCAAAGTCTACCTAGGTGGTGGATGATCAGCCATGGCTTCTACTGTGAGAGTATGAGAAGAAGAAGTAGATGCTTGTTTTTCTTGAGTTTTTTTCTACTGCCTTGCTTTCTTAGCTTTCTTCCTATTTGCTTTTTCTGTCTTCACAATCTCGAGATCAAACAACAATTCAGTTGCCTTTTTCCCTCGCATAAACAGAAACTAAGAAAATTGTAAGTACAAGTCAACTATATGTAGAAATGAATTAAAAAAAATGCAGTAAATTTTAAAACAAATAAAATAAAAACAAAACAATTGTCCAAAGTAGTAACTCCTTTGCCTTGTTGATAATCAAATCAACAATCCTCGGCAACGGCGCCAAAAACTTGTTGAAACAATTTCGGCAAGTGTACCGAATCGTTACAAGTAATATAATGATAGGAAAAGAATTATCGTCTCCACAGGGATTGTAATCGTTTTATCAATAGAAAAGAAAAGGTTGTTTCTACTTGAACTGAAAATATGAATTTGGTAACTTTAAATTGTATTGATTTTAAACAAGTATAAAAGAAATGTATTAAAAACAGAGCAATTGACAAATTAAAGAATATTTTTGGATTTTTAAGGAGAAGAAAATTAATCAAGAAAAATGGCTAAGATTCTGATCCCGTTGTTTATCCTCTTACGCTACTGATTAACTCTCAATACAAGTAATAATCATGCATTTGAAGTTCCAATCAACAAAATTAAGTCAAGATCAATCCCTTGATTCAAAACCCCTTTAACCCAAATCACAACTCCCAATTCGTTTAGTAATTATTGATTCAAGTTAAGCATTAATGACAGTGATTTCATGGAACACATAATTACAAAGATATATTCCTATATTCAATCATAATCATGCCAACCCAACTCAGTTCCATCATTAAAACTAATTTTCTAATTAGAAGAAATACCCACATTCAAACCAATAGTGATCAAATATTGATTAGCATTAAGTAAGGAGTGGAGTGTTCAAATACATAAAATTAACTTGTAAAGAGAGTATAAAACAGATCACATAAGAGTATCAACAATGTTCATTTGACCCTAGTTTAAAAAGATTTAGCTACTCATGATGGAAGAAGAAGAGATGAGAAAAATCAAACTAATGGAGGAAGAAGAGGCCATTGATCCTTCAAAATCTTGTTCCCAAGCTTGAAAAATCAATGGATATGGAAGAAGATAAAACCCTGGCAGAGCTCTGGGTAAAAACCTCAAAATTTGAAATCCAGTGAAGAAGAAGAACAAAAAGTCCCATAAAAAATATTTTATCTGAGATTTAAAAATGCTAGATAATGGCCATCACCTCGCGATGGCCCATGTATGAGGCAAGGCCCACAACAGCTTCGAAGATCCTTTCATTCAGCAGCTTGCCTCGTAATGGCTATTCCTCACCTCGTGATAGCATGCATGAAGGCTCACCTTGCGACATGTTAAGCTCACCAGGCAATAGATCAAGTGAGGAACATCTTTCTCTTTCTTCTAAGTGAAATCCAAACTTGTTTTAATAAAAAATTTGCATTCCATGAGCCAATGAACACCAAAAACCTATAATACTCTTAAACAATTAAAACTTATCTAATTTCTACCTAAATTCTTTAATTCTAAAACTAATTTGACACAAAATTTACTTGTGCTAGAGATTCAACAGTCATTTCTAGTGAAAAATTGTTGAGTGTTAGTAGCCATCCTCAAGATTAAGTTTCTAGCTTCTTAAGGAGTCTAATCAACTAAAGCTTCTCTACTAGTAGCGTCAATCATGTTGTGGTCCATCACTAACAAACCCTCATAAAAATACTGTATTAAAAGTTACTCAGTGATTTGATATTGGGGGCAGCTAGCACACAACCACTTAAATCTCTCCCAGTAGTCATGAAGTGATTCCCCATGCCTTTGTTGGATAACACAAAATTTTTTTCTGATGGTTGCGGCCTTTGAGGCTGGGAAGTATCTATCCAGGAAAGCTCGAGCAATGTCTTGCCATGAATTTATGGATCCAGGTGGCAGATAGTATAGCCACTCCTTTGTAGAATCTTTTAATGAAAAGGGGAAAGCTCTGAGCTTCACTTATTCTACTGAAATTCCTGCAGGCTTCATGCTAGAAAAAACCACATGTATCTCCTTTAGATGCTTGTAAGGATCCTCCCCAGCTAATCCATTGAAAGATGGTAAAAGGTAGATTAGACCGGACTTCAACTCAAATGCCCCTTTAGTTTCTAGAATTTCTATGCAAAGAGGTTGTTGGTCTAAATCTAGAGCACCCAATGCCCTTAAAGTATTTTCTTCCATCACCACTTCTTCATATGTTTCAGAAGATATCTCAGAACTGGATAAGTCTATATGGCGGGTAGCTTCGGCGTTAGCAGGTGTGAATTGAAGAAGAAACTGTGAGCTGACTTGTTCAAAGTAACGCCTTAGATTCCTCAATTGCTCGTTCACTTCACCGATAGACATGAACACCTCCAAACAGTCGAAAAGAAGGGAGAAAAGTATTAAAAATTGAAATAAAAACAGAGTAAAAAATAGGAAACAAATTAATAGCGCAATTGAACAATTAGTTCTCCGACAACAGCGCCAAAATTTGGTGTGCTATGGATTGTGATTAAAATTTAGAACAAAATTTAGTTGCCAAGTTCCACCAAAGTATAAAAACCTTGCAACCAATTGTAGTTAACAAGGGTCGATCTATAGAGAACTAATTCAATTAATCACTATGAATTGATTCCTAATTTAAACTCTAAAAAACAATAAACAATAAAAAGGTTTTTGTTTATTAAAACTAAAAACAGAAATTGAATTTAAAGTAATAACAGTAAACATGATTTGAATTACTAATTAAAAGACAATGGTTAAGAGATGGAATCCACCACTAGATTTATATGATTATGCTAACTTACATTCCCTTTATACTAATATAACCAATTATGCTTTTATGTGATTGTGAGATAAATCCCATGTTTTCCTTAAGTTTTGCTTAATTCAGCAACCGCTCAAATTAAATCCTAGTCACTAGTTAGTTGTAAAGCAACCGCTCTTATCCCTACCTAATGATTGTATTAAGATTTAGAAAACTAATCACACTAAGATCTAATCACACACCTGGATTAAATTACTTAGATCATATGTCTCACTAGTTCTACCACTGCAATCGCACATAGCAATCCTAATTTTACCACTTTCGAAATTAGTAGAAAGTATAAAGACATTTATACCGAATTAAGATCAGAAGCATATGAATAAAAACTCAATTGAATTGATATAAAGAGATATGCAAAGTTCACATAATTAAAACTAGGGTTTCATCTTCCCTTAACCAAATAAAAAAATTAGCCGCACATGGCAAATTCAAAATCAGAAAAAGAATTAAAGAAAAACATCGTCTAGAATAAAAGAAGAGAAGAAAACTAAAGATCAAACTAGTTTCCAAGGTTTGAGGTCGATTGATCTTTGATCGCTCAAACCCGAGTCTCCAATCTTGGATCGAATCTTCATCTTGCTTGTTCTTCATATTCTATTCAGTTCCTTGACAGCTTCTAGTCCAAAGATCTCTCTTTTTGAACCCTAAGCAACCCTATCTATATCTTTGGATACCTAATGCTTAATTAGAATTCGTATCTAATTTCTTGATTCGCAAACATGGGCCATGTCATTTGACACGGGCTACCCCGTGTTAGGGTTTGTCAACATAAATTCAAGTGGATTGCAAGTCAGAGAGGGACACGGCCTACCCTGTGTCTTAGGACATGGGCCGTGTTTATTGGTCAGGCTCAAAACTAGAGTCAACTTGTGATACCAAAGAAGTACACGACCTACCCCGTGTCTCATGACACAGTCCATGTTATTGGTTGTTGCCCAGAACTGAGAATATGTGACATGCCATAGAAGAACACGGCCTACCCCATGTCTTAGGACATGGGTCATGTCTTCTAGTTTCTTCATTCTTGGTCTTTTCTCCTTGAGGGCTCCATCATTCAACGATTTCCTGCAAAAGCATAACTCAATTAATGATCGCTTATAATCACATTTAAGCATAGTTTCATAATAAAGATCTGATTAAGCTTGAAATCTAGAAACTAGCCAAATGCTAACAATTAAGAACAAGTGGAGTCCAATTAAGTCAGACTTAAAGCACTTAAAGTGTAGAAATAATTGATAGATCAGATACAACTATCTACCGCCTATGTAATGATACAGGTTAATATAGGTCAAGTTGAGGATCAAATGATACGAGAGATAAGTTATGGTCCATCCAAGTCTGTGACCTCTTATTGTGGCTTAATAGTTAATAGGTATAGATTTCATACTAAGGAGTACGGACAAAATAAAGCTACCACGAATAGTGGCATATGTGTTAGAGGTAGTATATATGGTGAGAATGACTTCGACTATTATGACATCGTTGAAGATATATTGGAATTGTCATATGTAGGAAATCAAAATAGAGTATTTCTTTTACAATGTCATTGGTTTGACCCGATTAATGGAGTCAATGTTAATGCGAGATATGGGTTGGTTGACATCAAGCATAAATCAAGACTTCACTCAAATGAATAATTCGTCTTAGCCAAACAAGCATAACAAGTGTACTATACTAAATACCCACAAAGTGTGAATAGAGCTAATGGTGAATGGTGGGAAGCTTGCAAGGGCAGAGCAAAACTTTTCATGGCTAAGACATTGAATGACGAAGATAATGATTTGAATGACTTAGTTGCTACTAATTATTACCAAGATAATAGATCCCTTGGAATACACGATATTGTTATAGATGATGAAGTAGTTTCCTTATTTGATGCACATGCCCAAATGGAAGAAGTGAACATGCATGATATACATTATCCAATGGATGTTCTGGTTGATGATGAGTTCATTGATGACAACGAAGATAATGAAATTAATGAATTCTCATATGAAGATGGGGAATCTTTTGCTTCAAACTCAATTAGTTAAAATTGAATCTTATTCAACAAATTTCGTTAATGGTATTTACACTGAAATATCATTATTATATTTTAAGGTTTTTATTGACATATAGTTTCTTAACTCGTCATGTTTCATTATGTTTCCTTATGTAAATATTCATCATGACCATTCGAGGTAGAGGCGTTGGACGCGGTTGTGAGAGAGTTCATAATGTTTCATCCCAGCCTTCTCCATCTTACCATAATTCTCCACCACTACAGTCTTCTCAGCCCTCCCCAAATATACCTGTAGGATAATCTTTTTAATTATTATTAACTCGTGGTTTATATAAATGTAATATATATGTATTTTTTTTGTTTATCTATAATTATGTTTAGTGCAACTTCAACTACTGGCCCATTAACCAATGCAGGCCTACCAACTTCTATCCCATTGACCATTGGAGGCGCATTAGCTTTTGTCCCACCCCATACTGACCTTGCCCTTTCTATGCCACCCCCTACTAACCCACCCACTAGCGGCCCGAATGTGTTGCCTTCATGTAGAGAATCTCATATAGAAACTGATACCAGGGAACTTATATATATGGCACCTGTACCTAAACCGTAAGTAATAATGATTGTCATCTTTTATTACATTTATTTACTTTTAGATTACCAACTTTATCTTCTTGTGCTTATTGGAGGAGGTTTCTCCCACCGAGAGTGACACATGACATTATTCATGATAAGGATGTTTGTTCCAGCTAGTATGTGAAGAGATTATCCTGCTGACATGAAGGAAATACTATTTAAGGACTTTATGGTAAGTAATTGTGTTTATAGAATTATATATTATAAGTTCATTGAAAAATAAATATACTTACATAACATTTGTGTAGGATAAGAATCGGTTCACATCTGATTCTGATTGTGGTATGGCAAGAATTATCTGGGAATAGACTTGCATGGACTGTTATCCAGACCATTTGAACAAAGCACGTGATAAGGTCTTTGATAAGGTAAATTCAAATAACTTGGCTGATGTTAAGGGTCATGGGCCCAGAGGAATGAGGACGGAAGTGTGGGATGGCCTGGTCGACATTTGGTTGCCAAATAAATGGATGACTAGGTCTGTAGCTACCCGAAGGAACAGGGCAGTCATGCATGATGCCTTGAAGCATACAGGAGGGTCGATAAGCTTTGGTCATCACAAGAACAAGATGCTAATATAACTTCCTCATTTAAAGTTTTGATGGTTATCTATTTATTAATCTAGAATTTTTTGAGTTTTATTTTATTTTATTAATCTGTTTATTAACATGTTGTAATTACTTGAGTTATTTGCCTATCTTGAGTATGACATAAAGGCATTGGTATTTTAGAGAGATTGCCTTACTTTTTATGTGTTTATTATATATTACTCCATATGTGATTACAGGAGGCAGAGTTAAAGCATCCGGTTTTTTACAGAGATCTCTATGCCAAAGTTTATAAGAAGAAAGACGGAAGCTATGTTTCCAAGAGCTCAAGGAATTTTATTGTTGGTGTCTTTAAAATTCAAAAGTCATTTATATTTGTTAAGTTATTGATTTTTTTTTGTTAATATTTTTCTTGTTTTGTTATTTTAGGAGTCATATGACACTACGATGATGGAAAAATATGGAGAAAACTCTTCCACTCATCCTATGGTTGACCCAGAGGTCTGGTTAGTGGCTCCCAATAAGAAGGGACGGGTGCATGACATAGGTAACAGCTTGCACATTGGCATTAATAACACCATGCAAGCTTCATCTTTGAAGGTTGTGGGTCTTTGTTGCTCTACACCGTTGACACAGGACATAACTAAAGCTATAAATACAGCAATGGCAACAACGATGGCTTTTTTTGTCCAGACTCAACTTGTCCATATGTTGGCGCCCATCCTATCTATGATCAGATCAGCAAATATTGCTCTACAAGCACCATCGCAAGGTGCAACAGTTGGGGAGGGTCGAAAGGATGATGATGACGAAGACGACAAAGACGAAGCAAACTTAGACTAATTGCCTATTCTTTTTATTCTTGATTTGTACGACATTTTATGAACTATTTGTAACACCCCTTTGGAGGATGTCACACATAAAAGAAAATAAAAGAAACAGAAATAAAATCTACCCCAAGTTGTGAAACGTTTATTACATACTATTACGGGTTGTAAAATAATTCTTGATAAACAGAAATATGATATAGAAAGATAATGCGGAAATACGAAATAAAAAAAAAAACATCATTACCGATAATATACATATGATTTAAGTTATAAGTCGTACAAGTAATTCACAACTAAGACTACAAATATTTAAACAAAAACAAAGAAGGAAAGCAATAAAAGAGTTAATATATACATACATACGCCGACGCGCCCAAAAAAAACATCATGGTTATCTAATCCTCTGATGGATCACTCTCAGCATGAAAATGATCATCAGGAGATAGATATCCCAGATGTCTCGACACACGGCGATAACGGGATCGCGCAATCGATACGATGCTTATCTCACTAGGCTCAGGGTTTTCAGCACCCCATTGACGCCTAATGGATAAGGGTAACTCTAAATGCGTAAAAAAGTGTTGTGGTCATGACAGCCTCTCCATCAAAACGTTGACGTAGAATCACGGCCACACGTCCCGCATACGTCACAGATTCACGATCGCCTCGTAGATGCCAAGCTAGCGAACTCCCATGAAATACTAGCTCTACGAACCCCAAAAACTCGGTGTCGCCATCCCACACAATCAATCCAAAGGGTATGGATGATCGGATGGTTCTTGATCGTAAACCGGTCGTCTATCTGCGATCTTCCTCCTCCTCCTCGGTACAAGATCTCAATAGGCTGATCCTCTTCCTCAAGTCTTTACCGCGTAAAATAAATAAACAGAAAATACATATAACAAAGAGGTAAGACAACATAAAATCATCACAACATGGCCAATAAGAAGACGACAAACAACATATATACAGCTTCATGCATTACAAAATACTATAACAGAAAGAATAACAAATTAGAGTAAGATTTAGATATCATAACAACATATCACATCACGTATAAAACATCACGTATAAAATAAGGAAGATAAGAATAAACAGATAATAAGATATAATAACCAAATATAGTAACAAGAACTCAGCTAAAATAAACAAATAAAATATAGATAAACAAGAAATAGATACGATGGAAATAAATAAACATAGAGATAAATACCAATATGACAAAACCCTACTCCATGGAGCTAAAGAAAACACAAGTATCAGAGAGCGGAATGACTCGTAAAATCTATTAGTACCACGGCTGCCCAACCAACTATTGCGCGGTCACACGTTGCGTCTATAGCCCCACGACACAAGAATCCATCATCCAGCGTGGTGTAGTTCACTGTCTCACGTTGTGGCACTACAGTAAATGTACTACTAGATTTCACAAATCTCGATTAAATATAGTGCGTGTCGAGTACCATAGTGTGCTATCGGTTTACCACGGCCCAGCGGAGCTACCAACTGTCCACATGTGGGATCCCGTACACTAAAGTCTCCAAGTTCATTAGAACAATGAACCACACTACGTTTATCGCATCGACAACACGATGTGATTCGTCTCGTCAACCAATCCACCAAAAACTTGGCACACATAAATAGAAAGCCTGTACGGGTTCACATTTTCCCGACAGCAGATAAACTCTCAAAAGCCTCGGTTCACATTTTCCCGACAAAGCAGATAAACGCTCACACATTTTCCCGACAAAGAAAAAATCCTCAAAATAATCAGACGGGTTCACATTTTCCCGACAAATAAAAGATTCTCAAAAATAATCAGACGGGTTCACATTTTCCCGACAAATGAAAGATCCTCAAAAATAATCAGACGGGTTCACATTTTCCCGACAAAGATAAAATAAATATAGTAACGGTCAATCGCGTAGAAATTTTATCGCGTTTTCATAATTCCGTCGTTTTTACAAACGTTTAAAAATCGGGTAAAGATATTTTTCTGTTTTTAAAATCGCGTAGCATTTTTAATACGTTTCTCAATCGCGTAGGATTTTCAAATCATTTTCTTATTCGAATGCCTTTAAAATTACTGTTTAAACAAACAAAAATAGTACTTAGTACATTTAAACTACGTAGAATAATTTTTCATACCGCATACTGTCTTTTGAATATTTTTGCTATCTTATTGGTTCATTTTTACTAAAAATTGACAATATTTTGTTTTTAGAAAATCATAATAATGGTTTACTAAATTTTTCCATAAAATTTCCATTTACCTAATTTTTAACCACATCATTTAATTCT
Source organism: Ormosia emarginata (assembly GCA_029884605.1). Taxonomy (NCBI): domain Eukaryota; kingdom Viridiplantae; phylum Streptophyta; class Magnoliopsida; order Fabales; family Fabaceae; genus Ormosia; species Ormosia emarginata. The sequence goes on along the minus strand of JAQQTP010000056.1, from coordinate 7,788,412 downwards.
TTTTGAAATCTCTAACATGCTTCGAAACCTAAAGTGAGCTATATGTTAAAAAATTTCTCAACATTACTGTATTTCCTTCCTAATGATAAAATTATTAGTTTTAATCCTTTAAGCTTAATTCTACTCAATTTGTTTCTTCAAAAACCATTATAGAAAATTTCTTCTTAACTTGTATTGTCTCTTTTTGATTGAAAAAGGTTTGGAATCAAGTTTTAGAAATCATGATTACCTATAGTGGCATGTTGGCCAAATTTCGTAAAACCCTTTCATTTGATTTCTAAAATGTCTTTCACCTTTCAAATCATATCAAATGTATTATATTGTCTAAGTTCATTAAATCATATTAGAAAATAGTTAGCAAGAATCAATTTAATCCTTTAGGCATGTTGGCCCAAAATACTAAGTCTTTACCATTTGATTTCTAAATTCATTTTCTTTGATCAAATCAATTTGAAACCTTCTTAATTCTCCTAGGTTAATTAAGTTACACTTTAGAAAAATTAAGAGAACATTTTGGTCCTCACAATTTGTCATTGCCGTGAGCTTGTGGATTGTGCTCTTTGGAACACTCATGCAATTTTTGAACATGTTATTCACATCCTATACATTATCATACAATTCTAACACATGCATTGTATTTTCTAACACATGCAATATATTTTCTAACACCTAAACCTAAATTAAAGCTTATAGACATGCAATCAAAAGCTAATAGACATGCAAAAATTATTACAATCACCAAACAAATAAGCTACTAACAAATACCACATAAACTACTAGCAAACATAAAAATTAACACATACACACCAAACAAAGACAACACCACCGAATCCTTATGGATTCTTCAAACATTACAAGTCATTCCATCTTCTTACCACCACCAAGGGATGATAAGAATTGTCTTCCTCTTACCTTAAATGAAGACAAATGATATGCTTTCACACCTCCTAGGGTTCGGTTTTCACCTTCAAAAATACCTAGAAATCTCAAACAAAATTTACATGTTACTAACCATGAAAAGAAGCTAAACCATGGAGAAATCATGGCTTAGAACTTTGAAAAAGAAGAGAGAAAGAAAAACATGATATTTCACCTTCTAGGTAAAATTTTCAAGGTTGATTTCCAAGCCCTAAATGGAAGATTTTGAAGAAACTCCCAACTAGAAAGGTTCTTAGAATAGTGTTTAGGTTAAGAAAACTTGGTTAGAAAAATTTTTGGATGGTTGGATGGTCAAGAATGGCTCTTGGCCGAATGGTAGGAGAAAAGAACAACAATGGTGGCTAGGGTTCTTGGAAGAGAGAGAAGAGAGAAAAGTGATGAAGATGAAGTGTTATTTTGGCCTTCTCACTCCTCTTGGCCGTAGCCATCAAGTGGCAAGGGATGTGCATGGATTTGGCTTCATCCAAGCCATAGATTGCATCAAAGGCTAGGATTAAATCTTGCTTAACAAGCTTGATTCCTATTGGTTCTCCTTGATGACTCACATGCCGAGTCACACAAAGGTATTTAATTCTCTCACGAGTCACTAGCCGAGTCACCTGCTCGAAAGTTCTACTACGCTAACGGTGATTAATTAAGCTACCGATCAAACCGTTTGCTAATTGTGGGTCCCGCAAAATATTTTTTTCCGGTCCATCATTACTAAATTATATTGACTAATAAAATAATATTATAATAATATAAAATTATTTTATTTGACAGCTTAAATCCTAAAAATTAAAAGATTAATTTTAGTCTCATTCAAATCGGGTTAGTAAGATCCCCCAATTCTAAATAATAAAATAAGATTTCCTACCCGAAAAAATATTATTTTCCTGCCGAGCAAATCACACAAAAAGTCCATATAAAATCACAGACAAGATTATCTCGGCGTTAAATCAAGTAGAAAACAATTAAAAACAAAGAAAAAAATAAAACAAAGACGTTCGGGACGTAACGGTCATTTTCTCATTTTTTCCCACAACGTAGCTAATCGTCCAAAACGTTCAAATAAAATATCCAAGAAGATTAATTATCTCAGTATATCTTACGTAAAAAATTAAAACAAGAACTCCGAAAAATTTTTTTATTTTACCGTCTCGAAGCAAATTACGTAAAATGATCAAATAAAATTTGAGCCAAGATATCGTAATTGTTTTCATACGTAAATCGAGAACAAGAAAATAGGGACACAAATGTCATTCACACAAAAGCATGAAAAACAAAGAAACAAGACATTCGTAATATTTTCTAAAAATTGGGGCGTTACAACTCTCCCCAACAAAAATAAAAATTTCGTCCTCGAAATTCATTGTTCATTCAAACAAATGAGGATACTTGATCCTCATTTTATCTTCCAATTCTCCCAGTAGCCTCACCCGTCACATCATTCCATATGACCTTCACTAACTCGATCATCTTCCCTCGAAGTTGCTTTACCTTTCTGTCCTCTATTCTGACAGGTAAAGTTTCGTAAGTCAGATTCTCCTTCAACTGTACGTCATCCGGGCCGTATAACATGTGTCGGATCTGGTATATACTTCCGTAACTGAGACACATGAAACACGTCATGCAAATTCGATAGAAAAGGCGGCAAAGCAATCTGATATGCTACAGGACCAATACGTCGGATAATCTGATATGGTCCAATGAATTTAGGAGTAAGCTTCTTAGACTTAATCACTCTTCCGACACCAGTCGTAGGAGTAACTCTTAAAAACACATGCTCACCCTCCTTAAACTCAAGAGATCGTCTTCGTTTGTCCGCATAACTCTTCTCGCCTGCTTTGCGTCGTCTCATCTTCTCTTGTATCATCTTTACCTTTTCCTGTCGTTTGTTGCACAAGATCCGGTCCAATAGTCATACTCTCCCCATCTTGATACCAACACAACGGTGTTCGACATCGCCTTCCATACAATGCTTCATAAGGTGCCATTCCGATGCTTGCGTGAAAACTATTGTTGTAGGTGAATTCTATCAAAGATAAAAATTCATCCCAACTTCCTCGTTGTTCCAAAACACAAGCACGCAATAAATCCTCCAAAGACTGTATAGTTCTCTCTCGTCCGACCATCTCATCGTGGATGATATGCTTGAACTCAATCGTAACTTGGTTCCCATAGCTTCTGCGACTTCGCCAAAATCTTGACGTAAACCTCGGATCTCTGTCGAAACTATACATGTAGGCACTCCATGTAATCTGACAATCTCGCTGATGTACAACTGGGTTAATCTTTCCAATGAATATTTAATATTGATTGGTAAGAAATGAGCCGATTTCGTAAGTCTATCGACTATAACCCATATCGAATCATGACCTTTCCTTGTCTTTGGCAAACCAGTAACGAAATCCATAGAAATGTTGTCCCATTTCCATTCTGGAATCGATAATGGTTGCAACATCCCAGCTGGTCTTTGGTGTTCAACTTTCGATTTTTGACAAACTAGGCAAGTTGACACGCATCTAACCACATCACCCTTCATTCCATGCCACCAAAATAACTTCTTCAAGTCTTGGTACATCTTTGTTATGCCTGGATGCATACTTAATAGACTAGTATGGGCATGTTCCACAATATATTGCCTCAGTTCTCGGTCACGAGGAATACAGATTCTACCCCGAAACCTCAAAATTCCATCACTTCCTTCTTTGAACTCTACCGTCTCTCGTCTTGCTTCATTTGCTCCCTTATTCCTTGCAAAAATTTATCGGCATTTTGCTTTTCCCTTATGTCTTCCATCGCCTCGCTTGAGATAGTAACCATATTCATACGATCTTTCCCTAAGCTTCAACTCAACAAATGACCACTCATCTCTAAATTGTTCAATGAGCTCATTTTCTTTGATCATCGCCGCAGTAAACACCGATAATCTTTCTACTCAAGGCATCGGCCACGACATTCGCCTTACCAGGGTGGTACAAAAGTTGAAAATCGTAATCGTTCGTAAATTCTAACCATCTTCGCCGCCTCATATTCAGCTCCTTCCTGTCGTACAAGTACTTCAAACTCTTGTGATCACCGAAGATGTTGAACGTTGCTCCATAGAGAAAATGTCTCCATATCTTCAAAGCAAAACCACCGCGGCCAATTCCAAATCATGCGTAGGATAATTCTTCTCATGAACCTTCAATTGTCGAGAAGCATATGCCACCACGTTCCGGTCTTGCATCAACACGCATCCTAGTCCTTGATAAGAAGCGTCACAATACACATCGAAAGATTTCTTCGAATCTGGTAGGATCAACACCGGCAGCTTGTTAACCTCTTTTCAACTCTTGAAAACCGGCTTCACGCTCTTCCGTCCATTCAAAAACTTGACTTTTCCTCGTCACCATGTAAGTGGTCCAAAGAATCTTGAAAAGCCTTCGATAAATCTCCGATAATAACCAAAGAAGTCCAACAAAACTTCGAACTTCTATTATCGTCTTAGTCTTTCCCATCGTAAAACAGCTCTCCACTTTCGATGGGTCCACCGCAATACCTTCTTTAGAAATTACGTGACCAAGAAATTGGACTTCTTCCAACCAGAACTCACACTTAGCCAATTTCGCATACAAACCGCTTCTCCTCAAAATCAAGAACTACATTCGATGTTCAAGATGCTCTTCCTTCGATCGAGAATAGATCGAATGTCATCGATAAAGATAACGACAAATCTGTCTAGATATGGATGAAATATCCCGTTCATATAATCCATAAATATGGCAGAGCATTCGTCACCCCGAATGGCATTACCCGATACTCATAATGTTCATAACGAGTTCGAAAAGCAGTCTTCGCACATCTTCCCCTCTACACGAATCTGGTGATAACCCGATCGCAGATCTATCTTGGAAAATATCACAGCTCCTCTCAATTGATCCATCAAATCGTCGATTCTTGGAAGCGGATATTTATTCTTGATAGTCACCTTGTTCAACTGCCGATAGTCCACACAAAGTCGTGAAGTTCCATCCTTCTTCTTAACCAAAAGCACCGGCGCACCCCACGGGGAAATGCTAGGTCGTACAAATTCTTTCTCCAACAGCTCCACCAATTGCTTTTTCAGCTCCCCAACTCTACCGGCGACATACGATACGGTGCAATTGAGATAGGACTTGTTCCCTACTAAATCAATTGAGAACTCGATCTCCCGCTCAAAGCGGAAACCGTGCACGTCTTTCAGAAAAACATCCGGAAAATCGTTGACAACAGGAATAGTATTCACATCCTTCTCATTCTTAACTTCTAAAGAAGACAATACCGTATATCCCTCGCGCTCCATCTCTCAACAAAGACTTGACCTTAACTGCCAGAGCTAAGAATCCGACTCTTCTTCCTTAGGAAAAACTATAGTTTTCTTTGCACAATCTATAAGGATATGGTTAGAACATAACCAAATTCATCCCTAAGATTACATCTATCTCAATAAGAGGCAAACAAATCAAATTGACCAAAAACAAACGGCCCTTCACAACAATAGGACAATCCAAACAGATCTTAGAAGTAACTACAGTTTAGCAAGGCGTAGATACACTCAACTTAACATTCGAGAAGACACAGTAACTTCAAATCTTTCCACACAATCATAGGCAATAAACGAGTGTGTAGCACCCGAGTCATACAATACAAATGTCGAAGGTTACCTCCAATGTCACCTTCTCCTTGAATAAGGTCATCGATTGAGAAACTTCAGATCCCATCATTGTATACACTCGCCTCCGCATCTCGGTTGAGTATTTCCGCATTTTTGCCGATTAGCTCTAACATGACGAATGAACAATGTGAGTTTCTTCTCCGTCGAGTACAATCCTTCGACATATGTCCAGTCGTCTGTCCACGCTTAAAACAGACGCTCCCTTCTCGACCGTACAATCCTGGAGATATATGGCTCTTCTTACCACATTTAAAACACGTCGGCGTAAACACCACTCTCTCGTCCCGCTCCACCACTAGGTACACTCCCTCCAACCGGCGGTCGCTGAGTCTGACTTCCTTGTGGTCTAGAATACGGCTTACGCCGAAACCGATCGTATTGCTACCTCCACCTCTTTGAAACCTCGTCGGTCCAAAGTTCTGATTCCTCTGATCTCGCGACGGTTCAAGTTCCTCAAGTCGTGCACATGCATCCACTAAAGCATGAAACTGATTCATATTCAGAGATATCACTCCTCGCTTCAATTCCACTCTCAATCCGGACTCAAACTTCCGACATTTCCATACCTCATCTTGTCGATTTTGAGCATAATCCGAAAATTGAGACAAACTTTTAAATTTTGTGGCGTACTCATTCACTGTCATATTTCCCTGTCGCAACCCAAGAAATTCCATCTCTTTGGCATGCCTAGCACTTGCAGGAAAATATTTATCCAGAAAAGTATTAGAAAACACTTCCTGTGTGATCTCAAATTCTTCACTTGCAACACTCGGCGGATTCCTCTCCACCAATGTTCTCGCATCTCCTCTCAAAGATGAAGACAAAGATAAGTTACTTTCTTTTCATCTCGTGCATCTCATCCCCTCAAAGATTCTCTCTAAATCTTGCATCCACCGACTCGCTTTCTCCGATCCACCTCGCCTCTAAACTCGTGGCGGATTATGGCGCCTAAATTCGATAAATTTAGGGCATCACCGTAGCATCTTGCCGTTGAGCCGCTCTCAAATTTTGTTGAGTAATCACTTCACCATCCGCCGCATAGCTCAAGCAAAGAACCAACATCGGGTCCTCAACACGATTCACGTTAGCACGTCCTCTCCTCTACCAGCCATCTTCTTTCTTCAAACATAACAAAACAAAGTTAGATACATCCTTCTAGATATTTCCGAAAGGATATAAATCACAAAGATCACAGAGGATCACACAGCACAAACAAAAATAGACCCAACCACAACCCCAAAAGACTCTAACTTGGGCTCTGATACCAACTAATGTAACACCCCTTTGGAGGATGTCACACATAAAAGAAAATAAAAGAAACAGAAATAAAATCTACCCCAAGTTATGAAACATTTATTACATACTATTACGGGTTGTAAAATAATTCTTGATAAACAGAAATATGATATAGAAAGATAATGCGGAAATACGAAATAAAAATAAAACATCATTACTGATAATATACATATGATTTAAGTTATAAGCTGTACAAGTAATTCACAACTAAGACTACAAATATTTAAACAAAAACAAGAAGGAAAGCAATAAAAGAGTTAATATATACGTATATACGCCGACGCGCCCAAAAAAAACATCATGGTTATCTAATCCTCCGATGGATCACTCTCGGATGAAAATGATCATCGGGAGATAGATATCCCCTGATGTCTCGACACACGGCGATAACGGGATCACGCAGTCGATACGATGCTTATCTCACTAGGCTCGTGGTTTTCAAGACCCCGGTGACGCCTAATGGATAAGGGTAACTCTAAATGCGTAAAAAGTGTTGTGGTCATGACAGCTCTCCATCAAAACGTTGACGTAGAATCACGGCCACACGTCCCGCATACGTCACAGATTCACGATCGCCTCGTAGATGCCAAGCTAGCGAACTCCCATGAAATACTAGCTCTACGAACCCCAAAAACTCGTGTCGCTTATCCCACACAATCAATCCAAAGGGTATGGATGATCGGATGGTTCTTGATCGTAAACGGTCGTCTCACTGCTCGCCGATCTTCCTCCTCCTCGGGTACAAGATCTCAATAGGCTGATCCTCTTCCTCGAAGTCTTTACCGCGTAAAATAAATAAACAAAAATACATATAACAAAGAGGTAAGACAACATAAAATCATCACAACATGGCCAATAAGAAGACGACAAACAACATATATACGCTTCATGCATTACAAAATACTATAACAGAAAGAATAACAAATTAGAGTAAGATTTAGATATCATAACAACATATCACATCACGTATAAAACATCACGTATAAAATAAGGAAGATAAGAATAAACAGATAAGATATAATAACCAAATATAGTAACAAGAATCCGATTAAAATAAACAAATAAAATATAGATAAACAAGAAATAGATACGATGGAAATAAATAAACATAGAGATAAATACCAATATGACAAAACCCTACTCCATGGAGCTAAAGAAAACACAAGTATCGTAGAGCGGAATGACTCGTAAAATCTATTAGTACCACGGCTGCCCAACCAACTATTGCGCGGTCACACGTTGCGTCTATAGCCCCACGACACAGAATCCATCATCCAGGCGTGGTGTAGTTCACGGCCTCACGTTGTGGCACTACAGTAAATGTACTACTAGATTTCACAAATCTCGATTAAATATAGTGCGTGTCGATACCATAGTGTGCTATCGGTTTACCACGGCCTAGCGGAGCTACCAACTGTCCACATGTGGGATCCCGTACACTAAAGTCTCCAAGTTCATTAGAACAATGAACCACACTACGTTTATCGCATCGACAACACGATGTGATTCGTCTCACAACCAATCCACCAAAAACTTGGCACACATAAATAGAAAGCCTCAGTACGGGTTCACATTTTCCCGACAAAATAAACTCTCAAAAGCCATGTACGGGTTCACATTTTCCCGACAAATAAAAATCCTCAAAATAATCAAAAATCTGACGGGTTCACATTTTCCCAACAAATGAAAAAGATTCTCAAAAATAATCAGACGGGTTCACATTTTCCCGACAAATGAAAGATCCTCAAAAATAATCAGACGGGTTCACATTTTCCCGACAAAGATAAAATAAATATAGTAACGGTCAATCGCGTAGAAATTTTATCGCGTTTTCATAATTCCGTCGTTTTACAAACGTTTAAAAATCGGGTAAAGATATTTTTCTGTTTTTAAAATCGCGTAGCATTTTTAATACGTTTCTCAATCGCGTAGGATTTTCAAATCATTTTCTTATTCGAATGCCTTTAAAATTACTGTTTAAACAAACAGAAATAGTACTTAGTACATTTAAACTACGTAGAATAATTTTTCATACCGCATACTGTCTTTTGAATATTTTTGCTATCTTATTGGTTCATTTTTACTAAAAATTGACAGTATTTTGTTTAGAAAATCATAATAATGGTTTACTAAATTTTTCCATAAAATTTCCATTTACCTAATTTTTAACCACATCATTTAATTCTTTTTGAAATCTCTAACATGCTTCAAAACCTAAAGTGAGCTATATGTTAGAAAATTTCTCAACATTACTGTATTTCCTTCCTAATGATAAAATTATTAGTTTTAATCCTTTAAGCTTAATTCTACTCAATTTGTTTCTTCAAAAACCATTATAGAAAATTTCTTCTTAACTTGTATTGTCTCTTTTTGATTGAAAAAGGTTTGGAATCAAGTTTTAGAAATCATGATTACCTATAGTGGCATGTTGGCCAAATTTCGTAAAAACCCTTTCATTTGATTTCTAAAATGTCTTTCACCTTTCAAATCATATCAAATGTATTATATTGTCTAAGTTCATTAAATCATATTAGAAAATAGTTAGCAAGAATCAATTTAATCCTTTAGGCATGTTGGCCCAAAATACTAAGTCTTTACCATTTGATTTCTAAATTCATTTTCTTTGATCAAATCAATTTGAAACCTTCTTAATTCTCCTAGGTTAATTAAGTTACACTTTAGAAAAATTAAGAGAACATTTTGGTCCTCACAATTTGTCATTGCCGTGAGCTTGTGGATTGTGCTCTTTGGAACACTCATGCAATTTTTGAACATGTTATTCACATCCTATACATTATCATACAATTCTAACACATGCATTGTATTTTCTAACACATGCAATATATTTTCTAACACCTAAACCTAAATTAAAGCTTATAGACATGCAATCAAAAGCTAATAGACATGCAAAAATTATTACAATCACCAAACAAATAAGCTACTAACAAATACCACATAAACTACTAGCAAACATAAAAATTAACACATACACACCAAACAAAGACAACACCACCGAATCCTTATGGATTCTTCAAACATTACAAGTCATTCCATCTTCTTACCACCACCAAGGGATGATAAGAATTGTCTTCCTCTACCTTAAATGAAGACAAATGATATGCTTTCACACCTCCTAGGGTTCGGTTTTCACCTTCAAAAATACCTAGAAATCTCAAACAAAATTTACATGTTACTAACCATGAAAAGAAGCTAAACCATGGAGAAATCATGGCTTAGAACTTTGAAAAAGAAGAGAGAAAGGAAAAACATGATATTTCACCTTCTAGGTAAAATTTTCAAGGTTGATTTCCAAGCCCTAAATGGAAGATTTTGAAGAAACTCCCAACTAGAAAGGTTCTTAGAATAGTGTTTAGGTTAAGAAAACTTGGTTAGAAAAATTTTTGGATGGTTGGATGGTCAAGAATGGCTCTTGGCCGAATGGTAGGAGAAAAGAACAACAATGGTGGCTAGGGTTCTTGGAAGAGAGAGAAGAGAGAAAAGTGATGAAGATGAAGTGTTATTTTGACCTTCTCACTCCTCTTGGCCGTAGCCATCAAGTGGGCAAGGGATGTGCATGGATTTGGCTTCATCCAAGCCATAGATTGCATCAAAGGCTAGGATTAAATCTTGCTTAACAAGCTTGATTCCTATTGGTTCTCCTTGATGACTCACATGCTGAGTCACACAAAGGTATTTAATTCTCTCATTGAGTCACTAGGTGAGTCACTGTTCTGAAAGTTCTACTATTGCTAACGGTGATTAATTAAGCTACCGATCAAACCGTTCTCTAATTGTGGGTCCCGCAAAATATTTTTTTTTCGGTCCACTGTCACTAAATTATATTGACTAATAAAATAATATTATAATAATATAAAATTATTTTATTTGACATTAAATCCTAAAAATTAAAAGATTAATTTTAGTCTCATTCAGAATCGGGTTTAGTAAGATCCCCAATTCTAAATAATAAAATAAGATTTCCCTGGCCCGAAAAAATATTATTTTCCCGCCTCGAGCAAATCACACAAAAAGTCCATATAAAATCACAGACAAGATTATCGGGCATTAAATCAAGTAGAAAACAATTAAAAACAAGAAAAAATAAAAACAAGACGTTCGGGACGTAACGGTCATTTTCCATTTTTTCCCACAACGTAGCTAATCGTCCAAAACGCTTCAATAAAATATCCAAAGAAGATTAATTATCTATATATCTTACGTAAAAATTAAAACAAGAACTCGAAAAATTTTTATTTTACCGTCTCGAAGCAAATTACGTAAAATGATCAAATAAAATTTGAGCCAAGATATTATCGTAATTGTTTTAATACAGAAATCGAGAACAAGAAAATAGGGACACAACGGTCATTCACACAAAAGCATGAAAAACAACAAACAGTACATTCAGAATATTTTCTAAAAATTGGGGCGTTACACTATTTGTATAATAACTCTGAACTATTTATATAACTAGTAGATTTATTTTGGAATATTTGTACAATTTTGCTATTGTTGCTAGATTTCTGTTTGATATACAGGTTTTGGTAAGTCAATAATATAGGTAATTTTAAAAAAAAATTGATTTACAAGGGATTAGTGACGGAATAGTGAGAAATTCATATAATTGATTAGCGAGGGATTAGAGACGGAATAACAAGAAAATCATATAGGTGATTCCTCATATAGGTGATTAGCGAGAGATTAGCGACGGAATAGGGAGGGAAGTTAGCAATGGATTTGTAACGTAATACCGAGAAATATTAGTGATGGATTAGCAACGAAATAGTGAGGGAAATTGGTTGAAATGGATCCAAAATTGGTATGGATTTTTATTCTACAACGATGGAATAGCGATGGAAATTCCCTCGCTGATTTGCTAGGGAATAAGGGCTTATATTTGTGATGGATTAGCAAGGGATTAGAGACGGATTAGTGAGGAAAATTATTGTACTAGTGACAAATTAGCGAGGGAATACGTTCCCTCACTAATTAGCGATGAAAAAAAAGTGACTAACTTATCCCTCGCTAGTCTGTCACTAATCCCTTGCAAATTTTATTTATGACAGATTAGCGATGGACTAGCAAGAGAAATTTTCCTAGCTAATTTGTTGATTTCTTGTAGTACAAGTATTGCAAGGACCTACTCAAAAAGTTTAGAATGGAAAATACTAAGCTTATGGCTGCACCAATAGGCACCTCTTGTTATTTGGACAAGGATGAATGAGGTAAACCTATAGAAATCACTAAGTATAGAAGTATGATTGGCTTTCTACTTTATCTTACTGCTAATAAGTCTGATATTATGTTTAATATATGTATGTGTGCTAGATTTCAAGCTAATCCTAAAGAGTCACACTTGTGTCCTATAAAAAGAATCATGAAATACTTAGTAAACACTCATAAATGGGTTTGTGGTACCTCAAGGGTGTCTCATATAGCCTAATTGGTTATTCTGATTCTGATTTTGCTAAATGTAAATTGGATATGAATAGCACTATTGGGACATGCCACTTGCTTAGAAGCTCTTTAGTTTCTTGGCATATCAAGAAGCAAAATAGTGTGGCATTGTCTATAGCTGAAGCTGAGTATGTTGCAGTTGAAAGTTGTTGTGCACAAATCCTTTGAATAAAGCAACAACTTCTAAACTCTGGACTCCAACTTGATCACATCCCTATAAGTTGTGATAGAACTAATGCAATCAATTTGTCTAAAAATCACATTTTGCACTCTAGAACAAAGCACATAGAAATAAGGTACCACTTCATAAGAGACCATGTTCAAAAAGGAGATTGCGTGCTTGAGTTTGTTGAAACAACTAAACAACTTGCAGATATTTTCACTAAACTTTTAGCAAAAGAAGCATTCTTTCACATTAGAATAGAATTGGGTATAATTAATCAATCATGTCTTTAAATGAATGCATGTGTTAGATACATTTTATCTTGGTATTTATGTTCATAAATCCATTATTTACTTGAGAGTCGGAGTTTTCCCTAATTTTGTTTTGTAAGTACTTGATCCATGTTTAAGTCCCCTAATCTCAAATCTCAAGTTCCTAGTGATGAAAAATGTTTTCTAGTGTCTTTGAAGAAGAAGAATCCGTTATTGGGTTGAAATAACTTGTTATTTGTTGTTTGGAGTGGATGGGAAAATGAGGCCAAGCTAAAATGATCCTCAAGAAAGCATGAGATCCTGGTTAAATGGTTGATTTCTTGAGAAAATTTTCTTTCTGATGTTGGAATAATCGATTAGGCATACAAATAATATGTTATTTGCTTTTTGTGGTATCATGAAAATCTTTGAAAAGGTCTAATAACCAGTTAGGAGAAGTGTATAACTGCTATTCAATAAGTCAGAATGGTGCTTGTTTCCTTCTATTACCAAGTGGTCTCAAAACTCAAGAGGGGGTCAATTAAGTTTATAAAATATTTTCACAAATCTTTCACTAAACACTTGTTTATCAATTTTCATTGATCCTATTGGTTGATAGAGATGAACAGATAGAGAAGATTGAATACTTTCACTCACAAATGAATCAACCAAAGAAGATAATATTCAAGCAAGCAAATAAACTAATGCACAAAAGTAAAGGAGTAGAGTTTAGAAGAACAAACACAAGATTTATCCTTATTCAGCCACTCCATGTGACCTACATCTAGTCCTCAAGCAATCACTTAAGATTTTTCACTAGAACTTCAAGCTTGAACAGGTGCTTGCAACCTTTACATAATAAAGTACTCAATACACCTTAGGATACCTCACCATTTGTGCTTGAGCCTCAACTTCAAGGGATACCACACCCTTACAATCCTTGAGGGATACATCATCCTCTTTACAGAATAAACTAAGTATGAATGATAAGAAACTCTCTCAAGAGTGGATAATACAAATTGAAGCTTAATGGATATATGGATTCACACTTTAAAGCTCAAAACAGAGGATTAAGTGAAATGGCTGTGAAAGCTCGTATTAATGCTCAACCAAGTTTTTTGGATTGATTTTCTAAGCTTCATAAATGCCTAACAACTTGCATTTATTGCCCATTAAAGATTAGAGCCGTTGGAGGTTAGTTGGACCATTAAATGCTTCAAACTAGCCGTTTATTTAGGTTTTTGGAAAACTCTGTTATTCGAATAACAGGTATGTTATTCGAATAACGCCTTAAATAGCACGTAGGAGAAAAGCTTTCTGGAGTGCGTGATTCGAATAACACTTACATTATTCAAATAAACCTTTTAAAAGTTATTTTCTGAAGAAACAAAATGTGTCATTCGAATAACAACTTGGTTATTCGAATAAATCAATTAAGATCTAGTTTCTGAAAAATGTGTTATTCGAATAACAACTTAATTATTCAAATAAACTAGTACCAAGGCTTATTTTAAACCTTTATTCGAATAAAGTAGGGTTTTATTCGAATAAAGCTTAACCAGATGGAATCCTTGGCTGCTCCGACTTTGGTTATTCGAATAATGAAACTTTTATTCAAATAAACCATTTGAAAAACATTTCATATAGCTTTTAAACATTGTCAATTGATTCCAATTGATCTTATAAGCTTTTGAGAATTTTAGTAGATGTTTCTTTGGAAACCAAAAACCATTTTTCAGCCTTGAAAACATGTGTGCTATTTCGGTTCTTTGAAAACCAAGTTTTAGAGCATTAGTGTGAACATTTTGATACCTTTATGTAATGATCGAAGTCCTAAAACTATTCTTGAAGGTCTTGGACTTGATCTTACAACATCTTCATGTTTGTTATCATCAAAACAAAGTCTTCAAAGGTCAATAGTCAATTATATTGTCCCTTTTTTTATGATGACAAACTATCATTGAGAAAAGAGTTAGTTCAATAAATTGGAATTCACTACGTCATTTGAGAGACTTACTCCCCCTCTTTTTCGTAAGAGGTGAATTTAATTTAGAGATATGTGCAGCTCCCCTTTACTTTTGGAATCCCAAGATCCAGTTTATATTTTCCTGTCTTTTCTCAAAAACATTGTCAAAACATGAGAACTCTAGCTTTTCTCCCCATTTTGTCATGATAAAAAATATGGGGCAATAGAAAGCCAAAGCAAGCAAATGATTATTCATTTAAGTCTAGCAATTTACTTAGGTTAGTTTTAGCAAGATATATTCAAATGTATCAGGGTAGAATTGCAAAGACATAAGATAATGCAGAACCGTATTCAATTTATTCATTAAAAGATATTGTTAACCAATTACATGTACAGTTGAAATAAAAAAATAGCCAATATGGAGCAAAAGTAGCAAAACAAAGATCCTAACTACTTATCCTAAAAATACACGTCTAGTGGTGGAAGGGTGAGTTTGGAGCTTTGTCAATCAACAAGGCTCGTAAGGCAAAAATATACAAGAAGTCTTTGGACTCGTCTCTCCAGGACCTTCTATTCAAAACAAAATAGAGAAGGTGTTCTCCATGTATGCATGGTTATCCAAAATCGCGAGTTGCCAATCGCGTAAGCCATACGTAAAATATTTTCCATACCGTATAATCTTGTCCTTTTCATTACCTCTTTTCTATCTTATTTGTCCATTTTTAATAAAAATTGACAAGATTTTTGTTTAGATTTATATAAATGGTTTCCTAAATTTTCCATAAAAATTCTACCTAATTTTTAACCATACATAAAATCATTAGTTTTAATCCTTTAACTTGAGTCAAATCAATTTGTTTCTTCAAAATTCTTTATAGAAAAAATTCCCTTTAACTTATATTACTTAAAGAGGTTTGGTATTGATTTTAGAAATTATGGAATACCTAGTTTGGCATGTTGGCCAAAAAATTCATAAACCCTAATATTTGATTTCAAAATTATTTTTCATCTTCTAAATACCTTTCAAACTTACTGTATTGTTTAAATTCATTAACTAGCAACACCATCAAACGATATCTTGTAATTCTCCTAGATTAATTAAATTACCTTTTAGAAACATTAAGCAAGAGGTGTAGCTTTGGAACACACATGCATTCCTTGGTTAACTCTTTCATTAGCTTCAATTTCTTCAAGCTCGTCCAGGTACACCCAATTGCCATCATTATCTTGAACCATTTTCATCTTCTTCAAGGTGTAGGACCCAAAGATGTTGAGATGATTCAACTTTGTTGGGCGCTCTGTTTTCGTGACTTGAGGGTACTTCTTAAGGAAGGCTGTGATTAAGAGCCCATAAGGTAGTTCAAACCTCTCATTTCCCTTGGCCTTCATTGTAACACCCCAAAATTAGCTATTTTACAGTAATGATTAAATTGTATTATTTTGTGATTTCTATGTGTTGTAAATTTATTTTGACTATTCCATGACTGTATTTTATCATTGTGTGTGATTTATTCTAAGTCAGGAAAATAATCATTTTTGGGCCAGGGAAAATCTTTACGTATTTATTCAGAGCCAAGGGATCTTACTAAACTCGGTTCTGAGACATACGTGTCATAATCTTTTAATATTTAAAATTTATCTGTGAAATAAAAATATACTGTATTTTTATTATACAACGGACAAATACTTACTAAAAATATACCGACTTATAAGCGATATATTATATAGCAAAGATATTCATCCATTGAGTAATAATTTATGTAACCATTGTCCATTTGGATAATAGTCTGTATAGAATGTTGTGATGATTTATTTTGTGAACTAATTAGAATATTAGAAACTTGATGAAAACCAATAGTAAATTGGTCAACGAAAATGGCTAGACTAGTTAGCTAGGTAACTAAATGAAATTAGATAATTTAAACTAAGTTAGCATAAAGGCTAAGTAGTAACTAAATGGAACAAACCTAGTTTGCTTCCCATTAGGGCTTCACGGTTTTGGGAGGATCTAGGAGCGTCTAGAAGAGTTGTGAGATATACTTAAAGTAACTAAATAGTTAGCAAATAAACTAGAAAATCTAACTAAGTTAGTTTAATTTAGTTAGGAAGTAATGGAATTGGAAACTTGGTTAGTTTCCTATTGAACTTTATAGTTAGGAAATTTCAAGTATCATCTAGAACTTGTTGACTCCTTTATCTAAACATATAGGAAACTAACTTAAGGATGAAGGCCTTGAATATTAACCATTGATTCAATCTATGATCATTAGAAGTCTCACAAAGTGCTTGGATAAAATTGAACACTCCCTTGGTGTCCAAGGGGGGCTCACAGTTTTAGGGCTTTAGGAAGGCTATAGGAAGACTCTTACTTCATTTGACTTCATCTTCATCATTTTCATAAAGCAAATTTCACAAATTCTCTCTATTTCTCTTAAGGCACCTCACAGCCAAGCTAGAGAAAATCCTTCTCCCATCTTCAATAATTTCTATCAACCTTACTTCTTAAATCCTCTCATCATTCTAAGACTCTTTGTAGTTGGAGTTTTAGTCTAAATCATCCATTTTCATCAATTTTCTTCAAGATCAAAGTCCTAAGGCTTTGAGGTGAAGTTCATAAAAGCTTCACTATTTGTTTCATCTTCTTACTCTAGGACCATGTTTTGATCCATGGTCTTCTTATTCAAGCTTTAGATGCTAATAAACTTGTGTTTGTTTTTATGTTCAAGAAGCTCTTGGTGGTGAAGGACTAGTACAAGAAGCAAAGCAAGGAGCTTTAGAGGCTTCACCATAAGGTAAGGGAGATCTATCTCACCAACCAAGTATGGTGGTGAAAGATGAACTTGTATTTGATGGGTGGTAAATCCATGTGAGGATTCATATCCATGGTTGTGTAATTTGTTCATGTGTGTTTATGTGCTTAAATTTATTTATCATTGCTTTTATGCTTTATATGATTTTATTGCTTTAATGGTATGCTTGATATATAGTATGATGATTATATGCCATGTATGCCATGATAGAAGTTGGAAAGGAAAATAATTTTTAGTTCCAAAGACCATAAGGCTCACGGCCTCTATACATTAAAAATGGAGATTTCAAGTCAAATGTTTTTATGAACAATAAAATGAGATGAGTAAGAAGCAAGGAAATGAATAAATATTTTGGTTCCAATGATCATGTAGCTCACGGCCAACAAGGCTTAAATGAAGTAGTTTTGGTAAAAATATGATTTATCAATGGTAACTTAATTGATTAGGTGCAAGGAAATTAATACAAGGATTTAACAGATAAAAATAGAAATAAAACAATTTATTATTTGAAAAAGGGAGATTTCGACCATGAAGGGAAAAGTGAGGTTGAAATTGTTTGAACCTTAAAATATTTTATAAAGATGAATTTTAATAATAGATTTAATCTATGAATGAGAAATAAATTGGTGACTTGAAGTTTACTAACGTATAGCTCACCCTTTGAGTTTTGAAGCGTGTTAGAAAATTTTAAGCTAGAACGATTGATTTAAATCAATAAAAAGTCAATTTTATGTGAGATAAAGGAAAATTTACGGAAAATATTTCTTAAATAAGAAAATGTGAAAAAATAAAGTTAGAAGTTGTATTAGTTTTTGAAATTCCAAAATGATGTTTAGAATATTAAAAAATATTTTACGAAGTTGAAAAATGATGAAAAAATGCTTTACACGACTTAAAAATGTGATTTTAAGTTACACAATTTCAAAAACATTGAAAAATCGCCACGCAATTTGGAAAATATTTAAATATTTTTACGCGATTAAGAAAACATCGAAAAGTAATTACCCGATTTGAAAACGCGATAGAAATATTGCGCTGTTGTGAAAATGTGGTAAAATGATTACGCGATTAAAAATACAGTAGAATTATTGTTGGGCCAATGTGTGGACCCATGTATGTGAAACTGTGACTTTGACCTGTAAATAGGTCTGTATGCATTAAACATGCATTGTGAAAGTTCGATGGAGTATGTCAAGGTCAATGGCCTAGGAGAGAATTACACTTTATATGGGTGTGATAGGCATAGTGTAGGTCACTTGTTGACCTTGGGCCATCGGGGTGCGGGTTTTCCACAATGGGCAGTTGGTAGCTCTACTGTATTGTGGATCAGACCGATGCAACGCATCGACGATCTGAACTGAGACACTATTCTTAATCAAGATCTGGCGTAGAATGTCGTGTATAATGCTAGATGTGCAAAAATAATGAAATTATAGCACTTGGTCTGAGGTAGTTATGATACCGATAGATCTTCCACATCAATCTCTCTGACTTGTGTTAGCTCCTTGGAGTAAGAAATTGAGTCACTGTGCATGTGCATAGTTTGTACATATCTGTATATCTTTGTGATATTTGTATTTGTTAATATTGTTTAAATGCTTGATGTCGTGACTATATTTTCTGTTGTTATATCTGTATGACATTATTGTCATTCCTATCTCTTCACTGCTATGTTGGTACTGGTGTTGGTAGTCTCACCTCTTTGTATGTTGTTCTTATACTGTATTTGTATTTGGTAAAGACGGTGAGCAAGACAATGAGCAAGAAGATGAGGAGCAAATTCCTTACATAGACGCTAATTTTTGAGATGATGGCGTTATCGAGTTTCCTTGGATTCTTGAGGCTACAGTTCTGAGGGGGTTCAGAGGCTTGGCGTGTTCACTTAGATAGAGAGTGTATTATCTACATAGGAGATCTGACTATTTCCCTAAGTATGGTTTATAATGAGAACCCTTACTTTGATGTCAATATTTACGTGCATTTGGAGTTTCCATTATCTATTAGATAGTATTGGGGTGGTTGTTACCATACCCCTAGTGAGATTAGTATTGTGTCGTCTGCTCGGACATCTATCCGTAGGACCACGTGTCATCTGGGATTCTTATCTTCTGAGGAGTCTGAGGAAGATCCCGAGGAGGACCCGTTTGAGGGTTCTACTCCATAGGTGTGTGCTTGGGCCAGTGTAGTAGTTATGGTAATGTTTATTATTTTGAGAACTATGTCCGTATCTATTTAAGTCTGACAGTACATATGTGATGTATATGATGCATATTATTTTGTGATACTATTTTGGTATTTTCAATATTTTGGTAAGTTCATATTATCAGTATCAAAAAATTTTATAACTCATATTTATATTAAACAATATTATTTTTATAACTTAGGGTAATTTGGAAATGAATAACATTAAAATATGATACCCTACGGTGGGTGTTATTACATTCATCATATGTTTCCCAATGAAGTTGGGCCAGTTGATCTTGTATCTTTTTTTGCAAGATCCATAGCATGAAGATGTCATCCTCACTGAGGTAGGCATAGTTGCCTCTTCTAGGAGCTAGGATATGCCCACAAGCATAATGTAGGAGCTTGTCTTGGCTCTTCAACATACCTCCTTTGACCCTTTTTTTTCTAGAACAACTAGGTCTGGCTTGAGAATGTCTTCAACAGCCTGTGTCCTTTTGAACTCCTTGACATATGACCCACTGTCTTCTTCAATGGTTGGGCCATTAGCGTTTATGTTGAATAGCTCCACCCAGTCAGCAAGAGTGACCACTACCTATTGATCTCTAACCTCAGAGATGATGTTGGAGCCATCTAGCTTGAGGTTGCAATAGAACATCTTCACAAGGTCCGAGAAGATGATATCCTTGTAGCAGCAGAGCTTGAACACCCCTTGGTGGTCTAAAAAGTCTAGAAACTCGAACCCACCCATAACTTCGAAGAATGCCAAATCAATATGCATAGGTTGCACAAGATTTCTTCCCCAAAAGTGAGTTCTAAGGTTTCCCAGATCAACCTCATTGGAGGAGAGTCTACAAAGGTCCAATGGGTTGTTGGTGGGAGCAGTTTTGGTGCGCAGACGTTTAGAGGAGGAAGTCATGGGTGAAGGTGGTGTTTGGGTTTGTGTTTGGGGGTTAGGATGATGAACGCAAGGTACAAAAAATGGAGGTTTGGGAGGTGGAGGAGAATGAGATTCAGAGAGAAGGAGGAAGATGAGAAACAAAGAGAGAGAAAGAGGAAAATTGAGAAAAGAGGAGGGAAACATGTGTAAGCCTTTTATAGCCTACATTTTATTCAAATAACAACCACTTTATTCGAATAAAAATATGGTAACTCAAACGTTTTGACCTTTTACTAAATGTTATTCGAATAACAATGCGCACTGACTTGACTTTCTGTCAAGCGTTATTCGAATAACATTATTGTTATTCAAATAAAACATAAGAAACCAACATACTTGGCTTTTTTCCAAGCTTTATTTGAATAACCATACGTTTATTCAAATAACATAGCAAAGATCAGAATTTGAGAACACTTCTGTCAAGTGTTATTCAAATAAGGTAGTCCTTATTCAAATAAGACATATGAAACAACAAATTATTATGGGCTTTTGGGTTACATTATTCGAATAATAGGGGTGTTGTTCGAATAAAACTAAAAGAAATGCATCAGTAAACAAATTTAAAACATGAGTTTAAGAGGAGGATTCTTACCCAAACATGGAGTACTTGCAAACCAACTTTTGGGATACCTCCGACAGCTAAGTCAGTAATAATTCAAGAGGAATAAATCAATAATAAATCAATAAACACAAGCATTCATTCATAAGTATGATTGATCAGTGATGTTCAATTCTCTTCTAATATAAAAGAATGCTTCTTTTTCTAATGGCTTAGTGAAGATATCTGCAAGTTGCTTTGTTATTTCAACAAATTCAAGCATGCAATCTCCTTTTTTGTACATGATCTCTTATAAAGTGGTGTCTAATTTCAATGTGCTTAGTTCTTGAGTGCAAGATGGGATTCTTAGACAAATTGATTACAAGTCCATAGTCTAGAAGTTGTTGTTTCATCCAAAGGATTTGAGCACAATAACTCATAGCTGCAACATATTCAACTTCAGTTGTAGACAATGACACACTATTTTGCTTCTTGATATGCCAAGAAACTAAAGAGCTTCCAAGCAAGTGGCATGTCCCACTAGTGCTCTTCCTATCCAATTTATATCTAGCAAAATCAGAATCAAAATAACTAATTAGACTACAAGAGGCACCTTTGAGGTATCACAATCATATTTGTGAAGTGCCAACAAGATATTTCATTACTCTTTTTACAGCACTTAAGTGTGATTCTCTAGGATTAGCTTGATATCAAAGACACATGCATACACTAAACATAATATTAGGCCTACTAGCAGTAAGATAAAGGAGAGAGCTAATCATACCTCTATATTTAGTGATTTCTAGGGGTTTACCTCTTTCATCCTTGTCCAAATAACAAGAAGTGCCCATATGTGCAGCCATATGCTTGGTGTTATCCATTCCAAACTTCTTGAGCAGTTCCTTACAATATTTGGATTGACTTATGAAAGTCTCATCTCTTGTTTGCTTAATTTGGAGTCCAAAGAAGAAATTGAGCTCACACATCATTGACATTTCAAATTCACTTTGTATAGTATTGAAAGAGACTTATTAGAAGCACCAAAAATTATGTCATCAACATATATTTGTACAAGGAGAATGTCATGCACTTTGTTTTTAGTTAAGAGAGTAGTGTCAACTTTTTCTCTTGTAAAGCCTTTTTCTAAAAGAAACTTGCTCAACCTTTCATACCAAGCTCTATAAGCTTGTTTCAAGCCATACAATGCCTTTTTCAATTTAAAAACATGGTTGGGCAGTTCATAATCTTCAAAACCAGGAGGTTCTTCCACATACACCTTTTCTGGTATAAAACCATTTAAGAAAGCACTTTTGACTTCCATTTGATAAAGTTTGAAATTCATGATGCATGTATATGCAAGTAACATTCTAATTGCCTCTAATCTAGCTGTAGATGCATATGTTTCCTCATAATCTATGCTTTCTTCTTGATTATAACCTTTAGCAATAAGTCTAGATTTGTTTCTTATTATTAAGCTCGTTTCATCAAGTTTGTTCCTAAAGACCTATTTGGTATCAATTATAGGATGATCGTTGGGCCTTGGAACCAATTCCCAAACTTGATTACTCTCAAATTGATATAGTTCATCTTGCATATCCAAAATTCAATGTTAATCATTAATAGCTTCATTTATGTCGTTAGGTTCAACTTGAGATACAAAAGTTGTAACACCCTCCATAGGGCATCACATTTCCAACTAAAAAAAAAATTAAAACCTAAAAATCATTTAACAAAAGGCTTTGCGTTTAAAAATTTAAATTTTTAAAATCTCTTGTTGCTGATAATATAAACTTACCAAAAATATAAGTAATACAGAAAATAGACTGAACTAATTAATACACATGTTAATTATACCACATAATGTTAAACAACATTTAAAACATAATTTACTGAGACTTAAGGAACAGTAGCAAACCAATGATGGGTCCTACTTAATAGCACAGTAACAACACTAACGAGAAAAAAACTCAACATACATGTTCTGTTTTCTCCACCAAACTGCATACTGTTGAAATTGAGAAGATCACACCTTGACGCCGTCATCAAACTCAGAACATTGCCTCCAGTTAAGTCTAAAGAGCTTACTTCGCCTGCTATATAAATTTTGACAATACAAAAATAACAAAACACTACAACAAAGAGGTGAGATCCCCTTTCACCAATACCAGTACGACAGCAAAGAATGATACGAATGACAAAGTCATTCCATACACACAAATGTCACAAATACAATCATGTTAACAAATTATCATTATGTTCAGAAAACATATATCACAATAATATAAACATCAACAGTATATCAACAACAGATATCAATAATATACATATGTAATGATTATGCCACCATGATATGGACCTCGACAATGCCACAACAATATGTACACAACTATGCATATGCATAATGCATCGTATTCCTACTCCATAGAGCTAAACAGTTTCGGATATGAATGGTCCAAAAGATCTGCCACCCATAATGACAGTCTAAGCTAGATGCGAGACATAAATATTGTTTGTCGGGACAATACGCCAGTGCGTTGCAATGGTATATCATGGCCAGGCATATAAGGTGACAAATAGGTCACTATGAATAACCGCGCCATGACGTCCCCAGTAGATCTCCCACCTAGATCACAATATTCAGCTCTCATTCATTCCTAAACAACAAAAGTCATCACAGTCATCAACTATGCATACCAACTCGATGCATATATATGACCCATAATTACGAAAACGCCCCCAAATCTCAATAAATCTCAAATATAGTACGTCCCACCGACAGTACTATTTCTCAATCTGTCCAGGTCCATCACTTTGGCACAACAGTAAAACTAGCTGTTTTAGTCAATCGAGTAGAAATTTTATCGCATTTTCACAATCTCGTCATTTTTACAAACGTTTTTAAATAGCATAAATATATTTTGCTATTTTTAAAATTGCGTACTATTTTTAAATCGTTTTCTCAATCGCGTAAGATTTTTAAATTGTTTTCTTGATCGAAAAGCTTTAAAATCATTATTTTAAAACCGCGTAAGCTATTTTTAATCCTTTTAAACTACGTAGAATATTTTCCTTACGTTATAAATATATTGTGAAATTCTTTCCTTTATTCGTTCATTTTTAATAAATTGTGACAGTATTTTGTCTAGAAAATCTATAAAATATATTTTCTACGTTTTCCTTTAAAAATCCCTTTGTTTAGTTTATAATTACAAAATACACTTTGAAAATTACTATCATACTTTAAAATTCAAAGGTAAATATTTTTCAAGAGTTTTGTTTATTTCTCTTTGATACCATATTTCTAATAAAAATTTGTTTACTTCTTTAAGTCTTAAAAATCCATTTAATTAAGTCCTCATTAAATTAATTACATAAGTCCACACTTTTAAAATAGTTTTGGATTAAAAACATCATAAGTAGTCATGTTGGCCAAAAATCATTCTATGCATTAAAAATCATATTTGATTGTTTCTCATCTTATAATCTCTTATAAAAATTCTTAATCCAATTTATTTTTATTAGATCATCTAGTCCATAGTTAGAAAATAATTTTTGGATCAAAGGTATATGGCATGTTGGCCGAAATTCTACATGTCGTTATAAATCATTTTAAAATTATTTTCCATCTTCTAAATCATTGAAAAATCCATTAATCCAATTAAATCAATTAAATCATTCTTTTAGAAAATGGTTGAGAACATCTTAGTCCTCTTTAGGGATGATGGAGCCGTGAGCTCCCTTGTGTTCTTTGGAACACTCATGCAATCCTTCACATATTATTCATATCTTACAATAATAATTATGCATCAATGAACACATACCATATATTAAAGCAATCATAAAACATATACCAAAAATATTAAAGCTATAGACATACTTGCACACAAAATCAAACACAATTAGGAAAAATAATAAACAACCAAGTGAATGAATCCTTATGGATTCTTCACCACAAACACATCCATTCCGCACCACTAACACATGGTTGATGAGGGTAATCTCCTCTTACCTCATGGAGAAACCTCCAAAGCTCCTTGCTTTGCTTCTTGTACAAGCCCTTCACCACCAATAGCTTTCTTAAAAATCAAAGTAAACACACATATAATCAATATATATAAAACTCGAATAAGAAAACCATGGATTAGAATCATGGTTAGAACCTTGAAAATCAAAAGAAAAGTGAAGATTAATGAACTTCACCAATAAAGCATCAATCTTTAGCTTGAAGAACAAGGTTGAAGATGGATGATTTAGAGAAAGTCTTCAACTACAAAGATGCTTGGATTGATGTAAGGATTCAAGAAATAAGGTTAGTTAAAATTATTGGAGAGTGGAGTTATGGTATAAGGGTGGTGGCCAAAACTCACCAAGAAAGAGGATATGGAGTTTTTGATTTTTGTGAGGGAAAAGGCTTCTTAGACTTGGCTAAGGTAAAGAATGAAGTGAAACCACTTGGTTTTCCTTCCTATCAATTTCATGGAGCTTCATGGGAAAAAATCCCTAAAATCATAAACAAATGTTAAAATCAATAACAAGTGTAAGAATAGGTAAACCATGGTTCAAGCATGGCTTAGAAAACCAAAACTAAAAGATTGGGTGAAGAAATATGAACTTTACCCTTTTTGATAGAAACTTGAAGCTTGGATTTGAAGCTCAAGATGAATGATTTTGTGAAAACTCATAACTAAAGATATTCTTAGAATGGTGTTTAGGTTTGGAAAAGTAGGTTAGATGAAATTTTAGGTGGTTGGATGGTAGAGTAGGGTGGTTGGCCGAATGGCTCAAAGAAGAGCAACAATGGTGGTTCTTGATTTTGGAAGAGAGAAAGTATAAGCCAAGTGATAGAAATTGAAGTGTAAAATGCTCTCCTAATGGTGCATGGCCGTGGAGCTCACTCTTGAGGAGGTGGCCTCTTTGTTTGACCTCCAAGACTCCATCCTAGCCTTAGCTTTCATCAAGGGCTCACATGCAAAGCTTCTCCTCAAAGCTTGCTTCCTATTGGCTCATTCAAGCCTTGTCACATGTTCTTGAATGTTCTTCCTTAATGATGATCACTAATTAAGCTACTAATCTCATTAAGTTTCTATACACACTTAATCTAGTTTAATTAGGTTAATTGGTTACATTACTAATTAATTAGTATTCTTGAAATCTAAGCTTCAAGAGCCATTGATTAAATCAAGGGTTGGTATTAGGTAAAAGCTTCCCAATGATATGATCAAATCTAAGTCATTGGATTTCTTCTCCTTGAAATCCTAACCATTAGATGCATCTTCAAAATTGGAGGGTCAAGATCTTCTCTACTTACTTTCCATCCAATGGTCACAAATGGTCCTAGCCACTTTGTGAGACCAATCTCCACCGTACATTAAATCAAGGATGGATATCCTAAACTTCCTTATTAAGCTTATCTTTACAACCATTGATTAGATCAATGGTTGATATTCAAAACTAAACCTTCTCATCCAATGGTACAAATTAAGTCAAGCCCTCTTTGTTGACTAATTCCTATTGGCTTAAAAATAAATCAAGCCATCAACGTTGACTACTTTTCTAAACGTGGGTCCTGCAGACCAATTGTGGGTCTCACAAACCAAAAGTGGGTCTCACAGACATTTTCGGGTCCATGGACGTTTTATTTGTACTGACTAATAAAATAATATTATAAAAATATAAAATTATTTTATTGTACAGATAAATTCTAAAAATTAAAAGATTGATACACGTATTATTCGAAATTAGGTTTAGTAAGATCCCCTAGCTCCGAATAATTAAAATAAGATTTCTCCAGCCCGAAAATTATTATTTTCTTGACTCAGAGCAAATCACACAAAACACTCAAATAAAGTTATGAAGCAGTCAAATTAATTTTATAACACACAGAAAACATAAAACAGTACAATTGGGACAAAATTGTAATTTAGCCAAAAGTTAGGGTGTTACAACTCTCCCCCTCTAAAAAGAAGTTTCATCCTTGAAACTTACGTATCAGAACAGCAGGGTATTGCTCTCTTCATCTTATCCTCCGGTCTTATAAGTATCTGCACTTACGTCATTCCGATTACATCTACAAAAACTCTTGGCCTCACGTCAACCTCTGTCAATACCTCGAACTTTGGTGATTGTGAAGATCCTGAATTTGCCTTAAAGGAAGGTCTTATGATTTAATAAAACCTCTTGCCTTTTCAAATCATGCATAGGGTAGTTTCCTTCATCACCTTCTTGCTTTATAGCATACGCTTTAATCTTTCCTTTTCTCACAAGTAAATTCGAGTTCATCATGCACTTCAAAAGATTCTACAGACATCATCAACAAAATCAAACTTTCTCAAAATTTGGATTAATTTCATCAAAAGCAATATGTCCTACGATCTTGGAAAATCTCTCTAACTTTTCATAGTCCTTCCTACAAAGCTATTATAAACTTTCTCCTTCAAAACTATTTCAACTTTTGTATTTCAATTCCTTCTTTTGAATCAGCGTGGCCAAGAAACTATTCCTTTTGCATTTCGATAACTTTAGCATCAAACTTCCCCAAGTTATCCTTTCCATTATTCAAAACAACACATTTACATCCAAAGACATGAAAGTGTGAGACATTTGGCTTCCTTCCCTTATACTACTTGGTGTGAAAAATCGGACCAAGTGTATCCTTTCTTGCAATCGCATCAAGAACATAAAAGGTAAAGAAAAGATAGTGAATAGAGTATTGTCCCATTTTTAAGAATGATTATTTTTACCTAAAACTTACCAAGTTCATTAAATTAACACTATTCTTAGAGATATCCAAATGATGAGAGTTGATAAAACCAAAAATAAAAACACAATTTAAGAAAGTACATTATAAAAGTTAAAAGAACAAAGATAAATTCAATAAATTAAACAAGAATGGATTAGATCAAGAGTTGAAAACAATGAAAGATATCATGAAGACATAGAAAGAAAAGATGGTAAGGATCTAATTTCATTCTTGAACTCTTTGATGTAGATGCAATTTAGAAGTGAAATATTGGTTTAAACAATTCTAAATAAGTGATTTATTGGTCAATTCCAAAAGATTAATTAATATCAATCCAACTTAGATTACTAATCCTCTTACGTTGTTTTACAATTAACTAATCCCTTAGTCTAATTCCAAAATAGAAAGACATTATCAAGAACAAAGGAATTAAAAGAAATGGATTGCCTCCTAGATATATATATTCACAACGATCTATCCCTAGCAATTGTAGAAATTATGGTGTTTATCAATTGAAATCTAGGTTCAACTGCAAATTTTTCCAAATCATATTTGCCTTTATCAATTTCTAAAAGATCATTTCCAAATTGATCAACTTAGAAAAGCATTAATAATAGAGATAAACACATAAATCAAACCAAACTAAAAATATGAATTAAACTCATAAAAGAAATTACATCATCCATGTATCAAGATCCATCATCCCCAACAAAGAGAAACTAGTTATACATAGAAAAAGAAACAAATAAAAGAAAGATTAAAACAAACTCCATTGATTTTTGAAGAAGAATCAAGAGTGATTCCAAAGTTGACCTCACGTTCAATTATGACCATTCCTCAACACGTTCATCACGAGCCATCGTCTTTCTTTGTCTAAATCTCCAAACGATGCAAAAACCACGTTGAAACAGATGTAACCTTTCCCTTTGTTTTTCCAATCAATTTACAGGGACAATCAACGTGTTTGACAAGTTTAAGGACCAGACACGGCTTATGTCTCCCATTTCTAAAAAAAATTAAAACCTAAAAATAGACATGGTTGTGTCTCATTCAGAAATTATGTGAACTACGTCAGAAAACGCATTGAAAATTGAAAAGCTGATCAATAATTTTAGGAGACACGACCATGTCTCCCATAGACACGACCGTGTCTAAGTTCAGAATTGCGTAACTTAACGTTGGGGGAGACACGACTGTGTCTCCCATAGACATGGTCGTGTCTTATAGTCAGAAACTTTGTATTAGTTAGACATGGCCATGTCTAAGTCCCAAAATCTTCTGAATAGACCTAGACCATGTTTAAGCTCAACATGGTCCTCTTTTTGCCTTGAAAACACAGTATCTTTGCTTGCTTTCATTCCAAATGTGTTTAATCTCTCAAATTCTACAAAAAACAAAGATAATAATTAGGATCCATCAAAATTCATTAATCAAATGATCACAATTTGTCTATTTTAGAACTATAAAATACAAGCTTATCACTACTCATAAGGGGTTTTCTTTAAAATTAGTCTTATTAGGGCCCTATTCATAACATAACAAGTGATACTCACCGCATCCACCCAAAAGTACCTAGGAAGGTTAGTCTCATTGAGCATAGTTTTTGTTATTTCTTCTAAAAATTAATTTTTTATTTCTACAACTACATTTTGTTGAGGAGTTCTAGGGGCAAAAAAATGATGTTCAATGTCATATTCATCATAAAAGGTTTCAAACTCATGATTTTCAAACTCACCACTATGATAACTTCTTATGGATGCAATGCAAAAACCTTTTTCATTTTGGATAACTTCGGCAAGTCTTTTGAATAATTGAAAAGCATCATTTTTGTGAGATAAGAACAATGTCCATGTAAACTTAAAAAAAATCATCCACAATCACTAATGCATAGTAATTCCCACCAAAGCTCATAGTTCTAGAAGGACAAAAAATATTCATGTGTAAAAGTTGTAAAGATCTAGTAGTTGAAACAATATTTTTGGCTTTAAAAGATACTTTTACTTGTTTTCCCTTTTGACATGCATCATATAGTTTATCTTTTTTCAAATTTGAACTTGGGAAGTCCAATTACTAGCTTTTTTTAGACTAACTTATTTAAGTGATCTATGTGAATGTGAACAATCTTTCTATGCTATAACCATGAATCATCTTCCTTACTTATAAAGCATTTAGCATCATTTGAGGATATATCATCAAGGCTAATCATATATATATTATTGACCCTATGATCACCAAGCTTAACTTACTTATCATTTTTTCCTTCAATTAAGCAACAATTAAAATCAAATATAACTTTATTTGTTTTATCACATAATTGACTAATGTTAAGCAAGTTATGTTTAAGCCTTTCAACAAGTAAAACATTATTAATAGAAGAGGAAGGGGTTTTACCAACTTTACCAACTACTATAACACCCACCGTAGGATATCACATTTATGTTACTTAATTACCAAATTACCCCTTTTACCATAATATATGATTTGTAATGTAAATACGAGTTGTAAAATTTCTTAATATCAATAAGATAAACTTAGCGGAAAATAAAAATATTACAACATCATCACAAATAATTTACATCATATACATTATAAAAGTACTGTCAAAATTATTTATGTATAGACATAGTCCTCAAAGTATTTGAACATTATTTAAAACTAACATACTGCCCAAGTATTACTAGGCAATAGAACCCTCGACATTCTACATGTCCTCCTCAGATTCCTCAGTAGGCTGGAATCCGACTTGACGCGAAGTCCTATGGATAGGTGTCTGCGCAGATGACACAATATTAATCTCGATTGGGACGTGATATCTACCGCCCCAATACTGCCTAATCGACAGCGAAAATTCGACATGTACATAAATAGTTACGAAAAAGAACGTGTCCCTATGAAAAATTCTGCACATATTGATCGTCAACTATCCTTGATAAATTAGTCCCTCCTCATTGGGACTAAGCCTCCAAGCACCAGCTCCGCTGTGGAACTGTAGTCGCACGTACCCAAAGAAACTTGATCGGGCTACCATCCGATCAAAACTCAGCTTCCTCTATAGGAATCTGCTCCTCTACGCCTTCTTGTTCAATCTCTTGCTCAGCGTCTTTACAAATATAAATATAGTACAAAATAGGCATACAAAGAGGTGAGATCACCTACACCAATACCAACATGGTAGCATGGAGTTAACACATACAATATATCATGCAGATACATCATACCATAATTACAATCATGCCCTCAACATTATTTATCATCACAACAGATGTAATAAATAATAATTACAATCATGCCCTCAACATTATCCAAATATTCAACAATTCAATTATCATAAACAATAATTACGATAATGCCATCAATATTATCCAAATATTCAATAGTTCAAATATCACACCGATATCAATACTCAATAATTATGCATGTGCACATAGACTCAATTTCCTACTCCATGGAGCTAAACTTAGGTCGGAGAGATTGATTGAAAAGATCTGTCTGTACCAACATGCCTCAAACGACGTGCCACAATTCTCATAAGTATTTGCACATCTAGCATATACACGACAGTCTTTATCAGATCTTGATTAAGAATAGTGTCTCGGTTAGGATCATCGGTGCGTTGCATCGGTCTAACCCACGATACAGAAGAGCTACCAACTGCCTACTGTAGGCAACCCGTACCCCGATGTCCCCAAGGTCAACGAGAGACTTACACTACGCATATCGCACCCACTCAAGAGATGTATTCTCTCCTAGGCAATTAGTTGTATCTAGTCTATCGAACTTTTCTCAGTTCAAATTCATAATTTCACATTTAGGATCCACACACTGGCCCGTTCTCAGTTTAATCTCATAATCTCATATTCAGGGTCCACACACTGGCCCAACAGTATTTTTACTATTTTTTTTTCAATTGCGAAACCATATTATCTTGTTTTCTCAATCGCGCAATAGTTTTGTCGCGTTTTCAAATCACATATTGATTTTTCAACATTTTTTCAATCGCATAAAAATATTTAAATGTTTTCCAAATCGTGTAGAAATATATAAACGTTTTTCAAATAACGTAGCGATTTTTCATCATTTTTGCAATTGTGTAGCTTAAAAATCATGTTTTTAAGTTACGAAAAACATTTTCTACCATTTTTTCCACTAAGTAAAATATTTCTCAACCTTCAAAATTTCATTTTGACCTTTCCAACTTTCATACCATTTCTTGCTTTTCTTTTCCATATTTTCTAACTTTAAAATTTCCTAACGCGCTCAAAACCCAATGAGTGAGTTATATGTTAGTAAATTTTAAGTCACCAACGTATTCTTCATAATTCTAATTCAATTCTAAAAATTAATCCTCTTCAAAATAAGTTGAGGTTCAAATACTTTCAACCTCTCTTTTCCATTCATATATGAAATTTCCCTTTTTCAAGTGACAAAACATTTGTTTCCATTTCTTTAATCCTTGTACTTAATCAATTAAATTTCCATTCATAAATCATATTTTTACACAAAACCACTCCTTTTAAGCCTCCATGGCCGTGAGGTACTTGGTCCTTGAAACCAAAATATTTGTTCATTTTCCTTACTCTTCTAAACATCCAATTTTACCATTCATGAAAATATTAACTTAGAAACACCTATTTTGAGGTGTTGATGCCGAAATCCTCATGGTCTTTGAAACCAAAAATTGTTTTCCTTTCCAACAATTATTATGACATACATAACATATAATCAACATATTATATTTCAAGCATACCATAAAAGTAATAAAAATCATACTAAACACATAAGCACAAATAAATCATACAAAGCACATAAACCACAGCAACACCAACAAATAATTACATAACTATGGATATGAATCCTCATATAGATTCACCATCCATCAAATACAAGTTCACCTCTCACCACCATACTTGGTTGGTGAGATGAATCTCCCTCTTAACTCTTGGAGAAACCTCCAAAGCTCCTTGGTTTGCTTCTTGAACAATTGATTCACCACCAAAAGCTTCTTAAACACAAAACAAAACACAAGGTCATTAGCATATTAAGCTTAAACAAGAAAGATCATGGATCAAATCATGGCTTAGAACATGAAAAAGAGATAAAGAGTGAAGTTTCCATAACTTCACCTTAAAACCCCTAGAGCTTGATCTTGAAGAAAGTCCTTGAAGATGAATGATCTAGGACTTGGACCAAACTACAAAGTGTCTTAGATTGAGGTAAGGATGCAAGATATGTGGTTGTTTAAAATTATAGAGTGGTGGAAGGTGGTGTTGGGTGCTATGGCCGTGAGTTAGCTTGAAGAGAAATGAGAGAAAAATTTTGTAAAAGCTTTAGGTTTTGGAAATGATAAAGATAAGTAATGAAATGGTCTTGAACCTTTGCTATAGCCTTAAGTCATCACCAAAACCGAACCCCTTTGATCTCTAGGGTTGTGTCCAAGTTCATTAGCCACCTTTTTGGGCATTGTTAGCCATTGATTAAATCAATGGTTGATATTGATGTAGCTTCTAGGTTATAGCTCCAAAAATGATAAGACTAAATCTAAGCTATTGGATCTTTTCTCCTTAAAATCCTAGCCATTAGATGTATCTCCAAAATGAAGGGTCAAGATTTACTCTTCATACTTTCCATCCAATGGTCACAAATGGTCCTAGCCACTTTGTGAGACCAATCTCCACCCTTGATAAAATCAATGGTGGATATTCAAAGCCTTCCTCACCAAGCTTGTTTCCTATTGGTCCATCATAAAGCTGTCATATCCACTAAAGTTGCCTAAGCAGTATAATATTTATTTTTATCTGCTATTAGCCTACGGATAATTATTTACTGCAATTTTTATTGCCCGATAATTAAATACAGTACAATACACAGTAAAAGAAATTTAAACTGTTTCCGGTTTCGGGTTTAGTAAGATCCCTCGTCCCCGTCTCAACAGTACAAAATTTTCTGGCCATAGAAAATTTTTCATTTTTCCAGATCATGGTCCTGCCTTCAAAGACCGCATACAAAATACAGAATAATATTAAAATAATCAAGAAAATATAAAATCTCACAAAAATTTACAAAAATCATAAATATTATGAAATTCATGGAAATCAAATTAGATTTGAAAAATTAATTCAGAATCGACAGATATAAATAAAATACGTAAGATTTTCCCTAGCCCGAAAATTATTATTTTCCTGACACGAAGTAAATCACACAAAACAATCAAATATGATCACAGAATAATCAAAATTATTTTACAGTACATAGAAATCACTAAACAGTAAAATTCTGTTATTACTGTCAAATAGTTAGAAAATTTGAGGTGTTACAACTACAAGGATTCTTCTCTTTGTTGTTGTCTCCATATGTTACATACCCATACTTCTTGGGGATAAGGAAAGAAAACTTGGAGTCATCTTTGGTCATGTTCTTGGAGCAACCACTATCAAAATACTAACTTGAGTTTTTGGTCTTCAAGCACACCTACAACACATAGAGGTGGCAAAACGGGTTCAACCCGTTGGGTTGGCCCGCCAACCCGTAATTTTTTTACGGGTTGGGTTCAAGATTTTAACCCATTTTTGATTTCTAACTCAAGATTCTACAAAAACCCGCTTTTCGCATAACCCGCGGGTTAATGGGCAAGAATTCATTGAAATGATTGGCTCTTTGCGAAAGTTTTTAAAAAAAATACAAGCTATGTTACAAATTAGTCTTATTATTTGTATTTATGATATTTTTATGAGTATGATACTAAATTTATTTTATTTATTTTATTTTTTTTGTTAACCTCTATAAATTATAATTTTTCTATTTTTAAATTTTTATGATTTTTTTTATTTTTTATACATTTTGTTTTATTTTTTTCAGGATCAACTCACTTACTTTTTTTTTTTTTTTTTTTTTTTATAAATCACCAACAAATCTTTTGAATAATCCAACCCGCACTAAAGCGGGGTGGGTTAGCTCTTCCAACCCATTTTTCAAAACGTAGCTATGCCAAGCCTTCCCGCATTTTTGCGGGTTGAATGCGGCGGGCGGGAAAGAAAACTTGAAGCATATTTTTGGCTGTTAGCCCATTTTGCCACCTCTAATAACACACATTCAAATTTTAACCTTTGGTACCTAAATTTTCTTGGGTCCTTGTGTGTTAGCTTTGGGCAAGGTGTCATTGGGAACCCAAACCCTCTTAGTTCCAACCTTGGTGTTGATGTTCTTCATTACATTACATGTTGAAGCACTAGGCCCCTTCTTCCCTCAATGAAAGTATTTGATAAAGGGATTGCTTGAAGTACTTGAGGAAACAAAAAAAAAATTATAAAACTTTTGTTGGTTTTTGGGATTATACCTTAAACTGGCCTTTTGGAAAACACGTCTTTGTTTCTCTAGCAATATGTTTAAGTTAACTCTTCCAAAGGTGAAGTTTGAAAGAATATTTTTCAAATCCTCAATTTCTTTTTCAAAAGCTTTACACGATGAGCAAGATGAGGATATGGATGCATTTTCATGTGAAGAACAAGTCATGCATGATGAGTTAGCATCGATTAAGCCTAGAGTTTCATTCTCAATTTTGAGTTCTTCATCTCCTTTTTTAAGATAGAAATTTTGTTTTCCAATTAGGAGATTGTTTTATTAGAAGATGAAACTAATTTTGTGAGGCTCATGGATTCATCATGTAATTCTTCAAAAGCATATTGTAATTTACTATAGGAAGGTAAAGAGACTAGGTTAAAAGAAGTTACCTTGATGTCACTCTCTTCTTCTTCTTCTCCTCTAGCCATGAGACATAGATGGACTTTCTCATTTTCTGAACTATCGGTAGAATCCATGTCATTGTCTTCTCATGTTATGTAGGTTCTCCTTCATTTCTTTTCTTTAGAAGGTCTCTTCTCAAACTTCTTCATCTTCTTTAGATACATGTGGCATTCCATCTTCATGTGCCCCGATTTTTCACATTTATAGCATGTTGGAATATATGAGGTTCCTTCCCTTTTATGATAGGTCTTCTTTGGAGGGAAAGGTGACCTTCTTTGAATTCCCTTATTCTTAAGGGATTTTTAAAATCTTCTTACAAGGAGACTAAGATTCTTCTCATTTAGCTCAAAGTTTTCTATGTCATCTCCATCATCTTCATCATCATAATCAATTGTGGAAGAAGTGACTTTGAGTGCAATCCCTTTTTTTTTGGTCATGCTCCTCATTTTGATTAAGCCTATTTAGCTCCAATTCATGCTCTTGGAGCTTCCCAAAAGAGTGGCTAGTGTCATTGTTGATAGATTCCTTGACTCTACAATAGTTGTTACTTTGAGTTGTCAATTCCTACTTAAACACCTCAAAACTTTATTAATAAAGTCTTTATTAGGAAAGGTTTTTCCCAATGAAGCAAGATGATTTATAATATGAGTGAACTTCTTTTGTATTTCTTGAATGTTTTCTCCTTGGTTCATTCTAAAAAGTTCATACTCATGAGTGAGAGTATTTATTCTTGATCTTTTTACTTCACTTGTACCCTCATAGGTCACTTGTAAAGTATCCCACATTTCTTGGGTAGTTTTACAATTTGACACCCTAAAGAACTCATCATACCCCAAGGAAGTGGTAATGATATTCTTGGCTCTCAA
This sequence comes from Ormosia emarginata, assembly GCA_029884605.1. Taxonomy (NCBI): domain Eukaryota; kingdom Viridiplantae; phylum Streptophyta; class Magnoliopsida; order Fabales; family Fabaceae; genus Ormosia; species Ormosia emarginata. The sequence continues at coordinate 7,751,845 of JAQQTP010000056.1, read as the reverse complement.
ATTGTATTAGACATTTTTCTTGTCTTCATCGGTCCATTTATTTCTTGTTATATTAGTTCTTACACCATCAACTATATGTGTGGGGACAAAGGGACCATTTTTAACGACATTCCACACATCAAGATCAATAGCTTCAATAAAAATTTTCATTCTTTCTTTCCAATAAGCATAATCATCCCTATTGAAAAAGGGAGATCTATTTATAGAAGAACTTTCGGAAGAAAAATCATGTCAAGCCATCACTTCTCTTGAAGTTGCTAAGCTCTTTACACAAGAGTCTAGCTCTAATATCATTTGTTACCAAGTGGCCTCAATACTCAAGAGGGGTGTGAATTGAGTTTATAAAATATTTTTACAAATCTTTCACAAAATACTTATTTATCAATTTTCGTTGAAGCTATTGATTGATAGAGATGAATGGATAGAGAAGATTGAATACTTTCACTCACAAATGAATCAACTAAAGAAGATAATATTCAAGCAAGCAAATAAACTAATGCACAAAAGTAAAGGAGTAGAGTTTAGAAGATCAAACACTAGATTTATCCTGATTCAGCCACTCTTTGTGACCTACGTTCAGTCCTCAAGTAATCACTCGCGATTTTCTACTAGAACTTCAAGCTTGAACTGGTGCTTGCAACCTTTACACAATAAAGCACTCAACACACCTTGGGATACCTCACCATTTGTGCTTAAGCCTCAACTTCAAGGGATACCTCATCCTTACAATCCTTGAGGGATACCTCACCCTCTTTACAGAATAAACTGAGTATGAATGATAAGAAACACTCTTAAGAGTAGATAATACAAATTGAAGCTTAATGGGTATATGGATTCACACTTTGAAGTTCAAAACAGAGGATTAAGTGAAATAGTTGTGAAAGCTCGTATTAATACTCAACCAAGTTTTTCAGATTGATTTTCTAACCTCCATAAATGCCCAACAACTTGTATTTATAGTCCATTAAAGATTATAGTCATTGGAGGTTGGTTGGAGCATTAAATGCTTCAAATTAACCGTTTATTTCTGTTTCTGGAAAACTCTGTTATTCAAATAACAGGTATGTTATTTGAATAATGCCTTACATAACACGTAGGAGAAAAGCTTACTATAATGTGTTATTCGAATAACACTTATGTTATTCAAATAAACCTTTTAAAACCTGTTTTCTGAAAAATGTGTTATTCGAATAACAACTTGGTTATTCGAATAAATCACTTAAGATCTAGTTTCTAAAAAATGTGTTATTTGAATAATAACTTGGTTATTCAAATAAACTATACGCACCAAGGCTTATTTTAAACCTTTATTCAAATAAAGTTTAACCAGATTGAATTCTTGGCTTCTATGACTTTGGTTATTCAAATAATGAAACATTTATTCTAATAAACCATTTGAAAAACATTTCATATAACTTTTAAATATTGTCAATTGATTCCAAATGATCTTATAAGCTTTTGGGCACTTTAGTAAATGTTTTTTTGGAAACCAAAAACCATTTTGAAGCCTTGAAAACATATGTGCTATTTGGGTTCTTTGAAAATCAAGTTTTAGAGCATTAGTGTGAACCATTTTTATACCTTTACACAATGATCTAAGTCCTAAAACTATTCTTGAAGGTCTTGGACTTGATTTTGCAACATCTTAATGTTTGTTATCATCAAAACAAAGTTTTCAAAGGCAATAGCCAATTACACCTTTAACTCGCAAATAACCAATTAGAAAATGTATATAATAAGTTATTCAACAAGTCAGAATATTGTGTTCTCTTTCAAAACAAAAATAACCTGTTATTAAAGGTCAATAATCAATTATTGAAGCCAAAACTACTCCAGGAGAAACACAAATAATCGATTACCCATATGGGGTAAACAGTTATTCACGTGGTCCAGTAAAATGTGACACATCCTTTTTCACCATAACCAATTATGGAACCCCCCATAATCGATTATGGATCTCCTTAAAACGGAAAAACAAGGTCATTCCTACCATTCACGTTCGTCCATCTTCCATCTTCATCTTCTTCCTTTCAACCACCCTCTCGCACCCACTCTCTCAAACACTTCACCCACCTCAAATCCAACCAAAATCCACCATTTAAACACTCTTTCCACTTAAACCCATCACTTCCCACCAATTAAAACTCAGAAATTCTTCCAAAATTTCACTATTTTCATCTTCTTCTCTCTCCTAAACCACGCCCTAAACCCCTTTTTCCACTATGGCTAGTAGTTTTTACCCAAAGAAGTCACAAACCGAGAATCCTTTAGTTGCTAAGCAAGCTCCTGTCCCAGTCTTTGACCCGGATCTTCCTCTGAGCTTGGACCACAGAAGGTACTTCTCCCATGTAGCCCAAATGAACAAATATCTCCTTGAGTTTTAAGCTCGCAACCTGATTCAACCCAAATACATGGACTAAGATTTCTTTATTAAAGAAGGGTTCACTTTTCTCACTGAGCTCTTGGAGCACCATGGGTTAAAAACATTTGTCACCTTCCATTGTAAGAATTATCTTAACCCGCTAAAGTTTTTTTTTTCTGTAATCTAGCTATTAGTGGTGAAAATTTGGTCACTGAGATCAAGAGGCATATAATCATTGTAAAACCTAGTGATTGGACTCATCTTTTTGGTCTGGCTCACTTTGGGCAAACTTTAACAGAAGACAATCACAAGAATTAAGAAGGGTATGATAGACAATCACATAATCAATATGTCTTGGCACATATCCTTGTTCCTAGAGCAAGTAATTATGCCTTGCTTAAGGAAGAGGACATCTTCTTGCTATGGGCCATAAAATAGAAGATGCACATCAACTACCTTTTTATATCATGCACTACATGATGAAGACAAAAAGAAAGCTCATGATGGACCTCCCTTATGCCTTGATCGTTGCCAACATTCTCAATCAATACAAGCTGAGCCTAAGTGATGAAGGAGTTGTTTGTCTCACTAGTCACAACAAGTTCATGAAGTCCACTCTTAATCGTATGAAAATGAAGAAAGAAGATGATGTTTGGGTTTATGGTGTTGGGCATAGTGTAGCTACACCAGAAGGAGAAGTGCTCATTGCCCTTGCTGATGTGGTCATGGAAGATGTAACACCCTCCCTAGGGTATCACATGTCTGACTTCCGACTCATAATCTGAAAATGTTTTCATAAAAGGTTTGAGTTAAAAACGTGGGTTTAAAAAATTTCTTTGTTTACTGAAACATAAACTTACTGTAATCCATAAGTATTACTGAAAATATATTTAAACTAATTCATATATAACATTGACACCAATTAATATTTCATAATTTAAAGAGAAATATAAAATTAACAGACTTTTTTTTTTCAACAGTAGCAAACCCCATGACGGGTCCTACTAAATAGCACTATAACACTAACGATAAAACTTAACATACTCATTCCTTATCTTGTATCCAAAAACTTGTTGCATCGAACTCTACTCCTTGTCTACTCGAACACCTTCGAACTTGAGTCACCCACTCTTCAATGTTTTCATCAATCTCTTTGAGTGTCCATCGCCTGTTATGTCTAAGATTTTGATCATTCTTTCTACTGTTTAATTTTAACAATACGTGATTTGACGAAAATTTGACAACATAACAAAGAGGTGAGATCACCTACACCAAAGTACCATATACATGGCAATATATAACACATAACAAACAATATCATACAGGACATCATATCAAACTTCCAATAATATATTCAATATTAATCAACTATCATCATCAAATCATTTATCAATTCAATTATCATAAACAACAATTACGATAATGTCCTAATTATCATCATCTTCATCCAAGTATTCAAAACAATTGTCATAGCCAATATTCCTCAATTAATATATCACACGATATAAATGTTCGGATTATGCATGTACACAAGACTCGATTTCCTACTCCATGGAGCTAAAACTCGTCGGAGAAAATGATCGAAAAGATCTGTCGGTTTTTATGCCTCGTTCCACGTGCTATAATCCTCATTTTGATTTTGCACATCTAACATATACACAACAGTCTTTATCGGATCTTGATTAAGAATAAAAATCTCGGTCGGATCATCGGTGTGTTGCATCGGTCTAACCTACGGGAAGAAGCTCGACCAACCACCCGTGTAGGCAACTCGCACCACGATGCCCCCAAGGTCAACAAGTGACCTACACTACGCATATCGCACCCACTCAAGAGGTGTTTTCTCCTAGGCAATCAGTATATCCATTCTCATCGGACCATTCCAATGCATGTATAATGCACCAAATCCAATCATAGACAAATATGTCATTTTCTCACAAACAAATGGCATGTATGGACACTTTGTTCAACAAGAATCATATTGTACTTTCAACAAATGAAAAATCATGTTATCACGTTTTCATAGTTGTAAAACACTTTTACCGTATTTTCACAATCGCGTAACATTTACGTTACATTTTCACAATCCAAAAACTTTTCTTTACAAGTATGTTTTCACAATACCATAACACTTCTTTTATATTTTCACAATACCGTAACACTTTTGTTACATTTTTAAAATTCCAAAACGTTTTTTTTATTACGTTTTTACAATACAAAACACTATCAAGCATTTACGTTTACAAAATTTCGTAACATTTTTGTTACGTTTTCAAAATGTTGTAACTCTTCTGTTGCACTTTTAAACCACGTACTTAATTTTTAACGTTTTTCTCAATCGCGTAAAAACATACGTTTCTCAAATCGCATAGTATTTTTTCACTGTTTCAAAATCGCATAGTATTTTTTCACTGTTTCAAAATCGCGTAACTTAAAAATCATTCTTTTACGTCACATAAATCATTTTTCATCATTCTCAAAATATTTAAAACACTTTCCAAATCACATAACGATTTTCCTTCATTTTCACAATCACGTAAAAATAATTCATCACTTTTCAATCATGAAAAGTGATTTTTCAATAAGTAGTTCAAATTAAGTAAAATATTTAAACATAATTCAAATCGCGTAGAAATATTTCAATGTATTAAAATTGCGTAGAAATATTTTTCAGTATTTCAAATTGTTTTTAAGATACGTGAAAATATTTTTCAACATTTTTCAATCACATAAAATATTCCTCAATATTCCAAACATTATTTTGGACTTAAATAAATCAATATCATTTTTAACACATTGTTCAAAATTGCGTAGCTTAAAAATCACGTTTTTAAGATAATGAAAACGTTTTTCATCACAATTTCATTACAGAAAATATTTCTTAACCTTCAAAAATTCCTTTTCAACTTTTTTCAAAATAATATAACTTTATATTTTATTTAATATATTTTCTTACTCAAGAAAATATTTTTCCACAGTTCTTTACTAAAGAAATTCTTTTTCAAAATATACTTCACAAAAAAAAAATCACTTTTCCATTTTGATGTAAATCAACGTTTCAAAACTTAATATTTTTTTTTTTTAAAATGAGTTTGAACGTATTTCAAAACTTGAAAATAAGTTATACGTTAAGAAATTTTCAAAACACCATTATATTCTCCATTTTTCCCAAATCATTTTCAAACACAACCTTCTTCAAAATAAATTGAAGTTGAAAAAAATATTTTCGTTTACAAAAACTTGATTTTCTCAAGTGATAAACGCCTTCGATTCCCTTTCCAAAATCCTTGTATTAAATCCAATTCGTTTTTATACTTTGAAATTCACTTTGTTCATAAAAATCAAGGCATTACAAGCCTTAAAAAAAAAAGCGTAAATGATGATTATTGAAAACCATCAAATATTTTTTTCTTTTAAATTGATATGGTTCTACACAAACAAAATCATTAAAAATCCTTTACAAAAACGTAAGACTCATAGTCTTTGAAAATCAAATCATTTGTTCATTTTCAATTTTTCACTTTCTTTGCAAATCCATTTTCACTTTCTTTACAAATCCTTTTTCACTTTCTTTGCAAATCCTTAAAATCATCATTGCTATTTTCATTTAAATCTCATGTTTAGTTAAACACTTAGAAACTTTTTACACAAAATAAATTAATAAAAATCCTTCTAAAAACCGTGTTCTTGTTCTCTTGAAAAACAAACCTTTTGTTTATTTTCCAAATTCTTCAAATCATCCGTTTTTATCATTCAAGAAAATCTTAAGTTATAAACACCTATGTTGAGGTGTCTTGTTCGAAAATCCACCATGTTCTAAGTACTTTTGAAAATCAATTCTTTTGTTCTTGAAAATTTTCAACATGAACCCTAATCAAGGCATCAAAACCGTAGCTCTTCCTTGGCTATTGGAGCCAAAAATCAATTTCCTTTCCACCATCAAGTCATGGCATATACATATATATTTCATCATAAATAATATAAGCATACCATCAAAGCCATAAAAGCATGTATAAAATTGCATATCAAGCATATCATCAAAGCTATAAAATCATGCAAAGCATATCAAGCATAGAAAATTAATCAAAGCTCATAAACACCCACAAATTAATTACATGACCATGGATATGAATCCTCACATGGATTCCACATCCATCAAATAAAATACCATCTCTCACCACCATGCTTGGTTGGTGAGATGGATCTCCTCTTACCTCTTGAAGATCCTCAAAAGCTCCTTGTTTTGCTTCTTTTTCCAAGTCCTTCACCACCAAGGGCTTCTCAAATACAAAACAAAATACATAGAAATTAGTATACTAAGCTTGATTAAGAGAAACCATGGATCAAACATGGTTTAGATCATGAAAAAGAGAGAAGAAAATGAAGTTTCCTTATACTTCACCTCAAAAACCCAATAACTTTGATCTTGAAGAAACTCCATGAAGATGAATGATTTAGAGAAAGTCTCCAACATGAAAGTTGTTTAGAATATCTTGTAGATTCAAGATCTAAGGTTGGATGAAATTAAAAGAGCTTGGATGGTGATTTTAGGGTATTTCTCTTTAAATTGTGAGTTGTTTTTGGCGGTATAACCGAATGGTTTCTCTTGAAGCACAAAGATGAAATTTTTGATTTTTTGATAGAAACTTGAAGCTTGGATTTGAAGCCCAAGATGAATGATTTTGGAAAAACTCATAACTAGAGATGTTCTTAGAATGGTGTTTAGGTTTAGAAAATCACGTTGGATGAAATTTTTGAGCGATGGAGGGTGTTCTTGATGGTCATGGCCAAAACTTGCTTGGAGGAGAGGTGGAGAGAAAAGTTTGATGAGTTTTTGCTTTTGGAGGAGACAAAGATGATCAAGAATGATCAATAATACCAAGATAGCTAATAATGGTCTTCAAAGCTCTCAAAAAATCAGACCAAAACCGTGCCCCCCCTTCTTGCATTCACATTCTTTGCAAAAATCAAAAGTATGGAACCCCCATAATCGATTATGATGTCCTAAAACGGAAAAACAAGGTGACCATTCAGACATTCGACATAAAATCTTTCATCTTCTTTTTTCAAACACTCCAAAACCATCACCTTCTCTCATCATAATGCATTCAATAAAGTTCTCAAATTCATTATTTGCCATCATTTGAAGATTTCTAGCCATTGATTAATTCAAAGTTCTTCCATTTAGGTAGATTTTTAATTTTAGAGAAACTTCAAATTTAGGCCATCCACGATTTTTCTCCTTTAAATTATGGCCCTTTTTTCACCAAAATTAAGGGTCAAATTGTTTCCTTTGGTTTAAATCAAGGTCATCCTAATTAGTCTTTGACCCGGATCTTCCTTAGAAGACTTTCCACCATTGATTAATTACTTCTCCAATGGTATAAATGAACTTTAATACTTTTTGAGATTAAATCTCCAACTTGATTTAATCTAAATCCAATGGTTATAAATTTCTTTATTTTTCAAGAAATTCTACACCTTTTTACATCTATGGTTGATATCAAAGCCTTCCTAACTAAAAACATTCTCATCTTCCATTGATTAAATCAATTATATTATCCAAGCTTCTTTATTAAGTTTTTTTTAACCTTTGATTAAATCAATGGTTAATATTAACTAAGTATTCTCATCCAGGGAGGCATATAAATCATTTAAAACTTTTTTGTTATAAGAATTGGACTCAAAGATAATATTTATTCTCATTAGTATCCTCACAAACTATTTTCTTGATTTTTATCATCACAATAATTAAATACAAGAATTAAGAAGGGTATAAAAATCACATAATAAAATTTTTGGCAAATCCTTGTTCCTATTCGCAAGTAATTCCTATGCCTTGCTTAAGGAAGAGGACATCTTCTTGCGTATGAAAAAATTTTCAAGATGGGACCCATCAACATACCTTTTACGGGCCCATCATGCAAAAATTTTAAAATCATCCAAAAATCAAAAAATTATAAAATGCATGAATATCAAATCCCTTACGCCTTGAATTAATTACCTAACATTCTTAATTACGTAACGTTTTCTAAGTGACAGGAAATTTTTTTTTCACTAGTCACAACAAGTAAATCACTCAAAACGATCAAATCTTAATCGTATGAATAAACAAAGAAAATAATTTTACAAATTTCATAAACAAAGTTGAAATTAGTGTAACTCAAAATTATTGTTTAAGAGATTGGAAATTTTGGGGTGTTACAGAAGAGGCCCCTGTTACGAATGAAGACTAGATTCTAGCTACTATTGCAAATCTTCAAGCCCAGCTTATGAATTTCTAGGTCTATGCAAAGCATAGCAATGGAGCTATCTATGACCGCTTAAGAGTTATGGATGACCGTTTGGATAGGATTAAGCGTCGCCTTCCACCATCGGAGGATGATGGGGCTTAGGCATAGATCATATCTTTTAGATAATCTAACTCTGCTTTAGCTATATTATTATGTTTTAGGATATTTTGAACTATATTGGCTACTTAGTGGTTATGATCCTTTAATGCTCATCTAACCATAGTGGGTTTATCTTTTGGACATGATGTTCATTATCTTAGCTTATGTTACTTTTGACTAGCATGACTGGTTTTAGTAAATATTGCATATGTTGTTGGTTTTGCATACTCTATCTTTGGATATACTATTGAAATAGATATCTTATTGATGAAGTGCTTATTGAATATTTGTTTTTGGCAATAGTTTTTGTTATTTCTCTCTTTGTCAAAGTCTATATATTGCATTTTTTTATCATGACAAAAGCGGGAGAATTTTTTGGATATATAATATTAAGAAAAGGAATGTGTACAAATTTAATGATATTGGGATTCCAAAATTAGAGGGCAGTTGCGCATATTTGATCTAATTACCTCTTGAAAAATAAAGAGGGAGTAAGTCTCTAACACCTTTTTGTGAGTTCTAATTTATTTGAACTAACTTTTTTTTCAATGGTTGTTTGCCATCATCAAAAAGGGGGAGAATGTAATTAGCACTAGCAAAGACAATGGTTTTGATGATAATAAACAAGAAAGAAATGGTTATGTAAAGATCAAGTTTCAAGGATCTTCAAGTTTAGCTTATAGGACTTAGATCTTGTGAAAAAGTAAAGAGGAATCATACTAAGTTCATATCTCATTTTTATTCAATTTAAATCTCCATGAAAAATCATGTTTAATACTTATGAAAATATTTATCAAGTTTAAGCAAAATAGTTTTAGAAAGGTCGGAAAGGTTTTGGGAATCTTTAGTCACAAAGGCATTTAGAAATCATCTTTTCTTGATAGCTAATAATAGATTATCTAAATTCAATAGCAGATTATCTAAAACCAATAACAGATTATCTAAAACTAATAACAGATTATTCGGAACCAATAATAGATTATCTGAAGACCATAACAGGTTATTTAACAAAGTCAGAAGCGCACGTTTTGTTATTTTAAAAGGAATAACTGATTATGGAATGTCCATAACAAGTTATTTGACAAGTCAAAAGTGTGCCTCTTGTTTTTTAAACTACCTAACCGATTATGGCTTCACAATAATCGGTTATTCGTGTGTAACAGTGTTTTCTGATAACATAAATAATCTAATAACACAAATAATCTATTGTGTGAAACCAATAATCTATTATTCATGAGTAATAATATGTTATGTGAAATCGATAATCTGTTATTTGAAACCAATAATATGCTATCTAGGTGGCAGAAAACGAAAAAATAACAGTTATTTCACTTGTATTTAATGCTCCAACTACTCCCAACGGCTCTTAAATGTATTGGGCTATAAGTACAAGTGTTTGGGCATTAAAGACAAGTGGGAAATCAATTTGAAAATCATTCTTGAGCATCAAACATGAGTTTTAACTCTCTTTTCTCATAAACTCTTCTTTTGAGCTTTAGTGTGTGATTCCTTGATACCCATTGAGTTTCAATTTGTATTATATAGTCTTGTGAGAATTTTCCATTTATCTACACTTTGTTTTTTAGTAAAGATGGTGAGGTATCCCTCAAAGAATTGCAAGGGTGGGGTATCCCTTATTGTTTCAAGCATAAAGGGTGAGGTATCTCAAGGTGTGTTGAGTGTTCTACCTTGTAAAGGTAGGAAGCACATGTTCAAGCTTGAAGTAATAATGAAAAATCTCGAGTGATTACTTGAGAACTGAATGTAGGTCACAAGAAGTAGCTGAACTAAGATAAATATTGTGTTTGCTATTCTAAACTCAAACTCCTTTACATTTGTGCTTTATTTTCATATGCTTGCTTGAATACTTTCTATCGTAACTTGTTCATTTGTGAGTGAAGTATTATATCTTCTCTATCTATTCACCTCAATCAATCAATAGCTTCAACGAAAATTGATATTTAAGTATTTTGTGAAAAGTTTGCAAATTTTTTTTATAAACTCAATTCACCTCCCTCTTAAGTATTGAAGTCATTTAGTAACATGTTTCAGTCATAGCTGCAAATTGAATAAGTAAACATGGTGCTTGCTTTCTTGTTGGCCGAATAGGCTTGTGGATTTTCTGGAAAAAAAATGTCAAGTCTTACTCTTTTGCACTAATCTTGTTTCATTCTTTTTCCAATTCTGGTTAAATATTATGCCCCTAAGAGATCATTTTTTTTTTCATTTATTTGCTGGTTGAATACATGTTCAAGGAAGAAGATGTGATTTATAGGTGGAAGAGATTTTTGAACATAATTGTCGATGAGAAGAGGCGAAAATCTGTTTATGTTAATTGGTGGTGTATGACGTCTTTTATTCACTTAAAATTCTATTTTAATTACTTACTGCCCGTATAGGCATTGAGGGAATTAATTTGCATGTTGTTCCTTCTCAAATTGATTCATTGAAGATGTGATTTTGTTGCCATGAGCGTGCATGGCTGTTTGTGGAAGGATTCAAGTTTTGATATGGGTAACAATTTCCTTCTTTGATGAATGGATAGAAATTTGGTCGATATGATTCTGATTTCCAAAGATTTTGGTTGTTTTGCTTAATCTTATCAAATTTTATTTTATTTTTTTATAATTATTCCTTATCAAGTCTACCCCTTATTCTTTTTAAAACCAATTTGACTCTATTGTGATAGAAATCAAAGCCCATTATGATTGATAAGCAAAATAACTCAATCTTTTTGCAATTTGGTTTTCAACGAGAATTGTTTCTAAAGGAGCAACCAGAAATTTTTTTTTTACATCATGGGTTTATATATTCTTGAATATAAAATCAGTATTTCACAAAAAAAATATATTCTTAATGGTTTTAATATATGTAGGAAAAATGAGAAAGTAATGATTCCTTTGATCCAATGAGCAAGGAAATATCTTATGGCCATAAGTAGTATAATTGTTTAGGGGATGCCCTAGACTAGTTGATAATGTAATTGGCTCAAGAGTTACCAATCTTGGAGTCCAATACCCTGAGTAGAAAATTCAAGACTTGGTATTAGAAGAGAAAAGAAAAGGAGTGAAAAGTGTCATATGTTGTTTTCTTCCCTGAGTTTTCAAAAAGAAAGAAAAAAAATATTTTTCTAAAATTTGTTCCTGATGAGTTTCATTAACCTTAGATTATGACTTGCAAAGAAAACTTTAGTTAAGAGGTAGAAAATATTTTTCATATTAATTGTGATTGAAATATCATTTGTTCAAATTTAATTGATTTCTTTTTCCAACTTAGATTATTGTCTCACTCTTTATTAGGGGTGTAATTTAGTTCGGGTAATCCGATCAACCCGACCAAATCGAATCGAACCAATTAGTTTGGTTCGGTTTGGTTTTGATACACTTAATGGTTCAGTTAAAATCCGAACCAATTGAAGCTCAATTGGTTCGGATCACGGGTTCAGAATTTTGAACCCGTGAACCGAACCGAACCACTTGAACCCCTTTTTTTTTCTAAACATTTTCACTTTCAAACTTCTAAACCCATAATACTAACCCTAACTCCTCTGAATTTTTTCCTAAATTTGTTCCCCTCGCAGCTCCCCTTCGCCACTCCCCCTCGCCACTCACCGCTCCCCCTTGCCACTCGCCCTCGCCCTTGCAGGTCGCCGCTACTCCCTCAACGTTGCGCCCTGCTCGACGTTGAGCCATGTTCATGACTACGCCCTGCTCGCCGTAGTCATGCGCATCCCGCTTGCCACCGCTCAGTATTGGTAACCAGGTACTCGTATCTTACACCCATTTTCTACTATAGTGCCTTGGTCTCTTTGGTGGTTGGCATAATAATGGAAGGGTGACCCAAGGGTGCACAGGAACCCCATTTTGATCTGGTTTCAGGGTTATCAACTTGCCATCATTACCCTTAGTTTTAGCAAAGTATGCCTTGCCTTGCCTCCACAATTTCCCCCTCCTCTTTATAAATGGCACATTTCAAGCCATCGTACATGAATTTCCATTTCTTGAATATACATGTTCATAACACGGGTATATTGGTTGAAAGTTGAAAATAACAACCAAGTAACAGTGATTTCCAAGGTATACATGTTCATAACACGGGTATACATGTTCAAAGGAAGGTATCCCCTCTGTTTATGTCAAGGTAGACCCAGAAGTCTGCCTTATCATGTACCCTTTCGTTAAATTTTGTTTAGAGATATATTTTGGTTCTGGTGTGTAGCTATCACATGACACCTATTTTGTGTTGACCATCCATAATCCACGAGATGTATTATTTACTCCACTTCATTTAACTGACACTCCACTACATTACTGAATTTTATTTTCATTTTCTTCCTACATGGGAGTTGTTTTAGAGGTTAAAATTTTCACATAATGGGAGGCACTTGCCGCATTTTTCAGGCAGTAAGTATTAAGAACCAGGCTAAGTTTTCCTACTTCACTGTTGGACAAGCCAAAATACCAAAATAGATAGAGAATAGTCTAAAACAAAGTGTCCTTTCCCCCTTCTGTAATTGCATAGATTACTCAAATTTGATTGCATTTTGGCCTTCTGTATCTATAATGCAAAGAATATTACCAAAATTCTGATTGTGTTATTGAAAAGATGTTTTCCTAAATAACATTTATCCACTTAATTCTTTTGTGGGTTAGGGGGAGGGGGGTACAGAAACCAAAAAAAGAAAGATAGATATTTGACTTAAATGTATTTACCTCCTAGGAAAGCTAACAATTGAAGTGTCTGTACTCATGATTACTATGTTATCATTGTTGTTAAGGTTGTTATTGTTAGGCTGCAATTGATCCAGATTACCCAATTCTTTCTGTAGATAGCTGATCAAATAGCTGAGGTTCTCAACTTTTTTGGGTGAGTGTGTTCTACCTTAATCAGCAATTGCTTTCCCATTAGTGACATGAAGAAAATTACTTTAGAGTAATTTCCATTTGGCTTTAAATATTGGCAGTTTTGTGTTTTAATCTACAATGTTGACAATTTTAAGTTCCTTCTAGAATGGATAGATTAGAAATGATGGGTTAATAATTTGTGTAATTGAGCATAGAAGCTGATTTAACCTTTCCTTCATCTTAGGAAGGCAATCTGACCCCCTGCTCTCTTTCTATTTGCAGTCTTAGTGCATTCATGTGTATGGGAGCAACTGCTTGGGCTTACATTCTTACCTTATTTACTGTAAGTTTTCATGTGTGCACCCCTCCCCCTTCTTTAATGGCTTTATTTAAGTTTCAATCATGGGATCTTACTGGTCTTTCTAATTCTTGACAACAGATGAAGTATAGACAACGTGTTCTTGGTTTGATACTTGTTTCTCCTCTATGTAAAGAAACATCTTGGACTGAATGGTTTTACATCAAGGTTCTTTTTTAATGCCTAAATGATTGTGTCTTCTTGTACAAGTAAATCTCACATTTTTCTTAAGATTTTGTAATATTTGCAGGTCATGTCAAATTTACTCTACTTTTATAGCATGTGTGGGGTGGTAAAGGAAATATTGTTGAAGCGGTACTTTAGCAAGGTATACTTATGCTTTCAAAACCATTCCTTTTTCTACTTTTAGTATGTGAGGCTAAGTCATTTAATTTTATTTGTGGTTATAGGAAATTCGAGGTGATACTCAGTCACCGGAGTTGGATATAGTTAAAGCATGCCAAAGGTTAAGTCTATATTATTTGGAAGAACAAAGGTTAGTCTATGTTCTAACATTATTTGAAATTTTGGATACATTATGTGCACTTTTCTGTATTGTATATATAATTATTTAGCTAATATGTGTTAAAAAAATTAATGGTCAATCCGATCACCCGAACCAACTCAATCCATAAATATTCGGTTCGGTTTGATTTAGATTTAGCTATAAAAAAACAAGAAAACCAAACCAAACCAAACTAATTAATTTTGATTAGTTCAAATTTATTTTTCTCAAAATTCGAATCAAATCACTCACTTCCACTCCTACTCTTTATTACATGATATTTCAATTAGTAAGGATGCCCTATATAGCATGTAGGCTCAGCGACAGGCTCAAGGAAGTCCCTATATAGCATGTAGCATCTGATTTTCCACGACGTTTCGTAGCACCTTCGTAGGGGATATAGTACTAAGCTTGTTGTAATATAATAGGTACTAACTACTAATACATGCTATTGACTATTAATGATGTTTGTATTTTGATAATGTTGTATGTCCCTAGCTCATTAGAGCACCTATGAATGAAGTACGATGCATTTCAGTATGTCTTTGTTGATAATATTGGCTTAGTAAAATATAACAAACAAAATAAGTAGACAATAAGTTAGTATATTTTCTGGAAATATTAATAATATTATAAGATAACCATGTCTTAAGGTAGACTTAAGGACATATAATATAACTAAAATTAGTAGTAAGGTGGTGAAAGCAAGAGGAAACTAACAACATAAAATTTTAAATCTTAAAATGATTTGAAAATAAATTTAATTCTCCAATATAGTAGTAAGACGGAAAATCTAGAAGGAAAAAGATAAAATAAATACCAAGTGTCACTTAAGATTAAGACTTCTTGGAATGTGTCTTTTATAAAGATCAAACAAAAACAAAGTCAAATGATTTACAAGATAAAAATTTTCCTCATACACACAATAGCCATAGCCGCATCTAATTGACGGACGAATAATTAGGACAAGCTTTTAACACACGCAGAGAATTTAGTAGCGCTCTATTCTAATAAAATAGTAATACTGTTAAAATTAGAACAGAACGTAATAGCGTGTTATCAAAAAGTTACAAGAAAGAGTGTACTGGAGAGAAGAGATGGGATGAGTGCTTATCGGGTTGGGGTTTAAAAAGAGAGGGCTAGGAAAAGCACATCTGCCATGGGAAGGAGGCACAAATGATTAGTGAGAAGGATCAACTTTTAAGAAAGAGTAACTTGAAGTCCTTCATTTTATTTTATTATTAAAATATTTATTGAAATCACTTCTGTTTTTTTATCAATGTGATGTTGCGTCAATTTTTAAAAAGAACAACTTGTAATTGTTTTTACTTTTTTATTAAAAAAAGATATTAAAATTGATTCTATTTTTTACTTATGTGATATTGCATCAGCTTTTGGAAAAAAAAACAATTAAAAGTTGATTCTTTTATTTTATTATTAAAATATTTATTAAAGTTGTTTTTTATTTGATTAATGTGATAGTTTTTGAAAAAAATAACTTGAAATTGTTCCTCTATTATTTTTTTTTATTAAAACTAGATTTTGTTCTTGATGCGCGAATAAATTAAGAATTCAATGCTAGAGATAAATATAATTTAAATAAAAATAATTTTATTAAATAAAATATATGTAATAATTTATAAAAAATATTTATAAATTTAGTTTAAAAATATATAATTTTATTATAAAAATATTTCACTTTAATATAAATATTAAAGAATTTAAATATAAAATATCATAAAACAATTTATATACCTAAAAAATTTTATAATTTAAACAAAAATATTTGTTTTTTATTAAAATATTATTAAAATTAATTCTTTTTTTAATTAATGGGACAGTGTTAACTTTTCACAAATAATAAATTAAAATTACTCTTTACATAATTTGGCAAAAGAAACATGTAAAATCCCTTACTAGTATAACAAAAAAGATCTCAAATTAATAAATAATTTTAAAATTAATTTAATTTAATAAATAATTTATAAAATTACAATACTTTGTTCAAAAAGCAGAGAGAAAACACTTTCAAAGATGTACATAGGTTGTTTCTTTTTATAACTACTAATTTGACCAAGCCATCATGCAAAGATTCTTCTTATGATGGAAAAGATATTTTTGAGCCGTGAAAAGGCCATGTAATGTTTTTTTTTTTTTTTTTTTATCTTCTTAGGTATGGAAAAATACCGTTAGCCTTCCGTTATATGTCTGATGAGGAAACAAAAAGATCTTTTTAGTGTTTTGACGAAGCTCAAGAAAATGACATAATATCTTGAATAATGTTATTTGAACATTTAAAATATGTATGTCATATTTATATTATAAATTTATATAAAAAATATATTAAATTAAATTATATGTAATTGTAATATTTTTATACATAATATAAAATAAATTTATAAATAAATTAAAAAAAATTATAATATTTTTAATGAATAAATAATACTGTCGCAATATCTCTTTATAGTTAAATGTACCAACAAATTATTTGCGTTGGTAAAAGGAGACGAATGGTGACTTTTCTTCATTGACGAACTCCATCAGAGTAAGCACAACAAGTAAAACAATCATTGAAAAATCACGCAGCCATTTTAGAATTTTATATTTTTTCTTTTCTTTTCACAAGAATTTTATATAATTTTTATCAATCGCGATAATCCTACCACGAACAGTGTCACACCAACATACATACCGTATCACTTTACATACAGAATTGTTCGTATCTCTCTCTTTTAAGCCTGCCTCTGTATCTCTCCTTTGCTTTTCATTTTCATTTTCCTCTCATTCTCCTTTCTCCCTCTCAAATTTCCCCTACTCTCTCCACATTTCCCCCTCCATCTGCAACGTTCTTCATTCCTTGTTTCCCAAAATTTTTGAACCCCAGAGTTGTCACTTTCTCCCGTCTCTTCGTCCCTCTCATTTGGCATTGTCACTTCCCCCAATTTGTTCCCTTTCTCCCTGTTCCCACTGTCCGTCAGAGACCACGCAGGCGCACTCAGCGTCCAAGGTTGCAGTTGGCACTCCTAGTTGGTGAAGAGCACGCACCATCTTTGTCTTTGTCTTCTTCCCTCAATCTCATTGCGTTGCACCCATCCCTCACACGCTTGCGACCCTTTGCACAAAACAGGTATACATAGTTCATTTAAATCTAAGATTTTGTTTGGTAAATGTCAATTCTGACTTACATATTATCTCTCTCCCCCTCTCTCTGCTCTTTTTTCTCATTATCATGAATTGGAATCTTTCCATGTGTGGTCATAATTAATGCTAGGTATTTGCCTTCAATTATAAGTAGCGTTCTACGACAGCTATTTACCAATTAGCATATTAATGTGGCATTTATTTTTATTGTGATATTTAGGAATGTGTTGTACATAGCATAGCCACGGGCTGAATGGCTTACCATGGTTCCTTTCTATGTGCTTCTCTGTTGTAGCTTTTGCTGATTTTGGTGATATATATGGCTTGTATTTAGTTTTGCTCCTGACCATCATGTGACCCAGATTTGACAAATTCACGGTTTGATATCTTGTAAATTCAGTAGTTAGGGTTTGAGTTTTGAGAGCTACTTTTTGTCATCTTAATCAATCATAGTGAATTTTTTTCTCTGTTTTCGCCTGTAGTCATAGGCTTTTGGTTCACTCCAGGATGAACCACTTCAAACTCTGTTGATTTCTCTTGTTATTTTCTGCTGCACGTCTGGTTATAACAAGTGGTTATACCAAGTAACTTGTTAATGTTGTTACCCGGAATGATGCTTGCTAAGTCTATTTGTTTCCTTTCCCCCTATAGAAGTTTCTTAGGACACTGTTGATTGTCTTTGGCAAGGTTTTGAGGTATTAAATGTTGTCTATTTTTTTTGCCATTTGAATGGATATAATTTATTTTTCTGGGTGGGTTGATTATTTGAGTGTGCTAAATACTTTTGTTGGCCTTTACTTTCTCAACATGTAGTACTTAAAGTAGAATTTGTTGGTAGTAATGTTATATTGAAGTTCGAAACAATATACTGTTCAGTAGATGAAATTTTTTATAATATTTAGCTTTATTTTGATTGAAAATTTTGTTTAAGTTGTTCATGATTGGTTTTGTATCTTGGATAAAGTTGCTACTTCAGAAATACCTAAAGTACTAAATATGGTCTATTTTGTCTACAATTGCTAATTATTGTTAAATACCTTTTTTTCATTTTGAAATGCTTAATGACTCCTTGGCTGCAGGATAGTTATACTTACATGGTACCCATGGCCTTTTGTTGAACATGTTTTTCTAATTTGTATAGCCCCTAATGACTTTTCAATATTTGTTATAGAAAATATAACTTGTTGGTGGCATTATACTCCAATACAGAAAATGATTGTAAGTTGTAACTATAGCCAACATATGTTTAACACAAATTTGGCTAAGGGTACAGTGTTTAGGTTGGCTTCATCTGCTCTGTTTTTGTTTTCTGAATTTCTCTGTGACTGAATGTTGTGTTTTAAGTCATGCTCATGGTAATGATTCTTTTCTTTCAGTGTGGAGGAGATGAACTTCTTTAAGAACCAAAATAAACTGATTCTTCAATGCTAAAAACTAAAAAGATTGCTTTTTCTTTCTTTCTTTCTCTCTCTCTCTCTCTCTCTCTCTTATCAAAGAAGACTACTGTGTATATCCTTCCCTTGTTTCCAAAGTCACAATTTCAAGGTTGGACTTCCTGACTGTATTGTTTTCTTCTCACACTATTTTTTATTTTCAATCTTTCTCCTTTCATTTTCTCATGCTGCAGCTTTCATTTTTGGTGTTTAGTCCCTTTAGCTCTCTCTTTTCTTTTTATCATAGCTTTGATTTTGCATGACTTTGTTAAGAGTTGTATTGGAACTGCAGGGGGTGTATTGCATAGTAGCTTTTGGGCAACTGCTCCCTTTACCTCTTTAATGCTTTGTCTTCAACTTCTTCAACGTGTGCTTGTCAAGCAATTTCAGTCAGTCCCCTTTGTTCTTGATAGTTTTTAGTTTCTCATTTTTTAAGAGATGCTTCTTCCTTTGCACATTATGTGTATGCGTATATTGTATTAATCCTCAATGGGGAGAGTGTTTCTCCTCACAACAATGTAAATATTTAGTGCTATATTAGGATTTGCAAATATTGGTCATTGATAGTTTATAATGAGAATGTGTTATTTTAATCCCGTATGTGTTTTATAATTACCAATCTTTACTTGATTTACTTATTCTGATTTTTTTAATATATTTTTGTTTGTTTCAATGTGTATGAGTTAAAAAATTGTATTATTCTTCTTTTAGTGTTTAATCTATTCTTAATATCTGATCGACTGATTGTATTTTGGAGATAGATGAATAAGACTTAGCAAACTTGCGGATCAAGGGTATTTGGTCTAAATCTGAGTTGAGCACAACAATAAAGTGATTACTAGAACTTGCCTTTGTTATTCTGTGCTATTAAATTAATTCAAATTAACTGTTTTAGGACTATAGCTAATGTCAGTAATGTGATTTTACTTATCTTTCTAATTTAGTTTATGACATTGATAATTTTGTTTTTTCATAGGGTTGGCCCATTGGGTGTGCTAGGGTCAGCCTATTAAATAGGAGAGTCAATTTTTTTTTAATTAGTGGGTCAGCCCGTGGGCCAGCCCTAGCCCCAGTTAGCCCTATGGACTTTTGGTCCTGTGGGCTTTTTTGTCTTGTGGGCTTTTTAGCCTTGTGGGCTTTTTGGCCCTAGTCCACATGGGCTAGGGCTTAATGGGGTTGAATCAATGAAGAACTAGGGTAGTTTTTTTTACTTTTTTGGACTCTTGTCATTATTATAGTCAAGTAAGATTTGATATTTGGCTTTAGTTTATGATTCTAACCTTTGTTTTCTGCATGCTTCACTTGCTTGCTCATACAATTAGTTTGATGAAATTGTTCACAGTGTCAAAATTTAACTTCATGCTTAAGTTGTTGGCTTTGTTGAGAGATTAAGTTTAATAATACACCCATATTTGATTACCAGATTTTGGGTTTTGGGATATGCCTTTTTATGTTGGAAACTCTAAAATTTTTTGGTATGTGTAATGTGTATTATTAGATTTTAGGTCTCTTGATTTAGTCTCAATAATTTTTCTTATTATTTTCTAGCTCAAATAATATGCCAATTGTTTATTGTGTCATGTTTTATGATTCTTTCATATTTTAATTAATATATATAGATGCCAACAAAAGATAAATTAGAGCCTTTAATTGTTGAGGTATAATGCATAGAACGTATAAATGGATTAGTGTTATGATAGTGTATATAGCTCTTTTTCCTTAAATTATCTATGTACTGTAAAGAAACTCATATGGGAGGTCCCTGGTCCACCACTTGTTTATCTCTGACTTCAACCACATGCCAACATCTAAGAAGACTGGGTTCCCAAATTCATCTTTTTCTTCCTTCTACGTATTTATATTATATCCTGGCCAGCACCCTCAGCAATTACAAGCACTGCATGCCCCTTTTCCTTTAGTTGTTGGTTAAGATATTCAAAGAGCCCTCCTTCTCCTTCCAAGTAAAAATCTATTTCTGGAATTAGGCAGCAGTCAATATCATGGCTTCTAAGCATTGCATTTAGAGCAATGTGTCATGCACTTCTACCCATCAACTTCACCAGGCCTATACCATTAACTTCACTCTCGGCCTCCACATGAGCAGCACTGTTTGCTTGTTGAGCTATTTCAACTGCTGTTTGGAATCCAACAGATCTCTCAATTATTCTCACATAATTATCCACAGCTTTAGGAATTCCAACAATTGCAACATTTTGTTTGTGCCATCGAATTTCATCAAATATCTTCACAGCTCCTCACATACTTCCATCTCCACCTATGATATTGTACACATGATGTCGTTTTTCTAGCCAGCACATGGAAAAAATATATATTAATGAACCCGAGCTCAATTTTTTAACCTTTCTATGTAAGTTCTGCATAAACATCAATTTCTTGTCTGTCATCATGTGTAATAAACTTTTCAAGTTTCTTGATGTCTTGTGACCTTTAGTAATTGTTGTTAGAGACATGTATGTGTATTAATTAAAACTTTGTCATTTTTGTAGGCTCAGCTAGCTTATCTTAGAGACTCTTTCAGGGCCAAGCAAAAGTGGGCTAATCTCTGCAGAACTTTAAGACAGTCAGCATACATCCAAGGTTGTTGTTTCTTTTTCAAATTACTTTCAAGCATTAACATTTATATTGACAAGTTGTTTTGAGGAGCTCCAGTGATGCCTCAAAGGATTCATGGGTCTTAGATTGTGTGAATACTTAAACTTAAGTCTAAGTTTATTGAACTTTCCTTGTTTCATGCTTTCTTTTTTTATTTGGAAGTTCTTATGCATCTTTATTTACTTTTTAGTGCATCAATACAAATAATTTGATCATTGTTCATTGATAACCTTATTGTATTGTGATTGTGGAAGATGAAGCTTATTACGAATGATGTTATTGAACCTTTGGAATCTATGTGAAGGTATTGCGAATGTTTGTACTTCTGATGATTGGAAATACCAATATATCTAATGGTTGTTAGTGATATATAGTTGAGATATATTTAAGATCCATTTGTCAATTATCCATTTATGCATTATACATGTTTCTTACTCATCTTGCTATTATTATATACATGTTTATAATGTTATGGAGATTTAGTTTTTAAAATGGCATTTAAAATCTTACAATTTTTTGTTCATAAATACTACTCACGGCTATGACAAATGAATAATTGATATATAGCATTGATTGACTAAATAGTTAATTTGGAAAGAAAAATGTTAGTAATACATTTTTTAAATATTTTTTTTAACATTTATCTTATTATTAGTCAAAAGTAAGTATTGTTGGTATTTTTTTCCTAATAATGTTTTTAAATGTATGAGCTGGACTAATAGTAAAATAAGTGTTAAAAGAAATGTCCAAAAGAGTGTGTTATTAGTATTCATCAGTTGGGAATGTTTAGCTAATAGTATATAATTGAATTTCATATGTTATCTTTTTTTTTAATGTCATCTTTTAATAAATTAAATAAAATTTAATTTGAAGACAAAATATATTACAGGAAAAAACAACTACTACCTATAAAGTTAGAGTTATAGTTGTCACATAAATGTTAAAAAGTTTATGATTAAGTAAAATTAAGATTGAGAACATGTTTGCGTAAATTTATTTATGTTTTCCAATAGGTTTATTTTAAAGCTATTTTTTAAAGAAATTATATAAGTTTGTTAATGGCACAACTACGTTTTTGTGAAAATTTAAACAATGAACTAGAAGTAAAAAGGAAAAAAAATGGAATAAGAAATAAGCCAAATCAAATTCCTTTCACCAGTGAGGCCAACTCAACCAAACCAACGTACAAAAATAGCTGGAAGTAAACAATAAATGGAAGAAAAGGATGAGTTCAAAGTACAGACTATAGATTTAAGAGTGTAAAGGAAAAGGAAACAAAGGTATAAAATGACAACGATAAAAAATAATAGTAATAATAAGGGCAGACAAAACAACTGCTATATAACACATTAGCATTCATCCTTAGTCAGAACAAATTCTTCTAAGTTGACATCATCAGCTAATGTCATCATAGATGTGTCAATGGGCTGGTCAAAACTACCAATTTTACAGTTCTAAACAGCAATAGAGTACCATAGCATTATATAGATAATATAATTATAGAAGAGACTTCTCACCTTCATGCGACGTTCTTGTAAAGTAAGTACGCCATCTTAAGTACATATTGTCTTTATATCAACTCCAGAGAACTCATCATTAGTCATAACAAATTCTTCTAAGTTGACATCATCAGCAAATGTCATCCTATATGTGTGAATGAGCTTGAAAAATATAGACAGTGGGTAGAAGCAATAGAGTGCATATTTCCCACTAGGCAAAAGCTGATACTGAGATAACAATTCATCACTTATAATTTGGTTGTAAGTTGTTGTTATTACTTAGTCTTGTGAATTTGCTGTTATGTGGACTGCATTGAAGTTAGTCAATTAGGATGGACTAATTAAAGTGTATAGTTTTGTTGGCTTGAGAATGGACAATGGGCCTTTTATAACGGGGGTTGTTAGTTTAGTTGTGATATATTATACAATTATAGGGGTTTATATTTTATTAATATAAATATATAATTACATTTTAATCCTTGGACATTGCCATATCATTCTATTGATTACTTGGGGTTTGGTTGTGGTGTGGGGCAGATTAAAATACTTTCCATCATTTTGCAGGTGTCGTGGCTTCATTTGTAAAGTGTGTTGGTTGAATAAAAAATTTGGAGCATGGCAAACAAGGAAAATGTATAGTACACATGAATTGCTTTTACTATTTGCATGACTGCTATTTATTTATTACTAACATGAATTTTATTGTTACACTTTTCAATTACGTTTGAGGCATGACATTAACAATGTAACACCCCAACTTTAGGATAAATGACTGTTATGTCCTGATTGTGCTGTTTTATGTTTTTCTGTATGATATAAAATTTATTTTGACTGTTTCGAGTTCATATTTGAGTGTTTTGTGTGATTTGCTCCAGGTCAGGAAAATAATAATTTTCAGACCGGGGAAATCTTATTTTAATTATTCGGAGTTGAGGGATCTTACTAAACCCAATTCTGAATGATATGTGTGTCAATCTTTTAATTTTTAGGATTTAACTGTGCAATAAAATAATTTTATATTATTATAATATTATTTTATTAGTCAGTACAAATAAAACGATAATGGACCCGAAAAAGTCTGTGAGACCTACTTTTGGTTTATGGGACCCACAATTTCTTTGCGGGACCCATGTTTAGATAAAGTAGTCAACGTTGATGGCTTGATTTATTTTTAAGCCAATAGGAATTAAGTCAACAAAGAGGGCTTGACTTGATTTGCACCATTAGATGAGAAGGTTTAGTTTTGAATATCAACCGTTGATCTAATCAATGGTTGTAAAGATAAGCTTAATAAGGAAGGCTTTGGATATCCACCATTGATCTAATGTACGGTGGAGATTGGTCTCACAAAATGGCAAGAATCATTTGTGACCATTGGATGGGAGGAATGTAGAGAAGATCTTGACCCTTTATTTTTGAAAATGAATTTAATGGCTAGAATTTCATGGAGATGAGATCTAATGGCTTAGATTTGATCATATTACTACCTAATACCAACCCTTGATTTAATCAATGGCTCTTGAAGCTTAGATTACAAGAATGCTAATTAATTAGTAATGTAACCAATTAACCTAATAAAGTTAGATTAAGTGTGCATAGAAACTTAATGAGATTAGTAACTTGATTAGTAGCTTAATTAATGATCACCATTAGGGTAGAACATTCAAGAACATGTGACAAGGCATGTGACAAGGCTTGAATGAGCCAATAGGAAGCAAACTTTGGGGAGAAGCTTTGCATGTGAGCCCTTGATGAAAGCTAAGGCTAGGATGGAGTCTTGGAAGTCAAACAAAGAGGCCACCTCCTCTTGGATGAGCTCCACAGCCATGCACATTTGGAGACCATTTTTCACTTCATTTTCTATCACTTAACTTACACTTTCTCTCTTCCAAAAATCAAAACCCACCATTGTTGCACTTTGAAGACCATTCGGCCACACCATTATATCTAACTCACTTTTCCAAACCTAAACACCATTCTAAGAACATCTCTAGTTGAGAGTTCTTATAAAATCTTTCATCTTAAGCTTGGAAAATTGCTTTGGAGGTTTTTCCTAGAAGGTAAAAATCTTTGTATATCATTTCTAACTTCATTTCTAAGGTTCTAATCCATGATTGATCCATGGTTTATGTTTTTTTCCTATGGTTATAACTTGTAAAAATTTATTTGAGTATGTTAGGTTTTCTTGAAGGAGATCACGAAATCACTAGGAGAAGGAGTAAAAGATTTTATTTTCCTTAAAGGTAAAAGGGAGATTTAATCTCATCAACCATGTGTGGTGATGAGAAAATGAATTGTATGTGTGTGAAGAATCCATAAGGATTCACTTGTGTTGATTGTTTAAATGCTTTCCTATTTGTGTTTGATATTGTTTGAATGCATGTCTACAAGCCTTAAAATATATTGCATGTGTGATATATGCATGATTATTACTTAGGATGTGAATAATATGTAAAGTTTGCATAAGTGTTCCAAAGAACACAAAGAGAGGCTCACGGCCTCAACAAAGAAAAGAGAACTAAAATGTTCTCAACCATTTTCTAAAGGAAGGATTTAATGGAATTAGGTAAATGAATGAATTTCAAAATAATTTAGAAGAAGAAAAATGATCCACAGATCAAATGCCAAGGTTTTATGAGATTCGGCCAAAATGCTTTGCAAATATGTAATCAATCCAAAATTTATTTTCTAAAGTATAGATTTGATGTTTTACCTAAAAAGAATACATTTGTAATGAATTTTCAAGAATTAAAGAAGTAAATTAAATTTTTACTAGAAATATAGTATAGAAGAGAAATAAACAAAACTCTTGAAAAATACTTACCTTTGAGTTTAAAAAGTATAACTTGAATTTTCAAAGTGTATTTAGTGGTAATAAAATAAACAAAAGAATTTTTAGAGGAGAAACGTAGAAAGCACATTTTTAATAGATTTTATAGACAAAATGTCAAAATTTATTAAAAATAGATAAATAAAAGAGAACGTTTTATAATATATTTATAACGTAAGGAAATTATTCTACGTAGTTTGAAAGTATTAGAAATAGCTTACGCAGTTTTAAAATCTCTATTATAAAGTTTTTCGATCAAGAAAACGATTTAAAAATCTTACGCGATTGAGAAAATAATTTAAAAATACTACGCGATTTTAAAAACAGCAAAATATATTTAGGCGATTTAAAAACATTTGTAAAAATGATGAAATTGTGAAAATGCGATAAAATTTCTACGAGATTAATTGGAACAGTAAGTTTTCCTGTCAGGCCAAAGTGGTGGGCCCAGACATGTGGAGATATGGTACTGTCAGGTGGGACGTACTATATAATTGGAAT
Organism: Ormosia emarginata; assembly: GCA_029884605.1. Classification (NCBI taxonomy): domain Eukaryota; kingdom Viridiplantae; phylum Streptophyta; class Magnoliopsida; order Fabales; family Fabaceae; genus Ormosia; species Ormosia emarginata. The sequence goes on along the minus strand of JAQQTP010000056.1, from coordinate 7,725,367 downwards.
TCTGAGGTTAAGGGTATTTTTGTAAATATAAGAATATTTTGAGACTAAGGGTAATTTGATAATTATTATTTTAATTCATGCATTAAGTTGTGCCAATTTAGTTGATATTGGTGATTGATTGACGAGGCGAATAACACCGTGTTGTCAGTGTGATAAGCGTAGTGTGGTTCATTTTGTGTGGACTTGGAGGCGTTAGTGTGCGGAGTATTCCACATGTGGACAGTTGGTCGCTCTTCTAGGCCGTGGTAACTAGCAACACACTAGTGATCTCGACACGCACTATACTTAATAAAGATCTTGTAAAGACTATTTTAGTACAATGTCTGTAGTACACGATGTTTGGACTGTGTGCTACTACACAATGTTTAGACTGTGGGCTATAGACACAACATTAGACAGTGCAATAGTTTGGTTGGGCAGCCTGAGGTACTTATAGATCTTTGCGGGTCATTCTCTCTGATATCTATGTCTAGCTCCATGGAGTAGGAATGAGTCGTATTGCATTCATATTTGTGTCAGGCATCATAACATTATTAATTGTGATATTGTATGATACTGTTGTATTAAAATTTTTGTATTAAATTGTATTATTATTTATGATGTTATGTTATGCTTTATTATATTAAACTGTGATATCTATTGTATTGTCGTTTTCTTATTTGCCATGCTGGTATTGATGTATGATTATCTCACCTCTCTATATATATTGTTTCTGTATTATTAAATTATATTATAAAAGAGTTTGAGGAAGAGGAATAGCCTCTAGATTGTGTGTATCCTGAAGAGGAGGAGCAACAGCAGACAGGGGATTAGTTCGACGAGTGCGAACCTTCCGATCATCCATATCCTTTGGACTGATTATGTGATCATGACGTTGTCGGGATTTCTTGGTTTCATGAGACTAGAGTTTCACAGAGGTTCAGAGGCTTGGCGTCTGCGAGAGGATCGAGGATCAATGATCTACTTGGGACGTTTGACTTTGTCCCTACGAACAAAGTTTGATGCTGAGCCTGTTTTTACTATGACTTTGTATCTACAGTTGGAGATGCCGTTGGACCTGAGGCGTCACTGGGGAGGAATGTTCCGTATCTCTAGTGAGACTAGTATAGTGTCAACAGCGTGGACTTCTGTCCGTAGAGCTGCGAGACATCTAGATTTTCTATCGTCCGATGATCCTTTGGAGGTTTAGAAATTTGTGATGTGCACTTGGGCATATCTACGTCTTGTATTATATTAACTCTTTACTGCTTTCTTTAAATATTTTGTAGTTGTAAATTATTTGCCTAACTTAAAACAAAATCATATGTATATTATGTGTGCGATGACAGTTTGTTTATTTCATGTTCTGTGTTATTTTATTTAAGGTTATTATGTATAAAAAGAAAAATTTTATAACTCATATTAATTATTTATCAAATGTTTTATAACTTGGGTAATATTTTATTTATTTTATTATATTGTATCATAAATGTGACATCCCCACAAGGGTGTTACAAACAGCAATTTGTCTATTGCGCAACAAACCCGAATCGAGGCCACTCCATTCAAAGCGCTTGTAAATATGCCAGACAATTTGCAAATATCTGGCATACTACTGTGGGAATTAGCTTGCCGATGGGACGACCAAAGTCAGGGGTTTAGAGTGAGAAGTCGGGTGGTCGGTTTTAATCTTATTGATGTATGTTTTGTGCTTGGACTGCGCATCGGAGGTTAACATGTCCAACCTAACGATGAAGGGGAATGTCGAATATTGTCTTTGTTTGGGGTTGAAGTTATCACTGTTGATAGAATTATCTAACTGCTCCATGCGTATCAAGGTGATCATCAGGTGGATGATTTTTATAGACTGTACATAATCCTTGCATTTGGTGTGTTCTATTTTCCAAGAACAGGGAGGCGTGTGTACGGTGGCATGATTAAAATGCTAGATGACTTGGATGCTCTTGGTAATTACTGCTGGAGTTTAGCAGTATATGATTTCTTAGTTGATAGTTTAAGCGTAGCTGCTTCGGTTGTGAAAAGGGGTGAGAATTCAAGCCAAAGACATATAACAGGATGTGCAGCTATCCTTCAGGTATGTATTTATAATATTTGTAAATCGTTGTAATTTTTTCCTATGCATGAATTTTATAGACATATATTTATATTAACCTTCCTAGTAAAACTATGTACTTAAATCTGACAATTACTTGATGTAGATTTGGACTTTAGACCACCTGTCAATGTGGAAAACAGACAGTAACCCCTGATTGTTTCCTTTTCCACGATTTCTCAATTGGCAAAACGTGGGGAGCAGCAAGGCCAAGATTGATCGGGCATTTCGACACAATTTGGTAAGCATGGTTGAATTAGTGGGATCCAGTAACATATTTAGCAAGAAACAATTTTGTGTATGCTAGTATTCTGTCAACATTTGATATTAGTGCATTTCGTGTGTTTTGTGTATTATCAGATAATCGAGGATGTGGCTGCAACGACTAAAGAGATGTGGATTGACATAATCAGAAAAGCATTGGTCGAGGCACAACCCCAATTTGGGCATGATCGAATAAGGTATTTTGATATGGAGAACCATGCTAGTGAACTTCGTCAGGTGGTGGCGGAGAATAGGCAGTTTGTGGAGAAGATTTCCTTTCTCGAGCAAGAACTAAGTATGTTGAAACAAATAGTGCTGTAGCGTCCAGCGGCGCCTCCGTCAACTTCAATTGCTACCACGGATCATCCTGGAAACATACATCGACAAAGTGATGCATTTGTGATGCCATTCCGTGGTGACAGTGAAGGGCATGAAGGCAGTTCTCAGCAAAGGCCTGGTCATGCATCATCCTTGACAGTAGGAAGCCCACGGCTTCGTAGTCAAACTATTGCTTGGAATGATGGTGAGGGTTGTTTGATTAATGTTAGATTTACGTGGTTATTATGTTAGTTTTTCTCTTTTGTTTGACTTATCAATTGCTTTTTATGTTGAGTTGTGCTTTTCTTATATATTTATTGTGACTGCAAGCTCTAAGCTTTTCTTATATATCCTTTTAGAGCATGAAAGATTTAAAAAAATTAAATTGTTATCTATTATATAGTGGAATAGGGAAGTAAGTAACTTTAGATGATACAAATGCAAAAATGGTAAATTTTAGAAGGGTACAATTATCATATCTTTCTTGTTGGAATTTTTAAAAATCGACATTCCTTTTCAGGTGAATCATTGGTACGCCTACCTCAAGAGAATATTGCCGGAAATTGTGCAAACCTCTTTTCCATTGCCTCAATTGCTTTATATATACATAATTGTTTAACATATAACTTGAGCTCAGTTGTTACACAGATGGAAATAATCTCCGAGTTGAAGCTGATGTTGAGGTCGTTACCACCGATAAGCCACCATCGAACATTGCCACGCGAGCAAAACTGGCACCGAGGAAGCATCCGAAAAGTGCATCCACTCGATCTCCATTTGTATATGAGCTAAGGAAGAGGAAGAAGTTTCAAAAGTAACCGGTTGACTGATGGTTAATAGATATTCGAATATGAACTTTGTAATGTGATTATAGGCTTTTCTTATATATTTGTGTGTAGAATGTTTGATTTTTTGGGTGGAGATGGCTCCTTTGAGGAGTTTCAAATAGTTGATGTATTGATAATTGATGTCCTGAACTTGACATTATTGAATTTAGTTTTTTGTAGATGGTACATGTATGAAGGTCACTAATATGTTGTGGTACATGTTATGTGAATGTATTTGTTTGGTTATTTTTTATTGATTTGTAATGCCAAGTTGATTTTTAAACGAATATTACCCGTTCCAGGATCAGTTCAATGTTGATTAAACATGCCACCAATATTGAGGACAAGTATATAAATAGTTGGCTTGCTTATGATTAACTAACTTTGTTTGAACACGTCTGAAAATAGTTGGTTAACGAAGAACAGACAAGTGGTTAATTGCTTAGAGAAGTTAGTTAACGAAGTCAAGGATGGAAAGGTTGTATTTAATTTGTGCATGGCCATTAACTAAGATCTGTAGCTCATTAACCACTTTTTTGTTCGTGAATAACCAACTTTGTTTCAATGCGTCTGAAAATAATTGGTTAATGAAGAACAAAAAAGTGGTTAATTGCCTATAGAAGTTGGTTAACGAGGTCAAGGATGGAAGAGTAGCACGCAATTTGTGCATGGCCATTAACCAAGATCTGTAGCTCATTAACCACTTTTTTGTTTGTGATTAACCAACTTTGTTTCAATGCTTCTGAAAATAGTTGGTTAACGAAGAACAAAAAAGTGGTTAATAGGCTATAGAAGTTGGTTAACGAGGTCAAGGATGGAAGGGTAGCACACAATTTGTGCATGACCATTAACCAAGATCTGTAGCTCATTAACCACTTTTTTGTTTATGATTAACCAACTTTGTTTCAATGCTTCTGAAAATAGTTGGTTAACGAAGAATAAAAAAGTGATTAATTGCCTAGAGAAGTTGGTTAACGAATTCAAGGATGGAATGGTAGCACGCAATTTGTGCATCGCCATTAACCAAGATCTGTTGCTCATTAACCACTTTTTTGTTCGTGATTAACCAACTTTGTTTCAATACGTCTGAAAATAGTTGGTTAATGAAGAACAAAAAAATGGTTAATTGCCTATAGAAGTTGGTTAATGAGGTCAAGGATGGAAGGGTAGCACGTAATTTGTGCATGGCCATTAACTAAGATCTGTAGCTCATTAACCACTTTTTTGTTCGTGATTAACCAACTTTGTTTCAATGCTTCTAAAAATAGTTGGTTAACGAAGAACAAAAAATGTGGTTAATTGCCTAGAGAAGTTGGTTAACGAAGTCAAGGATGGAAGGGTTGCATTTAATTTGTGCGTGGCCATTAACCAACTTCTGAAGCTTATTAACCACTTGTTTGTTCGTGATTACCCAACTTTGTTTTAATGCATCTGAAAATAGTTGGTTAACGAAGAACAAAAAAGTGGTTAATTTCCTAAAGAAGTTGGTTAACGAAGTCAAGGATGGAAGGGTTGCATGTGCATGCCTAGTAACCAATTTTTGTAGGTCATTAACCATTACATGGAGAAGTTGGTTAATGGTCATGTACAAATATGTTCTTCCAGCCTTTATCCTGTTAACCAAAGTTAGTTAACGAGGAACAAAAAAGTGGTTAATGACCTATGGAAGTTGGTTAATAGGCATGCACAAATTCAATCTTTCCAGCCTTTACCCCATTAACTAACTTCGGTAAGTCATTAACCATTTTTTTGTTCTTCATTAACTAAATTTTTTCACAAGCGTAGAAATAGTGAAAATGATTATTTTCCTTTGAAAACATGAAAAACTGATTTAGCCAATCAAACAAAAACAAAATTGTACCACAATGGACATTGAACTGATCTTGAACTGATATTGGAATGAGTAATATTCGTTTAAAAATCAAAATGACATTACTAATCAAACAAAAATAACTAAACAAATACGTTCACATAACAAGTACCACAAGATATAATTGTGTATTATACATGTACAATTTTCATTGGATACTTTATAAACTTGTACCAAAAAAATAGTTCTACCTGACCATTTACATAACCTTATATAATTATGTACACATTATAAGTACTATGTCATTCACTAAACTATACAAACAACCTATTCCAAAAAAAATACATAGGTTGGTTGCTTTACTTACAACAAAATAAATGTTTGAAATAATTAAAAGATCTAATTATTATGTTATCACAGTTCACCCTTTGCCACTACCACGTTTCTCATCAGAAGTTGCAAAAAAATACTGATTTTTGTTAGCACTAATCTTGGAACCCATTATAGGTAAATCGACAGTTGCCCCATAAACCTGCAACACCAAAGTTAATTACCTTAGTCTTTCGAACTAAACTTTAACCCCAATTAAAACGGTAAAAATTATAATTAATTGAATGAGTTAAGTACAGCATCAGCGTCCCTCAGCTCTTGTTTCTTCAAATTTCCTGGAATAACTACTCATGACAAAATTCATGTATGAAATCTCACTACTAGCAGCCTGAAAAAAAAACATTTAAAAAAGTCAACTACAATCACTTGTAGAACTTAAAATTTAGCATATGTTTCACATGCCTTTGGGCCACTAATGACATCATGTTGAAAATCTGCAAGTAATGATAGAGAACTTTGTGCTGGACTTTCTGCCAGCTGCGAAGTCCAACAACTATCTTTATAATCATCAACATTTGTGTTGAGGTCAACAGCTGTTGATTGTAAGGGAAGAATATAACTAAAGTTAAATTATAAATTCTTATAAAAGTTTACACATAAGAATAACTCCATCAATACTACTCCAAATCATAACAATCACTTCAACACTAATTACAATTTAAATTTAATTTCGTGCTCACACACACCACGGTACAGTCATCATCTCGTTCTCTAGAAGTCATAATTTCTATAGATGAGCATACATGTAACTTGTTTCCATTGATCTGACTCATGCTTCCCTCAATACACCTACATAAACCAACAGAAATAAGTTACAAACACATTTGAGAATATATGCTCTCTTTCCAAAAGAGTTAACAGTACACAGTTGTTCCATACACACAGAAAATATATTCCAATGCACTCACATCAATTGTGAACATGTGTGAACTTTGATGTGTTGTCTTTCTCTTTTTCCTCACAATTTGGTCAACTTTTGATACTTTCTTATTTGATCGAGGGTGGCCTTTACTGTGAATGCATGTATCTTGAAGCATGTCAAATGGTTTTTGATGATAACAAAGACAAAGATGAAGATCAAAGAGCGAAAGAGTAAACCAAGATCAAAGGAAGAAATCAAGAGGTTTAGATATAGGCATTATAGTACATCAATGTTAAATGCTCCCAAGATATCTCAAATAGTTTTTCAAAAATGATTTGAATCAATATGGCTTTCAAAGATCATTTCCTAAAAGCGAACTTCTTTTACCTTGGATCATGCCAAACAATGTTTTATATTGTTTAATCCATGTTTTCTAAAGTTAGGAATGATATAAATCTGTTTTAAGGCTTGAAAAATGAGTTTAAAGTATATTGTAATCGATTACCAAGGTTTAGTAATCGACATAAAAACAACCTTGTAATCGATTACACCAAGTCATGTAATCGATTACCATGTTCCCAGAAAGCCAAGAACACGACCAAAAGGGCCATGTAATCGATTACATCAATATTGTATTCGATTACCATGAAGTCAGAGAGCATGTAATCGATTACACAAGCCTTGTAATCGATTACCTCAAGCCCAGAAAGCCAAGAACACGTTCTATTTTCCATGTAATCGATTACCAAAATCTTGTAATCGATTACCAAGGTTCTGACATGCCCAACGGCTATATTGAATGCATTAAATGCTTGGCTTTAACCACCCCCAACGGCTCTTTTAATGAATGGGCTTTAAATACATTAGTTGGGACTTCATTAAGGGCTGTTCTTGAACCTAAAAACATCATAGCAACACATCATACGTGAATCAAACTCTGAAATAATTCTTTGCTCTGTTTTTGTCCAATCTTTGAGATATCTTTGTGAGCATTATTAGAGCTTCAATTTGTATCATCTACTTTAGTGAGAGCTTCTCAAATTCAATCTTAATTGCTGTATAAGATAGAGGGTGAGGTATCCTCCAATTTGTAAAGGGTGAGGCATCTTTTTGTTTGAAAAGACTCAAGCTCAAGGGTGAGGCATCCCAAGGAGTTGAGGGCTCAAGTTTGTAAAGGTATTCAAGCACCTATTGAAGCTTGAAGATATAGTGGAAAATCTCAAGTGGTTGCTTGAGGATTGACGTAGGTCACAAGTAGATTGGTGACCAGAACCAGGATAAATCACTGTGTTTGATTCTCTAAACCCTTCTCTTTATATTTGTGCATTGCTTATACTCTTGCTTGATTACTTCTCTCTTGGTTGGTTATTAAGCAATATACATTGTTCTTATCAATTCATTCATTTCAATTAGTCAATAGCTTCAACGAAAATCAATAGTCAAGTGTTTTGCGAAAGAATTGCGAACTTGTTTTACAAACTCAATTCACCCCCCCTCTTGAGTATTGAAGCCACTTGGTAACATTTACGTGCTACACGTAATGGACTATGAATCTCACTCGATGACTCCTTGGTTTGACTGCTTCTCGTGGCAATCACATTGCCTATTTTGTGTTGACCTTTATGACATGTGACATTATTATGGTTCGATGTAGCAATCGACTGCACCTTGCCTTTACATGCATGCAATGTTTGGAGAAAAAAATCACTAGCATTGTCACACTCCGCAGCAACTTCGGCAACCTCGTAAAACTCCTTCAATAAATTATCAAATCTTTGCATTTGAGGCTGCAACTGTTTCATATCATAACAGCTTTTGATGTATGCATGTTTCCGTTTTATATTTTTGCTCCATCTTGGCAAAATATATTTCGAAGGCATTTCCTTCACCCTTTCTTGTGCAAGAACGAGGAATGTCTACACACAATACCTTTAAACTCAAACAACAAGCATTTGCATCTAACATCATGATTGTCGCGATTAAATACCACCTCAACTATTCTTTCTTTCATACATCCAACTACTACCATCTCCTCTAACACATCATAAGTACAAATTGCATCCTCAACACATTTAATGCAAATAGAACAATTCATTTTACCCTAAATTCAGCTTGAACCTTGTTAAACTTCGCATAGGTATACTCACCTTGGAATTGCCTCTCAATCATAGAGTTCGACTCACATGCAATAATGTTGTTAAATGATCGACAATCTACCTCATATTCCTTTTCTGCCTTATCATGGAGAGCATTATCATACTGTCTTACAAATTACTTTGCAGAGTTGTTGTTGAGTTTATATACCCATCAAAAAATGCGTTAATGCTCTCGCTCCTCTAAGTCATTGACATTCCACCCAAAAATCTTTCTTCAAAAAGATTGAGACCCATTTATATCGCTTCATTGTAACCCACTCAACCATTCATTGTCTTGTAGGTCATGTTGTTGCACGAAAGTAACCCACTTTTCTTCAAATTCAGCCTCTGTCAACGAATCATAAAATGCATTTTTCATTGCATCCTTGATACTATTATATTCACCATAACCTTTCAACTTCTTTGGGATTTTTTTCATGATATGCCATAAGCACCATCAATGGAGAGTAGTAGGAAACACTATCTGGATTGCATTTTTCATGGCCTTGCATTGATCAGTGATAATACTGTTTGGAGCCTTACCTGACATACAATTAAGCCAAGATTCAAACAGTCACACAAACGAATTAGTGTCTTCGGTAGGTAGTAAACCACATCCTAGCAAAATTGATTGCCCATGATGATTTACACCAACGAATGGAGAAAATGGCATAACATACCTATTTGTCAAATAGGTTGTGTCAAAACAACATCTCCAAATGATTCGTATGCAGCTCTACTTCTTGCATTAGCCCAAAAAACATTCTTCACGTGAAAGTCATCATTTAAATCTATAGAATAGAAGAAATGACTATTCTGTTGTTGCATCCGTGAAAAATAACTCCTTAGAGCTTTACCGTCACCCTCCTTCCCAATTGCATGTCTTTCCCTCCCAACATAGTTTCTCACGTCTTGTTCAACAAATGGTAAATTATCATACCCTCCTACGTCATGAACAAGAGAACGAAATATCTTGTTCAGCCTCATGCCTGCTTCATTGTTGATCTCTATTCTTCTCTTCACGTGTATGCTGATGTTTCTGTTTCCATGGAACGTCCTTGCCTTCGCAGGGCTAAGATCATGAGAGTGGTCAAGTACAACTTTTTTTATGCACCAAAGTCCATTTTTGTTCAAACCAACAGTTATCTTCGCTTGACAGTTCTTCTTGATTATTGGATATGTATTCAAATCATTTAGTACTGTTGACATACAACTCCCTTCTCGTGAACATGCTAGAATGAAGTATTTTAACTCTCCATCATCTCCTTTTCTTGAATTTCTAATGATGAAATTGAATCCCTTTGCATTAGCATACTGCCGATAGAATGACTTAACGGCAACCACCGAAGGAAATATAATTCCTGCTACAGGCTCACAAGGTTCAGATTGCTCATTGTAGCTGTCACTCATAATTAACTCGGCTTCATTTGCTTCTTCAATGCATTCAGCACCTCCACCAACATCATCTAACACCCCACCGCCATTCACAGTATTTTCATCCTCCATGGAAGCACCTATTTCCAATTCCATTGACTTGCACATGCAAAACTCATGTTACCATCCAAAAAATCAACAAGTGGAAAGCATTTTATCTATCAATGGTCAATGATTTTCCAATATGACTATAAGACATGGTCTTTCATATTATGTATGAGTTAGAGTTATAGTAAAGAAAAATGTGACTATTATTTTACTTGCATTTTTTACTCTTGGTTAACGAGGTAGAAATTTATGGTTAATAATGTGTATATGTTGGTTATTGGGTAGAATTATGGTCAGTGGTTAAGCCGTTAACTATCCACTACACATCATTAACCATAAATTTATACCTCGTTAACCAAGAGTTATAAATGGTGTAAAAATGAATGGACCGATGATGACAAGAAAAAGGTTCAATACAACTTGAGAGCCAAGAATATCATTACTACCTCTTTAGGATATGATGAGTTCTTTAGGGTGTCAAATTGTAAGACCGCTCAAGAAATATGGGATACATTGCAAGTAACTCATGAAGGCACAAGTGAGGTAAAAAGATCTAGAATTAACACACTCACTCACGAATATGAATTGTTTAGAATGAACCAAGGGAAAAGCATTCAAGAAATGCAAAAACGTTTTACTCATATAATTAATCATCTTGCTTCATTAGGAAAAACTTTTGCCAATGAAGATCTTATTAACAAAGTTTTGAGATGTTTGAGCAGAAATTGGCAACCCAAGGTGACGGCAATATCAGAATCAAGAAATCTTGCCGCAATGACTTTGGCCACTCTCTTTGGAAAGCTTCAAGAGCATGAGTTGGAGCTAAACCGATTAAGTCAAAATGAGGAGCAAGATAAGAAGAAAAAGGGAATTGCACTCAAAGCCACCTCTTCCATTCTTGAAGATGATGATGAAGATGGTGAAGAGGATGCTGAAAATATTGAACTAAGTGAGGAGAATCTTAGTCTCCTTGTGAGAAAATTCAGAAGATTCCTAAAGAAAAAGGGACTTCAAAGAAGACCACCCTTTCCTCAAAAGAAAGCTTATCACAAAGGAGAAGGATCCTCTACTCCTCCAAAATGCTATGAATGCGGAAAACCAGGGCATATGAAAATGGAGTGTCCTACATATCTCAAGAAGACGGAGTAGTTTGAGAAAAGACCTTCCAAGGAAAAGAAAGGAAGAAGAGCATACATAGCTTGGGAGGACAATGACTTAAGTTCTTCCGACGACTCGAAAAATGAAGAAGCCCATCTTTGTCTCATGGCTCAAGGAGAAGAAAGTGGAGAAAGCGACACCGAGGTGTGCTTGAAGACCAAGAGCTCAAATTAGTATCTTGATAGTGGTTGCTCCAAGCACATGACCGGTGATGGGTCCAAGTTCTCCTCCCTTACTCTCAAGAAACATGGTCATGTCACATATGGTGATAACAACAAAGGGAAGATTCTTGGAATTGGCAAAGTTGGTAAGATTCCTTCATCATCTATTGATAATGTTTTGCTTGTTGAAGGACTTAAACATAATTTGCTTAGTATTAGTCAATTATGTGATAAAGGCAATAGAGTTATATTTGATTCAAATTGTTGCATAATTGAGAGTAAGGATGATAAACATGTTAGGTTTGTTGGTCATAGGGTCAATAACATATATATGATTAGCCTTGATGGCATTTCCTCAAATGATGCTAATTGCTTTATGACTAGAGAAAATGATTCATGGTTATGGCATAGAAGAATTGCTCACATTCACATGGATCACTTAAACAAATTAGTTTCTAAAGAACTAGTAATTGGTCTTCCAAAGCTCAAATTTGAAAAAGACAAACTTTGTGTGATGCATGTCAAAAGGAAAACAAGTAAAGGTCTCTTTTAAAGCTAAAAATGTGGTTTCAACTTCTAGACCTCTACAACTTTTGTACATGGATCTTTTTGGTCCCTCTAGAACTATGAGCTTTGGTGGGAATTACTATGCCTTAGTGATTGTGGACGATTTTTCTAGGTTTACATGGACATTGTTTTTATCTCACAAAAATGATACTTTTCAATCATTTAAAAAGCTTGCTAAAGTTATCCAAAATGAAAAAGGTTTTTGTATTGCATCCATAAGAAGTGATCATGGTGGTGAATTTGAAAACCATGAATTTGAAACGTTTTGTGATGAACATGGCATTGAGCATAATTTTTCAGCCTCTAGAACACCACAACAAAATGGTGTTGTAGAAAGAAAAAATCGATCTTTAGAAGAAATGGCAAGAACTATGCTCAATGAGGCCAACCTTCCTAAGTATTTTTGGGCGGATGCGGTTAACACCGCTTGTTATGTTATGAATAGGGCTCTAATAAGGCCAATTTTAAAGAAAACCCCCTCTGAATTATACAAAGGAAGGAAACCAAATGTCTCACATTTTCATGTTTTTGGATGTAAATGTTTTGTTCTAAATAATGGAAAGGATAACTTGGGGAAGTTTGATGCAAAATCTGATGAGGGAATCTTTCTTGGTTATTCTATACATAGTAAGGCCTTTAGGGTTTATAACAAACGATCTATGACCATAGAAGAGTCCATACATGTTGCATTTGATGAGACTAACCCAAACGAGCCAAAAAAGGAGCTTGTTGATGATGTTGCAGAAATCCTTGCAAGAACTCACCTTGGTAGTCGAGAAGAAGAAGTCACGAAGCAAGAAGAAAGCCCATATGATTCCCCAAGACAAGAGGACTCTCAAATCATGGATCTTCCCAAGGAATGGAAAACATCAAGATATCATCCTCTTGACAAAGTGATAGTGATGATGTATCAAAAGGGGTAATCACTGTAACTCTCTTAGAGATGCATGTAATCATATGACTTTTGTTTCTCAAGTTGAACCTAAAAACATAAATGAGGCCATTAATGATGAACATTGGATCTTGACCATGCAAGATGAACTAAACCAATTTGAGAGGAATCAAGTTTGGGAATTAGTCCCAAGGCCCAATGATCATCCCATAATTGGCACCAAATGGGTTTTTAGGAACAAACTTGATGAAACGGGCTTAATAATAAGAAACAAGGCTAGGCTTGTAGCTAAGGGTTATAATCAAGAAGAAGGTATAGATTATGAAGAAACGTATGCTCCCGTAGCTAGACTAGAAGCCATTAGAATGTTACTTGCATATGCTTGCATCATGGATTTCAAACTCTTTCAAATGGATGTCAAAAGTGCCTTTTTAAATGGTTTCATACAAGAAGAAGTATATGTTGATCAACCTCCCGGTTTTGAAAGTTTTGAGTTGCCCAACCATGTTTCTTTTAAACTTAAAAAGGCCTTGTATGGCTTAAAACAAGCTCCTAGAGCTTGGTATGAAAGGTTGAGCAAGTTCCTTTTGGAAAATAGTTTCTCTAGGGGAAAGGTTGACACAACTCTTTTCATCAAACATAAAAAGCATGACATTTTACTTGTTCAAATATATGTTGATGATATTATTTTTGGTGCTACTAATGACTCTCTTTGTAAAGAATTTGCTAATATCATGCAAAGTGAGTTTGAGATGTCCCTGATGGGTGAGCTCAACTTCTTCCTTGGGCTTCAAATCAAGCAAACAAGAAATGGGACTTTCATAAGTCAATCAAAATATTGCAAGGAGTTGCTCAAGAAGTTTGGAATGGAAGGAGCAAAGCAAATGGCTACACCAATGGGAACTTCTTGTTACTTGGACAAGGATGAAGGAGGTAAATCGGTAGAAATCACTAAGTATAGAGGTATAATTGGCTCACTCCTTTATCTTACCGCAAGTAGACCGGATATCATGTTTAGTGTATGCATGTGTGCTAGATTTCAAGCAAATCCTAAAGAATCACACCTAAGTGTCTTTGTAAACGAATTATGAAATATCTAATAGGCACTTCACAAATGGGATTGTGGTACCCTAAGGGTGCTTCATGTTGTTTGGTTGGTTATTCCGATTCTGATTTTGCTTGGGTGCAAAATGGATAGGAAGAGTACTAGTAGGACATGCCACTTGCTTGGAAGCTCATTAGTTTCTTGGCATAGCAAGAAGCAAAATAGTGTGGCATTGTCAACAGTTGAAGCTGAATATGTTGCAGCTGGAAGTTGTTGTGCTCAAATCCTTTGGATGAAGCAACAACTTCTAGACTATGGTCTTGAGCTGGATCACATCCCCATAAGATGTGATAACACTAGTGCAATCAATCTATCTAAGAATCCCATTTTACACTCAAGAACAAAGCACATTGAAATAAAGCATCATTTCATAAGAGATCATGTTCAAAAGGGTGATTGCATGCTTGAATTTGTGGAAACCACTAAGCAACTAGCAGACATTTTCACTAAACCTTTAGCAAAAGAAGCCTTCTATTTTATAAGAAATGAACTTGGCATATTAGATCAATCATGTATAAGCTAAATTGCTGCATAATCCACCATTTTGCTGCATAAAGAAACTTTCTTTGCATAATCAAGCCCTTTTCTGCATAATCATGGCTCTTTGTTGCATAAATATTGATTTTCAATCCCATACTGACTTGAGCATCGGAGATTTCCCTAAAGTTGTTTTGCAGGTGCTCCTTCATGTCAAAAAACTCCAAGAAACTCAAAAAACATCACAAATCCATCCAAATGGGGTAATTCTTGGTAAAAGTAGCAATCTTGTATGATTAAGTGTTTTGGATCAAAATCTGTGTGAATTACATGCCTAAATGATGTTTGAAATTGATTTAAGATGCTTTGCAATCAACTTGAATGGTTTAAAATTGATTCCTCAATGTTTGAAATGCAAAATCTGTGTTTTTGTAAGATGGTAATCGATTACAAGCCATTTGTAATCGATTACAAAGGCTCTGTCAAGCAAGTAATCGATTACACCAAACTGGTAATCGATTACATTGAATCCAGAACTCAGGTAATCGATTACACATATACTGTAATCGATTACAAGGTTTCCAGAAAGCTGGTAATCGATTACATTGAAATTGTAATCGATTACAAGGGAAAACAAGGCGGTGTAATCGATTACACAACCCATGTAATCGACATGAGGGGTTTAAAAGGCTTCTGACGCGCGAAAGGTCACTCATTCTAAACTTTCCACCTTTTCCTCTCCTCTGCTCTCACAAAGCTCTCTTCTCTCAACTCTCTCCTTTTCACTTAATCCTACACCAAACCCTCCAAAATCACCTTCCTCTCACTCGAAATCCCTCTCCTCACACATCCCCATCATCAAATCCCACCACAATCCACTCCCTTCTCTCACCCACCACCTTCGTTCTTCTCCTCTTCATCCCCCACGACCTACACACCTCCAAATACCCCCAAACACTCATCCATGGCTGACCCATCCCAACGTGCCAAACGTGCAAGGACAGGGGACCACTGTTAGTGAGTCCTCCAAAGGCTCCTTCACGGAACATTTCTGGCTTGGACCTCACGAGGCACTTCTCCACCGTCAAGAAGGCTGAACTCTTCAGGAAGAACTTCCAGCTGAGGAAGCTCATCTCCCCGAGGTATCTCACACAATCCTTCTACACCAGTGAACCCCTGGAGTGTTTCCAACTGATTGAGAGGCTGGGCTTGCTTGGGTTCTTCAGCATTCAGAAAGCCATTTATCCCAACCTGGTTCGTGTGTTCTATGCCAACTTGAGGTATGAAGATCACTGCTTGATCTCTGAAGTGAAGAAAACACAGATTAAAATTTCTCGGGAAGAATGGTGTAGGTTGACCAAGCTAACCTATGTTGGGACCAACTTCTATGGCAACGAAAATGCTTGGGGTGATGAGTTTGAGTATAAGAATGCTCTGACGTCCCTGATTCGCTCCGGCTATGTGCTTCCCAGGAACAACAAAAGAGTTATGGCGACTGGCCTAACAATGGAGAACAGGGTACTCCATTATTTGATGGTTCGAGGCTTGATTCCCATGAGGCGGAATTATTCTCAGGTTTTGTGGGATGATGTTGTGGTCTTGTGGCCATGACCACTGGTAGGCCAATCAACTGGGCCAATTACATCATTCAGCACATGCTAGATGTGAAGAAGAAGAAAAACTCTGCCCTGCCCTATGCCATGTTGGTGACTGCTATCCTGGAGCATTGTCGCATCTCCTTGGCTGAAGAATCCAAGGATACCAGCTCCAAGGGACCCCAATCCATTGGCCTGCACACCTTGAAGAAGCTTCAGCTGCGCAAGATCGATGGACGCTAGTACTATTTGGCACATAGTAGTTATGGACACATTCCTCATGGTCCTGAGAGTGATGATGAGGATGAGGACGTGCAGCTTGCACCAGGCTCCACCAGCATCAGCCACATTGGAGCTTCTACTGCAAGAGATGCGGAGTTTGGCTACCACGGTGGATACCAGGATGGACCGCATTGAGCAGAAGATGGATCACCTCGAGCTTAGGATGGACTACTCCGATCAGGAGCTTGATGCCATTCGTTCTCATCTGGAGGGCCCCAGACACACTGCACCATCCACCTCCTCTGCTCCTCCTGCTGCTCCACTTTCGTTTGCTGATCCCTCTGCCACTCCAGCTGGTGTTCCCGAGAATGAGGAGCTCCTTGGTTCTCAAGACGACCTTGATACCGGAGACGATGACGTGGACCTTGGAGATGTTGCTGCTGATGTAGAGAGCGATAGCGAGGCCACTGATAGTGATCATGGACCTCTGCCATGATAGTTTCTTTGTTTTCTGATATTTGATTGTATATGGATTTTGGAAATACATTTATAAAAATCAGTTGGTTCTTTTGATGTTTATTGCTTTTCTGAATCATCTTGATATATTGTTGTTTATATACTTATGAATGATTGATTATGATCTGCTTGTCTGAGCCAAATTGTTCCCTATCAACTGTTGTTTTTGGGAAATCATGAAAAACAGAGGAAATGTTGTCCAAATTTCCGCTTAATGATAATGTGTTTTTGATAATGCCAACGGGGGAGAGATTAGTGACTTGCATTAGTACGGGGGAGTTCGATTTAACGCTCTTACATAAATATTTCACTAACCCTATATTGTGCATACATTACGGGGAGAGTTGCGCTTAAATCTTTGATATACATATATATATATATATATATGCAATTGTTTCTCTTCCTTTCAATGTTCAGATTGTCATCATCAAAAAGGGGAGAATGTGAATGCATGTGTCTTGAAGCATGTCAAATGGTTTTTGATGATAACAAAGACAAAGATGAAGATCAAAGAGCGAAAGAGTAAACCAAGATCAAAGGAAGAAATCAAGAGGTTTAGATATAGGCATTATAGTACATCAATGTTAAATGCTCCCAAGATATCTCAAATGGTTTTTCAAAAATGATTTGAATCAATATGGCTTTCAAAGATCATTTCCTAAAAGCGAACTTCTTTTACCTTGGATCATGCCAAACAATGTTTTATATTGTTTAATCCATGTTATCTAAAGTTAGGAATGATATAAATCTGTTTTAAGGCTTGAAAAATGAGTTTAAAGTATAGTGTAATCGATTACCAAGGTTTAGTAATCGATTACAAGCCAAACAGAAGCCTTGTAATCGATTACACCAAGTCATGTAATCGATTACCATGTTCCCAGAAAGCCAAGAACACGACCAAAAGGGCCATGTAATCGATTACATCAATATTGTAATCGATTACCATGAAGTCAGAGAGCATTTAATCGATTACACAAGCCTTGTAATCGATTACCTCAAGCCCAGAAAGCCAAGAACACGTTCTATTTTCCATGTAATCGATTACCAAAATCTTGTAATCGATTACCAAGGTTCTGACATGCCCAACGGCTATATTGAATGCATTAAATGCTTGGCTTTAACCACCCCCAACGGCTCTTTTAATGAATGGGCTTTAAATACATTAGTTGGGACTTCATTAAGGGTTGTTCTTGAACCTAAAAACATCATAGCAACACATCATACGTGAATCAAACTCTGAAATCATTCTTTGCTCTGTTTTTGTCCAATCTTTGAGATATCTTTGTGAGCATTATTAGAGCTTCAATTTGTATCATCTACTTTAGTGAGAGCTTCTCAAATTCAATCTTAATTGTTGTATAAGATAGAGGGTGAGGTATCCTCCAATTTGTAAAGGGTGAGGCATCTTTTTGTTTGAAGAGACTCAAGCTCAAGGGTGAGGCATCCCAAGGAGTTGAGGGCTCAAGTTTGTAAAGGTATTCAAGCACCTATTGAAGCTTGAAGATATAGTGGAAAATCTCAAGTGGTTGCTTGAGGACTGGACGTAGGTCACAAGTAGATTGGTGACCGAACCAGGATAAATCACTGTGTTTGATTCTCTAAACCCTTCTCTTTATATTTGTGCATTGCTTATACTCTTGCTTGATTACTTCTCTCTTGGTTGGTTATTAAGCAATATACATTGTTCTTATCAATTCATTCATTTCAATTAGTCAATAGCTTCAACGAAAATCAATAGTCAAGTGTTTTGCGAAAGAATTGCGAACTTGTTTTACAAACTCAATTCACCCCCCCTCTTGAGTATTGAAGCCACTTGGTAACATTTACGTGCTACACGTAATGGACTATGAATCTCACTCGATGACTCCTTGGTTTGACTGCTTCTCGTGGCAATCACATTGCCTATTTTGTGTTGACCTTTATGACATGTGACATTATTATGGTTCGATGTAGCAATCGACTGCACCTTGCCTTTACATGCATGCAATGTTTGGAGAAAAAAATCACTAGCATTGTCACACTCCGCAGCAACTTCGGCAACCTCGTAAAACTCCTTCAATAAATTATCAAATCTTTGCATTTGAGGCTGCAACTGTTTCATATCATAACAGCTTTTGATGTATGCATGTTTCCGTTTTATATTTTTGCTCCATCTTGGCAAAATATATTTCGAAGGCATTTCCTTCACCCTTTCTTGTGCAAGAACGGCAAAGGAATGTCTACACACAATACCTTTAAACTCAAACAACAAGCATTTGCATCTAACATCATGATTGTCGCGATTAAATACCACCTCAACTATTCTTTCTTTCATACATCCAACTACTACCATCTCCTCTAACACATCATAAGTACAAATTGCATCCTCAACACATTTAATGCAAATAGAACAATTCATTTTACCCCTAAATTCAGCTTGAACCTTGTTAAACTTCGCATAGGTATACTCACCTTGGAATTGCCTCTCAATCATAGAGTTCGACTCACATGCAATAATGTTGTTAAATGATCGACAATCTACCTCATATTCCTTTTCTGCCTTATCATGGAGAGCATTATCATACTGTCTTACAAATTACTGCAGAGTTGTTGTTGAGTTTATATACCCATCAAAAAATGCGTTAATGCTCTCGCTCCTCTAAGTCATTGACATTCCAGCCCAAAAATCTTTCTGCAAAAAGATTGAGACCCATTTATATCGTTCATTGTATAACCCACTCAACCATTCATTGTCTTGTAGGTCATGTTGTTGCACGAAAGTAACCCACTTTTCTTCAAATTCAGCCTCTGTCAACGAATCATAAAATGCATTTTTCATTGCATCCTTGATACTATTATATTCACCATAACCTTTCAACTTCTTTGGGATTTTTTTCATGATATGCCATAAGCACCATCAATGGAGAGTAGTAGGAAACACTATCTGGATTGCATTTTTCATGGCCTTGCATTGATCAGTGATAATATTGTTTGGAGCCTTACCTGACATACAATTAAGCCAAGATTCAAACAGCCACACAAACGAATTAGTGTCTTCGGTAGGTAGTAAACCACATCCTAGCAAAATTGATTGCCCATGATGATTTACACCAACGAATGGAGCAAATGGCATATCATACCTATTTGTCAAATAGGTTATGTCAAAACAACATCTCCAAACGATTCGTATGCAACTCTACTTCTTGCATCAGCCCAAAAACATTCTTCACGTGAAAGTCATCATCCAAATCTATAGAATAGAAGAAATGACTATTCTCGTTGTTGCATCCGTGAAAAATAACTCCTTAGAGCTTTACTGTCACCCTTCTTCCCAATTGCACGTCTTTCCTTCCTAACATAGTTTCTCACGTCTTGTTCAACAAATGGTAAATTATCATACCCTCCTACGTCATGAACAAGAGAACGAAATATCTTGTTCAGCCTCATGCCTGCTTCATTGTTGATCTCTATTCTTCTCTTCACGTGTATGCTGATGTTTCTGTTTCCATGGAACGTCCTTGCCTTCGCAGGGCTAAGATCATGAGAGTGGTCAAGTACAACTTTTTTTATGCACCAAAGTCCATTTTTGTTCAAACCAACAGTTATCTTCGCTTGACAGTTCTTCTTGATTATTGGATATGTATTCAAATCATTTAGTACTGTTGACATACAACTCCCTTCTCGTGAACATGCTAGAATGAAGTATTTTAACTCTCCATCATCTCCTTTTCTTGAATTTCTAATGATGAAATTGAATCCCTTTGCATTAGCATACTGCCGATAGAATGACTTAACGGCAACCACCGAAGGAAATATAATTCCTGCTACAGGCTCACAAGGTTCGATTGCTCATTGTAGTCACACTCATAATTAACTCGGCTTCATTTGCTTCTTCAATGCATTCAGCACCTCCACCAACATCATCTAACACCCCACCGCCATTCACAGTATTTTCATCCTCCATGGAAGCACCTATTTCCAATTCCATTGACTTGCACATGCAAAACTCATGTTACCATCCAAAAAATCAACAAGTGGAAAGCATTTTATCTATCAATGGTCAACAGATTTTCCAATATGACTATAAGACATGGTCTTTCATATTATGTATGAGTTAGAGTTATAGTAAAGAAAAATGTGACTATTATTTTACTGCATTTTTTACTCTTGGTTAACGAGGTAGAAATTTATGGTTAATAATGTGTATATGTTGGTTATTGGGTAGAATTATGGTCAGTGGTTAAGCCGTTAACTATCCACTACACATCATTAACCATAAATTTATACCTCGTTAACCAAGAGTTATAAATGGTGTAAAAATGAATGGACCGATGATGACAAGAAAAAGGTTCAATACAACTTGAGAGCCAAGAATATCATTACTACCTCTTTAGGATATGATGAGTTCTTTAGGGTGTCAAATTGTAAGACCGCTCAAGAAATATGGGATACATTGCAAGTAACTCATGAAGGCACAAGTGAGGTAAAAAGATCTAGAATTAACACACTCACTCACGAATATGAATTGTTTAGAATGAACCAAGGGAAAAGCATTCAAGAAATGCAAAAACGTTTTACTCATATAATTAATCATCTTGCTTCATTAGAAAAACTTTTGCCAATGAAGATCTTATTAACAAAGTTTTGAGATGTTTGAGCGAAATTGGCAACCCAAGGTGACGGCAATATCGAATCAAGAAATCTTGCCGCAATGACTTTGGCCACTCTCTTTGGAAAGCTTCAAGAGCATGAGTTGGAGCTAAACCGATTAAGTCAAAATGAGGAGCAAGATAAGAAGAAAAAGGGAATTGCACTCAAAGCCACCTCTTCCATTCTTGAAGATGATGATGAAGATGGTGAAGAGGATGCTGAAAATATTGAACTAAGTGAGGAGAATCTTAGTCTCCTTGTGAGAAAATTCAGAAGATTCCTAAAGAAAAAGGGACTTCAAAGAAGACCACCCTTTCCTCAAAAGAAAGCTTATCACAAAGGAGAAGGATCCTCTACTCCTCCAAAATGCTATGAATGCGGAAAACCAGGGCATATGAAAATGGAGTGTCCTACATATCTCAAGAAGACGAGTAGTTTGAGAAAAGACCTTCCAAGGAAAAGAAAGGAAGAAGAGCATACATAGCTTGGGAGGACAATGACTTAAGTTCTTCCGACGACTCGAAAAATGAAGAAGCCCATCTTTGTCTCATGGCTCAAGGAGAAGAAAGTGGAGAAAGCGACACCGAGGTGTGCTTGAAGACCAAGAGCTCAAATTAGTATCTTGATAGTGGTTGCTCCAAGCACATGACCGGTGATGGGTCCAAGTTCTCCTCCCTTACTCTCAAGAAACATGGTCATGTCACATATGGTGATAACAACAAAGGGAAGATTCTTGGAATTGGCAAAGTTGGTAAGATTCCTTCATCATCTATTGATAATGTTTTGCTTGTTGAAGGACTTAAACATAATTTGCTTAGTATTAGTCAATTATGTGATAAAGGCAATAGAGTTATATTTGATTCAAATTGTTGCATAATTGAGAGTAAGGATGATAAACATGTTAGGTTTGTTGGTCATAGGGTCAATAACATATATATGATTAGCCTTGATGGCATTTCCTCAAATGATGCTAATTGCTTTATGACTAGAGAAAATGATTCATGGTTATGGCATAGAAGAATTGCTCACATTCACATGGATCACTTAAACAAATTAGTTTCTAAAGAACTAGTAATTGGTCTTCCAAAGCTCAAATTTGAAAAAGACAAACTTTGTGATGCATGTCAAAAGGGAAAACAAGTAAAGGTCTCTTTTAAAGCTAAAAATGTGGTTTCAACTTCTAGACCTCTACAACTTTTGTACATGGATCTTTTTGGTCCCTCTAGAACTATGAGCTTTGGTGGGAATTACTATGCCTTAGTGATTGTGGACGATTTTTCTAGGTTTACATGGACATTGTTTTTATCTCACAAAAATGATACTTTTCAATCATTTAAAAAGCTTGCTAAAGTTATCCAAAATGAAAAAGGTTTTTGTATTGCATCCATAAGAAGTGATCATGGTGGTGAATTTGAAAACCATGAATTTGAAACGTTTTGTGATGAACATGGCATTGAGCATAATTTTTCAGCCTCTAGAACACCACAACAAAATGGTGTTGTAGAAAGAAAAATCGATCTTTAGAAGAAATGGCAAGAACTATGCTCAATGAGGCCAACCTTCCTAAGTATTTTTGGGCGGATGCGGTTAACACCGCTTGTTATGTTATGAATAGGGCTCTAATAAGGCCAATTTTAAAGAAAACCCCCTCTGAATTATACAAAGGAAGGAAACCAAATGTCTCACATTTTCATGTTTTTGGATGTAAATGTTTTGTTCTAAATAATGGAAAGGATAACTTGGGGAAGTTTGATGCAAAATCTGATGAGGGAATCTTTCTTGGTTATTCTATACATAGTAAGGCCTTTAGGGTTTATAACAAACGATCTATGACCATAGAAGAGTCCATACATGTTGCATTTGATGAGACTAACCCAAACGAGCCAAAAAAGGAGCTTGTTGATGATGTTGCAGAAATCCTTGCAAGAACTCACCTTGGTAGTCGAGAAGAAGAAGTCACGAAGCAAGAAGAAAGCCCATATGATTCCCCAAGACAAGAGGACTCTCAAATCATGGATCTTCCCAAGGAATGGAAAACATCAAGATATCATCCTCTTGACAAAGTGATAGGTGATGTATCAAAAGGGGTAATCACTCGTAACTCTCTTAGAGATGCATGTAATCATATGACTTTTGTTTCTCAAGTTGAACCTAAAAACATAAATGAGGCCATTAATGATGAACATTGGATCTTGACCATGCAAGATGAACTAAACCAATTTGAGAGGAATCAAGTTTGGGAATTAGTCCCAAGGCCCAATGATCATCCCATAATTGGCACCAAATGGGTTTTTAGGAACAAACTTGATGAAACGGGCTTAATAATAAGAAACAAGGCTAGGCTTGTAGCTAAGGGTTATAATCAAGAAGAAGGTATAGATTATGAAGAAACGTATGCTCCCGTAGCTAGACTAGAAGCCATTAGAATGTTACTTGCATATGCTTGCATCATGGATTTCAAACTCTTTCAAATGGATGTCAAAAGTGCCTTTTTAAATGGTTTCATACAAGAAGAAGTATATGTTGATCAACCTCCCGGTTTTGAAAGTTTTGAGTTGCCCAACCATGTTTTTAAACTTAAAAAGGCCTTGTATGGCTTAAAACAAGCTCCTAGAGCTTGGTATGAAAGGTTGAGCAAGTTCCTTTTGGAAAATAGTTTCTCTAGGGGAAAGGTTGACACAACTCTTTTCATCAAACATAAAAAGCATGACATTTTACTTGTTCAAATATATGTTGATGATATTATTTTTGGTGCTACTAATGACTCTCTTTGTAAAGAATTTGCTAATATCATGCAAAGTGAGTTTGAGATGTCCCTGATGGGTGAGCTCAACTTCTTCCTTGGGCTTCAAATCAAGCAAACAAGAAATGGGACTTTCATAAGTCAATCAAAATATTGCAAGGAGTTGCTCAAGAAGTTTGGAATGGAAGGAGCAAAGCAAATGGCTACACCAATGGGAACTTCTTGTTACTTGGACAAGGATGAAGGAGGTAAATCGGTAGAAATCACTAAGTATAGAGGTATAATTGGCTCACTCCTTTATCTTACTGCAAGTAGACCGGATATCATGTTTAGTGTATGCATGTGTGCTAGATTTCAAGCAAATCCTAAAGAATCACACCTAAGTGTCAGTAAACGAATTATGAAATATCTAATAGGCACTTCACAAATGGGATTGTGGTACCCTAAGGGTGCTTCATGTTGTTTGGTTGGTTATTCCGATTCTGATTTTGCTTGGGTGCAAAATGGATAGGAAGAGTACTAGTGGGACATGCCACTTGCTTGAAGCTCATTAGTTTCTTGGCATAGCAAGAAGCAAAATAGTGTGGCATTGTCAACGCTTGAAGTGAATATGTTGCAGGTACTGGAAGTTGTTGTGCTCAAATCCTTTGGATGAAGCAACAACTTCTAGACTATGGTCTTGAGCTGGATCACATCCCCATAAGATGTGATAACACTAGTGCAATCAATCTATCTAAGAATCCCATTTTACACTCAAGAACAAAGCACATTGAAATAAAGCATCATTTCATAAGAGATCATGTTCAAAAGTGGTGATTGCATGCTTGAATTTGTGGAAACCACTAAGCAACTAGCGACATTTTCACTAAACCTTTAGCAAAAGAAGCCTTCTATTTTATAAGAAATGAACTTGGCATATTAGATCAATCATGTATAAGCTAAATTGCTGCATAATCCACCATTTTGCTTTGCATAAAGAAACTTTCTTTGCATAATCAAGCCCTTTTCTGCATAATCATGGCTCTTTGTTGCATAAATATTGATTTTCAATCCCATACTGACTTGAGCATCGGAGATTTCCCTAAAGTTGTTTTGCAGGTGCTCCTTCATGTCAAAAACTCCAAGAAACTCAAAAACATCACAAATCCATCCAAATGGGGTAATTCTTGGTAAAAGTAGCAATCTTGTATGATTAAGTGTTTTGGATCAAAATCAGGTGAATTACATGCCTAAATGATGTTTGAAATTGATTTAAGATGCTTTGCAATCAACTTGAATGGTTTAAAATTGATTCCTCAATGTTTGAAATGCAAAATCTGTGTTTTTGTAAGATGGTAATCGATTACAAGCCATTTGTAATCGATTACAAAGGCTCTGTCAAGCAAGTAATCGATTACACCAAACTGTAATCGATTACATTGAATCCAGACTCAGGTAATCGATTACACATATACCGTAATCGATTACAAGGTTTCAGAAATGGTAATCGATTACATTGAAATTGTAATCGATTACAAGGGAAAATGTAGATGCGTGTAATCGATTACACAACCCATGTAATCGACACGAGGGGTTTAAAAGGCTTCGACGCGCGAAAGGTCACTCATTCTAAACTTTCCACCTTTTCCTCTCCTCTGCTCTCACAAAGCTCTCTTCTCTCAACTCTCTCCTTTTCACTTAATCCTACACCAAACCCTCCAAAATCACCTTCCTCTCACTCGAAATCCCTCTCCTCACACATCCCCATCATCAAATCCCACCACAATCCACTCCCTTCTCTCACCCACCACCTTCGTTCTTCTCCTCTTCATCCCCCACGACCTACACACCTCCAAATACCCCCAAACACTCATCCATGGCTGACCCATCCCAACGTGCCAAACGTGCAAGGACAGGGACCACTGTTAGTGAGTCCTCCAGTGCTCCTTCACGGAACATTTCTGGCTTGGACCTCACGAGGCACTTCTCCACCGTCAAGAAGGCTGAACTCTTCAGGAAGAACTTCCAGCTGAGGAAGCTCATCTCCCCGAGGTATCTCACACAATCCTTCTACACCAGTGAACCCCTGGAGTGTTTCCAACTGATTGAGAGGCTGGGCTTGCTTGGGTTCTTCAGCATTCAGAAAGCCATTTATCCCAACCTGGTTCGTGTGTTCTATGCCAACTTGAGGTATGAAGATCACTGCTTGATCTCTGAAGTGAAGAAAACACAGATTAAAATTTCTCGGGAAGAATGGTGTAGGTTGACCAAGCTAACCTATGTTGGGACCAGCTTCTATGGCAACGAAAATGCTTGGGGTGATGAGTTTGAGTATAAGAATGCTCTGACGTCCCTGATTCGCTCCGGCTATGTGCTTCCCAGGAACAACAAAAGAGTTATGGCGACTGGCCTAACAATGGAGAACAGGGTACTCCATTATTTGATGGTTCGAGGCTTGATTCCCAGAGGCGGGAATTATTCTCAGGTTTTGTGGGATGATGTTGTGGTCTTGTGGGCCATGACCACTGGTAGGCCAATCAACTGGGCCAATTACATCATTCAGCACATGCTAGATGTGAAGAAGAAGAAAAACTCTGCCCTGCCCTATGCCATGTTGGTGACTGCTATCCTGGAGCATTGTCGCATCTCCTTGGCTGAAGAATCCAAGGATACCAGCTCCAAGGGACCCCAATCCATTGGCCTGCACACCTTGAAGAAGCTTCAGCTGCGCAAGATCGATGGACGCTAGTACTATTTGGCACATAGTAGTTATGGACACATTCCTCATGGTCCTGAGAGTGATGATGAGGATGAGGACGTGCAGCTTGCACCAGCTCCACCAGCATCAGCCACATTGGAGCTTCTACTGCAAGAGATGCGGAGTTTGGCTACCACGGTGGATACCAGGATGGACCGCATTGAGCAGAAGATGGATCACCTCGAGCTTAGGATGGACTACTCCGATCAGGAGCTTGATGCCATTCGTTCTCATCTGGAGGGCCCCAGACACACTGCACCATCCACCTCCTCTGCTCCTCCTGCTGCTCCACTTTCGTTTGCTGATCCCTCTGCCACTCCAGCTGGTGTTCCTGCTGAGAATGAGGAGCTCCTTGGTTCTGAAGACGACCTTGATACTGGAGACGATGACGTGGACCTTGGAGATGTTGCTGCTGATGTAGAGAGCGATAGCGAGGCCACTGATAGTGATCATGGACCTCTGCCATGATAGTTTCTTTGTTTTCTGATATTTGATTGTATATGGATTTTGGAAATACATTTATAAAAATCAGTTGGTTCTTTTGATGTTTATTGCTTTTCTGAATCATCTTGATATATTGTTGTTTATATACTTATGAATGATTGATTATGATCTGCTTGTCTGAGCCAAATTGTTCCCTATCAACTGTTGTTTTTGGGAAATCATGAAAAACAGAGGAAATGTTGTCCAAATTTCCGCTTAATGATAATGTGTTTTTGATAATGCCAACGGGGGAGAGATTAGTGACTTGCATTAGTACGGGGGAGTTCGATTTAACGCTCTTACATAAATATTTCACTAACCCTATATTGTGCATACATTACGGGGGAGAGTTGCGCTTAAATCTCTGATATACATATATATATATATATATATATATGCAATTGTTTCTCTTCCTTTCAATGTTCAGATTGTCATCATCAAAAAGGGGGAGAATGTGAATGCATGTGTCTTGAAGCATGTCAAATGGTTTTTGATGATAACAAAGACAAAGATGAAGATCAAAGAGCGAAAGAGTAAACCAAGATCAAAGGAAGAAATCAAGAGGTTTAGATATAGGCATTATAGTACATCAATGTTAAATGCTCCCAAGATATCTCAAATGGTTTTTCAAAAATGATTTGAATCAATATGGCTTTCAAAGATCATTTCCTAAAAGCGAACTTCTTTTACCTTGGATCATGCCAAACAATGTTTTATATTGTTTAATCCATGTTATCTAAAGTTAGGAATGATATAAATCTGTTTTAAGGCTTGAAAAATGAGTTTAAAGTATAGTGTAATCGATTACCAAGGTTTAGTAATCGATTACAAGCCAAACAGAAGCCTTGTAATCGATTACACCAAGTCATGTAATCGATTACCATGTTCCCAGAAAGCCAAGAACACGACCAAAAGGGCCATGTAATCGATTACATCAATATTGTAATCGATTACCATGAAGTCAGAGAGCATTTAATCGATTACACAAGCCTTGTAATCGATTACCTCAAGCCCAGAAAGCCAAGAACACGTTCTATTTTCCATGTAATCGATTACCAAAATCTTGTAATCGATTACCAAGGTTCTGACATGCCCAACGGCTATATTGAATGCATTAAATGCTTGGCTTTAACCACCCCCAACGGCTCTTTTAATGAATGGGCTTTAAATACATTAGTTGGGACTTCATTAAGGGTTGTTCTTGAACCTAAAAACATCATAGCAACACATCATACGTGAATCAAACTCTGAAATCATTCTTTGCTCTGTTTTTGTCCAATCTTTGAGATATCTTTGTGAGCATTATTAGAGCTTCAATTTGTATCATCTACTCTAGTGAGAGCTTCTCAAATTCAATCTTAATTGCTGTATAAGATAGAGGGTGAGGTATCCTCCAATTTGTAAAGGGTGAGGCATCCCTTTGTTTGAAGCGACTTAAGCTCAAGGGTGAGGCATCCCAAGGAGTTGAGGGCTCAAGTTTGTAAAGGTATTCAAGCACCTATTGAAGCTTGAAGATATAGTGGAAAATCTCAAGTGGTTGCTTGAGGACTGGACGTAGGTCACAAGTGGATTGATGGCCGAACCAGGATAAATCACTGTGTTTGATTCTCTAAACCTTTCTCTTTATATTTGTGCATTGCTTATACTCTTGCTTGATTACTTCTCTCTTGGTTGGTTATTAAGCAATATACATTGTTCTTATCAATTCATTCATTTCAATTAGTCAATAGCTTCAACGAAAATCAATAGTCAAGTGTTTTGCGAAAAAATTGCGAACTTGTTTTACAAACTCAATTCACCCCCCCTCTTGAGTATTGAAGCCACTTGGTAACATTTACGTGCTACACGTAATGGACCATGAATCTCACTCGATGACTCCTTGGTTTGACTGCTTCCCGTGGCAATCACATTGCCTATTTTGTGTTGACCTTTATGACATATGACATTATTATGGTTCGATGTAGCAATCGACTGCACCTTGCCTTTACATGCACGCAATGTTTGGAGAAAAAAATCACTAGCATTGTCACACTCCGCAGCAACTTCGGCAACCTCGTAAAACTCCTTCAATAAATTATCAAATCTTTGCATTTGAGGCTGCAATTGTTTCATATCATAACAGCTTTTGATGTATGCATGTTTCCGTTTTATATTTTTGCTCTATCTTGGCAAAATATATTTCGAAGGCATTTCCTTCACCCTTTCTTGCGCAAGAATGGCAAAGGAATGTCTACACACAATACCTTTAAACTCAAACAACAAGCATTTGCATCTAACATCATGATTGTCGCGATTAAATACCACCTCAACTATTCTTTCTTTCATACATCCAACTACTACCATCTCCTCTAACACATCATAAGTACAAATTCCATCCTCAACACGTTTAATGCAAATAGAACAATTCATTTTACCCCTAAATTCAGCTTGAATCTTGTTAAACTTCGCATAGGTGTACTCACCTTGGAATTGCCTCTCAATCATAGAGTTCGACCCACATGCAATAATGTTGTTAAATGATCGACAATCTACCTCATATTCTTTTTCTGCCTTATCATGGAGAGCATTATCATACTGTCTTACAAATTACTGCAGAGTCGTTGTTGAGTTTATATACCTATCAAAAAATGCGTTAATGCTCTCGCTCCTCTGAGTCATTGACATTCCAGCCTAAAAATCTTTCTGCAAAAAGATTGAGACCCATTTATATCGCTCATTGTATAACCCACTCAACCATTCATTGTCTTGTAGGTCATGTTGTTGCACGAAAGTAACCCAATTTCCTTCAAATTCAGCCTCTGTCAACGAATCATAAACTGCATTTTTCATTGCATCCTTGATACTATTATATTCACCATAACCTTTCAACTTCTCTGAGATTTTTTTTATGATATGCCATAAGCACCATCAATGGAGAGTAGTAGGAAACACTATCTGGATTGCATTTTTCATGGCCTTGCATTGATCAGTGATAATACTGTTTGGAGCCTTACCTGACATACAATTAAGCCAAGATTCAAATAGCCACACAAACGAATTAGTGTCTTCGGTAGGTAGTAAACCACATCCTAGCAAAATTGATTGCCCATGATGATTTACACCAACGAATGGAGCAAATGGCATATCATACCTATTTGTCAAATAGGTTATGTCAAAACAACATCTCCAAACGATTCGTATGCAACTCTACTTCTTGCATCAGCCCAAAAAACATTCTTCATGTGAAAGTCATCATCCAAATCTATAGAATAGAATAAATGACTATTCTGTTGTTGCATCCGTGAAAAATAACTCCTTAGAGCTTTACTGTCACCCTTCTTCCCAATTGCACGTCTTTCCTTCCTAACATAGTTTCTCACGTCTTGTTCAACAAATGGTAAATTATCATACCCTCCTACGTCATGAACAAGAGAATGGAATATCTTGTTCAGCCTCATGCCTGCTTCATTGTTGATCTATATTCTTCTCTTCACGTGCATGCTGATGTTTCTGTTTCCATGGAACATCCTTGCCTTCGCAGGGCTAAGATCATGAGAGTGGTCAAGTACAACTTTTTTTATGCACCAAAGTCTATTTTTGTTCAAACCAACAGTTATCTTCGCTTGACAGTTCTTCTTGATTATTGGATATGTATTCAAATCATTTAGTACTGTTGACATACAACTCCCTTCTCGTGAACATGCTAGAATGAAGTATTTTAACTCTCCATCATCTCCTTTTCTTGAATTTCTAATGATGAAATTGAATCCCTTTGCATTAGCATACTGCCGATAGAATGACTTAACGGCAACCACCGAAGGAAATATAATTCCTGCTACAGGCTCACAAGGTTCAGATTGCTCATTGTAGCTGTCACTCATAATTAACTCGGCTTCATTTGCTTCTTCAATGCATTCAGCACCTCCACCAACATCATCTAACACCCCACCGCCATTCACAGTATTTTCATCCTCCATGGAAGCACCTATTTCCAATTCCATTGACTTGCACATGCAAAACTCATGTTACCATCCAAAAAATCAACAAGTGGAAAGCATTTTATCTATCAATGGTCAACAGATTTTCCAATATGACTATAAGACATGGTCTTTCATATTATGTATGAGTTAGAGTTATAGTAAAGAAAAATGTGACTATTATTTTACTGCATTTTTTACTCTTGGTTAACGAGGTAGAAATTTATGGTTAATAACGTGTATATGTTGGTTATTGGGTAGAATTATGGTCAGTGGTTAAGCCGTTAACTATCCACTACACATCATTAACCATAAATTTATACCTCGTTAACCAAGAGTTATAAATGGTGTAAAAAAAAGTGACATGATAAGCAACAGAATCAACAAACACAAGCAACCATCTAACATGCCACATAGATAACAGACCAACAAAGAATCTAACCCTTCTCATTTACATGCAAAATTAAACTCATTCACAGGTCATTAATTTTCCAATAATAGGACAACGTAAAAACTATAGGAACTGACTTTTAAAGTCATATTTTTACATGGTTTAGTGTTGTAATTTATATGCAGCAATAGTATAGGCACCTAGTTTATCTTTGCTAATTTATTCATCTTCTGTGCACAATCAATCCTAACAGTATTGCTTCTTTATTATTTATATATTTGCACTCTACCGAGCAGTAAAATCATTGAAGGTAGAACAAGCAATATGTAGTTTAGTCCGTTAATTTTCTGGTTATTAGGACCAAAGGAACTTTGTATGTGTTTCAAAGAATAGTGAATATAATATCTTTGTTGTCTTGCTTCTCTAAATCTGATATCACCAGTGCCAGATTCATCCAAAACATATAAATTTAAGCTTTAAAAGCATGATGCTTAGTTAGGAGAGTTAAGTATGCCACAGTCATCTTACAAGGTTTAAGAGATTTAACAATGACAATTAAAATACCTCAAGAATCATAAATCTTTGTGATGAACTTGAAATTTTTGCTTGTTAAAGCAAACTGGCATCTACTTTATCTAATCAAATTATTATACATGAAGAAGCAATAATAGAAAGCTCTGTTTGAATACTGATGGCAAATGACAAAGTAAGTTTTTAAGCATTCATATAGAAGATTTTCCATGATTTGAAGTCTAATTTTTGTGATGATAAAGTGTATTTCTTAAGTCTTAGGTTTTGATTGTAAACCCCCGATCAGGCAACTAGTTAAGTTCATTTTAAGCAAATTGTTAGGAAGAATTTAGTTAAGCAATGATTCCATTGTCTATACCTAGTCCTTTAGACTTCTATTTTAACAAAAAAAAAAGAAAGAAAACTTAGTATGCCAATGTGGTTTTGCTGTGATTACTTAACCTAGTTGTCTTACATAGCTAAATTATAGAGTTATTATAAAAGAATCACTCATAAGTATACTTTGCTAAAGGGCATAAAAAAATACCTAATCTACTCAAGCAAGCATCTCTGTAGCTAAGGCCAATACTAGGATATCTTGCTTACTAGCTAACTACATGTACTTATTCTAGTCAAAAGATTATGTATGATTAAGTTAGAGTTAAACTAAAATGAGTTCTCATCCACCCAAATAAAGCCATACAAAAATAAATAATTAAGCAGTTGATTAATTGATCATATGCAACTATATATAGGATTGCAGTCTTACAAAGAAGATGTTGTAATTAAATTCTTAACTTCTCATGTTGACCAGCTTTGAACCTGAATTAACTCCCAACCTTCAGTAGTTAAATTTCATGTTGTGACCATTTAGAACATTGCTGACCTTAAGTTCTTAACTACATGTTCTTAAAATTTACATATCAGAAACGAGTTTTATGTATCTAATGAGGTAGTGTAACTTGTTAAATAATTACCAAGTAAAAAAGAAACATGGTGAACAAATTGTGTTTTTATATAAAGAATGATAAAGGGCAAACGCAACTCCTCAAGTAAAATTAATTTCACCAAGTGTTTCAGCATAGTTTTTCCCCTTCTCTAATAACATATTTTTCTTGAATATCTAATTATTTGTTTTCTTTATGTATAGCTCTATATCCACTTTTTGGGGCTCAACCGTATTCACGATCCTGGCCTCACTTTTCATTACCACTTTCACCTTCTATCTAATACAGGTCTATATAGTCTATTTGGGGCTCAACCACTAATAATCACATATTTTCATTGTTAGTCATTTACACTCTTCATGTGCTTAATTGATTAAGCCTGGTTATGTTTTGTAAGATTGGACTCAAATTGGACTTAATTGATTTTTTCAGCATTATTTGGGTCTTACACTGTTTATGTATTTTGGTCATATCTTGAGTTCTAAATCTCTAGAAATTATGAATTTTACCTTGTAGGAAAGCTAGACAAAGCTCTACAACTTTGATGAAGAGTTCAAAGTCTCAATCAGACATCTAGTGGAGCTAATTGGGCTTGGAAGTCAAAACACGAGTTTTATGACTGGAACCTGAATAATGTACAGTAATCAGAGCATAACTCGAGCTATAGGAACTTTCTTGGACTAAAATTTGGAGAGTTGAAAGTTAAGACTCATATCTACAACTTTTATGTAGAACATAAGAGCTCATTCAGACAGTTTAAAGGTGATATTGGGTCTGGAAGTCAAAATAGAGGTGCTGAAATTGGGCCTGAATAGTCTGCAGTAATTAGGTCATATCTTGGGCTGTAGGATGAATTTTTGGATTATTTTAGTGCCATTGGAAAGCTGAGACAAAATGCTACAACTTTCATGAAGACCATGTTGCTTCTTTCTGATGGCATCCATAAGATCAGCACTGAATGATTTCAGAGACAAGGAATCTCAATAATTTTCCACTCATCAACTCACCACTTAGCATTTTCCACTCATTCATCCACTCATCCACCTACTCTTAATCAGTCCGCTTGTCATTTTGTATCCCTAATCCTCTATAAAGGCACCATTGGCTGGTCATTTGGTGCTCTTAGTGTTAGGCTTAGTTTTTACAAGTTATGGTTATGCTTATTTATTGTTTTCCTTTATTGTAATTTTCTCTTGTTCTAAATTGAAGCTATGTTCATCTTTCTCTTCTTCTCTCTTTCTTTCTTCTTATCTATGAGTAACTAAATCTTCATCTTGCATGGGTGAAAGAGTGAAGCTCTTGGTAATGAATAAGGTTAGATTATTCTATTTCTTATGCTTAAATGATATATTATCAAATGGACATTATATGTGTTATATTTTGTTTCCAATCAATTTTGAAACCTTCTTTGTATAATAGAGATCTTGATTTATTGTAGACAATAGGATTGGCACAGTGAATGCTTGAACTCATTTACAAATGTTGGTAGATAATTAAAGGAATCGTAATATGATTGCATATATAATTGAACTTTGAATGTTATATTTTCCGATTGGAACCTCCGTTGTGTGTGGATTTCAATTGAGTTATAAAGAGAAATAATCTTACCTTTAATTTATTACCAAGAGTGGATCTCCTAACCCAAGCAAGTTCTTAAATTCATTTGTGAATATCTTTTATTACTTTTGGTGTTGTGACAAATCCTTTTCTTACCTCAATTAATTTTTCTTCATCAATTCCCTGTGGATCGACCTCGGACTCCCGAGAAATTTATTACTTGAGACAACCTGCACTTGGGTTTGCATCTTTAAATCCCGCAGTCAAGTTTTTGGCACCGTTGCCGGGGACTTGATTAAAAGTTTTAATTTATTGAGGTTTTTTTTGTTTAATAAAATCTATTCTCTCTTCTCCCTCACCGGAGCAAAAGATCGGCTTTCCGATCCTTCGGTTTCTTTACTAACTCTCTAACTTTCTAACTATCTAACTTACTAACTTATTAACTTGCTAACATACTAACTTTTATATTTCTGTCATTTATTTTCTTCTTACTAACTTTTAATTTATGTCATTTATTTTCTGCGTACTAACTTTTATTTTCTGCACTCTAACTTTTTAATTTACATCATTTATTTTCTGTACTCTAACTTTTTAATTTATGTTATTTATTATTGCTTTCTAACATAACGAAATAATCTTTCTTCTTCTCTTCTCTTTCGCCGGCTCTGGTAGGGCTCCGCCTCTCTCTGATTTTCATATTTTAAATTTATTTTATGTAATTTACTTTCTGCACTTTAGTTTTTGCAATTTATTTTCTGCACTTTCTTTCTGTTCTTTACTTTCTACACTTTCTAACTTACTAATTATTAACTCGTAATTATCTAACTTTTTACTTTATCACTTATCTAACTTTTTACTTGTTAATATTTATTGGGTGGTTAGTTTATATCACATCCTTGTTAATATTTAATGGCGGGTTATACCGCCAGCTTGTACATTATTTTTGTTTATTTATTTTAAGTTATTTATGTATTTATGCTTAATTGGTATCGTGATTTAAATTCTGGTCGTTTAGTTAAAATTAATCTTGGTACTTTATATATTGATTTATTTGAATCACAATCACACACAATTGACACAATGACTGACAATGAAAGTGTACATGATGAACATGAAAATCAACTGTTGCGAACCATGTATGCATATTTGCAACCACCTCGAAATTCTAGTTCATCATGTTTTATCTTTCTACTCAATGCCAACAATTTTAGATTTAAGCCAGGTATGATTTCTTTACTTCCTAATTTTCATGGTTTAGAATCTGAAAGTCCATATTTACATTTGAAAGAATTTGAGGAAGTATGTATTGCTTTCAATGACCAAAATTGCACTGAAGAGATTGTTAACCTTAAATTGTTTCTTTTTTCTTTAAAAGATAAAGCAAAATCTTAGCTTAACACTTTGAAACCAAGATCAATTGGCACATGGCAAGAAATGCAAGGTGAGTTCTTAAAGAAATTTTTTTCAACACATAAAACCAATGCTATGAAAAGATAAATCCAATTTTTTTCCCAAAATTCAAATGAATCATATTTTCAATGTTGGGAATGGTTTAAAGATTTGTTAAATTCTTGCCCACATCATGGTTTTGAAAAATGGCACACTATAAGCTTCTTTTATGAAGGTTTAACACCTGAAACTAAACAATTTGTGGAAACAATGTGTAATGGTGAGTTTCTTGATAAAGAACCTGATGAAGCTTTAGACTATTTGAACCAGTTGGCCGAAAATTCTCAATCTTGGCATAGTACTAACACTTCTGAAAATTCAATTAGATCTAATCTTGCAAGTGCTAATAAAGGAAAATATCACCTTAGTCAAGAGGAAGATCTAAATACTAGGTTTGCCAGTTTGGCTAGAAAGGTTGAAGCTATGGAATTAAGAAAAGCAAAAGAAATCAAATCTGTACAAAATGAAGAAATTTGTGGCATTTGTGATGACTTAGGACACTCAACACACGAATGTCCTAACATTCCTGTTTTTAAAGAAGTTGTACATGAGCAAGTAAATGCAATGAATAATTTTAAAAAGCCATTTACTTTTTCTTTTTCAGATACATATAATCCAGGATGGAGAAATCACCCGAACTTCAGCTGGAGGAATAATAATCAGTCACAATTCGTGCAACCACCACCTCCTCAAGCACAACAGGACTCTCAAAATTCTCAAAGATATGCACCTTATGTCCCACCATATAGGAAAAATCTTGAAGAAACACTGCATACATTCATAGAAAAGCAAGAGGCCATTAATAAACAAAATAATCAAACCATGAATGACATAAAAGACACTCTTGCTAAACTTTCTTCTGCACTCACCATTCATGAGAAAGGAAAATTTTCTTCTTAACTTCAACCAAATCCCAAGGGTCAGTACAGTCCAAATGAGGGGAGTTCAGAAAACCAATAAATGGACCAAGTCAAGTCAGTGATAACTCTTAGGAGTGAAAAGGTTGTTGAAAAACAAATCCCCGAATCTTGTGAGAAAGAAGATGAACCAATTCCCCAAGAAAATGAAGAAGTTGACCAAAATGAGACTAAACTCTCGCCTTCACCTCCATTTCCTCAAGCATTGAATAATCCAAAGAAATTGGACCACCACACTGAAATTTTTGAAATTTTGAAACAAGTGAAGATCAATATTCCTCTGTTAGATGCTATCAAACAGATTCCTTCTTATGCCAAATATTTGAAGGACTTGTGCACTGTTAAAAGGAAATTAAATGTGAAAAAGAAAGCATTTTTGGCTGAACAGATAAGCTCCATTCTTCAGAATAATAATGCGTTGAAATATAAAGACCCTGGTTGTCTTACAGTTTCATGCATTATTGGAGAACATAAAATTGAAAAAGCTTTACTTGATCTTGGTGTTAGTGTCAATTTGCTTCCATATTTAGTTTATCAGTAACTCAACTTGGTTGAGTTAAAACCAACTTCTGTAACTCTTCTACTTGCCGATAGATCAATTAAAATTCCAAGACGAATAGTGGAAGATGTGTTAGTTCAAGTTGATAAATTCATATATCCTATGGATTTTATTGTCTTAGATACTGAACCTATGGTTGATAGTTATAAGTCAATTCTTGTTATTTTAGGCCGTCCATTTTTAGCAACATCAAATGCTTTGATAAATTGCAGAAATAGAGTGGTGAAGCTAACATTTGAAAACATGACACTAGAGCTTAATGTTTGTAACATGTGCAAGCAACCACAAGAAGTCCTTGATGAAAAGGAGGAAGTTGAAGGAATTGAAGCCATTATAAATTATCATCTTCAAACAAGGAGTTCTTCTGACCCATTAGAAATTTGTTTAGTCAATTCATTTGATTCAGACATGTAATTAGAAGATGATATCTCTGAAATATGCTCTTTGCTTGATTGT
Organism: Ormosia emarginata; assembly: GCA_029884605.1. Lineage (NCBI taxonomy): Eukaryota > Viridiplantae > Streptophyta > Magnoliopsida > Fabales > Fabaceae > Ormosia > Ormosia emarginata. The sequence goes on along the minus strand of JAQQTP010000056.1, from coordinate 7,687,160 downwards.
ACACAGGTAATGGAGTACAAGGGATGGAAGCCAAGATTTGAAGAGCTAAAACCCATGAATGATAATGCCCATGAAGAAGTACTCATACTGGAACTAATGCCATTACCTGCTGGGTTGAAGTACACACTTTTAGGAGAAAAGCAAAACTTTCCAGTGGTAATTTCCTTGTCTCTTACTGAAGAACAAGAAGGAAAGATGCCGCATTAATGGACGCACCAAGATAGAAGGAAATTTTTGACAGAGGTGAAAATTTTTTATTGGGATGACCCATACTTGTTCAAATATTGTGCTGACCAAATCTTTCCGAGATGTGTGCCCGACAGTGAGGTAGGTTGTATTATTAAATTTTATCACTCAAAAGCATGTGGAGGTCACTTTTCTTCAAAGAAAACAGCTGCGAAAATCTTGCAGTGTGGATTTTAATGGCCCACTTTATTTAAGGACTACTATACTTTTTGCAAAAGTTATAAAAATTGTTAAAAGTTAGGCTCAATTTCAAAAAGAAACATGATGCCTTTGAACTCCATCCTTGTCATTGAAATTTTTTATTGTTGGGGAATTGATTTCATTGGTCCATTTCCATCTTCATTTGGATTTGTGTATATTTTGGTTGCAGTTGATTATGTCTCAAAATGGATTGAGGCGATTCCATGCCGACACAATGATCATAAAATTATTCTCAAATTTTTAAAAGAAAATATATTGTGTCGATTTGGAATCCCTTGAGCTTTCATAAGTGATGGGGGAACACATTTTTGCAATAAACTATTTGAATCTTTAATGAAGAAATATTGTATTACACACAAAATTGCCACCCCTTTTCACACTCAGACAAATGGACAAGTTGAATTGGCAAATAGGGAGATTAAACAAATTTTGGAAAAAACGGTTAATCCAAATCGTAAAGATTGGTCTTTAAGACTAAACGATGCACTTTGGGTTTACCGTACTGCTTTCAAAACATCTTTGGACATGTCACCCTATCGGTTAGTCTATGAAAAATCTTGTCACTTGCTTGTAGAATTGGAACATAAAATATTCTGGGTCATTACAGCTTTTAATCTAAATCTTGATGATGCTTGCAAGATACACAAATTACAATTAAATGAACTTGAGGAATTGAGATATGATGTATATGAGGACTCAAAGATTTATAAAGCTAGAACAAAAGCTTTTTATGACAAGACAATTTTGAGAAAATCTTTTGAAATTGGTCAAAAAGTTCTGCTTTATGATTCTCGCCTGCACCTATTCCCTGGAAAATTGATATCTAGGTGGAGTGGTCCTTTTGTTGTCAAACATGTGTATCCTTATAGGGCTATAGATATTGAGAATCCTATGAATGGTAATGTGTTTAAAGTCAATGGACAAAGGTTCAAACCATTTTTGGAAAACTAAATTGATGAGGTAGAATTCATCTCTCTTTTTGTTCCTTCTTATAAATAGAATTCACTCTAATTTTGTTGTCTTGTTTTTGTAGTTCTTTGTGATACTGGTTAAGTGGCAGATATAGTACTCCGTGACTCTCAAGTTGGTTTATTTTTCAGTTTCCCAAAATAACTGAATCCTTCTTCTCCTTTAAAATGGATGTCATTCTTTCAAACTTGAGAAAACATTTTCCTTATATCCCTCAAAATGCTCTGAAAAAAATCTACAAAGTTAGATGTGAAAGATTAAGACTGTTAATGCACAAAGGTATGCTAGAAGATGTACACTGGATAATTGAAGTAAAGGTCCGACTAGCAGGTGAGTCTTCAATTTCATTTGACTCATACATGTCAGGTCTTGGAAGAAGTTCGTATTCTAAAAGGAGAAGAGCAAAAAGGTTGCAAGTCTGTCACAAATGTGGACGATGGAATTGTAACAAGCAATGTCGTTCTTTGGGGATGGTTTCCACAAACAGAGAAAATAAAATTTTCTTCATTAAGAATGGACTGAGTAAGGATTCATTAGATGATATCTTATTGACTCTTGAGACGCATTCTTGTGGATTGGTGCATCATGAACTTCTTAATTTGTGGAATCTCTTCAAGGATGAAGAAAAACGCTACAGTCTTGGGAATCTGACTCTAAAAGACCCTGTTTGTCAATTTATAAGAAAATTAGATAGGAAGCTTATCCTCGACTCATAGAAGGCATTTAAGCCGTTACTGGACGTTAAACCAGAGGCAAATGTGAGCTATATCCATAACAATCTATACATATCGTCCTCTTCTTTTTCATGTCATCTTTTAAAAAAAAAGAAAACAAAAAGAAGAAAAAAATGTTTGAACAAGGGCGATCCAAAAAGAGTACCATGGTTTTAATTAGTTGTGAAGCTTCAGCCTTTGGTTGACCCGTCATTGACTCGGGTGGACCTTTGCACGTTGGTCCTTAAAAAAGATCGTGTACCATGCTCTATAGAGAGTCGCACTCCATAACCCAATGTTTACCATCTAGGCACTGTGGAGTTGATGGACAGGCAGAAGCGTCCCACTCTTGTTATTAGTGAGAAGTAACCCGCGACTGCCAAAGCGTATGAGGCATCTAAGCTTGATCCTCTCTTTTATTAGAAGGGGCTCTCAGTGCCTTGGGATGGGATGTCCTGGATCTTGGACATTACGGGTTTCAAATTTTAGCACCTTTGTTGATGTTATGAGCCCAAGTGTGAGCTCTCCAGGTTCCAGACCCAGGATGGAAACCCACGATGGTTTCTTCTTTCTCCTTTCTTCGATTAAACGGACTTGAGTGTCTACTGCACTAGGACACGCAGTATAAAGATATACCACTACTGCACTCATGACTCGTAGTATAAAGATACGCTATGAAAACTGTACATAAAGGTATGTCATTATTTACTATTATATTTCTTTTATCTTTGTATGATTTTGTTGTATTTTGGTTTTGGATAGACGATCCATTGAGCAGGGTCCTTCAGGGGTTTTTAGATTTCTTTACCCTAATGGTTTTCTTGAAGTCAAAAAAAAAATTCATTTACCTTTGATCTTTGATCCTGATCCAGCAATAGCTCAGATAGATTGGTCAGCAAGAAGCAGTGAGGGAAGCAGGATGAAAAGAAAGCCAGATTTGACACTTCGTTTATAACTTTCCTTTACTTTTGATTTTATTTATCGTACTTTGTTTTTGTTTAAATTTGTGTCAGATTTCTCTAACAAGTAATAACTTCTATCTTTTACTCATCTATATTTTAACATTGAGGACAATGTTGTGATCTAGTTGGGGGGAAGGATAGTTGACCAAATTTTCTTTCTTTCTTGTTTGGGAAGTATGATATGATTGTCATGGACTTACTAAACTAATTAGTGATGGCAGAGTAAGGAGCAAATTTTGGAAACAATTTATTACTCTTGAGATGCATCTTAGTTGGGGTAGTAACTATTTAGTGTTTATTTGTGGAAGTAACAAAGTTTTGCTGTTTGATTTCCTTTGAAAGATTCAAGCGAATACACTCTCACATTCTTTGAAGCAATTGAAATTCAGGGATCATAGCATGATTGAATAAATTATCTTCTTTCTTAAATTTCACATGCTTGGTTATGAATGTTGAATTGGTGGATTGAGAATGATAGAAATATGCCTTGTGAGATTTTGAGCCTATTGATGAATGGATTGAATATCTGTACCATTCTCTTCTTTCTTGTGTGATTTTCACTCATGGAATTATTACTCTAGAACTTGCTTTGATTCTTTTTTAGGCTACATTTTCACATGCATACATTAATATGATTGAGGCATTTTGAAATAGCTACTTTGACCAAATAGTCATCCTTGTATATTTTCCATTGTGTAACCCCTTTGAACTTATTTGACCATTCCTTGTTTTTAACTCATTTCGTACCTTCCAAAAAAAAAACATGTTTTTACCCAACCTTAGGGAATAAGAGAGCATTGACCTTGTTCTTGAACAAGTATGCGGGTGTGTGTGCAAAATGATCAACAAAAAAAAATTGACCACCGTTGCAATCAAAGGATTATCAGAGTCTAGAATAAAGGTGGATGCTTGGAAACAACAGGAAGAAAAAGAGAATGTTCAAGTCTAACAATGAATTCAATTCACCAATTTAGGATTGATCTTCAACAAAACATTAGTCAAATATTGGTGATTGTCCTTTATGATGAATGTTCTCAAACATTTTCTCCACTCTAACTGTACCATAATGTTCTTTTATTCTCTTTGGTATTTATCTTTTCATATCCATATTATCCCCTCTCCTTTACCATGACCCCATTACAACCTTGAATAAAGTCCTCTTGATTTTTGTATGCATGTGTTTTGAGTAGCGGAGAAGTAGAAAATAAGCAAGCTTATGGTAGTGCAATTGTTCATGGGTTGAATAGAGTGAAATACTTACCTTTTCAATACTTGAGAGATTGAGAGTGAATTCTGTGAGGATCTATCATTCTTGATTTCATTCTTTTCAACTAAAGTTTCTTTGCTTGTTGGTTTGAGATGTGAAGAAATGTTACCTCATTCATGCTTTTGATTCCTTAAATTTCTGATTGCTCTTCTTGCTTCATCGAGTCTTTTAGAGTTTTTAGATTTTGAGTCTATGTCATTTTTCTTTGTTTCCTAGCTTTGGTCTTATGTGTTTTGCCCAAGAGTGCAATAAGCTAAGTCTGTGAGAATTTGATAATCACGTATTTTATACATTAATAAACCCTTATTTTTAGTCATTTACACTCTTCATGTACATAATTGATTAAGCCTGGTTATGTTTTGTAAGATTAGACTCAAATTGGACTTAATTGATTTTTTTCAGCATTATTTGGGTCTTACACTGTTTCTGTATTTTAGTCATATCTTGAGTTTTAGATGTCTAGAAATTATGAATTTTACCTTGTAGGAAAGCTGAGAGAAAGCTCTACAAATTTGATGAGAGCTCAAAGTCTCAATCAGACATCTAGTGGAGCTAATTGGGCTTGGAAGTCAGAACACAAGTTTTGTGATTGGAACCTAAACATTGTACAGTAATCAGAGCATAACTCAAGCTGTAGGAACTTTCTTAGGCTGAAATTTGGAGAATTGAAAGTTAAGACCTATATCTACAACTTTCATGAAGAACATAAGAGCTCATTTAGACAGCTTGAAGGTGATATTAGGTCTGGAATTCAAAACAGAGGTGCTGAAACTGGGCCTGAACAGTCTGCAGTAATTAGGTCATATCTTGGGCTGTAAGATGAATTTTTGGATTATTTCAGTGCCATTGGAAAGCTGAGACAAAATGCTACAACTTTTATGAAGACCATGTTACTTCATTCTGATGGCACCCATAAGATCAGCACTGAATGATTTCAGAGACAAGGAATCACCATTTGGCATTTCCACTCACCATTTGGCATTTTCCACTCATTCATCCACTCATCCACCTACTCTTAATCAGCCCCCTTGTCATTTTGTATCCCTAATCCTCTATAAAAGACACCATTGGCTGATCATTTGGTACTTTTGGTGTTAGGCTTAGTTTTTACAAGTTATGGTTATGCTTGTTTATTGTTTTCCTTTGTTGTAATTTTCTCTTGTTCTAAATTGAAGCTATGTTCATCTTTCTCTTCTTCTCTCTTTCTTTCTTCTTATCTATGAGTAACTAATTCTTCATCTTGCTTGGGTGAAAAAGTGAAGCTCTTGGTAATGAAATAAGGTTAGATTATTCTATTTCTTGTGCTTAAATGATATATTATCAAATGGACATTATATGTGTTGTATTTTGTTTCCAATCAATTTAGAAACCTTCTTTGTATAATGGAGATCTTGATTTATTGTAGACAATAGGATTGGCATAGTAAATGCTTGAACTCATTTACAAATGTTAGTAGATAATTAAAGGAATCATAATATGATTGCATATATAATTGAACTTTGAATGTTATATTTTTCGATTGGAACCTCTGTTGTGTGTGGATTTTAATTTAGTTATAAAGAGAAATAATCTTACCTTTAATTTATTATCAAGAGTGGATCTCCTAACCCAAACAAGTTCTTAAATTCATTTGTGAATATCTTTTATTACTTTTGGTGTTGTGACAAATCCTTTTCTTACCTCAATTAATTTTTCTTCATCAATTCCCTGTGGATTGACCTCGGACTCCCTAGAAATTTATTACTTGAGACAACCTGCACTTGGGTTTGCATCTTTAAATCCCGCAGTCAACCACATCGTAATACATTGAGCTAATGGAGAAAGTACCTTGATGAAGCGACAGACGGCAGCCAAGGCAGCAGCGTTACGGAGCTTCGTGCGGGCTACGGAGGAGGCTTCGTGCACGGATGGAGGGACGTGGGCGACAGAGATGAGAGGGAGAGGAAGTGAAAGAAGTCAGAGATGGAGAAAGTAGAGAGAGAGGGAAATAAGAGGGAGAGGGAAATGAGACGGGGGAGGGAAACTCGTATCTGATGTTTCAAATTTTTTTTAAATGAAAATTAATGACATAGCAAAGGTGTTAAAATTGGTGTATCTATTATACACGGTAGGAACATCATTTTCCAATTTTTATCGAACTGGGAAATAGATCAATAAATCAATCAATCAAATACTTAGTAGATTTTATTTTTAATTCTTATCGTTTCCTCTCCTTTTTTCTAGTTTCATATTACAATATTAAGTGTGTGCAGGGACAAACTTAGGTGTTAAAGAGTGAAGATATATACTTTCATTTTATTTTAAAAAAATTTAATTTTATATAGGTCTATGTCTTTTTTTTTATATATGTAATTTTTGTTTCATATATAAATAAACTAATAAATTTATAGTGATAAAAAATAAAATTTATATAATATTATTGAATGATTGTTTAGTTACATACATAAAGAGAAATATTTGATAATATTGATAATGAAAAGATCATTCAATATTTTCAAAATATAAAAACGCAACTTTGCCTCTATTACTTAAAATTCTTGTGTTCGTCTTTGAGTGTGTGTAAAAATTTACACTGTGAAGCACTAGAAAATTACATGTAAATTTATATTGTGTCCATGTGATGATTATAAAAACATTCAATATTAATAAATTGGATATTATTTTAAATTAAAATATAATCTTTTAAATATAATAATGAAAAAATTTGGATAGACCAGAAAACAACAAAAACAACAAATTACAAATAAATAAAACTTTTATAAAATCAGTTAGCAGCAAGGATGATAAGCTTCTAAGAGATGAGATTCAAATTCGGAGACGAAATTCACTAGATGCACGGAGCTTGACAAGGTGGTCAACACAATTATTGCCCTCAAGGAGAGTTTACAACAAATGAACTTGCATATTTCTCTATAACAACTCTTGGACATCATTTATGATGACAAAATTGGGATAGAAAGAAGGTTCTGTTTTGTCCCTAAGTATAAGACATCCATGAAATCTGATTCACAAACAAGCAACTTATAGGTATTGTCGTAGGCAATACGAAAACCTTGCCTTAGTGCAAAGAATTTTGCCACCAAGTTGGTGGCCACACCCATCGAACCAGTGAATCCCATCAACCAGTGGTCATTCTCATCACGCAGCAACCCACCATAACTTGTGTTTCCAAGGTTACCTAAAGACCTCTCGTTAACTTTAAGTTTACAAAACCCTCTCGTAGGATGGGACCAAGAAACTAAACTCTGAAGTGTACATCTCTCCTTATCAACTAGCAAAAGTTGAGATGAATTGTACATGCAGAATAACTTTTGCATGAGCTTGTTCAACGAGGTTTCCCTTAACACAAACACGACTCTATTTTTACTGCTCCATATTTGCCACATAACCACAAAGGAAGAGATTGTCATGAAAATTAAAGACCCAATAAACCCACTCTTTAATGGTAGGGTGAAAAAAAACATATTTAATAATAAAGTTAGATATATAAATACCTTTAATTATAATCAGAAGATAGTTGTTTACGTTAAAACAGAAGTCTCAAATTAGTCAATTAAAAAAAAGATTCATTTAAAACTAAATTTCAAATACAAGGAGAATAATAAATTTAAATTCCACACAAATAATTTTCATTATTGGTCAAATGTCATACAATTATCAAAGTTTAGGACACTAAGAGAAAAATATTGAAGAATGACATCAAGTTTAGTGTCGTAACTAATTAAGGACATCAACTTTGAAACTTATCGATTAAGGATTTCAACTTTGTTTTGATTACCAATTAAGAACTTCAACTTTAATAAAATTATTTTAATAATATTTATCAATTAAAATAATAAAATATATATGCCATGTGTTTTATTTAGACTATAAATTATTTTTATTTATTAAGTTGGATATTTTCATCTTTTCACTATTTTTATTAATAAAAATATATTTTAATAAAGTTGAAGTCCTTAATTGGTAACAATAAAAGTTTAATCCCTTAATTGGTTTATCGTAAAAAATATAGGTTCTCAAACAATACTTTACTCCTAAAATAATAGATGCTATTAAGTTTTTCTTATTTAAAATTATATTTCTAAAGTTAACAAGCTAACGCGATTAAAGTGGGTATAAATTATAGATTTAACTTGTAATGATGACACTTCACCAAAAATCTTGTACCCATTGTTTGGATGGATAGAAAATGAGAGGAAAGAAGTTGGGTGGACAGAAAATAAAGATAAAATGATATTTTCTCTTTGTTTGGATTGGTAAGAAAGTAGAAAAGAAAGAAAGAATGAAAAAACCTCTTAGATTCACAAAAAAATTTTCTCTCCAACATTGGAGAGAAAACCGTACAGCTCCTCTTGACACAAAGTTCAATCAAGACAAAAAGTTACATTACAATAATCAAATGTTTTTACTAAGGGTAGTTATGAAAAAAGAAATATTAAGGATAATAATGAAAAAAATTAATTAAATAATATTTCTTTCTTTTTTTTTCTTTCTATTTTCTCTTCATTCAAACACATTATTTTCTTTTCTATTTTTTTATTTATTTTCTCTTCTTTCATTTTCTTTTTTCTTATTTTCTTTCTTTTTATTTTCTCTCCTCATTTAAACACAAAGGGGTAATTATCACTCTATTGCAAGGGATAAAAAACTTTACAAGAATATGGTGAAATAAATTATTGTTATCATCTATTTATATCTATATATAGAGTAACTTATCTGGTCAACCTTTAATTCATGATAATAATTTGAGTTCAAATTTTGAGATTCTTTATTGGTAAATAATTTATAATTCCACTACAAATCATCGATAAGGTTAGTGGTTTGAGAAATTCTTATATGCTCAAAGAGCAATATATTCTCTTAAAAAAATATCTATATTAGGAAAATTGCCTTGAAAGCAACTAATGATATTAATTTTAAATATTAACTATTACTTATGAAATATAAAGAAGCAATTAATGTCATTATATGTTATTAAACATTGATAATTTAATTAAAATTATGTTATAAAATTATTAATAGAATTTTAAAATTAGAAAATATATCTATATATATTTATATATATCTATATTTTATCTGTAAAATTGCTTTGAAATCAATTAATGATAATAATTATTAAATGTTAACTATTATTTATCAAATATAAAGAACCAATTAATGTCATTATATATTATTAAATATTAATTATAAAATTAAAATTGAGTTATAGAATTATTAATAAAAAATTTAAATAAGGAATATATATATATATATATATATATATATATATATATATATATATATATATATATATATAATCATATGAAAGTATAGTGTAAGTATTGGTGTAAATTCGATCCCCCCTCATATATATATATATATTTGTATTAGTAGGATTGCCTTGAGACTTGAGAGCAATCAATGATAACAATAAAAAAAATTAACTATTACTTTTTAAATTAAAAGAAGAATTCAATTAATGTCACTATATATTAGTAAATATTAGTTATATATTTAAAATTGAGTTATAAAATTATTAATAAAATTTAAAATAAGAAAAATCTATATTTGCACTTGTAAGATTTCTTGAGAGCAATCAATGATACCAACAATTAAATATTAAGTTTTATTTATCAAATATAAAAAAGTAATTAATGTCATTATATATTATTAAATTATTGATTTTATATATATATATATATAAATCAATTTATACTGGTATAAATCAAAATTTATCTTATATTAATGAATAAATTTTTATTGAATGATATTCTCACAAAATTTACCGTTAGATTTAAAGTTCTTATCATATAGATCATATTTATAAAATTACATATTAATCTGAAATTGTTTAATACTTCATTAATATATATTAAGATTAACGTAATCTATACTTTTGGAATATATAAAAATAAAAACAACTTGATTACATTTTTAATAATGTTCAATTTTTTCAAGATTTGACATAAATAATTAAAATAATGAATAATTATAATTCAATAGTTGGATTGATAAAAATCACATTTTATAAAAAATTATTAAATGGTATAAGTATATCAAGTCTTATACTAATGAAGTTATTTTCTCCATATATATATATATATATATATATATATATATATATATATATATATATATATAGATATGTTGCCTTGAGTACAAATAATGATACCAACTATTAAATATTAAATATTATTTATCAATTTTAAAGATGCAATCAATTAATGGCATTATATAATTAAATATTGACTATTTAATTAAGTTATAAATTTTTAATAAAATTAACAAATTAAAAAACAACGAATAAAGATTATCTAAGTTTTTCATGTTATAAAAAAACAAAACTTAAAATGACAAAATAAATTAAAAATTTTTTACTCTATTTGCACAGCTTATATGTGAGTATTAAATTAAGTATATAAACTTATATTAGAAGTTAATTAAAATATATTGTGACGAATAAATAACACAAAATCCAACGTTGAATATGAATATTTTTATTACATTTTATAAGATTAAAAGTACTTTATATTTAATTTATTACACACTTAAAACTCTTTAGATAATTTTTTTAAGTATGTTGATTATTTTATTAATCAAAACAAAATTATTTAAACGCGTACTGAATATTTATCTATTAAATTAAAAAGTTATAATTATAAATTTGAAATAAAAAAAAAACGGTGAAACATACTATTTTAGGCTTAATATCAATAGTACGTGGTGGGATGATCACAAGGGCCCAAAAATCAATAATACCTCATATTTGTTTTGGCATACAGAAAACGACCAACTCGGTTACACGTAATGAGAAATTGTTGTGTAAATTTAGGATATTTAAGTTGAATGTATTAGGTTAATTAATATTTAATATTTTTATAAAATTTTATATTTTTAATTATATAATTTAAAATTTTATAAAAATATTAAATATTGATTAATCTAATATATTTAATTAAATACTCTAAATTTATACAAAAATTTTTCTGCACATAATATTTTCTTGCAAAGACTTTTATTTAGTCTCACACTTTATATCGTATAATTATTTTTTACTGTTCATTAAAAAATTTATTTTTTTATTTAAGTATTTCATGTTAGGGACATATTTACCTCATATCAATATTTCTTTCCAAATTCCAGTTTAAAAATATTTCTTTCCAAATTTAAATCAACAGATAATCTCAATCAAGTTTGCTTATCTTCAACCAAAAGAATTGAGTTTCATAAGCTTTAGGTTGCATTAGTAGAGTTACCTTACTTAAAAAAAATAGCCTAATATATATTTTTCATACATATCAGCTCAAACAAATTCATACAAAATTTGATTTTCACAAATCTCTTCCACCATTATAGCATTAATTAACCTCAACACAAGTACAAAAAAACAATCAAATATGAGAGAAATATTTGTCTAAATTTGAAGTATCATAATTGGGTGTATTAAATCAATTAAGATTTAATATTTTTATAATTTTTTATAAAATTAATTATGTAACACAAAGATTCATAAAAATATTAAATCTTAAATGATCTTATACACTCAATTGAGTATTCCAAATTTAAACAATAATTTCTTTAAAAACAAAAATTTTTTAAGAAAAATTCTTATTTAAACCTTTGAAGTATCCAAAATAAATATATTAAACTAATTAACACTTAATTTTTTTATAAAATTTTATACTTTTAATTATATGATATAAAATTTTATAAAAATATTAAATATTAATTAATTTAATATATCTAATTAAATACTCTAAATTTATTTAAAAATCTCCTGCTCAAAATATGAACCTCTCTTTCTGTTATTTTTTCAGATTTCGATGATTGGCCTATCTTTCTGACTTGTGTTCACCGCATTGGACGGTGACACCACTAACATTTGAAGTTGATGGAGTCTTCTCACCTTAAACATTCAGACACGTCTCACTACAAATACCCGACACCACTGCCGAAAACACCGGACTCCCACGTGACACCCTATTTATATTATATTCCTACACAAACTTCCTCTCCTCCTCTTCATCTTCAAAACTCTCTCTCTCTCTCTCTCTGAAACTCTCACAACTTCCCTTCTCTGCCATGGCTAATAATGCTGCTTCATCACCAACACCATTGTTGAAGGATGAGCTTGACATCGTGATCCCCACCATCAGGAACCTCGACTTCCTCGAGATGTGGAGGCCATTCTTCCAACCTTACCATCTCATCATTGTGCAAGATGGTGACCCTTCAAAGACCATCAAGGTCCCTGATGGCTTTGACTATGAGCTCTACAACCGCAATGATATCAACAGGATTCTGGGTCCCAAAGCCTCTTGCATCTCCTTCAAGGACTCTGCATGCCGCTGCTTTGGCTACATGGTGTCTAAGAAGAAGTACATTTACACCATTGATGATGACTGCTTTGTGAGTTCATTTTCAGTCATGGGTTTTCTCTCTTTCTTGTTTTTGCAATCTGGGGTTTGTTTTTTTTTCTTCTTTGTATGTGTGTGGCTAGATCTTGACGTAGAGAATTTCTCTGGTAACCTGATGAGTATAGAACCATTAAACCATAGAATTCCCCCTTAACGTGATTTTTTAATTTTGTTATGAATTTGATTTGCACAGTTGATCTCTTGCCAAATATTGTAAATTTTGGATCTTGTTCTATTGCTTTTCCATGTAGTTGTTGGTATTCTTGTTTGTGATTGTAACTGATGATACTGCTTCTGTTGTTATTTCTGACCATAGCATAGCATGAATTAGATCTTCTTTAGACTTTACAGTATGTTAGAAACAAAATATTGTTTTGTTCCTATGTAACATGTGATTTGAAAGTTAGGCATTGTCTTGAAGATTGGTTGTGTGATGACCAGTTTGTCTGCAAGGATGTGATATGTTTTTTAATGTAGAGCTTTAATCTTGGTTCATGATGTTAACTTTGTCTTTCATCTTTTTCACTCTCCTTAACCAGTGTTGGATCGAAAATTTGAAACTATGGTTAGATCTAGTGTCAGTATTTGGTGAATAATAATATAAAATATAGATTGAATCATTTGCAGCCTATGCGATTCTGAGGTGTCCTAGTGCCATATCTACTATTGATATTGGTTTTGTTTATTACTTTTGTAAGGCGTATATGTCTACATTTTAGGATTTCATTAGTGCATATTTCTTGTGAATAATGTTATACACACATACACATATATCATATTATATTTACACAATTTTTATTATATAATTTTAATTGGACCTACTTCAGTTTTTGCATACATACATTATAATTCTTTTGCATACACAAATATGAGAGTTGTGTTGTTAACATTTTTCATTTCTTACTACCTGTTATTTTAAAATTCTAGGACCCATTATTTTATTCTTATTATTATATTTTCTTGTGGCTTAGGTTGCCACTGATCCATCTGGGAAAAAGGTTAACGCACTTGAGCAGCATATAAAAAACCTTCTCTGCCCATCCACACCCTTCTTTTTCAATACCCTCTATGAACCTTTCCGAGAAGGTGCAGATTTTGTTCGTGGGTACCCTTTCAGTCTTCGTGAAGGTGTACCAACTGCAGTTTCTCATGGTCTTTGGCTCAACATCCCAGATTATGATGCTCCCACTCAGCTTGTGAAGCCTCTTGAGAGAAACACTAGGTACTACTAGTAGTACTCTTATGAACCTATGAAAGATTCAAAATTCGAAAAGGCTTAGCTTATATAAATTTGATTCTGAGTATTGTGATTATGCTTAAGGTATGTGGATGCTGTTCTGACCATACCAAAAGGAACTTTATTTCCCATGTGTGGAATGAACTTGGCATTCGATCGTGATCTGATAGGAGCAGCAATGTACTTTGGTCTCATGGGTGATGGTCAGCCAATTGGACGCTATGATGATATGTGGGCTGGCTGGTGCTGCAAGGTAAATCCTTGGCTTTTTTATTTATTTACCAATTCTCTGTACTAGATTTTTTTTAGTCCCCTCTTTCTATTTGACCTATTAATTCCTTAGATAAAACACTTAAAAATTAGAATTTAATTTTGATGAACTATAAATGTAAAAAAAAAAAAAATTACACTGTCATTTAATAATACATTGTTATATTATTTAATGAATTAAAATTTATATAAAATGTCAAATCTATTAAATGATGTGATAACACATCATTAGATGATAGTGACACATCAAAATTAAACACTAAAAGTTATATGAATATTTTTGCATGAAGACAACTGATATATTTTAATGGTGATTGTTCAGGTAATATGTGATCACTTGGGATTGGGAATCAAGACTGGTCTGCCCTATATCTATCACAGCAAGGCCAGTAACCCATTTGTAAACCTGAGGAAAGAGTATAAAGGTATATTCTGGCAAGAAGACATTATCCCATTCTTCCAGAACATTGTTCTTCCAAAAGAAGCCAATACTGTTCAGAAGTGCTACATTGAGCTTGCCAAACAAGTCAAGGAAAAACTTACCAAGGTAGATCCTTACTTTGACAAGCTGGCAGATGCCATGGTCACTTGGATTGAAGCTTGGGATGAGCTTAACCCTGCTGGAGCATCACTGGCCAATGGCAAAGCATAAATCAATTTTGGTTAACTGCAAACAGCCACATAACTTGAAGTGAAACAATTCATATGCTGTAGTATATTTTCTAAGTATTTATTTTCAACTTGCTTTTATTCACCACTTAGAATGTGCAGCATTGTTAGCTGTAATTCTATTTAGTAACTTCATGCTTTGAGCTTAGAAACCGTAAAGTACGATAGTCTTAGGCGTTGCTTTGTTTTGAATTTCGTTTGATGGGTAGAGATCATATGGCGGCATTGACTATTGAGTTTCATGTGAAATAAGTGTTATAGGAAGGATATTGAAGTATGTCTTATTTATTACTGAGTACAGATCAATAGCGATCAAATTTTAAAGTGATGTGTTCAGAAATTTTGATTTTTCTTTGGTACTTTTTCTGCCACTTGAATCATTGCCCTATCATCATATCAGATGATAGTTTGAATTTGAACAACATCAAAATATATCAAGGCCTGTGTCTGCTATGCTATAATGTCTCTTTCCAGATGAATAACAAACAAATAAATTCTGTTAAGTGAAAAATTACAAATAGTTTCGAGAACTGCCGGAAAATTCAATCTAGAAGTTCCTTAAACATGCAACGGCAATTGACAAGAACCATATCAAACAATTTGGAATTCATATCTGGTAGAAGAAATTTTTCATTTTAGTCTAAAAGCAAAATTCTCTGTTCCTGAGTTGTGGTTGTTATTTGTGTTTCATCTTTTTTAGAATCAAATAGCACTGATATTCATGTGAACTTGGCTTCTCACCAATTTTACCATATCCTATTCTAATATTCTTTTATGTTATAGGTACAAACTTAAGGAAAACGAGAACAGAATGATTTATTATGTGCAATTCAAGCTATCTTTAGATCTAAAATTAAAAGCTCATATTATTGCAGAATTCTCTTTAGACAACATTTCTTAAAAGTTCATTCTGTGCAGATAATCAACGCTCAAGTATCTGTTATGTTGTGAAATTGAGAATCTAAATCATAGTCTCTGCATCATCTGGTAGTAGCATCAAGCATGTCTTGAGTTCACGTGACTAAATAATAAGCATATATTATAGTGTTGCTGCGATGGGAATATCCCTACCCTTTATGGGATTTGGAAGCTTCTGACAGTTGGTTTTTATTTGAAAGTTGTCACTGCACCAGCATAGTTGTGATTTTACTTCAATTGGGTGGATACTGTCTTGTGATTTTTAAAATTTTGTACTTACCACTGTCCCAACCAAACTCCATTATTCAGTTAGCAATGGAGGAATCTGTCACTGACTGTGTTGGTATCTGGTAAATTCATGTAACTTTTTTGTTTCAGTATTTGGTTGGAAAACTAAGGAAGTTTGTCAGCCGAGCCTATGGCATTGTACCGTGAGGCGTTATCATTTTGCACCTAACTGACACTCGTGGGGTTGTGGGGTAGGGTCACAGTGTCACACACTCTTGGTTTGGTTTGCAGAAACTCAAGTTGCCATTGGACAAGCTAGTTATGTTTTGAGTTCAACGTTGCTGTACTTTGGACTACTATATGAATCTGATTAGAGAATTGTTTTCAGAAGCTATTGTAAAATTGCTGTTGATTGTATGCAAAAAATGGCCTTCAAAAGCAATTTCATTTAAATTTCATTTAAAGTAACAAGATACTAATTACTAATTACATTTTGAGGCAGTTTGTAAGAGAATTAGCAACGAGGTCCTATCATTTGCAGATGAAGCATGGGTTGTCTATTTCATGATGTTAACTTTTTATTTTACAAGAACTACTAATTTAAGAAACTTTTTACCAATTCCTTTCGAAAAGTTACGCTAGAAATAATTTATAATTTTTTATTGAACCAAAAAAAGTGTAGAATCCTGTTTAATTATTTATAACTAAAAGTTAAAACTATATTAAAAACAATTATTATCAAAATCAATTTAGTAACATGAGCTGCTTATGTGCAAGGCCTTGTGACAAAATAGGAGTTTAAGAACCGAGCATAGACATATACTTGACATTGGGTCCCATTCTTTAACTGCTTGGATATATTACAGACATAGTTCACATCACTTATGGTTTAGGGTTTAGGGTTTATTTATAACTAAAAGTTAAAACTATATTAAAAACAATTATTATCAAAATCAATTTAGTAACATGAGCTGCTTATGTGCAAGGCCTTGTGACAAAATAGGAGTTTAAGAACCGAGCATAGACATATACTTGACATTGGGTCCCATTCTTTAACTGCTTGGATATATTACAGACATAGTTCACATCACTTATGGTGCGTTTAGATGTTAAGAGAGGAAGAAAATGGAAAAGAATCAAAGGAAAAACGAAAAGGGGATGAATGAAAAGATAATGAAAGGGTTAAGTATTAATAGTCTTTCTTTTTTATACAAGTATTATTAGTGTTTCTTTCCCCCTGTTTGAACGTTTAAAAATTCTTCAAAATCCTTTAAACTTGAAACACCTTGAAATGTTAATAAAAATAAATAAAAAGAAGATGAGATCATGAAATGTTTACTATCGGAGCGGCCACAGTCTGGTGGGTCGGCTGATTTTTGTTATTCAATATAAAAAAAATGATAACATGGGAATTGAACTCACACTCCAAATACTATAGACACAAGCTTCAACCACCAAGTTAATATGATCCTTTGGTTAACTAGTGATACTTAATATTATTATATCTTGTTCATTGTTTTTTTCAATTGTTGTATTTACAACATATAGAAGCTCCTTTCTTTTTTTACTTTAATGTCTATATTTAATTTTAGTAATTCAATATATAATAAAATATACTTCAAGAATAATTAAAAAATACTATACAAGTAACCTACTTAAATATATCGACATAATTTTTAAAAACATATATTAACTAAGATTGATTTTTTACCAAGTCCCAAAATATTTTCGACAGTAATATCTTCTTATTTCTTGTCAAAATTGATTTTAATATTTTTGCATATTTCACATTAGTAAAATACTATTCTATTTTATATTTTTAAATATAAAAATAGCTTTAGACTATAAATCTTCATAATTTATGCTTATACAATTTAGTAATACTAATATAAAGAAAATATAATATTTATTTATTTATTTCCAGTTCGATTACAATTGAACCATTAAACTGTCAATTAGTCTCTTTATCAATTCAATCACTAATTCAATTTTGAGAACCTTTTCCCTATCCTCTCAAAAGAAAAGTTACGAACTCAACATACATATTATTGGGGGCTTTGTCTAACATGCTCCCTGGTGATTAGGAAGCATGTATGCTACTATTATATGAGCTGTTAGATACGGTCAATAATTGATCAATGGCTGGAGTTATTTACTAGAAACTTGCTGAGGCAGTAAGACTGTAAAATTATTAAAAATGCTTTGCCACTAAAGTTAATGGAGTAGGGAGGAACGAACTTGGAGAGAAGCAGCAAGGTGGGTGGCTCGGTTTTTGAACGGAGCTGGCTTGAAGGCACGCACGGGCGGTTTGTGCGGTTTGGGTGGCGCGTCTGGCTGGTCATGTTGATTCGAAACCCTGGTTGGCTGGCTGTGAAGTTGAGGTGGCATGAGTTACCGGTGGCTCGTGGGAAGGGGGTTGTTCATGATACTGGTTCGTGGGTGGAGGCAACGAACGATGCATTCGAGACTGTCAGCGATGGGTTCGTTACTGGTTGAAGGCGATGGAGGCAAAGGTTGGACTGGGTGATGGCGGTGGTGGTTGTCATGGTGATTACATGTTTGGTGGCTGGGGTGGTGGATTCGATTCCAGTTCCAGTTCCGAATGGCAGGTACGACGGAGGAATGGCGGGATGGTTGGGCTAGCTGGGTTGAGGGCATCTTTGTGCATGGCGGGTCGGTGAGTGGAAGTGGTTTCCATAGTGATTACAGGTTTGGTGGCTGGGGTGGTTTTCGCGACATGTGGTGCTTGGGGCGCTAGTTCATGGTGTTATTGGGTTCATGGTTGAGATTCAGAGGTTGGACTGTGGTTGGTCTCAACGGAAACTGGCACAATGGGGGTTTCGGGTTGGCTGCGTATGATGTTAAGAGTGACAAGGTTGTTGCTAGTGTTGTTCGATATTGGAAGTGGCGAGGTTATGATGTTTATGGCTGAAGCAGGCGATTTGTGGCAGAGGTGTTGGTGTTCGGTGTAGCCATGGTTTCTGACGAAGAAGAAACAAAAAGGGGGACCCACTCAATATTTTTTTATTAGACATTACTGTGTACTAACACAAGTGACTTCTAATAATATGCAAGTTAAACGGTGCACCCATATTCCTTAATTGAGCAGAGTGCACTGTAGAATCAGCCTGTTATTAGGTACCAGTTTCTCCAAACTTTCACTAATCCCTTTTCTCCTAAGAATCACGGACACGCCGATTATGAGACGTGTTCGCGTGTCGACACAGCGTATTTGAACACATGTAGAAACAGCCCGTCTGACACACGTGTCATGTATGTCCAAATGCGTCCGATTAAAGAAGATTATTTTTAGTTTGACACGCGTCTGACACGCTCGAACACTTCTGACATGCTTCTGACACTTCCGGACACGCCGGACACTTCTGACACGATTAAGACACGACTTGAACACAACCCATTAATATTTTCTTAAAAAAACTTAGTTTCCATTATAACGTTCAATTAATTAGCTTCATAGCTCACCTTTCACGACCGACGTCCTGCCCACTATTTTCACATATCGGTATTTTAAGTTTTATCTTTTCACATGTCACTATTATACTTTTAAGTTTTATCTTTTCACACAACACTATTTTCATTTCTTTCCTTCTACCTCTATACTGCGTACTGCAAGTCATCCACTTCGTTGTTATCGAAGTTTTCCTTACACCAATATTTCATCTAGTTATTTTTTTTTATGCACATATACTTGTACGTGATTAGTTATTGCAGAAGTTAGTTTAGAAAATTTTGTAGATATTGTCAATAGAAATTATGTTCCATATTTTTTAAGAGAGACTTACTAAATAGCAAATATTAGCATATATGACATATATTAAAATATTATAAATCTTCAAGCCTTATAGAAATGATATTAATGAATTATGAATTTTTTTTTCTAAACTTTTGAAATTATATATATATATATATATCTGCCAGTGTCAGTGTCTTCAATTTTTAAAATTGGTGTGTCGCATATATCTCAGATCCGTCTCTGGTCCCTTATCCATATCCGTATCTGTGCTTCATAGCTTTTCCCTAATTCATTTCTTTCTCTAAAAACACCGAGTACCGACTGCATTACAATGACACTAGCAAAATAATAGTAGCATTACAGTCACATTTAATCTCAACATTCTTAGATACCTGCTAATCTTGTTGGGTTATAACAAGCCCAGAGTACATCAGATTGCTGACCTGAATTTGCATATTTAGCTAATAATTTTGACATACAGATTTTGATAAAAATTATAGTCAGCAAACAATGTCCAATCAGTAACCAAACATTTGGACATCTTCAAGAACCTGCTGCATCCTCAATTTTGGTAGCCAAAAAACAAAAAGGAAAAATCATTATTTTTCCAGTGTGCACATGCAGAAGGCTAAAAATATCAGGACTGGACTTGAAGACCTGTTATAGTAACTTCCTACCCTACAAAGCAGTGCTCCTACTATGAGAGAGAGAGAGAAACATGATGACCTAGTTTCTTTTTTTTTTTTTTGATGAAAAAATGGTGACCAAACAAGTCAAAAATTGGAATTTCAACCATATGAAAAACGAAATACAAATTCAATGAAAAAATATTTTACTCCACGATACAATTTCCAGAACTAAACAAATTTCCAGATTCAATATCTAATTTAATTTGATGCAAAAGTGCAATAATAGTGCCACTAACTAATAGTGCCACTACCTAATTGAGGCACAAGGCCCACTATCTGGCTGTCTCTTACTTAGCTTACTCTCCCTCTACTATCTACAAAATTTAGAGACAACAAAAGGCCCCTTCTTTAGTAATCGAAGAGATAGAACACTGATCTCAAGATTGATACATTAATTTCAAGAAAGAACCTCATTTGTGAGCTAAACTGTGATATTATCTTCTGTCTTCTGCCTCTTACTTTTAGATTCTTCATTGTCTTCCTGGTTAAGAGCTCCATTAATTGCTGCTTGACCCAAAAGAGAAACATCCTTGCTAGTAATTTGACGTCCTGCCCTAAGTTTAGGACCCCAGTGCCTTTCAGGATTTGGAAGAAAGCGGGCAACCTTCTTTGCTTGTGCCTTGCTAAGTGATGCTACAGCTCGAGCAAAATTAGCCTATAGGGGAGACAGGCAAGAGAAGTTTTAGCAACCACTACTACACCTGATCAAAGGCTAGTCCAGGCCAGGCCAGGCCAAAAGGCCAAAAACAGACCCCAGGCCATGTCCAAGTTCCTGGAAATTCATCGTGGCCAAAACTACTCATAGGCCATATTATATGCTAACTAACTACGAATTTTACGTGAGAAAATAAAACTTGAGAGGCAAAATATACCTGAAGAACAGGTTCCTTTGCAAGTATGACACTTCCTGGTTGATCTGCTGGTTGAGCTTTCACAGGATGATTTTTAACCTGAAGTGAACAGAATCAATGACTGAGAAGTAAAAAAGCAAATCATTCCGTATATATTGCCCAAGATACCCAAACAATAGGAAATGAAGCACTTTAAATTACAGCCATGCTGTTGTCAAAATGTCAAAAGGGACAGAGACAGCATTTTATATACAAGCGGATACACACACACACAATCCCCCCCCCCCCCCCCCACCCCTACACATACACACCCCATAAAATCAGAGCCTGCAAGAACCAAAACAGACTCAGTATATAAAAGAAACAAATCTTAACTACACCATAAGCTCAAAAGCAGCAACAATCATGTGTAACCTCTTACCCAGCAGCGCATTATATCCCAAATAACATCCATGGGTGCATCTGATTTAAGTCCCAATGGACTAACATGAGTTCCAGATATATGATAGCCTGCATTGATCACAGCAGAACGGAAAATAACTGCGGATGGAGAAGTGCATTTAAGTGTTGAACAGAGATTGTGCAGACTCAGAAGCAGGGGAACATCTGGCAATTCCTGAAAAGAATAGAATCATTTAATATTAGAATAACTACATAGGCAAAATAATTTCCACTTAACAAAGTAATTTCCATGCATTGGAAGCCCAGTAAGTTGCACTGCATAAAGAAACACCTGCCACACATCTGATTCTGAATCATACCAAAGTACCATACCGTGTCATGTGCATGGTATTAAAAAAAAAAATTGACAGCACAAAAACACACCTCTGATATTGTAGTCAACACAGCAGATATGCGATCACAAGCAGAATAACTGTCCTTCATAGATTTCACGTCTGCAAGTATAGAATTCACCCATTCTTGGTCGTGTATAGGAGCAGACCACATAGGTCCACCCATATTGAATTTCTTCCCACAATAACTGCATTCTTGAGGAACAACAGGACCATAGCCAGGCAAATATCTGACACTATTATTCTGAAAAATGGAAAAACGAAAATAAGGCTCCCCATCAAGACATCATTGCATTTTAAATTCAATCAAAATAAAGCAATACATATAAATGGACCTTGCAAGCTTCAAGGATTACAACAAACTAGTCTTTGGGTCTATCGCCAAGAGTCCATACCCCCCACAAAGATCCAGAAAAAAAAAATCTAATTTACTTCCTCACTGCAGTTCTATTTTTTAATAATTGTATGGTGTCCAAGGAAGTCAACTCAAAACCTGACGGTTAGCTAGGGCAAGATAGCAAAAATGCTTTCCTCTTCCAATCCAAATTTCTCATGTTTTGCTGCCAATTACCACCTTGGCAATCAAATGAACCACCAGCATTAGACTTGATATACAACTTAAAAAAACAAAATTAATGGTAAAAGGAACACTTTAAAGCAGGGCATCTGATAGAGCAGAGTAAGAAGATGGCAAAAACACAGGATAAATTCTAATTGTATTATACGAAAAAACAAGAATGGAAGACTGAGTTCTCTACAATGGTTACCAGAGCAATGCTCCTCAGAGAAAGAGACACCTTCTCTGTCCTCTCACCTTACTAACAGAAAAACCTCTTCCTGATTATTCTCCCTACCCTCATATCATCACCAATCCTAACTAACTGCCTAGCTGGCATATTCTCCCTTTTCCCCCCTCTCTATTTTCTTTTTCTTACGCTTGTACACTTTCCAAACTGTGGGCTTATTATGCTTTGAGCCCACTAACACATCATCATCAGACCCAACTCTAATTGGCCTATTGAGTGTCCTATCATTACCCCCGCCTTCAATTTCAGCCTTGTCCTCAAGGCTGAATTCTGGGAATTGACTTTTCAGCAACAATTCGGACTCCCAAGTAGCATCTGCAGCAGTCATGCCGTGCCATTGGATTAACCACTCTCTAATATGCTTTCCTTCTTCAAACTTATCCCTCCAAGATAACACCTTTTCAGGTTGAATCTCAGCTGTAGCATCGGTGCCCACATCAACTGGCAATTCTGCAGAAACTTGATAATCACCCACTGCCTTTTTAAGTTGCGACACATGAAAAACTGGATAAACGCGCGAAGCCGCAGGCAATTGCAGTTTATATGCTACTTCTCCAATCCTTTGGATGACCTTGTAAGGACCAAAAAACCTTGGTGACAGTTTTGGATTGATTCGCTGTACCACCGAGTTTTGTCGATTGGGTCGCAGTTTAAGGAAAACCCAATCACCCAACTCCAACTTCACATCTTTATGCTTCCTATCTGCATACTGTTTCATTTGTTCCTGAGCCCGTTGCAAATTATATTTCAGCTGTCGCAAGGCTTCGTCCCTGTCCCGTAATTCTTGAGCTACAGCTTCCACTCTAGTCTCCCCCTCCAAGAAATGAACCAAAGCTGGAGGCTTCCTCCCATACACAATCTGAAAAGGGGTGAAACCTGTAGAGCCATGGAAGGAAGTATTATACCATAACTCAGCCCAAGGTAGCCAATGAGACCAAGTCTTAGGTTGTTCTGACACAAAGCACCGTAAATAAGCCTCCAAGCACCGATTTACCACTTCCGTTTGACCATCCGTTTGAGGATGATATGCGGAAGACATCTTCAAAACAGTCCCTTGTAGTTTGAACAACTCCTTCCAAAAAATGCTAACAAATAAAGGATCCCAATCACTCAAAATAGACTCTGGAATACCATGCAAGCGGACCACTTCCTTAGCAAAAACCATGGCGACACTACGAGCCGTGTAGGGATGTTTAAGAGGGATGAAATGACTGTATTTGGAAAGCCTATCAACCACCAGCATGATAGCTTCATAGCCAGAACTCTTAGGTAGACCGGTTATAAAATCCATTGAAATTTCACTCCAAATTAAAGCCGGAACAGGCAATGGTTGTAATAAACCACTAGGAGTAGTTGCAACATATTTCTGTCTCTGACACGTATCACAAGCCTTAACAAAGTCCTGCACCATACCCTTCATACCATGCCAAAACAAGTTTCCAGCAATCCTCCTATATGTACGCAAAAAACCGGAATGCCCACCGCTAGGAGAAGAATGAAAATCCTTTAGGAGCAGGGGAATTAAGGAAGATTTATCTGACAAAACCAACCTGTTCTTGAAGAACAGCACCCCACCTTTAACGCTATAACCTGGGCGGGAAGAAGGAGCTGTGTTTACTGCTTGAATAATTTCCTGCAACACTGGATCGTGTGATACCTCAGCTTGTATGGCTTTACCTTGCTGCCAAATTGGGAAAGAAACCATGGATTGCAAATCCCCATCATCCAACTGCCGCGAAAGTGCATCAGCCACTTTGTTATCCGCGCCGACCTTATACACCACCTCAAAATCAAATCCCAGTAACTTTGCTATCCACTCTTGCTGGTTGGAAGTAGTAATTCGTTGTTGAAGAAGGTGTCGCAAACTCTTTTGATCCGAATAAACAGTGAATTTTCTGCCCAACAAATAATGGCGCCAATGCTAAATTGCCAAAGCCAAAGCCATCAATTCCTTCTCATACGCCGACTTGGACAGCTTAGAACCTGAAAAAGCTTTGCTGAAATAAGCCACAGGGTGCTTTCGCTGCAGCAACACGGCACCCACTCCTTTACCCGAAGCATCACATTCGATCTCAAATGGAATGGACAAATCCGGAAGAGTAAGCACGGGAGCAGAAGTGATTGCTCTTTTTAATTGTTCCAAAGCCTCTGCGGCTTCTTGGTGCCAAACAAATCCATCCTTCTTTGTTAACTCAGTAAGAGGCTTGGCAAGTTTTCCATAGTTAGAAATAAATTTCCTATAATAGCCAGTTAAGCCCAAAAAACCTCGAACCCCTTTTACATTCTTAGGAGTAGGCCAATTAATCACACTACTGACCTTGTGAGGATCCACCGCAACACCTTGGTGTGAGATGACATGGCCCAAATACTCAATCTGCTGCTGTCCTAAAGCACATTTTTGCTTATTAGCAACAAATTGATGACGCTGCAACACTTGCAAAACAGCAGCCAGATGCTTCAAATGCGTGTCCCAATCAGCGCTATAACCCAGAATATCATAAAAAAAAACCAGCACACACCTGCGCAGAAAAGGCTTGAAGATATCATTCATGACGGACTAAAATGTGGCGGGTGCATTAGTCAATCCGAAAGGCATGACCAAGTATTCATAGTGGCCTTCATGCGTGCGAAACGCAGTCTTATGTACATCGTCCTCCCTCATGCCAATTTGATGATAACCAGACTTTAAATCAAATTTAGAAAAGAAATGAGCTCCGAATAACTCATCCAATAACTCATCCACCACCGGAATAGGGTACTTGTCCTGCACAGTAACCTTGTTTAAAGCCTGATAATCAACACACATACGCCATGAATTGTCCTTCTTTTTCACCAATATCACCGGACTAGAAAAAGCACTGGTGCTGTTCCGGATAACCCCCTGCTGCAGAAGGTCAGTAATCTGCCTTTCAATTTCATCTTTCTGATAGTGTGGATACCGGTAAGGCCTGACACTAACCGGACCTGCACCTTGCTGCAACACAATTGAATGGGCGGTATTACGAATAGGAGGCAAACCCTTAATGTCTTCAAACACCTCCCCAAACCTACACAACAGGTCTTGTAATTCCTGCTGTTGAAACTTGGACAGTTTTGAATTTACCACAGAAATGACTGCAGAAGAGTTTTCCCAACCAACAACACCCCTAAACCCTTCAGCTATCACACTGTGTAACCTCAACCAATGGCCTGTTGTTCTTGCACCGGCGCATAAGTTGACCCTTCAATGTGAAACAACTTGTCCCATTGATGAATCGCATCGACATTTCCTTCCAATTCATCAAGACCTCGCCCAATGTTTCCAGCCACACAACCCCCAAAATCACATCTACACCCCCCAATTCAAGGACATACGCATCTAATTGTACCTCCAATTCTCCTAAATTCAACACCAACCCTTCGCATTTACCCACAGTGTTCACCTTATGGCCATCCCCCAAACGAACACCCATGACTTTGGAAGTATTCACCCGCAAACCCAACGCCTCTACCACTGCTGGGGTAATAAAATTATGAGTAGCCCCACTATCCACCAATACCACAACGGATTACCCTTGAATTCGGCCTTCCAACTGCATCGTTTTCGATTTTGCAGTAACACTCATGGTGTTTGTGATGCCAAAGACTCCCAACGCCTTACACTCGAGTTCGTCCTTTTCCTCTCCTTCGGCTGCAATGGCGATAATGTCGCCCTCCTCATTCACCGATTCGTCATCCCCCAAAATGAGTAATCGCAACTGTTTAGCCGCACACTGATGGAGAGGATGGTAGCGCTCGTTGCACCTAAAACAGAGGCCCTTGGCTCTCCGTTCCAGTAATTCGGAGTAAGGGAGATGTTTAACCCCCCGATTCCGGTCACCGGCGAAGCGCTGTGGTTCCGCCACACTGCTACCCTTCGAGCTCGCTGTAGAAGAGACTCCCTTGTTACAAAAATCGGAGCCAGCTTGCGAACCGGACTGAGACCTGGTTTTACCCGTGTTCCAAATGTTATTGGACTGGCCTTGACCCGAGGGCTCAATAGCATCACCCTCACGCGGACGCAAACGAGAGCCATGGGTATGACCCGGCTGCCGTTCCACAGAAAACTCAGCTTCAACATCGCGCGCGATCTGCATAGCTTGATAGCGTGACTTTGGTTTGAACGTGCGAACCCGACTGCGTATATCATGTCGTAACCCACCGATGAAATAACCCAGAAATTGGATCTCAGGCAAACGCCCACATTGAGAAGAGAATAACTCAAAATCCTCAATATACTCTTCGACCGTACCTGATTGCTTCAGCTCCTTGAGTTCCTCAAAGGGGTTATCCAAGCGACCACCACCAAAACGTACGATAAAAGCTTCTTTGAAAGTGTCCCACGATATCTCCTCCGTGGAATCCCTCCATAGATTGAACCAGTGAATCGTCTGGCCTTCCATGCACAGCTTCGCTAATTGGATACGAGTATCGTCCGCCACACGCTGAACCTCAAAATAGGTCTCAGCGCGTGTGATCCAGGCCACAGGATCCTCACCTTGGAAAGAAGGAAGCTCTACTTTCTTTGCCGACAAGCGAAACTCATCCATCGAAGACTATTGTGTCACCAACGGAGGTGACGCACTGCCCCATAGACGATTCATCTCAGCGAGTAGAGTGTCCTTCAGCGCCTCCATTCCACTTTCAACGCGACCCAAACGGGATTCCAACTCGTTTACTCGGTCAAACATTTTCGGGGGCATGAACAAGGACGGCAGGTCGGACCAATTGATAGAGCAGAGTAAGAAGATGGCAAAAACACAGGATAAATTCTAATTGTATTATACAGAAAAACAAGAATGGAAGACTGAGTTCTCTACAATGGTTACCAGAGCAATGCTCCTCAGAGAAAGAGACACCTTCTCTGTCCTCTCACCATACTAACAGAAAAACCTCTTCCTGATTATTCTCCCTACTCTCATATCATCACCAATCCTAACTAACTGCCTAGCTAGCATATTCTCCCTTTTCCCCTCTCTCTATTTTCTTTTTCTTACGCTCGTACACTTTCCAAACTATGGGCTTATTATGCTTTGAGTCCACTAACACATCATCATCAGACCCAACTCTAATTGGCCTATTGAGTGTCCTATCAGCATCATAATAGAATTGATCATCCACCATATCTCCCACACTACAGGCTGACACCTATAAAAGATGAGGTAAACCTAGATGTGATAAATGCTGCCAAAAAATATTTTATAGTTTTTATCCAGGTATGTTGTTTAGATTTAGCGGTGTAAACAATAACCATCTCAAGCACAGAGAGACTGATGGGTCAAACCTGTAAACATCAAACAGTCTCTTACTTCCACCACACACAAAGATAAAAACCAGCCAAATTCTCACTTCTAGACCTTGGAAAGAACACCAATACACAGCATTCATAGGCCATGTGCCCCCAACTTTTTTGGCTACAAGAAACCTAGAAAACAAAATAGCTAAAGCAAACATGAGGCTATGTAAGAATGGAAGGAACAGATCACATCATAGAAATTTGCACTACGCACAACTCACTGACAATAGCATCAAAAGACCAATAGCTTTGATAATTACAGAGCATCATAGAACAGCATATAAAATGCCAAGAGGCACAACGAGAGAAGGTAGAGCAATAGTGAATCAAGATTAATTATTTCATTTTCCAAGTAACATCTGGTTCTTGTGATACATATAAGAACAAATATGATTATCAAAGTTAAGGTTTCAAAATGGTGCCTGAAGCAGATCAGAACAGGATACGCACCTTGGAAATGGTCCTCCCAATGGGCTGTAGATGGAAAGAATCACAGCCAGTGCACTGATAAACATATGAAAGCTTTAGGGGAGTGTTTTTCATCGCACTTGCAGAACTGCAACCAATTATTTCTTGTTTCAGTTGGCAGAAAAGACAGTAATGTTATGGAATCATCATTTCATAATGTCCCTAACAAAATATTTTAATAAAACAACAACAGCAAAACTAAGAGGACTTACGTGCATATGCGGACAAAAACACGAACATAGAAGTCCATCTGAACAGATAGCACAGGAACAATATAACGCTTATAACGATTAGCATGACTCTGCATTAAATGGAGAGAACAATATTATAAGCGAACTAAAGAAAAAATTTATAGATATTTAGTTGCTATAAAATTTTACACAATATGATTGGTAATTGATGTATGATTGTCTATACAATATCTCGTCATCCAAATGAGAGGAGAATGCAACACCCTAAGTATTAACAAACAATCAAGTTACCATAAAAGCCTATCTGAATCAGTGCCTAAACAACCTCCTCCTCCCCCCCCCCCCCCCCACACACACATCTTCTCCAGGAACAAGGAAAATTACTTTTTTCCCCTACTGATAATGAAGCAGAGTTCTTTCCTATCATTCAGCAATTGATAGACATTAGAGTGCCTTGATATGTGGTCAGGGAGCATTGGCCTTTTCGTTTTTTAATTCAGATTTTACAATTTTAGATACAGGTTGTGTAGGATTCAATTGGCTAAATATGTATCCACATAATTTTTTTCCTGATTCTAATTGAAACTGCCCTGTTTTCTTCTTTTCCTTTCATCAGACCATCAAATTCCCCTACTGTGTTTCCATTCTTCCTCTCATCGTCACACTTGTAGGGGTGTGACAATCAAGCAAACCCATAGCTTGCCATCACCTCCATGACTATTGAGCGTGTGAATTCTCTCAATCTATGACATAAGTACGGTACTGAAATATGACTTTTGTTAAAAATATTAACCAACATTTATCAAGTAGATATGTATCTGATACAATATCTGATACGTATCCCACATGGGTACGACAGACATTATGAAGTACCCGTACTTTATATGGCTCAATCAAGCAATTCCATATCTGACAAAGGCAACATGACAAGAATCACATAAAACAATGTATATCAGTTTTATTATTTTGTCAAATTGATATATTAATGAGTAATTTCCAAATATTGATGCACCTATGTTAAATATATATTTCTTTCTATAAATTTCTGCAAATGTATCCTAGTCATCTAGTATCCTATATCTTTTAGAAATTTCCATTCATATCATGTAGTACCTGCATCGCAATTTATTGGTGCTTCTTCAGGTATAACGATACAACATTACGAGAGTAACAAAATAGAACATAAAATTTCAAATGTGCTACAACAGTTACTCAACTAGAAACTATAGATGTTCAAATTTAATCCAAACCGAAATCCAAACAAGACTAAAAAAGTTTGGATCTTTTCAGTTTGATTTTTTGAAAATCGATTGAATTGAATCGATTTTCGGATTTAATTTTCAAAATCGATCAAATCTAATCCAAACCGATTAATATTATATAATATATTTTTTTATTATTAAATTTATATTTTTTATTTATTGTAACTTTAATTTCTCACACACTTCACTCATTTTATATGATAAAATATTATTTTAAACATGGGAAATGAGTTATTTTTATTTATTATTTCTTTTATATCTTGTTTTTTTTTTTTAATAAGTTAAATTGCTTTTAATAACTGATTAATATTATATAATATATTTTTTGTTATTAAATTTATATTTTTTACTTATTGTAACTTTAATTTCTCACACACTTCACTCATTTTATTTGATCAAACATTATTTTAAGTATGTGAAATGAGTTATTTTTATTTATTATTTCTTTGTTTCTTGTTTTTTCTTTTTAGTATGCTAAATTGCTTTTAATTCACAAATTTTAGACTTAAAGAGTTTAAGTTTAAACCGATTAAATCAATCAAATCTAATTCAAACCGATATAAATAATATTATTTGGATCAATTAGCTTTTAAACTCAAAACTGTTGTAAATTGAACCACGCACACGCTTACCAAAAATCATACCAAAAAAACAAATAATGTAATGATGCGTCTTGCGTCATTTCTTTGAGAAGCGTTATCACTTTAATACTATATCCAGTGACTTTTTTATCTAGTAAACTTTCATTTGATAGAAATATCAACAGTAATTAATCCTCAGAAGTTCCCTGAAGAAGTAACCTTATGTTCTAGCAAGCACTTACAGGAAACTGGCCTGGAGCCTTCCATAAATATTATTATTCCTTCCGGATATCTCATCCATTTATTTTGGTTGATCGATAAAATATCATAAAAATATTAGAAATAAAGAGCTACTTGTACTTTGCCTGAATTTGTTTTCTTTCACGTATAGGGAAAGGATAGTAACATTTATTACCTGACATTTCTCAAATTCCACTTGTTGTATAACTATATACTGATGAGACAATCAATTCACCTCTCAATTCCTTTTAATTGAAACAAATTTAATTAATTCTAATTTCACTGTAAAGAAATATCAGCATTATATATATACCTCAATGGAAGCCAGAAGGATTCTCAAAGCCATTTCATGGCAATATTTTCCCCTCAGTGGGTATGATCCATACCTAGTATGAATAGCACTTGTAAGAAGTTCAGTCCACTAATCAAATTATTGTTGAATGAAAGTTCATAACCAATAAGAATATTAACATTACTTTGATTAGCAGACCTCCCCATTTCCCCCACAGAGCACTGCCATATCTGTTGCAGTACACATCAGCATACCTCCATCAACAACAGATTGAACTGCTGAATCCAGAAACACAGAAGGTGAACCATAAGGATCAAGATCAACCTGAAAAAACAGCACACAGAAAGACCATGAAAAGTAGTTAAATTTAAAAAGGATATGACAAAGACTCTTTGCATAAGATAGAGCAACAGATAATGCATTCAGTTATTAATAAGGGGTCACAAGTGGTAGATCCTACAATATAGTCCAGGATTCAGACTCACCAATTTGAAAGTTCTGTTCCTCAGATTAAAAGGTCAATACAAGCAGATTACAGTAGGATCCACTTACCAACTTGGTTGTAGCTCAGGTAGATGGAGTGGGGTGGGGTGGGGTGGGAATTGAGGTAGAGGTCATAGGTTCAAGTCGTGTTAACGACTCCTTGATGTACTAAACAAAAAACAGAAAGGCATCCACTTACCACATCAAATTCTTTAGGGTGGGTTAGCAATTAGCATATATACACGAGCATCAGCAAGATGAGACTCCACTTTTGAACAGGCAACTGAACCATTGAATTTGATGTTCCTTCTGCAAGCCTCCACGGAAGCTGCCCGAAGCAAAAATCAGGAGTTAGTTTGCAAATGCATAAGCTTAATGAAGAACAGAAGAAGCATTAATCTCTTAAAAATAGGGGACTAATACAAATAAAAAATGCTAAACAGCCTGGGAATTTGTAACTGAAAATTGTCCAGATACAAACAAATGTGTAGTCTACTGGAGTGGGACCCCACCCTGAACACTTTATTTGCACTATCTGTGCTTAGCCCGGGCAAGAACTCCAGGTTCTCAAGCATCTCCCATTATAAATACACAAAAGGCAGCCCAAAATCACAAGCCCCTACCACCCAATCTCTGGAGTCTGGAGAGGATCAAAGGTATGCAGTCTCAACCACAGAAGGGTAGGGCTTTCATGTTCTAAACCAATCAAATAAAATTGTAAGACAATATGCAAAACTCTTTTTAATGAAAAATCCCTGAAGCACCTTTATCATTGTCCAGAGCAACAACCTGACCAATCCCTTCAACTTCATGAGCATATCTGAGAGCCCTTAACCCAGATGCAGACAAAGCCTGTGTATAAAGGCAACTCAAGAGCAATTATGCATGCGATACAAGTTCCAGATTCGTGTTGCAGAGAAAATTATTTAATCAGCTATTAAATGTACAAATTGTGATGATGGATGGCATTATAAAATTATATAAACGGAAACTACAAAATTATGTAAAACCTCAAGAACTCTCAGTGGCTTCAGTTCTCTCCGAACTTTTCCTTCCAAAATATTGATGGACTCCCCGGTGGCATTGCATTCGTCAGTGGTCTTGAATAATTCTTCTGCCCTGTTGCACGGTTCTGCAGGAGTTATCTCTTCCTCTGCTTCACATTCCCTATTAGATATATGATCTTGTATCGGAGATGCGTTATGTCCATCCTCCATAACAGGTTCAGAGAAACCACTTTCTGATACTTTTTGTGCTGCTTTTGTTCTCTTGGACAACATTGATTCATGCTCTTGCTTACGTTTCGAAATAAAAGTTCTCAAAACAGCAATTGATATATCCCTGTTATTAATCTGATAATTTTACAGCGGAAGAATGAGTAACATTCATTAACCACAAAAATTGAATTTGTTTGGAAATTAAAGAATTTAGCCGATACAATTCAGACTTCAATAATTCATACGATAGACACTGAGGCATCAATAAACTCCATCACAAATAATATCGCAATGTTTCTAATACCCCTTCACTACCCAAATTTCAAATTTTGATTTTTTTTTTCTTTACTCTATTGGCATTTTTCTATAAGGAATTTCTCAAAAACACTGAAAGTTCAATCGAGAACGTACCTGCTGAGCAAAATGAATTCATCACAAGCATGAAATTTTAAAAGCATAAAAAAGAGGACATTTGGGACCTGGGCTTTGTTATAGAACACTTCATTCTTGGCGTGCATAAGAGTCTCTGCTTCTCCCTCCTTTATGATTTTGTAATCATTGAGATCCATCACAAAGACTGCAGACTATATCTTCCACTTCTTCAGTTTTGAGAGACTCTGGTCATGAAACTGTGACAAACAGAAGAAATGCAGGGTGCAACTACTAACCAATTCTATTTAGAAAAAATGAGAATTTTTAATTTTCAATTTCTCTTCTGCCCACAAAATCCATTTTTGATAAAATTACTAAAATGGAAGAAATTTTTATTTTTTTGATCTTTTAAAGGTTTTTTTTTTTAAAAAAAATTCTTAACTTTTAAATGGGGTGTGTACAATTTACAAAATGAATAGAATTAGAAAAGAAAAATTATGTTCTTTGTATTAATGAACTTTTAACTCAATTGGTATCAACTCAAGTCGAAGACTTAAATGTGATGTGGATGAGATTCCATCTATAATTCTCTCTTAGCCAAATAATTTTACTCGTTATGATTTTAACAAATGTCATTATTATATAATTTGAGCATGGTCCACTATTTATTTAACATAAAAAAGTATGCTCTTGATAATTATATAACATCAATATTTTAAAATAATCATTGTACTAGGATTCGATACATATCGTATTTAATATTTTTAAATAATTTTTATTTATATATTTTTTTATTTTTTTTTTATTTTTTATTATATCAACATATTTATGTTGTATTATATTCGTATTTTATATTTATATCGGTGCTTCTTAACTTAAAAATATACAAATTAAAAATATAACTCAAATTTTATAGTTGAACTAGTTCTCATAATCATGCATTTCGCACGGTGACAATTTATTTTGTGACCTTATTTTAATGAAATAAAATAATAAAACATAAAATATTTATTATTTACAATTTATTTGTTAAGATCATAGTAGCTATTAATTTGATATTATATAAAGAAATTGTCATACATAAAAGTCATTCAAACTTAAATTGTCATTAGTATAACATTTTATTTTAACTTACTGCATACAAAAGTCTAACAGATTAATGTAACAAGTAATAATTTGTATATATCATGTACAAATCTTTAGAGAATATAACCCACAAAAGCAATTCAAAAACTTCACAAAATATATAGCAATAAACTAATGGCACATGCTTAGTTGGAATAATGTTTGTTCGCCTAAGGTTTGTGGGGGCCTTGGGTTACGACATACTAAGGCTGTTAATAGTGCCTTCATAGCAAACTACGAACCACAGCATGCTATCAAGGCCCAGGCTTTGTCAAACTTCATAGTAGAGTTGACATAAGAATTCAGTCATCTTAAAGAAAATTTTTGGACTATTTATGTTGATAGATCATTGAACTCTCAAAGGAAACAATGTCGAGGTCATTATGGAAAACGGTGAAGGAGTCACCACCGAACATTCTCTCAAATTCGAGTTTTCAACCTCGAATAACCAAGCGGAATACGAGGCCTGTATTGTCAGCATCACAATGGTAAAAGACATAAGGGCATTCGTCATCACCTTATGTAGTGACTTACAGCTGGCAACATCCAGATCTTGGATGATTATCAAGCTAAGGAATTCCTCCTACAGAAATACTTAGTCAAGGTGAAGAGTCTCTTGGATAATTTTACAAGTGCAAAAGTTGAACATATTCCAAGAGAATAGAATTCTCGTGCCAATATCCTCTCCAAACTTGCGAGTACCAAGTAGGGGTGTAAATTAGTTCAGATAATCCGACCAACCTGATCAATTAGAACCGAATCAATTAGATTGGTTTAGTTTAGTTCGGGTATATTGATTGGTTTGAACAAAATCCAAACCAAATGAGACTTAATTGGTCTGGTTCTCATATTGAAAGTTTCAAACCCAAGAACCAAACCAAACTATATATATATATATAAGAGACATATCTAATGAGAGTAGTTTTTATTGTGAGAAGATAAAATAAGTAAATCTTAACCATACAACCATACATGGATGGTCAAGATTAAAAGTTACTTAAAGGTCATGTGACTACTTAAAAATATCACACACACACACACACACACACACACACACACACACACACACATATATATATATATATATATATATATATATATATATATATATATATATATATATATATATATATATATTCTAAACTCTGCTTTGTTGCTGTCGTTTTGATAAAATGAGTAAATCTTAACCATACAACCATACATGGATGGTCAAGATTAAAAGTTATTTAAAGGTCATGTGACTACTTAAAAATATCACATGTATTTATCTTTTAATCTTGATCATTTATGTAAACATTTATATATATATATATATATATATATATAAACATTCTTCTCATTAGATATACTTCATATATATATATATATATATAT
Organism: Ormosia emarginata; assembly: GCA_029884605.1. Taxonomy (NCBI): domain Eukaryota; kingdom Viridiplantae; phylum Streptophyta; class Magnoliopsida; order Fabales; family Fabaceae; genus Ormosia; species Ormosia emarginata. Next base: position 7,651,271 of record JAQQTP010000056.1, on the reverse strand, counting down.
ATATATATAATATATATTCTAAACTCCTCTGTTCTTTGTCGTTTGATATTTTTGTCTCTCCTTACCCCTCTGCTCTGTCGTCTTCCTTTCTTTTTCTTTTTCATTTTGAACCCTTGCCAGAGATTATGGAGTATGTTTCTCTTATGATAGAATGATAGATTATGTATGTACCAAATTTTAAGATCAGATATATCTAACTTGAGAATGGGGGGCATCATTTTTCTAATAGAGTGATGGTGTTGTTCGGGTGGCCTAGTGGGGGGCATCATTTTACGATTGCCAATGTGGTCTTGCAACTGACAAGGGAGGAATCTTGCATGCATGTTATTAGAAAATAAATTTGTGAGTGGCTTATCTTTCTAATAACTTATGATTGTACAAATATATAAGATGTCCATATCTTGGATATTAAGTTGCAAGCTTCTCAACGAGGAGTTACTTTTAGGGGACTTTATTTGGTTTCATTTGATGGTGGTTATTGTCACTATGGGAGCCAATATATGTGCATGCATAAGATGTTTAAGTCCAGAAATATATAAGCACCCTTTGTTTTTAATACTCTGCACTATATTGTAGTGATAATTACTCCTTTTCACTGAATGGAAGGTGGGTGGTGTAAGTGTGTTGCCTTTGTCTTCAAGTGGCGTTATTTAAAATGCATTGTAAGTTGTAACAATGTACAACAGTCTTGTATTTTTCTATTGAAAAAAAATGTAGCATTTTGTTATGTTTCTAAATTAATTGAGAAAAATCAGAACTACAATGTATGCGGATAAGACAGTTATAAATATAAAAGTATCTTCTACTACTACTGTTTGGTCTTACTCTAAAAAAATTAATTGATTTGATAGACCTTGGGTGCTTTAAATTAGTAAATGGTATACTGATTGTGATATTAATTTTAAAGTGTTGCTTTGCTTGAGAAGCTGAGTTCATGAAATTAGTATGTTTTTCCAGCAAGATAGTAGTGTCATAGGTCTTGTATTGCACTTTAAATTGGTATATAAATGGTATATTGATTGGTATGTTTTTTTTCTATGGAAAGCTAATTTTTTAGATGATTTCTGTGTAAAAAAAATGGCCAACCCGACCACCCGAACCAAACCAATCCATAAATGTTCGGTTTGGTTTGGATTTGGCTATCAAAAAATAAGAAAATCGAACTAAACTGAACTAATTGATTTTGATTAGTTTGGACTTATTTTTCTCCAAGAACTGACTCGACCCGATTACACCCTTAGTACCAAGACCCCCAATAATAATTGCTTTGACATCCAGGAGACCCTTTTAGCCCCTAGAATCACAAATGGCAAGATCCTCATGCTAGTTGATGAGCAAGGAGATTGGATCAACCCAATTATGCCTACCTTTGAGATGGGATTCTTCCTGAGGATCCAAAAAAAGCACAAAAGTTGATATGAAATGTGGCCTGGTACACACTGTATGATAACAAGCTTTGTCGTTGTGGGTTCTTGTCCCTTCTTCTCAAGTGTCTCGGACCCAAGGAAGCGGAGTATACCTTAGCTGAGATCCATGAAGGAAGTTGTGGGCATCAACTCTGTGGAAAAGCCATAGCTCGAAAAGCCCTGCATGCCGGTTATTACTGGCCTAGCATGGATGCTAATTCCATAGAGTATGTGCAAAAATGCACTAAGTTTCAATGGTTCTCGAACCTCCACTCTACCCCACCTAAAGAACTTACAACGATGTTAATCCCCTAGTCATTCTACCAATAGGGGATGAATATCCTAGGTTAGTTTCCGTAAACTCCATGACAATTGAAGTACTTGGTGATAATTGTTGACTACTTCACCAAGTGGATTGAAGCAAAGCCACTGGCCACAATCACCTTGGCCCGAGTCCAAAAGCTCATATACAAGAACACCATCAACCATTTTGGGATCTTGAAGTCCATTGTAACAGACAACAGTACCCAATTCACTTATAATAATTTTGAAGAACTCCTTTTCGGACTCCACATTAAGCACCATTTTTCCTCGATAGAACACCCTTTGACAAATGGTCAGGCAGAAGCCGCTGACCAGGTCATCATTCAAGGCCTTAAGAGAAGACTCGATGAAGCAAAAGGAAAGTGGGCTGAGCAGCTTGACCACATGTTCTAGGCATATCGGACCACACCTCATTCCACCACAAAAGAGACTACATTCAACCTAACTTATGGGCATGAGGTGATGATCCCGATATAAATTGGGGAACTTAGTTAGCAGAAGTAGCATTTCTCAGAAGATACCAATTCAGAACTCATCCGCCAAAATCTAGATCTTTTGGAAGAACAGCACTGCATTGCGCATATCTGTGACGCCGCCATCAAACAAAGAACACTAGCCTGGTACAACACCAAAGTGATTCCATAAAGGTTTGTACTCGTTGATCTTGTTTTGCGTAGAGCGGATATCAAAGGCAAAAACGTATCTCAAGGAAAGTTAGCACCTAACTAGGAGGGTTCATACCGGATTATGAATAAGATGTGTGTAGGAGCATATATTTTGGAAACCCCACTGGTAAACGGATCAAGAACTATTGAAATGTAGGCAAAACTTTGGAAATATTACAGTTAGACCTAGTTTCAAATTCAAGTCACGTTAAATTTATATTTTTTCTACAAGTATGTATATATCCTGGTTACCGACTTTGATTATTAAAAGCTCGAGAATTATCCACCTATTTGCTCTGATTTCATTTAAAGTTATCATGCAACCTATAAGGCTGAATATGGCCTTGACGAGGTTGAGGGATACACGCACCTATAAGGTTCAACTATCTCATCTGCGTCTACCCGAGGCTAAAAGCGGCAACCCTCAAGGTTTCCTCCCGCCACCTTGTTACGAGTAATGAGTTTTCACCCATGCCATCTTTTTACAAGTAACTAACTGGCAGCCTGAAGTATGGCAATTACTCTTGTCGAGATCACTCCTATGAGATCTGATAATCATATATTTTATACATTAATGAACCCTCATTTTTAGTCGTTTACACTCTTCATGTACTTAATTGATTAACCCTGGTTATGTTTTGTAAGTTTGGACTCAAATTGAACATAATTGATTTTTTTAGCATTATTTGGGTTTTACATTGTTTCTGTATTTTAGTCATATCTTGAGTTTTAAATGTCTAGAAATTATGAATTTTACTTTGTAGGAAAGCTGAGAGAAAGCTCTACAACTTTGATGAGAACTCAAAGTCTCATTCAGACATCTAGTGGAGCTAATTGAGCTTAGAAGTTAGAATATGAGTTTTGTGACTGGAACCTGAATAGTGTACAGTAATTAGAGCATAACTCGGACTGCAAGAACTTATTTGGGCTGAAATTTGGATACTTGAAAGTTAAGACCCATATCTACAACTTTCATGAAGAACACAAAACTCAGATCAGACAGCTTGGAGGTGATATTGGGTCTGTAAGTCAAAACAGAGGTGTTGAAGTTGGACCTAAATAGTCTGCAGTAATTGGGCCATATCTTAGGCTGTAGGTGGTGAAATGATCTAAAATTTGGATATCTGAAAGTTAAGACCCAGATCTACAACTTTCATAAAGATGACTTTTCCATTTGATGATGGCATCCATGAGTTAAACAATGAATGATTTCGGAGACAAAGAATCTCAATAATCCAACCATTCAACCACTCATCCAACCACGCCACCCACTCATCCACTTATTCTTAATCAGTCCCCTTGTTATTTTATATCCCTAATCCTCTATAAAAGGCACCATTGGCTGATCATTTGGTGCTCTTGGTATTAGGCTTAGTTTTTAGAAGTTATGGTTATGTTTGTTTATTGTTTTCCTTTGTTAATTTTCTCTTACTCTAAAGTGAAGCTATGTTCATTTTTCTCTTATTCTCTCTTTATTTCTTCTTGTCTATGAGTAACTAAATCTTCATTTTGCTTGGGTGAAAGAGTGAAGCTCTTGGTAATGAAATAAGGTTATATTATTCTATTTCTTGTGCTTAAATGATATATTATCAAATAGACATTATATATGTTGTATTTTGTTTCCAATCAATTTAGAAACCTTCTTTGTATAATGGAGATCTTGATTTATTGTAGACAATAAGATTGACACAGTGAATGCTTGAACTCATTTACAAATGTTAGTAGATAATTAAAGGAATCATAATATAATTGCATATATAATTAAACTTTGAATGTTATATTTTTCGATGAGAACCTCCGTTGTGTGTGGATTTCAATTGAGTTATAAAGAGAAATAATCTTGCCTTTAATTTATTACTAAGAGTGGATCTCCTAACCCAAACAAGTTCTTAAATTCATTTGTGAACATCTTTTATTACTTTTGGTGTAGTGACAAATCCTTTTCTTACCTCAAATAATTTTTCTTCATCAATTCTATGTGGATCGACCTCGGACTCCCGAAAAATTTATTACTTGAGACAACCTGCACTTGGGTTTGCATCCTTTAAATCCTGTAATCAAGTTTTTGGAGCCGTTGCTAGGGACTTGATTTGAAGTTTTAATTTATTGAGATTCTTTTTCTTTAATAAAATCTATTCTCTCTTCTCTCTTACTGGAGCAAAAGATTGGCTTGCCGATCCTTCGGTTTCTTTACTAACTCTCTAACTTTCTAACTATCTAACTTGCTAATCTACTAACTTACTAACATACTAACTTTCTAACATTTATATTTATGTCATTTACTTATGTTTACTAATTTTTAATTTATGTCATTTATTTTTGCTTATTAACTTTTATATTATGCTCTCTAACTTTTAATTTACGTCATTTATTTTCTGCTCTCTAACTTTTTAATTTATGTTATTTATTATTACTTTCTAACGTAATGAAATAATCTTTCTTCTTCTCTTCTCTTTCGCCGGCTCTGGTGGGGCTTTGCCTCTCTCTGATTTTCATAGTTTAAATTTATTTTTTATAATTTACTTTCTGCACTTTACTTTCTACACTTTCAAACTTACTAATTATTAACTCTCTAACTATCATACTTTTTACTTTATCAGTTATCCAACTTTTTACTTGTTAATATTTATTAGTTGATTAGTTTATACCACATCCTTGTTAATATTTAATGGTTAGTGTAAACTGCCGATTTGTACATTATTTTTTCTATTTTAAGTTATTTATTTATGCTTAATTGGTATCGTGATTTTAATTATGGTCGTTTACTTAAAATTAATTCTGGTACTTTATATATTGATTTGTTTAAATCACAATCACACACAATTGATACAATGACTGAAAATGAAAGTGTACATGATGAACATGAAAGTCAACCGTTGCAAACCATGCACGAATATTTGCAACCACCTCGAAATTCTAGTCCATCATGTTTTATCTTTCCACTCAATGCCAATAATTTTAGATTCAAGCAAGGTATAATTTCTTTACTTCCTAGTTTTCATGGTTTAGAGTCTGAAAGCCCATATTTATATATGAAAGAATTTGAGGAAATATGTATTGCCTTCAATGATCAAAATTGCACTGAAGAGATTATTAAGCTTAAATTGTTTTATTTTTCTTTAAAAGATAAAGTAAAATCTTGGCTTAACACTTTGAAACCAAGATCAATTGGCACATGGCAAGAAATGCAAGGTGAGTTCTTAAAGAAATTTTTTTCAACACATAAAACCAATGATATGAAAAGACAAATCTAAATTTTTTTCCAAAATTCAAATGAAGCATATTTTCAATGTTGGGAATGGTTTAAAGATTTGTTAAATTCTTACTCATATCATAGTTTTAAAAAATGACGCACTATAAGCTTCTTTTATGAAGGTTTAACACCTGAAACTAAACAATTTATAGAAACAATGTGCAATGGAAAGTTTCTTGATAAAGAACCTAATGAAGCTTTAGACTATTTAAACCAGTTGGCTGAAAATTCTCAATTTTGGCATAGTACTAACTCTTCTGAAAATTCAATTAGATCTAACCTTGCAAGTGCTAATAAAGGAAAATATCACCTTAGTCAAGAGGAAGATCTAAATGCTAGGTTTACCAGTTTGGCTAGAAAGGTTGAAGCCATGAAATTAAGAAAAGAAAAAGAAATCAAATATGTGCAAAATGAAGAAATTTGTGACATTTGTGATGACTTAGGACACTCAACACATGAATGTCCTAATATTTCTGTTTTTAAAGAAGTTGTACATGAGCAAGTAAATACAATGAATAATTTTAAAAAGCCATTTACTTTTTCTTTTTCAGATACATACAATCCGGGATGGAGAAATCACCTGAACTTCAGCTAGAGGAATAATAATCAGTCATAATTCGTGCAATCACCACCTCCTCAGGCACAACAGGACTCTAAAAATTCTCAAGGATATGCACCTTATGTCCCACCATATAAGAAAAACCTTGAAGAAACACTGTATGCATTCATAAAAAAGCAAGAGGCCATTAATAAACAAAACAATCAAACCATGATTGACATAAAAGAAACTCTTGCTAAACTTTCTTCTGCACTCATCATTCATGACAAAGGAAAATTTTCTTCTCGACCTAAACCAAATCCTAAGGGTCAGTATAGTCTAAATGAGGGGAGTTCAGAAAACTAACAAATAGATCAAGTCAAGTCAGTGATAACTCTTAGGAGTGGAAATGTTGTTAAAAAATAGATTTCTGAACCTTGTGAGAAAAAAGATGAATCAATTCCCCAAGAAAATAAAGAAATTGATCAAAAGGAGACCAAACTCTCGCCTTCACCCCCATTTTCTCAAGCATTGAATAATCTAAAGAAATTGGACCACCACACTGAAATTTTTGAAATTTTGAAACAAGTGAAGATCAATATTCCTCTGTTAGATGCTATCAATCAAACAGATTCCTTGTTATGCCAAATCTTTAAAAGACTTGTGCACTGTTAAAAGGAAACTAATTGTGAAAAAGAAAGCTTTTTTGAGTGAACAGGTAAGCTCCATTCTTCAGAATAACAATGCATTGAAATATAAAGACCCTGGTTGTCCTACAGTTTCATGCATTATTGGAGAACATAAAATTGAAAAAGCTTTACTTGATCTTGGTGCTAGTGTCAATTTGCTTCTATATTCAGTTTACCAGTAACTCAACTTGGGTGAGTTAAAACCAACTTCTGTAACTCTTCTACTTGTCGATAGATCAATTAAAATTCCAAGAGGAATAGTGAAAGATGTGTTAGTTCAAGTTGATAAATTCGTATATCCTGTGGATTTTATTATCTTGGATACGGAACCTATGGTTGATAGTTACAAGTCAATTCCTGTTATTTTAGGCTGTCCATTTTTAGTAACATCTAATGCTTTGATAAATTGTAGAAATGGAGTGGTAAAACTAATATTTAGAAACATGACATTGGAGCTCAATGTTTTTAAAATGTGCAAGCAACCACTGGAAGTCCTTGATGAAAAGGAGGAAGTTGAAGGAATTGAAGCCATTATAGATGATCATCTTCAAACAAGGAGTTCTTCTGACCTATTATAAATTTGTTTAGTCAATTCATTTGATTTAGGCATGCAATTTAAAGATGATATCTCTGAAATATGCTCTTTGCTTGATTGTACACAGGTAATAGAGTACAATGGATGGAAGCCAAGATTTGAAGAGCTAAAACCCATGAATGATAAAGCCCATGAAGAAGTACCCACACTAGAACTAAAGTCATTACCTGCTGAGTTGAAGTACATCTTTTTGGGAGAAGAGCAAAACTTTCTAGTGGTAATTTCCTCGTATCTTACTGAAGAACAAGAATGTATGTTAACAGAAGTACTTAAAAGACATAAAAGTACAATTGGATGGATATTAAAGGACATAAAAGACATTAATCTATTAATTTGTACACATAGAATACATTTAGAGGATAATGCTGAAACTTCTCAACAACCTCAAAGAAGATTAAATCCACACATGAAAGAGGTAGTTATAGCTAAAGTCCTTAAATTGCTTGATGTTGGAATTATCTATCCTATCTTTGATAGCCAATGGGTAAGCCCTGCACAAGTTGTGCCTAAGAAATCTGGATTAACAATGGTTGAAAATGATAAGAGTGAATTAATACCTACGCGAGTCTCATCTAGTTGGCATATATGTATTAATTTTAGAAAATTAAATGCTGCTACTAGGAAAGATCATTTTCCCTTGCCATTTCTTGATCAAATTCTGGAAAGGATAGTAGGACATCCATACTACTGTTTTCTTGATGGTTATTCGGGTTATAATCTAATACCAATTGCATTGGAAGATCAAGAAAAGATCACTTTTACATGTCCATTTAGTATTTTTGCATATAGAAGAATGCCTTTTGGCCTTTGTAATGCTCCTGCAACATTCCAAAGATGCATGTTAAGCATTTTCAATGACATGATTGAACATTATTTAGAGCTTTTCATGGATGATCTGATAGTTTTTGAAAATTGTCTTAATAATTTGGAAGAAGTTCTTAAAAGATGCGAAGAAAAAAGATTTGTGCTAAATTGGGAAAAATGTCATTACATGGTTACCTCAGGAATAGTGTTAGGTCATGTGATATGTTATAAAGGAATTGAAGTTGATAAGACCAAAGTTGAATTAATTGCCCATTTGCCTTCCCCAAAAATAGTTAGAGAAGTTCGTTCCTTTTTAAGACATGCAGGATTTTACAGAAGATTCATTAAGGACTTTAATGTCATATCTAGACCATCATGTAATCTTCTGTTGAAAGATGCACCATTTGATTAGACTCAAGAATGTCAAAAATCTTTTGAAAAATTAATTAGTCTTCTGACATCTGCTCCTATCATGCAATCTCCTAACTGGTTTTTACCTTTTGAGTTAATGTGTGATGTCAGTGATTTTGCTGTGACTGCTGTTTTAGGCCAAAGAAAGGAAGGTAAGCCTCATGTGATTTGTTACGCAAGTAGAACTTTAAATAGTGCATAAATGAATTACATCACTACTGAAAATGAACTACTTGTTGTAATTTTTACACTGGGTAAATTTTGATCTTACTTAATTGGTTCTTTTATTGTGATTTTCACCGATCATGCTGCTGTTAGATATTTGATGTCTAAGCAAAATGCCAAACCAAGATTGATACAATGGATCTTGTTGCTTCAAGAATTCAACATCACAATAAAAGATAAGAAAGGAGCCGAAAATGTTGTCGCTGATCATTTGTCCAAACTTATAACAGGCTCACATTTTGATAGCACACCCATCAATGATTTTTTTGCCGATGAATTTTTATTTTCTGTCAATTCCATGCTTTGGTTTGCTAACATAGTCAACTTTCTTATAACAGGAAAGATGTCGCCTCAATAGACGCACTAAGATAGAAGAAAATTTTTGACAGAGGTAAAATTTTTTTATTATGATGACCTATACTTATACAAATATTATCCTGACTAAATATTTCGGTGATGTGTGTCTAACAGTGAGGTAGGTAGTGTCATTAAATTTTGTCACTCAAAAGCATGTGGAGGTCACTTTTCTTCAAAGAAAACAACAGCGAAAATCTTACAGTGCAGATTTTATTGGCTCACTTTATTTAAGGACTGCTATACTTTTTGCAAAAATTGTGAAAATTGTCAAAAATTGGGCTCAATTTCAAAAAGAAACATAATGCCTCTGAACCCCATCCTTGCCATTGAAATTTTTAATTGTTGGGGAATTGATTTCATGGGTCCATTTCCATCCTCATTTGGATTTGTGCATATATTGGTTGCAATTGATTTTGTCTCAAAATGGATTGAGGTGATTTCATGCCGACACAATGATCATAAAATTGTTCTCAAATTTTTAAAAGAAAATATCTTGTGTCGATTTGGAATCCCTCGAGCTATCATCAGTGATGGGGGAACACATTTTTGCAATAAACCATTTGAATCTTTAATGAAAAATATGGTATTACACACAAAATTGCCACCCTTATCACCTTCAGACAAGTGGACAAGTTGAATTGGAAAATAAGGAGATCAAACAAATTTTGGAAAAAAACGGTTAACCAAAATCGTAAAGATTGGTCTTTAAGACTAAACGATGCACTTTGGGCTTACCGTACTGCTTTCAAAACATTTTTGGGCATGTCACCCTATCGGTTAGTCTATGGAAAACCTTGTTGTAGAATTGGAACATAAAGCATTTTGGGCTATTAAAGCTTTCATTCTAAATCTTAATGATGCTTGCAAGATACACAAATTGCAATTGAATGAATTAGAGGAATTGAGAAATGATGCATATGAAAATTCAAAGATTTATAAAGCTAGAACAAAAGTTTTTCATGATAAGACAATTTTGAGAAAATCTTTTGAAATTAGTCAAAAAGTTCTGCTTTATAATTTTCGTCTACACCTATTTCCTGGAAAATTGAGATCTAGGTGGAGTGGTCCTTTTATTGTCAAACATGTGTATACTCATGGGGCTATAGATATTGAGAATCTTATGAATGGTAATATATTTAAAGTCAATGGACAAAGACTCAAACCATTTCTAGAAAACCAAGTTGATGAGGTAGAATTCATCTCCCTTTCTGATCCTTGTTATGAATAGAATTTATTCTAATTTTGTTGCCTTGTTTTTGCAGTTCTTTGTGTTGCCGGTTAAGTGGTGGATAACGGTACTCCGTGACTTTCAAGCCAGTTTGTTTTTCAGTTTCTCAAAATAACTGAATCCTTCTTCTCCTTTAAAATGGATGTCATTCTTTAAAACCTAAGAAAACATTTTCCTTCTCTCTCTCAAAATGCTCTAACAAAAATCTACAAAGTTAAATGTGAAAGATTGAGACTGTTAATGCACAAGGGTATGCCAGAAGATATACGCTGGATAATTGAAGCAAAGGTCCGACTAGCATGTGAGTCTTCAATTTCATTTAACTTATACATGCCAGGTCTTAGAAGAAGTTCGTATTCTAAAAGAAAAAGAACAAAAAGGTTACAAGTCTGTCACAAATATGGATGATGAAATTGTAACAAGTGATGTCGTTCTTTGGGGATAGTTTTCGCAAACAGAGAAGATAAAATTTTCTTCATTAAGAATGGACTGAGTAAGGAGTCATTAGATGATATCTTATTGACTCTTGAGACATATTCTTATGGCTTTGTGTATTGTGAACTTCTTAATTTATGGAATCTTTTCAAGGATGAAGAAAAATGCTACAGTCTTGGGAATCTGACTCTAAAAGACCATGTTTATCAATTTATAATAAAATTGGATGGGAAGCTTATCCTCGACTCATAGAAGGCGTTTAAGCCGTTACTGGACATGAAACCAGAGGCAGATGTGAGTCATATCCACAACAATCTGTACATATTATCTTCTTCTTCTTCTTCGTGTTTTCTTTTTTTTTTAAAAAAAAAGAAGAAAAAAAAAGAAAAAGAAAAGAAAAGAAAAGAAAAAGTTTGAACAAGGGCGATCCGGAAGGAGTACAATGGCTTTAATTAGTTGTGAAGCCCCAGCCTTTGGCTGACCCGTCATTGACTCAGGTGGACCTTTACACGCTAGTCCTTAAAAAAGTTCGTATACCATGCTCTATAGAGAACTGTACTCCATAACCCAATGTTTACCATCTAGGCACTGTGGAGTTGATGGACAGACAGAAGCGTCTCACTCTAGTTATTAGTGAGAAGTAACTCGCGGCTACCAAAGCGTATGAGGCATCTGAGCTTAATCCTCTCTTTTATTAGAAAGGGCTCTCAACGCCCTGGGATGGGACATTCTGGATCTTGGACATTACGGGTTTTAGATTTTAACATCTTTGTTGATGTTATGAGCCCAAGTGTGAGCTCTCCAGGTTCCAGACCCAGGATGGAAACCCACAATGGTTTCTTCTTTCTTTTTTTTTCGAATAAACGGACGTGAGTGTCTACTGCACTAGTGACACGTAGTATAAAGATATGCCACTACTGCACTTATGATGCGTAGTATAAAGATACGCCATGAAAACTATACATTAAGGTATGTCATCATTTTCTATTATATTTCTTTTATCTTTGTATGATTTTGATGTATTTTGGTTTTGGACAAATGATCCTTTGAGCACGATCCTTCAGGGGTTTCTAGACTTCTTGACCCTGATGGTTTTCTTGAAGTAAAAAAAAAAAAATCCGTTAGCCTTGATCTCTGATCCTGATCCAACAATGGCTTAGATAGATTGGTCAGCAGGAAGCAGTAAGGGAAGCAGGATGAAAAGAAAGCTAGATTTAACACTTCGTTTATAGTTTTCCTTTATCTTTGATTTTATTTATCATACTTTGTTTCTGTTTAAATTTGTGTTAGATTTCTCCAACAGGTAATATCTTCTATCATTTACTCATCTATATTTTAACATTGAGGACAATATGTTGTGATCTAGTTGGGAAGGAAAAATAGTTGACAATTTTTTTTTCTTTTTTAGGAAGTATGATATGATTGTCATGGACTTACTAAACTAATGAATGATAGTAGAGTAAGGAGTAATTTCACTCCTGAGACATATTTAAATTTGGAAGTATGTTTAGTGATATGACTGTCAAAAATCTATTCTTAGTAAAACCAATTAAGGATGACACAGTAAGGAGTAAATTTTGGAAACAATTTATTACTCTTGAGATGCATCTTAGTTGGGGTAGTAACTATTTAGTGTTTCTTTGTGAAAGTAACAAAGTTTTGCCGTTTGATTTTCTTTGAAAGATTCAAGTGAATGCACTCCCATATCCTTTGAAGCAATTTAAATTCAGGAATCATAGCATGATTGAATAAATTATCTTCTTTCTTAAAAATCACAAACTTGGATATGAATGTTGATATGGTGGATTGAGAATGATAGAAATATGCCTTGTGAGATTTTGAACCTATTGATGAATCGATTGAATATCTGTATCATTTTCTTCTTTCTTGTGTGATTTTCACTTATGGAATTGTTACTCTAAAACTTGCTTTGATTCTTTTTTAGGCTACATTTTCATATGCATACATAAATAGATTTGGGCATTTTGAAATAGCTACTTTGACCAAATAGTCATCCTTGTATATTTTTCCTTGTGTAACTCATTTGAGCTTATTTGATCATTCCTTGTTTTTAGCTTATTACATGCTTTAAAAAAAAAGAAGAAAAAAAAACATGTTTTACCCAACCTTAGGGAATAAGAGAACATTGGCTTTGTTCTTGAATAAATGTGGGGGTATGTGTGCAAAATGATAAAAAAAAAAAACTGACCACCGTTACAATCAAAGGATTATCAGAGTCTAGAATAAAGGTGGATGCTTGGAAACAACAGGAAGAAAAAGTAAAGGTTTAGGTCTAACAATGAATTCAATTCACCAATTTGAGATTGATTTTCAGTAAAACATTAGTCAAATATTGGTGAGTGTCCTTTATGATGAATGTTCTCAAACATTTTCTCCACTCTAACTGTACCATAATGCTCTTTTATTCTCTTTGATATTTATCTTCTCATATCTATATTATCTCTTCTCCTTTACCATGACCCCATTACAACCTTGAATAAAGTCCTCTTGATTTTTGTATGCATGTGGTTTGAGTAGTGGAGAAATAGATGATAAGCAAGCTTATGGTAGTGCAATTGTTCATGAGTTGAATAGAGTAAAATACTTACCTTTTAAACACTTGAGAAATTGAGAGTGAATTCTGTGAGGATCTATCATTCTTGATTCATTCTTTTCAACTGAAGTTTCCTTGCTTGTTGGTTTGAGATGTGAAGAAATGTTATCTCATTAATGCTTCGATCCCTTGAATTTCTGGTTGCTCTTCTTGCTTCATCGAGTCTTTTAGAGTTTTTAGCTTTTGTGTCTATGTCGTTTTTCTTTGTTTCCTAACTTTGGTCTTATGTGTTTTGCCCAGGAGTGCAAAAAGCTAAGTGTGGGAAAATTTGATAATCACATATTTTATACATTAATGAACCCTCATTTTTAGTCATTTACACTATCCATGTACTTAATTCATTAAGCTTGGTTATGTTTTGTAAGTTTGGACTCAAATTGGACTTAATTGATTTTTTCAGCATTATTTGGGTCTTACACTATTTCTGTATTTTAGTCATATCTTGAGTTTTAGACGTCTAAAAATTATGAATTTTACCTTGTAGGAAAGCTGAGAGAAAGCTCTACAACTTTGATGAAGAGCTCAAGGTCTCATTCAGACATCTAGTGGAGCTAATTGGGCTTGGAAGTTAGAATATGAGTTTTGTGACTGGAACCTGAATAGTGTACAGTAATCAGAACATAACTCGGACTGTAGGAACTTATTTGGGCTGAAATTTGGACACTTGAAATTATGACCCATATCTACAACTTTCATGAAGAACACAAAACTCAGATCGGACATCTTGGAGGTGATATTGGGTCTGTAAGTCAAAATAGAGGTGCTGAAACTGGGCCTAAACAATCTGCAATAATTGGGCCATATCTCGGGCTGTAGGTGGTGAAATAAGCTGAAATTTTGACATTTGAAAGTTAAGACCCATATCTACAACTTTTATGAAGATGACTTTTCCATTTGATGACGGTATCCATGAGTTAAGCAATGAATGATTTCGGAGACAAAGAATCTCAATAATCCAACCACTCAACCACTCATCCAACCACTCCACCCACTCATCCACCTACTCTTAATCAGCCCCCTTGTCATTTTATATCCCTACTCCTCTATAAAAGGCACCATTGACTGATTATTTGGTGTTCTTGGTGTTAGGCTTAGTTTTTAGAAGTTATGGTTATACTTGTTTATTGTTTTCCTTTGTTGTAATTTTCTCTTGCTCTAAAGTGAAGCTATGTTCATTTTTCTCTTCTTTTCTCTTTATTTCTTCTTGTCTATGAGTAACTAAATCTTCATCTTGCTTGGGTGAAAGAGTGAAGCTCTTGGTAATGAAATAAGGTTAGATTATTCTATTTTTTGTGCTTAAATGATATATTATCAAATAGACATTATATGTGTTGTATTTTGTTTGCAATCAATTTAGAAACCTTCTTTGTATAATGGAGATCTTGATTTATTGTAGACAATAGGATTGGCACAGTGAATGCTTGAACTCATTTACAAATGTTGGTAGATAATTAAAGGAATTATAATATGATTGCATATATAATTAAACTTTGAATGTTATATTTTTCGATTGAAACCTCCGTTGTGTGTGGATTTCAATTGAGTTATAAAGAGAAATAATCTTGCCTTTAATTTATTGCCAAGATTGGATCTCCTAACTCAAGCAAGTTCTTAAATTTATTTGTGAACATCTTTTATTACTTTTGGTGTAGTGACAAATATTTTTCTTACTTCAATTAATTTTTCTTCATCAATTCCCTGTAGATCGACCTCAGACTCCCGATAAATTTATTACTTGAGACAACCAGCACTTGGGTTTGCATCCTTTAAATCCCGCAATCAAGATCCCTTTCCAAGGCCTACCTAGAAACCATAACTAAATATACAATGAAATTTCTTCTAAGTGTTAGGAGATTTTTCTAAGTGCTTGGGAAATTTTTCTAAGTGTTAGACACTTTCTAAAGTATGGCAAGTGCTTGTCATTCCGTGATCCGAAATACTTTTCATTAATCACATGCAAATAAGCTTCACGTGTTGGACCCAAAGCGAACACAGGAAAACAATAGTAAATGGCACAAGTTGAAAATGACAGAGTCATTAAAATATAAAATGCTTGAAATACGGGGCTTGTCCAAACAGATATTAAAAGCCCCATATAGGGGGAAAAAGTAAAAATAGTAAAAATAGAAAATTAGGGCTTAGTGTCTTTTGGGCCAGCTTCCGTGTTCCCTTCTCCGTTCTCGACCCTGACTTCTTCATCCTCGCCTTCCCTTTCATCATCTTCGATAACCTTGGCCTGACCCATAGGGGTAGCGGGCTTCATATCAAGGATCATGCCATCCTTCACTACCCGGCAGGATCTGGCACCTGCAACGTTGAGGACGGGATTGAGAACCCGAGGTTGAGTTAGGGCATTGTCAAAAGATTCATCCATGAAAGTCACCCAACTATCGTCAAGCTCCTGGATCTCATTCTTCAAGTAGATTTTTGTCTTCTCCAACACTTTAGCCCCGGCCTTTAGAGCTATCAGGCTGGTTTCAGAAGAGCTGGTTTGGTTACGCAAAGTCACTAGCTAGGAGTTAGAGGTGTTTAGCTTTTCCTTCAACTTAATGATTTCCTCCTTTTTCTATTTGGCCTCCTCCTCGGCCTTCTTCAACTCTTCATCCTTCTGCACCACTAACTTCTTAAGCTAAATTTTATCACCCTGGAGGGCATTTAGCTTATTCTCCACCTCCTTGACATGTTTCAAAGAGTTGAAGGCAGTCTCGAGAAATTGAGCGATAGAGGCATTTCTAAGAGCCTGGATATGCATATCCTAGATGACCATGAGGATATCCCTCTCTATCAACACGTCAAATTCAGCTGGGGTGAGTAGACTGTTGTCAATCAGTTTCCCTGGCTTGACCCCCAGAGACCAAACTAAATATGAAGGGAAATGGATAGGGGCATCTTCCGAAAGATCCATGTCCCGATCCCCAGTGAGATCCACATGGTAGTTCACTGTGATGGGCTTTTTCCCTTACCATGCCCCCTCTAGCCATCTATTTTTCTTTTATGTTGCCAGGATGGTTGAATCGGAGGCCCTGAACTATATTTCTGAGAGGGTTGAGTTGGAGCTAGATTCTAATGTGTCAAGCTAGAAGTCCCCTGAGCCCTCCTTGCCATCAATTGGCATTCCAGAGCCTCAATACCACTGAGTTCCATGCTCTCTGCAAAAATAAAAAATAAAAAATACCACTACACTTAGAAAAATTTGCATAAAATAAAGAAGGCAAAGCATACAAAGATATCGGGAAGAGGGAAATGCGAAGTTTAATCATACCCAGCACGACCCTCGAAGAGCTCTTATCACACCCTTACAATGGGTATACTCTTTCTCGTCTGCCCACTTTACAAGATGTAATTGACATGGATTCAAGAAATTAGTTTTGATGATTACAAACAAGAAAGAATGTATGTTCATTGATCAAGCTCCAAGAATATTCAAGAATAGTATATAGTGCTTAGATATTGTGTTAAGATATTTAGGATTCACTCTAAGCTCATTCAAATGGTTTTTCACTTGACTTAAATGGCTTTACAAAATCATGTTTTAAACTTGTGAAAAATTAGTTTATGTTTGAGCCAAAATGTTTTAATGGGATAACAAGTTAGTGACTTGATCAAGAGCAAAATACTCAATATTTTTCAAGAGCTCCTAACTAATTAAGGACTCCACCTAATTGGTTATTCATCAAGTCATAACCTATTTTTATAAATGTCCTAATCGATTAGGAACATTAGCTAATTGGTTATTTGTCAAGACAGAGGCATTGCCTCTTCATTTACAATGATGCTAACCGATTAGAGCTTTGGGATAATTGGTTAGTGTGGTTTTTGGAAGAAACATGAACTGATCCTTTATAATATCCTAACCGATTAGGATGTCCATCTAATTGATTATTTGTGAACTCAAAATCTAATATTAAGATGTCCTAACCGATTAGAGACTTGGCTTAATTGGTTAGTATGTATCTTTTAAGAAACAAAATTGTTTCATAAAATGTCCTAACCGATTAATGTTTCTACTAATTGGTTAGTATTCTTTTTAAACAAAGCCATGTGAACCCCTTGTTTAAATGCCTAACCAATTAGGCAAGTCTGCTAATTGGTTATTCTATTAAACAGAGGCCTTGGAACTCATTTTCTAAATGGCCTAACCGATTAGGACTCCTTCCTAATTAGTTATCTGGGAAACCAGTAAACATATTCAACGGCTCTTTCACAGAGCATTAAATGTTTCCAACCACCCCAACGGCTCTTAAATGTATTTGGCTATAAAACTAAGTTGTCGGGCATTTATGAAAGTGAGACAATCAATTTGAAAAACATTCTTAAGCATTGAACTCACGTTTTCTCGATCTCTAAAATCATACTATGTTTTTGAGCTTTAGTAGAGTGAATTCTTGACACCCATAAGCTTCAATTTGTATTATCCACTCTTGTGAGAGTTTTCATTCATCTATACTTTGTTTATTCTGAAAAGAGGGTGAGACATCCCTCAAAGGATTGTAAGGGTGAGGTATCCCTTTGTTATTGAGACTCAAGTACAAAGGGTGAGGTATCCCAAGGTGTGTTGAGTGCTCTATCTTGTAAAGGTTATCAAGCACCAGTTTGAAGCTTGAAGAATAGCAAAATCTCAGGTGTTTACTTGAGGACTGGACATAGACCACAAGTGGATTAGTGGTTGAACCAGGATAAAGCTTTGTGTTTATCTTCCTACTGTTTTATTGAATATCTTGTATTCTATCTTACTTGATTGATTTACTTGTACGTGTAAGCCCTCTATTCTATCTATTCATTCAATTATAATAAACAATAGCTTCAACGAAAATTGAGAATCAAGTGCTTTGCAAAAGAATTATGAACTTGTTTTACATACTCAATGCACCCCCCTCTTGAGTATTGAGGCCACTTAGTAACAAGTGGTATCAGAGTTAGACTCTTGTATAAAGAGCTTAATCATTTCAAGAGAAAAGATGACTTCAAATGGTTTTTTCAATTAAGGTTCTTCTATAAATAGACCTCCCTTTTTCAATGGGGATGGTTATGCATATTGGAAACAAATGATGAAAATTTTTATTGAAGCTATTGATATTGATGTGTGGGATGCTGTTGAAAATGGCCCTTTTGTCCCCACACGTCTAGTTGATGGTGTTAGAACAAATACACCAAGAAATGAATAGACTGATGATGACAAGAAAAAGGTCAAATACAACTTGAGAGCCAAGAATATCATTACTACTTCTTTAGGGTATGATGAATTTTTTAGGGTGTCAAATTGTAAGACTGCTCAAGAAATGTGGGATACATTGCAAGTAACACATGAGGGCACAAGTGAAGTGAAAAGATCTAGAATAAATATTCTCACCCATGAATTTGAATTGTTTATAATGAACTAAGGGAAAGGTATTCAAGAATTGCAAAAACGATTTACTCATATAATTAATCATCTTGCTTCATTGGAAAAAACTTTTGCCAATGAAGATCTTATTAACAAAGTTTTGAGATGCTTAAGCAGGAATTGGCAACCCAAGGTGACGGCCATATCAGAATCAAGGAATTTAGCTGCAATGACTTTGGCCACTCTCTTTGAAAAGCTTCAAGAGCATAAGTTGGAGTTAAATAGATTAAGCCAAAATGAGGAGCAAGATAAGAAGAAAAAGGGAATTGCTCTCAAAGCCACCTCCTCCTCAATCGAATATGAAGATAAAGATGATGGAAATGATATTGACAATATTGAGATGAATGAAGAGAATTTTAGCCTCCTTGTGAAGAAGTTTGGAAGATTTATCAAGAAGAAAAGTAGTCAAAGAAGACCTCTTTTTCCTCCTAAGAAGTCATATCAAAAGGGAGAAAGAACTTCATCTACTCCAACATGTTATGAATATGAAAAATCGGGGCACATGAAGATGGAATATCTGGTTTATCAAAAGAAGATGGAGAAATTTAAAAAGAAGCCCTTCAAGGAAAGAAAAGTAAGAAGAGCATACATTGCATGAGAAGACAATGATATAGATTCCACCGATGATTCGGAGGATGAAGAAGCCCATCTTTGCCTTATGGAAAATGGAAAAGAAAAAGAAGAAAGTGAAACCGAGGTAACCTCATCTAATCTTGAACTTTCTCCTTCATATAGTGAATTGCAAGATGCATTTCAAGTATTGCATCATGAATCCATGAGGTTCACTAAAATAGTTTTAACTTCTAACAAAACAATCTCCTTAATGACTAACAAAATTTCTATTTTAACTAAGGAGATTGAAGAACTCAAAGTTGAAAATGAGACTCTTGGACTTATTGATGCTAACTTATCATGCATGATTTGTTCTTCACATGATAATGCACCCACACCCTCATCTTGTCCTTCATGTAAAGCATTTGAAAATGAAATTGAGGACTTGAAAATTACTCTTGCAAAATTCACACTGGGAAGAGACAATTTGAATTTGTTACTAGGGAAACAAATGTGTGTTTTTCAAAAAGTCGATTTGGGATATAATCCAAATAACTATAAAAAATCTTACAATAACTTCTTTGTTCCGTCTAGAACATCAAGTAGCCCATTTATCAAATTCTTTCATTGTGGAAAGAAAGGACATAGTGCATGTACATGTAATACTAGAAATAAAAGAAACATCAAAGTTGGAACTAAAATAGTTTGGGTTCCTAAGGGCACCTTGCCTATTTCTAACACACAAGGACCCAAGACAATTTGGGGACTAAATGTTAAAACTTGAATGTGTGTTGTAGGTGTGCTTGAAGTCCAAAAGCTCAAGTTGGTACCTTGATAGTGGTTGCTCCAAGCACATGACTAGTGATGGTTTCAAGTTTTCCTTCCTTGTTCCCAAGAAGAGTGGTTATGTGACTTATGGTGATAACAACAAAGGAAAGATCCTTGAAGTTAGTAAAGTTAGTAAGATCCCTTCCTCATCCATTGATAATGTTTTACTTATTGAATGACTCAAACATAACTTGCTTAGCATTAGGCAACTATGTGATAAAGGAAATAGAGTAATATTTAACTCAATTTGTTGCATAATTGAGGGTAAGGATAATAAGCATGTTAAGTTTATTGGTCATAGGGTCAATAACATATATATGATTAGCCTTGATGACATTTCCTCAAATGATGCTAAATGATTTATGACTAAAAAAAATGATTCATGGTTATGGCATAGAAGAATTGCTCACATTCACATGGATCACTTAAACAAATTAGTTTTTAAAGAACTAGTGATTGGTCTTCCAAAGCTCAATTTTGAAAAAAATAAACTTTGTGATGCATGTCAAAAGGAAAAATAAGTAGAAGTCTCTTTTAAAGCTAAAAATGTGGTTTTAACTTCTAGACCTCTACAACTTTTGCACATGGATATTTTTGGTCCCTCTAGAACTATGAGCTTTGGTGGGAATTACTATGCCATAGTAATTGTGGATGATTTTTTCTAGGTTTACATGGACATTATTTTTGTCTCATAAAAATGATGCTTTTCAATCATTCAAAAAGCTTGCCAAAGTTATCCAAAACGAAAAAGATTTTTGTATTGCATCCATAAGAAGTGACCATGGTGGTGAGTTTGAAAATCATGAATTTGAAAACTTTTGTGATGAACATGGCATTGAGCATAATTTTTTGACCTCTAGAACACTACAACAAAATGGTGTTGTAGAAAGGAAAATCGATCTTTAGAGGAAATAACAAGAACTATGCTCAATGAGACTAACCTTCCTAAGTATTTTTGGGTGGATACAGTTAATACCGCTTGTTATGTTATGAATAGGGCGATGATAAGACCAATTTTAAAGAAAATTCCCTATGAATTGTACAAGGGAAGGAAGCCAAATGTTTCACATTTTCATGTCTTTGGATGTAAATGCTTTGTTTTAAATAATGAAAAGGATAACTTAGGAAAGTTTGATGCAAAATCTGATGAGAGAATATTTCTTGGTTATTTTATGCATAGTGTAACACCCTCCATAGGGTATCACATTTTATATTAAATACTTAAAACCTGAAAATCATTTTATAAAAGCCTTGAGTTCTAAAATATGAATTTTTTTAAAATTTCATTTCACAGAAACATAAACTTACCGAAGTATGAGTAATACAGAAAATAAACTAAATAGATTTTTACACAACTTTATTTATGCCACATAATATCTAATAAAGAAATAAAACATATAGCTTACAGACTCAGATAAACAATAGCAAACCCAATGACGGGTACTACTAATAGCACGGTAACAACACTAACGAGAAAAAAACCCAACGTAAATGCCTCGTTTCTCCACCAACTGCATCTTGTTGAAACTTGGAAGATCACTCCTCGACGCCGTCACTATCTTCAGAATTTTGCCTCCAATGGGTCTAAGAAACTTGATTCGTCTAATATACGAATTTAAATAAAACAAACATAACAAAACAATACAGAAAAGAGGTGAGATCCCCTTTCACCAATACCAGTACGGTAGCAAAGAATAATACGAATGACAAAGTCATTCCATACACACAGATATCACAATTATAATCATGTTATCAATTTACAAATAATTCTAATAAACACATGTTATAATAAAATGAATAGCAATAACATTACCGTGATAGATATAATAATGGATACAATTAAATCATATAGTCACAACATACATAATATCTCAACAGTGAATATAAATAACCACATAAAGATGCAGATCACATATGCTAATGTAATGGTACAGATAGATAAAATAGAACAAATAAATAACATTAAAATGTATAAAACATAAATATATGAAATGTGACTCAACCCTACTCCATGGAGCTAAAAATACAGACATCAGAGAGAACGACCCACAAAATCTATTAGTACCGTCGACTGCCCAATAACTATTCCGCTGTCTCATGTTGCGTCTATAGCCCACTGAAATAGCATAGTGGTGTAGCACATTGTCATACATCGTGTCACTACAGGCTTGCACTAATAGACTTCACAAGATCTTGATTAAGTATAATGCGTGTCGAGTCCATTAGTGTGTTACCAGTTACCACGGCCCAGAGGAGCAACCAACTGTCTACAAATGGAATAATCTGCACACTAATGTCTCCAAGTTCATTCAAGTTGAACCACACTATGCTTATCACACCGATAACACGATGTTATTCATCTCGTCAATCAATCCACCAATTTTCAACCAAATTGGCACAAATGCATGATAAAAATTATCAGAATACCCTCAATGGTATTAAATATTTATATTTACGGAAATGCCCTCAATGGCTTGCCCTCACTGGCAAAAATTCCAAATATGCCCTCACTGGCAAAAATTACGAATATGCCCTCATTGGCAAATCGCATATATATACAGTACGTCCCACCTGATAGTACTGTTTCACAATCTATCCGGGTCCACCACTTTGGCCCGACAGTAAAAGTTACTGTTTTTGTCAATCGCATAGAAATTTTATTGCATTTTCACAATTCCGTCGTTTTTACAAACATTTTTAAATCGCGTAAATATATTTTGCTATTTTTGAAATCGCGTAGAGTTTTCAAATGTTTTCTCAATTGCGTAAGATTTTTAAATCATTTTCTTATTTGAATTCCTTAAAATTATTGTTTAAATAAACAGAAATAATATTTAATACGTTTGAACTACGTAGAATATTTTTCATACTGTATAAATTATATTTACTATCTTTTCTATCTTATTTGTCTGTTTTTAGCAAAAATTGACAGTATTTTGCTTAGAAAATGTATAATGATGATTTTCTAAGTTTTCCGTAAAAATTTCTTTTATTTATATTATAACCATTTAATAACACTTTTGAAAACTACTAACGTGCTTCAAAATATAATATGAGCTCTATGTTAGAAATTTTACAAAAGCTACTGTATTTCCTTTTAACCATTAAAATCATTAGTTTTAACTTCTTAAACTTAATCTAATCAATTTATTTCTTCGAAAATCATCGTAGAAAAATTCCTTTTAACATATATTGCTTCTTTTTGATTGAAAATGGTTTGGTAATGATTTTAGAAATCATAAATCCTTGGCTTTGGCATGTTGGCCGAAATACTTAAAATTGCCATTTGATCTCTACATTCATTTTTCTTGCTCTAAACAATTTTGCATCTTGTTAATTTTTCTAGGTTAATTAAATCACACTCTTAGAAAATTGATGAGAACATTTTGGTTCTCCTTTTTGTGTTGAGGCCGTGAGCCTTGGATTTGTGTTCTTTGGAACACTCATGCAAACCTTACATGCTATTCACATTCTATAATAATTATCATGCATCTATGAACACATACCATATATTAAAACAATCATAAAACACATACAAAATATTAAAGCTATTAGACATGCTTACACACATAATCAATCACAATTAGGAAAGACTAATAAACAATCAAGTGAATGAATCCTCATGGATTCTTCACCATAAACACATCCATTCCTCACCACCAACACATGGCTGATGAGGGTAATCTCCCTCTTACCTCTTGAAGAAACCTCCAAAGCTCCTCGTATGCCTCCTTCAAGTAAACTTTCTCCACCAAGAGTTTCTTGAAAATCAAAGAAAACATGCAATATTAATACCTAAGGCTCTAAACTAAAATAATCATAGATTAAAATCATGATTAGAACTTTGAAATGGATAGAAACATAAAGATTAAAGAACCCTACCTTCAGGGCTTCAAACTTGAGTTTTGAAGAACAAGATAGAAAATGGATAATTCAAGCTTAGGTTTCAACTACAAAGTATCTTGAGATGAAGTAAGGAAGCAAGATATAAGCTAGTTTAGAATTATAGAAGAGTGAATGATGGGTTGGAGGTGGAGGCCGTGAGGTTGGAGAAGAAAAGGAGAAAGAAAATTTGAGAGCTTTGCTTGTTTGATAGCTTTGGAGAAAAGGTGAAGACTTTGATTAAATGAAAATAAAGTCTCCTATTTACTATACATAGTCGTGAACCATTTTGAGAGAAGGAGATAAATATTTTTGGTTTTGCTTTCTCCAAATGCATGGTCATAAATCATTTTGAGAGTAAAAATGAATTGAAGTGTTGAAATTGCCTTCCTAAAGCATGCATTGCCGTAAATGCACATGAAGAGAAGCCACCAAAATTGACTTTGTCTTACTTGGTTAATTAATGAAAGATGGTAAGAATTGAATTGTAATATTTGTTTCACAAAAGGTTGCTTTGTCGTGGAATGCAACAAAGAAATGCAATCAATATTGACTAGTCTTCATTTGGTTCAACTTTAGGCTTTCTACGTGTATTTCAAAGTGAATTGGCTATTTAGAGCAATTTGCTCTCCTCCTTCACCGTAGAACCAACAAATTTCAAGAAGTCCAAATTTGTTTAATAGCTTGTTTCCTATTGGTCCTTAAAGAGTCAAGCCATTATTCTTGACCAATTTTTATTGGTTGAATATTTACTAACTTGATTCATATTGGTTGCTATTTTTATTGACCAATTTCTATTGGTGCACACTGTATATTTTTTAATATACTTTAACCAATGAATAATAATTATTGTTTATAAAGTCAGTATCTATTGTCCAATGGGTAATAAAATATACATATATTTTTCTCTTATTTTAGCTGGGTAGCAACTATTGCCGATCACTTTCTACTGATTGCCCTTGATGAGTCACAAAGCGAGTCATCAAAGAGAAACTTCTAGAATATGTGACTCACTACGATGAGTCAGCATGAAGAGTCAGCGTAGATATTTTCTAAAACAGGTGAGTATGGCGAGTTCACGTCTTTGAGTCAGTCATTGATCGAGTCAAGATGACGAGTCATCACCGAGTCAGTCACTAATGGTGAGTCATAGCGCTGAGTCAGCATGGTGAGTCGTCAGGGAAGCTTCTGGAACAGGTGACTCACTACGATGAGTCACAAGGTGAGTCATCGCTTCTGGAACCTTCTAGAATCTGTTGAGTCACAGGTGCTGAGGTGTCATGCCACGTGTCGAGTTTCTATTGGCCCTTCGTGATGAGTCACAACCACCAATATTGACCAGCTCCTCATTGGTTCACGTGTAAAGCATTCGATGACTAGGCGCGCTGACTATGCGTCTTCTAGAACAGTCTGGAACATGTGAGTCACTAGGCTAGTCACCTAGGTGAGTCACCAACGATGAGTCATCATCTAGAACATTCTAGAGTGAGTGACTAGGCCAAGCGTCTAGAATCATCCACTAGATATTTTTCAAAAAAATATCTTCCAATGAATAATAAAACATACCCCGATTTTATTTGTCGGATAAAATCGCAGGAAAATAAAACTTCAAAACTGTTTTTACGGTTTCGGGTTTAGTAAGTTCCTCATTCCGAATCAACAAGATACAAAGCTTTCTGGCCAATAAAAATTTTTATTTTTCCAAAGTTTCGAGCCCACATACAAATTTTAAAATATCATAAATATATTAAATATTCAAAATATATCAAAATATCAAAAATATAATATAATATTCAAAATATCTCAAAAGATCTTAAAAATATATCTCAAAATATCTAAAATATAATAAAATATTCAAAATATCTTAAAATATCTAAAATATATTAAAATATTCAAAATATCTAAAATATCATAAAAATTCACAAAAATCATATTAATTGTGAAACTCATGAAAATCAAATCAGATTAGTAAAAATAATTAAAGATTGAGAGAAAGAAATATAATACGTAGGCTTATATATACCGCCCAAAAATAATATTAAAATAATCAAAAACGTAAAAACTCCCAAAAATTCTTAAAAATCACAAAAATCATAAAATTCACAGAAGTCGAGTCGGATTATTCAAAATAATTCAGAATCGACCAAAACAAATAAAATACATATTTTTGGGACGTTACACATAGTAAAGCCTTTAGAGTTTACAATAAACGAACTATGACCATAGAAGAGTCTATACACGTTTCATTTGATGAAACTGTTCCAAATGAATCGAGAAAGGAGTTTGTTAATGATATTGCTGAAATTTTAGCAAGGACTCACCTAGAAAATCAAGAAAAAGAAGTCAAGAAGCAAGAAGAAAGCCCATATGATCCCCCAAGACAAGAGGACTCTCAAATCATGGATCTTCCCAAGGAACGGAGAGCATCAAAATATCAACCTCTTGACAAAGTGATTGGTGATGTATCAAAAGGGGTAATTACTCGTAAAACCCTTAGAGATGCATGTAATCATATGACTTTTGTCTCTCAAGTTGAACTTAAAAACATAAATGAGGCCATTAATGATGAACATTAGATCTTGGCCATGCAAGATGAACTAAACTAATTTGAGAGGAATCAAGTTTGGGAATTAGTTCCAAGGCCCAATGATCATCCCATAATTGGCACCAAGTAGGTCTTTAGGAATAAATTTGATGAAACAGGCTTAATAACAAGAAACAAAGCTAGGCTTGTGGCTAAGGGTTATAATCAAGAAGAAGGAATAGATTACGAGGAAACATATGCTCCCTTAGCTAGATTAGAGGCAATTAGAATGCTACTTGCATATGCATGCATCATGGATTTCAAGCTTTGTCAAATGGATGTTAAAAGTACTTTTTTAAATGGTTTTATACAAGAAGAAGTGTATGTGGAACAACCTCCCGATTTTGAAAATTTTGAACTTCCCGACCATGTTTTTAAATTGAAAAAGGCCTTGTATGGCTTAAAACAAGCTCTTAGAGCTTGGTATGAAAGGTTGAGTAAGTTTCTTTTAGGAAAATGGTTCTCTAGAGGAAAGGTTGACACTACACTTTTCATCAAGCATAAAAAGCATGACATTTTACTTGTTCAAATATATGTTGATGATATTATATTTGGTGTTACTAATGACTCTCTTTGTAAAGAATTTGCTAATATCATGCAAAATGAGTTTGAGATATCCATGATGGGTGAGCTCAATTTCTTCCTTGGTCTTCAAATCAAGCAAACAAAGGATGAGACTTTCATAAGTCAATCCAAATATTGCAAGGAGTTGCTCAAAAAGTTTGGAATGGAAGGTGCCAAGCAAATGACTACACCAATGGGCACTTCCTGTTACTTGGACAAGGATGAGGGAGGTAAATCTGTAGAAATTACCAAGTTTAGAGGTATGATTAGCTCACTCCTTTATCTTACTGCAAGTAGGCCGGATATCATGTTTAGTGGATGCATGTGTGCTAAATTTCAAGTAAATCCTAAAAAATCACACCTAAGTGCTGTAAAACGAATTATGAAATATCTAATAGGCACTTCACAAATGGGACTGTGTACCCTAAGGGTACTTCATGTAGCTTGATTAGTTATTCCGATTCTGATTTTGCTGGATGCAAAATAGATAGGAAGAGCACTAGTGAAACATGCCACTTGCTTGGAAGCTCACTTGTTTTTTGGCATAGCGAGAAACAAAATAGTGTGGCCCTATCTATAGCTGAAGCTGAATATGTTGCAACTAGAAGTTGTTGTGCTTAAGTCCTTTGGATGAAGCAACAACTTCTAGACTATGGTCTTGAGTTGGATCGCATCCCCATAAGATGTGATAACACTAGTGCAATCAATTTGTCTAAGAATTCCATCTTGCACTCAAGAACAAAGCACATAGAAATAAGAAATCATTTCATAAGAGATCATGTTCAAAAGGGTGACTGCATGCTTGAATTTGTGGAAACCATTAAGCAACTAGCTGACATTTTCACTAAACCTTTGGCAAAAGAAGCATTCTTCTATATAAGAAATGAACTTGGAATATTGGATCAATCATACATAAGTTAAATTTCTGCATATCTTAAGTCTGCTGCATAATATGACATCTTTGCTGCATAATGTGCTAATTTGATACATAACATGGTGTTTTACTGCATAATCATGACATTTTGCTGCATAACTTTTTTTAATCATATTTGAGTCCAATACTGACTTGAGCGTCAGAGATTCTTCCTAAGTTTGTTTTGCAGGTGTTTGATCCATGCTTAAGTCCCCTAATTTCCTGTAATTTTGTTCCTGCTAAAGAAATATGCATTCTGGTTCTCTTGATAAAGAAAATTCTATATTTGGGATATTTTTATAATGGTTACAGTTGATAAACATGAAACTAAGTTAAGCTGGCTCAAGTTGGTGGTCTAAAGTCTAAATTCTTGAAGAATTTGTTTTGGTTTGGAAGTGCAATTATTAGAAGAAGAAGAAGAAGAAGAAGAAGAAGAAGAAGAAGAAGAAGAAGAAGAAGAAGAAGAAGAAGAAGAAGAAGAAGAAAAATAAGCTTATGAGTTGTATCTATGGTAGTTTAAGTGTTGAAAATAGCCAACCTAAAAAATTGGCATAAATCAGAAGATTCTAGTACTTTTGAAGAATTGTGAGTTGCATTCATGGTGCTTAGAGTGAATAAATCTGAGACAAAGTCAAAGTGAACCTCAAAAAGACAAGAGTTGGTACTATAAGGGCTGAACTCTCGAGGATTTTATCTATTTTGATAGTGGAAATAACCAGTTAGAAGCCTTCCTAACTAGTTAATATACAAGGTAGAGGCCATGATGATTTGGAAATGTCAAGCTAATCCATTAGCAAAATGATCTAATTGGTTAAACAAGCCTATAGAGGCTCTGTTTTGTTTCTTTTTCAAGCAGCTAATCGTTAGCTGTCCATTCCTAACCAATTATTGAGAGCAACCCGTGACTGCGAAATTTTTTTTTCATATGAGCTAATCAGTTAGCTCACTTCCCTAACCGATTATTAGTGCAACCTGTGGCCACCATTTTCTGTTTCTCCACACACTAACCGATTACCCAATATCTCTAATCGGTTATTGGACCTTCATAAAACACAAACTGTGGCCCCCTTTTATTCATGAAACACCCCCATCCTCCATGGTCATCTTTTTCATCTCCTTCTCCTCACACACCCACTCTCACCCACTCTCTCAAACACCTCTCTTACTCCAAATCCACCACTATAACACCACTTCCACCAAAGATTCATCACTCAAACCTCCATTTTTCTTCCAAGCTCTCATCTTTTCAAGCTTTCTCTCTCCTAACCGTGACCACACCACCACTCATTCTCTCAACCACTTTCCCTACCACAAATCCATCACTCCAAACACATTTCCATCACATTCCATCACTTTCCTTCATTTTTCACCAATTAGAATCTCTATTCTCTTCCACATTTTTCATCTTCCTCTCATCCTTCCTCTCTCCTAAATCGAGCCCTTGCCTCCATTTTCATCTATGGTAGGTAGCTCTTCACATCTCAAAAGGGCATGAACCAAAAATCTATCGGTACCCAATGAACTTCCTGCCTCTGCATTTGAGTTTGACCTTCCTCTTAGCTTGGACCACAGAAAATTCTTCTCTCACAAGAATCAAATGCACAAATAGAAGTTGGAGTTTCAAGCTAGGAATATCATCCAGCCTAAGCACATGGGTTTCAAATTTCTCACCGAACTCTTAGAATATCATGGCCTGAAAGCCTTTGTCTCTGATCCAAGTAAGTACTACTATCTTAAAGCTACTAAAGTATACTTCTGCAATATAAGTATTTCGGGTAGCAACTTAATTTCTGATGTCAAAAGGCATAGGATAGTAGTAACTCCTAATCATTGGAATACTTTGTTTGGACTTGCTCATGCTAGGGAGAGATTTACAATGGATAGTCATAGGACTTGGGAAGGTTTTAATAAAAATGATGCTCTTATAAAAATAAGGCTCTTGCAAGCATGCTTCGTCCTGATATTTGTATTGGAGACAAGAAAAGTCTCACTACTGGCTACTTGAATCCACAAGACCGACTTCTTCATTATATTGTGGCACACATTCTAGCTCCACGAGCTAGCAATTATGCCTTGGCAGAAGAAGAAGACATTTTCTTAATGTGGGTAATGAAACAGAGGCTACACATCAATTGGCCATTTTTCATCATGAACTACATGATGAAGGCCAAGGATAAGATAATGATGGACCTTCCCTATACTCTGGTTATTGCAAAAATCTTGGATCAATACAAGTTTAGTCTTCCTAAAGATGGTGTGATTGATCTAGTCACCCACAACAAATTTGGTCTAGCCTCCTTCAACCGCATACAACTCAAGAAGCTAGATGGTGTATGGGTTTACGAGAGAAGACAAGATGCACCACCAACAGCAGAAGAACCTGATGAGCCTATGGAAGAAGCTCGTGCCACAAATGAAGACCACATCCTAGAAGCCATTGCAAACATGCAAATGAGTATTGAAGCTCGGATTGTGACTTTTCAAACATATCAAGAACACAACAACACTATCATCTATGATCGCCTGAGTATTATGGAAAATCGCTTAGATAGGCTTGAGCGACGTTTTCCACAACCTGAAGATCATGGGACTTAGGCATGGAGCATTTCAATTTCTTTATTATGCTTATGCTAATCTAATCTCACTGTTTATCTTTTAAGTCTGCTGATAGCTTATTGTTAAACATTAGTTTGACTTTGCTACTTTCTGGTATGATTTGAACAATACTTTGCTATGATTAGTTTCTTAATATGCATATACTCTGATCTTATTGCTGGTTTATTGTTGAATGTCAATGGTTTTGTGCTTAAGAATATGTTGTAACTTCTCTCCTTTTTGGAAAGCTCTTTTTGATTATGTCAAAAAGGGGAGAAGGTTTTTGGCTTGAATGCCATTGAGAAAAGCAAGGTAAATTTCCAAAAGGTATATTTGTTAGATGAATAAAATGATCTTAGGATTCCAAAATTAAGGGGGAGCTGTGCATCTCTGATATTATCACCTCTTGAAAAATAGAGGGGGAGCAAGTCTCTAACACCTTTTGTGAATTCAATTTTTTTTAACTAACATTTTCTCAATAGTTGTTTGTCATCATCAAAAAGGGGGAGAATGTAATTGACATTGATTCAAGAAATTAGTTTTGATGATTACAAACAAGAAAGGATGGATGTGCATTGATCAAGCTCCAAGAATATTCAAGAATAGCATATAGGGCTTAGATATTGTGTTAAGGTATTTAGGATTCACTCTAAGCTCATTCAAATGGTTTTTCACTTGACTTAAATGGCTTTGCAAAATCATGTTTTAAACTTGTGAAAAATTGGTTTATGTTTGAGCCAAAATGTTTTAATGGGATAACAAGTTAGTGACTTGATCAAGAGAAAAATACTCAATGTCATTCAAGAGCTTCTAACCAATTAGGGACTTCACCTAATTGGTTATTCATCAAGTCAGAACCTGTTTTTATAAATGTCCTAATCGATTAGGAACATTAGCTAATTGGTTATTTGTCAAGACAGAGGCATTGCCTCTTCATTTATAATGATGCTAACCGATTAGAGCTTTGGGCTAATTGGTTAGTATGGCTTTTGGAAGAAACATGAACTGATCCTTTATAATATCCTAACTGATTAGGATGTCCATCTAATTGATTATTTGTGAATTCAGAAGCTAATATTAAGATGTCCTAATCAATTAGAGACTTGACTAATTAGTTAGTATGTATCTTTTAAGAAACAAAAATGTTTTATAAAATGTTCTAACCGATTAATGTTTCTACTAATTGGTTAGTATCCTTTTTAAACAAAGCCATGTGAACCCCTTGTTTAAATGACTAACCGATTAGGCAAGTCTGCTAATTGGTTATTTTATTAAACAGAGGCCTTGGAACTCATTTTCTAAATGGCCTAACCGATTAGGACTCCTTCCTAAGTAGTTATCTGGGAAACCAGTAAACATATTCAACGACTCTTTCACAGAGCATTAAATGTTTCCAACCACCCCAACGACTCTTAATTGTATTTGACTATAAAACTAAGTTGTCAGGCATTTATGAAAGTGAGACAATTAATCTGAAAAACATTCTTAAGCATTGAACTCACGTTTTCTCTATCTCTAAAATCATACTCTGTTTTTGAGCTTTAGTAGAGTGAATTCTTGACACCCATAAGCTTCAATTTGTATTATCCACTTTTGTGAGATTTTTCATTCATCTATACTTTGTTTATTCTGAAAAGAGTGTAAGACATCCCTCAAAGGATTGTAAGGGTGAGGTATCCCTTTGTTATTGAGACTCAAGCACAAAGGGTGAGGTATCCCAAGGTGTGTTGAGTGCTCCATCTTTTAAAAGTTATTAAGCACCTGTTTGAAGCTTGAAGATATAGAGAAAATCTCGGGTGTTTACTTGAGGACTGGACGTAGACCACAAGTGGATTAGTGGTTGAACCAGGATAAAGCTTTGTGTTTATCTTCCTAAACTCATCTTTTTTTACTTTGTGTACTGTTTTATTGAATATCTTGTATTCTATCTTGCTTGATTGATTTACTTGTACGTGTAAGCCCTCTGTTCTCTCTATTTATTCAATTCTAACAAACAATAGCTTCAACAAAAATTGAGAATCAAGTGTTATGCAAAAGAATTACGAACTTATTTTACATACTCAATGCACCCCCTCTTGAGTATTAAGGCCACTTGGTAACATAAGAAACTCCAAAATGACTATATCGTCTGCCATCAAGTCGGAAGTCAGAGTTTCAATAAGTTCTACGAGTTTTTCCTAGGCCGCTTAGGCCCAATATAAGAAAAGTATTGGGGTGTTATTCGATGTGAGAAAGAAAAGGGTGGTCTCAGAAGCCCCCTCCAACCTGAATAAATCTTTCTTAAAGTTTTTAAAGGACTCTTGGTATGACTCGAACACTTTGCGACCCTCTTTAGCTTGCAGAGTTATCCAACCCTTCACTAACCTACCTCTAGATGGCCTAAACTGAGTGAACAGATAGAAGAAGGCCATTGTTGTGCACAGCTAATCAAAAGCCCAATATACCAACTCGAATGCCCGTATGAACCCCTAGGCATTTGGATGGTTATGTGGGCGCCACTTGAAGATGGTTGAGCACACCCATTTAGAAGGTGGTGAAAGGCAGTCAGATTCCAAGACGTGTAAATATCAGCTCGTAAAGGTACATAAAGTGTGAACCCTCAGTTTGGGTTGTGCACACTCTCTCTTGATCACTAAGAGTGCGGATTGTAACACCCTCGATAACATGTTAGACTTGTAAATAGTTACAGAGGTAGCCTAATACTTGCTTAACATGCTTATGTAGTTTTGTGGCATACTAAGTTAGTTTAAGCACTTTGCTGCAACATAGAAGGTGAAAAGTAGCCTAAAACGACTCAGATAATAGTATAAATTGGTTAGATAAAAGAAATAAATATAGATAATTTATTTCTAGGTCACAAATATAAGGATGATGATGTAGTTAAATTTTAGGGTAAACTGAGTTCGTTTGGTATTTTTAAGCACATTGAATGAGTGTTTTAATACCAGATTGACTTAGTAGACATATGAAAGTTCATGAAAATGATGAGTTAGGAATTGGATGAATCTTAGGATTTATTCTAATACCTAAGGAAGTTACGGAACTTGAATCTGTGAGATTAAGGTATTCCTAAGAGGTATAAAGTTTCAACAAACTTTGGAAATATCTTATAAGAAGTCAAATTTGACTTCTCCTCTCCATTTCTCAGGCTGGAAGTGTAACATCCTAGGACTTTCTACAGGATTGACGAGTGTCTACATAAACCAACTCGGGTCTTTTCAGCGTGCTTTGTCCTCACTCACACGCATCCTAAGAAACTTCCCAGGAGGTCACCCATCCCATAATTACTCCAGGTCAAGCACGCTTAACCATAGAGTTCTTATGTTCTAGGCTTTCGAAAAAAAGTTGCAACTTGTTGATATGGCTGCGCCTAATTAATTCCTTTAAGTCATCCTTAACTATGCAGTCCCATACCTGCACAGTCTTTGAATCCCTCTCATTCTAGTGTGTATTCAGTTCATTCATGGGACCCTTCGCCTAGAAGCCAGCCAGGAGTCGCTCCTTGTCTGTGCTTCTCTTGCACCGGCGTCCACTCCCCACCCATGTCGGCCCCGGGACACCACATGCCCACCAACTTCCGCTTGGTTCGTCCCCAAACCACATCGTACTGGGAGAGGTCCCGTCTCTGATACCATTTGTAATGTAAACTATTAAGCTAAACTAGTCTCTAGTATCCTTTTTCTTCTTACTCTTAGAGGAAGCTTTACCTAGAATTACATGATATACAACAGGGTGAAAAACAATATTTCTCAGTATAAGTAATCAAAACTAGTCACACTTAGCATAATAAACATGATTTAACCCATACTAAAAGTAAATCACATTTTCAACATTAACAAGAATATACTTTAACAAGTGAAGATATCAAGTTGAAGATACATCCAATCATTCTTACATACTTAATTCACTTACAAGTTAGGTAGGTTTTGTTAGAATCTTGACTTCTCATGTTTATCTCTTGTAGATGGAAAAACGAAATGTCTCCACACTACTTACAACAATGGCACTTGGTTAGGAATAACCTGTTCCTTTAGGAACTTCTTTGATTCTTTACCTTCTTTGACTGAAAATGACCAAAATCAAGAAACTAGGCCATTGGAATAGTACCACGTCTGCTAGTTTATGCAAAACCCTATTTCTGCTGCTGGCGCCGTGGCCTAGGGAGGGGTGCGCCGCGGCGCGCTGCCTTGGGACGTGAAATGTTGATTTGTTTCAAAAATTGAAATGCAGTCCTTGGGAAATCATTGATACATGTTTCTAAATGTGTTAAGGCTTAAATTGAGGCATTTTTTCATAGAGAAATTGTCACATAAAGATAATGCAAGTTTTAAGTTGTTGGTTGTCCAAGAACAAGAAAATGACATATGTAACACCCTAATTTTTGATTAATTACATTTTTACCCTTATTGTACTGTTTTCTGATTTCTGTATGTTATAAAATTAATTTGATTGTTTCGTAACTGTATTTGATTATTTCGTGTGATTTGCTTCGAGTCAAGAAAATAATAATTTTCAGGCCGAAAAAAACCTTGTTTGATTATTTGGAGCTGGGCGATCTTACTAAACCCAATCCGAATAATATATATATCAATCTTTTAATTTTTAGGATTTTTTTGTATAATAAAAAATTTCATCATACAGAAAAATCTGTGGGACCCACGTTTGGCTTTGTAGGACCCACATTTGCTTTGTGGGACCCACGTTTGGGTTTGTGGGCTCCACTTTTAGGAAAAATTTACCAACGTAAATGACTTGTAAAATTCTAGACCAAAAGGTTAAAAATCCATAAAAATGGTTAGATTTAGTAGATTAGTTAATTTAAAACTTAATTTAATAGATTAGTTAATTTAAAATCTAATTAAGTTAATCTAAAGGGGTTTAAGTGATAATTAAATGGAGTAAAACCTAATTAGTTTTTATCAAATTTTAGTTAGACAAATGTATTAGTATAATTAAGTAGAAGATTAAGGATTCTAAGTAAACTAATGATTAACTAAAATACAAAGGAATCTAACTAACTTTTAATTAAACCTAATTAGGAGGACTTAAGCATAAATAAGTTATTTAAAATTAATCAAATTTTGATTAGAATTCCTATAGCTATTTTTGGATCTATGCATGCATTATGCATTTAATTGGTCAACAAAGGAGACAAAGCTCCATTATGAGTGTCCTATGGCCATGCATGATAGAATAAGGCTATTATTAAGCCAAATTTGTCAAAAAGGGGGGGCTGCATTTGTCTTGGAAGTCTACGACCATGCATAATGTCTTAAGGCTATTATTCACTTCCTTCATCATTTATTCAATTATTCCACACCTTCATCCATTTCTTTTCCTACCAAAGAACTCAAAGAAACTCCTAAGTCTCCTTTTCTTCCACCATTTGGCCAACACCATCAAACCTACTTCCATCCATCAAAAATTTCATCCAACTTCATTTCCTAAATCTAAACCATATTCTAAGAACATCTCTAGTTGTGAGTTTTTGCTAAATCACTTTGAAGTTTCTTTCCTATAAGGTGAAAATTCTTGTTTCTTGTTTCTAATTTGATTTTTGATGTTCTAAGCCATGATTGATCCATGGTTTATCTTTTTCATCCATAGTTTATGACTTTATAATTTGTTTAAGGTTGTTAGGATTTTTGTTGAAGCTACACAAATTTTCTAAGGAGGAGTCCAAGGAGATCTTGTCTTCCTTATAGGTAAGAGGGAGATTTAATCTCATCAACCATGTGTGGTGGTGAGAAAATGGATGTATTTGTGATGAAGAATCCATAAGGATTGATTCACTTGATTGTTTATTGTCTTCTCTATTTGTGATTGTTTATGTGTGCATGTTATTTTCTTTTCTATTTGTGGTTTATTATGCATACAAGCATGTTTATAGCTTTGATATTTGGTATGTGTTTTATTATTGCTTTAATATATGGTATGTATTCATAAATATATGTATATGTTCATGGATCTATGATAATTATTGTTAGATGTGCAAATATGTCGAGACTTGCAAAAGTGTTCCAAAGAACACAAGATGAAGAGCTTATGATTTTTACTATGAAAAGAGAACCAATATGTTCTCAACCATTTTCTAAAAGGATAACATAATTGATCTAATTAAGTTAAAGGATTATTCAATGATTTAATGGATGAAAAATAATTTTAAACATGGTTTGTGTAAAAATGGTGATTTTTGGCCTAAATATATTTTTAATGTTTAATTGATCCAAAATTTATTTTCTAAGTGTAAACTAGTTTATTAACCTAAAACGAATTCAATTATGATGGATTTTCAAGAGTCAAATAAATAAATAAATTTTTTTTTACTAGAAGTCTAGTATGGTAAAGAAATAAATTTTAACACTTGAAAAATACTTATCTTTGAGTTTTTAAAGTATGTTAGCAATTTTTAAAGTGTATTTTATGGTTATAATTAAATAAAGGAATTTTTAAAAAGGAAAACGTAGAAAATATCACTTAGTGGATTTTTTTTTAAACAAAATGCTGTCAAAATTGATTAAAAATGAGCAAGTATTGAAGAACGTTTCAAAATGGCATTTAGAAAGTAAGGAAATATTTTACGTAGTTAAAGAATAAAATTAACTATAGAAGAATTTATTAAAATCAAATTTTTGAGGAAAATGTCGAAATTATGACTTAGAGTATTTTTGTAAAGAAAAATGGAAAATAATGTCTAAATAATATTTGTAGTTTTGGAAAGTTTCAAAATTTAATTTGAAACATCAAGAAATATTTTATACAAAGAAAAATAGTAGAAATAGCTTACGCGTATTTAAAATGATGATTTTTAAACTACGTGATTGAGAAAATGATTTAAAAATGTTACGCGATTGAGAAAATGTTGAAAAATATTTACGCGATTGAAAAACATTTGTAAAATGTGACGTAATTGTAAAAATGCGATAAAATATTTACGCGACTTATGGAAACAATAAGTTTTTACTTGTCGGCCAAAGTGGTGGACCCGGACATGTTGAGAAATAGATCTTGTCAAGTGGAGACATACTTTTTTTGGAATTATTAATACTAAGGGTATTTTTGTAATTATGGTGACAATGAGGATATTGATGTAATTATGATTCATGGTGATACTGAGGGTATTTTTGTAATTATGGATCATTATATACATAGAGTGATATGTCAATTTGGTTGAAATTGACAATTGACTGACGAGATGAATTACACCGTGTTGTGGGTGTGATAGGCGTAGTGTGTTCATGTGGAGAACTTGGAGGCGTTAGTGTGCAGTAGATTCCACATGTGGATAGTTGGTAGCTCCTCTGGGCCGTGGTAACTGAAAACACACACTAGCGATCTCGACAAATACTATTCTTAATCAGGATCTATTGGGGACTGTCTGGTACTATGCCTGGACGTACACAACGTATTTGACTGTGTACCATTCACACGACGTATTTGATTGTGTGCTGTTTACACGACGTATTTGACTGTGTACCATTCACACGACGTATTTGACTATGTGCTGTTTACACGACGTATTTGACTGTGTAACAGTTGGTTGAGGCAGCTTGATGTGCAGACATGTCTACCGGATCATTCTCTCTGATGTTTGTGTTTAGCTCCATGGAGTAGGAACGAGTCTGAGTACATGGCATATTTAATCTGCATCACTGTGTGAATAGTTATAATTTGATTTATGATATTTTGCATGTGTGATAATATGAATTGTTATATTAACTGTTATATTTGTTTGTATTGTCGTTTTCTTACTGCTATGCTAGTAATGATGTAGATTATCTCACCTCTTTGTATATAATTTCTGTATTATTATTTATGTTCCGTAAAGTCGTTGAGGAAGTAGAAGAGGAACAACTGTTGGATTGTTAATACAACGAGGAGCAGTAACCGAGTGACTAGTTCGAGGAAGGCGAACCTCGAGATCATCCATATCATATGGATTGATTGTAGCGTGGTATGATGTTACCAGAGTATTTCTGTCTTCCGATAATCTTCCCGAGGAGGATTCTTCGGAGGATCAGAACTTTTAGTGTTATGCTTGGGCTAGTTTATGGTTTGCTTTAAACCAGACAGTTTACTATTTTTTTTATTAACTAGTTTGTAATATGTAAATTATTTGTACCTATTAAAAATAAAATCATATGTATAATTATGGTGTGTATGTAATAGTTTGTTTTATTTTATGTGCTTGTTTATTTTATTTTATAATATAATGTGTTTTAAAAAATATATTTTTTTTACAACCTATATTATTATATATTACGAAATAATTTATAACTTAGGTAAAGGTTTTATTATTATTGTTCGGAAATGTGACATCCCCAGTAGGGTATTGCAACATAAAGTATGTCAAGCATGCTAGTAGAGGAAACTCAATAAGAGGATAATTCCTTTGGTATGTATAGGTTAGAATGGACACTAAAGCAACCAAGAGTAGTGGTTTGCTAAAGAAAAGTATCTATCACCTATGATAATCTATCGTTATTTAGCTTCACTATAAATGTGAAAATGAATGGTGTTAGATAAAAGCAGAAAATAGAGGAGAAAAGAATGGAAAGAAAGAAGAGAAAGAAGAGAAGGAAGAAAGGAAGAAATGAAGTGAAAAGGGAAAGCAAGCCAAGATCTTTTATAGCCAAAGCTTGATCATCTTCAAGCGCAAGAGGTAGGGGTGTTTGTTTCTTCATTTTTCTACTACCTTTCTCATGTATGATACATATAAGTTAGGGTTAAAAAATGGGTTTGAGATGTTTCCAATAGGTTTTGAGTTAGTAGAACTCATTAGGAACATGAGTTAGGACTTGTAATGAGTTGAGATATGCTAGTTAATGTTGTAAAGCATGTGAGCATCCATGGAAATCCATGAACTTGAGTTGGTGAAGTATGGGTTTTTATGATGAAAGGTCAACATACATGTGTTTTGATCATGAAGCTGAGTGATTAGAGAACTTGTATGAAGGTTTAAGTGTGATTAGAGATCATGATTGTGGTTGGAAACTATGTAGAAAGTGATTTTGAAAGCGTGGAAATTGGTTAAAAACCAATGAAACAATGGATGTTTCTACAAAATTATGCAGAAACTAATTCTGGGCAACCAGCGCCTAAGCATTGGGTTTGGGCGCTCAAGCGCCTAATGCCCAGAGGTAGTGTACATGCTGCTGTGCACCCAGTGCCTGAGCGTTGGGTTATGACGCTTGAGTGTCATGCAAGGAGCGCCTGAGCACAAGTCGCAGGGAAAGACAGAGGAATGCCTCTGCCAAGTTAGCGCTTGAGCGTTGGGTAGCTGGCGCTTAGGCGCCCAGTCCAACATTTCAAAAGATTTTTTTCTTATTGAAATAAAGTTCCCTACTAGCTGGGATCTTTCATATATGCTTCCTAGAGTGTGTTGAGACATTGATAGAGATATTTTTCTTAGAGAGAATGATCACCTTGCATATATGAGGAAGTTAGAAGCTATGTGCATCCATTGGGTATGGATTGCCTGCGATATGTATCTATGACCTTGAGCACACTAGTGTGGCATAGGGTTTAACTTGTAGTGTGATAGTGAGGCAAGCTAGATACAGTATACTAAGTTTGTTTAGCAATAGTTGAATGCCATAGTGCATGAAGTGATCTCATAGAGAGGAGGTAGAGCTAGTAATGCACAGACAAGCTTAGTATAGAGATCAAGTGGTGGTTATGTCAGAGTTAAACATCGCACCGCATAGTTGCACACACACTTGATATTCCTACGTATTATAATCTTATGTGATGTGCATAATCATTTGGCTGGAGAATAAGGACTAGTCTTGGATTCTCATAGCGAGGGTTATTATAGTTAGGGTTACATAGGGTGATGTAGTGGACCAGTCTACTCATTGCAAGGTAGGTGAAAAAGGTAACAAATTCCCTCTCTACCTAATGGAATACAAGGAACCGGGTTCCTGGAAATAGCCAAGTTTCATGACATTGCATACACACTAACATACACAATTTTTTTTAGCATAATCATACATCATAGCATAAACATTTCATTTGTCATTCGATGACGATTGTATGGGTGATTGTCTTGCTTTTGGAACATTGTTTGTTTTGATAATGAGTAGAAAGACTTATATACATGTTTCGAACATGTTTCTTTTATGATAGGGTTGTTTATTCTTTTAAACATTACAACTGCTGGTATTGGAATGCTTTTACTAAGAAATGTGATTTCTCACCCCGTGTGTTGCCATATAAATCCAAGTGACAACTCTTCTAATGGGAGAAGAAGATGTATGAAAACTAGAACATTTTAAACTGTTTTAGTGGATAAAGTTTATGTATTTAGTTATGTTTCTTTAAGTTTATAAAGAAAAGTTATATGTATGACATTCTGCCTAGTGAGGCTTTTGTTGTATACATGTATAACCTTTTTAAGTTTGGCTTTCCATAATTATTTGTTTAAATATTATGGGTTAGTATTGTATTATTAAGTTAGAAGTAGCGTGACTAATACTGTATACCAAGGTATCAAATATTAGGATGTTACACGAATGATGAATTCATTATCTCGAAGACCACCCTCGATAAGATGAAGGTACTCCCTTTTATGAGTTACCTACTCTGCAGTCTCAATTTTTGAAGTAGTCTCCAATACCTCTCGATCTACCCATTGGTACAAACCAATATCCCAGGGTAATATGAACTCTTTTTGACTAGTGCTAGCCAATTTTCGTCATCCCATATCCTGTATCCTAGAAACACCTATAGAGGTCGTACTCAAATCAAAATCAAAAGAAGAATACTCTAATACTTGTTCTAACTTATTGATGACTTCGAAAGACAGACAGGTCAACCTAAGCCTTGCTGCTTGCATAGCGTCCTCTGCTTTTCTTATCATTTCCTGAATAACCACCCTAGATAGCGACCTCTGCCCCTTAACAGAACTATCACCCTAATGGGAGTGCCTCTGCCTTGCACTACATGACAGAGATAACAGTGTTAATAGGATTTATAGGGAACTACTCTTGTAATACCCCAACTTTAGGATAAATGACAGTTATGTCTTGCTTTTACTGTTTTATGATTTTCTGTATGATATAAAATTTATTTGACTGTTCCGTGTTCATATTTGAGTGTTTTGTGTGATTTACTCTGAGTCAGGAAAATAATAATTTTCGGATCGGGGAAAATCTTATTTTAATTATTTGGAGCTGGGGGTCTTACTAAACCCAATTCTGAATGATATGTGTGTTAATCTTTTAATTTTTAGGATTTAACTGTGCAATAAAATAATTTTATATTATTATAATATTGTTTTATTAGTCAGTATAAATAAAACAATAGTGGACCCGGGAATGTCCGTGGGACCTACTTTTGGTTTGTAGGACCCTCAATTGATTTGCGAGACCCACGTTTAGAGAAAGTAGTCAACGTTAGTGGCTTGATTTATTTTAAGCCAATAGGAATTAAGTCAACAAAGAGGGCTTGACTTGATTTGTACCGTTGGATGAGAAGGTTTAGTTTTGAATATCAACCGTTGATCTAATCTATGGTTGTAAAGATAAGTTTACTATTGAAGGCTTTGGATATCCGCCGTTGATCAATTGTACAGTGGAGATTGGTCTCACAAAATGGTTAGAATCATTTGTGACCATTGGATGAGGAGAAATGTAGGGAAGATCTTGACCTTTTATTGTTTTAAGATGAATCTAATGGTTAAGATTTCATGGAGAAGAGATCTAATGGTTTAGATTTGATCATATCACTACCTAATATGAAGCCTTGATTTAATCAATGGCTCTTGAAGATTAGATTATAAGGATGTTAATTAATTAGTAATGTAACAAATTAACCTAATTAAACTAGATTAAGTATGCATAGAAACTTAATGAGATTAGTAGCTTAATTAGTGATCATCATTAAGGAAGAACATTCAAGAACAAGTGACTAGGCTTATGACAAGGCTTAGATTAGCCAAAGGAAGACAAGCTTGGTGACCAAGTTTTGATCTCAACCTTTGATCACATCTAAGGCTTGGATGGAGTCTTAGAAGGTCAAACAAAGTGGCCATCTTTCTCTCTATTGAACTCCACGGCCATGCACATTTGGAGGGCATTTTGCACTTCAATTTCTATCACTTGGTTTATACTTTCTCTCTTCCAAAATCAAGAACCATCATTGTTGCTTCTCTTTGAGCCATTCGGCCACACCACCTACACCACCATCCATCCATCTAAAATTTTATCCAACCTACTTTTCTAAACCTAAACACTATTCTAAGAACATCTCTAGTTGAGAGTTCTTCTAAAATCTATCATCTTGAGCTTGGAAAATCACTTTGGAGATTTTCCCTAGAAGGTGAAAATCCTTATTTTCCATTTCTAACTTTTTTTTCAAGGTTCTAAGCCATGATTTATCCATGGTTTATATTTTTCTCCTATAGTTATAACTCTTGGAATTTTTGTTTAAGATCTTTAGGTTTTTTTGGAGGTGAAACCGAAACCACTAGGAGAAGAAGTAGTAGATTTTGTCTTCCTTTAAGGTAAGAGGGAGATTTAATCTCATCAACCATGTGTGATGATGAGAAAATGGACTTGTATGTGTGTGAAGAATCCATAAGGATTCACTTGTGTTTGATTGTTTAAATGCTTTCTTACTTGTGTAAGATATTATTTGTATGCATGTCTACAAGCTTTAAAATATATTGTATGTGTGATTATGCATGAATATTACTTAGGATGTGAATAACATGTGAGGTTTGCATGAGTGTTCCAAAGAACACAAAATAGAGGCTCACGGCCTCAATCAAGAAAAGAGAACCAAAATGTTCTCAACCATTTTCTAAAGGAATGATTTAATAGAATTAGGTAAATAATTGAAAATCAAAATGATTTAGAAGATGGAAAATGATCCAAAGATCAAATGCCAATGTTTTGTGAAATTCGGCCAAATGCTTTCTAAATGAGAAATCAATTCAAAATTTATTTGCTAAGTGTAGAATTGATATTTAACCTAAAAAGAAATGCATTTGTAATGAATTTTCAATAATTAAAGAAGTAAACCAATTTTTATTAGAAAAGTGATATAGTAGAATAATGAACAAAACCTTTGAAAAATACTTACTTTTAGATTTTAAAGTATAGTAACAATTTCTAAAGTGGATTTTATAATTATAAAATAAAATAAAAGAAATTTTAGAGGAAAGATGTAACACCCTCCTAGGGTATCACATGTCTGACTCCCGACTCATAATTTGAAAAGAAATTAGCACAAAGTTTGAGTTATAAAAAATGGGTTTTAAAATTTCTTCTTTACTGAAACATAAATTTACTGAAAATATTTGGTAATATTGAAAATCATATTTCAACTATTCATTATGCAATATTGACACTAATTAATATTTCACAATTTAAAGAGAAATATAACACTATCAGACTCTTTTTTTTTTAACAGTAGCAACCCTATGACAGGTTCTATTTAATAGCACGGTATAACACTAACATTAAAACGTAACATACTCGTTCCTTCTCTTGTATCCAACTTGATGCATCAGAACTCTACTCCTTGTCTACTTAGAACACCTTCGAACTTGAGACAGCCACTTGTCAATGTTTTCATCAATCTCTGAGTATCTATCACCCGTTATGTCTAAGACAACTCGTTCCTTTTACTGTAAAATTTTAACAATATAGACAAAACAAAACAATACAACAAAGAGGTGAGATCACTTACGCCAATACCAACATGGCAGTATAGAGATAACACAA
Organism: Ormosia emarginata; assembly: GCA_029884605.1. NCBI lineage: Eukaryota > Viridiplantae > Streptophyta > Magnoliopsida > Fabales > Fabaceae > Ormosia > Ormosia emarginata. Next base: position 7,606,696 of record JAQQTP010000056.1, on the reverse strand, counting down.
ACAACATATCATATAGATAGATCATACCATAATCATGCTATCAGCATTAATCAACTATCATCATCTAATCATTTATTAGTTTAATTATCATAAACAACAAATTACAATAATGTTCTAATTATCATTATCATCATCCAAGTATTCAAAACAATTGTCATAACCAATATCCTCAATTAATATATCATGCGGATATAAAATGTTCAGATTATGCATGTGCACAAAGACTCGATTTTTCAAAAATAACTCCATGGAGGTTTTCACAATTTTGAGGAGAATGCTTTCATGTCAATTGTCGGCCTTAGCCCAAAGACAATCTTCCAGTTATTGAAAAGAATCGTGTTCTTGTCGGGTATCGTCAATGCGTTGCAAACGGATCTGCATCGCCAAGTGGCACAGGGGTACTCGCCACCGGTGTCCACCGGTCGACCGCCGCACCTCGACGCCTTAGATCCATCATAGACCTCACTATCAATTATCATTCCCTCTTCGACCATAAAGGGCCATATATACAATGCACGAGTATATCCGTGCAAGTCCAACCCCAAAGGCCAAATCTTTTCCAATTTCATTTGTTCAATCATATGCCTCAACGCATATTTTTTCAATACATGTATAATGCACCAAATGCCAATCACAGGCAAAACACGCCATTTTCTCACACAATGTTTATACACCGGTTCCACAAGAATCATCTTTTGCATTTACAACAAATAAAATCATGTTATCATATTTTCATAGTTATAAAACACTTTCATCGTGTTTTCAAAATTGCGCAAACATTTCCATTTCATTTTCACAATTCCAAAATGTTTACATTACGTTTTCACAATTCCAAAATGTTTATATTACGTTTTCAAAATATCGTAACACTTATATTACGTTTTCAAAATTAAACGTCTTTGTTATATTTTCACAATACCACGTGACTTCTACATTACGCTTTCACAATACAAGATAACATTTACATTACGTTTTCAAAATACCGCAACTCTTCGTCATTGCACTTTTAAAACACGTACTAATTTTTCAACGTTTTTCTCAATCGCGTAAAGATATACGTTTCTCAAATCCCATAATATTTTTTTACTGTTTCAAAATCGCATAACTTAAAAAAAATCATTCTTTTATGTCCCGTAAATCATTTTCTATCATTCTCAAAGTATTTAAAACACTTTCCAAATCTCATAATAATTTTTCGCTATTTTCACAATCACGTAAAAATAATTCATCACTTTTCCATCACGTAGTGATTTTTCAATAGTAATTGATTACGTAAAATATTTAAACGTAATTCAAATCGCATAGAAATATTTTAACGTATTTAAAATCGCGTAGAAATATTTTACTTGTATTTCTAAATACTTAGAAATATTTTCTTGTATTTCAAACCACGTACTTTAAAATTACGTTTTTAAGATACGTAAATAATTTTTTCACCACAATTTCATTACTAAAAATATTTCTTAACCTTAAAAAATTCCTTTTCAACTTTTCTCAAAATACTATAACTTTATACTTCATTTAATATATTTTCTTACTCAAGAAAATATTTTTCCACAGTTCTTTACTCAAGAAATTCTTTTTCAAAATATAATTCACAAAATCACTTTTCCATTGATATAAATCAACACTTCAAAACTTAACATTTTCTAACGTATCTCAAAACTTGAAAATAAGTTATACGTTAGTAAATTTTCAAAACACCATTATATTCTCCATTTTTTCCAAATCAATTCTAAAATTAATTCTTTTCAAAACAAATTAAGATTCAAACACTTTGCAACTTTTCTTTTTCATTTTCATATGAAAGTTCATTTCTCAAGTGATAAAATACTTTGATTTCTTTTTCCAAAATCCTTATACTAAAACATTTTGTTCAAATATTTTGTTTCCACTTTAAAATTACTTTGTTTCGTAAAACCAAAATTATTCCAACCTCCAAAAATTATAGAGTCTTTGGCCATTGAAGCCATCAAATATTTTTTCTTCTAAATTGATATGATTTTACACAAACAAAACCATTAAAAATTTTTTGTTTTCAAAACCGAAATACCGATGGCCATAAAAACCAAACCCATTTGTTCAAATTCATTTTTACTTTCCTTACAAATCCTTTTTCACTTTCTTTGCAAATCCTTAAAATTATCATTGCTATTTTCATTTAAATCTCATGTTTAGTAAAACACTTAGAAACTTTTTACACAAAATAAATCAATAAAAATCCTTCTAAAACCGTATTCATGTACTCTTTGAAAAGTAAATTCTTTGTTTATTTTCCTTACTTTTCTAAACATCCATTTTCATCATTCAAGAAAATATTAATTTTGTGAACACCTATCTTGAGGTGTCTTGTTCGAAATCCACCATGTTCTAAGTACTCAAAAATCAATTCTTTTGTTCTTGAAAATTTTCAACATGAACCCTAATCAAGGGCATCAAAACCGTAGCTTTTCCTTGGCTATTGGAGCCAAAAATCAATTTCCTTTCCACCATCAAGTCATGGCATATACATATATATTTCATCATAAATAATATAAGCATACCATCAAAGCTATAAAAGCATGTATAGCATTTCAAGCATATCATCAAAGCTATAAAATCATGCAAAGCATATCAAGCATAGAAAATTAATCAAAGCTCATAAACACCCACAAATTAATTACATGACCATGGATATGAATCCTCACATGGATTCCACATTCATCAAATAAAATACCATCTCTCACCACCATGCTTGGTTGGTGAGATGGATCTCCCTCTTACCTCTTGAAGATCCTTAAAAACTTCTTGTTTTGCTTCTTTTTCCAAGTCCTTCATCACCAAGAGCTCAAAAACCCAATAACTTTGATCTTGAAGAAACTCCTTGAAAATGAATGATTTAGAAGAAGTCTTCAACATGAAAGTTGCTTAGAATATCATGGAGATTCAAGATCTATGGTTGGATGAAATTAAAAGAGATTGGATGGTGATTTTAGGGTAGATAACTGAATGGTTTCTCTAGAAGCACAAAGATGAAATTTTTGATTTTTGATAGAAACTTGAAGCTTGGATTTGAAGCTCAAGATGAATAATTTTGGAAAAACTCATAACTAGAGATGTTCTTAGAATGATGTTTAGGTTTAGAAAATCAAGTTGGATGAAATTTTTGAGTGATGGAAGGTGCTCTTGGAGTGCTTGGCCAAAACATGAAGAATGAGAGAAATGGAGAGAAAACTTGGTAACTTAGCTTCTTGAAAATGTCTAATGATGACCAAGGATGGCAATAATGGTCTTCAAACTTTTTCCTATGTCCTGAAGCTTCTCAATTTCGTAGCTCCCCTCCAATGCATTTTCCTTGAGTGTAAATTGATCAATAATGATCAATTATGATGAAACATTGACCAAGACCACTTAACAATGACATAAAGCAATTAATAATGGTCATAAAACCTCTTTTTCTTTGTCTTCTAAACAATCCAAAACCATCCCCCTCCATGCATGCTTCTCCTTGTGCATTTAATAAATGACCATAATAATTAGCCACCATTTGGAGCATTTCTAGCCATTGATTAATTCAATGGTTAGGATTAATGTAGATTTTTAATTTAGAAGACTTAATCTAGGCCATTGGATCTTTCTCCTTTAAATTCTAGTCATTGGATGTGTCTCCAAAATTAAGGGTCAAGATTGCTCCTTCTAACTTTTAATCCAAGGGTCCTAATTAGTCTTTGCTACTTTAGAAGACCAAATCTCCACCATTGATTGATTCTTCATCCAATGGTCATAAATGGTCTTTGTTACTTTTTAAGATTAAATCTCCACCCTTGATTTAATCTAAATCCAATGGTTATAAATGGTCTTTGTCATTTTTCAAGACCAATTCTACACCTTTGATTACATCTATGGTTGATATCAAAGCCTTCCTAACTAAGCTTATTCTCACACCATTGATTAAATCAATGGTTATTATCCAAGGCTTTTTATTAAGTTTGTTTTTTAACCTTTGATTAAATCAATAGTTAATATTCAAACTAAGTATTCTCATCCAAGGGTATAAATCAAGTCAAGCTCTCTTTGTTGACTCACGCAAAGTATAATATTTATTCTTGTATCCTACAATAATATTTTTACTTGTATTTTTATCATCCGATAATTAAATACGATGCACAAAACACAAGACAATAAAATTTTAAAAAGCGTTTCCAGTTCGGGTTTAGTAAGATCCCTGTCTCCGTCTAAACAAGACAAATTTTCCTATGCGTAGAAAATTTTTTTCACTTTGTGGGACCCACATGGCCCACATACCCCTTATGGGCCTGACAGACAGGAAAAATTTCAAAATCATCCATAAAATCACAAAAATTATAAAATGCACAAATATCAAATCAGATTACGTAAAATAATTATCTAACGGTAAAAATTAAATTACGTAAAGTTTTCCCTGGTCCGAAAAATTTTATTTTCCTGACACGGAGTAAATCACTCAAAATGATCAAATACGCTGACGGAATAAACAAAATAATTTTATAGTATCTAGAAATTACTAAACAGTAAAATTACATTAATCATCAAAATTATTGTTTAAGAGATAAGAAATTTTGGGATGTTACAAAAAGACGTAGAAAGCACATTTTTAATAGAATTTATAGACAAAATGCTGTCTAAATTTATTAAAAATAGTCAAATAAAAGAAAACATTTTATAATATATTTATAACGTAAGAAAAATTATTCTACGTAGTTTTAAAGTAGTGAAAATAGCTTACGTAGTTTTAAACCAGAGATTTTAAAGCTTTTCGATCAAAAAAACGATTTAAAAATCTTACGCGATTGAGAAAACGATTTAAAAATACTACGCGATTTTAAAAATAGCAAAATATATTTACGCGATTTAAAAATGTTTATAAAAAATACAAAATTGTGAAAACGTGATAAAATTTCTACGCGATTAATTGGAACAGCGAGTTTTACTGTTGGGCCAAAGTGGTGGACCCTGACATGTGAAAATATAGTACGTCAAGTGGGAACGTACTGTATTTTGGACATGTGAAAATATGGTACGTCAAGTGGAAACGTACTGTATTTGAGATTATTGCCATTGAAGGCATTTGCGTAAATATGAAAATATTTTTGAGACTAAGGGTAATTTGATAATTACTGTTTTTTATTCATGCGTTGAGTTGTGCTAATATGGTTGATTATTGGTGATTTGATTGACGAGGTGAATAACACCGTGTTGTCGGTGTGATAAGCGTAGTGTGGTTTATTTCTTTGTATGGACTTGGAGGCATTAGTGTGCGGAGTATTCCACACGTGACATGAGTTAATTCGCTCCTGCAGCCGTGTATTCAGGTAACACACTAGTGATCTCGACACGCACTATACTTAATCAAGATCTTGTAAAGACTATTTTAGTACAATGCCTGTAGTTACACAATGTTTGGACTGTGTGCTACTACACGATGATTGGACAGTGGGCTATAGACACAATGTTAGACAGTGCAATAGTTTGGTTGGGCAGCCTAAAGTACTGATAGATCTTTGCGGGTCATTCTCTCTAATATCTGTGTCTAGCTCCATGGAGTAGGAATAAGTCGCATTTCATTTGCATTTATGTCATGCATCAAATCATTATTATTTGTGATATTATATGATACTATTGTATTAAATTTTTGTGTTAAATTGTATTATTATTTATACTGTTATAGCATGGTCTAGTATATAAACTGCGATATCTGTTGTATTTGGCGTTTTCTTATTTACCATGCTGGTATTGATGTATGATTATCTCACCGCTCTATACGTATTGTTTCTGTATTATAATTTATATGGTAAAGAGTTTGAGGAAGAGGATCAGCCTCTAGATTATGAGTATCTTGAGGAAGAACAACAGCAGCAAGCCAGGGATCAGTTCGACGACTGCGAACCATCCGATCATCCATATCCGCTAGATTGACTTTTGAGGATGGCATTGCCGGGATTCTTTGGTTTTGTGAAACTTGAGTTTCACGGTGGCTCGGAAGCTTGGCGATTGCGGGAGGACAGAGATTCGATTGTCTACGTAGGGCGTCTGACAGTGACCATATGTAGAGAGTTTGACGGGGAACCCATTTTCACTACTACTCTGTATTTGGATTTGGAGTTGCCGCTGACTCTTAGGCGTTATTGGGGAGGGATGTTCCATGCGCCTAGTGAGATTAGCAGTGTGTCGACAGCACAGACTCATGTCCGTAGAGTTTCGAGATATCCTGGATACCTATCACGTGAAGTTTCATCTGAGAGTGATCCTTCAGAGGGTTAGATATCTATGATGTGCACTTGGGCACTTTTTGATGTAGTATTGTATATTAACTCCCTATTACTGTGTTTAAATATTTTGTAGTTGTATATTATTTGTACTACTCAAAACAAAATCCTATGTATATTATGTGTGATGACAGTTTGTTTTATTTTATGTTCTGTGTTATTTATTTAGTAATATTCTGTATAAAAGGAAAAAAATTTACAACCCATATTATTTATGTAACAAATGTTTTACAACTTGGGTAATATTTATTTATTTTATTTTATTGCATCATAAATGTGACATCCCCACAAGGGTGTTACAACTCTCCCCCCCATCACTGTCAATCTCCCTCATCCTCACCATGGCAAGAATGAAAATGACGGAAAAAGGAGGAAAAGGGGGGACGAGTGGTACCTACCATCTGAAAAAAGAAAGAAGGAACTTAGAAAATGAAGAAAATAACTAAGAACCATCGCACATACTACCATCAACCACCATCGAAGATCGTCGAAAATTTCCTGGTCATCGGAAGTTTCATAAAGATAAGGGAAGCAAAAAAGAAAAATGGGAGAAACCACCCCACAATCCTATTTATAGAGGCATGGTAACGTCCTAACTGCCACCATAAAGAAGGATATTTAGGATTTCGTCAAGATTTGAAATGATGGCAATGATGACAACATGAAAACCAAATGACGACCACCATTCAACGTGCACCATATGTCCACGGAAAGTTGTCACAATAGTTGAAAGGACTCTAACCAAGGACGAAAGGTCAGTCACAGACAAAGCGAAACTTGTCCAGATCACAGTTGCTTTATGCCTTCAACATGACAGCAGTGTAAAGGATCACAACCTCATTTGTCAAAAAAAAAGTTAAATCATAGTTATTGAATGGTCTCGATACCACTTTACTCTGGATAACGACTCTACATGACTTAGGGGCATTACACCATCCCATCATGAATCCCAGATGACGACTTAACTATTTCGAAGACTTTGAAAATACTTTGCATCCTATGATGGATCGCAGCCATACGCCCTATTATAGGGGTAACTGCTTGAAGAATTCTCCATATCGGACCACGAACTTATATCACCCTTGTTGCGGCATCATGGAATCCAGCTGATAATCACATATTTTGTTCATTAAGAAACCCTTATGTTTAGTCATTTACACTCTCCATATTCTTAATTGATTGAGTTTGGTATGATTTTGTGAGTTTGAGCTCAAATTGGTCCTAATTGAATATTTTCAGCATTATTGAGATTTGACACTGTTTCTGTATTTTGGCCATAACTTGAGTTCCTAATATCTGATAAACATGAATTTTACCTTGTAGGAAAGCTAAGAGGAAGCTCTACAACTTTGATGAAGAGCTTGAAGTCCGAACAGTGTGCACTCATCAAATCATATCTCAAGATTTAATAATGGATATGGGCTGAAATTTGGAAAGTGGATAGTCGAGATCCAAATAAACAACTTTCATGAAGAACACATTTTGAGAAAAAGAAGTCTAGTAGGTCATTTTGAGCTTGCAAGTCGGAACAGAGGAGCTGAAGTTGGGTTTGAGCAACCTACGGTATTTGGGACATATCTTGGGCTTAAGGAAGCCAAATTGGACGAACCAGCTATCCATTTTATATCCAAGACAAGGATCTACAACTTTTATGAAGAACACTTTTCGTGGTTCTGAAGTATAATTGGTTGTTTTTGGCTTCCAAGTCAGACACGAAATTTTCGTCCTCAACCACCCACTCATCCATCCACTAATCCACTCATCCACTCATCCACTCATCCACTAACTCACCCACTCATCCACTCATACACTAATCCAACCACTAAACCACTCCACCCATTCATCCACTAATCCATCCACTAATCCATCCACTCACCCATTCATGTCCATAATTTTCCACTCACCAAATGTCCTTTGGCATTTTTCACTAATTCAACCACTCAACCATTCCACTCACTCATCCACTAAACCAACCCACTAATCCATCCACTCAAACACTCCACTCACTCATCCACTCATCCACCCACTTCCCTTTGTCATTTTGTTACCTTAGACTTCTATAAAAGGCACCATTTATCATGAACAACATGTAATTCTCCTTCATTTCTCTCTAAGTTTCTTCTTGCTTCTTCATAGTTTCTCATAGTTTTGTATATTTTGATGCTCCCCTTCATGGTAATGGAGGGCTAAGCTACTTTGGGTCAATTTAGAACTCTTGAAGAGATTGTGGTTTGGATTCTTGAGACCTTGGTTATGCATTGTATTTGATTTGTAATTGAATTCCTCTTTCTTCTTCTTGATCTTGAATGCATGAATGGTGATTCTATTTATGTTGATATGATTGATCTTAGTTTAAGATTGAGATTTGTGATGAAACTTAGAACTGATTGATCTAAACTAATCACATAAATGAAGATTGAGATTTGTGATGAAACTTAGAACTGTGATCTAAATTAATCACAGAATTGAAGGGGTTAGGTTACTGATTTGTGCCTAAGTTAATTGAATTCGGTACTTGAAATTAACATAGATTTTCATGAATGGTGCGATTGCGGATTTGTGTTTATCACTTGTTAATTGAATTCTAGACGATCGTCTAGTATGAATTTTGGATTTGATGCAGAAATCTCAGTTAGATCCAAATTAACAATTCAATTGCGCTTCAAGTGTTCTATGAAGGGTCTATGATTGAATCCACCCAATCTTGGATAGGTTTCTAAATTGATCGCTTCTTTAATTGTTATTTCTTCCTTTAATTTTGTTAAGTGTGATCTTAAACTGTCAAACCCCTTTTTGCTAACTTTCACTTGATTTGATCAAATTGCATTTACGATCCTTGAGGAGACGATCCGGTGTTGTCACTGTGCTACAAGCTTAGGTAATAACTTCGGTTATAATTTTGACTGAGTTCGGCGCTCGTCAAAATTTTGGCGCCGTTGCCGGGGATCCGTAAGTGTGATATGATCTTTTTAAGTTATCATTTAACTCTTTCTTTTTCTTTTTCTTTCATTATCATTTTGTTGCATTCTGTTGCATTTTAAGGATACAATGGACCATGCATAATGGAGTCAAAACTTGAGGAATTGACTTCTTTGGTAAGACATATAGTAGTGAGACAACAATTACCTGTGCAGGAAGCTACACTTGTGTGTAACATTTGTTTTTGTTCATCTCACCCCACATATGCATGCCCTACACTTCAGTATGGTAGCTCTGTTTTTCCAGATCAATTTGTTGCGGCCAGAACTGGTTATTTTCCGATGAATCACGGTTCAGAAGCGAAGAACGAGTTATGACCCCTTCTTCAACACATACAACCCTAGTGGGAATACTATCCGGATCCGGGATATGGCAATACGGCATCACTACAAAGAACAATCATTTCAATATGAGCAGCCATTCCAAATAGATAACAAGTCCATCAACCACAAAACTTGAGCCTTCATGGGAGGACTTGATGAAAACCCAAATTGAGTTCCAGCAGAGTTTCACTGCCACTATTCAGGATTTAACAACCCAAATTGAGCAGATGACAACCACTATTAATGAATTGAGAAGTCAAGAGTCAGACCAACTCTCTTCCCAAACAATTCCCAACTCCCTGCATTCTAATTGTCATATTGATTTACCTGCAGATTTAGTTGAGGAAACTCATGATGAGTTATGTGCTGAATTTCCTGATTTAATTGGTTTTGATGATTCTATCAATTGCAACTCATGTACTGATTGTGACGGTGATATAAAATGTGTTATGTGTGCTGAGATTTCTGCATATTTGAAAGCTGATGATTCTGTTTACGCAGCATCTAATGATATTGAAGGGTCTATCAACAATGCAATTGCAGAATCTGAAACACATAGGGAGGTGGAGTTGAAGGCCATTGAGGAATTTTCAAAGAAGGAGGAAAGACAGCATATGACAGTAACTACTGAAGTGGATTTTGTTTTTGGGTCATGGTCCAATATAATCAATGAAAGCAGAATTGCCAAATTACACGTGTTGCATGCCATTGGTGAAGTCAAGGAAATTAAGAAAGACCAATGGGACCCCAATGGGAGCCCTCATGCTTCAAGCTTAACTTGGTCATTACACTTCAACCAATGGGACCCTAGTGAAAGCTATCATGTTGTGTCAATCATAACTTGGTCATCATGTTTCAACCAATGGGATCCTGGTGGAGTCTTTTCACCAACCTCACTTAATAAGACTAATGGACACCATCTCAAGCCGAAAAATGTGGAAGTGATGGGCTTTTACCATCCACATTATAAAGATCACTAAGAAGTGTCCCAACGTCGAGCTAACGACGTTAAACAAGCGCTTATTGGGAGGCAACCTAACTAGATTTGTTTTCAAGATCTTTGGGGATAGTTTTCGCAATCTGAGAAGATAAAAACATACTTCACTTTAAATGGCTGAGTAAGGAGTCAGTAAGTTATACCTTATTGACTCTTGAGACGCATTCTTGTGGCCTGGTACATCATGAACTTCTTAATTGTGGAATCTCTTCAGAGATGAACAGAAGTGTTACAGTCTTGGGAATCTGACTCTAAAAGACCCGCATTTCCTCTTTAATTTTATATTATTCCAGTCATGTTTTTTTGGTTTTACATTTTACTCATTTGTTTTGTGAGTTTTCAGGTTCTATTGCAGCTTTGATTCTTATGCATCTTTTCTGCTTGCCATTATCTTGCCCCTCATCAGGTTGTGTTGCTCTTTTCTTTCCGTTTTATGTATCACTTTCTCATTGAGGACAATGTTTATATTACGTGTGGGGGAGAGATTTTAACATGTTTCTGTTTCTTTTGGTTTGTTAAAAGAAAAATCAATCAAAAAAAATAAAAAAATAAAAAATAATAATAATAATAAAAAAAAGGTTCATTGCATGATTGAATAACTTTTCTCCCTTCTTGAACTGATATGCTCGGTGATGGATGATTGAATTGATGAATTGAGTTTGATGGATGCATACCTTGTGAGATTTTGAGCCTAATGGATGGATTTAACATTTATGTCATTCTCTTCTTTCTTGTGTGATTTTCACTCATGTTAATGACTACTCTAGAACTTGCTTTGATTCTTTTTGAGGCTACATTTCACTTGCATACATGAACATGATTGAGGCCCTCTTTCTTAATTAGCTAGTTTAACCAAATAGCCAACCTTGTTTTTAATATGATATCAAGCACTCTTTTGACTTCTTGAAAATTCTCTGATTCCTGCCAACCTTGTATATTTTCCTTTGCTTAACCCCTTTGAGCTTATTTGACCATTCCTTGTTTCTAGCTCATTATGTGCCTTAAATGAGAAATCGTGTTCTTACTTTACCTTAGGGAATAAAAGAACATTAGCTTGGTTAATGGATGAGTTTTTGAACAAGTGTGGGGGTGTGTGTACAAAATGGTTGTTGAAAAAGAAAAGAGTGCCCAAAAAGATGAGTTCCTAATATGTATATAGTTATGTTCATATATAAAAAAAAAAAAAAAAAAAAGAAAAAAAAAAGAAAAAGAAAAAAAAAAAAAAAAACCAAGTGTTTAGAAAAAAGAAAAAAAAAAGGATTGGGAAATGAATATGTAAAGGGATATACATTAGAGTTGGGATGAACTTTTATGCTTGTTATTTGAACTCAAATTCATTTGCTTTTATTCTCTTTGGTATTTATCTTCTCATATCCATTTTATCCTCTCCTGTTACCTTGACCTCACTATAACCTTGAATAAAGTCCTCATGATTTGTGTGTGCATGTGTTTTGAGTAGTGGAGAAATAGAATATAAGCAAGCTTATGGTAGTGCAATTTTCATGGGTTGAATTGAGTGAAATACCTACCTGTTAAACACTTGAGAGATTGAGAGGGGATCTTGTGAAGATCTATCATTCTCGATTCATGTTGAAGATACCTTGCTTGTTGGTTTGAGATGTGGAGAATTGTTAACTCATGAATGTTTTGATCCCTTGAACCTTTGGTTGTTCTTCTTGATTGTAAAATTTTGGGTTCTTGAATGTCGTTGGAATTTAAATTTTTGTTAATCTCTTATGTTCTTGTTTTGGTCTTGAGTCTTGCCCAGGAGTGCAAAAAGCTAAGTGTGGGGGAATTTGATAATCACATATTTTGTTCATTAAGAAACCCTTATGTTTAGTCATTTACACTCTCCATATTCTTAATTGATTGAGTTTGGTATGATTTTGTGAGTTTGAGCTCAAATTGGTCCTAATTGAATATTTTCAGCATTATTGAGATATGACACTGTTTCTGTATTTTGGCCATAGCTTGAGTTCTTAATATCTGATGAACATGAATTTTATCTTGTAGGAAAGCTAAGAGGAAGCTCTACAACTTTTATGAAGAGCTTGAAGTCCGATTCAGATGTCTAAGGGACCTAAGTTTACATGGAAGTCAGAATACGGGTTCTGTCAGTAGAATCCGAATAGTGTGCACTCATAAAATCATATCGCAAGATTTAATAATGGATATGGGCTGAAATTTGGACAGTGGATAGTCAAGATCCAAATAAACAACTTTCATGAAGAACACATTTTGAGAAAAAGAAGTCTAGTAGGTCATTTTGAGCTTGCAAGTCGGAACAGAGGAGCTGAAGTTGGGTTTGAGCAACCTACGGTATTTGGGACATATCTTGGGCTTAAGGAAGCCAAATTGGACGAACCAGCTATCCATTTTATATCCAAGACAAGGATCTACAACTTTTGTGAAGAACACTTTTCGTGGTTCTGAAGTATAATCGGTCGTTTTTGGCTTCCAAGTCAGACACGAAATTTTCGTCCTCAACCACCCACTCATCCATCCACTAATCCACTCATCCATCCACTCATCCACTAACTCACCCACTCATCCACTCATACACTAATCCAACCACTAAACCACTCCACCCATTCATCCACTAATCCATCCACTAATCCATCCACTCACCCATTCATGTCCATAATTTTCCACTCACCAAATGTCCTTTGGCATTTTTCACTAATTCAACCACTCAACCATTCCACTCACTCATCCACTAAACCAACCCACTAATCCATCCACTCAAACACTCCACTCACTCATCCACTCATCCACCCACTTCCCTTTGTCATTTTGTTACCTTAGACTTCTATAAAAGGCACCATTTATCATGAACAACATGTAATTCTCCTTCATTTCTCTCTAAGTTTCTTCTTGCTTCTTCATAGTTTCTCATAGTTTTGTATATTTTGATGCTCCCTTCATGGTAATGGAGGGCTAAAAGCTACTTTGGGTCAATTTAGAACTCTTGAAGAGATTGTGGTTTGGATTCTTGAGACCTTGGTTATGCATTGTATTTGATTTGTAATTGAATTCCTCTTTCTTCTTCTTGATCTTGAATGCATGAATGGTGATTCTATTTATGTTGATATGATTGATCTTAGTTTAAGATTGAGATTTGTGATGAAACTTAGAACTGATTGATCTAAAACTAATCACATAAATGAAGATTGAGATTTGTGATGAAACTTAGAACTGATTGATCTAAATTAATCACAAAATTGAAGAGGTTAGATTATTGATTTGTGCCTAAGTTAATTGAATTCAAGTACTTGAAATTAACATAGATTTTCATGAATGGTGCGATTGCGGATTTGTGTTTATCACTTGTTAATTGAATTCTAGACGATCGTCTAGTATGAATTTTGGATTTGATGCAGAGATCTCGGTTAGATCCAAATTAACAATTCAATTGCGCTTCAAGTGTTCTATGAAGGGTCTATGATTGAATCCACCCAATCTTGGATAGGTTTCTAAATTGACTGCTCTTTAATTGTTATTTCTTCCTTTAATTTTGTTAAGTGTGATCTTAAACTGTCAAACCTCCCTTTTTGCTAACTTTCACTTGATTTGATCAAATTGCATTTACGATCCTTGAGGAGACGATCCGGTGTTGTCACTGTGCTACAAGCTTAGGTAATAACTTCGGTTATAATTTTGACTGAGTTCGGCGCTCGTCAAATATACGTCCCATAACATATCCATTTGCCCGGAGATGCACTCTCGCTCCTATTGGCCTCTAACTAAATACCTTGACACTCAACTTCATATATGACTACTAAGTTAGGGGTAACTATTTTAGACTATTGATAAACACATATTTTATTCATTAAGAAACCCTTATATTTAGTCATTTACACTCTCCATATTCTTAATTGATTGAGTTTGACATGATTTTGTGAGTTTGAGCTCAAATTGGTCCTAATTGAATATTTTCAGCATTATTGAGATTTTACACTATTTCTGTATTTTGGTCATAACTTGAGTTCCTGATATCTGACAATCATGAATTTTATCTTGTAGGAAAGCTAAGAGGAAGCTCTACAACTTTGATGAAGAGCTCGAAGTCCGATTCAGATGTCTAAGGGACCTAAGTTTACATGGAAGTCAGAATACGGGTTCTGTCAGTAGAATCCGAACAGTGTGCACTCATAAAATCATATCTCAAGATGTAATAATGGAGATGGGCTGAAATTTGGACAGTGGATATTCAAGATCCAAATAAACAACTTTCATGAAGAACACATTTTGAGAAAAAGAAGTCTAGTAGGTCATTTTGAGCTTGCAAGTCGGAACAAAGGTGCTGAAGTTGGGTTTGAGCAACCTACGGTATTTGGGACATATCTTGGGCTTAAGGAAGCCAAATTTGACGAACCAGCTATCCATTTTATAGCCAAGACAAGGATCTACAACTTTCATAAAGAACACTTTTTGTGAATCTGAAGTATAGTGGGTCGTTTTTGGCTTCCAAGTCAGACACGAAATTTTCATCCATCCACTAATCCACTAATCCACTCATCCATCCACTAATCCACCCATCCACTCATCCACTCATCCACTAACTCACCCACTCATCCACTCATACACTAATCCAACCACTTAACCACTCCACCCACCCATCCACTAATCCATCCACTCATCCATCCACTCACCCACTCAACCACTCATCCACTCAACTAACCCACTCTAACCACCACTCATCCACTCAACTAACCCACTCAACCAATATTTAATCCACTCCACTCAAACCAACCCACTTAACCACTCACCCACTCAACCAATCCACTCAACCACCCCACTCCACTAACCCACTCATCCATCCACTCACCTTTGTCATTTTGTTACCCTAGACTTCTATAAAAGGGCACCATTGGTTATCATATTAAGGAGAAAACTCTCCTTCATTTTCTCTCAGTTTTTCTTGTGATTTCTTTCTAGCTATGTGTAACTAAACCTCCCTTGGTTAAGGGGGTGATGAAACCGCTAGTATTAATGTTGTAAACTTTGCATATTTGATTATTTCAACACAGTTATGTTTTTATTCATATATTTCTGAATCTATTGTTGGTATGAAGGTTTTTGTACTTGTTCCTACTTTCAAAGTAGTAGATCTAGGTTTATTATGCGCGGTTGCGTAGTAGATCTAGTGGGATGTATGATGTTCATGTGGGTATAATTATCTTTGTGCTATTTGCCACTTATAAAAGTGGTAGATCTGGGTTTATTATGCGTGGTTGCGGTATTAGATCTAGAGAAATATATGTTCTAAGTAATTTAATCCCGGTGTGTGATTAGACCTTAGTGTAATTGGTTTTCTAAATCTTAATGCAATTGTTGGATAGTTGTAAGAGCGGTTGCTTTATGACTAATCAGTGATTAGGAGTTGATTTGAGCGGTTGCTAAATTGGCCAACACGTAAGGAAAACAGAGATTTAATCTCACAATTGCATAAAAACATAATTGAGCATGTTGGAATAAAAGGATATGTGGATTTACATTATCATATAAATCTAGTGGTGGATTCAATCTCTTAACCAATTTTCTTATATTGTTGATTTCAGTTTGTTTATTGTTATCTTTGAAGTTGTTCATTGTTCATCAAAACTCCAAAATCCCCTTTTACTGTTTATTGTTAATCAGAGTCTAAATTGGGAATTGTTTAATAGTGTTAATTGAATTGGTTCTCTGTGGATCGACCCTTACTAACTACAACTAGTTGTAAGGTTTTTATTTTCTGGTGGGCTTGACAACTGATTTTTATCTTAATTTTAATCACTACATCCGCACGCATCGAATTTTGGCGCCGTCTGTCGGGAACCAATTTTTTCAATTACACTATTAATTTATTTCCTATTTTTATTCTGTTTTTATTTTATTTTATTTTATTTTATTTTTAATCTTTCTTTCTCGAGTGTTTTGTAGGTGTTGATGTCCTTTGAAGGAGTAGACGAAGGATCGCTAAATTTGAGGAACTATATTGATCAACTCACTTCACATCCTCAATTTTCCTTCCATCCCGCTAACTTCCAACTCACACCGCCGACATTGAAGTCCGCCCGTTACATTGATCTATCAAGTTCGTAGACATTTGAGCCATCCGAAATATCTCAAGAAGTGACAATGGCGTAAAACACTTTAAGGGCATTGGGTGCTCCAGATCTAGATCAACAACCTCTTTGCATAGACATTCTTGAAAATGAAAGGCATTTGAATTGAAATCCGGTTTAATCTATCTCTTGCCATCTTTCAATGGATTACCCTTGAGAGGACCCCAACAAGCACTTGAAGGAAATCCATGTGGTATGTTCTAGCATGAAACCCGCAGAATTCATGTAGAGCAAGTCAAGTTGAGAGCTTTTCCATTCTCATTGAAAGACTCACTAAGGAGTGGCTTTACTACTTGCCACCCTGATCCATCCAATCATGGCGGCGGACATGGCCCGAACTTTCCTAGACAGATACTTCCCCCGCCTCAAAAGCCGCAACAATCGAAAAGAAATCATGGGTATTCAACAAAGGCATGGGGAATCACTCCATGACTACCGGGAGAGATTTAAGAAGCTATGTTTCAGCTGCCCTCATCATCAAATAAGTTGAGCAGCTTTTAATTCAAGATTTCTATGAAGGCTTACAAGTGATGGATCGCAACATGATTGATGCTGCTAGCGGAGGAGCATTGATTGATAAAACTCCTCAAGAAGCTAGAAACTTGATCTCAAGAATGGCTGCCAATACTCAACAATTCTACTCTAGAAATGACACTGGAGTAAGAGCAGTGAAAGAAGTAGAGACAACCAAGATACAAGAAGAATGACTCAATTGACCGCTATGGTTCAAATGCTAATGGATTCATGTAAAGCACTAGTTCATGCTTGTGGGATCTGTTGTTCATCTGGACATCCCACTAATATGTGTCCCACTCTCCAAGAAGACACAAATGAGGAGGTAAGAGCAGTAGGGGGATATGCTGGACTTTCAAAAAATTACAACCCCTACTCAAACACATATAATCCGGGTTGGAGGGATCATCCAAATTTCACTATGCAAAGTAACCTCAAAATCAACCTCCAAATTATGGACCTCCAGATTCCAACAAAGGCAAGTACCTTTCCCTCGTAGACAACAAGCAAGTTCAAGCTCCTAAGCAATCTGAGCCTTCATTAGAGGAGCTAGTAAAACAAATGGCCACTAATAATTTGCAGTTCCAACAAGAAACAAATGCAACTATACAAAGTTTCAAACAAGAAACAAGGACTGCAATCAATAACTTGCAGAATCGAGATAGGACAGCTTGTCCACAGAATTCAACAAGTTTCAAAGCCAAGCTTTAGGAAACTACCCTCACAACTATAAGTGAATCCAAGAGAAAATGCTAGTGCTGTCACATTAAGAAGCGGAAAGACGATGGATGAGCCTACCTCTCTTCCACCAATCATTCAAGAGAAGGATGAACCACCCAAAGAAGCAAATGATAAGGAGCAAACTTCCAAAACCCCTAAGGTAAGTATTTCTGAACCCTTCCTAAATATGTTACTAAAGCTCCTTTTCCTAGTAGGTTGGTTAAAACCAAGAAAGAAGAAGCGAGAAAAGAAATACTTGAGACTTTTAGGAAGGTAGAGGTTAATATCCCTTTGTTAGATGCCATTAAGCTGTGTACCTAGATATGCAAAATTTCTGAAAGAATTATGCACTAACAAAAGGAAGTTAAAAGGAAATGAAAAGGTCCAAGTGGGAGAAAATGTTTCAAATTGTAATTAAAAGAAACTCCCAACCAAATGTAAGGACCCCGCACATTCACCATTCCATGCACTATAGGTAACACAAGGTTTGAAAGGGCAATGCTTGATTTAGGTGCATCTATAAATGTCATGCCATATTCTATTTATGCATCTTTATACTGGGTCCTTTGGAACCTACTGGTGTTGTTATTCAATTGGTGATAGATCTAATGCATACCCTAAGGGTGTGGTTGAAGATGTTTTGGTACAGTGAATGAATTAGTGTTTCCTACAGACTTCTATGTTTTGGACATGGAAGAGGATGAGTCTCCCAAATCTGCTCCTATCTTGCTAGGAAGACCATTTTTGAAGACCGCACGGACAAAAATTGATGTGCACTCAGAATTCTAACAATGGAATTTGATGGGGAATTAATTAGATTCAATATTTTTGAAGCTACGAGATACCCAAGTGATGTGCACTCGCTTGTTTAATTGATTCTTTTGATCCTTTTGATTCTTTAATTTCTCGCAGCCTTTTGATACCGACCATTTTGATGCTCTTGATACAATTCTAACTCATAGCTTAGATGTACAGGGAGGAAAAGAAGAAGAGTGAAGAAGAGCCATGGAGTGAAGACATTGATGAAATTGTTGCTTGCCTTACAAGAGCTCTCTTCCACTCCGAAGAGCATGAGGTAACTTTTGTTGATTTACCTGCGTTACTACCGATATACCTCAACCTTCATTGTGCAGCACCGAATTGGAACCGAAAGCACTACCCGATCATCTTAAATACATCTTCTTGGGGAGAATGACACCCTTCCAAAGAATAATTGCAAAGTCACTCACCCAAGAGCAAGAAGAGAAACCGGTAGTCGTTTTGCAGAACATAAGACACCATTGGTTGGTCAATAGCCGATATCAAGGGTATTAGTCCCTCCGTTTGTATGCACAGATATTAATGGAGGAGGATACTAAACCTATGAGAGACCCTCAACTGAAGATTGAATCCTCCCATGATGGAGGTTGTGAAAAGGAGATACCGAAGCTCCTAAGTGTGGGGTGATCTACCCCATTTCGACAAAGAAGTGGGTAAGCCCACCCGTAGTACCAAAGAAATCTGGAATTACCGTGGTAAGAAATGCTGAAAATGAGCTTATTCCCACTAGGTTACGCATGGTGGTGGCGTGTTTGTATTGATTACAGTGAAGTTGAATGCCGCCACGAGAAAAGACCACTTTCCTTTACCTTTCATTGATCAAATGTTAGAAAGATTAGTGGTCATTCTTATTATTGTTTTCTCGGATGGTTTTTCGTGTTACAATCGATTGCCATAGCTCCGTAAGACCAAGACAAGACTACATTCACTTGTCCATTTGGTACCTTTGCATATAGGCGAATGCCTTTGGACTCTCGCAATGCACCAGAACTTTCCAAAGATGCATGATGAGTATATTTTCTCGATTACATTGAAAACATCATTGAGGTTTTTATGGATGACTTTAGTGTCTTTGGAAATGATTTTGAAAATTGTTTGGAACATTTAACTTTGGTGCTTAAAAGATGTATTGACACTAACCTGGTACTGAATTGGGAAAAATGTCATTTCATGGTGAATGAAGGTATTGTGTTAGGTCATGTAATTTCGCTAGGGGAATTGAAGTAGATAAAGCTAAGGTAGAACTCATGCATTCTTTGCCACCACCCACTAGTGTGCGGGAGATTCGTTCTTTTATTGGTCATGCGGTTTTCTACCGAGATTCATTAAAGACTTTTCTAAAGTCTCATTGCCCCTTTGCGTACTTCTTCAAAAAGATGTTAATTTTAACTTTGATGAGAAATGTATGGAAGCTTTCAATAAACTCAAGAAGTTGTTAATCAAGTTGCACCTATCATCGCCACCCAATCGAGAGTTACCTTTTGAACTAATGTGTGATGCCGTTGACTTTGCAAAGAGGAGTCGTCTTGGGACAACGAGTTGATAGAGTTCCTTATGCCATTTACTATGCATCAAGGACTCTAAATGATGCTCAACTTAATTACTCAACCACAGAAAAGGAACTTCTAGCCGTTGTATTTGCTTTAGAAAAATTTAGATCATATCTAATTGGTTCTAAAGTGATTGTGTTTTCAGATCATGCAGCCTTGAAGTATCTTCTAACAAAGAAAGAAGCAAAGCCTAGATTGTTCGATGGATTTTATTGCTCCAGAATTTGACTTGGAGATTAAAGACAAGAAAGGGAGCGAAAACTTGGTGGCCGATCACTTGAGTAGATTGGTAACTGAAGAGGAAGAAATGCCTATCATGGAGACTTTTCCTGATGAATATTTGATGGTTGTCAACACCATAATCCCTTGGTATGCCGACATTGTTAACTACCTGGTTACTAAGGACTTTCCTGAGGGTTTGAACAAGGCCCAAAGAGATAAATTAAGGAGTGATCAGAATACTATATCCGGGATGACCCGTACTTATGGAAGCATTGTGCGTGCATCAAGTCATTAGGAGGTGCATTCCCGATTCTCGAGACACACTTCATCCTCTCCTTTTGCCACACCTATGCATGTGGAGGACACTTTGGCAAGAAAAGGACAGCCAATAAAGTGCTTGACATGGGGTTTCTATTGGCCTTCAATTTTCAAAGACGCTTACAACTTCTATAAGTCTTGTGACCGCCGTCGAGAAACAGTAATATTGGTCCTCGTAATCAAATGCCTCGACTCCGATCATTTTTGTGGAACTCTTTGATGTGTGGGGTATTGATTTCATGGGACCATTCCCTCTTTCATTTGGTTTCACATACATTCTTTTATCTGTTGATTATGTGTCTAAATGGGTGGAAGCAAAAGCCACTCGATCCGATGATTCTAAAATCACAGGCATTTTGTTAAGTCACATATTTTCTCCAGTTCGGGACCCCAAGCGGCTATCATCAAGTGACCAAGGGACCCATTTCTCGTAACAAAACCTTTGATGCTCTATTGAAGAGATATAGAGTAATGCACAAATTTCCACTCCTTACCATCCACGTACAAATGGGCAAACCGAAGTGTCCAACCGGAGATTAAGTCAATCCTTGAAAAGACAAGAATCCCTCAAGAAAGGATTGGAGCACTCGACTTGAAGATGCTTTATGGGCTTATAGGACTCGCCTATAAGACTCCCATCGGCATGTCACCATTTCGGTTGGTGTATGGAAAGCCCCGTCATTTGCCCGTTGAGTTGCAACATCGATCTTACTTGGGCCATTAAACAAGTTAATATGGAATTGGAAGGTCTGGAAAGCAAAGGAAGTTCCAAGCATAGAATTGGAAGAACTAAGAAATGAGGCCTTTGAGAATGCCCTGATTTATAAGACTAAAGCTAAGGCATTCCACGACCAATTGATTTCCAGAAAGAAATTTCACAGAGGACAAAAAGTCCTGCTATTCCAATCAAGACTCAAATTATTTCCAGGTAAACTGCGTTCTAAGTGGATTGGGCCGTTTGTGGTAACTAATGTTTTTCCTTTTGGTGCAGTTGAGATCAGGAGTGAAATTTCTAGCAAAGCATTTAAGGTCAATGGTCATCGTCTCAAACCATATCATGAACTTCCTGACAGTGCAGAGATGGAAGTGATGACCCTCATCCTTTCACAATATGAGGAGCATTGAAAGTATCATCATGTCGGGCTGAGGATAATAAACTAAGCGCTCATTGGGAGGCAACCCAACCAGATTTGCTCTCTTTATCCCTTTTTATTTTTTGTTTTCATTAGTTTCTTAGATTATGTTTTTATCTGTTTGTTGGTTGTAAGCATTTGAATCTCTTAAAAAAAAAAAAAAAAAAAAAAAAAAAACAAATTGTGTGCCCGACAATAAGGTAGGTAGTGCCATTAAATTTTGTCACTCTAAGCATGTGAAGGTCACTTTTCTTCAATGACAACAACTGCGAAAATCTTGCAGTATGGATTTTATTGGCCTACTTTATTCAAGGTCTGTTACACCTTTTGCAAAAGTTGCAGAAATTGGTCAAAAAGGTTCTGCTTTGAGATTATCATCTGCACCTACTCCTTGAAAAATTGAGATCTAGGTGGCACGGTTCTTTTGCTGTCAAACACGTGTATCCTCTGGGGCCGTAGATATTGAGGATCCTAGGAATGGTAATGCGCTTAAAGTTAATGGACAAAGACTCAACCATTCCTGGAAAACCAAGTTCTTAAGTTTTTTTTTTTTTTGTTGCTTGGTTAAGTGGCGGATACGGTAATCTCGTGACTCTCAAGTCGGTTTATTTTTCGCTTCCCAAAATAATTGAATCCTTCTTCTCCTTCAAAATGGATGTCATTCTTTCAAACCCGAGAAAACATTTTCCTTCTCTTCCTCAAAATGCTCTCGAGAAAAATCTACAAAGTTCGATGTGAAAGATTGAGACCGTTAATGCACAAAGGTATGCCGTAAGAAGATGTACGCCGGATAATTGAAGCAAAGGTTCGATTAGCAGTGAGTCCTCAATTTCATTTGACTCATATATGCCCGGTCTTGGGAGAAGTTCATATTCTAAAAGGAGAAGAGCAAAAAGGTTACAAGTCTGTCACAAATGTGGACGACGAAACTGTAACAAGCGATGTCGTACTTTGGGGATGGTTTCTGCAAATAGAGAAGATAAAATTTTCTTCATTAAGAATGGACTGAGTAAGGAGCCATTAGATGATATCTTATCGACTCTTGAGACGCATTCTTGTGGATTGGTGCATCGTGAAATTCTTAAATTGTGGAATCTCTTCAAGGATGAAGAAAAACGCTACGTCTTGGGAATCTGACTCTAAAAGACTTCGTTTGCCAATTTTTAAGAAAATTGGATGGGAAGCTTATCCTCGACTCATAGAAGACGTTTAAGTCGTTATTGGACGTTAAACCAGAGGCGAATGTGAGCCACATCCACAAACAATCTGTACATATCATCTTCTTCTTCTTCATGTCATCTCTCAAAAAAAAAACAAAAAAAAAAAAAAAAAAAAAAAAAAAAAAAAAAAAAATTATGTATACGTCTTAGGGTTGGCTTTGGTAACACACACCGTGAATGGGGAAATGCATGCATCCCGATCCAAATTTTCTTCTTAATTGAAAAACAAAGAAGGTAGATTGTATCCCACATGTGAGGCAAACAATGTATTATGGTCACTTGTCCCTTTTGGGAACCCTATGTTGCGCGGGTCTTGAATGGGTCAATATCTTGGTCAACAATGCTTTGGCACAAAGCCGAAAGAGCAGACTACCTCCATCCCAATCTTAAGTAAGTATACACTCATCTTTCATCAAGTTTTTCTAACAATTTCAAAAAAAAAAAAAAAAAGGACGTGATGTCTCATCGCACTCATGACGCGTAAAGATAAAGATACGCCATGGACACTGTACATACAGATATGTCATCATTTTCTATTTCTTTTATCTTTGTATCATTTTGTTGTATTTTGATTTTTGTACGACGATCCTTTGAGCAGGTCCTTCAGGGGTTTCTAGACTTCTTTACCTTGATGGTTTTCTTGAAGTAAAAAAAAAAAAATAAAAAAAAAAAAAAAAAAATAAAAAAGAAATAAAAAAAAAAAAAATAAAAAAAATAAAAAAGTAAAAAAAAAAGAGAAAAGATTCTCGTGTTTCTTAATTTCAACCTTTTCTCGACAACAACCAACCTACCCTCATAGGTGCAATTATTCCCCTTTCCATTCTTTTTCCTACTTAAACACTCCATTTTCTCCATTTTCTTTCAACTCGAAACACTCAAAGGGAGGAAGAGTATAGAATGGGGCCTTCTATTCGTAACCTCAAAAATGTCCGTGTTTTTTGTGGGTCGAGTTATGGGAAGGGATTAGAGTTTGTAAACGCAGCCTAGCACTCTTGGTCAATCACTTGTCGCGAGAAATATTCATCTTGTATATGGGGAGGTTGTCGTAGGTTAATGGGGTTGTATCACTTGTCGCTTTTATAGGAGGCAACAGTGTTTTAGGTGTTATTCCTAAACCTTTGGCTGAAAATGACATCACCGGAAAGACAGCTTGGAGAAGAAATTCAGTAACATCTATGCATGGACGAATGAAAACAATGGTTGACAATTCGATGCATTTATTGTCTTACCAGTGGTTTTGGTACTTTAGAAGAAATTTTTCAAATTGTCTCTTGGGCGAACTAAACATCCACCATAGACCCATTGGTTTGTTGAATGTTAATAATTTCTTTGATCTTTTGTTATCTTTTCTTGACAAAGTCATGTGGAACGTAAATTTATCACTCCTTCAAAGAAGACAACTTCTTATCTCTCGCCCACTATTGATGAGCTCATTGATAAATTAGAAGCTTTTGAGTATGTACTGATCCCAGATAGCTCGATAGATTGGTCAACAGAAGCACGTGAAGGAAGGAACAAGAAACAAAAGCCGATCTGCGACTTCATCTTTAATGGGTTTGATTTTATTGTACCTTATTTCTGTTTAAATTTGTGTCACTTTCTCCAACAGGTAATATCTTCTCGTCCTTTACTCATCTATATTTTAACATTGAGGACAATGTTGTGATTTAGTTGGGGGAAGGATAGTTGACCCAATATATATATATATATATATATATATATATATATATATATATATATATATATATATATATATATATATATATATATATATATATATAAATAAATAAAAAATAAAATAAAAAAAAAAAATTTTGTGTTGTTTGGAAAGTATGATATGATTGTCATGTACTTATTAAATCAACTAGTGATGGCAGAGTAGTAGGAGTAATTTTACTCTTGAGACGCATCTTAATTGGTGGCAGTAGTAAGGAGTTTTTTAGGTAGTAACTAATTAGTACTAAAGTTTTATTGTTTGATTTCTTTTCGTGGTCCGATGCGGATCGACAAAGCATGTTTTCTTTTCTCGCTTGGCGTTGATTCACTTCTTATCGTGTTGTGTTGCTCTTTTCTATATCTCTTTTCACATTGAAGGCAATGTTATATTAAGCGTGGGGGAGAGATTTCAGCATGTTCTTTTTGTAAAAAAAAAAACAAAAAAAAATAAAAAAAAAAAGAAAAGAAAAAAAAGGGGGTTCATTGCATGATTCAATAACCTTTCTCCCTTCTTGAACTGATATGCTTGGTGATGGATGATTAAATTGATGAATTGAGTTTGATGGATGCATACCTTGTGAGATTTTGAGCCTAATGGATGGATTCAACATTTATGCCATTCTCTTCTTTCTTGTGTGATTTTCACTCATGTTAATGACCACTCTAGAACTTGCTTTGATTCTTTTTGAGGCTACATTTCACTTGCATGCATGAACATGATTGAGGCCCTCTTTCTTAATTAATTAGCTAGTTTAACCAAATAGCCAACCTTGTTTTCAATATGATATCAAGCACTCTTTTGACTTCTTGAAAATTCTCTGATTCCTGCCAACCTTGTATATTTTCCTTTGTTTAACCCCTTTGAGCTTATTTGACCATTCCTTATTTCTAGCTCATTATGTACCTTAAATGAAAAATCGTGTTCTTATTTTACCTTAGGGAATAAAAGAACATTAGCTTTGTTAATGGATGAGTTTTTGAACAAGTGTGGGGGTGTGTATACAAAATGGTTTTGAAAAAGGAAAGAGTGCCTAAAAAAAAAAAAAAAAAAAAAAAGAAAAGGATTGGGAAATGAATATGTAAAGGGATATACATTAGAGTTGGGATGAACTTTTATGCTTGTTATTTGAACTCAGCTCTCATTTGCTTTTATTCTCTTTGGTATTTATCCTCTCATATCCATTTTATCCTCTTCTGTTACCTTAACCTCACTACAACCTTGAATAAAGTCCTCATGATTTATGTATGCATGTGTTTTGAGTAGTGGAGAAGTAGAAGATAAGCAAGCTTATGGTAGTGTAATTTTCATGGGTTGAATTGAGTGAAATACCTACCTTTTAAACACTTGAGAGATTGAGAGGAAATCTTGTGAAGATCTATCATTCTCGATTCATGTTGAAGATACCTTGCTTGTTGGTTTGAGATGTGGAGAATTGTTAACTCGTGAATGTTTTGATCCCTTGAACCTTTGGTTGTTCTTCTTGATTGTAAAATTTTGGGTTCTTGAATGTCGTTGGAATTTAAATTTTTGTTAATCTCTTATGTCCTTGTTTTGGTCTTGAGTTTTGCCCAGGAGTGCAAAAAGCTAAGTGTGGGGGAATTTGATAAACACATATTTTATTCATTAAGAAACCCTTATATTTAGTCATTTACACTCTCTATATTCTTAATTGATTGAGTTTGACATGATTTTGTGAGTTTGAGCTCAAATTGGTCCTAATTGAATATTTTCAGCATTATTGAGATTTTACACTGTTTCTGTATTTTGGTCATAACTTGAGTTCCTGATATCTGACAATTATGAATTTTATCTTGTAGGAAAGCTAAGAGGAAGCTCTACAACTTTGATGAAGAGCTCGAAGTCCGATTCAGATGTCTAAGGGACCTAAGTTTACATGGAAGTCAGAATACGGGTTCTGTCAGTAGAATCCGAACAGTGTGCACTCATAAAATCATATCTCAAGATGTAATAATGGAGATGGGCTGAAATTTGGACAGTAGATATTCAAGATCCAAATAAACAACTTTCATGAAGAACACATTTTGAGAAAAAGAAGTCTAGTAGGTCATTTTGAGCTTACAAGTCGGAACAGAGGTGCTGAAGTTGGGTTTGAGCAATCTACGGTATTTGGGACATATCTTGGGTTTAAAAAAGCCAAATTTGACGAACCAGCTATCCATTTTATAGCCAAGACAAGGATCTACAACTTTCATGAAGAACACTTTTTGTTAATCTGAAGTATAGTGGGTCGTTTTTGGCTTCCAAGTCAGACACGAAATTTTCATTCATCCACTAATCCACTAATCCACTCATACATCCACTAATCCATCCATCCACTCATCCACTCATCCACTAACTCACCCACTCATCCACTCATACACTAATCCAACCACTTAACCACTCCACCCACCCATCCACTAATCCATCCACTCATCCATCCACTCACCCACTCATCCACTCAACTAACCCACTCAACCAATATTTAATCCACTCCACTCAAACCAACCCACTTAACCACTCACCCACTCAACCAATCCACTCAACCACCCCACTCCACTAACCCACTCATCCATCCACTCACCTTTGTCATTTTGTTACCCTAGACTTCTATAAAAGGGCACCATTGGTTATCATATTAAGGAGAAAACTCTCCTTCATTTTCTCTCAGTTTTTCTTGTGATTTCTTTCTAGCTATGTGTAACTAAACCTCCCTTGGTTAAGGGGGTGATGAAACCGCTAGTATTAATGTTGTAAACTTTGCATATTTGATTATTTCAACACAGTTATGTTTTTATTCATATATTTCTGAATCTATTGTTGGTATAAAGGTTTTTGTACTTGTTCCTACTTTCAAAGTAGTAGATCTAGGTTTATTATGCGCGGTTGCGGTAGTAGATCTAGTGGGATGTATGATGTTCATGTGGGTATAATTATCTTTGTGCTATTTGCCGCTTATAAAAGTGGTAGATCCGGGTTTATTATGCGCGGTTGCGGTATTAGATCTAGAGAAATATATGTTCTAAGTAATTTAATCCCTGTGTGTGATTAGACCTTAGTGTAATTGGTTTTCTAAATCTTAATGCAATTGTTGGATAGTTGTAAAGAGCGGTTGCTTTATGACTAATCACTGATTAGGAGTTGATTTGAGCGGTTGCTAAATTGGCCAACACGTAAGGAAAACAGAGATTTAATCTCACAATTGCATAAAAACATAATTGAGCATGTTGGAATAAAAAGGATATGTGGATTTACATTATCATATAAATCTAGTGGTGGATTCAATCTCTTAACCAATTTTCTTATATTGTTGATTTCAGTTTATTTATTGTTATCTTTGAAGCTGTTCATTGTTCATTAAAACTCCAAAACCCCCCTTTTACTGTTTATTGTGAATCAAAGTCTAAATTGGGAATTGTTTAATAGTGTTAATTGAATTGGTTCTCTGTGGATCGACCCTTACTAACTACAACTAGTTGTAAGGTTTTTATTTTCTGGTGGGCCTGACAACTGATTTTTATCTTAATTTTGATCACTACATCCGCACGCATCAACTATATTCCGTGCTATAGTCCAACACAGAGCAACCCAACCCATTTAGGTTGGATTTTGCCTCTAGCCCCACATGATTTGGTCTCCAACAACTATACAAATTGAAAGCTAATCCCTCTAACAAATCCCCATTTTATAGGAACAATTATCATGACCATAACTACCCATTAATACTTAATTCAAATGGGATTCCCTCCAATCCAGCTTAACACTTAACCAAACTCTATCCATAAATAACAAGCTAAGCTGCTCAAGTAAATCTTTAGACTCTAAACACTCATCTCCTAATGCGTAGCCTAACTTGAGTGTCAGAGTGCCTTTGCAGTTGCACTACCTTCCCACTCTGCCACTGTAGCCACCGCACGAAGGAGGAAAACACCACCTTCAACCTTCTGGAGACCTCTTCAGGTGACCCATTTAAATCCATTCTGAACATGATAGAAGTTTAAAAAGTAAAAGCTTAGAAGTATCTTCTTCTATAGAGGGGAAAATTACTCTTTTATATGATGATTCAAAATAATGAAGAAACTAAAAAAAATTGATGTAAATGATATGATTTGATAAAGAATACTAAAAGACAAAATAAAAAATTATGAAAAATACTGGTTTTAGACTTAGGCGTACAATTAATAGAAATATTGAACTTTATTTCAAACGAAATAATGTTAAAAATTATTTAAAGTCTAAGTATTGAATTTTTATTTCTTTTTACCTCCTCATCAAGGAGTACCATTTGGAGAGCTTTTGTTTCATGTGCATAATTATTTGGATTAAATCTCAATAGGCGAATAATCATGGCAAGTATTTTCCATGTTTCTTTGTCAGGATTGATTTTTGAGATAAAATTGTAGTCCATAAATTTGAGTCATATCTCGACAATTGAAGAAAGATTAAATGTATACAGTTAAATGAAAAAAATACTAAATTATTAAAAGCATGCTCAATGAAAATGTTAGCATGTACAACAATTATTGGAGATAAAAATGTAAAATTTTAAGCAAAGAATAAATTTTTTATCTACCTAAGGTAGATTTTGAAAGACCTCTTTATAGACAATATTTGTTGTCACAAATAAATGTTAGTTATCTTTATCATGAATTAAATTTTTTAACAATTGTCTACTTTTAACACTAGAGATGGCAACATGAAGTTGACTGTAACACTCCGAAAATTTATAATTTTATGATAAATAGTCATTTTATAATATTTGTAGATTTTGTGAATTTTTCTAGATTTTTCTGAGAACGTAGAATATTTTAATATTATTTCTTATTTTGCATGTACACTAAGCGGAGCTGGGGAAATGAGATATTTTTCTCAAAAATCTTGATCTATGGAAACATCGATGGGAGATCTTACTAAACCCGAGGCTGAAACACAGTTTACGAGGTTTTACATTTTTCAAGATTTTTATCCGATAAATAAAAATCTCTGTGTATTTTATTATCCGTTGGACAATTAATACTAACTTCTGTCAACTGTAACTATTATCCATTGGATAATAACATGTGTTAGAAATCCTATAACCTTATCCAAATGCAATCCACTTTATGTCTCATCCATCCACTTTAATTTAAAACAATGCTTATTTTAATCAAAGCTTCTCATGGAAGCTTTGACCAACCTTGACTAGCTTTCCCAACAAGCCATTCTCCCCCTCTTTCTCTCTATAGGTTGCGGCCTTGGTGCCAAATGGGAGGCAAAAATTTGCTTCCCGCACTTATTGCTTCCTCACCCAAAAATTCAAACTCATTTCTACCATCACTTTCTCTCTTTTCAATTTTCCACTCCATTTTCTCCAACTTCTCTCTTTCTCTCCTTCATCCTCTCCATGGCACCACCATCTCCACCCACCTCCACCATGGCAAAAAATTTCAAGCCATCACTTTTCTTAAGCTACTACACATCCTAGACACCATTCTTCTTGGATCCATCCATAAAGTTCACACCTTTACCATTTTCCTTCAAAATTCAAGTTTGGAGCTTGAAGGTAAAGCTCCTAACTTTCTCTCCTTTTCTCTTCATTTTCGTGGTCCTTGGTCACATTGGTGACCAAGGAGTTCTCTTTTTCAAGACTTGATGATTGATTTGTTAAACTTGGTTTTCTAGGGTTTTTGGGAGCCCAAAACCGAACCACCAAGGAGCAAGCAAGGAGGTTATTTTCTTGTTTTTCTCTTAGGTAAGAGGGAGATTTACTCACTTCAACCATTATTGGTGGTGAGGGAACTTTTGTGTGGTTGTTGATGGAGAAATTCATAATGGATTGCTCACTTTGTATGATTGTTTTTCATATTTTGAGTATACTTGATTGATATTAAGGTGTTGGTTGTTTTGAATGCCTTGTTAATGTTGGATTGCTTGGATTAGATGAATGGAAAAAAAAATATAGGGTTTTCTACCCTTTGGGGAGGTCACGGTTTTGACCATAATTTTGGAGTTTTTGAATTTTGATTTTTGTATGTATTGGAACTTAGGTAATTAAGTGTTAAAGAATTAGTGAATGAAATAAAAAAAAATGTTGGGATTTCTCACTTCAAGAGGCTCACGACCTCTAAGGGGTTTGTTGGCCTAAGTTATGATTCTTGTACAATCTTGTGACTTGAACATTTTATTGTTATGGAAATTAATAATGTGATGGAAGAAATTGGTTGAATATTGGTTCTTGAGAGGCCACGGTCTCAAAGGTTCCTTGACCCAAAATTTGAGAAATTAATCAAGACTTAGATAAATAGGGAGTATGGATTCATAAAGTGAATTTGTGGTTTATGTTGAACCTTATAAACGCTTGTTGTTATTGAGAATTGATTACATGCCATTGTGGGTCCATGTGCGGGATTAGAAACTTGTTGATGTTTAATTTGAGCAAATTGTGCAATATTTTATGAAAAGTATATTATTAATGAATATACATGATATGCATTGAGTCATTATGCATTTGTGAAATGTCCGTTGGACTCTTTTGTCAAGGTGGTGCATGCCTAGAAGATTGAATTACACCTTAGTGCGGGTGCAAGTAGACTAAGTGCAGGTCATATTGTTAACCTTGGGGGCGTCGGGGTGCGGGTATCTCACAATAGACAGTGGTAGCTCCACTGGGGCCGTGGGATAGACCGATGCAGACACACCGACGATCCAGATCGAGACACTGTCCTATATCGAGATCTTGTTGAGAATGCCATATATAAGTCATGTTGCGCAAAATATTATTTTCTGATAAGCACTTTATTTTTAAGGCTAACGAGATACTGGCATGTGCTCCTCGATCATTCTCTCCGAATGTTTATGTCTAGCTCCATGGAATAGGATTTTGGTATCATATGCATTATGCATTGTCAGTCTCATATTCCATTTGACATGAGTGCCTATAGCTATTAAATTATCTCTTTTAATGCTGTAATAATTATCTGATTGTTAAATTGTTTACTGCTTGAGATATTATTGTTGTTTCCTTTTATGACTTGCTTTGTTTTTACCTATTGTTGTTCCTCTATTAACGCTTAGTTTGATTATTGCTGTTGGTAAATATATGTGTTGTATGTTATGTGGGCACCCAGCGCCGTTCTGTTTTCTTACTGTTGTATTAGTATTGAATGCTGAGTGTCTCACCTCTTTCCTGTATCTATGTATTTCTATTTATTTATATACTTCTGAGAAGACGTTCGTGAAGAAAGGAAAACACCTGAGTTTCTTGGTTTCTGGCCTGACTACGATTAGAGCTTGATTAAAGATGTCGTCTTGTCCACATAGATTTTGGGGATATGCGAGGATGACCTTTCACAGAGGACCTAACTGTTGACATATAAACCTGCGCACATATCATTGCATTTATCATAGGGACTAAACGGTCTCACTAGCTTGGAGTCGCTATGACCCACCTATCTTTAACTTTACTGCTTTTGTTCACTTAGTTTTACCAACCTGTCCATGATTTGTGGGATGATCTCTATTACACCCCACAAGAGGATTCATTCCTATCCACTGCTCAAAATTCGATCACTCCGATGATGATTTCATCTGACGAGGAAGACCCTGAGGAGGATCCTGCTACGGTTCTTTCTCGTCAGTCTTAGGGGGCTGATACTGTCGGTAGCTACTGATGGTTATCCGTATATTTTTTTTTTGGGAAGCCTGATGTTTTGCTATTGTGATGGGCTATATATTTTGTAAACATCTTGGGGGTGGGTAAAGCTTTTGCTTTTTTTTTTGTATACATGATGATATAATTAAACAGGCTTGATACAATTATATATATATATGATATATGGATGTATGATTTCCTTTCATGTCGATTTCTGCGGTAATTATATTTATTATTTGTTCCTAACAAAAAGAAAGAAGAAAAAATATATATAAATACTACTAAATTATTATACTTTTACTATTTGAAGGAGTTTATTTATTAGGTTATAAAAATGAACCAGGTCTTAATTTACGATTTTATTAATATATTTTCCGCATTTTATTTTACTTTATTATGGTGTGACGTTCCTTCTTCTCTTAGAAAAAGTGACGTTACATTAACCATAAATGAAAATAAGTTTAGGTAGATAAAGACTAACATTAGATAGAGATTGTCCTTGATTTTTGTTAATTGTCATATAATATGATAGTATTAAAGGATACTATCTTTTTTGCAATTTGAAAGACCATTTTGACTCATATGGATTTATATTCATCCTTGGTATGAAAACTTGTTGACCAAAGTGGCTTCCTATCTTTGTTTTGGCTCCAATGACATGATTCCCTAGTTAAGTGAAGATAAGTCTAGTTCTATTGTAAAGTTATGAAAACTAGTCAATATTTTTTAGAAGCATTACTAGTACTCTAACTTTCAAAGATAACATGTGATTTAATAGTCCTGAACATTTAATTGTATTTAAAATGTTTTGAGTATGTAAATCAGCTTAAGAATCGAGCTCAGTTGACTTGTCTACTAAGTCCGAATTTAGATAAATCTTTTATTCTCCAAGTATGAGAGATAGGATGTAATTGTTGACATTCACAATAGCTTCTAGTGTTGGAGACAAAATTGCTCTATCTTTTAAACTTTGTTTGGATTGATGGTAAAAGATGAAATGAAATAGAATGAGATTAAATGAGTTATGGTTCCATTGTTTGGACTTTTAGAATTAGGAGGAATGGAATGTCATCCATTTCATCTTATTCCATTTTAAACCCCACTTTTTGTAACACCCTAAGTTTAATTACCTCACTATTCCTAGGACCTATATAGAAGTAATCAAACTCAGATTTGTCACATATCGTTTTCCAGTTTCTCCTAGGCATGTATGTGTATGTGTGTGTATATGTATGTGTATTATATCAATCCCTTATTTTATTACCATAGTTATTATCGTCATGATCGTACACCTACCAACTCTCTGAAGGTTTCTAGTAGATCGTTAGCAACGACATCCTCAGTCTATAGTGGAATCCGGGGTTAGAATACCATAGAAATATGCACGAGGTGAGAATTCTAACAATTCCCGATAATTCTAACAAACAAGTGTCATCATGATAGTTCCAGCTGCTTTGGGGTTTTTGTAAACATTTACAGATAATTAATTAAATGCAAAAGTCAACCACATTTTAATTATCCTTGAGGTAGATGTTAATCATCCATTTTCATATCATTTATCATTACAGAATTATTAATAGAATAACCCTACTTCACATAAAATCAACATATACCACTCAGAAGCATAATTTCATCATAACAAAAGTTCACAGAAATAATTACAGATAACTCAGAATGCTGTCAATTAAAAGTAGAATGCATTCAGAAAATAACAGTAATGCCCAGAACACTATCATAAATGCACAATACCTTGTAATGCAGTGCATGCTTTCTTTAATTAATACAATACAATGCCACATGCCTCATTAATCACCTTATAGTGCTCAAATAATTATTTCATATGTCCATAAGCTTATTCTCAAGACTTATGTCCTCATAATAAATAGGGAGTCTCATGCTCTACCTACGCTTGGTGATAGACTGCTTATCAGGCTTAAGCTCATTCTATATATGACACTACTTCGTCACACAACCTATCCCCTAAATTAGGTCATTTAACATAGTTACTCAACATAAGAGAATAACACATAGGATCACTCCCAGGTATGAGGATCATATCTAATATCTTTTAAGTCTGAGCACTTAAGGATTGCCCATAGAATTACAACAACTAAGTCATCTATGGTTGTTGGATTTGGGCAAGTGTTATGGACCTAAACTAATTCCTACAAATCTTATATCAAGATTGACATCCTTAGAAGAGCTCTATATGGGAAACTACTATATCCAATGGGAGGTTGAGGGAAGCGACCAACGCAATAATGCAAGTCTAGGTGAGCTAAGGCATTTGCATCACCTAAAATCATTAGATCTGCAGATTCACGATACTTCAATTATGCCAAGGGATGTACTCATATTTGGGAAGCAGGAAAGATACAAGATTTTGATTGGTGATGTATAGAAATGGTCTTAGAATAATTATGGGTTTTTTGAAACTTTGAAAACACTTAGTTGAAGTTGGGTTCAACTATAATCACTCATTTAGATCACTGAGTTAAAATGTTGTTGAATGAAGTTGAAGATTTGTGCTTAGCTGAATTGAAGGTTGTTAGAAATTTCCTTCCTGAATTGAATGAAGAAAGTTTTCAATAGCTAAAGCATCTCCTCATTCAAAATAGTACTGACATATTGTACATCATTGACTCAACAGAGTGGGTTCATCACCATCATCCTTTCCCCAACTAGGAGTCTATGGTTATATGCAATCTTATTAATTTGGAGAAAATATGTTGTGGTTAACTTCCAATTCATATCTTTACCAAACTTCAATGGTAAATTGAAATTGAAATTGTCAGAAAACTTCAATGGTAAGTTCATATCTTTTCTCATTTTGTATGGTCAGAAATTTTCCCTAACTTCTTAAAATTAGAATTTCTGAGTGCAAATTCATGGGTAATGTTATTGTTGAGCAAGGACAAGAAGAGTTTGAAGATAATGCCTAGATTAACTTCCCCATGATATATTCTATCAAGCTAGAGTGTTTTGCTAACCTTGTTAGCCCTTCCATGCAATGGGCAATAGATATAAAATCTGAAAATAATGTTAAAAAATATAGGGATAACTTGTCCAATCCACTTGCATTATTTGATGAGAAGGTACACATATTAATTTATCACTGCTTTTTCATCAATTGTATAATCATTTTAGGCAATGTAAAATATGCAACAATATCTAAATGAAGATTATATGCTTCTTAGAAGCCCCCTGCTTAGGTGTTCAAAAATCTGAATTAAATTGGTGAATTAGTTAAATTCAACCAAACTTCTTTGTTACATTTGGAAATAAATTAATTATTTTGAAGTCCCTAATTACATTTGGAAGTCCCCATCCTTTCCTCAATATCTTTGTCTCTTGACAATCCTTTGAAAATTGTATCTGTTGGTATGCGTACCGAGATCCAATATTGAAGCCAACGGGGAGCAACCCGACACCATATAACTCGGATCACGACTCCTACCTGAAACGACTCTGCTATTAACGGTTACACAATCTGAAGGTAATCACT
Source organism: Ormosia emarginata (assembly GCA_029884605.1). Classification (NCBI taxonomy): domain Eukaryota; kingdom Viridiplantae; phylum Streptophyta; class Magnoliopsida; order Fabales; family Fabaceae; genus Ormosia; species Ormosia emarginata. The sequence continues at coordinate 7,570,662 of JAQQTP010000056.1, read as the reverse complement.
CCTAACAAATCCCACATAAATAAGAGCTATTGTAGGCATTATCAATAGCCATAACTGCCCATGAATGCATAATTCAAAATGAGATTCCCTCATATCGTACTTAACCACTAAGCAAGCTTTTCCTATAAATGTTGGGCTAAGCCACTCATGTAAATCTCTTAATCTTAAACACTATCTCCTAGTGCATAGCTTGACTTGAGCATTGGAGTATCTTTGCAAATACACCACCTCCCTACTATATCATTGCTACCAATGTACCAAGGAGGAAAACACCACACTCAACTCATCAAAAACCTTTCTAAGTGACCCTTTTTAACCGATTCAAAAAATTTGTGCTATCAGTGGGGAAGATAAACTTTTACTACCACCACCATGGTAAACACCAAATAGCAACATGTCTTCACCGCACATAACCAACCAGCCCTAGTCAACACTATGCATCCATCGCTTGCGACTAACCTACTACCAATCCTAGGTCCAGGTGGGATGGAGAGGAAGCCTTCATCTTCAATGAAAGCCTTCCTTCTCCCCCGTCACAGATTCCGGCTAGGCCACAACTCAGGTTACACGAAGCCACATCTAGAAATGTTGAACCTAGGATCTCGTCGTTGAAGCACCTAGGCCCTCGAGACGAAAGCGACCATTTTTCCCAGTGATAGGAATCTATCCTCCGTGATTTGTCACGTCGTGCGATGGCTGACTTGATCCGCCATCAAGATGAGTGCCTGTAGGAGCAAAATAATTGGAACAGTTGGAAAGATCAATAAACATGGAGTATGAGGACGTGATTCGTGCTCTACGAAGAGACCATCAACCGAAATGAGAACCAATGCAAGAAGGGAACCACAATCTTGAAAGTTCTAGGATATCAAAACCTAGAAACAAGCTTGGAGCCCTCTCCCAATAGGGCCAATTGAGCTTATGACCTTCGAGATTTTGAAGCGCTTTAAGTACCTAACTAATATTAAGGCATATAATGGTACCACATACCCTTAGGAGCACTTAGATGCCTACGTCTCGGCTATGATGTTTGTAGGTGGTAATGACCCATTTATTTGTCACTCTTTCCCTCTTTCACTGAAGAAAGCCACCTTAAGATGGTTCACCATTCTCCCTTCAAGATCCGTGATTGACTGGGATGGCTTGTATTCGAGATTTCTAGGATAGCTCTACATTACATCAGGGATGAACTCTACCAAGGTCTGTTCTTCCATTCCCTAGCAAAGAGAGAAGCTATGACAATGGACAAATTCAAAGAGCGGGCCCAGAAATACATTAACGCGAATAACATCATCAATGTGAGGAAAAACTTGGAGAAAAGTGAGGACAGAAGGCCAAAGCCAGTCTAGGCCTCGTCACAACCACAGAACTTAGGTAAGCCAACACCTAAGGGGAGATATCAGGATTATACACCTCACAACATTCCCTGTTCTTAGATCTATCAGGAAGTAATGAATATTGAATTCTTGAATCTTCCTAAGCCTCTGATAGCAATGTATTTTATTCAATTTATAGTCCTCTCCCATGGCTTCCTAAAGTTCAATTTGACTTAATTAAGTTGATTTTGTTACATTTTATGAAACTAAGCTTAATTGGATCATTAAAGAAATTATTACTTGAATTATCATTAATTTGGGTGATTACATTCTTAAGTAAACTGACTACAATTTGAGTTGTAATTATCTGATTAATGTGATTCTGGTCTTGTTGAAAAGTTAAGATAATTCTCTAATAACTATTCACTTGATAGCAAGAGTCACATTAATAACAATATATTTCATTCATTGTATAATCTTCTCACTTGGCTTTTTCAGTAAACTGACTATAATTTGAGTTATAAATATCCGATGGATGTGAATTTGGTCTTGTTTTAAAGCTAAGACAAATTTCTACAACTTTCATGAAAATCTCAAGACCTGGACGTTTGGATAACTCAAATTGGAGTTGAAGCAAAATCTAGAGTTCTAAACCTGACAGCTTGACCTCTATGCACTCATTAGGCTATAGCTCGGGTTATAGGAGTTCAACAATTCTGAAATTTTGATAGTGGAAGCATATATAACTTTCATGAAGAACACAAGACCTAAATCAGAAGTCTTGAAGGTGATATTGGGATTGGAAGTCAGAACAGAGAAGCTGAAGTTGGGCCTGACCTATGTACAGTAATTGAGTCATATCTTAGGCTGTAGGTGGTATTTTTGGCTAAAACTGGCGGCTTTAGAATGCTAAGATAATTTCCTAGAACTTTCATGAAGACCACTTGATGGGAAAATGACGTTTGCCATGCACTCAAAACAGAAACATTTCAGAGACAAGAATCTCTATAATTTTAGCTCATTCATCATCATCAAGCAACTATTTTGGCATTTACTTCTCATCATGAAATAACTCCATTGTCTTCTTGTACTCCTTGAGCTCTATAAAAAGGAGCTTGGGTGCTTATCCAAATCATCTTTGATCTTAGTTTAGTTTATGCTATTGTGTTATTTGTTTCTCTTGTTGTAGTTTTCTTTGTTCTAAATTAAAATTATGTTCATCTTTTTCTTCCTATCTCTTTCTTTCTTGTTCATGAGTAACTAATTTTCATTTTGCTTGGGTGAAAGGGTGAAGCTTTTGGTAATAAGTTGAGGTTAGATTAATTTCCTTCTTATGCTTAAATGATATATTTTTAAGTGATCATTATATGTGTTGTATGTTGTTTTCAATCAATTTAGAAACCCTTCTTGTATATTGAAGAACTTGATTCATTGTAGACAAAATGTTGGCACAGTGGATACTTGAGACCATTTACAAGTGTTGGTGGATAATTAAAGGAACCATAATATGATTGCATGTATAATCTAAATTGAACTTTGAATGTTAAATCTTCTTATTGGAACCTCCATTATGTGTGATTTCAATTGAGTTATAAAAAGAAATAATCTTGTCTTTAATTTATTACCAATAGTGGATCTTTTAACCCAAGCAAATCCTTTTCATCTGTAAACAACTTTTATCACCTTTAGTATTGTGACAAATCTGCTCCTTACCTCCAATAATTTTTTCTTTATCAATTCCCTGTGAATCAACCTTGGACTCCTAAGAATTTACTACTTGAAACAACCTGCACTTGGATTTTGAAACTTTTAATTTCCCATCAGCCTCCCTCACTGAGAAAGCACACTCATAAAGATAAGTTCAAGCCCTATGAATTCCATAGTGGCTATGGGCACAACATGGAGGATTGTGTCTGCCTCCAGGAAGTTATTGAGTCTCTTGTCTGGGATGGTTGTTTGAGACATTATGTTAGCTAAACTAGGAATGAGAACCAACGAGGATTCTAAAACTTCATAAAGAGAAGTTATAGCCTAAGAAGAAACCCTTCCTCTTACCAAAGAAAGACATCTCCAACAAGGAATGAATGCTAGAGGGAGGTTTCACCCCAGGATAACAAGCCAACCCAGGATTATAGAACATCTCGAGGTCCATCTCCCTAGAATGATGATAGTCATCATGTCAAAGTCACCCGAACAATAAACACAATATCAGGTGGATTCACAGATAGTGGAGAATTGAGCAATGCTAGGAAGAAAGTCATCCACACTGTCTTAAGTGTAACTTCCTATTCAATCTCCATGGCATGATCAGAAATGCGGAAGAATTCTCCCATTTCCTTTTCTGATGAGGATTACATAAGTCTGATGCCGGAGCATAATGATACATTTGTGATTTCTGGAGTCATCATGAATGTCAAAGTTTATCATATTTTTGTTGACCAAGGAAGCATATCATTTTCATGGATATCAACAAGAAGTTGGAGCTTTCTAATAAAAACCTAATTCCATTCACCAGCGAACTCATTGGGCTCACAGGAGATAATGTAATCTTGGTAGGATATGTTGAAACACACCTTACCCTTGGGGAAAAAACCTATGTTCAAGGTGATTAAGGTCAAGTTCTTGGTAGTGTACTATCCCTCTGCTTACATTATCCTGGGTCGTCCTTCATTGAATGTCTTTGGTTCCATGATCTCGATTATCCACTTTGCTATGAAGTTATGAATAAAGAAAATGAGATCGTCATGGTCAAGGGAGACCAGGCTACAACCCAGAAATGCTATAATGAAAGTTTGAAGATAGAAAAGGCCCCTAAGAAAATAGAGCAACCTAAATCCAATTTGGCCACTATGAACTTCCCTAACGTCTTTTTAATTGAATTGGATGCACGCAAGGAGATATGGGATACTCGTCCCTATCCAGACCCCTTCCAACTTGAGAACAAGTCGGATTAGGTAACAAAGGTTGGAGGATAGTTAAACTTGGAAGAAAAATCTCAGTTGATTGTGTTCCTTGAGAAAAACAAGAACCTTTTTGCTTGGACATTAGCTGACATGTAGGGATTGGACCCTGATTTCATTTCTTACCAGTTCTGCATAAAACTAGACACCAAGTTGATATTATAAAGGAAAAGTAAAGTCAGACTAGAAAGACAAGCACTAATTGAAAAGCAAGTGAAAGAACTCTTAGATGCTGACTTCATTAAGGAAGTCTCTTATACCACTTAGTTGTCCAATGTGGTCCTAGTGAAGAAAGCAAATGGGAAATGGCGGATGTGCATAAACTACACAAACTTAAACAAGGCTTGTCCTAAGGACCTCTATCTGCTACCCAATAGTGACAAACTTGTGGATAATTCATCCGGCTTTAAACTTCTCTTGTTCATAGATCCTTACTCTGGTTACAACCAGATCTCCATGCACCCTGATGATAAGGACAAAACAACACTCATAATGGAGATAGCAAGTTATTGCTACCGGGTTATGTCATTCGGGTTAAAAAACATTTGTGCCACCTAGCAACGTATGATGAACATAGTCTTTGAAGAATATATTATAATATGTTGAAAGTATATATTAATGACATGATTGTCAAAACCACTGATGACAGTAGCCACATCCAAGACCTAGAAAAAATGTTCTAATACCTCCAGAAGCATAATATGAGGTTGAATCTGAAGAAGTACGCTTGCAAAGTACAAATTAGAAGGTTTCTAAGTTTCTTGTTGACAAATTGCAGTATTGAAGTCAACCCAGATAAATGTCAAGCAATGTTGAACATGCAAAGTTTGTAATTCATGAAAGAGGTTTAACAACTGATAGAGCAGATAGCGGCCTTAACTTAGTTCCTGGTTGTTACCTAAGTGGTTTCAGTACTCAAGAGGGAGGTGAATTGAGTATTAAAAACTTTTTTGCAAACCATTTTTAACACAAATTTCTCGAAGTAATAAATTGAATATATAAAGATGATGAAATGTCTTAAGAACAGTAAATAAATAATTAAGCAATAATAAATAAGTTGCAATAAATAAAGAGATAAGGAGAAGAAAAGTAGGCACGATATTTATCGTGATTCGACCACCAACCACTTGTGGCCTACGTCCAGTCCCCGAAATACAATTTGAGATTTTTTACTATTCAATACAAGCTTAAAATAGGTGCTTGCAACCTTTACACAATAGAGCACTTTTCACACACAGGGAAACTCTACCCTTGTGCTAAAGCCTCAACCTGCAAGGATACCTCACCCTTACACAAACCTTAGAGGGATACCTCACCCTCAATACAAACCTTAGAGGGATACCTCTCCCTCAATACAATGTATCAGAGAAATAGATGAAGAAGAGAAACTCTCACTCAGAGTAAATTAACAAATTGAAGTGCTAATGGAGCTTTCACAGAAATATCTCAAAGTTTTAATCGAAAATAGAGCGTATAAAATAATTTCACAAGATAGAGTAAGTAGAAAATTAATTAGAGTGTCAGGCAATTTTAGAGAGGACCCAAGGCTTCTATTTATAGAGAAAATTCAAAGAAACAATCGTTGGGGGTAATTAATACTCAATATTTCAAATATGATTTCCATATCAGTGTTCGTAAAACCCGTGTTTATTTGAATAGATGAAACCTCTATTCGAATAACACTGTTTGTGACATCTTTGTAAAAAGCCAGCTGATATGGGTTATTCGAATAACCTTAAGTTTATTCGAATAACTCTTTTAACAATCAGTTCTGAAAAACTGAGTTTATTTGAATAATTACTGAGTTATTCGAATAACTCTTTTGAGAGAACCCTTTCTGGAGGTCCTGTTATTTGAATAGATAGTGGTTTATTCGAATGTCATTTTAAAAAAACGGAAGCTTTGACAAGATATTATTTGAATAACTTAAATGTTATTCGAATACCATTTTAGAAAACAGAGGGAAGCTGAAGGACATTATTCGAATAGCATGAGCATTATTCGAATAAGGATATTAAAAACAGAGGCTTGGAGAAAGTTTTATTCAAATGGAATAAGTTTTATTTGAATAAAACAATAGAAACCAATTTTGAATAAATCATTCCAAAAACACTTGAGTTTCTTTTTAAAATCAATATTTATTTTTCTTTCAAAACTGAGAGATATTAGCGTGAGCTCCATACAAAAAGATCATAAGTCCTAAAGCTATTCTTATGCGATCTTGGACTTGGTCTTTCTATCATCTTCATTTTAGTCTTCACGTTTGTTATCATCAAAACAAATCTCCAAAGGCATATGTCCAATTACACCTGGCTAAGGGTGCTCACAAGTCTCTTCCCCTCTTCAAATTCCTTAAAAAGAGAATAGACTTTAAGTGGTCACTAGAATATGAGGTCGCATTCATCGAATTGAAGAATGCATTGGCTTCACCTCCATCCTGACTAGCTGAATCCTAGCGAGACTCTTTACGCCTGCCTTTCTATTAATGAAGAAATTATTAGCTCTGTCCTAATTAAGGAAACAACAAAAGGGCAGAAGTTGGTCTACTATGTGATTAAGGTCTTACAAGGGCCTGAGATCCGCCACTAGAAGATTGAGAAGGTAGCTCTAGCACTTCTCATAATGGTTAGGTGACTCAGACAATACTTTCAATGTCATCCAATCGTTGTGAGGGGACCAGCTAATTCGCTAAATGCTAGACAAGTCAGACCTTGCTAGAAGAATGATTACCTAGTCGATGGAGCTTTCTGAGTTCAAAATATTCTACGAACCTTGGAAAGCCATCAAAGCTCAAGATCTGTCTAACTTCATAGTGGAATTGACATAGGATCTCGGCCATCTAGGAAGAAACTCCTAGATCATCTATGTCAATGGATCCTCGAATCCTAAAGGGAGCGGTGTCGGGGTCATTCTTGAGAATGGACAAGGTCTTACCATTGAGTATTCCATGAGGTTCAAATTTCTAACCTCAAATAACCAGACAAAATACAAAGCATGTATTGTTGGGATTGCGTTATCAAAAGACTTAGGAGTAACCAAGATCACCTTTTGCAATGATTCATAACTAGTGACATCCCAGATCCAAGGTAAATATTAGGCGAAGGAATCACCACTCTGGAAATACTTGGCCATGTGAAAAACCTATTGAATGACCTTGCAAGTTCAAAAGTTGAGCACATTTCCAGAGAGCAGAACTCTAACATTGACATCCTTTCCAAACTTGCAAGCACAAATAATCTTAGCTACAATTGATCTATCATCCAAGAGACCCTCCTTGCCACAAGCATTACAGACTCTGGGGTCCTTTTACTTGCTGATGGAGAGGAAAATTGGATCAACCCTATTATCGCCCACCTACGAGATCGGAACCTGCCTGAAGATCCTAAAAAGCATATAAGCTAATATGGACCACGACTTGGTATATGCTTTATAATAACTAGTTATACCGCAGTGGGTTCTCGTTCCCTCTCCTTAAGTGCCTTGGACCTAAGGAAGCTGAATATGCCTTGACTGAGATCCACGAAGGATGTTACGAACATCATCTCAGAGGAAAAACCTTTGCTTGGAAGGCATTGCACACTAGATACTATTGGCCCAGCATTAAGACAGATTCCATGGAGCATGTCTAGAAATGTGACAAATGTCAACAGTTCTCAGAGCTCTATTCCTCCCTATCTAAGGAGGTTACAACAATCTTGGTTCCCTAGCCTTTCTATCAGTGGGGGATGGACATCCTAGGATTATTCCCACAAGCTGCTAGATAACTCAAATACCTGGTGGTAGTTGTTGATTACTTCACCAAGTGGATTAAAGCTGAACCACTAGCCACAATCACCTCGACCTAAGTCCAGAAGTTCACTTACAAAAACATCATCAGTCATTTTGGAATCCTGGAGTCCATTGTCACAAAAAGCAGAACCTATCTCACTAGCAAGAACTTTGAGGAACTTTTCTATGGGCTCCAAATTAAGCACCACTTATCCTCAGTGGAACACCTCCAGACAAACAGACAAGCAAAAGCTGCAAACTGAGTCATCTTCTAAAGTCTTAAGAGAAAACTCGATGAAGTTAAGTGGAAGTAGGCTGAGCAGCTTGACCATGTACTTCAGGCATACTAGACCACCCTCCACTCAACTACAGGTGAAACCCCATTCAAGCTGACAAACAGGTGTGAGGCGATGATCCCGATTGAAATTAGAGAACCCAATTAGCAGGCGCAACACTTCTCAAAAGAATCCAACCCAGAACTCATCTGCCAAAATTTACACTTATTAGAAGAACAATGTCGTATTACCCATATTCACGATGCCGCTAAGAAATAAAGAACGACAACATGGTACAACACCAAAGTGATTTCATAGAGGTTTGTACTTGGTGATCTCATCTTACGTAGAGCAGATATCAGAGTCAAGAATACTCCTCAAAGGAAGTTGGCCCCAAATAGGGAAGGCCCATACCGAGTCACAAGCAAGACAGGAACCAGAGCCTATACTTTGGAAACCTTTGCTGGGAAACAAATCAAGAATTACTAGAATGCGACCAAGCTTCGAAAATATTATAATTAGAATCGACATAGTATTAGTCCTTTAAGACTCTTTTTTTGAATTTTGTAAAGCATGTTGAACCACGACTTTATTGAATAAAGAATCTAGTTAACCACTTATTATTACTTGGTTTACAATCATTGTGCAACCCACAAGGCCAAATGCTTCCTTGATAAAATCTGAGAGATACACGTCCCTTTGGGCTTAGCTATCTCGATGATATGCGTCACACAACCCACAGGATGACCTTCGCCATCTTGAAAAGGTCCAAGGGATGCACTCCCTTTCAAGGTCCGCCATCTTGACTTCATATACTAAGGTTAAAACAGGCTACCCCTATGGCTATTTTTTGCCATCCTACATTGGCAATAGGCTTCAGCTTATGCTTTAACTACCTTAACCTACAATGTGGCTCACTGATCGTCTTGACGAGGTCTTATTTTGCTGACCCACTCCGAGGCTTACCTTGAACAACAATTAAATAACTCACTTGAATTTTTCCTAAGTAAGTGTTTACCATTTTTCTACAAGGATTTGGGATAAACATTATACGTCATCTGGGATCTTTAGAAAGGCAATGGTTATCCATACACTAGGAAAAAATTCTATTTGGCTACTTTAAATGAGCGTAAAATTTTTGGTGTTGTGTAACATCCCGCCTTCTAATTTGCATAAATAAATAGTGATATTGATAAATAATTAATTATTTAATTTAATTTCATGCTTATATATATGGTTGTATTTTATGTCCTAGTAAAAATTAAGTTAGCTTGTAAGTAAAGTTTAGGATATTGGCTCAAATAAATATAGAAAATTTAAATGAGCAAGGAAAAAGGTTAAAAATTTATAATTTAGCTATAAATGGATAAATAAAATTATGATGAACTTTTGGAGCTTAAATAAAGTTATTTAGTAATTTTAGTGAATTTTAATGATTTTAGCAACTTAAAAATAGCGTAAAAATTAGGATAAATAAGATAAGATTATGAAAATAATTTTATAGATTGAGGAATAAATTTATATGATAATAGTGAACCGATAATTCCATTAGGACTTAATAAAACACATGAGAATAAATTAAGATAATTATATGGGATTAAAATCTTATTTAAAATAAAATAGGATTAGGTAATCATTACCTTAGAACCAATTGGATTTCATGGAAAGAAAAGCTAGAGGCTAAGCTTGAATCTTATTGGTTTGATGCCAACCTTGATAATGAGTAGGCTTAAGCTTGATTAGACTCAAACCAATAGGATTGCATGCATGGAGGTTGCTTGAACATTTAATAACCTATTACTAAGAACTAAGACCAAATTGACATTAATTTGCCTATAATTAAATCCTACATAAATCCTAAGGACTTCTAAAATATGATTATGGACTAAAAACATAAGATTGAAGATTTAGAATTTTCCTAGAGGCATTTGAACTCAATTAGACCACTTATGGCTATCTAAACTTAGCAATTAAGTTGCCAACTCCTTATGACTCCCATGATCGGAGCCTTCCACCTCCAAAACACTTAACCACTTCATTTTCTTCTTTTTTTCTCTCATCTCTCTTGGCTAAGCACCCAAGGCAGCCATAGGTGAGGAGCTTCAGGCTCTTGCATGACTAATCAAACTAACTCGTCCTAACACGCACCTGAATACAAAATTCATTCTCACCACTTTGTCTACACATTGCACCGATTGAAATCTCTATTTGCTTCACTTCATCTCTTCCTCTCCATCCTACCTACGAGCTCTAGGAGCCAAGGTAGGGGTGTTCTTGTTCCTTATCTCTTCCTCTTCTCTTCCTTTATACTTATATGCCATTGCATGTTGAATTTGAGATGGATTGATATTGATTTCCATGGGGCTGAGTTGCGGGTTTGATAGGTAGTTCTTAGGTTTGCTTATCCTTCTCTCTTGAATGATTGACTTGTTGAGGATAATAGAGATTGAATATGTGAATGCAAGGTTGAGATTGCATGTTTTGCTTGTCATGGCCAAAACCTATAGCTAGGGTTCATGGTGCAAATTACACTAAGATTGGTCTCGAGATGTTTTATTTGATTAATTCATGCTCATTTGGGCCTAATTAATCTAGTTTGAATGCAAGAATTTTTAGAAATGGGCATGTTGGTGTCTCGGTCCCTTTGGGGAAAAATTAGTGCAAGGATTGATCTTGTGGTTTAGTAGACTAATAATGATTTATTAGACTTAATTTGGTTAACTCACTTGTTAATTAGGTGATTGAATGAAAATTTGGATGATTGGTCAGAGATATAGAGTCACGGGTTCAATATAGAACCTAGGGGGTTTGATTAATTGTGTTCAATTAGTTATTAATTAGGAGGTTAGTTCCTAATTACATTGAGTTAGATTTAATTAACTAGGTTAATTAATAATTAAGTCACTAATCCTAGCCTAGCCAAGATCTTAGATAGGTTAATTAGTCAAAATTAGATTGATTAAACCTAAATAATTGGGTATAAGTTGATTTAGGTTAATTAAATTATCAGTGGCTTAAATTAAATGAGTGTAATTGATTTAATAATTAAATGAAATTTAATTAAGAAAATTTAGTGTACTTAGTATGTTGGCCAAGAGACAAGACAACCTTAAATTAGTAAGTATGAGTTTTATCATACTTGTTGATGTACGATTCAACAATAAAGAATGAGATAAGAATTTCCTGTAATTGATAATTTTGTATTGAGGCTTTCATGTTGTATGGTTTATCTAGTTGTGGGCCTTTCTCTATGAATTTGTACTAATTTTGTGATATATACATTGCTCACAATTGTTTGCTGCATTGAAAATTGGGATTTTATCCATGGTGAGCATGCACAGAGAAAATTATATGCTCCTTTAAATGATAAAAGTTGAGTCATAGAAAATAAAGATTGATATGGTAATATGAGCCTTTAAGTGCTCTGACTTAAAAGATATTAAATATGATTCTCGTACCTAGAGGTGATCCAATATGTTATTCCATTATGTTGAGTAACTATGGGCAAGGACCTAGTACTAGGGGATATGGTTGTATGATGAAGTATTGTCATGTATAGAATGAGCTCAAACTTGATAAACAGTCTATCACTAAGTGTAGGTAGAGCATGAGACTCCCTACTTATTATGAGGACATGAGTCTTGGGAATAAGCTTATAGATAGATGAAATAATTATTTAGGCACTGTAAAGTGATTAAAGAGGCATGCCATTGCATTGCATTGCATTAATTAAAAAGAGCATGCACTACATTTATGATATTATTTTGGGCATTACTGTTATTTTTTGATTGCCTTCTGCTTTTAATTGACAACATTCTGAGTTATCTGTAATTATTTCTGTGAACTTGTGTTATGATGAAATTATGTTTCAGAGTGGTATCTGTTGATTTTCTGTGAAGTAAAGTTATTCTATTAATAATTATGGAATGATAAATTATATGAAAATGGATGATTAAAATGAACCTCTGCCTGAGGGATAATTAAACTATTTTGGTTTCTGCCATTTAATTAATTATCTATAAACGTTAGAGAAAATCTTGAAATAGCTAGAACTATCATGATGATACTTATTTGTTAGAAGAACTGGGAATTCTTAAAATTCTCATCTCGTGCATATTTTCATAGTATTCCAGCCTCGGCTTCCACTACAGGCTGAAGATATTGTTGTTGACAATTTACTAGGAATCTTCAAAGAGTTGATGGGTGTACGACCTAAGGACTAACACCTATACAATTTAAATGAACGTAAGGTGGTATATGAGTTACTTGTCAGGGGTTGTCACCCTCTTTCCGCATCTATAATTAGGCTATGGATCGTTGCAGTTCTCTTTTTGTGATAAGCATATTTGTAGGATGTAGATATTTTTTGTTGATTATAGTATACCACATATGGACTTGGATGAATACTTATTATTTGTATGCCTATCAAGATATTAGTAGGGATCGTTTTGACATTGACATTAACCCTATGTGATGTATGTATGATGTATAGGGCACTGATACCTATAGATATGTTTATATTTTGTTGACATTGTGTGTATTGACAGGAGACCCAAATAGACTCTATGATAGTATAGGTATTGATGTCTACACTTGGATTATGCATGTACAACTAATTGAAAGTAGTTTCTATAAATGTGTAAGTATTTTAGAATTTGCATTATCGATTTGCATAACAAAAGTAAACTATCAGGGTTCTTCAAAAAGACTCATGAGTCTTAAATAAAATTAATAATGGATTGGTAACTTAAAAAATTGAATTATGAGTTTAAAAGTCAATCGGCCTCGCTTATTCATTAATGAGCTAAAGAATGTCTTACAATACTTGATAATAACTATGGTAATAAATTAAAGGATTGATAGTGAAATAAAAATCTATATGTACAAAGGAGAAACTAGAAAGTGATATGTAAAGAATCTAAATTTAATTACTTTAATGTAAACATCGGGAATAGTAAGATAATTAAACTTAGAATATTACACGTTGGACCCAAGATAGACTACGAAAGGTATAAATAAGATGATATAGTATTGGAAGAATAGTTCACTAATTGACTTAGAATCTTGGCGTAACATGTATAAGAAATGAAGATATAACGAGATTAATCTAAGATGGATAAGACTCCATTTAGATTTTAAGAATTGCTTAAATCATAAAAATTGCATAGCTCAAAAAAGTAAGTAATTTTAGAAAAAGCCAATTCCAAACCTCCAGTTAAATTCAGTTAAGATGTGAGAAATTATTAAAGAAAATTTGCTTAAAAAAACTCTATATATATTGGAAATGAAGAATGTTAGCAATAGTAAATAATAATTATTGCTAAATATAGTTACCCGTACGTTGTACGGTAACTACACTTGGATAATACCCATTCTTACTCCTTTTTTTTTTTCCTAAATGAGTAGGTGTACCTTTAAATGATTTTTTCTTACACTCATTTTCAACTCTGTTAGATCTACTTTCATCTAATTTCATTTAGGTGTAAGTAAAATTAACAATAAATGTATAAAAAATATATTTTATAATGTGCAAAAGTCATTTCCGTTTTGGCTTTGAATGCAAGAATTGGTTGTATTATTCGGAAAAACATAACTTGCATATCGAAATATCATGAACAAAAAGTCAAGGGCCACAGACCAATTGGGTAAAAGACTACGAGAGAGTATTAGACAAATTTTACCGTTGAAGCATTCAAGGTTTTATGGAGATGCATACAGCAGTTCGGGTGTCCTTTTGATCAGAAAGGAACTCACTACCTGTCCCTGCGCAGCTTGCTTGCTCCAAACTCATGTCTCTGACTCAACGTGGAGATAAATGCAAGACCATAAAGAGGAGGTCCACAAAATCAGTTAGCAAGGTCTAGAAAAGTAACACATGTTACCTAATATGATCAAGTTGTGGACACAGGAGGACCGTCATACCACATTTTCATTTCGTCTCATGCCAAACTAGTTCAACCCTTTTTGTGTTCCAATCATTCTTGGAAAAACAAATCAAAGAAATGGAAGTTCCTAAAGATATAAAAAAGGGAAAAAAGGAAAGGAAAGAAAAAGCCCTTTTTAGGATCAATTATAGACTTTCTTTGTCTGTAGAAGTAAACCTATTAGAAAGCAAAATCGCCTCAGGCTTGTTTTGGACAAACCTTTAATATTTTATTTTACATTGTGTTATGTACCTTTATCTATCAAGGAATTCTGAAAGAATTTGTCTATATGGGATAAGGGGTAACTGGTAAATTCATATTATGGTGAGCCTTACCCATCAGGGAACAACTGCCCCTTCAAACACAACAGTTGAAGTGTTATGTTCACCCTTGTATCTCCCGCCTATTCTGGTCAGTGGCCGTTGCTTTAAGATATGGGAAGTTAAAGGGAAATCTCTAGTGTGAGACAGTGATAGAAATATAAATGTGCAGGTACCTAACAACCATTAGGTGAGCCATCACTTGAACCCCAAAGAGAATTCCCTTCAAGGCTCTTTCTCTACAATACTGCACATCCAATGCCGTAGCATTGAGCTGAAGATACCCCAATCTTATTGAAAGAAGGTTGCCAAGTCTTGGGCCAATTATCAAGGTTGATAACATCAAAGGCACAATATTCAGGGAATGAGGCTTATCATATCAGCTCTCTGTGTTCTTGTGCTATTCTCTTATGCAGGTGAGATAAAAAGTTACCCTCTTTGCTGATTTTGTTTCACTTTCACCTACATTTTTTTGGGGTTTCTTTTGGTCTTTTTATTTTCGCATACATATTCAACTAATTTGTTGATGTTTTCTGGTTATAGCTGCGTATGATCCTTTGGATCCAAATGGAAACATAACGATCAAATGGGATGTTGTGTCTTGGACGCCAGATGGCTATGTGGTATAAGTTCAAACTACTGCAATACTACTTGTTTTATATTTTCTATGACATACAAAATTCCAACAAATAGACAGACATAGTTGTCAAGGGTGCACTGAAAGATCAAATTAAAAGACTAAGATAGATAGAATGTCACAATAATGTAGTACTGCCAGCTAGCATTGTAATTTATTACACAGCAAGTAAAATAGATGAAACCAAATTAATTAAAAAGTAATCTTTCATGTAATGAAACCACCTGTTTCTGTCTATCGTATTTTCGACCAGGCAGTGGTAACAATGAGCAATTTCCAAATGTTTCGGCACATCATGAATCCTGGATGGACCTTGGGATGGTCATGGGCTAAGAAAGAAGTTATATGGTCTATGGTAGGAGCTCAAACCACAGAGCAAGGAGACTGCTCTAAGTTCAAAGGCAATGTACCTCACTGCTGCAAGAAAACTCCAACAGTTGTAGACTTGCTCCCTGGTGTACCTTACAACCAGCAATTCTCAAACTGCTGTAAGGGTGGAGTGGTGGCAGCATGGGGCCAAGACCCTTCAGCATCTATCTCATCCTTCCAAGTGAGTGTTGGGCAAGCTGGTACCTCAAACAAGACAGTTAAACTCCCCAAGAACTTCACTCTCTTGGCTCCAGGACCAGGCTACACTTGTGGCCCTGCCAAGGTTGTTCCTTCCACAACTTTCCTTACACCTGACAAGCGCCGTAAGACTCAAGCACTGAGTAAGTTCTCTAACTTAGCAATATCAATTTCCTCCCCAACTTTCCCATTCAACAATTCTCAAAGTTTCATTTGTTTTATTTTATGCAGTGACATGGAATGTTACCTGCACATACTCACAATTTCTGGCTAGAAAAAACCCAAGTTGCTGTGTATCTTTGTCATCCTTCTATAATGAAACCATTACCCCTTGTCCCTCTTGTGCCTGTGGCTGCCAGAACAAGAAGAATTGTGTCAAGTAAGTCTGATATTTCAAAACAATTAATGACCCCTTCATATCTAACAACTAGACAACCTAAGAAAATTTCCAATTATTTTCTCACATGTTGGTATGGCATGCAGGAGTGACTCTAAATTTCTCAGCATTGTGGGGGTTCATACTCCAAAGAAAGACAATGAACCATTGCTGCAGTGCACTCATCATATGTGCCCAATCAGGGTACACTGGCATGTGAAGCTCAACTATAAAGACTATTGGCGAGTCAAGATCGCCGTAACAAATTTCAATTACAGGATGAATTACTCCCTCTGGACTCTAGCTGTTCAGCATCCAAATCTTAACAATGTCACCGAAGTTTTCAGCTTTGATTACAAGCCTCTACTTCCCTATGCGTCTATAAGTGAGTGTCAGCAAAAAGATCTGTGTGTTTTATATGTCAATAACTTTAAGAATGACTACTCAAGTGTATTCCCATTTTGTATGCAGATGACACTGGTATGTTCTATGGCATGAAATACTTTAATGATCTACTAATGGAAGCTGGACCATCTGGGAATGTTCAATCAGAAGTGCTTCTTCGGAAGGACAAGGATACGTTCACACTCAAGCAGGGATGGGCATTTCCTCGCAAGGTCTACTTTAATGGAGAAGAATGCATGCTACCCCCACCTGATACCTACCCATTCCTCCCTAATTCTGCCCCTGCAAGCCTACTTAACTTTCCCTCAGCATTCATTTTCTCAATGCTTGTCTTGTTTGCTGTTTGGTGAATTGGTACATAAGCGAGTTGGACTTGTTTTGTGAAATTTTGAAGCCAAGTATTCCTACACACAGATATCGTGACAACAGGTATGAAGACTCTAAGGCATTCTTTGAAAGCACCAAGCCATACTCATGAATGTGTGTTTTGTGATTCATGAGCACTTAAGGGATGCTAAATATAACTCCCAACAATGGTTTTGTCTGAATCATGTAAATGCTTGTATTGCAATACCGTAATGAATACCTCATCTCTCTTATTCTATTTCTTTAGATAATATTGAGCATGATACAAAAAATGTTCTGATTCCATGTAGGAAGACCATTAGCATTTCAAATCCACATATGGTTCATGAAGTCTATCTTTTCACGTGATATGTTGCTGTATATATTTATTATAATTACAGTTACAATTACAATAAGGATACATACATCATTGCATTACAACAGACACAAATAACAATACAGTAGCAAACTCTACCACCAATATGCTGAATCCTTTGTAACAAATCATAGGACACCTTAGTTAATCTTGAGTTGCCACTGGATGTCATCCTCCTCCCCCTTGATTCAAATTCCAAATTGACATCACAAATATGAGTCAAAACTGGTCTGAATGAAAACTTTCTATTACAAGGTAGAGTGTACCACAGATAGGAACTTTAAACGTATGCATAAAATACCAATGCTACCAAAGAAGCCATCACTAAAGCAAGCAGGGAAACCTCTTGCCGAGAACCAGTATTAGGTAACCACGGGTAAGCATCAGGTGGTGGCATCACACAGTTGTCACCATTGAAATAGATCCTCCGAGGAAAAGCCCAACCCTTCTCAAAGGTAAAAGTTGCTGGATCCTTTCGGAAGAGTAGCTCTGATTGTACATTACCAAGAGGGCCAGCTTGATTGAGAAAATCATTGTAGAACTTAAGTCCCCAAAGCATTGCTGTGTCATCTGTTAAAAGCAACTTACATCAGTAATTTACCTTACTTCTAGTTTGCAAAAAATAAGGAGTAAAAGCTTTGATGTTTTATGATGAAGAATTAAGAAAAAATTGTTTTATACAGTGATTAGGACCGGAACTTTATTACTCTAGAAATTTGACAACCCCTTTATAATCCTAGAGTGGTTGTCAGATATACTACCAATAATGACACCTTTAAAACTGCACATTATATTCAATAAAGTTAAAGAACCATCAGTAGTTATGTCTGAAAGATAGCAAGTCCTTGAAACAAACAAGTTAGGATCACACTTACTTATTGACCCATAAGGAGTTAATGACTTGTAGTTGAAACTGAAAAGTTGAGTAAGATTGTCGAAGTTTGGGTGTTGAACAACCAAGTTCCACTCAGAATAATTCATCCTGTAATTAAAATTAGTAATAGTGACCTTCACACGCCAGTACTCCTTGTAGTTAAGCTTAACATGCCAGTGGACTCTGATGGGGCACATATGACTAGTACATTGAACCAAAGGTGTAAAACTATTCTTTCCAGAAACAACAGATGCCAAATGTGGCGTGTCTGAACTGTAACCACACAGAGAAAAGAAATATATGAGTGTATAATCTTAGTATCTAGAAGGAAATCACACTGCCCTGAGTGATAAAAACCTACTTCACACAGCTCCCTGACTGAGATGAGTTACTCTGACAGCCACATGCACATGTTGGGCAGGGTACAATAGTATCATTATAGAAAGATGAGAGGGAGACACAGCAAGTGGGAGTTTTCTGAGCTAAAAATTGTGAATATGTGCATGTCACATTCCATGTCACTGCAATAAATCAGAGTAATGTTAAGGTCGAAGTAAATTGCTGGAACTTGCAGATACTCCTAACAACTGTAAACTCAGATCAGATTTAAATTTAACCAGAGAATTAGTAACATGAGTGCTACAACTAGTGGATGACATTTGGTTGAAGGAAGAGTATGGAGTTGGTAGGAGGCAGGGGACTAAAATTAGATAACCATATTGACAACTGTGAAAATGAACATAAAACCTCTTCAACTTACTGAGTGCTTGGGTCACTCTCCTTTTGTCTGGTTGAATGAATTGAGTGGGTTTCACATTTTTTGCTGGCCCACAAGTGTAACCAGGTCCTGGTGCTTTCAAGGTGAAGTTTTTTGGCAGTTTGACAGTTCTGTTTGTGGTTCCAGCTCTACCCACACTGACTTGAAATGATGCAACTGCATTGGCTGGATCCTGCACCCATGAGCTGAGTACCCCACCTTTGCAGCAATTTGCAATTTGCTGATTGTAAGGTGTGCCCGGAAGTAAATCTACAACTGTTGGATCCTTTTTACAGCAATGAGGGACATTTCCCTTAAATTTTGAACAATCCCCCTGTTCAGTGGCCTGCGCTCCCATCATGCTCCATATTACCTCCTTCTTTGCCCATGTCCATCCTAGTAACCAGCCAGGTGCGGCGATATGACGATATTGTTGGAAGTTGTTCATTGTAACAACAGCCTGTCCATTCATTGTTTCTTAGATATTAAATAACTAATGGAACAAAATAAACTGAATCCATTCTAAAAGGCTATAGCCACTAATATAAATTAATTCATTCATATAGTTTATTCAATAATTTTACAACTTAAACATAACTAATCAATTCAAGAATCTTTGAAAGCAGCTCAGAAGTGTGATAAGAAATTCAAACCCTGTTACATTTCTAATTGGAACAAAATGATTTTGATTTACAAACTTTTCAGCTAGTTATATTATCGAAGTAAGAATTGATATATCACATATGAGATGCAGCGGACATGAACATGCAGATCCATCACAAAAGATGTGCCCAGCACCATGTGTAATTGTACAACAGATGTTTTGCTTCTCATATTAATAGGTGATATTGTAGAAAAAAATGTACTTACAACATAACCATCAGGTGTCCAGCTTATAACATCCCATTTGATTGTGATATTTCCATTCGGGTCAAGTGCATCATAAGCATCTGAAAGATAAACAGCCAAAAGCAAGTGGAAAGTAATTAAAAGGAAAGAAAAGGAATGGAAAGGAAAGGAAAGGAAAGGAAACAGTAAATGTTGAACCTTTAAATCTTCCTATAACACACTACACATTAAACAACATTAACAATGATGAGACATATGAAAACTGCAATAAAAATTATGAGACACACACAATTGTTGTACTTGCTAAAGTAGTAATGATCAAAGAAAGCAAACAAGCTAACATATTGTTCAACTCAATGGCTGGTTTATGAAATTATATTACTTCATTTTTACATTTTTTATACCTATAGGATGATTGACTCCATCCTTTACCCCCAAGACATCTGATAACCTCATTCCATTTGAATATAATCACATCCTATACTAATGATAAAGAACTGGAAGATATCTAGAATCTAAACACTGTGAGGACCTTCAAATATGAATTATTCCATTTACAGCCAAAACTGACCACTATCGGTAACCACCCATGCATCATGACCCTAATTGTATGAGTTCTTAAGCACAAATCTCATGTGAGCAATCATAATTTCAACTTAAAACATATGATAAACGCGAAAAGGGAAAAAAAATCATATACTTACTTTTCAGTTGACTCAGAAATTTCAAATGCTAAATCAATTCTCATCCAACTGATCCAAGCATTTTATTAAAAAATATTCAGACCATAAATTTCATCTATTTCTTTGTTTCAGAACTAAATCTTTATAGCAACAAAGGAAGCTAAACGCCATATTTTTCTACTGAAACAATTGGCATCAACAGGAAAAGCCGCCAGAAGCTAATAAATGATCAAAAGTTTTCACATTCGGAGAGAAACCCACTTTCTTTATCAAATTCAAAGAACAAAGGTTGCATGTTTCACAAGTATTCATTCCAAAAATCAATAGGGCGTAAGGTCCACGCAGCAAGAAATGAAGACTAACAAAAATTGGATACGGTTTTACCGCTAAAGAAAACTGGACACCCCATTAAACAGAAACACATAACCAATGAAAATATCAAGACTTTGATGAGAAAAAACAAAGATAATGGGGTGAACCTGTTGAAGTGAAGTAAGTGCAAGACAGTAGAACCAAGAACAAAATGCAAGGAGTTCCTTTGGGTATCAAAGAGAAGCTCATTTTCCTTGCTGCAAAATGAATGTGGGGGATTCTGGTGCTCTCAGTTCTTGCCTCTACAGTTCAAGTCAAGATCTGTGACAGAGAAGACTGAAGATAAAGAAAAAGAAGAGAGAAGAAGTGTGGAAAAGAAAGAGAGAGAGTGGAAAAATAAGCGGCAGAAACTGACTGATATGTTTGTCCCAGTTAGTATATTAAAAAAAAAACAGAAAAGAAAAAGTTTGCCCCGGTTGGCAGCTCAATTTAAGAAAGGTATATAATTAGGGGTAGAGATAAGTTAAGTTTTAAGATATTTAATAGGTTTTTTAAGTTTAATTCATCAGTCTGAATTGTTTAATTATATATATAATATAATATATTAATATATTTTTAATTAAATTTTAATAAAAATTAATAATTAAAACTTAAATTAATAAGTTAGAATAAAAAATATATTTATATAATATATTTAGTATAATATATTTATTAGAATAAAAATAATAAATTAATACCCATCTCTTATTTTTATAGATGTTTACTATTTTTTTATTTTGATCTTTAATCGATGTGGGATTTGAAGATCTACCAAGTTACAAAATTTTACAACTTGATATTTCTCCAAGTCTCACATCGACCAAACTAGAATAAAAAAATAGTGCGTATTTATAAAATTAAAATATGAGTGTGAAGTTATAACAAAGACGTATTGATCTTGAATAGGTCTGTTGCCTTATTTCAAAGCTTAGTCTTGTTAGTCTATTTAAAAGCATGTCTATTAATCTATATAAATGCATGTTGACCTACTTAAATGTAAGTTTGTTAGTTTATGTAAACGTCTGTTGGTCTATTTAAAGGTAGATCTGTTAACCCATTTAAAAGTCTCATTGTAAAATAAGTTTTTAAATAGACTTTCAGGTCAGATCAGACTTTTACAAAGATCAAGTCAAGTCTTAAAAATTGACCTATTACAAACTCACAAGTTAAACTCAAGCCTTATAATTAAGATATAAAAAAGACCTGTTTAAGACAAAATCTATCATAGGATGACTTGTTTCCACCCATCTATATAACCAAAGGTAAAAGTGTTATCCTATTTGCACTTAACATTAAAAATTTAATTTTTATGTTGTATTAATATAAACTATAAAGTAATTTTATATGGTTACTACAGTTCAAAATATCTTTTAAGAATTTTGTATAAAAATTAAGAAAATTATTAAATAAGTATAAAAATTATTAAATATATTTAATTTTAGATAAATATAGTTTTATTTGACTAAATTATTCACTCTTCTTATTAATGTTTTCTCCTTTTAATTAATAAAAATATTAAGAGACAAAAATAAAGATAGAAAAATAATAATTAACGTACTCTTAATTTTCTAAAACAACAAATAAAATAAAATAAAATTCACCATCTAAAACGACATATATTTTAAAACGAAAGGAATTAATAATGTGTTATTACATTATTAATTAATAAATTTAACATTTCATATAATTATTAATACAGCCAAATTTATCAAAGATATCTAGAGTCAAGACAAGATTGTACATTAAAATTAAAATCAACCATTAAACTCATCCTTGTTGTATGAGTTGGATTTTTTTTTTATAATATACTATAACTTCTCTATTTTTATTACGTGATAAGGATTTCATAATATCAAAAAAACGGAATTATGTTATTAACACATATCATTAAACTCACATTCCTCGGTCTAAATTTACAATTTTTTGAAAAAAAAAATAGTGATTTTACTTGCAAGTTTGTGATGATGAGATCATTCACACTTCTACAAAAGATTAAGATTATTTAAGGAAAACCAAATGGATGTTGATTTTTCCTAGCAAGACAAAATGGAAAAACAAAAAACTGAAGGTGGTTATAGTTGTAGAATTTAGCCTACAAAAATTATGATAAAAGTAGCATATGATTAGTTGTGTGATGAAAAAGATTCGTGTCTGATGTATTTATATAATTAATAAAAATAAAGGTGACTCCCACTTGATATTATAAATATCTCTTTTGGTTTAACAAGTTGCAATTTTTTTGTTTGCATCAAATTAATTAAAAACAAATTTTATGTGCATTATTTCTTTAAGCCCAAGTGAGAAAAATTTAGTACAATGAATTATAACAAAATATGAGAAATTGAGAATGCATATAACTTGCCATGTAGTTTATCACTTTTCTAACCTACATGCCTAATTTTCCTGCTCACCTTATGTTTCCTCACGAAATGAATCTTAATACATTCATTCATTCTTCAATTGCACAACATGACTTTGTTTCAAAAAATTAGAGAACTTATTTAATGTTATGAACATAGTAAAAACAATGTTAAAAAAAAAAATGCTCATGCCCAATTCTCAATATTTATATTTCAAAATAACTTCCATTTATGCATACATAAGAGTTAGAATTATAAGATGATAGCTCAAATTAGTTTTCACAGAGCTTACCCTTTATGAATGTGTTTTCTTTCTTCTTCTTTTTTTTTTTTTTGGTTCAATTAATCATTAATCATATCTAAAAGACAAAAGACTACAAAAGAAGAATATTATGAGCATCGGGGAAAAAACCAAAATGTATAATCAGCACAGAAATGCTAGTATGAGTAGTGAATCCTTCTGAAGCTATAGCAGATCAATTATCCTATTGTTTGAATTCTTTACCACATTGGAATTGACTTTTTTTTTTTTTTTGGGGTGGGGGTTGCAACTTGCAATCAAGTGTGGTTATTAGTACATCATAGGCTGAACAGTTGTGTTTAATCGATAAGTAATATATCCAGTGGTAAGGCTCTAGACTCATGCAAAATCTTGTAACTTTCATTTGTTTGGTTTTGCAATTTTTTGCTTTGAGATATAAAGTATATAATAATATATAATTAATCAAAGAAATCAAACATTTTAAAAAATAGTTAGTTGCACCTACCATGTCAATGGTTTCCAATTATTAATATAAACAGCTATTGATTAATCCATATCACTATCAAACCAACCATGTCTGAAGATTCATGAAAGCAACCTGTGCCATTCGGTCAGCTCTTCTATAATTTCTTTTGTTTTATATATTTTCAAAATTCAAGAATTGTCGTTTTTTGAATTATGATGCTCTCATAATTACGCGTGTCAACTTGCTGTTGGTCCAAATTATGTGTAAAGAAACCTGAACCGCTTGTTGTGTCGGTGGTAATTGGTCTCCAACACCACCGGACTGGTTTCTCACTGTACATCATGGAATCCTCTCTTTGGGGGTTGTACCTTACCGACAGAACCAGACTCTCCTAAAGTACAAGCACATCAAGCGCAGCCAAACAATTCCTCTTTCGATTTTTTTTTTTTGAGAAACAGTTCCTAATAGAATATGATTCTTTGAGTTGATATTGAAAAATTAAATAATTGTTTGGCTCACTAGAAGTAAAAATGTATACGAAATTTTCAAGAATATGAGGTTCAAAGGAAATATTTCTAACACTTATGAATATTTTTTAATAATTTTTCTGTTCAATATAGACATTAAAAAATATATACATAAATGCTTATCTAGAACGTATAATAATTAATCAAAATGAAAAAAATACATAATTACATAAACTAATAAATAAAACTTTCACAAATTCTTTATAAAATTATAAATAAGTGGCTGAGAAATTTTAATTGACAGTAAAGTAATAAAAAAATGAGTCATTTTTCGCATACTCATTTATTGTTTAACAAGGAGTTTTGAAAACTTTTGTATAAATCTTTTCTCAATCAAAATGCAGACACCGGATTCTCCCTAAAAAAATGTTTATGAACATTTATAAGAATCACGTCATTTCACAAATAGGATAATATGCCTGTAAGAAATGAAATGGAATTAGTTGTAATTAACTCATGGAAACTATATAAATGTAAAGTATGTATATACGAGTATGGGTTGATGTACTCCTCCCAATAGAACAAGCACAATCAAGTGCAGCCAAGCAGTTTCTAGCACGCTCGTGGACTTCTCACACAACTTGGACATAGGATAGGAGGGAAATGTTGTATTGTCAACTCGTCATGTTGTGTGTGAGAATAAAGAAACATGAGTGCCAGCTAGAGTGTGAGAAGGCATGTGTGTATGTCTGTCACATGGAGGGCTGTTTGGTTTTCATTTTTTATTGCTAGGAATATATTTGTATTTCTTAGATGTGCTATTTTTAAGAATGTGATTTTTAGAAATATTCATAAAATTGTTTAGTTAATAAAAAATATTTTTGTTTTGAATGTATTTTAGATAATTACCTGAATAAGATCGATAAAAGTAATTTTTTCTATAACATGGTGGTAGCAACGACGGTGCAAAGGATGAATATCAATGAAAGATATTCTAACGCTCAAGTTAAATCTTAGACAAAGTGGGTAGAATGTTTTGAGGTTAGATACATATCTTTGCTATCATGTGTAGTATTTATAGGAAAGTCGTGAATGATAAGAATCACGTTTAAATCTATATTAATAGATAATAAATGCTATTAATATATATAAGAATCTATTAGGATAATTATCTTTTATAAATATATTCCCTATTGATGAGAGATTCTTAAAGAGATTTACTCATCATTATTAAACGTAGTTATCAATTTAAGAGTGCACAATGTTAACTGAGATCCACTTTGGATTTGTGGGTTGCTCTTGATCTGGCTAACCTAGAACTTGGTTCAGAATAGTTGCCCCTACCTTAGTGTTCATATGTGACAGCCGAGTGTAAGATATCCAAGATTATTAGGAGCAATTGGTACTCATGGGCAAAAGGATCCAAGTCATAATCTAGATATCGAATCTCGTGATATCTTGTATGAAATGCCAAAGTCCGTGATGCTAAACAAATACTCAGGGGAAAGTTTCCCCCAACATTAGTGGAATTTATCTAGGATCAGATTTGAATCATTGGGCTTCAGTGTTATTACATTGGTTTCCAGGATTCACACTGTGTTGCCCCATGTTAATTTCGACCATAGGATCTAATCATTAAGTTCTCAAACTGAAGTTTGTTCTCTACATTCTATATCTTAATTGAATGTGTGGCTTTGATCCGAGGTCTGACATAAGTGCCATCACTCTAGACATACTTCTTTTCGTTTTTGACCATTGCCCTTTCAACTACTGCGTTAGGTTCGTACTACCACGTGGTAGACACTGAATAGTAGCCGTTGTTTGATCCTTGCATTGCCATGATTACTAATAACTTCACAAAGTGTAGTTATTTGTGCCCCATTTCTATATTTCTTATATTGCTAAAGTCCTTATTATGATACATATTAGGATAGTTTTATGCTTATATTTGATAAATCCCATATTGAGACTGATCCAGTATGATATTGAGCAAATTGAGTGTATTGTGTAAAGGATTAAGTAGACTTTGTATCTGCTAATACTTTGGTAATTTCTCTATTGCAGGAAGAGTTGCAAATGAGTAGATTGGTGAAAGTTTTGGACCAACACAGATGAGAAAGCCTAAGAGGAACCCAAAGGAGCAAAAAACAGTAGAAAACTGAGTTACCTGCAGAATTATGCAGCCAGACTTGTTACGTTGCAGTGCTGAGGAACGTACGCCGCGGCGTGAGAATTCCCTGCATCTAGAGTCAGGGGCCATGAAATATTGAATGTCGCGGCACAAGGAATTCAATGCCACGGCGTCCTTGACCTAATTTGTTATGCGCCGCGGTGTGGGAAAATGAATGACGCAACGTGCCTCTGTTTTGTTGAGTCTATAAATAGATTTTTAACAGATTTTGTAGCCAGAGCTTGGTAGAGTTAGAGAGCTCCGTAGGTTTTAGAGAGGTTGTGGCTTTGTTCTTCATTTCTGGACTGATTGGAGGCCTAGAGAGGCTAGGTTGGAGGTCCTCTTCTTTAAGGAAGAGGATTCAAGCTTCAAGAATCTCATCAATGGCATCATTCCTCTTCTCCCTGAGTTTTCTTCTCTTCCCTATCTTTTGAGCACTGTTTTGCTCTGTAAATTCGTGTTCAATGGATTAGTAGTTGTATTTAGGAAATACTTTGGATCTTTATATGATTATTGATGTTTATGTATGAATTTGAGTTTCTATTAATGTTTAGCTTTGTTCTCCCATGCCTATGCTTAATACTTGCTTCTGTTTGATCAACAATTGCATGATCTTAATTGATGCAAATGAACTAAACATAGGGATTTATGGAGATGGACATGGTATGGTTGATGCATGTTCAACGAGTTCAATTGGCTTAGATGAGTTAATTCGTTAATTGGATAGAAATATACCTTTTAGCTATGTATTAGCGTATGTTTGAGAATAGATCATTCATTAGTGGAGTTTATACTAGTCTTCATGCAACCATAAGAACCATAGTGGATTAGGTAAATGACACCAGGGTTGATCGACCTAGACATAGGCTTTTGACTAAATTAAATTCTCAAGCTAAACTAACTAATCATTGATGTTGCTTAAAAGGATTGCATATCATTAGTATGAAGTAGGAGGTGAAGAAGGATTCCCTAGATCTCTAAACCCGTATCTTTATTGCTTTTGTAGTTTAGATTTAGATTATTTATGCTTTCCTTATTTTATATGTCTTTGGATAGAATTTAGCTAAGCTATTGGTTGTTACTTAGTAATGGAAACCATATGTCCTTGTGGGAACGAACTTTTACTTCGTATCTGTATTACTTGAACGACCCGTGCACTTGCGGTACACAAATGGTCTAACAATTACCTTGATTTAAATTCCCTACGAATGGATGATTTTTCTCCAACACGTGGTGGCAGTTGGGGAGTTACCCTACGCCTATAAATTTGAATAGAGATAACTCCCTCCATTTTCACCACTTTCACCTTTTGTTTCACTATTTCTCTTTGAATTTCCGGCAGTGTTTGGCGATTTCCGGCGAGCACCCACTCTAGTTTGCAATAATTTTTGCAGCATTTTCAACTTGTCATCCCTTTTTCCTTTTCAACCCACAAGGTACTCCCTCTTTTTCCTCCTTTTTTTCTTCCATAATAGTTATAGTGAGAGTGAGAGAGTTAGATAGTGATGACGGGGAGAGAAGTTCTTTAGAAATTTTGAGTGTGTGGCCGTCTCTGCCACCTCAGACGCTACAGATACGGTCTCCTCACGATGAAAACACAAGTAGGGGATAGAGGTTGTTGTCCAAGGTAACTGTCCTAGATATGATACAAAGGGCAGATACAGCCAAAAAGCTCGCAAGACAACGGCCATCTTATCCGTTCTCCATGCTCATGAGAGAGTTTAAGAGTCTTAACGAATCCTTTTCTAATTTTGACATAAGTATGACCTCTATAGGTTATTCCAGGACCACATAAACAAAAAGACGGCAAGCGGCTACATTTGAACCAAAAGAATACATTTTTCTCTAAGATATCAGTTTATATCGATGGGTTAATCATGAGGTGTTGGGGACACCCTCAAATGTGGAGACAATGGAGGATGTTGTTTGTAACACTCCAATTTTTAGAAAAATGTCCCGAATGTTCTGTTTGCTGTTTTTTAAACTTTTGTGTAAAAGACCATTGTGTCCCTATTTTACTGTTTCTTATTTTCTGTATGGAATGTAAATACATTGTTACAGGCTAAGATTTTATTTAGTCGTTTTACGTAAATTGCTTCGATACGGTAAAATAAAAATTTTCTCAAGCTACTGTTTTAATTTTTCTGGGAGATATACAGATAATTAATACTGTCTGTAATTTTATTTGAACGTTTTGGATGATTTACTTCGTCGTGGGGAAAAATAGAAAAATGACCGTTACATCCCGATTGTACTGTTTTTGATTTTTCTACCTGATGCAGTGTTTAATGTTACTGTCTGTGATTTTATTTGGACTTTTTGTGTGATTTGCTCCGGGACAGGAAAATAATATTTTTTCGGGCCGGGGAAATCTTATTTTAATTATTCAGAATTGGGGAATCTTACTAAACCCGATTCTGAATGATACTGTTGTTAATCTTTTAATTTTTAGAATTTAACTGTCAAATAAAATAATTTTGTATGATTATAATATTATTTTATTAGTCAGTATAATAAAATGACAGTAGACCCAGAAATGTTTTGCGGGACCCACGTTTAGTTAAAACAGTTAACTTAGTAGCTTAATTAAGCACCATTAGTGAAGGAATTCTCTAGAACATAGTGACTAAGCTAGATGACTAAGCTTAATTAGTGACTAAGCATGGTGACTATGTTAGGATCAACCAATGGGAGCAAAGCTTGCTAACCAAGTTTTAATCTTGACCTTTGATCCAATCTAAGGCTAGGATGAAGCCAAGCCCATGACACCTTGCATGCCATTGAAGTCCACGGCCATATGGCTTTTGGAAGGCCATAATCACTTTGTCTTCATGCAATTTTCTCTCTTCTCTCTCTTCCAAAAACCCTAAACTCCATTAAAGCTTTCTTGAAGCTAGTTTCGGCCAAGCCTTGTTCTATACCATCCAACCACCCAAAATTCTATCTAACCAAGTTTTCTAAACCTAAACACAATCCTAAGAACATCTCTAGTTGAGAGTTCTTGTAAAATCTTTCATTTGAAGCTTGGAAACCTACTTGGAAAATTTTACCTAGAAGGTGAAATTTCTTGTTTTCCATTTCTAAACTCTTTTTCAAAGTTCTAAGCCATGATTTCTCCATGGTTTAAGCTTTCTTTTATGGTTAGTAACTTGTAGATTTTGTTTAAGTTTGTTAGGTGATTTGAAGGAGAAAACCGAAACCTAGAGGAGGTGTGAAAGAGTATTTTTGTCTTCATTGAAGGTAAGAGGAAGACAATTCTTATCATCCATGTGTGGTGGTAAGAAGATGAAGATTGATT
Organism: Ormosia emarginata; assembly: GCA_029884605.1. Classification (NCBI taxonomy): domain Eukaryota; kingdom Viridiplantae; phylum Streptophyta; class Magnoliopsida; order Fabales; family Fabaceae; genus Ormosia; species Ormosia emarginata. The sequence continues at coordinate 7,540,856 of JAQQTP010000056.1, read as the reverse complement.
GTTGATTGTAGAATCCATAAGGATTCCTTTGTTTGTGGTTGTTAGTAGCTTGTTTGTGTGGTTGTTAGTAGCTTTCCTATTTGATATTTGTAATAATTTGTATGTAGTTGTATGTCTATAAGCTTTGATTTGTATGTCTACAAGCTTTGATAATTGTATGTGTTAGAAATGCATGATAATGTATAGGATGTGAATAACATGCTAAGGAATGTATGAGTGTTCCAAAGAACACCACACCAAGGCTCACGGCCATTGACCAAAAGGAGAACCAAAATGTTCTCATTATTTTTCTAAAGTGTAATTTAATTAACCTAGGAAAATTAACAAGAGATAGAATTGTTTAGATAAAAAAAAATGAATTTAGAAATCAAATAACACAAGTGCATATTTCGGCCAGCATGCCAAACCAAAGATTCATGATTTCTAAAATCAATTCCAAACCATTTTCAATTAAAAAGATACAATATATGTTAAAAAGAATTTTTCTAAAATGAGTTTTGAAGAAATAAATTGAATTGAATTAAGTTTAATCAACTAAAATTATTGATTTTACTATTAGAAAGGAAATACAGTAACTTTTGAGGATTTCTAACATATAGCTCATACTTTATTTTGAAGCATGTTAGTGGTTCTCAAAAGGATTAAATTATATGATTAAAATTAATTAAACAGAATTTTTATGGAAAAATTAGGAAACCATTAATATAATTTTCTAAACAAAATACTGTCAATTTTTAGTAAAAACGGGCAAATAAGATAGAAAAGATGTCCAAAAGATAATATACGGTATAGAAAATATTTTACGTAGTTTAAACGTATTATTTATTATTTCTGTTTATTTAAACAATAATTTTTAAGGGATTTGGACCATAAAATGATTTAAAAATCTTACACGATTGAGAAAACGTATTAAAAACTCTACGCGATTTTAAAAACAGAAAAATAAATTTACGCGATTTAAAAACGTTTGTAAAAACGACGAGATTGTGAAAACGCGATAAAATTTCTACGCGATTGACCAAAACGATATTTTGTGTATTTTTTTTCTGCTGTCGGGCTATGAGGTGAACCCGTATAGGCTTTGGATCAGTATTTGTCCGGTGGGACTTACTGTATCTCTATATCTTGAGGATATATTTTTTATTGGGGATATTTTGATAATTTCTCATATATTGAGTTTATGCCAGTTTTTGGTGGATTGGTTGATGAGGTGAATCACATCGTGTTGTCGATGCGATAAACGTAGTGTGGTTCATTGTCTTTATGAACTTGGAGACGTTAGTGTACGGGATCCCATATATGGACAGTCGGTCGCTCCGCTGGGCCGTGGTAACCGATAGCACACTAATGGACTCGACACACACTATTTTTAATCGAGATTTTGTAAATACTAATAGTACATTGCCTGTAGTGACGCAACGTTAGACAGCGTGCTACACCACACCATGTGATGTTGGGTTATAGACGTAACGTGAGACCGCGGAATAGTTTGGTTGGGCAGCTGTGGTACTAATAGATTTTACGGGTCATTCTCTCTCTGATATCTGTATGTGTTTAGCTTCATGGAGTAGGATCGTGTCATATTGCATATGGTTATATCTTGGACATTATTTTATTTTATCTATTTTATTTTATCTGTTTATTGTCAAACTCTTATATTATTTTATCTCGTGATATTATTTTATATTATTTTATCTGTTATATTATTTTATCTATGATATTATATGTTGTTATGATATTTAAATCTTTACACTATTCTATTATTAATTACTTGTTATAGCTTTTCATATTGCATGAACGTATATCCGTTGTTTGTCATTTTCTTTTTTGCCATGATTGTGATGATTTTAGTTTGTCTTACCTCTTTATTGTATGTGTTTTCTGTATATTTATTTACGTGGTAAAGAGTTTGAGGAAGAGGAACAGCCTCTTGAGATTTTGTATCCTGAGGAGGAGGAGGAGGACAAAGTCAAGATCGACGACGACCAAGAACCATCTGATCATCCATATCCATTGGACTGATTTGTTTGGGTATGGCGGTGCCAGGATTTTTGGGGTTTGTGACACTCGAGTTTCACGGTGGATCGTTAGCTTGGCATCTGCGTGGAGATAGAGACTCAGTGACTTACGTGGGACGGCTGACTGTGTCCCTACGACATATGTTTGATGGAGAGCCAGTGATGACGACTACTGTGTTTCTGCACTTGGAGTTGCCTTTATCTCTTAGGCGTCATTGGGGTGGTGTGTCCACTGAGCCTAGTGAGATGACTCTCGTATCGACTGCGAGGTCTCATGTCCGCCGAGTGTCGAGGCATCCTAGATATTTATCTTCTGATGAGTTTCCTGAAAGTGATCCATCAGAGGATTAAATATTTATGATGTGTATTTTTGGGCGCGTCTGCGTATGTATATATTGACTCTTTACTGTTTTTGATTACTGTTTCTGTTTAGATGTTTGTAGTGTAGTTGTAAATTATTTGTATAACTTATAACTTGGACCATATGTATTTTATGAGTGATGTTGTTCTGTTTGTTTTATATTTTCGCGTTATTTTATTTAATAATATTCTGTTTAACAGGAATTATTTTACAACCCGCAGTAGTATGTAACAAACGTTTTACAACTTGGGTAAATTTTATTTATTTTTTCTTTTATTTTTTTTATATATGTGACATCCTCACTAGGGTGTTACATTAGTTGGTATCAGAGCCCAAGTTAGAGTCTTTTGGGGTTGTGGTTGGGTCTGTTTTTGTTTGTGCTGTGTGATTCTCTGTGATTTACTTCTGAAAGGATGTATCTGACTTTGTTTTGTTATGTTTGGATTGTCCTGTTGTTGTGAAGGGCCGTTTGTTTTTGGTCAACTTGATTTGTTTACCTCTTGTTGAAATAGATGTAATCTTAGGGATGGACTGGTTATCTTCTAACCATATCCTTATAGATTGTGCGAGCAAAACCATAGTTTTTCCTAAGGAAGAAAAGTATGGATTCTTGACTGCTGTTAAGGTCAAGTCTTTGTTAAGAGAGGGAGCACAGGGATATGTGGTATTGTCTTCTCTAGAAGTTAAGAATGAGAAGGATGTGAATACTATTCCTGTTGTTAACGAGTTTCTGGAGGTTTTTCCTGATGACGTACTTGGTTTGCCACCTGAGAGGGAGATCGAGTTTTCAATTGATTTAGTACCAGGAGCATGTCCTATCTCAATTGCACCCTATCGTATGTCGCCAGCAAAGTTGGTGGAGCTGAAAGAGCAACTGGTGGAACTGTTGGAGAAATAGTTTGTGCGACCTAGTGTTTCACCATGGGGTGCGCCAATGCTTTTGGTCAAGAAGAAGGATGGAACTTCTCGGCTTTGTGTGGATTATCGTCAGCTGAATAAGGTGACTATCAAGAATAAGTATCCGCTTCCAAGAATTGACAATTTAATGGATCAGTTAAAAGGAGCTGTGGTATTTTCCAAGATAGATCTGAGATCGGGTTATCACCAGATTCGTGTTAAGGGGGAAGATGTGCCAAAAACTGCTTTTTGAACTCGTTATGGACATTATGAGTATCAGGTAATGCCATTCGGGGTGACGAATGCTCCTGCTATATTTATGGATTATATGAACAGGATTTTTCATCCGTATCTAGACAGATTTGTTGTTGTCTTTATCGATGACATTCTGATCTATTCTTAATCTAAGGAAGAGCATGCTGAACATCTTGGTATTGTTCTTCAAATTTTGAGAGAAAAGCAGCTGTATGCAAAGTTGGCTAAATGTGAGTTCTGGTTGGAAAAGGTTCAGTTTTTAGGTCACGTAATTTCGAAAGAAGGTATTGCGGTAGACCCATCTAAAGTGGAGACTGTTTTACAGTGGGAAAGGCCTAAGACGGTAACAGAAGTTCGAAGTTTCGTTGGACTTGCTGGTTATTACCGGAGGTTTATCGAAGGTTTTTCGAAGATTGCTGGACCGCTTACACAACTTACAAGGAAAAGTCAAGCTTTTGAGTGGACAGAAGAACGTGAAGCCAGTTTTCAAGAGTTGAAGAAGAGGTTAACAACTGCGCCAATGTTGATCTTGCCAGATTCTAAGGGAACTTTTGATGTGTATTGCGACGCTTCTTACCAAGGGTTAGGTTGCGTTTTGATGCAAGATCGGAATGTTGTGGCGTATGCTTCTCGATAGTTGAAGGTTCATGAAAGGAATTATCCAACGCACGATTTGGAATTGGCTGCGGTGGTTTTTGCTCTGAAAGTGTGGAGGCATTTTCTGTATAGAGCGTTGTTCAATGTCTTTAGTGATCACAAGAGTCTAAAGTACTTGTTTGATCAGAAAGAATTGAATATGAGGCAAAGGCGATGGTTGGAATTCTTAAAGGATTATGATTTTCAACTTCAATACCATCCAGGAAAGGCTAATGTGGTAGTTGATGCCTTGAGTAGAAAGGTGCTTAGTGTTTCGGCAATGATGATCAAGGAGGAAGAGTTGATCAATAAGTTCCGAGATCTATGGTTGTCTGTGGAGTTTCTACCTGAAAGAGTTCGTTTATATAAGGTCGTGATCATAAACGAATTTCTTGATGTTGTCCGAGATAAACAAAAGGAAGATGTGTTTTTGCAAAATGAAAGGGAATTGTTAAAACAAGGTCATAAGGCGACGGTAGAGGAAGGAGCAGATGGAATCTTAAGGTTTAAGGGAAGAATTTGTATGCCTGATGATTCTAAATTGAAGAAGTCGATACTAGATGAAGCTCATACTAGTGACCTAAGTTTACATCCGGGGATGACCAAGATGTACCAAGACTTGAAAAGGTTGTTTTGGTGGCCAAGGATGAAAAGAGACGTAGCAGAATATGTAGAGTCTTGTTTGGTTTGTTAGAAAGCGAAAGTAGAACATCAGAGACCAGCTGGAATGTTGCAACCGTTATCTATCCCAGAGTGGAAGTAGGATAATATCTCTATGGATTTCGTTACTGGTTTATCGAAGACGAGGAAAGGTCATGATTCAATATGGGTTATAGTCGATAGGCTTACTAAATCGGCTCATTTCTTACCAATTAATATCAAATATTCATTGGAAAGATTAACTCAGTTGTACATCAGTGAGATCGTCAGATTACATGGTGTACCTACATGTACAGTTTCTGACCGAGATCCGAGGTTTACGTCAAGGTTTTGGCGAAGTCTGTAAGAAGCTGTGGGAACTAAGTTGCGACTGAGTTCGGCGTATCATCCGCAGACTGATGGTCAGACAGAGAGAACTATACAGTCTTTGGAGGATTTGTTACGTGCTTGTGTTTTGGAGAAACGAGGAAGTTGGGATGAATTTTTATCTTTGATAGAATTCACCTACAACAATAGTTTTCACTCAAGTATAGGGATGGCACCCTATGAGGCATTGTATGGGAGGCGATGTCGAACACCGATGTGTTGGTACCAAGATGGGGAAAATATGACTATTGGACCAAATCTTGTACAACAGACTACGGAGAAGGTAAAGATGATACAAGAGAAGATGAGAATGACGCAAAGCAGACAGAAGAGTTATGAGGATAAACGAAGACGACCTCTTGAATTCGAGGAGGGTGAGCATGTATTTCTAAGAGTTACTCCTACGACCGGTGTCAGAAGAGTTATTAAGTCTAAGAAGCTTACTCCTAAGTTTATTGGACCGTATCAGATTATTCGACGTATAGGTCCTGTAGCGTATCAGATTGCTTTGCCGCCTTTTCTATCTAATCTGCATGATGTATTTCATGTATCTCAGCTTAGGAAGAATATACCGAATCCGACGCATGTTATACAACCGGATGAAGTACAGTTGAAAGGGAATTTGACTTACGAGACTTTACCTGTTAGAATCGAGGACAGAAAGGTAAAGCAGCTTCGAGGGAAAATGATCGAGCTAGTGAAGGTCATATGGAATGAAGTGACGGGTGATGCTACCTGGGAGCTGGAAGATAAAATGAGGGATCAGTATCCTCATTTGTTTTGATATGCAGCAAATTTCGAGGACGAAATTTTTATTTGTTGGGGAGGGTTGTAACACCCCAATTTTTAGAAAAATGTCCCGAATGTTCTGTTTGCTATTTTTTAAACTTTTGTGTAAAAGACCGTTGTGTCCTTATTTTACTGTTTCTTATTTTCTGTATGGAATGTAAATACATTTTTACAGGCTAAGATTTTATTTAGTCGTTTTACGTAAATTGCTTCGATACGGTAAAATAAAAATTTTCTCAAGCTACTGTTTTAATTTTTCTGGGAGATATACAGATAATTAATACTGTCTGTAATTTTATTTGAACGTTTTGGATGATTTGCTTCGTCGTGGGGAAAAATAGAAAAATAACCGTTACATCCCGATTGTACTGTTTTTGATTTTTCTACTTGATGCAGTGTTTAATGTTACTGTCTGTGATTTTATTTGGACTTTTTGTGTGATTTGCTCCGGGACAGGAAAATAATATTTTTTCGGGCTGGGGAAATCTTATTTTAATTATTCAGAACTGGGGGATCTTACTAAACTCGATTCTGAATGATATCAAGTTGTTAATCTTTTAATTTTTAGAATTTAACTCACAAATAAAATAATTTTATATGATTATAATATTATTTTATTAGTCAAGATAATAATAAAATGACAAGTGGACCCTAAATGTTTTGCGGGACCCACGTTTAGTTAAAACAGTTAACTTAGTAGCTTAATTACCATTAGTGAAGGAATTCTCTAGAACATAGTGACTAAGCTAGATGACTAAGCTTAATTAGTGACTAAGCATGGTGACTAGGTTAGGATCAACCAATGGGAGCAAAGCTTGCTAACCAAGTTTTAATCTTGACCTTTGATCCATTCTAAGGCTAGGATGAAGCCAAGCCCATGACACCTTGCATGCCATTGAAGTCCACGGCCATATGGCTTTTGGAAGGCCATAATCACTTTGTCTTCATGCAATTTTCTCTCTTCTCTCTCTTCCAAAAACCCTAAACTCCATTAAAGCTTTCTTGAAGCTAGTTTCGGCCAAGCCTTGTTCTATACCATCCAACCACCCAAAATTCTATCTAACCAAGTTTTCTAAACCTAAACACAATCCTAAGAACATCTCTAGTTGAGAGTTCTTGTAAAATCTTTCATTTGAAGCTTGGAAACCTACTTGGAAAATTTTACCTAGAAGGTGAAATTTCTTGTTTTCCATTTCTAAACTCTTTTTCAAAGTTCTAAGCCATGATTTCTCCATGGTTTAAGCTTTCTTTTATGGTTAGTAACTTGTAGATTTTGTTTAAGTTTGTTAGGTGATTTGAAGGAGAAAATCGAAACCTAGAGGAGGTGTGAAAGAGTATTTTTGTCTTCATTTAAGGTAAGAGGAAGACAATTCTTATCATCCATGTGTGGTGGTAAGAAGATGGAGATTGATTGTTGATTGTAGAATCCATAAGGATTCCTTTGTTTGTGTTTGTTAGTAGCTTGTTTGTGTGGTTGTTAGTAACTTTCCTATTTGATATTTGTAATAATTTGTATGTAGTTGCATGTCTATAAGCTTTGATTTGTATGTCTACAAGCTTTGATAATTTTATGTGTTAGAAATGCATGATAATGTATAGGATGTGAATAACATGCTAAGGAATGTATGAATGTTCCAAAAAACACCACACCAAGGCTCATGGCCATTGACCAAAAGGAGAACCAAAATGTTCTCATTATTTTCCTAAAGTGTAATTTAATTAACCTAGGAAAATTAACAAGAGATAGAATTGTTTATATCAAAGAAAATGAATTTAGAAATCAAATAACACAAGTGCATATTTCGGCCAACATGCCAAACCAAAGATTCATGATTTCTAAAATCAATTCCAAACCATTTTCAATTAAAAAGATGCAATATATGTTAAAAAGAATTTTTCTAAAATGAGTTTTGAAGAAATAAATTGAATTGAATTAAGTTTAATCAACTAAAATTATTGATTTTACTATTAGAAAGGAAATACAGTAACTTTTGAGGATTTCTAACATATAGCTCATACTTTATTTTGAAGCATATTAGCGGTTCTCAAAAGGATTAAATTATATGGTTAAAATTAATTAAACAAAATTTTTATGAAAAAATTAGGAAACCATTAATATAATTTTATAAACAAAATACTGTCAATTTTTAGTAAAAACGGGCAAATAAGATAGAAAAGATGTCCAAAAGACAGTATACGGTATGAAAAATATTTTACGTAGTTTAAACGTATTATTTATTATTTTTGTTTTATTTAAACAGTAATTTTTAAGGGATTTGGACCATAAAATGATTTAAAAATCTTACGCGATTGAGAAAACGTATTAAAAACTCTACGCGATTTTAAAAACAGAAAAATAAATTTACGCGATTTAAAAACGTTTGTAAAAACGACGAGATTGCGAAAACGCGATAAAATTTCTACGCGATTGACCAAAATGATAATTTCTGTATTTTTTTTTCTGCTGTCGGGCTATGAGGTGAACCCGTACAGGCTTTGGTTCAGTATTTGTCCGGTGGGACTTACTGTATCTCTATATCTAGAGGATATATGTTTTTATTGAGGATATTTTGGTAATTTCTCATATATTGAGTTTATACCAGTTTTTGGTGGATTGGTTGACGAGGTGAATCACATCGTGTTGTCGATGCGATAAACGTAGTGTGGTTCATTGTCTTTATGAACTTGGAGACGTTAGTGTACGGGATCCCATATATGGACAGTCGGTCGCTCCGCTGGGCCGTGGTAACCGATAGCACACTAATGGACTCGACACGCACTATTTTTAATCGAGATTTTGTAAAGTCTAATAGTACATTGCCTGTAGTGACGCAACGTTAGACAGCGTGCTACACCACACCATGTGATGTTGGGCTATAGACGCAACGTGAGACCGTGGAATAGTTTGGTTGGGCAGCTGTGGTACTAATAGATTTTACGGGTCATTCTCTCTCTGATATCTGTATGTGTTTAGCTCCATGGAGTAGGATCGTGTCATATTGCATATGGTTATATCTTGGACATTATTTTATTTTATCTATTTTATTTTATCTGTTTATTGTCAAACTCTTATATTATTTTATCTGTGATATTATTTTATCTGTTATATTATTTTATCTGTGATATTATTTTATCTATGATATTATATGTTGTTATGATATTTAAATCTTTACACTATTCTGTTATTAATTACTGTTATAGCTTTTCATATTGCATGAACTGTATATCTGTTGTTTGTCGTTTTCTTATTTGCCATGATTGTGATGATTTTAGTTTGTCTTACCTCTTTATTATATGTGTTTTCTGTATATTTATTTACGTGGTAAAGAGTTTGAGGAAGAGAAACAGCCTCTTGAGATTTTGTATCCTGAGGAGGAGGAGGAGCAAAGAAGTCAAAGATCGGTCGACGACCAAGAACCATCCGATCATCCATATCCATTGGATGATTTGTTTGGGTATGGCGGTGCCAGGATTTTTGGGGTTTGTGACACTCGAGTTTCACGGTGGATCGTTAGCTTGGCATCTGCGTGGAGATAGAGACTCAGTGACTTACGTGAGACGGCTGACTGTGCCCCTACGACATATGTTTGATGGAGAGCCAGTGATGACGACTACTGTGTTTTTGCACTTGGAGTTGCCTTTATCTCTTAGGCGTCATTGGGGTGGTGTGTCCACTGAGCCTAGTGAGATGACTCTCGTATCGACTGCGCGGTCTCATGTCCGCCGAGTGTCGAGGCATCCTGGATATTTATCTTCTGATGAGTTTCCTGAAAGTGATCCATCAGAGGATTAAATATTTATGATGTGTATTTTTGGGCTCGTCTGCGTATGTATATATTGACTCTTTACTGTTTTTGTTTACTGTTTCTGTTTAAATATTTGTAGTGTAGTTGTAAATTATTTGTATAACTTATAACTTGGACCATATGTATTTTATGAGTGATGTTGTTCTGTTTGTTTTATATTTTCGCATTATTTTATTTAATAATATTCTGTTTAACAAGAATTATTTTACAACCCGTAGTAGTATGTAACAAATATTTTACAACTTGGGTAGATTTTATTTATTTTTTCTTTTATTTTTCTTTATATATGTGACATCCCCACCAGGGTGTTACATCGTTGGTAAGTAGGAATACCTTCATCTCACGAAAAGTCAGCTTCGTGATAATGAGTATATGATCTAGGCTCCAACGGATCAAGAAAGAGTCTGCTCAACTAGGACGGAGGCGGCCATTTCATCTATATGTACAAAGCGATGTTTACTCGCATCAGTGTCTGGCTTCCATTCTCCGACTTGCATTAGGAGTCTTAAACCATCTGCGGGTGGCTCCAAAGCAAATTCATTCAAATGCATAGGGCTTTATACGAACATACAAGATGATGTGTAGAGCTTTCCAGTGGTCATACTTTGTGGAGGCTTTCTTCTTCCTTTTCACCTAGTTCTTGCCTTCCGGGAATAATTTTTAAAAATGGTGGGTAACATTATCTGCCCAAACAAGGCGTAAAGTCTTCAAGCCATACCAAGAGTCTTTCAAGAATTTTAAGGACTTCTTCCGCAAAGAAAGTGCTCTGGGAACAATGCATTTTTATGTTACCCTAGAGGGCGCCCCACGACTTTATTTGTATTGGATGTAAGTAGTTTGGGAGCAGACGCAGGAGAAAATAGAGACTCTGTTGTTTGCTCTTGCTGAAGATGAAGCCAACATTCTTAACTTTCTAGTTGAGTGGGCTAATAAAAATAGGGCCATCTATTGTAAAGATGTATTAGATGAGCCTTCAAATTCTGTGAGAACCTTTTTGGGTATGTCGTGATTACTATAAGTATATTTACTTATCATTTTATTGTTTTGCTCAATTTTTTTAAGTATTATAACATTATATGTTCTTTTTCTTAAGAGCATGGCACCCCTTGCCAGTATCAAGGCTCTTGCATTGCGTTTGGCGCAAGGGAAAGTCGGGGCATTGGGCTCCACATCACAGCCGACAATCCCAACTCCTCAACCCTAACCTCAGGCTACTAACTAGGAGGCAGATCCCGTATCTCCTATCCAAACCCTCAGGCCGTGTAAGAGGAAGGGTGACGACCAAAAGGGAAAGAAGGGGAAGAAACTGATGATCGAAGGGTCTCTCATCGATCTCACTATTGGCTGGGAAATAAAAATCCCAGAGGGTGCCCCTCTCTGCTTCACTGCCTCTTCAATATCGGGTCGGATGGTTGATCTCGGTCAAATCATAGACAACACTCTTCTAATCCTAGTAGATTAAGATGTCCTAATAGAGCAGGACTTGATTGAGCTAATTTGGGTGCTGGGGTTCGATCTTTGCGCAACGCCTCCATGCTCTGCTTCCTATAATCGACATTTGAACAAGTGCACTAGGCCCAAGATTCAGAGAATAAGCTAAACACCCTTTGAGGTGAAAAGAAAAACTTGCAGGTGGAAATGGCTCAGAAGGACAGGCAACTTAAGCAGGTAGTTGAGGAGCACGGTCTGCGGAAGACCGAAATAACTGGGCTCCAAAAGAAAATAGAGGAAGGAAAGGCTCGGGAGAAGATTCTAAGGACCAGATAGCTTCCACTAAGGCCAGCTTAACTGCCCTCCGGGTGGAGAACGAGGTCCTCAAGCAATTCAAGGAGAAGCTGAAAAACGACATGGCCTATCTTAAAGATAAACGAGCCACCTCTATGGATGAATCATTTTTCCAACACACTTGCCCAACTCTGTCTACCGAACTTAGATCTCGTTATCGATGGTGTCAGATCATGGAAGGTGGTCAGAGACGACCTCATTGTAGATGTTGTAACTGAAATCACTTCCAAGAACCAAGTTCGTATAACGGATGCCAGTGAGGATAAAGGTGAGGAAAATGAGGAGCCGGATCAAGAAGAGGAGGCTGAGATGGAGAAGACTAGCCATGAGGAGCCCAACTTGGATGCATGACCTTATATTTTGGTTTCTACTATTGCCCTTTGCATGGGCTTTTTAATGTTACCAAGTGGCCTCAATACTCAAGAGAGGGATGAATTGAGTTTATAAAATAAGTTCGCAAATCTTTCGCAAAACACTTGATTATTGATTTTTGTTGAAGCTATTGATTGATAGAGATGAATGACTAATGAAGATTGAACTCTTTCACTCACAAAAGAACCAAATAAGATAGTATTCAAGCAAGCAAGTATAATCAATGTATAAAGGTAAAAGAGTAGGGTTAAGAAAGTCAAACACAAGGTTTATCCTAATTCAGCCATCAATCCACTTGTGACCTATGTTCAGTCCTCAAGCAACCACTCGATATTTTCTAATATATCTTTAAGCTTCAATATATGCTTGATAACCTTTGTAAACTAGAGCACTCAACACATTGAGATACCTCACCCTTTGTACTTGAGCCTCTACTTTTAAGGGATGCCTCACCATTTACAATTTGGAGGGATGCCTCACCTTCTTTTACAGAATAATCAAGGTTGATAGAATAAAACTCTCACAAGAGTAATTAATACAAATTGAAGTCCTAACAATGCTCTTCAAGAATATCTTAAGTGATTATGCAAAAACATAGCAATAAGGGTTTTTGAGATTGATTCTCGGATTAGAATGATAGAAGTAAGTTTCAAGTTGATGGTTAGCCATTAATGATGCCCCAACTCAAGTATATATAGAGTTTTTGATCAATGGATCTGTTGGGGACTATAATGGGCAGCATTAAATGCACCTAATATAATTGTTGGGCAATGTCAGACCAGTTGTAATCGATTACACAATGCTTGTAATCGATTACATGACTATTTGAACGTGTTCTTGGCTTTCTAGGTAGGATGTAATCGATTATTAGCCTTGTGTAATCGATTATTAGCCTTGTGTAATCGATTACATGGCCTCTGCCAGACTTGTAATCGATTACAGCTTCAGTGTAATCGATTACAAGGCTTCTGTCATGCTTGTAATCGATTATATGCTCAATGTAATCGAATGCATTAGAGAAAAAGTAGGGGTAGCACTTATTGTGGAAAAGATGGGAGAATCTCGCCTTAGGTGGTTTGGACATGTAAGGAGAAGACCCTTAGAAGCCCCTGTAAGAAGAGTAGATCAGATGGAGAATAGCCCAATAGCTAGAGGTAGAGGAAGACCAAGAAAGACTATAGGTGAAACGGTTAAAAAAGATCTAGATTTGAATAGCTTTTCTGAAGACTTGGTTCATGATAGGACACAATGGCGTCGTCTGATCCATGTAGTCGACCCCACCTAGTGGGAAAAGGCTTGGTTGTTGTTGTTGTTGTTGATTACATTGGCCCTTGAACACATTTTTCAAGCCCAATTAAGTATGCATGTCATTCTTAACTTAAAGAAACTTGGATTTGACAAGATTAACATATGTTTTACAAAATCCAAGATTGAAATCAACATTTCTATAAAATATGAACTTTGAATTTCAAGTTGATTTAAAAAGATCTTGAAAACCATTTGGAGATTATTGAGATACCTTGAGAGCATTTCACATTGATATTCTAAGACCGATAACCTATATCTAATATACTTTTTTTTATCTTGGTTTTCTTTTTTTGATCTTGGTCTTTTTTTTTATCTTGGTCTTCATCTTGACTTTATTATCATAAAAAATTCATTTAATATGCTTCAAGACATATGCATTCACATTCTCCTCCTTTTTGATGATGACAAAAAAACATTGAAAAAAGGAAAGAAACATTTGCATTTGTTCATCAGATATTTAAGCGTAACTTTCCCTCGTAATGTATGCATGAGATAGGATAAATGATTTTCATGAAAAAGCTCAAAAATCCCCCGTACTCATGTAGCATATATCTTTTAATTTAATTTCAATAATCTCTCCCCCGTTGGCATTATAAAAAAGACATAAGCATTCAATCAAAATTTCGGCAACATTTCAACAAGATTTCATGATTACCCACAAAGAAAATCAACAGGAAACAATAGGATATATGGTTCAACCCATTCAGTTCATAATCAGTATACTTAGTACAAACATGATCAATAATTAGAGTATAACTAGCCAGATCATTATCAGTTATCAACACAAGAATAACAAATGCATATGAGAAACAATGTATCAGATTTTATAATCATTAATACCAAAAGGATCCAAAGTCATATACAAATATAAAAGTGCTACGGGGTTAGACAGTATATAAACAAGGAATCATCATGACTAAGCCCCATGGTCACTGTCAGTCGCCTCGCTATCACTATTAGTGCCACCAGCCACGTCTCCAAGATCCACATCATCATCATGCCAAATCATCCTTAGAACCAAGAATCTCCCCGTTGTCATCAGGAACTCTAGCGGTAGCACCAGAAGGACCGACAAAGGAGATGGGAACAGGTGGTGTAGTAGAGGAGATGGGAACATTGACATCTCTCCTCGGTACATATCTGAGACCCTCTAGAAAAGATCGAATTGAAGCCAACTCCAGTCCTTGATGATCTACTTTTTGCTCAAGACGCTCTATGCCCATTCGCAAGTTGTGCATTTCCTGAAGCAATAATTCCAAACTGGCTGTGGGAACAGGCTAGGGCTGGTCCTCATCCTCATCAGCAGCCTCAGCCTCATGAGGGATGTTTCCATAACTCCTATGAAGGAGATAATACCATTTATCCTCCAGTTTTCTCAGCTGAAGCTTGTGCAGAGTATGCACACCAATTGACTGTGGTCCCTTAGAGTTGGTATCCTTTGTCTCCCCAGATAATGAAATATGGAAGGGCTCTAGAATGGCTGTTACTAACATAGCATATGGTAGAGCATGTGCTTTCTTTCTTGCTTCCAACATGTGTTGTATGATGAAGTAGGCCTAGTTTATTGGCCTTTCGGTGTTCATGGCCCATAAAATTAGCACATCATCTTTTAGAACTTAGGAATAGTTATCTCCCCTAGGGACCAAGCCTTTAGCCACGAGGTAATGCAACACTCTGTTTTCCATAGTTAACCTAGTGGCCATTACCCTCCGTTTGCCCCTATGAATTTTATATCCAACTCTCAGTAAGGAAATTAAGGATGCCTTATACTCATAGTTAGCACCACATGCATTCTCATCACCATAGAGCTTTGCACCATCAGAGGTCAGTTTGGTAAGCCTATACCGGAGCTCTCTAGTAACAACAATTGGTTTATTCTTAACTTCTGAGATCAGGTAATTATCCTCATACTTTAAATTTGCATAGAAGACTTTAACAAGATCAAGATATATTTCTTTCTTGATGCTTAGAAAATCTAGTAATTCTAATCTTTCTATCAACCTAAAACTGTCCAGGTGCTCACTAGAGCAAAAATCCAATGTGAGATACCTAGGGGAGATGATTTTTCGAAGTTGGAAGTTTTTCCGGAAGTGCTCAGCCTTCTTAGCAATTCCAAAGTGTTAGGTGAGATCCAACCCTGAAATAGTGAGTGGAGGAGCGCTGGAAGATGTTCCTATAGAGGCCCATGTTCTTGGTTTCTTAGTACGCCTAGAGGATTCAGTCATTGGAGAGTAATGAGTTGAAAGAGGGGGTGAAAGGGAAAGGTGCTTTGAAATGTGTAGGTGAAGGAGGTGATGGAAAACCAAAAAGAGAATTTCTGGTGGTTTGGTTCATGGGTAAAGAGAGAGAGAGAGATATGAACGAGTGACGGGATTTAGGTGGTGATTTTGGTGGTTTTTGGTGAGATTTGATGGAGTTGTTTTGTGGAGAGTAGAATTTCGAGTGAATGGGAGGTGAATGGAGTGATTTGGTTGAGTTTTGAGAGAGAAATTAAGGATTTGGGGATGAGATGAATCGTGGCTTAGAAAGAGAAAGAAGAGGTTCCAAGCAAAAAATGGTTGTTCGCGCATCTGAGACCCTTTTAAAACCCCTTTGTAATTGATTACATTGGGGGTGTAATTAATTACACACGTTTTGGGTTCCTTGTAATCGATTACAAAGTTGGTGTAAATATTACATGCCTTATGGGAATGTTGTAATCAATTACATTGGAGGTGTAATCGATTATATGCTTTCTGACTTGGGTTGAAATACTTGACAGAGCCTTTGTAATCGATTACAAAGGTCCTGTAATCGATTACAACCCTTTTAAGATCAAATTTTGCACTTCAAACAGTACAGGACTAACTTTAAACTTTCCAAATTACTTCCAAAACATCCCAAAACATTTTCAAACCTTCTGTAATCATGACAACTAACCAGTTCTTGATCTAACACACATGTTTTTGTAAAAACATCACCTTGGTCAAGGATTAAACCACTTTAACAAGATTGGTGTGAGTTGAGCTATTTGGAGGACTTAGTCATGATGGAGTACCTGTAAAACAAACTTAGAGGAGCCTTTGATACTCAAGTCAGTATTGGATTAAGAAAAAAATGATCAAAATAAGATGATTGTGCAACAAAATAACACATTGTGCATCAAAACTAACAGATTTTGAAATTATGCAGTAAGGTTTTGTCATTATACAGAAAATGACTCATGATGCAATAAATGACAGATTATGCAATAGAGTGCCATGTTATGCAGCAGAATACCATATTGTGCAGCAGCATGATAGATTATGCAATAGAATGGTGAATTATGCTGCAAAATGGCAAATTATGCAAAAAAACTAAGTTATATGCATGATTGATCTAATATGCCAAGTTCACTTCTTATATAAAAGAGTGCTTATTTATTTAAAGGCTTAGTGAAGATATCAAATAGTTGTTTAGTGGTTTCAACAAACTCAAGCATGTAATCACCTTTTTTAACATAATCCCTTATAAAATGATGCATTATTTCTATGTGCTTTGTTCTTGAGTGAAAAATGGGATTTTTAGACAAATTGATTGCACCGGTGTTATCACACCTTATAGGAATGCGATCAAGCTCAAGACCATAGTCTAGAAGTTGTTGCTTCATCTAAAGGACTTGAGCACAACAACTCCCAACTGCAATATATTCAGCTTCAATTGTAGACAATGTCACACTATTTTGTTTCTTGTTATGCCAAGAAACTAATGAGCTTCCAAGCAAGTAGCATGTCCCACTAGTACTGTTCCTATCCATTTTGCATCTAGCAAAATCAGAATCGCAATAACTAATTAGGCTACATGAGACACCCTTAGGGTACCACAAACCCATTTGTGAAATGCCTACTAGATATTTCATAATTCTTTTTACAGTACAAAGGTGAGATTCTTTAGGAATTGCTTGAAATCTAGCACACATGCATACACTAAACACGATATCTGGGCTACTTGTGGTAAGATAAAGGAGTGACCCAATCATACCTCTATACTTTGTAATTTCTACAGATTTACCTCCTTCGTCTTTGTCCAAACAATAAGAAGTGCTCATTGGTGTAGCTATATACTTGCTATTGTCCATTCCAAATTTTTTTAGCAGCTCCTTGCAATACTTGGATTGACTTATGAAAGTCTCATCCCTTGTTTGCTTGATTTGGAGACCAATGAAGAAGTTAAGCTTACCCATTATTGACATCTCAAATTCACTTTGCATAATGTTAGCAAACTCCTTGCAAAGAGACTCATTAATGGCACTAAATATGATATCATCAACATATATTTGAACAAGAAGTATATCATGTTGTTTATACTTAATGAAAAGAGTAGTGTCAACCTTTCCTCTAGAGAATTCTTTTTCCAAAAGAAACTTTCTCAACTTTTCATACTAAGCTCTAGGAGCTTATTTTAAGCCATACAAGGCCTTTTTCAATTTAAAAACATGGTTGGACAGTTCAAAATTTTCAAAATCAAGAAGTTGTTCCACATATACTTCTTCTTGTATGAAACCATTCAAAAAAGCACTTTTAACATCCATTTAGTAAACTTGAAGTCCATGATGCATGTATATGCAAGTAACATTCTAATGGCTTCTACTCTAGCTACAAGAGCATATGTTTCCTCATAATCTATTCCTTCTTCTTGATTATAACCTTTAACAACAAGCCTAACTTTGTTTCTTATTATTAAGCTCGTTTGATCAAGTTTATTCCTAAAGACCTATTTGGTACCAAACTTGATTTCTTTCAAATTGGTTTAGTTTATCTTGCATGACCAAGATCCAATGTTCATCATCAATGGCCTCATTTATGTCTTTAGGTTTAACGTGAGAGATAAATATCATATGGTTGCATGCATTTTTAAGCGAGTTTCAAGTAATTACCCCTTTTGATACATCACCGATCACCTTGTCAAGAGAATGATATCTTGATATTCTCCATTCCTTAGGTAGGTCCATGATTTCTGAATCCTCTTGCCTTGAGGGATCATAAGGTCTCTTTTCTTGTTTCTTAGGATCTTTCTCTTGATTCTCCAAGTGTGTTCTTGCCAAGATTTCCACAACCTCATCAACAAACTCCTTTCTTGCCTCATTTTGGTTAGTTTCATCAAAAGCAACATGTATTGATTCTTCAATAATTATAGTTCTCTTGTTATAAATTCGAAAGGATTTACTACTAAGTGAATAACCAAGAAATATTCTCTCATCGGATTTAGCATCAAAGTTGCCAAGGTTTTCTTTTCTATTATTTAAAACAAAGCATTTGCTACCAAATATATGAAGGTGAGAAATGTTTGGTTTCCTTCCTTTGTATAGTTCATAGATGATTTTCTTTAAAATAAGTCTTATTATAATCCTATTCATTACATAACAAGCAGTACTTATCGCATCTGCCCAAAAATACTTAGGAAAACTTGTTTCATTGAGTATAGTCCTTGTTAACTCTTCTAAAGATTAAATTTTTCTTTCAACCACTCTATTTTTTTGTGGAGTTCTAGGAGTAGAAAAATTATGCTCAATGTTATTTTCATTGCAAAACATTTCAAATTCATGATTTTAAAATTCTCCACCACGATCACTTCTTATGGATGCACTGCTATAATTCTTCTCATTTTGAATAACCTTTGCAAGTTTTCTAAATGTATGAAAGACATCATTCTTATGAATAAGGAAAAAAGTCCATGTAAATCTAGAGTAATCATCCACAATCACAAAAGTATAGTAGTTACCCTCAAAGCTCATAATTCTTGATGGTTCAAAAAGATCCATGTGCAAAAGTTGTAAAGGTTTAGTAGAAGAAATAATATTTTTAGCTTTGAAAGAAACTCTTACTTGTTTACCCTTTTCACATGCATCACAAAGTTTATTTTTCTCAAATTTGAACTTTGGAATACTAATTACTAAATCTTTAGAAACAAGTTTGTTTAGGTGATCCATATGAATATGGGCAATTCTCTTATGCCATAGCCATGAATCACTCTCTTTACTCATAAGACATCTTGCATTTTGAGAGATAATATCATCAAAGTTAATCATATATATATATATTATCAATTCTATGACTAACAAACTTAACTTGCTTGTTATCCTTACCCTCAATTATGCATCAATTAGAATCAAATATAACTTTATTACCTTTATCACATAATTGACTAATACTTAGCAAGTTATGTTTAAGTCTTTCCACATACAAAACATTATCAATTGAAGTTAAGGAATCCTTACCAACTTTTCCAATACTAAGGATCATTCTTTTGTTGTTGTCCCCATATGTGACATGACCATTCTTCTTTGGTACAAGAAAGGATAACTTGGATCCATCACCCGTCATGTGCTTAGAGCATCCACTATCAAGATACTAACTTAAGCTTTTAGTCTTTAAGCACACCTACAACACACATTCAAGTTTTAACATTTGGTACCTAAATTGTCTTGGGTCTTTGTGTATTAGAGTTAGGCAATGTACCCTTTGGAACCCAAACCATTTTAATTCCAACCTTGGTGTTTATGTTCTTTCTAACATTAAATGTAGATACACTATGCCCTTTCTTTATACAATGAAAGCATTTGATAAATGGGTTACTGATAATCACATATTTTATTCATTAAGAAACCCTTATGTTTAGTCATTTACACTCTCCATATTCTTAATTGATTGAGTTTGGTATGATTTTGTGAGTTTAAGCTCAAATTGGTCCTAATTGAATATTTTCAAATTATTAGACTTGACACTGTTTCTGTATTTTGGCCATAACTTGAGTTCCTAATATCTGATAATCATGAATTTTACCTTGTAGGAAAGCTAGGAGGAAGCTCTACAACTTTGATGAAGATCTCGAAGTCCGAAACAGATGTCTAAGGGACCTAAGTTTACATAGAAGTCAAAATACAGGTTCTGTCACTAGAATCCGAACAGTGTGCACTCATAAAATCATATCTCAAGTTGTAATAATGGAGATGGGCTGAAATTTGGATAGTTGATATTTAAGATCTAAATAAACAACTTTCATGAAGAACACTTTTTGAAAAAATGAATTCTAATGGGTCAGTTTGAGCTTGCAAGTCGGAACAGAGGTACTGAAGTTGGGTTTGAGTGACCTGTGGTATTTGGGCCATATCTTGGGCTGTAGGAAGCCAAATTGGATGATCTAGATATGCATGTTATAGCTAAGACAAAGATATACAACTTTCATGAAGAGTACTTTTCATGGATCTGAAGTCTAATTGGTCGTTTTTGGCTTCCAAGTCAGACACGAAATTTTCAACCTCAACCACCCACTCATCCATCCACTAATCCACTAATCCACTCATCCACTCACCCACTCATCCACTAATCCACCCACTCATCCACTCATCTACTAATCCAACCACTCAACCACTCCACCCACTCATCCACTAATCCACCCACTCATCCATCCACTCACCCATTTATCTCCATAATTTCCCACTCACCAAAAGTCCTTTGGCATTTTCCACTCAACCAACCCACTTAACTATTCCACTCACTCATCCACTAAACCAATCCACTAAACCAACCCACTCAAACACTCCACTCACTCACCCACTCATCCACCCACTTCCCTTTGTCATTTTGTTACCCTAGACTTCTATAAAAGGCACCATTGGTTATCATGAACAAGATGTATTCTCCTTCATTTCTCTCATAGTTTCTTCATAGTTTCTCATAGTTTTGTATATTTTGATGCTCCCCTTCATGGTAATGGAGGGCTAAGCTACTTTGGGTCAATTTAGAACTCTTGAAGAGATTGTGGTTTGGATTCTTGAGACCTTGGTTATGTATTGTATTTGATTTGTAATTGAATTCCTCATTTCTTCTTCTTTTTCTTCTTCTTGATCTTGAATGCATGAATGGTGATTCTATTTATGTTGATCTGATTGATCTTGGTTTAAGATTGAGATTTGTGATGAAACTTAGAACTGATTGATTTAAACTAATCACATAAATGAAGATTGAGATTTGTGATGAAACTTAGAAATTGATCTAAATTAATCACAATGAAAAGGTTAGGTTATTGATTTGTGCCTAAGTTAATTGAATTCGGATTGAAATTAACATAGATCTTCATGAATGGTGCGATTTAAATTTGTGTTTATCACTTGTTAATTGAATTCTAGACGATCGTCTAGTATGAATTCTGGATTTGATGCAGAGATCTCGGTTAGATCCAAATTAACAATTCAATTGCGCTTCAAGTGTTCTATGAAGGGTGATCAGCGATGTCGCACTCGCCTCAAAATAGACTAGGATTTATGGAATATAGCATAGTGCATAACCTAGGTCATCTCCCAAGGACCAATTCGGATTTCTCAAGCATATTATAAATTATCAATAAGTAGGGGGTTTTGTTCATTGCAATAAGTGAAAACGAATTTAAATTGAGAAAATTCAATTAAGGAAACACCAATCCAAGGTCTTCAATTCAAGTGGCAGAATTAATCATTGTTCAAGAGAATGAATTTCATTGTTTAATCACCTCTGTTAATCCGAAATTAACTAGATAATCACCTAGCATTTTATCAATTCAAACAGAATCACAATCGCAATTCTTGATTAATATTGATTTAGGAACAAATTTGGATTAACATAGATTATCAATCGATGATCTATTCTCCCTTAGATTCAGATTAATCAACCCTAATTCTAACTTCAATTTCGAAATTCTAATCAATTCAATTGAAGAAGGAGAAGAGGGAAGAACACAACGTAATTTATAATTAAACAAGAGAACTCAAAACTCTAACCACAATCATTGAATTCCTTGGATTGATTGGAGCTTTAGCCTTCCATGGCCATCACGAAAATTACAGAGAAGAGAGTAAAACGAAAAAATAGAGAGAATAGAGAAAAAGGGTTTCTGTAAATCTGTTTGTAACTGAATCACAACCAAATCAAAAGCTAAATTCGAAATCTGCCTCAACCTATTTGTAACTGAAAGTTCTTATGTAATTCCTAATCTACCCCTGGCCCAAACTGTAGCCCTCTGAATAAGCTTTTCAGAGACATATCATTTGCCTTAATTGGGCTTAAATTGAGGGAGATAGGCCCAAATCATTGAGGAAAGGTCCAAGCATTGTGACAGCAACAGCATCCTGACTTTGAGGCCCAATTTCGCCTTGAATTCAGCTGAATTAGAAAAATTACATTAGACACCAGATTGTAGATCTTCATCTCAGCTTTCAGGGGACTCCAAGATCATCCAAATACGATATTTGTAGCCCAAGTTATGGCCTGTACAAGACAAAAAGGTCAAAATGAGTTAAAATCCGAAAATTAATGAAGTTTTTACAATTAAGCTCAATGAAGACCAATCATCTAAAACTCATCTACAAACATAATATTGGACACAATTAACATCAATTAGGTCAAATATGAAGCAATAATGAATGGCTCAAAATTGATTGATCAAAGGGTCTATGATTGAATCCACCCAATCTTGGATAGGTTTCTAAATTGGCTACTCTTTAATTGTTATTTCTTCCTTTAATTTTGTTAAGTGCGATCTTAAACTGTCAAACCCCCCTTTTTGCTAACTTTCACTTGATT
The DNA here is from genome assembly GCA_029884605.1 of Ormosia emarginata. Taxonomy (NCBI): domain Eukaryota; kingdom Viridiplantae; phylum Streptophyta; class Magnoliopsida; order Fabales; family Fabaceae; genus Ormosia; species Ormosia emarginata. Next base: position 7,518,028 of record JAQQTP010000056.1, on the reverse strand, counting down.
TGATTAAATTGCATTTACGATCCTTGAGGAGACGATCCGGTGTTGTTCACTATACTACAAGTTTAGGTAATAACTTCGGTTATAATTTTGATTTGAGTTCTAAGGCAAAATTTTGGCGCCGTTGCCAAGGATTAGTAAGTGTAATCTTTTCATTTTAAGTGTTTTTACTAACCTTTGCTTTTTATTAACTTTTCTAACAATGGACCATGCATAATGGAGTCAAAACTTGAGGAATTGACTTCTTTGGTAAGACATATAGTAGTGAGACAACAATCACCTGCTAAGAAGCTACACTTGTGTGTAACATTTGTTTTTGTTCATCTCACCCCACATATGCATGCCCTACACTTCAAGATGGTAGTTCTGTTTTTTTCCATATCAATTTGTTGCAAAGAAATGATTATTTTCCTAATGAACCACGCTTCCAAAGAAGGAATGAGTTATGACCCTTCTTCAACACATACAACCCTAGCTGGGAATACTATCCGGATCTGGGATATGGCAATACGGCATCACTACAGCAACAATCATTTCAATATGAGCAGTCATTCCAGCAGATAACAAGCCCATCAACCACAAAACTTGAGCCTTCATAGGAGGACTTGATGAAAACCCAAATTGAGTTCCAACAGAATTTCACTGCCACTATTCAGGATTTAACAACCCAAATTGAGCAGATGACAACCACTATTAATGAACTGAGAAGTCAAGAGTCAGACCAACTCTCTTCCCAAACAATTCCCAACTCCCTGCATTCTAATTGTCATATTGATTTACCTGCAGATTTAGTTGAGGAAACTCATGATGAGTTGTGTGGGACTTTGAATTTCCCGATTTTATTGATTTTAATGATTCTATCAATTGCAACTCATGTACTTGATTGTGACGGTGATATAAAATGTGTTATGTGTCTTTGAGATTTCTGCATATTTGAAAGTATGATTCTGTTTACGCAATCTAATGATATTGAAGGGTCTATCAACAATGCGGTTGTAGAATCAAACACATAGGGAGGTGGAGTTGAAGGCCATTGAGGAATTTTCAAAGAAGGAGGAAAGACAACATATGACAAGAACTCTTGAAGTGGATTTTGTTTTTGGGCCATGGTCCAATATAATCAATGAAAGCGAGAATTGCCAAATTACACGTGTTGCATGCCATTGGTGAAGTCAAGGAAATTAAGAAAGACCAATGGGACCCCAATGGGAGCCCTCATGTCGCAAGCTTAACTTGGTCATTACACTTCAACCAATGGGACCCTAGTAAAAGCTATCATGTTGTGTCAACCATAACTTGGTCATCACGTTTCAACCAATGGGATCTGGTGGAGTCTTTTCACCAACCTCACTTAATAGGACCAATGGACACCGCCTCAAACAAGATATGAACTTCCGAGAGAATGCGAAAGGTGATGAACCTTCTCCATCCGCATTATGAATAAAAAAAAAAAAAAAAAAAAGACAAAAAAGAAAAAAAAAAGAAAAAGCCACAGGTTGTGTGCCATAATGAGGTAGGTAGTGCCATTAAATTTTGTCACTCGGAAGCATGTGGAGGTCACTTTTTCTTCAGGCGACAACAATGCGAAAATCTTGCGGTATGGATTTTTATTGGCCTACTTTATTCAAGGTCTCATTACACCTTTTGCAAAAGTGGGAAATTGGTAAAAAAAAAAAGTTCTGCTTTGAGATTATCATCACCTACTCCTTGGAAAATTGAGATCTAGGTGGCACGCTTCTTTTCTTTGTCAAACACATGTACCCTCCTCCTCCGTAGATATTGAGGATCCTAGGAATGGTAATGCGCTTAAAGTTAATGGACAAAGACTAACCATTCTGGAAAACCAAGTTCTTGAGTTCTTTGTGTTGCTTAAAGTGGCGAATACGAGAAAAGACTCTCAAGTCGGTTTATTTTTCGGAAAATAAGAAATCCTTCTTCTCCTTCAAAATGGATGTCATTCTTTCAAACATGAGAAAACATTTTCCTTCTCTTCCTCAAAATGCTCGAGAGAAAATCTACAAAGTTCGATGTGAAAGATTGAGACTTGTTAATGCACAAAGGTATGCCGAAAGATGTACGTTGGATAATTGAAGCAAAGGTCCGATTAGCGAGTGAGTCCTCAATTTCATTTGACTCATATATGCCTTCTTGGAAGAAGTTCATATTCTAAAAGGAGAAGAGCAAAAAGGTTACAAGTCCGTCACAAATGTGGACGATGGAACGTAATAAGCGATGTTATACTTTGGGGATGGTTTCACAAATAGAAAGATAAAATTTTCTTCATTAAGAATGGATCGAGTAAGGAGTCATTAGATGATATCTTATTGACTCTTGAGACGCATTCTTGTGGATTAGTGCATCGTGAAATTCTTAAATTGTGGAATCTCTTCAAGGATGAAGAAAAACGCTACGAAGGGAATCGACTTAAAAGACCTTTTTGCCAATTTATAAGAAAATTGGATGGGAAGCTTATCCTCGACTCATAGAAGACGTTTAAGTCGTTATTAGACGTTAAACCAGAGGCAGATGTGAGCCATATCCACAAACAATCTGTATATATCATCTTCTTCTTCTTCTTCATGTCATCTCTCAAACAAAAGAAAATAAAAAAAAAAAAAAAAAAAAAAAAAAAAAAAAACAAAACAAAAACAAAAAAAACAAAAAAAGACAAAAAAAAAAAAAAATGTATACGTTTAGGGTTGGCTTTGGTAACACAAACCGTGAATGGGGAAATGCATGCATCAAATCCAATAGGATTAATTGAAAAACAAAGAAGGTAGATTGTATCTCACATGTGAAAATTCGTATTATGGCCACTTGTCCCTTTTGGGAGCCCATGTTATTAAATGTTTCTTGAATGGGTCGAATCTTGGTCAACAATGCTTTGGCACAAAGCCGAAAGAGCAGACTACCTCCATCCCAATCTTAAGTAAGTATACACTCATCTTCCATCAAGTTTTTCTAACAATCTCAAAAAAAAAAAAGGAAGGACGTGATGTCTACTGCGCTCATGACGTGCAGTATAAAGATACGCCATGGAAACTGTACATACAGGTATGTCATCAAAAATTTCTATTTCTTTTATCTTTGTATCATTTTGTTGTATTTTGATTTTTGTACAGTGATCCTTTGAGCAGGGTCCTTCGGGGGTTTCTAGACTTCTTTACCTTGATGGTTTTCTTGAAGTCAAAAAAAAAAAAAAGATTCTGTGTTTCTTAATTTCAACCTTTTCTGACAACAGCCAACCTACCCTTATAGGTGCAATTATTTCCCTTTCCATTCTTTTTCTTATTTAAACACTCCATTTTCACTATTTTCCTTCAACTCAGAAACACTCAAAGGGAGGAAGAGTATAGAATGGGGGCTTCTATTCGTAACCTCAAAAATGTCTGTGTTTTTTGTGGGTCAAGTTATGGGAAGGGATTAGAGTTTGTAAACGCAGCTAGCACTCTTGGTCGATCACTTGCTGCGAGGAATATTCATCTTGTATATGGGGGAGGTTGTCGTGGGTTAATGGGGGCTGTATCACTTCTTTGCTTTTTTAGGAGGCGGTGTTTTTAGGTGTTATTCCTAAACTTTTAGAATAACATCATTTGGAAGGACATTGGAGAAGAAATTCGAATAACATCTATGCATGGACGAATGAAAACAATGGTTGACAATTATGCATTTCTTGTCTTACCAGTGGTTTTGGTACTTTGGAAGAAATTTTTCAAATTGTCTCTTGGTAATCGAACATCCACCATAGACCCTTTGGTTTGTTGAATGTTAATAATTTCTTTGATCTTTTGTTATCTTTTCTTGACAAAGTCAGTAGAACGAAATTTATCACTCCTTCAAGACAACTTCTTATCTCTACCTCCACTATTGATGAGCTCATTGATAAATTAGAAGCTTTTGAGTATGTACCGATCGGTATTAGCTCGAATAGATTGGTCAACAGAAGGGCGAAGGAAGTAACAAGAAACAAAAGCCGGATCTGACACTTTCTCTTTAATGGGTTTGATTTTATTAAAGAAAAAAAAATTTGTTGTTTTGTTTGGAAAGTATGATATGATTGTCATGGACTTATTAAACCAATTAGTGATGGCGAGTAAGGAGAATTTTACTCTTGAGACGCATCTTAATTGGTGGCAGTAAGGAGTTTTTTAGGTAGTAATTAATTAGTATTAAATTGTGGAAGTACTAACGTTTTCTTGTTTGATTTCTTTTCGTGGTCGATGCGTTTTTGTGCTTCTTTCTTTGGCGTTGATTCACTTCTTATCAGGTTGTGTTGCTCTTTTCTATATCTCTCTTTCACATTGAGGGCAATGTTATATTAAGTGTGGGGAAGAGATTTTAGCATGTTTCTTTTCTTTTGGTTTGTTAAAAAAAATAAAAAAAAATAAAAACAAAAAAAAAAGGGGTTCATTGCATGATTGAATAACTTTTCTCCCTTCTTGAACTGATATGCTTGGTGATGGATGATTGAATTGATGAATTGAGTTTGATGGATGCATACCTTGTGAGATTTTGAGCCTAATGGATGGATTCAACATTTGTGTCATTCTCTTCTTTCTTGTGTGATTTTCACTCATGTTAATGACCACTCTAGAACTTGCTTTGATTCTTTTTTAGGCTACATTTCACTTGCATGCATAAACATGATTGAGGTCCTCTTTCTTAATTAGCTAGTTTAACCAAATAGCCAACCTTGTTTTCAATATGATATCAAGCACTCTTTTGACTTCTTGAAAATTCTCTGATTCCTGCCAACCTTGTATATTTTCCTTTGCTTAACCCCTTTGAGCTTATTTGACCATTCCTTGTTTCTAGCTCATTATGTGCCTTAAATGAAAAATCGTGTTCTTACTTTACCTTAGGGAATAAAAGAACATTAGCTTGGTTAATGGATGAGTTTTTGAACAAGTGTGGGGTGTGTGTACAAAATGGTTGTTGAAAAAGGAAAGAGTGCCTAAAAAAAAAATGGAGAAAATGTATGTATATAGTTATGTTCATATATATATATATATAAAAAAAAAAAAAAGAAAAAAAAGAAAAGGATTGGGAAATGAATATGTAAAGGGATATACACTAGAGTTGGGATGAACTTTTATGCTTGTTATTTGAACTCGATTTGCTTTTATTCTCTTTGGTATTTATATTCTCATATCCATTTTATCCTCTTCTTTGCCTTGACCTCACTACAACCTTGAATAAAGTCCTCATGATTTGTGTGTGCATGTGTTTTGAGTAGTGGAGAAGTAGAAGATAAAAAGTTATGGTAGTGTAATTTTCATGGGTTGAATTGAGTGAAATACCTACCTTTTAAACACTTGAGAGATTGAGAGGGAATCTTGTGAAGATCTATCATTCTCGATTCATGTTGAAGATACCTTGCTTGTTGGTTTGAGATGTGGAGAATTGTTAACTCATGAATGTTTTGATCCCTTGAACCTTTGGTTGTTCTTCTTGATTGTAAAATTTTGGGCTCTTGAATGTCGTTGGAATTTAAATTTTTGTTAATCTCTTATGTCCTTGTTTTGATCTTGAGTTTTGCCCAGGAGTGCAAAAAGTTAAGTGTGGGGGAATTTGATAATCACATATTTTATTCATTAAGAAACCCTTATGTTTAGTCATTTACACTCTCCATATTCTTAATTGATTGAGTTTGGTATGATTTTGTGAGTTTAAGCTCAAATTGGTTCTAATTGAATATTTTCAGCATTATTGAGACTTGACACTGTTTCTGTATTTTGGCCATAACTTGAGTTCCTAATATCTGATAATCATGAATTTTACATTGTAGGAAAGCTAGGAGGAAGCTCTACAACTTTGATGAAGATCTCAAAGTCCGAAACAGATGTCTAAGGGACCTAAGTTTACATGGAAGTTAGAATATGGGTTCTGTCACTAGAATCCGAACGGTGTGCACTCATAAAATCATATCTCAAGCTGTAATAATGGAGATGGGCTGAAATTTGGATAGTTGATAGTTAAGATCCAAATAAACAACTTTCATGAAGAACACTTTTTGAAAAAATGAATTCTAATGGGTCAGTTTGAGCTTGCAATTCGGAACAGAGGTACTGAAGTTGGGTTTGAGTAACCTGCGGTATTTGGGCCATATCTTGGGCTGTAGGAAGCCAAATTGGACGATCTAGATATGCATGTTATAGCCAAGACAAAGATATACAACTTTCATGAAGAGTACTTTTCATGGATCTGAAGTCTAGTTGGTCGTTTTTGGCTTCCAAGTCAGACACAAAATTTTTGTCCTCAACCACCCACTCATCCATCCACTAATCCACTCATCCACTCACCCACTCATCCACTAATCCACCCACTCATCCACTCATCTACTAATCCAACCACTCAACCACTCCACCCACTCATCCACTAATCCACCCACTCATCCATCCACTCACCCATTCATCTCCATAATTTCCCACTCACCAAAAGTCCTTTGGCATTTTCCACTCAACCAACCTACTTAACCATTCCACTCACTCATCCACTAAACCAATCCACTAAACCAACCCACTCAAACACTCCACTCACTCACCCACTCATCCACCCACTTCCCTTTGTCATTTTGTTACCCTAGACTTCTATAAAAGGCACCATTGGTTATCATGAACAAGATGTATTCTCCTTCATTTCTCTCATAGTTTCTTCTTGTTTTTTCATAGTTTCTCATAGTTTTTGTAAATTTTGATGCTCCCTTTCATGGTAATGGAGGGCTAAGCTACTTTGGGTCAATTTAGAACTCTTGAAGAGATTGTGGTTTGGATTCTTGAGACCTTGGTTATGTATTGTATTTGATTTGTAATTGAATTCCTCCTTTCTTCTTCTTTTTCTTCTTCTTGATCTTGAATGCATGAATGGTGATTCTATTTATGTTGATCTGATTGATCTTGGTTTAAGATTGAGATTTGTGATGAAACTTAGAACTGATTGATCTAAACTAATCACATAAATGAAGATTGAGATTTGTGATGAAACTTAGAACTGATTGATCTAAACTAATCACATAAATGAAGATTGAGATTTGTGATGAAACTTAAAACTGATTGATCTAAATTAATCACGAGAATTGAAAAGGTTAGGTTACTTGATTTGTGCCTAAGTTAATTGAATTCGGTACTTGAAATTAACATAGATCTTCATGAATGGTGCGATTGCGGTTTGTGTTTATCACTTGTTAATTGAATTCTAGACGATCGTCTAGTATGAATTCTGGATTTGATGCAGAGATCTCGGTTAGATCCAAATTAACAATTCAATTGTGCTTCAAGTGTTCTATGAAGGGTCTATGATTGAATCCACCCAATCTTGGATAGGTTTCTAAATTGATCGCTCTTTAATTGTTATTTCTTCCTTTAATTTTGTTAAGTGCAATCTTAAACTTCAAACCCCCTTTTTGCTAACTTTCACTTGATTTGATTAAATTACATTTACGATCCTTGAGGAGACGATCCGGTGTTGTTCACTATACTACAAGTTTAGGTAATAACTTCGGTTATAATTTTGACTGAGTTCGGCGCTCGTCAGTTACTTAATGTACTTGAGGAAACAAAGAAATTCTTGTAAGAATTTTGTTGGTTATTGGGATTATACCTCAAATTGACTTTTTAAAAAATACATCTTTGTTTCCCTAGTAACACATTCAAATTATCCTTTCTAAAGGTAAATTTCGCAAGGGTATTTTTCAAATCCTCAACCTCCTTTTCAAATGATTCACATGATGAGCAAGGTAATTGAATGGATGCATTGTCATATGTGGAACAAGTTATGCATAATGAGTTAGCATTAATAGTTCCTAAAGTCTCATTCTTAATTTTGAGTTCATTAATCTCCTTGTTTAAAATGAAAACTTTGTTTATTAATAAGAACATTGTTTTGTTGGAGGATAAAATCATTTTTGTGAGTCTCAATGATTCATCATGCAATTCTTGAAAAGCATCTTGTAATTCATTATAGGAGGGTGAAGAATCTAGGTTAGAAGAAGTTACCTCAATGTCACTCTCCTCTTCTTCTTCTCCTTGAGCCATGAGACATAGATGAGCTTCCTCATTTTTTGAGTTATCGGTAGAATCTATATTATTGTCCTCCCAAGCTATGTAAGCCCTTCTTTATTTCCTTTCTTTAGAAGGTCTCTTTTCAAACTTCTCTGTCTTCTTAAGATATATGAGACATTCCATCTTCATATGTCCTGGTTTTCTGCATTCAAAAAATGTTGGAGTTAATGAGGTTCCTTCCCCTTTATGATAGATCTTCTTAGGAGGGAAATGTGGCCTTCTTTGAATTCTTTTCTTCTTAAGAAATCTTTCAAACTTTCTTATTAGATGATTGAGATTTTCTTCATTCAACTCAAGGTTTCTTACTCCATCTTCATCATCTTCATCATCATCTTCAATTGTGGATGAAGTGGCTTTGAGAGCAATCCCCTTTTCTTTTTGTCATGGTCCTCACTTTGATTGAGCCTATTGAGTTCCAACTCATGTTCTTGGAGCTTTCCAAAGAGAGTGGCTACAAACATTGTTAATAAATCACTTGACTCCGCAATAGCAGCTGTTGGGGGATTTAATGGGTAACATTAAATGCACCTAATATAGCCGTTGGACAATTTCAGACCTGTTGTAATCAATTACACAATGCTTGTAATCGATTACATGGTTGTTTGAACGTGTTCTTGGCTTTTTGAGCAGGATGTAATTGATTACCAGTCTTGTGTAATTGATTACATGGCCTCTGTCAGACTTGTAATCAATTACAACCTCAGTGTAGTCGATTACAAGGCTTATGTCATGTTTGTAATCGATCACATACTCAATGTAATCAAAGGCGTCTGTCTAACTTGTCATCGATTACAACACTTGCGTTATCGATTACATTGGCCCTTGAACATATTTTTCAAGCCCAATTAAGTATGCAAGCCATTCTTAACTTAGAGAAAGTTGGATTTGACAAGATTAACATATGTTTTACAAAATCCAATATTAAAAACAACATTTCTATAAAATATAAACTTTGAATTTCAAGTTAATTTAAAAAGATCTTGAAAAACCATTTGGAGATTATTGAGATACCTTAAGAGTATTTCACATTGATATTCTAAGATCGGTAACCTATATCTAATATACCTCTTTTGATCTTGGTTTTCTTCTTTTGATCTTGATCTTTTCTTTTGATCTTAGTCTTCATCTTAACTTTGTTATTATAAAAAATTCATTTGATATGCTTCAAGACATAAGCATTCACATTTAATACTTATATGGACAAGTCCCATAGTTTTTGGGCAATTTTCAAGACAAGTCCCAAACCTTGAGCATTATTTTATATTTTATAACTTAGAAATTTATTTTTTATATCTACTTGTGTATTTCTGCTACTGTTTCTTTTGCTTCTTTGCTCACAATGGGTCCAACGCCTGATCTCAGCAATTTTCAACAAACACTTAGAAAATATTTGTCTACTTTAAACTTTTGTCTCGTAATCTGTATTTCGGGTTTGGACCTCGCAATAGGATTTAGGTGACTGCTTATATGCACACCAGTTTAGAAACCAAAATCATGAAACTTGGATTTCATCACTTAAAAGTGATAACGAATCTCAAGGAATGAATAAAAGAATTTTGATACTTGACTTTTCACTAAGGTCTTGTGACACTTAGTTAATTTTCTAAGTGTAAAGGTGACTCAAGAGCCTTTAAGGGTGGTATCGTTATTTTTTATACTGACAATCATTATTATCATAACCCAGGCAACGGTATAATACTCTTAATCACTTTAAATTTGCTTTAAATTTATGGGTTAAAGTTAGGCTCGTTAGGGCATGGGTAAAGAGCCAGAAGCTCACTTCGTAGTTGCAGAGGACAATCAGGTGGATTACCCTCTTTGACCCTCTTTACATCGAAATAACTAATCTAATAGGGAACTTGTATTCCTCAGACCACTTTAAGGTACTTTGACCTTGTAGGTTGCGATAATTACAAGTTGAATAGAATAACTAGTTGCTGGAAATTCATAATTGTTTTATTCATGTTGGAATACATCACTTACATGATAAAAATACAGTACTTAAAGAGATAAAATTGTAAAGGTAAAATTTATCAACTATAATATTTCCTAAGTTTATTAGCATTCCAAAAGTTCTTGATACTTTTGCCAGTGAGGGTCTCTAGGGTATAGGCTCTTGTATTTGTTTTGGAAGTGATTCGATATAGTCCCTCCCAATTCGAAGCTAGCTTTCATTCTCTCAGGTTTTTGCCTTCAATATCCACTCTATGCAAAACAAGGTCGCCAGACACAAACCTCTGTGGTATCACTTTTGAATTGCACAGGGTTGTGGTCTTTGTTTGTCAACGGCTTCACGAATGTAGGCAATGTGATGATGTTATTCCAACAAGTCCAAGTTATGGTGGATGAGGTCCGAGTTGACTTCTTTAGAGAAACTCTGCTTTCTCCAGCTTGGTTCTCTTACTTTGACCAAGATCATGGCTTCGCAACCATAGGTTAGCTTGAAGGGAGTTTCCCTAGTTGAGGAGAAGGGCGTGGTCCGATATGCCCATAAGACGTTGTTAAGCTATTCCACCCAGTTCGCTTTTACTTCATTAAGTCTCTTCTTGATCCTGTGAAGTATAATGGTGACCTCAACTTGTCATTTGTCTTCGGATGTTCTACTAAGGTGAAATGATATTTGATCTTGAGCTCGACGAGGAGATCCTTAAATTTCTAGTTAGTAAACTAGGTTCCGGTGTCTGTGACAATGGACTTCGGGACTCTAAATCTACTTATGATGTTTTTATAAATGAGCTTCTATATACGCACCAAGGTAATGGTAGACAATGGTTCTGTCTCTATGCACTTAGTGAAGTAGTGCATAACTACCACTAAATATTTGACCTATCTGGGGGCTTGAGGAAATGAACCTAGGATGTCCATCCCCCACTGATAAAAAGGTCAGGGTACAAACATCATAGATAGATCTTCTGGTAAGGTAGAATAAATGTCCAAGAACCGTTGACACTTGTCACACTTCTGGACATGTTCCATACTATCAGCTTCCATGTTAGACCAATAGTACCCAACCCTTAACGTTTTTTGTGCTAATGACTTTCCTTCGAGATGGTGACCTCAACTGCGTTCGTGGATTTCGACCAAGGCGTACTCAACTTCTTTTGGTCAGAGACATTTGAGGAAGGGAGAAGAGAATCCACAATGGTATAACTGATTATCAAGGATAATGTACCACGCCGTTGTCCATACTAATTTTTGGGCCTCATTCTGATCTACAGGTAAAGTACCATCTTGGAGATAGGCAATAATGGGTGTGATCCATGTTTCATTCTCTTAGTAGGAGGACCTTATGGTCTGTAATACTGGGTTCAAGCAATGTCTCCTAGATCATGGACCTGTTATTACCAGGACTTTTAGTGCTGACAAGCTTTAATAGGATGTCGGCTCTTGAGTTCTGTTGTCTGGGGATGTGTTTTATCTTAATGTTATCAAAGTTCTCCAAGAGCTTTTTTACCTTAGCTAAGTATTTATGCAATAGGGGTTCCTTAGCCTGGTAATCACCTTAGATTTGAGATGTTGCCAATTGTGAATCACTACAAAGCACTATATCTATGGCTCCCATTTCCTTGGCCATGGTGATGCCTGCAATACACGTTTCGTATTCTGCTTGGTTATTTGAGGTTGGAAACTTAAACCTTAAACAATGTTCTATCGCGAGCTTGACCCCATTTTCTAGGACGATTTCGACACTGCTCTCCTTGGGATTTGAGGAACCATCTACATAAATGGTGTAAGAATTCACTCTGGGATGACCAGAATCCAATGTAAGCTCCACCAAAAAGTTGGGTAACACCTGAGCCTTTATGGCTTGCCTTGTCTCATAGGTGATGTTGAATTCAAAAAGCTCCATGGACCACGCGATCATTCTTCCAGTGAGGTCTGGCTTATGCAACACTTGATGGATTGGCTTATCCGTACTCACGATCACAGGATGACATTGGAAGTATTGTCATAATCGTATGGCTGTGGTTAGCAGCGTTAAAGCTAGTTTCTCAATTTTCTGGTACAAAAGTTCAGGACCTTGTAAGACCTTACTCACTAAATAAATTGATTTTTGACCTTCACTAGTTTCTCTTATTAGGACTGAGTTAATCGCTTCATTGTTAACTAAGAGATAAGCATATAAAGTCTCTTCAGGTTCCGGCCTTGTCAGGATTAGAAGTGTTGTTAACATATTCTTAAACTACTGGAATATGGCCTTGCACTCTGGGGTTCACCCAAAGTCTTTCCTTTTTTTAGAAGCTTGAAAAAGGGAAGAGACTTATGAGCAGCCTTGGCTAGGAAATGAGTGAGGGTCACTATCCATCCTATTAGTTGTTACACTTCCTTGATGGACTGTAGATTGAGCATAGCGAGAATTGCCTGACATTTTTTTGGGTTGGCTTCAATGTTGCGATTCATTAACAAAAACCCCCAAAAATTTATCGGCTTGTATCCCAAAAGCACACTTTTTTGGATTCAATCTCATATTGTGCTTTCTGATTTAGGTAAACACATCTTCCAAGTCATCTACATAGTTACCAGACTCTGACATCTTGACAATCATGTCATCAATGTAAACCTCAAGCATCTTACCAATTTGTTCCTCGAACACTTTATTCATCATTGTAACATCCCAAAATTTTCAATCTCTTAAACAGTAATTTTGACAGTTAACAGAATTTTACTGTTTAGTAATTTCTGTGCACTGTAAAATTAATTTGATTATTCCGTCAGCGTATTTGATCGTTTTGAGTGATTTACTCCGTGTCAGGAAAATAAAAATTTTCGGTAGGAAAACTTTACGTAATTTAATTTTTACCGTTAGGTAATTAATTTACGTGTCGATTTGATATTTGTGCGTTTTATAATTTTTGTGATTTTATGAATGATTTTAAAATTTTTCTACGTAGGCTCATAAAGTATGTGGGCCCAAGTTGCCATACGTGGGCCCAAGTGGGTCCCACAAAATGAAAATTTTTCTACGCATAGAAAAATTTGTACTGTTTAGACGGAGACAGGGGATCTTACTAACTTTGAATCCGGAAAGCAGATTTTAGAAAATTTCTTGTCTTGTATTTTATACTTGTATTTAATTATCGGATGATAAAAATACATTAAAAATATTATTTGTAGGATACAAGAATAAATATTATCTTTGCGTAGTCAACAAAGAGAGCTTGACTTAATCTATCCCTTGGATGAGAATCTTAGTTTGAATATTAACCATTGATTTAATCAAAGGTTAAGAAACAAACTTAATAAAGCGCTTGGATAATAATCATTAATTTAATCAATGGTGTGAGAATAAGCTTTTAGTTAGGAAGGCTTTGATATCAACCATAAATGTAATCAAAGGTGTAGAATTGGTCTTGAAAAATGACAAAGACCATTTATAACCATTGGATTTAGATTAAATCAAGGGTTGGAGATTTAATCTTAAAAAGTAACAAAGACCATTTATGACCATTGGATGAAGAATTAATCAATGGTGGAAATTTGGTCTTCTAAAGTAACAAAGACTAATTAGAACCTTGGATTAAAAGTTTGAAGGAGTAATCTTAAATTAATTTTGGAGACACATCTAATGGTTAGAATTTAAAGGAGAAAAATCCAATGGCTTTAGATTTAGTCTTCTAAAATTAAAAATCTACCTAAATCCTAACCATTGAATTAATCAATGGCTAGAAATGCTTCAAATGGTGGCAAATAATGAATACAACTTTATTGAATGCATTATGAAGAGAAGGTGATGGTTTTGGAGTGTTTAGAAGGCAAAGAGACAAGCTTTATGTCATTTTTGCATGTCTTGGTCATGTTTCACCATAATTGATCATTATTGATCAATTTGCACTCAAGAGAATGCATTGGAGGGGAGCCACGAAATTGAGAAGCTTTAGGACATAGGAAAAAGTTTGAAGACCATTATTGTCATCCTTGGTCATCATTAGACATTTTCAAGAAAGTAAGTTCTGCGAGTTTTCTCCATTTCTCTCCTTCTTCATGTTTTTGCCAAGCACTCCAAGAGCACCTTCCATCACTCAAAAATTTCATCCAACTTGATTTTCTAAACCTAAACACCATTCTAAGAACATCTCTAGTTATGAGTTTTTCCAAATCATTCATCTTGATCTTCAAATTCAAGCTTCAAGTTTCTATCAAAAATCAAAAATTTCATCTTTGTTCTTCAAAATACACCATTCGGTCATACTACCTAAAATCACCATCCAAGCTCTTTTAATTTCATCCAACTCTAGATCTTGAATCTCCATGATATTCTAAGCAACTTTCATGTTGGAGATTTTCTCTAAATCATTCATCTTCAACCTTGTTCTTCAAGCTAAAGATTGAAGCTTTAATGCTCTTGGTGGTGAAGGACTTGGAAAAAGAAACAAATCAAGAAGCTTTGGAGGATCTTCAAGAGGTAAGAGGGAGATCCATCTCACCAACCAAGCATGGTGGTGAGAGATGGTATTTTATTTGATGGATGTGGAATCCATGTGAGGATTCATATCCATGGTCATGTAATTAATTTGTGGGTGTTTATGAGCTTTGATTAATTTTCTATGCTTGATATGCTTTGCATGATTTTATAGCTTTGATGATATGCTTGATATGCTATACATGCTTTTATGGCTTTGATGGTATGCTTATATTATTTATGATGAAATATATATGTATATGCCATGACTTGATGGTGGAAAGGAAATTAGTTTTTGGCTCCAATAGCCAAGGAAGAGCTACGGTTTTGATGCCCTTGATTAGGGTTCATGTTGAAAAATTTCAAGAACAAAAGAATTGATTTTTGAGTACTTAGAACATGGTGGATTTCAAACAAGACACCTCAAAATAGGTGTTTACAAATTAATATTTTCACGGAAGAATAAAATTGGATTGATTTGAAGAATATGAAAAATAAACAAAGGGTTTGTTTTTCAAGAGAACATGAACACAATTTTAGAAGGATTTTTATTGATTTATTTTGTGTACAAAGTTCCTAAGTATTTTTCTAAACATGAATTTTAAATGAAAATACAATGTTGATTTTGAGGATTTGTAAAGAAAGTGAAAAAGGATTTGCAAAGAAAGTGAAAAATGAATTTGAACAAATGGGTTTGGTTTTATGACCATAAGTCTTACGGTTTTGAAAAACAAAATTTAATGGTTTTGTTTGTGTAAAACCATATCAATTTAAAAGGAAAAGTATTTGATGGCTTTAATGGTTTTGTTTGTGTAAAACCATATTGATTTAGAAGAAAAAAAAATATTTTGATGATTTCAATAGTCATGTCGCGTTTTTGAAGGCTTGTAATGCCTTGATTTTTTATGAACAAAGTGAATTTCAAAGTGGAAAGCGTAATCTGGATTTAATACAAGGATTTTGGAAAGGGAATCAGGCGTTTATCACTTGAGAAAATCAAGTTTTGTAAACGAAAATGTTTTCGAACTTCAATTTATTTTGAAGAAGGTTGTGTTTGGAAAAGAATTGGAAAAAATGGAGAATCTAATGGTGTTTTGAAAATTTACTAACGTATAACTTATTTTCAAGTTTTGAAATACGTTAGAAAAAAATGTTAAGTTTTGAAACGTTGATTTATAGTAATGGAAAAGTGATTTTGTGGATTATATTTTGGAAAAAGATTTTCTTGAGTAAGAAAATGTGAAAAAAATGAAATACAAAGTTATATTATTTTGAGAAAAGTTGAAAGGAATTTTTGATGGTTAAGAAATATTTTCTGAAAAAATGTTTTACGTATCTTAAAAATGTGATTTTTAAACTACTGCATTAAAAAAATGTATTGAAAATGATATTGATTTATTTAAGTCCAAAATAGTATTTTGGAATATTGAGGAATATTTTACGTGATTGTAAAATGTTGAAAAATATTTTACGTATCTTAAAAATGATTTGAAATACAAGATAAAATATTTCTACGATTTGAAAGCGTTTAAATATTTTACCCAACTGAAATATTGTTGAAAAATCACTACGTGATTTGAATAGTGATAGAATATTTTTACGTGATTGTGAAAATGATAGAAAATCATTATGTGATTTGAAAAGTGTTTTAAATATTGTAAAAATGAAAGAAAATGATTTACGTGATGTAAAAGAATGATTTTTAAGTTACGTAATTTTGAAACAGTGGAAAAATATTATGGGATTTGATAAACGTATATTTTTACGTGTTTAAGAAAAACGTTGAAAAATTAGTACGTGATTTAAAAGTGCAACAGAAGAGTTGCAACATTTTGAAAACGTAACAGAAGTGTTACGGTATTGTGAAAATATAACAAAAAACGTTTTAGAATTTTGAAAACATAACAGAAGTGTTACGATATTTGAAAACGTAACAAAAACATTTTTGGAATTGTGAAAACGTAACGGAAATGTTGCGCTGATTTTGTAAAAACACGGCGAAAGTGTTTTATAACTATGAAAATGTGATAACATGATTTCATTTGAAAATACGGATGATTCTTGTTGAAGCTTGTGATTGGTATTATACTTGTGATTGGTATTTGGTGCATTATACATGCATTGGAATGGTTCGATGAGGATGAATATGGGCTGATTGCCTAGGAGAAAACACACCTCTTGAGTGGGTGCGATATGCGTAGTGTAGGTCACTCGTTGACCTTGGGGCATCGGGGTGCGGGTTGCCTACAATGGACGGTGAGTCGCTCTCTACTCAGAACCGTAGGTTAGACCGACGAGACACACCGATGATCTGGCCGAGACACTATTCTTAATCAAGATCGATAAAGACTGTCGTGTATATGCTAGATGTGCAAAAATCAAAATGAGGATTATAGCACGTGGTCGAGGCATGATGTGCAAATGATTCTTTTCGATCATTTCTCCGACCTGAGTTTAGCTCCATGGAGTAGGAAATCGAGTCTTGTGTACATGCATAAATCGAACATTCATATCTCTGTGTGATATATATTAATTGAGGAATATTGGTATGACAATTGTTTTGAATACTTGGATGATGATGATGATAATCTTGAAGGCATTATCATAATAGTTGATTATGTTGATAGCATGATTTTAATATTATATCGTGTAATAACCATAATGATGATGGCATGATTGTAATTATGATAATTGTATGATATTGTTGTTTGTGTTATCTCTCATCGCCATGTTGAGTATGCTTGGTGTAGGTGATCTCACCTCTTTGTTATGTTGTTTTTGCTATGTACGTATTATTAAAATTATACAAGAGAAGGAACGAGTTGTCTTAGACATAGCGGGTGACAAATACCTCTACGTTTGGAGACAACATTGGAGAATGACCTTGCCGATGTTGAAATGGAAAAAGATGTTTGAGGACAAGGAACAGGACATAGAACAAATGTCGATGCTTCAAGATGGACATTCCGATGGACACTCGAGATTAGGGTCAACAATAAGGAGTGGACATTCATGACTCGTTGGGGAGCAAGCAGTGTTGACAAGGAGTAGAGTTACGATGCAACAAGTGTAATTTGGGTACAAGATAAGGAATGAGTATGTTAAGTTTTATCGTTAGTGTTATCATAGTGCTATTTAGTAGGACCCGTCATGGGGTTTGCTACTTGTGAAAAAAAAGAAGAGTCTGTTAGTTTTTATATTTCTCTTCAAATTGTTAAATATTAATTGGTGTCAATGATTGTATATGAATTAGTTTCAATATATGTCTTTTTCAGTATTACATATAAATTTCAGTAAGTTTATATTTCAACAAGAAAGAAATTTTTAAACCCACGTTTTTAACTCAAACCTTTTATGAAAACATTTTCAGATTATGAGTCGGGAGTCGAAAATGTGATGCCCTAGGGAGGGTGTTACAATCATCCTTTAGTTAGTTGTCCCTATATTCTTTAACCCAAATGACATAACCAAGTAGTAGTAACTTCCCATTTTGGTTATAAATGCAATATTTTCTTTGTCCTCTGGGTGCATATGGATCTGATTGTAACCAGAAAAGGTTTCCATGAAAGAAAGGAGTTGAAATCCTAATGAATTGTCTACCAGTTTGTCTATGTTGGGGAACGAGTAAGTGTCTTTCAAACATGCTTCGTTTAACTTCCCGTTGGCATTTTTGACCAAGACTACGTTGGAAAGCCAAGTTGTGTAAGAAACTTCTCTAATGAACCAGGCGTCTAAGAGCTCTTTCTCCTGCTTTTGCATTACCTCTTGCCTTTCTTGTTCGATTTTCTTTTTTAGTTGTGCCACTGGCTTAACGTCTTTTTTTTTTTTGGAAAGTTGATGGGAGATGAACTCGAGGTCCAATCCAGGTATATCGGATGATGTCCAAGCGAAGACGTCCTTGTTTTTCTTAAGGAATTAAGTGAGTTGGGATTTCTCCTCCATATTCAGTTGTCCTCCGATCTTGGTAACTTGATCTGGCTTGACACTAAGCTGAAGGGGTTGAAGTTCTTCTTCTGGTTGGGGATGCGTATCATAGATCTTATCATGCACATCCAACTTAGTTAGAAGGACATTGACGGGGCATGTAGTGATCGAGGTAGATTTATCTCGTTGGTCCAAATTACGCTATTTCTTAGTAATTTTCAAGCTTTCATTATAGCATTTTTGTTCCATAGCTTCGTCTTCTTTGACTGTGACAACCTTGTCATATTGGTCAAGGAACTTCATGGCTAAAGGCGGGAGGGGAATCACGACCCCAAAGGCATTGATGGAAGGTCGACCCAGGATCACGTTGTATGTAGAAGAACAATCTACTACAAGAAACTTGACCTTAAGTGTCTTGAATAGCGGGCCTTTTCCTAAAGTCAAGTAGGTTTTAATGTATCTTACTAGGGTTATTTTATCTCTTGTGAAACCAATAAACTCTCTGGTGTATGGGATGAGATCTTTCTTCAATAGTCCCTTGATCAAACCAGTTTTTCAAGTAGATCTAGGAACATAATGTTAATCGAACTCTTTTTATCAACAAATATATGCCACACCTCGGCGTTGGTGATAATCCCAGATATCACCATTAGATCATGATGGTCTATGATGGTACTTCCATAATCTTCATTAGAAAAAGATATCGGTGGGGCCACCCTTGATCCATCGACCAGCTTGGTGATCGAATGGGAAATTACACACAATACAGTCTATAGAGTCTTCTTTCCTGCATTGCTGGATTCACTACCACCAGTAAAGTCTCCCGAAATAGTGTTGATTGTCTAGGTTATTTCTGCATAGTGACGATCATTATCCTGGGTAGGTGGATCTCAAGGTTGTTCCCTTTCTTGATTTTTGGCATTGTCCCGAGATGGACCCTCTCTAGGAATTTCTTTTCTGGTTGGAGACTACCTTCTCTGATATAGGGACATGTTTCTCTAGGGATTGTAACTTCTCTTGCTATAGTTCTTGCCTCCCATTTGATTATTATTCTGGGATTGGTGTACATATCGGCCTAAATGTCCTTCTTGGATCAAGGATTCAATAACATCCTAAAGATGGATGCAGTCTTCAGTGGTATGTCCATAGCCTTCATGAAACACACAATGCTTAGACTTGTCTTTTTGTGCGTGTTTTCTTAATGAATGAGGCTTTTGAATATCTCTGAACTCTGTGTCCATGACCTCTTGATAAATTTGGGCCCGAAGTGTATTGAAAGGGGTGTAATATTGGTATTTCCCTTTTGGTGGTGGCTTCGACTTCCGGGGTTGTGAGAGAGCTTGAGCCAGCTTTGGTTTTGCTTCCTCTTCTTTATTTACATGCTTCCTGGTGCGGGTAACATATTTTGCGTTGATGTACTTGTCTGCTCTAGCCCAGAACTCATCCATCATCCGGGGTTCTTTCTTAGCGAGTGAAAAAGAGAAAGCACCAAAACGAAGACCTTCCGTTATGTAATGTAAGCTGAGTTTCTCATTCTAGTCATGGGTGTTCACAATTTTTTTGTTGAACCGGGCCAAATAACCCTAGGGTGACTCCTCTTTTCCTTGTTTGATCAGGGAATGACATGAAATGAATTTCGGTTACACTTTACCAGTGGTAAAGTGTAACAAAAATCTCAAGGACAAATTATCCCAATTATCAACGAATTTTAGAGTTAGGGTGGTGAACCATCTCGAGGTGATTTTTTCAGGGAAAAAGGAAAAGCACAACACATGATAAAGTCATCACCTCCAATAAATGTCAAGACTAAAACATAAGCATCAAAGTGCTCTTAGGGGTTTAAGGTCCTGTCATAGGCTTCAATGTTAGTTGGGTATTTGAAGTGTCTAGGAATCTTGTAAGCCATCAACTCATCAAAGAAAGCTTGATTTTCCTTGACCGATCTCCTTGTTCTTTGCGATTTTCCCTCACCGGGTTCTCAAGCCTTTGTCCGGGTTCCACTACCTTGGAATTTTTTAGATCTCGATCTCTGTCCTGAGATGGTTCCCTTTTGTTATTACGATTCTTATTTGGAACTTGATTTTCATCTTCCCTTTCTGGATGAGTAGCTCTTTCCAATTCATGGATGCGTTCATCCTGGAATTTGATTAAGGAGATTAGTTCTCTTCATGATAACTCAGGGAGGTATAATCTATCCTACTGAAACTGCACACCCTCGGTATCATCTCAGGTGCCTAGACGTTGCATTGTCGATATCTGTGGTTTGGCGTCACTTGAGGGGACTCCGCATTACCATAGTCGCCGTGTAGCCAGAATGCTCTGTGACGGAGGAGAAGAGTTATCGCTAGACAGAAAAGCCTCTTCTCAATCACATCTAGGTTTTGGTTGAGCAGCGACTAGGTCTTAGGTGATAACAGAGGGCGCCCTATGGCTTGTTGATATCTGGTTTTGCGCAATGGAGGTGTTGTTCTGTCTAGTGGTTACCATAATGGTGGTGGTGGGATTCGAAGTTTATTGTTCCTATAGACAACGCTAATGTTTTGAATGGATATCAGAGGATTATCTGAATAAGATCAATGAAGGTGGTTTCCTCTGTAGCATGATGGTAGTGATCGTGGTGCGAGGGGTAGGTACCTGCAAAAGGTATTCTAACGCTCAAGTTAGACTATGCACAAAGTGGGTAGAATGTTTTGGAGTTAGATACATACCTTTGCTACCTTGTGTAGTATTTATAGGAGAGTTATGATTGATAAGAATCACGTTTAAATCAATATTAATGGATAATAAATGTTGTTAATATGGATAATAATCTATTAAGATAATAATTATCTCTTATAACTATATTCCCTATTGATGATGGATTCTTAGAGAGATTTACTCTTCATTATTAAACGTAGTTATCAATCTAAAAGTGCACAATGTTAACTGGTATCTGCTTTGGATGGGTTGGGTTGCTCCGGATCTAGCTAACTCAGAACTCGGTCTAAAACAATTTTCAAGAATGTTCTATGAAATTTTAAAGAATGTGACAATGTATTTATTATTGAGGAAATACTTTTATAAAATATGATTTTTAAATAATATCCAGGATCAATTTAGGTATACAAATATATAAATACTTGTTTAGAATCTGTTAGCAATGTTGTTAAAATTGGATTGGACATTGAACAAGTAAAGATACTAATTCACGGTTCAACGGTCCGACCATGGTTAAATCATGGTTAAACCATGGTTGAACTGATGATAATTAAATCTATATTTTTATTTTTATATAATATAATAATTAATAAAGTAAAATACTAATAATTAAAAAATCAAAATATAAAAATAGTTTTTACTTGATATTTTGTAACTTGTGGATGCACAATGGGATAAGCTTCATAGAAATTTTCTATTGATAATCACATATTTTATACATTAATAACCTTCATTTTTAGTCATTTACACTCTCCATGTACTTAATTGATTGAGTTTGGTCATGTTTTGTGAGTTTGGGCTCAAACTGAGCTTAATTGATCTTTTCTAGCATTATTGAGATTTTACACTATTTTTATATTTCAGCTATATCTTGAGTTCTAGATGTTTAAAAATTATGTATCTTACCTTGTAAGAAAGATGAGAGAGAGCTTTACAACTTTTATGAGAGCTCCAGGACTAAATCAGACATCTAGTGGAGCTAAATGAACCTGGAAGTTAAAACATGGGTTTTGACACTGGAACCCGAGCATTGTACACTAATCAGGGCATAACTTGGGCTTTAAATGTGATATAGACCTGAAACTGGTGACATTTGAAAACTAAGACATATATCTTCAATTCATATGAAGACCACTTTTCCAAACAATGACGTTTTGACAAAGTTTTCATCCCTTGAAGACAACCAATAGAATTAGAGACCCTTTGACAATGATTTGTCCATAACTTGAGTTGTAGACCTCCAATTAACATGGGGTTTGGGCCCAATTTCTCATAATTGACCCATCTATGTATCCATTAGGTTTTTAAGGATGTAAGGCCAAATTAGGAGTTAGTTATAAGATGTGAGAGCATAAATCTGAGGCACTTTTCATTCTACACTTCTCACATTCTCTCTAGATCTTTCTCTTTTCTTCTTCCTTCCACCTCAAGCTCCTTCATGATGATAACTATGGAGAGCTAAAGTTCTGTAATCAATTCAGAGATTTTTGAAGAAATAATTGTTTAGATTTTTGAGATCTTGATTTTGTTTTTGTATTCGAATTATATTTGGATTCCTCTTCCTCCTCCTCCTTTCTTCTTCTTCTTCTTCTTCTTCTTCTTCTTCTTCTTCTTCTTCTTCTTCTTCTTCTTCTTCTTCTTCTTCTTCTTCTTCTTCTTCTTGATCTTGAATACATGAATGGTGATTCTGTTTTGTTTGATCTGATTACATCTTGATTTAAGATTTAGAATTGTGATGGGATTTAGGATTGATTGATCTGAATTAATCACGTAATTACTGAGAGGTTGGATTCTTGATTTGTCTTTGCGGTTAATTGAATTCGGAGATCAAATTAACATAGATCTAACATGAATTGTGCGATTACAAATTTGTATGTCAATTGTTAATTGAATTCTAGATAATTATCTAGTATAAATTCTAGATTTGATGGAGAGATTTCGGTTAAATTCAAATTAACCATTCAAATGCACTTCAAATGTTCGTTGAAAGATCTATGATGGATTCAACCCAATTTCAGATAAGTTTCTGAATTGATTGCTCTTTTAATTAAATTTTTCACTTTAATTCTGTTATTTACATGTTCTGAGTTCTCAAATTCCTTCCCTAATTTTACCTTGATCTGATCAAATTACATTTACAATCCTTAAGAGATGATCTGATATTGTTTCCTATACTATAAGCCATAAATATAAATCAGTTACAATTTTGATTGAGTTCGGCACTCGTCACCTACCCATTCTTTTTGAAATAATTTGAAATAATTAAAAACAATTCAAAATATAACCAAGGGCCAAAAATGTCTTAAGACTTTAGTTTACTACCCCATTCTTTCTCCTCCCACTATCATCCCCCACACTTTCATTCTCAATCGTCTGCTCTTTCTTTCATATTCTCTTTTTGCCCCCTACTTTGCAACCCTTTCATCTACATCACAAGCAAGATATTACATTTCATCCACGTCATTGCCACCCACATGCACCGATGTTGAATCTCACTACGCATCCAATGCCTCTCAATATTACAAGGAACTTGACATGCCTATTTCTCCTTGACCATGGTCGTTCTGGTCATCGAGCTTGCCGACGACAAGTGGCTCGTGGCTATGGGTGTGGTTGCCACTCAAATCTGTGAACCACCAGTTTTTTTTGGTTTTACCGATTTTATATTGATTAGTCCGATTTTTCTCCGGATTTCTTCATAAGTGGTTCTTAAGCTTGAATGGATCGAACACATGATTGGTTCACCACTTTTTCAATTGAATTGGCTGGTCTGGTCTAGTTTTTTCATCATTGTCTGTAAGTCCTAAAAACATTACTTTAAAATCTAACTTATAGTTTCTAGCTTATGGAAAAGTATTTGTGACGAAGGACAATTTTATTATATAAGCAAAAATTAATCTCACACTTGAAAATTATAAAGAGACTTCGTAAGGATAAAAATAATAAATTATTACACATCAAATCTACACAAAAATAACACAAATTCATTAGAGAAAAATATTTGAGTGCCAAATCCACATTTCAATCATCAATTGTTAAATCATTTCCAGTTGTATGGAATGAATATCTTCAAATCACATTTCGCATCAATTGATACTAAATTACTCCACGAGTAATAATATAAATGCACCACTCACATTGACTTGGAGTTTTAGGGAAAGTGTTGACCCTTGTTCGAATTTGAGTGGTCAATACATGAAACACATCCTTAGCCACTAGGCTAATCCTTTAAATTTATCCATCATCAATTTTTTAACGGGAGATAACATAACTATGTTTTGAAGCATGAAACAATTTTCAAACCCAGAAATTACAGTTGTCAAAACATATGACACTTTTTTTTTTTTTTTTACAGCAACAGAAGTTGTGGATACATTAAAGAATTATATTATGGATAAACTCCATATCAAACAAAATAGAATTTCTGGCTAAAGAATGGGCTACCAAATTAGTTTGTCTCCTACCATATTGAATAGTAAAAGAAGGAAATAAATTCAAAATCTCTCTAATTTGGACAATAATCATACCACACTCAGAAATGTCTTCCACATTATTATTAATTTGATCCACGACCACCTTGCAATCTGATTCAATGATCACATACTCGAAGCCTTGACTAGTGAGCCATAAAAGGGACTATAATATTGCATGAGCTTCACCCTCTTTCACTGTCAAATTTGCCCTCAAGAAAGACGTTCTAACTCGTATGAAATTACCTGCTTCATCCCTTAAACACGCCCCAAAGCTAGCGAGACCTTCATTATCAAAAAATGTCGTATCACAATTATACTTCAGCCAGCCAACATGTGGCGGAATCCACGACTGCAGAAGCTGCGTATTCTGCTGCTCCTCCACTGCGTTTATTAACACGTTCGCAGCTTGCCAATCTGCAAGAGTAACTTTTGCTCTATTCAAAACTATATCAGTATTTTCTTGCTTTGCATTCCAAACCATCTCATTCCTACTCCTCCATAAGCTCCACATACCCATGACCAAGATTAGAAATTGATCCGTTAATAATGATCCATATAAGCTAAATAAAAGATCTTTAAACGACTCACAAATCTCCATTAGATGCTCAATTTTTGGCCATAATCCACATTTCTGCCAAACTTCAACACTTTTGGAACAAGTAATCATGCAATGCCAACAATTTTCTAAGGCATTAGGATAAAAAATGCAAGATGCTGGACAATGTATACCTCTACTCTGAAGCTTTATCCGAGTTGGTAAACAATCTCTGCAAGCCTTCCATAAAAAAAATTTCACCTTAGGAGGCACCTTCAGCTTCCAAATAAGATTCCACTCACCCTCCGCCTTTAAGTGAGTCGGAGTTCCCAACTGATCCATGTAGGCACTATAACCTGATTTCACCGAATAAACTCCATTAGAAGACAAGCTCCAAATTAATTTATCTTCACACTGCATGTTACAGATAGGCATCTGCTGGATTAACGCTGCCACTTGAGGTGAGACGTTATGCAAGTAGCCTTCCCTATATTACATAAAACAATTTTCAAATCCACAAATTAAAGTTGTCAAAACATATGACAAGTTATGCAAGTAGCCTTCCCTATATTAAGCCTTACGTGACATCCTAAGAATCCTCCTCCTTACTAATATATAGAGAGATTCTTAGTAAATTTTACAAGGTCATTATACATCTGAAGTTCTATTTATTCATATGCATTTTGTAGGATAAATCACATATCTTAATAAATCCTAGATCATGAAACATAATATTAGAACACCAATATAATGAACAATAATACACACCTCTTGAAGACACATGCATTATATGACAAATCCACAAGAAGAATCACTGAAAAATAATAATCATACACGTGTGTACTTTTGAAACAAGATCATTCTCTCCTTTTTCCTTTGTTTTATTTGATGGGCCAATATAGACTGATCATAATGACCTGTGTTATGAAATGACACATTTATAGAGGGGGAGGAGAAGGGGTCTGACCTTTCATGCAGAGTTGTCATGGATCTACCCTTCATGGTCCATGACAATAGGCTCAACACATGATCAAGTACAATAACGTTTTGGACCCAATTCTAAAGCCCAATAAACATGATTTTCCAATCCATTTGATCACAATATAATAATATAAAATCCAAAAAATGTCAGTATAGAGACTCGTGCAATACACGAGATAACCATTGCTATAAATCATGCTATTTGAAACAATGTGTGTGTATAAATATATATAGTGCTAAGAAGAAACATATATTGAAAGTTTATAGTTGGAAACAGTCACCGAAGTATTATCTATTATATATTCATAAAGGACTATTACTATTGAAGCAATAAAGCTTTACACCATTACAAATTATCCTAATTCTACCCTTATTTGATGGGGACTCAAAACCCAACCAACAATTTCAAAAGACAAAGTCCTATAGATCAAGACCATTACAACACAACTACCATTACACCAAAATAGGAACAAAAATTCAACTGCACTACTTTTTCTCTACCTTGACCTCCTTTAGCTTGTTGGAGGACATTTCAGCACCTGGAGGATATGGACCAACAACATAAGTCCTCTTGGAAGGAGTGAAACTCAACACAAAACACTCAGCTCAAGAATCCAAACAAACTTCATGGTTATAGAATTGTGACATCATATCCTACACAAATATTAATGAAACCATTAAGCACAATCAAAACAATTAGACAAAACAAAGCAATAACAAAAATTACATTTCAAAACCTTCGCATCTGTAAAATCAAGATATGCAGCTTTAGAGCTCACATTAAGTTCAAAATTAGAAAATCCAACCATAAAAATCGCCTACCAAAATCAATCAAAACAAATATTTACATTATTATCCAAATCCATATAAAACACAACTAAAATAGGTATGAAAAAAATGGTCACAACTTCCTTTGCAGTTAAAACAGATCGATCAAGTTGAAACTCCGTGATAATGAAAGCATCATCACACACACGTCTCAATTAAAAAGAAGGCTCAACATGACCAGCAGAAGTAGACTTATTCTCAACCTTAAAGAGAAATGTCTTTTCAATCCACTCATAATCATTCAGATCATCAAAAGAATATTCGTCCAACTCCTATCCTTTCACCTCAACACTGAATGCAGAATTAAGAGGCAAAATAAGGAATCCACTATAACCCCTTAAAGATGACTGCATCTATCTAATTTACATATAATATTGACTCAACTGCTATACTCTAAAATTGGATCAATGTGCATGACAACTGATAAGCAAGAGACTAAAATAGAGTATAAACAGATATAATAAGACCACATTTTATAATCCCACTATTGTCAATGAGGTCCTACCCCATATGCCTTATTTGCATTTTTTGAGTTTAGAAATCAAATGAACACTATAATTACAATGCTTACAAAAAATGAACTATTTGAGACTGCCACCTTTTGTATTCATAGGAATACTCAGGTAAAACTTCAAAATAATCACAGTTGCAAATTTGCTTCAAAAAAGATATTTATGAAAGAACTAAGCTATAGGAATTAAATTCAAGAATACCAACCTAAAACTTCAAAACTATATCAAAACTGATTTGTTTTTTTAGGAAAAAAAACAAAGACATCAAAGTGAAGTGAATTTTTTTTTTTGGGTACAAAGGTGAAATACAAACAACAACAACAACAACAACAACGAAGCTTTTTTCCACTAGGTGGGATCAGCTACATGGAGCAAACAACGACATTGTGCCTTATCATAAACCAAGTCTTCAGAAATGTCATTCAAATCTAAATCTTTTTTAAAAATTTCGCCTATAGTCTTTCTTGATCTCCCTCTACCTCAAGCTATTGGACTATCCTCCACCTGATCTACTCTTCTTACTGGGGCTTCTAAGGATTTTCTCCTTACATGTCCAAACCACCTAAGGCGAGATTCTACCATCTTTTCCACAATAGGTGCTACCCCTGCTTTCTCTTTAATGCATTTATTCCTAATCCTATCTTGTTTTGTATGGCTACACATCCAGTGCAAGATCCTCATCTCCGCGACATTGATCTTATGCTTTTGTTGGCTTTTTACTGCCCAATATTTAGTACTATACAATATCGCAGACCTTATAGCTGTGCGGTAAAATTTACCCTTAAGCTTGAGAGGTACTTTCCTATCACAAATCACTTTTGAAGCACTCCTCCATTTCATTCATCCAGCTTGAATCCTATGATTTACATCTCCCTCTATCTCTCCGTTATTTTGTATGATAGATCCAAGATACCTAAACCGTGTGACTTGTGCTATGGTGTAGTCCCCAATTTTCACCGCTAAGCTAGTATTAACATGCTTCTTACTGAACTTACATTCCATATACTCCGTCTTACTCCTGCTTATACGAAAGCTATGTTCTTCCAAAGCTCATCTCCATAACTCTATCTTCCCATTTGTTTTCTCTCTCGACTCTCCAACTAAGACTATATCATTTACAAAAAATGCATTGTTTAAGCACATCCAAGACTAAGCTAAAAAGATATAGACTCAAAGTTGACCTTTGGTGTAGTTCTATAGTTATAGGGAAATCTTCTGTAACCCCTCCTTGTGTTCTCACACAAGTTTTAGCCTCATCATACATATCTTGGATTACTCGAATATAAGCGATACGAACTCCTTTCTTCTCCATAGCCATCCACAAGACCTCTCTCGATACCCTATCGTAGGCTTTTTCCAGATCAATAAAAATCATGTGTAGGTCTTTTTGCTTCCTCCGATACCTCTCCATCAATCTTTGTAGAAGATAGATTGCTTCCATGGTTGACCTCCCAAGCATAAAATCGAATTGATTCTCTGAGATATGAGTCTCTTGTCTTAATCTCTGTTCAATTACTCTTTCCCATAACTTCATGGTATGACTCATGAGCTTAATCCCTTTGTAATTTGTACAGTTTTGTATATCTCCCTTGTTCTTATAAATAGGAATTAAAGTGCTTCTCCTCCATTCATTTGGTATTTTCTTAGATCTTATTATCTCGTTAAATAGCTTTGTGAGACAATTTATACCTTTCTCTCCTAGGCACTTTCACACCTCGATAGTTATATTATCTGGTCCGATCGCTTTTCCATTTTCCATCATCTTCAAAGCTTCTTTTACTTCAAGCTCCCGAATTCTACGATAAAAAGTTTTATTTTGGTCCTCCTCTCTAGTGTTTAGAATGTCATAGTCCCCTAACGTTTCATGTCCCTCATTAAATAGCTTGTGAAAATAACCCTTCCATCGATCCTTGATGTCTTGTTCCGTAACCAAGACTTTACCCTCTTCATCCTTAATGCATTTCATTTGATCTAAGTCTCTTGTCTTCTTTTCCTTATTTTTAGCAAGCCTGTAAATATTCGTTTATCCGTCTTTGGTGTCCAAAGATTGATATAACACATTGAATGCTTTAACTTTCGCCTCGCTCAATGCCTTCTTAGTATCTTTTTTAGCTGCCTTATATTTTTTTCCAATTTTCAACGTTTTTACACACATGCCAAGCTTTATAACATTCCTTTTTAACTTTAACCTTATCTTGTACACTTGTATCCCACCATCAAGATTCTTTATCCTTGGATCCAAAGCCTCTTGATTCACCGAGTGTCTCTTTTGCTACCTTCTTAATCCCTTTAGCCACTTCGTCCCACATATCATTTGCACTCTCTTGTACCTCCCAAATCTCTTCCTCCATAATCCTCTTCTGAAAGAGTATTTGTTTTCCTCCCTTTAGTTGCCACCATTTGATCAGTGGGACTCTGTCTCGACAATTTCTCCTTACTCTCATATTAACCCGTACACCTATAACCAAAATCCTGTGTTGGATAGTCAAGCTCTCTCCAGGGATGACTTTGCAATCCTTGTGAAGCTTTCTATATGATTTTCTTATAAGAAAATAATTAATTTGACAACAAGAACTCCCGCTTATGTACGTGATAAAATGCTCTTCCCGCTTCCTAAAACAAGTGTTAGCTATTGTAAAATAAAGGCTATTGAAAAATCTAGAATCACTTTGCCCTCTGTATTAGCTACTCCTAGACCATACCTTCTATGCAAACCCTCAAACCCCCTAGATTCACTCTCCACATGACTATTTAGGTCCCCTCCTAGAACAATCTTCTCTCCTAAAGGTATTCCCTGAATTAAACCTTCTAAATCCTCCCAAAATTTTATCTTGTAGTGCTCGTCTAAACCTACTTGGGTGTATACGCACTGATAACATTAAAAGTCTCTTGTTCCATAACAAACTTCAAAGCTATGATCTTATCTCTGAGCCTTCTCACATCCACAACATTTTTCTTTTAATTCTTATATACTATTATGCATACCCCGTTTCTAGATTTTACCTTGCCGGTGTACCAAAGCTTAAAACCTGAAGTGTCGAGTTCTTTTGCCTTTTCTCCCACCCACTTAGTTTCTTGTATGCATATAAAATTAATCGTCCTCCTAATCATTGTATCAACTATTTTCATAGATTTACTTGTAAGAGTGTCTATATTCTAAGCACCAAAACGCATCCTACTCTTGTGAATTAGCTTCTTTACCCCTACCCGTTCACGAAAATGTGGGAACCCTTGCTTATTTTTCACTGCACCCAAGCTGCGATGCAGCGGGTCTGGCTCATTTGACATTGTACTCGAGCCATACAGCGTGTTGCTTAGGAGCAACGACCTAGCATTAACACAAACACTTCTTTGATCCATGTCATAAAGATTCGACAACGTTTTACGTTGGCTATCGACTGCCTAACACAACCCTCCTCTTTATTCCGGGCTTGAGACCTGCTATGTAAAGGGATTTACAACAAAGCTCACACACATGTAGAGTTACAAAGGTGAAATCACATTTTAAAACAAAGGAAATTGATTTTTTTTTTCTCTTTTCTCCCTTTTTTTACAAAAGAAAGAACGGTCGTTGTTAATTGCAACCCATAAAATAACATCCTCCTAAAATATTTTGTGTTGAGCACACACTGAATGGAAGTGCTTAGCATCCTCCTGAAAAAGGTAATCACAAGTCTAGTTCCCCTACCAAACCATAGTGAAGGTGCTCGAGAAGCAACAACAGAATACAACAAGGGGACTATTAATAGTAGCTAATTCAAGAAAGGATTGAACAATTTCAAGCACTTATGTTGACACACCTTTGTACTACCTTAGTGAAATGTTTTTTGCGGTTCCATAGAATGGATTCCACCAAAAACTTATTCTTTGTACAGCTGCAGGCTATAGGTTCCATCATCAGGATACATCATAGTTCTATTGGAAGTTGATTTTGGGTCCAAGCATCATAACGACTAGATTTTTTTTTCCTTTTTTTGTAACATCAGTGGTACCCTACAAAATGCAAAAAATTTAATCTCTAAATAATCTTGTAGCACTTGGTATACATTGGCACTTTTGTCTCCAAAGAAAGTAAATTCGGTAGTGGCCTAACACATTCTAGGGCCATAACACACAATGAAGGGTTTGCATGTGCTTTCTTCCATTATATGCACTTCCTTGGCATCATGCACAATTGTTATGGCACCCTGTGTGTCCTCCCCTGCTTTCACTTTGGCATAAAACCCTAAATGGTTATGAATTGCACAACTGCTAAGCATGGTTAAAAATATAAAATGTTGCATAAATTTTAACATCTAAAATACAAAATTTAAAAACTCAATCACGATAAAGGATAAGAAGTTAAGGAACCTACCTTGCTAAATGGTTAAGAAGTGTAATTCTTCATGGCATAAAACTCACTAACAAATTGAAATTAAGAAATAATGCTATGACTTTTTTTTAATGGTAGCAATACAGTAAAACTACAAATGTTTTAGCACTTGTAGGATCATAAATTCCGCACATTTTAAAAGTTCGATGACCAAAATGTAGGGAACAGAACTTTAGATCAAGTTTGACCAATGCTTTGCTTTCTTTGTTAAATCAAAATTTAAATTGGTTAAAACTATTCGATTGATCAAGTACTATATACAAAGTAAATAAATAAATAATAAAGAATCAAAAGATAGAGCCAAATACAAAGAGCAGGGGAAAGAAGGGACCAAAATCATATCAAAGAAGCTTTTATTTTAATTTTTTGTATTCATTTTCTTTTTCAATTAACTAATTGAACCATAAAAGAATTAATGGATCATAACTTGTAAGAATCAATAAAATTGTAGCCAAGAACAACATCAGCTAAATTCTTTGTAGAGAAAGTCACAACAAAAAAAGTTGTATGTGATTAAGAGAGAGTGAGAGAGATAATTAAGAATGGGCAGAAGATAAAACAAACCATGCATGCTCATCAAGGAATATGACACATAATTGTAGCGCCCTATTTTGTTAACCTCAGCTCGAAATTTCCTCTCTTCAGTTTATAAAATCCATTCTTCTTATCATGTTCAAGTGCCGAAGAAAGGAGTAGAAGCCCCAGGAGAAAACAAAAAAACATGAATATCTTAGACATCGTTGAAATGTTGGGAAATTTGAAGGTTTTCAATTCAAAATGTTTGAAGATTTGTAACCATTCTTCAGCCACCTAATCTAGAGAACAAAAAATGGAGAAGGAGAAAAAAAAGTTATGTTTTTTGGAGAAGAAAAAATGAAGTTTGGAAAAAATAACAATAGTTTGGTTTTGGGGAGGAAAAAAGTTTTGAAGTTTTGAAAAATCAACAACAATAACAACCACCAAGCTTTTTCCCATTAGGTGGGGTCAGCTACATGGATCAAATGATGTCATTGTGCTCTATCATAAATCAAGTCTTTAGAAATGCCATACAAATCTAATTTTTTTTTAATCGTTTCACCTATAGTCTTTCTTGGTCTCCCTCTACCTCTAGCTATTGGGTTATCCTCTACCTGATCTATTATTCTTACAGGGACTTTTAAGGGTTTTCTTCTTACATGTCCAAACTACCTAAGGCAAAATTCTTCCATCTTTTCCACATAACAGGTGACACCCCTACTTTATCTCTAATACATTCATTCCTAATCCTATCTTGTCTTGTATGGCCACACATCTAGCGCAACATCCTCATCTCAGCGACACTGATTTTATGCTCTTGCTGACTTTTTATCGCCTAACATTCAGTACTATACAATATCGCAGGTCTTATAATTGTGCAGTAAAATTTATCCTTAAGCTTGAGAGGCACTTTTCTATCACAAATAACTCCTGAAACACTCCTCCATTTTATCCATCTAGCTTGAATCCTATGGTTAACATCTCCCTCTATCTCTTTGTCATTTTATGATAGATCCAAGATACTTAAACAGTGTGACTTGTGGTATGGTATGGTCCCCAATTTTTACCGCTAAGCTAATATTAGCACGCTTCTTACTGAATTTGCATTCCATATACTCCGTCTTATTCTTACTTAGACGGAAGTCATGTTCTTCAAAAGCTCGTCTCTATAGCTCTAGCTTCCTATTTGTTTCCTCTCTCGACTCTCAAACTAAGACTATATCATCTACAAAAAGCATACATTGTGGCACCAACTCTTGGATATGCGCAGTAAGCACATCCAAGACCAATCTAAAAAGATATGGACTCAAAGTTGATCCTTGTTACAGTCCTATAGTTATAAAGAAATCTTCTGTAATCCCTCCTTGTGTTCTCACATAAGTTTTAACCTCATCATACATATCTTGGATTGCTCGAATATAAGCGATACGAACTCATTTATTCTCTAGAGCCTTCCACAAGACCTCTCTCGATACCATATCGTAGGCTTTTTCTAGATCAATAAAAACTATGTGTAGGTCTTTTTGCTTCCTCCGATACCTCTCCATCAATCTTCGTAAAAGATAGATTGCTTCCATGGTTGACCTCCTAGACATTAAACCAAATTGATTCTCTTTGTCTTAATCTCCGTTGAATTACTCTTTCTCATAATTTCATAGTATGACTCATAAGTTTAATCCCTCTGTAATTTGCACAGTTTTGTATATCTCCCTTATTCTTATAAATAGGGATTAAAGTGCTTCTCTTCCATTTATTTGACATTTTCTTAGACCTCATTATTTTGTTAAACAACTTTGTGGTAGAACATACTTTTTTTCTCTAGTGACTTCCATACCTCAATAGGTATATTATCCGGTCCGACCGCTTTTCTATTATCCATCATCTTCAATGCTTCTTTTACCTCAAATTCCTAAATTCTACAATAAAAGATTTTATTTTGGTCATCCTCTCTATTGTTTAGAATGTCCGGTTCCCCTAATGTTACATGTCCCTCATTAAATAACTTGTAAAAATAACTCTTCCATCGATCCTTGATATCTTGTTCCATAACCAAGATTTTTCCTTCTTTATCCATAATGCATTTCACTTGATCCAAGTTTCTTGTCTTCTTTTTTTTACTTTTAACAAGTTTGTAAATATTCTTTTCTCCGTCTTTGTTATCCAAAAATTGATATAACCCATTGAATATTTTATTTTTTGCCTAACTCATCGCTTTTTTAGTATCTTCTTCCTATTTATCTACGACGACTTATGAGACATCCTCGTACGGTTCCTCACATAGCCTTCTCGTTTGATCAACATGTGCCAAGCAATGCAAATCACTTTTTCAGAACCTATAATATCTTCACCAAGCAGAAACTTCACAAACCTTTTCCTTCGTCACATCAACCTCTATTTTATGAAAAATAAATAAATACAATTTAGTACTAAATATATTACAACCAAACAGATATTAATGATTTAACCCACTAAAAGGAATAACTATCTATGACCACGTGGAATGAACAAATATTTTTAGACAATGTCTCTATCTTTTCCTTGGTTCAACAAAAGAAACAAATCTGCCTAGATTTTTATTATTTTCAGAAAATATTATATGCCATACAATTTCTAGTTACCAACCAAAGCATTATTGTATGCCACACAATTAGATATCGCTATTTCTGTATATTTTAAGATACCATAAAGAAATTCAGATAGCAAAAAAGTTAGTTGAACGACAAATGTCAAAATAGCTCAGAAAGTACGTTAGAAAAGGAAAGAAACATTTTCTTTATGGTTTGAAGTGATAGGGTATGTCTTAAGAGAGTGGAGCTTCTCCCACCGTTTCTTCACATCAGATGAGATATTTAAGTTTAAAAAAAAAAAGAAGAAAGCTAGGATTAAATAAAGCCAAAAAAAAAAAAAACACAACCATGATTGAAGCAATTATCTATGAAAGCTAAAAAAATCTCTAATTGACCATTAGTAGTAAAAAAAAGTGCAAATGAAAGAGGGGTTAATAAAACACATCAACAAAAAAAGAATAGAAACACAACATATTGAAAATGCACAGAAACTAAGAAACCATTCACCTTGTAAATTTGAAAACTAACTTGACCAAATGTTCATAGTATGTGAAAACCCGTGAATAGATACTCCTTAGAGATTTGATAAATTGCAAGCAACTACAGAAAAAATAAAATAAAATAAAATAAAATAAAACAAAATTAAGCACTACATAAAGAACTAAACTTTTGTCAATATTATTCCAGGGGTTAATCAGATCCAATATAATAGTTCAAATTAAAAATTCAATAAGAAAATTCTATTTATCTCAGGCCCCAAAAAATCTGTTCAACAGAAAAATACTTGCCTACCCTATCGCAAAAAAAAAAAAAAAAAAAAAAAGCAATGGAAGGAAACCCCAACAATAGAAAGACTTACCTTTAAGATATAATGGTGGATGAAGAAAATTTTCAATAGAAAAATTACATACATCAAACTAAATTGCAATATCATGCTATCATCCAATTTTCCCCCTTCACTAACATGCATACATAAGCCTGCAGAATTGAAAAGTAATGCATAAAAATTAGACCAATAAACACTACAATTAAGTCCCAATAACCGAAGTTATTGATAAAATTTAGTCAATGACCTGAAATTCAAGCAACGGTGAGGTTGTTGCTTGGAGGGATCAAGAGCCTTGTTTCTTTAATTTTGATCTGAATCTTCGAGAAAAACTTCTATTGCAATTGTGTCTCCCTTGATGAATTTACCATCTTGCAGGTTGCTCCTCCACTAACCCTCATAGATGTCACCATTAGTGTAGCGCTTCTAACTGAACCCATGTTTTCTGCAACAAAATTGATGTGTGAAAGAATAAATTCTCAGGGAATGCTACGAAACCGAGAGAATGTTAAGCTGATAATCAGGGAAAATTAGTTAAAAAAGTTCAATGATCACAAGCCAAAAGCATGCAGAGCACGTAAAACACAGAGAAAAAGTAGTAAAGAAGAAGATAGTATTTTCATTAATTGATTCCCTTTCTGTTACATTATGCTTTTCATACTCACACGTCCACCCAATAATGAGAAATATTAAAATAGGAAATAAACTAAAGTACAACTAAGCATAACAAAATTTGTCATATACTTCAGCTAGTAACAAAATGGATAGAATGCTAACATAAGAAGTAAAAGATGAGCTAAGTGTAACACCCCGAAAATTTGTATTTTATTTATTTCGGTCAATTCTTAATTATTTTGAATAATCTTACTCGACTTCTATGAATTTTATAATTTTTGTGATTTTTAAGAATTTTTTAGAGTTTTTACGTTTTTTTATTTTAACATTATTTTGGGTTGTATATGAATCTTCATATTTTATTTATTTTTATCAATTCTTAATTATTTTTATTAATCTGATTTGATTTTCATAAATTTCATAATTATTATGATTTTTGTGGATTCTTGTATGTTTTTATATTTTAGATTATTTTAATAGTATTCTTGAGTTGTATGCGGACCCGAGGCGGACCTCGAAAAATGAAAATTTTTCTATGGCCAGAAAATTTTGTACTATTGATACGGGACTGGGGGATCTTACTAAACCTGAATCCGAAAATAATTTTCAAAATTTTCTTTACTGTATATTTTACTGTTTTATTTATTAGGCAATAAAAATACAGTAGTTATTGTCCATCAGTTAATATTTACCGAAAAATATATAGTGCAAGCTTAGAGGTGAAGCCTTTGGATATCCACCCTTGATTCAATCAAAGGTGGTGATGAGTCCAACTTAGTGGCTTGGACTTTTCAAGAACTAATGGGAAACCTATTCAACAAAAATGGTTATGACAAGCTTTATGGCTAGCTAATAGAATTTAAGAGCTTCAATGTGTGGTCTAGAATGGTCAAGTAAAGTGGCCACCTCCTTGAGGAGGTCAATATTGGTGGCTTTCTCCTAGCACTCCCACGGTCATGCAAAGCTAAAAGAGGTAAATTTATTCAATTAATTCATCTTTCATTGTTTATATCAAGCAACTAAGAATAGTCAACAATTGTGGCTTTCCTCCATTTTGAAGAGCAACTCATGGCCATAAATAAGCTCTTTGGAGGCCAATTCATTACTCATTTCACTTGGTCAATTTTTGTGGCTCTTCCTTTTTAATTCCTACGGCCATGCACCATTTTGGAAAGGCTAAAATATACACAAATTGTTGGTCAACTTTAGTGACTCTCTTCCTATGCATTTATGGCCAAGCAATTTTGGAGGACAAGGAAATCTACACTTAAATGTATTTGGTCACCTTTCTAACTAACATGCAAAGAAGTAAAGCAAAATATCTCTCACCTTTCTCTCCAAAATAACTCACGGCCATGAAGGCTTAAGAAAGCCAAAAATTGTGACTTTAATTCATTTAACCATCTTTTCTATTTCAAGAAGCAAAAGCTCTCAAAATTCTCTCACTTTTCCCTCCTACATCCCACGGCCAAACACCACTGAAGCACCTTCCAAGCTTCAATAATTCTAACCAAGCTTACTACTTGATCTTACACCTAATCCTAAAACACTTTGTAGTTAAGACCTTGATCAAAATCATCCATCTTCTATCTTGTTCTTCAAAGCTCAAGTTTGAAGCCTTTGAGGTGGAGTTCTTTAATCTTCATGTTTCTATCCATTTCAAAGTTCTAATCATGATTTTAATCCATGGTTATTTTAGTTTAAAGCCTTAAGTGTTAATATTGTATGTTTTTCTTTGTTTTCAAGAATCACTTGGTGGAGAAAATCTACTTGAAGGAGGCATACAAGGAACTTGTGGACTACATCTAAGGTAAGAGGGAGATTACCCTCATCAACCATGTATTGGTGGTGAGGAGTGGATTTGTGTGTGATGAAAAATCTATAAGGATTTATTCACTTGGTTGTGTATGATTAAGTGTTCTATGTTATGTTATATGTGATTTTATTTCTTTGATAGCTATGCATGATTTTATTGCTTGATTAGTATGTGTGATAGTATGGTTTTGATTGCCTTGCGATAAATTGCTTAATATGAGTTTTATTGCTTTAATAATATGCATGAACATGTGGTTGTATAAATATGATTAAAATGATATATGCATATTATGATATATGTTGCAAAGAAAAGAATTTTGGTCCCAATGGCCATAAAGAGGCTCACG
The DNA here is from genome assembly GCA_029884605.1 of Ormosia emarginata. Classification (NCBI taxonomy): domain Eukaryota; kingdom Viridiplantae; phylum Streptophyta; class Magnoliopsida; order Fabales; family Fabaceae; genus Ormosia; species Ormosia emarginata. Next base: position 7,479,563 of record JAQQTP010000056.1, on the reverse strand, counting down.
ACCTTCACTCTTGATTTAGAGCAAACCAATTGAAAATGTTTTACTAAGTGTAAATTTAGATGATTTAGTAACTGATGATAATATATTTTATACATTAATAAACCCTCATTTTTAGTCATTTACACTCTCTATGTACTTAATTGATTGTGTTTGGTGACGATTTGTAAGTTTGGACTCAAATTGGACTTAATTGATTTTTTTTAGCATTATTTGGGTCTTACACTGTTTTTGTATTTCTGTCATATCTTGAGTTCTAGATGTGTAAAAATTATGTATCTTACCTTGTAGGAAATATAAGAGAGAGCTCTACAACTTTCATGAGAGCTCCAGGTAAAATATGGACATTTAGTGGAGCTAAATGGGCTTGGAAGTCAGAACATGGATTTTGTGACTAGAACCTGAACAGTGTGCAGTAATCAGAGCATAACTCGGGCTGTAGGAACTTTCTTGGGCTGAAATTTGGACACTTGAAATTAAGACCCATATCTATAACTTTCATGAAGAACATAAGAGCTCATACGGACAACTTGGAGGTGATATTGGGTCTGGAAGTCAAAACAGAGGTGCTGAAACTGAGCCTGAACAGTCTGCAGTAATTGGGTCATATCTTGGGCTATAGGATGAATTTTTAGATGATTTTGGTGGCATTGGAAAGCTGATACAAAATGCTACAACTTTCATGAAGACTACATTGCTTTATTCTGATGGCATCCATGAGATCAGCACTAAATGATTCTAGAGATAAAGAATCTCAATAATTTTCCACTCACCAACGCATCATTTGGCATTTTCCACTCATCCACCTACTCCTTACCCACTCATTAATCAGCCCCCTTGTCATTTTGTATCTCTAATCCTCTATAAAAGGCTCCATTGGCTGATCATTTAGGAGACTTGGGTTTTAGGCTTAGTTAGGAGAAATTATGTTCATGCTTGTTTATTGTTTTTCTTTGTTGTAATTTTCTCTTGTTATAAATTGAAGCTATGTTCATCTTTCTCTTCTTCTCTCTTTCTTTCTTCTTGTCTATGAGTAACTAAATCTTCATTTTGCTTAGGTGAAAGAGTGAAGCTCTTAGTAATGAAATAAAGTTAGATTATTCTATTTCTTGTGCTTAAATGATATATTATAAAGTTGACATTATATGTGTTATATTCTGTTTCCAATCAATTTAGAAACCTTCATTGTATAGTGGAGATCTTGATTTATTGTAGACAAGAGGATTGACACAGTGAATGCTTGAACTCACTTACAATTGTTGGTAGATAATTGAATGAATCATAATATAATTGCATATATAATTGAACTTTGAATGTTATATTTTCTGATTGGAACTTCCTTTATGTGTAGATTTCAATTGAATGATATAGAGAAATAATCTTGCCTCTAATTTATTACTAAGAGTGGATCTCCTAACCCAAGCAACTCCTTTTTAATTTGTGGACAACTTTTATTACTTTTGGTGTTATGACAAATCTTTTTCTTACTTTAATTAATTTTTCTTCATCAATTCCCTGTGGATCGACCTCAGACTCCCGAGAATTTATTACTTGAGACAACCTGCACTTGGGTTTGCATCGTTTAATCCCGCATCAAGTTTTTGGCATCGTTGCCAGGGACTTGATTTGAAGTTTTAATCTATTGAGGTTCTTTTTCTTTAATAAAATCTATTCTCTCTTCTCCCTCACCGGAGCAAAAGATCGGCTAGTCGGTCCTTTGGTTTCTTTACTAACTCTCTAACTTACTAACTTGCTAACCTACTAACTTACTAACATACTAACTTTCTAACTTTTATATTTATGTCATTTATTTTTGTTTACTAACTTTTATTTTCTGCTCTCTAACTTTTAACTTATGTCATTTATTTTCTCGCTTCTCTAACTTTTAAATTTTTGTTATTTATTATTGCTTTCTAACGTAATGAAATAATCTTTCTTCTTCTCTTCTCTTTCACACCTGCTCTGGTGGGGCTCGCTCTCTCGATTTTTATATTTTAAATTTATTTTCTGCAATTTACTTTCTACACTTTACTTTCTACACTTTATTTTTTGTATTTTACTTTTTGTACTTCCTAACTTACTAATTATTAACTCTCTAATTATCTAACTTTTTAATTTATCGCTAACTTTTTACTAAATATTTATTATGTAGTTGGTTTATACCACATCCTTGTTAATATTTAATGGCTAGTGTAAACCACCTACTTGTACATTATATTTTTTATTTTAAGTCATTTATTTATGCTTAATTGGTATCATGATTTAAATTCTGGTCGTTTAGTTAAAATTAATTCTGGTACTTTATATATTGATTTGTTTGAATCACAATCACACACAATTGACACAATGACTGAAAATGAAAGTATACATGATGAATATGAAAATCAACCGTTGCGAACCATGTATGAATATTTGCAACCACCTCGAAATTCTAATCCATCATGCTTTATCTTTCCACTCAATGCCAATAATTTTAGATTCAAGGCATGTATGATTTTTTTACTTTCTAATTTTCATGGTTTAGAATATGAAAGCCCATATTTACATCTGAAAAAATTTGAGGAAGTATGTATTGCTTTCAATGATCAAAATTGCACTGAAGAGATTGTTAAGCTTAAATTATTTCCTTTTTCTTTAAAAGACAAAACAAAATCTTGACTTAACACTTTGAAACCAAGATCAATTAGCACATGGCAAGAAATGCAAGGTGAGTTCTTAAAGAAATTTTTTCTAACACATAAAACCAATGCTATGAAAAGACAAATCCAAAATTATTCCCAAAATTCAAATGAAGCATATTTTCAATGTTGGGAACGGTTTAAAGATTTGTTAAATTCTTGCTCACATCATAGTTTTGAAAAATGGCGCACTATAAGCTTCTTTTATGAAGGTTTAACACCTGAAACTAAACAATTTATGGAAACAATGTGCAATGTTGAGTTTCTTGATAAAGAACCTGATGAAGCTTTAGATTATTTAAACCAGATGGCTGAAAATTCTCAATCTTGGCATAGTACTAATCCTTCCAAAAATTCAATTAGATCTAACCTTGCAAGTACTAATAAAGGAAAATATCACCTTAGTCAAGAGGAAGATCTAAATGCAAGGTTTGCCAGTTTGGCTAGAAAGGTTGAAGCCATGGAATTAAGAAAAGCAAAAGAAATCAAATCCGTGCAAAATGAAGAAATTTGTGGTATTTGTGATGACTTAGGACACTCAACACATGAATGTCCTAAAATTCTTATTTTTAAAGAATTGTACATGAGCAAGTAAATGCAATGAATAATTTTATAAAGTCATTTACTTCTTCTTTTTCAAATACATATAATCTGGGATGGAGAAATCACCTGAACTTCAGCTGGAGGAATAATAATCAGTCACAATTCGTGCAACCACCACCTCCTCAGGCACAACAGGACTCTCAAAATTCTTAAGAATATGCACCTTATATCCTACTATATAAGAAAAATCTTGAAAAAACACAGAAAAGAAAGAGACCATTAATAAACAAAACAATCAAACTAGATTGACATAAAAGAAACTGTTGCTAAACTTTCTTCTGCACTCACCATTCACGAGAAAGGAAAATTTCCTTCTCAACCTCAACCAAATCCCAAGGGTCAGTACAGTCTAAATGATGGGAGTTCAAAAAATCAACAAATAGATCAAGTCAAGTCAGTGATAACTCTTAGGAGTGGAAAGGTTGTTGAAAAACAAATTCCCAAACCTTGTGAGAAAGAAGATGAACCAATTTCCCAAGAAAATGAAGAAGTTGACCAAAAAGAGACCAAACTCTCACTTGCACCCCCATTTCCTCAAGCATTAAACAATTCAAGAAAATTGAACCATGACATTGAAATTTTTGAAATTTTGAAACAAGTAAAGGTCAATATTCCTTTGTTAGATGCTATCAAATAGATTACTTGTTATGCCAAATATTTGAAGGACTTGTGCACTATTAAAAGGAAACTAAATGTGAAAAAGAAAGCATTTTTGGCTATACAGGTCAGCTCAATTCTTTAGAATAATAATGCATTGAAATATAAAGACCCTAGTTGTCCTACAGTTTTATACATTATTAGAGAACAAAAAATTGAAAAAGCTTTACTTGATCTTGGTGCTAGTGTCAATTTGCTTCCATATTCAGTTTATCAGCAACTCAACTTGGGTGAGTTAAAACTAACTTCTGTAACTCTTCTATTTGCCGATAGATCATTTAAAATTCCAAGAGGAATAACAGAAGATGTGTTAGTTCAAGTTGATAAATTCATATATCCTGTAGATTTTATTGTCTTGGATACTGAACTTATGGTTAATAGTTACAAGTCAATTCTTGTTATTTTAGGCCATCCATTTTTAGCAACATCTAATACTTTGATAAATTGCAAAAATAGAGTAGTGAAACTAACATTTGGAAATATGACGTTGGAACTCAATGTTTTTAACATGTGCAAGCAACCACAGGAAGTCTTTGATGAAAAGAAAGAAGTTGAAGGGATTGAAGTCATTGTAGATGATCATCTTCAAAAAGGGAGTTCTTCTGACCCATTAGAAGTTTGTTTAATTAATTCATTTGATTTGCTTGATTGTACAAAGGAAATAGAATACAAAGGATGGAAGCCGAGATTCGAAGAGCTAAAACCCATGAATGATAATACTCATGAAGAAGTACCCACACTAAAATTAAAGTCATTACCTGCTAGGTTAAAGTACATATTTTTAGGAGAAGAACAAAACTTTCCAGTAGTAATTTCCTCAACTCTTACTGAAGAACAAGAAGGAAAGATGTCGGCTCAGTGGACACACCAAGACAGAAAGAAATTTTTGATTGAGGTGAAATTTTTTTATTGGGATGACTCATATTTGTTCAAATATTGTCCTGATCAAATTTTTCGGAGATGTGTGCCCGACAGTGAGGTCTGTTACAAATGTACACGATGGAATTGTAACAAGCGATGTCGTTCTTTGGGGATGGTTTCCGCAAATAAAGAAGATAAAATTTTCTTCATTAAGAATGGACTAAGTAAGGAATCATTAGATGATATCTTATTGACTCTTGAGACTCATTCTTGTAGATTTGTGCATCGTGAACTTCTTAATTTGTGGAATCTCTTCAAGGATGAAGAAAAACACTACAGTCTTGGGAATCTGACTCTAAAAGACCCTGTCTGCCAATTTATAAGAAAATTGGATGGGAAGCTTATCCTCGACTCATAGAAAGCATTTAAGCTCTTATTGGACGTGAAACCAGAGGCAAATGTGAGCCATATCCACAACAATTTGTACATATTATCTTCTTCTTCTTCATATTTTCTTAAAAAAAAAAGAAGAAAAAAATATTTGAACAAGGGTGAATCGGAAGGAGTACCATGGCTTTAATTAGTTGTGGAGCCCTAGCCTTTGGCTGATCCGTCATTGACTCGGGTGGACCTTTGCATGCTGGTCCTTAAAAAAGTTCGTATGTCATGCTCTGTAGAGAGCCACACTCTATAACCCAAGGTTTACCATCTAGGCACTGTGGAGTTGATGGACAGGCAGAAGCGTCCCACTCTAGTTATTAGTGAAAAGTAACCCGCGGCTGCCAAAGCGTACAAGGCATCTGAGCTTGATCATCTCTTTTATTAGAAGGGGCTCTCAGCACCCTAGGATGAGACGTTTTGGATCTTGGACATTACGAGTTTCAGATTTTAGCATCTTTGTTGATGGTATGAGCCCAAGTGTGAGCTCTCCAGGTTCCAGACCCAAGATGGAAACCCACAATGGTTTCTTCTTTCTCTTTTCTTCAAATAAACGGACGTGAGTGTCTACTGCACTAGTGACACACAGTATAAGAATATGTCACTACTGCACTCATGACGCATAGTATAAAGATACGCTATGAAAACTATACATAAAGATATGTCATCATTTTCTATTATATTTCTTTTATCTTTGTATGATTTTGCTGTATTTTGGTTTTGAACAGACGGTCCTTTGAGCAGGGTCCTTCAGGGGTTTCTAGACTTTTTTACCCTGATAGTTTTCTTGAAGTAAAATAAAAAAATAAAAATAAAAAAAACAAAAAACATAAAAACAAAAAAAAAATATGTGTTCCTTTACTTTTGGTTTTATTCATCGTACTTTGTTTTTGTTTAAATTTGTATCAGGTTTTTCTTTTTAGTAATTGCCATAACAGGTAATATCTTCTATTCTTTACTCAGCTATATTTTAACATTGAGGACAATATTGTGATCTGGTTGGGGGAGAAGGATAGTTGACCAAAAAAATTTTCTTTTTTGGGAAGTATGATATGATTGTCATGGACTTACTAAACCATTGAATGATGGCAGAGTAAAGAGTAATTTTACTCTTGAGACACATCTAAATTGGGAAGTGTGTTTAGTGATATGACTGTCAGAAACCTATTCGTAGTAAAACCAATTAAGGATGACAGAGTAAAGAGTAAATTTTACCTTGGAGGTCAGTCTATTCTTGAGACGCATCTTAGTTGAGGAAATAATTATTTTGTGTAGAAATAGCAAATGGATTCTTGGATCTTAGCATAAATTGTCTTCTTTCTTAAATTTCACATGCTTGGTTATGAATGTTGAATTGGTGGATTGAAAATGATAGAAATATATCTTGTGAGATTTTAAGCCTATTGATAAATGAATTGAATATTTATACCATTCTCTTTTTTCTTGTATGATTTTCACTCATAGAATTGTTACTCTAGAACTTGCTTTGATTCTTTTTTAGGCTACATTTTCACATGTATACATAAACATGATTGAGGCATTTTTCTTGAATAGGTACTTTAACCAAATGACTAAGAATGATTGACGCACAAATAGGCAGCCTTGCTCAGCAGCATATTGTCTCAATATGATATCAAGCACTCTTATGGTTTCTTGAAAATTCTCTGATTCCTGCCAACGTAAGGCATTGAAAATAGCCTATTTTTCCTTTGCTTAACCTTTTTGAGCTTATTTGACTATTCCTTATTTCTAGCTCATCATTTTTCGAAAAAAAACCATGTTCTTACCTGACCTTAGGGAATAAGAGAACATTAACTTTGTCACTCGATGAGTTCTTGAACAAGTATGGGGGTGCATGTATAGAATGATTGGTAAAAACAAATTGAAAAAAATGGTTCATTGAAAAAAAAAGTATATTTGTAAAAAAAAATGTAATAAGAATTTGTATTAGGTAGAGTTGGGATGAACTTTCATGCTTGTTAATTGAACTCAGCTCTCAAGCTCTTTTATTCTCTTAGTGTTTAAATTGTCATATCTATACTCCTCCCTTCTTTACCTTGACCACATTACAACCTTGAATAAAGTCCTTATGATTTGTGTGTGCATGTGTTCTAAGTAGTGAAAAAGTAGAAGATAAGCAAACTTATGGTAGTGCAATTTTTCATGGGTTGAATTGAGCGAAATACTTACCTTCGAAATACTTGAAGGATTGATAGTTAATCTTGTGAGAATCTGTCATTCTTGATTCATTCTTTTCAACTGAAGTCTTCTTGCTTGTTGGTTTGAGATGTGAAGAAATTTTACTTCATAAATATTTTGATCCCTTGAATATTTGGTTGCTCTTATTATTTATAAACTTTTGTATTCTTGAATATCATTGGAAATTGAGTCTTTTAGAGTGTTTAGTTTGAGTTTGCGTCATTTTTTTTAGTTTTGGCCTTATATGTTTTACCTAGGAGTGTAAAAAGCTAAGTGTGGATGAATTTGATGATCATATATTTTATACATTAATAAACCCTCATTTTTATTTATTTACACTCTCTATGTACTTAATTGATTGAGTTTGGTTATGTTTTGTAAGTTTGGACTCAAATTGGACTTAATTGATTTTTTCAGCATTATTTGGGTCTTACACTATTTCTGTTTTTTTGCCATATCTTGAGTTTTAGATGTGTAAAAATTATGTATCTTACCTTGTAGGAAAGATAAGAGAGAGCTCTACAACTTTCATGAGAGCTCCAGGTAAAATATGGACATCTAATGGAGCTAAATGAGCTTGGAAGTCAGAACATGGGTTTTGTGACTAGAAGCTGAATAGTGTGCAGTAATCAAAGCATAACTCGGGCTGTAGGATGAATTTTTAGATGATTTTGGTGGAATTGGAAAGATGAGACAAAATGCTACAGCTTTCATGAAGACCATGTTGCTTCATTCTGATAGCATCCATGAGATCAGTACTAAATGATTTCAGAGACAAAGAATCTCAATAATTTTTCACTCACCAACTCACCATTTGGCATTTTCCATTCATCCACCTACTCCTCACCTACTCATTAATCAGTCCCCTTATCATTTTGTATCTCTAATCCTCTATAAAAGGCTCCATTAGCTTATCATTTAGGAGACTTGGGTTTTAGGCTTGGTTTAGAGAAATTATGTTCATGCTTGTTTATTGTTTTCCTTTGTTGTAATTTTCTCTTGTTCTAAATTGAAGCTATGTTCATCTTTCTCTTCTTCTCTCTCTCTTTCTTCTTATCTATGAGTAACTAAATCTTCATTTTGCTTGGATGAAAGAGTGAAGCTCTTGGTAATGAAATAATGTTACATTATTTTATTTCTTGTGCTTAAATGATATATTATAAAGTGGACATTATATGTGTTGTATTTCGTTTCCAATCAATTTAGAAACCTTCATTGTATAGTGGAGATCTTGATTTATTGTAGACAAGAGGATTGTCACAGTGAATGCTTGAGCTCACTTACAATTGTTGGTAGATAATTGAATGAATCATAATATGATTGCATATATAATTGAACTTTGAATGTTATATTTTCCGATTGAAACTTCCTTTATGTGTAGATTTCAATTGAGTTATAAAGAGAAATAATCTTGCCTCTAATTTATTACCAAGAGTGGATATCTTAACCTAAGCAAATCTTTTTTAATTTGTGAATAACTTTTATTACTTTTGGTGTTGTGACAAATCCTTTTCTTACCTCAATTAATTTTTCTTCATTAATTCCCTGTGAATCGACCTCGAACTCCCGAGAATTTATTACTTGAGACAACCTGCACTTGGGTTTGCATCCTTTAATCCCGCATCAGTAACATGTGTATTAACCAGTTCAGTCTATTTTGGATATTACTTATATTTTCGATAAGTTTATATTGTCAGCAAAAAGAAATTTTAAAATCCATATTTTAGAACTCAAACCTTTTATGAAATTTCTTTCAGATTATAAGTTTTTAGTCGGAAATGTAATGCCCTATGGTGGGTGTTACACTAAGGCCCAAGAGTACCAAGTTAGTCTGTAACAAATCCTTCCCCTCTAGAAAACCCTTGTCCTCAAAGGTTGAAATCAGGATACTTCTACAACAAATCATAGTAAAATTCCCATGTAGCACCTTCAATTGGAATATTCTTCCACTTCACCAAAACCTTAGTGGCTGTAACACGGCCACGTTTAATCATTTTACGGTCTAAAATGGTTTCAGGAAGAAGTGATTCAGATATCACAAGTGGAAGTGTAGGGTGTTGAGAAATAGTCAGCAGTGGTGGGGTGATACATTTCTTCAGTTGAGAGACATGAAAAACATCATGGATTTCAGATCCAGGTGGAAGTTCCAGCTTGTAGGCCACAGAGCCAACTGTGTCCAATACATTATAGGGGCCATAATACTTAGGAGAGAGAGCTTATGAGTAGTCCGATGGACCATGGAATGCTGCCTATAAGGTTGCAGCTTGAGATACACATAATCACCTAGCTGGAATGATTTTTCACTCCTCTTTTTATCAGCCAATTGCACCATCCTGTTTTGTGCTCGAGCCAAATGAAACTTCAACAACTGTAGCATATCCTCTCTCTTTTCGTAAACTCCTATCCACTGCCATAATCTTAGATTCAGCAGGAAGGTAAGGCAAATGCAATGGAGGTGGTTGCCCATAGAGGATCTCATAGGGTGTGGTTTGAGTAGTTGTGTGGAAAGTAGTATTATACCACCATTCTGCTAAAGGTAACCATTTTGACTTAGAAGAAGGCTTCTCAAAGCACATACATCGAAGATAAGTTTCCAAACATTTATTAACCACCTCTGTTTGCCCATCTGATTGGGGGTGATATACAGTAGATCTGTGCAAAGATACCCCTAGCAACTGAAAAAAATCAAACTAGAATTAGCTAATAAAAATGGTATCCCTATCACTAACAATACTGTTTGGAAACCCATGTATCTTAAATATATTGTCCAGAAATAATTGAGCCACATCCATTGCAGTATATGAGTGTGCTAAAAGGAGGAAATGAGTTGCTTTGCTCAGCCGGTCCACCACAACATAGTTTCTTCATAGTTTGATAATCACATATTTTATTCATTAAGAAACCCTTATGTTTAGTCATTTACACTCTCCATATTCTTAATTGATTGAGTTTGACATGATTTTGTGAATTTGAGCTCAAATTGGTCCTAATTGAATATTTTCAGCATTATTGAGATTTGATACTGTTTCTGTATTTTGGCCATAACTTGAGTTTCTGATATCTGATAATCATGAATTTTATCTTGTAGGAAATCTAGGAGGAAACTCTACAAGTTGGATGAAGAGCTCGAAGTCCAATTCAGATGTCTAAGGGACCTAAGTTTACATGGAAGTCAGAATACGGGTTCTATCACTAGAATCCGAATGGTGTGCACTCATAAAATCATATCTCAAGATGCAATAATGGAGATGGGCTGAAATTCGGATAGTGGATAGTCAAGATCCAAATAAACAACTTTCATGAAGAACACATTTTGAGAAAAAGAAGTCTAGTAGGTCATTTTGAGCTTGCAAGTCGGAACAGAGGTGCTGAAGTTGGGTTTGAGCAACCTACGGTATTTGGGACATATCTTGGGCTTAAGGAAGCCAAATTGGACGAACCAGCTATCCATTTTATAGCCAAGACAAGGATCTACAACTTTCATGAAGAACACTTTTCGTGGATCTGAAGTATAGTGGGTCGTTTTTGGCTTCCAAGTCAGACACGAAATTTTCGTCCTCAACCACCCACTCATCCATCCACTAATCCACTCATCCATCCACTAATCCACTCATCCACTCATCCACTCATCCACTAACTCACCCACTCATCCACTCATACACTAATCCAACCACTTAACCACTCCACCCACTCATCCACTAATCCATACACTAATCCATCCACTCACCCATTCATGTCCATAATTTCCCACTCACCAAAAGTCCTTTGGCATTTTTCACTAATTCAACCACTCAACCATTCCACTCACTCATCCACTAAACCAATCCACTAAACCAACCCACTAATCCATCCACTCAAACACTCCACTCACTCATCCACTCATCCACCCACTTCCCACTGTCATTTTGTTACCTTAGACTTCTATAAAAGGCACCATTTATCATGAACAACATGTATTCTCCTTCATTTCTCTCATAGTTTCTTCTTGTTTCTTCATAGTTTCTCATAGTTTTTGTATATTTTGATGCTCCCCTTCATGGTAATGGAGGGCTAAGCTACTTTGGGTCAATTTAGAACTCTTGAAGAGATTGTGGTTTGGATTCTTGAGACCTTGGTTATGTATTGTATTTGATTTGTAATTGAATTCCTCCTTTCTTCTTCTTTTTCTTCTTCTTGATCTTGAATGCATGAATGGTGATTCTATTTATGTTGATCTGATTGATCTTGGTTTAAGATTGAGATTTGTGATGAAACTTAGAACTGATTGATCTAAACTAATCACATAAATGAAGATTGAGATTTGTGATGAAACTTAGAACCGATTGATCTAAATTAATCACGAGAATTGAAGAGGTTAGGTTAGATCGATTTGTGCCTAAGTTAATTGAATTCGGTACTTGAAATTAACATAGATTTTCATGAATGGTGCGATTGCGGATTTGTGTTTATCACTTGTTAATTGAATTCTAGACGATCGTCTAGTATGAATTCTGGATTTGATGCAGAGATCTCGGTTAGATCCAAATTAACAATTTAATTGCGCTTCAAGTGTTCTATGAAGGGTCTATGATTGAATCCACCCAATCTTGGATAGGTTTCTAAATTGACTGCTCTTTAATTGTTATTTCTTCCTTTAATTTTGTTAAGTGCGATCTTAAACTGTCAAACCCCCCTTTTTGCTAACTTTCACTTGATTTGATTAAATTGCATTTACGATCCTTGAGGAGACGATCCGGTGTTGTTCACTATACTACAAGTTTAGGTAATAACTTCAGTTATAATTTTGACTGAGTTCGGCGCTCGTCAAAATTTTGGCGCCGTTGCCGGGGAATCTGTAAGTGTGATCTGATCTTTTTAAGTTATCATTTAACTCTTTCTTTTTCTTTTTCTTTCATTATCATTTTGTTGCATTCTGTTGCATTTTAAGGATACAATGGACCATGCATAATGGAGTTAAAACTTGAGGAATTGACTTCTTTGGTAAGACATATAGTAGTGAGACAACAATTACCTGCGGTGAAGCTACACTTGTGTGTAACATTTGTTTTTGTTCATCTCACCCCACATATGCATGCCCTACACTTCAAGATGGTAGTTCTGTTTTTCCAGATCAATTTGTTGCAGAAATTGGTTATTTTCCTGATGAACCACATTTCCAGCAGCAACAACAGAGTTATGACCCCTTCTTCAACACATACAACCCTAGCTGGGAATACTATCCGGATCTGGGATATGGTAATATGGCATCACTACAACAATAATCATTTCAATATGAGCAGCCATTCCAGCAGATAATAAGTCCATCAACCACAAAACTTAAGCCTTCATGGGAGGACTTGATGAAAACCCAAATTGAGTTCCAGCAGAATTTCACTGCCACTATTCAGGATTTAACAACCCAAATTGAGCAGATGACAACCACTATTAATGAACTGAGAAGTCAAGAGTCAGACCAACTCTCTTCCCAAACAATTCCCAACTCCCTGCATTCTAATTGTCATATTGATTTACCTGCAGATTTAGTTGAGGAAACTCATGATGAGTTGTGTGTTGAATTTCCTGATTTTATTGATTTTAATGATTCTATCAATTGCAACTCATGTACTAATTGTGACGGTGATATAAAATGTGTTATGTGTGCTGAGATTTCTGCATATTTGAAAGCTGATGATTCTGTTTACGCAGCATCTAATGATATTGAAGGGTCTATCAACAATGCAGTTGCAGAATCTGAAACACATAGGGAGGTGGAGTTGAAGGCCATTGAGGAATTTTCAAAGAAGGAGGAAAGACAACATATGACAGTAACTACTGAAGTGGATTTTGTTTTTGGGCCATGGTCCAATATAATCAATGAAAGCAGAATTGCCAAATTACACGTGTTGCATGCCATTGGTGAAGTCAAGGAAATTAAGAAAGACCAATGGGACCCCAATGGGAGCCCTCATGCTGCAAGCTTAACTTGGTCATTACACTTCAACCAATGGGATCCTAGTAAAAGCTATCATGTTGTGTTAACCATAACTTGGTCATCATGTTTCAACCAATGGGATCCTGGTGGAGTCTTTTCACCAACCTCACTTAATAAGACCAATGGACACCATCTCAAGCCGAAAAATGTGGAAGTGAAAGTGATGGGCTTTTACCATCCACATTATAAAGATCACTAAGAAGTGTCCCAACGTCGAGCTAATGACGTTAAACAAGCGCTTATTGGGAGGCAACCCAACTAGATTTGTTTTCAAGATCTTTGGGGATGGTTTTCGCAACCCAACTAGATTTAACATAGATTTTCATGAATGGTGCGATTGCGGATTTGTGTTTATCACTTGTTAATTGAATTCTAGACGATCGTCTAGTATGAATTCTGGATTTGATGCAGAGATCTCGGTTAGATCCAAATTAACAATTCAATTGCGCTTCAAGTGTTCTATGAAGGGTCTATGATTGAATCCACCTAATCTTGGATAGGTTTCTAAATTGATCGCTTTTTTAATTATTATTTCTTCCTTTAATTTTGTTAAGTGCGATCTTAAACCGCATCAAACCCCCCTTTTGCTTTAACTTTCACTTGATTTGATTAAATTGCATTTACGATCCTTGAGGAGACGATCCGGTGTTGTTCACTATACTACAAGTTTAGGTAATAACTTCGGTTATAATTTTGACTAAGTTCGGCGCTCGTCAAAATTTTAATGTAACACCCCAATTTTTGACTAATTACAATTTTGCCCTTTTGCGCTATTTTTCTGTTTTCTGTGTGTTATACAATGAATTTGACTGTTCTATGACTGTATTTGATTGTTTTGTGTGATTTGCTCCGGGCCAAGAAAATAATAATTTTCAGGCCGGGGAAAACCTTGTTTGAATTATTTGGAGCTGGGCGATCTTACTAAACCCAATCCGAATAATGCGTATATTAATCTTTTATTTTTGCGAATTTTTCGGTGTAATAAAATATTTACCATACCGGAAAATCTGTGGGATCCACGTTTGTCTTGTGGGACCCACTTTTGTTTTGTGGGACCCACTTTTAGGAGAAGTTTACCAACGTAAAAATACTTGTAAATTTTTAAATTATCTAATCAATTAAATATTATTTTTACTTAATGGATTTCCTATAACAATTTTGTCCTAATGTATTAATTATTATTTTTACTTAATGGATTTCCTATAGCAATTTTGTCCTAACGTATTATGCATCCACTAAACTTAGCACTAGGTTATTATTAATATTATTATGCATCCACTAAATTTAGCACTAGGTTATTATTATTATTATTATGCATCCATTAATTAAGCACTAAACTATTGTATATTTTATTATGCATCCACTAAATTAGCACTAAGAGAAATGTCAAAAGGAGGGCTTCTTTTCATTAGTATTCTATGGCCATAATGCATGCTTATGCAAACCACTAAGCAATCAATAGATGTTTTATTACTTAACTAATGTATCATGCAAATTACCAAACCCATAATGGAACAAAAACATAAAAAAAAATGGGAGCTGCACTTGGAAGGAGAGCTCACAACCATGCTTAAGTCTTAAGGCCATCATTCACTCCTAAATCAATGATTCTATCACTCTAAACTTTCATTCTTCTCTCTTCCTAACAAGAAACCAAAGAAAATTTCCTAAGTCCACAAAAAACCACCCATTCGGCCAAGCACCACAAATCCTACTTCCACCCATCAAAAAATTTATCCAACCTACTTTTCTAAACCTAAACCATATTCTAAGAACATCTCTAGTTGTGAGTTTTGCAAAATCATCCATTTGGAGCTTGGAAAATCACTTTGAAGTTTCTTTCCTATAAGGTGAAAATTCTTCTTTCTTGTTTCTAATTTGATTTTTGATGTTCTAAACCATGATTGATCTATGGTTTATCTTTTTCATCCATAGTTCATAACTTTAAAATTTGTTTAAGCTTATTAGGATTTTTGTTGAAGCTACACAAGAATTTCTAAGGAGGAGTTCAAGGAGATTTTGTCATCTAAATCGGTAAGCAGATTTAATCTCATCAACCATGTGTGGTGGTGGGAGAATGGAATTTGTTTATGGTGAAGAATCCATAAGGATTCATCCATTTCATTGCTTGATGTCTTTTTATTTGTGATTGATTTTGTGTGTATGATTATTCTCTTGTTTATTGCAAGTATGTCTATTGCTTTATTATATGGTATGTGTTCATAAATATATGTATGTGTTTATGAGTTTATGACAATTGGTTGGATATGAATGTTATGTTGAGATTTGTAAAAGTGTTCCAAAGAACACAAGATGATGAGTTTATGGTTTTATTATGAAAAAGAGAACCAATGTGTTCTCAATCATTTTTTTTTCTCTAAAAGGATGACCTTATTTATCTAATTAAGTTAAAGGATTTTACAATGATTTTATAGATGAAAAATAATTTGAATAATGATTTTTAAGGAAAGGTGATTTTCGGCCATCATAAAATTTTTGGAGTTTAATTGATTCAAAAATTGTTTTCTAAGTGTAAATGACTTTGTTAACCTAAAAAGAATTCAATTTTTAATAAATTTTCAAGAATCTAGTAAGTAAATGAATTTTTGTAGAAGTCTAGTATATTAAAAGAAATGAATTTTTGACTCTTGAAAAATATTTACTTTTGAGTTATAAAGTATGTTCATAATTTTTGAAGGGTATTTTATGGATATAACCAAACAAATGAATTTTATATAGTGAAAAACAGTAGAAATAACTTACACGTATTTAAAACAGTAATTTTTGAAATACGCAATTGAGAAAACGTTTGAAAATATTTACGCGATTGAAAAACGTTTGTAAAAGGCAACATATTTATGAAAAGGCGATAAATTATTTATGTGATTTATGAAAACAGCGAGTTTTTACTATCGGGCCAAAGTGGTGGACCCGGACGTATTGAGAAATGGTACTGTCAAGTGAAAATATACCGTATTTGGAAATTATCAATACCAAGGGTATTTTTGTAATTATGAGTTATGGTGGATATGAACGTATTTTGGAGATTTTGGTTCATTACGTATTTTTGAACATGTCAACTTGGTTGTAAAGGCATTTGATGATGAGATGAATGACAACGTATTTACGGTGTGATAAGCGAGTTGTTCGTGTGTTTGAACTTGGAGGCGTTAGTGTGCGATATATTCCACATGTGGACGGATGGTAGCTCCTACGGTAGTGGTAATGATCATGCACGACGATCTCGACAAATACTCGTCTTAATCCAGAATCCATGGGAATCGTAAATGTGCGCATTGCACTGGGTCGTACATTACACGTATTTGTTGTGTGTACCATCTACACGACGATTTTGACGATTAATGCTATTGACACGACGGATTTGTGTAATAGTTGGTTGAGGTAGCCATTGTTTTTGATGTGCGGACATGTCTATCCGGATTATTCTCTCGGATGTTGATGTCAATGTTGATGTTATGGTTATGTTTAGCTCCATGGAGTAGGTATGTGTCAGTATTTGCGTATGTAGTCGCATTGTAACATGATTGAGTTTATTTATGTTTAATATTATGTATGATATGATAATATGAATTGTTATATTAATTGTTATATCTGCTTGTGTTTCTTATATGTTTGTATTGTCGTTTTCTTTCTTGCCATCTTTGGTAATGATGTAGATTGTCTCACCTCTTTTGTGTATATTTTACGTGTTATTATTTATGTTACGTAAAGCGATTGAGGAAGTAGAAGAGGAGCAATTTGGATTTTCAGATCTGAAGGAGAGCAACAACCCGAACGGCGGTTTGAGGAGGGTGAGCCTCGAGATCACCCATATTATATGGATTGATTTCGACGTGGGATAATATTGAATGAGGTTTTACGTATTATAATGATTTTTCTCCAGGAAGATCCTTTGGAGAATCAAAACTTTTAGTGTTATGCTTGGGTTTTTATGGTTTTTTAAACAAGAACAGGTTTACTATTTTATTTAATATTTTATATTATGTGAATTATTTGTATCTATTAAAAACATAATCATATGTATAATTATGGTGTGTATGTAATAGTTGTTTTATTTTATGTTCAGTGTATTTTATAATATAATGTTTGAGACAAAAAAAAAATATTTATTACGACCCAAGTTATAAATCATTTCGTAATAAATATTTTTTTTTTCTGAAACATTATATTATAAAATACACTTTTAACATAAAATTAAACAACTATTACATACACACCATAATTATACATATGATTATGTTTTTAATAGGTACAAATAATTCACATAATATAAAATATTTAATAAAACAAGAACCTGTACTGCAGTTTAAAGCAAACCATAAACTAAATTTCAAGCATAACACTAAAAGTTTTGATTCTCCAAAGGATCTTCCTCGGAAAAATCATTATAATACGTAAAACCCTCGTCAATGTTATCCCACGTCGAAATCAATCCATATAATATGGGTGATCTCGAGGCTCACCCTCCTCAAACCGCTTGCGTTCGGTTGTTGCTCTCCTTCGATCGAAAATCCAGCGGTTGCTCATCTTCTACTTCCTCAACTACTTTACGAACATAAATAATAACACGTAAAATATACACAAAAGAGGTGAGACAATCTACATCATTACCAAAGCATGGCAAAAGAAAGAAAAAATGACAATACAAACAGATAAGAAACACAAACAGATATAACAATTAATATAACAATTCATATTATCGATCATACATAATATTAAACATAAATAAACTCAATCATGTTACAATGCGTACTACATATGCAAATACACACAGACACATACCTACTCCATGGAGCTAAACATAACCATAACATCAACATTGACATCAACATCCGAGAGAATAATCCTGATAGACATGTCCGCACATAAAAATAATGGTCGCCTCAACCAACTATTACACAACCGTCGTGTCAATAGCACACATCGTCAAAATCGTCGTGTAGATGGTACACATCAAAAATACGTCGTGTACGACCCAGTGCAATGCGCACTGCATGTCTCTATGGAATCTGATTAAGACGAGTATTTGTCGAGATCGTCGTGTGTGATCGCTATGATCACTACGCCTGAAGAGAGCCATCCATCTCCACATGTGGAATATACCGCACACTAGCGCCTCCAAGTTCAAACACACGAACAACTCCGCTTATCACACCGTAACACAAATCATTCATCTCATCATCAAATGCCTTTTACAACCAAGTTGACATGTTCAAAAATACGTAATGAACCAAAATCTCCAAAATACGTTCATATCCACCATAACTCATAATTATAAAAATACCCTTGGTATTGATAATTTCCAAATACAATATGTTTTCACTTGACAAGTACCATTTCTCAATACGTCCGGTCCACCACTTTGGCCCGACAAGAAAAAAACTCGTTGTTTTCATAAATCACATAAATAATTTATCGCCTTTTCATAAATACGTTGCCTTTTACAAACGTTTTTTTCAACCGCGTAAATATTTTCAAACGTTTTTCAATTGCGTATTTCAAAAATTACTGTTTTAAATACGTGTAAGTTATTTCTACTATTTTTCACTGTATAAAATTCATTTGTTTGGTTATATCCATAAAATACCCTTCAAAAATTTGAACATACTTTATAACTCAAAAGTAAATATTTTTCAAGAGTCAAAAATTCATTTCTTTTATATACTAGACTTCTACAAAAATTCATTTACTTACTAGATTCTTGAAAATTTATTAAAAATTGAATTCTTTTTAGGTTAACAAAGTCATTTACACTTAGAAAACAATTTTTGAATCAATTAAACTCCAAAAATTCTATGATGGCCGAAAATCACCTTTCCTTAAAAATCATTATTCAAATTATTTTTCATCTATAAAATCATTGTAAAATCCTTTAACTTAATTAGATAAATTAGGTCATCCTTTTAGAAAAAAAAAATGATTGAGAACACATTGGTTCTCTTTTTCATAATAAAACCATAAACTCATCATCTTGTGTTCTTTGGAACACTTTTACAAATCTCAACATAACATTCATATCCAACCAATTATCATAAACTCATAAACACATACATATATTTATGAACACATACCATATAATAAAGCAATAGACATACTTGCAATAAACAAGAGAATAATCATACACACAAAATCAATCACAAATAAAAAGACATCAAGCAATCTAATGGATGAATCCTATGGATTCTTCACCATAAACAAATTCCATTCTCCCACCACCACACATGGTTGATGAGATTAAATCTCCTCTTACCGATTTAGATGACAAAATCTCCTTGAACTCCTCCTTAGAAATTCTTGTGTAGCTTCAACAAAAATCCTAATAAGCTTAAACAAATTTTAAAGTTATGAACTATGGATGAAAAAGATAAACCATGGATCAATCATGGTTTAGAACATCAAAAATCAAATTAGAAACAAGAAAGAAGAATTTTCACCTTATAGGAAAGAAACTTCAAAGTGATTTTCCAAGCTCCAAATGGATGATTTTGCAAAAGCTCACAACTAGAGATGTTCTTAGAATATGGTTTAGGTTTAGAAAAGTAGGTTGGATAAATTTTTTGATGGGTGGAAGTAGGATTTGTGGTGCTTGGCCGAATGGGTGGTTTTTTGTGGACTTAGAAAATTTTCTTTGGTTTCTTGTTAGGAAGAGAGAAGAATGAAAGTTTAGAGTGATAGAATCATTGATTTAGGAGTGAATGATGGCCTTAAGACTTAAGCATGGTCGTGAGCTCTCCTTCCAAGTGCAGCCCCATTTTTTTTATGTTTTTTTGTTCCATTATGGGTTTGGTAATTTGCATGATACATTAGTTAAGTAATAAAACATCTATTGATTGCTTAGTGGTTTGCATAAGCATGCATTATGGCCATAGAATACTAATGAAAAGAAGCCCTCCTTTTGACATTTCTCTTAGTGCTAATTTAGTGGATGCATAATAAAATATATAATAGTTTAGTGCTTAATTAATGGATGCATAATAATAATAATAATAACCTAGTGCTAAATTTAGTGGATGCATAATAATATTAATAATAACCTAGTGCTAAGTTTAGTGGATGCATAATACGTTAGGACAAAATTGCTATAGGAAATCCATTAAGTAAAAATAATAATTAATGCATTAGACAAAATTGCTATAGGAAATCCATTAAGTAAAAATAATATTTAATTGATTAGATAATTTAAAAATTTACAAGTATTTTTACGTTGGTAAACTTTTCCTAAAAGTGGGTCCCACAAAACAAAAGTGGGTCCCACAAGACAAACGTGGGTCCTATAGATTTTCCGGTATGGTAAATATTTTTACACCGAAAAATCCGCAAAAATAAAAGATTGATATACGCATTATTCGGATTGGGTTTAGTAAGATCGCCTACCTCCAAATAATTCAAACAAGGTTTTTCCTACCAAAATTATTATTTTCTTGGCCCTGAGCAAATCACACAAAACAATTAAATACAGTCACAGAACAGTCAAATTCATTGTATAACATACAGAAAATAGAAAAATAGCGCAAAAGGGCAAAATTGTAATTAGTCAAAAATTGGGGTGTTACAGGTGATATACAGTAGATCTGTGCAAAGATACCCCTAGCAACTGAAAAAAATCAAACTAGAATTAGCTAATAAAAATGGTATCCCTATCACTGACAATACTGTTTGGAAACCCATGTAGCTTAAATATATTGTCCAGAAATAATTGAGCCACATCCATTGCAGTATATGAGTGTGCTAAAAGGAGGAAATGAGTTGCTTTGCTCAGCCGGTCCACCACAACAAAAGTAACATGCTTACCATGAGAAGTAGGAAAGTCTTCTATAAAATCCATGCTAATATCCTCCTAAACTCTAGAAGGAATAGGAAGAGGATTTAACAGACCAGGTGATGCAGCTAGATCAGGTTTGCACCTTTGGCAGATCTCACAAGATCTTACATAATTCTGAATATCCTTGGACATACCCCTCCAATAAAACAGTGATTTAATTATGGAGGTAGTTGCATACCTACCAGAATGACCAACTAGAGAAGAGTTATGCAACCACTACAAAATTTGTTGTTTAAGGGTAGGATTAGAGCCCACCACTAACTTTCCTAACCTTCTTAATTCTCCTCTCACCCAAGTAAACTTAGGGTGACTGTATATAATTGTAAAATTTCAGAAAAAAAATTCATAATTCATTAATATCATTTCTATAAGCTTACAATATCTTAATATATGTTATATGTGTCAATATTTGCTACCTAATAAGCCCCTCCTAAAAATATAGAGCATAAATTTTATTGACATATTCTAAAAAATTTCCTAAACCAATTTTTCCTAATAGAACTAATCATGTATAAGTATATGTGCATCCAAAAAAAAAATAACCAGAAGGAATATTAGTGTGAGGCAAACTTCAGTGACGATAAAGTGGATGACTTGGTACGAGCAGAGGTAGAATGAGCAGATGAAAATAGTAGTGTATGAAAATAGTAGTTTTCATGACTAACGTTCAATTAGTAAAGTCGACCCACTCAAGCCCAATCACATGACTGACGTCCCAAGCCATTATTTTCACATACCAGTATTTTAATTTTTATCTTTTCACACGCCACTATTAGACTTTTAAGTTTTATTTTTTCACACACCGCTATTTTCATCTGCTCCTTCTACCTCTGCTCGTACCAAGTCGTCCATTTCGCTGTCACCGAAGATTGCCTCACACCAATATTCCCTCTAGTTATTTTTTTATGCACATGTACTTGTACGTGATTAGTTCTATTAGGAGAAGTTGATTTAGGAGATTTTTTTAGAATATGTCAACAGAAATTATGTTCCCTATTTTTTAGGAGAGACTTACTGTAACACCCTCCTTCGGATGTCACATTTACGATAAATTAAAATAAAATCTTACCCAAGTTATAAATCATTTATTAACATATAATAATATAAGTTGTAAAATTTTTCTTTTTTATAGATTATATCATTAAATAAAATAAATAGAACATGAAATACAACAAACTATTAAATACACACCATAATTATACATATGATTTTTGTCTTTAAAGATACAAATATTTACATACCACAAACTATTTAATAAAGCAGTAAACTATTTGAGTTATATGAAACATAAACAGCCCAAGTGCACATCTAGAAGTTCTGATCCTCTGAAGGATCCTCCTCAGGGAGATCATCAGAAGACAGAAACCCCGGATGTCGTGAAGCTCTACGGATAGGAGTTCGGGCTGTCGACACACTACTAAGCTCACTTAGGGCATGGAAACATCCACCCCAATAGCGCCTAATAGATAAGGGTAACTCAAGATGCACATATACAGTAATAATGAACATTGGAACACCCTCATATTCTCTACTAAGGGACAGGGTCACTCGTCCCACATAAGCAACAGACTCTTTATCCACTTGCAGACGTCAGGCTTCAGAGCCTCCATGAAACTCCAGTTTCACGAATTCCAGAAAATTTGGCACCGCCATAACAACCAAAATCAATCCAAATGGTATGCATGATTCAGAGGCTCGCCCTCCTCGCACTAATCGCTCAGATGCTGCTCCTCCTTGTACTGACTATCCAGAGGCTACTCCTGTTCTTCTTCCTTAAAGTTTTTATGGAACATAAATAATAATACATAAAATATATACAAAGAGGTGAGATAATCTACATCACTACCAGCATGACAGTATAGAAAATGACAGTATATACAGATATAACAATTAATACAACAATTTATATTATCACATCATATATAATATCTCAGATGAAATATACATAATCACATTATGATGTAGACTACATATGCAAATGTACACAGACTCGATCCTACTCCATGAAGCTAAACACAACATTAGAGAGAATGATCCGGAAGGCCTGTCCGTAGCTCCGGCTGTCCAGCCAAATATTACACAGTCAAACGTCATGTAAATAGTACACAGTCAAACATCATGTACAACAAGCATTGTACCAGACAGTCTCCACTAGATCCTGATTAAGAATAGTGCTTGTCGAGATAGCTAGTGCGTTGCCCGTTACCACGGCCCGAAGGAGCTACCAACTGTCTACATGTGGAATCCTCTGCACACTAACGCCTCCAAGTTCACTCAATGAACCACACTACACCTATCGCACCCGCACTACGGTGTAATTCATGTCGTCAGCCAATTACTAATTTCAACCAAATTGACACATTTCTCTATGCATGTGCATGAGCCAAAATACATAAATAATCACATTATAAGTATTTCCCATAATAGTACACCACTACTTGATAGTACCATTTTTCAACATATCCGGGTCCACCACTTTAACCCGATAGTAAACTATTGTTCCTTTCAGTCGCATAAATATTTTATTGCGTTTTCACAGTCGCGTCACCTTTTTCCAACGTTTTCAAATCGCATAAATATTTTTTGACATTTTTAAAATTGCATAGTATTTTTAAATCATTTTCTCAATCGCGTAACGTTTTTAAATCGTTTTCTCAATTGCGTAACATTTTTAAATCGTTTTCTCAATTGAGTAGTTTAAAAATCATTATTTTAAATACGCGTAAGGTTTTTCTAATATTTTTCAACTGCGTAAAATATTTCTTTACATTAAAAATTATATTTTTGAAACTTTCTCCATTATATATTTATTTTTAAATTTATTTACATCATTTCCTTTTAAAAAAAAATCCTTTAAGTAATGTTTTCTACTATTTCCATTAAAATTACCTTTCTAAGTCATAACCAATATTTACATCTCGAAATTTGCTAACGGGCTTCAAAACCCAAAGGGTGAGCTATAAGTTAGCACTTTTCAAGTATTTATTTTATTTCTCATCCATATTTAATTTCTCTAATTAAGTTTCTAAAATAATTTCATTTACTTTGTTCTCTAAAATCCATTGAAATTTAGTTCTCTTTAATTTAATTACATAGTTCACACTTAGAAAATAATTTTAGATCAAAGGTATCTCAAATGACATGTTGGCCAAAATTCATTATGTCTTCTATAAATTATCTTTAAATTATACTATCTAAGTCCTTGTAAAAATCATTAATACAATTAAATTAATTAATCCATGCTTTAGAAAATAGTTGAGAACATTTTGGTTCTCTTTGTGGTGGTGAAGTCGTGAGCTTCATGTATTCTTTGGAACACTCATGCAAATCCTCAACATGTTATTCATATCCTACAATAACTATCATGCATCCATAAACACATACCAAAGTATATTAAAGCTATAGACATGCTTGCAAACAAAATCAATCATAAATAGGAAAAACTTTAAACAACCAAGTGAATGAATCCTTATGGATTCTTCACCACAATACATCCATTTTCTCACCACCAATACATGGTTGATGAGATTAAATCTCGCTCTTACCTCTAAGGAAGACAAACTCCTCTTAAACTTCCTCCTAGTGATTTCGTATGACTCCAAAGAAACCATAACAAGCTTAAAAAATTTTAAAAAGTCATAAACTATGGTTGAAAAAGAAAAACCATGGATCAATCGTGGCTTAGAACTTCAAGAATCAAGTTAGAAATAAGAAACAAGGATTTTTACCTTGTAGGAAAGAAACTTCAAGGTTGGTTTCCAAGCTTCAAATGGATGATTTTGAAGAAACTCTCAAGATGAAAGATGTTTAGGATGATGTTTAGATTTAGGAAATGGTGTTGGATGAAATTTTAGAAGAGTGGAGATATGGTTTGGAGATGGTGGCCATGAGCTTCACAAAGAGAAGCAATGATGTTTTCTTTGATTCTTGGAAGAAAGAGAAAGGAGAGAATAAGTTTGTGTGATAGAAAAAATAATGATGAAGTGAAAATGGTCTCCTCCCTTATGCATTGCCGTGGAGCTCCTAAAGAGGTGGCCACCTTAGTTGACCACTCAAGACCTCCTAATAGCCTTAGATGAGATCAAGGGTTGATCTTTAAAGCTTTGTCTCCAAGTTTGCTTCCTATTGGCTTAGAGAATCAAGTCATCAAGCTTCTTGATGCTTTTTGAAAGTGCTTGGCCGAATTGCTCCAAGGGAGAGCAAACCAAGTCTTGATCCATTTGGTTTCCTAGTTAGGTTTAGGTAAATCTAGTTAGGTTTCTTAGTTACTTAGTTTACCATCTAGTTACCTAGGATGACTAACCACCTTCTTGATTATGCTAGAACATTCTCTAACTAATGCTTTAATGAATAGCTAACTAGGTTTGTTCCATTTAGTTACTACTTAAACACTTTGGATTAACTTAGTTAGGTTTAAGCTAACTTAGTTAGGTTTAAGCTAACTTAGTTAGGTTTTCTAGTTACTAATTAACTAGTCCAACCATTATTGTTGACTGCTTTCCTATTGGTTTAGAAATTCAAGCCATTTTTGTTGACTGACTCTCATTGACTTAGAAATAATTCAAGCTAGAAACGTTGATCAATTGTTATTGGTTCACTTAACTGTAAGTCACAAAGACTTTATTGGTTCCTATTATCCATTGGGCAGAAGCTACTACTCTTAAGTCAGTAGGTACTGTCCATCGGATAATAAAATAATATTAAAATATAAAATATTTTTATTTTACAGATAAATTCTAAAAATTAAAAGATTGATACACGTATCACTCAGAATTGAGTTTAGTAAGATCCTCCAGCTCCGAATAATCAGATAAAGATTTTCTCCGACCCGAAAATTATTATTTTCTTGACTCGGAATAAATCATACACAACAATTATATACAGTCATGAAACAGTCAAAACAATTTTACAGCACACAAAAATCATAAAACAGTACAATTTAGATAATATCGTAATTTAGCAAAATTTGGGGTGTTACACTTACTAGGTAGCAAATATTGACACATGTAATATATATTAAAATATTATAAATATTCAAGCTTATAGAAATGATATTAATGAATTATGAATTTTTTTCTTAAATTTTGAATATATATATATATATATATATATATATATATATATATATGAGGGGGGATTAGGCTTACACCAGTGTAAGTCTTTTTTGACTTACACTCATTTTCAACCGTTAGATTCACTTTCATCTAATGGTTGAGATGATTTCATTAAAAGTAACCATTAGATGAAAGTGGATCAAACGGTTAAAAATGAGTGTAAGTCAAAAAAGACTTACACTGGTGTAAATTGATCCTCCCTATATATATAAATATATATATATATGCCGTGTCCATATCCTATAATTTTTGAATTTGGTGTGTCCCGTATCCGTGTCCCATGTCCGTGTTCGTGTCTGTGCTTCATAGGTTGTATCCAAGTCGTGTCCTAGACGTATTCAAGTGTGTCCGAGACATGTCCAAACTAAAAATAATAATCTTTTTAATCGGATACATTTGAACACGCAAGACACGTGTGTCGTACGAGTGTCTCTATATGTCTAACATAGACACATGTCTGACACGCGGACACGCCTCAAAAACGGCATGTCCATGCTTCATACTTTAGTCTCTATTCCAGTAGGTATTTCAGACTTTTCTGGTTAGTCTTGATGGTGAAATGCTTGCTAGAGAGGTAGGAACCCCACTTTTGAACTGCATATATAACAACCAATAACTCCTGCTCATAAACTGGTAGAGCTTGGTGCTTAGGGCCCAAAGACTTACTGATATAAGCAATAGGGTGCTGGTCTTGCATGAGAACAACATCTATACCAGTCCTTGATGCATCAGTTTCCACAACAAATGACTTAGAAAAATCAGGTAGCTTCAGCACAGGTGCAGTAATAAGTGCTTGCTTAAGAGTATGAAATGCTGATAGGGAATTAGAA
The DNA here is from genome assembly GCA_029884605.1 of Ormosia emarginata. Taxonomy (NCBI): domain Eukaryota; kingdom Viridiplantae; phylum Streptophyta; class Magnoliopsida; order Fabales; family Fabaceae; genus Ormosia; species Ormosia emarginata. The sequence goes on along the minus strand of JAQQTP010000056.1, from coordinate 7,452,372 downwards.
GACCATTAGAAATTGTTTTTCTTTAGCATATCTGTCAGTGGTTTGGCTATCTTGCCATAATCCTTCACAAAATGCCTGTAGTAACCTGCCAGCTCAAGAAACCCCCTGAGCTGCTTCAAATCTGTGGGCTAGGGCCAATCTGACCCAAGTATTCTACTCTTGCAACTGCGAAGCAGCATTTGCTTTACTTTAGGAATATACCATGTTGTAGAAGCACCTGGAAAACAACTTTGAGATGCTGGACATGCAGATCCAAAGTGGGACTATATATAAGGATATCATCAAAAAATATGATGACAAATTTCCTTTAGTAGTCATGGAAAATCACATTCATCCAAGCCTAGAAAGAAGCAGGAGTATTTGTGAGCCCAAAAGGCATCACTAGATATTCAAAATGGCCAGAGTGTGTCCTGAAAGTTGTTTTGTATTCCTCTCCAGAATGCAACCTTAATTGGTGATATCCAGATCTAAGATCTAGTTTGGTATAAACTGTAGAACCTCCCAATTCATCCATAAGGTCTTCTAGTAAGGGAATTGGAAATCTGTCCTTAATTGTTTGGCTATTCAATTTTCTATAGTCCACATATAACCCCTAAGATCCATCTCGTTTTCCCACTAACACCACAGGGGATGCATATGGGCTATTACTATGTTGAATAATACCCTTGGCCAACATTTCATCTACTAAAGTGTTAATTATGGTCTTTTGTGATGTAGGATATCTGTAAGGTCTCTGATTAATTAGTTCTGACCCTTCTTTTAGAGGGATTTTGTGATCAAAACCAAGTCTGTGAGGGGGTACAACCTTGGGTTCTTCAAACAAATCACTAAATTCCAGTAGTAGTGCAAATGCATTAACTAAGACCTAAAGCTCTGTGGAATGAGTAGGTTCTAATTGACATGAGTACAACTGAAAAGGTGTTTTAGGAGAACAAGGCTATATGAAACATAGTTGTGCTCCCTATTGGACTGCTTGACTAAATGATTTTCCATTCATGAGTTTAATTCCAAGGGTAGGTGCTCCCCTCAAGACAAATCTTTTCCCTCCCACCGAAAACTCCATTTGTAGCTTCTGAAAATCCCATATGATAGGTCCAAAAGTGGACAACCATTGAACCCCTAAGACCAAGTTACAACAACCCAAGGGTAAGACCATGACATCTGAAGTAAAGAGTGAATGTTACAGCTGCCAATGAAACTTTTTGCACATATATTGTGCGTTCAAGTGTGTGCCATCAGCTACTGCCACTGATAGTGGTGGGATTTTTTTCCAGTTTACACCCTAGTTTTTTTGGTAACGCTAAATCCAAAAAATCATGAGTCCTACCACTGTCAATTAGTATATGTAAGGGTCTTTTATTATGCATTCCAGTGACCCTCATGGTTTGATAATTTACTGTACCTGATAAAGCATTCATAGACAGTTAAGGAATGGCTGTCTGAGCAACTAATGCCACTGCAGTAGAGTCTATAGTATTAGGATTGGGGTTTTCTCCTACTTCCTCTAGAATTTCATCCTTATCTAATTCCAGCACATACAATTGAGCCTTTTTATGCTTCAATTGATGGTCAGGGGTGAAGGCTCATCACAAAACATGCATAACCTCTTTGCCCTCCTATCAGCCATTTCAGTCGTAGTATATGTTCTAAGAGTTTTACTAATGAGGGGTTTACTTGTATTTCTTGCAAGACTAGCAGAACTATTTGGGTAAGTGTTTTGGGAACTGTTTGGGTAAGTGGCAATTTTGTTTTGGGAAGTGTAGTTCAAAGAAGTAGGTTGTTTGCTAAAGGGTTTGAACGATTGTGAATTAAGTTTAGATGCTTCATGTAAACGGGCTAAATTAGCTGTGTTAGTAACTAATGTGGGATGGAACATTCTAACATGTATTTGGGTTTGGTGTTCAAGTCCAGCCAAAAATATACTGAGAGTATGCTCTAAAGGTAGAGTTACCTGAGTGAGAGCCATCTCAAAAGCATCAATATACTTCTGCACCTTTCCTATTTGCTTGATCTGTATAAGTTCTGATAGAGGATCCTCATACACTGCCCCAAATCTCAGGGATATGTTAGTGATGTACTGTGGCTAGTCGGGGTACATGTGGAATTTGGACTTCATGTAATTCATATGCCACTGCAGTGCCTGATCATCCAAATGCATAGATGCTAACTTGACCTTGGATTCAGGTGAAGTATTGTTTAAAGCAAAAAATTGTTCACATTTGTATAGCTACCCCTTGACTCGAGACTTATTGAACCATGGAAATTCAATTTTCGAGATTCTAGTAGCGTAGGAATTGGTTTGGGGTGGGGTTTGCGACTGATTCTAGGGGGGCCCTTGCAGGTCATTCTATTCGGCATTATTGAACGACTCACCCTGAGATCCTCCTTGCCTAACGAACATCTACTTGAGCTCCGCGAGACACACATTCACATGATCGAACTTGGCTTGCATAGATGTGTTAGTCTCATTGATCTTATGAGTGAGAGATCTTTCCACCTCTTGGATGGAAGTTTGGTTTCAGGTAGAATCAACCATCAATCTATTTCACAAGTATTAGTAGCTTTGATACCAATTGCAACAAAATTGATGTGTGAAAGAATAAATTCTCAGGGAATGCTATGAAATTGAGAGAATATTAAGCTGATAATCAGGGAAAACTAGCTAAGAAAGTTCTCCGGTGATCACAAGCCAAAAGCATGCAGAGCACATAAAACACAGAGAAAAAGTAGTGAAGAACAAGATAGTATTTTCATTGATTAATTCCCTTTCTGTTACATCATGGTTTTCATACTCACACATCCACCCAATAATGGGAAATATTAAAATAGGAAATAAACTAAATTACAGTAAAGCATACTAGTAACAAATTGGATAGAATGCTAACATAAGAAGTAAAAGATGGGCTAAGGCCCAAGAGTACCAAGTTGGTCTATAACATTTTCAGTCGAAGACCCAGGATTCCCTATAGGTATTGCCGTTGGCATAGTTACTATGCACAAAATCCCACGCCTTTCCAGTTCCTGGTGATTCTGGTGAATTCTTTAGTTGGTTTTCAAGAGTCATTCTTTCTTCCTCTATGTGTCTCCACTCGATAATGATGACTTTGATAGAAGAACAAAATTGTTTAGCGTTGAGGAAAGACAGACATCAAGGAGAAAGAAAGATGAGAAAAAAAATAGATGGAAATGTTAGGTATGAAGGTAAGAGACTCCTAGAGAATGAAGAGTCAGCCAATCAACAAAAACTTAAATCCTTCCCATTCTGCAACACGCATTCTACTGATAATTTTGGAAAAGTTATAAGAATTGGGAGAGAAGTTTAAAAAAACTTAGCACTCCACAATACTCACCGAACTTGAAGCCTTTTACCTAACGCCTATTTTTTTATTTTTAAAATTTGTTGCAGAAAAGTTTTTAAAAAAATAACATTTTCAAAAAGCCCACACCGACACACAAAAAGGAAATGAGATGTGGGCTAAAACAGGCATAAAAAGCATTTTAAGAAATTCACACAATATTACATCAGAGAGTAACACATGTAAAATGAACCTAGGGTCGACGAGGGCGGGGAGTGGTCACCGGTGCAAAAAGATGAAGCACAGATATGGAGCGGCTCCTGACAGGCTTCTTGGCGAAGGAATACATGAATGAACTGAATATGCACTAGAATAAGAGAGATTTAGAGATTGTACAGGTATAGGACTGCATAGTTGATAATGGCTTAAAGGATTTGATTAGCACCACCTATATTAACAAGATGCATCTTCTTTTCGGAAGCCAAGAACATAAGCACTCCATGGTTACGCATACTTGACTTAGAGCACTTGTGGGATGGGTGACTTCCTGGGAAGTTTCCTAGGATGCATGTGAGTGAGGACAAAGCACGCTGAAAAGACCCGTGTTGATTTGTGGGGACACTCATCAATCCTGCAGGTTGTCCCAAGACGTCACAAATGATATCAAAGCGGGACCTCTCCCAGTACGGTGTGGTTCGAGGATGAACCATGCAGAAGTTGGTGGGCATGTGACACCCGGGGCCGACGAGGGCAGGGAGTGGTCGTCGATGCAAAAAGATAAAGCACGAATAAGGAGCGGCTCCTGGCAGGCTTCTAGGCGAAAGGATATATGAATGAACTGAATACACACCGAAATGAGAGGGATTCAGAGACTGTGTAGGTATAGAACTGCATAGTTGAGGATGACTTAAAGGAATTGATTAGCACCACCCATATTAACAAGATGCATCTTCTTTTTGGGAGCCAAGAATATAAGTACTACATGGTTAAGCGTGCTTGACTTGGAGCACTTGTGAGATAAGTGACCTCCTTGGAAGTTTCCTAGGATGCGTGTGAGTGAAGACAAAGCACGTTGAAAAGACCCGTGTTGATTTGTAGGGACATTCATCAATCTTGTAGGTAGTCCCGGGACGTTACAAATGGTATCAGAGTTGTGATATTCTCTTTTTATATTTTTTTAAAAAGTTGTGATTAAATTTCATAAAGTGATAGAAAAAAATGATATAATTGATCATATAAAAAAAGTGTAAAAAATAACATGAGAAAAAAATATAAAAAAATCATAGTTGCCGTATATATTATATATACGTGTGTATGTGCACGATCACCATTGTAAAGTATTCAAACCAATGAGTTGGAATTCTTGGTTAGTATTCATTCATGAGTATAGTAAATACGTAAGTAGGAACAATTTTTATTGACATTGACGGAACAACAACAATCCATGGATGAAAAGCTGAAACTGTATACTAATGAAAGGTAAAGGACCTAGGTGGCCAGGTATATCTAATGACATAATCAAACATCTTAAATTAGATTTTACACGATCTATAAATTCAATTAAAGTTATCCAAAATTATAGAACCACCTTGGATAGTCACCTATAACATTTTAATTCTTCCATCAGTCATAATAGAGCATGGCCCTCTTATCTATTCTATTCTTTATTACAAATTACAGATTAAGGATATGATGAAAATCATTATTTAACCCTTATTGGAAAACAATATAAATCAAAAGCTTGTGCAGAAATTACATGTTAGCAATTATTTAAAGCTTCAAAGTAAGCATTATGCAGTCATCCCCCAAACACATTAGATAAAGTCTTACAATAACATAACCAAAACAATCTTCTACCATTTTACACCAAACACCATAACATGAAACAATAAATATTCCAATACAGCTTTGGTTATGACAATAAAAAAGTTCGCTGGTTATCAATGGGGAAGATCCAAAATGTGAAGACATTATAGAAATGGTGTATTTTCCTAAGTGTAAGCAAATTACCTTCCATCAAACCATTCTTTCTATTAAATGCCTTCCATCTAGTGGATATCCAAACTTCATCAGTTCTATCAACAAACTCCAGGTAGCAAATATCAATATGTTTATATGCCATTAGTGCAATTTCATCTTTTTGTTGGGTAAGCAGAGTTTGTTGGGATTTGAAAGAAGATACTACAGAATAGTGAAACCAACACAAATTAATAATTCAATTAGAATAACTATTACTTAAAAAAAGTAATCATTGTTGTAAATTCTAAATCATATAAGCTCACTAATCTTTCACCATTAGCCATGGAAGTTGTTAACGTTAGTGTGAACTCAAAAGGAGATTGGAAAACATTAGCCTCTTCATCTCTTTCTGCATAATTTATTTCCAAGCCAACTCCATTTGCAACTTTGAGACCAAAACAATTGTTGTCACCCAAGAAATTTATATATAATAGCTAATCATTTTGAGCACCATAAAAAGACATTAACTCGGGAATCCCATCACTAAAACAACCACCTGATTCATTTCTTTCAAACCACAATGAAAAAGATATCCCTCTTTGATCAATCATTGACACAACACAACTTGAATGCAAAGTACACAACTGACATAAATCTTCCGATAAAGGAAGATATCCTTAAATAGGCAAAGAATAAATTGTAGATATTAATTTCTAATGTGTGGGAATCTTGCCATTAACCAACATATATACTTAAATAATAGAAATAATAACCAACAAAAAATTTGAAAATCAAAATATAACCAAAGGTCAAAAGTCTCTTCAGACTTCAGTTTACTAGCCCTTCTCTCTCCTCCCACTCTCATCCCCCACGCTCTCACTCTCAACCATCTGGTCTCTCACATATTCTCTCTTTGCCCCCTACTTTGTAACCCGTTCAACTACATCACAAGCAAGATGCTATATTTCATCCACACCACTGCCACCCACAAGCATTGATGCTGGATTTCACTCCCTACCCAATGTCTCTTAATTTTACAAGGAACTCGTCATGTCCATTTCTCCTTGACCATGGTTGTTCTAATCACCGAGCTTACCGATGGCAAGTGGCTCGTGCCTATGGCTATGGTTGCCACTTAAACCAATGAACCACCAGTTTTTATCGGTTATACTAGTTTTATACCAGTTTATTTGGTTTTTCTTCGATTTCTTCATAAGTGACTCTTAGGCTTGAATGTACCAAACACATGATTGATTCGACTGAAAAGGTGGTACTAGTCAGTCTGGTTCAATTTTTTAATCACTTGTGTCATAAAAACATTACTTTAAAATATAAATTATAGTTGCTAGCTTAGGAAAAAGTATCTGTGAGGAAGGACAATTTAGTATTATAAGCACAAATTAGTCTCGCACTTAAAATTTATAAAAAAAAACTTGTTCTGAAGTGGATTCAGAGGGTACCTGAGAAAGCACATATACAGTGGTTTCCTCCTGGCACAACTGCTGCCAAGTGTATTGAACCAGGGGGGTGGGTACCTATAAAGGGACTTCAACGTTCAAGTCAGACAGTGCACAAGTAGGGTTTATGCAATGAGATAGCAGATACCTGATTAGGTCGACTTAGCCTGGTATATATAAAGCGTGACCGAAATCGTAATAAGATCAGTATTAAATGCAGGTATTTAAGATTGGTATCTTGTTAAGAATTGTCTTTCTTTTTATCATTGGAGAACATCCCTATAATGTAGGAACGTAGATAAGATGATTATCCACTGTTAGAGGCAGTTATGGATCCTATAATCTTGTAAGATTATGATTGATAGTTATGAGAATCTGCACTGATCTAGTGATGTGTTAGTGGTCCAATGTTGCATTTCGTAGTCTTAAGGCTCTGTCCGGGGTATTGATGGCGTAGTTCGGTGGTAAGCATGCCAGGTTGATCTTACTGGACGGGATCCTAGATCATAGTCCAGAACAGTTACCCACAGCTTGGCGCTTAGATAGAACCTGAGTGTCAAAGTACAAGTTTTATTGGGATCATAAGGCATGCAGCAGACTAAGCCCTAGCTTTGATGCTAGGTTTCGCGATGTCTTATACTAAGGCCGAGGTCTGCTATCAAAAGTAATATACCTCCGAGATTGGAAAGTGGTTGGAAACTGCAATGGGTCCTTACCAACATTTCCATTCCTTAATCCGAGGTTTAACTCATGTTGTCCCCGTGGGTGGTTTATGGGGTCCTTCCTTTTGCGGTAACGTCCTTTGTAATCCTGACTTTATTTGGAAATCGTTGCTTTGATCTCATTGGGAATTAAGGATCCTTTAATGGAGGACATCAGCTTCGTGCTATTTCCCAACCACTCGCTGCTCTCGTAACCAATAGGAAAGGAAGAGCATTGAATGCAGATTTTATGGTGTGACTGGTTCTCTTTTCTAGGAGCCAATCAGAATGCTTTATTCCATTTATAAATAGGGAATGTTTGTGTTTGAGGTTGACATTCCCTTTACCTCTGTTTCTATCGTGAAATGACCTTTTTCTCAAAGAATGGTTTCTCCTTCTTTCTCTGTGTATTCATGGAGAACTTTGCCTCTTGCGGAGGCCATCTTCTTATTTTTCCTCAAGTTTCTGAAAGTTTTTAATACTTTTATAAATTATTCTTCTACTGGGTATTTTTCTTTCTCAGCATATTAACGACAAGTATTTTTCTTTCCTAGCATATGAGGGTGTGTTTGATCTACGTTATGTCATTAGGGAGATTTGTGATACCTGTCGTGTTGGACTGTGACACTTAGAGAAACAAAGCCCTTAATCCTCCTCCTTTCCGGCAAGTCCTCTAAGAACATTTGGATATGCAAGAAAGACTATTGGGACTACTCCATGATTTGAAGCAACTTGGAGTGATCACAAAACTGACGAAGGTTCTGGTGCTTCATGAAAAACTGTGCCCCGTGCAACAAAGGAGAGTACACGTCGATCTTTATTACCATAGTGAAGGAGGCAGGGAAGAAGAATTTGGCAACAATTCTGGAGTTCGGCAACAGTGCTCTGTCCCAGTTTTCCAAAGTTCTTTAAAGCAATTTCACAAGGAAGATATCAATGTTAGTTCTAGAGGAAATGTAGATGTGACGTGATCCAGGATGCTAGTGACGATGATGTTTGCTCCTCCCTTTGGGCTCTTTAGTGGCTGTTCTTTCCTTATAAATTCCATGTCTTAAAATTTTCTTTTCCCTCTTGTCTTGATATATGATGATGTATGGAATGAGAATATTCAATAATTTTTTTTATTTTGAATTCTATTGTCTTCTCTTTTCTTTCTTCTGTAATTCGTGGTATTTATCTTTCGTCAGGGTGAGTCCAATGCTCACCTTGATATAATGTTAAGTTGCCCCTAGCTTGGTATTTAGTCGAGACTGGCGAAGTGGCAAGCTTAAATACTTGACTCCAGGGTCTTTGAACCTTGCGGGGACTCTTCGGGGTAGTTAATTTTTTAACCGACTTCCCTTCGTTAGATGAACATTTCAAATTTTACCGGGGTCCGTAGAAAATTTCCAGACTCTGGTGTGTTGAGGTTGCATATCTTAGTCTGCTGGGTAATCATCCTTTCAACTGCCTTGACAGCTGTGAGGGCTACGTGGCATGCTTCGACTAGGTAGCTGTGCCTGGTGCTTTACATGCCATCATTAGCAGATTTTTGAAAACTGGAGAGGTTGACAAGCAAATCCTCTAACCGTCTTATCACTATAAATAAAGGTTGAAGGTTTGTCATCTTCCTTTTACTGTTTAAGCACTTTTGAGACTCAAAAATTTGCTGGGGAGATTTCGTGCATTGCAAAGACGCAAGGGGAAAGCTTTTCCATCACGTTCGTGTTTTTCTTTGCCCATTCTTACTTTTTCTCACAAGGTTCGTCTTTTCTTACTTTTTCTGCCTTTATTTCCTTCTATTTTTGCTTTACCATTTGCTCCAAGTAGCTGTGCATTTTCCAGTTTATAAGTTTGCTAGAAAACATACTTCTTTTTATATCTCTTAAACATTCTCCAAATCCCTTCAAAGGCATTGCTCCTTTGGAGCACCTCCTTTGCCATTCTAAGCGTGGCAGAGGTGTCCTTCTGAAGCTTAGACTTTGGAAAGCAAGAAGGCCGGTATATGAGCATGAACAACTTTTTCCTGCTTGCCTCTCCCGTGTATGAATCTTTCAAGTTTATTGATTCTGACAGTTTTCTTGCCGACCTCTTTGGGTGTTACCAGGAGTTTGATGCCTAGAGGGAGAAGAGGTAGAGTTTGTGCATGAGCTCCCAAAGTCTAGGCTCCGGTTCAAGCTCAGGCTCAGGCTCCGGATGACGAGGACCCTATCCTGATTCATCGAGGTCCTGGGTTAATATATGTATGGGTTAGGGATGATGCTTATGATCGTATATCCAACTTCCAACCTAGAGAACTGCTTGATAAGCTCAAAGGTTACCTGGTGTTGACCGAGGAAAAGAGAGCGGATGTCAAGTATGAGGTCCTTTCGCTGGAGAACGAAAGAGTGAGCTCTTCTCTGGAGATCGGAGCACACTTCATGTTTATGTATAAGGATTTCTTTACTCGGTTCAAACTTTGACTCCCTTTTAACGACTTTCAACTCGTTGTCCTTCATACCCTTCAAGTTGCACCATCCCAAATTCATCCCAACGGTTGGGCAAACATTCTCGCCTTCGAGAAACTTTGATGAGTACTTAGGTTGTGGTGTTTAGAGAAGGTGTTCTTTTATTTTCATACCTGATATAGTTCGGCAGGCACTAATGCCTATCAACAGACCTGGGTCTCAGTTCGATCACGGCAAGGTCGAAAAGTCTTTCTCTCGTATCAAGAGAGTTACAAGGACTTCAAGGAAAAGTTTTTTAAGATAACGATGGTTTCTGGGACTCATCCATTCTGGTTAAATAACGACGAGGAGCCAAAGTTCAACTTGTACTGGAATTAGTGTACGTGGAATGTCCCTCTTCTGCTTATTGAGAAGGAGAAACAGCACCTTTATGAGGACAAGATCAAGTGTGTTAACTTTTTTGAGATGTGGGTTAGCCGGGTTGGTTTAATTTCCTCGAGAGAGGTGCTAGGGATCTCTCATGATGAAACTTTTGTGGTTGTTTTAGGTAGTATAATGCATTTTATCATATGTCGTTTCATTCTCTCATGTTTTCCCTGTTTTCTGACTCTTTACCTATTTTGCAGCATGCCTAGCTACAATGAAGTCCACCCCAACTTTAACAATTCTCGAGACTTTGATGGCTATGAACGTGACTATCTCTTCGGATGCCCTCGTGATGATTGTTCTGGCCTCTTAATCTACTCTAATCAAGGTCCCAATTATTGAGAGGGAACCTCATCATATTTTGGAAGGCTCTCCAGATAGACCGCTTGAAAGGCGAATGAAAAGGCCAAGGAGGATGGAAGATCAGATGATCAGGGTAAGAGGGTGGCTACGGAGCCAAGACCATCTAGGCCAATAACTTTGTACCTGAATAACTCGGATCCGAGGTCTTTTATAGACCGCAATATCCTTGACAACCAAGTGGTGGATCATATCACCCAGTTTGACATCAAGGAGATTTTGTCCTCTTTTCAAACATGTAACACCCCAATTTTTAGAAAATGTCCCGAATGTTCTTTTTGTTGTTTTTCGAGCTTTTGTGTAAATAACTGTTGTGTCCTTATTTACTGTTTCTTGTTTTTATATATGAAATACAAATATGTTTTACAGGCTAAAATTTTATTTGATCGTTTTACGTATTTTGCTTCGAGACGGTAAAATAAAAATTTTCTCAAGCTACTGTTTTAATTTTTCTGGGAGATATACAGACAATTAATACTGTCTGTAATTTTATTTGAACGTTTTGGATGATTTGCTTCGTCGTGGGGAAAAATGGAAAAATGACCGTTATGTCCCGATTGTACTGTTTTTAATTTTTCTATATGTTACAGTGCTTAATATTACTGTTTGTGATTTTATTTGGACTTTTTGTGCGATTTGCTCCGGAGACGGAAAATAATATTTTTTCGGTAGGAAATCTTGTTTTAATTATTCAGACTGGGGGATCTTACTAAACCCAATTCTGAATGAGACGATAATTAATCTTTTAATTTTTAGGATTTAACTGTCTAATAAAATAATTTTGTGTATTATTTTATTAGTCAGTATAATTAGATGACAGTGGACCCGGAAATATTTTGCAGGACCCACGTTTAGTTAAAACAGTTAACTTAGTAGCTTAATTAAGCATCATTAGTGAAGGAACTTTCAAGAAACATGGTGACTCAGCTAATGACTAGGCTTAAGAGTTAATGGAGCTTAGTGACTAAGCATGGTGACTATGCTTGAACCAACCAATGAGAGCTAAGCTTGTTAAACAAGTTTTAATCTTAACCTTTGATGCATTCTAAGGCTAGGATGAAGCCAAGCCCAAGGACACCTTGCATGCTTTGATGTCTACGGCCAAGCCACCCTTGGAAGACCAAAAATCTCTTCATCTTTCATGCAATTTCTCTCTTCTCTCTCTTCCAAAAACCCTAAACACCATTGATGTTTTCTTGAAGCTCCATTCGGCCAAACACATATCCATACTATCCAACCACCCAAAATTCTATCCAACCAAGTTTTCTAAACCTAAACACAATTCTAAGAACTTCTCTAGTTGGGAGTTCTTGCAAAATCCTTCATTTGAAGCTTGAAAACCTACTTGGAAGATTTAACCAAGAAGGTGAAATTCCTAGTTTTTCTTTTCTAAACTCTTTTTCAAAGTTCTAAGCCATGATTTCTCCATGGTTTAAGCTCTCTTTTTATGGGTAGTAACTTGTAGTTTTGTTTAAGCTTGTTAGGTGATTTTGAAGGAGGAAACCGAAACATAAGGAAAGGTGTGAAAGAGTTTTAGTCTTCATTTAAGGTAAGAGGAAGACTAATCTTATCATCTAAGGATGGTGGTAAGAAGATGGAGTGTGATTTTTGTGATTGTAGAATCCATAAGGATTCATTTGTGTGATTGTTAGTTGCTTGTTTATGTGTTTGTGTATTTGTTAGTAGCTTTCCTATTTGATGTTTGTAATAATTTGCATGTCTACAAGCTTTGATTTCATGTCTACAAGCTTTGACATAGGTTATATGTGTTAGAAATATATTGCATGTGTTAGAAATGTATGATAATTTATAGGATGTGAATAATATGTCAAGGATTGCATGAGTGTTCCAAAGAACACAAACCTTGAGGCTTACAACCATGACCAAAATGGAGAACCAAAATGTTCTCTTAATTTTCCTAAAATGAGATTTAATTAACCTAGGAACATTAACAAGGTATCACATTGTTTAGATTAAGGAAAATGAATTTAGAAATCAAATGACATAATTTTATGTTTAGGCCAACATGCCAAACCACTTATATATGATTTCTAAGATCAATTCCAAACCTTTTCAATCAAAATAATGCAATATATGTTAAAAAGGAATTTTTCTAAAAGGAGTTTTAAAGAAATTAATTGATTAGAATTAAGTGTCTTGATCTAAAACTATTGATTTTATTGTTAGAAATGAAATACAGTAACTTTTGAGAATTTCTAACATATAGCTCATGCTGTATTTTGAAGCATGTTAGTGGTTTTCAAAAGGATTAAATTATACGGTTAAAATAAATTAAATAAAATTTTTGTGGTAAAATTAGGAAACCATTAATATAATTTTATAAACAAAATACTGTCAAGTTTTAGTAAAAATGGGCAAATAAGAGAGAAAAGATGTCCAAAAGACAGTATACGGTATGAAAAATATTTTACGTAGTTTAAAAGTATTAATTATTATTTCTGCTTATTTAAACAGTAATTTTTAAGGGATTTGAACAAGAAAACGTATTAAAAATCTTACGCGATTGAGAAAACGTATTAAAAATCTTACGCGATTGAGAAAACGTATTAAAAACCTTACGCGATTGAGAAAACGTATTAAAAACCCTACGCGATTGAGAAAATGTATTAAAAACCTTACGCGATTGAGAAAAAGTGTTAAAAACTCTACGCGATTTTAAAAACAGCAAAATAAATTTACGCGATTTAAAAACGTTTGTAAAAACGATGAGATTTAGAAAATGCGATAAAATTTCTACGCGATTGACCAAAACGGTAATTTCTGTATTTTTCTGCTGTCGGGCTATGAGGTGAACCCGTACAGGCTTTGGAACAGTATTTGTCCGGTGGGACTTACTGTATCTTTTTATCTTGGTATTTGAGATTATGCCAGTTTTTGGTTGATTGGTTGACGAGGTGAATCACATCGTGTTGTCGGTGCGATAAACGTAGTGTGCTTCATTGTCTTTATGAACTTGGAGACGTTAGTGTACGGGATTCCATATATGGACAATCGGTCGCTCCGCTGGGCCGTGGTAACCGATAGCACACTAATGAACTCGACACGCACTATTTTTAATCGAGATTTCGTAAAGTCTAATAGTACATTACCTATAGTGCCACAATGTGAGACCGTGAACTACACCATACTTTGGATGATGGATTCCATATAACGTGGGGCTAGACGCAAAGTGTGACAGCGCAATAGTTTGGTTGGGCAACCGTGGTACTAATAGATTTTGCGAGTCATTCTCTCTCTGATATCTGTTTGTGTTTAGCTCCATGGAGTAGGATCGTGTCATATTTCATATGAGTATATTTTGAATATTATTCTATTTTATCTGTCGATTTTATATGGTTAGTATTATGATGATTGTTTATCTGTTCTATTATTTTATCTGTGATATTATTTCATTTGGGATATTTTATTTTATATGTGATATTATGTATTGTTGAGATATTTAAATCTTTTCTCTATTCTGCTACTGATTTCTATTATAGCTTTTCATATTGCATGAATTGTATAACTGTTGTTTGTCGTTTTCTTATTTACCATGTTTGTGATGATTTTAGATTGTCTTACCTCTTTCTTTATTGTATGTGTTTTCTGTATATTTATTTTACGCGGTAAAGAGTTTGAGGAAGAGGAACAACCTCTTGAGATTTTGTATCCTGAGGAAGAGGAAGATCAGCAAGCCGAAGATCAGTTCGACGATCAAGAACCATCTGATCATCCATACCCATTGGACTGATTAGTTTGGATATGGCTGTGCCAGGATTTTTAGGGTTTGTGACACTCGAGTTTCATGGTGGATCGTTAGCTTGGCATATACGAGGAGACACAGACTCGGTGACGTATGTAGGACGGCTGACTGTGTCCCTACGTCATGAGTTTGATGGAGAGCCAGTGATGACGACTACTGTGTTTCTGCATTTAGAGTTACCTTTATCCATTAGGCGTCATTGGGGTGGTGTATCCACTGAGCCTAGTGAGATGACACTCGTATCGACTGCGCGGTCTCATGTCCGCCGAGTGTCGAGGCATCCTGGATATTTATCTTCTGATGAGTTTCCTGAGAGTGATCCATCAGAGGATTAAATATTTATGATGTATTTTGGGCGCGTCTGCGTATGTATATATTGACTCTTTACTGTTTTTCTTTACTGTTTCTGTTTAAATATTTGTAGTTATAGTTGTAAATTATTTGTATAACTTATAACTTGGACCATATGTATATTATGAGTGATGTTGTTCTGTTTACTTTATGTTTCCGCATTGTTTTATTTAATAATATTCTGTTTAACAGGAATTATTTTACAACCCATATTCATACGTAATAAATGTTTTACAACTTGGGTAGATTTTATTTGTTTTTCTTTATATATGTGACATCCCCACCCGGGTGTTACATTAGTTGGTATCAGAGCCCAAGTTAGAGTCTTTTGGGGTTGTGGTTGGGTCTGTTTTTGTTTGTGCTGTGTGATTCTCTGTGATTTACTTCCGAAAGGATGAATTTAATTTTGTTTTATTCTGTTTGAAGAAAGAAGATGTCTGGACGAGGTAGAGGACGTGCGAACGTGAATCGTGATGTAGACCCTATGATTGCGGCTGCTGAAGCGATGCAGCGGATGGCTGAAATAATGATGCGGCGGACTTGAGAGAGAGCTCAACAAAGAAGATGCTACTCTTCTGCGATGCCCTAAATTTATCTGAATTTAGGTGCCACAATCCGCCACAGTTTAGAGGCGAGGTTGATCCGGAGAAGGCAAGTCAATGGATACAAGACTTGGAAAGGATTTTTGAAGGAATGAGATGCACAGATGATAAGAAGGTGACTTATGCCGTCTTTATGCTAAGAGGAGATGGAGAACATTGGTGGAGAGGAACTCGCCGAGTTTTACAAGCTGAAGGAATTGAAATCACATGGGAAGTATTTTCTGATGCTTTTCTAGGAAAGTATTTTCCTGCAAGTGCTTGGCATGCCAAGGAAATTGAATTTCTTGGTTTGCAACAGGGAAATATGACGGTGAATGAGTATGCTACAAAATTTGAGAATTTGTCTCAATTCTCGGATTATGCTCAAACACGGCAAGATGATGTGTGGAGATGTCGGAAGTTTGAATCGGGTTTGAGAGTGCTACGAGGGGTGATATCCTTGAGGAATTTGTCTGCTTTGGTTGATGCATTGCGCGACTTGAGGAATTATGCTCGAGGAAGGCCGACAAGGTTTCAAGATGAGGTAGTGTACGAGATGGTTTCAAGCGAAGCCGTTGAATCGGGTCAATTCAACGACCACCGTTGGGGAAGTACAAGTAGTAGTGGAGCTGACGAAAGTAACGTTCACGCCAACATGTTTTAAGTGCGGAAAGAAATGTGATATCTCTCCTGAGTGCAGGATAAGGGGACGGTTTTTTTAACCATGCTTTGGGCATATTGATGTGTGTGATTCCACGACATTTTGCATACATTTTGCATGCATTTTTATAGTCTTTTATGCATATTTGTTTATTTCATCATTCGTTTTTTCTTTTAGGGATCGGCAGTGTTGTAATGCGTAACTTTGAGGCAAATTGGTTTCAAAGAGGTGGAATGGAGCTAAGTTGAATTGATATTGAATTAGGAGCAAAGTGCACTAAAAAGAGGCAAAACAGACTCAACCACGGCCGGGTGTGGTTTCCATCACGGCCATGGTTCGGGGAGTCAATCAAACAAGAAAACGACTCACCACGGCCTGGGGAAGTACACCAGTGGTAGAATCGGAGAAATTCGGTTGAAACGTGACGTTCCCCACGTGGTTCAACATGTTTTAAGTGATTTGTTTTCCTTTTTAAGGGAGGAGAAAGAAAGGTCAAGGCATCTCTCCCTAAATAGTTTTGCAGCTTGAATCAAGGGGGAGGGAGAGACTTTGGATTTTAGCTAAAGGAAAGACAAGAAGGCATATATCGAAAAGAAATTTCTCAAGAGAATAGGAAAAAAACTCTTGGAAGCCTTCTTGTCTTATGTTCGTGCTAATCCCAATCCAAGTCTCTCCTCCCCTTGATTCATACTCATTTAGGTCTTCTCTTTTGAGATATGGAGTGTCCTCTTTTGACACAGTATATACTATGACGGGAGCCTGTTGTTCGAATTTCTCAATCGATGATCTTATACAAGAAGAAGGTGACATATGGAGGTAACCAAATTTCTCAATCGATGATCTTATACAAGAAGAAGGTGACATTGGAGGTAACCATCCGATGTTATATGACTCGGTGCTACACACTCGTTTATTGCATATGATTGTGTGGAAAGATTGAAGTTGCCTGTGTCTTCTTTAAATGTTAAATTGAGTGTTTCTACTCCAACTGCTAAACCTGTGATTGCAACAAAGATATGTTTGGATTGTCCTGTTGTTGTGAAGGATCGTAAATTTTTGGTCAACTTGATTTGTTTACCTCTTGTTGAGATAGATGTAATTTTAGGGATGGACTGGTTATCTTCTAACCATATCCTTATAGATTGTGCAAGCAAAACCATAGTTTTTCCTAAGGAAGAAAAGTCTGAATTCTTAACTGCTATTAAGGTCAAATCTTTGTTGAGAGAGGGAGCACAGGGATATGTGGTATTGTCTTCTCTAGAGGTTAAGAATGAGAAGGATGTGAATACTATTCTTGTTGTCAACGAGTTTCCAGAGGTTTTTCCTGATGACGTACCTGGTTTGCCACTTGAGAGGGAGATCGAGTTTTCAATTGATTTAGTACCAGGAGCAGGTCCTATCTCAATTGCACCGTACCGTATGTCGCCAGCAGAGTTGGAAGAGCTGAAAGAGCAATTGATGGAGTTGTTGGAGAAACAGTTTGTGCGACCAAGTGTTTCGCCATGGGGTGCGCTAGTGCTTTTGGTCAAGAAGAAGGACGGAACTTCTCGGCTTTGTGTGGATTATCGTCAGCTGAACAAGGTGACTATCAAGAATAAATATTTGCTTCCAAGAATTGACGATTTGATGGATCAATTAAGAGGAGCTGTGGTATTTTCCAAGATAGATCTGAGATCGGGTTACCACCAGATTCGTGTTAAGGGGGAAGATGTGCCGAAAACTGCTTTTCGAACTCGTTATGGACATTATAAGTATCAGGTAATGCCATTCGGGGTGACGAATGCTCCTGCCATATTTATGGATTATATGAACAGGATTTTTCGTCCGTATCTAGACAGATTTGTCGTTGTCTTCATCGATGACATTCTGATCTATTCTCAATCTAAGGAAGAGCATGCTGAACATCTTGGTATTGTTCTTCGATTTTGAGAGAAAAGCAAATTGTATGTGAAGTTGGCTAAATGTGAGTTCGGTTGGAAAAAGTTCAGTTTTAGGTCACGTGATTTCGAAAGAAGGTATTGCGGTAGACCCATCGAAAGTGGAGATCGTTTTACAGTGGGAAAGACCTAAGACGGTAACAGAAGTTCGAAGTTTCGTTGGACTTGCTGGTTATTACCGGAGGTTTATCGAAGGTTTTTCGAAGATTGCTGGACCGCTTACATAACTTACGAGAAAAAGTCAAGCTTTTGAATGGACGGAAGAACGTGAAGCCAGTTTTCAAGAGTTGAAGAAGAGGTTAACAACTGCACCTGTGTTGATCTTGCCAGATTCTAAGGGAACTTTTGACGTGTATTGTGATGCTTCTTATCAAGGGTTAGGTTGTGTTTTGATGCAGAACCGGAATGTTGTAGTGTATGCTTCTCGTCAGTTAAAGGTTCATGAGAGGAACTATCCAACGCACGATTTGGAATTGGCTGCAGTGGTTTTTGCTCTAAAAGTGTGGAGGCATTTTCTGTATGGAGCGCTGTTCAATGTCTTTAGTGATCACAAGAGTCTAAAGTACTTGTTTGATCAGAAAGAATTCAATATAAGACAAAGGCGATGGTTGGAATTCTTAAAGGATTATGATTTTCAACTTCAATACCACCCGGGAAAAGCTAATGTGGTAGCTGATGCCTTAAGCAGAAAGGTGCTTAGTGTTTCGGCAATGATGATCAAGGAGGAAGAGTTAATCAATGAATTCTGAGATCTATGGTTGTTTGTGGAATTTCTACCTGAAAGAGTTCGTTTATTTAAGGTCGTAATCATAAACGAATTTCTTGATGTTGTCCGAGATAAACAAAAGGAAGATGTGTTTTTGCAAAATGAGAGGGAATTGCTAAAGCAAGGTCATAAAGCGACGGTAGAAGAAGGAGCAGATGGAATCTTAAGGTTTAAAGGAAGAATTTGTATGCCTGATGATTCTGAGTTGAAGAAGTCGATACTAGATGAAGCTCATACTAGTGACCTTAGTTTACATCCGGGGATGACCAAAATGTATCAAGACTTGAAAAGGTTGTTTTGGTGGCCAAGGATGAAAAGAGACGTAGCAGAATATGTGGAGTCTTGTCTGGTTTGTCAGAAAGCGAAAGTGGAACATCAGAGACCAGCTAGAATGTTGCAACCGTTATCTATCCCAGAGTGGAAGTGGGATAGTATCTCGATGGATTTCGTTACTGGTTTGCCGAAGACAAGGAAAGGTCATAATTCAATATGGGTTATAGTCGATAGACTTACCAAATCGGCTCATTTCTTACCAATTAATATTAAATATTCGTTGGAAAGATTAACCCAGTTATACATCAGTGAGATTGTTAGATTACATGGTGTACCTATATGTATAGTTTCTGACAGAGATCCGAGGTTTACGTCAAGGTTTTGGCGAAGTCTGCAAGAAGCTACGGGAACTAAGTTGCGACTGAGTTCGGCATATCATCCGCAGACTGATGGTCAGACAGAAAGAACTATACAGTCTTTGGAGGATCTGTTGCGTGCTTATGTTTTAGAGCAACGAGGGAGTTGGGATGAATTTCTGTCTTTGATAGAATTCACCTACAACAATAGTTTTCACTCAAGTATAGGGATGGCACCCTATGAGGCATTGTATGGAAGGCGATGTCGAACACCGTTGTGTTGGCATCAAGATGGGAAAAGTATGACTGTTGGACCAGATCTTGTACAACAGACTACGGAGAAGGTAAAGATGATACAAGAGAAGATGAGAACGACGCAAAGCAGACAGAAGAGTTATGCGGATAAACGAAGACGACCTCTTGAGTTTGAGGAGGGTGAGCATGTGTTTCTAAGGGTTACTCCTACGACCGGTGTCGGAAGAGTTATTAAGTCTAAGAAGCTTACTCCTAAGTTCATTGGACCATATCAAATTATCCGACGTATAGGTCCTGTGGCATATTAGATTGCTTTGCCGCCTTTTCTATCCAATCTACATGATGTATTTCATGTATCTCAGCTCAGGAAGTATATACCAGATCCAACACATGTTATACAACCAGACGAAGTACAGTTGAAGGAGAATTTGACTTACGAGACTTTACCTGTTAGAATCGAGGACAGAAAGGTAAAGCAGCTTCGAGGGAAGATGATCGAGCTAGTGAAGGTCATATGGAATGACGTGACGGGTGATGCTACCTGGGAGCTGGAAGATAAAATGAGGGATCAGTATCCTCATTTGTTTTGAGGAACAGCGAATTTCGAGGACGAAATTTTTATTTGTTGGGGAGAGTTGTAACACCCCAATTTTTAGAAAATGTCCCGAATGTTCTGTTTGTTATTTTTCGAGCTTTTGTGTAAATGACTGTTGTGTCCTTATTTACTGTTTCTTGTTTTTCTGTATGAAATACAAATATGTTTTACAGGCTAAAATTTTATTTGATCGTTTTACGTATTTTGCTTCGAGACGGTAAAATAAAAATTTTCTCAAGCTACTTGTTTTAATTTTTCTCGGGAGATATACGACAATTAATACTTGTCTGTAATTTTATTTGAACGTTTTGGATGATTTGCTTCGTCGTGGGGAAAAATGAAAAATAACCGTTATGTCCCGATTGTCTTGTTTTTAATTTTTCTATATGTTACGATTGCTTAATATTACTTGTTTGTGATTTTATTTGGACTTTTTGTGCGATTTGCTCAAGGACGGAAAATAATATTTTTTCGGGCCTAGGGAAATCTTGTTTTAATTATTCAGACTGGGGGATCTTACTAAACCCAATTCTCGAATGAGACGATAATTAATCTTTTAATTTTTAGGATTTAACTGTCCAATAAAATAATTTTGTGTATTATTTTATTAGTCAATATAATTAGATGACAGTGGACCCGAAAATGTTTTGCGGGACCCACGTTTAGTTAAAACAGTTAACTTAGTAGCTTAATTAAGCATCATTAGTGAAGGAACTTTCAAGAAACATGGTGACTCAGCTAATGACTAGGCTTAAGAGTTAATGGAGCTTAGTGACTAAGCATGGTGACTATGCTTGAACCAACCAATGAGAGCTAAGCTTGTTAAACAAGTTTTAATCTTAACCTTTGATGCATTCTAAGGCTAGGATGAAGCCAAGCCCAAGGACACCTTGCATGCTTTGATGTCTACGGCCAAGCCACCCTTGGAAGACCAAAAATCTCTTCATCTTTCATGCAATTTCTCTCTTCTCTCTCTTCCAATAACCCTAAACACCATTGATGTTTTCTCGAAGCTCCATTCGGCCAAACACATATCCATACTATCCAACCACCCAAAATTCTATCCAACCAAGTTTTCTAAACCTAAACACAATTCTAAGAACATCTCTAGTTGGGAGTTCTTTCAAAATCCTTCATTTGAAGCTTGAAAACCTACTTGGAAGATTTAACCAAGAAGGTGAAATTCCTAGTTTTTCTTTTCTAAACTCTGTTTCAAAGTTCTAAGCCATGATTTCTCCATGGTTTAAGCTCTCTTTTTATGGTTAGTAACTTGTAGTTTTGTTTAAGCTTGTTAGGTGATTTTGAAGGAGGAAACCGAAACATAAGGAAAGGTGTGAAAGAGTTTTAGTCTTCATTTAAGGTAAGAGGAAGACTAATCTTATCATCTAAGGATGGTGGTAAGAAGATGGAGTGTGATTTTTGTGATTGTAGAATCCATAAGGATTCATTTGTGTGATTGTTAGTTGCTTGTTTATGTGTTTGTGTATTTGTTAGTAGCTTTCCTATTTGATGTTTGTAATAATTTGCATGTCTACAAGCTTTGATTTCATGTCTACAAGCTTTGACATAGGTTATATGTGTTAGAAATATATTGCATGTGTTAGAAATGTATGATAATTTATAGGATGTGAATAATATGTCAAGGATTGCATGAGTGTTCCAAAGAACACAAACCTTGAGGCTTACGGCCATGACCAAAATGGAGAACCAAAATGTTCTCTTAATTTTCCTAAAATGAGATTTAATTAACCTAGGAACATTAACAAGGTATCACATTGTTTAGATTAAGGAAAATGAATTTAGAAATCAAATGACATAATTTTATGTTTAGGCCAACATGCCAAACCACTTATATATGATTTCTAAGATCAATTCCAAACCTTTTTCAATCAAAATAATGCAATATATGTTAAAAAGGAATTTTTCTAAAAGGAGTTTTAAAGAAATTAATTGATTAGAATTAAGTGTCTTGATCTAAAACTATTGATTTTATTGTTAGAAATGAAATACAGTAACTTTTGAGAATTTCTAACATATAGCTCATGCTGTATTTTGAAGCATGTTAGTGGTTTTCAAAAGGATTAAATTATACTTGTTAAAATAAATTAAATAGAATTTTTATGGGAAAATTAGGAAACCATTAATATAATTTTATAAACAAAATACTGTCAATTTTTAGTAAAAATGGGCAAATAAGAGAGAAAAGATGTCCAAAAGATAGTATACGGTATGAAAAATATTTTACGTAGTTTAAAAGTATTAATTATTATTTCTGTTTATTTAAACAGTAATTTTTAAGGGATTTGAACAAGAAAACGTATTAAAAATCTTACGCGATTGAGAAAACGTATTAAAAATCTTACGCGATCAAGAAAACGTATTAAAAACCTTACGCGATTGAGAAAACGTATTAAAAACCCTACGCGATTGAGAAAATGTATTAAAAACCTTACGCGATTGAGAAAAAGTGTTAAAAACTCTACGCGATTTTAAAAACAGCAAAATAAATTTACGCGATTTAAAAACGTTTGTAAAAACGATGAGATTTAGAAAACGCGATAAAATTTCTACGCGATTGACCAAAACGGTAATTTCTGTATTTTTCTGCTGTCGGGCTATGAGGTGAACCCGTACAGGCTTTGGAACAGTATTTGTCCGGTGGGACTTACTGTATCTTTTTATCTTGGTATTTGAGATTATGCCAGTTTTTGGTGGATTGGTTGACGAGGTGAATCACATCGTGTTGTCGGTGCGATAAACGTAGTGTGCTTCATTGTCTTTATGAACTTGGAGACGTTAGTGTACGGGATTCCATATATGGACAATCGGTCGCTCCGCTGGGCCGTGGTAACCGATAGCACACTAATGAACTCGACACGCACTATTTTTAATCGAGATTTCGTAAAGTCTAATAGTACATTGCCTATAGTGCCACAATGTGAGACCGTGAACTACACCATGCTTTGGATGATGGATTCCATATGACGTGGGGCTATAGACGCAAAGTGTGACAGCGCAATAGTTTAGTTGGGCAGCCGTGGTACTAATAGATTTTGCGAGTCATTCTCTCTCTGATATCTGTTTGTGTTTAGCTCCATGGAGTAGGATCGTGTCATATTTCATATGAGTATATTTTGAATATTATTCTATTTTATCTGTCTATTTTATATGGTTAGTATTATGATGATTGTTTATCTGTTCTATTATTTTATCTGTGATATTATTTCATTTGGGATATTTTATTTTATATGTGATATTATGTGTTGTTGTGATATTTAAATCTTTTCTCTATTCTGACATCGATTTACTTTATAGCTTTTCATATTGCATGAATTGTATAACTGTTGTTTGTCATTTTCTTATTTACCATGTTTGT
Source organism: Ormosia emarginata (assembly GCA_029884605.1). NCBI lineage: Eukaryota > Viridiplantae > Streptophyta > Magnoliopsida > Fabales > Fabaceae > Ormosia > Ormosia emarginata. The sequence goes on along the minus strand of JAQQTP010000056.1, from coordinate 7,428,833 downwards.
GATGATTTTAGATTGTCTTACCTCTTTCTTTATTGTATGTGTTTTCTATATATTTATTTTACGCGGTAAAGAGTTTGAGGAAGAGGAACAGCCTCTTGAGATTTTGTATCCAGAGGAGGAGGAAGATCAGCAAGCCGAAGATCAGTTTGACGACCAAGAACCATCTGATCATCCATACCCATTGGACTGATTAGTTTGGATATGGCTGTGCCAGGATTTTTGGGGTTTGTGACACTCGAGTTTCATGGTGGATCGTTAGCTTGGCATATGCGAGGAGACAGAGACTCGGTGACGTATGTAGGACGGCTGACTGTGTCCCTACGTCATGAGTTTGATGGAGAGCCAGTGATGACGACTACTGTGTTTCTGCATTTAGAGTTACCTTTATCCATTAGGTGTCATTGGGGTGGTGTATCCACTGAGTCTAGTGAGATGACACTCGTATCGACTGCGCGGTCTCATGTCCGCCGAGTGTCGAGGCATCCTGGATGTTTATCTTCTGATGAGTTTCCTGAGAGTGATCCATCAGAGGATTAAATATTTATGATGTATTTTGGGCGCGTCTGAGTATGTATATATTGACTCTTTACTGTTTTTCTTTACTGTTTCTGTTTAAATATTTGTATAACTTATAACTTGGACCATATGTATATTATGAGTGATGTTGTTCTGTTTACTTTATGTTTCCGCATTGTTTTATTTAATAATATTCTGTTTAACAGGAATTATTTTACAACCCATGTTAATACGTAATAAATGTTTTACAACTTGGGTAGATTTTATTTATTTTTCTTTATATATGTGACATCCCGACCCAGGTGTTACAAAACACATGCCCTTCGTATTTCTGTTGAATCTCGCTTTTTGGAGAGGTGCTATGATGAATACAACCAGTGGATGATTGAGAAGGTGTCAGCGGTTGAAAGAGAACTTAGCTCTGAAAGCCAAAGAGAAAGCCTTGAAGGCCAAGAATGATGCTGAGGTCAGGGGCCAAGATCTAGAGTAGGAGTTGGCGGCCTCGAAGCACATTTTGAAAGAGAAAGAGGCCAACTTGGTGGGAGTGCAGAAGGAAGCCACCGTGGTCCAGGCTAACAATAAGAGTAGTCTTGCCCAGCACTGACAGCTTCAAGTTAGAGCGGACTCTCTTCAGGGTGACTTCCAGCAACTGGTCAAAGTCTCTTTAAGGATTAACTCGGAGTCATTCCAAAATGCCATTGTCCAAGTCCAGTTCCTTAACCCCGGGGTGGTCTTAGTGTTGAATGGCTTAGACCCAAAGAAGATGGTTCGAAATGGTTGTCTTGTGAATCCAATTGCTGCTCCTGAAGGTCAAAATGCCCCCGAGGCTCCGCCCCCCACCAATCATAGTCCCGATGCTTAGTTTCTTTTGGTACCCCCTGCGTGGGATTTTATTTTTGTAAGGACAATTACTTTAGGTTTCGGAGTTTTAAGTTCATTCTACTTTGTTTACTTGTCTTCCATTGTCTATTTTGAGGTCCAAAGTTTGTCGGGTTATTTAAAGCAACTGTTATAGACTTGGGAATTAAATTAAAAAAGGAAGCCGTGGTCGGGGTCTAACGCCTATTACCGTTGAGTGCTTAGGGTTCCCTTTAGGACTTAGGCATGAAAAAATTAGAACCTTGGCTTAGGATCCGATGTCCGAGATGTTTTTTGGCATTTGAGAACCGTGCCTAAGGTAAAATTTCTTGTTTGGGGTCCATTACTAATGGTTTAGTATTTTGGATCCTCCAATTTCGGCTTTATAAAACCTTATCTGGGGTCTATTACCATTTGTCTTGATATCTAAGATCTGCTCGTGATTTGAGTTTTATCTCTAGCAGTCCTTGGATGGGGTCTTTTAATGTTTACAATTTAGTGCAGGAATTTTCCCAAGATAGGATTTTTCCATCGCACAACCTGTTTAACATAAGACAACTTGGGGTGGGTACCATAATGACTTAGGATGTTATAATAGCCTTGAGGGCCTATGAAGATTTTCAATATAAGCAAATGCATCAAAATCGCAAAACTTGTTTTATTGAGTAGGTAAAGGACTAAGGTCCGTACAATATGCTCCCATAACAATTGGGGCAGATCAAACATGAAGTAAGTTAGGAGACTAGGCCTTAGAAGACACTTAGCTATAGTGCTTTCTAAGTTTATCTACGTTCCAAAAGTTCTTCATCGGCTTGCTTGTCAATGTCTCCAAAGTGTAAGCACATTTTCTAGTGCTGATCACGATATGGTAAGGGCCTTCCTAGTTAGGGGCTAACTTCCCTTGGGAGACATTCTTTCTACCGATGTCAGCCCTACGAAGGACTAGGTCACATGACTAGAATATTCTAGGAATAACCTTTAGGTTATACCGGGCTGCTATTTTTTGCTTGATTGCAGCATCGCGTATGTGAGCAACACGTCTTCTTTCTTCCAGAAGATCCAAGTCTTCCATGATTAACCTGGGGTTATAGTTAGGTGAGAAGTTCTGAAGATGCCAGCTTGGTTCTCTTATCTCCATTAGGATAATAGCCTCACATCTATAGGTTAGCTTAAAAGGAGTTTCACTTGTTGTGGAGTGGGGTGTAGTTCAGTAGGCCCATAGGACGTGGTCTAACTGCTCAGACCAGTTCCCTTTGGCTTCATCCAGCCTTCTCTTTAGCCCATGGACGATAATACTATTTGCAGCTTTGGCTTGTCTGTTTATCCGAGGGTTTTCTACGACACTGCAGTAATGTTTTATTTTCAACCTGGCTAGTAATTCTTCGAACCCCTTATTTTTAAACTGTGTCCCATAATCCGTCACAATGGATTTCGGGATTCCGAATCTAGTGATGTGGCGCTAAGTGAATTTTTGAATTCGGGCTGAGGTGATAGTGACTAAGGGCTCCACCTCAATCCATTTAGTAAAGTAATCCACGACCACTACCAAAAACTTCAGATACCCGGGTGTTTGAGGGAATGCACCCAGGATATCCATACCCCATTGATAGAATAACCAGGGTATGGACGTTGTGGAAAGTTCCTCTGGTGAAGCATGATAATGGTCAGAGTACCGTTGGCATTTGTCGCATACTTGGACATGTGCGAGAGAATCTGCTTCCATCGTTGGCGAATAGTACCCCGCCCTGAGTGCCTTTAAGGCTAAAGTTTTTCCTCCCAAATGGTGTCCACAACTCCCCTCATGAACTTCGGTCAGTACATACTCAGCTTCTTTTAGCATGAGGCATTTAAGGATAGGTAAAGAAAATCCACACCGGTCAACTGTCTATCATAGATGGTGTACCAGACCGCAATTTTCTTTAACTTGGATGCTTCTTTTGGGTCCTTGGGGAGGCTATCAGACTGTAAGCACTCCATCAAGAGTGTTATCCAAGTATGTTTCCCTCCTTCAACTTGGAAGATAGACATGTCGGTGATTGAGGGTTGTGAGAAGGTATCCTGGATCACTAAATAGTTATTACCTTGGCTCTTGGTATGGCCAATTTAGATAAGAGGTTGGCCCTTAAATTCAGTTCTCGAGGTATATGCTCCACATTTACTACTTGAAAGCTTGTGACGAGTTCTTGTACCCTTGCCAGGTATTTCTGAAGGAGGGGCTCTTTGGCCTGATAATCATCTTGGATCTGGGAGGTCACGAGCTGGGAGTCACTACAAAGTCTGATCTTTGTGACCCCCAAGTTCCTAGCCATTACCAGTCTGACGATGCATGCTTCATATTCTGCCTGATTGTTTGAAGTAGAGAATTCAAACCTCAAGGAGTTCTTAACTGTTACTCCTTCGGAATTCTATAGGATTACTCTGGCACCACTTCCTTTAGGGTTTGAAGACACATCTACGAACACAGTCCAAGATATTGCCTTGGGATCACCGTGGTCCGAGGTGAGTTTGATGAGGAAGTCTGAGAGTGTGTATGCCTTGATGGCTACCCTTGGCTCATAGACAATCCTGAACTCAGAAAGCTCAATGGACCTGACAATCATCCTCCCTGCTGAGTCCGGTTTGTGCAATATCTGTCGGATAGGCTGATTTGTCTTTACCACCACTGGATGACATTGGAAGTACTGCCTTAGCCTTCTGGCTGTGATGATGAGTGCAAATGCAACCTTCTCGATCTTTTGATATCAGAGCTCGGGGCCTTGTATCACCTTGCTCACGAAATAAACTGACTTCTGACCTTCGACCATTTCCCTGACAAACAATGAATTTACGGCCTCCTCGTGTATAAAGAGGTACATGTAAAGTGTTTCATTTGCTCTGGCCTTGTTAGAATGGGAGGGGATGACAAAATATTTTTCAAAGATGTGAAAGCGTCCTCACATTCCTGAGTCCACTCAAATCCTTTCCTCTTCTTTAATAACTTGAATAGGAGGAGGGATTTGTGAGCTGCTTTAACGAGGAATCGAGTGAGAGCCGCAATCCATCTAGTTACCAGTTATACTTCTTTCACACTTTGGGAGCTGCGCATGTCAAGCATCACTTTGTATTTATCTGGATTTGCCTCGATCTCGCGGTGAGTCAGCATGAACCCCAAAAACTTGCCAGCCTGGAGCTCAAAAGTGCATTTTTCTGGATTAAGCCTGATATCGTGCTTCCTTAAGTGTGCAAACACTTCCTCAAGGTCTAAGGTGTGTGATCTTGACAATGGGGTTTTGACTATCATATCGTCAATGTAGACTTCTAGCATTCTTCTCATTTGTTTCTTGAAAACCCTATTCATCATCCTCTGATAAGTGGCCCTTGCATTCTTTAAGCTAAAAGGCATTACCCTATAGCAGTAGCTTACCCTTTCGGTAATGAAAGCGGTTTTATCTTCGTCTTCAGGGTACATTGGAATTTGATTATACTAGGAGTAAGCGTCCATGAAGGACAACAAATGAAAGCCGGAGGAGCTGCTAACTAGTTTGTCAACATTAGGAAAGGGGTATGGATATTTAGGCCACGCCTTGTTCAAGTCGGTGTAATCCACACACATCCTCCACTTTTTATTTGACTTTTTTATTAGGGCTACATTCGAGAGCCATATGGTGTATGAAATCTCCCTGATGAAGCCAGCACTTAGCAATTCTTTGACTTGCTCTTCAATAATTTGTTGCCTCTTAGGGCTGACTTTTCTTTTCTTCTGGGAGACCGAATTCATATCCCGTTTAACAGATAAATGATGACAGATGAAAACGGGGTCAAGCCCAAGCATATCAAAGGACATCCAAGCAAACAAGTCCTTATTTTTCTTTAGGAACTCTATAAGCTGGATCCTCTCTTGCTCTTCAAGATTTGCACCTAGAGTTGGTCTTGCTTGCCACCAAATTGAAGTGGGACCAATTCCCCCTCCGGCAGGGGTCTGGTACCTCGAATTTTCTCACGTACATCTAACTCGGTCATAAAGATGTTAACTTGCTCACGGGCTGGGCTAGATGTACGTGCCTTTGTTTTCCTAAAAGCCCTACTGATTTTTAAACTTTCGTTATAACACTTACGGGCTGCAATCTGATCGCCCTTAACCATGATCACTTCATTATTCCTATTGAGGAATTTCATGGCCTGGTGAGCGGTAGACACTACAGTAGCAATGTCATTCAATGTAGGACGACCCAAAATGATGTTATAAGCCAAAGGACAATCCACAACTAGGAATCTCTCCTTAATAGTTCTGTACATGCTGTCATCACCCAAGGTTAAAAAAGTTTCGAAATAACCTACTAAGGTAACCTTCTCTCTCGAGAAACTGGTGAGTTCACCTTCGCATGGTGTTAACGCGGATAGAGGGAACATTAGCTTTTCAAAGGCGTCCATCAACATAATATCCATCGAGCTTCCTTGGTCCACGAAGATACGACGAATTTCAACGTTAAATATTATTCTGGATATGACTAGTGGATCGTCATGATCTCGGATAATATCGCCGTAGTCTTTATCAGAGAATGAAAAAGGGTGGTGCGTCTATGTCTTCGGCATGGGGTCTTCGTGAAGAACTAGAGACGCTCAAGATTGCTGTTCGGAGTGCTTTCTTCTAGGAATTATTAGATAAATCCCCTCATGCAAATCCTCCAGAAATGGTACTGACAAGTCTGTCCTTACTATTACCGCCATCTTAGGTATCCTGGTTCTGATCTTGCCTATTTTCAGCATCATGGCGCGACAGTGTCTAGGATCTTCTAATGGGGCTCTGGGATCTTTCCTATTTTTTCCTGGAGGGTTTGGGCTCTTCCTGGGACTACGACTTCATCTCCAATCCCTACGTCTTCCACGATCCTTAGTGCTTCGAAAATCACTAATATATTTTTGTAAATGTCTCTCCTTGATCAGGGACTCGATAACATCCTAGAGTTGATAATAATCCTCTATTTCATGGCCATAACTTTTATGCCATCTCCAATGTTTTGAATGGTCCTTCTGGGACTATTTCTTTAGAGGTGGTGACCTCTTGATATCCTAGGACTCGGTTAAGATTGTCTCTCGAGGGGTGTTCAAAGGAGTGTACTTAGAATACTTGGGCCGATATTGTTCACTCTTAGAGGAATCACGAGGTTGGTTGGAGTTCTGGTTCTTTTTATGGTGAGTTGGTTCACCCTTTTCCAGGCTCTCTTTCGTCTTGGTAATCTCTTCTAGTTCAACGTACTTGTTGACACGTAGGTAAAACTCATATGAACTTGCCAGCTTTTTTTTTTGCCAACGACCGGAAGAAGCCTAAGTTAGTTCAGAGACCGTTCCTAGCATAATAAAGGGCTATCCTGTCATTCAGGTTTTCTATGCCTACACAGGCATGACTGAACCTCTTAATGTATTCGCGCATGGATTCACTACTCCCTTGGAGAATTCCAAAAAGAGAATCAATCAATTTTGGTCGTTCCTTGGCGGTGGTGTAGTGCAGCAGGAAGCATTGCATGAGGTCTTCCCATCCAGTGACTTTTGTTTGTAAAGTAACGAACCAACAAAGAGCATCCTTCTTCAAAAAGAGAGGGAAGGCCCGGCACAACAATTCTGGGGTATGTCGATAGAGCTACATGGACTGAGTGTAGGCATCCAAGTACTTTTGGGGATCTATTGTCCCATCATAAGACTCCAAATTGCTTGGAGGTTTGAAGTTCCTCAGGACCCTATATGCCATCAAGGCATCTGAGAATTGTTGCTGGCGGTCGGGGGATGGGGTATTGTTTCCAACAACCTTGGTGTCAATATATTGGCCTTCTTGTTCATTACAGACCACGTCCCACTCTCTGTCATCATTCTTTGCCCTCACGGATCTTTCGAGATCCTCCAACCGACGACGTTGTTCTTCTAACTGATGTCGTTGATCATCGATCAACGCTGTTTGTTGGCGCAATAACTCTCGAAAGTCGTTCCTCGTCATCTCGGATTGGACGTTGTCCTCATAGTGGGATGCATGATCGGCATTATTATTTAAGATCCCTAGATGTGCATGCACAGGGATCCTCACTCCTTGATTTGCATTGTTGGCTCCCCCACTAGGAAAAATAAGCATGTCTCTGATAGAGACCCTTTGCGATAGAGCAGGGCTTTCAGTAGAAGTCGAAGTCTCATGTCCCTCATTAAGAGTTTCCACGACAACATGTTTGCTTCTAGAGGCAGAGGTTTTCGGTGGTGCGACAGATGGAGGATCAAGTTGTACTGTTGGGCCTTGTCCTTGGGCAGGGGTAGCATTTCTTTTCCTTTAATTTTGTCTAGTGCTCACCATAGTTGATGCGAGAATAGAAGTTTATGGTTTCCCACAGATGACACCAATGTTCTGAAGTAGATTCAGAAGATACCTGAGAAAGACATGTATACAGTGATTTCCTCCTTGCACAGTTGCTGCCAAGCGTATTGAACCAGGGGGTGGGTACCTGCCAATGGACTCTAACACTCAAGTCAGGTAGTGCACAAGTAGGGTTTATGCAATGAGATAGCTGATACCTGATTAGGTCAACTTAGCCTAGTATATATAGAACGTGACTGAAATAGTAATAAGATCAGTATTAAATGCATATATTTAGGATTGATATCCTGTTAAGGATTGTCTTTCCTTTTATCATTGGAGAACATCCCTATAATGTAGGAACGTAGATATGATGATTATCCACTGTTCGAGGCAGTTATAGATCCTATAATCTCATAAGATCATGATTGGCAGTTATGAGAATCTGCACAAATCTAGTGATGTGTTAGTGGTCCAATGTCGCATTATGTAGTCTTAAGGCTCTATCTGGGGTGTTGATGGTGTAGTTTGGTGATACGTGTGTTGGGTTGATCCTACTGGACGAGATATAAAAATAATGAACTGATATACATCAAATCTACAACAAAATAACAAAAACCAATAGAGAAAAATATTTGAATGCCAAATCTACATTTCGATCATCAATTGTTAAATCTTTTCTAGTTATATGGAATGGATATTTTCAAATCACATTTCGCATCAATTGAGACTAAATTCCTCCGCGAGTAATAGTATAAAGGATAAAACTTAGGTCTATTTCCTTATGTAAATTACATCCATTTCACCAATCAAGTTATGACATGTGTTCATTAATGTTTTCTCTCTTATTCTCTTTTTTTAAAAAATGTACACATGTCATAACTTAATCGATGGAATAGATGTAATGGACATAAGGAAATGGACCTAAGTTTTGTCTTAGTATAAATGCACCTCTCACATTGACCTGGCGATAATCACATATTTTTATATATTAATAAACCCTTATTTTTAGTCATTTACACTCTCCATGTACTGAATTGATTGAGCATGGTCATGTTTTGTAAGTTTGGACTCAAATTGGGCTTAATTGATCTTTTCCAGCATTATTGAGATTTTACATTGTTTCTATCTTTTGGCTATATCTTGAGTTCTAGATGTTTAAAAATTATGTATCTTACTTTGTAGAAAAGGTGAGAGAGAGCTCTACAACTTTCATGAGAGCTCCAGGGCTAAATTAGACATCTAGTGGAGCTAATTGGACTTGGAAGTCAGAACACAGGTTCTGTTACTGGAACCCGACCAGTGTGTACTAATTAGGACATAACTTAGGCTGTAGATGTGATATGGGCCTGAAACTAATGGAATTTGGAAGCTAAGACATATATATTCAATTCATATGAAGACCATTTTTCCAAACTATGACGTTTCGATAGAGTTTTCATCCCTTAAATTTAGCCAACAAAATCAGAGACTCTTTGAGAATGATTTATCCATAACTTGAGTTGTAGAGCTCCAATTAACATGAGGTTTGGACCTAATGTCTAAAAAAATGTCCCAACTTTGTACCCATCAGGCTTTAAAGTGTGTAAGGCCAAAATAAAGGTTTGTTAGAAGTGTCGGGGGAGAAATCTGGGGTACATTTCATTCTATACTTCTCACCTTCTTTCTAGATTTTTCTCTCTTCTTCTCCCTTCTTCCTCAAGCTCGTTCATGGTGATAACTATGGAGAGTTAAACTTCTATAATCAATTCAGAGATTCTTAAAGAAATTGTGGTTTGGATTCTTGAGATCTTGGTTCTTTTTTTTGTATTTGAATTGCATTTGGATTCCTCCTCTTCTTCTTTTTGATCTTGAATGCATGAATTGTGATTCTGTTTATGTTTGATCTAATTGGGTCTTGATTTAAGATTGAGAATTGTGATGAAATTTAAGATTGATCAATTTGAATTAATCACATAATTATAGAGGCTAGCTTACTGATTTATGCCTAGGTTAATTGAATTCAGAGATCAAATTAACATAGATTTAACATGGATTGTGCGATTGCAAATTTGTATGTCAATTGTTAATTGAATTCTATATGATTATCTAGTATGAATTCTGGATTTGATGCTGAAATTTCGGTTAAATTCAAATTAACCATTCAAATGCACTTCAAATGTTCAATAAATGATATATGATAGAATCAACCCAATTTCAGATAGGTTTCTGAATTGATTGTTCTTTTAATTAAATTTCTCATTTTAATTCTATTATTTTACATATTCTGAGTTCTCAAATTCCTCTCCCCTAATTTTGGCTTGATCTGATTAAATTGCATTTAAAATCCATGAGAGACGATCAGATGTTGTTTTCTATACTATAAGATATAGGTATAAATCAGTTACAATTTTGATTGAGTTCGATGCTCGTCACCTGGCATTTTAGGGAAAGTGTTGTTTCAATTTGAGTAGTCAATACATGAAACACACATCCTTAACAACTAGGTTAATCCTTTAAATTTATACATCATCAATTTTTTTATAAGATAGATAACATAACTATGATTTGAAGCATAGAGCATAATTTTCAAATCCACAAATTATAGTTGTCAATACATATGACAAATTATACAAGTAGCTTTCCTTATATTAAGCTTTATGTGACATCCTAAGAATACTAATATATAGAGAGAGTCTTAGTAAATTTTACAAGGTCATTATGCATCTAAAGTTCTAATTTTTCATATGCATTTTGTAGAATAAATCAAATATCCTAATAAACCCTAGATCATGATACATAATATTAGAACACTAATATAATGAACAATAATACACACCTCTTAAAGACATATGAATTATTTGACAAATCCACTTCAAGAATCATTAAAAAAATATCATACACACATTTATACTCCAGAAAAAAGATCTTTCACTCCTTTTTCCTTTGTTTTGTTTGATGGGGCAATATAGAATGATCATAATGATCCATGTGTTATTAAATGACACATTTTTATAGAGGGAGAGGAGAATGGACCTGACCTTTCATGTAGAGTTGTCTTAGCTTCACCTATCATGGTCCAAGACAATAGGCCCAACACATGATCAAGTAGAATAATGTTTTGGACCTAATTCCAAAGCCCAATAAACATGATTTTCCAATCCATTTGATCACAATATAATGATATAAATTCTAGAAAATGTCAGATTACCATTCAAATAGTTTTTAGCAATCAAAAGAATCCATCAATGGAAGCCCAACAATAGAAATTTTTTTTACACATTTTATGTGTTCATGTAAGTTTAAAGCTTTTAACGAGGAGCTTACATACAAGAAGTAGGTCCTATTTGCAATAAAGCTTAAGTGAAGGATTGGAAGAAAATTTAAATGAACATAGTAATTTTGATTTAAAAGTCTTAGGAAAATAGAAATTAAGTAGAAGCATATAAATTAAAGATGATTAATTAAAAAGGAAAGAAAATATGTGACAGCTAGTGGGAAACTTATGATGTAAGTTAATGGAACTATGACATGGATTTACTCTAATTTATTGAGAATATTAGTCCTTAATAACTCATAAAACAACTTAAGTTATGTCAAGTTAATAATAATTGGGGAAAGTTAATCAAGATTAAGGTATAGGAATCCTAATTACTTAAGTTAGTGGAAAAAGAGAGAAATGTCTCCATTCTCTCCACTAACCAAGCCCCCACTTTAAGTTAGTGGAAACCACACTGTTTTTAAACATATGTTCTTAATTACCTATTGATATTTTTTCTCATTTATGTTATGGTATTCTCAAATGACTCATAAAGGGCTTGAAGTATGAGATGAGCATGAGCAAAATTGAGAGTCTTCTTATTTTGATTTTGTGTAAATGTTGTTAAGCATACAACTAGAAAGTTGGATCTTGAACATTTCTTTCATGAGATGTGAACTATGATGTTGATAAATATGTTTTGAACTTGTATAAGTTGTGTATGAAATTATGAATATATCTAATATATTCATATAAGAACCTTGATGTTAGAAAAGGTGAACTCAACAAAATGCTACAGTTCATGTATAGGCAATAGATATGAATATATGTATAACTTAGGCTGCACTATTCCAAATAATATGTTGCTTATTTCATTTAAAAGCTAAGAAATTAATAAGTTAATATTTTTTGCACATTTTGATCAATAGTAGGTTCTATTTGAAGCTATTTTAGATTTTGCAGAAAACTCAATTTTGATAACATATAATTTTAGTGGCATAACTTGAGTTGTAGTGGTCGAAATCAATTGCTAGTTTTATTTGAGAGCAAGGTATGAGTATTTACATGGTAAAAGTTTCAGGATTTAGGTATATTTCATGAGCTCCCAGTTGTTGCTTGAAATCAAGTAAGATTCTACGAAATCATTTACTATTATGACTAATAAGTGACCTTTATGGGTTTGGTAGAGAGACCAAATGACCCTATTAGCTAAAAAGATTTAAACGAAAACTGGTTAGAGCATTAAGAGTTTGTCTACTAATTTTTATGGATTTTGGAAGTCGCTAATCGAATTAACTATACAAGAAGCATTAGAGGCCAAAACAACACTCCTTGGTGATAGCCTGTTAAGTAAATTTAAAAGAGCTAGTTATGAATAGATGCCTTAATTTGTTATGTTTATGAGATAATAATCTAAACTGGACATTTAATGAATTTTTTTAAAAAGAAAAGATTGAAAAATGAACCTATGCAGTCGATTACCCAACTTTAATATCTTGTTAAATAAAATGCTTTCTTACTTTTGGAAGCATGCTTAATTTGGTTACATGACCTTGGCTTTATGTTCTAAGGGACAACATATGAAATTCTAGTTAGAATACAAATTAAAATACAAGATAGTGGGTTTGAAAAACCTTTTTAATGAAGTTCTAGAAATTCAAGGTTTAACATCCTCTACAAAATCATCTTTCCCCTATAACAACCCAAAGCTTATAGCTATGCTTATGCTTAAGATTATGGACTCTAGTAAGACATTCTAGTAGGTGTTACACCTTAAAATGGAAATGATGTAATTTATGTTGGTGATAGAAATTTTATATTTATAATTTAATTGAAGATGCATTCATTAGAACTAATAAAGGAGAATTGCATATAGAAATATGTTACTTGTTCTTCATTAGAAGAAATTGTTATTTATTGTTAATTTTTCAAAGAAAAATAGTATGATTTTCTCTTATTCCAATTGATTGTAAAAACAAGGAATACATAGAAGAAAACATGGCAACAAGCTTGCCAATGAATCTTCTTAATTTTAATAACAAATATCCTAAATTAAGGAAACAAATCAAGCTATAAAGATTTTGGAAACAACCTTCCTAATCTCTTTATTAAAACCTTTCCAAAGAAAACAAGGAAACAAAACTTACATAAGAAAACTACAATTAATTACTAAAAATCAAGCCCTAAACTTTAGGGATTGAGTTTGAAATTCAACAATCACCCTGAAGTTGGCGAATAGATGTTGATCATTCCAAGTTTGGACTTCAACTCTTCAAACTTGATTCTAGAAAGAGTTTTTTTTTAGGATATCTGCCACTTGGACATGAATAGGTGTGTAGATCAACTTCATAATTCTTGCTTCCACTTTTTCCTCAATAAAATGATGATCTAGCTCCACATGCTTTGTTATGTTATAGGCAATACAAATTGCAGTCAAGTTATTAGAAAACACCTTCTTTAATTCTTTAGTTGAGATCCTTAATTCTTCAAGTGACCTTTTCAGCCATAATCCTTCACATATACTCTGTGCTAAAGCCATGTGCTTTGCGTCAGCATTACTTTTGGAAACAATATATTACCTTTTACAATGTCATGTCACCAACTTTTCCCATATTTCAATCTCCTTATTTGTCCCCTTTTGAAAGAATATTCCTTGACTAGAAGTCATATTCAATTATCCATGAATTCTATAAGCAGCTTATAGATGTTCTTAATTTGACTTGTTTATGAAATGGCTCATAACACTTACTAGAAGTGTTATGTTTGGTCTTGTGTGTGACAAGTAAATAAGTTTTCCTACAAGCCTTTGATACTTCCATGTGTCAATAGGTGGGTTGTCTTCTTTGAACCAATTTTGTAATTTGGTTTTGTTGGAGTATCTATTGGCTTGCATTTTAACATTTTAGTCTCTTTGAGTAAATCTAAGATGTACTTACATTGAGAGACTACGATATCTTTCTTTGAATAGGCTACCTCTATACCAAAGAAATATCTCAATGATCCTAGATCATTGATTTCAAACTCTTGAGCAGGTACTCTTATAAAACTATCCAACTTTTTTGCATAATCCCCTGTCACAAAAATGTCATCAACATAAACAATGAGAATAATAATTTTTCCACTTTGAGAGAATTTTGTGAACAAAGTATGATCAACTTGCCCTTATGAATACCCATACTTCTTAATTGCTTTAGTGAACCTACCAACCATACCCTAGGAATTTTTTTATGGCCATAGAAGGGTTTTTGAAGTTTACAAGCCTTGCTTATATTGCTTTCTATCTCAAATCTCAGTGGAATGTCAATGTACACTTCTTCTTCCAAGTCACCATTAAGAAATACATTCTTTATAAATAACTAATGAAGGGACCAATCTTTATTAGCTCCAAAAGATAATAAAACCCAAACAATATTAAGTTTGGTTATAAGGGCAAAGGTTTAGGTAACCCACTGGTTTTTCTGCCATAGGTCTAAGTAAACCCTTTAGTTACAAGGTGTGCTTTGTAGTGACTAATGCTTTCATCTAGATTTTGTTAGACATGAAAAATCCACTTGCAACCCACTGGTCGTTTTCCTTCTAGAAAATCTAATAGTTCCCAAGTGTCATTTCTTTTTAGTGCATTCATCTTTCCTTAGATAGTAGTCATTCACTCTGAATTTTATACAGCTTCATGAACATTTTGTGGGATTTCTACTATAGACATATTAGTGACAAATACTTGATATCCAAGAGAAAAATGCTCATAAGAGATAAAACTGTATATTCGATGCTTGGTATAGGATCTCACACCTTTCCTTAAAGCAATAGGAATACTTAGTTCATCATTAACATTAATACTGATCTCAAATGTGTTACTTGGAATCTCTAGATTTGGGGTTTGGATTAGATTCATGGTTTTACTCTGCAAGGGTTCAACCTTCTATTTCCTTTTCGGTTCTTTTCTTTGTAAACACTTAGCTCTTTTCCACTTGCAGGCTAAGTACTATTAGGAATTTGGGTGTTTAGTGCAATTTCAGTATTTGGCTTGGTTTTTGGAGATATTTGAGGGACATATGACTCATTTTCAATTTCTATGTTTAGCTTAGTCTCAAGAGGTTTTTGGGAGGTAGGTGTTTCATTCATGGGCTTGGATTCAATTTGAATTAAGGTAGTTAAGCCAAAAATCACATTCTTGTGTGACTAAGTTCTCTCCCCGAACGAGACTTTTTGGGTAATTTGGCTAGTTTTCAAGGAAGGGGCATATATAGAACTATAAAATTTTCTAGTGATAGGAGTAATACTTGTACCCTTTTGAGTAGGAGAATACCCAAGAAAAAGATATTTGATAACTTTTGCGTCAAATTTGCTTCGATGTTGTTGGTGTAAATGAACAAATGTTGAACATTGAAATACTTTTATTAGTAAGGCTAAGTTGATATAGGTATTTAGATAGAAAGAAGAAGGGAATTTCAAGGTCTTTGGAGCTTTAGATATGGGTAGTGAACATAATGGATCTAGCCACTCTATGAGGTGTTTATTTTTCCTTTCTGCTAATCTGTTTTGTTGAGGAGTGTTTGTCTACTCTAATACCATGTTATTTGAGTGTGGTCATCAACAAATGAAATAAACCATTGAACTCTAGAGATGTTATTAACTTTAGATGGTCCCTTCCCCATATATCATTATGGATCATTGTAAAGGGGTGAGAGATTTTGTATCTTTATGAGGAATATTGTTTCTTAAATGTTTGGACACTTCACATTAAAAAACTCATGGATATTATTGAATAATGATGGGAACATTTTTTTTTAGATATTGGAAATTGGGATGACCAACTTTGTATTCTGTAAGATCCTCCCAAACCTATTAACCTTAAAAAATGTTATAGAAGCTCATTGACACTTGATTTAATTATCTATTAGTTTTGATGATTTTCTAAGCTAGTTTAGGTATAATGCTATAACACAAGACGTGGAAAATAACTCATATTAACTTAGCAGAAACTGCTTAGATGGTAGAAATAAATATGAAAAACTTATTTCTAGGCTACAAATAAATAGAATGAGTTGTGGTAAATTTTGAAGAATTAACTGAATTAGTTTGACATTTTTAATAACATAAAATGAGTGTTTAAAGGCCAAATTAAATAGAAAAGTAACTTAGAAAATCATGAGATTTTATGGAGATGTGAAATTAAGGGTGGATATTATTTTGGGAATAATTATAGGTTAAGGCAGATTACTTGTAAGCATATAAGTTTAACTCTTTAGGTTTATCTTAACTTAAGGAAGAGTAATAAAGTTTAATGGTTGTTAGTGGTGTGTATAGATAGTTATTAAATGATGAAAATAGGAACTAAATGAAGTCTTAGAATTTTCTAAACACCTATGAAAGTTAGAAAATTCATTAGTTGAAGATCAAAGTATCCCTAAAAGATAAATCTCTCCCACTTAACCATGATAGCACATTACTTCCCCATACTTATCCTAATCTTTTTCCTTGACCTTTTCACTGCCTCTCTTCATCTTTCCTTCTTCACACTTTCTCACATTTCTCACCCTCTCTTCTCATACATGGTTATAGCAGAGGAAAAAGAGAAAAGAAAGAAAGAAGAACAAAGGAAGAAATCAACAATAAGGAAAGCAAGAAGGAACAAAGAAGAAAGAAAAGATTGAGTACCACTAATAAGAGAGCTAAGGTGGTTATGCATCTCTGTCTTATCCTCCCCTTTCTAGCTCCTCAAATCATTTGTTAACGGTTTGGTTTGAATATATATTAGTGAAAATGCATATTGAATTGTTTATGCATATGTGATAGTTGTGCTTGAAGATAACCATAAAACACCAAGGATTTGAGGTTGATGATTATGGGTTTTCTATTAGTTTGACTATTATTATTAAACTTAGTGGATTCTGGTTGAGGATTAATGTTATTTTGACTTGATAATAGTTTAACCTAATTATAATATGTTTAAGGACCTTGTTTTGTTGATGAACACCAGAAGGTAATCGATTACCATTAGTAGGTAATCAATTACCAGTCTTCAAAGTATATAGTTGAACAAGTGATAATCGATTACCAGTATCTAGAATTGAGAGAAAACCAGTTGCTAATCGATTACCATCAGTGGGTAATCAATTAGTAGTATTTAGAATTAAAAGATTGGAGTGTGTTAATTGATTACCAAGCTCCTGATTTGAGAAATATAAAGTTGGTAATCGATTACCAAGCATGGTAATCGATTACCAAGCCATTGTTTTGCGAGAATGGCTTGTGGTAATCAATTACCAAGCCTAGTAATCGATTATCAATTTCCCAATTTGAGAAAATAGAGTTCTTTGCTCTATGGGGACCAAGTGCAATATATTTATACTCTGTGTAGAGATGTAATTTGACTAATTCACCAATTAATGTGACTTAAGTCTATGAATGTGCACTAGATACTTATGTGATTATGAAATGATGCACTTAAGTTAGTTATACTTGAATAATGTGACTTAAGTTTTATACTTGAATAAGTATTTTTACATCATCATAAAGATGTTAGTTATATAGATCATGGAATTGTTAAAGAATGTTTGCATTATGAGAAGATGTGAATATTCTAGAGTTAGTGAATTATAACTCATACTTGATATATATTGAGGTAATTCATGATTTATGGATGATGTGTTGAAATTGGACATATTAGTTGGCTATGTTATTATTATTGATAATAAATGAATTTTCTACTTCAGAAAGAGAAAGAAACCACTTTGGCATTTGCCACCTTTCTACAATATGTTTTAAGTATTGATTTAATAATTTTCTCAAAGTAGTTGGAGTTATCATGATGACATGTGTTTAATTTGATAAACTAGGAATTCGTAGAATTCTCACCTCCTTGTTTTAATTTCTATGATAATTTCAGCACAAGATCAATCTACGGAGCAGAAGTGAAGATGCCAATGTAGTGTAGGACTATCTGTTCATTTTGACCATTACTTTGTATATCTAACTATGTAGTGGTTTGTAAATAGATTAAATAAGTATCTATATGCCTATAAAGGCTTAGCTTGTATCACACGAATTATAATGTTTTAGATTATATAGATTACTAATATCAGTATGGATCAAACTTTTTAGTTATATATTCATACTTTGAGATAATATCATCATTCACAAGGTTTATATTAGCAATAAATTTAGTATATCTAATTATAGAGAAATGATATTAGTTTAGTCATGACGTGTCTAATTCTAAGTTTCTCAATGTAATATGGACATATTAAGAGTATTAGTTTTGAGGCATTACATATTGTTATAAAAGGATTGCACTATTGTTATTACATGTAGATAAGAAAATTAGATATGATACAGTAATTGCAACCTAAGCTTGTTCTTAATAAAGTGCGCCACATATGCTTTATTATTTCCTATCTTCCTCCCAAATTTCAAATTTTGAAATTCTCAATGATTAGAAAAGAAATTAGTGATACAATTCAGATCTTTGGCAAGTTTGCTAATGGGTAGGAAATTACAAGTCAAGTTGGGTACTAAGAGAAATAATTTAAGGTTAGATTATTAGTTATTTTTATTGATCTTATTCCTACTACTACAAACAAAGACCTATTAGCAATTTGAACCATGAGACTTTCAGACTTTGACCTATAGGTATTAAATGACAACATTATTGGCCATATAGTCGATGTGCCCCAGTTTACTATCCAAGAGTTATGTTTTTGTACTTGAGTGTTCATAGTTTTAGGAAAATTGCCTATTTGAGCAATAAAAATAGTTCATAGAACATTCTCACTAGGAATTGGAGATTGATGTGCAAATTTCACAAGTGCACGAGTCGTCAAGAGTACCATTCCCATAATAATCATGTAATTACCAAACTATGAAAATTTTAATTATTTAGGCGATAATAAAAGTGAAAAAAATATAATTAAAAAATAATAAAATAACTAACAAAAATAATAAGTTTATGGAGATAAGAGTTCAACCAAGTATTAAAGACCTAGGATTAGGAATCCACTACAATTACCCATTAAGATGAATATTAATTTTCCTTTATTAATGATTAACTATGTTTTTTAAGGCAGACTATCCTAAATTATTCAAGCCCAATCTTTTGGCACAAAAAATGTGTTAAAACTAAATCAACCATATTCTCATGAAAATTAAATTAGTTAAAACTCATTAAGTTATATGATATCCCGTTAACCCTTGAAAGATTAAACTTATCTCTAGGTTTTAATTCCCAAGTTCAATTCATAGATTATCAAGCATTAGACTTCATCTTTTGATCTTGTACCTAATACCTAAGATCATACAAGTATGGCAAGCAACACACCCCAAGCATTAAGAATACCAGGAATGAATAAATAATAATAATGATTTCATTAATAAAGGGAAAAATCAAGTATTCAACATAATGGAGTTTAGAATTTCATCCTAACCTTAGAAAAAGAGCATTCAGCCACACATGGCAATTAAAGCACAAAAAAGAACAATAGATAGAGAAACAATCATGATTCTATCCATACAAAATAAGAAACAAGAAAAAGAAGAAGAGAAGAAACTAGATGTCTTCAATGATTGCCTCATTTCTCTTTAAACTTGCTTTAAAACCCGTAGTCTTTAATTTCTTGCCCTCCAATCCTTATTGCCTCCCTCATCTCCAACAAACTTCCTTTCAAGTTTCAATCCTTGGTCGTTTTATAGGAAGTTTACCCTAATAAAGGTGTATCTTTCACTCAATCTCCTTAATTGGTCCCCAAGTAATTCTTTAATTAATTGGTACCTAAGTAAATCCTTAATTGGTTGCCAAGTAATTTTTAAATTAGCCCCCAAGTAATAAAAAGATCTTGATTGGATTTAGGAAACTTGATTAACTGGTCCATAAATTCTTATTACTTAGCCAACAAGTTTTAAATTACTTGGCTAGCAAGTTTAAAAGGCCAATGCAAGGTGCTGGGGCTCCTAGGTTAGTGCTTAAAATCTTATTTCTTGACTTGCGTGCAATTTTACATCCTTCAAGCACTAGAACTAGGCTTCGAAGTGCTCATAAAAGTTGTAGTTCTCTATCTTAGATTTCTATTACCACCAGAATCACCTCGTTTCGACCTCTGTAGCTTAAGTTATGTTTGTTTTACTGCACGAAGGTTAAGAAATCTGTGAATCAAGTCTATGTTGGTTCCAAGCTCAACTCCTTTGCAATGGATTCAATCAAATCTTCATAAAAGCATATCAAAACATCTCTTTTAGACCTAAAAATATTGAGAAAGGCATGACATAAAGTACCAAGGAGAACTTAATAAAGAATGGCATAAATCACCATAAATTTCATCTAAAGTCAAAACAAACAAAGCATAAGATGTGTGTATTTTAATCACACATCAGAGATACTGTTTGATGGTTGGACATTCTCTGAAGAAACTCCATCTAGTCCTTGCTAAAAGTGAGGTTTTAGATGATGATTTTTCCTTACTATTGGTCTAGCCTCTGCTTTCTGATGGTTGTTTAGGCTTCTAGTATGTTGGTTGCCATGTACCTGCCAACAAATGTCTTTGGTGTGTTCAGGTTTGCAAAAACATCACACCAAGGCCTCCTTTGTTTCTTCTATTGATTGTCTTGAGATTGATATTAAGGACCACATGTAGCAAGGGCAAAGTTTTTAGTATTTGGTTGGGGAATTAGAGCCCCAATTGTCAACTTCTTTCTATTATCCTTACTAGTACTTCTGAGAAAACTTATCAGAGGGAGGGTGATAACTCCATAGAATGTAGTTATTTGTGTCATATTTCTGTGCATTATTGAGTGCTTTATCCTTGTTGTCATGCATTGTTAGAAGGCTTTAGCCTCATTTTCATGTAAAATCCATATTGAGGTCTTCCTTCTAATCTTGTTGAAATTCTTCCTAATCTTTGATTGGATTGAGTTTGATTGCATTTATATTTGACTGGTTGATTTCTCAATTGCAGGATGAGTCCAAAAGAACTAAATTGATGCAAGTCAAGGCCCTGCATTGGAAGAGAAATCACAAGACAAGCTCCAGTGGATCACGTCGCGGCGCTGGAATGTTTACGCCGCAAAGTTCTGCTCTCTGCCAGTGCACCCTAATAACCCAAGGCTTTAACACCACAATGCAAGAAAATGAACGTTGTGGCACTGGTGACTTAATTTTTACGTATCGCGGCACGTATTGTGTAACATTGCGGTGTGAAGCGCGAAATCTATGGGCCTATAAATACTTTCTACGCAGATTTTAGCTCTCTTTCTCTCTAGCTCTCTCTCCTTTTCCTTTTGGAATTGTTTTTAGCTTTTCTCTCCAAGAGAACCCAGCAACTAGATCTTCATTTTTAGGTTAAAAGAGAGTTGAAGGAGCCAAGATTGGAGGTCATCTTCATCTTGGAGGAAGATTCAAGTTTCAAGGCTCACCCCATTAGGCTTCATCTTCAGTTCCTTCTCTTTTCTCTCTTCCCTTTATCTTGAATATGAATTGTTGTAATGCATTTTTGTTTTCAATGAGTAGCTAAGTTGTGTGTAGGGTATTCTTTAGATCCCCCTATGGATATTGATTGATTTGCACTCCTTTGAGTTTATATGAACGATTTGGGTCTTGTTCTATCATATGGTGCTTAATGCTCTTATTTGTTTGATCATCTCTTATGTTATTTAATGAAATCTAATGAGCCTAGACATAGGACTTTGGGTTTTGGATCATACGTATGGTAGATGCATGCTCAATTTCATTCTAATGGCGGGATAGATTGATACGCTAATGGGATAGACATATACCTCTTAGCCATATATAGTCATAGTTGAGAATCAATCTTAATGCTTGTTATTTACTCTGATTCTCATGGACGCATAGTGAACTAGGTAAGGGACATAGGGTGAATCAACCTAGACATAGGCTTTTAACTAAGTTAGTTTATCAGGCTAACCTAATCTAATAGTTTATATTACTTGAATTGATTGCATGTTATCAATTGAAGTAGGGGGTGAAAAAGAATTCCCTATTTTCTTAACTATATCTTTATCTTTTCTTTATGCTTTGTATTTTTAATTAATCAACCCCTTTTCTAATTTACATTTACTTGAATAGAATTAGATAAGTTGTAGGTTAATATTTAGCTCTAGAAAGTAACCATATTCCTCTTGGGAACAATCTCTACTCATCATTTTTATTACTTGAGTGACTCGTGCACTTGCGGTTAGCAAAAGGCGTTACCTACCAACAAAGTTGGCATAGCAATCCTAACAAGTTTTTGGCACCGTTGCTGGGGACTATGGCTAATTTTTGTATTGCTAATATTGATAACGAGCTTTGTTAGTTCTAATTCAAGTTTTTTCTTTTATTACATTTTGATTTAATATTTCATTATTTTATGAATAAGGTACCATCAATGGTAGAACACAACAATCATATGAGGCATCTGAGGGAGTTTGCTAATCCTCAAATGGAAAATCTTCAATCAAGTATCAAACGGCTTCCCATCCGCGCAAATAATTTTGAGATCAAACCAGTCATTATCCAAATGATTCAGACATCTATACAATTTGGTGGTTTGTTGAGCGAAGATCCCAATGTGCATTTGTCAAACTTTCTAGAGATCTGCGACACCTTCAGGAACAATGGAGTCTCAAAAGATGTCATTCGCCTCAGGCTCTTTGCTTTCTCTCTCAGGGATTGAGCCAAGAGTTGGTTGTAGTCTCTACCTGCGGGATCTATAACTACATAGGCGGATATATGCGGAAAACTTCTCAACAAATCCAAGACTATTGGGTTAGTGAATGACATCACTTCATTCACCCAATCAGAATCTAAATCCTTGTATGAAGCTTGGGAAAGGTACAAGGATCTACTTAGAAGGTGCCCACATCATGAAATTCCTCCTTGGTACCAGATTTACTCCTTTCACAAAGGACTACTACCTCATCATCGTCCAATTGTGGATGCGACTGCAGGTGATTCATTATTGAGTAAATCTTTCGATAAAGCATACCAACTGTTAGAAGAATTGGCCACAAACAACTACCAATGGCCTTCAATAAGAAACACTCAAAGGAAGGTAGCTGGAGTTCATGATGTTGATGCACTTACATCTTTGTTAGCTCAAGTGGCATCATTAGCAAACAAGTTTAACAGTTTGGGTACAGGCCCTAATCAAGGCCCCGTCGTGCTGTGTGACCGATGTGGGAACAATCATGTCACCAATAGTTGCCCATCCACTTTAGAGAGTGTTCAATATGCTGGAAACTATCGGCCATCTCAGAACAACCCCTACACACAGTAATATAATCATGGGTGGAGAAACCACCCCAATTTTTCATGGAGGGACAACCACAGGCCAACATCATCATCTACTAGCAATGAGAGACCACATTTTTCTCCTAGTTTCTCATTGCAAGCAAGGCCACCTATGCAAGAAAGGAAGCAAGCATTGGAAGACATGTTCATGTAATTCATGGTTAAAACTGATTCGTACATGATTAAAGTTGATGCTCATATGGCCAAAAATGATTCTCTTCTTCAGAGCCAAATATCTTCAATCCGGGCTCTTGAGACACAAGTGGGGTAGCTAGCCAATGTAATAAACAATAGACCCCTAGGGACTTCTTCAAGTGATGATAAGGAGGCCTCCATCAAACAGGCTCCCTCAAGTTGAAGAAGCAGAAAAAGTCATGCCTGGACTATAAAAAGGCATTGTTTTGGAATGGATCCATCAATGTGTTTAATTCTTATGTTTTGAGTCTAGTATGTAGTTATTGGATTTGGTAAATTCATACTATTTTGTTGTTGCATGCATATGTTAAACTTGCTAAACAGATTTTATACATGGTGGAGGCCTCATTGAGGCTAATATGGATGTTATATGGTCTCTGCTGTAGAATCTTGCAGTCAGACCTCTCACGCTGTGGCGCTCTCTTTGTGGCGCCACAACATTCTAGTCTTTGCCCTTATCAGGGTTTGGAGGCAGAGAACACAGCGCCGTGGCATGGGTTTGTGAATGCCACGGCGGTCAGTTTACTATTTTTTTAAAAAAGAGGAAAATTGAAGCGTATGTTTCACAGACAAGTACCGCGGCGTTGGTTAGTTCACGCCACGGTGTTCTGGGCGTATTTTGCTTAAATAGGAGAATAGGGTTTGTTCCGGAACGTAAACCCTTCAACTCCTTCTTTCTACATTTTCTCTCTAAGTTTTTCCACTCACCTTTTCTCCCACAATCCCCAATTTCTATTTTCGTGCATCCCCGTGCATCCCATTTTCCATCTCCATCTCTAGGTATGTGATTTTCTCTCGTTTCACCTTTTATTTTTGTATTTTATTTCTATTTTAGTGATTGTTTAGTTTTAGGTTCTTTTTAGTTGGTTTTTATCTTAGTTAATAGGTATTTTGTTTAGTATTTGGTTAGTTTTTGTTAGTAGAAAGTTACATTTGGGGTTGGGGTTGTTGTGGGTTGCGTTTCTATTTTGTCTATTCATGCACGCTGTGGCATGGCTAGTTAATGCCACGACATTCGTTTGAACTTCTTTGAGTGCTGTGGCGTGGCAACTTCACGTTGCGGCGTTA
This sequence comes from Ormosia emarginata, assembly GCA_029884605.1. NCBI lineage: Eukaryota > Viridiplantae > Streptophyta > Magnoliopsida > Fabales > Fabaceae > Ormosia > Ormosia emarginata. The sequence goes on along the minus strand of JAQQTP010000056.1, from coordinate 7,404,365 downwards.
GTTAAATACACTTGAATGTTGTGGCGCTAGCCTGAATGTCGCAGTGTTAGCCCTTACTTTTCCAGAATTTGAATGTCTTAATTGTCTTATTCATTTTATTGCTCAAATCTAACATTCTCATTTCTTTTTCAGGTTTTAAGGGCATCAAAAAAGGTCAGAGGCGAGAGCAGTGGGTAGCACAGGGAGCCATCTCCTCCCCGTGAGTATGACTACACTAGATTTGTTTTGGCGGCTGCGCAGGAATGCTTTAGGACTCTGGTCTTAAAGAGTGTCATCATTGAGAGAGGATTTAGCTTCAATGACTCTATACAGCCAGACATCGAGGCCACCATTTGGCACTATCAGTGGGGGGAGTTCGCCAAACACCCCAGCAGGGCCCTAGTTCTTTTGGTTCGCGAGTTTTATGTGAACCTCCCATTCACTCACTCAAAGTCCACTACTGTAGGCATGTGGACACGCCAACTTTCTTTTTCTGCTGAGTTCATCATAGTGGCACTATCTTTGCCCCCCTGCTCCCTTGATATATGAGTACCAGGAGTTCATCAAATGGGAGCCAGTGGAGGGCATCAACCTGCAGAACGTCACCACTCGCATCTGCATCGCCGAATCGCAGTTGGTCACCTGGACCATTCTCAATAGGGCCGACTGCGATATTTTCCCCGTGCCTGTTTGGCCCTGGAGGCCTAGGTCTGGTATTACTTTATCTGTACCATGATTTTTCCCTCCAACAATCTTTACGTATTTAGTATCATCCTTTGGGTAGTTCCACTCATACTTCTCATACATATCCAATTGCTTCCTGTAACGCCCCAATTTTTAGAAAATATTCTGAATGTACTGTTTTCTGTTTTTCATGCTTTTGTATGAATGACCGCTGTGTCCCTATTTTTCTGTTCTTGAATTTTGTATGAAAACAACTACGATAATACAGGTTCAAATTTTATTTGATCGTTTTACGTAGTTTGCTTCGAGAGCGGTAAAATAAAAATTTTTCTCGAGCCATCTTGTATTAATTTTTCTCGAAAGATATACAGCTAAATAATACTTTTGGGATATTTTATTTGAACGTTTTGGACGATTACCTACGTTGTGGGAAAAAGCGGAAAATGACCGTTACGTCCCGAACGTCTTGTTTTCTCTGTTTTTGTCTGTTTTTAATTGTTTTCTTCTTGATTTAATGCCGAAAATACCGTCTGTGATTTTATATGAACTTTTTGTGTGATTTGCTCGGAGGCGGAAAAATAATATTTTCCGGCCGGGAAAATCTTATTTGATTATTTAGAATTGGGGGATCTTACTTAACCCGATTCTAAATGAGACTAAAAATAATCTTTTAATTTTTAGGATTTAAGCACAAATATATAATATTATTTTATTAGTCGATATGTTTTAGTGACAAGATGGACCCGGAAATATTTTGCGGGACCCACAATTAGCGAAACGTTAGATCGGTAGCTTAATTAATCACCGTAGCACTAGAACTTTCCAGAAACAGTGACTCAGCTAGCTGACTCACAGAGCATTTATTACGCAGTGTGACTAAGCCATGTGAGTCACCGGGAACCAACCAATGAGAAGAAGGCTTGCTCACCAAGGCTTAATCTTAGCCTTTGATTCATCCAATGGCTTGGATGAAGCCAAGCAAGGTGCCCACCTTGCACCCCACTTGAAGTCCACGGCCAAGAGGCCTTTGGTGACCAAAAGATCACTTTGTCTTCATCACTTTTCTCTCTTCTCTCTCATCAAGAACCCTAGCCACCATTCTTGCCCATTTTCTCCACCATATTCGGCCAAGCTCATTTCCTAACCATCCAACCATCCAAAAATTTTTCTAACCAAGTTTCCTTAATCTAACCACCATTCTAAGAACCTTTGTAGTTGGGAGTTTCTTCAAATTTTTCCATCTAAGGCTTGGAAACCAACCTTGGAAGTTTTACCTAGAAGGTGAAATTTCATACTTTTCTTTTCTTTCTTCTTTTTCAAAGTTCTAAGCCATGATTTTTCCATGGTTTAGCTTCTTTTTCATGGTTAGTAACATGTAGGTTTTGTTTGAAATTTTTAGGTGTTTGGTGGAGTGAAAACCGTGACCTAAGGAGGTGAGAAAGCAAGTTTTTGTCTTCATTTAAGGTAAGAGGAAGACAATTCTTATCATCCCTTGATGGTGGTAAGAAGATGAGTTGTTTGTAGAATCCATAAGGATTCGGTTGTGGTGTGTTTATTGATGTGTATTTGTTAATTTTTGTGGTTGCTAGTAGCTTAAGTGTTATGTGTTAGTAGCTTTCTTATTTGGTAATTGTAATAATTTTGCATGCCTAATAGCTTTTGATTGTATGTCTATAAGCTTTATTAGGTTTATGTGTTAGAAATATTTTGCATGTGTTAGAAATATTTTGCATGTGTTAGAGATATAAATGCATGTATTAGAATTGTATGATAAGGTTTAGGATGTGAATAACATGTGTAAGTTTGCATGAGTGTTCCAAAGAACACAATCCAATAGCTCACGGCAATGACAAGTTGGAGGACCAAAATGTTCTCTTGATTTTTCCTAAAGTGTAGCTTAATTAACCTAGGAGAATCAAGAAAGTTTTTTATTGATTTGATCAAAGAAAAATGCATTTAGAAATCAAATGGTACAAACTTAGTATTTTGGGCCAACATGCCTAAAGGATTAAATTGAATATAGATAACTATTTTCTAAAATGATTTAAATGAACTTAGACTATAGAATACATTTGATATGATTTAAAAGGTGAAAGACATTTTGGAAATCAAATGCAAAAGTTTTATAAAATTCGGCCAACATGCCACTATAGGAATTCATGATTTTAAAAACTTGTTTCTAAACCTTTTTCAATTAAAAAGAAACAATACAAGTTAAGAAGAAATTTTCTATAATGATTTATGAAGGAACCAATTGATTAGAAGTAAGTCTAAAGGGTTAAAATTCATAATTTTAGCATTAGGAAGGAAATACAGTAATGTTAAGAAAATTTTCTAACATATAGCTCACTTTCGGTTTTGAAGCATGTTAGAGATTTTCAAAAAGAATTTAATGAAATGGTTAAAAAATTAGGTAAATAGAAATTTTATGGAAAATTTAGAAAATCATTATTATAAATTTATAAACAAAATGCTTTGTCAATTTTTAGTAAAAATTGAACCTATAGGATAGTCAAAATATCCTAATGACAAGATATACGGTATGAAAAATTATTCTACGTAGTTTAAATGTACTAAATATTATTTCTATCTGTTTAAATGGTAATTTTAAAGGCATTCGAATAAGAAAATGATTTAAAAATCCTACGCGATTGAGAAAACGTATTAAAAATGTTACGCGATTTTAAAAACAGAAAAATATCTTTACCCGATTTTTAAACGTTTGTAAAAACGACGAGATTTCAAAAACGCGATAAAATTTCTACGCGATTGACCGTTACCGTATTTATTTTTTTTGTCGGGAAAACGTGAACCCGTACAGGTTTTTGAGGTTATTTCGCTGTCGGGAAAAAGTGAACCCGTACAGGCTTTCTGCCATTGAGGGCATATATTTCTATCTTAAGGGCATTTTCATAATTTCATATATTTGGAATTATGTTTTGTCTTTATACCGATTTTTGGTGTTTTGGGTTGATGAGACGAATCACATCGTGTTGTCGATGCGATAAGTGTAGTGTAGTTTATTGTTCTAATAAACTTGGAGACTTTAGTGTACGGGATCCTACATGTGGACGGTTGGTAGCTCCATGGGGGCCGTGGTAAACCGATAGCACACTAATGTACTCGACATTCACTATATTTAATCGAGGTTTGTAAAGTCTAGTAGTACATTGCCTATAGTGCCACAACGAGATCAGAACTATACTACGCCTGGATGGTAGATTCCCAGTGTCGTAGGCTATTGACGCAACGTGTGATCGCGTAATAGTTGGTTGGGCAGCCGTGGTACTAATAGATTTTGCAAGTCATTCTCTCTGATATCTGTTTGGGTTTAGCTCCATGGAGTAGGGTTGTGTTTTGGTGTATTTGATTTTATCTTGGATAATATTCCATTTTCCTCTATTTATCTTTATCTGGTAACATCTTGGATGTTTTTACATTTTCTCTATTTGTATTTATCTGATAATTTTTATGTTAGTTGTCTATTTCTTATCTTATTTTATCTGTAAGATTGATTTATCTGTGTGAATTTCTTTATTTGTGTTATCTCTGTGATGTTCTGAAACACTAGGATATTTAATATGTATTACTGTTATAGCTTATTCATATTGTATGAACTGTGTAGTAGTTATGTGTCGTCTTCTTATTTGCCATGTTGCGATGATTTTATGTTGTCTTACCTCTTTATTGTATGTGTCTATTCTCTATTTATTTTTATGCGGTAAAGAGTTTGAAGAGGAAGAGGAGGAACAACCTCTTGAGATCGTGTACCCTGAGGAAGAGAGAGATCAATGAGACCGACGATCGCTTTACGAGCAAGAACCATCCGATCATCCATACCCTCGGATTGATTGTGTGGGGGATGGCGACGCCTGCATTTTTGGGATTCGTAGAGCCGGTATTCCATGGAGGTGATCGGCTTGGCATTTACGAGGAGATCGTGCTTCAAGTTACCTATCTTTGGACGTATGACCGTGATTCTACGTCATCGGTTTGATGGAGATCCGATTTCGACGACGACGCTTTTTCTCGCATTTAGAGTTACCCTTATCCATTAGGCGTTATTGGGGTGCCGAAAACCCCGAGCCTAGTGAGATAAGCATCGTGTCGACCGCGCGATCCCGTTATCGCCGTATGTCGAGACATCGTGGATATTTATCTCCGATGATCATTTTCACACCGAGAGTGATCCATCGAGGAAATAGATAATCATGATGTTTTTTTTTTTTTTGGGCGCGTCAATAGTACGTCTCGTATATATTAACTCTTTTATTGCTTTCTTTCTTGTTTTTGTTTAAATAGTTGTAGTCTTAGTTGTAAATTATATGTACAGCTTTATAACTTAACCATATGTATATTATTAGTGATGATGTTTTTTTTTTATTTCGTATTTTTCGTATTATCTTTTTATTACATATTTCGTCTATCGGAATTATTTTTACAACCCGTAATAATTTTAACAAATATTCCGCAACTTGGGTAGATTTTATTTCTATTTATTTTATTTTCTTTTATGTGTGACATCCTCCAAAGGGTGTTACATTAGTTGGTATCGAGCCCAAGTTAGAGTCTTTTGGGGTTGTGGTTGGGTCTGTTTTTGTTTGTCTTTGTGTGATTCTCTCTTGATCTTTGTGATTTATATCCTTTTGGAAATATCTTAAAGGATGTATCGACTTTGTTTTGTTATGTTTGAAGAAAGGAGATGGTGGTAGAGGCGAGGACGTGCTAACGTAAATCGAGATGAGGACCCGATGTTGGTTCTTCTTGGCTATGCGTTCATGGTGAAGTGATTACTCAAAGAAAATTTGAGAGCAAATTTCAACAACAAGATGCTACGATGCCCTAAATTTATCCGAATTTAGGCGTCATAATCCGCCACAATTTAGAGGCGAGGTGGATCCGGAGAAAGCGAGTCGGTGGATGCAAGATTTAGAGAGAATATTTGAGGGGATGAGATGTACGGATGAAAAGAAAGTGACTTATCTTTGTTTTCATGCTTTGAGAGGAGATGCGTAAACATTGGTGGAGAGGAATCCGCCGAGTGTTGCAAGTGAAGGGACCGAGATCACTTGGGAAGTATTTTCTAATACTTTTATAAATATTTTCTGCAAGTGCTAGGCATGCCAAGGAAATGGAATTTCTTGGGTTGCGACAGGGGGAATATGACGGTGAATGAGTATGCCACAAAATTTGAGAGTTTGTCTCAATTCTCGGATTATGCTCGGACACGACAAGATGATGTGTGGAGATGCGGGAAGTTTGAATCGGGTTTAAGGGTGGAACCGAAACGAGGAGTGGTATCTTTGAGGATGACTCGGTTTCATGCGTTGGTGGATGCGTGTGCTCGACTTGAAGAGTTGGAGCCATCTAGAGATCGGAGGAATCGGAATTTTGGACCGACAAGGTTCCGAGAGAGGTGGAGGTAGTAATGCAAATCGGTTTCGGCGTAAAGCCGTATATCGAGGCCAACGAAGTCAATCTCAACGACCATCCGTTAGCGGAAGTGCAAGTGGTAGTGGAGCTGGACAGGGGGGTGGCGTTTACGCCAACGTGTTTTAAGTGCGGGAAGAAAGGTCATATTTCTCCCGAGTGTACATTAAAGGTGCGGTTTGTTTCAATTGTAAACAACCCGGGCACATAGCAAAGGATTGTCCACAATGTTAAAGCTAATCAGCAAAAATCTGAAGTACTCAACCGAGATCCGAGATCCGGAGTATATACAATGGTGGGATCTGAGATTTCTAAGTCGATGATCTTATTCAGGGAGAAGGAGACATTGGAGGTAATCTTCTTGTCTTGTATGACTTCGGGTGCTACACACTCTTTTATTGCATATGATTGTGTGGAAAGGTTGAAGTTGCCTATGTCTTCTCTGAATGTTATGTTGAATGTATCTACACCAACCTTGCTAAACCCGTAGTTACTTCTAAGATCTGTTTGGATTGTCCTATTGTTGTGAAGGGCCGTTTGTTTTTGGTCGATTTGATTTGTTTGCCTCTCATTGAGATAGATGTAATCTTAGGGATGGACCGGTTATGTTCTAACCATATCCTCATAGATGTGCAAAGAAAACTATAGTTTTTCCTAAGGAAGAAGAGTCATGGATTCTTAAGCTGAAGGTCAAATCTTTCTTGAGAGATGGAGCGCAGGGATATCTCGGTATTGTCTTCTCTAGAAGTTAAGAATGAGAAGGATGTGAATACTATTCCCGTTGTCGGCGATTTTCCTGGACGTTTTTCCCGAAGATGTACTGGTTTACTTTTGAGCGGGAGATCGAATTCTCATTGATTTAGTACGGAACAGTCCTATCTCAATTGCACCATATCGTATGTCGCCGGTAGAGTTGGAGGAGCTGAAAAAGCAATTAGTGGAACTCATTGGAGAAAGAATTTGTACGACCTAGTGTTTCCCCATACCAAGTATTTTTGGTCAAGAAGAAGGATGGAACGTCGCGACTTTGTGTGGACTATCGGCGGTGAACAAGGTGACCTTCCAAGAATAAATATCCGCTTCCAAGAATCGACGATTTGATGGATCAATTGAGAGGAGTGTGATATTTTCCAAGATAGATCTACGATCGAGTTATCACCGATTCGTGTAAAGGGGAAGATGTGCCGAAACTTTTTCGAACTCGTTATGGACATTATGAGTATCGGTAATGCCATTCGGGGTGACGAATGCTCTGCCCATATTTATGGATTATATGAACAGGATATTTCGTCCGTATCTAGACAGATTTGTCGTTGTCTTTATCGATGACATTCGATCTATTCTAGATCGAAGGAAGAGCATCTTGAACATCTAAGTGTTATTCTTCGATTTTGAGAGAGAAACAGGTTGTATGCGAAATTGTCTAAGTGTGAGTTCTGGTTGGAAGAAGTTCAATTTCTTGGTCACGTAATTTCTAAAGAAGGTATAGCGGTGGACCCATCGAAAGTGGAGACTTTTTTACGGTGGGAGAGACCTAAGACAAGAATGAAGTTCGAAGTTTTGTTGGACTTCTAATTATTATCGGAGATTTATCGAAGGTTTTTCCAAGATTGTCTTTGGACCGCTTACACAACTAACGAGGAAAAGTCAAGCTTTTGAATGGACGGAAGAGCGTGAAGCTAGTTTTCAAGAGTTGAAGAAAAGGTTAACAAGCTCGCTGGTGTTAATCCTACCGGTTCGACGAAATCTTTCGATGTGTATTGTGACGCTTCTTATCAAGGACTAGGATGCGTGTTGATGCAAGACCGAATGTGGTGGCGTATGCTTCTCGGCAATTGAAGATTCATGAAAAGAATTATCCTACGCATGATTTGGAATTGGTGCGGTAGTTTTTGCTTTGAAGATATGGAGACACTTTCTCTATGGAGCAACGTTCAACATTTTCAGTGATCACAAGAGTTTGAAGTACTTGTACGACCAGAAGGAATTGAATATGAGGCAGCGAAGGTGGTTGGAGTTTCGAACGATTACGATTTTCAACTTTTATACCATCCCGGTAAGGCGAATGTCGTGGCCGATGCCTTAAGCGGGAAGATTATTAGTGTTTCGCACTAATGATCAAGGAAAAGGAGCTCATTGAACGGTTTAGAGATGAGTGGTCGTTTGTTGAGTTAAAACCAGGGAAGATCCGTGTTAGCATGGTTACTATCTCGAGCGAGCGATGGAAGATATAAAGGAAAAGCAAAATGCCGATAAATTTTTGCAAGGAATAAGGAGAGCGAGATGAAACAAGGCGAGACACTAGAGTTCAAGGAAGGAACGATGGAATTCGAGATTTCGGGGTAGAGTCTGTGTTCCTCGTAATCGAGAACGAGAAGATATATTGTGAAACATGCCCATACTAGTACTTGAGTATGCATCCGGGCATAACAAAGATGTATCAAGACTTGAAGAAGTTATTCGGTGGCATGGAATGAAGGGTGATGTTGTTAGATGCGTGTCAACTTGTCTAAAAAGTCGAAAGGAACACCAAAGACCAATGTTGCAACCATTATCGATTCCAGAATGGAAATGGGACAGCATTTCTATGGATTTCGTTACTGGTTTGCCAAAGACAAGGAGAAGTCATGACGCAATATGGGTTATAGTCGATAGACTTACAAAATCGGCTCATTTCTTACCGATCAATATCAAATATTCATTGGAAAGATTAACCCGAGTTGTACATCAGTGAAATTATCGGACTACATGGTGTACCGATGCACGTATAATTTCGATCGTGATCCGAGGTTTACGTCAAGATTTTGGCGAAGTCTACAAGAAGCTATGGGAACTAAGTTACGGCGAGTTCAGCGTATCATCCGCAGATGACGGTCGAAAAGAACTATACGATCTTTGGAGGATTTATTGCGTGCTTGTGTTTTGGAACAACGGGGAAGTTGGGATGAATTTTTATCTTTGATAGAATTCACCTACAACAATAGTTTTCACGCGAGCATTGGAATGGCACCTTATGAAGCATTGTATGGAAGACGATGTCGAACGCCGTTATGCTGGTATCAAGATGGAGAAAGTACGACTGTTGGACCGGAGCTTGTACAACAAACTACGGATAAAATTAAGATGATACAAGAAAAGATGAGGACGACGCAAAGCAGACAAAAGAGTTACGCGGATAAGCGAAGACGACCTCTTGAGTTTGAGGAGGGTGAGCATGTATTTCTGAGAGTTACTCCTACGACTGGTGTCGGAAGAGTGATTAAGTCTAAGAAGCTTACTCCTAAATTCATTGGACCATATCAGATTATCCGACGTATAGGCCCTGTAGCATATCAATAATTATATTTATATATCAAAAAATATATTAATACAAAATTAAGAGAGATCAATTTACAATTGTTTCTTTCGCGTTTTCATATTTTGAAAATGCTAAATGATCTTTTCAATATTAATACTATCAAACATTTCTCTCTCTATATATGTAATCAAGCAATCATTCAACCATTTATATCCCATATGATTGCTAGCCAATTCTTTATGATATTTGTAGCAGATAAAGTTCTCTCAACTGATGCAGTTGCTACTGGCATGATCAAAGCTAACTTCAAAAGAAGAAATACCAATGGATAAACAATATGCTTTCTAGTCTCAACTAACTTCTGAGAATGACCACTAATCCCATTCACGTTTGAGAATTGATCATCCAAATACACATCCAATATAAAATTCTCAAGTTGACTATCAAGTCCCAAAAAATCAATGAAAGAAAAATCATATGGATAAAATTGAGCTAAACAAATTAGCTTCTCCTTGTCAAAAGCAAAAAATGAATCTCTTGGGTTTATGCATGCAACACAAAGAAGTAGCTCAGTATTTACCTCTATAAAATGATTGTTAAGTTCTTGAAGTTGTCTATCAATCACTTGATAGAATAGTTTAACTTGAAAATGGCACTGATTTTAGATCTTTTCAACTTTTCGTCTTGATCTTCCTTGTGTCACAAATATATCATTCATATTTGGAATGATAATATTATGCTTGTTACAAAACAATGAAACTTCATTGAGCAAAGGATGCCAACCATCATCTCTCATACTCTGCAATCATTGCTTGCATACTTTAACTAATGTCATAGCATACTATGTCTTGATCACTTCTTTGTAGTGCTTGTGATAACTCAACAATGACTCCTAATATATTTTTCATCAAGTGCAAGTTGAAAACAAACTCAAAAAAATAAATAACATTCAACAAATGACATGCTTCAGCTCTTTGTTCTAAATTTATCCCATCTTCCTTAACAATTTCAAGAACATCAATCACTGAAGAAAACATAGAAACCAAGCTAAGTATTATACCATAATGTGAGCCCCATCTAGTATTTTATTTCGTTTTTAATGTTGTTTCTTGATTCAAGTCACATCCACTAGAAATTTATCCGCATTGTAATGCATTAATTGTCTTAAGCATTTGAATTTCACGGAGCATGTCTCTACGCTTACAAGAAGCTCTAACAACATTACACAAATTAGTAACCAAATTAAAAAGTAAAGCAATTTCAACTTGTTTCTTTGCAACTGTCACAAGTGCTAATTGAAGTTGGTGGGAAAAGCAATGAACATATAATGCACAAGATTTTTATTTTAAGATCAAACTCTTTAGGCCGTTGAATTCTCCTTGCATGTTACTAGCTCCATCATATCCTTATCCACGTATTGTTGCCAAGCTTAAATTATATATTTCCAATAATGACTCCAAAGCTGATTTAAGCTTAAATTATGTGTTGTCAATGATGACTCCAAAGCTGATTTTAGTGATAAAGCACTTGTATTAGAAACATGAACATGACCAAGAAAACGCTCCACAACATGTCCTTCTCTATTCACATAACGTAAACAAATAGCCATTTGCTCCTTAATAGAAATATCTCTAACTTCATCAATCAAAACAACAAACATATCTTCTCCAAGATCATTAATAACAACTTTAGTAGTTTCACTAGCAGCTACTCTTACAATATCTTTTTGAATCTGAGTTGCTAATAATTTTAGATTTCTACGAGCATTTTTTAAAACATGATTAATCTCTTCATTATGTTGGGCAAGAAACCTTAGAAGCTCCAAGAAATTAGCTTGATTACTTGAATGCTCTAATACATCATTACCACAGAAATTCAGTCCTTGTCGTAATAGAAATCTAATGCAATCAACTGTAGTCGTCAAGTGAATTCGATATTCATTTTTAAGTTGCTCAGATTGCTTGCAAATAGCAACTTCAATATGTAGCTTTTGGTTCATGAGTGCCTGACATGTTCTCCAAGCTTGATTATGAGCACTATCATGATTTCCAACATAAATTTGTAGTCTCTCCTTCTTTCTCCAATTTGAAAAGCCCTCTATTACAAATGCATCATTACCTCCAACCTCAAGTTTTATGAGATAACAACAAAGACAAAAGACAATATCTTTTGATATACTATACTCTAACCAATTGCCAAAGTCATCAAACCACTTAGGATCACGGCTACTGGCTACAGGGTGGTAGAATGAAACAAGCACTCACCTTTCATTAAAGCTCGATGATGAAAGTGAAAACATTTTGTCCAATGAGGAACTTATTGGTGGACTTAGAGAAACAAGAAGATGAGAAGAAACAACTCAGACAAGCCCAACATAGTGCATGGAACTATAAGGGTCCCCTTGCTCCTACCATATGATAAAATCACTTTTTCATTTTCTTTTTCCTTAGGTTGAAAAGAAAAATCAATTTGAACTAACCAGAAGACAAACTTTAGGTAGTTAATGCTCTAAGAAGTAAAAAGAAGACTTTGAGAATTGAGAAGTAAGCGTGTGGGAGAAGTTTGAGAAATTTGAGAAGTAAGTGTGTATGAGAAGACTTTGGGTAATTAGTGTTCTGAGTCTGAGCATTTTAGCAGACTTTTGTACAATTGTACTCAAATCACATGAGGACGGAATGGTGGGGTGTTTTATAAATTAATATTAAAAAAATAGATTTTACTTTCTATTATTATAAATTTACTAATTTATCTACACATAAGAGTTAAAGTTCCACATATAAAAAGGTAAAGAAGACAAATACATATGGGGACAAAAATTACACATACAAAAGGGTAAAAAAGATAAATACATATATAAGATCAAAAAAAAATTTCAAGTTGAGTGGGGGCATGTGTCTCCACTCTTTTATGCGTGAATTCGTCCCTGGAAGCAAGGAAAAATGGTTAGAAGCAAAGATAAAAGGAAAAAAAATCTGGAAGAGACCATCCAATCATTGAATGAGGATTTAAGGCCTTTGGGCAGGGAGGAAATAGACCCCTCGAAGAGTATGCATCCATTTTCATTTTTGTTCTTGTTTCTTACATAGAGAATGATCAAAGTGAAATATTTTGAAATCTACTAGGGGTGGTTATGGGTCTAGTTGGCCTAGGTTTAACTTGATCAAATCTCGACCTAATATTTTGACTAGGCCAATTTCTAGACTTACTAATGGCCTAACTAATAACTAGGTCAAGATCGTGAAAACTTAAGATTTGGACAAAATATACAAATTTAGTCATTATACTTAGTTAAGTCATAAAATTTTACAAGTAGAATACTAAATCTAAGGAATGTTTTACAACATATATTTAAAACAAATTATATCAATAAAAAAAATGTTATCATGTTATGCATAAGGTATTAAGAGAAATGCTATGAACACACTCTCTATTATACTCTTTTCAACACACTCTTTTCTATTGGGCCATATCACACACTAAAACACACACTTAATCTCAATTATCATATAATTAACTCGATTAACGTATAGTCAACTTGATTAACGTGTAATAAGTTTGATTTTATGCTTTAGTGTGTGACATGGGTCAATAGAAGAGAGTGTGTTGAAAGTAGTGTGATAGAGAGTGTGTTCGTAGCATTTCTCAAGGTATTAATTTAAGTCAAGAATTGTTATAATTTATTCTTAACTCTCAAAATAATTATATTAAAATATTATGTAACATTGAGCCAGGCTAGGCCAATCCAAATTATCACCCAAACTCGACCCAAAAGTACACTAAATCTAATTTTCAAAAAACTTTCCACTAGAATTAATATACTGCTAAAATTAGTGACACAAGGAGGCTTTTTCTAGTTTTGAATTTAATAGAACATACTTTGATTTGGAGCTTTCTATCAATTGGTCTCAGAGCTCTCAATTTAGGAGCTATGGTGTATATTGAAATGGAGGTCTAAAGCAAACACATCAAAGAGATTTAGTAAGAGATATTGCAATTACTTCAAAAATGCAAGGCAAATAAATGTAGGAGTTAACTGGAGATTCCAACGTTCAAAGGGGACAATGCTTATGGATGGGCAATCATTGTTGAGCATCATTTCCTCGCGAAAGGAATATTCGATGAGAAGAAGCTACCGACGATTATGAGGGCTCTGAGAGATCACCCTCTAATTGGTACTAGTGGCGAGATTTATGCTATCTAAATGTGACTTGGCTAAACTTCTAGATAGAACTGATCAAGTATTTCCAGTTGGAGTTCTATCCAAATTCATTGATATTTGTTCGAAGTGAATGACTGGAGCCATACTCAGAATCATTAACCTTAAAGTATGGGAGCAAAGATGAAGCTATAAAGGGTGTTTATGAAGTTGAAACCATTAATGCTTTTATCACTGTTTCTTAAGAGATAAAGACACTTTCTAACCAGCACATGAGAAGCTAAAGTTTGACGCCAGTAAGCACCATTCAAGAGTAGGTAAGGAAACTTAGAAGTCAGACCCTAGGGTGGAGGAGGTGATGATTAAAGAGAAAGAACTCCAGAGGAAAACAGAGGAGATGAAAGGAGGGTAGCTCTAAGTTTATACCATACTTGGTGAGCTATTTCCAAAGTTATACCTCTTTAAAGGTGTGTGACTAGATATTCTGAAGACAATAGAGGTTAAGAAGAAGGAGAAAAGTCACTCCTAGGGTAGTGCAAGGGCAATTCAAAGGTTCGTGTGATGTTCAAATATGATGCTATGATAGGAGCATGTTAAACAATTTTGGCAAGTGCACCGAAACGTTACAAGTAATATAATGATGAGAAAAGAAATATCGTCTCCACAGGGATTGTAATCGTTTTATCAACACAAAAGATAAGGTTGTTTCTACTTGAACTGAAGATATGATTTTGATAACTTTGAATTGTATTGATTTTAAACAAGTATAAAAGAAATGTTTGAAAACAGAGCAATTGACAAATTAAAGAATATTTTTGGATTTTTAAGGAGAAGAAAATTAATTAAGAAAAGCATCTAGGATTTGAATCCCACTGTTTACCCTCTTCTACTGATTAACTTTCCAAATAAGTAGCAACCATGCATTTGAAGTTCCAATCAACAAAATTAAGCCAAGATCAATCCCTTGATTCAAAACCCCTTTAACGAAAATCACAACTCCCAATTCCTTAGGTAATTGTTAATTCAAGTTAAGCATTAATGATAGTGATTTCATGGAACACATAATTACAATGATATATTCCTATATTCAATCATAATCATGTCAACCCAACTCAGTTCCAACATTAAAACTAATTTTTCAATTAGAAGAAATACTCATATTTAAACCAATAGTGATCAAGTATTGATAAGCATTAAGCAAAGAGTATAGTGTTCAAACACATGAAATTAACTTGTAAAGAGAGTATAAAATAAATCACATAAGAGTATCTACAATGTTCATCTGACCCTAGCCTACAAAGATTTAGCTACTTATTATGGAAGAGGAAGTGATGAGAAAAATCAAACTAATGGAGGAAGAAGAAGACATTGATCCTTCAAAGTCTTGTTCCCAAGGTTGAATAATCAATGGAGGTGGAAGCAGATGAAACACTAGTAGAGCTTTGGCTAAAACCCCAAAAAATTAGAAATCTTGAAGAGAGCCCGCCAAAAAGCTACGTGAAAAGTGTTTTATCTAATTATTTAGATTTGGTTGGGTAGGCGATGACCCATTTTCGCGTCGTGATGGCCCGCGTATGAAGCGAAGCCTACTGCAGCTTCAAAGATTCTTTCATTTATCAACTCGCCTCGTGATGGTTGTTTCTCGCCTAGTGATGGAACGCGTGAAAGGTCGCCTTGCGACACGCTAAACTTGCCAAGTGACAGACTAAGTGAGCAAATCTTGCTCTTTCTTTTAAGTTAAATCCAAACCTATTTTAATAAAAAATTTAAATCCAATCAGCCAGTGAATACAAAAACCTATAATACTCTTAATCAATTAAAACTAATCTAATTTCTACCTAAATTCTTTAATTCTAAAACTAATTTGACATCAAAAACTAACTTGTGTTAGAGATTCAACACAACCCCAAACTTAGAGTTTTGCATGTACTCAAGCAAACAACTAATTTCAAACAAGGGTCAGAGAATAAAACCGAATTTTGATTCATTTTTCAAACAAGTTATTCACACAAAGTCACAATATTGAACAATTCACAAAAATTTCAACAATCGTTGCACAATCAATTTACTTACTCTTTTGCATTTGTGTTTCCCAATCATCACAACTTTACGTAACCAGAACCATTAATCCACTAAGAGCAACATATCAATCCTCACTACTCCTCTCCAAAATAGGTGTTTCACTCAACTCAAGTATCTAGAGGAGTTATTTACACTCAATTCACATCACAAGCAGCACCCTACCATACGCTTGACAAAGTTCTAGAGAGGTAAATGCAATGCAATGCACATACATACTAAAAAAGGTCTTTTTGGATTGTAATGGGGCTTAGGCAAAGGTAGAAAATCATTTGGATAAGAAACTTTTTGTACTTGGAATTAGACACAAGCTATTTTATGACACTCATAAAACAACCCTCAATTTATTCACTACAAAATTCCCCAAAACAATTTTTCAAAACAAATGAAATGAGAAACAAAAAGAAAATATTTACACATATGTACAAGTTTATTTTTTATTTTTTTTTGTTTTCTATTTTCTTTTTTTTCTTTTTCTTTTTTTTTCAAAAGGACAAGAGAAAGTCCTTGTATGCCAACCTCAAACTTAGAACGTTGCTTACCCTCAAGCAACCCCAAACTTAGTAATTTGCCGAGACATGTCATGAATTAACGCATACCTAACTCCAAGTAAGTAGGAACTATGGTTTTCCAGTTATTGGCTTGTAATGAGGGTGCAGTTCATAGAAAAGGATAAAGGCTCAAGGGACTTAGCAAAAGACAAAAATGCTCAGGTGGCTTATTCAGTCTCTAGTTAAGAACAAGAAGAATGACTTAGTGTGTCTGAACAAGCAAGCAAAAACAACTAAAGAACTAAGCCAAGTTCTGAAGAATGCCATATGCAATGGAAGCACACATGAAAGAGATGGTAGTGTTTAGGCCCAAGTACTCATAAGTGTTTGAGAGTGAGGAAAAACATGTCACAATCAATTTCACTTTGATTAAAGTTACAGTGAGCTGCTTAAACTGTATACATTTAAGCAAAATTTTAGCTCCTTGATTATACAATGAGTTCAGTGCATACATAACATTCAAGAAAAATGGCAGTCATTGTCTTATCTAGCTATTCTACTCGCACATGTGAAGAATCCCCCTAACAAAATTTGTAAATTAATTCCAATAAGAGTTGGGATGAGAAAAACTTCTCCATTTGGATATCGCTTGATGAGCATGGAGATGCAGAGTATGAAATGTGTGGAATGACGATGAGTTGTCATCACTACAACACATGCATAACAACCAACATGGATGAGCAATGAAATAACCAAGGCACAAATATCCAAAACAAAGTGATTGCAAATATCTAAGATAACTAAATAACACTGAAATTATCTAGAATGCTGGAAAGCAAAATACCAATAATCACAAGAAAGTTCAACCGGGCAAGAAAATAGCAAAATAAAAACCAAACACCCTCAGCTGACTCAAAACATCTAAACTCTATCATTATTCTCTGCAGCACCATCCTCTGAGCTCTCCTCATCATCAGTAATAGCCTGGTCATCCTGGTGCTCCCTAACTCCCTCTACAGCAACATCTAAGTGCTCCTTATCATTAGCAACAACCTAGTCATCTTGGTTAGACTCGTCTACCAGCTCCTCCTCAAAATCTGCTGCAGGTACTCTAGATCCACCAGCACCCTGGCTCTGCCCCATGGACGGGTGCATCATACTCTGAAAGAATTACTCTGTGGAAGGATCAAGAGACACATCAGTCGGCAAAGATAAATCAAATCCCCATTCCGGAGCTCGGGATCGCATCATCAACTTTATGTTACGCATGGACTAGAAACACAAAGCATTCAGCCTGCCAAGAAACTGAATATGTTGACTATGAAGAGCCTGTGTGTCCCAAATAGCAGAAAATTGATGTTGTATAGCAGCCAAAGACAGTGGCTCAAGAACTAACTCAGGTGCCTCGGGTTCTTCTTTTGGTAACTCTGGTGCAGGTGCAGCGTCAAGTGGCCTAGATGGTTGCTTCCTGATCCATTGCGCTGTAATTGGTGCATTGGGCTTTCCAATAGTGTCAATATCTGAAGAAGTGACACCCTCTTTAGCACACAACAAGCAAATTAGGGATGGGTAGGCCAGGGTGCTGGTATCATCATTAGCAATATGGTGCTTCTCTTTAGCAATTATCTCCACCATATTAATAGATTCACCTTTCATGAATGCAATAATGAGTTGGGCCCTGTGAATAATTATGTCTGAGGTATTTGAGCAAGGAAGGACTGTTTGATGAACAAACACGGACCAAGCCTTGGCGATTGGTTTCATTTCAACACTCTTGAATCTCCGGGGAATACTGTCTTGGGTTCTGAACCATTCGGCACCTATCCTGCAGAGGTACTCTATCAACTCATTATAGTCGATTGCCCCATCCGTTCTGGTCTTGTAAGCACATTCCCGCGGGATAGGGAGACCTAGAACCTCATTAATCCTCTTCCCGGTAAAACTGGTTAATTTTCCTCTAACATAACTGACAAAAACTCGAGTTGTTCCCAGAACTCTGTAGGCATTAGCATAAAATTCACGTACAAGTTTCGGACAATGATCAATGATAGATCTGGTCAACTTTGCCTATTTCCTCTGGGCAATCTTAGATTGGATCTCTAGTATAGTCTCAGTGAGGAAATCAAAAGTTCTTTCAGTGATGATCTTCTTCTTGCTAATGATGGACTTGAATTTTTCCTGGTGTTTGAAGGAATAATATGGATGCTCTGTAAATGCAGGTTCTTCCTCCACAGCTTGCTTTTTCTTTTTTCTGTTTTCCCTGTTTTGATGCCATGTTCCGGAAATATGAAAATATGGCATTCAATCAACTGTAGATGCATAATAGCCATGAAAGCTACTTCTAAACTTAAATCAGAAAGTCAATAAGCACCTTGGAAACAAATTGTTATCATGTTATTTTCACTCATACAAGCAAAGCTTCATGCACACTCAACAAGTAGTTGAATGTGCAATTCAATTACAAGGGAGTGCACAACCTCAAGAACATGTCTTGGTAAGAACAGGAAAAGAAACAATCATCATTGTGAACTTTTTCAAAAACTTGGTGTGTGAAATACATGCAATGGGTCAATTGAGAATAAAGATACCCGTAGATTACCATTCCTATATGAACTTGAATCAAGACCACAAATCCACAACTTATTTTGGCCTTACAACACTATCAAAATCACTAGTTATCAAGCACAACTTGTGGAACTACATCATGGTAGCACTATGAGAAAAATGGGAAAAAGAGAACCTTCACAATAATGAACATTTACCATGAGCCCTAGAATAAAGATAGGGGAGAGGACATACCTGATAATGAATTACAGACAAATGAAGTGCAAAGAGTGGGTTAGAGTTAAAGAAATGGAAGAAATAGAGATTAGGTAAGGGACCGAGTGAAAACCCTAGCAGAACTTGTGGAATGTGTGCACGGGAAAAAACTGCAAATGCACCATCTATTTATATAATGCGACACGAGGCCTGGCGACAACACACTGTTGCGCCGAGACGGCACACACTGGGCAAGAATGGGAGATGATTCTCGAGCTGTCACCTAGCGGATGCTATACCATCGCCTCGCGATTCAAGTCAGTAAGTCCATGCTAGAAATTTGCCTTGCAATGGTGAACTCCCGCGAGGCGATGAGCACTAAAAAAACTTTAAATTTGTTCGCCTCGCGATGACTTCCTCATTGCCTCGCGATTGAAGTCAAAGGCCTTTTGCCGAAAATTCGCCTTACGATGGTGAACTCCAGCCAGGTGATAGGCAATGGAAAAAAACTTTAAAGTTACACTTCCCAGCTTGCCTCGTGATGGCTCCCTCAATGCCTCATGATTGAATTCAGAGGCATTTGGTTAGAAATTCGCCCCACGATGGTAGGCTCCCGCGAGGCAATGTGCCTTGGGCAAATCCTGGACTTTTTAACTCAATCTCTCACCTGGCGATACAGTCCTTATTGCCTCGCGATTAAAGTCAAAGGCTTTTGATTGAAAATTTGCCCTGCGATGGTAGAACCACCGCCTCGCGATAGTAGATCGAGGCACATAAATCCCTTTTTTTGCTTGCAAATCACCGCGCGATGTATTTTCCTCACTAGGCGATGTTGACTGGAGTATTGATTTCATTGGGCAAGAAAGTGTATTCTCCTGGCAAGGTGCTTACTTATTCATACTGCAACTCTAGCTCCCATCACTTGATTCCTTGCTTAAAATCAATAGAATTGCAACATTATTCCTGCAGTAGCAAGCACAAAATCAGATCACACCTAATATTCTATTCTTATGCAAATAAAACAAAGAAAATTACTACTCAATTTTAATTCAAAATGACTAAGAAAGAAAAATTGCTTAAATTACCTCCCAAGAAGTGCTAGTTTAACGTCGTTAGCTCGACGCCTTATGATTTTTATGGCTCATGTAAAACAAGAGCAACTTTTGCTCTTTCTACTATCCCACTAAGATAAGGTTTCAGTCTCTGGCCATTGACTCTGAAAGCCCATTTTGAAGCTAGATCCTCCACTTCTATTGCTCTGTGGTATATCACTTCTTTGACAATGAATGGTCCTGACCATTTAGATTTCAATTTTCCCGGAAACAACTCCAGCCTTGAATTAAACAACAACACATATTGTCCTAGATAAAATTTTCTCTGTGAAATGTACTTGTCATGGTAGATCTTCATCTTCTGCTTGTATATCCCCATATTCTCATATGTGTGCACACACATTTCCTCAAGTTCATGCAACTAATTAACTCTCGTTTCTCTACTCAAGGTAGGATCAAAATTTAAGAATTTTAAGGCCCAATATGCCTTGTGCTCAAGTTCTACTAGTAAATGGCAAGACTTACCATAAACCAGCTAATATAGTGACAAGCCTAAATGTGTTTTGAAGGCAGTCCTATATGCCCATAGAGCATCATCTAATTTATTTTCCAAATCCTTCCTTGAATTACTAATTGTCTTCTCCAGAATTCTTTTTATCTCTCTATTTGATACCTCCACTTGGCCATTGCATTGAGGGTGGTAGGGAGTTGCCACTTTGTGTCAGACATTATACTTGGAGAGAACATTTTACAACTGATTATTGCATAAATGAGTTCCTCCATCATTGATCAACACCCTCAGAACTCCAAATCTAGGAAGATATTCTTTTTGATAAACTTGACCACGGTTTGAGAATCATTTGCAGGAGTGGCCATGGCCTCAACCCATTTTGAGAAATAGTCAACAGCCACTGATATGTACTAATTTGAATAAGAAGAGGGAAATGGCTCCATGAAGTTAATGCCCCAACAATCAAACAATTCAACCTCCATAATGGGATTCAAGGGCATTTCACTCCGTCTTGAGATATTGCCTGTCCTTTGGCATTTGTCACAGTCCTTCACATGGTTGTATGCATCTTTAAAGATGGATGGCCAATAGAAACCAGACTGAAGTACCTTGACAGCAGTACGTTCTCCATTAAAATGCCTTCCACAAAGAGAATCATGACAATGCCAAAGTATCTTCTGCCCTTCAGCTTGTGACACACACCTCCTGAGAAGTTCATCCAGGCCAATTTTGAAAAGAAAAGGATCATCCTAAATATAATATTAGGCATCTCGAAAAAATTTCTTTTTCTGTTGCCATGTCAAGTCTTCTTAATAACATTAACGGCCTTGAAATTAGCCATATCAATAAACCATGCCCTCTCCTCAATTGCAAACAACTTCTCATCCTCTTCAAGAATGTCTCTCTCCTTAGTAGTAACTTCAGAGTTTTCCAGCCTGGACAAGTGGTCTGCTACCACATTTTCACTTCATTTCTTGTCTTTAATCTTAAGATCATATTCCTGCAACAACAAGATCCACTTAATCAGTCAAGGTTTTGATTCTCCCTTAGTTAGAAAATATTTAATTGTTGCATGATCAGTGAACACAGTAATCTTTGATCCAATCAAGTAAGAACAAAATTTCTCCAAGGCAAATACTATGGCAAGCAATTCCTTTTCAGTTGTAGCATAATGAATTTGGTTCTCATTAAGGACCTTGCTTGCATAGTAAATTATATGGAAAAAAATTTCCCTTCTTTGCCCCAATACAGCTCCTACTGCATAGTCACTTGCGTCACACATAAGTTCAAATGGTAATTCCCAATCAGGAGCTACAATGACAAGGGTATAAATCAATTTTTCCTTCAAAAGATTAAAAGCATGCAAACACTCATTATCAAAATCAAAGGAAGAATCTTTAATGAGCATATTGTATAATGACTTTGCAATTTTTGAAAAATCTTTGATGAATCTTCTATAGAAGCTAGCATGGCCTAGAAAACTTCTCATGCCCTTCATATTCAATGGTGGAGGCAGCTTCTCTATCACTTCAATCTTGGCTTTATCCACTTCTATACCGCTGGCTGAAATTTTATGGCCAAGAACAATGCCTTCCTGCACCATAAAATGACATTTCTCCCAATTTAAAACTAAATTGGTTTCTATACATCTCTTAAGAACATTAGTAAGGTTAGACAAACAAGAATCAAATGATGCATCAAAAACAGAGAAATCATCCATAAAGCCCTCTATATATTTTTCAATCATATCAGCAAAGATAGAAAGCATACACCTCTAAAAAGTAACGGAAGCATTGCAAAGACCGAACGACATCCGTCTATATGCAAAAGCTCCATAGGGATAAGTAAATGTTGTCTTCTTTTTTGGTCCTTTCTGTAATCTCATTATAACTGGAATAGCCATCAAGGAAGCAATAGTAAGCTTGTCTGGATAATCTCTCAAGCATCTGGTCCATGAATGGGAGGGGAAAATGATCCTTCTGGGTAGCTTGGTTGAGCTTCTGGTAGTTGATACACATACGTCAACCAGTGACTATTCTAGTGGGAATTCACTTATTCTTCTCGTTCTTCACCACAGTCATACCTCCCTTTTTAGGAACAACCTGAACCGAACTCACCTAAGCACTATCTGAAATAGGGTAAATCATTCCGGCTTCAAGGAGTTTCAGTACCTCCTTTCTCACTACTTCTTTCATTGCGGAATTTAACCTTCTCTGTGGGTGGACCACTAGCTTGAATTCTTCCTCAAGTTTGATCTTGTGCATACAAAAAGCTAGACTAATCCCTTTTAAGTTAGAGATAGTCCATCCAATTGTAGTTTAGTGTTCTCAAAGGACCTTTACAAGTTTCTCTTCGTCAAGTTTTGATAAAAAAAAACTACT
The DNA here is from genome assembly GCA_029884605.1 of Ormosia emarginata. Classification (NCBI taxonomy): domain Eukaryota; kingdom Viridiplantae; phylum Streptophyta; class Magnoliopsida; order Fabales; family Fabaceae; genus Ormosia; species Ormosia emarginata. The sequence goes on along the minus strand of JAQQTP010000056.1, from coordinate 7,381,544 downwards.
GACTATCACTAGATTTGCATCTTGATTTCCAAGAAAGGCATATTTCGAATGGGGTGGCAAGGGTTTCAACTCTAGTTTAGTTTTTTCCTCCATCTTGTCATTACTCAGCTCTTCTTTTATCTTGCTAACAATATTTTCTGCTTGATGTGCTTCTAGATATCGCAAACATTCCTTAATGACTTAATCATCCACCTCTCCATGTTCTTTAATTGCATTCACAATCACTCTTTCAAAAGGCGTAATTGGAGTATTTTGCTAAAAAGATTCCTCAACTGTAATATCAATCAAATCCACCCGATAAGAAGTTTCTTTATCATCTGGGTGTTGCAGCGCCTCAAAAATATTAAAGGTGACTTTTTCATCCTTCACTCGCAACATTAACTGCCCTTGCTAGACATCAATGAAGGCTTTCCCGGTGGCTAAAAATGGTCTTCCAAGAATTAGAGGTACCTTTGCATCCTCTTCCATGTCCAACACGACAAAATTAACTGGAAATATGAATTTGTCAACCCTCACTAACACATTCTCTATGACTCCATAAGGATGTTAAATTGACTTATCCGCAAGTTGCAAGGCCATTCTTGTTTGCTTGACCTCACCTCCCCTAACCTTCTTAAGCACAAACAGTGGCATCAAATTTATGCTTGCTCCCAAGTCACAGAGAGCTTTACCAATGGTCATATTACTGATAGTGCACGGAATTATAAAACTCCCTGGATCTTTCAATTTTGGGGGAAACTCCCTTTGAAGTATTGCACTACACTCCTCTGTTAATGCCACCGTTTCATCCTCCTTGAGCTTTCTCTTCTTAGTCAACAACTTCTTCATGAATTTAGCATATATAGGCATTTGCTCCAATACCTCCGCAAAAGGAATGTTGATTTGAAGGTGTTTGAAAATGTCCAAAAACCTTACAAATTGCTCATCTTTCTCCTTTTTCTTGCTCAAATAAGGATATAGTAACTTCACATATAGTGGGATCACTTGAGGCTTATCCCCTTCTTGCAAAATCTCACTTTTTTTCTTCTTCAAGAGGGAGTCTTCATCTACTAAGTTAGACCTTTTTTTATCTTTCTTTTTCTTATTTTCAACCTTCACTTCCTTTTCTTCTTTTTCATTTTCTTCTAGGTTCACAATGTCACTCTTTTTATGTGGCTCCTCACCCAACATCTCCCTCTCATTTGTTTCAATAGACCCTGAAACTAATGGCTCTACCACGGATGGTGTGACAATCTTTCCACTCCTCAAAATTATGGCTTTGCAAGACTCATTCTTGGGATTATCCTCTATATTTCCAAAAAATTGTCCCCCAGATTGTTTGGTAAGTTGCTTTGAGAGTTGTTCGATTTGCTTTTCAAGGTTCTTGATGGATGCTTCTTGGTTTTTGAAATGAGTCTTATAATTTTGGAAATTAGTTTAAGTCATATACATCAATTAAGTCAATACTTCTTCTAAGGCAGTAGGCCTCTCTTTAGGTTGCTATGGTTGAGGAGTTTTGCTTGATTGAGGAGCTTCATGTTGCTTCTAAGAAAAGTTGGGATGATTCCTCCACCCTGGATTATAGGTATTGGAATAAGGATTCCCTCGTTGCCCTTGACAATTTCCTATATAATTGGCTTGCTCATTTGGATCACCATGAGCTTCACAAGCACTATTCTCGTGTCCTCCCCCACAAAAATAACACCTCATACATTGCATCACAGCCTTGGAATGATGAGATTGAGAGGAACCAGCTTGTAAGGCTTGAAGTTGTTTGGTGAGAACCTCCAATTGTTGAGAAACCAATTTGTTTTGGGCTACTAGAGCATTATATGCATCTAGCTCTAAAACACCCTTCTTAACTTGCACTCCTCTATCATGATGAATAAGATACTCATTTGAAGCCATTGTTTCCACTAACTCTCTTGCTTCTTCAGTCGTCTTGTTATTCATTGTTCCCCCCGTTGAAGCATCTAGCATCATCTTTGTATTTGGTCTCAATGTTTGCATTTGGGTCAAGTCGTTATAGCCATGGTCGGGACACCTCTTCAAAGGCCCTTTGAACTGCTCCCATGCTTCATAAAGATTTTCTCCATCTTTTTGCTCAAAACTAGTAATTTCAGCCCTTCCTTGAGGGAGCGTTTGCAACCAATCCTTTGCCCTCTCTCTTAAAGTAAAAAGAAACAATCTCATCCTCTTAGCCTCTTCAGAAACACCATCCAGCTTCAATGTACCACAAATCTCAAAGAAATTCACCAAGTGCTAGTTGGGGTCTTCATTATCCGCTCCAGAAAATGGATTCTTCTTGAGAACATTCAATAGAGAAGTTCTGATCTCAAATGCAATTGCCTCCACTGGTTGATAACCAATAGCCAACCTCTGACGCTTGTTCCTCTGGCCAAAATCTCTCAAAGTCTGCCTAGGTGGTGGTTAAGCAGCCATGACTTCTTCTGTGAGAGTAGGAGAAGAGGAAGTAAATGCTTGTTTTTCTTAAGTTTTTTTCTACTGCCTTGCTTTCTTAGCTTTCTTCCAATTTGATTTTTCCGTCTTCACAATCTCAGGATCAAACAACAATTCAGTTGCCTTTTTCCCTTGCATCAACAAAAAATAAGAAAATTGTAAGTAACAAGTCAACTATATTTAGAAATGCATTAAGATAATGCGATAAATTTTAAAACAAGCAAAAAAAAAAACAATTGTCCAAACTAGCAACTCCTTTGCCTTGTTGATAATCAAATCAACAATCCCCGACAACGGCGCCAAAAACTTGTTAAACAATTTCAGCAAGTGCACCAAATCATTACAAGTAATATAATGATAAGAAAAGAAATATCGTCTCCACAGGGATTGTAATCGTTTTATCAACACAAAAGAAAAGGTTGTTTCTACTTGAACTGAAAATATGATTTTGGTAACTTTGAATTGTATTGATTTAAAACAAGTATAAAAGAAATGTATTAAAAACAGCGCAATTGACAAATTAAAGAATATTTTTGGATTTTTAAGGAGAAGAAAATTAATCAAGAAAAGCGGTTAGTGTTTAAATCACATTGTTTACCCACTTATGCTACTGATTAACTCTCAAAACAAGTAACAACCATGCATTTGAAGTTCCAATCAACAAAATTAAGCTAAGATCAATCCCTTGATTCAAAACCCCTTTAACCCAAATCATAACTCTCAATTCCTTAGGTAATTGTTAATTCAAGTTAAGCATTAATGACAGTAATTTCATGGAACACATATTCCTATATTCAATCATAATCATGCCAACCCAACTCAGTTCCAACATTAAAACTAATTTTCTAATTAGAAGAAATACCCACATTCAAACCAATAATGATCAAGTATTGATTAGCATTAAGTAAAGTGTAGAGTGTTCAAACACATGAAATGAACTTGTAAAGAAAGTATAAAACAGATCACATAAGAGTATCTATAATGTTCATCTAACCCTTGCCTACAAAGATTTAGCTACTCATGATGGAAGAGGAAGAGATGAGAAAAATCAAACTAATGGAGGAAGAAGAAGCCATTGATTCTTCAAAGTCTTGTTCCTAAGCTTGAATAATCAATGGAGGCAGAAGCAGATGAAACCCTAGCAGAGCTTTGGCTAAAACCCCAAAAATTTAGAAATCCTGAAGAGAGCCCCCCAAAAAGCTACGTGAAAAGTGTTTTATCTGATTATTTAGATCTGGCTGGGTAACAGTTCTCACCTCATGACGGCCTATTCTCGCCTTGCGATGGCTCGCGTATGAAGCGAAGCCCACTGCAGCTTCAAAGATTCTTTCATTTATCAACTCGCCTCGTCATGGAACACATGAAGGCTCGCCTTGCGACATGCTAAGCACGCTAAGCTCGCCAAGCGACAGACTAAGTGAGCAAATCTTCTTCTTTCTTCTAAGTTAAATCCAAACCTGTTTCAATCAAAAATTTAAATCCTGTCAGCCAGTGAATACAAAAACCTATAATACTCTTAATTAATTAAAACTTATCTAATTTCTACCTAAATTCTTTAATTCTAAAACTAATTTGACACCAAAAACTAAATTGTATTAGAGATTCAATAGAGCAGCATACTATGACACTGGGATGTGCAATTTTTAACATAAAACATTGGATTCCACAACTGGAACCATATAGACAGCATAAGCTCTCACCACCTAAACTATCTGAACTACCTGAGCCACTAGATTTATGCCATGGTGTTGTTGAGGGATGGATTAGATAAAAACAACTAGGAGAAAATGAGTTATTAAGACCCATGTCTGAGATCCTAGAATCACCTACTGAGGTCATACTAAAGTTAGAATCAAAAGAAATTTCCTCATGGCTTTCCAACTCTCTAATGAGCATGGAGAACAAACGAGCTCGCCTTAACTGTGCTAACTCACTAGCGCTCTCTGCTCTCTGAATCATATCCCAGATAATGGCCTCTCCCCCCCCCCGGCCCAACAATGTTCTCACCTTGAAGGGAATGCCTCCGTCGTGCCTGGAGTGGCAGAGACTGGGGAGCACTCAGAATCTCCAAATTTCCTTCCCTGTTATCACTGTTCACTTCTCTCAGCCTCACTATGACAGTTATAGGATGGAAAAAAGGATGGCTGGAAGGAATACCTATTTGTTTAAAGGAAAAAGGAAGATGAAAACATTGAAAATAGTAAGGAAACACCACATACCACTGCAAACAACTGTTGGAAATCGCCTCTAGTCACTGAAAATTCAAAGAAAAAGGAAGAAGAAAAGAAAGTGGGGGGAGGTAACCCCCACTCCTATTTATAGGCACAGGGTAACTCCCCAACTACCACCACTCACATGGGCAACCTTGTCCATTCACCTTTAAATTCAAATAAGGTTAATCATGACAGTGCGAAAACCAAACAACGACTACCATTTAGCAACTGACACATGTCCTTGCAAAATTGTCACAACAAATGAAAAGAGGTCAAACAAATTTGAAAAGTTGCGCATAATTTCTCGAGCCTCGGCCTGACATAGTCAGGGTACACCATGACTTTGATCAAGGACAACGAATGTCGGGATATGGAACTAAGTTGTTGCCTCATGTGTGACGCAACTTCCACAGACCCCGATGCAAACTTAACATGGGGGCAACATGATAGGAATCCCGAACCACAGATATAGAATATTGAACCAGGTTTTTTCATAACAAACTACGACAAAACGTATCAATATAGGGGGCAATCTTAGATCGCAATATAACAAGTACAACATTACGAGATCCGGCTTCCATGCCATAAAACGGATCCCACTGTCTTGAACATGTCGCTACGCTCTTTGATCTTGGATACCTTGACACTTAGTTGTCACATCTGAGCGCTAAGTTAGGGGCTACTATTCTAGATGGGTTCCGGGATACCTTAACAAGTAGTAACCCGACCTGCAATATGCATGACCTGAGACCATAACTGCATTCAACAACAAGGAGGAAATCTCTCTTAAATCTCCTATTTATAGGAATTACGGTTAAATGAGACAATTACTCTAACCAATTCCTTATTTATAGAAATTTCCATCAATGACATTCATTATTCTTCAATGCCTATTTCAAATAAGGTTTCCCTCCATCACCACACTCCTATAAATACTAGATAACATCATCAAGGTATGGATTTGAATCTCTAAACACTATCCACCTTGTGCACGATCTGTAAAACCTGTGAAAACATGTTAGACTTGTATATGAATACAGATGTGTCCTAATACTTGCTTAACATGTCTGTTTAATTTTGTGACCTTCTGAGCATATTTAGTCACTTTGTTGTAGCACCATGTGTGAAAAATAATTATTATTAGCCCCAAAATTGGCTTAAATTGCTTAGTTAATGGAAATAAATATGAAAAATTTGTTTGTAGGTCACAAATGTGTAGAAGAAGGTGTAGTTAAAATTTGAGGTTAATCAAAGTTAGTTTAGTATTTTTTTAAGCATATTAAGTGCGTGTTTTAATGTCGGATTGACTACCAGCAGATATGAAAAATTATAAAAATGGTGAAACAAGATTTTTTATGAATCTTAGGATTTATTTTAAACTTGTTGGAAGTTGGAAAACTTAGTTTGGTGAAATCTAAGTGTTCTTAACAAATCGAAAATTATCAATTGGTCACTTAAGTGACCAAAGTTCCTCACATTTCTCTTTTTTTTGTTGCCCTAACTATATAGGCTTTTAAATGAGATATTTTCTCATTTCTCACTCTTATCTCATGCCTGAAGCAGGAAAACACGAGGGGAAAGGAAAGAAACAAGGCAAAAGGGGGAACTCATCTAACAAAGAAGAGGAAGATGATAGTGGTGGAGAAGAGCTACTTAGTGACTTCATTTTTGGCCTTTGAGGTAGCGGAAACTTATTTTGACACTTTGTGTTCATTTTCTTCATCTTAGTTCATGAGGAGCTTATTGGGGGTTGTGGACTTGAAGTGTCAATTTGGTGTTTTGGCTTGAATCTTGTTGGAGAACTTGAGGATAACCTGTTTTTGAGTTGATGGATGTGTGGAGGTGATTAATCATGCCTTAAACACCTTTGTCCCTACTTAAGCCAAGAGTTAGGAAATTAGGTCTTAAGGTTGATGATTGATTCATCAATCCTTGTTAGAGTGAATTAGAAGTTGTTGAGAGTTGCAACATGTTTTTGAACCTTGGGTGAGGTTAGAAACCATGTGGATTTTAAGATTGAGTGGATGGAAGTGGGTTTGTTCCTAATGGAATAGTGATATGTAGATTTCATTCTAGGCATCCAGTGCTTGAGCGCTGGGATTTGGGCCCTTGAGCGCCCACTGCCCAGAAGGCTACTGCGTGATGCAGTGCACCCAACACTTGAGTGCTGGGTTGTGAACGCCTGAGCGCGCATTGAGCACCTAGGTGCTCAGGATGGAGCGCTTAAGCGCCCATCACTAGAGAGAACAAGGGAGGTTTTTTGTCACCCGAGCACTTGAGCGCCCAATGAAGAGCGCCTCAGTGCCCAGTTCAATTTTTGAAAGGATTTTTATTTTGGTGAATGTGAAGTTTCCAACTTGTGTAGAACCATATTATATGCTTCTTAATGAGTATTGAGACTTTAATATGAGTATTTAATGAAGTGTTTGTGTGATGAATGTGAATCAATTTGTATATTAATTATTGTGATACTTAGCATTATTGTTGTTCATGCTTGAGATGAGATGGATGTAATCTAATTGGTATGCTAACTATTGTGATACTTGACATCATTGTATTTCATGCTTGTAGTTATGAATGTAAACCAATTGGCATGCTAGTTATTGTAGTAATTGGTATCATTATTTTTCGTAACTATGTTGATGAGGTTGAGTCCTCATTGTTGATAATCAAATATGATTTTGAATGAGAAGGTAATCAACCTTTCCTATGATAGTGATCATTGTTAATGATCAAATGTGATTTTGAATGAGAAGGTAACTAACCCTTCCTATCACAATGCTCATTATTGAAGATTGTGAAGTTGATAAGATGTCACTACCCGGAGAGAAGATCGCTGGAAATTGGTTCCAATGCTTGTTCAAGACTTGGGAGAGATTTCTCTCTGTTTTGTTCAAGATTCATGCATATCATGACATTACCATGGAACTAGGTTCCAGTAAATGGTATCATACATTATACATTACATCTTTAGGCTATTGCATAGGCATGAATATAAGACATAATTTGGTATAGCATGGCAATTGCATGAGCGGTTACTAATCATAACATATTCATGCATTGCAATTGTATGGGCAATTGTGTATCTCTGAGATGGAGATGTTGATTTTTGATAGTATGATGACTACTTGAAGATTGTTTGTGGTAATGAATTTTCTATACAAATTTATAAAATTGGAATCTATATCGGGAAGAGAAAGGACACAGTTTTGGTTTTAGCCACCTGTCTAGTCTATATGTGTATATGACTTGAGTTTGAAATGCATGGAAATAAGTTTGCCCCAATGGTTCAATATGTTAAGTTTTGATGATGGCAAATACAAGACAAAAAGAATGATGTTTATACTACATAGATGTAATTAATGGATTATATTAGATCATGCATGATCATGTACTCTATCTTGTTATATTTCATATAAGAAAAATGCATATTCTTTATAGCATCTTTTATAGGATATATCTAATAATAAGTTATATGAGTGATATTAAATTAATATTGGATTTGACTCTACTTAAATAAAAATGTGCAAAATGTTCTTTGTTGCTTCCTATACAGAGCATATCTATTAGTAATTAATAAATATCTTATTTGGATGTGTCTATGAAAGTCTTATATGCATGTTAGACTAACTAGAGTTATACATTTGTGAATCATGCATATAAAGATATTGAATTATGAATTTGGACTAACTATATTTGTTTAAATGAGCAATACTTTGTAGGATAGTCCAAGTACCAAGAGTGAGCATTGCAACAAGAAACAAAAAGATCATAATCATACTTAACTCAAGAAGAATGAGAATGATAAGATGTTTTAAGTATTTGCAAGATTTGAAGAGAAGAAATTTATGGAAGCTTGGATTACATCAAGAAGCTTAAGGACTAGAATTGGTATATTTTCCTTTTAGGCTTTCTCTTATGTAAAGATAAAGATCTTACAAGAAAAGAGCTCAAATATGTTTTTAAATATTTACAAATGGCTTTTACATGCTAAAATGCCCAAGAAATATGTTTTGAAAAGTTAGTCATGGTAGTAGTTCAAAACTATGAAAAATAGTCAAGTTTGAATTTTTGAAAAGTTGACTTTTGGTTACTCTTTTGATCATAACTTTCACAATACTTTGAGTTTTGTTATAAAACTTCTTTCATAAGAAAATATACTCAGATCTTTCCAATGAGTGGTCATTTCCTTTAAACAGATAAAAAATGAAGAAGTTATGGCCATTTGCTTTAAACTATGAAAAATAGTCAAGTTTGAGTTTTAAAAAGTTGACCTTTGGTTATTCTTTTGATCATAACTTTCAAAATAGTTTGATTTTTGTTGTGAAACTTATTTCATTTGAAAATAGACTCAAAGATATTTCCAATGAGTAGTCATTTACTTCAATCAGATAAGAAATGAAGAAGTTATAACATTTTAAAGTCAATTGTCAAAACTAGAGGCGATGTAATTGATTACACAAGTCTTATAATCGATTACAACTCTGACAGAGGCCATGTAATCGATTATAACATTCATGTAATTGATTATCACGTGCCCAGAAGCGTTCCCAATGGGTAGTTTTCATAAAAAAAATCATTTCTAAACACTACCACTGACTATTTTATCACTTGAGCTCTATAAAAAAGTGAAGATTGAAGCATTTACATCTTTAAAAACTCTAGAACACTTAGTTTGATCCTTGAATCATCAAAATCATATTTTGAGTGCTTTATTGCAAAATTCTTTTATTCATTTGTTCTTCAAGTTGTATATCTACTCTTGTAAGAGTTTATAATCTTTCTCTTCATCTCAAAATCATTGTAAAAAGGTGAGATATCCCTCAAGAGAGAAAAAGGTGAGGCATCTCTTGTAGTGAGTTTTAAACACAAAAGGTGAGGTATCCCAAAGGTGTTGTGAGTGCTCTTGAATGTAAAGGTTTTTCAAACACCTGTAAAGCTTGAAAAGTTAGAGGCTCTAGCATGATGGTGAGATATCCCAAGGTGTGAGGAGTGTTCTTGCTTGTAAAAAAGGTTTTCCTAGCACCCTTGAAGTCTAGGAGATAGTGAAGAAAATCTCAAGTTAAGCTTGGGGACTGGATGTAGGCCATAAATGGTTAGTGGCTGAACTAGTATAAATTTTTGTATTTGTTATTCTCAACTTTATCTCCTTTACATTTGTTTTTTAATTATATATATTTGAGTTGAACTTGATATCTATCTTATTTACTTGATTTATCCTATAACCTAAGTTATATTTGAGTAATCTCTAATAATTTTATCTTTGTTAGACTTATTCCACTGTATGTGTTGATTGAATATGTCAAAATGTTTAATTTCTCAAAGTTACCTCAAACAATTTGTAATCACCTAATTCACCTCCCTCTTAGGTGATGGTTGCCATGGCTAACAAGTGGTATCAGAGTTTCGTGCTCTATTGAAAGCTTAACCACTTAGAGTTAAAGATTCTTGTTTGTTGGCAACCATTGAAAGCTTTTCAAAATGGAAAGTTTTGAAATTGATAAACCACCATTCTTTGATGGTGTGCATTTTGTATATTGGAAAGCTAGAATGAAATTTTATATGTAATTTATTGATCTTGATTTGTTGGATATTATGTTTGATGGATTTACTTGCAAATCAAACCAAACTTGGAATACTTATGACAAAAAATGTGTTTCCTTGAACATTAAAGCAATGCAAATCTTAAGAAGTAGATTGCTAATAATAATTTTATGTATAAAGTTGTATATAGAAAGCAAGAAGAGCAAAAGTCATTGAAGGAAGCTTGCCATGAAAAACATCCTCAAAAAGATGTTCAAACTATTGAAAGGAGCCAAATGTCTCTTGGTGATGATGGTGCTTAATTTGAAGAAGAGGCAAAACAAAACAAAATTGATGAGGAAGAAGGTGATTCCCTTAAAGAGCCAAGTATACTAGAAATTGAGACGACTTCCTATATAGCTAAAAAGGACTTTGAGGTAAATAATGTTAAACTAGATTATAGTCCTTCCTATTATGAGCTACAATATATATATGATGAATTGTATGATGGTTTGTTGAATTTAGAAAAGAAAAACTTATCTTGTTTAGAAAATATTTTCTCCATTGAAAATAAAATTGAGACTTTGAAAAATGAATATGCTTTTCTGGATGAGGAAATGCCTTTAAAATGTGAAACCTCAACTTCTTGTGAAAAGTGCATTAATTTACAAAATCAAGTTGAGGGCTTATCTTTTAAATTTGTCAAAGCTAATGATTTTAATTGTTTACATTCCATGTTTAATAAGAATGAAATTAATGTTATTCCACATGGAAATTCAAGCAAGGTTTATGGCAAAAATAGTATAGAATGTAATAACAACAAAATGCTTAAGTTTTCCAAAGATGATCTTCAAAGGACCAAACTATCATTAAATTCAATTGTTTGTAATTTTTGTAGTCATCTAGGGCATATTTCTCATTTATGAAATTATAGAAGAAATCCTTATATGAGAAATAGTATGGTATGGGTTCCTAAAGATCTTAAAGACCCTAGTGCTAACATTCAAGGACTCAAGATGAAGTGGGTACCAAAATGTTCTCCTAGTGTTTCAATTATGCAGAAATTTTCTCAAAAAGATAGACTAATTGGTCAAAAGAAAGAAGAATCATCAAGGAGAATGCTTCCAAAGCCCAATGGTAAAAGTTTTGGTTAAAGAAGGAAGATGACTTCAACCAAAGTTTCTTGAATACAAAATGTAGAACTTGTAAAGTTCAAGACTCCAAAAGAGAAACAATGGGTAAGAAAAAATATTTCCTTGATTACCAAGGCCAAGGTATTAAAAGCTTTTACTTCTTATGTGTATTCACTTGTAAAGTCAATGAATTTGAAGTATATTCCTTGTAGGCCTTAAATGATTGATAGAATAATATATGCTTGGTAAAATTTGAATATTATGTTTAGCACATGATTATGTTCATTCTTATTGTACCACAACTCATTAATTTGTTATATACATTGGTACATAAGGTTCTACAATGCATAGGTATACTTGCTATGTTTTTGAATTGTCTATATATCATGAAAGCAAGCATGCTATTGATTATATGATTAATGGTAATTGATTATTTGTTTTGTTGTGCTCAATTTACATACTATGGAAATATTGATTTTTATGATAGCATAATAGATTAATAATTAATGACTAACACCTGTGAATCCAAAACTGATGGATACCAAAGAAAGTACTTTGAATTATATTTAGGGTGACTATTAATTCAAGTACACATTGAAGTGAAATACAACTACACTACTTGATATTTGAAAAAAAAATTGAAATGGTCCAAGTTCTCCAAGAATGATGAAAATATAAAAAGAATGACATGGAGAACTACAACATTCCCAAGGAGCCTTGAGGCATGGAAGTTGGAATACCTACAAAAACTCAAAAAGTATATTTTTTGGTGAAGTCAATCTCTTATTCTTATTTATGCTTTAAATTGAATATCATGTGATATTTGGAGAAGTAGAGAGCTGTTTTTATGTCTTAACATGTCTTAAGTTGTGTTTTTCTAGTATTGTGTCTTGAAAGTGTCTTTACATATACTAACATGCTAGATAAGTACACACCTTATTTGGAATAACATGTTTTATGGTAATATCTTTGTTCTTAAGCTTGTGATCAATTCTCTTTGTTCAAATATGAAAATTCATATGCTCATAAGTAGTTTTAATCCTTTCTCTTTGATGCTTAATTGTCTTATATACTTACTTAGAGATTGGAAAATTAAAGGTTATATGTCTTTTTGTTTAAAAATGCTTGATATGTTCATATCTTGAAAACAAGACGTAAGTGATTCATCTTGTGCCTTGAACTTGTCTTTGAACTTCAATGTTAGAAAGTTGAATTATGTGTGCATACTAGAATTTCTTACTTGATATAATATGCCTAACATGATCATTGTTTGCTCAAAATGCCTATATAAGTTTTGATGATGATCATGTGTTTCTTGATAAACTTGAATCATGCCTTAAAATGCTTAAACCATTTTTTTTTATTCAAGTGCACATGTCCTTCTTTTGTTCTCATTAGAGTTAACATTGCATGATTGATAATGTGATACATGCTTTACATTATATATCAACCTAAATTATGCTTGTAAATGGGCTTAAATGATATTTGATGATAGTTTATGATTTAGAGAACTTTTGATTGCAAATCTCTCTATATGTTTCAAATATAGTCATCAATTTTCTTATATACAAGCACATGTGGATAAATGAGAAGATTTGAATGGAGTTCAAATGAAGAGGAAGATAAATGAGACTTTCTTCTAGTGCAATGGAATGAAGTACTCAAAGGAAGAAAGCTCAAAATTAATGGACCAATAAATAAAGAGCATCACTCTCTATCTAACTCAATAAGTATCTCTATCCCTAAGATGTTGTGGTATTCTATATGCTATGGATTGTATGATGCTTAAATGATTAGATGCTTTCTTTACATGAGAAGTATACTTAGCATTGACAAAGTACTTAATTGGATATTAACTTGCTAATTTTGTCATTGCATATAGGGTGGATGATGTTAGCTCTATACGTGCTTTGATCCCTATAGCATATTTTATAAAGGTGAATGATTAATATCTATAATTCTCTTGATCTATGATTTCTTATTGGTATAACACCTATGAGAACCATGCTCTTGTTAAAGAGTTTATGGTTTGATTAAAAGTTTTTTTTAAGCAAAATCCCTTTTCTTTTTTGAAAGAAAGTTTTCAAGTTCTATATCCTTGAAAATCTTTTGAACTTGTCTTAAGACCTTGAAAGCATTTTCACCTCCTAATTGTCTTAAAAATTTAGAAATCATTAGATACGTGATATAAATCTAATACTCTCTTCTTTAGCTTTGAAAAATTTTATTAAATCTAGAGAGAATATTTAAGAAAGTTTTCAAATAAATCTTTTGAAATGTTCTATAGAGCCCATCTTAATACTTCAAAAGATAAGTTTTGTTCTTCAACTTGTTTTATTTTCTCAAAGCTCTTGTTCAATGAGAAAGAGATGAGATGTACTTTAAGATGTTCTTTCGACTTGGGTTAGATCACCCTCAAGGTATATGTGGTATTAATATAAAATATCTCTACCCTTCTAAAATGCTTTTGAAAATGTAATGTGATCTTGTAAAATTATTTTTGAAAGAGAGAGAAGTTTTAAAATGATTTTTGATTGATGGATTAAGAATAAGTATCTTTTGCCTTACTTTACTTTATGGTGATGTGCTTATATGGTCTTGACATATATATTTCACTTTATCCATCTTGAGCTTCAATGAGGGGGAAGTGTAGCTCTTAAGTTATTTATATCTCTTAGCTTACATTCTTGTTTGATTACATAAAGTATTTTATTGTTATCATATGCTAAATGTTGATGTACCTAAATATGATATGCATTGCATGAATAATCTTTTATATCTTGCATGCTTGTTCCATCTCTCTATTCTTGAATTATATGTAGAATCAAATAGGAGAGATAGATATATTTTTTAAATAACTTGAAGAAGTTTTTGGTTTTGATGATCCTACTCTTTTTGTCAACATGAGTTTTATTTATAGGATGAGAGACAATATATTCTTTCTTTCTTACACCTTTTTGTTGATGTCAAATAGAGGGAGTGAGAATTGGAAAAAAAAAATATGTTCTTGTGCTTATTGTTTGATATTTTCATCATAAAAAAAAGGGAGATTGTGAAAATAAGTTTACCCCAATGGTTTAATATGTTAGGTTTTGATGATAAGAAATACAAGACAAAAAGAATTATACTTATGTTACATAGATGTACTTAATAGATTATATTAGATCATGCATGATCATGTACTCCATCTTGTTATATTTCATATAAGAATAATGCATATTCTTTATATCATCTTTTATAAGACATATCCAATAGTTAGTTATATGAGTGATATTAAATTAATATTAGATTTGACTCTACTTAAATGAAAATATATAAAGTGCTCTTTGTTGCTTACTATATATAGCATATTTATTGGTAATTGATAAATGTTTTATTTGGATGTGTCTATGAAAGTCTTATATGCATGTTAGACTAACTAGAGTTATACATTTATGAATCATACATATGAAGATATTGAATTATGAATTTGGACTAAATATGTTTGTTTAAGTGAGTAATACTTTGCAGGATAGTCCAAGTACCAAGAGTGAGCATTGCAACAAGAAAGAAAAAGATCACAATCATACTCAACTCAAGAAGAATGAGAATAATAAGATATTCAAAGCATTTACAAGATTTGAAGAGAAGAAATTTGAGGAAGCTTGAATTACATCAATAAGCTTAAGGACTAGAATTGATATATTTTCCTTTTAGGCTTTCTCTTATGTAAAGATAGAGGTTTTACAAGAAAAGAGCTCAAATATATTTTAAATCTTTACAAATGGTTCTTACATGCTAAAATGCCTAAAAAAACATGTTTTGAAAAACTAGTCATGGTAGTAGTTCAAAATTATGAAAAATAGTCAAGTTTGAGTTTTTGAAAAATTGACCTTTGGTTACTCTTTTGATCATAACTTTCATAATACTTTAAGTTTTTTTATGAAATTGTTTCATATGAAAATAGACTCAAAGATCTTTTCAATGAGTGGTCATTTCCTTTAAACAAATAAGAAATGAAGAAGTTATGACCATTTGCTTTAAACTATGAAAAATAGTCAAGTTTGAGTTTTGAAAAGTTGAACCTTGATTACTCTTTTGATCATAACTTTCAAAATACTTTGATTTTTGTTGTGAAATTATTTCATTTGAAAATAGACTCAAAGATCTTTCCAATAAGTGGTCATTTGCTTTAATCCGATAAGAAATGAAGAAATTATGACTTTTTAAAGTCAATTTACAAAATTAGAGGTGATGTAATCAATTACACAAGTCCTGTAATCAATTACAACTCTAGCAGAGGCCACGTAATTGATTACAACATTCATGTATTTGATTACCACATGTCCAGAAGCGTTCTCAATGGCTAGCTTTCATAAAAATTTATTTCTAAATACTATCAATGACTATTTTATCACTTAGGCTCTATAAATAAGTGTAGATTGAAGCATTTACTTCTTTAGAAACTCTAGAATACTTGGTTTGATCCTTGAATCATCAAAATCATATTTTGAGCTCTTTATTGCAAAATTCTTTTATTCCTTTGTTTTTCAAGTTGTATATCTACTCTTGTGAGAGTTTATAATCTTTCTCTTCATCTCCAAACCATTGAAAGAGGGTGAGGTATCCCTCAAGAGAGAAAAAGGTGAGGTATCCCTTGTAGTGAGACTTAAACACAAAGGGTGAAGCATCCCAAAGGTGTTGTGAGTGCTCTTAAATGTAAAGGTTTTTCAAGCACCTGTGAAGCTTGAAGAGTTGGTGTAACGCCCCAATTTTTAGAAAATATTCTGAATGTACTGTTTTCCGTTTTTCATGCTTTTGTATGAATGACCGCTGTGTCCCTATTTTTCTACGTTTCCGATTTACGTATGAAAACAATTACGATAATCTGAGGCTCAAATTTTATTTGATCGTTTTACGTAATTTGTTTCGAGACGTAAAATAAAAATTTTTCTCGAAGCTCTTGTATTAATTTTTTCGAAAGATATACAGCTATATAATACTTTTTGGATATTTTATTTGAACGTTTTGGACGATTACCTACGTTGTGGGAAAAAAGCGGGAAAATGACCGTTACGTCCCCAACGTCTTGTTTTAGTTGTTTTTGCTGTTTTTAATTGTTTTCTTCTTGATTTAATGTCCGATAATACTGTCTGTGATTTTATATGGACTTTTTGTGTGATTTGCTCCGTGGTAGGAAAATAATATTTTTCGGGCCGGGAAAAATCTTATTTTATTATTTAGAATTGGGGGATCTTACTTAACCCGATTCTGAATGAGACTAAAAATAATCTTTTAATTTTTAGGATTTAATTATCAAATAAAATAATTTTATATTATTATAATATTATTTTATTAGTCGAAGTATATTTTAGTGACAGTGGACCCGGAAATATTTTGCGGGACCCACAATTAGCAAAACGGTTAGATCGGTAGCTTAATTAATCACCGTTAGCGAGTAAACTTTCCGAAATTGACTAATAGCTAACTCAATGAAAAATTAAATACACTGTGTGACTCAGCATGTGAGTCACCATGAGCCAACCAATAGGAATCAAGCTTGCTCACCAAGACTTAATCCTAGCCTTTCATGCATTTAATGGCTTGGATGAAGCCAAGCAAGGTGCCCACCTTGCACCCCACTTGAGTGCTACGGCCAAGAGGTCTTGGAAGACCAATCTTCACTTTGATTTTCATGCATTCTCTCTTCTCTCTCTTCCAAAGAAAACCTAGCCACCATTGTTGTTCCTTTTTCTCCTTCCATTCGGCCAAGCTTGCTTCTTGACCATACAACCATCAAAAAAAATTTTCTAACCAAGTTTTCCTAACCTAAACACTATTCTAAGAACCTTTCTAGTTGGGAGTTTCTTCAAAATCTTCCATTTAGGGCTTGGAAATCAACCTTGTAAATTTGACCTAGAAGGTGAAATATCATATTTTTCTTTTCTCTCTTCTTTTTCAAAGTTCTAAGCCATGATTTCTCCATGGTTTAGCTTCTTTTTCATGGTTAATAACATGTAGATTTTATTTGAGATTTTTAGGTATTTGGTGGAGTGAAAACCGAACCATAGGAGGTGTGAAAGCTAATCATTTGTCTTCATTTAAGGTAAGAGGAAGACAATTCTTATCATCCCTTGATGGTGGTAAGAAGATGGATTGTTTGTAGAATCCATAAGGATTCGGTTGTGGTGTGTTTATTGATGTGTATTTGTTAATTTTTGTGGTTGCTAGTAGCTTAGGGTTGTATGTTAGTAGCTTTCTTGTTTGGTGATTGTAATAATTTTGCATGTCTATTAGCTTTTGATTGTATGTCTATAAGCTTTAATTTAGGTTTTATGTGTTAGAAATATTTTGCATGTGTTAGAAATATAAATACATGTGTTAGAATTGTATGATAAGGTATAAGATGTGAATAACATGTGTAAATTTGCATGAGTGTTCCAAAGAACACATTCCCTAGTTCACGGCAATGACAAAGTGTGAGGACCAAAATGTTCTCTTAATTTTTCCTAAAGTGTAACTTAATTAATTAGGAGAAATAAGAAGGTTTCAAATTGATTTGATCAAAGAAAAGGAATTTAGAAATCAAATGGTAAAGATTTAGTAAATTTTGGGCCAACATGCCTAAAGGATTTATTTGATTCAAAATCATTATTTTATAACATGATTTAATGAACTTAGATAAGATAATACCTTTGACATGATTTAGAAATCAAATGAAAAAGTTTTACTGAAATTTGGCCAACATGCCAATATAGGTTATCATGGTTTCTAAACTTAGTTTCAAACCTTTTTCAATCAAAAAGAGACAATACAAGTTAGAAAGAAATTTCCTATAATGATTTTTAAAGAAACAAATTGGTTAGAATTAAGTTTAAAGAATTAAACCAATGATTTTATCATTTAGAAAGGAATACAAGTAAATTTTGAGAATTTTCTAACATATAGCTCACTTTAGGTTTTGAAGCATGTTAGAGATTTCAAAAAGAATTAAATGATATGGTTAAAAAAATTAGGTAAATGGAAATTTTATGGATAATTTAGGAAACCATTATTATGATATTCTAAACAAAATACTGTCAATTTTTAGTAAAAATGAACCAATAAGATAGTAAAAATATCCTAAAGACAGTATGCGGTATGAAAAATTATTCTACGTAGTTTAAATGTACTAAGTACTATTTAAATCATTTAAACAGTAATTTTAAAGGCATTCGAATAAGAAAATGATTTGAAAATCCTACGCGATTGAGAAAACGTATTAAAAATGCTACGCGATTTTAAAAACAGAAAAATATCTTTACGCGATTTAAAAACGTTTGTAAAAACGACGGAATTATGAAAACGCGATAAAATTTCTACGCGATTGACCGTTACTATCTTTATACTGTCGGGAAAATGTGAACCCGTACAGGCTTTTGAAAATTTATATGCTGTCGGGAAAATGTGAACACGTACAGGCTTTTGAAAATTTATATCTTTGTCGGGAAAATGTGAACCCGCATGTGCTTTTGAGACTATATCTCTTTGTCGGAAAATGTGAACCCGCATGTGCTTTCCATCTATCATTATGTGTGCCATGTATTTGGTGGGTTGGTTGACGAGACGAATCACATCGTGTTGTCGATGCGATAAACGTAGTGTGGTTCATTGTTCTAATGAACTTGGAGACTTTAGTGTACGGGATCCCACATGTGGACGGTTGGTAGCTCCGGGCCGTGGTAAACCGATAGCACACTATGGTACTCAACATACACTATATTTAATCGAGATTTGTGAAATCTAGTAGTACATTTGCTGTAGTGCCACAACGTGAGACCGTGAACTACACCACGCCCGGATTGATGGATTCTACGTGTCGTGGGGCTATAGACGCAACGTGTGACAAATGTGAGCAATAGTTGGTGGGGCAGCCGTGGTACTATTAGATTTTGCGAGTCATTCCTCTCTCTGATACTTGTGTTTTCTTTAGCTCCATGGAGTAGGATTTTGTCATATTATTTATCTCTATGTCTATTTGTTTCCATCTTATCTATTTATTGTTTATCTGTATCTTATTTGTTTATTTTATCTGGTTACTGTTACTATATTTGGTTATTATATCTTATCTGTTTATTCTTATCTTTCTTATTTTATCTGTGAGGTTTTATTCTGTTATGATATATATTGTTATGATATCTAAATTTTACTTCAATTTTGTTATTATAATTGTTAAAGCCTTATGTATTGCATGAACTGTATATATGTTGTTTGTTGTCTTCTTATTGGCCATGTTGTGATGATTTTATGTTGTCTTACCTCTTTGTTATATGTATTTTCTGTTTATTTATTTTACGCGGTAAAGACTTCGAGGAAGAGGATCAGCCTATTGAGATTGTGTACCCTGAGGAGGAGGAAGATCAACAAGCAGACGACCAGTTTTACGATCAAGAACCATCTGATCATCCATATCCTCTGGATTGATTGTGTGGGATGGCGACGCCAGATTTTTGGGATTCATAGAGCCGGTATTTCATGGAGGTGCTCTGGCTTGGCATCTACGAGGAGATCGTGATTCTGTGACATATGCAGGACGTGTGACCGTGATTCTGCGTCAGCGATTTGATGGAGAGCCCATTGTGACTATGACGTTATTTCTGCACTTAGAGTTACCCTTATCCATTAGGCGTTATTGGGGTGCTGAAAACCCTGAGCCTAGTGAGATAAGCATCATATCGACTGCGCGATCCCGTTATCGCCGTGTGTCGAGTCATCCAGGATATCTATCTCCCGATGATCATTTTCATATGCGAGAGTGATCCATCGAGGATTAGATAATCATGATGTTTTTTTTTTTTGCGCGTCGGCGTATGTACGTATATATTAACTCTTTTATTGCTTTCCTTCTTGTTTTTGTTTAAATATTTGTAGTCCTTGTTGTAAATTATTTGTACAGCTTATAACTTAATCATATGTATATTATCAGTAATGATGTTGTTTTTTATTTCGTATTTTCCGCATTATCTTTTTATATCATATTTCTGTCTATCAGGAATTATTTTACAACCCGTAATAATATTTAACAAATGTTTCACAACTTGGGTAGATTTTATTTCTATTTCTTTTATTTTCTTTTATGTGTGACATCCTCCAAAAGGGGTGTTACAGTTGGAGGCTCTAGCATAAGGGTGAGGTATCCCAAGATGTGAGGAGTGTTCTTGCTTGTAAAAAGGTTTTCCTAGCACCCTTGAAGTCTAGGAGATAGTGAAGAAAATCTCAAGTTAAGCTTGGGGACTAGATGTAGGCCACAAATGGTTGGTAGTTGAACCAGCATATATCTTTGTATTTGCTATTCTCAACTTTATCTCTTTTACATTTATTCTTTAATTATATATGCTTGAGTTGAACTTGATATCTAGCTTATTTACTTAATTTATCCTATAACCCAAGTTGTATTTGAGTAATCCCTAATAGTTGTTTCTTTGTTAGACTTATTCTGAATGTGTTGATTGAGTATATCAAAATGTTTAATTTCTCAAAGTTGCCTCAAATAATTTGTAATCATCAAATTCACCCCCCTCTTAGGTGATGGTTGCCATGACTAACAAAATGTGTTTTTCCTCGAAATAGCTGAAATGAATGTGATGATACGTTTTATGAATTTAACTGTTGTGAATATGTGATTCTCTCCCCATGTGTGTATTTTCATAATGATTCTAGGGAAAAAAAACTTATGAAAAGTGATGACAAAGCAAAAAATGAAGACTTAAAATAATGTTATTTTAAGTTCTTTTATGAAAGACTTGTATCTTTTGTGTCTTGAGAGGCCTTGTTGTATCTTTGTTCATAGTTTGTATTTATGAGAAATACCAACGTTATGTATATTATCTTTCATTCGTAACTTATATTTTCTTATATAATGTTGTTAAGTTATATTAGAAATGTTTTAGTAGTTAGTAGCATATCTGAATCTAATTATTATAATATAATACAAATTATACTTTGGTTATTAAATTTGAGATGTTACACAGTTTAACTTGAGTGTCATAGTGTCTTTTACAGATACTTACTTCTCACACTACCGTGACTATTGTCGTGCTACATAAGAAATCATTCACATTAACCTTACTCAGGTAATCCTCTAGAAACCATTTAGAACAAATCTTCATCGTGATTGATAGCTAAACAAAAGTGTCAAATGGAAATTCCCAAATATTTGGGCTTGTGTTTTTCCAAACATAAAAGTTCATCTACGGGTAACGTTTAATGTGCACCCCTTGCTGATGCTTTACAAACTCTAAGCCATTGGATAGTAGCCAAGACCATTGATGGCTAAGATTGAGGAATGGCAACCGTAATAGCTGGCAAGTTAGTGACTTGTGTTATTTCAAAGTAAAACAAAGAAAACCATGGTAATTATTATCATCATTTTTAGTAAAAGGAATACTGAGTGAATGCCTGTAAATATGAGTTAAGAAGTGCCATTCAAATCCCTAACTCAGAAAGCTAATCTCCTTCAACAACGTTATTGAGGTGCCACTACTGCGACCACTGAATTTCAGTGTAACTCGTCGAGGGCGGTCGAATGTTTTGTCCGAAATGAGACACGAGGGTCCATCAAAAGCTGCTACCTAGCACTCCCGATCCCGCCTCTGTGAGATCGGAGGCGAAGATTGACAAACTATAAGATGCACTGTGGATGTGTTTGTGTTTGTCACATTGCGGGTTTATTTGGCTAAGTTAGTTCCCTGAATCTTTGACATCTGTGTTGCCTATTTCCAAAATTTTGATTTATAAAAGTAGCAGTAGCAGCAAATGAGATTTGAATTATAAAATATAACTTTGAATTTGTATGTGACAGAATTCCAAGTATTAAAATCTTCATTTGTGATCTGAAACGATAAAAATGTGGGTTAATTTGGAAGAAATAGTATAATAGTTGCTTATTGTGATTGGTGACATAGACAGGATGCAAAATTATACTCAAGTTAATGAGGGAAGTAGTGAAATTGAGACAATTTGGGTAGTGCGTGAGTTGCACCACTGATAATAGAGGCAGATAGAATGAACTCTCGACTTGTAGCATTGTGTGTTGAGTTTGTATGGGTAATTGAACTTCGTAGCAGATAATGGACATCTAATAAGTTTCGTAATATACCAAAGAATAGGTGAAATGATTGTCACTAGGATACGTATATAGGCCAAGTCAATGGAAAGAATTGGTAGCTGGGAAGTTTCAAGTGTTATGTTAGGCTAATTCATTGTTCTCACCCATCAATCGCCTGGAGCTTACTTCGAACACCACCTCCTTGCAGAACATCCAAATGCCCTCGGCTCCAGCGCAAACCCTCACACTCTTGGACCCACTCCGAAAGTAACAGATCGACGACGCAGCAGCTCAGCCTTCGGCTAGCAAGAACGATGGGGGTCGTATTCTTGTGGAGTTATCGAATCTATCGAGAAATTCTGGAGTTTAACTAGGCAAAGGCTACACACTTAACTTTAATATGTAACAACAAACTCCTTCTTTAATTAATAATAAGAGGATTTCAAATAACTAGATTAATCAGCTTCCTATTTCATTTAGGCTGCGTTTGGTAGACAGAATAAGGAGAACTTGATAGTATTAATTAATAGTATCAGGTTTTATCAAATGTGTATAACTTGATAGTATAATTAAATCAGGTCAAATATTTTTATCATGTTCTAACCTGATTATGTTATCCTCTCCCTCACCCCCTGTTAGACATGATAGAATATCACTTCCTATCTTATCTCTCAACTTCACCCCTCTCAGTCCGTATAGCCCGTCCGTGCAGCCCTCCGTCAAAGGAGGCAGTGTCTCTGCCTCTGCAATGAGAAGGCTGCAACTCACACTCAAGAGGAAGAAGACGGTGGCGGCCATGGTTATCAACGTATTTGCAACCACCGTGGTCTAGATCTGCAACCACTGATCTGGACTCAAGAGGCAGACACGCAGACAACAAAAGCAGCTAGTTCGTGCAGCCCGCCGTCGAAGGAGATGATGAGCAGTTGTGCGATGTCGCGAGTCGCGGATGAGCGGTGGTGCGAAGTCGCTGCTCGGGCTGGGCTGGTCTCGGGGAGGAACGGGGCGAGGGGCGGAGATCTAGACGATGCTTGCAGAGGAACGGTCGGCGTGACGAGCAGCGATCTAGAAGCTGCTCAGATCTGGGTTCGTGAAGTTGGGCAGTGGTGTCTAGGCAGTCACCGACTCTGGGCAGTCCGGATCTGAACAGAGGGTGGCTGACGGTTGGACGGTGGGCAAAAAACAGAGGGTGGCCCACGAAGCCATTTATTCAACCTACAGGAAGACCCAATTCCCCACCCTGTGCATGAACTCCCTGCTCGATGAATTGCTGCTGCAAAAAATGTGAGAAGGTCCAAAGGAGGGGTAGGTGAAGGGTGAGATGCAGAACGTGATGCTAAAAAAGATGAAGGGTAATATAGTCATAGTAGATAGTTATATATACTATCAAATTATTTATACTATGTGTATTAAATGTTTGATAGTATAAGAGTTTATCAACTTGTTTATACTATCAGATCTTATCATATTACCTTATATTATCATGTATTATACTATCAAATATACCAAACGCAATTTTACTGTTTATCAACAATTTGGTCAATGGACCACCCGTGGTCTGCTTACCAAAGTGGACCACAGTAAAAGCCTCCTCATCTACGACGCACCCTTCAACATCGATAGAAATCTATGCCATAAGCCGAAATTAAGAAATCAACCAACAAATTTGATGAAAACCAAGTAAGAGAAGGAGCTTTTGGTGTAGTATACGAAGCTTGTCTCAAACTAATGGTGCAATTAATTATAAAAAAGTAATATTATATCCTCTTATAAATTTCTCTTAATAATTATTTTAATATTAAATAAAAAAAATATTAAATTAAAAAATAAATGTATTTATGTCTCAAAAATATAAAAATTATTTAATATTTTTTTATTTAATAATTAAAAATAAAAAAAAATTGATAAAAAGATAAAATATTTCTCATCATAAAATTGCATTGAAGCGGGTGAAAGGGAAATCCAACAAAGGTCCTTGAGTACAAGAACAAAATTGAGTTGCTCTGCTAGCTTCGTCACCCTAATTTAGTTTCTCTTATAGGGTTCTGTGACCGCAAAAATGAGATGATTGTTGTGTACGAGTACATGCCAAATGGGACTCTCTTTGATCGCCTATATTGTAATGATATTAAAATGGCACCACTTTCATGGAAGAGAAGGCTAAAGATCAGGATAGGAGCAGCACATGAGCTACACTACCTTCACACAGGAGCCAAGCGCACCGTCTTTCACCGTAACATAAAACCCCATAACATTCTTTTGGATCACAATATGGTGCCCAAACTCTCAGATTTCGGAATTTCCTTACAGGGTCCACGTTTCATGTCGAAGTCAAAACCAATTGAAGTAAAACTCGTGTTAGGTAAATTTTAATTTTATAAAGAAGACGTTTACAATATGTTGAATATTAATGTTTCATTAAATTTATCTATTATAATAAGTAAAAAATTTAATTCAATATATATATATATATATATATATATATATATATATATATATATATAAATTTCATATAAATATAAATTTAACTCTAACCCCATGTTTAGATGATAGGTAATGAAAAAAAAAAATGAGAGGAACGGAAATAATTTCTCTTATTTAAGAGTGAAAGTAACATATGAGGAACTATTTCTCTTTTTTTTTTCTCTCAAATACTCAACTTTTATTTCCTCCAAAATTGAGATAAAATCATTTCCATTTCATTCTCTTATTAATCTTCTAAATAAAGAGAAAAATAACTATGTTCCATTCCTTCTCTTTTCTTTTCGGTCTATCCTCATCTATTCCGTTCCATTCCATTAATGAAAAAACATTCAAATATAGTGTAAATTTATTATTATTTTTATTTGACTTTCTTCTTTTTCTTCCAATTAGAATGCTTCAACATTTTTTTTTAGTTTTTCCAAATTTCAAATAACAATATCAACTTGATGGCAATAGAAGGTTCGAGATGTCTATGTCAATGTTCACACCCACCAATGGTTCCTTGTTTTCGTTGTTGTTGTTCTAATAAGGTTCAGTTGCTGTAACACCCCAAATTTCTTAAACAGTTGACAGTAATTTTAATAGTTAACAGAAATTCTACTATTTAGTGATTTCTGTGTACTGTAAAATTATTTTGAGTATTCCGTCAGCATATTTGACCGTTTTAAATGATTTACTCCGTGTTAGGAAAATAATAATTTTCGGGCCAGAAAAATTTTAAGTAATTTAATTATTACTGAAAAGTCTTAATTATTTTACGTAATCTGATTTGATATTTGTGAATTTTCTAATTTTTATGATTTTATGGATAATTATGAAAATTTTTTACTGTTTGTGGGCCCAAGGGGTGTATGTGGGCCCAGGTGGCCATACGTGGGCCCAGGTGGGTCTCGCAAAGTGAAAATTTTTCTACGCATAGAAAAATTTGTACTGTTTAGATGGAGACAGGGGATCTTACTAAACCTGAATCCAGAAACAGTTTTTAAAATTTTATTTTACTGTGTTTTGTACTGTATTTAATTATCGGGTGATAAAAATACAGTAAAAATATTATTCAGAAGGTAATAGCAGATAGAAAAAAATAAATAAATATTATATTACTTAAGTCAACATTGGTGGTTTGGATATCCACCATTGATTTAATCAACGATGGAGACTTGATCTTGATTTAATCAACGGTGGAGATTTGATCTTAAAAGTGAATAAGATCATTTATAACAATTAGATGGATATTAAATCAAGGGTAGAGATTTAGTCTTAAAAAGTGACAAACACCATTTATGACCCTTGGATGTAAAGTTTGAAGGAATAATCTTAACCTTTCATTTTGGAGACATATCTAATGACTAGAATTTAAAAAAGATCCAATGGCCTAAATTAAGTCTTCTATCTAAAGCTACACCTAAAGTCTATCTTAATTCTAACCATTGAAGTAATCAATGACTAAGAATGCACAAATAATGGTGGCTTAGAGATTAGTCACATTTTGAAGAAGCAAGGAGGGGGGGACGGTTTTGTGATGAATTTTGGAGCTAAAGAAAAACTTTATGACCATTATTACTTGTCTTGGTCAATGTTACATCATTCTTGATCATTATTTGCTTTGTTTGCATCCTTAGGAGATTGCTTGGAGGGGGGGACGATTTTGGTGTTGCTTAAGGCCATAGGAAAAAGTTTGAAGGCCATTATGAGTTATCTTGATTTGTCTTTATCATTCATTGATTTTCCTAAAGCAAGACTTAGCAAAAATATTCTCTTCTTTCTCTCCAAGTGAAGCTACAGCCATGCACCCTAAAGGAGACCAAAGAATTCATTTCCATACTCCATATTATTACATCTTCATCTTTTCAGTCAAGTATCAAGAAGCAAAACCAAAGAAAACTTCATTTCTCTCCCTAAACACACCATTCGGCCATATCACTCAAAACCACCATCTAATCTCTTTTAATTTCATCCAACCATAGATCTTGAATCTACATGATATTCTAAACAACTTTCATGTTGAAGATTTCCTCTAAATCATTAATCTTCATGGACTTTCTTCAAGATCCATGTTATGGAGTATTTATGGTGAAGTGTAAGGAAACTTCATTTCTTCTCTCTTTTTCATGATCTAAATCATGTTTGATCCATGGTTCCTCTTAATCAAGCTTAGTATACTAATTTCTATGTATTTTGTTTTGTATTTGAGAAGCTCTTGGTGGTGAAGGACTTGGAAAGAGAAGCAAAACAATGAGCTTTTCAGGATCTTCAAGAGGTAAGAGGGAGATCCACCTCACCAACCAAGTATGGTGGTGAGAGATGGTTTTATATTTGGTAGATGGTGAATCCATGTGAGGATTCATATCCATGGTCTTGTAATTTATTTTTGGGTGTTTATGTGCTTTAATTTTTTGTCTATGCTTGGTATGCTTTGCATGATTTTATGATTTTGATAGTATGCTTAAAATATGTATGACAAGTATATGGCATGCTTGTAGTATTTATGATGAAATATGTATGTGTGTGCCATGATGTGTTGATGGAAAGAAAAACAATTTTTTACTCCAATGGCCAAGGGAGAAGGCTACGGTTTTTGATGCCCTTAATTAGTGTTCATGTTGAAATTGTTCAAGAACAAAGGAATTGATTTTTGGGTCCCTAGAACATGGTGAATTTCGGCCAAGACACCTCAAAATAGGTGTTCACAAATTAATATTTTCATGAATGATGAAAATAGATGATTTGAAGAATATGGAAAATAAACAAAGGATTTGTTTTTCAAGAGAACAAGAACACGGTTTTGAAGGGATTTTTATTGATTTCTTTTGTGTAAAAAGTTTCTAAATGTTTACTAATCATGATTTCAAAAAAAGAGATGGGCAAACGTTGATTTTAAGGATTTGCAAAGAAAGTGAAAAAGGATTAGCAAAGAATGTGAAAAAGGATTTGTAAAGAAAGTAAAAATGAATTTGAACAAATGGGTTTGGTTTTTATGACCATCGGTATTTCGGTTTTGAAAACAAAGATTTTAATGGTTTTGTTTGTGTGAAAACAGAAATGATAAATAATTGAGTTAGGAGGAAAAATGTTTGATGGCTTCAATGGCCAAATACCCTACGGTTTTGAAAAACTAGTTATGCCTAAATTTTTATGGAACAAAGTGATATTTTATAAAATGAAGTGTTTTGTCACTCGAAAGATTTGACAGTTTTCAATGAACACGTTCACGGTTTTTGAAGACTTGCGGATACCTTGATTTTATAACGAAATGATTTTCGCACAAGAATTTGGAAAGAGAATTAGAGCGTTTATCACTTGAGAAAATCAAGTTTTTGTAAACGAAAATATTTTTGAACTTCAATTTATTTTGAAGAAGGTTGTGTTTGGAAATGATTTGGGAAAAATGAAGAATATAATGACATTTTGAAAATTTACTAACATATAACTGATTTTCGAGTTTTGAAGTACGTTAGGAAATTCTTAAAGTTTGAAACATTGATTTATATCAATGAAAAGTGATTTTGTGGGTTATATTTGGAAAATGATTTCTTGAGTATAGAATCGTGGAAAAAGATTTTCTTAGTAAGAAAAAATATTAAATGAAGTATAAAGTTATATTATTTTGAGAAAAGTTGAAAAAGAAATTTTTGAAGGTTAAGAAATATTTTCTGTAATGAAATTGTGGTGAAAAATTATTTGCGTAGCTTAAAAACGATTTGAAATACAGTAAAATATTTCTACGCGATTTGAAGTATGTTAAAATATTTTTACGTGATTTGGAATACGTTAAAATATTTCTACGCGATTTGAATTACGTTTAAATATTTTTACGTGATTTGAACTACTGTTGAAAAATCAATATGTGATTTAAAAGTGATATGATATTTTTAAGTAATTGTGAAATTGACGGAAAATTGTCATGTGATTTGGAAAGTGTTTTAAATATTTTGAGAATGATGGAAAATGATTTACGCGACTTAAAAGAATGATTTTTAAGTTACGCAATTTTGAAACAGTGGAAAAATACTATGCGATTTGAGAAACGTATATTTTTACGCGATTGGGAAAAACGTTGAAAAATTTGTACGTGGTTTAAAAGTGCAACAGAAGAGTTGCTGTATTTTAAAAACGTAACAGAAATGTTACGCAAACATGACAAAAGTATTTTATGACTATAAAAACATAATAACATGATGATTACTGTTAAAACAGTGTTCATACACTGTATGAGAAAATGACAAGTTTTGCCTGTGATTGGCATTTGGTGCATTTTATATGCATTGGAAAGATATGCCTGTGATTAGCATTGGTGCATTATACATGCATTGGAAAAATATGCGTTGAGGCATATGATTAAATTGAAAAGATTTGGCCCTTGTGGTTAGACTTGCACTGATATATTCATGCATTATATAAAGTATAGCTAATAGCTATTTTGGCCCTTGTGGTTAAAGAGGGAATAAGAATTGATAGTGAGGTCTATGATGGATCTTGGGGGCGTCAAGGCGCGACGGTCGACCAGTGGATATCTGTCTGTGGGCTAAGGCTGGACCATATGCCACTTGGCGATGCAGTCCGTTCACTACAAAAAATCAGTAAATTAGCGAGGGAAATTTCCCTCGCTAATCCCTCGCCAAAAAAATTTGCAAGGGATTAGCGAGGGATTAGCGAGGGAAACGTCCGTCAGTTTTTTTTAGTCGCTAATTAGTGAGGGCACATATTCCCTCGCTAACCACAAAAATTTTCCTCGCTAATCCCTCACAAAATTTTAAACTACTGATAACTGTATTCCCTCGCAAATTTGCGAGGGAAATTCCGTCGCTATTTCGTCGCTATATAAAGAATATACGCACCAACTCTAAATCTATTACAATCAAAATCCCTCGCTATTCCCTCGCTAATCCCTCGCTAAGTTCCCTCGCTATTCCGTCGCTAATCCCTCACTGAGTTTCATCACTAATCCCTCGCTATTCACTCGCTGATCCCTCGCAAGTTACATTATATATTTTCCTCGCTATTCCGTCGCAAATCCCTCGCAAATTAGTTTTTTTAGGCCAATTTTAAATGTAAAAGACTTAGTTTTTAATATCCAATATACCTGTAAATCTTTTCAATCAAGATTATCCAGCAAATAATAAAAAGCAACAAAATACAAATCCAAAATAAATCTACTAATTATTTAAAGTTATTATATAAGTTATGTAAGTTCAAAATTTCATACAATGTCATACAAAATAAGAATAAACAGAACATGCAATCAATCTAAGTTTGCTTCGTCTTCGTCTTCATAATCATCATCCTCTTGACCCTCCCCAGTTGCTTCACCTTGCAATGGTGCTTGTGGAGCAACATTTGCTGATTGGATCGTAGATAGAAAGGGCGCAAACATAGGGACTAGTTGAGTCTGGACAAAGGAAGTCATTGCTGTTGCCACTGCTGCACTTATGGCTGTATTTATAGCTGTATTTACAGCTGTATTTACGGCTTCAGTTATGTCCTATGTCAAAGGTGTAGAGCGAAAAGGACCCACAACCTCCGAGGATGAAGCATGCATGGTGTTATTGTTAATACCAATGTGTAAGTTGTTACCTATGCCATGCACTTGTCCCTTCTTGTTGGGACCCGCCGCATCCAACCATACCTGCGGGTCAACCATAGGATGAATGGAAGAGTTTTCTCCATATTTTTATGACATTGCTGCGTCGTATGACTCCTAAAATAACAAAACAAGAAAAATATTAGCAAAAAAATCAATAACTTAACAAATATAAATGACTTAAATTATAAAGACACCTACAATGAAGTTCCTTAAGCGCTTAGAGACATAACTTCCATCTTTCTTCTTATGAACTTTGGCATAGAGATCTCTGTAAGAAACTTGATGCTTTAACTCTATCTCCTATAATCAGATGTAGAAGAATATATGATAAATATATATCAAAAGTAATTAGACAAACCCTCTAAAATACCAATGTCTTTATGTCATACTCAATATAGCAAATAACTCAAGTAATTACAAAAAATAAAGGTGAGAGAGTCTTGTGCATTTGAGTTAAGGAAAAATGAGATTTTCATTAACTAGAGAGTGCTCAGTAATATCAACACAAAATTTCTAAACCACTATTTACTTCAGTCGAGAAACATGCAACCATTTCAATTACACAATCCATTCAATAGATACATATATAGGTATACACATAATCAATACATTAGTAAAGAGCTTCCACGATAAAACATGAAACTTTCACTAATGAATTGGTCTCAATTTCAGAATTTACCTATCACAAGCATCCTCCAATAGGAGGTTTTATACGTAAAATGTGGTCTCTGACTTAGAGTTTGGCTATATCTCCTTTAGAGAGTTTAAGAAGAAATATGAGACATCTAAAACCCACAAATAGCGACAAAACACACATATACAATCCCTTATTTCTTAGATAATAGATAAATGAAAATTCTTTTTCTAATAAGTTTATATTCACAACTCAAAACTTTAAATGATTTTTATATTACCATCTTGTACTTATGTTGACCAAAGGAAATCGACCCTCCTATATGCTTAAAAATTGACTCATTTTTAAGCCAAATTCCATCGTTTAGACCATTTTTTTATTTTTGAAGATTTTTTTTTCATTTTTTAGTTCCATTTTTGTGTAGTTTTTAGTGTGTGGTGGTCCCATATTTTTTAAAAATCATTTGATAAGTTAATTAGATTTATTTTGGTGTATTTTTAGTGTTAGTTAGTCAATTTTGTTTGTTTTGTGTTTTTGAGTTTTCAATGTTGCATGACGAGGTCCAACCTTGGTATATTAGATCATTTTGATCCTGAGATAAATAGGACTTTTCATTCCCTGCATAGGTTTAATAGGACTGATTCTACACTTGATGAACATATAGGAAGTAATGTACATTATGTTTAACTTACAAAGGGCAAGGAACCACAATTTCAATCATTTCCAGCTCAAAAATCTCATTTTTGGGTCTTGGTAATCGATTACATCACCCTGGTAATCGATTACCAGGTAATAACTGAATCTCTGTAATCGATTACAATCTCATTGTAATCGATTACGTGATTCCCAGAACCACGATTCGTAACTTCAAGGACCTGGTAATCGATTACACAGCCCTGGTAATCGATTACCAATTGAGCTGAACCTCCGTAATCGATTACCCACAAGTTGTGATCGATTACGTGATTCCCAGAAGCACCATTTCGTGACATCAGAGGCTTGGTAATCGATTACACCACTCTAGTAATCGATTACAAGCTAGACAGAATCTCTGTCGATTACACACAAGATGTAATCGATTACCAGATTTCTAGAATCACGATTTCGTACCCTTAAGAGCTTGGTAATCGATTACAAGCCCCGTGTAATCGATTACCACACGTAAACTTGCAGAAAACAGAGTTCTCCAGGTCCTTTAACTCAAACCAAACTAATCATTATCATGTTTAATCAACAAGTTACTCAAATATATCTTCAAATCACGCAAGAGGCATCAATAAACTACACAAACCCAACAAAATGCACTATCATGAAGGACAACATAAAAATGAGAGAACTTTATACATGGATTCAAAAATCAATAACAACACACATACAAGACATTCCCAAAGAAACGAACATTAGCAACCAAAGTTCAACATGGTAAAACATCATGGAATGGATTTCCATAAACTACAAACCCAACAAAACACCGCACCCTTCTCCAAACCCATGGATTTCCACCATCATTAGCAACCAAAGTTCAACATGGCAAAACATCAAACACCTTGAACTCACTCTAATCCTATCACTTCTGTCATTCCATAAAACCCTCCAACAATAGCATATAACAACATACAGAAATTTTATCAACAACATAAACCCTCTGCCATTCTCAAACAACCCAACCTCACATCACCAAAATATTTAAATATTTAAATATTTAAACGAATTTTCACAAGAGGGTCACTGCCACAAGAGGGTCACTGCCAAATCCACTCACATTGCAGAAAAAAGAAGCTTAATGGAAAAAGAAGCTAACAGGGCTTACCTGTGAAGCGAGGGAGAGGTTATGAGCTGGAGCTGTGATGGCCGAATCTGGAACTGCGAGCTGGAGCTGTGATGGCCGAATCTGGAGCTGCGAGCTGCGAGTTGCGACAGGTGGTGGCCAGCTGCTACAGGTGGGAGAGAGCACGAGATGGAGAGGGAGATCTGGGCAGCTTTGAGTGTGAGGGAGAGGGAGATCTGGGCAGCTGAGTGTGAAGGAGAGGGAGAGGGAGATCTGGGCAGCTGAGTGTGAGGGAGAGGGAGAGGGAGAACACGAGAGAGAGAGTGTTTGTGTGAGAGTGAGAGTGCGGTGAGAGGGGAGGTTCTTTGAGAGTGAGAGGGAGGTCCGAGAGTGAGAGGGGGTGAGGTTCTTGAGAGTGAGAGATTTTTAACTTATTAGGTTTTGCGATATTTTCGTGAGAGATTTTTAACTTATTAGGTTTTGCGAGGGATTTGTGACGAAAATATCCCTCGCTAACATTTTATCAGTTTAGCGAGAGATTTGTGACGAAAATATCTCTCGCTAACATTTTATCAATTTAGCGAGCGAACTTTCCCTCGTCATTCCCTCGCTAAAATTAGCGAAGGATTTTTTTCCTCGCAATTCTCTCGCTATTAACTCACTATTTATTCCTCATATTTATTTTTAAAATCTAGCGAGGACTCAGGGTTCCCTCGTTAATCCGTTGCAATTCCCTAGCTAATTAGCGAGGGATTAGCGAGGGAAATTTTCCCTCATAAATTTCCGTCGCTAAATCGTGAATTTCTTGTAGTGGTTGCAACGCATTGACGATACCCGATAAGAACACGATTCTTTTCAACGACTGGAAGATTGTCTTTGGGCTAAGGCTAACAATTAACAGAGCATTTTCCTCTAAATTTGTAAAAACCTCCATGGAGTTGTTTTTGAAAAACTGAGTCTATGTGCGCATGCATGAATCTGAACATTTATACCAGTATAATATATTAATTGAGGAATATTGGCTATGACAACTGTTTTGAATACTTGGATGATGATGATGATAATTAGACAATATTGAGAGCATTATCGTAATTGTTGTTTATGATAACTGAACTGATAAATGATTGGATGGTGATAGTTGATTAATATTGATGGTATGATCATAATTCTGGTATGATCTATCTGTATGATATGTTGTTTGTGTTATCTCTGTGCTACCATGTTGGTATTGGCGTAGGTGATCTCACCTCTTTGTTATATTGTTTTGCTGTGTCTGTATTGTTAAAATAATACAGTAGAAGGAACGAGTTGTCTTAGACATAACGGGTGGTAAATGTTCTGAGATTGGTGACAACATGGTGGAGTGGACATTCAGGACTCGCTGGTGTACAATGTTAACAAAGAACAGATGTCTGATGCATCAAGATGGATATAAAAAAGAATAAGTATGTTAAGTTTTCTCGTTAGTATTGTACCGTGCTATTAAGTAGGACCCATGATGGGGTTGGCTACTGTTAAAAAAAAAAAAGAGTCTGTTAGTTTTATATTTCTCTTTAAATTGTTAAATATTAATTGGTGTCAATATTATATATTACTCAATAAAGAAAAAAATTTTAAAACCACGTTTATAACTTAAACCTTTTATGAACTTCTTTTTAGATTATGAGTTGGGAGTCGAACATGTGATGCCCTAAGGAGGGTGTTACAGTTGCAATTACAACAACATCTGTGAGAAAGAAGAACAGAACAAATGGGGTTGGTTAAAATAACAAACTTTTTTTTAAGTTGTTTTTGTTAAAGAATCCAAATAAATAAAGAGAAATACAAAACATTTGTAAAGAAGAGGTTAGGGATTCATTGACACTGCATAATGTAATCAAATACAAAAGAATAATATAACATAAATACAAAGGGACAATATATAGGCTAAACAAGGAAAAGAAAAGACTATTATACTCTTAATAAACAATAAAACAAAATAACTCAATATTTCTTAACTTTTTGTTATCTAGTGGTGAATTGGGAACTTGAGTGAAGGTTAGGAGCAACGAGGAAAGGGTGTGAATTATACGGTTAAGATTATAGTTTGCCATTGGAAAGGGGCTTCAACTTCAATTCTTCATCTTCTGCTTTTGGTTCAGCGGTTGATCCTTGCTGAAAAGTTTCTTTATTTTTGTGTTTTGGTTTGAAAATGATATCAAGTTGATGTTATTCATGGGTAGGTGGTGTTTTTCTTAGTTTGGGTAATTCAACCGAGGAACCTATGCAGTGTTGAGATAGAGAGAATGAAGCAAAGAGGAAGAGGAAGACAAAGACAATGAGTGAGAAGGAGAAGGAGAAAGAAATGAAAGAGAAAAATAAGAAAAGAAAAGAAAATAAATAATATGGTGAAGTTAGGATTTTTTTTTTTGTAACTTGTTGAACATGTTATCGATAATAATTCTCAATCATAAATATAAAATTTTTATAAATAAATAAAAAAGAATTATGAAACATTTATATTTTAAATTATTTTAGGAATATTTTAAACTTTTCCTATAATTATAAGCTTACGGCAAAGAATTTTATCAATTAAGTAAACTAATACTTTCACTTATAGTTACATACCAGGTACATAGCCTGAGTATGCCATGACCTTCACAGGTAAATGTGATGTTTACTCATTTGGTATGGTTACCTTCATGGATAAATGTGATGTTTACTCATTTGGTATGGTTTTACTAGAAGTGGTGTGTGTGTTCTGAAATGGATTCAAAGGGTACTCGAGATAGGTACAAATATGGTGGTTTCCTCCTTGCACAGCTGCAGCCAAACATATGAAGTCTAGAGGGGTGGGTACCTGCAATGGGACTCCAACGCTCAAGTCAGGCTATGCACAAGAAGTATTTAGCAATGGAATAGTATATATTAGCAGACCTGTTATTAGGTTAACTTAACCTGTTATATATAGAGAGCGTCACTGGAATACTCATGCAATCCACGTAGGATGAAGTTACATTAGGATCGTGCCTTGGTAGAGGTTTCAGCCTATGATCGTTGAGGTCCGTCTCTGACCTTGTCGGGACTGTCCCACGATCGTTGAGGTCCGTCTCTGACTTTGTCGGGACTGTCTCACAATCGTGGAGGTCCATCTCTGATCTGTCAGGGCCGTTTCCTTGGTGGCTAATCCTCGTTTTAGGGGGATCCTCATAGGTCTAACTATCGTTAAAGTCCGATGCCCTGGACCGAGGTCATAAGACCTTGGCCGGGGTGTTGATGGTGGAGTCCAGTAGTTCATGCATCGGGTCGATCCTTCCAGATGGGACCCTGGACTACGGTCCAGAACAGTTTCCCCCAGCTTGGCACTTTGGATAAGACCTAAGTGTCAAGATATAGGATCATCAGACTTGCTACGGACTTCGCCCCAGCTTTGAAGTCAGGTTTCGCGGTGTCTCGTGTTGAGGCCGAGGTCCATTATTGAGTGCGGGGTATCCCGGAGGTTGGGATGTGGTTGGAGACCGTGGTGGGTCCTTACCTACATTGTCATTCCTTGTTCTGAGGTTTTCTTTCTGTTGCCCCCTAGTATGGTTTCACGGGGTCTTGTGTCATGCAACAGCGTTCTTCATTGATCTTTGGATCCTTTGGAAACTGCTGCTTTTGATTTCCTCGAGAATTGAGGAGCTTTTAATGGGGGACGTTAGCTTTGCTCAGTTTCCAACTGTCCGCTGCTCCTATAGCCAATGGCAATGGGAGAGCATTAAACGCAGTTTTTATGGTTTGACAGGCTCTTCCTTCCTAGGAACCAATCGAAGCATTCCATTCTCTCTATAAATAGAGGATATTTGCGTACGACTATGGTATCCCTTTTTCCCTTCTGCGTTTTCATTTTGGAAGTGACTTCTCTCAGAGAAATGGTTCCTTCTTTTCCTATACGTTTCTGGAGAGTTTTGTCTCTTGCGAGAGTTTTCTTCTTATTTTTTCCCAAATCTCTAAAACTCTTAGCATGCCTTTGTGAAGGTTTTCTTAAGTAGATATCTCACTTTCTCAGTGTATTAGCAGTAGATGTCTCACTTTCCTAGCATACGCTGATTACTTGCTTGATATTTCTTCGTCGCTGGGGAGGCTTGAGATATCTGTCGTGTTAGACGGAGGCATCTGGAGGGGTAGGGCCCAACGTCACTCTCCTTGCCGACATATCCTAAGAGCAGTCGGATATGCAAGAGGGACTATTGGGATTGCTCCGTAGTTTGAGGTTGCTTGGGGTGATCAAGGTTCTAGTGGAACGATCCTCCCATGAAGAAACTGTGCCCCGTCTACCAAAGAAGAGTGCGCCCCAGTCTCTTCCTACCTGGCAAAGAAGGAAGTGAAGAAAAGCGGTGGGTACCGGGGTTTGGCAGCAGTGTTTCGCTCCGAGTTTTGAAATCAATCCACTTTTTCAAGATGCTGCTTCGGGGGGGAGGAGACCGGTGCTAGTTCTTGGAGGAAATGTGGATGCAACATGACCCGGGATGCCAATGATGTTAATATCGGTTTGCACCTCTGGGGTTTCTTTCCTTATACGTTCCATGTCTCTATACTTTCTTTTCCTTCTTTTTGATGTAAGATGATGTATGGAATGAGAAATTTAATAAAATTTAGTCTCACCGTGTGTGGCGGAGGCATCCTTCTGAGGCTTTTTACATCAGTGGGTGCGGAGGCCAGTACGTGGGTATGATTTAGTTTCCTTTGTTTGCCCATTGCTGCATTTGGATCTTCGAACTTGACTTAGTTCTGACCCTGAGCCTCTGTGTGTCTTCCAGGAATTCGAATGGCTAAGAGAAGGGTGCTAAGAATTGAAGAGCCTGCCCCAGTTCCGGAAGCTCGTGAGCCAAAGTATCAGGAGGCCGAGGAAGAGGCGGTTCGTATTTGCCGAGGTCCGGGATTGCCTTATACCTGGATCGCCGACGATGCCTTCGATAGGATCTCCCGCTATGAGTCTGGGACCGAGTTGGACAAATTAAAGGATTACTTGGAGCTTACCGAAGGAGGATCCCGGGATGATGAGTTCTTGATCCTGTCCCCGGGGAGAAAACATATGTGTTCTACCCGTCAAGCGGGGGAACACTTCATGTTTCTCTACGAGGACTTCTTCACGAGGTTCGAGCTTCGGCTTCCTTTCAATGATTTCCACATTGCCGTCTTACGGACTCTTCACGCCGCCCCTAGTCAAATCCACCCCGATGGTTGGGCAAACATCCTGGCTTTTGAAAGAATATGTCGACTGTTGGGGTTGCGATGCTCCGACAGGGCATTTTTCTATTTTCACACCAGGTATTCCGTCCACGGTGCTCGCGCTCGTCAACAATCTTGGTTGTTAGTGCGATCCCAGTAAGGAAGGATGGTGTTTTTCCTATACTTGGAAAGTTATAAGGACTTCAAAGAAAAGTTCTTTAAGTTAACGGCGGCTGGCGGAACTCATCCATTCTGGTTGGGGAATGACATGGAGCCGACATTTAGTTTATATTGGAACCCGGCAGCATGGAGCATCACGACTCAATCGTTTGAGAGGGAGATCGGTCACCTGTGTGACGAAGAGGTTGAGTGCGTCAACTTCTTCGAAATGTGGGTTACCGAGGTCGATAAAATCCAGCCCAAGGATATATTGGATGTCATAGATGATGTGGAACTTTGGGCTGTGCTAGGTACTATAGGCCCTTATTCATGTTTATTTTCTTTTCCTTTGCCGTTTATATGGACCTAATTGCCTGTGTTTGCTTTTCAGAGAGCTTGACCGAGATGTCTGAGGAAGGAAACACTCTGGCTATTCTTGAAGCTCTGAGGGCCAGGAGTGAATCGGGGCCTTTAGATCCTGCCGCAGACGTGGTGCCAGTCTCATTACCCCGTTAGACCGAGGTGCCAATCGCGGAGAGGGAACCGATCCCAGTGGAGGATTCCCCCTTTCCCCCACGTGCGGGGCATAAGAGGAAAGTGGTTGGTGAGGGGCAGTCAAGTGACTGGAGTAAGAGGACCGCGGTTGAGGAAAGTGCTGACCCAAGTAGCGGGGGGCCAATCAACCTGTATCACGAGAATCCGGATCCCCGTGAGTTTTTCGATAGCTTCCTCCTAGATGAAGAAGTAGAGGCTAAACTGGCCACGCGTAGCGGGAAGGATGCTCTCTGTTGCTTCCAGACTCTTGGGCTCCGTCTTGCCATAGAGGCTCGGTACTTGGAGCATGTGATCAAGGACAACGAGCAGAAGGTTGCTGCCGCGGAGCGGGGTGAAAACCAAGCTCTTAGGGAAAAGGAAGAGGCTATTAAGGCCAAGAATGGTGTTGAGGCCTTGAACCAAGAGCTGAAGGATGAAGTGGCCACCCTGAAGGATGCAGTGAAGGAAAAGGAGGCCAGCTTGGCGGAGGTCAGAAGGTGTATGGCCGAGTTAAGAGCTGAGAATGAAGGTCTTCACGTCGAGAATGAACGTCTCGGCGGCCAGGTTACCTCCTTGAAGGGCGATGTTGGGACGCTTATTACTGTCTGTACCAATATTAAGGAACAGCAATTCCAAAATGCTATTAAACAAGTTCAGTTCTTCAATCCCGAGGTTGATCTGGTTCTGAGTTCCTTAGACTTCGGGAAGGTCGTCCAAGACGGCCAACTCGTCGTTCCTCGTCTTGCTGCTGCTGGTCCAAGTGCTGGAGACTCTTCTGCAGAGTGATTCAGATGTTTATTCTTGCCCCCTGCGTGGGGTTTTATTTTTTGTATGGACAAATATCGCTCCTGTTTTTTCAGAGTTTGCAATTGAATTGTCTTTCGTTGTATTTCTTTGCTTATTTTCGGGGTTCAACGCCCTTTGGGAATTTTGATGAGACCGTAGTTTGGGTCCAACGCCCGCTTTAGTTGAGCGCCTTGCGGCTCCCTTTAGGATTTCGTGTGATAAAAGATTTTATAAACCTTGGCTTAGGATCCAATGTCCAAAGTGATTTGGCATTTGGGATCCGTGCCTAAGGTAAGAAACCTTATTCGGGGTCTATTACCTTCTGTTTAGGTATTTTGGATGCCGCGTGACTTTGGTTCGGGGACTGGTTCATGCCAGGGTCTTTCGTGCTCATGGTTTAGTGCGAGAATTTTTCCAAGTCGAGATTTTTCTACTGCACTACCTATCTAGCACAAGACAATTTCCCGGGTGGTACCATGGGTCTTTCGTGCTTATGGTTTGGTGCGAGAATTTTCCCAAGTCGGGATTTTTCTACTACACGACCTATCTAGCACAAGACAACTCCTCAGTTAGTACGATGAGTCTTGGGTCTACGAGGCCGGTCTTCAAAAACTCCGTTTACCAAATTGGGCTAACTTTGTGATGGATGTTTCATTAAATATCTGGAAGGATAATGTTCATACAATAATTTGGGCAAATCAGACATAAAGAAGACTAGGAGACTAGGCCTTAAGAAGCACTTAGCTATAGTACTTTATGAGTTTGTCTATGTTCTAAAAGTTCTTCACTGGCTTGCCCATCAAAGTTTTTAGGGTGTAAGCTCCTCTGCCAGTACTGATTACAATATGGTAGGGGCCTTCCCAGTTAGGGGCTAACTTCCCTTGGGAGGCATTCCTTCCGCCGATGTTAGCTCTTCGGAGTACAAGATCGCCTAGCTGGAATCTTCTGGGAACGACCTTCAGGTTGTACTGGGTTGTCGTTCTTTACTTGGTTGCGGCATTGCGTATGTGCGCGATGCACTTTCTTTCCTCCAACAGGTCCAAGTCTTTCCTGATTAACCTGGGGTTATTATCTGATGAGAAGTTCTGGAGGCGCCAACTCGGTTCCTCTATCTCCACCGGGATCATTGCTTCGCACCCATAGGTTAATTTGAATGGGGTTTCACCTGTTGTGGAATGATGAGTGGTTCGGTAGGCCCAAAGGACGTGGTCCAACTGCTCGGCCCAGTTTCCCTTAGCGTCGTCCAGTCTTCTCTTTAACCCCCTGACAATAACACAGTTGGCCGCTTCAGCTTGCCTGTTTGTTCGGGGGTTTTCCACGACACTGCAGTGGTGTTTTATCTTCAACTCGTCAAGTAGTTCTTCGAACCACTTGCCCTTGAACTGCGTTCCGTTATCTGTTACGATGGACCCCAGGACTCCGAATCTGGTAATAATGTGCCACTAGGTGAACCTTTGAATCCGGGCCGAGGTGATAGTGACCAAGGGCTCTACTTCTATCCACTTGGTAAAGTAGTCCACGGCTACGACCAAAAACTTCAACTGCCCAGGTGCTTGAGGGAAAGGACCCAAGATATCCATGCCCCATTGGTAGAAAAGTCAGGGTATGGATGTCGTGGACAGTTCTTCTAGCGGGGCGTGATAGTGGTCAGGATGTCGTTGGCATTTATCGCACACTTGGACGTGCGCGTGAGAGTCTACCTCCATCGTGGGCTAGTAGAAGCCTGCCCTGAGTGCCTTTAACGCTAGAGCCTTGCCTCTGAGATGGTGTCCACAACTCCCTTCGTAGACTTCGGCCAAGACGTATTGGGCCTCTTTTGGTGTGAGACATTTAAAGAGGGGTAAAGAAAATCTGTGCCGATATAACTGCCCATCGAAGATGGTATATCTGACCACGATTTTCTTTAATTTGGCCGCTTCCTTGAAATCCTCGGGGAGGCTACCAGACTGCAAGTGTTCCAATAGTGGCGTGATCTAGGTACGCTCTTGCTCGTCAACCTAGAAGACGGCTACGTCGGAGACTGCGGGGTGCGAGAGGGTTTCCTGGATCACCGATCAGTTGTTACCTGGACTCTTGGTGCTCACTAACTTGGATAAGAGATCGGCCCTGGAGTTTTGTTTTAGGGATATGTGCTCTACTTTAACTAGCTGGAAGTTTGGGAGGAGTTCTTGCACTCTCGCCAGGTATTTCTGCAGGAGGGGCTCTTTGGCTTGATACTCGCCTCGGATCTGAGAGTTCACAAGCTGGGAGTTACTACAAAGTTTGATCTTTGTAGCCCCCAAGTCTCTGGCCATTGCCAGTCCCGCGATGCATGCCTCATATTCTGCCTGGTTGTTCAAGGTGGGGAATTCGAACCTTAGTGAATTCTTAATGGTCAACCCCTCTGAGTTTTCCAAGATTACCCCGGCACCGCATCCTTTTGGGTTTGAGGACCTATCCATGAATACGGTCCAGGATATTTCCTCGGTGCAGCCTGGGTCTGAGGTGAGTTCGACCAGGAAATTCGAGAGCGTTTGTGCCTTGATTGCTACTCTGGGCTCATAGGCTATCCCGAACTCAGAAAGCTCGATGGACCAGGCGATCATTCTCCCCGCTGAGTTCAGTTTGTGCAGTATCTGTTGGATGGGTTGATCGGTCCTTACGACCACGGGATGGC
This sequence comes from Ormosia emarginata, assembly GCA_029884605.1. Classification (NCBI taxonomy): domain Eukaryota; kingdom Viridiplantae; phylum Streptophyta; class Magnoliopsida; order Fabales; family Fabaceae; genus Ormosia; species Ormosia emarginata. The sequence continues at coordinate 7,339,379 of JAQQTP010000056.1, read as the reverse complement.
ATTGGAAGTACTGCCTCAGTCTCCTGGCCGTGATGATGAATGCAAAGGCGACCTTCTCTATCTTTTGATATTTGAGTTCGGGGCCTTGCAGTACTTTGATCACCAAATAGACCGGCTTCTGGCCTTCTGGTGTTTCCCTGATGAGTATCGAACTCACAGCCTCTTCGTGGACCGAGAGGTACACATAAAGGGTTTCCCCTAACTCTGGCCTTGTGAGGATAGGAGGGGATGCTAGGAGGCTCTTAAAGGATGCGAAAGTGTCTTCACAGTCTTGTGCCCACTCGAATCCTGTCCCCTTTTTCAATAGCTCGAAAAGAAGGAGGGATTTATGAGCGGCTTTGGCCAAGAATCTGGTGAGAGCCGCGATTCATCCATTTAACTGTTGCACCTCTTTCACGCTCCGAGGGCTATGGATATCGAGCACTGCCTTGCATTTGTCAGGGTTTGCCTCTATGCCGCGGTGGGTCAGCATAAACCCTAGGAATTTCCCAGCTTGGACTCCGAATGCGCACTTTCCTGGATTGAGCCTTATGTCGTGCCTTCTCAGCTGCGCAAACACTTCTTCGAGGTTCGAGGTATGTGATCCAGACGATGGGGTCTTGACTATCATATCATCGATGTAGACCTCTAGCATTCTCCCCATTTGTTCTTCGAAGACTCTGTTCATCATCCTCTGATAGGTGGCCCCAGCGTTTTTCAGCCCGAACGGCATTACCTTGTAGCAGTAGCTTGCCCTTTCGGTGATGAAGGTCATTTTATCTTGGTCTCCAAGGTACATTGGAATCTAATTGTACCCTGAGTAAGCGTCCATGAAGGACAGTATCTGGAAGCCGGAGGAGCTATCCACTAACTTGTCAATGTTTGAGAAAGGGTATAAATCTTTACGACATGCCTTGTTCAGGTCGGTGTAGTCCACGCACATCCTCCATTTCCCGTTTGACTTTTTAACCAGGACGACGTTCGAGAGCCAAGTGGTGTACGAGATTTCTCTTATGAAGCCGGCGTTTAGTAACCCCTTGACTTGCTCTTCGATGGCTTGTTGCCTCTCGGGGCCAACTTTTCTCTTTTTCTGGGAGACCGGCTTTGCATCCCGTTTAATAGATAAACAATGGCAGATGAAAGCGGGGTCAATCCCAGGCATATCAGCGGAAGTTCAGGCAAAAAGATCCTTGTTTTTCTGTAGGAGCTCTATCAGCTGGATCTTTTCCTGCTCTTCGACGTTTGCTCCTATCATGGTGACTTGGTCCAGTTTGTCACCCAGTTGGAGTGGGATCAATTCTCCTTCAGGCTGGGGTCTCGTACCTCGGATCTCTTCATGGACATCCAACTCGGTCATCAGGATGTTGACTTGATCGCGGGTGGGGCTGGATGTTCGTGCCTTTGTTTTTCTGGAGGCCCTACTAATCTTCAAGCTCTCATTATAGCATTTGCGGGCTGCAATCTGGTCACCCTTAACCGTGACCACTTCATTGTTCCTGTTGAGGAACTTCATGGGCTGGTGGGTGGTATAGACCACAGTGGCAATGCCATTTAGCGTAGGGCGGCCCAGGATGATGTTGTAGGCCGAGGGACAATCCACGACTAGAAATCTCACCTTCACCATTTTGTAGGTGTCATCGTTACCCAGGGTCAGGAAGGTTTCAAAGTAACCCACCGAGGTAACTTTTTCTTCGGAGAAATCAGTTAGTTTGCCTTCATACGGTGTAAGCACAGACAGAGGGAACTCCAGTCTCTCGAAGGCATCTATGAACATGATGTTCGCTTAACTCCCCTGATCTACAAAGATGCGACAGACTTCGGCGTTAGAGATTATTCCGGATATGACCAGGGGGTCGTCATGATCTTGGACAATGTCGTCGTAGTCCTTATCGGAGAAGGAGATGGGTGGCGCGTCCTTGTACTCCACGTGGGGTTTCCACGACGAAGAGCCGAATACGCTCAGGACCGCTGTCCGGAGTGCCTTCTTCCGAGAGTTATTAGACAGACTGCCCCCTGCGAATCCCCCCGAGATAGTACTAATGAGCCTGTCCTTCCTGTTACCCCCGCCTTGAGTATCCCGTTCCTGGTCTTGCCTGTTTTCAACATTGCGGCACGGAAGGGTCCGGTATCTTCTGGCAGGACTCCAACTTCTCCTTAGGTGCTGGTTTGGACTCCGCCTGGGGCTACGGCTTCGTCTCCTGTCCCAGCGCCTTTTGCGGTCTTCTCCTCCTCAGAGACCGCTGATGTACTTTTGCTGACGTCCCTCTTTGATCAGGGACTCAATAACATCCCGGAGTTAGTAGCAATCCTCCGTCACGTGGCCATAGCTCTTGTGCCACTTGCAATGTTTCGAAAGGTCCCTTTAGAATTGCTTCTTTACGGGTGGTGGCCTCTTGATATCCTGGAACTCGGTTTGAAGGACCTCCTTCAAGATTGTCTCTCAAGGGGTGTTCAAAAGAGTATACTCGGAATACTTGGGCCGATACCGTTCGTTCTTGGAGGATTCACGGGGTTGGTTGTTGTTGTGGTTCTTTTTTTGGTGAACCGACTCGCCTTTCTCCAGATTCTCTTTTGCGCTGGTGACTTCCTCCAGCTCGACGTACTTGTCTGCCCGTAAGTGAAACTCATCCAAGCTCATCGGCTTCTTTTTTGCCAGAGACATGAAGAAGCCCGAGTCAGTTCGGAGTCCATTTCTGGCATAATGCAGGGCTATCCTATCGTCCAGGTTTTCAATGCCTATGCAGGCCTAGTTGAACCTTTTAACGTACTCGCGCAGGGATTCAGAACTTCCCTAGTGGATCTCGGAAAGGGAGTCGATCGACTTTGGTCGTTCCTTTGTTGTGGTGTAGTGTTGCAGGAAACGTTGCGTCAAGTCTTCCCATCCAGTGATCTTTGTGTGTAAGGTGACAAACCAATGGAGGGCGTCCTTCTTTAGGAAGAAGGGAAAAGCCCGGCATAGTAGTTCTGGGGTGTACCCGTAGAGCTGCATGGACTAAGTGTAAGCGTCCAGATGCTCCTGGGGGTCCGTGGTTCCGTCATAGGCCTCCAAATTGCTCGGAGGCTTGATGTTCCTCGGAACCCTGTATGCCATTAGAGCATCAGAGAATTGTTGTTGATAGTCGGGGGCCGGGTTATGGTTTCCATAAACCCCAGCACCAGCATGTTGGACGGTGCGCTCGTTACGAGCTACATCTCGTTCTCCATTGTCGTTGTCCGTCCTCACTGATCTTTCAAGATTCTCCAACCGATGGCGTTGTTCTTCCAGCTGACGTCGTTAGCCTTCGATAAGCGCTGTTTGTTGACGCAACAACTCTCGAATGCCATTCTTTGTTGTTTCAGACTCGACATTATCTTCGTAGTGAGACGTATGGTCCACGTTGTCGTGGGAGGTTCCCAAGCGAGCATGTGCAGGGATCCTAGCCTCACGGTTTGTATTGTTTGCTCCACTGAGGAAAGATAAGCCTGTTACGAATTGAAACCCTTCGAGATGGGTCAGGGCTTTCAGCAGAGGCTGAAGTCTCGTGTCCATCGTTGAGAGTTTCCACCATAACGGGCCTGTTTCTGGCAGCGGAGGTTTCTAGTGGTGTGACGGAAGGAGGGTCACGCTATGCTGCTGAGCCCTGTATTTGGCCAGGGGCAGCATGCGCAGTGCTTCCCTTCCTCTGTTTGTGTCTTGTGCTCACCATAGTTAACGTAGGAATAGAAGTTTATCAGTTTCCCACAGACAGATAAATGTGATGTTTACTCATTTGGTATAGTTCTACTAAAAGTGGTGTGTGTGTTCTAAAATGGATTCAGAGGGTACCTGAGATAGGTATGAATATGGTGGTTTCCTCCTTGCGCAGCTGCAGCCAAATGTATGAAGTCTAGGGGGGTGGGTACCTGCAATGGGACTCCAACGCTCAAGTCAGGCTATGCACAAGAAGTGTTTAGCAATGGAATAGCATATATTAGCAGACATGTTATTAGGTTAACTTAGCCTGTTATATATAAATAGTGTGACTAGAATCCTCATGCAATCCATGTAGGATGAAGGTACATTAGGATCGTGCCTTGACAGAGGTTTCAGCCCATGATCGTTGAGGTCCATCTCTGACTTTGTCGGGACTGTCCTACGATCGTTGAGGTTCGTCTCTGACTTTGTTGGGACTGTCCCACGATCGTGGAGGTCTGTCTCTGATCTGTTAGGGTCGTTTCTTTGGTGGCTAATCTTCGTTTTAGGGGGATCCTCATAGGTCTGACTATCGTTAGAGTCCGATGCCTTAGACCGAGGTCATAAGGCCTTGGTCGGAGTATTGATGGTAGAGTCTGATGGTTCATGTATCGGATCGATCCTTCCGGATGGAACCCTGGACCACGGTCCAGAACAGTGTGCAAAGGACAGTCAAACAATTTTTGATAAGATGATAAAGTTAAAACAAAATTTGGAGCTGATTGAAAGCAAAGATTTAGACAAGTTTATTGCTTGCGGTATAGCAGTCATGAGTATGCGTTCCTTTGTTGAGAGGTTTCCAGTTGAGAAGATCATTGAACCGATTCTAGCGGGAAAGATTGCACCAGAATGTCGGGAAGTATTTATAGATATCATAGAAAGATGCTTGAAGTTTGATCCAAACGAGCGACCAATAAGTGCAACTTAAGCATGCTCTGTCACTGCAGGAAGAAGCAGGTATCAGAAAGACTAGTGGTGATTCTACCTTGTTATCTACCACTATTATTAATAATACTCTACCAAAGCAGGTGCCAATTTTAGCTGAGAATAAAATTGATGAATGGTGTAATTCCTTTTTTGCTGGTGGTAAAAAATTAATCTCGTGTTGGAATGCCAACAAGAATAATCTCCATGGCATGGGTGGTACCATAGTTATAGAAATTGTTATTCCTATTTCAGATCAAATTAACCTCCTTCTGGTTGTGTTGATCACTTGTTCCTATATAGTCTCAATATGAAAAATAAGCTCTAGTATAGTATCACGTGCTATGGTGGAGCTTCCTCGTTAGTCGTATGAACTGGTATTTTGAACATGTGCAATGCATCGAATAATAATTTTTATTGTATTTTAAACATCTTTATTATTAAACTACGTTTAAAAATATAACTAATTTTTAATTTTTTGTAATTTATATAAAACTAATAATGTGAATGATAATTAAGAACAATTATTCAATATAAATAAAAGAAAACATAATAGATGATGGTTTAATAAAGTTTTAGATCAACATATACTACTTCATCAGGACTTTACTAACAAAAACAATCAACTCTAATATCAAAATTAATAAACATAAATGATAAAAAAAAAAATCAGATGTAATCTTCATAACAATAATAAATAAAAACGTCAAAAAGTAATCTTCATATTTGACCTTACATTAAAAAAATAAATTAATATTAAGAATTATATAACTAAAAGAGAATAATTAAGAAACCAACCTTTAAAAACTACCCCATGCATAAAATTTCTTCTATTAAATTTTCTTGAAAGTTTTGTACTTTTGAAATTTGAATTTATTTGAAACTTGCTAATAATATACATGTTGCTAATAATATACATGTTTTAAAAAATAGTGGGAGATTACAATGTCTGTGAATGTCATATGTAGCTAAAGTCTCCATTCAAAACTCTTCTAATGTTCATAGCTATGAGTTAGAAAATCTCGTAATATTTGTCATAATCCTATCTAATACCTCAAAAAATAAATCTAATAGTTTTATTTAACATTCTCCGTATAAATGTCTTCACTCAATCTTGATTGCGATAGCCTTTCAAATTTACAAAGAGTAATGTTATGTTTGGTGTAAAGGAATGTAATGTCATTCCATATTCAATTATGAAATTAAAGGATTCCAGTATTTGTTAATGAAAATAAATATGGAATGATATTCTTATTTCACAAATCTGCGGAATTCTATTTCTCCAAAAAAAAAGATGGATTCCATATTTTTGTAGGATATAATTTTAATTTTTTTACCTAATATATCCTTATTTAATTTATAGATTGACAAAGATTACACTTCAATAATCTACTTAAGTCTAACTTATTTAATTTTATCTAACATAAATCTAACCTTCAAACTTTGTGCACTCTGCGTCTGAATGAGACAATAGAAGCTTTTACCCTTGCCTAGGATAGTAAAATAATATTATCAAAATTGATGGAAAAATGTTATCATCATAAAAAAAAAAATCAATGTGTGTTGGTCCGAGTGGAAAGAGTTCGGCTCCTTTAAGCATATGGTCTTGGATTCAATCACAAAATTCATGTGTATGAAAACAATATCGTTGATAAGGGTCTCCACTTAGGTATCTAATCGTATTCCGAAAAATTAGTTTCTCACGTATCAGGTGGAGATACTATGAGAAATAAAAAAAATGTTGTAAAAAAATAATCTTACATATTATTTCAAAAAGTGCAAATTATATTTATATATACATAATATATGGAAGAAAAAAGTATTTTTTATTTTTCTTATTAGGGATAATTTTGTCATTTACATCAATTTAGATTCAATTTCATATTATATTCCACATACCAAATTGTATAATTATTTTTTATTTCATATTGTATTATATTGTACCAAATTGTAAAATTGAAATAGGATTCTCATTCCAATTTATCAATTTTTATTCATATTTATATTCTTATTTCATGGAATTCTATTATTTGCACCAAATGTAAGATTTTTGAATTGTTGACAAAAAAGAATTAAATATGTAAATTAAAAAATATAATAAAAAAATAATGAATTAATTGATGGACAAAATCGAGTTATAAGATATTTTAAACCTTCAATTATAATGAATTTAATTTATTATGTTTTCTTATAATAGCACAAAAAATAATAGAAGAACCAAATAGGTGTGCTATTATGTTTACTTTGTCTTGAGATAACGCTCAAAGTTATATTCGGGCTATGAACCTTAGTTATATTATCACATCATGTTTACTTTATTTCTAAAAACAATTTCTTAATAAAAAATAATTTAGTCTGTAAATAAACTTTATTTAATTAATTTAACTGTGTTTTTAAGTAAAGTTTTTACTTTGTGTAATGTAGATATTAAAATAAAAATATTTAAAACAATTCATATATATATGAGTAATCTAAAAGATTATATAATTATTTAATATTTTCAATGATAAAATTATATTTAAATTAATTTTGGTATGTTTTAATGTGATATTGTCAACCCTATAATGATAAAATTTTTATTTATCCAAAAAATTAGTACATTATCCAAGACTTAAAATAAAAAAAATGTTCCCTTACCATAATTTTTATATATAAAAAAATATACCTATAAAAGATTCAAAATTATCAGTAAAAGAAAAACTTCTAACTTCAATTTGTCAAAAAAATTAAACATAATCATGGAAGGCAAAATATCCACGGTAAAAAGCGTTAGTTCACAATGACATCAATTCGAACATGGCAATTTTGATTCTACTATTGTGGTTTAAAAATATTATTTAAATACACAAAATATTCTATATTATCCTAGAGTCACTTTAATTTGATAATGACGATGAGGGTTAAAATTTCATGAAACAAATTTATAAGTAAATTTGTATAAAAAAAATCATCCTTAGTTTTCCATCCTCATTGTTAAGAATAAACCAAATTAATAATAAATGTCAATTTTTTGTTGTGAAATAATATCGTGTATAAATATCTTGCAATGACTAATAAAAAGCGAGCTCATTATATAACCAAGAAAAAAGAAAAGCAAGCCAACCTACCTTACCAAAAAATCATATTGTCAAATTCTCAATACTCATGCACTACAAAATTCCACATTAACTTTAACTATGTTCAATCACTTAAATTTTATTACCTATTATCACATATGAATAACACTTCAAAACTTTACAAAATTTTTACATAAATTATTATACATTATAATACTCTTCTCTAACACTCTTCTAACATGGTAATATTGATTCTATTGTTATAGTCACCAGATAATAATAGCGATAGACTTTTGAAATTTTAAGAAAATTTGATTTTTTTGTTGAATCTCTCCTCAATTAACTTTTGAGCATCTTTTTTCAGGTCTACTTTAGCAAATCTAAGATAACCCCAAAGTCAATATAGTGTTTCATCTTCATATTAACTGTCTGGTAAACAATGAAAAACAATTGTTAGAAAAATTATAAGATTTCAAAAAGAAATAAAAAAGACAAAAAATTCAACTACTTTATTAAAAAAATTCAAGTCTCTATACTATTAAACTAAATTAAAATGACTCATAATCTACGGATAGAAAACAGTTAGAGCATATGTAACAAATTATTCAGCTAAATCAATAAAAAAAATATCTTATGACATTCAATGTGAGTAAGATAAATGTAATATCTCATATCCTTATTATTTCACTTTATACTATTATGGTAAACGTATTGTGCAAATTACCAACAAATATATCAACTTAAATCACTGTATAATGAGAGGAAACATAAATATAACAATATATAAAATCAAAATATGTTATGCCAATCAGATTTTGCATACCAGAGGAGAAAATGGAAAGTTAACATATACAAATCTCAATGCAAAAAGTTGTTAGAATTAGAATCTAGCCTTTTACTTGTGATAGTGGTTCAGACTTCGGAGTACTAACAACAATCTAAACATCAGCTTACATTAATAGTTTATCAGCTTACATTAATAGTTTAACCAAAATCATCTATATGTCTTATTCCAAGCTATACACTAGAGGGGGAGGATTATTATCAATTACCCACATTTTTTCTTGCAAATCCTGTGCAGCTCCAGGAATCCAGAGTTTCCAAACTACTTTGAACAAATTAAGCTTAAGATATGTGAATTATTAAGTAAAAAATTATTGATAACGAACATACAAAATAGTAAGTAAGAATACACGTGGGAAACATATAGGAATTCCTCCTTGCATGCTTTCGGAGCCTTTATAATGTTTCCTACATTCATTTGGAAATAATTCCAAATTATTAAATCTTTAGTAGAAGAAATTAAAAAGAAGGGAGAAACCATTATTTATATAAGGTATTATAGGAAAAACTACCAAGCTTTAAATGCACTAAGCCACCGGAAAATTTATAACGAATTTGAATCAAAAGCCACTCTATGACCTGATCATTTGAATTTCTTGATGACCAATTTGAATCATTTTTTGGCACTCCACTGACCTTGATCACATCTTTTGACAAAAATTAATTTAGTATTATGGTAGAAAAATTTTGGCAACTCAAGATTACCAAGCAACTTACCCATGAGTTATGTCCCTTACCCTGTGCCACATACTTGCGATCTTCCATGCTCCAAAGCTGAATTAAATCATGTTCTCCTCCCGTTAAAATATATTTTTCACCAATATTGTTAAAACACAAATCATATTCTTCTTTAACAAATTATTAACTCACCAACTACGTTGCACGGGTACGGGGTACAAAAATTTTCAAAAAATAAGGGTACGGGTACGACATATAGATATATATAAAAATAAATAAATAACATATATATGTATATTAAACTAAAATCTCACAATAAAATATGATAACATAACACAAAAATTAAAACATACAAATTTCAACATAAAACATAGAAAAGAACTTAAATTGTTCAATCAAGACAACATCCACAATAAGAAATTGTAATATTTAAGTTGTTCAACATGACAACTTCTAAAGATGATTACAAAAATCAAACTCCAACAATCTCAATTTCATCATTTCCTTGCCCATCATCAGTGAAAAGAACAGCCTCCAAATCTAGTTCATCAAGAGAGAGACTAGCAACTTCAAGAATTCCAGCCCCTTCAAATGGATCACATTCATCTCCACCAATGTACCACATTTTAGTCTCACCCTCATTATAGTTCTTATTCTTCCTTGAGAGGAGACGAAGATTTGTGTGGACAAAAACTAAATCTTCAGCTCTCTTGGGATTTAGCCTATTTCTTTTCATGGAGTGGATAAAGAAATATGTGCTCCAATTCCTTTCACAACAAGAGGAAGAGGAAGATTGTGAAAGGAGCTTCAAGGCAATGGTTTGAAGTTTGGGGATTGAAGCTCCATACATGACCCACCATTCCTTTGGTGTCAAGTTCCACCTATCTTGCAAGCAATCAAATTGGCCAAGCTCTTCTTCACCACTTGAGAATTTAACAAACTCTGAAGTGACCACTCGCCTTTCTTAAAGATCCGGAAAGTAATCCTTTAGGCATTTGTTTCTCCCCATACAAATCTCATTGTCCTTATGTGGAGGGACTCGTTTTGGAGCTTCCTCAAGCCATTGTCTACAATAATACCTATTATACAGAATATAAGTTATGATTACTATAATACAAAAACCAAAGTACATCTAAGAAAAAGTAAAAGAACTTGGAACTTGAAAGTTAATTAAATTTACCTAGGATTAAGTGAATGAGCCAAGCAATGAAGAGGTGTGCAACTTTTATTCCATCCAGAAATTAGGATATCATACACCACTCCATAGAAGGATGAATGTTGATTCAAATCCTTTTCCTCATGTTGATAGACGGCTAGCTTCACTTGCTCAATCATAGAATCCCATTTCTCATAAATCAAATGAAGGTTTGGCTTATCGGTATTACAAGAATAAAGCATATCATAAATGGGCTTTGTAAAGCTTAGAATATAATCAATTTTATCCCACTAAAGGTCATTCAAAATTGTTTCTTTCACACAGGCAGCCTTTTGAACATCATCTTCTCTATAATGAGACCATTCTTCACTAATGACCATAGATTGGAGACCATGCTTAATAGTTCTAAACCTTTTAAGCATTACAATGACGGAGGGAAATCTAGTCTCAGCAATAGAAAGTAGCTTCAGATGCACAAATTGATTGTACATGGCTAGCCTCATGGAATGATTCATGATAAAATTCTTAATGAAAAATGCATCATCAACAACAACAGTAATCCAATGACACTCAACATAAACACTCTTATTATTTGGATTATTTTTAGGAGCACAAATATTTTTCAAAGTAAGGTTCAAGGTGTGCACCACACAGGTGACCAAAAGATATGAGGATGAAGGGATTCAACAATTGCTCCAGCAGCCTTGCAAACAGGTACATTATCAGCAATGATTTGCACCACATTTTGTGGTCTAACCTCGTCAATGGTGGACAAAATCAAATTAGCAATGTAATGTTTGTCCTTAAACTCACCAGAGCCATCAACCGCCTTCAAGAACATAGGTCCCGAATCCGATGCATCCATGAAGTTAATCAATGGTCTTCTCTGTGCATCAGTCCAACCATCACTCACTATACTCATACCTTTTTCTAGCCAAGTGTCTTTGATGGGTTGAAGTAATCTCAATATGTCAGCTTTTTCTCTTTGCAACATTGAAGTTCTTATAGCATTATAGCTAGGTGGAAGAAAACCGGAGAGGATAGTGTTTGCAGCATATGTGAATGAGCTAACAAAATAAGGATTTCTAGCCACATTGAATGGCAAACCAGCAGAGTAGAATAGTCTGGCTATTTCACATGACAAATGATCTATTGCCTCATTGTTAAATGTCCTTCCTATTGCACTCTCAGTGCCTCTTCTTCTCTTGCTCCCATCAGAAGACATTTCAACTCTAGGAGGGTTCAAACTTATAGAACCAGAGGGTAAAGGAACTTGCACTGCGTTTGCATTCTTCTCAATAGCCTCTCTTTCTATTTGCTTCATTTCTTGAAGATAGTCATTTAGCATAGCATTACATATGTTAATCTCATGTCCCTTTTCCCTCAATAGATGAGACCTCACTCTAAAATAAGATCTCTTGTAAGTTCCATCACAAAAATTGCATTTCCAACTTGCATTCCATCCTCCAGCCTTTTTACTTTGCAATATAGTCACATAAGCCCAAAGAGGACAACCATTTTCAGTTATGCCAGTTGCATATTTGCTAGTCAAAGAAGCAGAAAAAGTTGTGCCACTACCAGACCCACTGTCAGACCCAGCACCACCAACACTAGCAGAACCTTGTGAAAACATGGTGGGAAAGCAAAAGAAAAAGCTTTCACTGCCATACTTCCTAGAAAAAAAAGCGTTCACTACCGTCTGGTTACTAGAAAAAGAAAAAGAAGAAGCCTTCACTGCCTTGCTTCCTTGTCTGGGGCTCGGGACTAGAATGGGGGGATCAAGGTCATGCCTCGCGTTGCACTGGTAGTGCCGCTTGGATGGGGGGGTGAGGATCTGAAATAGAGGGCAGAGCGCACTAAAGTGAGGGCAGAGAATGGACTGGGTCGTGCCGCAGGTCGCCAGTGCTGGCTGAGATGAGCAAAGACGAGTTGGTCACAAGAGAAGCAAAGACGAGTTGGTCGAGAGATCTGGTCGAGAGAGACTGCAGATGGAGGTAGATACGGGTGATGGCTGAAGGATGAAACAAAATACCCAATATGAAGGCCAAACGACCGTGTTTTGGCCTCATTTAGGTGGAGCCGTACCCAACCAACAGGTGGAGTCGTACCTAGCCGCACCAAAGCTGTACCGGAGCCTAGCCAAACTAAAAAAAATTAAAAAATTATTGGGTACGCACCCGGTACGTACCCATCGCATACCCGGTATGTACCAGGTACCGGTACTCCTCACTGGCAGGAGTACCCATGCTTCAGAGCTCACCAACCACTTTACTTTAACAATTCTTCCTTTTATTAAGAAAAAGCTCATATTAGACATAAATCAATAATCTTTCTCCTGACATTTGCAAAAGTGCATCACCATCAGAATTTCACAAAGCTATTTTATGATTTGCTCAAAACTTCTTATTAGCCATAGTATCAGTAGTTTAAAACTAAACTATTTTATCATCTTAATACTTCCAGGTGCTTCAGTAAACGATCATTTCCCAAAAGTTGGGAGTGTTGAAACTGAGATATAGTACAGGTGAGTGTTGAGAGTTGAAAATCGATTATTGAGGGGCACAAAGTGATGAAAAACAACACTATCCATTTAATCATCTAGTTAACTGAGTACACAAGTTCAAATCTAACAATTAAAACAAACTCCAAAGTCAAGTCCATAAATCACCAGAGTCCCAAAACAACAAAGAAGATCGCCATAATTATATATCATTACCAAAATGTACTTTCCTAACACAAAAATCCATATTTGGTTGCTAAGAAAATGTAAGAACTTGAAACAATTATTATCAAAGTTAACTAGTTCATGTCTTTTATCCAAAATGTAAGGCAAGTTATACTTACCTGAATTTTGAGAGTTATGAGTTCAAGACCAAGTAAGAACTGTACCTTGTGTAGATATTATAGTGGATCAAAATAACAACTGTACAAATAGGATCAAAATAGTATATCAACCTGTTTAAACACTGATTAAGATGTAAAAAAATGAAAATGAAGAAAAAACCATATTAGACAAAAATACGTAGAAAGTATATATATGGAAAAAGAGGAAAAAAATTCTGAAATTTAAATGGATAAATTGTTCATTTACCTCAAATAACCCTACTCAAGTTTTGCAAATTATAGGATAGAGCTTTACTTACTCAAAACCAAAAGTCAAACATTTAAAAACATATAAAAGAAGTTGGTATAAAATAAAAATAGAGATTAAGTAAAATTGCAGAAAAAGGTAGTTTCATCTGTAGGATAAATCATATATAGTTAACATAGGTATATAATAAATTGTAAGTTAGCTTCTTGAAATGAAAATTAAATAAACTAAGAAGATCCATTTGCAAATCCAATCTAACTTTCTTTCTTTTCTTTGGGTCCTCTTTAGAGAAATAAAGGAAAAGACCATAATGCAATGTCAAATCAAAAGTCCAGCCAACCACAATGATATATAATACATGTCAACAACACTTTTCAGCAGCAACCTCATGAGACAACAATTGCTTTCTTACGCAATTGGATCATGTTCCAATAACCATATAAGCCAAGAAAAGCAAATGAAAATAAATCCATCAATAATAAATTAATGCGAAGTAGGAGGGAGTGATATACCTCTCTCACACTTGAAATTTAATCACATGGATGGTATGTGTTGCCAGGATGAGACAAAGAGGCTATGTCCATTTCAAGAATCTGAATAGAATAAAAAAAGTTGAGAAAACAATAAAAAATCAACGAAGCATATGATGTTTCACAAAAGACCGAAAGGAAATAGGAGCAAGAAATTTCCACCTATCTTATTAAGCATCAATAATAGAATTGAGCCATCACAATAGAAAAAGTTGACAATGCCATATTAACTATAAAGAATAAAAAAGGTATTGAAACAATCCACATACAAATTGAACATACCAGTGAGTTCTTCCTCCTTGTTGTGATATTTGATGTATATTATCCTTGATGCTTCTTTACAACTTGTCAGCTTCAAAACACTTGTATGGAACAACTGTTGGTTGTAACTAAGAAACAAAAAAATTCTCATTTACATATACAAACCTATTTTCACAGTAACAATGAGTAAAAACAAGTTATTCCTGGAGTTAGATGGAAGAAGTAGACATTCTTACAACAAGAAAAGAATTCTCCAGCACTCCCATTTACGCCATTATAAAAAAAGAGAATATTGAGAAAAAAAGAAAAACCAAATCAGGAAGCATTGTTTATAGGACTTGGAGGAGTATCAAGGAGTATCTATTAATATGAAGCATTACTAATCAAGTCTCTTAACAAAATCAGGTATCTAAAATTAGAGGCAAGAATGAGTGGTATGCAGTACATATGCAATATAAGGAAATAATGTAGATGGTGGTTCTTTATTAAATAAAAACTACTTAAGCAGAAGGAAGCCATAAAATTCGATGGATCAAGCATTCGAAAGTAATGGCACATTTCTTTACCTGAAGCCCAAATTAAAGACAGGTCAAGCAAAACATTTACGGGCAACACTTCTATGCAACATTTGAAAGTGATACTAATTTTACGGGTAAAAACAAATAAAAATCATATAATGTGCAACCTTACAATAAATATGCAAATGATCTAGAAGAAAGGAATGAAGCCTCGACCATGTGGGTCCTCCATAGAACTTGATCCATGGGTGACATAGTACCAAGCTTAGCAAAAACAGACTCAATTTGTATACGACATAAAGCTTACATGTGCAGATGCACCAAAAGGAATGTGTTGGGTACCAATAGTGAAGTACAATTCTTCCCCAGCTATATGACATAAATAACTAAATTAAACACCAATATTATTGCCAACTTGATCAAATGAGCAGAAAGTTTGTTTAAAATGAAGCCAACCAACAGGTATCATACTAAGTATGCAAAAACCCAAACTAATGTAAAGCTTAAAGAACCCAAACTATAAGGTAACAGAAATAGGCAAACAAAAAAAGACAAACAAACTCACGAAAAATGGAGCGGGTGGTGGCAAGAAGTGCAGATGGTGACGGCAAGAGGTGAACGACGCGGTGAAGAGAGAGATACGACATCGAAACAAACAGAATAGGGGCGACCCGAAGTGAGCCTCTGGGTTCTCCTTTGCGCATCTCTTCTTCCCTATGCTCGACCCTGCCTCGTTCCTTTCTCTCGATCTCTGGCACGATCTCTCTGTACTCATCCCCCTGCATTTCACTTTCAACTTTATCACTCTGTATATCTCTGAGCGTGTCATTCTCTCCGTTGCTCTCCCAATTTCTGAGTGCAACTCCCTCTTGTCCAAGCTCTCTCTATGTTGATGTGTCAGTATTTGTCAATCTGCATTTGATTAGAGAATTGGTTTAGTTTTTCACTTTATTGTAGAAGTTGCTAAGGAAAGAAATGAGGAGTGGAAGGCTAGCAAGTGATTCAAATTTAAAATTCAAAATAAACATAGCAAGTATCAAAGACAATGGGAATCGAGAGAAGAAAGGTGATGGGTTAGGTCAAAGACAAAACAATTAATGAGAAAAGGAGTTCCAAGAAGAAGAAGAGAAAAATGGATTGGGAAAAGAGAAAATGGCTATTGAAGAAACAGAAGGCTCATTAAATGAGTTCGTTGAAAGGATGGAAGGAAGGAGAAAGTGGGACACCGAAATGGTGAATCAATTTTTTAAGTACATCTGTAATAAATTATTTTTCAAAAAAAAGGTGTTAAAAATTGAAATAAAGGAATGGTTCATATGAAATGAAAAATGAATAGAAAGAGGTATAAGAATCGAAGAACCAACGTAAACGCAAATGGAAGAGTAAAAGACTTATCAATTGCAATAAAGAAAAATAAATACACGAAAGATATTTTTTCAAAATTTAAATTTTGAAATTCAAAAACTAAAAACATGTTAGTGGATTTTAAAATGGTTTTGGAAATAAATTAAAGAACACTGCTATATTACACGAATCAAATTTTGTGAATGCATCACGAAGATATTTATAATTAATTAGATTGAGTTAAAAAAATAATTATTATTTTTTTTAAAAAAATAATAATTATCGAACAAAACAGCAAAACACACAAAATTTGTTTCTCTTCGTAAACCGTTTCACGAATTGGTTCTCGTGATAAACAACATTTGCCTAAATTAAATAAGTTAAGTAGTATATTTGATAAAAAAGAGATAGTGTGATAAATGAATGAGGTCGATTTTAAACTTACTTAAGAAGCTTAATTTTTGTGGTAGAGTACAACTGCATGGCATAAGTAAAAATTAATTAAGAATTAAAATTAAACAAATAATTTATGTTTTTAACTAAGATGATTACTAAAAATAGAAAAGTGTAACTTTTGGCGAGAAAAAAAATTATTAGAAGTTGACACTTGGCAACACTTTCCTTGTAATGATCTCTTAAATATATATAGTATAAATTATTCTCAATTTAGAAGTAATAATAAACCTGACCCTATAGGGCTTCGGTTGCACGTGGCCTACAACGCTAAATGGGCAACTACCATAACAAAAACGCTTGACGTCCAACGAAATACTTTAACTTCTATCCACCGTATGTATATTTGCTGAGTCGTTCGTATGCCTCCAACATTTTCCATTTCATTTCCTGCTTCTCATTTGGTTTTTTCTTTTCAATTTCACTCTCAATCTCTCTCAATCTCGTCTCCCTCGTCTCCCCCTCTCAATCTCGGCTCCCTTGTTTCCCCCTCATCTCATTTTTTTTATTTCTTTATCAGATTTTAAAGAAAAAGAGTCAAAGACTACAAAATATCTAGGTTCCACCCTCACCAACTGGAAGCAAGACTCTTCCTTTCTTCATCAACCTTATGCTACTTTCCCACTCTAGTCAACCACGCCTTCTCAAGGTAAAAGGAGATAAAAGCCTTCTCATTTTCTTCTTATTTCATCTCTTATAACTCATGACTATGGTTTCCTTCATCTTTTGATTCTTAAAAATATTTTCTTTTGAAAAATCAATGATGGATATTGAACCGAGTTTGAAAAATCTTTTCTTTTACGTTTTTGAGTTTCTGTTTCTCAAAATGTTGTACAAACCGAGTTCAGATCATCATCCGATGATTCTCTTTTTCGTATGTGATACTGAAATTTTTTGTTAAACTAACAAATGGATGAAGTTTTGTTCTCTGAAATTTTCGGAACTTAGGATTTGAAGGAGGCTGTAAGGGGAAGCCTCCATTGCATTTTATTCTTCTTTATTTTTTGATTTTTAGAAGAACCCGAAATATGGGTTTAAAGGGATGAACTGAGATTACCTAAATATGTTGTATTGTGGAGTATGAATTGTTCTTCTAATCCTTTTTGTTTTGGTGGAGTCTGTAGCTTAAAGCTCTAACTTTTACTGTAATTAGTTATCAAACTTATTCACTAGGGCACTTGTAGGATTTATACTTCCTTTCATTTTTTAGTTTACACAAGGCAAAGCTTTGAAACTGAGATTGATGCATCTTGAAAATTGTGTAGGGATGGGAGTTTGGTTGAGATATGTGAATGAACTTTTTTTCTTTCATTCTGGAAATGCATATTAAAGGACTGACTTTTAATTTAATTTTAAGGCTATGACTGAAAACTATGTTTTGAGATTGTTTTAAAATATAATTAATGGTTGAGTTGTGAGAAAGTTACACAACAAAAATGCAAATGCTTTGACTATTTTGTTCAAATTTCATTGTATAGAACCTCATAAAGGATGCTTTCCTTTCTTCAGGGATCTTTCATATAATAATTTCACAGGAGATCTACCAAGGTCATTTGGTTTGTTAGCAAACCGTGCTAGATTGTAAGTTTCTTCTTTCATATGCCTTTTTTTTCTCCATAAACTTGATTTATGTTTTATGATATACTTAATGGCAGAACTTTTCTTTTGCTGCCATACGATCCATATTATGATCTTCCAAGATACCCATATAATACCCACTGATTATATTTTCTAATTGCTATAACCCTTTGGTATTGATATCATAAAGTAGTGTTGATTGATTTAATTAGTGCATTTGCTGATTTGATTTAGTGCTAGTTAATTTGAGTATGGCTTCCTCAATGATACTTTTGAATTTGGAATTCTTGGTACTGCCTGAATCTTGAGTTAATTTATAGCCCTAGACAACATGATTATGAATGTTCAGAATATGTGCTCTGAGTTTAGTTTGTTCTTCTCTTGAGGTTTAATAACAAGATGCATGAGATTTATTGTTATTCCACGATTTATGTAGCGTTCTATTTGCAGTTGTGTTTTATATATTGTTGTGATCAACTTGATAACCCATAAATTATGAAGCACATGCCTTTACTTTGTTATTCTGAGTTTAAAGGTTTCCAACATGTTTTGGTATGTTTGCATATCTTCTGCATTTTTATTCTCTTTTTTTTTATTATCTTTGAATGGCTAATATACATTGTTTTTATGGGTGTTTGATTGCAAATGATAGAGGTTGATAGCAATCTGAATGAATCTAAATCTTTGATGTTTTGTGTTTAAGTTCCGCCATGTCTCCAGTTTTTTATTTTAAATATGAGGCACAATAATTTTGGTTCAAGATCCATGACAATATGATTTGCTTCTAAATGAATTTGATGGTCTTGTTTGTCTTATTATGTGAGTAAAACACTTCAGAATTAAAGCTCATAACTTGCTGGTTTAGAGCATTGTCAAACTGATTTGGTTTGAACTTCTTTGCCTTATTTTTATGGTTCAATAATCATTGCATGAAACTGAAATCTTAGGGGTTGGGTTAGTAAAACGAGTTGCTAATTGGGCACTACGTAATTGATGAAAATGATTTCTTCTTGATAATGTGCTTGGATTCATTAAAGTCTTCTCAAAGTTGATTCTTTGTTTTGAATTTTTTGGGATGCTTTAGATCTTCTCCATTCATGGTCAATGTTAGTTGGTAGTTATGTTTTTTGTAATTTGACAATCGCTGCTATTGTAGGAAGTATTCGTGCTTTACATGTGTACCCGATGTGTTAATCATATAGGAATGAAATCTACAAAATTGAAAGTTCATTTGGTGTGAAAAATATGTGTGTGTTAGCAGCCTGTATTCATTAAAGAATAGGCGTGAGTAAAAAATGCTTAGATATTTTTTTGATTGGGTGTTGTTGATTCGTTGGGTTAACATTAGGGAGTTTTGTGTTTTGAAAAATATCTTCGAATATTACAGTTGTGATGAATATGGTTAATTATTTTGTTCTACATTTGTGCTTTAATCTTGCTGTACTTGTGAAATTTCAGACTTGGTCTTACGTATATGCAAATTACTTCCATGGACAGCTCACGTTTAAGACGAAGGTGTAATTTGTCTAATTCGATTTCTAATTTAATAATTACATTCTATTGGGATTTTTATTTATTTATACTATATTGGTATAAGGGGAGTCATACAAATGCGACGTGACTTATTATGTGACTAGGTCTTGCATCCGAACAACGAGTGCAAATAAGAAGGTTTGAGAGCAGCAAATGCTATGGAGTTGTTGTCTTAATTTGCAAATTTTGTATTACACTCTTTAGCTTGGCCCTATGTATAGTTATTGCAATGCTTCACTATTGATAATGTACAGAGATACATATTGTGATACATAGCTGATCGATGGTTTTTTTTTTCAACCAGATGTATTATTTCGTGTTTACTTTATTTATCAACTCCAACTAGTACTTCATTTGTAACTACTTTGGCCCCACTTTTGGGAACTGATTTTTATATTATCCAGAACTTTGTAGATATTAACCACTTTTTCATACTATATTAACCAGTTATATTGGAACTCACTAAGTAATGAGATTCACTAGAAATTGATATAGATTAACCGCTTATTTGTAATATATTAACTAGTTATATTAGAACTCTCTAAGTAATGAGATTCACCATTTTTTGCATTGGTATTTTGCTTCCAATGTGTTAAAAACAACATTACACGGGTCAACTCTACCTAGTACTTCACTTCTAACTACATATTAACCACTATTGGGATCCGATTTTTACATTAACCAGAATGTGTACATATTAATCACTTATTTGTAATGTATTAACCAGTTATATTAAAACTCACCAAGTAATGAGATTCACCACTTTTTGCATAGTATTATGACCATTTACTCCCAACGTGTTAAAAATAACATTACATAGGTCAACTCCACCTAGTACTTCACTTCTAACTACATTTTAACCACTATCGGGAACTGATTTTTATATTAACCAGAAACGTATACATATTAACCACTTATTTGTAATATATTAACCAGTTATATTAGAACTCTCCAAGTGATGAGATTCACCATTTTTTGCATTGGTATTCTGACCATTTACTCCTAACGTGTTAAAAACAATATTATACAAGTCAACTCCAACTAGTAATTCATTTCTAATTAGTCTTCAACCACCAATAGGATCTGATCTTTACATTAACCACAAACGTGTACATATTAACCACTTATTCTTTATTATTAACCAGTTATATTGGAACTCACCAAGTAATGGATTCACCACTTTTTGCATGAGTTTCTGACCATTTGCTCCCAACTTGTTAAAACCAACATCACACATGTCTACTCTAACTAGTAATTCATTTCTAATTAGTCTTTAACCACCAATGGGATCTGATATTTACATTAACCAGAAACGTGTACATATTAACCACTTATTCCTTATGTATTAACCAGTTATTTTAGAACTTACCAAGTAATGAGATTCATCACTTTTTGCATGAGTTCTTGACCATCTACTCCCAATGTGTTCAAAACGGCATTACACATGTCAACTCCAGCTAGTAATTCATTTCTAATTAGTCTTTAACCACCAATGAGATCTAATCTTTACATTAACCAAAAACGTGTACATATTAACCACTTATTCCTTATGTATTAACCAGTTATTTTGGAACTCACCAAGTAATGAGATTCACCACTTTTTCAATGTGTTCAAAACTATTTTGGACTCACAGGTATTCAAATAACCACAAATGTATTCGAATAACCCTGCTCATATTTGTGTTTAAAACTGTTTTAGACTCAGAGGTATTCGAATAACACAAGAGGTATTCGAATAACATTTTTCAAAATCCCTTGTACACCGCTATTTTCAAAGGAGCTATTCGAATAGCACATCAGGTATTCAAATATGAAGTTTTTCAAATCTGTTTTTCTAAATAAGTTATTCGAATAACTCAATAGTTATTTGAATAACTCAAAGGCTCTATAAATAGAGACCTTGGGTCTTTTCTGAACATCTCCCAACTATCTGAACTGTTTTTGCTTATGTTATGATGTGATTTACTTATTTTCTGAGATTCACCAGAAACCTGTACTGATTAACCACTTAGACGTAATGTATTAACCAGTTATTTTGGAACTCGCCAAATCCATGAGATTCACCACATTTTCCATGGTTTTCTGACCATCTACTCCCAATGTGTTCAAAACAACGTTATACATGTAAATTCCAGCTAGTACTTCAAGTCTAACTAGTTTGCCCCCATTATTGGGAACTCTTCCTGGGATTCACCAGAAACCTATACTGATTAACCACTTAGACGTAATGTATTAACCAGTTATTTTGGAACTCACCAATCTATGAGATTCACCACTTTTTTCATCGTTTTCTAACCATCTACTCCCAATGTGTTCAAAACAATGTTACACATGTAAATCACGCTACTACTTCATTCTACTAGTTTATTCCATTATTGGGAACTCTTTCTGAATTCACTAGAAACCTTAGACTCATTAACCACTTAGAGTAATGTATTAATTTGAGATATTTTGGAACTCACCAATTAAGACGAGATTCACCACTTTTTCCATGATTTTCTCGACCATCTACTTTGAAAATTGTTCAAAACAACGTTACAATGAAAAACTCCATGAAAAGACTTCATTTCTAACCAGATTGCCCCAATTATTGGATAAGTCTTCAAGAAGGATTCACAAGAAAAGATTAATTCTTGATTAACCAATTGATGCAATGTATTAACCAGCTCACCTAATCCATGATATTCACCATTTTTTCATAATTTTCTGACCATATACTCCCAATGTGTTCAAAATAAAACTCTAAACTCCCAATTTTCCTAGTTTGCCAAAACTCTTCCCCTAATGATTCCCAAATGTTTTAACTACAATCCATCACCACTTTTTCATGTTTGCCCATTTAGGACTTATTCAAAAAACGTTAAATGTAAACTCCAAAAAAAAACCACTTAGCATAAATGTTCACTTGATTATCACTAACTATTATTTTGGAACTTACCAAATCCATGAGATTCAGCTTCAAGTTTTTCCATGATTTTCTACCATCTACTCCCAATGTGTTCAAAACAACGTTACATTTGTAAACTCCAACTAGTACTTCATTTCTAACTAG
This sequence comes from Ormosia emarginata, assembly GCA_029884605.1. Classification (NCBI taxonomy): domain Eukaryota; kingdom Viridiplantae; phylum Streptophyta; class Magnoliopsida; order Fabales; family Fabaceae; genus Ormosia; species Ormosia emarginata. The sequence goes on along the minus strand of JAQQTP010000056.1, from coordinate 7,316,671 downwards.
TTTGCAATAGAACTCTTCCTGGGATTCACCAAAACAAATAAATTAACACTTAAACGTAATGTATTAACCAGGTCTTTTGAAAGTTCAAATTGAGATTCACCACTTTTTCTGGTTTTCTCCATTCATACCCAATGGTTCAAAACAACGTTACATCCTAAACTCCACAGTATCTTCAGCTTCTAACTAGTTTGCCCCTCTAATTGGGAACTCTTGTTCACATCTTTTTGTACCGATTAACCACTTAGACGTAATGTATTAACCAGCTATTTTGGAACTCACCAATCATGGGAGATTCACCAGACCTATGGTTTGGATCATTGGACTTGTGTTCAAAACAACGTTACACATGTAAACTCTTCACCCAGTACTTCAGTCCTAACTAGTTTGCCCCCATTATTGGGAACTCTTCCTGGGATTCACCAGAAACCTATACTGATTAACCACTTCGACGTAATGTATTAACCAATTATTTTGGAACTCACCAATCCATGAGATTCACCACTTTTTCCATGGTTTTCTGATCATCTACTCCCAATGTGTTCAAAACAACATTACACATGTAAATTCTAGCTAGTACTTCATTTCTAACTAGTTTGCCCTTATTATTGGTAACTCTTCCTGAGATTCACCAGAAACCTGTACTAATTAACCACTTAGACATAATGTATTAACCACTTATTTTGAAACTCACCAAATCCATGAGATTCACCACTTTTTCCATGATTTTCTAACGATCTACTCCTAATGTGTTCAAAACAACGTTACACACGTAAACTCCAACTAGTACTTGATTTCTAACTAGTTTGCCCCCATTATTGGTAACTCTTCCTAGGATTCACTAGAAACCTATACTGATTAACCACTTAGACGTAATGTATTAACCAGTTATTATAGAACTCACCAAATCTATGAGATTCACCACTTTTTCCATGATTTTCTGACCATCTACTACCAATGTGTTCAAAACAACGTTACATATGTAAACTCCAGCTAGTACTTCAGGTCTAACTAGTTTGCCCCTATTATTGGGAACTCTTCTTGGGATTCACCAGAAACCTATACTGATTAACCACTTAGACGTAATGTATTAACCAGTTATTTTGGAACTCACCAAATCCATGAGTAACTAGTTAATGTTTTACAAATACATTTCAAATAACCAATTACTCTATTTCAATTCATGGAGAATCCAAAAATTCAGTTCCCAATTGGTGGGGTAATTTGATATTTCTTTCAACTTCAATTATTCTTAAGGCTGCATGTAAAAATGTATAAAAAATACACCTGAATTACAAGAGTCATTTATCGCTTATGTATCACATTATATATCCATGTACATCACCAATATTGTGGAATTGCAATAATAAAATCCTACCATTCACACTAAAAAAATATACACATCTTCTTCCTCTATGTGTAATTACGTGTACTCTATACACATTACATGTGAAGTATAAATAACTACAGCACAGGTTCAATCCACTTAAAAGGACAAAAAAAACTACTTAAGTGGGTTCCTAATGATACACTAATATCTATTTTCCTGGTTGCCACAAAATATCCGCCAAATCACAATGTGAGTGTACTTTCACTGTTATTGCACCTAAGTCTTTGTCAGCATATTTGGGCCATATAAATTATCCTATATACTAAAAGAGGAAATCAACTTGCAAAACAACAGTAGATTGGATTAGTGTTAATTTATACCTTTGAGGCATATACATGAAGATACCTTATATAATTTATACAAATTCAGATTTGTACTATGTCACTGATTCCCAGCTTGTGTATTTTCAAATTGCCTTGCATTACCACTAACCAACAAATTGGTATATGACATTTGATTAGGATAACCCTAGATAAAAACATATAAGCATGTCAATTTCATGGTATAACTACAATGAACTTATTGAGCATATGTTGGACATGTCTGTGGCCTTTGACTGACATCATAATCAATTCCTTTTAATAATGATAAAAAATCAGCTGATAAGTTGTGTGATAGTTGCGAAACCCAATAGTTACCGTCACACATTGGTGCATCAACATTTGTACTCATTTGCACTCATTTGTAAGTAGTTTACCCCCACTCTTGGGAACTCATTTTTGGATTCACCAGAAATATGTAAAGATTAACCACTTATTTCAAACATAATAACTAGTTAATTTTAGAGTCACCAAGTAATGAGATTCACCACAAACCATGTCAATGGACTAACCCTCCCTGCTATATTAACTAGACAACAACATAACCCAACTTCATTTCACTAGTAGTTCATTTGTAAGTAGTTTACCCCCACTCTTGGGAACTCATTTTTGGATTCACCAGAAACATGTAATGATTAACTACTTATTCCAAACATATTAACCAGTTAATTTTAGAGTCACCAAGTAATGACATTCACCACAAACCATGTCAATAGACCAACCCTCCATGCTATATGAACCAGATAACAACATAGCCCAACTTCACTCCACTAGTAATTCATTTGTAAGTAGTTTACCCCCACTCTTGGGAACTCAATTTTGGATTCACCAAAAACATGTAAATATTAACCACTTATTCCAAACATATTAACCAGTTCATTTTAGAGTCACTAAGTAAACATAATAAACCAGCGAATGAACCTAACAAACATCCCCCTATTTACCCATCTAATCAACACACAGCCAACAAAAAGCCGTTTGATTTCATCTCCATGATTTTGTACCAGTATTGGTGGGAAGAATACTAATTTAAGAGGTTAAAGAATGATATAAAGAGATGGTAAAATATACACAGCTAGCAATTTGCAGAATGTCTCAAATAATCACATACCAAAAATAAATAAATAAATAAATTGTTATTCCTTGACTAAGCTGGTACCCTAAGACACCTATTTATTAGAACCAACTAGGCCTATTTAATATTTATTTTAAAAAAATGGAGTTTCAATAAAAAAATGTCAACAGTGCTCCAATATAACAAATCATAAAGACCAAAGTGTGTCATCTACAAGAGTCAACAATATACTTTCAAAACTAGTGAAGAATATAGTTTCCAAAAAATGCAATATCTCGTGTCATGATAGGCAAAGCTCGTATTTTTTGAAAACTGGAAATCGAATGCATCTCACATGCTCTCAAGAATCAAAAGTTTACAGTAACTTACATGTTCAAACAATCCTTTTGGGAAAAAAAGTGAAAAAGTTGTATTTTGTAATTGATATTGAATTCCTCTAACATAATGGATATTAACTAATCAAAATCAAATCAAGTATATTAAATCTAGGGATGTGAAATATAGAATATAATATCACAAATGAAGAGTAAATCCCCAATTTTTGGAAGTTTGCAATCAGAAAATTAATAAATTGATCTCAAGGTGTGTGCATAACAGTAGAAATACTATAAAAACAACAAAAAAAAGAATTAATTTGATCTTATATTAATCAATTAACAGTAAGGAAAACTACATGATGACTCACTTGACTGCAGCTCAACTGACACCCATGTTAAAGCTAGCTTATAAAGAGGAGGAAACATTTATACCTAAACATTATTTTCAAACATCTAACCCATAAAAAATGGCAATGTTCAGACATCATAATCTTTTATGTAAGTTTTTTTATCCTAGATAATCTGAAAGATCCAACCTGGTAGAAACCTTATTTCATTATCTTGGAAAATAAAAATTAACTTGCCAATAACCTATATTTAATGTTTCACAATATTTGAACATCTCTCATGTCAATATGAAAGATCTCCTCCCTTTATTATGAAAACCTACAAATTGTATTCGTAAAAAATGCAACAAATAACTCCAAAATGCTGTCAAATGTTATTCCTATCCTTGTTAAATCTTATATGTTGTGAAAAACAGAAGAACACATTCATTTGGTGTATTTGAACCTTCAACTCAAATGGTTGGTACCAACATGAACCTTCAAATGAGCTGCACAAAATGATTGTGTTCTTCCCCTTTATCTCAACATAAATAAGGCTGAGCAAGGATACAAATGACATTTGTCAACAAAATACCCACAAGCTAATGACAACGAATCTTTTAGGTCTGACAACATTTCAGAGTTTGTTGTAAAGCTTTTTATAAATACAAGAGAGTTTTGAGTAGGTTTTCAGAAGAAATGAGAGATGCAAAATACAAGGGAGGGAAGAGTAATTTACTCTTCATGCAAATTTGAAAAGAAAAGGTTGCTCCCACCCGAACTTATATCATCTCATTGCCAAAATATTAAACTTCTCTTTTAAATAAAAGAAAAATGCCAAAATCAAGTAATCCTTATTTTTGTCTTCTATTATTCTACCTGGTTGTAACTTGCAATGCTTCACCAAAAGTGCATTTGCCCGTGTGGATGCAAGTCTCTGTCTCTTATTATGCAACTAAACAAGCATTCCTCAGGCAATCCCACAACGTTTCATTATACTATCCCCAAACATTTCGTTACACTATCTTCTTTCAATGGATAAATCTAGTAAAAAGAACATATTACTTTGCTTAAAGTTTAAAAGTGCAAAATATTTACAACATAGAGGGTCTTCAACCATTTTGGAGATCAATCACAATGCACATACTTAATTCATAAACATCTACTCACCAAAGCTGAATTAACCCTCATTCTTTATTATATTTGTATTATATAATTATACATTAATATAACATCAATAAACTAATTATTAACAGTAAAGCTCCATTGACACAATCCTAACTTCAAGTAACCCTGCTTTCCATAATTAATAAGCTTACTCAAACAAATTGGGCCACAACATCAATTAAACAAATAATACAAATACGAATTGACCAAACAACCAACAAATTCAGGAGTAACACCCTGATTAACCAGAGTCTTTGTAACACCCTAAACTTTTTGGGTGAATTACCGTTGTGTCCCGAATGTACTGTTTTCTGTTTTTCAACTTTAGGATAAATGACCGTTATGTCCTTTTTGTACTGATTGTTGTCTTTCTGTATGAAATACTGTTTTATTTTACTGTCTGTGATTTTATTTGAACTTTTTGTGCGATTTGCTCCGGGATAGGAAAATAATATTTTCCGGGCCAGGGAAATCTTGTTTTAATTATTCGGAGCTGGGGGATCTTACTAAACCCAATTCTGAATGATACGATTATTAATCTTTTAATTTTTAGGATTTAACTGTAAAATAAAATAATTTTATATTATTATAATATTATTTAATTAGTCAGTATAATTAAATGACAGTGGACCCAGAAATGTCTTGCGGGACCCACGTTTAGTGAAACAGTTAACGTTTTGGAGTAGTAGCTTAATGACAAGGCTTAATGACTAGGCTTAATTAGTAACAAGGCTTAATGACAAGGCTTCATGACTAGGCTTGGATTAGCCAATGAGAGCTAAGCTTGGTGATCAAGTTTTAATCCTCACCATCCATCATTTCTAAGGCTTGGATGGAGCCAACCAAGGGGACACCTCCTTGTCATTGAAGTCTACGGCCATATGGCTCTTTGGAGGGTAATTATCACTTAATTCTCTAATATTTTCTCTCTTCTCTCTCTTCCAAAAATACCAAACACCATTGATGCTATCTTGAAGCACCATTCGGCCAAGAACCCTAGTTCACCATCCAACCACCCAAAATTTTATCCCACCTACTTTTTTAAACCTAAACACAATTCTAAGAACATCTCTAGTTGAGAGTTTTAGCAAAATCCAACATCTTGGGCTTGAAAACCTACTTGGGAGATTTTACCTAGAAGGTGAAAATCTTTGTTTTTCATTTCTAAATTCTTTTTCAAAGTTCTAAGCCACGATTGATGCATGGTTTAAGCTTTCTTTCATGTTAATAACTTGTAGAAATTTGTTTAAGCTTGATAGGTGTCTTAGAGGGGTGAAAACCGAAACCCTAGAAAGGAGTGAAAGAGTGTTTGTCTTCACTTAAGGTAAGAGGAAGACTTGAATCTTATCATCCTTGGGTGGTGATAAGAAAATGGAATTGGTTGTGGTTGTAGAATCCATAAGGATTCCTTTGTGTTATGTGTTATTAGCTTTTCTATTTGTGATTTGTATTAAATTGCATGTCTACAAGCTTTAAATATATTGTATGTGTTAGAAATGCATATATAATTAGTAGGATGTGAATAATATGTCAAGGATTACATGAGTGTTCCAAAGAACACCAATGAAGGCTCACGGCCTCAACATCAAAGGAGAACCAAAATGTTCTCATCAATTTTTCAAAAGTGTGATTTAATTAACTTAGGGGAATTGATAAGATATAAATTGTTTTAGAACAAGAAAAACAAATTTAAAGATTAAATGTCAATTTTATGTATTTCGGCCAACATGCCAAAGCCAAGTATTTATGATTTCTAAAATCATTTCCAAATCATTTTTAATCAAAAAGAAGCAATATATACTAGAATGAATTTTATTACAATGAGTTTTGAGAAAATAAAAGGATTAAGATTGAGTTGAAGAAGTTAAAACTAATGATTTTACTGTTAGAAGAAAAATACAGTAGCTTTTGTAAATTTCTAACATATAGCTCATTTTATATTTTGAAGCATGTTAGTAGTTTTCAAAAGTTTAATTACATGGTTTGTCATATAAATAAAAAGGAATTTTTAACAAAAAATTAGAAAACCATTGATATAGATTTTTTAAGCAAAATACTGTCAATTTTTATTAAAAATGGACAAATAAGATAGAAAAGATATCCAACATACAGTATACGGTATGAAAAATACTCTACGTAGTTCAAAATGTATTAAGATTTATTTATGTTTATTTAAACAGTGATTTGTAAGGAATTTGGACAAGAAAATAATTTAAAAATCTTACGCGATTGAGAAAACGTATTAAAAACCCTACGTGATTTTGAAAACAGTAAAATGTATTTACGCGATTTAAAAACGTTTGTAAAAATGATAGAATTGTGAAAACGCGATAAAATTTCTACGCGATTGACAAAAACAATAACTTTTACTGTCGAGCCAAAGTGGTGGACTCGGACAGGTTGTGAAACAGTATTGTCTAGTGGGACTTACTTCAGTATATATATATATATATATATATATATATATATATATATATATATATGAGTTTGTGCCATTGAGGCATTTTCGTAAATATGTGCCATTGAGGACATTTGCATAAATACGCATATTTATACCATTGAGAGTATTTTGGTAATTTTTATTTTTTTTATCATGCATTGAGTTAATGCCAATTTTTGGTGGATTGATTGACGAGGTGAATCACACTGTGTTGTCAGTGCGATAAGCATAGTGTGGTTCATTCTATTATGGACTTGGAGACATTAGTGTGCGGATTATTCCATTTGTGGACAGTTGGTCGCTCCTCTAGGCCGTGGTAACTGGCAACACACTAATGGACTCGACACGCACTATACTTAATCGAGATCTTGTAAAGTCTAATAGTACATTGCCTGTAGTGACACAACGTTTGACAGTGAACTACACCACGCCATGTGACTGTGGGCTATAGACGCAACGTGTGACAGCGCAATAGTTTGGTTGGGCAGCCGTGGTACTAATAGATTTTGCGGGTCATTCTCTCTGATGTCTGTATGTGTTTAGCTCCATGGAGTAGGATCGTGTCATATTGCATATGTATCTGTGTTGTACATTATTATATTTTTATCTATGATATCATATATATTTAATTCTTATATTATATCTATGTTATACTGTTTTTATGTTTATATTGTTCTGTGTTATACTGTATTTATGTTTATGTTGTTATGGCATTCTATATTGTATGAACTGTATATCTGATTGTATTGTCGTTTTCTTATTTACCATGTTCGTGGTGATATAGATTGTCTTACCTCTTTATTGTATGTGTTTCCGTATTTTAAATTTATGTGGTAAAGAGTTTGAGGAAGAGGAACAACCTCTTGAGTGTGTGTATCCTGAGGAGGAGGAAGAGCAGCAAGCTGAGGATCAGTACGAAGATCAAGAACCATCCGATCATCCATATCCATTGGATTGATTGTGGAAGGATGACGCTACCAGGATTCTTTGGATTCGTGCAACTTGAGTTTCACGGAGGCTCTGAAGCCTGGCGTCTGCGAGAGGATAGAGACTCGGTGACGTACGTAGGGCGTCTGACTATGACCATACGTACGGAGTTTGATGGAGTACCGATCTTTTCTACTTTGTTGTATTTACATGTGGAGTTGCCGCTATCTCTTAGGCGTCATTGGGGTGGTATGTTTGATGCGCCTAGCGAGATCAGCAGCGTATCGACTGCACGGACTCGTGTCCGTAGAGAGTCGAGGCATCCTGGATATCTATCACCTGAAGTTTCATCTGAGAGTGGTCCTTCAGAGGGTTAGATATTTATGATGTGTACTTGGGCGCGTCTGCGTTTGTATATATTGACTTTTACTGCTTTGTTTACTGTTTTAGTTTAAATAATTATAGTTGTAAATTATTTGTATAACCTATGATGGAACCATATGTATATTATGTGTGATGATAGTGTGCTTATTTTATGTTCCGTGTTATTTTATCTCGTAATATTCTGTCTAACCGAAAAAATTTTACAACCCGTATTATGATGTAACAAATGTTTTACAACTTGGGTAGATTTTATTTATCTTTATTTTATTTTATTTATAAATGTGACATCCCCATAAGGGTGTTACATTAGTTGGTATCAGAGCCCAAGTTAGAGTCTTTTGGGGTTGTGGTTGGGTCTGTTTTTGTTTGTGCTGTGTGATTCTCTGTGATTTACTTCCGAAAGGATGTATCTAACTTTGCTTTGTTATGTTTGAAGAAAGAAGATGTCGGGTAGACGTGGAGGAGGACGTGCAAACGTAAATCGTGCAGTGGATCCAATGATTGCGACTGCTGAAGCTATGCAGCGAATGGCTGAAGTAATTACTCGCCACAGAACACGAGAGCGACTCAACAACAAAGATGCTATCGTGATGCCCTAAATTTATCTGAATTTAGGCGTAATAATTCGCAGCATTTTAGAGGCGAGGTTGATCCTGAGAAAGCGAGTCAATGGATACAAGACTTGGAGAGAATCTTTGAAGGAATGAGATGCTCCGATGAGAAGAAGGTAACGTATGCAGCCTTTACGTTAAGAGGAGATGGAGAACATTGGTGGAGAGGAACCCGCCGATTATTGCAGACTGAAGGAACAGAAATTACATGGGAGGTATTTTCTAATGCATTTCTGGAAAAGTATTTTCCTGTAAGTGCTAGACATGCCAAGGAGATGGAATTTCTTGGTTTACGTCAGGGTAATATGACTGTGAATGAGTATGCTACTAAATTTGAGAGCTTGTCTCAGTTCTCAGATTATGCTCAGACACGACCGAATGACGTGTGGAGATGTCGGAAGTTTGAGGCAGGGTTGAGAGTGGAACTGAAACGAGGAGTGCTATCCTTGGGAATGAATCAGTTTCATGCTTTAGTGGATGTGTGTGCACGACTCGAGGAATTAGAGCCGTCGCGGGATCAGAGGAATCGTAATTTTGGACCAAGAAGATTTCAGAGAGGTGGTAGCAGTAATACCAATCGGTTTCAGCGCAAGCCATATTCTAGACCACCAGGGAATCAACCTCAACGATCACCAGTTGGGGGAAGTGCAAGTGGTAGTGGAGCTGGGCAGAGAGTGGCGTTTACACCAACATGTTTTAAGTGTGGAAGGAAAGGCCATATCTCTCCGGAGTGCACAATCAAAGGGACAGTTTGCTTTAACTGTAAACAACCTGGGCACATGTCTAAGGATTGTACTCAGCCGGAAAGAAAACCTGCTGTTCGTTATGTTCGTGCTAATCAGCAAAAGTCAGGAGGTACTCAACCGAGGTCAGGAGGACGAGTATATACTATGACGGGAACTGAAGTTTCTAAGTCTGATGACCTTATTCAGGGAGAAGGAGTCATTGAAGGTAATCTTCTGACTGTGTTATATGACTCTGGTGCAACACATTCATTTATTGCATATGATTGTGTGGAAAGATTGAAGTTGCCTGTGTCTTCTCTGAATGTTAAATTGAGTGTATCTACGCCAACTGCTAAACATGTAGTTACATCTAAGATATGTTTGGATTGTCCTGTTGTTATCAAGGACCGTATGTTTTTAGTCAACTTGATTTGTTTGCCTCTTGTTGAGATAGATGTGATATTAGGGATGGATTGGTTATCTTCTAACCATATCCTTATAGACTGTGCAAGTAAAACCATAGTTTTTCCTAAGGTAGAAGAGTCTGGATTCTTGACTGCTGTTAAAGTCAAGTCGTTGTTGAGAGAGGGAGCACAGGGATATATGGTATTGTCTTCTCTAGAAGTCAAGAATGAGAAAGATGTGAGTATTATTCCTGTTGTCAATGAGTTTCTAGAGATTTTTCCTGATGATGTACCTGGTTTGCCACCTGAGAGGGAGATCGAGTTTTTAATTGATTTAGTACCAGGAGCAGGTCCTATCTCAATTGCACCGTACCGTATGTCACCAGCAGAGTTGGTGGAGCTGAAAGGACAGTTGGTGGAACTGTTGGAGAAACAGTTGTGCGACCTAGTGTTTCACCATGGGGAGCGCCAGTGCTTTTGGTCAAGAAGAAAGATGGAACTTCTCGACTTTGCGTGGATTATCGTCAGCTGAACAAGGAGACTATCAAGAATAAATATCCGCTTCCTAGAATTGACGATTTAATGGATCAGTTAAAGGGAGCAGTGGTATTTTCCAAAATAGATCTGAGATCGGGTTATCACCAGATTCGTGTTAAAGGGGAAGATGTACCTAAAACAGCTTTTCGAACTCGTTATGGACATTATGAGTATCAGGTAATGTCATTCGGGGTGACGAATGCTCCTGCCATATTCATGGACTATATGAACAGGATTTTTCGTCCGTATTTAGACAGATTTGTCATTGTTTTTATCGATGACATTCTGATCTATTCTCAATCTAAGGAAGAGCATGCTGAACATCTCGGTATTGTTCTTCATATTTTGAAGGAAAAGCAGCTGTATGCGAAATTGGCGAAGTGTGAGTTCTGGTTGGAGGAAGTCCAATTTCTCGGTCACGTGATTTCTAAAGAAGGTATTGCGGTAGATCCATCGAAAGTGGAGACTGTTTTACAATGGGAAAGGCCTAAGACGGTGACGGAAGTTCGAAGTTTTGTTGGACTTGCTGGATATTACCGGAGGTTTATCGAGGGTTTTTCTAAGATTGTTGGACCGCTTACGTAGCTCACGAGGAAAAGTCAAGTTTTTGAGTGGACGGAAGAACGTGAAGCCAGTTTCCAAGAATTGAAGAAGAGGTTAACAACTGCACCAGTATTAATTTTACCGGATTCTAAGGGAACTTTTGATGCGTATTGTGACGCTTCTTACCAAGGGTTAGGATGTGTATTGATGCAAAATCGGAATGTTGTGGCGTATGCTTCTCAACAGTTGAAGGTTCATGAGAGGAACTATCCAACACATGATTTGGAATTGGCCGTAATGGTTTTTGCTCTGAAGGTATGGAGGCATTTTCTGTATGGAGCGATGTTCAATGTCTTTAGTGATCACAATAGTCTAAAGTACTTGTTTGATCAGAAAGAAATGAATATGAGGCAAAGGCGATAGTTGGAATTCTTAAAGGATTATGATTTTCAACTCCAGTACCATCCAGGAAAAGCTAATGTGGTAGCTGATGCCTTAAGTAGAAAGGTGCTTAGTGTTTCGGCAATGATGATAAAGGAGGAGGAATTGATTAACAAATTCCGAGATTTATGGTTGTCAGTGGAGTTTCTGCCTGGAAGAGTTCGCCTATGTAAGGTCGTGATCATAAATGAATTTCTTGATGTAGTCCGAGATAAACAAAAGGAAGATGCGTTTTTACAAAATGAGAGGGAATTGTTAAAGCAAGGTCATAAGTCGACGGTAGAGGAAGGAGCAGATGGAATTTTAAGGTTCAAAGGAAGGATCTGTATGCCTGATGATTCTGAGCTGAAGAAGGGAATCCTAGATGAAGCTCATACTAGTGATTTGAGTTTGCATCCAGGAATGACCAAGATGTACCAAGACTTGAAGAAGTTGTTTTGGTGGCCAAGAATGAAAAGAGACGTAGCGGAACGTGTGGCGTCTTGTCTGGTTTGTCAGAAGGCAAAAGTGGAACATCAGAGACCAACTGGTATGTTGCAACCGTTAGCTATTCCAGAGTAGAAGTGGGATAGTATCTCAATGGATTTCGTTACTGGATTGTCGAAGACGAGGAAAGGTCATGATTCGATATGGGTTATAGTCGATAGGCTTACGAAGTCGGCTTATTTCTTGCCAATTAATATTAAGTATTCATTGGAAAGATTAACCCAGTTATACATTAGTGAAATTGTTAGACTGCATGGTGTGCCTACATGTATAGTTTCTGACAGAGATCCGAGGTTTACGTCAAGGTTCTGGCGAAGTTTACAAGAAGCAATGGGAACTAAGTTGCGGTTGAGTTCAGCTTATCATCCGTAGACTGATGGTCAGACAGAAAGAATTATACAGTCTTTGGAAGATCTGTTGCGTGCTTGTGTTTTGGAGCAACGAGGAAGTTAGGATGAATTTTTATCTTTGACAGAATTCACCTACAACAATAGTTTTCACTCAAGCATAGGGATGGCACCTTATGAGGCGTTGTATGGAAGACGTTGTCGAACACCGTTGTGTTGGTATCAAGATGGAGAAAATATGACTATTGGACCAGATCTTGTACAACAGACTACGGAGAAGGTAAAGATGATACAAGAGAAGATGAAGACGATGCAAAGCAGACAAAAGAGTTATGCTAATAAACGAAGGTGACCTCTTGAATTTGAGGAGGGTGAGCATGTGTTTTTAAGAGTGACTCCTACGACCGGTGTCGGAAGAGTTATTAAATCTAAGAAGCTTACTCCTAAGTTCGTTGGACCGTATCAGATTATCTGTCGAATAGGTCCTGTAGCGTATCAGATTGCTTTGCTACCTTTTCTATCCGATCTGCATGATGTATTTCATGTATCCCAGTTAAGGAAGTATGTTCCGGATTCGACGCATGTTATACAACCGGACAAAGTGCAGCTGAAAGAGAATCTGACTTATGAGACTTTACCTGTTAGAATAGAGGACCAAAAAGTAAAGCAACTTCGAGGGAAGATGATCGAATTAGTGAAAGTCATATGGAATGATGTGACAGGTGATGCTACCTGGGAGCTAGAGGACAAGATGAGGGAGCAATATCCTCAATTGTTTTGATAAATAACAAATTTCGAGGATGAAATTTTTTATTTGTTGGGGAGAGTTGTAACACCCTAAACTTTTTGGGCGAATTACCGTTGTGTCCCGAATGTACTGTTTTCTGTTTTTCAACTTTAGAATAAATGACCGTTATGTCCTTTTGTATTGTTTGTTGTTTTTCTGTATGAAATACTGTTTTATTTTACTGTCTGTGATTTTATTTGAACTTTTTGTGATTTGCTCGGACGGAAAATAATATTTTCCTGCCGGGAAATCTTGTTTTAATTATTCGAGTTGGGGATCTTACTAAACCCAATTCTGAATGATACGATTAGTAATCTTTTAATTTTTAGGATTTAATCGTAAAATAAAATAATTTTATATTATTATAATATTATTTTATTAGTCGAGATAATTAAATGACAGTGGACCCGGAAATATCTTGCGGGACTCACGTTTAGTGAAACAGTTAACGTTTTGGAGTAGTAGCTTAATGACAAGGCTTAATGACTAGGCTTAATTAGTGACAAGGCTTCATGACTAGGCTTGGATTAGCCAATGAGAGCTAAGCTTGGTGATCAAGTTTTAATCCTCACCATCCATCATTTCTAAGGCTTGGATGGAGCCAACCAAGGGGACACCTCCTTGTCATTGAAGTCTACGGCCATATGGCTCTTTGGAGGGTAATTATCACTTAATTCTCTAATATTTTCTCTCTTCTCTCTCTTCCAAAAATACCAAACACCATTGATGCTATCTTGAAGCACCATTCGGCCAAGAACCCTAGTTCACCATCCAACCACCCAAAATTTTATCCCACCTACTTTTTTAAACCTAAACACAATTCTAAGAACATCTCTAGTTGAGAGTTTTAGCAAAATCCAACATCTTGGGCTTGAAAACCTACTTGGGAGATTTTACCTAGAAGGTGAAAATCTTTGTTTTTCATTTCTAAATTCTTTTTCAAAGTTCTAAGTCATGATTGATCCATGGTTTAAGCTTTCTTTCATGTTAATAACTTGTAGAAATTTGTTTAAGCTTGATAGGTGTCTTGGAGGGGTGAAAACCGAAACCCTAGAAAGGAGTGAAAGAGTGTTTGTCTTCACTTAAGGTAAGAGGAAGACTTGAATCTTATCATCATTGGGTGGTGATAAGAAAATGGAATTGGTTGTGGTTGTAGAATCCATAAGGATTCCTTTGTGTTATGTGTTATTAGCTTTTCTATTTGTGATTTGTATTAAATTGCATGTCTACAAGCTTTAAATATATTGTATGTGTTAAAAATGCATATATAATTAGTAGGATGTGAATAATATGTCAAGGATTACATGAGTGTTCCAAAGAACACCAATGAAGGCTCACGGCCTCAACATCAAAGGAGAACCAAAATGTTCTCATCAATTTTTCAAAAGTGTGATTTAATTAACTTAGGGGAATTGATAAGATATAAATTGTTTTAGAACAAGAAAAACAAATTTAAAGATTAAATGTCAATTTTATGTATTTCGCCAACATGCCAAAACCAAGTATTTATGATTTCTAAAATCATTTCCAAATCATTTTTAATCAAAAAGAAGCAATATATACTAGAATGAATTTTATTACAATGAGTTTTGAGAAAATAAAAGGATTAAGATTGAGTTGAAGAAGTTAAAACTAATGATTTTACTGTTAGAAGAAAAATACAGTAGCTTTTGTAAATTTCTAACATATAGCTCATTTTATATTTTGAAGCATGTTAGTAGTTTTCAAAAGTTTAATTACATGGTTTGTCATATAAATAAAAAGGAATTTTTAACAAAAAAATTAGAAAACCATTGATATAGATTTTCTAAGCAAAATACTGTCAATTTTTATTAAAAATGGACAAATAAGATAGAAAAGATATCCAATATATAGTATACAGTATGAAAAATACTCTACGTAGTTCAAAATGTATTAAAAATTATTTCTGTTTATTTAAACAGTGATTTGTAAGGAATTTGGACAAGAAAATAATTTAAAAATCTTACGCGATTGAGAAAACGTATTAAAAACCCTACGCGATTTTGAAAACAGTAAAATATATTTATGCGATTTAAAAACGTTTGTAAAAATGACGAAATTGTGAAAACGCGATCAAATTTCTACGCGATTGACAAAAACAGTAACTTTTACTGTCGGGCCAAAGTGGTGGATCCGGACAGGTTGTGAAACAGTATTTGTCTGGTGGGTGGGACTTACTGTGTATATATATATGAGTTTGTGCCATTGAGGGCATTTTCGTAAATATGTGCCATTGAGGGCATTTGCGTAAATACGCATATTTATACCATTGAAGGTATTTTGATAATTTTTTTTTTATCATGCATTGAGTTAAAACCAATTTTTGGTGGATTGATTGACGAGGTGAATCACACTGTGTTGTCAGTGCGATAAGCGTAGTGTGGTTCATTCCATTATGGACTTGGAGACATTAGTGTGCGGATTATTCCTTTTGTGGACAGTTGGTCGCTCCTCTGGGCCGTGGTAATTAGCAACACACTAATGGACTCGACACGCACTATACTTAATCGAGATCTTGTAAAGTCTAATAGTACATTGCCTGTAGTGACACAACGTTTGACAGTGAACTACACCACGCCATGTGACTGTGGGCTATAGACGCAACGTGTGACAGCGCAATAATTTGGTTAGGCAGTCGTGTTACTAATAGATTTTGCGGGTTATTCTCTCTGATGTCTGTATGTGTTTAGCTCCATAGAGTAGAATCGTGTCATATTGCATATGTATTTGTGTTGTACATTATTATATTTTTATCTATGATATCATATATATTTAATTCTTATATTATATCTATGTTATACTGTTTTTATGTTTATATTGTTCTGTGTTATACTGTATTTATGTTTATGTTGTTATGGCATTCTATATTGTATGAACTGTATATCTGATTGTATTGTCGTTTTCTTATTTACCATGTTCGTGGTGATATAGATTGTCTTACCTCTTTATTGTATGTGTTTCCGTATTTTAAATTTATGTGGTAAAGAGTTTGAGGAAGAGGAACAGCCTCTTGAGTGTGTGTATCCTGAGGAAGAGGAAGAGCAGCAAGCCGAGGATCAGTACGAAGATCAAGAACCATCCGATCATCCATATCCATTGGATTGATTGTGGGAGGATGACGCTACCAGGATTCTTTGGATTCGTGCAACTTGAGTTTCACGGAGGCTCTGAAGCCTGGCGTCTGCGAGAGGATAGAGACTCGGTGACGTACGTAGGGCGTCTGACTGTGACCATGCGTACGGAGTTTGATGGAGTACCGATCTTTTCTACTTTGTTGTATTTACATGTTGAGTTGCCGCTATCTCTTAGGCGTCATTGGGGTGGTATGTTTGATGCGCCTAGCGAGATCAGCAGCATATCGACTGCACGGACTCGTGTCCGTAGAGAGTCGAGACATCCTGGATATCTATCACCTGAAGTTTCATCTGAGAGTGATCCTTCAGAGGGTTAGATATTTATGATGTGTACTTGGGCGCGTTTGCGTTTGTATATATTGACTTTTACTGCTTTGTTTATTGTTTTAGTTTAAATAATTATAGTTGTAAATTATTTGTATAACCTATGATGGAACCATATGTATATTATGTGTGATGATAGTGTGCTTATTTTATGTTCCGTGTTATTTTATCTCGTAATATTCTGTTTAACCGAAAAAATTTTACAACCCGTATTATGATGTAACAAATGTTTTACAACTTGGGTAGATTTTATTTATCTTTATTTTATTTTATTTATAAATGTGACATCTCCATAAGGGTGTTACAGACTTCACATATCCCACTAGAATGTAGGTCAAATCAACCAATGCCTCAGCATCTACTACTTGCTTTATGGGCTTCTGAACTGAAAAATCTTAAATCCTAGTGGGCATGTTACACCTCTTAACTCTTCCAAATCAAATAATGAAGTAAAATGTCTGATGCAAAAAACTTGAAAAAAATGAACTTTACAGACCAGTTGATAGAATACCTTACTCGTGCAACTTTTCGAACTCATTCAAGATGGTATCAAACTTGTCTGAATGCATGTTCATCAAATCGTCCTTTTTCTCTGTTATATTTACGGAAAAAACAAATTTAAAAAAAAAATCAAATATTTTAAATATTGACACGCCAGAGGACACATTAAGAAGGCTACTGAGATATGGCAGCAAAATGCTATATGTGGTGACCCAGATAAGGCACATTCAAGGGTGTGAGAGAATGGGTAAAGGGAGGGGAGAAGAAAATTGAGATTTTGAAAAAAGGGGAGGGCTGAGAGTGAGACGAGGGAGAAGAAAATTGAAATTTGGAGAAAGGGGAGGACTGAGAGTGAGAGTGAGAAATGTAGAAGAAATGAGAAGCGGGAGAAAAGACTGAGAGTGAGACGAGAGAGACGAGGGAGAAGAAAATTAAAATTTTGGACAAAGGGAACGGCTGAGAGTGAGAGTTAGAAAGGGGAGGGCTGAGAGTGAGAGTGAGAAAGGTAGAAGAAATGATAAGCAGGAGAAAGGGGAGGGTTAAATCAGAAAATAGACATACGGAAACAGATACAATAGACGAAAGTTAGTATATTTTAGATGGATGAATAGCGTGACCGCTGCCATAATGAGATCACTTCTAATGGAAAATTAACATGCGTCAAGGGTCAACTATCACAGGTAAACAAAAGACGTCGCAATAACTTCCCACGTATGTGTGTAACACATTAGATTTAGTGTTTGAAATTTATTCTTCACATTTCATTGCAATATATTTCCTTCCATGATACATTATCCACAACAATGCTAAAAAAGAATACATCGAATCCAATTTAATCAACAAAAAGAATGAAACTATTAATTTTCTAGTTGGAAATTTTCCATTTTTATATCCAGCAGTTATTTTCATTTTTCAGAATAATCTGTTATAACTTTACTGCTAAAAAGTTCAACCCTCAAGTCAAGACTGATAAATGTCGAACAGCAACTCCCGTGCTCAAGGTGTAGGATTATAAGCCATTGTGTGCTTGTCCAACATCATCACCCAAATCTTGGCTAGTCAATAAGACGAGCTTGCAGACCATTTGCATCTATTCATCTATTGCACATAAGCGTTCTGAGCCAAACAAAGAAAAAATGAAATGCTTTTAGGCAAAGCGAATATGTACATAGAGAAAAGGCACTATGATACATGAGGATTCAAAGTTTAATTTGCATATCTATTCCAAACTTAATAGCCAATATCATGAGAATAGAAGCCAACAGTTTTTGGGTATTCAATAGGACAATAGGACAAATAAAATAATCTTCAAAAAGGAAAACAAAATAAGAAAAATGCATTCAATAGGACAATAAGTACAGTTTTCGGGCATAGATAGTGTCACACTACTACTAAACAATTTGTGGACTATTTTCTACAAGGCCAACAGGGTTGACGTGTCAGTAAGCTCACGCAAAGAACTTAAGAGAAGATTCAAACAAATAGAATTATGTAAAATAAAGTATGATTCCTCTTTGTTAGAGAAACTAAATACATACAGCTTCTTGTCAGGAACTATCCACAAGTGAGATGACTAATAAAAGCTAAAGTCAATAATAATTGGCATATCTAGCAAGAAATGTGAACTTTGAGCCAAACGTTTGTGTTTACTGCAAAATTTTTCAGATAGTGAATCTCCATATATGTACATAAATAAAACCAGGGTCTTGCTAAAATAAAACTAATCCAAGAGGAACATTTTGGTCCACATTGGTTTTGTATTTTTTCAACGTTTGTGGATCTAAAAGCCACGCCTGATGTGAAAATGGTGAGCTACCTCTCTATGAAAACTTCAAATAATTTTTCAGTCATGGTTATGTTTGGTAGCCAAGAATGTAAGAGCTCTAGAGAATGAAAGAACTATATAAATGGCCTTCCACCACTTGGACCACTAGTATAATTCTCTACATACAATGCACAGAGATTCAATTATACCAAGGGAAGCTTTTTATTTTAGGATTTTGGACTTTTTAACTGATCAAAGATTAAAAGCTAGTTCAATTTCAATGAGAATCTTCCTGTTCAATAAAATAAAGAATTGTAGATTCATCATTGTCATTGTTCATTGTGGACAGCAGACTAAATAGGTTTATATAAATGACAAGTTGCAAACTCCTCACTTCATACAACTCTTTCTCCTAATATGTGTGTTGTGTGCAGGTCTAATTCCATAAAAACAGCCCACATACTTTTGTTTAGTTAGGTAGATACCTTCTTATGGAATGATCTATTTGGGGTTCTTGGCAAAACCAGGTGCGTCTAACCTTAAGTGTATTTTCTCATGATGTGTTTGAAAGGTTTTGGCATGAACAAAGAGGCAAAGATTTTATGACAGTGTATGATATATGCAATTGATCCATATTACAAAGTGAAGGGGAGATTGACGAGGATGTCACACATAAGATTCAAGCTAGGTGGATGAAATGGATAAATGTTGCAAGCATAATTTGTGATCACAAAGTGCCTATCAAACTCGAAGGAAAATTCTACTAGACAATTATAAGGCAAACAATGCATAATAGTAATGAATGTTGGGTAATGAAGTGCCAACAAAAGTTAAAAATAAGTGTAGCAAAGAAGAAAATGCTGAGGTAGATGAGTGAACATACATGAAAAGATAAAATTATGAAAAAATGTATCTGTCAGAAAGTTGGAATAGCACCTATTGAGGAGATGATAGAAACTCACTTAAGGTGGTTTGTCACGTGAAAAGAAGACCAAGAAAGGGTCTAGTGAAAAATGTGGATCAAAAGGAAGATAGTTCAATTAAAAGGGCTAGAGGAATACCCAAAAAAATAATTATGAGAAACCATTAAAAAGGAGTTCTCACTAGATTGTTTCAATGAAAATATGGTTTTTAATAGAGCTCAATGGTGTAAACAGATCCATGTAACTGACTCCATCTAGTAGGACAAGGCTTGGTTGTTGTTGCATGATATAATCAATTCTATGGTGTATTTGGCTAACTCCACCTAGTGGGACAGGCTGATAGATACTGGTAAAACTGAACAGAAAATGAAGAGAAGAACACTGATATATTGATGTACTCTGGTTGATATCAGAGAGATATCAGCCCAGAAATGTTGTAGACAGCTTCTAGGAAAATGCAGAAAGACAGAAATAAAAGATAGTCTGAGCAAATGAAGAGTACTCGGTCCCTCCCAAGTGCCTAGCCCAATTTCCTGCCTGCCTTCTCACGTTCCCATCCTCACAATTATACCCCCACACAACAGAATCCCACTTTCCCACTCACTCAGTGCCAGCTCAGCAAATTAATTACAGACTTGGTGATGCACATTCTCCTTCCCTCTGGCCCAATTCCTTTGCAGCCCGAAACTTTCTTCTAACATATACTTGGGTCACCTTTGGGGTCCTATCACAGGCTTGGTTGTCTCTCTGCCCTTACATTTGTTGTTTAATAGGATTGTGTTAACGACCTCTGATAGACCCTCTAGTGCTAAGGTGTATCCTACAAGGAGAGAATCAGTACATATGGGTAAGGAGGACAGAATGGGAAATATTCTAGATAGGGATCTACTGCTTAACAGAATGCCTACATGGCAGCGGCAAATGAGTGGGGGGAATTCTGTTAGGGTGAGTGAGAATAAATGTGAAGAGAGGAGAAAGTATAGGTAAGCAGGAATTCAGTAAGGAGGAGTGGGATTTGGAAGGAAGCTAGCCCCTCGAAGAGCTAGCCTAGTTACCATATTTTCTATCTTATTTTCTATAATTTCCATTTCTGTTGTCTATAATTTTGGGTTCAATCCCAGTTTCTGTGATTGAGAAGAGGCTTCTATCAGCCTCTCTTTGGTGCTCTGTTCATGTTGTTACAAAAGAATTTCTAGTGCTGATATGAAAAATATTGGACAACTTTGTTACATTTTCGAGCTAATTTGGCTCACTGTTTTCTTTTCCATTTTCTATTTAGGAGGATTTCTTAATGTACTTTCTCTCCTTTCTTTCAATTAATAAATACATTGTTCTTCCATAAAAATTTATCAACTTGTTTTCCAGTTCCTATTTAGAAAGCAAAGTATGTCTAAGGTCAGTAATACTTTGAGCACACCAGAGACTCATGAAGGAAGTAAAAAAAAATCTACCACAAACTGATATTGGAAAGGCATCTTATAGCTGAATTTGGCCTTTGTGTAAAGGACACGTTATGTGTGATCTGTTCCTGTTTGAGCCAAGCCTAACTCCTTGGGTTCAATTTCACCCAGCCTGTTGCTGCCTCAAGTGCACCATTTAAAAAAATATGGATAATCCGAATATAAGGTTGAATACCATATTTGGTATGCAGATAATTTTAAGATGTATAAAGGTAAAAGTGAAAGCCTATAATTGAAACATATAAGTAGAACAACAAAACGTTACCAGCAGTCAGTCAACATGGCCACAATTGAAAACTAGAATGATGATATTAGATGCCAGGAAATAACTAATTAAATCAATTATTAGACCTAAATTTAAGTTAAACAGATTCCAATATTTGCAAACACTAGAACAGAATACACAAACAAATTATAAACATAGACATAAATGCAAGTGCAGATACACATAAAGAGAATGTAATCAGAGAGGAGGAGTTCTTACTCAGATACTCATAAGTCAATATCATTGAAGTACCCCACGCTGACATGCTAAAAAATCTTGGACCGAACCCTCTATAAAAGCCTTTCCAACCATCTTCAATGATTAAATCTTTAACAACTTGTTTTACAGAGCTTCTGTCTTCATGTCCCATCACCTGGAGTGCAGAACTATTTAGTTAGAAAAATTAAGTAGGAGGTAACCAGGATAAAAAATAAAAAAGAAGATAATTAAGCAAGTAAAATGCAACTACATAACACTCATGAAATGCTCTTTTCATTCTTTTCGGGCCCTTTTAGTCTTCTTTTGGAGAGTGATGAGAACTTCTACCATCACCATAATTGCTCAATGAACTAATTCTGTATATATAGTGAAGCAACAAGTGTATTACTATCTCTTCATCTTTAAAATCTAAGGCCTAAAGTTTGAATGATAGCAAGAACAGGCACAGAAAGGGAAGAGAGATGAAAGGAGTGGAGAGAAGATTCATCAAAGGAGCTATACAAAAGAAAGAGAAAAACACCTCACTCAATGCAGTAGGACCAACAAAGAAAGTATCAGAAATTATTCTCCAAAACAAAAGGCGGACACAAAGTAAAAAGGGAGAAAAAAGAGAATACAAAACTTGGAACCAAATGATAAGATCATTTCATATAATTTACCAGAGATTATGACCCTAGCAGGCTTCCAAGCTGAGAACAATTAACAAAGTAACTGGGTGACAGGAGTTTTGAAATATAAAAGGCTCAAACGTAGGGTACAGGAAAATATCTAGAACACAAGATGAAGGAAAAATACACAAGAATATTAAAGTAGACTCCTTTGTTTATAATTTTTGGTAGTCACATGTAAAATGCTACTTTAAAACAGTTAGTTTCTAATAAAATCTTATTGTAAGTGCTTGATCAAAACACCATAGATATGTACCCAAAAGTGATTGGTCGCGGTGGAAGTGGACTACGATCCCAGGCGAACCTTACCTACAATGTCAAGGGTTCGAATCCTGAAATCGTCACTTTGAAGAGGCCTTTACCTAACCATCACTCCCGGCCCAAAATTGCATAAGCAATTGAAATTACCACAAAAAACACCATAGATATGTAATACTAAAGTATGTTTTTCTTAGTATCCTTTTGTTAAATATGGTAATCTAAAGAATATTTTTGATAAAAGAAGAAATGGAAAATGGAAGCAGCTTACAAAAGCAAACCTTTTTCATTTCTAAGCATCCCACAGAGGGCACCAGCAATTGTTAAAAGGAAATTGATTGAGAGTTTGCCAAACACCTAAAATTGCTACTTTGAGAACTCCATAATAAAGATATATCATATAACAGACAAATACAAGAGCTAGGACCAAAGTAATCATCACAATTCACAGAGAACAATGAACTAAACAAGAGAAAGAAACATTGGCACCAAGGTTATACAAACCTGTAATCGTGTCTTGATAGTATCCAATGGGGTTGTAATGCAGGATGCAGTTGCACCAGCAATAATCCCTCCAGTAGCCTGAACTAACATAATCTTCTGCAGACTAGGAGTGCCTTTATCATATTCGGCACCATGGCCCAAGAATCTGCCCATGCAACCAGGTGCTAATTGTCTTTAATATTAGAAAATTTATGTAATAATGTAGAAATGAAAATATTGGCATGCACATGTACTGAAAGTTCATTACCCTATTTACTTATAAAATTAACCACTCAAAAAAACTTATAAAAAATCCCTCACAAGCGTACTACAAAATCGGCTTATCCTTTTCATAGGCCCTCTCAGCGACGAAGAAACTAGTTTTCCTGACTTAACACAATCCACTGCTTGCATGCAGATGTAGTTACACCATCACACATTTCAATAAGTTAATTCATTATGACCAAGCTATGTTTGAAATCCATGTCCTATGCTAGCGCTAAGAAAATTTATCAAATTTGAGCATTGCACTATGCCAGTGCTTTTGCAGTTTTGCCATGTCCTTGGAGCACAATAAATGTCCATAACTCTAACTTAGATGGAAGATATATTATAAGCTATGTTTGAAATCCATGCATACATCCTAATTAACATTTATACAGAAGATAACATATTTGTAATAAAGACTTACTTGATTAATGGATTATGAAGATATATGTGCACTTTAAACACACTCATACTAATCATGGCATAGTAGCCAAATGTTGCTCGTCCAACTTTAAAATGAAAAGATGTAAGGTTCAATTGATGAATCTCTAAAGAGTAAAGAGTCAAAATATTTACATTTAGAGTAAACACCTATAGTCCCCTAAAGATACAGGGGACATCAATTTGGTCCTCCAAAGAAAGTTGATACCAATTTAGTGCCTCAATCATGAAAAGTGACATCAAAATCATCTAACCCTTTGGAAAAACTAAAATTCAGTAGTAGGGTCTAATATTATATATTAAACATAGTTCTAGCATCAGTAAAAGGAGAAAAAGTCCTTCCCTCCTATTGAAAGCTGAGCAAAGAGAGGGAGGGCCCCTTTAGTTGGTGAGCAATCAGATAGGGATAATTTGATTTTCTTATCATTTGACGATACAATATAAAAATAAGGCTGCATTTGGTGGACAGGATAAGGAGGACATGATAGTATTAGCTAATACTATCAAGTCTTATCAGATGTTTGATACTTTAACCTAATAGTATAGTCAAATCAGGTCAAACTTTTTTATCCTATTCTAACCTGATTACTCTATCCTCCCCCTACCCCCCTGAGTAGACCTGATAGGATATTTCTTCTCACCCTATCCCTCAACTTCATCTCTCTCAATCCAAGCCTCTCACCACGGCCTACAACCATCCACCATAGCTGAACCTTCACCGTCCACACGAACCAACCACCACGGCCTACAACCATCCACCAAGCACAACCTCGACCTAGCCCCACCAACGACCCAGCCACCGCGTGCCCCAGAACCAGACCCCTAGCCGCTGTCCCCACTGTGCCTCTGCTGCCAATTCCGTGAAGCAGCACCACGGCTGGCCATCCACGTGAAGCCTCCATCAGCCTTTGCTTTCCTCCGCTGTCACCGTGTTGTGCCTCCACCCCTACAGCTCAGATCTACGCACGAACCAGAACCATCTTGTTGGTGGCTTGGGGACGATACGCAGCGAAAGGGGGCTTAGGGTGGCTTATCGATTTGTGTTGGGGGTGACTTGATGCTGGCTCTCGATTTGCGTTGGGGTTGGCTCTTGGTGTGTGGTGGTTGTTGGCTCTGGGTCTGGATGATTTCGACGATGCAAGCCGTGTGGGGGAGGAGGAGATTTGGGTCAGTGGCGGTGCGACGGAGGATGTGGTGGAAGACGGTGGCGGAGTGGGTGAAGCTGTGGCGGCGGGTGGCAGAGTCGAAGAGTAGGAGGGTGGAGAGGTGGTTCTTCTCTGCTTTGAGGAGCTTCAGAATACGGTGGGATGACAGCGATTTGGGAAGCTCCACCATGGCGGACAATAGGATGCAGTAGCTGACCAATTGGACTGGACCAAGCCAAAGTTGGGTTATATATATATATTTTTTTCAAGTATTATTAATTAGAAGTTTAGTAGTTGGCAGTGAAGGTCGCATCGGCCGTTGGTGGATTCTGGTGGTCCATGGCAGTTCCAATTTGGGGCTGTGATGAGCTGGGTTGATGTGGAGGGGTGGATTATGGGTTTATTCTAGAAGGATAATATTGTCATGATGAATAATTTTGTATACAATCAGTTCTTTTATACGATAGTGATCAAACATTTGATAGTATAAGAGCTTATCATGTCCTTAATACTATCAGTCTTTATCCTATTATCTTATACTATCAGATCTTATACTATCATGTGTGTCAAACATAGCCTAACTGAAAAGGTAATGCAACAATGATTCAAAGTTAAGACTTAATAGGCATTACCATGTCTTACCTCCAAATAAAGCGTTGGCTTGAACCATAACTTGCCCACCATACAGCACTAGAAGGTGAATAAGTAACAACAGATAAACCAAACCCTCTATATAATCCCCGGATGCCATCAGACCTTAAAACCTTACAAGCAACATCCAGACCCCCGCTATACTGGGCATGGCCTGAGTATCCTTGCACCATCAACTTTTGGCTAATCTGAATATCATTCAACGTAAAATAGATATTAGAATTATCCATATTTTGATAAAGGAAGAAAAATTTATCAACAAGAAAAGAAATGAGAACAAATTAACAGGATAAGGAACTTCCTCACCGCAACAGAAAACAGAAGGCAAAACAAAAATAAACAAATCAATAAAAATAACTTTCCTTATTTATCTGAGTATCTGTCATTAACACCCTTTAAAAGAGGCATCAGTGGAGCACCATAACAAAGACAAAAGACATTTATAACACAAATAAACTGATAATTTTGCTATTTGTAAAATCTTGCATCTTGCTCTAATGGAATACACCATAAGTCTGCAAACAAAACACATCACAGCAAAACCTAGCTTTCCATCCTTCTTTCGAGTAAAATTTTCTGATATTTGAGCATTATAAAACCAACCATTGCATTTTAATTATATGTCCTATGTCCTAACTATAAAAAATATAAGCAATAACACCAAGTGAGAGTTTGATTAAAAACCAATAAGAGTACAGAATAGCGTTTAAACTAAACATCTAGTATTACTTTTAAAATCATAAACAAAAATGGGTACAGTAAACACTTATTTTGAATTGCGGAAGACATGTGATAGAACATCAGTGAATATATTCCAAGTTCCAATACTTGCAACAGTGTAAAAATAAACATAGAAGATTATTGAGCCGTCTAAATAACTTGTTTAACAGCAGATGTATTTGAATATACCACCATATGTCCATATCCACATGTAAATGTCCGGCTGTCAGTTAGTACAAAATAATGTATTTAACAAGTTCAAGGATAAAAACAAATGCAGTCATGCACAAGTTACATGAATTAGATTGTCATACCACATCAATTGGAACAAACACAGATTGAGCAAAAAGCGAGGATGTCATGCCTGCAACTCCATTTGCTATGGCAGCCTGGGTAGTTTCAGATAGTCTAAATGGTTCAAGCATTCTAAAGGAAGCTGCCTTTGTGGTCTCTAGAGCAGAGAGGAATATGATTCTGGCAGGAATTGCCCCAGTGATAACTGTGCCAAACCCTCTATACAAACCAGGGATGCCATCTGTTTTAAGTAATCCTTTTGCAACAGAAAATGCATTTCTCTCTACAGTATCCTTTGTAACAACCTGCAACCTAGTTTTCACAACGGAAACTGGGTAAAGTGCCACCGTAACACCTGTAAAGAGTCCAGCTCCTACAACATAGAACTTCGTTTTATCTAGTCTGCAGAATTGAGTGAACTTAATTAGGATACAGAGCTCATAGATGCAAAGTTCATTATATTACCATGAGCTCAAAGAGTCACAATATCCATAAGATATACTAATAATAAACCAATGCAAGGTTAAGATGGCCTCAATCTTCATGAAGAACTAGCGTCGACAGATGAAAGATAGAATAGACACGAATTTACAAAAGGGCATCTAGAATCGTAGAGAAAACTTTGTTAATAGGAAAATGGCAATAATAATTCAAGCAGGAGGATGCAACCTTGAATTTTGAATCCTATGAACTCAAATTTGTCTTCTCATAGAGTAAATCAACTATATGAATATGAAGCTAACCCCTTGCAGTAAGTAAAGAATGCAACATAATGAGTTTCCCATTTGCACAAATGGTAGCTTATATGCAATATCAAACCGTCTTCAGTCTTCAACAGTTCCTATCACAATTCAAATGAAATTGGGAAATTGATAAGCTTATATATATATATATATATATATATATATATATATATTGTTCCCTTTCTTTTGGAGAGAATTAGTTTCCCCTTTAATGGATTTCGTTTGATTCTCAATACACAAACAAACCAGAAGGCATAATTCTCCCACCCCCAATTTAAAAAAATAAAAAATAAAAAACGGATAATGGGTATGTCGAGATGCACCAAACATGAAAAAAATATAATCAATAGCACCATTCAAATTCCATTAACCAAAAAGAAAAAGAAAAAGAAAACTTAAACCAGAATGAAGAGAGCCAAATTAACAAAAACAAGGTTAAAGCAGGAGCATACTTATCCCAGTTAATCTCGGTCTGACCGAAGGACTGGGCCATTGGGGCGATCCAAGATTATCAAAAACTCAGTCAGAAGAAAATCGAAGAAGACAAAATCACCCCTGGGCCTGGCTGGCTTCTTGTTGTTAATGAAAAAGAGAAAAACAACAACCTTGAATTAAAGACAGGGAAGGGAAGTATTGTAATTGTAAGTTTGTAACAAAACATTTGCAATTGATTGTTGGTTAACTAACTTTATACGTTGTTGGTGTTCTGGATTTGATGGAAAGGCTGCGCGTACGCGGAGTTTTTGGGAGAGCGCACGTCTTCCAATTCCAAATCCATTCTTTCTACTTTGACTATTTTTCTATTCCATTCATCTTCCTTTCCGCACCAACGTTCACACCGTGTTGGATCCATCACAATTCCTCTTTGTACATTTTCCGTTTTCGGTTAATTTTTTTACCATTTGCACAAAAATAAATTATTAAAATGTTACTGCTTAAATTTTTTTTCAAGTTAAACTAATAGTTAATAAATTTAAGGTTAAATTGCAAATCACCCATTCCACTTTAAGGTTAATTAAAGAAAAATGATAAATGCTATCAATATGTTTTGTTAAACGACTCACAAAATGTAAAAAGTTATAAAATTATATTGGGTTTTATAAGTTTATTTTTAATTTTAATAATGTCATGTACATATATTTATGTACATATTATTTCATATTTATACAATTTTCACATAATTAATCTTATATTATTTTTTTTATATATTTTTTAATTTTATCACCACACATAAGTATAAAATAATACATTTAATATTAATATACACTAACTATTATTCTTTTAATTTTTAAATTTAATTTTTGGACAAATTACTCTCACTTCTTATAAGATTTGGTCAAATTACTCTCACTTCTTATAAATTGTAAGTTGATACCATACTCCCTATATTATGCATTATGCTAACGTCGTCCATGCCTATCGTAATGTGTCGTTTGTTTAACTAGTAGAAAAGTGTGCACATGATTGTTTCGTGCCTTTTAGGGTATGTTTGGATAGAGGGGTTTTCGAGGGAAAGGGAAGGAAGGGATTATTCTTTAATTTGATTAAAAATTCTCCATACTTGATAATTTTTTAAAATGAAGGAATAAAATGAAAGATTATCATATAACCTTTCAATGATGCTTTATTCATTTTTACGAACATTTTATAACTCTCAATTTAAAAATGAAAAATAAGTCTTCCCTTTCGTTTCCCTCCAAAACCTTCCATTCAAACATGCCTTTAATAAATTCTAAATGTTTGAAAAGACTAAATTAACCTTATTTAGTTTGTTAAATGGCCCAACCCTTCTTCCTTTAGCAATCGGTCGCGCTATATGTCCACAAAATATACATCCAACTTTTATCCATCGTATCTTCCGTACGTATATTTGCCTCTCTCCATTTTCTGCTTATCTATATTTTGTTTTCCCTCCTTTCTTCCCTCTATTTCTCATTTCTTTCTTTCATCTCTGTTACATCTCCCTCTCCTCTGATATTGTCTCACTCACTAGGGCACCTACCCACAGTATTTTAATTCTTGTTCTCGTGTCCTCATTATCTTTCCCCCATTTTCAGGCATCACTCACTCTCTTCCATCACTCTGACTTTCACACGCACACGTGAGTTCGAGTTTTGTGGATTTTCTACAATTTCGGTAAGTATCCTCTACTTTTCTCCCCATAATATTTCATGTTTTCTGAGATGGACACTTGCAATTTCTGTGAAATGTTGCGTATTATGCTCTCTGTTTGGTGAGTTGTATTTTTTATTGGGTACAAATCCATGAAATCTATTTTTGTTGGTTGTGTGTTGATTAGATGGGTAAATAGGAGAATGCTTGTTGGTTCATTCGTTAGTTTATTTGGTATATTTTGTTTCTGTTAGGAGGATTTAAAATGGTTCATATAGCAGAAATGGTTGGTCCATTGACATGGGTTGTGGTTTGTGGTGAATATAAAATTAGCTGGTTAATATGTTTGGAATAAGTGGTTAATCTTCACACGTTTCTGGTGAATCCAACAATGACTTTCCAACAGTGGGGGTAATTACTTACAAATGAACTACTAGTGGAGTGGAGTTGGAATGGGTTATGGGCTAGTTCATATAGCAGAAATAGTTGGTCCATTGACATAGTTTGTGGTTTGTGGTGAATCTAAAATTAACTAGTTAATATGTTTGGAATAAGTGGTTAATCTTCACACGTTTCTGGTGAATCCAACAATGACTTTCCAACAATGTGGGTAATTACTTACAAATGAACTACTAGTGGAGTGCAGTTGGAATGGGTTATGGGCTGGTTCATATAGCAGAAATGGTTGGTCCATTGACATGGTTTGTGGTTTGTGGTGAATCTAAAATTAACTGATTAATATGTTTGGAATAAGTGGTTAATCTTCACACGTTTCTGGTGAATCCAATAATGACTTTCCAACAATGTGGGTAATTACTTACAAATGAACTACTAGTGGAGTGCAGTTGGGATGAATTATGGGCTGGTTCATATAGCAGAAATGGTTGGTCCATTGAGCATCCTTAATTTCTTACCTAAGCGTTGCTATAGAGGTAAAACATATCCTGTTTTAGAAGAGAAAGAGTAATGACATGTTTTGAATATTGTTTCTATACACTTTAAAATTGCCACTTAGCCATTTGAGACTTATTTGAGCACACGTGAAAGAAGATTAACATGACTACCATTGTACGCGATTTTGTTAACTAGATGATTTCAGGCTATCTTTTTAAGCTTTATTTCATCTCACCAAAAGGTTAAGTGTGGCCTTTATAGAAGAGACTCATTCGAATGGGTCTCTATCCTCATTATCTATTGTCATTTGTATGTTTACTTTTCACTGCCATTTCTTAACTTTCATAATAAAATCTAGATATTGGTGAAATACAAAATATGCTTGTAACATGACAGTAGATACTTGATAACTTACAGGTGTGTGTAGCAACCCAAAACTGAAGTTGATGGAGGGTTCAAATAATCTCAATACAAATGAGGTTTGTTAATAATGTGGAAGAAGCATGTGAAAGTGACTTCATTATAAGTGATGCATTGGATGGCGAGTTTGAAAGTTATGAACCAAAACGAGGGATGTTGTTTGCATCGAAAGATGATGTTAAGGAATTTTATAGGAAATATGCTTACCAAAAGGGGTTTAGGTATTGTAAATAGAACTTCAAAAACGGAGATGATGGTAAGGTAAATTACATTATGCTAGCTTGTTCAAGACAGGGGAAAACATGTGTCAACAATACCAAACACTTTGAAGACACTTCCAACTAGACGGACAAATTGTGAAGCAAAAATTACAACAAGAAGATGGGAGATGGACGATGGTTCATCAAGACAATATACTTGAACACTCTCATGAACTTAGCCCAACAAAGGCGAGAATGTTGAGAGTTAACAAGAATCTTAGCATGCACGTGAAGAAAACAATCCAAGTGAATGATGATGTAGGGGTGAGAATACATAAGACAGTTCGGTCTCTTGACCAAACACTTTGAAGACACTTCCAACTAGACGGACAAATTGTGAAGCAAAAATTACAGTCAAGAAGATGGGAGATGGACGATGGTTCATCAAGACAGCTATACTTGAACACTCTCATGAACTTAGCCCAACAAAGGCGAGAATGTTGAGAGTTAACAAGAATCTTAGCATGCACGTGAAGAGAACAATCCAAGTGAATGATGATGTAGGGGTGAGAATACATAAGACAGTTCGGTCTCTTGCTTATGAGGTGGGAGGTTACGAGAACTTATCATTTAATGAGTAAGATGCTAGAAATTATGTCAACAAGGAAAGACGTACAATTGGCAAGGAAGGTGATGGGAAGGCTTTGAAGAATTATTTTACAAGAATGCAACAAGATAATAGTAATTTTTTCTACGATATTGACGTTGATGATGGTTTTCATGTGCAAAATGTATTTTGGGTCGATGCTAGAAGTAGAGCCACTTATGAGTCATTTGGAGATGTTGTGACTTTTGACACAACATATTTGACAAATAAATATGATATGCCATTTGCTGCTTTTGTCGGTGTGAATCATCACGGCCAATCAGTTTTGCTTGGATGTGGTCTAATTTCAGCTGAAGACACAGAGTCATTTGTGTGGCTATTTGAATCATGGCTTCGTTGCATGTCAGGTAAGGCACCTGATGGTATTGTCACGGACCAGTGCAGGGCCATGCAAAATGCTATTGAGATAGTCTTTCCAACTACTCAACATAGGTGGTGCCTATGGCATATAATGAAAAAAATTCCTGAGAAGCTGAAAGGTTGCATTGAATATAACAATATAAAGAATGCAATGAAAGTAGCTGTTTACGATACACTAACAGTGGAAGATTTTGAAGAAAAGTGGTCTGCCTTCATCAAAGAATTTGAGCTAGAAGATAACAATTGGTTGAGTGGTTTGTACATGGAGAGGCATAGATGAGTGCCAATTTTCTTGAAGAAGTATTTTTGGGCAGGGATGTCAACAATACAACGCAGTGAGAGCATACATACTTTCTTTGATGGATATATCAACTCAAAAACAAGCCTCCAACAATTTGTGAAGCAGTATGATAATGCTCTGAGAAGCAAGGTAGAAAAGGAATTTGAGGCAGATTTCAAGTCAATGGACTCCACCATTCAGTGTGGGTCAAACTTACCTATTGAAAGACAGTTTCAATTCGAATATACCCATGCAAAGTTCGTTGAGGTCCAAGCTGAATTCAGAGGAAGAATGGACTGTTTTGCGTCCATTAAGTGTATGGAGGGAATGGTTTGTACTTACCATGTGAGGGCGGATATGGTAGTTGGAGGGATAGCAAAGAATGCTATTTTTGAGGTGGTATTTTATCGTGACAATGATGATGTTAGTTTTAATTGCTTGTTGTTTGAGTTTAGAGGAATTATGTGTAGACATTCACTTTGTGTTCTTGGTAATGAGATGGTTCAAGAAGTGCCGTCAAAGTATATTCTACGTAGATGGAGCAAAAACATTAGATGGAGACATGCATACATAAAGAGCAGTTACAATGTGACCTTGTTGAAGCCACAAATGCAAAGGTTTGATAAATTATGCAAGCATTTCTATGAGGTGGCTGAAGTTGCTGCAGAGTTTGAGGATCTCACAGACGATCTCCACCAGGGATTATGTGAATATAAAAGCAAGATGCAATCGATGGCTGCATCTAAGCAAGCTATTAGAACAACATGCAATGGTGATGACCGTCAAAGGAAGTTAACTGCGGTCATTGAAACTGCTAACACTGGCATTCGTAGTCCATTACATGTACCTCATAAAGGACGGCCACCAAGCAATAGAAAAATGTCTAAAGTTGATCGAGTAGTTTCCAATTTGAGAAAAAGGAAGCACCAGCGTCGTCAAACTTTGACAATTGATGTATGCATATATGCTTTTGCTAATTATAATTGTATGGGATGTTTTGGTTGTGTATATGTTTTATTTAGACTGATTAGCATCCCCTTTTATTTGTGCATTAAGTTACTTTATTATGAACATGTAGGAGTGCAATGTTGGAAGCTCGAGTCAGAAGGATGGAAAGAAGTTGCGCATAGAGTCATCTATAGAAGTGAACAGCTGTGGAGAATGCCGTGATGATTGTACTATGGTGTGTCTATACACCAAAACTGTTTGTCATGTGTAATCATTGTTGAAGTGTTTGTTAAGTTTTAAGCTACTTACATTTGAATTGTCATCTGTTTTAATGAAAGGATGTTTGGTATATTGTTGCTGAACAATCCACAGCTATTGAGATGAGTGCAAATGTTGATGCACCAATGTGTGACGGTAGCTATTGGGTTTCGCAACTATCAAACAACTCATCAGCTGGTTTTTTTTCATTATTAGAAGGAATTGATCATGATGTCAGTCAAAAGCCACAGGCATGTCCAACATATGTTGAACAAGTTTATTGTAATTATTGAAATTGACATTTTTATATGTTTTTTTTCAGGGTTGTCATAGTCAAATGTCATACACCAATTTTCTGGTTAGTGGTAATGCAGGCCAATTTGAAGATACTCATGCTGGAAATCAGTGACATAGTACAAATCTAAATTTGCATAAATTATATCGGGTAACTTCATGTACATGCTTCAAATTAGCACTAATCTAATCTACTGTTATTTTGCAGGTTGATTTCCTTTTTTTGGTATATAGGATAATTTACATAGTCAAAGTGTACTGACAAATACCTATGAGCAAATTGGTGAATCTCATACTCACACTGTGATTTTGTCTACAACAATTTTTGTGGCAACCATGAAAATAGATCTTAGTGGATTATCAGGAACTCACTTAAATAGTTTTTTTGTCCTTTTAAGTGGATTGTTTCTGTGCTATAGTTATTTATAGTTCACATGTAATGTGTATAGAATACATGTAACTACACGTAGAGGGGGAGAATGTATATATTTTCTTAGGGTTAATGGTAGGAATGTATCATTGCAATGTCACCATATTAGTGATGTACTAAATGGCTCTTTTGTAATTCATGTGTATTTTTTATATATTTTTTACTTGCAACTTTAAGAATAATTGAAGTTAAAAGACATATCAAATCTACCCCCACCATTGGGAACTGAATTTTTGGATTATCCAAATAGTGGGGGAGAATCTAGTTGAAAACCAATTAATAGTGGAGTGGACATGTGGAATGTTGTTTTTACCAAGTGAGAGTACAATGGCAGAAAACCGTGGAAAAAAAGGGTGAATCTCATGGTTTGTGGAGTTCAAAAATAAGTGGTTAATACACTACGCATAAGTGGTTAATATGAACAAGTATCTGGTGAATCTAAACAAATTTCCAACCGAAGGTTGGAAACTGATTAGACACGAATCACTAGTGGAGTGGACTAGTGTAATGTTGTTTTTGCCATGTTGGGGGTAGAATTGCAGAAAACCATTAAAAAAAATGGTGAATCTCATGGTTTGTGGAGTTCAAAAATAAGTGGTTAATACACTACGCATAAGTGGTTAATATGAACAAGTATCTGGTGAATCCAAATAAATTTCCAACCGAAGGTTGGAAACTGGTTAGACACGAATCACTAGTGGAGTGGACTAGTGTAATATTGTTTTTGCCATGTTGGGGGTAGAGTTACAGAAAACCATTGAAAAAAATGGTGAATCTCATGGTTTGTGGAGTTAAAAAATAAGTGGTTAATACACTATGCATAAGTGGTTAATATGAACAAGTATCTAGTGAATCCAAACAAATTTCCAACTGAAGGTGGGAAACTAGTTAGACACGAATCACTAGTGGAGTGAACTAGTGTAATGTTGTTTTTGTCATGTTGGGGGTAGATTTGCAGAAAACCATTGAAAAAAAAGGTGAATCTCATAGTTTGTAGAGTTCAAAAATAAGTGGTTAATACACTACGCATAAGTGGTTAATATGAACAAGTATCTAGTGAATCCAAACAAATTTCCAACTGAAGATGGGAAACTGGTTAGTCACGAATCACTAGTGGAGTGGAGTAGTGTAATGTTATTTTTATCATGTTGGGGGTAGATTTGCAGAAAACTACTGAAAAAAAAGGTGAATCTCATAGTTTGTGGAATTCAAAAATAAGTGGTTAATACACTATGCATAAGTGGTTAATATGAACAAGTATCTAGTGAATCCAAACAAATTTCTAACTGAAGGTGGGAAACTAGTTAGACACGAATCACTAGTGGAGTAGACTAGTGTATTGTTGTTTTTGCCATGTTAGGGGTAGATTTGCAGAAAACCATTGAAAAAAATGGTGAATCTCATGGTTTGTGGAGTTCAAAAATAAGTGGTTAATACACTACGCATAAGTGGTTAATATGAACAAGTATCTGGTGAATCCAAACAAATTTCCAACCGAAGGTTGGAAACTAGTTAGACACGAATCACTAGTGGAGTGGACTAGTGTAATGTTGTTTTTGCCATGTTGGGGGTAGAGTTGCAGAAAACCATTGAAAAAAATGATGAATATCATGGTCTGTGGAGTTCAAAAATAAGTGGTTAATACACTATGCATAAGTGGTTAATATGAACAAGTATCTGGTGAATCCAAACAAATTTCCAACCGAAGGTGGGAAACTAGTTAGACACGAATCACTAGTGAAGTGGACTAGTGTAATGCTATTTTTGCCATGTTGGGGGTAGAGTTGCAGAAAACCATTGAAAAAAATGGTGAATATCATGGTTTGTGGAGTTCAAAAATAAGTGGTTAATAGACTATGCGTAAGTGGTTAATATGAACAAGTATCTGGTGAATCCAAACAAATTTTCAACTCGAGGTGGGAAACTGGTTAGACACGAATCACTAGTGGAGTGGAGTAGTGTAATGTTATTTTTGCCATGTTGGGGGTAGATTTGCAGAAAACCATAGAAAAAAAGGATCAATCTCATAGTTTGGTGAGTTCAAAATTAAGTGATTAATACACTATGCATAAGTGGTTAATATGAACAATTATCTGATTAATCATTGGATTAGTTCCCAATAATGGGGGTAGACTATTTAGGAATGAAGTACTAGCAGAAGTTTATACTTGTAATGTTGTTTTGAACACATTGGGTGTATATTATCAAAAACCATGGACAAAATGGTGAATCTCAAAGGCATCTATCCAATTATCATCAAAACTGCTATCTATACAAAAAGTGGCTAATATGTACAACTTTCTGGATAATATAAAATACAGTTCTAAATCAGTGGATAATCTAAAACAAGTTAAACAGTGGGGGTAACTATACAATTGACATTGCAATAACTGTATATAGGGCCAAGCTAAATAGTGCAGAATAAAATTTGCAAATCAAGACAACAACTCCATGGCATTTGCATCTCTCAAAACTTCTTCTCTGCACTCATTCTTTGGATGCAAGACCCAGCCACATAATAAGTCACGTCGCATTTGTGTGACTTCTCCCTACACCAGTATAATACGAATAAATAAAAATTCTAACATAATGTAATTGTTGAATAAAAAAAAATAATTTGCTCACCACTTCCCATCTGGGCATAGTCTTGTTCCCAAACATCTTATGTACATCCCACAGCTCCATGTACTTGATAATGTAAATGCCACAATCATCCATATTTCAATGACATACAAGCACAAGGAAAGAAATTAAACATCTATGCCTCAACATAACAATTAATATTTTTTGAGAAATGCAACCGTACTCACGAGTTGCATTGTCGGGGTAAGTCAACCTCCACTAGGTCTAAATGATTATCATTCGTCCAAGTTGGACTAAGTATCTGTAACAATTCTTCAAACCGGCGCTTCTACAAATTCAAAGTACAATTCAAAGTCAAATTATACGGCACAACTAATACACTATCAATACAATGACATTAGAGGAGTGTGATACCACCAGAACGTCCAGCCTAGCTTTTTCAGTGTCAATATGATTGCCCATTGAATCCAACACATACAACTTTTTAAATTTCAGATGCAACACATAACACCACCAATGGCCGTCAAACACGACTGGAGCGAATATCTACATGAAAAAATGTGTACAAGTTCATTGAATGTGTTCCTTGTAATATGCTTACATAAAGTATTTCTATTCCTCAAATGGCTTTTTATGTTACATAGTTATTTGATAATGTAGACATATGATAGTGATGTGCATTATAGTTGGAACATAAAGTTTTACGTGGTATTAAGAAAATAAAACACTAGACACAATGATACTAGATAAATGATGGGTTTAACCCCAGATGTTGCCCAATAAAGTGTTTGCAGCCAAATACATGTAATTTTTGACACATAATGATTAAAAGTTACCAAGTTGCACTGAGTGATGTCATATCCCACTTCAGCGTGAGGCATGAAGTCGTTGATACTTCGCCAGGGCCTGTGGCGAACTGATTTGAAACGCTCTAGTCCACTTTTCACTAAATCCTAATTTTTTTTTAAATAACCAACAATAAGTTAAGGTTGACATTGTCAATATGCATATAGTGCTAAGTTAATTGAGCATGTTGTTGTTACCATGAACGTGGGACAAAACATGTGACGAGTCACTGTTCGTGATTGATCCATTTCATCTCCCACAAAAACCCTTGTAGCCAGCATAATAACATGAAAGAGTGAATTAAAAAAGGTCCTTATATGTGAATCGACACAATTAAGTACGTGTGATATATATAATCTTAATTATGAGTTAAATGTCATTTGATCTTACCATATTGTTGACCCACCCCCTTGGTTTCATGCAAGAGGCACCTGCAATGGTAAGGAACTGATCGTATAGTTTGACCACCGCCCTACACCACAACCCAAAACAAATTGTTTAAAGACAATCACAAAACAAATTGCCTAATGCTAAAATTGCATAAGATGCAAATGACAAATGTTAGACCAAGTAAAATCAGTCTTAAACATATCAAGCATGTCACGATGGTAATTCAAAAACTTACACGGAATCGTGGTCCTCTTTTTTAAGCACTCTGGTGCAATAAGTAAAAAGTTGGGTATGCAGATTCGTTTTCTTCTGCTTATTCTTTTGTAGTTTGGTGTAACGAGTTCGGGTGCTTTTCCCAAGCACCCGATTCCTGGGCTGAGCCTTAACCCGAGTGCAAATGTTGGAGTCGGTATTCTTTTTTATTGGGTTCATGTGTGTACCAGGGTAGCCAACAGGTGCTCCTGAAGGGATGGCATGTGCAGGCAGTTGTCGATCACTCGGCTCACCACCTTCACTGAATCCATAGAAAGGAGTGCTCACCACATCCAATGATTGAGTACCCTGGTCAGGTTCTGGACTGCCTATAAGACAACGTGAAGGTGGAGGCACTGATTGATGTAATAATTGTTGTTTCACTGTGCTCATTTCCATTTCCAGAACAGAAATTTGTTTCTTCATCAGCACATTATCAGCAACCACCTGAGAAACGTCCTCCATATCAAATAGCCTCGGCCGCCGATGCCCAACACTTAATTGCTGCACAGGTGCTATTGCTTCCCTAACTATGTCAATCTGGTTCTCTTCGCTCGATGCAATCAGATCTTCAGTTACCTATATATCAGTAACCACCAGATACCTAGTTAAGTAGTATGGTGAAAATTGACTACTATGATTAAATAACATAAATTTTTAAAATACAAAATCATTTTGATACAAATGTAGCAGCAATACAAACATTGTTTAAAAGTTGCAGGTTACCTTGTTTTTTTCGAACGTTGTTCGCACTTTCTCCTCCCTCGCCCTAAACACGCGCCAATTCAAGAAACGTGGGAAGGATTGAGCACTTATCACAGTTGATGTGGGGCACAACGACAGGTGTGCAAAAGCCCAAACCTTAAAGACAATAAGATGTATGGTATCAGAATGATGCAACAGGAAAATAACAAAAACAAAACTACAACATTGCATGAAACAATTATAACAACCAGGAAATAATAAAACATGTACCTGAAGAAGTGCAACACATCCCGTTAAATGGACTTGGCGGATATTTTTACCCTCGTGCACTGCACATGCTACTCAGGTCAAGTCATCCACCAAAAAATTGTACACTGTCAAACCCCAGCTATACTTATCAAGGGAGTCCAAATCATCTAACAGGTGTGCGAAGACGGAATGCACGTTGACACCTGTAACGGGAAAGTAGAACTCCGCGAAAACAAGCAGGATGT
Source organism: Ormosia emarginata (assembly GCA_029884605.1). Lineage (NCBI taxonomy): Eukaryota > Viridiplantae > Streptophyta > Magnoliopsida > Fabales > Fabaceae > Ormosia > Ormosia emarginata. Next base: position 7,277,032 of record JAQQTP010000056.1, on the reverse strand, counting down.
AAAGTCGACAAAAATTATCGACATCATTGGCCCCTACATGGTGATACAACTCAGTCCAAATTGTGCCAATAGTTATATCGCCCCCCTTAAATAAGGACAAAGTTCGACCCACTCCATTGTCACGTGGGGTTGTTCTTTCCCCAGCAATCCACAATCCAAGTGTCAAGCACACGTCTAACGGACTGAAAGGGATAACCCTACCCCTGACTCGAAATCCCCCGTCTCTTTCAACCAATCTAGACGCGAACTCCCACAACAAGACACAATTGATTTCCAAATTTTTAGGCATATATAATAGTGATTTGAATGGGGTAGACTCGACGCGGGACTTCTGCGCATCCGTCAAAGTGCTATTCGCGTCAAGCAACAACCGTGGTGTGCAAACATGTCTCACTCGCACCTTCTGCATTAAGAGAACAAATTAGTCAACATATGTGCATAACCAAACACATATAACAGATTTGTCTATATTAACCAAGTTGGTTACCTGGTTGATGCTGGACAAATCAAACCTCCGTCTTCCCTGTGAGCTGTCCATATAAATATTCTGCACATACAGAAGACCAACAATGAATTTTCTCTAGTCTAGCACGATTAAATTCATAATCAATCGTGTTGGTCACAACTCATACACATACACCAACTTCATCATTTTGAACTGAATGTGTCATTTAAAATTCCATAAGTCTAAAGAACAACAAATTTGAATACAACTAAACATTCTTCTAACTATAGGATTCACCCAGTAAGCAGGTTGCATGACCACTGTATCACTAACTGCAGACTTATGAGATGTAATTGCATTGCTGTCAACCTTCAGTTGTAATCATCAATTAAATATTTCCATTCTGGCCAATTAAACCACACCATATTAAAGGACACCGGAAATCATGACGTAAAGGAACCACTAAACCTTTATCAAACATAAACCTAACATGAAGAAAAGGGCTTAAGGACTACACTGATATCTTATAATTCACTCGAGAGGAGCATCATATGCAATGCAATCCAACCCCAGTATCCTACCCATGGCAACCATAACTTAATTAGACACATTACATGGTTAGAGCTATAATGCAAGCAAGCATAAGTTAATATCGGTTGACCAAACAATACAATACAAACACCTTTTTAAATATGCATATACCTTTGTAAATATCTATACTTGAAAAGAGCCTAATAAAAAGTCTGCTACTTTAAACACAAAACATGAAAGATTTAGATTCATTCAGATTGTACTCAACATCTATCATTTACAATCAAACACCTACAAAAACAATGAGTATTAGCCATTCAAAGATAATAAAAATGCAAAAGATTTGCAAAGCATACCAAGACATGTTGGAAACCTTCAAACTTAGAATAACAAAGTAAAGGCATTTGCTTCATAATTTATGGGTTATCAAGTTGATCAAACCAATATATAAAACATAACTGCAAATAGTACGATACATAAATCGTGGAATAACGATCAATCTCATGTATATTGTTATTAAGCCTCAAGAGAAGAACAAACTAAACTCGGAGCATGTAACATCCTAGGTTGAAAACCTAGTATTTCTAACATAAACCTGGTTAAACTGTATTATCTAGGTGACTATTAACTTATTTTTAATCTATTCCATAACATTTATATAAATAAATGATTATGGAGAGCCTTGAGAAAATAAGTATCTGCATAAACATATACAGTTTGTCAAAATTTACATAAAATCTTGTGTTCAATTAAATTACATGTTTATACATAATACACAAACATTAAACTAAGAAACATAAAAGTAATCCAGCCGTCAGTCTTCAGTCTTCTTCTTGCCATGGACAAGCTTTCACCTGGATTTACATGGCAACATGCGGGGTGAGAATTTACAATTCTCAGTAGTAATGTACCAATACCAACATTTGTTTTATTCACAATGAATATAAACAAGCATAAATAACGTTAAGTAAATCTAAAATTGGCAATTAATTTACTACTTAAAACATCTTCAATTGAACTATAGCTAACCATCAAGTCATTACTCAATTCTCAAGGAGCTAATACATTCACTCTCTAAGTGATGTTCCCAAGTAAGCTATACCTCTATATTAATTCAGATTTAGTACAATCAATGATATTATACAATTGCCCATACAATTGTAATTATCATTGAGCAAGCCACACAGATACACAAAGAATCACAAATACAATAGTACCAGGTAATGCAATGATGATATGAGGTATGATTACATTCAAACAAAGGTTCATAATAGTGTAATGTAATGTCATGAGATGTCATGAAACTCGACTATTCCCCTCTCTATGGTAGGGAGGCCTTCCCTTACCTTCTGGTGTGTGGATTGTTCCAGTTTTTAACTGTTCTTAGGAATAGCAAGTGTGAGTATGTATGAATGTGTGAAAACATGTAATGTTATGTCTAACTCTTATATAATCACCACATAAAACTTGTCTTTGTACTACTAACTCTACCTCAACTCTATGAGAGTTTTCATGCACTATAACACTCTACTATTGTCAAACACACTTAACACACTACGCACATCTGAAACATTAAACTTTATTTCAAACTTGTCCTTAATAATGAATAGCAATTGTACCTTTTTGTTATCCAACTAATATATATACAATCTCCCATTATTAGATAAAATTGTTAGAATACGTATAGCTATCTAAACATATATATATTCAAGTCAAGTTTTCAATATTTACTTTCTAATATAATAGTTTTCCAATGTAATTACTTTCCAATATATATCAATATATCATATATATATATATATATATATATATATATATATATATATATATATATATATATATTCACGTTTTCATGTTTTCATATAGCTATTATATATTCACTTTTTAACATGTATTCATGTTTTCATACATACCAAAACACATTCACGATTTTAATATATAAACAAGTTATTTGAATAGTCTTTATTTTATTATATTATTTAGTAATACGTAATAGCTATATGAAAATGTATTATATTACCTACATATCATAATATCACTCCCATCTTCATTCTAACAAAAATGCAGCTTTCAAAAAAAAAAACCCACTTTTCTTCCTCTAAAACTCAAAGGAAAACAAGTACCTAATCATATTACAAGCATCATTCATGATCCAACTATACTATCTTTAAGCCTAAAAGCTCAATAATCAAGCATAAAAATAGTATTTAAACACTTAAATCCCTATGTAATGAGCTGCCAAAATATGTAGAAGAGAAGAAGAAAAGAAAGAGTACAACCAAGATAACAAACCCCCTACCTCAAGCTATGTGTTTGCCTTTGAAACCCCTCTCTATTTTCTCTTCTTTCCCTTCTTTTTTCCGCTGCCTTGTGCTCTGTTTTTGTCTCCTCCTTGCTTTGTTTCTGCTGGAGAATGACGAGCAAAAAGTGAGAAAATTCTCACTTTAATAAGTAATAAGCCTCAAGGGTAAATTAGTCTGCTAATAAAACTTATATATCTTAGGAACACTTTGATCTCATTGTTTCAAGTTTTCTAACCTCCTTAAGTATTAGAATAAATACTAAGATTTATCTAATTACCAAATTCTTTATTTTCATTAATTTTCATATCTACACAAAGTCCTTTCAGTATTAAAATACTTACTCGGTGTGCTTAAAAATACCAAACGAACTCAGTTTACCTTCAAATTTTATCTACATCTTACTTAACCCATTTATGACTTAAAAATAACTAATCCATATTTATTTCTCTTATCTAGGTAATTTATACTATTTTCTAAGTCATTTTAAGTCACTTTCCACATTCTGTGTTGCAGCAAAGTGTCTAAACTAACTCAATTTGTCATAAAACTTTATTGATATGTTAAACAAATATAAGGCTACCTCTGGAACCCTATACAAGCCTAACATGTTCTCAGAGATGTTACAGAGCACATATTCTGAACATTCATAGTGTATTAACCACTTAATTTTGAACTCACCAAATCCATGAGATTCACCATTTTTTTCATGATTTTCTGTCAATGTACTCCCAACTTAGTAAAAATAACACTACACATGTTCACTCCACTAGTGATTCGTTTCTAACTGGTTTCCCACCACTATTTGGAAAAAAAAATTGAATTAACCAGATACTTTTTCATATCAACTAGAAACTTGTTCATATTAACCACTTATTCATAGTGTATTAACCACTTAATTTTTAACTCACCAAATACATGAGTTTCACCCATTTTTCCATCATTTTCTGCCAATCTACTCCCAACTTGGTAAAAATAACATTACACATGTCCACTCCACTAGTGATTCGTTTCTAACTAGTTTCCCCCCACTATTTGGAAATTTTGTTGTATTAACCATATACTTATTCATATTAACCACTTATTCATAGTATATTAACCACTTATTTTGGAACTCATCAAATAGTGAGATTCACAATTTTTTGCATGGTTTTCTGCCAATTTACCCCCAACTTGTTAAAAACAACATTACATATGTTCATTCCACTATTAATTGGTTTCTAACAAGATTCCCCCCCACTATTTCGAACTTTTTTTTGCATTAACCAGATACTAGTTCATATTAACCACTTATTCATAGTGTATTAACCACTTATTTAGAAATTTTGTTGTATTAACCAGATACTTGTTCATATTAACCACTTATTCATAGTGTATTAACCACTTAATTTGGAACTCATCAAATAGTGAGATTCACCATTTTTTTATGTTTTTCTGCCAATCTACCCCCAACTTGTTAAAAACAAGATGTAACATGTCTACTCCACTAGTGATTCGTTTCTAACTAGTTTCCCCCCCATTATTTAGAACTTTTTTTGGGATTAATCAGAAACATGTTCATATTAACCACTTATTTTTAGTGTATTAATCACTTATGGATAAGATTATTTCTCAAAGACATTCTGAGTTAATCAATAATAATAATCAAACAAATAAATCCCCCAACATTCTTTTATGACATGAATTAATCACAAACCAAAAAAATCCCCCAACTCCTCATCCATTTATTATCAATTTCAATGCTAATAAGCATACTATCTACCATTAATCACACATCAAATTTCAACTCATGAAATAAAAAAGGTCACAACATTAATATATAAAAAATACCGCTAAAGGTTATGCCAAACAATACATTATAATCCAATCACACAGGAGACTAAAATGTGACAAAAAATCCAATCACATAGGAGACCAAAATGTGACAAAAAATCCAATCACACAGGAGACTAAAATACTAAACTTCAATGATACCAAGGGTCACAACATTAATATATCATCACATTCTAAAATATTATGTATAGTAGAGAGAATGAGAGAGGGTACAGGTAATGTCGTCAGACGGTGGAGCACGGTGGTTCTGGGTACTAGGTCACGGTGGTTGGCGGGTCTGTGTGGCAGAGGACCTGGGTTGCTGATCCTAGTTCGCGATTGTTACCAAGTGGCCTCAATACTCAAGAGGGGGGTGAATTGAGTATGTAAAATATTTTCGTAAATCTTTCGCAAAACGTTTGATTGACAATTTTCGTTGAAGCTATTGGATGATTGAGGTGAATGGATAAATGAGATTGAACACTTCACTCATAAATAAACAGCTCAAGATAGAAAGAATTCAAGCAAAGCAAAATATTGAACTCAACTCAAGCAAATATAATTAAAGCACAAAGTAAAGAGATAGAGTTGAGAAGAACAAACACAAGATTTATCCTGGTTCAGCCACCCCTTGTGACCTACGTCCAATCCTCTCAAGCAAACCACTCGAGATTTTCCACTAAACTTCAAGTTTGAACGGGTGCTTGAAAACCTTTACACAAAAGAGCACTCAACTCCTTGGGATGCCTCACCCTTGAGCTTGAGCCTCAAAGCAGGGATACCTCACCCTTTCCACTAGAGGGATACCTCACCCCTTTTACAACCTTTGAAGGATGCCTCACCTTCAACAAGGGATACCTCACCCTTTACAATCTTTGAGAGATATCTCACTCTTTTTTTCTCTAGAGGGATACCTCACCCCCTTTACAAAGAATCAAAGTGTTTACAATATGAAACTCTCACAAGAGTAGATTACACAAATTGAAGCCCTATGATGCTCTTCAAGAATATCTCACAATATATACAAAAACAGAGCAAAAGTGATTTAAGGATGAATCTCGGATTATAGTGATTGAAAGATGTTTCTCAATTATTGGTTAGCCACAAATGATGCCCCAAGATGAGTATTTATAAGTTTTTAGATCAATAGAGCCGTTGGGGGTTTTAATGGGCAATATTAAATGTACCAAATATAGCCATTGGACACTGTCAGAACACTGGTAATCAATTACATGTTATTTGTAATCGATTACATGGCCGAATGAACGTGTTCTTGGCTTTCTGGGTTTGTGGTAATCGATTACATGACTTGTGTAATCGATTACACGCCCTCTGACTTTCTGGTAATCGATTACAATATTGATGCAATCGATTACACGGCCCTTTGAACGAGTTCTTCCCTTTCTGGGTTCTTGGTAATCAATTACATGGATGAGGTAATCGATTACAAGGCTTCTGTTTAGCTTGTAATCGATTACTGAACGTTGGTAATCGATTACACCATATTTTAAACTCATTTTTCAAGCCCAATTAAGTCTCCAGGCTATTTTTAACATTGGGGTACTTGGACAAAAACAAGATTTATAAATGTTTACCATAATCCAAGATTGAAATCAACATTTCTTTGAAATATGAACTTTTGAAAAACATGTTGATTTATGAGATCTTTGAAAAACCATTTGAATATAATTGAGATACCTTGAGAGCATTTCACATTGATATTCTAAGACCTATATCTAATATACCTCTTTGATCTTGGTCTTCTTCTTTTGGTCTTGTTCTTTTCCTTTGATCTTGATCTTCATCTTGACTTTGTTATCATCAAAAACTTATTTGATATGCTTCAAGACATAAGCATTCACATTCTCCCCCTTTTTGATGATGACAAAATAAGCATTGAAAATAGAGAAATATTTGCATTTATTTATTTATTTATCAGAGATTAAGCGCAACTCTCCCCCGTAATGTATGCATAAGATAGGATAAATGATTTTCATGTAAAAGCATAAAGCTCCCCCGTACACATGCAACATATTTCACTAATCTCTCTCCCGTTGGCATTATCAAAAACAACATAAGCATTCATATTATATAATCATTTCAGCCCAACATGATCAATATCAGAGTATGAACGGTTTAGCACAACAATATGTGATACCAATGACAAAAGCATATGAAAATTAGATCTTGGGTAGTATTTATCACTTATGCCAATAGAATTCAGAGATATATTCAAGAGCAAATGGGGTTAGATAAAGATTAATCATAAGGAAAGCATCATGACAAAGCTTGATGGCAGATAAAATGTATGTCCCATGAATTTTTGCCTTTTAAAACCCTGTGTAATTGATTACAATGTCTGTGTAATCGATTACGCATGTTCTGGATTCCTGGTAATCGATTACATATGTGGTGTAATCAATTACATGCCTTCTGGAATTGTTGTAATCGATTACATTGGAGGTGTAATCGATTACCTGCTTTCTGACTTGGCTTGGAACGCTTGGTAGAGCCTTTGTAATCGATTACAAAGCTTGTGTAATCGATTACCAGATTGCTAAAACTCAGATTTTGCATTTTAAACAGAGAAAGGTCAATTTTAAACCTTTCAAATTTGTTCCAAAGCATTCCAAAACAATTTTAAACATCATGTAGGCATATAATCCAGATAGATTGTGATCTAAAACATATGATCATGCAAAAATGCTACTTTTACCAAGAATTACACCCTTTTGATGGATTGGTAAAGTTTTTGAGCTTTTTGAGGGTTTTTGTCATGATGTAGTACCTGCAAAATAACTTAGGGGGAATCTCCAACGCTCAAGTCAATATTGGATTCAAATATGATCAAGAACCATCATGATATGCAGCAAAAATGTCATGATTATACAACAAGGTAGCATGTTATGCATCACAATAGCACATTATGCAGCAAAAGAAACAGATTATACATTTAAAATCATGCATTGTGCAGAAAAGGTGCATTTTATGCAGCAATTGAGTTCATTATGCAGCAGAAATGAGATTATGCGGAAGATTGTGGCTTTGTGCCATACAAGTGACAAGTTATGCATCATTTTGCAGAAAATCACAGATTATACAGCATATGACACATTATGCAGAAAATTATGCATCAAAATTGTGTTACAAGAGTTTAGATGCATGATTGATCCAATATGCCAAGTTCAAAGATGTTTTATATCATATATACTATTTCAAACAAGAAGTGAACTTATCTAGCACATTATCACATATAGAGATATTTTCAAGATATTAAGCTAGAAAAGGCAACTTCAAAGCAGGTTAAAGCATAAGATACATCTCCACTTATCAAAAGGTTGCAAGTCCAAGCTTCTTGGAGACAAGGAAGAGAGCTTGGAGTAATTTCTGATCTTGTGCTTGCTTTGGCCACTATTGAGATTCCAAAGTCCATTCTTTGGCCTTCAAGCACACCTACAACACACTTCAATTTTTGACCTTTGATACCCAAATTCTCTTGGGTCCTTGTGTGTTAGTGTTAGGCAAGGTGCCCTTAGGGATCCAAACCATTTTAGTTTCATTCTTATTATTGATATTCTTCCTTATATTACAAGTTGATGCACTATGTCCTTTCTTGCCACAATGAAAACACTTTAGAAAAGGACTTGTTGATGAACTTGAGGGAACAAAGAAATTCTTGTAAAGTTTTTGTTGATTTTATGATTGTACCCTAAACCAGCCTTTTGAAACACACATTTTTGATTCCCAAGCAATATGTTCAAATTATCTCTTCCAAGGGTAAATTTTAAAAGAGTATTTTTCAAATCTTCAATTTCCTTTTCAAAAGTTTTGCATGATGAACAAGAAAAGGATGTAGATGCATTATCAAGTAAAGAACATGTCATGCATGAGGAATTTGCATCAATGAGTCCAAGAGTTTCATTTTTAATTTTAAGTTCCTCAATTTCCTTGTTTAAAATAGAGATTTTGTTTTCAAAAGAGGAAATTATTTTCTTGGATGATAAAACAAGTTTTGTAAGTCTCATAGATTCATTATGTAATTCTTCAAATGCATCTTACAATTCATCATAGGAAGGAGAAGAATTAGATTCAAAATTTGAGGATGTTACCTCCATGTCGTCTTCATCTTCCTCTTCTCCTCTAGCCATGAAACATAGATTGGCTTCCTCATTGTCCGAACTATCAGTTGAATCCATGTCATTATCATCCTAAGCTATGTAGGCTCTTCTTTCTTTCTTTTCCTTTGAGTACCTCTTTTCATACTTCTCCACTTTCCTTTGATAGATTGGGCACTCCATCTTCATGTGATCCAATTCTCCACATTCATAGCATTTAGGAGTGGTTGAGGTTTCTTCCCCTTTGTGATAGGCATTCTTTGAGGGAAAAGGAGGTCTTCTTTGAGCTCCATTCTTTTTGAGAAATCTTCCAAATCTCTTAACAAGGAGGCTGAAGTTTTCTTCATTCATCTCAAGATTATCAATACCGTCCTCATCATCTTCATCCTCATTATAAATTGTTGAGGAGGTGGCCTTGAGAGCAATCCCCTTTTTCTTCTTATCTTGCTCCTCATTTTGACTTAATCGGTTTAGTTCCAACTCATGTTCTTGAAGCTTTCCAAAGAGAGTGGCTAAGGTCAGTGTGGCAAGGTTTTTTGACTCCGATATGGCCGTCACTTTGGGTTGCCAACTCCTGCTCAAACATCTCAAAACTTTGTTAATAAGATCTTCATTGGCAAAGGTTTTTCCCAATAAAGCAAGATGATTGATTATATGAGTAAAACGTTTTTGCATTTCTTGAATGCTTTCCCCTTGGTTCATTCTAAACAATTCATATTCATGGGTGAGTGTATTTATTCTAGATCTTTTTAATTCACTTATACCTTCATGAGTTACTTGTAAGGTGTCCCATATTTCTTGGGCCGATTTACAATTTGAGACTCTAAAAAACTCATCATACCCCAAAGCAGTGGTAATGATATTTTTGGCTCTCAAATTATATTGGACCTTCTTTTTATCAGCATCCGTCCATTCACCTCTTGGTGTATTAATTCTTACACCATTTACAACTTGTGTGGGTACAAAGGGACCATTTTCAACAGCATCTCACACATCCAAGTCAATAGCTTCAATAAAAAATTTCATTCTTTCTTTCCAATAAGCATACACATCCCCATTGAAAAAGGAAGGTCTATAAAGAAAGAACTTTCATAAAAATCATTTGAAGAGGCCATCACTTTCTCTTGAAACTGCTAAGCTCTTTACATAAGAGCCTAGCTCTGATACCACTTGTTACCAAGTGGCCTCAATACTCAAGAGGGGGGTGAATTGAGTATGTAAAATATTTTCGTAAATCTTTCGCAAAACGTTTGATTGATAATTTTCGTTGAAGCTATTGGATGATTGAGGTGAATGGATAAATGAGATTGAATACTTCACTCATAAATAAACAACTCAAGATAGAAAGAATTCAAGCAAAGTAAAATATCGAACTCAACTCAAGCAAATATAATTAAAGCACAAAGTAAAGAGATAGAGTTGAGAATAACAAACACAAGATTTATCCTAGTTCAGCCACCCCTTGTGACCTACGTCCAGTCCTCAAGCAAATCACTCGAGATTTTTCACTAAACTTCAAGCTTGAACGGGTGCTTGAAAACCTTTACACAAAAGAGCACTCAACTCCTTGGGATGCCTCACCCTTGAGCTTGAGCCTCAAAGCAGGGATACCTCACCCTTTCCACTAGAGGGATACCTCACCCCCTTTACAACCTTTGAAGGATGCCTCACCTTCAACAAGGGATACCTCACCCTTTACAATCTTTGAGAGATACCTCACTCTCTTTTTCTCTAGAGGGATACCTCACCCCCTTTACAAAGAATCAAAGTGTTTACAATATGAAACTCTCACAAGAGTAGATTACACAAATTGAAGCCCTATGATGCTCTTCAAGAATATCTCACAATCTATACAAAAATAGAGCAAAAGTGATTTAAGGATGAATCTCGGATTATAGTGATTGAAAGATGTTTCTCAATTGTTGGTTAGCCACAAATGATGCCCCAAGATGAGTATTTATAAGTTTTTAGATCAATAGAGTCATTGGGGGCTTTAATGGGCAACATTAAATGTACCAAATATAGCCGTTGGACACTGTCAGAACACTGGTAATCGATTACATGATCTTTGTAATCGATTACATGGCCGAATGAACGTGCTCTTGGCTTTCTGGGTTTGTGGTAATCGATTACATGACTTGTGTAATCGATTACACGCCCTCTGACTTTCTGGTAATCGATTACAATATTGATATAATCGATTACACGACCCTTTGATCGAGTTCTTCCCTTTATGGGTTCTTGGTAATCGATTACATGGATGAGGTAATCGATTACAAGGCTTCTGTTTAGCTTGTAATCGATTACTGAACGTTGGTAATCGATTACACCATATTTTAAACTCATTTTTCAAGCCCAATTAAGTCTCCAGGCTATTTTTAACATTGGGGTACTTGGACAAAAACAAGATTTATAAATGTTTACCATAATCCAAGATTGAAATCAACATTTCTTTGAAATATGAACTTTTGAAAAACATGTTAATTTATGAGATCTTTGAAAAATCATTTGAATATAATTGAGATACCTTGAGAGCATTTCACATTGATGTTCTAAGACTTATATCTAATATACCTCTTTGATCTTGGTCTTCTTCTTTTGGTCTTATTCTTTTCCTTTGATCTTGATCTTCATCTTGACTTTGTTATCATCAAAAACTTATTTGATATGCTTCAAGACATAAGCATTCATAGCGGTTTGAGTAAAGGTTGAAGCTGTCTGGTGCTGGTTCGGTGGGCTTCTCTGTTTTGCGACAGAACTTGATGGTGGTGGGAGTTTGGGGGAGACCGAGACCGAGCGTGAGTGAAATGGGAGAAACTGAGTGTCGGATGAGGGAGAGGAGAGACGAAGTGGAATGTGGTGGAGTTTGGGAGAGACTGAGACCGAGAGTGAGGGGAAGGGGAGAAACCGAGAGTGAGGGGAAGAGGAGAAACCGAAAGTGTGAGAAGGAAGCAGAGAAACTTTTAAAATTTCAGAAAGAAAGAAAGATACGAGGAGTGCAGAGAAAGGGAGGGAAGGAAAAGAAAAGAAAAAAAGGAAGTGGTATACGGCCACGTGATATACGGTGGAAATAAGTTGGAGTATCACATTGGACAAGAACCGTTTTCCTTTAGCAATTAGCTGGCCTCCTTCTTCCATTCTCATCTCCACTAACTGGCCCTCATCAAATAAACATACACAAGCACGGAAATCATCCTTCATGTTTTAGTAAACATACACAATCACAAAAGCATGCAACTCCCTTCATACAGAGCCTGCAGATCAAAAAGGAAAAAAAAATAGTCACCCATATTCCCTTTGACCTAAATAGAGAAGCTGCAGCCACTCCAACTACACCAAAACAGAACCACCTTCCTCCTATTAACCTAGCAACCAAACCATCATATCCCCTGAAATCTAAAGAACTCAGCGTTCCAATCACACCACAGCTAACACTCATCTCCCAAAACAAAATATAGCAACCCAATCATGGAAAAAAAGAAGAAGAACGCAACACACAGTACCCAAATGCAGAATTACCAACAAAACCATTCAAATGTTAGTTTTATGTTTAACTTAGTGGTCAAGTGGTTAGTTATCACCACGTCTGTAATGTCCTTTTATCTTGGTATCTGTCAAGTGTTGATTTAGACTTCCTGCCATGATATAGCAGTTGTAAAACATGGGCTATGTTTATGCTTTCAGTTTTTTCTTTGTAAGGCTATTTAATAGCCAAGTCTGTTATTCAATGAAGTAGTTTGCGTGTGTAATTTCCTCCATCTCCTCTGTTTTATCCTTTCAATCTATATTCTATAACAATTGGTATCAGATAACAGGGGCCTGATTAAATAGAAGCAACAGTCTTCTACGAGTGATCTACAAAAGATGGCAGAGAGTTCGTTTGTATAGCCAGCTATTCCAAAGTTTGATGGGTATTATGATTATTGGGCGATGCTCATGGAGAACTTCTTGCGATCAAAGGAGTATTGGGGGATGGTGGAAAATGGAGTTCCTGCAGCAGCAGAAGGTGCTGTTCTCACTGATGCACAGAGAAAGCATATTGAAGACCAGCAGTTGAAAGACTTGAAAGCAAATAACTATCTATTTCAGGAATTAGATCGTTCCATCCTAGAAACAATCCTTAACAAGAAGACTTTGGGACTCTATGAAGCAGAAATATCAAGGTACATCACGAGTAAAGCGTGGAAATCTGCAAGTTCTTCAAAAGGAGTTCGAAGTTCTTCATATGAAGATAGGAGAATCTGTGAATGAGTATTTTTCTCGCACTCTTACCATCGCCAACAAGATGAAGGCAAATGGTGAGGATAAGGGTAATACTGCTATTGTTGAGAAAATTTTAAGATCCACGACTCCTAAGTTTGATTATGTTGTGTGTTCTATTGAGGAATCTAAAGATATTGATACTCTAACCATTGATGAACTACAAAGTAGCCTAATTGTGCATGAACAACGTATGAGCTCCCATGTTGAGGAAGAACAGGCCTAGAAGATTACTCATGGTAATCACTCAGGAGGAAGAGGTCGTGGTCGTGCGAACTATAGAGGAAGAGGAAGAGGTCGAAACAGGAGGTCTTTTGATAAGGGCACAGTGGAATGCTATAATTGTCACAAGCTAGGACATTTTGCATGGGAATGTCCAAGCAAAGAAACAGAGGCAAATTATGCTGAGAATCAAGAAGAGATGCTGTTAATGACATATGTGGATCTGAACAAAGCTAGTAGAGAAGATATATGGTTTCTAGACTCTGGATGCAACAATCATATATGTGGAAAGAAGGAGTATTTCTCAGATCTTGATGGGAATTTTCGAGATTCTGTGAAGCTTGGCAACAACACAAGTATGGTTGTTCTAGGGAAAGGAAATGTTAGTCTGCAAATGAATGGCTTAACTTAAATCATTACAAGTGTATTCTATGTACCTGAGCTGAAGAATAATTTGCTGAGTATTGGACAGTTGCAGGAAAAAGGTCTTACTATTTTATTTCAGCATAACAAGTGTAAGGTGTTCCATTCACAGAAAGGTTTGATTATGGACTCGAAAATGTCCTCAAATTGAATGTTTGTTTTGCATGCTTTATCTCAGCCTATAGTATCCACTTGTTTTAACACAATCACAGAAGATATTATGCAACTATGGCATTGTCGGTATGGACTTTTGAGTTTTAACGGTTTAAAGACTCTTCAGCAAAAGCAAATGGTAAAAGGATTACAACAACTTCAACCTCCCTCCAAGTTACGCAAGGACTGCTTGGTAGGGAAAAAACAGAGACTCATTTCCCAAAAAGAGTACCTGGCGAGCTACAGAGATTCTTCAATTAGTGCATGCAGACATTTGTGGACCCATTACACCCATCTCGAACAGCAAAAAACGGTACCTGCTTACTTTCACTGATGATTTTAGTAGAAAAACATAGGTTTATTTTTTGGTAGAGAAATCAGAAGCCTTTACTATTTTCAAGAATTTTAAGACTCGTGTTGAGAAGGAAAGTGGTTCTTTTTTGAAAGGCCTGCGAACTGATCGAGGAGGTGAGTTTACATCCCAGGAATTTGTAACCTTCTGTGATATAAGTGGCATACGACTACAGCTAACTACTATATATACACCACAACAGAATGGTGTTGCGGAACACAAGAATAGAACTATTATGAATACGGTTCGAAGTATGCTGACAGCAAAGAAAATTCCTAAGACTTTTTGGCCTGAAGCAGTAAATTGGACAGTGCATGTTCTAAATAGAAGTCCAACTTTCACAGTTCAAAACAAGACTCCAGAAGAAGCTTGGAGTAAAGTTAAGCCTTCAGTTGATTATTTTAGAGTTTTTGGATGCATTTCTCTTGTTCATATTCCTGACAATAAAAGAACTAAGCTAGATGACAAGAGTTTTAGTTGTGTTTTGTTGGGAGTTAGTGAAGAATCAAAGGCTTACAGGCTTTATGATCTAGTTTCGCAAAAGATTATTATCAGTAGAGATGTTGTATTCAAAGAAGACAAGCATTGGGATTGGGATAAGAAGTATGAAGCAGGTATTATATGTGATTTGGAATGGGGTGATTCTGAAGAAGAAGTAATTGAAAATGAAGAAGCAAATGAATCAAATGTTGATGCTGATGTAGAAGAAAATGCAGAAGTAAATGGAGATGATGGTGCTGCTGAAACAGATTCTCAACTTGCAACAAGAAATCGTGTTGCTGAAACAGATTCTTAATCTGCAATAAGAAATCGCAGACCACCTGTTTGGATGAGAAATTATGTAACTGGAGAAGGTTTTTCCGAGGAGGAAAATGAAGTTCAACTTGCCATGTTGGCAGTTGCTGATCCTATTTATTTTGAAGAAGCAGTTAAAAGTGAGAAATGGAGGACAATTATGGATGTGGAAATGGAAGCAATAAAGAGAAATGGTACTTGGGAATTAACAGATTTACCTAAGGGAGGAAAGACAATTGGAGTACAGTGGGTTTACAAGACCAAGCTAAATGAAAATGGAGAAATAGAAAAGCACAAAGCTCGGCTTGTAGCGAAAGGTTTCACACAGCAATATGGGGTGGATATACTGAAGTTTTTGCACCTGTGGCACGTATGGAGACAATCCGTTTGGTGATTGCACTTGCAGCTCAAAGAGGGTGGTCCATTTATCAATTGGATGTGAAATCTGCATTCTTACATGGTGAGTTGAATGAAGAAGTCTTTGTAGAGCAGCCTTGTGGTTATGTGCAAAAAGGAAATGAGCAAAAAGTTTATAAGCTAAAGAAAGCACTTTATGGGCTTAAGCAAGCACCCCGTGCTTGGTACAGTCGCATAGAAGCATATTTCATGAAGGAAGAGTTTCAAAAGTGTGACTATGAGCATACTTTATTCATCGAGACTAACAAGGAAGGTAAAGTTTTGATAGTAAGTTTGTATGTCGATGATCTAATCTTTACTGGAAATGATGAATCAATGTTTACAGAATTTAAACATTCAATGAAGCATGAGTTTGATATGTCTGATCTTTGTAAGATAAGGTATTTCCTTGGTCTTGAAGTTTTGCAAAAATCTGATGGTATTTTTGTTAACCAGAAGAAATATGCCTCTGAGGTACTACATAAGCTTGGAATGGATAAAAGTAATTATGTTCTTAATCCTTTTGTTCCTGGTTGCAAGCTTGTGAAGGATGAAGAAGGAGTTAAGGTGGACAAGACGTATTATAAGCAGATTGTAGGAAGTCTCATGTACCTCACAGCCACTAAACCATATTTAATGTTTGTAGCAAGCATCATTAGTAGGTATATGGAAAATCCTATTGAACTACATCTACAGATTGCAAAAAGGGTGTTGCGTTATTTAAAAGGAACAATTGATTTTGGGATTTTTAATAAAAAGGGAGGAGAGGATGAACTTGTTGGTTACACTGATAGTGACTATGCTGGTGATTTAGAAGATAGAAAGAGTACTTCAGGCTATGTTTTTCTGTTGAGTTTAGGAGCAATTTCTTGGTCATCAAAAAAACAACCAGTGGTGAGTCTATCTACCACAGAAGCAGAGTTCATTGCTGCAACTTCATGTGCATGTCAGGCAGTATGGCTAAAAAGAGTTTTGGGAAAACTGGATCAAAATCTAAGCAAGTCATGTGTAATTCAATGTGATAGTAGCTCTGCAATCAAGCTTTCAAAGAATCCTGTAATGCATGATTGAAGCAAACACATAGATGTTCGTTTTCATTTTCTTCGAGATCTTACAAAGGATGGTATTGTGGAGTTGGTGCACTGTGATACACAAGATCAATTGGCTGATATAATGACTGAGCCACTCAAGCTGAACACCTTTGTCAAGCTGCGAGAACAAATGGGAGTCTGTTATGAGAATGATGTAAACTGAAGCTGTGCACTGTGATACACAAGATCAATTGGCTGATATAATGACTAAGCCACTCAAGCTGAACACCTTTGTCAAGCTGCGAGAACAAACGAGAGTCTGTTCTGAGAATGATATTAACTGAAGCTCATAGCATTTAGTTTAAGGGAGGAAATGTTAGTTTTATGTTTAACTTAGTGGTCAAGTGGTTTGTTATCACCACGTCTGTAATGTCCTTTTATCTTGGTATCTGTCAAGTGTTGATTTAGACTTCCTGCCACGATATAGCAGTTGTAAAACGTGGGCTATGTTTATGCTTTCAGTTTTTTCTTTGTGAGGCTATTTAATAGCCAAGTCTGTTATTCAACGAAGTAGTGTGCGTGTGCAATTTCCTCCATCTCCTCTGTTTTATCCTTTCAATCTATATTCTATAACATCAAAATTAGACACTCAAACAGTCAAACTCATCGTTTCCACCATCCCAGTACCTCCATAATCAACTCAAATTGTCACCACAACCCCTTGGAACACCACCTCATTAAGCTTCCATACCATAGCCTCTGCCACAACCTATTCAAAATCCCATTTGAACCATACCACACCAAATGCACCAACCGAACCACCATCAACAGCCCCAAACAGAGCAAGCCATCACCACGCCACCCACACACAAACCCCAACCATTGTGAGCCAAGCCACCACTACAATCTTGCCGCCTTAACGACTTGACCGCGCAACACCATTGATCCAACCTACCGTGACCTAGAGCTATACCCCATGTCGTTTGCATCGTTCAGTCCTAGCCTCCCAGGCTGCGTTTGATTGTCTTTGGAATGAAAGTGTTCTTTTATTATTATTATTTTTTTTTTTTTAGGCATGGGATGGTGAGAGAGGAGCCAGATAGAATGAATATAATAGGAATTCCATATTTCAATAAACAGAGACTAACATCGTCTACACATAGGGGAGCACGATGTCAAGTTACAATTTAGGGAGTATCGTGCGTAATTTAGTTAAACCTCATGAGGAGTGAGAGCAATTTGCCTTACCTTTTTCTTTCTCCATGCATGATTGGTCATTAAACATTTGTAATAGCTTGCTTACAAAAACTTTCATAAACTAGCATTGCTATTAATTAAAATCCACCATTTTCTTCTTCTCATTTTGTAAACTCTTTAACAAAAGAAATAATTTAACAAAAAACATTTTTCGTCTGTGCAAATGTACTGTTGCAAGGTTAAGTCATTGGCTAAAAAAATATGGACCATTAATCCATGAAAATGCACGGTTTAGGAATGTAAAAATGGTATGAATTTTTTAGGGAAAAAAGGTGTTAATTTGTTTAGGTCAATTTGCTATGGTGTAAAAAATGGGTGTGAAAAATTCAAGAGTTAGTTTTCAATACAAATTTATTAATAAAACTGATAAATTTTTCGCCCTATTTTCACTCTCATATCAAACTGACCTTAAGTGAATGATTTTGTCACAGTTATAATGATAATTTGATATGGTAATGTATACATTTTTATGTGTTATATATGATACATTGAAGTTATTGTTGCTATGAATGATTATTTTATCGTTAGACAAAACAAAAACATATATGAATGAAGGGAAATGTTTCTTTCACAAAACTACTTTCTTATAGACATCCAATTAACTAACTGTCAAATTAATTTAATTACTTAATCACTTACAGTTAATCACAAATTTATGTCCAATTCCTTTTAAAGTCAGTAGTTATATAAATCAGTATTTATTGATTAAATATGTTTGATAAATGGTTAATTAACTACCTCAATCACCTTCCTAAGTGATTAACTATAAAAGATTAAGTTATTAAATTAGTTTAACAATTGATTAATTGCACGCCTATGAGGATTCTCTCCACAAGTCAAACATGTAAATAATGGGACTAATGTGTGAATTGGTTATTATAACATTTTAACAAGGAGAAATCTCACCGAACCCTCTTCAACACGTATTTAACCAATTATTAAACTTATTTAACCACTTATGGTTAGCCACTTGATGAGGTGGTAAGGATAGCTAAACACATGTCTATGAGGGAATTATGACATTTTTCTTTGTGAAAGTAATATTTCTCTTAATAGAAACATGCAAAGCAATTGACTTGTTTTGAAAGAATTAGTAGTATTTAATTAACAACGTTAACTTTGTCCAACTATGAGGTGTGGCTCAGTTGTAAATGAGTTTCATGTGAACGGGCATTGTCTGCAATATAGGGATTCGAAATCCTCTGAAAGTGTATCTTGGTTAGGGCTAAGCTGATATCCAAATAAGGATTTGTGCTACAAGTAAAGAATGTAGGGACAACTCATGGTCTTAAAAAAATGACTCTTGTTCATATGAATTTGAAGTTAACGAGTAGCAAGAAATGATATGTTATTTTATTTTGTTGAATTCTTAATTCATCTTGCTCAAGTCATTTTGCATAAACTTTAGTCTACTTCTCATTCCCCACACAAGGAGTTTTAGGATCCAAACACATGTAACCTTTGTGAGTGGAATTGTCATTGACACAAGCAATTTTTGATGTAAACTTGTTACCACCTTGATGTCATAAGGAAGGTAAACAACATCCAATCATCCACAATCTATTGTATTGGGGATGTTGTTTTTAAGAGTAAGTAATCCAGGATTACAGGTTGAAAGAACCACAAAAGGGTGAATTGGATATTTGGGTTTAAAAACAAAAATTTCAAAAATTAAAACTCTATGCAAATGCAACACAAATAAATATGAGTGCTTGAAAGTAAAAATGATAGGAATACAAGGATTGATAGATGATTTATTCTGGTTCAGCCACAACACATAACTACATATAGTCTCCAAACAACCACTTAAGATTTTCTTCAATTCACGTTGTGCTTTTTTACTTTTAAGGACACTAGTTGTTGTAACCGTCTCGAAGGGTTCCACGAAATTAAGAAGATTTGGAGTCACCACCAATCATTTCTTTTATTTTAAAGATGGAATAGTGCAATTGGAAACCTTAAAAGCAGTCTATGTTTTAGAATTCAAGTTAGGAAGTTGATTATGGATAAGGAATGTATTAGCACCCTACACAGTCCATTTTAAGAATGGTTACCTATTTGCCAAGCTTTCAAGTTTTCTAGTTTTCTTGGGTTTTGGAGCAAAGAAGCTTGCAGGTTTTCACTCAACTCACACTTATAGTTCCTCAAGATCAATCAGCTCTGGATATCATGTTAGAAATGAGGGAGAGGAAATGAATGAAGGAGCAGAAGTTAAAATTGTGCTGCATAATCTCTCTCAACTAATTTCATTTATCTTAGGATATTTATACTAGAGGCATACGTACAGAGTTGTTATAATCAAAAGAAAACATTTTCTCTACTTAACTTGCTGAAGTAGCTTAACTAAACATATGGACTGCCTTTGCTAAAATAAATCATCATTACTTGGAGTGTACACAAAAAAAAAAAGCTAGGTTATAGATTTCTAAGAAAAAGCTCATAGTCTAACAAAAAGCTTTTTGTTACTAATACTGGTAGTATATTAGTTCTAGTAAAAGGTAAATTACAAAATACCTCACTCTACTCACTCTATGTGTAAGAAACAAGAACATAAATGAAATGGTTGCTCACACTTCAAGGGGTCTGCTTCCTCCCTGTCCAAAGGCCTCAAATCCTCACTCTGGAATTTGGATTATCTCCCCTATATCTTTTTTTCTTTCCTTTTATCTTTGCTCATAACTATTTTCCTTGATTCCCACACTCCTTGCCATGTAGCCAAGGTTGTTACAAGTCAATTCCCTCTTTTGCCCTTTGCTCTCTATTCTCTTACTACCCTTTTTATTTCTCTTAATTTTAGTAATTGTGGGGTGCCTAACAATACTCCCCCTACCCAGATTCACGTTGTCCTTATCCTTTGCCGCAACACAGAAGGTGGAAAGTGGCGTAAAATAACTCAGAAATTAGTTTTAAAGGTGAAGTTGAGGAAAACAAATATGGACAATTTATTTCTAAGTTATTAATGAGTTGAGAATGAGGTAGTTAAAGTTTGAAGGCAAACTGAGTTAATTTGGTATTTTTAAGCATACTGGTTATGTGTTTTAATACTAAATTGACTTATAGCAGATATGGAAAAATTAGATAGTGACAAAACAAGAAATTAGCTTAAACGTAGAATTTATTCTAGGGTTGTTGAACGTTAGGAAACTTGAATTAGTATAATTTAAGTGTTCCTAACAGATATAAAAATATTAAATAACCTTAATGGTTATCCATATAAAAGAAGTCATTTGACTTCTCTTTGCACGACAGAAACCAGAAAATGAAAGAAAGAAATAAGAGAACAGAAACGGAGGCCAAAGGAAGAGAAGGAAGAAGAGAAAAAGAAGGAAAGATCAAAGGCCAATGGATCAACCAAGGTAGGGGTGCTTGTTTTCTCTTCCTTTTCCCTTTTATCTCCATCTTTTCTTAGTTTAGGGTTTGATGGGGAAAAAAGGGTTTGGGTGAGAAAAGTGAGATTTGATGTTAGTTTTATGTTTTTAAGGATGAAATGAGATATGAAATAACTTAATTGATGCTTGGAATTCAGTTTTTAGTTACTTAGAACCATAGTTTTTGAGTGAGATTAAAAAAGAGCAAAAAAGGGGTTTTAATTTGAGATTTGAGTTTTGATTATTCAAGAGGTAGTTTGAGGTTTACAATATGATTACGGGCAACAATTGGTGTTAGAAATCACATAGAAACTGATCTTGAATGATTGAGTGTGAGTATTGTTCCATTAGAACAATTCTCGAATTCTGTAGAATCCAGGGAGTAGCTTGTGATGTTTGCTTCATAGATTGAGTTACGGACATCAGATTGACCTGATTCTTGTGGCATTTGAAAGCTAAGACATAAATAAGCCAATCAGTACCAGTTTTTGTTTGAATCCGAGACAGATTCTGCAAAAAAAGGCATTTTGGCAACCAGTAAACCAGATTGTATAATTTCTTGCTCTGATGTCGTATTTACATGAGACCATTGGCATTTTGAAGCTAACATGTAAGGCTTCTTACCTGTAAAATTTCAGAATTTTAGCACTCCTAGTTCGTTCTCAGTTTCTGTTCAAAGTCAGGTCATATTCTAGCAAAACAGAGAATGCCCTATTTTAGCTGTTGCATAATGTTACATAACTTTAAGTACACTTAGCCAAATGAAATGAGGTTTATAGCATTTGAAAGATATGATGGAAGGCTATTTGCCCATAAAAATTTTAGAATTTTAGAAGTTAGGATGCACATTTGGTGCATTCATGAAAATCAACCTTTTTAGGCAAATTTTGAGGTGTTTTGTGATGGTTTGAGCCCTAGGAACATTAGTAGCTCATTTAATAATTAAAGTTGAGTTATGAAAGTGTAGTAAGTCATGGTGCCTAGTTGTCAATAGTTGGGTGCCATAGTGCCTAGTTGACAAGAGTTGAGTGCCATATGGCCTAGTTGGCAAGAATTGAGTATCATAGTGCCTAGTTGGCAAGAGTTGAGTGGCATAATGCCTAGCTAGCAAAAGTGAGGGTCATAGTGCCTAGATGTCAAGAGTGAGGGCCCTAGTGCCTAGTTAGTAAAAAATTGAGGACTACAGTGCATGAAAGCTCTCAGAATGTTAAGGTAGGTTACAAGAGGATACATATTCCCTCCCTACCTGGTAGGTTATAGGAGGTTACATATTCCCTCCTTACCAAGAGAAAAATCTAGTAGTGCAAGGACAGATTTGGTATAAAGTTTATGTGGTGGTTATATAAGAGTTAGACATAATACCACATTAGTACACACATTCATACATATGCTTGCTATTTCTGTGTTGTGTAATGTTGTGGAACAGTCCACTCATTATGAGGTAGGTAAAGGAGGTAAAGGATTCCCTCCCTACCTGGTAGGTTAAGGAGGTAGCATGTTAAAAAGGTAACAAATTCCCTCTCTACCCAACAAGGAACCAGGTTCTTAGAAATAGTTAAGTTCATGACATCTCATGATATTGCATTCACCTTTGTTTGAGCATAATCATGCATCATACAATCATTGTATTACTTGACTTGATAATGAATATATTGTTGTTTGTGATTCTTTTGTGTATGTGTACCTTGCTCAATGGTATTGTACAATTGTATGGGCGGTTGTATAATATCATTGATTGTTTGTGTGTATAGCTTTGTTCAATGGTGTTAAGCAATTGTATGGGCGGTTATTTAATATCATTGATTATCTTAAATGTGAATTAGTTCAATGATAAAACTAGTTTGAGAACATTACACAGAAAGAGAAGGTGTATGTTCTTAGAGTATTAAGTGGCATTTTAAATGCTGGTATAGGTTTATTTATGATGTTTATGGATTGAGTAATGATTAGTTGCTTGATTGCTACTTACAGTTTTATTTTAGATATTTATGGGTTGCATATTATTATACAACTACTAATATTGGTACACTTATATTGTGGATTGTAAAATTCTCACCCCGTGTGTTCCATATAAATCCAGGTTGAAGCTCCAAGGACAAGTAGAAGATGAAGAATAAAGATTAGCATAGCTATCTTTATGTTTAGTAGTTATTTTTTTTTCATGTATATGAGTTTAAAGTTGTAAAAGAAAAAGATGTATGCATTAGTTTTACTTTATGTCAAATATAACAAAGTTATGTATATAAATGGATATTGTTTCCACAAGACTCTCCATGATGATTTATTTATATAAATGTTATGGATTAGTTTAATGAAAAAGTTAAAAGTACCATATCTAATACTATTTATCCAGGTATATGTTTGATATACTAGGATTTCAGTATTAGAATATTATAGGTGTGTATGCTTGAGTTTGTTATGAGTTAGTTACATATTGTGAGATTCTAAAGAGTACTAATGATAGGAATGAGATTATATGAATAAGTATATGTGCATGATGGAATTAGGGAATGAGGCTAATGTAGGTGCATGAGTTTGTTATGAGTTATTTAAATATTGTGATATTCTAAAGAGCACTAGAATATTCGATGTGTCATTGTAAATGTAATAATTGGAAATGAGAAATACAAGTAAGAAAGATCATTTAGTCAATGTAGTCTTTTTCTTCTCTTTTTGTTTCTTTTTCTTTTGTAGATTTTCTCTCTTTTCCTTTAGAATTGATAGTTTTTCCCTAACAATTTTGTGCTTTCATTACGAACTCACCATGAAATTCTTCTAGCTTCCCACACTGTCTCGTTAGAGGATGCTTTAGGTATTTTGGTCATAGCATAACAACCACATATCTTCACCACTTCTAGATCCCTTCCATTTCTAGATCCAATAAAGTCCTCACAAGACGAGGCTCCTTATCTTAATGATACTGTTAGGGTGAAATTTAGATTTTAGATTAGCTTGGAGGCAATAATGGAAGATAGCAAATTGTGAAACAACATCATATGAAAGAGCATGTGCAAAACGTGTAGCATGCCATAGAAGGAGGAGTTATGAAATGAGGATTCATAACAGTTACCAAAAAATGGCTTGCAACCATCAAGATTAGCACTCAAAGCATATATTCAAGGATTTAAATGGAGGTAGGAGAAAAGGAAACCATCGATGGGCTATAAATGGAGCATTTTGGGACTTGTATAAGGGCTTAACACTCAACATTCCTCACACACATACAGCATGAATAGAGTCCCTCAAGCACGTTTTCATTTTCAACACTTTTCTTATTCTTTTCATTTTCATTTTCATTTTCATTTCATTTTCATCTTAATACCACTATAAGATATACTCTCACTCTTTTTTTCAATTCAATATAATACTTATCTATTGCAAGCTGCTGGTTTACATGTTGCATCTTACATTTCGAGACTTGCACTTGCACCCATAATCACTGTGTGAAAATAAAGAGTCCATAAGAGGAAGCGATTCCATTTCCCAAATTGAGATTATAGAATCGAACCATCAACTAGGTTAGCGAAATTCGTTGGAAACAACTACTCTCAAATAATTAGCCATAACAATGGGAAAATCTCCTCCCATAGTAACAACTGACTCCACCTCCAAACATCCAACAATGACACCACGCAAGGGGCAGCTCCAAACTCTAGTGTCAGCATTATAACTGTACACGCTTGCTACTGTAACCATACACACCCACATTGTAATTGCGATCAAGCTCTCCTCTAAGAAGATGGAGTGCACGTCTATGATCTTTGGGTCCATTTATTCAACTTTGCTAGCCTCCTCCTCTTCAAGCGATGTCTTTGTATGCACCATCCAAGATGACATTGTCCATGACTATGCCATTTGCGCCGAGTTTCCCCAGCCACCCATCCCCATAGGAAATGTGTGGTTCGAGTAGAACACCCTGTATCGCTTATTCTATAGTAATGGGTTTGATCCTAGTAGAGAGAAAGGCAAAGGACCATACAAAAGGCATGTTTTTCTTGGCTTTGTTCTTGATGTCGTGCGCCAAAAGGCCACAAATTGTGCTTGCCTTCAAGGATTTCACATATACCACTCCTTGGGTGGTGGAATCAGCTTTGAGATGCACATTATGTTGTTTTATCATTTCAGGGAGGAGTACCTTGTTGATTCTTCTAAACTCATGCCCAAGATTTTAGGTCAGTTTGGCTTTTCAAATTTACTCATGTTGACATTGTCTCCAACAACTCCTCTACCACCTTTGAAGCCACTAGATTTCAGCCATCATAAACCACTTTCTTAGAATCTTATTGACAATGGACAATTTTCTTTTGATCCTAGCCAACATGTGATGGCTACTCATTCTTTCAATTTTAAGAATCAACAATGGTTGTTCAATTTGTTCCTAGTTGAACTATGCATTATAGATGGTTTATGGTACAAGACTTTGGTTCAACTACAAGATTGGTATATTATATGACGAGCCATTTGTTGCTTGCGTCTAACTTTTGGCCCATGAGGGAGCTTGAATAAGATGCTTTACAAAGGGAATACAATGTTGGAATGCACACCTTGCTTGTCACTCACACTTGCTGGTCATCTCTATAGCTACTTTGCTTATGTAGTTTTTAACAATTCATTTGTATTTTTACTTTCTTTATGTGGTTTGGCAAGATCCTTTTGGTGACTAATGTCACAGTGTGTGTCATCTACACCTCTACACCTTAAGGACAAGGTGTCTCATAGGGGATATGTAACGTCTTAAAACTAATACTAGTAGTATATCCGGATCTATATAGTAGTAATTAGAATTAGGTAAGTCACTTCTACTACAATATTATCTTTAATAAAATTATTTTCAATAATAAAAAAAGTATGAACCTATTGAGGGAAATATAATATACATATAACTAGGAATTCTCATAATTACAAACTTGTACATTATCTACAAATTAGGCCTTTTAAGGCACAAATATGTACAAATTTGCACAATCTTTTATACAAAAGTATATACAAATCTACAGTCTCAAAAAGTAGACTATACTATATACATCCACATCTTGTATCCTACTTTTCAGTAGACTCATTCCCTGAAATTATCACGGAAATACAAATACATGGGATGAGAATATAAAAATTCTCTGTAGAACAAATATATAAATCATGTCATCATAATAATTCTAATTGCTTCAGGGAAATAAATTAAATCTCAATTATTATTATATAGAAAGGTGACTAATGCCAAACGGATTTCTTTTCTCTTCCGAAGCAGAAATCTCAATTTAAATCATTTACCAAAATCATTTTCATATACAGTTTGCATCTCATTATCATATCAATGAGTCATAAGATGATAAGCTCATAATTATGTAAACTAATCACTCAAACATTAATCATCATTTAATACTCTTCATTTATCATTTTTCAAAGCATATTCCTTGGACTTTTATCCTTTTTTATCAAATAGGTAGATAGGGAATGTCCATCCTCGTACTACCTTAGTACGGAGGGAATATCCATCATCGTAATACCATTCACTTGGTAGTAATTTGCTTTCAGGTTGATGCACTTCAATCTATTTATAACAATCTCTTTTAGTTACACAGAACTACTCTGAGTAACCTAGGCCTCATCTAGTGAGGGAATGTCCATCCTCAATCTAGAATTTCTAGTAGAGAGGGGATGCCCGTCCTCAACTACTCTGATAGGGAGGAAATCGTCTATCCTTACACTGCCAATCATCTAGGATCACCCCAAATAGAGAGGAAATGTCCATCTTCAACTACTTAATATCTAGGATAAGCTCATGTAAAAAGGGAAGGAATGTCCATCCTCAACCTCAATTACTCTAGTAGGGAGAAAATCATTTGTCCTCACACTACCAATCATCTAAGACTAACCCTAGGTAAGAGGATCATCTCCTATATCAATATTTGGCCAAAACAACGAATAACATCTCAATATATTTTATCTTTTGAATATATTTAGTGCACATTTGTATCATCTTTCTAATTTATCAAGTGCACATTTATAGTAATCAATGACCTAATTAAAGATCTCATCCAATTTGGTTCATATGGTACCATATAAGTCTCTATTTTATGTTATGCTATTAAAATAGATTAGCACTACAACACAATAGGCTAATGGTGGCGGTTCTGTGAGCCATCTGTAGCGGTTTGAACTGCCGCGAATAGAATCTACCAGGAGTTATGTTTTTGTGGCTATTTTTAACGTCGGGAGCCTGAATCTGCAGCGATTACATTAACCACTGGCATAACTGCCACAGAATGAATATTGATTTTTGCGGCGGTTTATAATTGCTACTAAGTATAATTTTTAGAAATTTGGTTTTAAAATCTGCAGCGGATCTTAACCGCCGTAATAATTTATTAAATAATTTCTTCTCATATTTTAGCGGTGGTTTATAACCGCCATAAAAATTGTTTAAAATTTATTTCACTATTGTTGCAGCAGTGAGAAATTACCACTAGTAATGAAATCAAATTTACCTTTCTTAAATTGGCAGCGGATGTCAACCGCCACTATTATTTGGAACGTTTTTCATAGCTAAAAATTTCATCTGTTTGTACCAGTGATAATTGAAGAAAATTAAATATATTTTTTTACATATTTTCTATTTACATTCACTAATGATTTTTAATTTGGTTTTAAAATTCTTTTAGACCATTAAAACATTAATTGATCTAAAGCATCAAATTCATTCATTACTTTAAACAAAAACTACATAAAAACAATGCACAAAATACAAGTATTGTATTTTGCTCAAAAGTGCTAAGTAACATAAGAACCCATCCCAACATAAATTCATAGTCAAAATAACAATACACAAAATACAAGTCTAGTATCTTGCTCAAAAGTGTTGTATAGCATAAAAACAATTATTCCCAACATAAATTCCTAGTCAAAGTAACAATGTACAAAATATAAGTCCAATATATTGCTCTAAAGCTCTAAAGTCCAATATACAAAGCAGAAGATGATGGTCCATGGCTTTGTGGTTGATGACTAGCGCCAGAAGAGCATCTTACATCTGTTGGTGAGCCTAAGTTTGTAGCATAAGTCTTGATGCAATGGGTACCTCATTTGCATGGTGCCTATCAACTCCAAAAGCATCATTGATCATGTTCTAAATAGGATCTTCATCAACCACGATGTCTTCAACTACATTTGAAACATTACTACTTGAGACATTACTAGTTTCTCCTATGTCGGACTCCTCATGATATGATAAAACCATAGTATGTATCCTTTTGGGAATTGTTTACAAATTAAGTGGTCATACACCACATCCCTAGTCTACCATTTTCTAAAACCACACCGTGAACAAGGGCATATTATTTTGTCATTAACTAAATGATGTTCAAAAGCAAAAGCAATAAATCCCCTAACTCCTTCCTCATACTCAACTGAGTTTCAAGGCTTTGTAATCCATGACTTATCCATTGCTTTAGAATTTTTCTTCTGAATTTAAACAAAACACAACATTTAAGCAAAAACTTTCAAGTAAACTAAACTAGACTTAGTAAATAAAATTAATTATTTCTGGACATAGTAGCATGCTCATGAAACATATACTCAACCAGAGATCAAGCATAACATGTCCAAACATATTATAAATTTTAAAAGGGAAATTGTTACTAGCAACTAGATGGCATGAAACAACCATAAAGGGATTTAACATACACGTCTAAATGGTTTAATGGATTGAGAATAATGAAAATATTTAATACAATATTTAATACTTTTAATACTTGCACGTTTCAATTATTTGAGTGAAAGTCATTAATACTTTTAATACAATATTTGACATACATGTCATTAATACTTTTAATACTTTTATACACGTCTAAATCGATCTAGCTTTACTTGTATGGGTGAAAGTGAAAACTAGTACAATAACTAATGTAAGCTCAACAACAACTTGAGAGATATATCATTTGTGTTTAGAGAGGGATAATTCATATTAGCAAATATTCTTTACTTATCCTTTGTCTAGTTGTGATACAAACAAAATATGTCAAATCACTTTCATAATAAAAGCAATAAGACTACTATTTTGGAATTACAAATTATAAATTGCAAATAGAAAATATTTGAAAAACAATATACACCTAAATTTAGACGTGATTGGAATTATTGAAAAACACTAAGTGTAGAAACTGAATCAAATAGCAACAATGTTTCAACAAAATATTATACAGATATTGGCTTCACTTTGAGTGCAGATTGATATTTCATGATAGAGAATATAACCACAACATGATTTTCCAACAAGCAGTTCATTTGACCATGGCAGCAAATCTCACTAAACTAAAATTAGATAATGAACTGGAAAGTTGTGATGACTATGAATGGAATGCCATGACCTGATCAGAGGAACACGCTAAGCACCTTAGGAAGGCATAAACCATGAAGAGGAAATAACTGACAACATATGGTAAACCTATACAGTAATTTCTTCACTTGTTCTGGAAGGAGGAGATATATTGCAAAACATCTCAAGTTACTAGTTTTAGTTTATGCAATCCCAAGTTTGGGAGAAGTAGGATTTACCAACTTAAAGTATATCACTAATAATGATAATGAAAGCTGGCTTGGTAGGAATTACCTAGGCTCAAACAACTAGATATATATACATTGGCCCTGGGAAAGATGGGGTAGATTGTCAATCATCATAACTTAACACAACACCCTAAAGTCAACAGAGATATATTATATAAGTCAAATGACGATATATATATCTCAGAATCAGATACTAGGAATAAACAGAACACAAATAGCACACCACATATATACCGCACCAACATTAACATGTCTAGTCTTCTACTTACAGTCATAGTCATAACAAGCAAAAAGAAAACAGACACATAACAACATAAAGAAATAGCCCAATTTTGTTTGACCAAAAAGTACATCAATTTTATTCCTTTTAAGTAAAACAAACCAGAACAGAGATTATTGAATTGAACATACTGGTTTGAGCTTACGATACAAAAAAAAGATACAAAAATAGAGTTTCAAGGGATCAATACTCAATAGTAGTTAACAATTTGTGCCTTAGCATCTTCAACATAGACCTTTATCAGGACACTAATTCATATACATGATCATGATATATAAACTCATAACGATATATGAACATGTTTGTGCAAGTTTTAACACCCTCCAAAAGGCATTACATTTTAAACTACAAACTTACCAAACTATAATTAAATTGTAAAATATTTAATATTATAAAATATGGTTATAAAATTTCTTTCGTTGATAACATAAATTTACCAAATAAAAGGTTCTTTTCCCTTTTTGCTGCAAACTTAAACTTACTAAAAATATAGGTAATACAAAAAAACATATTTAACTGATTAAAACACATTACTTATCACACATAATATCCAACAATATTTTAAATAACTATATCATACTTGTTCTAGACAAAACACAATTTTGAACTAACATACTAAAAAAGAAACGATAGTAACCCTATGATGGGTCTAACTCAATAGCACGGTAACAGACTTGACACAACTCTAAACGTCCAGATCTAGACGGATACACCAAACAACAAAACTTTCACAACACTGCTTCCTAGCGAAAACCAAGAAGATCTCTGCTTCGCCTCCACCACCATCTTAACAGAACATAAACATAAAACATAACAAAACAATGAAGATGTGAGATCCCCTGCATCACATACCAGCATGACAGTGGAGAAACAGTACGAATGACGAAGTCATTCTATACATACAGATATCATAAGTATATTCATGTTATCAAGTCATAAATATCCTTAGGAAACATGCCTCACAATAATATAAACATTAACAGTACTGTAATAATATATATCAACAATATATATAATGACTATGCCACCACAATATGTATGCTGACTATGTATATGCATAATGCACCAATTCCTACTCCATGGAGCTAACACAAATTCAGAGATGAATGTCCCAAAAGATCTGCCAGCCTCAATGACAGTCTACACCGGACGCGAAAAGAAATAGTGTTTATCGGGCTCGTGATGTGTTGCAATGGTTTTTCATGGCTAGAGGTATATAATGTGATAACAAGATCACTAGATGATTCACCGCGCCTCACGGTCCCCCAAGATTCATCATAGACCCTACTACTCAATTCTCATTCACTCATAGGCAACAAAAGTCATAACAACTATTGATTGTATAATATCTAACGCATGATAACTCAATGCATAACACAAATCATTATTGGACTATTCCTAATGATATTAAAACAATCGTCTGTACAATTGTCTAATACCATTAGATCAACAATATTATATAATCACCCATACAATTACATAATATCACTGATATATCCGGGTCTAGTACATCAACCCTACAGCAACTGATGTTCATTCTTAATCACGTAGTACTTTTATTGCGTTTTCACAATCGCGTAACACTTTTGTTACATTTTCAAATCGCGTAACCTTTTTCTATTGTTTTCTTAATCGCGTAAAAATATTTAAACGTTTTCTAAATCATGTAGCTCAAAAATCCACATTTTTGAAACGCGTAAGGTTTTTCTACTATTTTTTACTGTATAAAATATTTATTGACGTTCTAAATTCAATTTTGAAACTTTCTAAATTTAAAATATAATTTGAACTTCCCATTCCTATTTTTCTCATGAAAACACCTCTAAATAATATTTTCTGATGTTTTCCCAAAAATTAAATTATTTTCATTTAATAAAATCTTTTCCATTTATTTTACTAAAAATCCACTTAAATAAACTACCTTAAAATTGTAAACCATCTTTTAAACTTATTTCCATTTCTTTTACTAATAACTCTTCTAGATAATATTTTCAAACGTTTGTTCACAAAACTTTGTTATCTTTATTAAATCACTCCTTTAAAAAATCATTCTCCATTTATCATCACTTAAACACTTCTAAACACAATACTTAATATTTCAAATCCTCTTTTAAACTCATTTCCTTTCTCTTGATCAAAAATCAATTCTTTTTCCAATAATAAAACTTTGTTCACTTCTTTTATCAACTTGCAAAATCTAAATCCATATCCTTATTATAAAATCAACTAAATCCATGATTAATAAAATATTTTCAACTTGGAATACTCATTTTGGGGCATGGAGGTCGTGAGCCTCACTTGGTCTCTAGAACCAAAATTTTTCATTCTTCCAACATGATTCACACATACAACATATTCTACTCATCATAGTTCTACCATGACAATTTCATTCATAATATAAAAATCACATAAAGCATTTAACCATCAATTTCTACCATTTAAAATATCATGCATACTATCAAAGTTATAAAAAAAATCATATAAATCAATTTAAAACATAAACAAATAAAATTATACATACTAGTGAATAAATCCTCACATGGATTTTTCACTAACAAACACAAGTTTCGTTCCTCACCACCATAATTGGTTGATGAGGTTAATCTCTCTCTTACCTTGGATGATGATAAAAAATTCCTTTAGTTGCCTCCTTGATGATTTTGTCCACCACTAAGCCAAACCCTATAAACTTTCAAACATACAAATAGCACAAAGAAAGCTTAAAGCAAAGTGACCATAGATCTAAAGCATGATTTAGAACCTTAAAAATCAAAAGAAAAGTAAAGATTAATGAACTTCACCTATAAAACTTTAATATTTAGCTTGAAGAATAAGGTTGAAGATGGAAGTTACAACATGAAAAGGTCTTAGAATCATATGTAGATTCTAGATCTAAAATTTTTTAGAATTAAAAAAGGATGGATGGTGATTTGAGAGGGTATGGCTGTGAGTTTCTCAAAGAGTGAAAGGAGAGAGCTTTTTGGTTTTTAAGAAAGAGATGAAGATGATCACAACACCAAAGTATCTTAGTATGGTATAAGGATTCAAGATATGAAATAATATGAAATTTAGGAAGTTGGGAGGTGGGTTCTTGGTACTTTGGCCGTGGGGTTCTTGGAGAGAAAAGATGAGAGATTTTTGTAATAACTTTTGGTTTTCTTGATGGAATTGATAGAAAGATGAACTAAGTCACAAACTTGACCTCTACAAGCAAGCTTGGCCGCGAGACACTTGAGAGAAAATGATGAGAGCTTCATACAAAAGATGGAAATGAACCAAAACCCTCCTATTTATAGAAGATGATAGGATAGCTTAAGATATTTGTTAACCAAGATATTTTCATCAAAGCAAAATATCTAACCAAAAATATCTAACTAAATATCTAACCAAATATCTAACCAAGATATTTAATCAAGATATTTATCGAAGATATTTTCAAACAAGATATTTTTAAGCAAGATATTTACCCAAGATATTTTCTCAAACAAGCTTCTAGATTATGACACATAGAGTCGCAAGGTGTCTCTACTTCACCATTAAACTTCCTTCCTATTAGTTCACACAAAGAAATTAGTCATTATTATTGACTTGTTCCAGTTAGGTAGCAACTATTGTTGATCATTTTCTACTGGTTACCCGTGATGAGTCACAAAGCGAGTCATCAAAAAGAAGTTTCTAAAACATGTGATTCATTACGACGAGTCAGCATGATGAGTCACTATGGATAGGGGTGTCAAAACGGGATGACTCCATTCGGGCTCGGGCCATTTTCGGAGATATAAATTTTGGGCTAGTATTTTGCCAAATTGCCCATGTAATGTTAAAAGAAGCATTCGGGCTCGACCTATTCGGGCCATGTAAGTTTCGGGCTAGCATTTTGCTAGCCCAGCCCGTCCATTTTGTCGGGCTATTCGGGCCGGCCCATCGGGCTTGGCCCATTTTGACACCCCTAACTATAGAGATTTCTAGAACAGGTGAGAAGCATGGTGAGTCGCAACTCTAAGTCACCAGGAGATCCTTCTGCAACGCGTGACTCACTGTGGCAAGTCACAGGGTGAGTCATTGTTCTACCACCTTCTAGAACATGGCGAGTCATTGTTCTACAAGCTTCCAGAATACGATGAGTCACAGGGTGAGGTGTCCACGCAAGGTGTCTAACTCCTATTAGTCCATTTTTTATGAGTCACAACCGCAATTATTGACCAGCTCCTCATTGGTCCACATGTAAAGCAAGTACTCAAGTACTCAATGACTAGGCGCGTGACTAGGTGTTTTCTAGAATCATCCAATTGGATATTTTCAAGAAAGATATTTATCGGTAGCTATTGTCCAATAGATAGAAGCTACAACGTATTACCCAGTGGTTATTGTCCAATGAATAATAGTTTTACCAAATGGATAATAAAATAAAGTAAAATCATTGTAATAAAAAATTTCGAAAGTTGTTTCCAGATTCATGTTTAGTAAGCTCCCACGACCTCGTATTAACAGTCAAAATTTTCCCGGCCCCGAAAAATTTTATTTTTTTGACCTAGCCTCAAACACACAGAAAGCTCAAAAATAACAACAGAAAAATTAAAATAAATCAAACAACTCACAAAATCAATCCAAAATATCTAAGATATATTAAAATATTCAAAATATCCCAAAGTATCTAAATATATTAGCAAACCAAGGCATGAAATTGACAGAAAATGAAAACTCATCAGGAAAAGAATCATTGATAGGTGTGCTATCAAAAGGTGAGCCTGTTATAAGTCTAGTCAAATGATCTACAATAACATTTTCGGCTCCTCTTTTATCTTTTATTGTGATGTTGAATTCTTGAAACAACAACATCCACCGTATCAACCTAGGTTTGACATCTTGCTTAGACATTAAATATCTAACAATGGCATGATCAGTGAAAACAACAGTAGAAGAACTAATTAAATGAGCTCGAAATTTATCTAATGCAAAAATTACAGGAAGTAGTTCTTTTTCAGTAGTGGTGTAATTCATTTGTGCACTATTTAAAGTTCTACTTGCGTAATCAATCACATGAGACTTACCTTCCTTTCTTTGGCCTAAAACAACACCAACAACAAAATCACTTGCATCACACATTAATTCAAAAGGAAAAGACCAGTCAGAAGATTGCATGATAGAAGCTGATGTTACAAGACCAATTAATTTTTCAAAAGATTTTTGGCATTCTTGAGTCCAATCAAATGGTGCATCTTTTATCAGAAGATTGCATAATGGTCTAGATATGACACTAAAGTTCTTAATGAATCTTCGATAAAATCCTGCATGTCCTAAAAAGGAACGAACTTCTCTGACTGTTTTTAGGGAAGGCAAATGAACAATTAATTCAACTTTGGCCTTATCAACTTCAATTCCTTCAGTAGATATCACATGACCTAACATGATTCATGAGATAACCATGTAACGACATTTTTCCCAATTTAAAATAAATCATTTTTCTTCACATCTTTTAAGAACTTTATCCAAATTATCAAGACAATTTTCAAAAGCATTTTCAAAAACTGTCAGATCATCTATGAAAACCTCTAAATAATTCTCAATCATGTCACTAAAAATAATTAACATATATCTTTGAAAAGTTGTCGGAGCATTACAGAGACCGAAAGGCATTTTTCTATATGCAAAAGTGCTAAAGGGGCACATAAAAGTAGTCTTTTCTTGATCTTCTAATGCAATTGGTATTTGATTATACCCTGAATAACCATCAAGAAAATAATAGTAGGGATGTCCTGCTACTCTTTCTAGAATTTGATCAAGAAATGGTAAGGGAAAATGATCTTTTCTAGTGGTTGCATTCAATTTTCTAAAATCAATACATATACACCAACTGGATAAAACTCGCGTAGGTATTAACTCACCTTTTTCATTTTCAACCACTGTTATTCCAAATTTCTTAGGCACAATTTGTGTAGGGCTTACCCACTGGCTATCGAAAATAGGGTAAATAATTCTAACATCAAGTAATTTAAGAACTTCAGCCTTAACTACCTCTTTCATGTGTGGATTTAATCTTCTTTGAGGTTGTTGTGATATTTTAGCTTTATCCTCTAAATGTATTCTATGTGTACAAATTAATAGATTAATGCCTTTTATATTTGTTAATATCCATCCAATTGCACTTTTATGCCTTTGAAGTACTTCTATCAACATACATTCTTGTTCTTCAGTAAGGATTGATGAAATTACTACTGAAAAACTTTGTTCTTCTCCCAAAAATATGTACTTTAACCCAGCAGGTAATGACTTTAGTTCCAGTGTAGGTACTTTTTCATGGATATTATCATTCATGGGTTGTGGCTCTTCAAATCTCGCTTTCCATCCCTTGTATTCCATTGCCTGTGTACAATCAAGCAAAAAGCATATTTCAAAAATATCATCATCTATTTGCGTATCTGAATCAAATGAATTAATTAAACAAACTTCTAATGGGTCAGAAGAACTCCCTTTTAGAAGATGATCATCTACAATGGCCTCAATCTCATTAGCTTCCTCATTTTCATCATTGACTTCATGTGGTTGCTTGCATATGTTGAAAACATTAAGCTCAAGTGTCATGTTTCTAAATGTTAGCTTCATCACTCAATTTCTGCAATTTATTAAAGCATTAGATGTTGTTAAAAATGGACGACCTAAAATAACAGGAATTGACTTGGAACTATTAACCATAGGTTCAGTTTCCAAGACAATAAAATTCACAGGATAAATGAATTTATCAACTTGTACTAACACATCTTCCACTATTCCTTTTGAAATTTTAATTGATCTATCAACAAGTAGAAGAGTTACAGAAGTTAGTTTTAACTCACCCAGATTGAGTTGTTGATTAACTGAATATGGAAGCAAATTAACACTAGCACCAAGATTAAGTAAAGCTTGATCAATTTTATGTTCTCCAATAATGCATGAAACTATAGGACAACCAGGGTCTTTATGTTTTAAAATATTATTGCTTTGAATAATGGAACTTACCTGTTCGGTCAAAAAGGCATTCTTTTTCACATTTAATTTCCTTTTAACAGTGCATAACCTTCAAAAATTTGGCATAAGAAGGAACATGTTTGATAGCATCTAACAACAGAATATTGACCTTTATTTGTTTAAAAATTTCAAAAATTTTAGTTTGGTGGTCTAATTTCCTTGGTTTGCTTAATGCTTGAGGAAATGAGTGTGGAGAAGACGAGAGTTTGGTCTCATTTTAGCCAGATGAGTTATTAACCTCTTCCTTATCTTGGGGAATTGATTCACCATCTTTCTTATAAGGTTCAAAAATTTCTTTTTCAACAAATTTTCCATTCCTAAGAGTTATCACAGAATTGACTTGATTTATTTGTTAGTTTTTTGAATTACCCTCATTTAAACTATATTTACCTTTGGGATTTGGTTGAGGTTGAGAAGCAAATTTTCCTTTCTCGTGAATGGTGAGTGCAGAAGTAAGTTTGGAAAGAGTATCTTTTATGTCAATCATGGTTTGAGTGTTTTATTTATTGATGACCTCTTGCTTTTCTATGAATGCATTCAATGTTCCTTCAAGGTTTTTCCTATATGGTGGGACATAAGGTGTATATCCTTGAGAATTTTGAGAATCTTGTTGTTCCTGAGAAGGCGGTGGTTGCATAAATTATGCTTGATTATTATTCATCCAACTAAAGTTCGAGTGATTTCTTCATCCCGGATTGTAAGAATTTGAAAAAGAAGAGGTGAATGACTTTTAAAATTGTTCATTGCATTTACTTGCTCATACACAACTTCTTTAAAACAGGAATATTAGGACATTCATTTGTCGAGTGTCCTAATTCATCACAAATGCCACAAATTTCTTTATTTTGCACAAATTTGACTTCTTTTACTTTCCCTAATTCCATGGATTCAACTTTTCTAACCAAACTAGTGTACCTTGCATTTAGATCTTCTTTTTGACTAAGATGATATTTTCCTTTACCAACATTTGTAAGGCTATATCCAATTGAATTTTCAGAATGATTAGTATCATGCCAAGATTGAGAATTTTCAGCCAAATGGTTTAAATAATCTAAAGCTTCTTCTGGTTCTTTATCAAGAAACTCGTCATTACACATCGTTTTCACAAATTGTTTGGTTTTAGGTATTAAACCTTCATAAAAGAAGCTTATAGTCTGTCATTTTTCAAAATCATAATGTGAGCAAGATTTAACAAATCTTTAAAATGTTCCCAACTTTGAAAATACGCTTCATTTGAATTTTGGAAAAAAATTTGGATTTGTCTTTTCAAAACATTGGCTTTATGTGTTAGAATTTTTTTTAAAAAAACTCACCTTACATTTCTTGTCATGTGCCAATTGATCTTGGTTTCAAAGCGTTAAGCCAAATTTTTGTTTTATCTTTTAAAGAAAAAGGAACACAATTTAAGCTTAACAATCTATTCTGTGCAATTTTGATCATTGAAAGCAATATAGACTTCCTCAAATTCTTTTAGATGTAAATATGGGCTTTCAGATTCTAAACCATGGAAATTAGGAAGTAAAGAAATCATACCCGACTTAAATATAAAATTAATAGCAGTGAGTGGAAAGATAAAACATGATGGACTAGAATTTCGAGGTGGTTGCAAATATGCACACATAGTTCGCAACAGTTGATTTTCCTGTTCATCATATACACTTTCATTTTCAGCTCGTTGTGTTTGATTTTCATATTCAACATGTACACCTTCAATTTCTGTTATTGTGTCAATTGTGTGTGATTGTGATTCAAACAAATCAACATATAAAGTATCAGGATTAATTTTAACCAAACCACCAGAATTTGAATCACGATACCAGTTAAGCACAAATAAGTGACGTAAAATAAAAATAATGTACAAGTTAGTAAGTCAGAAAACAAAAATAAATGACATAAATTAAAAAGTTAGATAGCGTAAATAAATGACTTAATTAAAAGGTTAGATAACATAAATAAATGACATAAAT
Source organism: Ormosia emarginata (assembly GCA_029884605.1). Taxonomy (NCBI): domain Eukaryota; kingdom Viridiplantae; phylum Streptophyta; class Magnoliopsida; order Fabales; family Fabaceae; genus Ormosia; species Ormosia emarginata. The sequence goes on along the minus strand of JAQQTP010000056.1, from coordinate 7,237,761 downwards.
ATAAAGTTAGGAAGTTAGTAAGCAAAAAGCATAAATAAATAAAAATAAAAGCGAGAAAGTGTAAATAAATAAATAAAAATTAAAAAAAACGAAAATAAATAAAAAATAAAAACCTAAATAAATGACATAAATAAATAAATAAAATTGAAAAGAAAAAATAAATGATATAAATATAAAAGTTAGGAAGTTAAAAAACATAAATAAATGACATAAATATAAAAGTTAGTTAATAAGTTAGTAAGTTAGTAAGTTAGTTAGTAAGTTAGTTAGTAAGTTAGTTAGTAACCTCAATAAATTAGTAAATTAAAAAGTGAAAAAAGTAAAGGAAAAATATACTTGTTGAAGTTATTTGAAGTTTACTTTACAAAAAGTTAATAGATGAAAAGGATTCACTTAGGTTAATAAAAATTAAAGATAAGATTAAATCAATTGAAATTATATATAATGACGATTTAGCATTCAAAGTTCAATTAAGATTAATAGGAATATTTAAAAGTTTCTCAAACTCTAATGTGTCATGTCGAAATCCGGGAGTGCGAGGTTGTCAAGTAGTATATTCTCGGAGTCAGGTTGTCTCAAACTTCCCAGGAGGTCAATCCCATGAAGAAAAATTATTTGAGGTAAGAAAAGCGTTGATTTATCACAATACTAAAGGTGATAAAAGTTGTTCAATCCCTCTCATTCCTGCGTATTGAAAAGGATTCACTTGGAAGCAGGAGATCCACTTTTGGTAATAAATTAAAGATAAGATTATTTCTTTTCTATAAGTCAATTGAAATTATACATAATGAAGGTTTTCGATCCAATCGGAAGATTTAGCTTCCCAAGAGGTTCAAAGCTCAAAAGATTATATATGTAATCATATTATTGTTGATATGGCTTAATCAATTCCTTTAAGTCATCTTCAACTACGCAGTCCCCATACCGGCACACCTTTGAATCCCAACACGTATTCAGTTCAATGATCTCGCCTAGCATCTACTTGTACGTCTTCTCATGCACCGTCTTGTATCAACCCCGGACATGAATCTTGTCTACAAGAATCTTCATCTTTATATAAAAAAGAGTTTCTAAATTGATCGGAAACAACATACCTTTTTTGTTTGCCCTTAATCTTACTCTTTATAGTAAGTAATTTTTTGTGTTTTGAGAAAAAAAGAAGAAGGAAGCAACAATATTGTGACCTAGATCATGTTTCAGGGTTATCGAAGCCACCCTTATGGCTGCTATTTTGATCTCTCAGGCAGCTAGCGATAGTCGTGTATTAGGCTACCAGTGGTCGGACGGTGCTAGGCAAAGGGCTAGCAATAGGAGTGGCAGTTGGTGCCGAGCTAGGTCACGTGTTGCTGGTGTATTTTTTGGTGTGTTTTGCTCCCATGAACATGTTTCAAAGTTGGTTGGTGTCTGGGTCTTTGTTATTCTGGTCCAACAAGGGTAGGTCAATAGCTTTTACAAGTGGCGGTGACTGCAGGTCTGACAACGTCTCTGGCATGATAGTTTAAGCCTCTCTAAGTGTGGTTTGGCATGATTTGGTGGTATTTCAATGTTTATATATAGCTCATAATAGTTGGTTTGCAATAGAGCTATAGAGTAGTGTTTTGGTTGTATGGGCTTCAAGAGGGTGGAATGATGACTATGTTAGCAACTCCGGTAGAGCGTGTTTGGAAGCGGCTGGCGATGGTGGCTTTTTGGCAATGGTTCATGCTGAATCAAGTGATGGAAGCTTGGGCTCAGTGGTAGTCAATGATGGTTCTGTTTGTGGTTGATGCAAGATCACTGGTGGTTGGAACAAGGAGGAAAACTTGATGGTGATCGGGCTTCGTTCTAGGTTTCAGTTGAGGGAATTCGTGCATTTAAGTGTCTTAAACTCTTAGTGGATTTTGATTACAATGATGGTTTTGTGTATTGTATGATGGTGTTTTTTTTTTTTTTTTTGGGTTTTGTTGTGGTAATATATATATATATATATATATATATATACTGAAGAGAGAGATTTTGATTATTGAGTATCATTAATTAATTTTTATGGAATTGATTCTAATTGTTAATTTAAAAATTATATAATTCAAAATTTATGAGTCTAAAGTTCATTATAAATTGTAATTTTTAGTATTTTGATTCAATTATTAGATCTTAAACATATAAAAAATTTCTTAATCCAACTTGTTATATATTTATATTATTGAAATTATGATGCTATTTACATAATTGTAATATATAATACTTCTTAATTTTTAAAAAATATGAATTAATATACGTAATTTTAAAAATAATACGGATATAATATACTTAATTTAAAATATAAACCATATCCATCATTGAAATATATTATATAAGTTGTTTATATTTTACAAATTGATATACAAAAAAAATATCTTACAAACATTTTATGTATAAGTAATTTTTATTTTTATAAAATAATTAAATTTGTAATTTTATCTTTTTTATTTTTGTATTTAATAAGAAAAGTCAAGCTATCTCTCATAATTAAAATCTTCATTAAAGTTATATTTGTTTATTCTCCCTTTTTATTATAATGATGGAGTTTATTATTTTCTTTCTTCATTAAAATTGATGATCCTAAATTATTAAAATACCCTAAAGACTAATTATTTTAAGAGGAAGGACAATGGTATTTTTAGACGACATAGAAAATAGTTTTGATCCAAAGCAAACAAGAAAGCAAAAATCTCATTTATGCTCAACTCAAGGAGAAGAAGGTTTTGATAACAACAAAATTATGTCTTTAAATGGTATAGCTTATAGGACTTACATATCTCAAATATGTTTTCAAATATTTAAAAATGGTTTTCACATATTAAAATACCCAACAAACAAGTTTTGAAGGTTTAGTTATGATGGTAGTTCAAATTTATGAAAAATAGCCAAGTTTTTTGAAAATCTGACCTTTGGTTACTCTTTTGATCATAACTTTCAAAATAATTTGAGTTTTGTTTTTTAATCAAAATAGACTCAAATATCTTTCCAACGACCTGTTTGCTTTAAACGATAAGAAATGAAAAAGTTACATCAAAATCAGTGGTGTATTCGAATATACCACATAGGTATTCCCAAAACGTGTTTTTTAAGGATCTATTCGAATACCTAAAGGGGTATTCGAATACCTCTCCATAGAAAACGTTCCAAACATGTTTTTGAAGGATCTATTCAATACCAAATAAAGTATTCGAATAACAACTAAATCACGTAACGACTATTTTCTTGAGCTTTTAATGGGATGAAATTAATACCTTGAGCAACGGCTCTTTTTTGGAACACTATAAATACATGGTTTTGGTCATCTTTTACACCATGCCCAATGATCTGAATCATTCTTTGCTTGTGCTAAAACGTGGTTTTCAATTTTATATATTTTCTCGTCTTTTTTTTTCTAAAAACCTCGAGATATCCTAAGAGAACTTCACTTCAAATTGTAATATTTGCTTTTTATGAGAGTTTCTCTTCATCTATATTCTATTTTTTGTAAAAGGGTGAGGTATCCCTTAGTAAAATTGTGAGGGTGAGGTATCTCTCAAGAAAAGGGTGAGGTATCCTTATAAGGTGAGGTATCCTTCAAAGAAAATTTATCCTGCATATGTAAGGTTCAAATGACTGCTTTTAAGCTTTTGAATATCAACCGTGTTTCTGGAAATCACTCCCGATAACACTCCTCCATTTATCATTTTCAACAATCCTTGCTTAATTGTTTATTTAATCATCTTTACATATATTCTTTATATTGCTTCAAGAAATTATTAAAAAGAGTTTGCGAAAAAGTTTTTAATTACATCTTCCTCTATCTCTCTCAATTATCTTTTTTGTATGATAAATCTAAGATCCTCATCTTCACGACACTAAATCACAGTAACAACATCGCAGAGATCTTATACAAGGTTTATGATGTTTAAGATCCCTCAAAACACTTTTTTCACCGCCATTGATTTAAATCTTCCTCTATCTCTCTCTGTCATTTTGTATGATAAATCTAAGTATTTTTTTGTGGTAGCCACCATATCACCTTATAATAGTTAGACTATAGTTATTTACGTATTTAGAAGCTTATTTGATTTGAGTTAGCTTATGATTCACCCTTATCATGCGCTAGTCCCAAGTTTTGGTCATGACATTTATCTGTTATTATGCATCAGCTATCACATAAATTCAATAACAATAACGTGACAGTAGGAAGATGAGTAGGATACTAGCTTAATGCATAAAGAAATCTTAAATGGATAATGCACAAACGGATCTTACCATTACAAACAACCATTTGATAACGTTGTATTTCTTATCACAAAAACTAAAAAATTTGCAGTACTTTCACATAGATTTCAAAGGTTCAATAATATCATGATTCAGAACAAGAACCGGATCTTGTTCTACCATTGTCTTCTCTATCAGAGGCTAGTTCCAGCTTAATAATGGAGTTGGATAATAATGTATAATCACCATTAGTCTTTATGATATCTGCTTCTTCCTGCAATGATAGAGCATTCTCAAGTTCTAGCTCCACTTCACCAATTGTTGGTCGCTCATTTGGATCATACTTCAAGCATTTTTCTGTGATATCCTTGAATACTTCCCAACACTGTGGTGCAATCTTTCCTATGAGAATTGGATTAATAATCTCCTTAACAGGGATCCTCAGCATACAGTAAAATTGTTTTCGGAATGTTGAAGTAGTATAAAAAGACTTCTGTACTTCTTCGTATTCAATCTGCACCAAACCATGCCTTAACTCTATCATAATTTCGTTCGTGTTCTTGGCGCATAACACTTCTAGTAGAACCATACCAAATGAGTAAACATCACATTTATCTGTGAAGGTACCCTCCCAGAATTGCTCAGGGGCCATATAATCATGTGTACCTATAAGTGAAAGTATTAGTTTACTTAATTGATAAAATTCTTTTCAATAATCTTACAACAAGAAAACATTTTCCCATTAGGTGAGATCAGCTACATAAATCAACAAACACCAAATGGTTTTGGCTACATATTTTTGTAAAATAAAACTTCACCTGCAATATTTTTTACTTCAATTGGTTTTGGCTTCGACATAAAATGTGGTCCCTGTAAGGAAATGCCGAAACTTGAGAGTTTTGGCACCATATTGTTATCCAAAAGAATGTTTCCGGGTTTGATGTCACGGTGAAAGATGGTGCGCTTGGTTCCTGTGTGAAGGTAGTGTAGTCCATGTGCTGCTCCTATGCAAATCTTCAATCTTTTCTTCCACGAGAGTGGTTCCATATGGCTACAATATAGGTGATCGTGGAGAGATCCATTGGGCATGTACTCGTACACAATAATCTTCTCATGCGTGTGGTCGCAGAACCCTATAAGAGAGACCAAATTAGGGTGACGAATTTGGCAGAGCAACTCAATCTCGTTCTTCAACACTCTGAATCCTTGGGCGGTACTCCCTTTCATTCGCTTTAACGCGACTGTATAATCAGTAGCACCATTAAGTTGGAGACAACCTTTATATACTATACCAAAGAGTCCATGTCCAATTATTCGGTTTTCGTCAAAGTTGTTGGTTGATTTCCTAAGATCAGCCAGAGAAAATTGATGACATAGCTCTTCTATTACTGTTGGATAGTGTTTCCTAGATGAACTTGTATGCTTGAAATGATGGAAGCACAAACATTTGTGAAGCATTTTTTCCAATTTTAGACACCTGTTTGGTTGTCAATCGATGAAAAATTAGCTGTACTTGTTTTCAATTTTCATAGCTAACCTTATGTGGAATGCATAATGAAAATGAACACTCATGTTTGTGAACCAAACCGAAAGCAATTAAAAATAAATAAACTGGGGGGAGGTTGGATGCATTATACAGTTTAGAAGTTAATAAATACACATTTTTGGAAGCGTTTTCTTATTCCTAAAATCACTGCCGGTCTGCTTGTGATATCATAGGGATTTACAAATTAGGATTAAGTCATGGAAGTATTAAGTGGGCGTTTCCCTGATCCGAGTTCGAAGTTCAAATACAACAACAACAACAACCAAGTCTTTTCCCATTAGGTGGGGTCGGCTACATGAATCAAACGACACCATTGTGCCTTATCATAAACCAAGTCTTCAGAAATGTCATTTAAATCTAAATCTTTTTTAATTATTTCACCTATAGTCTTTCTTGAACTCTGCCTATGTGTGAGCTTTGTTGCAAATCCCTTTACATAGCCAGTCCCAAGCTCGAAAAAAAGAGGAGGGTTATGTTAGGCAGTCGACAGTCAACGTAAAACGTTATCGAATCTTTATGACATGGACCTATAGTTTTTCTCGGTCTCCCTCTACCTCTACCTATTGGACTGACTATCCTCCACTTGATCTACTCTTCTTACCGGAACTTCTAAGGTCTTCTCCTTAAAAGAAATTTAAAAGAAAAAGTTACACAAACTTACTTCATAACAGCATTTTTATGGTTCCTGGAACATGGATTGAAAAAATAGATGCATGTCTATGGTGTGATTGTGGTCAAAGTTAAACTGCACCCAAGAAGTTTAAAAAAATTTATGTCTCTAGTGTTGTTTTAATTTTATCCATGTGTTGCACTATGAAATGGAAAATAATGGAAAGAAGCGGGAAATTTTTTTCTTCTTTTACTGGCAAAAAAATATGTGCATTAGAACAAAATCATTTGTTCAGCAAAAACTGTTAACAATTTAATTGATCCGCTTTCATTTATCACCTATATAGCAGTAAAAGTGTAGAGCAGCACTTTGAAATAGAAAATAAAAAATGAGGAAAGAAGTAGGAAAATTTGTTTTTCTTTTTTTTTTTTGGCCAAAAAATATGTGCACTAGAATCAAAATCATTTGTTCAGCGAAAACTGATTACAACCTAATAGGAAATGGAACTCCAACCATTCATCTGTATCTATAAAAGTGAAATTCCATCCATCTATTTTAGTTGAAAATAGAAGACACATTTTATATATGAGTGAAGTCTACATCTTAGATGCAGCTACGAAGAACTTTTCTGCAGGTTAACTCATCTTTTAGTACCTAAAGGAAACTGTTGAAGTAGACCACATTGTGTGTGTGAGTGTGAGTGTGCAATATGTAAAGTGAACAAGTCCTACATTGGATAAATGAGAGGAAGAAGAGTGATTTATCAGGCTTGAATGGGCCTAATTTAAGCTAGCTTTTGGATCATGTAGTATCCATCCAAGTATGCCACACCATGCCTAAATCATCCAATACAGATTTTCACATGGGGTAAGTGACCAAGTCCAACAGATGCAAAATCATATAAAGCCGATGCAATGCCTTCCTACGATATACTGAGAGAAGGCAATATGAATATGAGAGTACATAAAATTGGATATAGACATCAGAAATATAGCTTATGAATCGCAGGATGCAAAGAAAACTTTGTTCACTCAAGGTTGCATGTGTCAGAAATGTTGGGTCTAAGATTAACAGATTATATCCATTAACTCTTGAATATCTGTAGATGAGAGTAGACAGAATTGTGTATCAGAGTACATTATTTGCTGGGATGAGGAAATGGACCGGGTGATGGTGTGGCTCATGAACAAAGATAAGTTTTGCCGAGTTGTTTATATCTGCGGAATGATAGTCTTGGTAAGACAACCCTTGCCAAATACGTTTACCATCACAATGCTACAAGATGCCACTTTCAAGGTTTTGTTTGGGCCGAGTGGCCGGCTAACCTTAAGCTTACTTCTCTGTCTAAAAGGTAGAGAGATGAAATTCTGAAAGAGTAATGCTAACTATATACTCTTTTGGAAACTCCTTTCAACACTTACTTTACTATTAATTGACCTCATATACTTGAAATTCTAAAAGAGAAATGCTAACAACACTTGCTTTTGGACTACTAGTGAAGTAAGTGTTGAGTGTTCAAAAGAGTGTGTTGCTAGCATTTTTCATTCTGAAAATGAGAAATGAGAACCAGAAAAGAATTTGTTTATGGTTTGGGAAGAGAAAGAATGTTTGGTGATCCTAGATGACATTTGGAGCAATGAGGCATGGGACATCCTAAGTCCTGCCATTCCATCGGAAACACACGCAGTAACATAGTTTTAACATCCTACAACAAAGGCATTTTATGGCATGTAAATCCTAAAGGCTTATTTCTTGAACCGAGTTGCTTAAAAGAAAATCGGGCATTGTTTCGGAAAAAAGCTTTTACAAGAAAAAATGATTCAGGTACCTGGAAAATGTCATTCAATGAAAAAGCATATTTCACTTTGTTGTTCTTGACCATTTTATTTTGTTTCATTATTTCATCATGTGTACAATTTAAAGTGTTGTGGTTAACTCTTAATTCCTTGTACAGAAAGAAAATATGAGTTAGTTTGATACAGATTACGGAGATACCTTTTCCTTCTATTATAAATCTTTGAAATAGCGTATTATTTCATTGATCATTAAAGTGGTATTTAGACTTGATCACTTGATCATGATCTACTTACATCTGTTTGTTTCTTGTTTAATAAAGCATTCCGGAAAATGCATCAACATAATTGCTGAGCATAAATTGGTGCATAAATGAAAACATGCAAATCTTGACAGCAAAGAGGGAGGGGAGGGGAGGTGGTTGAATGAACAAAGTTTAAAAATGGATAAACATAAATTATGAACATAAACTAGTGCATAAATTAGATTAGCAGTTTTTGACTCTTTATATGCGTTGTTAATATATCTCCAGGTTTCGCTGTTAGGACTTGATTTTCTATAGCTAGTAAACATTGCACGGTTCTAAAATGTTGATCATTCAAGAATTGATATATATCCATAAGGCTGTGGAAAACAGAGGAGGAGGCTAAATCACTAATTCACACGCATGTAGATTTCTACCTATACACTAGAGTAATTTTAATGTTGATCAATTCCTGTGTTGTATGTGATGTAAAAGTAATTAATATTAAAAAAAATAATGAGAACATATCGATATTCATCAAATAATCCATTAAATTGAGGTTACCAAATCTTAAAAATACAGAGTAGAGATATCTCACATACCACATAAGAGATAGCTAAGGGATAGAAAAAGAACCTGAAGATGAAGGCAGAAGCAAAGCTTCAAAATGTTTCTACTGATGCTGAAGTCCTCTAGCGCTGTGGCCCTTCAAATCTAAGGTAGCTTCAGCCAGTTCTGGACTTTATGGTTAAGGTGAGTCAAAAAATTGACTCAAGATGTATTCATTATAATTGCAATTTTGTTATGGCGTTTTCCTTCACATACGCGTTATCTTTTAGGACCTTTCGGATATGGGCGATTGGCCCATTTTTAGAAATATTTTCAATGAAATTTTGACCAAACGCATCTTCTGCTTTGGAGACTTGTTTTCTGTTTGTTCCGGACACTTCAAAATTACAGAAATTACTCCTACGCTCTAAGAAAGTGTGCTGTAGATTTGATAAATTTTTTAATTTTTAGCTATCTGAAATCACTGAAATGGAATTGGCTCGATTTTATTTGAATTAAATAATTTAATTTAATTCAATTTAGGAATCAAAGTTTGGAATTTATTAAAAAGTTTTTTAATTGAATTTATTTTCAAATCAAGTTTAATGTTTCGAATAAAATAAAAATAAATTGAATTTTTTAATTTAATAATGTTAATATTTTATACTTATTTAAAATAAAATAAATAAGTTAATAATGGAAAAAATCATCATTTTAAATAAGTAAAACTAAAATCTAACTAAACAAATTCAAATCCTCACCATATTTGAGCAGATATTTACTTTAGATTTTAGTGTATAATTCTTTTTTAGTCTCTGAAACATATATCCACTACCAATTAATCTTATATTGGACAAGTTAAATTAGAGAAAACATTAGAAGTCCCGGATGATTATGTCCCGAATCTGACTGTGGGTTTGACTTTGGTGGATCCTACTTACGAAGTAGGATTCAATTTTATTTTTTTTATTGATCCGGGCTCCTCCAGTCTTGCTCTTTCTAGGCTACATAACAAAGTCCTTAAATTAGAGTGATGAAGCTGGTAAACGAACTCAATTTCCTTCAACTTCCGTTAAATGATTGGATGTTACTCCATTATGTATAAAACTAGAATAAAACCTTATTTTGGTTCTTAACATTTTATTTTATTCACATTGATTTAGTTTATATGTCTATATACACGTACCTATTCAACAAAAATACTGAAGTGTCATCATTAGATATGATGCAACATTGTTATTTGTTAGCATAGTTGACAGAAGATGATTAGATGATAAATATATCTAAAACAATGTTATTTCTTTTTTACTTGTCATGTGAAACGTTAGATGAGTTTTTTTTTTAAATGGGTATTTTAAATATATTCATCAAATTATCTTAAGTCAAATTGCCACATTAGCAAATAACCATGTCACATTATTTCCAACTTTAACACCCCAGTTTCATATGGATTTTTTGAGTCACATGTAAATTTCTTTGTATCATCTTGTGCTCTTATGATTGATCTTATGAGCTACTTTATATTAATTATAAACTTTCTTGAGTCAAATTATTTTGCTAAAATACATTTGAAGCCATTCGAACATAATTACTTATTATCTATCACTATAGGTCTTGAAATTTTCTAAGACTGGAACTTAATACCTATATGGTGGGTTATAAAAAATATGTATTTTCTTAAAAATCAAAATTAGTGATAATTGATTCTTAGATGTTAGTGAGTTACAAAATAATTATTATTGAATTTTAAAGATTCTTAACCTACTTGTTTTGAAGAGGAAAAGTTTTAAAAGTCTTGAATTTGGAAATTTTGATCTAAAACATAAGTTTTGACTTTTGATTCTTAAGGATTTTAATTTTTTTGATACTTTTATTGATCCAAATGGAGGGTATTTCACTATTTATATTTATGTTTTGAGTAGAGTGCAGGATAAGTTTCCTGTTTGTATGTTGGACAAGCCTTATAACCCGAACCACTCAACCCCAACCCTGCGACTTCTCCAGCACCTTTAGCCACCATCTCTTCTTCTTCTTCCTCCTTTCTTCATCTCTCCTATTGACCACAAGATTTTGCTCTATCCATCTACCATTTTAGCAATCAACTACGCCTACATTTGCTCTATCATTTTGTTCATCCGAGTTGGTGTTGTAGAGGCTGATAGTATGGGTTGGGTGAGATTTGGAGCTACCCACTTCGCTCTTCCATTCTTGTGGCTCATCTAGGTAATCTCAAAGCTCAATGTTATTGTTAGGGGTTAGATTATAGTGGGTTTTGTGTTATTTTAGTAGATGTGTAGAATATAAAGCTTAGCCTAGCTTTGAATTAGGAATTTTTTAGTAAGAGTTATTATTGGCCAATCTTTGGTTCCAAATATTAATTACTTCTTTGATTATGGTGTTTTTGTTCTTAGATTTTTCGGATGATTGCTCCATTTGCCCTGTAGGACTGTAGCCTTTGGACCTAAGTGGTTTGGCTTCTTAAGTGAGTGGATAACTTAAGTTATAACACCTTTTCATGAACTTTGCATATTTTTTATGTATTTATTTTATCATATGCAACTTTGTATTGTTCATTTGAGGTATTTTATGAACATGTTTTATCTCTTGATATTTTACAAAACTTGTAATTTTTGAGACAAGCCCTTTTGAAAACTTTGGCTTTCTAAAATATTATGTTTACTGCACTCTAATGACATAAATGATAATATTTGAGAAGTTGCAATGAAGTTTAGACTTTGGAAATCCTTATGGACATTTTGGGATTTATGATTTTGGTATGTTAGTATTGATGATTTGATATGTTGGAACTTTTGGAATAATATATGGTTATGTTATATTTAAACATGCGTAAAGTTTGTTTTTCTTAGGAGGGAATTTTGATAAGATACTATAGCTAATGACAGTAAATGTTAACATTGATACATCTTAGTTCAAACCTTAGCTAGCACGAGAGTTGCTAGCCCGACATGTTTGGCTCACACGAACGACTTAGTTTTAGCCTTAATAGGTGGGCATTCTTCGATCCTTTGAGTGGTATGCTCATTAGTGAGATGTTTGTATAATTTATTCTGGATTAGGGACCTCTTAATTTGAGTTTGCTATATGATTATGTTGATTCGAGACCTCGTATTTAATTTACATTACGTATTATGTCTTATGATTATTTTGAATTGATGTGATTTATGTCAAATGTTATTATTTCATACGTTTTAGGAAATGAAAGCATTTTGGACTTGAAAAACTTGTCCCTGAGCTTTTTACAATTCCATTACGGTTTATGTTATCTCTCATTGGACCTTGTGACTCACTTCATTATTTCTAAATTTTTTTATATTCCAATGCTGAGAAGAGTTCAGGCTCCTCAGCTTGATAGGAACTATTGCCAGTGTTATTTGGGCTAGATCGGACAAGCTAGATCAAGAACTTGCGCCCTTCCTGTTTTGGTTTGATAGTATAACTATTTGAGTAGTCTAACCGGATTAAACTGGTTAAGACCAGGGGCGGGCTAGAAAATCGCCTGATTTTCAATAAATCAACAATTAAAAAAAACAAACAAACAAAGCCTCCATCTTCCAGATGCCGCTGCCTGAGAAACTAATTGTGGTTGCTCCTCCATTGAGTGTCACTGCCTTAATCGTCAACAACGGCTCAGTTGCCAGCCATTCATTGCTTAGTCGTTATTCATCCACTACCCCAGCCCAAGTAAGATTTCTTCTTTTTCCCTTCTCCATCACGCAAAGAGAGACTGTGAGAGAGAGAATGAAAGAGAAGAAAGAGAAAAGGAGGAAAAACAATGGGGAATGAGACTGAAGATTGAATGTAGAGAAAGAAAGAGAAAGAGGAAAAAAAAAGGAAAGTGAACTGCATAGAGAGAGAAAGAAGTGGAATAAGGAGAGTCAATCAAGATTTAAGATTTTGATTTGAGAGACAAAAATTTGTTTTTTTTTAGTTGATTGAGGAACAAGATTTTAATATTAAAAAAATTAGATTATATATTATATATAATATAACGATGTATCTAAATAAAAATGAATTAAATTATATATAGATAAATATAAGTATTTGAATATGATATTATTTATCAATATTATTATATTTTTAAAAATTTAACTAAAATTTAATTATGTAAATTTTATGTTAATATGATTATGATGTCATCCGATTCGACCTTTTGATTTAATTGGTTGAACCAAAATTGAAAACTTTGTTGATTCACTATCTGGTCCGACTTTAACAATATTGGTTGTTGACTATTTGGGTGAGCCTAGCACTTGTTCATGTAGGCAATTTCTTTTGTTGCATGTCTTTTGTTAATTTGATGCACTTGAAATAATGTATAAATCTTTAGATGTGCACCATTATCTACAAGTAGGATCTAGCTTTTGTTGTGCATACTAAGTTAGGATGATTACATGTGTTATGCATTGTGTGGATGCTTTAGTTATTTTGAAAATCTAAATATGTGTATGGATATATTGGAATATATAGGATATTGTATACTTAGGATTTGTGCAACTTTTAAGAGAAACTCTGTCAAATTTCCCATCGAATTAGTAATTTAATCTATTATGTCTGATAATTATGTTAGGCTTACTAGGTTGGCTAGTATAATGTATGCATTAGTCATGACTCCTAGGTTTGGATCATCATACTAACAGTGACACATCAATATCTCCATTTATTAGATAATAGGCATAGATAGAGGGATTAAATTAAAGTGGGTTCATAAATGTCAGGGTCTAAAGTGAGAATGAAAACAAATGTCAAGAATTAAAATAGGGCTTTAGTCTTAAAACTACAAGAGACTTCTCTTTTTTATTATTGTATTTGTCTAATAAATGTCTTAAGAGCACTTATTAAAAAATCAAAAAGTAAAAAACATTAAATAAAAAATAAAAAAAGAGTCGGTCCCTGCTAGATTATCATGCCAAGGGTTGATTTCCTTGGTCTGCCTTCAAGATGAATACATTCGTGAACTGGAGAGAACCGTCCACGAGGAGAGAAAAGACGAGAATCGAGTTCCTCGCAAGAATCATGATGCTAGGAGGGGTCCAGCATACAACAGGGGCCATGATCCTGAGAACTCTTAGATAACAAAACTCAAACGTAGGCTTGGTAACCAAGAGAAAGAAGATTCTAGAGAGTTCGAACCCGGAAAAAGGAGAACTGTCCTTTTTTGGATGAGATGGCCTATGTGATCCCTAGGCGCTTCAAGTATCCTACCAATATTAAAGCCTGTGATGGAACCTCGGACCCCTAAGAACACTTGAATGCTTATGTTTCAGCCATGCTGTTCACATGGGGTAATGATTCACTTATGTGCCATGTTTTCCTCTTCTTTCTAAAGAAAGCCATCTTGAGATGGTTCACAACCCTGACTCTGAAGTCCGTAGTTTACTAGGAAGACTTGTCCTCATGATTTCTGCTACACTTTACCACTAGTAAGGTACTATTGAAATTCATTTCATCCCTCTCCCACATTAAGTAGGGAAACGAAGAATCACTTTGGGATTACTTAACCCTGTTCAACAAAGAGTGTCTGAACATCCGGGATTGGGATGAAAGACTAGCCCTCCACTATATAAGGGACTAATAATCACATATTTTATTCATTAATAAACCTTTATGTTTAGTCATTTATACTCTTTATATTCTTAATTGATTGAGGTTGGTCATGTTTTGTGAGTTTGGTCCCAAAGTGGGCTTAATTAATTTTATTCAGCATTAATGAGTTCAGATAATATTTCTGTATTTCGGCCATAACTTGAGCTTTAGACATTTGATAATTATGAATTTTACCTTGTAAGAAATCTAAGAGGAAGCTCTACAACTTTGTTGAAGAGCTTAAAGTCTCAATTGGATGTCTAGTAGACCTAATTGGGATTGGAAGTCAAAATACAAGTTCAGAGACCTTTTGATGTTGTTTTGGTCATAACTTGAGTTGTGGACCTCCAAATTGCATGGGATTTGGGTCCAATTGTTCATAACTAACCTAACTTTGTAATTAATGAGTTTTAAATTATGTAAAGCCAAAATAGAGGGTAGTTTAGGGGGTTAGAAGTCATAAACGAAGGCACATCATTTTTTACACTTTTCTTCCTTCTCTCTAGAACTCTCTTCCTCTTCCTTCTCTCTAATTTTTGTTTTCTTCTTCCTTTTTCATTTTTCTGAGTTCTCCCCTTCTCATGGAGGGGTAGAGCCTTTAAATCAATCCAAGGGATTGAACATGCTTGATTGTTAATCTTGAGATTTCGTTTCTAATGTTAATATTCATCTATTAATCAAGTTTCTCTCCTTCTTCTTCTCTTTGTTAATTCTGGTTGCCTAATTAAATTTTAATATGTTAATTGCTTAATTATCACGTGCAAATAGATGAACTCAGAGATTAAACATGGAATTGAAGGTGTTTAATGAAATGTTTAACTTGGTTGGATCTTGGTTTTTAAGTTAATTTGGGTTTTAGATAGATGCTTAATTTGTCTAACCTCAGTTAATTAAATTTTAGAAGCATTTCTGGTTGAAGATCCGTGATCATTGAGAGGCATCTTGATGTGGTCTAAGACCAATGATTTGATTGATATTTGAATGGACCTTTAGTAATCAAGGAAGGATTAAAATCAAGTTTAGATAATTTTCTTGGATTGATTGCTTTCTCAATTCTGATTTTTCTCTTAATCTGTTTTTGTTTTTGTTTGCTACATTTTTAATCTTGTCAAAAACCCCCCAATCTTGCCTTGATTTGATTAAATTACAACTAAGATCCTTGAGAGACGATCCGGTATTGTTTCTTGTGTTACAAGCCATAGGCATAATTCAGTTACAATTTTGGTGAGTTCAGTGCTCGTCAAAATTTTGGCACCGTTGTCGGGGACCCTTTAGTTGTAATCTGATCATATTAAGTGCCATTACTAACACTTGTTCTTACAACAATCAACTCTTTCCTTGCTGTATTTTGCATTTTTCTATAATTTGGTCCACTTTGCTGTATTTTACTGGTTACTGTTGCATTGAATTTTTCTGCTGTGCATTGCATTCGATTCTTGTACATTGCATGATTTCGTTACAACTACATTGCATAACACAACACAAGTGATAATTCTGCTGCAACACTAACATAATTGTCCAATTACTTGTTGCATTGCAATTCTGCTGCTTAGTTACTGTTCCATTGGTTTTTGCTGTTGTCAGCCATCCTTTTGCTGACCTTATTGATAATTGCATTGCAAGATCTCCTTGTAAGTGCCATTCAATCATTTTGGATGTGTTCCTAACTGCCTACCACTGTTTCATACCTGGCTACCACTTTTTTCACCATTTTTTGCTTTTTTTTTTCTGATGCATAGGAGACTAGTTCAATTTTGGCTGTGAAGTTTGGAGCTGAAACTTGGTCCCAAAGGTTAAATCACCATTTTGAGCAAAGAGATCCCTCCTAGGGATTATCCCCTCGGATTTTGGCCAAATTCCATCATCTAGTAGGGTTTTTGAGCAAACTGGGGATATAGAGATAATTAATGCAGTTGTTTTGGTAGAAGTCCTAGAGTTGGTTAGAATATTAGTTAGGTTAGTTAATAGTAGCTATGCTTCTCTTAGAAGCTTCTAACAATTGTATAAATACAGTTGAGATCACTGTTGTAACTAGTAATTATGTTATTTAGTTTTCTGAAAGATTAATCATTCTTTTCATTTTCTCTCTTTCTCTCTCTCTCTCTAGTTCTACGTTTTCTCTTTTTCTCTTGATCTATTTTTCTATTTGTTGATGCTATTGCTGGTTTGCTACTGATTTTTGAGCTTTACATTGAGGGCAATGCAAAGTTTAAGTGTGGGGGAGAGATTTTAGCATGATGTCTGCTGTTTTTCTGTTTTGCTATATTTTTGTTGTTTTTGCTAGATAATTTGTTGCTTTTAAATTCTGTTTTCTATAAATAAATAAAAAAAATGATGTGTGAGTTTTTTTTAATTGCTTTCCAATGATATTTTAGGATTTGTGAAGTTTATGAGTTTGAAGCAACTAAAATTCAAGGTTTATTGCATAATTGAATAATTTTTCTTCCTTCTTGAAACTGATATGCTTGGTGGTGGATGTTTGAATTGGTGGATTGAGTTAGATAGATGCATACCTTGTGAGATTTTGAGCATATTGGTGGATTTAACATTGCACCATTCTCTTCTTTCTTGTGTGATTGTCACTTATGCCAAGTTATCACTCTAAAACTTGTTTTGATTCTTTTTTAAGCTACATTTCACTTGCATGCATGAACATGATTGAGGCCTTCTTTCTTGATTAACTATCTTGACCAAATAGCCAACCTTGCATCATTTCCCTTTGATTAATCCCCTTGAGCCTATTTTCCTATTCTTTGTCTTAGCCCATAATATGCCTTTGTGAAAAATCATGTTTTTACCTTACCTTAAGGAATAGGATAACATTGGTTTATTTTCATTTGAAGAGCTCTTTTGCTTGTGGGCAATTAATAGTTCAAGTGTGGGGGTTGTGCAAATTGATGTGTAATATGCAAGGTGATGAAAAAAAACGAAAATGACAAAAAAAATGAAGAGAAAAAGAATATATGCAATAAAGGTTGTGAAAGAAAAGGAATATATAAGAGAATGTGCATTATATGGATTTTGGGGGTTAAATTTCATGCTTGTTACTTGTCATTTGAGTTCCTCCTCATTGCTCTTTTATTCTCTTGGGTGCTTAGCTTGTCATATCCATATTGTTTCCTTCCCTTACATTTACCCCATTACAACCTTGAATAAAGTCCTCTTGATTTTTGTGTACATGTGTTTGGTAGTAGAGAAGTAGAAGATAAACAAACTTATGGTAGTGCAATTTTCATGAGTTAAATTGAGTGAAATACTTACCTTGTAAACACTTGAGGGATTGAAAGTGCATCTTGTGATGATCTATCATTCTTGATTCATGCTTTTCAATTTGAAGCTACCTTGCTTGTTAGTTTGAGATGTGAAGAATTGTTACCTCATGAATGTTTTGATCCCTTGAAACTTTGGTTGCTCTTCTTGCTTGTAAACTTTTGCATTCTTGAATGTCATTGAAATTTGAGTCTTTTTTGTTGATCACTTACGCCCTTGTTTTGGTCTTTTATGTTTTGCCCAGGAGTGCAAAAAACAAAGTGTGGGAGAATTTGATAATCACATATTTTATTCATTAATAAACTCTCATATTTAGTCATTTATACTCTCCATATTCTTAATTGATTGAGCTTGGTCATGTTTTGTGAGTTTAAGCTCAAATTGGGCCTAATTAATTTTTTCCAGCATCAATGAGTTCTGACACTGTTTCTATATTTCGACCATAACTTGAGCTCTAGACATCTGATAATTATGAATTTTATCTTGTATGAAATCTAAGAGGAAGCTCTACAACTTTGATGAGAGCTTGAAGTCTCAATCGGATGTCTAGTGGATGTAATTGGGCCTGGAAGTCAGAATACGAGTTTAGAGACCCTTTAATTTTGTTTTGGTCATAACTTGAGTTGTGGACCTCTAAATTGCATGGGGTTTGGGCCCAATTCTTCATAACTGACCCAACTTTGTAATTAATGGATTTTAAATTATGTAAAGCTAAAATAGGGGGTAGTTTAGGGGGTTAGAAGTCAGAAACCAAGGCACTTCATTTTTTACACTTTTCTTCCTTCTCTCTAGAACTCTCTTCCTCTTCCTTCTCTCTAATTTTCGTTTTCTTCTTCCCTTTTCATTTTTCTGAGTTCTCCCCTTCTCATGGAGGGGTAAAGCCTTTAAATCAATCTAAGGGATTGAACATGCTTGATTGTTAATATTGAGATTTCGTTTCTAATGTTAACATTCATCTATTAATTAAGTTTCTCTCCTTCTTCTCTTTGTTAATTCTGGTTGCCTAATTGAAATTTTAATATGTTAATTGCTTAATTATCACGTGCAAATAGATGAACTCAGAGATTAAACATGGAATTGAAGGTGTTTGATGAAATGTTTAACTTGGTTGGATCTTGGTTTTTAAGTTAATTTGGATTTTAGATAGATGCTTAATTTGTTTAACCTCAGTTAATTAAATTTTAGAAGCATTTCTGGTGGAAGATTTGTGATCATTGAGAGGCATCTTGATGTGGTCTAAGACCAATGATTTGATTGATATTTGAATGGACCTTTAGTAATCAAGGAAGGATTAAAATCAAGTTTGGACAATTTTCTTGGATTGGTTGCTTTCTCAATTCTGATTTATCTCTTAATCTGTTTTTGTTTTTGTTTCTATTTGCTACATTTTTAATCTTGTCAAAACTCTCCCCAATCTTGCCTTGATTTGATTAAATTGCAACAAAGATCCTTGAGAGACAATATGGTACTGTTTCCTATGCTACAAGTCATAGGCATAACTCGATTATAATTTTGGTGAGTTCGGCACTCGTTAGGGATAACCTTAGTTTTACTCCATTCTTCACATCCCTCGCAAAAAAGGAACCCCAGACAATGGAAGGGTTCTGAACAAAGGTAGATAAGTACATTGATGCTGAAGATGTCATTCGCGTAAGAAAGCATGTGGACAAAAACAAGGAAGCAAGGCCAAAGTCGGCCCAAGCTATAACATCCCCAATAACATTTTAGGCTTGTAAAGGGTTACCGAGGTAGCCTAATACTAGTTTAACATGCCTGTAAAGTTTTAGGATAAACTGAGTTAATTTAGGCACTTTACCGTAACACAGAATGTGAAAAGTGACCTAAAATGATCCTGAAAATGACATAAATTGCCTAGATAAGAGAAATAATCATGGATAAGTTATTTTTAAGTCATAAATGAGTTAAGAAAGTTGTGGTTAAAATTTGAAGGTAAACTGAGTTTGTTTGGTATTTTTAAACACACCGAGTACGTGTTTTCATACCGAATAGACTCAATGCAGATATAAAAAATTATGAAAATGGTAAAATAAGTATTAAGGTGAATCTTATGATTTATTTTAATACTTTTGAAAGTTAAGAAACTTGATTTAGCAAAATCAAAGTGTTCTTAACAGATAGGAAGTTTAACAAAAAGACTAAAGTGCCTCTAAAGCTATTCTTTTAAAAGTGAGAATTTCTCACTTCTTTATTCTCTCTCGTACGTACTCCAGTAGTAGAAAATGGAGCAGAAAACTGAGGCAGAAATGAAAGGGAAAACGAAGGGGGGAAAATGGAGAAAAACAAAAGGAAACCAAGATGGATCACGACCAAACTTCAAGCTAGAGGCTGGGGGAATGTTTTCTTAGCTTACTCTCTATTTCCTTCTTGTTTGGTTGTTGTTTTAAGCATGAAAAAGAAATGGGTTTTTCATATTAAATGTGATCTTTGTGCTTGATTTTCGTTCCTTTAAGCTTGAAAATGGTTTGTTCTTAGTTTTTGAAGTAAGGAAATGAGATTTGTGATGTTAGTTTTCTATGGTTTTTGAGGATTGAAAAATAGGTATAAACCTATATTTAAGCTACAGTTTTGAAGAGGATTTTGATGAGTGATTGTTATGAAATGGTTGTTCTTGATTTATGGAGTAAGGTGATGAAGTTTATGTCTTTGATTTGTTATGAATTTGGAAGGTTTAAAAAAAATAGGTTTTCTTGAGTTTCTTGGTTATTGTTTAATCCGAATTTGATGGATTAAGTGTGTAATTAGAAGTTGTGAGGTGATTATATTATTATAAATTGCTTGTAAATATGACAAGATGGAGGAAACTTGAATGAGGAGAACAAAGAACAGTAGCAATGTGCTGCTGTTACAGTAACAACGTGCTACTGTTGCTGATGAACAGTAGCCATATGCTACTGCTGCTTTTGGCTAGTTGCTATCCATCCATGAATAGAGAAGGAAATTCATGTTTTAATGTAAAGTAATGCTATCTTACACTATTGCAACTGAATATAAGCATGAGTGATTCATGAAAGATATGAATTCTTATGTGAATATAAATATATAAAGAGATTCAAAGTTGTGATTAAGAGTTGAAAGAAAATAATTATATATTGAGTTCATGAATTGTATTTATTTGGCATGGAAGGCAAAGGTTGATTATGTGATAACCGAAGTTAATGACAAATTTAGAATTGAATTAGAATGGATTTGGTATATTAATGGTATAAGCAACAAAGTGTTGCGTAAATGATTAAATGAGCATATATGGGATATGATTTGAGATTTGATTTTAAGATTTGAGTTGATCAAGTGATATTGAACCACGAGTGGTTGATGAATTTGAATCCATGATGGAAATGATTGATTTATGCATTATTTGCATATTGATGAAATGTGATGCTTTGTGCTATGACATGATAGCTTGATTCTAAAGTTACTTTATGATAAACTAAATTAAGAACACAAATTTCTCTTATGATTTATTTATGTATGTTTATTATTACTTATGATGAGAAATACAATGAATGGTTATGAACTAGATTTGTCAAGCATATTATTGGGAGGCATTAGAAGGAATGTTAAAGATATATAAGGTTGAATAAATTTCTCTTTACAATTATGTATGATAATGTATAAAAAGAAAGTTTAATATTTATGATATTGCTTTCCTTTTATGTAATGAAAGATATTATTAAGTAAAAGTTAAAGAAAGAAAGGTTTTTAATATTATGCATGTTTTGTTTTCAAACTTGTTATTTGGTGTTTCCATATATTATAAGTTATGGCTTGGACAAAAGAGCTCCAAGTGTCATGTTATAAATGTTTAGTAGTGCAAGGAACAAAATGACGTCTTGCCTACCCAGAAAACAATACAAGGAACAAAAGGGCTTCCTGGAAATAATCAAATAACATGTGTTTTCTAAAAATAAAATCTTTTCAAAGAATCATTACATGAGCATACTTTAGGATTCTCATTAGGCATAATCATACATCATCATACATTGCATAAAATTGACAATTGCATGGACAATTGTCTTGTTTTTATTAAATATAGATATTAAGGATAAAAGGTAGTTAGAATAGGTTAACAATAATGTTTAAAGTGAATTAAGTGTCATTTCTAGTATAATGATAACTGTTTAAAGTACATGTTGTTTGAATTGATTGTTATGAAATAAATGAATTATTTTATAAGTAAATAAGCTATCTGCTTTGGGAAGGGAAAGAATTGAGTTTTGGCTTATGCCACCTTTCCAAATGACCAAGTACAAATTGTGGTTTTAACCCAAAGTGACTGAATTTACCATGATGTCACGACTTAAAATTTTACTACTGAGAATTTTTAATTCTCACCTCAGATATTTTTATGTTTTACATGATAAATCCAGAGGAGGATTCAAGCAAGCGTAGAGCAGGAGGAAGACTTATTTAGATTGATAATGTAATTATTTATTTTAACTTTGTATTTATATTAATGGCTTTGTAACTTAAATTATTATGATTAAACATTTGTATAATTTGTAACCTCAGACATATCAGATAGATTTCTAGTAAAAAACAAGTTGCCAGATGCGTAAAATGTCTTGCTCTTTCACTTTATCAAGGCTCTCTATATATATGTGTTATATTTGTTATACAAATTATGATTATGTTTTAAGTTTTACATTTCAAATCTAGAAGTGACATAATTCGATTTACTTAGCATATTTAGGTATGTTATAGTATCTAGGATTATGGTGTCATACAAGCTCCCTCATAACCATGGAACTCTAGGTTGCCACAGAAAGGGTAGTACCAAGACTACACCCCCTAGTCCCAAATCTAATAGGAAGTGATAAACATGGAATTTCGAGACATTTTGAAACCCCATCCACTAAGGAAGCATGCCCAGAAAGACAAGTTAAAACATTGTGTCTTTCATGAGAGATATGGGCACACAATGGAAGACTTGGTTTACCTCCAAGATGCAATGGAATACTTGACCCTAGATGGCAGTCTGGGATGTTATGTATGCCAATCTTGAAATGAAAACAAAAGAGGAAACAAAAATTACAGGAAAAGAAGTTATAATCCTTGAAGAAGCCCCTCATCGTACTAGAGATGACGGTCCCCAGCCAGGAACAACAATCAAAGGGAAGGCATACCCCGGGGTAATGCCCAGAATCAGGACAAAGGATAACCTCAGGATCCACCCCCTCAGAATGAAGATTACCATCATATGGTGATGACCCGCACTATTAACACAATTTCTGGTAACTTTGCGAGTGGCGGTGAATCCAACAATGTGAGAAAGAAAGCTCTTTAAGCAGTTCTAAGTGTGGCCTCCAATCTAATCTCCAAACTGGGGAGCAGAGCACAAAAGGCCCCCACAATTTCCTTCTCTGAAGAGGATTATAGAAACGTGTTCCCGAACCATGATGACCCTATGGTGATATCTAGGATAATCATTAATGCCAAATTCTGACGTATATTTGTGAATTAGGGGAGCTCGGTAAATATCATGTTCTTGGACTTAGTCCAAAAGTTGGGGCTCTCGAGCAAGGACTTTATCTCGTATACCGGCGAGTTGATTAGATTCACGAGAGACAAAATCAATCCAGTTGGATATGTAGAGATGTACTTGACCTTGGGTAAAGACCCTTTGTTTAATACACTCATGGTTAAGTTCCTTGTAGTGGATTGCCCCTCCACCTATAATGTGATCCGAGGTTGTTCTTCTCTAAATGCCTTTGGAGTTATGATATCCACTCTGTACTTGGCCATGAAGTTCCTAGATCAAGGAAATAGAATAGTCACAGTCAAAGGAGACCAAGCCACAACTCGAAAATGCTACAATGAGAGCCTCAATATAGCAAAGGGGCCCAAGAAGATGGAATAACGTGACAAATCTAGTTCAATCACTACAGATTCCAACAATGTCCTCTTGACTGATTTGGATGTGCGCAAAGAGATTCAAGATACCCGTCCTCAATTAGAAGGAGAGCTCAAACCCCTCCAACTTGGTGTAAAGCTAGACCAAGTCACCAAGATTGAAGGGCAGTTGGAAGAGAAGTCCCAACTAGTCACATTTCTTGACAAAAACAATGATCTCTTTGCTTGGACGTCATCCAATATGTCAGGGTCGGACCTTGAATTCATTTCTCACTGACTTTCCATCAAGGTGCCAAACCAATTGCTCAATGAAAAAGGAAAGTCAGATTAGAGAGGCAAGAAATCATACAAAAATAAGTCAAATAGCTCTTGGATGCTGGGTTTATAAGAGAATTCTCCTGTACTACCCGACTGTCTAACGTGGTTCTAGTGAAAAAAACTAATAAGAAGTGGTATATGTGCATCGACTACATAGATCTGAACAAGGCTTGCCCTAAGGACCCTTACTCTTTTTTCAACATTAATAAGCTAGTTGACAATTCTTCCAAGTTTTGGCTTTTATCCTTCATGGATGCCTACTCTGGATACTATCAGATCCCTATGCACACGGATGACGATGAGAAGATGACATTAATAATTGAAAGGGCAAGCTCTTAATACCGGGTCATGCCTTTCGAATTGAAGAATGCTAGGGCAACCTACCAGCAAATGATGAACAAAGTTTCTGATGAATAGATCTGTAGGATGGTCGAAGTCTATATAGACGACATGAACATTAAGACCTCAGAGACCGACAGCCATGTGCAAGACCTTGGGGAGGTGTTTGCCTAGCTCAAGAAACACAATACGAGGTTAAACCCAAAGAAATACGCATTTGAGGTGTAAGCCGATAAATTCTTGGGTTTCTTGTTGACGAACTGTGGCATTGAAGCCAACCCTGCCAAATACTAAGTGATACTGGATATATGAAGCCCACAATCCATGAAGGAAGTATAACAACTGACTGGATGGATAGTAGCCCTTACTTGCTTCTTGGTTAAAGTTGTTCACAAATATTTTCCTTTGTTAAAACTCTTTAAAAAAGGGAAAGACTTTGAGTGGACCTCGGAGTGCGAGGCCGCATTCCTTGATTTGAAGAACACATTGGCATTACTCCCTATTTTAACAAGATCGTAGCATGGCGAGACCCTATACGCTTACCTTTCTGTCAATGATGAGGCTAACAACTCCATCTTGATAAGAGAAACCCTTGAGGGCCAGAGGCCAGTATATTTTGTGAGCAAGGTGTTACAGGGACCCAAGCTCTTGTATTAGAAAATTAAAAGAATTAGCATTGGCACAATTAATTGTGGCACAACATCTAAGACAATACTTCCAATGTCATCCTATTGTGGTAAGGACAAATCAGCCAATCTGGTAGGTATTGCACAAGCTAGATCTTACTAGGAGAATGATTGCTTAGCCCCTAGAGCTTTATAAGTTTGGGATATCCTATAAGCCTAGATAGGCAATAACGGCTCAGGTACTATCCAACTTCCTGGCATAACTTACATCAGATACTGGCCATCCCAAAGGAAACTCTTGGACCATTTATGGATATGGCTCCTCTAATCTTAAAGGAGCAGCGTCGGGGTCATATTAGAGAATGGGGTCAAACTTACTCTTGAGCATTCCTTGAGGTTTAAGTTCCCAACCTCAAACAACCAGGAAGAATACGAAGCTTGTATTGCTGGGATCAATATGACTAAGGAAATGGGGACCACCGATATAGTACTCTGCAGTGACTCGCAGTTGGTGACTTCTCATATCCAAGGCAAATACTAGGCCAAGGAGCTCCTCCTTCAAAAATACTTAATCAAAGTGAAGAAACTTCTAGAGAGTTTTATGAGTACTAAGGTTAAACACATCCTCAGAGAGCAAAACTCACGTGTCGACATCCTTTTGAAGCTTTCCAACATGAAGAACCCCGACAACAATAGATCTGTGATTTAGGAAACTCTGTTGGCACTAAGCATTATGAACTCTGAAGTCCTTCTACTTATAGAACAGGAAACTTGGATAGCACCACTTGTAGCATCCTTTTTTTATACATGTTAAGCTTGTATAAGGTTACAGATGTAGCTTAATACTTGTTTAACATGTCTGTTAAATTTGGTGATGTTTTGAGTTAATTTAGGTACTTTGCCATAACACAAAACATGTAAAATGACTATTTTAACTAAAAAAAAATAGCATAAATTTTATATTAAAGGAAATGTATATGGAAATGTTATTTCTAGGTCACAAATGAGTGAAAGAGTATGTGGTTAAATTTTTAAGGCAAACGAAGTCAGTTTGGGATTTTTAAGAATACCGATGAGTATTAAGTACAGATTGGGTCACAACAGATATAGAAAATTATGAAAATGATGAAACAAGAATTTTGATGGATCTTATAATTTATTCTAAGATTGTTGGAAGTTAGGAAACTTGATTTAGTTAAATCAAAGTATTTTTAACAGATACAAAATTTTGATAAAAGACTAAAATGCCCCTAAGTTATTTTGTTTTAAAAGTGAGTTTCACTCACTTTCTCTCTTCATTTTCACCTGGAAGCAGAAGGCAAAAAACAAAAGCAGAAAAGAGAAAGAAGTAAAGGAGACGAGAAGGAAGAAGAGGAGAAGAAGGAGAAAGAAAGATCAAGAGCCAAGATCCAAGCTTGAGGTCGGGGGCTTATTTCTATTTCTCTATCCTTTCTTCCCTTCAAGTTTCTACTTTCTTTTTGGATGGTTGTGTAAAAATGAGTTTATGTGTTTGTTGTGAATTTCATGCTTGATTTTTGTTCTTTTCAAGCTTAAGGATGAATGTTCTTAGTATAGTGAGTTAAGATTGTGAATTGTGATCCCTTGAAACCACTTATGTTCAAATTTGGAAAATGGGCTTTTTTGATATGTTTGATTGATTCTTTAGTCATGTTTGATGAGATAGATGGGTGTATAGAGGTTACAACATGATTGTGATGATGGAAACCACCTAGGAACTAGTTTGGATGAATTGGTTTTTGGTTTGATACTAATTATACAAAAATCATGTTTTCTGCATAATTTTTTGGTGCAGGGTCACACCTAAGAGCCAGTGAATCATGCTTAGGCGTGGTTGAGACAGAGAGTGTCACACCTAGGTGCCATAATGCCACGCCTAGGCACCACTTCCAGAAATTTTCAGCATTGTGTTTTTGTGAAAATGAAGATTTAAACTTACAAGGATTCTTTTATATTAGTTTTCTAATAGGTAATGAGGTACCAATATGATTCTTGTGAGGAAGGAATGAGGAGGAAATGTATTTATGATAATTGATTTAATGTTTCCTTACTATGAAAGTTAATGATTTATTGTATGAGGAATGAATGAATGGATGATAGTGGATATATGAAAGTAATGCAATGCAATGCTATCTTAGATAGAAATAAGTATAACTTTTACATGAGTTCATTTATAATGTATTACATGTTGAATTGTAATGGACTCATGAAATTGAATGATGAATGGTTAATACATCATGTTGTATTATCAAAGTGATATATGTTGATGAAAAGTGAGACATTGAGCCATGTTATGAATAATGTTGCCAAACATAATTTTGGAAGCAATATAAAAGGAATGATAAAAATAGATGAGGTTGAATAAGTCCCTCTCTACAATTATGTATGATAATGTATAAAGAGAAAGTTTAATGTTTATGATATTGCTTTCCTGTTATGTAATGGAAGATATGATTAAGTAAAAGTTAAAGAAGGAAATGTTTTAATACTATTACATATTTTGTTTTCAAACTTGTAATTTGATGTTTCCATGTATTGTAAATTTATGCTTGGACAAAAGGGTACCAAGTGAAATGTTAAAATGTTTGGTAGTGCAAGGAACAAAAGGGCGTCCTGCGTACTCAGAAAAACAATACAAGGAACAAAATGGCTTTCTGGAACAAAAGGGCTTGCTGAAAATATTCAAATAACATGAGTTTTTTAAAATAAAATCTTTTGAAAAGATCATTACATTAACATATCTTAGGATTTCGTCAGGTATAATCATACATCACTATGCATTGCATAAAAAGTGACAATTGTATGAACAATTGTCTTGTTTTTATTAAACATGGAGATTACAAATAAAAGTTAGTTAGAAAAGGTTGAGAGTAATACTAAAAGTGGATTAAATGTTGTTATTAATTGTATTGTTCTATATTGGTTGAAGATCAAAATGTAGCTTAATGATGTGTAATGAAAAGAATGAGTATGTTTGTTAGCTTCCATAACTATTATAATGAATATATATATATATATATATATATATATATATATATATATATATATATATATATATATAATATTGAATTGTTTTCTTTATTAAATAAACTATCTTTGGGAAGGAAAATGATTGAGTTGGCTTATGTCACCTTTCCAAATGATTAAGAACAATTTGGTTTTAACCACAAAGTAGCTGGATTTACCATGAAGTCATGATTTAAATTTTATTATCAAGATTTATTAATTCTCACCTCAATTCTTTTTATGCTTTCCATGATAAATTCAGAGAAGGATTCAAGCAAGCGTAGAGTAAGGAGATGAAGATTTAGTTAAGATGATTATGTAATTATTTTTGGTTCTGTAATTATATTAGTAGCTCTGTAATTAAGTTTATATATGTAGTTTGTATAGGTTGTAATCTCAGATATATCAGATATAGTTCTAGTAAAGATAAAGTTTCTTAAGGTGTAAAATGTCTTGCTAAAGGCTCTATATATTTATTCATTATATGGATATTGAACAGGTTGTAAATTACGCTTAATTTAGAAAGTGATATTGTAACACTCCAATTTTTAGAAAATGTCCCGAATGTTCTGTTTGCTGTTTTTCGAGCTTTTGTGTAAATGACTGTTATGTCCCTGTTTTACTGTTTCTTGTTTTCTGTATGAAATACAAATATATTTTACAGGCTAAAATTTTATTTGATCGTTTTACGTATTTTGCTTTGAGACGGTAAAATAAAAATTATCTCGAAAGCTCTTGTTTTAATTTTTCTCAGGTGATATACGAGACAATTAATACTTGTACTGTAATTTTATTTGAACGTTTTGGATGATTTACTTAAATCGTGGGGAAAAATGGAAAAATGACCGTTATGTCCCGATTGTACTGTTTTTAATTTTTCTATATGTTACAGTGCTTAATATTACTGTCTGTGATTTTATTTGGACTTTTTGTGCGATTTGCTCCAGGACAGGAAAATAATATTTTTCCGGTAGGAAATCTTGTTTTAATTATTCAGACTGGGGATCTTACTAAACCCAATTGAATGAGACAATAATTAATCTTTTATTTTTTAGGATTTAAGTATCCAATAAAATAATTTTGTATAGTATTTTATTAGTCAGTATAATTAGATGACAGTGGACCCGGAAATGTTTTGCGGGACTCACGTTTAGCTAATACAGTTAACTTAGTAGCTTAATTAAGCATCATTAGTGAAGGAATTCTCTAGAACAAGTGACTAAGTTAGATGACTAGGTTAATTAGTGACTAAGTATGGTGACTAAGGCTAATGACAAGGCAATGATGAACCAATGGGAGACAAGCTTGCTAACCAAGTTTTAATCTTGGCCTTTGATGTATTCTAAGGCAAGGATGAAGCCAAGCAAGGCTACACCTTGCATGGCATGAAGTTCACGGCCATTTGGCCTTTGGGAGACCAAATTCACTTTGTCTTCATGCAACTTTCTCTCTTCTCTCTCTTCCAAAAACCCTAAACACCATTGAAGCCCTTTTGAAGCTCCATTCGGCCAAGCTTTGTTCTACACCATCCAACCACCCAAAATTCTATCCAACCAAGTTTTCTAAACCTAAACACAATCCTAAGAACATCTCTAGTTGGGAGTTCTTGCAAAATCCTTCATTTGAAGCTTGAAAACCTACTTGGAAGATTTAACCAAGAAGGTGAAATTCCTAGTTTTTCTTTTCTAAACTCTTTTTCAAAGTTCTAAGCCATGATTTCTCCATGGTTTAAGCTCTTTTTCTATGGTTAGTAACTTGTAGTTTTGTTTAAGCTTGTTAGGTGATTTTGAAGGAGAAAACCGAAACCTAAAGAAAGGTGTGAAAGAGTTTTAGTCTTCATTTAAGGTAAGAGGAAGACTAATCTTATCATCTATGGATGGTGGTAAGAAGATGGAGTGTGATTTTTGTGATTGTAGAATCCATAAGGATTCATTTGTGTGATTGTTAGTAGCTTGTTTATGTGTTTGTGTATTTGTTAGTAGCTTTCCTATTTGATGTTTGTAACAATTTGCATGTCTACAAGCTTTGATTGCATGTCTACAAGCTTTGATTTAGGTTATATGTGTTAGAAATATATTGCATGTGTTAGAGTTGCATGATAATGTATAGGATGTGAATAACATGCTAAGGTATGCATGAGTGTTCCAAAGAACACAAACTTAAGGCTCACGGCCATGGACACAAAAGGAGAACCAAAATGTTCTCATATTTTCCCTAAAGTGTAATTTAATTAACCTAGGAAAATTAACAAGAGATAGCATTGTTTAGATCAAGGAAAATGAATTTAGAAATCAAATGATCCAAACATATATTTCGGCCAACATGCCAAACCAAGAATTCATGATTTCTAAAATCAATTCCAAACTATTTTCAAGTATAAAGATGCAATATATGTTAAAAAGAATTTTTCTCCAATGAGTTTTAAAGAAACAAAATGATTAGAATTAAGTTTAAAGATTAAAATTAATGATTTTATTGTTAGAAAAGAAATACAGTAACTTTCGAAAATTTCTAACATATAGCTCATGCTGTATTTTGAAGCATGTTAGTAGTTTTCAAAAGGTTTAAATTATACGGTTAAAAATTAAGTAAATAGAATTTTTATGAAAAAATTAGAAAATCATTAATATAATTTTCTAAGCAAAATACTGTCAATTTTAAGTAAAAATGGGCAATTAAGATAGAAAAGATGTCCAAAAGACAGTATATGGTATTGAAAATATTTTACGTAGTTTAAACGTATTATTTATTATTTCTGTTTATTTAAACAGTAATTTTTAAGGAGTTTGGACAAGAAAATGATTTAAAAATCTTACGCGATTGAGAAAATGTATTAAAAACTCTACGCGATTTCGAAAATAGGAAAATAAATTTATGCGATTTAAAAACGTTTGTAAAAACGACGAGATTGTGAAAACGCGATAAAATTTCTACGCGATTGACCGAAACGGTATTTTCCATATTCTTTCTGGATTTTTTGTATTTTTCTCATTTGTCGGGCTATGAGGTGGACCCGTCGCAGGCTTTGGAACGATTTGTCCGAATGGGACTTATTGTATCTTTTTATCTTAGTTATGCCAGTTTTTGGTGGATTGGTTGACGAGGGGAATCACATCGTGTTGTCAATGCGATAAACGTAGTGTGGTTCATTATTCTTATGAACTTGGAGACGTTAGTGTACATGATTCCATATATGGACAGTCGGTCGCTCCGCTGGGCCGTGGTAACCGATAGCACACTAATGGACTCGACACGCACTATTTTTAATCGAGATTTCATAAAGTCTATTAGTACATTGTCTGTAGTGCCACAATGTGAGACCGTGAACTACACCATGCTTTGGATGATGGATTCCATATGACTTGGGGCTATAGACGCAAAGTGTGACCGCGCAATAGTTTGGTTGGACAGCCGTGGTACTAATAGATTTTACGGGTCATTCTCTCTCTGATATCTATTTGTGTTTAGCTCCATGGAGTAGGGTCGTGTCATATTATATCTAATCATATCTTGAACATTATTTATTTTATCTGTTTATTTATTTATTTAGTTATTGATTATGAGAAATTGTCTGTTTCTGAAATTATTTTATCTGTGATGTTATATTGTATGTGTTATTGATTTATCTGTGAAATCATGTGTTGTTATGATAATTAGATTTTTACACTATACTGTTATTAAATTACTGTTATAGCTTTTCATATTGCATGAACTGTATATCTGTTGTTTGTCGTTTTCTTATTTGCCATGTTTGTGATGATTTTAGATTGTCTTACCTCTTTCTTTATTGTATATGTTTTTTGTATATTTATTTTACGCGGTAAAGAGTTTGAGGAAGAGGAACAGCCTCTTGAGATTCTGTATCCCGAGGAGGAGGAAGATCAGCAAGCTGAAGATCATTTCGACGATCAAGAACCATCTGATCATCCATATCCATTGGACTGATTAGTTTGGGTATGGCGGTGCTTGGATTTTTGGGGTTTGTGACACTCGAGTTTCACGGTGGATCGTTAGCTTGGCATATGCGAGGA
Source organism: Ormosia emarginata (assembly GCA_029884605.1). Classification (NCBI taxonomy): domain Eukaryota; kingdom Viridiplantae; phylum Streptophyta; class Magnoliopsida; order Fabales; family Fabaceae; genus Ormosia; species Ormosia emarginata. The sequence goes on along the minus strand of JAQQTP010000056.1, from coordinate 7,205,732 downwards.
GACAGAGATTCCGTGACGTATGCGGGACGGCTGACTGTGTCCCTACGTCATAGGTTTGATGACGAGCCAGTGATGACGACGACTGTGTTTCTGCACCTAGAGTTACCTTTATCCATTAGGCGTCATTGGGGTGGTGTATCCACTGAGCCTAGTGAGATGACACTCGTTTCGACTGCGCGGTCTCATGTCCGCCGAGTGTCGAGGCATCCTGGATGTTTATCTTCTGAGGAGTTTCCTGAGAGTGATCCATCAGAGGAATAAATGTTTATGATGTGTATTTTGGGCGCGTCTGCGTATGTATATATTGACTCTTTACAGTTTTCTTTACTGTTTCTGTTTAAATATTTGTAGTTGTAGTTGCAAATTATTTGTATAACTTATAACTTGGGCCATATGTATATTATGAGTGATGTTGTTCTGTTTACTTTATATTTCCGCTTTATTTTATTTTAATAAGATTCTGTTTATCAGGAATTATTTTACAATCCATATTAATACGTAATAAATGTTTTACAACTTGGGTAGATTTTATTTATTTCTTTTTATATATGTGACATCCCCACAAGGGTGTTACAGATATACTAATTCTATTTATTTAGTATACGTAAGGTATATTATAGTATTTAGAATTAGGGTGTTACACCAATTGCTGCCTATCTTCGGGATGGGACCCTACCTGTAGACCGAAAGGAGGCCTAAAAGTTAGTATGGGTCGTGAAGAGATACACACTTTATAACAATCAGCTATACCACAGTGGCTTCTCATACCCCTCCTTAAGTGCCTCGAACCAAAAGAGACTGAATATGTTCTGACTAAGATCCATGAAAAAAGTTGTGGGCACCACTTAAGAGAAAACCCAGAAGGCATTATAAGCAAAATACTATTGGCCTAGTATAGAGGCCGACTTAATAGAATATGTCTAGAAATATAACAAATGTTAGTGGTTCTTGGATGTCTACTCTGCCCTTCCAGAAGAACTATCAACTATGTTTGTAGCTTGGCCTTTCTGTCAGTGGGGGATGGACATCCTGGATCCTTTTCCCTAAGTATTTAGACAAGTGAAATACTTAGTGGTAGTTGTAGACTACTTCACTAAGTTGATCAAAGCAGAGTGTGAACACCTAATTTTGACTCGGCTCCCAATTTTTTTTAAAAAATAAAATTTAGAAAAAAAATAAAATATAAATTAATAATTGTTCATATTCTTGACAAAATCCTCTAATCATGTTTTAGTCCATTTCTTTTTTCCTTTGTCTATTTTATTTTGAAAAAAATTAAAAAATGTTTTCTATATAAAAAAAAAAAGAAAAGAAAGAAAAAATGAAAGGCAGCTTGTTATGTTATCTGTCAGCTTCCTACAAACTCAAGGCTCAATGCAACACAAAAATGATAAGAGTGCAAAAGTTGGAGAAGGTCAGAGTCATAAAGAAATTCATAGAAATAGAAATTGAGCTAGAAAGCAACAGCCACTCTATCTACACCTAAGCTAATTTCCTTGGGGTTGTAGAGGAGTCATCTCTGCCTTACAAGAAGAGAAAACGTAACACAGAAAAGGGGGAGCTCATCAGTTTTGGGGAGGGAATCATTTTGCAAAATAAGACTCTCTGCACTTTGAACCATTTGGACCACTAACACAAGCCACTTTCATCTTCACCTTCCTCACCATTGTGAACCACCTTGCTGCCACCCATACACAAACCATAACAACCCTCACCCTCTTCATTTTCAACCATCAACAAAATCACCATCACCACCAAAGTTCCCAAACCAAAACCCCATACCCAAAAACCAATCCAAACAGCAACCATAACAAGGAAAACATATCTCAATCACCCAAACACAAAATCAAGAACACAACAAAAATCAATTCAATAACAAATTTTGAGGAAGCAGAGCAAAGAAAATAAGGAGACAGAAGGCTTGCTGGCACCAAGGAGAAGTATTCACTTCAAGCTACTACACTTTGAGCTCCACAAGTAAGATTCTTTATCTAGTGCCATGTAGATCATTTTGTTAATCATACTCACTTGCACATAGCACCTGAATCCCTCTGCACCTAACTCGAAATGGCTACCACACACCCATTCTAGCCTCCATGACTGAAATCCAAACTTCATCCATAGCCATACCTCTGCCAACACCCTAAGCAAACAAAATCCTTCCATGAAATCCCAAAATCCCAAGCCTTCACTGTGATCCAACCAGAACCACGGTTACGAATCATAGAAATAAATAATAGAGAGATGTCACATAATAATAAGAAGGCTAACAACACACCTTTTTTTAATATTTACTTTATTATCAATTTATCTTATATATTTAAAAAAATTATTAATTAAGAGAAGAACGTTAATAATACTTATTTTTAGACAAATCATAAAGATGTGTTATTAACATTTTTATCTCACATAATAGTAATACATAAGACTTCAAAGGTTAGGAAAAGAAAAAACTTGAAGATGAAGGCAAAAACAAAGCTTCAAAATGTTCTACTTTGATGTTGTAGTCCCCCAGCGCAGTGCCCCATTTGAGGTAAGTAGCTATCTTATCAAGTGGTGTTGACTAAGATGTTTTCATTTATAATTGCAATTTTATCACCGCCTTTTTGTTTCATTACGCGTTTACTCATTTCAAAGTGGTTGACTTTGAGAAGGAGACGATGAAAGATAAGAGAAAGTGTAATAATTTCAACACATATATAACATTATATACCTTAAATAGCACCAAAGTCATTTTAGTGATTGAATTAAACCACATTCGAACGTGTACTAAATATAAAAAATGAGAGTAGTTTCTTTTCTTTATGATAATAAGGACTCTTGATTATCTTTCTCTCATAGTGTCTTTTTAAAAATGTGATTTCTCTTTCATATAAAATAATTTTATATCTTAAATTTTAATTATCGGTCCTTCTCAGTCCTTCTCATCCTATATATATATTCTCATCCTATATTATTAAGCTCCTTATATTTAGTACACTTTCGAGTGTGGTTTAATTTAATCACTAAAATGACTTTGGTGCTATTTAAGGCATATAATGTTATATATATGTTGAAATTATTACGCTTTTATAAACTATTGTGCAAATTAAAATTTAAGAGTTCATTTGGTATATTTAGAGTTGTTTTAATAATTTTGCTCATACTTACTATTCAAATCATAGATAAATAAATAAATAAAAGAGTAGCTCCTCATGTCCTAAGTGCATGATGAGGTGAGATATCTCGTTGAAATTATGAAATAAAATTTTATAATTAATTCTCACATAGTCATAAATACTTTGGTATTGAATATTATCTTTTATGATGCTTGGTAACTATTGAGATTATATCCACTACATATATTAGATAAGTGAGAATTATAATTAAAATGATATTTTTAGATATTTTATTATCTAGATATATAAATTGTGTGATAAGGAGCATTGATATCGATAAATATATTATTTTGATGTCAAGAGATTCGTGTTGATTGTGCCCTTCATTTTTGTTAAGAATTTTTTTTTATATAGAAGGTTTATTTAAATAAGTTCGGGCATATTAAAATTTATTTATTTATGTATATTTTGCTTCTCTTTAATTGTTGAAACTAATTTTATTAGTTGAGCTTGTTGAACTCTGTAAATTGTGCAATTTTATTATCGGAGTTATTCTTGAAATAATTTTGTTGCACTACTAGAAATTTGAATTTTAGATATCAATTTAGAGACTGATTTATTTCAGTCTCTATAGAGACTGAAATAGAGACCGATTAAGAAACAAAAATCTAATTTGCTATCGAAATAAAATCAGTCTCTAAAGTAAAAAAATTTATAAAAAGAAATTAATAGGTAGCGACTACAAATTCGATCGCTAAAAAAATAAAAAAAAATCTTATTATTAGAGACCGATATTTCGTCTCTACATTAAAAAATTTACAATAAAATAAAATAAATAAGTAGCGACTGCAAATTCAGTCACTAAAAAAGTGTCTTATTATTAGAGAACGATATTTCGGTCTCTAAATAAAAAAATTTACAAAAAAAAAGATAGCAACCGTAAATTCGGTAGCTAAAAAAATAAAAAAAATAAAAATTTATCTTATTATTAGAGACTGATATTTTGGTCTCTAAATAAAAAAAATTATAAAAAAATTAAATAATTAGTGACCAAATTTTCAGTCTCTAAAAAAAGAAATTTTAGAGATCGAAATTTTGATCTCTAAATAAAAAAATTTACAGAAAAATCAATAAATATGTAGTGATCGAAAATGCAGTCACTAAGCCTTTTCGCATTTTAAGCCTTTTGTGTACCCTCTCCCTCTGCCCTTTTTCTATTCATTTCATTTTCTCCCATTTTGAACCCTAGCAGAGCACTTGTTGCTGCTCGTCGCCCCTGCATCCGCTTGTCCTCTCTCGCTCGTTCACCTTCGCTGTTCTCCCTCGCTCGTTCACCTTTGCCGTTCTCCCTCTCTCGTTTGTGCGCTCTTGCTGACGCTCTGTCTCTGGTTCGCTGACATATATGGCTATTCCGTTTTCATAAATTAAAGCACTAATAATATAACACCCTCCCTAGGGTATCACATGTCTGACTTCCGACTCAAAATTTGTAAAGAAGTTCACACAAGGTTTGAGTTATAGAAAGATGAGTTTTAAAATTTCTTTCTTGCTGAAACATAAACTTTCTGAAATTCATAAGTAATACAAAAAAACATATTGAAACAGACTCATATACAATACTGACACCAATTAATATTTAATAACTTAAAGAGAAATATAAAACTTACAGACTCTTTTTTTTTTTAACAAGAGTAACCCTATGACAGTTCTACTTAATATACGATATAACACTAACGTTAAAACTTAACATACTTATTCCTTCTTATATCCATTTGGATGCATCAGACATCTGTTCTATGTCAACACTGCACACCTTCGAGTCCTGAATGTCCACTCCTTATTGTTGTCACCAACCTCAGAGTATCCATTGCCCGTTATGTCTAAGATAACTCGATCCTTCTATTATTTGATTTTAACAGTACAGACACAACAAAACAAGATAACAAAGAGGTGAGATCGCCTACACCAGTACCAACATGGCAGCACAGAGATAACGCAAACAACATATCATATAGATATATCATACCAGAATTCCAATAATGCACTCAACATTAATCAACTATCATCATCATACTATTAACATTATTATCATCACACAATAATCACAATAATGTCATCAACATGATTATCATCATCATCATCCAAATATTCAAAACAATTGTCATAGCCAATATTCCTCAATTAATATATCACACAGATATAAATGTTCAGATTATGCATGTACACAAGACTCGATTTCCTACTCCATGGAGCTAAAACTCAGGTCGGAGAAATGATCGAAAAGACCAGCCAGTACCACGTGCCTCAGACCACGTGCTTTAATTCTCATTTCAATGTTTGGACATCTAGTACATACACGACAGTCTTTATCAGATCTTGATTAAGAATAGTGTCTCGGTCATGATCATCGGTGTGTTGCATCGGTCTAACCTACGGGAAGAAGCGCGACCAACCACCCGTGTAGGCAACCCGCACCCCGATGCCCCCAAGGTCAACAAGTGACTTACACTACGCATATCGCACCCACTCAAGATGTGAGTTTCTCCTAGGCAATCAACCATATCCAGTTCTCATCGGACCATTCCAATGCATGTATAATGCACCAAATACCAATCACAGATATAATACCAATCACAGGTATATCTCATAATTTCTCAGATATAGTTTATACAATGCACGAATATATCAGTGCAAGTCCAATCACAAGGGCCATTCTTTTCAAATTCATTTGTTCAATTAAATCATATACCTCAACGCATATATATATATTTTTTCCAATGCATCTAAAATGCACCACGTGCCAATAACAGGCAAAACTAGTTGTTTTTACAAACAGTGTATGGACACTGGTTCAACAGTAATCATACTGTATTTTTCAATAACAAAATCATCTTATCATGTTTTCATAGTTATAAAACACTGTTGTCGTGTTTTCACAAAATTGCGCAATATTCCCGTTACGTTTTCACAATACCGTAACTATTACGTTTACAAAATTTCGTAACATTTCTGTTACGTTTTCAAAATACCGCAACTCTTTTGTTGCACTTTTAAACCACGTACAAATTTTTTAACATTTTTCTCAATCGCGTAAAAATATACGTTTCTCAAATCGCATAGTATTTTTTTCACTGTTTCAAAATTGCGTAACTTAAAAATCATTCTTTTACGTCACGTAAATCATTTTCTATCATTCTCAAAATATTTAAAATACTTTCCAAATCTCATAACAATTTTCCCTTATTTTCACAATCGCATAAAAATATTCTATCGCTATTCAATCACGTAGTGATTTATCAACAGTAGTTCAAATCACGTAAAATATTTAAACGTAATTCAAATCGCATATAAATATTTTAACGTATTTAAAATCACATAGAAATATTTTTCCATATCATGTAACTTAAAAATCACGTTTTTAAGATACGTAAATAATTTTTCACCACAATTTCATTACATGAAATATTTCTTGACCTTTAAAAATTCCTTTTTAACTTTTCCCAAAATAATATAACTTTATACTTCATTTAATATATTTTCTTACTCACGAAAATCTTTTTCCACAATTCTTTACTCAAGAAATTCTTTTGAATATAATTCACAAAATCACTTTTCCATTGATGTAAATCAATATTTCAAAATCTTAAATTTTCCTAACGTACTCCAAAAACTTGAAAATAAGTTATAATTAGTAAATTCTCAAATCACCATTATATTCTCCATTTTTCTCAAATCAATTTTAAAATCAATTCTCTTCAAAATAAATTGAAGTTAAAACATTTTCAACCTCTCTTTATCTTTCGTTTACAAAATTTTCTCAAGTGATAAAACACTTTGATTCCCTTTCCAAAATCCTTGTATTAAATCCAGTTACGTTTCCACTTTGAAATTCACATTATTCATAAAAATCAAGGCATTACAAGCCTACAAAAACGTGGACATGACTATTGAAATCTTCAAAACATTTTTTTCTTCTAAATCAATATGGTTTTACACAAACAAAACCATTAAAGCCATCAAATACTTTTCCTTTTAAATTGATATGGTTTTACACAAACAAACCATTAAAATTTTGTTTTCAAAACTGAAATACCAATGGTTATAAAACCAAACCCATTTGTTTAAATTCATTTTTACTTTCTTTACAAATTCTTTTCACTTTCTTTGCAAATCCTTAAAATCAACGTTTACTGTTTTATTCAAAACTCATGTTTAGAAAAACACTTAGGATCTTTTTACACAAAATAAATCAATAAAAATCCTTCCAAAAACTATGTTCATGTACTCTTTGAAAACAAACCCTTTATTTATTTTCCATACTCTTCAAATCATCTATTTTCATCTTTCATGAAAATATTAATTTGTGAATACCTATTTTGAGGTGTCTTGACCGAAATTCACCATGTTTCTAGGGATCAAAATTAATTCTCTTGTTCTTGAAAATTCTCAACATGAACCCTAATCAAGGGCATCAAAACCGTAGCTCTTCCTTGGCCATTGGGACCAAAATTAATTTTCTTTCCATCATCAAATCATGGCATACACATCATATATATATATATATATATATATATATATATATATAAAACATGCCATATTATCATCATGCATAGTATAAAGCATACCATCAAAATCATAAACTCATGCAAAGCATATTAAGCATAGGCAATTAATCAAAGCTCATAAACACATATAAATTATTACATGACCATGGATATGAATCCTCACATGGATTCAACATCCATCAAATATAAGACCATCTCTCACCACCATGCTTGGTTGGTGAGATGAATCTCCCTCTTACCTCTTGAAGATCCTCAAAAGCTTTTTGTTTTGCTTCTTTTTCCAAGTCCTTCATCACCAAGAGCTTCTCAAATTCAAAACAAAATACATAAAAATTAGTATACTAAGCTTGATTAAGAGGAACCATGGATCAAACATGGTTTAGATCATGAAAAAGAAAGAAGAAATGAAGTTTCCTTACATTTCACCTCAAAAACTCAATAACTTTGATCTTGAAGAAAGTCCATGAAGATGAATGATTTAGAGAAAATCTCCAACATGAAAGTTACTTAGAATATCATGTAGATTCAAGATCTATGGTTAGATGAAATTAAAAGAGATTGGATGGTGGTTTTGAGTGTCTTGACCGAATGGTTTCTCTTGAAGCACAAAGATGGAATTTTTGATTTTTGATAGAAACTTGAAGCTTGGATTTGAAGCTCAAGATGAATGATTTTGGAAAAACTCATAACTAGAAATGTTCTTAGAATGGTGTTTAGGTTTAGAAAATCAAGTTGGATGAAATGATAGAAATTTGGATGATGATTCTAAGGTGCTTGACCGAAACTTGCTTGGAGAAGAGAAATAGAGAGAAAACTTGGTAACTTAGCTTCTTGAAAATGTTTAATGATGACCAAGGATGGCAATAATGGTCTTCAAACTTTTTCTATGGCCTTAAGGCCTCTCAAAACCATGCACCCCCTTCAAGTCATCTCCTAAGGATGCTAACAAATCAATTATGAGTAATTTGTCTCCAAAAAGTAGTACATGGCCATATGATATATGTGCTAAGTCATCAAAAATTGACTTACTTTTATTTAACTTCTTGCAATTGATCAATAATGACCAAGAATGGGTAATAATGGTGGTCTTCAACTTTGCTACTCACTTAAGCCACCAAAACCGTAGCCCCCCCTCCAATGCATTCTCCTTGAATGCAAATTGATCAATAATGATACACCATTGACCATGACATGTAATAATGGTCATAAAGTTTTGTTTCTTTGTCTCCTAAACAATCCAAAACCATCCCCTTCCATGCATGCTTCTCCTTGTGCATTTAATTATTTGTCATCATTATTAGCCACCATCTAGAGCATTTCTAGCCATTGATTAATTCAATGGTTAGGATTTAGGTAGACTTTTGATTTAGAAGACTTAATCTAAGCCATTAGATTTTTCTCCTTGAAATTCTAGTCATTGGATGTGTCTCCAAAAATTAATGGTCAAGATTGCTCCTTCAAACTTTAAATCCAAGGGTTATAATTAGTCTTTGTCACTTTTTAAGACTAAATCTTCACCATTGATTAAATCTTCATCCAATGGTCATAAATGGTCCTTGTTACTTTACAAGACCAAATCTCCACCCTTGATCACTTCTAAATCCAATGGTTACAAATGGTCATAGTCACTTTATATGACCAAATCTCTACCCTTGATTTAATCTCCATCTAACGGGTATAAATGATCTTATTCACTTTTAAGATCAAATCTCCACCGTTGATTAAATCAAGATCAAGTCTCCATCATTAATTAAATCAATGGTGGATATCCAAACCACCAATGTTGACTTAAGCAATATAATTTCTATTTTTATCTGCTAAAACCCCACGAAAGAATATATTTACTGTATTTTTATCGCTTGATAAATAAATACAGTACAAAACACAGTACAAGAAATTTTATAAAACTGTTTCCTGATTCAGGTTTAGTAAGATCCCCTGTCTCCGTCTAAACAGTACAAATTTTTCTATGTGTAGAAAAATTTTTACTTTGCGAGACCCACCTGGGCCCACGTAAGGTCACTTGGGCCCACATAGGACCACCTGGGCCCACATACAGTCAAAAAAATTCATAATCATCCACAAAAATCACAAATATTAGAAAATGTATGAAAATCAAGTCAGATTATTACAAATAATTAACAGTCAAGAGAAATAAATATTTAAAGATTTTTTCCGGCTCGAAAATTATTATTTTCCTGACACGGAGTAAATCACTCAAAACGATCAAATACGCTGATGGAATAAACAAAATAATTTTATAGTGCACAGAAATTACTAAATAGTAAAATTCTGTTAACTGTTAAAATTATTGTTTAAGAGATAGGAAATTTTGGGATGTTACAAATAACATTTTTTCATGGTTAAAGGCATATGTTAAGGCTCAAAAATCAAAGGCCTACTTCAAAAGATATCAATTGAAGTTTAAGAGAAGAAGAGGTATCATAGTTGTTTACCTCATTTCACTTCTTCTTTCTCTATCATATTCATCCTCACTTTGCTTCTATAGCTAACTTTATTTACTGAAAATTCTACAAAGGGAAAAACATATTATAGAGTCAGGATTCACTTGATTAATTAGGACAAGAACAAGTACAACACTCCAAAATAACACTTTGTGGTTCGATTTGTATCCTATTGTTAATATATAGGTTAATATTTGATGAATAAATGGTTTTATATGCTTAAAATGAGTTTGTACTTGTTAGTTATTAATTGTCATGCCACTTACACATAGTATTTGATTAGTATCATTTAATAATTTAAAGTCAATTTCTTTGTTAATATTTCTCCCTTTGAGTATAAACCTTAACCATATTATTAAACGAACAAGGATATCATTGCTCAAATAATATCTGCTAGCGTTGTTGGTGATATCATCCTCAATGTTGGTCTTATTAAAACCATAACTGGTAATCGTGTCTTTGGTGCCCCTAAGGTACTCAAAGTTACCTACAAGGATAAGAATAGCTATTGTCCTTTATTCTTTTATTTCATATCAATTCTATTGTGAATGTAACTTGAATTGAAGATATAGCATTGTGTTGGCCTGTAATGGAGATTGATGATTTTAGGAATCTGAGACATGAGATGTAATAATGCATGATGATTCTTCTTAGACTCGTTGTTGTGATGCCAGGGTAGTAGTGTGTATGTTGTTAAGTGAAAAATGATATTGTTATGGTATGCAAGTATTTTTGAGATTGAAGAATGTGTTGTGTGCATAGATAGAACAATATATACTGCCTGATGCTTCTAGAGTGTTGTTGGTCTATAATGCCTCACCATGAATTATAATGAACTCAAGGATGTGCATATATTCTAGAAGTGGAAGTAGATTGATTTTATAATCATTGCTATATTGTTTTTAGATTAGTGTTTTTATAATTGTCAAAGCAAGTTCAATGAAAGTTAAATGGTGCAGTTTAGTTCCTAAAAGAGCCTGTGTAAAGCTAAACTAATTGATATTGTATTTGTTACTGCAATCTTGGCACTAATGAATCATATTTTCTACAAGTCTAAATCTTCTAATTTATAACGTCTATTATGATTTGTTTTCTTGATTAGGAGCCTAGACTGAGAATTGAGCTGGGATTTCTTGAGTGCATTGGTTTGTGTAATATTTTATTCAAAGTCAATCTTAGCAAATACTTGAATGGTGCTCTAAGAAGTGGTTTGACATTCTGGTTTGCTATAGAGGTATGGAAAGATAGATGTTGTTGTGTCCAAGTTATCGTAAATCCTTCTATAGATCCCATTTTGTAAACCCAAGACTCGGTCCTTGACAAGCTGTGGGAGATAAATGTCAAATCCACTATACTTCTTCTTAAGGTAACTAATGTAACATCCACCGTAGGGTGCCACATTTATGTTATTTAATTACCAAATTACCCCCAAGTTCATAAAATGTGATGTTGTGATAAAAATACGAGTTGTAAAATTTTTTCTTTCTTCTTTGATAACGATAAAATAAACTTAGCGGAAAATAAAATGTTATACATTATCACACATAATTTACATCATCATACATTACAAACATACTGTCAGAATTATTTATATACAGACTAAGTTCTCAAAGTAATTAGACATAATTTAAAACCCACATACTGCCTAAGTCTTACTAAACAGTAGAACCCTCAGATGGGTCCTCCTCAGATTCCTCAGCAGGAAGGAATCTAGCACGACGTGAAACCCTACAGACAGGTGCCCGAGCGGACGACACAATACTAATTTCTATTGGGACATAATATCTAGTATCCCAATGCTGCTTGATGGATAGCAGAAATTTAACATGTACATATATAGTTATAGAGAAGAACGGGTCTCTACAAAACTCTCTGCTTATAATGACCGTCAAGTTTCTCTCATAAATTAGTCCCCTCTCATTGGGACTAGTTCTCCATGCTCCAGCTCCACCATGGAACTGTAATCCCACGTAACCGAAGAAACTTGACCGGGATGCCATTAGATCAAAACTCAACTTCCTCCATAGGAGCCTGCTCTTCTTCACCCTCTGGTTCAGTGCCTTGCTCAACGTCTTTACCCAAAAATAAATACAGTACAAAATAATATACAAAGAGGTGAGATCACCTACGCCAATACCAACATGGTAGCACAGAGATAATACATACAGCATACCATAATTACAATCATGCCATCAACATTATTTATCATAACAGATATAATAAATAATAATTACCATCATGCCATTAACATTATTATCATCACACAATAATCACAATAATGCCATCACATTATTATCATCATCATCATCCAAGTATTTCTCAATAGAACAATTGTCATAGCCAATATTCCTCAATTAATATCTCATACAGATATAAATGCTCATATTCATGCATGCGTACATAGACTCAATTTCTTACTCCATGGAGCTAATACTCAGTTTGGAGAAATTGATCAGAAAGATCTGTCTGTACCAATATGCCTCAGACCAAGTGCCACATTTCTCATATATGTTTGCACATCTAGCATATACACGACAGTCTTTACTAGATCTTGATTAAGAATAGTATCTCGGTTAGGGTGCGTTGCATCGGTCAAACTTACGGAAAGAAGAGCTACTAATCGTCCATGTAAGCAACCCGTACCCTGATGCCCCCAAGGTCAACAAGTGACTTACACTACGCATATCGCAACTACTCAAGAGGTGTACGTCTCTCCTAGGCAAATAGCCTTATTCAGTCCATCGAACCTTTCCAATGCATATTTAATGCACCAATGCCAAACATAGGCAAAAATTCATATACAATGTCCATCCACTAGTTCATGCACTTAAAATGCACCAATACCAATCACAGGTAAAATTCATCATTTTCTCATACAGTGTCAAGTTGTAACGCCCCAATTTTTAGAAAATATTCTGAATGTACTGTTTTCTGTTTTTCATGCTTTTGTGTGAATGACCGCTGTGTCCCTATTTTACTGTTCTCGATTTCTGTATGAAAACAATTACGATAATACTGGCTCAAATTTTATTTGATCGTTTTACGTAATTTGCTTCGAGACGGTAAAATAAAAATTTTTCTGGAAATGCTCTTGTTTTAATTTTTCTGAAAGATATACAGCTATATAATACTGCTGGATATTTTATTTGAACGTTTTGGACAATTACCTACGTTGTGGGAAAAAATAGAAAAATGACCGTTACGTCCCGAACGCATTTTTTTGTTTTTAATTGTTTTCTTCTTGATTTAATGTCCGATAATACTGTCTGTGATTTTATATGGACTTTTTGTGTGATTTGCTCGGGCGGAGAAAATAATATTTTCCGGGCCGGGAAAATCTTATTTTATTATTTAGAATTGGGGGATCTTACTTAACCCGATTCTGAATGAGACTAAAAATAATCTTTTAATTTTAGATTTAAGCTAATCAAATAAAATAATTTTATATTATTATAATATTATTTTATTAGTCAAGATAATTTAGTGACAAAGGGACCCGAAATATTTTGCGGGACCCACAATTAGCAAAACGGTTAGATCGGTAGCTAAGTTAATCACCGTTAGCAGTAGAACTTTCAGAAACAGTGACTCGACTAGTGACTCAATGAGAGAATTAAATGAGTGTGTGACTCAAGCATGTGAGTCATCATGAACCAACCAATAGAAATCAAGCTTGTTCACCAAGATTTAATCCTAGCCTTTGATGCATTCAATGGCTTGGATGAAGCCAAATCCATGCACATCCTTACCACTTGAAGGCTACGGCCATTAGGAGTGAGAAGGCCAAAACAACACTTCATCTTCATCACTTTTCTCTCTTCTCTCTCTTCCAAAAACCCTAGCCACCATTGTTATTCCTTTTCCCTACCATTCGGCCAAGACACTATCTACACCATCCAACCATCAAAAAATTTTTCTAACCAAGTTTTCCTAACCTAAACACTATTCTAAGAACCTTTCTAGTTGAGAGTTTCTTCAAAATCTTCCATTTAGGGCTTGGAAATCAACCTTGAAAGTTTTACCTAGAAGGTGAAATTTCATGCTTTTCTTTTCTCTCTTCTTTTTCAAAGTTCTAAGCCATGATTTTTTCATGGTTTAGCTTCTTTTTCATGGTTAGTAACATGTAGATTTTGTTTGAGATTTCTAGGTATTTTTGGTGGTGAAAACCGTGACCTAGGAGGTGTGAAAGCAAGCCTTTTGTCTTCATTTAAGGTAAGAGGAAGACAATTCTTATCATCTCTTGATGGTGGTAAGAAGATGGAGCCATTTGTGATGTTTGTAGAATCCATAAGGATTCGGTGGTCATGTGTTAATTATGTGTGTATTTGTTAATTTTTGTGTTTGTTAGTAGTTTATGTGGTATTTGTTAGTAGTTTTCTTGTTTGATGATTGTAATAATTTTTGCATGTCTATTAGCTTTTGATTGCATGTCTATAAGCTTTAATTTAGGTTTAGGTGTTAGAAAATATATTGCATGTGTTAGAAAATACAATGCATGTGTTAGAATTGTATGATAAGGTATAGGATGTGAATAACATGTTTAAATTTGCATGAGTGTTCCAAAGAACACATCCAATAGCTCACGGCAATGACAAGTTTGGAGGACCAAAATGTTCTCTTGATTTTTCCTAAAGTGTAACTTAATTAACCTAGGAGAATCAAGAAGATTTCAAATTGATTTGATCAAAGAAAATGAACTTGGAAATCAAATGGTAAAGATTTAGTATTTTTGGGCCAACATGCCTAAAAGGTTAATTTGATTCCTATCAATTATTTCTAATATGATTTAGTGAACTTAGACAATATAATATATTTGATATGATTTGGAAGGTGAAAAACAATTTAGAAATCAAATGCAAAAGTTTTATGAAATTTGGCCAACATGCCAAAATAGGTAATCATGATTTCTAAAACTTAATTCCAAACCTTTTTCAATCAAAAAGAGACAATATAAGTTAAAAAGAAATTTTCCTTAATGATTTTTGAAGAAACAAATAAATTAGAATTAAGTTTAAAAATTAAAACTAATGATTTTGTCATTAGGAAGGAAATACAGTATTTTGAGAGTTTTCTAACATATAGCTCACTCTAGGTTTTGAAGCATGTTAGAAAGTTTTCAAAAAGAATTAAAGTTATATGATTGAAGTTTTAGGTAAACAGAAATTTTATGGATAATTTAGGAAACCATTATTATGAGTTTATAAACAAAATGCTGTCAATTTTTAGTAAAAATGAACCTATAAGATAGTAGAAAAATCCAAAAGACAGTATACGGTATGGAAAATTATTCTACATAATTTAAATGTACTAAATATTATTTCTGTTTGTTTAAACAGTAATTTTAAAGGCATTCGAATAAGAAAATGATTTGAAAATTTTACGCGATTGAGAAAACGTATTAAAAATGCTACGCGATTTTAAAAACAGAAAAATATCTTTACGCGATTTAAAAACGTTTGTAAAAATGACGGAATTATGAAAACGCGATAAAATTTCTACGCGATTGACCGTTACTATATTTATTTTATGCTGTCGGGAAAATGTGAACCCGTACAGATTATTTTTGAGGATCTTTCGCTGTCGGGAAAATGTGAACCCGTACAGGCTTTTGAGAATTTATTTGCTGTCGGGAAAATGTGAACCCGTACAGGCTCTCTATTTATCTGTTATGTGTGCCAAGTTTTTGGTGGATTGGTTGACGAGACGAATCACATCGTGTTGTCGATGCGATAAACGTAGTGTGGTTCATTGTTCTAATGAACTTGGAGACTTTAGTGTACGGGATCCCACATGTGGACAGTTGGTAGCTCCGCTGGGCCGTGGTAAACCGATAGCACACTATGGTACTCAACACACACTATATTTAATCGAGATTTGTGAAATCTAGTAGTACATTTGCCTGTAGTGCCACAACGTGAGACCGTGAACTACACCACGCCTGGATGATGGATTCCTGTGTCGTGGGGCTATAGACGCAACGTGTGACAATGCCTTGAATAGTTGGTGGGGCAGCCGTGGTACTAATAGATTTTACGAATCATTCTCTCTCGATACTTATGTTTTCTTTAGCTCCATGGAGTAGGGTTTTGTCATATTGTTTATTTATCTCTATGTCTATTTATTTCCATCTTATCTATTTATTGTTTATCTCGTATTTTATTTGTTTATTTTATCTGATTCTTGTTACTATATTTGGGTATTATATCTTATCTGTTTATTCTTATCTTTCTTATTTTATCGGTGATGTTTTATCCGTGATGTGATATATTGTTATGATATCTAAATCTTACTCTAATCTGTTATTCTTTCTGTTATAGTATTTTGTATTGCATGAACCGTATATATCTTGTTTGTCGTCTTCTTATTGGCCATGTTGTGATGATTTTATGTTGTCTTACCTCTTTGTTATATGTATTTTTCTGTTTATTTATTTTACGCGGTAAAGACTTCGAGGAAGAGTATCAGCCCATTGAGATCTTGTACCCAGGAGGAGGAGGAAGATCGCCAGCGTACGATCGGTTGACGATCAAGAA
Source organism: Ormosia emarginata (assembly GCA_029884605.1). Lineage (NCBI taxonomy): Eukaryota > Viridiplantae > Streptophyta > Magnoliopsida > Fabales > Fabaceae > Ormosia > Ormosia emarginata. The sequence continues at coordinate 7,189,071 of JAQQTP010000056.1, read as the reverse complement.
CCATCCGATCATCCATATCCTCTGGATTGATTGTGAGGATAAGCGGCCTTGAGATTTTTGGGATTTGTAGAGCTAGTATTTCATGGAGGTTCTCTGGCTTGGCATCTACGAGGCGATCGTGATTCTGTGACATATGCAGGACGTGTGACCGTGATTCTACGTCAACGATTTGATGGAGAGCCCATTATGACTACGACGTTATTTCTGCATTTAGAGTTACCCTTATTCATTAGGCGTCACTGGGGTGCTGAAAACCCTGAGCCTAGTGAGATAAGCATCGTATCGACTGCGCGATCTCATTATCGCCGTGTGTCGAGACATCCGGGATATTTGTCCCCTGATGATCATTTTCAGGCTGAGAGTGATCCATCAGAGGATTAGATAACCATGATGTTTTTTTTTGGGCGTAGCGTCACGTATGTATGTACAGTATATATATATTAACTCTTTTATTACTTTCTTTACTGTTTTTGTTTAAATATTTGTAGTCTTTGTTGTAAATTATTTGTACAGCTTATAACTTAATCATATGTATATTACTAGTGATGATGTTTTCTTTTATTTCGTATTTTCCGCATTATCTTTTTATATCATATTTCTGTCTATCAGGAATTATTTTACAACCCGTAATAATATTTAACAAATGTTTCAACACTTGGGTAGATTTTATTTCTATTTCTTTTATTTTCTTTTATGTGTGACATCCTCCAAAGGGGTGTTACACAATCCACTGGTTCAACAGTAATCCTACTGTACATTTAATCGTGAAAATCATATTATCGCATTTTCATAGTCGCGCTCCACTTTTGTCATGTTTTTACAATTTTTGTAACATTTTCTGTTACGTTTTCAAATCACATATAGATTTTTCAACGTTTTTATAAATCACGTAAAAATATTCCACTATTTTTAAATCACGTAGTGATTTTTCAATAATATCTCAATCACGTAAAAATATTTAAATGTTTTCCAAATTGAGTAGAAATATTTCAACATTTTTCAAATTGCGTGGAAATATTTAAACGTTTTTCCAATTGCGTAGCTTAAAAATCATGTTTTTAAGTTATGTAAATCTTTTTCACCATTTTTCAACTTCGTAAAATATTTCTCAACATTCAAAAATTCCTTTTCAAACCTTTTTCAAAGTAATATGATTTCTCACATTATTTTCTACATTTTCTTACTCAAGAAAATCCTTTTCGCAATTTATTCCATAAAATCACCATTTCATGGAATTAAATCAATGTTTCTAACTTTAAAATTTACTAACGCTCTCCAAAACCCAAAGAATGAGTTATACGTTAGAAAATCCCAAGTTACCAATGTATTCTTTATAATTCCAAATCAATTCTAAAAATCAATCCTCTTTAAAATAAATTGAGGTTCAAACACTTTCAACCTCTCTTTTCCATTTACATATGAAAATTCCATTTCTCAAGTGATATAACACTCTGATTCCCTTTCCAAATTCCTTGTATTAAATCAAGTTATATTTTCACTTGGAAAATCACTTTGTTCTCACAAAACCAAGGCATTTCAAGTCTTCAAAACCATGGACATGGCCATTGAAACCATTCTTGTATTTTTCCTTCTAAATCAACTAAGTTCCATTCTTGATTTTTACACAAACAAAACAATTAAAACTCCCCACCACAACCGTGAGCTCAAGTTCTTTGAAAACAAACCATTTGTTTATTTTCCTAGTTTTTCTAAACATCCAATTTTACCATTCATCAAAATATTAATTTGTGAACACCTATTTTGAGGTGTTGAGGCCGAAATCCTCATGGTCTTTGGAACCAAAATTTGTTTTCCTTTCCAACAATTTTTATGGCATATATATGCATATTCAACATATATATCACAAGCATGCCTTAATCAAAGCAATAAATCATGCAAATCATATCAAGCATAGGCAAATAATCAAAGCACATAAACACACACAAATTATTACATGACCATGGATATGAATCCTCACATGGATTCACCATCCATCAAATATACAAACCATCTCTCACCACCATACTTGGTTGGTGAAATGGATCTCCCTCTTACCTTTTGAAGAACCACAAAAAGCTCCTTGCTTTGTATTTTGAACAAGATCTCCACCAACAAAAGTCTCTTGAACATAAAACAAACACAAAGAAATTAGTATATTAAGCTTGAATAAGAGGAACCATGGATCAAACATGGTTTAGAACATGAAAAAGAAAAGAAGAAATGAAGTTTTCCATAACTTCACCTTAAGAACCCTAGAACTTGCTCTTGGAAAAACTCTTTGAAGATGAAAGATTTAGAACTTGGTGTAAACTACAAAGTGTCTTAGAAATAGGCATAGATTCAAGAAATATGGTTGTTTGAAATTAAAGAGTGGTGGAAGGTAATATTAGAGTGCTTGACTGAAACTAAGCTTGGAGAGAAATAGAGAGAAATTTTTGCTAAGCTTTGCTTTAGGAAAGTTCATGAATGATGAAGAGTGATCAATAATGACCAAAGGTGATCAATTATGGTCTTCAAATGTTGCTGTAGCTTCTAATGCAGCACCAAAAATCGCCCCCCCCCCTCCATGCACTCTTCAAAGAGTGACCAATCTCCTAGCCACCATTGTAGGCAATCTTAACCATTGATTAAATCAATGGTTAGGATTTAATGTAGCTTCTAGGTTTAGGCTTAGATAGAAGACTTAATTTAGGCCATTGGATCTTTCCTCCTTGAAATCCTAGCCATTAGATGTGTCTCCAAAATGAAGGGTCAAGATTACTCCTTCAAACTTTACATCCAAGGGTTATAAATGGTCCTAGCCACTTTATAAGACTAAATCTCAACCGTTGATTAAATCAAGATCAAGTCTCCACCATTGATTACATCAATGGTGGATATCCAAGCCACTAATGTTGACTACGCAGTACAATATATATTTTTGTATCTGCTATTACCCTTCGAATAATATTTTTACTGTATTTTTATCACCCGATAATTAAATACAATACAAAACACAGTAAAAGAAAATTTCTAAAACTATTTTCGGATTCAGGTTTAGTAAAATCCCTTGTCTTCGTCTCAACAGTATAAATTTTCCTGACTACAGAATTTTTTTTACCTTTCTGGACCCACGTGGGGCCCACATATGACCTCCCTGGGCCCACAGACGGCCCACGGATAACGCTAAAATAATCAGAGTAATATAAAAATTTCATAATCACACACAAAATCACAAAAATTAAAAAATTCTTAAATATCAAATCAGATTAGGTAAAATAATTAAGACTTTTCAGTAATAATTAAATTACGTAAGATTTTCCCCGACCCAAAAATTATTATTTTCCTGACACGGAGTAAATCACACAAAATGATCAAATGTACTGACAGAATATTCAAAATAATTTTACAGCACACATAAATCACTAAACAATATAATTCTGTTAACTGTCAAAATTACTGTCTTATATTTAGGAAGTTTAGGGTATTACAACTAAAGTAGTGAATGGCCCCAAAAAGACCAAAAGAAGAAAAGAAAGAATACAATATATGTTTCAGAATCTTCTTTTTATGTCATCTCCATGTGATCCGCTGAAATTGGAATTGTTGTATATTGTGTTATCCACTTTATGGTTTATACAGGATGTAGCTCCTCACTTGCAGAAGGGTTCTTCTATTGTTCTCATTTCCTCTATTGCATAATCACCATATATCCTAGCATTGTTATAATGGGGAGCATTGAGGATGCTAAACAAGCAATTGAATGTTTGATGGCTCTGTAAGTCTCACTTATTAATAAAGTCCTTGTGATGCTGGTTTTTGAATAAGTGGTATATTGTACAATAAAAATGAAAGAATCCAAATTGTAAAGTAGGGTGCTCTTTCATTTTGCTACTATATAGACTATTCTATATCTATGCACTAATATAGTATTGTAGATAGTGAAAATGGAGTTGGACACAACCAAAATAACTTCGTGCAATATTTAGGCTTGGTTATAAATTAGTTGGAGTCCTAATTTTAGTTTGCCTTGTCTTATTATCATTTTGGATAATTTATTAATCTATTGTAAATGGTGAAGACGGATAAGATGGAGGTGGACAAGGACCACCAGAATAACTTAGTGCATAATCAAGGCTTGGTTATAAATTAGTTAGAGCCAATTTCAGTTTTTCTTATCTTAATATCATCATAATTAAATTGTTTGTTGTTCTGTACAAGTGAGCAAAGTTTAATGCTAATGGTAATCATTCAACAAGGTAGTCATGTGAACTATATTAGAACCCATAGTTTGTTAAAAACTGCTGCAAATTGTAAAAAAAAAAATTACCACAATTTAGCGCATTTTTTGTAGTGTTGATTAATCTGTAATATATTTGGCTTGTTTTATGATTGTTCATAGTTGTAAATATTTCAGATTGAAAGCTATGATTATAATTAATTTTGTAATTCTTTACTGCTTGTTATGTGTTAATGTCGTTGAAGTACTTCATTAATGCATTCATTTTATGACAAAGGCTACTGGTGGTGGAGCAAATAAATTTGATGACCTTTTCAAAGAAAGACTCGGAGTTAGTCCTAATAGAGAAAATGAAATGGCTTGTCTTGTACCAAGAGCAAATTTCTTGCTTAAGGTGGATCCAGTTTTTGAAATTATCTGTTTCTCTTGTATTTTGTTTAATATTTTGTTTAAGAATCATATTGATAGTGACAAATCCTTGTATTTCTCTCTCTCTCTCTCTCTTTATTTGAAAATCCTTGCATCTTTTGAGTTAAAATATATGTGCAAATCTATATCTCATTCATTAAAGAAAGAAAACGTATTTGTCTAACTTTTCTTCTTTAGTCAGATTATAGTATTTTTCCTTTGTTTAAGAAGGTAAAAAGCTAACCAATTGCCAAGATTTGCATGCTATTACTTCCATTAGAGTGCAGTGAACAACCATTATATAAAGTTTATACATACTCATGGATGCTCCATTTTATTGGCAAATTGGTTGAAGGAATATGCTTAAAGTTTAATTTAGGAGATTTTTACTGGAATTAAGGAGATTTAGTGGCAGACCTGTAGCCATGTTTTCTCCTATATATTCCTTTATATTTTATAGTCAATTGAAATAAGAAAAATTCAGAGTTTTCCTCTTTGAAAAAAAAAAATAATAATATAGATTAAATTGAAGTTTGGATATTATAGATGGATCTTCTAGTGATTATTAAAAAAGACATTTAGAGACTTTAGAGACCGATTTAGAGATTGATAAATCGGTCTCTAGTTTAGAGACTAATTTAGTGACTGATTTTATAAAATATATAATATATTCAGAGTTTTAGAAATCGATTTAGAGACTGATTTAAAGGCCGATAAATCAGTCTCTAGTTTAGTAGTGTTGTTATAAGAGCATGGTATTGTATCATGTGTTGCATATAATTGTTTTGGTATTAGACGTTTGTGTATTGACAATATTAAAGTCCTTTGATATATATTATCGAGAATTAAAGTACTATTGTGTGTGATTAATTTATTGTATGTTGTGTCATTGCAAATTTATATAAATTTTTTTCAATATGGCCATTATGATAATATTATTTAAAATAATTTTGATTATTGAGAAACATTTAAGACAATGGCAAATTTATATTAAGTCATTATTGTGGTTAAGTTTTATATATCTCGTAAAATTGAAAAGTATAGGTTATTTCAATAAGACTTTGTTGTTGCCCTCTAATGTTTATTTTGTGAGTCATTTGTGAAAGTTGTATAAAGTTCTAGTGAATTGAATTCCACTAAGTTAGCATCCACTTTTGTTGGCTCTACACACAAGGATGGACAACACACTATCCGATGCTAGTTATAAAACTTATATGGTTATTGGCATATTGTATAATTGCATAAGTGGAGAAATTTGTTCTTAAGGTTTTCTTCTCCCTCTTCTTGCCTATTTTAGAATATGCAATTATGTATGAGTATGGAAATTATCTAATTGATATGACATAAAAATTTTGGAATTCTATGAGCAATTTTGTCATTGATTATTGTAGTTTCTTGTGATTACATGCTCACCTATAGTAAGACCAGTATTGTGTTTTGTAAATCTTGTGAGATATGATCTCTAAGAGTTTCATCCAGAATATTTATAATTATTTTAAACATTTTGTATAGTTGTGAACTCGCTTTAGCGAGACCAATTATGACAAAATGTTGTATTGTTAATAATGTTGTTATGTTTTTCATTAGAAATTATGCTAATAATGCACTTACCCTATTAGTTTGTCTTTACTAATATAATTTATGATGTTTTGTTGAATGCATTAAATGATTGTGCCCTTAGAGTTTTTAATATCTCTTGATACTCAAGTGTTTTATTGAATTGATTTAAGCAACCTTGAATATTTGTATTATTTTGTGAAACTTGACGAATGAGATAATTGTGCATTCTATAGCAATCTAATTTTGTTATTTGGATATGTAATTTTGTTAAATAAAAAAATTATTTTCTTAATAATGTTGAATGAATTGCAATTAATGTTAGGTTGTGTAAGTAATGGACAAACCCTTCAGTGTGACATTATTTAACATAATCATTTGTGTGATAGAGAAAATAGTTTAAATATTTATTTTGAACATCTTGAAAAATATTACTTGTGCATAAATTATGGAAATATTGGTTTAACTATTTTATTCTATCAAGTGTGATAGACTTGTGTATTGTAATCCGAGACCCTTAGGCGGGATTGCAATGATATAAGGATTCTAGTTCAATTAATTGAACAAGGAAAAAACCAATATAATTATGGTTGCTTAAGTATAATAAATGTTTTAATGCATGATTTTCTCTAATTTTGTATCTGTCATTGCTTTGTTGTTGCTTGTTGGGACCTATTGAGGACATTATTGAGTCTCCTAAAGTATGTTGTAATATAGTGAACTCCCTATAGTTGTCATATTGTGTTGATATGCTTTAGTCTTAATAAGACACGTTGAAAGCATAATTAAATTGTAAAGGTCTAAAAAACAATTTTTTTTTTCTATTTTGTACCATTGTTTGTACTGTATTAAACCACTAACATGCTGAACTTATTTTATAATAAGTATTGTCATAGCAATTTGGGAAATATTTTTTTGTCGATAGGATAGTGATAATTGTTTTGACTTAGTATTTTGAAATGACGACTTCGAAGATTTTCTTTTATATTATTCAAATGTCAAAATCCTCAAAGGAATTTTTAGTTTTGCTAATTTTTTTAAAAAAAATTTGGGCATTAAAATTATTCAAATATTGTTGTGAAGGAAGCATTCTTCCAATTATGGTTTAATTATTTTGTGAGGATTTATCTATTTATTTTTAGCCCAAATTATTGTGTTAATTAGTTCAACTTTAATTTTAAAAAAAAACTTCTTTTGTCGATGGAACAAAATTTATGATGAATACATTGAGTTAAACCTATTGTACTTATAACATTCACTTTGAGAAATTTTGTTTCTTTTGGACTAAAGTAAAAGAATGTGTATATTTAATTCTTATGTATTTATATGTTGATTTTGTAAATTATCTGACAATCAATAGGAATTGAAACTCTTCATTTCTTATAAGAAGAAAGTGATTTTGTAACTGTTGTTCATTTTGAAATTCTTGTTGTAAATTTTATAGCCTGCTATGTATGAAGCTTAATGTAACACCCGAAAATTTTCGTATCTCTTAAACAATAATTTTGACAGTTAACAGAATTTTACTGTTTAGTAATTTCTAGATACTGTAAAATTATTTTGATTATTCCGTCAGCGTATTTGATCGTTTTGAGTAATTTACTCCGTGTCAGGAAAATAAAAATTTTCGGGCCGGGGAAAACTTTACTTAATTTAATTTTTACCGTTAGGTTTTAATTATTTTACGTAATCTGATTTGATATTTGTGCGTTTTTTAATATTTGTGATTTTTGTGGATGATTATGAAATTTTTTTACTGTTTGTGAGCCCAGGGGATGTATGTGGGCCCAGGTGGGTCTCGCAAAGTAAAAATTTTTCTATGCATAGAAAAATTTGTACTGTTTAAACGGAGACAGGGGATCTTACTAAACCTGAATCCAGAAACAGTTTTAGAAATTTTCTTATACTATGTTTTGTACTGTATTTATTTATCGGACTATAAAAATATAGTAAATATATTCTTTCGTGGGGTTTTAACAGATAAAAATAGAAATTATACTATTAAGTCAATATTAGTGATTGTGACAATTTTTGATGGACCAATAGGAAACAAGTTCAATATTGAAGACTTTAATATCAACCGTCGATTTAATCAATGGTGTAGGATAAGTTCAATAAAATGGTTATGACCATTTATAATCATTGGATGAAGAATTAATCAATAGTAGAGATTTGGTCTCAAAAAGTGGCTAGGACCATTTATGACGATTGGATGAATAATTAATCAAGGGTGAAGATTTGGTCTTGTAAAGTAACAAGGACCATTTATAACCATTGGATGTTAATTTAATCTATGGTGGAGATTTAGTCTTAAAAAGTAGCAAAGACTAATTATGACCCTTGGATTAAAAGTAAGAAGGAGTAATCTTGACCCTTCATTTTGGAGACACACCTAATGGTTAGAATTTAAAGGAGAAAGATCCAATGGCCTAGATTAAGTCTTCTAAATCAAAAGTCTACCTAAGTCCTAACCATTGAATTAATCAATGGCTAGAAATGCTCTAGATAGTGGCTAATAATGATGACAACTTCATGAATACATTAGGAAGAGGGGAAACGGTTTTGTGAAGCATTTTGGAGCTAAAGGAAAACTTTATGTCATTGTTAAGTGGTCTTGGTCAATGTTGCATCATTATTGATCATTATTGATCAATTTGCACTCAAGGAGAATGCATTGGAGGGGGGGCTACGGTTTTGAGGAGCTTTAGGACATAGGAAAGTTTGAAGACCATATTATTGATATCCTTTATTTCCTTTGTCTTCTCCAAAACCAATAACTCATCAAGCTTTTCTCTCCACTTTCTTTTCATGGAGGTTTCGGCCAAGCACTCCAAGAACACCTTCCATCACTCAAAAATTTTATCCAACCTAGTTTCTTGAATCCTTACCTTATTCTAAGAACATCTCTAGTTATGAGTTTTCTCTAAATCATTCATCTTGATCTTCAAATCCAAGCTTCAAGATTCTACCAAAAATGGTAAATTTCATATTTCTTCTTCTAATCTTCTAGTTTTGATTTTCTAAGCCATGATTGAACCATGGTTTACCTATTTCTACACTTGTTATTGATTGTAACATTTGTTTATGATTTTTAGGAATTTTCCCAAGGAGCTTCACAAAATTTGTGGAAGGAAAAACTAAGTGTTTTCACTTCATCTTTTGTCTTAACCAAGCCTAAGAAGCTTTTCTCTTACAAAAATCAAAAATTCCATCTTTGTTCTTCAAGAGGAATTTTGGCCATACCATCCAAAATCACCATCCAATCCTTTTTAATTTCATCCAACCATAGATCTTGAATCTACATGATATTCTAAGCAATTTTCATGTTGGAGATTTTCTCTAAATCATCTCTCTTCAACCTTGTTCTTCAAGCTAAAGATTGAAGCTTTAATGGTGAAGTTTGTTACTCTTCACTTTTCTTTTGATTTTCAAGGTTCTAACCATGATGCACATCCATGGTTTTCTTATTCAAGCTTAAGATACTAATAAATATATGTGTTGTTTTGTGTTTAAGAAACCCTTGGTGGTGAAGGACTTGAAAAGAGAAGCAAATCAATAAGCTTTTGAGGATCTTCAAGAGGTAAGAGGGAGATCCATCTCACCAACCAAGTATGGTGGTGAGAGATGGTCTTATATTTGATGGATGGTGAATCTATGTGAGAATTCATATCCATGGTCATGTAATTTATTTGTGGGTGTTTATGTGCTTTGATTAATTTGCCTATACTTGATATGCTTTGCATGATTTTATGGCTTTGATATTATGCTTATACTATGCATGATGAGAATTTGGCATGCTTGTGATATATATATATGGTGTGTGTGTATGTGTATGCCATGATTTGATGATAGAAAGGAAATCAATTTTTGGCTCCAATGGTCAAGGAGGAGTGGTCACGGTTTTGACACTCATGAGTAGAGTTTATGTTGAAATTTTTCAAGAACAAATGAATTAATTTTTGAGTCCCTAGAACTTAGTGAATTTCGGACAAGACACCTCAAAATAGGTGTTCACAAATTAATATTTTCATGAATGATGAAAATAGATGATTTGAAGAGTATGGAAAATAAACAAATGGTTTGTTTTTCAAGAGAACAAGAACACGGTTTTTGAAGGGATTTTTATTGATTTATTTTGTGTAAAAAGTTTCTAAGTGTTTATTAAACTTGATTTCGAAAAATGAAATGGGCAAACGTTGATTTTAAGGATTTACAAAGAAAGTAAAAAAAAAAAAAGGATTTGCAAAGAAAGTGAAAAAGGATTTGTAAATAAAGTAAAAATGAATTTGAACAAATGGATTTGGTTTTTATGACCATCCGTATTTCGATTTTGAAAACAAAGATTTTAATGGTTTTGTTTGTGTGAAAACAGAAATGATAAATAATTGAGTTAGAAGGAAAAATGTTTGATGGCTTCAATGGCCAAATACCCTACGGTTTTGAAAAACTGGTTATGCCTAAATTTTTATGGAACAAAATGATATTTTATAAAACGAAGTGTTTTGTTACTCGAAAGATTTGACAGTTTTCAATGAACACGTTCACGGTTTTTGTAAAGGATTTTTAATGGTTTTGTTTGTGTAAAACCATATTGACTTAGAAGGAAAAATGTTTTGATGATTTCAATAGTCATGTCCATGTTTTTGAGGACTTGTATTTCCTTGATGTTTTATGAAAACAAAGTGGAAATATAATTGATTTGGTATAAAGAATTTGGAAAGGGAATTAGAGCATTTTATCACTTGAGAGAGAGTAGAAATTTTCGTAACAGAAAACAAAGAGAGGTTGAATATGTTTGAATTTTAATTTATTTTGAAGAAGATTGATTTTGGAGATGATTTGGGAAAAATGGAGAATATAATGGTATTTTGAAAATTTACTAACGTATAATTTATTTTTGAATTTTGAAATACATTAGAAAAAAATGTTAAATTTTGAAACGTTGATTTATATCAATGGAAAAGTGATTGTTGTAGATTATATTTTGGAAAAAGATTTTCTTGAGTAAGAAAATGTGAAAAATGAAATATAAAGTTATATTATTTTGAGAAAAGTTGAAAAGGAATTTTTGAAGGTTAAGAAATATTTTCTGTAATGAAATTGTAGTGAAAAATTATTTGCGTAGCTTAAAAACGATTTGAAATGCAGTAAAATATTTTTACGCAATTTGCAAAATGTGTTGAAAATAATATTGATTTATTTAAGTACAAAATAATGTTTGGAATATTGAGGAATATTTTACGTGATTGTAAAATGTTGAAAAATATTTTATGTATCTTAAAAATGATTTGAAATACGTTAAAATATTTGTACGGGATTTGAATTACGTTTAAATATTTTATGTAATTTGAACTACTGTTGAAAAATTAATATGTGATTTAAAAGTGATAGAATATTTTTACGTGATTGTGAAATTTACGGAAAATCGTTATGTGATTTGGAAAGTGTTTTAAATATTTTGAAAATGATGGAAAATGATTTACGCGACTTAAAAGAATGAATTTTAAGTTACGCAATTTTGAAATAGTGGAAAAATACTATGCAATTTGAGAAACGTATATTTTTACGCGATTGAAAAAAAACATTGAAAAATTAGTACGTGGTTTAAAAGTACAACAGAAGAGTTGCAGCATTTTGAAAACGTAACAGAAATGTTACAAAATTTTATAAACGTAACAGTAATGTTACAGTATTGTGAAAATGTAATAAAAATATTTTGGAATTTTAAAACGTAACAAAAGTGTTACGGTATTTTGAAAATGCAACAGAAGTGCTGTGGTATTGTGAAAACATAAGAAAAGTGTAACGGTATTGTGAAAATATAATTAAAATGTTTTGGAATTGTGAAAACGTAACAGAAATGTTACGCGGTTGTGATAACATGACAAAAAGTGTTTTATGGCTATAAAAACATAATAACATGATGATTACTGTTGAACCAGTGTCCATACACTGTATGAGAAAATGACAAGTTTTGCCTGTGATTGGTATTTGGTGCATTTTATATGCATTGGAAAGATATGCCTGTGATTGGCATTGGTGCATTATACATGCATTGGAAAAATATGCGTTGAGGCATATGATTACATTGAACAAATGAAAAGATTTGGCCCTTGTGGTTGGACTTGCACTGATATATTCGTGCATTGTATAAAGTATAGCTAATAAGCTATTTTGGCCCTTGTGGTTGAAGAGGGAATGAGAATTGATAGTGAGATCTATGATGGATCTTGGGGTGCGTCAAGGCGCGGCGGTCGACCAGTGGATATCTGTCTGTGGGCTAAGGCTGGACCATATGCCACTTGGCGATGCAGTCCGTTGCAACGCATTGACGATACCCGACAAGAACACGATTCTTTTCAACGACTAGGAGATTGTCTTTGGGCTAAGGCTGACAATTAACCAGAGCATTCTCCTCGAAATTGTGAAAACCTCCATGGAGTTGTTTTTGAAAAACTGAGTCTATATGCGCATGCATGAAACTGAGCATTTAAATCTATATGATATATTAATTGAGGAATATTGGCTATGACAACTGTTTTGAATACTTGGATTGATATATGATTGGATGATGATAGTTGATTAATAAATATGGTATGATGTATCGGTGTGATATGCTGGAAGTCTGGTATGATATCCCTGTATGATATTGTTGTTTGTATTATCTCTGTGCTGCCATGTTGGTATTAGTGTAGGTGATCTCACCTCTTTGTTATGTTGTTTTGCTGTGTCTATACTGTTAAAATCAAATAATAGAAGGATTGAGTTGTCTTAGACATAACGGGCGATGGATACTCTGAGATTGGTGACAACAATAAGGAGTGGACATTCAGGACTCGAAGGTGTGCAGTGTTGACAAAGGAACAGATGTCTGATGCATCAAGATGGACAGAAAAAGGAATAAGTATGTTGAAGTTTCTCGTTAGTGTTGTACCGTGCTATTAAGTAAGACCCGTCATAGGGTTTGCTACTGTTAAAAAAAAAGAGTCTGTTAATTTTATATTTCTTTTTGAATTGTGAAATATTAATTGGTGTCAATATTGCATAATGAATAGTTGAAATATGATTTTCAATATTACCTAATATTGTCAGTAAATTTACGTTTCAGTAAAGAAGAAATTTTAAAACCCATATTTTACAACTCAAACTTTGTGCGAACTTCTTTTCAGATTTTGAGTCGGGAGTCAGACATGTGATTTTAATACGGTTTTGAAACCCATATTTTTATAACTCAAACCTTTTACGAATTGATTTTCAGATTATGAGTCGGGAGTCGGAAATGTGATGCACTAAGGAAGGTGTTACACTTAATATTAGAGACAATTAAATGCCTAAGTGCAAGTTAAGTTGACTTGATACAGGTTGTAAAGTATTATTATTTAATATTGATTTTAGTATTGTTTACATCAATGAGTGTTGCCATAAGTAAGTGGGAGCAAATTTGTTATTAATGTACTTTGTGCTAGTTGTATATTGATGACTTGTATTTCTTTTGTCGTTAAATGAGAAACAATATTCTATATTGAATTGTTTCTATCATGTGAAAAATCTTGGTGAGTCATTTTGTATCTAAGACATAAAGACCTTTTTAAATCATACTATATTGACAGATTATTTCACAAGGCACATATCATTATAAATTTTGAAATGTGTTTGTGTTCTTGTTGTACATTAATGTTTATTATAGTAGGAGTTGGAGACTATCTTTTGGTTATGTCCTCAATAGTGGTTAAGTATAGGTCTCGTGCTTCCGTTGTTGGTAATCTAATTTTGTGCTCAAGTCTGCATGTGTTTATTTTATGTTTTTATTTTTTGCTATTGTGACACTTGGGTTTTGAGTGAGTTGCTCAAAACCTGCAAACAATTCCATATATGTGTAAGACATTAGGGATTTTGATCTCACTCATATGTTGTCAAGTTTTTTAAGTGGTCATTATAGTTTTGTGAAATATAGATTACCTTATTTGTGAAAATTCTTTTGTGGTTTTGTGTTTGCAATGACAAAGAGGAGTTGACTTATTGTAAAGTGTCATATGGACACTTGTAATCTCCTCAATTATGAATGCAAAGTTTGTAGTTGAAAATGGAGTAATTTTGTGAGACTTTGTGGTTAATAAATTTTGTATACATTTAGCTTAATGTTGTTTTGGTTGTTATGACTACATTTTGGATAACTTTGCAATATTGTGTTTCTATCTATTTTGGTATTTGTGTCGTCGAAGAGAGATGACGAGTTTCTGACTCACATTGAGTATTCTATCATATAATTGATAGTCTCACTAATAATGATGTTACCATTAGAGTATTTTGAAACTTTTAGACTCAATAGGATTGTTATTGTTATTTTGTTTTGATATATCATATTAGTGGAGGAGTGTACATTATAATTATAATTATTATATTGTCTCGAGACTCATTGAAACTGTTGTTTCCATATGTTGTTATTGTGCACGCTTTTGTGATGATATGTCGTATTGTTGGAGACTTTAGTACTCAGTCTCATTTTGTTGTACTGAGATATTTTCTTTGAGTTATTTTGTTGAATCTCAATAGGCATCCTTGGTAGATGCCTGGGTCATTTTGTAGAGAATTGTACATTGATAACACATTTGGGATGCAATTTTGTTGTGCCTTCCCTTTGACCCATATTCCACATTTTGTTAAGTCACCAGGTTATAAGTATCTTGCATGTATGATATCAATACTTCTATCAAGTATGATTTTCTACATTGTTGAGGTGCTTGTAAATCTATTTTGGACCGATGGTTGGAAGTGTTTGCTCATAGTTGACATTCTTGTGACTACGTTAATCTAGAGAGTTGTTTTGTTTAAAATTAAGTGTTTATGTTGTCCAAGTAAGAGATTGTTATTTTTTTTTTAATATGTGTGGACTAGCATAATCACCAATTTTATAAAATCCAAATTAATTGAATGTCAAATGTTATGGAGCATCAATTGGTTTAGGCCATTTGTGATTAATTTTGTTATTGAGCCCTTATAAGTACTTAAACATATACTGATAATGTTGTTTTGGGTTTATGGGCCTTGTGTATGGGTTTTCTATGATGGGTAGGTTAACCCATATTATAAATACAAGGAGATGCCCTTATTCTCATTTTATATGTATTGTGGTTGCCCCATTGAAGTCACAAGAGTTTTGTGCGCATATAGAGAATGAAAGTAGTTTCTCTCCTTTATGACGACAAGGATTCTTGATTATCTTTCTCTCATGGTATATCCTCAAAGATGTGATTTCTCTTTGGTATAAAGTAACTCTATATCGTAAATCTTAATTATTGATTAGTTTATATACATGCCATGAATTAAGGTTAAAGGTGGATCCATTAGTTTTATTCTTATGGATATAAAATTTCTAATAACCTAACTCTTCAATATATGACTATCTTCAATACGTGTGTTCCAGTCACATGTGAAATATGGTAATGGACTATAAGATATAATCCCATGTAGTCTTTCTGATATATGCTTCTTCTTATAATGACAGAGCATATTCAAGTTGCACCTCCACTTCACCCATCATCGGTCGCTTATTTTGGATCACACTTTAAGAATCTTTCTGTGATATCCATGAATACTTCCCAACACCCTGGTGGAATGTTTCCAATGAGAATAGGGTCAATAAGTTGGAAATATAGATATGGATACTAGTATTTTGGCTACTAAAATGCTAAAAATAGGAAAACAAAGAACCAACAAGAAAAATCAACAAGAAATGAGGAAGGATTAGAATGAGTATACTACGAATTGTGCTAGGCACAGTCCTTAAAGTTTTATCTTCGTCCTACCAGGAGCAATGCTCGGTAAAATGGCCTTGATGGGCAACCCTCTAGGATTAGATGTGAGTCTCCTCAGGAACTTGTTCACATGATGATCCTGGTAGTCTGAGCAACAACACCTCACGTTCCAACACCAGAAAACACAACAGAGAGTGTATGGGAGCTCTGTGGTATGCGTACAATAGCTAAAGGAGAAGAAGAACAAGATGAACAATAGTGAAAACAAAAAAAGGTGTGAGAAGTAAGAAATGTAATCTGATGAGTGTATGCTGGGTTCTTTTGGTGGAACAAATAAATAGACCAAGGTAGCTTACTAAGTAAGCAGCCCAACTGATATATCTCAACGGTCCAAAGAGATATATTAGTCTCCAAGGGGACTGGCAAAAGACAAGCCCAAGATAAACCCGAGTCAAGCCCATGCGCACACAGATGAGATGTGACAGGGCAGGGTGAAGTGCGCGTATATGTGTATTAAGTTAAGCTCAAGTCCACACATTTACCTTAATACCATAAGGTATTTACCCAAAGATATAGTCTATATATAAACATTCTTCAAGAATTTATTCTACTCAATGTGGGACGTAGTCTTATATAAAACACACATAAAGTTACTCTAAGTTTGAAACACTCTTACAACCAAAGTCTAACAATTCCCCATATGTTTCAAACTTAGAAGAGTAAAATGAAAATATCATGCATTAGGGAAGTATCCAAAAGGATTTGAACTTCATCCTTAGGAAAAGGTGGGTGACAATCCTGAAGAAGTGTGGTAGAGAAACCTCTTTGAACCCATTTCAAAGATAACGGTTAGAACACATCCATTGGCCACATAACATTCCCAAGAGATATGTTGCTCTTAGCCATTTTGTGCTTTATCATATCATGTGTTATCCTGAAATCGTCAGAGCTCTAGAGTTTATGCCCAAAACTCATAGGAGACAGCACCATCTCCACTCTCACTTAGGTGACATCCATCAAAAGTAGTATGTTGTAGTAGATACCCTATCCTCATTGAAGACTATGGACCCATTAAGAGCAAAGCTCATCCTATCACGCTAACTACAACAGTACTACCAAACACCATAGGGAGGGACTCATCCTTAATCATCTCATATGATGGTGGAATACACAAATAAAAGTGACAATACCTTTTCACTGATATTCATATGACTTCACTTACCATATTGAAACCACCTTCATGTGACCTCCAATCACAGTGGTTGGGTGTCCATCAAACCATCTCACTTATGGGTATCAGTCCCATCCCCCTCGATGTTTCATTTACCAGCGTCCTAGGAAGAGGCTTAGTTAAAGGATTAGCCAAATTCTTCTTTGACCTCACAAAATCCATAGATATCATATTATTCTCAACCTGCTATCTCACAATATTGTGTCTCAACCTTATATGCCAACTCTTCCCATTAGAAATTCTATTCTGGTCAAGCAATGGCAACCTGACAGTCATAATGAATAGACACAAATGTCTCTATTCTATTCCACAAAGGTATATCCACTAATAAATTCTTTAGCCACTCTGCCTTGGATCCCGCCTTCTCTAAGGCTATAAATTCAAACTCCATTGTGGACTTGGCAATATAAGTTTGCTTGGTTGACTTCCAAGAGATAGCCCCACCTGCTAACATAAACACATAACCACTAGTAGATTTTAATTCATCAGAGTCAAAAATCCAATTTGCATCACTATAACCTTCTAAAACTGAAGGATAACCAGAATATACCAAACCATAATTAATAGTTCCTTTCAAGTATATCAAAATTATATTCAAGGCAATCTAATGCATATCACTAGGATTATCTGTATACTTACTCAATCTATTGACAGCATATGCAATATCAAGTCTAGTACAATTCATCAAGTACATCAAGCTACCAATTATATGAGCATATTCAATTTGTGATACACTATCACCATTATTTTTCATAAGATGCAAACTAGAATCAAAAGGTGTCGAAACAGGTGTGCAATCATAATATCTAAATCTCTTAAGCGTGCTTTCAACATAATGTGATCGAGACAAAATATCAAGTCTAGTACAATTCATCAAGTACATCAAGCTACCAATTATACGAGCATATTTAATTTGTGATACACTATCACCATTATTTTTCATAAGATGCAAACTAGAATCAAAAGGTGTCGAAACAGGTGTGCAATCATAATATCTAAATCTCTTAAGCGTGCTTTCAACATAATGTGATCAAGACATAATAAATTTATCATGCTTCTTAATCAATTTAATTCCAAGAATCACATTTGCAACACCTATATCTTTTATATCAAATTGAGATGCAAGAAAGCTCTTAGTATCATTTAGAATATCTAATGATGTTCCAAATAAAATAATCACACCAACATTATTATCAAATTTTCTATATATGCATTTATCTGATTCATTAGTCATATAACCATTTGATATCATGATACTATCAAATTTCTCATACCATTATTTAGGAGCTTGCTTTAAACCATAAAGAAATTTAACAAGTTTATATATCTTGTTCTCCTTTCCCTTAACCACACATCCCTCGGGTTGTTCTATGTAAGTCTCCTCTTCAAGATCACCATTGAGAAATGTAATTTTTACATCCATTTGATGCACAACAAGATTATGTATTGTTGCTATGGCAAATAAAACTTTAATGGATGCAATTCTATTTACCAGAGAGTAAGTATTAAAGTAATCAATATTCTTTTGTTGTTTATATCCTTTGGCTACCAATCTATCTTTATATTTATCAACACTACCATCTCGTTTTAATTTCTTCTTAAACACCCATTTATATCCAATAGATTTTATTTTAAGAGGAAAATTAACTAATTCCCAAGTATGATTAGACATAATAGATTCAATTTTGGCATTTATAGCATCTTTCCAAAAAGGAGCATCAATAGAAATAATAGTATCATTATAAGTCAAAGGGTCATCAGAAACAAGATAAGTATAATAATCATCTCCAAAACTATTTTCTTTCCTATTTCTCTTACTTCTTCTTAATACATTATCATGTTTATCAACAACATCATCATACAAGTTATGAAAGTCAACAACATGCTTCTTTTTAATTTTCATAGGAAACACATGGTTAAAGAATGATGCATTACAAGATTCAGTAATAGAGTTATGTTCAAGCACATCACTTTTCACAACAAGAAATCTATATGCAACATTATTTTGAGCATAACCAATAAATACATAATCACATGTTCTAGAACCAAGCTTTCTTTTCTTAGGGTCTGGAAGCATAACTTTAGCCAAACACCCCCACACTTTAAGGTGTCCTAGATTATGTTGCTTATCAAACCAAAGCTCATAAGGTGTTTTACTAAGTTTCTTATATGGAACCCTGTTTTGTATATAACAAGTCAAAAGAATAATTGCCCCCCACATAGACATAGATAAGTTGAAACTAAGAAGCAAAACATTCATCATTTCTTTTAGAGTTCTATTCTTTCTTTCTATTATGCCATTAGATTCAAGTGAATATAGTGGAGTTATCTCAAGTATTATGTCATATTATTCACAAAATCCATTAAAAGGATTAGATTCATATTCACCACCTCTATCACTTCTTAACCTCTTGATTTTCTTTGCATGATGGTTTTTTGCCTCATTCTTATACTGAATAAACATTTCAAAAGCTTCATCCTTAGTTTTTAGTAAATACAACTTAGTGTATATAAAGTAATCATCCACAAAGTTATATAAAACCTTTTACCTCATCTTGTCATTGTTTGTTTTAGATCTCCCAAGTCACTATGAACAAGTTCAAGCAACTCACTTTGTTTTGGTACTTGTTTAGAAGGTTTCTTGGTCATTTTAGTTTCCACACAAATGTCACATTTATCAAAATTTGGGTTGTCCAATTTGTTAATTCCATTTCTTTCAATTTCAAGATATAAGATATATTCACATGTCCAAGTCTACCATGCCAAACATCAAGAGAATCAACCAAGTAAGCAAAAGATGAACTTTTTTCATTATTATTTGTAACTATATTTTAGACATATAAACCATCACTAAGATAAACTTTTTCCATTGTACAACTCTTTTTTGGACAAGGTAACTATGTTACTATCAAAGGTTACCTTCATATTAGCATTATTAAGGAGATAAACAAACACCAAGTAATGTTTAATTTATTGGCAGGTACAAAAAACATATCAGATAGCACATGAGTTTTTCTAAATGTCATTTTTAATGACACATTTTCTTTACCTAGTACCAGAACTTTGCTTAAATCTCCTAGGTAAATATGTTCTTTCCCATCCTCCATGGTAGTAAACTCAGAGAAAATCCTCCCTCTTATCACAAATGTGCTCTGCGGCACCAAAGTCCATAATCCAACCCTTGACTTCCTTCACTGAAAAGCATTCAGACACCACCACCACTATAACATCATCTTGGTGTTCCACTATGTTTGTATTAGCTTTGGATGATGGTCCTCCTCCACCTCTTCCTCCTTAGTTGTTTCTCTTGAATCTACAACTTGATGCAAAGTGACATGTTTTGCCACAAATAAAACAAGTACCTTTCTTCCCTTGAGGGGGTTAGTTAGTATCATGTTTCTTGAATTGAGGCTTAAAAGATTTAAAGTTATGATTCTTATGACTATGAGAAGAATGCCTAGAATGTACATTTCTAACAACATTTGCTCTAGCATACATCTTCTTAGCATATTGCTCACTATTTTTATCTTCAATTTTAATATGCACTATTGTTTCTTGCAAAGTCATGGCCTTTCTCTTTTGCTTAAAATTTAGTTTATAATCCTTCCAAGAATCCAGTAATTTATCAAGAAGAGTTTGAGAAACAAACCTTTCCGGTAGAATGTCTCCTTCCTTTGCAAGATCTTCTACAAGCTTAGTAAACTCATTACTTTATGAAATAACACTATTATCATCAACCATTTGAAATGCATTAAAATTATGAATAAAAATTTCTTACTACCTTCTTCCTTTGTGTAATGCCCTAATACCAATACTGTATACAAACATATGAGCAAACATATACATGTTATCCAGAATATGAACAAACCTTATCCAGAATATACATGAGCAAACAAGATTAGGCATGTCACTTCTAACATTAAAATATCATACCACTTTAATAATAACTATACACGTTATTGTATAGAACCTTGAGAGGGAAATGTAACTCATACATGAATAACTAAACATATGAAAAGACTATTCTTTACTGACATATGAAGTACAACTAACTAGTACATCAGTATATGTATGTTTACAAACTAAGCCTCCAAGCATATGTAAAATATGTACAACTAGTTCAATCCATTCCAATAACTATGAATATACCGCAACGAACACAAGAGTAAATACATCTACTCTAAGTTATCAACTTCATCTTTTCTCCTTGGAAGGATTTCGTGCTGGAACTATCATAGAAACAAAGCAAATGGGTGAGAATTAAAAAATCCATAGTAGTTTAACACATAAAGTGACATCATAATAACTCCAGCTGGTTTGGAGATTAAATCAATAATTTAAATACCATATAGAAAGGTGGCAAAAGCCAAAACTGTTCCCTTATCTTCCTGAGGCAGAAAATTCAATTATAATTATGGTTCAATTATCACATAATTAACCATTTATAATTAATCAACTTAATACCAATAGATTATGGAGTGCAACAAATAATTGAGTCACTACTCAACATCATTAGAATATTCACATACTCTCTTTATGTAAATATTCACAAAGCAAATCCATAATCTATATACATAGTCAACATCTCTTTGATGACATAAAAACTGCTCACATAATTGTAAGTCTTATGTTCTTGCTCATATAATGTTCCATAATAATGCTTATGAAATGTCTCATGATAATGCTTATGAAATGTCCCATGGTAATGCTTAAGAAATGTCTTATGATAATGCTTATCAAATATCATGCCTCTTGCATATTCCCAAGAACCCAATTCCTTATATTTTCTAGGTAGGGAGGAAATGTTACCTCTTGGCCCGATTGATGAGGACCCTATTAGGAAGCCTTATACTAGGAATTTATGATCCTCTTCCTCATCAAGGTTCATCTCTTAAATTCCCATCTATGATAAGGAAACTAAATGAGAAATCTCGCTTTGAGAATTTATGATCTCCTTATCGAGGATCATCTCCTACAATTCTTTGGCCAAATGACTGTGCACATTATATAAGGTTATAATACTTAAGGAATAGTAAGTATAAATCACTCCTCCTCGAGCTCCATATCATGTAGTTCCATGTACAATGAGCACACACCACATCAAATCATCATAAGCTCAACTTCAACAAAGTAAAGGAGCAATTCATAATAAACATGTAATTCTGGCTCAACTTTAGTAATTAAAGGAGTAATTCATGTTTCTAGTACACTTTCATGAACATGAGAAACATATAAGTCAAATTCATCTCATTATGTATTTATCTAGTGCACAAGGTTCCACTTCTTAACTGAACTCATAGCACAAAAATCATCACCTCACAATGGAACTAAATACACAATATTATCACTACTCAAGTGAACTAAATGTACATTGCAATCATCATTTCATAATTCTATGTTAACATCAAATCTCCAATAAACTAGGCACACACCCCATTATCACTTCACAAGTATAATGAGTGTACAATGTCATTATTCTTCATAGATATGCTAGATGAGTATTAACACCATAAAATACTCCAATTAGAACATCAATCTCCAATACATATTATAAATATGTGTTACATTTGGTCCCATAAAGCAGAGAACTTTGTTTTTTCAAAACAATAGAGAGTAATCGATTACCCACTCATGATAATCGATTACCACATGCTAAATCTCGAAACAAGAGCTTGGTAATCGATTACCAGCTAAAAATTTGCAAGTTAGTGGCTTGGTAATCAATTACCAACATGTGATAATCGATTACCCTCTTGTGATAATTGATTACCACATGAAATTCTCATTTCGCATAAGCTTGGTAATAGATTACTCACTCATGGTAATCGATTACCAGCTATAGTAAATTAGAAAACAGAGGTTTTCAAGCATAAACACCTATAACCAACCACTTTTAAACCAAAACACCAACTCTACTCATCATATGTTCTCAACCAACCATAAGAATGGTTTGACAATAATGACCAAATCATGAAACTCATATTCACAATTCCTTGTTTATAAAGTTTCGAGCTATTTCTAAGTTCAACATTTATAAACATAACATTCACACATCATCTATACTTCATCTATCACAAATCCATACCAAGTTCATCAACACAATTTCTTGGTAACAAAAGAGAAAAGAATGAAGTAAAGGAACATTACAACCCTATCTTGATGAAGTTCCTTTCCTTTTTATTTCTCTCTTTCCTCTTCCTTCTTGTTGATTATTATCCCCTTCCCTGGTCTTTCCTTCTTTTCTTTCTCTTCTTCCCTCCACTAGAAACTGTGTGAAAAGAGAGTAAAAAATGAGAAAAGATAAGTCAAAGGAAATGATAAGATGAAGGGGGGCAACGGAATAGTTTGGAGGGATAAGGTTGGAAAACTTTGGTGCTAACTAGAAATGTTATATCTCTTAGAGATACTTTGATCTTCCATTAACAAGTTTTCTAACCTTCATAGGTGTTATAGAAAATTCTAGGATTCATTTCATTCCTAGACTCATCATTTGCTAATTATTCATATATACCATTAACAACCACTAAGCTCTATTAGTCTTCTTTAACTTAAGTTAAATCTAAGGAGTTAAACTAATATGCCTTCAGGTATTTGCCTTAACCTGTGATCCTTCTAAGAATAATCTCCATCCTCTATTTAACATTTTCACAAAATTTTATAACTTTCCAAGCTACTTACCTATTTAATTTGACATTTAAACTCTTATCCTGTGTTATTAAACATGTCAAACCAATTCAGTTGATTCTCCAAAATTTATAGCATCATATTTTATTCATTTGTGACCTAGAAATAAATTTCTCATATTTATTTCCATCATCTAAGTAGTTTATACTAAATTCTGAGTCATTATAAGCTATTTTTCACATTCAGTGTTATAGCAATATATCCAAACTGACTCAGAAGGTCACCAGAATTAATAGGTATCTCATACAAGTGTTACTGAACTTCTATAACCATAATTAAGACTAATAGGTTAGGGAGGATGTTACACTTTGCATGATCATCTACAAGCTTAGTAAACTCATTAATTTGTTAGGTAACACTCTTATCATCAATAATTTGGAATGCATTAAAATTATGCACAAGAAATTTCTTACTACTTTCTTCCTAATAATTATATTTTTGAACTGAAGCATTCCAAATATCCTTAGCAAGAGCAAAATGACAGTAAATATTATATAAATTATTTGATAAAGCTCTAAGAATTGTGTGCCTACACAATTTATTTGCCATTTCCCAAACCTCTAAAGCTTGTTAGTAATTTTTGAGGTCTTCCTTTTGTTTAGGTTCAACCAAAACAAGATTAGTTTTACTAAAATCAAGTACTTCCAAAATTTAAGGGTTTATCTCTGTCCTACCAGGAGCAATGCTCGGTGGAATGACCTTGATGGGCAATCCTCCAATTTAGATGTGGATCTCCTTAGGAAATCGTCCACGCGATGAACCTAGTAATCTGAGCAACAACACCTCATGTTCC
Source organism: Ormosia emarginata (assembly GCA_029884605.1). Taxonomy (NCBI): domain Eukaryota; kingdom Viridiplantae; phylum Streptophyta; class Magnoliopsida; order Fabales; family Fabaceae; genus Ormosia; species Ormosia emarginata. The sequence continues at coordinate 7,164,424 of JAQQTP010000056.1, read as the reverse complement.
AACACCAGAAAATGCAACAGAGAGTGTAGGGGAGCTCTCTGGTATGCATACAATAGCTAAAGGAGAAGAAGAACAAGATGAACAATAGTGAAAGAAAAAAAGGGGCATAAGAGGTAAGTAATGAAATCAAATGAGTGTATGTTGGGTTCTTTTGGTGGAGCAAATAAATAGACCAAAGTAGCTTACTAAGTAAGCAGCCCAATGGATATATCTCAACAATCCAAAGAGATATTTTGGTTTCCAAGTAGGCTGACAAAAGATAAGCCTAAGATAAAACCTAGTCAAGCACACACGTACGCAGACAAGACACGACAGGGCAGAATGCACGCGTGTGTGTGTTTTAAGGTAAGCCCAAGTCCATACATCTACCTTAATACCATAAAGTATTTACCCAAGGATATAGTCCATATATAAACACTCTTCAAGAGTCTATTCTACTTAATGTTGGACTTAGTCTTATACAAAATACACATAAGGACACTCTAAGTTTGAAATACTCTCAAGATCCAAGTCTAACATCATAAACTCCTCAGCAATGAACCTCCGCAATAGAGTTATGAATGTTGGCATGTCATCAATTCCTCTCTCCAATAATGTTGGCTATCCAACTTGGCCAACTTTTCAAAATTGTTTGCTTGTCTTTTGCGTATACCACCTCTAATAGAACCATACCAAAGAAATAAAACTTTTGCTTTATCATTGACCGAAATGTTATAGGAACACTCAGGGGCTATGTAACTATGTGTACCTACACGAATGTCATCATTTGATATTAGCATGGTTTTAAATTGAGGTCGCAGTCGCAGTCGCAATTACGGTTACGTTGTGCTTCTCGAAATTACGAATAATTTCTACAAAATTGCAGAGACCACCAAAATTTCAATATTGTAACCTTAATGCAAGAAATAGTCCCTATAGGGAAAGTCTGAAAATTGAGAGTTTAGGCACCATATTGTTATCCTAAAGAATGTTTTTGGGATTTATGTCACAATCAAAGATTGTGCGCTTGGCTGCTATGTGAGGTATTATAGTCCATATGCTACTCCTATGTAGATCTTTAGCCTTTTCAATTATGAGAATGGTTCCATTTTCATATCACTACAATACAAGCTATCTATTTGTGGTGATTTTTTGTCAAAGTGATGACTACTTCACTTTTGATTCAAGATCTAATGTCTAGGAGCAAATCGACTTCTCTCAAGACTTTCAAGTATCTAGTGATTGATAAGATTCTGATGCCAAAGTGTTAAATAATTGTCAATCAATCAAGCATCAATCAAAATGAAGATTAGCATCAGATGTGTCAAAAGAAACTATTTGCTCGAGTAAATGAAACATCAAAGTAACAAGTACGTCAAAATAAACTAACTAGAAGTAAATTGATGGAAGGAAAATGTCAAAAGTAAACTTATTGAAAGTAAACTTGAAAGAAATATAAATAGAAAAGTAAAGTAAATGTTGAAAGTAAACTTGATGGATGTAAACTGATAGAATGTAAAAATGGTAGAATGTAAATTGTAGGAATATAAGTGTTGGAAATGCCAATTTCGATGCAAAGTAATGACAAAAACATGCTAAGAGTGTTGTGTGTGCAAAAATAAAGATTAAACAAGGAAAATATGCTAAAAAATGCTTGAACATTGAAGAACATGAAGAACAACGTAAATGCAAAAATTAAATATGTTAAAGTATAAATTTGCATTAAGTTAGAAAAACATGAAAATAACTCGTTGAAAAGGAGAATGCATTGAAATTACTTTAAAAGCAAGTAAATTGCAGATTTAGGAAAGAACTTGGAAGATAAAAAACCAAAAATATGGAAGGACAAATAAGAACTTGAAAGAACTAAAATTGAAATTGCATTAATTGGAATGTAAATTGTACAACAAATTATAAACATCTAGAAATATAAAGAGGCACGTGAATTGAAAGTGGCAGCCATACTTGACTATAACCCATCAATCCGTCAAGCCATGGGTGTTGCTCTGGGGACTTAGAAACTATAGGAAGTATAGGGTGTTTGCAAGCAAATAGACTAGCCTATTTTTCTTTGTTCTAACCCTTATTTATAGGTAACCAGCCTCTCCCTTTGGCGCCTAAATTTGAACTTTATAACTCTAAGATGCTACCACTTGGCAATCATGCAAATTTCAACATGTGCTTATTGTAACATTCTCTCCAACCTAATGGAATTAATCAGGGTTATAGAAGCTCAATAAAACCGGTATAAGACACTAGTTAATTTTGGTAACTAGCTGGCGTAGTTTGAGCATAAATCTATAATACTGAATATGAGAAATAGCTCCTATAAAATTTGGACTTTTTTTAAAATGATTAAGAAAGTAGAAATAAATGAGGAAGATTTATTTCTAAGCTATGAACAATTAAAATGCATATCTAAAAGCTTCTTAATTTAATTCCATAAGTTTAATTTAACCTAGGAAAGAATAATGAAGCTTAGAGACTAATATTGCAGTATAAGAAAAGTGGTAGAATATTAATACAGAAAATAGAATAAAATCCTAGAATTTTCTATGATACCTATGAAGGTTAGAAAATCCATTTCTGAAAGACTAAAGTGTTCTTAGCAGATAAAAGCTTATCAGTTGGATCTACTTTTTGGAAACTTTCCTACATCCTTCACTAATGCATTCTGATGGAACACATCTAAAGTGGGATATTTTGTTGACTTTTGTCACTTGTTTTCCCATTCTCTCATGTTTCCTATCTTCTCATTCCTCATTCTCTCACTTTCCATTCTTATTCTCTCATTCTCTCTTGTCTTCACGCACCAGTAGAGGAAGGGAAAAAGAAAAAGAAAAGTAAGAAAGAAACAAAGGAAGAAGAAGGAGGAAACAACCAAGGAAGGAGAAAAGGAAAAGGGAAAGGGAAGACGAATGTGTCAAGTTAAGGTAGGGGTTTTCTTTACCTTTTCTATTATTCTTTTTTTTTCAAAGTTTTGGAAAACTTGAGATTTGGATGATGATTTTGAAATGGTAAAGATGATTGTGTGTTGATTATGATTTGAGACTTGATTCCATGGTTTGATTCATGATTAGTTTTAAGATTTGAAAAATGGATCTCATATCCATATCGAGATTTGTTATTTTACGAGTGAGTTGAATGCATATTTATGTTGGTTTGATGTTGATATTTACCTTTATTGGTTTGATTTGGGTTGAAATGGCTTAAAAGCTCTGTTTTCTGCAAGATTCGAAGTGGTAATCGATTACCACAAGTTAGTAATCAATTACCAAACTTCTTGAGTTGTGAAATGAGTTACTTGGTAATCGATTACCAAGCTTTTGGATGAGTGGTAATCGATTACCAAGGATTGGTAATCCTTGGAAATCGATTACTAGCTGCCCAAAAACTCATTTCGCAACTCCAAAAGCTTGGTAATCGACTAGCAGGGTTCTGGCAAGCTGGTAATCGATTACCAAGGTCTGGTAATCGATTACCAAGCCTCTGTTTTGAGGTTTGTGATATGAAAATGATGGAAATAGAGTTCTTTATCCTATATAACCTAAATAAAAACCCAAAACCTTAGATTGAAAAATTATGATTTAATTAAATGTGATATGATTATGCATCCAAACAATTTGAGAAATGATTTTTATGGTGTCATTGCATTAAATGAGATTGAATGATGGATTTGATTATCGATGATAAGAAATATCTTTATATGCATATCATTGCATGTTTGATCAATAGAAGGTTGACATGAATAACTCAGGATGATATTTGATTTACATGAGTAACCTATTATCTAGGATATCCTTGGTCTTAGTGCGAGACTTGGAAATGGTGGTTGAGGAGGGACATTCCCTTACCACCTGAGTTATTGAGGTTGAGGATAGATAATTCCTTCCCTCTTTACCTTAGCTCTACTTGGATGAAATGTAGTTGAGGATAGATAATTCCCTCTTTACTTAAAGTATTCCTGTAACACCCTTGTGCGGATTTCACATTTATGATGCAATAAAATAAAATCTTACCCAAGTTATAAAACATTTGATACATAATTAATATGAGTTATAAAATTTTTCCTTTTATACTCGATATCATTAAATAAAATAACAGGGAACATAAAATAAAACACACTATTATCACACTCCATAATATACATACGATTTGTCTTAAGTTGTACAAATAATTTACAACTACAAATATTTAATAAAGCAGTAAAGAGTCAGCAAAATACTAAAACATAAAGTGTTCAAGTGCACATCAAAGATTCCTAACCCTCCGATGGATCACTCTCAGATGGATCCTCGGATGACAGAAATCCAGGATGTCTCGCAGCTCTACGGACATGAGTCCGTGCTATCGACACACTACTGATCTCACTAGGCGCATGGAAAATACCTCTCCAATAACGCCTAAGAGTCAGAGGCATCTCAAGATGTAGATACAGAGTAGTAGCAAAGATAGGCTCCTCGTTAAACTCTCTACGTAGGGACACAATCAAATGCCCCACATAGACAACCGATCCTCTATCCTCCCGTAGTCGCCAGGCTTCGAAGCCTCCGTGAAACTCAAGCCTCACAAAACTAAAGAATCCCGGCAATGTCATGATCACAAGTCAGTCCAAATGATATGGATGATCTGACGGCTCGTACTCATCAAACTGATCACCTGTCTACTGATCCTCGGGGTACAGAATCCCTAGAGGTTGTTCCTCTTCCTCTTCCTCAAACTACTTACAGAATATAAATAATAATACAGAAACACATACAAATAAAGAGGTGAGACAATATACATCAATACCAGCATGGCAAATAAGAAAACGACAATACAACAGATATCACAGTTTAACACAATAATACATACCACAATATCACAAATAACAACACAATATAACACAATAATGCATACTATAGTATCATAAATAATAACACAATTTAACTCATCATACATAATATCTCAAATAATAACATTATGATGCATACCACAAATGCAAATGTATAACGACTCATTCCTACTCCATGGAGCTAGACACAGACATCAGAGAGAATGATCTGAAAAGAACTATCAGTACCTCAGACTGCCCAACCAAACTATTACACTGTCCAATGTCGTGTCTATAGCCCACAGTCCAAAACATCGTGTAGTATTACACAGTCCAAATACGTCGTGCACTACAGGTATTGTACTAAATAGTCTCCACAAGATCTCGATTAAGAATAGTGCGTGTCGAGATCATTAGTGTGTTACCAGTTACTACGGCCCAAAGGAGCGACCAACTGTCCACATGTGGAATACTCCGCACACTAATGCCTCCAAGTCCACTCAATGAACCACATTACGCTTATCACACTGACAACACGGTGTAATTCGTCTCGTCAATCAATCGCCAATTTCAACCCAATTGACACGACTCTCAATGCATGAATAAGAACTATAATTATAAAAATACCCTTGGTCTAAAAATGTTACCATATTTACAAAAAAATGCCCTCAATCTCAATATTCCCAAATATAGTACGTCTCCACTTCATAGTACCATATCTCGACATGTCCAGATCCACCACTTTGGCCCGACAGCAAAACTCACTATTCCAATTAGTCGTGTAGAAATTTTATCGCGTTTTCACAATCGCGTCACTTTTACAAACGTTTTTAAATAGCGTAAATATATTTTGACGTTTTTGAAATCGCGTAAATATTTTTAAATCATTTTTTCAATCGCGTAAGATTTTTAAATCGTTTTCTTAACCGTAAAGCTTAAAAATCATTATTTTAAATAAGCGTAAGCTATTTCTAATATTTTTAAACTACGTAGAATATTTTTCTTACGTTATAAATATATTATGAAACTTTCTCTTTTATTTGTCCATTTCTAATAAATTTTAACAACATTTTGTCTAGAAAATCTATTAAAAATGTGTTTTCTACGTTTTCCTTTGAAAATCAACTTACTTTAATTATAACTATTATTTACACTTTGAAACTCACTAACGTGCTTCAAAACCTAAAGTGAGCTCTACATTAGCATTTTTCAAGAGTTTACTGTATTTCTCATTCATAGTAAAATCCTCTAATTTTAGCTTCTAAAATTATGTTCATTCATTTTATTCCCCAAAGATTCATTGAAATTAAATTCTTTTGTAATTAACTACTAAATCTCCCTTGGAAAATAATTTTAGAAATCAAATATATGTTATATGGCATGTTGGCCGAATTTAACAAAATCTTTGCATTTCGTCTTTAAATCATTTTCCATCTTCTAAATCATTTTGGAATTCATTGATTTACCTAAATTCATTAAATCCTTCCTTTAGAAAATGGTTGAGAACATTTTGGTTCTCTTTTTCTTGGTGAAGTCGTGAGCTCCTTTTTGTATTCTTTGGAACACTCATGCAATCCTTACATGTTATTCACATCCTATATTAATAATCGTACATTTATAAACACATGCAATATATTTTAAAGCTATAGACATGCATACAAACAAAATCAAACACAAATAAGGAAAGCATCTAAATAACCAAACAAGTGAATCCTTATGGATTCTTCACACACATACAATCCATTTTCTCATCACCACATAAGGTTGATGAGATTAAATCTCCCTCTTACCTTAAAGGAAGACAACTCCTTCTAACTCTCCTCCTATGGTTTTCGTGACCTTCCAAGAGAAACCTAAAGATCTTAAACAAAAATTTAAAGAGTCATAACTATAGGAGAAAAACATAAACCATGGATCAATCATGGCTTAGAACCCTAGAAATCATGTTAGAAGTAAGAAACAAGAATTTTCACCTTGTAGCAAAAATCTCCAAAGTGATTTTCCAAGCTCAAGATGAATTTTTTTGGAAGAACTCTCAACTAGAGATGTTCTTAGAATGGTATTTGGATTTGAAAAGTTAGGTTAGATGAAAATTTAGATGAGTATAGGTGTGGGAAATGGTGTTGGCCGAATGGCTCAAAGAAGAAAGCAAGAGAATTGTTCTTGATGTTCTTGTTTTTGGAGAAGGTTGAAATGAAAATGGCTAAGTAAAAATGGTCTCCTTTACCCTACTTGGCCGTGAACTTCATCAAAGGTCGTGGCCTCCTTTGTTGACTCCTCCTAACACTTGACAACCTTAGATTTGATCAATGGTTGATATTAAAGGCTTTGGCTCCAAGCTTATCTCCCATTGGTGTAGAAAAAACTAGTCATCAAATGACTAAGCCTTCTTGACCCTTCTTGAAAGCTCTTGGCCAAATGGCCCAAATGAAGAGCAAACCAAGTTTGTGCTTCTTCATGCAATCTAGTTACACTTAGGTGCATTTAGTTAGTTTGCTTAGTTACTTAATTAGCCATTTAGTTAGCTAGGATGACTAACCATCTCCTAGATTTCTCTAGAACCTTCTCTAACTAGAACTTAAATAGATAGCTAACTAGGTTTACTTCACTTAGTTACTAAACAAGCTTCCTATGTTAACTTAGTTAGGTTTTACGCCAACTTAGTTAAGTTTTCTAGTTTAATCTTAACAAGTCCAACCACTTTTGTGGACTTAATTTCTATTGGTCTAGAATTTTCAAGCCACTATTGTTGACTAGTTCCTATTGGCTTAGGATTTAATCTAGCCAGAAACGTTGACTAGTTCACTAAACGTGGGTCCCACAGACTTTTCCTGGGCCCATCGTTTTTTGGAGCAATTTCTACTATTTTTGAGACAAGAGAGTCTTGTCAAATAAAATAATATTATAATAATATAAAATTATTTTATTACATAATTAAATTCTACAAATTAAAAGATTAATATACATATCACTCGGGATTGAGTTTAGTAAGATCCCACAGCTCTGAATAATTAAAATAAGATTTTTTCGGCTAAAAAATTATTATTTTCTTAACTCAGAGTAAATCACACAAAACACTCAAATATAATCACGAAACAGTCAAACTCAATTTATAACTCACAGAAAATATAAAACAGTACATTTGGGACAATATTATAATTAACCCAAAAGTTTGGGGTGTTACAACTCTCCCGCACTAATAAAAATTTCGTCCCCGAAATTTATCGTACCTCAGAATAGTTGAGGGTATTGCTCCCTCATCTTATCCTCCAGCTCCCACGTAGCATCTCCCGTTACATCATTCCATATTACCTTTACCAGCTCAATCATCTTCCCTCAAAGCTGCTTTACTCTTCTATCCTCAATCTTAACAGGAAGTGTCTCATACGTCAAATTATCCTTCAGTTGCACTTCATCGGACTGTATAACATGCGTCGGATCGGGAATATATTTTCTTAGTTGAGACACATGGAATACATTATGTAGATTTGATAGAAAATGGGGTAAAGCTATTTGGTAGGCTACAAGACCTATCCGACGAATGATTTGATAAGGTCCAATGAACTTAGGAGTGAGCTTCCTGGACTTAATAACCCTTCCAACACCAGTCATAGGTGTTACCCGCAAAAGCACATGCTCACCTTCCTCAAATTCAAGAGGTCGCCTTCGCTTATCAGCATAACTCTTTTGTCTACTTTGAGTCGTCCTCATCTTCTCCTGAATCATTTTCACCTTTTCTGTTATCTGTTGCACAAGATCAGGCCCAACGGTAATACTCTCTCCATCCTGATACTAACACAAAGGTGTCTGGCATCGTTGTCCATATAAGGCTTCATAGGGTGTCATCCCTATACTTGAGTGAAAACTATTATTGTAGGTGAATTCTATCAAAGACAAGAATTCATCCCAACTCCCTTGTTTTTCCAACACACAAGCACGCAACAAATCTTCCAATGACTGTATCGTTCTCTCCGTCTGACCATTAGTCTACGAATGATAAGCAGAACTCAATCGTAGTTTAGTTCCCATGACTTCTTGCAAACTTTACCAGAACCTTGACGTAAACCTCGGATCTCTATCATAAACTATACATATAGGTACACCATGAAGTCTAACAATTTCGCTGATGTACATTTGGGTTAATCTTTCCAACGAATACTTAATATTGATCGGCAAGAAGTGCGCTGACTTCATAAGCCTATCAACTATCACCCATATAGCATCATGACCCTTCCTCATTCTTAGCAATCCATTAACAAAATCCATTGAGATACTATCCCATTTCCATTCTGGAATAGCTAATGGTTGTAACATACCAGCAGGTCTTTGATGTTCTACTTTTGCCTTCTGACAAACCAGACAAGACGTCACACGTTCCGCTACATCTCTCTTCATTCTTGGCCACCAAAATATCCGCTTTAAGTCTTGATACATCTTAGTCATCTCCGGATGCATACTCAAATCACTAGTATGAGCTTCATCCAAAATTGTTTTCTTAAGATCGGGATCATCAGGTATACAAATTCTCCCCTCAAATCTTAAGATTCCATCAGATCCTTCCTCCACCGTCGCCTTATGACCTTGCTTCAAAAATTCCTTTTCATTCTGTAAAAATGAATCTTCATCCTGTTTCTCTCGAATCACATCCAGCAAGTCATTCAAGATCACAACCTTACTTAGATGAATCTTTCCTGACACCAATTCCACTGACAACCATAGATCTCTGAATTAGTTAATCAATTCCTCCTCCTTTATCATCATGGTAGAAACACTGATCACTTTTCTACTCAAGGCATCCGCCACCACATTAGCCTTTCCTGGATGGTATTGAAGTTGAAAATCATAGTCCTTCAAGAATTCTAACCATCGCCTCTGCCTCATGTTCAATTCCTTTTGATCAAACAAGTATTCCAGACTCTTGTGATTACTAAAGACATTGAACATAGCTCCATACAAAAAATGTCTCCACACTTTCAATGCAAAAACCACTGCGGCTAGTTCCAAATCGTGCGTTGGATAATTCCTCTCATGCACCTTCAACTGTCTTGAAGCATAAGCCACCATATTTCTATTTTGCATTAATAGACATCCTAATCCTTGGTAAGAAGCGTCACAATACACCTCAAAAGATTTGTTAGGATCCGACAAAATCAGCACTGGTGCAGTCATCAATCTTTTCTTCAACTCTTAGAAACTTGCTTCACGTTCCTCCGTCCAATCAAAAGTTTGACTCTTCCTTGTGAGCTGCGTAAGTGGTCCAGCTATCTTGCAAAAACTTTCTATGAACCTTCGGTGATATCAGGCCAGTCCTACAAAACTTCGGACCTCCGTCACTGTCTTAGGCCTTTCCCATTGCAAAATAGTCTCCACCTTCGATGGGTCTACTGCAATACCTTCCTTGGAAATCACGTGACCTAGAAATTGAACCTCTTCCAGCTAAAACTCACACTCTACCAACTTTGCATACAACTTCTTCTCTTTCAAAATCTGGAGAACTATACTGAGATGTTCAGCATGCTCTTCTTGACTTTGAGAGTAGATCAGAATGTCATCGATAAAAACAACGACAAATTTGTCTAGGTACGGACGAAAAATCCTATTCATATAGTCCATGAATATTGCAGGAGCATTCGTCACTCCAAATGGCATCACTTGATACTCATAATGCCCATAATGAGTTCGAAAAGCTGTCTTAGGCACATCATCTACCTTGACACGAATCTGATGATAGCATGATCGTAGATCTATTTTAGAGAAAACAGTTGCTCCCTTCAACTGGTCCATCAAATCATCAATTCTCGGAAGTGGATACTTATTCTTTATCGTAACCTTGTTCAACTGACGATAGTCTAGACAAAGACGAGAAGTTCCATTCTTCTTCTTGACTAGTAATACTAGTGCTCCCCACGGTGAAACACTAGGTCGCATAAACTGTTTCTCCAACAGTTTCTCCAATTGCTTCTTCAACTCTACCAATTCTGTTGGCGACATCCGATATAGTGCAATCAAAATAGCACCTGCTCCTGGCACCAAATCGATAGAGAACTCGATCTCCCTTTCCGGTGGCAAACCAGGTACATCATCAGGAAAAACCTCTAGAAACTCATTAACGACAAGAATAGCATTCACATCTTTCTCACTCTTGACTTCTAGAGAAGATAACAACATATAACTTTGAGCTCTATCTCTCAACAATGATTTAACTTTAACAGTAGTCAAAAATCCAGAACTTTCCTCCTTAGGAAAAACTATGGTTTTGTTTGCACAGTCTATTAGGATATAGTTAGAAGATAACCAGTCCATTCCTAATATTACATCTATCTCAACAAGAGGTAAGCAAATTAAATTGACCGAAAATACATGATCCTTTATAATGATAAGACAATTCAAACATATCTTGGATGTAACAACAAGCTTAGCAGTTAGTGTAGAAACAATCAATTGAAAACTCAGAGAAGACACAAACAGTTTCAATCGTTCCACACAATCATATGCAATAAATGAATGTGTTGCACCCGAATTATATAGCACAGTCATAAGATTACCTTCAATGACACCTTCCCCCTGAATAAGATCCTCATACTAAGAAGCTTTAGTTCTAGTCATCGTATATACTCACCCTCCAGATCATGGTTGAGTAGCATGAACATTACTCACAGCAGGCTTCCTTTCCGGCTGAGTACAATCCCTAGAAACATGTCCAGGTTGTCTGCAATTAAAACAGATTGTTCCTCTGATTGAACAATCCTTAGATATATGCCCACTCTTTCCACACTTAAAACATCTTGGCGTAAACGCCACATTTTGACCAGCTCTGTTACCACTAGAACTTCCCCCAACAGGTGGACGTTGAGGTTGACTTCCTGGTGGTCTCGAATAAGGCTTGCGCTGAAATCTGCTGTTGTTGTTGCCTCCTCTTTGGAACCTAGTCGGTCCAAAGTTGCGATTTCTCGGATCTCTTGACGGCTCTAACTCTTCGAGCCATCGACAAGTATCCATTAAAGCAGGAAACTCATTCATCCTCATAGGTAGCACCCCTCGCTTCAGTTCTACCCTTAGTCCTTCCTCAAATTTGCGGCACTTCCATGCCTCATCAGGTTGAATTTGAAAGTACCTTGAGAACTGTGACAAGCTCTCAAACTTAGCAGCATACTCCCCAACAGTCATGTTACCCTGACGCAAACCAAGAAATTCCATCTCCTTGGCATGTCGGGCACTGACAGGAAAGTACTTCTCTAGAAATATCTCACTAAACACTTCCCACGTAATCTCAGTTCCTTCAGCTTGTAATAATCGGTGGGTTCCTCTCCACCAATTCTCGCCATCTCCTCTCAACATAAAGGTAGCATATGTCACATTTCTATTATCTGCGCACCCCATTCCTTCAAATACTCTTTCCAAGTCTTGTATCCAAAGACTTGCTTTCTTAGGGTCAAACTCGCCTCTAAACTGCGGCGGGTTATTGCGCCTAAACTCAGCTAAATTTAGAGCATCAGCAGTCGCATCTTGCTGTTGAGCTGCTCTTTGATTTTGTTGAGTAATTACTTCTGCCATTCGCTGCATAGCTTCAGCAGCTGCAGTCATTGGGTCCACATTACGTTCCACATTCACACGTGTTCTTCTTCCACCTGACATCTTCTTTCTTCAATAAGACAAAACAAGGTTAGATGTAACCTTCCGGAAACAAATCATAGAGAATCACACAACACAAGTAAAAATAGACCCAACCACAACCCCAAAAGACTCTAACTTGGGCTCTGATACTAACTAATGTAATACCCTTGTGGGGATGTCACATTTATGATGCAATAAAATAAAACCTTACCCAAGTTATAAAACATTTGATATATAATTAATATGAGTTATAAAATTTTTCCTTTTATACTAGATATCATTAAATAAAATAACATGGAACATAAATAAAACAAACTACTATCACACTCTATAATATACATACGATTTGTCTTAAGTTGTACAAATAATTTACAACTACAAATATTTAATAAAGTAGTAAAGAGTCAGCAAAATACTAAAACATAAAGTGCCCAAGTGCACATCAAAGATTCCTAACCCTCCGATGGATCACTCTCAGATGGATCCTTAGATGACAGAAATCCAAGATGTCTCGCAGCTCTACGGACATGAGTCCGTACTGTCGACACACTACTGATCTCACTAGGCGCATGGAAAATACCTCCCCAATAACGCCTAAGAGTCAGTGGCATCTCAAGATGTAGATACAAAATAGTAGCAAAGATAGGCTCCCCGTCAAACTCTCTACGCAAGGACACAATCAAACGCTCCACATAGACAACCAATCCTCTATCCTCCCGCAGTCGCCAAGCTTCGGAGCCTCTGTGAAACTCAAGTCTCACAAAACCAAAGAATCCCGGTAATGTCATGATCATAAGTCAGTCCAAATGATATGGATGATCTGACGGCTCGTACTCGTCAAACTGATCACCTGTCTGCTGATCCTCGGGGTACAGAATCTCTAGAGGTTGTTCCTCTTCCTCCTCCTCTTCCTCTTCCTCAAACTCTTTACAGAATATAAATAATAATACAGAAACACATGCAAATAAAGAGGTAAGACAATCTACATCAATACTAGCATGGCAAATAAGAAAACGATAATACAACAGATATCACAGTTTAACAAAATAATACATACCACAATATCATAAATAACAACACAATTTAACACAATAATGCATGCCACAGTATCATAAATAATAACACAATTTAACACCTCATACATAATATCTCAAATAATAACATTATGATGCATACCACAAATGCAAATGCATAACGACTCATTCCTACTCCATGGAGCTAGACACAAACATCAGAGAGAATGATCTGAAAAGAACTATCAGTACCTCAGGTTGCCTAACCAAACTATTACACTGTCCAATGTCGTGTCTATAGCCCACAGTCCAAAACATCGTGTAGTAGTACACAATCCAAATACGTCATTCACTACAGGCATTGTACTAAACAGTATCCACAAGATCTCGATTAAGAATAGTGCGTGTCGAGATCATTAGTGTGTTACTAGTTACTACGGCCTAGAGGAGCGACCTACTATCCATATGTGGAATACTCTGCACACTAATGCCTCCAAGTCCACTCAATGAACCACACTACGCTTATCACACCTACAACACGATGTAATTTATCTCGTCAATCAATGGCCAATTTCAACCCAATTGACATGACTCTCAATGCATGAATAAGAACTATAATTTCAAAAATACCCTTGGTCTCAAAATGTTACCATATTTACAAAAAAATGCCTTCGATCTCAATATTCCCAAATTTAGTATGTCTCCACTTGACAGTGCCATATCTCGACATGTCCGGATCCACCACTTTGGCCTGACAGCAAAACTCACTGTTCCAATTAGTTGTGTAGAAATTTTATCGCGTTTTCACAATCGCGTCACTTTTACAAACGTTTTTAAATAGCGTAAATATATTTTGACGTTTTTGAAATCGCGTAAATATTTTTAAATCATTTTTTTCAATCGCGTAAGATTTTTAAATCGTTTTCTTAACCGTAAAGCTTAAAAATCATTATTTTAAATAAGCGTAAGCTATTTCTAATACTTTTAAACTACGTAGAATATTTTCCTTATGTTATAAATATATTATGAAACTTTCTCTTTTATTTGTCCGTTTCTAATAAATTTTAACAGCATTTTGTCTAGAAAATCTATTTAAGCGTGTTAAGGCACTAGAGATGTTATTTCTTAGAGAGAAAGACCCAATGGCATACAAAGAAAAATAAAAGAAAAGTGAGTGCATCCATTGGACATGGATTGCCTTAGACCAAGAATTTAGTTTCTTAAGCAACCTAAAGTTGTGCAAATGTCACAAGAGAGGTGATAAGAGAGTCAAGAAGCTAGATGACAAAAGTTGAGTGTCATAGACCCTAGTTGGCAAGGGTAAATGCCACAGTGCGTGAAAGCTCTTCAAGAGTGAAGTAGAGTTAGTAATGCAAAGTTAGTAGTGTACTAAGTTTAGTTGGCATTGGTTAAATGTCGTAGTGCATGAAGTGCTCTCAAAGAGAAGAGGTAGAGTTAGTAATGCAAAGGTGGGCTAAGTATAGAGTTATTTGGTGGTTATGTTTGAGTTAGACATAACGCTGCATTTTCACACACTCACATCACCTTTCACATATACTTGCTATTCCTAGAGAAGAGCTAGTGGAAGCATCCACTCAGTTTTGGTGGCGATGTCCACCTAGTTAAGGTAGGCTACTTAGTAGACTACTTGGTAGGTTAAGGAGGATACTTGTTATGATAACCAAAGGTCACGAGTTATTATGGCAGAATACCTCCCTACCCAGGAGAATTGTTAAGTTTCATGACATTGCACCTACACCATTATACACTTTTCTTTGAACATAATCATACTTCATTTCATCATTTCATTTTTAAATTTTGCTTTGTTTGGATATTTGGTGTGATTGTTGTGTATGTGTTACTTTTTGCCTTCGATGACAGCTGTATGGGCGGTTGTCTGGTCAATGATTTCAAATGATTATATGGGCGATTGTTTGATATCATCGTGGTTTCAGTTATGAGAATAGAAGTTTAGTTGCTTAGAAACGTTACAAAGATAGGAAGTTTGTAATTATTTCTTATACAGAAAGTATTAGCCTGTTTTTTTAGTTTCAGTGTGGTTTATTCTTTGCAAAAGTTTAAACTACCAGTTTTTCTTACTTATACTGAGAAATACGATTTCTCACCCCGTTTGTTTCCATGTAAATCCAGGTGGAAGTTCATCCAAGGGCAAGAAAAAATGTATGAAGACTAGGATAGTTTTTATGTTTAGTTTTTTCAATTTGTATTTATTTATGTTGCTTTTAGTTAAATGTAAAAGTTTATGTTTACTATGAACTCTTTTGAGGCAATGTTATATGTATAACTTTTAGTTTTTCGCAAAGCTTTCCATTATTATTTGTTTAAATGATATAGAATAGTATAATGTTTAAGTTAGAAGTAGCATAACTAATATTGTATATCTAAGTATAGGCACGGTATACTAGGTTATCGGTATTAGGGTGTTACACCTAGAGTGTGAAAAGTAGCTTAAAATGACTTAGATAGTAGCATAAATGGCTAAATTTAGGGAAATAAACTTAGAGAGTTTGTTTCTGAGTCATAAATAAGGGAAAGAGGATGCAGTTAAAATTTGAGAGCAATCGGAGTTCATTTGGCATTTTTAAGTGTAACACCCCCAAACTTTAAGATAAATGACCGTTGTATCCTGAATTGTACTATTTGTTGTTTTTCTGTATGATACAGTGTTTTATTTTACTGTCTGCGATTTTATTTGGACTTTTTGTGTGATTTGCTTCGAGTCAGGAAAATAATAATTTCCGGGCCGGAGAAATCTTATTTTAATTATTTGGAGCTAGGGGATCTTACTAAACCCAATTGAATGATCATCATTATTAATCTTTTAATTTTTAGGATTTTTTTGTGAAATAAAATAATTTTATATTATTATAATATTATTTTATTAGGTAGTATAAATAAATGACAATGACCCGAAAATGAATTGCGGGACCCACGTTTAGTTAAAGTAGTCAACATTAGTGGCTTGATTTATTTTGAACCAATAAGAATTAAGTCAACGAAGTAGGCTTGACTTGATTTACACCGTTGGATGAGAAAGTTCAAGATGGAATATCAACCGTAGATTTAATCTATGGTTGTAATGATAAGCTTCTTAAGGAAGGCTTTGGAGATCCACCGTTGATCAAATGGATGGTGGAGATTGGTCTTACAAAAATGGTTAGAATCATTTGTGACCATTGGATGTGAAGAATATTGGGAAGATCTTGACCCTTTATCTTTGGAGATGAATCTAATGGTTAGATTTGCATGGAAATAAGATCTAATGGTTTAGATTTGATCATATCCCTATTCAATATCAACCCTTGATATGATCAATGGTTCTTGAAGCTTAGATTAGTAGAATGTTAATTAATTAGTAATGTAACTAATTAATCTAATTAAGATAAGTTAAGTATGCTTAGAAGCTTAATAGGATTAGTAACTTAATTAAGCATCATTAGTGGTGGAACATTCAAGAGCTAATGACAAGGCTTATGACTAAGCTTAATGACAAGGCTTAGATTAGCCAATGGAAGACAAGCTTGGTGATCAAGTATTAATCTTGACCCTTGATGAAGTCTAAGGCTTGGATGGAGCCTTGAAGAGTCAAACAAAGTGGCCACCTCCTTTCCTTTGAGCTCTACGGCCAAGTACTCCTTGGAGGGCAAAATTCACTTCAATTTCATCTTTGCTGTTCTACTTTCTCTCTTCCAAAATCAAGAAACACCATTGTTGCTTCTTTTCAAGCCATTCGGCCAAGAGCCCTAAAACACTAACCATTTACCTAAAATTTTATCCAACCTACTTTTCTAAACATAAACACAATTCTAAGAACATCTCTAGTTGAGAGTTCTTGCAAAATCCATCATCTATAGCTTTGAAAAATTTCTTTGGAGATTTTGCCTAGAAGGTGGAAATTCTTATTTTTCATTTCTAACTTCTTTTTCAAGGTTCTAAGTCATGATTGATCCATGGTTTATGATTTTCTCTTATAGTTTTAACTCTTTAAATTTTTGTTTAAGATTTTTAGGTTTTCTTGGAGGTGAACCCGAAACCATTAGGAAGGAGTGAAAGAGATTTTAGCTTCACTTAAGGTAAGAGGAAGACTTGAATCTTATCATCCTTGGATGGTGATAAGAAAATGGAATTATTTGTGATTGTAGAATCCATAAGGATTCATTTGTGTGTTTGTTGTAATAGCTTTCTTAATTGTGATTTGTATTGATATGCATGTCTACAAGCTTTGAATATATTGTATGTGTTAGAAATGCATGAATAATTAGTAGGATGTGAATAATATGCAAGGTTTGCATGTGTGTTCCAAAGAGCACAAATCCAAGGCTCACGACCTCAACACAAAATGGGAACCAAAATGTTCTCAACTATTTTCTAAAAGAGTGATTTAATTAACTTAGGTAAATTGACAAGATACAAATTGATTTAGAGCAAGAAAAACAAATCTATAGATCAAATGACAAGTTAATGGATTTCGGCCAACATGCCAAAGTTAAGTGTTTGTAGTTTCTAAAATTGTTTTCAATCAAGGTTAAGTAATAATGTCAAAAAGATTTTTAGTACAATGAGTTTTGAGGAATAAAAGTGATTGGATTAAGTTTAAAAAGCTAAAACTAATGATTTTACTGTTTAGGAGATAATACAGTAGTTTTTGTAAAATTTCCAACGTAAAGCTCACTTTATGTTTTGATGCCCGTTAGTAGTTTTCAAAAGTATAATTAGATGGTTGTAATATAATCAAAAGAAATTTTAACAGAAAAATTTAGAAAACCATTATTATAGATTTTCAAAGCAAAATACTGTCAATTTTTGTTAAAAACGAATAAATAAGATAGAAAAGATATCCAGTATATTGTATACGGTATGAAAAATATTCTACGTAACTCAAACGTATTAAATATTATTTCTGTTTATTTAAATAGTAATTTTTAAGGAATTCAGACAAGAAAATGATTTAAAAATCTTACGCAATTGAGAAAATGATTTAAAAATAGTACGCGATTTTAAAAACAGCAAAATATATTTACGCGATTTAAAAACATTTGTAAAAACAACGAAATTATGAAAACGCGATAAAATTTCTACGCGATTGACGAAAATAGTAAGTTTTACTGTCGGGCCAAAGTGGTGGACCTGGACAGATGGAGAAACAGTACTGTCAAGTGGGACGTACTGCGTTTGGTGTTTGAGGGTGTTTTGGTAATTATTTGAGATTTGAAGAGTATTTTGGTAATTATAGTTCTGTTCATATTTTTTTTAGAGTCAAGTCGATTCGTTGTGGAATTGGCGATTGATTGACGAGGTGAATTACATCGTGTTGTCGGTGTGATAAGCGTAGTGTGGTTCATTTCTTATTGGACTTGGAGGCATTAGTGTGCGGATTATCTCACATTTGGACAGTTGGTTGCTCCTTTGGACTGTGGTAACTGGCTACACACTAGTGATCTCGACACGCACTATACTTAATCAAGATCTTGTAAGAACTATGCTAGTACAATGCCTGTAGTTACACGATGTTTGGACTGTGTACTACACCACGATATTTTGGACAGTGGGCTATAGACACAATGTGAGACAGTGTAATAGTTGATTGGGCAGCCTAAGGTACTAATAGGACTTGCAGGTCATTCTCTCTGATGTCTGTGGTTGTAGCTCCATGGAGTAGGGTTGAGTCGCATTACATATGATTTATGTGTTGTGCATTATAATATTATTATCTGTACCATTTTATCTGCGATATTATGTGATGTTATTACACTTAATTTCTGTTACTTTATATTATTATTTATGTTGTTATGGTATATTATATTGTATGAATTGCTATATCTGTTGTATTGTCGTTTTCTTATTTACCATGTTTGTGGTGATATAGATTGTCTTACCTCTTTGTACGCATTATTTTCTGTATTTTAAATTATGTTTTAAAAGAAGAGTTTGAGGAAGAGGAACAGCCTCTTGATTTTATATACCCCGAGGAGGAAGAGCAACAGCAGCAAGCCGAGGATCAGTTCGACGACCAAGAACCATTCGATCATCCATACCCATTGGATTAATTGTATGAGTATGACGCTACCAAGATTCTTTGGTTTCGTGAGGTTGGATTTTCACGGAGGCTCGGAAGCCTGGCGACTGCAAGAGGACAGAGATTCGGTTACGTACGTAGGGCGTCTGACTGTGACCATACATACAGAGTTTGATGGAGTGCCTATCTTTTCTACTGTGTTGTATTTACATGTAGAGCTACCGCTATCTCTTAGGCGTCATTGGGGTGGTATGTTTGATGCGCCTAGTGAGATTACCAGCGTGTCGACAGCACGGACTAGAGTCCGTGGAGGGTTGAGGCATCCTGGATACTTATCACCTGAAGTTTCATCTGATAGTGATCCTTCAGAGGGTTAGAGTTCTGTGATGCGTACTTAGGCACGTCTGCATTTTGTATATATAAACTTCTTACTGCTTTGTTTACTGTTTTGGTTTAAATATTTGTAGCTGTAAATTATTTGTACTACTTGAAACAAAAATATATGTATATTATGTGTGATGATAGTTTGTTTATTTTATGTTCCATGTTATTTTATTTCGTAATATTCTGTTTAACTGGAAAAATTTTATAACCTGTATTACTATGTAACAAATGTTTTACAACTTGGGTAGAATTTTATTTATCTTTATTTTATTTTATTTCATAAATGTGACATCCCCATAAGGGTGTTACATTAAGCATACTGGTTATGTGTTTTAATGTCGGATTAACCTCCAACAGATATAAAAATTTGAGAAAATAGCAAAACAATAATTTTGATGAATCTTAGCATTTATTTTAAAGTTGTTGGAAGTTGAAAAACCTGAGTTAACAAAATATAAATGTTCATAGCAGATATAGAAATTTCAGTCTATGGTTTAAGTGGCAAAAGTCTTATCTTTTGGACCTTGTTTTCTACTCTCCCATACGTTTTCTCTGCTAAAAACAGAAGCAAGGAAAACAAAATAGAGAAGGAAAGAAAGAGAGAGAGGAAGAAGAGGAGCAAGGGAGGAAGTCCAAAGAGGAAGCAATAATCCATCATCATCTAAGAAACAAAAGGTAGAGGTCCTTGATTCTCACTCTTTTTCCTTAATCTTCATCTTGTTCTTTGAGTGGCTTGTTAAGGAAAAGTGGCTTTTGGGTGAGGATAGGAAGAAAGACCTTAGTTCCTTGTTTCTTTAGTTGAAATGAGATAGATGTTAAGTAGTTTAATGATTGATTGAGGATTCAGAACCTTAGGAATCCATAGCTCTTTGGTGGTTAGTTATGAAGGAATTGCTTAAAAACCCATTTTTATTGGAATGATTTGATAATGTTTGAATGCTTGAATCTCAAGTATTTGATGTTATGGAATTGATTGTTAGTGTTTTTGATGTTAGAATGGTGATAGAAATGGATTGTATTGAGCTTGGTTGAAGCTTTGGATGAGTTCTGGAAAAACTAGAAAATTGCAGGGAAGTCATGGCACCAAGGGAGAGGAAGTCGCGGCATCCCTATTGCAGCAACGCAAGATTTTCTTGCCTGAGACCTCGAGGCCATGACGCCCAATATTTTGTGCCATGGCACAAATGCAAATTTCTTCATTTTGAGGATTTTGTGTATTCCTAAATGATATTATGCCTTAGTTAGGTATCCAGGACCATAGATAATATAAAATTACATAATTTAATGGTTGAGAACTGTTAGAAATGGAGAACCAGATATAAGTATAAGTTGAGTTTTCAAGTTTATCAAGAGTATGATTTAAATTCAAAGTAATATGTAGATCCTTTAACACATTAATGTGATTTATAATATCATTAGTGATGTGAATGTTAGGTTATCTAGATACAAGTTTGATAAGGAATAAATACTTATCATTGAGGCACAACTGACTTAATTTAGACAAAGTTAAGTTGATTGTGCTAGTCCTATAAAAACAACTCCCTTATCTTAAAATATTGAGATTAAATAGAATGGTTACCATAAGTTGGTTCTTTTATTTATAATGATTGAACCATAGTTCACCACAATTCCTAACTAAGGGAGTAAGGCAAGCCCTTAGACCTTGCAAAGGAGTGAGAAAATCACTTTGCTAAAGGAGAAGTTGTGATGAGATATCCTATGTTAGGCTAAGGATGAGATATCCTATGCTAGGCTAAATATGAGATAAAAGATAAACACTTTGCTTACTGAGATTGATATTTTACATTTGAATAACATTTGTTTAATATCAGTAGTAAATTATGAGTTATAGTTTTATAATTATACCTTTGTGTATATTTATATTAGTGTCATGAAATTTTGTTATATTACTGAGAATTTTATGTTCTTACCCCGTTTGTGTTTCATGGTTTGCAGGACAAGACACTCCAAAGGAAATAAAGAAGAAGAAAAAGAAAAAGAAGAAAAAGTCCCAAGAATAGATAGATTTAATATTATGTTTTGATGTTTTGATAGCAACTCTTGCATAACTTGCTACTTGAGTTGTTTTGGTTATATGTATATTACTTTTGCCTTTGAGGCTCTTGATGTAAATATGTATAACTTATCTTCAACAAGACTCTCCATATTTATTTGTTTTAAATGATATGGGATTAGTTTTTCAAATAGACTATTAGTAGCATAGCTAATACTAATTATCTTAGTATATGCCAAGTATATCGAGATAATTGTGTTAGGATGTTACACTTTCCTCCATTTGTTGCTGAGTAGGTTCAAATATTGTGCCAATCCCCTCCAACTGGCAATCCTAGCTTGCAACCTGAGTAGAGAAATAAGGTGGTTGATCACAGCCATGGATAGGGGGATAAAATCGATTTTGAGTGTCAAAACATTAAAGATTTATGTTACCTTGATTGTATAAGGAATTAGAATAATTATGCCTATTAGAAATAGATGACTCAACATATGGGCACAAACATCTAGGATGCAGTATAGTTGAACATAAGTCACAATGATAGCAATTAAGAGTGTATAGACATAAACATGAAGGATGCATAAAACTTGAACTTACATCACATTCATAGTCCTCCATTGAAGCACAAAGTGTACAAAGCAGAAAAGATAACAAAATAAAAGTCAAAAGGAATCAATGAAAAGAAACATGGAAAGAACAACTACCTACAAAATGTGGAAAGCAACTCTCGGAGTAAAGACAAGAAGTTTGATATTAATATTAAATAAAAACTAGCAGCAAGCTTCTACAACGGTGTCAAAAACTTAATGCAAGATTTGACAAGTGTACCAAGTCGCACAAGTAATAAAGTGAGTTAAGAGTATCGTTCCACAGAGATTATTCTAATCTTGTGCTAAATACTAACCAATCACTCCTTCATCTTTATCCAAGCAACACAATAATTGAAGAACCAAATTAACAAAAAGAGCAAGACAAATAACAAATAAAAACAAACAAACAAACAAACAAATAAACACTAGGTAAATGATTGAGAAAGCAAAGAATTAAGGGTCTAAGAATCCATTATCCTGTTATTTGATGGCTTGAATTACACTGACCACAACCCATCAATTTTGGAGGTTTTCCTTGGCTATAAGAAAAGCCAATAATTTATGTTGTTTAGCTTTAGTTATGGGAAACCATGTAAAAGGGTGAAGGCTCTCTATAAAAGTCATCATTTTGTAAACATTCAGAATCAACTCCAATAGCATCATCTCTTGCAGGGAAGTCTCGATTTCAACATCTTCTCTTTTGTTTAATTGTGAGAGCTGAGTGTATACATTGGTGAGAAAATACTATGAGGTATTTGGGTGTATTTGGGATTTAGTTCTAAATGAAGTGTGACCACTTCTTTTGTATTCTTCATCACATTTGCCTGTGGATGAAGCTTATAAGATGAACCACATTTGTACTTACACTTCCGCCTTATTTGTGCTAATTTTATAACAAATTAGTATTAGAGCTCTGATAGAGTTCTAGGAAAATTTATTCAAAGATGTCTATTGCAAAGTTTGATATTCAATAGTTTAATGGACACATCAACTTTGGTATATGAAGGGTCTATATAATGGTTGTTCTTGCATAGCAAGGCCTAAAAGTAAAACTTGATGGCAAAGAAAAGAAGCATGATACAATGAAGGACTTTAAGTGGGAAGATATTGATCAAAAAGCTATTTTTGCCATTTACCAATGTATAACAAATGATGTATTATAAGAGGCCCTATTGGAGAAAACAACAATAGTGATGTGGACCAAGTTAGAGTCATTATACATAACGAAAACAGTGGCAAATCTTCTTGGTGTATTGCAACGTTTGTACATGCTTTGCATAGATGAAGGAAAATCTATCAAAATATACATTTTTAGTTTACTTCACTCATTATGGAATTAAAAAATATGGATGAGACATTCTCTAGCGAACAACAAGCAATAATGTTGCTTTGCTCCTTTCTTTCCTCTTACAAGCACTTTCGAGAAACACTCATATATGTGCTTAAACATCTTGATATTAATGAGGTTAAATCCTCACTTTTGAGTTATGAGAAGATGGAGCACAATACTGATGGACGTTATAACCCCATAGTTGGCTTATTTGCTAGAAGGAGATCAAAGGAGATTGACTTGAGTAGTCGCAAAGGCAAGTCTAGATTTAAATTGAGGTATCATAATGATAAATGTCGATACTATAAGAAAGAAGGGCATTGGAAAACAAAATGTCTGAGGCTCAAAGAAGAGAAATAGGTTGATTGAGGTAATGCAACAAGTGTTGCTGAAGGTGCCAAAAATGTTCTCTCTGTATCAACTACTTCAATTGGTGATGTATGGATCATTGATTTTGGATGCTCTTACCACATGTGTCTGAACTGGGATTTATTTATAACCTACCGGTCAATTGATGGTGGTGTTGTCCTTATGGTAAACAATATGTCCTATAAAGTCATTGGAATTGGAACAGTCTGAATCAAGATGCATGATGGAATCGTGAGAACATTGATTGATGTTCAGCATATACCGGACCTGAAGAAGAATCTTATTTCTTTACGCACTCTTGATTCTCAAGGGTGTAAGTATTCTGCTAAAAGTGGAGTTCTAAAAGTCTCCAAAAGCGCTCTTATTGTGATCAAAGGAAAATTAGTCAATGACTTTTACCTACTTCAAGGTAGCATAGTTGGTGCTATAGCTATATCATATTCCCATAATTCTGATTTAAATACTACTCATTTATGACATATGTGTTTGAGGCATATAAGCGAAGATGGAATGCCTATTTTAGGCAAGTGTGGTTTGCTAGGCGATAATGAAATTAGGAAGCTTGAATTTTGTGAACATTGTGTCTATGGGAAGCAGACCAGAGTCAAGTTTAGCACTACCATTCATAGGACTAAGGGCACGGTTAACTACATTTACTCTGATTTGTGGGCTCTGTACCTGTTCCGTCAAAGGGTGGTGCCATATATCTACTAACTTTCATTGATGAGTTTTAAAGGAATGTTTGGGTATATTTTCTGAAGCGCAAGATAGATGTTTTTCCCATTTCAAGAAGTGGAAAGCACTTATTGAAAATCAGACTGGCATGAAAATCAAACGCCTCTGAACATACAATGTTTTATAGTTCTGTGAGGGTCAGTTCAATGAGTTCTACGAAAATGAAGGCATAGTAAGACATTATACTGTGCAGAAGACACCACAATAAAATGAAGTGGCAGAATGTATGAACAGAACTCTTCTGGAGAGAGCGCGTTGCATGCTCTTTAATGACAGGCTGTTAAAGGATTTTTGGGCTAAAGTTGTCAATATGGCATGTTATTTAGTGAATCAGTCTCCATCAATTATAATTGAGTTAAAGACTCATATTGAAGTATGGTCTAGCACTCCAACTGATTATTCAGACTTAAGAATATTTGGTTGTCCTACTTATGCTCATACAAATTATGGCAAACTTGAACAAAGGACACAAAAATGCATATTTCTTGGTTATGCATAAGGGGTGAAAGGTTATAGAGCGTGGTGTATCGAACTTAGACCACCCAAATTCATAATTAGCATAGATGTTAAGTTCAATGAGTCATTCATGCTTCATTTGACAAAAGAGCTTGGAGATGTAGAAAAAGAGCACGGTGTCAACAAGCAGGTGAAGTTTGAAGTTGAACAACCATAGGAAGTACATGAAACTACTTCTAATTAGCCCATTCAAGTGCAAGAACAAGGGCAAAAGGTTATTGAAGAGCACGAGGAGATTCTAGCAAAGCAACATCAATACATAGTCTTGCAAGAGATGGAGCAAGGAGGCAAATTAAACCATCTCAGAGATATGATCATGCAAACATAGTCTCTTTTGCATTATCAATTGCAGAGGATATTGAAACTCATGACCTTATAACATACCATGAGGCTATCACAAGTGATGAGTATTCATAGTGAATTGTTGCTATGAATGAAGAATTAGAGTTTCTTCACAAGAACCAAACTAAGGAGTTGGTGAAACTTCCTAAAGGACATAAGATCGTTGGTTGCAAATAGGTGTTCAAGAAAAAAGGAAGGATCCCCTGGAGTTAAAGTGGCTCGTTACAAAGCATGCTTAGTTACAAAATGTTTTAGCCAAAGGGAAAGAATACACTTCGATAAAGTATTCTCTCCCATTGTGAAACACAACTCTATTCAAGTGTTGCTTGCCATGGTTGCACTATTTAATCTAGAGCTTGAGTAGCTTGATGTCAAAACAACTTTTTTGCATTGAGAGCTTGAACAACAAATTTATATGTAGCAACCAAAAGGTTTTGTAGTTTAAGGCAAGGAAGATCATTTTTGTCTTTTAAAGAATTCATTCACTATTAAAAAACAGGTAAATTACAGTAGTTTTTTTTGCATATTACGGCAGTTCTAACTGCCATTTTTCGCATCAGTGCGGTTTCCAAAATTGACGTAATTATCTTTGCCGTTTGGTATAATATGACAGTTTCTCATTAACCGCCACGCCAATCGCCACAATTTACCATGTATAAAACGACAGTTTTTTATTGCATAAAACGACAATTAGAACTGTCGTAATTTACATAACACCAACAAAAAAAAAATGTAAATTACAACAGTTAGAACCGTCGTAATTTACATAAAACCAACAAAAAAAGAGCATAAAACGACCATTTAACATTGTCGTAATTCAACTAAAACCAACAAAAAAAAATGGCAAACAACCCAACTCAATAGCATAATCCATAATTCATGTTCTAAAATTCTAATTTCATATCAATAGCAAACAAAAACTTATAGAACCTATAGTCATATTGACATTAAAACTTATAGAACCTTGACAAATAGGAGGATTGACAATAATTCAGATAAGTGGCAAAGAATTTAAGTTGGAATATAAAATATACATGAAAGAAAAACAAACACAATTGTCTATTTTGTAAAAGAAACTAATTAGGAAGAAATAGTGAAAGAATATAATTATTAGACACAGAGATAAAGTTACTAAAAATATTGCTCAAGGGACAAATTCTTAGACTTGTAACACTAATACCACACAAGCATAATGAAATAGAAAAGAGATGAATTAGTGACAACATCAGAAATTATTAGATGTATTCTTAGATGTATTCACTTCACTTCCTGCTTCTTGTTATATTCTACATCATGAATTAATATCAGAATCAGAAATTATTTAAAAAAACTTTACAATGCTAACTTCTCGGTTAAATAGCGGCATTTGCAAAGTGTGTAGCACATCATATTCTGGATCAAGTCTCCACTGCCACCCCTACAAAGGAGATGGGAACAAAATGCAACATAAATTTGTTCTATTTAATCAAGACAAATAACAGTTTTAGTTTGCTCTAAACCTTCAAGGTAATAATTCTTTGGAAAAGCAAAACAACTTGATGCCTCGTCCTCTATACATCTTTTAAAATTTAACCATTGCATTGAGCATCTAATCTAGATAAACTAGAGCCTGTACATCAATTTACTTGTAACATTTTAAATGCATCTCAAATGAAAAGAGTGAATCAATTTACACAGTATAATATGTAACACAAAATCATAAGCTTTTTGAGTTTGCTAAGTTTCATTCCCATATAATATAACACCACACTGGAAGTTATTATTAGATATATAGAATTAGAAACTTTCCTATATTATACCTTTGACTGGCATAGATCAACCAGTGCTTTATAGCGACCTACTGATGCCAAGCTCCCAAGATGCCTGTACACAAAAGGCTCTCCAAGTGGGATGCCATTTGCAGAGAAAGCCTTGCCTTCCATTATGTTTCCCAATTTTGTTGAACAACTCCACAAGAAACTTCCCCTCCCTTTCAGCAACCTGTAAGTGACCAATGCGTAGGTAAGTATCCCAATCATCAGTTCATGGGACATGGATAGCTCTTGATGGTTGTTTTTCTAGCATAGAATGGAATAGAAGCTTTTCCTACTTTGATGGTAATAAATAGAATGTCTAGTTGCAGTAAACTAATATTTTGATGAGCACAATGTCATTACTCAGTCATTAACCTTTTCAGTTGCAGGGAATGACTATGCCTAGATCCATAGGAAAACAATCTTCTGTTTCAGTATTATGTGAAGTTGTGAACAATGACAGTTAACATGAACAGTTGAACACAACAAATAGATGGTGCATAGCAGTAAATATACTTTAGTATGCCTGAGCATCTACCAACAAGACCATCAGAAAGAGGCTAGATATTATTATCCTATTATTAAACATATCAGTTGGGAAAACATCATAGAAAAAGGCTAACCTGAGCTAGAGTTGGAAGCATAGGCCTTCCGGTTTGTTCAAGAAAACTGGCACAATCCCTAAGGGCAAAAACATCTTCCAAAGAGGGAACACGCAGCCATTCATCAACACCAATTATGTATTATTCAACAACATTAATTGAATCATAGACAGAAAATGAGCAATAGAGTAGAAATTTTTTTTTGCTGCACATACCTTCCACCAGGAGACTTGGGAAGATTTAGTGATTTCACAAACCAAGAGGCCATAAGGAACATCAGTCCATCACTCATAACTATCTTTTTGGGATGCACCTCCTTCATTACACCCCGCATAAGACGAACCCCAGACTGATACAAAAATTATATGTGCCAGGCTTAAACTTAAACAAGCATATACAATATACTTGCTAAAAGTTTCTTAATTACTTAAAAAAATTTATGGTATTCAAATAACACCCTTAACACAATTCTTAGTTCTTTCACTTTCATAAACATAATACTTATTTAGAAGCTGGCAGTCCAAGTAAGCATAAACTTACCACCACTCAATTTCTGGAATTTGGTCCTTGGGTTTTTCTTTAATTACAACTCTCTCTATTATTTCTATTAAGTTTGGATTTATATCAGGAGCAGCTTTTACCTTTGCCAGTTGTGCTTGCTTGGCCTTCTGCTCCTTTGCTTGAGCTTCTCCAAATTTACTCTACATGAATTAAACAATAACAGCAAAACACATATAAGATAACTAAAAAGAATAAAGTGAAAGGACAATCTCTATAAACTTCTAATTGCTAGTAACACTAGATATTACTAGCAAAACAATTTCCCAAGCTTGTTAAGCACTAATCTTGCACTACACTAAACATCTTTATCATGAAAGAATAAATATAATTATATAACCTTTCTATATGAGAGACTTTGAATAATCAACATTTTCATTGAAACTCACAACATAGGCCATAGCATTATAGATTAGTAAAACCACATCTAGGAACTCCTATACCAGGAAACACAGCTGTAAAACAAAAATATATCTTGAAAACTAGTTCAAATTTATATAGATTTACATTTTAATTTAAACAATTCTGAACTGGTTTTCTATTTTTCCAAACACCGCCATATATATTGCAATCCTCTATAGATTTGATTCCTAGAGTAGCTTAGGAGCTTTAATGAGGGACACATCATCCACCTAGTTCTTGCTCTCAAATCTGATATGCTGCAAGCCCCTTTACACCATCACTTAAAAAAAAACTATATAGCCTTTACAGTTTACAAGGATTCAATGTCACAACTCCACAATAAGTTAATAAAAAAGAAAGATCAAAAGCAAATGTAAAACAATAAAAATAGCAGATGAGACTATACCTGTCTAGGATTGGTACCATCAAGCTCCTTTAGGATAGGCCTATACTCATGCATAACCCAATTGGTCCTCTTCCCTTTGGGAGCATGACCAGAATAGAAAACTAGAGTCTTCTTCATTCCAATCAAGGTCGAGCCAGACTTAATTTTGCGATCCTTGCCTATTGCCTTCCAGTACCCATGACTTGTTGCTTGGTTCAATCGATGACCATTTGGATACTTGCGGTCCTATGGACAGAAGAAGAACCACTCTGGATCCTTGGTCCTTACCATTCACAAATCTACAACAAACTCAACACAAACCCCATCCCACCAACCCAAGGAACAAGAAAATGAGCAAATTAAATAGCATAGCCAGCATGTTGGTGATTCTACAAAAGTAATTCCACATGGTTCGATTCAAGACTGCTTATATTCTTTTAACATTATAAGTTTGTTCGCACGATTTATGAATTGAAAACTAATTCAGCATGCTCAATTCCTTAAACCCATGAAAACAATCCAAACAACATAAGCATATAAAACTCATAATTTTGAAAAAGATGAAAACAATAGTGTTGTTCGAGAGAAATATTAGTAAAGCCAAAAGAACCTTCTAGTGAAGGGCAAGATTTGCAAGATGGTGATCAGAATAGTAAGCAGGAAATAATCATCATAATAGCATAAATTTAACATAAAATAGAAGAAGAAAAAAGGTTAACCTCTCAAACACCAGAGGCATACTCACAAACCCAAATCATACTCTCAACTGGCGGTGGGTCGCCGGTTATGCTCGTGAGGAAGATAAGGTGGTCTCACGGTTGCGAAGACCCAAAGGTGTGTGGAGGGACGCTGTGTGGGTAGACGACTAGATCTAGTTCGGAAGACGATGGTGACCGATCACCTTGGTCACAGATCTGCGACGTTGGCACGGTGGCGCGTGGCTGTTGCGCGGGTCGCGATCCTGGCAAAAACAGAGGAGAGAGGATGGTGGTCTTCAAGCACGGTGGTTCGCCGTCATGGTGGCTGGACTTTGGGCTCATTCACGGTGTGGTTCAGCTAGCAGAGGTGGCTTTGGGCGTGAGCTCAGATCTGGGTTCTTCGGGTGGGTATAGTCGTTTGGCTATGGGTACGAGTTTAGTGTGGTGGTGGCTCGTCAGTGGAGGAAAGGTTGGGCGGCGAGCTTGACGATGAAGGGCAACATGGGTTCTCTGATTCCAGGGGCAAGGAACGAAAAAAAGAGGAAATGTTCGAGGCAGAAGAATAGAGAAAGTGAAGGAAGATGGGAAAAAAGAGAGATCATGAGACAATTACAGAAGGTGATAGTTTTATTTAATATTTTTTTATTAAAATTAAAATTAAAAAAAATGGAAGTTTAAAATTGTCGTTTTATGCATCAAACCATCATTTTATTAATTTAAAATACATCAGTCTTAAAACTCTCGTATTATACTATATATTACAGCGGTTTTTAACAACTGCCATATTAAAACCGCCGTAAGTTACTTGTTTTTTTGTAGTGATTATATGACTTGAAGCAGTCTATGCGCTAGTGGTATAAAAGATTTGACTCTTTCATGTTGAGTCATGGTTACTCTAGAAATGATTATGACAGTTGTATACCACAAGAAGATCCAGATGGTTCATTTGTCTATTTATTGCTCTATGTTGATGACATGCTCATTATTGCTAGGAGTATATATGAGATCAACAAGTTGAAGGCTCAGCTTAGTGGTGAATTTAAAATGATGAACTTGGTCGCAACTTAGAAAATTTTGGGAATGGAAATTCACATAGATCGACATGCTGGCAAATTATATTTGTCACAAAAGAAATACATTAAAAAAGTACTAAAGTGCTTTGCGATGCAGAATGCAAAGCCTGTGAGTACTCTATTGGCTACCTATTCCAGGCTCTCAACAGCAATATCACAACAAACTGTTGAAGAGGAGGAACAGATGTCACATGTTCCTTATGCTAGTGCAGTTGGAAGCATCATGTATGCTATGGATTGGACTTGTCTAGATATTTCACATGCAGTTAGTGTCGTTAGAAGGTATATGGAGCATCCTGGCAAGATGCATTAGCAAGTTGTGAAATGGATACTTCAATATCTTCAAGATACTATAGATGTTGGTAAGGGTGCTCATAGGCTGGGTTGGGCCAGGTTTAACCTAGCCCGAACTCGATTTGATATTTTCAAAGGGCCAAACTTTTAGACCTAAGCCTGACCTAATCATGGCTCAATTAGTGACCACGCTAGGTTCAGGCCAACCAAACATTTTGATAAAATTTATAAATTTGAATATTATGTATAGCTAAATCATAAAATTTTAAAAGTATAAAACAAAAATTATTGGATGTTTTACAATATACTGAAACAAAGTATATCAATGTAAAAAGTATTAATTTAAGTCAAAAAGTCTTATAATTTGTTACTAATTTTCATAAAGTTATAAGTTTTAATATATTATGTAACATTAGGCCGAGTTGGGCCCACCTAAAGTATGGTCCGAACCTGACCCAAAAGCTAAATCGGGCTTAATTTCAAGAACCCAACTCGGCCAAATTAACTTCGGGCCGGACCATGAGCACCCCTAGTTGCTTGTTTGGTATATGACAAAAGTCATAATACTAGTAGTAGTAATATTGGTTATGTTGACTCTGATTATGCTAGAGATCTTGATAAAAAAAGATCTCTGACAATGTACATCTTCAAGCTTTCATATAGTGCAATTAGTTGGAAAGCAACTTTATAGTCTACTATTGCATTTTCTACTACAAAAGTCGAATATATGGCAGCAACAGAAACAATGAAGGAAGCTATCTGGCTCAGTAGTTTGGTAGGTAGTTTGGGTTTGTTGCAAGATGTTACAGTTGTTTAATGTGATATTGAAAGTTTCATACATTTGACCAAAAATCAAATGTATCATGAAAGAACTAAACATTTTGATGTCATATATCATTTTATACGAGAGATTATTTCTCAAGGTGGCAGTGTCATTATTGTGAAAAAGGTTGGTACTTCTAATAATCCAGTAGACATGATGACGAAGCCTATTCCAGTTTTTAAGTTCAAGCACTGCTTAAACTTAGCATGTGTCCTCATGGGCAATTTTGGTAAAGGAAACATAGGAAATTTGAGGATGCAATAAAATTCAAGCCAATGTGGAGACTTGTTATTTGATCGCTTGAATTACATTGACCAAAACCCATTAATTCTGGAGGTTTTCCTTGTCTATAGGAAAAGCCAATAATTTATATTGCTTAGCTTTAGTTACTGGAAACCATGAAAAAGGGTGAAGGCTCCCTATAAAAGCCATCATTTTGTGAACATTCAGAATTAACTCAAATAGCATCATCTCTTGTAGAGATGTCTTGGTTTCAACATCTTTTCTTTTGTTTAATTGTGTGAACTGAGAGTATACACTGGTGAGAAAATACTGTGAGGTATTTGGGTGTGTTTGGGATTTGGGTTTGAGTGAAGTGTAATCACTTCTTTTGTATTCTTCATCATATTTCCATATCAAATTGCAGAAATTGTTTTTACCTGTGGATGTAGGTTATAAGTTGAACCACATTGTGCTTACACTTCTGCTTTATTTATGCTAATTTTATAACAATCCTTTACTACTTCATTTGAATACAAGCAGCCTCTATTACAAAATATCAATGAATTGGTATTGTTAGTCAAGACACTCAATTTTTTATAAGCATATACCTAAGTCATATAAATAAGCTTCACTTTCCTAAAACACTATATTCCTATGTGAATTAAAACATGCTTCACTTTTCTAAAACACTATATTCCTATGTGAATTAGTCTAAGGTCCATTCATTAAGACTAAGCCTTAAACAATGACTATATATGGCTAATAGGTATATTCCTATCCTAGTAGCAAATCACTTCATCCACATAATTATACGAAAATGAACATGCATTATCCAAATCTAATGTCAAACACCTAATTCCTTATTCTTAGTTCTTTATGATTCCCACATCAAACACTTGGTGGCCAATCAAATACAAGCACTAAAAAAAAGAAATGAATAAACAAAACCATTTAATTAATAAAGAGCAAGAAGAATTACAAGAGATCCAAACTACATAGCAAATTCAAATGGAATCCTAGAAGAGAATTATAACCTCATCATATTCAAATTCATACAAACTAAATCAAGAAACATGAAGATAAGAAAGAATATCAAGAGAAAAGGGGAAGAATGAGCTAGATTTACAATCTTGAGGCCTTGGATCTTTAGCCCACTCCTGATCTCTTCCAAATCCCAAGCTTCTCTCTAGAAACCCTCTCCCAAAACTCATAGGCTCTCTCTTTAAAACTAGGGAAAAAATGACAAGAGACCTCCCAAAACTCATCCAAAATAGGTTAAATACATTACTAAATGGATCAGGGGTGACTTCCGTATATATGCTTGGTTTTCCATGTATATGCATGGTTGTCTCTGCCTTTTGGCTCCTCTCAGCCACAACTACCACGCATATGCTTAGAATTCAACACATATGTGTGGTTCTGATGCTTTTCTCCTTGTTTCCATGCCTCTTTTGACCCTCCAAACCTCAAATTTAGACTTTGCACTCTTCATCAAAGTTGTAGGTCTTTGTCTTAGATTTCTAATGCCACTATAATCATCTTAAAACTAGGTCTCTAGCTCACGTTATGATTAAGATACTGCCTCAGGGTCAAGATTCCAATTCTCTAGTTTGGCCCTAACTTCCATCAAACTTTAAACACTTAGCCTGGTGCAATCAAGGAAAATGGTCAACATGAAAATTATAGATATTTCTCTTATCTTTTTAATGACTCCAATATTATTTCATTTAGGGCTATATATCTTCAAATTCACTTCATTTACTCTAGCAAGGTCAGTATGACACTAAACTTGACTTATGCATCTTCTTGGCTTGGCTTGGCTTGATTTCCTTCATTCTTGGCATACCTTTGGGTATTGAACTTATATTCTAAAATTAAAATAGACCCCAATAAAACTCTAATCATGAATGATACATACTTAAACTAATTTATCTCCAAATCAAGTCTAATCAACACTAAAGCACACAGAATTCAATATATTCAAATAATCTAAACTTTACTAATTTCCAAGCAAATCAAGGGCTTAGCATGCATTTAAGCACAAAACTAGGAAATAATAAATCTATTTCATAGACGTATCAATTATATGAGTCAAAGTTTCACTCGACATTTTGAAGTTAGATTGATGCATCTTCTCTTTGAAGTTCAAAATACCAAAAGAGATGGAAAACTAGTAGATAAGTATTTGAACAAAATAAAAAGCATATTTGATCATCTGGCAGTGATATAGTGTCTTGTAGATGAAGAGGAAAAAGTTCATTTTGTTTTATGTGGCCTAGGTGAAGAATATAGGATGTTTGTCACCTCCATTGTATCACATCCTCCACTACCCTTATTTGAAACTATTAAACTTTTATTTCATGTGTGGCGTCCCGGGGCCAACGAGGGCGAGGAGTGGTCGTCGGTGCTAAGAGAAAGCATCAATGAGCGACTCTTGGCAGGCTTCTAGGCGAAGAGTCCTATGAATGAACTGAATATGCACCGGAATGAGAAAAAGGAGAAATTCGGAGATCTATACGGTATGAGAAAGCTGCATAGTTGAGGATGGCTTAAAAGGAATTAATTAGGTGTTTAGGGTGCCATATCAACAAGTTTTCAACTTCTTTTCGGGAGCCTAGAATATAAGAACTCGTGGTTAAGCAATCTTAACCCTTAATTAAAAGAATGGTGTGTATGATGGAAGACCTTATTTGACCTTGCAATCCTAACTATATCATTGAATAAATTGATAATGGTCATTAATGATCCATCTTACCATTGAATTAAAAGGGTTGAAGCCATTTATAAGACTAAATCTCCACCTGTGAGATGGGTGACCTCCTAGGACGTTTCCTAGGATGTGTGTAAATGAGGACAAAGCACGCTGAAAAGACTAGTGTTGGTTTGTGGAGACACTCATCAATCCTCCGCAGTGCCCACAAACAAGAAAAATTTCCCCAAAATCAGGATGTTACAAATGGTATCGTAGAAAATTATTATTTTTACGACGGAACCTCTCCGATCAAATACGGTGGTTCGGGGACGAACCAAGCGGAAGTTGGTAGGCATGTGGCGTCCCGGGGCCGACGAGGGCGAGGAGTGGTCGTCGGTACTAAGAGAAAGCATCAATGAACGGCTCATGGATACATACTTAAACTAATTTATCTCCAAATCAAGTCTAATCAACACTAAAGGTAGTGCTTCTAGGTGAAGGGTCAAGGGCTCCATGCATGAATGAACCGAATACGCACAATTATATGAGTCAAAGTTTCACTCGAATGAGAGGGATTCGAAGTTCAGAGATGGAAAACTATGCAAGTATAAAAAGCATGCGCATAATAGTGTCTTGAGGATGGGCTAGGTGAAGAATAAAAGGAATTGATCAGGCGTAACTATATCAACAAGTTGCAACTTCTTTTCGAGAGTCTAGAAC
The DNA here is from genome assembly GCA_029884605.1 of Ormosia emarginata. NCBI lineage: Eukaryota > Viridiplantae > Streptophyta > Magnoliopsida > Fabales > Fabaceae > Ormosia > Ormosia emarginata. The sequence goes on along the minus strand of JAQQTP010000056.1, from coordinate 7,128,426 downwards.
ATAAGAATTTCATGGTTAAGCGTGCTTGACCTAGAGTAATTGTGGGATAGGTGACCTCTCGGGAAATTTCCTAAGATGCGTGTAAGTGAGGACAAAGCAAGCTGAAAAGACCTGTGTTGGTTTGTGGAGACACTCATCAATCTTGCAGGCAGTCCCCGGGATGTTACATCATGACTATGAACTCATGTGTAATCTCTCACCAAAAACCTGTAAGGACAGTAATAGTTTTACACAAGCCTCACAAACACTTGAAGTTTTGTATACAATTGGTTGAAACAAAAAAGGCAAAGGAATAAACTTTTGTGGATTTCAAAGAGGAAGAGGAAATTATTATAATGAAGCCTTTAACCAAAATTACTCTTTTGGTATTCCTTCTAGCTCTAACTCTGGCAAAGTATATGGAGGAAGAAGACCATTCATTGCAAAAACATAGAGAGGAAACTTTTCTCATAGGAATATTGGTTGTGGTATTCTTCTAAGTCCATCAAATGCTCAATTCTCTCAAGTCTCTAATCATTCTTGTCAGATTTGTGGAAGAAATAACCATATGGCATCTCAATGTCATTATCGATACAGTAGGCAAAATGAGATAGCAGCTCTTGCGCATTCCATGAGTTCTCATACACACTCATCACCATGAGAAGCCAATTGGATTGTTAACATTGGAGTAATAAATCATGCTATAGATGATGCTAGTAAGCTCTTTAATATTTCTACATAAAAGAAAATAATAGGATAATCATTGGTGATGCATCAAATTTGTACATATTGGATGTTCTTTTATAGGTACTTTATTTGGAGATTTACAAATACTAAATGACTTTCTTGTTCCAAAATAAGAAGAATGTTTTGTTAGTTTCTCAATTTATTGATCAATTCAATTGTGCCTTCATTTTCACTCCCAATTATCTATTGGATAAAGATCTTCATTCGGGGAAAGTCCTCGCTAAAAGACTTCGAAAAGACAACTTGTACTACCTTGAAAGTGATGAAGTTCATGATGTTTTTACTACTACCATCTCTACATCAAAGAAACATAATGCCCCTACTGAACTTTGGCATCATAAATTAGCTCATGTTAGTTATGCTACTATTGACTTGGTAATTAGACTTAATGTTTTTCCTTTTTGTACTAAAATTTCATCTAATGTTGTCTGTAAAGGATGCCAAGTTGAAAAACATCATAAGCTACCATTTGCTATTATTAGTAAACTTATTTCCTGCTTCTTAGAATTGATTCATGCTGATCTATGGGGCTCACCAGAACTAACGTCTTATTTTGGATCTTATTACTATGTTTGCTAGGCTGATGACTACACTTGGTATACCTGGATATATTTTCTAAAATCCAAATATGATACACTAAAAGTGTTTCAAGATTTTCATGATTTTGTGACAAAACATTATTAGACTCAAATCAAGTATCTTAAGAGGGACAATGGAAGGGAGTTCTGTAACCTTTGATAAGACCTATTTTTATTATTGTTCTAAAAATCTTATTGCCGCATGCAATAAATACCATCAAGATGCTACCTCTACACCTCTAACCTCATGGTACTTCAATAACTGTACAACACCATAATGCAACAATTAAGTTTCCTCTTAGAATTTTGAGCACATTCAGCAAGAGAATTCTAAAGTTAATAAAGATGAAGATGCAGCAACTGAGGAAGACAATGACAATTCACCTTGTCCCATCAATTCATTAGACCATGAAGGATCTATAGAAGCATTTGAACATCAAATTGTTGTTCCAAGATGATCCTCACAAGAACATCATCCAAAAATTATTTCTCTATTAAAAAATGGGCTCTTCCCAATGCTATTATGCCATTTATAGAAGCTGGTTAGTTAGAGCCTACAACCTTTAAGAAGGCATTCAAGGATCCTTAATGGATTGAAGCAATGAATGAAGATATTGAAGCTCTTCTTCAACACTAAACTTGGGAGTTAGTAACTGGACCCAAAAACAAAAATGTTGTTAGATGCAAATGGGTCTATAAAGTGAAACATAAGTCAGATGGAAGCATTCAGAGATACAAAGCCAGGTTAGTGGCCAAATTTTGTAATCAACAACATGGCCTGGACCATGATGAAACCTTTAGTGTTGTTGTCAAAATGAACACTATCAGATTGGTCTTAGCCATGGCTAATCATTGCCATTAGAAACTCCATCAACTTGATGTGAAAAAGGTTTTCTTCATGGCAATCTTCAAGAATATGTTTACATGGAACAACCTTTGGGTTATTGTATGTCAAATAGTTCAAATGTGGTATGTAAGTTAAGGAAAGCAATTTATGGGTTGAAACAAGCACCCAAAGCATGGTTTGAATGTTTTTGTTCAGCATTGATTCTTCTTGGGTTCATACGTAGCAAGGCTGATCATTCTTTGCTTTTCAAGAAAAAGAAAGAAAAACTCATTATGGTGTTGATTTATGTTGATGATATCATTATAACTAGAAATGAGGATGCTGGAATAAAAAATCTCAAAAGTCTTCTTGGTCAAAAATTTGCAATAAAAGATCTAGGGGAGCTTAAATACTTCTTGGGTGTTGAAGTTGAAAGTTCAGCAAAGAAAATGATAATAACTTAACAAAAGTATGTTAAGGATCTCTTAAAGAGATTTAAACTAGGTGATTGCAAGCTTGCTCCAACTTCAGTTACATTTACCATCATTTCAAGAAGGTGAATTCACGAAGAATCCTAAGATATATAGGAGCCTAGTAGGGGCACTAAAGTACCTTGCACTAAAGTACCTTACTTTCACAAGTCCTAATATAACTTATGCAGTAAATTAGGTGTGTTAGTTTCTGTAAAATTGATGTGAAAAAAAAAATATCAAGCTACAAAAAGAATACTCAGGTATATGAATGGAACAATGAATGGTGGGTTGTTATATGTGGATAAAAAAAGAAAAACCTTGGATAACTGTTTATTCAGGTACTGATTGGGGAGGAGATTCGGATTCAAGAAAGTCAATTATGAGATATTGTGTGTTCTTTGGTGACTTATTAATTTCTTAGAGTAGCAAGAAACAAAGATCTATTTCTCAGTCCAGCATAGAAGCATAATACAGAGCTATGACAGTAGGTGCAATAGAAATTTCATAGTACAAAAATCTTATTAGAGATTTGGGAGTTAAAATAAAAAAAATGTGACTTTGTGTTGTGGCAATCAAAGTGCTGTCAAACTTACCCACAACCCTGTGTTACATGCTAGAAGCAAACACTTTGAATTGGATTATCACTACATTCTTGAGAAAGTTAAGGCTGAAGAAATTAAAATATAATTTCTACCTTCAACTAAGCAACTTGTTGATATATTTACTAAAAGTTTACCTACATCACAAATTTTTTGGGTAGCAAGCAATCTGTCCATATCATTTGAGGACATTTGTTTGAGATGGGGTGTTAACAATGTTAGTTTGGTGTTTAGTTAGGATTTAGTTACTTAGTCTACCGTATAGTTAGCACATAGTTACCTTTTTTATCTTTAATAATGTTATACAACTGTATACGTGTAATAGATTTAAGAATGACTGATCTGTATCAGATTCAGAAAATACAGAAAAGTTTTTTCTCCTTTTGTGTCTCATATTTTCTCTTTTCTTCTCACTGTAAGCTCCAAAGCCCTTTCGTGACTAAGTTTGTAAGTTGTGTTTTGATGATAACAACTACATTGAAAATTATGAACATTTGCTCTTAAGCATCTTGATTGTGCTAACATGATATTTGTGGAGTTTTCTTGTTTGTAATAACTATTTCAGGACTAAATCAGTTAAAAGGAAACTTTCTAGATGATTGAAGAGGGCTAAGAAGATCAATTTCTGACTTGTGAGAGTTCAAGGCACATCTTGAGAAAGTTCCTAAAGAATTTGAGAGAGTTCATCTTGAGAATGTTGTGAGAAAGTTCAAGAATGTGAAGATTCTCTACAAAAATCAAATAAAGAGCAAATCATAGTTAAAAGGAAGTTTAAATCATCCAAGTTATCAAGATGAAACATGAATATGATGATGGAATTACAGGGGGTGTTGAGAAATTTCAAACTTGAGAGAGTTGCTGAAAAGGTTAGCTGGTATGAAGCTTGAGAGAGTTCCTGGAAAAGAACTTAAGTGAGTGCACTGACTCAGCATAAACAATAAAATAATGGCTACCTGTCACAAGAAGGACAGATAACCGTTGGGAGCCTCTGATAGTTACTTTTTGCATGCTATAAAAGACTCTAAACTTGAAACGAAGATGGTTGAATGATTGGAGAACAATCTAAGAAAGATTAAAACTCATACACAAAGAACAACTCTCTCACCTCTACCTACTTTACTCTGAAACTTTTGAAATCCTTAGTAGTGTTACCAAGTGGCTTCAATACTCAAGAGGGGGGTGAATTGAGTTAATAAGACAAGTTAGCAATTCTTTCGCAAAACACTTGACTATTGAATTTCGTTGAAGTTATTGACTATTTAAAATGAATGAATAGATGAGAACGATAGGCATTGCTCAATAATTAACCAAGAGGGAAGTAAACAAGCAAGAATATAAGCAATGCACAAATGTAAAGAGAAGAGTTTAGAGAATCAAACACAATAGTTTATCCTGGTTCAGCCACCAATCCACTTGTGACCTACATCCAGTTCTCAAGCAACAACTCGAGATTTTCCATTATATCTTCAAGCTTCAATGAGTGCTTGACAACTTTTACAAACTTGAGCACTCAACTCCTTGGGATGCTTCACCCTTGAGCTTGAGCCTCTTCAAACAAAGGGATGTCTCACCCTTTACAATTTGGAGGGATACCTCACCCTCTCTTACAAAGCAATCAAGGTTGATTAAATGAAACTCTCACTAGAGTAAATGATACAAATTGAAGCTCTAAGAATGCTCTCAAAAGATGTCTCAAGATTTTTACAAAAACAGAGCAAGAAATGGATTCAAAGATTGATTTTCGTTTTAATGTGATACTAAGATGTTTCAGGTTCAAGAACAACCATCAATGATGCCCCAACTTCTGTATTTAAAGAGCTATGTAGTTAAAGAGCCGTTGGGGGTGATTAAAGTCAAGCATTTAATGCACCTAATATAGTCGTTGGGCATGTCAGAACACTGGTAATCGATTATAAGACTCTGGTAATCGATTATCCAAAAGAATGTTAGTGGGTTTTATGTCACAGTGAAGGATGGTGCGCTTGGCTCCTGTGTGCAGGTAGTGTAGCCCACGTGCAGCTCCTATGCAAATCTCAAGCCTTTTCTTCCATGAGAGTGGTTCCCTGTCCCTATTGTGTAGGTGACTATAGAGAGATCCATTGGGTATGTATTCGTACACAAGAATCTTCTCATCTTTGTGTTTGCAGAAACCTATAAGAGACACCATATTAGGGTGATGAAGCTGGCAGAGCAACTCAATTTCATTCTTGAACTCTCGGAATTCTTGGCCGGTACCCCTGAACATTCGCTTTACTGCAACTGTATAATTTGTAGCAACATTATGCTGGAGATAACCTTTATACACTATACTAAAGCCTCCACGTCCAATTATTTGTTTTACATCAAAGTTGTTGGTTGATTTCCCAAGATCAGCCAGGGAAAATTGATGGCATAGCTCTTCTAGTACTGTTGGATAGCGTCTCTGAGATGAACTTGTATGCTTTGAACAGCAGAAGCCCAAATATTTGAGAAGCATTATTCCAATTTTAGACACCTGTTTGGCTAATCACAACAGGATTCAATCTTCCGTCTTCATTCCTAACCTTATCAATGAATCATGAACATGAACATGAACACTCTTCTTTGGGAACCAAAACCAAAAGCAATAGAAGTTACCTTATTTGGGATTAATTATAGGGATTTAATCAGGAATTGAATGTATGAGGATTATAACTATGAATTTATAAATTATGAGTATGTTATGGAATAACATGCGCACAAACTAACTTCATAACTGCATTTTATGGTTTCTGGAACATGGATCAGAGGAATAAATGTAAACGTAAATATATGGTTTTATTGTACACAAAGATCAACTACACTCAAGATCCTCTCCCCACTTTCTTCTTTTTCTTCTTAGTTCTTACCCTTTCCTTTTCAATCTTTGCCTGCTTTTGTACCATACGTTTTTTTAAAAAGTTAATCTGCCAAGTTTTGATTTTATATATCCCTGTGTTTCATTTTGAAATGGTAAATAAGGAAAAGAAAGGAAATGATTTTTTATTGTCAAGTTTTGTGTATTACAATCAAAAAACCATTTGTTCAGCTACAAGTGATGATAATTTAATTGTGCAGAGTCATATATCAGTAAAAGTGGTATGCTATCCATCTATTTAGTTCAAAATAGAAGATATATATATATATATATATATATACACGAGTGAAGGCTCCATGTTAGATATAATGCATAGCTGAGAAAGTGACAATAAATTTTCAGCAGGTTAATTCTTCTTTGTGTGCCAAAACAAGACAGAATAATCATAATGGTTGAGTCAATTGTATCCTTTGCAGTTAAAAGGCTTCGCCACATACTTTTTGAAGAGGCCAGATTGTTACATACTGTAAGCGACCAAGTCAAAAAAGATGCAGATTAAAATAAACCAGATGCAATACTTCCTAAGATATGCTGAGAGAAAAAAACATGAAAATGAGAGTACACATAATTGGAAATCAGAGATCAGAAATATAGCTTATGTGCTGAGGATGTGATTTAAAAATTTATGCACCGAATGTTGCATGTGGAATAAGTGTTGGAACTCAATATCCTCTCCACAGAAGTAAACATCTTCACAAAGTCAGGTCTGAGATTATGTCCATTAACTCTAAAATATCTGACCTCTCAAGAAGCTAACAAGCTTTTTGTTTGAATGCAGTAAGAGACAATGAAGACTCAAGCTTTGCTTTTCAAGTTTTCTCCCCCTATATTGTGATGATTACATTCTTCTTTTGAGAAATAACAAAATAGTTCAAGCTCTTGATATTTATGGAGCAACAGCAGTTTTTCAAAGTATAACCATCACAGGACTTTGGACAACAAGAAACTGATGAATATTTAAATTAATACAGATTATAGGTAGCATCTATTCTTGCCTTTAACAGAACAGTTGTTCTAAGTATAGCCATCACAGAACAGTTGCCCATTTTTTTTCTCTCTTTTGTCTGTGGGGTAGTGCAGATAGCCTTATTATATTACCATCATAGTAGAAAAAGAAAATATGAATTAGTTTCATACAGATTCAAGACAGACATTTTCTTTTATGTATTACATATCTTTGTCATAACTTCCTTATTCATTAATCATTAAACTTAAAGTAGTATTTGGATAGTTAAATTTGATATTGATTTAGGCTATGTTTGGATATTTAGTAATTGATGGAATGGAATGAAATGGGATGGGATGGGATGGAATGGAATAGAATGGAATGGGATAAAAGTACAATTCCATTGTTTAGATATTTTAGGATGGAATGGAGTAAAGTTACTATTCTATTGTTTAGGAAGTGGATGGAACGGTAAGAATTATAACTTTATTTTTTGCGGGGAAGAAAGTTACCATTCCATTCCATCCCATACCCCCCAAATTGAAGGGGAAGAAAATTGATGATTTTTGGTGGGATGGGATGGATTCACTTCCATCTCATTCTATCCTTTTTTAACATAACCAAATAATAGAACCTATCTCTATTCTATTCCACTCCCTTCCATTTCACTCAATCCAACCAATCCTTCGTGCTTCATTATTGAACCATCCAGAAAATGGGTGTTTTTTTTGTTGGGGGGAGGGAGGAACTGAGGTTTTTTTATTTTTATTTTTTCATTTTTCCCATCACAACAAAGCTCAAAATTTGATTAACATTAATGAACTTAAATAAGTGCATAAAATAGACTAGCTCTTGTATACTCTTTACACGCTTCGTTAATATGTATCCAGCTTTTGCTTTATTAGGACTTTGACTTTCGCTAGCTTTGTTAGGTCTCTACACAATAGGACTACGGAAAACAAAGGATGAGGCTAAATCAGTAAATCACTAGTTCACACCAAAATCTTGCAAGGGGATTAAAACTAGACTTTCTAAAATATCCAGCTTTTGCTTTGTTTGGAGTTGATTTCTATTAGGACTTGCACACATGTAGATTTTCAAATCTACATTAAAACAAGACTAAATTTAATGTAGATACTGGACTAATTTCTATGTTGTAACTTGTAAGTGATGTAAAACCAATATAAAAAAATAATGAGGAAATATAAATACTCATCAAATAATCCATTAAAATGGGAGTTTACCAAATTTTAGAAATAGAGAATACAGAGATGTCGAATATCACATAAGATTTCAAAAGGTAGGGAAAGTAAAGAACCTGAAGATGAATGCAGAAACGAAAGTTTCAAAAGTTTTCACTTTGCTGCTGTTGTCTTCTCCTCCAGCTCAGTGGCCCTTCGATGGTTGCTTTGCTTCCTTATAGTGAGTCAAAAAGTTGACTTCCGATGTTTTCATTATAATTGCAATTTTGCCACAGCCTTTTTCTTTACTTTACGCGTTTCTTGTTTTATAACGGTATGTTTGGAAGAAAGGATTTGCCAGGAAAGAAAAGAATTATAAAATATTTATAAAAATAAATAAAAAATATTTAAATATTATATGATCATTATTTATTTTATTATTTTATTTTAAAAAAATCTCAAATATAAAAAAATGTTTATTTAAAATAAAAAAATGAATCTTCTCTTCTTAGTCTCTAAAATCCTTAAACCTCCAACTCTCAGGCACACGTATGAAGTGTAGAAGGAAACGGTGCCCAACCTTTTTTCCAGCACTGCAAGTAAAGATATTCACATAGAGATCACGTTGTCAATTGACCCAGATCACATAGTTAAACGTAATTATTTTAAAAAATATTTTCGTTTCTTAACGAACACAATTTTTAATCTCTCTCTCTTTACGAATCTTAACGTCAGTTTCTCTTCTTTTCTTTCTTTTTCATTTACCGGAGGAGATAATTTGGACCATTTTTTGGCCTAGAATCATCCCTCTACATCGTTCTTTTTCTCCTTTTATCTAAATAAGTGATTTTTTCACATAGATTTAATTTTTCTTTCTTATTTTTCGATGTTTTCGCGCCTGCGTGCGGCTGTTTGGTTCGTCGTTTTGATGCGGCGTCGTTTGATTTCCTGTCTTGTTGGGTGTTTTAGTTTGTCATGTTCGTTTATTTCTTAGGCATTAGAGACCACGATCCATTACAGATTCAATCAAGACTTAGACGTCAACATTACTGATTCTAAGCGTAGGTATTCCACCACTTTGATTTTGTCACATTTGTAGGTATTTTGCCGTGTTATGCTATTAACTTGGGTGTTATGAGTTTGTTAACAGATTCATCTTTTTTAGTTTTTAACGATGTTGAATTTGTATTGTTCTCAATGTATTTTACTAATTTGAATGAATGAATATCTTTTTTTTTAGTAAAAAAAAACAAATACAATTTTAGTCCTATTTCTGGTTTAATTTTCACTTTAAAATTGTAAAAAAATTTCATGCACTCTAAGGAGGTGTGTGAGCATCTAAGAAAAACTTTTCTTTCACACACACAGCACATAACCTTTCTTCTCATCTGCCAGACCTAGAAGTAAATTCATTAACACCCGCATACAAACTCATCACAGACCATCTAGCCTCCTTACCAGATATCATCCCAACAATAAAACTTCATTACAGAAATCCATCAACAAACAGTAACCCAAACCACTTGAAATTCCATCAAATCAGAAATTTTAAGGTGTATTTAAAATAAATAAAAATAAAAAATAATTTAATTTAAATTAATTTAATTTAATTTAAAAATTAAATTTTATGTTTAAAATTTATTAAAATAAAAATTAATTTAATTTAATTTTATTATTTTACATATTTTAATCTTTATAAAAAATTATTAAAGATAATTATTAAAAATAAAATAATTTATTTATTTTAAATCTTAATAAATTTTATTAAAATTAATAAAAAATTTTAAAAATAAAAAAAAATAAAATTTATAAAATTTTAAAAATTAAATTATTTTTCATTTTTAAATATTACAAATATAAAATTTAATTAAATTTAATTTATAAATCAAATTATTTTTAATTTTTTTAGATTTCAAACGCAGTCTTTGTACAGAACCAGGAAACCACCAATCAAATCCCAGAACAAAGACAACCCCATTCTCCACAGAATCACAGCCGAAATCCAATCTTATTGTCATCACCAAACCCGGCCACACCTCAAGCCACAAAGCCATCGTTCAACCACAAGCTCAATCACCGAACCAAGAAAGCACGAGCGGCACGAACCCATCGCAATCTCTGCTCACAACCATCAAACTTTGCTTCTGCCAAATTACACAAATCACACCCACATCCTTTATCCTGTCACAACGCAAGCACAGTATTAAACACCAAGGAACCGAACCAACACAAGCCTCCAACCACTAAACCGTTTACAGCACCATCAATCAAGATCGAGACCCACCATCAAAATGTCCCTTTTTCAGTGCCGAACCAGATCCACCGCAACAGAGGTCTGAACCCAGCAACCACCATAGCCATTCCCTGCAACCCATTCGTTCAGTCAGCCCCATCGAACCTCACCGCCTCGTCAACTTTTTTTTTTTCGTCAGTTTTGTTTTCATTCTTGGTTTGTTTTAGAGTCTTGCTTTCTTGTTTTTATTGTAATTTTTTTTTTGACTGGCACTTGTTTTAATTTTAATTAATATATTAATATATACATAAGGTCAGTGGGTAATTTTATTCTTAATGTTGATAATGTTGGCAGAGTCTAATTATTGGATTAAGTGTGTATTTAGTTCAGAAAATTTTTGATTATTTTAATAATTAATTATTATATAAATTTTTTTATTATAATCGATTATAATCGATTTATTTTTACGTTTGAATATGTTAGTTAAAAAATGATTTTAAATTAATCTATTTTGTTTGATTTGTATAAAAAATTATTTTTATATATTAAATTACTAAAATACGATAAAATGATTAAAAAAATTATTTGATTAAAGACAAAATGATATTTACATATCAAAGTGTAATGAATAATTTATAAGTTATAATCATAAACTTTAGTGTGTGTTTCGTTCAGTTGTGAAAATTTTGATTATTTCAATAATCGATTATTGTATAAAACTTTTTGTTATAATCGATTTATTTTTATGTTTGGAAATGTTAGTTGAAAAGTAATTTTAAATTAATCTGTTTCGTTTGGTTGATATAAAAAAAGTTATTTTTATACATTAAATTATTAAAATAGGTATAGAATGATTAAAAAAATTATTTGATTGAGAAACAAAATGATATTTATATATCAAAATATAAGAAATAATATTTAAGTTTCTCTAATCATGCCTTCAATCTTTAACATTATAAAAATTAACTTAAATTTTTTTATTTTATATTAAATTTTATCTAAAAAAACAAGTTGATTTTACTAAACATAATTAAATAATATTAAAATAATTTGTTTTTAAAAAAATTAATTTAAGTTAAAAAAAATTATCCAAACATGTACTAAGTTTTGTAAATGGGTTTAGTACAAGTACTTTTAATCGTTAGGATGGGCTTTTTATCTGGTTCAATTCTATAAGTTAATGGGCCGAGTGAGTTTCTTTTGCTGAGGGTTATTGGGTTTCGTTTTGTTTTGGGTCCTAAGTGATTCATTAGCGGGTGTAGTTAAAAAGAAGAAAAAACATGAAATTAGAGATATTCAAAATTGAACTAATTTAATCAAAACCAAAAAAAGTGAAAATCGAATAAACTGGAAAACTGAAAAAATTAATAGATTGAATCGGATTCCTGAATCAAATTTTAAAATCAATCTAATCTAAGCCGAGCCAATATTTTATATATATTTTTTAAAATAATTTTTTACCTAAGAAATTTATATATAACTTATAGTTATTTTGAACTTTTTTATATTTTTTCAAATCAAACTTAATTATCTCTTTTTATTTTAAACATTGATTGTAGGATTAATAATTAATTTTGACTTGTATTTATAATTTAGATTTATATTTTCATGAATCAGTTTGAATTTATATTTAGTGTACTTAGATAAATTAGTTTAGACTTATATTTGATGTATTTTAATGAATTTAAATTTTTTATATGAATTTGATAAATTTATATAAAAAAATTATAATAAAAAATTAAAAAATCAATCCAATCCAAATCGATTTTGTATTGAAATAGATTGGATCATAATTATATTTTTGAACTAAATCAATCGAATGATAAAATAAGAAAATTGATTAGATTGGATCATATGACTTTTTCTCTCCAAACCAATCCAATCTACATACACCCCTAATAAAAATGTTGAATAAATAAAAATAAAAATAAAAATGGATAATAGTAAAAAACTAATTATTAATAATAGAAAGGATGAATAATTAAATAAAATGGGATCATATAAATAATTAAAAAATAATAAATAAATAAATAAATAGGAAAGGTAAAAATATATAAATATGTTTGAATTTTCATTTAATTAATTGAAATTGGTTTTGTCTAGTGGTCTGATTACTTTCACTTTAGTGACTTATATTTTAAATTATTATAGACGTTGTTCAAATGTTAGGTTTTTTTTTTAGTGAATTCTCATTTTAGTTTTTGAAGTTGTTAGAATCAGTCATATTAGTCAATGACGTGAGGAAATCAGCATATTAGTCCCTAAACTGTAATCCGTAGGTCAAATTAGGACCAATTTTACTTAAAAACAGTTGATGTAAAATACTAATATAATTGATTTTTTCATGTTCAATGATTAATATATTAATTTTCTCAAGTCAGATACTAATATAATTAGTGCTAACAACTTCATAGACTAACATGAGTGTTCACTTTTTTATTAGTATTATTATTATTATTCAAATGTTAGATAATGGTTTCGTTCATTTTATTGTTATCTTGTTTGCCTATCTTATTTCTTTGATTGTGTGATCGATGATGAAATAAATCTTTTTTTTAAATAATTAAAATGTTTTTTATTTTTTAAATCCACACAACTTTGATTTTATAGTATAAGAACCTGAAGTGTCGTACAAATAAGGATTTAACTTATATCTTATGTTATCTTAATCACTGTGTAACAGTGAATTTGTTTTCAACATATTTTATTTTCAATTTTTTTTTTCAAAATTGAAATAAACTAACTAACAATCATTTTCTAAAGAATTATGTAGCCTTTGAATTCCTCATTACATTCATGGATATGTAAGTGTAAAAGTTAAGTCAAAATGTAACATTCTTAAATTTATTAATAAATTTATAGAACTAACTTAGGATAATTGTTTCAGGGAGGGATATATGTACAGTGGAATTAAATTTTCATCTTTCTATATGCCTAATCAACTCCCAAACTAGCATAATTTCATAGATCATTAGATGACGACTCTATTTTTTATTTATTTATTTTTGTTTTTGCACCATTCTATTATGATCCTACTTCCTACTTGTGACAATTATCCAGCCTTATGTTTAGTAAGTGGTGTATGAGATTAATATTGGTGTCTCAATTATCTACTATTAAAGTGCTCGCATTAAGTCATGAGAATCTTAAATGTTTTAGGGAAAATTAAACTGACCTCTCATGAGGTTTATTCTAATTGCACCCGACTCCCCTCTAGTTTCAGAAATTACACCAGCCTCCCCTGTCACTGATGGGATAAAGTGACATTACATGGGAATGTGCAATCCTAATTTTACCTCCTCTATTCCTTCCTTTCCTATTATGCAACATTTCCCCAAATTTCTCCCAAATTGAAACCCTAGAATAATAATACCCATTGACTAAAAAGGAAAACAGAGAACACCAAAGGTGGCTGTGGATTGAGGAAGACAACTGTCATGAGGTCAGTGTGAGGTCATTGTTTGGTAAGCATTTCATGTTGCAATTTTTGGTTCTATTTTTTGTTTCCATTTTTCTTCTATTTTTTTTCAGTTGCAAGCCAATTTGATTTTGAGACCACTACAAGCCTAAATGAGACCACTGCAAGCCAAGTTCTGAGTGAGACAACTGCTAGTGTTGGGTCAAGGAAGATTGTATGCTTCTCTGTTTGCTATATTTCAGTTCATTCTTAAATTTTGCAACATGGCAGTGCTAATTAATTTTAGTTCTTTCTTATATGTTGCAGAAGCAAAAGCAACAAGGACAAGGAACTTCAAGCCAAGGTGGGGTTGATGGAGTTGCAAGCTAATTTTTGAATTTAACCACTACAAACCAAGTGCAAAATTCAAACCAAGATGGACATTCAACCATTGATGGAGTTGCAAGCCAAGTTCTGAATCCAAGCACTGCAAGCCAAGTGTTAAATTCTACCACCACAAGTCAAGACCCAACTTAGTGTTACCTTGGAGACTGGAACTTAGAGGTTTATCATTGTCAGTTGGTGAAGATGGACTTTCAAGGCAACCCATGTAAGGAAGCCAAGTGGTAGACTCATGCCATGTTGGGGGAATAAGGAATAGTGTGCAAGTGATGAAGAGTATAAAAAAGAAGTTACCAATCAAAAGAAAGACTTAGATTGCATTAGCAATTAGGCTTTTTGGGACATTTTGGGATTGTATAATTTTTTTTTATGCATTTTATGGATACATTAGAAAACTACACAAGGACAATTAGGGACTTTAAACATTATGGGATATATTGGGATACAAGTCATATAGTTTTTTTTTTTTTGGTTGTAAAGTCCTTAATTTGACATATTATAAAGTCTATTCTATAGTACAACTTGTGCAGAATCTGGATAATGTAAGAATCCTTATTTGGATCACTGTTGCAATGAATATTGGATTACTTTGGATATTTGAATGAATTCTATTTAGTTTCTACCATTTGTTGAGTTTGAAGCCTTATTTGAATGTATCATTTGCTAAGTTTGAATGAATTCCATTTAGTTTCAAGTTGTGTAAAATTTGGATAATGCTTAGTGTATATTATGATATTGTTGCACAAATTGGATTAGAATGTATGGATATGCTTAGTGTATGCATTCAGGTCCATGCTAAGTGTGCAGAATGCATGGACATTTAGCTAGTGAAGACTGTGAATTAGCTGAGTTTTGTGTACATATTTTTTTGATGAATTATCTTAGTTCATGTTTGTCATAATCTTCTTATTTTTCCAAAAAAACCACCCACTCCCAAAGAGTCTAAGAACTTCTCTTACACTGAATGTGTTATTAGGTACCAAGTTAATACCAAGCAAACACCAACTATATCAATATATTACCAAAGCAAAAAAAAACATGGTTCTTACATAATGTTGATACTATTACATCAAATTGTTCCACAAAATCAAATTTCTTACAAAAAAACAAATCAATCCAAGCCTAGAACCTTTATTTCAGTACAATTGCAAAAAACACTAGAAAACCAAACACCAACCCTAGAACCTTAACTTGAGTACAATTGCAATAAGACTAAAAAACCAAACACAAAATTAACAACAATTGAACCCAAGACCAACAACTTCAGTGATCCCATTGAGGCTTGAATCATTATCATTTACTTCTCTAACTTGTATAGCTCTTACTCATTCTCTTTTGCCTTGATGTACTTGTTCTCATTTCTTGCACTTCTTCACTATGCACAGGATATCAGAATTGGGAGCACTAGCAGGTCCTATGTGAATAACATAGAGGGTGCACCATTATCTCATTTCTTATCTCTGCATGTGTAGAACAACTTGTATGGATTACTTTGAGTGTTTGAAACTTTGATGTCACAAATTCTCCCACTAATGTAGCTCTTGTTGCGGTATTTGAGCACCAACCCTCTACTCTCACTTGCACTTGATGCCATTGTAATATGCATTTAAAACACCAGAAGAACTACTGCAGGTTGTAGCTTTGGCATTTTAGCGAACATGTGTTATGCATAATGCAAAAACTGTGAACTACAACAAACAATACGAGGAAGAGGGAGATAGAGTTACGATTCGTGATTCGAGTTCATACCTTTACTTAGATTCGAGCTTTAATCCCTTCACTTAGCTTTGAGTTGTTTGAATTCCTTGGTGCTTCACTTTGATATCAACTTTGACGGGGAAGAGAAGAAGAAGCTTCGATGATAGGGTTTCGAATTTGATGGGAGGGCAGCTTAATAATTTTGACACAATGGTAGGGACAATTGAGTCATTTCCACCACCATTGGAGTCTAAAATTTACAACAATGCCATTATAAATCATGTGCAATGCACATGATGTTAAATATGTTAATTTCCTTAACGACTCACTAACGTCAGGGAAATAAGTGTAATGAGCTATGAACCTTAAGGGGGTAGGAATAATTTCTAAAACAAGAGGGTGTCTAGTATAATTAGACCAAATCTCAGATAAGGTTAATGTAATTTTTCTAATGCTTTAATATGTTTGAATACATAGTTTAGCTATATTTGATGAATTATTACAAAAGGTAGTTTGTTATCATTTTGCATGCATACAAACTATTTGAAACAATACTTGATATGAAGATATGTTGTTATGACTTAAGTCTATGAGAAGAGCTCAACTTAAAAGATTAATCCATTAAGTAGGAGAACTTTATAGCTTAAATTTCACATTGAACTTCTTTATTTGTTCAATGTGGGACTCATTACATTACCACACTCTTTAAGAGTTGACGTCCACGGTGACTTCACTACACTGACTCAGTGGTAGCCCTTTTCCTTTTGGGAGCTTTACTCATCTATCAGTATTCGGTTCAACACTCTCACTACTGTACCCTAATCCAGCTTATAGGTAACCATTTCTATAACTCAACTCTCAATGAAAACACCAATTATTATGACTTAAGTTCATGAGGAGAGCTCAACCCAAAAGATTGGTCTATTAGGTGGGAGAGTCTCATAACTTAAGTACCATATTGAGCTTTCTTATTTGTTCAATGTGAGACTCATAACATACGCACTACTAAATATGAATTTAATTTTGATACTATATAAGTTGACAAAAGTATTACACTTGTATGTAATAATGTATTACTATATAATTTTATGAGTTTGATATTTTGTGCTTCCATTATGAATTTGATATCTTATGTATTTGTTAATATAGTCAAACTCATTAAATAGTGTGCTAACACAAGATTGGATGATAATATAAATTTTTTTACACTAACATTGCATTAAAACTAAATCATTAAATTAAAGTTTTGATCCTTATAGTTTATATTCATTTTCGATTTAGTCTCTATAATTTTTTTTAAATCACTTTTCACATTTATAAATATTTTTAAAATAGTCATTTCTGGTAATTTCTATTTTAACACTGTTAATTTAATGCATACTAGACATTTTATTGAGAAAAAAGAGTATCTAAAAGATTACATATTGGATAAAAAAATGTTTATTGAGAATAATAAATAAACACTTATTATAATGAATAAATATATCATTTGACATTTTATAGAGAGAGAGGAATATCTAAAGAAACTCTTATTGGATAAAGAAACGCTTATTTTGTTAGCTAACTCATAATATTATAATAGTGTTATAATATAAATTAATAACCAAGTGTTATAATATAAATTAATAACCAGGATTATTATGAAATTTTTTTATGAGTGAAGACTTGTTTGAAAAGAAAAAATTATTAGTATTTATTTAAAAATAAGTATAAAATATAACACTAAAACTTTAATTTAATCTTAATATTAATATTATTATTAGAGAGAGATCAATTTATACTGAAATGTAATTTTTTTTCGACTTACACTTATTTTTAACTGTTAAATTCACTTTCATTTAATAATTCTTTTAATGAAATAATCTCACTTGTTTGATTTATTGATGAAAGTGAATTTAACGATTAAAAATGAAAGATATAATCAAAAAACTTACACCTACGAAAAGTTAATTTAAAATTAGTATAGTTCTATCCTTCCTCTTATTATTATTATTTATTTGTTATTATTATTATTATTATTATTGTTATTGTAAAGTTGCAAGCGGAGGAAATTTCGAAGCATATGCATTCATATGATTAAATCCTTCAATCACAATAAAAAATGTACAACCACAAATATGGGATCGCTGCTTTGTTTTTACCAACCACAACCACAACCACATTCGTTGGTCAACAAGTGTCTCGGAGCTCCATATTCTGAACTGAAGGTTATATCTCCATGTTCTACAATTCATAGATGCTGCTTAATGTCTTTCTATGTTCATGTTATGGTCATCTGTGGGTCTGGTTATGCTCCGAGAATTGGCTTCTATATCTAATTTCCCCACTCTCTATTTTGGGTTTTATGCTCACAACAGATACTAGCTGTAAAATCATGCATCATATTCTTTAAGAATTTATTAAACACATTTTTTAAACCATTTTTTCCGAAAGTAAACGCTGGTAGTATAGGGATTTATTTTGCAATTGGAGTAACATAAGGACAAAATTAGATCATAACTGAATTTTTATGGTTTCTGGAACATGAATCGGAGCAATAGATTAGAGATCTAACTGTATGTTTTGATTGTACACAAAGTTCAACTGCACTCAAGATCCTCTCTCCGCATTCTTCTTCTTCTTCTTACCTCTTTTCTACCTTAAATCCATTCCAATTTTAGCCTGCTTTTTGTTCTAGAAGTTTAAAAAATTTAATGTGCGCACTTTTGCTTTTATCCCCGTTTTGCAATTTGAAATGGAAAATGACTGAAAAGTAGGAAAATGTATTTTTATCGAAACCATTTATTCTGCAAAATCCTACGACAATTTAATTGATACACATTCATATATCACCTATATATAGAATAATTCAATCCATCTATTTTAGTTGTAAGTATGCTTATTATATATATATATATATATGAGTAAAGTCTCCATCTCAGATGTAATGCATAGCTGACAAGAAGTTTTCTGCAGGTTAACCCATCATCATTTTGTCCCTGAAGGAGACAGAATAATAATAATGGTTGAGTCAGTTGTGTTCTCTGCAGTTGAAAGGCTTAGCGTCCTCCTAATTGAAGAGGCCAGATTGTTACATGGGGTAAGCAATCAAGTCAAACAAATGCAAACTGAACTAAAGAGGATGCAAAGCTTCCTAAGAGACGCTGATAGAAGGCAAGATGAAGATGGGAGTATACATAATTGGATATTAGAGATCAGAAAATTAGCTTATGATGCTGAAGATGTGATTGAAATTTATGCAATCAAGGTTGCATGTGGCAGAAGTTTTGGAACTAAAAATCCGCTCTACAGAGGTAAACATCTTCACAAACTTGGGTCTGAGATTATATCCATTAATTCTCGAATATCTGACCTCACAAGAAGTTTACAGACTTATGGTTTGAATGCAACAAGCGACAAAGAAGAGTCACACATTGCGTTTGAGAGGCAAAGGCAATTGAGATGGTCTTATTCTCATATAGTTGAAGAGTTCATTGTTGGCTTAGATAAGGACATTGACCATGTGGTGGGATGGCTATTGAATCAAGATCAGCACTGTCGACTGGTTTATATTTGTGGAATGGGTGGTCTTGGTAAAACGACACTTGCCAAAAAAGTTTACCATTACCATGCTATCAGGCGCCACTTTGAGGGTTTTGCTTGGGCCTATATATCTCAGCAATGCAAGAAAAGAGATGTTTGGGAGGGAATTTTACTTAAGCTTACTTCTCCTTCCAAAGAGGAGAGGGATGAGATTCTGAAAATGAGAGATGAAGAACTGGCAAAGAAATTGTATAAAGTTCAGCAAGAGAAAAGATGTTTGATCATCCTGGATGACATATGGAGCAATGAGGCATGGGACATTCTAAGTCCTGCCTTTCCATCAGAAAACACGAGGAGTAAGATAGTTTTCACATCCCGCAATAAAGGCATTTCATTGCACGTAGATCCTAAAGGCTTGCTTCATGAACCAAGGTGCTTGAACGAAGAAGAGAGTTGGGCATTGTTTCAGAAGAAAGCTTTTACAAGAAACGATGATCCAGGTACCTAGAAATGTCTTCAGTGAGTAAGCATATTTAACCTTCCTGTTCTTGTCCATTTATTTTGTTTCATTATTTCATCATGTACACTTAAAAGTATTGTGGTTAACTCTAATTCCCTGAACTCTCAGTTATCTTCGATATTTCTCCGTTATGTGATCACTGAAGAAAAGTGAGAAAATTAAGTTGTGCTTCTTTGTTGTTTAATTGGCTATAATAAGTAGTCCTTCTGGTGTTAAAGGAATAGCAAAGCCTTGTTAAAGGCATCTATTGTAATTTGAAAGGAAATTTGAATGTTGAGAAAACTTTAGGCATCTATTGTATTAGATATCCATCCAACAAAAAGAATCTGGTAGTTATTAATGAAATTTTTAGTTGAAGTACATTAAAAACACTGAATTTCTACTTTCAAGACGTTCTATATTCTTTTGGGTTTCAAAGGGAGGACACACTTCTCTGCAGCTTTATATAACAGACTTAAAAATTAAGAGCTTGAAGTTTTCTCTCTTTATATCTTGATGATTATGTTCTTCTTTAGTGAAGTAACAAAAGCAGTTGAAGCTCTTGATGTTTATGGGGTAGCAGCAGTTGTTCTAATTATAACCATCATTGTAGAACAAGAAAGAGTTGAGTAATTAGTTTAACACATATTACAGGAAATACCTAGCCTTGCCTCTCACAAAGTTGGATTTGAGAAAGAACAGTTGCATAATTTTTTCTCTCTCTTTTGTCTATGGGGTACATGCAGATAACCTTATTATTACCAACATTTCAGAAAAAAGAAAATTAGAATTAGTTTCTTACAGATTCATCACTAATCTTAAAAATATCTTATAAATTCATTGATCTTTAAAATGGTATTTAGAATTTAGACTTGACCTTGATTTGCTCTTCTTGCTTTCTTCAGTAATAAAACATCTATAGGACCGCCACAGGGGGGGGGAATGAAGAAACTAAGTTTCACATTAGATCAACATAAGTGATGAGTTTAAATTGGTGCATAAATTAGACTAGCTCTTCTATACTCTTTACATGCTTAGTTAATATATCTCCAGCTTTTGCTTTGTTAGGACTTGATTGTCGCTAGCTAGTAAATTTTGCATTTTCACTTTCTAAGATGCAGGAGGCTATATGGGAAACAGGAGGACAGGAACTTTTTGCTTTTTGTCTCCTTAATTGCATTTGGCTTGTTTTGAGGGGTATGGCCCTTTTTATTGAAGTATATTTGAGAAATTGACTCTTAAAGAATTGTTTTCTACAATTCAACAATGAATAATTTGGATGGTAATAATTATTGTTGATTCAAAGTTGCATCAGTTTAAGTTTCTGCATACCTTGTATGGAAACATGGCAATGTGTAAAAAGCTCTCATGTCTTGTTTTTTTGCATATTCCTGTAAGGAAGAACATCTATATGCATGCTTATTGTACCATTGTTATGTTAATGAGAGTATTAGCGTATGACTTTTGCAGAGTTCACAATTTGCAATGACTTCGAAAGGTTAGGCAGTGAAATGGTTGCAAAGTGTGCTGGTCTGCCTTTGGCTATCATCGTGCTTGGAGGGCTTTTGGCTACAAAAGACACAGTCAACGAGTGGGAAATGATACATAGATATATAATTTCATACCTAATAAGAGGAGAGGTACATGAAAGGCAGTCAAGATTAGCTGAGGTGTTGGCTTTAAGTTACCATGATTTGCCTTGTCAACTGAAACCATGTTTTCTCTATTTAAGCCAATTCCCTGAAGACTCTGAGATACCAACAAAAAGATTAATTCAGTTATGGGTTGCAGAAGGATTCGTTTCATCTCAATATGAGGTTGAAAGGGATGAGACAATGGAGGATGTTGCTGAACGCTACCTAGGTAACTTAATTAGCCGTTGCATGGTTCAAGTTGGTCAGATGGGATCTACTGGAAGGATTAAAACCTGCCGGCTCCATGATTTAATGCGTGATCTGTGTTTGTCAAAAGCCACTCAGGAGCATTTTATCTACATTATTAGTGGATTGCAACAAAATAGTACCATTGATGTCACTTCTTCATCTAATCCATCAGATGCGAGACAAACTGGTGGAGTTCGCAGACTTGCTGTCTTCTTGGATCAACATGTTGATCAATTGATTCCACATAATGAGCAAGTGAATCAACGCCTTAGATCTCTTGTCTATTTTCATGACAAGAAATGTAGATTGGAGAACTGGCAGCTAATCAAAGTTGTTTTTGAGAACTTCAAATTACTTAGAGTCTTAGATCTTGAAGGAATCAAGGGGCTAAAGGGACAGTCCTTGCCTAAAGAAGTGGGGAATCTGTTATGGTTGAAGTTTCTGAGTCTAAAAAGAACTCGGATACAAATATTGCCATTTTCCTTGGGCAATTTGGAGAACTTGCAGACCCTAAATTTGCAAACTGTCAATAAAGTGAGCTGGGATTCAACTGTAGAAATTCCGAATGTAATATGGAAGTTGAAAAGGTTGAGACATCTATATCTTCCCAATTGGTGTGGGAATGTTACTAACAACCTGCAACTGGAAAATCTGATCAACTTACAAACACTAGTAAACTTTCCTGGCAGCAAATGTGATGTAAAAGATCTGTTAAAATTGAGAAAGCTCAGAAAATTGGTACTGAATGACCCAAGGCATTTTCTAAAGTTTAGTGAAAGTTTCAGTCCTAATAAAAGGTTGGACTGCCTTCAATCATTGTCCTTAAGGACTGATATGCTTTCTTTCCCTGATAAAGTAGTAGATGTTGAAAAATTGGTGCTAGGCTGTCCTTCCCTCTGTAAACTGCAGGTAGAAGGGCGGATGGAAAGGCTGCCAGAAGCCCGACTTTTTCCTCCACAGCTTGCAAAGTTATCTTTGTGGGGTTGTAAACTTGTGGAAGACCCAATGGTAACATTAGAGAAGCTTCCTAACCTGAAGTTCCTGAATGGGTGGGAAATGTTCGTTGGGAAGAAAATGGTATGCTCACAAAATGGTTTTCCTCAACTGAAATTTCTAGTACTTCGTGGCTTGCCTAATTTAGAGGAGTGGACAGTAGAGAATCAAGCCATGCCTAATCTTTACCGATTGGGCATATCGGATTGTAACAAGTTAAAGACTGTTCCTGATGGACTACAATTTGTTGCTAGTCTCCGGGAGCTAGAGATTAGATGGATGCCTAAATCATTCAAGACCAGGCTTGGAACTGGTGGAGAGGATTACCACAAAGTCCAACATGTGCCATCCATTGTATTTTTGAATTAAGTGTGTAAGTTGAAAAGATTAAATACCAGGTACAAGTAACTTTCTCCAAATTCTTTTTGCTTTGATTATATCAGCTTTCTATTGTGTCTGTTCTGCTTTCCTTTATGTGCTGGTTGATTGTCATTACTATCTTCCAGCCAAAAGAATAAGATGTATGGCACAGCTGTTTTCCCCAATGATTATAGATAATATTCTTTGAACTTGTGGATTCTTCTTTTTTAATATTAAATGAAAAAAGAATTTATTTTGTTGTGACTTTGTTTACATGATAATTTCTGCTTACAATTTTTTGTACTTCTTTTGCAGTCAAGCTATAGAAGGTGTCATCCTTTATTCATGTGCTTCAGAAGCTGAAGTTATAAACCAAAAGTATACCCCTATGTTCGTGTTTGGTTTTTGTTTGTGTGGTTCCGTATTGAATTCAATTGAACTTATTTAGTATGTCTTTTACATATCTTGGATTGTTGGTGGAATGGATTTTCTTTGTGTATTGCAAAACTTGTAACAGAGTAACTACACTGATATATTGTTTCACATGTGTTTAATGATTACTGCTCAGTTGTTGCATTATCAACAGCTAGTGTCTCTTGTATAACACGTCCCCACAATTTTCTATCCATTTCCCTTTCCCTCTTCCGAAATCAATTTAGTTATAATGCCCATATTGTTCTCTATTGTCTGCACCCTTGTTCCTCATTCCCTTTCAAGTATGCATCAAAGATAAAACAGGTCATGTATTAAGGTTGAATGCTCTAGTTAGGAAAGCAGCTAATTTCCTGCAATAATAAAACTTTCACCTTATCCAAAATAAAATACTGTTATTTTGGTTTATATAAGGGCTAGGAGTAAAATGGCAATCAATGTCACTAAAACACTAATTTATGCGGAAAACTTGAGGGAACCACAGACAATATCACTACTATATTTTCCACACTCAAAACCACGTATTCATAAGCTCTAATAGGTAGCTCTTTGTCATGCGCACTTGCTGGTCTTTTCTTGAATGATGTTAACAATGTACAAATGTGACCCAACACCAACGACTCAGATGACTCAAAAGGTCTCACGTTAGACAGGTAAGAAGAGTTCAATGACTGAAATAATGCTTTGTGTGTTTTAAATTTTCTTTATGCCCCCCCCCCCTCCACCAGAGAAAAGGGGGAAATCAAATATGGAATTGGAATTGAATTGTCGATTTACTGTTCTCCGAATCAATTCATCTAGCTGGTTAAGCAGCGTAGACTACTAGGAAAAGGGTCCAACTTAGATACAGTTCTTGTTATGTCCAAATCCAACTCTGTTGGCATTTCTATCTATGTTTTCTGATTGAAGAAATTCTTGACATTATTATTGGGCAGTACAAGATATGTTTAGAACCGAGATCAAAGGTTGTAGTTGATCGCGTCTCTAAACAGTGATGGTTGATGGTTAACTGTGGTTTCTTCCATGTGCACAGCAACAGAGAGGAGGGTAGTGTATATGTAAGAGATTTTAATACTCGAGTTAGGGGGAGAAGTATGTGAGAGTAGTTGCTTATTTGAGTGGCTTAATCTTATATTTATAGTATGCGTTTACTTGTAAGAAAATAATATTTAAAGAGATAGTGTTTTTATATAATTAAGATAGATAGTTATGAAAGGATTTAATTCTAAAATATTCTCATTTAATGAGGAATATTTATTGTGATTTAGTTGCTATCCGATACGATTTAGGTGGTCGCTTAGCTAGATGAGGACCGCAACAGACTAGACTGCAATTGGATCATGGTCTGTGATACGGGGCAGAACAGGATATTTGTCCCCACGCCTTGCTCTCCCATTCTACCCCCGTTTGTTTGAGTTGAATAGTGTCTGCTAAAAAAACAGTGTCTTTATCTTTTTCTGCTACAAACCAAATTTTGTTTGAACTAGTCCAAAGTAATTTTAAAGTCTGCTAATGCTTGATGCATATACAAATATACAAAGGCAAAACTGATATCTTATGGTTTTTTTTTTTGGTTGCTTTTTTTCTTCATGTTATGAATTTGACAAAGAGATTTCATGTTCTCAATTTTGGTCCAAAATTTAGTCCTGTGTTCTATTGAAAAAGGTGACCTTATACTGGGCTAACCAACAAAAGCAGCTCGATAGCCTTCTTGTTGTTCCCTTCTTTGGGACCCGTGAAGAAGGGAAAAAGCTTAATGTTGACAAGGCCGATGCATGTATTTTGTTTGTGGGTTACTTACCAAGTGAGACATGTTTTCATTTCTTGTCAATTTGTAAATTTCCTTTTATAATTATGAATTGTAATAGAAAAAAGAATTAACCTCGTGAAATATTCTTAAGTGTTCTCAAAACAAGAAAATAAGAAAATGTTCATGTTCTTTTTTTTTTTTGTCATAAAAAAAAGTTTACTTTGTAATATTTACTCTGTGTTTGGATGTTTTTTCATTAATGAAACGGAATGAAATAGGTGGGGAAGGATCGGAAATGAAATGGAAGGAATAGAACATAGTTCTCTCCTTCTTTGTTTGGAAGATTCATTAACGGGACGGAACGGAACATGTGTTCCCCCTATTCCACCTCAATTTTGAGAGAAAAAAAATTGAGCATTTGAGGAGAAGAGAGGGGAATGATTCTCTATGTGTTTCGTTCCGTTCCTATACATTTTAAAACTCCTTAACATAAAAAATTATTTCTGTTCCTCCTGTTTCCTTTCCTTTTTCCCTATTACCTATTATCAAAACATAGTGTTAATTATATATCATATTAGTTATGTGAGTCATCATTATCTTCTACTTTAACAATATTTTTTATGTTATAACTAAGGTGTTATACAATGAATAATATAAAACAAGAATTTTATTTTGCTCGAGGAGCATCTTCAGAATTTCTCTTAAGGGTCAATGCTTACATAGCTACCTATTCTTAAAAGAATGAGAAATGCTAGCAAAATAATGTGGAATAATGGTAATGTCCTTCCTTTAATAATAAGTTTGCAAAATAATCCTTTTAAGAGATGGAATTTACAATGTATTTCAGAACAAACGCCTATCATGCCAATCCTCTAAAATTGTCAAGTATGGAAAAGCCCGACTGATTCGATGAAGAAGAAATCTGCATTTACACTTCAGAATTTTAGACATTAAAGCAATCATATCAGCAGAATAAAGCTAACATATATGAGAGCCTGCTGACTTATGCCTTTGCTTTGTCACTTCTTACGGATGGTAGTCCTCATGCGGCCAACAAAGCATGTTCCCGTCTACAAGAATTCAACTAGAATTAAAGCAATCATTTCAGAGTTCAACGGAGAAAAACCCAGTATATCATCCCAGCTACCACAACCAGATCCTCTTCTATTATTTTCCCTTTATTTTTTATACATCTTTTGATTTTAATCTACTAATACAAAAAACAAAATAAAAAGGTACTATCTTGTAATTTTATTTTTTTAAAAGTATTTATTTTTAATTGAATTTTAAAGAACTACCGTAACTTCATATAATCCTTGTGTTATTATTTTATTTGTCTACATAAGCATGGGTTTTGGCTATTCTAGACTGCGGTTCAGGTTAACGGTTTATGAGTAACCCAGTTCGCTAGAATTGAATTTCAGATATTTATAAGCACTATTAGATAAGTAAATATGCATATTTATGAAGAGTAAATATTTCATAGAATTCCTTATAAATAGAAGAATTAGTTATAAGCAATAATGATCTTATTAGATTCTTATCCTAATTAACAACATTTATTATTCATTAATACAGATTTAAACATGATTCTTTTCTACCAAGACGCTTCTATAAATACCACATAAGGTAAAAAATGTATACATCTAATTTTCAAACAATACCTACTTTGTGCACAATTTAACTTGAGTATCAAAGTGTCTTTTACAAGTACTCATCCATCGCACAACCATGACAACCCTGTTGCATTAGAGGAAACCACCTTCTTCAACTTTATTCAAGTGATTCTCTGAAACCCATGCAGAACATTGTTGCCATTTGTGAGAAAGATAAACTTCAATTATCACCACCACTATCATGGTTATTACCAGGCAAAACCACACTTCTGCCACTCAAAATCAACCCTCCTCTAGCCCCTGTCCGGCCTCCAATTCAATCTAAGATCAAGTTATTGCCCAACTGAAACTTAGGCGAGATGGAGAAGAGACTTCACATACTAGCGAAAACTTCTCCTCTCCGTCGCGGTGCGTTCTGGAGACACAACGACTTGGTTTATGTGGAGCCCCCTCATGAGAATCCAGACAGTGGGTATCAGCGTCATAACGTTTAGGAGCGTGGGGGAACAACGAAGGAGTTCGTTCCCAACAAGGTGAATCACATCTCCCAGAGCTATCTACAGAGGAACTTATCCTTCTGGTCAGACTCCAGGATGGGCATATTCATGACCTAGAAAGAGCTGCTAACCAGGAAAAGGATGACAAAAATCGGGTTTCTCATAGGAATTATGAAAAAAGGAGGGAGCTAGCCCACGACGGGGTATGTAATTCGAAAAATTCAAGGATCGTAGAACCTGTATAAAGAGTTGAGAACCCGATACGTGAAAATAGATAGCAGGATCAAGGACGGAGAAAGTCGGTTAAGCAGAATCGACCTTTCTCTGATGAATTGATAGCTTACGAGATCCCTAGGCTCTTCAAACATCCAACTAATATTGAAGCCTATGATGGGACCACATATATAACACCCCAAAAAGTGTTTATTTAATCGTCAATAATCATTTTATAATATTCTTGATTTTTAAGAATTTTTCTGGAATTTTTCGAAAACGATGAATATTTTAATATATTTCTCGTTTTACGTGTGCACTGAGCAGAAACCTGCTGATGTCAGTGTAACGCTTCGAAAATCAATTATTTTATTATGAATGATCATTTTCAAATATTTGTGAATTATATGAATTTTTCTGGAATTTTCTGAAAATGACGAATATTTTAATATATTTTTCGTTTTACGTGCATACTGAGCAGAGACCTGCTGAGGTTAGTGTAACGCTTCGGAAATCATTTATTTTGTCATGAATGGTCATTTTCTATTATTTGCGATTTATGTGAATTCTTTCAGAATTTTTTCGAAAACGATGAATATTTTAATATATTCCTCGTTTTACGTGCGCGTTGAGCGGACCTGGGAAGACGCAATATCTTCCTTGTGTCTGGTAAACTCTAAAATGGTGGACTTGTTGACGGGAGATCTTACTAAACCCGAGACCGGGCACAATTTACAAGGTTTATGTTTTACGAGGTTTTTACCCGATAAATGAAATTGCGGAACCGTAAAATCATCCGATGAATAATAAAATATTATTTTCATCATCTGTGACTCTCCTACACTAGGGGGAAAAATAGTACTGACAGTGTAAATATTCATCTGTATTAGTGTGCTTAATTAGGAGGCAATCTTACTTTCACTTTATCGTGAAACGTGCGAAGCTTCTCATGCAAGCTTGGAGGAAGCTTCTTGGAAATTTCCTTCTCCCTTTCCCCATGCAAAATGCAGCCCACTCTCCCTCTTCTCTCTCCTTCATGCACGGCTGGACCATCATTTTGGGGGGAAAAGAATTGATTTTTCCTTTAACTAATTACCTTGATTAATTTCAAAACAAAAACCTAAAGCACTTCTCTCTCTTCTTCTTCTTCTTTCTTCATTTTCCTCTTCTCCTCCTTCTCTCTAGAGCTACGGCCAACCCTCTTCCTCCCCACTCATCCATCACAAAAAATTCCAACCAACCACATTTTCTTAATCCTCTCCACCTCCTAAACACTTCTCTTGCTTGGAGCATCTTGAAATTCCACCATTTTCACCATCTTCTTCAAGCTTTGTGTTCTTGGGTAAGATTTTTGATTCTTCCTTCCCTCTCTTCATTTTTGTGTTCATGGTCCTCTTGGTGACCATCCATGCTTTATTTTTCAAGCATTGGTGTTGTTTTAACTAAGTTGAAATTTCTAGGGTTTTGGTGGCACCCAATCCGAATTTGCAAGGAGTTTCTTGGTGGTTCTTCTTGATTTCTACACTTAGGTAAGAGGAAGACACTCCTCCTCAACCTCTATTAGCATTTGGGAACCTTGATTGTGTTGTTTGTGGAAAAACCCTAATGAGGGTTATCCTTTGATTTTGTGATTAGTATGCTTATATGTTGATTTTATGGAGTTCATGACCTTGATTGGATTGATTGTGTATATTGATACATTGGATTGGATTGGATGGCTTGAAATGGAAGAAAATGAATTTGGAAAGGCTCTTGGGTGGCCACGGTTTTGAGGTTTAAATTGATGTGTTCTTGGTGAACAAATTTTAACAAGTGAATGGTTAAATTAATCAAGTGTGTGGTATAAAATTAATGGAATGGAAAATTGAGGATTGACCCCTTTAGGAAGGCCACGGCCTCTAGGGCAAATTGGGACTTAAATATGTAAATTTTGGTAATCTTGGAGATTGGAAAAATTAAATGGTTAAAACATAGATAATAGATTAGTAAATTAGTAAATTTGGAAGAATGAAATAAAATCGGAGATTCATAAATTTTAAAGAACCAAGAAATGAACTTGTCATGAAGCTTGAGAAATTTTACAAGAGCAAGAACAAGAGAGTGTGAGATCTTGAGACCTTAGAATAACCTTCTAAGTGTATGAGGATAGATTGCTTTAGAAAAACTTAATTGATTTTGAGGACTTAGTTAGTGATGGATTCTTGTAAGAATGACAAATCTTGAATAAGAATGCATAACGGATCTTAAAAATGTATTGCCTTATTTGATTTCAATATTGTGATATTATGGGTCCATTTGAGTGACCATTTGTATATTGATGCTCTCTTGGCAAATTGTGGCATATTATAGAATTGTATGAAATTGATGATCATACATGTTCATACATAGAGTCTTATGCATTGTGAATGTCTTGTGGACTGTTGTAAGGCCAAGTTGTCTAGGAGATTGAACACACCTTAGTGTGGGTGCGAGTAGACTAGTGTAGGTCATGTTATGACCTTGGGGGCGTCGGGGTGCGGGTCCTTCACAATGGGTAGTTGGTAGCTCTCCTACCCGTGGGGCAAACCGATGCAAACGCACCGACGATCCGGACCGAGACACTGTCCTATATCGTGATCGAGCGTGGAATGTCTATACAATGCCTGGATGTGCATGTGAGAATTATTGATTTTAGCACTTTGGCCGCGGCAGCCGAGTTACAGACATGTCCCTTGATCTTTCTCTCCGACTGTTTGTGTCTAGCTCCATGGAGTAGGAATTTGGGAAAGCATGCATGTGCATCATGAAATAATCTGTCATTGTAAATCATTACTTTCCGTAACTGTGAATTGTCTGATCATTATTGTAATGAACATCTACTTGGAATTGTTTATTTGCTTACTGTTGGATCTACTGTTTATTAATTTGAAATGCTATTTTGAATTGCTATTTGGGCGCGTTGCGCCATTTTGTTTCTGGCTGCTATAATTGGTAATGATAGTAGGATGTCTTACCTCTTTCTTGTATTCCTATTATTTGCTGTTTGTGTGTATACGGTATCTACCGAAGACGACGGCCAGGAGGTTGAAGCCCCTGATTTCCCCGGCTTCTGGCCAGATCAAGACTAGCATCCACAGAGGAAGATGGAGGCACGTATGCGTGGATTTCTAGGCGATGTGCGTCTGACCTTCCTCGGAGGGCCGAAGTGTTGGCACATCAACTTGAGTTCCGACCGCTGTGTCTATTTGGGAGACGTGACGATTGCTTTAGCCTGGAGACGTCATGAGACGCCGGTTTTCACTTGCTATGTCAGCTTGCGCCTGGAGTTTTACTTGCCCATTCGGGAGATGTGGGGTGACCGTTACTACACCCCGCAGGAGGACTCTTTTGATTCCACCGCTCGGGCTCTTGCCCGTGCTTCTGATGGAGGTTTCCTCGGACGAGGAGGATCCTGCTGAGGACCCTGATACGGTCCCTCCTCCTTTGAGAGACTGATTTTACTGGTAGCTGCTGATGGCTGCCAGTGTTTTGTTTTGGGGGCCTGATGTATTACTTTTGGGTGGCTTGTATATTTTGATATTCCGGGGGGATGTATGTGTATGATTCCTTCGGGCTGGTATAGTTTTGCTTTTTGGAAATTTCCAGGCTTGTATCTAAAGTATAGTTGATATTCAAATATATATATATATATATATATATATATATATATATATATATATATATATATATATATATATATGTGCGTATTATTCAGATGTGAGTTTTATTTCCTGTCTTACTCTTTACTGTTGTTCAAGTTTTGTCACTTAGTTTTATTTATTAATATATATATATACACACACACACACACACACACACTGCCATTTTCACTCATGTATTAAAGCATCGAACAAGTTAACCTTAAACTAAATGAACCGGGTCTTAATTCAGAAAAAAATTTATTTTTCGCATTTTCATTTATGTTTAATAATGTGACGTTCCCTCTCCAAAAAGGGGCGTTATAACGGACCCTCAAGAACACCTATATGCTTATGTTTATGCTTTATTGTTTGTCAGAGGGGATGATACGTGTTGTGTTTTTCCTCTTTCCTTGAAGAAATCCGTCTTGGTATGGGTCACCACTTTGTCTCCAAAGTCTGTTTTCGATTAGGAAGACTTGTCCTCGTGATTTTTGCTGCATTTCACTATAAGTAAGGTGCAGCCAAAATCCATTTCATGTATCTCCCATATAAAGTAAGGAATAGAAGAGTCCCTCTGAGATTACATATTCTGATTCAACAATGAAGTAGTAAATATTCATGATTGGGATGAAAGACTCGACCTACATTACATGAGGGAAGGCCTATGGCCTAGGGCATTTTCCTTTTCATTGGCTAAAAAAGAGCCAAAGACAATGAATGAGTTTCAGGCTAGAGCTGACAAATACATCAATGCAGAGAACGTTATCCAGGACAGGAAGCATCTAGAGAAAGGAAAAGATATCAAACCTAAACCTAGATAGGCTCCCCAACAAACCCAGAATTCTCCCCAACAAACCCAGAATTCAAGGCTGATAAACACAATTTTTGTATATTAGTTAACCCTCATATTTAGTTTCTTAGTCTTCTTATGTGCTTAATTGATTGGTCTTGGCCACATTTTATAAGCTTGGGTTTAAATTGGGCTTAATTGTATTTTTTTAGCATTATTTGGAATTTACACTATTTTTTGTATTTTGGGCATAACTTGAGTTCTAAACATCTAATGAATTTTACCTTGTAAAAATATGAGAGAAAGCTCTACAACTTTGATGAAAAGCTCGAAGGCTGATCGAATGTCTAGTGGGTCAGATTGGACTTGGAAGTCAAAACAGAGATGTTGTCGCTAGAACCTAGATGATGTACAAAGATTGGGACATAATGTGGGCAGTATGAGTCATATGGAGCTGAGACCGTTGCCATTAGAAAGATGAGACATGATAACTCCATGGAATGTAGTTATTTATGCCTTATCTCTATGCATTATTGGCTGCTTTGTCCTTATTGTAAGGCAATGTTGGAAGGCTTTAGCCCATTTTTCATATAAAATTCATGTTGAAGTCTTCCTCCCTAATCTTGCTTTAACTATTCCTAATATTTGATTGGTTTGAGCTGGATTGCATTTGTATTTGACTAGTTGATTTCTCAATTGTAGGATAAGCCCAAAAGAACCAACTTAAAGCAAGCCAAGGCCCTGCATTGGAAAAGAAATCACAAGACAAGCTCCAGGACATCACGCCACGGCGCAAGGAACTGCACACCGCGGCATTCTGCTCTCTGCTAATGCACCCTGATAACCCGAGGCTATCACGCCGCGGCGCAAGGAAGTGAACGTTGCGGCACTCGTGCCCTAATTTTTTGCACACTGCGACATGTATTGTGTCACACCGCTGCGTGAGTTGTGAAATCTGTGGGCCTATAAATACATTTTATGCAGATTTCAGTGACACACTTTTTTTTTCTCTCTCTAAGTTCTCCTAGGTTTTTCTTATTTTTCTCTCTTCCAGCTATCTTAGCACATTTTGGGGCTTTCGGCCACTGGAGAATCAACAACTAAGAGGCATTTCAGATTGGAAAGAGGATTGAAGGAGCCAAGATATGATGTTCTCTTCGTCTTGGAAGGAGATTCAAGCTTCAAGGCTCAACCCATTAGAGCTTATGCCTCTGTTTCTTCATTTCTCTCTTTCCCATTTATTTAGAATATGGATTTTTGTATCACATTTTCATATTCATTGAGTAGCTAGCTGTGTTTAGTGTATTCTTTGAATCTCTTTTTGATTATTGATGGATTTGTTCTCTTTTGAGTTTATATGAATGATTTTGGTTTTGTTCTATCATATTGCGCTTAATGCTCTTACTTGTTTGATCAGCATTTAGGATATTTGATGAAATCTATTAAGTCTAGACATAGAACTTTGGGTTTTAAATCATACGTATGATTAGATGCATGTTCATTCTCCAGATTGATTCGCTAATAGGATAGACATATATCTCATAGCCATGTATAGTCATATTTGAGAATCGATCTTAATGCTTGTTGTTTGCTCTGGTTCTCATGGATGCATAATAAACTAGGTAAATGGCATAGGGTTAATCGGCCTAGACATAGGCTTTTAACTAAGTTAGTTTCTCAAGCCAACCTAATCTAATCATTTGATTGCTCATAAGGATTGCATGTTATTAATTGAAAAAAGGGGTGAAAAAGAATTCCCTAAGTTCTCCACCCTATCTTTATCTTATATTTTTGCTTTGTAGTTTAATCAATAACAATTTCTCCAATTTACATTTTCTTGAATAGAATTAACTAGGCTGTATATTAATATTCAGCTTTAGAAATTACCATAGTCCTTTTGGAGATGAACTTACTCATCATTTTTATTACTTGTGCGACCTGTGCACTTGCGGTTAGCAAAAGAGGTGTTGCCCACCAAATTAATGGTTTGGTAACGCTTCATCAAAGACACAATCTTCAACTCTTATGAAGATCACTTATCAAAATTGTGACATTTTGATGGTTTCTTGCCATTTGAAGTTAGTTGATGGGTCCAGAGAGCTGTTAAGAATATTTTGGGCATAATTTTCTCATCCTAAGCCTAAATTAGGAAAATTAGGTGTCTAATTAAAGTTAAGAGGAAGAGGATTAACCTTAAGATAAGGAAAAACTTTGATTTTTAATTTTAGAGACAATTATTGAAGCAGCAGTAGCAGCCACGAACCTAACCCTAATTTTCTCTTAACCGCTTTTACTTGCACTTTCTCTCTTCCTCTCCCTGCTCTGTAGTTTTCTTTCTTTTCTGTTTTTCTTCCCTCCCATCCATGAAGGGCTAGACCTTTTTTAATCAATCCTAGGGATTGACAATCTTGATGTTTAATTTTGAAATCTTATTTTGATTGTTTTACATTTACTTATTAACCAAGTTTCTCTTTACTTGTTAATCAAGTTGCTCTTTTACCTTTTTTGATTTTGTGAAATGTGGGTTGAATTTCTTAATTTGATTTGGGTGTTGATGTGATAATTTCAGAATTACCACATGTTTAATGAGGATTATAGAGACTAAACAATGCATTAAAGGTGTTTGATGGATTATTAAGCTTAGTTAAATTCTGGGTTTTAGGTTAATCTAGGATTAGATGAGTGCTTAATTCATTTAACATTGATTAATTAAATTCTAGATGCTTATCTAGTAGAGAATTCATGGATAATCTTAAGACTTCTTGATATGATCTAAGACTAAGAATCTGATTAGCAATTGAATGGATTCCTAGTGATCAATGATGGATTAAATTCAAGATTAGTTGATTTCCTTGGATTGGTTGTTTACTTAATTTTGTTTATAGTTTTTTTTTAATTTCTTTCATTTAATTAATTCTACAATCTTTTCCCCTTTGTTAACTTCTTAATCTGATTGCTTAATTATAGCGATCCAATGGCTTGACCCAATTGTGTCTTATACAACAAGTAATTTGGTGAGGAATTGACTTATAATTTGATATAATTTGATAGTCTCAACAACTTTCAAATTTTGGCGTCGTTGCTAGGGATCACTATGAGTTTTATCAATTATATTAGGGGTGTAATTAACTACTAACCCTTCAGTAATCCCTATTTCCCTTGTTTCGGGTAGTTTTCAACACAATTGTAGTCTCTAGGTGCAAGAACAAGTATACGACCCAAACTATTTCTGATTGAGCTACAATTTGGTAGGCACGTAGAATACATTATTGGATGTCTTTTGATGTTATTTGATCATATCAAGATCTTGCATAACCGCTAACACCCTTGTATGCTTTATTTTAGTCATTTTTCAGCAGAATTAGGCTATTTTTTAGATTTTTGTACAAACAAACTATCTCATAATGGCCTGAAAATTGTTTAATTGAAGGAAAATGACATGTTCTACAAGGCTCACTGCAATGCTAGGAACACCACCCTATCTTGGCCAAATTGTAACACTCTGAAATTTGCTATTTTACAGTAATAACAGAATCGTAATGTTTTGTAATTTTTATGTGCTGTAAAATTATTTTGATAGTTCCGTGACTGTATTTGATTGTTTTGTGTGATTTGCTCCGGGATAGGAAAATAATAATTTTCTGGCCCGGGAAAATCTTTACGTATTTATTCGGAGCTGGGGGATCTTACTAAACCCAATTTCGAGAGATGCATGACATAATCTTTTAATTTTTAGAATTTATCTGTGGAATAAAAATATTTTATATTTTAATTATTTTTTTATTATCCAGTGGACGATACCTACTGACTTATGAGCAGTAGCCTCTGTCCAGTGGATAATAGGAACCGGTAAAGTCTTAAGACTTACAGATAATGAACCAATAGGAACCAAGTCCATGTTTCTGACTTGAAAATTTCTAAACCAATAGAAACTAGTCAACGTTAGTGGGTAGGACTTTCGAAACTAATAAGATGTAGTCCATTTTGATAGTTGGACTAGTTACTTAGAAACTAGAAAATCTAACTAAGTTAGTTTAAATCTAATTAGGTTATTCTAAGAAGCTTAGGAAGTAACTAAATGGAAGTAAACTTAGTTAGCTACTCTTTGAAGCCCAGTTACAAGAATGTTCTACCATGTTCTTGAATTGATGACTAACTTCAAATGTAACAAGATACTTAGCAAAGTAACTAAATAGTTAGTTAATAAACTAAGTAAACTAACAAGATTCACTTGAAACTAACTAAGAAACCAATTGAACCAAGAACTTGGTTTGCTTCTCCTTGGAGTCCCACTGCCACTTGGTGGTTCTAGGACCTTCAAGAGCAAGCTTGGTTGTTAAGGCTTGAAACCTCCACCCTAGATTCAATCTAAGGTCATTAGGAAGTCTTGGAGAGTCAAAGAAAGTGGCCACCTCCTTTGGTGAGTTCCACAGCTATTACCAAGAAAAACCAAGTGTTTTCACTTCATTCTTCATCTTCACCAAGTCTAAGAAGCCTATTCTCTCTAATTTTTTTCTTACAAAAAAAAATAATCAAAAACTCCATTGTTGTTCTTTGGAGAGCTCTCGCCACACCATTAACCAACTTCTACTCACCTATAATTTTATCCAATATCATTTCCTTAACTTAAATCATATTCTAAACAACTTTCTTGTTGTGAGTTTCTTCTAAATCATCCATCTTGAGCTTGAAAAATAAGCTTGAAGTTTCTATTCAAAGAGGTAAAGACTTTGTTTTTAACTCAAAGTTTGGTTCTTATTTTCTCTAAGCCATGATTGATCCATGGTTCTTCTTGTTCAAAGCTTAGTTTGTGATTTGTGCTTTGTTTAAGCTTGATAGGAATTTTCTTGGAGCCACACGAAATCCATAGGAGAAGGATCCAAGAAGAGTTTGATCTTCCTTAAGGTAAGAGAGAGATTTATTTCACCAACCAAGTATGGTGGTGAGAGATGAAATTATTTGTGATGGATGGTGGATCCATGTGAGGATTCATATCTATGGTTGTGTAACTTATTTGTGGATGTTTAATGTGCTTTGATTTATTTGTTTATGCTTTGTATGCTTTGCATAATTTATTGTTTTGTTTATGGTATGCTTATGATATGTATGATGTGAATATATTATGTATGCTATGATAGTAGTGAACAAGGAAAATAGTTTTGGTTCCAATGACCAAGAGGCTCACGACCTCAACACCTCAAAATAGATGTTTCCAAATTAAGATTTTCATGAATGATAAAATTGAATGATTAGAAGGAAAAAGAAAAGAAAAGATATGATGGTTCTAATGACCATGTAGTTACGGTTTTGAAGGTTTGAAATGGTTTTACTTCATGTAAAATTATGATTTAGAAATGAAATGTTAATTGATTTAGTACAAGAAATTAATAAACGGATTTAAGAGATGGAAAATAAATACTTTGTCACTTGAGAGATGAAAATTTCGTTATGAAAGAAAAATAAAGGTTGAAAGTGTTTGAACCACAACTTATTTTAAAGAGAACTGATTTTTTTTAGAATTGATTTAGAATTATGGAGAATACGTTGGTGACTTGAAATTTACTAATGTATAGCTCACTCATTGGGTTTTTGAGCGCGTTAGGAAATTTTAAGTGAGAAAATATGGAAAAGTAAAGTAAGAAGTGGTATAAATTTTTAGAAAGGCCAAAATGAGGTTTAGACGGTTGAGAAACATTTTACGTAGTGGAAAAATGATGGAAAATGCTTTTCATAACTTAAAAACGTGATTTTTAAGTTACGCGATTTGGAAAACATTAAAATATTTTTACGCGATTGAGAAATTGGTGGAAAATCAATACGGGATTTGAAAACGCGACAAAAATGTTGCGCGATTGAGAAAATGCAATAAAATGTTTATGCGATTGAAAATATAGTAAAGATACTGTTAGGCTAGTGTGTGAACTTTGTATATGAAATTATGAATTTGAACTGAGAATGGTTTATATGCATTGAGCATGCATTGGAAAAAGTCCGATGGACTATGTTAAGACTAATTGCCTAGGAGAGACTGACACCTCTTGAGTGGCTGCGATATGCGTAGTGTAAGTCATTTGTTGACCTTGGGGGCGTCGGGGTACAGGTTGTCTACAATGGGCAGTTGGTAGCTCTTCTGTACCGTTGATTAGACCGATGCAACACATCGACGATCCAGACCGAGACACTATTCTTAATCAAGATCTGGTAAAGACTGTCGTGTATATGCTAGATGTACAAACACTTATAAGAATTGTGGCATGTGGTCTGAGGCATGTTGGTACAAACAGATCTTTTGTATCAATCTCTCCGACCTGAGTTTAGCTCCATGGAGTAGGAAAATGAGTCAATGAGCATATGCATAACTTGGACATGTTTGAATATTTAATGATAGAGTATCTGTTAAACGTTGATGAATGTTGAATGGACTGATTATGTTATTGTTTATTATATCTGTATTAATAAATGATATATCTGTATGATGTAATGTTTGTGTTATCTCTGTGCTACCATGTTGGTATTGGCGTAGATAATCTCACCTCTTTGTATGCCTATTCTTGTATTGTATTTATATTTGGTAAAGACACTGAGCAAGAAGGCGGAGAGGAATAGATTCCTACTGAGGAAGTTGAATTCTGATTTGATGGCAACCCAGTCAAGTTTCTTTGGGTATGTCAGACTGCAGTTTCATAGAGGAGCTGGTGCATGGCGTTTTAGTCCCAATGAGGAGGGACTTATCTATCAGGGACATCTGACAGTGAATATGAGTAGGATCTTTCACGGAGATCTTTTCTTTTTTGTTACCATATATGTACATGTAGAATTTCCTTTATCTATTCGACAATATTAGGGCGGTCGTTACCATGTCCCAACTGAAATCAGCATTGTATAGTATGCTCAGATACTAGTCCGTAGGGCGACACGTCAAATTGGGTTCCTACCTTCTGAGGGATCCAAGGCTGATGCCGAGGAGGACCCGTCTGAGGGTTCTACTGTCTAGATGTACTTGGGCAAGTATGTTAATGCAGTAATGTTTAAAAACTTTTGAGAACCTGGTCTGTATATAAATAAATTTCACAGTACTTAGTAATGTATATGATGTAAAATATTTGTGATGATGTTTAATATTTTCAATTTCCGCTAAGTTTATTTTATCGATATTAAGAAATTTTACAACTCTTATTTTGATTAAATAATATATTTTTAACTTGGAAAGTAATTCAGTAATAAGTAATATAAAATGTGATACCCTACGGTGGGTGTTACACAAAAGGCTATAGGAAACTTTGAGAGGCATAAGGATTGGAGGCTAGGGTTTAGAAAACAAGAGCAAGAGTATTGAAGTTCAACCATTGAAGACATCTTCTCCATCTTCTCTTTTTATTTTGGAATCATGGTTGTTTCTTTCCCTTTTATTCTTGTTTGTGTTATAATTACCATGAGTGGTTAAACCCCTTTTTCTAGGATTAGGATGAAACTCTCTATTTCTTTATGTTGAATTGTTAATTTAATTCTTTGTTAATGAAATTATTGTTCTTGATTCATTCTTAGTGTTCTTAATACTTGTGGTATGTTACCGGCCATATTTACATGATCTTAGGCTTTAGGTGAAGGATCGAAAGATGAAATCTAATTGCTTGATAATCTAAGAATTGAACTTAGGAATTGAGATCTAGACATAGGCTTAAATCCTTTGAGGGTTAAACGATTGTCATGAACCTTAATGAGTTAGAATTTGGATTAATTGCCATAAGAATGAGATTGATGAAGTTTTAGCACGATTTTAGTGCCAAGAAATTGAGCTTTAAATAATTTAGGACAAATCGCCTTCAAGAACATAATTGAACATTAACAAAGATAAGATTACAATTTAGCATAGGAGATAATGTAGTGGATTCCCAATCCTAGGCCTTTAAACCTTGGTTGAATCTTGACTTTTCTTGATTTATTTGCTTTCTTTATTGTTTTGATTTTAATTTAATTTTCATTATTGATTTTATTCACTTAAATAATCGAAGTAGCCGTAGTAATTAACCGATTCTCATGAGAATGATCTTTATTTTACTACTTGTACGATCTATGCGCTTACAAAAAATTCACAACAAGTTTTTGATGCCGTTGCTGGGGATCGTGTTGATATTAACACAAGCGGCAATTAGGTTGATTTAAACAATTTTTATTTTATTTTTATTTTTTTTATCTTATTTTAATTTAACTTTGTAACATCCCAAAAAATTATAATTTTTGAATAAATAATTATTTAACAATATTTGAGATTTTTGGGAATTTTCTTAGATTTTTTTGAGAACGCGGAATATTTTAATATTATTCTTCGTTTTGCGTACACATTGGGCAGAGTTGGGTAAATGACTGTAACGTTTCAAAAGTTGAAAATTTTTGTGACAAATAGTCGTTTTATAATATTTGTGATTTATGAGAATTTTCTAGAATTTTTTTGGAGATGTTGAATATTTTAATATATTTCTCGTTTCGCGTGTGCACTGAGCGGAGCCGAAAAAATGAAATATTTTTTCCGAGAACCTTGAACTATGGAAATGTCGACGGGGTATCTTACTAAACCTAAGGTCGGACACAGTTTACAAAGTTTCACGTTTTTAGAGAAATTTAACAGACGAAATAACAAAACGCTGTGTAAATTTCATCTGTCAGATGACTTAATACTGACTTCTGTCGACTGTAACTATTATCCATTGGACAATAGCATGCATTAGAGATCCTATCACCTTATCCCAATACAATTTACTTTATGTCAAATCAATCTCACTTTAATTCAAATTTTGAATCTCATTTATGAAGCTTCTTCTAGAAGCTTTGGCCAAATGACCAAATTACCCACTCTAATTGCATGGAAAGGACAAAACACTCCCTCCCACTCTCTCTTGATGGCTACGGTTGGCAGCCCATTTTAGGGGTGTTGGAAACTAAATTCTCCTACTCACTTTAACACATCAAACCCTAATTCATTTTACCATTCACTTCTCTCTCTTCACTTCATCTTCTTCACCATTTTCTTCTCCTTCTCTCTACCTCCACCATGACCACGAAAATGGCAGCCCACTCTTGACCACCAATCTTCATCTTTTTGCTTCACCAAGACCATTTCCATACTCCCTTCCATCTCCTCTGCATTTTCTCTTTAGAAAATTTCTTCAAAAATCCAACCTTTCTTCCTCCTCCTCTCTAACCCGAAATTGCAACCCCTTTTTCCACCATTTCTCTTCATCTTTTCTCTTTTTCAAGCTCATTTCTATATTCACCTCATCATTCTAAACACTTTTCCTTTTAGATCCATCTCCTAAAAACCTCTATTTTATTTTCCACCATTAGAGGACAAAGCTTGAAGCTTTATGGGTTTTGGAGGTGTGGTGACCGAATTCCCTCTTCACCATCAAGAGGTGATTTTCATATTCCTCTTCTCATACATTTCATCTTTGTGAACACCTTCCAAGTCTCTCATCTACAACATCTTTTCAAGAACAAAGCTTGAGTCTTTTGGAGGTAAACCTTTAGATTTTTCACTTCTCTTCTTCATTTTCGTTTCCATGGCCATTTTTGTAACCATGGAACATGCCTTTACCAAGCCTTGGTGTTGATTTATGATGTTGGATTTTTAGGAATCTTGGAGGGCCAAAACTGAATCCATCTTGAAGATATCCAAGGAAGCTATTTTGTGTTCTTCCATTTACATCTCCTATCATCAAGCCCTAACCTTGAAGATCTAGGTAAAGATTCTTGGTTTCTTTCCTATTTCTTTTCAATTTT
The DNA here is from genome assembly GCA_029884605.1 of Ormosia emarginata. NCBI lineage: Eukaryota > Viridiplantae > Streptophyta > Magnoliopsida > Fabales > Fabaceae > Ormosia > Ormosia emarginata. Next base: position 7,086,501 of record JAQQTP010000056.1, on the reverse strand, counting down.
GCTTTCCTTGGTCACCTATGTGACCAAGGATCATTCTTTTCAAGCCTTAGTTTGTGATTATGAAAATTTGACCACTTTATGGTTCTCTTGAAGTTGGAATCCGAATTTTGCAACCAAGGAACTAAGGAGTTAGTTTTCTTGAATTGTCTCGTTTAGGTAAGAGGGAGATTACTCACTTCAACCATTTATGGTGGTGAGGGAACTTTGTATGTATGTTGATGGGGAAATCCATCTTTGCATGCTACTTGATTTGTAAATTTGTATGATATAGTGTTCTTGAATTTGATTAATGTTTGATTTGTGCTCTTGAATATGTTTGATGTATTAAATGTGCTTGATCAAGTCAGGGTTGTTAAATGGAAAATGTGGAGTTTCCTACCTTAACTTGATGCCACAATTTTGAGATGATTCTTGAATGATAAATTTGTTTTGTATATAATAAAAGGAATCTATGAAATTAAATGTTAAATGATGATAATGAAGCCACGGTTTTGATCTTGATAAAGAGGCAATTGGATTAATTTTGATAAACTAAATTTAAGTGAACTAATATTAAGAAAACTAATGCATAAAAGTGGAAAGAAAAATTGGACATTGGACACCATGAAGCCACGATTTTGGCATTGAACTTTAGGCCATTGGATTGATCTTAATGAACTAACAATTTAAGTGATTTGATGACAAGAAGTTAATACATAAAAGGGAAGGAACAATTGGACTTTGAAGACTCCATGATAGCCATGGTTTTGGCTTGAACAATAAGGCAAATGGAATGACCTTGATACATTAAACTTAAGTAAATTGATCTTAAAGAATCAATACACAAATGAGAAATATAAAGTGGAACTTAGACAACCTATGAAGCCACGGTTTTGGCATGGACCTTAGGCAATTGGATTGATCTTGTGAGAAATGGAAATTTAAGTGATTAAGTATCAAGTAACCAATACACAACATAGTGAAAGAATGAAACTTTAAAGACTAAAGAAGGCCATGGTTTTGGCTTGGAATCATGAGGGATGAAATTGACTTTGGTGAACTAAAATTATAGTGATTTGTTAACAAGAAACTATTATATAAATTGGAGAGGAAATGAGATTTTGAGAACTTTGAGGGACCACGGTTTTAGAGAGAAAGATTGAGCTCAAGTGATGCCTTGGTGCATCCTTGGAGATTGAGGAATTAGAGAATTGCATAATCCTTAATAAAGCGAAAGAATTAAATTGAGTAATGGTATTTGAGAAGACCATAGTTTTAAAGGGTTATTTACCTTAACCTTTTCATAATTGATCAAAGACTTATGACTTTGAAAATAAGTATCCCTAATAAGGATATTGTGACAATTGATAAACCATGAATACTTAATGATAATGAGGAATTGAGTTAATCCCATGTGGAACCAAAACTAAGTGATTGGTATCAAGAGATTAGTGCATAATGTGGAAAGGAATTTAGAACCTTGAAGGCTCATGAGGCTAAGGTTTTTAAGGGTTAGTTAACCTAGAGATTGGCATAATTGATCAAGACTTAGATTCTTGGAAACGTTAAACCCTTAGTGAGAAATGGCGGTTACGATAAGCCATAAAATATATTAGTATTGAGATTTGACTCTACGTATTGTGAATCCCTGTGAAGGGTTATATATATATATATATATATATATATATATATATATATATATATATATATATATATATATATCTGTTGATTTAATTCTCGATGAGAAATGATTTATTGATATTGGGAACGAATATATGCATTTGTGGCATTGTATATGATGAATGCATCATTGATAAGCATACATGATTGGGCATTGAGTCATTATGCATATGTAATTTGATAATGACTATATACCGTTGTGGTATTGTATATGATGAACATATCATTGATAAACATACATGACTTGACATTGCGTCGTCATGCATATGTATACTTAAGAGTTGAATAACACTTATGTGCGGGTGTGAATAGACTAAGCGTAGGTGCCATATGTTGTTGGCCCTAGGGGCGTCGGGGTGTGGGTGCCTTATCATGGACAGTTAAGAGCTTCTCTGTGTCGTAGGGTAGACCCATGCAAACACACCGACGATCCGGACTGAGACGCTGTCCTATCTCGCGATCAACTGTTGAGGTGCCACGTATAAGCCATGATGCGCAAATATTTTATGAGATGAAGCACACTATTTTTAAGGCTAACGATATACTGGCATTACTCCTTGATCATTCACTCTGAAAAGGTTAATGTTTAGCTCCATGGAGTAGGATTTGGTACCATAATGCATTGTGCATCGTTCAATGTCGGTCTCATAAGTTGTTGAGCATGAACACCTGTGAAAGTAACTATTTTACTTCTGTAAATGATTATCTGATCATTGTGCTGATTTCTGAAAATATTGTTGTGATTTGTCTGATATCGTCAAATCTTGCTATTGCCTGCTATTGTTCTGCTTTTACTATAAATATCACTGTTATTATTGATTCTTATTATTGCTTATGACTGAACTGCTTTTATTATAAATTCTGTTGTTGCTGTTAATAAATGTATGAACTGTATTGCTTTGTGGGCGCTTTGCGCCGTGCTGTTTTCTCACTGCCGTAGTGTAATGAAAGATGGGTGTCTCACCTCTTTCCTGTATTTTTGTATTTCTGTTTTATATTTATATTTGATAAAAGATCGTGGGGAAGATGAAGAGGGACCACACCTTGGTTGATTAGATTGGGCATCTAGACAAGATTTCTTCGGCTACGTACGAGTGCAGCTGCGTGGAGGCATTGATGCCTGACTTGTTGACTGGGACTCCGAGCGTCGTATATATATATATGGGATTGCGGCTTTGTCTGCTAGTAGTACCTACCCCAGGGTTACTACTTTTTCCCTTTAGTGGTTTAGTTTTCGATGCATTTTATTTGACTCGTAATTATTATATTATATGTTATCGTGAATTGTGTTAAGGATGATTATAAAATATATATAAGGAATATCTATTTTATTTCGGTGGTTGTGTATAAAATGATTGGGTAATAAATATGTTTTATTTCGAGGCTCCTATTTTCCACTTATGCATAAATGTGAAAAATAAACTTGTGAAACTTTGAAACTACTATTATCATGACTGTGACACACCCGGATCTAGTAACTGTGGTGTAATGATGATTGCTTATTTACAGCTTGTTATATTTAGGTGCGTTACACTTAGGTGGTATCAGAGCAGTTCATCCTGTTGAGCCGGGGTATGGACTTGCTATGTTTAGGCATGTTAGAAGTTTTGTCTGTTGTGCACTTCCTTGTCTCTTGATTGAGATGATGGGAAAGGAATGCATGGCTTGCTGTAGGTTGAATGTTGATAGCTACTATTATATAGTTGCATGATATTGAGGATTGACCTACTCAATATGTAATGTTCTGTGTGTACAGAAAATTATGACTTCACCTAGGCGTACTATACTAGGAAAAATAGGAAATTTTTTGTAAGGAGATCAAGAGGTTTTGGAAAACCGATCTTCTGGAGAAAGAAATAGTTGGTGTAAACAAGGTTCAAGAAGCAGTTTGGAAGTTGACGACTTACGAGGGATTACGCTGTGGAAGCAGAATAAAGAAGTTCAAGCTAGAGATCGTTAAGGTTCGCGAATTGAATTTGTCTTGTTTGAATTATGTGAATTGTATGACTCTTTGTGTTTAGTTTCTGAGAGGAGACAATGTCATTTGAAATGATTGTGTTTATTTTGTCGTGTCATGTTTTGTCCATCTTCGAAGAAAGTAAATGGCTCGTGGCAGACATACGCATGTGAGCGTAGGACAAGACCATAGAAGTATGGCTGCGACTGCAGAAGGAATACAAAGGATAGCTGATGTAACGATTCACCAAGATCAGAGGACCGCACAACAACGAGAATTAGAAGTTAAGGTTTTGAATTTGTTGAAGGAAAGTCAGACTTGGGATAACCATGGACTACCTAGATTCCAAAGGAGGAATAATGGGAAGGTTAATAAGTTTAAATGGGTATCAGGAAAGCAACCATAACACCCAACCCATGGAGAAAGTGCTGGTGGTAGTAGATCCACTCAGACCTCAACATTTGGAGATCTAAACAAGGGAAGTTATGCCTCAAATGATGACCCTGTAATCGTGCTGTATAATTCCGGGGGTAACCCTTCCTTTTTCAATTCGTAACTGTATGGATCATTTGGATTCATCTGTATCTTTCTTATCTTCGACTTAGTTGTTTCCATTTCTGTTATTAAGACTTGTCTTGACACCTAAGTTTGTTTAATCTATCCTACTTCTAATAAAGATTGGACCTTTTGTTAGTCTATCTTGCTCACCTAAAATCATATCTATTAGAGTTCATGATTTTAGAAATTGATCGGTTGTTTTTGGGTTATTATCTGCTTGAGCGTTCTAATAAAAACCCCAGCCATTTTCGAAATTAAGACTTTTGAGTTCGTAAAGGCTAAAAAAGATGAAATTTCGTGAGGAAAGAAGCCTAAGGATACATGTTGGTGTCTTCCGTAGAGGACCAAAAGTAAGGAGAATATAAATGCCACTCTGATAGCCAAAGAGTTGCGCATGTTGAGCTATGATGCTATCAGTTAAGGGAAAGAATAGAACTTTTCAGTGAGACGAGGACTGTTACAAAATGAACAAGACTTCTATCAAGGATGCATGTTCTCGGAGAAAGATGAGCGATTCAATGGATTGGTGAGAAAAGAGTCGTTGTTCTCTCCAAGATAGACGTACACTCTTATCGTTGTTAAATTCGTGGGAAATTTAGAATATTCCCAAAACGATTTTTCGAATGCGCTTTGGACATTAAGGGTATCTCGTGATGCCGTTCGGAGTAACAAATATTTTTGTTGTGTTCATGAATAACATGAATCACATCTTTCATCCTTACCTAGACAGATTTGTTGTTGTCCTTATCAACGACATTCTGATCTATTCTCAAACACGTGGAGAAGCATGTTGGACATTTTGATCTAGTTTTCTAAACTATAAAAGAGAAGAAGTTAGCGGAGTAATTTGAGAACTTGGGGTTATCATTGGAAGTGATACCAGATGAAGTATGTCTAGATACGGTTGCTATTTCGAATGGTTTTGCTGGGAGAAATTCAAGGGAAATGGAAAAGTAACCAAGATATATCAAACGTTGAAGCGGAAGTGTCAGTTGTAAGGGATGAAGAGAGAATATAATCTATGAAACGCTTGTTGTGAAAGTCAAGAATAAGAGAGGAAAGCAAAAAGTGGACACAGGGATCACATTGGCAAGAGTGATCTAAATGGACGCGATTAGAAGCGCGACATGAAAGTTAGAACGTGGGGTGAAGAAAAACGTTAAGGTTTAGTCTAAGGGATGAAAATTTCAAGGACGAAATTTTCATTTGAAGGGGAGAGTTGCAATATCCCAAAAATTTATAATTTTAGGATAAATAATCATTTAACAATATTTGAGATTTTTGGGAATTTTCCTAGATTTTTTTGAGAACACGGAATATTTTAATATTATTTTTCATTTTGCGTGCACATTGCAAAGTTGGGTAAACGACTGTAACATTTCAAAAGTTAGAAAATTTTGTGACGAATAGTCATTTTATAATATTTGTGATTTATGAAAATTTTTTAGAATTTTTTTAGAGATGTTGAATATTTTAATATACTTCTCGTTTTACGTGCGCACTGAGCGGAGCCAGAAAATGAAATATTTTTCTCGAGAACCTTGAACTATGAAAATGTCGACGAGGGATCTTACTAAACCCGAGGTCGGACACAGTTTACAAGGTTTCACGTTTTTTAAGAAATTTAACAGATGAAATAACAAAACGTTGTACAAATTTCATCTGTCAGATGAATTAATACTAACTTCTATCGACTGTAATTATTATCCATTGGACAATAGCATGCATTAGAGATCCTATCACCTTATCCCAATGCAATCTACTTTATGTCAAATCAATCTCACTTTATTTCAAATTTTGAATCTCATTTATGAAGCTTCTTCTAGAAGCTTTGGCCAAATGACCAAATTACCCACTCTAGTTGCATGGAAAGGACAAAACACTCCCTCCCACTCTTTCTTGATGGCTACGGTAGGTAGCCCATTTTGGGGGTGTTGGAGACTAAATTCTCCTACTCACTTTAACACATCAAACCCTAATTCATTTTACCATTCACTTCTCTCTCTTCACTTCATCTTCTTTACCATTTTCTTCTCCTTCTCTCTACCTCCACCATGACCACGAAAATGGCAGCCCACTCTTGACCACCAATCTTCATCTTTTTGCTTCACCAAGACCATTTCCATACTCCTTTCCATCTCTTCTACACTTTCTCTTTAGAAAATTTCTTCAAAAATCTAACCTTTCTTCCTCCTCCTCTCCAACCAGAAATTGCAGCCCCTTCTTCCACCATTTCTCTTCATCTTTTCTCTTCTCCAAGCTCATTTCTATATTCACCTCATCATTCTAAACACTTTTCCTTTTGGATCCATCTCCTAAAAATCTCTATTTCATTTTCCACCATTAGAGGACAAAGCTTGAAGCTTTATGGGTTTTGGAGGTGTAGTGACCGAATTCCCTCTTCACCATCAAGAGGTGATTTTCGTATTTCTCTTCTCATACATTTCATCTTTGTGAACACCTTCCAAGTCTCTCATCTACAACCTCTTTTCAAGAACAAAGCTTGAGTCTTTTGGAGGTAAACCTTTAGATTTTTCACTTCTCTTCTTCATTTTCATTTCCAAGGCCATTTTTGTAACCATAGAACATTCCTTTACCAAGCCTTGGTGTTGATTTATGATGTTGGATTTTTAGGGTTCTTGGAGGGCCAAAACCGAATCCATCTTGAAGACATCCAAGGAAGCTATTTTGTGTTCTTCCATTTACATCTCCTATCATCAAGCCCTAACCTTGAAGATCTAGGTAAAGGTTCTTGGTTTCTCTCCTATTTCTTTTCATTTTCGTTTTCCTTGGTCACATAGGTGACCAAGGATCATTCTTTTCAAGCCTTAGTTTGTGATTATGAAAATTTGACCACTTTATGGTTCTCTTGAAGGTGGAATCCGAATTTTGCAACCAAGGAACTAAGGAGTTAGTTTTCTTGAATTGTCTCGTTTAGGTAAGAGGGAGATTACTCACTTCAACCATTTATGGTGGTGAGGGAACTTTGTATGTATGTTGATGGGGAAATCCATCTTTGCATGCTACTTGATTTGTAAATTTGTATGATATAGTGTTCTTGAATTTGATTAATGTTTGATTTGTGCTCTTGAATATGTTTAATGTATTAAATGTGCTTGATCAAGTCAGGGTTGTTAAATGGAAAATGTGGAGTTTCCTACCTTAACTTGATGCCACAGTTTTGAGATGATTCTTGAATGATAAATTTGTTTTGTATATACTAAAAGGAAGCTATGAAATTAAATGTTAAATGATGATAATGAAAATTTATGAATGTGAAATTCTAAGGGTTTACTACCCTACATGAAACCACGGTTTTGATCTTGATAAAGAGGCAATTGGATTAATTTTGATAAACTAAATTTAAGTGAACTAATATTAAGAAAACTAATGCATAAAAGTGGAAAGAAAAATTGGACATTGGACACCATGAAGCCACGGTTTTGGCATTGAACTTTAGGCCATTGGATTGATCTTAATGAACTAACAATTTAAGTGAATTGATGACAAGAAGTTAATACATAAAAGGGAAGGAACAATTGGACTTTGAAGACTCAATGATAGCCATGGTTTTGGCTTGAACAATAAGGCAAATGGAATGACCTTGATACATTAAACTTAAGTAAATTGATCTTAAACAATCAATACACAAATGAGAAATATAAAGTGGAACTTAGACAACCTATGAAGCCACGGTTTTGGCATGGACCTTAGGCAATTGGATTGATCTTGTGAGAAATGGAAATTTAAGTGATTAAGTATCAAGTAACCAATACACAATATAGTGAAAGAATGAAACTTTAAAGACTAAAGAAGGCCATGGTTTTGGCTTGGAATCATGAGGGATGAAATTGACTTTGGTGAACTAAAATTATAGTGATTTGTTAACAAGAAACTATTATATAAAATGGAGAGGAATTGAGATTTTGAGAACTTTGAGGGACCACGGTTTTAGAGAGAAAGATTGAGCTCAAGTGATGCCTTGGTGCATCCTTGGAGATTGAGGAATTAGAGAATTGCATAATCCTTAATAAAGCGAAAGAATTAAATTGAGTAATGGTATTTGAGAAGACCATAGTTTTAAAGGGTTATTTACCTTAACCTTTTCATAATTGATCAAAGACTTATGACTTTGAAAATAAGTATCCCTAATAAGGATATTGTGGCAATTGATAAACCATGAATACTTAATGATAATGAGGAATTGAGTTAATCCCATGTGGAACCAAAACTAAGTGATTGATATCAAGAGATTAGTGCATAATGTGGAAAGGAATTTAGAACCTTGAAGGCTCATGAGGCTAAGGTTTTTAAGGGTTAGTTAACCTAGAGATTGACATAATTGATCAAGACTTAGATTCTTGGAAACGTTAAACCCTTAGTGAGAAATGGCGGTTACGATAAGCCATAAAATATATTAGTATTGAGATTCGACTCTACATATTGTGAATCCCTGTGAAGGGTTATATATATATATATATATATATATATATATATATATATATATATATATATATATATATATATATATATATCGATGATTTAATTCTCGATGAGAAATGATTTATTGATATTGGGAACGAATATATGCAATTGTGGCATTGTATATGATGAATGCATCATTGATAAGCATACATGATTGGACATTGAGTCATTATGCATATGTAATTTGATAATGACTATATACCATTGTGGTATTGTATATGATGAACATATCATTGATAAACATACATGACTTGACATTGCGTCGTCATGCATATGTATACTTAAGAGTTGAATAACACTTATGTGCGGGTGTGAATAGACTAAGCGTAGGTGCCATATGTTGTTGGCCCTAGGGGCGTCGGGGTGTGGGTGCCTTATCATGGACAGTTAAGAGCTTCTCTGTGTCGTGGGGTAGACCGATGCAAACACACCGACGATCCGGACTGAGACGCTGTCCTATCTCGCGATCAACTGTTGAGGTGCCACGTATAAGCCATGATGCGCAAATATTTTATGAGATGAAGCACACTATTTTTAAGGCTAACGATATACTGGCATTACTCCTTGATCATTCACTCTGAAAAGGTTAATGTTTAGCTCCATGGAGTAGGATTTGGTACTATAATGCATTGTGCATCGTTCAATGTCGGTCTCATAAGTTGTTGAGCATAAACACCTGTGAAAGTAACTATTTTACTTCTATAAATGATTATCTGATCATTGTGTTGATTTCTGAAAATATTGTTGTGATTTGTCTGATATCGTCAAATCTTGCTATTGCCTGCTATTGTTCTGCTTTTACTATAAATATCACTGTTATTATTGATTCTTATTATTGCTTATGACTGAACTGCTTTTATTATAAATTTTGTTGTTCTGTTAATAAATGTATGAACTGTATTGCTTTGTGGGTGCTTTGCGCCGTGCTTTGTTTCTCACTGCCGTAGTGTAATGAAAGATGGGTGTCTCACCTCTTTCCTGTATTTTTGTATTTCTGTTTTATATTTATATTTGATAAAAGATCGTGGGGAAGATGAAGAGGGACCACACCTTGGTTGATTAGATTGGGCATCTAGACAAGATTTCTTCGGCTACGTACGAGTGCAGCTGCGTGGAGGCATTGATGCCTGACTTGTTGACTGGGACTCCGAGCGTCGTATATATATATATGGGGTTGCGGCTTTGTCTGCTAGTAGTACCTACCCCAGGGTTACTACTTTTTCCCTTTAGTGGTTTAGTTTTCGATGCATTTTATTTGACTCTGTAATTATTATATTATATGTTATCAGTGAATTGTGTTAAGGATGATTATAAAATATATATAAGGAATATCTATTTTATTTCAGTGGTTGTGTATAAAATGATTGGGTAATAAATATGTTTTATTTCGAGGCTCCTATTTTCCACTTATGCATAAATGTGAAAAATAAACTTGTGAAACTTTGAAACTACTGTTATCATGACTGTGACACACCTGGATCTAGTAACTGTGGTGTAATGATGATTGCGCTGCGGTTGTTATATTTAGGTGCGTTACACTTAGGTGGTATCAGAGCAGTTCATTCTGTTGAGCCGGGGTATGGACTTGCTATGTTTAGGCATGTTAGAAGTTTTGTCTGTTGTGCACTTCCTTGTCTCTTGATTGAGATGATGGGAAAGGAATGCATGGCTTGCTGTAGGTTGAATGTTGATAGCTACTATTATATAGTTGCATGATATTGAGGATTGGCCTACTCAATATGTAATGTTCTGTGTGTACAGAAAATTATGACTTCACCTAGGCGTACTATACTAGGAAAAATAGGAAATTTTTTGTAAGGAGATCAAGAGGTTTTGGAAAACCGATCTTCTGGAGAAAGAAATAGTTGGTGTAAACAAGGTTCAAGAAGCAGTTTGGAAGTTGACGACTTACGAGGGATTACGCTGTGGAAGCAGAATAAAGAAGTTCAAGCTAGAGATCGTTAAGGTTCGCGAATTGAATTTGTCTTGTTTGAATTATGTGAATTGTATGACTCTTTGTGTTTAGTTTCTGAGAGGAGACAATGTCATTTGAAATGATTGTGTTTATTTTGTCGTGTCATGTTTTGTCCATCTTCGAAGAAAGTAAATGGCTCGTGGCAGACATACGCATGTGAGCGTAGGACAAGACCATAGAAGTATGGCTGCGACTGCAGAAGGAATACAAAGGATAGCTGATGTAACGATTCACCAAGATCAGAGGATCGCACAACAACGAGAATTAGAAGTTAAGGTTTTGAATTTGTTGAAGGAAAGTCAGACTTGGGATAACCATGGACTACCTAGATTCCAAAGGAGGAATAATGGGAAGGTTAATAAGTTTAAACGGGTATCAGGAAAGCAACCATAACACCCAACCCATGGAGAAAGTGCTGGTGGTAGTAGATCCACTCAGACCTCAACATTTGGAGATCTAAACAAGGGAAGTTATGCCTCAAATGATGACCCTGTAATCGTGCTGTATAATTCCGGGGGTAACCCTTCCTTTTTCAATTCGTAACTGTATGGATCATTTGGATTCATCTGTATCTTTCTCATCTTCGACTTAGTTGTTTCCATTTCTGTTATTAAGACTTGTCTTGACACCTAAGTTTGTTTAATCTATCCTACTTCTAATAAAGATTGGACCTTTTGTTAGTCTATCTTGCTCACCTAAAATCATATCTATTAGAGTTCATGATTTTAGAAATTGATCGGTTGTTTTTGGGTTATTATCTGCTTGAGCGTTCTAATAAAAACCCCAGCCATTTTCGAAATTAAGACTTTTGAGTTCGTAAAGGCTAAAAAAGATGAAATTTCGTGAGGAAAGAAGCCTAAGGATACATGTTGGTGTCTTCCGTAGAGGACCAAAAGTAAGGAGAATATAAATGCCACTCTGATAGCCAAAGAGTTGCGCATGTTGAGCTATGATGCTATCAGTTAAGGGAAAGAATAGAACTTTTCAGTGAGACGAGGACTGTTACAAAATGAACAAGACTTCTATCAAGGATGCATGTTCTCGGAGAAAGATGAGCGATTCAATGGATTGGTGAGAAAAGAGTCGTTGTTCTCTCCAAGATAGACGTACACTCTTATCGTTGTTAAATTCGTGGGAAATTTAGAATATTCCCAAAACGATTTTTCGAATGATCTTTGGACATTAAGGGTATCTCGTGATGCCGTTCGGAGTAACAAATATTTTTGTTGTGTTCATGAATAACATGAATCACATCTTTCATCCTTACCTAGACAGATTTGTTGTTGTCCTTATCAACGACATTCTGATCTATTCTCAAACACGTGGAGAAGCATGTTGGACATTTTGATCTAGTTTTCTAAACTATAAAAGAGAAGAAGTTAGCGGAGTAATTTGAGAACTTGGGGTTATCATTGGAAGTGATACCAGATGAAGTATGTCTAGATACGGTTGCTATTTCGAATGGTTTTGCTGGGAGAAATTCAAGGGAAATGGAAAAGTAACTAAGATATATCAAACGTTGAAGCGGAAGTGTCAGTTGTAAGGGATGAAGAGAGAATATAATCTATGAAACGCTTGTTGTGAAAGTCAAGAATAAGAGAGGAAAGCAAAAAGTGGACACAGGGATCACATTGGCAAGAATGATCTAAATGGACGCGATTAGAAGCGCGACATGAAAGTTAGAACGTGGGGTGAAGAAAAACGTTAAGGTTTAGTCTAAGGGATGAAAATTTCGAGGACGAAATTTTCATTTGAAGGGGAGAGTTGCAATATCCCAAAAATTTATAATTTTAGGATAAATAATCATTTAACAATATTTGGGAATTTTGGGAATTTTCTTAGATTTTTTTGAGAACACGGAATATTTTAATATTATTTTTCATTTTGCGTGCACATTGCAGAGTTGGGTAAACGACTGTAACATTTCAAAAGTTAGAAAATTTTGTGACGAATAGTCATTTTATAATATTTGTGATTTATGAAAATTTTTTAGAATTTTTTCAGAGATGTTGAATATTTTAATATACTTCTCGTTTTACGTGCGCACTGAGCGGAGCCAGAAAATGAAATATTTTTCTCGAGAACCTTGAACTATGAAAATGTCGACGGGGGATCTTACTAAACCCGAGGTCGGACACAGTTTACAAGGTTTCACGTTTTTCAAGAAATTTAATAGACGAAATAACCAAACGCTGTACAAATTTCATCTGTCAGATGAATTAATACTAACTTCTATCGACTGTAATTATTATCCATTGGACAATAGCATGCATTAGAGATCCTATCACTTTATCCCAATGCAATCTACTTTATGTCAAATCAATCTCACTTTATTTCAAATTTTGAATCTCATTTATGAAGCTTCTTCTAGAAGCTTTGGCCAAATGACCAAATTACCCACTCTAGTTGCATGGAAAGGACAAAACACTCCCTCCCACTCTCTCTTGATGGCTACGGTAGGTAGCCCATTTTGGGGGTGTTGGAGACTAAATTCTCCTACTCACTTTAACACATCAAACCCTAATTCATTTTACCATTCACTTCTCTCTCTTCACTTCATCTTCTTTACCATTTTCTTCTCCTTCTCTCTACCTCCACCATGACCACGAAAATGGTAGCCCACTCTTGACCACCAATCTTCATCTTTTTGCATCACCAAGACCATTTCCATACTCCCTTCCATCTCCTCTACACTTTCTCTTTAGAAAATTTCTTCAAAAATCTAACCTTTCTTCCTCCTCCTCTCCAACCAGAAATTGCAGCCCCTTCTTCCACCATTTCTCTTCATCTTTTCTCTTCTCCAAGCTCATTTCTATATTCACCTCATCATTCTAAACACTTTTCCTTTTGGATCCATCTCCTAAAAATCTTTATTTCGTTTTCCACCATTAGAGGACAAAGCTTGAAGCTTTATGGGTTTTGGAGGTGTGGTGACCGAATTCCCTCTTCACCATCAAGAGGTGATTTTCGTATTTCTCTTCTCATACATTTCATCTTTGTGAACACCTTCCAAGTCTCTCATCTACAACCTCTTTTCAAGAACAAAGCTTGAGTCTTTTGGAGGTAAACCTTTAGATTTTTCACTTCTCTTCTTCATTTTCATTTCCAAGGCCATTTTTGTAACCATAGAACATTCCTTTACCAAGCCTTGGTGTTGATTTATGATGTTGGATTTTTAGGGTTCTTGGAGGGCCAAAACCGAATCCATCTTGAAGACATCCAAGGAAGCTATTTTGTGTTCTTCCATTTACATCTCCTATCATCAAGCCCTAACCTTGAAGATCTAGGTAAAGGTTCTTGGTTTCTCTCCTATTTCTTTTCATTTTCGTTTTCCTTGGTCACCTATGTGACCAAGGATCATTCTTTTCAAGCCTTAGTTTGTGATTATGAAAATTTGACCACTTTATGGTTCTCTTGAAGGTGGAATCCGAATTTTGCAACGAAGGAACCAAGGAGTTAGTTTTCTTGAATTGTCTTGTTTAGGTAAGAGGGAGTTTACTCACTTCAACCATTTATAGTGGTGAGGGAACTTTGTATGTATGTTGATGGGGAAATCCATCTTTGCATGCTACTTGATTTGTAAATTTGTATGATATAATGTTCTTGAATTTGATTAATGTTTGATTTGTGCTCTTGAATATGTTTGATGTATTAAATGTGCTTGACCAAGTCAGGGTTGTTAAATGGAAAATGTGGAGTTTCCTACCTTAACTTGATGCCACGATTTTGAGATGATTCTTGAATGATAAATTTGTTTTGTATATACTAAATTGAATGTTAAATGATGATAATGAAAATTTATGAATGTGAAATTCTAAGGGTTTACTACCCCACATGAAGCCACGGTTTTGATCTTGATAAAGAGGCAATTGGATTAATTTTGATAAACTAAATTTAAGTGAACTAATATTAAGAAAACTAATGCATAAAAGTGGAAAGAAAAAATGGACATTGGACACCATGAAGCCACGGTTTTGGCATTGAACTTTAGGCCATTGGATTGATCTTAATGAACAAACAGTTTAAGTGAATTGATGACAAGAAGTTAATACATAAAAGGGAAGGAAAAATTGGACTTTGAAGACTCAATGATAACCACGGTTTTGGCTTGAACAATAAGGCAAATGGAATGACCTTGATACATTAAACTTAAGTAAATTGATCTTAAAGAATCAATACACAAATGAGAAATATAAAGTGGAACTTAGACGACCTATGAAGCCACGGTTTTGGCATGGACCTTAGGCAATTGGATTGATCTTGTGAGAAATAGAAATTTAAGTGATTGAGTATCAAGTAACCAATACACAATATAGTGAAAGAATGAAACTTTAAAGACTAAAGAAGGCCACGGTTTTGGCTTGGAATCATGAGGGATGAAATTGACTTTGGTGAACTAAAATTATAGTGATTTATTAACAAGAAACTATTATATAAAATGGAGAGGACTTGAGATTTTGAGAAATTTGAGGGACCATGGTTTTAGAGAGAAAGATTGAGCTCAAGTGATGCCTTGGTGCATCCTTGGAGATTGAGGAATTAGAGAATTGCATAATCCTTAATAAAGCGAAAGAATTAAATTGAGTAATGGTATTTGAGAAGACCATAGTTTTAAAGGGTTATTTACCCTAACCTTTTCATAATTGATCAAAGACTTAAGACTTTGAAAATAAGTATCCCTAATAAGGACATGGTGGCAATTGATAAACCATGAATACTTAATGATAATGAGGAATTGAGTTAATCCCATGTGGAACCAAAACTAAGTGATTGGTATCAAAAGATTAGTGCATAATGTGGAAAGGAATTTAGAACCTTGAAGGCTCATGAGGCTAAGGTTTTTAAGGGTTAGTTAACCTAGAGATCGGCATAATTGATCAAGACTTAGATTCTTGGAAATGTTAAACCCTTAGTGGGAAATGACGGTTATGATAAGCCATAAAATATATTGGCATTGAGATTCGACTCTACGTATTGTGAATCCCTGTGAAGGGTTATATATATATATATATATATATATATATATATATATATATATATATCTATATCTATATATATATATATCTGTTGATTTAATTCTCGATGAGAAATGATTTATTGATATTGGGAACGAATATATGCAATCGTGGCATTATATATGATGAATGCATCATTGATAAGCATACATGATTGGACATTGAGTCATTATGCATATATAATTTGATAATGACTATATACCGTTGTAGTATTGTATATGATGAACACATCATTGATAAACATACATGACTTGACATTGTGTCGTCATGCATATGTATACCTAAGAGTTGAAAAACACCTATGTGCGGGTGTGAATAGACTAAGCGTAGGTGCCATATGTTGTTGGCCCTGGGGGCGTCGGGGTGCGGGTGCCTCATCATGGACAGTTAAGAGCTCCTCTGTGCCGTGGGATAGACCAATGCAAATACGCCGACGATCCAGACTGAGACGCTGTCCTATCTTGCGATCAACTGTTGAGGCGTCACGTTTAAGCCATGATGCGCAAATATTTTATGAGATGAAGCACACTACTTTTAAGACTAACGATATACTGACATTACTCCTTGATCATTCACTCTGAAAAGATTAATGTTCAGCTCCATGGAGTAGGATTTGGTACTATAATACATTGTGCATCGTTCAATGTCGGTCTCATAAGTTCTTGAGCATGAACACCTGTGACAGTAACTGTTTTACTTCTGTAAATGATTATCTGATCATTGTGCTGATTTCTAAAAATATTGTTGTGATTTGTCTGATATCGTCAAATCTTGCTATTGCCTGCTATTGTTCTGCTTTTACTATAAATATCATTGTTATTATTGATTCTTATTATTGCTTATGACTGAACTGCTTTTATTATAAATTCTGCTGCTGCTGTTAATAAATGTATGAACTGTATTGCTTTGTGGGCACTTTGCGCCGTGCTGTTCTCTCACTACCGTAGTGGTAATGAAAGATGGGTGTCTCACCTCTTTCCTGTATTTTGTATTTCTGTTTTATATTTATATGTGATAAAAGATCGTGAGGAAGATGAAGAGGGACCACACCTTGGTTGATTAGATTGGGCGTCTGGACAAGATTTCTTCGGCTACGTACGAGTGCAGCTGCATGGAGGCATTGATGCCTGGCTTGTTAACTGGGACTTTGAGCGTCGTATATGTATATGGGGTTGCGGCTTTGTCTGCTAGTAGTACCTACCCCAAGGTTACTACTTTTCCCCTTTAGTGGTTTAGTTTTCGATGCATTTTATTTGACTCTATAATTATTATATTATATGTTATCAGTGAATTGTGTTAAGGATGATTATAAAATATATATAAGGAATATCTATTTTATTTCAGTGGTTGTGTATAAAATGATTGGGTAATAAATATGTTTTATTTCGAGGCTCCTATTTTCCACTTATGCATAAATGTGAAAAATAAACTTGTGAAACTTTGAAACTACTGTTATCGTGACTGTGACATACCTGGATCTAGTAACTGTGGTGTAATGACAATTGCGTTGCGGTTGTTATATTTAGGTGCGTTACAAACTTTCTTTTATTTTTCTTTGAATTTTTAGGTGTTGTTTCTTTCTTATGCGTAGAACGAGAAGTCAAGAAAATCTTATTATTCTTGTTGATCTTGAGATCGAGAGGACGCTTTGTGATATTAGAAGAGAAAGAAGAACACAGATTTTTGAGGAAGACAACATGGTGGACAACACTAACTAAGTCGCCATTCCTGAGCATAAGTTGGGGGATTATGGAACTCCTAATGCTAATGCTCGTTAGTCTTCTATTGTTAGACCACGGATAAAAGCCAATAACTTCGAGATCAAGACATCATTGATCCTGATAGTCCAGCAATTACAATTTAATGGGTCACCAACTGAAGACCCAAATCAACATTTGGATGAGTTCTTGGAGTTGTGTGACATTATCAAAATTAATGGGGTTTCAACGGATGCTATATGGATCATACTTTTTCCCTTTTCTCTTAGGGGGAAAGCCAAGAAGTGGATTCACTCAGAGGCCCCTAATTCACTAATCACTTGGAACTTGATGGAGCAGGCCTTCTTGGACAAGTATTACTCAATTGGAAAGACGATCAAGCTCCGCCAAGACATCACTACCTTCTTTCAAAAGGAAGATAAGTCTCTTTATGAAGCATGGGAAAGGTATATTGATCTTATTCGTTAGTGTCCACTTCATGGCCTACAGGATTTTGTTGTCATCTAGACCTTCTATGCTGGGTTGTCTTTTTCTATAAAGGCAACTCTTGATGCCGCAGCTGGCGGTGCTTTAATGGCCAAGACTCCAAGAAAGGCAAGGGCCTTAATTAATGAGGTGGCTTCCAATATTTATCTGTAGCCAAGTAAGAGATCATCTTCAAGGAAGCACGCCAGAATTATAGAGCTTGATGCCATTTCCATGTTGAGTGCTAAGTTTGACACTTTGGGTAAGACACTTGAAAAGCTGAATATCAATGCTATAAATACTTCAAAAGCAACTTGTGAAATATGTGGATGAGGGCATTTGACTTCTGAATGAAATGCAGTGGAGACATATTCTTAAGACTCATCATTGGGGCAAGTGAACCATATCCAGAATGGCAACTTCAAGGCTCAAAGGAATTCTTTCTCCAACTCATACAACCCCAATTGGAGAAACCACTCAAATCTCTTATACGACGGTCATCAAAATAATGGGGGCCCACCCGGATTCCAACAAGCTCAACAATCTTCTTAGGGGGTGAAGTCCAATTTAGAAGCTCTCATGGAGAATTTCATAGTCACTCAAAAGGAGCATAATAATGTCATTCAGTCTCAGGTGCAACAACATGAGGAGTCCATCAAGCAAATCCATACTCGCCTAGACCAAATGGCTACTAATTCTAAAATGTTTGAAACTCAAATAGCCCAACAAGTAAGCTTGTTTAATATGGTTTAAGGGCAAATCCCAAGTCAACCAGAGACTAACCAGAGGGAACAAGCCAATGCAATTTTCTTGAGAAGTGGCAATCAAGTTGAAAGCCCCACAAAAGAAGAAAAGCTTGAAGAAAAGAAAACCCATGACAATGAAGAGAAGCAAGAGAAGCTCAAGGACAAAGAAGAAGACAAAGAAAGCACTAAAAGGTATGTTCCTCCACCAGTATATGTTCCACCTTTGCCCTTCCCTAAAAAATCTCAAAGGGCAAGGATTGATCACCAATTTGGAAAATTTTTGGAGGTACTTAAAAAGCTTTACATAAACATACCTTTTACGGAAGTGCTCTCCCAAATGTCCACTTATGCTAAATTCTTGAAAGAGATTCTCTCCAATAAGAGGAAGCTTGAAGACTATGAGATTGTTGCTTTGACAGAAGAATGCAGTGTGATAATTCAAAGTAAGCTTCCTCATAAGCTTAAAGATTCGGGTAGCTTCTCAATTCCATTCTCAATTGGGGACATGCACATCAATAAGGCTTTGTGTGATCTTGGGGCAAGTGTGAGTTTGATGCCCATTTCTCTTTGCAAGAAACTTAATATTAGGGAGCTCAAACCGACCACCATATCTCTTCAATTGACTGATAGGTCAATTAAACGTCCTATTGGCATTCTAGAGAATGTTCCCTTGAAGGTCGAAAAGTTTTTTGTGCGAGTTGACTTTGTTGTGCTTGATATGGAGGTAGATATTCAGATCCCAATCATACTTAGGCATCCATTCCTCGCCACTGGAAGGGCAATCATTGATGTCCACGAAGGAAAATTGACTCTGCGATTGAATAATGAGGAAGTAGTGTTTGATGTTTTTAATTCTGAGAAAAATTCTAGTTCCTTTAATTCATAAGATCGCATAGATGCTACTGATGTTGTGGATAGTGTTGTACTTTCAGATATGTAGGAATCTGTGGCTGAAGATATGCTAGAAAAGACCTTGCCCAAGGCCGCTACTAACTTTGAGAAGGACAAGCCCTGCAAGAAGGGACCAAAGAAGCAGAATGACAAGTGTGTCAAGAAGTGTGCATTTAAGCTTGGGGATAAAGTTCTTGTCAATAACTCACTTCTACGTTTCTGTCCTGGTAAGTTGTGGTCAAAATGATTTGGACCATATGAGATTGTTCGAGTCTTATCGTACAGTGTGCTTGAGGTAAAGAAAGAATGCCATAAGACATTTATGATAAATGACTAGAGAGTTAAACACTATGAAGAAGGTGTGGGGACTGAGCACCACTCCATTGACGTCACCTAAGCATAGAACCACCCCATAGTCAAGCTAATGACTATAACTTAGCGCTTCTTGGGAGGCAACCCAAATTTTCTCTCTTTTCTTTACTCTTTTATTTTTTATTTTGTTTTTACCTTGTTATTACTTATTTTATTGATTAATATTTTTTTTTATTTGTAGTTAGCAAATGTTGAGTCGGCTTAGGTGCCTCCTTAAGTTCGAGCCTCTATAGGTATAGTGTCATTTACTGCCAAAAAGATTTTTTTTTCTATTTCCTTTAGTTTTTCTTTATTTTTGCATTTCATTATTTTATTTTATTTTTCAGTTTTTGATTTATTTTTCTTGTGCGCTTTTAGACCAGATGTTCAAATTCATGGCTACATGCCTCCCTCTCCCATACTTTCCCACCACCTTTGTGATCTTGTGTCTCCATTTTCAGGGAAGTTTCGTTGTCCTTTATTCTATTACTTTTCTTATTTAAACATTGAGGACAATGTTTATTTCAAGTGTGGGGGGGGGGATCGATGAACACTTGAGTATTGTATCAAATCAAGTTAGAATTGTGTATTAATTTCTTGATTATTTCTAAGCTGATGGAAATTTGTTTGAGAGGAAAATCCACTACTCATTAGCTATTTTTGTGCAAGGCAAATTTTTTCAATTGAATGTTGAAAATTTTAGCATTTTATTTGGGAAATTAGCCATGCCTGATTGTAATTTATTCTCTTTAGTAACTTAAGCCAGAAAGTGAGTTTTGAGCCATAATGATTAAATTTTTCATACACATAATCCTATTTTTCTTTTGGAGTGAATTTTCTCTTGATTTATGTGTGCTAGAACTTGATTCGATATCCTGTTGAGATTTTATTGATTCACATACATACTTGAACATGATTGAGGCACCTAGGCTTAATTCTTTCATGACTTTTAGAGTTACATTGATAAATGATCCCTTAGTTGCCCAATTTGAGCCTGAAATTGATTTTCTTAGACACCTTATTGATTAATTAGGTTGAATTTCTTCTGAGCAGCTAATGTTGTAATTGAGAAGTTATAAAAAGATTGTTTTCATCCTCGAGGGTTAAATAAGAAAAAATAAGAGAAGGAGAATGAAATGATGAAAAGAAAAAAATATAAATAAAAAGGATTGTTAGTGAAGAATTGTGAGAAAAATGTGGTTGAAAGTGAGAATAACTTTGTGCATTATGCTTTATTAATCATCTTTTCAACCTGATTATGCTTTGTGTAACTTTATATATAAACTTTCTTAACCTTTATTCATTTTTTTTCTACCATTTACTGAACCCTTGGCCTTATTACAACCAATGGAAGTCCTTTTGATTCATGTTGTGTATGTGAACTTGAAAATGGAGATGAGATTGATAATGAAGCTTATAGTCATGCATTTGTTAAGAGAAATTTGAGTGACCTCTTTGCCCTTAAACACTTGAGAGATGGAAAGATGAGTGATCTCAAATGTTTGGTAAAGAAAAAAGGTGCAAGCTAGCTCAAACCTCTAATTGTATTAAGTGCTAAACTATCTCGCTTGATTGGATTGACTGTTGAGCTTAATTGAATTTTTACATTGTAGAATTTCCCTTGATTCATGTTTCTTGAAGTTGAATTTAATCTTGATTTTGATTCCTACTCTTTGCTTGAGGACAAGCAATGTTCAAGTGTGGGGGAATTTGATGTGTGGATAAATATACACATCTTGTGCTTGATTTAAGGTGGATTTAGGTGTGCTTTGATTGATTTATATTAGAATTTATGTCACATTTATTCTATTTATCATTGGTATCTCATGATTGGTCTTTCTCTATGTTTTTAGGTTCAAAAGAGATGTGTTGACATGGTTTTATGAAACTTTGGATGGATCAATTGCAATGAAGTTGAGCTTAGAATTTATATGGCTAAGATTCGTAGAATTTTTTACCTTTGCGCGATAAAATAAGCATAACTTGAGCTATATAAATCAAAACGAGGTGATCTTGGTGTCATTGGAAAGCTAAGAACACGACCGTGTCTTCCCCAACATTGAAGTTACGCAATTCTAGCACCAGACACGACCCTGTCTTAACCTCATAAAGCTTCTGACTTTGAGACAAGGCCATGTCTCAATGTCATACGGCCGTGTCTTCCTCGAACGTGCAAATTACGCTATTTTTCAAGCTCACACGCCCGTGTCGAGCTTAGACACAGTCGTGTAAGTCTTCCTAATGTGAAAAAAAGGAAATTTTGCCCTCAAATCATTATAAATGGGGCAAAAACACCAAACATAAGGGGATTTTTTGCTACAAAAGGCTATAGGAAACTTTGAGAGGCACAAGGATTGGAGGCTAGGGTTCAGAAAACAAGAGCAAGAGTATTGAAGTCCAACAATTGAAGACATCTTCTCCTTTTATTTTGGAATCATGGTTGTTTCTTTCCCCTTTGTTCTTGTTTGTGCTATAATTACCATGAGTGGTTAAACCCCTTTTTCTAGGATTGGGATGAAACTCTCTATTTCTTTATGTTGAATTGTTAATTTAATTCTTTGTTAATGAAATTATTGTTCTTGATTCATTCTTAGTGTTCTTAATGCTTGTGGTATGTTGTCGGCCATATTTACATGATCTTAGGCTTTAGGTGAAGGATCGAAAGATGAAATCTAATTGCTTGATAATCTAAGAATTGAACTTAGGAATTGAGACCTAGACATAGACTTAAATCCTTCGAGGGTTAAACGATTGTCATGAATCTTAATGGGTTAGAACTTGGATTAATTGTCATGAGAATGAGATTGATGAAGTTTTAGCACGTTTTTAGTGCCAAGAAATTGAGTTTTAAATAATTTAGGACAAATCGCCTTCAAGAACATAATTGAACATTAACAAAGATAAGATTACAATTTAGCATAGGGGATAATGTAGTAGATTCCCAATCCTAGGCCTTTAAACCTTGGTTGAATCTTGACTTTTCTTGATTTATTTGCTTTCTTTATTGTTTTGATTTTAATTTAGCTTTTACTATTGATTTTATTCGCTTAAATAATCGAAGTAGCCATAAGAGTTAATGATTAACCGATCCTCATGGGAACAATCTTTATTTTACTATTTGTACGATCCGTGCGCTTGCGAAAAATTCATAACACAAGCATAATTAATCACAATGATTAAAGCTATACTCTATTTAACCTATAGTCATCTAATTAATCATAATTGATGAAATAAACAAGGTCTTTAAGCTAAACCAAGATTAAGTCTCGGCCCAAGCATTTCCATGTAACAAATTTGATAATTTTATCAACTAATCATCATCATCATCTAGAATCAAGAACCATGAGCATAAAACCAACAAAAATTCTATTTTGTTTTTGGCTTGGCTGTGCACCACCATAGGTCGAAAATTAAACATTTTCTATGCTTACATGTTAATTCTTTCCGCAAAATTCTCAAAATCTTAGAGATAAGATGAAAGCATAGGCTAAGTAAAATTCCTTGCTTTGTCATGGTTTGGTTGTGACCTTCCCATTTCATGGACACAAGAGTTTCATTTATTTTTTTAATCACAACCAACATCACAAATTGAACTCAAGAACTTATGGAAGAAAAGGAACAAATTTATGTAAATAAAACCCCTTCTAATTCATAGGTTAGTCGTGAACAACATAGGCATAGAAAATAAAATTTAACTCAAGAAAAACATGGAAGAAGAAGAACAAATAGGAGAAAAACAACCGCTACCTTATCTCCACTAACTTGCTAATATTGTCTTTCCTTTCTTGCCTTTGTTTCCTCCTTCCTCTTACTTCTTCCTTCTGTAACACCCCCGTAGGGCATCATATTTCTGACAACCAACTCCCAATCTTCAAATCAGTTCATAAAAGGTTTGAGTTATAAAAGATGAGTTTTAAAATTTCTTCTCGTGGAAATATAAACTTACTGAAATTTATAAGTAATATTGAAAAATAGATTTAAACTAATTAAAACTCATATAACATACATCACTTAATAGTTAAGAATTATTCAAGAAAATATAAAACTTACAGACTCAATTTTAAACAGTAGCAAACCCTATGACGGGTCCTACTTAATAGCACAGTAAAACACTAATGAGAAAACTTCGACATACTTATTCCGTCTTGTATTCTTCTTGATGCGTCATATATCTGTTCCTCATCAACACTGCACACCAACCAATCTGGTATGGTCACTCCTCGATGTTATCACCGAACTCAGATTATTTGTCTCTCGTCACGTCTAAGAAACTCGTTCCATCTATTATATAATTTTTAATAATACAAGCACAACAAAACAATATAACAAAGAGGTGAGATCACCTACGCTAATACCAACATGGTAGCATAGAGATAACACAAATAGCACACCATACAAATATATCATACCATAATTACAATTATGCCATCATCATAATGTATAACAATAATTACAATAATGCCATCAACATTATTTATCATCATCATCATCCAATATTCCTCAATTATTATGTCACACATATATAAATATTTAATATTTACGATAATGCCCTCAACTATTATCCAAATATTTCAACAGTTCAATTATCATAACCAATGCTCAATAATGATGCATATGTTATGCATGTAGACTCAATGTCCTACTCCATGGAGGTTTTCACAATTTCGAGAAGAATGCTCTGGTTAATTATCAGCTTTAGCCCAAAGACAATCTCCCAATCGTCGAAAAGAATCGTGTTATTGTTGGGTATCGTCAATGCGTTGCAACGGACTGCATTGCCAAGTGGCACATAGTCCAGCCTTAGCCCACAGACAAATATCCACTGGTCGACTGCCGCGCCTTGACACCCCCAAGATCCATCATAAACCTCACTATCAATTCTCATTTCCTCTTCAACCACAAGGGTCACAATAGCATCAGCTATTAATTTTTGTTCAATGCACGAATATCTCAATGCAATTCTGTTCAAATTCATCATATGCCTCAATACATATTTTTCAATTTCATCATATGCCACAATGCATATCTTTCCAATTTCATCATATGCCACAATGCATATTTTTCCAATGCATGTATAATGCACCAAATGCCAATCACAGACATATCTCGTCATTTTCTCATACAGTGTCCATACACTGGTTCAACAGTAA
Source organism: Ormosia emarginata (assembly GCA_029884605.1). Classification (NCBI taxonomy): domain Eukaryota; kingdom Viridiplantae; phylum Streptophyta; class Magnoliopsida; order Fabales; family Fabaceae; genus Ormosia; species Ormosia emarginata. Next base: position 7,061,531 of record JAQQTP010000056.1, on the reverse strand, counting down.
TCATACTGTATTTTCAACAACGAAATCATATTATCACATTTTCATAGTCACAAAACACTTTCGTCGTGTTTTCACAATCGCGCAACATTTCTGTTACGTTTTCACAATTCCGTAACACTTCTATTGTATTTTCAAATCACATATTGATTTTTCAACGTTTTCTTAATCACGTAAAAATATTTACACGTTTCTCAAATAGCGTAGCGATTTTCCACCATTTTCACAATCGCGTAACTTAAAAATCATTCTTTTAAGTCGCGTAAACCATTTTCCATCATTTTCGAAATATTTAAACGCTTTCTATATCGCCTAGAAATATTTTAATGTTTTTCAAATCGCGTAGCTTAAAAATCACGTTTTTAAGTTACGTAAATCGTTTTTCAGCATAATTCCATTACAAAAAAATATTTCTCAACTTTCAAAAATTCCATTTCAACCTTTCTCAAAATAATATGACTTCTCATATTATTTTTCCATATTTTCTTACTCAAGAAAATCCTTTTTACAATATATTCCATAAAATCACCATTGCATTGAATTAAATCAATGTTTCTCACTTAAAATTCCCTAACGCTCTCCAAAACCCAAAGGATGAGTTTCACATTAGAAAATCTCAAGTCACCAACGTATACTTTGTAATTTCAAATCAATTCTAAAAATTAATCCTCTTTAAAATAAATTGAGGTTCAAACACTTTCAACCTTTATTTTCCATTTATATACGAAAATTTCATTTCTCAAGTGATAAAACACTCTGATTCCCTTTTCAAAAATCCTTGTACTAAATCAAACTATATTTTCACTTTGAAAATCACTTTGTTTCATAAAACCAAGGCATTACAAACCTTCAAAACTGTGGTACATGGCCATTGAAACCATCAAATATTTTTCCTTCTAAGTCAATATGGTTTTACACAAACAAAACATTAAAATTTCTTTAAAAAAATCGTGAACACTTGGTCTTTGAAATCAAATCATTTGTTCATTTTTCATTTTCACTTTCTTTGCAAATTCTTAAAATCATTAACTCATTGCTCTTTTCATTTTAAACTCATGATTAATAAAATACTTAGAATATTTTTATTCAAAAATTATCTTGAGGCCGTGTGCCTCTATGGTTCTTTGGAACCAAAATTGTTTTCCTTTCCATCATCACATCATGGCATACATATACATATTTCATCTTATATACCACAAGCATACCATAATAAAGCACTAAATCATGCAAATCATACAAAGCATGAACAAATAAATCAAACACATAAACACTCACAAATAATTACATGACCATGGATATGAATCCTCACATGGATTCAACATCCATCAAATACCAAACCATCTCTCACCACCATACTTGGTTGGTGAGATGGATCTCGCTCTTACCTTAGATGTAGTCCACAAGTTCCTTATATGCCTCCTTCAAGTAGTTTTTCTCCACCAAGTCATTCTTGAAAACAAAGAAAAACATACAATATTAACACCTAAGGTTTTAAACTAAAATAACCATGGATTAAAATCATGATTAGAACTTTGAAATGGATAGAAATATGAAGATTAAGGAATTCCACCTCAAAGGCTTCAAACTTGAGCTTTTGAAGAACAAGATGAAGATGGATGATTTAGGCTTAGGTTTCTTCTACAAAGTATCTTAGAATATTGTAAGGAGCCAAGAAGTGGGGTTGGATTAAATTATTGAAGGTTGAGTGATGGTGTGGAGTGGTGTGGCCGTAAGCCACTTTGGAGAGAATGGAGAGAAATTTGATATGGTTCTTTGGTTCTTGAAATAGAAAAGATGTTCAAATAAATTCAAGTCACAAATTTGGCTTGCTAAAGCCTTCATGGCCGTGAACTTGTTTTGAGAGAAAGGTGAGAGAGATTTTGTTTTGTTAATTTATAGAAAGGTGATAGGAATCAAGTGAGGAGTTAATATTTAGGCCTCCCCAAAGATACTTGGCCGTGAGCCATCTTGAAACAAAAGTGATAGAAATGATTTAAAGATAGCATATTTTTCTTTCACCAAGCATGCATGGCCGTGAGAATTAAAAGGAATAGCCACCAAAATTGACTAACTTTGTGTAGCTTCTTCAATTATTATTAGAAGAATGACCAAATATTATTTGAATGTAAAATTTGTCTTCCAATTTGATGCATGGCCGTAGAAGCAAATGAAGTAGCCACCATTGTTGACTTAGTCTTACTTTGTTCAATTAAAGACATTCTAGTATATATCACAAAGATATAATAATTTAGAGTAATTTGCTCTCCATTGCCATGGGAATGCAAAGGAAATGAGCCACTAAAATTGACTTCCTTGAAGAACCATTGCCGTGAGAATGCATGGAAGGAAAAGTGAGATATATATATATATATATATATATATATATATATATATATATATATATATGGTTGCTAGAAAGGTGACAAATCCATTTAATATAGATTTCTTGTGCTCCATTATTTCTTAGCCGTGGAGTGCTATCAAGAAGTAGGCCATTATTGTTGACTAACATGAATAAATTGAATCCATTTGGCCTTTGTTGAGAGAATGCATGGCCGTGTGATTCCATAGAAAGACCAATTAAATTTTGTTTCAAATTAATTTCTAAGTACACTTAGCTTAGATAATTAGTTCATCTAATTATTTTCAAGCTAACTTAATTTGATTATTTAATTACATAATTAACTATCTAATTACAAACTTATGCCATGCATTTGTCATGCCTTCTAGATAACTCTAGATATGACCTTGTAACTATAGAGTACTATTACTAATTAGACTATTAGAGTAACTAAATTAGATTATTTAGTTTCTTAATTAATTAACCTAGCCATTTTTGTTGACTTCTAATAAAACTAATGTCACATGGCTACAAGCTTTGTTATTTATTGCTCACAGATAGAAATTACTGCTCACAAACTAGTAATTATTGTATAGTAAATAATAAAATCACAGTAAAAGAAAATTTCAAAAACTGTTTCTGGATTCAGGTTTAGTAAGATCCCCCGTCTCCATCTCAATAGTACAAATTTTTCTGATTACAGAAAAATTTTCACTTTGCGGGACCCACTCCGGGCCCACATACGGCCCACCGAGGCCTGCAGACAACTCAGTAATATTACTAAAATAACAAAATCACAAAAATTAGAAAACGTACAAATATCAAATCAGATTACGTAAAATAATTATGACCTAACAGTAAAAATTAAATTACGTAAAATTTTCCCCGGCCCAAAAATTATTATTTTCCTGACACGAAGTAAATCACATAAAACGATCAAATACGCTGATGGAATAATCAAAATAATTTTACAGCACACAGAAATCACTAAACAGTAGAATTCTGTTAACTGTTAAAATTATTGTCAACTAGTTAGGAAATTTAGGGTGTTGCACCTTCTTTCTTGTTTTCTTTTGTTTCCTTCCTCTTTTCTTGTTGTTTCTGCTACTCATGTAAAAATAGGGGAGAGAAAAGAGAGAATGAGACGTAATAGGTTAGGAAAAGTGAGTGAGAAATGGATAGGAAAAATTTGGAGAGTTATGGCGGTGGAGTGGTGAGAAAAAGATTAAAATAATTGTGCACAAACTTTTGTATCTGTTAAGTACATTTTAATCTTCAAAAACCGAGTTTTCAAGTTTCTATAAGTGTTATGAAAAATTTTAGAACTCAACTTAGTCCTTGTATCCATTTTTCTATAATTTTTCATTGCTGCTATTTATCAGTTAAGCTTCATTACTATTCTCTAAGTTAAATTAAACCTAGGAATTAAGTAAATATGCTTATTGATACTTATCTTAATCTGTATTATATACCAAAAGATTCTCCATGTTTTACTTGTTATCCCCATGTAATTTCATAATTTTATGAGTTGCTTAAATGTTCCAGTTATCCCTCTTTAGTATCTTTAAAAATATCAAACTAACTCAGTTGATTCTCCAAAATTTACTACAACTCATATCAATTGTTTATAACTAGGAAATAAATTTTTCATATTTATTTCTATCATATCAGTTGTTTATAAAGAAACTTTAGCTATTCTGCATATTCAGTGTTATAGAATTATGCTTAAACCAACCCAAAAATTAACATATAACTTATATCAATATTATTGAACTTCTCTAACCCTGACTAGGATTATTAGGTTAAGGAGAATGTTACAACTAGCAGCACTAGATGTGAATTACCAACCTTTGTGCATTCAATAGCCTGATTTAAATGCTAATTTTGAATTAAAATCTAGATTAATATACTTGCTACCAAAGTTTCATGGACTTGCAGGTGAGGACCCCCCACAAGCACTTAAAGGAGTTCCATGTGGTATGCTCCACCATAAAACCACAAGGCATTCCTGAAGAGCATACCAAGCTTAGAGCATTTCCATTCTTCCTTGTTGATGCAGTCAAGGACTGGCTCTGCTAACTTCCACCTGACTCTGTGACATGTTGGAATGATATGAAGAGACTATTCCTAGAGAAGTTCTTCCTTGCTTCCAGAGTTGTTGCCATTAGGAAAGATATATGTGGCATAAGGTAGATATTAGGAGAAACTTTGCATGAGTATTGGAAGAGATTCAAGAAATTATGTTCAAGCTGTCCATACCATCAGATAAGTGACCAACTACTGATTCAATATTTCTATGAGGGACTATCGCCTATGGATAGGAGTATGATTGATGCTGCTAGTGGAGGTGCCTTAGTTGATAAAACTCTAGCTACTGCTAGAGATTTAATTATTAACATGGTTGCCAACTCCCAACAATTTGGTACTAGGATGATTAGTTCCACCAAATGAGTGAATGATGTTCATGTATCTCACGCTAACCAACAAAGAATGGAACCCAGACTTGACGAGTTAACTTCCTTGGTAAGGCAATTGGCAATGGGACAACGACAAATACTTGTGCATGGGCTTGCAAGGTTGTGTGGTATTTGTTCTTGTCCATCTCATCTTATAAATGTGTGCCCTATACTTCAAGAAGATAATTTTGTATCCCAAGCTTATTCTGTTGCTGCAGTAGGCATTTTTTCTAGTAAACCTTAGTATCAACAGTAACAACAACCTAGATATGACTATTTCCAGCATTTATAACCTTGGCTGGAGGGATAATCCAAATCTCAGATATGAAAATACAACAACACCACAACAGTACTAACAGTAATACCAGCAACAAGCTAGGCAATAGTAGTTTTAGCAGAATTCTGGACCAAATAGGCAGTAATTTCAGCAGCATGCTAGATAACAGATACAACAACCACCTATGCACCAACAAGGTCTAGTAGCTACTCAATCTGAGCCTACATTGGAGGACTTGGTGAAGCAAATTGCGACTAATAACATCCAGTTTCAATAAAGAGTAGAAGCCACCATAAAAAACTTGGAAACTTAGATTGGACAATTAGCTTCTTCATTAAGTTAGTTGAAAGCACAAGGCTCTAACCAACTTCCTTCTTAAACAATTCCAAACCCAAAAGGAAATGTTAGTGCCATTATGTTGAGAATTGGCAAGCTTGTGCAAATTGTAACATCCTCCCTAACCTAATAGTCCTAATCAGGGTTATAAAAACTCAGTAATTTTGGTATGATTTATCTGTTAAATCAGGTAACTTTTTGGAGCAGTTTGAGCATAATTCTATAACATCAAAAATAACTAAAGTTTCTGCATAAACAGTTGATATTATGGAAACAAACATGGAAAACTTATTTCCTAGTTGTAAATGATTGATAAGAGTTATAAAAAATTTTAGAGAATCAATTGACATAGTTTTGTATTTTTAAGGATACCAAAAAAGAATTGATGAAACAATTATGAAACAACTAATTAACTTAGAAAATTATTAAATTTCATGGAGATGACAAGTAAGATATGAGAAATATTTTGGTATAAAATACCAATCAAAATAAGTATCAATAAACAGATTTATCTAATTCCTAAGTTTAACTTAACTTGGGATCGATTAATAAAACTTCACTGATAAATAGTAGTATATAGAAACTTATAGAAAAATAGATCCAAGAACTAAGTTGAGTTCTAAAATTTTTCATAACACCTATGGTAACTTGAAAACTCAACTTTGGAAGATTAAAATGTCTATAGCAGATCCAAAAGTTCTAGCACCATAATATTTGTTGAATTTTTTACCAAAGTTATAGCTAAAAACTTTGGAAAAATTTATAGAGATTTCTCCATCTCTCTTGTAACTTTCTCTCTGCCAAGAACAACCCTAAATTAGGTAGACAAATTGAAGCAACTTATGGCTCCTTCATTCACCTATCAACTCCACTTTTCTTTCAATTTTTCACCCTCTATCTCCATTAATATTTAACCTTGTTCTTCTTGTCTTTTTTTCTCCATTATTCTTACAGCTAGACATCAACAAAAGCACCAAGGAATAGGCAACAAAACAAAGAAAAACAAGAAGGAAACATGAACTAAGAGGAAGGAGGAAACAAAGACAAAAATGGGAAAAACAAAGTAATAAGTTAGAGGAACTAAGGTAAGGGATTTTTACCTCTCATTCACTTCTTCTTTCTTACTATTTTTTAAGCTTAAAATTCTAGTCTTGGTTGTTCTTGAGGGCTACGACCATACCACGAGAGAATAGAGCGAGTTTTCTATCATATGGTGGTTTTAATTCTTATTTAAATCAAGTACTCTTCTTTGATGGATTATTGAATGAAGGACTTGAGAATTTGATTGTATTTCTTTATTATGTGATACATGGTCAAGATAGAACTTATGTCTTCAAGATTGTGTTTCATTTCTTATTAGTTGTTATGTTGTGTTTGTGATTGATTTAATGATGATTTAATAAAATTCATGGCCATGTCTTGCATGAATGATAAACACGACAATATGCCCTGTTTTGAGGTAGCATGTGCGATGGTTATTTGATTGAATTTGTGATTGAAGTTGTTATACAAAATGAAGGCACAATGCTTTCCCAATTATGGTAGGATTTTGAATGTATTTGTGCTTAAAATTTGAAGCTTGAATTATGATTAGCAACTAAGGCAAAGTGCTTCCCAGTTTTAACAAGATTTGTAGCGTTTATATGCATGATATGTTGACTTGAAATGTGGTTGAAAAACATGATAGAGGTCTGCCCTGTTTTGACCTAAGTATTGATGTTTTTGTACATGAAAATGTTGCTTGCATAATGGAGAATAGGTCACGGCAAAGGCTTTTTTGTAGTGACCAAAATTTGTCTACATAAGAATAATACATTGATGTAGATATGGATTAGAGATATCAATAAAGTATTGAAGCCAATACTTAAAGAATTGATGTGTAAATGTTAATGATAAAGTTTACTAGTTAAGAGCTTTTGAAATGAAATAGATGATATAAAATTGTGCACTAGATGTGCAATAGAAATTGTATAGCTCTTGAATTATCAAATTGAGCTTGTATGTGAATTTGTAATGCCTTTTAAATACAAAGTTGAGTTAAGCATTCTGAATTTATTTTGCTTCCTTAATTTTTTAAGGTTAAGCCGTAATAGTAATTGTATTGTATTTGAATATCAGTGTTCATAGGATTTGTGTTTGAATTGATTATGAGAATGTTATTCCCAATTTTATGAGTATTCCTTAAATTTGAATATATTTGGCTTGAGTGGATTTTGGAGTTTATCCTCTTTGAGAGAAGGGTATCTGAAATTCTATTAGAATTATGGAGATGAACCTCCGTGATGAAGGGGATTCTATATTCTTAAAATTCCTCACTAGTTTCCTCACATGCCTACTTTTCCTTCATGTATATATATAAGGATACTCAGGAATAGTTATGTGTGACATACATAGCAGTGTCATGAATAGGTTGGAGTGAACCGACCTGAAAGCGGACTATTACCTAGTTTGTGGTAGTGAGACCTACCTTGAGTATATAGAACCTAGGTTATGTGAGGTGACCTTTACTGATTTGATACAGTATTGTGGGTTTTGTGGCAATTAACACATAATTAAATGAGCACTGTAATGAATTTTAGGGAAAATTATCCGAAACCTTAATAACTCTAGTGATAAGGGAAATACGATCCTTAACCAACATTTCTCAAGTCTCACCTAGGTCTTGAGGATAATCCTAGATAATAGGTTACCTATAGTACTCATTCTGTAATTCTTTACCACTTTGTATTTATTTGTTTACCTTTTTAACTTTACCTTGATTATCAAGAGAATAAAACCTCATATTTGTACCCTTAGTTCTACTCAACTTAAAGAAGTAACTTATCTATAAAGATAGACAACTCATGTCAATCAAACTTAGAATAGTAGGTCTATCTCACATGCCCCATCATTACATCTCATATGATACCTTATACAATTCTATATTGCTCATGATTTTAAACACTTTTCTAAGGCATTCCCAATTAGGGGATGCATAAAAGATTCTCACATGTTTTAGCTTTTTCTGTTTTAGTAGCTTAGAAAGACTGATTTTCAAGAATGCACCAAATTTACATTCTAACTGCAAAATATTGAAATTTTATAGACAAATAGCTTCATCTCATATCTTCCAAATGCAATAAGTCTCACTTTATTTGGCTAAGTATGGCATAAGTTATGCCGCATTATGTAGAAGCTAAAACAGGGAACTCACTATTTTACCCGAATTTGGCCTGACTTTGAATTGGAGCTGGGAACAGATGAGAAATGCAAAAATTCTGAAATTTTTACCTCTTATAACCTTACATGTTGTAACACCCCATTGGAGGATGTCACACATAAAAGAAAATAAAAGAAAGAGAAATAAAATCTACCCAAGTTGTGAAACATTTGTTACATACTATTACGGGTTGTAAAATAATTCCTGTTAAACAGAATATTCTTAAATAACATATGCGGAAATAACAAATAAAAAAAAAATAAAACAAAACAACATTACTTATAGTATACATATGATCCAAGTTATAAGTTATACAAATAATTTACACTAAAAGTACAAATATTTAAACGAAAACAGTAAATAAAGCAATAAAAAGTCAATATATACAGACATACGCAGACGCGCCCAAAAAAAACATCATGCATATTTAATCCTCTGAAGGATCACTCTCAACATGAAAATGATCATCAGGAGACAAATATCCCGGATGTCTCGACTCTCGGCGATAACGAGATCGCGCAGTCGATACGATACTAATCTCACTAGGCTCCGTGGTCATACCACCAAAATATCGCCTAAGAGATAAGGGTAACTCTAAATGTAAAAATACAGTAGTAGTCATAACCGGCTCTCCATCAAACTGTTGACGTAGGGTCACTGTCAGCCGTCCTACATACGTCACAGAGTCTCGGTCTCCTCGCAGATGCCAAGCTAGCGATCCTCCATGAAACTCCAGCTGTACAAATCCTAAAAATCCAGGTACCGCCATACCCAATCAAATCAATCCAATGGATATGGATGATCAGATGGTTCTTAATCGTAAAACTGGTCGTTGATTTGCTGATCTTCCTCCTCCTCCTCCTCGGGGTACAGGATCTCAAGAGGCTGGTCCTCTTCCTCAAAGTCTTTATCGCGTAAAATAAATATACAGAAATACATACAACGAAGAGGTAAGACAATCTAAAATCACCATAAACATGGCCAATAAGAAGACGACAAACAACATATATACAGTTCATACAATACGAAAAGCTATAACAGTAATAATAATGGAATAGAGTAAAGCTTAGATATCATAACACTACATAACATCACAAATATAACACAAATAAAAACACAGATAAAACAATATCACAGATAGAATAAAATAAGAAATAGACAACCATCATAATAATTACCAGATAAAGATAAATAGAAAAAATAGAATAATATCCAAGATATAATCATATACACTAAGACACGATCCTACTCCATGGAGCTAAACACAAACAGATATCAGAGAGAATGACTTGCAAAATCTATTAGTACCACGGCTGCCCAACCAACTATTGCGCTGTCACACGTTGCGTCAATAGCCTACGACACTGGGAATCCATCATCCAGGCGTAGTATAGTTCACGGTCTCCCGTTGTGGCACTATAGGCAATGTACTACTAGACTTTACAAACCTCGATTAAATATAGTGCGTGTCGAGTCCATTAGTGTGCTATCGGTTTACCACGGCCCAAATGGAGCTACCAACTCGTCCATATATGGGATCCCGTACACTAACGTCTCCAAGTTCATTAGAACAATGAACCACACTACGTTTATCGCATCGACAACACGATGTGATTCGTCTCACAACCAAAACACCAAAATTGGCATATTACCAAAATACCCTTGAGAAAACATATCCTCAAAGATAAATATATACAGTAAGTCCCACCGGACAAATACTGTTCCAAAGCCTGTACGGGTTCACATTTTCCCGACAGCGAAAATTAAATATAATAACGGTCAATCGCGTAGAAATTTTATCGCGTTTTCACAATTCCGTCGTTTTTACAAACATTTATAAATCGCGTAAATATATTTTTCTGTTTTTAAAATCGCGTAGAATTTTTAATACGTTTTCTCAATCGCGTAGGATTTTTAAATCATTTTCTTGTCCAAATCCCTTAAAAATCACTGTTTAAATAAATAGAAATAATAATTAATACGTTTAAACTACGTATAATATTTTTCATACCGTATACTGTCTTTTGGACATCTTTTCTATCTTATTTGTCCATTTTTACTAAAAATTGACAGTATTTTGTTTAGAAAATTATATTAATGGTTTCCTAATTTTACCGTAAAAATTCTGTTTATTAAATTTTTAAAACCATATACTTAATCCTTTTGAAAACTACTAACATGCTTCAAAATACAGCATGAGCTATATGTTAGAAATTTTTGAAAGTTACTGTATTTCATTTCTAATAACAAAATCATTAGTTCTAAGTTCTCAAACTTATTTCTAATTGATTCTTTTCTTTAAAACTCATTTTAGAAAAATTCTTTTTAACACATATTGCATCCTTATACTTAGAAAAGGTTTGGATTTAATTTTAGAAACCATGGATACTTGGTTTGGCATGTTGGCCGAATTTCCTAAATATTTTGAAATTGATTTCTAAATTATTTCTCATCTTCTAACTATATGTCAAACTTATTGTATTGTCTAAATTCATTTAACTATTGTTTTAGAAAATGGTTTTTGAAATCAACAAATACATTTTAGGCATGTTGGCCGAAAATACTAAGTTTTACCATTTGATTTCTAAATTCATTTTTCATGATCTAAACAACTTGAAACCTTCTTAATTCTCCTAGGTTAATTAAATTACCTTTTAAGAAAATTAAGAGAACATTTTGGTTCTCCATTTGATTAGTGGCCGTGAGCCTCATAGAGTGCTCTTTGGAACACACATGCATTTCCTTGACATGTTATTCACATCCTATACATTATCATGCAATTCTATACTTTATCATGCAATTCTAACACATGCAATATTATCAAAGCTTGTAGACATGCAACTTAAAGCTTGTAGACATGCAAACTATTACAAACCACAAATAGGAAAGCTACTAACAATTACACAACCACATCAAATAAGCTACTAACAAACACAAACATGAATCCTTATGGATTCTACAATCACAAAATCAAACTCCATCTTCTTACCACCACCCATAGGTGATAAGATTTGTCTTCCTCTTACCTTAAATGAAGACAAATGGATTTCTTTCACTCCTCCTAGGTCACGGTTTTCTCCTTCAAAATACCTAGCAAACTTAAACAAAAACTACAAGTTACTAACCATTAAAAGAGAACCTAAACCATGGATAAATCATGGCTTAGAAATTTGAAAAAGAATTTAGAAAAGAAAAACAAGAGATTTCACCTCCTTGGTACAAACTTCCAAGTAGGTTTTCAAGCTTCAAATGAAGGAATTTGAAAGAACTCTCAACTAGAGATGTTCTTAGGATGGTGTTTAGGTTTAGAAAACTTGGTTGGATAGAATTTTAGGTGGTTGGATGGTGGAGTATGAAGCTTGGTCGAATGGTGAAGAAAGAAAGCAACAATGGTGGCTAGGTTTTTTTTTGGATGAGAGAGAAGAGAGAATTTTGCATGAAAGAAAAGTGAAGAATGGTCTCCTAACCCTCACTTGGCCGTAGACTTCATGGCTTGCAAGGTGTCCATGGCTTGGCTTCATCCAAGCCCTTGGATGCATCAAAGGTCAAGATTAAAACTTGGTTAGCAAGCTTAGCTCTCATTGGTTGGTTCAAGCATAGTCACCATTGCTTAGTCACTAATCCTCATCATTACTAACCTAGTCACAAAGCTAGTCATCATGTTCAAGAACATTCTTCCACTAATCATGTTTAATTAAGCTACTAAGTTAATTGGTTTGGCTAAACGTGGGTCCTGCAAAACATTTCTGGGTCCACTATCACTAAGTTTTACTGACTAATAAAATAATATTATAATAATACAAAATTATTTTATTTGACAGTTAAATCCTAAAAATTAAAAGATTAATTTTTAGCTCATTCAGAATTGGGTTTAGTAAGATCCCCCGCCTCTGAATAATTAAAAACAGATTTTACCGGTCCGAAAAAATATTATTTTCCTGTCCCGTAGCAAATCACACAAAAAGTCTATATAAAATCACAGACAGTAATATTGGACACTAAATCAAGTAGAAAACAATTAAAAACAACAAAAACAGTACAAACAGCACGTTCGGGACGTAACGGTCATTTTCCTATTTTTTTTCCACAACGTAGCTAATCGTCCAAAACGTTCAAATAAAATTACAGACAGTATTAATTGTCTGTATATCATCCAGAAAAATTAAAACAGTAGCTCGGAAAAACTTTTATTTTACCGTCTCGAAACAAATTACGTAAAAAGACCAAATAAAATTTGAGCCTGTATAAACGTATTTGCATTTCATGCAGAAATCGAGAAACAGTAAAATAGGGACACAACGGTCATTCACACGAAAGCTTGAAAAACAGTAAACAGTACATTCGGAATATTTTCTAAAAATTGGGGTGTTACAACTCTCCCCAACAAATAAAAATTTCGTCCTCGAAATTCGCTGTTCCTCAAAACAAATGAGGATACTGATCCTTCATTTTATCTTCCAGCTCCCAGGTAGCTTCACCTGTCACATCATTCCATATGACCTTCACTAGCTCAATCATTTTCCCTCGAAGCTGCTTTACCTTTCTGTCCTCAATTCTGACAGGTAAAGTTTCATAAGCCAAATTCTCCTTCAGCTGCACTTCATCTGGCTGTATAACATGCGTCGGATCTGGTATATACTTTCGTAACTGAGACACATGAAATACGTCATGCAGATTCGACAGAAACGGCGGCATAGCGATCTGATATGCTACAGGACCTATACGTCGGATAATCTGATACGGTCCAATGAACTTAGGAGTAAGTTTCTTAGACTTAATAACTCTTCCGACACCAGTCGTAGGGGTAACTCTTAGAAACACATGCTCACCCTCCTCAAATTCAAGAGGTCGTCTTCGTTTATCCGCGTAACTCTTTTGTCTGCTTTGCGTCGTCTTCATCTTCTCTTGTATCATCTTTACCTTCTCCGTAGTCTGTTGTACAAGATCTGGTCCAACAGTCATACTTTCCCCATCTTGATACCAACATAACGGTGTACGACATCGTCTTCCATACAACGCCTCATAAGGTGCCATTCCGATGCTTGAATGAAAACTATTGTTGTAGGTGAATTCTATTAGAGATAAAAATTCATCCCAACTTCCTCGTTGTTCCAACACACAAGCACGCAACAGATCCTCCAATGATTGTATAGTTCTCTCTGTCTGACCATCTGTCTGCGGATGATACGCTGAACTCAGTCGTAACTTAGTTCCCATAGCTTCTTGCAGACTTCGCCAAAACCTTGACGTAAACCTCGGATCTCGATCAGAAACTATACAAGTCGGTACACCATGTAATCTGACAATTTCACTGATGTACAACTGGGTTAATCTTTCCAACGAATACTTAATATTAATTGGTAAGAAATGAGCCGATTTCGTAAGCCTATCGACTATAACCCATATCGAATCATGACCTTTCCTTGTCTTTGGCAAACCAGTAATGAAATCCATCGATATACTATCCCATTTCCATTCTGGAATAGATAATGGTTGTAACATTCCAGCTGGTCTTTGATGTTCCACTTTCGCCTTTTGACAGACTAGACAAGTTGACACGCACCTAATAACATCACTCTTCAATCCGTGCCACCAGAATAATTTCTTCAAGTCTTGGTACATCTTTGTTATGCCTGGATGCATACTCAATAGACTAGTATGAGCATGTTCCACAATATATCGTCTCAGCTCCCAGTCACGAGGAACACAGACTCTACCCCGAAACCTCAGAATCCCATCAGTTCCTTCTTTGAACTCTATTGTCTCATCTTGCTTTAATTGTTCTTTTATTCCTTGCAAAAATTCATCGGCATTCTGTTTTTCCTTTATGTCTTCCATTAACTCGCTTGAAATAGTAACCATGTTAATACAGATCTTCCCCGGTTTTAACTCAACACATGACCACACATCTCTAAACTGTTCAATGAGCTCCTTTTCCTTGATCATCAGAGCAGAAGCACTGATAATCTTTCTACTTAAGGCATCAGCCACGACATTCGCCTTACCAGGGTGGTACAACAATTGAAAATCATAATCTTTCAGGAATTCTAACCATCTCCGCTGCCTCATGTTCAGCTCCTTCTGATCATACAAGTACTTCAAGCTCTTGTGATCACTGAAAATGTTGAACGTTGCTCCATAGAGAAAATGTCTCCATATCTTTAGAGCGAAAACCACAGCGGCCAATTCCAAATCGTGCATTGGATAATTCCTTTCATGAACCTTCAATTGTCGAGAAGCATATGCCACAACGTTCCGATCTTGCATCAACACGCATCCTAGCCCTTGATAAGAAGCGTCGCAATACACATCAAAAGATTTCGTCGAATCTGGTAGGATCAACACCGGTGCAGTTGTTAATCTCTTCTTCAACTCTTGAAAACTGGCTTCACGTTCTTCCGTCCATTCAAAAGCTTGACTTTTCCTCGTAAGCTGCGTAAGTGGTCCAGCAATCTTTGAAAAACCCTCGATAAACCTCCGGTAATATCCAAGAAGTCCAACAAAACTTCGAACTTCTACCGTCTTAGGTCTTTCCCACTGTAAAACAGTCTCCACTTTTGATGGATCCACCGCAATACCTTCTTTAGAAATTACGTGACCAAGAAATTGGACTTCTTCCAACCAGAACTCACACTTAGCCAATTTCGCATACAACTGCTTCTCCCTCAAAATCCGAAGAACAACACCAAGATGTTCAGCATGCTCATCCTTGGATTGAGAATAGATCAGAATGTCATCGATAAAGACAACGACAAATCTGTCTAGATACGGATGAAAAATCCTGTTCATATAATCCATAAATATAGCAGGAGCATTCGTCACCCCGAATGGCATTACCTGATACTCATAATGTCCATATCGAGTTCGAAAAGCGCTTTCACATCTTCCCCTTTTACACGAATCTGATGATAACCAGATCTCAGATCTATCTTGGAAAATACCACAGCTCCTTTCAATTGATCCATTAAATCGTCAATTCTTGGAAGCGGATATTTATTCTTGATAGTCACCTTGCTCAGCTGACGATAATCCACACAAAGCCGAGACGTTCCATCCTTCTTTTTGACCAAAAGCACTGGCGCACCCCATGGCGAAACACTAGGTCGCACAAACTCTTTCTCCAACAGCTCCACCAATTGCTTCTTTAGCTCCTCCAATTCCACTGGTGACATACGATACGGTGCAATTGAGATAGGACCTGTTCCTGGTACTAAATCAATTGAGAACTCGATTTCCCTCTCGGGTGGTAAACCAGGTACGTCGTCAGGAAAAACATCAGGAAACTCGTTGACAACAGGAATAGTATTCACATCCTTCTCATTCTTAACTTCTAGAGAAGACAATACCATATATCCCTGCGCTCCATCTCTTAACAAAGACTTGACCTTAACAGCAGTTAAGAACCCAGACTTTTCTTCCTTAGGAAAAACTATGGTTTTACTAGCATAATCTATAAGAATATGGTTAGAACAAAACCAGTCCATCCCTAATATTACATCTATCTCAATAAGAGGTAAACAAATCAAGTTGACCATAAACAAACGGCCCTTCACAACAATAGGACAATCCAAACAGATCTTAGATGTAACAACAGGTTTAGCAGTTGGCGTCGATACACTCAATTTAACATTCAGAGAAGACACAGGCAACTTCAGTCTCTCCACACAATCATATGCAATAAAGGAGTGTGTAGCACCAGAATCATACAACACAGTCAAAAGATTACCTCCAATGTCTCCTTCTCCCTGAATAAGATCATCAGACTTAGAAATCTCAGATCCCATCATTGTATATACTCGTCCTCCTGACCTTGGTTGAGTACTTCCAGATTTTTGCTGATTAGCTTTAACATCCCGAACAGCAGGTTTCCTCTCCGGCTGTGGACAATCCTTCGATATGTGCCCAGGTTGCTTACAGTTAAAACAAACTGTACCTTTAACTGTGCACTCGGGAGAGATATATGACCTTTCTTCCCGCACTTAAAACAGTCGGCGTAAACGCCACTCTCTCGTCCAGCTCCACTACCACTTGCACCTCCACTAACCGATGGTCGTTGAGATTGATTTCTGTTGGCATGGAATACGGCTTACGCTGAAACCGATTTGTATTACTACCTCTACCTCTCTGAAACCTTGTCGGCCCAAAGTTCCGATTCCTCTGATCTCTAGATGGCTCCAACTCCTCAAGTCGAGCACAAGCATCCACCAAAGCATGAAACTGAGTCATTCTCAAGGATACCACTCCTCGTTTCAGTTCCACCCTTAAACCTGATTCAAACTTCCTACATCTCCACACATCATCTTGCCGTGTCTGAGCATAATCTGAGAATTGAGACAAATTCTCAAATTTTGTGGCATACTCATTCACCGTCATATTCCCCTGTCGCAAACCAAGAAATTCTATTTCTTTGGCATGCCTAGCACTCGCAGGAAAATACTTATCCAGAAAAGTATTAGAAAACACTTCCCATGTGATCTCAGTCCCTTCAGCTTGCAATACTCGGCGGGTTCCTCTCCACCAATGTTCTGCATCTCCTCTCAGCATGAAGACAACATAAGTCACCTTCTTATCGTCTGTGCATCTCATCCCTTCAAAAATCCTTTCCAAATCTTGCATCCACTGACTTGCTTTCTCCGGATCAACCTCGCCTTTAAACTGTGGCGGATTGTGGCGCCTAAATTCAGATAAATTCAGGGCGTCAGCAGTAGCATCTTGTTGTTGAGCTGCTCTCAGATTTTGCTGAGTAATCACTTCAGCCATCTGCCGCATAGCTTCAGCAGCAACCATCAGAGGATCCACTTCACGATTCATGTTCGTACGTCCTCTACCTCGTCCAGACATCTTCAAACAGAACAAAACAAAATTAGATACATCCTTTTAGATACGTCCGAAAGGATATAAATCACAGAGAAGCACACAGCACAAACAAAAACAGACCCAACCACAACCCCAAAAGACTCTAACTTGGGCTCTGATACCAACTAATGTAACACCCCTTTGGAGGATGTCACACATAAAAGAAAATAAAAGAAAGAAAAATAAAATCTACCCAAGTTGTGAAACATTTGTTACATACTATTACGGGTTGTAAAATAATTCCTGTTAAACAAAATATTCTTAAATAAAATATGCGGAAATAGCAAATAAAAAAAAAACATAAAACAAAACAACATTACTTATAGTATACATATGATCCAAGTTATAAGTTATACAAATAATTTACACTAAAAGTACAAATATTTAAACGAAAACAAAATAAAGCAATAAAAAGTCAATATATACGACATACGCAGACGCGCTAAAAAAAACATCATGCATATTTAATCCTCGAAGGATCACTCTCAACATGAAAATGATCATCGGAGACAAATATCCGGATGTCTCGACTCTCTGCGATAACGAGATCGCGCAGTCGATATGATACTAATCTCACTAGGCTCCGTGGTCATACCACCAAAATATCGCCTAAGAGATAATGGTAACTCTAAATGTAAAAATACAGTAGTAGTCATAACCGGCTCTCCATCAAACTGTTGACGTAGGGTCACTGTCAACCGTCCTACATACGTCACGAGTCTCGGTCTCCTCCCAGATGCCAAGCTAGCGATCCTCCATGAAACTCCAGGTGTACAAATCCTAAAAATCCAGGGTACCGCCATACCCAATCAAATCAACCCAATGGATATGGATGATCAGATGGTTCTTGATCGTAAACGGTCGTTGATTTGCTTGATCTTCCTCCTCCTCCTCCTCGGGGTACAGGATCTCAAGAGGTTGGTCCTCTTCCTCAAAGTCTTTATCGCGTAAAATAAATATACAGAAATACATACAATGAAGAGGTAAGACAATCTAAAATCACCATAAACATGGCCAATAAGAAGACGACAAACAACATATATACAGTTCATACAATACGAAAAGCTATAACAGTAACAATAATGGAATAGAGTAAAGCTTAGATATCATAACACTACATAACATCACAAATATAACACAAATAAAAACACAGATAAAACAATATCACAGATAGAATAAAATAAGAAATAGACAACCATCATAATAATTACCAGATAAAGATAAATAGAGAAAATAGAATAATATTCAAGATATAATCATATACACTAAGACACGATCCTACTCCATGGAGCTAAACACAAACAGATATCAGAGAGAATGACTTGCAAAATCTATTAGTACCACGGCTGCCCAACCAACTATCGCGCTGTCACACGTTGCGTCAATAGCCTACGACACTGGGAATCCACCATCCAGGCGTAGTATAGTTCACGGTCTCCCGTTGTGGCACTATAGGCAATGTACTACTAGACTTTACAAACCTCGATTAAATATAGTGCGTGTCGAGTCCATTAGTGTGCTATCAGTTTAACACGGCCCAGCGGAGCTACCAACTGTCCATATATGGGATCCCGTACACTAACATCTCCAAGTTCATTAGAACAATGAACCACACTACGTTTATCGCATCGACAACACGATGTGATTCGTCTCGTCAACCAAAACACCAAAATTGGCATATTACCAAAATACCCTTGAGAAAACATATCCTCAAAGATAAATATATACAGTAAGTCCCACCGGACAAATACTGTTCCAAAGCCTGTACGGGTTCATATTTTCCCGACAGCGAAAATTAAATATAATAACGGTCAATCGCGTAGAAATTTTATCGCGTTTTCACAATTCCGTCGTTTTTACAAACATTTATAAATTGCGTAAATATATTTTTCTGTTTTTAAAATCGCGTAGAATTTTTAATACGTTTTCTCAATCGCGTAGGATTTTTAAATCATTTTCTTATCCAAATCCCTTAAAAATCACTGTTTAAATAAATAGAAATAATAATTAATACGTTTAAACTACGTATAATATTTTTCATACCGTATACTGTCTTTTGGACATCTTTTCTATCTTATTTGTCCGTTTTTACTAAAAATTGACAGTATTTTGTTTAGAAAATTATATTAATGGTTTCCTAATTTTACCGTAAAAATTCTGTTTATTAAATTTTTAAAACCATATACTTAATCCTTTTGAAAACTACTAACATGCTTCAAAATACAACATAAGCTATATGTTAGAAATTTTCGAAAGTTACTGTATTTCATTTCTAATAACAAAATCATTAGTTCTAAGTTCTCAAACTTATTTCTAATTGATTCTTTTCTTTAAAACTCATTTTAGAAAAATTCTTTTTAACACATATTGCATCCTTATACTTAGAAAAGGTTTGGATTTAATTTTAGAAACCATGGATACTTGGTTTGGCATGTTGGCCGAATTTCCTAAATATTTTGAAATTGATTTCTAAATTATTTCTCATCTTCTAACTATATGTCAAACTTATTGTATTGTCTAAATTCATTTAACTATTGTTTTAGAAAATGGTTTTTGAAATCAACACATTCATTTTAGGCATGTTGGCCGAAAATACTAAGTTTTACCATTTGATTTCTAAATTCATTTTTCATGATCTAAACAACTTGAAACCTTCTTAATTCTCCTAGGTTAATTAAATTACCTTTTAAGAAAATTAAGAGAACATTTTGGTTCTCCATTTGATTAGTGGCCGTGAGCCTCATGGAGTGCTCTTTGGAACACACATGCATTTCCTTGACATGTTATTCACATCCTATACATTATCATGCAATTCTATACTTTATCATGCAATTCTAACACATGAAATATTATCAAAGCTTGTAGACATGCAACTTAAAGCTTGTAGACATGCAAACTATTACAAACCACAAATAGGAAAGCTACTAACAATTACACAACCACATCAAATAAGCTACTAACAAACACAAACATGAATCCTTATGGATTCTACAATCACAAAATCAAACTCCATCTTCTTACCACCACCCATAGGTGATAAGATTTGTCTTCCTCTTACCTTAAATGAAGACAAATGGATTTCTTTCATTCCTCCTAGGTCACGGTTTTCTCCTTCAAAATACCTAGCAAACTTAAACAAAAACTACAAGTTACTAACCATTAAAAGAGAACCTAAACCATGGATAAATCATGGCTTAGAAATTTGAAAAAGAATTTAGAAAAGAAAAACAAGAGATTTCACCTCCTTGGTACAAACTTCCAAGTAGGTTTTCAAGCTTCAAATGAAGGAATTTGAAAGAACTCTCAACTAGAGATGTTCTTAGGATGGTGTTTAGGTTTAGAAAACTTGGTTGGATAGAATTTTAGGTGGTTGGATGGTGGAGTATGAAGCTTGGTCGAATGGTGAAGAAAGAAAGCAACAATGGTGGCTAGGTTTTTTTTTGGATGAGAGAGAAGAGAGAATTTTGCATGAAAGAAAAGTGAAGAATGGTCTCCTAACCCTCACTTGGCCGTAGACTTCATGGCTTGCAAGGTGTCCATGGCTTGGCTTCATCCAAGCCCTTGGATGCATCAAAGGTCAAGATTAAAACTTGGTTAGCAAGCTTAGCTCTCATTGGTTGGTTCAAGCATAGTCACCATTGCTTAGTCACTAATCCTCATCATTACTAACCTAGTCACAAAGCTAGTCATCATGTTCAAGAACATTCTTCCACTAATCATGTTTAATTAAGCTACTAAGTTAATTGGTTTGGCTAAACGTGGGTCCTGCAAAACATTTCCGGTCCACTATCACTAAGTTTTACTTGACTAATAAAATAATATTATAATAATACAAAATTATTTTATTTGATTAAATCCTAAAAATTAAAAGATTAATTTTTAGCTCATTCAATGGGTTTAGTAAGATCCCCCGCCTCGAATAATTAAAAACAGATTTTACCGGTCCTAAAAAATATTATTTTCCCGCCCCATAGCAAATCACACAAAAAGTCCATATAAAATCACAGACAAGAATATTGGACACTAAATCAAGTAGAAAACAATTAAAAACAGCAAAAAACAAGACAAACAAAGACGTTCGGGACGTAACGGTCATTTTCCTATTTTTTTTCCACAACGTAGCTAATCGTCCAAAACGTTCAAATAAAATTACAGACAGTATTAATTGTCTGTATATCATCCAGAAAAATTAAAACAGTAGCTCGGAAAAACTTTTATTTTACCGTCTCGAAACAAATTACGTAAAAAGACCAAATAAAATTTGAGCCTGTATAAACGTATTTGCATTTCATGCAGAAATCGAGAAACAGTAAAATAGGGACACAACGGTCATTCACACGAAAGCTTGAAAAACAGTAAACAGTACATTCAGAATATTTTCTAAAAATTGGGGTGTTACACATGTTATCTTTAAAATGCCACTGGTCTCATGCAATTGAGACCTCAGGGTAGGAAGTTATGCGATTTGGTTTGCTGGGTGCCAAAAATGCTTGTTTTTGTAGAATCTATCTCGGATTCAAATAGAAATTGGTACCATTTGGGTTAGTCCAAAAATTTGAAATTTTTACTACATGAAGCCTTATGTCTTAGCTTTCAAATGCAATAAGAAGCAAGTTGTTTCAATGTTTGTGGCTCAAGTTATGCAATAAGCATCACAGGCTGTCAGGGAATTCTGTAGAAACGTGTTCTGCATAATCTTTGGGGGCAGAAACTGTTTCTGCAGAATTAGTTTTCCAACTAATTTCTAACACTTCCAAATCCATTCCTAGATGGTTTCTAACCTAAACTATTATCTTTAATCATGTCATAAACCTTATACATTTATTTTAGCTCATGTAAGCATAGATTAAAGCATCCTTCTTCACCCTAAAACTCTCTTCTCAAATTCATCCTCAAAAGTTCCTATGAATCTCACTAGGTTCATAACTCATAATCTTACATAGAATAGGTCTTAAACCACTATTTCCACCATTGAAAACAGATTCCACCCTTAAAAAAAAACATCATAGACCCATTAAAATATACTTCAAGCAAACTAAAACCAAACAAGAAATTCAAATGTCCAACTAATTTAGAGCATCAACCATGATCCTTAAGCATCTTGTAATCCTCATACATCCTTTTAATCTATTCAAACATGACTTAAAGGAATCAAACATATGAAGAAAATTTAAATAATTTCTCAAACTTTGCTTCATACTGCTTCACGGTCATATTCCCTTGCTTAAGTTCTAGGAATGTCGGCTCTTTCTCTTCTTGCAACTTCTTTAGAGAATGTTAGTCCAAGCCATGTTATCTCAATCCTGAAACTTACCTTTAATTTCTAGGACTAGCCCACTAATACTCAACTTCTTCTTTTAACATTCAAATAGCAAATGACTCCTTAGATCGCTCATGTATCTCATCACTACAATATTATTCTCTAACTTTCTAATAGTCATAGCTGCATGTTTTCTCACAGTGCCTGCTACGTTTTTTACAAAATCTCTAGCATGTCTGGCACACTATTACCAATGGGGGCTCTACTATTTCAAGTTCGCCTGGTCGATGCTATAATTTCCTACACACACCGCCCCTTATATATTGAGTTGGTCAGACTCAATATTATGTAACAATGTGATAGTTAACCATAACATACAAACTCAAGGTTGTTATGCAATTCTACCTATGCATCTCATCCTTAAGACAAGAAAAATGCATAACAAAACATAGCTAGTCCATACCCTGGCTCAACAGGATGAACTACTCTGATACTAAAATGTAACACCCTTACTATTATTACTAATAGTGTATCCGGACTTACACCATAGCAACAATAGTAAGCACATCACTAAACTTTCTTTTCAAAAACTTCAAGTTTAATTTATAGTATTATATAAATATGAGCCTGAGCATGGGTAATAATAGTTTACATATACTGATGGATGTTTATGCAAGAATATTTGTCAATACAATTACATCTCATATGCCTTCAAGGCATTTTCCATACATTCATATTACAAAAGATTTAATCTAAAACAAATATCCACTTCTGCCAGTGCCTTTGTGTTGCATACACGGAACCTAGAATTATCACGGAATACATACATATAATGGGGTGAGAATACTAATTCCCAGTAGTTCTATTATGAAAATGTGCCATCACAATAATTCCAGTTGTTTCGAGGAAAAATACATTTCTTTGAAATTCAACTTGAATATATATATATAGTTAGAAGGGTGGCAAAATGCCAAATCTAGTACATTCTCTTCCCGAAACAGAATTTCATTTAATAGTTTTTAAAAAATATCCTTTATCATCAATACAAATTCTAAAGATATGTAATACCAGAAATTATACCAAGCACAACTACCATTATATCTCTTTCGTACAAATATCCTAACAAGCATACAAACATTCATTTTCAAATTCAATACAAATTTCAATCACGAATAATTCCAAAAATTGTCTTCAAATACCAATTCTGTAATATCAATCTCATTCAAGTATTCAGATACATATTCAAGTTATATCATGACATACAAATATAGTTCAAATCTCAGTGCTCATTCCAAATACTCGTAATCTCACAAAACCCATATCTCAAGTACCACAATGGTGGGAGCCACCTCACATAGCTTGGGTTCTATATACTTATAGTAGGGAGTGATTCAGGGCCTCACACTACCATTAGTATCCTATGAGGGAATTAATACATGAGGAATATATTGATACTAATACTGATACTGATACTATGAGGAATTTATACTAGAACACAAGATCCCCTTTCCTCACAAGAGCTCATCTCCATGGTTCAAATGGAATCTCGAATACCCTGCCCTTATATATGATCATCTCTGAATCCACTACACTAAGTGAACCAACGGTTCATATACTGAAGGATACTAAGTTGGAAAGCATGGGCAATTACCTCCCAATTCATGGATAATTGCCCCAATTCTCATTATCAATTCAAATTCAATTTCTGATTCTTTGAGCACTGATTATTTATACATCCATTCAATATATCAATCTAGCTCAACCTTTTTAATTCAAATGAGCACATTCTCAATTCACATATTCAAATTCAAAACTCAACTTGATAATTCAAGGAGCAATAAATTCTTTAGTACATAACCGAAGCACAAACTATATTCTCAAATTAAAATTTTAAATACTAGCACAACCTTATTGACTTAATAGAGCAATGTCATTTCAAATACAAGTTCAACTTGATAAACCAAGGAACATTATAATCTCAAATACACATCAAATATCCAATACTAATTCATTCATTCTATTTAATACATAATTCAATAGTCACTCTATTAATCGAGTAACTAAATAAATTCATGAATACACAATACAAAAGTATTGAATACAATTTTAAGGATACCTTATCCATTGTACTACCATTCGACCAATAAGGTTAATATAATACTTTAAGAATTACTTACTCATGGATATATTCAATATACAAATGTTCAATTCAAATATGCAAATACTATAAAATCTTCATAATTTATTTAATATTTCAATGACTATTGTCAACCATAATCAAGCAAGAATATGCCACGGCTAAACTATTCATTTCATGAACAATATAATATTCTCATTAGCCAACTTTGTTCGTAACTTATTTAACAACAATTAAGCTTAGAATTTCATGTAAATCATGACTTAGAACACTTAATTATCTATAAGGAAAATCATGACTTTTCAAGACCAAGATTCACTTTAAAAGCCATCTTCACTAGTTAACCAAAACAGTAGCAAAACAATAACAGTAGAAACAATATACAACAACAATAGAAAAATAGTAACAACAAATAAAATAGCAACAAGAGAAAAATTATAACAACAAAAAAATTATAACAAGAGAAAAATAGTAACTAAAAGAATAGAGATAGCGAGAAAAATAGTAACAATGAGAAAAAGAGAAACAACAAAAAATAGCCATAGTTAAAAAACAAAAACAAAAAAAAAAATAGCAACAACAACAAAATCAACATCACAAATTCAAAGTCGTGACCAAGTTTTTCTAATAGATGTCCACATGATTCAAACATTCAACAATCAACATAAAAATTCATGTGTGAACTCATTCAACAACTAATAATTCCATTTTTCACAAAGTTTGGCCGTGAGCACATGGAGACAGAAAACATGATTTTTATTCAAAGAAAAATAGAAAATGGAGAGCAAATAAAGAATAACCAACCCCTACCTCATTTCCTAAGTCTTGAAGCTTGAATCCTTGGATTTTTCCTTCAATTTTTTTCTTCACTTTTCTTTATTTTCTCTCCTTTTCTCCCTTGGTTGGTCATGCTTTCCTTCCCTTGTTTTTGCTTTGTTTTTACTGTGTGAGAAGTGAAAACCAAATGAGAAAGAATTCTAGAGAAAAGTAGAAGGAGATGGGTGGTGGAATGGTAAAAAAGGATGACTAAAATATTGTTCTAAAACTTTTATATCTGTTAAGCACACTTTAATCTTCCAAAATTGAGTTTTCAAGTTTCCATAAATGTTATGAAAAATTTTAGAACTCATCTTAGTCCTCAGATCCATTTTTCTAGAATTTTCCATTTTGTTATTTACCAGTTAAGCTTCATTACTCGGTCCTGAATTGAATTAAATCGATGGATTAAGTATTAAGCTTACTGATGCTTATTGTAGTTGGTAGATTATACCAAATTATTCCCCATATCATACTTGTCAACTCTATAAAATTTCATAATTTTTTGAATTATTTAGTTGTTCCATAACTGTTCCCTTAATTCCTCTTCGATATCCTTAAAAATATCAAACTTCCTCAGTTGATTCTCTAAAATTTTTGACAACTCTTATCAATGGTTCTTATCTTGGAAATAAGTTTTCCATATTTATTTTTGTCATATCAACTGTTTATGCAAATACTTTAATTATTGTCTCGTATTCAGAGTTACCGAATTACGCTCAAACTGGTTCAAAAAATTATCTAAATTAATAGATAATTCTTACCAGTATTACTGAGCTTCTATAACTCTAATTAAAGTTATTAGGTTAAGGAGGATGTTACAATACATGTCCAAGAAAGTAGCTCTAAACACCTCCCAGGTGATTTGAGTACCAACTATCTCTAGTAACCTCTTAGTTTCGACCCACCAGCTTTCTGCCTCTCCTACTAACATATAAGAAGCAAAGGACATTTTTTGTTCATCAGTGCACGCTATGACAACAAAGATCTCTTCTATCTCTTTAGGCCATCCATATGCCCTGACTGAACCATACTTTCCTTTGAAGAACGAAGGAGTAACTTTACTGAACCTTGAGAAATCATTATTCCTCTTGAGTTCCTTATTGTCTAATAACTTTCCTAGTAAGTCACTTTCCACTATATCTAGAAATCTTTTACTAATGGCAGTCTGCTAACTCATTGCAGCAACCATTTCTCTAAGAACTCTGGTTATTTCTTCATTTACCATTCTTCTAGTATCATGGGTTCTCCTAGTAGTTGCCATAGTTCCCTGTACATACAAAATAATACATATTGAGTTGATAAGTCTCAATATCATGTAACAGTGCGACAATAACCATTAACATCCATACCTAAGGTTGTCATGCAATTTTGTTCATATATCCCACACTGAGATAAAAGAATGCACGTCCTAAAACAAAAACATCTACTTATGCCTAAAGTATAGTCAGTCCATACCCCGGCTCAACAAGATGAATTGCTCTGATACCATAATGTAACAGCCTAATATTGATACCTGGATATATCTAACATATAAGAAGATAAACAGCACCAGCTATGTCACTTCCTACTTAACTGACTTATAATATATCCATAATCACTAAACAAGTCATTATAGAGAGCCTTGAGAGAAATGAAAAACATATATATATATATATATATATATATATATATATATATATATATATATATATATATATATATATATATATATATATCCTTAGCCTCAAAAGGGCACCTTGTAACATATATCTCTTTATACATCTCGAAGCAAATATAATAATGTACAAGCTCTGTTCTAGAAGTAATAAAACTAAAGCTACTCTAATCTTTTAGCTTCCTCTGTCTTCTTTCCCTTTGTAGGGTCTTGACCTAGATTTATATAGAAACACAAGCGGGGTGAGAATTTATAATTCTCAGTAAAAGTAATTCCAAAATCAGTTAGCTATAACATTGTAAATACAATCTTTAATAACTAACGTAAAAGTTTCCTCCACTCTTACTTAAAACTACACACTTCCTTGTAGTGTGATTTAATATAAACTCGGTACATTATCAATACTAAACAACCACTCATACAATTATAAATATCAACAGTAATAGATAATTTCCTATACAATTGTCATTCGTATGCAATGCTGGTAATATGCAATATGATTATGCCTAAGAAATGCCCTAAAACTATGCTTGTGCAAGGTTTTATTTTGAAAGCCATGCAAAGTTTTTTTTCTTGTTTTGAAAACTATGAATACCTGCTCATTCTGGGAACCTGAACGCTCTATGTATTTCGCTATGGTAGGGCAGGAAAGCTCATCCTCACTCCACCTGTAACCCTTGGCTCTATAGAATGGGTTTAGAATTAAATGACTTCCCTTTTTATGGTTAAAAGATTGTACACATCATAGGTTACGATACATTGGAAGAGCAAGCGAAAACATGCAGTGTTATATTTTAAAAACATATACACACCACAAATCCTTTCTCATAGACTCAACTTTATCCTAGTGAAAGAGTCTATCATAGCTAATGCTTCATTTCTATCCAACTTATGGAGATGAATGAGCATTTCTCTAAAAATTTTGCATACTTAACTCAACTGTAACTGCAAGTGAATAATTCATGCATAGAGATAAGTAGAATGTACCTATCTTAGTTGTATCCAACTTTCCTTATTATCATACCTCCAGTAGTAACCTATGCCACATTAGAGTGCTCAAGGTCCTAGATATCTATCTTAAGCAATTCTTAACTTATGGAATGCTTAAAGACTTAAACTTGCATACTTAACTTTGTATCTAAGGAAGTAACTCTCATTCATCATGCATTTCTAACTCAACTTTACT
Organism: Ormosia emarginata; assembly: GCA_029884605.1. Lineage (NCBI taxonomy): Eukaryota > Viridiplantae > Streptophyta > Magnoliopsida > Fabales > Fabaceae > Ormosia > Ormosia emarginata. The sequence goes on along the minus strand of JAQQTP010000056.1, from coordinate 7,033,013 downwards.
ACTAAAGGAGTTAAGCATGTTTCTAATACACTTCATGAATATGACAAGCTTACAAGTCATAATTCATCCTATTATGTATTTAGTAATGCACAATGTCCCACTTTCTAGTGAACTTAGTACACAAAACATCCCGTCACTTAGGAACAAAATATATAACTCTATCACTACTTAAGTGAATCTCGTGTAAGAATGATTATCCAATGCAACACTTTGTTGCTTCGAGCTATAGGTACCTTCACAAGGTAATCCATTACTTTTGGTTGCTCTAAGGTTTATACCATTCATATACTTACTAGATTGTCATTCCCTTCATGTAATAACCCTAGTTATATCTTAACCCACCTTAAAAAGCATATAATAAGGAATCCTAATAAGTAGGAAACTTCATTTCCACAAGATACATATCTTGACATTTTCTGGTTTGGTCTCCTAGAAAGACTGATTTTTATGAATGCACCAAATGTACATCCTAACTTCAAAAATTTTGAAATTTTATAGGCAAATAGCCTTATCTTATATCTTTCAAATGAAATAAACCTCACTTAATTTGGCTTAGTGTAACTAAAGTTATGCAATAAAATGCAGAAGTTGAAATAAAGCAACTAGCTACTTTACCAGAATCTGACCTTACTTTAAATTGAAACTAGGAACACATGAAGAGTGCAAATTCTTGAATTTTTTTACCACTTATAGCCTTACATGTTAGCTTCAAAATGCCACTAGCCTCATGTAATCTAGACCTCGGAGATTGAAGTCATGCAATCTGGTTAAATAGGTGTCAGTCTTCTTATTTCTACAGAATTTGTCTTAAATTCAAACCGAAACTGGTGCTACTTGGGTTTTCCAAAAAAACTGAAATTTTTACCACATGAAGCCTTATATCTTAATTTTCAAATGAAATAAGTAGCAGGCTATTTTGATGACTACAATTCAAGTTATACTACCAACACTACAAGCTATCAGGATTGGGTTTTCTGCATAAATTGGTTCTTAACCGAGTTCTAACCCTTAAAATCAGTTCCTAGATGTTCTCCAACATCACTCATAGTCACTAATCATGTCATAAACCTCATACATATATCTTAACGCATGCAAGCATGGATTAAAGTCTAACACCCTAAATAACATGTTAGGTTTGTTTAAAGTTACAGAGGTAACCTAATACTTGCTTAACATGCCTATTAAATTTTGTGGCCTTCTAAGCAAGTTTAGTCACTGTGCTGTAACATGTGAAAAATAGTTGTTATTAGCCCCAAAATTGGCTAAACTGCTTAGTTAATGGAAATAAATGTAGAGAATTTGTTTCTAGGTCACAATGGTGTGGAAGATGATGTAGTTAAAATTTGAGGTTAATCGGAGATGGTTTGATATTTTTAAGCATACTGAGTGTGTGTTGTAATATCGGATTAACTAGTAACAAATATGGAAGAAGAAGGAAGAAAGAGGAATATGAAGGAGAGCTTGGAACTCCAAAGCCAATCCTTGGCCATTTTTCAAGACCTTGAGGTAAGGGGAACTTGATTTTAACACTTTTCTTTGGTTTTCTCCATCTTTTCTCATGAGGTGGGTGGATGATGAAAGTGGGTTTGGAGTGTGATTTTTGTGTTCTTGGCTTGAATCTTGTTGTAGAACTTGAGAATGACTTGTTTTTGGTTTGTTGGATGCATGGAGATGAATTTTCATCCCTTAAACTCCTTTGATTCCACTTGAGTTAAGAGTTGAATTTTGGGTTTTAAGATTGATGATTGATTCATTATGTCATGTTTTGAGTGAAATAAAAATTGCATAAGAGTTATAATGTGATTATAGGTCTTGTATGATGTTAGAAATCATTTGAAATTGAGGTTTGAGTGATTGGATTTTAGTTTGGAGCAAATTATGCAGAAAACATTTTTTGCATAATTTTCTGGTGCAGGGTCACGCTTAGGCGTGAGTGAACCATGCCTAGGCATGGTTGAGGCAGAGAGAATGGTGCCTAGGCATGGCAGTGGTGTGCCTAGGTGTGGTTTCCTGGAAGAAACAGGGTGTTGCCTTGCCACCATCATGCCTAGGAGTGGGTGGATGGCGCCTAGGCGCCACTTCCAGACTTTTACAAGGAGTTTTGTTTGATGCAATGGAACTTCCTATTAGGTATATTCTTCATGTATACTTCCTTATGAATGTTGAGATTCTAATAAGGGTATTTAATGAAGTGTTTATGTGGTGAATGTAAATCAATTGGTATGTTAATTATTGTGATATTTAGCATCATTGTTGTTAATGCTTGAGATGAGATGAATGTAAACTAATTGGTATGCTAACTATTGTGATACTTGACATTATTGTATTTCATGCTTATGATTATGAATGTAAACTAAATGACATGTAGTTATTATAGTATTTGACATCATTGTTATTCATAACTATGTTGAAGAGGATAAAGTCCTCACTGTTGATGATCAAATATGATTTTGAATGAGGAGGTAACTAACCCTTCCTATCACAGTGATCATTGTTGAAGACCACATAGTTGATGAGTTCACTACTTGGGGTTGTTGAAGACCACATAGTTGACGAGACCACTACCCAAAGAGAAGATTCTGGAATTAGGTTCCAATGCTTGTTCAGGACTTATGGAACTGGGATCCTTTGTTTTGTTCAAGGCTCATTCATATCATAACAATTCCAGAGTGGCTTAGGATGAGTTCCTTAACTACGTCTGAGGAATCATGACATAATCCACATTCATTTTTAGGATACTACATAGGCATGAACATAAGGCATAATTTGGCATAGCATGACAATTGTATGGGTAGTTGCCAATCATAACATATTCATGACATTGCAATTGTATAGGCAATTGTGTAACATCCTCTTTGACTTAATAATATTAATCAGGGTTATAGTAGCTTAATAAGAATGATGAAAGTTACCTGATGATTTTGGTAATTATTTAGGCTGAATTGAGCATAAATTTATAACACTGACTACGATGAATAGCTTAAAATAGTTCAGAATTTAGCTTAAATAGCTAAAATGATGGGGATAAATATGGTAAAATTATTTCAAAGTCATTAAGGATTGGAATGAGCTATATGGAATTTTGGAAGATCAGATAAGTTAGTTTGTCATTTTTAATGGCACTACAATAGTGTTTAAAGACCAAACTAATCAGATAAATGGATCAGAAACCTATACGGGTATGAGCAAGTGTAAAATAGAGGAATGAAGAATAATTTGAGAGTAGAAATAGATTATAATGGACACTTGAAAACCCTTAAATTCAGTTCCATAAGGTTTACTTCAACCCATGGATGAATAGTAAAGCTTAGTGTCTGATAAAGGTGCATACAAATGATTGTGGAAAAATAAAATTGAGAAGTGCATGAAACCCTAGAATTTTCCATAATGCCTATGGAGGTTGGAAAATTCACTTCTGGGGAACTAAAGTGTCTTTAACAGATAAAAATTTATTTGCTAAATTTCACTTTTCCCTTTTTATTTTCCTTCCCCACCGTCCCACACCCTCATCATTACTTCTTTGAGATATTTTTCTCTCTCATTTTCTCTCACTCACATTAGATTGACTTGATAAAAGAAAGACACAAGAAAGAGAGAGAGACCGAGATAGAAACAAAGAAGAGAGGAAATAAGAAAAGTGAAAAAGGGAGGGGGACCGTGAGATAGGAGTAGAAAATAGAGGGGGAAGAAATAAAGAACAAGCAAAGAAGGAAGATCAAGCAAGAACCAAAGAGAAAAATCAAGAAAGAAAAAGTATAGAGCCATGGGAACCAAGGTAGGGGGATGTTTTCTTAAACTTTTCATTCTAAACTTGTTTTCTCATGGATTTGAAAGAAAGCTTGTGTTGAATGATGGATTTGAACCTTGACTTTCACAAGAATTGGTTTTGGAACTAATTTACTTTTGAACTTGAAATGATGAGGGTTTTGAGCCTTGTGAAAGTTTCATATTGAGGGATTGAGGATTACCCATTCTTGTATTATTATTCTATGAAGTTTTAACCTTGAGTTGGATGAGATCTTGATTGATTTTTGACATGAGAATAGGTAGGATTTAGGGTTTCCTCCTTCACGAGCTTTGATTTCACGTCCAAGAAGCCCAGATAACTGAGTAGGGAAACTCCCTAACTGATTATTATGATAAACAAAAGACTTCTTGAGTCCTCAATAATCAGTTAGCCAATTAGTCTAACTAGTTATTGAAGCCTGGTAGAGGCACACATCCTTGACATAACCGATTAAGGAAATTCCCTAATCGGTTATTGTTTGTGACAGAGGCCATTTTAGAAGCTTATAACTAATTACCCAGAGTGCTACTAAGTGGTCTCAATACTCAAGAGGGGGGTGAATTGAGTATGTAAAATATTTTTGTAAATCTTTCGCAAAATGTTTGATTATCAATTTTCGTTGAAGCTATTGATTGATTAAAGTGAATAAATAGATAAGATTGATCACTTCACTCACAAATAAATAAGTCAAGATTGAAAGCATTCAAGCAAGCATATAAAATATAAGCACAAAGTAAAGAGATAGAGTTGAAAAGAACAAACACAGGAATTTATCCTAGTTCAGTCACCCCTTGTGACCTACGTCCAGTCCTCAAGTGAAGCACCAGAGATTTTTCACTAAACCTTCAAGCTTGAACAGGTGCTTGACAACCTTTACAACTGAGAGCACTCAACACACCTTTGGGATGCCTCACCCTTTACAACCTTTAAAGGATACCTCACCCTCTACAACCTTTGAGGGATACCTCACCCTCTTTACAAATAAAGGATACCACACCTTTTACAACTTTTGAGGGATACCTGACCCTCTTTACAAATTACACAAAGTATAGATGGATATAAACTCTCTCAAGAGTGGATAATACAAATTGAAGCTTATAGAATTAAGGATTCACACTTTGAAGCTCAAAACAGAGGTTTGGAGAAATAGATAGTGAAACACGAATTTAATGTTCAAGAATGATTTTCAAATTGTTCTCCAACTTGTTTTTAATGCCCAACCATTTACAGTTATAGCCCAAATGAATTTAAAGTTGTTGGTGGTTGTTGGGGGTATTAAATGCTTCAATAAAGCCATTGTGAAATGTTTTTTGCTATCCCATATAACAGATTATTGGTTTTACCTAACAGATTATTTGTTTCATCAGAAAATATTGTAGCATGAAAATAATAGGTTATTTGGCACTCCTAATCGGTTAGGAACATTTTAAAAACACGAGAGAACGTTCCCAACATGCAAATAACCTGTTATGGACTTTCTATAACAGGTTATTCACTTTAAAACATTAATTGGAACATTTCTGCCAAGGTGAATAACCTATTATGGATTTCAAATAATCTATTATTTGAAATCATATAATCAGTTATTGTTCTCAGACAACCTATTATCCAAAACACATAATCAGTTATTCAAAACACATAATCCGTTATTGGTTCACCAATAAAACAAGATTTCTAAAGGATTTCATAACCAAACTTTCCCAAATCATTTTTATCCTTGCTAAAATCATTTTCCATATACTTGATGAGTATTTTCACAAGTATGAAACATGGTTTTCTTTTCATCCTTTCTAAAAACATTTTACTCAAACTTAAACACATTTTCACAAGTATAAATCATGATTTCGCAAATCCATTTAAGTTGAGTACGAAAGCCAATGAATAAGCTTAGTGTGAATCCTAAAATACCTTTACACAAGATCTAAGACCAATATTCTAAACTTTGAAGCTCCTTGGTACTTGATCTTTGCATTTCCATTCCTTTCTTGTTTGTTATCATCAAAACCATTGCTTTAGTCAATGCCAATCACACAGAGAAGGGTAACCGGTTATTGGCTCATGGATTTGAGATATGGGAAGCTCATAACTGATTATCCCACATGGCTAACTCATTATGAGACACATTTTGGACCTGAATGACTCTTGATAACTGGTTAGAACTGTGTCCTAACTTAGTACCTTGCTTGAGAACTTGGATCCAAAATGGATGTAATGGTATGGAACCTCAAGAACACTCAACCTCATACATGATTAATTATGATACCATGGATTTATGATTGAAAAGATAACATAGTGGATAATCCTATTATATATGAGTTGACATATTGAGGCTTGTGTCATGTTATGAGTTTATGGAATGATTCTTTTAATACATGATTGGTTTGATAATTATGCATGCAACCATGAATTAAGATAGATTAATGACACAACTTTGCATCATGCTTTAATATGATATGACATGATGATTTGCCTTATTTTTGGCATGATGAGCATGATGATTGTGATGATGATAGATGTATGATGTTATGAGTAACCTATTCTTAGGATATCCTTGGACCTAGGAGTTGACTTGGTAATGGTGGTTGAGGATGGACATTCCCTTACCACCAAAGTATTGAGGTTGAGGATGGAAGTTATGCACTCCCTCTTTACCTGAGTTCTCCATGGTCAATGTGTAGTTGAGGATGGACATTCCCTCTCTACTCACAACTCCATGGAGGATGGACATTCTTTTTTTTTTTTGTGGCTTGATTTGGGTTACTCAGGGTAGTCCTGTGTAGCGAGAGCTATGAATGGGTTAAAGTGCACCAACCCGAAAGCAGACTACTACTAAGTGATTGATATTGTGAGGATGGATAATTTGCTCCATACCATTTGATTTGAGATGACACATGTGTCCTGATGATTTGAGACATGAACCTTGAAACATGAGATTTTGATATAGATGAGATTTCTAGATATTTGGAGATATGATTTCTGATGTAATTGATTTGAGTCTCAATGCCTCTAGATATGAGGAATTTCAAAGAATAGATTTTGTTAATATGACTGATGATTTTCAAGATATGAACTTGGATGTGATTTTAATAATTATAAATGATTTTCATAATTAAATGAACCTCTATTTCGGGAAAAGGAAAGACCCGATTTGGCTTCAGCCTCCTTCCTACGAATTGTACAACAATGATTTGAAATGATTTTTCCCCGAAATAGCTGGAATTATTATGATGACGCGATTTTTATAACTATTGAGAATTTTGTTGGTTGTGGCTTCTGAATACTTAAGAAGGGGGGTTGAATTGAGTAATAAAAACTTTTTGAAACTTATTCCCCTTTTTGCAAAAACTGATTCTTTTCTTTAACTATGAAAAAGATTTTGTCAACCAACAAACCAAATTGTGTTTTTGCAAGATATATTACAATGAAGACTTGAAACTTAAAAAGAAATATTAACAATAAGATTGATTTCAGATATAAACAAGATTATAAACTAATCAAATCATGCAAGCATCCCTAATATATTGCTTAATTCATACAATCAACAATAAAGCAAATAATGAGTTAAAGGATAGAGAAAATTGCAAACTGAGTTTATCCTGGTTCAGCTACCTCCTCTGGTAACTTATATCCAGTCCCCACACCACTGTGAGTTTTATCCACTATTGAAAAATCAATATACAAGATTCTTTACACAAGCTTCAATTCTGGATTCCTTCTACCTAAATGACAGCTTTTCAAGTCAAAGCAATCTTGCAATTCCCACAAGAATTCATTCTATTCTTGCACAGCACTAAGAGTCCCTTCTACTCTTGACTTCATCAGCGAGAGAACCTTTTCTCTTATCACTCTTTTACAAAATATGAAAAGATTGATTCAGATTCTAAGAAATCAAATACAACAACTTGAAGTTCTACAGAAAAGAATACTCTATTTTCTTTCAATGAATAGCTCTCACAGTATTTGTGTGTTTTATCTCAAATTTTGAATGAATTGTTGTTTAGAAAGTGTTTGCCAATGTCCTTATATAGGTATATTTCAAAATAGATCCGTTGGACATACTTTACAAGTCAGTTAAGATCAAAATAGACTTATCAGAAAAATTCTGTTATCAGTCAATCGATTAGTACACAGATGTATTAAATAAAGTTTCACTTTTACAACGTGTGTACATCGATTGCTTAATCGATTATGTTCTTGATGTTCTTGATCTTTATTAATACACACATGAGTACATCGATGTTGTTCTTGAAAAACACTCGTATTCTCAGCCCAGAAGATTATACATCAATTACCTAATCGATTGTATAACTATTTCAAAAAGTTCTTGCTTCTATTCTAGTTTATACATAGATGTATCAATCGATGTACAGATGCAAAATTGCATACTAATCAAGTAACTCTAGAATCAATCGATGTATATATAGATGTATAACACTTATACATGGATGTACACAGAGATTTTCATTAAGTCCATAATCAATTGATGTATACATAGATGTATAACATTTATACATAGATGTACACTGAGGTTTTCATTAAAAGTTAGTTAATTAACTGAAAGTACATTGATGGACACATAGATGTACAGACTTATTAATTAACCTTTTTCATTCTTAATCCATTTTTACTTTTGAAAAGCATTTTTACTTATTTATGAGAGCTTAATCAAAGAATTAAACTAAGTCTTTTCTTTACGAAAAGGTTCCTAATGATTGTTCTTGAATTCTTTCTTCATGACGCTCCTTCTTTAAGTTTGCCTTTATAATCCTTGAATTGAAATGCTTTGCTCCATGATCCTTTGCATCCACTGTTCTTGCTTCATTAAATCTCATTGAAAAAATCAAGCTTGACAAGTAGTTAGTGAATCAAAGTAATAATCATGTTAAGTTTAGTCATTAATCAAAACATACTAGAGTCATTTATCCATAAACTCCCCCTTTTTGATTGATGACAAACTTACCATACATAACATGTTTAATAATCAAAATATCTTAGGAAGTAATTAGAAATATCAGAGTAATAATATACAACAGTTGTTTACCATTTACTCCCCCTGTCTAATTGACAGTTCTTATCATTTGAACATGTATAGGATCATTGCATCATTATTTAAATCATTAGTTCTAGTTGTTTTATTTAGTAGTATGGTACCCATTCTTCCCCTTTGTCATTATCAAAAAGAATATGTATGGGAGATTCAAAGTATAAAAACATGTGAAACAAGGTACATACTAGAAGTTCAATCATTCATTGATATCAGCATAACCAAAACAAATTGTATAGTCATGTATATTCATCATTGTTCAAAACAACAAAAAATGCTAACATCATTCTAGACATACTCAAGACACCCTAAGATCTAAACATCTTCTGCAACACCCTAATGGGGATGTCACATTTCTGAACAATAATAATAACCTCTACCCAAGTTATAAATTATTTCGTAATATATAATAGTATAGATTGTAAAAAAAATATTTTTTTAATATTATATTATAAAATAAAATAAACAGCACATAAAATAAAATAAACTATTACATATACACCATAATTATACATATGATTTTATTTTTAATAGGTACAAATAATTTACATATTACAAACTAGTTAATTAAAAACAGTAAACTGTCTGGTTTAAAGCAAACCATAAACTAGCCCAAGCATAACACTAAAAGTTCTGATCCTCCGAAGAATCCTCCTCGAGAAGATTATCGGAAGACAGAAATACTCTGGTAACATCATACCACGCTGCAATCAATCCATATGATATGGATGATCTCGAGGTTCGCCTTCCTCGAACTGGTCACTCAGTTGCTGCTCCTCGTTGTATTGACAATCCAGCGGCTGCTCCTCTTCTACTTCCTCAACGACTTTACGGAACATAAATAATAATACAGAAAAATATATATACAAAGAGGTGAGACAATCTACATCATTACCAGCATAGCAGTAAGAAAACGACAATACAAACAAATATAACAGTTAATATAACAATTCATATTATCACACATGCAAAATATCATAAATCAAATTATAACTATTCACACAGTGATGCAAATTAAATATGCCATGTACTCAGACTCGTTCCTACTCCATGGAGCTAAACACAAACATCAGAGAGAATGATCCGATAGACATGTCCGCACATCAGGCTGCCTCAACCAACTGTTACACAGTCAAATACGTCGTGTAAACAGCACACAGTCAAATATGTCGTGTGAATGGCACATTGTCAAATACGTCGTGTGAATAGTACACAGTCAAATACGTCGTGTACGTCCAGGCATAGTACCAGACAGTCCCCAATAGATCCTGATTAAGAATAGTATTTGTCGAGATCGCTAGTGTGTGTTTTCAGTTACCACGGCCCAGAGGAGCTACCAACTGTCCACATGTGGAATCTACTGCACACTAACGCCTCCAAGTTCTCCACATGAACACACTACGCCTATCACACCCGCAACACGGTGTAATTCATCTCGTCAGTCAATTGTCAATTTCAACCAAATTGACATACCACTCTATGTATGTAATGATCCATAATTACAAAAATATCCTCAGTATCACCATGAATCATAATTACATAAATATCCTCATTGTCACCATAATTACAAAAATACCCTTAGTATTAATAATTTCAAAAAAATAGTATGTCTCCATTTGACAGTACTATTTCCCAACATGTCCGGGTCCACCACTTTGGCCCGACAGTAAAAGCTTACTGTTTCCATAAGTTGCGTAAATATTTTATCGCATTTTCACAATTATGTCACATTTTACAAACATTTTTCAATCGCGTAAATATTTTTCAACGTTTTCTCAATCTGCGTAACATTTTTAAATCATTTTCTCAATCGTGTAGTTTAAAAATCATTATTTTAAATACGCGTAAACTATTTCTACTATTTTTCACTGTATAAAATATTCCTTGATGTTTCAAATTAAATTTTGAAACTTTCCAAAACTAAAAATATTATATAGACATTATTTTCCATTTATCTTACAAAAATTACCCTAAGTAATGATTTCTGACGTTTTTCTCAAAAATTCAAATTTAATAATTTATTCTACTGTTATTTTTTTATTCTTCAACTACGTAAAATATTTCTTTGCTTTTTAAATACCATTTTGAAACGTTCTTCAATACTTGCTCATTTTTAATCAATTTTGACAAAGACTTAATTTAGAAAATCCACTAAATGATATTTTCTACGTTTTCCTTTAAAACTTCCTTTATTTAATTATAACCATAAAAATACACTTTGAAAATTGCTAACATAATTTAAAAATTCAAAGATAAGTATTTTTCAAGTGTTAAAATTTATTTCTTTACCATACTAGATTTCTAGTAAAATTTCATTTACTTATTTGACTCTTGAAAATCCATCGTAATTGAATTCGTTTTAGGTTAATAATCTAGTTTACACTTAGAAAATAAATTTTGGATCAATTAAACATTAAAAATATATTTTGGCCGAAAATCACCATTTTTATACAAACCATGTTTAAAATTATTTTTCATCCATTAAATCATTGAAAAATCCTTTAACTTAAGTAGATCAATTAGGTTATCCTTTTAGAAAATGGTTGAGAACATATTGGTTCTCTTTTCATAGTAAAAACCATAAGCTCTTCATCTTGTGTTCTTTGGAACATTTTTGCAAATCTCAACATATTTGCACATCCAACAACAATTATCAATGATCCATGAACATATACATATATTTATGAACACATACCATATATTAAAGTAATAATAAAACACATACCAAATATCAAAGCTATAAACATGCTTGCATGCATAATAAATCACAAATAGAAAAGAAAATAACATGCACACATAAACAATCACAAATAGAGAAGACAATAAACATCCAAGTGAATGAATCCTTATGGATTCTTCACCACAAATACATCCATTTTCTCACCACCACACATGGCTGATGAGATTAAATCTCCCTCTTACCTATAAGGAAGACAAGATCTCCTTGGACTCCTCCTTAGAAATTTTGTGTATCTTCAACAAAAATCCTAACAAGCTTATAGGAAAGAAACTTCAAAGTGATTTTCCAAGCTCCAAATGGATGATTTTGTGAAAACTCACAACTAGAGATGTTCTTAGAATATGGTTTAGATTTAGGAAATTGGGTTGGATGAAATTTTTGATGGATGGAAGTATATTGAAGAGGCTTGGCCGAATGGTGTGGGAAATGAAGACTTAGAAGTTTTCTTTGGTTTCTTTGGGTAGGAGAGAAATGAGAGAATTATTTGGAGTGATAGAATGGATGAGTAAGAGTGAATAATTGCCTTAACTTCATAATGCATGACCGTAGACTTCCAAAATAAGTGCAGCCCCCTTTTGTTGATAAATTTGACTTAATAATAGCCTTATTCTATCATGCATGGCCATATAGCATCAATTATGGAGCTTTGTCTCCTTTGTTGACATTTTAGGCTTACTAATAGCCATTGATTATTTGAATGGTGGATGGTTCATTTGATTGAATAATTGAATGCATAATGCATGCATAAATCCAAAAATAGCTATAGGAATTCTAATAAAAAATTTGATTGATTTTTAATAACTTATTTATGCTTAAGTGCTCCTAATTAGGTTTAATTAAAAGTTAGTTAGATTCTTTTGTATTTTAGTTAATCATTAATTTACTTAGAATCCTTAATCTTCTACTTAATTATACTCGTACATTTGTCTAACTAAAATTTGATAAAAACTAATTAGGTTTTACTCCATTTAATTATCACTTAAACCCCTTTAGATTAACTTAATTAGATTTTAAATTAACTAATCTATTAAATTAAGTTTTAAATTAACTAATCTACTAAATCTAACCATTTTTATGGATTTTTACCCTTTTGGTTTAGAATTTTACAAGCCATTTATGTAACATCCCAAATTTCCGTATCTCTTAAACAGTAATTTTGACAGTTAACAGAATTTTACTGTTTAGTAATTTCTGTGCACTGTAAAATAATTTTATTTATTCCGTCAGCGTATTTGATCGTTTTGAGTGATTTACTCCGTGTTAGAAAAATAAAAATTTTCGGGCTGGGGAAAACTTTACGTAATTTAATTTTTACCGTTAGGTAATTATTTTACGTAATCTGATTTGATATTTGTGCATTTTATAATTTTTGTGATTTTATGGATGATTTTGAAATTTTTCCTGTCTATGGGCCCCGCAAGGGGTATGTGGGCCCAGGTGACCATACGTGGCCCAGGTGGGTCCCACAAAGTGAAAATTTTTTCTACGCATGGAAAAATTTGTACTGATTAGACGGAGACAGGGGATCTTACTAAACCTGAATCAGGAAACAGTTTTAGAAAATTTCTTGTATTGTATTTTATACTTGTATTTAATTATCGGATGATAAAAATATAGTAAAAATATTATTTGTAGGATACAAGAATAAATATTATCTTTAACGTGAGTCAACAAAGAGAGCTTGACTTGATTTATACCCTTGGATGAGAATACTTAGTTTGAATATTAACCATTGATTTAATCAAAGGTTAAGAAACAAACTTAATAAAGCCTTGGATAATAACCATTGATTTAATCAATGGTGTGAGAATAAGCTTAGTTAGGAAGGCTTTGATATCAACCATAGATGTAATCAAAGGTGTAGAATTGGTCTTGAAAAATGACAAAGACCATTTATAACCATTGGATTTAGATTAAATCAAGGGTGGAGATTTAATCTTAAAAAGTAACAAAGACCATTTATGACCATTGGATGAAGAATCAATCAATGGTGGAGATTTGGTCTTCTAAAATGGCAAAGACTAATTATGACCCTTGGATTTAAAGTTTGAAGAAGCAATCTTGACCGTTAATTTTGGAGACACATCTAAGGGCTAGAATTTAAAGGAGAAAAATCCATGGCCAGATTTAGTCTTCTAAAATTAAAAATCTACCTAAATCCTAACCATTGAATTAATCAATGGCTAGAAATGCTTCAAATGGTGGCAAATAATGAAGACAACTTTATTGAATGCATTATGAAGAGTAGGTGATGGTTTTGGAGTGTTTAGAAGACAAAGAGACAAGCTTTATGTCATTTTTGCATGTCTTGGTCAAGTTAGACATCATAATGGCTTACTTTTGATTTTTGCACTCAAGAAGAATGCAAGAAGGGGGGGGCTACGGTTGTGGTCTGAAATTAGGAGCTTTGAAGACCATATTGGTCACCTTTGGTCATTATTGACCATACTTCATCATTCTTGAAACTTTCCTTCAAGCAAAGCTCTTAGAAAATTTTCTCTCCTTCTCCTTCTAGCATGCTTCGGTCATGACACCCAAGAGCACCTCCCATCACTCAAAAATTTCATCCAACTTGATTTTCTAAACCTAAACACCATTCTAAGAACATCTCTAGTTATGAGTTTTTCCAAAATCATTCATCTTGGGCTTCAAATCCAAGCTTCAAGTTTCTATCAAAAATAAAAAATTTCATCTTTGTGCTTCAAGAGAAACCATTCGGTTATCTACCCTAAAATCACCATCCAAGCTCTTTTAATTTCATCCAACCTTAGATCTTGAATCTCCATGATATTCTAAGCAACTTTCATGTTGAAGACTTCTTCTAAATCATTCATCTTCAAGGAGTTTCTTCAAGATCAAAGTTATTGGGTTTTTGAGGTGAAGTATAAGGAAACTTCATTTTCTTCTCTCTTTTTCATGATCTAAACCATGTTTGATCCATGGTTCCTCTTAATCAAGCTTGATATGTTAATTAACTTGTGTTTTGTTTTGTATTTGAGAAGTCCTTGGTGGTGAAGGACTTGGAAAAAGAAACAAATCGAGAAGCTTTGGAGGATCTTCAAGAGGTAAGAGGGAGATCCATCTCACCAACCAAGCATGGTGGTGAGAGATGGTATTTTATTTGATGGATGTGGAATCCATGTGAGGATTCATATCCATGGTCATGTAATTAATTTGTGGGTGTTTATGAGCTTTGATTAATTTTCTATGCTTGATATGCTTTGCATTATTTTATAGCTTTGATGATATGCTTGATATGCTATACATGCTTTTATGGCTTTGATGGTATGCTTATATTATTTATGATGAAATATATATGTATATGCCATGACTTGATGGTGGAAAGGAAATTGATTTTTGGTTCCAATAGCCAAGGAAGAGCTACGGTTTTGATGCCCTTGATTAGGGTTCATGTTGAAAATTTTCAAGAACAAAAGAATTGATTTTTGAGTACTTAGAACATGGTGGATTTTCGAACAAGACACCTCAAAATAGGTGTTCACAAAATTAATATTTTCTTGAATGATGAAAATGGATGTTTAGAAAAGTAAGGAAAATAAACAAAGAATTTATTTTTCAAAGAGTATATGAATATGGTTTTAGAAGGATTTTTATTGATTTATTTTGTGTAAAAGTTTCTAAGTGTTTTACTAAACATGAGATTTAAATGAAAATAGCAATGATAATTTTAAGGATTTACAAAGAAAGTGAAAAAGGATTTGTAAGGAAAGTAAAAATGAATTTGAACAAATGGGTTTAGTTTTTATGACCATCGGTATTTCGGTTTTGAAAACAAAGAATTTTTAATGGTTTTGTTTGTGTAAAACCATATCAATTTAGAAGAAAAATATTTGATGGCTTCAATGGCCAAAGACTCTATGATTTTTTTTGGAGGTTGAAATAATTTTGGTTTTATGAAACAAAGTAATTTTAAAGTGGAAACAAAATGTTTGAACAAAATGTTTTAGTATAAGGATTTTGGAAAGGGAATCAAAGTATTTTATCACTTGAGAAATGAACTTTCATATGAAAATGAAAAAGAAAAGTTGCAAGGGTTTGAATCTTAATTTCTTTTGAAGAGAATTGATTTTAGAATTGATTTGGGAAAAATGGAGAATATAATGGTGTTTTGAAAATTTACTAACGTATAACTTTTTTTCAAGTTTTGAAATACGTTAGAAAATGTTAAGTTTTGAAACGTTGATTTACATCAATGGAAAAGTGATTTTGTGAATTATATTTTGAAAAAGAATTTCTTGAGTAAAGAACTGTGGAAAAATATTTTCTTGAGTAAGAAAATATATTAAATGAAGTATAAAGTTATATTATTTTGAGAAAAGTTAAAAAGGAATTTTTAAAAGTCAAGAAATATTTTCTGTAATGAAATTGTGGTGAAAAATTATTTACGTATCTTAAAAACGTGATTTTTAAGTTACGTGATATGAAAAAATATTTCTATGTGATTTTAAATGCGTTGAAATATTTATACGCGATTTGAATTTACGTTTAAATATTTTACGTGATTTGAACTACTGTTGATAAATCACTACGTGATTGAATAACGATAGAATATTTTTTTTATGCGATTGTGAAAATGGGGGAAAATTGTTATGAGATTTGGAAAGTGTTTTAAATATTTTGAGAATGATAGAAAATGATTTACGTGACGTAAAAAAATGATTTTTAAGTTACGCGATTTTGAAACAGTGAAAAAATACTATGCGATTTGAGAAACGTATGTTTTTACGCGAGTGAGAAAAACATTAAAAATTAGTACGTGGTTTAAAAGTGCAACAGAAGAGTTGCAACATTTTGAAAACGTAACAGAAATATTATGAAATTTTGTAAACGTAACAGTAGTGTTACGGTATTGTAAAAACGTAATAAAAACGTTTTGAAATTTTAAAAATGTAACAAAAGTGTTACGGTATTGTAAAAATATAAAAGAAGTGTTATGGTATTGTGAAAACATAACAGAAACGTTTTTGGATTGTGGAAACGTAACAGAAATGTTACGCGATTGTGAAAATACGGTAAAAGTGTTTTACAACTATGAAAACGTGATAACATGATTTTCGTTGTTGAAAGTACAAAAGATATGATTCTTGTTGAACCAGGTGTCCATACACTTGTTTGTGAGAAAATGACATATTTGTCTGTGATTGGATTTGGTGCATTATACATGCATTGGAATGGTCCGATGAGGACTGGATATGGCTGATTGCCTAGGAGAAACACACCTCTTGAGTGGGTGCGATATGCATAGTGTAAGTCACTTGTTGACCTTGGGGGCATCGGGGTGCGGGTTGCTTACACGGGTGGTTGGTCGCGCTTCTTCCCGTAGGTTAGACCGATGCAACACACCGATGATCCTGACCGAGACACTATTCTTAATCAAGATCTGATAAAGACTGTCGTGTATGTGCTAGATGTGCAAAAATTGAAATGAGAATTAAAGCACGTGGTCTGAGGCACGTGGTACCGGCAGATCTTTTCGATCATTTCTCCGACCTGAGTTTAGCTCCATGGAGTAGGAAATCGAGTCTTGTGTACATGCATAATCTGAACATTTATATCTGTGTGATATATTAATTGAGGAATATTGGCTATGACAACTGTTTTGAAGACTTGGATTGATATATGATTGGATGATGATAGTTGATTAATCTTGAATATATTATTGGAAGTTTGGTATGATATCCCTATATGATATTGCTGTTTGTGTTATCTCTGTGCTGCCATGTTGGTATTGGTGTAGGTGATCTCACCTCTTTGTTATGTTGTCTTGTCGTGTATGCAGTATTGTTAAAATTAAACAGTAGAAAGAATGAGTTGTCTTAGACATAACGGGCGATGGATACTCTGAGATTGGTGACAACAATAAGGAGTGGACATTCAGGACTCGAAGGTGTACAGTGTTGACAAAGAACAGATGTAGAACAGATATCTGATGCAACAAGATGGATACACAACAGAATAAGTATGTTAAGTTTTATCGTTAGTGTTATACCGTGCTATTTAGTAGGACCCGTCATGGGGTTTGCTACTGTTAAAAAAAAAGAGTCTGTTAATTTTATATTTTTCTTTAAATTGTGAAATATTAATTAGTGTCAATATTGTATATGAATCTATTTCAATATATGTTTTTTTAGTATTACATATAAATTTTAGTAAGTTTATATTTCAACAAGAAAGAAATTTTGAAACCCATATTTTCATAACTCAAATGTTTTATGAATTGATTTTCAGATTATGAGTCGGGAGTCGGAAATGTGATGCCCTAAGGAGGGTGTTACAATTTACGTTGGTAAATTTTTCCTAAAAATGGGTCCCATAAACCCAAACGTGAGTCTCACAAAGCAAATGTGGGTCCCACAAGCCAAACGTGGGTCTCACAGATTTTTCTGCATGATAAATATTTTTATTATACAGAAAAATCCTAAAAATTAAAAGATTGATATACGTATTATTCGGATTGGGTTTAGTAAGATCGCCCAGCTCCAAATAATCAAACAAGATTTTCCCCGGTTCGAAAATTATTATTTTCTTGACTCGGAGTAAATCACACAAAATAATCAAATACAGTTACGAAACAGTCAAATTAATTTTATAACACATAGAAATCAGAAAACAGTACAATTAGGGCAAAAACGTAATTAACCAAAAATTGGGGTGTTACATCTTCATTGGTCCTTGGTTCTTCAGTGTGTGTTGAAGCTTGGGTTGCTTGCTCTTCAGGATTGCCTTCCTCTTCAGGTACAGCAGCAGCAACTTCTCTAGCTATATTCACAACATCTTCAGAAGTTGGATGAACTTCTAGAGGTACAGTGATGGAAATGCCTAGATGTTGATGCAAAGTGGCCATTTGGCCTTCCAATGTATTGAGTCTTATACTCAGATAGTTAACAGACTGTTTCATCACTATATGATGTTTGGTTTGCCTAGCCTCAAAGTTTTGAAACATTTAGAGCAGCTTGTCTATCTTGCTGTCCATCTCTGAGTTATCCACAGCAACTCTTTGTTCTTCACCAGCTATCCTAACCCACTTTCCATTAGCTTTAGCAAACTTCATCTTGCTAATGGTTCCTTTACCAAACTTGTGAGTGGCCTCCCTAGATTGAAACTTCTCTTCATTGTCCCAAGAGACTTCAAAATGTTCTAGTAATCTCACCACTAGTCCAGGATAGGGTAGGGTAGCTCCACTGATTTTGCAATCCAGCATGTGCCTAGCAATTATGAAGCTCCAACTCATCTTCTTTCTTTGAATCATAGCCCAGAGTAGTAGAATATCATTGTTCTACAACACAACATGATTTCCAGATCTTGGTAATATCATCCTGCTCAGCACATATTGCAAGAGCCTATGCTGAATGTGCATAGAGCTGATGTTGATTAGCCTTCCTTCTGGTGCATTTTTAACTAGAAGTACCTTCTTTGCTTCTTCCTTATCAAAATTCTTGATCCATACACTGTCAGGTCCAGTGCCAACATGATTACTTCCCTTGTAATCTAGTCCAGTAAATTGAGCAAATTCAACAAAAGTCATCTCAATTTTTGTGTTCTTCACTTCAGCATAAAATCCATCATTATCCATCTCAAATGTACAGTAAAAAGCTTTGATCAATGTAGGGTAAATATTGCTCCTAATTTGCAAAAATTGACTCAGATTATATTCCTCTAATATCTTGTGAAAAATAAACTCATTTTCCTCAAAGTAGTTAAAATCTACTATTCTAGCCTCGTGAATATCGCTATTTTTGAAATCATTCTTGTAACGCATGATGTACTCCTCATTAGAGAAATACCTTTTGAGAAGTTCATTCTCAGTGACTCCTTCATCATCGTCTTCTTCTTCCTCTGTCCTCTTTCTTTTCTTTTGAGCAGTCTTCTTTTTGGGTGTTTCCTTCACCACTTTCTTCTTCTTCTCTTGTTTCTTGGGTGCTGGTTTTGAAGATTCAGCTACCTTCTTGCCTTTGTCTTGTATCTTCTTCAAGCTTTGGATTGGAAGCTTGTCAACCCTTTGAGAAGTTTGGGCTTTCTCAGTTGTTTTTCTTTTATGGCGTGTAGGGATTGCAATGAGTGAAACAGAGTGAGGTGTGGAAGATTACGTTGAGGAGGAAGACATGGAGTGAGAGGGAACAAGTGTAAAGGGTTGAGGTTGCTTCACACGAGCCATTGGAGACGATTTCGAGCTCTGCTAGGGTTCGAGTGAGTGATATTTGGATTTGAAAAAGTGAAAGATTTGAAGGGAAGGGTTGAAATTTATAAACTTAGATCAATCAATCGATTACCTAATCGATGTATTAAGGGGTTTTTCCTCCAGTGCACACGTGCTAATCGATGTACTTAGCATTAGGATTTTAATTTTAAACCTGATACATCGATGTATTAATCGATGTATAAGCTAAGTCAGAGTGCCAAGTTCTGAACACTTGAACTCAATCGATGTGTGAATCGATATATAAGCAATTGCAGCATACACACAATCGATGTATAAATTGATGTATAAGCAATTGCAGAAAGTCTAACAATTGCAGCATATAGATAATCGATGTACAAATCGATATATAGGATAAGTCAGAGAGTCCTAAATTTTGAAACTATTATACAATCGATGTATATGATACCCTGTACCTATTTCAGCAAAAATAATCGATTGAGCAATCGATGTATAATGATATCCTGTACCAATTTCATCAAACTAATCGATGTTCTAATCGATATATAATGACTTCCAGAGAGTCATGTTTTCCATTTTTTTTTGCAGTCAATCGATGTTCAACATCAATGTTCTAATCATTTTAAGACAACAGTACTTGTATTAATCGATTATCTAATCGATGTAAGGACACTTAAAATGAATTTCCAAGTTTGTACACAGAGTTCCTAATCGATGTACCAGCTTTTAGATTAAGCATTTTGTCTAAATAAATCGATTGTGTAATCGATGTACAGGCATCAAACATCAAATTATAATGCATTTAACATTCAAAACATCAAGCATAGGTAGGATCATTGATTCCTAATTCTCTTCTTATGTAGAAAAAGCTTTCTTTAGCCAATGGTTTAATGAAAATATCAGCTAATTGCTTAGTTGTATCAACATAGTCAATGAATATATCTCCACTTTGAATGTGATCCCTATGAAATGATGTCTTATCTCAATGTGTTTGGTTCTTGAATGTATTATAGGATTCTTAGTGAGATTTATAGCACTAGTATTATCACATTTGATTAGTACTTTCTCTAAGAGAACACCATAGTCCATAAGTTGTTGTTTCATCTAAAGAATTTGTGCACAACAACTTCGTACTGCAACATATTCTGCTTCAGCAGTGGATAAAGCCACACTTGTTTGCTCCTTACTAAACCAAGAAACTAATGAGTTTCCTAGAAGATGGCAAGTTCCAATAGTACTCTTCCTATCTAACTTGCATCCAGCAAAGTTAGAATTAGAATATCCTACTAAGTTACATATTGATCCTTTAGCATACCATAAACCCATTTCTTTAGTTCCTAATAAGTATTTCATGATTCTTTTTATAGTAGATAAGTGTGATTCCTTAAGATCAGATTGATATCTAGCACACATACAAACACTAAATATTATATCAGGTCTACTTGCAGTTAAATAGAGTAAGGAACCAATCATACCTCTGTACTTGGAAACATCTACTGATTTACCTTTCTCATCTTTGTCCAAGTAGCATGATAAACTCATTGGAGTAGCCATTTCCTTTGCATTCTCCATTCCAAACTTCTTCAATAATTCTTTGTAGTACTTAGTTTGGCTTATGAAAGTCCCATCATCACATTGTTTGATTTGTAGTCCAAGAAAGAATGTAAGCTCTCCCATCATGGACATTTCAAACTCATTTTGCAATAATTTGGCAAATTCCTTACATAAAGATTCATTAGTAGCACTAAATATAATATCATCAATATAAATTTGAAAAAGTAGTATGTTTTGTGCTTTTCTTTTAGTGAATAGTATTGTGTCAACTTTTCCTCTTATAAAACCCTTTTGAAGTAAGAAATTACTTAGCCTTTCATACCAAGCTCTTGGAGCTTGTTTAAGTCCATACAAGGCTTTAGTGAGTTTATACACATGATTAGGAAATTCATTTATTTCAAATCCAGGAGGTTGACCAACATACACTTCTTCTTGTATATATCCATTTAGGAATGCACTCTTAACATCCATTTGATATAATCTAAAATCCATGATACATGCATATGCTAACAACATTCTAATGGCTTCTAATCTAGCCACAGGTGCATATGTCTCATCATAGTCAATTCCTTCTTCTTGATTGTAGCCTTTTGCTACTAATCTAGCTTTATTCCTTACTTTGATACCATTTTCATCAAGCTTATTCCTAAACACCCATTTTGTACTAATTATTTGTTTATCCTTGGGTTTTGGAACAAGTTTCCAAACTCTATTTCTTTCAAATTGATTAAGTTTTTCTTGCATTGCCATAGTCCAGTTTTCATCAAAAATTGCTTCATTTATAGTTTTAGGTTCTACTTGTGATACAAAAGCCATATTATTGCATGCATTTCTTAAGGAATGTCTAGTGGTTACCCTTTTGGATATTTCACCAATTATGTTGTCCAGAGGGTGATTCCTTGCAATTTTCCATTCTTTAGGTAGATCTTCATGTTGAGCTTCTGCTGGAATTTTCACCACTTCATCCACTTTGGTATTGTCTTGTTTTTCCTCAAGTTGAACCTCTTCTAAAGTTTCTGCAACATCATCAACAAATTCCTTTCCCAACCTTTTGGGGTTAGTTTCATCAAATGTAACATGTACAGATTCTTCAATTGTTTGTGTTCTTTTATTAAAGATTCTAAAAGCTTTACTAGATGATGAATAGCCTAGAAAGATTCCTTCATCAGTTTTAGGATCAAACTTTCCTAGATTATCCTTTCCATTATTTAGTACAAAACATTTATAACCAAAGACATGGAAATGTGAAACATTTGGTTTTCTATCTTTATAGAGTTCATATGGAGTCTTTTTCAAATTTGGTCTAATTAAGACTCTATTCATTAAATAGCAAGCTGTGTTTATAGCATCTGCCTAAAAATATTTTGGCATGTTTGAGTCATTCAACATAGTTCTTGCTATTTCTTCTAAAGATCTGTTTTTCCTTTCTACAACTCCATTTTCTTGTGGAGTTCTTGGAGCAGAGAAATTATGTTGAATTCCCAACTCTTCATAGAAATTATCAAATTCTTCATTTTGAAATTCTCCACCATGATCACTCCTTATAGAAGTTATTTTCATGTCTTTTTCATTTTGTACTAACTTAGCCATTTTCTTAAAGGCTGTAAAAGCTTCATTCTTATGTGCTAAAAAGAAGGTTCATGTAAATCTAGAGTAATCATAAACTATAACTAATGTATACAAATTTCCTCCAAAACTTTTGGTCCTAGAAGGTCCAAATAAGTCCATGTGCAGTAGTTGTAAAGGTCTTTCAGTTGAAACTATATTCTTAGCCTTAAAAGATACTTTAGTTTGCTTGCCCTTTTGGCATGCATCACATAAACCATCCTTTGAAAACTTAATTTTAAGGAGTCCAATTACTAATTCTTTAGAAATAAGTTTGTTTAGATGATCCATATGAATATGTCATATTCTTCTATGCCATAGCCAATTCTCCTCTTCCTTAGATATCAAACAACATACATCACTAGCAGAAATATTCTCTAAATCTATCATGTATATGTTATGCAATTGATTACCTATTAGCTTTGCATTACTATCATGCTTGTTTTCTATAATGCAACTACTAGAGTTAAAGAATACCTTATAACCTTTATCACATAGTTGACTAATGCTTAGTAGATTGTGCTTGAGCCCTTCCATATATGGTACATCTTCTATCTTGGTAGTTGTGCTTCTTCCAATTGTTCCAACTCCTAAGATCCTTCCTTTGTTGTTATTGTAATACCCTTAAACGCATGTTAGATTGGTAAATGGTTACCAAAGGTAGCATTTGACTTGTTTAGCATGCCGGTCAAGTTTTGTGACAAACTGAGTTCATTTAGGCACTTAGTTGCAACATAGAAGTTGAAAAGTAGCTTAAAATAACTCAGATAATAGCATAAGTTGCTAAGTTGATGGAAATAAACATAGAGAGTTTATTTCTAGGTCACAAATAAGCCAAGTAAGATATGGTTAAAGTTTTAAGAGAATCAGAGTCAGTTTGGTATTTTTAGGCACACTGGTTGTACATTTTAATACCGAATAACTAGCAGTAGATATAGAAAATCATGAAAATGGTGAAACAACAATTTAGATGAATCCTATGATTTATTCTAAAGTTGTTGGAAGCTAGGAAACTTGAATTAGCATGATTCAAGTGTCCTTAACAGATATAAGTTTCAGTGTAGAAACTTAAGTTAATCTTTTCCCTTAATTCTCTCCATGTCCCACCCCCTATTTCTTTCTTCTCCCTCGGTAGAGAACCGAATAACAGAGAAAGAATAGAGAAAAGAAAGAAAAGGGAGAAAGGGGAGAAGAAGAAGGGAAGGGGAAAAGAGGAAGAGGAAGATCAATGATCAAGTTCAAGGTTTCAAGATCTTCAAGAGTCTTCAAGAGGTAGGGGTTTAGAACTTCCACTCATCTATTTTCTCTATATTCTTTATGTAGGCATATTAACAACCTAATATGCTAAATTGAGTTCTAGATGAGTTTGATATGTTTGGTTTGCATGGATATGTTTCTTAGATCAATTATGACTTGTTCATGTCATAAACTGAATTTAGAAACCTAGAAATATTCATGTAAACCATTGATGCCCATTTTGGGGTTTAGGGTCAAGCATGCATGATTTTGGTTCAAGAATCCAAATCAAGAGGTTTAGAATGGTGATTGATGTTTCCTAAGTGTTAATGAACTAGTTAGGAACTTAGAATCACTTAGAAACTCATTGGAAATGGCCAAAATCCGTGCAAATGACCATTAGAATAGTACCACGCCCTGTAGAATTATGCAGAATCGTGCTTCTGTTATGGGTGCCGCGGCATGGGGAGTGTGGCGCTGCGGCATGAGGCCTGAAATCAGAACAGGAAAATTCTGAATAACCTGCAGTGTTTGTTGCATAACTTGGGTTGTATATATCAGAATGACCTGATTCCAGAGCCAAATGTCGCATAACTTTGGCTACACTTAGCCAAATGAAGCAATGTTTATGGCATTGGAAAGATATGAGAAAAAGCTATGTGCTCATAAAAATTCAGAATTTTAGAAGTGATGATGCATGTTTGGTGCAATCTTGAAAATCAACTTTTTTAGGCAAGATTTGAGGTGTTTTTTTAGAAAATTGGACACTAGAATTTTTAGTAGCACCTTAGGCAACTTAGTGTTGCATTAGATATCACTTAAGATGTGATGAGATGGTGTAATGAAGACAAGTATGCCAGTATGCATAATAGTATTCACTCTAGTAGAGAATGAGAAGGGTATGAACCTTTGGATATCCAAGAGTAGTGGATTATCTTAGGAAGATACCTAAGACCTTGAACAACAAAGAGTTATAAGTAAGAATTACACTTGAGTTAGGATACTTGAGTGGAGATAAGAAAAGATGGTGTATCCATTCCAAATATGGAATGTTTATGTGCTAAGTCTCTAGTTAAGTGAGACCTTGTGCATTGTAGAATACACAATAGAATGAATGTTGACTTGTAAGCTTGTTACATTCATTAAGTATGCAAAGTTCTAGAGAAATGTTCACTCATTCCTTTAAGTAAGGTTGAATGAGGCATTAGTTAAAATAGACTCTTTCATAAGGATGAATTGAGTCTATAGGAAAGTTAAGATGGTGTTTATGTAAGAGATAAATATAACACTAAGCTTTTCACACACTAGTTAGTTAATCTAGTATATATGTGAAGAGAAAGAACCTTAGTGCAACCAAGATTAGTGGTTTGCCATAGGTAAGTATCTAATACCTCAGCAACATAGTGTTGCGTTAGAAATCACTTAAGAGATATGAGTGATGAGGTGGAGTTAGGTACAAGTATGAGAAATGGTCTAGTAATGTTTACCTGAGAATGTAACGTTATATGATGCGAGGTCATGTATTTCTAAGGGGACAAGTATTTCTAACCAAATGCTAAGGTTACATGTAGTATGAGGTTACAGATTCTCCTCATTACAAAGGGTAAACATAAAAAGCCAAAGTTCCTCGGAGAATATGCTTAGATCGTAAAGGAACTAAGTATATAAGTACGTATGTAAGTCTACGAATTAGTCAAGTAGTATCGATCTTGGTGAGTATCCTTTGATGTTCATTCATAGAGGCAAAAAGAGATAGATGGGTGTCCGAAGGATTTTTGAGAAGGACATAATCCTGATGTCTCGACAGTGCCAAGGCCAAAGGAGATAAGTGGGAAATCTAAATACGGTCTTTGAGCAAGGATGAAGCCTGAATTTCTCAGCGTGCCAGGATATGTGTAATGCGAGGATGAGCTTTCCCTCTAATTACCACTGGATGATATACTGACTAGTTCCTAGCAAACTTCCTTGTTTTCAAAATAAACTTTTACATGTATTTCAAAACAAAACCCTACATTTGCATTTCATCCACATACTTTTAGGACCTTCTTAGACATATTCATATTACATGTCATTCTCATTGCATTCACGGACAGTTGTATGGGCATTGTCCGTCACTGTTGGTATTTACAGCTGTATGGGCGTTGTATATATTAACAGTGTGTAGGCTATCGGTTGATATCACACTATAAGAAAGTGTGCAGATATGAGAAAAGAGGAGGAAACTCCTAAGTTAGAAATTATAGCATTTGTTATATAATTGTTATATACAATGTTATAGAGAACTGGTATTGGAATTGCTTTTACTGAGAATGTTAATTCTCACCCCAGTTGTTATTCCATGTAAATCCAGATGTAGGCACGGTACGTGCAGTACAGAGGTACAGACCATGCTAAGGGAGAAGAGAAAGCATGAAGACTAGAGTAGTTTTTATTGCTTTAAGTAGACAGAACTTATGTAATCAGTTTATATTTGTTCTATAAGTTTTATGTTATATGTATTACAATAAGCCCTCTTGTGGCTAAGTTTGTATATATATATATGAGTTTAAGTTTTTCCGCAATCTCTCAAGGCTTTCTATAATTACTCAGTTGTGATTATGGATATATGTTAGAATATAGTATATGGAAGTGATGTTTCTAGTACCGTTATCTATATATATCGTTGTGTAACTATGATATATCCAGATATCTGTATTAGGATGTTACAGTTATCACCATAGGTGACACTTCCACCTTGTTTGGGAGTGAAGGATGAGAACTTTGTAATATCTCCAGTCATATGCTTGGAGCAGCCACTATCAAGATACCAATTTAAACTTTTGGCTCTCAAACACACCTACAAAATAGATTTTAAGCATTTGACTTAGGTACCCAAGTTTTGTTGGGTCTTTTGGTGTTAGTCATCACATATGTTCCCTTGGGAACCCAAATTTGTTTAACATTAATCCTTGAGGAATTTCTAAAATAACATGTAGAAGTTGTATGTCCTTTTCTTGCACAATAGAAACATTTAACAAAAGGACTAGTAGAGGATTTAGGTGCAACAAAGAGTTTCTTAAAAGCCTTTTCATGCAATGCTGGTTTATAGCCTATTCCAGCTTTGTCATACACTCCTTTTTGTTGTCCTAATATGGCATTTAGATTATCTCTTCACATTGTAAATTTAGATAGAGTGGTTTTCAGTTTTTCCACTTATTTTTCCAGAATCTTGCAATTAGAACATGTAGAACTGGATGCATTTAGCTTATTGTTCTTAGCTTCTAATTCTTTAATCTTAATTTGAAGAGATGCATAATCACTACATTGTTTAGCAATGACTTTCCTAGATGACATGAATTGCTTAATAATTTTTGGATATTCACTATGCAATTCATCAAACGCATCTTATAGTTCATCAAAGGTAGGGGGTTTCATTTACCTCATCTTCATTGTTACTTTGATGATTAGTCATGAGACAAAGATTGGCCTCTTCTTCCTCAGAATCTTCAGAGGAATCCATATCATTTTCCTCCCATGCTATGTATGTTCTTCTTGGCTTTTTATTCTTCTTGTCCTTGGACTCATGATTGTCATGCTTGTCCTTCTTTTGAAGTTTAGGACACTCATTCTTATAATGTTCAGGTCTACCACATTCATAGCACTTCACATTTGATGTTGAACTTTTAGCTTTTGAAGTGTTCTTCTTGGAAAAGAAGTTTGAGGGCCTTTTGTTGAAGGTTTTCTTCTTTTTGAGGAATCTCTTGAACTTTCTAACTAGCAGTCCCATATCGTTTTCAGATTCACCATCTTCTTCAACTTCTTCATCTTCATCACTATCAAGGCTTTCTTTGGAGACATGTGCTTTAAGTGATAAGCCTCTTTTCTTTTTCTCATTCTCTTCATGATCATTCAATCTATGCAACTTCATCTCATGCTCTTTAAGTTTTCCAAATAGTGTAGCAATATTCATGATTGCTAAGTCCTTTGATTTAGCTATAGCAACAATCTTTGGTTGCCATTCTCTTGGCAAACATCTCATGATTTTGTTATTCATCTGAAATGCTCTTTCTATGTCCATTAAGCTGATTCACTATGTGAGTGAACCTCCTTTGCATATCATTGATGTCTTCACCATTCTTCATGTGAAAGAGTTCATACTCATGCATGAGTGAGTTCATTCTTGCTCTCTTTACATCACTGGTTCCTTCATGAGTAATTTGCAGCGTATCCTACATTTGCTTGGTTGTCTTACAATTTGAAACCCTAAAATATTCATCATAACTCAAGGCAGAAGTTATAATATTCTTAGCTTTAGCATTATAACCTACTTTCTTTTTGTCATCATCATCCCATTCACTTCTTAGTTTTTCTTTCTTGGTGCCATTTGCATCAAGAGTGTGAGGAATGTATGGACCATTCTCAACAACATCTAATACATCAATGCCACTTGCCTCAAGGAATATTAACATCCTTTCTTTCCAATACATATAGGCAGTGCTATTGAAAGCAGGGGGTCTTGCCAAGGAAGCCCCTTCTCCCAAGATGTCATTTGAAGCCATCCTCTTAAGCTGTTAAGCTTTACACAAGAGTGAAAGCTCTGATACCACTTATTGGTTGTGGTTTCTGAATACTTAAGAAGGGGGGTTGAATTGAGTAGCAAAAACTTTTCGAAACTTATTCCCCTTTTTGCAAAAATTGATTCTTTTCTTTAACTATGAAAAAGATTTTGTCAACCAACAAACCAAAATGTGTTTTTGCAAGATATATTACAATCAAGACTTGAAACATAAAAAGAAATATTAATAATAAGATTGATTTCATATATGAAAAAGATTATAAACTAATCAAATCATGCAAGCATCCTTAACATATTGTTTAATTCATACAATTAACAATAAAACAAATAATGAGTTAAGGGATAGAGAAAATTGCAAACTAAGTTTATCCTAGTTCAGCTACCTCCTTTGGTAACCTACATCCAGTCCCCACACCACTGTGAGTTTTATCCACTATTGAAAAATCAATATACAAGATTCTTTACACAAGCTTTAATTCTAGATTCCTTCTACCCAAATGACAACTTTTCAAGTCAAAGCAATCTTGCAATTCCCACAAGAATTCCTTCTATTCTTGCACAGCACCAAGAGTCCCTTCTACTCTTGACTTCATCAGCGAGAGAACCTTCTTTCTTATCACTCTTTTACAAAATATGAAAAGATTGATTCAGATTCTAAGAAATCAGATACAACAACTTGAAGTTCTACAGAAAAGAATACTCTGTTTTCTTTCAATGAATAGTTCTCATAATATTGATGTGTTTTATCTCAAATTTCGAATGAATTTTTATTTAGAAAGTGTTTGCCAATGTCCTTATATAGGTATATTTCAAAATAGATCCATTAGACACACTTTATAAGTCAGTTAAGATCAAAACAGACTTATCTAAAAAATTCTGTTATCAGTCAATTGATTAGTACATAGATGTATTAAACAAAATTTCACTTTTATAACGTGTGTACATCAATTGCTTAATAGATTGTGTTCTTGATGTTCTTGATCTTTATTAATACACACATGAGTACAACGATGTTGTTCTTGAAAAACACTCGTATTCTCAGCCCAGAAGATTATACATCGATTACCTAATCGATTGTATAACTATTTCAAAAAGTTCTTGCTTCTATTCTAGTTTATACATAGATGTATCAATCGATGTACAGATGCAAAATTGCATACTGATCAAGTAACTCTAGAATCAATCGATGTATACATAGATGTATAACACTTATACATGGATGTACACAGAGATTTTCATTAAGTCCATAATCAATTGATGTATACATAGATGTATAACATTTATACATAGATGTACACTGAGGTTTTCATTAAAAGTTAGTTAATTAACTGAAAGTACATTGATGTACACATAGATGTATAGACTTATTAATTAACTTTTTTCATTCTTAATCCATTTTTACTTTTGAAAACCATTTTTACTTATTTGTGAGAGCTTAATCAAAGAATTAAACTAAGTCTTTTCTTTACAAAAAGATTCCTAATGATTGTCCTTGAATTCTTTCTTCATGGCGCTCCTTCTTTAAGTTTGCCTTCATGATCCTTGAATTGAAATGCTTTGCTCCATGATCCTTTGCATCCACTGTTCTAGCTTCATTAAATCTCATTGCTTGGCAAGTAGTAAGTGAATCAAAGTAATAATCATGTTAAGTTTAGTCATTAATCAAAACATGCTAGAGTCATTTATCCACAAATTTTGATTCTCACCCCTTTACAGCTTTGATTTCCATGATAATTTCAAGAGGGACCTACAGTGACGAGCAAGATGAGGCAAGACGAAGCTTATGGATGAAGAGATATTTAAGTTAGTTTGATCAGATTTTGTATAATAGGTCGATATAGGTATATTATGTTTAGCGATGTATTCTTTGTATAAAAAATCATTTCATATTATACGTGCAATATGCTTCTGCTAAAGGCTTATATTTTGTATGTTATTAAACTGTTTACTTGAAAATTTGTGGATATTCATAAGTAATGTACAAAATTCTAATTACTGATACATAAACCTGATACGTCATTAGTGTTAGTCTTTGGGATATTACATTATGGTATTAGAGTAGTTCATCTTGTTGAGCCGGGGTATGGACTAACTATGTTTTGTTATAAGATGCATAGGTAGAGTTGCATAACTGCCTTGGGATTGTATGCATAGTTAATTGTGACACTGTTACATGAATATTGAGTATGATCAACTCAATATATAATGTTTGATACGTACAGAAAACTATGGCATCATCTAGGTGTACGCAAATAGATAGAGTGTCTGCTAGTGATAACACGACAAATATGATGGAGATGACAGCCGTCAAAAGAAAGTAAGTAGAGATGGTCGTAGCCACCAGGGAATTAACAACTGTCATAAATAGAGCTTTGGAAAGGATGGATAATAACCCACATCCAGAACAAAAGGATGGAGCAGCAGTTGAGAGATGTAACACCCCAATTTTTAGAAAAATGTCTCGAATGTTCTGTTTGCTGTTTTTCAAGCTTTTGTGTAAAAGACATTGTGTCCCTATTTTACTATTTCTTATTTTCTGTATGAAATACAAATACGTTTTTACAGGCTAAAATTTTATTTGGTCGTTTTACGTAATTTGTTTCGAGACCGTAAAATAAAAGTTTTGTCAAGCTACTGTTTTAATTTTTCTGTGTGATATACAGACATATAATACTGCCTGTAATTTTATTTGAACGTTTTGGATGATTTGCTTCATTGTGGGAAAAAATGGAAAAATGACCATTACGTCCCGAATGTACTGTTTTTAATTTTTCTACCTGATACAGTGTTTAATAATACTGTATGTGATTTTATTTGGACTTTTTGTGTGATTTGCTCTGGGACAGGAAAATAATATTTTTTTGGGCCGGGAAAATCTTGTTTTAATTATTCAGAGCTAGGGGATCTCACTAAACCCAATTTTGAATGAGACGATAATTAATCTTTTAATTTTTAGGATTTAACTGTCAAATAAAATAATTTTGTATTATTATAATATTATTTTGTTAGTCAGTATAATTAGATGACAGTGGACCCGGAAATGTTTTGCGGGACCCACGTTTAGTTAAAACAGTTAACTTAGTAGCTTAATTAAGCATCATTAGTAGTAGAACTTTCAAGAACATGGTGACTAAGCTTAATGACTAGGCTAATTAGTGACTAAGCATGGTGACTAGGTTAATGACAATGCTAAAATCAACCAATGAGAGTTAAGCTTGCTAACCAAGTTTTAATCTTGACCTTTGATCCATTCTAAGGCTTGGATGAAGCCAACCCAATGGACACCTTGCATGGCTCCATGTCTACGGCCATTTGGCCTTTGGAGGACCAAAAATCATTTCACTTTCATGCATTTTCTCTCTTCTCTCTCTTCCAAAAACCCTAAACTCCATTGAAGTTTTCTTGAAGCTCTATTCGACCAAACACTCATGTTTACTATCCAATCACTCAAAAATTTACCCAACCAAGTTTTCTAAACCTAAACACAATCCTAAGAACATCTCTAGTTGAGAGTTCTTGCAAAATCCTTCATTTGAAGCTTGGAAACCTACTTGGGAAATTTTACCTAGAAGGTGAAATTTCTTGTTTTTCATTTCTAAACTCTTTTTCAAAGTTCTAAGCCATGATTTATCCATGGTTTAAGCTCTCTTTTATGGTTAGTAACTTGTAGATTTTTGTTTAAGTTTGTTAGGTTTTGAAGGAGAAAACTGAAACCCTAGAGGAGGTGTGAAAGAGTATTTTGTCTTCATTTAAGGTAAGAGGAAGACTAATCTTATCATCCTTGGGTGGTGGTAAGAAGATGGAGATTGATTGTTGTGATTGTAGAATCCATAAGGATTCCTTTGTGTGATTGTTAGTAGCTTATTTGTGTGTTTGTTAGTAGCTTTCCTATTTGATGTTTGTAATAATTTGTATGAAGTTGCATGTCTATAAGCTTTGATTTGCATGTCTACAAGCTTTGATAATTTGTATGTGTTAGAAATGCATGATAATTTATAGGATGTGAATAACATGCCAAGGTTTGCATGAGTGTTTCAAAGAACACATCAATGAGGCTCACGGCCATTAACCAAAAATGGAGAACCAAAATGTTCTCATCATTTTCTTAAAATGTGATTTAATTAACCTAGGCAAATTAACAAGATATAAAATTGTTTAGATGAAGGAAAATGAATTTAGAGATCAAATGACACAAGTATATATTTCGGCCAACATGCCAAACCAAGTATCCATGATTTCTAAAATCAATTCCAAACCATTTTCAAGTATAAAGATGCAATATATGTTAAAAAGAATTTTTCTAAAATGAGTTTTGAAGAAATAAATTGATTTGAATTAGGTTTAATCAACTAAAACTATTGATTTTACTGTTAGAAAGGAAATACAGTAACTTTTGAAAATTTCTAACATATGGCTCATACTGTATTTTGAAGCATGTTAGTGATTTTCAAAAGGATTAAATTATATGGTTTAAAAATTAAATAAACAGAATTGTTACGAAAAAATTAGGAAATCATTAATATAAGTTTCTAAACAAAATACTGCTAATTTTTATTAAAAATGGACAAATAAGATAGAAAAGATGTCCAAAAGACAGTATACGATATGGAAAATATTTTACGTAGTTTAAATGTATTATTTATTATTTCTGTTTATTTAAACAGTAATTTTTAAGGAATTCGGACAATAAAATGATTTAAAAATCTTACGTGATTGAGAAAACGTATTAAAAACTCTACGCGATTTTAAAAACAGAAAAATAGATTTACGCGATTTAAAAACGTTTGTAAAAATGACGAGATTGTGAAAACGCGACAAAATTTCTACGCGATTGACCGAAACGGTATTTTCTGTATTTTTCTGCTGTCGGGCTATGAGGTGAACCCGTACAGGCTTTGGAACAGTATTTATCCGGTGGAACTTACTGTATATATTTATCTTTGAGGATATATTTTTATTAAGGGTATTTTGATAATTTCTTATTTTTGGATCATATATTGAGTTTATGCCAATTTTTGGTGGATTGGTTGACGAGGTGAATCACATCGTGTTGTCGATGCGATAAACGTAGTGTGGTTCATTGTCTTTATGAACTTGGAGACGTTAGTGTACGGGATCCCATATATGGACAGTCGGTCGCTCCGCTGGGCCGTGGTAACCGATAGCACACTAATGGACTCGACACGCACTATATTTAATCGAGATTTCGTAAAGTCTAATAGTACATTGCCTGTAGTGCCACAACGTGAGACAGTGAACTACACCACGCCTGGACAGTGGGCTGCATTTGTCGTGGGGCTATAGACGCAACGTGAGACAGCACAATAGTTTGGTTGGGCAGCCGTGATACTAATAGATTTTGCGGGTCATTCTCTCTAATATCTGTGTGTGTTTAGCTCCATGGAGTAGGATCGTGTCATATTGCATATGATTATATCTTGGACATTATTTTATTTTATCTGTTTTTTTTATCTAGTTATTATTATGATAAATTGTCTGTTTCTTATTTTATTTTATCTGTGATATTATGTGTTGTTGTGACGTTTAAATCTTTACACTATCTTGTTATTAATTACTGTTATAGCTTTTCATATTGCATGAACTGTATATCTGTTGTTTGTCGTTTTCTTATTTGTCATGTTTGTGATGAATTTAGATTGTCTTACCTCTTTATTGTATGTGTTTTCTGTATATATTTATTTACGTGGTAAAGAGTTTGAGGAAGAGGAACAACCTCTTGAGATTTTGTATCCTGAGGAGGAAGAAGAGTAGTAAGCCGAAGATCAGTACGACGACCAAGAACCATCTGATCATCCATATCCATTGGACTGATTTGTTTGGGTATGGCGGTGCCAAGATTTTTGGGTTTTGTGCAACTTGAGTTTCACGGTGGATCGTTAGCTTGGCATCTGCGAGGAGATAGAGACTCAGTGACTTACGTGGGACGGTTGACTGTGTCCCTACGACATGAGTTTGATGGAGAGCCAGTTATGACGACTACTGTGTTTTTGCACTTAGAGTTGCCTTTATCTCTTAGGCGTTATTGGGGTGGTGTGTCCACTGAGCCTAGTAAGATGAGTATCGTATCGACTGCGCGGTCTCGTTTCCGCTGAGTGTCGAGGCATCCTGGATATTTATCTCCTGAAGATCTTCCTGAGAGTGATCCTTCAGAGGGTTAAATATGTATGATGTGTATTTTGGGTGCGTCTGCGTATGTATATATTGACTGTTACTGTTTTTATTTACAGTTTCTGTTACTATTTTTATTTACAGTTTCTGTTTAAATATTTGTAGTTGTAGTTGTAAATTATTTGTATAACTTATAACTTGGACCATATGTATATTATGAGTGATGTTGTTCTGTTTATTTTATGTTTCCGCGTTATTTTATTTAATAATATTCTGTTTAACAGGAAATATTTTACAACCCGTATTAGTACGTAACAAATGTTTTACAACTTTGGTAGATTTTATTTTTTTTTTCTTTTATTTTCTTTATATATGTGACATCCTCAAAAGAGGTGTTACATTAGTTAGTATCAGAGCCAAAGTTAGAGTCTTTTGGGGTTGTGGTTGGGTCTGTTTTTGTTTGTGCTGTGTGATTCTCTGTGATTTACTTCCGAAAGGATGTATCTAATTTTGTTTTGTTCTGTTTGAAGAAAGAAGATGTCTGGACGAGGTAGAGGATGTGCGAACGTGAATCGTGATGTGGACCCTATGATTGCTACTACTGAAGCTATGCACCGGATGGCTGAAGTAATTACTCAGCAAAATCTGAGAGCAGCTCAACAGCAAGATGCTACTGCTGATGCCCTAAATTTATCTGAATTAAGGCGTAACAATCCGCCACAGTTTAGAGGCGAGGTTGATTCGGAGAAAGCAAGTCAATGGATACAAGACTTGGAGAGAATTTTTGAGGGAATGAGATGCTCGGATGAGAAGAAGGTGACTTATGCCGTTTTTATGCTAAGGGGAGATGGAGAACATTGGTGGAGAGGAACTCGCCGAGTTTTACAAGCTGAAGGGACGGAAATTACATGGGAAGTATTTTGTAATGCTTTTCTGGAAAAATATTTTCCTGCGAGTGCTAGGCATGCCAAAGAAATGGAATTTCTTGGTTTGCGACAGGGAAATATGACGGTGAATGAGTATGCCACAAAGTTTGAGAGCTTGTCTCAGTTCTCAGATTATGCTCAAACACGGCAAGATGATGTGTGGAGATGTCGAAAGTTTGAATCAGGATTAAGAGTGGAACTGAAACGAGGAGTGCTATCCTTGGGAATGACTCAGTTTCATGCTTTGGTTGATGCATGTGCGCGACTTGAGGAATTAGAGCCGTCGCGAGATCAGAGGAATCGTAACTTTGGGCCGACAAGGTTTCTGAGAGGTGGAGGTAGTAATACGAATCAGTTTCAGCGCAAGCCGTATTCTAGACCATCAGGGAGTCAATCTCAACGACCACCAGTTGGGGGAAGTGCAAGTGGTAGTGGAGCTGGACAGAAAGTGGCGTTCACGCCGACATGTTTTAAGTGCGGAAAGAAAGGTCATATCTCTCCGGAGTGCACGATTAAAAGGACAATTTGTTTTAACTGTAAACAACCTAGGCACATGTCGAAGGATTGTACTCAGCCGAAAAAGAAACCTGTTGTTCGTTATGTTCGTGCTAATCAGCAGAAATCAGGGAGTACTCAACCGAGATCTGGAGGGCGAGTATATACTATGAAGGGAACTGAAGTTTCTAATTCTGATGATCTTATTCAAGGAGAAGGTGACATTGAAGGTAATCTTCTGACTGTGTTGTATGATTCTGGTGCTACACACTCATTTATTGCATATGATTGTGTGGAAGGATTGAAGTTGCCTGTGTCTTCTCTGACTGTTAAATTGAGTGTATCTACGCCAACTGCTAAACCTGTAGTTACATCTAAGATATGTTTGGATTGTCCTGTTGTTGTGAAGGGCCGTTTGTTTTTGGTCAACTTGATTTGTTTGCCTCTTGTTGAGATACATGTAATCTTAGGGATGGACTGGTTATCTTCTAACCATATCCTTATAGATTGTGCAAGTAGAACCATAGTTTTTCCTAAGGAAGAAAAGTCTGGATTCTTGACTGCTTTTAAGGTCAAGTCTTTGTTAAAAGATGGAGCACAGGGATATATGGTATTGTCTTCTCTAGAAGTTAAGAATGAGAAGGATGTGAATACTATTCCTATTGTCAATGAGTTTCCAGAGATTTTTTCTGATGACGTACCTGGTTTACCACCTGAGAGGGAGATCGAGTTTTCAATTGATTTAGTACCAAGAACAGGTCCTATCTCAATTGCACCATACCGTATGTCACCAACAGAGTTGGAGGAGCTGAAAAAGCAATTGGTGGAACTGTTGGAGAAACAGTTTGTGCGACCTAGTGTTTCACCATGGGGTGCGCCAGTGCTTTTGGTCAAGAAGAAAGATAGAACTTCTCGGCTTTGTGTGGATTATCGTCAGCTGAACAAGGTGACTATCAAGAATAAATATCCGCTTCCTAGAATTGACGATTTGATGGATCAGTTAAGAGGAGCTGTGGTATTTTCCAAGATAGATCTGAGATCGGGTTATCACCAGATTCGTGTTAAGGGGGAAGATGTACCGAAAACATCTTTTCGAACTCGTTATGGACACTATGAGTATCAGGTAATGCCATTCGGGGTGACGAATGCTCCTGCCATATTTATGGATTATATGAACAGGATTTTTCGTCTATATCTAGACAGATTTGTCGTTGTCTTTATCGATGACATTCTGATCTATTCTCAATCTAAGGAAGAGCATGCTGAACATCTTGGTATTGTTCTTCAGATTTTGAGGGAAAAGCAGTTGTATGCGAAATTGGCTAAGTGTGAGTTTTGGTTGGAAGAAGTCTGATTTCTAGGTCACGTGATTTCTAAAGAAGGTATTGCGGTAGACCCATCAAAAGTGGAGACTGTTTTACAGTGGGAAAGGCCTAAGACGGTAACAGAAGTTCGAAGTTTCGTTGGACTTGCTGGTTATTACCGGAGGTTTATCGAAGGTTTTTCGAAGATTGCTGGACCGCTTACACAACTTGCGAGGAAAAGTCAAGCTTTTGAATGGACGGAAGAACGTGAAGCCAATTTTCAAGAGTTGAAGAAAAGGTTAACAACTGCACCTGTGTTGATCTTGCCAGATTCTAAGAGATCTTTTGATGTGTATTGTGATGCTTCTTATCAAGGGTTAGGTTGCGTTTTGATGCAAAACCGGAATGTTGTGGCATATGCTTCTCGACAGTTGAAGGTTCATGAAAAGAATTATCCAACGCACGATTTGGAATTGGCCGCGGTGGTTTTTGCTCTGAAAGTGTGGAGGCATTTTCTGTATGGAGCGCTGTTCAATGTCTTTAGTGATCACAAGAGTCTAAAATACTTGTTTGATCAGAAAGAATTGAATATGAGGCAAAGACGATGGTTGGAATTCTTAAAGGATTATGATTTTCAACTCCAATACCATCCGGGAAAAGCTAACGTGGTAGCTGATGCCTTGAGCAGAAAGGTGCTTAGTGTTTCGGCAATGATGATCAAGGAGGAAGAGTTGATCAATAAATTCCGAGATTTATGGTTGTCAGCGGAATTCACGCCTGGAATAATTCGTTTATTCAAAGTTGTAATCTTGAATGAATTGCTAGATATGATTCGAGAGAAACAAGATGAAGATCCGTTTTTACAAAACGAAAGGGAATTGTTGAAGCAAGGTCATAAAGCGACAGTAGAAGAAGGAGCAGATGGATTCTTAAGGTTCAAAGGAAGAATTTGTGTACCTGATGATTCTGAGCTTAAGAAGGGGATCCTAGATGACGCTCATACTAGTGATTTGAGTTTACATCCAGGAATGACCAAAATGTACCAAGACTTAAAGAAGTTGTTTTGGTGGCCGAGGATGAAAAGAGACATAGCGGAACGTGTGGCGTCTTGTTTGGTTTGTCAGAAAGCGAAAGTGGAACATCAGAGACCAGCTGGAATGTTGCAACCGTTATCTATTCCAGAGTGGAAGTGGGATAGTATCTTTATGGATTTCGTTACTGGATTGCCGAAGACAAGGAAAGGTCATGATTCAATATGGGTTATAGTCGATAGGCTTACTAAATCGGTTCATTTCTTACCAATTAATATTAAGTATTCGTTGGAAAGATTAACCCAGTTGTACATCAGTGAGATTGTCAGATTACATGGTGTACCTACTTGTATAGTTTCTGACCGAGATCCGAGCTTTACATCAAGGTTTTGGCGAAGTCTGCAAGAAGCTATGGGAACTAAGTTGCGACTGAGTTTAGCGTATCATCCGCAGACTGATGGTCAGACAGAGAGAACTATACAGTCTTTAGAGGATCTGTTGCGTGCTTGTGTTTTGGAGCAACGAGGAAGGTGGGATGAATTTTTATCTTTGATAGAATTCACCTACAACAATAGTTTTCACTCAAGCATAGGGATGACACCCTATGAGGCATTGTATGGAAGGCGATGTCGAACACCGTTGTGTTGGTATCAAGATGGGGAAAATATGACTATTGGACCAGATCTTGTACAACAGACTACGGAGAAGGTAAAGATGATACAAGAGAAGATGAGGACGACGCAGCGAGACGAGAAAAGTTATGCGGATAAACGAAGACTACCTCTTGAATTTGAGGAGGGTGAGCATGTGTTTCTAAGAGTTACTCCTACGACCGGTGTCGGAAGAGTTATTAAGTCTAAGAAGCTTACTCCTAAGTTCATTGGACCGTATCAGATTATCTGACGTATAGGTCCTGTAGCGTATCAGATTGCTTTGCCGCCTTTTCTATCAAATCTGCATGATATATTTCATGTATCTCAGTTACGGAAGTATATACCGGATCCAACGCATGTTATACAACCGGATGAAGTATAGTTGAATGAGAATTTGACTTATGAGACTTTACCTGTTAGAATAGAGGATAGAAAGGTAAAGCAGCTTCGAGGGAAAATGATCGAGCTGGTGAAGGTCATATGGAATGATGTGACAGGTGATGCTACCTGGGAGCTGGAAGATAAAATGAGGGATCAGTATCCTCATTTGTTTTGATGTGCAGCGAATTTCGAGGACGAAATTTTTATTTGTTGGGGAGAGTTGTAACACCCCAATTTTTAGAAAAATGTCCCGAATGTTCTGTTTGTTGTTTTTCAAGCTTTTGTGTAAAAGACCGTTGTGTCCCTATTTTACTATTTCTTGTTTTCTGTATGAAATACAAATACGTTTTTACAGGCTAAAATTTTATTTGGTCGTTTTACGTAATTTGTTTCGAGACCGTAAAATAAAAGTTTTGTCAAGCTACTGTTTTAATTTTTCTGTGTGATATACAGACATATAATACTGCCTATAATTTTATTTGAACGTTTTGGATGATTTGCTTCGTTGTGGGAAAAAATGAAAAAATGACCATTACGTCCCGAATGTACTGTTTTTAATTTTTCTACCTGATACAATGTTTAATATTACTGTCTGTGATTTTATTTAGACTTTTTGTGTGATTTGCTCCGGGACAGGAAAATAATATTTTTTCGGGCCGGGGAAATCTTGTTTTAATTATTCGAAATTGGGGGATCTTACTAAACCTAATTTTGAATGAGACGATAATTAATCTTTTAATTTTTAGGATTTAATCAAATAAAATAATTTTGTATTATTATAATATTATTTTGTTAGTCAAGATAATTAGATGACAAAGTGGACCCTAAATGTTTTGCGGGACCCACGTTTAGTTAAAACAGATTAACTTAGTAGCTTAATTAAGCATCATTAGTAGTAGAACTTTCAAGAACATGGTGACTAAGCTTAATGACTAGGCTAATTAGTGACTAAGCATGGTGACTAGGTTAATGACAATGCTAAAATCAACCAATGAGAGTTAAGCTTACTAACCAAGTTTTAATCTTGACCTTTGATCCATTCTAAGGCTTGGATGAAGCCAACCCAATGGACACCTTGCATGGCTCCATGTCTACGGCCATTTGGCCTTTGGAGGACCAAAAATCATTTCACTTTCATGCATTTTCTCTCTTCTCTCTCTTCCAAAAACCCTAAACTCCATTGAAGTTTTCTTGAAGCTCTATTCGGCCAAACACTCTTGTTTACTATCCAATCACTCAAAAATTTACCCAACCAAGTTTTCTAAACCTAAACACAATCCTAAGAACATCTCTAGTTGAGAGTTCTTGCAAAATCCTTCATTTGAAGCTTGGAAACCTACTTGGGAAATTTTACCTAGAAGGTGAAATTTCTTGTTTTTCATTTCTAAACTCTTTTTCAAAGTTCTAAGCCATGATTTATCCATGGTTTAAGCTCTCTTTTATGGTTAGTAACTTGTAGATTTTTGTTTAAGTTTGTTAGGTTTTGAAGGAGAAAACCGAAACCTTAGAGGAGGTGTGAAAGAGTATTTTGTCTTCATTTAAGGTAAGAGGAAGACTAATCTTATCATCCTTGGGTGGTGGTAAGAAGATGGAGATTGATTGTTGTGATTGTAGAATCCATAAGGATTCCTTTGTGTGATTGTTAGTAGCTTATTTGTGTGTTTGTTAGTAGCTTTCCTATTTGATGTTTGTAATAATTTGTATGAAGTTGCATGTCTACAAGCTTTGATTTGCATGTCTACAAGCTTTGATAATTTGTATGTGTTAGAAATGCATGATAATTTATAGGATGTGAATAACATGCCAAGGTTTGCATGAGTGTTCCAAAGAACACATCAATGAGGCTCACGGCCATTAACCAAAAATGGAGAACCAAAATGTTCTCATCATTTTCTTAAAATGTGATTTAATTAACCTAGGCAAATTAACAAGATATAAAATTGTTTAGATGAAGGAAAATGAATTTAGAGATCAAATGACACAAGTATATATTTCGGCCAACATGCCAAACCAAGTATCTATGATTTCTAAAATCAATTCCAAACCATTTTCAAGTATAAAGATGCAATATATGTTAAAAAGAATTTTTAAAATGAGTTTTGAAGAAATAAATTGATTTGAATTAGGTTTAATCAACTAAAACTATTGATTTTACTGTTAGAAAGGAAATACAGTAACTTTTAAAAATTTCTAACATATGGCTCATACTGTATTTTGAAGCATGTTAGTGATTTTCAAAAGGATTAAATTATATGGTTTAAAAATTAAGTAAACAGAATTTTTACGAAAAAATTAGGAAATCATTAATATAAGTTTCTAAACAAAATACTGTCAATTTTTATTAAAAACGTACAAATAAGATAGAAAAGATGTCCAAAAGACAGTATACGATATGGAAAATATTTTACATAGTTTAAACGTATTATTTATTATTTCTGTT
The DNA here is from genome assembly GCA_029884605.1 of Ormosia emarginata. Taxonomy (NCBI): domain Eukaryota; kingdom Viridiplantae; phylum Streptophyta; class Magnoliopsida; order Fabales; family Fabaceae; genus Ormosia; species Ormosia emarginata. Next base: position 6,990,954 of record JAQQTP010000056.1, on the reverse strand, counting down.
TATTTAAACAGTAATTTTTAAGGAATTCGGACAATAAAATGATTTAAAAATCTTACGCGATTGAGAAAACGTATTAAAAACTCTACGCGATTTTAAAAACAGAAAAATAGATTTACGCGATTTAAAAACGTTTGTAAAAACGATGAGATTGTGAAAATGCGACAAAATTTCTACGCGATTGACCGAAACGGTATTTTCTGTATTTTTCTGCTGTCGGGCTATGAGGTGAACCCGTACAGGCTTTGGAACAGTATTTGTCTGGTGGGACTTACTGTATATATTTATCTTTGAGGATATATTTTTATTAAGGGTATTTTGGTAATTTCTTATTTTTGGATCATATATTGAGTTTATGCCAATTTTTGGTGGATTGGTTGACGAGGTGAATCACATCGTGTTGTCGATGCGATAAACGTAGTGTGGTTCATTGTCTTTATGAACTTGGAGACGTTAGTGTACGGGATCCCATATATGGATATGATCGGTCGCTCCGTTTGGCCGTGGTAACCGATAGCACACTAATGGACTCGACACGCACTATATTTAATCGAGATTTCGTAAAAGTCTAATAGTACATTGCTGTAGTGCCACAACGTGAGACAGTGAACTACACCACGCCTGGACAGTGGGTTCCATGTGTCGTGGGGCTATAGACGCAACGTGAGACAGCGCAATAGTTTGGTTGGACAGCCGTGGTACTAATAGATTTTGCGGGTCATTCTCTCTGATATCTGTTTGTGTTTAGCTCTATGGTGTAGGATTGTGTCATATTGCATATGATTATATCTTGGACATTATTTTATTTTATCTGTTTTTTTTATCTAGTTATTATTATGATAAATTGTCTGTTTTTTATTTTATTTTATCTGTGATATTATTTTATCTATGATATTATGTGTTGTTGTGACATTTAAATCTTTACACTATCTTGTTATTAATTACTGTTATAGCTTTTCATATTGCATGAACTATATATCTGTTGTTTGTCATTTTCTTATTTGCCATGTTTGTGATGATTTTAGATTGTCTTACCTCTTTATTGTATGTGTTTTCTGTATATATTTATTTACGTGGTAAAGAGTTTGAGGAAGAGGAACAACCTCTTGAGATTTTGTATCCTGAGGAGGAAGAAGAGCAGTAAGCCGAAGATCAGTACGACGACCAAGAACCATCTGATCATCCTTATCCATTGGACTAATTTGTTTGGGTATGGCGGTGCCAGGATTTTTGGGTTTTGTGCAACTTGAGTTTCACGGTGGATCATTAGCTTGGCATCTGCGGGCAGATAGAGACTCAGTGACTTACGTGGGACGGTTGACTGTGTCCCTACGACATGAGTTTGATGGAGAGCCAGTTATGACGACTACTGTGTTTTTGCACTTAGGGTTGCCTTTATCTCTTAGGCATTATTGGGGTGGTGTGTCCACTGAGCCTAGTGAGATGAGTATCGTATCGACTGCGCGGTCTCGTTTCCGCCGAGTGTCGTGGCATCCTGGATATTTATCTCCTGAAGATCTTCCTGAGAGTGATCCTTCAGAGGGTTAAATATGTATGATGTGTATTTTGGGCGCGTCTGCGTATGTATATATTGACTGTTACTATTTTTATTTACAGTTTCTGTTTAAATATTTGTAATTGTAGTTGTAAATTATTTGTATAACTTATAACTTGGACCATATGTATATTATGAGTGATGTTGTTCTGTTTATTTTATGTTTCCGCGTTATTTTATTTAATAATATTCTGTTTAACAGGAAATATTTTACAACCCGTATTAGTACGTAACAAATGTTTTACAACTTGGGTAGATTTTATTTCTTTTTCTTTTATTTTCTTTATATATGTGACATCCTCAAAAGGGGTGTTACAAGAGAAACTTGGGATTTCATGATCCTTCAGGGATTAGAAAGACTAACCTTCCATCAATTTGAAGAAGGAATGATATTGCTAAGGTTGAGGAGTGGTTGAGGAAGTTGAAGAGACGAAAGGAATTCTAATAGATTCCTCGTTTAATGTGTTTGAAGAGAGTGATGATAATCACATATTTTACACATTAATAAACACTCATTTTTAGTCATTTACACTTTCCATGTACTGAATTTCTAAGCTAGATCGTGTTTTGTAAGTTTGGGCTCAAATTGGACTTAATTGATCTTTTCCAACATTATTGAGGTCTTACACTGTTTTTATATTTCGACCATATCTTGAGCTCTAGATGTTTAAAAATTATGTATCTTACCTTGTAGGAAAGATGAGAGAGCTCTACAACTTTCATGAGAGCTCCAGGGCTAATTCGGACATCTAGTAGAGCTAATTGAGCATAGAAGTCAGAACACGAGTTCTATCAATGGAACCCGAGCAATGTGCACTAATCAAGCTATAACTTGGGCTTTGGATGTCATATGGGCCTGAAACCGATGGCAAATCTGAGACTACCTCTTCACACACACTTCTCACCATTTGAGTTTTCACTTTTCCAAACTACAACATTTTGATAGAGTTTTCATCCCTTGAAGTCAGCCAACAGAATCTGAGACTACCTCTTCACACACACTTCTCACCTTCTTTCTAGACTTTTCTCTCTTCTTCCTCAAGCTCTTTCATGGTGATAGCTATGGAGGGTTAAACTTCTGTAATCAATTCAAAGATTCTTGAAGAAATTGTGGTTTGAATTCTTGAGATCTTGGTTTTATTTTTGTGTTGAATTGTATTTGGATTCCTCTTTTTTTTTTCTTCTTCTTAATCATGAATGCATGAATGGTAATTCTGTTTATGTTTGATCTGATTGGGTCTTGATTTAAGATTGAGAATTGTAATGGATTTATGATTGATTGATCTGAATTAATCATGAATTTGTAGATGTTAGGTTACTGATTTGTGCCTAGGTTAATTGAATTCGGTTATTAAATTAATATAGATCTAACACGAGTTGTGCGATTACAAATTTGTGTGTTAATTGTAACACCCACCGTAGGGTGTCACATTTAAACGTTATTATTACCGAATTACCCCTAAGTTCATATATTGTGATGTTATAATAAAATACGAGTTGTAAAATTTCTTGTTGTCAATAAAATAAACTTAGCAGAAAATAAAATATTACAACATCATCACAAATAATTTACATCATATATACATTACAAAAGTACTGTCAAGATTATTTATATACAGACATAGTCCTCAAAGTATTTGAACATAATTTAAAACTCACATACTGCCCAAGTATAAACTAGATAGCAGAACCCTTAGATGGGTCCTCCTCAAATTCCTCAGCAGGTAGGAATCCAACTCGACGCGAAGTCCTATAGACAGGTGTCCGAGCAGACGACACGATACTAATCTCCGTTGGGACGTAATACCTAGTATCCCAATACTGCCTGATTGACAACGAAAATTCGACATGTACATAAATAGTTACGAAAATGAACAGATCTCTATGAAATTCCCTGTTCATGTTGACCATCAGATTTCCCTGATATATTAGTCCTCGCTCATTGGGACTAGTCCTCCACCCTCTAGCTCCACCATGGAACTGTAGTCTCACATAACCAAAGAAACAAGGTCTTGATGTCATCTTATCAAAACTACGCTTCCTCTGGAGGAATCTGCTCTTCTTCACACTCTTGTTCAATCCCTTGCTCAGTGTCTTTACAAATATATTTACAGTACAAAATAATATACAAAGAGGTGAGATCACCTATGCCAATACCAATATGGTAGCATAGAGATAACACATACTATATATCATACAGATACATCATACCATAATTACAATCATATCATCAACATTATTTATCATAATAGATACAATAAATAATAATTACCATCATGCCATTAACATTATTCAAATCACACAATAATTACAATAATACCATCAACATTATTTATCATCATCATCATCCAATATTCCTCAATCATTATATCACATAGATATAAATACTCAATATTTACGATAATGCCCTCAACATTATCCAAGTATTCAACAGTTCAATTGTTATAACCAATACTCAATTATTATGCATGTGCACATAGACTTAATTTTTTACTCCATGGAGCTAATATTCAAGTCAGAGAAGTTGATCCGAAATATCTGTCTGTACCAACATGCCTCAAACCACGTGCCACAATTCACATATGTGTTTGCACATCTAGTATATATACGACAGTCTTTACTAGATCTTGATTAAGAATAGTGTCTCGGTCAGGATCATCGGTGTGTTACATCGGTCTAACCCACGGTACAGAAGAGCTACCAACTGTCCACTGTAGGCAACCCGCACCCCGATGCCCCCAAAGTCAAAGAGTGACTTACACTACGCATATCGCACCCACTCATGAGGTGTACGTCTCTCCTAGGCAAATAGCCTTATCCAGTCCATCGAACCTTTCCAATGCATGTAAAATGCACCAATGCCAATCACAGGTAAATATCATCATTTTCTCATACAGCGTCCATACACTGGTCCATGCATGTAAAATGCACCAATGCCAATCACAGACAAAACTCATCATTTTCTCATACAGTGTCCATATATTAGTCCAACAATAATCATATTGTATATTCAATCGCGAAATCACATTTTCGTGTTTTCATAGTCGCGCAACACTTTTGTCACGATTTTCACAATTGCGTAACATTTCTGTTATGTTTTCACAATTTTGCAACATTTCTGTCGCGTTTTCAATTTGCGTAGTGATTTTCCATCGTTTTCTCAATCACGTAAAAAAAAATTCATCATTTTTCAATCACGTAGTGATTTTTCAACAATATTTCAATCATGTAGAAATATTTAAACGATTTCCAAATCGCGTAGAAATATTTTAACATTTTTTTCAAATCGCGTAGCTTAAAAATCACGTTTTTAAGTTACGTAAATCATTTTTCTCCATTTTTCAATGTCGTAAAATATTTCTCAACCTTCAAAATCTCAATTCAACCTTTCTCAAAATAATATGACTTCTCACATTATTTTCCACAATTTCTTACTCAAGAAATCTTTTTCGTAATATATTCCATAATTTCACCACTTCATTGAATTAAATCAATGTTTCTAACTTAAAATTTCTTAATGCTCTCCAAAACCCAAAGGATGAGTTATACGTTAGAAATTTTCAAGTTACCAACATATTTTCCATAATTCATGAATAAATTCTAAAACTCTATTCTCTTTAAAATAAATTGAGGTTCAAACACTTTCAACCTCTCTTTTTCATTCATATACGAAAATTCTATTTTTCAAGTGTCAAATCACTTTGTTTCCATTTCTTTAATCCTTGTACTTCATCAATTATTTTTCCACTTTGAAATCACTTTATTTCATAAAATCAAGGCATTTGCAAGCCTTCAAAACCATGGTACTTGGCCATTGAAACCATCAAATATTTTTCCTTCTAAGTACCATTCTTGTTTTTTACACAAACAAAACCATTAAAATTTCCTTCAAAAATCGTGAGACTCATGGTCTTAAAAACCAATTCATTTGTTCATTTTTCTTGCTCTTCAAATCCTCTAATTTTACCATTCATGAAAATATTAATTTGTAAACACCTATTTTGAGATGTCTTGGCCGAAATTCCTCTTGGCCTTTGGAACCAAAAATTGTTTTCCTTTCCATCATCAAATCATAGCATACATATACATATTCATCATATATATCACAAGCATGCCATAAACAAAAGGAATAAATCATGCAAATCATATCAAGCATAAGCAAATAATCAAAACATATAAACAACCACAAATAATTACATAACCATGGATATGAATCCTCACATGGATTCACCATCCATCAAATACAAAACCATCTCTCACCACCATACTTGGTTGGTGAGATGGATCTCCCTCTTACCTCTTGAAGAACCTCAAAAGCTCCTTGTTTTGCTTCTTTTTCCAAGTCCTTCACCACCAAGAGCTTCTCAAATACAAAACAAACACAAATTTATTAGCATATTAAGCTTGAACAAGATAAATCATGGATCAAACATGGCTTAGAACATGAAAATAAGACAAGTAGTGAAGTTTCCTTATACTTCACCTTAAAAATCCTATAACTTTGCTCTTGAAGAAAGTCCTTGAAGATGATGGATTTAGAACTTGACCTAAACTGCAAAGTGTCTTGGATTGAGGTTTAGATTCAAGAAGTAAGGTTGTTTAAAATTTTTGAGTGATGGAAGGTGGTTGTAGATGTCTTGGCCGAAAGAAGAAGAGAAATGGAGAGAAAAGTTTGATAAGCTTAGCTTCTTGGAAATGATCAATAATGATCAAGAATAGTAATAATGGTCTTGAAACTTTGCTATGGCCTTAAGGCCTCTCCAAAACCGAACCCCCCTTCTTGCACTCTCAATGTGTGACAAATTTCGCTAGCCACCATTTTGAGCATTCTTAGCCATTGATTAGATCAATGGTTAGGATTAATGTAGATTCTAGGTATAGCCTTTAGATGTAAGACTTAATCTAGGCCATTAGATCTTTCCTCCTTAAAATCCTAGCCATTAAATGTATCTCCCAAATGAAGGGTCAAGATCACTCCTTCATACTTTACATCCAATGGTCATAAATGGTCCTAGCCACTTTGTATAACCAAATCTCCACCCTTGATTAAATCAATGGTGGATATCCAAACCACCAATGTTGACTAAGTAGTATAATATTTATTTTTATTTGCTATTACCCTACGAACAATATTTTTACTGTATTTTTATTGCCCAATAATTAAATACAGTACAAAACATAGTAAAAGAACATCTCAAAAACTGTTTCCGAATTCAGGTTTAGTAAGATCCCCAGTCTCTGTCTTAACAGTACAAAATTTTCTGGCTACAAAAAAAATTTCACTTTTCTAGACCCATCTAGGCCCACATATAGCCCCCTAGGCCCATAGACGAACCATGGATAATATTAAAATAATCAGAGAAATATAAAAATTTCATAATCATCCACAAAATCATAAAAATTATAAAGCTTACAAAAATCAAATCAGATTACGTAAAATAATTAAGACTTAACAGTAATAATTAAAATACGTAAGATTTTCCCCAGCCCGAAAATTATTATTTTCCTGACACGGAGTAGATCACACAAAACGATCAAATGTACTCACAGAATACTCAAAATAATTTTACAGTACACAGAAATCGCTAAACAATATAATTCTGTTAACTTTCAAAATTATTGTCAAATAGTTAGGAAATTTGGGGTGTTACATTAATTGTTAATTGAATTCTAGATAATTATCTAGTATGAATTTTGGATTTAATGTAGAGATTTTGATTAAATCCAAATTAACCATTCGAATGCACTTTAACTGTTTGATGAAAGATCTATGATGGAATCAACTCAATTTTAGATAAGTTTCTGAATTGATTGTTCTTTTAATTGAATTCCTCGCTTTAATTATGTTATTTACATGCTTGAGTTCTCAAATTCTTATCCCCAATTTTTGTCTTGATATGATCAAATTGTATTTAACAATCCTTGAGAGACGATCCAGTATTGTTTCCTATACTACAAGCTATAGGTATAACTCGGTTATAATTTTGATTGAGTTCGACGCTCAGTCAAATGCTTAGTTTAGGTGTGCCCCACCTATGCTTAAAGTGTAGAAGATGTTTGAGAATATCCAGTCTAAACTTCTTGAAGCCTCTTAATTCCTCCTTTGTCAGCTTTTAGATTGGAAAGATTGTGACATTCATAGTACGTGAAAGAAGAAGAATCTTGTTGAGTATGGAATCACTACTCAGTGCATAGCTTCTACAAGGGTCAATGACCAATATCTGACTAATGTTTTGTTGAAGATCTATGCCAAGCTTGGTGGGTTGAATACGTCGTTAGGCATTGGACATTCTCCTTTTCTTCTTGTTGTATCTAGAGTTTCTACCCTTATTATAGGCATGGGTGTGTCACATGATATTCCTTCAATTGCAGCGTGGTCAACTCTAGACTATGGCTTTGAAAATGTTAGTTAGAAAGACTGAAAGATGGTCGAATGAAAGATCAAGAGGTTGCTAGTAATACTAGAAGCCTAAAATGATTGGAAGATGATTAAAGTTGTTTTTATGGGTCACAACCTAGGATGAATGATTTGATAAACTAGATAAGAAAGGGAACAATAGTGTACTTAAAGGTTGACTTAAGGTCAGAGTGCTATTAAAACAAAGTTCGAGAGAAAATATTTTGAAGACCGTCCTTAGAATCAGATGTGAACACTGAGCACCTGCAATCCTTATGGACCAAACGAATAGATTTTCTGGATCATATCTAGACAAGATGGTCGTGGTATTTGTAGATTATATTTTCATCTATTTAAAGACATTTAAAGAGCATGAAGATCACCTCAGGAAGGTTCTGGAAATTCCAAAAGAGAAGCAACTGTATGTTGCCAGGATGCAATTATTAGAACATGTAATTTCTAGAGAAAGGATATTTATAGGCCCAAGTAAGAATGAACTCGAGAACAAATAGAGGCAATGTTTTTGAATAAACACAAGAGTACAAAAATAATTTCCAAGGAATGAAAAAGAGATTAACTACCATACCAGTTCTAGTGGTCCCAAATCTTCAAGGAAACTTCGAGATATACTCTCATGCCTCAAGGAGAGAGGTAGGATGCATGTGATGCCAATTGGGCGGGTAGTTCCTTACACCTTTAGGTAATTGAGATTGTATGAGGGCAACTACCTAACCCATAACCTAAGATTGATAGTTGTGGTGTTTGCCTTGAAGATTTGGAGACACTAGGTGTATGGAGTTAAGTTTGAGGTCTTAAATGACCATAAGAATTTGAAACACTTGTCTGATTAGAAGCAGTCAAATATGAGACAAAGACGATAGGTGGAGTTCTTGAAGATTATGATCTTGAGTTAGAGTATCATTTGGGTAAGGCCACTGAAGTAGCTGAGGCACTGAGCAGAAGATTTCTGCATATGTCCTATATGATGGTATGGGAGATGAAACCTTAGTGAGTTTCTAGAACTTGAGCCTGACAATGACTGTGTTGTCACATAGTCTTTGTTTGGACATATTAGACTTCATGATGATGTGAGGGCTCAAGTCAGGGATACTCAAGAAGAAAATGAAATCTTAAAGTGATGGGACGATGATATTTAGAGGGAGACCTTGTGTCTCAAGAGAATATGTGGTTAAAGAGATAATTGGAAGCCTCATAAAAGTTGACATTACTTGATGCGTGCAAATGAATTGTTGACAAAAAGGAAAGATAGACAATTAGAAATCCTCTGAATCTCTACACTATTTAGGAATCCCTGAAAGAAGATGAAAATTATGCCAAAGGCAAGAAGATGTTATTGTGAAACCTCTGCCTTATAAAAGATAAAAATTGTAACCATCCTTTGGTTCCAATAGATGATCTTGGTTATGTGGTTGCAATTATGGAGTAATTAATAGAGGAATTGAAACCATATCCGAGTTTCATTATAAGGTTGAAATGGAGTATAAGTATTTACGTGGAGGATTCATGGAACGTCAAAGGAAAACAGATGTATATAGAATTAAGATTGTTGAAGCTGATCTCATGGTGACTGAAACCTCTGCGCACCCACAACATACAATGCAGATGAAACCTCATCAAGTCGAAAGATTTAATTTCTCCTGATTAGAGACCTTACAGGTGAGTATCCTGGGGGTTGCATCTTGGCTCATATTCCTAGAGCTAGGAAGATACTTATTACTGTCAATATCATGCAAAGTTCTCTTGGTAAGCATCCTAATGCTAGACCTTTAGTGGTGCTTCCTAAAGGAATACTATCAACTTAGTAAAGGTTTCAAATTTGGCAAGTGAGGACATACCACTCTATGGCTCTCACACGAAGAAGACAAATAGAAAATCACAGCCGCTGGAAGTGCTGAAACAGTGGGTGAAGTAGAATGATATCCTTTTCTTGGGGCATAGATAGTTTTTGATAATGGTTTATGAGAATGGAATGAGCAAATCATCATTATTTTGCCAAGAGACATGACTTAAAATTCTTTAACTCTTATTAGATGAGAGACACACTCCAAGAAATGAAATATTGATACGGTACAGTTCCTTGCTAAGTATAAACACTTAGAGGAGTTGTACTATTAAGAGCTCAATGTCAGAATCATGATAAGAAAGTGTTTGATATCATAAATCTTATGCGACCAAAGTTCAAAAGTTAGAAACATCTAGACTTGTCGTCTAGCCATTCATGAGTAGGATACATACACCTAGTATACGAAACTTCTTGGATTTGATTAACGACGTTTTGCAGAAAGACACATACTTTAAAGGAGGGAGTGGTCATTATACAAGATTTGCGTGAGATGGAGAGCAAGATACTTCCCTAGGATATGGGAGATTTTCTTGATGAGCTTCTTGATCTGGATAATTTTATGGTGGTACTCCATCTCAACTCTAGATAAAAGCATGAGGCTAAGAAGTTTAAATAGTTATCCAAATCTTTTGAAGGAGGATAATCAAATTTTGGGGACAAAATTTATAAAAAAAAGAGGGGAGAAATGTGACATCCTCTTTGACTTAATGATATTAATCAAGGTTATAGTAGCTTAATAAGTATGGTGTAAGTTACCTGATGATTTTAGTAATTGTTTGGGCTGAATTGAGCATAAATCTATAATACTGACTATGAGGAATAACTTAAAATAGTTCAGAATTTAGCTTAAATAGCTAAAATGATGGGGATAAATATGGTAAAATTATTTCGAAATCATTAAAGATTGGAATGAGCTATATGAAATTTTGAAAGATCAAATAAGTTAGTTTGACATTTTTAATGACACTACGATAGTGAGGATGAACATTCCCTCCCTATCAAGAGTAGTTGAGGATGGACATTCTCTCTCTACTCACAACTCCACGGAGGATGGACATTCCCTCTTTGTTGTGGCTTGATTTGGGTAACTCGGGGTAGTCCTGTGTAGCGAGAGTTATGAATGGGTTGAAGTGCACCAAACTGAAAGCAGGCTACTACCAAGTGATTGGTATTGTGAGGATGAATAATTCCATCCATACCATTTGATTTGAGATGGCATATGTGTCCTGATGATTTGAGACATGAACCTTGAAACATGAAATTTTGATATAGATGAGATTTCTTGCTATTTGGAGATATGATTTTCGATGTAATTGATTTGAGTCTTGATGTCTCTGGATATGAGGAATTTCAAAGAATAGATTTTGTTGATATGATTAATGATTTTCAAGATATAAATCTGGATGTGATTTTGATGATTATCAATGATTTTCATAATTAAATGAACCTCTGTTTCAGGAAGAGGAAGGACTCAATTTGGATTCAGCCTCCTTCCTACGAATTGTATGACAATGATTTGAAATGATTTTTTCTTGAAACAATTAAAATTATTGTGATGACACGATTTTTATAACTACTGAGAATTTTGATTCTCACCCCCTACACCTTTGATTTCAATGATAATTCCAGGAGGGACCTACAATAATGAGCAAGATGAGGCAAGATGAAGCTTATGAATGAAGAGATATTTTAGTTAGTTTCATCAGATTTTGTATAATAGGTCGATATAGGTATATTATGTTTAGCGATGTATTCTTTGTATAAAAATTCATTTCATATTATATGTGCAATATGCTTCCGCTAAAGGCTTGTATTTTGTATATTATTAAACTGTTTATTTGAAAATTTGTGGATATTCATAAGTATTGTACCAAATTCTAATTACTGATACATAAACTGGATACATCAGTAGTGCTAGTCTTTGGGATGTTACAAATTGTGTATCTTTGAGATGGAGATGATGATCTTATGAGTGTGATGATTATTTGAAGACTGTTTGTGGGAATGAATTTTCTATACAAACTTATAAAATGAGAATCTATTTTGGGAAGAGAAGGGACCTAGTTTTGGCTATTGCCATCTTTCTAACTTATATGTGTATGTAACTTGAGTTTAAAAATGTATTTTTTCCTGAAATGGCTGGAATGATTGTGACAACATGTTTTGGTGGATTTAACTACTGAGAATATGTGATTCTCACCCCATATGTGTGTTTCCATAATGATTCTAATGAAGAAGACTTATGGAAAGTGAAGTTAGAGCGGGATCTGGAAGACTTATAATAGTGTTGCTTTATTGATGTTTTTGAAATCTTGTATGTGTTGTGACTTGAGAGGTCTAGTTTGATAGTTTGTACATATGTTGTATTTATGAGAAATACAGACATTATGTGTATATTCTTTCGCTCGTGGATCATATTTTATATATATGATATTGTTATATTATGTTAGAAATGTTTTAGTAGTTAGTAGCATGTCTGGATCTAATCACTGTGGTATAATACAAATTATATTGTTGTTATTAAATTTGGGATGTTACATAAAGCATCAACCATAAACCTAAAAATTGATTTCTCAACTCATAACTGAAGTGGGTATAATGGATTGCAAGGGATCAAAACTAACAACCATGCATTAAACAAGCTAATAACAAACTCAAGCATTCAAATAGATTCCTCTAAATTTCCATTCACTAACCATGCATAGATTAAGCTAAAAATAGACCAACTTAACCATTGAAAGCATTAACCAAGTAAGAAACAACATAAACCCCTCAAAACCTGTTTTTCTTCCATGAACACATAACATGAAGCAAAGATGAAATTAGGGAGAAAAGAAGTACATGAACATAACCACGCCTACCTCTTGTATAGTTGATGATCCTCAAACCTTTGCTTGGCTCATTCATCTCTTTTTTTCTCCTTTCTCTTCCTCCTCCATGTCCTTTCTTTCCTTCTATTCTTTCTCCTTTATTTTTCCTTTGTTTTTCTTTTTTTTCTTTTTTGCAGCTCCTATTGCCTTTTACAAGAGAGCGAGAGAGAGTGACCAAGAGAGAAAAATATCTCAAATTCAACAAAGAAGGCTTAGGAACTGTGGGAGTCTTTGGCAAAATTTAGATATTTTGTTAAAATGTTATATCTGTTAAGAACACTTTGATTTTACCAAATCAAGTTTCTTAACTTCTATAGGTATTAGAATAAATCTTAGGATTCATCTTAATCCTAGTTTTATCGTTTCCCTAGGTTTCCATATCTGCGTTAAGTCAATCTAGAATTAAAACAACCACTCAGTATGCTTAAAAATACTAAACTAACTCTTATTATCTTCAAACTTTAACTATATCATATTCCATGCATTTGTGACCTAGAAATAAATTCTCCATATTTATTTCCACTAACTAAACAATTTAAGTCATTTCCTAAGCTAATAACGGCTAATTTTCACATATGATGTCACAACAAAATGCCTAAACTAACTCAGAAAGTTACATAATTTAATTGACATGTCATGCAAGTATTATGATACCTCTGTGATCATATACAAGACTAACATGTCAAAAAGAGGATGTTACAAGGAGAATCTTAGTCTCCTTGTAAGAAGGTTTGGAAAATTCCTCAAGAAGAAGGGAATTCAAAGAAGGCCACTTTTCCCTTCAAAGAAGACCTATCATAAAGGAGAAGGAACTTCATCTACACCAACTTGCTACGAATATAGAAAATCAGGGCACATGAAGATGAAATGTCCCATTTATCAAAAGAAAGTGGAGATGTTTAAAAAGAGACCTTCTAAGGAAAAAAAAAGATGGAAGGAGAGCCTACATTGCATGTGATGATAATGACATGCATTCCACGAATAGCTCAGATAATGAGGAAGCCCATCTATGTCTTATGGCTAGAGGAGAAGAAGAAGAAGAAAGTGACATGGAAGTAATTTATTCTAACCTTGACTCTTCCCTTTTCTATAATGAATTACAAGATGCTTTTGAAGAGTTACATGATGAGTCTATGAGGCTTACAAAATTAGTTTATTCATCCAAGAAAACAATCTCGTCTTTGGAAAATAAAATTACTATTTTAAACAAGGAGATTGAGGAACTCAAAATTGAGAATGAGACTCTAGGACTAATTGATGCTAACTTTTCTTGCATAGATTGTTCTTCACATGAAAATGCATCGACATCTTCATCTTGCTTATCATGTAAAGCATTTGAAAAAGAAATTGACGATTTGAAAAATGTAACACCCTAATCTTAGATATTGTAATATATTGTTAATATAATCAAGTAAATAGAAACAAGAATGTCACTTATAAAATTAAAACATATTCATAACCTGTAAACAAATATAATGCATACATATATATAGCCTTGACAAAGTAAGAGAACAAGATATTTTACGCATCTGACAACTTGTTCTTACCACGAAACTATCAAATATGTATGAGATTACAACCTTTTACAAAAAAAAATTGATTACAAACTCTTAATTACATAACCATTAATGTAAACAAAACTTATTAAAAACTAAGAAAATATATAGAATTATATAAATCTAAACTTATGCCTTAGCGCTTCCTTTGCTTCTGCGGTGGTCTACCTCTGGATTTATCATGGAAACATAAAAAAAACTGGGGTGAGAATTTATAATTCTCAGTAGTAAGTTTATAAAACATGACATCATAATAAATCTAACTATTATGGTTAAAACAAGTTACATAAATAATAAAAAGAAAAGAAAAATAACGTAATCCAAAATGTACTCTTTTCATTTCTAAGGTAAACCATTCATTTAAATATATATATATATATATATATATATTATATTTATTTATTTATTTATATTTAGAAAATACCGATACCTACATTGCGTAACACATCCCTTACTAAAACAATTAACTTACATATTCCCAAGAGTACTTTTTACCTTTAATCCTAATTCGTCCACTGAGCAGTATGACAACTACTTGTTAATACTACATTTAGTTTCCTTTACATTTTTAAATACTAAGGCAACGACCCATTAATAATACTTAACATGCATAAGTAGGTTAATTCATTTATAACTATAACTTCTGCCTTATTAATGTTTTATTAGTGGTCGAGTACACTTTTAATTACCATAGTGATTGTTACCAATTTAATTACCTAAGTGGCTACTACTACGTTACTCACCTTAGTGGCTACTACCACTTTACTCACCTTAGTGGCTACTACCACTTTAATTACTTTAGTGGCTACTACCACTTATAGCTCAATTTTCATACAATAAAAAGGGCATGCCATTGCCATGTCATAAATGCCATTATATACATATATCAATTATCAAATACTTAGGTATCATAATGCTCATTTAAATTATAGAGCAATCAATTTCTCAAGTATTTTTGTTGAATCTTTCATCAACAAGTAAATTAAGGTAATATAATCAATGTTTATACAACAAAATCATGTAATTCTTTAAGGGTAGGCATTTCGGCCAAAGCATTAATAATAAGCATTATCACTCAACAAGTTACTTACAAGCTAATTCTAAACATATTAACAATCTACTATAAGCTTCCAAACAAGCCAATTCTCAACACAACAAGATTTCTCATTAATTTATGATTTAAAGCAACATAGCCCTCAACATTCACACCATAGTGCATTTGGCCATCCTTAACATCTTCCACTTAGTCAAAATGAACAATAGTTAATCAAATTAATTCTCTAGTGAATTAGAACAATTTTAGATATTCGAAATTATAGTTTAAAATATCAAACTTGTAAACTACCTTAGAGTTAAGTCTCGGCCAAGCACTTCCTAGCCACCTATTCATTCAAAATTCAATTACCTTTGTTTACTTAAGCTCAATAACATGTAATTTTAATTTAGTAACATATAAGCATCAATTAGTCAATTCCACCCGTAATTCACCATGAACCCGAGACATTAATCCTAATCCATTCATCCAAATTAACCAATTATAGACTCAATTAATCAAAATTAAGCAAAAACATCATAATGGCTTCATAAAATTTATTCTCATAGTGCAAGAACCCACCATGGCTCGAGGCTATGATTTCACAAACCATAATCAAACTCAAACCAATATAACATGTCGTCACATAATCTTAATCAAACAAGTTCACAAATACAAAGATTCAAAAGAGAAATTGAAGAACTCCTCTAATCCTACCCCTCACCCACCAAACCTAAGAGCACCCCTTTTAAAACATAAAAACATCACAATTTCCATTCAAAAACATGGTATAATGTTGTCACTATCATGTATAGTTATTCAAGTCCCAATTTAATTATAAAAGTCAATATAATTCCATCACAAAATAACAATATTTTACCATGACCTCCTAGCACAATTCAAGTCACAAGTATATCATAAGAAAATAATCACAATTCAGCAATCTCGGATTTAGGCCTTCCATGGCCAAAAACAAGTATTTCTTGAAGCCATTTGGAGTCCAAATACTTTGTGACATTTAGCCAACAATAGCAGCAACCAGTGACTCACTTTCAACTCATAAATCCATCAAAACATTCCACACTAATTCGAGTTTAAAAGGAAAACAATCCCAAAAGTTCATCAAAACTAACTAAAAATATTCAAGTCCCAATATAATAATCAATCACATACACTTCTCTTCTTCTATTCCAAATCCAAGAATCCTCATCTAAATCATAGTATTTCAGATTTCTGTAAATCAAAGAATGAATAATAAATTTGAAATAAAACCACCCTACCTCACTTTCCAGGGTTTCTTGATTTTGTTCTTCCCTTTCACGTCCTCCCTCTTCTTCCTACTTTCTCTATTTTTCTTTACTTTTCTTTTATTCTTCTCACCCTTTTCCTCTTGTTTTCAGCACCCACAAAACGAAAAAAAAAGTGAGAAATAACCAAAGAAATAAGAAAGAAGGAAGATGGTCAAAACAAACCCTATTATATGACGGTGAGAATGACTCAACAAGGGAGAATGAACGGCGAGTGAGAGAGAGGAAACAACTGTGAGTGAACGGACTGGAGCAGCAGCACCGTGAATGGACGACGTGAACACCGTTGAATGAGATGAAGTTGACGGTCAAGAGAGAGAGCAAACATGCGAGATAGAGAGAGAGCAAAACGACTAAGAAAGGAAGTAAAAAATGAGAGAGTGGAAAAGTAAATGAGTGAACAAGTGAATAAGAAATAAGAAAATGAGTGGTTGAGAGGGAAGGGGACCGCTGTGAGAGAGAGAAAATGTAAAAAAGGTGAATAGTGATAGGGATAAGAAATCTGTAGCTTAAAATGGTGGGGAAAAACTTATAAAATTTATCTAGAACTTTGGTATCTATTAGGAACACCTTAATCCTTTGAAACCAAACTTTCCAGCTTTCATGAATGTTTCCATACACTGTCATTCATTAGATAAACTGTACTTTTTCTTTTAAATTAAATCGAACCTGTACGGTAAATAAACGTACCTGCCTCAACTTACTTTTCATATCAAAATAATTTTCATATTCTATTTATCATCTCCAAACAATTTCATAATTTTCTAAGCTATCTGGTTATTTTATTATATTTATAAACACTTTCTCAGTGTTATAAAAAATATTAAATTCATTCATTTGACCTTTAAAAATTTAATATAACTTATTCTAAGCATTCATGACTTAGAAATAATTTTCCATATTTATTTCTAAGTTCTTAGCTATTTAAGCTAATTTATTTTAGATTATTTGGAGCTATTTCTCACATTCAGTATTATATATCTAAGCTCAGTTTAACACAAACAGTTACCCAATTTATCAGGTAACCAATACCAAATTTATTAAGCTACTGTAACACTAATTAATATCATTAGGTTGAGCAAAATGTTACAAAAAATACTCTTTCAAAATTCACATTTGGAAGAGACAACTTGAATATATTGTTAGGAAAAAAAAGATGTGCTTTCCAAAAGGTCGGTTTAGGGTACAATCGCAAAAACCAACAAAAGTTTTACAAGCGTTTCTTTGTTTTCTTAAGTACTTCTAGTAGTCCTTTCATTAAATGCTTTCATTGTAGGAAGAAAGGGCATAGTTGATAACTCCATAAAATGTAGTTATTTGCGTCCCATATTGGTGATATATTGATCCCTTAGTCCTTATGCTTAGGCATAATTGGAAGACTTTTCCCTCATTTTTTATTCCAATTCATATCGATGTCTTCCTCTCCAATCTTGCTTAAACCCTGTCTATTCTTTGTTGAAATAAGTTGATTTACACTTGTGATTATTAGGCAACTTCTCTGCGGCAGGATGGGTTCTAAACTAATTAAATGAAACAAGTCAAGGCCTGGCATTGGAGGAGGGAGCTTAGCATGCATTCTAGCTTATCACGTCGCGGCGCATGGTTTAGCACACCACGATGTCTCGCTCTCTACCTGCTGTGCATATTGAAGACAGAGGCTAGAGCGCCGCGGCACAGAGGATGACATGTTGCGGCGCGCATTTGTCAGCATTGGTTTCACTTAACCACATAGGCATTCATGCCACGACGTAGCAATGGTGATGCTGCGGCGTGAGTTCGCGGGTCTTGTCTATTAATATTGTTTCATCAGATATTTTGAGAGAGGTTAGGTGGGAGACGAGACAGAACACAGCAAGCACTGATTTTTCAACATTTTAGAGAGCTTTGAAGAGATTTGAAGGGAAAACCATCATCATCCAAGGAGGATTAAGCATCCCCAACTCACATTATCGTGTTTTCTCTCTTTTCTCTTTAAGCCTTCTATTTTTAGATCATGGGCATGGAATTTCTCTTGAGATTTTCGTGTTTCATGGATAGCTAAGTTATTTTTAGGGATTCCTTTGGATCCTCTCATGTACATTAGTGACTTTGTAACCTTTTAAGTCTATAATGATGATTGGTTTTGTTCATCCATGTTTCTCTTAATGCTCATAGGCGTTTGGCCAACATTTATTAGGTTTTTGATAAAATCTTTTGAACTAGACATAGGAATCTAGATTTTAGATCATGGATGTGGGTGATGTGTAATACCCTTAAACACATGTTAGATTAGTAAATGGTTACCAGAGGTAGGGTTTGACTTGTTTAGCATGCCAGTCAAGTTTTGTGACAAACTAAGTTCATTTAGGCACTTAGTTGCAATACAGAAGTTGAAAAATAGCTTAAAATGACTCATATAATAGCAACTTTTGCTAAGTTGAGGGAAATAAACATAGAGAGTTTATTTCTAGGTCACAAATAAGCCAAGTAAGATGTGGTAAAAGTTTCAAGAGAATCAGAGTCAGTTTGGTATTTTTAGGCATACTAGTTGTGCGCTTTAATACCGAATGACTAGCAGCAGATATAGAAAATCATGAAAATGGTGAAACAACAATTTAGATGAATCCTATGATTTATTCTAAAGGTTTTCGAAGCTGAGAAACTTGAATTAGCATAATTCAGGTGTCCTTAGTAGATATAAGTTTCAGTGTAGAAACTTAAGTTAATCTTTTCCCTTAATTCTCTCCATGTCCCACCCCCTATTTCTATCTTCTCTCTCGGTAGAAGGAAGCAAAAACGAAAAACAGAAAGAAGAAAAGAGAAAGAGAGAAAGGAGAGAAGAGAGGAAAGGGAAGAAAGAAGAGGAAGAGCAAGATCAAGAGGATCAAACTTCAAGATCTTCAAGAGTCTTCAAGAGGTAGGGATTTAGAACTTCCACTCATCTATTTTCTCTATATTCTCTATGTATGCATATTAACAACCTAATATGCTAAATTGAGTTCTAGATGAGTTTGATGTGTTTGGTTTGCATAGATATGTTTCTTAGATCAATTATGACTTGTTCATGTCATAAATTGAATTTAGAAACCTAGAAATATTCATGTAAACCATTGATGCCCATTTTGGGGTTTAGGGTCAAGCATGCATGATTTTGGTTCAAGAATTCAAATCAAGAGGTTTAGAATGGTGATTGATGTTTCCTAAGTGTTAATGAACTAGTTAGGAACTTAGAATCACTTAGAAACTGATTGGAAATAGCCAAAATCCGTGCAAATGACCATTAGAACAGTACCACACCCTATAGAATTATGTAGAATCGTGCTTCTGTTATGGGTGCCGCGGCATGGGGAGTGTGGCGCCGCGGCGTGAGGCCTGAAACCAGAACAAGAAAATTCTAAACAGCTTGCAGTGTTTGTTACATAACTTTGGCTGTAGATATCGGAATGACCTGATTCCAAAGCCATTTGAAAGCTAAGACATAAGGCTTCTTGTGGTAAAAATTTCAGAATTTTACACTAAGCCAATCAATACAAGATTCTGTTTGAATTTGAGACAAATTCTGCAGAAAAAGGCATTCTGGAAGTCAATAAACCAGATTGCTTAATTTCTTGCTCCGATGTCGTATGGACATGAAACCAGTGTCATTTGAAAGCTAAGACATAAGGCTTCATGTGGTAAAAATTTTAGAATTTTCCTACATGTAGTTTATTCCCAGTTTCAGTTTAAAGTTAGGTTAGAAATGGGTAAATCATAGAATGCTCTGTTTTGGCCTCTGCAAAATGTCGCATAACTTTGGCTACACTTAGCCAAATGAAACAAGGTTTGTGGCATTGGAAAGATATAAGAAAAAGCTATGTGCTCATAAAAATTCAGAATTTTATAAGTTATGATGCATGTTTGGTGCAATCTTGAAAATCAGCCTTTTTAGGCAAGATTTGAGGTGTTTTTGAGAAAGTTAGACACTAGAATGTTTAGTAGCACCTTAGGCAACTTAGTGTTGCATTAGATATCACTTAAGATGTGATGAGATGGTGCAATGAAGATAAGTATGCTAGTAGGCATTATAGTATTCACTCTAGTAGAGAATTAGAAAGGGTGAACCTTAGAATATCCAAGAGAAGTGGATTATCTTGGGAAAATTCGTAAGACCTTGAACAACAAAGAGTTGCAAGTAAGAATCACACTTGAGTTAGATTGCTTGAGTGGAGATAAGATGAGATGGTGTATCCGTTCCAAAGATGGAATGTTTATGCACTAAGTCTCTAGTTAAGTGAGACCTTGTGCATTGTAGAATACACAATAGAATGAAAGTTGACTTGTAAGCTTGTTACATTCATTAAGTATGCAAAGTTCTAGAGAAATGTTCACTCATTCCTTTAAGTAAGGTTAAATGAGGCATTAGTTAAAATAGACTCTTTCACTAGGATGAGTTGAGTCTGTAGGAAAGTTAAGATGGTGGTTATGTAAGAGATAAGCATAACACTAAGCTTTTCACACACTAGTTAATTAATCTAGTATGTATGTGAAGAGAAAGAACCTTAGTGCAACCAAGATTAGTGGTTTGCCATAGGTAAGTATCTAACACCTCAACAACATAGTATTGCGTTAGAAATCACTTAAGAGATATGAGTGATGAGGGGGAGTTAGATACAAGTATGAGAAATGGTCTGGTAATGTTTACCTGAGAATGTAACGTCATATGACGCGAGGTCATTTAGCTAAGAAGGTAAGAAATCAGAGAAGTTCCTAAGGGGACAAGTATTTCTAACCAAATGCTAAGGTTACATGTAGTATGAGGTTACAGATTCTCCTCATTACAAAGGGTAAACATAAGAAGCCAAAGTTCCTAGGAGAATATGCTTAGATCGTAAAGGAACTAAGTATATAAGTACGTATGTAAGTCTACGAATTAGTCAAGTAGTATCGATCTTGGTGAATATCCTTTGATGTTCATTCATAGAGGCAAAAAGAGGTTGATGGGTATCCGAAGGACTTTTGAGAAGGACATAACCTTGATGTCTCGATAGTGCCAAAGCCAAAGGAGATAAGTGGGAAATCCAAAGACGCTCTTTGAGCAAGGATGAAGCCCGAATTTCTCAGCGTACTAGGATATGTGTAATGTGAGGATGAGCTTTCCCTCTAATTACCACTGGATGATATACTGACTAGTTCCTAGCAAACTTCTTTGTTTTCAAGATAAACTTCTGCATGTATTTAAAAACAAAACCCTGCATTTGCATTTCATCCACATACTCTTAGGATTCCTTAGGCATATTCATATTACATATCATTCTCATTGCATTCACGAACAATTGTATGGGCATTGTCCGTCACTGTTGGTATTTACAGCTGAATGGGCATTGTATATATTAACAGTGTGTAGGCTATCGGTTGATATCACACTATAAGAAAGTGTGCAGATATGAGAAAAGAGGAGGATGCTCCTAAGTTAGAAGTATAGCATCTGTTATATAATTGTTATATACAATGTTATAGTTAGATGGTATTGGAATTGCTTTTACTGAGAATGTTAATTCTCACCCCAGTTGTTATTCCATGTAAATCCAGATACAGGTACAGAGGTACAGACCCTGCTAAGGGTGAGAAGAGAAAGCATGAAGACTAGAGTAGTTTTTATTACTTTAAGTAGACAGAACTTATGTAATCAGTTTATATTTGTTCTGTAAGTTTTATGTTATATGTATTACAATAAGCCCTCTTGTGGCTAAGTTTGTATATATATATGTATGAGCTTAAGTTTTTCCGTAATCTCTCAAGGCTTTCTATAATTACTCAGTTGTGATTATGGATATATGTTAGAATATAGTATAAGGAAGTGACGTTTCTAGTACCGTTATCTTTATATATCATTGTGTAACTATGATATATCCAGATATCTGTATTAGGGTGTTACATGATGCATGTTTAATTTCATTCTAATGTTGAGTGAGTTAATTCGCTAATAGGATAGACATATACCTTTTGGCCATGTATATCATTTGTTAAGAATCAACCTTAATGCATGGTGTTTGCTCTAGTTCTCATGGACACATAGTGAGCTAGGTAAATGACATAGGTTTAAATGACCTAGATATAGGCTTTTAGCTAGTGTAGTTTCTTAAGCTAACAAAACTAATTATCAAAGTTGCTTAAAAGGGTTACAAGTTGCCAAGTAAAGTAGTTAGTGAAGAAGGAATCCCTATGCTCTCATCTCTGTCCTTCTCTCCCAGTTTATTGCTTTTTAGTCTTTAAGAATTGGCTTCACAAAATCTTCACATTTGATATATGCTTGACTAAAATTCATTAAGCTATTGGTTAATTTTTGGCATTTGATATTACCCATTATCCTTGTGGAAATGATCTTTCTCATCATTGTATTACTTTCGCATCCCGCACACTTGCGGTACACAAAAGGTCCAACATGATTTTGGCGTCGTTGTTGAGGATAACGGCTAATTTCTATTTCTTGCCAAAATTAACAATAGTTTTAATTAGTTTTAATTCAAGTTTTCTCTTAGTTCATTTTAATCCAAATTTCATTCTTTCATTACTTCAGGTACCAATACCATGGCTGGTTTTAATGATCATATGAGGCCATTGAGGGAGTTCGCAACTCCTCAGATGGATAATCTACAATCCAGCATAAGGCGTCCTCCGATCCCAACCATCAACTTCGAAATTAAACCAGCCATCATCCAGATGATCCAGATGTCAGTGCAATTTGGCGGTTTACCTAGTGAGGATCCAAACGCTCACTTATCAAATTTTCTGGAGATTTGTGATACATTTAAGCATAATGGAGTCTCTCAAGACGTCATTCGACTGAGGCTCTTTCCTTTTTCTCTCAGAAAAAGAGCCAAGAGTTAGCTACTGATAATCACATGTTTTATATATTAATAAACCCTCATTTTTAGTCATTTACACTCTCCATGTACTTAATTGATTAAACCTGGTTATGTTTTGTAAGTTTGGACTCAAATTGGACTTAATTAATTTTTTCAGCACTATTTTGGTCTTACACTATTTTTGTATTTGAGCTATATCTTAAGTTATAGATGTCTTATAATTATGTATCTTACCTTATAGGAAAGATAAGAGAGAGCTCTACAACTTTTATGAGAGCTCCAGGGCTCAATCGGACATCTAGTGGAGCTAAATGGGCTTGGAAGTCAGAACACGAGTTTTGTGACTGGAACCTGAACAATGTCCAGTAATCAGAGCATAACTCGGGCTGTAGGAAATTCCTTAGGCTGAAATTTGGACATTTGAAAGTTAAGACCCATATCTACAACTTTTATGAAGAACACAAAACTCATATCAGACTCCTTGAAGGTAATATTGGGCTTTGAATTCAGAACAGAGGTGCTGTACTTGGACCTGAATACTATTTAGTAATTGGGTCATATCTCGGGTTGTAGGTGGCCTTTAGAGCTGAAACTGGTGCCATTGGAAAGATAAGACAAAATGTTACAACTTTTATGAAGACTATGTTTTATAAATCTGATGGCATCAATGAGATCAACACTGAATGATTTTAGAGACAAAGAATCTCAATAATTTTCCACTCACCATTTGGCATTTTCCACTCATCCACCCACTCCTCACCCACTCATTAATCAGCCCCCTTGTCATTTTGTATCTCTAATTCTTTATAAAAGGCTCTATTGGCTGATCATTTAGAAGACTAGTTTTAGGCTTAGTTAGGAGAAATTATGTTCATGCTTGTATATTGTCTACCTTTGTTGTAATTTTATTTTGTTCTAATTTAAAGTTATGTTCATCTTTCTCTTCTACTCTCTATTTTTCTTCTTGATTATGAGTACTTAATTTTCATTTTGCTTAGGTGAAAGAGTGAAGCTCTTGATAATGAAATAAGGTAAGATTATTCTATTTCTTGTGCTTAAATGATATATTATAAAGTAGACATTATATGTGTTGTATTTTATTTCCAATCAATTTAGAAACCTTCCTTTTATAGTGGAGATCTTTATTTATTGTAGACAAGAGGATTGACACAATGAATGCTTGTGCTCACTTACAATTGTTGGTAGATAATTGAATGAATCATAATGTGATTGCATATATAATTGAACTTTGAATGTTATATTTTCCGATTGAAACTTCCTTTATGTGTATATTTCAATTGAGTTATAAAGAGAAATAGTCTTGCTTTTAATTTATTACCAAGAGTGGATCTCCTAACCCAAGCAAATCCTTTTTCATTTGTGAACAACTTTTATTACTTTTGGTGTTATGACAAATCCTTTTCTTACCTCAATTAATTTTTCTTCATCAATTCCCTGTGGATCGACCTCGAACTCCCGAGAATTTATTTCTTAAGATAACCTGCACTTGGGTTTGCATCCTTTAATCTGCATCAAGTTTTTGGCGCCGTTGCCGGGGACTTGATTTGAAGTTTTAATTGTGATTATGGATATATGTTAGAATATAGTATAAGGAAGTAGCGTTTCTAGTACGTTATCTTTATATATCATTGTGTAACTGATATGTCGGGATGATTTGAAGTTTTAATTTATTGAGGTTCTTTTTCTTTAATAAAATCTATTCTCTCTTCTCCCTCACTGGAGCAAAAGATCGGCTTGCCGGTCCTTCGGTTTTCTTTACTAACTCTCTAACTTTCTAACTATCTAACTTACTAACTTACTAACTTGCTAACCTACTAACTTGCTAACATACTAACTTTCTAACTTTTATATTTATGTCATTTATTTATGTTTACTAACTTTTAATTTATGTCATTTATTTTTTATTACTAACTTTTATTTTTTGCTCTCTAACTTTTATTTTACGTCATTTATTTTCTACTCTCTAACTTTTTTTTCACATTATTTATTATTGCTTTCTAACGTAATGAAATAATCTTTCTTCTTCTCTTTTCTTTTGTCGATTCTGGTGGGGCTCTATCTCTCTCCGATTTTCATATTTTAAATTTATTTTCTACAATTCACTTTCTGCACTTTATTTTTTGTAATTTATTTTTTGCACTTTCTAACTTACTAATTATTAACTCTCTAATTATCTAACTTTTTACTTTATCAGTTATCTAACTTTTTACTTATTAATATTTATTGGGTGGTTGGTTTATATCACATCCTTGTTAATATTTAATGGTTGGTGTAAATCGCCTACTTGTACATTATTTTATCTATTTTAAGTTATTTATTTATGCTTAATTAGTATTGTGATTTAAATTTTAGTCGTTTAGTTAAAATTAATCATAGTACTTTATATATTGATTTGTTTGAATCACAATTTAAGCCGATCTTGATTTAAAATGGACGTCATTCTCTCAAATTTAAGAAAACATTTTCCTTCCCTCCCTCAAAATGCTTTGACAAAAATCTACAAAGCTAGATATAAAAGATTGAGACTGTTAATGCACAAAGGTATGCCAGAAGATTTATGCTGGATAATTGAAGCAAATGTCCGACTAGCAGGTAAGTCTTCAATTTCATTTGACTCATACATGCCAGGTCTTAGAAGAAGTTCATATTCTAAAAGGAGAAGAGCAAAAAGGTTGCAAGTCTGTCACAAATGTGCACGATGGAATTATAACAAGCGATGTCATTCTTTGGGGATGGTTTCCGCAAACAGAAAAGATAAAATTTTCTTCATTAAGAATGGACTGAGTAAGGAGTCATTAGATGATATCTTATTGACTCTTAAGACACATTCTTGTGGATTTGTGCATCGTGAACTTCTTAATTTGTGGAATCACTTCAAGGATGAAGAAAAATGCTACAGTCTTGGGAATCTGACTCTAAAAGACTCTGTTTGCCAATTTATAAGAAAATTGGATGGGAAGCTTATCCTCGACTCATAGAAGGCGTTTAAGCCGTTGCTGGACGTGAAACCAGAGGCAGGTGTGAGTTATATCCACAAATATCTGTACATATTATCTTCTTCTTCTTCTTCTTCTTCATGTTTTCTTAAAAGAAAAAAGAAAAAAAATGTTTGAATAAGGGCGATCCGGAAGGAGTACCATAACTTTAATTAGTTGTGGAGTCCCAGCCTTTGGTTGACTCGTCATTGACTCGGGTGGACTTTAGCACACTGGTCCTTAAAAAAGGTTCGTGTACCATGCTCTGTAGAGAGCTGCACTCCATAACCCAGTGTTTATCATCTAGGCACTATGGAGTTGATGGACAGGCAGAAGCATCCCACCCTGGTTATTAGTGAGAAGTAACTCGCGGCTGCCAAAGCGTATGAGGCACCTGAGCTTGATCCTCTCTTTTATTAGAAGGGGCTCTCAACGCCCTGCAATGGGACGTTTTGGATCTTGGACATTACGAGTTTCAGATTTTAGCATCTTTGTTGATGTTACGAGCCCAAGTGTGAGCTCTCCAAGCTCTTAACCCAGGATGGAAACCCACGATGGTTTATTCTTTCTATTTTCTTTGAATAAACAGATGTGAGTGACTACTGCACTGGTGACAAGCAGTATAAAGATATGCCACTACTGCACTCATGGCGTGCAGTATAAAGATACGCCATGAAAACTATACATAAAGGTATGTCATCATTTGCTATTATATTTCTTTTATCTTTGTATGATTTTGTTGTATTTTGGTTTTGGATAGATGATCCTTTGAGCAGGGTCCTTCAGGGGTTTCTAGACTTCTTTACCATGTTGGTTTTCTTGAAGTAAAAAAAAAAAAAAAAAAAAAACAAAAAACAAAAACAAAAAACAAAAAAATTAAAAATTAAAAAAAAAAAGATTCTGTGTTTCTTAATTTCAAACTTTTCTGACAACAGCCAACCTACCCTTATAGGTGTTATTATTACTCTTTCCATTCTTTTTCTTATTTAAACACTCTATTTTCTCCACTTTCTTCTAACTCAGAATCATTCAAAGGGAATGTGAGAATAGAAATGGAAGGTGTTTCTATTCGACAACTTAAAAATATTTGTGTTTTTTGTGGGTCTAAGTATGGGAAGGGTTTAGAGTTTGTAAACGCAGCTACCACTCTTGGTCGATCACTTGCTGCGAGAAATATTCATCTTATATATGAGGAAGGTTACTGTGGGTTAATGGGGGCTGTATCACTTACTGCATATGTAGGAGACAGTCAGGTTTTAGGTGTCATTCCTGGACCTTTAGCTCAACAGAACATCACTGGAAAGACAATTGAGGAGGAACTTAAGGTATCATTAATGCATGAACGATTGAAGATAATGCTTGACAACTCTGATGCATTTATTACCTTACCAGGTGATTTTGGTGCCTTGGAAGAAATTTTTCAAATTGTCTCTTGGGCCCAACTGAACATCCACCATAAACCCATAAGTTTGTCGAATGTAAATAATTTCTTTGATATTTTGTTACTTTTTCTTGACCATGCTGTGGAACAAAAATTTATCACACCTTTGGCAAGACAACTTCTTATCTCTGCTTCCACTATTGATGAGTTGATTGATAAATTAGAAGCTTTTGTTCATAAACCTGACCCAGTAATAACTCAAATAGATTGGTCAGCAAAAAAAAGTGAAGGAAGCAGGATGAAAAGAAAGCCAGATTTGACACTTCATTTGTGTCAGATTTCTCTAACAGCTAATATCTTCTATCCTTTACTCATCTATATTTTAACATTGAGGACAATGTTGTGATCTGGTTGGGAGGGAAGGATAGTTGACCAATTTTTTTTCTTTTTTTGGGAAGTATGACATGATTGTCATGAACTTACTAAACCAATGAATGACGGTAGAGTAAGGAGTAATTTTACTCATGAGACGCATCTTAGTTGAGGAAATAATTATTTTGTGTAGAAGTAGCAAATGGATTCTTGGATCTTAGCATAAATTGTCTTATTTCTTAAAAATCACGAGCTTGGATATGAATGTTGATATGGCACATTGAGAATGATAGAAATATGCCTTGTGAGATTTTGAGCCTATTGATGAATGAATTGAACATTTGTATCATTCTCTTCTTTCTTGTATGATTTCCACTCATGGAATTATTACTCTAGAACTTACTTTGATTTTTTTTTAGGCTACATTTTCACATGTACATATAAAAATAATTGGGGCATTTTGAAATAGCTACTTTGACCAAATAGCCATCCTTGTATATTTTCCCTTGTGTAACCTCTTTGAGCTTATTTGACCATTCCTTGTTTTTAGCTCATTACATGCCTTAAAAAAAAACATGTTTTTACCCAACCTTAGGGAAAAAGAGAGCATTGACCTTGTTCTTGAATAAGTGTGGGGGTGTGTGTGCAAAATGATCAAAAAAAATAAATAGAAAGAAAGAGCTGACCACTGTTGTAATCAAAGGATTATCAGAGTCTCCTGATACACCATGTGACATATCCATACCTAGAGTAAAGATGGATGCTTGGAAACAACAAGAAGAGAAGGAGAAGGTTCAGACTTAATAATGAATTTAATTCATCAATTTGGGATTGATCTTCAACAAAACATTAGTCAACTATTGGTTATTGTCCTTTATGATGAATGTTCTCAAACATCTTCTCCAATCTAACTGTACCATAATGCTCTTTTATTCTCTTTGGTATTTATCTTCTCATATCTATATTATCCCCTCTCCTTTACCATGACCTCATTATAACCTTGAATAAAGTCCTCTTGATTTTTGTATGCATGTGTTGTGAGTAGCGAAGAAGTAGAAGATAAGCAAGCTTATGGTAGTGCAATTGTTCATGGGTTGAATAGAGTGAAATACTTATCTTTTAAACACTTGAGAGATTGAGAGTGAATTATGTGAGGATCTATCATTCTTAATTCATTCTTTTCAACTGAAGTTTTCTTGCTTGTTGGTTTGAGATATGAAGAAATGTTATCTTATTAATGCTCTGATCCCTTGAATTTCTAGCTGCTCTTCTTGATTCATCGAGTCTTTTATAGTTTTTAACTTTTGAGTCTGTGTCGTTTTTCTTTGTTTCCTAGCCTTGGTCTTATGTGTTTTACCCAGGAGGGCAAAAAGCTAAGTGTAGGATAATTTAATAATCACATATAAACTCTCATTTTTAGTCATTTACACTCGCCATGTACTTAATTGATTAGACCTGGTTATGTTTTGTAAGTTTGGACTCAAATTGGACTTAATTGATTTTTTAGCACTATTTTAGTCTTACATTGTTTTTGTATTTTGACCATATCTTAAGTTATAGATGTCTTATAATTATGTATCTTACCTTGTAGAAAAGATAAGAGAGAGCTCTACAACTTTCATGAAGAGCTCCAGGGCTCAATCGGACATCTAGTGGAGCTAAATAGGCTTGGAATTCAGAACATGGGTTTTGTGACTAGAACCTGAACAGTGTGCAGTAATCAGAGCATAACTCGGGCTATAGGAACTTCCTTGGGCTAAAATTTGGACATTTTAAGACCCATATCTACAACTTTCATGAAGAACACAAAACTTAGATCGGACTCCTTGAAGGTGATATTGGGCTTTGAATTCAGAACAGAGGTACTGTACTTGGACTTGAACATTATTTAGTAATTGGGTCATATCTCGGGCTGTAAGTGGTCTTTGGAGCTGAAACTAGTGCCATTGGAAAGATAAGACAAAATGCTACAATTTCATGAAGACCATGTTTTATAAATCTAATGGAATCCATGAGATCATCACTGAATGATTTCAGAGACAAAGAATCTTAATAATTTTTCACTCACCAACTCACCATTTGGCATTTTCTACTCATCCACCCACTCCTCACCCACTCATTAATCAGCCTCCTTGTCCTTTTATATTCTAATCCTCTATAAAAGGCTCCATTGGGTGATCATTTAGGAGACTTTGGTTTTAGGCTTGGTTGGGAGAAATTATGTTCATGCTTGTATATTGTCTTCCTTTGTTGTAATTTTCTTTTGTTCTAATTTGAAATTATGTTCATCGTTCTCTTCTTCTCTCTTTCTTTCTTCTTGTCTATGGGTAACTAAATCTTCATTTTGCTTGGGTGAAAGAGTAAAGCTCTTGGTAATGAAATAAGGTAAGATTATTTTATTTCTTGTGCTTAAATGATATATTATAAAATAGACATTATATGTGTTGTATTTTGTTTGCAATCAATTTAGAAACCTTCCTTGTATAGTGGAGATCTTGATTTATTGTAAACAAGAGGATTGGTACAGTGCATGCTTGAGCTCACTTACAATTGTTGGTAGATAATTGAAGGAATCATAATATGATTGTATATATAATTAAACTTTGAATGTTATATTTTCTGATTGGAACTTCCTTTATGTGCAGATTTCAATTGAGTTATAAAGAGAAATAATCTTGCCTCTAATTTATTACCAAGAGTGGATCTTCTAACCCAATCAAATCCTTTTTTAGTTGTGAACAACTTTTATAACTTTTGGTGTTGTGACAAATCTTTTTCTTACCTCAATTAATTTTTCTTCATCAATTCCCTATGGATCGACCTCGGACTCCTGAGAATTTATTACTTGAGACAACCTGCACTTGGGTTTGCATCGTTTAATTCGTATCAGTTACAATCTTTACCGGCAGGATCCATATGCACCTGGAGCGATGTCTGTAGTAGATTTATGAGCAAATATTTCCCACCCTCCAAGACTGCAGAAATGGTGAATAACATTACCTCATTTACTCAAGTTGATTATGAAACTTTGTATGATGCTTGAGAGAGATACAAGGATCTCTTGAGAAGGTGCCCTCTTCACGAGATTCCTCCATGGCACCAAATCTATGCCTTCCATAAAGGGTTGCTTCCTCATCACCGTCCAATAGTGGATGCAGCTGCGGGTGGATCATTGCTTGGCAAATCCTTTGATGAGGCATTGCAACTTCTTGAAGAACTGGCCGCAAATAGTTATCAGTGACCTTCCCAAAAAAATCTTCCAAAGAAGATGGTTGGAGTGCATGATATTGATGCAATTACATCATTTTCTGCTCAAGTGGCTGCAATTGCTAGCAAGTTGGATAGTCTGGGAACAAGTCCTCATTCAAGCCCCTTTGTGCTTTGTGAAAGATGCGGTGATAATCATGCTACTGACAGGTGCCCTTCTATCTTGGAGAATGCATAGTATGTTGGGAACTATCTTCCACCATAAAATAATCCTTATTTATAGCAACATAATCCACAATGGAGAAATCATCCAAACTCTTCATAGAGAGACAATCAAGGTGGATCATCTTCATCGGCGGGTAATGAAAGACAACTATACTTTTCTGGTTCCCCTTCACTGCCTGAACCTCCCATGCAAGTCAAGAAACCATCCCTTGAAGACATGTTCATGCAGTTCATGGTCAAGTCCGATTCTTATATGTCAAAGACAGATGCTCATTTGGCCAAGAATGATGTTATACTTTAAAGCCAAATGGCTTCGATGAGAGCACAAGAGACCCAAATGGGTCAGTTGGCAAATGCTATAAACAGTAGGCCCTTGGGGACTTTCCCAAATGATATTGTCAGTAACCCGAGAGGTGAGCCCAATGAGTCACCAGCCTGCAATGCTATTACCCTTAGAAGTGGAAAGGACATAGAAGGGAATCCCAAGACCAAACTACTTGTGGATGATGCCGAGGTAACATAAGATGAGGAGATTGTATATAAGGAAGACCAAGGAACCATGATTCTTGAGAAGAAGGTTGATGATAAGAAGAAAGATGAGGAAAAGAAGAAGGAAGACAAACCTCACACATTACCTCTACCTTTCCCCAACAGATTGGCTAAACAAAAGTTAGATGCCCAATTCCAAAAGTTTCAGGAAGTCTTCAGAAAGCTTCACATAAATATTCTATTTGCAGAGGCATTAGAACAAATGCTAAGTTACTTGAAGTTCATGAAAGACATCCTATCCAAGAAGAGAAGACTAGGGGACTATGAAACGGTGGCACTCACTGAGGAATGCAGTGCCATTTTGCAGAATAAGCTGCCTCCAAAGTTGAAAGACCCAAGAAGCTTTACCATACCATGCACAATTGAGAGTCAATTCAGTAGTAAAACTTTGTGTGATTTAGGGGCGAACATTAACTTGATGCCTCTTTCAATCTTCCAACAGTTAGAATTGGGTGAATCAAAGCCAACCTCTGTGACCTTGCAATTAGCTGACAGAACCCTCACATATCCAAAGGGGATCATCGAGGATGTTTTGGTAAAGGTGGACAAACTAATTTTTCCTGTGAACTTTGTCATCCTGGATATGGAAGAGGATTGCAATGTGCCATTAATTCTAGGGAGGCCTTTCTTGGCAACCAGTAAGACCATGATAGATGTGCATAAAGGCGAGCTTACCATGCAAGTGAATGATGAGAAGGTAACTTTCAATATTTACAAGGCCATAAAGTTCCATGATGATCAAGAAGAATGCTTCTCTGTAGGTATACTTGATCAGGTAGTAACTGATACATTTCATGCTAATTTTCCTGATGATCTACTTGCTTTAACTTTGACATATCATGATGAGCATGTAGATAAGGATGACATTAGAGAATATATTAAACTGCTTGACACACCTACTAAGTTTTACAAGAAACCAAGCTTTGAGCCATTGCAGATCTCTTCCGACAAGCCTATGTTGCAACCCTCCGTCATCTCTCCACCTAAATTGGAACTGAAACCATTGCCCGATCACTTGAAATATTCATATTTGGGGGAATCATCCACACTGTCAGTTATCATTTCATCACTTTTATCGGAAGAGCAAGAATCCAAGCTGCTGAGAGTGCTGAGGCAGAACAAGAAAGCTCTGGGATGGACTATTGCTGACATTAAAGGCATTAGTCCTACCATATGCATGCACAAAATTCTGTTGGAAGATGGTGCCAAACCAATCATTGAGTATCAAAGGCGTCAAAACCCCATCATGAAGGAGGTGGTAAAAAAGAAGATCATCAAGTGGTTGGATGGGAGCATCATATACCCAATTTTAGACAGTACATAGGTAAGTCCTATCCAGTGTGTGCAAAAAAAAGTGGAATGACGGTCGTTGCCAATGAAAACAATGACTTGATTCCCACCAGAACGGTCACTAGGTGGCTTATTTGCATGGACTATAGGAAGTTGAACACCGCGACCAGAAAGGATCATTTTCTTTTGCTATTCATTGATTAGATGCTGGATAGGTTGGTAGGGCATGCATTTTACTGCTTTTTGCATGGATACTCGGGGTATAATCAGATTGCCATAGCCCCTGATGATCAAGAGAAGACAACATTCAACTTGCCCTTATGACACATATGCTTTTAGGAGGATGCCATTTGGCTTGTGTAATGCACCAGCAACCTTCCAGAGATGTATAATGGAAATTTTTATGGATATGGTAGAGAAGTTCTTAGAGGTCTTCATGGATGATTTCTCAGTCTTTGGTGATTCTTTTGATGATTGCTTGAACAACTTGGCTTTATTCCTGCAAAGATGTGAAGAAACTAATTTGATACTTAATTGGGAGAAATATCACTTCATGGTCCAAGAAGGTATAGTCCTTGGTCACAAAGTGTCAAGCAAGGGGATGGAGGTGGACAGAGCTAAAATAGAGGTGATTGAGAAACTCCTACCACCAACCTCTGTGAAGGGAGTCCGTAGTTTCATGGGGCTTGCCGGTTTCTACTGGAGATTCATAAAAGACTTCTCCAAGATTTCTAAACCTCTTTGCAGCCTATTAGAGAAAGATACCCAATTTGACTTCGATGCATCTTCCCACGAGGCATTTACAGAATTAAAAAAGAGACTTGTATCAACTCTGGTGATTACCACCCTTGATTGGGAGTTGCCCTTTGAACTAATGTGTGATGCCAGTGACTATGCTATTGGTGCAGTTCTGGAGCAGAGAAAAGACAAGGTGTTTCGCTCCATATACTATGCAAGCAAGACTCTCAATGATACACAACTGAACTACACCACGACTGAAAAGGAACTTTTTGTGGTTGTTTTCACATTTGACAAGTTTTGGGCATACTTAGTGGGTGCTAAAGTGATAGTCTATACTGACCACTCTGCGATTAAATACTTAGTGGCCAAGAAGGATGCAAAGCCACGACTGATTCGGTGGGTTCTACTATTGTAAGAATTTGACTTGGAAATTCGTGACAAGAAAGGGGCTGAGAATTAGGTTGCTGACCATATTTCTAGATTGGAAAATGAGGAATATCAAGTTGACCCATTTACAATCAGAGAAACATTTCTCGATGAGAAACTCTTTGTTGTTGCAGCCCAATCAGATCCTTGGTGCACTGACATTGTGAACTACCTAGTAGGAGGTGTGATGCCCTCGGATTTCACCTCTCACCAGAGGAAGAAGTTCTTGCACGACATCCGGCTTTATCTTTGGGATGAACCTTTCTTGCTTTAAACAATGCCCTGACCATATGTTAAGAAGGTGTGTTCCTTGGGAGGAAGTTGAGCAAATTTTGAATCAATGCTATACTGCCCCTTATGGAGGTCATTATAGTGGTGATAGGACAACAACAAAGGTACTCCAATCTGGCTTGTATTGGCCATCCCTCTTCAATGATGCCTACTCTCATGTTTGTAAATGTGATAGATGTCAAAAGTCAGGGAATATATCAAGGAAAAATGAAATGCTCCTCAATTTCATTCTTGAAGTTAAAGTTTTTGATGTTTGGGGCATTGACTTCATGGGCCCCTTCATTCCCTCTTATGAGTGGAAGCTAGTGCATTTCCCACTAATGACTCTAAGGTTGTGATAAACTTCATGAAGAAACAAATTTTCACCTGTTTTGGTACTCTTAGGGCCATTACCAGTGATGGTGGGTCGCATTTCTAAGTATTTTGAGGCTCTTCTTGCCAAATATGGGGTAACTCACCACATTGCCACCGCCTACCATCCGCAGACAAGTGGAGAGGCAGAAGTCTTTAACCATGAAATCAAGCGAATACTTGAAAAGAGTGTGTGTCTAACCCAAAAAGATTGGTCAAGACGCCTTGAAGATGCGTTATAGGCGTACATAACTGCTTTTAAAAACCCCATTGGTATGTCCCCATATAAGCTTGTGTTTGGAAAAGTTTGTCATTTGTCCATCGAGTTAGAGCATCATGCTTATTGTGCGATAAAGCAGCTGAATTTTGATTTGTAAGCTACTGGAGACAAAAGATTACTGCAGCTCAATGAACTTGACGAATTTAGGCTTCAAGCTTATGAGAATGCCAAGCTGTACAAGGAGAAGGAGAAGAGGTGGCATAATAAGAAGATTGTGCAGAAGACCTTTGAGCAAGGCCAACAAGTCCTCCTCTACAACTCTAGACTTAAGCTTTTTCTAACAAAGCTTAAATCTAGATGGTCAGGTCCATTCCAGGTGGTAAATGTGTTTCCCTATAGGGCGGTTGAAGTTGTAGATCTCGATGGCAAATCATCCTTTAAGGTCAATGGCTAGCACCTAAAACCTTACTTGGGAGGAGAATTTGATAGGGGGAAAACCTCTGTCACATTGGCTACTCCAGCATGAACAGAGAAAGTCCTGCCTGGAATATAAAAAAAGGCCCTTTTTTTAAATTAACCCACCCATGCTCCTAATTCTTTCATTTTGAGTCTAGTGTTTAGATGGTTTGATTTTGATGTTTCATGCAATTTTGGTTGTGTATTTAATGATTTAATTACCTGGAGTATTTTTATAGGTGGTGGGGACTTTTGGGCAGTAGCGGTAGTTGCCATATCATTTTTGTTGCAGAATTCTACAGACTAGCTTCTCACGCCGCGACGCACTAATACTACGCCGTGGCGTCGTAGGCTCTGTCCTATCAGGATCTGATGCTTGAGAATTTACCGCCATGACGCACAAATGTCATGCCGCGGAGTTTTGCTCTCAGGTTATCAAGGTAGGTTGGATGCGAGTACAACATCGCGGCGTAGCAATTGCACCACGGTGTTTGTTAAAAAAAAAGGTGAAACGTGTGCTTCACTGACAATTGCTTATTACTTTAATAAAAGAGACATAGGGTTCGTTAAAACACAAACCCTATTCCTTCTTTCTGGTTGTTTCTGCCTTCCCCTAACCTTCTCTCTATCTTACCTTGTTGATTTCCTGCATTTTCTCTAAATCCTTACCCTTATTCTCTTTCCAAGTAACCCATTCTCTCACTTTATCTCTTTTATTTCACAATTTATTTTCCCTTTTATATGTTTTTTTTTCTCTTTTTTCAAAGTTATTTTGGGTTGATTTCTGTGAGATCTTATGCATTTTGGGTTATTTTTGGGTTGTAATCTATGAGCTTTCAATGCTCTGGGGGTTATCATTTTGAGTGCGTGACCTTCTGATCAGAAGGCTCATGTGCGCTGCGGCGTGCCTCAGTGGCGCCACAGTGTTCCTGGGTTGGTTTGAATGTCGTGGCGCACTAAGTGCACGCCACAACGTTCTCTCCCTTATTTTCTGGTTCCTGTAGGCTTTTAATCATGTTCTTCTTTTTTTTGCTTTGGTGGCTATGCTTTTTGCTTTTTTTACCATGCTTTCTATATGCCACCATGCTTTGTACTTAAGTTCAATGCTTTGTCTTTTTGTTCGCATATTTCTTTGTTTTCATTGTGCGTCTCTTTTTAACAGAAATAGGTACTTTATTCCTGCTACCATCATGCGTTTGAAACATCAAAGGGGTGAGACTAGCCAGTGCCACAGGGAGCATTCTCCCACTACTGAGTTTGATAGATGAAAATTCATTTTAGTAGCTGCCCAAGAGCGATATTACAAACTAGTTTCTAAGAGGGTAATTTTTGAGAGGGGATTCAACTTCACCAAGAGCTCGAGAGGGTAATTTACAAATGGAAGACATTTATCAAATAACCAGTGTCGGCCATTCTGCCCATTGTTCGCGAGTTCTATGCAAATGATGCATTTGCTAGCCCCCAGACTTCAAAAGTCACAGTGCACGGCCGCCAGGTCTCCTTCTCTGTTGAGGCCATACGAGCAACCTTAGGATTATCTGCCCCGGAAATATGTGAATACACCAATTTCCTCCAAATGGGACTAGAGGAGGGAATTGACCTTGATGTTATTACTGCTCGAATCTGCACCCTGGAGGCACAACCTGTGATGTGGATCCTTGGTGTCCAAGATCAGTGGCCGAGGTACTTCTCATATTCTTGCTTGACTGCAGAAGCCCGCGTGTGGTATCATTTCATTAGCACTCGGATCATCCCTTCTGCCAATATGTCCGAGGTGACTAGAGATCGGGCCATTATGATTTATTCCATTCTTGAGTACCGATCCATTGATGTTACCTTGATCATCGATCAGCAGATTAAGAAGTCCATCAGGGAGTCCAAGAGCCTCTTCTTCCCTTTTCTCATCCACATGCTTTGCAGTCGGCATCAAGTACAATGAGGGCCTCATGAGGAGCTTGTTGATGTTAAACAGTCTCTTAATGACTGAATTCTTTAGCAGCTAAAACAAGCTCCAGTTGCGGTGCATGCTAGGCGGTAACAGGCTAGGAGTGCTCCCAAGACGGCTCGTACCCCTCACCTGATAACTTGTGCAGTGAGCTTGCGCGCCTGACTACCATGGAAGCTTATACTATGGAGATAATCAAGTAGCTGGCGGAGCGCCTGCAAGTTTCCATCGATGACTTCCCTATCCCACACCTCCCTCCTCAAAATTATGTTGGGCCCTCACAGCAGCATCAGGATCCACTTTATGCAAAAGCTGATGCACCGATGGCTGCTGCTGAGGAGGACGATGATGATGTATAAGAGACTGCCACTGATGAGGATGAAATGTCGTTGTGATGCATTCAGGGCATCTTTCTGTTGTTTTGCTCATTTTTCTATCTTTTGTCCAGTGAGGACACTGTCTCCCTCTAGTTTGGGGGGTGTCTAAAACTGCTTTTATCTAATTTCTTATGTTTTATATCTAATACTAATTTTTTGGTATCGAATTTGTATACTAGTGCTTGGTTTTGGTACATAGTGTTGCGGTGGTTGCCCAATGATGAATATGGATACATTTGTCTCAGGTTTTATATGAATCTATATATGATCCTGGATGCATGCTGAAACAATCTTGATTCTCTCTGTGCATGATGATTTTCCTATTTGCACGTTGTTTAGCCTTGAAAATGATTTGAGTGCTTGTTTAGATAAGGTTTATGGGTTGTAAATATGAATGGCTTCTTTTATCCTTGAAATTGTGTTGCAACTCTTTTGAGGCGAAATCCTAGATTTTGCATGACTGAGGAAATGATTAGGGAATTCTTTAGACCGATTGAGCCTGTCAAGCTTACCCTTACATAATGATATCCATAGGTCCCCTTTGAAGCTTTGTAATTATTTGGCCTAATATATTTTTCATCACCTTCATTTTCCTAATCCCATTTAACTATTCTAATGCATGTGAAAACATTGCATTCTTTCATCTACCATCATTGCTTGTTGAGTGCATGATATGACATGTCCTGACTTGAGTTACATGGTTGGAGGTTATAAGTGCTAGTGTCAGCTTAGAAGTGATTTAACAGAACCATGAGTTGTGAAAGAAAGTGGTTATGAAAAAGAGAAGAAGAAAAAAGAAAGAGAAAAGAAAAGAAAAATTCAAAACCAAAATCCCAAAAGGGCAAAACAAATGAAAGAGTGGTTCTTGAAAGTTTGGTTATTTCATTCTGCACACCCTCCTTGTATCAATTGGTGACTCAAGTCTTGAAATATTATGTTTATGTTTCTCAATGTTTGTTTCTGATCCTTTCCCATTTGTTCATTAGCCCTAACTATTGCCTTGCATTACTAGCTGTTTAAGTCCCTTTTGATCCTCAGTGGTGTGCGATCTACATTAGTGGAGAGAGAGTTGAATTATAATCTTTTGGATTCTTTGATTCATATCCATGTTTATGCTCATAAGCTTATTTGAATGAGTGCGAATTGAATTGATAAAGTCTTGATTGCTTAATTGTAGGAATTCTGTCATACATTTTAGGAAGCTTTGATTATACACATGATAAGGATTGTGTATGTAGGAACATGAGTGTGAGGCATGGGTATTCTTTAAGGCTGCATGCAATCATCACATTGCTAGTTGTGAAATGACTAAAGTTGGAATCCATTTTTCTGTTGCTGATTGCATGTTGATGCATGTTGTGCCTTTGCGAGTGTAATCATATTTTGTTTTGCTCGAGGACTAGCAAAAATCCAAGTTTGGGGGTGTGATAACTCCATAAAATGTAGTTATTTGCGCCCCATATTGGTGATATATTGATTCCTTAGTCCTTGTGCTTAGGCATAATTGGAAGACTTTTCCCTCATTTTTTATTCCAATTCATATCGATGTCTTTCTCTCCAATCTTGCTAAAACCCTGTCTATTCTTTGTTGAAATAAGTTGATTTACACTTATGATTAATTAGGCAATTTCTTTGTGGCAGGATGGGTTCTAAACTGATTAAATGAAGCAAGTCAATGCCTGGCATTGGAGGAGGGAGCTTAGCATGCATTCCAGCTTATCACGCCGCGGCACAAGGTTTAGCACGTCGTGACATCTCGCTTTCTTCCTACTGCACATACTGAAGATAGAGGCTAGAGCGCCGCGGCGCAGAGGATGACATGCCGCGGTGCGCGTTTGTACACATTGGTTTCACTTAACCACGTAGGCATTCATGCCGCGGCGTAGCAATGGTGACGCAGTGGCGCGAGGTCGCAGGTCTTATCTATTAATACTATTTCATCAGATATTTTGAGAGAGGTTAGGTGGGAGACAAGACAGAACGCAATAAGCACTGGTTTTTCATCATTTTAGAGAGCTTTGAATAGATTTGAAGGGAAAACCATCATCTTCCAAGGAGGATTAAGCATCCCCAGCTCACATTATCGTGTTTTTTCTCTTTTCTCTTTAAGCCTTCTGTTTTTAGGTCATGGGCATGAAATCTCTCTTAAGATTTTCGTGTTTCATGGATAGTTAAGCTGTTTTTAGGGATTCTTTTGGATCCTTCTATGTACATTGGTGACTTGTAACCTTTTAAGTCTAAAATAATGATTGGTTTTGTTCATCCATGTTTCTCTGAATGCTCATAGGTGTTTGGCCAACATTTGTTGTGTTTTGATAAAATCTTTTGAACTAGACATAGGAATCTAGATTTTAGATCATGGATGTGGGTGATGCATGTTTAATTTCATTCTAATGTTGAGTGAGTTAATTCGCTAATAGGATAAACATATACCTTTAGGCCATGTATAGCATTTGTTAAGAATCAACCTTAATGCATGGTGTTTGCTCTAGTTCTCATGGACACATAGTGAGCTAGGTAAATGACATAAGGTTAAATGGCCTAGATATAGGCTTTTAGCTAGTGTAGTTTCTTAAGCTCACAAAACTAATTATCAAAGTTGCTTAAAATGGTTACAAGTTTCTGAGTAAAGTAGTTGGTGAAGAAGGAGTCCCTATGCTTTCATCTCTGTCCTTCTCTCCCAGTTTATTACTTTTTAAGCTTTAAGAATTAGCCTCACAAAATCTTCACATTTGATATATGCTTGACTAAAATTCATTAAGCTATTGGTTAATTTTTGACATTTGATATTACCCATTATCCCCGTGGAAACAATCTTTCTCATCATTGTATTACTTTTGTGTCTCTTACATTTGTGGTACACAAAAGGCTCAACAATAGTGTTTCAACATGTAATGTGAGGAAGAATGTCAACACCAAAGTTGGGACTAGAATGGTTTGGGTCCCCAAGGGTACCACGCCCAAAGCTAACATACAAGGACCTAAGAAAATTTGGGTACCAAAAGTTTAAAATAAAATATGTGTTGTAGGTATGCTTGAAGGCCAAGAGCTCAAATTGGTATCTTAATAGTAGTTGCTCCAAGCACATGACCGAAGATGACTCTAAGTTTTCCTTCCTTGTTCCTAAGAAACATGGACATGTTCCCAAGAAAACTTGATTTAGCTAAAGTTGAGTGTTTTTAGCATATCGGGACGTATCAGTGTTATGATTAATGGCCATAAATACATATGCTAGTTTATTGAACACAAATTTACAATCAAAACAGTGCTCAAGAGATAAGGAAGAGAAGAGAAACAAAGGGAGAAGATGAAGGAATCCATGGATGTGATCATGGAAGCTTAAATCTACTTCTATGAGGAAGATGGCATCCAACTTAGCCTCCTTAGGCCTCCAATCAGCCTAGAAATGAAGTCCCTAGCGTAGCTTCTCTAAACTCAGCTAAGCTCCCACGAAGCTCCCTTTAAAATTCTACTAAAAATCTATTTATAGACTAAAAAAATCAGAGGCATGCCAGGGCGTTAACATTTCAACGCCGTGGCACGTGTCAAATTAAGTCAAGGACGTCGCGGCATTGATTTCCTTGCGCCACGACGCTCAATTCTTCGAGCCCTCTGACTTTGATGCAGGGGAGGCACCCGCCACGGCATACGCTCTTCAGTGCCACGACGTGACAAGCTGAGATGCATATTTGGCTTTCTCTTCCTATTCTAGCTCAATTGCTCCATATATCATCTTGTTTGGAGCCCTTCCTATGATAGAGAAAACTCCAAATCAGTAAGAGTTGCAAATTCACTTAATCACATATCAAATATGCACAGTTTGCTCAATTACATACAGGAAAGGTATCGGAATTGAGTATAACAGATACAACCAGAAAACCTTCTAAATATGCATAACAATAAGGACTTAAGCAATCAGAGAAATACAGATATGGGGCATAAATAACTACACTTTGTGGAGTTATCAGTCATATCTAAAAGTTATACATATATACAACTTTTACATTCACGAAGCAAATATAAAATAATTACATAAGCTTTGAACTGAATATATTAAAACTAAACTAATTTATTTCTTTTATTATCTTCATCTTCTTACCCTCTTGTAGGGCCTTGACCTGCTAACCATGAAACATAACAGGGTGAGAATATAAAATTCCTAGTAATAACACATATCATGTAACACCCCGAAAATACGTATTTTATTTATTTTCTTCGATTCCGAATTATTTTGAGTAATCCGACTCGACTTCTGTGAATTTTATGATTTATGTGATTTTTAGGAATTTTTTGGAGTTTTTACGTTTTTGATTATTTTAATATTATTTTGGGCGGTATATATATAAGCCTTTGTATTTTATTTCTTTCTCTCAATCCTTAATTATTTTTACTAATCTGATTTGATTTTCATGAGTTTCACAATTAATATGATTTTTGTGAATTTTTGTGATATTTCGGATATTTTGAATATTATAATATATTTTAGATATTTTAAGATATTTTGAATATTTTATTATATTTTAGATATTTTAAGATATTTTAGGATATTTTGAGATATTTTGAATATTATATTATATTTTTTGATATATTTTGAATATTTAATATATCTCTGATATTTTTGGGCTGTATGCGGGCCCGGGGCGGGCCCAGAAAAGTAAAAATTTTTATTGGCCAGAAAGCTTTGTACTGTTGATTCGGAGCCGGGGGATCTTACTAAACCCGAAACCGGAAACAGTTTTTGAAGTTTTATTTTCCTACGATTTTATCTGACAAATAAAATTGGGATATATTTTATTATCCATTGGATGATATTTTTCTTGAAAAATATCTAGTGGATGATTCTAGACGTAAGCCTAGTCACCCACTCTAGAATGTTCTAGACGATGACTCATCGTTTGGTGACTAGCCTAGCGACTCACGTGTTCCAGACTGTTCTAGAAAACTCTGGAAGACGCCTCGTCAACGCGCCTAGTCATCGAATGCTTTACACGTGGACCAATGAGGAGTTGGTCAATATTAGTGGCTGTGACTCATCACGAAGGGCCAATAGAAACTCGACACGTGGCGTGACACCTCAGCACCTGTGACTCAGCAGATTCTAGAAGGTTCCAGAAGCGGTGACTCGCCCTGTGACTCATCGCAGTGAGTCACCTGTTCCAGAAGCTTCTCTGACGACTCACCATGCTGACTCAGCATCATGACTCACCACTGGTGACTCAGCTGATGACTCGCCATGCTGACTCACCCATTCTAGAAAGCTTCACGGTGACTCATCATACTGACTCATCATAGTGAGTCACATATTCTAGAAATTTCTCTTTGATGACTCGCTTTGTGACTCATCAAAGATAATCAGTAGAAAATGATCAACAATAGTTGCTACCCAACTGGAGCAAGGGAAAAATCTATGTATATTTTATTATCCATTGGGCAATAGACACTGACTTTATAAACAGTAATTATTGTTCATTGGTTAAAGTATACTAGAAAATATATAGTGTGCACCAATAGAAATTGGTCAACAAAAATAGCGAACAATAGGAATCAAGTTAGTAAATATTCAACCAATAGAAATTGGTCAAGAATAATGGCTTGACTCTTTAAGGACCAATAGGAAACAAGCTATTAAACAAATTTGGACTTCTTGAAATTTATTGATTCTACGGTGAAGGAGAAGAGCAAATTGCTCTAAATGACCAATTCACTTTGTGAAATTCACGTAGAAAGCCTAAGTTGAACAAAATGAAGACTAGTCAATATTGATAGCTATTCTTTGTTGTATTCTACGGCCAAGCAAATTTTTGTAAAGCAAAATATCACAATTTAATTCTTATTATCTTTCATTAATTAAACAAGTAAGACAAAGTCAATTTTGGTGGCTTCTCTTTAAGTGTTTCTACGGCAATGCATGCCTTTAGGAAGGCAATTTTTACATTTCAATTCATTCCCATTCTCTATGCATTTACGACCATGCATAGTAAAAGGAGACAAGTTTAATTTCAATTTCATAAAGCTAGTCAATTTTGGTGGCTCTCCATTTGGTTTCCTACGGCTATGCACATTTGGTGGAGGAAACAAATTTATTTACTTAAATGTATTTGGTCACTTTTCTAGCTATCATTTAAAGAAGCAAAACAAAAATATTTCTCACCTTCTCTCAAAATGGTTCACGGCTATGCATAGTAAATAGGAGATTTTGTTTTCATTTAATCAAAGTCTTCACTTTTCTCCAAAACTATCAAACAAGCAAAGCTCTCAAATTTTCCTTCCTATTTTCTTCTTCAACCTCACGGCCTCCCCACCCAATCTCCTTATTCACTCTTCTATAATTCTAACCTACCTTATATCTTGCTTCC
Organism: Ormosia emarginata; assembly: GCA_029884605.1. Lineage (NCBI taxonomy): Eukaryota > Viridiplantae > Streptophyta > Magnoliopsida > Fabales > Fabaceae > Ormosia > Ormosia emarginata. The sequence goes on along the minus strand of JAQQTP010000056.1, from coordinate 6,946,368 downwards.
TTAATTCATCTCAAGATACTTTGTAGTTGAAACCTAAGCTTGAATCATCCATTTTCTATCTTGTTCTTCAAAGCTCAAGTTTGAAGCCTTGAAGGTAGGATTCTTTAATCTTCATGTTTCTATCAATTTCAAAGTTCTAATCATGATTTTAATCCATGATTATTTTAGTTTAGAGCCTTAGGTATTAATATTGCATGTTTTCTTTGATTTTCAAGAAGCTCTTGGTGGAGAAAGTTTACTTGATGGAGACATACAAGGAACTTTGGAGGTTTCTTCAAGAGGTAAGAGGGAGATTACTCTCATCAACCATGTGTTGGTGCTGAGGAGTGGACTTGTATGTGTGTGAGAATCCATTAGGATTCATTTGGGTGGATTGTTTTTAAAAGCTTTCTTAGTTGTGATTTGTAATGATATGCATGCCTATAAGCTTTGAATATATGTCTATAAGCCTTGAATATATTGTATGTGTTAGTAAATGCATGAATAATTAGTAGGATGTGAATAACATGTTAAGGTTGACATGAGTGTTCCAAAGAACACAAATCCAAGGCTCACGGCCTCACTACAAAAAGGGAACCAAAATGTTCTCAACAATTTTCCAAAAGAGTAATTTAATTAACTTAGGTAAATTGACAAGATACAAATTGATTTAGAGCAAGAAAAATGAACTTAAAGATCAAATGACAAATTTTGTGAATTTCGGCCAATATGCCAAATTTAAATGTTTTTAGTTTATAAAATTGTTTTCAATCAAGGTTATGTAAGAATGCCAAAAGGAATTTTATTACAGTGAGTTTTGAGGAATAAAAATGATTAGATTAAGTTTAAAGAGCTAAAACTAAGAATTTTACCATTTATAAGAAAATACAGTAGCTTTGGTGAAATTTCTAACGTAGAGCTCACTTTATGTTTTGAAGCACGTTAGTGGTTTTCAAAAGTGTAATTAATTGGTTGTAATATAAATAAAAGGATTTTTGACAGGAAATCTAGAAAACCATTGTTATAGATTTTCTAAGTAAAATACTGTCAATTTTATTAAAAATAGACAAATAAGATAGAAAAGATATCCAATATATTGTATACGGTATGAAAATTATCTTACGTAGTTTAAACATATTAAATATTATTTCTGTTTAATTTAAATAGTGATTTTTAAGGAGTTCGGACAAGAAAATGATTTAAAAATCTTACGCGATTGAGAAAATAATTTAAAAATACTACGCGATTTTAAAAACAGCAAAATATATTTACGCGATTTAAAAACATTTGTAAAAACGATGAGATTACGAAAATGCGATTAACTAAAACAGCGAGTTTTACTGTCGGGCCAAAGTGGTGGACCCGGACAGATTGAGGAATAGTACTGTCAGATGGAACGTACTCTATTTGAGGTTTGTTGAGATTTGAGGGTATTTATATAATTATGGTTCATATATATATATGCATCAAGTGGGTATGCATAGTCGAAGGCTGTGATGGCTTTTGTTGTTTAGGAATGAATAAGAGCTGAATAATGTTACCCAAGTGGGAGGTCTACTGGGGACGCCAGGGCGCGGTTGTTCATAGTGACCTGTTTGTAACCTTATATGCCTGGCCATGATATACCGTTGCAACGCACTGGCGTATTGTCCCGACAAACATTATTTATGTCTCGCGTCTAGCTTAGACTGTCATTATGGGTGGCAAATCTTCTGGACCATTCATATCCGAAACTGTTTAGCTCCATGGAGTAGGAATATAGTGCATTGTGCATATGCATAGTCTGTGTACATATTGTTGTGGCATTGTCGAGGTACATTTTATGGTGACATAATCATTATATATGTATATTATGGATATTTGTTGTTGATATACTGTTGATGATTATATTCTTGTGAGTTATTATGCATGATGTGACAATATGGTTTATTGTATCAATTGTTTTATCTATTATGGTAATATTATGGCTGTTCATTTTATTACAATATATGTTTATTAGAATTATTTGTAAATTGATAACATGATTGTACTTGTGATATTTGTGTGTATGGAATAACTTTGTCATTCGTATCATTCTTTGCTACCATCCTGGTATTGGTGAAAGGGGATCTCACCTCTTTGCTGTATTGCTTTGTTGTGTTTGTCTTGTTAAATTCGTATAGTAGGTGAAACAAGTTTCTTAGACTTATTGGAGGCAATATTCTGAGGTTGGTGATGGTGTCGAGGATTGATCTTTCAAGTTTCAACGGGATGCAGTTTGGTGGAGAAAAAGGAACATGTATGTTTAGTTTTCTCGTTAGTGTGGGTATCGTGCTATTAGTAGTACCTGTCATTGGGTTTGCTACTGTTTCTTTGAGTCTGTAAATTTTATGATTTAAATTGTCATTGAATAATTTGTGGTATATATATAATAAGTGTATTAATTAGTTCAATCTAATTTCTGTTTTACTTATGATTTTCGGTAAGTTTATGTTTCCGTGAAAAGAAATTGTAAAATTCATCTTTTAGAACTCAAAGCTTTTATGAAATGATTTTCAGGTTTTTAGTTTTTTTTTTATTTAAAAATGTGATGCCCTACGGAGGGTGTTACATTAGTTGGTATCAGAGCACGGTTAGAGTCTTTTGGGGTTTTGTGGTTAGGTCTGTCTTGTTTGTGCTGTGTGACTCTCTGTGCTTAGACTCCGAAAGGAGACAATGTTTGTTTGAAATGGTTACATCTGGTTTCTATTGTATTTTGATTCGTCTGTCTTTGAAGAGAGCACCATGACTCGTGATAGACAAAGAAAGACGATGGTTCGTGATAGACGTGCGCGTATGGAAGCGAGACGTGATGATGGTGATAAGGTTGCAACTCTGGAAGTAATACGAAAAACGACTGATGTAATTATACAACAAACTCAGAAGATTGTTCAGCAACAAGAATTAATAGTTGAAGCTAAGATTTTATTAGAGTTGAATCAGACTCAGGATGTGAGACCCGATAACGTTGGACCATATTGGTTACGAAGAAGGAGGAATCGTAAGGTCAAGCAATTTCAACGGAACACGTATTCACAATCACTGGGAAATCAACAACAGCAACAATCTTGTGGAGGAAGTACTAGTGGTAGCGGGTTTGGTCTGACCGTGACATCTGCACCGAAATGTTGGAAGCGTAGGAAAGATCATCTCGCAAAGGATGGTACAATCAAAAGAATCATCTGTTACGAGTGTGGGATGCCCAGACATCTTGCTAGAAAGTGTATTCCACCAAAGACAATGCCATCTGTTAGTGATGAATGTGCTTCGACACCTCAAGTTAGATGGAGCGTTAATTCTCCAAGTGGAGCGAAAGCACCCCAGACTGAAGATCTAAGCAAAAAAGGTTGTGTCACAGAAAATGATCCTCTGACTGTATTGTATAATTCTGGAGGTAATCCATTCCTCTATGGCATATGATCGTGTAGATCAATTAGAGTTATATGTGTCTTCGTTATCTTTTGACCTAGTTATTTCTACTTCTATTGCTAAAACCTTTGGTTGATAACTTGAGTTGCTTAAACTATTCTAAGTTTGTTAAATGACTAAATCTTTTCTGTTGATTCAATTTGTTTTTCTCTTTCACAAAACAGACGCAATAAAAAAAATATGGATTGGGCATTTTTCCAACCCTTCTTGCTCTGTTAGACCTGCCGTTGAATTATTCAACTTAAAAAGCTCACCTCTAAATTTATCGGACCACATCAATTTTTTCTATTGGATAAGTCCGGTAATATATTAGATGACTCTGTCATTTTTTTTACGCCTTCATGATGTCTTTCATATGTCACAATTACGAAAATATACTCTTGGTCTAACCCATTCTTTGATAACTGATTAACTGTGTGGGTTAATTAGAGCTATCAGCATCTTTGTTACCTTTTGATTTATCTATTTTTACTTTTATTACTAAACCCATTGTTACTATCCAGTTCCTTAAACAATCTTTTCTGTTAATCTAAATTGTCTACCTCTTTCACGAGATATACGTAATCTTAAGAATGGATTGGTTATCTTCCAACCATATCCTATAAGTTGTTTCGGTAAAATTTTAGTGTCCCAGAAAACTCATTCTTAAAAATCGGACAATATCAAATTCCTTGTTGGATATGTTCTATAACATATCGGATAATTTCGCTATCTTTTCTTTCTAATCTTTATAATGTTCTTTCATAGATTGCAATTGCAAGAAAGGATATTCTTAGTCAAATTCATGTCATAGTATCAGATACAATACTGTTGAGAAAGTGAACTTGATTTGTGAGACACTTCCTGTTAAAAGCAAAAGCAAGAAAGTGAAGTGGTACAAAGGCAAGGAAATTTCAAGTGGTGCTGTTAGAAGTGACGAATGTTTCCGCAATATTCACCGATTATGTGGATAGTATTTTTCATCTTTATTTGGACAGAATTGTCATTATCCTTATTAACGACATTCTGATCTATTCTCGAAAATCATGAGGAACATGTTAAACGTTTCAATATAGTTCACCAAGTCTAAAGGAGGAGCAGTTATATGCTAAAGTTATCAAAATGCAAATTCTACTTGGATGAAGTGCAGTTTTTGGGCCACGTGATTCAGAGGAAGGAATTGAAGTGGACGCGTCAAGAGTTGAAATGATTCTTGAACGAGAAAGACCGAAGATTGCATCAGAGATCCGTAGTTTCATCGGGTTAGTTGTTTATTATTGAAGGTTGTTGAGAAAATTTCTTAAAATCGCAGGACCTCTCGCCCAGTTTATCAAGAAAGAATCAAGCGTTTGCATGGACTCATGCATACAAGAAGTTTTCGTCATTCAAGGTAATCTGGAATGGCGTAGATGGATATGCAACGTGAGGATTGGAATACAAGATGAAAGAGTAGTATCCATGATTGGTCTAAGACTACTACGAATTTCAGGGGCGAATTTTTTTTTAGGAGGGGAGTGTTGTAACACTCCGAAAATAAGTATTTTATTTGTTTTCGTCGATTCCGAATTATTTTGAGTAATCCGACTCGACTTCTGTGAATTTTATGATTTATGTGATTTTTAGGAATTTTTTGGAGTTTTTACGTTTTTGATTATTTTAATATTATTTTGGGCGGTATATATATATAGCGCTTCGTATTTTATTTCTTTCTCTCAATCCTTAATTATTTTTACTAATCTTATTTGATTTTCATGAGTTTCACAATTAATATGATTTTTGTGAATTTTTGTGAAATTTCGGATATTTTGAATATTATAATATATTTTAGATATTTTAAGATATTTTAATATTTTATTATATTTTAGATATTTTAAGATATTTTAGGATATTTTGAGATATTTTGAATATTATATTATATTTTTGATATATTTTGAATATTTAATATATCTCGATATTTTTGGTCATGTATGGGGCAAGTAGAACTTAAAAGTAAAAATTTTTATTGGCCGAGAAAGCTTTGTACTTGTTGATTCTGAATTTGTGGGATCTTACTAAACCCGAAACCTAAAATGCTTTTGAAGTTTTATTTTCCTACGATTTTATCTGACAAATAAAATCGGGACATATTTTATTATCCATTGGATGATATTTTTCTTGAAAAATATCTAGTGGATGATTCTAGACGTAAGCCTAGTCACCCACTCTAGAATGTTCTAGACGATGACTCATCGTTTGGTGACTAGCCTAGCGACTCACGTGTTCCAGACTGTTCTAGAAAACTCTGGAAGACGCCTCGTCAACGCGCCTAGTCATCGAATGCTTTACACGTGGACCAATGAGGAGTTGGTCAATATTAGTGGGTATGACTCATCACGAAGGGCCAATAGAAACTCGACACGTGGCGTGACACCTCGCACCTGTGACTCAGCAGATTCTAGAAGGTTCCAGAAGCGGTGACTCGCCCTGTGACTCATCGCAGTGAGTCACCTGTTCCAGAAGCTTCTCTGACGACTCACCATGCTGACTCAGCATCATGACTCACCACTGGTGACTCAGCTGATGACTCGCCATGCTGACTCACCCATTCTAGAAAGCTTCACGGTGACTCATCATACTGACTCATCATAGTGAGTCACATATTCTAGAAATTTCTCTTTGATGACTCGCTTTGTGACTCATCAAAGATAATCAGTAGAAAATGATCAACAATAGTTGCTACCCAACTGGAGCAAGGGAAAAATCTATGTATATTTTATTATCCATTGGGCAATAGACATTGACTTTATAAACAGTAATTATTGTTCATTAGTTAAAGTATACTAGAAAATATATAGTGTGCACCAATAGAAATTGGTCAACAAAAATAGCAGCCAATAGGAATCAAGTTAGTAAATATTCAACCAATAGAAATTGGTCAAGAATAATGGCTTGACTCTTTAAGGACCAATAGGAAACAAGCTATTAAACAAATTTGGACTTCTTGAAATTTATTGATTCTACGGTGAAGGAGAAGAGCAAATTGCTCTAAATGACCAATTCACTTTGTGAAATTCACGTAGAAAGCCTAAGTTGAACAAAATGAAGACTAGTCAATATTGATAGCTATTCTTTGTTGTATTCTACGGCCAAGCAAATTTTTGTAAAGCAAAATATCACAATTTAATTCTTATTATCTTTCATTAATTAAACAAGTAAGACAAAGTCAATTTTGGTGGCTTCTCTTTAAGTGTTTCTACGGCAATGCATGCCTTTAGGAAGGCAATTTTTACATTTCAATTCATTCCCATTCTCTATGCATTTACGACCATGCATAGTAAAAGGAGACAAGTTTAATTTCAATTTCATAAAGCTAGTCAATTTTGGTGGCTCTCCATTTGGTTTCCTACGGCTATGCACATTTGGTGGAGGAAACAAATTTATTTACTTAAATGTATTTGGTCACTTTTCTAGCTATCATTTAAAGAAGCAAAACAAAAATATTTCTCACCTTCTCTCAAAATGGTTCACGGCTATGCATAGTAAATAGGAGATTTTGTTTTCATTTAATCAAAGTCTTCACTTTTCTCCAAAACTATCAAACAAGCAAAGCTCTCAAATTTTCCTTCCTATTTTCTTCTTCAACCTCACGGCCTCCCCACCCAATCTCCTTATTCACTCTTCTATAATTCTAACCTACCTTATATCTTGCTTCCTTAATTCATCTCAAGATACTTTGTAGTTGAAACCTAAGCTTGAATCATCCATTTTCTATCTTGTTCTTCAAAGCTCAAGTTTGAAGCCTTGAAGGTAGGATTCTTTAATCTTCATGTTTCTATCAATTTCAAAGTTCTAATCATGATTTTAATCCATGATTATTTTAGTTTAGAGCCTTAGGTATTAATATTGCATGTTTTCTTTGATTTTCAAGAAGCTCTTGGTGGAGAAAGTTTACTTGATGGAGACATACAAGGAACTTTGGAGGTTTCTTCAAGAGGTAAGAGGGAGATTACTCTCATCAACCATGTGTTGGTGCTGAGGAGTGGACTTGTATGTGTGTGAGAATCCATTAGGATTCATTTGGGTGGATTGTTTTTAAAAGCTTTCTTAGTTGTGATTTGTAATGATATGCATGCCTATAAGCTTTGAATATATGTCTATAAGCCTTGAATATATTGTATGTGTTAGTAAATGCATGAATAATTAGTAGGATGTGAATAACATGTTAAGGTTGACATGAGTGTTCCAAAGAACACAAATCCAAGGCTCACGGCCTCACTACAAAAAGGGAACCAAAATGTTCTCAACAATTTTCCAAAAGAGTAATTTAATTAACTTAGGTAAATTGACAAGATACAAATTGATTTAGAGCAAGAAAAATGAACTTAAAGATCAAATGACAAATTTTGTGAATTTCGGCCAATATGCCAAATTTAAATGTTTTTAGTTTATAAAATTGTTTTCAATCAAGGTTATGTAAGAATGCCAAAAGGAATTTTATTACAGATGAGTTTTGAGGAATAAAAATGATTAGATTAAGTTTAAAGAGCTAAAACTAAGAATTTTACCATTTATAAGAAAATACAGTAGCTTTGGTGAAATTTCTAACGTAGAGCTCACTTTATGTTTTGAAGCACGTTAGTGGTTTTCAAAAGTGTAATTAATTGGTTGTAATATAAATAAAAGGATTTTTGACAGGAAATCTAGAAAACCATTGTTATAGATTTTCTAAGTAAAATACTGTCAATTTTATTAAAAATAGACAAATAAGATAGAAAAGATATCCAATATATTGTATACGGTATGAAAATTATCCTACATAGTTTAAACATATTAAATATTATTTCTGTTTAATTTAAATAGTGATTTTTAAGGAGTTCGGACAAGAAAATGATTTAAAAATCTTATGCGATTGAGAAAATGATTTAAAAATACTACGCGATTTTAAAAATAACAAAATATATTTACGTGATTTAAAAACGTTTGTAAAAACGATGAGATTGCGAAAACGCGATAAAATTTCTACGCAATTGTCTAAAACAGCGAGTTTTACTGTCGGGCCAAAGTGGTGGACCCGGACAGATTGAGGAATAGTACTGTCAGATGGAACGTACTCTATTTGAGGTTTGTTGAGATTTGAGGGTATTTATATAATTATTGTTCATATATATATATGCATCAAGTGGCTATGCATAATCGATGGCTGTGATGGCTTTTGTTGTTTAGGAATGAATGAGAGCTGAATAATGTGACCCAAGTGGGAGGTCTACTGGGACGTCAGGGCGCGGTTGTTCATAGCGACCTGTTTGTCACCTTATATGCCTGGCCATGATATATCGTTGCAACGCACTGGCGTATTGTCCCGACAAACATTATTTATGTCTCGCGTCTAGCTTAGACTGTCATTATGGGTGGCAGATCTTCTGGACCATTCATATCCGAAACTGTTTAGCTCCATGGAGTAGGAATATAGTGCATTGTGCATATGCATAGTCTATGTACATATTGTTGTGGCATTGTCGAGGTACATTTTATGGTGACATAATCATTATATATGTATATTATGGATATTTGTTGTTGATATACTTTTGATGATTATATTGTTGTGAGTTATTATGCATGATGTGACAATATGGTTTATTGTATCAATTGTTTTATCTGTTATGGTAATATTATGGATGTTCATTTTATTACAATATATATTTATTCGAATTATTTGTAAATTGATAACATGATTGTACTTGTGCTATTTGTGTGTATGGAATGACTTTGTCATTCGTATCATTCTTTGCTACCATCCTGGTATTGGTGAAAGGGGATCTCACCTCTTTGCTGTATTGCTTTGTTGTGTTTGTCTTGTTAAATTTGTATAGTAGGTGAAACAAGTTTCTTAGACTTATTGGAGGCAATATTCCGAGGTTGGTGATGGTGTCGAGGACTGATCTTTCAAGTTTCAACGGGATGCAGTTTGGTGGAGAAAAAAGAACATGTATGTTTAGTTTTCTCGTTAGTGTGGGTATCGTGCTATTAGTAGTACCTGTCATTGGGTTTGCTACTGTTTCTTTGAGTCTGTAAATTTTATGATTTAAATTGTTATTGAATAATTTGTGGTATATATATAATAAGTGTATTAATCAGTTCAATCTAATTTCTGTTTTACTTATGATTTTCGGTAAGTTTATGTTTCTGCGAAAAGAAATTGTAAAATTCATCTTTTAGAACTCAAAGCTTTTATGAAATGATTTTTAGGTTTTAAGTTTTTTTTTATTTAAAAATGTGATGCCCTACGAAGGGTGTTACATATTACATGATATTAAAACTAAATATATACAAAGATATATTTCTAAATTAAAACTTGTATATGTAACTTAATTATACTTAAGAATTGTATTACTTCATTTGGCATTAAGCCTACTTATCCTTAGCCTGACCTATGATATATTCATCCTTAGTCTAGCATAGAATATACTGATCCACAACCTGGCATAGGATTTGTCATCCATAACCTAGCGTAGGATATACTGATATACTGATCCATAGCCTGACATAGGATTTCATATCCACAGCCTAGTGTAGGATATACTGATCCATAGCCTAGCGTAGGACGTAAGTAATCCGTAACCTAGGTTTGGATATGACATCCTTGGCCTAGCCTTGGAAAACTAATCATTTTATGAAACACTCCGGTGTCACCACTTTACTACGCTTACCCGACAATGTCCATTACTTAGAAAACTAATCCTTAGCCTAACCTTGGATATAACATCCTTAGCCTAGGTTTGGATAACTAATCCTTAACCTAGCCTTGGATATAACATCTTTAGCTTAGCTTTGGATAACTAATCATAACTCCACTATTAGCAAAGTACTTTTTTCACTCCCTTTGCTAGGTCAAGGGGCTTGCCTCGCTCCCTCAGTTAGCAATTATGATAAACTATGGTTCAACCTTTCTAAATAAAGGAATCAACTCTTGCCAATTAGGTCATATGGCACTCAACTATTGCTAACTAGATCCTATGGCACTTAAGTCTAGCCATCTAGGCCCTAAGGCGCTCAACTCTTGCCAACTAGGCCGTATGGCGCCTAACTCTTGTCAACTAGGCCTTATGTCGTTTGATTATTGACAACTAGGCCCTATGGCATTCAACTCTCGCCGACTAAGTCTTGTGGTGCTCAACTATTTCCTACTAGACCCTATGGCTATTAACTCCTACTAATCAACTTAATTTACTTTTGTCTAATGTCCCTTTTTCTCATCACTCACCGGTGATATCTAATGCAACATCATGTTGCCTAGGGAGTTAGACACCTAATTATGGCTATCCATAGTTAATGGAGTTACATAGTCTCCTTACTTTCCCTTGTATGCAACTTGGTCTTTCTCTCTTAGAAGTCCTCTTCTTAGGACCTTAATAAGCTTAAAAAGTCATGAACAAAGGGTAAAAACCACTAGGGTAGCTCAATTCTGCATAAAAACTAGTTTGCTCAATTTCAACTTTTGACCTTTGCTCAGTAAAATGAGCATAACTTGGGCTACAGAGATCAAAACAAGATGAATTTTATGGAGTTGGAAAGTTAAGAGAAAGGGCTACAACTTTCATGAAGACCACAAAAGCTAAATCTCATTCTACAAGGAGACATGGGCCATGTTTCCAAACACGCTCCTCCCCCCCGTGTTTTGCTCTGTTGACATTTTGAACCTGGCAAAAAGAAACATGACCCACCCCATGTTTTCAGACACGAGCCGTGTTTCTAGACCAGAAACATTGCAGAACATTTTTGCAGAACCGTGGCACTGTTGCATGGTTCTTTTTCTCAATCCCAATCATCCAAGATCAGTTTTCTTGTGATTTCTAGCACAATTCTAGACCCCTAAGCTAATTGTAACTCAATTACAATCTATAGATTCTCTTAGGCATAGATCTAGGTCCAAAAATCACATAACTCCAACCAACATCCAAATCCTAAATCTATGGATCTAATGGTTGATCTTGAGCCATAAATGGTCATCTTAAATTTTCTAAGCTTAAACTAACCTAACTCAACCCTTGGAAACAATAATCAAGTTAGGAACTCGAATTTGGCTCTCCAAATCCCCTTTTTTGTTCAAAAACCCTAACCCTTATTCAAAGATAAGCTAAAGGGAAAAAGATGAATAAAAAACCCCTTACCTCTTGATGAAGATCAAGCTTGAGCCTTGATCTTGATCTTCCTTTTCTCTTTCTTCTTCTCTTCCTCTTTCCTTCCCTTCTTTCTTCCCCTTTCTCTCTTTCTCCCCACTCTTTCTTTTCTTTCTTTCTTTTTTGTTTTTTGATTGTGGAGTGGGGAGAAAATGGGCTAGGGACATGGGGGGGATTAATAGGAAAGTCTAACTTAAGTTTCGTGTTTGAAACTTATATTCTGTAAGACACTTGAATTATACTAATTCAAGTTTTTTAACTTCCAACAACTTTAGAATAAATATTAGGATTCATCTAAATTGTTATTTCACCTTTATTCTATTTTTTTTTTTATATCTATTGGGGTTCAATCGAGCATTAAAAGCATAACCAGTATGCTTAAAAATACTAAACTGACTCCGATTGTTCTCAAATTTTAACTATACCTTATTTAACTTATTTATGACTTAGAAACAAGTTATCCATACCTGTTTCCACCAACTTAGCAAATTATGTTATTTTCTGAGTCATTTTAGACTACTTTTCAACTTTTATGTTGCAGCAAAGTGCCTAAACGAACTCCGTTTGTCACAAAACTGAACTGGCATGTTAAGCAAGTATTAGACTACCTTTGTAACCCATTTACTAGCCTAACATGTTCTTGAGGGTGTTACATGAAGCTAGGACTTGTATGTATTAGTATTGAGTTGTCTTAATTATGAATTGAGATAGTTCTTGAATATTTAGTTTTCAAACTTGTTAATTGCTATTTACATGTGTTGTAACCTTATATGGTGTGTACAATCATTTGACCAGAGAATTGTAGGAAATGACCTTGAGGAGATAGGGGATCCGAAATTCTCGTAGCGGGCAATGCTATGATGGTCAAGGTTATCAGTGTTTGGGTGTTGGAATTAGTTCTCTTACTTTATGAGGGGAAACAAGTCCACACATCACCAGGTAGTGACAAGGCTTAATTGCCTATCCTACCCGATATATACAAGGGAACAGAGGTTCTTAGGGAATTAGTAAGTAACTTGTGTTTTCAAAACTTTAAACCTGCATTAGCATTGTACAAACATTATATTAGGACTTTGTTTGAGCATAATCATACCTCATAACATAAAGCATTGCATGTTTGATAATTGTATGAACGGTTGTCATTGCTTGATTGATTGTTTGTTTGATGGTCATTTAGGATTGTATGGGCGATTCTTTGGTATTGTCGCTTATCGGATGTTCCTTTTCATATAATGTTAATTTGTGTTCAGTTGAATTATTTATTATAAATGATTAATTGCTGGTCTTGGTTTGTGAATACTGAGAAATTACGATTTCTCACCCTTGTGTGCTCCATATAAATCCAGGTGAAGACCCTCTAAAGGGAAAGGGCAAGAAACAGAAGAAGTAGAAGGCTTAGTTTAGCAGTTTTATTTCTTATTTAACCAATTTGTATATTAATACCTTTCTAGTTGTATATAAAGGCTTATGTATATAGTATGACTTGTTAGTCAGTGATGTATGTATATATGATCTTTTTATCGTTTGAGGCTTTCTATATTGGCTATTAAGGTTATTATGGGTTTTATTTTTATGCATTTTTAGAAGTGACGTGTTTAATGCGATTTATCTTGAAATATTCTATTTATTTTACAATAATTGTATTAGGGTGTTACAAGTGTTTGAATACAACTAGGCCTTCACGGCTTATATACAACATATACAGATCGAAATAAACACAACTCAAAGCTAATACTTCAATTCCCTTCCTTGGAAGGATCATGATTTTAATTTGTAAATTATCATAGAAGCAAGCAAACAAAAGGGTGAGAATTCAAAAATTTTTAGTAGTATAACATCAGACAGAATCAATCAAAAAACAATTCCATGATAATTACATAAGCTAACAATTCAAATGAAATTATGTGTGGATGCTCATGAAATGATAAATGTTAAATGATTATGAAATGTATTATGATGACGTTTGTGAAATGTCATGTCCTTCGACAAAGGGCTTTTCTTGCTCCTTTGACCTTAGTAAAGTGCTTTTCTCGCTCCTTTACTCTTGGTAGAGTGTTTTTCTTACTCCTCTACCGAATACTTTATCTTTTGACAAATGGCTTTTCTTGTTCCTTTGACTTGGGCTGAGTGCTTTCTCACTCTTTAGCCATGCAATAATACTTATGATATGCTAATGACATTCTGAAACTACTATTATTCGATTAGCTCTCTAAGCCCTTTTTCAAATAACATCGAAAATGCTTTCACTTGGTTATGCCATTAAAAATAACTTTATCTTTTTTTATCATTATCGAAAATATGCTAGTCGAATAACTCTTATAGTATATTCGATTAACCTCAAACTTTCCATTCTAAAATGGTCTATTCGAATAGCTTTCTTAGTCTATTTGATCAATATCGAAAATAGGTCATTTTGAACTTTTCAAATAGCTAATGTAATATTTTGATTAACATCAAAATTATACCAAATCGAATAACACACTTAGTCTACTCGATTAGCACTAGTAGTATGCCTTTTTGAATTATGTCGATCGAATAGCTCTGCTAGTCTATTCGATTAGCCTCTAAAGTCATGTCATTCGAATTGCTCACTTAGTTTACTCAGTTTATCATTGAAATCATGCAAATTTGAATAGCTGACACATCAAAAATTTGGAATAATCTATAATATTCTATTTGAATTGCCCCTTGGACTATTTGAACAAAACACTACAGGAATACATTCTATTATATTTGTCCCTTGGCCTATTTGAAATAAAATACTGGAGAAAGGCATTCTGGAACACCAAAATAACTATTTTCCTGTTTATTTCATTTCTATACTAATCTTTTTACTACAAACATCTATTAAAACATATCTCATGTAGTAAAGTATTGGACAATCATAAACAACAAGTTTTTGTAGTTGTGTTCATGCATATATATACTCAAATCTCATAAAACTTGTCTCTTGTTACACTGAATCATGATTTTTCTTCAAGTATCATAAAAAATTCGATTTTATCCATACTTTGCCATTTCTCATGAACAAAGAATGATAAAACACAAAAATCAAATACAACAACCCCTTACCTCAACTCCTTAAAGTGATGGTAGGCTGTGAGTGATCCTTTCTTGCTTTTCTTTTTCCTACGTTCTTCTTTTTTTTTCTTTCTTTCTTTGATCTATTTCTCTTTCTTTTTTGTTTTCTCTTTTCTTTCCTGTCTCTAACTTTTCCTCTCTTTTCCACTATTACAGTAGTGTGAAATGAGAGAAAATACGAGATATACATGCTCAAAGTCTCAAAGTCAAAGACTGTAGGAAAAGAATAATTAGATAATACCCTTTGACTTTGGGGTACTTTGAAAGTGTTTAACTCTTTAAGATATTTTAGTGCTTTATGTTAACTCAAAACTACCATTCTATCACATATTAAGTATTATTACACTTCTATAACCAAATTAAAACTAATAGGTTAGGGAAGATGTTATATGTCTCCTCTCCTTTTTAAAATTTTGTCCTCAAAATTGCTTACCTCATGTAAAAAGTTCAAGATAGTTTATCCTCATGTGGGACTCCAACTCCCAAGCAGCCTCCTCTATGCTAACCCCATGCCATATAACCTTCACCAAAGGAATCTATTTGCCTCTAAGTTTTTTGACTTCTTTTCCATGATACTCACATCTTTAATCACATATGTTAAGTCATCTTTTAATTGTATTGATTCAATTTCAAAAATGTGTGAAGGATCTGGGTTGTATTTTCTAAGTTGGAAAATATGAAAAACATTGTGAAGGTTGGATAGGTTAGGTGGTAAGGCTATTTGGTATGCTACGAGTCCAATTCTCTTCAAGATTTGGTAAGGACCAAGAAACTGAGGGTTTAACTTTTTGGTTTTCAAAGTTCTACCAACTCCTGTAGTAAGAGTGACTCTCAGAAAAATATGTTCTCCTTCCTCAAACTCTAGAGGTCTCCTCCTTTTATCAATATAGATTTTCTGCCTACTTTGAGCAATAACCAATCTATTCTTGATCACCTTTATTTGTTCTGCGGTTTGTTGGACTAATTTAAGACCTAAGATGGTTCTCTCTCCTACCTCATACCAACATAGAGGCGATCTACATTTCCTACCATACAATGTCTCATATGGTGCCATACCTATGCTGGTGTGGTAGCTATTGTTGTAGGAAAATTTCACTAAAGGGAGAAATCTATTCTAACTAACCTTTTGGTCAAAGACACAAGCCCTAAGCATATCCTCTAGGGTTTGGATAGTCCTCTTTGTTTGCCCATCTGTCTGTGGGTGGTAAGCTATGTTAAAACTTAACTTAGTCCCAAAAGCCTTTTGCAAGGCTCCCTAAAATCTCAATCTGAATCTAGGATCTCTATTAGATACCATGCTTATGGGGATTCCAAGAAACCTAACAATTTCTTGCAAGTACAGTTGAGCTAGTCTCTAAGGAAAAGTTAGCTCTAATTGGTAAAAAAATAGGCAGATTTAGTCAATCTATCAACTATGACCCGAATGGTATCATACCCTGGCTGAGTTTTAGGTAGCCCCATTACAAAATCCATTGTAATACATTCCCACTTCCACTCAGGAATCTCTAATGATTGTAATGGTCTTAAAGGTTTCTGATGCTTTATCTTAACTTTCTAACATGTCAAACACTTGGACACATATTCTGCTATATTCATTTTTCATTTTAGACTAACAAAATAACTTTCTAACATCTTGATACATCTTTGTGGCTCCAGGATGGATGGTACCTACTCTTGTGAGCTTCTTCTAAAATTCTTTCTTTAATTTTAGATTCAGTAGGAATACAAAGTTTATCATTAAACTTAATCATCCTATCATTTTCTTTACTAAACTCTGTTTGGTTTCCTAAGAGAATTTGCTCATTTATTTTCTTTAAGGTCTCATCATCTTCTTAAGCTTCTAAAATTTGAGTCCTTGAGTCATTAACTATAT
Source organism: Ormosia emarginata (assembly GCA_029884605.1). Lineage (NCBI taxonomy): Eukaryota > Viridiplantae > Streptophyta > Magnoliopsida > Fabales > Fabaceae > Ormosia > Ormosia emarginata. Next base: position 6,929,853 of record JAQQTP010000056.1, on the reverse strand, counting down.
CTACCTTACTCATACACAGACTATGTGGTGACACAGTCATTGTAAGACTCAAGTTCCTAAAACTTTCTAAAAGCTCCCTCTCTTGAATCATCATTCGGGACACATGTAGGAATTTCTACTGAGTGCATCAGCCACTACATTGGCTTTACCCAGATGGTATCTCAATTCAAAGTCACAATTCTTCAAGAATTTCATCCATCTCCTTTGTCTCATGTTCAATTCCTTTTGATCAAATAAGTATTTTAAACTTTTATGATCACTAAAAACTTCAAACTTGACTCCATAAAGATAGTGTCTCTAGACTTTCAAAGCAAACACCACAGCTTCCAATTATAAGTCATGGGTAGGGTAATTCCTTTCATGTGACCTCAACTGCTTGGAAGCATAGACAACTATTCTCCAATTTTCCATGAGAACACACCCTAACCCATTCTTTGAAGCATCACAATATACTTCAAAGTCCTTTAATGGATTTGGAATTACCAAGATAGGTATAGTGGTCAACTTTTATTTCAACTCTAGGAAACTATCTTCACATTCTTATGTCCAAGCAAAAGAACTTACCTTTCCTAGTTAATCTAGTTAAGGGTAGAGCTATCTGAGAAAATCCTTTGATGAACCTCTTATAGTACCCAGCCAGGCTTATAAAACTTCTAATCTCAGTCACAATGGTTATCTTTTCCCATTACAACACTACCTCAATCATGCTAGGTTCTACTGATATTCCTCCTTGAGAAATCATGTGACCCAAAAACTATACCTCCTTTAATCAAAACTCACACTTAGCTAACTTAGCAAACAACTTCTCTTTAAGAATTTCTAAAATAATTCTAATATATTGTTCATGTTCCTCCATTGTCCTTGAATAGATAAGGATATCATCTATGAAAACAATAATAAACTTATCTAGGTAGGGTCTAAAGATTCTGTTCATGTAATCCATGAACATAGCAGGTGCATTGGTTAACTCAAAGGACATCACAAGATACTAATAATGTCCATATCTAGTTCTAAAAGCAGTCTTAGGGATATCCTCTTCCCTAACTCTTATTTGATGATATCTAGATCTTAGGTCAATTTTCAAGAAAACCAAAGCTTCTCTCAGTTGATCCATCAGATCATCTATCCTAGGCAACATATACTTATTCTTAATGGTCACCTTATTTAGCTGCCTATAATCTATGCATAGTCTCATACTACCATCCTTTTTCTTTACTAAGAGAATTGGTGCTCCCTATGGTGAAATACTAGGCCTGATGAATTGTTTTTCTAACAACTCCTTTATTTGTTTCTTAAGTTCTGCTAACTCTAAGGGTGCCATTCTATAAGGTGCTATAGATAGGTCCTGTTCCTAGCACTAAATCTATAATAAACTATGCTTCTCTCTTAGGAGGCAACTCAGTGATTTCCATAGAGAATACTTTTGGGTATTCTTTCACCACAAGTATATTTTCTAAGTTTTGCTTAAGTTTGACGTTCAAAGATAAAAGAAAAACATATCCCTGAGCCCCTTCTACTAAGCAGTTGTTAACTTGTTTAGCACTCAACAACATAGACTCAAAACAAATAGGCATAGAAGAATTATCAAATATAAACATCAAAGTCTTATCTGAACAATTCAAAACAACATAGTTTGATGACAACCAATCCATGCCTAGAATGATGTCAATGTCAAGAAGAGGCAAACAGATAAGATTCACAAAGAAAATCCTATCTTCTATTTTCACACCACAATCCAAACAAACAAAAGAAGTTATGACTGACTTTCCTATTAGAGTAGACACAGATAAAACATGGGGAAGCTAAGACATAGGTAAATCTAATCTCTTCACATGTTCATATGAAATGACACTTTTCAAAACTATGTGTTGTTGTACCATAAAATTAAACTTTTCAAAATTCAAAACGAGGTTAGTCTCAATACACTTATGCAATATTCTAGCCAAGCTATCCAAACAGGAATCAGAAGAAGAACCATAGGCAGTAAAATCATCCATAAATACCTTTATGCACTTTTCTAAAAGATAGGAGAAAATACTCACCATGCATTGGTAAAGAGTGCCAGGGGCATTATAGAGGCTAAAAGGCATCCGCTTGTAAGGAAAAGTGCTAAAGGGACAAGTAAAAGTGGTCTTCACCTGATCCTCTGGTAAAATATGGATCTGAAAATAACCAGTGTAGCCATCCAAAAAATAGTAATGTGATTTTCCAGCCAATCTCTTTAACATCTAATCTATAAAAGGCTAGGGGTAATGATCCTTTTGGGTTACTTGGTTGAGCTTACTGTAATCAATGCAGACTCTCCAACTATTATGCACCCTAGTAGGAATTAGCTCATTATTCTGATTTTCTACTATTGTAACCCCATATTTCTTCAGAACGACTTGCACCAGGCTCACCCATTTACTGTCGGAGATGGGGTAAATAATGTCAGCTTGCAATAGTTTGGTCACTTCCTTCTTCACCATATCTAGAATCAATGGATTCAGTCTCCTCTGGGCCTGCCTCATTGATTTAGCTCCCTCCTCAAACAAGATTTGATGCATGCACGTAGAAGGACTAATACCAAGAATGTCTACAAGTGTCTATCTGATGGCTCTCTTGTGCTCTCTCAGAATCTCTAGCAATTTCTCTTCTTGATTAGCAAGGAGGTTCTTAACTACAATCACTGAAAGCTTCTCATAATGTTCCAAATATGCATATTTAAGATGCACAAGTAGAGGCTTCAACTTTAATTTGGGTGGCTGCAATATGGAAGGAAGCAATCTGGTGGTGGAAACTATTTTTGCAAACTAAATTTTTACATAATCAGCAGTTGCTACATAATCTGTGAAAATAGACTCATCATTTCTAAAAAATACAGAAATTTCAGCACACGTAGTACACACCACAACATTATCACAACTAATACATGAATGGCAACGAACAGAATTGTGAAAATCAGGAAAATCAGAAAATTTAGCACATAACTTATCCTAAGTATCCTCCACTAATTCAACAAGCAAATTTATATGAAAAATAGAATATTCCTCCATGGGATGCTTTATTGCATAAAAAATGTTAAAATGCACTAAAATATCTCCAAACTACATGGAAAAAGTTCCAACATGCATATATATTTTGGTCATTGCAGTCTTAAGGAATAGCCTTCCTAAAATGATTGGAGCCTTGTTGGATGATAACTCTCCCTCCATATCCAGAATGTAAAAATCTGCAAGAAAGATTAGCTCATCAACTCTCACCAAAACATCTTCTATCAAGCCTGTTGGGTATGCATTGCTCTGATTTACTAATTGAATCACAACACTTGTTGCTCGCAAAAGTCCAAGTCCAGGAGAATTAAAAATAAACATAGGCATCACATTTATTGAAGCTCCTAGATTTATCATGGCATTCTCAAACTTGCAATTGCATATAATGCATGAAATTATAAATGTTCTTGGATCTTTGCATTTTTTAGGGATTAGTTGAATGAGGGCTAAAACATTCTGCCATATACTGATTCTTTCTTTACTCTTCAATCTCCTCTTGTGCGTATATAACTCCTTCAGAAACTTAGCATATTTCGGAATCTGCTTGATTGCATCCAGTAGTAGAATATTCACTTCCACTTTCCTAAAGGTCTCAAAATGTTCTCTATCTTTCTCTACCTCACCTACTTTTCTGGATTGAAGGGCCCTCTCTGTGGAAATGGAAGAGGTACAACATGATCATATTTTTACTATTTTTTTATATCAACTTCTAATTTATGCGCATCATGTACTAGATCAGATTTCTGGTCTACAATAGTCTCATGTTATGCAGAGTCTGATTCTTTTGAAACATCAAATTTCTCTATTGATTTCTGCTTCTGTTGCTTGCTTGCTGGTTGAGGGTCAGTTGGTATTTGTGTAATATCCTTAATTTCATTACCATATATGTATCCAGAATTACACAATAGTAATTAAAATTAAGTACGTCATATAAACTAATTAAATAACTTGCAATAAAATTTATATAATTTTTACGCAAAATATAAGCCTTTGAAGGTTAACATAGTGTACATAACATAATAAGAATAGTATACAGTGTACATTACATTACTCAATGATTACATATTTTGTTACAACGTATTTAATATACAACATAATTATATTAGAATATCAAAACATATCCTAGATATTTTTTCCTTCACTGCTAGCTGAAATACGCGTACCTAGAAATATTACGAAAATATGAATAGAAAGGGATGAGAATTCTAAGAATTCTCATTAATACTAATAAAAAATAGTGTCATCATAATATTTTTAGTTGTTTCAGGGAAAAACACAATTTAAAACTTAAATACATTATATACTAGAAAGGTGGCAAAAATACTAAATCAGGTCCTTTCTCTTCCGAAATAGAATACCAATTATTAACAGTTTCTAAAAATGTTTATTATTAAACAGTATATATTTCATTCATAGTAATTTCATAAAATAGTTATTAACAAGAATCATAATCTTAAACTCATACAACGGTTCTCATAATATAGCAAAAGTCATATTATGACCTTAAATATAAAATTCAGGGAAAACTTCAAAAAACCCCTTGTACTATACATGATGTGCACTTTAGTCTAAAAACTTCAAAAATATACAAAAAGGACCTGTTACTTTGCGTTTTGTGCAAAGAACTCCAAAATAGTAACAAACATTACATTTTGGATGGAAACGCGCATGTGCAATGCATGTACACATTTGAAATTTCTTCCCCCAAATGCAATCTTCTTCTTCCTCTTGCCCATACCCTAGAATCGTCGTCTTCTTTTTCTTCTTCTTCCTCTTTTTCTTTACAGTCACCTGAAATCATCGTTGCTCAGCCACTTAAGCCAAATTCGCGCACCACCACAGTTGAGACTTAGGCGAGTGGGTTTGGTTCAAAAATGGGTGCATCACGGGATGGAAAATCTAGGCTATGTGACAAAACTTAGATCTAGGCGATGCGACAAAACTTGTGGGTTGCGGATCTGGAACAGGTTATGAACAGTGGGTCGTATAGGTCATGGCTGGCTTGGAACGGTGGAGTCTAGTGGCTCGTAGTGGTGGTTTGCGCGAGGTGGATCTGGGTTTTTGGGGGTTCTGTTTTGGTGCACGGTGAAGGTAGATCTGGTGTGGTGAAGGCAAAGTGGCAATGATGGTGGCTGACAACCCGAGGTTTGGGTGGCTGGATGGCGGCTGGATGGTTCTGGGCTTATGGTTCGAGGAAAAGCTGCACGATTCTGGACTTGTGGTCTAAGGAAGAAGACCGTGTTTGGAGGAAGAAATTCCAGACGTGCACGTGCGTTGCACGTGCGCGTTTCCATCCAAAATGTAATGTCTGTTATGATTTTGGAGTTCTTTACACAAAATGCAAAGTAACAGATCCTTTTTACACATTTTTGAAGTAACAGGACCAAAGTGCACATCACATATAGTACAAGGCATGTTAAGCAAGTATTAAGCTACCTCTATAACCATTTACAAGTCTAACATGTTGAAGAGGATGTTATACTATAGATGCTACTCGAATAACTAAATTCAGAATGTTATTAGTATATCATAAGCATTATTGCATAGCTAAAGAATCGTCAGCACTCAGCCCAAATCAAAGGAGCAAGAAAAGCCCTTTGCAAATTCAGTAGAGGAGTAAGAAAAACCCTCAACTAAGAGTAAAGGAGTAAGAAAAACACTTTACTAAGGTTAAAGGAGCGACAAAAGCCCTTTGTCGTGGGATGTGACATTGCACAAACATCATCAAAATACATTTCATTAACATCACATTTATCATTTCGATGTGCATCCACATATTATTCTATTTGAAATGTTATATTACATAGTTATCATGGATTTGTATTTCGAATGATTCTGTTTGATGTTATACTACTGAGAATTTTTGAATTCTTGTAACATCCTAATACTAGTTCTAATAGCGTATCCAGAATTACATATTAGTAACTAGAATTAAGCATGTCACTTAATACTAATAAAATAATTTGAAATTTTGTTTATACAATATACGCAAAATAATGATCCTGTTGATGGTAAAGATTACGTACATATACTCTGAATAATAGTATATATACAAAATATATTACAATACTCAACATTTATATATTTTGTTCCAAAATACTGAATATACATTTCAATAATATAAAACAACATTAAAAACTAGTCTACATCTTCATCTTCTATCTCCTTGCTTAAGAGCTTGCCCATGGAAATATTATAGAATACACATAAAACCGGATGAGAATTCAAGGAATTCTCAATAATACTATTAAAAAAATATGTGTCATCATAATACCTCCAGCTGCTTCGAGATAAAAATCATTTAAAAAAAACTCATTTATAAAGTAGGAAGGTAGCAAAAGCCAAATCTATTCCTTCTTCTTCCCAAGGCAGAAATCCAATTTATCATTTAATAAAAATAATCATTATATAATCAAATAATTCATATCATTCATCACACATCAATATTAATCAAATATCATTGTTTAACATATTCAAATATCTTTATTTATCATTTAATATTATTCTTCATATCTTATCATCAAATGGGTAGAGAAGGAATGTCCATCTCCTAAGGGAAAAATCTGCAAGTGCACGGGTCAACAAGTAATATATAAGAGTTAGAGTATTGTGTCCCAAGGGAATGACAATTAAAGAAGTACTAAAACTTGACCAATTTCCACAAATTCTTATCCAAGCAATCAAAATGTGAGAGTAGTTTGCAATTGAAATAACAACTTAAAAGGAATAAAATAAGAATGCACCAAACACCAAGTTCACAAGAGAAAGATGAGAATGAGTAAGGCCTAGGGGTCCTTATTCACTTGCTACTTCAAAGAATAACTACAATTCACAAGCATCTATCAACGGATTGATTTTGTTAGCTAAAAACAAGCAACAGATAAAAGCCTATTTCTAGGACAATTACCCATGTGAGACCTATCAAATCCACTATGTGTCCATGTGAGTTAGCATAAGAATCACTCATTAAGACTAATTATCAAACACTTGCTATATATGACCAAGGGGTATGTGTCCATCCACTTAGCTAATCAATACAACCCAACCAATTGAATGTATTGAACATGCATCAACCATACCATATTCATATTCACAAATCCCTATGTCTAGTTCATTGAAACACTAAAATCATGCAATTGATGGCCAAACAATAGCAAGCATTAAGCATAGGTATGGAAGAACAAAATCAATTTCATTGATAGAAACTTAACAAATTACAAGATATTCAAATCCATAGCAAGATCCTAGAGAACCCCTAGATTAGAGTTTAGTTACACATCATGAAAGAAGAGAAAACATATGAAGTCATAAAACCCATCAAGTTACAAATCAAGAGAGAAAATGGGAAGAATGAACAAAAATGGAGGGAATCCAAGCTTGATCTTCCTTTCTTGATCTTGATTCTTCACTTAAATCACCTCTATCTTCAGTGGTTTTCTCCTCTCTCCCTTTCTCTATGAAGCTCGTGCTTGGTGACCACCCAAGATCCTCAATATGCCCTTAAAAATCTGATTAAAAAACTAATTTTGCGGACTAAGATTTTTCCCATGCCTAGGCGTGGTTAAGAAACACGTGTTGTTAAGTGCTAGCCACGCCTAGGCGTGACTTTCCCACGCCTAGGCATGGATATCTCTATCTGAAAGTCCTGAAAACCTGAGAGTGTCACACCTAGGCGTGGCTTTTTCATGCCTTGGTGTGGGTTGGCTGATTTCCTTCTTTCTTGCTTCCTTCCACATTTGAGCTCCTTTTTGCTTTCCTCATCCCTACCAAGGTCTTTCCATCTTGAATATCTGCTTCAAAACATTGCTTAAGTTCATCAAACCATAATCCATCCCAATTTCTTAAATACAATCATCAAATATTCAATTCTTAAACATCTGAGATAACAAGCTTAAATCATCAAGATCATGTAAGAATTGAATATTTGGGCTTCAAAACTTAAGCATGGCATGCTCATATATATTCAAATTCAATTGAAATAACTTCATTTCCTGAAGTTATCACACCCCCAAATAATGATTTGCTAGTCCTCGAGCAAACTAATCCAAGCAAGGGAAGAAGGAATACAATCCAATACAAAAAACATGGGGCAAATTGAAATAGAGCATAGCCAGTTTCTAATCACCATTCATACCCTCAGAAATCACTTCTCAACCTCACAACAAGGTCCACACATGCAAGAAAATTCCAACTTTCATGATTACCCTTGAATTCAATTTTTGTACGTGATTGATTTCCCAAATTTATGTGTTTAAGACCCTTTTCTAATCTTGAAGAGCAAGCTGGATGAATTTATAAAATGCACATGCACTCTCAAAAGAATGTCTTTCATCCCTTTCTCCACTAATGTAGGCAACACACAATCAAAGATCATAAGAGTCTTTTAAGCTTATAATGTAAGGCTAAGGGTAATGGCTAAGAAAGAAGGGGAAGAATTTAAATTCAAATATTGAACACATGATCACACATTTCCATTGCATCAAGCCAAGCATGTAAGATGCACAAAAGGAATCCAAAATGAAGAATCAACCCTCTTTATTCTAATTTTTTCTTTTAATATAGAAGAACAAATATACATGATTATTTTCTTTGCTAAAGGAGGCTACATTTTGTATAGCAGCCCACACATTTTTTTCTTTCTCTATTCTTGTCTTTTTTATTATTTTTTTATTATTTTTTTATTATTTTTTTCTTTTTTTTTGTTTTAATTTTGAACAAGAGTTGGTTCCCAATTGATCCTAGTTTCCTAGTACCATGCAAAATAATTTGGCTCAAATCAACAAAAATGCCTAACCTTACGTTCAATAAGGGACATGTAATGAGGGTAAGAGTTTTTTTTTCTTTTTAAGCATGGGTGAAAGGGGTGGAGAATGTAGGTTTTAAGAAGGAAAAATTAGGCCACACATGTAACGCCCCAATTTTTAGAAAATATTCTGAATGTACTGTTTTCTGTTTTTCATGCTTTTGTATGAATGACCGCTATGTCCCTATTTTTCTGTTCTCGATTTACTCAGATGAAAACAATTACGATAATACAGTTCAAATTTTATTTGATCGTTTTACGTAATTTGTTTCGAGACATAAAATAAAAATTTTTCTCGAACTCTTGTATTAATTTTTCTGAAAGATATACTGACTAAATAATACTTCTTGGATATTTTATTTGAACGTTTTGGACGATTACCTACGTTGTGGGAAAAAATGGAAAATGACCGTTACGTCCCGAACGTACTGTTTTCTCTGTTTTTGTCTGTTTTTAATTGTTTTCTTCTTGATTTAATGCCGAAAAATACGTCATGTGATTTTATATGAACTTTTTGTGTGATTTGCTCGAAGCGGGAAAATAATATTTTCCTGGCCGGGAAAATCTTATTTGATTATTTAGAATTGGGGGATCTTACTTAACCCGATTGAATGAGACTAAAAATAATCTTTTAATTTTTAGGATTTAAGCCGTCCAATAAAAATAATTTTATATTATTATAATATTATTTTATTAGTCGAAGATGTTTTAGTGACAAGTGGACCCGAAATATTTTGCGGGACCCACAATTAGCCGAAAACGGTTAAATCGGTAGCTTAGATAATCACCGTAAGTCGTAGAACTTTCCGAAACAGTGACTCACTAGTGACGACTCAACAGAGCATTTATTACGCAGTGTGACTAAGCCATGTGAGTCACCGGGAACCAACCAATGAGAAGTAGGCTTGCTCACCAAGGCTTAATCTTAGCCTTTGATTCATCCAATGGCTTGGATGAAGCCAAGCAAGGTGCCCACCTTGCACCCCACTTGAAGTCCACGGCCAAGAGGCCTTTGGTGACCTAAAAATCACTTTGTCTTCATCACTTTTCTCTCTTCTCTCTCATCAAGAACCCTAGCCACCATTCTTGCCCATTTTCTTCCTTCCATTCGGCCAAGACACAAACTACACCATCCAACCATCCAAAAATTTTTCTAACCAAGTTTCCTTAATCTAAACACCATTCTAAGAACCTTTGTAGTTGGGAGTTTCTTCAAATTCTTCCATCTAAGGCTTGGAAACCAACCTTGGAAGTTTTACCTAGAAGGTGAAATTTCATACTTTTCTTTTCTCTCTTCTTTTTCAAAGTTCTAAGCCATGATTTTTCCATGGTTTAGCTTCTTTTTCATGGTTAGTAACATGTAGGTTTTGTTTGAGATTTTTAGGTGTTTGGTGGAGTGAAAACCGTGACCTAAGGAGGTGAGAAAGCAAGTTTTTGTCTTCATTTAAGGTAAGAGGAAGACAATTCTTATCATCCCTTGATGGTGGTAAGAAGATGAGTTGTTTGTAGAATCCATAAGGATTCGGTTGTGGTGTGTTTATTGATGTGTATTTGTTAATTTTTGTGGTTGCTAGTAGCTTAAGTGTTATGTGTTAGTAGCTTTCTTATTTGGTAATTGTAATAATCTTGCATGTCTAATAGCTTTTGATTGTATGTCTATAAGCTTTAAATTAGGTTTATGTGTTAGAAATATTTTGCATGTGTTAGAGATATTTTGTAGGTGTTAGAGATATAAATGCATGTGTTAGGATTGTATGATAAGCCATAGGATGTGAATAACATGTGTAAGTTTGCATGAGTGTTCCAAAGAACACAATCCAATAGCTCACGGCAATGTCAAAGTGTGAGGACCAAAATGTTCTCTTGTTTTTCCTAAAGTGTAACTTAATTAACCTAGGAGAATCAAGAAAGTTTCAAGTTGATTTGATCAAAGAAAAATGCATTTAGAAATCAAATGGTACAAACTTAGTATTTTGGGCCAACATGCCTAAAGGATTAAATTGACTATAGATAACTATTTTCTAAAATGATTTAATGAACTTAGACTATAGAATACATTTGATATGATTTAAAAGGTGAAAGACATTTTGGAAATCAAATGCAAAAGTTTTATAAAATTCGGCCAACATGCCACTATAGGAATTCATGATTTTAAAAACTTGTTTCTAAACCTTTTTCAATTAAAAAGAAACAATATAAGTTAAGAAGAAATTTTACTCGTAATGATTTATGGAGGAACCAATTGATTAGAAGTAAGTCTAAAGGGTTAAAATTTATAATTAGGAAGGAAATACAGTAATGTTAAGAAATTTTCTAACATATAGCTCACTTTTGGTTTTGAAGCATGTTAGAGATTTCAAAAAGAATTTAATGAAATGGTTAAAAATTAGGTAAATAGAAATTTTATGGAAAATTTAGAAAATCATTATTATAAGTTTATAAACAAAATGCTGTCAATTTTTAGTAAAAATTGAACCTATAGGATAGTCAAAATATCCTAATGACAGTATACGGTATGAAAAATTATTCTACGTAGTTTAAATGTACTAAATATTATTTCTATCTATTTAAATGGTAATTTTAAAGGCATCCGAATAAGAAAATGATTTAAAAATCCTACGCGATTGAGAAAACGTATTAAAAATGCTACGCGATTTTAAAAACAAAAAATATCTTTACCCGATTTTTAAACGTTTGTAAAAACGACGAGATTTCAAAAACGCGATAAAATTTCTACGCGATTGACCGTTACTCAGTATTTATTTTTCGCTGTCGGGAAAATGTGAACCCGTCATGAGCTTTTGAGGTTATTACTGCTGTCGGGAAAAAGTGAACCCGTACAGGCTTTCTGCCATTGAGGGCATATATTCTTATCTTGAGGGCATTTTCGTAATTTCATATATTTGGAATTATGTTTTGTCTTTATACCGATTTTTGGTGTTTTGGGTTGACGAGACGAATCACATCGTGTTGTCGATGCGATAAGTGTAGTGTAGTTTATTGTTCTAATAAACTTGGAGACTTTAGTGTACGGGATCCCACATGTGGACAGTTGGTAGCTCCGCTGGGCCGTGGTAAATCGATAGCACACTAATGTACTCGACATACACTATATTTAATCGAGGTTTGTAAAGTCTAGTAGTACATTGCCTATAGTGCCACAACGGGAGACCGTGAACTATACTACGCCTGGATGGTGGATTCCCAGTGTCGTAGGCTATTGACGCAACGTGTGACCGCGTAATAGTTGGTTGGGCAGCCGTGGTACTAATAGATTTTGCAAGTCATTCTCTCGATATCTGTTTTGGGTTTAGCTCCATGGAGTAGGGTTGTGTTTTGGTGTATTTGAGTATATCTTGGATAATATTCCATTTTTCTCTATTTATCTTTATCTGGTAACATCTTGGATGTTTTTACATTTTCTCTATTTGTATTTATCGATAATTTTTTTATGTTAGTTGTCTATTTCTTATCCTATTTTATCCGTGAGATTGATTTATCTGTGTGAATTTCTTTATTTGTGTTATATCTGTGATATTCTGAAACACTAGGATATTTAATATGTATTACTGTTATAGCTTCTTCGTATTGTATAAACTGTTTAGTAATTAATTGTCGTCTTCTTATTTGCCATGTTGTGATGATTTTATGTTGTCTTACCTCTTTATTGTATGTGTCTCTTGTCTATTTATTTTATACGGTAAAGAGTTTGAAGAGGAAGAAGAGGAACAACCTCTTGAGATCGTGTACCCTGAGGAAGAGGGAGATCAATGGACCGACGATCGGTTTACGATCAAGAACCATCCGATCATCCATATCCTCTGGATTGATTGTGGGGATGGCGACGCCTTGAGGATTTTGGGATTCATAGAGCGATATTCCATGGAGGTGATCCGCTTGGCATTTACGAGGAGATCGTGCTTCGTTACCTATCTTTGGACGTATGACCGTGATTCTATGTCATCGGTTTGATGGAGATCCGATTGCGACGACGACGTTATTTCTGCACTTAGAGTTACCCTTATCCATTAGGCGTTATTGGGGTCTTGAAAACCCCGAGCCTAGTGAGATAAGCATCGTGTCGACTGCGCGATCCCGTTATCGCCGTGTGTCGAGACATCAGGGATATTTATCTCCTGATGATCATTTTCACACCGAGAGTGATCCATCAGAGGATTAGATAATCATGATGTTTTTTTTGGGCGCGTCAGCGTATGTCTGTATATATTAACTCTTTTATTGCTTTCTTTATTGTTTTTGTTTAAATAGTTGTAGTCTTAGTTGTAAATTATATGTACAGGTTTATAACTTAACCATATGTATATTATTAGTGATGATGTTTTTTTTTATTTCGTATTTTCCGCATTATCTTTTTATTACATATTTACGTTTATCGGAATTATTTTTACAACCCGTAATAATTTTAACAAATATTCCGTAACTTGGGTAGATTTTATTTCTATTTATTTTATTTTATTTTATGTGTGACATCCTCCAAAGGGGTGTTATATTAGTTGGTATCGAGCCCAAGTTAGAGTCTTTTGGAGTTGTGGTTGGGTCTGTTTTTGTTTGTCTTTGTGTGATTCTCTCAGTGATCTTTGTGATTTATATCCTTTTGGAAATATCTTAAAGGATGTATCGACTTTGTTTTGTTATGTTTGAAGAAAGAAGATGGCTGGTAGAGGTAGAGGACGTGCTAACGTAAATCGAGATGAGGACCCGATGTTGGTTCTTCTTGAGGCTATGCGGCGGATGGTGAAGTGATTACTCGAAGAAAATTTGAGAGCGACCCAACAACAAGATGCTACGGTGATGCCCTAAATTTATCTGAATTTAGGCGTCATAATCCGCCACAATTTAGAGGCGAGGTGGATCCGAGAAAGCGAGTCGGTGGATGCAAGATTTAGAGAGAATATTTGAGGGGATGAGATGTACGGATGAAAAGAAAGTGACTTATGTTTTTTTCATGCTTTGAGAGGAGATGCAGAACATTGGTGGAGAGGAATCCGCCGAGTGTTGCAAGTCAAGAAGGACTGAGATCACTTGGGAAGTATTTTCTAATACTTTTCTGGATAAGTATTTTCCTGCAAGTGCTAGGCATGCCAAGGAAATGGAATTTCTTGGTTTGCGACAGGGGAATATGACGGTGAATGAGTATGCCACAAAATTTGAGAGTTTGTCTCAATTCTCAGATTATGCTCAAACACAACAAGATGATGTGTGGAGATGCAGGAAGTTTGAATCAGGTTTAAGGGTGGAACTGAAACGAGGAGTGGTATCTTTGAGGATGACTCAGTTTCATGCGTTGGTGGATGCGTGTGCTCGACTTGAAGAGTTGGAGCCATCTAGAGATCAGAGGAATCAGAATTTTGGACCGACAAGGTTCCAGAGAGGTGGAGGTAGTAATGCCAATCGGTTTCAGCGTAAGCCGTATACCAGGCCAACGGGAAGTCAATCTCAACGACCATCTGTTAGTGGAAGTGCAAGTGGTAGTGGAGCGGATGCAGGGGTGGCGTTTACGCCAACGTGTTTTAAGTGCGGGAAGAAAGGTCATATTTCTCCCGAGTGTACGATTAAAGGTACGCTTTGTTTTAATTGTAAGCAACCTGGGCACATATCAAAGGATTGTCCACAAAGGAGAGAAAACCCGCATTCGGTATGTTAAAGCTAATCAGCAGAAGTCTGGAAGTACTCAACCGAGATCTGGAGGACGAGTGTATACAATGATGGGATCTGAGATTTCTAAGTCTGATGATCTTATTCAAGGAGAAGGAGATATTGGAGGTAACCTTCTGACTGTCTTGTATGATTCTGGAGCTACACATTCCTTTATTGCATATGATTGTGTAGAAAGGTTGAAGTTGCCCATATCTTCTCTGAATGTTATGTTGAATGTATCTACACCAACTGCTAAACCTGTAGTTACTTCTAAGGTCTGTTTGGATTGTCCTATTGTTGTGAAGGACCGTTTGTTTTTGGTTGATTTGATTTGTTTGCCTCTCATTGAGATAGATGTAATCTTAGGGATGGACTGGTTATGTTCTAACCATATCCTCATAGATTGTGCGAAGAAAACTATAGTTTTTCCTAAGGAAGAAGAGTCTGGATTCTTAACTGCATTGTTAAGGTCAAGTCTTTGTTGAGAAATGGAGCACAGGGATATCTGGTATTGTCTTCTCTAGAAGTTAAGAATGAGAAGGATGTGAATATTATTCCTGTTGTCAATGATTTTCCGGATGTTTTTCCTGACGATGTACCTGGTTTACCGCCTGAGCGGGAGATCGAGTTCTCAATTGATTTAGTACCGGGAACAGGTCCTATCTCAATTGCACCATATCGTATGTCGCCAGTAGAGTTGGAGGAGCTGAAAAAGCAATTGGTGGAACTGTTGGAGAAAGAATTTGTACGGCCTAGTGTTTCCCCATGGGGTGCACCAGTGCTTTTGGTCAAGAAGAAGGATGGAACATCACGACTTTGTGTGGACTATCGGCAGCTGAACAAGGTGACTATCAAGAATAAATATCCGCTTCCAAGAATTGACGATTTGATGGATCAATTGAGAGGAGCTGTGATATTTTCCAAGATAGATCTACGATCAGGTTATCACCAGATTCGTGTGAAAGGGGAAGTTGGGATGAATTTTTATCTTTGATAGAATTCACCTACAACAATAGTTTTCACGCAAGCATCGGAATGGCACCTTATGAAGCATTGTATGGAAGACGATGTCGAACGCCGTTATGCTGGTATCAAGATGGAGAAAGTATGACTGTTGGACCGGAGCTTGTACAACAAACTACGGATAAAGTCAAGATGATACAAGAAAAGATGAGGACGACGCAGCAGACAAAAGAGTTACGCGAGATAAGCGAAGACGACTGTTGAATTTGAGGAGGGTGAGCATGTATTTCGAGAGTTACTCCTACGACCGGTGTCGGAAGAGTAATTAAGTCTAAGAAGCTTAC
Organism: Ormosia emarginata; assembly: GCA_029884605.1. Classification (NCBI taxonomy): domain Eukaryota; kingdom Viridiplantae; phylum Streptophyta; class Magnoliopsida; order Fabales; family Fabaceae; genus Ormosia; species Ormosia emarginata. Next base: position 6,914,053 of record JAQQTP010000056.1, on the reverse strand, counting down.
TCCTAAATTCATTGGACCATATCGATTATCCGACGTATTGGTCTGTAGCATATCGATTGCTTTGCCGCCGTTTCTATCCAATTTGCATGACGTGTTTCATGTGTCTCGATTCTGGTATATGCCGATCCGACACATGTTATACGGTCGATGACGTACAATTAAAGGAGAATTTAACTTACGAAACTTTACCTCGTCGATAGAGGACGAGAAGGTAAAGCGACTTCGAGGAAGATGATCGAGTGGTGAAAGTTATATGGAATGATGTGACGGGTGAGGCTACCTGGGAGCTGGAAGATAAAATGAAGGATCGTATCCTCATTTGTTCGGATGAACATCAAATTTCGAGGACGAAATTTTTATTTGTTGGGGAGTGTTGTAACGCCCCAATTTTTAGAAAATATTCTCGAATGTACTTGTTTTACTTTTTCATGCTTTTGTATGAATGACCGCTATGTCCCTATTTTTCTGTTCTCGATTTACGTATGAAAACAATTACGATAATACTGAGGTTCAAATTTTATTTGATCGTTTTACGTAATTTGTTTCGAGACAAGATAAAATAAAAATTTTTCTCGAACTCTTCAGTATTAATTTTTCTCGAAAGATATACACTAAATAATACTGCTGGATATTTTATTTGAACGTTTTGGACGATTACCTACGTTGTGGGAAAAAAGCGAGAAAATGACCGTTACGTCCCCGAACGTCTTGTTTTCTCTGTTTTTGTCTGTTTTTAATTGTTTTCTTCTTGATTTAATGCCGAGAAAATATGCCGTCTGTGATTTTATATGAACTTTTTGTGTGATTTGCTCGGCGGGAAAATAATATTTTCCTAGGGCGGGAAAATCTTATTTGATTATTTAGAATTGGGGATCTTACTTAACCCGATTCTGAATGAGACTAAAAATAATCTTTTAATTTTTAGGATTTAAGCGTCCAATAAAATAATTTTATATTATTATAATATTATTTTATTAGTCAGGATATTTTTAGTGACAGTGGACCCGGAAATATTTTGCGGGACCCACAATTAGCCGAACGGTTAAATCGGTAGCTTAGTTAATCACCGTAAGCTGTAGAACTTTCCAGAACAGGCTGACTCAGCTAGCTGACTCAGCAGAGCATTTATTACGCAGTGTGACTAAGCCATGTGAGTCACCGGGAACCAACCAATGAGAAGTAGGCTTGCTCACCAAGGCTTAATCTTAGCCTTTGATTCATCCAATGGCTTGGATGAAGCCAAGCAAGGTGCCCACCTTGCACCCCACTTGAAGTCCACGGCCAAGAGGCCTTTGGTGACCTAAAAATCACTTTGTCTTCATCACTTTTCTCTCTTCTCTCTCATCAAGAACCCTAGCCACCATTCTTGCCCATTTTCTTCCTTCCATTCGGCCAAGACACAAACTACACCATCCAACCATCCAAAAATTTTTCTAACCAAGTTTCCTTAATCTAAACACCATTCTAAGAACCTTTGTAGTTGGGAGTTTCTTCAAATTCTTCCATCTAAGGCTTGGAAACCAACCTTGGAAGTTTTACCTAGAAGGTGAAATTTCATACTTTTCTTTTCTCTCTTCTTTTTCAAAGTTCTAAGCCATGATTTTTCCATGGTTTAGCTTCTTTTTCATGGTTAGTAACATGTAGGTTTTGTTTGAGATTTTTAGGTGTTTGGTGGAGTGAAAACCGTGACCTAAGGAGGTGAGAAAAGCAAGTTTTTGTCTTCATTTAAGGTAAGAGGAAGACAATTCTTATCATCCCTTGATGGTGGTAAGAAGATGAGTTGTTTGTAGAATCCATAAGGATTCGGTTGTGGTGTGTTTATTGATGTGTATTTGTTAATTTTTGTGGTTGCTAGTAGCTTAAGTGTTATGTGTTAGTAGCTTTCTTATTTGGTAATTGTAATAATCTTGCATGTCTAATAGCTTTTGATTGTATGTCTATAAGCTTTAAATTAGGTTTATGTGTTAGAAATATTTTGCATGTGTTAGAGATATTTTGTAGGTGTTAGAGATATAAATGCATGTGTTAGGATTGTATGATAAGCCATATGATGTGAATAACATGTGTAAGTTTGCATGAGTGTTCCAAAGAACACAATCCAATAGCTCACGGCAATGTCAAAGTGTGAGGACCAAAATGTTCTCTTGTTTTTCCTAAAGTGTAACTTAATTAACCTAGGAGAATCAAGAAAGTTTCAAGTTGATTTGATCAAAGAAAAATGCATTTAGAAATCAAATGGTACAAACTTAGTATTTTGGGCCAACATGCCTAAAGGATTAAATTGACTATAGATAACTATTTTCTAAAATGATTTAATGAACTTAGACTATAGAATACATTTGATATGATTTAAAAGGTGAAAGACATTTTGGAAATCAAATGCAAAAGTTTTATAAAATTCGGCCAACATGCCACTATAGGAATTCATGATTTTAAAAACTTGTTTCTAAACCTTTTTCAATTAAAAAGAAACAATATAAGTTAAGAAGAAATTTTCTGTAATGATTTATGGAGGAACCAATTGATTAGAAGTAAGTCTAAAGGGTTAAAATTTATAATTAGGAAGGAAATACAGTAATGTTAAGAAATTTTCTAACATATAGCTCACTTTTGGTTTTGAAGCATGTTAGAGATTTCAAAAAGAATTTAATGAAATGGTTAAAAATTAGGTAAATAGAAATTTTATGGAAAATTTAGAAAATCATTATTATAAGTTTATAAACAAAATGCTGTCAATTTTTAGTAAAAATTGAACCTATAGGATAGTCAAAATATCCTAATGACAGTATACGGTATGAAAAATTATTCTACGTAGTTTAAATGTACTAAATATTATTTCTATCTGTTTAAATGGTAATTTTAAAGGCATCCGAATAAGAAAATGATTTAAAAATCCTACGCGATTGAGAAAACGTATTAAAAATGCTACGCGATTTTAAAAACAGAAAAATATCTTTACCCGATTTTTAAACGTTTGTAAAAACGACGAGATTTCAAAAACGCGATAAAATTTCTACGCGATTGACCGTTACTAGTATTTATTTTTTCTTTGTCGGGAAAATGTGAACCCGCATGTGGCTTTTGAGGTTATTACTACTGTCGGGAAAAAGTGAACCCGTCATGGCTTTCTACGCCATTGAGGGCATATATTCTTATCTTGAGGGCATTTTCGTAATTTCATATATTTGGAATTATGTTTTGTCTTTATACCGATTTTTGGTGTTTTGGGTTGACGAGACGAATCACATCGTGTTGTCGATGCGATAAGTGTAGTGTAGTTTATTGTTCTAATAAACTTGGAGACTTTAGTGTACGGGATCCCACATGTGGACAGTTGGTAGCTCCGCTGGGCCGTGGTAAACCGATAGCACACTAATGTACTCGACATACACTATATTTAATCGAGGTTTGTAAAGTCTAGTAGTACATTGCCTATAGTGCCACAACGGAGACCGTGAACTATACTACGCTGGATGGTGGATTCCCGTGTCGTAGGCTATTGACGCAACGTGTGACCGCGTAATAGTTGGTTGGGCAGCCGTGGTACTAATAGATTTTGCAAGTCATTCTCTCTGATATCTGTTTGGGTTTAGCTCCATGGAGTAGGGTTGTGTTTTGGTGTATTTGAGTATATCTTGGATAATATTCCATTTTTCTCTATTTATCTTTATCTGGTAACATCTTGGATGTTTTTACATTTTCTCTATTTGTATTTATCTGATAATTTTTTTATGTTAGTTGTCTATTTCTTATCCTATTTTATCTGTGAGATTGATTTATCTGTGTGAATTTCTTTATTTGTGTTATATCTGTGATATTCTGAAACACTAGGATATTTAATATGTATTACTGTTATAGCTTCTTCGTATTGTATAAACTGTTTAGTAATTAATTGTCGTCTTCTTATTTGCCATGTTGTGATGATTTTATGTTGTCTTACCTCTTTATTGTATGTGTCTCTTGTCTATTTATTTTATACGGTAAAGAGTTTGAAGAGGAAGAAGAGGAACAACCTCTTGAGATCGTGTACCCTGAGGAAGAGGGAGATCAGCAGACCGACGATCAGTTTTACGATCAAGAACCATCCGATCATCCATATCCTCTGGATTGATTGTGGGGATGGCGACGCCAGGATTTTTGGGATTCATAGAGCTGATATTCCATGGAGGTGATCTGGCTTGGCATTTACGAGGAGATCGTGCTTCTGTTACCTATGCTGGACGTATGACCGTGATTCTATGTCATCAGTTTGATGGAGATCCGATTGCGACGACGACGTTATTTCTGCACTTAGAGTTACCCTTATCCATTAGGCGTTATTGGGGTGCTGAAAACCCTGAGCCTAGTGAGATAAGCATCGTGTCGACTGCGCGATCCCGTTATCGCCGTGTGTCGAGACATCAGGGATATTTATCTCCTGATGATCATTTTCACACCGAGAGTGATCCATCAGAGGATTAGATAATCATGATGTTTTTTTTTAGGGCGCGTCAGCGTATGTCTCGTATATATTAACTCTTTTATTGCTTTCTTTCTTGTTTTTGTTTAAATAGTTGTAGTCTTAGTTGTAAATTATATGTACGGTTTATAACTTAACCATATGTATATTATTAGTGATGATGTTTTTTTTTTATTTCGTATTTTCCGCATTATCTTTTTATTACATATTTCTGTTTATCAGGAATTATTTTTACAACCCGTAATAATTTTAACAAATATTTCGCAACTTGGGTAGATTTTATTTCTATTTATTTTATTTTATTTTATGTGTGACATCCTCCAAAGGGGTGTTACAACACACACGCACATTAGGCTTCAAAGGGGTACTAGGGATCTCATTCAATTAAGGTTGGCTTGAAAGGCCCAATCGGTCCAAAGAAGTGTCCTAGTCATTTCTTCAAAAATGCATCGCCAAGGATTTCGCCTCGAAAAGGAATCAAACAAGCCTCTAAAATGCAAATTGACTATACATATGCCTTTCATAAATTTTCTCCAATCATGCATTTCATTCATATTCCAAAATCCACCACACATGCAATAGGGAAATACACTCATACATATTTATAGCAATAAGTGTAAGCACAAAATTTGAATATTTACAAGTGATTTCTCAAGCAATGAGGCATATATTTGATCTACACAATCATCAGATACTCAAATCAGAATTCTGGCATGCACAAATTCAACCTACTTCCCAGCACACTAATCATTTAAATGCATATTCACAGGCATCCCATTTTTCCCAAACAAGCTCTCTCAGATCCATCAAATACACAAAATAAAATAATCATTGATATCACCAAAGCAATTAGAACATAAAAATTACTTCATCAAAATAAATAGTTCTAACACCAATGTCAAAAGCAAAGGAGTGAAGGAAATCAATATACATCCAGAAAATAAGTCAGCTAGGAGTTCAAAAAGATAATAATTTCCCCCTCAAACCTAAGGCATGCAGTGTGATGATCACATATATACATTAATAAACCCTCATTTTTAGTCATTTACACTCTCCATGTACTTAATTGATTAAGCCTAGTTATGTTTTGTAAGTTTGGACTCAAATTGGACTTAATTGATTTTTTCAGCACTATTTTGGTCTTACGCTGTTTTTGTATTTCGGCCATATCTTGAGTTTTAAATGTCTGATAATTATGAATTTTACCTTCTAGGAAAGATAAGAGAGAGCTCTACAACTTTGATGAAGAGCTCAAAGTCTCAATCAGACATCTAGTAGAGCTAATTGGGCTTGGAAGACAGAACACGAGTTTTGTGTCTGAAACCTGAACAATGTACAAAGAATCAGAGTATAATTCGAGTTTGGGCTTATAAAATGGGCTGAAAATTTGGAATCTGATAAGACCCATATCTACAACTTTCATGTTGAACACAAAACTTGATTCGGGCTCCTTGATGGTGATATTGGGTCTGAAAGTCAAAATAGAGTCTTTGGCTGGGCCTGAACAGTCTGTAGTAATTGAGTCATATCTTGGGCTGTAGGACGAATTTTTGGGTGATTCCAGAGCCATTGGAAAGCTTAGACAATTTCCTAGAGCTTTAATGAAGACCACTTGGCTCAAAAACAACGGAATCAATGAGTTAAGCAATAAATGATTTCGGAGACAAAGAATCTCAATAATCCAACCACTAATTCAATAATCCAACCACCTAACCAATCATCCAACCACTCCACCCACTAATCCACCTACTCTTAATCATTCTCCTTGTTATTTTGTATCCCTACTCTTCTATAAAAGGCACTCAAGTGTTAAGCACTTAGTGTTAGGCTTAGTTTGTACAAGTTAAGGTTATGCTTGTTTATTGTTTTCCTTTGTTGTAATTTTCTCTTGTTCTAAATTGAAGTTATGTTCATCTTTCTCTTCTTCTCTCTTTCTTTCTTCTTATCCATGAGTAACTAAATCTTCATCTTGCTTGGGTGAAAGAGTGAAGCTCTTGGTAATGAAATAAGGTTAGATTATTTTATTTCTTGTGCTTAAATGATATATTATTAAATGAACATTATATGTGTTGTATTTTGTTTCCAATCAATTTAGAAACCTTCTTTGTTAATGGAGATCTTGATTTATTGTAGACAATAGGATTGGCACAGTGAATGCTTGAACTCATTTACAAATGTTGGTAAATAATTAAAGGAATCATAATATGATTGCATATATAATTGAGCTTTGAATGTTACATTTTCTGATTGGAACCTCCGTTGTGTGTGGATTTCAATTGAGTTATAAAGAGAAATAATCTTACTTTTAATTTATTACCAAGAGTGGATCTCCTAACCCAAGCAAGCCCTTAAATTCATTTGCGAACTTGTTTTATTACTTTTGGTGTTGTGACAAATCCTCTTCTTACCTCAATTAATTTTTCTTCATCAATTCCCTGTGGATCGACCTCGGACTCCCGAGAAATTTACTACTTGAGACAACCTGCACTTAGGTTTGCATCCTTAAATCCCGCAGCCAAGTTTTTGGCGTCGTTGCCGGGGTCTTGATTTGAAGTTTTGATTTATTGAGGTTTGTTTTCTTTAATAATATCTATTCTCTCTTCTCCCTCACCGGAGCAAAAGATCGGCTTGCCGATCCTTCGATTTCTTTACTAACTCTCTAACTTTCTAACTATCTAACTCTAACTTACTAACTTGCTAACATACTAACTTTCTAACCTTTATATTTATGTTATTTATTTTTGCTTTTTAATTTTATTTTATTTTATTTTTGTAATTTTTTTTTTTTCGATGGGGGTAACTCTCCTTTTATTTGACGCACTAATTTAGTGGGGAAACTCTCCCTTTTACTTTTCATTATTTATTTTCCGCAATCTAACTTAATGAAATAATATTTCTTCTTCTCTTCTCTTTTTCTTGGCTCAAGGGGCTCTGTCACTCTCCGGTTTTCATATTTAAATTTACTTTCTGCACTTTATTTTATGTATTTTAATTTCCGCATTTTATTTTCCGTATTTTATTTTTTGTACTTTATTTTTCATTTTATTTTTTTTTTTTTTTTTGGGTGGTTGGTTTATTACTCCACCTTTGTTATATATATATTTTTGGTGGTTGGTTTCTACCACACCATTTTTTTTTAATTTTTATTGGGTGGTTGGTTTCTACCACACCATTTTTTTTTAATTTTTATTGGGTGGTTGGTTTATACCACATCCTTGTTAATATTTAATGGTGGGTTATACCGCCAGCTTGTACATTATTTTTGTTTATTTTAAGTTATTTATGTATTGATGCTTAATTGATATCGTGATTTAAATTCTAGTCGTTTAGTCAAAATTAATTCTGGTACTTTATATATTGATTTGTTCGAATCACAATCACACACAATTGACACAATGGCTAACAATGAAAGTGTACATGATGAACATGAAAATCAACCGTTGCGAACCATGCGTGAATATTTGCAACAACCTCAAAGTTCTAGTCCATCATGTTTTATCTTTCCACTCAATGCTAACAATTTTAGATTTAAGCCAGGTATGATTTCTTTACTTCCTAATTTTCATGGTTTAGAGTCTGAAAGTCCATATTTACATATGAAAGAATTTGAGGAAGTATGTATTGCTTTCAATGATCAAAATTACACTGAAGAGATTGTTAAGCTTAAATTGTTTCCTTTTTCTTTAAAAGATAAAGCAAAATCTTGGCTTAACACTTTGAATCCAAGATCAATTGGCACATGGCAAGAAATGCAAGGTGAGTTCTTAAAGAAATTTTTTCCAACACATAAAACTAATGCTATGAAAAGACAAATCCAAAATTTTTCCCAAAATTCAAATGAAGCATATTTTCAATGTTGGGAACGATTTAAAGATTTGTTAAATTCTTGCCCACATCATGGTTTTAAAAAATGGCGCACTATAAGCTTCTTTTATGAAGGTTTAACTCCTGAAACTAAACAATTTGTGGAAACGATATGCAATGGTGAGTTTCTTGATAAAGAACCTGATGAAGCTTTAGACTATTTGAACCAGTTGGCTGAAAATTCTCAATCTTGGCATAGTACTAATATTTCTGAAAATTTAATTAGATCTAATCTTGCAAGTGCTAATAAAGGAAAATATCACCTTAGTCAAGAGGAAGATCTAAATGCTAGATTTTCCAGTTTGGCTAGAAAGGTTGAAGCCATGGAATTAAGAAAAGCAAAAGAAATCAAATCTGTGCAAAATGAAGAAATTTGTGGTATTTGTGATGACTTAGGACACTCAACACACGAATGTCCTAACATTCCTGTTTTTAAAGAAGTTGTACATGAGCAAGTAAATGCAATGAATAATTTTAAAAAGCCATTTACTTCTTCTTTTTCAGATACATACAATCCAGGATGGAGAAATCACCCGAACTTCAGCTGGAGGAATAATACTCAGTCACAATTCGTGCAACCACCACCTCCTCAGGCACAACAAGACTCTCAAAATTCTCAAGGATATGCACCTTATGTCCCACCATATAGGAAAAACCTTGAAGAAACACTGCTTGCATTCATAGAAAAGCAAGAGGCCATTAATAAACAAAACAATCAAATGATGATTGACATAAAAGAAACTCTTGCCAAACTTACTTCTGCTCTCACCATTCATGAGAAAGGAAAATTTCCTTCTCAACCTCAACCAAATCCCAAAGGTCAGTACAGCCTAAATGAGGGGAGTTCAGAAAACCAACAAACGGACTAAGTCCAGTAAGTGATAACTCTTAGGAGTGGAAAGGTTGTTGAAAAACAAATCCTCGAATCTTGTGAGAAAGAAGATGAGCCAATTCCCCAAGAAAATGAAGAAGTTGACCAAAAGGAGACCAAACTCTCGCCTTCACCCCCATTTCCTCAAGCATTGAAAAATCCAAAGAAATTGGACCATAACACTGGAATTTTTGAAATTTTGAAACAAGTGAAAATTAATATTCCTCTGTTAGATGCTATTAAACAAATTCCTTCTTATGCCAAATATTTGAAGGACTTGTGCACTGTTAAAAGGAAATTAAATGTGAAAAAGAAAGCATTTTTGGCAGAACAGGTAAGCTCCATTCTTCAAAATAATAATGCGTTGAAATATAAAGACCCTGGTTGTCCTACAGTTTCATGCATTATTGGAGAACATAAAATTGAAAAATCTTTACTTGATCTTGGTGCTAGTGTCAATTTGCTTCCATATTCGGTTTATCAAAGAACTCAACTTAGGTGAGTTAAAACCAACTTTTCGTAACTCTTACGCTTACGAGATAGATCAATTAAAATTCCAAGAGGAATAGTGGAAGATGTGTTGGTTCAAGTTGATAAATTCATATATCCTGTGGATTTCATTGTCTTGATCTTGAACGTCCTGGTTGATAGTTGCAAGTCAATTCCTGTTATTTTAGGCCGTCCATTTTTAGCAACATCTAATGCTTTGATAAATTGCAGAAATGGAGTGGTGAAGCTAACATTTGGAAACATGACACTGGATCTTAATGTTTTTAACATGTGCAAGCAACCACAGGAAGTCCTTGATGAAAATGAGGAAGTTGAAGGCATTGAAGCCATTATAGATGATCATCTTCAAAAAGGGAGTTCTTCTGACCCATTAGAAGTTTGTTTAATTAATTCATTTGATTTGCTTGATTGTACAGAGGAAATAGAATACAAAGGAAGAAAGCCAAAATTCGAAGAGCTAAAACCCATGAATGATAATGCTCATGAAGAAGTACCCACACCGGAACTAAAACCATTACCTGCTAGGTTGAAGTACACATTTTTAGGAGAAAAACAAAGCTTTCCTGTGGTAATTTCCTCGTCTCTTACTGAAGAACAAGAAGGAAAGATGTCGCCTCAATGGATGCACCAAGATGGAAGGAAATTTATGACAGAGGTGAAAATTTTTTATTGGGATGACCCATACTTGTTCAAACATTGTCCTGACCAAATTTTTCAGAGATGCGTGCCCGACAGTGAGGTAGGTAGTGTCATTAAATTTTGTCACTTAGAAGCATGCGGAGGTCACTTTTCTTCAAAGAAAATAGGTGCGAAAATCTTGCAGTGCAGATTTTATTGGCCCACTTTATTTAGGGACTGCTATACTTTTTGCAAAAGTTGTGAAAATTGTCAAAAGACAAATCCAATAAAATCCACAATCAAGACAATTTTGAGAAAATCTTTTGAAATTGGTCAAAAAGTTCTGCTTTATGATTCTCGCCTGCACCTATTCCCTAGAAAATTGAGATCTAGCTGGAGTGGTCCTTTTGTTGTCAAACACGTGTATCCTCATGGGGCCGTAGATATTGTGAATCCTAGGAATGGTAATGTGTTTAAAGTTAATGGACAAAGGCTCGAACCATTTCTGAAAAAACCAAGTTGATGAGTTCTTTGTGTTGCCGGTTAAGTGGCGGATACGGTACTCTATGACTCTCAAGTCGGTTTATTTTTCAGTTTCCCAAAATAACTGAATCCTTCTTCTCCTTTAAAATGGATGTCATTCTTTCAAATCTGAGAAAACATTTTCCTTCTCTCCCTCAAAATGCTCTGAAAATAATCTACAAAGTTCGATATGAAAGATTGAGATTGTTAATACACAAAGGTATGCCAGAAGATGTGCACTGGATAATTGAAGCAAAGGTCCGACTAACAGGTGAGTCTTCAATTTCATTTGACTCATACATGCCAGGTCTTAGAAGACGTTCATATTCTAAAAGGAGAAGAGCAAAAAGGTTACAAGTCTGTTACAAATGTGGACGATGGAATTGTAACAAGCGATGTCATACTTTGGGGATGGTTTCCGCAAACAGAGAAGATAAAATTTTCTTCATTAAGAATGGACTGAGTAAGGAGTCATTAGATCATATCTTATTGACTCTTGAGACGCATTCTTGTGGATTGGTGCATCGTGAAATTCTTAATTTGTGGAATCTCTTCAAGGATGAAGAAAAACGCTACAGTCTTGGGAATCTGACTCTAAAAGACCCTGTTTGCCAATTTATAAGAAAATTGGATGGGAAGCTTATCCTCGACTCATAGAAGGCGTTTAAGCCGTTACTGGACATGAAACCAGAGGCAGATGTGAGCCATATCCACAACAATCTGTACATATTATCTTCTTCTTCATGTTTTCTTTTTGAAAAATAAAAAAATAAAAAAAATGAAAAAAATGAAAAAAAAAGAGTCTGAACAAGGGCGATCCGGAAGGAGTACTATGGCTTTAATTAGTTGTGAAGCCCCAGCCTTTGGCTGACCCGTCATTGACTCGGGTGGACCTTTGCACGTTGGTCCTTAAAAAAGTTCGTGTACCATGCTCTGTAGACAGCCGCGCTCCATAACACAATGTTGACCATCTAGGCACTGTGGAGTTGATGGACAGGCAGAAGCGTCCCACTCTGGTTATTAGTGAGAAGTAACCCGCGGCGGCCGAAGCGTATGAGGCATCTGAGCTTGATCCTCTCTTTTATTAGAAGGGACACTCAGCGCCCTGGATGGGATGTTTTGGATCTTGGACATTACGGGTTTCAGATTTTAGCATCTTTGTTGATGTTACGAGCCCAAGTGTGAGCGCTCCAGGTTTCAGACCCAGGATGGAAACCCACGATGGTTTCTTCTTTCTCCCTTCTTCGAATAAGCGGACGTGAGTGTCTACTGCACTGGTGACACGCAGTATAAAGATATGCCACTACTGCACTCATGACGCGCAGTATAAAGATACGCCATGAAAGCTGTACATACAGGTATGTCATCATTTGCTATTATATTTCTTTTATCTTTGTATGATTTTGCTGTATTTCAGTTTTGGACAGACGATCCTTTGAGTAGGGTCCTTTAGGGGTTTCTAGACTTCTTTACCCTGATGGTTTTCTTGAAGTCAAAAATAAAAATAAAAAACAAAAAAAAAACAAAAAAAAAAGCAAAAACAAAAAAAGAGATTCTATGTTCTTTAATTTCAAACTCTTCTGACAACAGCCAACCTACCCTTATAGGTGCAATTATTACCCTTTCCATTCTTTTTCTTATTTAAACACTCCACTTTCTCCACTTTCCTCCAACTCAGAATCAATCAAAGGGAAGGTGAGAATAGAAATGGAAGGTGTTTCTGTTCGTCAACTTAAAAATATCTGTGTATTTTATGGATCTAAGTATGGGAAGGGTTTAGAGTTTGTAAACGCAGCTACCACTCTTGGTCGATCACTTGCTGCGAGGAATATTCATCTTGTATATGGGGGAGGTTGTCGTGGGTTAATGGGGGTTGTATCACTTGCTGCATATATAGGAGGCAGTCAGGTTTTAGGTGTCATTCCTGAACCTTTAGCTCAACAGAACATCACTGGAAAGACAATTGGAGAAGAACTTAAGGTATCATCAATGCATGAACGAATGAAGATACTGTTTGAAAACTCTGATGCATTCATTGCCTTACCAGGTGATTTTGGTACCTTGGAAGAAGTTTTTCAAATTATCTCTTGGGCCCAACTGAACATCCACCATAAACCCATAGGTTTGTTGAATGTAAATAATTTCTTTGATATTTTGTTAATCTTTCTTGACCATGCTGTGGAACATAAATTTATCACACCTTCGGCAAGAAAACTTCTTATCTCTACTTCCACTATTGATGAGTTGATTGATAAATTACAAGCTTTTGTTCATAAACCTGACCCAGCAATAGCTCAGATAGATTGGTCAGCAGGAAGCAGTGAGGGAAACGGGATGAAAAAGGAGCCAGATTTGACACTTCGTTTATAGCTTTTCTTTTGCTTTTATTTATTATACTTTGTTTTTGTTTAAATTTGTGTCAGATTTCTCCAACAGGTAATATCTTCTATCCTTTACTCATCTATATTTTAACATTGAGGACAATGTTGCAATCTAGTTGGGGGGAAGGATAGTTAACTACCAATTTTTTTTTTTCTTTTTTGGGAAGTATGATATGATTGTCATGGACTTATTAAACCAATGAATGATGGCAGAGTAAGGAGTAATTTTACTTCTGAGACGTATCTAAATTAGGAAGTATGTTTAGTGATATAACTATCAGAAACCTATTCTTAGTAAAACCAATTAGTGATGACAGAGTAAGGAGTAAATTTTGGAAACAATTTATTACTCTTGAGACGCATCTTAGTTGGGGTAGTAATTAATTAGTATTGATTTGTGGAAGTAACAAAGTTTTTGTCTTTTGATTTCCTTTGAAAGATTCAAGCGAATGCACTCTCATATCCTTGGAAGTAATTGAAATTCAGGAATCATAGCATGATTGAATAAATTATCTTCTTTCTTAAATTTCACATGCTTGGTTATGGATGTTGAATTGGTGGATAGAGAATGATAGAAATATGCCTTGTGAGATTTTGAGCCTATTAATGAATGGATTGAATATTTGTACCATTCTCTTCTTTCTTGTGTGATTTTCACTCATGGAATTGTTACTCTAGAACTTGCTTTGATTCTTTTTGAGGCTACATTTTCACATGCATACATTAATATGATTGAGGCATTTTAAAATAGCTACTTTGACCAAATAGCCATCCTTGTATATTTTCCATTGTGTAACCCCTTTGAACTTGTTTGACCATTCCTTGTTTTTAGCTCATCTCATCCTTCAAAAAAAAATTAAAAAAAAATTAAAAAAAACATGTTTTTACCCAACCTGAGAAATAAGAGAGCATTGACCTTGTTCTTGAACAAGTGTGGGGGTGTGTATGCAAAATGATCAAAAAAAATTATTGACCACCGTTGTACTTAAAGGATCATCAGAGTTTAGAATAAAGGTGGATGTTTGAAAGTAAAAGGAAGAAAAGGAGAATGATCAAGTCTAACAATGAATTCAATTCACCAATTTGGGATTGATATTCAACAAAACATTAGTCAAATATTGATGATTGTGTATAATGAATGTTCTCAAACATTTTCTCCACTCTAACTATACCATAATGCTCTTTTATTCTCTTTGGTATTTATCTTTTCATATCCATATTATCCCCTCTCCTTTAGCATAACCCCATTACAACCTTGAATAAAGTCCTCTTGATTTTTGTATGCATGTGTTGTGAGTAGCGGAGAAGTAGAAGATAAGCAAGCTTATGATAGTGCAGTTGTTCATGGGTTGAATAGAGTGAAATACTTACCTTTTAGTCATTTACACTCTCCATGTACTTAATTGATTAAGCCTAGTTATGTTTTGTAAGTTTGGACTCAAATTGGACTTAATTGATTTTTTCAGTACTATTTTGGTCTTACGTTGTTTCTGTATTTCAGCCATATCTTGAGTTTTAAATGTCTGATGATTATGAATTTTACTTATAGGAAAGATAAGAGAGAGCTCTACAACTTTGATGAAGAGCTCAAAGTCTCAATCAGACATCTAGTAGAGCTAATTGGGCTTGGAAGATAGAACACGAGTTTTGTGCCTGAAACCTGAATAGTGTACAGTAATCAGAGCATAATTCGAGTTTGGGCTTATAAAATGGGCTGAAAATTTGGAATCTGAAAGTTAAGACCCATATCTACAACTTTCATGTTGAACACAAAACTTGATTCGGGCTCCTTGATGGTGATATTGGGTCTGAAAGTCAAAATAGAGGTGCTGAAATTGGGCCTGAACAGTCTATAGTAATTGGGTCATATCTTGGGCTGTAGGACGAATTTTTTAGTGATTCCAGAGCCATTGGAAAGCTTAGACAATTTCCTAGAACTTTCATGAAGACCACTTGGCTCAAAAATGACAGAATCAATGAGTTAAGTAATAAATGATTTTGAAGACAAAGAATCTCAATAATCCAACCACTAATTCAATAATCCAACCACCTATCCAATCATCCAACCACTCCACCCACTAATCCACCTACTCTTAATCATTCTCCTTGTCATTTTGTATCCCTACTCTTCTATAAAAGGCACTCAAGTGTTAAGCACTTGGTGTTAGGCTTAGTTTGTACAAGTTAAGGTTATGCTTGTTTATTGTTTTCCTTTGTTGTAATTTTCTCTTGTTCTAAATTGAAGTTATGTTCATCTTTCTCTTCTTCTCTCTTTCTTTCTTCTTATCCATGAGTAACTAAACCTTCATCTTGTTTGGGTGAAAGAGTGAAACTCTTGGTAATGAAATAAGGTTAGATTATTTTATTTCTTGTGCTTAAATGATATATTATTAAATGAACATTATATGTGTTGTATTTTGTTTCCAATCAATTTAGAAACCTTCTTTGTTAATGGAGATCTTGATTTATTGTAGACAATAAGATTGGTACAGTGAATGCTTGAACTCATTTACAAATATTGATAGATAATTAAAGGAATCATAATATGATTGCATATATAATTAAACTTTGAATGTTATATTTTCCGATTGGAACCTCCGTTGTGTGTGGATTTCAATTGAGTTATAAAGAGAAATAATCTTACCTTTAATTTATTACCAACAGTGGATCTCCTAAACCAAGCAAGCCCTTAAATTCATTTGTGAACTTGTTTTATTACTTTTGGTGTTGTGACAAATCCTCTTCTTACCTCAATTAATTTTTCTTCATCAATTCCCTGTGGATCGACCTCGGGCTCCCAAGAAATTTACTACTTGAGACAACCTGCACTTGGCTTTGCATCCTTAAATCCCGCAGCCACAGTGTCCCACTGTATACAATAGAAAGAAAATACAAAAGAAAGGATCATGAAAGAAATAGGCCTTAGTGCCTCAAAATAGATCAACCTCATCAAACAAGTCATCACCATCGGCGCCCATCTCTGTATCATCAGCGGGTGGTAGAGGTGGAGGTGGAGGTGGAGCTGCAACTGGTGATAACACTGGAAAATCATCCATTGGGTGTCCTTGACCCAAGGATAACTAGTGGATGCTCTGATAGATCATAGCTAGTATCGCTTGTTGCTGATCCAAGCATTGATCAATAGAAGCTGCCTAAGCAGCATCAAATACTAGAGCAGGCTGTGGGGCTGGTGTAGGGGCAGGCTCGGGATCTGCAACTGGGGGCTGGACTGGGGCTTGCTTGCACTTCTGCATACAACATGTATACGCACTCAGGGTAAATCTCTGTTCGATGCTCCGTAGGTAGCAAGGAGGAACACATGAAGTGGTTCCAAGGGCGCAGCTCTTTGCGCAGACTTTCCTATTTGATGAAACGAATCGAATGATCAGTGTTCCGTTGCACTTGAACAAGAAAGTTCGGATCACAAATGGTTGCCATGACTATTGTAAAAGAGGTGCCGCCATCCTCTTCCGGTAGCTGCAATGTTAGGTATGCACATACCATTAGGGGGCCAAGGTGCAAAACCTAGCTAATGCGCTCAATAGAGTAGGTGACAGTCCTCCCTCTAACTCTAACAGTGGTCACAGAACGCCTCTCAGCATAAGTGTTAGCGTAGAACTCCTTAACTATCGCAGTCACTTGTTCCTCCGTAGGATGCTCCGCAAAATATTGCTAGTGGAGCTCCGTAGTGGCACTAGAGATGGCTGGATAACGCACCACATTAATACTATAGAATCCTCTCTCAGGAATGATGTTAATCTTCTTCAAGTGCTGCTAGAAGTAGTCAAGGGCCTTATGAGATATGAAGGTTACTGGGTCATAAACGGGAATCTTATCATTGTCATCTGCCTGACTTGGCCCACCCTCAACAGTTTTGCACTGGCGCTTTGACATGATGGGTGAATACTTGAAAAGAAGTAGGTCTAGTTATTACTATTGAACAATATAATGAAGAATAGTTCCATGTAATCATTCAAACCAATTGAGAACAAGTTGCAATGCAATCATGCAAGCCAAATAAATAACAAATTGTAATTCAATCAACAGCACAAGTCAATGGTTAATAGCACAAGATTATTCTAAAGAGACACTCAAACCAAGGTCATCCCCAAACCTTACTAAAAAAAATACAACTAGTTCCAACTTAGTCATGCATAGACCATAACCTCAAACCTAGCATTGTCAAGTCACAGCTTAGCCAATTCACAGCCCAACCAATTCACAACCCAGCCCCGAAAATGGCAACAGAACCTTCAGAGAAAAAAAAATAATAGGGTAACTCAGAAACAAAAATTCCAGACCCCGGGCAACTTATCATGCATATATCATAAAAATCCTAAAAATAAGGTGACTCAGAAATTGACACAGCACCAAGGAAGCAACATCATACACTTAACAAAGCAGCAAGAAACAAAAAAAATTAACCAAGCAACTGAGTTCAGTGCAAGCCACCAGAATTATGCAACTATCAGTAACAAGTACATCAACAATGTGACATATGATAGGCAATTTATTAATACAAGAAATCACAAGTTATCAGTAATGTGCAACACATATCAAGAATTGCCCTATATTTCAATCATTTCAACAGAACACATCATAACCAAGTCAAGCAGACTTGTAAATATATAGAAATAAAGAGAATAGTATACTAACCGTGGACGAAGCAACCAGATGAGCAAGGCACTAGAAGACCAATAAGCAAAACCAGAAAGAACAAAGAAGAAAAAAAAAAACAAAAGAAATAAAAAGAAAAAAGGAAAAAAACACGAGTATATGTGGAATGTGGTGGAGATAAGGGGTTACGAGTTGGAGTGGTGAAGGGGGCTGATTAGAGTTTAGTGGCTACGGTGGTGGAGAAGGAAATGTTAGAGATGAGTGGTAGAGTAATGGTGGAGATGGAAGTTATGGGAAATAGGGTGGTGGGATGTGAGTGCCATTTTGTTGGCTTGAGAGAGGGTGAGGTGTGGTGTGGTGGCTATGGGTTGGGTGAGGGAGGAGGTGGTTTATGGAGTGAGGAAGGAGGGGCTTGTGGAGGGGAAGAGATTGTAAGGGATAAGGAAATGGTGTGAGGTGATAGAGAGGAAGGGAGAATGAGGGAATAGGGCTTTCGGAAAAGGAATTGTAAAAGAGGAATTAGGCATTTCAGGAATGGGTGCCTAGACGCAATATTTTTTTTTATTTTTTTTTACATTATTTTTTATTTTTTTTAAGGTTTTCAGAAAATACCACGCCTAGGCGTGGAATATACATGCCTAGGCGTGATACTCGCAACAAAATTTTCCTGTTGAGGCAAAGACCTCCATGCTTAGGTGTGGTAAAGTCACGCCTAGGCATGACTGTCTCTGGAAATTTCAACCTGATGAGGTTGAGGCCTCCACGCCTAGGCGTGACCTCCTGGACTTCAAAATTGAGCAGAATCATACATCTTACCCAATTTTCATGCCTCCAACGCATCTTTCTCTCACACAAACAACTAAGAAACAATATCAGCATTATGTACAACTAGCAAGGCAACAATTTGAAAAACAAACACTATAAAACAATCAAAACAAAATCAAAACATAAAGAAAAATATGAAACCATTCATAAAAGTGTCTTAAGTAAGAGATAGGGTTAAGAAATTGGGTTGCCTCCCAACAAACGCCTTATTTATAGTCCTGGCTGGACTTTCTCTAAATCTTCAAGGTTCAACCAAAGGGATGAAGGACTTGTGTCAAGCTATTTCTCCTCCTCAGTAATGATTTAGTCTTTGCCCATTCACCTTGAAACTTGATGAAGAATTTGGTGGAGCAATCTCAATAGCTCCATGAGGGAACACTTTAATCACCACGAACGGGTCCGACCATCTAGACTTCAACATTCTCGGAATTAATTTGAGCCTTGAATTGTATAACAAGACTTGTTGGCCTGGCTCAAATCTCTTTTCAACAATATGCTTATCATGCCATCTTTTGACTCTTTCCTTGTATAGCTTTGCATTCTCATAAGCTTGAAGACAAAACTCGTCTAACTCATTCAACTGTAGAAGCCGTTTTTCACCTGCTGCTTAAAGATCAAAATTGAGCTTTTTGATAGCCCAGTAAGCATGGTGTTCCAACTCAATCGGCAAGTAACAAGCTTTTCCAAAAACAAGGTTATATGGAGACATGCCAATGGGAGTTTTGAAAGCGGTGTGATAAGCCCACAAAGCATCCTTCAACCTCTTGGACCAATCCTTTCTCGAAGGACACACTGTTTTTTCCCAAGATTCTCTTAATTTTCCTATTAGAAACTTCAGCTTGCCCACTTATTTGTGGGTGGTAGGCTGTGGCAATCTTGTGAGTGACTCCATACTTGCCTAGTAGCTCTTGAAAACTCTTGTTGCAGAAGTGAAAACCTTCATCACTAACAATAGCTCTTGGGGTTCCAAAGCGAGTAAAAATATGCTTCTTCAGAAAATGCACTACAACTTTAGAGTCATTACTGGGTAAGGCCATTGCTTCAACCCATTTAGACACATAATCAACCCCCACCAGGATGTATAATTGACCGAAGAAAGGTACAAATGACCCCATAAAATCTATCACCCATACATCAAACAATTCAACTTCTGACACGATGTTCAATGGCATTTCGTTTCTTTTAGAGATGTTACCTGTTCTTTGGCATCTGTCACATCTGTTCACAAAAAAAAAGTAGCATCTTTAAACAACGAAGGCTAATAAAACCCCGCTTCAATACCTTAGCGATTGTCATTTCTCCACTAAAATAGCCACCATAGGGGGAGGCATGACATGTTGGTGTATGCCCTAGAGGCCGATACATTTTGTCTATATTTACATACATTATATTATGTTATTTTTTAATATATATATATATATATATATATATATATATATATATATATATATATATATATATATATATATAAGGAATTTCATTTATTGTGTTCCTTTTTGATAAACATAAAAAAGTCCTTAGAATAGTAAGTTTGATGCCGTAGGACATCAAGTGGATGACTTGATCGTGAGATCCTATTAGATAAAACACTATTCTTAAATGTCCCTAGTCTAGTATTATTGTTAATTAGGACAACAATAATGCATTGAGACTAGTATGTGTGTAGACTGATGGCCACATCTTATGGGTCATGGATATGAGATATCAAGTCTTCACATGGGTACATATTAGAGTAATAATGTATTGGACAAACCCTCCATGAGAACACTACATGGATCATTATGTGAGTGTCATAAGCGATTCTCATAGTGACAATGGTGTATGTGGTCCTTTGACCTGAAATCATTATGATTCCTACATGAGGAGTTGTCTGTAACAAGGTGATTATAAAGTCGGTTATTGGACATACCGCGAATCATGCGGAGGGATGTGAGTGATCTAGATAGGATTTGTCCCTTCTATATAATAGGAGCGATATCTTTGAGTCCCTTGATTGAGTGAGACTACGAAATGCATGACCATGCTCTAATGAGTCGATATGAGATATCGATCTCATTTGTTGTTATTAAGTCTACTCGAGTATCAGGAAATGAAGGATTGAACTATACAAGGGTGATGCATTCCATGCTTTGTGTTCAATCTAAATATCTGGACAAAGGGGCTAAACTACATGGAAACATTGGTCACGTAAGGGTTATGTCAAATCACTGACAGTCTCATTACTTGGATGGCAGCGATGTATTGCTAGATACCACTCACTGCTTGTAATAATAAAATGAGATTTTAATATTACTACCAATGTTATGAGAACCTGCAGGGTCGCACACATAGAGCAGACTAAATTGGAGTAATTAGGATCTAAATTAGACTTGGATTTGTAACACCCACCGTAGGGTGCCACATTTATGTTACTTTATTACCAAATTACCCCAAGTTATAAAATGTGATGTTGTGATAAAATTACGAGTTGTAATTTTTTTTTATGACAATAAAATAAACTTAGCGGAAAATAAAACTATTATACATCATCACACATAATGTACATCATTATACATAATAGTCATCACACGTAATTTACATCATTATACATAACAGAAGTACTGTCAGGATTATTTATATACAGACCAAGTTCTCAAAGTAATTAAACATAATTTAAGACTCACATATTGCCCAAGTCTGACTAAACAGCAGAACCCTCAGATGGGTCCTCCTCGATTCCTCAGCAGATAGGAATCCGTTATTACGTGAAGCTCTATGGACGGTGTCCGTGCAGCACGACACGATACTTATCTCACTAGGAGTACGGTAGTAGGCTCCCCAATACTGCCTAATGGATATTGGAAACTCTAACTGTACATATATATTGACACTAAAATAGGGGTTCCCTTGTTCAAGCCTACTATAGGTAATGTTCAGATCCCCTATATAAAATATACACTGTCGATCCAAATGAACATGCCACGCCTCCGAACCTCCACGAAACTGTAATGTCACGTATCCTAGGAAGCTGGGCATCTCCATCTTCAAAATTCTGCGTTTCCAGACGTGAGAAGTAGTTCTTCTTCTCCTTCTTGTACTGTTTCTTCCTCAACGTCTTCAACTAATTATAAATACCATATACAAATATACATACAAAGAGGTGAGATCACCTACGCCGATACCAGCATGATAGCACAGAGATAATACAAACAACATATCATGCAAAAATATCATGTCATGATCACAATTATGCCATCATCATAGTGTAAAATAATAATTGCCATCATGCCACTATCACTGTTTAAATCACAAAATAATTACAATAACACCATCACATAGATATAGATGCTCAGTTTCATGCATGCGCACATAGACTCAATGTCCTACTCCATGGAGCTAATACTCATGTCGAGAAATTGATCGAAAAGATCTGCTGGTACCACGTGCCTCAGACCAAGTGCTATAATTATATCTTGCACATCTAGCATATACACGACAGTCTTTATCAGATCTCGATTAAGAATAGTGTCTCGGTCCGGATCATCAGTGTGTTGCATCGGTCTAACTCACGGTGCAGAAGAGCTACCAACTGCCCATTGCGAGCAACCCGCACCCCGAGGCCCCCAAGGTCAACAAGTGACCTACACTACACGTATCGCACCCACTCAAGAGGTGTACGTTTCTCCTAGGCAATTAGCCATATACAGTCCATCGGACCATTTTCAATGCATGTGTGATGCACCAATTACCAACCAAAGGTAAATCACATAATTTCTCATACGAGGTTCAAATACTATTTTACGTTCATATATTAATGCCAATTTCAGGCAAACTTCTCAATTTCTTGTACAGTATTCGTATACTGATTTTAATCAAAGTTTACTATATAATTAACAGCAAAATCACATTACCATGTTTTTCTCATTCGTAAAATATTTTTGTCACGTTTTCACATTCACGTAATATTTTATTATGTAAATAATGATTTGTAATATTTCTGTTACGTTTAAAAATTCGCGTAACAATTTTCTATTGTATTAAAACGCGTAAAAATATTCTTTCATTTTTAAATCGCCTAGCGATATTTTTCTTCAACATTTCGATCGTGTAAAATATTTAAATGCTTTAAAAATCGCGTAGAAACATTTTAACGTTTTTCAAATTGCGTAACTTAAAAATTACGTTTTTGAGTTACGTAAATCGTTTTTCATCGTTTTTACCCTTCATAAAATAATTCTTAACTTTAAAAATATTATTTTGAACGTTTCTTATAAAAATATAATTTCTTACATTATTCTCTTCCTATTCTCAATCAAAAATCTTTTCCGTAATATATTTTCTCAAATATCACTTTTTATTGATTTAATCTTACAAAATCATATTTAATTGATTTAATTACT
Source organism: Ormosia emarginata (assembly GCA_029884605.1). Lineage (NCBI taxonomy): Eukaryota > Viridiplantae > Streptophyta > Magnoliopsida > Fabales > Fabaceae > Ormosia > Ormosia emarginata. Next base: position 6,891,007 of record JAQQTP010000056.1, on the reverse strand, counting down.
ATTTCAAATTTTAAATTTCCTAGCATTTTCCAAAACCCAATGATTAAATTCTACGTTAGTAAATTTAAGTTACAAACGTTTTCTTTTATATTTCTAAATCACTTCTAAAAATTAATTCTCTTTAAAATAATTTAAAGTTCAACACTTTAAATCCCTTTTTCTTTTATTTATGAAAATTCCACTTGACAACACTTTAATTCCTTTCCAAAATCCTTATTTAAAAAAAATTCTTATATTTTATAACATCAAAACATTTTTTTTTCCAAATTATCAAAACCTTATAGATGGCCATTGGAACCATGAAATATTTTTCTTCTAACTTAAACAAATGTCATTCTTGTGTCTACACAAAATAAATTCATGAAAATACTACTCAAAAACCGTGTGCACTCTTTTTGCAAAATAAACTCTTTTGATTAATTTCTTTACTCCTTAAATCATTCAATTTTATCATTTATGAAAATATAATTTTGTGAACACCAAATTAGTTGATGTCTTGACCAAAAATTTTCTTAAGTTTAAGGACCAAAAATTAACTTCATTGTTCTTGAAAAATTTCAATAGAAATCCTTATTTTAGAAGTCCAAAACCGTGACCTCCTCCATGGCCTTTGGAGCCAAAATTTTATTTATTTCAACATACATCCATCATAATATATTCAACATATATCATTAAGCATATTATAAGCATATCATATAAACAAATAAAAATCATACTAAGCATGCATACACAAGTAAATCATGCAAAGCATATCAAGCATAAGCAAAATAATTAAAAGCACATAACACACATACAAAATATTACATGACCATGGATAGGAATCCTCACATGGATTCACCATCCATCAAATATAAAACCATCTCCCACCACCATGCTTGGTTGGTGAGATGAATCTCCCTCTTACCTCTTGAAGAACCACCAAAAAGCTTGTTGATTTGTGTTTTAAGATCTCCACCAACACAAGTTCTTAAACATGAAACAAAAACAAGAAAATTAGTATATCAAGCTTGAATAAGAAGAACCATGGATCAAACATGGTTTCGAACATGAAAAAGAAAAGAATAAATGAAGTTTTCTTATACTTCACTAACAAAAATTCTAGAACTTGATCTTAGTAAAAGTCCTTCAAGATGGGAGATTTAGAGAAAGTCTTCAACATGAAAGTTGTTTAGAATGAGGTAAAGATTCAAGAAACTAGGTTGTATGAAATTAAAGAGTGATGGAGGAGTGAATTGGAGTGCTTGGCCGAATGGTATGTTTTTGGGAGAAAGAATGAAATTTTCTTTGGTTTGGTCTTGAAACTTAAGTGGAAAAGTGAAGAAATGATATTATGAAGTATAGAAATGAATGTTTTTGGTCTTCAAGGGAATGCATTGCTATAGCATGCAATTAGAGAGAATGGAAAGTGAAGTTTGAAGAACATAAGCATTAATGAGCAATAGTAAATGGTCTTGACACTTGGCTTGTCTTCATTCTTTTTTTCTTTGGCCTAAAAAGCCTACACTAAGATGTCTCCCTTCATCCTTGCTCTCCAAACCGTCCCCCCCTTCTTCATGCATTCCAAATGTGCCAAAATACATAGCCATCACTATAAGTCATCCTAACCATTGATTAAAAGAATGGTTTGGATTTAAATTAGCTACTAGGTTTAGGTTATAGATGGAAGACTTCATTTGAGCTATTGAATATGTCTCCAAAATGAAGGGTCAAAATTACACCTTCAATCTTTAATCCAAGGGTCCAAAATGGTTGTAGTCATTTTTTATGACCAATTCTCCACCATTGATCTAAATTCAAATCCAATGGTTATTAATGATCCATCTTCACCATTGATTAATTTTACATCCAAGGGTTCATAATGATTATAGTCATTTATAAGACTAAATCTATACCCTTGATTTAATTTTTTATCCAACGGTTATAATTGATCCTATTCATTTTTAAGATCAAATCTCCAACGTTAATTAAATCCAGATTATTTCTCCAACGATACTTAAATTGATAGTGGATATCCAAACCACTAATGTTAACTTAATAATATAGAATTTTATTTTTATCTGTTATAACCTAAAAAAAATATATAATTACTGTATTTTTATTGTCCGATAATTAAATACAGTACAAAATACAGTAAAGAAAATTTTCTAAAACTGTTTCCGGATTCAGGTTTAGTAAGATCCCCTGTCTCCGTCTAAACAGTACAAATTTTTCTATACGTAGAAAAATTTTTCATTTTGCAGGACCCACCTGGGCCCACGTATGGCCACCTGGGCCCACATACACCTCGTGGGGCCCACAAAATAGTAAAAATTCCAAAATCACACATAAAATCACAAAAATTAGAAAACTCACAAATATCAAATCAGATTACGTAAATTAATTAAGACTAAACAGTAAAAATTAATTTACGTAAATTTTTCCAGCCCGAAAATTATTATTTTCCTGACACGGAGCAAATCACACCGAACGATCAAATATATAGACGGAATATTGAAAATAATTTTACAGTACACAGAAATCACTAAATAGTAGAATTCTGTTAACTGTCAAAATTACTGTTCCTAAGATAGAAAGTTCGGGGTGTTACAGGATTCAATTGTGAGTCAAACTCATAATAGATGAATCTAAGGTTGCACAGCTTACCTTGCTACTACTTTCACTCACTTTAGGCAATTAGCTATTATAAATAGCACTGCTAAGGGGTTGTCAAGGCATGCATTACAAACCCTAACCGCACTTGACAGAAACAGTAAGTGAGAAAATGACAAGTTTCTTCTATTCTCTTTGCAGCTAGCACTATGTGTGAGAGGCGTAACTCCTATTTGTGGATGTTGGACATTCGTGAGTCTATTCGTGTGGATACCGCAGAGACATCGTCGCTATTACGATGTTGGTGATTCACATTACTTATTTTGATCACGCTTCAAGAGGTAAACAATTTTAAAACTCGAATTATGGCTTTTTCGCACAGATCCTGTGAGGGAATTTTTATTCTGCTGTGTGATGTATTCGTAATTCCCAACAGTGGTGTTAGAGCCACTTGTGAAACCATGATTCAGTTATTCTGTTTTTGTTAACATGATTGTTGTTCTATTCTTGGTAAAAGATATAATCTTTAATATGTTATTTCAGAAAACGAATGAAACCCTTTGTGATAACATATTCTGTTTTATGTGTTGTATGCAAAACTGTGATGTTGTTTTCTAAAATCATAAAGTTGTTCATATGTTCTGTGAAAATCGTTTTGTATTGAGATGTATGTTTTTCCAAAGCTTTCTGGTATGTATGTGATATGCACAACATTATGCACAGCAGCGCGGAGCAAGGGTTATGGAATTCTTGTTCTTGATGCGCGACACAAGGGTTTAGGAAACCTTGTTTCTGGTTCGCGATAGCAAGGGTTATGGAATTCTTGTTTCTGCTTAGTGGAGCGGCGCAAGGGTTTTTGGAAACCCTGTTCTTGTTTTGCGGCAGAGGCATCAAGTGTTGATGTCAAGCCGTTAAGGAGGCGCAAGAGGTTCAAGTGTTGAACAGCGACGCAAGGGTTCCCCACGATGCATGAAGCATTCATGTGTTTTCGGTTATAGGGTTCAAGTGTTGTAGCCGTCAATGAGGTGAAAGAGGTCTACCTCTTAATTTTTTGTTAAAAACTAGTGTTGAACAGCCCCGCCCACTAATCGGGCAGCGGGAACAGGGCGTTGCCCTAAACCCTGTTGTGTGGCATGTGATATTCGAGAGCGCATTATTCAAATCCATTTTTATAACTCACATAATAATAATAACATGTTATTACTTTGTGTTTATGTGTACTTTGTGGTGCATGGTGCATGGTTATGGCCTTTGTCCTCCTTTTATAGTATTTTGGTTATTTTAAATACGACCTACATGTCGTGCCTTTCTCTCTATATTCTAGTTGTACATTCTCTTTTCACCTAACTCCCCTCGAATATAAAAGAGATTTCTATATAATGTAATCTTGATATGGAGGCATGAAGGTGACATCAAATGAGGATGTTGGTGGGAGACGCTTGTGAAGCTGGTTCACTCCCTCATTTTAATTAATGGTTCTCTCTTAAGGGCCATAATCATGTCACATTTATTATATGCTTTATATGTATGAGATGTGTGGATGATGTTTATGGTATGATAAACAACTAAATAAATAGGGAGATCTAATAATAATAAAAATTCCCTCAAAAGCAAATATTAAGTCATTATGTGATGCCTTCCATTGTGTGGCACTCGTCAAGACTAGTATTGATTAAGTGTAGGTCTACCAAAGTAGGATGCCTTTATCTATATTAGTAAGACGCGATGGGATAAGGGTAATATCCAATTATCAACTATTAGGTCTGACTTAACTAGGCCATTTCAATAGGATTGAAGGCTTAAAGGCATGAAGTTAGGCTTTAGTCCATTGGATGGATTAGAATAAGTGTTATTCACCTAACTATCAAAGAGTTGCATGAGATGTAATTGGAGAGAATTTCCTACCTAAATAACCGAATTTTTAGTGATCAGCCAAAGCTGACTCAAAGTTAGGTGAAATATAGATCTTGGCCCACTAGAAAATCTTACGATGGGATTTTCCGAGTGAATGCTGAGGGTCATTGATTTGAATAAAATAGTGAGAGACATATTTAATTAAAGATAGTGTTAAATATGTTTATGGCATGATACTTATATTTTACATATTTCTGTTGATAGATTACAATAGCAACAAACACTTTAAGTAACTTATCATTGTGATCAGTCCTTGAGAAGGACAAGTTGTTTGGAACAAATTTCTTAGACTGGTACAAGAACTTGAGGATTGTCCTCAAGCAAGAGAATAAATTGTATGTTCTAGAATGGCCTGTTCCTGAGAAACCTGCTACTAATACCCCTAGAGTAGAAAGAGATGCTTATAAGAAGCATCAAGATGATGCCTTGGACGTCGGATGTCTAATGCTAGCCACCATGAACTCTGAGCTCCGAAAGCAACACGAGAACATGGATGCCTATGATATGATTGTGCACCTCAAAAAGCTCTATCAAGAGCAAACTATACATGAGAGATATGAGGTCTCTAAAGCATTGTTTCAGTGTAAGCTTGTAGAAGGAAGCCCTATTGGTGCTCATGTACTCAAGATGATTAGGTACATTGAAAAGCTAGAGAGAGTAGGTTTTCCTTTAGGCCAAGAGTTGGCCATTGACTTAGTCCTGCAATCGTTGCCAGAAAGTTTTAGTCAATTTGTCATGAACTACAACATGAATGAAATTAACAAAACACTACCAGAGCTGCTACGCATATTGAGAACTACTGAGCAGAATATAAACAAAGGCAAATGAATTGCCATAATGATGGTCCAAAAGAATAAGAGCAAGAAGCAGCAGAAAAAACCCAAGGACAAGTGGAATGGCAAGGGCAAGGATAAGTTTATGCCCAACACTTCTGGCTTAAAACCAGTGGGTGGAGTGGCTAAGGAAGGTATGTACTTCCATTGTGGTTAGACCGGATATTAGAAGAGGAACTGTGCCAAATACCTAGAGGAGCTAAAAAAGAAAATGGGAAGTAAGACTTCCACTCCAAGTATTTTTGTTATAGAAGTCAATTTATCTACTTCTGCATCATGGGTATTTGATACTGGATGTGGATCTCACATTTGTGTAAATGTGCAGGATCTAAAGAACAGTAGACCATTGACTAAGGGCGAAGTCAACCTATGAGTTAGAAATAGAGCAAAGGTTGCTACCTTAACTGTAGGGACTTACTTGTTATCTTTGCCCATTAGGCTTGTAATAGAGTTAGAGAACTGCTATTTTGTGCCTACTATTAGTGGGAATATCATTTCTATTTCTTGTTTGGACAAGAAAGGCTTTACATTTATTATAAAAGACAAATGTTGTTCCATTTATTTGAATGATATTTTTTATGGTAGTGCACAACTGAGTAATGGGCTGTATGTCCTTGATCTCGAAACGACCGTCTATAACATAAATACAAAGAGGTTTAAATCAAACGACATGAACCTAACTTATCTCTAGCATTGTCGTTTGGGCCATATAAATGAGAAACGCATCTCTAAACTCCATAAAGATGCATTCTTGGACTCGTTTGATTTCGAATCATATGAGATATGTGAATCTTGTTTATTGGGGAAGATGTCAAAGGCCACATTCACTAGACAAGGTGACAAGGCTAGTGATCTTTCAGGCCTTATACATAGTGATGTATGTGGACCCATAAACACACTGGCTAGAGGCAGTTTTCAGTACTTCATTGCATTTACTGATGATTTCAGTAGATATAGATTTATATATCTTATGAAGCACAAATCAGAATCCATTGAAAAGTTCAAGGAGTTCAAGAATGAAGTACAAAACTAACTTGGCAAGAGTATTAAAGTCCTTCGATCAGATCGAGTTGGTGAATACTTGAGTCGATAATTTGATGATCATTTGAAAGACTGTGAGATATATCTTAACTCACTCCTCCTGGAACACCACAATGGAATGATATTTCTAAAAGGAGGAACTAGACTTTATTGGACATGGTCCGATCTATGATGAGTCATACAACCTTCCAGACTCCTTCTGAGGACATGCTCTGTTAACAGCAACTTTCACACTTAATCGTGTTATATCTAAAAAGATTCAAAAGACACCATATGAGATATGGACTGGGAGATGGCCTAGTATGTCTTTCATGAAGATTTGGGGTTGTGAAGCTTATGTGAAACATCAAGTTTTTGATAAGCTTGGGCGTAAATAAGATAAATGCTTCTTTATAGGGTATCCCAAGGAAACAAATAGATATTATTTCTATAATCCTACCGAGGGTAAATTGTCTGTCACACGAACTGTTGTATTCCTAGAAAAGGAGTTTATATCCAAAGGAACTAGTGGAGGAAAGTAGAACTTGAAGAAGTTCAAGGTTCACAGAGTAGCAACGAACCGATGGTGAAAATAGAACAGCCTCACAAAGCGTTATGGAACAACAACCTGCTCTAGTAGCACAAGAATTGTATAGGTCTAACAGGATATGTCATTAATCAGAGAGATATAGATTTCTCATGACCCAACAAGGTGACATATTGTTCATGGATCAAGATGAGCATGTGATTTACCAAGAAGCCATTATTGGCCCAGAATCTGAGAAATGGCTTTGGTGCAAGTGGGTTTTCAAGAAGAAAACAGACATGGATGGCAATGTACATACCTTTAAGGCGTAATTGGTGGCTAATGGTTTCAAGCAAATTTATGGTGTAGACTATGATAAGACATTTTCCCCAGTTGCAATGCTTAAATCCGTTCGGATCTTGCTTGCTATTGCAATATACCATGATTATGAAATCTAGTAAATGGATGTCAAAACTACTTTCCTTAATGGAAATCTTCTCGAGGATGTGTACATGACACAACTTGAGAGTTTTGCCACTCCATAGGAAGCTGGAAATGTGTGCAAGTTGCAACAATCTATTTATGAATTGAAGCAAGCTTCCAGAAGTTGGAATCTTTGTTTTGATGATACAATTAAACAGTTTGGTTTCATCAAGAATGAAGAAGAATCTTGTGTCTACAAGAAGGTTAGTGGGAACACAATTGTCTTTCTGGTGTTATATGTAGATGACATACTACTCATTGGAAATGACATCCCTACCCTACAGTCTGTAAAGACTTGGTTAGGGAAGTGCTTTTCTATGAAGGACTTGGGCGAAGCCACCTATGTGTTAGGTATTAGGATCTATAGGCCTAAGTCAGAGTACATACATAGACAAAGTGTTAAAACAATTTAACATGCATGAATCCAAGAAAGGACTCTTGCCTATGTCGCATGGTGTAAGCCTATCTAAGGCTCAATCCCCTACTACCCAGGATGAGAGGGATCACATGAGCAAGATTCTATATGCATTTGCAATTGAATCTATCATGTATACCATGTTATGTACTCGACCAGATATCTCATATACTTTGAGCATGATGAGCAAGTACCAATCTGATCCCAATGAGAGTCACTGGACTACTGTCAGGAACATTCTTAAGTACCTGAGAAAGACTAAGGATTCATTATTGGTATATGGAGTTGAGGAGGAGCTAGTTGTAAAGGGTTACACTGATACTAGCTTCCAAACTGATAAGGACGACTCCACATCGTAATCAGGTTATGTTTTTTGCCTGAATGGTGGGGCTGTGAGTTAGAATAGTTCAAAGTAGGAGACATTCGCCAATTCTACCACAAAGGCTGAGTATATTGCTGCCTCCAATACAACAATGGAGGCCGTTTGAATTAGGAAGTTCATTTCTGAACTTGGTGTTATTCCTAGCATTATGGACTCAGTGAACCTCTATTGTGATAATAATGAAGCTATTGCACAAGTTAAGGAGCCTAGATCTCACTAGCTATCCAAACATATACTTAGACGCTTCCATCTTATTCGAGAGATCATCGATAGAGGAGATGGAAAGATATGCAGACTACCAGCGAATGATAACATTGTTGATCCACTGACGAATCCTCTTACATAGCAGAAGCATGAGGGTCACATTAGGTTTTTAGGAATTATACATATGCCTGATTGGCTCTAGTGCAAGTGGAAGATTATTAGTGTATGCCCTAGAGGCCGATACATTTTGTTTGTATTTATATACACAGTATTATACTATTTTTTAATATATATATATATATATATATATATATATATGAGGCATTTCATTTATTGTGTTCCTTTTTTATAAACATAATAAAGTCCTTAGAATAGTAAGTTTGATGCCGTAGGACATCAAGTGGATGACTTAATCATGAGATCTTATTGGATATAACACTATTATTAAATGTCCTTGGTTAAGTATTATTATTAATTAGGACAACAATAATGCATTGAGACTAATATGTGTGTAGACTGATGGCCACATCTCACGGGTCATGGATATGAGATATCAAGTCTTCACATGGGTACATATTAGAGTGATAATATACTGGACAGACCCATCATGAGAACGCTATATGGATCGTTACGTGAGTGTCATAAGCGATTCTTATAGTGACAATGGTATATGTGGTCCTTTGACCTGAAATCACTACGATTTTGACATGAGGAGTTGTTTGTTATAATGTCGTCAAACGTCATCTGTAATAAGGTAATTATAAAGTTGGTTATTGGACATATTACGAATCAGGCGGAGGGATATGAGTGATCTAGATGAGATTTGTCCCTCAAACATAACATGAGTGATATCTTTGGGGGCCCTGATTGAGTGAGACTACGAAATGCATGGCCATGCTCAAATGAGTCGATATGAGATATCGATCTCATTTGTTGTTATTAAGTCTACTCAGGTATTAGGAAATGAAGGATTAAACTATACAAGGGTGATGCATTCCATGCCTTGTGTTCAATCTAGATATCTGGACAAAGAGACTAAACTACATAGAAACATTAGTCACGGAAAGGTTATGTCAAATCACTGACATTCTCATTACTTGGGTAGTAACGATGTGTTGCTAAAAATTGCTCATTGCTTGTAATATTAAAATGGGATTTTAATATTACTACCAATGTTATGAGAACCTGCAGGGTTGCACACATAGAGCAGACTAAATTGTAGTAATTATGATCTAAGTTGGACTTAGATTCAATTGTGGGCCAGACTCATAACAAATGAGTTTAGGATTGCACAGCTTACCTTGCTGCTACTTTCACTCACTTTAGGCAGTCAACTATTATAAATAACACTACTAAGGGGCTATCAAGGCATGCATTACAAACCCTGGTCGCACTTGATAGAAATAGTAAGTGAAAGAGTGACAGATTTCTTCTCTTCTCTTCACAGCTAGCACTGTGTGTGAGAGGCATAACTCCTATTTGTAGACGTTGGACGTTCGTGAGTCTGTTCGGTTGAATACAGCAGAGACATCATCGTTGTTACGGTGCTGGTGATTCACGTCACTTGTTTTGATCACGCTTCAAGAAGTAAACAATTTTAAAACTCGAATTATGGCTTTTTCGCATGGATCCCGTGAGGGAATTTTTATTCTGCTGCGTGATGTACCCACAATTCCCAACATGACACTACTCAAGGATATATGTGGTTTCCTCTAATAGCACACATCTTCTGATTATCTGGTCAGTACACTACCTAAAGAGGTAAGGGTCATCCCACAAGTAAAATCTAACATCATGCAAGAACTTTTTCTTTTGTTGGTGATTCAGATCAGGTGGCAAAACAATACTCACAATATAGTTAACGAAATCAGCATACCAGGAAAACTCATGATGATTCACAAGAAAAAGTTACTTATTAAGAAATGACTTATTGATCACCATTGAATTACCTTAGCTTGACTCACCTTCCAATCTTGTCAAGTGATCCGCTACTTGATTTTCTACCCCTTTTCTATCATCAATTTCTAAGTCAAATTCCTGAAGCAAGAGGATCCATCTAATCAATCTGGGTTTTACATCTCTCTTGCTAATAAGATTCTTAATGGCAGAGTGATCAATGTACACAACAACCTTAGCACCAACAAGATATGGGTGAAACTTATCAAATGCATAAACCACTGTGAGTAATTCTTTCTTGGTAGTTATGTAATTCAATTGTGCATCCGAGAGAGTCTTACTAGAATAATAGATAGCATGGAAACTCTTCCCCTTCTTTTGATCCAAGACAACTCCAATCATATAATCACTGGCATCACACATCAATACAAAAGGAAGATTCTAATCTGGGGTGACAATAATGGGGGCGGAGATCAATTTCTTTTTCAATTCAAGAAATGCTTGCATACTATCATCATCAAATTTAAATGGTACCTCCTTTTGGAGAAGATTGCAAAGAGGCTTTGAGATCTTAGAGAAATCTTTGATGAAGCCCCGATAGAATCCAACATGATTGAGGAAACTTCTAATGCCTTTCACTGAATTAGGAGGTAGAAGTTTTTCAATTACTTTAATCTTGTCTTTGTCTACCTCAAGTCCCTTGCTAGAAACTAGGGGTCTAAGTACAATGTCTTCTTTTACCATGAAGTGGCACTTTTCCTAATTCAAGACAAGATTGGTTTCTTTATATCTCTTGAGCACATGGGCTAGATTATGTAGACAACCATCAAATGAATCACCAAATATCGAGAAATCATCCATGAATATTCAATGCAATTCTCCACCATACCGGTAAAAACAACCATCATGCATCTTTGAAAGGTGGCTGGAGCATTACAGAGTCCAAACGACATGCTTTGAAATTCAAAAGTGCCATAAGGACAAGTAAATGTAATTTTCTCTTGGTCCTCTGGAGCAATGGCTATTTGATTGTACCTGGAATAGCCATCCAAGAAGCAATAGAATTCCCTCCCAGCTAATCTATCAAGCATTTGATCAATAAACGACAATGGGAAGTGATCTTTCCTTGTAGCATTATTCAACTTCCTGTAATCCATGCAAATTCTCCACCCGGTCACCGTTCTAGTAGGAATGAGCTCATTATTTGTATTTGACACCACAGTCATCCCTCCTTTCTTTGGCACAAATTGAACTAGGCTTACCTATGAACTATCAGAAAGATGGTAAATGATACAAGCATCCAACTATTTAATGATCTCCTTCTTCACGACTTCTTTCATAATAGGGTTCAACCTCTTTTGATGCTCAACCGACGGCTTACTACCTTCTTCAAGCAAGATTTTGTGCATGCAAATGGAAGGGCTAATACTCTGAATATCGACAATGGACCATCCTAAAGCTAATTTAAACTCACGAAGCACTCTAAGCAAATTGTCTTGTTGCTCTTGAGAAAGAAAAAATGAAATGATCACAAAAAGAGTGTCTTTTTCACCAAGATAGGCATAACGCAAGTGAGAAGACAAAGGTTTAAGCTCCAAGGTTGGAAGTTCCTCAATAGACAGTTTGAATGAAGTAATAATTCTATTAGAAAGATCCAACGGCTCAAACTTGGGATTTCTCTTCCATCTAGGTGAAGTATCCAATAAATTCATAAGCTCTCTCAATTCCTCATCTTCCCTTTCACATGTAGAAGTCAAAGAAGCTTCAAGGGGATCACGTGGGACACTTGTACGAAATACTTTAGATACCATCCCATCAAAGACATTCACAAAAGAGCATTCTTCAAGATCTTGAGGAAATTTCATTGCTTTAAAAATATTAAAGGTTACCTCTTGATCTTGCACTCTCATGGTAAGTTCCCCTTTTTTGAACATCAATGAGGGTTCTTCCGGTAGCAAGAAATGGCCTTCCAAGGATGAGAGGAACTTCCTTATCTTCCTCCATATCAAGAATAATGAAATCCATCGAAAATATGAATTTATCCACTTTGACAAGCACGTCTTCAAGTATTCCTCGTGGATAGGTCAAGGTGCAGTCTACAAGTTGCAAGATAATTGATGTGTACTAAGTTTCCCCCAAACCAAGTCTTTGGTATTTGGAAAAGGGCATGAGATTTATACTGGCCCCCAATCACATAATGCACGACTATAAAATTTTTCACCAATGGTACTCCTTCGGGAGTCACATTTTAAGACTAACTTTAAAACTGAATACAAGTTATGAAAGATTTGATTATTATAAAGCATGGATTTTAAAATTCTTTCCACTGATAACTTAAAATTAACCAAATTTTCAAACTGAAATAATATACATAATATGTTTATATGAAATTCTAACAACGTAAAAAAATAAATAAATAAGAAATTACTTTCTTAAAAGAGCACATACATCTACCATATCCAAACAGAACCAGGCCCAAGTTTGAGCACCTGAAGACAAGGGTCCTGCACCTGATCCTCCTCTGGATCCACTTCGGAATCGCTGATAGACAAATTCCCCAGTTGGAGCATGTCACCACGAATAGGAGTCTAAGTTGTTGACTCCACAGAATCCTCACTATGGACATCCCTCCATAACTCCCCAAATGGCATATAAAACTCCAAATTAACAGCGGCATAAAAAGACAAAATAACAACCCCATGGTGAGTCCTACTCATATACAGAGATACATCCCTAATATACTGAATACGTCCTGTATCCATCTCGATGCGCCATGAATTCGTTCCTCTATGAAATTGCACTCTGACGAAACTGGGAAGATCACCTCTCAATGCCATCACCGAACTCAGAAGATTACCTCAAACTAAACCCAAGAAAACTCGCTTTGTCTACTTTACAGATTTTAACAAAGATAAACACAAAACAAAACAATATAGCCAAGAGGTTAGATCCCCTACATCAAATCTAATATGGCAACAAAGAAACAATACGAACAACAAAGTTATTCCATACATACAGATATCACAAGTATATTCATGTTATCAATTCATAAATATCTTCAGTAAACATATCTTGCAATAATATAAATATTAACAATATTGTAACAACATATATCAACAATATATATAACGGCTATGCCACCACAATATGTACATCGAACATGCCATAATAATATGAGTAATGACCATGTATATGCATAATGAACCAGTTCCTACTCCATGGAGCTAAACTCTAATTCAGAGATGAATAACCCAGAAGATCTGCCAGCCTCAATAATAGTCTGTGTCGGACCGTGAAAGGAATAATGTTTGTCGGGTCTTTGTCGATGTGTTGCAACAGTTTTTCACGGCCAGATGTGTATAAAAAGAAGATGAATCACCGTGCCTCGACGCCTCCAAGATCCATCATGGATCTCACTATTCAATTCTAATTCACTCCTTCGCAACAAAAGTCATAACAGCCACCGACTGTATAATGTTCAATGCATGATAACTCAATGCGTAACACAAATATTAATAACATGGTTTTCCACAAAAACACGCCACCACTGGCTAAACCATTTTCCAATATCTCCAGGTCCAGTACGTTGGTCTGATAGCAAACTATTGTTTTCTTAATCCCATAAAAATATTTAAATGTTTTTCTAAATCACATAGCTCAAAAATCATTATTTTTGAAACGTGTAAAGTCTCCTTACTGTTTTTCAATCGCATAAAGCATTTCTTAACTTTCTAAACTTAATTTTGAACCCTTCCAATTTTAATATAAAATTTGAATCTTAATTTCCATTTCTCTTATTAAAACTCCTTTAAATAATAATTTCTAAGTTTTTCCCAAAATCTACATTATATTAATTTATCGAAAACTTCTTTCTTTACCTTTACTAAAATCCTTTTAAATAGAATACTTTGAGTTCTAAATCACTTTCAAAACTTATTCTCCATCATCATAATAAAAAAAATAACTTTTTATCTAATAATAAAAATTTGTTCCATTCTTCTTAAATAAAATACTTTATATCTCAAGTCACCTTTAAAAACTCATTTTCCGTTTCTATTGCCGAAAAATCATTCTCTGTCCAATAAAATCCATACGTTTCCATATTCCTCTTAAAAATCCTTTTTGAATAAAATACTTTAAACTTCATACCCTCCTTCAAACTCATTCTTTATGATTATTGCCAAAAATCCATTTCCTCTAAATAATAAAATCTTATTCATTTCCTTTCCAAACTTAAAAATCTTTAATTCATATTCTTATTACCTAATCAACTAAATCCATAAGTAATAAAATATTTCTGACTTGATTACTCCTATTTTGGATAGATGGTCGTGAGTCATAGTGGTCCTTGGAACCAAAATTTCTTTCCTTTTATATATTTATTCATAGCATGCATCATATCAAAATCCTACCATAACAAGTTTATGCATACTTTTAAAGCAGTAAAGATAATATAGCAAACAAGTACAAACTATCTAACTCATACAATCAAGTAGATAAATCAATGTAGCAATTAAACAATCATATAACTTTCATGCATACTATTAACATCATATAATCAAACATAACTAAATAAGCACAAGTAATCAAAACCACACAATCAAGTGAATAAATCCTCACATGGATTCTTCACTCACAAACACAAAAATCTATTTCTCACCTCCATGTTTGGTCGATGAGGTGAATCTCCATCTTACCTTAGATAATGATCAAAAGCTCCTTGTTGTCTTTCTTGTTGAAAACTTCTACCACCAAGATGTTCCTTAAGACAAAAACAAACACACAAACATTAACATCTAAGGCTAGACTAGGATAACCATGGTTCTAAGTCATGGTTTAGAACTTTAAAATGGATAGAAACATGAAGATCAAAGAACTTCACCTAAAGAGCTTTAAACTTGAGCTTAGAAAAAGTAATTGAAGATGAATGATTTAGAAAATGGTCTCAACATGAAAGTGTCTTGGATTGGTGTCTAGATTCAAGATCTATGGTTGGATTGAATTATAAAAGATTGGAAGTAAAAACTTGGCTCTTGGATGTGAGCTTTAGAGAAGGGAAAGGATGAGAGTTTTTGTGTTTAACTTTCTTGGTTTATAACAAGTTGATAATGAATGAACTAAGTCACAAACTTAACATCCAAAAGCAAGCTTGGCTATGGGTTATGGGAAGAGAAAAGGGTGAGAGCTTTGATGCAAGAACAAGAAAGGAAAAGAGCAAGCCAAAGCCTTCCTATTTATAACTTTATAAAAAAGATGACATAATTAGCTTTAGATATTTGTTAAACCAAGATATTTTCTTAACCAAAATATCTAACCACCAAGATATTTAACCAAAATATCTAACCAAGATATTTAGCCAAGATATTTTTAAGCAAGATATTTAACCAATATATTTTTCAAGAAAGATATTTTCTAAACCAAGATATTTTCCAAACCAATATATTTTTCAAGAAATATATTTTTAAAGCATGCACTAGAACATCATAGAACCATCTTGAAGCTTCTAGACTCCTCTTGAAGGATCCATGGCCGAGTTACCCCTGAAGGTTGGAGTGTTCAATTTCTCCACCATGGCCTCCAAACTTAGCTAGCAAGCTAACCTCCTCATTGGTCTTCACTTTGTGTAGCCACTTTGTTGGACTTTTGAACAACTTAGCAAGCAAGCTTGCTTTCCTATTAGTGCATACAAAAAGCTTGTCATGATTGTTCATGATGAGCTCCAAGATATTTAACCTTATGGATAACTATCCATCAATATATTTTTTCAGTAGTTATTACCCAATAGATAATAGAACGTACCCTGATTTTATTTGTCAGATAAAATCATAGAAAAACAAAACTTTGAAAACTGTTCTCGATTTCGGGTTTAGTAAGCTCTCCTGGGCCCACAAGAACTGTTCAAAATTTTCTCGATCCTGAAAATTTTTATTTTCCTGGCATGGCATCAAACACACAAAAAGCTCAAAAATAGAAATAGAAAAATCAAAATAAATCAAACAAATCATAAAAATCACAAAACTCACAAAAATCACATTTACTGAGAAATGTGAAAAATCAGGGCGTTACAAATGAGGGTTCTTTTGGTAGCAAGAAATGGCCTTCCAAGGATGAAAGGAACTTCCCTATCTTCCTCTATATCAAGAATAATGAAATCCACTGGAAATATGAATTTATCCACTTTGACAAGCACGTCTTCAAGTATTCCCCGTGGATAGGTCAAGGTGCAGTCCGCAAGTTGCAAGATAATTGATATGTACTTAGCTTCCCCCAAACCAAGTCTTTGGTATATGGAAAAGGGCATGAGATTTATACTGGCCCCCAAATCACATAATGTATGACCACAAAAATTTTCACCAATGGTACAAGGGATGGTGAAGTTTCCGGGATCCTTGAGCTTATGAGGTAGTATGTTTTGCAGGATAGCACTGCATTCCTCCGTGAGAGCAACAGTTTCAAACTCACCGAGCTTCCTCTTCTTAGACAAGATATTTTTCATGAATTTCACATAGCTTGACATTTGCTCCAAGGCTTTTGCAAATATTATGTTAATATGCAACTTCTTGAAAACTTCTAAGAACTTATGAAATTGATGATCAAGCTTTTGCTTCGCAAATCTATTAGGAAATGGAATAAGAAGTACAAACTTCTTTTCTTCTTTGCTCTGATCAACCTCTTTTTCACATTCTTTCTTTTCTTAAACTTTCTACTCCCTATCACCTTCCTTATCATCTTTCATTGATGCTTCCTCATCTTTCTTCAAAACACTTTGATCAAGGACCCTGCCACTTCTAAGGGAGATAGCATGATAATTCTATGGATGATCACCTTTTGGATTGCTTTGGGTGTTGCTAGGTAAAGTGCCTTGGGGCTGGTTGTTTAGAGCATTGGCCAATTGACCAACTTGGGTCTCTAAATTTCTCAAACAAGTTATTTGGCTTTGCATCAAAGCATCATGAGAGGCTAGCCTTGAATCTATTTTAGTCATGTAGTCTTGTTGGCTAGTCATATATTGAGCAAACATTTTCTCCATGTTTGAAGTTAAAGATGATGTTGTAGGTTTGGCTTGAGGGGAGTTATATTGTTGAAATCCTAGAGGAGCACGAGGTGCTTCTTTAGGCTGATAAGAAGTAGAAGAACCTTGACCATTTCCACCCCACGAGAGATTAGGATAGTGCCACCAACTAAGGTTATAAGTGTTACCAAAAACATTGTTGTGACTTGGCTGATGGAATTGACTGGTATATTGCACACTCTCAAGGCTAGTTGTATAATTAGTAGTTGAATGAAGGTCCCCACAATGATCACAAATCTCAGTTGAATTATTGGCTCCACTTGTAACTAAATTGACACCCATGGTGTCAAGCTTCTTGGAGAGAGCTGCCACTTGAGCTGTAAGTGATATGAGAGCATCAACTTCATGTATATCAGTTGCCATTCTCCTATAAGTCACCCTCTCTGCTGGCCATTGATAGTTATTATTAGCCATTTCCACCAAAAGTTTGTGGGTTGCGTCTATAGTATTGCTCATGAAAGCCCCTCCAACTACTGCATCAATTATGGATCGAATGGACATTGTCAAGCTGTTATAGAAAGTATGTACCAACATCTATTTTGCTATACCATGATGTGAGCACTTCCTTAGCAACTCCTTGAATCACTCTCATGCCTCATACAACGTTTCTCCTTCAAATTGCCTAAAGGACAAGATGTCATTCATGTACTTCATTGACTTCGTGGGAGGGAAGAATCGATCCAAAAACTTATGGATGGAATGCTTAGGTAAGGATTGAACCTAGGCCTTGGCCCTAACCCTCAAAGAAAAAGAGAAGAGCCTTAAGCGAGCTCCATCATCAGTTATCCCTTGATGTTTGAAAGTATCACAAATCTCCAGAAAGTTGACTATATGAGTATTGGGATCTTCATGGGGTAGATCCGCAAATTGAAAATTATTATGAACCATCTGGATAATAACATGCTTAATCTCAAAAGTCTATGCTTGAACGGCTGGCCTTCTAATGCTAGATCGGATGTCTCTAGCATTTGGAGTGACATACTCCCTTAAGGGTCTTTCAGCATTTGCTTCTTTTGCCATCTCAGATTCGCTGTCCAAATCTAGTGTTTGCCCTTGTACTTGTTGTTCTCTTAGTAATCTACAAAAAATCCTCTCGATCTCAGGATTGTAAGGAAATCAAGATACACTTTGAGTCCTATGCATACAAAAGCCAAATACTTGAAAAACAAAAACAAACAAACAAAACTTGAAATAGGAGTTGTGAATAGATATAAGCAATAACACAAAATCTAAATTCAATCCCCGGTAACGGAGCCAAAAACTTGTTAAAGGAAAAATCTGCAAGTGCACGGGTCAACAAGTAATATATGAGAGTTAGAGTATCGTGTCCTAAGGGATTGATAATTAGAGGAGTACTGAAACTTAACCAATTTCCACAAATTATTATCCAAACGATCAAAATATGAGAGTAGTTTGCAATTGAAATAACAACTTAAAAGGAATAAAACAAGAATGTACCAAACACTAAGTTCACAAGAGAAAGATGAGAATGATTAAGGCTTAGGGGTCGCTATTCAGTTGCTACTTCAAAGAATAACTGCAATTCACAAGCATCTATCAACGGATTGATTTTGTTAGCTAAAAACAAGCAATAGATAAGAGCCTATGTCTAAGACAATTACCCATATAAGACCTATCTAATCCACTATATGTCCATGTGAGTTAACATAAGAATCACTCATTGAGACCAATAATCAAACACTTGCTATGCATGACTAATAGGTATGTGTCCACCCCCTTAGCTAATCAATACAACCCAACCAATTGAATGTATTGAACATGCATCAACCATACCATATCCATATTTATAAATCCTTATGTCTAGTTCATTGAAACACTAAAATCATGCAATTGATGGTCAAACAATAACAAGCATTAAGCATAGGTATGGATGAACAAAACCAATTTCATTGATACAAACTCAACAAATTACAAGATATTCAAATCGATAGCAAGATCTTAGAGAGCCCCTAGATTAGAGTTTAGTTACACATCATGAAAGAATAGAAAACATATGAAGTCATAAAACCCATCAAGTTACAAATCAAGAGAGAAAATGAGAAGAATGACACAAGTGGAGGGAATCCAAGCTTGATATTCCTTCTTTGATCTTGATTCTTCACTTGAATCACCTTTATCTTTAGTGTTTTCTCCTCCTTTCCCTTTCTCTATGAAGCTCGTGCTTGGTGACCACCCAAGATCCTCAATATGCCCTAAAAAATTAGATAAAAATGGCTAATTTTGCGGACCAAGATCTTCCCACACCTAGGCATGGTTAAGAAACACATGCTGTCAGGTGCTGGCCACGCCTAGGCATGGGTGTCTTTGTCTGAAAGTCTTGAAAACCTGAGAGTGCCATGCCTAGGCGTGGCTTTTTTATGCCTAGGCATGGGTTGGCAACTTTCCTTCTTTCTTGCTCCCTTCCACATTTGAGCTCCTCTTTGCTTTCCTTATCTCTACCAAGGTCTTTCCATCTTGAATATCTACTTCAAAACAATGCTTAAGTTCATCAAACCATAATCCATCCTTATTTCTTAAATACAATCATCAAATATTCAATTCTTAAACATTTGAGATAACAAGCTTAAATCATCAAGATTATGCAAGAATTGAACACTTGGGCATAAAAACTTAAGGATAACATGCTTATATATATTCAAATTCAAGTGAAATAACTTCATTTCCTGAAGTTATCATCCTGTTGCTACCTTATTTTATATATATCAACTTCTTAATAATGAGGGAATCATCATTCCTCATTTAATACATTTCAATTCATAATAATGAGGAAATCATCCTTGCTCATTTAATACATCTCAATTCATAATAATGAGGGAATCATCCTTCCTCATTTAATATATCTCAACTCAAGTAGAGAGGCAATGTCCATCCTCAACTACTTTGATAGGGAGAGAATTATCATTCCTCACACTATTAATCACCTAAGTTAAGAGGGAATCATCTTTCCTCATATTACTATTTTTCTAAGATAGGGAAAGAATCATCCTTCCTCATACTATCATTCTTTATCACTTTCCATGAGCTCTCATCAAGTGAATAATTTCCAAATCTCATTCATTCATTAGTTGAATATCAAATGAGCACTAACAAGCTCTCTTAGTTACACGGTCAACTAACTAAGAGAGGCACCATATAAATAATAATTCAAGAGCTAGAATTTCTTATAAACCCTTAACAACACAGTGATTAATTCCAAGCACAACAAGCATTGACAAGTCATGGTCAACTTCTTTCATGACCATCATTATAGTTTCATTAATCAATCAATTTCTTAATTTAATTAACAAGCAAACATAGAAAACTATGTGTAACTTATCCTTAACATTTTCAATCCAAACCTAGTATCAATGCATGATAAAAATGTTATAATCATATTTCAATCATATTTTCAACATTATGCCATGTGTTTCAATCATATTTCAAGCCAAAATGTTATACACAAGACATCACAATTCTGGTCACATTATGGCAACAATCTATTGTGACCTATTTAGCATCATTCAAGCAAATAATTACACTAAAATTCTGGTTATACATGGCAACATTCTTCCACGATTTCCATCCACCATTGAAGTCACAATTTTCAAACTTAAATGCATAAAAAATTTGTCAAAACAGTGCAGCAACCAGTCCAAAGTATTCAGCCCAAGAACACATTGAAATCTCATTTTTTTATCATTTTCAACATCACTAATTCAACTCAAGTATCAACAAAAGAAAAAGAGCAGTTTAAAGCAATGAAATCTCTACAAAATTATAACTTGGCCATGGGTTATATGACCATGAACATAACTAGAAAATTATCTTTTCCAATTCAAGAATTCATCAAAGAATAAAGGAATTAGAAGAAAGTAAGAAACTAAACTCAAAATAACAAGAGTTTTCCCCTTTTTAATTCTAGTCTAGTTGTAACACCCTAAGGCTACAACTGTGTATAACATCAATATACTCACATCAATAGCATAAGGATAGTTACTTCTTATTCTAGATGTGAATATCAACCTGTATTGTAATTAATAACATATAATTATATAGAGACTTTGATGAAAGTAAAGAGAACAAGATAATTTTACACAAATGGAAACTTACTCTTTACTATGTATTTATATAGTATGTCTGAGATATACAAAAGAACTAAAACAAGCCACAATGGCATAAATACAAAACTAATAAGCTAAATACATCAGTAATATATATAAAGAAGCTAACTAAGTCTTCATTGTCTTCGTTTGCTCTTGCTGTGATCATTTGCTGGATTTATCATGGAAATAAGAAACTGGGGTTAGAATTGAAATTCTCAGTAGTAATTTTAAAGCATGACATCATAATAAATCCAGCTACTTTAGGAAAAAATCAGTTACATATAAAAATGATTGAAAAGGTGGCACAAGACAAAACTCAGTCATTTTCCTTCCTAAAGCAGACATTTAAATTAATTAAATAAAACACTTTAAGCCAGTACATAACATTTCAACTCAAAATCAGAACATTCAACTATCATTAAAAAGGTTGCAATTAAATTTCAACAGTCTTATTATACAAAACAAGACAATTGCCATTACAATTATTAATTTATGCAATGCATGATGATGCATGGGTATGCCTAGATATGCCCTAAGGAATGCTTATGCTATGACTTTACAAATCTACTTTGTTTTAAAAACCACATGTTATTTGAATATTTCTATGAAGCCCTTTTGTTCCAAGAAGCCTTATTGTTCCTTGTATTGTTCCTGGGTAGGCAGGACGCCCTTTTGTTCCTTACACTACCAAACATACATATAACCTTAACATTATGAGCCCTTTTGTCCAAGCCATAGTGTTACAATACATGAAAATAATAAATAACAAGTTTGAAAATCAAAACTTGCATAAATATATTAAATCCATTCCTGATCAATTGTATACTGTGATATTTCTCATCATTACCTCATAACATAGCTCAAGGCCTCAACTTTCGTTAACATATAATAGTAACCATTTAAGGGTTTTTCTCATCAATTCTACATTGATGCATCACAATATATCACTTTGAGTAAAAAACTTATGAATTTCATATCATTATATATCAAAATCTCCAATTTTCACAAAGAGTGTCGTAGCCCCAACTTATTTTGTGTTGCTGCCTCCATTGTTCTGTGCAGGAATTTCCTGCATCCAAAGAGTCAAGTGTTGCAGCTTCCTCTTATGGAGTGTCGCGGACCATCAGAACAACAATCCACATATTTCCCTTCATTCACAATCAAACCTAACTCAAACAACTTCCATTATCAACTGACAATATCATCATATTATCAAGTTTTTCATACATAAACATCTAAGGATTCATCTTCAAAACAAAAAAATCAAACATGCTCACAAAAATCAAACATGGTACATAACCACAATCTAACATTATCAAGATCAAGAAGATGAAAATCAATATAGAAGTCACGATTTGCTATAAAAAAACATGGAGGGAAGAAAGATAAGGGTTATGAGGTGTTTTCCCTTACCTCTAATCTCCAAAGATGTTGAAGTTCAAGCCTTGTTCTTCCCTTTATTTTCCTTTCTTTCCTTCCTCTTTTTCTTCTTTATTTTCCTACGTTGCAGCCCTCTATTTCTTCTCTTCTTTGTTTTTTGAATATCATGTTTTTGAAAGTAAGGAAAAGGGGTTACAAAAGTCAAATTAAGGATAATAACATATGACTTTTGGTTAAGTTACTGAAACTTTGTATCTCGAACACTTTGATTTTACTAAATCAATTTCCTAACCTCTAAAGATATTAAAATAAATCATAGGATTCACCTAAATTTTAGTTTCATTATTTCCATGATTTTCCATATCTGCTATAAGTCAATTCGGTATTAAAACGCACAACCATTGTACTTAAAAATACCAAATCAACTTAGTTTGTCTTGAAACTTTAACTACACCTTATTTCATACATTGGTAACTTAGAAATAAATTTTTCATATTTATTTCTCTTATCTAAGCAATTTATGCTATTTTCTTGAGTTAAAATAGTCATTTTGCATGCTTTATGTTGCGGCAAAATGCCTATACTAACTCAGAAAGTCGCAGAATTACTTAGACATGTTAAACAAATGTTATGGTTCATTTCTGTCCATAAACATTACAAATATGTTAAGGATGATGTTACATTTATGTCCCTTTTTTAAAAAATTTTGCCTCCAAAATTGCTTACCTCAGTAAAAAACCTCTGGACAATCCTGCCTTATGTGGGACTCTAACTCCCAAGTAGCCTCCTCTAAACCGACACCATTACAAATAACCTTTACCAAAAGAATTCGCTTACCTCTAAGCTCTTTGGCTCCCTCGTCCACGATCCTCACAGGTTTTATTGCATATGTTAAGTCATCTTTTAATTGTGTTAATTCAGGTTCCATAATGTGTGAAGGATCATGATTATACTTTCGAAGCTGCGACACATGGAAAACATCATAAAGGTTTGACAGGTTTGGTGGGAGGGCTATTTGGTAAGTTACTGGCTCAACTCTTTTTAAAATTTGATAAGGACCAAGGAATTGTGGGTTTAACTTTCGTGTTTTCAAATCTCTTCAAATCCCTGTAGTAGGAGTGACTCTCAGGAAAACATGTTCTCCTTCTATAAACTCTAAAGGTCTCCTCTTCCTATCAACATAGCTCTTTTGCCTACTCTGGGCTATAACCAATCTATCCCAAATCATCTTAATTTGATATGTTGTTTGTTGCACTAATTCAGGTCCTAGAATGGTTTGCTCACCTATCTCATGCTAACATAGAGGAGATCTGCATTTCCTACTATACAACACCTCATAAGATGTCATACCTATGCTGGAATGATAGCTATTGTTATATGCAAATTCTACTAAAGGAAAAAACATATCCCAACTACCTTTTTATTCTAACACATGCTCTCAACATATCTTCCATGGTTTGGATAGTCTCTCAGACTGTCCATCAGTCTGTGGATGGTAGGTTGTGTTGAAATGCAACTTGGTCCCAAAAGCTTGTTGCAAAGCTCCCCAAAATCTAGAGGTAAACCTAGGATCTCTATCTGATATTATATTAGTGGGGACTCCATACAATCTCACTATTTCTTGTAGACACAATTGGGCTAGTCTATTTAAAGAAAAGTTGACTCTAATGGG
Source organism: Ormosia emarginata (assembly GCA_029884605.1). Taxonomy (NCBI): domain Eukaryota; kingdom Viridiplantae; phylum Streptophyta; class Magnoliopsida; order Fabales; family Fabaceae; genus Ormosia; species Ormosia emarginata. The sequence goes on along the minus strand of JAQQTP010000056.1, from coordinate 6,866,518 downwards.
CAAAAAGTTGGCAGATTTGATTAATCTATCCACAATCACCCATGTGGCATCAAAACCCTGCTAAGTTCTTAGTAATCCCATAACGTAATTCATTGTGATACATTCCCACTTCTACTCTAGAATTGTTAGGGATTGTAACGGCCCTGAAGGTTTCTGGTGTTCCATTTTGACTTTCTGACAAATTAGGTACCTGGACACATAATCTGCTATGTCTATTTTCATTCTTGACCACCAAAACATTCTTTTGAGATCTTGGTACATCTTAGTTTCTCCATAATGAATGGTATATTTACTCTTATATGCTTCCTCTAAAATATTCTCTCTAAGGTCATTCTCTTTTAGAATGCAAATCTTGTCTTCGAACATAATGATTTCATTATTTGTTATACTAAACCCTTTAGGTTCACCCAACAAGATTTGCTCCCTAACTTTTCTTAAGTAATCATCTCTTCCTTGAGCATCCTTAATTTGAGTCCTTAAGTCACTAATGATATCCACCTTACTTATATAGAGACTGTATGAAGACATAGTTACCATTAGACTTAAATCCCTAAATTTTTCTAAAAGATCTGCTTCTTGAATCATCGTCCAGGACACATGTAGGGATTTCTTACTAAGTGCGTCAGGCACTACATTAGCTTTACCTGGATGATATTTCAACACAAAGTCATAATCCTTGAGGAATTCCATCTATCGCCTTTATCTCATATTTAACTCCTTTTGATAAAACAAATACTTCAAGCACTTGTAGTAACTAAAAATTTCAAATTGAACACCATAAAGATATGTCTCCAAATTTTCAAAGCGAACACCACAACTGCTAATTCCAAATCATGAGTGGGATAATTCTTTTCATGTGGCCTTTGTAACATCCTAATACTAAAATCTTAGTATATCAAACATATACCTGGATAAACAGTATTAGTTATGCTACTTCTAACTTAATCCTTTATCTAATCCATAACATTTATATAAATAAATCATCATGGAGAGCCTTGTGGAAATAAATATTCACTTATATACCCATAACTGTATCAAAAATTATGTAATGCTATTTATACAACTGTTTACTTCTTAAAATAAACATAAATACAAGATATACAAATTTAAACTAACAACTATAAAACTAAACTAATTTTCAATCTTTTGCTGCTTCTTGCCTTGGATAATCTTCCACTTGGATTTACATGGAACACCCAGGGTGAGAATTTATAATTCTCAGTATAAGTGTACTAATACTAGCAGTCATAATATTTTTAATGAATATATATGACCCAATAACATTATAAGTAAAACTGTATCTAGTAACTAAACTATTATCCAATAATTAACATAAGTAAAACTATAACTAGTAATTAATAAAATACTTATCAAATATTATAAATAAAACTATAACAACAACTCAATATTTAAAGGACAATTACATTCTCGCCCTATGTAATGTTTCTTAACAACATAATCTGATCTATTTCACTCTTAGCTATCTTGAATTGAACTATTTCATACAAAGGATAAGGCAACTGCCCATACAGCTGCCTGTCAATGCAAGATAAGACAACCACCCATACAGTTGCCTAAGCATGCATATGTTATGTTATGATGTATGAGTATTATAATGAGATGCAATGTAATTATGTGAAAACAATGTCATGGATGTCATGAATGTTGTGAACTTGCTATTCCTCTCTATAGTGGGGAGGGAATATGTTACCTCCTTAATACACCAAGTAGGGAGGGAATATATTACCTCTTTAACCTACCTTCTGAATTGTGAACTAGTCTTTTCCATAATTTTCTTTGTCTTAACTTTTCCTAGGAATAGTAAGTGTGTATATGCATGAGTATCTGTGTATAATGTGGTATTACGCCTAACTCTCACATAACCACCACTTAATCTTTATCCTTGCATTACTAATTTTACCTCAACCTTTTGAGAGCATTCATGCCACTCTTACCATACAAACATAGTATACTTCTTTTCCTTGTATTACTAACTCTACCTCAACTCTTTAAGAGTTTTTATGCACTATACTTCCTTTCTTGTTAAACTTACTTAGCATATTTTCTATTCTTGCATTACTAGCTCTACTTTAACTCTATGAGAGATTTCATGCACTATAATCCTCAGTTTTTTACTAACTAGGCACTAGGGCCCTCACTCTTGTCATCTAGGCACTATGGCCCTTACTTTTGTTAGTTTGGCACTATGGCAGTCAACTCTTGCCAACTAAGCCCTACGGCACTCAACTCTTGCTAACTAGGCCCTATGGAACTCTTACTACACTTTCATAACTCAACTTTAACTATTAAAAGAGCTATTGGTGTTCCTAGGGCTCAAACCATCCCAAAACACCGCAAAAAGGCTGATTTTCAAGATTGCACCAAATACGCATCATAACTTCTAAAATTCTAAAATTTTATGGGAAAATAACTTTTTCTCTTATCTTTCAAATGCCACAAACCTCAATTCATTTGGTAAAGTTGTAACAACTTAAACCTAATTTGTTACATTCTTTTAATTAACGTTTTTAGTTATTTTTGCAATGGTTATAGACGATGGAAACTTAAGATAAATAAATAAGTGACAGCAAAAAAATTGTAGCACGTATAAGATTTCTTAAAACATGATTGTCATATATGGTGATTACGAGTCAAACAGGGGGTCCAAAATTTGACGTTCGTAGAGGTCATATAAATCTTTTAGCAAGAACAGCAAAAAGAGAGAGACTACGAAACTAAAAATTTCTCCTCCTTTAAATAGTAGGTTTAGAGGAAAAAGGGAAACAACACACTCTCAACTAGCATGAGTGCGCATCACCAGCGTCCATGAACAGCAGGGAGGTAAAACCAGTTGAAAAGTGAGTGTCTGCCAATTGTGACAGTCCCAAACTCCGAATGATCGGACACCTGCACTTGTATGGTTATATGTCCAATAAAAGTAAAAAGTTATGTCTGGACATCATAGGAGCGTAAGCCCTCTCCTAGCCATACCATAATAGAACTCATCCTTGCTGGTCTGGAATACCATGATAAACAAAGGGGTGAGAAAAGATTTCTCAGTAGGAAAATATTTAAAATAGAACCAATGGCGTTCCAGGGGAATCAATTTTTTTTTATAACAAAAACGTTCATGATAAAAATTAATTTAGCCTAAGAAAATCTTTGATTCCCAAAACATTTTACTTTTGACTTATAAAACATCTTCTCTACAAAAGAAATCAGTAGGTAGAAAACACGAAATAATAACAATAGATTAATTTATGCGTTATTGGAAATGCAACCAGTGAAGATAAAGATTTTAACCATGAAATAAGCATATCCAAGTTGCAAGCATTACGACAGTAATGTGAGAATTCATGACAGAAATCATAGAGATTTAAGTGTCTTTTACTCAATACTTCATCGACCGTTCCTCCTGGGATAGCGGGTGGACGAGAGTACACATGCGCCCTTTGTATGCTCTCCAGATCGTCTTGTGAGAAAAAAGGCATGTCGGACATAACCCCATTTCCAAAAGCGATTCCACAGCTAGAATACCTTTCCAAGTCCTACCCAGACCCGTGAAGTCACAATGGTAGTTACTTCCATAGGGTTTCCACTACCCTCCCAGTCTACTCCTCACATATCTTCATGTCTACTCATCTCGAGAAACTTTGTCTTTCCACTTTTTATCTTATTACACAATTTATTTCCATATTTAATAAGTTTAAAAACTAAAATGAAAACATCAAAATGATTCAATATATTCTTCTAAGGCTTACGACCATCATTAAAACATTACATATCAATGAATCCATTAAGGTCCTCCATATCTCACGGCCAAATACAAAATGTTACAAGTCAAATGAGCCCAACAAAACTTGTCCAAGCTCACGACCATCAAAATTCCCAATCCATGGGTTCTAATCAACCAAGTCATACAAGTTTAATAATTCCAATCGAACAAGGGTGTAATAATTAACCCATATATGTCCAAAAAATAGAAATCAAGATATAAACACCATATTCTAGTCCAACATCACAATCTAACATCAGTAGCTCATAAAACATAGTCATAGTTAGGAAGATTAAGATTACACAAATGTCAAAGATACCAAATGGTTAACTTAATATAAAAAAAAAACCAATTTTAGGACCACTTTGAAACTTTGTTGTGAAATGGTTGTCAATATTCAAAAACAGCACTATAGTTCTTTGTTAAAAACACATTATAACATGATTATTAATTAGGGTCTCTTTAAAGTAATTTAAACAATCAAAAATAGAATTATACTTGTAGGAAAAGAATGAATAGAATAGAAAGGTTAAGAGAGTAAAAGAAGAAATCACGTGAGAAGAACTTGTAGAGAAGATTCACCCCTCTTTTTCCATCCTTGGTGGCCTTCCTATAGAGATGAAGGATGGGTATTGCTTCTTCAAACGGATGATGAAGACAAAGAGGAAGAGTGTGAGGGGATATGGAAAAGATGAAAGGGTGTTGGGTAACTCACAGTTTTGTAAGGGCTTAGGGATTGGATGGATGATGCTTAAGCATTGCATCAAGGTCTTTAGGCTCTTTAAAATCGAGATCATCTTCCTCATCATAGCTATGATTGCTTTGAAACCTAGGATAGGCATAGGAATTTGATGTGGCAATCTTCTTGAAGGGATGTGTGTCAAGCTTGATGTTTTGGAAAGGATGGCCATGTGACAACACGAGCTTCACATCTTTGAAAAGAAAGGTGGTGAGGATGAGAAATGATGCAACTTGCCTGCCATTGCTTATTTCCAATATAAAAAAAAGCTTGATAGATGTCTTCTTGCATAGAGTGAAGAGATCCATGCTCTCCAATTGGCCTCACGGCTTTGTATACACAAGAAAGGTGTCTTTGTGCATGATCTTTGATAACATGCGGCCTTACACGTATAGCTTGGGCTTGTGAAGTAGTAATCATGGTCTTTATGGAGTGCATCCAGCCGTGGCATCATGCAAGGATTGGCTTGGTATTAGAAAGGTGTCAATAATTTATTGAGAACATTCATGCAGCTGCCACACTTGGTCATCCGTGGCTTCATTGGAAAGAAGAGGGAATATATTCCCTTGCAACTTTGTGTGCATGGTGTCCAAGTGGCCATCTTTATTTTCTCTCTTGTAGCCATGTGTTAGAGTGCATGCCATGGGTGTGAAATGTGACACTTTGCATGCTTAGGAGAATGCACACTTGTCTTGGCTTCCCATCATGCCTAGCTAGGTGTCAAAGAGATCATGAATATGTGCATGCAGCCTTCCATTTGTCTTGGTCGTGCAATGTGTCTTTGTGTATGCCTTGGAAGTGTGCATGTTGCTACACATGTGTCTTGACATCTTTGAGTGATTTGGGAGGTGTCAAGGATAGGTTAAAGGTGATCATGTAAAAATCCACATGTCCATTGCCGTGAGTTCTCTCTGGAGCTATAAAGAATCTATTCTTTGTTGCTTCTTGACAAGTGTGTATCCTTATTTGCATAGAAATCTAAGTGTTCCTTTTAGCTTCTTTCTCCTTGTGGTCGTGGAGCTCATGTGACTGATAACTCCATAACATGTAGTTATTTGCGTCCCATATTGGTGGTATTTTGATCCCTTAGTCCTTGTGCTCAGACATGATTGGAAGACTATTCCCTCACTTTTTATTCAAATTCATACTGATGTCTTCCTCTTCAATCTTGCTAAAATCATGTCTATTCTTTGTTGGATTAACTTAATTTATACTTGTGATTAATTAGGCGACTTCTCTATTGCAGGATAGGCTCTAAACTGATAAAATGAAGCAAGTCAAGGCCTTGCATTAGAGGAGGGAGCTTAGCATGCATTCCAGCTTATCACGCCGCGGCGCAATATGTAGCACACAACGGCGTTTCGCTCTTTACCTGCTGCGCATACTGAAGACAGAGGCTAGAGCGCTGCGACGCACATTTGTCTGCACTGGATCAACTTAATCACGTAGGCATTCATACTGTAGCACAACAATGGTCACGCTGCAGCGTAAGTTCATCAACTTTATCTGTTAATACTGTTTCATCATATATTTGAGAAGAGTTAGGTGGGAGACAAGACAAAATGCAAATAACACCATTTTTTTGTCATTTTCAAGAGCTTTGAAGAGATTTAGAAGGGAAACCATCATCATCCAAGGAGGATCAAGCCTCCCAGATCTCGTTAAAGAGTTTTCCCTCTTTTCTCTTTATCCTCTCTTTTTCTAGGCCATGGGTAGGAAATCTCTCTTGAGATTTTGGGATTCTATGGGTAGCTAAGTTGTTATAGGGATTCCTTCAGATCCTTCTATGTACATTGATGACTTTGTAACCTTTTGAGTTTATAATGATGTTTAGTTTTGTTCACCCATGTTTCTCTTAATGCCTATAAATGCTTGGCCATCATTTATTGTGATTTGATAAAATCTCTTGAACTAGACATAGGAATCTAGGTTTTAGATCATGGATATGGGTGATGCATGTTTAATCTCATTCTAATGGTGGAGTGAATTAATTTGTTAATAGGATAGGCATATACCTATTATCCATGTATAACTATTGTTAAGAATCAATCTTAATGCATGTTGTTTGCTCTAGTTCTCATGGACACATAGTGGGCTAGATAAATGACATTGGGTTAAACTAGACATAGGCTTTTAGCTAGTATAGTTTCTTAGGCTAACAAAACTAGTCATCATTGTTGCTTAAAATGGTTGCATGTAGCCAAGTAAAGTAGTTGGTGAAGAAGAAGTCCATATGCTCTCGTTACTATCTTTTACTCATGGTTTATTACCTTTTAGCCCTAATTTTAACCACACTCACTTTTCCCAATTTATATATGCTTCAATAGAATTCATTAAGCTATTGGTTAATATTTGGCATTAGATATTATTCATTATCTCTGTGGAAATGATTTTTCTCATCATTGTATTACTTTGGCGATCCGTGTACTTGCGGTACACAAAAGGTCATAACAGTGACTAATCATCACTTAATTTAGTCCTTATAATTTTGTACTTAATCATTTTAATTGAATTAATTTAGTCATAATCTTAAAGGTTAGAGATTTCGGGATGTTACATTCTCCCTTACTAAATAAAAAAAAAAAAGTTGCCCTCAAAATTTCACGTACCTTGAAAAAGATAAGGATATTCCTTCTTCATATTAAGCTTCAATTCCCATGTCACTTTTGGAAATCTGCTCCTTCCCACAAAACCTTCACTAATGAAATTGTCTTACCTCAGAGTTTTTTTTCACAATTGTCAATGATTCATACCGGGTGGATTTCATAAGATAAATTTTCTTCAAGCGTTATAGATTCAAGGGTTAATACATGGGAAAAATCAAGAATGTATTTTCGAAGCTTAGAGACATGAAACACATTATGAAGATTAGAAAGTTGTGGTGGTAATGCAACACGGTAAGCAACTGGTCCAATCCGATTTAAGATTTGATGCGAACCCAAGAATCGAGGACTCAATTTATTTGCTTTGAAGACTCGACGCAGTCCTATCACTGGAGAAATTTGGATGAAGACATGTTCTCCTTCTTGAAATTCTAGAGATTTCCTTCTCCGATTAGCATAACTATTTTGTCGACTCTAGGCAACTTTTAATTTTTCTTGAATGATTTTGATCTGTTTCGTGGTTTGTTGCACCAATTCAGGTCCTAAAAGAGTTCTTTCTCCAGTTTCATACCAACACATGGGTGATCTAAACTTCCTTCCATACAGGGCCTCGTAAGGGGCCATTCCTATACTGGAGTGAAAGCTATTATTATAGGCAAATTCTGCTAATAGCAAATGTCTATCCTAACTTCCTCTTTGCGCAAGAATACAAGCTCACAACATATCCTCCAAAGTTTGGATAGTTCTTTCAGATTGTCCATCTGTTTAGGGGTGATAGGTTGTACTGAGCTGAATCCTAGACCCAAAGGATTTCTGAAGCGCTCCCCAAAATCTAGAAGTAAAGCGGGGGTTCTATCTAATGTAATGCTACGTGGGACACCATGTAACCACACTATCTCTTGAACATAGAGTTGTGCTAATCTCTCCAAGGGATAGTTTGACCTAACAGGTAGAAAATGAGCACTCTTGGTAAGACGGTCCACTATAACCCAAATTGAATCATGACCTAGTAGTGTTCTAGGTAACCCCATCACAAAATCCACAATAATCTTGTCCCACTTCCATTTTGGGATACTTAAGGGTTGAAAAGGTCCTGAAGGCTTCTAATGTTCTATCTTCACCTTTTGGAAAGTCAAACATGAGGCCACATACTTTGCTATGTCCGTTTTCAACTTGGGCCACCAAAATCTTTTCCTAAGATCCCTATACATTTTATTTGCACCTAGATGGATGGTGAATTTACTTCTATGGGCTTCCTCCAAGATCTTCTGCCTTAAATCCAGCTTATCGGGTATGCACCATCGATCATCAAACTTAAGCATTCCTTTTGATGTTTGGCTAAATCTCGATGAAATGTTTTCCTGAATCTACTTCCTAATAGATTCTAAAGAGGCATCTTCTCGTTGAGCTTTTATGATTTTCTGAAATAACTCATTTTTTATAATCACTGCATTCAATCTTAGACTATCAGCAGTAGGCTCTACAGAAAATCCTAAGTCTCTAAAATCCTCAAGAAGCTTCATTTCTTGTACCATAAGGGTAGCCACATGCAAAGACTTTATGTTTAAGGCGTCTGCCACCACATTTACCTTTCCAGGATGGTATTTTAATTCAAAATCATAGTCCTTCAAGAATTTCATCCATCTACACTGCCTCATATTCAATTCCTTTTAATCAAACAAATATTTTAAACTCTTATGGTCACTAAAAACCTCGAATTTGACTTCGTAAAGATAATGTCTCCACACCTTTAAAACAAAAACTACGGCTGCTAATTCTAAATCATTGGTGGGATAATTTTCCTCATGGGGTCTTAACTGTCTAGAGGCATAGGTAACTACTCCTCTATTTTGCATTAGAACATATCCCAATCCAAGCTTAGATGCATCGCAGTATACTTCAAAGGGTCCCTGTTGTGGCGTCCCAGGGCCGACGAGGGCGGGTAGTGGTCGCCGATGCTAAGAGAAAGCATCAATAAGCGGCTCCTGGCAGGCTTCTAAGCGAAAGATCCCTTGAATGAACTGAAGATGCACCGGAATGAGAGGGATTCAGAGACTGTGCAGGTATAGGACTGTATAGTTGATGATGGCTTAAAGGAATTGAATAGGCATAACCATATTAATAAGTTGAAACTTCTTTTCGGGAGCCTAGAACATAAGAACTTCACGGTTAAGCGTGCTTGACTTGGAACAATTATGGGATGGGTGACCTCCTAGGAAGTTTCCTAGGATGCGTGTGAGTGAGGACAAAGCACACTAAAAAGACCCGTGTTAGTTTGTGGCGACACTCATCAATCCTGCAGGCAGTCATGGGGCATTACAAATGGCATCAAAGATGGGACCTCTCCCAGTACGGTATGGTTCGAGGACGAACCAAGCAGAAGTTGGTGGGCATGTGGCGTCCCGGGGCCGACGAGGGCGGGGAGTGGTCGCCGGTGCTAAGAGAAAGCATCAACAAGCAGCTCCTGGCAGGCTTCTAGGCAAAGTGTCCCATGAATGAACTGAATACGCACCGGAATAAGAGGGATTCAAAGAGTGTGTAGGTATAGGATTGCATAGTTTGTGATGTCTTAAAGGAATTAAATAGGCGTAGCCATATTAACAAGTTACAACTTCTTTTCGGGAGCCTAGAACATAAGAACTTCATGGTTAAGCGTGCTTGACCTGGAGCAATTGTGGGATGGGTGACCTCCTGGGAAGTTTCCTAGGATGCGTGTGAATGAGGACAAAACACGTTGAAAAGACCCGTGTTAGTTTATGGAGACACTCATCAATCCTGCAGGCAGTCCCGGGGCATTACACCTATGGGTCAGGAAGAACTAATGCAGGTGTGGTGGTGAGTCTATTTTTCAACTCTTGAAAACTCTTTTCACAATCAGGGGCCCATTCAAAGGGTTTTCCTTTCCTAGTCAGTCTGGTCAAAGGTAAAGCTATCTGGGAAAATCCTTTAATAAACCTCCGATAATATCCAGCCAATCCTACAAAGCTTCTAACCTCCGTAACAGTCTTAGGTCTCTCCCATTGTACCACAGCTTCTATTTTACTTGGATCTATAGGAATTCCTGCTTGTGAAAAGACATGTCCTAAGAATTTCACTTCCTTTAGCCAAAATTCACACTTAGACAGCTTAGCATATAGTTTCTTCTCCTTAAGAACCTCAAGCACAATCCTAAGGTGTTGGGCATGTTCTTCCATGCTTTTAGAGTAAATCAAAATGTCATCTATGAACACCACAACAAACTGATCAAGATATGACCTAAAGATTCTATTTTCGAAAGCACAGAGGCTCATTTTAATTGGTCCATTAAATCATCAATCCTAGGTAGCAGGTATTTGTTTTTAATGGTTACCTTGTTTAATTGACGATAATCTATGCATAACCTCATATTACCATCTTTCTTCTTAACCTAAAGAACGGGAAATCCCAAAGGTGATACACTTGGATGAATGAACTATTTTTCTAACAACTCCTCTAATTGCTTTTTTAACTCACTCAATTCTATAGGTGACATCCTATAGGGTGCTATGGAAATAGGACTTGTTCTGGGTACCAAGTCTATGTTGAATTTTATCTCACGCGCAGGTGGTAATCCTGGAATATCCTCAGGGAATACCTCAGGGTAATCCCTCACCACGGAAATATCATCTAGGGACAGGTTAGACTCCATAGAGGAAGAGACAAACATGTATCCTTCAATTTTCTTTGGTGATTCGGTATAAGAAGTAAAAGGTGATGAAGAAGAAGAGAGGAGTTGGAAAATTACAATCTTGTCAGAACAATTTAAGAGTACCTTATTCTTAGAGAGCCAATCTATTCCCAATATAATGTCAAGATGACTCAAAGGTAAACAAACTAAGTCTTGACTGAATTTTCGATTTTTGATTTCAAAAGGACAGTTTAAACACACTTGGGAAGTCAACACAGACTTTTGGGTAGGAGTGGACATAATCAAGTTATAAGGTAAGGAAGACACATGTAATTGCAATTGTTTAACACAGTCATGAGAAATGAAGGAATGAGTAGCTCTTGAATCAAACAACATGTTTAAAACATTTTCATTAATGTTGCACTTACCCTGTATGAGATCATTCTGTAACACCCCTTTGGAGGATGTCACACATAAAAGAAAATAAAAGAAAGAGAAATAAAATCTACCCAAGTTGTGAAACATTTGTTACATACTATTACGGGTTGTAAAATAATTCCTGTTAAACAGAATATTCTTAAATAAAATATGCGAAAATAGCAAATAAAAAAAAACATAAAACAAAACAACATTACTTATAATATACATATGATCCAAGTTATAAGTTATAGAAATAATTTACACTAAAAGTACAAATATTTAAACGAAAACAGTAAATAAACCAATAAAAAGTCAATATATACAGACATACGCAGACGCGCCCAAAAAAATATCATGCATATTTAATCCTCTGACGGATCACTCTCAACATGAAAATGATCATCAGGAGACAAATATCCCGGATGTCTCAACTCTCGGTGATAACGAGATCGCGCAGTCGATACGATACTAATCTCACTAGGCTCCGTGGTCATACCACCAAAATATCGCCTAAGAGATAAGGGTAACTCTAAATGTAAAAATACAGTAGTAGTCATAACCGGCTCTCCATCAAACTGTTGACGTAGGGTCACTGTCAGCCGTCCTACATACGTCACAGAGTCTCGGTCTCCTCGCAGATGCCAAGCTAGCGATCCTCCATGAAACTCCAGCTGTACAAATCCTAAAAATCCAGGTACCGCCATACTCAATCAAATCAATCCAATGGATATGGATGATCAGATGGTTCTTGATCGTAAAACTGGTCGTTGATTTGCTGATCTTCCTCCTCCTCCTCCTCGGGGCACAGGATCTCAAGAGGCTGGTCCTCTTCCTCAAAGTCTTTATCGCGTAAAATAAATATACAGAAATACATACAACGAAGAGGTAAGACAATCTAAAATCACCATAAACATGGCCAATAAGAAGACGACAACCAACAGTTATACAATTCATGCAATATGGAAAGCTATAACAGAAATCAGAACAAATCAAGAAAAAGATTTAATTACCATAACGACACATAATATCACAGATAAAATAAAACTTCACAGATAAAATAATAGAACAGATAAATAATCCTCATAATACTAAGCAGATAAAATAGACAGATAAGATAAAATAGAGTTCCAGATATACTTATAAGAAATATGACACGTTCCTACTCCATGGAGCTAAACAACACAGATACCACAGATATCAGAGGGAATGACTCGCAAAAATCTATTAGTACCACGGCTGCCCAGCCAACTATTCCGCGGTCATACGTTGCGTCTATAGCTCCACATCACTGGGAATTTACCATCCAGGCGTGGGGTAGTTCACTGTCTCACGTCGTGACACTACGGGCAATGTACTACTAGACTTTACAAATCTCGATTAAATATAGTGCGTGTCGAGTCCATTAGTGTGCTATCGGTTACCACGGCCCAGCGGAGCGACCGTCTGTCCATATATGGAATTCCGTACACTAAAGTCTCCAAGTTCATTAGAACAATGAACCACACTACGTTTATCGCATCGACAACACGATGTGATTCACCTCGTCAACCAAAATTTACCAAAAATTAGAAAATTACCAAAATACCCTCATGGTATAAAGATAGAAAGCCTGTACGGGTTCTCATTTTCTCGACAGCGAAAAAAATCCTCAAAAGCCTGTACGGGTTCACATTTTCCCGACAGCATAAAATATAGAAAAGTCCAGAAAAATACTGTTTCGGTCAATCGCGTAGAAATTTTATCGCGTTTTCGAAATCTCGTCGTTTTTATAAACGTTTTGAAATCGCGTACATATATTTTTCTGTTTTCAAAATCGCGTAGGATTTTTAATACGTTTTCTCAATCGCGTAAGATTTTTAACTCATTTTCTTGACTGAATTCCTTAAAAATTACTTGTTTAAATAAACAGAAATAATAAATAATACTTTTAAGCTACGTATAATATTTTCCATATCGTATATCTTGTCTTTTGGACATCTTTCCTATCCTATTGGTCTGCTTTTTACTAAAATTTGACAAATATTTTGCTTAGAAAATTATATTAATGGTTTTCTAATTTTACCGTAAGAATTCTCGTTTATTAAGTTTTTAAACCATATAATTAATCCTTTTGAAAACTACTAACATGCTTCAAAATACAGCATGAGCTATATGTTAGAAATTTTCGAAAGTTACTGTATTTTATTTCTAATAACAAAATCATTAGTTCTAAGTTATAAATCTTATTTCTAATTGATTCTTTTCCTTAAAACTTATTTTAGAAAAATTCTTTTTAACACATATTGCATTCTTATACTTAGAAAAAGTTTGGATTTAATTTTAGAAACCATAGATACTTGGTTTGGCATGTTGGCCGAATTTCCTAAATACTTTGAAATTGATTTCTAAATTATTTCTCATCTTCTAAATATATGTCAAACTTATTGTATTGTCTAATTCCTTTAACCATTGTTTTAGAAAATGGTTTTTGAAATCAATACATTCATTTTAGGCATGTTGGCCGAAAATACTAAGTCTTACCATTTGATTTCTAAATTCATTTTCTTTGATCAAATCAACTTGAAACCTTCTTAATTCTCCTAGGTTAATTAAATTACCTTTTAAGAAAATTTAGAGAACATGTTGGTTCCCCATTGGTTAAAGGTCATGTGAGCCTTGGTGTAGTGTTCTTTGGAACACACATGCATTTCCTTGACATGTTATTCACATCCTATACATTATCATGCAATTCTATACTTTATCATGCAATTCTAACACATGCAATATTATCAAAGCTTATAGACATGCAACTTAAAGCTTGTAGACATGCAAATTATTACAAACAACAAATAGGAAAGCTATTAACAAATACACAACCACATCAAATAAGCTACTAACAAGCACAAACATGAATCCTTATGGATTCTACAATCACAAAATCAAAACTCCATCTTCTTACCACCATCCATAGGTGATAAGATTTGTCTTCCTCTTACCTTAAATGAAGACAAATGGTTTTCTTTCACTCCTCCTAGGGTTCGGTTTTCTCCACCAAAGTACCTAGCAACTTAAACGAAAATCTACAAGTTACTAACCATGAAAAAGAACCTAAACCATGGATAAATCATGGCTTAGAACTTTGAAAAAGAAGAGAGAAAAGAAAAACATGAGATTTCACCTTCTAGGTAAAATTTTCAAGATTGGTTTCCAAGCTCCAAATGGAAGATTTTGAAGAAATTCTCAACTAGAGATGTTCTTAGGATTGTGTTTAGGTTTAGAAAAGTTGGTTAGATAGAATTTTAGGTGGTTGGATGGTCAAGGAACAAGCTTGGCCGAAAATGGCTTCAAGGAAGCTTCAATGGTGTTTAGGGTTTTTGGAAGAGAGAGAAGAGAGAAAAGCAAGAAAGATGAAGTGATTTTTTTGGTCTCCTAACCCCACATGGCCGTAGACTTCATGCATGCAAGGTGGCCAAATGGTTGGCTTCATCCAAGCCATGGAATGCATCAAAGGCTAGGATTAAAACTTGCTTAACAAGCTTGTCTCCTATTGGTTGATTATTGATGACTCACAAGCCTAGTCACACTGTTCATTAATTACCAGCTTAGTCAGCTAGCTGAGTCAGCTTGTTCTGGAAAGTTCTACTGCTAATGATGATTAATTAAGCTACTGATCTAACCATTCTGCTAATTATGGGTCCCGCAAAATATTTCCGGGTCCATTATCATTTTATTATACTTGACTAATAAAATAATATTATAATATTATAAAATTATTTTATTTGATCAAATCCTAAAAATTAAAAGATTATTTATCGTCTCATTCGAGATCGGGTTTAGTAAGATCCCCCAATTCTAAATAATAAAATAAGATTTCCTACCCTGGAAAAATATTATTTTCCCGCCGAGCAAATCACACAAAAAGTCCATATAAAATCACAGACATTAATATTGGACATTAAATCAAGTAGAAAACAATTAAAAACAGCAAAAACAGCACGTTCGGGACGTAATGGCCATTTTCCCATTTTTTCCCACAACGTAGCTAATCATCCAAAACGTTCAAATAAAATATCCAAAGCAGATATATAGTCAGTATATCATTCAGAAAAATTAAAACAAATAATTACGAAAATTTTTAGTTCCCTGTCTTGAAGAAAAACACGTAAAACGATTATATAAAATACTAGACAGTATTATTTCATAACGTTTCATACAGAAAACAAGAAACAGAAATTTAGGACACAACAGTCATTTGTCCTAAAGCTCAAAAAAACAATAAACAGTACATTCGAGGTATTTTTCTAAAATTTGGGGCGTTACAACTCTCCCCAACGAATAGAAATTTCGTCCTCGAAATTTTGCTGCTCATCAAAACAAATGAGGATACTAATCCCTCATTTTATCTTCCAACTCCCAGGTAGCTTCACCCATCACATCATTCCATATGACCTTCACTAGCTCGATCATTTTCCCTCGAAGCTGCTTTACCTTTCTGTCCTCAATTCTGACAAGTAAAGTTTCATAAGTCAAATTCTCCTTCAGCTGCACTTCATCTGGCTGTATAACATGCGTCGGATCTGGTATATACTTCCGTAACTGAGACACATGAAACACATTATGCAAATTTGATAAAAAAAGGCGGCAAAGCAATCTGATACGCTACAGGACCTATACGTCGAATAATCTGATACGGTCCAATGAACTTAGGAGTAAGTTTCTTAGACTTAATAACTCTTCCGACACCAGTCGTAGGAGTAACTCTTAGAAACACATGCTCACCCTCCTCAAATTCAAGAGGTCGTCTTCGTTTATCCGCATAACTTTTCTGTCTGCTTTGCGTCGTCTTCATTTCCTCTTGTATCATCTTTACCTTTTCCGTAGTCTGTTGTACAAGATCTGGTCCAACAGTCATACTTTCCCCATCTTGATACCAACACAACGGTGTCCGACATCGTCTTTCATACAATGCTTCATAAGGTGCCATTCCGATGCTTGAGTGAAAACTATTGTTGTAGGTGAATTCTATCAAAGATAAAAATTCATCCCAACTTCCTCGTTGTTCCAAAACACAAGCATGCAATAGATCCTCCAAAGACTGTACAGTCCTCTCTGTCTGCGGATGATACGCTGAACTCAGTCGTAACTTAGTTCCCATAGCTTCTTGCAGACTCTGCCAAAGCCTTGACGTAAATCTCGGATCTCGATCAGAAACTATATATGTAGGTACATCATGTAATCTGACAATTTCACTGATGTACAATTGGGTTAATCTTTCCAACGAATACTTAATATTAATTGGTAAGAAATGAGCCGATTTCGTAAGCCTATCGACTATAACCCATATCGAATCATGACCTTTCCTTGTCTTTGGCAAACCAGTAATGAAATCCATCGATATACTATCCCATTTCCATTCTGGAATAGATAACGGTTGTAACATTCCAGCTGGTCTTTGATGTTCCACTTTCGCCTTTTGACAGACTAGACAAGTTGACACGCACCTAATAACATCACTCTTCAATCCATGCCACCAGAATAACTTCTTCAAGTCTTGGTACATCTTTGTTATGCCTGGATGCATACTCAATAGACTAGTATGGGCATGTTCCACAATATATCGCCTCAGTTCCCGGTCACGAGGAACACAGACTCTACCCCGAAACCTCAGAATTCCATCAGTTCCTTCTTTGAACTCTATTGTCTCGTCTTGCTTTATTTGTTCCCTTATTCCTTGCAAAAATTTATCGGCATTCTGTTTTTCCCTTATGTCTTCCATCAGCTCGCTCGAGATAGTAACCATGTTAATACAGATCCTCCCCGGTTTTAACTCAACAAATGACCACACATCTCTAAACTGTTCAATGAGCTCCTTTTCCTTGATCATCAGAGCAGAAGCACTGATAATCTTTCTACTTAAGGCATCAGCCACGACATTCGCCTTACCAGGGTGGTACAACAGTTGAAAATCATAATCTTTCAGGAATTCTAACCATCTCCGCTGCCTCATGTTCAGCTCCTTCTGATCATACAAGTACTTCAAACTCTTGTGATCACTGAAAATGTTGAACGTTGCTCCATAGAGAAAATGTCTCCATATCTTTAGAGCAAAAACCACAGCGGCCAATTCCAAATCGTGCGTTGGATAATTCCTCTCATGAACCTTCAATTGTCGAGAAGCATATGCCACAACGTTCCGATCTTGCATCAATACGCATCCTAGCCCTTGATAAGAAGCGTCGCAATACACATCAAAAGATTTCGTCGAATCTGGTAGAGTCAATACCGGTGCAATTGTTAATCTCTTCTTCAACTCTTGAAAACTGGCTTCACGTTCTTTCGTCTATTCAAAAGCTTGATTTTTCCTAGTAAGCTGCGTAAGTGGTCCAGCAATCTTCGAAAAACCCTCAATAAACCTCCGGTAATATCCAGCAAGTCCAACAAAACTTTGAACTTCTGTTACCGTCTTAGGTCTTTCCCACTGTAAAACAGTCTCCACTTTTGATGGGTCCACCGCAATACCTTCTTTAGAAATTACGTGACCAAGAAATTGGACTTCTTCCAACCAGAACTCACATTTAGCCAATTTCGCATACAGCTGCTTCTCCCTTAAAATCCGAAGGACAACACCAAGATGTTCAGCATGCTCTTCCTTGGATTGAGAATAGATCAGAATGTCATCGATAAAGACAACGACAAATCTGTCTAGATACGGACGAAAAATCATGTTCATATAATCCATAAATATAGCAGGAGCATTCGTCACCCCGAATGGCATTACTTGATACTCATAATGTCCATATCGAGTTCGAAAAGCAGTTTTCGGCACATCTTCCCCTTTTACACGAATCTGATGATATCCCGATCTCAGATCTATCTTGGAAAATACCACAGCTCCTTTCAACTGATCCATCAAGTCGTCAATTCTTGGAAGCGGATATTTATTCTTGATAGTCACCTTGTTCAGCTGACGATAATCCACACAAAGCCGAGAAGTTCCGTCCTTCTTCTTGACCAAAAGCACTGGCGCACCCCATGGTGAAACACTAGGTCGCACAAACTCTTTCTCCAACAGTTCCACCAATTGCTTCTTCAGCTCCTCCAATTCCACTGGCGACATACGATACGGTGCAATTGAGATAGGACCTGTTCCTGGTACTAAATCAATTGAAAACTCGATCTCCCTCTCAGGTGGCAAACCAGGTACGTCGTCAGGAAAAACATCAGGAAACTCGTTGACAACAGGAATAGTATTCACATCCTTCTCATTCTTAACTTCTAGAGAAGATAATACCATATATCCCTGCGCTCCATTTCTTAACAAGGACTTGACCTTAACAGCAGTTAAGAACCCAAACTTTTCTTCCTTAGGAAAAACTATGGTTTTACTTGCACAATCTATAAGGATATGGTTAGAACATAACCAGTCCATCCCTAATATTACATCTATCTCAATAAGAGGCAAACAAATCAAGTTGACCATAAACAAACGGCCTTTCACAACAATAGGACAATCCAAACATATCTTTGATGCAATCACAGGTTTAGCAGTTGGCGTAGATACACTCAACTTAACATTCAAAGAAGACACAGGCAACTTCAATCTTTCCACACAATCATATGCAATAAACGAGTGTGTAGCACCAGAGTCATACAACACAGTCAGATGGTTACCTCCAATGTCACCTTCTCCTTGTATAAGATCATCAGATTGAGAAATCTCAGTTCCCTTCATGGTATAAACACGCCCTCCAGATCTTGGATGAGTACTTCCAGATTTTTGCTGATTAGCTTTAACATACCGAACTGCAGGTTTCTTTTCCGGTGGAGTGCAATCCTTTGACATGTGCCCAGGTTGCTTACAGTTAAAACAAATTGTTCCTCTAAGAGTGCACTCCGGCGAGATATGGTCTTTCTTCCCGCACTTAAAACATGTCGGCGTGAACGCCACTCTCTGTCCAGCTCCACTACCACTTGCACCTCCACTAACTGAGGGTCGTTGAGATTGGGTTCCTGTTGGTCTGGAATACGGCTTACGCTGAAACCGATTTGTATTACTACCTCCACCTCTCTGAAATCTTGTCGGCCCAAAGTTCCGATTCCTCTGATCTCTAGATGGCTCCAACTCCTCAAGTCGAGCACAAGCATCCACCAAAGCATGAAACTGAGTCATTCTCAAGGATACCACTCCTCGTTTCAGTTCCACCCTTAAACCTGATTCAAACTTCCTACATCTCCACACATCATCTTGCCGTGTCGAGCATAATCCGAGAATTGAGACAAATTCTCAAACTTTGTGGCATACTCATTCACCGTCATATTCCCCTGTCGCAAACCAAGAAATTCCATTTCTTTGGCATGCCTAGCACTCGCAGGAAAATATTTCTCCAGAAAAGCAATAGAAAACACTTCCCATGTGATTTCTGTTCCTTCAGCTTGCAAAACTCGGCGGGTTCCTCTCCACCAATGTTCTCCATCTCCTCTTAGCATAAAGACGACATAAGTTACCTTCTTGTCATCTGTGCACCTCATCCCTTCAAAAATCCTCTCCAAGTCTTGTATCCAATGACTTGCCTTCTCCGGATCAACCTCGCCTCTAAACTGTGGCAGATTGTGGCGCCTAAATTCAGATAAATTTAGGGCATCGCGAGTAGCATCTTGTCTTTGTTGAGTTTGCTCTCACATTCTGCTGCATCATTACTTCACCATCCGCCGCATAGCCTCAGGCCGCAATCATAGGGTCCACGTCACGATTCATGTTCGTACGTCCTCTACCTCGTCCAGACATCTTCAAACAGAACAAAACAAAACAAAATTAGATACATCCTTTAAGATACTTCCGAAAGGATATAAATCACAGAGAAGCACACAG
Organism: Ormosia emarginata; assembly: GCA_029884605.1. NCBI lineage: Eukaryota > Viridiplantae > Streptophyta > Magnoliopsida > Fabales > Fabaceae > Ormosia > Ormosia emarginata. Next base: position 6,846,487 of record JAQQTP010000056.1, on the reverse strand, counting down.
CACAAACAAAAACAGACCCAACCACAACCCCAAAAGACTCTAACTTGGGCTCTGATACCAACTAATGTAACACCCCTTTGGAAGATGTCACACATAAAAGAAAATAAAAGAAAGAGAAATAAAATCTACCCAAGTTGTGAAACATTTGTTACATACTATTACGGGTTGTAAAATAATTCCTGTTAAACAGAATATTCTTAAATAAAATATGCGGAAATAGCAAATAAAAAAAAAACATAAAACAAAACAATATTACTTATAATATACATATGATCCAAGTTATAAGTTATACAAATAATTTACACTAAAAGTACAAATATTTAAACGAAAACAGTAAATAAAGCAATAAAAAGTCAATATATACAGACATACGCAGACGCGCCCAAAAAAACATCATGCATATTTAATCCTCTGACGGATCACTCTCAACATGAAAATGATCATCAGGAGACAAATATCCCGGATGTCTCGACTCTCTGCGATAACGAGATCGCGCAGTCGATACGATACTAATCTCACTAGGCTCCGTGGTCATACCACCAAAATATCGCCTAAGAGATAAGGGTAACTCTAAATGTAAAAATACAGTAGTAGTCATAACCGGCTCTCCATCAAACTGTTGACGTAGGGTCACTGTCAGCCGTCCTACATACGTCACAGAGTCTCGGTCTCCTCGCAGATGCCAAGCTAGCGATCCTCCATGAAACTCCAAATGTACAAATCCTAAAAATCCAGGTACCGCCATACTCAATCAAATCAATCCAATGGATATGGATGATCAGATGGTTCTTGATCGTAAAACTGGTCGTTGATTTGCTGATCTTTCTCCTCCTCCTCCTCGGGGTACAGGATCTCAAGAGGCTGGTCCTCTTCCTCAAAGTCTTTATCGCGTAAAATAAATATACAGAAATACATACAACGAAGAGGTAAGACAATCTAAAATCACCATAAACATGGCCAATAAGAAGACGACAACCAACAGTTATACAATTCATGCAATATGGAAAGCTATAACAGAAATCTGTAACAAATCAAGAAAAAGATTTAATTACCATAACGACACATAATATCACAGATAAAATAAAACTTCACAGATAAAATAATAGAACAGATAAATAATCCTCATAATACTAAGCAGATAAAATAGACAGATAAGATAAAATAGAGTTCCAGATATACTTATAAGAAATATGACACGTTCCTACTCCATGGAGCTAAACAACACAGATACCACAGATATCAGAGGGAATGACTCGCAAAAATCTATTAGTACCACGACTACCCAGCCAACTATTCCACGGTCATACGTTGCGTCTATAGCTCCACATCACTGGGAATTTACCATCCAGGCGTGGGGTAGTTCACTGTCTCACGTCGTGACACTACGGGCAATGTACTACTAGACTTTACAAATCTCGATTAAATATAGTGCGTGTCGAGTCCATTAGTGTGCTATCGGTTACCACGGCCCAGCAGAGCGACCGTCTGTCCATATATGGAATTCCGTACACTAAAGTCTCCAAGTTCATTAGAACAATGAACCACACTACGTTTATCGCATCGACAACACGATGTGATTCACCTCGTCAACCAAAATTTACCAAAAATTAGAAAATTACCAAAATACCCTCATGGTATAAAGATAGAAAGCCTGTACGGGTTCTCATTTTCTCGACAGCGAAAAAAATCCTCAAAAGCTTGTACGGGTTCACATTTTCCCGACAGCATAAAATATAGAAAAGTCCAGAAAAATACTGTTTCGGTCAATCGCGTAGAAATTTTATCGCGTTTTCGAAATCTCGTCGTTTTTATAAACGTTTTGAAATCGCGTACATATATTTTTCTGTTTTCAAAATCGCGTAGGATTTTTAATACGTTTTCTCAATCGCGTAAGATTTTTAACTCATTTTCTTGACTGAATTCCTTAAAAATTACTTGTTTAAATAAACAGAAATAATAAATAATACTTTTAAGCTACGTATAATATTTTCCATACCGTATACTGTCTTTTGGACATCTTTCCTATCCTATTGGTCAGTTTTTACTAAAATTTGACAGTATTTTGCTTAGAAAATTATATTAATGGTTTTCTAATTTTACCGTAAGAATTCTGTTTATTAAGTTTTTAAACCATATAATTAATCCTTTTGAAAACTACTAACATGCTTCAAAATACAGCATGAGCTATATGTTAGAAATTTTCGAAAGTTACTGTATTTTATTTCTAATAACAAAATCATTAGTTCTAAGTTATAAATCTTATTTCTAATTGATTCTTTTCCTTAAAACTTATTTTAGAAAAATTCTTTTTAACACATATTGCATTCTTATACTTAGAAAAAGTTTGGATTTAATTTTAGAAACCATAGATACTTGGTTTGGCATGTTGGCGAATTTCCTAAATACTTTGAAATTGATTTCTAAATTATTTCTCATCTTCTAAATATATGTCAAACTTATTGTATTGTCTAATTCCTTTAACCATTGTTTTAGAAAATGGTTTTTGAAATCAATACATTCATTTTAGGCATGTTGGCCAAAAATACTAAGTCTTACCATTTGATTTCTAAGTTCATTTTCTTTGGTCAAATCAACTTGAAACCTTCTTAATTCTCCTAGGTTAATTAAATTACCTTTTAAGAAAATTTAGAGAACATGTTGGTTCCCCATTGGTTAAAGTCATGAGCCTTGGTGTAGTGTTCTTTGGAACACACATGCATTTCCTTGACATGTTATTCACATCCTATACATTATCATGCAATTCTATACTTTATCATGCAATTCTAACACATGCAATATTATCAAAGCTTATAGACATGCAACTTAAAGCTTGTAGACATGCAAATTATTACAAACAACAAATAGGAAAGCTATTAACAAATACACAACCACATCAAATAAGCTACTAACAAGCACAAACATGAATCCTTATGGATTCTACAATCACAAAATCAAAACTCCATCTTCTTACCACCATCCATAGGTGATAAGATTTGTCTTCCTCTTACCTTAAATGAAGACAAATGGTTTTCTTTCACTCCTCCTAGGGTTCGGTTTTCTCCACCAAAGTACCTAGCAACTTAAACGAAAATCTACAAGTTACTAACCATGAAAAAGAACCTAAACCATGGATAAATCATGGCTTAGAACTTTGAAAAAGAAGAGAGAAAAGAAAAACATGAGATTTCACCTTCTAGGTAAAATTTTCAAGATTGGTTTCCAAGCTCCAAATGGAAGATTTTGAAGAAATTCTCAACTAGAGATGTTCTTAGGATTGTGTTTAGGTTTAGAAAAGTTGGTTAGATAGAATTTTAGGTGGTTGGATGGTCAAGGAACAAGCTTGGCCGAAAATGGCTTCAAGGAAGCTTCAATGGTGTTTAGGGTTTTTGGAAGAGAGAGAAGAGAGAAAAGCAAGAAAGATGAAGTGATTTTTTTGGTCTCCTAACCCCACATGGCCGTAGACTTCATGCATGCAAGGTGGCCAAATGGTTGGCTTCATCCAAGCCATGGAATGCATCAAAGGCTAGGATTAAAACTTGCTTAACAAGCTTGTCTCCTATTGGTTGATTATTGATGACTCACAAGCCTAGTCACACTGTTCATTAATTACCAGACTTAGTCACTAGTTGAGTCAGCTTGTTCTCGGAAAGTTCTACTTGCTAATGATGATTAATTAAGCTACCGATCTAACCATTCTCATAATTGTGGGTCCCGCAAAACATTTCCTGGTCCATCATTGTCATTTTATTATACTTGACTAATAAAATAATATTATAATATTATAAAATTATTTTATTTGACAAACCAAATCCTAAAAATTAAAAGATTATTTATTTGTCTCATTCAGAATCGGGTTTAGTAAGATCCCCCAATTCTAAATAATAAAATAAGATTTCCCCGGCCCGAAAAAATATTATTTTCTTGCCTCGGAGCAAATCACACAAAAAGTCCATATAAAATCACAGACAGTAATATTGGACATTAAATCAAGTAGAAAACAATTAAAAACAGCAAAAACAGCACATTCGTGACGTAATGGTCATTTTCTCATTTTTTCCCACAACGTAGCTAATCATCCAAAACGTTCAAATAAAATATCCAGCAGTATTATATAGCTGTATATCATTCAAAAAAATTAAAACAGCGAATTACAGAAAATTTTTAGTTCCCTGTCTTGAAGAAAAACACGTAAAACGATTATATAAAATACCAGACAGTATTATTTCATAATGTTTCATACAGAAAACAAGAAACAGAAATTTAGGACACAACAGTCATTTGTCCTAAAGCTCGAAAAAACAATAAACAGTACATTCGAGGTATTTTTCTAAAATTTGGGGCGTTACACATTCAACCTGGCTGCTTCTTCGCCACTTAGGGTAAAGACTCTTCCAGTGGTCTTAGGTTTGAGGTTGGAAGAAGTAGCAATATTCCTCTGAAAATGTGGACAATTGTACCAATAGTGTCCCAGCTCTCCACATTCAAAACATGTTTGGTAGGGTCTTCCTTCGTGACTTTTGCCACACTTCCTACAAGTTGGTGCAAACTTTTGGGGTTAGTGCAGTCGGTCCCTTTCTTGAGAAGCCTTAATCCTTATGTTTCTATTTCCTTGTTTTAAGACAAATTTCCTTTTCTGGTTATAGGAATTTACTCGAGGAAGCTCAGCTCGGACATTATATCCTTCTATAATTTGACACTTATTAACAAGTGTTGAGAAATCACGGATCTCCATGGGTCCCATAACCTTTAGAATTTCTGAGTGTAAACCTGCTTCAAACTTAATGCACTTCCACTTCTCATCTGGATGGTGTGTATAATAAGCAGAGAATTTAGATAACTCTTCAAATTTAGAAACATATTGACCCACCGTCATACTTCTTTATTCCAGACAAAGAAATTATAGTTCTCAGGCATTCCTCAGATTTTTTGGAAAATATTTATTGAAAAAGATAGTTTTAAATATTTCCCAAGAATTCAGAGTCTCATCCACCTCCACAACTCTGCGAGCATTGTTCCACCAATGTTCTGTTTCTCCTACAAGCATATAAGTGGCAAAAAGTACCTTTTGGGTGTCGTTGCAGTCCATAACTCTAAAAATCCTCTCCATCTCTTTTATCCATAGTTCCACCTTAATAGGGTCAAGATCGCCTTGGAAGGATGATGGTTTGGCTTTCCTGAACTCCATCAGACCGAAGTATTCATCCCTACCACATTGAGGCTCAGTTGTGTTTGTGTCTTGATGTCCTTGCAACTGCTCCAGAATTTTGTTAGTACTCTCTACCTGAGCTTGTATGGCGTTGGCCATATCCCTAATTGTTCCTACTAGATTCTCCATGCTTTGGATGGCATTCCTTCTTGCCATTACTCACTACACAGAAAAGGTAAAACCCATCACTATATTATAAAACACAAAATAATTCTTACCTTGAATCCTCGTCAACTCTGGTCAGTCGGCTGTATCAAGATGAACTGCTCTAATACCAGGAAAATTTGTAACAACCTAAACCTAATTTGTTACATTCTTTTAATTAACGTTTTTAGTTATTTTCGCAATGGTTATGGAGCACGAAAACTTAAGATAAATAAATAAGTGACAATGGAAAAAATTATAGTGTGCATAAGATTTCTTAAAACAAGATTATCATATATGGTGATTACGAGTCAAACAGGGGGTACAAAATTTGACCTTCGCAAAGGTCATATAAATTTGTTAGCAAGAATAGTAAAAAGTGGGATACTACGAAACTAAAGATTTTTCCTCCTTCAAATAGTAGGTTTAGAGAAAAAAAGGAAACAACACACTCTCAACCATCATGAATGCGCACCACTAGCGTCCATGATCAGCGGGGAGGTAAAACTAGCTGAAAAGTGAAGTGTCTGGCAATTGTAACAGCAGTTATAAAATTAATTTAGCCTTAGAAAATCTCCGATTCCTAAAACATTTTACTTTTGACTTGTAAAACATCTTCTCTACAGAAGAAATCAGCGGTTAGAAAACATGAAATAATAACATTAGATTAATTTATGTGTTATTGGAAATGCAACCAGTGAAGATAAAGATTTTAACCATGAAATAAGCATATCCAAGTTGCAAGCACTACGACAGTAATATGAGAATTCATGACAAAAATCATAGAGATTTAAGTGTCTTTTACTCAATTCTCCATGGAGCGTTCCTCCTAGGATAACATGTGGACGAGAGTACACATGTGCCCTCTGCATGCTTTCCAGATCGTCTTGGGAGAAAAAAGGCCTATCGAACATAACCCCATTTCCAGAAGCGATTCCACAGCTAGAATACCTTTTCAAGTCCTACCCGAACCCGTGAAGTCACAATGGCAGTTACTCCCATAGGGTTTCCACTACCCTCCTAGTCTACTCCTCACATATCTTCATGTCTGCTCATCCTGAGGAACTTTGTCTTTCCACTTTTTATCTTATTACACAACTCATTTCTATATTTCCAAAGTTTAAAAACTAAAATGAAAACATCAAAAGGATTCAATACATTCTTCCAAGGCTCACGACCATCATTAAAACATTACATATCAATGAATCCATTAAGGTCCTCTATATTTCAAGGCCAAATACAAAATGTTACAAGTCAAATGAGTCCAACAAAACTTGTCCAAGCTCACAACCATCAAAATTCCAAGTCCATGGGTTCTAATCAACCAAGTCATACAAGTTTAATAATTCCAATCAAACAAGGGTGTAATAATCAACCCATACATGTCCAAAAAATAGAAATCAAGATATAAACACCATATTCCAGTCCAAGATCATAATTTAACATCATTAGCTCATAAAACATAGTTACGGTTAGGAAGATTAAGATTACACAAATGTCAAAGATACCAAGTGGTTAACTTAATATAAAAAAAAAACAATTTTAGAACCACTTTGAAACTTTGTTGTGAAATGGTTGTCAATCTTCAAAAACAACATCATAGTTCTTTGTTAGAGACACATTATAACGTGATTGTTAATTAGGGTCTCTCTAAAATAATTTAAATAACCAAAAACAGAATTATACTTGTAGGAAAAGAATGAATAGAATAGAAAGGTTAATACAGTAAAAGAAGAAATCATATGAAAAAAACTTGTAGAGAAGATTCACCCCCCTTTTTTCCTACCTTGGTGGCCTTCCTATAGAGATGAAGGATCAGTATTGCTTCTTCAAGGGTTCACGTATGATGAAGACAAAGAGGAAGAGCATGAGGGGATATGGAAAAGATGAAAGAGTGTAGGGTAACTCACGGTTTTGCAAGGGCTTAAAGATTGGATGGAAGATGCTCAAGCATTGCTTCAAGGTCTTTAGGCTTTTTGAAACCAAGATCATCTTCCTCATCATAGCTATGATTACTTTGAAACCTAGGATACGCATAAGCATTTAATGTGGTAATCTTCTTGAAGGGATGGGTGTCAAGCTTAATGTTTTGGAAAGGATGGTCGTGTGACAACACAAGCTTCACATATTTGAAAAGAAAGATGGTACGGAGGAGAAATGATGCAGCTTGGATGCCATTGCTTGTTTCTAACGTGAAAAAGGAGCATGATAGATGTCTTCTTGTATGGAGTGAAGGGATGCATGCTCTCCAATTGGCCTCATGGCTTTGTATGCACAAGAAAGGTGTCTTTATGCATGATCTTTGATAACATGCAGCCTTACACGTATAGCTTGGGCTTGTGAAGGAGTAATCATGGTCTTTGTGGAGTGCATCCAGTCGTGGCGTCATGCATGGAAGAGGGTTTGCATGCTTGTACACTTGGCTTGGTATTAGAAAGGTGTCATTGCTTTATTGAGAACATTGATGCAGTTGCCACACTTGGTCATCTAGGGCTTCATTGGAAAGAGGAGCGAATATATTCCTTTACAACTTTGTGTGCATGGTGTCCAAGTGGCCATCTTTATTTTCTCTCTTGTAGCCATGTGTTGGAGTACATGCCATGGGTATGAAATGTGACACTTTGCATGCTTAGGAGAATGCACACTTATCTTGGCTTCCCATCATGCCTAGCTAGGTGTCAAAGAGATCATTCCATTTGTCTTGGCCGTGCAATGTGTCTTTGTGTATGCCTTGGAAGTGTGCATGTTGCTGCACATGTGTCTTAACATCTTTGAGTGATTTGGGAGGTGTCAAGGATAGGTTGAAGGTGATCATGTAAAAATCCACATGTCTATTGCCGTGAGTTCTCTTTGGAGCTATAAAGAATATATTCTTTGTTACTTCTTGACAAGTGTGTATCCTTAGATGCATGGAAATCCAAGTGTTGCTTTTATCTTCTTTCTCCTTGTGGCCGTGGAGCTCATGTGACTAATCATCACTTAATTTAGTCCTTATAACTTTGCACTTAATCATTTTAATTGAATTAATTTATTCATAATCTTAAAGGTTAGAGATTTTGGGATGCTACATAAGTGTAGCCAAAGTTATGCGACATTTTTCAGAAGCTAAAATAAGGCATTCACTGATTTACTTGATTTTGTCATGACTTTAAACTAAAATTGGGAACAAACTAGAAGTGGTAAAATTATGAAATTTTACAAGAAAGAAGCCTTACATCTTAGCTTCAAAATGCCACTATCTCATGTCAATACGACATCGGAGCAAGAAATTATGCAACTTGGTTTACTGGCTGCCAGAATATCTTTTTTTGCAGAATCTACCTCAGATTCAAATAGAAACTGGTATTGATTGGCTTGCTCTAAAATTTTGAAATTTTTACCACACGAACCCTTATGTCTTAGCTTTCAAATGCCATAGGAATCAGGTCAATCGGATGTCTGTAGCTCAAATTATGCAACCAACTCTATCGGCTACCACTGGATTCTGCATAATTATGCAGAATCAGAGAATTGTTCCAAACTTCCAATCATTCAAGATCAATTTCTATGTGATTTCTAACACCAATCTATGCCTCTAAACTAGTTGTAACTCTTTTATAACCTATTGATTCACTTAGCCATAGATTTAGGTCCAAAATCATATTAATTCCAACTCATGTTCCAAGCTCCTTCAATAAGCTCAAATAGATTTATCTTAAGCCATAAATGGCTAACTTGGTCTTACTAAGCTAAAACTATCCTTACTTAATTCTTGGAATCAAGAATCAAGCTAAGAACTTGGATTTGACTCTCCAAATCCATATCTCTATTCATAAACCCTAACACCCTTCAAGAGAATCAAAAAGGGAAAAGATAAATAGAACTCCCCTACCTTGGTTGATCATCCATGGTCTTGATCTTTCCTTCTTCTTCTCTTCTTCGTTTTATTTTCTCTTCTCTTCTTTCTCTTTTCTTTTCTTCGTTTCTACCCTCTACAACCTTGGGAGAAGATTGGAGAAAAGAAGTCTTTTAACTTCTTAAAGGATAACTATTAAAGTTATCTGGTAAATTTTTATTTGTTAGGAACACTTAAATTATACCAATTCAAGTTTCTTAACTTTCAACAACTCTAGAATAAATTCTAGGTTTCATCTAATTTCTTGTTTTGCCACTATCTTATTTTTTCATATATGCTATGAGGCCATTCAGTATTAAAACACACAACCAGTATGTTTAAAAATACCAAACTGACTCAGTTTGCCTTCAAACTTTAACTGCAATTTACTTAACTTATTTATGACATGAAAATAAATCATCTATCTTTATTTCTCTTACTTCGCCTTTAAAGCCCTTTTCTGAGTCATTTTAGGCCACTTTCCACCTTCTGTGTTGTGACAAAGTGCTTAAACTAACTCAGTTTGCCACCAAGCTTCACAGGCATGTCAAGCAAGTATTAAGCTACCTTTGTAACCCTATACAAGCTTGACATGTTATCAAGGATGTTACAGCCTTAATTTTTTAGATGTATATGCAACTACCTTTCTATTATGCATAAGGACACAACCTAACCACATCCTTGAAGCATCATAATATACTTCAAAACTCTCATGAGGATCTGGAATCACTAAGACAGGGGTCATGGTTAGCTTCAACTTCAATTCTTGGAAACTCTCCTCACAAGCTTGTTTCCACACAAAAGGACTACCTTTCCTAGTTAACCTAGCTAAAGGTAAAACTAGTTAGGAAAAATCCCTTTATGAACCTTATATTTGGCCAAACCCAAGAAACTCCAGATTTTTGTTATTGTTGTGGGTCTCTCCCATTGCAACATCATTTCAACTTTACTAGGGTCAACAAATATTCCTTCCTTAGATATCACATGCCCTAAGAACTGCATATTTTCCAACCAAAACTCACATTTCAACAATTTAGCAAATAATTTCTTTTCCTTTTGGATTTTTAGAATGATCTTGAGATGTTCTTCATGTTCCTCAGTTGTCTTTGAATAAATGAGAATATCATCTATAAAGACAACCACAAACTTATCCAAATAAGGTCTAAAAATCCTATTCATATAATTCATAAACACTACTGGTGCATTGGTTACACCAAAGGATGCTACAAGATATTCATAATGTCTATAACGAGTCCTAAAGGCAGTGTTACGGATATTTGATTCCCTAACTCTGATTTGATGGTATCCTAATCTCAAATCAATGTTTGAAAACATTGTTGCTCTTTTTAATTGATCCATCAAATCATTTATCCTAGGCAATAAGTTCTTATTGTTAATTGTAACCTTATTCAACTGTCTGTAATCTACACACAATCGTATACTCCTATCCTTTTTCTTCACTAGGAGTACTGGTGCTCCTTATGGTAAGACATTGGGTCGGATAAACTATTTATCTAGCAACACTTTTATTTGCTTTTTGAGTTCTCTCAACTCTAAAGGAGACATCCTATATAGTGTTATAGATATAGGCCTGGTTCCTGGCACTAAATCTGTAACACCCTGAAAATTACATGTTTCATGATTTATATTCATTTTATAATATTTGTGAATTTTTGTGAATTATTTCGGTAATTTTGATTATTTTAATAAATTTCTCGATTTGCATACTTGCTGAGCGGAGTTGAGAAAATAAAATATTTTCCCTGAGGCCGAAAAACTTTAGACTGTGGAAACGTGATAGGAGATCTTACTAAACCTAAGCGTGACACAATTTATGAAGTTTTTGTTTTTCGAGATTTTATCTGATAAATAAAATCGTGATAAGTTTTATTATCCGTTGGATAATAAATACTAGTTTTGTTAACTATAACTTTTGTCTACTAGATAATAGATTTAGTAGAGTGTTAGTCATCTTTTCTAGAGAGCACTTTAATGATATCACCAAGATGACATCATCAAAGTGACATCACCCTTGACTTTTTCAAAAAGTGCACAAAGCTTCTCAAGGAAGCCAATTTTTCTCTCTCCTCCATTGGAGACCCCACGACAATGAGGGGGGAAAGATGACACAAATTGTCATCTTTTTACTTAAGAACACATCCACATTTCACTTTTCAAAAGTTTCTATCACTTTTTCTCTCTACTTTTCTGTTCTCTCACATTTTCTCTCCTCTCCATTTTCTTTCCACTTCTACAGCCAAAAACACTATTTTTTGCCATTCACCTTTGCTTGCTCAACCAACCTTATGTCTTGCATCTACTCATCACCTTGAAGCTTTTTCCTTTTGTGACCATCACTTGATTCTTCCATCTTCATCTTCTTCCATAAAGCCCTAAACTTGAATCTTTGAGGTAAGGTTCTTGATTTTCATTTTCTTTCCTTCATTTTCGTGACTCTTGGTCACCTTGGTGATCAAGGACTTCTCTTTTCAAGCTTTGGTTGTTGATTTTGTGAGTTTGATTATCCTAGGGTTTTGTTGGTGATAGTGGATGAAAATTGCAAGAAGCAACAAAGGAGCTTACTTTTCTTGTTTTCTCTTTAGGTGAGAGGGAGATCATCCTCTTCAACCTATCATGGTGGTGAGGAGCATGTTTTTGTGTTGATAGTGAGGAATCCATGTTACTTTGTTATATGGTTTTTGGTGATTCTTGATGATTTTGTGTTGGTCTTACCTTGTATGACTTTATTGTTTGCTATTATATATCTTGATGGATTTGGAATGGTTTGGATTGATTAGAATTATGTATGGAAAGCAAGGGTTCTTTGCCCCTTTGTTTGAGGCTCACAACCAAGCACCCATAAATGAGGTGTTCAAGATCAAAACTTTGTAATAATTTGGGAACTAACTAACTAAGTGATTAATGATGAATGGAATGATGAGAATTTTAGGTTCCTAGCCCCTTGGAGCTCACGGCCCCATAGAGTACCCAATGGCAAAATTTTGTGTTAAGATGGAAACTTAATTAAAGTCTCATACTTCGTAAGAAGGGGTGGTATTTTTTGCATTTCGGGTGTGAGAGCTGCAATTTGAACAACTGGAACTGAGAAGAACTTAGGGAGACATTTCTAGGGTTTTAGGAACTATAAGGTATGTTTTTCTGTTTTCATTGCTATTTAGGGTTTTGGGAATCAACTAAAATTATTGAATTTTTCTGACTTTGCTATATATGTTTTCATTGTTTTGTAACAAAAGAAGTTTACGTTATGGGTATTTCAATTAGTATGAGGAGGATGAAGATGTTGATGAAAAGGACTTGATAATATGAAGGCAAATAAGGATAATTCTTAGTCTCTGAAGCTCAATCAGATCCATTAGAAGATGCCTTGTTTGCATATATGTGGTTTAGTTATGGCAGTTGTACAAAATTGCAATGTTGGGATGCAAAGCTCTAATTTGGGTTGGGTGTATGCGGTTCAGGGTATTGGGGTAGTGCAATGTTGTAATGGAAAGTTGTAATTGGGGTAGATTGTAGCAGGGCTTGTGTATTTGGGTAGTGTAATAGGTGATTATGGATATATAAATAGCTTTGCATGATTGATAATTATGTTATGTAATTTAAATTGTCTTGTGAGAATGTTTAGCTCAGTTAAGAACAATATGAATGTTCATTTTTCAATCTTGTCCATTGTCTATAGCATTAAAATGAAGGGACTAAAATGACCATGGAATTAAAAGTAAGAAACCAAATTGAAAATGTTATAAAAAAGTAAGTGACCAAATTGTAACATACTAAAAGAGTAAGGGACCAAATTGACCAAATCATATACCTAAGAGCAAGTGTATATCATAAAAGAACTGCAAAAGGTAATCTCATATTATATTAAGTCCAAAATGTCAACACTACAAAAATGAAACTTGTTCATTACAATTTAGAACTAATTCATTGCCAACATTCAAATTATAACTTATTCATTACAACCAGAATGAAACATCCAAAATGAGAACATCATCATCCTTATAACATGACAATAACAGACTTTATCATTTATAATTTACTATCAACATTATCATAAGTATCCAAAATAACAAAAACACAAAAGACCTTGTCATTTACAATTTACTATCAACACTACCATAATTAGCCAAAATGACAAAAACAAAATATATAATCTCTTATCAGTTCCAAGCATGTTTAGCTATTTTGGTTGCTTGTGCAAGTGGTTGCTAATTTATCTTGGACTGCCATGGGTAGTTAAGGTCTTTTCTTGGCTTACAACCTTGTTATAGGTGATGTAGGTTGGTCCATTATTGTTTTGGTCAATTTTGTATTCATATTCTTCTTGGTTGATGAACTCAGTTGAAAGGGTTGAGGCAGCTAAGTTTTATGACTTGGCTTAGCACTTTGATTTGGTTGCACCACCTTTGACTTTAGTATAGGTGGTATAGGTGGTTGAGGTCTTTTCTTGGCCTGCAACATTGTTATAGGTGATGTAGGTTGGTCCACTAGTATAGGTGACTGCACCATTTGAATTGGTACAGAACTCGGCCTTGGGTTTGGAATCATCTAAGATAGAAAACACAATAAAGCACATGCACTAAGTATGAGAATTAACATAATAAAAGTAACTCAACATTTGACAATTTACCAACCTGGATTCTTGATTCTTTGTTATGTTGAGTTGGCTGAGTAGTTAGAATTGGATGCACTATTGGTCTCAGCTCTCTAAGGATCTGCTTCTTCCTGGCACCTTTTGGATTTGGTTTATAAATTGGAATGTACACAGGCCCTGTTGTAGCTGGTGTAACACCCCGAAAATTCGTATTTTATTTATTTCGGGCGATTCTTAATTATTTTGAATAATCCGACTCGACTTCCGTGAATTTTATAATTTTTGTGATTTTTAAGAATTTTTGGGAGTTTTTACTTTTTTTTATTATTTTAATATTATTTTAGAGCTGTATACGAGCCTTCGTATTTTATTTCTTTTTGAAAATCCTTAATGATTTTTATTAATCTGACTTGATCTTCGCTAGTTTCATAATTTTTATGATTTTATGGATGATTATGAAATTTTATATTTTTCTGATTGTTTTTGAGCTGTCTGTGGGCCCAAGTAGCCTTATGTGAGCCCAGGTGGGTCCCGAAAACTAAAAATTTTTTTGAGGATAAAAAAATTGTACTGTTTAGACGGATACGGGGGATCTTACTAAACCTGAATTCGGAAACAGTTTTTAAAATTTTCTTTTACTGTGTTTTGTACTATAATTAATTATCGGGCGATAAAAATACAGTAAAAATATTATTTCGAGGGTAATAACAAATAGAAAAATAAATATAATACTGCTTAAGTCAACATTGGTGGTTTGGATATCCACCATTGATTTAATCAACGGTGGAGACTTGATCCTGATTTAATCAACATTTGAGAAACAAACTTAATGAAGAAGCATTGGATGATTACCATTGATTTAATCATTGGTGTGGGAATAAACTTAGTTAGGAAGCTTTGGATGTTCACCATTGATCTAATCAATGGTTGTAAAGACAAGATTAATAAGGAAGACTTTGAATATCAACCATTGATTTAATCAAGGGTGGAGATTTAGTCTTAAAAAGTGACAAGAACCATTTATGACCATTGGATGTAAAGTTTGAAGGAGAAATCTTGACCCTTCATTTCGGGGACACATCTAATGGCTAGAATTTGAAGGAGAAAGATCTAATGGCCTAGATTAAGTCTTCTAACTTAAAGTCTACCTTAATCCTAACCATTGAACTAATCAATGGTTAGGAATGCTTCAAATAATGGCTAGTGAAATTTGTCACACATTTGGAGAGCATGAAGGAGGGGGGATGGTTTTGAGATGGTGTAGGAGATTAGAATGGTTTCAAGACCATTATTGATCATTCTTGGTCATTATTGATCAATTTGAAGAAGCAAACTCATCAAAGTTTCTCTCCATTTCTCTCCTTCTCTAAGTTTCGGCCAAGCACCCATACTCTACCTTCCATCACTCTTTAATTTCAAACAACCTTATTTCTTGAATCCTTACCTTATTCTAAGCAACTTTCATGTTGGAGATTTTCTCTAAATCATTCATTTTCAAGGACTTTCTTCAAGAGCAAAGTTATAGGTTTTTTTTATGGTGAAGTGTAAGGAAACTTCATTTCTTAATTCTTTTTCATGTTCTAAGCCATGTTTGATCCATGGTTCACCTTGTTCAAGCTTAATATGCTAATAAACTTGTGTTTTATTTTGTATTTGAGAAGCTTTTGGTGGTGAAGGACTTGGAAAAAGAAGCAAAACAAGGAGCTTTTGAGGATCTTCAAGAGGTAAGAGGGAGATCCATCTCACTAACCAAGTATGGTGGTGAGAGATGGTTTTGTATTTGATGGATGGTGAATCCATGTGAGGATTCATATCCATGGTCATGTAATTATTTGTGGGTGTTTATGTGTTTTGATTATTTGCTTATGCTTGATGTGCTTTGCATGATTTATTTATGCTTGCATGTTTAGTATGATTTTTATTGCTTTTATGGTATGCTTGAAATATAATATGTTGATTATATGTGATGTATACCATAAAAATTGTTGGAAAGGAAAACAATTTTTAGTTCCAAAGACCATGAGGATTTCGGCCTCTACACCTCAAAATAGGTGTTTACAAATTAATATTTTCATGAATGGTAAAATTGGATGTTTAGGAAAGCAAGGAAAATAAACAAAGGGTTTGTTTTCAAAGAATAAGTGTTCACAATTTTTGAAGGATGTTTTTGAATCAAAAGATTCTAAGTATTTTACTAATCATGAGTTTTAAATGAAAAGAGCAATGAGTTGATGATTTTAAGGATTTGCAAAGAAAGTGAAAATGAAAATGAACAAATAAATTGATTTTAAAGACCATGAGTCTCACGATTTTTGCAAGAAATTTTAATGGTTTTGTTTGTGTAAAAACGAGAATGGTATTTAATTGATTTAGAAGGAAAAATATTTGATGGCCATTGAAACCATGTACCATGGTTTTGAAGGTTTGTAAATACTTTGGTTTTATGAAACAAAATGATTTTCAAAGTGGAAATATAATTTGATTTAGTACAAGAATTTTAGAAAGGGAATCAGAGTATTTTATCACTTGAAAAATATAATTTTCGTATATGAATGGAAAAAAAAAGAGGTTGACAGTGTTTGAACCTCAATTTATTTTGAAGAGAATTGATTTTAGAATTTATTTGAGAAAAATGGAGAATATAATAGTGATTTGATATTTTCTAATGTATAACTCATCCTTCGGGTTTTGAACTATGATAAGGAATTTTAAAGATTTGGAAACATTGATTTACATCAAATGGAAATGGTGAAGTTGTGAAATTTATTACGAAAAGGATTTCTTGAATATGGAAATGTGGAAAATGAAGTACGAAATCATATTATTATGAGAAAGGTTGAAATGGAATTTTTGAAGGTTGAAAAATATTTTTCGTAATGGAATTATGGTGAAAAACGATTTACGTAACTTAAAAACATGATTTTTAAGCTACGCGATTTGAAAAACCTTAAAATATTTCTACGCGATTTGAAAAGCGTTTAAATATTTCAAAAATGATGGAAAATGGTTTACGCGACTTAAAAGAATGATTTTTAAGTTACGCGATTGTGAAAATGGTGGAAAATCGCTACGCGAATTGAGAAACGTGTAAATATTTTTACGTGATTGAGAAAACATTGAAAAATCAATATGTGTTTTGAAAATACAACAGAAGTGTTGCGAAATTGTGAAAACATAACAGAAATGTTGTGCGATTGTGAAAACACGACGAAAGTGTTTTGTGACTATGAAAACGCGATAATATGATTTCGCTGTTGAAAATACAGTATGATTACTATTGAACCAATGTATGGCACTGCATGAGAAAATGACGAGTTTTGCTTGTGATTGGCATTTGGTGCATTATACATGCATTGGAAAAATATGCATTGTGGCATATGATGAAATTGAAAGATATGCATTGAGGCATATGATGAAATTGAAAAATATGCATTGTGGCATATCATGAATTTAAACAAAATTGCATTGAACGAAAATTAATAGCGGATGCTATTGTGACCCTTGTGGTTGAAGAGGGAATGAGAATACTCCACGGAAGGTAGTTGGAGTGCATGAGGTGGATGCTATAACGTCGTTGTCAGCTCAAGTGATAGCAATTGCAAATAAACTAGATAGTATGTGGCAGAGCCCTCATCAAAGCCTATTTGTTCTTAGCGACAAGTGTAGAGATAACCATTCAAGAGATAGGTGCCCTTCTATCTTTGAAAGTGCATAATATGTTGGGAACTATCACTGACGAGCGCCAAACTCAATCAAAATTGTAACTGAGTTATACTTATAGTGTAACACCTGGCTACCCAAAGTGTATACATTACTTAGTATTGCTACGCATGATTCAGTATCCAATCCCCTCCTTCAGGCTGCAACCCTTCCTTGGGATCAAACCCGTGACCATGCCTTTTATTCCTCCTGAAGAAGAACGCCTTCACCAGTTGAGCTGCAATAATAATGTGACTTGCTAGCCAACCTCTCCGACATCTGATCAATGAAGGGTAATGGAAAATGATCCTTCTTGGTGGCTTGGTTCAGCTTCAAATAATCAATACCAATCCTCTAGTTGTTCTGTACTTTAGTGGGGACCAGCTCATTCTTCTCATTCATGATTACTGTCATCCAAGTCTTCTTGGGAACCACTTGCACCTGACTCACCCACTTGCTATCAGAAATGGGGTAAATGATACCAGTTAACAACAGTTTGCTCACTTCTTTCTTCATTACATCCAAAATTAGTAGGTTAAGTCTTCTTTGAGGTTGCCTCACTGGTATGGCTTCTTCCTCTAATAAAATCCTATGCATGCAAGTGGAGGGGCTAATCCCATGAAGATCTGCAAGTGTCCACCCAAGGGCTTTCTTGCGCTACTTCAAGATCTGCATCAATTTCTCTTCTTATTCAAGTTGCAAATTCTTTGCTATTATCACTGGTAGCTTCTTATTTGCTTCCAAGAACACATACTTCAAATGTTCAGGTAAAGCCTTCAACTCAAGGGTAGGTGGTTCCTGCACTGAAGGTATCAATCTGGTTATAGAAATTAATTCTGTTGATTTAATTGCAGCATTACCTATAATTTGTGTACAATCTTCCAAAACAGCATGATCATATCTTATAGAATAAGGAAATTCGGAACATGCAACATCATTTCCCTCAACAACAAAAATTTCAGAACATGTAGTACACATACTAGTCTCTCCACAATCAGAAACAACACATCCAAAACATCCAGGAAAATCAACACTATCTAAAAATCCACCAATTTCAGGAAATTCAGCTAGCATATCAACATGCATATCATCAACAAGTAAATCAATGACATCTAACTGAAAAATAAAATGCTCTTCTAAAGGATATTTCATGGCATCAAGGATGTTAAATTGAACTATGTTATCCCCAAATTCCATGGAAATGGTACTAGCATGCACTTCAATCTTAGTTTTGATAGTTTTCAAAAAGAGTCTACCGAAAATCAATGGCGATTGACTAGATGCAAATTCATCTTCTATGTTCAGAATATAAAAATCTACTGGAAATATTAACTCATTTACCCTTATCAAAACATCCTCAAGCACTCTAACAGGATGAGTTGTGCTCTTATTTGCTAACTGAATGATAACTCTGGTGGGCTTCAACTCTCCAATCTGTAAGGATTCAAAAACTAATTTGGGCATGACATTAATTATGGCACCCAAATCCACCATTACATGAGCGAATTGTTGGTTGCCTATTATGCAAGGAATGGTGAATGTTTCAGGATCCTTACATTTAGGAGACATATTTGGTTGGATCAAGGCAGAGACATTTCTTCTTATGCTCACTTTCTCATTTCCTTTCAACCTTCTCTTATGAGTGCACAACTCCTTGAGGAATTTGGCATACTTGGGAATTTGCTTGATTACATCCAAAAGGGGGATATTGATTTCCACCTTCCTAAATGTCTCCATGACATCTTTTTCCATTTCTGCTCGCGTTGTTTACTTGGACTATATAACCCTATTTGGAAAAGATAATGGAATGGCCAGATCTGAATTCTCTGCATATTTCTTCTGTGTTATAGATTTTCGTAAATTTTGTTGTTTCTGGTCAGTCTTTGGTTGTTGCACTGGTAGTAGCTCTGGTTGTGGTAGACTAGGACGATTAACTTCTCTGCCACTTCTCAAGGTAATGGCACTTATATTGCCTCTTGGGTTATTGACTATTTGTGAAGGCAATTGGCTTGAATCTTGACTTTTCAACTCACTCACAGTAGTTGCCAACTGCCCAATTTTAGTCTGTAGGTTCTGAATGGTGGCATTGACATTATGCTGGAACTGAATGTTGTTTGTGGCCATCTATTTCATCAAATCTTCTAATGACAGATCAACTGGAGTGGCTTGGACAGACTGTTGCACAGCTTGTTGTTGTTTGAATACAAGTGGTTAGTATTTGGTGCTAGGACATGCAACTTGGTATCTAAATTGCTACTGGTGGTGATGGTAAGGTTGTTGTTGCTGACCATAGTTCTCATATCTCAAGTTAGGATGATCATTCTAGCCAGGGTTATAAGTACTAGAAAATAGATCATATCTGGGTTATTGTTTGGACTGCTGATATTGGGGTCTACTAGGGAAAATGCATACTGCAGCAACAAGATAGGCTTGGGTGGCAGAATTATTTTCCTGAAGTGTTGGACAGGCATCTGTAGAATAAGATGGATAAGAGCAAATTCCACACACGGTTGCAACCATCAGCATAGGTGGCTGCTGTCCCACTGCTAACTGCCTCACCAAAGAAGTCAACTCATCAAGTTTGTGTTCCATTCTCTGTTGGTCTATATGAGACACTTGAACCTCATTAACTCCTCTGGCTGACGTAATGATTCATGTGCCAAACTGTTGGGTGTTTACTGCCATGTTTGCTATAAAATATCTTGCTACAATAGTGGTCTTGTCTACTAAGGCTCCTCCACTGGCTGCATCAATCATGCTTTTGTCCATTGGCATCAGTCCCTCATAAAAGTATTGGATCAACAATTGATCACTGATTTGGTGGTATGGACAGCTTGAACACAACTTCTTGAATCTCTTCCAATACTCATGCAAAGATTCACCAGAAATCTATCTAATGCCATATATGTCTTTCCTAATTGCAGCAGCTCTGGAGGTAGGAAAAAACTTCTCTAAAAACAGTCTCTTCATATCATTCCAGCTAGTCACAGAACCTGGTGAAAGATAATAAAGTCAGTCCTTGGTTGTATCAGTAACGGAGAAGGGGAATGTCCTCAGCTTGATGTTTTCTTCATGGATGCCTTGAGGTCTTATGGTTGAGAACACAACATGGAACTCCTTCAAATGCTTCTGGGGATCATTACTTGCAAGTCCATGAAATTTAGGCAACAAATAGATTATTCCATACTTTAATTCAAAGTTAGCATCAATTTCAGGATACTAAATGCATAATGGTTGATAAGTGACATCAGGGCCAGCAAGCTCTTTGAGAGTTCTGTTATGCATGTTATCAGCTATGGTTGCAAAATCGCCTAAGCTCTCGGATGCAATGACAGATTCAATGTCACAATTAAATTCAGAAGCAATTCTTTGTCTAAGCTTATGAGCTCTTATCAGTACATGCAAAATCTTATCAATTTCAGGATCAAAATCAAATAAGATGTCAGAGTTAGACCTAGTCATGCACCAATCAGGGCTAATTTGGTGTTAGAATGCCAAAAACACAAAAAACACACAAATCTACACTATAGAAATGGCTAGAAAAAATAAAAAACACATCAAATGAATTTTAAAAAATCATAGGACCACCACATAATGAAAACTACACAGATTTAGAAAATTATAATGCAAAGAAAATACTTCAAAAATTAAAAAAGTGGTCTAAATGATGGAATTTGGGAAAAAAGAGCATAGTCAAGGTTGCCTAAAAGGCTTCCTTAGCCGGGTTAATTGGTTTTTTTTCTAGCAACTGGCAAAAATTCAGGTCATTCCGAGATACCAAAACAATTACTTTAATTATTGTTATGTCCTTAATTTTCTCAAAAACCCTATAAGATGATGGAATTTGGCCAAAATCTAAGTGGATGATCCCTAGGAGATCGCCTTGCTCAAAATGATGATTTAACCTTAGGGACCAAGTCTCAGCTCAAAACTTCATAGTCAGATTAACACTAGTCTTCCCTTGCACCAAAAGAAACAGAAACTAGGTGAAAAAGTACTAGCTGGGTATGAAATAGTATTAGGCAGTTAGGAACACGTCCAAAATGATTGCATGACACTTACAAGGAGATCTTGCAATGCAATTATCAATAAGGGCAGCAAAAGGATGATCAACAACAACCAAAACCAATGTAACAATAACCAATGCATCAGAATGCAATGCATCAGTTATCAAAATTGAACAAGAGTTAATTGTTAGTAAGAACAAGAGGTAGTATGGTAACTTAATCTGATCAGATTGCAACAAACAATCCCCGGTAACGAGCCAAAATTTTGACTAGCGCTGAACTCAATCAAATTTGTAATCGAGATCTACCTATAGCTTGTAGCACATGAAACAACACCAGATCGTCTCTCAAGGATTATAAATGCAATTTGATTAGATCAAGCACAAAATTGGGGAGAGGGATTAGATCTCAAAATATGTAAATAAAAGAATTAAAGTGAGAAAGAAACTCAATTAAAAGAGCAATCAATTCAGAAACCTATCCGAAATTGGGTTGATTCTATCATAGATCATTCAACAAACATTTGAAGTGCATTTGAATAGTTAATTTGGATTCAACCGAAATCTCAGCATCAAATCCAGAATTCATACTAGATAATCATCTAGAATTTAATTAACAATTGACACACAAATTTGTAATCACACAATTCATGTTAGTTCTATGTTAATTTAATCTCCTAATTCAATTAACCTAGGCACAAATCAGTAACCTAACCTTTAATTCCGTGATGAATTCAGATCAATCAAATAAAATCCAATCATAATTCTCAATCTTAAATCAAGATCCAATCAAATCAAACATTAATAGAATAACCATTCATGCATTCAAGATCAAGAAGAAGAAGAAGAAGAAGAAGAAGAAGAAGAAGAAGAAGAAGAAGAGGAATCCAAAAGCAATTCAAACACAAAATCGAACCAAGATCTCAAGAACCTAAACAACAATTTCTTCAAGAATTCTGAATTGATTACAGAAGTTTAGCCCTCCATAAGAATGAGAGAACTCCTAAAAATAAAAGGAAGAAAACGAAAATCTAGAGAGAAGGAATAGGAAGAGAGTTCTAGAGAAAAGGTAAGAAAAGTGTGGAATGAATGGTTCAAAATTGCCTAGTCTTGGATTTCTGCTTTCTAACCCTCAAAACTACCTCCTATTTTGGCTTTACATGATTAAAAACTCATTAATTACAAAGTTGGGTCCATTATGAGTAATTGGACCCAAACCTCATGCAATTTGGAGGTCTACAACTCAAGTTATAGACAAAACAATATCAAAGGGTCTCTAAACTTGTGTTCTGACTTCCAGACCCAATTAGATCTACTAGACATCTAACTGAGACTTCGAGCTCTTCATCAAAGTTATAGAGCTTCCTCTCAGCTTTCCTACAAGGTAAAATGCATAATTTTTAGATATCTAGAACTCAAGTTATGGTCGAAATACAGAAATAACGTCAAACCTCAATAATGTTGGAAAAATCAATTACGCCTAATTTGAGCCCAAACTTACAAAACATGACCAAGCTTAATCAATTAAGTATATGGAGAGTGTAAATGACTAAAAATAAGGGTTTACTAATGTATAACATATGTGATTATCAATCGCCCACAATAAAATAACCCATACTCAAACTAGTACAACCCTAGATGGAGGAACCATCCCAACTTCTCTTGGAAGGATAATCATGGAGCTTCCTCCTCAACACCTGGTAATGAAAGACCTAACTATCCTCCTAGTTTCTCAGCACAAACCAAGAAGCCTATGCAAGACAAGAAACCATCTGTAGAAGATATGTTCATATAGTTGATGGTTAAGACTAATTCCTTCATGACAAAGACTAGTGCTCATCTGGCAAAGAATGATTTGATGATTCAGAGCCAAATGTAACACCTCGAAATTTCAAATCCTTTAGTAATATATGATTTTATACTTTTTGTGATTTTTTTTATGAATTATTTGATTTATTTTGAATATTTTATTATTATTTTTGGACTTTCTGTGAAATTTTAGCGGGGTAGGAAAAATAAAAATTTTCGGGACCAAAAAATTTTGGATTACTAATACGAGGTCGGGGAAGCTTACTAAACCCAAATCCGAAAACAGTTTCTGAAATTTTATTTTTCTAAGATTTTATTTGATAAATAAAATCTAAGTGTGTTTTATTATCTGTTGGATAATAACCACTGGGTAATATGCAGTAGCTTTTGTCCATTAGTTAATAACCACCGATTAATGTTTTGTTAGTCATCTTTTCTAGAGTCTTCTTATGTGACTCACTATGCGAATCACTTTGTGACTAAGCCTTCATCTTTATGACTAACCCTATGACTCACTTAGTTAATGACTCACTAGTTGACTAACCTACATGACTCACCCACACTTTATGAATCACAAGGTGACTTAGCTACATGACTCATTCACCATGTGACTAAGCTTTTGTGACTCACCCATAAGGAAGCCCATGGCCAAGGGTAGTTACGAGAGCTAAAAATATACACTTAGTTTATTTTTTCATCTTTCTCTCATTCTCTCAAGTAATAAAGAAAAACTATATACAAAACTATCTCACTTTTCCCACAAAGATGCTCATGGCCAACACCCAAAATCCCACTTCCAATCTTCTATAATTTCAACCAACCTCACTTCTTGAATCTATACACCAATCTAAGGCACTTTTGTGTCGTAACCATAACCTAGTTCATCCATCTACTATCATTTTCTTCAAGCTTAGGGTTTGAAGTTTTTGAGGTGAAGTTCTTTAGTCTTCATGTTTCTTTTCTATTTCAAGTTCTAAGACCATAACTTTGATCTATGGTCATCCTAATCAAGCCTTAGATGTTAATACTTGTGTGTTTATTTTGTTTCAAGAGCAACTTGGTGGTGGTGAAAATCTATCTTAAAGGAGGCATACAAGAAGCGTTGAGCATCATCTAAGGTAAGAGGGAGATTAACCTCATCAACCACTCATGGTGGTGAGGAACAAAATTTGGTGGTGAAAAATCCGTAAAGATTTATTCACTTGTTTGTATAAATTTAGTGCTTTACATTTATTTGTTTTATGTGATCTTTATTGCTTTAATAATATGCATGATATCTGCTATGGTAGAGATTGATGATTGATATATATGGTATGATTTGAATCATGTGGAAGGATGAAAAATTTTTGGTTCCAAGGACCATAATGGTTCACGACCATTAAGTTTCAAATAGTGTATCCAAAACAAAAATATTTTACTAATTAAGGACTTAGATGATTTTGTAACAAAAGTGCGAGTTAAGGTTTTTACAAGTTAAAGAAGGAAGTGAACAAAATTTTCTTATTTGAAAGGAAAGAACTTTTTGTCTCAATGACCATTAGGGCTCACGGTCTTCATGTCCATTTTGGGGTAATCCAAGTCAAAAGTATTTTGTTAATTGTAAACTTAGAGGATTAGGTAATAAGGAGTAGGATTAAGGTTTTCAAAATGGAAAAGAAAATGGATAACATTTTATTTATTAATCATCAAGCAATTTTCGTCCAAGATGTTGGGAATTAGAATTAAGAAGTAACTTGGAAATTTAAGGAATTTTATGTAAGAGGATTTTGAGTAAAATAAATTGGAAAAGATTTTATTAAATTAAAATAATGCAAGTTTTGGGAAAAATGTTAGAAAATATTTTCTAAAGGAGTTTTATGAAGGAAATGTTGGAAATTAAAGATAAATTTTATATTAAATTTGGAAAGTTTTAAAATTAAGTTTAGAATGTCAAGAAATGTTATACGCGATTGAAAAATAATGCTAAAACCTTATGCATTTCAAAAATAATATTTTTGAGCTACGCAATTGAGAAAATGTTGAAAAATCTTTACGCGAATGAGAAAATGTTGAAAAATCTTTACGTGATTTGAAAACATAACAAAATTGTTACACGATTGTGAAAATGCAATAAAAGTGTTACGCGAGTGAAAATACAGTAGTTTGTTGTTGGGCTGATGTACTGGACCTGGATATGTCAATATATGGTTGTAGCCGTGGTGGCTTGTTTTTATGTATTGAGTCATCATGCATTGAAAATTGTACAAATGGTGTCTGTTAAGGCTATTGTTGCCTAGGAGTTGAATTACACCTAAGTGCGGGTGCGAATTACGTAGTGTAGTTCACTTGTTGATCATGGAGGCGTCGGGGCATGGGTATCCACAAGTGGACAGTTGGTAGCTTTACTGGGCCATGGTGACTAGGCATCATGTAACATCCTGAATTTACTACTGATGGTATAATCAAAATTATATTACCGTAATTAAATCCAGATGCTACTATTTAATAAAACAATTCTAATATAACAAAGTCTTATATTCAGAAAATATGAGCCACAATAATATGATTACTATATAACGTCCATACTTATCACAAAGCCAAAATACAAGTATACAAGACATGTAACTAGGCCTCTCAAGGCCCCAAAAATAATATATACAAGTATCAAAATGAAACTAAACTAAGCTTCTTTGCATCTTATCCGCATAAACTAAGCTTCTTTCCGGGAATCATCATGGAAAACATAAACATGGGGTGAGAATTATAAATTCTCAGTAGATTATTAAGAAAACATATCATCATAATCATTCCAGCTATTTCGGGAAAAACTCACTTTTAAAACTAAAGTTATAATATGAAATAAGTTAGAAAGGTGGAAAATGTCAAATCCATTTCCTTTCTCTTCCTGAAATAGAATCTCATTTAATAAGCTTACAAAACTCATTTTCATAAACAATCTTTAAATAATTATCACACTCACCATATCATCAACATTATTTTAAAATACGTAATCGCTCATATGATTGTAATATCATGAATCTCCATCTCAGAGAGGTGCAATGGCATGAATCTCCATCCCAGAGATATGCTTGTAGTTGTTATGTATGTACCTATGGATGTCTTAGGTGTATGCCTTTGCAAATTCTAGAAGTGTGGATGCATGTATTCGATAATGTCATGATACCAAGTCCATGATAATATGTCATGATACCAAATCCATGGTAATATGTCATGAGTTATCACGCTCAGATACTAACCATTTGGGATAACATCTATCATCATTCTTAATGGTTTCGTTTAGCATACATAGAAAAACTAGTACAATCCTTGACATTTTCAATCAATATTTTGCATTTATACATGAACCAATTACATAGTAATTAAGATAAAAAAAAAACAAGACAACAACTTATTATAAATATTTTATATCAAGAACATATTGAAAACTTATTTTTTTTAATCAAATTCAAGTCAATCAATAATAACAACATTAAAAATAGTATATAGCAAAAACAATTATAGCAAAATAGTAGAACAACAAAATAATTACATCAAAAATAACTTACAGCAAAAACAAAATACAGTAGAAATAACTTATAGTAGAAATAACTTAAGCAAAAACAAAATATAACGAAAATAACTTACAACAAAAATAACTTATAGCAAAAATAGAATGCGACAAAAATAACGATAGCATAGACAAAATGCAGTGAAATAACTTACAAAAAAATAAAATACAACAACAACAAAAAAATAATAACAACAACACAATATACAACAGAGAAATAGCAAGTAGAAAATAACAATATAGCAATAGCGAGAAATTAACAATACAAGTAGTAGCAAAAAATAACAATACAATAGCGACAAAAAAATAACAACAAAAGCAAAACAAATCAATAATAGCAAAAATAAATAGAAAAAGAATAGTAAAATAAACAAAAAATTAAACAACAGAATAAAAAAAATAGAACAATAGAAATAAATAGAAAACAAAATAGTAAAATAAAATAAAATAAGCATAAATCTTCCATTTAACATCCAATAGAAGTAGAGAAACAATTAGTAGCAAGGAAATCCTTATTTCCCCTAGATTTGGCCATGACCCTCTTATGTATTTCAACCAAAATTTTGATTCAAAAACCTTGGAAGATGATGTGTAAAATAAAGATAAACAGTCCCTACCTCGAGAGCCTTAGAAGAATGAGCTCAAGAGCTCGTCACCTTCACCGTTTCCTTCTTCCTCCTTTCCCCCTTCCTTGGTTGCTCTTCTTTCCCCCTTTTCTTTCTTTTCTCTTCTCTTCTCTGTAGCTACTGAACGTGAATGAGAGGGGATGGGCGAGATTGGAGAGAAATATCTCTCAAAAAGGGGTGAAAACGTGAAATACCCTAAATACCCTTAGTAACTTTGCTTTAACTTTTGATCTGTTATAAACACTAATGTTTCTATAACTCAAGCTTTCTAACTTTCAAAAGTATTAAAATAAAGCCTAGGATTCATAAAAATATTAATTTCACCATTTCTATAAACTTTTATATCTGCTACAAGTCAATCTAGTATTAAAACACTCACTCAAAGTACTTAAAAATACCAAATCAACTCAAATTCTCTTAAAATTTTAACTGCCTCTTACTTACTCACTTATGACTTAGAAATAAATTATCCATATTTATTTCCCTTAACTTATCCTTTAAAACCATTTTCTGAGTCGTTTTAGGTCACTTTCCACCTTATGTGTTGCAGCAAAGTGCCTAAACTAACTTAGTTTGTCATAAAACTTCACAAGTATGTCAAGCAAGTATTAGGCTACCTCTGTAACCCTATACAAGCCTAACATGTCATCGAGGGTGTTACACATTGCACCGATGATCTTGACCAGACACTTTTCTATTCACGATCTGGCGTAGAATGTCTTGTATAAGCTAGTGACGCGCGACTGAGAAAATTATAAGCACTTGAGTTAAGGCTGAGTATATACAAACATATCTTCCGGATCATTCTCTCCAAATGTATGTTAGCTCCATAGAGTAAGAACTTGTCTGTTATGTGCATATGCATTGTTATTTGATATATTATTGTAATGTATATCTGTTTAATTATATGTTATTTGATACCAGGGATATACTTGCTATTTTTGTATTTAAATGGCATATTTGTCATTACTCTTTCTATGCTGTCGTGCTGGTATTGATGTAGGGGATCTCACCTATTTATTATATTGTTCTGTTTTATTGTTTAAGCTTAGTAAAGACTGTGGGGAAGACGAAGAAGAATCACTTCTATTTTGTCCATTATGTTTACGTGTTGATTTTTCTGGGGATTGAGGATGGCATCAAGATCGGGTTTTCTCGATTACGTTAGTGTGCAGTTTCACAGGGGCAGGAATGTCTGGCGTGTCAATTTAGATACGGAGCGTGTTAGATATATTGGGGATGTAACTCTATCTGGAAGTAGGACTTACCATGGGGTTACTACTTTTTCGTTTACTGCTTTTGTACATTTAGAATTTTATATGCCTATGAGAGACTTATGAGGTGACTATCATTATAGCCCTAGAGAGGACTCTATGGTGTCATATGCTCGGACACCTGTTCAAAGGGCTATACGCCACCCGGGATTTTTGTCATCTGAGGAGACAGAGGAAGATCCAGTTGAGGACTCTTCTCATTAGGTTTATGTTGTGGAGATAGTTTATGTTTTGGTAAAAAGTTTTTGTACATATGTCTTTTTGAGAACAAATCTTATGTATATTGATGTACATTATTCAGTTACTGTGGCTTATGTTCTTTTATTTTATTTAATTATGTTATCCACAAAAAAAAATTTGAAAATCGTATAGTACGATATTAAATCTTTTATCTCTTAGTTCTAGTCTGGTAAGTTTAAGCTCTTAAATGTAATGCCCTAGGGAGAGTGTTACATTAGTTAGTATCAGAGCCCTGGTTTGAGTTTTTTGGGTTTTATGGTTAGGTTTGTCTTGTTTGTGTTGTGTGATTCTCTGTGTTTGATTTTCAAAATGAAACATTATTGTTTGAAATGACTATATTTGACTTTTCATTGTGTTTTGATTAGTTTGATTGTGAAGGAAAATGATGTATCGTGGTAGAGCTGTGCGTGTGAACACTGGAAGTGATAGTCAGAGCATGGCTATAGCTACTGAAGCGATGCAAAGGATAGCAAACGTTATAGTGCAACAAAACCAGAGAGCTAATCAACAGCAGGAAGCGATTGCAGAAGCTCGAGTTTGTCGAAATTTCACCGTAACAATCCACCATAATTCAGAGGAGAATTTGATCCGGAGAAAGCAAATCTTTGGATCAAGAAGTTGGAAAAGATAGTTAGAGGAATATGATGTATCGATGAAAGGAATGTAACCTATGCTACCTTTATGCTTGTCGGAGATGGCGAGGACTAGTGGGTAGGAGCTCAATAGTTGTTAGAAGCTGAAGGGAGAATAATTACATGGGAAGTCTTTAAGAATAAGTTCTTAGAGAAATACTTTCCAGCTAGTACGAGGTATATGAAGGAAACAAAATTCCTTACTTTGAAACAAGGAGGAATGAATATCAGTGAATATGCTACTAAGTTCAAAAACCTATCTAAGTTTTCAAGGTATTTCCAACTACAACCTAATGAGGAGTGGAAATGTTAGAAGTTTGAAGGAGGTTTGAGACATGATTTGAAGTGAGCAGTGTTACCTCTAGGGATAAAGTAGTTCCCAGATTTGTTGGATAAATGTCATCGGATTGAAGAGTTGGACCAATCCTGAGACACAAGAAATCGTAATTTTGGACCTTCTCGGTTCCAAAGAGGAAGAAATAGCAATGTCGGTCGGTTTCAACAAAAGTCGTACTCGAGACTGCTCAGGAATCAATCTCAACAACAATCATCTAGAGGAGGTTTGAGTGGCAATAGATTTGGTCAGACCGTGGCATGTTTGTCAAAATGCTTCAAGTGTGGAATAGACCACTTAATGAAGGATTATTCGATGAAAGGGATTATCTGTTTCAGATGTGGAAAGCCCAGTCACATTTCCAAGGATTGCAATCAACCCAAGCGAAGTCTTCTATTAGCAATGTATGTGCTACAAGACCTCAAGCTGGAGGGCGAGTTTACATAATGAGTGGAGCGGAAGCCTCCCAATCTGAAGATCTTATCATGGAAGAATGTGCCATAGAAGGTAATCTTTTAACTGTACTGTATGATTCGGGAGCGACGCATTCTTTCATTGCCTGTGATTGTGTGGATCGATTAGGATTATTTGTGTCTTCATTACCTTTTGATTTGATCGTTTCTACACCTACTTCTAAGCCTATTGTTACTACACAAGTTTGCTTAAATTGTCTAGTTTCTATTAAAGATCGATTTTTTTCTATTGATTTGATTTGTTTGCCTCTTTCGTAAATAAACATAATCTTAAAAATGAATTAGTTATTTTCTAACTATATCATGTTAGACTATTCCAATAAGACTTCAAATTTTCTTGAGATTGAGATTTTTGGATTTTTAACGGCCAACCAAGTCAAAGTTTTATTAAGGGAAGGAGCTCAAGAATACATGTTGTTATCTTTTTTGGAGGCCAAGAAGGAGGAGGATGTGAATACTATTATTGTAGTCAATGAGTTTCCTGAGGTTTTCCTGATGATATACCTGGACTACCACCAGAAAGAGAAATAGAATTTTTTATTGATCTTGTACCAGGATCGAGTCCAATTTCAATGGCACCATATCGAATGTTGCCGTCAGAGTTAGCTGAACTCAAAAAGCTGCTAGTGGAACTATTAGGAAAGTAGCTTGTGAGACTAAGTGTATCATCATGGGGAGCTCCAGTGTTGCTGGTTAAGAAGAAGGATGGAACTTCTTGTTTGTGTGTAGATTATCGCTAGTTGAATAAAGTCACGATCAAGAATAAGTACCCACTATCGAGGATAGATGACTTGATGGATCAACTGAAGGGAGCTGTTGTTTTCTCTAAGATCGACTTACGATCTAGTTACCATTAGATTTGTGTGAAAGAAAATGTTTCCAAGATAACTTTTTGAACACGTTATAGGCATTATGAGTATTTAGTAATGTCATTCAGAGTGACGAATGTTCCTGTAGTATTCATGAATTACATGAATAGGATCTTTTATTCTTATCTGGACAGATTTGTCATTGTCTTTATTGACGACATTCTGATCTATTCTCAAAGTCAGGAGAAATATGCTAAACGTCTCAGTATGGTTCTTCAGATTCTGAAGGGGAAGAAGTTGTACGCTAAGTTGTCCAAGTGTGAATCCTAGTTGGAAGAAGTTTAATTTTTGGGTCACGTAATTTTCAAGGAAAGCATTGTGGTGGATTCGTCGAAAGTTGAAACAATTCTTCAGTAGAAAAGACTGAAGATGGTAATGGAGATCCGTAGTTTTGTTAGATTAGCTGGTTATTATTGAAGGTTTATCGAGGGATTTTCCAAGACAGCAAGACCTCTTACCCAGCTTATGCGAAAGAATCAAGTTTTTACATGGACTGATGCATGCAAGGAAAGTTTTCAAGAGTTGAAGAGAAGACTGACTACTTCACCAGTATTGATTCTACCTGATCCCAACAAACCTTTCGAGGTGTATTGTGATGCTTCATATCAGGGTTTAGGATGTGTGCTCATGCAGCATAGAAAAGTGGTAGCATATGCTTCAAGGCAGTTGAAAGTGCATGAGAGGAATTACCCTATGCATGATCTGGAGTTAGCTGCCATTGTGTTTGCATTGAAAATATGGAGGCATTTTGTATGTGGAGCAACATTCAACATCTATAGTGATCACAAGAGTCTGAAGTATATGTTTGATCAAAAGGAGTTGAACATGAGGCAGAGGTGATGGTTAGAATTTTTGAAAGACAATGATTTTCAACTCTAGTACCATCTTGGAAAGGCGAACATTGTAGCTGATGCCTTGAGTAGGAAGATACTTGGTGTTTCTACTATGATGGTCAAGGAAACTGAATTAATAAAACAATTCAGGGATATGCAGTTGTCAGTAGAATTGACACCGGGAAGGATTTGCTTGAATATGATTACTATCTCGAGTGGTTTGATGGAAGAAATTTGAGAAAAGTAGGGAAGTGATCAATATTTGCAGAACGAGAAGGAATTAGTAAAGCAAGGTATTGAGTCAGAATTTAAGGAAAAACTTGATGGAATCCTAAGGTTTGGAGATAGGATTTGTATACCAAGTGAGCCAGAACTTAAGAAGTTGATTCTCGATGAAGCCCACAAGAGCAAGTTGAGTATGCGCCCAGGAATAACCAAGATATACTAGGATCTGAAGCGATTATATTGGTGGCAATGAATAAACAGAGATGTTGCTCAGTATGTATCATCTTGTTTGGTATGTCAGAAAGCTAAAGTAGAACATCAAAAACCTTTAGGAATGTTACAACCCCTGACTATTCCAGAATGAAAATAGGATAGTATTGCAATGGATTTTGTTGTTGGACTGCCAAAGACTAGAAAGGGTTATGATTCTATATGGGTGATTGTTGCTTATGAAGTTAGCACACTTCTTGCCAATTAACAAAAGGTGAATATGGAAAGATTAACCCAGGTATATATCGGTGAAATTGTTAGACTTCACGGTATACCCTCTAGTATTATTTCCGATAGAGACCTAAGGTTTACTTCAAGGTTTTGGCAAAGCTTACAAGAAACCATGGGGACAAAACTTCATTTAAGTTCTGCCTATCATCCACAAACTGATGGCCAGTCAGAGAGGACAATTCAGTCGCTAGAGGGTCTGTTAAGGGCGTGTGTGTCAGAACAGTCTGGGAGTTGTGATGAGTTCTTAGCCCTGATTGAATTCACTTATAACAATAGTTTTCACTCAAGCATAGGGATGACACCCTATAAGGCGTTGTATGGAAGATGGTGTCGAACACCTTTGTGTTGGTACCAAGATAGGCAGAATTTTGCGTTAGGACCTGAACTTGTGCAACAAATGACGAAAAAAGTTAAGATGATTCAGGAAAATATGCAGACAACTCAAAGTCGACAGAAAAGCTATGCTGATAAGCGAAGGAAACCTCTTGAGTTTGAGGAAGGAGAACACGTGTTTTTGATAGTTACACCCACGATTGGGGTCGGACGGGTTATTAAATCCAGAAAACTCACTCCCAAATTCATCGGACCATATCAAATTCTTCATCGGATAGGTCCGGTAGCATATCAAATAGCTTTGCCACCTTTTCTTTCTAACCTACATAATATCTTCCATGTGTCACAACTATGAAAGTATATTCCTGATCCAACCCATGTTATAGAACCAGATATAGTACAATTGAAAGAGAATTTAAACTATGAAACACTTCCTGTTATGATCGAGGATAGGAGGGTGAAGCAACTCAGAGGAAAGGAGATCTTATTAGTAAAAGTGATCTAGAATGATGTAACAAGAGATGCAACATGGGAATTAGAGGACAAGATGAAGAAGCAGTATTCGTATTTGTTCTAAGATGTAATAAATTTCGAGGACGAAATATTTTTTAGAGGGGGAGAGTTGTAACACCCGGAAATTTCGAATCCTTCAGTAATATATGATTTTATACTTTTTGTGATTTTTAAGAATTATTTGATTTATTTTGAATATTTTATTATTATTTTTGGACTTTCTGTGAAATTTTAGCAGGGCGAGAAAAATAAAAATTTTCGGGGCTAGCAAATTTTGGACTGCTAATATGAGGTCGGGGAAGCTTACTAAATCTGAATCCGGAAACAGTTTCTGAAATTTTTTTTTTCTAAGATTTTATTTGACAAATAAAATATAAGTGTGTTTTATTGTCCATTGGACAATAACCAATGGGTAATACGTAGTAGCTTTTATCCATTGGTTAATAACCACCGATTAATGTTTTGCTAGTCATCTTTTCTAGAGTCTTCTTGTGTGACTCACTATGTGAATCACTTTGTGACTAAGCCTTCATCTTTATGACTAACCCTATGACTCACCTAGTTAATGACTCACTAGGTGACTAACCTACATGACTCACCCACACTTTATGACTTACAAGGTGACTTAGCTACATGACTCACTCACCATGTGACTAAGCTTTTGTGACTCACCCATGAGGAAGCCCATGGCCAAGGATAGTTAGAAGAGCTAAAAATCTACACTTAGTTCATCTTTTCATCTTTCTCTCATTCTCTCAAGTAATCAAGAAAAACTATACACAAAACTCTCTCACTTTTCCCTCAGTGAAGCTCACGGCTAAGCACCCAAATTCTACTTCCAATCTTCCATAATTTCAACAACCTCACTTCTTGAATCTATACACCAATCTAAGACACTTTTGTATTGTAACCATAACCTAGTTCATTCATCTATTATCTTTTTCTTCAAGCTTAGGGTTTGAAGTTTTTGAGGTGAAGTTCTTTAATCTTCATGTTTCTTTTCTATTTCAAGTTCTAAGACCATAACTTTGATCTATGGTCATCCTAATTAAGCCATAGATGTTAATACTTGTGTGTTTATTTTGTTTCAAGAGCAACTTGGTGGTGGTGAAAATCTACCTTAAAGGAGGCATACAAGAAGCTTTAAGCATCATCTAAGGTAAGAGAGGGATTAACATCATCAACCACTCATGGTGGGGAGGAACGAAATTTGGTGGTGAAAAATCCCTAAGGATTTATTCACTTATTTGTATAAATTTAGTGCTTTATATTTATTTGTTTTATGTGATTTTTATTGCTTTAATAGTATGCATGATATTTGCTATAGTAGAGATTGATGATTGATATATATGGTATGATTTGAATCATGTGGAAGGATGAAAAAAATTTTGTTCCAAGGACCATAATGGCTCACGGTCATTAAGTTTCAAATAGGTTATCCAAAATAAAAAAAAAATTCACTAATTAAGGACTTAGATGATTTTGTAACAAAAATGTGAGTTAAGGTTTTTACCAGTTAAAGAAAGAAGTGAACAAAATTTTGTTATTTGAAAGGAAAGAATTTTTGGTCTCAATGACCATTAGGGCTCACGGTCTTCATGTCCATTTTGGGGTAATCCAAGTCAAAAGTATTTTGTTAATTGTAAACTTAGAGGATTAGGTAATAAGGAGTAGGATTAAGGTTTTCAAAATGGAAAAGAAAATAAATAACATTTTATTTATTAATCATCAAGCAATTTTCATCCAAGATGTTGGGAATTAGAGTTAAGAAGTAACTTGGAAATTTAAGGAATTTTATTTAAGAGGATTTTGAGTAAAATAAATTGGAAAAGATTTTATTAAATTAAAATAATGCAAGTTTTGGGAAAAATGTTAGAAAATATTTTCTAAAGGAGTTTTATCAAGGAAATGTTGGAAATTAAAGATAAATTTTATATTAAATTTGAAAAGTTTTAAAATTAAGTTTAGAAAGTCAAGAAATGTTATACGCGATTGAAAAATAATGTTAAAACCTTATGCATTTCAAAAATAATGATTTTTGAGCTACGCGGTTGAGAAAACGTTGAAAAATCTTTACGCAATTGAGAAAATGTTGAAAAATGTTTATGCGATTTGAAAACATAACAAAATTGTTACGCGATTGTGAAAACATGATAAAAGTGTTACGCGACTGAGAGTACAACAGTTTGCTGTCGTGCCGACGTACTGAACACGGATATGTCAATATATGGTTGTAGCCGTGGTGGCTTGTTTTTATGCATTGAGTTATCATGCATTGAAAATCGTACAGATGGTATCTGTTAAGACTATTGTTGCCTAGAAGTTGAATTACACCTAAGTGTAGGTGCGACTTGCGTAATGTAGCTCACTTGTTGATATTGGAGGCGTCGGGCCGCGGGTATCCCACAAATGGATAGTTTGTAGCTCCATTGGGCTCTGGTGACTAGGCATCGCACCAACGATTTCGATCAGGCACTATTCTATTCACGATCTAGCATAGAATGTCTTGTATAAGCCAGTGACGCGTGACTGAGAAAATTATAAGCACTTGAGTTGAGGCTGACTATGCACAGACATATCTTTTGGATCATTCTCTCCGAATGTGTTAGCTCTATGGAGTTGGAACTTGTCTGTTGTGTGCATGTCATTTGATATATTATTGTAATGTATATCTATTGAATTATATGTTATTTGATATCATAGATATACTTCCTATTTCTGTATTTAAATGGCATGTTTGTCATTACTATTTCTATGTTGTCGTGCTGGTATTGATGTAGGGGATCTCACTTCTTTATTATATTGTTCTGTTTTATTGTTTATGCTTGGTAAAGACGGTGGGGAAGACGAAGAAGAATCACTTCCATTCTGTCTATTCTGTTTGCATGTTGATTTTTCTGGGGATTAAGGATGGCATCAAGACTGGGTTTTCTCGGTTAAGTTAGTGTGCGGTTTCACAGGAGCGGGAATACCTGGTATGTCAATTTATATACGGAGCGTGTTAGATATATTGGGGATGTAACCCTATCTGGAAGTAGGACTTACCATTGGGTTACTACTTTTTTGTTTACTGTTTTTGTACATTTAGAATTTTATATGCCTATAAGAGACTTATGGGGTGACTACCATTATACCCCTAGAGAGGTCTCTATGGTGTCATCTGCTCGGACACCTATTCAGAGGGCTATGCGCCACCCAAGGTTTTTGCCATCTGAGGAGACAGAGGAAGATCCAGCTGAGGACTCTTCTCATTAGGTCTATGTTGTGGAGATAGTTTATGTTTTGGTAAACAAGTTTTTGTCCATATGTCTTTTTGAGAACAAATCTTATGTATATTGATGAACATTATTTAGTTACTGTGACTTGTGTTCTTTTATTTTATTTAATTACGTTATCCGCAAAAGAAAATTTTGAAAATCGTATACTACGATATTAAATCTTTTATAACTTAGTTCTAGTCTGGTAAGTTTAAGGTCTTAAATGTAATGCCCTAGGGAGGGCGTTACACCAAACGACTTCGATGAGAACATTAGAGACGTAGGTAGGGCAATTGGCAAGTGCCATCAACAATAGGCCCCCAGACACATTTCCAAGTGACACAATCAATAATCCAAAAAGTGCCTCCAATGAGAATTGCAAAGCCATTTCACAGAGAAGTGAGAAGGACATAGAAGGGAATTCAAGGACAATCCTACTTGAGGAAGAGGTCAAAGTGAGAAAGGACCAGGAGATTGTGAATGAGGAATTAGAAAAGAAAGAAGTTGTCCAGAAGAAGGTGGAGGGCAAGAAGGTAGAGGACAAGCCTTATACACATCCTCTACCCTTCGCTAACAGACAAGCCAAGCAAAAAATGGATGTACAGTTTAAGAAATTCTTGGAAATCTTCAAAAAGTTGTACAACAATATTATTTTCGCTGAGGCACTAGAACAAATGCCCAGATACGTGAAGTTCATGAAGGACATTATGTCAAAAAAGTGGAAATTGGGTGAGTTTGAAACAGTGGCATTGTTGGAGGAATGTAGTGCTATTCTGCAACAAAAGCTTCCTCCAAAACTGAAGGATCCAGGAATCTTTACAATTCTGTGTGCCATCAGAGATCAATTATTTAGCCAAGCTTTATGTGATATGGGGGCAAGTATTAATCTCATGCCTTTATCCATTTTCCAGTGGCTAGATTTGGGGAAATGCAAGCCCATATTAGTAACCCTCCAACTAGCTTATCGTTCCTATACTTACCCAAAGGGAATTATTAAGGATGTCTTAGTCAAAGTGGACAAGTTCATATTTGCTACTGACTTTGTCATTCTGGATATGGAAGAGGATCGTAACGTGCCTCTGATTCTTGGCCAACCGTTCCTAGCCATTGGGAGAACACTTATAGACGTCCAAAAAGGTAAATTAACTATAAGAGTTCATGATCAAGAGGCAACATTTAACATTTTTAAAGCAATCAAGTTTTCTCATGACCATGAAGAGTATTCATACATTGGTATGTTGGATAATATCATTGTTGATGCATTTCATGCTAACTATCCATAAGATCCTCTTACTTTATCATTGAGTATTTTAACTAACCAAAATGAAAATGCAAGGGATGATGTTTTAGATTTTATTAAACGGCTTGATGTGGTTCCTAAGTATTTCAGGTCATCTAAGTTTAAACCTTTTGCAGTTCAATGCATCTAATGAGTTGTCGAAGCCTTCCATTGAGGAGCCTCTAAAGCTTGAGTTGAAGCCCCTTCCCAATCACTTGTAATATGCTTATTTGGGAGCAGCATCTACTTTGCCTATAATCATATCATCATCCCTCACTGATGATCAAGAGGAGAAACTTCTTCATATGCTCCAAAAATATAAACATGTCATTGGGTGGACTATTGTTGATATCCATGGCATTAGCCCCTCCATTTATATGCATAAAATTCTCTTAAAAAATAATCAGAGTGGAGTTGTGGAGCACCAAAGGCGGCTTAATCCAATAATGAAGGAAGTAGTGAGGAAGGAGATAATTAAATGGCTTGATGCGGGTATAGTCTATCCTATTTTTGACAGCATATGAGTTTCACCAGTCCATTGTGTTCTGAAGAAGGGTGGTATGACAGTGGTCACTAATGAAAATAACAAGCTTATCCCTTCTTGCAAAGTTATTGGTTGGAGGGTATGCATGGTGATATGATCCAACAATGGAACATAGGTTTTTCAGATCTTCCTTGAGTTGGTTCTCTTGTAACCAAATTCAACATCAACAAAAAGAAGAAAATTAAACAAAGATTGATGTAGAAGAATAAGAAATGGTGTGAAAAACAAGCAAGATATAAAATTAAAAGATAGAATTAGACAAGAAGATGAAGAATGGCACCACAATCTCAATCTTATTGAAGAGAATGAGAATGATAAGCCTTGCGTAGAATCGCCACAAAGGTATGAGGAACCTTTGACAAAATTCAAGCTATGGTTCTCTCTAAGAACCCAAAAGGCACAAAATAGCTCTCTCAAGTAAGGTGAATTCATCCACTTTCATTAATCTTCAAAAATCTCCCCTTTTTGGAGTACATGAATTCCCTATTTATAGGCTAAGCTTGAAGCTATTTACAACCCTTGAAGTCCTAAAATGACTCTTGAAATATAAGGAATAAATCCCCTCTATCATGCAATTACCAAAGTACATTGATAAGTGCATATACATTATTACCTAGAAAATAAGCATAAACATGATAATAAATTTTCACTAGCCATCATAATGACTTAGGAAGTCTTTAAAGCCCAAAAACTAACTTAGGGAAGATCAAAGGACATCTGAACTTATTCTAACAAAATAAAATACGAAAATTAAAAAATAATAAGAAAAAATGACTTTAATATGAGACCCCAATTAATTGGCCCAATGAACCAAATAGAGAGAAAGCTTTAACAAACTTATAAAGCCCAAATCTTGCCAAACACAAGTCCTAATTGGAATCCTCTTCAATTCGGATTAATTGGACCAACTTGGGTTCTTCTTCTTCCTTATCTTGCTTGAGATTGAATATGTTGGTCACCACTTGTTGTAAAGCTTCCTTTGTCCTCTTGGACCTTAGCCTAGTCATAGGCCTTCTTAGCCCAATTAACGCATCCTCCTTCTTAGCCTTTCCTTTCCCACTTGATGGTCCTCCTTGGTCTTCATCACATGGACTATCAGAAACAGAATAAAGCTACCATGAAGGATCATTTCCCACTCCCTTTTATTGAACAAATACTGGATAGATTAGTTGGAAAGGCTTATTACTGCTTCCTTGGTGGTTACTCTGGATACAACCAAATTTCCATAGAACTTGGAGATCAAGAAAAGATGACATTCACTTGTCCCTATGGTACTTTTGCTTTCCGTAAAATGTCATTTAGGCTGTGCAATGCACCAACAACCTTTTAATGTTGCATGATGGCCATCTTTGTAGATATGATAGAGCACGACCTTGAAGTCTTCATGGATGACTTTTCAGTGTTTAGAGACTCTTACAACAATTGTTTGAACATTTTCTAATCCGAGCTAAAGAGATATGAAGAGACCAACCTAGTCTTAAATTAGGAGAAATGTCACTTCATGGTCCAAGAAGGCATTGTTCTTGGCCACAAAGTTTCTATCGAAGAGATGGAGGTCGACAAGGCAAAAGTAGAGGTGATTGACAAGCTTCCTCCACCAAATTCAATTAAAGGAAATTTTGCTTTCTCAGTCATGCCAATTTCTACCAAAGATTCATAAAAGACTTCTCTAAGATTGCTAAGCCTCTATGCAACCTATTGGAAAAGAATGCTAAGTTTACTTTTGATCAATCATGCCTGGATGCATTTGAGGAACTAAAGAAGATACTTATGTTTACTTCAGTGATTACTACTCCAAATTGGGAATTACCTTTTGAACTAATGTGCAACGCTAGTGATTATGCTATGGGTGCCGTTTTGGGGCAAAGAAATGATAAGGTGTTTCGCTCCATTTATTATGCTAGCAAAACACTTAATGATGCACAACTAAACTACACCACAACTGAAAAAGAACTTATGGTTGTTGTATTTGCATTTGATAAGTTTCGTGCATATTTGGTGGGCACTACGGTGATAGTCTACACGGATCACTCCGCAATTAAATATTTGGTGAGCAAGAAGGATGCGAAATCATGGTTCATTCGGTGGGTCCTACTGTTATAAGAATTTGATCTGGAAATTCGTGATAAGAAAGGAGCAGAGAACCAAGTTGCAGACCACCTTTCTAGATTAGAAAATGAAGAATGTCAAGCTGAACCAATGACAATTAGAGAGACATTCCCAGACGAGCAACTCTTTGCTACCGCAACTCATTCTGATCTATGGTATGCAGATATAGTGAACCATTCCTGCTTAAATAGTGTTCAGATCATATGTTAAGAAGATATGTGCCTATGGAGGAAATTGAACAAATTTTGAACCAATGTCATGCTTGTGTGTATGGTGGCCATTATAGTGGTGAGAGGACAACAACAAAAGTGCTTCAATCTGGCTTTTATTGGTCATCTCTCTTTAAAGATGCACATTTCCATGTTAATAAATGGGATCAGTGCCAGAAGTCAGCGAACATCTCAAGGAGACATGAGATACCCCTCAATTTCATTCTTGAAGTTGAGACTTTTGATGTTTGGGGGATAGACTTCATGGGACCTTTTATTCCTTCCTATGAAAATTTGTATATCCTTGTGGCAGTGGACTACATTTCCAAGTGGGTGGAAGCATGTGCATTCCCTACCAATGATTCCAAAGTAGTGGTTAATTTCATGAAAAAATAGATATTCACCCATTTTGGTACACCAAGGGTCATTATCAGTGACAGAGGGTCCTATTTTTGCAATAAATACTTTGAAGCTCTCCTTGCCAAGTATGGGGTAACTCATCAAATTGCCACTGCCTACCACCCACAGACAAGTGGGCAAGCGGAGGTCTCCACTAGGGAAATTAAGTGAATACTTGAAAAGACGGTGTGTCCATTACGTAAGGATTGGTCAAGAAGACTAGATGATGCACTATGGGCTTATAGGATAACTTATAAAAACCCCATTGGTATGTCTCCATACAAGCTTGTCTTTGATAAGACTTGTCATTTGCCAGTTAAGTTAGAGCATAATGCTTATTGGGCAATAAGGCTTGTCATTTGCTAGTTTGCAGCTTAATGAACTTGATGAATTTAGGCTTCAAGCCTATGAGAATCCAAAATTGAACAAGGAAAAGGTGAAAAATTGGCATGACAAGAAGATTGTGTAGAAGAAATTCGAGCCAGGCCAGTAAGTCCTCCTATTCAATTCCAGGCTTAAGTTATTCCCAATAAAGCTAAAATCTCGGTGGTCAGGCCTATTTCAAGTAATGACTATGTTTCTCCATGGAGCAATAGAGGTTTCAGATCTTGATGGCAAGTCAACCTTTAAAGTCAATGGCCAACGCCTGAAATAATATCTTGGAGGAGAGTTTGATAGGGGGAAGACCTCCCTCGCATTGATAGCTCTAGCTTGAAGTCTGTAACGTCCTGCCGGGACTATAAATAAGGCCCTTTTTGGAAGGGAACCCAAATGTTTAATCCTTTAAGTTTTAAGTCTTTAATATGTCAATATGTTGATTTTGTAGTTTTATTATGTTTTTGTTGTACAAACTGTATTTAACACTTTAGGCAAGTTTTGCAAGTGATGGAGGCCAGGATACTACAAATACAACAACATCATGGATTTTTCTGCAGAATTCTGCAGATAGACCTCTCACGCCGGGCGTGATACCTGTAACGCCGCGGCGTGATGAACATTTATGGTGCATCAAGCCAAAATCTAGAGAGCAGAGCACCGCAATGCACAAAAGGTGCATGTCGCAGCGTGCCTGTTAAAAAAAACTAATAAATAATATAGATAATTATTTAAAATAAATAGAAAATGAGGGAAATTAAATGCACGCCGTGACACAGGAAACTCAACACCATGGTGCATTGCAGCAAATTAGGTTAAAAGTCGCGACGTTATGCAGCTTCTCCGTCTCTCTCTCCATTTCACTATCACTTTCTGTAATTTATTTGTAATTTTATCCTATTCCTTACTTTCCCCACCCTGTAATCTTCATTTCTGCACTCCATTTTAAGGTATGTTGTAATTTATTTTAGTTTATTGTAATTTTCTATTTATTTTCTTGTTTTATTTAGCTTTCTACTTTTAGTTTGTTGGTATTTTTGTTTTTGTTAAGATTTTAAGTTGATTAAGTATGTGTTTTTGTAGTTTTTGGGTAGCAAATTGTTTTAGAATGCATGATAATGGATTGCCCTGTAGTTGCCTGGCTTTTTGGGTTTTGTTCATCCGCGTGTCGTGGCGTGAGTCATGAATGTCGCATCGTGCGTTCAAATCTAATTGAATGTCGCGACGTGGATCATGAATGTCACGGTATATGGTTGAATTTGTATGTATGTCGCCGCATGAGTCATGAATGTCACGGTGTGTGACCCCAATTTTTGCATAATTAAACTGTTTTATGTGTTTTCATACTTTCTGACATTTTGAATACTTTGCAGGTTTTGGTATAGTACACCTCTCGCACCATGTTGCCTAAACGACAAAGAGGTTCTTCTAGCCAACGCAATAGGGCGCCTTCTCCTCATCTGCCTAATTATGATAGGAGGAAGTTCATATCAGATATCACCACTCAACGGTATACTATATTGGTCATTAAGCCAATCATTTCAGAGTGTGGCTTCTCCTTCACAAGGGCCATATACCAAGGGATTAAGGGGCTCATTAACCAATTCAATTGGGGTGTGTTTGCCCAACACTAGAGTCTGCGACTATTCTACCACTAGTTTGTGAGTTCTATGCAAACGCAACCTTTTCTGGTGAGGGGAGTACTTCAGTTAGGGTACGAGGTCGAACAGTCCATTACTCGCCGGGGCCTATTAGAGCAGTTTTGAGGCTCCCCCATTCATATGTGCGTACATTGAGTTTTGCTGGTGGGAGCCTGAGGAGGGGATTGACCTCAACACAGTCACTGGTTGGATCTACACTGTTGAGGTACAGCCTGTGGTCTGGACCTTGAGTGTGCAAAAAAATA
The DNA here is from genome assembly GCA_029884605.1 of Ormosia emarginata. NCBI lineage: Eukaryota > Viridiplantae > Streptophyta > Magnoliopsida > Fabales > Fabaceae > Ormosia > Ormosia emarginata. The sequence goes on along the minus strand of JAQQTP010000056.1, from coordinate 6,802,659 downwards.
GGCCATGGTTCTTCCCCCGATCCTGCTTGACACCAGAGACTAGGGTCTGTTACCATATCCTATGTACTCGGATTCTCCCATCCGAAAACTTGTTTAAGGTGACTCGTGACTAGGCTATTCTGACATATGCCATCCTTGAGCGTCGGTCCATAGATCTTGCTTAGCTTATCTTCAACCAGATTACGAGGTTAGTACGGGAGGGCAGGAGCCTTTTCTTTCCTTTTCTCATCCACACACTCTGCAGTTGACATCATGTTCAGTGGGGGCCACATGACGAGCTAGCTGATGTTAAACAACCTCTTAATGATTACATCATTGAGAGGTTGGGAGCACCTTCACCTCTAGCACCTACTGCACAGAGACAGGCTCGCAGAGCGCCCAGAGTAGCCCCTCCGCTAGACACAAAGTAGAGAGCACAAATTGATGATCAGATAGCATGTCTAGCAGCTTTGCAGACGTTCTAGTACCAGTACACCATAGATACACAACATTGGATGATAGAGAGACTGAGACTACCTATGGCTGATTTCTCGGTTCTTGAGTTCCCACCTGAGGTGGTGGTTGTCCTTCCCCCACAGCAGCAGGCTCCCGAGGCTAGAGAGAGAGCTGATGATGCTGACTAGGCTGACGAGGAGGCTGACAACTAGCTTTACGACATTCAAGGTGTTTTCTTTCATTATATTTTCTTATGGTATTACTGTATGTTATTTTGTGTACGGTGATGACACTATTTCTGTAACACCCTGGAAAAACATGTTAGGCTTGTACATGGTTACAGAGATAGCTTAATACTTGCTTCATATGCCTGTTGAATTTTGTGACTTTATAAGCATATTTAGTCACTTTGTTGTAGCACTATGCGTGAAATATAGTTGTTATTATCCCTAGATTTAGCTTAAACTACTTAGTTAGTAGAAATAAATGTGGGAAGTTTGTTTTCAGGTCACAAATGTGTAGAAGGTGGTGTAGTTAAAATTTGAGGTTAATCGAAGCTTGTTTGGTATTTTTAAGCATACTGGTTATGTGTTTTAATGCCGGTTGGACTAGCAGCATATATAGAAAAATATAAAATTGGTGAAACAAGATTTTTAATGAATCTTAGGATTTATTTGAGTCCTGTTGGAAGCTAGGATACTTAAGTTAGTGGAATCTAAGTGTTCTTAGCAGTATAGGAATTTTGCTATAAGTAGCAAAGTAATCACGACAAAAGGAAACCAAAATAGAAGAAAACAAAGAAAGAAAAAAAAGAAGGGGAACCATGGATGAGAAAGAGGAGAAGAAGAAAGGGCAACCAACAAAGGAAGAATAAAGGGGAAGAGGAATGAGTGCTTGGAATCTCCATAGTCAATCCTTGGCTTCATCTTTAAGACCTTGAGGTAGGGGTTCTTGAGTTCAAAACCTCGTTTCTTCTCATTTTCATGTTTAGGCTTGTTTGAGGTTTGATATGTCAAAATGAGATCTTGAGGTGTTTGAAGTTATTTTTTTGCTTAGATAAGTTTTAAATGTTGTTTATTTTTTTGCTTAGATAAGTTTTAAATGTTGTTTATGACTTGTTCATGCCAAGAGTTTGGATTAGAAATTGAAAACTCTCCATTTGGACCTAAAATGCTCAGAGTGTTGATTTTTGGCATTTGGATGAGTGATTTGATGTAATAATCCATTTTTTATGAAATCAATTAGTGTTTTATGATTCCTATGTGTTAGTGAACTTGTTAGGAACCTTAAATCACCTAGAAACTAAATTGGGATGGCCAAAATCCATTAATTATTCTAATGAAATAGTACCATCATCTGTAGAATTCTGCAGAATTTGCTGAGCCATAGACACAGGTCATGTCTGATGACATACCCCTCATCCCCCGTGTCTTGCTCTATTAACAGAATTTCATGGAATTGAGCAAGTAGAAAAGGACACGCCCCCCTGTGTTTGAGGACATGGGTCGTGTCACTTGATTTCTTCATATTATACTCTGATAATTCATATATACTTTCCTAAGTGTGATGAGGCACTCATTGAGGTATTTCTTGGAGAGAATAACCACTTAGCATATATGAGATTTTTGTGAAACCTAGGCCTTCTTTGAAGTGTGGAATGCCATAGGGAGTATTTAGAACCTTGGTCAATATGAGGTTGATTTCTAGATCACTTATGAATGATTGTGTGATGTTCTAGATATTGTTCAGCTAGTGATATGAATCTTACTACTTTGTTGGATAAGTGAGGCTAAGATTCCTATGTTGAGACACCAGAAGGAGTGTTTTGAGGAGGAAATTACTACTTAGGATGTGTGAGGAAAGTGTGAAACCTTCAGCAACCAATGGTAGGGGAATGGCATAGGCTAGCACCTAGACTCTTGATCTATATGGGATTGATTTTATTATCACTTGTGATGCTGATATGTAATAGGAATGACACATAGAGTGAGTATGTGAGTATTCTTAATTTAAGTTAATTGTTGATAAGCGATGAGAATGGCACATAGGGTGAGTATGTGATTATTCCTAGTTTAATTTGATAATAGAAAACCTCTTGGAGGAGGATAAACACGTTTAAGGGTATTGGTTATGAACTCATGTAGAAGAGTATCCGATATGGCATTAAATGTGTGTTAAATATCACTTTGAATATTTTCTCACGCACTTACTATTTTCATGTATTTGTGAATGGTATATGAGATGGTAACAGTACACTCATTGTTGTGAGATGGAATAGTCCATTCATTGTCAGGTAGTGATTAAAGGTTGGAGCCACACTACTCAGAGAAGTAAAGAGGAATTGGAGTTCTTGGGAATAGTCGAGTTTCATGACATTGCACCGACACTATTTTTACTGCATCGCATAATCATTGTCTTAGGACATGTTTAGACATAAACATACAACATAATAAGCATTGCATTTACCTGGTGATTGTATGGGCAGTTACCTTAATCAATGATATATACGATTGTATGGGCGGTTATATAATATTGTTGATAGTTACCGTTTGAGGTTACGATTATAATTTGCCTTATGAATATTACATAGGTTGTATGCTAATATTCTTGTGGTGATGATCAGTGGCTCATTTATCTGTTGCAAGTGCAATTGGATGTTATAGTTTGATTTATTCACCATTGTGGATAAACGCTGGTATTAGAATGCTTATACTAAGAAATTATGATTTCTCACCCCGTTTGTGTTTCCATGTAAATCCAAGAGTGAGTTCTACAAAAGGGAAGTAGAAGATGTATGAAGACTAGTATAGTTTATATGCTTTATATAGTTAAAGCTTGTATATGTTATACTTGATCTAGTTTGTACGAAACCTTATGTATTACAATGTGCCCTGTTAAAGCAACGATGTACATATAATCTTTTGGTGTGTTGTGGCTCTCCAAAATTATTTGTATAAATATCATGGGTTTAATTTGATGTATGAGTTAGAAGTAGCATAGCTAATATTGGTTATTCTTATATATGTCAAGTATATCATGATTTCAATATTAGGATGTTACAGTTTCCCTCTAGCTTGGGGGGTGTCTAAGACTGTTTATTTTCGTATTTTATATATGCGGTAATTATTATCACTATGTTTTGGGTTCTGTTTATTTTGGTATATTATGTATATAGTAGTTATAACTATTTAGGTTTTTGTGAATATTTTTGTGAGTATTAATTTGGATAATTGTTGATGGTTTAGTCATGTTAACATTTGAAGGATCATATAACTGTGAAAATTTCATTCAAGATATAATTTTCGTTCTCATGCACATGATGGTTTATATCCGTTGAAAATGTTGGAAATATTTTTATGTATATCAATGTGCTAATTGCTAGTGTAGTTTGGTTGACCAATGTTAATATTGTTTGCGATTTGCCAGCTTTTAAGCAAACCATATGCGATCAAACAACATGCTTAATAATCTAGTCGCTTTTCAAATGCATGGTTTAGATCCCACCCGTATGCCTGTGTAACTTTGAACATGAAATGAGTGTTGTCTAGAGAAGGTTTACGAATAGTGCATGTAGAGGTTTTGATTATCTTTGAAATTGTAGTTAAACTTTCTTGAAGCGAAATCCTAGATTGTGCATGATTGAGGAAATGATTAGGGCATTGTTTGGACTGATTGAGGCTTAAAAGCTTACCTTTACATGATCATATCCAAAGGTCCCCTTTGAAGCTTTATAAATATTTGGCGTTATATGTTTTTCATCACCTTCATTTTCCCAACCTATTAACCATTCGTATGCATGTGAGAGAATGCATTCTTTTCCTTCCCTTTATGTTTGTTAAGTGCATAATATGTTATTTCTTGACTTGAGTCTAGTGTTTAAAGGGTATTCATGCTTGTGTTAATACAAAAGTAACTTGAAGGGACTATATGTTGTGAAAGAAATTGGTTTTGAAAGAAATGTTTTAAAAAAGAAAGAAAGAGAAGAAAAAAAAATCCAAAACCATAATCCAAAAGGCAAAACCAATGAAAGAATGGTTCTAGAGAGTCTTGCTAGTTCACTTTGCATACCCTAATAGTTTCACTTGGTGACTCAAGTCTTGAAATCACACGTTTGTGTTTCTCAATGTTTGTATTAAATCCTTTCCTTTTTGTTCTTTAACCCATGACCATTAGCCTTACATTGCAAGCTATTGAAGTCCCTTTTGATCCTTAATTGTTTTTTATTTACATTAGTGGAGAGAGAGTTTAAAGATAATTTTGTGAATTATTTGATTCCTATGCATGTATGTTCATAAACTTATCCGAATGAGTATGACTTGATTAGGAGAAGTTTAGCTTGCATACTTGTGGGAGATGTGATTTGCATGATAAGATATTTCGAATGTTTGTATACTGAGTATTATATATATGTGGAGTTGATTGTGTGGCATTAGTGTTTATAAGCCGCAAGTGCACTGGTCAAACAAGTAATATAAAAAGAAGTAGGATATCACTCCCACGAGGAATAAGGCTATTTCTAATGCAGATTAACCAATAGCTTATATAATTCTATTCAAGAACATTAAAATTAGAAAAAAATGTTTAACTTAAACTAATACTTAAAATACTATAAATTGGAATTAAAGATAAATTATTAGAACATAGGAAATCATTTTTCACCTCTTACTTCAACTGATAACAAGCAATCCTTATAAGTAGCATAAATGAAATGATTAGGTTAACTTGAGAATCTAACTTAGTTAAAAACCTATGTCTAGGTCAATCAACCATGCCTCAATTGCCTAATTCACTATGTTTCCATGAGAACTAGTGTAATATTCACTCATTAAGATCTAATCTCAATCAATTACTATGCATGGCTAAGAGTTATATGTCTATCTCATTAGCGAATCAACTTATCCCAAAATTAGAATGAAATTGAACATGCATCAACCATATATATGATCCAAAATCTAAATTCCTATGTCTAGGTTTATTAGATTTCAACAAATCACTTAAAAGCTGATCAAACAATCAATAGCATTAAGATTTATATGATTGAACAAAACCAAACATCTATATAAACTCAAAAGATTACAAAATCATTCAGTATCTATAGGAGGATCCAAAGAAATCTCTACGCACAGCTTAGCTCAACATGAAAATAAAAACTTATTCATCATGTTCATGATACAAATAAGAGAGAAAGATGAAAGGAAATGAAGAAAGCTCAATAGATGTAGTCTTTTATGCTTGAATCACCCTCCATGTGGAAGATGGCCTCCATCCTTGGCTTCCTTAGCTTCCTTTAGGTCTAAAATACCAAAACCTAGCAGTTGTGTTCTAAAATAGATTTTTTTTTTCTTGTGAAAACTGATAAAACAATATTTATAGGCCCAGGAAAACAGGGGACACTGCGACGTTAACATACCACTGCCGCGACACACGTAACCAATGCCACGACATTCATACTCCTGCACCACAACGCTCTATCCTCTGGCCTCTCTACCTGATGCAGGGGATGCACCACACTGCGGCATTGACATCCCCACGCCGCTGCGTTGAATGTTAGCTTTTACACTTGGCTTTCTCTTGGGCTCCCTAGTCCAATGCTAATCCAATTTATCCAAGTTTAAGCTTAATTGAAGCCCTTCCTGTAATAGAGAAATCACCAATTCAATAACAATTGCAAATGTACTTAATTTATCAAAGATTTGAAAGTATTCCCTCAAAATCAAAATAGAAGACATCAACAAGAAATTGGATGAATATGAACTAAAGTCTTCCATTCATGTATAAAAACAAGGACTAAGGAATCATTATAGCACAGATATAGGGCACAAATAAATACATCTTGTGGAGTTATCACACCCCCAAACTTAGATTTTTGCTTGTCATCAAGCAAAACAAAGTACACTTACATTGATCAACATCTCTTAACTTGCATTCAGCAACTGTTACTTTCTACTTTCACTTAAACCAAACTAGTGTTTGATGATTGCATAAAACCTCAAAGAATGCACATGCCTCACAATCAGCTTCACACATACACAATCCTCATCATGCTAACATTTTCAGTTTCCTTTTATTCAAGATAAATTTTCCACAATCATGCAAACAAAACCTCTTCTATGTAATCCATACTCATCCAGATAAGTTTATGAGCATACACATGAATATAAATCATAAAATCCACAAGATTATAAGTTAACTCTCTCTCCACTAATGTAAACCACACACAATTGAGGATCAAAGAGGTCTTTAACAGATTATAATGTAAGGCCAATGGTATGGGTTAAAGAAAAAAAGGGAAAAGATTTAATACAAACATTGAGAAACATAAACGTGAGATTTCAAGACTTGAGCCTCCAGGTTAACTATCAGGGTATTCAAAAAATTTGAATGATTAGAACTTTTTTAGAACCATTCAATGCTTTCTTTTTGCATTTAACTTTTCTTATTTCATTCATTTGCTTTGCTTTTCTATTTTTTTTTTATACTTACACAAAGCAACTTCTTTTTCTTTCACTGCAGATGGTTCTTTCAAGTTCATTTTTATAATTGAAATGCATAATTCCCTTAATCACTAGACTCACTTTAAGAAACATTATGATATGTTCTTAATACACAATGATGGTAAGATGAAAATGCAATGCTTTCACATGCATAAGAATAGTTTGATGGTAGGGAATATGTAGGTGATGAAAAATATTTTTGGCCAAATATTTATAAAGCTTCAAAGGGGACCTAAGGATATAAACATATAAAGGTAAGCTTTTAAGCGCTCAATCAGTCTAAACAATGTCCTAATCATTTTCTCAATCATGCACAATCTAGGATTTCGCCTCAAGAGAGTTGAAAAATAATTTCAAGGATAATTGAAATTTTTCATATATACAGTCTATAAACTTTCTCTAGGCAAGAACTCTTATGTTTTTCAAAGTTAAATAAGCATGCAAGTGGGAAACACTTCATGCATAAAAAGAAAGTAGATTGCTTCAGCATGCATCAAAGATTGCATATGGATTCACAGAAATAGGAAGGTCAATTTGCATCCATATATATCATTGGGCAATCATTTCACACTAGCTATCATTGGCAACATGATATGCTTTTAAAATATTTCCAACATTATCAATCATGCATAAAACCACCCCCTACTTCCATATAATGTGCATTCTCTTTACATATTCATTCTCTTATTATTTTATTTTTTTCACAACTTTCTTGCATTTTTTTTTCTTTCTTTTTTTTTTTTTTTGCAAGACAATTTAGCACAACATTTTCACCCCCCACACTAAAACCTTGCTTGTCCTCAAGCAAAACCAAACAACAATAACAATATAAGATTCCCCCACACTTGTTCATGAGCTCATCCAAGGATAAGGCCAATGCTCTCGTATTCCCTAAGGTAAAGGGACAACATGGTTTTTCATGAAGGGTAAGTAATGAGCTAAGAACAACAAAGAATAGAAAAATAAGCTCAAGGGGGTTAATCACGGGGAAATATGTAAGGTTGGCTATTTGACTAAAGTAGCTAATGCAATGAAGGAATGCCTCAATCATATTCATGCATGTATGTGAAAATGTAGCCTAAAAAAGAATCAAAGCAAGTTCCAGAGTGATTAAAATCCATGAGTGAAAATCACACAAGAAGGAAGAGAATGACATAAATGCTAAATTCATCTATCAATAGGCTCAAAATCTCATAAGGTATGCATCTATCAAACTCAATCCACCAATCCAACATCTAAAACCAAGCATGTCAAATTCAAGAAGGAAGAAAATTTATACAATCATGCTATGAACCTTGAATTTCAATTGCTTCAAACTTATAAACTTCTCAAATCCCAAAACATCATTAGAAGCAATTAAAAACATGCATTTTAAAAACAAAAATGACAAAAAATAAAAACAGAAAATAGAAACAGAAATAGAAATTAAGATAGAAACAAAATTAAGACAGAAAATTAAAACATAACTAAAATTAAACACAAAAAACAGGAATTAAATAGAAAATAGAATGTAAATTCCTCCCCCACACTTAAATTCTACATTGTCCTCAATGTAAAGCTAAAAAAAATAACATCAATTAATCTAGGACAAGTAAAATAAAAGAGAGAGAGAAGAAACATTCTTATCAAGTAAGGCAGATGGCTTCTTGTAAGTGGTTCAACAAGGTCCTGTTACAGCTGAAAAGAAACTTCCACTGGGGTTCCATTGCTTGAAATGTGATGACCAAGTTATGGTTGAAGCACAAGGGCTTTAACTTGGATCCCAAAGACGTTTTGCAAGTCCTATAATGTAAAACATCAAGGAGAACAACTAGAAAGGTATTATGATATTCTTCAATAATTTAACAGTAGTGCCAAAAACTCTCCAAAGTATCGAGCTTCAATTAAATCCACCTATGTCTATTATATAAGAGTTAGGACCATTACAAACATTATTTGCAAAGCCAAACTCCTGCTGTCCATGGCTTAGAGTCCATCCGATGACTCTCTTATGCTTTCACAGAATTTGTAGCAGCCTCTCCTCCTGTTTAGCAAGGAGGTTCTTATCCACGATCATAGGAAGCTGCTCATCATCTGCTAAGTATGCATACTTCAGGTGTTTGGGTAATGGCTTTAGCTCCAACTTTGGTGGTTGCACTACAGAAGGTAGTAATCTAAGGGGTTGCAATGATTCTACTTTTGCCACTTGAACCTACGCGTATATATCACTTGTTGCACAATTTGCTAACACAGGAACAAATTCATCATATACCAAAAATACAAAAATTTTAAAACACACAGAACAAAACTTATCACCATCATAACAAACACACAAATCATCACACATAAAGTCATCAAAATCAACAATCTCAAGAAACTCCTCACACAAGTCATCATATGAATTATCAATCAAATCATTAATTAAATCAATATGAAAGATAAAATGTTCTTCCATGGGATGTTTCATAGCATCAAGAATATTAAACCTCATAATGGAATCTCCAAACTCCATGGAAGGAACTCTTGTATGCAAATCAATCTTTGTTCATGCTATTTTGAGGAAAGTCTCCCTAGAATGAGTGGAGCTTTACTGGATAGTGACTCCCCCTCCATCTCCAGAATGTAGAAATCTGTAGGAAAAAATAGATTTACCCGGACTAACACATCATCCACTAAACTAGCTGGGTAAGCATTACTCCTATTAGCTAGCTAGATCACCAAACCTGTAACCTGCAAATGACCAAGTTCAAGGGAATTAAAAATAGACATAAGCATTACATTAAAGGAAGCACCTAAGTCTAGCATGGTATGCTCAAATCTGTGATTTCCTATTATGCAAGGAATTGTAAAAGTCTCAGGATCCTTGCACTTCTGTGGCATAGGCTGGATGAGGGCTGAAACATTATCCTCTATGTTGATTCTCTCATTGCCTTTTAGCTGCCTCTTATGTGTACACAGTTCCTTCAAGAACTTAGCATACTTCGGTATCTGCTTGATCGCTTCCAATGACGAAATATTGACTTCCACTTTACTGAAAGTCTCAAAGAGCTCTCTGTCCTTCTCAGCCTCATGTATCTTTTTGATATCAATGGCTCTTTGAGGAAAGAGAAGAGCCACTGCAAGCTGCTGCTGCTGCTGCTCATCGGCAACAACTGATTTCTTCTTACCCTCATATTTTTAGGCTGGTTCATCAGAAATTATTTCTTCTACTGGTTGATGCTTGCTTGCTGGTTGAGGTTTAGGTGATGCTTCTACAAATTTTCCAGACTTCAGCATAATGATACTCATATTCCCTTTTAGATTGGGAATTGTTTGGGAAGGGAGTTGTCCATAACATTGGGCCTGCAACTAACTCAATGTAGAGGCCAATTGTCCAATTAGATTTTCTAAATTTTGTATGGTGGCCTCTGTCCTCTGTTGGAACTGAATGTTATTTATCACCATCTGCTTCATTAAATCCTCAAATGAAGGCTCATATTTTGTGGCTGTTAGACTTGGTTATTGCAAAGGCTGTTGGAATTGCCTACTTGGTCCAACTTGAGATTGAAACTGTTGTTGTCTCATTAGCTATTGGAAGGGTTACTTATACTGCAATGGTTGCTGCTGTTGTGAGGCTACATTGCTATATCTCATATTTAGAAGGTCTCTCTAACTAGGGTTGTATGTGTTGGAGAATGGATCATATTTAGGTTGCTGCTGATATTGTGGTTTAGCAAATCCTCAAATGAAGGCTCAGATTTTGTGGCTGTTAGACTTGGTTGTTGTAAAGGCTGCTAGAATTTTCTACTTGGTCCAACTTAAGGTTGAAACTATTATTGTCTCGTTTGCTATTGGAAGTGTTACTTGTACTGCAATGGTTGCTATTGTTGTGAGGCTACATTGTCATATCTCAGATTTGAAAGGTCTCTCCAGCTAGGGTTATATGTGTTGGACAATGGATCATATTTAGGTTGCTTCTGATATTGTGGTTTACCAAGAAAGACACTTGCTGTAGTAACAGATTGATATGGAAAAATCAAACCACCATCTTGAAGTGTAGGGCATGCATATATGGGATGTGAAGGATAAGAACAAATGCCGCACACTTTTGCAGGCCCTTGCACAGGTAATTGTTGTCCCAATGCCAACAGTCTCACTAAGGAAGTCAGCTCATCAAGTTTATGCTCCATTCTCTGTTAATCAATATTAGAAACATGGGCTTCATTGACTCCTCTGGTTTTAGTTATCATTCTAGTACAGAATTGTTGTGAGTTGGCAGTCATGTTTGTAATCAGGTCTCTAGCAATAGCTGGGGTTTTGTCAACTAGGGCACCTCCACTCGTAGCATCCATTATGCTTCTATCCATTGGAAACAAGCCCTCATAAAAGTACCGAATTAACAATTGATCACTGATCTGGTGGTGGGGATAGCTTGAGAACAATTTCTTGAATCTCTCTTAGTATTCATACAATGTCTCACCACTCATCTGTCTAATCCCACATATATCCTTTCTTATTGCAGCAGTTCTTAAGGTAGGGAAAAACTTTTCCAGAAAAAGTCTCTTCATGTCATTCTAGCTAGTTATAGCTCCTGGTTGCAAGTAGTATAGTCAGTCCTTGGCTACACCATCTAATGAAAAGGGAAAGGCTCTCAACTTGATATGTTCCTCTGCAATTCCTTGTGGTTTCATGTGGAACAGACCACATGGAACTCCTTTAACTGCTTGTGAGGGTCCTCTCCTGCAAGTCCATGAAACTTAGGCAGCAAGTGAATTAAACTAGATTTAAGATCAAAATCAGCATCCAAATCAGGATATTGAATGCACAATGGTTGATAGTTCACATCAGGTGCAGTTAGTTCCTTTAAGGTTCTATTTTGCATGTTATCAACTATAGGTGTAGTGTTATCAGCCATAGGTGTAGTGTGACCTATATGGTCACCTTTAGGTTCAAAATCAATATCAGTCTCAACCTCTCATGTTATGCTTTCACTAATCCTACGAGTCTTATTCAATATGTAACACCCCGAAAATCATTTATTTTATGATAAATATTCATTTTATAATATTTGTGATTTTTAGGAATTTTTCTGGAATGATTTGAATTACTTGATTGTTTTAATATTTTTCTCAATTTGTGTACGCGCTGAGCGGAACCAGGAAAATGAAATATTTTCCCGAGGCCGAAAAATCTTGGACTATGGAAACGTCGATGGGTGATCTTACTAAACCCGAGGTCAGGCACAGTTTTACGAAGTTTTCATTTTTCAAGATTTTTTCTGATAAATAAAATCGCGGTACGCTTTATTATCCATTGGACAATAAATACAGGTTTTGTTAACTGTAACTTTTGTCTATTGGATAATATATTTAGTAGAGTGTTAGTCATCTTTTAGAGAACACTTTAATGACATCACAAGATGACCTCATTTGATGACATCACCTTTGACTTTTCAAAAGGTTAAAATTTGGCTTGTTGGAGAAGCTTGGAGGAAGCTTCCAAGCAATTTCCTATTGGCTTTCTTGAGAAGCCATTTTTTTCTCTCCCCCCAGTGTGCTCCATGACAATGTGGAGGTAAATGTGACAAAATGTCACTTTTTCCATTTCACCTATCATCTTTCATTTTCATTTCAAAACACTTTACTATCACTTTCTCTTTCTACCTTTCTCTTCTTCCATTTTCTCTTCACTTCTCTCTCTTCCTCTCCTCCTACCTCATAGCTACACCACCATTGCCATCCTCCATGTTTGCAAAAACTTCATCCAATCACATTTTATTAAACTCCACTACATTCTAAATCACTTTCTAGTTAGAGTTATCTCCTAAAGCTTTCATCTTCTTCACTTTTCTTCAAGCTCTAGATTTGAAGTTTTTGAGGTAAAGTCTTGATCTTCATTTATTCTCCTCATTTTCGAGTTCATGGCCTTCTTTATGGCCATTGATTCACTTTTTTTCAAGCTTAGAATGTTGATTTTTGTGAGATGAAATTTCTAGGGTTTGTGGAGTGCTTGGCCGAAATCTTCAAGGACCAACAAAGAGGCATTTTTCTTGTCATTTTCTTTAGTAAGATGGAGAATATCCTCATTAACCACTCATGGTGATGGGGGACGAATTTGTGTGTTGAAAATGGAGAATCTATATGTGGATTTCTCCTCTTGATTGGTTGTTTTTCAATGATTTATAACTATGTGAATTGTATGGTGTTATTGTTAATGTTGTGATATTATATGTTGTTGATGGATTGTGATTGTTGTATGGTTGGATTTATGTGTGGATGACAAAGAACACTTTGTTTCTTGATGTGTGGCTCACGACCTTATGGCCTTAAAATGAGAACCAAAATGAAATCATTACATTAAAATGGAACTTGATGACTTAATGGATGAAATGATGAAAAATGTGGACTTGAAACCTTTGGTATCGGTCACGGCCAAGAGGAGGCTAATTAGGAAAACTTGTGATTAAATTTGTGATGAATTAGAACTTGGAAGTTAAGTACAAAATGGATTGATTGAGGAATTAAAACAATGGATGAAGGAGATGAATATTGAATTCCATGAACTTAGGGCTCACGGCCAAGAAGGAGGAAAAATGGAAATGTTGGATAAATTTTAAAGTAACTTGGAATTTAGAAAAAGTAAGTTTCACGGAGAGTTTGATCCAGAGAAAGTAAGTTTGTGGATCCAAGAACTGGAAAAGATCTTTGAAGGGATGAGATGCACGGATGACCATAAAGTGACTTATGCCACATTTTTGTTGGCAAGTGATGGTGAGAATTGGTGGAATACAACTCGGAGAGTGCTACAAGCTGAAGGAAGGGAAATCACATGGGAAGTATTCTACAAGGTGTTTCTAGAGAAATATTTTCCAGATAGTGCTAGACACGCCAAGGAGATGGAATTTCTTGTACTGTGACAAGGTGGAATGACAGTCAGAGAGTATGCTGCCAAGTTTGAGAGTTTGTCAAAATTCTCACGATACTTTCAAATCCATCCAGACGAAATATGGAAGTATTGTAAATTTGAAGAAGGCTTGAGAGTCGAGCTGAAGCGAGGCATACCATTGATGAGAATGAATCAATTCTCAGTAGTGGTGGACATGTGTCGTAGATTTGAAGACTTGGAACCATCCTGAGACACCTGGAATTGTAACTTTGGACCGTCTAGGTTCCAAAAGGGAGGAAACAACAACAACTGGTTTCAGTGGAAACCATATTCCTAACCATTGGGAAGTCAACAACAACAACCTCGTGGAGGTAGTACTATAGCAATTGAACTGGTCCGACTGGGACATTTTCTCCAAAGTGTCTCAAGTGCGGGAAAGATCACCCTACGAGAAATTGCATGATTAAAGGGATCATCTGCTTCAGGTGTGGAAAACCTAGACATTTGTCCAGAGACTACAACAATCCTAAGGTGGAGCCCTCTGTCTGCAATGTACGTGCTATAAGACCCCAAGCTGGAGGAAGGGTCTATACCATGAGCAGAGTTGAAGCCTCAAATTCTGAAAATCTGATTATGGGAGATGGTGACATAGGAAGTAATCCTTTAATTGTACTGTATGACTCCAGTGCAACCCATTCTTTTATTTCCTATGACTGTGCAAACCGATTAGGATTGTCTGTGTCTTCTTTACCTTTTGATCTAATTATTTCTACTCCTACTGCTAAGCCTGTTACTACTGCAAAAGTTTGCCTGAATTGTCCTATTTCTTTTGAAGGTCAAACCTTTTCGGTCGATCTGATTTGTTTGCCTTTGTCCCAAATAGATGTAATTCTAGGAATAGATTAGTTATCTTCTAATCATATCTTGTTGCACTATTCTAATAAGACCCTAGTTTTTCCTGATTCTGAGATTTCTGGATTTATAAACGCTGACCAAGTCAGAACTTTCTTGAAATAAAGAGCTCAAATATACATGTTTTTATCTTCCTTGGAGGTTGAGCACGAAGTCGATGTACAAGCTATTCCGGTGATCAATGAATTTCCTAAAGTATTCTCTGATGATATACCTGGATTCCCACCTGAAAGAGAAGTGGAATTCTCCATAGACCTTGTACCTGGATCTAGTCCTGTATTTATGGCGCTATAACGGATGTCACCAGTCGAGTTAGCTAAGCTCAAGAAACAATTGGAAGATCTATTGGAGAAGCAGTTTGTGAGACCTAGCGTTTCACCATGGGGAGCTCCAGTACTGTTAGTAAAAAAGAAGGATGGAACTTCACAATTATGCATGGATTACCGTCAATTGAATAAGATCACAATCAGGAAGAAGTATCCACTTCCGAGAATTGACGATTTGATGGATCAGCTAATTACCATTAGATTCGTGTGAAAGCGGAGGATGTTTCCAAAACGGCTTTTCGAACACGCTATGGGCACTATGAATATCACGTGATGCCGTTCGGAGTGACCAATGCTCTTGCTGTGTTCATGGACTACATGAATCGGATCTTTCGTCCTTATTTGGATATATTCATTGTTAACTTCATTGATGACATTTTAATTTATTCTCGAAGTTGGGAGGAACATGCTGAACATCTCAGGATAGTTCTTCAAATTCTAAAAGAGAAGAAGTTGTATGCCAAATTGTCAAAAGATGAGTTTTAGTTGGAAGAAGTCAAGTTTTTGGGGCATGTGATTTTAAAGGAAGGAATAGTTGTAGATCCATCGAAAGTTGAAGCAGTTCTTCAATGGGAAAGACCCAAGACTGTGATGGAAATCCGTAGCTTCGTGGGACTAGCCGGATACTACTAAAGATTCATTGAAGGATTTTCCAAGATAGCGGGACCTCTTTCCCAGCTTACGAGGAAGAATCAAGCTTTCGTGTGGATGGATGCATGCGAGGAAAGTTTCCAAGAATTAAAGAAGCGACTGACTTCTGCACTAGTGTTGATTCTGCCTGACCCTAATGAACCATTTGAAGTGTTTTATGATGCTTCCTATCAAGGATTAGGATGTGTGCTCATGCAAGATAAGAAATTCATAGCCTATGCTTCAAGGCAACTGAGGGTACATGAGAAGAACTACCCAACGCATGACTTGGAATTGGCCGCAATGGTGTTCGCTCTGAAGATATGGAGGCACTTTCTGTATGGAGCGACGTTTAATGTCTACAGTAACCATAAGAGTCTGAAGTACCTGTTCGACTAAAAGAAGCTAAACATAAGGCAGAGAAAATGGTTAGAGTTTTTAAAGGATTATGACTTCCAGCTTCAATACCATCCTGGAAAAGCGAACGTCGTAGCAGACACCTTGAGTTGGAAGATGCTTAGTGTTTCTACTATGATGGTTAAGGAAAATAAGTTAATAGAACAATTCAGGGATATGCGGTTGTCATTGGAAATGATGCCATAAGATATTTGTCTAAGTATGGTTACTATTTCGAATGATCTAATGGAAGAGATTCGAGAGAAGCAAAAGAGTGACTAGTTTTTGCAAGATGAAAGAGAGTTGATAAAGCAAGGCATGGTGTCAATAGTTAAGGAAGGACTTGATGAGATTTTGATGTTCAAAGGTAGAATATGCGTACCTTGTAACGCACCTAAATATACCAACTGCAGCGCAATCGTCATTACCCTACAGTTACTAAATCCAGGTGTGTCACAGTCATGATAACAGTAGTTTCCAAATTTACGAGTTTATTTTTCGCATTTATGCATAAGTAGAAAATACGAGCCATGAATGAAATATAAATGTATTCAACCCTTAATACAACCATTGGAATGAAATCACATTCCTTATATATATATAGTTTATAGCCAATTTACACGAATCACTGATAACATAGAATATAATAATTACAGAGTCAAATAAAATACAGCAGGAATAAAAGCATTAAAAGGGAGTAGTAACCCAGGGATGGGTACTACCAGCAGACAAGGCCGCAACCCCATATGCACGTGACACACGGCGTCCCAGTTGACACGGCAGGCATCAATGCCACCCTGCGGCTGCACTCTTACGTAGTCGATGAAATCTTGTCCAGATGCTCAAGTCAATCAACCAAGGTATAGTCCCTCTTTATCTTCCTCACGATCTTTTATCAAATATAAATGTAAAATAGAAATGCACAAATATGGGAAAGAGGTGAGATTCCCAACTTTCAGTACCAACATGGCAGCAAGAAAATAAACGGCGTCGAACGCCCACATAAGACACAGTTAATACATACAAATGCAGTAATACCCGAAAGCAATTAACGAGAGTAAAGCAGCAAAGAACAATAGTTAACATTATCCATAGCTAGCTAGCAATATTAGCATTACCAAGAGTCAAATAAATATCGCAGTCATAATAGTAAACACATTATCCAATTATAAATGCTCAATGGACCATGTGACTGACAACTCACAATGCAATAAGGGTACCAAAGTTCCTACTCCATGGAGCTAGATGTAAACATTTTCGGAGTGAATGATCAATGAGTAATACCAGTATATCAGTAGCCTTAAAATACAGTGTGCTTTCTTTCATAAAATTGTTTGTGCAATGGCTCATACATGGTACCTCAACAGTTGATCGCGATATAGGACAGCGTCTCAGGCAGGATCATTGGTGTGTCGCATTGGTCTATCCCACGGCCCCAGCGGAGCTACCACTGTCTATTGTGAGACACCTACACCCCAATGCCCCCAGGGTCAAAAACATATGACACCTACGCTTAGTCTACTCGCACCCGCACAAAGGTGTTATTCAAACTCCTAGGCAACACGGCCTTCTCAACAATGCCCAACGGACAACACACATGCATGATGACATAATGTCCAATCATGTATGTTCATCAATGATGCATTCAACATAAGCATTGCCTCATGGCACATAAGCACTATTCAATGTTCAACATGACATATCAACAATACATTTATTAAAAACATTGCCTCAATGGCATATCATCATTCTTATCTCATAGAGTACTAAATCAATAAGTACATAACCCACATAGGGAATCACACTTGCATCAATAATTCTCAGCATCAATATATGTTTCTTATTACACACATACCACAATTCCCATGTCATGGATCCAAGAATTCCATTTTTAAAATCATCTCTTCTCTATTGGTATGAATACATGTTCCTATCGCATTTAGGTAAAGTAAAATCCTTGAATCCAGGGTTTTTAGGTTATGTTTAAGTTACAAAGGGCAAAGAACCATAATTTCAATCATTTCCAGCTCAAAAATCTCATTTTTGGGTCTTGGTAATCGGTTACATCACCCTGGTAATCGATTACCAGCATAACAGAATCTCTGTAATCGATTACAATCTCATTGTAATCGATTACGTGATTCCCAAAACCACGATCCGTAACTTCAAGGGCCTGGTAATCGATTACACTGCCCTTGTAATCGATTACCAATTGGACAGAACCTCTGTAATCGATTACCCACAAGTTGTAATCGATTACGTGATTCCCAAAAGCACCATTTCGTGACATCAGAGGCTTGGTAATTGATTACACCACTCTAGTAATCAATTACAAGCTAGACAAAATCTTTGTAATCGATTACACACAAGATGTAATCGATTACCAGATTTCCAGAATCACAATTTCGTACCCTTAAGAGCTTGGTAATTGATTACAAGCCTGTGTTGTAATCATTACCACGCGTAAACTTGCAAATAACAGAGTTATCCAGGTCCTTTAACTCAAACCAAACCAATCATTATCATATTTAATCAACAAGTTACTCAAATATATCTTCAAATCATGCAAGAGGCATCAATAAATCATACAAACCCAACAAAATGCACTATTAGGAAGAATAACATAAAAATGAGAGAACTTTATACATGGATTCAGAAAACAATAACAACACACATACAAGACATTCCCTTACTACCAAGATTGGTTGAAGAGGATTATCTCCCTCTTACCTATTTGGAAGACAACACAAGTTATTACCTCTTCTTGCCCTAGATTTTCGTTTTCCCCTTCAAGAAGAACACCAATGTGAGTGATTTCCATAATGTCCACTCAAACCATGGAAAAATGAGTTCTTGATCTCATAGGTGACCAAGAAAAACGAAAATGAAAAGAAAGTGAAAGAAAGGTGAAGACTTTACCTCCAAGCTCAAAGCTTTAGCTTCAATGGTGGATAGTGGAAGAAGAAGAAGAAGAACCGAAGGATGGCCACAAAAGAGAACTTGGAATGGTGGAAGATGAGTAGAAATGGGTTTGATTTAACAAATCATGGAGATGGTCTTCCAATGGGTAAGTGCACGGTGGAGAAGAAAAAGAAGAGGAGAAGAAATGGTGTTTGAAGAGAATGAGAAGAAAGAAAATATTAGGAAGATGAAAGTGAATATTGGGTTCCAATATTGCCTCTGCCGTGGAAAAGAGTGAGGAGGGAAGAGAGAGAAAGAAATGTGTCCACAAGGAAACTTCTTGGAAGCTTCCTACAATGGGCTTTTAATTAACTCTATTTTTATTTTGAAAATAAGGCTAAAGGGGCTTGACACAAGGTAAATTTTTGGATAACGTTTTTAATACATGTTATTATTTATTAGACAATAATTACAGTTGGCAAAAGTCAACATTAACAAATCTGATAGGTAGTTTCTTCGCAATGTTTTATTATTTTATCTATTAAAAATTTCTCAAAAAATGTAAAACCTTGTAAACTGTGTCCGGTCTCGGGTTTAGTAAGATCCCCCATCGACGTTTTCATAGTTCAAGGCTTTCAGAGAAAATATCTCATTTCTCTGGTTCCGCTCAGTACATACGTAAAACGAGAAATATATTAAAATATTTCGCGTTCTCAGAAAATTCCAGAAAAATTCCAGAAAATCACAAATATTTTAGAATGAATTCTGATAGTAGAAAAGTATAATTTTGGGGTGTTACATACCTGATGATCCAGAGCTTAGGAGGTTAATTCTTGAAGAAGCCCACACAAGTAAGTTAAGTATGCATCCTGGAATGACCAAGATGTATCAAGACCTAAAGCAAATGTACTGGTGGCATGGAATGAAAAGAGACGTTGCCAAGTATGTGTCATCTTGCTTGGTTTGTCAGAAGGCTAAGGTTGAACACCAGAGACCTTCCGGAATGTTGCAACCTCTGACTATTCCCAAATGGAAATGGGATAGTATTGCAATGGATTTTGTGGTTAGATTGCCAAAGACCCGAAGGGGATGTGATTCAATATGGGTAATTGTTGATCAGCTTATGAAGTCTGCACACTTCTTGTTGATTAACATAAGGTAGTCGATGGAGAGGTTGACTCACGTATATATTGGTGAGATTGTTAGACTTCATGGTGTACCTTCTAGCATTATTTCTGATAGAGATCTAACGTTCACATCAAGGTTTTGGAAAAGTCTACAAGTAGCTATGGGAACAAAGCTTCGTTTGAGTTCTGCATATCATCCGCAAACAGATGGAGAGTCTGAGAGGACAATTCAATCTTTAGAAGATCTATTAAGATCTTGTGTTTTAGAACAAAGAGGAAGTTGGGATGAAGTCTTACCCCTGATCGAGTTCACTTACAACAACAGTTTTTACTCAAGTATAGGGATGGCACCCTATGAAGTCCTGTATGGATGACGTTGTAGAATGACTTTGTGTTGGTACCAAGACGGAGAACATCTCACATTGGGACCCGATCTTGTACAACAGATGACAGAAAAGATTAAGGTGATTCAGAAAAAGATGAGGACAACTCGAAGTAGGCAAAAGAGCTATGTGGACAAGAGGCGAAAACCTCTGGAGTTTAAGGAAGGGGATCATGTGTTTCTAAGGGTTACACCTATGACGGGCATTGGAAGAGTTATTAAGTCCAGAAAACTCACTCCTAAATTCATCGGACCATACCAAATTCTTCGTCGAGTAGGTCCGATAGCCTACCAAATAGCTTTACCACCTTTTCTTTCTAACCTACACAATGTCTTCCATGTGTCATAATTACGAAAATACATTCCTGATCCAAATCATGTCATTGAATTATACAGTGCAATTAAAAGAGAATTTGACCTATGAAACACTTCTTGTCAAGATTGAGGATAGAAGGGTGAAACTTTGAAGTAAAGAGATTACATTGGTGAAGGTAATCTGGAATGATACCACTGGATATGCAACGTGGGAGTTAGAGGACAAAATGAAAGAGCAATATCTACATCTATTCTAAGGTATGAAAATTTCGAGGATTAAATTTCTTTTTAGAATGGGAGAGTTGTAACACCCCGAAAATTGTTTATTTTATAATAAATATTTGTTTTATAATATTTGTGATTTTTAAAAATTTTTCTAGAATTATTTGAATTACTTGATTATTTTAATATTTTTCTCGAATTACATGCACACTGAGCGGAACCGGGAAAATGAAATATTTTCCCGAGGCCGAAAAACCTTGGACTGTGAAAACATCGATGGGAGATCTTACTAAACCCGAGGTCAGGCACAGTTTTATGAAGTTTTCGTTTTTTGAGATTTTATCTGATAAATAAAATCGCGGTATGCTTTATTATCCATTGGATAATAAATACAGGTTTTGTTAACTGTAACTTTTGTCTATTGGATAATATATTTAGTAGAGTGTTGGTCATCTTTTAGAGAACACTTTAATGACATCACAACATGACCCATTTGATGACATCACCTTTGACTTTTCAAAAAGATAAAATTTGGCTTGTTGGAGAAGCTTGGAGGAAGCTTCCAAGCAATTTTCTATTGGCTTTCTTGAGAAGCCATTTTTTTCTCTTCCTCTAGTGTGCTCCACGACAATGTGGAGGTAAATGTGACAAAATGTCACTTTTTCCATTTCACCTATCACCTTTCATTTTCATTTCAAAACACTTTACTATCACTTTCTCTTTCTACCTTTCTCTTCTTCCATTTTCTCTCCACTTTTCTCTCTTCCTCTCCTCCTACCTCACAGCTACACCACCATTGCCATCCTCCATGTTTGCAAAAATTTTATCTAATCACATTTTCTTAAACTCCACTACATTCTAAACCACTTTCTAGTTGGAGTTATCTCCTAAAGCTTTCATCTTCACTTTTCATCAAGCTCTAGATTTGAAGTTTTTGAGGTAAAGTCTTGATCTTCATTTATTTTCCTCATTTTCGAGTTCATGGCCTTCTTTATGGCCATTGATTCACTCTTTTTCAAGCTTAGAATGTTGATTTTTGTGAGATGAAATTTCTAAGGTTTGTGGAGTGCTTGGCCGAAATCTTTAAGGACCAACAAAGAGGCATTTTTCTTGTCATTTTCTTTGGTAAGATGGAGAATATCCTCATCAACCACTCATGGTGATGGGGGACAAATTTGTGTGTTGAAAATGAAGAATCTATATGTGGATTTCTCCTCTTGATTGGTTGTTTTTCAATGATTTATAACTATGTGAATTGTATGGTGTTATTGTTAATGTTGTGATATTATGTGTTGTTGATGGATTGTGATTATTATATGGTTGGATTTATGTGTGGATGACAAAGAACACTTTGTTTCTTAATGTGTGGTTCACGGCCTTATGGCCTTAAAATGAGAACCAAAATGAAATCATTACATTAAAATGGAACTTGATGAGTTAATGGATGAAATGATGAAAAAATGTGGACTTGAAACCTTTGGTATCGGTCATGGCTAAGAGGAGGCTAATTAGGAAAACTTGTGATTAAATTTGTGATGAATTAGAACTTGGAAGTTAAGTGAAAAATGGATTGATTAAGGAATTAAAACAATGGATGAAGGAGATGAATATTGAATTCCATGAACTTAGGGCTCACAGCCAAGAAGGAGGAAAAATGGAAATGTTGCATAAATTTTAAAGTAACTTGGAATTTAGAAAATTTAGGTTAAAAATGTGTTAATTAAAGAATTGAAATAAGTAAACAAGAAGATGAATTTTTGTAACCTAAGAATGTTAGGGTTTCGGCCATTTAGTGTAACCATGAAACCATTTTGAATCAAAAGTGGAATTTTAAAGATTTAATGACTAGAAGATTGATTAGGAACTCATAAGATAGAAAAATAAGAGAAATGAGAATTTTAATAGAAAACCATAATGACTTATGACTTTTAAAGGAAAATGAGTGTAAATGAGGCCTTCAGACTCATAAGACTTTAGGTAAGTAAACTTTATTAATGATAAAGTGAAGTGTTAATTGGAGTAGAGAAGCAAGAATTGAAATGGTAATTGGAAGCTATGCGGTTGAGATTAAATGATAATGCTTTTATCGTGCCCGTAAGTGGAATCTTGAATTATTGATAATTGCTATGAATTATGATGATGTATGATCATGGATTGCATGACATTGATGATATTATTTATGTATGGGTGCATTGAGACATTCATCATACCTTGTAAAGTCAAGTGGTCTATTGTTATGGCTGTATGAGCCTAGGAGTTGAGTTACACCTTTGCATGGGTGCGATGGGCCTAGTGTAGGTCTTTATTGACCTTAGGGATGTTAGGGTGTGGGGTGTCCACAATGGCCAGTTAGTAGCTCCCTAGGCCGTGGATCAGACCAATGCAAACACACTGACAATCCGAACCAAGACACTCACCCCAATCAGGATTTGGTGTAAACTGTCTTGTATAAAGCCTTGATGCGCAAACATATTAATTTTATTGAAAGCACTTGATTTTAGGCTGACGAGATACAGACATATCTCTCGATCATTCTCTCTGAAATATTTGTCTACCTCCATGGAGTAGGAATTGAGTACATTGTGTACAAGCATAGTGGGTCTGCATACCCTAATGACATTTCATATATGTTTGATCATTTGATATTGAATGACTTATTGAATTAATAGATTACTAATGTTTTCCTTGCTATTGATATTTGATATTGTTGATTCCTATATTTGGATGGTATTTCTGTCCGTACTGTCTCTGCACTGCCTATTGGGAATGATGCCAGATTTCTCATCTCTTAGTTGTGTTGTGTTATTTTACTGTATGTTCTGATTAATTAAAGGCTGAGAAGGAATTGAAGAGGAACTACCCGCTCTTTGATTGGTGATAGCTGTTGTACCAAGATGATGTCAAGGCTGCGTATTTTGGGTTATGTCCGCGTATACTTTCATGGTAGAGCAAACGCTTGGTCAGTCAACTTGGCAAATAAGAGGGTTACCTTCACTAGGGAGCTGACATTGACTTTTTGCGGGGATCTTCATGAGGCCCCTATTTTGTCTTTCTCTGTATCTGTTCAGTTAGTGTTTGACATACCTATCTGGGAATGGTGGAGTAACTTCCACTATACTCCTCATGAGGACAACGTACTGTCCTCTGGGTAGACGCCTGTCCGTCAGGGTATACCTCCTACTATGATCATTTCTTCCAAGGAATCGGAAGTAGATCCTTCTAAGGACCCTATGGTTTAGGTACATAAGACTTGGGCTAGTCGTGTCTTTTACTTGTCAATCTTTCCTGATCATCTGTACATTTTTTAGTGCGCGTATGTATTTCAAGCACCTTTCTTTCTGTAAGTATTTTGGAGGTACATATATGTATATGATCCATACAAACCAGCTGATATGAATACTTATGTATATGCAATATGTACATATACTTATCAATGATGTTTTATGATCTATCTGCTTCTTTGATCTGTTATCCGCAAGTAAAAGAGTATTTTACATCAAATATTATGATTTTAATAATTACCGATTTTATAACTTGGGTTGAATTTGTTTCATATTCTGCTTTAATTGACTGAAATTTGGATTAATAATGTTGTGGCGTCCTCCTCCTTCCAATGAGGAAAGGAGGAGTCACATAATATATGCGAGATTCTTTCAATTTCAGGATCAATATCAAGTATATGAATATTAGAAGATCTAATTATGTATCAGATAACACTATAGGGACTCAAAACCGACTCAAAACATAAAAAAGAAACACAAAGCAATGGTAAAAATCACACAAAACTCAACAAAACTATATTTAAAGATTTTTAAAAATTATGGGACCACCACAACATGAAAACTACAAAAAAAATGCAATAAAAAATCTTAAAAAATTGAAAAGTTGTCTAAACGATGAAATTTGACCAAAATCTGAGTGACCATGTTAAAAGTAATGAGTCTTGCCTAAAATGCCATTTTTCTTCAATTGAGCAAGTTGCAGATCATTCTAAGCACAAAATTCCATACAAAATTCAGGAAATTGACTCAATCACCCGTCTTCGCCTGAAAAACCACAAAAACAAAGAAAAAAAGGGTTAGGGGGTTAGTTAAAGTCTTGAAATAATTAATTAGCAACTAATGATCCCCAGCAACAGCACCAAATTTGATTTGAGTGTCGAGCTCAACCAAATAATAAAATTTCAATTCTACTGATAGCTTGTAGTACAAGGCAACGAACCGAGTCATCTCTTGAGGATTAACATACC
Organism: Ormosia emarginata; assembly: GCA_029884605.1. NCBI lineage: Eukaryota > Viridiplantae > Streptophyta > Magnoliopsida > Fabales > Fabaceae > Ormosia > Ormosia emarginata. Next base: position 6,777,427 of record JAQQTP010000056.1, on the reverse strand, counting down.
AATCAAACCAAATCAAGATCACAAAGTGGGGGTGGAGTTGTGTATGCAGAATGTAAACATAATAATTAAATATAAGACAGAAAATCAAAACGCAAATCAACCAATCCAAGAAACCATCAGAAATCTAGTTGGCTTGTCATTGATCACTAAACATGCATCTTGATTGAATTAATTGGTTAATCTATGATTGACTGAAATCTCTACATCAAACATATAGAATTCAATACTAGATTATCACCTAGAATTTAACTAACAAACAATTCATAAGTCCGCAATCACTAGAATCATGCAACCTATATTAGTTTAACAACCAGAATTCAATTAACCCAGATTAACAAATTTGCCAACCTAACCTTCTTCAATTCATGTGATTAAACCACAATTACTCAATCATAATTTAATCACAAATCTTAATTAGGATTAAGGATTCAATCAAATCACATCACACAATAGAAATCTCTAATCAAGTAATTCGAAATCCAAATCAAGAGAAGAAAAAGATAATTAATTCAATTCAAAATCAAAATTAGGAACAGAATCTCAAAGCCAAACCAGAATTTTCTCAATATCCTTGGATTGATCTCATATAATTAGCTCTCTATGGCTGCCACACAAAATTTGCAAAAAGAAAAGAGAAAACTCTTGGTAGAAGAATAAAGTAAAAACAGCTAAGGTTTCTATCTATCTCTGATCCCCTCTTTATAACAAAATAACTTACTTAAAAATTAAGAATCCTAATTTGCCCTAAGGTTAAAGTTAATTTTCAGCCTCTTAGCTTTCTTTGGCCACTGAAATCACTTCAATTAGGCTTAAGATGAGAGAGTTATACTCAATTCACTCTTAACAGGTCTCTGATCCCGTCAGTCGACTTCACATTAGTGAAACACCATCAAAATGTTGTAGTTTCAATTCGTGGTCTTCATAAGAGTTGAAGATGACATAGCTTTCAAATGCCACTGGTTTCAGGTCCATATCACACCTAAATCCTGAATTATGGACCAATTAGTACACATTGCTCAGGTTACACGACAAAACTCTAGTTTTAACTTTCAAGCCCAATTCGGTCCACTAGATATCTGATTTAGCTCTAGGGCTCTACTTGAAAGTTGTCAAGATCTCTCTCTTATATTTCTTACAAGGTAAGATTTATAATTTTTAAATATTTAGAACTCAAGATATTATCGAAATACAAAAACAGTGTAAAATCCTAATAATGTTGAAAAAATTAATAAAGCCTAATTTGAGCCCAAACTTATAAATTGTGGCCAAAACCAATCAATTAAACATATAAGAGGTCCAAGAGACTAAATATGACGGTTAACTAATGTATGAAAATAATGTTTATCAATGAATCATGCATATGAAGATATTGAATTATGAATTTGGACTAACTATGTTTGTTTTAAATGAGCAATACTTTATAGGATAGTTCAAGTACCAAGAGTCAGTATTACAACAAGAAAACAAAGGATCACAATTATTCTTAACTCAAGAAGAATGAGAATGATAAGATGTTCTAAGCTTTTGCAAGATTTGAAGAAAAGAAATTTTTGGAAGCTTGGATTACATCAAGAAGCCTAAGGACTAGAATTGGTATCTTTTCTTTTTAGGCTTTCTCCTATGTAAAGATAGAGTTTTACAAGAAAAGAGCTCAAATATGTTTTTAAATCTTTACAAATGGTTCTTACATGCTAAAATTCCCAACAAACATATTTTGAAATGCTAGTCATGCTGGTAGTTCAAAATTATGAAAAATAGTTGAGTTTGAGTTTTGAAAAGTTGACCTTTGTTTACTCTTTTGATCATAACTTTCAAAATACTTTGAGTTTTGTTCTGAAACTCATTTCATTTGATAGTAGACTCAAATAGCTTTCCAATGAGTGGTCATTTGCTTTAAACAGATGAGAAATGAAGAAGTTATGACCATTTAAAGTCAGTTTTCAAAACCAGAGTGTAATAATTGTTTATCCACTTAGCTTATTCGAATAAGGGATTTGTTATTCGAATAAAACACGTTAGAATGTGCTCCCAACAACTATAAGTGGCTAGTTTTCATAAGAAATCATTTCTAAACACTACCAACAGCTATTTTATCACTTGAGCTCTATATATAAGTGATGTTTAAAGCTTTTACAGCTCAAGAACACTTGATTTGATCCTTGAATCATCAAAATCATATTTTGAGCTCTTTATTGCAAAATCCTTCTATTCTTTTGTTCTTCAGGTTTTATATCTTCTCTTGTGATAGTTTCTAATATTTTTCTTCATCTTAAAATCATTTTAAGAGGGTGAGGTATCCCTTGTAGTAAGGCTCAAACACAAAGGGTGAGGTATCCCAAAGGTGTTATGAGTGCTCTTGAATGTAATGGTTTTTCAAGCACCTATGAAGCATGAAGAGTTAGAAGCTCTAGCACAAGGGTGAGGTATCCCAAGGTGTGAGGAGTTCTCTTGCTTGTACAAAGGTTTTCCTATCACCGATGAAGTCTAGGAGATAATGAAGAAAATCTCAAGCTAAGCTTGTGGATTATATATAGGCTACAAGTGGTTAGTGGTTAAACTAGGATAAATTATTGAGTTTGATTCTCTCTTCCATACACCCTTTATATTCTATGTTAACTTAATTTATCCATGTTCTACTGCATTTCTTAATTGAGTAATTCAAAATACTTACTTTTTTAATGTTGTTCAAAAGTTTGTGATCACTCAATTCACCACCCTCTTAGGTGATGGTTTCCATGACTAACATAAGACATTTAAGCACTTAAAAGATTCAAACATAATTTTCAATATAGTTGTTATCATCAAAACATAATATGCATTATGAAGCACAAAAGGGCTTTGGAGTTTACATTCTCCCCCTTTTTGATGATGACAAGCTATTTTTTTAAATTTTAAGAGTGTACTTTGTAAGGTTTGAGACTCATTACCAATTGTGCTTAATTGGTGAGAAGGTTCAGACTGCTCCCCCTCAACTTTACACTTATTTTAAAAAGTTAGTAAAAACATTAATCTCAATATAATTCATTGTATTGCAAGTAAAGAGATAGAGTATAGTTAAGATATGAAACTGAAAATTCATACTCATTCATTGATCCTAATAATTGCATACATAATATTCTTTCTACAAGCTCCCCCTACACATATGCTACTTGTCATCAAAAAATACAAAAGGAGAAAAAAATTTCAATTTTTCCTATCTCCCCCTTTTGTCATTAACAAAAATAAGGGGGAGGAAGGAACAAAGGCCATCATTGAGCTTTAGCCTTGTTAGGAACTAGATGGGGAGCAGTTATCAGAAGTTGATGGTGAAGGAGTGGAGTCTGGTATCTTGTTGTGAGGAGGATAGTGGTAGCGTTTCTTTCTTGTAGTGCTAGGGATGATTTCTTATTCCATTTTGTGCACAAGCCATTCCTCAAACATGAGGAAACAATCCATGAAAGGCATGTAGAGTTGAATGCACTTCCTATTGTCTAGCATTCAACTTTCTCACTTATCTCTTCAACTTTTTGTTATCAGCCTTCAATTGCTTGATTTCTTCCTTGGTAGTTTTATAGGTCTTCTTGACAGGTGGCTTAGAAGGAGTGGGTTCAGGTTGAGTAGACCCATGGTGAGTTTCACTCCCTTCCATCCTAGCTCCTTGAGCAGGATCTAGTTTTCCTCCAACTTATTCTTCAGCAAGCATATTTAAGTAGGAGTCAAAGGAAACCAATCACCTTAAAGATTCAAGAGTCTCAGTAGGTATAGTAGGAATGGGAAGAGTTTTAGGACTTTCTTCCCTTTTAACTTGAGGTGTAATAACATCATAGATTGAGGAAGGAAACTAAGGAGATATATAGGCAATTAGAGAATGAGTGTCCTTAAGTTGCTCAATTCTTGCAGGCAGAGAGATAACCCCATCATTGTCCTGGTGTGAAGGTCATGGAGAGGGAAACTTCTCAATGTGTTGAGAAGATTCATCATCAACCTTCTCAGTGTGCTAAGAGGCTTCTTTATCTTTAGCCTCTTTCTCCTCTCCCCCTTCTTCTCTTCCTTGTCCTTCTTCTTATCTTCTTTGTCCTTTTTTTTCTTTCTTTTCTTCTTCTTCATGAGTCTGGACTCGATCAGATGAGATTGAAATCTTTTTAGGTGAGATTAAAGTCTTTTCAGGGTCCAGGTGGCCTTCTTGAGAGAGTTGGGTCAAGATTCTTGCAACTATGACTTAGGGGTCAACAGTGGAGCAATGCAGAGCAGGATCAATTTCTGGCTTTTATGGTACAACAATTTTAGATCCTGGAGACCCTTCAATAGAAAGGTATGCCTCAGCAGTACCTCTTCCTTCAATGATAGGTTCCTTCTCATGGGGCTGAGAGTGTTCTTCTATTTTTTAAGAAGGTTCCTCAGCTAGGTGAGAAGGTTTGGTCCTACAGCCTTCTTACCTTCTTTCTCAGCATCTTTTTTCCTCTTTTCTTTCTTTTTTTTCCTTCTCTGTCTTTCTTTTCTTCTTTTTCTCTTCTTCTTCTTTCTCTTTTTTTTTTCACTTTCCTCTTTTTCCTTTTTTCTCTTTTCTCTTTAAAAATAGAGAATTAGTTGAATTGAATTGATACACAAATGTACATTAGAATATAAAGACTCCATATAGGAGATAAAATAGGAAAGTAATCTACTAAATAAAGAGGAAGATATTCTACCTAATAAAGGGGGAAATAAAAATTGATTCCTAAAATCTCTCTAGCATCCAGACTAACCAAATATAGCACATAATCAAATATAATACATAAATAAACAATATTCCAGACGATCTTTCAACACTCCCCCTCAAGCTGTCATGAAGATATCATTCATGGTAAGCTTGCCAACTAAATTCTCATAATATGCCTTAGGAGCCCTTTGGTGAGTATGTCAACTGCTTGACTTGTGGTAGGTATATAGGACATGCATATCATGCCACTGTCAATCTTTTCCTTGATAAAGTGTTTATCCACTTCTACATGCTTTGTTCTGTTGTGTAGAACTAGATTTGAAGCTTTGTTGTCACAATAAACTTTAATAGGTGTTGATGTAGGAGTCTTCATCTCTTCTAGAAGTCTTTTGATACATAACACTTCACAAAATGCATGTGCAATAGACCAAAATTCTGCTTTAGCACTACTCCTTACAACAATACTTTGTTTTTTGCTTCTCCAAGTGACCAAGTTACCTCCTACAAAGGTGTAGTATCCTGAGGTAGATCTTCTATCATTGATATCACCTTCCCAATCTATATCTGTGTAAGCCTCCACCTGAAGATGGCCTCTATTTTTAATATAAGTCCTTTCCTTGGAGTCCCTTTGAGGTATCTCAAGATTCTAAACACGGCCTCAAAGTGAGTAGGTCTAGGTGAATGCATGAACTGGCTTACCATACTTATTGAAAATGTTATGTTCGATCTAGTATGTGCCAAATATATTAATTTTTCAACTAGTCTTAGATAGCATTCTCGATTCACCACTTCATTAGCTGCTGTTGCTTTAAACTTTGTATTAGGTTCGGTTGGAGTATCTGCTGCCTTACAACCAATCATTCCTATTTCTTTGAGTAGATCAAGAATATACTTAAATTGGTTAATGAAAATTCCCTCCTTGGATCTAGCAAATTCCATTCCCAGAAAATACTTTAGCTTTCCTAGATTCTTGATATCAAATTCGACCTTAAGTTTCTTCTTTAGGTTATTGATTTCAAGATGATCATCTCTAGTTATGATTATGTCATCAACATAAACTATCAGTATGGCTATTTTTCCTTAGGTGGAATGATTGAAAAATAGAGTATGATTAGCTTGGCTCTGTGAGAGCCCATGTCTCCTAATAGCATTTCCAAAATGCTCAAACCAGGCTCTAGGAGACTGCTTTAGTCCATATAGAGCTTTCCTCAACTTGCATATTTTCCTCCTTCCAAGCCTTTCTTCAAATCTGGGTGGTAGGTCCATATATACTTCTTCTTGCAAATCTCCATTTAGAAATGCATTCTTAACATCAAACTGATGAAGTGGCCAGTTGGGGTTAACTACAAGAGAGAGAAGTATTCTAATGGAGTTAATTTTAGCAACAAGAACAAAAGTCTCTCAGTAGTTTATACCATGAGTCTGAGTAAATCCTTTCGCTACAAGTCTCACTTTCTAACTTTCCACACTTCCGTCATCTTTACACTTTATAGTAAATACCCATTTGCACCCAACTGTCTTCTTATCTTCTGTTAGATCAATAATACTCCATGTGTTATTTTTTCTGAGAGCATCATGTTTGACAATTTTTCATATGATAGGCATTTTGCAATGGGATGTTTAGTTCATGCTCAGGTCCCTTTTCTCAATGCAATAGGAAGATCAAGGTTAAAGAAAGGTATATCTATAACATCCTAATACTAGTACTAATGACGTATCCAGAATTATATAATAGTAATTAGAATTAAGTATGACACGTATATTTGAATATATATATATATATATATATATATATATATGAAACCTGCTATAGATGGTATTATACATATAATGTACAAGACTTTATATAATTAATATACATCAGTATATAAATTACTGAACTTGTCTCTAAATCATTACAATTACATCCAAAGTACAAAACTCCTAAAACTGAACAACTTGCGTTATTCCTTGTCTTCAGGTATCATTTTTTGACATTTGGCACACTTCTTGGAAATATTATGAAAAATAATAAAACGGGGGTTAGAATTCTAAGAATTCTCAGGAATACTATTAAAAAGCATGTGTCATCATAATGTCTCCAACTACTTCGGGAAAAAATTATTTCAAACTCATTTATAAAGTAGGAAAGTGGTAAAAGCCAAATTCGTCATTCCTCTTCCTGAGGCAAAAATCCAATTTATCATTTTATAAAATAATCATTTATATAATCAAATAATTTATATCATGTATCACACTTAGCTATTCATCAAATATCAATCATATCATACTCAAATATAATTATTTGCCATTTCTTATTATTCACCTTCAAATGCATTACCATATTAATGAGAGAATCATCATTCCTCATTTAATATATTCCAATTTAAATACTATGAGGGAATCATCCTTCCTCATTTAATATATTCCAATTCAAGTACTATAAGGGAATCATCCTTCCTCATTTGTTATGATTCAAGTACAATGAGGGAATCATCATTCCTCATTTAATATATTCCAACTAAAGTACTATGAGGGAATCGTCCTTCCTCATTTGATATAATTCAAGTACAATAAGGGAATCATCCTTCCTCATTTACTTTGTTAATTTGATAGAAAGAGAATTATCCTTCCTCACATTATCAAATATCAATCATCGAGGGTAAAGAGGGAATCATCCTTCCTGTTATTACCTTTTTTCTAAGATATGGAGGAAATCTTCCTTCCTTACACTATCAATTCAATTTGTCATGTACCATGAATTCTCAATCAAGTGAATAATTTCTATTCACATTCATTCTTCAAATTAACATCAATTCTAAGTTCGAAAACATAGGTATTGAATCTTTGAGTCACCATACGGCCTATTTGGCCAATGAAATATCTATATAACCAATTCAAGAATTCAATTGGTAGGTTTTCTCCACACATTCATAACTATTCAATTAAATCAAAACCAAGTACAAGTAATTCAAGAATGTATCACACTATCAAGTACATTTAATAGAGATGGTGTCACGACTAAGGTCCACATTAAGGACCATATTTACAACTTCATCAAATAGTCATTATTTCCTTAATTCATTTAATTAACAAATAAATATAGAAATATAAATAATCACAAAGCTAAACAAGATCTCTACTTTCTAGAGTATAGTCGTGACATACATAATTCAAGAACACCAAAATGTTAAGTTTTCTCATCATAATCAACATTAATTAATATCTCAATTTCACTCAATGACCAATAGAAAAAGAATAACAAATTTATAAACCAAGAACAATTGCTAAGTCCTAAGGGGGTCGTGTGCTTCATCATAATGCCAATAACCAAGCATTTTCTATCTTTTCATAATAAATCACTCACAAAGTTCTCAAAATCAAAGAAGCAAGATAGAAGTATAGGTTAGGCAACCATTTTCAGTTTGGCCCTGTTTTGGCTATGTTTCACCTAGTTCAAACCCACAAAATTTTCATCTCATAATATCACAAACTTCTCATAAGAATCAATAGAAAAAGAAAGAACAATTGAAGGAAACATCCATCCAAAAAAAAATTGTTTCAGCCGTGAAGAGCATGGATACAAAAAAATATTGCTTACTTTAGTGAGAAGCTTAGTGGGGATGTACTTAATTATTCCACTTATGACAAAGAATTGTATGCACTTGTAAGAGCTTTGCAAACATGGCAGCATTATCTTTTACCCAAGGAATTTGTAATTCATAGTGATCATGAGTCTTTGAAGCATTTGTAAGGGCAAGGTAAACTCAATAAAGGCATGCTAAATGGGTGGAGTTCCTTGAACAATTTCCTTATGTTATAAAGCACAAACAAGGAAAGGTAAATGTGGTGGCGGATGCACTCTGAAGAAGGTATAACTTCCTTACTACCCTTGAAACTAAATTGCTTGGCTTTGAACATATTAAGGAGTTGTTTGTGCATCATGAGGATTTCTCTAATATATATGTTTCATGTGAGAAAATAGCGCAAAATGGGTTCTTTAGGCATGATAATTATTTGTTCAAAGATAAAAGACTTTGTGTGCCTAGGAGTTCCATGCATGACTTACTTATTAAAGAAGCTCATGAAGGGGGTTTGATGGGGCATTTTGGGATTCAAAAGACTTTAGATATGTTGCATGAACACTTTTTATTGACCTTGTATGAAGCATGATATGCAGAAAATTTGTGAAAAATGCATTGTTTATAAGAAAGCCAAATTAAAGGTGATACCTTATGGACTTTATACTCCTTTGCCCATTCCTAATTTCCCTTGGATTGACTTGTCTATGGATTTTGTTTTAGGGCTGCCACGTACCAAGAAGGGAAAGGATTCTATCTTTATGGTCGTTGATAGATTTTCAAATATAGCTCATTTCATTCCTTGCCATAAGGTTGATGATGCAAGTCATGTGGCTGATTTGTTCTTTAAAGAAGTGGTAAGACTCCATGGAATGCCAATGAGTATTGTTTCGAACCGTGACACTAAGTTCTTTAGCCATTTTTGGAGAACTTTGTGGAACAAGCTAAGGACAAAGCTCCTATTCTCCACCACTTATCACCCGCAAACAGATGGATAAACTGAGATGGTAAATTGAACTCTCTCTACTCTCTTTAGATCCATCATTAAGAGGAATATTAAATCTTGGGAGGAATGTTTGCTTCATGTTGAATTTGCTTACAATAAGGCAGTCCATTCTACTACTCAATTTTCTCCTTTTGAAAATATTTATGGATTTAATCTTCTAACCCCTCTTGATTTGATTCCTTTACCTAACCCTTCTACATTAGTTCATAAGGATGGCCAGGCAAAGGCTGAATATGTGAAGAAACTCCATGAACAGGTGAAGACCCAAATTGAGAAGAGAATGGAGCAATATGCCAAGCAAGCCAACAAAGGTAGAAAAAGGATTGTATTTGAACCAGGAGATTAGGTGTAGGGTACACATGAAGAAGGAACAGTTTCCCATTCAAAGGAAATCAAAGCTCCAACCTAGAGGAGATGGGTCATTCCAAGTTGTAAAAAGAATCAATGATAATGCTTATAAAATTGATCTACCTGGTGAGTATGGAATTAGTGCAATATTTAATATGGCTGAATTAAGTCCTTTTGATGTAGGTGATAAAGCACCAAATTCGTGGACGAATTCACTTAAAGAAGGAGGGGATGATGAAGACCAAAGAGGATCATCAAGTGGGAAAGGAAGGGCTAAGAAGAAGGATGCGTTAATTGTGCTAGGAGGGCCTATGACTAGGCCAAGGTCCAAGAGGGCAAAGGAAACTTTACAACAAGAGGTGGCCAACATATTCAATCTCAAGCAAGATAAGGAAGAAGAAGAACCCAAGTTGGTCCAGTTAATCCAAATTGAAGAGGACTCTAATTAGGACTTGTGTTTGGTGAGATTTGGGCTTTATAAGTTTATTAAAACTCTCTCTATTTGGTTCATTGGGCCAATTAATTGGGGTCTCATATTAAAGTCATTTTTTTCTTATTATTTTGTAATTTTAGTATTTTATTTTGTTGGAATAAGTTTAGATGTCTTTTGGTCTTCCCTAAGTTAGTTTTTGGGCTTTAAAGACTTCCTATGTCATTATGATGGCTAGTGAGAATTTATTATCATGTTTATGTTTATTTTCTAAGTAATAATGTACGTGCACTTATCAATGCACTTTGGTAATTTCATGATAGTGGGAATTTATTCCTTGTATTTCAAGAGTCATTTTAGGTTAAGGGTTGCAAACAACTTCAAGCTTAGCCTATAAATAGGGAACTCATGTACTCCAAAAAGGAGATTTTTGAAGATTAATGAAAGTGGAGGAATTCACCTTTTTTTGAGAGAGCTATTTCGTGCCTCTTGGGTTCTTAGAGAGAACCATGGCTTGAATCTTATCAAAGGTTCCTTATATCTTTGTGGCGATTCTACATAAGGCTTATCATTCTCAACATCTTCAATAGAATTGACATTGTGGCGCCATTCTTCATCTTGTTGTCTAATTCTATTTTTTTAATTTTCTATCTTACTTATTTTTCACACCACTTCTTATTCTTCTACATCAATCTTTGTTTAATTTTTCTTTTTTAGTTGATGTTGAATTCAGTTACAAGAGAACCAACTCAAGGAAGATCTGAAAAAAAAAAACCTATGTTCTATTGTTGGATCATATCACAATGCTTCTAACTTTGTCAATAACCGGTTATGAAAATATCATAACCGACAAAAGCTAAAGCTTCTGACTTTGGTTAACAACCAGATATGGAAATATCATAACCAGTTATGGCACCCTATTTTTGACTAAGACATATTTGAAAGACCTTAACTTCTTTGATGCTTATATGTTTAAAACAATAGACCACTCATTTGAAAGATCGTTGAGTCTACTTTAAAATGAAATAAGTTTTAGATCAAGACTCAAAAAGATTTTAAAGAAAAGGACACATGAGTGACTAAGGGTTAGTTTTGTAAAGCGTAAACTTGACAAATTTTCATCCAAAAGAACTACCACAAAGACTAATTATTCAAAAACCATTTGTTTAGACATTTTATCAATCAACAAACACATTTAAGGAAATTAAAACTTGTTTAAGTTTCGTGTGTTTCCTATTTACCTTTACACGTAAGAACTAAGTCTTATAAGCTAAACTTTACAAAACTTATAACTTGATCTTCGCGTAACTAATCCTTCTTGTTTGTTAATCATCAAAACCAAGACCATTTCCATTCACAGTCTCCCCCTTTTTGATGATGACAAACAATCATTTGAGAAAAGTGCTAGTTTAATTAAATTAGAATTCACAAAAGGTATTTGAGACTTACTCCCCTTCTATTTTTCAAGAGGTGATTAGTTCAGAATTTGCACAACCCCCCTTAATATAGGAATCCTAGATTCATTGAATTTATACCTTTCATTTTACCTTTTCTCAAGGACTTATGAATCAAAAACTTCTCCCCCTTTAGTCATGATAAAAAAGATATACAATATAGTTTGACAAAATAGAAGTTATATTGCGACAATATCATGTTCACAGAAAATGCAACTATTCTAGAATAATATTGAACAATAGTATCATCAAAATAGAACATGAATTGCCATATCATATCAAAAGTAACATAGAGTTTAAATCAATCATGTTCATAATATAAACCAACAATTGTCAGATCAAAACAGGATTATAGATTAAAAACATTAGCTAAACAAATCTGGATCAATGCTTAAGCCCCATCATCCTCTGGTTGTTGAAAACGATGCTCAATTTTTTCCAAGCGAGCATCTAAGGAGTTGAGGCAGTCATATATAATCCCATTTGTATGCTCCTGATAGACCCGCAAGTATGTAATTTGAGCATGGATACTGACTTGCATATCGCGAGGACAGCAAGGATGCAGACTTCATTTGTGGCAAGTGCATCTTCCATAAGAACTTCAGCACCTCCAGCTACTACTATTGCTACCGCCTCACGTCTTCTTCCATAGACCCATTCATCATTGACCTTCTTGATTTGCATCTGGTTGAAGGTAGGTTGGCCAAATTTGTCATGACCAGTAATATTAATTACACCATCATCATGCAGGCTAAGATTGTATTGGTCCAAAATTTTTGCAATTACCAAGGCATATGGAAGATCCATCATTAACTAATCCTTGGCTTTCATCATGTAGTGCATAATGAAAAAAAGCCAATTTATGTGCAACCTCTATTTCATTGCCCACATTACAAAGTCATCTTCCTCTTCAACCAGGACATAATTGCTAGCCCTAGGAACCAAAATGTGTTCCACCACAAAGTCAAGAAGACGATTTTGTAATTTTAGATTTCTAGCAGTGAAGCTTTTTCTATTTGAAACAGGGATGCCTAGTTAAGCATGCTCTCAATGGCTTGTGCTCTATTATAACCTTCCGAAGTCCTGTGACTATCCTCTATAAATCTTTCTCCAGCATGAGTGAGACCAAACAAGCGAGTCCATTGACTAGGGGCTACAATGATCTTATGCCTTTTGACATCAGAAACTAAATTTCCTCTAGTGATGCTCAGATTGCAGAAATAAACTTTAGTAGCTTCAAGGTAATAATACTTATTGTAACATCCTCTTCAATTTAATGATATTAATCAGGAGTATAGTAACTAAATAACTCTAGTATAAGTTACCTGATGATTTTGGAAATTGCTTGGAATGAATGAAGTATAAATCTATAACACTCAAAATGAGAAATAGCCCAAAATAATTCAGAACTTAGCTTAAATAGCTAAAAGGATGGGAATAAATATGGTGAATTTATTCCTAAGTCATAAAGGATTAGAATGAGCTATAAGGAATTTTGGAGGATCAAATAAGTTAGTTTGGCATTTTAATGACACTAAGATAATGTGTAGAGATCAAGCTAATCAGATAAATGGATCAGAAACCCATAGGAGAGAGAATAAATGTAAAATAGAGGAATGAAAATTAATTTGAGAATAGAAACAAATTGAGATGGATACTTGAATGTTTTTAAATTCAATTCCATGAGAATTAACTTAATCCTGGGATGAATAGTGAAGCCTAGTAACTGATTAAGGTGCTTATGAGTATGTGTCAAAGGATGAGTTTTGAGATTAAAAAGGAATCCAAAAATCTTTCATGATTTTAAAGGAAGTTTGGAGTTTGAGTTGCGGAGGATTAAAATTTCTTAAAAAGATAAAATGTTTCCACTAGAATATTTTATTAATTTCCTCTTAAAATATCTACACTAACTCCCTCTCTCTCTATTATTTTTCTGATCTCTTTCTCACTCTCTCCGATCTCTCACTCTCTCATCTGTCTCAATCTCTTGTTCGTTCTATCTCGAGCTCGCTCGTTTCTCCCTTCCGTCTACTCTTGCTTGGTCGTTCATGGTCGTCCGTCCTTCTTCTCATCTAGTTTGTTCTCGCTACCAACCGTCCTCACTAGTGCAGCGTCCTCATTGGTGTCGTTCGTCCCCATAGTACATCATTCGTACTCGCTAGTTTTTCTAGTTGTTACTCTACCGAACCTGTTTTGATAATTTCTTTTCCTTGCTATTTCTTTGATTCTCATTTATTTCTCTCTCGTTTTGTATAAGCTAGTAAGGTAAAGAAGAAGAAAAGAAAAGAGAAAGAAAGAGAAAGAGGAGCAGCAAACGAAAATGGAGGAAAAGTGAAGATTTAATAAGGAAAATGCAAGATTTCAAGAAGAAGGAATCACCTTGGAGGTAGGGGTTTTATTTTTTTAATTCTCTTCATAAAATTGGTGTTTGGTTAAGAGATGAGGACATGATTTCTTATTGAATTTTCGGATGGATTTTTTAGCTTTAAAGAAAATTAGTGAAACCCCTAATTGTTGTATTGAATTGAGATTGTTGTGAAGGCTAGATTGCTATGTAATTGTGTGTTGTTGATTCTTGATTGAGTTTGAATCTCAAAACTAATCTAAGGAGCATTGAAGCTCATGGTTAACACCTTGTAAATGGCAAGTGTTTACTATTAACTTAATCTCATTCTCCATGGTGTTGAGTTTAAATTTCTGACTTTGTGTGTTTGTTGGTCACGACTGGAATAATTAGAAAAGAGAAATATTCTTGTTATTTTTATGCATTAGCTTATTTCTATTAATTGGTTCTTTCTTTTGATGGAAATTTACATAAGAAAATGGTGAGATATTGTTGTTTTAAGACTATGAAGGCTATGGCTAACAAGTTCTAAATAATGATACTTTAAATGAATTGATAATTATAATTTTAATGATTTTGGAACAACATTGAGATATTGGTACTTATATAGGTCAAATAGGCCAAATTGAGAACTAATAGAGATACAAAAATCTCCATGTGGTATTTAGTGTGTAATTAAATGAAGTGTATTTGTGTGAAAAGTTAAATATTTAATATTATGTTTTTTTTATGATGTTGATTAATTGGCTATATAGAAATTTGGGTGCTCATGTACTATATGTTGTTGTGGTATATTGGTAAGATATACTAAAGTTGAATTACTATTATGTATTATTGTCTGATATTGCCCAATACATATGTGCTTGTATAATATTTGAATCCTGATGCATTGTTATAATCAGGATTATGTTGTCTTTATGTGATGTTTTGGTGTCTTGACTTATATTTAAAAATCATAGCAAGGTGTTGTTCAATTGTAAATGTATTATAGTGACATTTGTAACACCCTCCTTAGGGCATCACATTTCTGACTACCAACTCCCAATCTTTAAATCAGTTCATAAAAGGTTTGAGTTATAAAAGGTGGGTTTCAAAATTTCTTCTCGCGGAAATATAAACTTACTGAAATTTATAGGTAATACTGAAAAATAGATTTAAACTGATTAAAACTCATATAACTGACACCACTTAATATTTAACAATTATTCAAGAAATATAAAACTTACAGACTCACTTTTAAGCAGTAGCAAACCCCATCACGGGTCCTACTCAATAGCACAGTAAAACACTAACGAGAAAACTCAACATACTTATTCTGCCTTATATTAATCTTGATGCATCATATATTTGTTCCTCATCAAAACTGCACACCAACGAATCTGGGATTGTCACCCCTCTATGTTATCACTAATCTCAAAATATTTGTCTCCAGTCATGTCTAAGAAACTCGTTCCATCTATTATATAATTTTTAATAATACAAACACAGCAAAACAATATAACAAAGATGTGAGATCACCTATGTCAATACCAACATAGTAGCATAGAGATAACACAAACAACACACCATACAAGTATATCATACCATAATTACAATTATGCCATCAACATTATTTATCATCATCATCATCCAATATTCCTCAATTATTATATCACACAGATATAAATATTCAATATTTATGATAATGCCCTCAATTATTATCCAAGTATTCAACAGTTCAATTATCATAACCAATGCTCAATAATGATGCATATGTTATGCATGTAGACTCAATGTCCTACTCCATGGAGGTTTTCACAATTTCGAGAAGAATGCTCTGGTTAATTGTCAGCCTTAACCCAAAGACAATCTCCTAATCGTTGAAAAGAATCATGTTATTGTCGGGTATCGTCAATGCGTTGCAACAGACTGCATCGCCAAGTGGCACATGGTCCAGCCTTAGCCCACAGACAAATATTCACTGGTCGACCGCCGCACCTTGATGCTCCCAAGATCCATCATAGACCTCACTATCAATTCTCATTCCCTCTTCAACCACAAGGGTCACAATAGCATCGGCTATTAATTTTTGTTCAATGCATAAATATCTCAATTCAATTCTGTTCAATTTCATCATATGCCTCACTGCATATTTTCCAATTTCATCATATGCCTCAATGCATATTTTTTAATTTCATTATATGCTTTACTGCATATCTTTCCAATGCATATTCAATGCACCAATGCCAATCACAGGCAAAATGCATCATTTCTAATGCATGTTCAATGCACCAATGCCAATCACAGGCAAAATTTATCATTTTCTCATACAGTGTCCATACACTGGTTCAATAGTAATCGTATTATATATTCAATAGCGAAATTATGTTCTCGCGTTTTCATAGTCACAAAACACTTTTGTCGGGTTTTCATAAGCACGCAACATTTCTATTACGTTTTCACAATTTCGCAAAGTTTCTGTTATGTTTTCAAATCACGTAGCAATTTTCCATCGTTTCTCAATTACGTAAAAATATTATATCATTTTTTTCAATCACGTAGTGATTTTTCAACGTTTTCTCAATCACGTAAAAATATTTACACGTTTCTCAAATCGGGTAGCGATTTTCCACCATTTTCACAATCGTGTAACTTAAAAATCATTCTTTTAAGTCGCGTAAACCATTTTCCATCATTTTCGAAATATTTAAACGTTTTCCAAATTGTGTAGAAATATTTTAACGTTTTTCAAATCGCGTAGCTTAAAAATCACGTTTTTAAGTTACGTAAATCATTTTTCACCATAATTCCATTACGAAAAATATTTCTCAACCTTCAAAAATTCCATTTCAACCATTCTTAAAATAATATGACTCCTCACATTATTTTCCACATTTTCTTTTTATTCAAGAAAATTCTTTTCACAATAAATTCCATAAAATCATCTTTCCATTGATTTTAAATCAATGTTTCTCACTTAAAATTCCCTAATGCGCTCTAAAACCCAAAGGATGAGTTTTACGTTAGTAAATTTTAAATTATTAGCATTTCCTTTATAAATCAAAATAAATTCTCAAATTCAATCCTTTTCCAAAATAATTTGAGGTTCAGACCTTTACAACCTCTATTTTCCTTTCATAAGCGAAATTTATATTTCTCAAGTGATAAAATACTCTAATTCCATTTTCAAAATCCTTGTACTAAATCAAATTGTATTTTCACTTTGAAAATCACTTTGTTTCATAAAAACCAAAGCATTTACAAACCTTCAAAATCGTGGTACATGGTTCCTATGGCCATCAAATATTTTTCCTTCTAAATCAATTAAGTACCATTCTTGTTTTTACACAAAAAAAAATCAGTAAAATTGCCTTCAAAAACCGTGAGACTCATTGTCTTTAAAACCAAATCATTTGGTCATTTTCATATCCACTTTCTTTGCAAATCCTTAAAATCAACAACACATTACTCTTTTCATTTAAAACTCATGATTTATAAAATACTTAGAAACTTTTGATTCAAAAATTATCTTGAGGCCGTGTGCCTCTATGGTTCTTTGGAACTAAAATTGTTTTCCTTTCCATTATCACATCATGGCATACATATACATATTTCATCATATATACCACAAGCATGCCATAATCAAAAGCAATAAATCATGCAAATCATATCAAGCATGTAAGCATAAATAAACCATACAAAACACATAAACCACATAAACACATAAACACCCACAAATAATTACATGACCATGGATATGAATCCTCACATGGATTCACCATCCATCAAATACCGAACCATCTCTCACCACCATACTTTGTTGGTGAGATGGATCTCCCTCTTATCTCTTGAAGAACCACAAAAAGCTCCTTGCTTTGCACTTTGATCAAGATCTCCACCAACAAAAGTTTCTTAAACATAAAACAAACACAAAGAAATTAGTATATTAAGCTTGAATAAGAGGAACCATGGATCAAGCATGGTTTAGAACATGAAAAAAAGAGAAGAAATGAAATTTCCTTACACTTCACCATAAAAAAACTATAACTTTGCCCTTGAAGAAAGTCCTTGAAAATGAATGATTTAGAGAAAGTCTCCAACATGAAAGTTGCTTAGAATAAGGTAAGGATTCAAGAAATAAGGTTGTATGAAATTAAAGAGTGATGGAAGGTAGAGTATGGGTGCTTGGCCGAAACTTAGAGAAGGAGAGAAATGGAGAGAAAATTTGATAAGTTTGCTTCTTGAAATTGATCAATAATGACCAAGAGTGATCAATAATGGTCTTGAAACCATTCTAATCTCCTACACCATCTCAAAACCATCCCCCCTCCTTCATGCTCTCCAAATGTGTGACAAATTTCACTAGTCATTATTTGAAGCATTCCTAACCATTGATTAGTTCAATGGTTAGGATTAAGGTAGATTTTAAGTTAGAAGACTTAATCTAGGTCATTAGATCTTTTTCCTTTAAATTCTAGCCATTAGATGTGTCTCCAAAATGAAAGGTCAAGATTACTCCTTCAAACTTTATATTCAATGGTCATAAATGGTCTTTGTCACTTTTTAAGACCAAATCTTCACCCTTGATTAAATCACTGGTTGATATTCAAAGTCTTCCTTATTAATCTTGTCTTTACAACCATTGATTAGATCAATAGTGAACATCCAAAGCTTCCTAACTAAGTTTATTCCCACACCATTGATTAAATCAATGCTGATCATCCAATGCTTCTTCATTAAGTTTGTTTATCAACAGTTGATTAAATCAAGATCAAGTCTCCACCCTTGATTAAATCAATGGTGGATATCCAAACCACCAATGTTGACTTAAGCAGTATAATATTTATTTTTCTATCTGCTATTACCCTACGAATAATATTTTTATTGTATTTTTATTGCCCGATAATTAAATACAGTACAAAACACAGTAAAAGAAAATTTTAAAATTGTTTCCAGATTCAGGTTTAGTAAGATCCCTCGTCTCTATCTAAACAATACAAATTTTTCTATCTGTAGAAAAATTTTTACTTTTCGGGACCCACTTGGGCCAATGTAAGGTGACCTGGGCCCACAGACCGTCCAAAAACAATCAGAGAATTATAAAAATTTAGAATCATCCATAAAAATCACAAAAATTATAAAACTTATGAAAATCAAGTCAGATTAGTAAAAATCATTAAGGATTTTCAAAAAGAAATAAAATACGAAGGCTCGTATACAGCCTCAAAATAATATTAAAATAATAAAAAAACGTAAAAACTCCCAAAAATTCCTAAAAATAAAAAAATTATAAAATCCACATAAGTCAAGTCGGATTATTCAAAATAATTAAGAATCGTCCGAAATAATTAAAATATGAATTTTCGGGGTGTTACAATTGCTTGATTTTTATGTATATTGACCACGGTTTGTGCTTGTTTTGAGGCAAATTTGTGATGCTTATATAATTTTAATGGTGTTCTACATTGTGATAGCGTGAATGTGCTAAATGTTGTTCTGTTGATAGTAGTGTTTTAAATATATTTGAGTGTGAATTTTGAAGCATAATTGGTGATTGATTATTGAGGCAGAATGCTGCTTAAATTGAACTAGTATTTTGTTACTTTGAGTATATATATAGTGATTTGAAATGGTTGGAAATGTTAAGGCAAAAAGGAGTGGAAATTGTGCATGATAAGTTGGTTATTAAAGTGGTAGTAACCACTAAGGTGATGGTAGCCACTAAGGTAATTAAAGTGGTGGTAACCACTAAAGTAAATAAAGTGGATTTACCCCTAATGAGACACTAACAAGGAAGAGGTTATAGCCATAGATGAATTAACTTACTTACGCATGTTAAATATTATTAATGGGTCGTTGCCCTATCGCTATGTGGAAATATAAGGAATAAAGGTAAAAGTACTCTTGAGAGTATGTAAGTTAATTGTTTTATATAGAAATGTGTTATACAATATAAGTATCAGTATTATATATATATATATATAATTAAATGAACGGTATGCCTCAGAAATAAAAAGACTATGTTTTAGATTATGTCACTTTTCTATTTATTATTTATATAACTTGTTTTAATCATAGTAGCTGGATTTATTATGATATCATGTTTTATAAACTTACTACTGGGAATTTCAGATTCTCACCCCAATTTCTTATTTTCATGGTAAATCTAGTAAATGATCAAAGCAGGAGCACAAGAAGACATTGAAGATTTGGCATAGCTATTTTGTACTGTATATTTATATCACTAATGTAATTAGTTTACAAGTTTTGTACTTATGTCCTTGTGGCTTGCTTTAGCTCTTTTGTATATATATTTGGCATAGGTTATAAATTAGTAGCAGAGCTCAAGCTTTCAGTTGTGTGCAATTGTCTTGTTTTCCTTATTTTTTTTAAGGCTCTATATATTTTTATGTTATTAGTTATTATACAGGTTGTGTACACATTTAAGCTTATAAGTGATATGATTGATTCTATTTACTTAAGTATATTGACAATATACTATAGTATCTAGAATTAAGGTGTTACACTTACTTTGAGTAGAGAAAAAGTCTTTTAACCTGTGAAACTCCAAGGGTTCTGTGAGGTACGTGCACTCTTGGCTGACAAAGAAGTTCTAATCCATGCACTTGGGCTAAATTATGTTGCGGGCTTGGAGCTCCAAGCGATATTTTTGCATCTGCTATTTGTGAGAGAAGAACCTTCTGTGGTCCACGCTAAGAGGAACATCAACGGCTGGGGTTGGTGTTTGTTGGGGTTCAGAGGGATTCTTGGTGCGTGCTATCTTGGGGTGAGATGAGCTGCTAGCTGTAACGCCTCTTTTTCACGGGAGAAGAAGGAACGTCACACCATAGTGAAGTGAAACAAAAATGCGAAAAATATAAATACATTGATAAATTAAAACCCAGTTCATATTTATTATCTGAATAACAATTTCCATCTTAATAGTGTAGTTATCGGGTATCGAAATATATGTATATATTTTTTTGAAGAGATAGTGGTAAATGTAGATACAATAAAAATCGACATGAAATAAAACTATACATTCACATTTTATATATATATATGCATCGAGCCTGTTTAGTTACATCATCAAATTTACAAAAAGTAAAAGGCTTTACCCAACCCCAATGTGTTTACAAATTTACATCCCATCAAAATAGCAAAACGTCAGGCTTCCCAAAAAAATATACGGATAGCCATCAGTAGCCACAGACAGTATCAGCCCCTAAGACTGATGAGAAGGAACCGTAGTGGGATCCTCCTCAGGGTCCTCCTCATCCGATGAAATCACCATCTGAGCGACCAAGTTTCGAGTAAAAGCTCGAGCAGTGGGGAGAAATGAATCATCTCGTGGGGTGTAATAAAGGTCATCCCACAAATCCCTAATGGGTAGGTAAAACTCCAAATGGACAAAAACAGTAAAGTCAAAAACAGACGGGTCATAGCGACCCCAAGCCAATGACACCGTCAGCTCCCCGTGATAGATGCATCGGTCCGTGTGCAAGTTAATGTGCCAATAGTCGGGACCTCCATGAAAGGTCATTCTCGAGTAACCCAAAAATCGGCGCAGACATGAAGACATCTCCAAGCAATCTTTAATCGTAATCGGGGCAGAAGCCAGGAAATTCAGGGGCTTCCTCTTCTTTGCGAACGTCTTCTCAGAAGTACATAATTTAAGACAGAAGTATAGATATACAAAAAAAAGGTGAGACACCCAGCATTCAATACCAATATGATAGAAGAAAACTGAACGGTGTTGGGCGCCCACATAACATTACAACACATATAATTATCAACAATAATAATCAAGTAAGCAATAAAAGATAAATAATAACAGAGTCTCAGGCAGTAAACAGTTTATCAGCTAGATAATTATTGCAGTATCAAAAATAGATAGTTTAACAGTTATAGGTACCCATGCTCAATGAAATATGAGACTGACAATGCACAATGCACATGGTACCAAAAATCCTACTCCATGGAGCTAACATCAACATTTCGGAGAGAATGATCAAGGAGTCATGTCAGTATCTTGTTAGCCTTAAAATAAAGTGCTTTCACATAAAAATAACATTTTGCGCAATATGGCTTATACATGGCACCTTAACAGTTGATCGCGATATAGAACAGCGTCTCAGTCCAGATCATCGGTGTGTTTGCATCGGTCTATCCCACGGCCCCAATAGAGCTACCACTGTTTATTGTGAGACACCCGCACCCCGACGCCCCCAAGGTCAACCACTATGACCCACGCTTAGTCTACTCGCACCCGCACTAAGGTGTAATTCAATCTCCTAGGCATATACAACCTTTCCAACAAAGTCCAATGGACATCACATATGTATGACGACTCAATGTACATCATGTTTGTTCATCAATTATATGTTCCTCATAATCCAATGCATATCATGCATATTCATTAACAATATGTATTTCTCATGGAACATACCACAATGGCATAGCATCAACCATCAATAACTTCATGCTACAATTTAATCAAGTACACATCAACAAGTACTTAGTCGCACACATGGACTCACAAAATCATACGATCCATTCTCCATATCAACATTTCATATATATAGTTCAACACATACCACAATTTCACATTATGTATTCAACATTCTTAATCCCCTAAGTCTTGATCAATTATGCAAATTTTGGGTCAAAGAACCCTTGAAACTGTGGCCCCTCAAGAATTAATACCTAATTAATTTCTTCTACCACATTATCAATCTTTATAACAATGAAATATTCAAATCACAAGGTGTCTAAAAATCATAACTTGAGCTAATAAAACCCTTAGAGGTCGTGGGCCTCTTGAAGTGAGTATTCCAAAATTTTTCATTTCATTTACCAAATCTTTAACACTTAATTACCTAAATTCCATTGCATACAAAAATCAAACTCAAACCCCCTAAATTTATGGTCAAAATCGTGACCTCCCCAAGAGATAGGAAACTCTAAATTTTTCATCTATCCAATCCAATATTATCAAATCACTTATAACAACCAAACTTTAGTTTCAATCAAGAACACACAATACATGAAAAACAATCAAACAAAGTGAGCATCCATTGTGGATTTCTCCATCAACAACCACACAAAAGTCTTCTCACTACCAATAATGGTTGAAGTGAGTAAACCTCCCTCTTACCTAAAGGAAGAACACGAAAATCACCTCCTTGGTGTGCTTCTTAGTGGTTCGATTTTGGCTCTCCAAAAACCCTAGAAAACCAAACACAGAATCAACAACCAAGCTTCGAAAAAGATGAATCCTTAGTCAACAGACCAAAGGTCACGAAAATAAAGAGAAGACGGAATAAAAATGGAAGGTTTACCTCAAAGCTTCAAGCTTTGTTCTTGGAAGAAGATGAAAAGGATGATGGATTTGAGAGAAAATCTTCAAATAGGAAAGCTTTGGAGTGATGAGAGGAGTGTAGAAATGGTGATGGTGAAATAAGAAAATAAAAATGGTGATGGTCTCCTATGGGGCTGCAACCATAGAGAGAAATGGAAGAGGAAGAAGAAGAGAGAAAAATGTGAGAAGAGAAAATGAAGAGAGAGAAAGTGATAGTGGAAAATGAGAAGGTGGAGGTGGAGGAGAAGGTGAAGCTACAACTAGTGGAGCTACAAATGGAGGAAATGTGGGAAAATCATCCATTGGGCGTCCCTGACCCAATGTCATCCAATGAATGCTCTGGTAAATTGTAGCTAGCATCGCCTGCTGCTGGTCTAGGCGCTGATCAACAAAAGCAACCCAAGCAGCATCAAAGAATGAAGCAGGTTGTGGGATAGGTACAAGGGCAGGCTGTGGAGCTGGTATAAGAGCAGGCTCAAGATCTGCAGTTGGGGGCTGGCCTAGGGCTTGCCGGCGCTTCTCATGGGTAGTCATGATTGTCTGAACTACCTTCTCCATCATAGAAGTCTTCAGCTTCACGCGCACCTCATTATTTTCCATTTGATGTGAGCTCTCTCACAAAACTGACAGATGAGGAAAGGGAAGAAAAGGGATTTGAGCTTCGTTGTCACACAGAGCTAGATTTGATCGTACAAGATCTGAGCAATGTCTACCTGCTAGAGAGTATGGATTGCATAAAGCATATAAGCGTGCTCCAGGTAAATCTCTGACTGATGCTCGGTGGGTAAGAGGCAAGAGCAGACAAAATGGTTCCACGGACGCAGCTCCCGGCTCAAACTCTCCTATTTGATGAAGCAGATAGAATGATTAGAGTTTAGCTGCACTTGGATCTGAAATACAGGATCACAGATAGCATCCATGACTATCCCAAAAGGGGTTCCGCCTTCCTCTTTAGGATGTTGTAGTGTCCTATATGCACATTGCATAGGAGGGGGGCCAAGGTCCATCACTTGGCGAATACGCTCAACAGAATAGTTCATATTCTTCCCTCTAACCTTGGCAATGCGTGGTGAACGCCTCTCAGAAAGCCTCTCAACATATGCATTTGCATAAAACTCCTTCACCACTGCTGTTATTGGCTCTTCAGAAGGATGTTCAGTAAACAATTGCCAATGAAAAGTAGTCGTGGCATCTAAGATTGCCAGATAACGCGCAACATTCACCTCATGGAACCCCCTTTCCGGGATGATGTGAATCTTCCGCAAATGTGTCCAAAAATAGTTGAACGCCTCCTGAGGGATAAAGAATGCTAGGTCATAAGCCGGGATCTCCTTAGCATCCTCTGTGTTACTTGGGCCAGCCTCAACAGTTTTACGTTGTCTCTTTGGCATGTTTGGTAAAAACTTGAAAAGAAACAAGGCCTAGTTATGACCATTGAATCATGAATCAAGTAATCACCGTAAACAACCAAACCCAGTAAGAACAGTTTGCAACGCAATCAGGCAACGCAATCAATCACAAAGGTCAACAATCAACCAATAAAGCAACCAGATCCTAGTCATGTAGCAGGCACAACCCAGAAATACAGAGGGACAATTGCAATTCAATCAATGCCACTTCACAGCTTAGTGAATTCCTAGTCAAACCTAGTCACTATCCAACCAAGCTACAAGTGTAACTAAATCATAGCCCAAGCAACAATCATAACAATCACAATTCCTAGCATGCAACAGGGTATAGCCTTAAACTATATCAATTAACATAATCTAATGCACAACTGAACAAATCCACATCCAAATCACACTCCAAGCAATTCAGACCAATTAACACAGCCCAAATGAATCAAAATTAATCAAGTCCTAACTCAACCAGTTCAAAATCAAACAAATCATAACCCAACCCCAAAAGTGGCAACAGACCCTTCAAAAAAAAAAACACATGGTGATTCTAAAATAAACAGCATCCAAGCATCATATCATGCATATATCCAAAGACACTTGATTACAAAAGCATCAGACAGCAACAACATTCAGCAGAAATTACAATGCATTTGAACATACACACAATTAATAATTCTAAAATGAATAGGGACACTGACCAGAATTATCATCCCACATGAAGACCAACATAACTTAAAAATTCCAATTTATGGCAGATTTACCAAGCAGAATCAAGCAATCAGTAATATGTAATTTAGCAGCAACTAGGATGACACCAAACTTACCAAGATGTAGAACAATGTGCGCACATACCAAAAATTCTCAATATCATATCAGAAACACATAGGCTACCACATAGTTCAATTTAATCACATGTTAACAATTTAATCAAAAATTGAACAGAACACATCAGGGCAAGGGTTTCGCAACTTAGAATTAAAGAAAGATGAGGAAAGACAATACTGACCATGGATGAAGCACCAGAAGACCAAAGCTAAGAAAAACCCAAAATTAACACAAAAGAAGAATAAAAAAAAGTTGGGGCTTGTATTTAATGATGGCCTACGGTGGAGATGAGGGAGAAATTGTGGAGGGGTTGGGTGGTTACAGTAGTGAAGGAGAAATAATAGTGGAATGAATGTGGAATAGAAAAAGAAGGGTGAGTTGCGAATGTTATGGTGGTGGAGAATGGTGGAGTTTGTGGAGACGAAGAAAAATAAGAGGAAGAAGAGGGGTGGGCACGGTTAGTGTTGTAGGGTTACGGTGGTGAGGGTAAGGATGAAGGGGAAGAACTACAAAGTGGCAATGGGGGAAGGAAAAACTTGTGGAGAAGAAGAAAGAAGGAGTACGGGCTACTCTATGTACGAAGGGGTGGAAGAAATTAAAAAGGGATTTAGGGATTTTAAAGAGGGAATTAGAAAGAAAAGAGAGGGTTGCTGCATTTTGTGCAGTAGTAGACTCATCACGCCTAGGCGTACGTTGTCCACGCCTAGGCGTGGCGTGGTTATTAATTTGAAATTTTTTTAATTGTTTATTAATTTATTTATTTTTAAAGCAGCAACACCACACCTTGGCATGGAAAACTCACACCTAAGCATGATGCTTGTAGGCCAAAAACACTAAAAACACAGAGAGGACCACGCCTAGGCGTGAAAAAGACACGCCTAGGCGTGTGACTCTCTGGAAATTCCCCTTGTTGCAGTTGAGACCTCCACACCTAGGCGTGTAAAAGCTAGGCGTGGCCTTCTAGACCTCAAATCCAAACAGAACAGCCAGAATACCCAACTTTTCATACATCCAACCCACCTTTCTCACTTTCAAACAACTAGGAACTAGCATAGGCACTATGAATAATTACCAAGGCATCTGAAGAGCAAAAATTATCAAAACTAACAAAAACAAACTCAAATCATGAAAACAAATGCAAAATCATGCAGAAAAGTATCCTAAGTTAAGAGATAGGGTTTCCTCCCAACAAACGCCTTATTTATAGTCCTAGCTGGACTTTGTTGACTTTCAAGATGGAGGAGCAAGGGTGAGTGAGGTTTTGTGCCTCTCCACCTCTCCACCTAAGTAGAGCTTGAGCCGCTGACCATTGACCTTGAAGGTTGACTTTGAAACCAGGTCTTCTAGGGTTACGACACCATGAGGAAACACTTCCACAACCAGAAATGGACCTGACCATCTAGATTTGAGCTTGCTAGGAAATAGTGTAAGCCTTGAGTTGAACAGGAGAACCTTTTGGCCTGGTGCAAAGTTTCTTAGGATAATACGATCGTCATGCCACTTCTTCACCTTGTCCTTGTATATCTTGGCATTTTCATATGCTTGTAGATGGAATTCCTTAAGTGCATTGAGTTTCAATAATCATTTCTCTCCACAAGCTTCAGAATCCCAATTCAATCTCTTGATGGCCTAGTAAGCATGGTGCTCAAGCTCAACAAGGAGATGACAAGCCTTGCCAAAAACCAGTTGATATGGGGACATGCCAAGTGGGGTTTTATAAGTAGTGTGATATGCCCAAAGAGCGTCTTCTAGCTTCTTCGACAAATCCTTCCTAGAAGGGCTAATAGTTTTCTCTAGAATCCGCTTTAACTCTCTATTAAAAACTTCTGCATGGCCACTTGATTGCGGATGGTAGGTTGTGGCTACCCTATGTGTCACCTCATATTTAGGAAGTAACGCAACAAAGTACTTGGTGCAGAAATGAGATCCCTCATCACTAATAATAGCACGAGGGGTGCCAAACCTTGAGAAAATGTTTTTTTTAAGAAAAATCAAGACCACCTTGGAGTCACTAGTGGGTAAAGCACAGGCTTCCACCCACTTCGACACATAATCCACCGCTACAAGAATATAACGATTTCCAAAAAATGATACAAAGGGCCCTATAAAGTTTATGCCCCACACATCAAAGAGTTCTACTTCCAAAATGGAGTTCAAGGGCATCTCATTCCTCTTTGAGATATTGCTCACAGTTAGCTGCAAAGGAGTAAGAATCTCAAAACAGAGAAGGCCAATAGAAGCCTAATTGCAACACCTTAGCCGCTATCTGTTCACCCCCATAGTGACCTCCATATGGTGAAGCATAACATTGCTCAAGTATTGCATTAGTCTCCTCCATAGGAATGCATCTCCTAAGCACTTGATCAGCACACTACTTAAAGAGAAATGACTTATCCCAAATAAAATATCTGACATCATAAAGGAATTTCTTTTTCTGATGATAAGATAATTTAGATGGCACCAATCCACTCACTATGTAGTTAGCAAAATCAGCATACCAAGGATCTGAACTAGCAAACACAACAAATAATTGTTCATCTAGAAACATCTCACCAATCAAGGCTGGGTCTTGCTGATACTTCTCATTCTCTAACCTAGAAAGATTATCAACCACCTGATTTTCAGCACCCTTTTGGTCTCTGATCTCAAGATCAAACTCTTGTAGAAATAAAACCTAGCAAATCAACCTTGGCTTGGCATCCTTTTTGCTTACTAGATACTTGATGGCAGAGTGATCTGTGAAGACAATGACTTCTGTGCCAACCAAATATGCCCTGAATTTGTCAAAAGCAAAGATAACAGCAAAGAGCTCTTTCTCCGTGGTGGTGTAGTTCAACTGAGCATCATTGAGTGTCCGGCTAGTATAATAGATGGAATAAAAGATTTTGTTCTTCCTTTGGCCTAACACTGCTCCAATTGCATAGTCATTAGCATCACACATGAGCTCAAATGGTAACGTCCAATCTGGAGTAGTGATAATAGGTGCTGAGACAAGCTTCTTCTTCAATTCCACAAAGGCTTCCATATAGGCTTCATCAAACTTGAAGACCACATCCTTCTCCAGCAAGTTACACAGTGGTTTAGCAAGCTTGGAGAAGTCTTTGATGAACCGCCGGTAGAATCAAACTTAAGCCTAATTCTGAAGACACCCATCAAAGGATTCACCAAAAACAAAGAAGTCGTCCATGAATATCTCCCAACAGTTCTTCATCATATCAGTGAAAATAGCCATCATACATCTCTGAAAAGTAGCTAGGGCATTACACAACCCAAATGGCATTCTTCTGAAGCATAAGTACCATATGGGCAGGTGAATGTTGTTTTCTCTTGATCATTCGGGGCAATCACAATTTAATTGTAGTCCGAGTACTCATCCAAAAAATAGTAAAACTCACGACCTGCCAACTTATCCAACATCTGATCAATAAATGGCAATAGAAAATGATCCTTTCGGGTTACAATGTTAAGCTTCCTGTAGTCTATGCATATGCGTCATCCAGTGACAGTCCTGGTGGGAATCAAATCATTATTCTCATTTGCTACAACCATCATTCCATCTTTCTTGGGCACGCTCTGAACTGGGCTCACCCATTCGCTATCAAAAATAGGGTATATGATACCTGCATCCGGCCACTTGATAATCTCATTTTTTACGACCTCCTTCATGATGGGATTGAGGCGCCTCTGATGTTTAATGGTTGGCTTATGGTCAGCTTCTAATAATATCTTGTGCATGTAGATGGTGGGGCTAATACCTCTGATATCCGCAATGGACTACCCCAAGGCCTGTTTGTATTCCCTGAGCACTCTGAGCAACTTGGGTTCTTGCTTTTCTGACAAGGATGAGGAGATGATAACTGGCAATGTGGATTTCTCCCCTAGGTATGAATCTCAAATGATCAGGCAGTGGCTTGAGCTCCAACTTAGGTAGAACTATGATTAAGGGCTGAAGATTGAGCTTATCAGAAGGTATGTTCAACGGTTCAAAACCTGGTTTCCTATAAAACTTAGCAGATGCGTCAAGCAGTTTAATACATTTCATCACATCATCCCTATCTACATGTTCATGTATGAATGTTAATGATAAAGTAAGGGGATCATCAGTAAAATTAGTATAGGATGTAGTATTAACTATTTGATCAATCATACCCAGGTAAGAACATTCTTCATAGTCATTGAAAAATTTCATGGATTTGTAAATGTTAAAAGTTACCTTATCTTCATTGACCTGCATTGTGAGCTCACCTTTTTGGACATCGATTATAGTCTTACCCATGGCCAGGAAGGGTCTCCTAAGAATCAAAGGCATATTGCAGTCCTCTTCCATGTTTAGAATGATGAAATCTACTAGAAAGATGAACTTTTCCACCTTGACCAATACATCTTCTATGACCCCTTTAGGGTATGTGAGAGAATGGTCAGCTAGTTGCAAGGTAACTGAAGTCGGCTTCGCCTCCCCCAAACCTAGCCTTTAGAAGATAGATATAGGCATCAAGTTTATGCTTGCCCTTAGATCACACAATGATTTTCCAAAGAATTGGCTCCCAATTGTGCATGGAATGGTGAAGCTCCCTGGGTCTTTCAATTTGGGAGGTAGCTTGTTCTGCAAGATTGCACTACACTCCTCTGTGAGAGCTACAGTCTCATAATCCCCCAATTTCCTTTTCTTGGACAAGATGTCCTTCGTGAACTTCACATAACTCGGCATTTGTTCCAACACCTCAGCAAATGGAATGTTGATGTGAAGCTTCTTGAAAATCTCCAAGAATTTTTGGAATTAAGCATCAAGCTTCTGCTTTGCTAGCCGGTTAAGGAAAAGTGGAGGTGGTGTTATGGGCTTGTCCTCCTTCTTCTTGTCTTCAACCCTTTCCCTAGCAATTTTCTCATTTTTCTCAACCTCATTGCTCACCGCTTCTTCATCTTGAGCCACTTCCACTTCTTCTTTAAGCAGTTTGGTTATTGGATTCCCTTCTATCTCTTTCCCACTTCTCAATGAGATAACCTTACAATGCTCATTAGATGCACCCTTAGGATTGTTAATGGTGTCACTTGGGAAATTCCCTAGGGGCCTGTTATTTAGAGCTTGGGCAAGTTAGCCCACTTGAGTCTCAAGATTCCTCAATAAAGTTGCTTGGTTTTGCATCAATGCATCATGGGATGCTAGCCTTGAATCAGTTTTAGTCATGTAATCTTGTTGACTGGTCATAAGCTGAGTAAACATCTTCTCTAAATTAGAAGTTGAAGTTGATGTAGAAGTTTAGGCTTGAAGGAGGCTCTGTTGTTGAACACCTGGAGGAGCACGAGGTGCTTGATTATGCTGATAAGATGAGGAAGAGCCTTGAACATTTCCACCCCATGAGAGATTAGGATGGTTCCACCTACTGGGGTTATAAGTATTACCAAAAATAATGTTTTGACCTGGTTGACAGAATTGACTAGCATATTGTACACTCTCCAAGTTAGCCATACAATTAGCAATGGAGTGATGATCCCCACACTGATCACAAATTTCTACTGAACTATTAGCTCTACTGGTTATTGAATTTACCCCCATGGTGTCAACTTTTTTTAGAAAGGGCTGCCACTTGAGCTATAAGTGAAGTGAGAGCATCCACCTCATGTATACCAGTAGCGGTTCTCCTAGGAGTAACTTTTTCTGCTAGCCACTGATAGTTGTTCTTCTCCATTTCCTCCAAAAGGTCATAGGTTGTATCCACCGTCTTGCTCATAATAGCCTCTCTAGCTGCTGTATCAATTATGGATCGAATGGATGTTGTCAAGCTATTGTAGAAGGTATATACTAACATACATTTTGCAATACCATGATGTGGACACTTCCTTAATAACTCCTTGAATTGCTCTCATGCCTCATACAAAGTTTCTCCTTCAAATTGCCTGAAGGACAAGATGTCATTCCTGTACTTCATTGCCTTCATGGGAGGAAAGAATCGATCCAAAAACTTCTAAGTCAGCTCTTCCCAAGTAGTGATAGAATGCTCCGGTAAAGAATGAAGTCATGCCTTGGCCCTATCCCTCAAAGAAAAAAAGAAGAGCCTCAAGCGAGTTGCATTATTAGTCATCCCGTGATGCTTGAAAGTATCACATATCTCCAGGAAGTTGGCTAGATGAGCATTAGCATCTTCATGGGTTAAATCTCCAAATTGCACATTATTCTGAACCATCTGAATAATTACAGGCTTGATCTCAAAAGTATGTGCTTGTACAACTAGCCTTCTAATGCTAGATCAGATTTCTCTAGCACTTGGGGTGGCATATTCCCTCAAGGGTCTTTCAGCATTTGCTTCCTCTGCCATCTCAGATTCACTAACCAAATTTAGTACTTGTTCTTGTACTTGTTGTTCTCTTAGCAATCTATGAAATGTCCTCTCGATCTCAGGATCGTAAGAAAATCGAGACACACCTTGAGTTCTTTGCATACAAGAGCCAAGTACCTGAAAATAAAAAATGCAAAACAAAACAAACAAAACTTGAAATAAGAATTATGAATAGATGTAAAAAAATAGCACAAAATCTAAACTTAATCCCCGGCAACGGCGCCAAAAACTTGTTAGGACTAAATCTGCAAGTGCACGGGTCAACAACTAATATATGACAATTAGAGTATCGTGTCCTAAGGGATTGATAATTAAAAAAATGCTAAAACTTAACCAATATCCACAAAACTTTTTCCAAGCAATCAAATGGTGAGAGTGAAATGTAATTAAAGTGACAAATTAAAAGAAGTAAATAGGAATGCACTAAACACTAATTTCACAAGAGAAAGATGAGAATGGTTAAGGCCTAGGGGTCCCTATTCACTTGCTACTTCAATGAATAACTCATAATTCACAAGCATCTAACAATGAGTTAGTTTTGTTAGTTAAAACAAACAATAGGTAAAGGCCTATGTCTAGGATAATTACTAATGTGAAACATATCCAATCCACTATATATCCATATGAGTTAGCATAGGAATTACTCATTGAGACCATTTATCAAACACTTACCATGCATGACCAGAGGGTATGTGTCCATCCCCTTAGTTAATTGGTGTGGTGTGGATTATGATTAAAATTTAGAATGAAAATCAGTTGCCAAGTTCCACCAAAAATAAAAACTGTGCAACCAGTTGTAGTTAGCAAGGGTCGATCCACAGAGAACTAATTCAATTAACACTATAAGTTGAATCCTAATTTAAACACTCAAAAATAGTAAACAATAAAACAGGGGTTTTGTTTGTTAAAATTAAAAACAGAAATTGAATCCAAGACAAAAAATAGTAAATATAATCTGAAAAATCAATTAAAAGACAATGGTTAAGAGATGGAATCCACCACTAGATTTATATGATTATGCTAGCCCACATATCCTTTATACCAACATGATCAATTATGTTTTTATGTGATTGTGAGATTAATTCTCTATTTTCCTTAAGTTTTGGTTAATTCAGCAACCGCTCAAATCAATCCCTAATCAATAGTTATTTGTAAAGTAACCGCTCTTACACCTACTTATTGATTGCATTAAGATTTAGAAAACCAATCACACTAAGATCCAATCTCACACCGGGATTAAATTACTTAGATCATATGCCTTACTAGTCCTACCACCGCAACCGCGCATAGCAATCCTAGTTTTACCACTTTCGAAATTGGCAAAGAGTATAAAAACCTTTATACCAAATTAAGAACAGAAACATATGAATAAAAACACAATTGTATTGATATAAAGAAATATGTAAGAAACACATAATCAAAACTAGGGTTTCATCTTCCCTTAACCATATAAGAAAACTAGCCACACATGGCAAATTCAAAACCAAAAGAATAACAGAAGAACAATATTGTCAAGAATAGAAGTGCAGAAGAAAACTAAAGATCAAACTAGTTTCCAAAGGTTGGGGATAATTGATCTCCAATTGCTTGAACCCGAGACTCCAATCTTCGATCCAATCTCTTTCTCCCTTGTTCTTGGTCTTCTCCTCAGCCTCTTAGCAGTTTCCAGTCTAGACTCTCTTTTTAGGACCCTAGGCAACCATATTTATATTTTTGGATACCTAACACATCATTAGAATTCGTATCTAACGTTCTGATGTGATGACACGGGCCGTGTCATTTGATACGGCCTACCCTGTGTCAGGTTCTGGTAACACAAATTCAAATGTTTTGCAAGTCAGAGGAAGACACGGCCTACCCCATGTCATTTGACACGAGCCGTGTTGATGGTCAATGCTCAAAACTGGATCCTCTTGTGAAGACAGAGATATACACAGCCTACCCCGTGTCATATGACATAGGCCGTGTTGTTGGTCAGGTCTATGTTGAAAATCCAGAGAAGGACACGGCCCACCCCGTGTCATGTGACACAGGCCGTGTCACTTACTTTCTTTAAATTCCTCTCTCTTTCTTTGCTTCTAAAGCTGATATTGATCTCCTGAAAAACACAATGCAATTACGAGTGCTTATAAACATACTTAAGCATAGTTTCACAATAAAAATCCGATTAAACTTCATATCCAAAAACTTAGCTAAAAGTTAACAATTAAACACACATGGAGTCTAATTAGATCAAACATAAGACACTCAAGATATAGAAATAATCGATAGATCAAATACCCCCACACTTAGCCTTTTGCACTCCTGGCCAAAACATAAGACCGAACCAGGGAACAAAGAAAAACAAAAACAAAACTAAATATTTTAAAATATTTAATTTCCCATGATATTCAAGAAAGCCAAAAATTTGTAATTAAGAAGAGCAAGAAAAGATTCAAAGGGTCAAAACATTCAAGAGATAACAAATCTTCACATCTCAAACCAACCAGCAAGGTATCTTCAATTTGAAAAGCATGAATCAAGAATGATAGATCCTCACAAGATACACTCTCTATCTCTCAAGTGTTTACAAGGTAAGTATTTCACTCAATTCAGCCTATGAAAAATGCACTACCATAAGTTTGCTTATCTTCTACTTCTCCACTACTCAAACATATGCACACACAAATCAAGAGGACTTTATTAAAGGTTGTAATGGGGCCAAGCTAAGGGAAAGAAATAGTGTAGATATGGCAAGATAAGTACCCAAGAGAATAAAAGAACATTGGGGAGGAACTTAATTGATAAGTAACAAGCATGAAATTTTTTCTCTAATTCTATATAATGCCCATTCTCTTCACATATTCCTTTCCTTTTCTTTTGTAACCTTTCTTGCATTTATTCTTTTTTTCTTTGCAATTTTTTTTTTCAACCAACACTTTGTATTTTGCACATCAAGAACATAACTCCCACACTTGTACTATACATTGCCCACAAGCAAAAGAGTTCCTCCAATGAAAATGAACCAATATTCTCCCATTCCCTAAGGTAAGGTAAAATCATGATTTTTCACATAAGGCATATAATGAGCTAAGATAAAGAATAGGCAAATAGGCTCAAGGGGTTAATCAAAGGAAAATGCTGCAAGGTTGGCCATTTGGCCAAAGTAGTTACTCAAGAAAGAAGGCCTCAATCATGTTTATGCATGCAAGTGAAAATGTAGCCTCAAAAAGAATCAAAGCAAGTTCTAGAGTGATCAAATTACATAAGTGAAAATCACACAAGAAAAAGGAGAATGACATAAATGCTAAATTCATCCATCAATAGGCTCAAAATCTCACAAGGTATGCATCTATCAATCTCAATCCACCAATCAAACATCCAAAGCCAAGCATGTCAAATTCAAGACAGAAAAAGAAATTTATAAAACATACCCTTGAACTTCAATTGCTTCAAACTCATAAGCTTCATAAATCTCAAAACATCATTGCAAATTAATCAAAAACGCACTTTTTTTTTAAAACAGAATCAAATAAAAATTAAAACAAAAAATAGAATGTAAACTCCTTCCCCAAACTTAAATTCTACATTGTCCTCAATGTATAGTTCAAAAACAAATAATCATCAATTACTCCAAGACAAGTAAAATAAAAGAAAGAGAGAAGAAACATCCTTATCTAATGAGGAGGCCTCCACTGTTTGAAACTTCATGAGAACAGTCACCAGGGTCCCATATCTTGAAGTGTAATGACCAAGTTAAACTTGAAATAGTATGAGAGTTTTCACTGTTGAGGTCCCATTTGTTCTCCTTAATTTCTTTGGAATTCACTAAAGCGTTATCACCTGGATCCCAAGCTTTCTGATGCTCCCTCGGAATTTGTAGCAATCTCTCCTCCTGTTCAGCAAGCAGGTTCTTGGTCACGAACACAGAAAGTTGTTTATCATCTATTGAGTATGCATACTTCCAATGTTCGAATAACGACTTCAGCTCCTCCATTTGTGTCTTAGATTCTGCAACTATGTCATGGTCATTATTGATAGATCCTTCAATATTATTAGCTGCTGCATGAACAGAATCATCAGCTTTCAAGTATACAGAAATCTCAGCATAAATAGCACAAGTCATATCACCATCACAATCAGTACATGCATTGCTAAGGATAGAATCATTGAAACCAATAAGATTAGGAAATTCAGCACACAATTCATCATAAGTTTCCTCAACTAACTCAGCAAGTAAATCAATATGAAAAACAGAATGCTCCTCCATGGGATGCTTCATAGCATCAAAAATATTAAACTGAGCAATTGAGTCTCCAAACTCCATGGATAAAGTTCTTGCATGCACATCTATTTTGGTCCTTGCTGTTTTAAGGAATGGCCTCCCTAGAATGAGTGGAGACTTGTTGGATGGGGATTCCCTTTCCATCTTCAGAATATAGAAATATACAAGAAAGATGAGCTCATCAACCTTCACTAACACATCTTCAATCAACCCAACTGGACGCGCAGTGCTCCTATTAGCCAACTGGATCACTACACCTGTAGAGTGCAAAGGGCCAAGTCCAAGAGAGTTAAAAATAGACATGGACATTACATTAATAGAAGCACCTAAATCTAGCATGGCATGCTCAAATCTATAATTGCCTATAACACATGGAATGGTAAAAGTCCCTGGATCTTTGCATTTCTGAGGCATAGGTTGAATGAGGGCTGAAACATTTTGGTTCATATTAATTCTCTCATCACCCTTCAGCCGCCTCCTCTGGGTGCATACTTCCTTAAGAAACTTGGCATATTTTGGGATTTGCTTAATTGCATCCAGCAAAGGAATATTGACTTCCACTTTCCTAAAAGTCTCAAGAACATCTCTATCATTTTCACCCTCATCTTTCTTGCTCTTAACCAACCGACTAGGGAATGGAGCCTTAGTGACATGCCTAGGATGTAGTTCAGGAATGCTTTTCTTGGGGGCCTTGGAGTGTTGCTCCACTTCATTTACCTCCTTAGGCTCTTGCTCTTTCTCTTTAGTGGCTTGTGGAAGAGATGGGAATTCATCTAACTTCTTCCCACTTCGCAATGTGATGGCACTCACATTTTCCCTCAGATTTAGCTCTGGTTGTGAGGGAAGTCTCCCATAAAGTTGGCTCTGAACCTTGTTGATTTCTTTGGCCAGTTGCCCCACTTGGTTCTGCAAGTTATGAATGGTGGCCTTTGTCTCTTGCTGAAACTGAATATTATTAGTGGCCATTTGCTTCACCAACTCCTCTAGTGAAGGCTCAGGTTGCCTAGGAGCTTGAACTTGTTGATGCCTCAGAGGAAAAGGTGTTTGCCTCTACTGAAATCCTGGAGGTCCATAGGTTAGAGGTTGATTTTGGGGCTGCTTTCCATAGCTCAAGTTAGGATGATCCTTCCACCCCGGATTATATGTGTTCGAGTAGGGGTCGTAGTTGTAAGAAGGTCCAGAATATCCCCCTACTGTTTTTACCTCCTTATTTGTGTCTTCTTGAATAGTGGGACACATATCAGTGGGATGTCCTGAAGAGCAACAAATCCCACAAGCATTCACTGCTGTTTTTTCATTGTCCATTAACCACTGAACTATGGCAGTCAACTGGGTCATTTATTGTTGCAGACTGGCCATTTCTACCTATTTTACTGCTCTCACTCTAGTATCATTTCGAGTGAAAAATTGTTAAGTGTTAGCAGCCATCCTAGAGATCAAATTTCGGGCCTCTTGAGGAGTCTTATCAACCAAAGCTCCTCCACTAGCAGCATCAATCATGTTGCGGTCCATAACTAGCAAACCCTCATAGAAGTACTGAATCAAAAGTTGTTCACTAATTTGATGTTGAGGGCAACTAGCACATAGCCTCTTAAACCGCTCCCAGTAATCATAAAGTGATTCCCCATGCCTTTGCTGGATGCCGTAGATTTCTTTTCGGATGGTTGCGGCCTTTGAGGCAGGGAAATATTTGTCTAGGAAAGCTCGAGCCATATCCTGCCATGTTTGGATGGATCCGGGTGGCAAGTAGTATAGCCACTCCTTTGCAGAATCTTTCAAAGAGAATGGGAATGCCCTTAGCTTGACTTGATCCACTGGAATTCTTGCAGGCTTCATGCTAGAGCACACCACATGGATCTCCTTCAGGTGCTTGTTGGGGTCCTCTCCGGCTAATCCATTGAAAGATGGTAAAAGATGGATCAAGCCAGACTTCAACTCAAATGCCTCCTCATTTACTAGAATTTCTATGCATAGAGGTTGTTGATCTATGTTTGGAGCACCAAACGTCCTCAGAGTAGATTCTGCCATCACCACTTCTTCAAGTGTCTCCTCAGATATCTCAGAATTTGATAAATCTATGTGGCGGGCAGCTTTGACGTCGGCAGGTGTGAATTGCAGAGGAAACTTTGAGCTGACTTGTTCAAAGTAATGCCTTAGATTCCTCAATTGCTCGTTTACGTCACCACTGGACATGAACGCCTTCAAAACAGTCGAAAAACAGGAAGAAAAGAATTAAAAACTGAAATGAAAACAGAGTGAAAAATAGGAAACAAACTAATAGCGCAATTGAACAATTAGTTCCTCGAGAACGGTGCCAAAATTTGGTGTGGTGTGGATTATGATTAAAATTTAGAATGAAAATAAGTTGCCAAGTTCCACCAAAAATAAAAACCTTGCAACCAGTTGTAGTTAGCAAGGGTCGATCTACAGAGAACTAATTCAATTAACACTATAAGTTGAATCCTAATTTAAACACTCAAAAACAGTAAACAATAAAACAGGAGTTTTGTTTGTGAAAATTAAAAACAGAAATTGAATCCAAGACAAAAAACAGTAAATATAATCTGAAAAATCAATTAAAAGATAATGGTTAAGAGATGAAATTCACCACTAGATTTATATGATTATGCTAGCCCACATATCCTTTATACCAACATGATCAATTATGTTTTTATGTGATTGTGAGATTAATTCTCTATTTTCCTTAAGTTTTGGTTAATTCAACAACTGCTCAAATCAATCCCTAATCAATAGTTATTTATAAAGCAACCGCTCTTACACCTACTTATTGATTGCATTAAGATTTAGAAAACCAATCACACTAAGATCCAATCTCACACTGGGATTAAATTACTTAGATCATATGCCTCACTAGTCCTACCACCGCAACCGCGCATAGCAATCCTAGTTTTACCACTTTCAAAATTGGCAAAGAGTATAAAAACCTTTATACCAAATTAAGAACAGAAACATATGAATAAAAACACAATTGTATTGATATAAAGAAATATGTAAGAATCACATAATCAAAACTAGAGTTTCATCTTCCCTTAACCATATAAGAAAACTAGCCACACATGGCAAATTCAAAACCAAAAGAATAACAGAAGAACAATATTGTCAAGAATAGAAGTGCAGAAGAAAACTAAAGATCAAACTAGTTTCCAAAGGTTAGGGATGATTGATCTCCAATTGCTCGAACCCGAGACTCCAATCTTCGATCCAATCTCTTTCTCCCTTGTTCTTGGTCTTCTCCTCAGCCTCTTGGCAGTTTCCAGTCCAGACTCTCTTTTTAAGACCCTAGGCAACCCTATTTATATTTTTGGATACCTAACACATCATTAGAATTCATATCTAACGTTCTGATATGATGACACGGGCCGTTTCATTTAACACAGCCTACCCCGTGTCAAGTTCTGGTAACACAAATTCAAGTATTTTGCAAGTCAGAGGAAGACACGGCCTACCCCGTGTCATTTGGCACGGGCCGTGTTGATGGTCAATGCTCAAAACTGGATCCTCTTTTGAAGACAAAGATGTACATGGCCTACCCCATGTCATATGACACGGGTCGTGTTATTGGTCAGGTCCATGTTGAAAATCCAGAGAAGGACACGGCCCACCCCGTGTCATGTGACATGGGCCGTGTCACTTATTTTCTTTAAATTCCTCTTTCTTTCTTTGCTTCTAGGGG
The DNA here is from genome assembly GCA_029884605.1 of Ormosia emarginata. NCBI lineage: Eukaryota > Viridiplantae > Streptophyta > Magnoliopsida > Fabales > Fabaceae > Ormosia > Ormosia emarginata. The sequence continues at coordinate 6,737,749 of JAQQTP010000056.1, read as the reverse complement.
TGATATTGATCTCTTGAAAAACACAATGCAATTATGAGTGCTTATAAACATACTTAAGCATAGTTTCACAATAAAAATCCGATTAAACTTCATATCCAGAAACTTAGCTAAAAGTTAACAATTAAACACACATGAAGTCTAATTAGATCAAACATAAGACACTCAAGATATAGAAATAATCGATAGATCGTTAATCAACACACCCAAACCAGTTGAATGTAGTTGAACATACATCAACCATACCACATCCATATTCACAATTCCCTATTTCTAGTTCAATTGAAATACTAAAATCATGCAATTGATGGCCAATCAATAATAAGCATTAAGCATAGATATGGAAGAACAAAACCAATTTCATTGCAAGAATACTCAATCAAATTACAAGATAATCAAATCCATAGCAAGATCCTAGAGAGCCCTTAGAATAGGGTTTAGTTACACATCATGAAAGAGGAGAACACAAAAGAAATCACAAGATCCATCAAGTTACAAATCAAGAGGGAAAAGGGAAAGAATGAACAAAAATGGAGAGAATCCAAGCTTGATCTTCCTTCTTGATCTTGATTCTCCCTTGAATCACCTCCTATCCTAATGGGTTCCTTCTCCTCTCACTTGCTCTCTGAGTTTCGTGTTTGGCTTCCAAACTGAAGATGCCCCTTCTCCTTTCAAAAATCAGATAATAAAGGCTAATCTCGTGTGGCAGGATTTTTCCCACGCCTAGGTGTGGTTAAGACTCACGTGTTGTCAAGTGCTGGCCATGCCTAGGCGTGACTTTCCCACGCCTAGGCATGGGTGTCTCTGTCTGAAAACCCTGAAAAACTGAAAGGGTCACGCCTAGGCGTGGATGGCTCTGCCTGGAATTCCTGCGAAACTGAGAGGGCCACGCCTAGGTGTGGATTTGTCACGCCTAGGCGTGGGTTGGCCACTCTTCCTTCTTTCTTGCATCCTTCCCCAATTGAGCTCCTATTTGCTTCATTGTTCCTTCTAAGACTTTTCTACCTTGATTATCTATTTCAAAACAACATCAAAGTCCATCAGACCATAATCAATTCAAATCCCTAAATAAAACCATTAAACATTTGATTCTCAATCAATTGAGACCACAAGCTTAGATCATAAAAATTTATACATGAATTGAACCTTTAAACTTCAGAACTTGAAGATAGCATGCTCATGTTCATTCAAAATTAAGTAAAACAACTTCATTTCCTGAAGTTATCAGTGTGCTTAACAGATACAAAAGTTCTAACATAGAAATTTTAGCCATTCTTTGACTAAAATCCCACTTTGCTTTTTGTCTAGATAGTTCTAGACAATTACACAATTTCTCTTATTGTCTTACATGGCCAAAGCAGAGGCAAAATGGAACACCAAACAATAGGTCCAACGTGAAGGAGAAAGAGAGAAAGAGAAGAGAAGAAAGGAGAAAAATTAAGAGGAGAAGGGAAAAAACTCAAGGAACCAAGGCAAGGAGTAAAGTTAGGGGATTTTACCTTTCAAATTACTCTTCTTCTTCCGTGGAACTTGAAATAAAATTTTTGGTTCATCTAGGTTGAGGCTCATGGCCAAGCATAAAAAAAAAGAGAAGAAGAGGAATTCTTGGTTAATTGATGCTTTAAGTCCTATATTCAATTTAGAAATCTTTGAGTTCATGGAACTTATGACCATAACTTGGATTTAATAGGAATATTTTGTTTGAATTCATTCTTATCTTCTATTGATTCTTGTCTTGTATTGAAATTTTGATGTTAATTGAGATTAGAACAATTTTAAAGTTCTTTCGAAGGGCATGTCCAAACCCTAATCCTAACTTGGATCATGTAAGTGAATTTTTGTATAATACATAATTCTAACAACTTTGTAAAATAATTTAGTGTATAAGTACAAAAATTTATTTAATTGTATCCACCATGAAGCTCTCGGCCATGTACACTTTATGAAGAAAAATATTGAATTTTGTATGTTATATCTATGGTTATTCAAGAATTTAGTGATTAAAAATGAATAGAATGGTTATTCTTGTAATTTGATTACATGATTGATGATTATGTGAATTTTGGCTACACTTGAAGAATCTACTATTTGAATTTTTGTATTAAACCTTTAGATGCTTATTATAGCCCTAATTGGTGATAATGATTAAAGTGTATTTGCATAAAAAGGTATTGTGTATCAAATGAGTTGAAGTTGTACATTTGTTGAAGATTGTGATCTTATTAAGAATGTATGGAATAAAATGATGAAATGTATTTGTATTGCTCATTGATATGTATTAAAGATTAGATTGCTCCTTGAGTATTCAAGTAGAGCTTATGGATTGCATTGGTTGAGCTAGAATATATAACTGAATGAAAAATAATTGAATATTTGATCATATGAATCAAATGAGTTTGACATTGTATATTTGTTGAGAGTTGTGAAATGTGATGATGGAATTTGTTATAATGCTCCTTGATTATTCAAGTTGAGCTAGGTTTTGCATTGAATATGCTCCCTTTGATGTTAAGGTTGAGCTAGAGTGTGAATTTGTATTATTCTCTTGACTCTGTAAGGTTGAGTATGTACCTGAATCAAAACAAAGATGAATTGAATTCCAATGATAATGAATGTGATCCTCGTACTTGGAGGTGATCCTAGACATTTGGTATATTGAAGAGGTGGTATTACCGTCATTATCTATTGGACATAATACTCGTATCTGGAGTTGGTCCTAGAATTTATATTGTGTGAGAGATTATGAGAATACTTCTCGTACCTGGGGAAGTTATTATGAGAATAGATTATAAGAATAGATTATGAGAATACTTCTCGGACTTGGGGAAGTTAATATGAGAATTCTTCTCATACCTAGGGAAGTTAATATAAGAATGATATTTAGTTTATTATCCTTGTACCTGAATGATATAATCTAAACCTCGTACTTGGAGGCAATCTCAAATTCTTGTATCTAAAGGATATGTTTCAAAAGTAAATGTCACATATTTTAGATAGTAAATAAGCTAAAATTAGAATAAACATTGACACTTAACTTGAACTTGTATGTCATGATAGGACTTGTATATGTATTTGGATGCTTGAATGAGATTAATATTATGGTAATTGTATTTGGAAATGTTTTCTGGGAATTAACTTTGATAGTAAATTGCATTGTTGATATTGGATATTTTTGAAAACTATAAAAATGGAATTCTGTTTCGGGAAGAGGAAGGACCAGATTTGGTAGTTTGCCACCTTCCTAGCTATATATATATATATAAGTACGTATTTAACTTAAGTTTCAAAGAAACGTATTTCCCCCTGAATTAGCTAGAAATAGTATGATGACACATTTTTATAGCCTACTAAGAATTCTTTGAATTCTCACCCCGCGTATTTTGTATTTTTGTATTATTTCTAGGTGTATAAAAGACTCCATCAAGTAGAAGAGGAGATCATAACCATGAAGAAAGATTTTAGTAGTAGAAATTAGAAGGGTATTGTGAAGAAGGTTGTATAAGTATTGCCATAAAGGCATATGTTAATGTATTTGTATAATGTTCGTTTCGATATATGTATACTGTAATACTTACAACAGGCTCATACTTTCATGTATATATGATAAATGTTTTCTCAAATTTATTATTGGTATCAAAATGACATACCTAATCCTAGTCTAATGCATGATCCTGGACATGTTATTAGTACTAGTATTAGGATGTTACACATAAGGTCTCAAAATTAAACATTAAGAGTGCAGAAAAAGTAAAGAGTAGAAAACAAAAGAGAAGGAGGAAGAGAAGAGAGGAGAGAGGGAAGAAGCAAGAGAGAAAGTGAGAAGTCAGAAGGTGAGGGAATGCCCTCAATTTTAGACTTTATGTAACACCCCAACTTTAGGATAAATGATCGTTATGTTCTGATTGTATTGTTTTAAGTCTTTCTGTATGATATAAAATTTATTTGACTGTTTCAAGTTCATATTTGAGTGTTTTGTGTGATTTGCTCCGGGTCAGGAAAATAATAATTTTCGGACTGAGGAAATCTTATTTTAATTATTCGGAGCTGGAGGATCTTACTAAACTCAATTCTGAGTGATATGGTTGTTAATCTTTTAATTTTTAAGATTTAATTGTGCAATAAAATAATTTTATATTATTATAATAGTATTTTATTAGTCAGTGTAAATAAATGATAGTGGACTCGGAAATGTCCGTGGGACCCACTTTTGGTTTGTAGGACCCACAATTGATTTGTGGGACCCACGTTTAATTAAAGTAGTCAATGTTAGTGGCTTGATTTGTTTTGAACCAATAGGAATTAAGTCAACGAAGAGGGCTTGACTTGTTTTACACCGTTGGATGAAAAGGTTGAGTTTTGAATATCAATCGTTGATCTAATCTATGGTTATAAAGGATGAGCTTGGTGAGGAAGGCTTGGATATCAACCTTTGATTTAATAGACGGTGGAGATTAGTCTTACAAAAATGGTTAGAAACATTTGTGACCATTGGATGAGGAGAAATGTAGGGAGGATCTTGACCCTTTATTGTTTAAGATGAATCTAATGGCTAGAATTGCATGGAGATAAGATCTAATGGTTTAGATTTGATCATATTACTACCTAATATCAACCATTGATATGATCAATGGCTCTTGAAGCTTAGATTATAAGAATGTTGATTAATTAGTAATGTAACTAATTAATTTAATTAAGTTAGGTTAAGTGTGCTTAGAAGCTTAATGGGATTAGTAGCTTAATTAATCACCATTAGGAAGGAACATTCAAGAACACATGACATTGCATGTTACTAGGCTTATGACAAGGCTTGGATTAGCCAATGGAAGACAAGCTTGGTGATCATGTTTTGATCTCAACCCTTGATAAAGTCTAAGGCTTGGATGGAGTCTTGGAAGTCAAACAAAGTGACCATCTTTCTCTCCTTTGAGCTCCACGCCCATGCATTGCTTTGGAGACTATTTTCACTTCATTTCCATCTTTGTTATCACACTTTCTCTCTTCTCTCTCTTCCAAAAACACAAACCACCATTGTTGTTCATCTTGGAGACCATTCGGCCTCACCATCTACACCACCATCCAACTACCCAAAATTTTATCCAACCTACTTTTCTAAACCTAAACACTATTCTAAGAACATCTCTAGTTGAGAGTTCTTCCAAAATCTATCATCTAAAGCTTGGAAAATTTCTTTGGAGATTTTCCGTAGAAGGTGAAAATCCTTATTTTTCATTTCTAACTTTTTTTTCAAGGTTCTAAGCCATGATTTATCCATGATTTATGATTTTCTTCCATAGTTATAACTCTTTAAATTTTTGTTTAAGATCTTTAAGGTGTCTTGAAGGAGATCACGGAATCCATAGGAAGGAGAGTAGTAGATTTTGTCTTCCCTTAAGGTAAGAGGGAGATTTAATCTCATCAACCATGTGTGGTAATGAGAAAATGGACTTGTATGTATGTGAAGAATCCATAAGGATTCACTTGTGTTGATTGTTTAAAAGCTTTCTTACTTGTGTTTGATATTGTTTGTATGCATGTCTACAAGCTTTAAAATATATTGTATGTGTAATTATGCATGAATATTACTTAGGATATGAATAACATGTGAGGTTTGCATGAGTGTTCCAAAGAACACAATGAAGAGGCTCACGGCCTCAACCAAGAAAAGAGAACCAAAATGTTCTCAACCATTTTCAAAAAGGAAGGACTTAATGGAAATAGGTAAATGAATGAATTTCAAAATGTTTTAGAAGAAGAAAAATGATCCAAAGATCAAATGCCAAGACTTTATGAAATTCGGCCAACATGCCTTATAAATGAGTGATCAATCAAAAATTTATTTTCTAAGTGTAGAGTTAATGTTTTACCTAAAAAGAATACATTTATAATGAATTTCCAAGGTTTAAAGAAGTAAACCAATTTTTATTAGAAATATGACATAGAAGAAAAATGAATAAAAACCCTTGAAAAATAATTACTTTTGAATTTTAAAGTATAATGATAATTACTAAAGTGGATTTAGTAATAATAAACTAAGAAAACGAATTTTTAGAGGAAAAACGTAGAAAGTGCAATTTTAATAGATTTTATAGACAAAATGCTGTCAAAATTTATTAAAAACAGACAAATAAAAGAGAATGTTTTACATTATATTTATAACGTAAGAAAAATTATTTTACGTAGTTTTAAAGTAGTAAAAATAGCTTATGTAGTTTTAAAACAGAGATTTTAAAGCTTTTCGGTTAAGAAAACAATTTAAAAATCTTACGCGATTGAGAAAACAATTTAAAAATATTACGCGATTTTAAAAATAGCAAAATATATTTACGCGATTTAAAAACGTTTGTAAAAATGACAAGATTGTGAAAACGCGATAAAATTTCTACGCGATTAATTGGAACAACGAGTTTTTACTGTCGGGCCAAAGTGGTGGACCTGGACATGTGGAAATACAGGTACTGTCAAGTTAGACATACTGTATTTTGGACATGTGAAAATACAGGTACTGTCAAGTGGGACGTACTGTATATTTGAGAATTTTGCCATTGAGGGCATTTACGTAAATATGAGAATATTTTTGAGACTAAGGGTAATTTGATAATTACTATTTTTATTCATGCATTGAGTTGTGCCAATATGGTTGATTATTGGTGAATTGATTGACGAGGTGAATAACACCGTGTTGTCGGTGTGATAAGCGTAGTGTGGTTCATTTCTTTGTATGGACTTGGAGGCATTAGTGTGCGGAGTATTCCACATATGGATAGTTGGTCACTCCTCTAGGCCGGGGTAACTGGCAACACACTAGTGATCTTGTAAAGACTATTTTAGTACAATGCCTGTAGTTACAAGATTTATGGACTGTGTGCTACTACACGATGGATTGACAGTGGGCTATAGACACAACGTAAGACAGTGCAATAGTTTGGTTAGGCAGCCTAAGGTACTTATAGTTCTTTATGGGTCATTCTCTCTAATATCTGTGTCTAGCTCCATGGAGTAGGAATGAGTCGTATTGCATTTGTATTTGTATCATGCATCATAATATTATTATCTGTGATATTATATGATACTGTTGTATTAGAATTGCTGTATTAAATTGTTTTATTTACTTACAATGTTATGGCATGCTATATTGTATGAACTGTATATCTATTGTATTTAGTATTTTCTTATTTGCCATGCTGGTATTGATGTATGATTATCTCACCTCTCTATATGTACTATTTTATGTATTTATTAAATTATGTTATAAAGAGTTTGAGGAAGAGGATCAGCCTCTTAAGTGTGAGTATTCTGAAGAGGAGCAGCAGTAGCAGACGAGGGATCAGTTCGATGACTGCGAACCTTCTGATCATCCATATCCGCTAGATTGACTTTAAGGATAGCGTTGCCAGGATTTCTTGGTTTCGTGAGATTCGAATTTCACGGGGGTTCGACGGCCTGGCGACTGCGAGAGGATAGAGATTCAGTTGTCTATGTGGGACGGTTGACTGTGTCCCTACGAACTGAGTTTGATGGGGAACCTGAATTTACTACTACTCTGTTTTTGCATTTAGAGTTGCCGTTGTCTATTAGGCGTTACTGGGAAGGGATGTTCCATGCACCTAGTGAGATCAGCAGTGTATTGATAGCACGGACTCGTGTCCGTAGTGCTTCGAGACATCCTGGATACCTATCACCTGAAGTTTCATCTGAGAGTGATCCTTCAGAGGGTTAGGGATCTATGATGTGCACTTGGGCACTTTTTGATGTAGTATTATATTAACTCTTTACAGTTTTGTTTAAATATTTTGTAGTTGTATATTATTTGTACTAACTCAAAACAAAATCCTATGTATATTATGTGTGATGACAGTTTGTTTTATTTTATGTTCCGTGTTATTTTATTTAGTAATATCATGTATAAAGGAAAAAAAAAGTTTACAACCCGTATTATTTATGTAACAAATGTTTGACAACTTGGGTAATATTTATTTATCTATTTTTATTTCATTGCATTTCATAAATGTGACATCCCCACAAGGGTGTTACACTTTATCTCCCACATAACAGACACTAGAAGCAAAATTACAAGTTTGTCCCTATCTTAGACTCTTCCGCTTCCAATTAGCTTTAATTAGACACTGAATTTATAAGATTTGGACACCTAATGAAGGAGTTATGGCCAAAACACATTTAATAGCTCCTAGATTTGTCATCTCCTGTCAGACATTAAAAACCCTATCAAAACGTCACTTTTTTTATAAGTGATTTTCATGAAGGTTGAAGGGGTTTGTCCCAGATTTCCAATGGAGCTAGTTCCAACCCATTCTGACTCATACTGCCCAAGATACAGCCCAATCTTTGCACACTACTTAGGTTCGAGTTATAGCACCTTTGTTCTGACTTTCAGGCTCAGTATAACTCACTAGACATCCTATTCAGCTCTGGAGCTCTTCACCAAGTTGTATAGCTTCCTGGTGGCTTTCCTACAAGGTAAAGTTCATAAACTTTAAATGTCTATAACTCAAGTTATACCTGAAATACAGAAGCAGTGTAAAATTGCCACAATGCTGAAAAATACAACTAAACCCAATTTGAACCTAAGCTTATAAATGGTGGCCAAAACTAATCAGTTAAGCATATGAGAGGTCTAAAATGTTGAATATGATGGTTAACTAATATATAAAAATGGTGTTTATCATAGACAGTAGGGTATTAGACACTAGAAGACGCCCCTAAGACTTCTTAGCTTAATGGCCTGACAAAAAAGATGAACAAGACACTGATGGAGAGAGTTAGATGTTTGCTTTCCGAAGCAAAGTTACCTGGATCTTTTTGCGGTGAGGCTTTGTATACTACTGCACCTATTATTAATTTATCTAATATTATTGCTTTACAGGTTGTTGTTCCTAATAGGGTGTGGTATGGAAAGGATGTTTCCTATGACCACTTATGTGTCTTTGGGTGTAGATCATTTATACATGTGCCCAAAGATGAAAGGTCCAAGTTCGATGTCAAGACTAGGCATTGCATCTTCATTGGCTATGGTCATGATGAGTTTGGCTATATGTTGTATAGTCCAATTGAGAAGAAGCTTGTTAGAAGTCGTGATGTTATTTTCATGAAGGATCAGACCATTGAAGATATTAATAAGGAAAAGAAGTCAGATTCTCTGAGTACTAATGGTTTGGTTGATATTGATCTAGTTCCTAAGCCTTATATGCCTGATGTAGCTGACTTTGGCAATCATGATGATGTACATAATCATATTCAGGGTGATCAAGTTGAGGATGTTGCTGATAATGTTGCCGATGAGGTAGATGCTTCTGCTCGTGAGGTCGTTGATGAACCTGTTGTTCCACTTAGGAGGTCTTTCAAATATCTTATTCCCTCTACCTGTTACTCATATGATGAATATATGCTCCACACTGACGGAGGAGAACCTGAGTGTGCTATAAAGATGCTATGGAGAATGAATAGAAGGCAGAATGGGTTGCAACAATGAATGATGAGATGAAATCCTTGCTTGACAACCATACCTTTGAGCTGGTCAAGTTGCCTAAGGACAGCAAAACTTTGGAAAATCAGTGGGTTTATGGTTGAAGAATGATGAAAATACTTCCACTCCGAGATACAAAGCTAGATTAGTTGTACTGTCAAACAAATGGGATTGATTTTAAGGAGATCTTCTCACCAGTTGTTAATATGTCTTCCATTCGAGTTGTTCTTGGTTTGATAGTCTGTCTTGATTTAGAGGTTAAGCAGATGGATGTGAAAACTACTTTCCTTCATGGTGATTTGGAGGAGGAGATTTACATGGAGCAACTTGAGGGTTTTGTGGTGAAGGGTAAAGAAAATTATGTGTGCAGGTTGAAGAAAAGTTTGTATGGTTTGAAACAAGCCCTGAGGCAATGGTACAAGAAGTTTGAGTCTGTTATGATTCAGCAAGGATTCAAGAAGACTACTTTTTATCATTGTGTATTTGTGCAAAAAAAATTTGGTAATGAATTCATCATTTTATTGCTTTATGTTGATGATATGTTGATTGTTGGTCATAATTCTTCTAAAATTGACAGGTTGGAAAAGGAGCTTAGTAAGTCTTTTGTGTAACACCCTGAAAAACATGTTAGGCTTGTATATAGATACAAAGGTAGCCTAATACTTGCTTAACATGTCTGTTTAATTTTGTGGCTTTCTGAGTATGTTCAGTCACTTTTCTGTAGCACTATATGTGAAATATAGCTGTTATTAGCCCAAAATTAGCTTAAACTGCTTAGTTAATAGAAACAAATGTGGAGGATTTGTTTCAAGGTCACAAATATGTTGAAGATGATATGGTTAAAATTTGAGGTTAATTAGAGTTAGTTTAGTATTTTTAAGCATACTAATTGTGTGTTTTAATGCTAGATTGACTACCAACAAATATGGAAAAATATGAAAATGGTGAAACAAGTTTTTTTTAATGAATCATAGGATTTATTTTAAACTTGTTGAAAGTTAGGAAACTTAATTTGGTGAAATCTAGTGTTCTTAGCATATCGGGAGTTTAGTAAAAGAAGTCAAATTAGACTTTTCTTCCTCACTTTTCTCACAGTTGAGGCTGAAAACAGAGAGGAAAGAAGAGAGAATGAAAAGGAAGGAAAGAAACAAGAAAAAGAGAAGAAGAAAAGGGGAAAAACTAGAGGATCAAGATCAAAGCTTGAAGGAGGGTCCAAGAGCAAGTTCAAGACTTGAAGATCAATATCTTCTTCATCTTTAAGACAAGAGGTAGGGGTTCTTGAGTTTGAAACTTCATTCTTTCTCATTTTTCATGTTTAGGCTATTTTAGTTCTAGCAATTCAGCCATTGGCTCTTCATCCTTACCTCAGCATCCATGAAACTTGAGCTTGCCAAACCCAGCAACCTTAAATTTGTAAAACTCTTGATGCTTAATGATTGCATTTTCTGAGAAACAAACCTTATCATTGCGGCATGGATATTGTTCTGAAGTGAATTTAGAAGGATACATGAGATTGTCACGCTACTGTAATTTCCTTCTTGTGTAGCTGTAGTAGAGAGTGTTGAACCAAGGGGGTGAGTATCTGCAAAGGGACTCCAACGCTCAAGTCAGGCAGCGCACAAGAAAAGTGTATGCTGTAAGATTCGTGTTACCTTAATAGGGTGACTTAGCCTGGAATTTATAGAGCGTGACTGGAATCGTAATATGATCAGTATTGAATGCAGGTATTTAGGAATTGTATCCTGTTAAGGATTGTCTCCCTTTTATTGCTAGAGAGGATCCCTATAATATATGAACGTTGATATTGTAGTTATCAGTGACTGGAGGCAGTTATGGGTCATATAATCTTGCAAGATCATGATTGGCAGTTACAGATATTTCAGGGTATATCCACTGCACAGTTCTAGTGAGCTTGGTATTATAGCCCAATGTCATAGCCCATTGCTTCTAGTTCCAGGGTCCTGACACAAGGCTTAGCTGGGGTATCCGTGGCAGATGCCAATGGTACACATGTCAAGCCTGATCCCACTAGACGGGATCCTATATCACAATCTAGAACAGTTGACCCCAGCTTGGCACTTAGATAGAACAACTGAGTGTGAAGGTACATAAGTTTTAATGAGAGCACAAGGCACATAATGAACCAAAGAGCCTTAACATTGTTACCGGGTCTCGCAGTTTCTTGCACAAAAGTCGAGGCATGTTGTCACAGAATACCTCTGGGGTTGGCATATGAAATCGAAATACGTGATGGATTACTGCTTCCTTCGTCATCCCGTTATCCGAGGTGTGTCCTTTGTTGCCCCCGTGCATGGTCTCACAGGGTTTTTGTCTTTTCTTGCAACTTGCAACAATTTGAGCTTTCTTGGGAAATTGTTGCTTTGACTTTGTTGGGAATTAAAGATCTTTTAAGAGGAGATCAATTTCGTACTGTTTCCCAACTGCCCGCTACTCCCATGACTAATCAAAAGATGGGAGCATTAAAAAGCAAATTCCATCATGTGATCAGTTCACCTTTCTTGGGACCAATCAGAATGCTTCATTTTCTCTATAAATAAGGAATGTATATATTGAAGCTAGCACTCCCTTCGTTGCATATCTTTTGTTCTGAGATTCTGTTTAAGAATGATCATCTTTCAGTGAATGCTTTCCCTTTCATTTTCTGTACACACATGAAGGGTTTTTCCCTCTGTTTTACTGTTCTTTCCAAAATCTATGAAGGTGTTTACTTTTCTGCAACTAAGCCCTCCAGTGGGAACCATTCTTTCTCAGTGTAATGTCCTAGTCGCCATGCATTTTGGGGGACAAGAGCCTTTCTCTCCCGGCGTATGTAGGAGTGTTTGATCTACCCGCTCCTGCTAGGGAGGAGTGAGGTTTCTGTCGTGGTGCATGGAGACAATTAGATATGCTCTGTCCTTGTCTCTCTTCCTTCCGGAGTGATTTAGAGGCACCAGACCGGTCCTTAACTCTCTCATCTTAAGCCTAATTAAAGTGATTTCCGTGGACAAAGAAAGATAAGAGGTCAAAAATAAACTTTAACCTAGGGGCAAATTAGGATTCTTAATTATTAAGTTAGTTATTTTGTTATAATCCGGGATAGATAAAAACCCTAGTCATTTTTACTTGATTCTTCTACCTAGAGTTTTCTATTTTCTTTTTGCAAATTATGTGTGGCAGCTATGGAGAGCTAATTATTTGAGATCAATCCAAGGATGTTGAGGAAATTCTAGTTTGACTTTCAGATATTGTTCCTAATTCCAATTTTGAATTAAATTAATTATTTTCTTCTTCTCTTGATTTGGATTTCGAATTACATGATTAGAGATTTCTGTTGTGTGATGTGATTTGATTGAATCCTTAATCCTAATTAAGATTTGTGATTAAATTATGATTAAGTAATTGTGGTTTAGTCACATGAATTGAATAAGGTTAAGTTGGCAGATTTGTTAATTTGGGTTAATTGAATTCTTGTTATTAAACTAACATAGGTTGCATGATTCTAGTGATTGCGGACTTATGAATTGTTTGTTGGTTAAATTCTAAGTGAAAATCTAGTATTGAAATCTATGTATTGGATGCAGAGATTTTGGTCAATTATAGATTAACCAATTAATTCAATCAAGATGCATGTTTAGTGATCGATGACAAGCCAACTAGATTTCTGACGGTTTCTTGGATTGGTTACTTTGCGATTTGATTCTTTCTTATATTTAAATATTATGTTTACATTATTCATACACAATCCCCCCTTTGTGATCTTGATTTGGTGATTGGTATCTTGATCCTCAAGAGATGACTTGGTTCGCTGCCTTGTACTACAAGTTATTGGTAAAAGTGGAATTTTATTATTTGGTTGAGCTCGACACTTGAATCAAATTTAGAACCATTGTCAGGGATCATTAGATGCTAATTAATCATTTAAAGACTTTACCTAACCCATTTTCTTCTTTGTTTTTGTGGTTTTCAGGCGAAGACGGGTGCTTTCGAGTCAATTTCTTGAATTTTGTATAGAATATTATGCTCAGAGCGATCTGCAACTTGCTCAATTGAAGTAAAATGGCATTTTAAGCAAGGCTCATTATTTGTAATGAGGTCACTTAGATTTTGGGCAAATTTCATAGTTTAGACCACTTTTCAATTTTTTAAGATTTTTTATTACATTTTTTAGTTTCATTTTTGTGTAGTTTTCAGGTTGTGGTAGTCCCATAATTTTTAAAAATCTTTAGATATAGTTTTGTTGAGTTTTTGTGTGATTTTTACCATTGCTTTGTGTTTTTTAGTTTTTGTTTTGAGTCAGTTTTGAGTCCCTATAGTGTTATCTAATATGGCTAGGTCTTCTAATAGTCATATACTTGATATTGATCATGAAACTAAAAGAACCTTGCATGTATTGAATAGGACTCGTTGGATTAGTGCAAGCATAACATCAGAGGTTGAGACTAACATTGATTTTGAACCTGAAGGTGAGCATATAGATCACACTACACCTATGGCTGATAACACTACATCTATAGCTGATAATATGCAAAATAGAACCTTAAAGGAACTAGTTACACCTAATGTGAACTATCAACCATTGTCCATTTAATATCCTGATTTGCATGTTGATTTTGAACTTAAATTTGATTTAACTCACTTGCTGCCTAAGTTTCATGGCCTTACAGGAGAGGACCCACACAAGCACTTAAAGGAGTTCCATGTGGTCTGTTCCACCATGAAACCACAAGGAATTGCAGAGGAACACATCAAGCTAAGAGTCTTTCCTTTTTCATTAGATGGTGTAGCTAAGGACTGGTTATACTACTTGTAACCAGGAGTTATCACTAGCTGGAATGACATGAAGAGACTTTTTCTGGAAAAGTTTTTCCCTGCCTCAAGAACTACTGCAATAAAAAAGGATATATGTGGGAGACCTTGTATGAATACTAGGATAGATTCAAGAAATTGTGTTCAAGTTGTCCCCACCACCAGATTAATGATCAGCTGTTAATTCAGTACTTTTATGAAGACTTGTTGCCAATGGACAAAAGCATGGTGGATGCTGCGAGTAGATATGCCCTAGTTGACAAAACCCCAGCTACTACTAGAGACCTAATTACAAACATGGTTGCTAACTCACAACAATTTGGTACTAGAATGATAACTTAAACCAGAGGAGTTAATGAAGACTAGGTTTTTAATGTTGATCAATAAAGGAAAGAGCATAGACTTGATGAACTGACTTCCTTGGTAAGACAATTAGCACTGGGACAACAATTACCTGTGCAAGGGCCTGCAAAAGTGTATGGCATTTGTTCTTGTCCTTTACATCCCATAGATGCATACCCTACACTTCAGGATGGTGGTTCTGTTTTTCCAAATCAATTTGTTGCTGCAGTAGGTGTCTTTCCTGGTAAACCATAATATCGGAAACAGCCTAAATATGATCCATTCAGACAACCGTGGCTGGAGAGACTATCAAAATCTGAGATATCGCAATGCATCATCACAACAACAGTAACAATTACAGTACTGGCAACCCTTCCAACAGCTAATGAGACAACAACAGTTTCAACCTCAAGTTGGACCAAGTAGGCAATTCTAGCAGCCTTTACAACAACCAAGTCTAGCAGCCACAAAATCTGAGCCTTCATTTGAGGATTTGGTGAAGCAGATGGTCACAAATAACATTCAGTTCTAGCAGAGGACAGAGGCCACCATACAAAATTTAGAAACTCAAATTGGACAATTGGCCTTTGCATTGAGTCAACTGTAGGCCCAAGGTTCTGGACAACTCCCTTCCCAAAAAATTCCCAATCAAAAAGGAAATGTGAGTGTCATTATGCTGAGGTCTGGAAAATCTGTAGAAGCATCACTTGAACCTCAACCAGCCAACAAGCATCAACTAATAGAAGAAATAGTTTATGATGAACCAGCTAAAAAATATAAGGGTAAGAAGAAATCAGTTGTTGCCGATGAGCAGCAGCAGCCTGCAGTGACTCTTCCCTTTCCACAGAGAGCCACTGAGATAAAAAAAAATACATAAGGCTGAGAAGGACAGAGAGCTCCTTGAGACTTTCAAGAAAGTGGAAGTTAATATTCTGTTGTTGGAAGTGATTAAGCAAATACCAAAGTATGCTAAGTTCTTGAAGGAACTGTGTACGTATAAGAGGCGGCTAAAAGGCAATGAAAGAATTAACATGGGGCAGAATGTTTCAGCCTTCATCCATCCTATGCCATAAAAGTGCAAGGATCCTAGGACTTTTACAATTCCTTGCATAATAGGAAATCACAGATTTGAGCATGTCATACTAGACTTAGGTGCTTCCATTAATGTAATGCCTATGTCTATTTTTAATTCCCTTGAACTTGGTCCTCTGCAGGTTGCAAGAGTGGTGATCTAGCTATCTAATAGGAGTAATGCTTACCCAGCTGGTTTGGTGGAGGATATGCTAGTCCGGGTGAATGAGCTAATTTTTCTTGCAAGTTTCTGCATTCTAGAGATGAAGGGGGAGTCACTATTCAGCAAAGCTTCACTCATTCTATAGAGACCTTTCCTCAAAATAGCACGAATAAAGATTGATGTGCATACAGGAGTTATTTCCATGGAATTTGGAGATTCCATTATGAGGTTTAATATTCTTGATGCTATGAAACATCCTATAAAGAACATTTTGTCTTTCATATTGATTTAATTGATGATTTGGTTGATAATTCATATGTTGACTTGTGTGAGGAGTTTCTTGAGATTACTAATTTTGATGACTATGTGTGTGATGATTTGTGTGTTTGTTGTTGTGATGGTGATAAGTTTTGTTCTGTGTGTTTTGAAATTTCTGTATTTTTGGGCTATGATGAATTTGTTCCTGTGTTAGCAGATTGTGCAACAAGTGATATATATGCAGAGGTTCAAGCAGCATAAGCAAAATCATTGCAGTCCCCTAGATTACTATCTTTTGTAGTGCAGCCATCAAAGTTAGAGCTAAAGTCATTACCCGAACACCTGAAGTATGCATACTTGGCAGATGATGAGCAGCTTCCTATGATCGTGGCCAAGAACCTCCTTGCTGAACAGGAGGAAAGACTACTACAAATTCTGCTAGAGCATAAGAAAATCATCAGATGGACTCCAAGCCATGGACAACAGGAGTTTGGCTTTGCAGATAATGTTTGTAATGGTCCTAACTCATACATAATAGCCACAAATGGTTTTAATGGTAGCTTGACACTTTGGGCACTGCTGTTAAATTATTGAAGAACATCATAATACCTTCCTAGTTGTTCTCCTTGATGTTTCCCATTATGGGACTTGCATAACGTCTTTGGGATCCCGGTCGAAGCCTTTATGCTTCAACCATAACTTGGTCATCACGTTTCAAGCAATCGAACCCCGGTGGAAGTTTCTTGTCAGCTATAACTGGACCTTGCTGAACCATTTACAAGAAGTCATCTGCCTCACTTGATAAAGATGTTTCTTCTTTCTTTCTTTTATTTTACTTGTCCTAGATTAATTGATGTTATTTTTTTTTAGTTTTACATTGAGGACAATATAGAATTTAAGTGTGGGGGAGGAATTTACATTCTATTTTCTATTTAATTCCTGTTTTTTGTGTTTAATTTTGTTTATGTTTTAATTGTCTATCTTAATTTTGATTTTGTCTTAATTTTCTGCTTCTGTTTCTATTTTTTGTTTCTATTTTCAGTCATTTCTATTTTTGAAATACGTGTTTTTAATTGCTTTCCAATGATGTTTTGGGATTTGTGAAGTTTGAGTTTCAAGCAATTGAAATTTAAGGTTCATAGCATGATTGAAAAAATTATCTTCCATCTTGAATTTGACATGATTGGTTTTGGATGTTAGATTGGTGGATTGAGTTTGATAGATGCATACTTTGTGAGATTTTGAGCCCATTGATAGATGGATTTAGCATTTATGTAATTCTCTTCCTTCTTGTGTGATTTTCACTCATGGATTTTGATCTCTCTAGAACTTGCTTTGATTCTTTATTAGGCTATATTTTCTCATGCATGCATGAATATGATTGCGACATTCTTTCTTTGCATTAGCTACTTTAGTCAAATAGCCAACCTTACATATTTTCCCTTGATTAATGTCATTGAGCTTATTTTCCTACTCTTTGTTGTTCTTAGCTCATTACATACCCTTAGTGAAAAACTATATTGTTCCTTTACCTTAGGGAATAGGAGAGCATTGGTCTTATCCTTGGATGAGCTCATGAATAAGTGTGGGGGAATCTTATATTGTTATTGTTGTTTGGTCTTGCTTAAGGACAAGCAAGGTTTCAATGTGGGGGGTGAAAATGTTATGCTAAATTATCTTGCAAAAAAAAGAAAGAAAGAAAAAGAATAAATGCAAGCAGGTTGTAAAAAAAATTGAAAAATAAAATAAAATAATAAGAGAAGGATTATGTAAAGAAAATGCGCATTATATGGAAGTAGGAGGTAAAATTTCATGCTAGTCATTTGAGTTCCTCCCCAATGCTCTTTTATTCTCTTGGGTATATAGCTTGTCATATCCATATGGTTTCCTTCCCTTACCTTGGCCTCATTACAACCTTGAATAAAGTCATTTTGATTTTTGTGTGCATGTGGTTTGAATAGTGAAGAAGTAGAAGGTAAGCAAGCTTATAGTCGTGCAATTTTCATGAGTTGAGTTAAGTGAAACACTTACCTTCTAGACATTTCTAACACTAAACACTTGAGGGAGTGAGAGTATATCTTGTGAGAATCTATCATTCTTGGTTTATGCTTTTCAATTGAAATTACCTTACTTATTGATTTGAGATGTAAAGAACTATCACTTCACGAATGTTTTGATCCCTTAAACTTCTTGGTTGCTATCCTTACTTGTAAACTTTTGCATTCTTGGATATCAATGGAAAATGAATCTCTTTGAGTTTTGGTTTTTGAGTTTTTGTGTTTCTTGTCCCTTAGTTTGAATCATTAGTTTGTCCAGGACGTGCAAAAGCTAAGTGTGGGAGAATTTGATAAACATGATTTTCATACTTTAGTTAACCCTCATATTTAGTCTCTTGGACCTCTTATATATTTAATTGATTGGTTTTGGCTACAATTTATAAGTTTGGGCTCAAGTTGGGCTTTATTGATTTTTTTCAGCTTTATTAGGATTTTACACTATTTTTGTATTTCAGTCATATCTTGAGTTTTAGATATTTAAAAATTATAAATATTACCTTGTAGGAAAGATAAGAGAGATCTCTACAATGTTCATGCAGGGCCCCAGAGCTGAATCAAATATCTAGTGGACCGAATTGAGCTTGCAAGTCAAAACTCGGGTTTTGTCATGTAACCCAAGCAATGTGTACTAATTGGTCCATAATTCAGGATTTAGGCGTGATATGGACTTGAAACTAGTGGCATTCGAAAGCTAAGACATAGATCTTCAACTCTAATGAGATCGTGAATTAAAACTACAACATCTTGATGGTGTTTCACTAATGTGAAGTCGACTGACGAGATTAGAGACCTGTTAAGAGTGAATTGAGTATAACTCTCTCCTTTTAAGCCCAATTGAAGTGATTTCGGTGGCCAAAGAAAGCTAAGAGGCCAAAAATTAACTGTAACCTAAGGACAAATTAGGATTCTTAATTTTTAAGTCAGTTATTTTGTTATAAAGAGGGGATCTGAGATAGATAGAAACCCTAGTCGTTTTTACTTGATTCTTCTACCTAGAGTTTTCTCTTTTCTTTTTGCAAATTCTGTGGGGCAACCAGGGAGAGCTAATTATCTGAGAACAATTCAAGGATCTTGAGGAAATTCTAGTTTAGCTTTGAGATCCTGTTCCTAATTTTGATTTTGAATTAAATTAATTAACTTCTTCTTCTCTTGATTTGAATTTCGAATTACATGATTAGAGATTTTTGTTGTGTAATGTGATTTGATTGAATCCTTAATCCTAATTAAGATTTATGATTAAATTATGATTGATTAATTATGGTTTAGTCATCTGAATTGAAGAAGGTTAGGTTGGTAAATTTGTTAATCTGGGTTAATTGAATTCTAGTTATTAAACTAACATAGGTTGGATGATTCTAGCGATTGCAGATTTATGAATTGTTTGTTATTTAAATTCTAGGTGATTATCTATTGTTGAATTCTATATGTTTGAAGCAAAGATTTCGGTCAATCATTGATTAACTAATTAATTCAATCAAGATGCATGTTTAGTTATTGATGACAAGCCAATTAGATTTTTGACGGTTTCTTGGATTGGTTGCTTTGCGATTTGATTTTCTTTCTTTTATTTAATTATTACGTTTACATTCTGCATACACAATTCCCCCCATTTGTGATCTAGATTTGTTTTGATTAGTATCTTAATCCTCAAGAGATTACTCAGTTCGCTGTCTTGTACTACAAGTTATCGGTAGAACTAGAATTTTATTATTTGGTTGAGCTCGACACTTGAATTATTCATAAATGTATAACTCTAGTTAGTCTAGTATGCATATAATAAGACTTTCATAGATATATCCAAATAATACATTTATCAATTACTAATGAGTATGGTCTATATAGGATGCAACAAAGAACACTTTGCACATTTTCATTTAAATAAAGTCAAATCCAATATTAATTTAATACCACTCATGTAACATATTATTGGATATATCCTATAAAAGATGCTATAAAGAATATGTGTGATTCTTATATGAAATATAACAAGATAGAGTACATGATCATGTATGATCTAATATAATCTAATAAGCACATCTATGTAGCATAAACATATTTTTTTTGTCTTGTATTTGTCATCATCAAAACTTAACATATTAAACAATTGGGACAAACTTATTTTTACATTTTAAACATAATCTTTGTGGAGTGGTTCCTGTTGTTATCAAGCTTTTTCAGGATTAAACAAGTATCAAGGAAGCTTTCTGGATAAATTGAAAGGTCTAAGAAGATCCATTTTTGACTTGAGAAAGTTCAAGTGGAATCTAAGAAAGTTCCTGAAGAACATGAGAAAGTTTAGTATGAGAAGGTCAAACACACTGAGAAATTTCAAGAAAATGAAGAACCTCCATTTTGATTAATCATGCAAGGATTTCAAACTAGCAAGATAAGTGTTTACAATTAGAATCCTCATGAAGAATCAACAAGAAGAAGGTGAATGCCAAAAGATAAGAAGATTGAAGTTCTTCAGGATTGAGAAGGTTGGATGAGAAAGTTAGCTGAGAAAGTTCAGTGAGAAGCTTTGTGCTGAGAACGTTCATGAGAAGGATGGCCATAAGAAAGTTAGTCAACCTTCTCACTTAAAGTTGATGCGCAAACTTAACAAGAAGAGGACAAAATAATGGTTATCTGCAAAAAGCAAGTATGGTTACCATTTGAATCATCCAACAATCACATTTTCGAAGTCTATAAAAGGATCCAAGCTTGAAGATCAGAAAATTATAAACTTTGAAGCTAATTTGACCAAGTGAACTATGAACTAAACCTTCTCATCTCTACCTACTGATTATGAAATCTTTAAATCCTTAGTAGGTGTTGTTGTTAAGCTTTCTCAAATATTTGTATCCATTCTTAGAGTGTTTTCAAGAGGCACCCAATTGAAACAAACACTGTTTTCCATCTCTTGATTCTCATTTGTTTTAAGTGAGCTTGTGGGTTATACAAGTCACTTGATTTTGAAGGTTTGAGCCTGAAAAGGTTGTGCTGAAGAATACTTGTTATTTAGCCTGAAGAGGTTATGTCAAATAATACTTGGTGTGAGCCTGAAGAGACTGTTGTTAAAGAATTCTTGGATTAGAGGCTGAAGAGGCTTGTTTGTAAAAGAATACTTGAAGATAGTGGAAAATCCTAGTTGTAGCTGGTTACTAGACGTAGCCTGATGTGATTTAGGGGTGAACCAGTATAAATCTCAGTGTAAAACTATGCTTCCCTCATCTCTTTATCTGGTTTATTAGGTAAATTTAGGTAAAGAAATTGAAATTGAAGTATGATTCTAAGTTAACAAAATTTTCACCAGAAATCTCAAAAATAGCAAGTTTAATATGAAGTTTTGAACTGATTTTTAAGTTTGTTAATTCTAAGTTTATCTCAAGAAAAGTTATTAAATATAGGTTTGACTGCTAAAAGCAAATTTCAGTGGTGAGAAGGTTATTTTGACTCAACCAGTTAACCTTCTCACAAACCTTTTCATTAACAATCTGTTTAAGTTTTTGAACCTTCTCACCTCCAAGTCTAAGCAGCTTGAGAAAGTTATGAGAAGGTTGATTTTCAGGAAAAAGAGCTACGCAATTCAATCTCTCTTCTTGTATTACTACTAACTTCAAAATGGATGGGAAGCAGATTAGGGCACCTTCTAGTAGATCTAGATCCCAGTCCACGGTGAGGTCCACAAGCTCCTCCACCAGAATAGGCTTCTTTCCCTTATCATGTCATTTCTGTCTATCCACCTTCCTCTTGTGTTGCCACAATGGTTGAGCAGGAGATCCTGAACCCTGTTCTTAAGCTGGTCAAGTGGGTTGAGTTGGAGTCGAGCTCCATGGTGCCGAGTTGGAAGTCTTATTAGCCCTCTTCACCGCTAATCGATATTCCAAAGCCTCGACACCACTAGGTGCCATGCTCTATGCAACACACAAGGAAATAAAAACAACCATTATTACACTCAAACAATTTTTGCACAAATAAAATAAACAAGATATCGGCAAATGACAAATAAAGTCATAATGGCTATTGAAGAGCTCTCAGACTCATTTATCATATCCTTACAATAAATGTGCCTCTTCTTGTCCTCCCACTTGACAAGGAAATCTAAAACATCCACATCATTCGCAGTCAGAGCAGAGGCCGGAGTTTCGTTGAGTTCCAAGGACTTCTCCCAAGCAGCCTAGGTCCAATAAAGATAAAGCGTTGGGGCGCCATCCGATGTAAGGAAGAAAGGTGTGGTCTGAGGTGCTACCTCTAGCTTGAAGAACTCTTACTTAAAATTTTTGAAGAATTCTTGGTAAGGCAAGAATACTTTTCAACCCCTTTTTGCACGCAAAGTAATTCAGCCATTCTGGAAACTACTCCCAGATAGCGTGAACTGAGTAAGAGGTAGAAGAAAGCCCAGCAAATTACCTCGTAAGTCCTTATGAATCCCCCAAGTGTTAGGATGAAGCTGAGTGGACACCACCTGTAGATGATTGAGCACTCCTATTTAGAAAGCAGTGAATGGAAGCCGGATCCAAAGGCATATGAACATTGCCTCATATAAGTACATGAAGTATGAACCTTCTATATGGGTTGAACACACTCTCTTCTATCACCCGAAGCACAGATGATGTATTCTTGATCCCAGAGTCCAATCTCGATGAGTTGTATGTACTCCCTATTTTGAGCTACTTACTCCGTGGCCTCTATCCTGGATAGAGTCCCTAACACTTTGCGATCCACCCACTGATACAAACTAGTATCCTGAGGCAAGATGTACTCCTTTGGATTAGAACTAACCACTTTCCACCTTCCCATATTTGATATCTTGAAAACACCTATAGAGGTCGTACTCATGTCAGAATCAGAAGAAGAATACTCTCCATGTTGTTCCAACTCTTTGATGTGTGTGGAAGACAGACGAGCTGGTCTAAGCCTTGTTGTTTTCCTAGTGGCCTCCGCTTTTTGGATCATCTCCTGAATAACAACTCTAGACAATGACCTTTCCCCCCCCCCAACAAACTCTCACGAAGGAGCGTCCCCACCACGCAATGCGCGGCAAAGACGGTGATGCTAATAGGATTTCTAGGGAACTCTGCTCCCCTCCATCACTGTCAATCTCCCTCCTCCTTACCATGAAAAGAATGAAAATGGTAGAAAAAAGGGAGAGGGGAAGGGGGAAATAAGTATAGTACCTAGTTGGTTGAAGAAAGAAGAAGCTTGAATGTGAAGGAAATGGCAAAACTGCGAAAAACCATTGTGAGCACCACCATATAAGTTTGTTGGAAATCACCTTGTCACCATAAATGAAAGAGAAAAAGTAGCAGAAGTGGGAAATGGAAAGGAACCACCTCCCACTCCTATTTATAGGGGCATACTAAACCCCTAACCACCACCTGCATTCCATCAGAATTTGAAATGACAGCAGTACGAAAACCAAATGGCGGCTGCCATTCAATGTGCACCACATGTCCATAGAAAATTGACACAACTATTGAAAAGGACTCCGGGCAAAGGCGAAAGGTCATGTATAAACAGAAGCTGAATTTCATCGAATCTCAGTTATGTCATATCCTCAACATGATAATGACCTTGAGGATCACAATCGCACCCATTAGATTAAAACAAATGTCGGGTCACGGTCGTTGAACAGTTCATACACCGCTTGACTTTGGATAACGATTCCACATGACTTGGGGGCACTACATCATCCTATCATGGACACCAAACAATGACCTTTAACTAAACTCCACGTTTTTGGAAAAACTTCTTGTCCTATGACGAATTGCAGCCAATCTCCCTATTATAGGGGGCAATAATTCAAGAAATTCTTCACACTGGATCATGAAACTTATGTTACCTCAGTTGCGGCATCGCGAGATCCAACATAAACTCCTCACTACAGATCCCTTTGCAAGGAAATGCACTCTTGCCCATGCTGACCTCTAACTAAGTACCTTGACACTCAACTGTCACATCAAAGCACAAAGTTAGATAAAACTGTTCTAGCCTAGGATCCAAGACCCATGCAACTTGGATCTAATGGCTGCAATAGATTTAGAGCCAATCTCTCCCATCAAGTCCCCCATTTATAGGAATAGTCATGAATGACAGTTATGACAATAATAAACCATCAATGCTCAATTCTAAAAGGGATTTCCCTCCTATCTTGCTTAATAACTAAGCATCACTTACTCTATAAATTATAGGCTAAGTCACTCAGGTAACTCTCTAGACTCTAAACACTACGCTCCTAGTACACAACCTAACTTGAGCATCAAAGTGCTTTTATAATTACACCACCCTTTGCTCCATCGTAGCTATCGTCGTGTCAGGGAGAAAACCACCACATCAAACCCACTAAAGATGTTTTCAAGTGACCCACTTGAGCTCGTTCAGAACTTGTAGGAATATATGGAATTTTCCATGAGAATCCAAAGAACAAAGTCAAGCCTTTATGAGTTGAGGTTTAGATCAAGACCTGGACTAAATCTTAATAATTAAAGAGAATTAATTCTCCAAAACCTCGATTCTTAATTAATTTAGGGAGTTTTCCTATCAATTGATTGATTAGAACTTCATTAAGTTGAAAGTCCTAAATACTACTTTTGTGTCTATGCTAAATTATTGAATTAAGTGAAAACGAATCCCTAGTGCTTTCACAATTGTGTTCATCCTTAGTGCATTCATACTGCATTTATCATTTTAATTATTGTTGTGACGTTAGCATTAATTCAGAAATAGTTGCTTTAATTAGTTGTTTAATTATAAATCAATCTTTCATTGAATTGGTTGCCTAGATAGTGTTTAGAATAGAGAAGTATACAACTTAATCTCTGTGAGAACAATACTCTACTCATATCTTTATATTACTTGTGTGATCCGTATACTTGTGGTAGTATTGCATAGTTAAGGCAAACACACATCAAAGTCAAATCACTACTTTGCCTCCTTGAATGCGATTACAGTAAATAAATTACTCGTTAAAAATAATATTAATTCAAGTTTGCATAACATCAATATTTGAATACTTCACAAATCAAAAAATCATAATTGAATACTTCAATACGTCATAGATATTGTAACATTCTAATACTGAAATCCTAGTATATCAGACATATACCTGGATAAACAATATTAGCTATGCTACTTCTAACTTATTCATTAAATTAATCCATAACATTTACATAAATAAATCATTATGGAAAGCCTTGTGGAAACAATATCCACTTATATACATAATTTTTCACTAAAGTATACATTTTTTCTTTTACAACTTTAAACTTCAAATACAAGAAAATATAAAAATAACTATGCTAATCTTCATTCTTCATCTTCGGCTTGTCCTTTGAACTTCAACTTGGATTTACATGGAACACACAGGGTGAAAATTCACATTTCTCAATATAAGTGTACCAATACCAGTAGTTGTATAACAATATACAACCCATAAAATCTGAACTAAAACTGTAACTAACAATCAAGCTATTACTCAATTAGAACTTCATAAATAAATCTTTACTAGCCGTCAGATCGTTACATAATACTCTAGGAACATACACACCCTCTCTCTATGTAATGTTTCTAATATAACCATAACTCTGATTAGATCGAGCAATGATATCAAATAATTGCCTATACAATCATTTGAAACCATCACACAAGACAACTAGCCATATAGCTATCACCGAAGGCAAATGCAATACAAACACAGCAAGCACAATTCCAATCATAACAAGTATGAAATAAAGCAATGATGAGATGATGTATGATTATGCTCAAAGAAATTGTATGATGGTGTAGGTGCAATGTCATAAGATGTCATGACACTTGGCTATTCCCCCTGGGCTAGAAGAGAATCTATTATGATAACATACAACCTCTTATAGCCTATCTCATAGGAACGAAGTTTGTTACCACAACACGTGTCCTCTAATAACCTACCTAGTAGCCTACCAAGTAGTCTACCATAACCTAGGTGGATATCGCCACAAAAACTGAGTGGATGCCTCCATTACCTCAACTCTAGGAATAACAAGTATAGGTGAGAAGTGTAATGCAAGTGTGTGAAAATGCAACATTATGTCTAACTCTAACATAACCACCACATAACTCTATACTAAGCATTTCTTTTGCACTACTAGCTCTACCTCCTCTATAAGAGCATTCATGCACTATGACATTTAACCAATGCCTACTAGACTTAGTACACTCTTATCTTTGTATATTGGCTCCACCTCAACTCTATGTGGGCTCTTATACACTATGGCACTCAACTTTTGCCAACTAGGCCCTGTGGCACTCAACTCTTGCTAACTAGGCCCTATGACACTCAACTCTAGCCAACTAGGCCCTATGACACTCTTACTACACTTTCATAACTCAACTTTAACTATTAAAGAAACTACTAAAGTTTCTAAGGTCCAAATTTTCTCAAAAAAATACCTCAATTTTCACATAAAAAAGGTTGTTTTTCATGAGTGCATCAAATGCACATACTAACTTCAAAAATTTTGAGATTTTACAATCAAATAGCCTTCCCTCATATCTTTCAAATGCCATAAGTCTCGCTTCATTTGGCTAAGTGTAGCCAAAGTTATGCCACATTATGCAGAAGTTAAAACAGGACATTTTCTGTTTTACCTAAAAATAACCTGACTTTAAAATGAAATTGGGAACAAACTACGAACTCAAAAATTCTAAAATTTAACAGTCAACTAGCCTTACATGTTAACTTTCAAATGCCATTGGTTTCAAGCAAATACAACATCGGAGCAAGAAATTATGCAATCTGGTTTACTGGCTACCAGAATGCTCTGCAAAATCTACCTCATATTCAAACAAAAATTGGTACTGATTGGCTTGCTCTAAAATTCTAAAATTTTTATCACATGAAGCCTTATATCTTAGCTTTCAAATATCACTAGAATCAGGTCAATACAATATCTGTAGCTCAAGTTATGCAACAAACATCACATGCTGCTCACTGGATTCTGCAGAATCTGAGAATTGTCCCTTTGGAATAATTCTCACTTCCAATCATTCAAGATCAGTTTCTATGTGATTTAAAAACAACAATTTAGGCCTCTAAACTTGTTGTAACTCTTTTACAACCTATTAATTCACTAGAGCCTAGATTTAGGTTCCAAATCACACTAACCCCAACCATTTACCAATTCCTCATCTATGAATCAACATGGTTTGGGTTGAGCCATAAATGGCCATCTAACACTCATTGAGCTAAAACTAACCAACTTAATCCTTGGTATCAAGAATCAAGCTAAGAACTAGGATTTGACTGTCCAAATCCCTTTTTTCTATTAAAAAATCCTAACCCCATTCAAAAGAACAAAGAGGGAAAAAGAATAGAAATCCTCTACCTCTTGAAGAAGATGGAGATCTTGAAGCTTGATCCTTTTGCTCTGGCTCTTCCTCTCATCCTTCTCCTTCCTCTTCTTCCTCTTTCACTTTTTCCCTCTTCCCCCCCTTTGTTTCTCACTTCTTTCTTTTCTTTTCTATTTTCTGCTTCATACTGCCGAGAGAAGAGAGAAAATGTGAGGTGGGACATGAAGGAAATTTAGAGAAAAGTCTAACTTAAGTTTCTGTACTGAAACTTATATCTACTACGAACACTTAAATTATGCTAATTCAAATTTTTCAGCTTCCAACAACCTTAAAATAAATACTATGATTCATTTAAATTGTTATTTCACCATAATTCTATTTTTCCATATTTGCTGGGGGTCAATCCGGTATTAAAAGCACAACCAGTATGCTTAAAAATATCAAACTAACTTCAATTGTTCTCAAATTTTAACCACACTTTACTTACCCCATTTGTGACGTAGAAACGAATTATCCAAATTTGTTTCCCTTAAAATAGCAAATTATGTTATTTTTTGAATCATTTTAGGTCATTTACCACATTTTGTGTTACAGCAAAGTGCTTAAATTAATTCAGTTTGTCACAAAACTTCACTGACATGCTAAACAAGTAATATATTACTTTTGTAACTAATTACAAGCCTAACATAATTTTTTTGGATGTTACACATATCAGCAGAAAATGTGATTAATTTACAGTAACAAATGTCAGTTGGTTACTATAATCTGAAATTGCTGGAGGTCATTAATTCACTATTGGATTTACTTCAGAAAAATAACAAGGTAGAAAACTAGTCAGCAGACTGTAATTAAATATCACTTTCGAAGTCCACTAGGTTGAGCTATAAGGGAGTTCTGCAGAACAAATTCTGAAATCTGACACTTCATCAGCAATTTGTTACCACAGGCAATTGTCGATCACAGCAGAAATAATACCTTTCAATGTCTGCTGCATAACTTTGGAATATGAGTAGGCTTCTTTATTTTATTTTATTTTCCCCTTTCCAGTAAAGAAGAGGAAATTAGAAAAATGTACCGTAGAATGGTCTTTAAGACCAAGTGAGAGCACCAATGGCCTAGAGGAGCCAGAGAAACTGAAAATCAGGAATTGGATGGTCAATATGGTTTCCAAATTTCTACAAACGACTACTAAATTACACAAGCACAAGGTTCATGTATTAACAAATGTTTAAAAAGTATCACTTTTAAGGGATCTTTGACACCAGTACCTATTTAGAGGAAAAGTTACAATATTGAAGTTGAACACTCTGGACGATGCACAATAACGGATAAGAGAACTTCTCTTAACAAGGAAGAATACTTACCTCATATGCTCAATCAGCTGACGTGCACATGCTTCTAACATTGGCTGCATCAATGCATTCAGTGAACAACAAGCACAACCTCCATAGAGAAGATCAAGGTGAACAAATAATTCCAAACATAGGTAAGCTTACCTCATCCCGTTTGCCAAATATAACAGAAACGTTGAATGTTGGATTAATTGACACCCCTTCATCCTTCCTGGCATTGGAAAAACACGTGACTGTGTGAGCAATCCTTCCACTCTGAAGCATCACTTTTCTTGAAAGTGCATGATGACGCAGAATTCCAAGCTGACAAAATAAAAAAAGGATTCTCTACAGTCCTAGTTCTCACAACAGTTTTTGCATGTATATTTTGTTAGTTTACAAGCACCAATTTTCTCCAAAAAGCAAAACAGCATACACTTAAATCCAATCTAATGCAAAAGTCTTTCATTATGCCAAGATGTACTTTGCAAGCTGACAAAATCAAAAAGGATTCTCTAAAGACCTAGTTCTCACAACAGTTTTTCCATGTATAGTTTGTTAGTTTACGAGCACCAATTTTCTCCAAAAAGCAATATAATATAGCACACACTTAAATCCAATCTAATGCAACGAAGTCTTCAATTATGCCAAGATGTATAACGAGTATCTAGGTCCTCCCACCTACATTCACTTTAAAGGCCCAATCCTTGGCAAACTTTGTTGGTACAGAAAATGCTCAAACTCAGATGCACTTTCCAAGCTGATAAAATAAAAAAAGGGATTCTCTAAAGACCTAGTTCTCACAACAGTTTTTCCATGTATAGTTTGTTAGTTGACAAGTACCAATTTTCTCCAAAAAGCAACACAGCACACACTTGAATCCAATCCAATGCAATTAAGTCTTTCATTATGCCAAGATGTATAATGAGTATCTAGGTCTCTGGCGTACATTCACTTCAAAGACCCAATCTTTGGCAAACTTTGTTGGTATAGGAAATGTAATATCTTTAATAACATGTTAGACTTGCATATGTGTACAGAGGTAGCATATGACTTGCTTAACATGCTTGTTTAATTTATAATAAATTGAGTTAGTTTAGACACTTTGCTGCAATCCAGAAGGTGAAAAGTAGCTTAAAATACTCAGATAATGGCTTTAAAGGCTAAGTTGAGGGAAATAAATATAAATAATTTATTTCTAAGTCACAAATATATGAATTAAGATGTGGTTAAAATTTGAGGATAATCAGAGTTAGTTTGGTATTTTTAGACATACTGGTTGTGCATTGACTAGCAACAGATATGAAAAATTATGGTAATGGTAAAACAACATTTTTAATGAATCTTAGTATTTATTTTAAAGTTGTTAGAAATTGAAAAACTTGATTTAGCTAAATTTAAGTGTTTTTAACAAATTCGGAAGTATCAGTGAAATATCCTAATGTATTTCATTGCTGACTTTTATTACTTGATATTTCAAGCTTTTCAACTCATTTCACTCTTCTCTCACCCATGAAAACAGCAAGCACAGCAGCTAAGGGAAACCAAGAAAGAAAGGAAGAGAAAGCCAAGGAGGAAAAGGAAAAGAGAAGGATAGGAAAGGCCAAGGTTTGAGATTCATCCATCACCATCACCAAAGTGTTAAGGTAGGAGAGCTTCTATTCATTTTTCCCTTTTGTTCACCTTGAGTGGAAACTAGGTTTTATGAGTGGAAAAATGGATTTGAAGAGCCAAATTTATGTTCTTGGCTTGGTTCTTGATTCCAAAGGTTAAGTTAGGCTATTTTTAGCTTAATTAGTGGAAGATAGCCACTTGAAACTTAAGACAAACCATTTTAGGTTCACTGAGGAGGAACTTGAAGTGGATTTGAGTAAGTGTGATTTTTGACCTAATTCCATGCTTAAGTGAATTAATAGGTTGTATAAGGATTGCAACAAGTTTAGAGGTTGTAATTGGTATTATAAATCACAAGAAAACTGATCTAGAATGATTGGAAGTTGAATATGCCGCAATGGAATAGTACCAGATTCTGCAAAATTCTACAAAATTTGTGTTCTGCTATGTTCGCTGCGGCGTGACATGAATCACGCCGAGGCGTGGGTGAACCCAAGGGCACCACGCTGCGGTGTAGCAATGGTATGCCGAGGCGTGAGAGTGGCCGAGAGCTCCATGCTGCGGCATGACTGAGAATCACGTCGAGGCATGAAAAGACAGAGAGCTTAGCGCCGCGGCGTGATAAGGTTGCACCAAGACGTGAGGTCCAGGATTTCTCAAAAATGCTATTTTGAGGTTTTGAGGTTCCCTACTAGTTGGAATAATTTTTATATGTTTTATAAGGTGTGTTAAGTCACAAATAGAGATATTTCAAGAAGAGATTTATCACCTAGCAAGTATGAGAAAGTTTAAGCCTTTGAGCATTCAAGAGTAAAGGTTTGCCTTAGGTAACTATCTGACACCTTAGGCCACTTATTGTGGTATTTGTGTCACTAAAAGAGCAATGAGTGATGATATGGTGTTTAGGTATATGTATGTTGGGATGGTTTGGTAGTATGGTTCTTTGTTAGTATCCTTTGATGATGTGCACAGTCATTTAGGCTAAGGGAGATAATTGGGAAGTCCAAAAGGTTCTTTGAGCCTAGATTCATACCCTAGCTTTTATAATGCCAGGGTACGTGTATTGTGAGGATGAGCTTTCCCTCTATTTACCACAAGATGATACACTAAACCAGCATTCCTACTTAAACATCTTGGTTCTTAAAGTGAGCTAAATACGTATGTATGAATGTATGATTAACTTGGTATCTTTAGTTACTAAAGTATGACCTTGCCAAGTTTAAACATATCTTATTTAGCATGTGTTAAGATTATGTTTATAATGCTATGTATAACTGGTTTTGGTTTACTCATACTGAGAATTGTTGATTCTTACCCCGCTGTGTTGCCATGTAATTCTAGGTTAAGGTTTTTCAAAGAAAAAGAAGAAAAAGAAAACTAAAGAATTGGTTTAGTTCTAGTTTACTTGTTGTTTTATAGACCTTGTATCTATTTATACTTCTTAAGTAATGTAAATAGTTATGTAATACTTCATGCCCCTTGGGAGGCTTATGTTGTATATATGTATTTTGTTATGAGTTTATGTTTTTCACATTTCATAAGACTCTCTATAATGACTCCGGTGTACATTATGGATATATTATCTGGCTATTATGTATGTAGTGACATTGTAATGTTGTTTATCACTATAAATGTTACATTTATTCAGATTTCAATATTAGGATGTTATAGGTAATATTCAAACTTAGATGCACTTTCTGTATCTCTAAGCTATCTATTAACTATCCAGGCAAGCCTTATAAAAACTGAAAAGAATGACCTATTGATGAAGACCAAAGAGGACCATCAAGTGAGAAAGGAAGGGCTAAGAAGGAGGATGCGTTAATTGGGCTAGGAGGGCCTATGACTAGGCCAAGGTCCAAGGGGGCAAAGGAAGTTTTACAACAAGAGTTGGCCAACTTATTCAATCTCAAGCAAGATAAGGAAGAAGAAGAACTCAAGTTGGTCAAATTAATCCAAATTGAAGAGGATTCCAATTAGGACTTGTGTTTGGCGAGATTTGGGCTTTATAAGTTTATTAAAGCTCTCTCTATTTAGTTCATTGAGCCAATTATTTGAGGTCTCATATTAAAACCATTTTTTCTTATTATTTTGTAATTTTTGTATTTTATTTTATTAGAATAAGTTCAGATGTCCTTTGGTCTTCCCTAAGTTAGTTTTGGGGCTTTAAAGACTTCCTAAGTCATCATGATGGCTAGTGAAAATTTATTATCATGTTTATACTTATTTTCTACGTAATAATGTACATGCACTTATCAATGCCCTTTGGTAATTGCATGATAGTGAGAATATATTCCTTGTATTTCAAGAGTCATTTTAGGACTTCAAGGGTTACATACAGCTTCAAGCTTAGCCTATAAATAGGGAACTCATGTACTCTAAAAAAGCGAGATTTTTAAAGATTAATGAAGTGGAGGAATTCACCTTATTTGAGAGAGCTATTTCGTGTCTCTTGGGTTCTTAGAGAGAACCATATCTTGAATGTTATCAAAGGTCCCTCATACATTTGTGGTGATTCTACACAAGGCATATAATTCTCATTCT
Source organism: Ormosia emarginata (assembly GCA_029884605.1). Taxonomy (NCBI): domain Eukaryota; kingdom Viridiplantae; phylum Streptophyta; class Magnoliopsida; order Fabales; family Fabaceae; genus Ormosia; species Ormosia emarginata. The sequence continues at coordinate 6,704,776 of JAQQTP010000056.1, read as the reverse complement.
CTTCAATAGGATTGAGATTGTGGCGCCATTCTTCATCTTCTTGTCTAATTCCATCTTTTAATTTTCTATCTTACTTGTTTTTCACACCATTTCTTATTCTTTTACATCAATCTTTGTTTAATTTTCTTCTTTTTATTGATGTTGAATTCAATTACAAGAGAACCAACTCAAGGAAGATCCAAAAAACCTATGTTCCATTGTTAGATCATATCACCTATCATATCCTACACGATCATTCCTTTCCTAAAAAGACAAATCGCCTTTCTTTGTCTCTAATTGTAGAATACCAGTGTGTATTATAAAAATCCATAACATATCATCCATAAAGTTACTGATTTAACAATGATGTTTCAGAATAAACATCCAAACCTTAATCTTTCAAACTTCTATAGGTGTAATGAATTGCCATCCCTTCATCACAAAGAATGCATTGAATAGCAGAAAAAAGGTAAAGAAAGATAATGGCCAGTAAATTATCAAATAATAAGGGAATGACAGAATGCATTGCGCTAATTGAAGGATAACCCAGAAAAAAGAAAAAGGAGAAGAACAATGATGATCCCACAATTATCCAGAACATGTACTATTGGTTTAAAATCGTTCTGTAATAACCAAGGAACAATCAGGCATGGCTTAATTACTTACAAATTAGCTAAATAAAACTTTATTTCTCAAGAAATATAAATGAAATCAATGATATTGCACAAAAGTCACGTGCAGACCTGGCATACAGTATTATCCCCTTGATTCCTATTTGAGTCGCAATAACCTAAAAAGCAGTCAAAAAGTTAAGAACTGTCACCATAAAAACATAGATGCAAAGGTCCACCAGCACTCACCAGAAAATGATCTTCGTAACTCGAGATGCTAAGCTCTGTTATGTTCCCCTGACAAGTAAGCAACTTACTCAACATTAATGATCGAAATTTAGTATTAGTATTAATTGTAAAATATTAAAAAGAAAATCAATTGAAAGATAGTTTTACAGGATCCGGGTTCAAGATCCACTTATTTTACTTTAAAACATCCCTAGTTTTGTTCCATCAATTCCAACCACACATTTGTTTAGAATCATTTCAATGAATAAGATTGTGCCATAACTTTTTCGATCATATAGGGTACAATGACGTCATTTGATCCATGTAGCCGACCTCACCTACTGAGAAAATGCGTGGTTGTTGCAAAAAAAACTCAACCTATGTGGTACTTTATTTGTCAAACTTTACATAATTGGTCTTAAGCCTGAATAAAAGAGGGTTTAGGCACTTAGCAGCTAACATAAAATTTTGTACAATGTTTTATGACTTGGATCAACAATACAGTTGTGCTAATGCTAGGTTGTTACCCGTAAGAAACTCTTGTGTTAAAAAAAGCTAGAGGAGCAACATTAATGCCTAGATGTAATTTAAAATATGCAATGATGATCACATTTTCCTTGACGGATGTGAGTAAAGAAGTAAATGAGAGTAGGACTAGTTTTGGCACTTGAAATATTTGAACACTTATAGGTAAATCTATGAAAGTAATTGATACCACCATGATTAGAAGGATGATTAACTTTATGCGCATTCAAGGAGCCAAGTGGATTGGAATAGGCACTTCATGGCTTTAACTTTGGTACACAAGTGAATTTGTAAGAAATAGAGTGGGTATTATATTGTGTATAAGATTTGGAACAATAAGGTGGTCAATGTTTTAGAAAAATTGGAGATAAGATTATACAGTTAAAATTTGTTGTCAAACCATTCAATGTCATAAGTGTGTATGCACCCCAAGTAGGACAAGAGGAACAACAAAAGATAAAAGTTTGAGTAGATTTGGAAGGATTGGTTTTCGTTCAAGAAATCCCACATCAATAAAAGATTCTGTTAACAGGGGAGCTGAATGGTCACTCTGAATATGGTCTTGGTGAACCAAAAGATAAGAGGAAATCTATTCTTGACTTTACAATGACATGATTTCATGATAGCTAACACTTTCTTTAAGAAGCAGGAGGAACATCTTATCACTTACAAAAGTAAAATTTCAAGCTCTCAAATAGATTAAATTTTTTTATGAAGGAAGACAAATGGAAAGATTGCAAAGTCATGCTAGAGAGAGAGAGCTTGACCACCCAACAAAGGGTTTTGGTTCTTGATGTGCATGCTAAGAGTTTTTTTTTTTGGGATAAAAAAAGGAATATTATTAGATGAGAAGAATAGAGTACAAAGAAAAAGGATAATGAATCCTCACAAAAAAATAAAACAACAAGAAACAACTAAAACCTATATGGGAAAGTCATGCAACAAGGCATGTCAATCCCTTTGCATATCCACTAGAGAAACACCACTAAAAAGACTATGAGTAGAATACCAAAGGGATGCCAAACGAATAACCTTATCCCAAAAGAAGTCTAGAGTAAAAAAAGAGTCATTGAAGATTCTAACATTCCTTTCCAACCAAATACACCAAAGAACAGCATAAATAGAGCACTGCCACAAGATCTTTGTTTTTTTACGTGCACTAAAACCTCTGAACTTGGTAAGGAGAAAAAGATGCAAATCCATAGGGCAAACCCAAGACTCTCCAAATATCCCAAATAGTCTATTCCAAAGATAATTAGCCACAAAATAATACAAAAAGAGATGAGCCCCAGATTCCAAATCTGAACCACACATAATACACATATTTGGAGACAAAGCAGTGAGAGGCCTACGTTTCTGAAACATGTCATTAATGTTAATCTTGTTAAGAATAGCAGTCCAGACAAAAGCTTTGACCTTTGAGGGAACTTTAAATTTTCAAATGGTTTTATCCAAGAGAAATCTATCCCTGTTATGAGATTGAGTCAAGAACTGAAAATAAGATTTACAAAAAAAAAACTTCTGATGAATCAAGGGTCCAAGTTCTTGAATCAGGCACAAAAGAAAGATGAATGAAATTAATTAAAATTAGGAGAGACTCTAACTCACTAACCTCTCTATCATGTAAGTTTCTAAAAAAATGAAAGTTCCAAGAGAAGTTATCGTGAGAAAAAAATTGGTAAATAGGGGCATTATGTAAAGAAGATAGGTGAAATAGCCTTGGAAAGACCTCAGAAAGAGGGACAGTGCCAATCCAAATATCTTCACAAACATTAATATAAGAGTCATCACCTAGATGCAAGGACAAGAGAGAATTAAAGGAAGGAATACCCTGAGAAATAAATTTCTAAGGACTTGCATGAGAAACTCTACTTGCAGAATTGGTGTCCCACCCATTCAGATGCAAACCATACTTACTTCGAATAACATGGTGCCATAAAGAAAAGGTATCATGTTATAAACCTAAGGATTAAGTGGTGGAAGAAACAAACAAAAAGACATGCACAAGGTCTTCATTGATCTAGAAAAATTCTATGATAGGGTGCCACGAGAAGTCATGTGGAAAGTTATAGAGAAGAAAGGATTTCATATACATTCAAGCTACAAAGGATATGTATAATGGGACAACAACTAGTGTGCAAACTCATAGAGATGCAAGTGTAATACAAGATTTTCCTATAACAATCGGTTTGCACTAAGGGTCAACTTTGAGTCTATACATTTTACCTTGGTATTTGATGTTTTTATTGGGCATATCCAAGAGCCAGTGCCTCAATCCGTGCTTTTTTTCAAAGGATACAATCCTAGTTGATAAGTTGAGAGAAAAGTAATTTACAAACTAGAGTTATGGAGAGACTTTGGAATAAGAGAGTTTTCAGTTAAGCAAGCATGAGACGAAGTATATAGAAGCAACTTCAATAAGACACGAATTAGTAATCTTTTGAAGGTAAAAATTGGGCATCAGTGGATCACATCATATCACAAGTTGTATGGTCTAGGTATCTTGGATTCATCTTACAAAGTGATGGGGGATTGATGGTATTCACACATAGGATTCAAGATGGGTGGATGAAATGCATAAAAGCTTCAGACGTGATTTGTGATCGCAAAGTGCTTATCAAGCTAAAGGAAAATTCTACCTAACAACTATACCATCAATGCTCTATGGTAGTGAATGTTGGGCAATGAAGTGCCAACAATAGAAATAATAATAATAATAAGTGTAGCGAAGATAAGAATGCTAAGGTGAATGTGTGGATATACAATAAAAGATAAGATTATATATGAATGTATCAGAGAGAAAGTTGGAGCCGCATCCACCGAGAAGGTGACATAAACTCGCTTAACGTGAAACCAATTGAGGCTCCTGTCAGAAAATTTGATCAAATCAATAATAGTATGATTAAACAGAATACATGAAGACCTAAAACAACATTAAGAGAAACCATTAAAAAATACTTGACTCTAAATGGTTTTACTCAATTTGGATTTAGATAGAGCCCAATAACGTCTAACCGTCGATTGATCTATGAAGCTAAGATAAGGCTGAGTTCTTGTTATTGTAAAGTCAACATTTTCTTTTGCTTTTCTTTCTTTCTTCCTACCTTACCTTGCCACTACTCCAAGACATAAATGTGCCAGAGTTAGGGGTGTGTAAAAAAACCAAATAAACCAAACCAATTTATAAACCGAACCGAACTACTCCAAAATAACCAGTTTTTTCTTAACGGTTATTAACATGAACCGATTTTCATTTTATTTTATAAAAAAGGTTCAGTTAACTCATTCTCCATCTAAATCAGTTCTCTATAACAACCAAACTAATACATTTTCTTCGAGCAAAGTGATCTCACTTTTTAGTTCACTAATCATTTCCCCTTTTCAGAAATTCCTTTCAAATTTTATCAACCTTAACCCCCAAATCACTAAACCCTACTCCCAATTCACTGAACCCTAACCCCCAATCGAGCACCAAGAATCGCACAATTGGCAACACCTTCAGGCTTAAATCGAGCTCCCGATTCTGCATCGATCTGCAACTCTGTATCTTCATCTTTCTGCATCGATTTGCGACTCTGTGTCTTCATCGATTTCTTTCTGCTGCGAATCCTCATCGAGTTGCTTGGTGCTACGAATCCTCATCGATTTTTATTGATTTGTAGTGTTGGGTCTTCGAGTGGTGAGAACCCTTGATTTTTTTTTATTCTTACATTTTCATTTTCATTTAGATTTTCATTTTCTGTTGTGGTGAGAACCCTTGATTTGTGCGCTTCTTGCACTGCCTTAATATTGGTTGGTGCATAGCTTTTATGATAGTATTGTCTAAAATTTAGGATTATGTCATTTCTGGGCGTAGCTTTCATGCAACAACTATTTCTCTTCTTTGGTTAGTGCTTTTAGTTTGTTTTTTTATGTATTTTGAAAATTTTGAATGGATGGGAGATGTCTTTGTTCTGTTTGATGAATTGCCTCAACAGAATGAAGCTGTTATCACCCAAAAAATAAATTCAAAAGAGTAAGCTGATATAACGGCTAGCTGAGGGTGATTAGTCGAAGGAGGATATAGCCGATGATTAGAGGAGCACTCGGCTAAGGGTGGGCTAGGCCTTGCTGTTAGTGGGCCAAGATTGAAACAATAAAAAGCTGAAGCATAATGGGTTGCAAGTTAATGGAAGGCTAAGAACTCAAGTTGTTACCAACGAATGCCACAAAACATGCCGAGAAAATAGGAGTTGAGTTGTTGAAGGCTAGCCGTTATGGCCAAAACGATTAAGAGACGTGGGTAGGCCAGCTGTGGGTTAGTCGGTTATTTTTAGGAGCTCTAGCCAGTAAGGTTGGCTATGGTGGGGGTTAGATTTTATCTATAAATACCACTTGTACCAATTGAAAAGAGGACAGATCACAATCAATACAACTTTTAAGCTTTGCTTATTTTGCTTAACTTTTTAGCCCTTTACTATATTGCTTTTACTTTGTACAATTTATTTTCCGCAAGCTTATTTCATAGCCGATTACAACTTTAACCTCAAATTCTTAGACTTCATAAGTTCACCTTAATACCAAACGTTTTCTTTAGTAAGTTTGGGAACCCTTGCTAAAGGTTGGATTTTGCCCTTAGTTCAAATCGCTTGTTTCTTATCAAAATTCGTACGTGTTCGTTGGCTGAATTCTTATTCGGCTGATAAATTTATTTCACACGTAAACAAATTTGGCATGCCTAGTGGGACATTCTAAGGTGAACAAATTGAGAAGTTTCCATCTCCCGGTTCAGATCACTATTGGCGTATGCACATAAGGTTTGGCGGAAACCTTAGCAGTATGGATACAAGTCAACCTAGTAAGAAGAACGGGGGCAGAAAGACTTCCGAAGGAAGTGCCCAGCCTACTCTGGGAATGCCTGCTTCACCCCAGCCAGTGGGTACTCCCACACATTCCACCATAACTGCTACCCCAGCGATAAAGCTCTCTGATCATCCTCAGTCGACAGTAATGACCACTTCATTTATTCGAGACTAAATTGATCAAGGGATGAATAACTTGATGTATCATATATCAAGGCAACTTTCAGAGATCGTGAAACCTATGGTGCATAATGAGCTGCATTTTGTTAGAGAAGCTGAGAAAAAACAATCCAATGCAGGTGAGGCTTCAGCCCACTTGGCTATCGCGGGACCTTCTGCTGGCGAACAGAGTTAGGCAGGACCACAATCTACGATCCACACGAGTCTGGGCATGTCACAGGTAGTCCCCATGTTCCAGCCTCCTCACCCTGACAATGGTATCCAATCGAGCTTGTAATATAGGCAAGTACAAGTACCCAGGAGACCCCCCCAGATAACAGGAACAGTTGGCTTGCCGTATATGGCGCCTAACACTTCTATGATAAGTGCTAGTGCACAGGCGGCCACAACTGGGGGCACCATTTTCTTGACTGCTCTGGGTCCTCCCAGGTATATTCCTGATTATGTGAGAGAGTTACCCTGGTCCAACATTCCTCTTACTCCGATAGGTACCCCTAAGGGGTTTCCTTATGGGCAATCTGTTCCTATTAGAGTCGATCAGTCATAGGTTAATATACCTCAGGTGACCCCAATTCAGCCGGTTCCTCAGCCATGAGCGAATAATCCTCCATATCCAGGCTATAACCAGGGGGCAAATCCCATCCAGGATCAGCAATATCAGGTGCCCCATCAATTAGGGGGTGGTCCTGTTAGACCAGTGAGGCATGTTTAGCCACTATCGCCAAATTATCCGGGTGATAGAGCTCTTCAGCTAATAGACCCAGAAATGATAGCCAAGACCATGAGGAGGCATTTTGGAATCCAGCTGAGATTGCTGGACAGGCTTGTGTATAAAAAGCCCTATCCTGAGTGGGTAGATAGGATGATGCCTTTGCCTAGAGGGTTTAAGACTCCTGACTTTACCACTTTCTCAGGGGAGGATGGTAAATCCACTATGGAACACATTGGCAGGTTCACTGCCCAATGCGGGGAGGCGAACCAGAATGAGTTTTATAAGCTCCAGTTGTTCCCTTTATCTTTGACTGGGGCAGCTTTTACTTGGTATTCTTCCTTAGCCCCTAACTCCATACAAAACTAGACTGACATGGAGCGTTGCTTTCATAATAGATTCTATATGCCTCAGCCAGATGTGACTGTGGCTAACATGATGAATCTGAGGCAATTGGTGGATGAACCAGTAGTTGATTTCTTAGAGAGATTCAGGAAATTAAGAAGCAAGTGTGTCGTGCAGCTGCCTGATGCTGAATATTCTTCTATGGCTGTTAGTAACATGCACCCTCAGCTCAGGGAGAAGTTAGCAGGGCAAGATTGCACTAACCTGAGTCAGTTGGCTTCCAGGACTTCCAGAATTGAATAGTACATCCTAGAAAAAGAAAGAAGGAGGTCTAGCAAGAACAAGGGGTCTCATCTAATTAGTGTAATTGATGTTAAAGATCCAGACTATCTATCAAATGAGTCAGCCGAGCAATCGGCAGATATCATGGCTACAGAGATAGTGAGAGGAAAACCATATTCATGCTCAGCTTTAAGACCCCCCAAAGGAAAATAGGTCCAAACTCTATAGAGTAAGGTCGACTATCCATTTGACATTTTCAAGGCAGACTAAATATTTGATTATTGTAACACCCTTGTGAGGATGTCACATTTATAAAGAAAATAAAATAAAAATAAATAGAATCTACCCAAGTTGTAAAACATTTATTATATACTAATACGGGTTGTAAAATTTTTCCGGTTAAACAGAATAATACGAAATAAAATAACACGGAATATAAAATTAACAAACTATCATCACACATAATATACGTATGGTTCATCATAGGTTATACAATTAATGTACAACTACAACTATTTAAACTAAAACGGTAAACAAAGCAGATAAAAAGTCAATATATACAAACGCAGACGCGCCCAAGTACACATCATAAATATCTAGCCCTCTGAAGGATCACTCTCAGATGAAACTTCAGGTGATATATATCCAGGATGCCTCGACCCTCTACGGACACAAGTCCATGCAGTCGACACGATGCTGATCTCACTAGGCGCATCAAACATACCACCCCAATGACGCCTAAGAGATAGCGTTAACTCCACATGTAAAAACAACAAAGTAGAAAAGATCGGCACTCCATCAAACTCCGTATGTATGGTTATAGTTAGACGCCTTACGTACGTCACCGAGTCTCTATCCTCTCGCAGACGCCAGGCTTCAGAGCCTCCGTGAAACTCAAGTTGCACGAATCCAAAGAATCCTGGTAGCGCCATACTCACTCGATCAATCCAATGGGTATGGATGATCGGATGGTTCTTGGTCGTCGAATTGATCCTCGGCTTGCTGCTGCTCCTCGTCCTCGGGGTATACACACTCAAGAGGCTGTTCCTCTTCCTCAAAATCTTTATCACATAATTTAATATATATACAAAGAACACATACAATAAAGAGGTAAGACAATCTATATCACCACAAACATGGGAAATAAGAAAACGACAATACAACAGATATAGCAATTCATACAATATAACCTACCATAACAGCATAAATAATAATATAAAGTAACACAGAAATTAAGTGTAACAGCATCACATAATGTCATATATAAAATAGTACAGATAAAATAGTACAGATAATAATATTATAATGCACAACACATAAATCATATGTAATGCGACTCAACTCTACTCCATGGAGTTAAAAATACAGACATCAGAGAGAATGACCCGCAAAGTCTATTAGTACCTCGACTGCCCAACCAAACTATTCCGCTGTCTCACGTTGCGTCTATAGCCCACTGTCATAATGTCGTGGTGTAGTACACAGTCAAAATATCATGTAACTACAGGCATTGTACTAAATAGACTTTACAAGATCTCGATTAAGTATAGTGCGTGTCAAGACCATTAGTGTGTTACCAATTATCACGGCCCAGAGGAGCGACCAACTGTCCACAAATGGAATAATCCGCACACTAATGTCCCCAAGTTCATCCAAGTTGAACTGCACTACGCTTATCACACTGACAACACAGTGTAATTCGTCTCGTCAATCAAATCACCAATTATCAACCAAATTGGCACAACTCAATCTATGACAAAATAATTACTAAAATACCCTCAATGGCAAAAATTATGAAAATGCCCTCAATAGCAAAAATTACTAAAATGCCCTCAATGGCAAAAATTACGAAAATACAGTACGTCCCACCTGACAATACTGTTCCACAATTGTCGGGTCCACCACTTTGCCCCGACAGTAAAACTTACTGTTTTCATCAATCGCATAGAAATTTTATTGTGTTTTCACAATTTTGTCATTTTTACAAACGTTTTTAAATCGCGTAAATATATTTTACTATTTTTGAAATCGCGTACTGTTTTTCAAACGTTTTCTCAATCGCGTAAGATTTTTAAATCATTTTCTTGTCTGATTTCCTTAAAAATTACTGTTTAAATAAACAGAAATAATATTTAATATGTTTAAACTACGTAGGCTATTTTTCATACCGTATAAAGTATATTGGATATCTTTTCTGTCTTATTTGTCTGTTTTAGCAAAAATTGACAAGATTTTTGCTTAGAAAATGTATAACAATGGTTTTCTAAGTTTTCTCAAAAATCCTTTTTAATTTATATTACACCCATTTAATTATACTTTTGAAAACTACTAACGTGCTTCAAAACATAAAATGAGCTCTATGTTAGAAATCTTACAAAAGCTATTGTATTTTCTTCTAAACATTAAAATCATTAGTTTTAACTTCCTAAACTTAATCTAATCATTTTTATACCTCTAAACTCATTGTAATAAAATTCCTTTTAGTATTTATTACTTCTCTTTGTTTAAAAACAATTTTAGAAATCATAAACACTTGGCTTTGGCATGTTGGCCGAATTACACAAATTTTGCCCTTTGATCTTTAAATTCATTTTTCTTGCTCTAAATCAATTTTGTATCTTATCAATTCACCTAAGTTAGTTAAATCACTATTTTGGAAAATTGTTGAGAACATTTTGGTTCTCATTTTATATTGAGGCCGTGAGCCTTGAATGTGTGTTCTTTGGAACACTCATGCAAACCTTGCATATTATTCACATCCTACTAATTATTTATGCATTTCTAACACATACAATATTTTTAAAGCTTGTAGACATACATATTAATACAAATCACAAATAAGAAAGCTATTAAACAAACAACACAAATGAATCTTTATGGATTCTACAATCACAAACAATTCCATTTTCTTATCACCACCCAAGGATGATAAGATTTAAGTCTTCCTCTTACCTTAAGTGAAGACAAACTCTCTTTCACTCCTTTCTATGGTTTCAGTTTCACCCTCCAAAGTCACCTATCAAGCTTAAACAATTTCTACAAGTTACTAACATTGAAAGAAAGCTTAAACCATGGATCAATCATGGCTTAGAACCTTGAAAAATAATTTAGAAATGAAAAACAAGGATTTTCACCTTCTAGGTAGAATCTCCAAGGTAGTTTTTCAAGCTTAAGATGATGGATTTTGCAAAAACTCTCAACTAGAGATGTTCTTAGAATTGTGTTTAGGTTTAGAAAAGTAGGTTAGAAGAAATTTTTGATGGATGGATGGTGAAGACAAGCACTTGGCCGAATGGACCTTCAAGGTGCATCTATGGTGTTTTCTTGTTTTTGGAAGAGAGAGAAGAGAGAAAAGCTTAAGTTAAAGATAAGAAATGAAATGATAATTGCCCTCCAAAGAGCACTTGGCCGTGGAGTTCAATTGCAAAGGAGGTGTCCAGCGAAGGAGATCACCAAGCATCTGAAGCCCTTATACATCAGGGCTCAGGTTAATGGTAAGACTATTAGTCGAGTATTAGTGGATGGAGGAGCAATGTTAAACATAATGCCTTCAGCTACAATGAAAAAGCTGGGTAGATCTAAGCAGGATTTAATTCCCACGAATATGAAAATGACCAATTTTACAGGGGATGCCACGGCTGCCTTAGGAATTTTGGTAACCGATATCACTGTGGGAAGCAAAACTTTGAGCTCTGCCTTCTTTGTGGTAGACTCTAAGTCCACTTACTTCATATTGTTGGGAAGGGATTGGATTCATTCTAGTCATGTGTGCCTTCTACTTTGCACCAGGTGCTAATGTTTTGGGATGGGGATAAGGTAGAGTCAGTGCCAGCCGATAAGAATTCATTTACGGTTGACATCAAGATGGCTGAGGCTATATTCTATTCACCCCAGCTGGAGCCTATTACTATCCTTGAAGGATATAAAGAAGGATCATGGGAGTCTTGCAACTTGACTGCCGATAACTTTGCTGTTAATATCCAGGCCGATTTATGACCTCTACAGTTGTGTTTAGATGACTAACAAGGCCCAAGTAATTGAAGACCTGAGACACAGGCTGACATCCTTGGAAGTTGAACATAAGATTGGTACAGCCATGTCTATGGAGTTGGAGGAGATAGTGGAAGAAGAATGTTCGGCTGATACGCCTCAGGGGCATGAGCTTGAAGAGAGGTGGGAGTCTCCAATTAGTAGGAAGATCCCCTACCTTTTCTGCTGAAGATCCTTTGTTGGATGTCAACCTAGGGATTAAATAGGAACCGAGAATGACAAGAATAAGTAGCTTATTGAGCAAGGAAGAACGAAATCAGATGACTGATTTAATAAAGACGTAAAAAGATTACTTTGCATGGAACTACCATAAGATGCCAGATGACTGCGGGATTTAAGGCTGCAAACCTAAGTGCAGGTTGTCTCAAGTAATAAATTTCTCAGGAGTCCGAGGTCGATCCATAGGTAATTGATGAAGAAAAATTAATTGAGGTAAGAAAATAATTTGTCACAACACCAAAAGTAATAAAAGAAGTTCACAAATGAATTTAAGAGCTTGCTTGGGTTAGGAGATCCACTCTTGGTAATTAATTAAAGATAAGATTATTTCTCTTTATAACTCAATTGAAATCCACACACAACAGAGGTTCCAATCAGAAAATATAACATTCAAAGTTCAATTATATATGCAATCATATTATGATTTATTTAATTATCTACCAATATTTGTAAATGAGTTCAAGCATTCACAATAAATCAAGATCTCCATTATACAAAGAAGGTTTTTAACTTGATTGGAAACAAAATATAACACATATAATGTCCAATTGATAATATATCATTTAAGCACAAGAAATAGAATAATCTAACATTATTTCATTACCAAGAGCTTCACTCTTTCACCCAAGCAAGATGAAGATTTAGTTACTCATGGATAAGAAGAAAGAAAGAGAGAAGAAGAGAAAGATGAACATAGCTTCACTTTAGAACAAGAGAAAATTACAACAAAGGAAAACAATAAACAAGCATAACCATAACTTGTAAAAACTAAGCCTAACACCAAGTGCCCCTAAATGGTCAGCCAATGGTGCCTTTTATAGAGGATTAAGGATACAAAATGACAAAGGGGCTGATTAAGAGTAGGTGGATGAGTGGATGAATGAGTGGAAAATGCCAAATGGTGAGGATAAGAGTGAAAAATCATTGAGATTTCTTGTCTCTGAAATCATTCATTGCTTAAGTCATGGATTCCGTCATCAAATAGAAAAGTCATCTTCATGAAAGTTATAGATCTGGATCTTAACTTTCAGATGTCTAAATTTCAGCCCAAGATAATTCTTACAGCCCGAGATATGGCCCAATTACTGCAGACTATTCAGGCCCAGTTTCAGCACCTCTATTTTGACTTCTAGACCCAATATCACCTCTAAGCTGTTTGAATTAGCTTTTGTGTTCTTCATGAAAGTTGTAGATATGGGTCTTATCTTTCAAATGTCCAAATTTCAGCTCGAGATAATTCTTACAACCCGAGTTATGCTCTGATTACTGTACACTGTTAAGGTTTCAAACACAAAACTCATGTTCTGTCTTCCAAGCCCATTTAGCTCTTCTAGATGTCCATATTTTACCTGGAGCTCTCATGAAAGTTGTAGAGCTTTCTCTCAGCTTTCCTACAAGGTAAAATTCATAATTGCTAGACATCTAGAACTCAATATATGACCAAAATACAGAAATAGTGTAAGACCCAAATAATGCTAAAAAAATCAATTAAGTCCAATTTGAGTGCAATCTTACAAAATATAAACAAGCTTAATCAATTAAGTACATGAAGAGTGTAAATAACTAAAAATGAGAGTTTATTAATGTATAAAATATATGATTATCAAATTCCCCCACACTTAGCTTTTTGCACTCCTGGGCAAAACTCATAAGACCAAAGTTAGGAGACAAAGAAAAATGACACAGACTCAAAAGCTAAAAACTCTAAAAGACTCGATGAAGCAAGAAGAGCAACAAGAAATTCAAGGGATCAAAGCATTAATGAGGTAACATTTCTTCACATCTCAAACCAACAAGCAAGGAAACTTCAGTTGAAAAGAATGAATCAAGAATGATAGATCCTCACATAATGCACTCTCAATCTCTCAAGTGTTTAAAAGGTAAGTATTTCACTCTATTCAACCCATGAACAATTGCACTACCATAAGCTTGCTTATCTTCTACTTCTCCGCTACTCAAAACACATGCATACAAAAATCAAGAGGACTTTATTCAAGGTTGTAATGGGGTTATGGTAAAGGAGAGGGGATAATATGGATATGAAAAGATAAATACCAAAGAGAATAAAAGAGCATTAGTTAGAGTGGAGAAAATGTTTGAGAACATTCATCATAAAGGACAATCACCAATATTTGACTAATATTTTGTCGAAGATCAATCCCATATTAGTGAATTGAATTCATTGTTAGACTTGAATATTCTCCTTTTCTTCCTGTTGTTTCCAAGCATCCACATTTATTCTAGACTCTGATAATCATTTAATTGCAACGGTGGTCTTTTTTTTTTTTTTGATCATTTTGCACACACACCCCCACACTTATTCAAGAACAAGGTCAATGCTCTCTTATTCCCTAAGGTTGGGTAAAAACATGGTTTTTTTTCTTTTTTTTTTCTTTTTTTTCTTTTTTTTTTCTTTTGAAGGATGAAATGAGCTAAAAACAATGAATGGTCAAATAAGTTCAAAGGGGTTATACAATGGAAAATATACAAGGATGGCTATTTGGTCAAAGTAGCTATTTCAAAATGCCTCAATCATATTAATGTATGCATGTGAAAATGTAGCCTAAAAAAGAATCAAAGCAAGTTCTAGAGTAACAATTCCATGAGTGAAAATCACACAAGAAAGAAGAGAATGGTACAGATATTCAATCCATTCATCAATAGGCTCAAAATCTTACAAGGCATATTTCTATCATTCTCAATCCATCATATCAACATTCATATCCAAGCTTGTGATTTTTAAGAAAGAAGACAATTTATGCTAAGATCCAAGAATCCATTTGCTACTTCTGCACAAAATAATTATTTCCTCAACTAAGATGCGTTTCAAGAGTAATAAATTGTTTCCAAAATTTACTCCTTACTTTGCCATCCTTAATTGGTTTTACTACGAATAGGTTTCTGATAGTCATATCACTAAACATGCTTCCCAATTTAGATGCGTCTCAAAAGTAAATTTACTCTTTACTCTGCCATCATTCATTGGTATAGTAAGTCCATGACAATCATATCATACTTCCAAAAAGAAAAAAAAATTGGTAGTCAACTATCCTTCCCCCCCAACTAAATCACAACATTGTCCTCAATGTTAAAATATAGATGAGTAAAGGAAAGAACATATTACCTGTTGGAGAAATCTGACACAAATTTAAACAAAAACAAAGTACGATAAATAAAATCAAAAGAAAAGCTATAAACGAAGTGTCAAATCTGGCTCCTTTTTCATCCTGTTTCCCTCACTACTTTCTGCTGACCAATCTATCTGAGATATTGCTAGGTCAGGTTTATGAACAAAAGCTTGTAATTTATCAATCAATTCATCAATAGTGGAAGCAGAGATAAGGAATTATCTTGCTGAAGGTGTGATAAATTTCTGTTCCACAACATGGTCAAGAAAGATTAACAAAATATCAAAGAAATTATTTACATTCAACAAACCTATGGGTTTATGGTGGATGTTCAGTTGGGCCCAAGAGACAATTTGAAAAACTTCTTCCAAGGTACCGAAATCACCTGGTAAGGCAATGAATGCATCAGAGTTTTCAAGCATTATCTTCATTCGTTCATGTATTGATGATACCTTATGTTCCTCTCCAATTGTCTTTCCAGTGATGTTCTATTGAGCTAAAGGTTCAGGAATGACACCTAAAACTTGACTACCTCCTATATATGCAGCAAGTGATACAGATCCCATTAACCCACGGCAACCTCCCCCATATACAAGATGAATATTCCTCGCAGCAAGTGATCGACCAAGAGTGGTAGCTGCGTTTACAAACTCTAAACCTTTCCCATACTTAGATCCATAAAATACACAAATAATTTTAAGTTGACGAACAGAAACACCTTCCATTTCTATTCTCACCTTTCCTTTGAATGATTTTGAGTTGGAGGAAAGTGGAGAAAATGAAGTGTTTAAATAGGAAAAAGAACAGAAAGGGTAATAATTGCACCTATAAGGGTAGGTTGGCTGTTGTCAGAAGATTTTGAAATTAAGAAACACATAATCTTTTTTTTTTTGCTTTTTTTATGCTTTTTTTTGTTTTGTTTTTTTTTTTACTTCAAGAAAACCATCAGGGTAAAGAAGTCTAGAAACCCCTGAAGGACCCTGCTCAAAGGATTGTCTGTCCAAAACCAAAATACAATAAAATCATACAAAGATAAAAGAAATATAATAGCAAATGATGATATACCTGTATGTACAGCTTTCATGGCTTATCTTTATACTGCGCGTCATGAGTGCAGTAGTGGCATATCCTTATACTGTGTGTCACTAGTGCAGTTGATACTCACGTCCGTTTATTTAAAGAAAGGAAAAAGAAGAAACCATCGTAGGTTTGCATCCTGGGTCTGGAACCTGGAGCGCTCACACTTGGGCTCGTAACATCAACAAAGATGCTAAAATCTGAAACTCGTAATGTCCAAGATCCAAAACATCCCATCCCAGGGCGCTGAGAGTCCCTTCTAATAAAAGAGATGATCAAGCTCAGATGCCTCATACGCTTTGGCCGTCGCGGGTTACTTCTCACTAATAACCAGAGTGGGACGCTTCTGCCTGTCCATCAACTCCACACTGCCTAGATGGTAAACATTGGGTTATGGAGTGCGGCTCTCTACAAAGCATGGTACACAAACTTTTTTAAGGACCAGCGTGCAAAGGTCCACCCGAGTCAATGACGGGTCAGCCAAAGGCTGGGGCTCCACAACTAATTAAAGTCACAGTACTCCTTCCGGATCGCCCTTGTTCAAACATTTTTTTTCTTTTTTTAAATTTTTTGTAATTTTTTGTAATTTTTTTAAATTTTTTCTTTTCTTTTCTCTTTTTTTTGGAAGATGAAATGAAGAAGAAGAAGATGATATGTACAGATTGTTATGGATATGGCTCACATCTGTCTCTGGTTTAACGTCTAGTAACGGCTTAAACGCCTTTTATGAGTCGAGGATAAGCTTCCCATCTAATTTTCTTATAAATTGGCAAACAGGGTCTTTTAAAGTCAGATTCCCAAGACTGTAGCGTTTTTCTTCATCCTTGAAGAGATTCTACAAATTAAGAATTTCACGATGCACAAATCTACAAGAATGCATCTCAAGAGTCAATAAGATATCAACTAATGACTCCTTACTCAGTCCATTCTTAATGAAGAAAATTTTATCTTCTTTGTTTGCGGAAACCATCCTCAAAGTACGACATCGCTTGTTACAATTCCATCGTCCACATTTATAACAGACTTGTAACCTTTTTGCTCTTCTCCTTTTAGAATACGAACTTCTTCCAAGACCTGGCATGTATGAGTCAAATGAAATTGAAGACTCACCTGCTAGTCGGACCTTTGCTTCAATTATCCAGCACACATCTGCTGCATACCTTTGTGCATTACCAATCTCAATTTTTCACATCGAACTTTGTAGATTTTTCTTCAGAGCATTTTGAAGGAGAGAAGGAAAATGTTTTTTCAGGTTTGAAAGAATGACATCTATTTTAAGGGAGAAGAAAGATTCAGTTATTTTGGGAAACTGAAAAAACAAACCGACTTGAGAGTCACAGAGTACCGTATCCGCCACTTAACTGGCAACATAAAGAACTGCAAAAACAAGGCAGCAAAATTAGAGTGAATTTTATTCATAACAAGGATAAAAAAGAGAGATGAATTCTACCTCATCAACTTGGTTCTCCAGAAATGGTTTGAGCCTTTGTCCATTAACTTTAAACACATTACCATTCCTAGGATTCTCAATATCTATAGCCCCATGAGGATACACATGTTTGACAACAAAAGGACCACTCCACCTAGATCTCAATTTTTCAGGGAATAGGTGCAGGCGAGAATTATAAAGCAGAACTTTTTGACCAATTTCAAAAGATTTTCTCAAAATTGTCTTGTCATGAAAAGCTTTTGTTCTGGCTTTATAAATCTTCGAGTTCTCATATGCATCATTTCTCAATTCCTCAAGTTCATTTAATTGCAATTTGCATATCTTGCAAGCATCATCAAGATTTAGATTGAAAGCTTTAATGGCCCAAAATGCTTTATGTTCCAATTCTACAGGCAAGTGACAAGGTTTTCCATAGACTAACCGATAGGTTGACATGCCCAAAGATGTTTTGAAAGCAGTACGGTAAGCCCAAAGTGCATCGTTTAGTCTTAAAGACCAATCTTTCCGATTTGGGTTAACCGTTTTTTCCAAAATTTGTTTAATCTCCCTATTTGCTAATTCTACTTGTATGAGGTTGATAAGGGGTGGCAATTTTATGTGTAATACCATATTTCTTCATTAAAAATTCAAATGGTTCATTGCAAAAATGTGTTCCCCCATCACTTATGATAGCTCGAGGGATTCCAAATCGACACAAGATATTTTCTTTTAAAAATTTGAGAACAGTTTTATGATCATTGTGTCAGCATGGAATCGCCTCAATCCATTTTGAGACATAATCAACTGCAACCAAAATATACACAAATCCAAATGAAGATGGAAATGGACCCATGAAATCAATTCCCTAATAATCAAAAATTTCAATGATAAGGATGGGGTTCAGAGGCATCATGTTTCTTTTTGAAATTGAGCCCAACTTTTGACAATTTTCACAACTTTTGCAAAAAGTATAACAGTCCTTAAATAAAGTGGGCCAATAAAATCTACACTGCAAGATTTTCGCAGCTGTTTTCTTTGAACAAAAGCGACCTCCACATGCTTCTGAGTGACAAAATTTAATGACACTACCTACCTCACTGTCGGGCATACATCTCTGAAAGATTTGATCAGCACAATATTTGAACAAGTATGGGTCATCCCAATAAAAAATTTTCACCTCTGTCAAAAATTTCCTTCTATCTTGGTGCGTCCATTAAGGCGGCATCTTTCCTGTTACAAGAAAGTTGACTATGTTAGCAAACCAAGGCATGAAATTGATAGAAAATAAAAATTCATCAGGAAAAGAATCATTGATAGGTGTGCTATCAAAAGGTGAGCCTATTGTAAGTCTGGACAAATGATCAGCGACAACATTTTCGGCTCCTTTCTTATCCTTTATTGTGATATTGAATTCTTGAAGCAACAAGATCCACCGTATCAATCTTGGTTTGGCATCTTACTTAGGCATCAAATATCTAATAGCAAAATGATCAGTGAAAATCACAATAGAAGAACTAATTAAGTAAGATCGAAATTTGTCTAGTGTAAAAATTACAACAAGTAGTTCTTTTTCAGTAGTGGTGGAATTCATTTGTGCACTGTTTAAAGTTCTACTTGCGTAACAAATCATATGAGATTTACCTTCCTTTCTTTGGCCAAAAACAGTGCCTACAGCAAAATCACTAGCATCACACATTAACTCAAAAGGCAAAGACCAGTCAGGAGATTGCATGATAGGAGCAGATGTTAGAAGACCAATTAATTTTTCAAAAGATTTTTGACATTCTTGAGTCCAATCAAATGGTGCATCTTTCAACAGAAGATTACATAATGGTCTAGATATGGCACTAAAGTCCTTAATGAATCTTATGTAAAATCCTACATGTCCTAAAAAGGAACGAACTTCTCTAACTATTTTTGGGGAAGGCAAATGAGTAATTAATTCAACTTTGACCTTATCAACTTTAATTCCTTTAGAAGAGATCACATGACCTAACACTATTCCTGAGGTAACCATGTAATGACATTTTTCTCAGTTTAGCACAAATCCTTTTTCTTCGCATCTTTTAAGAACTTTTTCCAAATTATCAAAACAATTTTCAAAAGAATTTCTAAAAACTATCAAATCATCTATGAAAACCTCTAAATAATGCTCAATCATGTCACTAAAAATGCTTAACATGCATCTTTGAAATGTTGTCAGAGTATTACAAAGGCCAAAATGCATTCTTCTATATACAAAAGTACCAAAGGGACATGTAAAAGTAGTTTTTTCTTGATCTTCCAATGCAATTGGTATTTGACTATAACCCGAAAAACCATTAAGAAAATAGTAGTATGGATGTCCTGCTACCATTTCTAGAATTTGATCAAGAAATGGCAAGGGAAAATGATCTTTCCTAGTAGCAGCATTTAATTTTCTAAAATCAATACACATACGCCAAGTAGATGAGACTCGCGTAGGTATTAATTCACCCTTATCATTTTCAACCACTATTATTCCAGATTTCTTAGGCATAACTTATGTAGGGCTTACCCATTGGCTATCAGAGATTAGAGGTGGCAAAATGGGCTAACCCGCCCCGCCCTGCCCTGCCCCGCATTCAACCCGCAAAAATGCGGGGCGGGGCGGGTTAGCCCGTTTTGAAAAATGGGTTGGAAGAGCTAACCCACCCCGCTTTAGTGTGGGTTGGCGGGTTGGCGGGTTGGCCCGCATAAAGAAAAAAATGAAAAAAAAAGTAAGTGAGTTGATCCTAAAAAACAAAACAAAATGTATAAAAAATAAAAAAAATCATAAAAATTAAAAAATAGAAAAATTATAATTTATAGAGGTTAAAAAATAAAATAAATAAAATAAATTTAGTATCATACTCATAAAAATATCATAAATACAAATAATAAGACTAATTTATAACACTTTTTTTAAAAAACTCAACCCGCCGAGCCAACCCGCACCCGCCCCGCTTAACCCGCGGGTTATGCGGGGCGGGTTATGCGGGTTGAAAATCAAAAATGGGTTGAAAACTTGAACCCAACCCGCAAAAAAATTGCGGGTTGGCGGGCCAACCCAATGGGTTGAACACGTTTTGCCACCTCTATCAGAGATAGGATAGATAATTCTAACATCAAGCAATTTAAGGACTTCAGCTCTAACTACCTCTTTCATATATGGATTTAATCTTCTTTGAGGTTGTTGAGAAGTTTTAGCATTATCCTCTAAATGTATTCTATGTGTACAAATTAATGGATTAATATCTTTTATGTCTTTTAATGTCCATCCAATTGCACTTTTATGCTTTTTAAGTACTTCTGTTAACATACCTTCTTGTTCTTCAGTAAGAGACGAGGAAATTACCACTGGAAAGTTTTGCTTTTCTCCCAAAAATGTGTACTTCAACCTGGTAGGTAATTGTAACATCCCGGGACTGCCTGCCGGATTGACGAGTGTCTCCACAAACCAACACGGGTCTTTTCAGCGTGCTTTGTCCTCACTCACACGCTTCCTAGGAAACTTCCCAGGAGGTCACCCATCCCACAATTGCTCCAAGTCAAGCACGCTTAACAATGGAGTTCTTATGTTCTAGGCTCCCGAAAAGAAGTTGCAACTTGTTGATATGGTTACACCTAATCAATTCCTTTAAGCCATCCTCAACTATGCAGTCCCATACCTGCATAGTCTCTGAATCCCTCTCATTCCGGTGCGTATTCAGTTCATTCATGGGACCCTTCGCTTAGAAGCATGCCAGGAGCCGCTCCTTGTATGTGCCTCTCATGCACCGGCGTCCACTCCCCGCCCTCATCAACCCCGGGACACCACATGCCCACCAGCTTCCGCTTGGTTCGTCCCCGAACCACACTGTACTGGGAGAGGAACCAGTCTCTGATACCATTTGTAACATCCCGGGACTGTCTGCAGGATTGACGAGTGTCTCCACAAACCAACACGGGTCTTTTCAGCGTGCTTTGTCCTCACTTACATGCTTCCTAGGAAACTTCCCAGGAGGTCACCCATCCCACAATTGCTCCAAGTCAAGCACGCTTAACAATAGAGTTCTTATGTTCTAGGCTCCCGAAAAGAAGTTGCAACTTGTTGATATGGTTACGCCTAATCAATTCCTTTAAGCCATCCTTAACAATGCAGTCCCATACCTGCACAGTCTCTGAATCCCTCTCATTCCGGTGCGTATTCAGTTCATTCATGGTACCCTTCGCTTAGAAGCATGCCAGGAGCCGCTCCTTGTACGTGCCTCTCATGCACCGACGTCCACTCCCCGCCCTCATCAACCCCGGGCTGGAATTGACTAAACAAATTTCTAATGGGTCAGAAGAACTCTTTGTTTGAAGATGATCATTTATAATGACTTCAATTCCTTCAATTTCCTCCTTTTCATCAAGGACTTTCTGTGGTTGCTTGCACATGTTAAAAACATTGAGTTCCAGTGTCATGTGTAACACCCGTTTGGAGGATGTCACACATAAAAGAAAATAAAATAAATAGAAATAAAATCTACCCAAGTTGCGGAACATTTGTTAAAAATTATTACGGGTTGTAAAAATAATTCCTGATAGACAGAAATATGTAATAAAAAGATAATGCGGAAAATACAAAATAAAAAAAAACATCATTACTGATAATATACATATGATTAAGTTATAAGCTGTACAAATAATTTACAACTAATACTACAAATATTTAAACAAAAACAGTAAAGAAAGCAATAAAAGAGTTAATATATACAGACATACGCTGACGCGCCCAAAAAAAAAACATCATGGTTATCTAATCCTCAGATGGATCACTCTCAGCCTGAAAATGATCATCGGGAGATAGATATCCCGGATGTCTCGACACACGGCGATAACGGGATCGCGCAGTCGATACGATGCTTATCTCACTAGGCTCAGGGTTTTCAGCACCCCAATAACGCCTAATGGATAAGGGTAACTCTAAGTGCAGAAATAACGTCGTCGTCACAATCGGATCTCCATCAAACTGATGACGTAGAATCACGGTCATACGTCCAACATAGGTAACAGAAGCACGATCTCCTCGTAAATGCCAAGCCAGATCACCTCCATGAAATACCAGCTCTATGAATCCCAAAAATCCTGGCGTAGCCATCCCACACAATCAATCCAGAGGATATGGATGATCGGATGGTTCTTGATCGTAAAACTGATCGTCGGCTTGCTGACCTTCCTCTTCCTCCGGGTACACGATCGCAAGAGGCTGTTCCTCTTCTTCCTCTTCAAACTCTTTACCGTATAAAATAAATAGACAAGAGACACATACAATAAAGAGGTAAGACAACATAAAATCATCGCAACATGGCCAATAAGAAGACGACAAATAACAACTACACAGTTCATACAATACGAAGAAGCTATAACAGTAATACATTTTAGATATCCTAGTGTTTCAGAACATCACAGATATAACACAAATAAAGAAATTCACACAGATAAATCAATCTCACAGATAAAATAAGATAAGAAATAGACGACTAACATAAAAATTATCAGATAAATATAAATAGAGAAAATGTAAAAACATCCAAGATATTACCAGATAAAGATAAATAGAGAAAATGTAAAAACATCCAAGATATAATCAAATACACCAAAACACAACCCTACTCCATGGAGCTAAACCCAAACAGATATCAGAGAGAATGACTTGCAAAATCTATTAGTACCACGGCTGCCCAACCAACTATTACGCGGTCACACGTTGCGTCAATAGCCTACGACACTGGGAATCCACCATCCAGGCGTAGTATAGTTCACGGTCTCCCGTTGTGGCACTATAGGCAATGTACTACTAGACTTTACAAACCTCGATTAAATATAGTGAATGTCGAGTACATTAGTGTGCTATCGGTTTACCACGGCCCAAATGGAGCTACCAACTGTCCACATGTGGGATCCCGTACACTAAAGTCTCCAAGTTCATTAGAACAATGAACCACACTACATTTATCGCATCGACAACACGATGTGATTCGCCTCACAACCAAAACACCAAAAATTGGTATAAAGACAAAACATAATTCCAAATATATGAAATTATGAAAATGCCTCAAGATAAAAATATGCCCTCAATGGCGTAAAGCCCGTCGGGTTCACTTTTTCCCGACAAATGAAATAACCTCAAAAGCTCACGGGTTCACATTTTCCCGACAAATGAAAAATAAATATAGTAACGGTCAATCGCGTAGAAATTTTATCGCGTTTTTGAAATCTCGTCGTTTTTACAAACGTTTAAAAATCGGGTAAGGATATTTTTCTGTTTTTAAAATCGCGTAGCATTTTTAATACGTTTTCTCAATCGCGTAGGATTTTTAAATCATTTTCTTATTCGAATGCCTTTAAAATTACTGTTTAAACAGATAGAAATAGTACTTAGTACATTTAAACTACGTAGAATAATTTTTCATACCGCATACTGTCATTAGGATATTGTTACTATCTTATAGGTTCATTTTTACTAAAAATTGACAGTATTTTGTTTATAAACTTATAATAATGGTTTTCTAAATTTTCCATAAAATTTCTATTTATCTAATTTTTAACCATTTCATTAAATTCTTTTTGAAATCTCTAACATGCTTCAAAACCTAAAGTGAGCTATATGTTAGAAAATTTCTTAACATTACTGTATTTCCTTCCTAATGATAAAATTATGAATTTTTAATCCTTTAGACTTACTTCTAATCAATTGGTTCCTTCAAAAATCATTATAGAAAATTTCTTCTTAACTTGTATTGTTTCTTTTTTAATTGAAAAAAAGTTTAGAATTAAGTTTTAAAAATCATGATTACCTATAGTGGCATGTTGGCCAAATTTCATAAAACTTTTGCATTTGATTTCCAAAATGTCTTTCACCTTTTAAATCATATCAAATGTATTATATTGTCTAAGTTCATTAAATCATTTTAGAAAATAGTTAACAATAGTCAATTTAATCCTTTAGGCATGTTGGCCCAAAATACTAAGTTTTTACCATTTGATTTCTAAATGCATTTTCTTTGATCAAATCAATTAGAAACTTTCTTGATTCTCCTAGGTTAATTAAGTTACACTTTAGAAAAATCAAGAGAACATTTTGGTCCTCACACTTTGGCATTGCCGTGAGCTAAGGAATGTGTTCTTTGGAACACTCATGCAAATTTACACATGTTATTCACATCCTAAACCTTATCATACAATTCTAACACATGCATTTATATCTCTAACACATGCAAAATATTTCTAACACATGCAAAATATTTCTAACACATAAAACCTAATTTAAAGCTTATAGACATACAATCAAAAGCTATTAGACATGCAAAATTATTACAATTACCAAATAAGAAAGCTACTAACACATAACACTTAAGCTACTAGCAACCACAAAAATTAACAAATACACATCAATAAACACACCACAACCGAATCTTTATGGATTCTACAAATAACCCATCTTCTTACCACCATCAAGGGATGATAAGAATTGTCTTCCTCTTACCTTAAATGAAGACAAAAGCTTGCTTTCACACCTCCTAGGTCACGGTTTTCACCACCAAAAATACCTAGAAATCTCAAACAAAACCTACATGTTACTAACCATGAAAAAGAAGCTAAACCATGGAAAAATCATGGCTTAGAACTTTGAAAAAGAAGAGAGAAAAGAAAAGCATGAAATTTCACCTTCTAGGTAAAACTTTCAAGGTTGGTTTCCAAGCCCTAGATGGAAGAATTTGAAGAAACTCCCAACTACAAAGGTTCTTAGAATGGTGTTTAGGTTAAGGAAACTTGGTTAGAAAAATTTTTGGATGGTTGGATGGTTAGGAAATAAGCTTGGCCGAATATGGTGAAGAAAATGGACAAGAATGGTGGCTAGGGTTCTTGATGAGAGAGAAGAGAGAAAAAGTGATGAAGATGAAGTGTTGTTTTTGGCTTTCTCACTCCAAATGGCCGTAGCCTTCATGTGTAAGGATGTGCATGGATTTGGCTTCATCCAAGCCATTGATTTCATCAAAGGTTAGGATTAAATCTTGCTTAACAAGCTTAAATTCTATTGGTTGCTCATGGTGACTCACCTTGCTTAGTCACACGGTGTAATAAATTCCTGTTTGAGTCACTAGTGAGTCACTTTCTCGAAAGTTCTACGACCTACGGTGATTAACTAAGCTACCGATCTAACCGTTCATAATTGTGGGTCCCGCAAAATATTTCCTGTCCACTTTGTCACTAAATTATACTTGACTAATAAAATAATATTATAATAATATAAAATTATTTTATTTGACGATTAAATCTAAAAATTAAAAGATTATTTTTAGTCTCATTCAGAATCGGGTTAAGTAAGATCCCCCAATTCTAAATAATAAAATAAGATTTTCCCGGTCCGGAAAATATTATTTTCCCCTCGAGCAAATCACACAAAAAGTCCATATAAAATCACGAGACGGTATTTTCTCGGCATTAAATCAAGAAGAAAACAATTAAAAACAGACAAAAACAAATAAAACAAGATGCGTTCGGGACGTAACGGTCATTTTCCCATTTTTTTCCCACAACGTAGGTAATTATCCAAAACGTTCAAATAAAATATCCAGCAAGAAGATTATATAGTTGTATATCTTTCGAGAAAAATTAATACAAGATGGCTCGAAAAAATTTTTATTTTACCGTCTCGAAGCAAACTACGTAAAACGATCAAATAAAATTTGAGCCAGTATTATCGTAATTGTTTTCATACAGAAATCAAAAACTGAAAAACAGGGACACAACGGTCATTCATACAAAAGCATGAAAAACAGAAAACAGCACATTCAGAATATTTTCTAAAAATTGGGGCGTTACATCATGTTTCCAAATGTTAGCTTCACCACTTCATTTCTGCAATTTATCAAAGCATTAGATGTTGCTAAAAATGGACGGCCTAAAATAACAGGAATTGACTTGCAACTATCAACCATAGGTTCAGTATCCAAGACAATAAAATCCACAGGATATATGAATTCATCAACTTGAACTAACACATCTTCCACTATTCCTCTTGGAATTTTAATTGATCTATCTACAAGTAGAAGAGTTATAGAAGTTGGTTTTAACTCACCTAAGTTGAGTTGCTGATAAACTGAATATGGAAGCAAATTGACACTAGCACCAAGATCAAGTAAAGTTTTTTCAATTTTATGTTCTCCAATAATGCATGCAACTATAGGACAATCAGGGTCTTTATATTTCAACGCATTATTATTCTGAAGAATGGAGCTTACCTGTTCAGCCAAAAATGCTTTCTTTTTCACATTTAGTTTCCTTTTAACGATTACAAGTCCTCCTTCAAATATTTGGCATAAGAAGGAATTTGTTTGATAGCATCTAACAGAGGAATATTGATCTTCACTTGTTTCAAAATTTCAAAAATTTCAGTGCGGTGGTCCAATTTCTTTGGGTTATTCAATGCTTGAGAAAATGGGGGTGAAGGCGAGAGTTTGGTCGCCTTTTGGTCAGCTTCTTCATTTTCTTGGGGAATTGGTTCATCTTCTTTCTCACAGGGTTCAGGAATTTGTTTTTCAACAACTTTTCCACTCCTAAGAGTTATCACTAACTTGACTTGGTCCATTTGTTAGTTTTCTGAACTCTCCTCATTTAGACTGTACTGACCTTTGGGATTTGGTTGAGGTTGAGAAGGAAATTTTTCTTTCTTGTGAATCGTGAGTGCAGAAGAAAGTTTAGCAAGAGTGTCTTTTATGTCATTCATGGTTTGATTGTTTTGTTTATTAATGGTCTCTTGCTTTTCTATGAATGCATGCAATGTTTCTTCAAGGTTTTTCTTATATGGTGGGACATAAAGTGCATATCCTTGAGAATTTTGAGAGTCCTATTGTGCCTGAGGAGGTGGTGGTTGCACAAATTGTGACTGATTATTATTCCTCCAGCTGAAGTTCGGGTGATTTCTCCATCCCGGATTGTATGTATCTGAAAAAAAAAGAAGTAAATGGCTTTTTAAAACTATTCATTGCATTTACTTGCTCATGTACAACTTCTTTAAAAACAGGAATATTGAGATATTCGTGTGTTGAGTGTCCTAAGTCATCACAAATGCCACAAATTTCTTCATTTTGCAAAGATTTGATTTTTTTTGCTTTTCTTAATTCCATGACTTCAACCTTTCTAGCCAAACTGGCAAACCTAGCATTTAGATCTTCCTCTTGACTAAGGTGATATTTTTCTTTATTAGCACTTGCAAGATTAGATCTAATTGAATTTTCAGAAATATTAGTACTATGCCAAGATTGAGAATTTTCAGCCAACTGGTTCAAATAGTCTAAAGATTCATCAGGTTCTTTATCAAAAAACTCATCATTGCACATTGTTTCCACAAATTATTTAGTTTCATATGTTAAACCTTCATAAAAGAAGCTTATAGTGCACAATTTTTCAAAACCATGATGTGGGCAAGAATTTAACAAATCTTTAAACCGTTCCCAACATTGAAAATATGCTTCATTTGAATTTTGGGAAAAATTTTGGATTTGTCTTTTCATAGTATTGATTTTATATGTTGGAAAAAATTTCTTTAAGAACTCACCTTGCATTTCTTGCCATGTGCCAATTGATCTTGGTTTCAAAGTGTTAAGCCAAGATTTTGCTTTATCTTTTAAGGAAAAAGGAAACAATTTAAGCTTAACAATCTCTTCAGTGCAATTTTGGTCATTGAAAGCAATACATACTTCCTCAAATTCTTTCAGAAGTAAATATGGACTTTCAGATTCTAAACCATGAAAATTAGGAAGTAAAGAAATCATACCTAGCTTAAATCTAAAATTGTTGGCATTGAGTGGAAAGATAAAACATGATGGACTAGAATTTCGAGGTGGTTGTAAATATTCACGCATGGTTCGCAACGGTTGATTTTCAGGTTCATCATGTACACTTTCATTGTTAGCCATTGTGTCAATTGTGTGTGTTTGTGATTCAAACAAATCAATATATAAAGTACCAGGATTGATTTTGACTAAACGACTAGAATTTAAATCACGATACCAATTAAGCATAAATACATAAATAACTTAAAATAAATAAACAAAAATAATGTACAAGCTGGCGGTGTAACCCACCATTAAATATTAACAAGTAAAAAAAGTTAGATAACTGATAAAGTAAAAAGTTAGATAATTAGAGAATTAATAATTAGTAAGTTAGAAAGTGCAGAAAATAAAGAGCAGAAAATAAATGACGTAAATTAAAAGTTAGAGTGCAGAAAATAAAAAGTTAGTAAGCAAAAAATAAATAACATAAATTAAAAGTTAGTAAACAGAAAATAAATGACATAAATATAAAAGTTAAAAAGTTAGTATGTTAGCAAGTTAGTAGATTAGTAAGTTAGATAGTTAGTAAAGAAACCAAAGGATCGGCAAGCCGATCTTTTGCTCCGGTGAAGGAGAAGAGAGAATAGATTTTATTAAAGAAAACG
This sequence comes from Ormosia emarginata, assembly GCA_029884605.1. Lineage (NCBI taxonomy): Eukaryota > Viridiplantae > Streptophyta > Magnoliopsida > Fabales > Fabaceae > Ormosia > Ormosia emarginata. Next base: position 6,675,703 of record JAQQTP010000056.1, on the reverse strand, counting down.
AACCTCAATAAATTAAAACTTCAAATCAAGTCCCCAGCAACGGCCCCAAAATCTTGACTGTGGGATTTAAGGATGCAAACCCAAGTGCAGGTTGTCTCAAGTAATAAATTTCTCGGGAGTCCGAGGTCGATCCACAGGGAATTAATGAAGAAAAATTAATTGAGGTAAGAAAATGATTTGTCACAACACCAAAAGTAAGAAAAGAAGTTTACAAATGAATTTAAGAGCTTGCTTGGGTTAGGAGATCCACTCTTGGTAATTAATTAAAGGTAAGATTATTTCTCTTTATAACTCAATTGAAATCCACACACACAACGGTGGTTCCAATCGAAAAATATAACATTCAAAGTTCAATTATATATGCAATCATATTATGATTCATTTAATTATCTACCAACATTTGTAAATGAGTTCAAGCATTCACTATGCCAATCCTATTGTCTACAATAAATCAAGATCTCCATTATACAAAGAAGGTTTTTAACTTGATTGGAAACAAAATATAACACATATAATGTCCAATTGATAATATATCATTTAAGCACAAGAAATAGAATAATCTAACATTATTTCATTACCAAGAGCTTCACTCTTTCACCCAAGCAAGATGAAGATTTAGTTACTCATGGATAAGAAGAAAGAAAGAGAGAAGAAGAGAAAGATGAACATAGTTTCACTTTAGAACAAGAGAAAATTACAACAAAGGAAAACAATAAACAAGCATAACCAAAACTTATAAAAACTAAGTCTAACACCAAGTGTCCTTAAATGGTCAGCCAATGGTGCCTTTTATAGAGGATTAGGGATACAAAATGACAAAGGGGCTGATTAAGAGTAGGTGGATGAGTGGATGAATGAGTGGAAAATGCCAAATGGTGAGGATAATAGTGAAAAATCATTGAGATTTCTTGTCTCCGAAATCATTCATTGCTTAAGTCATGGATTCCGTCATCAAATAGAAAAATCATCTCATGAAAGTTATAGATCTGGATCTTAACTTTCAGATGTCTAAATTTTAGCCCAAGATAATTCTTACAGTCCGAGATATGGCCCAATTACTGCAGACTTTTCAAGCCCAGTTTCAGCACCTCTGTTTTGACTTCCAGACCCAATATCACCTCCAAGCTGTCCGAATTAGCTCTTGTATTCTTCATTAAAGTTGTAGATATGGGTCTTATCTTTCAAATGTCCAAATTTTAGCTCGAGATAATTCTTACAACCCGAGTTATGCTCTGATTACTGTACATTGTTTAAGTTTCAGACACAAAACTCGTGTTCTGTCTTCCAAGCCCATTTAGCTCTTCTAGATGTCCATATTTTACCTGGAGCTCTCATGAAAGTTGTAGAGCTTTCTCTCAGCTTTCCTACAAGGTAAAATTCATAATTGCTAGACATCTAGAACTCAAGATATGACTAAAATATAGAAACAATGTAAGACCCAAATAATGCTGAAAAAATCAATTAAGTCCAATTTGAGTCCAATCTTACAAAACATAACTAGGCTTAATCAATTAAGTACATGAAGAGTGTAAATGACTAAAAATAAGGGTTTATTAATGTATAAAATATATGATTATCACCAGGCCTTTCTAGAGAATTGGTAGAGCATCAGTTGCCGATCAAAGAAGGATTTAAGCCTCACAAGCAGGTTGCCAGAAGATTCAATCCAGAGTTAATACCCAAAATTAAGGAAGAGATAGAACGGCTACTTAAAGCAGGTTTTATTCGTACGGCCAGATATGTAGAATGGTTATCGAACATAGTCCCTGTAATCAAGAAAAGTGGGAAGGTTAGGATTTGTACTGACTATAGAAATTTGAATCTTGCCACTCTCAAAGATGAGTATGTAATGCCTATAGTTGACACGCTTGTCGATTCTGTAGCCAAAAATGGCATTTTAACATTAATGGATGAGTATTCTGGGTATAATCAAATTTTCATAGCCAAAGAAGATGTCCATAAGACAGCCTTCAGATGTCCTGGCGCCATTGAGATATTCGAATGGCTAGTCATGCCGTTTGGATTAAAAAATGCTGGCGCCATGTACCAAAGAGCCATGAATGCTATTTTCCATGAGTTAATAGGAAAAACATGGAAGTATATATTGATGATGTCATAGTGAAATCCCATGATTTTAACCAATATCTAGCCGATTTAGACAAGCTCTTAAGAGGATAAGGCATCATAATTTAAAAATGAATCCTGCCAAGTGCTCTTTTGGAGTATCGGCTAGGAACTTTTTGGGTTTTTTAGTTCATAAGCATGGGATCGAAGTTAATAAAAATAAAACCAAAGCCGTATTAGATGCGAGACCCCTTCAGAATAAAAAAGAATTGCAAAGCTTAATCGGTAAAATTAACTTTCTAAGAAGGTATATTTCAAATTTAGCTGGTAACCTGAAAGCTTTCTCCCCATTACTGAAATTAAAAGACGCTGATGAATTGGTATGGGGAGAAGAACAACAGCTTGCATTTGATCAAATAAAGCGATGTTTGGCTAGCCCCTAGTGTTAGTTCCCCCAGTGTTAGGGAGGCCGTTGAAATTATATATATCGGCTGCCCTAAAATCAATCGAATGCCTGTTGGCACAAGATGATGAAGATGGGAATGAAAGATCTATCTATTATCTTAGCTGATTGCTTAATGACCCTGAAACTAGATATACTCCCATAGAAAAGCTATGCTTGTCTTTTTTTCATGCATGTACGAAGCTGGAATATTACCTCTTACCAAGGGAGATTCAAGTAGTATGCAAAATTGACATAGTAAAATACTTGTTACATAGGCCTGTTTTGCAAGGATGATTAATGAAGTGGGCCATTAAGCTAAGTGCATATGCATTGAAGTATGTGCCTCTAAAGGCGATGAAAGGCCAAGCTTTAGCTGATTTCTTGGCTCAACATCCTTATATAGATGTTATAGATCCTTTAGCTAAGGTGAGCCATTGTGTTAACTTGAGACCTTGGGTATTAACTTTTGATGGATCCAGAACTAATAAGGGTGTTGGGGCTGGAATCACAATTACGAGTCCTGCTAAAGAAAGCTAGAAGTTCATGCATCAGTTGAGGATAGGATGTTCGAACAACCAAGCTGAATACGAGGCTTTAATATTAGGGTTAAAAATCATATTGTCTATGAAAGCCAAATACAATCCAGGTTATGGGAGATTCCCAGTTAGTTATAAAACAGCTAGCTAGGGATTATAAATGCACTAACTCGAATTTGGTAGAATGTCATGAAACGGCTAGCAGTTTGTTAAAACAGATTGCTGATGTAGTGATAATGCATATACCCAGAAGGTATAACAAAGAAACAAATGATTTGGCACAACATGCTTCTGGTTATAAGGAAACCTTTGAAGATGTTCAGCCCGTAGATAATCGGCTCAATGAGTTCCTTATTGGAGAAGTAGATACAATTGATGACTGGAGAGTTGAGCTAACAAAGTATTTGCAAGACCCTTCTTCTTCTTCCACTTTCCAAATGAGGCAAAAAGCCTTAAAATATACCTTGGTGGATGAAGAACTACATAAGAGAGGATTTGAGGGAATTTTGTTAAAATGTCCTAGCAAAGCCGAGACCATGAAACTCATAGGGGAAGCATATAAAGGGATATATGGTACACATAGGTTAGGATCTATGATGCGTTAGTTAATACATAGGTATGGATATTATTGGCCAACCATCAGTGCAGATTGCCATGCTTATGCCAAAGGGTGTGAAGAGTGACAAAAGCATGGGCCAATCCAGAGGATCTCAGCCGAGGAGATGCATTCTGTTGTTAAGCCTTGGCCATTCCAAGGATGGACAATGGATCTTATTGGAAAAATATACCCTTCATCTTCCAAAAAACACTCATTCATTATTGTTGCCACTGATTATTTTACCAAGTGGGTGGAAGCCCAGCTGATGGTTAATGTTACCCAAGCTGATGTTATCAAGTTTATAAAAAATTAAATTATCTATTGGTATGGCATTCTAGAAACCATTGCAACAGATCAAGACACATTGTTCACGGGAGAAAAGACAGTTGCTTTTGCACAAGAATATGGGATCAAGTTGATCCAGTCTTCACCTTATTATGCACAGGCAAATGGTCAAGCCGAGGTTATAAACAAAATACTGATCAGCTTGATTAAGAAGACCATAGAAGACAAACCTAAAAGATGGCATAAAGCGTTAGCCGAAGTACTATAGGCTTACAGAAATTCTAAGTCTACCGCGACGGGATTTACCCCTTATCGGCTGACTTATGGTCAGGATGTTGTGTTACCATTGGAAATTAATGTAAAATCATTAAGGGAGCTAAACAACATTGCCTGACTATGGATGACTACCAGCAAGCCATGTTCATGGAGCTGGAATTGGCTGATGAGGACAAGTTAATGGCTTTGGAAAATATTCGAAAGAATAAAGAGAAAGTGGCCAAGGCATATAATAAACATGTCAAAACTAAAAGTTTTGTTGAAGGGGATTTAGTTTGGAAAGCCATTTTACCTGTAGGGGCTAAAGACCCAAAGTTAGGAAAGTGGTCACTAAACTGGGAAAGACCTTATATAATTAGTCAAGTTATGATTAATGGAGCTTATCGGCTAGTTAACATGCATGGTGAAGAAATGGTGAGAAGCATAAATAGGAAGTATCTAAAAAATTATTATCCCTCAATTTAGGATAATTAAAGGAAAAAGAGTCGGTTCAAAGTATCAGCTACAAGCTAGCCAATTAGCTTTTTCAAATTAAGACTTAAAAGTTAAACATAATTGAAAAAGGTAACAATTTACGGATCGGTAGGAATAGTAGCTGATTGGTCAGAGTTAGGTGCTTGAGTTGGATCGAGGGTTGGAGCATCAACCGAAGGGGGTGGTTCAACAGGACTAACAGCGAAAAAGGTGACTTGATTAATTACAGATTCAGGGGCAGGAACGGCTACCACTTTTGGCTAATTAATTATTGTATCAGCCGAAGATGGTGCCAATATCCTTTTTGCCTCGGCCAGGAGCTCTTTCAAATTTGCCCAAGCCTCTTTGGTGAGGAAAAGTCCATGATCAGCAGCATTTAGATCCTCTTCAAATGCATCCTTTTGCTGTAGTAAAGGGATCATCTCGGCATCTAGAGCGGTAGATTGATGATACAATTGCATCTTGAAATTAGCACTAGAAGTTAGCTTCTGAGTAAGAACTGCTAGTTTAGGCTCCGTTTCGGCAATCTCCTTGTTGATTCTCTCCCTCTCAGCAATCAGCTTGGCTAGGCGTTTGGACATTTTGTCCTTTTCACTGAGATCAGCTTTCTTTTCAGCTTCAGCTTGTTGGAAGGAGGATTGAAAATGAAGCTTATGGTCTTAGAGTTCACCCAGCTGAGCAAGATCCTTAGTAGCTTGGTCATGACGACCTTTGAAAACTTGGAAATTGTAGAACACTTCACCAACTTGAGCGGCTATACCATTGAAGATGGCTCTCTGGTTTTCATCAGTATTAGATGATTTAGCAAGCTTTGACAGTGCGATCCGAAGGTCAGTAATCGTGTGCTGCTCCACTGGGATATCTTGATCAAGCAAGGTTTCTACGAAAGACAAATATTGGTCTGAAGGAGAACTCGGACCCACAACGACTTTGGGAACCGGAGAGGAAAAATATTGAGCTAAGTCCTCCTCAAAAACAAGCACATCAGAGGCTTGGGTTGTTAGAGCATGTAGTACAGGAGCTGGAGGAGTTATAAGAGGAGTTGGCTCATGTTCCTGATAGAGTATAAAAATAAGCTTAGTCGATAATCAGAAAAAAGGTGAAAATGTATTAATTGGCTAAGAAGTTAAGAGGATTACTGGTGTCAGAGGGAATCTTGCGGGAGAAGGTCTTAGAGAAGCAACTTTTGAATGAGTCTCGGGAGATTGTTGATAAGTCTATAAGAGCAAGGTAAAGGAAAAAGTGTTAGAACCAGGGATTTATAAGAGCAAGGTTTAAAATCGTATACCTTTCTCAGTTTCTTCTTCTTGGGAGCTAATTGTTGAGCAGCAGGAGCCGATTGCTGAGCAACAGATGTGGATTCCCAGATGACAACCCCTGTTTGCCTAGCTGAATACCTAGTAGGCCTAAGGCGAATAGCTTTGGAAGCGGGAGTATCTTCCAGTGTTTCAAGATTTATGGTCATTGATTGAAAAAACCCTGAAATAGAAAGGTATTAGAAAATGCTAAAGGTAGTCAATGCTTAGAAAAGTGGACTTAAAAGTACCTGCTGCATCGGCTGTAGGTCTGCCTTTTGGTGGTTTGGGTTTCCTAGCTGATATGGGCTGAGCGTTGATAGCAGGTTGATCCATGCCTCCGATGATCAGTTTCGAGAGGTAACTAGAAGTGGAAGAAGAGAAAATCTTGCTGAATACTAAAGGCCACCAATTGGTAAAGGCTTATGATTCTCCAGGAAATTGCCTAAAAGTTCTAAACTCAAAAGCATTTAGCTTTTACAGGTTCTGCTGAGTCAAAGATACCACATTTTTGTCAGATAATGTGGGTCTTCCAAAAGCAATTGCCATTGATTGGTAAGCCAGAGGGATGTTCTGAAGAAGTCCAAATTACCGAGCCAGGAGTTATGGGTAGTAAAATTCGGCCGATGTCTTGTTGTAGTGGCTGGATGGCTTTACTCCACACATCAAGTCTCTAGCTGATAACACATTACCCCAGCATAGAGAAATGTAGTTGGCCAGCTGAGGATTTAGAGAGTCCACATGGGTACTCGTTTAGAGAAGACTGTGGGGTCTATCGGCTAAAGGGAAAAACTCTTTGGTATGCCGAATAGAAGTGAAAAGTTCAGTTGCAAAGTTAAAGGCTGAATGCTTGACAAGGGAAATAGTTTGCAAGACTCGACCTAAAGAGATTGGAGTCGAGGAAGAAGAAGTAAAACTCTTATGAGATAAAGGTATGACTTCTGGGACGTAAAGGGTTACCCAGAGCTGAAGAAACCAGAGAGGCCCTGCTATATTATCTAGTTTCTCATTGTTTTGGAGTTTGGTAACCATGGTGGAAAGGCTCTTATACAAAAAGGAAAGGAAAAGAGTACCTAAGGCTAGAGGTTTGCCAGAAGTAACTAAAGAAATAAGGTGGGATATCTCTAGGACCACTGCGACCGAGCTAGAGCAAATAAAATATTTGCAAAACCAGTAAAGAAGGAAGGCCTGATGTTCCCCATCAGACACTTGGTGAGAGGCCTTGGCATTGGCAGACAAGAAATTGGAGTAGGAAGAGGTGTTTTTAGAAAAGTTTACTTTCAATGCTGGATAGGAAAATTCAAAAAGCGAATTCACATCTTCACCAATTATTGGAAGGCCGATGATAGCTGCCACATTCAACAAGGTAGGGCTCATGATGCCTGAAGGAAGGATGAATCCATTCACAGAGGTAGACCAAAACCCTAAGAAGCTAAACAGAAGATCAAGGTTTAGGGGAACCTCATGTTGAGAAAGCATAATGACGTCATAAATTCCCCATATTTTCCAATCTTTTCCTCGGCTAGTCAAAACCCATTTCAGCCAATCGACATACTGAGGAGCAAGGCGAGGCCAGGTTCGAAGGTCATTAGGGCACTTGTTGATGGAATACCAGTTGGCATTGATGGGAAGCTCAAAATGCTTGGGATATAGGTGATAATCAAGAAAGATCTTGCCATCGTAGATGTTAGAGGTACATGGGGTTATGGTAAAGGAATTCAAAAGTGGAACAAGCACGGGGAAGCCAGCATCTTGTTCCTGGTTCAATGGTTGCTGGGTGCTGAAAGCCGAATCGGATGAAAATGATGAAGAATCATCATCCCCATAAGAGTAGGTCTTGTTTTAGGAATCAGAGATGTCAGACATGATCGAAGAAATTGGAAAAGTAGTTTGCTAGGTGCTTTGAAGAAGAAATGGCAAAAGTAAGTCGACTAAAGTAAGTTTCGGCTGAATTTATAATTGTTTCGCAGAGGAATGGTAATATATTTTGACTGTTTGATTTTTTCGACTGAGTATCTCTCACATTAAAAGATAAGTGGATATTGAATTAGGCACGATGCTCGAAAAGACTTAGTTACATTTATTCAGCTTCTCAAAATCAGCTGAAAAATGTAAGGGGACAATTGTTATCACCTAAAAAATAAATTAAAAAGAGTAAACTGATATAATGGCTAGCTGAGGGTGATTAGCCGAAGGAGGATATAGCCGATGAGTAGAAGAGCACTCGGCTAAGGGTGGGTTGGGCCTTGCTATTAGTGGGTCAGGATTGAAACAATAAAAAGTTGAAGCATAATGGGTTGCAAGTTGATGGAAGGCTAAGAACTGAAGCTGTTACCAATAGATGCCACAAAACATGCCGAGAAAATAGGAGTTGAGTTGTTAGGGGGTAGCCGTTATGGCCAAAACGGTTAAGAGACGTGGGTTAGTCGCTTGTTTTTAGGAGCTCTAGCCAGTAAGGTTGGCTATGGTGGGGGTTAGATTTTATCTATAAATACCACTTGTACCAATTGAAAAGAGGACGGATCACAATCAATACAACTTTTAAGCTTTGCTTATTTTGCTTAACTTTTCAGCCCTTTACTATATTGCTTTTACTTTGTGCAATTTATTTTCCGCAAGCTTATTTCCTAGCCGATTACAGCTTTAACCTCAAATTCTTAGACTTCTTAAGTTCACCTTAATACCAAACGCTTTCTTTAGTGAGTTTGGGAACCCTTGCTAAAGGTTGGATTTTGCCTTTAGTTTCAAATCGCATGTTTCTTATCAAAATCCATATGTGTTCGTCGGCTGAATTCTTATTCGGCTGATAAATTTATTTCACACGTAAACAGAAGTTGAATTAGATTATGTAACAATGTGAAAATCTCTTGATTTCTTTGGTTAACAATGAAATTGTAATTCTTGTTTAAGTTGGGTCTCTATATCATCAGTTCCTAATTTCTACAAATTCATTATAAGTTGATTTTTATATATATGTGCGCATTTGATTTTCTGATTTTACAGTCTTGTGAGTATAATGTAAGCCTGGTGATATTGTTAGTTGGGTGATTGTTAGAGGCTTGGCTTTCTAACACAATCCTTGATGAATGAAAATATTTGAGTGGGTCTCTATATCACATGGAAATCTACATAGTATGTAAGTTCCATTCATGTAATGCTATGAAAATATTTAACTTAGTTGTTTTCCACTGTGTTATACACATGTTCTTGCATTTGGATGATTTCCCACATTACTGATGATTTGAATTGAAAATGGTTAATGAGGCTGGCTTGGTATTAACTTGCTTTCTTTAGTGTTTGTTCTGGTTGCATGCTCATTGTTTGATGAAATGTCAAGTCCACAAATGCTGATAATTACTTGGCAATTTGCATTGGGATATAAAGTTCTTGATACTAAAATATTATATAAATAAATAGATTGAAATGTTATGTCCAGTTTGCCTCTTTGTGTTTAACATTTGTTCTAGTTATGCTCATTGTGTTTGCCTCTTATCACTGGCTTATTCTCGATCTGTCATCCTGCTATTATCTCCTTTGATCTATCTTCCAACAAAACATTAGTGAAGGTCTGTCATTGCCTTATGATCTAAGTTCATTATTTGTTTCAATTGTGCTTCTAGCAAGGAGTTCAATTTGCATTGGATAACTGAGATGGGAAAATGGGGAAATGCTTTTGTTATCTCATCTGCTATATGTATAACATGCTTATACAAATGATTAATTCTTGAACTATCACCAAAAATAATTGAGTCATAAAAAGGCTACTCTAGAAAGGAATATGTTGAGTTAGTTATTTAACTAAATTTTTAATTCTTTTCCAAGTGTGTAGTATTGCTCATTATAAAAACAAAATTTAGTAAAAACAATATTAATATGTAAAATTTTGTTAATCACATTCAATCCGTGTTTTTTTTTCCTTTAAAACTTTACAGATTCAATGTACTTGATTCTACTCCAAAGCTACTAGGTTGGTCTTGTTATGTCCTGAAAATTGGTTGATCCATAAGGGACTGTTTGGCTGAAAGTGACTTCAATATGGGATTGTGTGATATCTTCTTTTCTTTTATTTGAAAAAAAAAAGAAATCAGGAGTACGAACTATGTTGCTCATGGGTTTTATTCTTTTCCCTATTTTGTTTGGGTTCAGTCCCCTGCACCATAATCTTTGAGTGTGAGTTTCTATTTTTACCGTGAACTTTTTTAGATTCTTATAGAGAAAAAAATCCACTATTTTTTTGACTGAATATATATTCCCCCTATAGCTAGATAGTTGTCAGTCAATATCTGAATATATCAATTGAAAATGTGCTTCCTAGCTAATACAAGACATGTGCTAGGTGACTTTTCCCAAATGTCTTTGTTGTTTCTTACTGTGAGTTTATATAATTTGCTGCCCAGTGACACACTTGATCTGAGTATAAGGTAGCTGGTTAATGTTTAGGTGTTCATTGCTATAACATTTGACTACTGTTGTTAGTTGTTCCTCTGGTCATTAGCTATTTTCTAATAGGTCTATTTAGCACAGAGTCCACTTAGTGTTTGATTTCACTGTCCCTCAATCTTCTGTGCAGCCTATCTTTGGAATGAGAGCTGCCACTGGAAGGAGTTTCACTAGTCATTTTTTGAAATATGATTATGTTTTCGGGAGCTCAGTTTGATATTGTTTTAAGTAAAATTTAATGTGTTTTTGGCTTAAATATGGTCTTGATTTAGAGCTGAATTAAATATCCTCTTTAGTAAAAGATTTGTTTGCATTTTTTAATTCTTGCACTCATGTTGGGATGGAGACTGAACATAGTTTATCTTAGTGTTTGATGCAAAAATGGGAAAAGTGGTTTAAATTCTTGCACTAGTTCTTAGATAATATTAACAAGACTTTATTTATTGTTTTTATTGCTGTAATTTGGCTTGTGCTAGGGAAAAGTTGAACTGGTTTTTATTGCTACTATTTGTACTAATCTTTATCTATCTACTAATATAATATGGCAAAACATGGGTTTGGTGTACAAACTTTATCCTTAAAAAAAAATGGAAGATGTTGGTTAACGGGAAGTTATTTGAAAGTTTCCATCAGTTTCATTTTATTATCTAAATGAAAATGAAATAAAAATTAACATCCGTCTCAAGAACAAGTACCAATTAGTGCCACTCCTGAGTATATGGCTGGTTTCTACATGGTAGGTGGTGTTCTACTTTGGATATAATGAATTTCTAATATTACATTATGCACTTAGTACTAGTTCTTTAACTATTTGCAGCTTCAAAGTGCAAGTTCTTTTCTACCTATGATGACCTTGGCTCCCCAAGAGAAGGAACGAGTTGATGATATGGCGTAAGTAATAATTAATTGTCTATAGCTTATTATTCTGAGTTTTTGAACTGGTTCAGTTTTTTGAACTAGTTTTTGAACCAGTTTTCAGAACTGGTTTTTGAACCAGTTTTCTAAAACCCAAACTGGTTTAGAACTGAAACAGCCCTATACACAGTAGAAGTAGGTGATGGGAGGAAGATTAAATGCGGAGGGGTATGTTGTCAATTGATTCTCCAAATTCAAAGATTAAAGATTCAACAAGATTTCGTTATCTTTGAGTTGGGAGGAGTTGATCCAATACTGGGAATGGAGTGGCTAGCAAGTTTAGGAGAGATCAGGGCCAATTTCAAAGAATTAACAATTAAAGTTCCTACAGCTAAGGGAATTAAACTGTTGAGAGGGAAGCCAGAACTTGCTAGGACAGCAACATCTTTCAAATCTGTGATAAAAGCATTACAAGATAATGGCCAAGGGTTCTTACTAGAGTATCACAGTTTGCAAGGACAATCTAAGAATGGTGAACAACTACCACAATGGATTACGGGGGTGTTAGAGGAGTATCAAGAGGTTTTTCAAGAATCACAAGGTCTTCCTTCACCAAGAAGATAGGATCATGCCATTGTGTTGAAGGAAGGGGCTGACATTCCCAACCTAAGACCCTACAGGTATCCCCACTATCAAAAAAATAAGATAGAAAGATTAGTAGATGACATGTTGAATTCAAGAGTTATAAGACCTAGTGTAAGTCCACACTCTAGCCCCATAATACTTGTGAAAAAGGAAGAAGGTGGGTGGAGATTCTGCGTACACTATAGAGCCCTGAACAAAATCAATATTCCTGATAAATTCCCCATCCATATTATTGATGAGTTGCTGGATGAACTAGGAGGGGCTGTGATATTTACCAAATTAGATTTGAAATCAGGATATCATCAAATAAGAATGAAAGAAGAAGACATATCTAAGACTGCATTTAGGACACATGAAGGGCATTACGAATTTGTAGTAATGCCATTTGGGCTCACTAATGCACCTTCTACATTTTAATCCCTCATGAATGAGATGTTAAAACCTTAAGGAAATTTGTTCTAGTCTTTTTTGATGATATATTGGTCTACAGTAAGAGTGAGGCGGATCATAAGAGACATTTACAGGCAGTCTTACAACTATTAAAGGAACATCAATTATATGCTAATAAAAAAAATGCAGTTTCGGGCAGAGGCAATTAGAGTATTTGGGCCATATCATTTCTGGAAATGGGTAGCTACTGACACCAAGAAATTAGATGTGACGCTAACTTGGCCTATTCCTAAAGATCTAAAAGCACTAAAGGGATTTCTGGGGCTTACATGGTACTACAGGAGGTTTGTGAAGGACTATGGTAAGCTAGCCAGACCTTTAACTCAGTTACTGAAAAAAGATTGTTTCCACTGGAACCAAGAGGCACAGGAAGCAATGGATGCATTAAAGAAGGCCATGGCTGACTTGCCTATTCTCATGGTACCTGATTTTTCCAAGACTTTTATCATTGAAACAGATGCGTCCAACAAAGGTCTAGGGGCTGTGTTATTACAAGAAGGCAGGCATGTTGCTTTCTTGAGTCAAACACTATCAGACAGAGGCCAAAACAGATCTGTATATAAGAGGGAACTGATGGCTATTGTTATGGTAATGTAGAAATGGCGCCATTATTTGATGGGCAAGCACTTTATCATTTATTCGGATTAGAAGAGTTTAAAATTCCTCACAGAACAGAGAGTTTTGGGAGAGGAACAATTCAAGTGGACTTCGGAATTGATGGGGTTTGACTTTGAGATTAAATATAAGTCAGGTTGTGACAATAGAGCTGCAAATGCTCTCTCTAGACGAATGACTTATGCAGCCATTTCAGTAGTTCAGTTTTTGGACTTACAGGAGTGGGAGGATGAGGTCCAAAATGATGCCAAGTTGACAAGCATCATTCAAGACTTGATAAGGGATTCTAATTCACATCCAGGGTTTTCTTTTTAGAATAGAAAATTATTGTATAAAGGAAAGTTGGTCCTACCTAGAAACTCTTCCAAAATCTCTATGTTACTCAAGGAGTTTCATAGCTCAACAATAGGAGGCCACTCTGGTTTTTTTAGGTCTTACAAGAGAATTGCAGCATTGGTTTATTGGGAAGGTATGAGGAAGGATATTCAACATTTTGTAGCTACTTGTGCAACATGCCAACAAAACAAATATCAAACCCTATCTCTCGCAGGTCTTTTATAACCCCTACCCATTCCAACTCAGGTATGGACTGATATATCTATAGATTTCATTGAAGGGCTTCCCAAAGCACATGGTAAAGATGCTATCCTAGTGATTGTGGACAGATTCACAAAATATGCTCATTTTATCCCCCTTAGTCATCCATTCACTACCAAGGGCATAGCAGAGGTTTTCATCAAAGAAATTGTCAAGTTACATAGTTTTCCTTCCACTATTGTGTCAGACCAGGACAAGATATTCCTCAGTCATTTCTGGACTGAACTCTTCAGAATGTCTGGTACTAAACTTAAATTTAGTTCTGTCTATCATCCTCAAATCGATGGGCAAACTGAGGTGATCAATAAATGCCTAGAAACCTACTTGAGATGTATAACAGGGACCAAGCCTAAACAATGGCCATGATGGCTCAGTTGGACTGAATTTTGGTTTAATACCAATTATAATAGCTCTACTAAACTCACTCCATTTAAGGCTCTATATGGCAGGGATCCCTCACAACTCCTAAAGGGTACCACTGTTCCCTCTATAGTGGAAGAGGTAAACACACTGACTATTGAAAGGGATACTATCCTTCATGATCTTAAGACCAATTTAATCAAGGCTCAAGATAAAATGAAAGTTTATGCAGATAAACACAGTTGATCAATTCAATATATAGTGGGTGATTGGGTTTATTTCTAGCTCCAACCTTAAAGATTGAAGTCACTTGCTAGAAAAATGAATGAAAAATTACGGCTAGATTCTATGGTCCTTATCAAATTAGTAAAATAGTGGGGCAGGCAGCATACCAGTTGGACCTTCTAGTTGAGAGTAGGATACATCATGTCTTCCATGTCTCCTTGTTGAAGAAGGCTTTAGGTCCCATGGCCTCACCACAACCTCTGCCTAAAATGTTGACAGATGATTTAGAATTACAAGTAGAGCCAGCTGCTGTCTTAGCCGTCCGCAATGGTCCTTCGGGGCAAGTTGAAGTTCTCATCCAATGGCAAGACCTCCCAGATTTTGAAGCCACATGGGAATCTTTTGATGTTATACACGACCAGTTTCCTCTCTTTCACCTTGAGGACAAGGTGAATCTTTGGGGGGGGGTAGGGGAAGTATTGTTAGTCATAGGTCCCTAATTAAGAAAACCTATGTACGAAGGTAGCCCAAGGTAAATAGGTTGAGCTGACTTAGACTAGTCAGTTACCACTGTAGCTAGTAGAAACCAGCTTTTAGCTTAGGAATAGTTGGACGATTATTCTATAAATAGAGGAAAGAGAGGGGAAGTCTGGTATTCTGTTAGTTTGTTGGAAGGTGGTTAGGGAGAGAGTCAAGCTCTCGAATTCTTGACAGGGCAGTTACCATTTCTTTCTCTATTTCTTTCCCTCTCTGATTCTTGTATCCTAACTATGCTAGGGATCATTTTCCCTCCGAGATTCATCAATAATACAGAAGTATTCAGTGAAATTGTTCATAAATTCTACCAGTTCTATCATCTTCCTAACTTACCTTGCCACTGCTCCAAGACATAGATGTGCCAGAGTTTGTAGAATGAGTGTTATTAAGTAGGTAACATTTTCCCTTCCTACTAAGTAAAGGAGGTGAAGGATTCCCTCCCTACCTGGTAGGTTAAGGAAGTGAGGAAACTACCGTAGCGTGCCTATCTCATGTACTCCTTTAAATTCACTTCAGAACAATATCCATGCCACAATGATGACGTTTGTTTCTCAAAAAAATGCAATCGTTAAGTATCAAGAGTTTTACAAATCTGAGGTTGCTAGGTTTGGCAAGCTCAAGTTTCATGGATTCTAAGGCGAGGATGAAGAGCTAATGGCTGAATTGCTAGAACTTAATAGTGAGAAGAGCCAATGGCTGTGAAGAGGAATAAGAGTGGTAGGGAAGAGAATCGGAGCATGAGCCCATACTTATTGCGAGCTTGTTTCACTTTTGGAGTCACACCTACACCTTCTTGAAATTGCAAATGGAGATAGTTATCAAATCTAAGATTAGTGCGTTTTATTGTATCTTAAGTGGGTTAACCTACTACAAAGTAGGTTGGAATTTTTCTAACCCATTATGATGGGTTAACTCAATCTTGACGCATTTAGAAATGAGTTGTAATAGGACGGGTGAAGTAGGGTGGGATAAGCATATCGATAGCTTTGAATACAATGCAAATTATTTTGCAATTGTGAATCCGAAAAGTTGGGTCAACCCGACCCGTGGTCGAACATGACCTCGAACCCTTGCTGCTGGATGTTCCTAATTAATATTGTTCCAATGCTAATCTATGAACATAGTTCTTAAACTTGGACAAGACTGGCTTGTTTGACCAATGAATCGGTCTGGCAGGTGAGTCCAAGTTGCTTGTTGGATCAGCCGTGCATGCATCTCGATACAAACGGATTTGACTTGATTGGTTTTGGAGAAATTGATGACCCGGTTGGATTTATTTGATCTCGCCAAGTCATGCTCTTTTTTATTTTAAATAAAAAGAGAAATTCTACTCAAAACAAAACAGCGCCGTTTTGGTGTAAAATAAAAAAAAACAGGCAAATGTCAAAAACTTAAATGAGTCCTCGACCTGCAGCTCTCCTTTCACTGTGAGAACTGGGAGGCTGAGTAGAGGTGAGACCGTGAGCCACCGCTGCCCCAGACGCTGTCCAGCCTCCGCCGTGCCAACTCAGCCACTCAGGTAGGTGGCCTCTGTTCTGTTTACTCTCCATTCCCCGCCAACGCGCCTATCTCTCTAGTCTCTGTTCTGGTTATGCAAATAAAATGTGGGTGGTCTCTATTTGGTCTCTCGGATGGTCTTTGTTCTGTTTATGCAAATAAAGTTTTGCACAGTGCTCTGGTGGGTTGCTGTCTGAATTTGGATTTGTGGGTAGGGAAGCAGATACTTTATGTTGCATTGAGATCGATATTGATTCTGCTGTTTTTATTTTTGTGTTTATTTAATGGTATGTGTATGTACTGATTAAGCATGTTATTATTAGTTGGTATGTGTTGTTGTGATTGGTGAGCTTGTGTTCATGTGTTGTGAACCTCTGTCGTTTAATTGTGTTTTGAACTTGTGGTTGTGAACTTGTATTGTTTAATGTTTTGAACTTGTCAAATTGTGTTAGTTACTTGTGTTATACACTTAGGAATTTATGAATTTTAATGTATTTCTGTTTTATTAAATATTTTTATGTTTATTTTATTATATGTGGTTGAACCAATGACCCAATGCCTCGGGCCTGTTGATGACCATTGATCAGGCCAAATTTCCACAAGAATCAAGTAGTGACATGTCAGCGCCATCGTTGGCACCTTCACCTCCGTCAATGAATATAGACATCGACACTTCTTCAGCCCCACAATTCCCTGTACCCAACATGAAGTTCTCTCTGGAAATCAAGGTATGCATGCCTGTCACTGCTTTATCTTTATTGGTTAGGCTGCTCTTAGGGTCTGAAAATTTGAGAAAATAAAAGTTGAAAAAATCCTCTGTAAATTTATTTGATCTGCTGTATGTTGTAGACAAGCAGCAGTGGAAGGATTTGATATTTTTTTAATAGAAAAATAAATTTCATTAGAGAGAAATGAGGAAAAAAATAATTAGGGGAGGATAAGATATCCTCCAAAATAGAAAATTCTAGATATTAGAAGGAACATGAAAAAACTCAAGAATGCAGCAAGGTTGCCTAGTCACACTGTATATCAGAAACAACAACTCCCTTGGAAAATCCATGAGCACTTCACACAGATTTAATAACACCCATTCTACAAACTCTGGCACATCTATGTCTTGGAGCAGTGGCAAGGTAAGGTAGGAAGAGAGAAAGAAAAACAAAAGAAAATGTTGACTTTACAATAACAACAACTCAGCCTTATCCTAACTTCATGGATCAATCGATGGTTAGACGCTGTTGGGCTCTATCCAAATCCAAATTGAGTAAAACCATTTAGAGTTAGGTCTTTTTTAATGGTTTCTCCTAATGTTGTTTTAGGTCTTCATGTATCCCATTTAATCGGACTATTGTCAATTTGATCAAATTTTCTGACAGGAGCCTCAATTGGTTTCACCTTAAGCGAGTTTATGTCATCTTCTTAGTGGATGCGGCTCCAACTTTCTCTCGGATACATTCGTACTTAATCTTATCTTTTATTGTATATCCACACATTCACCTTAGCATTCTCATCTTCGCTACACTTATTATTATTATTATTATTATTATTATTATTATTATTTCTATTGTTGGCACTTCATTGCCCAACATTCACTACCATAGAGCATTGCTGGTACAACTGTTAGGTAGAATTTTCCTTTAGTTTGATAAGCACTTTGCGATCACAAATCACGTCTGAAGCATTTATGCATTTCATCTACTCACCTTGAATCCTATGTGTGAATACCATCAATCCCCCATCACTTTGTAAGATGGATCCCAGATACCTAGATCATACAACTTGCGGTATGATGTGATCCACTGAGCCCCAATTTTCACCTTCAAAACATTGCTAATTTGTGTCTTATTGAAGTTGCTTCTACATACTTCGTCTCACGCTTGCTTAACTGAAAACTTTCTGATTCCGAAGTCTCTCCATAACTCTAGTTTATAAATTACTTTTCTCTCAACTTATCCACTAGGACTGTACAATAACAACAATAACAACAACAACCAAGCCTTTTTCCGTTAGGTGGGGTCGGCTACATGGATCAAACGACGCCATTGTGCCCTATCATAAACCAAGTCTTCAGAAATGTCATTCAAATCTAATTTTTTTTTAATAGTTTCACCTATAGTCTTTCTTGGTCTCCCTCTACCTCTAGCTATTGGACTATCATCCACCTGATCTACTCTTCGTACCGGGGCTTCTAAAGGTCTTCTCTTTACATGTCCAAACCACCTAAGGCGAGATTCTACTATCTTTTCCACAATAGGTGCTACCTCTGCTTTCTCTCTAATGCATTCATGCCCTATCAACTAGGACTGTATCATTTGAAAAAAAGCATGGATTGAGGCACTAGCTCTTGGATGTGCCCAATAAAACCATCAAATACCAAGGTAAAATGTAGACTCAAAGTTGACCCTTGGTGCAAACTGATTGTTATTAGAAAATCTTGTATTACACCTGCATCTCTCTGAGTTTGCACACTAGTTGTTGTCCCATTATACATATCCTTTGTAGCTTGAATGTATATGAAATCCTTTCTTCTCTATAGCTTTCCACATGACTTCTCGTGGCACCCTATCATAGACTTTTTCTAGATCAATGAAGACCTTGTGCATGTCTTTTTGTTTGTTTCTTCCACCACTTGATCCTTAGGTTTATAACATGATGCCTTTTCTTTATGGCATCATGTTATTCGAAGTAAATATGGTTTGCACCTAAATGGGTGGGACACCAATTCTGCAAGTAGAGTTTCTCATACTAGTCCTTGGAAATTTATTTCTCAGGGTCTTCCTTCCTTTAATTCTCTCTTGTCCTTGCATCTAGGTGATGACTCTCGTATTAATGTTTGGGAAGATATTTGGGTTGGTATTGTCCCTCTTTCTGAGGCCTTTCCAAGGCTATTACGCCTATCTTCTTTACATAATGTCCCTATTTGCTAATTTTTTTCTCACGATAACTTCTCTTGGAACTTCCATTTTTTTAGAAACTTGCATGATAGAGAGGTTAGTGGGTTAGAGTCTCTCTTGATTTTAATTGATTCTATTCATCTTTCTTTTGTGCCTGATTCAAGAACTTGGACCCTTGATTCATCAGGAGTTTTCTCTTGTAAATCTTATTTTTAGTTCTTGACTCAATCTCATAATAGGGATAGATTTCTCTCGGATAAACCTATCTGGAAATTCGAAGTTCCCTCAATGGTCAAAGCTTTTGTCTGGACTGCTGTTCTTAACAGGATTAACACTAATGACATGCTTCAGAAACGCAGGCCTTTCACTACTTTGTCTCCAAATATGTGTATTATGTGTGGTTTAGATTTGGAATCCGGGGTTCATCTCTTTTTGCATTGTTCTGCGGCTAATTATTTTTGGAATAGACTATTTGGGATATTTGGAGAGTCTTGGGTTTGCTCTATGGATTTGCATCTTTTTCTCCTTACCAAGTTCAGAGGTTTTGGTGCATGTAAAGAAGCAAAGATCTTGTGGCAGTGCTATATTTATGTTGTTTTTTGGTGTATTTGGTTGGAAAGGAATGCTAGAATCTTCAAGGACTCTTTTTTGACTCTAGACTTCATTTGGGATAGGGTTATTCTTTTGGCATCCCTTTGGTGTTCTGCTCATGGTCTTTTTAGTGGTGTTTCTCTGGTAGATATGCAAAGGGATTGACATGCCTTGTTGCATGACTTTCCCACATAGGTTTTAGTTGTTTCTTGTTTTATTTTTTTTGTGAGGATTCCTTATCCTCTCTTTGTACTCTCTTCTTCTCATCTAAAAATATTCCTTTTTTTATCAAAAAAAATTACTCTTAGCATGCACATCAAGAACCAAAACCCTATGTTGAGCGGTCAAGCTCTCTCCCTAGTATGACTTTGCAATCTTTCTATTTCTCTTCCTTTATAAAAAAATTTAATCTATTTGTGAGCTTGAAATTTCACTTTTGTAAGTGATAAGATATGTTCCTTCTGCTTCTTAAAGAAAGTGTTAGCTATCGTGAAATCATATGTCATTGTAAAGTCAAGAATAGATTTCCTCATCTTTTGGTTCACCAAGACCATATTCAAAGTGACCATTCAGCTCCCCTTTTAAGAGAATCTTTTATTGATGTGGAATTTCTTGAACAAAAACCAATCCTTCCAAATCTACTGAAACTTTTATCTTTTGTTGTTCCTCTTGTCCTACTTGGGGTGCAGACACACTTATGACATTGAATGGTTTGACAACAAATTTTAACTGTATGATCTTATCTCCAATCTTTCTAAAACATTGACCACATTATTGTTCCAAATCTTATACACAATATAATACCCACTCTATTTCTTACAAATTCACTTGTGTACCAAAGTTTAAGCCATGAAGTGCCTATTCCAATCCACTTGGCTCCTTGAATGCACATAATGTTAATCATCATTCTAATCATGGTGGTATCAATTACTTTCATAGATTTACCTATAAGTGTTCAAATATTCCAAGTGCCAAAACTAGTCCTACTCTCATTTACTTCTTTACTCACATCCGTTGAGGAAAATGTGATCATCATTGCATATTTTAAATTACATCCAGGCATTAATGTTGCGCCTCTAGCTTTTTTTAACACAGGAGTTTATGTTGGCTAGAGGAAACATTGTACAAAATTTTATGTTGGCTGCTGAGTGCCTAAACCCTCTTTTATTCGGGCTTGAGACCAATTATGTAAAGTTTGACAAATAAAGTACCACATAGGTTGAGTTTTTTTACAACAACCAAGCCTTTTCCCACTAGGTGGGGTCGGCTACATGGATCAAACGACGCCATTGTGCCCTATATGATCGAAAAAGTTGTGGCACAATCTTATTCATTGAAATGATTCTAAACAAATGTGTGGTTGGAATTGATGGAACGAAACTGGGGATGTTTTAAATTAAAATAAGTGGATCTTGAACCCGGATCTTGTAAAACTATCTTTCAATTGATTTTCTTTTTAATATTTTACAATTAATACTAATACTAAATTTCGATCATTAATGTTGAGTAAGTTGCTTACTTGTCAGGGAAACATAACAGAGATTAGCATTTCGAGTTATGAAGATCATTTTCTGGTGAGTGCTGGTGGACCTTTGTATCTATGTTTTTATGGTGACAGTTCTTAACTTTTTGACTACTTTTCAGGTTATTGTGACTCAAATAGGAATCATGGGGACAATACTGTATGCCAGGTCTGCATGTGACTTTTGTGCAATATCATTGATTTCATTTATATTTCTTGAGAAATAAAGTTTTATTTAGTTAATTTGTAAGTAATTAAGCCATGCCTTATTTTTCCTTGGTTATTGCAGAACAATTTGAAACCAATAGTACATGTTTTGGATAACTGTGGGATCATCATTGTTCTTCTCCTTTTCCTTTTTTCTGGGCTATCATTCTATTGGCGCAATGCATTCTGTCATTCCCTCATTATTTGATAATTTACTGGCCATTATCTTTCCTTACCTTTTTTCTGCTATTCAATGCATTCTGTGATGAAGGGATGGAAAGTCATTACACCTATGGAATTTTGAAAGATTAAGGTTTGGATGTTTATTCTGAAACTTCATTGTTAAATCAGCAACTTTATGGATGATATGTTATGGATTTTTATAATACACACTGGTATTCTACAATTAGAGACAAAGAAAGGCGATCTGTCTTTTTAGGAAAGGAATGATCGTGTAGGATATGATAGGTGATATGATCCAGCAATGGAACGTAGGTTTTTCGGATCTTCCTTGAGTTGGTTCTCTTGTAACTGAATTCAACATCAACAAAAAGAAGAAAATTAAACAAAGATTGATGTAAAAGAATAAGAAGTGGTGTGAAAAACAAGTAAGATAGAAAATTAAAAGATGGAATTAGACAAGAAGATGAAGAATGGCGCCACAATCTCAATCCTATTGAAGAGAATGAGAATTATAAGCCTTGTGTAGAATCGCTACAAAGGTATGAGGAACCTTTGATAAGATTCAAGCTATGGTTCTCTCTAAGAACCCAAGAGGCACGAAATAGCTCTCTCAAATAAGGTGAATTTCTCCACTTTCATTAATCTTCAAAAATCTCCCTTTTTTGGAGTACATGAATTCCCTATTTATAGGCTAAGCTTGAAGCTGTTTGCAACCCTTGAAGTCCTAAAATGACTCTTGAAATACAAGTAATAAATTCCCACTATCATGCAATTACCAAAGTGCATTGATAAGTGCATGTACATTATTAACTATAAAATAAGCATAAACATGATAATAAATTCTCACTAGCCATCATAATGACTTAGGAAGTCTTTAAAGCCCAAAAACTAACTTAGGAAAGACCAAAGGACATCTGAACTTATTCCAACAAAATAAAATACGAAAATTACAAAATAATAAGAAAAAATGGCTTTAATATGAGACCCCAATTAATTGGCCCAATGAACCAAATAGAGAGAGCTTTAACAAACTTATAAAGCCCAAATCTCGCCAAACACAAGTCCTAATTGGAGTCCTCTTCAATTTGGATTAATTGGACTAACTTGGGTTCTTCTTCTTCCTTATCTTGCTTGAGATTGAATATGTTGGCCACCTCTTGTTGTAAAGCTTCCTTTGCCCTTGGCCTAGTCATATGCCCTCCTAGCCCAATTAACGCATCCTCCTTCTTAGCCCTTCCTTTCCCACTTGATGGCCCTCCTTGGTCTTCATCAATAGGTCATTCTTTTCAGTTTTCATAAGGCTGGCCTGGATAGTTAATAGATAGCTTAGAGATACAGAAAGTGCATCTGAGTTTGAGTATTACCTATAACATCCTAATACTGAAATCTGAATAAATGTAACATTTATAGTGATAAACAACATTACAATGTCACTACATACATAATAGCCAGATAATATATCCATAATGTACACTGGAGTCATTATAGAGAGCCTTATGAAATGCGAAAAACATAAACTCATAACAAAATACATATATACAACATAAGCCTCCCAAAGGGCATGAAGTATTACATAACTATTTACATTACTTAAGAAGTATAAATAGATACAAGGTCTGTAAAACAACAAGTAAACTAGAACTAAACCAATTCTTTAGCTTTCTTTTTCTTTTTTTTCTTTGAAAAACCTTAACCTGGAATTACATGGCAACACAACGGGGTAAGAATCAACAATTCTCAGTATGAGTAAACCAAAACCAGTTATACATAGCATTATAAACATAATCTTAACACATGCTAAATAAGATATGTTTAAACTTGACAAGGTCATACTTTAGTAACTAAAGATACCAAGTTAATCATACATTCATACATACGTATTTAGCTCACTTTAAGAACCAAGATGTTTAACTAGGAATGCTGGTTTAGTGTATCATCTTGTGGTAAATAGAGGGAAAGCTCATCCTCACAATACACGTACCCTGACACTATAGAAGCTAGGGTATGAATCTAGGCTCAAAGAACCTTTTGGACTTGCCAATTATCTCCCTTAGCCTAAATGATTGTGCACATCATCAAAGGATACTGACAAAGAACCATACTACCAGACCATCCCAACATACATATATCTAAACACCACATCATCACTCACTGCTCTTTTAGTGACACAAATACCACAATAAGTGGCCTAAGGTGTTAGATAGTTACCTAAGGCAAACCTTTACTCTTGAATGTTCAAAGGTTTAAACTTTCTCATACTTGCTAGGTGATAATTCTCTTCTTGAAATATCCCTATTTGTTACTTAACACACCTTATAAAACATAAAAATTATTCCAACTAGTAGTGAACCTCAAAACATCAAAAATAGCATTTTTGAGAAATCTTGGAGCTCATGTCTCGGCGCAGCCTTGTCACGCCACGGCGCCAAGCTCTCTGTCTCTTCATGCCTCGGCATGATTCTCAGTCATGCCGCGGTGTGGAGCTCTCGGCCACTCTCACGCCTCAGCATACCATTGCTACGTGATGGAACTGGTAAGAATACTGAATATTATTGCAAGAATTGGGAAAGAATTCCCTAGAACTGTATACAAGTATCTAAATCTCTCCTACACAGATTTGAGGACTGTGTAAACTCCCTATAAGCCAATGTGGCTTCCTTTCCTTTACCCGAAATACAAAGATACCTACCCTCATGCCATTTCCCTTATTTATACTAACTAACTAACAACTAACTAACTAACCGAGAAGATAGTTAGTTAGGTATCATTGGGTTTGGGCTTATGTCTTCGACATAAACCTTATTTACAACAGGCCCAATGCCATCAATACTCCCCCAAAGCTTTCACCTTGTCCTCAAGGTGAAAAGAGGGAAAATGAAGTTGCAGAGAAGACACAGACTCCCAGGAATTATCACATGGAGGAGCTCCCTGCCATTGGATGAGGAGCTCTGCTGCTCCTGCAGCATTATATCGCAAATCAAGAGCTTCTGCTGGTTGTGTTTCCAATATCCAGTCCTCAGACATTTCTGGAGGAAGAGGATGAGATTGCTGGTCCTTAGGAATGGCTGTCTTCAACCTGCTCACATGAAAAACTGGATGGATTTTGCTATAAGGAGGAAGTTGTAATTTGTAAGCCACTGCCCCTATCCTGTCCAATACTTGAAATGGCCCATAATAACGAGGACTCAGTTTTTCGTTTCTTCTCTTAGCCAAAGACTTCAATCTATATGGTTGAGCTTTTAAATAAACCCAATCCCCTATATTAAACATCAAATCTCTGCGTTTCTTGTCAGCCAACACTTTCATCTGTTGTTGAGCTTTATCTAAATTGCTCCGTAGTTCCTCCAATAGCATATCTCTATCCATATGTAACGGGATACCGCTGCCACCTTGGAAGGGAAAGCTGCCCCTTTAAACAACACAGGTGGGTCACGGCCATAAAGTGCTCGGAAGGGTGTCATCCGAATGGATCGGTTATAATTGGTGTTAAACCAATATTCAGCCCAACTCAACCATTGAGGCCAAGATTTCGGTTTTTCTCCAGCAAAGCATCTCAAATAGGTCTCTAGGCATCTATTAGCAACCTCCGTTTGGCCATCCGTTTGAGGATGATATGCCGTACTGAATTTGAGCCTTGTACCCGCTGATTTGAAAAGGGCAGACCAGAATTTACTCAAAAAAGTTGGTCTCTGTCAGAAATAATGGATGTTGGAAATCCATGCAGCCTTACCACTTCATCAATGAATATTTGAGCTACCTCTTGTGCTGTGAAAGGATGAGAAAGAGCCATGAAGTGGGCGAATTTGGTAAAACGATCCACAACCACCATGATAGTGTCTTTGCCTTTTGATCTAGGCAAACCAGTAATAAAGTCCATCGTGATTTCACTCCAAACCTGAGTAGGGGTAGGTAAGGGCTGTAATAACCCTGCTGGTGATAGAGTTTGAGCTTTATTCCTCTGACACACATCACAACTAGCAATAAGATCCACAATATCTTTTTTCATGCCTTCCCAGAAAAAAATTCCAGCCAACCTTTTATATGTTCTCAAGAATCCGGAGTGACCCCCAAAAGAAGATGCATGGAAGTCATGAAGTAAATCTGGAATTCTAGGTGAAGATCGAGGGAGGACCAGTCTCCCTTTATAAAATAGTTGTCCATTCTTTAAAGAATAAGCAGGCCAAGCTTGAGGGTGACTGACCAACTCTTGCACAATCTTCTTCAGCTTGGAATCTTGCTGAATTTCTTCACATAATTCTCCCCAATCCTCTTGAACAGCTATAGAAACCGCTGCATACATCATTTGACGAGATAAAGCATCAGCAGCTGCATTATCCTTCCCTGGTCTGTATTGTATATCAAAATCAAACCCCATGAGTTTGGAGGTCCATCTAAACTGCTCTTCTCCCAGAATCCTCTGATCAGTTAAAAATTTCAAAGATCTCTGGTCAGTTCTGATGATAAAATGTCTCCCCAAGAGATAATGACGCCATTTTTGCACAGCAAACACAATTGCCATCAATTCCCTCTCATACACAGACCTCTTTTGCTCCCTGTCATTTAGTGCTTGACTAAGATAAGCCACTGGTCTGTTTTGTTGCAGAAGAACAGCCCCTATTCCCTTGCTAGAAGCATCAGTTTCTACCACAAACTCCTTGCTGAAATCTGGGACAGCCAGGACTGGTAGTGTTGTCATGGCTTTTCTCAATTTTTCAAAAGCTTCCTGAGCTTCTAATGACCACTGAAAACCGTCTTTCTTCAGCAACTCAGTCAAAGGTTTGGCTATCTTACCATAATTTTGGACAAACCTACGGTAATAGCCAGTTAGTCCCAAAAAACCCCTCAAACCTTTTACATCTTTAGGCAAGGGCCATTGCACCATGGCTGCAATCTTCTTGGGATCGGCTGCAACTCCTTCAGCAGATACTATATGCCCCAAATATTCCACATTTTGACCCCCAAAACAACATTTCTTCTTGTTCACCACCAGCTTATTAAGTAACAAAAGCTGAAAAACTTCTCTTAAATGACTCAAATGAGTGGCTGCATCTCTACTATAGATCAAAATATCATCAAAGAAAACTAAAACAAACTTCCGCAAGTAAGGTCTCAACACTTCATTCATCAACCCTTGGAAAGTAGAAGGAGCATTAGTGAGACCAAATGGCATTACCACATACTCATAATGCCCTTCATGAGTCTTGAATGCAGTTTTCTCAATATCCTCTTCCTTCATGCGAATTTGATGATATCCTGATTTCAAGTCCAATTTTGAAAATATGGTAGCCTCTGCCAATTCATCTAACAATTCATCTATAATTGGAATAGGAAATTTATCTGGAATAGTCACCTTATTTAAAGCTCGGTAGTCTACGCAAAACCTCCAACTTCCATCTTTCTTCTTCACTAATATCATAGGACTAGCATAAGGACTAGTGCTTGGCCTAATCATACCGGTCTCTAACATTTCTTTAACAAATTTCTCTATCTCAGATTTTTGGTAGTGGGGATACCTGTAAGGACGGATATTGGGTATATTGGCACCTGTTTTCAGAAGTATGGAATGGTCACATCGTCTTGAAGGTGGCAGCCCTGTGGGTTGTTGGAAAAGTTCCCCAAACTCCTGAATTAAAACTTGAATCTGTTCAGAAATTTCACTGCCTTGATCCTGCTGCTCATTTGTTTGCTCCTCTGAAATTCTTCTAACATCCACCAAGAATCCCTCATCTTCTTCTTTGAAAGATTTCACTAATGACTTTAGTGAAGCTGCAGCCTTGCATAATGAAGGGTCTCCTTTTAGAATATGTAATCTTCCTTCCTTCTTAATCTTCAATGACAATTCTCTGAAATTGGCAGTGATATTGCCCAAACTAGCCAACCAATCCAACCCCAACACTAATTCAGGCCCTTTTAACCCAAATACATAAAAATCATGTTGCACTTCCAGATTAGGCAACTGAACCTTCACCTTTTTACAGCACCCTTCACTTTTCACCTTATATCCATCTCCCACTTCCACCATAAAAGAGGGAGTGTTTGTGATCTTCAAACCCACCTTCCCTACTAAACTTTGTGCAATGAAACTGTGAGAAGCTCCACAATCAATTAGCACTAATACTTCAACCCCATGTAATCTCCCTTTTAATTTGAAAGACCTCCCTCCTGTCAACCCCATCAAGCTATTGTATCCCAATACAATTCCTCTATCCTCCTCTTCTACTGTAATTTCAGCCTCAGACCTTTCCTCCTCAATTTCATCTTCCACCAATAATAATCGCAGCTGTTTATTTTTACATACATGGCCAATTGAATATTTCTCATCACATCTAAAACACAAGCCTTTCTTCATCCTGTCATAATATTCTGCATCAGGTAATTCTCTGAAATTCCTCCCTCTCCGGCTGACATTTGCTGATTCTTGTGCTTTGGGCAAGGTTTTATCGTTTGCCCCTGTTGAAGAAGACCCCACCATGCTCCCTGAACTAGCCCCCTTCCAACCAGAATTGTTGACTGTGTTTGACCCTTTCCAGCTTCCATTGTTATATGATACAACCGTACTTTGAGTCCCTGCTCTGTTGTTGATCATTGTTCTTGTATTAGGAATGCCCTTCCACCCTCTTTCCATCAGCTCCTTGATAATTTCTTCATTTTTTTCATCAATAAGCTGAGCCAACTCCATCATATCCCTCAAAGAATTCACCTTGTGTACTCGCAATTCCCTCCTTATTCCTTCCCTCAACCCGTTCAAGAAAATGCTTCTCAAGAATTGGTGGTCTGAAATTCTCAAAGACCCAGCATAAATTTCGAATTGTTTCTGTACTCTCTCACCGACCCTCTCCTTGTTTCAATGCCAGTAACAATTCATAAGGATTTTGTGCAGCTGAAGGTTGAAACCTTCGGACAATGGCTTCTCTGAAACAGGGCCAAGAAACCTCCCCATCCCCTCCTTCCCACCAATGGAACCATGACAGCGCCTGCCCTTCCAATGCCATAGAAGCCACCTTAAGTTTTTCTCCTTCAGAACCCCTCTGATTTCAAAGAATCTTTCCAGTTTATGCACCCAATTACATGCATCTTCCTCTGTTTCTTCCCCTTCGAACAGGGGAAGCTCTATTTTGCGCCACCGTTCCTCACCCACATGTGTTTGTACATTTCCGAGATTGTTCTCACCTTCGGAATCGCAGGTGGGTTTCCGCCCTAGGTCCTCCGTTCCCTTGAATGGCTGAATCTAACTTGCGCAAGATTTCTTGGATGTTATTCTCCATTGAACTCATACGAACGTCACTCATTAGCCTCCATTCCGCAAAATCCTCACACTGCGCTCCAAAGCTTCGGTTCTTGACTCCATTCTCGTGCTCACCATGTGCGGTTTGCTCCCCCAGAACGAACGAGCTTTGATACCACTTGATGGAACTGGTAAGAATACTGAATATTATTGCAAGAATTGGGAAAGAATTCCCTAGAACTGTATACAAGTATCTAAATCTCTCCTACACAGATTTGAGGACTGTGTAAACTCCCTATAAGCCAATGTGGCTTCCTTTCCTTTACCCGAAATACAAAGATACCTACCCTCATGCCATTTCCCTTATTTATACTAACTAACTAACAACTAACTAACTAACCGAGAAGATAGTTAGTTAGGTATCATTGGGTTTGGGCTTATGTCTTCGACATAAACCTTATTTACAGCAGGCCCAATGCCATCAATACTCCCCCCCAAAGCTTTCACCTTGTCCTCAAGGTGAAAAGAGGGAAAATGAAGTTGCAGAGAAGACACAGACTCCCAGGAATTATCACATGGAGGAGCTCCCTGCCATTGGATGAGGAGCTCTGCTGCTCCTGCAGCATTATATCGCAAATCAAGAGCTTCTGCTGGTTGTGTTTCCAATATCCAGTCCTCAGACATTTCTCGGAGGAAGAGGATGAGATTGCTGGTCCTTAGGAATGGCTGTCTTCAACCTGCTCACATGAAAAACTGGATGGATTTTGCTATAAGGAGGAAGTTGTAATTTGTAAGCCACTGCCCCTATCCTGTCCAGTACTTGAAATGGCCCATAATAACGAGGACTCAGTTTTTCGTTTCTTCTCTTAGCCAAAGACTTCAATCTATATGGTTGAGCTTTTAAATAAACCCAATCCCCTATATTAAACATCAAATCTCTGCGTTTCTTGTCAGCCAACACTTTCATCTGTTGTTGAGCTTTATCTAAATTGCTCCGTAGTTCCTCCAATAGCATATCTCTATCCATATGTAACGGGATACCGCTGCCACCTTGGAAGGGAAAGCTGCCCCTTTAAACAACACAGGTGGGTCACGGCCATAAAGTGCTCGGAAGGGTGTCATCCGAATGGATCGGTTATAATTGGTGTTAAACCAATATTCAGCCCAACTCAACCATTGAGGCCAAGATTTCGGTTTTTCTCCAGCAAAGCATCTCAAATAGGTCTCTAGGCATCTATTAGCAACCTCCGTTTGGCCATCCGTTTGAGGATGATATGCCGTACTGAATTTGAGCCTTGTACCCGCTGATTTGAAAAGGGCAGACCAGAATTTACTCAAAAAAAGTTGGTCTCTGTCAGAAATAATGGATGTTGGAAATCCATGCAGCCTTACCACTTCATCAATGAATATTTGAGCTACCTCTTGTGCTGTGAAAGGATGAGAAAGAGCCATGAAGTGGGCGAATTTGGTAAAACGATCCACAACCACCATGATAGTGTCTTTGCCTTTTGATCTAGGCAAACCAGTAATAAAGTCCATCGTGATTTCACTCCAAACCTGAGTAGGGGTAGGTAAGGGCTGTAATAACCCTGCTGGTGATAGAGTTTGAGCTTTATTCCTCTGACACACATCACAACTAGCAATAAGATCCACAATATCTTTTTTCATGCCTTCCCAGAAAAAAATTCCAGCCAACCTTTTATATGTTCTCAAGAATCCGGAGTGACCCCCAAAAGAAGATGCATGGAAGTCATGAAGTAAATCTGGAATTCTAGGTGAAGATCGAGGGAGGACCAGTCTCCCTTTATAAAATAGTTGTCCATTCTTTAAAGAATAAGCAGGCCAAGCTTGAGGGTGACTGACCAACTCTTGCACAATCTTCTTCAGCTTGGAATCTTGCTGAATTTCTTCACATAATTCTCCCCAATCCTCTTGAACAGCTATAGAAACCGCTGCATACATCATTTGACGAGATAAAGCATCAGCAGCTGCATTATCCTTCCCTGGTCTGTATTGTATATCAAAATCAAACCCCATGAGTTTGGAGGTCCATCTAAACTGCTCTTCTCCCAGAATCCTCTGATCAGTTAAAAATTTCAAAGATCTCTGGTCAGTTCTGATGATAAAATGTCTCCCCAAGAGATAATGACGCCATTTTTGCACAGCAAACACAATTGCCATCAATTCCCTCTCATACACAGACCTCTTTTGCTCCCTGTCATTTAGTGCTTGACTAAGATAAGCCACTGGTCTGTTTTGTTGCAGAAGAACAGCCCCTATTCCCTTGCTAGAAGCATCAGTTTCTACCACAAACTCCTTGCTGAAATCTGGGACAGCCAGGACTGGTAGTGTTGTCATGGCTTTTCTCAATTTTTCAAAAGCTTCCTGAGCTTCTAATGACCACTGAAAACCGTCTTTCTTCAGCAACTCAGTCAAAGGTTTGGCTATCTTACCATAATTTTGGACAAACCTACGGTAATAGCCAGTTAGTCCCAAAAAACCCCTCAAACCTTTTACATCTTTAGGCAAGGGCCATTGCACCATGGCTGCAATCTTCTTGGGATCGGCTGCAACTCCTTCAGCAGATACTATATGCCCCAAATATTCCACATTTTGACCCCCAAAACAACATTTCTTCTTGTTCACCACCAGCTTATTAAGTAACAAAAGCTGAAAAACTTCTCTTAAATGACTCAAATGAGTGGCTGCATCTCTACTATAGATCAAAATATCATCAAAGAAAACTAAAACAAACTTCCGCAAGTAAGGTCTCAACACTTCATTCATCAACCCTTGGAAAGTAGAAGGAGCATTAGTGAGACCAAATGGCATTACCACATACTCATAATGCCCTTCATGAGTCTTGAATGCAGTTTTCTCAATATCCTCTTCCTTCATGCGAATTTGATGATATCCCGATTTCAAGTCCAATTTTGAAAATATGGTAGCCTCTGCCAATTCATCTAACAATTCATCTATAATTGGAATAGGAAATTTATCTGGAATAGTCACCTTATTTAAAGCTCGGTAGTCTACGCAAAACCTCCAACTTCCATCTTTCTTCTTCACTAATATCATAGGACTAGCATAAGGACTAGTGCTTGGCCTAATCATACCGGTCTCTAACATTTCTTTAACAAATTTCTCTATCTCAGATTTTTGGTAGTGGGGATACCTGTAAGGACGGATATTGGGTATATTGGCACCTGTTTTCAGAAGTATGGAATGGTCACATCGTCTTGAAGGTGGCAGCCCTGTGGGTTGTTGGAAAAGTTCCCCAAACTCCTGAATTAAAACTTGAATCTGTTCAGAAATTTCACTGCCTTGATCCTGCTGCTCATTTGTTTGCTCCTCTGAAATTCTTCTAACATCCACCAAGAATCCCTCATCTTCTTCTTTGAAAGATTTCACTAATGACTTTAGTGAAGCTGCAGCCTTGCATAATGAAGGGTCTCCTTTTAGAATATGTAATCTTCCTTCCTTCTTAATCTTCAATGACAATTCTCTGAAATTGGCAGTGATATTGCCCAAACTAGCCAACCAATCCAACCCCAACACTAATTCAGGCCCTTTTAACCCAAATACATAAAAATCATGTTGCACTTCCAGATTAGGCAACTGAACCTTCACCTTTTTACAGCACCCTTCACTTTTCACCTTATATCCATCTCCCACTTCCACCATAAAAGAGGGAGTGTTTGTGATCTTCAAACCCACCTTCCCTACTAAACTTTGTGCAATGAAACTGTGAGAAGCTCCACAATCAATTAGCACTAATACTTCAACCCCATGTAATCTCCCTTTTAATTTGAAAGACCTCCCTCCTGTCAACCCCATCAAGCTATTGTATCCCAATACAATACAATTCCTCTATCCTCCTCTTCTACTGTAATTTCAGCCTCAGACCTTTCCTCCTCAATTTCATCTTCCACCAATAATAATCGCAGCTGTTTATTTTTTTACATACATGGCCAATTGAATATTTCTCATCACATCTAAAACACAAGCCTTTCTTCATCCTGTCATAATATTCTCGCATCAGGTAATTCTCTGAAATTCCTCCCTCTCCGGCTGACATTTGCTGATTCTTGTGCTTTGGGCAAGGTTTTATCGTTTGCCCCTGTTGAAGAAGACCCCACCATGCTCCCTGAACTAGCCCCCTTCCAACCAGAATTGTTGACTGTGTTTGACCCTTTCCAACTTCCATTGTTATATGATACAACCGTACTTTGAGTCCCTGCTCTGTTGTTGATCATTGTTCTTGTATTAGGAATGCCCTTCCACCCTCTTTCCATCGCTCCTTGATAATTTCTTCATTTTTTTCATCAATAAGCTGAGCCAACTCCATCATATCCCTCAAAGAATTCACCTTGTGTACTCGCAATTCCCTCCTTATTCCTTCCCTCAACCCGTTCAAGAAAATGCTTCTCAAGAATTGGTGGTCTGAAATTCTCAAAGACCCAGCATAAATTTCGAATTGTTTCTGTACTCTCTCACCGACCCCTCTCCTTGTTTCAATGCCAGTAACAATTCATAAGGATTTTGTGCAGTGAAGGTTGAAACCTTCGGACAATGGCTTCTCTGAAACAGGGCCAAGAAACCTCCCCATCCCCTCCTTCCCACCAATGGAACCATGACAGCGCCTGCCCTTCCAATGCCATAGAAGCCACCTTAAGTTTTTCTCCTTCGGAACCCCTCTGATTTCAAAGAATCTTTCCAGTTTATGCACCCAATTACATGCATCTTCCTCTGTTTCTTCCCCTTCGAACAGGGGAAGCTCTATTTTGCGCCACCGTTCCTCACCCACATGTGTTTGTACATTTCCGAGATTGTTCTCACCTTCGGAATCGCAGTGGGTTTCCGCCCTAGGTCCTCCGTTCCCTTGAATGGCTGAATCTAACTTGCGCAAGATTTCTTGGATGTTATTCTCCATTGAACTCATACGAACGTCACTCATTAGCCTCCATTCCGCAAAATCCTCACACCTGCGCTCCAAAGCTTCGGTTCTTGACTCCATTCTCGTGCTCACCATGTGCGGTTTGCTCCCCGAACGAACGAGCTTTGATACCACTTGATGGAACTGGTAAGAATACTGAATATTATTGCAAGAATTGGGAAAGAATTCCCTAGAACTGTATACAAGTATCTAAATCTCTCCTACACAGATTTGAGGACTGTGTAAACTCCCTATAAGCCAATGTGGCTTCCTTTCCTTTACCCGAAATACAAAGATACCTACCCTCATGCCATTTCCCTTATTTATACTAACTAACTAACAACTAACTAACTAACCAGAAGATAGTTAGTTAGGTATCATTGGGTTTGGGCTTATGTCTTCTGACATAAACCTTATTTACAGCAGGCCCAATGCCATCAATGCAGCGTGGTGCCCTTGGGTTCACCCACGCCTCAGCGTGGTTCATGTCACGCTGCGGTGCGCATTGCAGAACATAGATTTTGTAGAATTCTGCAGAATTTGGTACTGTTCCATTGGGGCGGATTCAACTTCCAATCATTCTAGATTAGTTTTCTTGTGATTTATAACACCAATTACAACCTCTAAACTTGTTGCAATCCTTATACAACCTATTAATTCATTTAAGCATGGAATTAGGTAAAAATTCACACTTACTCAAATCCACTTCAAGTTCCTCCTCAATGAACCTAAAATGGTTTGTCTTAAGCTTCAAGTGGCTATCTTCCACTAATTAAGCTAAAAATAGCCTAACTTAACCTTTGGAATCAAGAACCAAGCCAAGAACATAGATTTGGCTCTTCCAATCCATTTTTCCACTCATAAAACCTAGTTTCCACTCAAGGTGAACAAAAGGGAAAAATGAATAGAAACTCCCCTACCTTAACACTTTGGTGATGGTGGTGGATGAATCTCAAACCTTGGCCTTTACTATCCTTCTCTTTTCCTCTTCCTCCTTAGCTTTCTCTTCCTTTCTTTCTTGGTTTCCCTTGGCTGCTGCTGTGCTTGCTGTTTTCGTGGGTGAGAGAAGAGTGAAATGAGTTGAAAAGCTTGAAATATCAAGTAATAAAAGTCAGCAATGAGGGCTGCCAACCGTGGCTGCCTATACATTAGGATATTTCATTGATACTTCCGGATTTGTTAAAAACACTTAAATTTAGCTAAATCAAGTTTTCCAACTTCCAACAACTTTAAAATAAATACTAAGATTCATTAAAAATGTTGTTTCACCATTACCATAATTTTCCATATCTGCTGCTAGTCAATTCGGCATAAAATGCACAACCAGTATGTCTAAAAATACCAAATTAACTCCAATTATCCTCAAATTTTAACCACATCTTAATTCATACATTTGTGACCTAGAAATAAATTATCCATATTTATTTCCCTCAACTTAGCCTTTAAAGCCATTATTTGAGTATTTTAAGCTACTTTTCACCTTCTGGGTTACAGTAAAGTACTTAAACTAATTCAGTTTATTACAAAATTAAACAGGCATGTTAAGCAAGTCATATGCTA
This sequence comes from Ormosia emarginata, assembly GCA_029884605.1. NCBI lineage: Eukaryota > Viridiplantae > Streptophyta > Magnoliopsida > Fabales > Fabaceae > Ormosia > Ormosia emarginata. The sequence goes on along the minus strand of JAQQTP010000056.1, from coordinate 6,640,391 downwards.
CCTTTGTACACATATACAAGTCTAACATGTTATTAAGGATATTACATTTCCTATACCAACAAAGTTTGCCACAGATTGGGTCTTTGAAGTGAATGTACGTCAGATGACCTAGATACTCATTATACATCTTGGCATAATGAAAGACTTAATTGCATTAGATTGGATTTAAGTGTGTGCTGTGTTGCTTTTTGGAGAAAATTGGTACTTGTCAACTAACAAACTATACATGGAAAAACTGTTGTGAGAACTAGGTCTTCAGAGAATCCCTTTTTTTATTTTATCAGCTTGGAAAGTGCATCTGAGTTTGAGTATTTCCTGTACCAACAAAGTTTGCCAAGGATTGGGCCTTTAAAGTGAATGTAGGTCGGAGGACCTAGATACTCGTTATACATCTTGGCATAATTGAAGACTTCGTTGCATTAGATTGGGATTTAAGTGTGTGCTATATTATATTGCTTTTTGGAGAAAATTGGTGCTTGTAAACTAACAAACTATACATGCAAAAACTGTTGTGAGAACTAGGTCTTTAGAGAATCCTTTTTTATTTTGTCAGCTTGGAAAGTACGTCTTGGCATAATGAAAGACTTTTGCATTAGATTGGATTTAAGTGTATGCTGTTTTGCTTTTTGGAGAAAATTGGTGCTTGTAAACTAACAAAATATACATGCAAAAACTGTTGTGAGAACTAGGACTATAGAGAATCCTTTTTTTTATTTTGTCAGCTTGGAATTCTGCATCATCATGCACTTTCAAGAAAAGTGATGCTTCAGAGTGAAGGATTGCTCACACAGTCACGTGTTTTTCCAATGCCAGGAAGGATGAAGGGGTGTCAATTAATCCAACATTCAACGTTTCTGTTATATTTGGCAAACGGGATGAGGTAAGCTTACCTATGTTTGGAATTATTTGTTCACCTTGATCTTCTCTATGGAGGTTGTGCTTCTTGTTCACTGAATGCATTGATGCAGCCAATGTTAGAAGCATGTGCACGTCAGCTGATTGAGCATATGAGGTAAGTGTTCTTCCTTGTTAAGAGAAGTTCTCTTATCCGTTATTGTACACCGTCCAGAGTGTTCAACTTCAATATTGTAACTTTTCCTCTAAATAGGTACTGGCTTCAAAGATCCCTTAAAAGTGATACTTTTAAAAATTGTTAATATATGAACCTTGTGCTTGTGTAATTTAGTAGTCGTTTGTAGAAATTTGGAAACCATATTGACCATCCAATTCCTGATTTGCAGTTTCTCTGGCTCCTCTAGGCCATTGGTGCTCTCACTTGGTCTTAAAGACCATTCTACGGTACATTTTTCTGATTTCCTCTTCTTTACTGGAAAGGGAAAAATAAAATAAAATAAAGAAGCCGACTCTTATTCCAATGTTATGCAGGAGACATTGAAGGGCATTATTTCTGCTGTGATCGACAATTGCCTGTGGTAACAAATTGCTGATGAAGTGTCAGATTTCAGAATTTGTTCTGCAGAACTCCCTTATAGCTCAACCTGGTGGACTTGGGAAGTGATATTTAATTGCAGTCTGCTGACTAGTTTTCTACCTTGTTATTTTTCAGAAGTAAATCCAATAGTGAATTAATGACCTCCAGCAATTTCAGATTATAGTAACCAATTGACATTTGTTACTGCAAATTAATCACATTTTCTGCTGATATTTATGACGTATTGAAGTATTCAATTATTATTTTTTTGATTTGTGAAGTATTCAAATATTGATGTTAGGCAAACCTGAATTAATATTATTTTTAACGAGTAATTTATTTGCTGTAATCGCATTCAAGGAGGCAAAGTAGTAATATGATTTTGATGCGTGTTTGCCTTAACTATGCAATACTACCGTAAATATACAGATCACACAAGTAATATAAAGATATGAGTATAGTCTCGTTCTCACATAGATTAAGTCGTCTATTTCTCTATTCTAAACACTATCTAGGCAACCAATTCAATGACAGATTGATTTATAATTAAACAACTATTAAAGTAACTATTTCTAAATTAATGCTAATGTCACAATAATAATTAAAATGACAAATGCAGTATGAATGCACTAAGGATGAACACAATTATGAAAGCATTGGGATTTGTTTTCACTTAATTCAATAATTTAGCACAGACACAAAAGTAGTATTTAGGACTTTCAACTTAATGAAGTTCTAATTATTCAATTGATAGGAAAATTCTCTAAATTAATTAAGAACTGTGGTTTCAGAGAATTAATTCTCTTTAATTATTGAGATTTAGTTCAAGTCTTGATCTAAATTTTAACTCATAAAGACTTGACTTTCTTCTTTAGATTCTCATTGCAAATTCTAAATCTCAACTCATAAGGGCTTGACTTTGTTCTTTGGATTTTCATGGCAAATTTTGCATATTCCTACATGTTCTGAACGGGCTTAAGTGGGTCACTTGAAAACGCCTTTGGTAGGTTTGATGTGGTGGTTTCCTCCCTGATACGACGATAGCTACGGTGGAGCAAAGGTTGGTGTAACTGCAAAAGTACTTTGACGCTTAAGTTAGGTTGTGTACTAGGAACGTAGTGTTTAGAGTCTAGAGAGTTACCTGAGTGACTTAGTCTGTAATTTATAGAGTAAGTGATGCTTAGTTGTTAAGCAAAATAGGAGGGAAATCCCCTTTAGAATTGAGCATTGATGGGTTGTTATTGTCATAACTGTCATTCATGACTATTCCTATAAATGGAGATTTGATGGGAGAGATTGGCTCTATATCTATTGTAGCCGTTAGAGTCCAACTTGCGTGGGTCTTGGATCCTAGGCTAGAATAGTTTTCTCCAACTTGGCGCTCTAATGTGACAGTTGAGTGTCAAGGTACTTAGTTAGAGGCCAACATGGGCAAGAGTGCATTTCCTTGCAAAGGGATCCATAGTGAGGAGTTTATGTTAGATCTAGCGATGCCGCAACTAAGGTAGCATAAGTTCCGTGATCTAGTGTGAAGAATTTCTTGAATTGTTCCCCCTATGATGGGGCGATTGGCTGCAGTTCGTCATAGGACACGAAGTTTTTCAAAAAACGTGGAGTTTGGTTGAAGGTCATTGTCCGGTATCCATGATAGGATGATTTATTGGGCCCAAGTAGTGTGGAACCGTTATCCAAAGTCAAGCAGTGTATGAACTGTTCAACGACTCTGACCTGACATTTATTTTAATTTGATGGGTGCGACTGTGATCCTCAAGGTCGTTGTCATGTTGAGGGTATGACATAACTGAGATTCGATGAAATTCTGCTTCAGTTTGTACATGACCTTTCGCCTTTGCGCCGAGTCCTTTTCAACAGTTGTGTCAATTTTCTATGGACATGTGGTGCACGTTGAATGGTAGCCGCCATTTGGTTTTCGCACTTCCATCATTTCAAATTCTGATGGAATGTCAGGTGGCGATTGGGGGTTTAGTTCGCCCCTATAAATAGGAGTGGGAGGTGGTTCCTCTCCATTTCCAACTTCTGCTACTTTTTCTTTTTTCATTTCCAACGACAAAATGATTTCCAAAAAACTTACGTGGTGGTGTTCACAATGGTTTTTTGCAGTTTTTTCCATTTCCTTCACTTCCAAGCTTCTTCCTTCTTTGACCAACCAGGTACTATACTCCTTTCCACATTCCCTTTTTTTGACCATTTTCATTCTTTCCATGGTAAGGACGAGGGAGATTGACATTGATGGAAGGGAGGGGAGTTCCCAAGAAATCCTGTTAGCATCACCATTCTGTCGTGCATTGCATGGTGGAAACGCTCCTTTGTGAGAGTTTTGTTGGGGGGAAAAGGCCGTTGTCTAGAGTTGTTGTTTGGAGTTGTTATCTAGGAGATGATCTGAAAGGCGGAGGTCACTAGGAAAACAACAAGGCTTGGACTGGCTCATCTGTCTTCCACACACATCAAAGAGTTGGAACAATATAGAGAGTATTCTTCTTCTGATTCTGACATGAGTACGACCTCTGTAGGTGTTTCCAATATATCAAATATGGGAAGGTGGAAAATGGTTAGTTCTGATCCAAAGGAGTACATCTTGCCTCAGGATACCAATTTGTAGCAGTGGGTGGACCACAAAGTGTTGGGGACTCTGTCCAAGATAGAGGCCATGGAGTAGGTAGCTCAAAATAGGGAGTACATATAACTCATCGAGAATGGACTCTAGGATCAAGAATACACCATCTATGCTTCGAGTGATATGGAGAGAGTGTGTTCGATCCGTACAGAAGGTTCACACTTCATGTACTTGTATGAGGCAATGTTCACATTCCTCAGGATCCGGCTTCCATTCACCGTTTTCCAAATAGGAGTGCTCAATCATCTATAGGTGGTGTCCACGTAGCTTCATCTCAACACTTGGGGGATTCATATGGACTTACGAGGTAATTTGCTGGGCTTTCGACTAGTCGTGCTTCATGGCGGCGTTCTCCTACCTCTTACTCAGTTCACTCTATCTGGGAGTAGTTTTTAGAATGGCTGAATTACTTTGCGTGCAAAAAGGGGTTGAAAAGTATTCTTTCCTTATCAAGAATTCTTCAAAAATTTTAAGTAGGAGTTCTTCAAGCTAGAGGGAGCACCTCAAACCACACCTTTCTTCCTTACATCGGATGGCGCCCTAACGCTTTATCTTTATTGGACCCAGGCTGCTTGGGAGAAGCCCTTGGAACTCAACGAAACTCCGGCCTCTGCTCTGACTACGGATGATGTGGATGTTTTAGATTTCCTTGTCAAGTGGGAGGACAAGAAGAGGCACATTTATTGTAAGGATATGATAAATGAGTCTGAGAGCTCTTTAACAACCATTACAAATTTATTTGTCATTTGTCGATATCTTGTTTATTTTATTTGTGCAAAAATTGTTTGATTGTAATAATGGTTGTATTTCTTTCTTTGTGTGTTTCAGAGAGCATGGCACCCAGTGGTGTCGAGGCTTTGGAACATTGATTAGCGGTGAGGAGGGCTAAGGAGACTTCCAACTCAGCATCATAGAGCTCGACTCCAGCTCAACCCACTCAACCAGCTTAAGAATAGGGTTCAGGATATCCTGCTCAACCATTGTGGTAATGCAAGAGGAATGTGGATAGCCAAAAACAACAGGACAAGGGAAAGAAGCCTATTCTAGTGGAGGAGCCTGTGGACCTCATCGTGGACTGGGATCTAGATCTACCAAAAAGTGCCTTAATCCGCTTCCCATCCTCTTTGAAGTTGGCAGTAACATAGAAGGGGGATTGAATTGTGTAGCTCTTTTTCTTGAAAATCAACCTTCTATCAATTTTCTCAAGCTACTTAGACTTGGAGGTGAGAAGGTTCAAACTTAAACATATTATTAGTGAAAAGGTTCTTTAGAAGGTTAATTGGTTGAGTCAAAACAACCTTTTTCTTTGAAGAACCTTCACCTAGAATTACATAATTGGTTATTGGCTAGTTTTAAAAAGTTCATGGTTAAGCAATAACTAGTTATGGAACTGCGATAACCAGTTATCTAGGAATCAAAAACAGATTTCCAACAGCTATAATTTGGCATTTAATGCCCCCAACCACCACCAATGGCTCTAAAATGCTTTGGGATATAAATGAAAGTGCTTGTGCATTAATTACTAGTTGGAAAACATTATGAAAATCATTCTTGAACATTAAATACGAGTTTTATCATCATTTTAATCAATACTCTGTTTTGAGCTTCTAAAGTGTAAATCCTTGATACCTATTGTTCTTCTATTTGTATTATCTACTCTTGAGAGAATTTCTTATCATCTATACTCTGTATTATCTATAAAAGAGAGGATGATGTAATCCTCAAAGTTGTAAGGGTGAGGTATCCCTTGAAAGTAGAGGCTCAAGTACAAAGGGTGAGGTATCCCAAGGTGTGTTGAGTGCACCAGTTTGTAAAGGTTGTCAAGTACCTGTTGAAGCTTAAAGATATAGTAAAAAATCTTAGGTGATTACTTGAGGACTGGACGTAAGTCACAAGTGGATTGGTGGCTAAACTAGGATAAAACTTTGTGTTTGTTTTCCTAAAATCAACTTATTTACTATTGTGCACTGTTTTATTGACTTACTTGAATACTATCTTCTTTGGCTGATTTATTTGTGAGTGAAAGCATTTTATCTTCTCTATCCATTCATCTCTAATAATCAATAACTTCAACGAAAATTGATAATCATGTGTTTTGCAAAAGAATTACGAAAATATTTTATAAACTCAAGTCACGTCTCTCTTGAGTATTGATGCCACTTGGTAACTAGTGGTATCAGAGCTAGACTCTTGTGTAAAGAGCTTAGTAGCTTAAAGAGAAGTGATGACTAATTCAAATGATTTTTCTTTCGAAAGTTCTTCTATAAATAGACCTCCCTTTTTCAATAGGGATGATTATACCTATTGGAAAGAAATGATAAAAATCTTTATTGAAACTATTGATCTTGATGTGTGGGATATTATTGAAATGGTCCTTTTGTCCCCACATACATAATTGATGGTGTAAGAACTAATACACTAAGAAATGAATGAATAGATGAAGAAAAGAAAAAGGTCCAATATAATTTGAGAGCCAAGAATATCATTACCACTTCTTTGGGGTATGATGAATTCTTTAGGGTGTCAAATTGTAAGACCGCCCAAGAAATGTGAGATACCTTACAAGTAACCCATAAGAGCACAAGTGAGGTAAAAAAGTCTAGAATAAACACATTCACTCATGAATATGAATTGTTTAGAATGAACCAAGGAGTCATTGGGAAATTTTTTTCATAATGAAGATCTTATTAACAAAGTGTTGAAATGTTTGAATAGGAATTGACAACCCAAGGTAATGGCTATTGCGGAATAGAGGAACTTATCAACAATGATTCTAGCCACTCTATTTGAGAAGCTCCAAGAGTATGAATTGAAGCTAAATAGGCTCAATCAAAATGAGGAGCATGACAAGAAGAAAAAGGGGATTGCACTTAAAGCCACCTCCTCTACAATTGAAGATGAAGATGATAAAGATGGAATACGAAACCTTGAGCTAAATGAAGAAAATCTTAGTCTTCTTGTGAGGAAGTTTGGAAGATTCCTTAAGAAGAAATGAATTCAACGAAGGCCACATTTCCTTCCTAAGAAGACCTATCATAAAGGGGAAGGAACCTCATCTACTTTAACATGCTATGAATGCGAAAAAGCGAGGCATATGAAGATAGAATGTCCCGTATATCTTAAGAAGACGGAGAAGTTTGAAAAGAAACCTTCAAAAGAAAAGAAATGAATGAGAGTTTACATAGCATGGGAGGACAATGATATGGATTCTACTAATAATTCAGAAAATGAAGAAGCTCATCTATGTCTTATGACTAGAGGAGAAGAAGAAGAAGAAAGTGACACCAAGGTAACTTCATTTAACTTAGATTCTTCACCCTCATATAGTGAATTGCAAGATGCTTTTGAAGAATTGCATAATGAATCCATAATGCTCACAAAAATGGTTTTATCTTCCAATAAAACAATCTCCTCACTCGAAAACAAAATTTCTATTTTAAACAAGGAGATTAATGATCTCAAAATTGAAAATGAGACTTTAGGATTAATCGATGCTAATTCATCATGCATGATTTGTTCCTCACATGACAATGCATCCATTCCATCATCTTGCTTATCATGCAAATCATTTGAAAAAAAGGTTGAAGATTTGAAAAATACTCTTTCAAAATTTACCTTTGGAATAGATAACTTAAATGTGTTACTAGAGAAACAAATATGTGTTTTTCAAAAAATTGGTTTGGGATATAATCCCAATAACCAACAAAAGTCTTACACGAACTTCTTTGTTTCCTCAAGTACATTAAGTAGCCCCTTTATCAAATGCTTTCATTGTGGGAGGAAAGGGCAAAATGCATGTACATGCAATGTTAAGAAGAACATAAACACCAAGGTTGGAACTAAAATGATTTGGATTCTTAAGGGAACCTTACCTTAATCTAACACACAAGGACCCAAGAAAATTTGGGTACTAAAGGTTAAAATTTGAATGTGTATTGTAGGTGTGCTTAAAGACCAAGAGCTCAAGTTGGTATTGTGATAGTGCATTCTCCTAGCACATGACAAGTGATGGCTCTAAGTTCTCCTTTCTTGTACCTAAGAAGCATGATCATGTCACATATAGAGACAACAACAAAGGAAGGATCTTTGGAGTTGAAAAAGTTGGTAAGAATTCCTCTACTTCAATTGATAATGTCTTGCATGTAGAATGACTCAAACATAACTTGCTAAGTATAAGTCAATTATGTGACAAGGGAAATAGAGTTATCTTTGACTCTAATTGTTGCAGAATTGAAAGAAAGGATGACAAGCAAGTTAAGTTTGTTGGTCATAGAATTGATAACATATATATGATTAACCTTGATGATATTACATCACAAAATGCAAGATGTCTTATGAATAAAGAGAGTGATTCATGGCTATGGTATAGGAGAATTGCCCACATTCATATGGATCACCTAAATAAACCTGTTTCTAAAAAATTAGTAATTGGTCTTCCAAAGCTCAAATTTGAGAAAAATAAACTTTGTGATGCATGTCAAAAGGGTAAACAAGTAAAGGTTTCTTTTAAAGCTAAAAGTGTTGTTTCTTCCACTAGACCCTTACAACTTTTTCACATGGATCTTTTTTGAACCATCAAGAACTATGAGCTTTGGGGATAACTACTATGCTTTTGTAATTGTGGATGATTACTCTATATATACATGGACTCTATTCCTTGCTCATAAGAATGATGCATTTCATGCATTTAGAAAACTTGTAAATGTTATTCAAAATTATAAAAATTCTAGCATTGCATCCATAAGAAGTGATCATGGTGGAGAATTTGAAAACCATAAATTTGAATTATTTTGCAATGAAAATGACATTGAGCATAATTTTTCTACTCCTAGAACTCCACAACAAAATGGAGTGGTTGAAAAGAAAAATCAATCTTTAGAGGAGTTAGCAAGAACTATGCTCAATGAATCAAATGTTCCAAAGTATTTTTGGGCAGATGCGGTAAGTACCACTTGTTATATTATGAATAGGGCTCTAATAAGGCCAATTTTAAAGAAAACCCTATGAACTATACAAAGGAAGGAAGTCAAACATTTTCCACTTTCATGTCTTTGGTTGCAAATACTTTGTCTTAAATAATGCAAAAGATAACTTAGACAAGTTTGATGCTAAATTCGATGAGGGAATATTTCTTTGTTACTCATTTAGTAGTAGATCCTTTTGAATTTATAATAAGAGAACTATGACTATTGAGGAATCAATACATATTGCATTTGATGAAACTAACCCCATTGGGTTGGGAAAGGATGATGTTGCATAATTTTTATCCAATATTCACTTAGGAAGCAAAGAAGAAGAACAAAAGAGAGAAAGTCAAATAGACGAAGTGTGACACCCTCCCTTAGGGTATCATATTTACGACTAAAACTCCTAGACTTAACAAAACGTGTAAAAAGTTTAATATAGTAAAATATAGATTTCAAATTTTCTTTCTCGAAAACATAAACTTAAACAAGGCATAAATAACACAGGATGTAATTATAGAATATTACTCATCAAAAGAATATATATACATAAGGAACATAGATCACAGTCCGCTCAAAATACATAAAGTTGTACTCAAAAGACATATATACAAATTGCTTATCAAAACACAAACTAGCCCAAGTTCATATGCCTAGGGAGTAGGGTCCTCCATTGGATCCTCATCAGAAGATAGAGATCTGATGAGGGGCAAGGTCTCACGGGTAGGTGACGTAGCAGATGACACGATAAAGTCCTGATCCTCCCTAGGGGTGTAATGCAAATCACCCCACAACTCCCTAATCGATATAACAAACTCCAAACGTACCGAGACGTCAAGAGAGAAGATAAGATCCCCATCGCGGGTCCTACGTACAGATACAGTCACATCCTCTATTGGGAATTGCAGATACATCACATAGCGGAATAATAAAAATTCCCTCACAGAATCCATGCGAAAAAGCCATAATCCGAGTTTTAAAACGTTTACCTCTTGAAGCGTGATAAACTTAGGCGACGTGAATCACCAATACCGTAATAGCAATGATGTCTCTACGGTATCCACATGAACAGACGTGCAAAACGTCCAACGTCTGCAGTCTTGGAGTCTGACCTCTCTATAACAGTGCTAGCTGCGAAGAGAAGAGAAGGAAACCTGTCACTCTCTGACTCACTTTCTGTAGGTACGGCTAGGATTCTGTAATATCTTACTAGCAGCCCCCTTAGTAGTACTATTTATAATAGTGACTACCTTAAGTGAGTGTGAGCAGTAACAAGGTAAGCTGTACAACCCTAGACTCATCTGTTATGAGTTAAGCCCACAATTGAATTCGAGTCCAACTTGGATCCTTATTGCTCCAATTTAGTCTGCTCTAAGTGTGCGACCTTGCAGGTTCTCATGACGTTAGTAGTAATATTAAAATCTCATTTTAATATTACGAACAGTGAGCGGTATCTAGCAACACATCGCTGCTACCCAAGTAATGAAAATGTCAGTGATTTGACATAACCTATCTATGACCAATGTTACGCGTAGTTTAGTCCCTTTGTCCAGATATCTGGATTGAACACAATGCATGGAACATGTCACTCTTGTTTAGTTCAATCTTCAGTTTCCTGATTCTCGAGTAGACATAGTAACAACAAATGAGATTAATATATCATATAGACTCATTTGAGCATGGCTATGCATTTCGTAGTCTCACTCAATCAGGGGGCCCGAAGATATCAATCCTGTTATGTAAGAGGGACAAATCCCATTTAGGTCACTCACATCCCTCCACATGAATCGCAGTATGCCTAATAACCAACTTTATAATCATCTTGTTACAGATGACGTTTGATGGCATTAAAACACACAACTCCTCATGTAGGAATCGTAGTGATTTCAGGTCAACGGACCACATACACCAATGTCACTATGAGAATCGCTTATGACAATCATGTAACGATCCACGTAGCATTCTTATGGCGGGTCTGTCCAATACATAATTACTCTAATATGTATCCATGTGAACACTTGATATCTCATATCCATGACCCATGAGATGTGGTCATCAATCTACGCACATACTAGTCTCAATGCATCATTGTTGTCCTAATTAGCAATAATACTTGACTAGGGACATTTAAGAATAATGTTTTATCCAATAGGATATCACGATCAAGTCATCTACTTGATGTCCTATGGTATCAAACTTACTATTTTAAGGACTTTATTATGTTTATAAAAAAAGAACACAATAAATGAAATGCCTCATATATTAAAAAATAGCATAATATAATGTATGAAAATACAGACAAAATGTATTGGCCTCTAGGGCATACACCAACATCCTCTACATATCTAACACACTTAGTATCCCAGTCGATACGGCAAGCATCCGTACCACCATGGAACTGAACTCTGACAAAACTAGCAAAACCTCTTTTCACTTCTATGACAGAAAATCAACATGATAGAAAAGATGCGATCCTTCCTCGTCTTCCTTTCAGTCTTAATCAAACATAAACATAAAACAGAATAACACAATGAAGAGGTGAAATCCCCTACATCAATTCCAACATGGCAGCATAGAAATAATAAATGATAGTAATATCATTCATATATAGGAAATAACAATTGCAATTATGGCATCGAGTATCAGATAATTTGGCAGATATAAAATATCACAATGATATGTAAACAAACTATGCATATGCACAATGGATCGATTTCCTATTCCATGGAGCTAAATACAATTTTAGAGATAATGATCTAGAAGACATGTTTGTATCTCGTCAGCCTCAAGTCAAGTGCTATAAATTTCCCAATTTATGCATCATGGCTTATACAAGACAGTCTACACCAGATCATGAATAGAATAGTACCTGGTCGAGATCGTTGGTGCATTGCTCAGTCACCACGGCCTAGTAGAGCTACCAACTGGCCACTTGTGGGATACTCGTGCCTTGACGCTTCTAATTTCAACAAGTGAACCACATTGCACAATTCGTACCTGCACTAAGGTGTAATTCAACTCCTAGGCAAAAGCTTTGACCGACACTGTAGGTATAATGCATGATCAAGGACTCAATGCTTACACACATATTAATATCATGATTCTCTATAAATATAAGCTACTCATGGGCCAAACCAGTCATTAAAATCTTTGGGTCTTGTTTAAGAGCCCGACAACACACTGTTGTTATTTTCAATCGCAAAACATCTTTATCGCGTAATTCAGAAATCATCATTCTTAAATTACGTAAGACATCATCACTATTTTTCAATCACGTAAAACTTTTATTACACTTTTAAGCTTAATTTTGAAACTTTCAAAGATTAATATAGAAATTAACTTTAGTTCCAATATTCTTCTAACTAGGTTCCTCGAGGTAGTACTTCCTAATATTTTTCACAAAGAACACACAAGAAATCCACATTATATTAATTTAATAAATTCTTTTCCTTTGCCTTTTATAAAAATACCTCAAGTTTTCAATTTCTCTTTCAAGCTTATTTTTTCACTCAATAGCCGAAATCCCTTTCTTACTTAATGACAAAATTTTTGTTCTATCTCTCTTCCATTATTATAAATCCTTAATCCAATTCCTTTCCACCTAAGCATCTAAGTTCCAAATCAACACAAAAGTTTGTCTTGGATGCCCTATTTAGGGTAACTTGGTCGTGAGCCCTAAGCCCTTCGATCCCAAAATTTTTATCTTTACCAGCAAGACTCCAAGCATATAACATACTTCAATCACCAAAATTTCTATTCTACCAAGGTTATGCATAATATTAAACCATAAATTCATATAAGGCAAAAACCACAAAAATCACCAAAAATACATACAACCAAAATCACCAATAATACATACAACCAAGTGAATAACCCTCACATGGATTCTTCACTATAACATGCAAATTTCGTTCCACTTCACCATGATAGGTTGATGAGGTTAATCTACCTCTTACCTTGGATGATGACCAAAACTCCTTGGGTGCTTTCTTGAATCAAACTTCCACTCCCAAGATGCTCTTAAAAACGAAAACAGCATACAAAACATAACATCTAAGGCTTGAAATAGAATGACCATGGATCAAAATCATGGTCTTAGAATTTGAAAATAAAAGAAAAGTGAAGATGGAGGAATTTCACCTTAAAAGCTTTCAAAACCGTAGCTTGAGGAAGTACTTGAAAATGGATAAACTAGATCAAGAGCACAACACCAAAGTGTCTTAGAATGGTGAATAAATGTAAGATGTGGGGTTGGTTAAAATTAAACAAGCTTGGATGGTGGTCTTTGGTGGTGTGGCCGTGAGCTTGGTGGAGAGAAAAGATGAGAGAAAATGTGAGAGAGAAAATGTGTAGCTTTTGGGTTCATGAAAGATGAATGGAAATGATAGAAATGAATTAAAAGTGGAAGTTTACCCCTCCTTGGAGCTCTTGGTCGTGCACTTCTCTCCTTGGGAAGGTGTCCAAAGCTTCTTCTACAAACTTGTCTCAAAGTTTCTCCTACAAGTTTGTTCCAAAACTTCTTTAGGAAGCTTTTTTTCTATTGGTCCAAAAAGAGAAAAGTCACATGGTGGGCCATAGTCATTTAATGGCTAATTGTCCCACCATAAAGCAAACATCAAAGAAAGTAACTAGACATTAACTGATAGTTATTAACCAATGGACAAAAGTTATAGTTAACAAAATCAATATCTATTGTCCAATGGAAAATAGAACGTATCCATATTTTATTTACAAATAAAATCTCAGAAAATAAAAACTTTGAAAATTGTCTTTGGTCTCGGGTTCAGTAACCTCCCCCAGCCCCGTTCCAACAATCCAAGTTTTTTCAAAAATAATATTAAAATAATCAAAATAAGTCTAATAATTCATAAAAATCACAAAAATCACAAATATCACAGATAACTGAAAAACAAGAAAAGAAGAAAAAGAATTGGGATGTTACAATTCTCCCTTTCTAAAAAGAATTTCGTCCTCGAAATTCATCATACCTTAGAACATATGCGAATATTTCTCTTTCATTTTGTCCTCTAGGTCCCATGTTTCATCTCTAGTCACATCATTCTAGATCACTTTTACTAATGCAATTTCTTTGCTTATGAGTTGTTTCACTCTCCTATCCTCAATCTTAACAGGAAGTGTTTCATGGGTCAAGTTCTCTTTTAGTTGTACCGTATCCGGTTCTATGACATGGGCTGGATCAGGAATATACTTTCATAATTATGACACATGGAAGACATCATGAATGTTGGAAAGAAAAGGTGGTAAAACTATTTGGTAGGCTACCGAACCTATTCGACAAAGAATTTGATATGGTTCGATGAATTTAAGAGTGAGTTTTCTGGATTTAATAACCCTTCCAACACCAGTCGTGGGTGTAACTCTCAAAGACACATGCTCACCTTCTTTAAATTCAGGAGGTCTCCGTCTCTTGTCGGCATAGCTCTTCTGTCGACTCTGAGTTGTCCTCATTCTTTCCTGAATCATCTTAACTTTTTCAGTTGTTTGTTTTACAAGCTCGGGTCCTATTGCAAAACTTTCGCCATCTTGGTACCAATACAAAAGTATTCTCCATCGTCACCCATATAACGCCTCATAAGGTGTCATCCTAATGCTTGCGTGGAAACTATTATTATAGGTGAACTCTATCAAAGGTAAGAATTTATCCCAACTCTCAGTTTGTTCCAAAACACAAGCTCTTAACAGATTTTCTAATGATTTGATAGTCCTTTCTGACTGACCACCTGTTTGATGATGGTATGCAGAATTTAAATGAAATTTCATTCCCATTGCTTCTTGCAAACTCTGCCAAAATCTTGATGTAAACCTTGGGTCTCTATTAGAAACAATACTCGATGGCATACCATGAAGTCTAACAATCTCACCAATATACACTTGGGCTAATTTCTTAAGCGAATACCTTATGTTAATTAGTAAAAAGTGTGCTGAATTCGTAAGCCGATCAACAATCACCCAAATTGAATGATACCCCTTTCTAGTCTTTGGCAATCTAACCATGAAGCCCATTACAATGCTATCCTATTTCCATTTTGGAATAGTCAGAGGTTGTAGCATTCCTGAAGGCTTTTGGTGTTCCACTTTAGCTTTTTAACAAATTAAACAAGACGACACATACTTGGCGACATCCCTCTTCATTCCTTGCCACCAATATAATCGTTTCATATCTTGGTACATCTTAGTAGTTCCTGGGTGCATACTCAACTTGCTCTTATAGGCTTCATCAAGAACCAACCTTCTCAGCTAGGGATCACTAGGTACACAAATCCTATCTCTGAATCCCATCCGGTCCTTCCTTGAATTCTGACACAACGCCTTGTTTTGCCAACTCCTTCTTATTCCGTAAGTATGAGTCACTTCCTTACTTCTCTCGAATTTCTTCTATTAATCCACTCGAAACAGTGATCATCTTCAAGCACATTCTTCCCGGTGTCAACTCCACTGACAACCGTATATCCCTAAACTATTATATTAACTCACTTTCTTTGAGTATTATAGTAGAAACACTAAGCATCTTCCTACTCAAAGCATCTGCTATGACGTTCGCCTTTCCGGGATGATACTGAAGTTGAAAATCATAGTCTTTCAAAAATTCTAACCACCTCATTTGTCTCATATTCAACTTCTTCTGATCAAACAAGTATTTTAGACTTTTCTGGTGGCTGTAGACGTTGAATGTTAGTCCATAAAGAAAATGTCTCCAGATCTTCAATGCAAACACAACAGCAACTAACTCCAAGTTATGCGTAGGATAGTTCTTCTCATGTACTCTCAGTTTCCTTGAAGCATATAATACCATTCTTTTATTCTGTATAAGGACACATCCTAAACCCTGATATGAAGCATCATAGTACACCTCAAAAGGTTCATTAGGATTGGGCAAAATCAACATTGGCGAAGTAGTCAACCGTCTCTTCAGCTTTTGAAAACTCTCTTCATAGGCATCTGTCGATACGAAAGCTTAATTTTTTCTTGTAAGCTGGGTGAGAGGTCATGCTATCTTCGAGAATCCCTCGATAAATTTTCAATAATAACTAGTTAATCCCACAAAGTTACGAATCTCTCTTACAGTCTTTGGTCTTTCCCACTGAAGAACTGCCTCCACTTTCAATGGATCCACTGCAATTCCTTCCTTTAAAATCACGTGACCCAAAAATTGAACCTCCTCCTACCAGAACTCACATTTTGACAGCTTAGCATATAACTTCTTCTCCTTCAGAATTTGAAGAACCACACTGAGATGTTTAGCATGTTTCTCCTGACTTCGAGGATAGATCAAAATGTTATTAATAAAGACAACAACAAATCTATCATGATAAGGACGAAAGATTCGATTCATGTAATCCATGAATATAGCAGGAGCATTTGTTACTCTAAACGGCATCACAAGATACTCATAATGCCCATAACGCGTTCAAAAAGTTGTCTTGGGAACATCCTCTACTTTCACACGAATCTGATTATAGCCATAAAGTAGATCAATCTTGGAGAAAACAACGGCTCCTTTCAGCTGATCCATCAAATCATCTATCCTCAGAAGTAGATACTTGTTCTTGATTGTAATCTTGTTCAACTGACGATAGTCCATATATAACTGAGAAGTTCCATCCTTCTTCTTAACTAACAGTACTGGAGCTCTCCACAGTGAAACACTAGGTCTCACAAATTGCTTCCCCAACAATTCCTCTAACTGCTTCTTGAGTTCGGCTAACTCTGATGGCGACATCCTATATGGTGCCATGGATATAGGACCAGGTCCTGGTACAAGATCGATAGAAAATTCTACTTCTCATTCTAGTGGTAATCTAGGTATATCATCAGAAAAGACTTTAGAAAACTCATTGACCATAGGAATAACATTCACATCATTCTTACTCTTGACCTCCAAGGAAGACAAAAACATGTATCCTTGAGCCCCTTCCCTCAAGAAAGTTTTGACTTGGCTGGCAGTTACAAATCTAGAAATCTCAAGATCAGGGAATACTAAGATTTTATTGGAATAGTCTAATAGGATATGGTTAAAAGATAACCAATCCATTCCTAAAATCACATCTATTTGAGAAAGAGGCAAACAAATCAGATCGACCAAAAAGATTCGATCTTCCACAGAAAAAGGACAGTTCAAACAAACTTGAGTAGTAACAACGGGTTTATTAGTAGGAGTAGAAATAATCAAATCAAAAGGTAAGAAAGACACAAACAATCCTAATCGGTGCACATAGTCATAGGCAATAAAAGAATGGGTCGCCCCTGATTCATACAGTACAGTTAAAAGATTACCTCCTATGGCATAATTTGCCTGAATCAGATCTTTGTATTGGGAGGCTTTTGCTCCACTCATAGTGTAAACTCTTCCTCCTGCCCGAGGTCTTGCAGCACGTACATTGCTAATAGAGGGCTCCACCTTGGGTTGATTGTAATCCCTTGAGATGTGTTTGGGCTTCCCGTATCTGAAACAAATGATCTCTTTGATTGTACAATCCTTCGTTAAGTGGTCCTTTCTACACTTGAAGCATTTTGACGAAGATGCCACGGTCCGACCAAACTTGTTGCTACTAGAACCTCTTCCATGTGATTGTTGCTGAGATTGATTCCCCAGTGGCCTTGAATACGACTTTTGCTAAAAACGATTGCCATCGCCATTCCTTCCCCTTTGGAACCGAGAAGGTCCAAAGTTACGGTTTCTCGTGTCTCATGATTGATCCAACTGCTCAATCCTATGACACTTGTCCAAAAGAGCTGGGAACTCCTCAATTCCCAAAGGCAATACCGCTCTCTTCAAGTTATGTCTCAATCCTTCCTCGAACTTGCGGCACTTCCACTCCTCATCAGGCTATAGTTAGAAATACCTTGAGAACTTCGACAAGCTTTCAAACTTAGCAGCATATTCGCTGACTGTCATGCTCCTTTATTTTAGACCTAGCAACTCTATTTCTTTCATGTGCCTCACATTGGCTGGAAAGTATTTCTCTAGGAATTTGTTCTTAAAGACTTCCCAGGTGATCGCTCTTCCCTTAGCTTCCATCAATCGTTGGGCTCCAGTTCACCAGTCTTCAACATCTCCAACAAGCATAAAGGTAGCATAGGTTACCTTTTGAGCATCGGTACTTCCCATTCCTCTGAATATCTTCCCTAACTCTTTGATCCGAAGATTTGCTTTTTCCAGATCAAATTCCCCTTTGAATTGTGGTGGGTTGTTGCGACAAAACTCTGATAAATTCTGAGTTACAGTGATCGCTTCTTATTGTTTGGAAGCCTTTTGGTTTTGTTGCACTATAACATCTGCCATTCTCCACAAAGCTTTAGCTATTGCAGCCATACTCTCGTAGTCTCGTTCAACATCCATACGTACACCTCTGTCACGAGCCATCATATTCCCTCGAAGTCAGACTAAACAATACATAATGAAAGTCAAATGTAACCTTTCGGAATCCAAACATAGAGAATCACGCAACACAAGCAAGACAGACCTAACCACAAACCCCAAAAGACTCAAAGTTGGGCTCTGATACCAAGTAATATGACACCCTCCCTCACGGTATCATATTTACGACTAAAACTACTAGACTTAACAAAACATGTAAAAGATTTAATATAGTAAAATACAGATTTCAAATTTTTTTTCTCAAAACATAAGCTTAAATAAGGCATAAACAACACAGGATGTAATTACAGAATATTACACATGAAAAGAATATATATACATAAGGAACATAGATCACAGTCCGCTTAAAACACATAAAGTTGTACTCAAAAAACATATATACAAACTGCTTATCAAAAGACAAAGTAGCCTAATTTCATATGCCTAGGGAGTAAGGTCCTCCATCGGATCCTCCTCAGGAGATAGAGATCTGATGAGGGGCAAGGTCTCATAGGTAGGTGTCCTAACAGATGACACCACAGAGTCTTGATCCTCCCTAGGGGTGTAATGCCAATCACCTCACAACTCCCTAATCAGTATAACAAACTCCAAACGTATCGAGACGTCAAGAGAGAAGATAGGATCCCCATCGCAGGTCCTATGTACAAATATAGTCACATCCCCTACATATCGAACACGTTTAGTATCCCAGTCGATACGCTAAGCATCCATACCACCATGGAATTGAACTTTGACAAAACCAACAAAACATCTTCTCGCTGCCATCATAGAAAATCAACACGATAGAAAAGATGCGATCCTTCTTCGTCTTTCTCTTAGTCTTGATCAAACATAAACATAAAAAAAAATAACACAATGAAGAGGTGAGATCCCCTACATCAATTCCAACATGGCAGCATAAAAACAATAAAGGACAGTAATATCATTCATATACATGAAACAACAATTGTAATTATGGCACCGAGTATCGGATAATTTGGCATATATAAAATATCATAATGATATGTAGACAAACTATGTATATACACAATGGATCGATTTCCTACTCCATAGAGCTAAACACAATTTTGGAGAGAATGATCTAGAAGACATGTCTGTATCTCGTCAGCCTCAAGTCAAGTGCTATAAATTTCTCAATTTGTGCATCTTGGCTTATACAAGATAATCTACACCAGATTGTGAATAGAATAGTGCCTGGTCAAGATCGTTGGTGTATTGCTCAGTCACCACGACCTAGTGGAGCTACCAACTGGCCACTTGTGGGATACCCGCGCCCTGACGCCTCCTAGTTCAACAAGTGAATTACACTATGCAATTCGCACCCGCACTAAGGTATAATTAACTTTTAGGCAAAAGCCTCGACCAACACTGCCGGTATAATGCATGATCAAGGACTTAATGCATACACACATATTAATATCATGATTCTCCATAAACATAAGTTACTCATGGGCCAAACCAGTCATTAACATCTCTGGGTCCTGTTTAAAAGCCCGACAGTTGATAATCACATATTTTATTCATTAATAAACCATCATGTTTAGTCAATTGCACTCTCTTTTTTCTTAATTGATTAAGTTTGGTCATGATTTGTGAGTTTAGGCTCAATTTGGGCCTAATTGAATTTTTTCAGCATTATTGGGCTTTGACACTGTTTCTGTATTTTGGACATAACTTGAGTTCTAGATATCTGATAATCATGATTTTTATCTTGTAGGAAAGCTAAGAGGAAGCTCTACAACTTTGATGAGAGCTCGAAGTCTCATTCAAATGTCTAGTGGGCCTAATTTTGCATGGAAGTCAGAATATGAGTTCAGAGATCCTTTGATGTTGTTTTGGTCATAACTTGAGTTACAGACCTCCAAATTGCAGGGGGTTTGGGCCCAAATGTTCATAACTAACCCAACTTTGTAATTAATGAGTTTTTAATTATGTAAAGCCAAAATAAGGGGTAGTTGAGGGGGTGGCAAGTGAGAAACCGAGGCACCTCTCATTTGAGATTTTTTATTCTTCTCTCTAGAACTCTCTTCCTCCTCATTCTTTCTAATTTTCGTTTTCTTCTTCCTTATTTTATTTTTTTGAGTTCTCCCCTTCTCATGGAGGGGTAGAGCCTTTAGATCAATCCAAGAGATTGAACATGTTTGGTTGTTAATCTTGAGATTTTGTTTTTAATGTTTAAGTTCATCTATTAATCAAGTTTCTCTTCTTCTTCTTCTCTTTGTTAATTCTGGTTAGTTAATTGGAATTTTCATATGTTAATTGCATAATTACCATGTGCAAAGAGATGAACTCAGAAGTTAAACAAGGCATTGAAGGTGTTTGATGAAATGTTTAACTTAGTTGGATCTTGGCTTTTAAGTTGATTTTGGTTTTGATGAGTGCTTAACTTGTCTAATCTTAATTAATTGAAATCTAGAAGCATTTCTAGTAGAAGATCCATGATCATTGAGAGGCTTCTTGATGTGGTCTAAGACCAAGGACTTGATTAATAATTGAATGGACCTTTAGTAATCAAGGATGGATTAAAATCAAGTTTGGACAATTTTCTTGGATTGGTTGCTTTCTTAATTTTGATTAATTCGAATTTTGTTTGTTGTTTGTTAATTCTGTTTGTTAATTCTGCTTCTTAATTTCGCCTAACCCCCCATTTTAACTTGACTTGATCAAATTGCATTTTATAATCCTTGAGAGACAATCCGGTGTTGCTTCCTATGCTACAAGCCGCAGGCGTAACTTGGTTATAATTTTGGTGAGTTCGGCGCTCGTCAACAGCACACTGCTGTTATTTTCAATCGCAAAGCATCTTTATTGTGTAATTTAGAAATCATCATTCTTAAATTACGTAAGACATCATCACTATTTTTCAATCACGTAAAACTTTTATGACACGTTTAAGCTTAATTTTGAAACTTTCAAAGATTAATATAGAAATTAACTTAAGTTCCAACATTCTTCTAACTAGGCTCCTCTAGGTAGTACTTCCTAATATTTTTCACAAAGAACACACAAGAAATCCACATTATATTGATTTAATAAATTCTTTTCCTTTGCCTTTTATAAAAATACCTCAAGTTTTCAATTTCTCTTTCAAGCTTATTTTTCCACTCAATGGCCAGAATCCCTCTCTTACTTAATGACAATTTTTGTTCTATCTCTCTTCCATTATTATAAATCCTTAATCCAATTCCTTTCCACTTAAGCATCTAAATTCCAAATCAACACAAAAGCTTGTCTTGGATGCCCTATCTAGGGTTACTTGGCCGTGAGCCCTAAGCCCTTGGATCCCAAAATTTTTATCTTTACCAACAAGACTCCAAGCACACAACATACTTCAATCACCAAAATTTCTATTCTACCAAGGTTATGCATAATATTAAACCATAAATTCATATAAGGCAAAAACCACAAAAATCACCAAAAATACATACAACCAAAATCACCAACAATACATACAACCAAGTGAATAACCCTCTCATGGATTCTTCACTACAACATGCAAATTTCATTCCTCACCACCATGATAGGTTGATGAGGTTAAAATCCCTCTTACCTTGGATGATGACCAAAACTCCTTGGGTGCTTTCTTGAATCAAATTTCACTCCCAAGATGCTTTTAAAAATGAAAACAACATACAAAAATTAACATCTAAGGCTTAAAATAGAATAACCATGGATCAAAATCATGGTCTTAGAATTTGAAAATAAAAGAGAAGTGAAAATGGAGGAATGTTACCTTAAAAGCTTTCAAAACCGTAGCTTGAGGAAGTTCTTGAAAATGGATGAACTAGATCAAGAGCACAACACCAAAGTGTCTTGGAATGGTGAATAAATCTAAGATGTGGGGTTGGTTAAAATTAAACAAGCCTGGATGGTGGTCTTTGATGGTGTGACCATGAGCTTAGTGGAGAGAAAAGATGAGAGAAAAAGTGAGAGAGAAAGCATGTAGCTTTTTGGTTCATGAAAGATGAATGGAAATGATAGAAATGAATGAAAAGTGGAAGCTTACTCTAGAAGCCTCCTTGGAGCTCTTGGCCGTGCACTTCTCTCCTTGGGAAGGTGTCCAAAGCTTCTCCTACAAGCTTGTTTCAAAACTTATTTAGGAAGCTTTCTTCATATTGGTCCAAAAATAGAAAAGTTACACGATGGACCACGGTCATTTAATGGCTAATGGTCCCACCATAAAGCAAACATCAAACAGAGTAACTAGACATTAACTAGTAGTTACTAACCAATAAACAAAAGTTACAGTTAACCAAACTAGCATCTATTGTCCAATGGATAATAGAACATATCCAGATTTTATTTACAAATAAAATCTCTGAAAATGAAAACTTCAAAAACTGTCTTCGATCTTGGATTCATTAAGTTCCCTTGGCCCCGTTCTAACAATCCAATTTTTTTTAAAATAGTATTAAAATAATCAAAATAAGTCAAATAATTCATAAAAATCACAAAAATCACAGATAACCGAAAAACAAGAAAAGGAGAAAAAGAATTGGGATGTTACAGGAAGCACCACCACAACAAGAGGAGGAGCCTTCAAATGGTATTCCAAGAGAATGAAAAACTTCAAGATATCATTCTCTTGACAAGATGATAGGTGATGTATCAAAAATGGTAACCACTTGAAACTCTCTTAGAGATACGTGCAATCACATGACTTTTGTCTCTCAAGTTGAACCTAAAGACATAAATGATGTCATTAATGATGAACATTGAAACTTGACTATGCATGATGAACTAAACCAATTTGAAAGAAATCAAGTTTGGGAGTTAATTCCAAGGCTCAATAGTCATCCTATAATTGGCACCAAATGGGTCTTTAGGAATAAACTTGATGATATAGGCTTAATAATAAGAAACAAAGCTAGGCTTGCTGCTAAAGGTTATAATCAAGAAGAAGGAATAGATTATGAGGAAACATATTCTCCTGTAGCCAGATTAGAGGCCATTAGAATGCTACTTGCATATGCATGCATCAAGGATTTCAAGCTTTATGAAATGAATGTTAAAAGTACTTTCTTAAATGGTTTTATACAAGAAGAAATGTATATGGAACAACCTCCCGATTTCAAAAACTTTGAACTGCCCAACTATGTCTTTAAACTAAAAAGACCTTGTATAGCTTAAAACAAGCTTCTAGAGCTTGGTATGAAAGGTTGAGTAAGTTCTTTTTAGAAAAAGGCTTCTCTTGGGGAACAATTGGCACTACTCTTTTCATCAAGTATAAAAAAGATAACATACTTCTTGTTCAAATATATGTTAATGATATAATATTTGGTGCTACTAATGAATCTCTTTGAAAGGAGTTTGCTAACATTATGCAAAATGAGTTTGAGATGTCTATGATGGGTGAGCTCAACTTCTTCCTTGAACTCCAAATCAAGCAAACAAAGGATGAGACTTTCATAAGTCAATCTAAGTATTACAAGGAGCTGCTCAAAAGATTTAGAATGGATAATGCCAAGCATATGGCCACACAATGGGCACCTCTTGTTATTTGGACAAGGATGAAGGTGGTAATTTTGTAGAAATATCAAAATATAGAGGTATGATTGGCTCACTCCTTTATCTTACAACAAGTAGGCCAGATATTATGTTTAGTGTATGCATGTGTTCTAAATTTCAAGTAAATCCTAAAGAATCACACTTATGTACTGTAAAACTAATTATGAAATATCTAATAGGCACTTCACAAATGAGTTTGTGGTACCCATAAGGGTGTCTCATGTAGCCTAATTGGTTATTCTGATTCTGATTTTGCTTGATGCAAATTAGATAGGAAGAGCACTAGTGGGACATGCCACTTGCTTGGAAGCTCACTAGTTTATTGGCATAGCAAGAAACAAAATAGTGTGGTATTATCTATAACTGAAGCTGAATATATTACAGTTGGGAGTTGTTGTGCTCAAATCTTTTAGATAAAGTAACAACTTCTAGACTATGGTCTTGAGCCTGATCACACCCCTATAAGATGTGATAACACTAGTGCAATCAATTTGTCTAAAAATCCCATTTTGCACTCAAGAACAAAGCACATAGAAAAAAGAAACCTTTTCATAAGAGATCATGTATAAAAAAGGTGATTGCTTGCTTGAATTTGTTGAAACCACTAAGCAACTAGCTAACATATTCACTAAACCATTAAATAAAGAAGCATTCTTTTATATAAGAAGAGAACTTGACATATTGGATTAATCATGCATCTAACTCTTACTATATAAATTCATTTTGCTGTATAATGTCATCATTTGTTGCATAATATAACAAATTTGTTGCATAAATTTGTCTTGAACTTTTCTCTTGAATCCAATACTGACTTGAGTGTCAGAGTTTTCCTCAAATTTGTCTTACAGGTGCTTGATCCATGTTTCAGTCCAAATCTCAAATCTCAAGTTCATATTATGGAAAAATGGTTTCTATTGTCTTTGAAGAAGACAAATCTGAGTTTGGACTGCATTTATGGTGTTTATTGTGGATGGAATTAAGACTAAGCTAAGATGGCATGAGATTTTGTTTCAAGGGCTGATTACTAAAGAATTCTTAGTTTTGAAAGTTATAAGGAGCAAATAACCACTTATTTGCTTGTTGGAGATGTTTTGGTAACCAAGTATGAGAGGCCATAATCAGTTACTCATCAAATCAGAGGTTATTGTGACTGTTTGATGCTCTATAGACAACACAATAACTTGTTATGGTTACTGTATAACCGATTATTCAAAGAACCAGAGGTTGTGTTATCTTGAAGTCAAGAAAATAACCGATTAGGTAAATGCTCTAATTGGTTATTCAAGGAAAACAGAGGATATAAGGTTCTGAAGATACGAAAATAACCGGTTATCAATTTCCTCTAATAAATTATTGATTTGTCAATTATTCCCATATCTTGAATGCCTTATAATTGATTCTTTTAGATTCTAATTGTGATTAATTGCTATCATTTAACTAAGTTTCTGATACTCAACTTATTTGGAACCTTGTTATGAAACTTAGCTTAATTGTGTTCATAAACACTCATAATTGAATTATACCTTTCAGGTAACTTTTGAGTGTTGGAGTCCATTAACCTCAATTGAGGTTTACGATCTACTTGGAGATGGAACCAAGGATTCATAACGATCAATACCACCTCTTGAAGTAAGAAAAGAAGGGTATTTGTTGAATATCTAGGCTGAAAATGAAGAACCAAAGTTACACACCCTGTGTCCCATTACATGGGGGTGGTGTTCTTTGCTGTTTGGTCAAAATGAAGAAAAACTGAAAATAGAGGATTACACGAGGGGCCCGTGTAAATACACATGGCCCGTGTAATTCACTATTTTTATGAAAAGTCAATGGAGATTGTGGCAGAGGCATACACAGGGGGGGCAGTGTAAATCCACACGCCCCGTGTAATCGTATCCGAGGGGAAAACGTGTGAAAATGAGTGAATTAGGGTTTGAGGCCTATAAATAAGCATGCTAGGGTCTGAACAAAGAGAGCTTCCCCTTGGGAATTGCCTGGAGGCGGAGGAAACAACCAAGAACAAGGGAGAAGGAGATTGGATCGAAGATTTGATTCTCGGGTTCGAGCAATCGAAGATCAATCATCCCCATCCTTTGGAAACTTGTTTGCTCTTTAGTTTTTCTGCATTTTCATTTCAGATTATGTTTATATTCTATTTTTATTTTGATTTTGTCTTAGCCATGTGTGGCTAAGTTTCTTATTTGGTTAAGGAGAGATGAAACCCTAGTTTTGATATTGTGAACCCTGCATATTCGTTTATTTCAACACAATTATGTTTTTATTCATATATTTCTGAATCTTGTTGTTGTATGAAGGTATTCATGCTTATTGCCAATTTCAAAGTGGTTAATCTAGGATTATTATGCGCGGTTGTGGTGATAAAACTAGAGGACTGTATGTTTATGGTGTAAATGTCTTCATACTCTTTGCTATATGTTAAAAGTGGTAAATCTGGGTTTGTTATGCGTGGTTGCGGTAATGGATCTGGAGGAATATATGTTCTAAGAAATTTAATCCCAGTGTGTGATTAGATCTTAGTGTGATTGATTTTATAAACCTTAATGCAATTACCGGATGGTTGTAAGAGCAGTTGCTTTATGATTATTCGGTGATTAGGTGTTGATTTGAGCGATTGCTAAATTGGCCAAAACCTAAGGAAAACAGAGATTTCATCTCACAATTGTGTAGAAATATAATTGGTCATATTGGAATAAATGGAAATGTGGGTTAGCATTATCATATAAATCTAGTGGTAGATTCGATCTCTTAACCAAATCCTTTAATCTGCTAATTCTCGCTTATTTATTGTTATTATTGTTGATTTGATTCAATATCCATAAAAATCCAAAAACCCCTTTTTTTACTAAATGTTAATCTTTGGAGTCTAAATCAGAAATTGAATTGTAGTGTTGATTAAATTAGTTCTCTGTGGATCGACCCTTGCTAACTATAACTGGTTGCAAGGTTTTATATATTTGGTGGACTTGGCAACTGTATTTAATCTCAAATTTTAATCTCAAGTAAACAACAACACCAAATTTTGGCGCCATTGCTGGTGAACCAATTTTTCAATTGCGCTATTAATTTATTTTCTATTTTTGACTCTTTTTTCATTTTTATTTTTAAGTTTTGATTCGTTATTTCTGAGTGTTTTGTAGGTGTTGATGTCCATTGAAGGATTGGATGAACATTTGCAAAATTTGAGGAGTTACATTGATCAACTTAACTCACATCCTCAATTTCTATTCCATCCATCTAATTTCCATTTAACACCTGCAGACATTGAAGCTGCTTGGCACATTGATCTATCAAGTTCAGAGACATCTGAGTCATCTGAGGCAACTAAAGAGGTGACAATGGCAGAAGATACTTTTAGAGCATTGGGTGCTCCAGACTTAGACCAACAACTTCTATGCATTGACATTCTAGAAAATGAAGAGGCATTTGAATTGAAGTCCGGCCTAATTCATCTCTTGTCGTCTTTCAATGGATTACCCGGAGAAGACCCTAACAAGTACTTGAAGGAAATTCATGTGGTATGCTCCAGCATGAAACCTGCAGGAGTTTCGGTAGAACAAGTCAAACTCATAGCTTTTCCTTTCTCTCTAAAGGATTCTGCCAAGGAGTGGCTTTACTATTTCCCACCTAGATCCATCCAAACCTGGTAGGACATGGCTCGAACTTTTTTAGACAGGTACTTCCCTGCCTCAAAAGCCGCAACCATCAGAAAAGAAATCTGCGGCTGTGGACACTTAATTTTGACCAGGTTTAAAAAAAATAAATATAAAAAACAAAAAAATTAATTTTAAAAAAACAAAGTAAATCAAAAAAAAAGAAAAAAAATCTGCAATCTCACTCCACACGTAATCCTCACTCAACACTCAATCTCTGCACACACTCAGACCCTTCATCCTCTCACGTTTCACCTTGCACAGACAATCCATTTTTTCACTGCCACATGTTACTCACACGGCAAGCATCAATGGGGCATATTACAAGAGGATATAAGAGAGATCAGAGAGGGGGACAGAGAACCATTTGGATAAGGGGGGTGGCGAGCGCCGAACTCAGTCAAAATTATAACCGAAGTTATTACCTAAACTTGTAGTATAGTGAACAACACCGGATCGTCTCCTCAAGGATCGTAGATGCAATTTGATCAAATCAAGTGAAAGTTAGAAAAAGGGGGTTTTGATGGTTCAAGGATCGCAGATGACGAGGATTTAAAGAGAAATAACAATTAAAAGAACAGTCAATTCAAATCTATCCGAGATTGGGTGGATTCAATCATAGACCTTTCAACAAACACCTGAAATACATTTGAATGGTTAACTTGGATCTAACCGAGATCTCTCGCATCGATCCGAGAATTCATACTAGACAATCGTCCGAATTCAATTGACAAGTGATAAACACAAATCTGCAATCGCACCATTCATGTAAATATATGTCAATTTAAGCACCGAATTCAATTAACCTAGGCACAAATCAGTAACCTAACCTCTTCAATTACGTGATTAGTTTAGATCAATCAGTTCTAAGTTTCATCACAAATCTCAATCTTCGATTCATCACAATACTTAATCTTAAACCAAGATCAAATCGGATCAAACATAAACAGAATCACCATTCATGCATTCAAGATCAAGAGAACGAGAAGAAGAAGAAAGAGGAATTCAAATATAAATCAAATACATTACATAACCAAGGTCTCAAGAATCCAAGCCACAATCTCTTCAAGAGTCCCGAATTGACTAGAAGTGACTTAGCTCTCCATTACAATGAAGGAAAAATATACAAGAACTATGAAAAGCTATTTCTAACACTAAGTGTATGTTGTGTTTAGAGCTCTCCTCATGCTTCCTTTTATAGAGGATTCAGAGTAGTAGTAGATGGGTAGATGAGATTAGTAGGTGGAATTAGTAGGTGAGCTTGGTAGGTGAACTTGGTAGGTGAACTTGGTAGGTGAACTTGGTAGGTGAGCTTCCTTGTCTCCGAAAGTATTCATTGCTGAACTCATTGATTTCGTCATTTTTGAGCCAAATGGTCTTCATGAAAGTTCTAGGAAATTGTCTAAGCTTTCCAATGGCTCTGGAAGCACCCAAAAATTCGTCCTACAGCCCAAGATATGACCCAATTACTACAGACTGCTCAGGACCAGTTTCAGCACCTCTGTTTTGACTTTCAGACCCAATATCTCCATCAAGGAGCCCGAATCAAGTTTTGTGTTTGTCATGAAAGTTGTACATATGGGTCTTAACTTTCAGATCACCAATTTTCAGCCCATTCTATAAACCCAAACTCGAATTATGTTCTGGTTACTACACACTGTTCGGGTTCCAGTTCACAAATCCCGTATTCTGATTTCCATGCCCAATTAGCTCCACTAGATGTCTGAATTTGACTTCGAGCTCTTCATCAAAGTTGTAGAGCTCTCTTTTATCTTTCCTACAAGGTAAAATTCATAATTATCAGACATTTAGAACTCAAGATATGGCCAAAATACAGAAACAGTGTAAGACTCGAATAATGCTGAAAAATCAATTAAGTCCGATTCGAGTTCAAACTTACAAAACATAATCAAATTCATCAATTAAGTACATGAAGAGTGTAAATGACTAATAATGAGGGTTTCTTAATGAATAAAATATGTGATTATCAAATTCCCCCACACTTAGCTTTTTGCACTCCTGGGCAAAACATATAAAACTAAAGTTAGAAGACAAAGACAAACGACACAAACTTAAAAGTTAAAAACTCTAAAGGACTCAATGAAGCAAGAAGAGCAACAAGAAATTCAAGGGATCAAAGCATAAATGAGGTAACATTTCTTCACATCTCAAACCGAAGTGCAAGGAAACTTCCGTTGAAAAGAATGAATTAAGAATGATGGATCTTCACAAGATTCCCTCTCAATCTCTCAAGTGTTTAAAAGGTAGGTATTTCACTCAATTCAACCCATGAAAATTGCACTACCATAAGCTTGCTTATCTTCTACTTCTCCACTACTCAAAACACATGCACACACAAATCATGAGGACTTTATTCAAGGTTGTAGTGAGGTCAAGGTAACAGAAGAGGATAAAATGGATATGAGAAGATAAATACCAAAGAGAATAAAAGCAAATGAGAATGAGTTCAAATAACGAGCATAAAAGTTCATCTCAACTCTATTGTATATCCCTTTACATATTCGTTTCCCAATCCTTTTCTTTCTCTCTTTTTTTTTTTTTTTTTATATATATGAACATAACTATATACATACATTTTTCTTTTTTTTTTTTTTTTTTTTTTTAATTCACTCTTTCTTTTCTTTTCTTTTTTTTTTTTTTAACAACCATTTTGTACACACACCCCACACTTGTTCAAAAACTCATCCATTAACCAGGCTAATGTTCTTTTATTCCCTAAGGTACAGTAAGAACACGATTTTTCATTTAAGGCACATAATGAGCTAGAAACAAGGAATGGTCAAATAAGCTCAAAGGGGTTAAGCAAAGGAAAATATACAAGGTTGGCGGAATTAGAGAATTTTCGAGAGGTCAAAAGAGTGCTTGATATCATATTGAAAACAAGGTTGGCTATTTGGTTAAACTAGCTAAGAAAGAGGGCCTCAATCATGTTCATGCATGCAAGTGAAATGTAGCCTCAAAAAGAATCAAAGCAAGTTCTAGAGTGGTCATTAACATGAGTGAAAATCACACAAGAAAGAAGAGAATGGCATAAATGTTGAATCCATCCATTAGGCTCAAAATCTCACAAGGTATGCATTCATCAAACTCAATTCATCAGTTCAATCATCCATCACCAAGCATATCAGTTCAAGAAGGGAGAAAAATTATTCAATCATGCAATGAACCCTTTTTTTTTTTTATTTTTTTTTTATTTTTTTTTTTGATTTTTTTTTTAAATTTTTTTTTTTTTAACAAACGAAAAGAAACAGAAACATGCTAAAATCTCTCCCCCACACTTAATGTAACATTGTCCTCAATGTGAAAGAAAGAGATAGAAAAGAGCAACACAACCTGATAAGAAGTGAATCAACGCCAGCGAAAAAAACACACTGCCGTCGGTCGCATCGACCGACGAAAAGAAATCAAACAAGAAAATGTTAGTACTTCCACAAGTCAATACTAATTAATTACTACCTAAAAAACTCCTTACTCTGCCACCGATTAAGATGCGTCTCAAGAGTAAAATTACTCCTTACTCTGCCATCACTAATCGGTTTAATAAGTCCATGACAATCATATCATACTAAACAAAACAACAAATTTTTTTTTTTTTTTTTATCAAACCCATTAAAGAAAAAGTTTCAGATCGGGCTCTTGTTTCTTGTTACTTCCTTCATTTTTCCCGTTGACCAATCTATCTCGAGCTAATACCCGATCAGTACATACTCAAAAGCTTCTAATTTATCAATGAGCTCATCAATAGTGGAGGCAGAGATAAGAAGTTGTCTTCAGAAGGAGTGATAAATTTACGTTCCACGACTTTGTCAAGAAAAAATAACGTAAGATCAAAGAAATTATTAACATTCAACAAACCAATGGGTTTATGGTGGATGTTCATTCGCCCAAGAGACAATTTGAAAAATTTCTTCCAAAGTACCAAAACCACACTGGTAAGGCAATGAATGCATCGAGTGTTCAAGCATTATCTTCATGCGTTCATGCATTGATGATACCTTAAGTTCCTCCCCAATTGTCTTTCCAAAGTGATGTTCGTTGAGCTAAAGTTTCGGAATGATACCTAGAACTCCGACTGTCTCTTACAAAGGCGGCAGTGATACAGACCCCCATTAACCCACGACAACCTCCCCATATACAAGATGAATATTCCTCGCAGCAAGTGATCGACCAAGAGTGCTAGCTGCGTTTACAAACTCTAATCCCTTCCCATAACTCGACCCACAAAAACACGGACATTTTTGAGGTTACGAATAGAAGGCCCCATTCTATACTCTTCCTCCCTTTGAGTGTTTCTCGAGTTTGAAGGAAAATGGAGAAAATGGAGTGTTTAAATAGGAAAAAGAATGGAAAGGGAATAATTGCACCTATGAGGGTAGGTTGGCGGTTGTCGAAAAGGTTGAAATTAAGAGACACAGAATCCTTTTTTTTTTTTTTTTTTTTTTTTTTTTTTTTTTTTTTTTGACTTCAAGAAAACCATCAAGGTAAAGAAGTCTAGAAACCCCCGAAGGACCACCTGCTCAAAGGATCGTCTGTACAAAAAAAATCAAAATACAACAAAATGATACAAAGATAAAAGAAATAGAAAATGATGACATACCAGTATGTATACAGTCTCCATGGCGTATCTTTATACTGCGCTGGCGTCATGAGTGCAAGATGAGACATCACGTCCCTTTTTTTTTTTTTTTTTTTTTTTTTTTGAAATTGTTAAAAAAAAAAAAAAAAAAAAAAACTTGATGAAAGATGAGTGTATACTTACGTAAGATTGGGATGGAGGTAGTCTGCTTTTTTCGGCTTTGTGCCAAAGCATTGTTGACCAAGATTCGACCCATTCAAGACCAAAACATAGGGCTCCCAAAAGGGACAAGTGGCCATAATACGACTTTGCCTCACATGTGGGATACAATCTACCTTCTTTGTTTTTCAATTAAGAAGGCTGGATCAGATGCATGCATTTCCCCATTCACGGTTTGTGTTACCAAAGCCAACCCTAAGAAGTATACATTTTTTTTTTTTCATTTTTTTTTGATTTTTTTTTCTCATTTTTTTTTTCTCATTTTTTTTTTTTTTGTAAAATGCCATGAAGAAGAAGAAGAAGATGATGATATGTACAGATTGTTTGTGGATATGGCTCACATCTGCCTCTCGTTTAACGTCCAATGAACGCTTAAACGTCTTCTATGAGTCGAGGATAAGCTTCCCATCCAATTTTCTTATAAATTGGCAAACAGTGGTCTTTTAGAGTCGATTCCCAAGATCAGTAGCGTTGTTGTTCATCCTTGAAGAGATTCCACAATTTAAGAATTTCTCGATGCACCAATCCACAAGAATGCGTCTCAAGAGTCAATAAGATATCATCTAATGACTCCTTACTCATCCATTCTTAATGAAGAAAATTTTATCTTCTCTATTTGCGGAAACCATCCCCTTAGTACGACATCGCTTGTTACGGTTCCATCGTCCACATTTGTGACAGACTTGTAACCTTTTTGCTCTTCTCCTTTTAGAATATGAACTTCTTCCAAGACCGGGCATATATGAGTCAAATGAAATTGAGGACTCACCGCTAATCGGACCTTTGCTTCAATTATCCAACGTACATCTTCGGCATACCCTTGTGCATTAACATTCTCAATCTCTCACATCGAACTTTGTAGATTTTTCTCGAGCATTTTGAGGAAGAGAAGGAAAATGTTTTCTCGGGTTTGAAAGAATGACATCCATTTTGAAGGAGAAGAAGGGTTCGGTTATTTTGGGAAATCGAAGAATAAACCGACTCAAGAGTCACGAGAGTACCGTATCCGCCACTTAACCTAAGCAACGCAAAGAACTCAAGAACTTGGTTTTCCAGGAATGATTGAGTCTTTGTCCATTAACCTTAAGCGCATTACCATTCCTAGGATCCTCGGTATCGATCCGAGAGGATACGCGTGTCCCGACAACAAAAGAACCACGCCACCTAGATCTCAATTTTCCAAGGAGTAGGTGCGGATGATAATCTCAAAGCAGAACTTTTTGACCAATTTCCGCAGACTTTTGCAAAAGGTGTAACAGACCTTTAATAAAGTAGGCCAATAAAATCCATACTGCAAGATTTTCGCAGTTGTTGTCGCTGAAGAAAAAATGACCTCCACATGCTTCTGAGCGACTCTACCTACCTCATTGTCGGGCACACAAATTGTTTTTTTTTCTTTTTTTTTTTTTTTTTTCTTTTTTTTTTTTTTTTTTTCTTTTTTTTTTTTTTTTTTTTCTCTTTTTTTTTTTTTTTTTTTATTCATAATGCGGATGGAGAAGGTTCATCACCTCCACTTCGCATTCTCCGGAAGTTCATGATATTGTTTGAGGCGGTGTCCATTTACGATGAAAGCTTTGGCGGTGACCTCACTTTTAATCCGAATGCACGACCGGAAGGAAAAAACATTAGTAACAATAAATGGTCCATCCCATCTAGACCTTAATTTACCGGGCATGAGTCGGAGGCGGGAGTTATAGAGGAGAACTTTTGACCAATCTCAAATGTTTTCCTCGTAATCAACTTATCATGGAAGGCTTTGGTCTTCTCCTTATAAAGTTTGGAATTTTCATATGCCTCCAAGCGGATCTCCTCCAATTCTTTGCAATGCAGCTTCCTCTCCAAACCTCGCTTGATCTAGGTCCAAGTTGCACCTTTTCACCGCCCGAATGCTCGATGCTCAATTTCCACCGGTAGGTGGCAGGCTTTTCCAAAAATAATCCGATACGGAGACATCCCGATTGGTGTCTTATAAGCAGTCCGGTAAGCCCATAAAGCATCCTCAAGCCTCTTGCTCCAGTCCTTTCTGTTAGGTTGAACTGTCTTCTGGAGTATCTGCTTAATTTCTCTGTTGGAGACCTCGGCTTGCCCATTGGTTTGGGGGTGGTAAGGTGTAGAAACCTTGTGTTGGACTCCATACTTCTTCATCAAAGCCTCCATGCTTCGATTGCAAAAATGTGAACCTTGATCACTAATGATGGATCTCGGGACTCCAAACCTACAGAAAATCTGTGATCTAATAAAATCCACAACAACTTTAGAATCATCAGTCCGAGTGGCCTTAGCCTCCACCCATTTAGATACATAATCCACAAAGAAGCGAGAATGTAAACAAAACCAAATGATACAGAAAAGGACCCATAAAATCAATACCCCAAACATCAAAAATCTCACGAGAATAATAAGGGTTTCGGGGCATTTCATTCCTACGAGAAGTATTCCTGTTCTCCGGCATTGATCACAAGATTTGCAAAACATATATGCATCATGAAATAGAGTGGGCCAATATAATCCGAGTCTAAAACTTTTCTAGCAAATCCGTTGAGGACCGAAGTGGCCGCCACATGCAAGTTTATGACAAAAGCTAAGTATGGAATGGAATTCATCATCGGGCACACACCTCCTAATTACTTGGTCACTTTGCAAAATCTCCATAAGTAAGGATCATCCCACACATAATACTTTGACTCACTTTTCAATTTATCAATCTTAGCCTTAGTGAAATGTGCGGGTATTGCTTTAGCAACCAAGAAATTAATCAAATCAAAGAAACCAAGGGATGTTGCCTTGCGCTTGAAAAGTCGCTCATCGAAAACATCATGGATGGGAAAAACATCCGCCTCCCTTTCAATTCGACTCAAGTGATCACCACCAAATTCTCCGCTCCACTCTTGTCACGGATCTCAATATCAAACTCCTGGAGGAGCAACATCCACCTAATCAACCGGGGCTTGGCATTGGGCTTTTCGGAGAAACTTCAATGTTTGCATGATCCGAAAAAACACAACCACTCTGGAACCAAGCAAATATGATCGAAATTTATCTAAAGCAAAAACAATTGCTAAAAGTTCCTTTTCGGTTGTGGTGTAGTTGATTTGTGCGGGATCTAAAGTTCTCGAAGCATAGGAAATGACATGAGATACTTTACCGACCCTTTGTGCAAGAACAGCTCCCAATGCATAATTAGAGGCATCACACATCACTCAAATGGAAGTGTCCAATCCGGCGGTTGGATGATAGGTGTCTTGGTCAATGCCTGCTTCAATTGATTGAAGGCATCCCGGCACTTCTTGTCAAAGTGAAACTCCACATCTTTTTGCGCATAAGTTGGATAGCGGAAGTGCAATTTTGCTGAAATCCTTTATGAACCGCCGATAGAAACCTCGCATGACCAAGGAAAGAACGAATCTCCCGCACGCATGTGGGGTAAGATAGGCATGAAATAACATCTATTTTTGCAGGATCTACCTCAATACCCTCACGAGATATCACATGCCCTAAGACTATACCTTGTTCTACCATGAAATGACATTTCTCAAAATTTAGAACGAGGTTAGTCTTAATGCATCTATGCAAGACCCGAGCCGTACTATCTAAACATGCATCAAAGGAAGATCCATAGACAAAAATCATCCATAAATACGTCCATGCAATTTTCTAAAAATCGAAAAAGATACTTACCATACACCTCGAAAGGTGCCCGGAGCATTGCATAGACCAAAGGGCATCCTCCCGTATGCAAATGTGCCAAATGGACAAGTGAAAGTAGTCTTCTCTTGGTCTTCTCGGGGCTATATGAATCGAAAATAGCCCGAATATCCATCCAGGAAACAATAATGTGACTTGCCGATTAACCGCTCCAACATCCGATCAATGAATGGCGGCGGAAATGATCCTTTCGGTAGCCTGGTTGAGCCGCCTATAATCAATGCAAACTCGCCAACCGTTTTGAACTCGTGTGGGCACAAGCTCATTGTTCGATTCGCAACCACTGTGACCCCACATTTCTTGGGAACCACTTGCACGGGGCTCACCCATTGACTGTCAGATATGGGATAAATAATGCCAACTTGAAGTAGCTTTGTAACTTCCTTCTTCACCACATCTAGAATCAGGGGATTTAGTCTCCTTTGGGGCTGTCTAACTGGTTTGATCCCTTCTTCCAATAAAATCTTATGCATGCATGTGGAGGGACTAATACCAGGGAATATCTGCAAGAGTCCATCCGATGGCTTGCCTATTCTCGCCTCAAAATCTGCGGTAATTTTTCTTCTTGATCAAATTGTAGGTTTTTAGCAATGATCACCGGAAGTGTCTCACCATCTCCCAAATATGCATATTTAAGATGGTCTGGTAAAGTCTTCAACTCCAAGGATGGAGGTTGTACAATGGAAGGTAACAAGTGATCTCAAAAAACTAACTCAAAGAACATTAATTTCAAAGCATGGTAATCGACTCTCATTCTCAATTGTTGCATCATCGCAATTTGTATCATTACTCATAACAGAATAAATCTCAAGACATGCAAAGACATGGTTCAACATCACAAGTGGCACATGTATCACAAGAAACAGAACCAAGATAGTCAACAATATCGGGGAATTCAAGCATATAAATCAAGATAGACATCATCAACCAAAGATCTCAATCATATCAACATGGAAAACAGAATGCTCCTCTGGGGGTGTCTCATGGCATCAAAAATGTTAAATTGTACCAAATCGTCGCCAAACTCCATAGAAAGGGTGCCGATGCACGTCTATCTTGGTCTTGGCGGTCTTGAGGAATGGTCGCCTAGAATCAATGGAGCATGGTTTGTTGGAGACTCATCTTCCATGTCCGTAATGTAGAAATCTGCTGGAAAAATCAACTCATTCACCCGAACTAACACATCTTCCAAACACTGCGGGATGAGCAAGGGCTCTATTCGCCAACCGAATCACGATACCAGGTGGGTTGCAAAGTACCGATGTTTAAACACTTATACACTGACATGGGCATGACATTGATCGAAGCACCCAAATCTAGCATTGCATGCTCAAATCTAGAGTTGCCAATTGTGCAAGAAATTGTGAAGGTTCCAGGATCTTTGCATTTACGTGGCATGCTTGCGCGAATCATTGCGAGAAACATTTCTTCCCATGCCGATCTTCTCATCCCCTTTCAACCTTCTCTTATGAGTGCACAACTCCTTGAGAAATTTAGCATATTTTGGAATTTGCTTGATTGCATCTAGGAGGGGAATATTGATTTCCACTTTCCTGAATGTCTCCATGACTTCTTTTTCCATTTCTGCTTGCATTGTTCTCTTGGATTGTGTGATCCTATTTGGAAAAGGTAATGGAATGGCAACATCTGAATTCTCTGTAATTTTCTTCAGTGGCACAATTGCACTGAATTATCCATTTCCTGCCGTTTTTGGTCAATTTCGATTCTTTGTAAGGTTGGAACATCAACTTCTTTGCCACTTCTCAAGGTAATTGCACTTACGTTGCCTCTTGGATTATTGATTTGTTTGTGAAGGCAATTGGCTAGAACCTTGACTCTTTAGCTCGCTCACGGTGGTTGCCACCGCCCAATTTGAGTTTGTAAATTCGAATGTTGGCACCGACGTTCTGCTTTGGAACCGAATGTTATTTGTGGCCATTTGTTTCATCGAGTCTTCCAATGATGGCTCACCGGAGTGGATTGACAGACTCAGCAAGTTCTTTCATTGTCCGAATGCGGGGGTATTTGTTGGTATTTGTTGCTTGGACCTGCACTTGGTATCTAAATTGTTGTTCTTCTTTGTGGGGCCGTTGTTGCTTCTTGGGTGGTAATTGTTGTTGCTGGCTAGGATTCCCATATCTCAAATTGGGATGGTCTCGCCAACCAGGATTATAAGTACTAGAAAATGGATCATATCTAGATTGTTGTTGTTGTTGCTGATATTGGGGTCTACCAGGAAAAACACCACTGCAAAGAACACATTGATCTGGAAAGGCGGGACCATCTTCCTGAAGTGTAGGGCATGAATCGAGGATGAGATGAATTAGAGCAAATTCCACACACCGATGCAAATCTGCATGGGTGGTTGTTGACCCATTGCTATCTGTCTTACCAAAGAAGTCAATTCATCTAGTCTGTGTTCCATTCTTTGTTGGTCCATATGAGATGCTTGAATTTCATTAACTCCTCTGGTTGCGGTGATGATCCGCGAGCCAAACCGTTGGGTATTGGCTGCCATGTTTGCTATCGATCTCTTGCAAGCGGTAGGAGTTTTGTCTACTAAGGCTCCTCCAGAGGCAAAGATCGATCATGCTTCTATCATTTGGCGAAAACCCTCATAAAAGTATTGAATCAAGAGCTGGTCACTAATTTGGTGATGAGGGCGGCTTGAACACAACTTCTTGAATCTCTCCCGATTCATGCAAAGTCTCACCGTACATCCGTCATCGATGCCACATATATCCTTCCTAATTGCGGCAGCTCTCGAGGCGAGGGAAGAATCTCTCCAGGAACAACCTCTTCATGTCATTCCAACTTCCGACCGAACCTGGTGAAAGATAAAACAACCAATCTTTGGTGCATCGACAAGTGAGAAGGGAAATGCCCTTAACTTGATGTGTTCCTCAGAGATGCCTTGTGGCTTCATGGTTGAACACACAACATGGAACTCTTTCAGGTGCTTATGAGGATCTTCACCCGCAAGACCATGAAACTTTGGTAACAAGTGTATCAAACCAGATTTCAACTCAAAATCTGCATCAAGATCGAGGATATTGAATGCACAAAGATTGGTAAGATACATCGGGAGCAAAGCAGAAGTTCCTTAAGGGTTCTATTATGCATGTTATCACCATGATTTCAGGATTACTTAAGTTATCGGGTTCACTCCCAAAATTAGGTTCAAATTAACTCGAATTTATCACACGAGCTCTAATTAATCTATGCAAGGTCCTATCAATCTCGGGATCAAGATCAAGCAAGATATCGATTGGACCTAGTCATGCATCAACTAAAGCGCAAAAACACAAAAACCGCAACTAAGCAAAATACACTAAATAACACTCAAAATATGCAAAAATAAATCTAGTTAATATGTCTAAACATTTTTAAAAATTATGGAATCAACACGAACAAAATCTACATAAAAATGAAACTAGAAAATGCAATAAAAAATATTAAAAAATTGAAAAAGTGGTCTAAATGATAGAATTTCGAAAAACCAGGGGTGACCTCATAGTTTACTGTGAGTCTTGTTTATCAGGATGTTTTCCTTCAACCGACCAAGTTTCAGCTCATTCTGGGCATGTTGCAGTTCGAAAATTGCAATAGTTACCCGTAATCACCTTGTTTTCCGTCTTTCCTAAATCGAGAAAAATTCAAAAGCTAGGATAAAAATATTAGTATGGTATGAACAATGTTAGTAAATGAAAAATAACTGTTAGAATAGGTAAGAAAGAACAAAAATTAGTAAGGTTACTCAAAATGAAAAGATTACACCTACGAGTTCCCGGAATCGGCGCCAAAATTTTAGCGGCGCCGAACTCGATCAAAATTATAACCGAAGTTATTACCTAAACTTGTAGTATAGTGAACAACACCGGATCGTCTCCTCAAGGATCGTAGATGCAATTTGATCAAATCAAGTGAAAGTTAGAAAAAAGGGGGTTTTGATGGTTCAAGGATCGCATGATGACAGGATTTAAAGAGAAATAACAATTAAAAGAACAAATCCAATTCGAAATCTATCCGAGATTGGGTGGATTCAATCATAGACCTTTCAACAAACACCTGAAATACATTTGGATGGTTAACTTGGATCTAACCGAGATCTCTGCATCGATCCGAATTCATACTAGACAATCGTCCAAATTCAATTGACAAGTGATAAACACAAATCTCTGCAATCGCACCATTCATGTAAATATATGTCAATTTAAGCACCGAATTCAATTAACCTAGGCACAAATCAGTAACCTAACCTCTTCAATTACGTGATTAGTTTAGATCAATCAGTTCTAAGTTTCATCACAAATCTCAATCTTCAGTTCATCACATACTTAATCTTAAACCAAGATCAAATCGGATCAAACATAAACAGAATCACCATTCATGCATTCAAGATCAAGAAACAAGAAGAAGAGAAGAGGAATTCAAATATAAATCAAATACATTACATAACCAAGGTCTCAAGAATCCAAGCCACAATCTCTTCAAGAGTCCCGAATTGACTAGAAGTGACTTAGCTCTCCATTACAATGAAGGAAAAATATACAAGAACTATGAAAAGCTATTTCTAACACTAAGTGTATGTTGTGTTTAGAGCTCTCCTCATGCTTCCTTTTATAGAGGATTCAGAGTAGTAGTAGATGGGTAGATGAGATTAGTAGGTGGAATTAGTAGGTGAGCTTGGTAGGTGAACTTGGTAGGTGAACTTGGTAGGTGAACTTGGTAGGTGAGCTTCCTTGTCTCCGAAAGTATTCATTGCTGAACTCATTGATTTCGTCATTTTTGAGCCAAATGGTCTTCATGAAAGTTCTAGGAAATTGTCTAAGCTTTCCAATGGCTCTGGAAGCACCCAAAAATTCGTCCTACAGCCCAAGATATGACCCAATTACTACAGACTGCTCAGGACCAGTTTCAGCACCTCTGTTTTGACTTTCAGACCCAATATCTCCATCAAGGAGCCCGAATCAAGTTTTGTGTTTGTCATGAAAGTTGTACATATGGGTCTTAACTTTCAGATCACCAATTTTCAGCCCATTCTATAAACCCAAACTCGAATTATGTTCTGGTTACTACACACTGTTCGGGTTCCAGTTCACAAATCCCGTATTCTGATTTCCATGCCCAATTAGCTCCACTAGATGTCTGAATTTGACTTCGAGCTCTTCATCAAAGTTGTAGAGCTCTCTTTTATCTTTCCTACAAGGTAAAATTCATAATTATCAGACATTTAGAACTCAAGATATGGCCAAAATACAGAAACAGTGTAAGACTCGAATAATGCTGAAAAATCAATTAAGTCCGATTCGAGTTCAAACTTACAAAACATAATCAAATTCAGTCAATTAAGTACATGAAGAGTGTAAATGACTAATAATGAGGGTTTCTTAATGAATAAAATATGTGATTATCAGGGGGTCATTTTCATTTGGCAAGCATATTACAGAGAACATTTTTTTTTTCATTAGGGGGATCCCATTGTCACCAAAGAAGAAAGTTTGCTGCCATGTCACCTTCAACCAGGGACACCACCTTTTATCACCACTGAGTCAACTCAGTGACCAAAGCCACCACAAACCACCATCAACAACAACCCAACCACTGTTATCTTCACCTCCATCACCAAACCACCACCAAGCTTCATCACCATCAACCTAACCACCACCACCCTCACTTCCACAACCACCATCTTCCTCCACCTTCACCAAAGCAGGACCCCTCGCCATCTAACACTGTGACCCCCCTTGTACCAGCCTTACCGCACCACCCCGTGGCCACGGAACCTGAGT
Source organism: Ormosia emarginata (assembly GCA_029884605.1). NCBI lineage: Eukaryota > Viridiplantae > Streptophyta > Magnoliopsida > Fabales > Fabaceae > Ormosia > Ormosia emarginata. Next base: position 6,598,471 of record JAQQTP010000056.1, on the reverse strand, counting down.
TGTCAACACTGTGGCACTCAACCTGCACGCCGCTAGCTCAAACCAGCAACCCGTCACGCCGGAAACCAAACCCGACATCCACTGAACTAGATCCCATTCGTCGGACCACCGCACCCCACGAACTCAGCACTACCCTCCGCGCCTCTGCCTCGCCATCAACACCGCCCAATTGCCACCTCCACACCGTGGCCCATGCGAAAACGACGTCGCTCAGCTGCGTAGCCAAGCCGCACCCACCAATTCATTGAACCCAGCTCCCATCTGACTCAAGGTTGGAGCTTTTTCCCTTCTCTTTTGCTCTCATGTTGCTGTGTTAAGGCTTTTGGAGTCTTCCTTTTTGATAGCTCCAGCAGAAGCCACTTGTTTTCAAAAACCAAAAGACAAAAAAAAAAGGGAATGGTATAACTTTGGGCTGCTAGGAAGCACCAGCCCACGTTACGTGGGTTGGTTTGTGTTTGCAACTAGATGGGGATAATAACAAATTAGGTGAATGGGTTTGTGTTTGGTGTTTTAATTTTTTTTTAAAAAATAAAAATAAAATAAAAAGGGGTGACAGTGATAATAATAATAAAAAGTATGTATTTTGAGTTTAATTGTTCTTTAGGATTAATTCTTATTTGGTAGCATTTATTTTGCTTGATAGTGTATTTTTATGTTATGCCTTGTGAACAAATAAGAAGTTAAAAAGTAAAAAATGAAAAAAATTTGAAAAAAATTTGAAATTTGTTAGAAAAGTAAAAATAAATGTTGTTTTGGGTTATTTGATTTGTGATGCTTATATTTAATCTTGTTTGTTCTTTTATTATTTATTTGGCTCATAGAAATTTTATGTTTGTCCTTGTACCTTTTCTTCAAAAAATATATAAAAAAAAATAATAAAACAAAAAAAAAAAAAAAAAAAATAATAAAAAATATTTAAATTAATGCAATGACCAACGGTGATGATTGAATAGCGGATGTTGTAACACCCTTATGGGGATGTCACATTTAAAAAGAAAATAAAAGAAAAATAAATAAAATCTACCCAAGTTGTAAAACATTTGTTACATAATAATACAGGTTATAAAATTCTTCCTGTTAAACAAAATATTATTAAATAAAATAATGCGGAAACATAAAATTAACAAACTAACATCACATATAATATACATAGGGTTTTAGTCATAAGTTATACAAATAATTTACAACTAAAATATTTAAACAGAAAAAGTAAATAAAAGCAATAACAGTCTATATATACAAACGCAGACGCGCCCAAGTACACATCATAAACATTTAACCCTCTGAAGGATCACTCTCAGGAAGATCATCAGGAGATAAATATCCAGGATGCCTCGACTCTCAGCGGAAATGAGACCGCGCAGTCGACACCCTGCTAATCTCACTAGGCGCAATGAACATACCACCCCAATAACGCCTTAGAGATAACGGTAACTCTAAATGCAAAAACACCGTAGTCGTCATGACTGGTTCTCCATCAAACTCATTACGTAGGGACACAGTCAACCGTCCCACGTAAGTCACTGAGTCTCTGTCATCACGCAGACGCCAGGCTGTCGATCCACCATGAAACTCGAGTCGTACGAAACCCAGAAATCCTGGCACCGCCATACTAAAGTAATCAATCCAATGGATATGGATGATCAGATGGTTCTTGATCGTAGAACTGATCTTCGGCTAGCTGATCTTCCTCCTCCTCGGGCAACTCACACTCAAGAGGCTGTTCCTCTTCCTCAAACTCTTTACCATATAATTTAAAATACAAAAGCACACACAATAAAGAGGTAAGACAATCTATATCACCACAAACATGGTAAATAAGAAAACGATAATACAACAAGTTTAACAGTTCATACAATATAATATTCTATAATAGCATAAATGAAATACAAGATAACACAGATGTAATATAATACAGAATGCAATGTAACAACCTATAGTGATACAGATAAACAAAATAACACAGATAAATAATGGTACAAATAAATAGAATGTTATAGACAAATAGTATTAAAATGTATGAGATAAGAAATATATGAAATGTAACTCAACCCTACTCCATGGAGCTAAAAAAAAAACACAGACATCAGAGAGAACGACCCGCAAAATCTATTAGTACCGTCGACCGCCCAATAACTATTCCGCTGTCTCACGTTGCGTCTATAGCCCACTGAAATAGCATAGTGGTGTAGCACACTGTCATACGTCGTGTCACTACAGGCTTGCACTAATAGATTTCACAAGATCTTGATTAAGGATAGTGTGTGTCGAGTCCATTAGTGTGTTACCAGTTACCACGGCCCAGAGGAGCGACCAACTGTCCACAAATGGAATAATCTGCACACTAATGTCTCCAAGTTCATTCAAGTTGAACAACACTAAGCTTATCACATCGACAACACGATGTTATTCACCTCGTCAATCAATCCACCAAGATCGGAATGACTCCATGCATGATAAAAATTCCAAATATATACAGTACGCACCCACCTGGCAATACTGCAACAAAATTCCAAATATGCCCCCACTGACAAAAATTACGAATATGCCCTCACTGGCAAATCGCATAAATATATAGTACGCACCCATCTGGCAATACTGTTTCACCATCTGTCCGGGTCCACCACTTTGGCCCGACAGTAAAAACTTGCTGTTTTTGTCAATTGCGTAGAAATTTTTTCGCGTTTTCAAATTTTGTCATTTTTACAAACATTTTTAAATCGCGTAAATATATTTTGCTGTTTTTAAAATGGCGTAAAGTTTTTCAAACGTTTTCTCAATCGCGTAAGATTTTTAAATTATTTTCTTGTCCGACTTCCTTAAAATTACTGTTTAAATAAACAGAAATAATATTTAGTACGTTTAAACTACGTAGAATAATTTTTCATACCGTATACTGTCATTTGGACATCTTTTCTATCTTGTTTGTCCGTTTTTAATAAAAATTGACAGTATTTTGTTTAGAAAATTAGAATAATGATTTCCTAATTTTTCCGTAAAAATTCTGTTTACTTAATTTTTTTAACCGTGTAATTTAACCCTTTTGAAAACCACTAACATGCTTCAAAATATAAGATGAGCCATATGTTAGGAATTTACAAAAGTTACTGTATTTCATTTCTGATAATAAAATCATTAGTTTTAATTTCTTAAACTTAATTCTAATCAATTTCTTTCTTCAAAACTCATTGTAGAAAATTTCCTTTTAACATATATTACATCTCTTTGATTGAAACTAGTTTGGAATTGATTTTAGAAATCATAGATACTTGGTTTGGCATGTTGGCGAAACATATACTTGTGCTATTTGATCTCTAAATTCATTTTCCTTGATCTAAACAATTTTATATCTCATTAATTTTCCTAGGTTAATTAAATCACACTTAAAAAAATAATGAGAACATTTTGGTTCCCCATTTTGGTTAATGGCCATGAGCCTCATTGGTGTGTTCTTTGAAACACTCATGCAATCCTTGGCATGTTGTTCACATCCTATAAGTTATCATGCATTTCTAACACATACAATATTATCAAAGCTTGTAGACATGCAAATTAATACAAACATCAAATAGGAAAGCTTATAGCAAACACACAAATGAATCCTTATGGATTCTACAATCACAAACAAATCTCCATCTTCTTACCACCACCCAAGGATGATAAGATTTAGTCTTCCTCTTACCTTAAATGAAGACAAATATGCTTTCACACCTTTCCTAGGGTTTCGGTTTTTCTCCTTCAAATCACCTAACAAGCTTAAACAAATTTCTACAAGTTACTAATGTTAAAGAGAGCTTAAACCATGGATAAATCATGGCTTAGAACTTTGAAAAAGAGTTTAGAAATGGAAAACAAGAAATTTCACCTTCTAGGTAAAATTTTCCAAGTAGGTTTTCAAGCTTCAAATGAAAGATTTTGCAAGAACTCCCAACTAGAGATGTTCTTAGAATTGTGTTTAGGTTTAGAAAACTTGGTTGGATAAAATTTGGGGTGATTGGATGGTGTAGTAAGGTGTTTGGCCGAATGGTGCTTCAAGGAAGCTTCAATGGTGTTTGGTGTTCTTGAAGGAGAGAGAAGAGAGAAATTGCATGAAAAACCAAGTGAAGAATGGTCCTCCAAAGCCAAATGGCCGTAGACTTCAATGGGCAAGGAGGTGTCCATTTGTGTTGGCTCCATCCAAGCCTTAGAATAGATCAATGGTGAGGATTAAGCCTTGTTCTCCAAGCTTTGCTCTCATTGGTTCATTCTAGCCTTATCACTTAACCTAGTCACCATGCTTAGTCACTAATCAAGCTTAGTCATCTAGCTTAGTCACTAACCTAGTCACTAGCCTTGTCATTGGCTATTTGTTCTAGCTCAAAACGTTTACTGCTTTGCTAAACATGGGTCCCGCAAGACATTTCTGGTCCACTTGTCATTTAATTATACTTGACAAATAAAATAATATTATAATAATATAAAATTATTTTATTTTACGATTAAATCCTAAAAATTAAAAGATTAACTATCGTGTCTCATTCAATTGGGTTTAGTACGATCCCCACTCTGAATAATTAAAAATAAGATTTCCTACCAAAAAATATTATTTTCCGTCCCGAGCAAATCACACAAAAAGTCCAAATAAAATCACAGACAAGAATATTAAACATTGTATCATATAGAAAATTTAAAAACAAGACATTCGGACGTAATGGTCATTTTTTCATTTTTCTCCACGACGAAGCAAATCACTCAAAACACTCAAATAAAATTATAGACAATAAAATATATCAGTATATCACATAGAAAAATTTAAAACAATAGTTTGAGAAAAATTTTATTTTACGGTCTCGAAGTAAAATATTCAAAACGACCAAAGAAAATCATAGACTGTAATATATATTTGTATTTCATACAGAAAAATAATAAACAGCAAAACAGGGACACAATGGTCTTCCACCCAAAAGTTTGAAAAACAGCAAACAGAAAATTCTGGACATTTTTCCAAAAATTGGGGTGTTACAACTCTCCCCAACAAATAAAAATTTCGTCCTCGAAATTCGCTTATCAAAACAAATGAGGATATTGATCCCTCATTTTTTCTTCCACTCCAGCAGCGGCATCACCTGTCACATTATTCCATATGACTTTCACCACTCGATCATTTTCCCTCAAAGTCGCTTTACCTTTCTCTCCTCTCTATTCTAACAGTAAAGTCTCATAAGTCGATTCTCCTTCACCGCACTTCGTCGTTGTATAACATGCGTCGGATCCGGTACATACTTCCGTAACTGAGATACATGAAATACATCATGCAGATTTGATAGAAAAGGCGGCAAAGCAATCTGATACGCCACAGGACCTATCCGTCGGATAATCTGATACGGTCCAATGAACTTAGGAGTAAGCTTCTTGGATTTAATAACTCTTCCGACACCAGTCGTAGGAGTCACTCTTAGAAACACATGCTCACCCTCCTCAAATTCAAGAGGTCGTCTTCATTTATCCGCATAACTTTTTTGTCTGCTTTGCATCGTCTTTATCTTCTCTTGTATTATCTTTACTTTTTTCATAGTCTGTTGTACAAGATCTGGTCCAATAGTAATATTTTCCCCATCTTAGTACCAACATAACGGCATTCGACATCGTCTCCCATACAATGCCTCATAGGGTACCATCCCTATACTTGAGTGAAAACTATTATTGTAGGTGAATTCTATCAAAGATAAAAATTCATCCCAACTTCCTCGTTGTTCCAAAACACAAGCACGCAACAGGTCTTCCAAAGATTGTATAGTCCTCTCTGTCTGACCATCAGTCTGCGGATGATATGCCATCTCTATCAGAAACTATACATGTAGGCACACCATGCAGTCTGACAATCTCACCGATGTACAACTGGGTTAATCTTTGTAACGAATACTTGATATTGATTGGTAAGAAATGAGCCGACTTTGTAAGCCTATCGACTATAACCCATATCGAATCATGACCCTTCCTTGTCTTCGGCAATCCAGTAACGAAATCCATAGAGATACTATCCCACTTCCACTCTGGAATAGATAACGGTTGTAACATTCCAACTGGTCTTTGATGTTCCACTTTCACTTTCTGACAAACCAGGCAAGACTCCACATATTCTGCTACGTCTCTTTTCATCCTGGGCCACCAAAACAACCTTTTCAAGTCTTGGTACATTTTGGTCATCCCCGGATGTAAACTCAGGTCACTAGTATGAGCTTCATCTAGGATCGACTTCTTCAATTCAGAATCATCAGGCATACAAATTCTTCCCTTAAACCTTAAGATTCCATCTGCTCCTTCTTCTACCGTCGCCTTATGACCTTGCTTTAACAATTCCCTCTCATTTTGCAAAAACACATCTTCCTTTTGTTTATCTCAAACTACGTCAAGAAATTCATTTATGATCACGACTTTACATAGGCGAACTCTTCCAGGCAGAAACTCCACAGACAACCATAGATCTCGGAACTTGTTAATCAATTCCTCCTCCTTTATCATCATTGCCGAGACACTAAGCACCTTTCTACTTAAGGCATCAGCTACCACATTAGCTTTTCCTGGGTGGTATTGGAGTTGAAAATCATAATCCTTTAAGAATTCTAACCATCGCCTCTGCCTCATATTCAATTCTTTCTACTTAAACAAGTACTTCAGACTTTTGTGATCACTAAAGACATTGAACATTGCTCCATACAGAAAATGCCTCCACACTTTCAGAGCAAAAACCACCGCAACCAATTCCAAATCATGCGTTGGATAATTCTTCTTATGAACCTTCAACTGTCGAGAAGCATATGCCACCACATTCTGATTTTGCATCAATACGCATCCTAACCCTTGGTAAGAAGCGTCACAATACACATCAAAAGTTCCATTAGAATCCGGTAAAATCAAAACCGGTGCAGTTGTTAACCTCCTCTTCAATTCTTGGAAACTGGCTTCACGTTCTTTCGTCCAGTCAAAAGCTTGACTTTTCCTCGTGAGCTGTGTAAGCGGTCCAGCAATCTTGGAAAAACCCTCGACAAACCTCCGGTAATATCCAACAAGTCCAACAAAACTTCGAACTTCTGTCACCGTCTTAGGTCTTTCCCACTGTAAAACAGTCTCCACTTTCGCTGAATCTACCGCAATACCTTCTTTCGAAATCACGTGAGCTAGAAATTGGACTTCTTCTAACCAGAACTCACACTTGGCCAATTTCGCATATAGATGCTTTTCCTTCAAAATCTGAAGAACAATACCCAAATGTTCAGCATGCTCTTCCTTAGATTGAGAATAGATCAGAATGTCATCAATAAAGTCAACGACAAATCTGTCTAGATACGAATGAAAAATCCTGTTCATATAATCCATAAATATGGCAGGAGCATTCGTCACCCCGAATGGCATTACTTGATACTCATAATGTCCATCACGAGTTCGAAAAGCTGTTTTTGGTACATCCTCCCCCTTAACACGAATCTGGTGATAACCCGATCTCAGATCTATCTTGCAGAATACCACTGCTCCCTTTAACTGATCCATCAGGTCGTCAATTCTTGGAAGCAGATATTTATTCTTGATAGTCACCTTGTTTAGCTGACGATAATCCACACAAAGTCGGGAAGTTCCGTCCTTCTTCTTGACCAAAAGCATTGGCGCTCCCCATGGTGAAACACTAGGTCGCACAAACTGTTTCTCCAACAGTTCCACCAATTGCTCTTTCAACTCTACCAACTCTGCTAGCGACATACGATAAGGTGCAATTGAGATAGGACCTGCTCCTGGTACTAAATCAATTGAAAACTCGATCTCCCTCTCTGGTGGCAAACCAGGTACGTCATCAGGAAAAATCTCTGGAAACTCGTTGACAACAGGAATAGTATTCACATCCTTCTCATTCTTAATTTCTAGAGAAGACAATTTCACATATCCCTGCGCTCCCTCTCTCAATAAAGATTTGACTTTAACCGCAGTAAAAAATTCAGACTTTTCTTCCTTAGGAAAAACTATGGTTTTGCTTGCACAGTCTATAAGGATATGGTTAGAAGATAACCAATCCATCCCTAATATCACATCTATCTCAACAAGAGGCAAACAAATCAAATTGACCAAAAACTTACGGTCCTTCAAAACAATAAGACAATCCAAACATATCTTTGATGCAACTACAGGTTTAGCAGTTAGCGTAGAAACACTCAACTTAACATTCAAAGAAGACACAGGCAACTTCAATCTTTCCACACAATCATATGCAATAAATGAATGTGTTGCACCAGAGTCATATAACACAGTCAGAAGATTACCTTCAATAGCACCTTCTCCCTGAATAAGATCATCAGATTGAGAAATTTATGTTCCAGTCATAGTATATACTCGCCCTCCAGATCTCGGTTGAATACTTCCTGACCTTGGCTGATTAGCACGAACATTTCTCATAGCTGGCTTTTTCTCTGGCTAAGTACAATCTCTAGATATATGTCTAGGCTGTTTGCAATTAAAACAAATTGTTCCTCTGATAGGGCATTCACTAGAAAGATGGCCTTTCTTTCCACACTTAAAACATGTTGGCGCAAACACCACTCTTTGTCAAGCTCCACTACCACTTGCACTTCCCCCAACTGGTGGTCGTTGAGATTGATTCCCTGGTGGTCTAGAATACGGCTTACGCTGAAACCGATTAGTATTACTGCCACCACCTCTCTGAAACCTTATTGGCCCAAAGTTACGGTTCCTCTGATCTCGCGACGGCTCCAACTCTTCGAGTCGTGCACATGCATCAACTAAAGCATGAAACTGATTCATTCTCAAGGATATCACTCCTCGCTTCAGTTCCACTCTTAACCCTGCTTCAAACTTCCGACATCTCCATCCATCATCTGGTCGAGTTTGAACATAATCTGAGAATTGAGACAAACTCTCAAATTTTGTAGCATACTCATTCACAGTCATATTACCCTGACGTAAACTAAGAAATTCCATCTCCTTGGCATGCCTAGCACTTGCAGGAAAATACTTCTCCTGAAAAGCATTAGAAAATACCTCCCATGTAATTTCTACTGCCTCAGCTAACAATAATCGGCGGGTTCCTCTCCACCAATGTTCACCATCTCCCTTCAACATAAAGGCTGCATATGTCACCTTCTTCACATCAGAGCATCTTATTCCTTCAAAAATTCTCTCCAAGTCTTGTATCCATTGACTTGCTTTCTCAGGGTCAACCTCGCCTCTAAACTGTGGCGGATTGTGGCGCCTAAATTCAGATAAATTTAGGGCATCAGCAGTAGCATCTTGCTGTTGAGCTGCTCTCAAATTTTGCTGCGTAATTACTTCAGCCATCCGCTGCATAGCTTCAGCAGCCGCAATCATTGGATCCACTTCTCGATTTACGTTCGCACGTCCTCGTCCTCTACCAGACATCTTCTTTCTTCAAACATAACAAAACAAAGTCAGATACATCCTTTCGGAAGTAAATCACAGAGAATCACACAGCACAAACAAAAACAGACCCAACCACAACCCCAAAAGACTCTAACTTGGGCTCTGATACCAACTAATGTAACACCCTTATGGGGATGTCACATTTAAAAAGAAAATAAAAGAAAAATAAATAAAATCTACCCAAGTTGTAAAACATTTGTTACATAATAATACAGGTTGTAAAATTCTTCCTGTTAAACAGAATATTATTAAATAAAATAATGCGAAAACATAAAATTAACAAACTAACATCACATATAATATACATAGGGTTTTAGTCATAAGTTATACAAATAATTTACAACTAAAATATTTAAACGGAAAAAGTAAACAAAAGCAATAACAGTCTATATATACAAACGCAGACGCGCCTAAGTACACATCATAAACATTTAACCCTCTGAAGGATCACTCTCAGGAAGATCATCAGGAGATAAATATCCAGGATGCCTCGACTCTCGGCGAAAATGAGACCGCGCAGTCGACACGCTGCTAATCTCACTAGGCACAGTGAACATACCACCCCCAACAACGCCTAAGAGATAACGGTAACTCCAAATGCAAAAACACCGTAGTCGTCATGACTGGTTCTCCATCAAACTCATTACGTAGGGACACAGTCAACCGTCCCACGTAAGTCACCGAGTTTCTGTCTTCACGCATACGCCAGTCATCGATCCACCATGAAACTCGAGTCGTACAAAACCCAGAAATCTTGGCACCGCCATACTCAAGCAATCAATCCAATGGATATGGATGATTAGATGGTTCTTGATCGTAGAACTGATCTTCGGCTAGCTGATCTTCCTCCTCCTCGGGCAACTCACACTCAAGAGGCTGTTCCTCTTCCTCAAACTCTTTACCATATAATTTAAAATACAAAAGCACACACAATAAAGAGGTAAGACAATCTATATCACCACAAACATGGTAAATAAGAAAACGATAATACAACAAGTTTAACAGTTCATACAATATAATATTCTATAATAGCATAAATGAAATACAAGATAACACAGATGTAATATAATACAGAATGCAATGTAACAACCTATAGTGATACAGATAAACAAAATAACACAGATAAATAATGGTACAAATAAATAGAATGTTATAGACAAATAGTATTAAAATGTATGAGATAAGAAATATATGAAATGTAACTCAACCCTACTCCATGGAGCTAAAAAAAAACACAGACATCAGAGAGAAACGACCCGCAAAATCTATTAGTACCGTCGACCGCCCAATAACTATTCCGTTTGTCTCACGTTGCGTCTATAGCCCACTGAAATAGCATAGTGGTGTAGCACACTGTCATACATCGTGTCACTACAGGCTTGCACTAATAGATTTCACAAGATCTTGATTAAGGATAGTGTGTGTCGAGTCCATTAGTGTGTTACCAATTACCACGGCCCAGAGGAGCGACCAACTGTCCACAAATGGAATAATCTGCACACTAATGTCTCCAAGTTCATTCAAGTTGAACAACACTAAGCTTATCACATCGACAACACGATGTTATTCACCTCGTCAATCAATCCACCAAGATCGGAATGACTCCATGCATGATAAAAATTCCAAATATATACAGTACGCACCCACCTGGCAATACTGCAACAAAATTCCAAATATGCCCCCACTGACAAAAATTACGAATATGCCCTCACTGGCAAATCGCATAAATATACAGTACGCACCCACCTGGCAATACTGTTTCACCATCTGTCCGGGTCCACCACTTTGGCCCGACAGTAAAAACTTGCTGTTTTTGTCAATTGCGTAGAAATTTTTTCGCGTTTTCAAAATTTTGTCGTTTTTACAAACATTTTTAAATCGCGTAAATATATTTTGCTGTTTTTAAAATGGCGTAAAGTTTTTCAAACGTTTTCTCAATCGCGTAAGATTTTTAAATTATTTTCTTGTCCGACTTCCTTAAAATTACTGTTTAAATAAACAGAAATAATATTTAGTACGTTTAAACTACGTAGAATAATTTTTCATACCGTATACTGTCATTTGGACATCTTTTCTATCTTGTTTGTCCGTTTTTAATAAAAATTGACAGTATTTTGTTTAGAAAATTAGAATAATGATTTCCTAATTTTTCCGTAAAAATTCTGTTTACTTAATTTTTTTTAACCGTGTAATTTAACCCTTTTGAAAACCACTAACATGCTTCAAAATATAAGATGAGCCATATGTTAGGAATTTACAAAAGTTACTGTATTTCATTTCTGATAATAAAATCATTAGTTTTAATTTCTTAAACTTAATTCTAATCAATTTCTTTCTTCAAAACTCATTGTAGAAAATTTCCTTTTAACATATATTACATCTCTTTGATTGAAACTAGTTTGGAATTGATTTTAAAAATCATAGATACTTGGTTTGGCATGTTGGCCGAAACATATACTTGTGCTATTTGATCTCTAAATTCATTTTCCTTGATCTAAACAATTTTATATCTCATTAATTTTCCTAGGTTAATTAAATCACACTTAAAAAAATAATGAGAACATTTTGGTTCCCCATTTTGGTTAATGGCCATGAGCCTCATTGGTGTGTTCTTTGAAACACTCATGCAATCCTTGGCATGTTGTTCACATCCTATAAGTTATCATGCATTTCTAACACATACAATATTATCAAAGCTTGTAGACATGCAAATTAATACAAACATCAAATAGGAAAGCTTATAGCAAACACACAAATGAATCCTTATGGATTCTACAATCACAAACAAATCTCCATCTTCTTACCACCACCCAAGGATGATAAGATTTAGTCTTCCTCTTACCTTAAATGAAGACAAATATGCTTTCACACCTTTCCTAGGGTTTCGGTTTTTCTCCTTCAAATCACCTAACAAGCTTAAACAAATTTCTACAAGTTACTAATGTTAAAGAGAGCTTAAACCATGGATAAATCATGGCTTAGAACTTTGAAAAAGAGTTTAGAAATGGAAAACAAGAAATTTCACCTTCTAGGTAAAATTTTCCAAGTAGGTTTTCAAGCTTCAAATGAAAGATTTTGCAAGAACTCCCAACTAGAGATGTTCTTAGAATTGTGTTTAGGTTTAGAAAACTTGGTTGGATAAAATTTGGGGTGATTGGATGGTGTAGTAAGGTGTTTGGCCGAATGGTGCTTCAAGGAAGCTTCAATGGTGTTTGGTGTTCTTGAAGGAGAGAGAAGAGAGAAATTGCATGAAAAACCAAGTGAAGAATGGTCCTCCAAAGCCAAATGGCCGTAGACTTCAATGGGCAAGGAGGTGTCCATTTGTGTTGGTCCATCCAAGCCTTAGAATAGATCAATGGTGAGGATTAAGCCTTGTTCTCCAAGCTTTGCTCTCATTGGTTCATTCTAGCCTTGTCACTTAACCTAGTCACCATGCTTAGTCACTAATCAAGCTTAGTCATCTAGCTTAGTCACTAACCTAGTCACTAGCCTTGTCATTGGCTATTTGTTCTAGCTCAAAACGTTTACTGCTTTGCTAAACGTGGGTCCCGCAAGACATTTCTGGGTCCACTGTCATTTAATTATACTGACAAATAAAATAATATTATAATAATATAAAATTATTTTATTTTACAGTTAAATCCTAAAAATTAAAAGATTAACTACTGTCTCATTCAAAATTGGGTTTAGTAAGATCCCCCAGCTCTGAATAATTAAAAAATAAGATTTTCCCGGCTCGAAAAATATTATTTTCCTGTCCCGGAGCAAATCACACAAAAAGTCCAAATAAAATCACAGACAGTAATATTAAACATTGTATCATATAGAAAATTAAAAAACAGTACATTCAAGATGTAATGGTCATTATTTCATTTTTCCCCACGACGAAGCAAATCACTCAAAACACTCAAATAAAATTATAGATAGTAAAATATATCAGTATATCACATAGAAAAATTTAAAACAGTAGTTTGAAAAAAATTTTATTTTACGGTCTCGAAGTAAAATATTCAAAACGACCAAAGAAAATTATAGACTGTAATATATATTTGTATTTCATACAGAAAAACAATAAACAGCAAAACAGGGATGTTACCAAGTGGCCTCAATACTCAAGAGGGGGGGTGAATTGAGTAAGTAGAACAAGTTGGCAAATCTTTCGCAAATCGTTTGATAAACAATTTTCGTTGAAGCTATTGAACGATTAGAGATAAATGGATGAATGAGATTAACACTTTTACTTATAAATGTGATAGCCAAAGGAGAGAATATCCAATCAATTCAATAAAACAGTAAACCAAATAAAGAGAAGGGTTTAGAGAGAACAAACACAATCGTTTATCCTGATTCGATCACCAATCCACTTGTGATCTACGTCAAGTCCCCAAGCAACAACTTGAGATTTTCCACTATATCTTCAAGCTTCAATGGGTGCTTGACAACCACTACAATCTTGAGCACTCAACACTATGGGATACCTCACCCTAATGCTTGAGCCTCTATTTTCAAAGGGATACCTCACCCTTACAATACTTGAGGGATACCTCACCCTCACTAAAACAGATTGAATAAGGTTTGTGTGTATTGAAATTCTCTGAAGAATAAGTAATACAAGTTGAAGCTTAAAGGTGTCAAGGATTCACTCAAATAAAGCCCAAAACAGAGATTGATTGAAGAAATCTACAAAACGTGAGTTCAATGCTCTTATAAGTTTTTCAGACTTGTTCACCAACCTTCAATCAATGCCCAACAACCAGATTTATAACCAGAGGCAAATTAGATCCGTTGGGATGGTTGGTAGCATTTAATGCTCTGTAAAATGACCGTTAAAACGAAGCCATTTCTTGGTTTTCTAGATAACCGATTAGAGGTTCCTCCTAATCGGTTAGACCATTTAGAAATCAGTTCCTGGGGCTTCGTTTTGAAGAATAATCAATTAGCAAGATTTCCCTAATCGGTTAGGCAATTAAAAAACAGTTCACGTGACAAATAAAAAGGCATACTAACCAATTAGCAAAAAGCTCTAATCGGTTAGGACATTTAGAAATTGATTCTGAGTTATCAAATAATCAATTAGTTGGTTCCTAATCGATTAGGATACTTTTAGAAATAGCTTCTGTTTCTCAAATAATCAATTAGCAAGATATCCTAATCGGTTAGGAACAGCCCACGTATCTTTCAAATGGTCATACTAACCGATTAGCAGAATTCTCTAATCGGTTAGGACACTTTAGAAATGGATTCTGAGTTCTCAAATAATCGATTAGCAAGTTGTTCTAATCGATTAGGTCCTTTTACAAAATGTTTCCTGTGACATATAAAAGCACATTAACCAATTAGCAAACATGCCTAATCGGTTAGGCAATTAAAAAAAATGGTTCACGTAGCTTTTATAACAAATGCTAATTGGTTAGTGAAAAGGTTTAATTGGTTAGGAGCAATTAGAAAAACATGTTTTGACTTGATGAATAACCAATTAGTTGGAGTTCATAATTGGTTAGGAGCTCTTAAAAAGATTTAGTACTTTGTTCTTGATCAAGTCACTAACATGTTATCCCTTTAAAACATTTTAGCTCAAACATAAACCAATTTTTTTCACAAGATTAAAACATGATTTTGTAAAGCCATTTAAGTCAAGTGAAAAACCATTTGAATGAGCTTTGGAGTGAATCCTAAATACCTTAACATAATATCTAAGCCCTATGTGCTATACTTGAATATTCTTGAAGCTTGATCAATGCACATCCATCTTTTCTTGTTTGTAAACATCAAAACCAATTTCTTGAAACAATGCCAATCACATTCTCCCCCTTTTTGATGATGACAAACAATAATTGAGAAAAGGTTAGTTAAACAAAATGGAATCCACAAAAGGTATTAGAGACTTACTCCCCCTCTGTTTTTCAAGAGATGATAATATCAGAGATGCACTCCCCCCTTAGTTTTGGAATCCCAAGATCATGTAATCCATTTTATAATTATATCTTTTGGAAATTTACCTTGCTTTTCTCAATGGCTTTCAAGCCAAAAACCTTCTCCCCCTTTTGACATAATCAAAAAGAACTATTCCGAAAAGGAGAGAGATAACAATATTCTTAAGCAACAACGAACCAAGCAATCAGAGCAAAAGAGATGCATAGGAAGAAACTAATGTTCAAAGCAATTAAGAAACTAAGAGTGCAAGTCATACCATAAAGTAGCAAAGACAAGCTAATGTTCAGCAGACTTTAAAAGATAAACAGTAAGATTAGATTAGCATAAGCATATCAAAGAAATTGAACTGCTCCATGCCTAAGTCCCATGATCTTCGTTGTGGAAAACGACGCTCAAGTCTATCCAAACGATCTTCCATAGCACTCAGGCGGATCATAGATAATAGTGTTGCTGTGTTCTTGATATGTTTGAAAAGTCGCAATCCTAGCTTCAATACACACTTGCATATTGGCAATGGCTTCAAGGATGCGGTCTTCATTTGTAGCACGAGCTTCTTCCATAGGCTCATCAGGTTCAGCTGCAACTACTGGTGCTTCTTGCCTTCTTCCGTAGACCCATACACCATCTATCTTTTTGAGTTGCATGCGGTGGGAAGGAGGCTAGACCAAACTTGTTGTGGGCGATTAGATCAATCACACCATCTTCTTGAAGATTAAGCTGGTATTGATCCAAGATTTTTGCAACAACCAGAGCATAAGGAAGGTCCATCATGTGCTTATCCTTGGCCTTCATCATGTAGTGCATGATGAAAAATGGCCAATTGATGTGAAAGCCTCTGTTTCATAGCCCACATTAAGAAAATGTCTTCTTCTTCCACCAAGGCATAATTGCTCGCCGCGGAGCAAGAATGTGGGTCACAATATAATGAAGAAGACGGTCTTGGGGATTCAAGTAGCCAAGAAGTGAGACTTTTCTTGTCTCCAATGTGAATATCGTGTCGAATCATGCTTGCAAGAGCCTCATTTTTATTAAATCCTTCCCAAGTTCTATAACTATCCATAGTAAATTTTTCCCAAAGATGAACAAGTCCAAATAAGGTATTCCAATGGGTAGGAGTTACTACTAACCTATGCCTTCTAACATCGAAATTAAGTTGCTACCCGAAATACTCATATTGCATAAGTATACTTTAGTAGCTTCAAGATAGTAGTACTTACTTGGAGCAGAGACAAAGGCTTTCAGGCCATGAAATTCTAAGAGGTCGGTGAGAAAAGTGAAGCCCTCTTGAACGAAGAATTCCCAATCCATGTACTTGGGCTGGATGATATTCCTAGCTTGAAATTTCAGCTTGTATGTGTGCATTTGATTCTTGTGAGAGAAATATTTTCGGTGGTCCAAGCTAAGAGGAATATCAAACTTAGGGTCAGAGGCTGGAGGTACATTGGGATTTTTGGTTCGTGCTCTTTTGGGGTGAGCAGAGCTACTTGCCATTTGATGAAAATGGAGGCTAGGGCACGGTTTAGGAGAGAGAAAGTGGGAGGGAAGGAAGATAAAGTGGATTTCAATAGGTGAAAATAAAAGGAGAAAGATGGAATGTGAAGGAAATGGGGTTTTACTGGAGGATTCGGGTTGGATTTGTAGGAGGAAATGAGTTGTGGGGTGTGGGTGTGAGAGGAGAAATGACGAAGAGGAGAATGAAGGAGGAAGATTAAGTTGTGGGGCTGGTGGAGAATGAAGAGGAAGACGAAGAGGGGTCACGAGTTAAGAGGAAAAAAATGGACCACTAACCGATTAATGAAATGGGGTAATCGGTTAGCGTGTGAGAAAAATAGGATATTTTGATTCTGGTGCCCCCTATAACCGATTAATTGGTATGGGCTAATCGATTAGAAGAACTTTAAAAAGAATTGGAAGCTTACGGATGGAAGTTCTAATCGATTAGAATTATGGTTTAATCAAGTAGGATGGTATATATTGAGAAGGTGAGGTTTCTGTTTGAGTAAATAACCGATTAGAGGAGTACCCCTAACAGGTTATTTCTGTGGGTCTCAAATATGTGGAGTCCCTGTTTGCTTTATTAACATGTTAGAAAAGGTCCTAACAGATTATTTGTGGACACCAGAAGCTTCAAACCACTTTTATAATTGGTTATTTTCATCCCCAACGGATTATTTTCTTATCAGATTATGCTACTTTCCAAAACCAGAATTCCTTTGGAGATCCTGTTTCTAAGAATCAGTCACATGATATCTTTGATAATCAACTTGATTGTGCTTCCATGACATTCACTTTTAAGAATCATAACTGAGCCTCAAAACTGATTCGATCCTTCTTCTAACTGGTTGTTCCACAGGATGAAATCTTTAAGAGATGAGTCCTTGGACCATGAATGCACATATCTTCAGCAGGAACAGATTTACTGGAAGTTTTGGGGACTTAAGCATGGAGCAAATACCTGCAAAACAAACTTAGAAGAAAACTCCGATGCTTAAGTTAGTAAAAGAAAAAAAATGATTATGCAGTGAAAATGTCAGTACCAATTATGCAGCAGGCTTAAGATATGCAGAAATTTAACTTGAGCATGTATGATCCAAAATTCCGAGTTCATTTCTTATATTAAAGAATGCTTCTTTTGCCAAAGGTTTAGTGAAAATGTCAGCTAGTTGCTTAGTAGTTTCTACGAATTCAAGCATGCAATCACCCTTTTGAACATGATCTCTTATGAAATGGTGTCTTATTTCAATGTGCTTTGTTCTTGAGTGTAAAATGGGATTTTTGGACAAGTTGATTGCACTAGTATTATCACATCTTATAGGGATGTGATCCAGCTCAAGACCATAGTCTAGAAGTTGTTGCTTCATCCAAAGGATTTGAGCACAACAACTTCCAGTGCAACATATTCAGCTTCAGCTGTTGACAATGCCACACTATTTTGTTTCTTGCTATGCCAAGAAACTAATGAGCTTCCAAGCAAGTGGCATGTCCCACTAGTACTTTTCCTATCCGTTTTGCATCCAGCAAAGTCAGAATCGGAATAACCAATTAGACTACATGAGGCACCCTTAGGGTACCACAATCCCATTTGTGAAGTGCCTACTAGATATTTCATAATTCGTTTTACAGCACTTAGGTGTGATTCTTTAGGATTTGCTTGAAATCTAGCACACATGCATACACTAAACATGATATCCGGCCTACTTGCGGTAAGGTAAAGAAGTGAGCCAATTATACCTCTATACTTAGTGATTTCCACCGATTTACCTCCTTCATCCTTGTCCAAGTAACAGGAAGTTCCCATCGGTGTAGCCATTTGCTTTGCTCCTTCCATTCCAAACTTCTTGAGCAACTCCTTGCAATATTTTGATTGACTTATGAAAGTCCCATTTCTTGTTTGCTTGATTTGAAGCCCAAGGAAGAAGTTGAGCTCACCCATCATGGACATCTCAAACTCACTTTGCATGATATTGGCAAATTCTTTACAAAGAGAGTCATTAGTAGCACCAAATATAATATCATCAACATATATTTGAACAAGTAAAATGTCATGCTTTTTATGTTTGATGAAAAGAGTTGTGTCAACCATTCCCCTAGAGAAACCATTTTCCAAAAGAAACTTGCTCAACCTTTCATACCAAGCTCTAGGAGCTTGTTTTAAGCCATACAAAGCCTTTTTAAGTTTAAAAACATGGTTGGGCAACTCAAAGTTTTCAAAACCGGGAGGTTGATCAACATATACTTCTTCTTGTATGAAACCATTTAAAAAAGCACTTTTGACATCCATTTGAAAGAGTTTGAAATCCATGATGCAAGCATAAGCAAGTAACATTCTAATGGCTTCTAGTCTAGCTACGGGAGCATACGTTTCTTCATAATCTATACCTTCTTCTTGATTATAACCTTTAGCTACAAGCCTAGCCTTGTTTCTTATTATTAAGCCCGTTTTATCAAGTTTATTCCTAAAAACCCATTTGGTGCCAATTATTGGATGATCATTGGGCCTTGGGACTAATTCCCAAACTTGATTCCTTTCAAATTGATTTAATTCATCTTGCATGGCCAAGATCCAATGTTCATCATTAATGGCCTCATTTATGTTTTTAGGTTCAACTTGAGAAACAAAAGCCATATGATTACATGCATCTCTAAGAGAGTTACGAGTGATTACCCTTTTGATACATCACCTATCACTTTGTCAAGAGGATGATATCTTGATGTTTTCCATTCCTTGGGAAGATCCATGATTTGAGAGTCCTCTTGTCTTGGGAATCATATGGGCTTTCTTCTTGCTTCTTGACTTCTTCTTCTTGATTTCCAAGGTGAATTCTTGCAAGGTTTTCTGCAACATCATCAACAAGCTCCTTTCTTGGCTCGTTTGGGTTAGTCTCATCAAATGCAACATGTATGGACTCTTCTATGGTCATTGTTCGTTTGTTATAAACCCTAAAGGCCTTACTATGTATAGAATAACCAAGAAAGATTCCCTCATCAGATTTTGCATCAAACTTCCCAAGTTATCCTTTCCATTATTTAGAACAAAACATTTACATCCAAAAACATGAAAATGTGAGACATTTGGTTTCCTTCCTTTGTATAATTCATAGGGGGTTTTCTTTAAAATTGGCCTTATTAGAGCCCTATTCATAACATAACAAGCGGTGTTAACCACATCCGCCCAAAAATACTTAGGAAGGTTGGCCTCATTGAGCATAGTTCTTGCCATTTCTTCTAAAGATCGATTTTTTCTTTCTACAACACCATTTTGTTGTGGTGTTCTAGGGGCTGAAAAATTATGCTCAATGCCATGTTCATCACAAAATGTTTCAAATTCATGGTTTTCAAATTCACCACCATGATCACTTCTTATGGATGCAATACAAAAACCTTTTTCGTTTTGGATAACTTTAGCAAGCTTTTTGAATGATTGAAAAGCATCATTTTTGTGAGATAAAAACAATGTCCATGTAAACCTAGAAAAATCGTCCACAATCACTAAGGCATAGTAATTCCCACTAAAACTCATAGTTCTAGAGGGACCAAAAAGATCCATGTGCAAAAGTTGTAGAGGTCTTGAAGTTGAAACCACATTTTTAGCTTTAAAAGAGACCTTTACTTGTTTTCCCTTTTGACATGCATCACAAAGTTTGTCTTTTTCAAATTTGAGCTTTGGAAGACCAATTACTAGTTCTTTAGAGACTAGTTTGTTTAAGTGATCCATGTGAATGTGAGCGATTCTTCTATGCCATAACCATGAATCATTTTCTCTAGTCATAAAGCAATTAGCATCATTTGAGGAAATGTCATCAAGGCTAATCATATATATGTTATTGACCCTATGACCAACAAACCTAACTTGCTTATCATCCTTTCCCTCAATTATGCAACAATTTGAATCAAATATAACTCTATTGCCTTTATCACATAATTGACTAATACTAAGCAAATTATGTTTAAGTCCTTCAACAAGTAAAACATTATCAATAGATGATGAAGGAGTCTTACCGACTTTGCCAATTCCAAGAATCTTCCCTTTGTTGTTATCATCATATGTGACATGACCATGTTTCTTGAGAGTAAGGGAGGAGAACTTGGAGTCATCACCGGTCATGTGCTTGGAGCAACCACTATCAAGATACCAATTTGAGCTCTTGGTCTTCAAGCACACCTACAACACACATTCAAGTTTTAACTTTTGGTACCCAAATTGTCTTGGGTCCTTGTGTGTTAGAGTTAGACATGGTGCCTTTGGGAACCCAAACCTTTTTTATTCCAACTTTAGTGTTTATATTCTTTCTAACATTGCAAGTGGATGCACTATGCCCTTTCCTACCACAATGAAAACATTTGATAAAGGGGCTACTTGAAGTTTTTGAGGAAACAAAGAAGTTTTTATAAGATTTTTGATGGTTGTTTGGATTAAATCCTAAACCGGCTTTTTGAAAAACACATTTTTGTCTCCCTAACAACACATTCAAGTTGTCTCTTCCAAAGGTGAATTTCGCAAGAGTGTTGTTCAAGTCTTCAATTTCTTTTTCAAAAGCTTTACATGATAAACAAGGTAATGATGTGGATGCATTATCATGTGAGGAACAAGTCATGCATGATGAATTAGCATCTATGAGTCCTAAGGTCTCATTTTCAATTTTAAGTTCATTTATCTCCTTAGTTAAAGTAGAAACCTTGTTTGTCAATAGGGAGATTGTTTTATTTGAAGACAAAATCATTTTAGTGAGTCTCAAGGATTCATCATGCAATTCTTGAAAGGCATCTTGCAATTCATCATAAGTAGGTGGAGGTTCTAGGTTAGAAGAGGTTACCTCGGTGTCGCTTTCTCCACTTTCTTCTCCTTGAGCCATGAGGCAAAGATGGGCTTCTTCATTTTCCGAGTCGTCGGAGGAGCTTAAGTCATTGTCCTCCCAAGCTATGTATGCTCTTCTTCCTTTCTTTTCCTTGGAGGGTCTTTTCTCAAACTTCTCCGTCCTTTTGAGATATATAGGACACTCCATTTTCATATGCCCCAGTTTTCCGCATTCGTAGCATTTTGAAGGAGTGGAGGATCCTTCTCCTTTGTGATATGCATTCTTTTGAGGAAAGGGTGGTTTTCTTTGAAATCCCTTTTTCTTTAGGAATCTTCTGAATTTTCTCACAAGGAGACTAAGATTCTCCTCACTTAGTTCAAAATTTTCAGCATCCTCTTCAGCATCTTCATCATCATCTTCAAGTGTGGAAGAGGTGGCTTTGAGTGCAATTCCCTTCTTCTTTTTATCATGCTCTTCGCTTTGATTGAGCCTATTTAGTTCCAGCTCATGTTCTTGAAGCTTTCCGAATAGGGTGGCTAGAGACATTGTTGATAAGTCTCTTGATTCCGCAATAGCCGTAACTTTGGGTTGCCAATTCCTGCTTAGACATCTTAAGACTTTGTTAATAAGATCCTCATTAGGGAATGTCTTTCCCAATGAGATGAGATGATTAACAATGTGAGTAAACCTTTTTTGCATATCTTGAATACTCTCACCTTGATTCATTCTAAACAATTCATATTCATGAGTAAGAGTGTTTATTCGAGATCGTTTTACCTCACTAGTGCCTTCATGAGTTACTTGTAGGGTATCCCACATTTCTTTTGCGGTCTTACAATTTGACACCCTAAAGAATTCATCATACCCCAAGGATGTGGTGATGATGTTCTTGGCTCTCAAGTTGTATTGAACCTTCTTTTTATCATCATCGGTCCATTCATTTCTAGGTGTATTGATTTTCACACCATCTTTCGTTTGTGTTGTGTTGGGACAAAAGCACCATTTTCAACGGCGTCCCACACATCTAAGTCAATAGCTTCAATGAAAATTTTCATCCTTTCTTTCCAATAGGCATAACCATCCCCATTGAAAAAAAGAGGTCTATTTGTAGAAGAACCTTCGAAGGTAAAACTATTTAAAGCCATCACTTCTCTTTAAGCTGCTAAGCTTTTTACACAAGAGTTTAGCTCTGATCCCACTTGTTACCAAATGGCCTCAATACTCAAGAGGGGGTGAATTGAGTAAGTAGAACAAGTTGGCAAATCTTTCGCAAATCGTTTGATAAACAATTTTCGTTGAAGCTATTGAACGATTAGAGATAAATGGATGAATGAGATTAACACTTTTACTTATAAATGTGATAGCCAAAGGAGAGAATATCCAATCAATTCAATAAAACAGTAAACCAAATAAAGAGAAGGGTTTAGAGAGAACAAACACAATCGTTTATCCTGGTTCGATCACCAATCCACTTGTGATCTACGTCCAGTCCCCAAGCAACAACTTGAGATTTTCCACTATATCTTCAAGCTTCAATGGGTGCTTGACAACCACTACAATCTTGAGCACTCAACACTTTGGGATACCTCACCCTAATGCTTGAGCCTCTATTTTCAAAGGGATACCTCACCCTTACAATACTTGAGGGATACCTCACCCTCACTAAAACAGATTGAATAAGGTTTGTGTGTATTGAAATTCTCTGAAGAATAAGTAATACAAGTTGAAGCTTAAAGGTGTCAAGGATTCACTCAAATAAAGCCCAAAACAGAGATTGATTGAAGAAATCTACAAAACGTGAGTTCAATGCTCTTATAAGTTTTTCAGACTTGTTCACCAACCTTCAATCAATGCCCAACAACCAGATTTATAACCAGAGGCAAATTAGATCCGTTGGGATGGTTGGTAGCATTTAATGCTCTGTAAAATGACCGTTAAAACGAGTTTACTGGTTTTCCAGATAACCGATTAGAGGTTCCTCCTAATCGGTTAGACCATTTAGAAATCAGTTCCAGGGCTTCTGTTTTGAAGAATAATCAATTAGCAAGATTTCCCTAATCGGTTAGGCAATTAAAAAACAGTTCACGTGACAAATAAAAAGGCATACTAACCAATTAGCAAAAAGCTCTAATCGGTTAGGACATTTAGAAATTGATTCTGAGTTATCAAATAATCAATTAGTTGGTTATCCTAATCGATTAGGATACTTTTAGAAATAGCTTCTGTTTCTCAAATAATCAATTAGCAAGATATCCTAATCGGTTAGGAACAGCCCACGTATCTTTCAAATGGTCATACTAACCGATTAGCAGAATTCTCTAATCGGTTAGGACACTTTAGAAATGGATTCTGAGTTCTCAAATAATCGATTAGCAAGTTGTTCTAATCGATTAGGTCCTTTTACAAAATGTTTCCTGTGACATATAAAAGCACATTAACCAATTAGCAAACATGCCTAATCGGTTAGGCGATTAAAAAAATGGTTCACGTAGCTTTTATAACAAATGCTAATTGGTTAGTGAAAAGGTTTAATTGGTTAGGAGCAATTAGAAAAACATGTTTTGACTTGATGAATAACCAATTAGTTGGAGTTCATAATTGGTTAGGAGCTCTTAAAAAGATTTAGTACTTTGTTCTTGATCAAGTCACTAACATGTTATCCCTTTAAAACATTTTAGCTCAAACATAAACCAATTTTTTTCACAAGATTAAAACATGATTTTGTAAAGCCATTTAAGTCAAGTGAAAAACCATTTGAATGAGCTTTGGAGTGAATCCTAAATACCTTAACATAATATCTAAGCCCTATGTGCTATACTTGAATATTCTTGAAGCTTGATCAATGCACATCCATCCTTTCTTGTTTGTAAACATCAAAACCAATTTCTTGAAACAATGCCAATCACAAGGGACACAACGGTTTTCCACCCAAAAGTTTGAAAAACAGCAAACAGAACATTCGGGACATTTTTCCAAAAATTGGGGTGTTACAACTCTCTCCAACAAATAAAAATTTCGTCCTCGAAATTCGCTGCTTATCAAAACAAATGAGGATATTGATCCCTCATTTTATCTTCCAGCTCCCAGGCAGCATCACCTGTCACATTATTCCATATGACTTTCACCAGCTCGATCATTTTCCCTCGAAGCTGCTTTACCTTTCTGTCCTCTATTCTAACAGGTAAAGTCTCATAAGTCAAATTCTCCTTCAGCTGCACTTCGTCAGGTTGTATAACATGCGTTGGATCCGGTACATACTTCCGTAACTGAGATACATGAAATACATCATGCAGATTTGATAGAAAAGGCGGCAAAGCAATCTGATACGCCACAGGACCTATCCGTCGGATAATCTGATACGATCCAATGAACTTAGGAGTAAGCTTCTTGGATTTAATAACTCTTCCAACACCAGTCGTAGGAGTCACTCTTAGAAACACATGCTCACCCACCTCAAATTCAAGAGGTCGTCTTCGTTTATCCGCATAACTTTTTTGTCTGCTTTGCATCATCTTCATCTTCTCTTGTATCATCTTTACTTTTTTCGTAGTCTGTTGTACAAGATCTGGTCCAATAGTCATATTTTCCCCATCTTGGTACCAACATAACGGCATTCGACATCGTCTCCCATACAATGCCTCATAGGGTACCATCCCTATACTTGAGTGAAAACTATTGTTGTAGGTGAATTCTATCAAAGATAAAAATTCATCCCAACTTCCTCGTTGTTCCAAAACACAAGCACGCAACTGGTCTTCCAAAGATTGTATAGTCCTCTCTGTCTGACCATCAGTCTGCGGATGATATGCCGAACTCAGTCGCAACATAGTTCCCATTGCTTCTTGTAGACTTCGCCAGAACCTTGACGTAAATCGCGGATCTCTATCAGAAACTATACATGTAGGCACACCATGCAGTTTGACAATCTCACCGATGTACAACTGGGTTAATCTTTCCAACGAATTCTTGATATTGATTGGTAAGAAATGAGCCGACTTTGTAAGCCTATCGACTATAACCCATATCGAATCATGACCCTTCCTTGTCTTCGGCAATCCAGTAACGAAATCCATAGAGATACTATCCCACTTCCACTCTGGAATAGATAACGGTTGCAACATTCCAACTGGTCTTTGATGTTCCACTTTCGCTTTCTGACAAACCAGGCAAGACTCCACATATTCTGCTACGTCTCTTTTCATCTTGGGCCACCAAAACAACCTTTTCAAGTCTTGGTACATTTTGGTCATCCCTGGATGTAAACTCAGGTCACTAGTATGAGCTTCATCTAGGATCGACTTCTTCAATTCAGAATAATCAGGCATACAAATTCTTCCCTTAAACCTTAAGATTCCATCTGCTCCTTCTTCTACCGTCGCCTTATGACCTTGCTTTAACAATTCCCTCTCATTTTGCAAAAACACATCTTCCTTTTGTTTATCTCGAACTACGTCGAGAAATTCATTTATGATCACGACTTTACATAGGCGAACTCTTCCAGGCAGAAACTCCACAGACAACCATAGATCTCGAAACTTGTTAATCAATTCCTCCTCCTTTATCATCATTGCCGAGACACTAAGCACCTTTCTATTTAAGGCATCAGCTACCACATTAGCTTTTCCTGGGTGGTATTGGAGTTGAAAATCATAATCCTTTAAGAATTCTAACCATCGCCTCTGCCTCATATTCAATTTTTTCTGATCAAACAAGTACTTTAGACTTTTGTGATCACTAAAGACATTGAACATTGCTCCATACAGAAAATGCCTCCACACTTTCAGAGCAAAAACCACCGCAGCCAATTCCAAATCATGCGTTGGATAATTCTTCTCATGAACCTTCAACTGTCAAGAAGCATATGCCACCACATTCCGATTTTGCATCAATACGCATCCTAACCCTTGGTAAGAAGCGTCACAATACACCTCAAAAGTTCCCTTAGAATCTGGTAAAATTAACACCGGTGCAGTTGTTAACCTCCTCTTCAATTCTTGGAAACTGGCTTCACGTTCTTTCGTCCACTCAAAAGCTTGACTTTTGCTCGTAAGCTGTGTAAGCACTCCAGCAATCTTGGAAAAACCCTCGATAAACCTCCGGTAATATCCAGCAAGTCCAACAAAACTTCGAACTTCTGTCACCGTCTTAGGTCTTTCCCACTGTAAAACAGTCTCCACTTTCGTTGGGTCTACCGCAATACCTTCTTTCAAAATCACGTGACCTAGAAATTGGACTTCTTCCAACCAGAACTCACACTTGGCCAATTTCGTATATAGCTGCTTTTCCTTCAAAATCTGAAGAACAATACCCAAATGTTCAGCATGTTCTTCCTTAGATTGAGAATAGATCAGAATGTCATCGATAAAGACAACGACAAATCTGTCTAGATACGAATGAAAAATCCTGTTCATATAATCCATAAATATGGCAGGAGCATTCGTCACCCCGAATGACATTACTTGATACTCATAATGTCCATAACGAGTTCGAAAAGCTGTTTTGGTACATCCTCCCCCTTAACACGAATCTGGTGATAACCCGATCTCAGATCTATCTTGGAGAATACCACTGCTCCCTTTAACTGATCCATCAGGTCGTCAATTCTTGGAAGCAGATATTTATTCTTGATAGTCACCTTGTTTAGCTGACGATAATCCACACAAAGTCGGGAAGTTCCGTCCTTCTTCTTGACCAAAAGCACTGGCGCTCCCCATGGTGAAACACTAGGTCGCACAAACTGTTTCTCCAACAGTTCCACCAATTGTTCTTTCAACTCTACCAACTCTGCTGGTGACATACGATAAGGTGCAACTGAGATAGGACCTGCTCCTGGTACTAAATCAATTCAAAACTCGATCTCCCTCTCAGGTGGCAAACCTGGTACGTCATCAGGAAAAATCTCTGGAAACTCGTTGACAACAGGAATAGTATTCACATCCTTCTCATTCTTAATTTCTAGAGAAGACAATATCACATATCCCTGCGCTCCCTCTCTCAATAAAGATTTGACTTTAACTGCAGTCAAAAATCTAGACTTTTCTTCCTTAGGAAAAACTATGGTTTTGCTTGCACAGTCTATAAGGATATGGTTAGAAGATAACCAATCCATCCCTAATATCACATCTATCTCAACAAGAGGCAAACAAATCAAATTGACCAAAAACTTACGGTCCTTCACAACAATAAGACAATCCAAACATATCTTTGATGCAACTACAGGTTTAGCAGTTAGCGTAGAAACACTCAACTTAACATTCAAAGAAGACACAGGCAACTTCAATCTTTCCACACAATTATATGCAATAAATGAATGTGTTGCACCAGATTCTTATAACACAGTCAGAAGATTACCTTCAATAGCACCTTCTCCCTGAATAAGATCATCAGATTGAGAAATTTCTGTTCCAGTCATAGTATATACTCGCCCTCCAGATCTCGGTTGAATACTTCCTGACCTCGGCTGATTAGCACGAACATTTCTCATAGCTGGCTTTTTCTCTAGCTAAGTACAATCTCTAGATATATGTCCAGGCTGTTTGCAATTAAAACAAATTGTTCCTCTGATAGGGCATTCACTAGAAAGATGGCCTTTCTTTCCACACTTAAAACATGTTGGCGCAAACACCACTCTTTGTCCAGCTCCACTACCACTTGCACTTCCCCCAACTGGTGGTCGTTGAGATAGATTCCCTGGTGGTCTAGAATACGGCTTATGCTGAAACCGATTAGTATTACTGCCACCACCTCTCTGAAACCTTATTGGCCCAAAGTTACGGTTCCTCTGATCTCGCGACGGCTCCAACTCTTCGAGTCGTGCACATGCATCAACTAAAGCATGAAACTGATTCATTCTCAAGGATATCACTCCTCGCTTCAGTTCCACTCTTAACCCTGCTTCAAACTTCCGACATCTCCATCCATCATCTGGTCGAGTTTGAGCATAATCTGAGAATTGAGACAAACTCTCAAATTTTGTAGCATACTCATTCACAGTCATATTACCCTGACGTAAACCAAGAAATTCCATCTCCTTGGCATGCCTAGCACTTGCAGGAAAATACTTCTCTCGAAAAGCATTAGAAAATACCTCCCATGTAATTTCTACTCCCTCAGCTAACAATAATCGGCGGGTTCCTCTCCACCAATGTTCACCATCTCCCCTCAACATAAAGGTTGCATATGTCACCTCTTCACATCAGAGCATCTCATTCCTTCAAAAATTCTCTCCAAGTCTTGTATCCATTGACTTGCTTTCTCAGGGTCAACCTCGCCTCTAAACTGTGGCGGATTGTGGCGCCTAAATTCAGATAAATTTAGGGCATCAACAGTAGCATCTTCTTTGTTAAGTTTGCTCTCAAATTTTGTTTGCGTAATTACTTCACCATCCCGCATAGCTTCAGCAGCCACAATCATTGGATCCACTTCTCGATTTACGTTCGCACGTCCTCGTCCTCTACCGTACATCTTCTTTCTTCAAACATAACAAAACAAAGTCAGATACATCCTTTCGGAAGTAAATCACAGAGAATCACACAGCACAAACAAAAACAGACCCAACCACAACCCCAAAAGACTCCAACTTGTGCTCTGATACCAACTAATGTATCACCCTTATGGGGATGTCACATTTAAAAAGAAAATAAAAGAAAAATAAATAAAATCTACCTAAGTTGTAAAACATTTGTTACATAATAATACGAGTTGTAAAATTCTTCCTGTTAAACAGAATATTATTAAATAAAATAACGCGGAAACATAAAATTAACAAACTAACATCACATATAATATACATAGGGTTTTAGGCATAAGTTATACAAATAATTTACAACTAAAATATTTAAACAGAAACAGTAAACAAAAGCAATAACAATCTATATATACAAACGCAGACGCGCCCAAGTACACATCATAAACATTTAACCCTCTGAAGGATCACTCTCAGGAAGATCATCAGGAGATAAATATCCAGGATGCCTCGACTCTCGGCGGAAATGAGACCGCGCAGTCGACACGCTGCTAATCTCACTAGGCGCAGTGAACATACCACCCCCAACAACGCCTAAGAGATAACGGTAACTCCAAATGCAAAAACACCGTAGTCGTCATGGCTGGTTCTCCATCAAACTCATTACGTAGGGACACAGTCAACCGTCCCACGTAAGTCACCGAGTCTCTGTCTTCACGCAGACGCCAGGCTGTCGATCCACCATGAAACTCGAGTCGTACAAAACCCAGAAATCTTGACACCGCCATACTCAAGCAATCAATCCAATGGATATGGATGATCAGATGGTTCTTGATCGTAGAACTGATCTTCGGCTAGCTGATCTTCCTCCTCCTCGGGCAACTCACACTCAAGAGGCTGTTCCTCTTCCTCAAACTCTTTACCATATAATTTAAAATACAAAAGCACACACAATAAAGAGGTAAGACAATCTATATCACCACAAACATGGTAAATAAGAAAATGATAATACAACAAGTTTAACAGTTCATACAATATAATATTCTATAATAGCATAAATAAAATACAAGATAACACAGATGTAATATAATACAGAATGCAATGTAACAACCTATAGTGATATAGATAAACAGAATAACACAGATAAATAATGGTACAAATAAATAGAAAGTTATAGACAAATAGTATTAAAATGTATGAGATAAGAAATATATGAAATGTAACTCAACCCTACTCCATGGAGCTAAAAAAAAAACACAGACATCAGAGAGAACGACCCGCAAAATCTATTAGTACCGTCGACTGCCTAATAACTATTCCGCTGTCTCACGTTGCGTCTATAGCCCACTGAAATAGCATAATGGTGTAGCACACTGTCATACATCGTGTCACTACAGGCTTGCACTAATAGATTTCACAAGATCTTGATTAAGGATAGTATGTGTCGAGTCCATTAGTGTGTTACCAGTTACCACGGCCCAGAGGAGCGACCAACTGTCCACAAATGGAATAATCTGCACACTAATGTTTCCAAGTTCATTCAAGTTGAACAACACTAAGCTTATCACATCGACAACACGATGTTATTCACCTCGTCAATCAATCCACCAAGATCGGCATGACTCCATGCATGATAAAAATTCCAAATATATACAGTACGCACCCACCTGGCAATACTGCGACAAAATTCTAAATATGCCCCCACTGGCAAAAATTACGAATATGCCCTCACTGGCAAATCGCATAAATATACAGTACGCACCCACCTGGCAATACTGTTTCACCATCTGTCCGGGTCCACCACTTTGGCCCGACAGTAAAAACTTGCTGTTTTTGTCAATTGCGTAGAAATTTTTTCGCGTTTTCAAAATTTTATCGTTTTTACAAACGTTTTTTAAATCGCGTAAATATATTTTGCTGTTTTTAAAATCGCGTAAAGTTTTTCAAACGTTTTCTCAATCGCGTAAGATTTTTAAATCATTTTCTTGTCCGACTTCCTTAAAATTACTGTTTAAATAAACAGAAATAATATTTAGTACGTTTAAACTACGTAGAATAATTTTTCATATCGTATACTGTCATTTGGACATCTGTTCTAGCTTGTTTGTCCATTTTTAATAAAAATTGACAGTATTTTGTTTAGAAAATTATAATAATGGTTTCCTAATTTTTCCGTAAAAATTCTGTTTACTTAATTTTTTTTAACCGTGTAATTTAACCCTTTTGAAAACCACTAACATGCTTCAAAATATAAGATGAGCCATATGTTAGGAGTTTACAAAAGTTACTGTATTTCATTTCTGATAATAAAATCATTAGTTTTAATTTCTTAAACTTAATTCTAATCAATTTGTTTCTTCAAAACTCATTGTAGAAAATTTCCTTTTAACATATATTACATCTCTTTGATTGAAACTAGTTTGGAATTGATTTTAGAAATCATAGATACTTGGTTTGGCATGTTGGCCGAAACGTATACTTGTGCTATTTGATCTCTAAATTCATTTTCCTTGATCTAAACAATTTTATATCTCATTAATTTTCCTAGGTTACTTAAATCACACTTAAAAAAATAATGAGAACATTTTGGTTCCCCATTTTGGTTAATGGCCGTGAGCCTCATTGGTGTGTTCTTTGGAACACTCATGCAATCCTTGGCATGTTGTTCACATCCTATAAATTATCATGCATTTCTAACACATACAATATTATCAAAGCTTGTAGACATGCAAATTAATGCAAACATCAAGTAGGAAAGCTTATAGCAAACACACAAATGAATCCTTATGGATTCTACAATCACAAACAAATCTCCATCTTCTTACCACCACCCAAGGATGATAAGATTTAGTCTTCCTCTTACCTTAAATGAAGACAAATATGCTTTCACACCTTTCCTAGGGTTTCAGTTTTTCTCCTTCAAATCACCTAACAAGCTTAAACAAATTTCTACAAGTTACTAACATTAAAGAGAGCTTAAACCATGGATAAATCATGGCTTAGAACTTTGAAAAAGAGTTTAGAAATGGAAAACAAGAAATTTCACCTTCTAGGTAAAATTTTCCAAGTATGTTTTCAAGCTTCAAATGAAAGATTTTGCAAGAACTCCCAACTAGAGATGTTCTTAGAATTGTGTTTAGGTTTAGAAAACTTGGTTGGATAAAATTTTGGGTGATTGGATGGTGTAGTAAGGTGTTTGGCCGAATGGTGCTTCAAGGAAGCTTCAATGGTGTTTGGTGTTCTTGAAGGAGAGAGAAGAGAGAAATTGCATGAAAAACCAAGTGAAGAATGGTCCTCCAAAGCCAAATGGCCGTAAACTTCAATGGGCAAGGAGGTGTCCATTTGTGTTGGCTCCATCCAAGCCTTAGAATAGATCAATGGTGAGGATTAAGCCTTGTTCTCCAAGCTTTGCTCTCATTGGTTCATTCTAGCCTTGTCACTTAACCTAGTCACCATGCTTAGTCACTAATCAAGCTTAGTCATCTAGCTTAGTCACTAACCTAGTCACTAGCCTTGTCATTAGCTATTTGTTCTAGCTCAAAACGTTTACTGCTTTGCTAAACGTGGGTCCCGCAAGACATTTCTGGGTCCACTGTCATTTAATTATACTGACAAATAAAATAATATTATAATAATATAAAATTAGTTTATTTTACAGTTAAATCCTAAAAATTAAAAGATTAACTACTGTCTCATTCAGAATTGGGTTTAGTACGATCCCCCAGCTCTGAATAATTAAAAAATAAGATTTCCCCGGCTCGAAAAATATTATTTTCCTGTCCCAGAGCAAATCACACAAAAAGTCCAAATAAAATCACAGACAGTAATATCAAACACTGTATCATATAGAAAATTTAAAAATAGTACATTCGGGACGTAAT
Source organism: Ormosia emarginata (assembly GCA_029884605.1). Lineage (NCBI taxonomy): Eukaryota > Viridiplantae > Streptophyta > Magnoliopsida > Fabales > Fabaceae > Ormosia > Ormosia emarginata. The sequence continues at coordinate 6,565,472 of JAQQTP010000056.1, read as the reverse complement.
GGTCATTTTTCTATTTTTCCCCACGACGAAGCAAATCACTCAAAAAACTCAAATAAAATTATAGACAGTAAAATATATCAGTATATCACATAGAAAAATTTAAAACAGTAGTTTGAAAAAAAATTTATTTTACGGTCTCGAAGTAAAATATTCAAAACGACCAAAGAAAATCATAGACTGTAATATATATTTGTATTTCATACAGAAAAATAATAAACAGCAAAACAGGGACACAACGATCTTCCACCCAAAAGTTTGAAAAACAGCAAACAGAACATTCGGGACATTTTTCCAAAAATTGGGGTGTTACAGATGTTATCTTCAATATCATTTCGATTATATGGATTTATTGAGTAGCCTTGTGCTACCTTAAATCCTGTGCAAGAGTGTTTCTTTTCAAAAATCTTTTCTAAATTAAAATCAACCAACTCACAAATATTTTTTAAAGAACTACATGACTTTGAGTTCCTCATTGCACCTGAGGGTACGTAGGAGCAAAATTTCAATTCTGTCAAGCCAAAAATTAAATTTTCATAATTAGATTTTCTTTTCATTTTTTTCCTAAAAATAAAAATAAAAAATAGTTACAATGTTTTTAAGAGGAGTAAAATAAATAAATTTGAGATTATCAAGTTTTTGCACAACTAACTTAAGGTACCGTCTCAAGACGGGTGTGATAGGGGTGCAGTGGGATTAAGTTTCCACCCTTCCCTATCCATAACCGACTCCCGAATCCGATCTGATTTTCGAAGACTATTTTTTAAAAAAGGTTTTCTAATTTTTCCTAATTTAAATAAAATTGGTGGCGACTCCATTTTAATCTTTTTAAAATCTCGCGAGCTGCTATTCTGCCACGATCCCAGTCGCGACAGTGACATACAACAAAGGCATGGGGAATCACTTCATGACTACTGGGAAAGATTTAAGAGTTTGTGTGCTAGCTGCCCTCAACATCAAATCACTAAGCAACTGTTAATCCAATATTTCTATGAGGGTTTACAAGTAAACGATCGCAACATGATTGATGCCGCTAGCGGAGGAGCATTAGTTAATAAAACTCCTCAAGAAGCTAGAAATTTGATTGCAAGAATGGCTGCAAACACTCAACAATTCTACACTAGAAATGACTCTGGAGTGAGAGCAGTTAAAGAGGCAGAAACAATCAGTTTACAGCAGCAAATGACTCAATTAACTGCTTTGGTTAAGCGTGACAATGGAAAAACACCAGCCTAAGCCTGCAGAATTTGTTGTTCACCTGGACATCATATTGATATTTATCCCACTCTCCAAGAGGACACAAATGAGGAGGCAAAAGTAGTGGAGGGATATTTTGGACCTTTCAAAAATTACAACCCCTACTCCAACATATATAATCTAGGGTGGAGGGATCATCCTAACTTCAGCTATACAAAACAACCACAGAATCCACCTCTAGCTTATGGACCTCCAGGATTTCAGCAAAGACAAGCACCTTTCCCTCTAAGACAACAGCAAACTCAAGCACCAAGGCAACCTGAACCTTCATTGGAAGATTTAGTTAAGCAAATGGCCACTAATAACATACAGTTTCAACAAGAAACAAAGGCCACAATCAACAACTTACAAATCCAAGTGGGACAATTAGCCACAAATTTCAACAAGCTTCAAAGCCAATTTTCAAGAAAACTTCCCTCACAACCGGAAGTAAACCCGAGAGAAAATGCTAGTGCTGTCACATTGAGAAGTGGGAAGATGTTGGATGAACCCACACGTTTTCCACCAATCACTAAAGAAAAAGATGAATCACCCAAGGAAGCAAATGACAAGGAGCAAAGTTCTAAAGCCCCTAAAGTAAGTATTCCTGAACCACTTCCTAAATATGTCACTAAAGCTTCTTTTCCTAGTAGATTGGTAAAGACTAGGAAACAAGAAGCAGAAAAAAAGATCTTAGAGACCTTTAGGAAAGTGGAAGTTAATATCCCTTTGTTAGATGCCATTAAGCAAGTACCTAGATATGCAAATTTTTTGAAAGAACTATGCACTAATAAAAGGAAATTAAAAGGAAAAGAAAGGGTCTAAGTGGGAGAGAATGTTTCAACTGTAATAAAAAAGAACTCCTAACAAAATGCAAGGATCCTAGCACATTCACCATACCATGTACTATAGGTAACACTAGATTTGAAAGGGCAATGCTCGATTTAGGTGCATCCATAAATGTCATGCCTTATTCTATTTATACATCTTTATACTTGGGTCCTTTGGAACCTACTAGTGTTATTATTCAATTGGATGATCAATCTAATGCATACCTAAAGGGTGTTGTTGAAGATGTCTTAGTGCAGGTGAATGAGTTAGTATTCCTAGCAGACTTCTATGTGTTGGACATGGAAGAGGACAAATCTCCCAACTCTGCTCCTATCTTGTTGGGAAGACCATTTTTGAAGACTGCTAGGAAAAAAATTGATATGCATTCCGGGACATTGACGATGGAATTTGATGGGGAACTGATCAGATTCAACATCTTCGAGGCCATGAGATACCTGAGTGATGTACACTCAGCTTGTTTAATTGATTCTTTTAATTCTTTAATTTCTGTAGCTTTTGAGTTTGACCATTGTGATGATCTTGATACAGTTTTAACTCAAAACTTAAATGTACAGGGAGAAAATAAAGGTGATGAAGGAGAGCTATGGGATGAAGACATTGATGATGTCGTAGCTGCCTTGCAAGAGATCTCATCCATTTCAGAAGAACATAAGGTTTCTTTTGTGGAATTACCAATTACGACTGATGTACCTCAACCTTCTGTTGTGCAGGCACCTGAGTTAGAACTAAAAGCATTGCCTGATCATCTTAAATACATATTCTTGGGAGAGAAGGACACACTTCCCGAGATAATTGCTAGGGGAATTGAGGTAGATAAAGCTAAGGTAGAACTCATTCATTTTTACGCTCGTCCACTAGTGTGCAGGAAATTCGTTCTTTCATTGGTCATGCAGGTTTTTATCAGAGATTCATCAAGGATTTCTCCAAAATATCATTACCCCTTTATAAATTACTCTAAAAAGATATTCCCTTTAATTTTGATGAGAAATGTATGGGAGCTTTTGTAACATCCCCAAAAATTTATAATTTCAGGATAAATGACTGTTTTACAATATTTGGAATTTTTAGGAATTTTTCTGGATTTTTCTGAGAACGCGAAATATTTTAATATTATTTCTCGTTCTACGCGCACGTTGAGCAAAATTGGCCGAACGACTATAACGCTCCCAAAGTTGGAAAATTTTATTACGAATAGTCATTTTCTAATATTTGTGATTTATGTGAATTCTTTCAGAATTTTTCGGAACCGACGAATATTTTAATATATTTCTCGTTTTGCGTGGACACTGAGCCGAACCAGGGAAATGAAATATTTTTTCCGAGAACCTTGAACTATGGAAACGTCGACGGGGGATCTTACTAAACCCGAGGCCGGACACAGTTTACAAGGTTTCACGTCCCTCGAGATATTTTAACAGATGTAATAATAAGACAATGCGAAGAATTAATCTGTCAGATTTGTTAATGCTGACTTCTGCCAACTATGATTATTGTCCAATAAATAATAGCATGTATTAAAAATATTATCACATTATTTAAAATCTAATTTTTGTATCACATCTATTAGTGTTAATTTCAAAAGAAAGATTAAATTTAATCCAAGCTTGTTATGGGAAGCTTCCTAGCAATTTCCCTTGTAACACATTTTCTCTCTCTTCCCTCCCCACTCTTCTTACAGGGCAGATGGCATTGGAAGCCCATAATCACTTTTTCATTTTATCTCTTCTTCTCCTCCTTCTCTTCTCTTCTTCTTCTTCTTCTTCTCCTTGCTTCACCACTGTACACACCCTCTCATTGGAGATCATCTCCATTGTTTGCTACAACTAAACTCATATCTAGCCTTCTTCCATCATTCCAAGACTATTCTCCTTGGTGGTTATCCTTGGTTCTTCTTCTTCTTCCTCCATTTTTCACCATTGAAGTTAAAGCTTTGAGCTTGGAGGTAAAGTCTTAACCTTTCTTTCATTTTCTTCTCATTTTCGTTTTTCTTGGTCACCTATGTGATCAAGAATTCTTTTCCTATGGTTTGAGTGGACATTATGGAAATCACTCATATTGGTGTTCTTCTTGAAGGGGAAAACAAAAATCTAGGGCAAGAAGAGGTAACACCTTGTGTTGTCTTCCAAATAGGTAAGAGGGAGATGATCCTCTTCAACCAATCTTGGTTGTAAGAGAATGTCTTGTATGTGAGTTGTTGTTGATTTCTGAATCCATGTATAAAGTTCTCTCATTTTTATGTTGTTCTTGATGATAGTGCATTTTGTTTGGGTTTGTATGATTTATTGATGCCTCTTGCATGATTTGAAGGTATATTTGAGTGACTTGTTGATTAAATATGATAATGATTAGTTTGGTTTGAGTTAGAGGACCTGGAGAACTCTGTTTTTTGCAAGATTACGCGTGGTAATCGATTACACGAGGCTTGTAATCGATTGCCAAGCTCTTAAGGGTACGAAATCGTGATTCTGGAACTCTGGTAATCGATTATAACTTGCGTGTAATCGATTACAGAGATTCTATCTAGCTTGTAATCGATTACAAGAATGGTGTAATCGATTACCAAGCCTATGATCTTATGAAATGGTGCTTCTGGAAATCACGTAATCGATTACAACTTGTGGGTAATCGATTACGGGGGTTTTGTCCAATTGGTAATCGATTACCACGGCTGTGTAATCGATTACCAGGGCCTTGAAGTTACGAAACGTGATTCTGGGGATCATGTAATCGATTACAATGAGATTGTAATCGATTACAGGGATTCTGTTTCGCTGGTAATCGATTACCAGGGTGATGTAATCGATTACCAAGACCCAAAAATGAGATTTTTGAGCTGGAAATGATTGAGATTATGGTTCTTTGTCCTCTGTAACTCAAACATAACCTAAAAACTCTGGATTCAAGGATTTTACTTTACTTAAATGTGATAGGAATATGTATTCATACCGATAGAGAAGAAATGATTTTGAAAATGGAATTCTTGGATCCATGACATGGAAATTGTGGTACGTGTGTGATAAGGAACATATATTGATGCTTATATTGGCCTATTGTGGCATGTTATGTAATGGTATGAGATTGTGAATCATACATGTCCATGCATAGTGTCATATGCATTGTGAATGTCCTTGTGGACTGTTGTAAGGCCAAGTTGCCTAGGAGATTGAACACATCTTAGTGCGGGTGCGAGTAGACAAGTGTGGGTTATGTGATGACCTTGGGGACATCGGGGTGCGGGTCCCTCACATGGACAGTTTAGAGCTCCTCTGTGCCGTGGGGCAAACCGATGCAAACACACCGACGATCCGGACTTGACACTGTCCTATATCGTGATGTAGTGTAGAATGTCTGTACAATGCCATGATTGCGCACGAGAAAATTTATTGATAGCACTGGCCTCGGCAGCCGAGTTACAGACATGTCTCCTGATCTTTCTCTCCGCTTGATTGAGTCTAGCTCCATGGAGTAGGAATTGGGAAAGCATGCATTGTGCATCGTTCATTACTGGTCTTATAAACTGTTGAGCATGAATACCTATAAATGATTATCTGATTGTTGTGCTGATTTCTGGAAATGCTATTGTAATCTGCCTGCTATTGCTTACTGTTGTTATACATTTACTAATATCACTGTTGTTATTGACTCTGATTTTTGCTTAGAATTGAATTGCTTTTGTTATAATTTTCGCTGTGGTTATTGATAAATGTATGAACTGTATTGCTCGGTGGTCGCTTTGCGCCGTGCTATTTTCTTGCTGCCAATAGTGGTAATGAAAGACGGGTGTCTCACCTCTTTCCTATATTTCTGTATTGCTGTTTTATATTCATATTTGATAAAAGATCGTGAAGAAGATGATGAGGAATCACACCTTGTCGATGGGGTTGGGAACCTGGCAAGATTTCTTCGATTTCGTAGGAGTGCAGCTGCGTGGAGGCATTGATGCCTGTTGTGTCAACTGGGACGCCGAGTGTCATATGCATATGGGGTTGCGGCTTTGTCTGCTGGTAGTACCCATCCCTGGGTTATTACTTCTCCCCTTTTACATGTTTTATTCCCGTTGTATTTTATTTGACTCTGTAATTATTACATTCTATGTTATCAGTGCTTTGTGTAAATTGACTATAAAATATATAAGGAAATGATTCTATTTTGTGGTTGTATTATGGGTTGAATATATTTATATTTCATTCGAGGCTCGTATTTTCTACTTATGCATATTGTCAAAAATATATATATATATAGACTCCTGAGAATTTGAATGACTGTTATCATGACTGTGACACACTTGGATTTAGTAACTGTGGTGTAATGACGATTGTGCTGCGGTTGTTAGATCTTGGTGCATTACAGCTTTCACTAAGCTCAAGAAACTGATGACTGTTGCACCTGTCATAAGACCCCCAAATTGGGAACTACCATTTGAGCTGATGTGTGATGCCAGTGACTTCGCAGTAGGGGCTGTCTTAGGACAACGAGTTGATAGAGTACCTTATGTTATCTATTATGCATCAAGGACTCAAAATGATGCTCAATTGAATTACTCTACAACTGAAAAAGAACTTCTAGCTGTGGTATTTGCTTTAGAAAAATTTAGATCATATCTTATTAGTTCTAAAGTGATTGTTTTTTTAGATCATGCAGCCTTGAAGTATCTTCTCACAAAAAAGGAAGCAAAACCAAGATTGCTCCGATGGATTCTACTACTCAAGGAATTTGACCTAGAAATTAAGGACAAAAAGGGAAGTGAAAACTTGGTAGCAGACCATGTGAGTAGATTAGTAACTGAAGAAGAGGAAATGCCAATCATTGAATGCTTTCCGGATGAGAATCTAATGGCCATCAAAGCCCTAGTTCCATGGTATGCTGATATTGTCAATTATTTGGCCACTAAAGACTTTCCAGAAGGCTGGAACAAAGCTCAAAGAGATAAGCTATGGAGTGATTGTAAATATTATATATGGGATGACCTTTATCTCTGGAAACAATGTGCAAATCAAGTAATTAGGAGGTGCATTCCAGATTCATAGATTCACTCCATTCTTTCCTTTTGTCACACATATGCTTGTGGAGGACATTTTGGCATAAAAAGGACAGCTAACAAGGTTCTTGATAGTGGTTTCTATTAGCCAACAATCTTCAAGGATGCTTACGACTTCTGTAAGTCTTGTGATCACTGTCAAAGAACAGGTAACATCGGTCCTCGAAATCAAATGCCTCAAACCCCGATCATCTTTGTGGAGGTATTTGACGTGTGGGGCATTGACTTCATGGGACCATTTCCCCCTTCTTTTGGTTTTTCATATATTCTTTTGTCTGTTGATTATGCATCTAAATGGGTGGAAGCAAAAGCCACTAGATCTGATGATTCCAAAACTGTTGTGAATTTTATGAAGTCACATATTTTCTCCAGGTTTGGGACTCCAAAAGCCATAATCAGTGATCAAGGGACACACTTCTACAACAGATCATTTGATGCTCTTCATATAGAGTGATACACAGAATTTCCACTCCGTATCATCCACAGACAAATGGGTAAACTGAAGTGTCCAACAGTGAAATCAAGTCAATCCTTGAAAAGACTGTGAATCCGAACCGTAAAGATTGGAGTTTAAGACTTGATGATGCATTATGGGCTTACAGGACTGCATTTAAAACTCCAATTGGCATGTCCCCATTTCAGTTGGTATTTGGGAAGCCCTGTCATTTGCCCGTTGAGCTGCAACATCGCTCTTATTGGGCTGTCAAGTAAGTCAACTTGAACTTGGAAGGTGCTGGGAAGCAGAGGAAACTCCAGCTGCAAGAGTTGGAAGAACTGAGAAATGAGGCCTTTAAAAATGCCCTCATTTATAAAACAAAAACAAAGGCATTCCATGACCACATGATCTTTAGGAAGAATGTAACACCCCAACTTTTGGATAAATGACAGTATTATCCTAAATGTACTGTTTTATGTTTTTCTGTATGTTATAAAATTTATTTGATTATTTCGTGATTATATTTGAGTGTTTTGTGTGATTTACTCCGAGTTAAGAAAATAATAATTTTTGGACCGGGAAAAATCTTATTTTAATTATTCGGAGTTAGGGGATCTTACTAAACCCAATTCCGAGTGATATGTATATTAATCTTTTAATTTTTAGGATTTAACTGTGCAATAAAATAGTTTGATATTATTATAATATTATTTTATTTGACAGTATCTACTGTCTCAAAAATAGTAGAAATTTGCTCCAAAACGACCATGGACCCAGAAAAGTCTGTGGGACCCGCGTTTAGTGAACCAGTCAACGTTTCAGACTAGATTAAATCCTAAACCAATGAAACGTAGTCAACAAAAGTGGCTTGAACATTCTACACCAATAGAAATCAAGTCCACAAAAATGGTTAGACTTGTTAAGATAAAACTAGAAAGCTTAACCAAGTTAGCTTAAAACCTAATTAAGTTAGTATAGAAAGCTTATGTAGTAACTAAGTGAAGTAAACCTAGTTAGCTATCTAGTTAAGTCCTAGTTAGAGAAGGTTCTAAAAATATCAAGACAAACCTAGTTAACCTAAGTAACTATATAGTTAAGCTAGTAACTAAACAAACTAATCAATTTTACCTAAGTATAACTAGAAAACCAAATGAAGCACAAACTTGGTTTGCTTCTCTTTAGGGCCATTCGGCCAAGCATGTTCAAGAACCATCAAGAAGCGCTTAGTCACTTGCATGACTAGATTTCCTACACCAATTAGAGACAAGCTTAGAGCCAAAGCCTTTGTTCTCCACCCTTGATCAAATCTAGGGCTATTAGGTGATAGGAGGAGTCAACAAAGGAGGCCACCTCCTTTGATGAAGCTCACGGCCAAGTAGAGCTAGGAGAAGCTTTTCATTTCATTCTTCATTTTTGCTATCACTTAAACTTACTCTTTTCTCTCTTCAAGAACACCAAGAACAAAAATCACCATTGTTGCTCTTTGAGGAGCCATTCGGCCAACACCCATACATCATACCTTCACACTTCTAAAATTTTATCCAACCTTATTTCTCAAACCCAAATAACATTCTAAGAACATCTCTAGTTGGAGATTTCTTCAAAAAAATTCATCTTGAGCTTGGAAAATCACTTTGGAGATTTTTCCTACAAGGTGAAAATTCTTGTTTATTACTTCTAACATGATTTTTAAGGTTTTAAGCCATGATTGATCCATGGTTTATGTTTTTCTCCTATGGTTATAACTCTTTAAAATATGTTTAAGGTTGCTAGGATTTCTTTGGAGAGCCACACGAAATTCATAGGAAGGAGAGTTAGAAGGTGTTGTCTTCCTTTAAGGTAAAGGGGAGATTTAATCTCATCAACCTTGTGTGGTGATGAGAAAATGGATTGTATGTGTGTGAAGAATCCATAAGGATTCATTTATGTGGTTGTTTAAATGCTTTCATTATTTGTGATTGATTATGTTTGCATGTATGTTTATAGCCTTAAAATATATTGCATGTGTATATAAATGCATGATTATTAACATAGGATGTGAATAACATGTAAGGATTGCATGAGTGTTCCAAAGAACACAACATGGAGCTCACGGCTTCACCAAGAAAAGAGAACCAAAATGTTCTCAACCATTTTCTAAAGGAAGGATTTAAGGGAATTAGGTAAATTAATGAATTCCAAAATGATTTAGAAGATGAAAAATGATTTAAAGATCAAATGCAAAGATTTTGTTAAATTTAGCCAACATGCCATTTTAATAGGTAATCAATCCAAAATTTGTTTTCTAAGTGTAGACTAGTTGTTTAACCTAAAAAGAATTCAATTGCAATGGATTTTCAAGAACTAAATAAGTAAACAATTGTTTTTAGAAATATAGTATAGAAGAGAAATAAACAAAACTTTTGAAAAATACTTACCTTAAGTTTTAAAGTATGATAGTAATTTCTAAAGTGTATTTTGTAGTTATAAACTAAACAAAGGAATTTTTAAAGGAAAACGTAGGAAACACATTTTTAATAGATTTTCTAGACAAAATGCTATCAAAATTTACTAAAAATGGACGAATAAAGGAAAGAATTCCATAATATATTTATAACGTAAGGAAAATATTCTAAGTAGTTTAAAAGTATTAGAAATAGCTTACACATTTTTAAAATAAATATTTTAAAGCTTTAGGTTAAGAAAACGATTTAAAAATCTTACGAGATTGAGAAAACGATTTAAAAACCCTACGCGATTTTAAAAATAGCAAAATATATTTACGCGATTTAAAAACATTTGTAAAAGTGACGCGATTGTGAAAACACGATAAAATTTCTATGCTATTAATTGGAACAGTTAGTTTTGCTGTCGGGCCAAAGTGGTGGACCTGGACATGTTGAGATATGGTACTGTCAAGTGGAGACGTACTATATTTGAGAATTTTGAGATTGAGGGCATTTTGTAAATATGGCAATATTTTGAGACTAAGGGTATTTTTGTAATTACATTCATGCATTGAGAGTTGTGCTAATTTGGTTGATATTGGCGATTGATTGACGAGACGAATTACACCATGTTGTCGGTGTGATAAGCGTAATGTGGTTCATTGAGTGGACTTGGAGGCATTAGTGTGCAGAGTATTCCACATGTGGACAGTTGGTCGCTCCTCTGGGTCGTGGTAACTGGCAACACACTAATGATCTCGACACGCACTATCCTTAATCGAGATTTTGGGAAGACTGTTTAGTACAATGCCTATAATGCATGACGTGTTTGGACTGTGTACTACTACACTATGTTGGACTGTGGGCTATAGACACGACATTGGACAGTGTAATAGTTTGGTTGGACAGCCTGAGGTACTGATAGTTCTTTTCGGATCATTCTCTCTGATGTCTGTGTCTAGCTCCATGGAGTAGGAATGAGTCATATGTATTTGCATTTGCATTTGCATTTGTGGCATGCATCATAATAATATTATTTGTGCTATTATATGATGTGTTAAATTATGTTATTATTTATGATACTGTGGTATGCATTATTGTGTTAAATTGTGTTATTATTTATGATGCTATGATATGCTTTATTGTATTAAACTGTGATATCTGTTGTATTATCGTTTTCTTATTTGTCATGCTGATATTGATGTAGATTGTCTCACCTCTTTATTTGTATGTGTTTCTGTATTATTATTTTATTTCTGTAAAGAGTTTGAGGAAGAGGAAGAGGAACAGCCTCTAGAGATTCTATACCCCGAGGATCAGCAGACGGGTGATCAGTTTGACGAGTGCGAGGCGTCCGATCATCCATACCATCTAGATTGATCTTGTGGTTGTGGCATTGCCTGGATTCTTAGGTTTTGTGAGACTGGAGTTTCACAGAGGCTCAGAGGCCTGGCGACTGCGGGAGGATAGAGGATCGGTTGTTTACATGGGGCATCTGACTGTGTCCCTGCGTGGAGAGTTTGATGGGGAGCCTATTTTTACGACTACTTTGTATTTACATCTTGAGTTGCCTTTAGCATTGAGACGTCACTGGGGAGGACTATTTCATACACCCAGTGAGATCAGTATTGTATCGACAGCACGGACTCTTGTCCATAGAGCTTCGAGACATCTTGGATTTCTATCATCCGATGATCAATCTGAGAGTGATCCGTCGGAGGGTTAGGGATCTTTGATGTGCACTTGGGCACTTTATGTTTCTAGTACTGTTATGCTAACACTTTACTGTTTTATTTAAATATTTGTAGTTGTAAATTATTTGCTCAACTTACGATAAAATCATATGTATATTATGGAGTGTGATAATAGTTTATTTTATTTTATGTTCTGTGTTATTTTATTTAATGATATCCTGTATAAAAGGAAAAATTTTACAACTCATATTAATTATGTATCAAATGTTTTATAACTTGGGTAAGGTTTTATTTTATTGCATCATAAATGTGACATCCCCACAAGGGTGTTACAAAGAACTTTACCAAAGGGCAAAAAGTGTTATTGTACCAATCCAGACTGAAACTATTTCTAAGTAAATTACGTTCAAAATGGATTGGACCATTCGTGGTGACTAACGTTTTTCCTTTTGGTGCAGTGGAAATCATGAGTGAGGCATCTGGTGAATCATTCAAAGTCAATTGACACCGTCTTAAGCCTTACCATGAGCTTCTGGAAAATGCAAAATTGGAAGAGATGACCCTTCTCATTCCTCAATCTGAAGAACATTGAAGAGGTCACAGTGTCGGGCTGAGAACAATAAACTAAGTGCTTAATAGGAGGCAACCCATATCAAGAAAATCAGATTTCCTTTCTTTTCCCTTTTATTTTGTGTTGCTTTATAGTTTTCTTGATTAGTTTCCTAGGTAGAATAGATTTTGGTCTGTCTCCTGAATGATTATCCTTGAATCACTGGAAATCCTTGTGTTTTGGATGGCTTGGTGTGTGCTTGAGTACATTTTTTTTGATTGGTTGATGAATGCTTGAACCTTGATTAGAGTGTGGTGCACGAGAAATTTCGAGAATTAAATGTTTTGTAGTGTTGTTGTGCTTTTTCTGAGTAATCAAGTTAAGTTCTTTTGGAATGATTGCCATAATCTGATAAGTTTCCTTTTAATTCATTGTGAATGGACTGAGTAAAGGGTCATTAGGTTTTCCCTTATTGACTTTTGAGACGCATTCTGATGGCTTTTTGCTTCATGAACTTCGAAGGTTGTGAAATCTCTTTAAGAACGATATTGTGTACCGTATTGGGAATCTGACTTTAAAAGACCTTGAGTCGTGTTTAATGACATGAATTATGTTGTTAACACGTGTTTCTTAAGTGTTTTCTAATGCATAACACTATTCATGATCTTAAAATAGGTTTCCCTTATCATTCCTTTGCAAAATAGGTCATTTTGTGTATTTTTTTTGAGCTTTTGGAAGCAAAGGACACGGGGGGAGGGGGGGATGTAAATTGACATGGCCTGTGTAAATTGCATCAAGGAAATTCTTCAAAAACAGCAAGTTACACGGGGAGGGCCGTGTAAATCCACATGGCCTGTGTGGTCATGGCAGCACCCCCAAATTGCCATTTTAGGTCAATTTGAGTCATGTCCTTCCTCCACCTTCCCTTTCCCCTTGCGCAGCCATTCCTTCTCCATGTCTCCTCCATCTTTTCCTTCTCCTTCCACCACCAAACTCCACCATTTCCACCATCATCCAGCCCCATCCAACTTATTTCCTCCATTTTCTCCTATTTCCCCCATTTTCCTTTCAATTTCACCACCCACATCCCCAACCCACCTCCATACGCAGCCACCACGTCCTCCATAATCGCCAGCATTTTTCTTACTACACCACCGTGACCACCACGACCACCATTGGCCACTTGTTCCACCTTGAATAGTACCCATAAACATCTTTCTACCCTCCTTTCAAAATGCCTCCAAAGAAGTGCATCAAGCATCAAGTAAGGAAGCAAGTTCCACCTCCCCCTCCACCACGTGCTCCATCTCCAACCCAGGTACCCATTAATCCTGTTGATCGGAAGGAAATTATTGCTACTAAATTCTTAGATGAAGATACATTACGGGCTATTGGGTTACATGAGGAAGTTTTTACATTACTCGGTAGGATTGGCTGGGTCACATTTGCACATTTGCATAAACCCACTTATGCTGAGCTGACTAGGGAAGTTATTTCCACTTTTTCTTGCAAATTATACCCCTTGAGTGACTAAGCTTAGTGGCCAGGTGAGATCACTTTTAAGCTTTTAGGCTCCCCTTGCACTTTCGATATCCACCAATTCAATGCCATTTTAGGTTTCCCAGTCGACCACAACTGTATTCCTCGTGAGTTTAATCTTGATCGGGTTTGGACCGCTCTGACTGTTGCTAGGTCAGGTACCTATAATCCTTCAAAATCTAAGGCCTCCAGACTTCGGTCCCCTGCTCATAGATACATTAAAAAATGGTTAGCTAATACTATCTGTAGTAGGAAGGAGAGTCAAGGCACTATTAATCGCCATGAATTATTTTTCTTACATTGCATGATTCAGGGGGAACCCGTCAATGGGGGGTATTGGTTGTGTAAGCAGTTTAAGCATGAGGGAGCCGCTCTAGCAGGCAATATCATGCTTGGGGGTTTTGTTTCTGCTATTGCTGAGTATTATAACCATATAGACTTACTGGAGGAGGACCATATCCACGGTTCCACTACTATTGATGGAACCATTATGGTGTTCATGGGTATGTTCGAGATGCGGAATAGCATTTTGCATTTAGTTGACCACGATGGCCATGTTGTACCTAGGACAGCTCCGGCACCTGAGCCATAAGCGCACGAGGCAAACCCAGCACCCCCAGTGTATCATTCTCAATACACAGCAGGGGCTGGACCATCATCTTCTCGAGCTACTTCATACGATGAGATCTTGGAGTGCATTGATCGCCTGGAGATGGACCATGCTGTTTAGTTCCAGAGAATGGATGACCGTTTGCAGCGCTTTGATGACCACTTCCAGGCATGGGAGGATTCCTCCACTCAGAGGATGGCCAACATGGATAGCAAACTTGACCTTTTGCTTCAGCGATTTCCCCCTTCCTCGTCCTGATGTATTCCCTTATTATTGTTTCAGATGGATATTTTGGCACTGGATATTTTTGTTGTGGATGAATATTTCTATTGTGGATCTGCATTGGCTATATGTCTATTGTTTACTTATGTTATTGCGACCCTCATTTCTTTTTGTCTTTATACTGCACTCATATTATTATTATGGATATATTCTCTGCTGTGAATGTTTCGACATTGAGGACAATGCCTGCTTTAAGTGTGGGGGTGTATGATCTTATGAATAATGACATTTCCTTAATTGATTATTTTCTTGTGGATATTTTTCTATGGGCTTTCAGTATCTAATGAGCTTGCAAGTGACTTGAATAGTGAGCATATGACCCAATTTTTTTTTAAAAAAATTCATTAAAATATTAAGCTTGGCGGAATGAACTTTCTTGATTTCAATTTTGTCGAGTGAGATTTTGATAATTGAAGGGTTTAATTAAAAAGTGATGAATCGAAACCTAGTGAGTTTTGGGCTTTGTTGTATATGGCTGATTTTAAGTTTTTTTTGGTTCTTTGATTGTGAGATTCCACTAATGGTTATATGTTTTTCAGAACTTGTCGTGACTCTCTTTTAAGCTGCAAATAACCGCTACATGCAATTGAAATGAAAAAGGCATTTCTTTCAAATAACCAATGGCTAAATAACCATCCTTGCATTTTTATCCATTGTTTATCCCTTTGAGCCTAATTGATCTCTTTTCCTTCTATTAAAGCTCAACTCAAGCCTAAAAGTGAAAAACAATTTTGATACCCTACCTTAGGGAATGGAAGATCTTAATGATTATGTTGGGAATTGGTTTTTGAATAAGTGTGGGGGGACAATGATATATTTGCTTTGCTATGCATGTATATAAAAAATATATTATTGGCAAACTATCATGTTGAATATGATGCAGGGTATATTTATTAAAAAAAAAAGAAAGAAAAAGAAAGAAAGAAATGACAAAGAAAAAGGTTAAAGTTGAGTATTGAATGAAGAAAGGTCAGAAAAAGGAAAAGATACAGAAAAGAAAGTGGAATTTGAAGATTGATGGGAATTCTTGTTGCATCGATTGAATATCTTTCCATTTTGCTCTTCTAATTCCTATGGTCTAGCTTTGCTTATCCTTGATGTATCCTACCTTGACCTTGACCCCATTTCAACCTAATTGAAGACTTTTTGTTCTTTGTATGCATATGGCTTAAGTGGTAGAGAAGTAGAGGCTTGACAAGCCTATGGTAAAGCATGTTTTCATAAGTTGGTTGAGAGTAAACATAAGCCTAAATCACTTGAGTGAAACACATATTAGTGAGGAGTTATCACATTAATTTAACCCTGATTTTTGATTAATTTTGCTTGCTGAATTGGAATGTAAAGAGAGGAAATTTCTTGAATGCTCTGATTCTTTTAAAACACTAAAGAATTTTGGTCTTTGCTTATTGTTCTATTCTTGCATGGCTTATTGGGAAACTATGCTTGATTGTATATTTTTGCCTAGGAGTGCAAAAGGCTAAGTATGGGGGTATTTGTTCTGTCAGTTATTCCCATATCTTGAATGCCTTATAATTGATTCTTTTGGATTCCAATTGTGATTAATTGTTATCATTTAACTAAGTTTCTGATACTCAACTTATTTGGAACCTTGTTATGAAAACTTAGCTTAATTGTGTTCATAAACACTCATAATCGAATTGTACCTTTCAGGTAACCTTTGAGTGTTGGAGTCCATTAACCTCAATTGAGGTTTACTATCTACTTGGAGATGGAACCAAGGATTCATAACGATCAATACCACCTCTTGAAGCAAGGCAAGAAGGGTATTTGTTGAAGATCTAGGCTGAAAATGAAGAACCAAAGTTACACACCCCATGTCCCATTACATGGGGGGTGGTGTTCTTTGCTGTTTGGTCAAAATAAAGAAAAACTGAAAATAGAGGATTACACGGAGGGGGGCGTGTAAATACATATGGACCATGTAATTCACTATTTTTATGAAAAGTCAATGGAGATTATGGAAGAGGCATACACCGGGGGGGCAGTGTAAATCCACACGCCCCCTGTAATCGTATCAAAGGGGAAAACGCGTGAAAATAAGTGAATTAGGGTTTGAGGCCTATAAATAGGCATGCTAGGGTCTGAACAAAGAGAGCTTCCCCTTGGGAACTGCCTGGAGGTTGAGGAAACAACCAAGAACAAGTGAGAAGGAGATTAGATCGAAGATTGGATTCTCAGGTTTGAGCAATTGGAGATCAATCATCTTCATCCTTTGGAAACTAGTTTGCTCTTTAGTTTTTCAGCATTTTCATTTCAGATTATGTTTATATTTTGTTTTTATGTTGATTTTGTCTTAGCCATGTGTGGCTAAGTTTCTTATTTGGTTAAGGGGAGATGAAACCCTATTTTTGATATTGTGAACCCTGCATATTCGTTTATTTCAACATAGTTATGTTTTTATTCATATATTTCTGAATCTTGTTGTTGTATGAAGGTATTCATGCTTATTGCCAATTTCAAAGTAGTTAATCTAGGATTATTATGCGCGGTTACGGTGACAAAACTAGAGGACTATATGTTTATGGTGTAAATGTCTTCATACTCTTTGCCATATGTTAAAAGTGGTAAATCTGGGTTTGTTATGCGCGGTTGCGGTAATGGATCTGGAGGAATATATGTTCTAAGAAATTTAATTCCGGTGTGTGATTAGATCTTAGTGTGATTGGTTTTCTAAACCTTAATGCAATTATCGGATGGTTGTAAGAGCGATTGCTTTATGATTATTCGGTGATTAGGTGTTGATTTGAGCAGTTGCTAAATTGGCCAAAACCTAAGGAAAACAGAGATTTCATATCACAATTGCGTAGAAATATAATTGGTCATGTTGCAATAAATGCATATGTGGGTTAGCATTATCATTTAAATCTAGTGGTGGATTCGATCTCTTAACCAAATCCTTTAATATGCTGATTCTTGCTTATTTATTGTTATTATTGTTGATTCAATTCAATATCCATAAAAACCCAAAAACCCGCCTTTTACTACTTGTTAATCTTTGGAGTCTAAATCAGAAATTCAATTGTAGTGTTGATTGAATTGGTTCTCTGTGGATCGACCCTTGCTAATTACAACTGGTTGCAAGGTTTTATATATTTGGTGGACTTGGCAACTGTATTTAATCTCAAATTTTAATCTCAAGTAAACAACAACACCAATTATTGAAGCCATTTTTAAAATACCAAATAGGAGTCTTCCTTCCATTCACGTGTCCCTTCCACCATTACAACCCTCTTTATCTTCTTCCTCTCAACTCTCACTAACACCCACTCCCTTAAACTCTTCACCCACTTCTAATCTCACCAAAATACACCATCCAAACACCATTTCCTATCATTTCCCACCATTTCCACGGTTTAAAAGCCACTATTTCCCCAAAATTTTCACTCTCCTCACCTTCCATTTTCCTCCACACTGAGCCCTAAGGCCCCATTTTCACCATGGCCAGTAGCTCATCTCACCCCAAGAAAGCACGCACAAAGAATCCCTTTGTATGTAATAACCTAATACTATATCTTAGTATATTTGACATACACCTGGATAAGCAGTATTAACCATGCTACTTCTAACTTATACCTCAACTAATCCATAACATTTAAACAAATCATTATGGAGAGTCATAACTAAAAGTCATACATATAAACAACTTTTACATTCTCAAAGCAAATATAAATAATTACATAAGCTTTGAACTAAAAATACTAAAATTAAACTAATCTAGTTCTTCTATTTTCTTCATCTTCTTATCCTTTTGTAGGGTCTTGACCTGCCAACCATAAAACATAAAGAGGTGATAACATAAAAATTCTCAGTAATATACATATATCTCATGGCACTAATATAAATATACACAAGGGTACATTTACAAACTATAACTCATGTCTTGCTATCGATATTAAACAAGTGGCTACGCAATCATAAAATATCAAAAGTCTTCTCATGCCTTACATTTACTCTTTAAAGTAGGCATATTATACTAACTTCTCTAGTCTCGTTATTCATTAACATGATATAAGTACTATACAAGTATCAATTCATAATGAATAATGCTACTAGCATTGGATTAACAATTGCCACAAGTAAAAGAGACTCCACTTATTACCACTAGAACATTCACATTCTGACTTATGTAAACATTCATCTAGCAATGTTATAATCCAACACTATACTCATACACTTAAGTTAGTTGTTCTTAGGAACTGTGTTCCTTTATATTTATCTGGGTAAAATAGGCTAAATAGTCCTTAGACCATATTATAATGAGTGGATTGTTTCATTACACCGTAGTATGTGTACTATTCCACTTCATATCTTATGATGAGTAGACTTTTTTATGTACTACTTCCATAACATCATCTCTTATAACGAGTGGACTGTTCCATGTACTACTTCCACAACATCATATCTCATCCCTAGCCTAGCATAGGATATACTCATCCTTAGCCTGACATAGGATATACTCATCCTTAGCCTAACATAGCATATACTCATCCTTAGCATAGCATAGGATATGCTCATCCTTAGCCTAACATAGGATATGTTCATCCTTAGTCTAGCATAGGACTTAACTCATCACAACTCCATCTTTAGCAAAATATTTTTCTCACTCCATTGCAAGGTCAAGGGGCTTGCCTCGCTCCCTTTGTTAGGAAATGTGGTGAGCTATGGTTCAACCTTAGTAAATAAGGGATCCATCTCTATGGTTCAACTTTGATACATAAGGGAGCCACACTTGCTATGGTTCAACTTTGATAAACAAAGGAACCACTATTGTTAACTATGCACTATTGCACTCAACTCATACCAACTAGGCCTTATGGCACTCAACTTTTACCAACTAGGCCCTATGACACTCAAATTTTGTCAACTAGGCCCTATGGAACTCAACTCTTGTCAACTAGGCCCTATGACCCTCAACTTTTGCCAACTAGCATCACAAAGCATCTCAAATCTTGCCTAAAAAGGCTAATTTTCAAGATTGCACGAAATGTGCATCATAACCTAAAAAATTCTGAAAATTTATGGGAAAATAGCCTCCCTTCATATCTTTCAGATATCATAAACCTCACTTCATTTGGCTAAGTATAGCCAAAGTTATGCCACATTATACAGAAGCTAAAATAGGGCATTCACTGTTTTACCCGGTTCTAACTTAACTTTAAACTGAAACTGGAAACGAACTAAAAGTGAAAAAATTCTAAAATTTTACAGTAAAAAATCCTTGCATGTTAGCTTCAAAATGCCACTAGTCTCATGTAAATACAACTTTAGAGTAGGAAATTATGCAATCTGGTTTACTGGTTGCCAGACTACTTTTTCTGCAGAATTTGTCTCAGTTTCAAACCGAAAATGGGGCTAATTGGGTTGGTCTAAAAATCTGAAATTTTTACTATATGAAGCCTAGTATCTTAGCTTTCAAGTGCAATAAGAGTCAAGTCAATATGATGTCTGTATCTCAAGTTACGCAACAAACTCTACAAATTGCCACTGGATTCTGTAGAATTCTGCAGAATCCAAGTATTGTTCCATTGGAATAATACTCACTTCCAATCATTTAAGATTAGTTTTCTTGTGATTTCTAACACCAATCTAGGTCCCTAAACTTATTGTAACTTTTATACAATATATTGATTCACCTAGGCATATATTTGGGTCTAAAATTACACTAACTCTAACTATTCAAGTTTCTCATCTATGAACCAAAATGGTATAGCTTGAGCCATAAATGGCCATCATACACTCACTAAGATGAAAACATCCTAACCTAGTCCATGGAATCAAGAACCAAACTAAAAGCACAAATTTGGCTTATCAAGCTCACTTTTCTATTCATGAACCCTAAGTTTATTCAAGATGAATAAGAAGGAAAGATGAATAGAAATCCCCTACCTCTTGTGGTGTGGTTGAAGATCTTCAAGCCTCTTGATCTTCCTCACTTCTTTCCTTTCTCTTTTTCACTTTCGTTTCCTTATTCTTCTTTTCCCATTTTTTGTTTCTTCCTTCCTCTGTTTCTATTCTCATTTTGGCCGTATAATAGAAGAGAAAATGAGGAGAATAGTAACTTAAGTTTCTATGTTGAAACTTATATATGTTAAGGAGACTTGAATTACCTTTATTCAAGTTTCCTAACTGCCAACAACTTTAGAATAAATACTAAGATTCTTCTAAATTGTTGTTTCACCCTTTTTCTAATTTTCCATATCTGCTGCTGGTCAACTTGGCTTTAAAATACACAACCAGTATGCTTAAAAATACCAAATTGACTCTGATTATCCTTAAATTTTTACTGCATCTTACTTAGCTCATTTGTTATATAGAAACAAGTTATCTATACCTATTTCCCTTAACATAGCCTTTACAACTATTTTCTGAGTTATTTTAGGCTACTTTTCACCTTTTATGTTGCAGCAAAGTGCTTAAACTAACTCAATTTGTCACAAAACTAAACTGGAATGTCAAGCAAGTATTGGGCTACTTTTGTAACCATTTACAAGTCTAACATGTTCTTGAGGGTGTTATACTATACCCAAGGAAACAACAACCCCAGCCGTGGACCCAGACCTTCCTCTCAGCCTGGACCACAGAAGATTCGTTTCCCATAAACAGCAGATGCAAAAATATCGTTTGGAATTCTAAGCCCGCAATATAATTTAGTCAAAGTACATGGACTGGGAGTTCTTTGTCAGTCAAGAGTGCATGTAACTGACATAACTCTTGGAGTATCATGGGTTGAAAGCCTTTGTCTCGGCTCAAAGTAAGTATTAATACCGTGAAGCTACCAAAGTTTATTTCTACAATTTGAGCATCTCTAGAGGAAACTTGGTCTCAAATGTCAAGAGGCATAGGATAATTATGACCCCTAGTTGTAACAACCTAAAAAAATAGCATTTATTTCCTCTTCTTTGTAGATAGGGTTAATTTAGCCACTGTTGTTTTGGAAATAGTTAACTTATTAACTTTACGTTTTGTGCTTTCTTCTTAAAGAGCAGAAGAAATAACTATCAACACCAAGACTTACGTGCATAATTTCCATTTAGATACAAAACACTAAACACCAGTTTGCATATCAGTTACAAAATTAGACCCATGCAGGGTCTTATACAAGCCGTGAGGTTAAAACAACATAAAAAAAAAACATTAGCAGCAACACATATTTCTCCTCATTTTCAAGTAGTAGGGGAGAGGAGAATTTAGCTTGGTCATAGCTAGCTGAACAGAGGCGGCGACGGCAGGATCACCATGGGGGGAGGACCACCTGGAAAGTGAAGGGGCCCGAGATGGTGGTAACTCCAAACTCTGGGTGGGAGGTGGATGATATCTGTATGGTAATCTGACCAGTAAAAGTAAATAGTTTGATTTCCATGTCATAATGCTTGGTCCCTTCTCCCAGCCAGACTACAATAGTACTCATGATGGTGGGTCTGGAATATCACGATAAATCATAGAAGGGGTGAGAAAATGATTCTCAGTAGGTAAGTTTAAAAACAGAACTAATGATATTCCAGGGGAATCGGTTTTTAGTAAAATTCTCACAAAAGAAATAATATAGTTTAAAGAAAATCTTTGATTCCCAAAATGGTTTATTTTTCGAAAATAGCCTTTCTACAGAATATGTAACAGTTAGAAGGAATAAATTACAGAATTGCAACAATAAGGAATAAGAGTATCCAAACACCATAAAATTACTAATAAAGACAGTATCATAATAACAAGAGTTTAGGATAGTTATAAATTTCTTTTTAAGGTCTCTTTTACTATACCAACTCCATGGAGTGCTCCCTTGGGATATCGGATGGACGAGAGTACACATACCTCCCTCTGTATGCTCTCCATCGTCCTGGAGAAAAAGGGCATGTCAAAGTAATGCCACCTCCGGAAGCGACCCCCACAAACTCACAGTCCTACAAGGACTTGTTCTACCTTGAACATAAGTGTGGTCACAATAGCATTACTCCCAAGGGTTTCACCACCCCCCCCAATCTACTCCTCACATATCTTTGTGTAGGCTCATCCCAAGGAAACTTTATCTTTACACTTTTATTATATTTATGCATATGTATATTACAAACAGAAATCAATCACAACTCACCACCAACCAAGTGTTTACGTCCTTGTAAGCATAGGGATCAATAACCATATTGTCAAATACTCATCACTATAGTCTTTCATTATTTTTAGTAACCCTTAAGATGCATTTGATTCGGTGCACTTAATTAAAACCAGAATCAAGAAGAGTACATAACATCACAACCTCCATTCGGTGCACTTGAAGAAACCAGAATACATGATTTCCAAATTGCCATTTGGTGCATTTAAAAAAAACAGAATCATGCTGTTAACACAACTTATAGCAAAGTGTGGTTACTTGGCTTTAGAACCTATATTATACTCATAAAACAGAAACATATTAGAATGGAAACCAGAAAAACAGAAACATAATAATGGAAACCAGACAAACAGAAACATATGGAAACCAGAAAAACTTGTAAACCAGAAAACAGTAAACAAACCGAATGTTAAAATACAACCGGAAAAACAAAACATAATAATGGAAACCAGAAAAAGCAGAAACCGTAAAAACAAGTAAACAAACTAGAATGTTAAAATGCAACCGAACAAAATAGAAACGTATGGAAACCGTAAAAACTCAGTAAACCGTAAAATAGTAAACAAACCAGAATGTTAAATGCAACCAGAACAAAGCAGAAACGTATGGAAACCAGAAAACAGTAAACAAACCAGAATGTTAAATGCAACCAGAACAAAGCAGAAACGTATGGAAACTAGAAAAACTGTAAACCAGAAAACATCATGCAAGGGTTATATGTAAACTAGAAAAACAGAATGCAAGTGTTAAGATACAAACAGGAAACAATATGCAACCAGAAAACAGTATACAGAACAAAATGCACTTGGTTAGCAATAAATTGATAGAATGGAAATCTAAGAAAGAATGACTAGAGAAAAGCTTCCCCTTTGATTCTTCCCTACCTTAACCGTCCTTAGGAGTGAAGTGATGGAGGAGGTGTGAAGAAATTATGGAAATGGAAGGATGGATGGCTCACGGTTTTTTTTTTGCAAGAACTTGGAGGAGGTTGGATGGATGCTGCTCCAGCCTTGTCTCCTGATTCTTAAGCTCCTTAAAACCGTGTTGCTCCTCCTCATTATGGCTATGATTGCCTAGGCTAGCCTAGGCTTTTGATGTGGCCATTTTCTTGGAAGAGAAGGGTGGCAGCTTGCTGTTTTGGAGAGGAATCCTGGTGCCAGCTCCTGCTTCCCTTTTTAAAGAAGCATGCTGCTGCTTCTGCTAGTTTCCAGCGTGACAAGGAGGCTGGAGAGGTGTCTCCTTGTATGAAGTGAAAGGGAGTATGAGTTACATGTGGCATCATGGCTTGGTTTGATTAAGAAAGGTGTCCTTTTGCATGTTTTGGTTGTCATGCAGCCTTCCACGGTTTGCTTAGGCTGGTGAGGGAGAATCATGGCCCTTGGGGAGGCTACTGCCGTGGCATATTCCATGGAGAAAGGCTTGGACAAATGCACACTTAGCTTGGTTAAGAATGTGGCAATTTGCATGGCTTTCAAGCCATACGGCTGCCATATGTTCCAGCCAAAAAATGTCATGCTATTTGGATGTGTTTTAAAGCTTTGGTGGTGTGTCACAATCCTGGCCAACCGTGTGCTTTATTGTATCATGCTGTCTTGGCTTCCTTACTTGTGTAAAATACTTGTTTTAAGAATAACATGCAACCTTCTAAATGCCATGGCCATAGGTTATGTTTATCCTACTAATTTCACTAAGTAAATGACATGTAAACACTTGTTTGATGATAGCTAGGCTGCCTTCCATGTACTTGTAAAGGATGGAAACAATTTAGAAGCTTTGTTGTCACGGCTTGCTTAGTAAAAAAATAGAATTTACTTAGTTCTTGCCTTTGGCATAATTCTAATCATATTTATAATCAAGCAACACTTGTCCTTTAAATATATGCAAATGATTAATTGTTTGTTTGCATGATTTCTTTTTCTATTCTCAAGTAATTAACCATTACTCAGTCATGTACATGGTCATGATCATTTACTTTGAGATTGATTAGTAAGTTATCTTCTACTTAGTCCTTGCCTAGGGTTTTTATTTAAATCAAGGTTCTTAACTTATATCAGAGTGCTAAGCTTAATTTAAGAATTATTACGGGATGTTACATTCTCCCCTACTAAAAAAAATTTTGTCCTCAAAATTTCACATACCTTGAAACAAGTGAGGGTATTCCTTTTTCATAGTTAAATCTTGAACTTGCGCTCCTTCCCATAACACCTTGACCAACCGAAATATTTTTCCTCGTAGCTGTTTTTTGTGGCGGTCCATGACTCTTACAGGGTACACCTCATAAAATAAATTTTGTTTGAGTGTTATTGCTTCAGGTGTTAGTACATGAGAAGAATCAGGGATATATTTACGGAGCTTGGATACATGGAATACATTGTGAAGGTTGGAAAGCTGGGGTGGTAAAGCAATACGGTAGGCTACGGGCCCGATCCGATTTAAGATCTGATACGGACCTAGAAAGCGAGGACTCAATTTGTTGGCTTTTAGTACTCGACGAATTCCGGTGGCTGGGGAGATTTTGAGAAATACATGTTCTCCTTCTTGGAATTCCAGAGGTTTTCTTCTCCAGTCTGCATAACTTTTCTGCCTACTCTGAGCAACTTTCAATCTTTCTTGGATTATTTTGATCTGTTCTGTGGTTTGTTGTACCAATTCTGGTCCCAACAACGCTCTTTCCCCAGTTTCGTACCAACAGAGGGGTGACCTACATCTTCTCCCATACAAGGCTTCGTAAGGGGCCATACCTATGCTGGAATGATGACTGTTATTATAAGCAAATTCTGCCAGAGGTAAGTACTTGTCCCAATTCCCTCCTTGTTCTAGAGCACATGCTCTCAGCATATCTTCTAGAGTCTGTATTGTTCGCTCGGACTATCCATCCGTTTGGGGGTGATAAGTTATACTAAGCTGAATTCTGGTCCCAAATGATTTTTGGAGAGCATTCCAAAATCTTGAACTGAAACGGGGGTCCCTATCAGAGGTTATGCTAAGGGGAATACCATGTAATCTTATTATTTCCTGAACATACAGTTGTGCTAATTTCTCTAGAGAATAATTTGTCCTACATGGTATAAAATGAGCACTTTTGGTTAAACGGTCGACTATTACCCAAATTGAATCATGTCCCGATGATGTTCCAGGCATTCCTGTTACAAAGTCCATGGTTATTTATCCCATTTCCACTCGAGAATACTCAAAGGTTGAAGGGGTCCTGAAGGTTTTTGGTGCTCTATTTTCACTTTTTGACAGGTCAAACAGGAAGCTACATATTGTGCAATGTCTATTTTAATTTAGGCCACCAAAATTTTTTCTTAAGATCTCTGTACATTTTATTCACACCTGGATGAATAGTGAATTTACTTTTATGAGCCTCTTCCAAAATCCGTTGTCTAATTTTTAGGTTATTAGGTATACACAAACGATCATCAAATTTAATTATTCTGTCTGCAGTCAACCTAAACCTTGTTGGAACGTTTCCTTGAATCAGTTCTCTGATGGGTTCTAGAGAAATATCTTGTTGCTGAGCTTCTTTAATTTATTGAAGCAAAACATTTTCTATGGTTACAACATTCACCTTTAAGTTACCAACAGCAACGTCCACAGTATGCACTAAGTCTCTAAAATCCTCGAGGAGTTTCATCTCCCGGACCATCAAGGTAGTTGTATGCATTGATTTTCTGCTTAAAGCATCAGCTACAACATTGGCTTTTCCTGGATGATATTTTAATTCGAAATCATAATCCTTTAAAAATTCCATCCATCTACGCTGCCTCATATTTAACTCCTTCTGATCAAATAAATATTTCAGGCTCTTATGGTCACTATAAACCTCAAATTTAACCCCATAAAGGTAATGTCTCCACACTTTTAAAGCAAAGACAACAGCTGCTAATTCCAAATCATGAGTAGGATAATTTTCCTCATGGGGTCATAGCTGTCTAGAAGCATAAGCAACTACACATCGGTTTTGCATCAAAACACATCCTAATCCAAGCTTAGAGGCATCACAAAATACTTCAAAGGGTCCCTGAGGGTTAGGGAGAACTAGGACAGGAGTAGAGGTCAGTTTATCTTTCAATTCTTGGAAACTCTGTTCGCATCTAGGGGTCCAATCGAAAGGGATTCCTTTCCTAGTTAATTTAGTTAGGGGCAAGGCTATTTGGGAAAATCCTTTTATAAACTTCCTATAATACCCAGCTAGTCCTATAAAACTTTTGATTTCATTTACGGTTTTAGGTCTTTCCCACTGTACTACAGCCTCTATCTTACTTGGATCTATAGAGATTCCTGCTTGTGACACCACATGTCCCAAGAATTTCACTTCTTTGAGCCAAAACTCACACTTGGACAACTTAGCATATAGCCTCTTTTCCCTAAAAATCTCAAGTACACACTTCAGATGTTGGGCATGTTCTGCCATGGTCCTAGAATAAATCAGAATATCATCTATAAACACCACAACAAATTGATCAAGATATGGCCTGAAAATTCTATTCATATAGTCCATGAAGATTGCAGGTGCATTGGTAAGTCCAAATGGCATCACTTGAAATTCATAGTGTCCATATCTAGTTCTAAAAGCTGTTTTGGGCACATCCTCAGACTTGACTCTGATCTGATGGTAACCGGACCTAAGATCTATCTTAGAAAATACAAAAGCTCCTCTCAACTGGTCCATTAAGTCATCAATCCTAGGTAATGGGTATTTATTTTTAATAGTGACCTTGTTTAGCTGTCGGTAATCTATGCACATTCTCATGCTACCATCTTTCTTTTTAACCAAAAGGACAGGAGATCCCCAGGGTGATAAACTCGGACGGATGAACTATTTTTCTAGCAATTCCTCTATCTGTTTCTTCAGCTCGCTCAACTCTAAAGGTGACATTCTATAAGGTGGCATAGAAATAGGACCAGCTCCAGGTATTAAATCTATGCTAAATTCTACTTCACGTTCTGGTGGTAACCCAGGGATATTATCAAGAAACACATCAGAATAATCTCTCACCACAAGAATTTCATTTAAGGACTGCTCAGATGTTATAACAGAAGAGAAGAACATGTAGTTTTCAAATCTCTTTTGTATTCGGGTACTAGCCAGAGAATGGGAAGGATATGAAGAAGGTTGGAAGGTCTCGGTTTTGTCGGAACAATTCAAAAGAACTTTATTTCTGGATAACCAGTCCATCCGTAGAATGATATCGAGGTCAACCAAGGGTAAACAAACTAGATCTTGATGGAATTTCCTATCCTCTATCTAGAAAGGGCAGTTCAAACATACCTGAGAGGTTATTACTGACTTTTGGGTAGGGGTAGACACCACCAAGTTATAGGATAGGGTGGATACTGGTAATTGCAATTGCTTTGCACAGTCATAGGAAATAAAGGAATGAGTGGCTCCTGAATCAAATAACACATTCAAAACATTTTCATAAATTTTGCACTTACCCTGTATAAGATCATTTGACCTAGCCGCTTCCTCGCCACTGAGGGCAAAGACTCTTCCGGTGGTCTTGGGTTTGGGATTGGAGGTACTAGCAACATTTTTCTGATTATGTGGACAGTAACTCCTGATATGTCCAAATTCGCCACATCTAAAGCAGATGAAACAGGGTCTTCCTTCATAACTTTTGCCGCATTTTGCACATAGTGGTCCAAATCTCCACGGTTGCTGGGGCCGATTCCCTTCTTGAGACATTTTGAATTTTACATTTCTATTTCCTTGCTTAGGGACAAATTTCCTTTTCTGTGGATAGAAATTTGTTCGGGAGGGCTCGGCTCTAGTGATATATCCTTCAATAATTTGACACTTAGTGACAAGATTTGAGAAGTCACGTATTTCCATGGGTCCGACTGCTTTCAAAATCTCTGGTCGCAACCCAGCTTCAAATTTGATGCACTTCCACCTTTCATCAGGATGATGTATGTAATAGGCTGAGAATTTGGACAGTTCTTCAAATTTAGATACATACTGCCCCACCGTCATATTTCCCTGTTCCAAAGAAGGAATTCTAATTCCCGAGCATTTCTCAAATTTTCTGGGAAATATTTATTGAAAAATATCGTTTTAAACATTTCCCAGGAAATCAGAGTTCCATTTGCTTCCAGGAGCCTATGTGTACTATTCCACCAATATTCTACTTCGCCTACAAGCATATAAGTAGCAAAAAGTACCTTTTGAGCATCGGTACATTCCATGACTCTGAATATCCTTTCCATCTCCTTAATCCATAATTCTGCCTTTATGGGATCAGGATCTCCCTAGAATGATGAGGGCTTTGCCTTACGGAACTCTGTCAATCCTGCAAATTCGTCCCTTCTTTGTTGAGGTTCAGCTATATTCGCATTCTGGTTTCCTTGCAATTGTTCCAGAATTCTGGTGGTAGTTTCAGCCTGTGTTTGCATAGCAGCGACCATGTCTCTAATTGTCCCTATCAAGTCCTCCACATCTTGGCTGGTATTCCTTCGTGCCATTTTTATGACTACACAAAAATAATACTCTTATTACTGTACTGTTAGCATAAATCAATTCTTACCTTGGAGTACTGATCAAGACTAAGCTATGCCTGGAAGAACTGCTCTGATACCAACAACTGTAACAACCTTAAAAAATAGCATTTATTTCCTCTTCTTTGTAGATAGGGTTAATTTAGCCACTGTTGTTTTGGAAATAGTTAACTTATTAACTTTACGTTTTGTGCTTTCTTTTTAAGGAGCGGAAGAAATAACTATCAACACCAAGACTTACGTGCATAATTGCCATTTAGATACAAAACACCAAACACCAGTTTGCATATCAGTTACAAAATTAGACCCATGCAGGGTCTTATACAAGCCGTGAGGTTAAAACAACATAAAAAAAAAACATTAGCAGCAACACATATTTCTCCTCATTTTCAAGTAGTAGGGGAGAGGAGAATTTAGCTTGGTCATAGCTAGCTGAACAGAGGCAGCGATGGCAGGATCACCATGGGGGGAGGACCACCTGGAAAGTGAAGGGGCCAGAGATGGTGGTAACTCCAAACTCTGGGTGGGAGGTGGATGATATCTGTATGGTAATTTGACCAGTAAAAATAAACAGTTTGGTTTCCATGTCATAATGCCTGGTCCCTTCTCCCAGTCAGACTACAATAGTACTCATTATGGTGGGTCTAGAATATCATGATAAATCATAGAAGGGGTGAGAAAATGATTCTCAGTAGGTAAGTTTAAAAACAGAACTAATGATATTCCAGGGGAATCGGTTTTTAGTAAAATTCTCACAACAAAAATAATATAGTTTAAAGAAAATCTCTGATTCCCAAAACGGTTTATTTTTCGAAAATAGCCTTTCTATAGAATATGTAACAGTTAGAAAGAATAAATTACAGAATTGCAACAATAAGGAATAAGAGTATCCAAACACCATAAAATTACTAATAAAGACAGTATCATAATAACAAGAGTTTAGGATAGTTATAAATTTCTTTTTAAGGTCTCTTTTACTATACCAACTCCATGGAGTGCTCCCTTGGGATAGCGGATGGACGAGAGTACACATACCTCCCTCTGTATGCTCTCCATCGTCCTAGAGAAAAAGGGCATGTCAAAGTTATGCCACCTCTGGAAGCGACCCCCACAAACTCATAGTCCTACAAGGACTTGTTCTACCTTGAACATAAGTGTGATCACAATAGCATTACTCCCAAGGGTTTCACCACCCCCCCAATCTACTCCTCACATATCTTCGTGTAGGCTCATCCCAAGGAAACTTTATCTTTACACTTTTATTACATTTATGCATATGTATATTACAAACAGAAATCAATCACAACTCACCACCAACCAAGTGTTTACGTCTTTGTAAGCATAGGGATCAATAACCATATTGTCAAATACTCATCACCATAGTCTTTCATTATTTTTAGTAACCCTTAAGATGCATTTGATTCGGTGCACTTAATTAAAACCAGAATCAAGAAGAGTACATAACATCACAACCTCCATTCGGTGCACTTGAAAAAACCAGAATACATGATTTCCAAATTGTCATTCGGTGCATTTAAAAAAAACAGAATCATGCTGTTAACACAACTTATAGCAAAGTGTGGTTACTTGGCTTTAGAACCTATATTATACTCATAAAACAGAAACATAGTAGAATGGAAACCAGAAAAACAGAAACATAATAATGGAAACCAGACAAACAGAAACATATGGAAACCAGAAAAACTTGTAAACTAGAAAACAGTAAACAAACCAGAGTGTTAAAATACAACCAGAAAAACAGAAACATAATAATAGAAACCAGAAAAATTGTAAACCAGAAAATAGTAAACAAACCAGAATGTTAAAATGCAACCAGAACAAAACAGAAACGTATGGAAACCAGAAAACCTGTAAACCAGAAAACAGTAAACAAAGCAGAATGTTAAATGCAACTAGAACAAAGCAGAAACGTATGGAAACCAGAAAACAGTAAACAAACCAGAATGTTAAATGCAACCAGAATAAAGCAGAAACGTCTGGAAACTAGAAAAACTGTAAACCAGAAAACATCATGCAAGGGTTATATGTAAACCAGAAAAACAGAATGCAAGTGTTAAGATACAAACAGAAACAAGATGCAACCGTAAAAACAAGATGCAGAACAAAATGCACTTGGTTAGCAATAAATTGATAGAATGGAAATCTAAGAAAGAATGACTAGAGAAAAGCTTCCCCTTTGATTCTTCCCTACCTTAACCGTCCTTAGGAGTGAAATGATGGAGGAGGTGTGAAGAAATTACGGAAATGGAAGGATGGATGGCTCACGGTTTTTTTTTTGCAAGAACTTGGAGGAGGTTGGATGGATGCTGCTCCAGCCTTGTCTCCTGATTCTTAAGCTCCTTAAAACTGTGTTGCTCCTCCTCATCATGGCTATGATTGCCTAGGCTAGCATAGGCTTTTGATGTGGCCATTTTCTTGGAAGAAAAGGGTGGCAGCTTGCTGTTTTGGAGAGGAATCCTGGTGCCAGCTCTTGCTTCCCTTTTTGAAGAAGCATGCTGCTGCTTCTACTAGTTTCCAGTGTGACAAGGAGGCTGGAGAGGTGTCTCCTTGTATGAAGTGAAAGGGAGTATGAGTTACATGTGGCATCATGGCTTGGTTTGATCAAGAAATGTGTCCTTTTGCATGTTTTGGTTGTCATGCAGCCTTCCACGGTTTGCTTAGGCTGGTGAGGGAGAATCATGGCCCTTGGGGAGGCTACTGCCGTGGCATATTGCATGGAGAAAGGCTTGGACAAATGCACATTTGGCTTGGTTAAGAATGTGGCAATTTGCCTGGCTTTCAAGCCATACGGCTGCCATATGTTCCAGCCAAAAAATGTCATGCTATTTGGATGTGTTTTAAAGCTTTGGTGGTGTGTCACAATCCTGGCCAGCCGTGTGCCTTATTGTATCATGCTGTCTTAGCTTCCTTACTTGTGTAAAATACTTGTTTTAAGAATAGCATGCAACCTTCTAAATGCCATGGCCATAGGTTATGTTTAACCTACAAATTTCACTAAGTAAATGACATGTAAACACTTGTTTGATGATAGCTAGGCTGCCTTCCATGTACTTGTAAAGGATGGAAACAATTTAGAAGCTTTGTTGTCACGACTTGCTTAGTAAAAAAATAGAATTTACTTAGTTCTTGCCTTTGGCATAATTCTAATCATATTTATAATCAAGCAACACTTGTCCTTTAAATATATGCAAATGATTAATTGTTTGTTTGCATGATTTCTTTTTCTATTCTCAAGTAATTAACCATTACTCAGTCATGTACATGGTCATGATCATTTACTTTGAGATTGATTAGTAAGTTATCTTCTACTTAGTCCTTGCCTAGGGTTTTTATTTAAATCAAGGTTCTTAACTTATATCAGAGTGCTAAGCTTAATTTAAGAATTATTACGGGGTGTTACACTAGTCAGTGGACTCCCTTGTTTGGTCTCACTCATGCTGGGGAAAGATTTGTAGAGGATACTCATAGGACTTGGTAAGGATATAGTAGAGCAGAAGCTATTGAGAGCATTCTTCAACTGGGTATTCCTATTCTAAATGGAAGCTTCACTGTTGGAAATTTCAAACCACAAGATCGTCTTCTTCATTTTGTGGTGGCACACATCCTTGTTCCAAGGGCTAGCAATTATGCATTGGTTGAAGAAGATATGTTCCTGATGTGGGCAGCAAAACAGAGATTGCACATAAATTGACCCTTTTGCATCATGCACTATATGATGAAAGCCAAGGACAAGTTGATGATGGATCTTCCATATGCCTTGGTCATTGCTAAAATCCTGGACCAATACAATCTCAACCTACATGATGATGGTGTGATTGAACTTATTGGCCACAACAAATTTGGCAAAGCCACCCTCAACCGTATGCAACTCAAGAAGGTAAATGACGAATAGGTGTATGATAAAGGATGTGAGGCAGCAGTAGCAACAGCTGGAGGTGTTGATGTGCCTATTGCAACACCGACCGTAGGGTATCACATTTAAGACTAATCCTAATATAACTTACCCAAGTTGTAAAAGAATTAATCTTATAAAAACACTGATTTTAAATTTCTATTTGCGGAATAACAAAAAATAATTTAAAAACCTTAAACGTGAAACGTAATTAAAACTAACACACTATATTTTAGAGATTATAAAATATTTAAATATTATTGCAATACGAATTTCAAAATTTCTTGTTCGTGGATAACATAAAATTACCAAATTAAAGTAAAACAAGATACAAGAATAGACTAATATATATCTCTTGTACATATCATAGAATATGAATATCTTTATTACATAAACCATATAAAACTCGACCTGGCCCAAGTTCACAACTCTAAAGATAAAAGTCCTTCTCAACAGATAAATTCCCTAGCCAGGAATGTTTTGACGGATAGAAATTCGAGTAAAATATACCTCGGAGTCATCCCGAGAAGTATAGCGAAGATCGTTCCACAACTCCCTGATAGGTAAAATGAGCTCTACATATGCGGCCGTAAAGTAAGAAGTAATGATCCCATGGCAAATCCTACATTCAAATAGAGTAATATCACCACAATACTCTATATATCCAGAGTCCCAATGAACATGCCAAGCGGCAGCACCATCAAGAAACTGTAGTCTAAAGAAACCTAGTTGATCCCTCCTTGCCGCCATCATAGTCTTTACTGACATAAACATAAAATAGAAACGAACAGAACAATACAGCAAAGAAGTGAGATCCCCTTTCATCACTACCAATGAGGCAGTATAGAAAATGACAACAAATATTACAGTTACAAGTTATTTCATACAGTCATATCATATCATATCAGAAAATGACAGTAAAAGATACAGGCACAATAGATCACATACCGTCATATCATATTATATCATAGAAAGCATATAAAATAGCATAAGCATCACACAAATATGTTGACTCATTATGCATGTGTACAACGAGTCAATTCCTACTCCATGGAGCTATCACAATTTCGGAGAGAATGATAGGGAGTACATATCTGCATATCGTTAGCCTCAAATCATGTGCCAATATATCAAATCATGGTGCGCAATATGGTCGATACAGACACTCTCAACAAATCACAAAAAAAGTAGTAACTCCGTCGAGACCGTCGATGTGTTTGCAAAGGATACCATGAGGCAATGGTGTTACCCACTGGCCACATATGACATTCCACACCCCGACGTCCCCAAGATCATTGAAGATCATAATTATGCAATTCTCACCCGCACAAAGGTGTAATTTCCATCTACTAGGCCAATTGCCTTAATTGACATGCTTTTCCATGCATGATGTATGATCCAACACATACAATTTTCCATGCAATGCGTATGATCCAACACATACAATTTTCCTTGCAAGATGTATGATCCAACACATAGAATTTTTCCATTATTTTACAGTATTTCACATATACGCGTCATTTCTTGACAGTATCACTTTTCAACATAATGGGACCCACCATGATAGCCCGACAGCCAACTGTTGTAATTTCCAATTGCGTAAACATTTTTTCACATTTTTGAAACAGCGTGACGTTTTTCTTACGTTTTCAAATTACGCAATATTTTTCAACATTTTTGTAAATGCGTAATTAATTTCAAACGTTTCTAAATCACATAAATATATTTAAACATTTTTTTCTAAATCACATAAATATTTTCAACATTTTTCAAATCACATAAATATTTCCAAACGCTTTCTCAATCGCGTAACCATTTAAAATCAGTTTCTCAATCGCGTAACGTAAAAATCAATTGCGTAGCTTAAAAGTAGTGATTTCTAAGTCGCGTAATGGTTTTCTAGCATTTTTCACTTACCTAAAATATTTTCTCACTTACGTAAAATATTTTTTTAACATTCTAAATTTATTTATAAAATTCTTTACATAAATTATACACTTTGGCCTTCTTAAAAATATTTTCTTCCTAAAAATCCTTTATGTATTATCTTCTATGATTCTTTTCAAAAATTTGATTTCTTTGATTTAATTAGACCTTACATCTCAAAATTTTCTAACACTCTTCAAAACCCAAAGATGAAATATACGTTAGCAAATTTCAAATTATAATTATATTTCTCAAACATAATTATTTATAATTTAACACTTAACCCACTTTCTTTTTATTTCTAAAAAAATCCATTCAACTAACTTCTTGTTAATTAAATATCAAAGTCTATACTTAGAACAAAAATTTGGATTCTAAAACATCAAAATTTGGCTTGTTGGCCGAAATCCACTTAAGCGTCAAAAATCATATTTAACCATATACTTACTTTTTAAAAAAAAACCCTTAATCCAATTTCTTACCATTAAATCACTCAATCCATACTTACGAAAATATTTTGAAACATTTTTGCCCTCTTAGTCTTGTCATGGTCGTGAGTCATCATAGGTTCTTTGGAACCTTCATACAATTTCCTCATCATACAACTCATATTCTACTTTACACAATATTCATCATGCTACCATAAGCATATAAACAAGCACATAAGCATATAATCTACTTAAACAAGCATATAATCAAAGCTTAAAATTAAACTAACCATAAATAAAGCAAGCTTAAACCATACAAGTGAATAAATCCTTATGGATTTTTCACCACAAACAAGGTCATCTCCTCACCACCAACATATGATTGATGAGGGTAATCTCCCTCTTACCTCAAGGAAGACAAAATCCACCAAGTTGTCTTGCTTCAAGAATTTCGTGAACCTCCCAAAGAAAACTCTAGCAAGCTTAAACCAAACCAAAGTCACAAACAAAGCTTGAAAAAGAAAAATCATAGAACAATCATGGTTTAGAAACTCAAAAACCAACTTAGAAACAAAAAAGAAGAATTTTTACCTTGAAATCTTAAGAACACTAACTTGTAGAAATGGTAGAAGATGAAGGATTTTGCTGAAGTCTTCAACATAGAAGTGTCTTAGAATGATGTTTAGATGTAGGAAATAAGCTTGGATGAAATTTTAGAAGCTTGGATGGTTGTCTTTGGGTGCTTGGCCGTATGATGTCTTGGAGAGAAATGGAGAGAAAAGTTTGAAGAGCTTTACTTTAGGAAATGGTCAATAATGATCAAGATGACTAATAATTGGTGTCTTCAGACTTTGCTAAGCTCCTAAGCCTTCATAAAACCGTCCCCCCTTCTTGCATTCTCAAAATGTGACCAATCTCACTAGCCATTATTTGAAGCATTCCTAACCATTGATTAGTTTAATGGTTATGATTAATGTAGATTCTAGGTATAGCCTTTAGATTAGAAGACTTAATCTAGGCCATTGGATCTTTCTCTTAGAAATCTTAGCCAATAGATGTATCTTTAAAAAGAAGGGTCAAGATTGCTTATTCAAACTTTACATCCAATGGTCATAAATGGTCCTAGCCACTTTATAAGACTAAATCTCCACCGTTGATTGAATCCACATCCAACGATCATAAATGATCCCTGCCACTAATTTTGACTTCTTCATACTAGTAGCACATGGCTATCACCTAGCTATAGCTACAAGAAATTATTACTCACATAATAAAAATTACTGATCACAAACCAGTAATTATTGTACAGCGAATAATAAAATCACAGTATAAGAAAAATTAGTAACTGTATTCGTTTTCGAGTTTAGTAAGATTCTCCGACCCCGCATCAACAATACAAAATTTTCTGGCCATTAAAAATTTTTAGTGTTTCTTAGCACACTGTGGGTCCTATAGACGACCCAAAATATTACTAAAATATTTTTATTCTTAGAAAAATCTAGAAAAATTCTCAAAAATCATAAAAATTAGAAAATTAATATTTGTGCAGAAAAAATGAAAATCGGGATGTTACAACTCTCCCCTGCTAAAAAAAATTTTGTCCTCGAAATTTACTGTAACGCCCTAATTTTTAGAAAATATTCTGAATGTACTGTTTTCTGTTTTTCATGCTTTTGTATGAATGACCGTTGTGTCCCTATTTTTCTGTTCTCGATTTCTGTATGAAAACAATTACGATAATACTGGCTCAAATTTTATTTGATCGTTTTACGTAATTTGTTTCGAGTCGGAAAAATGAAAATTTTTCTGAGCTACTGTATTAATTTTTCTGAAAGATATACCGCTATATAATACTGCTGGATATTTTATTTGAACGTTTTGGATGATTACCTACGTTGTGGGAAAAAATGAGAAAATGACCGTTACGTCCCGAACGTACTGTTTTCGTTTTTTTTGTCTGTTTTTAATTGTTTTCTTCTTGATTCAATGCCTGAAAATACTATCTGTGATTTTATATGGACTTTTTGTGTGATTTGCTCCGAGGCAGGAAAATAATATTTTCCGGGCCGGGGAAAATCTTATTTTATTATTTAGAATTGGGGGATCTTACTTAACCCGATTCTGAATGAGACTAAAAATAATCTTTTAATTTTTAGGATTTAATCACAAATAAAATAATTTTATATTATTATAATATTATTTTATGAGTCAGTATGTTTTAGTGACAGTAGACCCGGAAATATTTTGCAAGACCCACGATTAGCAGAACGGTTAGATCGGTAGCTTAATTAATCACCGTAAGCTGTAGAACTTTCCAGAAACAGTGACTCAATGCTAGTGACTCACAGAGAGCATTTAATACTGTTGTGTGACTCAAAGATGTGAGTCACCGGGAACCAACCAATGGGAATCAAGCTTGCTCACCAAGGCTTGATCTTGGCCTTTGAATCATCCAATGGCTTGGATGAAGCCAAGCAAGGTGCCCACCTTGCACCTCACTTGAAGTCCACGGCCAAGAGGCCTTAGGAGACCTAAAATCACTTTCTTCTTCATCACTTTTCTCTCTTCTCTCTCATCAAGAACCCTAGCCACCATTGTTGTTCTTTTTCTCCTTCCATTCGGCCAAGCTTGTTTCCTAACCATCCAACCATTCAAAAATTTTTCTAACCAAGTTTCCTTAACCTAAACACCATTCTAAGAACCTTTGTAGTTGGGAGTTTCTTCAAATTCTTCCATCTAGGGCTTGGAAACCAACCTTGAAAGTTTTACCTAGAAGGTGAAATTTCATGCTTTTCTTTTCTCTCTTCTTTTTCAAAGTTCTAAGCCATGATTTTTCCATGGTTTAGCTTCTTTTTCATGGTTAGTAACATGTAGATTTTGTTTGAGATTTCTAGGTGTTTTTGGTGGTGAAAACCGTGACCTAGGAGGTGTGAAAGCAAGCCTTTTGTCTTCACTTAAGGTAAGAGGAAGACAATTCTTATCATCTCTTGATGGTGGTAAGAAGATGGAGCCATTTGTGATGTTTGTAGAATCCATAAGGATTCGGTGGTCATGTGTTATTTATGTGTGTATTTGTTAATTTTTGTGGTTGCTAGTAGTTTATGTGGTAATTGTTATTAGCTTTCTTGTTTGATGATTGTAATAATTTTGCATGTCTATTAGCTTTTGAAAGCATGTCTACAAGCTTTAATTTAGGTTGTATGTGTTAGAAAATATTTTTGCATGTGTTAGAAATATAATGCATGTGTTAGGATTGTATGATAAAGTATAGGATGTGAATAACATGTGTAAATTTGCATGAGTGTTCCAAAGAACACATCCAATAGCTCACGGCAATGACAAGTTTGGAGGACCAAAATGTTCTCTTGATTTTTTCCTAAAGTGTAACTTAATTAACCTAGGAGAATCAAGAAAGTTTCTAATTGATTTGATCAAAGAAAATGCATTTAGAAATCAAATGGTAAAAACTCAGTATTTTGGGCCAACATGCCTAAAGGATTAAATTGACTATTGTTAACTATTTTCTAAAATGATTTAATGAACTTAGACAATATAATACATTTGATATGGTTTACAAGGTGAAAGACATTTTGGAAATCAAATGCAAAAGTTTTATGAAATTTGGCCAACATGCCACTATAGGTAATCATGATTTCTAAAACTTGATTCTAAACCTTTTTCAATTAAAAAGAAACAATACAAGTTAAGAAGAAATTTTCTATAATGGTTTTTGAAGGAACCAATTGATTAGAAGTAAGTCTAAAGGGTTAAAAATTCATAATTTTATCATTAGGAAGGAAATACAGTAATGTTAAGAAATTTTCTAACATATAGCTCACTTTTGGTTTTGAAGCATGTTAGAGATTTCAAAAAGAATTAAATGATATGGTTAAAAATTAGGTAAATAGAAAATTTTATGGAAAATTTAGAAAACCATTATTATAAGTTTATAAACAAAATGCTGTCAATTTTTAGTAAAAATGAACCTATAAGATAGTAAAAATATCCTAATGACAGTATGCGGTATGAAAAACTATTCTACGTAGTTTAAAAGTACTAAGTACTATTTCTATCTGTTTAAACAGTAATTTTAATGGCATTCGAATGAGAAAATGATTTGAAAATCCTACGCGATTGAGAAAATGTATTAAAAAAAAAATGCTACGTGATTTTAAAATAGAAAAATATTTTTACCCGATTTTTAAACGTTTGTAAAAACGACGAGATTTCAAAAACGCGATAAAATTTCTACGCGATTGACCGTTACTATATTTATTTTTCGCTGTCGGGAAAATGTGAACCGTACGAGGCTTTTGAGGTTATTTATTTGTCGGGAAAAAGTGAACCCGTCATGGGCTTTACGCCATTGAGGGCATATTTTTATCTTGAGGGCATTTTCATAATTTCATATATTTGGAATTATGTTTTGTCTTTGTACCAATTTTTGGTGTTTTGGTTGACGAGAAGAATCACATCGTGTTGTCGATGCGATAAACGTAGTGTGGTTCATTGTTCTAATGAACTTGGAGACTTTAGTGTACGGGATCCCACATGTGGACAGTTGGTAGCTCCGCTGGGCCGTGGTAAACCGATAGCACACTAATGGACTCGACATTCACTATATTTAATCGAGGTTTGTAAAGTCAAGTAGTACATTGCCTATAGTGCCACAACGGGAGACCGTGAACTATACTACGCCTGGATGGTGGATTCCCAGTGCCGTAGGCTATTGACGCAACGTGTGACCGCGTAATAGTTGGTTGGGCAGCCGTGGTACTAATAGATTTTGCAAGTCATTCTCTCTGATATCTGTTTGGGTTTAGCTCCATGGAGTAGGGTTGTGTTTTGGTGTATTTGATTATATCTTGGATAATATTCCATTTTTTCTATTTATCTTTATCTGATAATATCTTGGAGGTTTTTACATCTTCTCTATTTATATTTATCTGATAATTCTTATGTTGGTTGTCCATTTCTTATCTTATTTTATCTGTGAGATTGATTTATCTATGTGGTTGTCTTTATTTGTGTTATATCTGTGATGTTCTGAAACACTAGGATATCTAATATGTAATCTATTCCATTATTATCACTGTTATAGCTTTTTCGTATTGTATGAACTGTATAGTTGTTATTTGTCGTCTTCTTATTGGCCGTGTTGTGATGATTTTATGTTGTCTTACCTCTTTATTGTATGTGTCTCTTGTCTATTTATTTTATGCGGTAAAGAGTTTGAAGAGGAAGAAGAGGAACAGCCTCTTGAGATCGTGTACCCTGAGGAAGAGGAAGGTCAGCAAGCCGACGATCAGTTTTACGATCAAGAACCATCCGATCATCCATATCCTCTGGATTGATTGTGTGGGATGGCGACGCCAGGATTTTTGGGATTCATAGAGCTGGTATTTCATGGAGGTGATCTGGCTTGGCATTTACGAGGAGATCGTGCTTCTGTTACATATGCAGGACGTATGACCGTGATTTTACGTCATCAGTTTGATGGAGAGCCCATTATGACTACGACGTTATTTCTGCACTTAGAGTTACCCTTATCCATTAGGCGTTATTGGGGTGCTGAAAACCCTGAGCCTAGTGAGATAAGCATCGTATCGACTGCGCGCGATCCCGTTATCGCCGTGTGTCGAGACATCCGGATATCTATCTCCCGATGATCATTTTCAGTGAGAGTGATCCATCGATGATTAGATAACCATGATATTTTTTTGGGCGCGTCGGCGTATGTACGTATATATTAACTCTTTTATTGCTTTCTTTACTTGTTTTTGTTTAAATAGTTGTAGTCTTAGTTGTAAATTATTTGTACAGAGTTTATAACTTAATCATATGTATATTATTAGTGATGATGTTTTTTTTTTATTTCGTATTTTTCGCATTATCTTTTTTATTACATATTTCGTCTATCAGGAATTATTTTACAACCCGTAATAATATTTAACAAATGTTCCGTAACTTGGGTAGATTTTATTTCTATTTCTTTTATTTTCTTTTATGTGTGACATCCTCCAAAGGGGTGTTACATTTACCATACCTCAGAACAATTGAGGATGTTGTTCCTTCATTTTGTCTTCTAGTTCCCATGTAGCATCTCCCGATGTTTCATTCCAGATCACTTTTACAAATAGAATATCCTTCCCTCTGAGCTGCTTCATCCTCCTGTCTTCAATCTTAATAGGAAGTGTCTCATACGTCAAATTTTCTTTCAATTGTACCTCATCAGGTTGAATAACATGAGTTGTGATGATCACATATTTTAGACATTAATAAACCCTCATTTTTAGTCATTTACACTCTCCATGTACTTAATTGATTAAGCCTAGTTATGTTTTGTAAGTTTGGACTCAAATTGGACTTAATTGATTTTTTCAGCACTATTTTGGTCTTACTGTTTGTTTACGTATTTCACCATATCTTGAGTTCTAAATGTCTGATAATTATGAATTTTATCTTGTAGGAAAGATAAGAGAGAGCTCTACAACTTTGATGAGAGCTCAAAGTCTCAATCAGACATCTAGTAGAGCTAATTGGGCTTGGAAGACAAAACACGAGTTTTGTGTCTGAAACCCGAACAGTGTACAGTAATCGAGCATAATTCGAGTTTGGGCTTATAAAATGGGCTGAAAATTTGGAATATGAAAGTTAAGACCCATATCTACAACTTTCATGTTGAACACGCGGGTGACCCGGGTTCAATCCCCAGCAACGGCGCCAAAAACTTGACTGCGGGATTTAAAGATGCAAACTCAAGTGCAGGTTGTCTCAAGTAGTAAATTTCTCGGGAGTCCGAGGTCGATCCACAGGGAATTGATGAAGAAAAATTAATTGAGGTAAGAAGAGGATTTGTCACAACACCAAAAGTAATAAAATAAGTTCACAAATGAATTTAAGGGCTTGCTTGGGTTAGGAGATCCACTCTTGGTAATAAATTAAAGATAAAATTATTTCTCTTTTTAACTCAATTGAAATCCACACACAACGGAGGTTCCAATCGGAAAATATAACATTCAAAGTTCAATTATATATGTAATCATATTATGATTCCTTTAATTATCTACCAATATTTGTAAATGAGTTCAAGCATTCACTGTGCCAATCCTATTGTCTACAATAAATCAAGATCTCCATTAACAAAGAAGGTTTCTAAATTGATTGGAAACAAAATACAACACATATAATGTTCATTTAATAATATATCATTTAAGCACAAGAAATAAAATAATCTAACCTTATTTCATTACCAAGAGCTTCACTCTTTCAAGCAAGATGAAGATTTAGTTACTCATGGATAAGAAGAAAGAAAGAGAGAAGAAGAGAAAGATGAACATGACTTCAATT
The DNA here is from genome assembly GCA_029884605.1 of Ormosia emarginata. Taxonomy (NCBI): domain Eukaryota; kingdom Viridiplantae; phylum Streptophyta; class Magnoliopsida; order Fabales; family Fabaceae; genus Ormosia; species Ormosia emarginata. The sequence goes on along the minus strand of JAQQTP010000056.1, from coordinate 6,522,569 downwards.
TAGAACAAGAGAAAATTACAACAAAGGAAAACAATAAACAAGCATAACCTTAACTTGTACAAACTAAGCCTATAACACCCAGTGCTTAACACTTGAGTGCCTTTTATAGAAGAGTAGGGATACAAAATGACAAGGAGAATGATTAAGAGTAGGTGGATTAGTGGGTGGAGTGGTTGGATGATTGGTTAGGTGGTTGGATTATTGAATTAGTGGTTGGATTATTGAGATTCTTTGTCTCCAAAATCATTCATTGCTTAACTCATTGATTCCGCCATTTTTGAGCCAAGTGGTCTTCATGAAAGTTCTAGGAAATTGTCTAAGCTTTCCAATGGCTCTGGAATCACCCAAAAATTCGTCCTACAGCCCAAGATATGACCCAATTACTACAGACTGTTCAGGCCCAGTTTTAACACCTCTATTTTGACTTTCAGACCCAATATCACCATCAAGGAGCCCGAATCAAGTTTTGTGTTCAACATGAAACTTGATTCGGGCTCCTTGATGGTGATATTAGGTCTGAAAGTCAAAATAGAGGTGCTGAAATTAGGCCTGAACAGTCTGTAGTAATTGGGTCATATCTTAGGTTGTAGGACGAATTTTTGGATGATTCCAGAGCCATTGGAAAGCTTAGACAATTTCCTAGAACTTTCATGAAGACCACTTGGCTCAAAAACGACGGAATCAATGAGTTAAGCAATGAATGATTTCGGAGACAAAGAATCTCAATAATCCAACCACTAATTCAATAATCCAACCACCTAACCAATCATCCAACCACTCCACCTACTAATCCACCTACTCTTAATCATTCTCCTTGTCATTTTGTATCCCTACTCTTCTATAAAAGGCACTCAAGTGTTAAGCACTGGGTGTTATAGGCTTAGTTTGTACAAGTTAAGGTTATGCTTGTTTATTGTTTTCCTTTGTTGTAATTTTCTCTTGTTCTAAATTGAAGTCATGTTCATCTTTCTCTTCTTCTCTCTTTCTTTCTTCTTATCCATGAGTAACTCAATCTTCATCTTGCTTGGGTGAAAGAGTGAAGCTCTTAGTAATGAAATAAGGTTAGATTATTTTATTTCTTGTGCTTAAATGATATATTATTAAATGAACATTATATGTGTTGTATTTTGTTTCCAATCAATTTAGAAACCTTCTTTGTTAATGGAGATCTTGATTTATTGTAGACAATAGGATTGGCACAGTGAATGCTTGAACTCATTTACAAATGTTGGTAGATAATTAAAGGAATCATAATATGATTATATATATAATTGAACTTTGAATGTTATATTTTCCGATTGGAACCTCCGTTATGTGTGGATTTCAATTGAGTTAAAAAGAGAAATAATCTTATCTTTAATTTATTACCAAGAGTGGATCTCCTAACTCAAGCAAGTCCTTAAATTCATTTGTGAACTTATTTTATTACTTTTGGTGTTGTGACAAATCCTCTTCTTACCTCAATTAATTTTTCTTCATCAATTCCCTGTGGATCGACCTCGGATTCTCGAGAAATTTACTACTTGAGACAACCTGCATTGGGTTTGCATCTTTAAATCCCGCAATAAGTTTTTGGCGCTGCCGGGACTTGATTTGAAGTTTCGATTTATTGAGGTTCGTTTTCTTTAATAAAATCTATTCTCTCTTCTCCTCACTCGGAGCAAAAGATCGGCTTGCCGATCCTTCGGTTTCTTTACTAACTCTCTAACTTTCTAACTATCTAACTCTAACTTACTAACTTTCTAACTTTTATATTTATGCCATTTATTTTTACTTTTTTATTTTTGTCATTTTTTTTCGTCATGGGGTAACTCTCCCTTTTATTTTACGCACTAACTTAGTGGGGAAACTTTCCCTTTTACTTTTCTCATTATTTATTTTTCTCGTAATCTAATTTAATAAAATAATATTTCTTCTTCTCTTCTCTTTCACGCCTCTGTGGGGCTCATGTCACTCTCCGATTTTCATTTTTAAATTTACTTTCTAGTACTTTATTTTCTCGTATTTTAATTTTCTGCACTTTATTTTATTTTTATTTTTGGGTGGTTGGTTTATTACCCCATCCTTGTTAATATTTAATGGTGGGTTACACCGCCAGCTTGTACATTATTTTTGTTTATTTATTTTAAGTTATTTATGTATTTATGCTTAATTGGTATCGTGATTTAAATTCTAGTCGTTTAGTTAAAATTAATTCTGGTACTTTATATATTGACTTGTTTGAATCACAATCACACACAATTGACACAATGGCTAACAATGAAAGTGTACATGATGAATATGAAAATCAACCGTTGCGAACCATGCGTGAATATTTGCAACCACCTCGAAGTTCTAGTCCATCATGTTTTATTTTTCCACTCAATGCCAACAATTTTAGATTTAAGCCAGGTATGATTTCTTTACTTCCTAATTTTCATGGTTTAGAATCTGAAAGTCCATATTTACATCTGAAAGAATTTGATGAAGTATGTATTGCCTTCAATGATCAAAATTGCACTGAAGAGATTGTTAAGCTCAAATTGTTTCCTTTTTCTTTAAAAGATAAAGCAAAATCTTGGCTTAACACTTTGAATCCAAGATCAATTGGCACATGACAAGAAATGCAAGGTGAGTTCTTAAAGAAATTTTTTCCAATACATAAAACCAATGCTATGAAAAGACAAATCCACAATTTTTCCCAAAATTCAAATGAAGCATATTTTCAATGTTGGGAACGATTTAAAGATTTGTTAAATTCTTGTCCACATCATGGTTTTGAAAAATGGCGCAGTATAAGCTTCTTTTATGAAGGTTTAACACCTGAAACTAAACAATTTGTGGAAACAATGTGCAATGGTGAGTTTCTTGATAAAGAACCTGATGAAGCTTTAGACTATTTGAACCAGTTGGCTGAAAATTCTCAATCTTGGCATAGTACTAACACTTCTGAAAATTCAATTAGATCTAACCTTGCTAGTGCTAATAAAGGAAAATATCACCTTAGTCAAGAGGACGATCTAAATGCTAGATTTGCCAGTTTGGCTAGAAAGGTTGAAGCCATGGAATTAAGAAAAGCAAAAGAAATCAAATCTGTGCAAAATGAAGAAATTTGTGGCATTTGTGATGATTTAGGACACTCAATGTAACACCCTTCTAAGGGCATCACATTTCTGACTCCCGACTCATAATCTGAAAAGAAGTTTGCACAAAGTTTGAGTTATAAAAGATGGGTTTTAAAATTTCTTTCTTACTGAAACATAAACTTTCTGAAATTCATAAGTAATACGGAAAAATATATTAAAACAGACTCATATACAATACTGACACCAATTAATATTTAATAACTTAAAGAGAAATATAAAACTTACAGACTCTTTTTTTTTAACAGTAGTAACCCTATGACAGGTTCTACTTAATAGCACGGTATAACACTAACGTTAAAACTTAACATACTTATTCCTTCTTGTATCCATCTGGATGCATCAGACATCTGTTCTATGTCAACACTACACACCTTCGAGTCCTGAATGTCCACTCCTTATTGTTGTCACCAATCTCAGAGTATCTATCCCCCGTTATGTCTAAGACAACTCATTCTTTCTACTGTTTAATTTAAACAATACAGACACAGCAAGACAACATAACAAAGAGGTGAGATCACCTACGCCAATACCAACATGGCAGCACAGAGATAACACAAGCAGCATATCATACAGATAGATTATATCACAATTATGACCATGCAATCAACATTAATCAACTATCATCATCATCATCCAAGTATTCAAAACAATTGTCATAGCCAATATTCCTCAATTAATATATCACACAGATATAAATGTTCAGATTATGCATGTACACAAGACTCGATTTCCTACTCCATGGAGCTAAAACTCAGTCGGAGAAATGATCGAAAAGATCTGCTGTACCACGTGCCTCGGACCACGTGCTTTAATTCTCATTTCAATTTTTGCACATCTAGCACATACACGACAGTCTTTATCAGATCTTGATTAAGAATAGTGTCTCGGTCCGGATCATCGGTGTGTTGCATCGGTCTAACCTACGGGAAGAAGCGCGACCAACCACCCGTGTAGGCAACCCGCACCCCGATGCCCCCAAGGTCAACAAGTGACCTACACTACGCATATCGCACCCACTCAAGAGGTGTGTTTCTCCTAGGCAATCAATCATATCCAAATCCTCATCGACCATTTCAATGCATGTATAATGCACCAAATCCAATCATAGACAAATATGTCATTTTCTCACTGGTTCAACAGTAATCATACTGTACTTTCAACAGCGAAAATCAAGTTATCACGTTTTCATAGTTGTAAAACACTTTTACCGTATTTTCACAATCGCGTAACATTTCTGTTACGTTTTCACAATCCAAAAACATTTCTGTTATGTTTTCACAATACCATAACACTTCTCTTATATTTTCACAATACCGTAACACTTTTGTTACGTTTTTAAAATTTTAAAACGTTTTTATTACGTTTTCACAATACCGTAACACTACTGTTACATTTACAAAATTTCGTAACATTTCTGTTACGTTTTCAAAATGTTGCAACTCTTCTGTTGCACTTTTAAACCACGTATTAATTTTTAACGTTTTTCTCAATCTCATAAAAACATACGTTTCTCAAATCGCATGGTATTTTTCCACTGTTTCAAAATTGCGTAACTTAAAAATCATTCTTTTACGTCACGTAAATCATTTTCTATCATTCTCAAAATATTTAAAATACTTTCCAAATCTCATAACAATTTTCTATCATTTTCACAATCACGTAAAAATATTCTGTCACTATTCAAATTACGTAGTGATTTTTTAACAATATTTCAGTCGTGTAAAATATTTAAACGCTTTCCAAATCGTGTAGAAATATTTAAACATTTTTCAAATCGCGTAGAAATATTTTACTGTATTTCAAATTGTTTTAAGATACGTAAAATATTTTTCAACATTTTTCAATCACATAAAATATTCCTCAAAATTCCAAACATTATTTTGGACTCAAATAAATCAATATTATTTTTAACACATTGTTCAAAATTGCGTAGCTTAAAAATCACGCTTTTTAAGATCGTAAAACATTTTTTCATCACAATTTCATTACAGAAAATATTTCTTAACCTTCAAAAATTCCTTTTCAACTTTTCTCAAAATAATATAACTTTATATTTCATTTAATATATTTTCTTACTCAAGAAAATATTTTTCCACAGTTCTTTACTCAAGAAATTCTTTTTCAAAATATACTTCACAAAAATCACTTTTCTATTGATGTAAATCAACGTTTCAAAACTTAACATTTTTCTAACGTATTTCTAAACTTGAAAATAAGTTATACGTTAAGTAAATTTTCAAAACACCATTATATTCTCCATTTTTCTCAAATCATTTCCAAACACAACCTTCTTCAAAATAAATTGAAGTTCAAAACATTTTCGTTTACAAAAACTTGATTTTCTTAAGTGATAAACGCTCTGATTCCCTTTCCAAAATCCTTGTATTAAATCCAGTTACGTTTCCACTTTGAAATTCACTTTGTTTATAAAAATCAAGGCATTACAAGCCTTAAAAAAATGTGGACATGACTGTTGAAATCATCAAAACATTTTTTTTCTTCTAAATCAATATGGTTTTACACAAACAAAACCATTAAAGCCATCAAATACTTTTCCTTTTAAATTGATATGGTTTTACACAAACAAAACCATTAAAATTTTGTTTTCAAAACCGAAATACCAATGGTTATAAAACCAAACCCATTTGTTCAAATTCATTTTTACTTTCTTTACAAATTCTTTTTCACTTTCTTTGCAAATCCTTAAAATCAACGTTTGCCCGTTTCATTCAAAACTCATGTTTAGAAAACACTTAGGATCTTTTTACACAAAATAAATCAATAAAAATTCCTCCAAAAATCATATTCTTGTTCTCTTGAAAAACAAATCCTTTGTTTATTTTCCATACTCTTCAAATCATCCATTTTCATCTTTCATGAAAATATTAATTTGTGAACACCTATTTTAAGGTGTCTTGTTCGAAATCCACCATGTTCTAAGTACTCAAAAATTAATTCTTTTGTTCTTGAAAATTTTCAACATGAACCCTAATCAAGGGCATCAAAACCGTAGCTCTTCCTTGGCTATTGGAGCCAAAAATCAATTTCCTTTCCACCATCAAGTCATGGCATATACATATATATTTCATCATAAATAATATAAGCATACCATCAAAGCCATAAAAGCATGTGTAGCATATCAAGCATATCATCAAAGCTATAAAATCATGCAAAGCATATCAAGCATAGAAAATTAATCAAAGTTCATAAACACCCACAAATGAATTACATGACCATGGATATGAATCCTCACATGGATTCCACATCCATCAAATAAAATACCATCTCTCACCACCATGCTTGGTTGGTGAGATGGATCTCCCCCTTACCTCTTGAAGATCCTTAAAAACTTCTTGTTTTGCTTCTTTTTCCAAGTCCTTCATCACCAAGAGCTTCTCAAATACAAAACAAAATACATAAAAATTAGTATACTAAGCTTGATTAAGAGGAACCATGGATCAAACATGGTTTAGATCATGAAAAAGAGAGAAGAAAATAAAGTTTCCTTATACTTCACCTCAAAAACCCAATAACTTTGATCTTGAAGAAACTCCTTGAAGATGAATGATTTAGAAGAAGTCTTCAACATGAAAGTTGCTTAGAACATCATGTAGATTCAAGATCTATGGTTGGATGAAATTAAAAGAGCTTGGATGGTGATTTTAGGGATTTTGACCGAATGATATCTCTTGAAGAACAAAGATGAAATTTTTGATTTTTGATAGAAACTTGAAGCTTGGATTTGAAGATCAAGATGAATGATTTTGGAAAAACTCATAACTAGAGATGTTCTTAGAATGGTGTTTAGGTTTAGAAAATCAAGTTGGATGAAATTTTTGAGTGATGGAAGGTGCTCTTGGATGTCAAGACCGAACCATGCTAGAAGGAGAAGGAGAGAAAATTTTCTAAGAGCTTTGCTTGAAGGAAAGTTTCAAGAATGATCAAGTATGGTCAATAATGACCAAAGGTGACCAATATGGTCTTCAAAGCTCCCAAAATCAGACCAAAACCGTGCCCCCCCTTCATGCATTCTCCTTGAGTGCAAAAAAATCAAAAGTAAGCCATTATGATGTCTAACTTGACCAAGACATGCAAAAAATGACATAAAGGTTGTCTCTTTGTTTCTAAACACTCCAAAACCATCACCTTCTCTTCATAATGCATTCAATAAAGTTGTCTTCATTATTTGCCACCATTTGAAGCATTTCTAGCCATTGATTAATTCAATGGTTAGGATTTAGGTAGATTTTTAATTTTAGAAAGACTAAATCTGCGTTGGATTTTTCTCCTTTAAATTCTAGCCTTTAGATGTGTCTCCAAAATTAATGGTCAAGATTGCTTCTTCAAACTTTAAATCCAAGGGTCCTAATTAGTCTTTGCTACTTTAGAAGACCAAATCTCCACCATTGATTGATTCTTCATCTAATGGTCATAAATGGTCTTTGTTACTTTTGAAGATTAAATCTCCACCCTTGATTTAATCTAAATCCAATGGTTATAAATGGTCTTTGTCATTTTTCAAGACCAATTCTACACCTTTGATTATATCTATGGTTGATATCAAAGCCTTCCTAACTAAGCTTATTCTCACACCATTGATTAAATCAATGGTTATTATCCAAGGCTTCTTTATTAAGTTTGTTTCTTAACCTTTGATTAAATCAATGGTTAATATTCAAACTATGTATTCTCATCCAAGGGTATAGATCAAGTCAAGCTCTCTTTGTTGACTACGCATCATAATATTTATTCTTGTATCCTACAAATAATATTTTTACTGAATTTTTATCATCCGATAATTAAATACAGGATCAAAACACAAGATCAATAAAATTTTAAAAGCGTTTCCTGATTCAGGTTTAGTAAGATCCCTTGTCTCCGTCTAAACAGTACAAATTTTTCTATGCGTAGAAAAATTTTTGCTTTGCGGGACCCACCTAGGCCCACATACCCCTTGCGGGGCCCACAGACAGGAAAAATTTCAAAATCATCCATAAAATCACAAAAATTAGAAAATTCACAAATATCCAATCAGATTACGTAAATTAATTACCTAACGGTAAAAATTAAATTACGTAAAGTTTTCCCCGGCCCGAAAATTTTTATTTTCCTGACACGGAGTAAATCACTCAAAACGATCAAATACGCTGACGAAATAATCAAAATAATTTTACAGTGCACAGAAATTACTAAACAGTAAAATTCTGTTAACTGTCAAAATTACTGTTTAAGAGATACGGAAATTTGGGGTGTTACACTCAACACATGAATGTCCTAAAATTCCTGTTTTTAAAGAAGTTGTACATGAGCAGATAAATGCAATGAATAATTTTAACAAGCCATTTACTTCTTCTTTTTCAGATACATACAATCCAAGATGGATAAATCACCCGAATTTCAGTTGGAGGAATAATAATCAGTCACAATTCGTGCAACCACCACCTCCTCAGGCACAACAGGACTCTCAAAATTCTCAAGGATATGCACCTTATGTCCCACCATATAGGAAAAACCTTGAAGAAACACTGCATGCATTCATAGAAAATCAAGAGGCCATTAATAAAAAAAATAATCAAACCATGATTGACATAAAAGAAACTTTTGCCAAACTTACTTCTGCTCTCACCATTCATGAGAAAGGAAAATTTCCTTCTCAACCTCAACCAAATCCCAAAGGTCAGTACAGTCTAAATGAGGGGAGTTCAGAAAACCAACAAATGGACCAAGTCCAGTCAGTGATAACTCTTAGGAGTGGAAAGGTTGTTGAAAAACAAATCCTCGAATCTTGTGAGAAAGAAGATGAGCCAATTCCCCAAGAAAATGAAGAAGTTGACCAAAAGGAGACCAAACTCTCGCCTTCACCCCCATTTCCTCAAGCATTGAAAAATCCAAAGAAATTGGACCATAACACTGGAATTTTTGAAATTTTGAAACAAGTGAAAATTAATATTCCTCTGTTAGATGCTATCAAACAGATTCCTTCTTATGCCAAATATTTGAAGGACTTGTGCACTGTTAAAAGAAAATTAAATGTGAAAAAGAAAGCATTTTTGGAAGAACAGGTAAGCTCCATTCTTCAAAATAATAATGCGTTGAAATATAAAGACCCTGATTGTCCTACAGTTTCATGCATTATTGGAGCACATAAAATTGAAAAAGCTTTACTTGATCTTGGTGCTAGTGTCAATTTGCTTCCATATTCAGTTTATCAGCAACTCAACTTAGGTGAGTTAAAACCAACTTCTGTAACTCTTCTACTTGCAGATAGATCAATTAAAATTCCAAGAGGAATAGTGGAAGATGTGTTGGTTCAAGTTGATAAATTCATATATCCTATGGATTTCATTGTCTTGGATACTGAATCTCTGGTTGATAGTTGCAAGTCAATTCCTCGTTATTTTAGGTCGTCCATTTTTAGCAACATCTAATGCTTTGATAAATTGCGAGAAATGGAGTGGTGAAGCTAACATTTGGAAACATGATACTGGATCTCAATGTTTTTAACATGTGCAAGCAACCACAGGAAGTCATTGATGAAAATGAGAAAGTTGAAGAAATTGAAGCCATTATAGATGATCATCTTCAAAAAGGGAGTTCTTCTGACCCATTAGAAGTTTGTTTAATTAATTCATTTGATTTGCTTGATTGTATAGAGGAAATAGAATACAAAGGAAGAAAGCCAAAATTCGAAGAGCTAAAACCCATGAATGATAATGCCCATGAAGAAGTACCCACACCGGAACTAAAGCCATTACTTGTTGGGTTGAAGTACACATTTTTGGGAGAAAAGAAAAGCTTTCCTATGGTAATTTCCTCGTCTCTTACTGAAGAACAAGAAGGAAAGATGTCGCCTCAATGGACGCACCAAGATAGAAGGAAATTTCTGACAAAGGTGAAAATTTTTTATTGGGATGACCCATACTTGTTCAAACATTATCCTGACCAAATTTTTCAGAGATGCGTGCCAGAGAGTGAGGTAGGTAGTGTCATTAAATTTTGTCACTCAGAAGTATGTGGAGGTCACTTTTCTTCAAAGAAAATAGCTGCGAAAATCTTGCAGTGCGGATTTTATTAGCCCACTTTATTTAAGGACTGCTATACTTTTTGCAAAAGTTGTGAAAATTGTCAAAAGACAAATCCAATAAAATCCACAATCAAGACAATTTTGAGAAAATCTTTTGAAATTGGTCAAAAAGTTCTGCTTTATGATTCTCACCTGCACCTATTCCCTAGAAAATTGAGATCTAGCCAGAGTGGTCCTTTTGTTGTCAAACACGTGTATCCTCATGGGGATATTGTGAATCTTAGGAATGGTAATGTGTTTAAAGTTAATGGACAAAGGCTCAAACCATTGCTGAAAAAACCAAGTTGATGAGTTCTTTGTGTTGCCAGTTAAGTGGCGGATACGGTACCCCGTGACTCTTAAGTCGGTTTGTTTTTCAGTTTCCCAAAATAACTGAATCCTTCTTCTCCTTTAAAATAGATGTCATTCTTTTAAACCTGAGAAAACATTTTCCTTCTCTCCTTCAAAATGCTCTGAAAAAAATCTACAAGATTCAATGTGAAAGATTGAGACTGTTAATGCACAAAGGTATGCCAGAAGATGTACGCTAGATAATTGAAGCAAAGGTCTGACTAGCAGGTGAGTCTTCAATTTCATTTGACTCATACATGCTAGGTCTTGGAAGAAGTTTGTATTCTAAAAGGAGAAGAGTAAAAAGGTTACAAGTCTGTTATAAATGTGGACGATGGAATTGTAACAAGTGATGTCGTACTTTGGGGATGGTTTCCGCAAACAGAGAAAATAAAATTTTCTTCATTAAGAATGGACTGAGTGAGGAGTCATTAGATGATATCTTATTGACTCTTGAGACGCATTCTTGTGGATTGGTGCATCGTGAAATTCTTAATTTGTGGAATCTCTTCAAGGATGAAGAAAAACGCTACGATCTTGGGAATCGACTCTAAAAGACCCTGTTTGCCACTTGATAAGAAAATTGGATGGGAAGCTTATCCTCGACTCATAGAAGGCGTTTAAGCCGTTACTGGACGTTAAACCAGAGGCAGATGTGAGCCATATCCACAACAATCTGTACATATCATCTTCTTCTTCTTCATGTAATCTTTAAAAAAAAGAGAAAAAAATTTCAAAAAAAAAGAAAAAGAAAAAAAAATATTTGAACAAGGGCGATCCGGAAGGAGTACCATGGCTTTAATTAGTTGTGGAGCCCCAGCCTTTGGTTGACCCGTCATTGACTCGGGTGGACCTTTGCACGTTTTTTGTTTTTTTTAAAAAAAGTTCGTGAGTGTCTCATCGCCCGGTGACACGCAAGATAAAGATATGCCACTCTTTTGCACTCATGGCCTAGATATAGATAAAAATACGCCATAAAAGCTGTACATACAGGTATGTCATCATTTGCTATTATATCTCTTTTATCTTTGTATGATTTTACTGTATTTTGATTTTGGACAGACGATCCTTTGAGCAGGGTCCTTCAGGGGTTTCTAGACTTCTTTACCCTGATGGTTTTCTTGACGTCACATAAAAAAAATAATCCTTTACCTTTGATCTTTGATCCTGATCCAGCAATAACTCAGATAGATTGGTCAGCAAGAGGCAGTGAGGGAAACAGGATGAAAAATGAGCCAGATTTGACACTTCGTTTAAAGCTTTCCTTTACTTTGGATTTATCATACTTTGTTTTTGTTTAAATTTGTGTCAGTTTTCTCCAACAGGTAATATCTTCTATCCTTTACTCATCTATATTTTAACATTGAGGACAATGTTGTGATCTAGTTCGGGGGGAAGGACAGTTGACCCTAAAAAAAAAATTTTTTTGTTTTGTTTGGGAAGTATGATATGATTGTTATGAACTTACTAAACCAATTAGTGATGGTAGAGTAAAGAGTAAATTTTGGAAATAATTTTTTTACTCTTGAGACGCATCTTAATTGGTGGCAGAGTAAGGAGTTTTTTAGGTAGTAATTAATTAGTACTGATTTGTGAAAGTAACAAAGTTTTTGTCTTTTGATTTCCTTTGAAAGATTCAAGCGAAGGCACTCTCACATCCTTTGAAGCAATTGAAATTTAGGAATCATAGTATGATTGAATAAATTATCTTCTTTCTTAAATTTCACATGCTTGGTTATGGATGTTGAATTGGTGGATTGAGAATGATAGAAATATGCCTTGTGAGATTTTGAGCCTATTGATGAATGGATTGAATATCTGTACCATTCTCTTCTTTCTTGTGTGATTTTCACTCATGGAATTGTTACTCTAGAACTTGCTTTGATTCTTTTTGAGGCTACATTTTCACATGCATATATTAATATGATTGAGGCATTTTGAAATAGCTACTTTGATCAAATAGCCATCCTTGTATATTTTCCATTGTGTAACCCCTTTGAGACTTGTTTGACCATTTCTTGTTTTAAGCTCATTTCATCCTTCAAAAAAAAAGAAAAAAAAGAGAAAAAAAAACATGTTTTTACCCAACCTTAGGGAATAAGAGAGCATTGACCTTGTTCTTAAACAAGTGTGGGGGTGTGTGTGCAAAATGATAAAAAAAAAAATTTATTGACCACCGTTACAATCAAAGGATTATCAGAATAAAGGTGGATGCTTAGAAACAACAGGAAGAAAATGAGAATGTTCAAGTCTAACAACGAATTCAATTCACCAATTTAGGATTGATCTTCAACAAAACATTAGTCAAATATTGGTGATTGTCCTTTATGATGAATGCTCTCAAGCATTTTCTCCACTCTAACTGTACCATAATGCTCTTTTATTCTCTTTAGTATTTATCTTTTCATATCCATATTACCCCCTCTCCTTTACCATGACCCCATTACGACCTTGAATAAAGTCCTCTTGATTTTTGTATGCATGTGTTTTGAGTAGCGGAGAAGTAGAAGATAAGCAAGCTTATGGTAGTGCAATTGTTCATGAGTTGAATAAAGTGAAATACTTACCTTTTAAACACTTGAGAGATTGAGAGTGAATTCTGTAAGGATCTATCATTCTTGATTCATTCTTTTCAACTGAAGTTTCCTTGCTTGTTGGTTTGAGATGTGAAGAAATGTTACCTCATTAATGCTTTGATCCCTTGAATTTCTTGTTGCTCTTCTTGCTTCATCAAGTCTTTTAGAGTTTTTAGCTTTTGAGTCGGTGTCATTTTTCTTTGTCTCCTAACTTTGGTCTTATGTGTTTTGCCAAGGAGTGCAAAAAGCTAAGTGTAGGGGAATTTGATGATCACATATTTTAAACATTAATAAACCCTCATTTTTAGTCATTTACACTCTCCATGTACTTAATTGATTAAGCCTAGTTATGTTTTGTAAATTTGGACTCAAACTGGACTTAATTGATTTTTTCAGCACTATTTTGGTCTTACGTTGTTTCTGTATTTCGACCATATCTTGAGTTCTAAATGTCTGATAATTATGAATTTTACCTTGTAGGAAAGTTAAGAGAGATCTCTACAACTTTGATGAAGAGCTCAAAGTCTCAATCAGACATCTAGTAGAGCTAATTGGGCTTGGAAGACAGAACACAAGTTTTGTATCTAAAACCTGAACAGTGTACAGTAATCAGAGCATAATTCGAGTTTGGGCTTATAAAATGGGCTGACAATTTGGAATTTGAAAGTTAAGACCCATATCTACAACTTTCATGTTGAACACAAAACTTGATTCGGGCTCCTTGATGGTGATATTGGGTCTGAAAGTCAAAATAGAGGTGCTAAAACTGGGCCTGAACAGTCTGTAGTAATTGGGTCATATCTTGGGCTGTAGGACGAATTTTTAGGTGATTCTAGAGCCATTGGAAAGCTTAGACAATTTCCTAGAACTTTCATGAAAACCACTTGGCTCAAAAACGACGGAATCAATAAGTTAAGCAATGAATGATTTCGGACACAAAGAATCTCAATAATCCAACCACTAATTCAATAATCCAACCACCTAACCAATCATCCAACCACTCCACCCACTAATCCACCTACTCTTAATCATTCTCCTTGTCATTTTGTATCCCTACTCTTCTATAAAAGGCACTCAAGTGTTAAGCACTGGGTGTTAGGCTTAGTTTGTACAAGTTAAGGTTATGCTTGTTTATTGTTTTCCTTTGTTGTAATTTTCTCTTGTTCTAAATTGAAGTCATGTTCATCTTTCTCTTCTTCTCTCTTTCTTTCTTCTTATCCATGAGTAACTAAATCTTCATCTTGCTTAGGTGAAAGAATGAAGCTCTTGGTAATGAAATAAGGTTAGATTATTTTATTTCTTGTGCTTAAATGATATATTATTAAATGAACATTATACGTGTTGTATTTTGTTTCCAATCAATTTAGAAACCTTCTTTGTTAATGGAGATCTTGATTTATTGTAGACAATAGGATTGGCACAGTGAATGCTTGAACTCATTTACAAATGTTGGTAGATAATTAAAGGAATCATAATATGATTACATATATAATTGAACTTTGAATGTTATATTTTCTGATTGGAACCTCCGTTGTGTGTGGATTTCAATTGAGTTAAAAAGAGAAATAATCTTATCTTTAATTTATTACCAAGAGTGGATCTCCTAACCCAAGCAAACCCTTAAATTCATTTGTGAACTTATTTTATTACTTTTGGTGTTGTGACAAATCCTCTTTTTACCTCAATTAATTTTTCTTCATCATTTCCCTGTTGATCGACCTCGGACTCCCGAGAAATTTACTACTTGAAACAACCTGCACTTGAGTTTGCATCTTTAAATCCTGCAGTCAAGTTGGATCAGGAATACATTTTCTCAATTGAGATACATGGAAAATATTGTGCAAATTGGAAAGAAAAGGTAGCAAAGCAATTTGGTATGCGACTGGACCTATCCGACGAAGAATTTGATAAGGTCCAATAAACTTAGGAGTGAGTTTTCTGGATTTTATAACCCTTCCAACACCAATCGTAGGTGTAACTCATAAAAACACATGCTCACCTTCCTCAAATTCAAGAGGTCTTCTTCTTTTATCAGCATAGCTTTTCTGTCTACTTTGAGTCGCCTTCATTTTCTCTTGGATTATCTTCACCTTTTCAGTTGTTTATTGTATCATTTTAGGTCCAATAGTTATACTTTCACCATCCTGATACCAACACAAAGGTGTTCGGCATAGTCGTCCGTAAAGCGCTTTATAGGGTGTCATCCCTATACTTGAGTGAAAACTGTTGTTGTAGGTGAATTCTACCAAAGGTAAAAATTCATCCCAACTCTCTTTTTGTTCTAACACATAAGCTCGTAACAGATCTTCCAGTAATTATATTGTCCTTTCCGTTTGTCCATCCGTCTGCGGATATAAATAGAACTCAAATGAATATTAGTTCCCAAAGCTTCTTGGAGGCTTCGTCAAAACCTTGACGTAAATCTTGGATCCCTATCAAAAATGATACTAGTAGGTATACCATGAAGTCTTACGATTTCACCAATGTACACCCGGGTCAACTTTTCCAATGAATACCTGATATTGATTGACAAGAAGTGAGCTGATTTCGTACGCTTATCAACAACGACCCATATAGAATCATATCTTTTTCTGGTCTTTGGCAAACCCGTAATAAAATCCATTGCTATACTATCCCATTTCCATTCTGGAATAATTAGGGGTTGTAGCATACCCGCTGGTCTTTGATGTTCAACCTTCACTTTCTGACACACGAGACATGATGACACATGTTCAGCAACATCTTTCTTCATTCCAGGCCACCAAAATAATCGCTTCAGATCATGATACATTTTGGTCATTCCTGGATGTATACTCAATCTGCTGGTATGAGCTTCATCAAGAATCGCCTTTCTAAGATCAGAATCATTAGGTATACAGATTCTGCCTTTAAACATAAAAATCTCATCAGATCCTTCCTCAACCGTTGCAATTCCACCATGCTTCAACCGTTCTCTTTCTTATTGTAAAAATTGATCATCATATTGCTTTTCTTTAATTTTCTCAAGCATATCATTCAGAATAGTGACCTTATACAAACGCATCCTTCCAGAAGCTAATTCTATTAACAATCCCAAATCTCTGAATTGCTCTAACAGTTGTTACTCTTTGATCATAATAGCAGAAACACTGAGCATCTTCCTACTCAAAGCATCTGCCACAACATTTGCTTTTCTAGAATGATATTGGAGTTGAAAATCATAATCCTTCAAGACTTCTAACCATCTTCTTTGCCTCATGTTCAACTCCTTCTGATCAAACAAATATTTCAAACTTTTATGATCACTAAATATGTTAAACGTAGCTCCATGTAGAAAATGTCTCCAAATTTTGAATGCAAAGACAATTGCAGCTAATTCCAAATCATGCGCTGGATAATTCTTTTGATGCACCTTTAGTTGTCTTGAAGCATATGCTACCACTTTTCTATTTTGCATTAAAACACATTCTAATCCTTGATATGAAGCATCACAATATACTTCAAAAGATTCATTTGGATCTGGTAGAATCAACACCGGTGCAGTAGTTAACTTTTTCTTTAGTTCTTGAAAACTTTCCTCATACTTTTCTGTCCAGACAAACGCCTGGTTCTTCCTGGTGAGTTGTGTAAGAGGTCCAGCTATCTTGGAAAAACTTTCAATAAATCTTCGATAATATCCGGCTAATCCAACAAAACTTTGGATCTCAGTCACTGTAGTTGGCCTTTCCCACTGAAGAACCGTCTCCACCTTTGCTGGATCCACTGCAATTCCATCCTTTGAAATTACATGACCCAAAAATTAAACCTCGTTCAACCAAAATTCACATTTAGACAACTTTGCGTACAACTTCTTCTCCTTTAAAATATGAAGAACTATACTGAGATGTTCAGCATGCTCTTCCTGATTTTGAGAATAGATCAGAATGTCATCAATAAAAACGATGACAAATCTGTCTAGATACGGATGAAAAATCCTATTGATGTAATCCATGAATATAGCAGTAGTATTTGTCACTCCAAATGGCATTACAAGATACTCATAATGACCGTAACGCGTTCGAAAAGCTTTCTTAGGTATGTCCTCTACCTTGACACGAATTTGGTGATAACCCGATCGTAAATCTATCTTAGAGAAAATAGCTGCTCCTTTCATCTGGTCCATCAAATCATCAATTCTTAGAAAATGATATTTATTCTTGATTGTGACTTTGTTCAAGTAGCGATAATCCACACACAAGCGCGAAGATCCATCCTTCTTTTTGACTAACAGCACTGGAGCTCCCCAAGGTGAAACACTAGGTCGCACAAACTATTTTTCCAACAGTTCCTCCAATTGCTTCTTCAACTCTACTAACTCAGATGGTGACATCCGATACAGTTCAATCGAAATAGGACCCGCTCCTGGTACAAGATCAATAGAAAATTCTATCTCTCTTTCTGGTGGTAGTCCAGGTACATCGTCAGGGAAAACTTCAGGAAACTCACTTACAACAGGAATAACATTCATATCTTTTTCACTCTTGACTTCTAAAGAAGATAACAATATGTATCCTCGTGCTCCATCCCTCAATAAAGATTCGACTTGATTGGCAGTCAAAAATCTAGAAATCTCATCCTCTAGAAATACTAAGGTCTTTTTAGAAAAATCTAATAAAATATGGTTAGAAGATAACCAATCCATTCCTAAGATTATATCTATATCAGTAAAAGGCAAACAAATTAAATCAATAAAAAAGACTCAATTTTTGATAGTAACAGGACAATTTAGACAAACCTTAGAAGTACTAACAGGTTTGGCAGTAGGTGTAGAAACAATCAATTGGAAGTTCAAAGAAGACACAGGCAATTCCAAACGATCCACACAGTCGTTTGCAATAAACGAATGAGTTGCACCCGAATCATATAGTACAATTAAAAGATTGCCTGATATGACACCTTCTCCCTTGATAAGATCATCAGACTAAGAGACCTCGGCTCCACTCATCGTATAAACTCGTCTTACAGCTTGAGACTTGCCAGCACAAACATTGCTTACTAAAGGCTCCACCTTCACTTGATTACAATCCCTTGCAAAATGACCAAGTTTTCCATATCTAAAGCAAATGATTCCTCTGATCGTACAATCCTTCGTCATATGACCTTTTCCACACTTTCTACATCTCGTTGGCAATGCCATATTCTGACCAAAATGATTGTTACTGCTACCTCCTCCACATGACTGATGTTGTTGTTGCTTTCCCGGTGGTCGTATATACGGCTTTTGTTGAAATTGATTGATCTTACATTTCCTCTCCATTATACTTCTAGTTGCGACCATAAGATCATTGTCACGTCTTGCATCCACATTCTTACGTCTACTACGATCCATTGTCTTTCTTCAAAGACAACCAAATCAAAACACAATGAAACCAAACAATATATCTCTGTGTTCAGTGTCAGAGAAGCACACAACACAAACAAGACAAACCTATCCACAAACCCAAAAGACTCTAACTTGGGTTCTGATACCAACTAATGCAATACCCACCGTAGAGTATCACATTTAAGACTAATCCTAATATAACTTACCCCAGTTGTAAAAAAATTAATCTTATAAAAATACTGATTTTAAAATTTTTGTTTGTGGAATAACAAAAAATAATTTAAAAACCTTAAACGTGAAACATAATTAAAACTAACACACTATATTTTAGAGATTATAAAATATTTAAATATTATTGCAATACGAATTTCAAAATTTCTCTTTCGTGGATAACATAAAATTACCAAATTAAAGTAAGACAAGATACAAGAATAGACCAACATATATCTCTTGTACATTTCATAGAATATGAATATCTTTATTACATAAACCATATAAAACTCGACCTGGCCCAAGTTTACAACTCTAAAGATAAAAGTCCTTCTCAATAGATAAATTCCCTAGCCAGGAATGTTTTGACAGATAGAAATTCGAGTAAAATATACCTCGGAGTCATCCCGAGAAGTATAGCGAAGATTGTTCCACAACTCCCAGATAGGTAAAATGAGCTCTACATATGCACCATAAAGTAAGAAGTAATGATCCCATGGCGGATCTTACGTACAAATAGAGTAATATCACCACAATACTCTATATATCAAGAGTCCCAATGAACATGCCAAGTGTAACACCCTTATTGGGATGTCACATTTATGAATAAAATAAAATAAAGATAAATAAAATTCTACCCAAGTTGTAAAACATTTGTTACATAGTAATATGGGTTGTAAAAATTTTTTCGGTTAAACAGAATATTACGAAATAAAATAACATGAAACATAAAATAAACAAACTGTCATCACACATAATATACATATGATTTTGTTTTAAGTAGTACAAATAATTTACAACTATAAATATTTAAACCAAAACAGTAAATAAAGCAGTAAGAAGTTTATATATACAAAACGCAGATGCGCCCAAGTACACATCACAGAACTCTAACCCTCTGAAGGATCACTTTCGGATGAAACTTCAGGTGATAAGTATCCAGGATGCCTCGACCCTTTACGGACCCTAGTCCGTGTTGTCGACACGCTGCTAATCTCACTAGGCGCATCAAACATACCACCCCAATGACGCCTAAGAGATAGCGGTAGCTCTACATGTAAATATAACACAGTAGAAAAGATAGGCACTCCATCAAACTCTGTACGTATGGTCACAGTCAGACGCCATATGTACGTAACCGAATCTCTATCCTCTCGCAGACGCCAGGCTTCCGAGCCTCCATGAAAATCCAACCTTACAAAACCAAAGAATCCTGGTAGCGTCATACTCACACAATCAATCCAATGGGTATGGATGATCGGATGGTTCTTGGTCATCGAACTTATCCTCGGCTTGCTGCTGTTGCTCTTCCTCCTCTGGGTATACAAAATCAAGAGGTTGTTCCTCTTCCTCAAACTCTTTTATCATACAATTTAAAATACAGGAACACATACAATAAAGAGGTAAGACAATCTATATCACCACAAACATGGTAAATAAGAAAACGACAATACACACAGATATAACAGTTCATACCATATAGCATACTATAACAGCATAAATAATAATATAAAATAACACTAAAATTAAGTGTAACAACATCACATAATGTCACAGATAAAATGGTACAGATAATAATGTTATAATGCACAACACATAAATCATATGTAATGCGACTCAACCCTACTCCATGGAGCTACAACCACAGACATCAGAGAGAATGACTCGCAAGTTCTATTAGTACCTTAGGCTGCCCAACCAACTATTGCACTGTCTCACATTGTGTCTATAGCCCACTGTCCAAAACATCGTGGTGTAGTACACAGTCCAAATATCGTGTAACTACAGGCATTGTACTAACATAGTTCTTACAAGATCTTGATTAAGTATATGTGCGTGTCGAGATCACTAGTGTGTTACCAGTTACCACGGCCCAGAGGAGCGACCAATTGTCCATATGTGGAATAATCCGCACACTAATGCCTCCAAGTCCATAAAGAAATAAACCACACTACACTTATCACACCGACAACACGATGTAATTCACCTCGTCAATCAATTGCCAATTCCAAAACGAATCGACTTGACTCTAAAAATATGAATAGAACTATAATTACCAAAATACCCTTCAATCTCAAATAATTACTAAAACACCCTCAAACATCAAACGCAGTACGCCCCACTTGACAGTACTATTTCTGAATCTGTCTGGGTCCACCACTTTGGCCCGACAGTAAAACTTACTGTTTTCATCAATCGCGTAGAAATTTTATCGCGTTTTCACAATTTTGTCATTTTTACAAACGTTTTTAAATCGCGTAAATATATTTTACTATTTTGAAATCGCGTATTATTTTTAAATCGTTTTCTCAATCGTGAAAGATTTTTAAATCATTTTCTTGTCTGAATCCCTTAAAAATTACTATTTAAATAAACAGAAATAATATTTAATATGTTTGAGTTACGTAGAATATTTTTCATACCGTATACAATATATTGGATATCTTTTCTATCTTATTTGTCTATTTTTAACCAAAAATTGACAGTATTTTGCTTTGAAAATCTATAACAATGGTTTTCTAAATTTTTCTGTTAAAATTTCTTTTGATTATATTACAACCATCTAATTATACTTTTGAAAACTACTA
The DNA here is from genome assembly GCA_029884605.1 of Ormosia emarginata. Classification (NCBI taxonomy): domain Eukaryota; kingdom Viridiplantae; phylum Streptophyta; class Magnoliopsida; order Fabales; family Fabaceae; genus Ormosia; species Ormosia emarginata. The sequence goes on along the minus strand of JAQQTP010000056.1, from coordinate 6,501,315 downwards.
ACGGACTTCAAAACATAAAGTGAGCTCTACGTTAGAAATTTCACAAAAGCTATTGTATTTTCTCCTAAACAGTAAAATCATTAGTTTTAGCATTTTAAACTTAATCCAATCACTTTTATTCCTTAAAACTCATTGTACTAAAAATCTTTTTGACATTATTACTTAACCTTGATTGAAAACAATTTTTGAAACTAAAAACACTTAACTTTGGCATGTTGGCCGAAATCCATAAATTTGTCATTTGATCTATAGATTTGTTTTTCTTGCTCTAAATCAATTTGTATCTTGTCAATTTACCAAAGTTAATTAAATCACTCTTTTAGAAAATGGTTGATAACATTTTGGTTCCCATTTTATATTGAGGCCGTGAGCCTTGGATTTGTACTCTTTGGAACACATATGCAAACCTTGCATATTATTCACATCCTACTAATTATTCATGCATTACTAACACATACAATATATTCAAAGCTTGTAGACATGCATATCAATACAAATCATAATTAAGAAAGCTATTACAACAAGCACACAAATGAATCCTTATGGATTCTACAATCACAAACAATTCCATTTTCTTATCACCACCCAAGGATGATAAGATTCAAGTCTTCCTCTTACCTTAAATGAAGACAAACTCTTCTCCTCTCCTTCCTATAGATTTCGATTTCACCCTCCAAGAACCTAAGGATCTTAAACAAAATTTTAAAGAGTTACTACTATAAGAGAAAACCATATACCATGGATCAATCATGGCTTATGACCTTAGAAATAAGATTAGAAATGAAAAACAAGGATTTTCACCTTCTAGGTAGAATCTCCAAAGTAGTTTTTCAAGCTCAAGATGATGGATTTTGAAAGAACTCTCAACTAGAGATGATCTTAGAATTGTGTTTAGGTTTAGAAAAGTGAGGTAGATAAAATTTTGGGTGAATGGATGGTGATTTGGGTGGCTTGGCCGAATAGAGCACAAAGAGAGCTTCAATGGAGTTTTGTTTTTGCAAGAGAGAAAAGTGATAGAAAACTTAACAAACCTAACCCTTCTCTCCCCCTTGTAGCCGTGGAGTCACTTGGAGAGGTGTCCACTTTGTTGGCTCCATCCATGTAACGCCCCAATTTTTAGAAAATATTCTGAATGTACTGTTTGCTGTTTTTCATGCTTTTGTGTGAATGATCGCTGTGTCCCTATTTTACTGTTCTCGATTTCTGTATGAAAACAATTACGATAATACAGGCTCAAATTTTATTTGATCATTTTACGTAATTTGTTTCGAGACGGTAAAATAAAAATTTTTCTGAGCTACTGTTTTAATTTTTCTGAAAGATATACAGCTATATAATACTGCTGGATATTTTATTTGAACGTTTTGGACGATTACCTACGTTGTGGGAAAAAATGAGAAAATGACCGTTACGTCCCGAACGTACTGTTTTTGCTGTTTTTGTTGTTTTTAATTGTTTTCTTCTTGATTTAATGTCCGATAATATCGTGATTTTATATGGACTTTTTGTGTGATTTGCTCAGGAAGGAAAATAATATTTTTCCGGCCGGGAAATCTTATTTTATTATTTAGAATTGGGGATCTTACTTAACCCGATTCTGAATGAGACTAAAAATAATCTTTTAATTTTTAGGATTTAATCACAAATAAAATAATTTTATATTATTATAATATTATTTTATTAGTCAAGATAATTTAGTGACAAAGGGACCCGTAAATATTTTGCGGGACCCACAATTAGCGAAACGGTTAGATCGGTAGCTTAATTAATCACCGTTAGCGGTAGAACTTTCCAGAACAGTGCCGACTCACTAGTGACTCAATGAGAGAATTAAATGAGTCATTTGTGTGACTCAAAGATGTGAGTCATCATGAACCAACCAATAGCAATCAAGCTTGTTAAGCAAGATTTAATCCTAACCTTTGATGCATTCAATGGCTTGGATGAAGCCAAATCCATGCACATCCTTGACCACTTGAAGGCTATGGCCATTAGGAGAAGGAAGACCAAAATAACACTTCATCTTCATCACTTTTCTCTCTTCTCTCTCTTCCAAGAACCCTAGCCACCATTGTTGTTCATTTCTCCTACCATTCGGCCAAGACCAATACTACACCATCCAACCATCCAAAAATTTTTCTAACCAAGTTTTCTTAACCTAAACACTATTCTAAGAACCTTTCTAGTTGGGAGTTTCTTCAAAATCTTCCATTTAGGGCTTGGAAATCAACCTTGAAAGTTTTACCTAGAAGGTGAAATTTCATGCTTTTCTTTTCTCTCTTCTTTTTCAAAGTTCTAAGCCATGATTTTTCCATGGTTTAGCTTCTTTTTCATGGTTAGTAATATGTAGATTTTGTTTGAGATTTCTAGGTATTTTTGGTGGTGAAAACCGTGACCTAGGAGGTGTGAAAGCAAGCCTTTTGTCTTCATTTAAGGTAAGAGGAAGACAATTCTTATCATCTCTTGATGGTGGTAAGAAGATGGAGCCATTTGTGATGTTTGTAGAATCCATAAGGATTCGGTGGTCATGTGTTAGTTATGTGTGTATTTGTTAATTTTTGTGTTTGTTAGTGGTTTATGTGGTATTTGTTAGTAGCTTTCTTGTTTGATGATTGTAATAATTTTGCATGTCTATTAGCTTTTGAATGCATGTCTATAAGCTTTAATTTAGGTTTAGGTGTTAGAAAATATATTGCATGTGTTAGAAAATACAATGCATGTGTTAGAATTGTATGATAAGATATAGGATGTGAATAACATGTGTAAATTTGCATGAGTGTTCCAAAGGACACATCCAATAGCTCACGGCAATGACAAGTTAGAGAACCAAAATGTTCTCTTGATTTTTCCTAAAGTGTAACTTAATTAACCTAGGAGAATCAAGAAGGTTTCAAATTGATTTGATCAAAGAAAATGAACTTGGAAATCAAATGGTAAAGATTTAGTATTTTTGGGCCAACATGCCTAAAAGGTTAATTTGATTCCTATCAATTATTTCTAATATGATTTAGTGAACTTAGACAATATAATATATTTGATATGATTTGGAAGGTGAAAAACAATTTAGAAATCAAATGCAAAAATTTTATGAAATTTGGCCAACATGCCAATATAGGTAATCATGATTTCTAAAACTTAATTCCAAACCTTTTTCAATCAAAAAGAGACAATATAAGTTAAAATGAAATTTTCCTTAATGATTTTTGAAGAAACAAATAGATTAGAATTAAGTTTAAAGAATTAAAACTAATGATTTTGTCATTAGGAAGGAAATACAGTATTTTGAGAGTTTTCTAACATATAGCTCACTCTAGGTTTTGAAGCATGTTAGAAAGTTTTCAAAAAGAATTAAAGTTATATGATTGAAGTTTTAGGTAAACAGAAATTTTATGGATAATTTAGGAAACCATTATTATGATATTCTAAACAAAATACTGTCAATTTTTAGTAAAAATGAACCAATAAGATAGCAAAAATATCCAAAAGACAGTATACGGTATGGAAAATTATTCTACGTAATTTAAATGTACTAAGTACTATTTCTGTTTGTTTAAACAGTAATTTTAAAGGCATTCGAATAAGAAAATGATTTAAAAATCCTACGCGATTGAGAAAACGTATTAAAAATGCTACGCGATTTTAAAAACAGAAAAATATCTTTACGCGATTTAAAAACGTTTGTAAAAACGATGGAATTATGAAAACGCGATAAAATTTCTACGCGATTAACCGTTACTATATTTATTTTATCTTTGTCGGAAAATGTGAACCCGTCATGCATTATTTTTGAAAATCTTTATTTGTCGGGAAAATGTGAACCCGTCATGATTATTTTTGAGGATCTTTCATTTGTCGGGAAAATTTGAACCCGTCTGTGCTTTTGAGAATTTATTTGCTGTCGGGAAAATGTGAACCCGTACAGGCTCTCTATTTATCTGTTATGTGTGCCAAATTTTTGGTGGATTGGTTGACGAGACGAATCACATCGTGTTGTCGATGTGATAAACGTAGTGTGGTTCATTGTTCTAATGAACTTGGAGACTTTAGTGTACGGGATCCCACATGTGGACAGTTGGTAGCTCCGCTGGGCCGTGGTAAACCGATAGCACACTATGGTACTCAACACACACTATATTTAATCGAGATTTGTGAAATCTAGTAGTACATTTACCTGTAGTGCCACAACGTGAGACCGTGAACTACACCACGCCTGGATGATGGATTCCTGTGTCGTGGGGCTATAGACGCAACGTGTGACAGCGCAATAGTTGGTGGGGCAGCCGTGGTACTAATAGATTTTACGAATCATTCCGCTCTCTGATACTTGTGTTTTCTTTAGCTCCATGGAGTAGGGTTTTGTCATATTATTTATTTATCTCTATGTTTCTTTATCTTCATCTTATCTATTTATTTCTATTTTAACTGTTTATCTCGTATTTTATTTGTTTATTTTATCTGTTCTTGCTTCTATATTTTGGTTATTTTTATTATATCTTGTCTGTTTTATTTTTATCTTTCTTATTCTATCTGTGAAGTTTTAATTGTGATGTGATATATTGTTATGATATCTAAATCTACTCCAATCTGTTATTATAACTGCTAAAGCTTTTTGTATTGCATAAACTATATACATATTGTTTGTCGTCTTCTTATTGACCATGTTGAGATGATTTTATGTTGTCTTACCTCTTTGTTATATGTATTTTCTGTTTATTTATTTTACGCGGTAAAGACTTCGAGGAAGAGGATCAGCCTATTCAGATCTTGTACCCCGAGGAGGAGGAAGATCAGCAGGCAGACGATCAGTTTGACGATCAAGAACCATCCGATCATCCATATCCTCTGGATTGATTGTGAGGGATGGCAGCGCCAGGATTTTTGGGATTCGTAGAGCTAGTATTTCATGGAGGTTCTCTGGCTTGGCATTTACGAGGCGATCGTGATTCTGTGACATATGCAGGACGTGTGACCGTGATTCTACGTCAACGGTTTAATGGAGAGCCGATTATGACTACGACACTTTTTCTGCACTTAGAGTTACCCTTATCCATTAGGCGTCATTGGGGTGCTGAAAACCCTGAGCCTAGTGAGATAAGCATCGTATCGACTGCGCGATCCTGTTATCGCCGTGTGTCGAGACATCCGGGATATCTATCTCCTGATGATCATTTTCAGACTGAGAGTGATCCATCAGAGGATTAGATAACCATGATGTTTTTTTTTTGGGCGCGTCAGCGTATGTCTGTATATATATTAACTCTTTTATTGCTTTCTTTACTGTTTTTGTTTAAATATTTGTAGTCTTAGTTGTGAATTACTTGTACAGCTTATAACTTAAATCATATGTATATTATCAGTAATGATGTTTTTTTTATTTCGTATTTTCCGCATTATCTTTTTATATCATATTTCTGTCTATCAGTAATTATTTTACAACCCGTAATAATATTTAACAAATGTTTCACAACTTGGGTAGATTTTATTTCTATTTCTTTTATTTTCTTTTATGTGTGACATCCTCCAAAGGGGTGTTACAATCCAAGCCTTAGAAATGATCAAAGGCTAGCATAAACCCTTGGCCTCCAAGCTTAGCTCTCATTGGTTGATACTAACCTAGTCATGCTTATGACTATGCACTTCTTGGAGCTTCCAAAAGCTCTTGGCCGTGTGGCCTCCTTAGGCAACTAACCAAGTTTGCTTCTCCTTAGCTATTTAGTTCCACTTAGGTGAAACAATGTAGTTACTTGTCTAACTAGTTAGTTACTTAGGTTAACTTAGTTAACTTGGTACTAATAGATTTTTACTAACTTAGAAACCAACTAGATAGTTAAATAATTTACTATCACTTAGTTACTTAACAAGTCTTCTAAACTAATTTAATTAGGTTTCAAACTAACTAGCTTAGGTTTCCTAGTTATAAACTAATTAGTCTAACCACTTTTGTTGACCTCTTCCTATTGGTTAGAAATTTCAAGCCTACTTTGTTGACTTGCTCTCATTGGCTTAGAAATTTCTCTAGCCAAAATCGTTGACTGTTTCCCTAAACATGGGTCCCGCAAAATATTTTCGGGTCTGCTGTCATCTATTTATATTGCCTAATAAAATAATATTATAATAATATAAAGTTATTTTATTTCACAATAAAATCCTAAAAATTAAAAGATTAATAACGGTATCATTCAGAATTGGGTTTAGTAAGATCCCTCAGCTCCGAATAATTAAAATAAGATTTTCCCAGTCTAGAAATTATTATTTCCCTGTCCTGGAGCAAATCACACAAAAAGTTCAAATAAAATCACAGACAGTAAAATAAAACACTATATCATACAGAAAAACAACAAAGAGTACAATTCGGGACACAACGGTCATTTATCCTAAAGTTTGGGGTGTTACACCAAGCAGCAGCACCATCAAGAAACTACAGTCTAAAGAAACCTAGCTGATCCCTCCTTGCCGCCATCGTAGTCTTTACTAACATAAACATAAAATAGAAACGAACAGAACAATACAGCAAAGAGGTGAGATCCCTTTTCATTAATACCAATGAGGCAGTATAGAAAATGACAACAAATATTACAGTTACAAATTATTTCATACAGTCATATCATATCATATCAAAAAATGATAGTAAAAGATACAGACATAATAGATCACATACCTTCATATCATATTATATCATAGAAAGCATATAAAATAGGATAAGCATCACACAAATATGCTGACTCATTATGCATGTGTACAACGACTCAATTCCTACTCCATGGAGCTATCACAATTTCGGAGAGAATAATAGGGAGTACATGTTTGCATATCGTTAGCCTCAAATCATGTGCCAATATATCAAATCATGGTGCGTAATATGGCCGATACAGGCACTCTCAACAAATCACGAAAAGAGTAGTAACTCCGTCGAGACCGTCGGTGTGTTTGCAAAGGATACCACGACGCAATTGTGCTACCCACTGGCCACATATGACATTCCACACCCCGACGTCCCCAAGATCGCTGAAGATCGTAACTACGCAATTCTCACCCGCATAAAGGTGTAATTTCCATCTCCTAGGCCAATCGCCTTAATTGACATGCTTTTCCATGCATGATGTATGGTCCAACACATACAATTTTCCATGTAATGCGTATGATCCAACACATACAATTTTCCTTGCAAGATGTATGATCCAACACATACAATTTTTCCATTATTTTACAGTATTTCACATATACGTGTCATTTTTTGACAGTATCACTTTTCAACATAATGGGACCCACCATGACAGCCCGACAGCCAACTGCTCTAATTTCCAATCGCGTAAACATTTTTCACGTTTTTGAAACAGCGTGACGTTTTTCTTACGTTTTCAAATTATGCAATATTTTTCAACATTTTTGTAAACGCATAATTAATTTCAAATGTTTCTAAATCACATAAATATATTTAAACGTTTTTTTCTAAATCACATAAATATTTTCAACGTTTTTCAAATCACGTAAATATTTCCAAATGTTTTCTCAATCGCGTAACTATTTAAAATTAGTTTCTCAATCGTGTAACGAAAAAATCAATTGCGTAGATTAAAATAGTGATTTCTAAGTCACGTAATGGTTTTCTAGCATTTTTCACTTACCTAAAATATTTTCTCACTTACGTAAAATATTTTCTTAACATTCTAAATTTATTTATAAAATTCTTTACATAAATTATACACTTTGGCCTTCTTGAAAATATTTTCTTCCTAAAAATCCTTTACGTATTATTTTCTATGATTCTTTTCAAAAATTTGATTTCTTTGATTTAATTAGACCTTACATCTCAAAATTTTCTAACACTCTTCAAAACCCAAAGATGAAATAAACGTTAGCAATTTCAAATTATAATTATTTTTCTCAAACGTAATTATTTATAATTTAACACTTAACCCACTTTCTTTTTATTTCTAAAAAATCCATTAAACTTACTTCTTGTTAATTAAATATCAAAGTCTATACTAGAACAAAAATTTGGTTTCTAAAACATCAAAATTTGGCTTATTGGCCGAAATCCACTTAAGCTTCAAAAATCATATTTAATCATATAATTACTTTAAAAAAAAACCCTTAATCCAATTTCTTACCATTAAAACACTCAATCCATACTTAAGAAAATATTTTGAAACATTTTTGCCTTCTTAGTCTTGTCATGGCCGTGAGCCATCATAGGTTCTTTGGAACCTTCATACAATTTCCTCATCATACAACTCATATTCTACTTTACACAATATTCATCAAGCTACCATAAGCATATAAACAAGCATATAAGCATATAATCTACTTAAACAAGCATATAATCAAAGCTTAAAATTAAACCAACCATAAATAAAGCAAGCTTAAACCATACAAGTGAATAAATCCTTATGAATTTTTCACCACAAACAAGGTCATCTCCTCACCACCAATATATGATTGATGAGGGTAATCTCCCTCTTACCTCAAGGAAGACAAAATCCACCAAGTTGTCTTGCTTCAAGAATTTCGTGAACCTCCCAAAGAAAATTCTAGCAAGCTTAAACCAAACCAAAGTCACAAACAAAGCTTGAAAAAGAAAAATCATAGAACAATCATGGTTTAGAAACTCAAAAATCAACTTAGAAACAAAAAAGAAGAATTTTTACCTTGAAATCTTAAGAACACTAACTTGTAGAAATGGTAGAAAATGAAGGATTTTGCTTAAGTCTTCAACATAGAAGTGTCTTAGAATGATGTTTAGATGTAGGAAATAAGCTTGGATGAAATTTTAGAAGCTTGGATGGTTGTCTTTGGGTGCTTGGCCGTATGATGTCTTGGAGAGAAAAGTTTGAAGAGCTTTACTTTAGGAAATGGTCAATAATGATCAAGATGACTAATAATTGGTGTCTTCACACTTTGCTAAGCTCCTAAGCCTTCATAAAACCGTCCCCCCTTCTTGCATTCTCAAAATGTGACCAATCTCACTAGCCATTATTTGAAGCATTCCTAACCATTGATTAGTTTAATGGTTAGGATTAATGTAGATTCTAGGTATAGCCTTTAGATTAGAAGACTTAATCTAGGCCATTAGATCTTTCTCCTAGAAATCCTAGCCAATAGATGTATCTTCAAAAAGAATGGTCAAGATTGCTTCTTCAAACTTTACATCCAATGGTCATAAATGGTCCTAGCCACTTTATAAGACTAAATCTCCACCGTTGATTAAATCCACATCCAACGATCATAAATGATCCTTGCCACTAATTTTGACTTCTTCATACTAGTAGCACATGGCTATCACCTAGCTATAGCTACAAGAAATTATTACTCACATAATAAAAATTACTGAACACAAACCAGTAATTAGTGTACAGCGAATAATAAAATCACAATATAAGAAAAATTAGTAACTGTATCCGTTTTCGAGTTTAGTAAGATCTTCCGACCCCGCATCAACAATACAAAATTTTTTGGCCATTAAAAATTTTTAGTGTTTCCGGGCACATTGTGGGTCCCACAGAAGGCCCAAAATATTACTAAAATATTTTTATTCTCAGAAAAATCTAGAAAAATTCTCAAAAATCATAAAAATTAGAAAAATTAATATTTGTGCAGAACAAATGAAAATCAGGATGTTACAACTCTCCCTTGCTAAAAAAAATTTTGTCCTCGAAATTTACCATACCTCAGAACAATTGAGGATGTTGTTCCTTCATTTTGTCTTCTAGCTCTCATGTAGCATCTCCCATTGTTTCATTCTAGATCACTTTTACTAATGGAATATCCTTCCCTCTGAGCTGCTTCATCCTCCTGTATTCAATCTTAACAGGAAGTGTCTCATACGTCAAATTTTCTTTCAATTGTACCTCATCAGGTTGAATAACATGAGTTGGATCGGGAATATACTTTCTCAATTGAGATACATGGAAAACAATGTGCAAATTGGAAAGAAAAGGTAGCAAAGCAATTTGGTATGCGACTGGACCTATCCGACGAAGAATTTGATAAGGTCCAATAAACTTAGGAGTGAGTTTTCTGGATTTTATAACCCTTCCAACACCAGTCGTAGGTGTAACTCATAAAAACACATGCTCACCTTCCTCAAATTCAAGAGGTCTTCTTCTTTTATCAACATAGCTTTTCTGTCTACTTTGAGTCGCCTTCATTTTCTCTTGGATTATCTTCACCTTTTCAGTTGTTTGTTGTATCATTTCAGGTCCAATAGTTATACTTTCACCATCTTGATACCAACACAAAGGTGTTCGACATAGTCGTCCGTAAAGCGCTTCATAGGGTGTCATCCCTATACTTGAGTGAAAACTGTTGTTGTAGGTGAATTCTACCAAAGGTAAAAATTCATCCCAACTCTCTTTTTGTTCTAACACACAAGCTCGTAACAGATCTTCCAGTGATTGTATTGTCCTTTCCGTTTGTCCATCTGTCTGCGGATGATAAACAGAACTCAAATGAATATTAGTCCCCAAAGCTTCTTGGAGGCTTCGTCAAAACCTTGACGTAAATCTTGGATCCCTATCAGAAATGATACTAGTGGGTATACCATGAAGTCTTACGATTTCACCAATGTACACTCGGGTCAACTTTTTTAACGAATACCTGATATTGATTGGCAAGAAGTGAGCTGACTTCGTAAGCCTATCAACAACGACCCATATAGAATCATATCCTTTTCTGGTCTTTGGCAAACTCGTAACAAAATCCATTGCTATACTATCCCATTTTCATTCTGGAATAATTAGGGGTTGTAGCATACCCACTGGTCTTTGATGTTCAACCTTCACTTTCTGACACACGAGACATGATGACACATGTTCAGCAAAATCTTTCTTCATTCCAGGCCACCAAAATAATCGCTTCAGATCATGATACATTTTGGTCATTCTTGGATGTATACTTAATCTGCTGGTATGAGCTTCATCAAGAATCGCCTTTCTAAGATCGGAATCATTACGTATACAGATTCTGCCTTTAAACTTTAAAATATCATCAGATCCTTCCTCAACCGTTGCAATTCCACCATGCTTCAATCGTTCTCTTTCTTCTTGTAAAATTTCATCATCATATTGCTTTTCTTTAATTTTCTCAAGCATATCATTCAGAATAGTGACCTTATACAAACGCATCCTTCTAGGAGCTAATTCTATCGACAACCCCAAATCTCTGAATTGCTCTAACAGTTGTTACTCTTTAATCATAATAGCAGAAACACTGAGCATCTTCCTACTCAAAGTATCTGCCACAACATTTGCTTTTCCAGAATGATATTGGAGTTAAAAATCATAATCCTTCAAGACTTCTAACCATCTTTTTTGCCTCATGTTCAACTCCTTCTGATCAAACAAATATTTCAAACTTTTATGATTACTAAATACGTTGAACGTAGCTCCATATAGAAAATGTCTCCAAATTTTCAATGCAAAGACAACTGCAGCTAATTCTAAATCATGCGCTGGATAATTCCTTTTATGCACCTTTAGTTGTCTTGAAGCATATGCTACCACTTTTCTACTTTGCATTAAAACACATTCTAATCCTTGATATGAAGCATCACAATATACTTCAAAAAATTCATTTGGATCTGGTAGAATCAACACCGGTGCAGTAGTCAACTTTTTCTTTAGTTCTTGAAAAATTTCCTCACACTTTTCTGTCTAGACAAACGCCTGGTTCTTCTTGGTGAGTTGTGTAAGAGGTCTGACTATCTTGGAAGAACCTTCAATAAATCTTCGATAATATCCGGCTAATCCAACAAAACTTTGCATCTCAGTCACTATAGTTGACCTTTCCCACTGAAGAACCGTCTCCACCTTTGCTGGATCCACTGCAATTCCATCCTTCGAAATTACATGACCCAAAAATTGAACCTCATTCAACCAAAATTCACATTTAGACAACTTTGCGTACAACTTCTTCTCCTTTAAAATCTGAAGAACTATACTGAGACGTTGAACATGCTCTTCTTGATTTTGAGAATAGATCAGAATGTCATCAATAAAAATGACGACAAATCTGTCTAGATATGGATGAAAAATCCTATTCATGTAATCCATGAATATAGCAGGAGCATTCGTCACTCCAAATGGCATTACAAGATACTCATAATGACCATAACGCGTTCGAAAAGCTGTCTTAGGTATGTCTTTTACCTTGATACGAATTTGGTGATAACCCGATCATAAATCTATCTTAGAGAAAATAGATGCTCCTTTCATCTGGTCCATCAAATCATCAATTCTTGGAAAATGATATTTATTCTTGATTGTGATTTGTTCAACTAGCGATAATCCACACACAAGCGCGAAGATCCATCCTTCTTTTTGACTAGCAGCACTGGAGCTCCCCAAGGTGAAACACTAGGTCGCACAAACTATTTTTCCAACAGTTCCTCCAATTGCTTCTTCAACTCTACTAACTCAGATGGTGACATCCGATACGGTGCAATCGAAATAGGACCCGCTCCTGGTACAAGATCAATAGAAAACTCTATCTCTCTTTCTGGTGGTAGTCCAGGTACATCGTCAGGGAAAACTTCAGGAAAATCACTTACAACAGAAATAACATTCACATCTTAGAATTGATGTCTTCTTACTATTGGTTAATCATTAGCCAATCAAGTTAAGACTAGTGTTTACTAGCTTCCATTGGGCCACTTAATCAACTAATCATAAGTTGATTAGTGTTTCAATCCATTACTTAAATTAAGCTAAGTGTGGCCTATAATGTTGAGCTCACTCCTATTGGATGAAGACTATTTTATTAATTTATCCTAACTAGATAGTTGAAGTAATCAAATGAGCATAGTATTTAACTTGTTTATTTAATTAGGGCTTTCTAAACTTTATTGGATATAAATTCCCTTAGTAAAACTCTTAAGATTATGATTTTGACACTGATAAATTTAGACACTTATGCTAGGCATTTTGATCTACACTTTTCATATCTAAGTAATTTTCTATGCTCTTTTAACATCGGTTACTAATACTAACCAATAATAAATAAAAAACATAAATAACTTAATTTTTGTATAGTACATTTTAGTACCTACAGACCTCTAAAATATCCATATAATTAGCTGGAAAGAGGATATTACACCTTGTGCCATGAGCAATGCTTGGTACAATCCTTCTACACATGTTTATTCAAAGGAGTTGGCCTCTTAATATCCCGAAACTTGGTCTGAAACACTTCCCTCATAATTGTTGGTGTGGAGTGTTCAAAGGAGTGTAGCTAGAGTACTTGGCCCAAGGTGGATCATCCTTAAAGGAGTTCCGAGGCTGAGAGGAGTTTTGGTTGCCTTTCTGGTAAGAGGGCTCACCCTTCTCTAGGCTCCTCTTGGCCTTAGTAACCTCTTCAAGGTTTATGTACTTTAGGGACCGTTGCTGAAATTCTTCCATATTCTCTGGCTTTTTCTTTGCCAAAGATTAAAAAAACTGGGAGTTGGTCCGGAGGCCGCTTCTAACTTAGTGGAGGGCAATCCTCTCATCGAGATTCTCCACATTGACACAAGTTGTATTGAACCTCTTAAGGTACTCACAAAAGGGCTCGTCGCGCCCTTGGTGAATCTCAGAAAGAGATTCAATGGATTTAGGTTGCTCCTTGCTAGTGGTATAATGCAACAAGAATCATTGTCTAAGGTCATGCTGTAACATACTCCCTAACCTAATAGTCCTAATCAGGGTTATAGAAGCTCAATAACTTCGGTATAAGTTACCTATTAAATCGGGTAATTTTCTAGATCATTTTGAGTGTAATTCTATAACACTGAGTACAAGAGAATAATTAAAGTATCTGTAGAATTAGTTGATATAATGGAAATAATATGAAAAATTCATTTCCTAGTTATATACAGTTGATAAGAGTTGTAGCAAATTTTGGAGAATCAATTGAGTTAGTTTGGTATTTTTAAGGATACCAAAGAGGAATAGCTAGAACAATTAAGGAATAGTAAAATAACTGAGAAAGTTATGAAATTTCATAGATGTGACAAGTAAGATATGGAGAATATTTTGGTATTAATACCAACTAAGATAAGTATCAGTAAGCTTATTATTTAATCCATCGGTTTAATTCAATTCGGGACCGAGTAATAAAGCTTAACTGATAAATAATAGTATATGAAAAGTTATGAAAAAATGGATCCAAGGACTAAGTTGAGTTCTAAAATTTTCTATAACACTTATGGATATTTGAAAACTCAACTTAGGAAGGTTAAAGTGTACGTAACAGATACAAAAGTTTCAACACAAATATTTTGGTTAGACTTTAACAATTTCCACCATCCCCTTTCTCCAGATTTTTCTACCATTGACTTAACTTTTTTCTTCACTCTTTTGCTCACTTTCTCTCACGTCCAGCAGCCAAAAAATAGAGCATGGGTTGCTCATTTTCTTTCTCTCCATCTTCATCTTCCAACCTATTTATCTCTCTATCTTCATGATCCTTCAATCTTGTTTTCTTTGCTTTCTTTTTCCATAATATCTCATGGCTAAATGGTCCAAAATAAGGCATAAAAAATAGCTAAAATAGAGGTGGAACAACAAGGAAAAAGTAGAAAGAAAGTGAGGGAAATCAAGGAACTAAAGTTAGAGAAGCAAGGATGTAAGGTAGGGGGTGTTTTCTCTTAACTAATTCTCTTCTTCTATGGTGTTTGAGCTTAAAATTTTGGATTTTAAATGCTGGATGGTCACAACTAGAATAAATGAAAAAATGGAAGATTTTGTTATTTTTATGTATTAGTTCTTTACTATCAATTGGTTCTTTCCCTTGATGAATTTTTGAATGAGAAATTTATGAAATGTGATGATGTTTTAGGGCTATGAAGGCCACGACCAAACTAGATTTAAATAAGGATACTTGGTTTGAATTTATACTTCTATTTCTATTGATTCTTGAGATAACATTGAGATATTCGTTATGAAAAGAAAAGTAAGACTTGTGGTATTTTTGAATAAAAATGTTGGCTATTGGCTTTATGAAGCTCACAACCATGAGGAAGGAATTCTATTAAACTTTGTGATTTTTCATGCTTTTATATGCACTTGTTAATTAAGTTGATTAAGGAAATAATATGTAATCAATAAATTTGCAGAGATGGATCTAGGGTGAACCTTGGTCGTGACTTACTCTTCACAATGCAGCTTGAATTAGTGTGTCATGTAATTTGTAAATGACTAGTTATGTTCATTAAGGTATATTTGAATTACCAAAAATTTATGGAGAAGTATTGGTACTTATAAAGGCCATATAGGCCAAATTGAGAACCAATGGAAATATAGAAATCTGTATGTAGTATTTAATGTGTAATTAAATGAATTATATTTGTGTGGAAAATATTGAATAATTGATTATGTATTATAGGAGTTTAGAATTGTATACTTATGCAGAATTGTGAACTTGTTGAGAATCATGAAATGTGATGATGAAATCTAGTAGTATTGTTCCTTGATTTATCAAGTTGAGCTTGTATTTGAAATGGTATTGTTCCTTGAATACTGAAGTTGAGCTAGAATGAGAATTTGTATTGAATTTGTGTATTTGAGAATATGCTCCCTTAAAATTATTAAGATCGAGCTAGTATTGAACATGATGAATATTATATGAGATAGAATCGAATATACTCCGAGAAGGGAGTAATTTTGGATGTACTCCAGGTAAGGAGTAATCTAGAATATCCATATACCTGATGGATAACATATTGAATATCCATATACCTGATGGATAACGTATTGAATATCCATGTACCTGATGGATAATATGATGAATACCCATGTACCTGGTGGATATTGTACTAATTACTCTCAATGTTTATTGAGCATGATACTCATATCTGGAGTTGAATATAAATTTGATATTGTATGAGAGATTATGAGTATGCTTCTTGTACCTGGAGAAGATAATAAGAGAATGCAATTCAGTTAATTATCCTTATACCTGAAGGATATAATCTAAACTTCATACTTAGAGGTAATCTAAAATCCTTGTATCTGAAGGATATACCTCAAAAGTATTTTTGAATACTTGAGAGTTAAGTAAGTATTTTGGGATAATAAATAAGAGAATACTTGAATGAATATATGAATTATTGAATGAATTTGATATTACGAGTATATGAATTATTGAATGAATTTGATATTGTGAGTATATGAATTACTGAATGAATTTGATATCTTAGTATTTGTATTCGAAGACATTTCCTAAAATTATTTGTGATTGGAATTTTGTAATATTGAATAAGGAATACTTTTGAAAACTATTAAATAGAATTCTGTTTCAAAAAGAGAAGGGACCAGATTTGGCATTTTTGCCACCCTTCTAACTTAATATATATATGTTCAAATTGAATTTCAAAGAAATGTATTTTTCCTCGAAATAGAGTTGAAATTATTGTGATGACACGTTTTCAAAATAGAACTACTAAAAATTAGTATTCTCACCCCATATCTATATTATATTCCATGATAATTCCAGGCTCAAATCTTGCAGCACTACAGTCGCAGTAGAAGTTGAAGTCTATTTTAGATTTGAAATTTTGTATAAAGGATGTATAAATAATACCTTGAAGGTATTTGATGTATTTTTCTATTATAAAGTACTCTATGTATAAGCATCTTTTCAGTATATGTATATTATTTCACCTTTCCAGGCTTATATTTTTATATATCAAAGTAAAGAATATTCAAAATTTTGTTTTAAAATTTTAAGTGATGTGCTTACTATTAATTACTATGGCGTAATTCCGGATACTCTTTAGTATTAATAGTAAGGACATTACACTGCCAGCTTATGACGGATCCTACTGGCAGAGATACGAACCGTCTGAGACTCGCCTTCTTCAAGGAAAAGGGGAAAGGCACGGTATAGCAATTGTGAGGATCCCCCATGGAAACGCAAGGATTGAGCATAGACATCTATATGCTCCTTAGGGCCCATAGTACCATCATAGAGTTCTACATTGGCTGGAAACTAAAAGTTTCTTGGAACTCTATACTCCATTAACTATGCAGAGAAAGTGTAACATTCTCAATAATATGTTAGGCTTGTAAAGGGTTACAGAGGTAGTCTAATACTTGCTTGATATGCTAGTTCAGTTTTGTGACAAACTAAGTCAGTTTAGACAATTTGCTGCAACACAAAAGTTAAAAAGTAGCTTAAAATGACTCAAATAGTAGCATAAATTGCTAAGTTGAGAGAAACAGGTACGGATAGCTTGTTTCTAAGTCACAAACGAGTTAAGTAAGGTGCAATTAAATTTGAGAATAATCAGAGTCAGTTTAGTATTTTTAAGCATATTGGTTATGTTATTAATGTCGGATTGACTCCCAGTAGATATGAAAAAAATAGAATTATGGTGAAACAATAATTTAGATGAATCCTAGTATTTATTCTAAAGTTGTTGGAAGCTGGAAAACTTGAATTAGCATAATTCAAGTGTCCTTAGCAGATATAAGTTTTAACAAAAAAACTTAAGTTAAACTTTTCTCTTATTTCCCTCCATGTCCATAGCTCATTTTCTCTCCCTCTCCACAACCAGAAATAAAAAAATAGAGAAAAGGGAGAAAGAGAGAAATGAGAAGAAAGAAAGAAGGAGAAGGAGGAGAGGAAGACCAAGGAAGAGGATCAAAGCTTGAGGATCTTCATCCAATCAAGAGGTAAGGGGATTAGCTCTCAAACTCTTATTCTTGCTATATTCTTTTGAGTTGGAATATGCATGGTGATATTGGAAGATGGGTTTGACATGGTTTTTGTAATATCTCGAATTTAATAACCATAGTATACTACCACAATAACTAGATTCGAACCTGCTACTTAAAAGTTATACAATTTTCAATATAACATAACAACATTATATAGAAAATATGAGCCATGAATGAATATATAAATATTACACCACAACAGTATTCCTCATAAATACCATACATACATCATTTCAAAATAAACTACCTAGCTACACTAAGCTAAGTACTCCAAGCTCCTGTCTTTGATCGCTTCATTTCCCACAAAGCTTTCTCCCTGTAATCATCATGGAAACACATACAGGGGGTGAGAATCATGCATTCTCAGTAGTTCCACACAGTTAAAACATGTCATCATAATCATTCCAACTATTTCGGGGAAAAACATCAAGTGAAAACACAATATTACTAGAAAGGTGACAAAAGCCAAAATCATGTCATTTCCCTTCCCGAAATAGAATCTCATTTTATAAGTTGTATAGAAAACTCATTTCCACATGCAACTAATAAAATTACACTTCACATCATAGAAGTAAACTATATTTCATTCCCAGAAGCAAACAACAATAATATATAACCACCCATACAATCATATACTATTGTCATGCATGTATGAGTCGTAGTGAGAATAAATCCACCCTAACTACTCATCATACGTAGTGAAGGCATCGCCCTACCTCGACTACTCTAGGTCACCAAGAGTAAAGAAAGGATGCCCATCTTCAACTACTTTTTTACAATGTGGCATCTCACCCCATCAAACAACTAGGAGAAGCATTACACCTCAACTAGTCAAACCATACAATACAATCCCTAGTTACCTACAATAATTAGGATAACAATTGATTTACATGCATCACGAATACACTTCATTCACAGAAGCACAATAACACTCCCATCTCAGAAGTACGTAACCACCCATACAATTGCATGTCATGATTTTAAATGAATGGCAACAACCTCCTATACAATTGTCATGCTATGCTAAATTATGTCTAATGTGTATACTTATGCAATAACTTAAGTATGAAATGAATAATGCATGATACCAAGTCCATGGTAATGCCATGAATGCATAAGTCCTGCACAAAGTAATGGAAGTCACATCTATAACCTTGGACAAGCACTGGAAATCCATCCAGAAAACAACACTCTAGGTAGTGAAATCCATCAACTACACGGTCTTCAAGAACGGAGAGGAAGTCCATCCTCGGAATCATAAGGAAATTCATCCCTAACAACACAACAAACATAAGAGTATACCATTCATCTCAACCGTGTTTCACAATCACATCATGCACAACAATTACTAATTACATCACATAATTAGTTCCATAATTAATTTATATGTACATCAAGTTCATTTTATAACACATTTTATCCAAATACTCTTAAAAGTAATTCAACACTATCAAAAGAGTAAACATGAGTGATTCTAACACTTATGGAAACTCACTTTCTCAATTCACATTTCACAATATACATATGTATATCCATGCCTAATTACTTCACATAAATAAAATTACAAATCACTTTGATTTATCATATTCTCACTTCATTAAATACTCTTATTAAGGTCTCATCACACATGTAAAGACATATATGAAAGGTCCCAACACTTAGGAACTTCCAAGAATATCAAAAACACATTTTTGAAGGTTCTAGAGCTCACGCCGTGGCATCACCTGTGCCATGCTGCGGCACCCTGCTCTCGGGTGTAACTACTGGACAGAAAACTGCCCCGCACCGCGGCATGCCACTATCGATGTTGCGGCATTCTCACGCCTTGGGCCACGCCGCGGCGTGATCCTGCGATAACAACTTCTGCAAAATTCTGCAGAAGCATATTACTGTTCCATTAGAACAAAACCCTCCTCCAATCACTCAAAACTCAATTCTAAGTGATATCCAACATCAAATACGATCCATTAACACATTTAAACTCTTAAACCACTTTAATTTCACTCATTCATACCACTTTGTGAATCAAAATCCACACTTAACATAAACCCCCAAATATGACCTAAAATGGGAACCAAGGTATTCCAAGGCTGAAAATCCAACTTCTTGCTTCCATCAAACTAAAAACATGCTATTCTCTAGCTTTCTAACAAGATTCATGCATTTACTAACATAAATATAATTCTCACACTTCAAAACCCCATTTCCTCCATTAGGTCCCTATAAACCAAATGAAGAAGATGGATTCAAGAAGTAAAAACAAGTTTCCCCCTACCTCTTGTAGACAAAATGAAGATGAAGCCAAGGATAAGCCATGGAAGAATCAAGTTCTCCCTTCCTCTTTCCCTTTCTTCCTCTTTCTCCTTTTAATTTTATGATAAATATTCATTTTATAATATTTGTAATTTTTAGGAATCTTTCTGGAATTATTTGAATTACTTGATTATTTTAATATTTTTTTCGATTTATGTGCGCATTGAACGAAGCTGGGAAAATGAAATATTTTCCCTCAGGCTGGTAAACCTTGAACTGTGGGAACGTCGACGGGGGATCTTACTAAACCCGAGGTCGGACACAGTTTACAAGGTTTACCCTTAATGAGATTTTTATTTGATAAATAAAAATTACAAAATAATTTTATTATCTGTTGGACAATAAATACCAGTTTTGTTAACTGTAACTTTTGTCCACTGATAATAAATTTGATACAGTATTAGTCATGTTTTAGAGAACACTTTAATGACATCACAATGGTGACATCATCACTATGACATCACTTTGACTTTTCAAAAAATGGAATCATGGCTTGTTGGAAAAGCTTAGAGGAAGCTTCCTAGCAACTTCCTCATGGCTTGTTAGAGAAGCCAAACTTTCCCCCCTCCTTGTAGCTCCACGACAATGTGAAGAAAAAAATGTGACCAAATGTAATTTTTGCAATTCACCTATCACACTTCACTTTCATTTCAAAATACTTTCCTATCACTTTCAATCTCCACTTTCCATTTTCTCTCATTTTCTCTTCTCTTCTTCTTCTCTTCTAGCTCACGGTCACCACACCATTTGCCACCTCCACCATTGCAAAATTTTCATCCAATCACATTTTCTTAATCTCCACTACATTCTAAACACTTTTCTAGTTAAAACCACTTCCAAAAGCTTCCATTTTCATCATCTTTCTTCAAGACCAAAGCTTGAAGCTTTTAAGGTGAACTTTTGGTCTTCACTTTTCTTCTTCATTTTCTGTTCATGGTCTTTCTTGTGACCATTGATTTACTCTTTTCAAACCTTAGAATATTGATTTGGGAGGTGAAAATTCTAGGGTTTGTTGGAGGCTTGGACAAAATCCTCAAGGGCCATCAAGGGAGCATTTTTCTTGTCATTTTCTTTGGTAAGAGGGAGAACATTCTCATCAACCATACATGGTGGTGGGGGACGAATGTTGGTGTTGATAGTGGAGGATCCATGTGGTGATATCTCCACTTGAATGTTTGTTTTCAATGATTTGCTGTTATGTGATTGTATGGTGTCGTTGTATGAGGTTAATCTATTATGTGTTATTGGTATTTTGTGATGTGTTGTATACTTGAAATCATATTTGAAAGATTAAGAACACCTTAGTTCTTGATGTGAAACTCACGGCCTTGTGGCCTTAAAATGAGAATCAAAATAAAATTATTGCCCTAAATTGGAACTTGACGAGTTCATGGATGAAATGATGAAAAATGTGGACTTGAGACCTTAGGTGAGGTCACGGCCAAGAGGAAGAAAATTAGGAAAACTTATGACTAAATTGGTAATGACTTGGAGCTTGTGAGCTTAAGTGAAAAATGAATTGATTGAGGAATTAAAACAAAGGATTAAGAAGATGAAAATGAAATTTTATGAACCTAGGGTTCACAGTTATGAAGAAGGAAAAATGGAAGAGTTAGTTAAATCTTAAAGTAATTTGGATTTTAGAAGAATTAGGTTAAACGTGAGATAATTGAAGAATTGAAATAAATGAGTAAGAAGAGAAATTTTGGAACTTAAGAATATTAGTATTTTTGGACATCTAGAATAACCAAGAGGAAAATTTGCAATCAAAGTGAAGCTTGAATAACTAAGTGACTAAATACTAAATTGGAAATTCATAAGATAGAAAAATGAAAGGAATGAGGACCTTGATGTAATACCATAATGATTTATGGCCTTTAAAGGAAAATGAGTGTAAGTGAGACTTTGAGACTCATAAGACTTTAAATAAATATATTTTATTAATGATAAATAGAAATGTAAACTTGAATAGAGAAATAAGAATCGAAATGATAATGGAAACCATGAGGTTGATATTAAATGATAATGCTATTATCATACCCGTAAGTGAAATCTTGATATATTGATAATTACTATGAATTATGATAGTGTATGATCATGGATTACATGACATTGATGATATTATGTATGCATGTGTGCATTGAGGCATTCATCATTCCTTGTGAAGTCATGTGGATTGTTGTATGGCTGTATGAGCCTAGGAGTTGAATTACACCTTTGTGCAGGTGCGATGGGCCTAGTGTAGGTCTTTATTGACCTTGGGGACGTCAGGGTATGGGGTGTCCACAATGACCAGTTTGTAGCTCCCTTGGGTCGCGGATCAGACCAATGCAAATACATTGATGATCTGGACTAAGACACTCACCCCAATTAGGATCTGGTATAGAATGTCTTGTATAAAGCCTTATTGCGCAAACATTGATTTTATTGAAGGCATATGATTTATGGCTGACGAGATAAAGACATATCTTCCAATCATTCTCTCTGAAATATTTGTCTAGCTCCATGGAGTAGGAATTGAGTACATTGTGTACATGCATAATGGGTTGGCATACCCTCATGACATTTCTTATATGTTTATTTGTTGAATAACTTATTGAACTGTTATATTATTGATATTATTCTTACTGTCGATATTTGATATTATTGATTTTTGTAATTGGATGGTATTTCTATCCGTATTGTCTTTACATTGCCTGTTGGTAATGATGTCGGGTTTCTCACCTCTTTGTTATGTTGTATTATTTTACTATATGTTCTGATTAACTAAAGACCAAGAAGGACTTGAAGAGGAACTACCCCCTCTTAATTTGTAATAGTTATTGCACCAAGATGACGTCAAGACTACGTATTTTAGATTATGGGCGCATGTATTTTCATGATGGAGCGGACGCGTGGTCAGTCAACTTGGCTAGTGAGAGAGTCACCTACATTGGAGATTTGACATTGGTTTTTCGTGGGGATCTTCAACACCCACTGTCTTATCTTTTTCTGTATCTGTACAGTTAGTGTTTAACATACCTATCCGAGAATGGTGGAGTAACTTCCACTATACTCCTCATGAGGACAATGTTGTGTCCTCTGGGCAGATACCTGTCTGTTAGGGTATACCTTCTATTGTGGTCATTTCTTTTGAGGAATCGAAAGAGGATCCTTCTGAGGATCCTATGGTTTAGGTATATAGGACTTGGGCTAGTCATGTCTTTTTGCTAGTCAGTCTTCATTTATCACCTGTACATTTTGAGTGCGTATATGTATTTGGAGCGCCATTCTTTTTTTAAGTATTTTGGGGTACAGATCTGTACACGAACCAATTGGCATGAGCACCTATTAAATGCAATATATGTATATGCTTATTAATGATACTTTATGATTTACCTGCTTGTTTGATCTGTTATCCATGAGTAAAAGAATATTTTACGTCAAATATTATGGTTTTAATAATTACTGATTTTATAACTTGGGTTAAATTTATTTCATATTTCGTGTTAATTTGATTGAAATTTTGAATTTGTAAAGTCATGACGCCCTCCTCCTTCCAATGAGGAAAAGGGGGCGGCGTGTTACACTAGTTTGGTATCAGAGCCCAAGTTTGAGTCTTCTTTTGGGATTTGTGGTTAGGTCTGTCTTGTTTGTGTTGTGTGATTCTCTGTGGTTGGTATTCCAAAAAGATACATCTAATTTTTCCTTGTATTTTGTATAGCTTGATTTGAAGAGAAACGATGGCACGTAGACAAGAAGTTGAAAGTATGGCTGCAGCTGCCGAAGCAATACAACGAATGGAGGACGTTATCGTACAACAAACTGAAAGAGCTGCTCAACAACAGAAAAGGGCTGCATAACAACTAGAAACATTTGCTGAAGCTCAAAATCTGTCAGAATTCTATCATAACAACCCTCCTCAATTTAAAATAGAATTTGATCTAGAGAAGGCTAGTCTGTGGATCAAGGAGTTGGAGAAAATTTTTAGAGGCATGAACTGTGCGAATGACAAAAAGGTAACCTATGTTACTTTCATGCTGATCGGAGATGTAGAAGAGTAGTGGAACGAAGCACAGAGACTGTTAGAAGTTCAAGGCCAAGCAATCACCTGGGAGATATTCAAGGACAGATTCTTGGAGAAGTATTTCCCAGTGAGTGCAAGACATGCAAAAGAGATGGAGTTTCTCAGTCTGAGACAAGGGAATCTGACTGTCAGCGAGTATGCTGTGAAGTTCGAAAGCTTGTCCAAATTTTCAACATATTTTCAACATCATCCGAATGAGGTGTGGAAGTGTCGAAAATTTGAAGAAGGATTAAGGCATGACGTGAAGAGGGCGGTCATAACCTTGAAGATCAACTAGTTTTCAGAACTGTTGGATATGTGTCGCCAGGTGAAGGACTTGAATCAAGTGCGGGATGTGAGGAATCGTAACTTTGGGTCGTTTAGGTTCCAAAGGGAAGGAAAAAACAGCAATCGATTTTAGCGAAAATCATATTCCAGACCATCGGGAAGTCAATAGCAACAACCTCGTGGAGGTAGTTCTAGTGACAATTGAACTAGTCCGATTAGGACATTTTCTTCAAAGTGTCTTAAGTGCGGGAAAGATCACTCTATAAGAAATTGCACGATTAAGGGAATCATTTGCTTCAGATGTAGGAAGCCTAGACATCTATCCAGAGATTGCAACAATCCCAAGGCAGAATCCTCTATCAACAATGTGTGTGCGGCAAGACCTCAAGCTGGAGGAAGGGTTTATACTTTGAGCGGAGTTGAAGCCTCAAATTCTGAAAATCTGATTATGGGAGATGGTGACATAGGAGGTAATCTTTTAATTGTATTGTATGACTCCGGGGCAACGCATTCTTTTATTTCCTATGACTGTGTGAATCGATTAGGATGTCTGTGTCTTCTATACCTTTTGATCTAACTGTTTCTACTCCTAGTGCTAAAACTGTCACTATTGCAAAAGTTTGCCTGAATTGTCCTATTTCTGTTGAAGGTCGAACCTTTTTGGTCGATCTGATTTGTTTGCCTTTATCCCAAATAGATGTGATTCTAGGAATGGATTGGTTATCTTTTAACTATATCCTGTTAGATTGTTCCACTAAGACTTTAGTTTTTCCTGATTCTGAGATTTCTGGATTTATAACTGCCAACCAAGTCAGAACTTTCTTGAAAGAAGGAGCCCAAGGATACATACTTTTATCTTCTTTGGAGGTTGAGCGTGAAGTCGATGTATGAGCTATTCTGATAATCAATGAATTTCCTGAAGTATTCTCTTATGATATACCTGGATTTCCACCTAAAAAAAAGTGGAATTCTCCATAGACCTTGTACCTAGTTTTGGTCCTATATCTATGGTCACCAGTAGAGTTAGCAAAGCTCAAGAAACAATTGGAGGAACTATTAGAGAAGCAGTTTGTGAGACCTAGCATTTCACCTTGGGGAGCTCTAGTGCTGTCAGTTAAGAAGAAGGATGGAACTTCTCGATTGTGTATGGACTATTGCCAACTGAACAATATCACAATCAAGAACAAGTTTCCACTTCCGAGAATTGATTATTTGATGGATCAGCCAATAGGAGCTACTATTTTCTCTAAGATTGACCTACGATCTGGCTACCATCAGATTCTGTGAAAGCGGAGGATGCTTCCAAAATAGCTTTTCGTACATGTTATGGACACTATAAGTACCGAGTGATACCATTTGGAGTAACAAATGCTTTTGTTGTATTCATGGATTACATGAATCAGATCTTTCATCATTATTTGGATAGATTTGTTGTTGTCTTCCTTGATGACATTTTAATCTATTCGCGAAGTCAGGAGGAACATGTTGAACATCTCAGGATAATTCTCCAAATTTTGAAAGAGAAAAAGCTATATGCGAAGTTGTCGAAATGTGAGTTTTGGTTAGAAGAAGTCAAATTTTTGGGGCATGTGATTTCAAAGGAAGGAATTACTGTAGATCCATCGAAGTTTGAAGCAGTTCTTCAATGGGAAAGACCCAAGACTGTGACAGAGATCCGTAGCTTCGTGGGATTAGCTGGATACTACTGAAGATTCATTGAAGGATTTTCCAAGATAGCGGGACCTCTTACCCAACTTACGAGGAAAAATCAAGCTTTTGTCTGGACGGAAGTATGTGAAGAAAGTTTCCAAGAATTAAAGAAGCGACTGACTTCTACACCAGTGTTGATTCTGCCTGACCCCAATGAACCATTTGAAGTGTATTGCGATGCTTCGTATCAAGGTTAGAGTGTGTGCTTATGCAAGATAAGAAGGTCGTGGCCTATGCTTCAAGACAACTGAGAATACATGAGAAGAACTACCCAACACATGACTTGGAGTTAGCTGCAGTGGTCTTTGCTCTGAAAATATGAAGACATTTTCTGTATGGGGCAACGTCCAACGTCTTCAGCGATCACAAAAGCCTGAAGTACCTATTTGAACAAAAGGAGCTGAACATGAGGCAGAGGAGATGGCTAAAGTTTTCGAAGGATTATGACTTCTAACTTCAATATCATCTTGGAAAAGCGAACGTCGTAGCAGACGCCTTGAGTCAGAAGATGCTTAGTGTTTCTACCATGATGGTTAAGGACCTAATGAAATTCTAATGTTCCAAGGTAGAATATGTGTACCTAATGATCCAGAACTTAGGAGGTTAGTTCTCGAAGAAGCCCACACAAGCAAGTTAAGTATGCATCATGGAATGACCAAGATGTATCAAGATTTGAAACAGATGTATTGGTGGTATGGAATGAAAAGAGATGTCGCCAAGTATGTGTCATCTTGCTTAGTTTGTCAGAAGGCTAAGATTGAACACCAGAGACCTTCCAGAATGTTACAACCTTTGACTATTCCCGAATGGAAATGGAATAGTATTGCAATAGATTTCATGACTAGATTGCCAAAGACTCGAAGAGGATGTGACTCAATATGGGTAATTATTGATCAGCTTACGAAGTATGCACACTTCTTACCGATTAACATAAGATACTCAATGGAAAGGTTGAATCAGGTATATATTGGCGAGATTATTAGACTTCATAGTGTACCTTCTAGCATCATTTCTGATAGAGATCCGATGTTTACATCAAAGTTTTGGCAAAGTCTAAAAGCAGTTATAGGAACAAAGCTTCGTTTGAGTTCTGCATATCATCTGTAAATATATGGACAGTCTGAGAGAACAATTCAATCTTTAGAAGATTTGTTGAGAGCATGTGTTTTGGAGCAAAGGGGAAGTTAGGATGAAATCTTAACTTACAACAACAGCTTTCACTCAAGTATAGGGATGGCACCCTATGAAGCCCTATATGGACGATGTTGTAGAACGCCTTTGTGTTGGTACCAAGACGGAGAACATCTCACGTTGGGACCCGATCTTGTACAACAAACAACAGAAAATATTAAGGTGATTCAGGAGAAGATAAGAACAACTCAAAGTAGGCAAAAGAGCTATGCAGACAAGAGACGGAAGCCTCTAGAGTTCAAGGAAGGCAATCATGTGTTTCTAAGGGTTACACCTATGACAGGTGTTGGAAGAGTTATTAAGTCTAGAAAACTCACTCCTAAATTCATCGAACCATACCAAATTCTTTGTCGTATAGGTCCAGTAGCCTACCAAATAGCTTTACCACCTTTTCTTTCTAACTTGCACAATGTCTTCCATGTGTCACAATTACGAAAATACATTCATGATCCAACCCATGTCACTGAATTGGATACAATGTAATTAAAAGAGAATTTGACCTATGAAACACTTCCTGTTAAGATTAAGGATATAAAGGTGAAACAACTCTGAGGCAAAGAAATTACATCGATGAAGGTAGTCTGGAATGACATCACGGGAGATGCAACGTGAGAGTTGGAGGACAAGATGAAGGAGCAATACCCACAGCTATTCTGAGGTATAAAAATTTCGAGGACAAAATTTCTTTTTAGAAGAGGAGAGTTGTAACACCCCGAAAATTGTTTATTTTATGATAAATATTCATTTTATAATATTTGTGATTTTTAGAAATTTTTTTGGAATTATTTAAATTACTTAATTATTTTAATATTTTTTTGATTTACGTGTGCACTAAATAGAGTCAGGAAAATGAAATATTTTCCCTGAAGCTGGTAAACCTTGAAGTGTGGGAACGTCGATGGAGGATCTAACTAAACCCGAGGTCAGACACAGTTTACGAGGTTTACCTTTTACGATATTTTTATCTGATAAATAAAAATCGTAAAATAATTTTATTATCTGTTAGGCAATAAATACCAGTTTTGTTAGCTGTAACTTCTATCCACTAATAATAAATTTGATACAATGTTAGTCATATTTTAGAGAACACTTTAATGACATTACATTGGTGACATCATCACCATGACATCACTTTGACTTTTCAAAAAGTGGAAACATAACTTGTTGGAGAAGCTTGGAGGAAGCTTCCTAGCAACTTCCTCATGGCTTGTTGGAGAAGCCAATCTTTCTTCCCCACTTGTAGCTCCACGGCAATATGGAGAAAAAATGTGACCAAATGTAATTTTTGCATTTCACCTATCACACTTCACTTTCATTTCAAAATACTTTCCTATCACTTTTTTCTCTCCACTTTCCATTTTCTTTTCTCTTCTTCTTCTATTCTACCTCATGGTCACCACACCATTTGCCACCTCCACCATTGCAAATTTTCATCCAATCACATTTTCTTAATCTCCACTACATTCTAAACACTTTTCTAGTTGAAACCACTTCCAAAAGCTTCCATCTTCATCATCTTTCTTCAAGAGCAAAGCTTGAAGCTTTTGAGGTGAACTTTTGATCTTCACTTTTTTTCTTCATTTTGGTGTTCATGGTCTTTCTTGTGACCATTGATTTACACTTTTCAAAGCTTGGAATATTGATTTGTGAGGTGAAAATTCTAGGGTTTGTTGGAGGCTTGGACAAAATCCTCAAAGGCCATCAAGGGAGCATTTTTCTTGTCATTTTCTTTGGTAAGAGGGAGAATATTCTCATTAACCACACATGGCGGTGGGGGACGAATGTTGGTGTTGATGGTGGAGCATCCATGTGGTGATCTCTCCACTTGAATGTTTGTTTTCAATTATTTGTTGTTATTTGATTGTATGGTGTTGTTGTATGACGTTGATATATTATGTGTTATTGGTATTTTGTGATGTGTTGTATACTTGAAATCATATTTGAAAGATTAAGAACACCTTGGTTCTTGATGTGAGACTCACGGCCTTGTGGCCTTAAAATGAGAATCAAAATGAAATTATTGCCCTAAATTGGCACTTGATGAGTTCATGGATGAAATGATGAAAAATGTGGACTTGAGACCTTAGGTGAGGTCACGGCCAAGAGGAAGAAAATTAGGAAAACTTATGACTAAATTGGTAATGACTTGGAGCTTGTGAGCTTAAGTGAAAAATAAGTTGATTGAGGAATTAAAACGATGGATTAAGAAGATGAAAATGAAATTTTATGAACCTAGGGTTCACGATTATGAAGAAGGAAAAATGGAAGAGTTGGTTAAATCTTAAAGTAATTTGGAATTTAGAAGAATTAGGTTAAAAGTAAGATAATTGAAGAATTGAAATCAATGAGTAAGAAGAGGAATTTTGGAACTTAAGAATATTAGTATTTTTGGACATCTAGGATAACCAAGAGGAAAATTTGTAATCAAAGTGAAGCTTGAATAACTAAGTGACTAAATACTAAATTGGGAATTCATATGATAGAAAAATGAAAGGAATGAAGACCTTGATGTAATACCATAATGATTTATGGCCTTTAAAGGAAAATGAGTGTAAGTGAGACTTTGAAACTCATAAGACTTTAAATAAATATATTTTATTAATGATAAAGAGAAATGTAAACTTGAATAGAGAAACAATAATCGAAATGATAATGGAAACCATGAGGTTGAGATTAAATGATAATGCTATTATTGTGCCCGTAAGTGAAATCTTGATATATTGATAATTACTATGAATTATGATGGTGTATGATCATGGATTGTATGTTATTGATGATATTATGTATGCATGTGTGCATTGAGGCATTCATCATTCCTTGTGAAGTCATGTGGATTGTTGTATGGCTGTATGAGCCTAGGAGTTGAATTACACCTTTGTGCCGGTGCGATGGGCCTAGTGTAGGTCTTTATTGACCTTGGGGACGTCGGGGTGTGGGGTGTTCACAATGGCCAGCTAGTAGCTCCCCTAAGCCATGGATCAGAACAATGCAAACACACCGACAATCCGGACTAAGACACTTACCCCAATCAAGATTTGGTATAGAATATCTTGTATAAAGCCTTGTTGCTCAAACATTGATTTTATTGAAAGCACATGATTTATGGCTGACGAGATATAGACATATCTTCTAATCATTCTCTCCGAAATATTTGTCTAGCTCCATGGAGTAGGAATTGAGTACATTGTGTACATGCATAGTGGGTATGTATAGCCTCATGACATTTCTTATATGTTTATTTATTGAATAACTTATTAAACTGTTATATTATTGATATTATTCTTACTGTCGATATTTGATATTATTAATTTCTGTATTTGGATGGTATTTGTAACACCCCAACTTTAGGATAAATAACCGTTATATCCTGATTGTACTGTTTTATGTTTTTCCGTATGATATAAAATTTATTTGACTGTTTCGTGTTCATATTTGAGTGTTTTGTGTGATTTGCTTCGAGTTAGGAAAATAATAATTTCTGGATAGGGAAAATCTTATTTTAATTATTCGGAACTGGGGGATCTTACTAAACTCAATTCTGAATGATACGTGTTTCAATCTTTTAATTTTTAGGATTTAACTGTGCAATAAAATAATTTTATATTATTATAATATTATTTTATTAGTCAGTATAAATAAAACGACAGTAGACCCGGAAATGTCTGTGGGACCCACTTTTGGTTTGTTGGACCCTCAATTGATTTGCAGGACCCACGTTTAGTTAAAGTGGTCAACGTTGATGGCTTGATTTATTTTAAGCCAATAGGAAATTAAGTCAACAAAGAGGGCTTGACTTGATTTACACCGTTGGATGAGAAGGTTTAGTTTTGAATATCAACCGTTGATCTAATCTATGGTTGTAAGGATAAGCTTAATGATGAAGGACTAGGATATCCACCATTGATTTAATGGACGGTGGAGATTGGTCTCACAAAAAATGGTTGGAATCATTTGTGACCGTTGGATGAGAAGAATGTAGAGAAGATCTTGATCCTTTATCTTTAAAGATGAATCTAATGGCTAGAATTTCATGGAAATAAGATCTAATGGCTTAGATTTGATCATATCATTGCTTAATATTAATCCTTGATATGATTAATGGTTCTTAAAGCTTAGATTATAAGAATGCTAATTAATTAGTAATGTAACTAATTTTCCTAATTACGTTAGGTTAAGTGTGCTTAGAAGCTTAATAGGATTAGTAGCTAATTAATCACCATTAGGGAGGAATCTTCAAGAACAAATGACGTTGTATGTGACTAGGCTTATGACAAGGCTTGGATTAGCCAATGGAAGACAAGCTTGGTGACCAAGTTTTGATCTCAACCTTTGATGAAGTCTAAGGCTTGGATGGAGTCTTGGAAAGTCAAACAAAGAGGCCATCTCTTCATTGGAAGAGTTACACGGCCATGCACCCATTTGGAGGGTATTTTCACTTCAATCTCTAACACTTTACTACACTTTCTCTCTTCCAAAATTCAAAACCCACCATTGTTGTTCTTCTTGAACCATTCGACCGCACCACCTTGCACCATCTTCCAACCTTCAAAAATTTTATCCAACTCACTTTTCCAAACCTAAACACCATTCTAAGAACATCTCTAGTTGAGAGTTCTTCCAAAATCTATCATCTTAAGCTTGGAAAATCACTTTGGAGATTTTTCCTAGAAGGTGAAAATTCTTATTTTTCATTTCTAACTTCTTTTTCAGGGTTCTAAGCCATGATTTATTCATGGTTATAATTTTCTCCTATAGTTATAACTCTTGAAATTTTTGTTTAGGATCTTTAGGTTTTCTTGGAGGTGAAACCGAAACCACTAGGAGAAGGAGTAGAGGTTTTAATCTTCCTTTAAGGTAAGAGGGAGATTTAATCTCATCAACCATGTGTGGTGATGAGAAAATGGGCTTGTATGTGTGTGAAGAATCCATAAGGATTCACTTGTGTTTGATTGTTTAAAAGCTTTCCTACTTGTGTTTGATATTGTTTGTATGCATGTTTACAAGCTTTGAAATATATTGCATGTGTGATATATGCATGATTATTACTTAGGATGTGAATAACATGTAAGGTTTGCATGAGTGTTCCAAAGAACACAAAAAGATGCTCACGACTTCAACAAAGAAAAGAAAACCAAAATGTTCTCAACAATTTTCTAAAGGAAGGATTAAACAAATTTAGGTAAATTAAAGAATTTTAAAATGATTTAGAAGAAGAAAAATGATCCAAAGAGCAAATGCCAATGTTTTATCAATTTCGGCCAACATGCCTAGCAAATGTGTAATTAATCCAAAACTTATTTTCTAAAGTGTAGAGTTGATGTTTTACCAAAAAAGAATGCATTTGTAATGAATTTCCAAGATTTAAAGAAGTAAACCAATTTTTATTAGAAATATGATATAGAAGAAAAATAAATAAAACCCTTGAAAAATACTTACTTTTGAAATTTAAAGTATAGTGATAATTACTAAAGTGGATTTAGTAATAATAGACTAAGTAAACGAAATTTTAGAGTAAAAACGTAGAAAATACATTTTTAATAGAATTTATAGACAAAATACTGTCAAAATTTATTAAAAATAGACAAATAAAAGAGAACGTTTTCTAATATATTGATAACGTAAGGAAAATTATTCTACGCAATTTTAAAGTAGTGAAAATAGCTTACGTAGTTTTAAAACTAAGATTTTAAAGCTTTTCGATCAAGAAAACGATTTAAAAATCTTACGCGATTGAGAAAATGATATAAAATTACTACGCGATTTTAAAAACAGCAAAATATATTTACGCGATTTAAAAACATTTGTAAAAATGATGAAATTATGAAAAACGCGATAAAATTTTTACGCGATTAATTGAAACTGCGAGATTTACTGTTGGACCAAAGTGGTGGCCCCAGACATGTGAAAATATAGTACGTCAAGTGGGAACGTACTGTATTTTGGACATGTGAAAATATGGTACGTCAAGTGGGAATGTACTATATTTGAGATTATTGTCATTGAGGGCATTTGCGTAAATATGAGAATATTTGAAGCTAAGGGTAATTTGGTAATTATGATTTTTATTCATGCATTGAGTTGTGCCAATTTGATTGATAATTGGTGATTTGATTGACGAGGCGAATTACACCGTGTTGTCGGTGTGATACGCGTAGTGTGGTTCATTTCTTTGTATGGACTTAGAGGCATTAGTGTGCGGAGTATTCCACATGTGGACAGTTGGTCGCTCCTCTGAGCCGTGGTAACTAGCAACACACTAGTGATCTCGACACGCACTATACTTAATCAAGATCTTGTAAAGACTATTTTAGTACAATGCCTGTAGTTACAAGATGTTTGGACTATGTGCTACTACACGATGATTGGACAGTGGGCTATAGACACAACGTTAGACAGTGCAATAGTTTAGTTGGGCAGCCTGAGGTACAGATAGATCTTTGCGGGTCATTCTCTCTGATATCTGTGTCTAGCTCCATGGAGTAGGAACGAGTCGTATTGCATTTGCATTTGTGTCATGCATCATAACATTATTATCTGTGATATTATTTGATACTGTTGTATTAAAATTGTTATATTAAATTATATTATTATTTATGATGCTATAGTATGCTTTATTGTATAAACTGTTATATTTGTTGTATTTGACGTTTTCTTATTTGCCATGCTGGTATTGATGTATGATTATCTCACCTCTCTATACGTACTATTTCTGTATTATAATTGATATGGTAAAGAGTTTGAGGAAGAGGAACAGCCTCTAGATTGTGAGTATCCTGAGGAGCAGGAGCAGCAGCAAGCTGAGGATCAGTTCGACGACTGCGAACCATCCGATCAT
The DNA here is from genome assembly GCA_029884605.1 of Ormosia emarginata. Taxonomy (NCBI): domain Eukaryota; kingdom Viridiplantae; phylum Streptophyta; class Magnoliopsida; order Fabales; family Fabaceae; genus Ormosia; species Ormosia emarginata. Next base: position 6,467,240 of record JAQQTP010000056.1, on the reverse strand, counting down.
CCATACCCGCTAGATTGACTTTTGAGGATGGCGTTGCCGGGATTTCTTGGGTTCATAAGACTAGAGTTTCACGGAGGCTCTGACGCCTGGCATTTGCACGAGGATCGAGGATCAGTTATTTACTTGGGACAACTGACTGTGTCCCTACGAGCAGAGTTTGATGCTGAGCCTGCTTTTACTACGACTTTGTACCTACAGTTGGAGATGCCGTTGGATTTGAGGCGTCACTGGGGAGGGATGTTTCGTATCCCTAGTGAGATCAGTATAGTGTCGACAGCGCGGACTCCTGTCCGTAGAGCTGCGAGACATCTTGGATACCTATCACCTGAAGTTTCATCTGAGAGTGATCCTTCAGAGGGTTAGATATCTATGATGTGCACTTGGGCACTTTTTGATGTAGTGTTGTATATGAACTCTTTACTGTTTTCTTTAAATACTTTGCAGTTGTATATTATTTGCTTAACTTAAAACAAATTCTTATGTATATTATGTGTGAGATATCAGTTTGTTTCACTTTATATTCCATGTTATTTTATTTAGTAATATTCTGTATAAAAGAAGAAAAAATTTTATAACTCATACTATTTATGTAACAAATGTTTTACAACTTGGGTAAATTTTATTTTATTGCATCATAAATGTGGCACTCCCACAAGGGTGTTACAGTATTTCTGTCTGTACTATCTTTACACTGCCTATTGGTAATGATGTTAGATTTCTCACCTCTTTGTTATGTTGTATTATTTTACTGTATGTTCTGATTAACTAAAGACCAAGAAGGACTTAAAGAGGAACTACCCCCTCTTGATTTGTAATAGCTGCTGGACCAAGATGCTATCAAAACTGCGTATTTTGGGTTATGTGCACATGTATTTTTATGATGGAGTAGACGCGTGGTCAGCCAACTTGGCTAGTGAAAGAGTCACCTACACTGGAGATTTGACGTTGGTTTTTCCTAGGGATCTTCAACACCCCCTTGTCTTATCTTTTTCTGTATCTGTACAGTTAGTGTTTAACATACCTATCCGAGAATGGTAGAGTAACTTCCATTATACTCCTCATAAGGAAAGTGTTGTGTCCTCTAGGCGGATGCCTGTCCATCAGGGTATACCTCCTACTGTGGTCATTTCTTCTGAGGAATCAGAAAAGGATCCCTCTGAGGACCCTATGGTTTAGGTATGTAGGACTTGGGCTGGTCATGTCTTTTTGCTAGTTAGTCTTCATTGATCACCTGTACATTTTGAATGCGCATATGTATTTGGAGCGCCATTCTTTTTGTAAGTATTTTGGGGTACAGATTTGTATATGTTCTACAGGAACCAGATGGCTTGAACACCTATTAAATGCAATATATGTATATGCTTATTAATGATACTTTATGATTTACCTACTTGTTTGATCTGTTATCCGTGAGTAAAAGAATATTTTACGTCAAATATTATGATTTTAATAATTACTGATTTTATAACTTAGGTTAAATTTATTTCATATTCCGTGTTAATTTGATTGAAATTTTGAATTTGTAAAGTCGTGACGCCGTCCTCCTTCCAATGAGGAAAAAGGGGCAGCATGTCACGTTTTCCCTTTTCTCTTTCTTTTCTATTTTTGTTTTCTCCTCCTCTCAGTCGTAAGCCACTTATAAAACGGAAGTCAAATTTGGCTTCTCTTAGATAGGCACTAAAACCCTGATCTATTAAGAACACTCAGATTTCACCAAATCCAGTTCTCTAACCTCCAACAGACTTAAAATAAATCTTATGATTCATTAAAAATCTATTTTTACCATTTTCCATATTGTTGGCTGTCAATCTGGTATTAAAACATACAACCAGTATACTTAAAAATACCAAACTAACCCTGATAATTCTCATATTTTAACTGTAGCACAGTTCACACATTTATGACCTAGAAATAAACTCTCCACATTTATTTCCACAAACTAAGCAATTTAAGCCACTTCCAGAGCTAAAAATAACTATTTTCCACATATAGCGTTGTAGTAAAGTGTCTAAACGTGCTCAGACAGTCACAAAACTTAACAAACATGTTAAGCAAGTATTAGGCTACTTCTGTATCCATATACAAGCGTAACATATTTTTCTAGGGTGTTACAGTTTTCCATTGATTAAATGGGATGAACTTGTTCTAAACCTTGTTTCTGATTCATTTAGAGTTAATAGAGGCTTGATGGCTAGTTTTAGCTTTGAGTTTATCTATGAACTTCTTAAATTTTGAAGTTGATGAATGGGTATGTGTGGGTGGGGTTTTGACCCTAAATCCATGCCTATGTGAGTCAACAAGTTGTATAAGTATTACAATATGTTTAGGGGGTGTAACTGAAGTTAGAAATCACCTAAAAACCATTTTTGGATGGTTAGAAGTTGGGTTGTTCCATTAGGAACCGTGGCTAAACTCCTGCTGAATTCTGTAGAGTTTCTATCACAGAACCACGCCTAGGTGTGGACTGAGAATTTTCAGTCCAGAATCAGACAAAGAGTGTCATGCCTAAGCGTAGAAAAGTCACGCCTAGGTGTGAGACAAGGTTTTGGCCACGCCTAGGTGTGGGAAAGTCACGCCTAGGCATGAGTTCCAGGATTTTTCTAAAGTTATATTCTTGATGTTTTGAGGTTTCTAATTAGTTAGGATTCATTTGTATATACTCTCTTAAATGTATTAAAACACTTTTAGGGATATTTCACAAAAGAAATAATCCACCTAGCATATAAGAACAAGTTGAGTTCCCAAACTTTTTAGAAGAAGTATTTGTTTGGAATAGAAGTCTAGGACCTTGTATCACATTTGTGTGGTTATTAATACCATTAGTGATATGATGGTAAGGTAGTTTAGAAACAAGCTTAAGAAGAAAGTTATAAGCATGATTCATTCTCATATAGTTAAAGATGAGTTGATTATGCTAGTTTTAAGAAGAATGCTCTATTATCTCATTAAATTGGGAGTGAATGGGGTGTTTAGCAAGAATGGTTCCTTTGTTAATCAAAGTTGAACCCTAGCAAGTATTGGCTCCCTTATGCAATAAGGTTGAACCCTAGCAAGAATTGGCTCCCTTATGTAATAAGGTTGAACCATAGCTTACCACAATTTGTAATTGAGGGACTGAAGCAAGCCCTTTGACCTAGCAAAAGAGTGAGTAAAGCACTTTGCTAAAGGTGGAGTTGTGATTTGTTATCCAAGTAATAGACATTGCTAGGGAAGCCTAGTAAGTGGTGACATTGGAGTATTTCATGAAAGGATTAGTTATCTAAGTAATGGACATTGTCGGGTAAGCCTAGTAAATGGTGACACCGAATTATTTCATAAAAGGATTAGTTATCCGAGTAGTGGACATTGCTAGGCAAGCCCAGTAAAGTGGTGACACCGGAGTGTTTGATAAAAGGATTAGTATATCCTACGCTAGGCGTTGGATGAGAAATCCTATGTCAGGATGTGGATCAGTATATCCTATCTTATACTAAGGATGAACATATCCTAGGTTAGGTTAAGGATAAGGAGGATTAATGTCAAATGAATGAATACAATTCCTAAGTATAATTGAGTAACATATACGAGTTTTAGTTTAGAAATATATATATATATATATATATATATATATATATATATATATATATATATATATATATATATATATTTTAATACCATGAGATATATGTTTTTACTGAGAATTTGTATGTTCCCACCCCTTATGTTTCATGGTTAGCAGGCCAAAGCCCTACAAAAGGGTAAGAAGATGAAGATAACAAAAGAAATATATTAGTTTAGTTTTAATAATTACAGTTCAAAGCTTATGTAATTATTTATATTTGCTTTGAGGATGTATAAAGTTGTATTTGTGTATAACTTTGAAATATGGCTCTCCATAATTATTTATTTAAATGTTATGGATTAGTTGATGATTAAGTTAGAAGTAGCATGGCTAATACTGCTTATCCAGGTATTTGTGGAATATACTAGGGTACCGGTATTAGGCTGTTACATTATGGTATTAGAGCAGTTCATCTTGTGAGCCGGGGTATGGACTGACTAGACTTAGGTCAATTTAGTATTTTTTTGCTAGGTGTTATGTATTTCGTGTCATATATGTGAGATGTGTTGATATGATTGCATGACAAGCTTTTAGTTGGAATGTTAATGGTTACTGTCACACATAGTGTATATAGGGAACCATTACTTCACTTAGGTGAACTAGGAGAAATAGTAATTCTTCTAGTGAAGGTTTAGCTAATATGGCCGAAGAGTTCTGAGAGATGGCAACTACTAAGAGGATGTAACTAAGAGGATGTAGATTGCTATCGCAAGCAGAGTTTAAGAAGGGATGGAAGTGATTTCATCTTAGCAGCTAGTACCACTAGTATAGTTAGTATATGGAATAGTGGTAGTAAAGGATTGAAACTCCCCAAATCTCTCAAAGTTTAACAGGGCCAATCCTACATCTTTTAAGGGTAAGTAAGACCCAGTTGGAATAAGGAGATGGCTTAAATAATGGAGGAAAATCTCTGAAGTTAAGATTTTCCCAATTGAGTTGAAAGTTTTGGTTGCCTTCTTTGTGTTAGACAGGGAAGCAGAGTTTTTGGTTAGTAAAATGTTAAGGAGATAGAATTCTTAATACCTATATAAGGTAGCAAGTCAGTAGGCCAGTATGTGGCTAAGTTTGAAGAAAAGAGAGCTAAGTACAGAGTAAGTTACAGAATCGAACTTCAACCCATAGAACTTTGAGTTAAAGGGTTGTGGCATTTTTTTTTGTGATCATCATTCTTTGTTGGTGAAGGCTGACAAAGAATAGATAGTATCAAGTTCTACGTGAGTTATGGTGTCGTTAGATACTTGTAGAACAAAGGATTAGTAGAGAAGTAAAGAAGTAAGAAAGTCGTTGTTCTAAAAGTTTTCAGTTTGTCCTCTTACAATATTCTTTTCAAATCAGACCAGAGTGGTAATTCAAATAGAATAAATGATATCAGGTTTTTATGGCATCAATTATTCAAATTTGTAGAATCTCAATAGTGAGCTAAAGTTTACCAAGTAAGCAAATTTTGAATAACATGGTCCTCAAGGCTAATCGGATAGACTAAGTGTGCTATTCGATTAAGTGAGATTTCGATGTTAACCAAACATGATATTAGTTTTTGAGCAGTAGATCAGAATAACGTACTTTCGAAGGTGATCTAATAGATAGAGAACTATTCGAATAAGCCAATATAGAATGGTAAGTTAAGCTAACCGAGTAGACAGAAGGAGCTATTCATTTGGCAAGAGTTCAAGGTTAATCGAGTATACTATAAGAGTTATTTGATTAGCATACTTTCGATTAATCGAAACAAGCAATGAGAGGATTATTTTCGATTGATCGAAAGAGGCATAATGGTGCTAGTAATGTCATTCAAGAAAACAGTTAAGGGTCCCTACAACTAGCCTTAAGTGGAACAAAAGTAGTATGGTTTCACAAGAGGAAGGAAGAGAGAGGATAATAGGTCTAAGAAGCATGCTTCTAAACCTAGTTATCTTCAAGATAAAAGCCAGTTGAGCTACAACTCAACTGGTGAGAAGTGTTCCCTTTAAGGGAAACAAAAGACTTGGTCACGGGTATGAATCCTAGGAAGGGCTGCAAACCGAAGGTGGGAATTGAATTTTCGTGCCAATGCTAGACAATATATGAGTATATGTTAACGTCCTCCTAAAAGTAGTGGGTGGCCGTTACATTAAAAAGTGAAGGGACCAAAGTGTGATAGATAAGGGAGTTGACATGGGGACAGATCTAGTTGAGTTGATCAGATAGTATGTTATACTCATAGTTGACCAGAGCATTTTAAAATAAGTGTATGTGGAAGTAGGGAGTAGTGCCTAGTCTCAAAGTTCAAGCTAGGGTAAAAGTTTATACTCTGAGTAGTAAGGGCAACTCAGATTCTCGATCTTATTCAAGATAAGGACATAGTTAAAAATGATCCCTAAGTTTTAGTATATGATTCAGGAGCTTTCGTACTCCTTAATTTCATATGAGTAAGTAAAGAGATTAAATTTACCTATGTTAGAGTTTTTCCCATGTTTCATCCTTGTCTACACCAATAGGAAGGCTAGTCACAACTTTCCTAGAAAGTTTGAATGGTTGTGCAAAGAAAGAAGGTGAGATTTCCTTTGTGAATCTTATCAGTTTATCTTTTCTTAACATGGACGTTAAACTAGACATAGTTTTGAATTGATCAGATTAGACATTGAGGTCTATATTTGAGGATTCTTCTAGGTCTACTTCTCAAAGTCTATGTTTTGAGAGCTAAACAAGTGAACAACTCCTTAGTAGAGGGGGGCTTAAGGATTTGTTTTCCATTCTTCTTGAATATGGAAGTTAAGCAAGTCTTAGGGAATATATTTGTGATAAGAAGATATCCAGAGGTATTTCCTAGAAAAGTAACTGAGTACCATCTAAGAGAGAAGTAGAATTCTTGTTGGTGTGGTACAAGTTAAGTTAGTAGAGATGTTCAGTGATCATACGAGTTTGCAACACTTGTTTGATCAGAAAAAGTGCACATGAGGTATAGTTGATGGATGGAATACTAAGCAAAACTCAATTGTGATAAAAGGGTCATGACTTTGAGTTATAGTGTCATTTGGGTAAAGCCACTACAATGACTGATGCAATAGGTAGGAAAGTCCTACATGCATCCCTGTTGATGGCCTAAGAGAGTAAACTTCTTGAGAGTTTCGAGAAAGTGGGTCTTGTAGTGACTATGATGCCACATAGTTTTATAGTGAGTAGAGTGAGCATAGTAGTGACTTAAGGACTTAGATTCTAAAAACTCAAAAGAAGGGTAAAGCTCTAAGGGACATAGGTGAGCAGATCCTCATGGAAACCCAAGAGAATGATGTTATAACTAAAAATGGAACAAAGAAGATAGAGACAAACTTTGTTTTCCAAGAAAGTCAAGAAATCAGAGAGTGGATTCTAGATGAAACTCACAAAAGAAAGTATACCATTCATCTAGAGGCTATTAAGATGTATCTAGATCTTAGGATACTGTTTAATGGCCTAAAATGAGAAAGACACAGTAGAGTCCAGGTATCGTTTTGCCAAAAGAGAGTATAGGGTGAAGCTAGCACCGAAAGAGCTCTATTGGAGTTGGAGTCCCATAATAAGTAAGTTTGCCTAGAGTGTGGCAAGAGGAAAGTAATTTTGAGGACAAAATTTTTAAAAGAAAGAGAGAAATATAACACCCTCAATAACTTGTTAGGCTTGTAGAGAGTTACAGAGGTAGTCTAATACTTACTTGACATTCTAATTCAGTTTTGTGACAAATTAAGTCAGTTTAAGCACTTTGCTGCAACACATAAGTTGAAAAGTAGCTTAAAATGACACAAATAGTAGCATAAATTGCTAAGTTGAGGGAAACATGTATAGATAACTTGTTTCTAGGTCAAAAATGAGTTAAGTAAGGTGTAGTTAAAATTTGAGAACAATCAGAGTCAGTTTAGTATTTTTAGGTATACGGGTTGTGTTATTAATGCCGAATTGACCCCTGGCAGATATAAAAAAAATATAATTATGGTAAAACAACAATTTAGATAAATCCTAGTATTTATTCTAAAGTTGTTGGACGTTGAAAAACTTGAATTAGTATAATTCAAGTGTCCTTAGCAAATATAAGTTTTAGCATTGAAACTTAAGTTGAACTTTCCTCTTATTTCCACGGCCAGAAATAGAAAAACAGAGAAAAGAAAGAGAGAAAAGGGAGAAAGAGAGAAAGGAGAAGAAAGAAAGAAGGAGAAGGAGGTGAGGAAGACCAAGGAAGAGGATCAAAGCTTGAAGATCTTCATCCAATCAAGAGGTAAGGGGATTAGCTCTCAAACTCTTATTCTTGCTATATTCTTTTAAGTTGGAATATGCATGGTGATATTGGAAGATGGGTTTGACATGGTTTTTCATTGATTAAATGGAATTAGCTTATTCTAAACCTGGTTTCTGATTCATTTAGAGTTGATAGAGGCTTGATGGCTAGTTTTAGCTTTGAGTTTATCTATGAACTTCTTAAATTTTAAAGTTGATGAATAAGTATGTGTGGGTAGGGTTTTGACCTTAAATCCATGCCTATGTGAGTCAACAAGTTGTATAAGTATTACAATATGTTTAGAGGGTGTAATTGAAGTTATAAATAACCTAAAAACCATTTTTGGATGGTTAGAAGTTGGCTTGTTCCATTAGGAACCATGGCCAAACTTCTGTAGAATTTTGTAGAGTTTCTGTCGTAGGACCACGTCTAGGTGTGGACTGAGAATTTTCAGTCCAAAATTAGACAGAGAGTGCCACGCCTAGGCATGGAAAAGTCATGCTAGGCGTGAGACAGGGTTTTGGCCACACCTAGGCGTGAGTTCCAGGATTTTTCTGAAATTATATTCTTGATGTTTTTAGGTTTCCAATTAGTTGGGATTCATTTGTATATACTCTCTTAAGTGTATTAAAACACTTTTACGGATATGTCATAAAAGAAATAACCCACCTAGCATATGAGAACAAGTTGCGTTCCCAAACTTTTCAGGAGAAGGATTTGTTTAGAATAGAAGTCTAGGACCTTGTATCGCATTAGTGTGGTTTGTAATACCATTAGTGATGTGATGGTAAGGTAGTTTAGAAACAGCTTAAGAAGAAAGTTATAAGCATGATTCACTCTCATATAGTTAAAGATGAGTTGAGTATGCTAGTTTTAAGAAGAATGCTCTATTATCTCATTAAATTGTGAGTAAATGGGGTGTTTAGCAAGAATGCTTCCTTTGTTCATCAAAGTTAAACCCTAGCAAGTATTGACTCCCTTATACAATAAGGTTGAACCCTAGTAAGAATTGGCTCCCTTATCTAATAAGGTTGAACCATAGTTTATCACAATTTCTAACTAAGGGAGTGAAGCAAGCCCCTTGACCTGGCAAAAGAGTGAGTAAAGTACTTTGCTAAAGGTAGAGTTGTGATTAGTTATCCAAGTAATAGACATTGTCGGGTAAGCCTAGTAAATGGTGACACTGGAGTGTTTCGTAAAAGGATTAGTTATCCGAGTAGTGGACATTGCCGGGTAAGCCTAGTAAATGGTAACATCGGAGTGTTTCATAAAAGAATCAGCATATCCTAAGCTAGGCATTGGATGAGAAATTTTATGCCAGGCTATGGATCAGTATATCCTACGTTAGGCTGTGGATGAGAAATCCTATTCTAGGCTGTGGATTAGTATATCTTACGGTATGCGCTGGATAAGAAATCCTATGTCAGGTTGTGGATCAGTATATCCTATGCTAGATTAAGGATGAACATATCCTAGGTCAGGCTAAGGATAAGTAGGATTAATACCAAATGAAGGAATACAATTCCTATGTATAATTGAGTTACATATACGAGTTTTAGTTTAGAAAAATATATATATATATATATATATATATATATATATATATATATATATATATATATATATATATATATATATATATATATATATAGAGTTTTAATACCATGAGATATATGTTTTTACTGATAATTTGTATGTTCTCACCCCTTATGTTTCATGGTTAGCAGGTCAAGGCCCTACAAAAGGGTAAGAAGATGAAGATAATGGTGTGTGAAATCCACAAGTGTACGGTTTCATCGTCAAGTAATAAAAAGATCAAATCCATAGGGACTATGTCTATAAATATCAATTAATGAATTAATTCAATTAAATTAAACGAAGGGAATATAATTATTGAGTGATAAGAACGTAGTAACCAAGCAATTAAATAAATAAATATTGAAGTGCAGAGTTGAGAACAAAAATAACAAGTTGTTAAGAAATGTTTTCAAATTCAAGAAAGCTTCCAAGATTGGGGGTAACCACAATAATATGAGACAAATCCAAATTGACAACCCTTTTATTGAAATTGAAATTCAATTGAAGGTGAATTCCCCTAAATTAGTTAATGTTCTTTCTCAAGAGATAAGAACTGTGCCTAATTAAACCAATTCCTACTCTCGTGGTAATTGAATTTAAATTAAACCCATTACGTTTTATGGTAATTCATTAAATCCTTGAAAGGCTAAATATACTCTAGTGAGTTAGACCTTAAGTTCAATTCTTATGGTTCCAACACCTAGGTTCACCTCTCAGTACGTCCCCAGATATCTATGAGATGCAAATATGCGGCCAGCAAATTCATATGAATAAACACAATAAGGATTTAATCAAAGAACATTCAAGATTAATAAAAAGGGTAAACCAAGTCAATTAATCATCATCAATGTATCAAAGGGCATTGCTCAATCCTAGAAACAAAAGAAACTACTCAGACATAGGGAAGAAGAAACAAGAAAACATAATGTAGAATATCCAAACCAGTAGCGATGGGAGAAGAGAAAAGGAATATGAAGATCTAGAGCCTCCAAACGTGCCTCCTTCAAATAGAAATTGGAACCCTCAAATTGTATTCAGAACATCTATAAATACCCCTAGGGTCTAACCTGGTCTGAGCCCATAAAAAGAAATAAAAACAAAATTAAAAATTGTCTTGGACTGCGACCCATGGCTGTGGGAAATTCCACGGGCAGGTCGTGGATCTCTCTGGATATATGTATTCTGGAGTGCTCTTGAATTCCACGGCCATGGAATTGTCTAGAAAAATACTTGCTTCTTTGCACAGCTGCTCGGTCCATGGCCATGGAAAATTCCACGGGCAGGCCATGGATCTCTCTAGAATGAACCTTTCACTCCAATTTGTTATCCGTAAAGCTTCAACTTCAAAGTGCAAGCTTTCCATCCATTTCAAGGTCAATTTAGCACCAATCCTACACAACAACGCCACAAATTCCGCAGTTATCTGAACTAAAGAAAAAACAAATAAAAAGGGAAACTAAAATGCCTAAAATGCATAAAAATGCATGCAAAACAAGAACAAAATATGATGTTGTTTCACACACATCAAATCCCCCTAAGCTTAAGATTTTGCTTGTTCCTAAGCAATAACTAAGTCCAAACCAAGAAATGGGATCAAGATACAATAATGAATGAGGAACCTGAGAAAACATCCAACCAAGCAATAGGCAAAGGCAAACTAAGAATTAGAGAGGTATTCAAAATCAAGTCTAATTAAAGGCTACAATTCTCAGAAATCATGCTCCTCACTAAATTAGGTTCACTCTACTAACCACACTCAAAGTGTTTAAAGGTGAAGACAATGCGCTCAAGATTCCTCAAAGAAACAACACTTCCATAAGCTTGATAAGAAACTAAATTTCCACTAATAATCAGCATGCATGCAAGAATCAAAAGGTCTTTCAAGGGTTGTAATGGGGCCATAGGAATGATGTTAGGTAGGGTAAAGAAAGGAAGGTATGTATAAAGAGCTAACAAAATTTTCAATAAGCACAAGAAATCCAATAGAACATAAATGGAGCAAAAGCATTTTTTAATCAAGAGCATAACTCCGCATTTTCTTCCTTTCTTTTCCTTCTTTTCAAGCTTTCATCTCATACTTTTTTTTTATTTTCTTTTCCATTTCCCCTTAATTTTTTTATTTAACATAGGGGAGAGACTTCATTTTCAAAGACATATGATTCCCAATACAACATTCAAACCTAATTTGCTCCATTCAATATTCTAAATGATCACCGATAATGTATCATCATAGGCATCAAGAAAAATAATTATGCAATAAGCTCAAAATAGGCAACTAGTAGATGAAAGTGTAACAATTACTTCAGAAGGCCAAAAAAATACCTATGATGCCTTAATTACATTCAAGCATGCAAACAAAAATTTCACCTCAAAATGGTTTCAAATCAAGTTCTAGAGCACAAAATCAATGAGGAATTATCACTTAACACAAAGAATAGGAGCGAAAATCATATAGTGCATAAATCCCATACAGGCTCAAAACTCACATTTAGAGGTTCAAAAATCAATAAGAAGCACAAATTCAGAGAACATATGCTAATTATCAACTATCAAGAAATCACCTCCACTATCAATTAAAACAATGCCTATTGCCTACCACAAGAATCAACAAGTTGGGTTCCAAATCAATACCATCTTAAAATTCCCAAAAGAGAGGGGCACAAGGTTCAACCAAAAAGTCGAGAGATATGATGGTGTGAAAATGCAATATGAAGATGTAATGCAATATGAGTCATGAGAATGCATGAGACTAATGATTTACAATAAAAATGAAAATGAAAATACCCCCCAAGCTTAGAACTTACGTTGTCTCCAATGTAAAAATCTATAACTGGAGAAGGAATAAAAGAAAAAACTCACTTTGGTGGTGGGAAAGGGTGCTGACTCAGTTAATCATCATCAATGTATCAAAGGGCAGTGCCCAATCCTAGAAACAAAAGAAACTACTCAGACATAGAGAAGAAGAAACAAGAAAACATAATATAGAACATCCCAACCAGTAGCGATGGGAGAAGAGAAGAGGAAGATGAAGATCTAAAGCTTCCAAATGTGCCTCCTTCAAATAGAAATTGGAAGCCTAAAATTGTATTCAGAACATCTATAAATACCTCTAGGGTCTAACCTGGTCTAAGCCCATAAAAAGAAATAAAAACAAAATTAAAAATTGTCTCGAACTACGATCCACGGCCGTGGATCTCTCTGGATATGTGTATTCTGGACTGCTTTTGAATTCCACGGCCATGGGAAATTCCACGACCAGGCCGTGGAACTCTCTGGAAAAACACTTGCTTCTTTGCACAGCTGCTCGATCCGTGGCCATGGAAAATTCCACGAGCAAGTCGTGGATCTCTCTGGAATAAACCTTTAACTCTAATTTGTTATCCGTAAACCTCCAACTTGAAACGTGCAAGCTTTCCATCCATTTCAAGGCTAATTTAGCACTAATCCTGTACAACAACGCCACAAATACCGCACTTATCCAAACTAAAGGAAAAATAAATAAAAAAGGAAACTAAAATGCCTAAAATGCATAAAAATGCATGCAAAATAAGAACAAAATATGATGTTGTTTCACACACATCAGATAACAGAAGAAATAGATTAATTTAGTTTTAAGAATTACAGTTCAAAGCTTATGTAATTATTTAAATTTGGTTTGAGGATGTATAAAGTTGTATATGTGTATAACTTTTAGATATGACTCTCCATAATTATTTATTTAAATGTTATGGATTTGTTAATGATTAAGTTAGAAGTAACATGATTAATACTACTTATCCAGGTATATGTGGAATATACTAGGGTGCCAGTATTAGGCTGTTACAGAAAGGATGCTCATGATTGTCGAGGTCCGAGTTGTTATTAACAACATTGGACATTTCGACATCAGCGTGCGACATTCTCCTCTAATTATTCACTGTGTTCCGCCTTCCGTCATCACGATGTGGTCTGGACTGGCCCTCATGCACATATAGCTCCTGATTTTCTATTTTGTGATGTTGCTCTTCCAGCACCACCGCTTGTTGTTGCCCAAATAAAATGATGATACTTATCCAATTCTCACATTTAATTCAAATATACATTCTCATAAGCACTAACTAATCAAATATAAGTTCAAAATACTTTTCTAGCTCAACCTTGATAGATTAAGGGAGCAACTAGCTCAACGTTAAAGAAAAAGGGAGCATTATAGTTCAACTTTCAAGAATTAAGAGAACATGCCTTAGTTCGTAAATGTATTACTCAACCCATATTTCAAGGAGCAAAACTATTTCTGATTCATCATTAAATATATTCACATTGTAACACCCCAAATTTTATTTATTTTATGATAAATATTTATTTTCTAATATTTGTGATTTTTGAGAATTTTTCTGGATTTTTCTTAGAACGCGAAATATTTTAATATTATTCCTCGTTTTGCGTACAAACTGAGCGGAGCCGAAAAAATGAGATATTTTTCTCGAGAACCTTGATTTGTGGAAACGTCGACAGGAGATCTTACTAAACCAGAGGTTGGACATGGTTTACGAAGTTTCACGTTTTTCAAGAAAATTTTAACAGATAAAATAATAAATCGCTGTGTCAAAATTTATCTGCCGGACAATTAATACTGACTTCTGTCAACTGTAAAAATTGTCCATTGGATAATAATATGTATTAAAAACCCTATCACATTATCCTAATATAATCCGCTTTATGTTTAATCAAAATCACTTTAATTCAAATTTATAGTATTTTAATCAAAGTTTCTTTGAAAAGCTTTGACCACCAAAGGACAAGAATGCCCTTGGCTTGTTAGGGAAGCCAAAAATCTCCCCCTTCTCTCTCCCCATTGCCGCGGCAATGCATGGCCAAAGGAGACAAAAATTTTCTCCTCACTTAATGCATAATACTCAAATTACCTCATTTTACTATTACATTTTCTCTCTCTAACTTCTTCTTCTTCATTTTTCTCTCCACCCTCTCTCTTCTTCTCCTTCTTAGCTACGGTTTTGTAGCCCCCTTGAGTGATCATTTTCTTTTATTTTTCTCTTCATCAAGACCATTTCCATACTCACTTCAACCTCCTCTACCTTTTCTATTTAAAGATTTTCTTCAAAATCCAACCTTTCCTCCATTGTCTTCCAAGACAAAGCTTCAAGCTTTAAGGCAAAGTTTTCATTTTTCTTCTTCTTTCTCTTCATTTTCATGTTCCATGATCTCTTTGATGACCATGAATCTCTTCTTTTTCAACCATTGATGTTGAATCATTGTCTTGAAATTCCTAGGGTTTTGGAAGCTCAAAACTGAACCCACCAAGAAGCAATAGGAGATCATTTTTAGTGTTCTTCCTTTAGGTAAAAGGGAGATTACTCACTTTAACTATTATGGTGGTGAGGGAACCTTTGTATGCTTACTTTGTTTTGGTGATTTTGCATGTTATGTATTCTTGAAATTGGGTTTTTATACTTGATTGATGATCTTGAATGCATTGGATGTGTTGAAAATGTTTGATCATGTTAGGGTTGTTAAATGAAAAATTTGAAGTTTCCTACCCTAATGTGATGCCACGATTTTGACTAGAATTTAGGGATAAGAATTTGTTTTTGTATACAAATATAATGAAGCTTATGTGAATAAAGGTTGAATGATAATATTACAATTAATGGATGGAAAATTTTAAGGGTTTAATATCCCAAAGGAAGGCCACGATTTTGACTTGAATCTTGAGGGATTGGATTAGTTTGGGGCGCACTAAAATTTAAGTGATTAGATATCAAAAGACTAATGCATAAAATGTAAAGAAATTGGAAACTTGATGACCAAGTAAGGCCATGATTTTTAGAGAAAAATTTGGGATTAGATGATGCCTTGATGAATCCTTGGATATTAAGAATGTAGAGACATGCATAATCCATAATCAAGTGGAAGAATTAAATTGAGTACTCTTGAGAATGTCACGGTTTTGAAGGGTTATTTAACCTAAAATTTTCATAATTGACCAAAGCTTAAGACTTTGAAAATGAGGATCCATAATATGGACTTGTGATAATTGATGAACCATGATTACACATGAGGATTGATTCCATGTTATTGTGAAACCCCTATGTGGGCTAAGTACTTATTGACTGTGTACTTAAAGAGATTATAACATATTGATGTTGAAAAATGACTATAAATGCCATTGTGGTATGCTTATGATAAATGTATCATTGATGAACATACATGATGTATATTGTGTCATCATGCATATGTGTTGTCCGTTGGACATTGTTGGAAAGGCTATATATGCTTAGGAGTTTGAATAACACCTATATGCAGGTGCGAATAGACTAAGCGTTGGCTCATAGTGGTTGACCCTGGGGGCGTCGGGGTGCGGGTGTCTCACAATAAACAGTGGTAGCTCCACTGGAGTTGTGGGATAGACCGATGCAAACACACCAACGATCTGGACTGAGACGTTGTCCTAGATCGCGATCAACTGTTGAGGTGCCATGTATAAGCCGTATTGCGTAACTATTTTTATGAGATAAGCACACTATTTTTAAAGGCTAACGAGATACTGGCATTACTCCTTGATCATTCATTCCGAAAATGTTTATGTCTAGCTCCATGGAGTAGGAATTTTGGTATCATTTGCATTGTGAACTGTCAGTCTCATAATTCATTGAGCATGAGCATTTATAATTGTGGAAAGTATCTGTTATTATTAATGCAATAATTATTCGATTACCTGGACTATTGAATGTTAGACATGTTAATGCTATCTGCCTGTTTTTTATAATGATTGTTGTTGTTTATTGTTGTTCTGCTCTTACTGTTAATTTTAATTATTACTGTAATTGACATATGAACTATGTTATATATGGGCGTCCAGCACCGTTTCGTTTTCTCGCTGCTATTTTGATACTGAAAGCTAGGTGTCTCACCTCTTTCTGTATTTTCTGTATCTTTGTCAGACTATGTTTCTGAGAAGATGCTCGTGTGGAAGAGAAGGAAACAACTGAGTTTCTGGGTTTCTAGCCACATTACGACTAGAGTTGCTGAGGATGTCTTCGCGACCATGCTGCTTTTTGGGGTATGTGAAGTTGACCTTTCATGAGGGACCCGATTGCTGGCATCTACATGTGCAGACGGACCGATGCGTGTACTGTGGGGAGCTGACGGTGTCATTAGCTTGGGGCCGCTACGACATTCCTGTTTTTGAGTTTTTTGCATTTGTTATTTTGGAGTTTTACCTACCCGTGAGGGATATGTGGACTGATATGTTCTATACCCCTCAAGAGGATTCTTTCCTCTCCACTGCTCGGGCTTCTGCCCGAAATTCGATCGCTCCGATGATAATTTCATCGGATAAAGAGGACCCTGAGGAGGACCTGGCTACGGTCCCTTCTCGTCAGTCTTAGGGGTTGATACTATAGGTGGCTACTGATAGCTAACCGTTTATCTTTTTGGAGAAGCCTGACGTTTTGCTAACATGGGTGTAAATTTGTAACTATCTTGGGTGGGTAAAGCCTTTACTTTTTGTATATTTTATGATGTAACTAAAATAGGCTGATGCATATAATATATATATATATATATATATATATATATATATACTGTGGATGTATAATTTCAAATTTTGTCTCAATTCTGTTGTATTTATAATTATTATTACCTCCTTACTGTTATATCATCTCTTCATTGTTATTTACTGTAAAAAAAATACTTACAAATATATTAATACTCGATTATTTTATTATCCAAGAATACAAACTATTTAATCTTGTGTTAATAATGAACCGGGACTTAATTAATTAACGCAACTATTATTTTCCGCAATTTATTTCGTTTCTTTCTTTTGAACTATGGTGTGACATTCCTTCTTTGCGGTATTGAGAAAAAAGGGCGTTACACACATAGCATATATTCCATATATAACTCATCAAACTTCCTAATTTATTGTCACTCAATTCAAATACTATCACAATTCAATTACGGAATTTGAATGATGCACAAATGTATCATATTGAGTTAAATATGTTGTTATAGATCATGATTTTAGGTTATATTAGCCTTTGGTAGGCACTAGAAATCAAATTTTCACAAAATTAGATAATGGCAATCAATTACCAGCTTCTAGTAATTGATTACAAGCCCGATTACAAGCCTGACAGAAGCTTGGTAATCGACTACCAAGATGTGGTAATCGATTACCACCTGATTTTGTGTAGAAAACAGAGCATTTTAAGCCATATCAACTAAACCAATCACATATAATTCATATTCAACATCAACACTTTAAAGATAATCAATCAGATCATTCACAAAGTAATGAAACCTAAGTGGATAAATCTCAAACCCTTTTGTGTCAAAATACACATTTAAAGCTCAAATTTAAACCCATAAACTAACCTATAATTTCTTTCCAAATCTTCAAAAAGGGAGTATAAGATGATAAATACCAAGAAAATACCCCTACCTTACTCGATCTTGATTGCTTTCCCTTTATCTTCCTTTCTTCCTCCTTCCTCTTGCCTTTCTTTCTTTCCTTGTTCCTTTCTTTTTTGGCTTTCTTGTTTCCTCTCTGTTGGTTAATCCGTGAGAGAATAAGAGAAATAAGAGAGAAAAGAAAGAAATGAGAGAAGCGTGAATGACGGGAGAGTGAGATAGAAAAATAAGAAAAGTCAAACAAATGGGGTTTAGAAACAGATGATGAGGCGGTGGGGAAAAGAGAAATGAGGGAAAAATGAAATTCAGCTGGAAACTTTATATCTCTTAAGGATATTTAATCTTCCAGTAATGAATTTTCTAACCCTCATAGGTATTATTAAAAATTCTAAGATTTCATTCTATTTTCAATTTCACTATTCACTAATTATCCTTACACACCTTTATCAATCACTAAACCTCACTATTCATTTCTAAGTTAAGTTAAACCTATGTAATTGAATTAAGAAGCTTTCAAGTGTTCATTTTAATCTATTTCCATTTACAGATTAATCTTTATCTTCTCTTTTACATTAGCTCAAAGTCTCTGAGCTACTTATCTGCTTAATTTGGCCTTTACACACTCACTTAGTGTTACTAAAAATGCCAAATAATCTCATTTATTTCCATTATTTTGCCAAAATCTTAGCTATTACTCATATTCAGTGTTATAAATTTATGCTCAACTAATCCAATAGATTAGTAGAATTAATCATTAACTTATACTAATATTTTGAGCTACTATAATCCTGATTAAAATTATTAAATTAGGAAGAATGTTACATTTCTCTCCTCCTTTTAAAAATTTTGTCCTCAAAATTTGATTTGATTACCTTATACAAATAGTTTTGGATGTTTTTGTGCCATGTTAGACTCGAGTTCCCATGTAGCTTCCTCGAAGTCACCACCTTCCCACAACAACTTCACCAAACGAATTTGTTTCCCTCTGAGTTCTTTGACTTCTCTTTCCATGATCCTTACATGTTTCACTATATAAGTTAAATCCTCTTTTAAATGTATTGATTCAGTTTCAATGATATGCGAAGGATCTGGATTATATTTTCTGAGTTGGAAAACATGGAAAACATTATGAAGGTTTGAAAGATTGGGTGGTAAGGCAATTTGTAACACCCTAATACAGATATCTAGATATATCCTAGATAGACAGAGATATATAAAGATAACCAGTACTAGAGACGTCACTTCTATACTACATACTAATATATATCTATAATCACAACTGAGTAATTATAGAAAGTCTTGAGAGATTGTGGAAAACTTAAACCTATACATAAATATATACAAACTTAGCCACATGAGGACTTATTGTAATACATATAACATAAAACTTATAGAACAAATATAAACTGATTACATAAGTTCTGTCTACTTAAAGCAATAAAAACTACTCTAGTCTTCATGCTTTATCTTCTCACCCTTAGCAGGGTTATTACCTCTGTACCTGTGCTTGTGCCTATGCCTGCATCTGTGCCTGCATCTGGATTTACATGGAATAACAACAGAGGTGAGAATTATAAATTCTCAGTAAAAGCAATTCCAATACCAGTTCTCTATAACATTGTATATAACAATTATATAACAAATGCTATAATTTCTAACTTAGGAGCTTCCTCCTCTTTTCTCATATCTACACATTTTCTTATAGTGTGATATCAACCGATAGCCTACACACTGTTAATATATATAACGCCCATACAGCTGTAAATACCAACAGTGACGGACAATGCCCATACAACTGTCCATTGTAACACCCCTTTGGAGGATGTCACACATAAAAGAAAATAAAAGAAATAGAAATAAAATCTACCCAAGTTGTGAAACATTTGTTAAATATTATTACGGGTTGTAAAATAATTCCTGATAGACAGAAATATGATATAAAAAGATAATGCGGAAAATACGAAATAAAAAACATCATTACTGATAATATACATATGATTTAAGTTATAAGCTGTACAAGTAATTTACAACAAAGACTACAAATATTTAAACAAAAACATCAATAAAAGAGTTAATATATACTAATCCTCCAAAAACATCATGGTTATCTAATCCTCTGATGGATCACTCTCAGCCTGAAAATGATCATCAGGAGACAAATATCCCGGATGTCTCGACACACGGCGATAACGGGATCGCGCAATCGATACGATGCTTATCTCACTAGGCTCAGGGTTTTCAGCACCCCAGTGACGCCTAATGGATAAGGGTAACTCCAAATGCAGAAAAAGTGTCGTAGTCATAATCGGTTCTCCATCAAACCGTTGACGTAGAATCACGGTCACACGTCCTGCATACGTCACAGAATCACGATCGCCTCGTAAATGCCAAGCCAGAGAACTCCCATGAAATACTAGCTCTACGAACCCCAAAAATCCTGGAGCTGCCATCCCTCACAATCAATCCAAGGGATATGGATGATCGGATGGTTCTTGATCGTCAAACTGATCGTCCGCTTGCTGATCTTCCTCCTCCTCGGGGTACAAGATCTCAATAGGCTGATCCTCTTCCTCGAAGTCTTTACCGCGTAAAATAAATAAACAGAAAATACATATAACAAAGAGGTAAGACAACATAAAATCATCACAACATGGCCAATAAGAAGACGACAAACAACATATATACAGTTCATGCATTACAAAATACTATAACAGAAAGAATAACAAATTAGAGTAAGATTTAGATATCATAACAACATATCACATCACGATAAAACATCACGATAAAATAAGGAAGATAAGAATAAACAGATAAGATATAATAACCAAATATAATATGTAACAAGAACTCAGTTAAAATAAACAAATAAAATATAGATAAACAAGAAATAGATACGATGGAAATAAATAAACATAGAGATAAATACCAATATGACAAAACCCTACTCCATGGAGCTAAAGAAAACACAAGTATCAGAGAGCGGAATGACTCGTAAAATCTATTAGTACCACGGCTACCCAACCAACTATTGCGCTGTCACACGTTGCGTCTATAGTCCTACGACACAGGAATCCATCATCCAGGCGTGGTGTAGTTCACGGTCTCACGTTGTGACACCACAGGCAAATGTACTACTAGATTTCACAAATCTCGATTAAATATAGTGCGTGTTGAGTACCATAGTGTGCTATCGGTTTACCACGGCCCAAATGGAGCTACCAACTCCACATGTGGGATCCCGTACACTAAAGTCTCCAAGTTCATTAGAACAATGAACCACACTACGTTTATCGCATCGACAACACGATGTGATTCGTCTCGTCAACCAATCTACCAAAAACTTGGCACACATAAATAGAAAGCCTGTACGGGTTCACATTTTCCCGACAAAGAGATAAACTCTCAAAAGCCTGTACGCGTTCACATTTTCCCGACAAATGAAAGATCCTCAAAATAATCTGTACGGGTTCACATTTTCCCGACAGCATAAAATAAATATAGTAACGGTCAATCGCGTAGAAATTTTATCGCGTTTTCATAATTCTGTCGTTTTTTACAAACGTTTAAAAATCGGGTAAAGATATTTTTCTGTTTTTAAAATCGCGTAGCATTTTTAATACGTTTTCTCAATCGCGTAGGATTTTCAAATCATTTTCTTATTCGAATGCCTTTAAAATTACTATTTAAACAAACAGAAATAGTACTTAGTACATTTAAACTACGTAGAATAATTTTTCATACCGCATACTGTCTTTTGGATATTTTTGCTATCTTATTGGTTCATTTTTACTAAAAATTGACAGTATTTTGTTTAGAAAATCATAATAATGGTTTACTAAATTTTTCCATAAAATTTCCATTTACCTAATTTTTAACCACATCATTTAATTCTTTTTGAAATCTCTAACATGCTTCAAAACCTAAAGTGAGCTATATGTTAGAAAATTTCTCAACATTACTGTATTTCCTTCCTAATGATAAAATTATGAATTTTAACCCTTTAAACTTACTTCTAATCAACTTGTTTCTTCAAAAATCATTATAGAAAATTTCTTTTTAACTTGTATTGTCTCTTTTTAATTGAAAAAGGTTTAGAATT
Organism: Ormosia emarginata; assembly: GCA_029884605.1. Classification (NCBI taxonomy): domain Eukaryota; kingdom Viridiplantae; phylum Streptophyta; class Magnoliopsida; order Fabales; family Fabaceae; genus Ormosia; species Ormosia emarginata. Next base: position 6,445,319 of record JAQQTP010000056.1, on the reverse strand, counting down.
AAGTTTTAGAAATCATGATTACCTATATTGGCATGTTGGCTAAATTTCGTAAAACTTTTGCATTTGATTTCTAAATTGTCTTTCACTTTCCAAATCGTATCAAATGTGTTACATTGTCTAAGTTCACTAAATCATATTAGAAAATAGTTAGTAGGAGTTAAATTAATCCTTTAGGCATGTTGGCCCAAAATACTAAGTCTTTACCATTTGATTTCTAAATGCATTTTCTTTGATCAAATCAATTTGAAACCTTCTTAATTCTCCTAGGTTAATTAAGTTACACTTTAGAAAAATTAAGAGAACATTTTGGTCCTCACAATTTGTCATTGTCGTGAGCTTGTGGATTGTGCTCTTTGGAACACTCATGCAATTTTTGAACATGTTATTCACATCCTATACATTATCATACAATTCTAACACATGCATTGTATTTTCTAACACATGGAATATATTTTCTAACACCTAAACCTAAATTAAAGCTTATAGACATGCAATCAAAAGCTAATAGACATGCAAAATTATTACAATCACCAAACAAATAAGCTACTAACAAATACCACATAAACTACTAGCAAACATAAAAATTAACACATACACACCAAACAAAGACAACACCACCGAATCCTTATGGATTCTTCAAACATTACAAGTCATTCCATCTTCTTACCACCATCAAGGATGATAAGAATTGTCTTCCTCTTACCTTAAATGAAGACAAAGGTTTGCTTTCACACCTCTAGGTCACGGTTTTCACCTTCAAAAATACCTAGAAATCTCAAACAAAATTTACATGTTACTAACCATGAAAAAGAAGCTAAACCATGGAGAAATCATGGCTTAGAACTTTGAAAAAGAAGAGAGGAAAGAAAAGCATGAAATTTCACCTTCTAGGTAAAACTTTAAAGGTTGATTTCCAAGCCCTAAATGGAAGATTTTGAAGAAACTCCCAACTAGAAAGGTTCTTAGAATAGTGTTTAGGTTAAGAAAACTTAGTTAGAAAAATTTTTGGATGGTTGGATGGTCAAGAATGGCTCTTGGCCGAATGGTAGGAGAAAAGAACAACAATGGTGGCTAGGGTTCTTGGAAGAGAGAGAAGAGAGAAAAGTGATGAAGATGAAGTGTTATTTTGGTCATCCAAGACCACATGGCCGTAGCCTTCATGGCTGGTCAAAGGGGCCATTGGTTGGCTTCATCCAAGCCCTTGGATGCATTCAAAGGTTAGGATTAAATCTTGATGAACAAGCTTGATTTCTATTGGTTGCTTATGGATGACTCACAAGCCTAGTCACTCATTTCATTTAATTCTCTGCTGAGTCAGCTAGCTGAGTCAGCCTGTTCTGGAAAGTTCTACTGCTAACGGTGATTAATTAAGCTACCGATCTAACCGTTCTGCTAATTGTGGGTCCCGCAAAATATTTCTGGGTCCACTGTCACTAAATTATACTGACTAATAAAATAATATTATAATAATATAAAATTATTTTATTTGACAGTTAAATCCTAAAAATTAAAAGATTATTTTTAGTCTCATTCAGAATCGAGTTAAGTAAGATCCCCCAATTCTAAATAATAAAATAAGATTTTCCCGGCCCGAAAAATATTATTTTCCTGCCTCGGAGCAAATCACCCAAAAAGTCCATATAAAATCACAGACAGTATTTTCAGACATTAAATCATATAGAAAACAATTAAAAACAGCAAAAATAGTACGTTCGGGACGTAACGATCATTTTCTCATTTTTTTCCCACAACGTAGGTAATCGTCCAAAACGTTCAAATAAAATATCCAGCAGTATTATATAGCTGTATATCTTTCAGAAAAACTAAAACAGTAGCTCAGAAAAAATTTTATTTTACCGTCTCGAAGCAAATTACGTAAAACGATCAAATAAAATTTGAGCCTGTATTATCGTAATTGTTTTCATACAGAAATCGAGAACAGTAAAATAGGGACACAGCGGTCATTCACACAAAAGCATGAAAAACAGCAAACAGTACATTCAGAATATTTTCTAAAAATTGGGGCGTTACATCCATGAATGCAATGATAATGATATGTAATATGAATATGCCTAAGGAAATCCTAAGAGTATGTGAATGAAATGCAAATGCAGGGTTTTGTTTTGAAATACATGTAAAAGTTTATTTTGAAAACAAGGAAGTTTGCTAGGAACTAGTCAATATATCATCCAGTGGTAATTAGAGGAAAAGCTTATCCTCACATTACACATATCCTGGCACGCTGAGAAATTCGGGTTTCATCCTTGCTCAAAGAGCATCTTTGGATTTTTCACTTATCTCCTTTGGCCTTGGCATTATCGAGACATCAGGGTTATGTCCTTCTCAAAAGTCCTTCGGATATCCATCCATCTCCTTTTGCCTCCATGAATGAACATCAAAAGATACTCATCAGATCGATACTACTTGACTAATTCGTAGACTTATATACGTACTTATATACTTAGTTCCTTTACGATCTAAGCATATTCTCCTAAGAACTTTGGCTTCTTATGTTTACCCTTTGTAATGAGGAGAATCTGTAACCTCATACTACATGTAACCTTAGCACTTGGTTAGAAATACTTGTCCCTTTAGGAACTTCTATGATTCCTTACCTTCTGGCTAAATGACCTCGCGTCATATAATGTTACATTCTCAGGTAAACATTACCAGACTATTTCTCATACTTGTACCCAAACACCACCTCATCACTCGTATCTCTTAAGTGATTTCTAACGCAACACTATATTGCTGAGGTGTAAGGTACTTACCTATGGCAAACCACTAATCTTGGTTGCACTAAGGTTCTTTCTCTTCACATACATACTAGCTTAACTAACTAGTGTGTGAAAAGCTTAGTGTTATGTTTTTCTCTTACATAAACACCATCTTAACTTCCCTATAGACTCAACTCATCCTTGTGAAAGAGTCTATTTTAGCTAATGCCTCATTCAACCTTACTTAAAGAAATGAGCGAACGTTTCTCTAGAACTTTGCATACTTAATGAATGTAACAAGCATACAAGTCAACATTCATTCTATTGTGTATTCTAAAATGCACAAGGTCTCACTTAACTAGAGACTTAGTACATAAACATTCCATCTTTGGAACAGATACACTATCTCATCTTATCTCCACTCAAGCAATCTAACTCAAGTGTGATTCTTACTTGCAACTCTTTGTTGTTCAAGGTCTTAGGTATCTTCCTAAGATAATCCACTACTCTTGGATATCCTAAGGTTCATACTTTTCTCATTCTCTACTAGTGTGAATACTATTATGCATACTAGTACACTTATCTTCATTGCACCATCTCATCACATCTTAAGTGATATCTAATGCAACACTAAGTTGCCTAAGGTGCTACTAAAGTTTCTAGTGCCCAACTTTCTCAAAAACGCCTCAAATCTTGCCTAAAAAGGCTTATTTTCAAGATTGCACCAAATATGCATCATAACTTCTAAAATTCTAAATTTTTATGAGCACATAGCTCTTTCTCATATCTTTCCAATGCCACAAACCTTGGCTCATTTGACTAAATATAGCCAAAGTTATGCGACATTTTGTAAGAGCCAAAATAGGTTATTCTTTGATTCACCTGATTTTGACCTAACTTTAAATTATAAGCCTTATATCTTAGCTTCAAAATGCCACTGGTCCCATGTTGATACGACATCGGAGCAAGAAATTATGCAATCTGGTTTATTGACTACCAGAATGCCTTTTTCTGCAGAATCTGCCTTGGATTCAAACAGAAACTGGTATTGATTGGCTTGCTCAATAATTCTGAAATTTTTACTACATGAAGCCTTATGTCTTAGCTTTCAAATGGCTTTGGAATCAACTCATTCCGATATCAGAAGCTCGAGTTATGCTAAAAACACTACAGGCTGTCAGAAATGAGTTTTCTCTCTGTTTTGGGTCTATTCGAATACCTCTGGTGGTATTCGAATACCACCCACGAAAATTCACTTTCTGGAGCTATCTGTGATGCTTTATTCGAATACCAACCTTGGTATTCGAATACCACACTGCAAACAAACTCCTAGAAAGCGAAAAACAAAATGTTTCCTGTTCCATTAATTTCCTAAACTTGATCCAATCCTCAACTCATGGATTCTAGGTGATTTCCAACATTAATCTATGTCCTTAAATTTGTTATAGCTCTTTTACAACCTATGAATTCTCTTAGGACATAAATCTAGGTTCAAATCCCATAACTCCAAACCATTTCCTAATTCTCCATTCATGAACCAAAATGGTTTGTCTTAGGCCATAAATGACCATCTAGCATTATCTTGGCTTAAACTATCCTAACCTAGTCCTTGGAATCAAGAACCAAGCTAAGAATATGGATTTGACTATTCAAACCCCTATTTCTATTCAAAAACCCCAAACTATATTCAAAGATAATCAAAGAGGGAGAAATGAAAAGAAATCCCCTTACTTCTTGAAGACTTGAAGCCTTGAAGCTTGATCCTTAATCTTCTTCCTCTTCTTCTTCCCTTCTTCCCCTTTCTCCTTCTTCTTCTCCCCTTTCTCCTTTTTCTTTCTTTTCTTTCTCTGTTTTTAAGTTCTCTGCCGAGGGAGAAGATAGAAATAGGGGGTGGGACGCAGAGGGAATTAAGGAAAAAGATTAACTTAAGTTTCTACATTAAAACTTATATCTGCTAAGGACACCCGAATTGTGCTAATTCAAGTTTTCCAGCTTCCAACAACTTTAGAATAAATCATAGGATTCATCTAAATTGTTGTTTCACCATTTTCATCATTTTCTATATCTGCTGCTAGTCATTCGGTATTAAAACGCACAACCAGTATGCCTAAAAATACCAAACTGACTCTGATTCTCTTGAAACTTTTATCACATCTTACTTGGCTTATTTGTGACATAGAAACAAACTCTCTATGTTTATTTCCCTCAACTTAGCAACTTATGCTATTATCTGAGTCATTTTAAGCCACTTTACAATTTCTGTGTTGCAACTAAGTGCCTAAATGAACTCAGTTTATCACAAAACTTTACTGATATGCTAAACAAGTCAAATGCTACCTTCAGTAACCATTTACCAGTCTAACATGTACTTAAGGGTATTACACAATTTGGTATACAACTGGTCTGACTCTTTTTAAGATCTAGAAGGGACCAACAAATCCAGGACTCAACTTTTTGGTTTTGATTACTTTACCAACTCCCATAGTAGGAGTGACTCTAAGGAACACATGTTCTCCCTCTCCAAATTCCAATGGCCTTCTTCTTTTTTCCGCATAACTTTTCTGCCTACTTTGGTACTTAACAACCTATCCTTGATCTTACCTAGAATGGTTAGCTCTCCTATCTCATACCAATATATGGGTGACCTACATTTTCTTTGGTACAATGCTTTATAAGGGGTCACCCCTATGCTAGTATGATAACTATTGTTGTAGGCAAATTCTATTAAAGGTAAGAACCTATCCCAACTTCCTTATTGTTCAAGCACACATGCTCGAAGCATATTTTCTAAAGTTTGGATATTTATTTTAGTTTGACCATCCGTTTACAGATGATAAGCTGTACTAAAGTTCAGTTTGGTTCCAAAAGCTTTTTGCAAAGCTCCCCAAAACCTAGATGTGAACCTAGGGTCTCTATCAGACACTATGCTTGAAGGGATACCATGCAATCTAATAATTTCTTGAGTATATAATTGAGCTAACTTATCTAATGAATAATTAACTCTTACTGCTACAAAGTGTGCAGACTTTGTCAACCTATCCACTATAACCCAAATGGCGTCACGACTTAATTAGGCCCTAGGAAATCTGATGTGTGAAATCTGCAAGTGTACGGTTTCGTCGTCAAGTAATAAAAAGATCGAATCCACAGGGACTATGTCTATGAATACTAATTAATTAATTAATTCAATTAAATTAAACAAAGCAAATATGATTGTTGAGTGATAAGAATGTAGTAACCGAGCAATTAAATAAACAAATATTAAGGTGCACAATTGAGATCAAAAACAGCAAATTGTTTAAGAAAGGTTTTCAGATTTAAAAAAGTTTCCAGGATTGGGAATAACCACGATGATGTAAGACTCCTAATTGACAATCCTTTTATTTAAACTGAAATTCAATTGAAGGTGAATTACCCTAAATTAGTTAATGTTCTTTCTCAAGATACAAGAACCGTGCCCAATTAAACCAATTCCTACTCTCGTGGTAACTGAATCTAAATTGAACCCATTACGCTTTATGGTAATTCATTAAATCCTTGAAAGGCTAAACCTACTCTCGTGATTTAGACCTTAAGCTTAATTCTTATGGTTCCAACACCTAGGTTCACCTCTCAGTACGTCCCTAGATATCTATGAGATGCAAATAAGTGGCCAGCGAATTCACATGAATAAGTGCAATAAGGATTGAATCAAAGAACATTCAAAATTAATAAAAGGGGTAAACAAAGTCAATTAATCATCATCAATGTATCAAAGGGCATTGCCCAATCCCAGAAACAAAAGGAACTACTCTGACATGAAGAAGAAGAAACCAAAAATTAAGTTCAAAAGCATTCAAACCCGTAATCAAAGAGAGAAGAGAGGAAGATGAAGATCAAGAGTCTCCAATGTGCCTCCTTCTAAACCAAATTCGAACCCTAATATTGTCTTCAGAACAACTATATATACCCCATGGGTTAAAACTGATCCAAGTCCATCAAAAAAAGAGAAAAACGAACTTAAAAAGCTAACACACACCCCGATCCACGGCCGTGGGTAGTTCCACGGCCAGGCCGTGGATCACTCTGTTCGAGATCCACGGTCGTGGATCAGTCCACGGCTAGGCTGTAGACTTATCTGGACTCTCCCTTTTGCTTTTTTCACGCAGTTGCTCGATCCATGGCCGTGGGGAATTCCACAGGCAAGCCGTGGAACCCTCAGGATTGAGCTTTTTGTCCCAAATTACTACCCTTTAAGCTCCAACTTCAATTATGCAAGCTTTCCATCCATTTGAAGACCAATTCAACTCCAATCCTGCACAACAACACCAAAAACACCGCAGTTATCCGAACTAAGGGGAAAAACAAATAAAAAAGGAAAACTAAAATGCCTAAAATGCCTAAGAATGCATGTAAAACAAGACTAAAATAAGAGGCTATTTCACACACATCAAACCCCCCTAAGCTTAAGATTTTGCTTGTCCCCAAGCAATAACTAATGCCAAACCAAGAAGTGGGATCAAAAGACAATAATGAATGAGGAACTCGAGGAAACATCCAACCAAGCAATAGGCAAAGGCAAACCAAGAATCAGAGAGGTAATCAAAATCAAGTCACATTAAAGTCTAAGTTCTCAGAAATCATGCATCCTCACTGAATTAGGTTCACTCTACTAACCAAACTCAAAGTGTTTAAGGATGAAGACAATGCGCTCAAGATTCCTCAAAGAAAATGCACTTCCATAAGCTTGATAAGAAACTAAATTTCTACTAATAATTAGCATGCATGTAAGAATCAAAAGGTCTTTCAAGGGTTATAATGGGGCCCTGGGAATGATGTTAAGTAGGGTAAAGAAAGGAAGGTATGCACAAAGGGTTAACAAAATTTTTAATAAGCACAAGAAACCCAATAGAACATAAATGAAGCAAATACATTTTTCAATCAAAAGCATAATTTCACATTTTCTTCCTTTCTTTTCCTTCTCTTCAAACTTTCATCTCATGCTTTTCTTCTATTTTCTTTTCCTTATCCCCTTAATTTTTTTTTTATTTAACATAGGGGAGAGACTTCATTTTAAAAAACATATGATTCTCATATCAACATTCAAACCCAATTGCTCCATTCAATACTCTAAACGATAACTGACAATGTATCATCATAGGCACCAAGAAAAACAATTATGCAATAGGCTCAAAATGGGCAACTAGTGGATGAAAGTGTAACAATTTCAGAAGGCCAGAAAAATACCTAAGATGCCTTAATCACATTCAAGCATGCAAACTAAGATTTCGCCTCAAAATGGTTTCAAATCAAGTTCTAGAGCACAAAATCAATGAGGAATGATTACTCAACACAAAGAATGGGAGCAAAAATCATATAGTGCATAAATCCCATAGGCTCAAAAACTCACATTTAAAGGTTCAAAAATCAATGAGAAGCATAAATTCAGAGAACATATGCTAATTATCAACTATCAAGAAATCACCTCCACTATCAATTAAAAACAATGTCTGTTGCCTACCACAAGAATCAACAAATTGGGTTCCAAATCAATACCATCTCAAAATCTCCAAAAGAGAGGGGGACAAAGTTCAACCAAAAACCAGAAAGATAAGATGGTGTGAAAATGCAATAAGAAGATGCAATGCAAAATGAGACATGGGAATGCATGATAATGAAGATAAAAATAAAAATGAAAAATACCCCCAAGCTTAGACTTTACATTGTCCGCAATGTAAAAATCTATAACTGGAGAAAAAAAATCTTTTTGGCGGCCGACAGCTATTTACATCCCCCTACAAAGGCTCCGAACTCAAGGAGGCACCTAAACTAACTCAACATTAGCTAACTACGAAACAAAAATAGAAAAGTGTTAATTAATTAAAAAAATAAAAAAATAAAGAAAAAGATAGAAAATTTTGGGTTACCTCCCAAGAAGCGCTAAGTTATAGTCATTAGCTTGACTATGAGTTAGTTCTATGCTCAGGTGATGTCAATGGAGTGGTACTCAGTCCCCACTCCTTCTTCATAGTGCTGCACTCTCTAGCCATTTATCATGAATGTCTTATGGCCTTCTGTCTTCACCTTAAGCACACCGTAGGATAAGACTCGAACAATCTCATATGGTCCTGACCATTTTGACTATAACTTACTAGGACAGAAATGTAGAAGCGAGTTATCAACGAGAACTTTATCCCCTGGTTTAAATTCACGCTTCCTGACGCATTTATCATTCCGCTTCTTTGGTCCTTTCTTGTAGAGTTTGGCCTTCTCAAACTTAGTAGCAGCCTTAGGCAAGGTCTCCTCTAACATAACATCAGTCACATATTCCTGCATATCTGAAAGCACAATACTGTCCACAACATCAGTAGCATCTATGCGATTACACGAATTAAAGGAATTAGGATTTTTTCAGAATTGAAAACATTAAAAACTACTTCCTCATTGTTCAATCGCAAAGTCAATTTCCCTTCGGGGACATCAATTATAGCACCAGCAGTAGCTAAGAAAGGCCTACCAAAAATAATGGGGATTTGGGAATCCTCCTCCATTTCAAGCACAACAAAATCAGCAGGTATGAAAAACTTACCTACTCTAATAGGTGTAACACCCCAATTTTTAGAAAATGTCCCGAATGTTCTGTTTGCTGTTTTTCAAGCTTTTGTGTAAATGACTGTTATGTCCCTGTTTTACTGTTTCTTATTTTTCTGTATGAAATACAAATATATTTTACAGGCTAAAATTTTATTTGATCGTTTTACGTATTTTGTTTCGAGACGGTAAAATAAAAATTTTCTCGAGCTACTGTTTAAATTTTTCTGGGTGATATACAGACAATTAATACTGTCTGTAATTTTATTTGAACGTTTTGGATGATTTGCTTCGTCGTGGGGAAAAATGGAAAAATAACCGTTATATCCCGATTGTACTTGTTTTTAATTTTTCTATATGTTACAAATTAATATTAATATTACTGTCTGTGATTTTATTTGGACTTTTTGTGCGATTTGCTCCGGACAGAAAATAATATTTTTTCGGGCCGGGGAAATCTTGTTTTAATTATTCAGACTGGGGGATCTTACTAAACCCAATTCTGAATGAGACGATAATTAATCTTTTAATTTTTAGGATTTAATTATCCAATAAAATAATTTTATATATTATTTTATTAGTCAGTATAATTAGATGACAGTGGACCCGAAAATGTTTTGCGAGACCCACGTTTAGCTAATACAGTTAACTTAGTAGCTTAATTAAGCATCATTAGTGAAGGAATTCTCTAGAACAAGTGACTAAGCTAGATGACTAGGTTAATTAGTGACTAAGCATGGTGACTAAGGCTAATGACAAGGCAAGGATGAACCAATGGGAGCCAAGCTTGCTAACCAAGTTTTAATCTTGGCCTTTGATGCATTCTAAGGCTTGGATGAAGCCAAATCCATAGACACCTTGCATGGCATTGAAGGCTATGGCCAAGCCATTTTGGAAGACCAAAAATCACTTTGTCTTTAAGCATTTTCTCTCTTCTCTCTCTTCCAAAAAAATCCTAAACACCATTGATGTTTTCTTGAAGCTCCATTTAGCCAAACACATATCCATACTATCCAATCACCCTAAATTTCATCCAACCAAGTTTTCTAAACCTAAACACAATTCTAAGAACATCTCTAGTTGGGAGTTCTTGCAAAATCGTTCATTTGAAGCTTGAAAACCTACTTGGAAGATTTAACCAAGAAGGTGAAATTCCTAGTTTTTCTTTTCTAAACTCTTTTTCAAAGTTCTAAGCCATGATTTCTCCATGGTTTAAGCTCTCTTTCTATGGTTAGTAACTTGTAGATTTTTGTTTAAGTTGTTAGGTGATCTTGAAGGAGAAAACCGAAACATAAGGAAAGGGGTGAAAGAGTTTTAGTCTTCATTTAAGGTAAGAGGAAGACTAATCTTATCATCTATGGATGGTGGTAAGAAGATGGAGTGTGATTTTTGTGATTGTAGAATCCATAAGGATTCATTTGTGTGATTGTTAGTAGCTTGTTTATGTGTTTGTGTATTTGTTAGTAGCTTTCCTATTTGATGTTTGTAATAATTTGCATGTCTACAAGCTTTGATTGCATGTCTACAAGCTTTGATTTAGGTTATATGTGTTAGAAATATATTGCATGTGTTAGAAATGTATGATAATTTATAGGATGTGAATAATATGTCAAGGATTGCATAAGTGTTCCAAAGAACACAAACCTTGAGGCTTACGGGCATGACCAAAATGGAGAACCAAAATGTTCTCTTAATTTTCCTAAAATGAGATTTAATTAACCTAGGAACATTAACAAGGTATCACATTGTTTAGATTAAGGAAAATGAATTTAGAAATCAAATGACATAATTTTATGTTTAGGCCAACATGCCAAACCACTTATATATGATTTCTAAGATCAATTCCAAACCTTTTTCAATCAAAATAATGCAATATATGTTAAAAAGGAATTTTTTTTAAAGGAGTTTTAAAGAAATTAATTGATTAGAATTAAGTGTTTTGAATTAAATCTATTGATTTTATTGTTAGAAAGAAAATACAGTAACTTTTGAGAATTTCTAACATATGGCTCATGATGTATTTTGAAGCATGTTAGTAGTTTTCAAAAGGATTAATTATATGGTTTAAAAATTAAATAAACAGAATTTTTACAGAAAAATTAGGAAATCATTATTATAATTTTCTAAACAAAATACTGTCAATTTTTAGTAAAAATGGGCAATTAAGATAGAAAAGATGTCCAAAAGACAGTATACGGTATGAAAAATATTTTACGTAGTTTAAACGTATTATTTATTATTTTTGTTTATTTAAACAGTAATTTTTAAGGAATTTGGACAAGAAAATGATTTAAAAATCTTACGCGGTTGAGAAAATGTATTAAAAACTCTACGCGATTTTGAAAACAGAAAAATAAATTTACGTGATTTAAAAACGTTTGTAAAAACGACGAGATTGTGAAAACGCGATAAAATTTCTACGCAATTGACCGAAATGGTATTTTCTATATTCTTTCTGGATTTTCTGTATTTTTCTGCTGTCGGGCTATGAGGTGAACCCGTACAGGCTTTGGAACAGTATTTGTCCGATGGGACTTACTATATCTTTTTATCTTAGTTATGCCAGTTTTTGGTGGATTAGTTGACGAGGGGAATCACATCGTGTTGTCGATGCGATAAACGTAGTGTGGTTCATTGTTCTTATGAACTTGGAGTCGTTAGTGTACGGGATCCCATATATGGATGATTGACGGTCGCTCCGCCGGGCCGTGGTAACCGATAGCACACTAATGAACTCGACACGCACTATTTTAATCGAGATTTCGTAAAGTCTAATAGTACATTGCCCGTAGTGCCACAATGTGAGACCGTGAACTACACCATGCTTTGGATGATGGATTCCATATGACTTGGGGCTATAGACGCAAAGTGTGACAAAGGCAATAGTTTGGTTGGGCAGTGACCGTGGTACTAATAGATTTTGCGAGTCATTCTCTCTCGATATCTATTTGTGTTTAGCTCCATGGAGTAGGATCGTGTCATGTTGCATTTAATTATATCTTGAATATTATTTATTTTATCTGTTTATTTATTTATTTATTTGGTTATTGATTCTCGAGAAATTGTCTGCATTTCAAGTTATTTTATCTCGTGATGTTATATTGTATGTGTTATTGATTTATCTCGTGAAATCATGTGTTGTTATGATAATTAGATTTTTACACTATACTTGTTATTAAATTACCAAGTTATAGCTTTTCATATTGCATGAACTGTATATCTGTTGTTTGTCATTTTCTTATTTGCCATGTTTGTGATGATTTTAGATTGTCTTACCTCTTTCTTTATCGTATGTGTTTTCTGTATATTTATTTTACGCGGTAAAGAGTTTGAGGAAGAGGAACAGCCTCTTGAGATTCTGTATCCCAAGGAGGAGGAAGATCAGCAAGCCGAAGATCAGTTCGACGATCAAGAACCATCTGATCATCCATACCCATTGGATTGATTAGTTTGGGTATGGCGGTGCCTGGATTTTTGGGGTTTGTGACACTCGAGTTTCACGGTGGATCGTTAGCTTGGCATATGCGAGGAGACAGAGACTCCGTGACGTATGCGGGACGGCTGACTGTGTCCCTACGTCATAGGTTTGATGACGAGCCAGTGATGACGACGACTGTGTTTCTACACTTAGAGTTACCTTTATCCATTAGGCATCATTGGGGTGGTGTATCCAGTGAGCCTAGTGAGATGACACCCGTATCGACTGCGCAGTCTCATGTCCACCGAGTCTCGAGGCATCCTGGATATTTATCTTCTGATGAGTTTCCTGAGAGTGATCCATCAGAGGATTAAATATTTATGATGTATTTTTGGGCGCGTCTGCGTATGTATATATTAACTTTTTACTGTTTTTCTTTACTGTTTCTGTTTAAGTATTTGTAGTTGTAGTTGTAAATTATTTGTATAACTTATAACTTGGACCATATGTATATTATGAGTGATGTTGTTCTATTTATTTTATATTTCGTATTATTTTATTTAATAATATTCTTTTAACAGAATTATTTTACAACCCATATTAATACGTAATAAATGTTTTACAACTTGGGTAGATTTTATTTATTTCTTTTTATATATGTGACATCCCCACAAGGGTGTTACATTAGTTGGTATCGAGCCCAAGTTAGAGTCTTTTGGGGTTGTGGTTGGGTCTGTTTTTGTTTGTCTTTGTGTGATTCTCTCGTGATTTACTTCCGAAAGGATGTATCTAATTTTGTTTTGTTCTCGTTTGAAGAAAGAAGATGTCTAGGCCTAGACGAGGTAGAGGACGTGCGAATGTAAATCGTGATGTGGACCCTATGATTGCAGCTGCTGAAGCTATGCAATGCGGATGGTCAAGTAATGATGCAAATAGACTGAGAGCGACTCAACAAAGAAGATGCTACTCGCGATGCCCTAAATTTATCTCAATTTAGGCGCCACGCTTAGAGGCGAGGTTGATCCTTCAGAAGGCAAGTCAATTGATACAAGACTTGGAAAGGATTTTTGAAGGAATGAGATGCACGATGATAAGAAGGTAACTTATGTCATGTCTTTATGCTAAGAGGAGATGGAGAACATTGGTGGAGAGGAACTCGCCAAGTTTTACAAGCTGAAGGAACTGAGATTACGTGGGAAGTGTTTTCTGATGCTTTTCTGGGAAAGTATTTTCCTGCAAGTGCTAGGCATGCCAAGGAAATAGAATTTCTTGGTTTGCGACAGGGAAATATGACGGTGAATGAGTATGCGACAAAATTTGAGAATTTGTCTCAATTCTCGGATTATGCTCAAACTCGACCGGATGATTCATGGAGATGTCGGAAGTTTGAATCGGGCTTGAGAGTGGAACTGAAGCGAGGGGTGATATCCTTGAGGATAAATCAGTTTCATGCTTTGGTTGATGCATGTGCGCGACTTGAGGAATTAGAGTGTAACGCCCCTTTTTGGGAGGGAACGTCACATTGTCAAATAAATAAAATGCGAAAATTAAATAAACAAACGATTAAGACCCGGTTCATTTTAATTAATTAATGTTTAACCATGTGAGCAAACTTGGCAATATTTTTTTTTTTATAATAAGAATAATAAGGATACTACGGAGTGCGGATAAAAGTAACGAATAAAACAATACACAGAAATTTGCACCTGAATAGCATGCATATATATATATATAGAATTTAATACAACTGTTTTATAAATACAAGCCTGGCCATCATCAAAAAGCAAAACTATACCCACCCCAAGGGAAACATGCATATACAAAATATACAGCCCAAAAAATAAAAGTACATCAGGCCCCCAAAAATAAAACACCGGCGGCCATCAGTAGCCACCAATGATCATCGACCCCTCGATAAAAGGGACCGATTCAGGATCCTCAGGAGGACCCTCATCAGGATCTTCCTCATCCGAGGACTCATCCATAGGAACCACAGAGACACGGGACGGAGCCCGAGCGGTGGAATCAAACGAATCCTCCTACGGAGTGTAATAACGGGAACCCCACATCTCCCTGATAGGCAGGTAAAACTCCATGCGCAAGCTGAGGTAGCAAGTGAGGACAGGAGCCTCATGACGTCTCCAGGCAAGTGCTATTGACACGTCTCCCAAGTACACGCAGCGGTCGGAGTTCAGGTTGATGTGCCAGCACTCTGGCCCCCCAAGGAAGGTCAGACGCACATCTCCCAAGAATCCGCGCATACGTGCAGACATCGTCGCAGTAGGAGTCAATCCTGTGCAGGCCAGAAACCGGGGAAGGTAGGATCTTCTGTCTCTTCACCGTCGTCTTCGATCGCATGGTGCACATAAACAAAAATAATAGAAGCACGGGGAAAGAGGTAAGACATCCTACCATCAATACCAATACAAAGCAACCAAGAACCGAACGGCGCATAACGCCCACGTAGCATGTAAAGGCAATAAATAAGCTTTTAAACGATAACCAACGGGCAATCATTAATAAAGGTAATGAATAATTCATAATATCCAGGCAAGCAAATTCGAGACGCTTAAATATCGTGTAAACAATAATTTTCGGATGACAAAATATTCCACGATGCATGGACACAATATTCAATTTCCTACTCCATGGAGCTAGACTCAAACAATCGGAGAGAAAGATCGGGAGACATGTACGTGACTTAAGGGACCGCCGAGGCCGGTGCTATCAATAAATTTTCTCGTGCACAATCATGGTATTGCACGTACATTCTACACTAGATCACGATATAGGACAGTGTCAAGTCCGGATCGTCGGTGCGTTTGATATCGGTTTGCCCCACGGGCCAGGCAAAGGAGCTACCAACTACCCATTGTGGAGGACCCGCACCCCGACGCCCCCAAGGTCATAACAAGACCCACACTTGTCTACTCGCACCCGCACTAAGGTGTGTTCAATCTCCTAGGCAACTTGGCCTTACAACAGTCCACAAGGACATTCACAATGCATAGGACTCTATGCATGAACATGTATGATCCACAATTTCATACAATAGCATAATATACCACATTTGATCAAGAGAGTGCAATAAGCAAATTTGCATCCAAAAAGAACCCAATATCAACATAATATCAATTTATAATTCAAGGAACATAGTTTAGGTCCATTATGGATTTCTAAAATCTCCAAGTCTTATGAAAATTATCTCATTGGTTCATTAAGGTTTATGAAATCCTTAATCTCTTGTATTCTTCGATTACTTGTAATCCGAGTAATGGGTTATGGAATCTTAACCCAAATTTTCACCTAGAGGTCGTGGCCTTCCCAAGGTTTCAAGTAAGTCATGTTCACATCATTAGGTCCATTTACTTGTTATTTTGATCCAAGTTATTTGATTCTTATAACTGCCTTCCAAATTTAGCTTATCTCCTAAGTCTTAACCACAATCCATCATAAAAATTATTGTTGCAAGTTTCCTGCTATTAATCTACGTTTAATTCCTTGATTAATTCAAGTCTTGATATCTCAAATTTGTTATATTTTCCCTCATTCAAGCCCTCAAAACTGTGGCACTCAAGAGGGTCCTAGGTTACAATTTTCTTCTCACTAGTTTAGTCTTCCTTTACTTAATTTGCTTAGCATTATTCTTGACACAATGTCAACCAAAATTCTGCTCTTAAAACAGCCCAAAACCGTGGCACTCACCAAGGTCCAACAACCAGAATTTTGTCCACTTGGATCAACCTTAACTACTTGATTTAATTAGCCTTGCATTGGTCAAAATTTAAGCATCATTTCCCTTCATTTTCCAGCCCAAAATAGCCCCAAAATCGTGGCACATCCAGGGGTCCAGCAACCAGAATTTTCCAGCAAGCAATCATAGATTTCAATCACAAAATTACATGAATAATTAACCACTCAATCAACTACTCAAAGCTAAATTAAGATAACATTCAAGAAATCAATTTCAAGCAATTTCAAGAACAACCACCATGTGGTTTTTCTTCCAAAAATCAAACACAAGATTCCTAGTTGCTAAAGAGGTTGAGGAGGATTAATCTTCCTCTTACCAAGATGAAGAACCAAGAAAATTCCAAGAAGCACTCTTGATTTTCGGATTTGAAGCTCAAAAACCCTAGAAAATGTGGTCCAAGTTAGAACAATGTAATGATGTGAAAAAGAAGAAGAAAATGACCATTAAATCAAGAGGAAACCAGAAACGAAAATGGAAGTGAAGGTCTGAAATTTTTCAGCCATGGAAGCTCACCTTCAAAGCTTGAAAAATGGTTGAAGATGGAAGCTTTCTTGAAAACTCCAAGCACAAAAGATGATGAGAAGGAGTAGGAGATTAAGAAAACATGGTTGGTGTAAATTTTTATGAAGGTTGGGGTTCTTGAGGAGTGGCTGGACGTATGGTGTCTTTGGGAGAGGAAGAAAGAAATGTTTGAAGAAAGAAAGAAGAAGAAGAAACGTAAAAGGAAGAAAGAAATGGTGTTTTTGGTGATAATGAGTTAAATGAATTATTTGGATAATTCAAATCAATTCCTTCTCCTTTTTGGGCTGCAGATTACGTAAATGAGAGAGAAGAGAGTGGGTGGGAAAAATTGGCTTCCTTTGGAAGCTAACACAAGTGGTCAAAGCTTGGGGTCAAAGCTTCTTAAGGAAGCTTGAATATTTAACTATTAAATTTGAATTAAAGTGATTTTATTAGACATAAAGCGGATTACATTAGGATAATGTGATAGTATTTTGATTACACACTATTATCCAATAGATAATAGTTACAGTTGACAGAAGTCAGTATTTAATTGATCTGACAGATAAATTTTTCGCTGTATTGATTTAATTGTATCTGTAAAGATTTCTCGAAAATTGCGAAACCTCGTAAACTGTGTCAAGTCTCGGGTTTAGTAAGATCCCCCGTCGACATGTCCATAGTCCAAGGTTCTCTGAGAAAACATCGCGTTTCTCGATTCTCAGCAATACAAGACGCAAAACGAGGAATATATTAAAATATTCAACGGTTCCGGAAAATTCCCAGAAAATTCTCAAAAATTGCAAATATTATAAAACGACTATCCGCCATATAATTTTCCAATTTTTGAAGCACTGCAGTCGTTTTCACGACTCTGCTCAAGTTTCACGTAAAACGAGAAATATATTAAAATATTCGTCGTTTCCAAAAAATTCCAGAAAATTCACATAAATCACAAATATTGGAAAATGACTATTCATGGTGAAATAATCAATTTTCGGAGTGTTACACTGGTCTCAGCAATTCTCAGCCCAGTGTGCACGCAAAACGAGAAATATATTAAAATATTCGTCGTTTCCAAAAAAATTCCAGAAAAATTCCTAAAAATCAAGAATATTATAAAACGATGATTCATGATCAAATATGTATTTTTCGGAATGTTACATAGAGCCGTCGAGGGATCAGAGGAATCGTAACTTTGGGCCGACAAGGTTTGAGAGAGGTGGAGGAAGTAATACAAATCGGTTTCAGCGCAAGTCGTATTCCAGATCATCAGGGAGTCAATCTCAACGACCACCAGTTGGGGGAAGTGCAAGTGGTAGTGGAGCTGGACAAAAAGTGGCGTTTACGCCAACATGTTTTAAGTGCGGAAAGAAAGGTCATATCTCTCCGGAGTGCACGGTTAAGGGGACAGTTTGTTTTAACTGTAAGCAACCTGGGCATATAGCGAAGGATTGTCCTCAGCCGGAAAGGAAACCTGCTGTTCAATATGTTCGTGCTAATCAACAGAAGTCAGGGAATACTCAACCGAGATCTGGAGGGCGAGTATATACTATGATGGGAACAGAAATTTCTCAATCTGATGATCTTATACAAGGAGAAGGTGACATTGGAGGTAACCATCTGACTGTGTTATATGACTTTGGTGCTACACACTCGTTTATTGCATATGATTGTGTGGAAAGATTGAAGTTTCCTGTGTCTTCTTTGAATGTTAAATTGAGTGTTTCTACTCCAATTGCTAAACCTGTGATTGCATCAAAGATATGTTTGGATTGTCCTGTTGTTGTGAAGGATCGTAAGTTTTTAGTCAACTTGATTTGTTTACCTCTTGTTGAGATAGATGTAATCTGAGGGATAGACTGGTTATCTTCTAACCATATCCTTATAGATTGTGCAAGCAAAACCATAGTTTTTCCTAAGGAAGAAAAGTCTGGATTCTTAACTGCTGTTAAGGTCAAGTCTTTGTTAAGAGAGGGAGCGCAGGGATATGTGGTATTGTCTTCTCTAGAGGTTAAGAATGAGAAGGATGTGAATACTATTCCTGTTGTCAACGAGTTTCCAGAGGTTTTTCCTGATGACGTACCTGGTTTGCCACCTGAGAGGGAGATCGAGTTTTCAATTGATTTAGTACCAGGAGCAGGTCCTATCTCAATTGCACCATACCGTATGTCGCCAGCAGAATTGGAGGAGCTGAAGAAGCAATTGGTGGAGTTATTGGAGAAGCAGTTTGTGCGACCAAGTGTTTTGCCATGGGGTGCGCCAGTGCTTTTAGTCAAGAAGAAGGACGAAACTTCTCGGCTTTGTGTGGATTATCGTCAGCTGAACAAGGTGACTATCAAGAATAAATATCCGCTTCCAAGAATTGATGATTTGATGGATCAGTTAAGAGGAGCTGTGGTGTTTTCCAAGATAGATCTGAGATCGGGTTATCACCAGATTCGTGTTAAAGGGGAAGATGTACCGAAAATCGCTTTTCGAACTCGTTATGGACATTATGAGTATCAGGTAATGCCATTCGGGGTGACGAATGCTCCTGCCATATTTATGGATTATATGAACAGGATTTTTCGTCCGTATCTAGACAGATTTGTTGTTGTCTTCATTGATGACATTCTGATCTATTCTCAATCTAAGGAAGAGCATGCTGAACATCTTGGTATTGTTCTTCAGATTTTGAGAGAAAAGCAGCTGTATGCGAAGTTGGCTAAATGTGAGTTCTGGTTAGAAAAAGTTCAGTTTTTAGTTCATGTGATTTCTAAAGAAGGTATTGCAGTAGACCCATCAAAAGTGGAGACTGTTTTGCAGTGGGAAAGACCTAAGACGGTAACAGAAGTTCAAAGTTTCGTTGGACTTGCTGGTTATTACCGAAGGTTTATCGAAGGTTTTTCGAAGATTGCTGGACCGCTTACACAACTTACGAGAAAAAGTCAAACTTTTGAGTGGACTGAAGAACGTGAAGCCAGTTTTCAAGAGTTGAAGAAGAGGTTAACAACTGCACCTGTGTTGATCTTGCCAGATTCTAAGGGAACTTTTGATGTGTATTGTGATACTTCTTATCAAGGGTTAGGTTGCGTTTTGATGCAGAATCAGAATGTTGTGGCGTATGCTTCTCGTCAGTTGAAGGTTCATGAGAGGAACTATCCAACGCACGATTTGGAATTGGCTGCAGTGGTTTTTGCTCTGAAAGTATGGAGGCATTTTCTGTATGGAGCGCTGTTCAATGTCTTTAGTGATCACAATAGTCTAAAGTACTTGTTTGATAAGAAAGAATTGAATATGAGGCAAAGGCGATGGTTGGAATTCTTAAAGGATTATGATTTTCAACTTCAATACCACCCGGGAAAAGCTAATGTGGTAGCTGATGCCTTAAGCAGAAAGGTGCTTAGTGTTTCGGCAATGATGATCAAGGAGGAAGAATTGATCAATAAGTTTCGAGATCTATGGTTGTCTGTGGAGTTTCTACCTGAAAAAGTTCGTTTGTTTAAGGTTGTGATCATAAACGAATTTCTTGATGTCGTCCGAGATAAACAAAAGGAAGATGTGTTTTTGCAAAATGAGAGAGAATTGCTAAAGCAAGGTCATAAAGCGACAGTAGAAGAAGGAGAAGATGGAATCTTAAGGTTTAAGGAAAGAATTTGTATGCCTGATGATTCTGAATTGAAGAAGTCGATTCTAGATGAAGCTCATATTAGTGACCTTAGTTTACATCCGGGGATGACCAAGATGTATCAAGACTTGAAAAGGTTGTTTTGGTGGCCAAGGATGAAAAGAGACGTAGCAGAATATGTGGAGTCTTGTCTGGTTTGTCAGAAAGCGAAAGTGGAACATCAGAGACCAGCTAGAATGTTGCAACCGTTATCTATTCCAGAATGGAAATGGGATAGTATCTCTATGGATTTCGTTACTGGTTTGCCGAAGACGAGGAAAGGTCATGATTCAATATGGGTTATAGTCGATAGGCTTACTAAATCGGCTCATTTCTTACCAATTAATATCAAGTATTCGTTGGAAAGATTAACCCAGTTGTACATCAGCGAGATTGTTAGATTACATGGTGTACCTACATGTATAGTTTCTGATCGAGATCCGAGGTTTACGTCAAGGTTTTGGCGAAGTCTCGCAAGAAGCTATGGGAACTAAGTTGCGACGAGTTCGGCGTATCATCCAGCAGACCGATGGTCAGACAGAGAGAACTATACAATCTTTGGAGGATCTGTTGCGTGCTTGTGTTTTGGAGCAACGAGGAAGTTGGGATGAATTTTTATCTTTGATAGAATTCACCTACAACAATAGTTTTCACTCAAGTATAGGGATGGCACCCTATGAGGCATTGTACGGAAGACGATGTCGAACCCCGTTATGTTGGTATCAGGATGGGGAAAGCATGACTGTTGGACCAGATCTTGTACAACAAACTACGGAGAAGGTAAAGATGATACAAGAGAAGATGAGAACGACGCAAAGCAGACAGAAGAGTTATGCGGATAAACGAAGATGACCTCTTGAGTTTGAGGAGGGTGAGCATGTGTTTCTAAGAGTTACTCCTACAACCGGTGTCGGAAGAGTTATTAAGAGAAGCTTACTCCTAAGTTTATTGGACCATATCAGATTATCCGACGTATAGGTCCTGTGGCATATCAGATTGCTTTGCCGCCTTTTCTATCCAATCTGCATGATGTATTTCATGTATCTCAGCTCAGGAAGTATATACCAGATCAAACGCATGTCATACAACCAGATGAAGTACAGTTGAAGGAGAATTTGACTTATGAGACTTTACCTGTTAGAATCGAGGACAGAAAGGTAAAGCAGCTTCGAGGGAAGATGATCGAGTTAGTGAAGGTTATATGGAATGACGTGACGGGTGATGCTACCTGGGAGCTGGAAGATAAAATGAGGGATCAAGATCCTCATTTGTTTTGATGTGCAATGAAATTTCGAGGACGAAATTTTTTATTTGTTGGGGAGAGTTGTAACACCCCAATTTTTAAAAAATGTCCCGAATGTTCTGTTTGCTGTTTTTCAAGCTTTTGTGTAAATGATTGTTATGTCCCTGTTTTACTGTTTCTTGTTTTTCTATATGAAATACAAATATATTTTACAGGCTAAAATTTTATTTGATCGTTTTACGTATTTTGCTTCGAAACGGTAAAATAAAAATTTTCTCGAGCTACTGTTTTAATTTTTCTGGGTGATATACAGACAATTAATACTGTCTGTAATTTTATTTGAACGTTTTGGATGATTTGCTTCGTCGTGGGGAAAAATAAAAAAATGACCGTTATGTCCCGATTGTACTGTTTTTAATTTTTCTATATGTTACAGTGCTTAATATTACTGTCTGTGATTTTATTTGGACTTTTTGTGCGATTTGCTCCAGGACAGGAAAATAATATTTTTTCGGGCCGGGGAAATCTTGTTTTAATTATTCAGACTGGGGGATCTTACTAAACCCAATTCTGAATGAGACGATAATTAATCTTTTAATTTTTAGGATTTAACTGTCCAATAAAATAATTTTGTATATTATTTTATTAGTCAGTATAATTAGATGACAGTGGACCCGGAAATGTTTTGCGGGACCCACGTTTAGCTAATACAGTTAACTTAATAACTTAATTAAGCATCATTAGTGAAGGAATTCTCTAGAACAAGTGACTAAGCTAGATGACTAGGTTAATTAGTGACTAAGCATGGTGACTAACGCTAATGACAAGGCAAGGATGAACCAATGGGAGCCAAGCTTGCTAACCAAGTTTTAATCTTGGCCTTTGATGCATTCTAAGGCTTGGATGAAGCCAAATCCATGGACACCTTGCATGGCATTGAAGGCTACGGCCAAGCCATTTTGGAAGACTAAAAATCACTTTGTCTTCAAGCATTTTCTCTCTTCTCTCTCTTCCAAAAAAACCCTAAACACCATTGATGTTTTCTTGAAGCTCCATTCGGCCAAACACATATCCATACTATCCAATCACCCTAAATTTCATCCAACCAAGTTTTCTAAACCTAAACACAATTCTAAGAACATCTCTAGTTGGGAGTTCTTGCAAAATCCTTCATTTGAAGCTTGAAAACCTACTTGGAAGATTTAACCAAGAAGGTAAAATTCCTAGTTTTTCTTTTCTAAACTCTTTTTCAAAGTTCTAAGCCATGATTTCTCCATGGTTTAAGCTCTCTTTCTATGGTTAGTAACTTGTAGATTTTTGTTTAAGTTGTTAGGTGATCTTGAAGGAGAAAACCGAAACATAAGGAAAGTTGTGAAAGAGTTTTAGTCTTCATTTAAGGTAAGAGGGAGACTAATCTTATCATCTATGGATGGTGGTAAGAAGATGGAGTGTGATTTTTATGATTGTAGAATCCATAAGGATTCATTTGTGTGATTGTTAGTAGCTTGTTTATGTGTTTGTGTATTTGTTAGTAGCTTTCCTATTTGATGTTTGTAATAATTTGCATGTCTACAAGCTTTGATTGCATGTCTACAAGCTTTGATTTAGGTTATATGTGTTAGAAATATATTGCATGTGTTAGAAATGTATGATAATTTATAGGATGTGAATAATATGTCAAGGATTGCATAAGTGTTCCAAAGAACACAAACCTTGAGGCTTACGGCCATGACCAAAATGAAGAACCAAAATGTTCTCTTAATTTTCCTAAAATGAGATTTAATTAACCTAGGAACATTAACAAGGTATCACATTGTTTAGATTAAGGAAAATGAATTTAGAAATCAAATGACATAATTTTATGTTTAGGCCAACATGCCAAACCACTTATATATGATTTCTAAGATCAATTCCAAACCTTTTTCAATCAAAATAATGCAATATATGTTAAAAAGGAATTTTTTTTTAAAGGAGTTTTAAAGAAATTAATTGATTAGAATTAAGTGTTTTGAATTAAATCTATTGATTTTATTGTTAGAAAGAAAATACAGTAACTTTTGAGAATTTCTAACATATGGCTCATGTTGTATTTTGAAGCATGTTAGTAGTTTTCAAAAGGATTAATTATATGGTTTAAAAATTAAATAAACAGAATTTTTACGGAAAAATTAGGAAATCATTATTATAATTTTCTAAACAAAATACTGTCAATTTTTAGTAAAAATGGGCAATTAAGATAGAAAAGATATCCAAAAGATAGTATACGGTATGAAAAATATTTTACGTAGTTTAAACGTATTATTTATTATTTCTGTTTATTTAAACAGTAATTTTTAAGGAATTTGGACAAGAAAATGATTTAAAAATCTTACGCGATTGAGAAAATGTATTAAAAACTCTACGCGATTTTGAAAACAGAAAAATAAATTTACGCGATTTAAAAACGTTTGTAAAAACGACGAGATTGTGAAAACGCGATAAAATTTCTACGCGATTGACCGAAACGGTATTTTCTATATTCTTTCTGGATTTTCTGTATTTTTCTGCTGTCGGGCTATGAGGTGAACCCGTACAGGCTTTGGAACAGTATTTGTCTGGTAGGACTTACTGTATCTTTTTATCTTAGTTATGCCAATTTTTGGTGGATTGGTTGACGAGGGGAATCACATCGTGTTGTCGATGCGATAAACGTAGTGTGGTTCATTGTTCTTATGAACTTGGAGACGTTAGTGTACGGGATCCCATATATGGACAGTCGGTCGCTCCGTTGGGTCGTGGTAACCGATAGCACACTAATGAACTCGACACGCATTATTTTTAATCGAGATTTCGTAAAGTCTAATAGTACATTGCCTGTAATGCCACAATGTGAGACCGTGAACTGCACCATGCTTTGGATGATGGATTCCATATGACTTAGGGCTATAGACGCAAAGTGTGACAGCGCAATAGTTTGGTTGGGCAGCCGTGGTACTAATAGATTTTGCGAGTCATTCTCTCTCTGATATCTATTTGTGTTTAGCTCCATGGAGTAGGATCGTGTCATGTTGCATTTAATTATATCTTGAACATTATTTATTTTATCGGTTTATTTATTTATTTGGTTATTGATTCTGAGAAATTGTCTGTTTCAAGTTATTTTATCTGTGATGTTATATTATATGTGTTATTGATTTATCTATGAAATCATGTGTTGTTATGATAATTAGATTTTTACACTATATCTTGTTATTAAATTACTTGTTATAGCTTTTCATATTGCATGAACTGTATATCTGTTGTTTGTCGTTTTCTTATTTGCCATGTTTGTGATGATTTTAGATTGTCTTACCTCTTTCTTTATTGTATGTGTTTTCTGTATATTTATTTTACGCGGTAAAGAGTTTGAGGAAGAGGAACAGCCTCTTGAGATTCTGTATCCCGAGGAGGAGGAAGATCAAGAAGCCGAAGATCAGTTCGACGATCAAGAACCATCTGATCATCCATACCCATTGGATTGATTAGTTTGGGTATGGCGGTGCCTGGATTTTTGGGGTTTGTGACACTCGAGTTTCACGGTGGATCGTTAGCTTGGCATATGCGAGGAGACAGAGACTCCGTGACGTATGCGGGACGGCTGACTGTGTCCCTACGTCATAGGTTTGATGACGAGCCAGTGATGACGACGACTGTGTTTCTACACTTAGAGTTACCTTTATCCATTAGGCGTCATTGGGGTGGTGTATCCACTGAGCCTAGTGAGATGACACTCGTATCGACTGCGCGGTCTCATGCCCGCCGAGTCTCGAGGCATCCTGGATATTTATCTTCTGATGAGTTTCCTGAGAGTGATCCATCAGAGGATTAAATATTTATGATGTATTTTTTGGCGCGTCTGCGTATGTATATATTGACTCTTTACTGTTTTTCTTTACTGTTTCTGTTTAAGTATTTGTAGTTGTAGTTGTAAATTATTTGTATAACTTATAACTTGGACCATATGTATATTATGAGTGATGTTGTTCTGTTTATTTTATATTTCTGCATTATTTTATTTAATAATATTCTGTTTAACATGAATTATTTTACAACCCATATTAATACGTAATAAATGTTTTACAACTTGGGTAGATTTTATTTATTTCTTTTTATATATGTGACATCCCCACAAGGGTGTTACAATAGGAATATCCTCTAAGATGCCTACTGGGTACTTGACGGACCGATCCGCTAACTGAAGTGAAATAGTTGTGGGTTTCAGCTCACCCACCTCTAACTTCTTGCACATAGAAAGGGGCATAAGACTAACACTAGCCCCTAAATCACACAGAGCTTTATCAAAATTTGTGTTACCAATCACACAAGGAATAGAGAAGCTACCTGGATCTTTTAGCTTAGGAGGTAATTTATTTTGAATTAAAGCACTACACTCCTCGGTTAGAGCTACAGTCTCATATTCCTCAAGCTTTCTCTTATTAGACAAAATGTCCTTAAGAAACTTAGCATAAGTAGGCATTTGTTTCAACGCCTCAGTGAAGGGTACATTAATGTACAATTTCTTAAGGACCTCTAGGAACTTCCCAAATTGCCTATCTAGCTTGGCCTTAGCCAATCTTTGAGGGAATGGCACTGGGGGTTGGTATGGTTCAAGGGGTACATACTTAGACACCTTCTCATTAGTTTTCTCCGCTTCTAAGGGTTGTGTCTTAGTCTCTTTTTCCTTATTCCCCTCATCCTTGTCATTTTCCCCCTTACCCTTGGGATCCTCTAATTTCTTACCACTTCTTAAACTCACAGCATTACAATATTCATTACCTAGATTTATGTCTGGTTGACCAGGAAACTTACCCTGTTGCCTATGTAAAGTGCCTGCAAGTTGGGTAATCTGAGTTTCTAACATCTTATTATGAATGGCCAAATTTTCAACCTTAGATGACAACTCTCTAATGGCCTCAGTCACAACTTGCCTATGTTGCTTAAACTCCTCATTTTGCTTAGATTGACTCTTAACAAAATTCTCAAGAAGAGACTCAAGTCTAGATTTTTATACCTGTTGGAATCGAGAAGAGGGTTTAGCACTACCTTGCCCAGCTTGGTGTTGACTATTCTGGTAGGAGAAGTCGGGATGCGACCTCCAACCGGGGTTGTAAGTTTGGGAATAAGGATCATTCCTCCCCTTTTGGTTGAAGTCATGGAAATTATGGCATGATTCAACTTGCTCCACTGGTGCACCTTGTGAGGAGCCAATTCCAACTTGGCATTCAGCACCCATGCGTCCCTGCGCTCCACGAATCTCACAAAAATTGTTAGAAGCACCTATGGCATTAACATGGGCTTTTTCAAGCATGTCAAAACGTTTATTCAAAGAATCAAATTTTGACATAATTAAATCAACCCCGTCTACCTCAAACTTACCTCCCGAGAGTTTTCTCAGGTTATTACCTCTTTCATTTGCCCATTGGTGATGATTAGAGGCAACACTCTCAATGATTTCATAAGCTTCGTCAGTCTTACTCATCAAAGCTCCACCACCGGAGTCTAGAGACAGCTTTGAAGAATATTCTAGCCCATTGTAGAAGGTGTGGACAATCAACCATTTTTCTAACCCATGGTGTGGGCAGGCTTCCAGCAAAGCCTTATATCTATCCCAAGCTTCCGACAATGACTCACCATCTTTCTGAACGAAGCTTGTGATTTGGGTCCTAAGATGAGCAGTCTTGGATGGTGGGAAGAATTTGTTCAAGAAAGCTTGCTCCAATTGGTCCCAAGTAGTGATTGTCTCAGCGGGAACTAACTTCAACCAAGCTCTAGCTCTATCTCTCAATGACAATGGAAATAGGCGGAGACGAATAGCATCAACAGAGGCACCTTCAATCTTGAGGGTCTCACAGAATTCCAAGAACATATCCACATGATCATTTGGGTCTCTAATGGCAATCCTCTAAACTAGTTCTACCTTATCATAGAGAGTAAAACAGGTGGTATGGTTAACTGTCTAGCTTCAATGTCTGGCCAAGCAATTCCAGAACGCAAACCCTGAGCATTAGGGACTGCATACTCCTTGAGGGGTCTATTATCAGTTGGTGTAGCCATGACAAGTGTTGGCTCAAGTATTTCTCTCGCTTTTTGCCTTTGTTGTCTTCTCCTTCTGCGAAAAGTTCTTTCAATTTCAGGATCTGCTTCTTCAAGAGTCCCAGAACGTCTAGTACTTCGCATAAACAAGAGAAATTACCTGCGGAGAGTCAAAGAGAAACCAAGAAAGTAGTAAAAAGGTTTAAAATAATTAAATTAAAAATTAAACTGATATTCAAGAAAAAACACAGTCCCCGGTAATGGCGCCAAAAACTTGATGTGTGAAATCCGCAAGTGTACGGTTTCGTCATCAAGTAATAAAAAGATCGAATCCACAGGGAGTATGTCTATGAATACCAATTAATTAATTGATTTAATTAAATTAAACAAAGCTAATATGATTGTAGAGTGATAAGAACGTAGTAACTGAGCAATTAAATAAACAAATATTAAAGTGCACAGTTGAGATCAAAAACAGCAAATTGTTTAAGAAAGGTTTTCAGATTTAAGAAAGCTTCCAGGATTAAGGATAACCACGATGATACAAGACTCCTAATTGATAATCCTTTTATTTAAACTGAAATTCAATTGAAGGTGAATTACCCTAAATTAGTTAATGTTCTTTCTCAAGAGACAAGAATTGTGCCCAATTAAACCAATTCCTACTCTCGTGGTAATTGAATCTAAATTGAACCCATTACGCTTTATGGTAATTCATTAAATCCTCGAAAGGCTAAACCTACTCTCGTGATTTAGACCTTAAGCTCAATTCTTATGGTTCCAACACCTAGGTTCACCTCTCAGTACGTCCCTAGATATCTATGAGATGCAAATAAGTGACCAGCGAATTCACATGAATAAGTGCAATAAGGATTGAATCAAAGAACATTCGAAATTAATAAAAAGGGTAAACAAAGTCAATTAATTATCATCAATGTATCAAAGGGCATTGCCCAATCCCAGAAACAAAAGGAACTACTCTGACATGGAGAAGAAGAAATCAGAAATTAAGTTCAAAAGCATTCAAACCCGTAATCGAAGAGAGAAGAGAGGAAGATGAAGATGAAGAGCCTCCAATGTGTCTCCTTCTAAACCAAATTCGAATCCTAATATTGTCTTCAGAACAACTATATATACCCCAAGGGTTAAAACTGATCTAAGCCCATCAAAAAAAGAGAAAAATGAACTTAAAAAGCTGACATGCACCCCGATCCACGGCCGTGGGCAGTTCCACGGCCAGGCCGTGGACTTCTCTGGACTCTCCCTTTTATTTTTTTCGCACAGCTGCTCGATCCATGGCCATGGGGAATTCCACAGGCAGGTCGTGGAACCTTCTAGAGTGAGCTTTTTGTCTCAAATTGCTACCCTTTAAGCTTCAACTTCAATTATGCAAGCTTTCTATCCATTTAAAGACAATTTCAGCTCCAATCCTGCACAACAACACCAAAAACGCCGCAGTTATCTGAACTAAGGGGAAAACAAATAAAAAGGGAAACTAAAATGCCTAAAATGCCTAAGAATGCATGCAAAACAAGACCAAAATATGAGGTTATTTCACACACATCAAAATCCCATCACAAAATCTATTGAAATGCTTTCTCATTTCCATTTCAGAATTTCCAAGGGTTGAAGAGGTCCTGAGGGTTTTTGGTGTTCTTTTTTTTTTTACCTTTTGACACACTAGGCATTTGAACACATATTCTGTTATTTCTCTTTTCATATTCGACCATCAAAACATCTTCTTAAGGTCTTGATACATTTTTGTCGCTCTGGGATAGACAGTAAACTTGCTGTTATGAGCTTCTTCTAAGATCTTTTCTTTAATTTTAGATTTGTTTAGAACACAATATTTATCTCTAAACATGATAGTTCCATCTTTAGTCTTTCTAAACTCCTTTTTATTTCCTAGAGGGATTTGTTCATCTATTTGCTTTAAATCTTCATCCTTTTCTTGGGCTTCCTTGATTTGAGTCCTTAAATCATTTAAAATTTCTAGTTGATTCAAACAGAGACTGTTTGGTAAAACAATTACTGATCGACTCAAATTCCTAAAACTCTCTAAGAGTTCCATTTCTTGTACCATCATGTGGGACACATGCAGAAATTTCCTACTAAGTGCATCAGTCACTACATTGGCCTTTCTTGGATGATACTTCAATTCAAAATCATAATCTTTTAAAAATTCTATCCATCTTTGTTGCCTCATATTTAACTCTTTTTAGCCAAATAGATATTTCAGACTTTTGTGATCACTAAATATCTTAATTTTAATCCCATACAAATAATGCCTCTAAATCTTCAAGGCAAAAACAACTGCTGCTAATTCTAGATCATAGGTTGGATAATTTTTCTCATGGGGTCTAAGTTGTCTAGAAGCATAAGCAACTACTCGTCTATTTTGCATTAAAACACATCATAACCCTTTCCTTGAGGCATCACAGTATACCTCAAAATTTTCTTGTAGGTTTGGGATTATTAGAACTGGTGTGGTGGTTAATTTTTCCTTTAATTCCTGAAAAGTATTTTCACATTCTTGTGTCCATATAAAAGTACTACCCTTTCTGGTTAGCCTAGTTAAAGGTAAAGCTATTTGTGAAAAACTCTTTATAAACCTCCTATAGTACCCTACTAGACTCAAAAAGCTTTTGATTTCAGTTACAGTGGTAGGTCGCTTCCACTACAAGACTGCCTCTATTTTACTAGGATCAACTGATATTCCTTCCCCTGGTATCACATGTCCTAGAAAGTGCACTTCACTTAACCAAAATTTACACTTTGACAACTTAGCATATAATTTATTCACCTTTAGAATTTCTAGAACCATCCTAAGATGCTTTTCAAGCTCCTCTGTTGTATTTGAATAAATGAGAATATCATTTATAAAGACAACAACAAACTTATCAAGGTATGGTCTAAAAATCCTATTCATGTAATCCATAAATACTGCAGGTGCATTGGTTAGACCAAAAGACATTACAAGGTATTCATAATATACTTATCTAGTCCTAAAGGTAGTCTTAGGCATATCTTCCTCTCTAACTCTAATTTGATGGTATCCTGATCTCAAATCAATCTTTGAAAACATAGTGGCATCTCTCAACTGGTCCATTAAATCATCAATTCTTGGCAATGGACATTTATATTTTATAGTAACCTTATTCAGTTGTCTATAGTCCACATACAATCTCATACTGCCATCTTTCTTTTTTACTAAAAGCACATGAGCTCCCTATGGTGAAATACTAGGTCTGATAAACTTTTTATCTAACAACTCTTCTATTTACTTTTTCAACTCAGATAATTCTAGAAGGGACATTCTATAAGGTGTTATAGAAATAGGCCTTGTTCTTGGTACTAAATCTATAGTAAATTCTATATCCCTCTTACGTGGCACTTCACTAATCTCATCTGGGAACACTTCCAGGTATTTCTCTCACCACAGGTATAGTTTCTAAACTCTGCTTACTTTCAGAATTTAAAGAAAATAGGAGAACATAATCCTGAGCTCCTTCTACTAGGGAATTGATAACTTGACTGGCATTCCAATAAATGGATTCAGAAGAAGGATTTATTGAAGATGTATCAGACAAAAATACCAAGTTTTTATCAAAACAATTCAATACAATTGATTTGAGGATAGTTAATCCATGCCCAAAATGACATCTATATCAACAAGGGGTAAATATATGAGATTTACAAAGAAATTTCTGTTTTCGACATTACATAACAATTCAAACATAATTTAAAAGTTAACACGGGATTTCCGGTGGGAGTGGACACTATCAAATCATATGGGAGGTCTAAAATATGTAAATCCAACATCCTTACATGATCATAAGAAATTAAAAAATGTGATGCTCCTAAATCATACAACACAGTTAAAGAATACCTTTAACTATGCACTCACCCTATATCAAATCTGAAGATTGAGCAGCTTCTTTGCCACTGGTGGTAATCCAGGTATATCGTCAGGAAAAACTTCAGGAAACTTATTAACTACAAAAATAGCTTTCACATCCTCTTCACTCTTGACCTCCAAGGAAGATAATAACATATACCCTTGAGCTCCTTCCCTCAAGAAAATTTTGACTTGGTTGGTTATTGGAAATCCAAAATTCTTAGTCTTGGGAAAAACTAAAGTCTTAATGGAACAATCTAACAGGATATGGTTAGAAGACAACCAATTCATTCTTAAAATTATATTTATCTTTGTAAGAGGCAAATAAATCAAATCAACAAAAAAGATTCGATCCCTAACACAAACAGGGCAATTTAAGCAAACTTTTGTAGTAACTACAGACTTGTCAGTAGGAGTAGAAACAATCAAGTTAGAAGGCAATATAGACACAGATAATCCTAAACGATCCACACAGTTGCAAGCAACGAAAAAATGGGTTGCTCCCGAATCATATAGCATAGTTAAAGGATTACCTTCCATAGCACATTCCTCCATAATCAGATCCTCAGATTTGGAGGCTTCATCTCTGCTCATTGTATACACTCTTCCTCCCACCTGGGGTCTTGCAACACGTACGTTGCCCACAGCGGGGTCCGCCTTGGGTTGGTTGTAATCCTTTGAAATGTGCCTGGGCTTCCGGCATCTGAAACATATAACCCCCTTGATTGTACAATCCTTTGTCAAGTGGTCATTCCTACACTTGAAGCATTTTGATGAAGATGTCTCGGCTTGACCAAATTTATTGTTACCAGAACCTCCTCTATACGATTATTGCTGAAGCTAACTCTCCAGTGGTTTAGAATACAATTTTTTATGATAACGGTTACCACCATCACTCCTTCCCTTTTGGAACCTAGCAGGTCCAAAGTTTCGATTTCTTATGTCTCAATGTTAATCCAACTCTTCGATCCAATGACACTTATCTAACAAGGCTAGGAATTGCTCTATTCCCAGGGGTAACACTGCTCTCTTTAGATATCGTGCCTTAGACCTTCCTCAAACTTCTGGCACTTCCACTCCTCGTTAGGCTGTAGCTGAAAGTACCTCGAGAATTTTAACAGATTCTCAAACTTTGCAGCGTACTCACTGACCGACATTCCTCCTTGTCTCAAGCTAAGGAATTCCATTTCTTTAGCATGTTTGGTACTGGCTGAAAAATAGTTTTCCAGGAACTTATTCTTGAAAACTTCCTAAGTAATCATTCTTCCTTCCACTTCCAATAGTCTTTGTGTTCCGGCCCACCAATCTTTGCCGTCCCTGACAAGCATAAAGGTAGCGTAAGTTACCTTTCTCTCGTCGGTATAGCCCATTCCTCTGAATATCTTTTCCAACTCTTTGATCCAAAGATTTGCTTTCTCCGGATCAAATTCTCCTCTAAACTGTGGTGGATTGTTACGACGAAACTCTAACAAATTCTGAGTTTCAGTGGTCGCTTCTTGTTGTTAGGCAGCTCTTTGGTTCTGTTGTACGATGACATCTGCCATCCTTTGCATAGCTTCAACAGCTGCAGCCATACTTTCGTTGTCACATCCAGTATTCACACGTCTACCTCTACCTCCAGCCATCACTTTTCTTCAAAATCAGACTAAACAATACAAAATGAAAGTCAAGTACAATTATCTCAAACAATATTGTTTCCTTTTGGAAACCAAACACATAGAATCACACAACACAAACAAGATAGACCTAACCACAAACCCAAAAGACTGTAACTTGGGCTCTGATACCAACTAATGTAACACCCACCATAGAGTATCACATTTTCGACTAATTATTATAAAACTAAACCCCAAGTTATAAATCATTTATTAATATAATAATACGAGTTGTAAAATTTTCACGAATAACATACTTAAATAAAATAAAAGAACATAAAGCAATATAAACTGAATAGTACACACTATACATATACAAATAATTTTGTTCTCAAAAGAAACATATAAATACAAACTGTTTAACAAAATATAAACTAGCCCAAGCCCATGCCTAAAGAGTAAGGCCCTCAGATAGATCCTTCTCCTTCTCAGATTCCTTGTCGGTCAAATCCCTCAGACAAGGTAAGCTTTGGCGAGTGGGAGTTCGAGCCGATGAAATCTCAAAATCCTCCCTCGGGGTATAATGAACATCATCCTAGAAATCTCTATTAGGCATGTTAAAGTCTAAACATACACTAACACTAAAGGTAAAATTGGCAAACTCCTGTCGGGTTCTACTGACAAACACAGACACGTCTCCAAGGTGCGTCATATGCTCTGTGTCCAAATTGAAGTTCCACGAATTGGTGCCACCATGAAATTACACTCTTACAAAACTAGACAGATAGCGTCTCGATGCCATCACAATGACACAATATATCAACCCAAACAAAAAGGATGCGACTCTTCTTCACCTTCTTCACCGTCTTTACCAAACATAAATATAATACAGAAATAACATATAAAGAGGTGAGATCACCTACATTAATACCAACATGATAGTAAAGAAACAGTAAAGACAATAATATCATACAGATATAACAAACAATTAATACAGTCATGGCATCAAGTATCAATCAATTTTAACAGATATGAAATATCACAACGATATGTAGATATACTATGATATGCACAATGAACTAGTTTCCTACTCCTTGGAGCTAAACACAAATCAGAGAGAATGGTCTAGAAGATCTGTTAGTATCTTGGTCGCCTCAGACCAAGTGTTGTAATTTTATCAACGTGCACATCAAGCATTATATAATACAGTCTATGCCAGATCGTGAATAGAATAGTGCCTAGTCGAGATCATCGATGCGTTGCTCGGTCACCATGGCCCAATAGAGCTACTTACTATCCACTTGTGCAATACCTGCGCTCCGACACCTCCAAGTTCAACAAGTGAACCACACTATGCAATTCGCACCCGCACTTAGGTGTGATTCAACTACTAGGTATACAACCTCAACCGAGACCACCAATATAATGCATGATCAATGATCCAATGCACAACAATAAGCCACTACGGCTAGAGGTGGCAAAACGGGTTCAACCCGTTGGGTTGGCCCGCTAACCCGCTATTTTTTTGCTAGTTGGGTTCAAGATTTCAACCCATATTTAATTTCTAACCCGCATAACCCGCCCCGCTTAACCCGCGGGTTAAGCGAGGCGGGTGCGGGTTGGCCTGTCGGGTTGAGTTTTTTTAAAAAAGTGTTATAAATTAGTCTTATTATTTGTGTTTGTAATATTTTTATGGGTATGATACTAAATTTATTTTATTTTTTTATTTTTTTAATCTCTATAAATTATAATTTTTCTATTTCTTAATTTTTATGATTTTTTTTTATTTTTTATACATTTTGTTTTGTTTTTTAGGATCAATTCACTTACTTTTTTTATTTTTTTTTTTATGCGGGTCAACCCGCCAACCCGCACTAAAGCGGGGTGGGTTGGTTTTTCTAACCCATTTTTCAAAACGGGCTAACCCGCCCCACTCTATATTTTTGCGGGTTGAATCCGGGGCGGGTCGGCCGGGGCGGGTTAGCCCATTTTGCCACCTCTAACTACGACCGAAAATCATAACTTCATATTTTTGGGTTCAATACGTTGGCCTAATAGTATTTCTACTATATTGTCAATCGCGTAGCACTTTTGCCATATTTTCAAGTCGCATAAATATTTTTCAATGTTTTCTCAATCGCATAAAAATATTTAAATATTTTCTAAATTGCTTAACTCAAAAATCCACGTTTTTAAAATGTGTAAGGTTTTTCTACTATTTTTCAGCTATATAAAATATTTCTTGACATTCTAAATTCAATTTTGAAACTGTCTAAGTGTAAAATATAATTTGGATTTCGAATTCCCATTTTTCTCATTAAAACACAACTAAGTAATATTTTCTGACATTTTTCTCAAAATCGGTATTATTTTAATTATTTAATAAAATCTTCTTTATCTACTTCACTAAAAAATCTTTTTTAATAAAAATACTTTAAGTTACAACTTCACTTCTCATTCCTAATTTCTAACACTATGGTCGAAAATCACCCTTTGTGAAATGATAACATTTATTTGGTTCTATTTTCATCTTATAAATCTTTAATTAATTTCTTTTCACCTAATCATCTAGGTTTACCATTAATAAATCATTTATGCACTAGATTACCCTATTCAAGCCTTATGGCCGAGAGTTATGTGGTCTTTGGAACCAAAATTCATTAATTCATTTTCTGACTTCCTAATCATCTAACTTCACCATTCATAAAATAATTTTGACTTGGAACACCCATGTTGGGGTATGGAGGCCGAGAGCCTCATAGGTCATTAGGACCAAAAATTTCTTTCCTTTCAAGCATAAATCATAGCATACAATCATACTTTAATCAACATAATCCTACTACAACAAGTTCATGCATAATATCAAAGCTATAAAATCATATAAGGTAAATAAACACAAATTACTAAATTTATACAAACAAGTAAATAACCCTCACATGGATTCTTCACTTTACAAGCACAAATTCGTTCCTCACCACCATACTTGGTTGATGTGGTAAATCTCCCTCTTATCTTGGATGATCCTCCAAAACTCCTAGTATGCCTCCTTCAAGTAGATTTTCTCCACCAAGTTGAACTTAAAAACAAAGAAAACATACAATATTAACATCCAAGGTTTATCAAAGATGACTGTGAACCAAAGTATGGTCTTAGAATCTTGAAAATGAAAAGAAAGATGAAGAATAGAAAATTTCACCTAAAAACCATTGATCATGAGTTTGAAGAACAAGGTTGAAGATGGAAGATTTAGGCTAAGATCTTAACTACAAAGTATCTTAGAATGGTATAAGGATACAAGATGTAAGGTTGACTTGAATTATTGAAGGTTGGAGGGTGGTTAATGGTGGGTTGGCTGTGAACTTTGGTGGAGAGAAAATGAGAAAGAATTTTGATAACTTTGCTATAGGAAAGATGATAGAAATGTGTTGAATGACTAAGTGTCATCTTTGGCTCCTCCTAGAAGCACTTGGCCGTGGGCTTCCTTGCTAAAAGAGTGTCCGAGATTTCCTTCCAAGCCTCCTAACTTAGCATGCAAGCAATTCTCCTATTGGTCCTCACATAGAGTCAAAGCCATTTTGTTGGACTTTCACCAAGCTTGTTAAGCAAGCTTGGTTCCTATTGGTCCTCCACTTAAGTCAAGCCATTAAACTTGACTCTTCAACAAACTTTCTCTCCAAGCTTGTTTCCTATAGGTGCTAACATAAAGCTTGTCATAATTGATCATTATTAGCATCCAAGATATTTAGGCTTATGGATAACCATCCTTCAAGATATTTTTCGGTAGATATTAACCAATGGATAATAGCTACTGCTTATAAATCCAGTATCTATTGTCTAATGGATATTAAAATAGAACAAAATCACCGTAAAAGAAAATTTTAAAAATTGTTTCCGATTTCAGGTTTAGTAAGCTCTCCCGACCCCTAATCAACAATCCAAAATTTTTCGGTCTCGAAATTTTTTTATTTTTCTGGGCCCGCCCCAGGTTCACATATAGCCCGAAATAATATTAAAATAATAAAAAAATCAAAAAAATATACAAAAATTCACAAAAATCATAAAAATTATAAAACTCATATATATTAAAAAAAACAAAATTCGGATGTTACACAAAACTCTTTGCAAGATTGGTAGAGGAGTAAGATAAAACACTCTACTGAGGTCAAAGAAGTGAGAAAAGCCCTTTGTGAGATTCATGACATTGCATAGGCCTCATCATAATCCATTTCATCATCCTTAACATTTATCATTTTGATGAGCATCCATACATAATTTTATTTGAAATGTTACTTTGTGTACTTGTTATAGAACTATATATTGAATGATTCTGTTTGTTAGTAAGCTACTGAAAATTTTTGAATTCTCACCCCGTTTTTGTCTGTTGTATGTTT
The DNA here is from genome assembly GCA_029884605.1 of Ormosia emarginata. Classification (NCBI taxonomy): domain Eukaryota; kingdom Viridiplantae; phylum Streptophyta; class Magnoliopsida; order Fabales; family Fabaceae; genus Ormosia; species Ormosia emarginata. Next base: position 6,407,532 of record JAQQTP010000056.1, on the reverse strand, counting down.
ATTTATAGGTCGAAATCAAGATCATTCCAAAGAAGGGAAATGACGTAGTAGTAGTTTCGACTAGAGTAGTTTTCTTCATTTTGTATATGTTGTATATAGGCCATGAAGGCCTAGTTTGTAACATCCTAATACCGATAACCTAGTGTATCTAACATATACATGGATAAGCAGTATTAGCAATGCTACTTCTAACTTAAAACAATAATCTAATCTCATAACATTCATTCATCCAAATAAATTATTTGGAGAGCCACGACAAACTAAAAGTTATATACATACATCGTAAGCCTCACAAGGCACATCGTAAATACATAACTTTATACAAACTTAAAGCAGTGTAAATAAATAAAAGCTTTACATTACTTGTAACGCCCCAATTTTTAGAAAATATTCTGAATGTACTGTTTTCTGTTTTTCATGCTTTTGTATGAATGACCGTTGTGTCCCTATTTTTCTGTTCTCGATTTCTGTATGAAAACAATTACGATAATACTGGCTCAAATTTTATTTGATCGTTTTACGTAATTTGTTTCGAGACGGAAAAATAAAAATTTTTCTGAGCTACTGTATTAATTTTTCTGAAAGATATACAGCTATATAATACTGCTGGATATTTTATTTGAACGTTTTGGACGATTACCTACGTTGTGGGAAAAAACGAGAAAATGACCGTTACGTCCCGAACGTACTGTTTTCGCTGTTTTTGCTGTTTTTAATTGTTTTCTTCTTGATTTAATGCCTGAAAATACTGTCTGTGATTTTATATGGACTTTTTGTGTGATTTGCTCCGAGGCAGGAAAATAATATTTTTCCGGGCCGGGGAAATCTTATTTTATTATTTAGAATTGGGGGATCTTACTTAACCCGATTCTGAATGAGACTAAAAATAATCTTTTAATTTTTAGGATTTGACTGTCAAATAAAATAATTTTATATTATTATAATATTATTTTATTAGTCAGTATATTTTAGTGACAATGGACTCGGAAATATTTTGCGGGACCCACAATTAGCAGAACGGTTAGATCGGTAGCTTAATTAATCACCATAAGCGGTAGAACTTTCCAGAAAGTGACTCACTAGTGACTCAAGAAAAAATTAAATGCACTGTATGACTAAGCAGTGTGAGTCACCAAGAACCAACCAATGGGAATCAAGCTTGCTCACCAAGGCTTGATCTTGGCCTTTGATTCATCCAATGGCTTGGATGAAGCCAAGCAAGGTGCCCACCTTGCACCTCACTTGAAGTCCACGGCCAAGAGGCCTTTGAAGACCAAAATTACATTTCTCCTTCATCACTTTTCTCTCTTCTCTCTCATCAAGAACCCTAGCCACCATTGTTGTTCCTTTTTCTCCTTCCATTCGGCCAAGCTTGTTTCTTAACCATCCAACCATCAAAAAATTTTTCTAACCAAGTTTCCTTAACCTAAACACTATTCTAAGAACCTTTCTAGTTGGAAGTTTCTTCAAAATCTTCCATTAAGGGCTTGGAAATCAACCTTGTAGATTTGACCTAGAAGGTATTTGGTGGAGTGAAAACCGAACCATAGGAGGTGTGAAAGCAAGCTTTTTGTCTTCATTTAAGGTAAGAGGAAGACAATTCTTATCATCCCTTGATGGTGGTAAGAAGATGGATTGTTTGTAGAATCCATAAGGATTCGGTTGTGGTGTGTTTATTGATGTGTATTTGTTAATTTTTGTGGTTGCTAGTAGCTTAAGTGTTGTATGTTAGTAGCTTTCTTGTTTGGTGATTGTAATTATTTTTGCATGTTTATTAGCTTTTGATGGTATGTCTATAAGCTTTAATTTAGGTGTTATATGTTAGAAATATTTTGTATGTGTTAGAAATATAAATGCATGTGTTAGAATTGTATGATAAGGTATAAGATGTGAATAACATGTGTAAATTTGCATGAGTGTTCCAAAGAACACATTCCCTAGCTCACGGCAATGACAAAATGTGAGGACTAAAATGTTCTCTTCATTTTTCCTAAAGTGCAACTTAATTAATTAGGAGAAATAAGAAGGTTTTAAATTGTTTTGATCAAAGAAAAGGAATTTAGAAATCAAATGGTAAAGATTTAGTAAATTTTGGGCCAACATGCCTAAAGGATTTATTTGATTTAAAATCATTACTTTATAACATGATTTAATGAACTTAGATAAGATAATACCTTTGACATGATTTAGAAATCAAATGAAAAAGTTTTACAAAATTCGGCCAACATGCTACTATAGGTAATTATAATTTCTAAAACTTGATTCCAAACCTTTTTCAATCAAAAAGAGACAATACAAGTTAAGAAGAAATTTTCTATAATGATTTTTGAAGAAACAATTTGAGTAGAATTAAGCTTAAAGGATTAAAACTAGTGATTTTATCATTTGGAAGTAAAATACAGAAATTTTGAGAAATTTTCTAACATATAGCTCACTTTGGGTTTTGAAGCATGTTAGAGATTTCAAAAAGAATTAAATGATATGGTTAAAAATTAGGTAAATAGAAATTTTATGGAAAATTTAGAAAACCATTATTATAAGTTTATAAACAAAATGCTGTCAATTTTTAGTAAAAATGAACCTATAAGATAGTAAAAATATCCTAATGACAGTATGCGGTATGAAAAATTATTCTACGTAGTTTAAATGTACTAAGTACTATTTCTATCTGTTTAAACAGTAATTTTAAGGGCATTCGAATAAGAAAATGATTTAAAAATCCTACGCGATTGAGAAAACGTATTAAAAATGCTACGCGATTTTAAAAACAGAAAAATATCTTTACCCGATTTTTAAACGTTTGTAAAAACGACGGAATTATGAAAATGCGATAAAATTTCTACGCGATTGACCGTTACTATATTTATTTTATGCTGTCGGGAAAAAGTGAACCCGTACAGGCTTTTGAAAATCTATATCTGTCGGGAAAATGTGAACCCGTACAGGCTTTTGAAAATCTATTTACTGTCGGGAAAATGTGAACCCGTACAGGTTTTTGAGAATTATTTGCTGTCGGGAAAATGTGAACCCGTACAGGCTTTCCATCTATCTGTTATGTGTGCCATGTATTTGGTGGATTTGTTGACGAGACGAATCACATCGTGTTGTCGATGCGATAAACGTAGTGTGGTTCATTGTTCTAATGAACTTGGAGACTTTAGTGTACGGGATCCCACATGTGGACTAATTGGTCGCTCCGCTGGGCCGTGGTAAACCGATAGCACACTTTGGTACTCGACATACACTATATTTAATCGAGATTGGTGAAATCTAGTAGTACATTTGCCTGTAGTGCCACAACGTGAGACCGTGAACTACACCACGCCTGGATTGATGGATTCCTGTGTCGTGGGGCTATAGACGCAACGTGTGACAAATGAATAATAGTTGGTGGGGCAGCCGTGGTACTATTAGGTTTTGCGAATCATTCCTCTCTCTGATACTTGTGTTTTTCTTTAGCTCCATGGAGTAGGATTTTGTTATATTATTTATCTCTATGTCTATTTGTTTCCATCTTACCTATTTATTGTTTATCTGTATTTTATTTGTTTATTTTATCTAGTTATTGTTATTATATTTGATTATTATATCTTATCTGTTTATTCTTATCTTTCTTGTTTTATCTGTGAAGTTTTATTTGTGATGTGATACATTGTGATGATATCTAAATTTTCTGCAATCTGTTATTATAATTGTTAAAGCTTTATGTATTGCATGAACTGTATATATATTGTTTGTCGTCTTTTTATTGGCCATGTTGTGATGATTTTATGTTGTCTTACCTCTTTGTTATATGTATTTTCTGTTTATTTATTTTACGCGGTAAAGACTTCGAGGAAGAGGAACAGCCCCTTGAGATCGTGTATCCCGAAGAGGAGGAAGACAGGCAGGCAGACGATCAGTTTTACGATCAAGAACCATCCGATCATCCATATCCTCTGGATTGATTGTGAGGGATGGCGACGCCAGGATTTTTGGGATTCATAGAGCTGGTGTTTCATGGAGGTTCTCTGGCTTGGCATTTACGAGGAGATCGTGATTCTGTGACATATGCAGGACGTGTGACGGTGATTTTACGTCATCAGTTTGATGGAGAGCCCATTATGACTACGACGTTATTTATGCATTTAGAGTTGCCCTTATCCATTAGGCGTCACTGGGGTGCTGAAAACCCTGAGCCTAGTGAGATGAGCATCGTATCGACTGCGCGATCCCGTTAGCGCCGTGTGTCGAGACATCCAGGATATCTATCTCCTGATGATCATTTTCATACTGAGAGTGATCCATCAGAGGATTAGATAATCATGATTTTTTTTTTGGGCGCGTCAACGTATGTCTGTATATATTAACTCTTTTATTGTTTTCTTTACTGTTTTGTTTAAATATTTGTAGTCGTAGTTGTAAATTATTTGTACAGTTTATAACTTAATCATATGTATATTATTAGTGATGATGTTTTTTTTTATTTCGTATTTTCCGCATTATCTTTTTATATCATATTTCTGTCTATCAGGAATTATTTTACAACCCGTAATAATATTTAACAAATGTTTCACAACTTGGGTAGATTTTATTTCTATTTCTTTTATTTTCTTTTATGTGTGACATCCTCCAAAGGGGTGTTACATTACTAAGCATAAAACTACTCTAATCTTCAAACTTTTTCTTCTTTCCTTTGGAAGAGGTTCCACCTGGATTTACATAGCAACACACGGGGTGAGAATTCACAATTCTCAGTATAAGTAACCAATACCAGAGTCTAATCATTCGTAAGGAATAAATCACACTATAAACATAAGATCATACCTACGACAAATAAATGAGCCACTGCCTAACACTATCAGAATATACATACAACTCTATGCAACATTCATAAGGCAAGCTATGATCTTAACCCACAAGAATAACAATCAATGATATTGAAGAACCTCCCATATACTTGTAAAATATAATCGAACAAGTGAGATAACCACCAACAGATGCAATGCTTTATGTTATGATTGATGGTTATGCTCATATATCCTAATACCTATTAATATGGCGATGCAATACAAATGCATATTTTAATTTTTGAAAACACATGTGACTTGCTCATTCCAAGGAATTACGTTCCCTTGTATATACTGGGTGGGATAGGAACCAAGCCCTAACACTACTTGGTAAAAAGTGGATTCCTTCCCCACACAAAGGTAAGAGTACTGCTACCATCTCCATACCGATAACCCTGACAATAATAGCCTTGCCCGCTAAAAGAATTTAGGATCCCTTATATCTTCAAGGTCATTTCCTACAATTCTCTGGCCAAATGGTTGTGTACCCCATATAAGGTTACAATACATACGAAGAAGTAAGTAGAGAGTTTTAAAATAAAACATGCAAAGTTATTTTAAAAACAAATATACTTTTCATAAGGTTCACAAAAACCAAGTGAAAAGTAACACTAGTAACTTAAGACTTTACCTCAACTTATCCCATAAGCAGTAAAACTCATGTTACTACTGTTCTTATATCTAGCACCTCACACTATCACTTCGCAAGTGACTACAAGGTAACCTCAAGTTGCTCAAGGTTCTAGACATTACCTTATAGCATTCCACAACACTTGGATGCTCAAGATTTCACCAAATCCTATCATAAGGTCCTCCCTAATCAAGTGAAAGAGCTATAACTAGAAAACATGCACTCTTGGCTCAACTCTACCATATAAAGGAATCAACTCATGTTTCTAGCAATTCACAAAGCTTAACCTTGACACACAAGGAAGCATACACTTTATATGCATCTTAAGCTCAAATTTAATTCTAAAGGAGCAACGCATGCATACAGGTAGGCATACTATAACAAACAAACCCACACTAGTTGTTTCTAGTACACCTTGTCATCACTTCCCAAATGATACCAAAAGCAACCTCATGTTGATTAAGATCTTAGGTACTCACCTATGGCATTCTATATCTCAAAGGATGCCTAAGGTTTCTCAACACTACCCTATGGCATTCCACCACACTATGGATGCCTAAGGTTCTTATCAACTAAAAAAGAGAATGAAGTCTAGCAAACTTAAAAACCATGCTAACCTTTATCCCACAAGGGGCAAGATCATGTTCCTAGAACTTCCCATAACTCAACCTTAGCAAATCAAGGAGTAATTGTCTCACACATGCTTCTTTGTTCAACTTCGCTTATGAAGGAACATTCTAGACAACTAGACAATCGCAATTGGCTCACTCTATCACATAACGGAACCAACACCCTTTCATCACAAGATCCTAGCTCAACCTTAGCCAACAAGAGAGCACACATGGCTCACATACCATTCAAGCTCAAACTCAACCACTAAGGACACAACTAGGGTTTTCTTATCATGAGTATTCATACTCACCAATCAATCACATATCATGGCCTAAGGCATTACCATCTCATTGAACAAGCTTGAGTGTATCCCATTATATCACCTTATGCTAAAGCATCATGCATTCCCTAGCAAAAACTACACAAGGAAGCAAGTTTAGGCCATTTTTAGGGGAGTGTCGCGATTCCACCTATTTTGTGTCGCGGCTCCCTGCTCTTGAGTGGCACTCCTTGAGTTGTAGAGAGTTGGAGGCCGAGGCTCTACATGGGGAAGTATCGCGACTCCCCATGAAATTTGTGGTTTTCTAGAAATTTTAAGAACACAACCCGAGTTTCACTATTTTTAAACATTCCAAAAGGGTTTCCAATCATAAACATTGATCCTTAAACACCTTTAAACATCAATTACACCACATGTATGATTTCTAAAACATCTAAGCATGATTTTTGGAACCAAAACCCTAACTCTCCCACCCATTTACCACCTTCAACCCAAGTATATTCATGGGTACAACTAGGATTCAAGCCCTAAATCATGCATAACTCAACTAAAAAACAAGCCCATTTCTAGATTCCTAAGAGTTCCTTCCACTCAAACTCAAAGAATCTCATTTAATCCCATTTTCTATTCTAAACCCATAAGCAACAAGCTTAAAGAAGAGAAAATGGAAGATGAAGGAATAAGATAGCAAACACTCTTACCTCTTGAAGATGAAGATCACACTTTGGCCTTCCCTTTCTCTATTTTCATTTCTCCCCTCTTGCTGTTGTCATTTGTGAGAGAGAAGAGAAAAGTCAAATGAAATTTCACTTTAAAGATGAGCACTAGAGGCATTTTGGTCCTTTTGCTCAACTTTGCATCTATTAATAACACTTAGATTTCTCCAAATCTAGTTTCCTAACTTTCAAACACTTTAGAATAAATCCTTAGATTTGTCTAATTTCTTGTTTCACCCCTATCTTACTTTTCCATATCTGCGACTTGTCAATCTGGCATTAGAACACACTTACAGTGTACTTAAAAATCTCAAATGACCTCAGTTAACTCTCAAAAATTAACCATATCTGTTCTGCATATTTGTGACTTAGAAATAAATCCTCCATATTTATTTCCATTAGCTAAGCCATTTATGCTAATATCTGAGTCATTTTAGGCTACTTTTATCTTCTGTGTTACAGCAAAGTAGTTAAATGAACTCATATTGTCACAAAATTTAACAAGTATGTTAAACTAACATTATATTACCTCTGTAGCTATATACAAGTCTAACATATTATTAAGGGTGTTATATGACTCCCCTCATTTTTAAGAGTTTTGTCCCCAAAATTCAGCTTACCTTATAACGGATATGATATTATACTAGAAAGGGATCTCACCTTTCCTTAGCGATATCTTACTGAATTTATCCACCATCAAACAACTCAACTTATACAAAACCTATAAGAATACTCTAATGAGTTTCCAACTAATGGCACACACAAAAGCATACCTTGCATAGGATCGGAAGATTGAACCTTCTAGGTTCTGACTAGAGTATACACTCTTCCTAGAGCTTGCGGTCTAGGGTTGGGTATAACTCCTTGCCTCTGTGGACACCTCCTAGCATAATGCCTTGGTTGACCACACACAAAGCATACTATACAAGGTTTATCTCCATGTACCTTCCACATACTGGGCATTCAGGTTCTAAAGTCTCTATCTGAACTTGCTAATCTTCATCGTCTTCATCATCTTCTGAAGAACTGTATGTAGAAACATTTTCCTCGTACCCATCATCCACCCATTTCCTCTTTTGAAGGTCTTGTGATCTTTGCTCCTCTTGAGACTTACCATCACGGCCCTCAACAACTCTGCACTTGTTCACCAAACTTGCAAAGTTTCGGATCTCAAAAGGCTAGATCACCTTCTAGATGTCTTTCCTCAAATTTAACACACTTTCAACTCTCATTTGGGTTAAGTTTGATGCAAGATGAGAAATTAGATAGCTCATTGAACTTTGCCATATATTGATCCACAAACATCTCGCCTTGCACCAACCTCAGGAATTCCATTTCCTTTGCATTTCGCAAACTTTGTGGAAAATACTTCTCTAGAAAGAATTCTTGAAGAACTCCCATGTGACAAGAGTCCTCGATGCATCGAACAATCGGAGTCAGTTTGGTATTTTTAGGCATACTGGTTGTGTTTTTAATGTCGGATTGAACCTCAGCAGATATGAAAAAATAAGATATTAGTGAAATAATAATTTTCATGAATCCTAGGATTTATTTCAAAATTGTTGGAAGTTGAAAACCTTGAATTAGCATAATTCGAGTGTCCTTAGCAATATAAGTTTCAGCACAGAAACTTAAGTTAGACTTTTGCCTAAATTTCCTCCATGTCCCAACCCTTTATTTCCTCTCCCTCTCACGAAGGTCCCTCTAGAAAATATATAAAAGAAAGAAAGAAATGGGGAGAAGAGAGAAAGGGGAAGAAGAAGGTGAAGGAGAAGGAGGAAAGGAAGATCAAGCAAGAGGATCAAAGGTCAAGCTTCAAGATCTAGCAGCTTCAAGAGTAGAGGTAGGGGTTTTCTACTCTCTTCTTCTATTTTTATCACTTTTACCATAATTGCACCTTTGGTGCTTAAAGGGTCAAAATGAGATATAGATATGTTTTATGAAATTTTCTTGCTTAGATGAGTTATAAGTAGTGTTTATGACTTGTTGATGCTAAGAGTTTGGATTAGAAACTAAAATCTAGCCATTTGGACCTAAAATGTGTAAAGTGTAGATTTTAGGGTTCTGATGGATGATTTGGTGTTTTGATCCAATTTTGATTAAATCAATTAGTGTTTTATGTTTCCTTCATGTTATCAAACTTGTTAGGAACCTTAAATCACTTAGAAACTGAGTTAGAGTGGCCAAAATCCAAGATTTTGGCCAATGGAACAGTGTTTCGCATTCTACAGAATTTTCTATAGAATGGTCACGCCTAGGCGTGACTAAACAATGCCTAGGCATGGGTTGGTCAGTTTTTCATTCTGATCAGGCAAAGAGCACCATGCCTAGGCATGGTAAAACCAAGCCTAGGCGTGAGACAATACATCATCCATGCCTAGGCATGGGGAAGTCATGCCTAGGCATGAGTTCCAAGAATTTGTGAGATTGTTCTTCTTAATGTTTAGGAGTTCCCTGCTATTTGGGATCATTCTTACATGTATTCTTAAATGTGTTAAGACACTGTTACCAAGTGGCTCCAGCACTCAAGAGGGGGGTGAATTGAGTTACAAAACTTTATAAAACTTTTGCAAATACTTATGAACTAAATTTCATTGAAGCTAAATATTAAGAAGGATATAAAAATAAAGAAAATAACTGAAAGCTTTAAGCGCAACAAATTAACAAATAAGCAATGGTATTTATCCTAGTTCAACCACCAAACCACTTGTGGCCTACATCCAGTCCTCGAAACACAATTTGAGATTTTTTACTATTCAATACAAGCTTAAACCAGGTGCTTGCAACCGTTACAATCAAGAGCACTTTTCACACACAGGGAAACTTTACCCTTATACTAAAGCCTTAAACTTTCAGGGATACCTAACACTTACACAAAACTTTGAGGGATACCTCTCCCTCTTTACAATACCTTTGAGGGATACCTCACCCTCTCAGAAATATAGCAGAAAATTGATGAAGAGAAACTCTCACAAAGAGCAAATAGTACAAATTGAAGCACTAACAGAGCTCTCTAAGGATATCTCAAAGTTTTGGCGAAAAGGGCATAGAAAATAAGAGAAAATTATAAATCACGTTTTCAAGCAAGCAAAGAATGATTCAGATTGTTAAGTTGCTTGCAAGGTGACTCAAAGCCTCTATTTATAGAGTTCTCAAATAAAATAGCTGTTGAAATCATTAATTAACGTAATTAATATGAGAACGTTCGTATTTTCAATAGAACAAAGTCACAGGTTTATTCAAGTAGCTTATAAGTTATTCAAATAACTCATCTTGAAATTCCATGTGAAAACCACTTCTGACATTGGTTATTCGAATAACCTGGGAGTTATTCGAATAACTCAGTTTAAAAGCATTTTGGAAAAACAAGTCTTATTCGAATAACCATTGGGTTATTCAAATAGATCAGTTAAAACCCAAATCCTGGAAGACCATTCTATTCGAATAACATGGGATCTATTCGAATGACATTTTACAAAAACAAAAGAGATAACTTATTTTAAAAGCTGTTATTCGAATAACTCTTAAGTTATTCGAATAATCCTTAAAAGAGGGCATATTGTTCGAATAGGGTTATTCGAATAAAGGTAGGTTTATTCAAATAAACCTATTTGAAAAACAGATTGAGCCATTTGAAGCTTGTCAAAAATAGTTAATCTTGCTAGGATGTTTTCAAAAAACATTTTGATTACTTTCAAAGCCATCTTGATTTGGAAAACATGTTTAGTGTTTCAAAAATAATTAGATATCCAAAGAGATATCTATACAAAAGATTCTAAGTCCTAAGGCTATACTTGAAGAGCTTGGACTTGGTCTTCTCATTATCTTCTCATCATCTTTATATTTGTGATAATCAAAACTAATCTTTATTGTCATATAGTCAATCACAGACACTTTTAGGGATATTTCAAAGAGCAAATAACCCTTTAGTGTAGATGAGAAAGTTTAGACCTTAGTGCATCCAATAGTTAAGGATTTCCATAGGTAGGTATCCAACACCCAAGATACTTAGTGTGGCATTAGATATCACACAAGATGTGATAAGTTAGTGTAATAGATTCAAGTATACTAGAATGAATTAGTAACATTTACTCTAGCTAGTTGGTAAAGGTATAAGCCTTAGGATATCCAAGAGTAGTAGATTACTTTGGAAGAATACCTAGGACCTTAAGCAACGAAGTGTTGCAAGTACTAACCACTCATGAGTTAGTTCACTCAAGTGGAGTTAAGTTGGTGTATTTAGTTCCTAAGCAGGAACGGTTGTGTACTAAGTTCTTTAGTTAAGTGAGATCTTGTGCATTGTGTAATACACACTAGGATGAACTATGACTTGAAAGCTTGTCATATTCATTGAGTACAATAGAAAAGTGTTTATCTCTTCTAATAGTATAGCTGAGTTAAAGATGTATGTAGGAAGAAAGTTATTTCCTTGAATACTAAGTTAAGTATGGAAGATCAAGTAGTTAGAAATTCTAATAGTTAGGAGTTACCTAAAACAGGTATTTGGAACCTTGAGCACTCAAGTGTAACACAGGTCACTACAGGTAATGCAATAGCAAGGAAAGTCGGATACAAATGAGATAAGTACAGTTTACTTATCTAGATGCACGAATTACTCACTTGCAGTAGAGTTGAGTTAAGTGTGCAAAGATCAAAGAAATATTCTTTTGGCTCTATAAATTAGTTCAAAATGATGCACTAGTTAATATAAACTCTTTCACAAAGATGAGTTAGGTCTATGAGTAAGTTTACAGCCAGTAAGGATTACAGCATTCCTTTGTCTCAGATAGGACTAGGATGTGATAAGTTCACTCCCTATCTTATCAAGTGTTCATAGAACCAGAGTTTCCTAAAACGAATAAGTAGAGGTAGAGTTAAATCGTCAGCATTGCAGTTACAGTTTAGTTGTATGAGCAATTATCTGTGGCTGTTAACATAAGTGATTGCATGGGTGGTTGCTTATGTTAACGGTATGTAGGTTATCAGTTTGGCTATACTACAAAGTATTAAGAAATTATCAGTTACGGTGGAGGAAACTTCTATGATAGTAATTATAAGTAATGTTATACGATTGTATGGGCGGTCGTATAATATTGAGTTTAGTTTAATTATGTACGCAGTTTACATAATTATTATGCCATGAATTATATGTTTATTACTAAGAATATTCATGTTCTTACCCCTTTCTATGTTTTCATGGTAGAAACAGGTCATGGATCGTCATAAAGTAAGAAGTTCAAGAAACAGAAGAACTAGTGTAGTATAGTTTTATTTGTTTAATGTTTAGACAAAGCTTATGTATATTGTTTATATTTGCTTTGTAGTTATATTCATAGGCATGTATATAATAAGCCCTTCTGTGGCTAAAGTTGTATATTAAGTTTTTTGCATTCTTTCAAGGCTTTCTATAATGACTTATAATGTTGTTATAGATATATCAGTAGTTAGTTATATAGAAGTGACGTGGCTAGTACTATTTATCTTTATATATCCTAGATATATCTAGATATCTGTCCTAGGGCGTTACAACATTTCACCCCATTATGGATGCCTAAGGTTTTCATCAACCAAATGGGAGAAGGAAATCTAGTAAACTTACAAACCATGCTAACCTTTATCCCACAAGGGGCAAGATTATGTTCCTAGAACTTCCCATAACTCAACCTTAGCAAATCAAAGAGTAATTGTCTCACACATGCCTCTTTGTTCAACTTTACTCCTGAAGGAACATTCTAGACACCTAGACAATCACAATTGGCTCGCTCCATCAAATAAAGGAACCAACACCCTTTTATCACAAGATCCTAGCTCAACCTTAGCCAAAAAGAGAGCACATATGCCTCACATACCATTCATGCTCAAACTTAACCACTAAGGAAGCAACTAGGGTTTTCTTATCATGAGTATTCATACTCACTAATCAATCTCATATCATGGCCTAAGGCATTACCATCTCATCGAACAAGTATGAGTGTTTCTCATTATATCACCTCATGCCAAAACATCATGCATTCCCTAGCAAAAACTACACAAGGAAACAAGTTTGGGCCATTTTTAGGGGAGCGTTGCGGCTCCACTTCTTTTGTGCCGCAGCTCCCTGCTCTCGGGTGGCACTCCTTCAGTTGCAAAGAGTTGGAGGCCGCGACTTTGCATGGGGAAGTATCGTGACTCCCCGTGAAATTTTTGGGTTTTCTAGAAATTTCAAGAACACAACCCGAGTTCCACCATTTTCAAACATTCCAAAAGGGTTTCCAATCATAAACATGATCCTTAAACACTCCTAAACATAAATTACACCGCATGTATGATTTCTAAAACATCTAAGCATGCTTTTTGGAACCAAAACCCTAACTCTCCCATTCATAGGTACAATTAGGATTCAAGTCCTAAATCATGCATAACTCAACTAAAAAATAAGCCCATTTCTAGATTCCTAAGAGTTCCTTCAACTCAAACTCAAAGAATCTTATCCAATCCCATTTTCTATTCTAAACCCACAAGCAACAACATGAAGAAGAGAAAATAGAAGATGAAGGAACAAGATAGCAAACACCCCTACCTCTTGAAGATGAAAATCACACTTTGGCCTTCCCTTTCTCTATTTTCGTTTCTTCCCCCCCTTGTCACTACTGCCATTCGTGAGAAAGAAGAGGAAAGTGAAATGAAATTCCACTTTAAAGATGAGCACTAGGGGCATTTTGGTCCTTTTGCTCAACTTTGTATATGTTAAGAATACTTAAATTTCTCTAAATCAAGTTTCCTAACTTCCAACCACTTTAGAATAAATCCTCAAATTCATCTAATTTCTTGTTTTACCTTTATCTTACTTTTCCAAATATGTGACCAGTCAATCAAGCATTAAAACACATTCACATTGTACTTAAAAATACCAAATGACCTCAGTTAACTCTCAAAAATTAACCATATCGCATTCCCCACATTTGTGACTTAAAAATAAATTGTCCATATTTATTTCCATTAGCTAAGCCATTTATGCTAATATCTGAGTTATTTTAGGCTACTTTTTACTTTATGTGATGCAACAAAGTGCCTAAACGAGCTCAAATTGTCACAAAATTTAACAAGCATATTAAACTAGCATTATGTTACCTCTGCAGCTATATACAAGCCTAACATGTTGCTAAAGGTGTTACATAGTTGGTATTCGAACAAAGTAATTATGTACATATGTAAATTTAGTATTTCAGTAAATCAAATTTTTTTAGTTGTGTTTATATATAGACTTTGAATACTTAATTTCAATTACTTCTTTTCGAGGCTCTAATTTCAATTACTTGTATAACTTCATAATATTGTATCAATGAGTTTTGTCTCCAAAAATTAGTAGTAACGTTCTAATCAAATTTACATAAGTATATTTCTAATGTACTGTATTAAATCAGACTAGGATGTTACATTATGGTATCAAAGTAGTTTATCCTGTTGAGCCGAGGTATAGATTGATTATGCTTTTGGCATGTTTCGATATTCTTGTTTATATTATGCATTTTATTGTCTCGAAGTGAGATGTATGAGTAGAAATTGTGTAACATCCTCTAAAACATGTTAGACTTATAAATAGTTACAGAGATAGTTTAATACTTGCTTAACATACCTATTTAATTTTGTGACAATCTGAGTTACTTTAGGCACTTTGTTGCAGCACCTAAAGTGAAAAGTAGCTTAAAATGACCCAGATAATAGCTTAAATGGCTTGGTTAAGGGATTTAAATGTGGAGAATTTATTCCTAAGTCACAAATGTATGTATTGAGCTGTGGTTAAAATTTGAGAACAATCAAAGTTAGTTTGATATTTACTGCTTGTGTATTTTAATGTCGGATTAACTACTAACAGATATTGAAAAATATGATATTGGTGAAACAAGAATTTTGATGAGTCTTAGGATTTATTTTAATCTTGTTGGAAGTTAGAAAACTTGATTTGGTGCAAATTGAGTGTTCTTAGCAGATATAATGTATATTGCAAAATATCTAAATTTCCTAAGCTTTCCACGACTAAAAATAGCCAATTTCCTTGACTTGTGCTCATATTTTAATCCAATCTCATTATTCTCTCTTACTTTCATACGGCTGTCAACAAAAAATAGAGGGGAAAAAGAAGAGAAAAAGGAAAGAAAGGAAGAAATAAATATTTTCCAGTTAATATTATGAATGCAAAAGAACCTGAGTTTCTGAAGTTAGAACAAGGTAGTATGACCATGGATCAGTATGTTGCAAAATTTGAGGAATTAGCTAAATGTTCCACCTACCTAAGAAATCATCAAGATGAAGAGTGTAAAGCAGTCAAGTTTGAAACTGGATTGAGACCTGAACTTCAGAGTGTTGTAGCTGCTCTAGAAATTAGAAATTACTCTGTGTTAATTAATAAATGTAGAATAGTGGAGCAAACTCAGATGAGGATAAATGAAGAAAAGGGTAAAATGAATGTTTTGAAAAAAAGAATGGAAAATGAGAAGCAAAAAGGGAATAATACTTGATTTAAGCCTAATTGGAACAAAAGAAAACATATACAGAAGAGTGGTGGAGAACAACGTTGTACTAAATGCTGGAGATACCATGGCAATATACCCTGGTTGTAAGGAACTGGAACTTGTTTTAATTGTGGATAGCAAGGTCATTATGTCAAAGATTGCCCTAAGCTCAAAACTCAACTTCTTACTCAAAGACCTCAAACCAAGGGACGTGTTTTTACTCTAACTGCAGAAGAAGTTGAACAAACTCCAAATATGATACAGGTAAGTGTTTAATTCAAAATCATTTCTTAATTGCATTGTTTGATTCAGAAGCTACACATTCATTTGTGTCCCTTGATTCTGTGAGAAATCTAAAATTGTCTATTTCTCTGTTACCGTATGATCTATTAGTTTCTACTCCTATGGGAGGAAAAGTAGTAACTTGTCAGGTTTGTTTACATTATCCTATTTATGTGCAAAATAAAATGTCAGTGATAGATCTTATTTGTTTGCCTATGAAAGATATTGATGTTATATTTAGAATGGATTGGATGTCTCAAAATCAAGTTGTTCTCAATTGTTCTGAGAAATCTATAAATTTTGTTGAAACTTCTGTACTTAAAACTATTGAGAATGAGTTTGTTTATTGCTCTACCATTCAAGTTAGGGAGTATTTAAAATAAGGTGCACAAGTACATGTTCTCTTGTTTTCTTTAAATTCAGAGAAGTAGCAAAAACTAGAAACTATCCCTGTGTTGAATGAATTTTTTGAAGTATTTTCCTCAAATAAATGAATTGCCTCCAGAAAGGGAAATTTCTTTTTCTATTGATTTGATACCAAGACTAGGTCCCATATCAATAGCACCTTATAAAATGTCCCTAACGGATTTAAGGGAACTTAAGAAGCAAATAGAGGAACTCCTGGCCAAGAAATTTATTAGACCTAGTGTGTCACCCTAGAGAGCCCCTGTACTTTTTGTAAAGAAAAAGGATGGAAGTTGAAGGTTGTGTTGGGACTATAGACAATTGAATAAAGTGACCATTAAAAATAAATATTCACTTCCAAGAATTGATGATTTGTTGGATCAACTTAGGGGAGCATTAATCTTTTCTAAGATAGATTTGAGATCAGGGTACCATCAAATTAGGATTAAATCAGAGGACATTCCTAAAACTGCTTTTAGAACTAGATATGGACACTGAATATCTAGTCATGCTTTTTGGATTGACCAATGCCCCAGCAATATTTATGGATTATATTAATAGCATTTTTTGATCTTATTTGGACCAATTCGTGGTTGTTTTCATAGATGATATTCTCATCTATTCGAAGACAGCAAAAGAGCATGAGCAACATCTTAGACAAGTCCTTCAAATCTTAAAAGAAAAAGAATTGTTTGCTAAGTTAGAAAAATGTGAATTTTGGCTTCTAGAAGTAAAATTTCTAGGGCATGTAATATCACAAGGAAGAGTTTCAGTTGATCCTAGTAAAGTGGAAGTAGTGATGCAATAGGAGAGACCAACAACCATCACTGAAATCAAGAGTTTCCTAGGATTAGCCGGATATTACAGAATTTATTAAAAGGTTTTCCCAATAATGTTACCCTTGACCAGATTAACTAGGAAAGAAAAACCTTTTGAGTGGACTGATGAATGTGAAAATTGTTTTTAGGAATTAAAAGTTAAGTTAACAATAACTCCTGTACTAATTATTCTGGACCCTCAAGCAAAATTCACTGTGTACAGTGATGCGTCCAAGAAAGCTCTTGGATGTGTTCTGATACAAAATGAGAGTGTAGTGGCTTATGCTTCCAGACAATTGAGACCACATGAAGAAAACTACCCAACCCATGATTTAGAATTAGCAGCAGTGGTATTTGCATTGAAAATATGGAGACATTATTTATATGAAGTTAAGTTTGAAGTATTCAGTGCTCATAAAAGTTTGAAATATCTTTTTGATCAGAAGGAACTTAATATGAGACAAAGAAGGTGGATAGAATTTCTGAAAGATTATGATTTTGAATTGAAATATCACCCAAGAAAGGCTAATATGGTAGTTGATGCCTTTAGTAGAAAGTCAATACATATATCCAAATTGATGATACAAGAGCTTAAGTTATTAGTAAAATTTCGAGATTTAAATCTCTCAATAACCCTACAACCTAAAATTTTGTACATAATTCAAATAGAAATTGTGTAACACCCCCCATAGGGCATCACATTTCCGACTACCAACTCCTAATCTGAAAATCAGTTCATAAAATGTTTGAGTTATAAAACATGGGTTTTAAAATTTTTTCTCGCGAAAATATAAACTTACTGATATTTATAAGTAATACTGAAAAATAGATTTAAAACTGATTAAAACTCATATAACAGACATCACTTAATATTTAACAATTATTCAAGAAATATAAACTTACAGACTCAATTTTAAACAACAAACCCCATGACGGGTCTTACTCAATAGCACAGTAAAACACTAATGATAAATACTCAACATACTTATTCCATCTTGTATTCATCTTAATGCGCCATATATCTGTTCCTCCTCAAATCTGTACACTAACCAGTCCGGAATGGTCACTCCTTGATGTTGTCACCGAACTCAGAATATCTATCTCTCGTCACGTCTAAGAAACTCGTTCCATCTATTATATAATTTTTAACAATACAAGCACAACAAAACAATATAACAAAGAGGTGAGATCACCTACGTCAATACCAACATGGTAGCATAGAGATAACACAAACAACACACCATATCGATATATCATACCATAATTACAATTATGCCATCATCATAATGTATAAAATAACAATAATTACAATAATGCCATCAACATTATTTATCATCATTATCATCCAATATTCCTCAATTATTATATCACACAGATATAAATATTCAATATTTATGATAATGCCCTCAATTATTATCCAGGTATTCAACAGTTCAATTATCATAACCAATACTCAATAATGATGCATATGTTATGCATGTAGACTCAATGTCCTACTCCATGGAGGTTTTCACAATTTCAAAAAGAATGCTCTGGTTAATTGTCAACCTTAGCCCAAAGACAATCTCCTAGTCGTAGAAAAGAATCGTGTTATTGTCTGGTATCGTCAATGCGTTGCAACGAACTGCATCACCAAGTGGCACATGGTCCAGCCTTAGCCGATAGACAAATGTCCATTGGTCGACCGCCGTGCCTCGACGCCCCTAAGATCCATCATAGACCTCACTATCAATTCTCATTCCTTCTTCAACCACAAGGGTCACAATTTTTGTTCAATGCACGAATATCTCAATGCAATTTTGTTCAATTTCATCATATGCCACAATGCATATTTTTCCAATGCATATTCAATGCACCAATGCCAATCACAGGCAAAAGTCCTAATTTCCAATGCATGTTCAATGCACCAATGCCAATCACATGCTAATTTCATAATTTTCTCATACAGTGTCCATACACTAGTTCAATAGTAATCATACTGTATATTCAATAGCGAAATCATGTTATCGCGTTTTCATAGTTACAAAAATACTTGTGTCATGTTTTCACAATCGCGCAACATTTTTGTTACGTTTTCACAATTTTGCAATGTTTCTATTGCGTTTTCAAATCATATAGCAATTTTTCCATCATTTCTCAATCACGTAAAAATATTCCATTCGTTTTAAAATCATGTAGTGATTTTTCAACTATATCTCAAACACGTAAAAATATTTAAACGCTTTCCAAATTGCGTAGAAATATTTCAACATTTTTTTTAAATCGCGTGAAAATATTTAAACGTCTTTCAAATCGCGTAACTTAAAAATCACGTTTTTAAGTTACATAAAACATTTTCACCATTTTACAACCACGTAAAATATTTCTCAATATTCCAAACATTATTTTGAACTTCAAACAAATCAATATCATTTCCAACATCATTTTTCACATTTCTCCTTTAATAAATCCTTTCCTCAAAATAATATAATTTATCACATTAGTTTCTGTAACACCCCTTTGGAGGATGTCACACATAAAAGAAAATAAAAGAAAGAGAAATAAAATCTACCCAAGTTGTGAAACATTTGTTACATACTATTACGGGTTGTAAAATAATTCCTGTTAAACAGAATATTCTTAAATAAAATATGCGGAAATAGCAAATAAAAAAAACATAAAACAAAACAACATTACTTATAATATACATATGATCCAAGTTATAAGTTATACAAATAATTTACACTAAAAGTACAAATATTTAAACAAAAATATTAAATAAAGCAATAAAAAGTAAATATATACAGACATACGCAGACGCGCCCAAAAAAAAAACATCATGCATATTTAATCCTCTGAAGGATCACTCTCAACATGAAAATGATCATCGGGAGACAAATATCCGGATGTCTCGACTCTCGATATAACGAGATCGCGCAATCGATACGATACTAATCTCACTAGGCTCCGTGGTCATACCACCAAAATATCGCCTAAGAGATAAGGGTAACTCTAAATGTAAAAATACAGTAGTAGTCATAACCGGCTCTCCATCAAACTGTTGACGTAGGGTCACTGTCAGCCGTCCTACATACGTCACGAGTCTCGGTCTCCTCGCAGATGCCAAGCTAGCGATCCTCCATGAAACTCCACCGTACAAATCCTAAAAATCCAGGTGCCGCCATACCCAATCAAATCAATCCAATGGATATGGATGATCAGATGGTTCTTGATCGTAAAACTGGTCGTTGATTTGCTGATCTTCCTCCTCCTCCTCCTCGAGATACAGGATTTCAAGAGGCTGGTCCTCTTCCTCAAAGTCTTTATCGCGTAAAATAAATATACAGAAATACATACAACGAAGAGGTAAGACAATCTAAAATCACCATAAACATGGCCAATAAGAAGACGACAAACAACATATATACGCTTCATGCAATACGAAAAGCTATAACAAGAATAATAATGGAATAGAGTAAAGCTTAGATATCATAACGTTACATAACATCACGGATATAACACGTATAAAAACACGATAAAACAATATCACGATAGAATAAAATAAGAAATAGACAACCATCATAATAATTACCAGATAAAGATAAATAGAGAAAATAGAATAATATCCAAGATATAATCATAAACACTAAGACACGATCCTACTCCATGGAGCTAAACACAAACAGATATCAGAGAGAATGACTTGCAAAATCTATTAGTACCACGGCTGCCCAACCAACTATCGCATTGCACACACGTTGCGTCAATAGCCTACGACACTGGGAATCCACCATCCAGGCATAGTATAGTTCACGGTCTCCCGTTGTGGCACTATAGGCAATGTACTACTAGACTTTACAAACCTCGATTAAATATAGTGCATGTCGAGTCCATTAGTGTGCTATCGGTTTACCACGGCCTAGCGGAGCTACCAACTGTCCATATATGGGATCCCGTACACTAAAGTCTCCAAGTTCATTAGAACAATGAACCACACTACGTTTATCGCATCGACAACACAATGTGATTCGTCTCGTCAACCAAAACACCAAAAATTGGTATATTACCAAAATACCCTTGAGAAAACATATCCTCAAAGATAAATATATACAGTAAGTCCCACTGGACAAATACTGTTCCAAAGCCTGTACGGGTTCACATTTTCCCGACAGCGAAAATTAAATACAGTAACGGTCAATCGCGTAGAAATTTTATCGCGTTTTCACAATTCTGTCGTTTTTACAAACTTTTATAAATCGCGTAAATATATTTTTCTGTTTTTAAAATCGCGTAGAATTTTTAATACGTTTTCTCAATCGCGTAGGATTTTTAAATCATTTTCTTGTCCAAATCCCTTAAAAATCACTGTTTAAATAAATAGAAATAATAATTAATACATTTAAACTATGTATAATATGTTCCATATCGTATACTGTCTTTTGGACATCTTTTCTATCTTATTTGTCCGTTTTTACTAAAAATTGACAGTATTTTGTTTAGAAAATTATATTAATGGTTTCCTAATTTTACCGTAAAAATTACTTTATTAAATTTTTAAAACCATATACTTAATCCTTTTGAAAACTACTAACATGCTTCAAAATACAGCATGAGCTATATGTTAGAAATTTTCGAAAGTTACTGTATTTCATTTCTAATAACAAAATCATTAGTTCTAAGTTCTCAAACTTATTTCTAATTGATTCTTTTCCTTAAAACTCTTTTTAGAAAAATTCTTTTTAACACATATTGCATCCTTATACTTAGAAAAGGTTTGGATTTAATTTTAGAAACCATAGATACTTGGTTTGGCATGTTGGCCGAATTTCCTAAATATTTTGAAATTGATTTCTAAATTATTTCTCATCTTCTAACTATATGTCAAACTTATTGTATTGTCTAAATTCATTTCACCATTGTTTTAGAAAATGGTTTTTGAAAACAACACATTCATTTTAGGCATGTTGGCCGAAAATACTAAGTCTTACCATTTGATTTCTAAATTCATTTTCTTTGATCTAATCAACTTGAAACCTTCTTAATTCTCCTAGGTTAATTAAATTACCTTTTAAGAAAATTAAGAGAACATTTTGGTTCTCCATTTGATTAGTGGCATGAGCCTCATGGAGTGTTCTTTGGAACACACATGCATTTCCTTGACATGTTATTCACATCCTATACATTATCATGCAATTCTATAATTTATCATGCAATTCTAACACATGCAATATTATCAAAGCTTGTAGACATGCAACTTAAAGCTTGTAGACATGCAAACTATTACAAACCACAAATAGGAAAGCTACTAACAATTACACAACCACATCAAATAAGCTACTAACAAACACAAACATGAATCCTTATGGATTCTACAATCACAAAATCAAACTCCATCTTCTTACCACCACCCATAGGTGATAAGATTTGTCTTCCTCTTACCTTAAATGAAGACAAATGGATTTCTTTCACTCCTCCTAGGTCACGGTTTTCTCCTTCAAAATACCTAGCAAACTTAAACAAAAACTACAAGTTACTAACCATTAAAGAGAACCTAAACCATGGATAAATCATGGCTTAGAAATTTGAAAAAGAATTTAGAAAAGAAAAACAAGAGATTTCACCTCCTTGGTACAAACTTCCAAGTAGGTTTTCAAGCTTCAAATGCAAGAATTTGCAAGAACTCTCAACTAGAGATGTTCTTAGGATAGTGTTTAGGTTTAGAAAAGTTGGTTAGATAGAATTTTGGGTGGTTGGATGGTGGAGTATGAAGCTTGGCCGAATGGTGAAGAAAGAAAGCAACAATGGTGGCTAGGGTTTTTGGATGAGAGAGAAGAGAGAATTTTGCATGAAAGAAAAGTGAAGAATGGTCTCCTAACCCTCACTTGGCCGTAGACTTCATGGCTTGCAAGGTGTCCATGGCTTGGCTTCATCCAAGCCTTAGAATGCATCAAGGGTTAAGATTAAAACTTGGTTAGCAAGCTTGTTTCCTATTGGTTGGTTCAAGCATAGTCACCATGCTTAGTCATTAAGCTTCATTAACTCTTAAGCCTAGTCATTAGCTAAGTCACCATGTTCTAGAGAGTTCCTTCACTAATGATGATTAATTAAGCTACTAAGTTAACTGTATTAGCTAAACGTGGGTCCCGCAAAACATTTCCGGGTCCACTGTCACTAAGTTATACTGACTAATAAAATAATATTATAATAATATAAAATTATTTTATTTGACAGTTAAATCCTAAAAATTAAAAGATTAATTTTAGGCTCATTCAGAATTGGGTTTAGTAAGATCCCCCCTCCTCGAATAATTAAAAACAGATTTTACCAGGTCCGGAAAAATATTCTTTTCCCGCCCGTAGCAAATCACACAAAAAGTCCATATAAAATCACAGACAAGTAATATTGGACACTAAATCAAGTAGAAAACAATTAAAAACAAAGCAAAAACAAGACAAACAAAGACATTCGGACGTAACGGTCATTTTCCCATTTTTTCCCACAACGTAGCTAATCGTCCAAAACGTTCAAATAAAATTACAGACAAGATTAATTGTCTCGTATATCATCCAGAAAAATTAAAACAGTAGCTCGAAAAAACTTTTATTTTACCGTCTCGAAACAAATTACGTAAAAAGACCAAATAAAATTTGAGCCTGTATAAACGTATTTGCATTTCATGCAGAAATCGAGAAACAGTAAAATAGGGACACAACGGTCATTCACACGAAAGCTTGAAAAACAGTAAACAGTACATTCAGAATATTTTCTAAAAATTGGGGTGTTATAGTTTTCACATTTTCTTACTCAAGAAAATCCTTTTCACAATATATTCCACAAAATCACTTTTCCATTGATGTAAATCAATGTTTCAAATCCTAAAATTTCTTAACGCACTCCAAAACCCAAAGGATGAGTTATACATTAGAAAATCCCAAGTCATCAACGTATTCTTTATAATTCCAAATCAATTCTAAAAATCAATCCTCTTAAAATAATTTGAGGTTCAAACACTTTCAACCTCTCTTTTCCATTCATATACGAAAATTCCATTTTTCAAGTGATAAAACACTCTGATTCCCTTTCCAAAATTCTTGTACTAAATCAAATTATATTTCCACTTTGAAAATCACTTTGTTTCATAAAACCAAAGCATTTACAAACCTTCCAAAACCATGGTACATGGTTTCGATGGCCATCAAATATTTTTCCTTCTAAATCAATTAAGTATCATTCTTATTTTTTTTTACACAAACAAAACCATTGAAATTTCTTTAAAAAAACCGTGAACACTTGGTCTTTGAAATCAAATTATTTGTTCATTTTTCATTTTCACTTTCTTTGCAAATCCTTAAAATCATCAACTCATTGCTCTTTTCATTTAAAATTCATGATTAATAAAATACTTAGAATCTTTTGATTCAAAAACATCCTTCAAAAACCGTGAACACTTATTCTTTGAAAACAAACTCTTTGTTTATTTTCCTTGCTTTTCTAAACATCCAATTTTACCATTCACGAAAATATTAATTTGTAAACACCTATTTTGAGGTGTAGAGGCCGAAATCCTCATGGTCTTTGGAACCAAAAATTGTTTTCCTTTCCAATAATTTTTATGGCATACATCACATATAATCAACATATTATATTTCAAGCATACCACAAAAGCAAGTAAACATCATACTAAGCATGCAAGCATAAATAACTCATGCAAAGCACATCAAGCATAAACAAATAATTAAAAACACATAAACACCCACAAATAATTACATGACCATGGATATGAATCCTCACATGGATTCACCATCCATCAAATACAAAACCATCTCTCACCACCATACTTGGTTGGTGAGATAGATCTCCCTCTTACCTCTTGAAGAATCATAAAAAGCTCCTTGCTTTGCACTTTGATCAAGATCTCCACTGTAACATCCTAAAATTTTGTATCTCGTAAACAGTAATTTTGACAGTTAACAGAATTTTACTGTTTAGTAATTTCTAGATACTGTAAAATTATTTTGATTATTCAGTCAGCATATTTGATCGTTTTGAGTGATTTACTCCATGTCAGGAAAATAAAAATTTTCAGGCCGAGGAAAACTTTACGTAATTTAATTTTTTACCATTAGGTTTTAATTATTTTACATAATCTGATTTGATATTTGTGCGTTTTCTAATATTTGTGATTTTTGTGGATGATTATGAAATTTGTTTACTGTTTGTGGGCCCAGGGGGTGTATGTGGGCCCAGGTGGTCATACATGAGACCAAGTAGGTCTCGTAAAGTGAAAATTTTTCTACGCATAGAAAAATTTGTACTACTTAAACAGAGACAGGGGATCTTACTAAACCTAAATCCGGAAATAGTTTTTGAAAATTTCTTGTACTATGTTTTGTACTGTATTTAATTTATCGAATGATAAAAATATAGTAAATATAATTTTGTGGGGTTTAGCAGATAAAAATAAATATTATACTGTTAAGTCCACAATTAGTGGTTATGATAATTTTTGATGGACCAATAGGAAGCAAGTTCAATATTGGAGACTTTGATATCAATCGTCGATTTAATCAACGGTGTAGGATAAGTCTAATATAATGGCTATGACCATTTATAACCATTGGATTTAGAATTGATCAAGGGTGGAGATTTGGTCTTGCAAAGTGGCTAGGACCATTTGTGACCGTTAGATTTGAATCTAATCAACGATGGAGATGGATCAATTATGACCATCGGATTTGGATTTAATCTATGGTGGAGATTTAGTCTTAAAAAGTGACAAAGACCATTTATGACCCTTGGATGTAAAGTTTGAAGGAGTATTCTTAACCCTTCATTTTGGAGACACATCTAAGGGCTAGAATTTAAAGGAGAAAGATCCAATGGCCTAGATTTAGTCTTCTAACTTAAAGTCTACCTTAATCCTAACCATTGAATTAATCAATGGCCTAGAATGCTCTAGATGGTGGCTAATTATGATGACAAATAATTGAATGCATTATGAAGAGGGGGGACAGTTTTTGGTGGCTTAAGAGAGTAGTAAAGTGGAAGACCACCATGATTACTCATTCTTGGTCTTTCTTTGTCAATTTCAAGAAGCTAACACTTCAAAAATTTCTCTCCATTTCTCTTCTCCTCCATGTTTCGGCCAAGCACCCAAGAGTACCCTCCATCACTCTTTAATTTCATACAACCATATTTCTTGAATCCTTACCTTATTCTAAACAACTTTCATGTTGAAGACTTCCTCTAAATCATTCATCTTCATGGAGTTTCTTCAAGATCCATGTTATGGAATATTTATGGTGAAGTGTAAGGAAACTTCATTTCTTCTATCTTTTTCATGATCTAAACCATGTTTGATCCATGGTTCCTCTTAATCAAGCTTAGTATACTAATTTTTATGTATTTTGTTTTGTATTTGAGAAGCCCTTGGTGGTGAAGGACTTGGAAAAAGAAGCAAAACAAAGAGCTTTTGAGGATCTTCAAGAGGTAAGAGGGAGATCCATCTCACCAACCAAGTATGGTGGTGAGAGATGGTCTTATATTTGATGGATGGTGAATCCATGTGAGGATTCATATCCATGGTCATGTAATTATTTGTGGGTGTTTATGTGTTTGATTTATTTATTCATGCTTTGTATGATTTGCATGATTTATTACTTTTGATTATGGCATGCTTATGGTAGCTTATGGTATATATGATGAAATATGTATGTGTATGCCATGATGTGGTGATGGAAAGGAAATCAATTTTTGGCTCCAATGGCCAAAGGAAGGGGCTACGATTTTGTTACCCATGATTAGGGTTCATGTTGAAATTTTTCAAGAACAAGGAAATTAATTTTTGGGTCCCTAGAACATTGAGTATTTTGCCCAAGACACCTCAACATAGGTGTTTACAAATTAATATTTTCATGGAAGAATAAAATTGGATTGATGAGAAAAGCATGGAAAATAAACAAAGGTTTATTTTTCAAAGAGTACATGAACATGGTTTTTAGAAGGATTTTTATGGATTTATTTTGTGTAAAAAGTTTCTAAGTGTTTTACTAAACATGAGTTTTAAATAAAAATAGCAATGTTGATTTTAAGGATTTGCAAAGAAAGTGAAAAAGGATTTATAAAGAAAATGAAAATGGATTTGCAAAGAAAGTGAAAAAAAAATGAAAATGAACACATGACTTGATTTCAAAGACCGAGTGTTCACGATTTTTGTAAAGGATTTTTAATGGTTTTGTTTGTGTAAAACCATATCAATTTAGAAGGAAAAAAATATTTGATGGTTTCAATAGTCATGTCCACGTTTTTGAAAGCTTGTAATGCCTTGATTTTTATGAACAAAGTAATTTTCAAAGTGGAAACGTAACTTGATTTAATACAAGGAATTTGGAAAGGGAATCAGAGTGTTTTATCACTTGAGAGAATTTCGTAAACGAAAGACAAAGAGAGGATGAACGTGTTTGAACTTCAATTTATTTTGAAGAAAATTGATTGTAGAAGTGATTTGGGAAAAATGGAGAATATAATGGTGTTTTAAAAATTTACTAATGTATAACTGATTTTCGAGTTTTGAAATACATTTTAAGTTTTGAAACGTTGATTTATATCAATGGAAAAGTGATTTTTGTGGATTATATTTTGGAAAAGGATTTCTTGAGTAAAGAAATGTGGAAAAAGATTTTCTTGAGTAAGGAAATGTGAAAAATGAAATACAAAGTCATATTATTTTGAGAAAGGTTGAAAAGGAATTTTTGAAGGTTAAGAAATATTTTCTGTAATGAAATTGTGATGAAAAATGTTTTACGTATCTTAAAAATGTGATTTTTAAGCTACGCAATTTGAAAAATGTGTTGAAAATGATATTGATTTATTTAAGTCCAAAATAATGTTTGGAATAATGAGGAATATTTTATGTGATTGTAAAATGTTGAAAAATATTTTACGTATCTTAAAAATAATTTGAAATATAGTAAAATATTTCTACGCGATTTGAAATACGTTAAAATATTTCTATGCGATTTGAATTACGTTTAAATATTTTACGTAATTTAAACTACTGTTGAAAAATCACTACGTGATTGAAATGTAATGGAATATTTTTACGTGATTGTGAAAATGACGGAAAATCGTTATGTGATTTGGAAAGTGTTTTAAATATTTTGAGAATGATGGTAAATGATTTACGCAACTTAAAAGAATGATTTTTAAGTTACGTGATTTTGAAACAGTAGAAAAATACTATGCAATTTGAGAAACGTATATTTACGCGATTGAGAAAAACATTGAAAAATTAGTACGTGGTTTAAAAGTGTAACCGAAAAGTTGCGGTATTTTGAAAACGTAACAAAAATGTTACTGTATTGTGAAAACGTAACAGAAGTGTTACAGTATTGTGAAAATATAACTAAAACATTGTGGAATTGTGAAAACGTAACGGAAATGTTGCGCAATTTTGTGAAAACACGACGAAAGTGTTTTATGACTATAAAAACATAATAACATGATGATTACTGTTAAAACAGTGTCCATACACTATATGAGAAAATGACGAGTTTTGCTTGTGATTGGTATTTGGTGCATTTTATATGCATTAGAAAGATATGCCTGTGATTGGCATTGGTGCATTATACATGCATTGAAAAAATATGCGTTGAGGCATATGATTACATTGAACAAATGAAATTGAAAAGATTTGGCCCTTGTGGTTGGACTTGCACTGATATATTCGTGCATTGTATAAAGTATAGCTAATAAGTTATTTTGGCCCTTGTGGTTGAAGAGGGAATGAGAATTGATAGTGAGGTCTATGATGGATCTTGGGGGCATCAAGGCGCGGCGGTCGACTAGTGGATATCTGTCTGTGGGCTAAGGCTGGACCATATGCCACTTAGCGATGCAGTCTATTGCAACGCATTGACGATACCCGACAAGAACACGATTCTTTTTAACGACTGGGAGATTATCTGTGGGCTTAGGCTGGGCAATTAACCAGAGCATTCTTCTCGAAATTGTGAAAACCTCCATGGAGTTATTTTTGAAAAACTGAGTCTATGTGCACATGCATGAATCTGAACATTTATATCTGTATGATATATTAATTGAGGAATATTGGCTATGACAACTGTTTTGAATACTTGGATTGATATATGATTGGATGATGATAGTTGATTAATATTGAATATATTATTGGAAGTCTGGTATGATATCCCTGTATGATATTGCTGTTTGTGTTATCTCTATGCTGCCATGTTGGTATTGGTGTAAGTGATCTCACCTCTTTGTTATGTTATCTTGCTGTGTCTGTGTTGTTAAAATTAAACAGTAGAAGGAATGAGTTGTCTTAGATATACTAGGAGGTAGATATTCTGAGTTCGGAGACAACATTAGAGAATGACTATTCCAGAGTCGATAGCATGCAGTGTTGACAAGGAACAGATGTCTGATGCATCAAGAGGGATACAAAAAGAAATAAGTATGTTAAGTTTTATCGTTAGTGTTATACCGTGCTATTAAGTAGGACCCGTCATAGGGTTTACTACTATTAAAAAGAGAGAGTTTTCTGTTAGTGTTATATTTCTCTTTAAATTGTTAAATATTAATTGGTGTCAATATTGTATACTAAATATATTTTTAGTAATACTTATGAATTTCAGTAAGTTTATGTTTCAGTAAAGAAGAAATTTTAAAACTCACATTTTATAACTCAAACCTTGTGCGAACTTCTTTTCAGATTATGAGTCGAGAGTCAGACATGTGATACCCTAAGGAGGGTGTTACATCCACCAACAAAAGCTTCTCAAATACAAAATAAAACACAAGTTTATTAGCATATCAAGCTTGAACAAAAAGAACCATGGATCAAACATGGCTTAGAACATGAAAAAGAGATAACAAATGAAGTTTTCTTACACTTCACCATAAAAAAAAACTATAACTTTGCTCTTGAAGAAAGTCCTTGAAAATGAATGATTTAGAGAAAGTCTCCAACATGAAAGTTGCTTAGAATAAGGTAAGGATTCAAGAAATAAGGTTGTATGAAATTAAAGAGTGATGGAAGGCAGAGTATGGGTGCTTGGCCGAAACTTAGAGAAGGGGAGAAATGGAGAGAAAATTTGATAAGTTTGCTTCTTGAAATTGATCAATAATGACCAAGAGTGATCAATAATGGTCTTGAAACCATTCTAATCTCCTACACCATCTCAAAATCGCCCCCCCTCCTTCATGCTCTCCAAATGTGTGACAAATTTCACTAGCCATTATTTGAAGTATTCTAAGCCATTGATTAATTCAATGATTAGGATTAAGATAGACTTTAAGTTAGAAGACTTAATCTAGGCCATTGGATCTTTCTCCTTTAAATTCTAGTCATTAGATGTGTCTCCAAAATGAAGGGTCAAGATTACTCATTCAAACTTTACATCCAATGGTCATAAATGGTCCTTGTCACTTTTTAAGACCAAATCTCCACCATAGATTAAATCCACATCCAACAATCATAAATGGTCCTAGCCACTTTATGTGACCAATTATACACCCTTGATTTAAATCTAAATCCAATGGTTATAAATGGTCCTAGCCATTTTATATGACCAATTCTACACTGTTGATTAAATTGACGGTTGATATCAAAGGCTTCAACATTAAGCTTGCTTCCTATTGGTCCATCATAAAGTCGTCATAACCACTATTGTTGGCTTAAGCAGTATAATATTTATTTTTATATCTGCTATAACCCTACGAATAATATTTTTATTGTATTTTTATCGACTGATAATTAAATACAGTACAAAACACAGTAAAAGAAAATTTTAAAAAAACTGTTTCCAGATTCAGGTTTAGTAAGATCTCCTGTCTCCGTTTAAACAGTACAACTTTTTCTATCCGCAGAAAATTTTTTACTTTTCGGGACCCACTTGGGCCCACGTAAGGCCACCTGGGCCCATAGACAGCTCAAAAACAATCAGAGAAATAAAAAATTTTCATAATCATCCATAAAATCATAAAATTATAAAACTTATGAAAATCAAGTTAGATTAGTAAAAATCATTAAGGATTTTCAAAAAGAAATAAAATATGAAGGCTCGTATACAGCCTCAAAATAATATTAAAATAATAAAAAAACATAAAAACTCCCAAAAATTCTTAAAAACCACAAAAATTATAAAATCCATAGAAGTCGAGTCAGATTATTCAAAATAATTAAGAATCGCCCGAAATAAATAAAATACGAATTTTCAGGGTGTTACAATACTCCCCCTCTAAAAAGAAGTTTTGTCCTCAAAACTTGATAAACCTGATTTCACATCCTCAGAATAAATATGGATATTTTTCTTTTATCTTATCCTCCAACTCCTATGTTGCTTTTCCACTTACATCAATCCAGACTATTTTAACTAACAAAATCTCTTGGCCTCTGTTCAACTTCTCCTGATCAAACAAATATCTCAAACTCCTATAATTACTGAAGATGTTGAATGTTACTCCATAAAGAAAGTATCTCCATATTTCTACTACAAACTCAACAGCTACTAACCCCCATTCACGCGTAGAATAGCTTTTCTCAGGTAATTTCAATTTCCTTGAAGCATACGCTACAACTCTTCTATTCTGCATAAGCATACATCTTAAACTCCGATTGTAACGCACCACTGTTCACCTCCAATGGTTCACTGAGATTAGACAGAACTAGTATCAAAGAAATAGTCAAACACATTTTTAACCCTTGACAAATCAATCACAATCCCTTCTTTAGAATTACGGAACCCAAAATTGAACTTCATCCATCCAGAATTCACATCTTGACAACTTAGGATATAACTGCTTCTCCTTTACAATTTGGAACATCACACTGAGATGTTCAGTATATTCCTCATGATTTCGAGAATAGATCAGAATGTCGTCAACAAAGATAATGACAATTCTGTCTAGATAAGAACGAAAAATTCTACTCTTATAATTTATAAATATTACAAGAGCATCTGTCACTCCACACGGCATCATTTAAAATTTCCTTATCCTCGTATCTCTTCATTCTCCTGCCTTTGCTCTTAACAAGAAGTGTCTCATGTAATACCCCAAATTTCCTAAATAGTTGACAGTAATTTTCACAGTTAACAGAATTCTACTGTTTAGTGATTTCTGTGTACTGTAAAATTATTTTGAATATTCCGTCAGCGTGTTTGATCATTTTGAGTGATTTACTCCGTGTCAAGGAAATAATAATTTTTGGGCCGGAAAAAAATCTTTAAGTATTTATTTCTCTTGACTGTTAATTATTTTTAACAATCTGACTTGATTTTCATATGTTTTCTAATATTTGTGATTTTTGTGGATGATTATAAATTTTTATGATTATCTGGTTATTTTTGGGCTGTTTGTGGGTCCTAGTGGTCCTACGTGGGCTCGGGCTGAGTCCCAAAACATGAAAATTTTCTACGGATAGAAAAATTTGTACTGTTTAGACCAAGACAGGGGATCTTACTAAACCTGAATCCAGAAACAGTTTTTAGAAAATTTATTGTACTATATTTTGTACTGTATTTAATTATCGGGTGAAAAAAATACAGTAAATATATTCTTTCGTGGGGTTTTAGCAGATAAAAATAGAAATTATACTGCTTAAGTCAACAATAGTGGTTATGTCAACTTTTCACGGACCAATAGGAAACAAGTTTAATGCTTTTGACGGACCAATAGGAAGCAAGTCTAATATTGAAGACTTTGATATCAACCGTCGATTTAATCAACGGTGCAGGATTAGTCTAATAAAATGGCTATGACCATTTATAACCATTGGATGAAGAATTAATCAAGGGTGGAGATTTAATCTTATAAAGTGGCTAGGACTATTTGTGACCGTTGGATTTGGATTTAATCAACGGTGGAGATGGATAATTTATGAGCATTGGATATGGATTTAATCAATGGTAGAGATTTGGTCTTCTAAAATGGCTATGACTAATTATGACCCTTGGATTAAAAGTAAGAAGGAATAATCTTGACCCTTCATTTTTGGAGATGCATCTAATGGCTAGAATTTCAAGGAGAAAGATCTAATGGCCTAGATTAAGTCTTCTAAATCAAAAGTCTACCTAAATCCTAACCATTGATCTAATCAATGGCCTAAAATGCTCTAAATGGTGGCTTGAAAAAAATGACAACATTATGGAATGCATGCATGGAGGGGGGACAATTTTGTGCTTCATTTTGGAGCTAAAAAAAAGCTTTATGACCATTATTAGATGTCTTGGTCAATTATACATCATTATTGATCATTTAGCATCCTTAGGAGAATGCTTGAGGGGGGGAGACGGTTTTTGGTAGCTTTAGGAGAGCTTTGCATGGTTTATGACCATTATCCTTCATTCTTGATCATTATTGATCATTCCAAAAACCTAAAGCTCTTAGAAAATTTTCTCTCCTTCTCCTCCAAGCAAGTTTCAGCCAAGCACTCTAAGAATACCTTCCATCACTCAAAAATGTTATCCAACCGTATTTCTTGAATCCTTACCTTATTCTAAGAACATCTCTAGTTATGAGTTTTCACTAAATCATTCATTTTGAGCTTCAAATCCAAGCTTCAAGTTTCTACCAAAAAAGGGTAAAGTTCATATTTATTCACCCAATCTTTTAGTTTTGATTTTCTAAGTCATGCTTGAATCATGGTTTACCTATTCTTTTACTTGTTATTGATTGTAACATTTGTTTATGATTTTTAGGGATTTTTCCAAGGAGCTCTACGAAATTTGTGGAAGGAAAACTAAGTGTTTTCACTTCATTCTTTACCTTAACCAAGTCTATGAAGTCTTTCTTTCACAAAAAAATCAAAAACTCCAACCTTGTTCTTCAAGAGGAATTTCGGCCATACCACTTAAAATCACCATCCAAGCTCTTTAATTTCATCCAACCATAGATCTTGAATCTACATGATTTTCTAAGCACCTTTCATGTTAGAGACTTTCTCTAAATCATTCATCTTTAACCTTGTTCTTCAAGCTAAAGATTGAAGCTTTAATGGTGAAGTTTATTAATCTTCACTTTTCTTTTGATTTTCAAGGTTCTAAGCCATGTTTGATCCATGGCTTGTCTTGTTCAAGCTTGATTTACTAATAAATATATGTTTTGTTTTGTATTTGAGAAGCCCTTGGTGGTGAAGGACTTGGAAAAAGAAGCAAAATAAGGAGCTTTTGAGGATCTTCAAGTGGTAAGAGCGAGATTCATCTCACCAACCAAGTATGGTGGTGAGAGATGGTTTGTGTATTTGATGGATTATGAATCCATGTGAGGATTCATATCCATGGTCATATAATAATTTGTGGGTGTTTATGTTGTTTATGTGCTTTGATTATTTGCCTATGCTTGATATGCTTTACATGATTTTATGGCTTATATGGTATACTTATAACATGCAAGATGATAATATGGTATGCTTATAATATGCATAATGAGAATATGTTGAAATTATGTATATGTATGCCATGATGAGATGATGGAAAAGAAATCAATTTTTGGCTCCAATGGCCAAAGGAAGAGGGCTACGATTTTGATACCCATGATGAGGGTTTATGTTGAAATTTTTCAAGAACAAGGGAATTAATTTTTGGTCCCTAGAAAATGGTGAATTTCGGCCAAGACACCTCAAGATAGGTGTTCACAAATTAACATTTTTATAAATGATGAAATGGGATGTTTAGAAAAATAAGGAACATAAACAAAGGGTTTATTTTTCAAAGAGTACATGAACACGATTTTAGAAGGATTTTTATTGATTTATTTTGTGTAAAAAGTTTCTAAGTATTTTACTAAACATGAGTTTTAAATGAAAAGAGCAATGTTGATTTTAAGGATTTGCAAAGAAAGTGAAAAATGAAAATGAACAAATGATTTGATTTTAAAGACTATGAGTCTCATGGTTTTATTAAAGAATTTTTAATGGTTTTGTTTGTGTAAAACCATATCAACTTAAAAGGAAAAGTATTTGATGGCTTCAGTGGCCAAAGACTCCACGGTGTTTAGGAGATTTGAAATAGTTTTGATTTTATGAAAACAAAATGATTTTCAAAGTGGAAATATATTTTGATGTAGTACAAAGAATTTGGAAAGGGAATCAGAGTATTTTATCACTTGAGAAATGAATTTCAGTATGTAAATGGAAAAGAGAGGTTCAAACACACCTCAATTTATTTTAAAGAGAATTAATTTTAGAATTGATTTGAGAAAAATGGAGAATATAATAGCGATTTGATATTTTCTAACGTGTAACTCATCCTTTGGGTTTTGGAGAGCGTTAGTAATTTTTAAAGTTTGAAAACATTGATTTAATTCAATGGAATTGTGAATTTGTGAAATTTGTTGCAAAAAGGATTTTCTTGAGTAAGAAAATGTGGAAAATAATGTGAGTAGTCATATTACTTTGAGAAAGATTGAAATGGAATTTTAAAGTTTGAGAAATATTTTTCGTAATGGAATTATGGTGAAAAATGATTTACATAACTTAAAAACGTGATTTTTAAGCTAGGCGATTTGAAAAAAGTTTAAATATTTCCACACAATTTGAAAAACGTTGAAATATTTCTACGCAACTTGAAAAGCGTTTAAAAATTTTTACACGTTTGAGATATTGTTGAAAAATCACTACGTGATTTAAAAATGGTGGAATATTTTTACGTGATTGAGAAAATGTTGAAAAATCACTACTTGATTTGAAAATACAACGAAAATGTCGTAAAATTTTGAAAACGTAACAGAAATATTGCGCCATTGTGAAAACACGATGAAAGTGTTTAATGACTATGAAAACGCGATAATATGATTTTGCTGTCGAAAATACAGTATGATTACTGTTGGGCCAGTGTGTGGACCCTGATTATGAGATAATGAAATTAAACTGAGAATGGGCCAATGTGTGGACCCTGAATATGAAAGTGTGAATTTTGCCTATGAATGGCATTGGTGCATTGAACATGTATTGGAAAGATATGCATTGAGGCATATGATGATTTTGAATTAAACAAAAATTGATAGCTGATGCTACTAGGACCCTTGTGGTTGAAGAGGGAATGTGAATTGATAGTGAGGTCTATGATGGATCTTGGGGTGCGTCGAGGCACGACGGTCGACCAGTGGATATCTGTCTGTGGGCTACGGCTGGACCATATGCCACTTGGCGATGCAGTCCGTTGCAACGCATTGACGATACCCGACAAGAACACGATTCTTTTCAAAAGCTGGACATTTGTCTGTGGGCTAATCTGGAAGATTGTCTTTGGGCTAAGGCTGACAATTAACAGAGCATTCTTCTCGAAATTGTGAAAACCTCCATGGAGTAGGACATTGAGTCTACATGCATAACATATGCATAAATCTGAGTATCTATATCTGCATGATATAATAATTGAGGAATATTGGATGATGATGATGATAATCATGTTGATGGCATTATTGTGATTATTGTGTGATGATAATAATGTTAATGGCATGATGATGATAGTTGATTAATGTTGAGTGTATTATCGGAATTCTGGTATGATATACCTGTATGATATGTTGTTTGTGTTATCTCTGTGCTACCATATTGGTATTGGCATAGGTGATCTCACTTCTTTGTATGTTGTGTTGTTGTGCTTGTATTGGTAAAAACTATATAATAGATGGAACGAGTTGTCTTAGACATACGGGTGATAAATACTCTGAGAGCACAGACAACATCAGAGAATGACCATTCCAGATTCGATAGCGTGCAGTGTTGACATAAAACAGATGTCTGATGCATCCAGATGGATACAAGAAGGAATAAGTATGTTAAGTTTTCTCGTTAGTGTTGTACCGTGCTATTAAGTAGGATCCATGATGGGGTTTGCTCCTGTTAAAAAAAAAGGAGTCTGTTAGTTTTATATTTCTCTTTAAATTGTTAAATATTAATTAGTGTCAATATTGTATATTAGTAATACTTATGGATTTCAGTAAGTTTATATTTTTGTAATAAGAAATTTTAAAACTCACCCTTTTATAACTCGAACCTTTTATTAAATATATGTTAAGATTGGGAGTTGGTAGTCAGAAATGTGATGCCCTAAGGAGGGTGTTACATTAAGTTGGTATCAGAGCACGGTTTGAGTCTTTTGGGGTTTTGTGGTTAGGTCTGTTTTGCTTGTATTGTGTTCTTTGTGTGTTTGATTTCCGAAAGGAAACAATGTTATTTGAAATGGTTACATCTGGTTTCCATTGTATTTTGATTCGTGTGTCTTTGAAGAAAGGACGATGGCTCGTAATAGACGTACGCATGTGGAAGCGAGATGTAATGATGGTGATATGATGGCAACTTTGGAAGTGATGCGAAAAGCGACTGATGTAACTATACAGCAAACTCAGAAGATTATTCAGTAGCAAGAATTGATAGCTGAAGCTAAGATTTTGTTAGAGTTGAATCAATTTCAGGATGAGAGACCCTATAACGTTGGACCATATTGGTTACGAAGAAGGAGAAATTGTAAGGTCAAGCGATTCCACAAGAAAACGTACTCGAAATCTCCGGGAAGCCAACGACAATAGCAATCTTTTGGAGGAAGTACTAGTAATAGCAGGTTTGGTCTGATTGCAACATCTGCACCGAAATATCAGAAGTGTGGAAAAGATCATCTGACAAAGGATTGTACGCTCAAGGAAAAAATTTGTTTCAAGTGCGGAAAGCCTGGACACATTTTCAGAGATTGTGTTCCATCAAAGACAAAGTCATCTGTTAGTAATAAACGTGCTTCAATATCTCAAGTAGGATGGAGCGTTGATTCTCCAAGTGGACCAAAAGTACTCCAGACTGATGACCTAAGTAAAGAAGATTGTGTCACAGAAAGTGATCCTTTGATTGTATTGTATAATTCTAGAGGTAACCCATTTCTCTATAGCATATGATTGAGTAGATCAATTATATGTTGGTGTTATCTATGTCTTCATGATCTTCTGAATTCTTTACTTCTATTTCTATAACTAGCCTATCGAGCTACTCAAGTTATTCAAATTATCCTATTGTTGTTATAGATCAAATTTTTATGTTAGTTTAATTTGTTTATTTCTTTCATAAATAGACGTGATCTTTAAAAACGGATTGGTTATTTTCCAACCATATCCTATGAGATTGTCTCAATAAAGTGTTAGTATTCTAGAAAAATTCATTCTTAAAATCAGGCAATATCAAATTCTTTGTTGGATATGTCTGGTAACATATCATATAGTTTCGTTTTTCTTTTTCTTTCTGACCTTCACAATGTTTTTCATGTATCGCAATTCGCAAGAAAGAATATTTTGCAAGAAAGGATATTCCTATCTATATCCAAGTCATAGTATCAGAGTGGCGCAGCAGAAATGTGGTGGATTTTTCAAAAGTTAAAAATGGTAACGGAAATCCGTAGAAAATTTATTGAGATATTTTCTAAGATTGTAGTACTTCTTACCTAACTTATCAGAAGGAAATAAGCGTTCGTATAGACTGATGCATATAAGAAAAATTTTTAGGAGTTGAAATATGTTTGAAGTACTTCTCTAGTATTAGTTTTGTCTAATCCTAGTGAACCATTAGAGGTGAACAGTGACGTATTACATCGGAGCTTAAGATATGTGCATATGCAAAATAGAAGAGTTGTAGGGTATGATTTTAGGAAATTGAAGTCATTTGAGAAAAGTTTTTCTACGCATGAATGGAAGTTGGTAGATGTTGTGTTTGGATTACAAGTATGGATATGCTTTCTTTATGGAGTAAAATTTAACATCTTCAATAATTATAGGAATCTGAGATATCTGTTAGATCAGGAGAAGTTGAATGAGAGACAAAGAGATTTTATTGGTTAAAATCGTTTAGAATGATGTAAGAGGAGAAGTAATATAAGAACTGGAAAATAAGATAAAGAGCAATATATATATATATATATATATATATATATATATATATATATATATATATATTTTATATATATATATATATTTATTCGAGGATGTGAAATCAAGTTTATCAAATTTTAAGGATGAAATTTCTTTTTAGAGGGGGAGTATTGTAACACTCCAAATTTCTTAAATAGTTGACAGTAATTTTGACAGTTAACAGAATTATACTATTTAGTGATTTCTGTGTACTGTAAAATTATTTTGATTATTCTGTCAGCGTATTTGATCGTTTTGAGTGATTTACTCCGTGTCAAGGAAATAATAATTTTCGGGCCAGAGAAAAATCTGTAAGTATTTATTTCTCTTGACTGTTAATTATTTTTAACAATCTGACTTGATTTTCATATGTTTTCTAATATTTGTGATTTTTGTGGATGATTATAAATTTTTATGGTTATCTGGTTTTTTTTGGGCTGTTTGTGGGTCCCAGTGGTCCTACGTGGGCCTGGGGTGAGTCCTAAAACATGAAAAATTTTCTACGTATAGAAAAATTTGTACTGTTTAGATGTAGACAGAGGATCTTACTAAACCTGAATCAGAAAACAGTTTTTAGAAAATTTATTGTACTGTATTTTGTACTATATTTAATTATCGGGCGATAAAAATATAGTAAATATATTCTTTTGTGGGGTTTTAGTAGATAAAAATAGAAATTATACTGCTTAAGTCAACAATAGTGGTTATGACAACTTTTGACGGACTAATAGGAAACAAGTTTAATGCTTTTGACGGACCAATAGGAAGCAAGTCTAATATTGAAGACTTTGATATCAACCGTCGATTTAATCAACGGTGTAGGATTAGTC
Source organism: Ormosia emarginata (assembly GCA_029884605.1). Classification (NCBI taxonomy): domain Eukaryota; kingdom Viridiplantae; phylum Streptophyta; class Magnoliopsida; order Fabales; family Fabaceae; genus Ormosia; species Ormosia emarginata. The sequence goes on along the minus strand of JAQQTP010000056.1, from coordinate 6,367,749 downwards.
TAATAAAATGGCTATGACCATTTATAACCATTAGATGAAGAATTAATCAAGGGTGGAGATTTAATCTTATAAAGTGGCTAGGACTATTTGTGACCGTTGGATTTGGATTTAATCAATGGTAGAGATGGATCATTTATGACCATTGGATGTGGATTTAATCAATGGTGGAGATTTGATCTTCTAAAATGGCTATGACTAATTATGACCCTTGGATTAAAAGTAAGAAGGAATAATCTTGACCCTTCATTTTTAGAGATGCATCTAATGGCTAGAATTTTAAGGAGAAAGATCTAATGGCCTAGATTAAGTCTTCTAAATCAAAAGTCTACCTAAATCCTAACCATTGATCTAATCAATGGCCTAAAATGCTCTAAATGGTGGCTTGAAAAAAATGACAACATTATGGAATGCATGCATGGAGGGGGGACGGTTTTGTGCTTCATTTTGGAGCTAAAGAAAAGCTTTATGACCATTATTAGATGTCTTGGTCAATTATGCATCATTATTGATCATTTAGCATCCTTAGGAGAATGCTTGAGGGGGGGGGGACGGGTTTTGGTAGCTTTAGGAGAGCTTTGCATGGTTTATGACTATTATCCTTCATTCTTGATCATTATTGATCATTCCCAAAACCTAAAGCTCTTAGAAAATTTTCTCTCCTTCTCCTCCAAGCAAGTTTCGGCCAAGCACTCTAAAAATACCTTCCATCACTCAAAAATTTTATCCAACCTTATTTCTTGATTCCTTACCTTATTCTAAGAACATCTCTAGTTATGAGTTTTCACTAAATCATTCATTTTGAGCTTCAAATCCAAGCTTTAAGTTTCTACCAAAAAAGGGTAAAGTTCATATTTCTTCACCCAATCTTTTAGTTTTGATTTTCTAAGCCATGCTTGAATCATGGTTTACCTATTCTTTTACTTGTTATTGATTGTAACATTTATTTATGATTTTAGGGATTTTTCCAAGGAGCTGTACGAAATTTGTGGAAGGAAAACTAAGTGTTTTCACTTCATTCTTTACCTTAATCAAGTCTAAGAAGCCTTTCTTTCACAAAAAAAAATCAAAAACTCCAACCTTGTTCTTCAAGAGGAATTTCGGCCATACCACCTAAAATCACCATCCAAGCTCTTTAATTTCATCCAACCATAGATCTTGAATCTACATGATTTTCTAAGCAACTTTCATGTTAGAGACTTTCTCTAAATCATTCATCTTCAACCTTGTTTTTCAAGCTAAAGATTGAAGCTTTAATGGTGAAGTTTATTAATCTTCACTTTTCTTTTGATTTTCAAGGTTCTCAGCCATGTTTGATCCATGGTTTGTCGTGTTCAAGCTTGATTTACTAATAAATATATGTTTTGTTTTGTATTTGAGAAGCCCTTGGTGGTGAAGCACTTGGAAAAAGAAGCAAAACAAGGAGCTTTTGAGGATCTTCAAGAGGTAAGAGGGAGATTCATCTCACCAACCAAGTATGGTGGTGAGAGATGGTTTGTGTATTTGATGGATGATGAATCCATGTGAGGATTCATATCCATGGTCATGTAATAATTTGTGGGTGTTTATGTTGTTTATGTGCTTTGATTATTTGCCTATGCTTGATATGTTTTGCATGATTTTATGGCTTATATGGTATGCTTGTAACATGCAAGATGATAATATGGTATGCTTATAATATGCATAATGAGAATATGTTGAAATTATGTATATGTATGCCATGATGAGATGATGGAAAAGAAATCAATTTTTGGCTCCAATGGCCAAAGGAAGAGGGCTACGGTTTTGATACCCATGATGAGGGTTTATGTTGAAATATTTCAAGAATAAGGAAATTAATTTTAGGTCCCTAGAAAATGGTGAATTTCGGCCAAGACATCTCAAGATAGGTGTTCACAAATTAATATTTTTATAAATGATGAAATAGGATGTTTAGAAAAATAAGAAACATAAACAAAGAGTTTATTTTTCAAAGAGTACATGAACATGGTTTTAGAAGGATTTTTATTGATTTATTTTGTGTAAAAAGTTTCTAAGTATTTTACTAAACATGAGTTTTAAATGAAAAGAGCAATGTTGATTTTAAGGATTTGCAAAGAAAGTGAAAAATGAAAATGAACAAATGATTTGATTTTAAAGACTATGAGTCTCACGGTTTTATTAAAGAATTTTTAATGGTTTTGTTTGTGTAAAACCATATCAACTTAAAAGGAAAAGTATTTGATGGCTTCAATGGCCAAAGACTCCACGGTGTTTAGGAGATTTGAAATAGTTTTGATTTTATGAAAACAAAATGATTTTCAAAGTGGAAATATATTTTGATGTAGTACAAAGAATTTGGAAAGGGAATCAGAGTATTTTATCACTTGAGAAATGAATTTCAGTATGTAAATGGAAAAGAGAGGTTCAAACACACCTCAATTTATTTTAAAGAGAATTGATTTTAGAATTGATTTGAGAAAAATGGAGAATATAATAGCGATTTGATATTTTCTAACGTATAACTCATCCTTTGGGTTTTGGAGAGCGTTAGTAATTTTTAAAGTTTGAAAACATTGATTTAATTCAATGGAATTGTGAATTTGTGAAATTTGTTGCAAAAAGGATTTTCTTGAGTAAGAAAATGTGGAAAATAATGTGAGTAGTCATATTACTTTGAGAAAGATTGAAATGGAATTTTAAAGTTTGAGAAATATTTTTCGTAATGGAATTATGGTGAAAAATGATTTACGTAACTTAAAAACGTGATTTTTAAGCTAGGCGATTTGAAAAAAGTTTAAATATTTCCACACAATTTGAAAAACGTTGAAATATTTCTACGCAACTTGAAAAGCGTTTAAATATTTTTACACGTTTGAGATATTGTTGAAAAATCACTACGTGATTTAAAAATGGTGGAATATTTTTACGTGATTGAGAAAATGTTGAAAAATCACTACTTGATTTGAAAATACAACGAAAATGTTGTAAAATTTTGAAAACGTAACAGAAATATTGCGCCATTGTAAAAACACGATGAAAGTGTTTAATGACTATGAAAACGCAAAAATATGATTTCGCTGTCGAAAATACAGTATGATTACTGTTGGGCTAGTGTGTGGACCCTGATTATGAGATAATGAAATTAAACTGAGAATGGGCCAATGTGTGGACCCTGAATATGAAAGTGTGAATTTTGCCTATGATTGGCATTGGTGCATTGAACATGCATTGGAAATGAGGAATTTTACCTATGATTGGCATTGGTGCATTGAACATGCATTGGAAAGATATGCATTGAGGCATATGATGATTTTGAATTAAACAAAAATTAAGAGCTGATGCTATTGGGACCCTTGTGGTTGAAGAGGGAATGTGAATTGATAGTGAGGTCTATGATGGATCTTGGGGTGCGTCGAGGCGCTGCAGTCGACTAGTGGATATCCGTCTGTGGGCTACGGCTAGACCATATTCCACTTGGCGATGCAGTCCGTTGCAACACATTGACGATACCCGACAAGAACACGATTCTTTTCAAAAGTTAGACATTTGTCTGTGGGCTAATCTGGAAGATTGTCTTTGGGCTAAGGCTGACAATTAACAGAGCATTCTTCTCGAAATTGTGAAAACCTCCATGGAGTAGGACATTGAGTCTACATGCATAACATATGCATAAATCTGAGTATCTTTATCTGCATGATATAATAATTGAGTAATATTGGATGATGATGATGATAATCATGTTGATGGCATTATTGTGATTATTGTGTGATGATAATAATGTTAATGGCATGATGATGATAGTTGATTAATGTTGAGTGTATTATCGAAATTCTGGTATGATATACCTGTATGATATGTTGTTTGTGTTATCTCTGTGCTACCATGTTGGTATTGGCGTAGGTGATCTCACCTCTTTATATGTTGTGTTATTGTGCTTGTATTGGTAAAAACTATATAATAGATGGAACGAGTTGTCTTAGACATACGTGTGATAAATACTCTGAGAGCAGAGACAACATCAGAGAATGACCATTCCAGATTTGATAGCGTGCAGTGTTGACATAGAACAGATGTCTGATGCATCCAGATGGATACAAGAAGGAATAAGTATGTTAAGTTTTCTCGTTAGTGTTGTACCGTGCTATTAAGTAGGACCCGTGATGGGGTTTGCTACTGTTAAAAAAAAAGGACTTTGTTAGTTTTATATTTCTCTTTAAATTGTTAAATATTAATTAGTGTCAATATTGTATATTAGTAATACTTATGGATTTCAGTAAGTTTATATTTCTGTAATAAGAAATTTTAAAACTCACCCTTTTATAACTCGAACCTTTTATTAAATATATGTTAAGATTGGGAGTTGGTAGTCAGAAATGTGATGCCCTAAGGAGGGTGTTACATCTCACACATTGCATCCTCTTTCAACGGCACTGTATTAGATACTATGACATGTATTTAAATAGGAATATCCTTTCTTGCAATTTCAATATATGAAAGAACATTATAAAAGATAGCAAAACTATCTGATATGTTACCGGACATATCCAACAAAGAATTTGATATAATCCGATTTTAAGAACGAATTTTCTGGAATACTAACACTTTATTGAGACAATCTCATAGGATATGGTCGAAAGATAACCAATCCATTTTAAAAATCACGTCTATTTATGAAAGAGATAAACAAATCAAACTAACACAAAAATTTGATCCATAACAACAATAGGATAATTTGAATAACTTGAGTAGCACAATAGGCTAGTAATGGAAATAGAAGTAAACAAGTCAGAAGATAACGAAGACACAGATAACTCTAATTGATGTACACGATTATATGCCATAGAGAAATGGGTTACCTCCAAAATTATACAGTACAGTCAAAGGATCACTTTCTGTGACACAATCTTCTTTACTTAGGTCTTCAGTCTAGGGTGCTTTTGCTCCACTTAGAGAATCGATGCTCCATTCTACTTGAGATGTCGAAGCACGTTTATTACTAACAGATGACTTCATCTTTGATGGAACACAATCTTTGGAAATGTGTCTAGGCTTTCCGCACTTGAAACAAATTATTTCCTTGAACGCACAATCCTTTGTCAGATGATCTTTCCTACACTTCCGACATTTCGATGCAGATGTCACGGTCAGACCAAACCTGCTACTACTAGTACTTCCTCCACAAGATTGCTGTTGTTGTTGGCTTCCCGGAGATTGCAAGTACGTTTTCTGCTAGAATCGCTTGACCTTACGATTTCTCCTCCTTCGTAACCAATATGGTCCAACGTTATAGGGTCTCATATCCTGAGACTGATTCAACTCTAACAAAATCTTAGCTTTGGCTATCAATTCTTGCTGCTGAACAATCTTCTGAGTTTGTTGTATAATTACATCAACCGTTTTTCGTATTACTTCCATAGTTGCAGTCATATCACCATCATCACGTCTCGCTTCCACACGCGTACGTCTATCACGAGCCATCATCTTTCTTTGTCTATCACGAGTCGTCGTCCTCTCTTCAAAAACGGACGAATCAAGATACAATAGAAACCGGATGTAACCATTTCAAACAACATTGTTTCCTTTCGAAAATCAAAAACACAGAGAACACAACACAAGCAAAATAGACCTAACCACAAAACCCAAAAGACTCAAACCGTGCTCTGATACCAACTAATGTAACACCTCCCGTAGGGCATCACATTTCCGACTACCAACTCCTAATCTGAAAATCAGTTCATAAAAGGTTTGAGTTATAAAACATGGGTTTTAAAATTTCTTCTCGCAAAAATATAAACTTACTAATATTTATAAGTAATACTGAAAAATAGATTTAAAACTGATTAAAACTCATATAACAGACATCACTTAATATTTAACAATTATTCAAGAAATATAAAACTTATAGACTCAATTTTAAACAGTAGCAAATCCCATGACGGGTCCTACTCAATAGCACAGTAAAATACTAACGATAAACACTCAACATACTTATTCTGTCTTGTATTCATCTTAATGTGCCATATATCTGTTCCTCCTCAAATCTGTACACTAACCAGTCCGGAATGGTCACTCCTTGATGTTATCACCGAACTCTGAATATCTACCTCTCGTTATGTCTAAGAAACTCGTTCCATCTATTATATAATTTTTAACAATACAAGCACAACAAAACAATATAATAAAGAGGTGAGATCACCTACGCCAATACCAACATGGTAGCATAAAGATAACACAAACAACACACCATATAGGTATATCATACCATAATTACAATTATGTCATCATCATAATGTATAAAATAACAATAATTACAATAATGCCATCATCATTATTTATCATCATCATCATCCAATATCCCTCAATTATTATATTACACAGATATAAATATTCAATATTTATGATAATGCCCTCAATTATTATCCAAGTATTCAACAGTTCAATTATCATAACCAATACTCAATAATGATGCATATGTTATGCATATAGACTCAATGTCCTACCCGATAGAGGTTTTCATAATTTCGAGAAGAATGCTCTGGTTAATTATTAGCCTTAGCCCAAAGACAATCTCCCAGTAGTCGAAAAGAATCGTGTTATTATCGGGTATCGTCAATGCATTGCAACAGACTACATCGTCAAGTGGCACATGGTCTAGCCTTAGCCCACAGACGGGGAGATAGTTTTGTGATGTTTAATGCATAGCAAAGTTTGAAGACCACCATTATTACTCAATCTTGATCATTATTGATCATTTCCAAAAGCCAAGCATATCAAATTTTTCTCTCCACTTCCTCTTCGTGCAAGTTTCGGCCAAGACCCCTAAATCCACCTTCCATCACTCTTTAATTTCAAACAACCTTACTTCTTGAATCTATACCTCAATCTAAGACATTTTGTAGTTTAGGCCACGTTCTAAATCCATCATCTTCAAGGACTTTCTTTAAGAGCAAAGTTATAGGGTTTTCAAGGTGAAGTCTAAGGAAACTTCACTTCTTGTCTCTTTTTCATGTTCTAAGCCATGTTTGATCCATGGTTTACCTTATTCAAGCTTAATATACTAATAAATATATGTTTTGTTTTGTTTTTGAGAAGCCCTTAGTGGTGAAGGACTTAGAAAAAGAAGCAAAACAAGGAGCTTTTGAGGTTCTTCAAGAGGTAAAAGGGAGATCCATCTCACCAACCAAGTATGGTGGTGAGAGATGAATCTTGTATTTGATGGATAGTGAATCCATGTGAGGATTCATATCTATGGTTGTGTAATTATTTGTGGGTGTTTGTGTGGTTTATGTGTTTGATTTATTTGTTTATGCTTTGTATGATATGCATGATTTAGTGCTTTATTATGGCATGCTTGTGATATAGATGATATGAATATATTGTGTTTGCCATAATGTGATGATAGAAAGGGAAAGAAATTTTTGTTCCAAAGAACCATAGAGGCATCACGGCTTCAAAATAATTTGGGAGTAAAAGATTCTAAGTATTTTACTAATTATGAGTAATACGTTGATGATTTTAAGGATTTGCAAAGAAAGTGGACATGAAAATGAACAAAGATTTTATGATGAAGTTATTTATGATTTTCGGCTAACATGCCAAGGATTGGTGAATTAAGATTTTCATGAATAGTAACAATGAATGATTAGAAAGGAAAGGAAAAAGAAAAGATGGATTGGTTTTAATGACCAAGTGTTCACGATTTTTGGAGGAATATTAATGGTTTTGTTTGTGTAAAATCATGAATAGAATTTAGTTGATTTAGAAGGAAAAATATATTATGGTTTCAATGACCATGTACCACGGTTTTGAAGGCTTGTACTGCCTTGGTTTTATGAAACAAAGTGATTTCAAAGTGGAAATAGAATTGATCTAGTACAAGGATTATAGAAATGGAAACAAAGTGATTTGTCACTGAAAATGGGAATTTTCGTATATGAATGGAAAAGAGAGGTTGAAAGTGTTTGAACCTCAATTTATTTTAAAGAGGATTGATTTTTAGAATTTTAAAGAATACGTTGGTGACTTAAGATTTACTAACGTATAACTCATCCTTTGGGTTTTGGAACGCGTTAGGAAATTTTAAGTGAGAAACATTGATTTAATTCAATGAAATGGTGAATTTGTGGAATATATTGCAAAAAGGATTTTCTTGAGTAAGAAAATATGGAAAATAATGTGAGAAGTCATATTATTTTGAGAAAGGTTGAATTGAAAATTTTGAAATATTAAGGAATATTTACGTAGTTGTAAAATGATGAAAAATGATTTACGTAACTTAAAAACGTGATTTTTAAGCTATGCGATTTGAAAAATGTTAAAATATTTTTACGCGATTTGGAAAGCGTTTAAATATTTTTACGCGATTGAAATATTGTTGAAAAATCACTATGTGATTGAAAATGATGAAATATTTTTACGTGATTGAGAAAACGATGGAAAATCGCTACGCGATTTGAAAACGCAATAGAAATGTTACGAAATTGTGAAAATGTAACATAAATGTTACGCGATTATGAAAATGCGACAAAAGTGTTGCGCGATTATGAAAACGCTATAATATGATTTTGCGACTAAATAAATAGTAGGATTACTGTTGGACTAGTGTATGGACACTGTATGAGAAAATGATGAATTTAACAGTAGGATTACTGTTGGAATAGTGTATGGACACTATATGAGAAAATGATGAATTTTGCCTGTGATTAGCATTTGGTGCATTATACATGCATTGGAAAGATATGCATTGAGGCATATGATGAAATTGAACAGAATTGCATTGAGATATTCGTGCATTGAACGAAAAATAGCTGATAGCTATTGTGGCCTTCATTGTCGAAGAGAGAATGAGAATTGAAAAGTGAGGTCTATAATGGATCTTGGGAGCGTCAAGGCGTGGCGGTCGATCCAGTGGGCAGTGGCAAGTTCCCTGTGCCACATGGCGACGTAGTCCGTTGCAACGCATTGACGATACCCGATAAGAACACGATTCTTTTCGAAGACTGGAGATTGTCTGTGGGCTAAGGCTGGACAATTAACCAGAAAGACTGGAGATTATCTGTGGGCTAAGGCTAGATAATTAACCAGAGCATTCTTCTCGAAATTGTGAAAACCTCCATAGAGTAAGAAATTGAGTCTTTGTGCACATGCATAATCTGAGTATTTATATCTGTATGATATATTAATTGAGGAATATTGGATGATGATGATGATAAATAATGTTGATGGCATTATTATAATTATCGTGTGATTTGAACAAAGTTAATCACATGATGGTAATTATTATTTATTATATTTGTTGTGATAAATAATGATTGAGGGCATTATCGTAATTATCGGTATGATAATTGAACTGTTAAATATTTGGATAATGTTGAGGGCATTATCGTAATTATTGTTTATGATAATTGAATTGTTGAATATTTGGAAAATGTTGAGGGCAGGATCGTAATTACTGTCTATTACGTCTGTTGTGATGATAAATAACGATGAGGGCATGATTGTAATTGTGGTATGATATACCTATATGGTGTGTTGTTTGTGTTATCTCCATGCTACCATGTTGGTATTGGCATAGGTAATCTCACCTCTTTGTTATATTGTTTTATTGTGTTCGTATTGTTAAAATTGTATAGTGGATGGAATGAGTTTTCTTAGACATAACTTGAGGCAAATATTCTGAGTTCGGTGACAACATCGAAGAATGACCACCCCGGATTAGTTGGTGTGCAGTTTTGAGGATGAACAAATATATGACGCATCAAGATGGATACAAGACGGAATCAGTATGTTGAGTTTTATTAATAGTGTTTTACCATGCTATTAAGTAGGACCTGTCATGGGATTTGCTACTGTTTAAAATTAAGTCTGTAAGTTTTATGTGTCCTAAATCATTGTTAAATATTATGTGGTGTTAATAATGTATATTAATCAGTTTAAATCTATTTTTCGGTATTATCTATAAATTTTCAGTAAGTTTATGTTTCCGCAAAAAGAAATTTTAAAACCCATGTTTAATAACGCAAACCTTTTATGAACTGATTTTCAGATTATGAGCTTGTAGTCGAAAATGTGATGTCCTACGGAGGGTGTTACACTATGCAGAAATCACAAAACCCTAGTCGTACCTACAAAAAGTGAGTGAGAGAGTGACAGGTTTCTTTCTTTTCTCTTCACAGCTAGCAGTGTTGCAGAGAAGTCAGGCTCCAAGACTGCAAACGTTGGACGTTTTGGCAAGTCTCTTCATATGGATATCACATAGACATCGTCGTTATTATGGTGTTGGTTGTAACACCCCGAAAATTCATATTTTATTTATTTCAGACGATTCTTAATTATTTTGAATAATCCGACTTGACTTCTGTGGATTTTATAATTTTTGTGATTTTTAGGAATTTTTGGGAGTTTTTATGTTTTTTTATTATTTTAATATTATTTTGAGGCTGTATACGAGCCTTCGTATTTTATTTCTTTTTGAAAATCCTTAATGATTTTTAACAATCTGACTTGATTTTCATACTTTTTCTAATATTTGTGATTTTTGTGGATGATTATGAAATTTTTATATTTCTCTGATTGTTTTTGGGCTGTTTGTGGGCTCAAGTGGGTCCCACGAAGTGAAAATTTTTCTACGCATAGAAAAATTTGTACTGTTGAGACAGAGACAGGGGATCTTACTAAACCTGAATCCAGAAATAGTTTTTGAAATTTTCTTTTACTATGTTTTGTACTGTATTTAATTATCGGGCGATAAAAATACAGTAAAAATATTATTCGGAGGGTAATAGCAGATAGAAAAATAAATAGCTTAAGTCAACATTGGTGGTTTGGATATCCACCATTGATTTAATCAACGGTGGAGACTTAATCTTGATTTAATCAACGGTTGAGAAACAATCTTAATGAAGAAGCATTGGATGATCACCATTGATTTAATCAATGGTGTGGGAATAAACTTAGTTAGGAAGCTTTGGATGTTCACCATTGATCTAATCAATGGTGGAGATTTAATCTAGACAAGCTTAATAAGGAAGGCTTTGATGTCAACTGTCGATTTAATCAACGGTGTAGAATTGGTCATATAAAGTGGCTATGACCATTTGTAATCATTGGATATGGATTTAATCAATGGTAGAGATTTGGTCTTATAAAGTGGCAAGGACCATTTATAACCATTGGATGAAGATTTAATCAACGGTGGAGATTTAGTCTTAAAAAGTGACATAGACCATTTATGACCATTGGATGTAAAGTTTGAAGGAGTAGTCTTGACCCTTCATTTTGGAGACACATCTAATGGCTAGAATTTCAAGGAAAAAGATCCAATGGCCTAGATTAAGTCTTCTATCTAAAGTTACACCTAAAGTCTACCTTAATCCTAACTATTGAACTAATCAATGGTTAGGAATTCTTCAAATAATGGCTTTTAAAAATTGGTCATTCAAGGAGAGTGCAAGAAGGGGGGGATGGTTTTTGGTGGCTTTAGGGCATAGGAAAAATTTTGAAGACCATTATTAGTTGTCTTGGTCATTATGGATCATTATTGATCATTTTCCTAAAGCAAAGTTCTTACAAAAAAAATTTCTCTCCTTCCTCTTCATGGTGGTTTCGGCCAAGCACCAAGAAATACCCTGCATCACTCAAAAATTTCATACAACCTAGTTTCTTGAATCCTTACCTTATTCTAAGCAACTTTCATGTTGGAGACTTTCTCTAAATCATTCATTTCAAGGAGTTTTTTCCAAGAGCAAGTTCTAAGGTTTTTGAGGTGAAGTGTAAGGAAACTTCATTTCTTCTCTTCTTTTTCATGTTCTAAGCCATGTTTGATCCATGGTTCTTCTTGTTCAAGCTTGATTTACTAATAAATATATGTTTTGTTTTGTATTTGAGAAGCTTTGGTGGTGAAGGACTTGGAAAAAGAAGCAAAATACAGAGCTTTTGAGGATCTTCAAGAGCTAAGAGGGAGATCCATCTCACCAACCAAGTATGGTTGTGAGCGATTGTTTGGTATTTGATGGATGGTGAATCCATGTGAGGATTCATATCCATGGTCATGTAATAATTTGTGGGTGTTTATGTGCTTTGATTATTTTGCCTATGCTTGATATGATTTGCATGATTTATTTGCTTTGATTATGGCATGCTTGTGATATATATGTTGAATATGTATTTGTATGTCATGATTTGATGATGGAAAGGAAAGTGATTTTTGGTTCCAAAGACCAAGAGGAATTTTGGCCAAGACACCTCAAAATAGGTGTTCATAAATTAATATTTTTATGAATGATAAAATTGGATGATTAGAAAAGCAAAGAAAATAAACAAAGGGTTTGTTTTTCAAGAAGTAGTGTTCACGGTTTTGAGAAGAATTTTTCTTGATTTATTTTGTGTAAAAAACAAGAATGGAATTTAATGGAACTCAAGGACATTTTTGAATAAAAATATTTTAAGTATTTTATTAATCACGAGTTTTAAATGAAAAGAGCAATGAGTTAATAATTTTAAGGATTTGCAAAGAAAGTAAAAAATGAAAATGAACAAATGATTTGATTTTAAAGACTATGAGTCTCACGGTTTTGTTAAGGAAATTTTAATGGCTTTGTTTGTGTAAAACCATATCGATTTAGAAGGAAAAATATTTGACGGTTTCAATGGCCAAGTACCACGATTTTGAAGGCTTGTGAATGCCTTGGTGTTATGAAACAAAGTGATTTTCAAAGTGGAAATATAATTTGATTTAGTACAAGGATTAAAGAAAATGGAAACAAGGTGTTTTGTTACTTGAAAGATGGAATTTCGTTTATGAAAGACAAAAAGAGGTTGAAAGTATTTGAACCTCAATTTATTTTTAAGAGAATTGATTTTAGAATTAATTTGAGAAAAATGGAGAATATAATGGTAATTTGAAATTTTCTAACGTATAACTCATCCTTTGGGTTTTGGAGCGCGTTAGTAAATTTTAAGATTTGAAACATTGATTTATATCAATGGAAAAGTGATTTTGTGGATTATATTTTGGAAAAGGATTTCTGAGTAAGAAAATGTGGAAAAGGATTTCTTGAGTGAGAAAATGTGAAAAATGAAGTACAAAGTCATATTATTTTGAGAAAGGTTGAAATGGAAATTTTGAAGGTTGAGAAATATTTTTCGTAATGGAATTATAGTGAAAAATGTTTTATGTAACTTAAAAACGTGATTTTTAAGCTACGTAATTTGAAAAATGTTAAAATATTTCTACGCAATTTGGAAAGCGTTTAAATATTTCAAAAATGATAGAAAATGGTTTACACGATTTAAAAGAATGATTTTTAAGTTACGCGATTGTGAAAATGGTGGAAAATAGCTATGCGATTTGAGAAACGTGTAAATATTTTTACGTGATTGAGAAAACGTTGAAAAATCAATACATGATTTGAAAACGTAACAGAAATGTTATGAAATTGTAAAAACGTAACAAAAATGTTGCGCGATTGTGAAAACGTGACAAAAGTGTTTTGCAACTATGAAAATGCGATAATATGATTTCATGATTGAATATACAATATGATTATTGTTGGGCCAGTGTGTAGACCCTGATTATGAGATTATGAAATTGAACTGAGAATGGGCCAGTGTGTGGACCCTGAATATGAAATTGTGAATTTTGCCTGTGATTGGCATTTGTGCATTTTATATGCATGAACTAGTGTATGAACGCTGTATGAGAAAATGATGAATTTTGCCTATGATTTGGCATTGGTGCATTGAACATGCATTGAAAAGGTCCGATTGACTGGATATGGCTAATTGCCTAGGAGAGACGTACACCTCTTGAGTGGGTGCGATATGCGTAGCGTAAGTCACTTGTTGACCTTGGGGGCATTGGGGTGCGGGTTGCCTACATGGGCAGTTGGTAGCTCTTCTGTACCGTGGGTTAGACCGACGCGACACACTGATGATCCTGACCGAAACACTATTCTTAATCAAGATCTAGTAAAAACTGTCGTGTATATGCTAGATGTGCAAATACAAATGAGAATTGTAGCACGTGGTCTGAGGCATTTTGGTACAGATAGATCTTTCGGATCAACTTCTCCGAACTGAGTATTAGCTCCATGGAGTAGGATATTGAGTCTATGTGCACATGCATAACATACGCATCATTATTGAGTATTGGTTATGATAATTGAACTGTTGAATACTTGGATAATAATTGAGGACATTGTCGTAAATATTGAATAGATTTTTCTAATTGAGGAATATTGGATGATGATGATGATAAATAATGTTGATGGCATTATTGTAATTATTGTTATTTTATACATTATGATGATGGCATAATTGTAATTATGGTATGACATATCTGTATGGTATGTTGTTTGTGTTATCTCTGTGCTACCATGTTGGTATTAGCATAGGTGATCTGACCTCTTTGTTATATTGTTTTGTTGTGCTTGTATTGTTAAAAATTATATAGTAGATGGAATGAATTTCTTAGACGTGACTGGAGGCAAATATCCCAAGATTGGTAATAACATTGAAGGGTGACCATCATGGATTCATTGGTGTGTAGTTTTGAGGAGGAACAGATATATGACGCGTCGAGATGGGTACAAGACGAAAAAAATATGTTGAGTTTTCTCGTTAGTGTTTTACCGTGCTATTAAGTAGGACCTGTCATGGGGTTTGCTACTGTTTAAAATTGAGTCTGTAAGTTTTATGTTTCTTGAATAATTGTTAAATATTAAATGATGTCTATTATATGAGTTTTAATCAGTTTAAATCTATTTTTTAGTATTACTTATAAATATCAGTAAATTTATATTATCGCAAAAAAAAAAATTTAAAACCCATGTTTTATAACTCAAACCTTTTATGAAATCATTTTCAGATTTGGAGTTGGTAGTCAGAAATGTGATGCCCTATTGGGGGTGTTACATTAGTTAGTATCAGAGCACGGTTTGAGTCTTTTGGGGTTTGTGGTTAGGTCTATTTTGCTTGTGTTATGTTATCTGTGTTTTTGATTTCCAAAAGGAAACAATGTTGTTTGAAATGGTTACATCTGGTATCCATTTTATTTTGATTCGTCCGTCTTTGAAGAAAGGAAATGGCTCGTGGTAGAAGTACGTGTGTGGAAGCAGGACGTGACACTAACGATATGGTTGTCACTACGGGAGTAATGCGGAGGATAACTGACATGACAGTGCAATGGGAACAGAGAATCGCTGAACAACGGAAATTGGAAGTTAAGGTTCAGGATCTGATAAAAGAGAATCAGTCTTGAAATATAAGATTTAGTAATTTTGGAACCTGGTATTCTTCCTTAGGAATAATGGAAAGGTAAATTGATTTCAGCAGAAAACGTATTTACGACCATTGGGAAATCAGCAGAAGCAGCAAATGTGTGGAGGAAATGTTTGTAACAGTAAACCCAGTTGGACCGTGACGTCTTTATTATTATGTAAGAGATGTGGAAAAGAGGGCACTTAACAAAAAATTATACGTCCAAGGAAATAATTTGTTTTAAGTGCGGGAAGGTTGGACACATCTTCAGAGATTGTGTTCCATTGAAAATGAAGTTTTCTGTTAGTAAAATCTCAAGTAGTAGGGAGAGTCGATACGTCGAATGGAAAAGGAGCGTTCTGAGCTAAAGATCTAAACAAGGGGAGACTGTGTAACATTCCGAAAAATACATATCTGATCATGAATCATCGTTTTATAATATTCTTGATTTTTAGGAATTTTTCTGGAATTTTTCGGAAACGACGAATATTTTAATATATTCCTCGTTTTACGTGCACACTGGGCTGAGAATTGCTGAGACCAGTGTAACACTCCGGAAATTGATTATTTCACCATGAATAGTCATTTTCTAATATTTGTGATTTATGAGAATTTTTCTGGAATTTTCCGGAAACGACGAATATTTTAATATATTCCTCGTTCTGCGTGAAACTCGAGCAGAGTCGTGAAAACGACTGTAGTGCTTCAAAAATTGGAAAATTATATGACGGATAGTCGTTTTATAATATTTGCAATTTTTGAGAATTTTCTGGGAATTTTCCTAACCGTCGAATATTTTAATATATTCCTCGTTTTGCGTGCACGCCGAAAGCGTTAATCGGGGAAACGCGATGTTTTCTCTCAGAACCTTGGACTATGGGTAAGTCGACGGGGATCTTACTAAACCCGAGACTTGACACAGCTTTACGAGGTTTCGCAATTTTTGAGAAATCTTTACTTGATACAATTAAATCAAGACAAAAAAAATTCATCTGTCGATTAATTAAATACTGACTTCATTAATCCGTAACTATTATCTATTGGATAATAGTGTGTAATAAAAATACTATCACATTATCCTAATGTAATCCACTTTATATCAAATCTATCCACTTTAATTCAAATTTAATAGTTAAATATTCAAGCTTCCTTAAGAAGCTTTGACACCAAGCTTTGACCACATGAATTAGCTTCCAAAGGAAGCCAATTTTGTCACTCAATTCTCTCTCTCTTGTACGTGATCTGCAGCCCACTCAAGTGAAATAATTGATTTTTACTATCCTAATATTACATCTAAATGTATTAACACCCAAAAGCACATTTCTTCTTCCTTTTTACGTTTCTTCTTCTTCTTTCTCTCTTCAACCATTTCCTTTTTTTCTCTTCCAGCCACCACACGTCCAGCCACCCTCCAAGACCCCAACCTTCATAAAAATTCACTTCAACCATGTTTTCTTAATCTCCTACTCCTTCTCATCATCTTTTGTGCTTGGAGTTTTCAAGAAAGCTTCCATCTTCAACAATTTCTCAAGCTTTGAAGGTGAGCTCCCATGGCTGAAAATTTTCAGATTTCCACTCCATTTTCGTTTCTGGTTTTCCTCTTGATTTAATGGTCATTTCCTTCTTCTTTTTCACACCATTACATTGTTCTAACTTGGACCACATTTTCTAGGGTTTTTGGAGCTTCAAATCCGAAAATCAAGTGCTTCTTGGAATTTTTCTTGGTTCTTCATCTTGGTAAGAGGAAGATTAATCCTCCTCAACCTCTTTAGCAACTAGGAATCTTGTATTTGATTTTTGGAAGAAGAACCACATGGTGGTTGTTCTTGAAATTGCTTGAAAATTTGATTCTTTGATTGTTGTCTTAATTTAGCTTTGAGTAGTTGATTGAGTGGTTAATTATTCATGTAATTTTGTGGTTGATATCCATGCTTGCTTACTGAAAATTCTGGTGCTGGAACCCCCTGGATGTGCCACGGTTTTGACTCTGTTTTGGGGCTGGAAATTGAATGGAAATGATGCTTAAATTTTGATCAATGTAAGGCTAATTAAATCAAGTAGTTAAGGGTGATTAAAGTGGACAAAATTCTGGTTGCTGGACCATTACATGTGTCACGGTTTTTGACTCTGTTTTGGGGCTGTTTTTGGGCTGGAAAATGAATGCAAATGATGCTTAAATTTTGATCAATGCAAGGCTAATTAAATCAAGTAGTTAAGGTTGATCCAAGTGGATAAAATTTTGGTTGTTGGACCTTGGTGAGTGCCACGGTTTTGGGCTGTTCTTAAGGGCAGAATTTGGTTAACATTGTGTCAAGAATAATGCTAGGTGAATTAAGTAAAGGAAGACTAAACTAGTGAGAAGAAAATTGTAACCTAGAATCCTCATTGAGTGCCACGGTTTTGAGGGCTTGAAGGAGGGGAAAATTTGAGTTAAGACTTCATAACCCAATACTAGGATTACAAGTAATCAAAGAATACAAGAGCTTAAGGACTTCATAAACCTTAATGAACCAATGAGATAATTTTCATAAGACTTAGAGATTTTAGAAATCCATAATGGACCTAAATTATGTTCCTTGAATTATAAATTGATATTATGTTGATATTGGGTTCTTTTTGGATGCAAATTTGCTTATTGCACTCTCTTGATCAAATATGGTATATTATGAATTTGTATGAGATTGTGGATCATACATGAGCATGCATAGTGTCTTATGCATTGTGATGTCCTTGTGGACTGTTGTAAGGCCAAGTTGCCTAGGAGATTGAACACACCTTAGTGCGGGTGCGAGTAGACAAGTGTGGGTCTTGTTATGACCTTGGGGCGTCGGGGTGTGGGTCCTCCACAATGGGTAGTTGGTAGCTCCTTTGCCCGTGGGGCAAACCGATGCAAAACGCACCGACGATCCGGACTTGACACCGTGTCCTATATCGTGATCTAGTGTAGAATGTCTGTGCAATGCCATGATTGTGCACGAGAAAATTTATTGATAGCACTGGCCTCGGCAGCCGAGTCACAGACATGTCTCCTGATCTTTCTCTCCGACTGTTTGAGTCTAGCTCCATGGAGTAGGAAATTGAATGTTGTGTCCATGCATCATGGAATATTCTGACATCTGAAAATTATTGTTTACATGATATTTAACTGCCTGGATATTGTGAATTATTCATTACCTCTATTAATGACTGCTTGACTGGCTATCTGTTTAAAAGCTTATTTATTGCCTTTACATGCTACGTGGGCGTTATGCGTCGTTCGGTTCTTGGTTGCTGTATTGGTATTGATGGTAGGATATCTTACCTCTTTCCCTGTGCTTCTATTATTTGCTTTTATGTGCATCCTGTATTGATCGAAGACGACGGTGAAGAGACAGAAGAGCCTGCTTTCCCCGGCTTCTGGCCTGCACAGGATTGACTTTGACTGCGACGATGTCTGCACGCATGCGCGGATTCTTGGGAGATGTGCGTCTGACCTTCATTGGGGGGCCGGAGTGCTGGCACATCAACCTAAACTCCGACCGCTGCGTGTATGTGGGAGACGTGTCGATAGCACTTGCCTGGAGACGTCATGAGGCACCTGTCCTCACTTGCTACCTCAGCTTACGCTTGGAGTTTTACCTGCCTATCAGGGAGATGTGGGGTTCCCGTTATTACACTCCGCAGGAGGATTCGTTTGATTCCACCGCACGGGCTCCGTCCCGCGCCTCTGTGGTTCCTATGGAGGTGTCCTCGGATGAGGAAGATCCTGCTGAGGATCCTGATACGGTCCCTTTTTATCTGAGGGATCGATGACCACTGGTGGCTACTGATGGCTGCCAGTGTTTTTGTTTTTGGGGGCCTGATGTATCTTTCTTTTTGATTTGGGCTGTATATTTTGTATATGCATAAGGGTATATATGCATGTTTCCCTTGGGGTGGGTATAGTTTTGCTTTTTGAGGATGGCCAGGCTTGTATTTATGAAACAGTTGTATTAAATTCTATATATATATGTATGCATGCTATTCAGGTGCAAATCTCTATGTATTGTTTTATTCGTCATTTTATCCGCACTCCGTAGTATCATTATTATTATTATTATTATAAAAAAAAATATTGCCAAGTTTGCTCACATGGTTAAACATTAATTAATTAAAATGAACCGGGTCTTAATCGTTGTTTATTTAATTTCCGCATTTTACTTTATTTGACAATGTGACGTTCCCTCCCAAAAAGGGGCGTTACATTAAGTTGGTATCAGAGCCCCGGTTTATGTTTTCTTTGGGTCTTGAGTGTGAGTCTATCTTGTTTGTGCTGTGTGAATCTCTGTGATGGGTGTCTTGAGTGAATTCCTCTGACTTTTCTTATGTTTTCAGTAATCTAATTTGAGAGAAGAGCAAGATGGCAAGAGGTGGAGATATGGCAGCTGCTATTGAAGCGATGCAGAGAATGGCTGAAGTCATGGCCCAACAAAATGAACGCACTGCTCAACAACAAGAAAGAACTGCTCAACAGCTTGAGGCGACTGCCGACGCGCAAAACTTAGCAGAGTTTCGTCGTCATAACCCTCCGCAGTTCAAGGGGGAATTTGATCCCGACAAGGCTAATCTATGGATCAAGGAGCTGGAAAAGGTCTTTCGTGGCATGAATTGTGCGGAAGACAAGAAGGTAAATTATGCGACTTTTATGCTTGTCGGAAATGCCGAAGACTGGTGGAATGGAGCTCAAAGGGCATTAGAAGCCGAAGGAGCAGAGGTCACTTGGGAACTGTTCAAGGAGAAATTCTTGGGCAAATACTTTCCTGCGAATGCGAGACACGCAAAGGAGATGGAGTTCCTCAACCTGAGGCAGGGGAACATGACTGTCAGCGAATACGCGGCCAAGTTTGAAAACTTGGAGAAATTTTCAACACATTACCAGCATCAAACTGATGAAGCCTGGAAATGCTGGAAATTCACCGAAGGACTGAGGTAGGAGGTAAAGAAAGCTGTGATTACCTTGAAAATGAAGGTGTTCTCGGAATTGTTGGACACTTGCTGTGAAGTTGAAGCCTTGGAGCAGGCTAGAGACGCGAGAAACAGGAACTTTGGGCCTGTACGGTCCCAAAGAGGTGGAGGCAGTGGTTCAAACCGCTTTCAGAAGAAACCCTATTCCCGACCAACGGGGAGTCAACAACAAATCGGTGGAAGTTCAGGTGGAGGTTCTTCTGGGAACCGAACTGGTCAGAATACGACCTACCCGTCCAAATGCCTGAAGTGTGGGAAGGATCATCTCACAAGAGACTGCACAATAAAAGGAATCATTTGTTTCAGATGTGGCAAACCGGGCCATATGTCCAGAGACTGCAATCAAGCAAAGGCTGAACCTTCATTCAATGCAACCCGAGCCAAGAAACCGCAAGCCGGAGGTCGAGTTTGTACTATGAGTGGAGCTGAAGCTTCTGAATCCGAAGACTTGATTCAAGGAGAAGGCGCCATAGAAGGTAATCTTTTAAAAGTACTGTATGACTCTGGGGCAACCCATTCTTTCATATCATATGACTGTGTGCTACGACTTGGTTTACCTGTGTCTGAACTACCTTTTGAATTGACTGTTTCAACCCCCACTGATAAACCGGTAGTTACTACCAAAGTCTGTTTGAAGTGTCCTTTGATTGTTGAAGGTCGAATCTTTTCTCGTCGATTTGATCCGTTTACCTCTTTCACAGCTAGATGTAATCCTAGGGATGGACCGGGTTATCTTCCAACCATGTTCTCGTTAGATTGTTCTAGTAAGACCATAGTCTTTCCCGTGGATGAGAATTCTAGATACTTGACGGCCAACCAAGCACGAGCTTTCTTGAAAGAAGGAGCTCGTGGGTACATGCTATTATCTTCTTTGAAAGTTGAGAGTGAGGCCGATTTGAGTACTATTCCCAGGTAGTGAAGGAATTTCCCGAGATCTTCCCCGAAGAAGTACACGGTTTACCGCCGCACGTGAAATCGAGTTTGCTATTGATCTAGTACCGGAGCTGGTCCCGTGTCTATAGCACCTTACCGAATGTCACCGACAGAATTAGCCGAACTTAAGAAGCAGCTAGAAGAGCTTTTGGAGAAGCAGTTCGTTAGACCAAGTGTGTCCCCGTGGGGAGCACCTGTGCTACTAGTTCGAAAGAAGGACGGTACCTCGAGATTGTGTGTGGACTACAGGCAATTGAACAAGTTGACAATCAAGAACAAGTATCCTCTCCCGAGAATTGACGACTTGATGGACCAACTGAAGGGGGCAGCGGTATTTTCAAAGATTGACTTGAGATCTGGGTATCATCAGATAAGAGTGAAAACGGAGGATATACCCAAGACTGCTTTTCGTACGCGATACGGTCATTACGAGTATCTTGTGATGCCGTTTGGTGTGACGAATGCGCCTGCTATTTTCATGGACTATATGAACCGCATCTTTCGTCCGTACTTGGATAAGTTTGTTGTCGTCTTCATTGATGACATCCTAATATATTCCCAGAATCAGGAGGATCATGCTGAGCACCTCAGCATAGTTCTTCAGATTTTGAAGGAAAAGGAACTGTATGCCAAGCTGTCGAAGTGCGAGTTTTGGCTAGATGAGGTGAAGTTTTTGGGTCATGTGATCTCAAAAGAAGGAATCGCAGTAGATCCATGCAAAGTGGAAGCAGTATTGCAGTGGGAACAACCGAAGCCAGTGACGGAAGTCCGTAGTTTCGTTGGTTTAGCCGGATATTACCGGAGGTTCATAGAAGGGTTTTCCAAGATTGCCGGACCGCTCACTCAATTGACAAAGAAGAATCAAGCTTTCGAATGGACTGATAAATGTGAGCAGAGTTTTCAAGAGTTGAAGAAACGGCTGACTACCTCACCTGTATTAGTGTTACCTGATCCGAATGAACCGTTCGAGGTGTATTGTGACGCTTCGTACCAAGGACTGGGATCTGTTCTTATGCAACACCGAAAGGTGGTAGCCTACGCTTCGCGACAGTTGCGAGTGCACGAAAAGAATTACCCGACTCATGATTTGGAGTTGGCAGCTGTGGTTTTTGCTCTGAAGATATGGAGACATTTCCTTTATGGAGCGACATTCAACATCTTCAGTGACCACAAGAGCTTGAAGTACTTGTACGACCATAAAGAGCTGAATATGAGACAAATGGAGATGGTCTGGAGTTTTTAAAGGATTATGATTTCCGGTTGTTGTACCACCCCAGCAAGGCGAACGTTGTGGTGACGCCTTAAGTAGAAAGACTATCGGTGTTTCGCCTTGATGATTAAGGAAAGAGATCTCATCGAACAATTTAGAGATGTATGGTCATTTGTTAAGTTGGAACCCTAAGAATTTGCATGAATATGGTTACCATCTCAAGCGAGTTGATGGAAGACATACGGGAAAAACAGAAGACCGATGAATTCTTGCAAGGAATAAGAGAACAAATGAAACAAGGCGAGAAAACAGAGTTCGAAGAAGGAACAGATGAAATTCTGAGATTCCGAGGTAGAGTTTGCATTCCTCGTGACCAAGAGCTTAGACGATATATTGTGGATCACGCCCACACTAGCAAGCTAAGTATGCACCCTGGTATAACGAAGATGTACCAAGACTTGAAGAAGTTGTTCTGGTGGCATGGACTAAAAAGTGATGTCACTAGATGCGTATCGACTTGTCTGGTCTGTCAAAAAGCCAAAGTGGAACATCAGCGACCTGCTGGGTTGCTGCAACCATTGTCTATTCCTGAATGGAAGTGGGACAGCATCGCAATGGACTTTGTTATGGGATTGCCAAGGACGAAGATGGGACATGACTCGATTTGGGTAATAGTTGATCGACTTACAAAATCGGCTCATTTCCTTCCGATTAACATAAGGTACAGTTTGGAGAAGCTGACCCGACTGTATATCGGGGAAATTGTCAGATTACATGGTGTGCCTACGAGTATAGTCTCGGATAGAGATCCGAGGTTTACCTCAAAGTTTTGGCAAAGTTTACAAGCTTCGTTGGGGACTAGATTGCGCCTGAGTTCAGCATATCATCCGTAAACCGATGGTCAATCGGAAAGAATGAACCAATCTCTAGAAGACCTACTTAGAGCTTGTTCTATGGAACAGACTGGAAGTTGGGATGAAGTTCTACCACTGGTGGAGTTCACCTACAATAACAGTTATCATTCGAGTATAGGGATGGCACCCTATGAAGCTCTGTATGGAAGACGGTGTCGAACACCATTATGTTGGTACCAAGACGGCGAGCGTCTTACGATTGGACCAGACATTATCCAACAGACGACCGAGAAGGTTAAGATGATTCAAGAGAAGATGAGAACCGCTCAGAGCCGACAAGAGCTATGCGGATAAGAGAAGAAAGCCTCTTGAGTTTGAAGAAGGTGAGCATGTGTTCTCGAAGTCACACCCACGACCGGGGTCGGCGGCCTTGAAATCTAGAAAACTCACTCCAAAATTTCTTGGACCTTACCAAATTCTTCGTCGGATAGGTCCAAGTAGCTTACCAGATAGCCTTACCCCTATTCTTTCAAACATACATAATGTATTCCATGTGTCACAACTTCGTAAATATTTACCTGATCCAAGTCATATCATAGCACCGGACACAGTACAGTTAAAAGAGAACCTGACCTATGAAACGTCTCCTGCGAGAATCGAGGATCGACGGATAAAGCAACTACGAGGCAAGGAGATTCCATTGGTAAAGGTGATTTGGAATGAAGCAACTGGTGATGCGACTTGGGAATTGGAAGATAAGATGAAGGAGCAACATCCAGAATTATTTTAAGGTATGTAAATTTCGAGGACGAAATTCCTTTTAGTAGGGGAGTGTTGTAACATTCTTGATTTTTAGGAATTTTTCTGGAATTTTTCGGAAACGACGAATATTTTAATATATTCCTCGTTTTGCGTGCACACTGGGCTGAGAATTGCTGAGACCAGTGTAACACTCCGGAAATTGATTATTTCACCATGAATAGTCATTTTCTAATATTTGTGATTTATGAGAATTTTTCTGGAATTTTTCGGAAACGACGAATATTTTAATATATTCCTCGTTCTGCGTGAAACTCGAGCAGAGTCGTGAAAACGACTGTAGTGCTTCAAAAATTAGAAAATTATATGACGGATAGTCGTTTTATAATATTTGCAATTTTTGAGAATTTTCTGGGAATTTTCCGGAACCGTCGAATATTTTAATATATTCCTCGTTTTGCGTGCGCACTGAGCAGAATCAGGGAAACGCGATGTTTTCTCTGAGAACCTTGGACTATGGATAAGTCTACAGGGGATCTTACTAAACCCGAGACTTGACACAGTTTACGAGGTTTCGCAATTTTTGAGAAATCTTTACTGATACAATTAAATCAGTACAGTGAAAAATTCATCTGTCAGATTAATTAAATACTGACTTCTGTCAACTGTAACTATTATCTATTGGATAATAGTGTGTAATAAAAATACTATCACATTATCCTAATGTAATCCACTTTATATCAAATCTATCTACTTTAATTCAAATTTAATAGTTAAATATTCAAGCTTCCTTAAGAAGCTTTGACCCCAAGCTTTGACCACATGAATTAGCTTCCAAAGGAAGCCAATTTTGTCACTCAATTCTCTCTCTCTTGTACGTGATCTGCAGCCCACTCAAGTGAAATAATTGATTTTTACTATCCTAATATTACATCTAAATGTATTAACACCCAAAAGCACATTTCTTCTTCCTTTTTACGTTTCTTCTTCTTCTTTCTCTCTTCAACCATTTCCTTTTTTTCTCTTCCAGCCACCACACGTCCAGCCACCCTCCAAGACCCCAACCTTTATAAAAATTCACTTCAACCATGTTTTCTTAATCTCCTACTCCTTCTCATCATCTTTTGTGCTTGGAGTTTTCAAGAAAGCTTCCATCTTCAACCATTTCTCAAGCTTTGAAGGTGAGCTCCCATGGCTGAAAATTTTCAGATTTCCACTCCATTTTCGTTTCTGGTTTTCCTCTTGATTTAATGGTCATTTCCTTCTTTTTTTTCACACCATTACATTGTTCTAACTTGGACCACATTTTCTAGGGTTTTTGGAGCTTCAAATCCGAAAATCAAGTGCTTCTTGGAATTTTTCTTGGTTCTTCATCTTGGTAAGAGGAAGATTAATCCTCCTCAACCTCTTTAGCAACTAGGAATCTTGTATTTGATTTTTGGAAGAAGAACCACATGGTGGTTGTTCTTGAAATTGCTTGAAAATTTGATTCTTTGATTGTTGTCTTAATTTAGCTTTGAGTAGTTGATTGAGTGGTTAATTATTCATGTAATTTTGTGGTTGATATCCATGCTTGCTTGCTGAAAATTCTGGTGCTGGAACCCCCTGGATGTGCCACGGTTTTGACTCTGTTTTGGGGCTGTTTTTGGGCTGGAAATTGAATGGAAATGATGCTTAAATTTTGATCAATGTAAGGCTAATTAAATCAAGTAGTTAAGGGTGATTAAAGTGGACAAAATTCTGGTTGCTGGACCATTACATGTGTCACGGTTTTGACTTTGTTTTGGGGCTGTTTTTGGGCTGGAAAATGAATGCAAATGATGCTTAAATTTTGATCAATGCAAGGCTAATTAAATCAAGTAGTTAAGGTTGATCCAAGTGGATAAAATTTTGGTTGTTGGACCTTGGTGAGTGCCACGGTTTTGGGCTGTTCTTAAGGGCAGAATTTGGTTAACATTGTGTCAAGAATAATGCTAGGTGAATTAAGTAAATGAAGACTAAACTAGTGAGAAGAAAATTGTAACCTAGAATCCTCATTGAGTGCCACGGTTTTGAGGGCTTGAAGGAGGGGAAAATTTGAGTTAAGACTTCATAACCCAATACTAGGATTACAAGTAATCAAAGAATACAAGAGCTTAAGGACTTCATAAACCTTAATGAACCAATGAGATAATTTTCATAAGACTTAGAGATTTTAGAAATCCATAATGGACCTAAATTATGTTCCTTGAATTATAAATTGATATTATGTTGATATTGGGTTCTTTTTGGATGCAAATTTGCTTATTGCACTCTCTTGATCAAATATGGTATATTATGAATTTGTATGAGATTGTGGATCATACATGAGCATGCATAGTGTCTTATGCATTGTGATGTCCTTGTGGATCTGTTGTAAGGCCAAGTTGCCTAGGAGATTGAACACACCTTAGTGCGGGTGCGAGTAGACAAGTGTGGGTCTTGTTATGACCTTGGGGCGTCGGGGTGCGGGTCCTCCACAATGGGTAGTTGGTAGCTCCTTTGCCCGTGGGGCAAACCGATGCAACGCACCGACGATCCGGACTTGACACCGTCCCTATATCGTGATCTAGTGTAGAATGTCCGTGCAAATGCCATGATTGTGCACGAGAAAATTTATTGATAGCACGGCCTCGGCAGTACCGAGTCACGTACATGTCTCCCGATCTTTCTCTCCGACCGTTTGAGTCTAGCTCCATGGAGTAGGAAATTGAATGTTGTGTCCATGCATCATGGAATATTCTGACATCTGAAAATTATTGTTTACATGATATTTAACTGCCTGGATATTGTGAATTATTCATTACCTCTATTAATGACTGCTTGACTGGCTATCTGTTTAAAAGCTTATTTATTGCCTTTACATGCTACGTGGGCGTTATGCGTCGTTCGGTTCTTGGTTGCTGTATTGGTATTGATGGTAGGATATCTTACCTCTTTCCCTGTGCTTCTATTATTTGCTTTTATGTGCACCCTGTATTGATCGAAGACGACGGTGAAGAGACAGAAGAGCCTGCTTTCCCCGGTTTCTGGCCTGCACAGGATTGACTTTGACTGCGACGATGTCTGCACGCATGCGCGGATTCTTGGGAGATGTGCGTCTGACCTTCATTGGGGGGCCGGAGTGCTGGCACATCAACCTGAACTCCGACCGCTGCGTGTATGTGGGAGACGTGTCGATAGCACTTGCCTGGAGACGTCATGAGGCACCTGTCCTCACTTGCTACCTCAGCTTACGCTTGGAGTTTTACCTGCCTATCAGGGAGATGTGGGGTTCCCGTTATTACACTCCGCAGGAGGATTCGTTTGATTCCACCGCACGGGCTCCGTCCCGCGCCTCTGTGGTTCCTATGGAGGTGTCCTCGGATGAGGAAGATCCTGCTGAGGATCCTGATACGGTCCCTTTTTATCTGAGGGATCGATGACCACTGGTGGCTACTGATGGCTGCCAGTGTTTTTGTTTTTGGGGGCCTGATGTATCTTTCTTTTTGATTTGAGCTGTATATTTTGTATATGCATGAGGGTATATATGCATGTTTCCCTTGGGGTGGGTATAGTTTTGCTTTTTGAGGATGGCTAGGCTTGTATTTATGAAACAGTTGTATTAAATTCTATATATATATGTATGCATGCTATTCAGGTGCAAATCTCTATGTATTGTTTTATTCGTCATTTTATCCGCACTCCGTAGTATCATTATTATTATTATTATTATAAAAAAAAAATATTGCCAAGTTTGCTCACATGGTTAAACATTAATTAATTAAAATGAACCGGGTCTTAATCGTTGTTTATTTAATTTCCGCATTTTACTTTATTTGACAATGTGACGTTCCCTCCCAAAAAGGGGCGTTACAGACTGTGCCGCAGAAGGTGATTCTTTAACCATGCTGTATATTTCTGAGAGCAATCTATTCTTTATGGCATATGATTGTGTGGATCAATTATATATTAGAGTTATCTGTGTCTTCGTTATCTTCTAACTTATTTACTTATGTTTCTATTACTAGCCTATCGTGGTACTCAAGTTATTCAAATTATCCTATTGTTCTTATAGATCAAATTTTTGTGTTAGTTTGATTTGTTTATCTCTTTCATAAATAGACGTGATCTTTGAAAACGGATTGGTCATTTTCCAACCATATCCTATGAGATTATCTCAATAAAGTGTTAGTATTCTAGAAAACTCATTCTTGAAGTCGGGCAATATCAAATTCTTTGTTGGATATGTCCGGTAACACATCAGATAGTTTTGCTACCTTTCACAATGTTTTTCACGTATCGCAATTTGTAAGAAAGAATAAATTGCAAGAAAGGATATTCCTATTCAAATCCATGTCATAGTATCTGGTACGGTGTCGTTGAAAGAGAACTCGATTGGTGAGATACTTTTTGTTAAGAGGAAAGGCAGGAGAATAAAGCGATACGAGGACAAGGAAATTTCAAGTGACGTTGTTCGGAGTGGCGAATGCTTTTGCAATATCCATGGATTAGGTGAGTAGAATTCTTCGTTCTTATCAAGACAGAATTGTCATTATCTTTGTTAACGACATTCTGATCTATTTCCGAAATCATGAGGAACATACTGAACATCTCAATGTGGTTTTCCAAGTTCTAAAGGAGAAGTGGTTATATGCTAAGTTGTCGAAAAGCGAATTCTAGTTGAGTGAAGTTCAGTTTTGGGTTCCGTAATTCTAAGGAAGGAATTGCAATTCATCCATTAAAGGTTGAAAATGTGTTTGATTACTTATCTAGTATTAATTCTGTCTAAAAACATATGCTACAACTAGTCAAAGTTTAAGATGTGTGCTTATTCAGAATAGAAGAGTTATAACGTATGTTTCAAGGAAATTGAAGTTACATGAGATATTTGTTTGATCAGGAGAAGTTGAACATAAGGCAAAGAGATTTTATTAATTAAAATAGTTTGGAATGATGTAAGGGGAGAAGCAACATGGGAATTGGAAGAAAAGATAAAAGAGCATTATTCATATTCATTCTAAGAGTATGAAATCAGGTTTATCAAGTTTCGAGGACGAAACTTCTTTTTAGAGGGGGAGTATTGTAACACCCCGAAAATTCGTATTTTATTTATTTCGGGTGATTCTTAATTATTTTGAATAATTCGACTTTAACTTATGTGAATTTTATAATTTTTGTGATTTTTAAGAATTTTTGGGAGTTTTTACGTTTTTTTATTATTTTAATATTATTTTGAGGTGTATACTGAGTCTTCGTATTTTATTTCTTTTTGAAAATCCTTAATGATTTTCATACTTTTTCTAATATTTGTGATTTTTGTGGATGATTATGAAATTTTTATATTTCTCTGATTGTTTTTGGGCTGTTTGTGGGCCCAAGTGGGTCCCGCGAAGTGAAAATTTTTCTACGCATAGAAAAATTTGTACTGTTGAGATGGAGACAAGGGATCTTACCAAACCTGAATTCTGAAACAGTTTTTGAAATTTTCTTTTACTGTGTTTTGTATCGTATTTAATTATCAGGTGATAAAAATATAGTAAAAATATTATTCGGAGGGTAATAGCAGATAGAAAAATAAATATAATACTACTTAAGTCAACATTGGTGGTTTAGATATCCACCATTGATTTAATCAACGGTGGAGACTTAATCTTGATTTAATCAACGGTTGAGAAACAATCTTAATGAAGAAGCACTGGATGATCACCATTGATTTAATCAATGGTGTGGGAATAAACTTAGTTAGGAAGCTTTGGATGTTCCACTATTGATCTAATCAATGGTGGAGATTTAATCTAGACAAACTTAATAAGGAAGGCTTTGATGTCAACTGTCGATTTAATCAACGGTGTAGAATTGGTCATATAAAGTGGCTATGACCATTTCTAACCATTAGATATGGATTTAATCAGTGGTAGAGATTTGGTCTTATAAAGTGGCAAGGACCATTTATAACCATTGGATGAAGATTTAATCAACGGTGGAGATTTAGTCTTAAAAAGTGACAAAGACCATTTATGACCATTGGATGTAAAGTTTGAAGGAGTAATCTTGACCCTTCATTTTGGAGACACATCTAATGGCTAGAATTTCAAGGAGAAAGATCCAATGGCCTAGATTAAGTCTTCTATCTAAAACTACACCTAAAGTCTACCTTAATCCTAACCATTGAACTAATCAACGGTTAGGAATGCTTCAAATAATGGCTTTTAAAAATTGGTCATTCAAGGAGAGTGCAAGAAGGGGGGGACGGTTTTGGTGGCTTTAGGGCATAGGAAAAAGTTTGAAGACCATTATTAGTTGTCTTGGTCATTATGGATCATTATTGATCATTTTCCTAAAGCAAAGTTCTTACAAAAAAAAATTTTCTCCTTCCTCTTCATGGTGGTTTCGGCCAAGCAACAAGAAATACCCTCCATCACTTAAAAATTTCGTACAACCTAGTTTCTTGAATCCTTACCTTATTCTAAGCAATTTTCATGTTAGAGACTTTCTAAGTTCTAAGGTTTTTGAGGTGAAGTGTAGGGAAACTTCATTTCTGTGGAAATAAGTTTGCCCCAATGGTTTAATATGTTAAGTTTTGATGATGACAATTACAAGACAAAAAGAATGATGCTTATGCTTGATAGATGTGCTTTATAGATGACAAATGCATCACAAAAGAATATTGATCATGTTACATATATGTGCTTAAAAGAGATATATTGGATCATGCATGATTATGTACTTTATTTAGTTATACTTCACTTAATAATCATGCAATGAGATATATGCAACATTCTTATATGCATGTTACACTAATTAGAGTTATACATTTATGAATCATGCATATTAAGATATTAAGTTATGAATTTGGACTAACTATGCTTGTTTTAAGTGAGTAATACTTTCTAGAATAGTCCAAGTACCAAGAGTGAGCATTGCAACTAGAAAGCAAAAGATCACAACTATGCTCAACTCAAGAAGAATGAGAATGATAAAGAATGTTCCAAGCAATTTACAAGATTTGAAGAGAAGAAATTTGGGGAAGCTTGGATTACATCAAGAAGCCTAAGGACTAGAATTGGTATATTTTCCTTTTAGGTTTTCTCCTATGTAAAGATAGAGGTTTTACAAGAAAAGAGCTTAAATATATTTTTAAATCTTTAAAAATGGTTCTTATATATTTAAATGCCCAACAAACTATTTTTGGAAAGTTAATCTTGGTGGTAGTTCACACATTTGAAAAATAGCCAAGTTTATGTTTTGCAAAACTGACATTTGGTTATTATTTTGATCATAACTTTCAAACTACTTTGAGATTTATTGTGAAATATTGCATATGAAAATAGACTCAAATATCTTTCAAATGAGTGGTCATTTGCTTTAAACGGATAAGAAATGAAGAAGTTATGACCATTTAAAGTCAGTTTTCAAAAACATTCAAGTTTGAGTTTTGAAAGCTGACCTTTAGTCCCTCTTTTGATCATAACTTTCAAAATACTTTGAGTTTTGTTGTGAAACTTATTTCACTTGAAAATAGACTCGAAGATCTTTCCAATGACTGGTCATTTGCTTTAATCGGATAAGAAATGAAGAAGTTATGACCTTTTAAAGTCATTTTCAAAACCAAAAATGCTGTAATCGATTGCACAAGTCTTGTAATCGATTACAACGTTGACAGAAGCCGTGTAATCGATTACCAGAAGTGTGTAATCGATTACAAGTGCCCAGAAACGTTTCTAACGGCTATAAACGGCTAGTTTTCATAAAAAATCATTTCTAAACACTACCAACGGCTATTTTATCACTTGGGCTCTATATATAAGTGTTGTATAAAGCTTATACACCTCTTGAACACTTGATTTGATCCTTGAATCACCAAAATCATATTTTGAGCTCTTTCTTGCAAAATTCTTCTATTCCTTTGTTCTTCAATTTGTATTATCCACTCTTGAGAGATTTTTCTATCATCTATACTTTGTTCTTCAAGTTGTATATCTACTCTTATGAGAGTTTCATTCTATCAACCTTGATTGCTTTGTAAGAGAGGGTGAGGTATCCCTCCAAATTGTAAAGGGTGAGGCATCCCTTTGTTTGAAGAGACTCAAGCTCAAGGGTGAGGCATCTCAAGGAGTTGAGTGCTCAAGTTTGTAAAGGTCATCAAACACCTGTGAAGCTTGAAGAATTGGAAGCTCTAGCACAAGGGTGAGGTATCCCAAAGTGTGAGGAGTGCTCTTGTTTGTACAAAGGTTTTCCTAGCACCCGTGAAGTCTAGGAGATAGTGAAGAAAATCTCAAGTTAAGCTTGGGGACTGGATGTAGGCCACAAGTGGTTGGTGGCTGAACCAGGATAAATTCTTGAGTTTGATTCTCTCTTCCCTACACTCTTTAATTTCAGTATTTAGTGTAGTAAATTTATCTATTCATATCTTGTCATCTTAGTGATTTGATTCTATGGACTTGATATCTAGCCCATTTGCTTAATTCATCATATATCCCAAGTTGTATTTGAGTAATCTATAATAGTTGTACCTTTGTTGTGCATGTTCCGTTGCATTTATTACTTGAGTGATTCAAAATGATTAATTTCTCAAAGTTGCATTAAAATTTGTAATCACCCAATTCACCCCCCTCTTGGGTGATGGTTGCCATGACTAACAATTTCTTCTCTTCTTTTTCATGTTCTAAGCCATGTTTGATCCATGGTTCTTCTTGTTCAAGCTTGATTTACTAATAAATATATGTTTTGTTTTGTATTTGAGAAGCTTTGGTGGTGAAGGACTTAGAAAAAGAAGCAAAACAAAGAGCTTTTGAGGATCTTCAAGAGGTAAGAGGGAGATCCATCTCACCAACCAAGTATGGTGGTGAGAGATGGTTTGGTATTTGATGGATGGTGAATCCATGTGAGGATCATATCCATGGTCATGTAATAATTTGTGAGTGTTTATGTGCTTTGATTATTTGCCTATGCTTGGTATGATTTGTATGATTTATTTGCTTTGATTATGGCATGCTTGTGATATATATGTTGAATATGTATTTGTATGTCATGATTTGATGATGGAAAGGAAAGTGATTTTTGGTTCCAAAGACCAAGAGGAATTTTGGCCAAGACACCTCAAAATAGGTGTTCATAAATTAATATTTTTATGAATGATAAAATTGGATGATTCAAAAAGCAAGGAAAATAAACAAAGGATTTGTTTTTCAAGAAGTAGTGTTCACGGTTTTGAGAAGAATTTTTATTGATTTATTTTGTGTAAAAAACAAGAATGGAATTTAATGGAACTCAAGGACATTTTTGAATAAAAATATTTTAAGTATTTTATTAATCATGAGTTTTAAATGAAAAGAGCAATGAGTTGATAATTTTAAGGATTTGCAAAGAAAGTGAAAAATGAAAATGAACAAATGATTTGATTTTAAAGACTATGAATCTCACGATTTTCGTTAAGGAAATTTTAATGGTTTTGTTTGTGTAAAACCATATCGATTTAGAAGGAAAAATATTTGACGGTTTCAATGGCCAAGTACCACGGTTTTGAAGGCTTGTGAATGCCTTGGTGTTATGATACAAAGTGATTGTCAAAGTGGAAATATAATTTGATTTAGTTCAAGGATTAAAGAAAATGGAAACAAGGTGTTTTGTTACTTGAAAGATGGAATTTCATTTATGAAAGACAAAAAGAGGTTGAAAGTGTTTGAACCTCAATTTATTTTTAAGAGAATTGATTTTGGAATTGATTTGAGAAAAATGGAGAATATAATGGTAATTTGAAATTTTCTAACGTATAACTCATCCTGTGGGTTTTGGAACGCGTTAGTAAATTTTAAGATTTGAAACATTGATTTATATCAATGGAAAAGTGATTTTGTGGATTATATTTTGGAAAAGGATTTCTGAGTAAGAAAATGTGGAAAAGGATTTCTTGAGTGAGAAAATGTGAAAAATGAAGTACAAAGTCATATTATTTTGAGAAAGGTTGAAATGGAAATTTTGAAGGTTGAGAAATATTTTTCGTAATGGAATTATGGTGAAAAATGTTTTACGTAACTTAAAAACGTGATTTTTAAGCTACGCGATTTGACAAATGTTAAAATATTTCTGAAATCATGAGGAACATACTGAACATCTCAGTGTGGTTTTCCAAGTTCTAAAGGAGAAGTGGTTATATGCTAAGTTG
Source organism: Ormosia emarginata (assembly GCA_029884605.1). Taxonomy (NCBI): domain Eukaryota; kingdom Viridiplantae; phylum Streptophyta; class Magnoliopsida; order Fabales; family Fabaceae; genus Ormosia; species Ormosia emarginata. The sequence continues at coordinate 6,333,608 of JAQQTP010000056.1, read as the reverse complement.
TCAAAAAGCGAATTATGGTTGAGTGAAGTTCAGTTTTGGGTTCCGTAATTCTAAGGAAGGAATTGCGATTGATCCGTTAAAGGTTGAAAATGTGTTTGATTACTTATCTAGTATTAATTCTATCTAAAAACATACGCTACAACTAGTCAAAGTTTAAGATGTGTGCTTATTCAGAATAGAAGAGTTATAACGTATGTTTCAAGGAAATTGAAGTTACATGAGATATTTGTTTGATCAGGAGAAGTTGAACATGAGGCAAAGAGATTTTATTGATTAAAATAGTTTGGAATGATGTAAGGGGAGAAGCAACATGGGAATTAGAAGAAAAGATAAAAGAACATTATTCATATTCATTCTAAGGGTGTGAAATCAGGTTTATCAAGTTTCGAGGATGAAACTTCCTTTTAGAGGGGGAGTATTGTAACACCCCGAAAATTCGTATTTTATTTATTTCAGGCGATTCTTAATTATTTTGAATAATCCGACTCGACTTCTGTGAATTTTATAATTTTTGTGATTTTTAAGAATTTTTGAGAGTTTTTACGTTTTTTTTATTTTAATATTATTTTGAGGTTATATACGAGCCTTCGTATTTTATTTCTTTTTGAAAATCCTTAATGAATTTTAACAATCTGACTTGATTTTCATACTTTTTCTAATATTTGTGATTTTTGTGGATGATTATGAAATTTTTATATTTCTCTGATTGTTTTTGGGCTGTTTGTGGGTCCAAGTGGGTCCCGCGAAGTGAAAATTTTTCTACGCATAGAAAAATTTGTACTGTTGAGACGGAGACAGAGGATCTTACCAAACCTGAATCCGGAAACAGTTTTTGAAATTTTCTTTTACTGTGTTTTGTACTGTATTTAATTATCGGGCGATAAAAATACAGTAAAAATATTATTTGGAGGGTAATAGCAGATAGAAAAATAAATATAATACTGCTTAAGTCAACATTGGTGGTTTGGATATCCACCATTGATTTAATCAACGGTGGAGACTTAATCTTGATTTAATCAACGGTTGAGAAACAATCTTAATGAAGAAGCACTGGATGATCACCATTGATTTAATCAATGGTGTGGGAATAAACTTAGTTAGGAATCTTTGGATGTTCACCATTGATCTAATCAATGGTGGAGATTTAATCTTACAAAAAAAATTTCTCTCCTTCCTCTTCATGGTGGTTTCGGCCAAGCACCAAGAAATACCCTCCATCACTAAAAAATTTCATACAACCTAGTTTCTTGAATCCTTACCTTATTCTAAGCAACTTTCATGTTGGAGACTTTCTCTAAATCATTCATTTTCAAGGAGTTTTTCCAAGAGCAAGTTCTAAGGTTTTTGAGGTGAATTGTAAGGAAACTTCATTTCTTTTCTTCTTTTTCATGTTCTAAGCCATGTTTGATCTATGGTTCTTCTTGTTCAAGCTTGATTTACTAATAAATATATGTTTTGTTTTGTATTTGAGAAGCTTTGGTAGTGAAGGACTTGGAAAAAGAAGCAAAACAAAGAGCTTTTGAGGATCTTCTAAAGTTAAGAGGGAGATCCATCTCACCAACCAAGTATGATGGTGAGAGATGGTTTGGTATTTGATGGATGGTGAATCCATGTGAGGATTCATATCCATGGTCATGTAATAATTTGTGGGTGTTTATGTGCTTTGATTATTTGCCTATGCTTGGTATGATTTGCATGATTTATTTGCTTTGATTATGGCATGTTTGTGATATATATGTTGAATATGTATTTGTATGTCATGATTTGATGATGGAAAGGAAAGTGATTTTTGGTTCCAAAGACCAAGAGGAATTTTGGCCAAGACACCTCAAAATAGGTGTTCATAAATTAATATTTTTATGAATGATAAAATTGGATGATTAGAAAAGCAAGGAAAATAAACAAAGGGTTTGTTTTTCAAGAAGTAGTATTCACGGTTTTGAGAAGAATTTTTATTGATTTATTTTGTGTAAAAAACAAGAATGGAATTTAATGGAACTCAAGGACATTTTTGAATAAAAATATTTTAAGTATTTTATTAATCATGAGTTTTAAATGAAAAGAGAAAATGAGTAGATAATTTTAAGGATTTGCAAAGAAAGTGAAAAATGAAAATGAACAAATGATTTGATTTTAAAGACTATGAGTGTCACGGTTTTGTTAAGGAAATTTTAATGGTTTTGTTTGTGTAAAATCATATCGATTTAGAAGGAAAAATATTTGATGGTTTCAATGGCCAAGTACCACGATTTTGAAGGCTTGTGAATGCCTTGGTGTTATGAAACAAAGTGATTTTCAAAGTGGAAATATAATTTGATTTAGTACAAGGATTAAAGAAAATGGAAACAAGGTATTTTGTTACTTGAAAGATGGAATTTCGTTTATGAAAGACAAAAAGAGGTTGAAAGTGTTTGAACCTCAATTTATTTTTAAGAGAATTGATTTTAGAATTGATTTGAGAAAAATAGAGAATATAATAGTAATTTAAAATTTTCTAACGTATAACTCATCCTGTGGGTTTTGGAGCGCGTTAGTAAATTTTAAGATTTGAAACATTGATTTATATCAATGGAAAAGTGATTTTGTGGATTATATTTTGGAAAAGGATTTCTGAGTAAGAAAATGTGAAAAATGAAGTACAAAGTCATTATTTTAAGAAAGGTTGAAATGGAAATTTTGAAGGTTGAAAAATATTTTTCGTAATGGAATTATGGTGAAAAATGTTTTACGTAACTTAAAAACATGATTTTTAAGCTACGCGATTTGAAAAATGTTAACATATTTCTACACGATTCGGAAAGCGTTTAAATATTTCAAAGATGATAGAAAATGGTTTATGCGACTTAAAAGAATGATTTTTAAGTTACGCGATTGTGAAAATGGTGGAAAATAGCTATGCGATTTGAGAAATGTATAAATATTTTTACGTGATTGAGAAAACATTGAAAAATCAATACATGATTTGACAACGTAACATAAATGTTACGAAATTGTGAAAACGTAACAGAAATATTGCGCGATTGTGAAAACACGACAAAAGTGTTTTGCAACTATGAAAACGCGATAATATGATTTCATGATTGAATATACAGTATGATTACTGTTGGGCCAGTGTGTGGACACTGATTATGAGATTATGAAATTGAACTGAGAATGGGCCAGTGTGTGGACCCTGAATATGAAATTGTGAATTTTGCTTGTGATTGGTATTGGTGCATTTTATATGCATGAACTAGTGTATGAACACTGTATGAGAAAATGATGAATTTTACTTATGATTTGGCATTGGTGCATTGAACATGCATTGAAAAGGTCTGATGGACTAGATATGGCTAATTGCCTAAGAGAGACGTACACCTCTTGAGTGGGTGCGATATGCGTAGTGTAAGTCACTTGTTGACCTTGGGGGCATCAAGGTGCGGGTTGCCTACATGGGCAGTTGGTAACTCTTCTGTACCGTGGGTTAGACCGACGTGACACACTGATGATTATGACCGAGACACTATTCTTAATCAAGATCTAGTAAAGACTGTCGTGTATATGCTAGATGTGCAAATACAAATGAGAATTGTAGCACGTGGTCTGAGGCATTTTGGTACAGACAGATCTTTCGGATCAACTTCTCCGAACTGAGTATTAGCTCCATGGAGTAGGACATTGAGTTTATGTGCACATGCATAACATACACATCATTATTGAGTATTGGTTATGATAATTGATTTGTTGAATACTTGGATAATAATTGAGGACATTATCATAAATATTGAATAGATTTTTCTAATTGAGGAATATTGGATGATGATGATGATAAATAATGTTGATGGCATTATTGTAATTATTGTCATTTTATACATTATGATGATGGCATAATTGTAATTATGGTATGACATATCTGTATGGTATGCTATTTGTGTTATCTCTGTGCTACCATGTTGGTATTAGCGTAGGTGATCTCACCTCTTTGTTATATTGTTTTGTTGTGCTTGTATTATTAAAAATTATATAGTAGATGAAACGAATTTCTTAGACGTGACTGGAGGCAAATATCCCGAGATTGGTGATAACATTGAGGGGTGACCATCATGGATTCATTGGTGTGCAGTTTTGAGGAGGAACAGATATATGACGCGTCGAGATGGGTACAAGACGAAAAAAATATGTTGAGTTTTCTCGTTTGTGTTTTACCGTGCTATTAAGTAGGACCCGTCATGGGGTTTGCTACTATTTAAAATTGAGTCTGTAAGTTTTGTATTTCTTGAATAATTGTTAAATATTAAATGATGTCTGTTATATGAGTTTTAATCAGTTTAAATCTATTTTTTAGTATTACTTATAAATATTAATAAATTTATATTACCACAAAAAAAAAAGAAATTTTAAAACCCATGTTTTATAACTCAAACCTTTTATGAAATCATTTTCAGATTGGGAGTTGGTAGTCAGAAATGTGATGCCCTAAGGGGGGTGTTACATTGGTGATTCACGTCACTTGTGTTTATCACGCTTCAAGAGGTAAACACTTTTAAAAAACTCAGATTATGGCTTTTTCACATGGATCATGTGAGGGAATTTTTATTATTCTGCTGCGTGATGTATCCGCAATTCCCAACATTAGATCATGACCTAACCGATTATTGCTTATAATAGAGACCTAAGAAGAAGTCAATAACTGATTACCAAATAGTGGTAACTTGTTATTGGCCTTTAAAACTGGGAACATGGGAGGCCCATAACCAGTTACCCAGTGAGGGTAACCAATTATAGGACATGAAATTTGGCTTTTTAGTAGTGATAATTAATTAGCACATGATGTTAATCGATTATCTTGCTTAAAAACATGAATTCAAGCTTGATGAATGAGCAAGGAACCTCAAGAACACTTGAGTTTATGATTGATTAGTTATCATATGATTTACCCTATGATATAAAATAACATAAAGGATCATTACATTGCATGATTAATGAAAATTGAGGCCTTGTGCCATGATATGAGATTATGAGATGAATATTCTAATGAATGTTTGATTTGATATTTATACATAATATTGCAATTTAAGATGATATGATGAGATTTATTATTGATATGATCAACTTATGGATAATGCTTGATTTTCATGAGTAACCCATTATCAAGGATATCCTTGGTCCTGGGGGAAGACTTGGAAATGGTGGTTGAGGATGGATATTCCTTTACCACCTGAGTTATTGAGGTTGAGGACGGATAATTCACTCCCTTTTTACCAGAGCTCTTCATGGACGAAATGTAGTTGAGGACGGATAATTCCCTCTCTACTTGAAGTATTCCTAGATTAGAGATAGTGTGAGGAAGGATGATACCCTCCCTATCAAAGTAGTTAAGGACGGATGATTTCCTCTCTACTCACAACATTGTATGAGGACGAATAATTACTTCTTTGGTTGTAGATTGATTTGGGTTACTCGGAGTAGCTTTATGTGACAAATAGATCGTCATAAATAGGTTGAAGTGCACCAACCTGAAAGCAGGCTGCTACCAAGTGACGATATTGTGAGGACATATAATTCCCTTCATACCATTTGATAAAAGATGAATTATGATTATTGATAACTTATAAATGATGATTCTTAATGGATGACGATAATGAGATAGCTTATTATATAAGTTTATCTTGATTGGATATTTCTGCATATGATTTTGAGATTGTGATAAGGTTTGATGATTGTTTTGATTACTAAAAGGATTTTTTATAAATGATGTAAAATGAACCTCTGTTTCAGGAAGAAAAAGGAGTTGTTTGAGCTTTAGCCACCTTTCTAATGATTATATATTAATGATTTGAAATGATTTTTCCCTGAAATAGCTGGAATGATTATGATGACATGATTTTAAAATGATTACTGAGAATTATGAGATTCTCACCCCATTTCTTTGATTTCTATAATGACTCCAAGATCTCTTCATACATACTATAGAGGTGAAGAAGAACTTGATCCTTTAGATATTTTGCTTCTTTTTTATTTAATTGATGTTGATGGTTGTATACCATTTTTTTGTGCCTTAGCGACCTATGATGTATGTAACACCCCAATTTTTAGAAAATGTACCGAATGTACTGTTTGCTGTTTTTCAAGCTTTCGTGTGAATGACCGTTGTGTCCCTATTTTACTGTTTCTTGATTTCTGCATGAAATACAAATACGTTTATACAGGCTCAAATTTTATTTGGTCTTTTTACGTAATTTGTTTCGAGACGGTAAAATAAAAGTTTTTCGAGCTACTATTTTAATTTTTCTGGAAGATATACAGACAATTAATACTGTCTATAATTTTATTTGAACTTTTTGGATGATTAGCTACGTTGTGGGAAAAAATAGGAAAATGACCATTACGTCCCGAACGTGCTGTTTGTACTGTTTTTGTTGTTTTTAATTGTTTTCTACTTGATTTAGTGTCCAATATTACTGTCTGTGATTTTATATGGACTTTTTGTGTGATTTGCTACGGGGCAGGAAAATAATATTTTTCTGGACCGGTAAAATCTGTTTTTAATTATTCAGAGGTGGGGGATCTTACTAAACCCAATTCGAATGAGCCTAAAATTAATCTTTTAATTTTTAGGATTTAATCTTGTCAATAAAATAATTTTGTATTATTATAATATTATTTTATTAGTCAAGATAACTTAGTGACAAAGGGACCCGAAAATGTTTTACGGACCCACGTTTAGCTAATACAGTTAACTTAGTAGCTTAATTAATCATCATTAGTGAAGGAACTCTCTAGAACATGGTGACTAGCTTAGTGACTAGGTTAGTGTGATGATGAAGCTTAATGACAAGGCTTAGTGACTAGGTTAGAAGGAGCCAATAGGAAACAAGCTTGCTAACCAAGTTTTAATCTTGACCTTTGATGCATCCAAGGGCTTGGATGAAGCCAAGCAAATGCACACCTTGCATGCAATGAAGTCTACGGCCAAGAGGGGTTGGAAGACCATTCTTCACTTCATCTTTCATGCTTTTCTCTCTTCTCTCTCATCCAAGAACCCTAAACACCATTGTTGCTTCCTTTCTTCACCATTCGGCCAAGACAATATCTACACCATCCAACCACCTAAAATTCTATCCAACCAAGTTTTCTAAACCTAAACACAATCCTAAGAACATCTCTAGTTGAGAGTTCTTGCAAATTCTTATATTTGAAGCTTGAAAACCTACTTGGAAGATTTGACCAAGGAGGTGAAATCTCTTGTTTTTCTTTTATAAATTCTTTTTCAAAGTTCTAAGCCATGGTTTAGGTTCTCTTTTAATGGTTAGTAACTTGTAGTTTTGTTTAAGTTTGTTAGGTATTTTGAAGGAGAAAACCGTGACCTAGGAGAAGTGAAAGAAATCCATTTGTCTTCATTTAAGGTAAGAGGAAGACAAATCTTATCACCTATGGATGGTGGTAAGAAGATGGAGTTTGATTTTGTGATTGTAGAATCCATAAGGATTCATATTTGTGCTTGTTAGTAGCTTATTTGATGTGGTTGTGTATTTGTTAGTAGCTTTCCTATTTGTTGTTTGTAATAAATTGCATGTCTACAAGCTTTAAGTTGCATGTCTATAAGCTTTGATAATATTGCATGTGTTAGAATTGCATGATAAAGTATAGAATTGCATGATAATGTATAGGATGTGAATAACATGTCAAGGAAATGCATGTGTGTTCCAAAGAACACTCCATGAGGCTCACGGCCACTAACCAAATGGAGAACCAAAATGTTCTCTTAATTTTCTTAAAAGGTAATTTAATTAACCTAGGAGAATTAAGAAGGTTTCAAGTTGATTAGATCAAAGAAAATGAATTTAGAAATCAAATGGCAAGACTTAGTATTTTCGGCCAACATGCCTAAAATGAATGTGTTGATTTCAAAAACCATTTTCTAAAACAATGGTTAAATGAATTTATACAATACAATAAGTTTGACATATAGTTAGAAGATGAGAAATAATTTAGAAATCAATTTCAAAATATTTAGGAAATTTGGCCAACATGCCAAACCAAGTATCCATGGTTTCTAAAATTAAATCCAAACCTTTTCTAAGTATAAGGATGCAATATGTGTTAAAAAGAATTTTTCTAAAATGAGTTTTAAAGAAAAGAATCAATTAGAAATAAGTTTGAGAACTTAGAACTAATGATTTTATTATTAGAAATGAAATACAGTAACTTTCAAAAATTTCTAACATATAGCTCATGCTGTATTTTGAAGCATGTTAGTAGTTTTCAAAAGGATTAAGTATATGGTTTAAAAATTTAATAAACAAAATTTTTACGGTAAAATTAGGAAACCATTAATATAGTTTTCTAAGCAAAATACTGTCAAATTTTAGTAAAAACGGACAAATAAGATAGGAAAGATGTCCAAAAGACAGTATACGGTATAGAAAATATTATACGTAGCTTAAAAGTATTATTTATTATTTCTGTTTATTTAAACAGTAATTTTTAAGGAATTCGGTCAAGAAAATAATTTAAAAATCTTACGCGATTGAGAAAACGTATTAAAAATCCTACGCGATTTTGAAAATAGAAAAATATATTTACGCGATTTCAAAACGTTTATAAAAACGACGAGATTGTGAAAACGCGATAAAATTTCTACGCGATTGACCGAAACAGTATTTTTTTGGAATTTGCTGTATTTATTTTATGCTTGTTGGGAAAAAGTGAACCCGTACAGGCTTTTGAGGATTTTTTTTGTCGGGAAAATGTGAACCCGTCATGAGCTTTCTATTTTTCTGCCATTGAGGGCATATTATTATCTTGAGGGCATTTTCATAATTTCATATTTTTGGAATTATGTATTGAGTTTATGCCAAATTTTTGGTGGATTGGTTGATGAGACGAATCACATCGTGTTGTCGATGCGATAAACGTAGTGTGGTTCATTGTTCTAATGGACTTGGAGACGTTAGTGTACGGTATCCCATATGTGGACGGTTTGGTAGCTCCGCGGGCCGGTGGTAAACCGATAGCACACTAATGGACTCGACACGCACTATATTTAATCGAGATTTGTAAAGTCTAGTAGTACATTTGCCCGTAGTGCCACAACGTGAGACCGTGAACTACACCACGCCTGGATGATGGATTCCTGTGTCGTGGGGCTATAGACGCAACGTGTGACAACAAGCAATAGTTGGTTGGGCAGCCGTGGTACTAATAAATTTTTGCGAGTCATTCTCTCGATATCTTTGTATGTTTTTTTTTAGCTCCATGGAGTAGGGTGTGTCTTATGTTTATTTATTGGGATCTATTTATTTATTTTGTCTTATCTATTTATTTTTGTCTTATCTGTTTATTATATTGATATTGATTTATTTGTTTACTGTATTTGTTTTATCTATTGTTGTATTGTATCATTTGTTTCTTGTTTTATTTTATCTCGTGATGGTATATTGTTGGGATATTTAAATCTTTTTGAATCTTTACACTACTCGTTACTTATTAATGTTATAGCTTTTCATATTGCATGAACTCGTATATCCGTTGTTTGTCGTCTTCTTATTGGCCATGTTTGTGGTGATTTTAGATTGTCTTACCTCTTTATTGTATGTGTTTTCTCGTATATACCGTTTATATGGTAAAGAGTTCGAGGAAGAGGAACAGCCTCTAGAGGTTCTGTACCCCGAGGAGGAGGAAGATCAGCTAGCCGACGACCAGTTTGACGATCAAAAACCATCTGATCATCCATATCCATTGGATTGATTAGTTTTGGTATGGCGGTGCCTGGATTTTTGGGGTTCGTGACTCTCGAGTTTCACGGTGGATCCCTATCGTGGCACATGAGAGGAGATAGAGACTCTGTGACGTATGCGGGACGGATGACGGTGACCCTACGCCATAGATTTGATGACGAGCCAGTGATGACGACGACGGTGTTTCTGCATTTAGAGTTACCCTTATCCATTAGGCGTCATTGGGGTGGGATATCCACTGAGCCTAGTGAGATGACACTCGTATCGACTGCGCGGTCTCATGTCCGCCGAGAGTCGAGACATCCGGGATATTTGTCTCCTGATGATCATTTTCATGTTGAGAGTGATCCTTCAGAGGAGTAAATATGCATGATGTTTTTTTTTGGGCGCGTCTGCGTATGGATGTATATATTGACTCTTTTATCGTTTTTATTTACTGTTTCTGTTTAAATATTTGTAATTGTAGTTGTAAATTATTTGTATAACTTATAACTTGGAACATATGTATATTATGAGTAGTGTTGTTCTGTTTATTTTATGTTTTCCGCAATATTTTATTTTTAATAATGTGTTTATCAGGAATTACTTTATGACTCATATTATTATGTAATAAATATTTTATAACTTAGGTAGATTTTATTTATTTATTTTAATTTTCTTTATATGTGTGGCATCCCCAAAGGGGTGTTACAATGTACTTGATGTACTAGTTCTTTTTATCCAGATACACAGATACGTAATATGTACTTCTTCAGGCTCATATTTGTTTAAATTATATGTATATTTCTTTAGAAAATTTGATATTGATCTAAGTGACGTATTCTAATATGATTGCTAATGCATAATTCTAGATATGTCATTAGTAGTAGTATTAGGACGTTACATTTTGGTATCAAAGCAGATTATTCTGTTGAGCCTGGGGATGGACTAGTTATGCTTTTAGCATGAATGTCAAGCATTTTCTTATCTTGATACTGAGATGTATTAATAGAATTGCATTACAACATTGAGTATGTATGTTCGTGGTTACTATTACACTGTTATATAAGTATTGAGCCTGATCAACTCAATATGTAATGTTCTGTGTGTACAGGGACTATGACATCATCCAGGCGCACATGAGTAGATAGAGGGTTTGCCAGTGATAACACGACAGATATGATGGAGATGTTTAGAGAGATGACTGTTGTTATAAGGGAACAAAGAGAGATAGCTGTAGCAATGAAGGAGCAAACGGTAGTCACTAATAGAGTTTTGGAAATGATGGGTAACAATCCACATCCACAACAAGAAAATGAAGCAACACTCATGAGAAATCAGGGTTTCCATGACCTTTCAGAGTTTAGGAAGACTAACCCTCAATCATTCCAAGGAAATTATGATCTGGCTAAGGCGGAGGAGTCGTTGAAGGAGTTAGAGAAAATCTTTGTTATGAAGGGATATACGGATAACCAAAAGGTATCCTTTGCTTCCTTCATGTTGAAGGGGGAAGCTGAGTATTGGTGGAATGATGTGAGAAGAATTAAGGAGGCAGATGGAATAAAGATGACTTAGGAGGTTTTTAAGACGACTTTCTTAGATAAGTATTTTCCAAGGAACCTGCAAGAAGAAAAAAAATTGGAGTTCTTAAAACTGGAACAAGGAAACATAATTGTGGGTCAATATATGACAAGATTTAAGGAGCTGTCAAAGTTTTCTTCGTACTTCTGACATAATCCAAATGAGAGCTAGAAGTATGTAAAGTTTGAGTCCAGGTTAAGAGATGAGGTGAGAATGATGCTGAGGCCTCTTGAGATCAGAGATTTCTATACTCTAGTGAATAAATGTAGAATAATAGAGTCAGATAGCTCGAGGCCAGTGATAATGACATATTTTATACATTAATAAACCCCCATGTTTAGTCATTTACACTCTTCATATTCTTAATTGATTGAGCTTGGTCATGTTTTGTGAGTTTGGGCTCAAATTGGGCCGAATTGAATTTTTCAGCATTATTGGGCTTTGACACTGTTTCTGTATTTTGACCATAACTTGAGCTCTAGACATCTGATAATCATGAATTTTACCTTGTAGGAAAGCTAAGAGGAAGCTCTACAACTTTGATGAGAGCTCGAAGTCTCAATCAGATGTCTAGTGGGCCTAATTGGGCCTAGAAGCCAGAATACGAGTTTAGAGACCCTTCGATGTTGTTTTAGTCATAACTTGAGTTGTGGACCTCCAAATTGAATGGGGTTTGGGCCCAAATGTTCATAACTGACCCAACTTTGTAATTAATGGGTTTTTAATTATGTAAAGCCCAAATAGAGGGTAGTTTTAGTTTTTTGGAAGTCAGAAACTGAGGCACCTCATTTTTGGACACTTTTCCTCTTTCTCTCTAGAATTCTCTTATTTCCCTTCTCTCTAATTTTCATTTTTCTTCTTCCATCTTGATTTTTATAAGTTCTCCTCTTCTCATGGAGGGATAGAGCCTTCAGATCAATCTAAGAGATTGAACATGCTTGGTTGTTAATCTTGAGATTTTGTTTTTAATGTTTAAGTTCATCTATTAATCAAGTTTCTCTTCTCCTTCTTCTCCTTGTTAATTCTAGTTGCTTAATTGAAATTTTCATATGTTAATTGCTTAAGTACCATGTGCAAAGAGATGAACTCAGAGATTAAACAAGACATTGAAGGTGTTTGATGAAATGTTTAACTTGGTTGGATCTTGGCTTTTAAGTTTATTTCGGTTTGGATGAATGCTTAATGTGTCTAACCTTAATTAATTGAATTCTAGAAGCATTTCTAGCTAAGATCTGTGATCATTAGAGGCTTCTTGATGTGGTCTAAAACCAATGACTTGATTGATAATTGAATGGACCTATAGTAATCAAGGATGGATTAAAATCAACTTTGGACAATTTTCTTAGATTAGTTGTTTTAGTAATTCTATTTTAACTCAATTCTATTTGTTGCATTTTAATTCTATAATCTTGCCAATTCTATTTCACTTGATTTGATCAAATTACATTTTAAAATCTTTGAGAGACGATCCAGTGTTATATGCTATGCTACAAGCCATAAGCATAACTCGGTTACAATTTTAGTGAGTTTGGCGCTCGTCAGCCAGCACTGCTTAAGCCACAACAAGAGTAAAATCCCCAAGGATTTCAAAAGAGAAAGAAGACAGATGAGGACTCCCAGAAGAAGTTCTCCAAGTTTAAGAACCAACAAAGAAAAGGTAAACAAATCAAGATAGAAGACAAAGGACCACAATATCCGAAATATGAAGGGTAACATGGTGACAAAGCATGCAGGATTGATCAGATGGAGTGCTTCAATTGTGGGAAGAAGGGACACTATGCCAGGAACTGTCCCCGGAGGCAAGAAATAATAGCTTCTAGACCCTTGACCCAAGGAAGAGTTTTCACTTTAGTGGCTAGGAAGCAGCCAAATCTCCTGATCTAATACAGGGTAAGTGCATTGTTAAAAATACATTTTTAACTGTATTGTATGATTTTGGAGCTTATCACTCTTTTATTTCGTATGACTGTGTGAGGATGTTGGATTTGCCTATTTCTGACCTCCCTTCTGACCTAGAAGTTTCCATTCCCATGCGAAAACATGTGACAACTTCTTAAATATGTCTAAACTGTGAGGTAACAGTTGAAAATAGAAATTTCTTGGTACATCTTATATGCTTAGCCCTTGTAGATTTAGACATTATTTTGGGCATGGATTGGTTGTTAGCAAACCATGTTGTTCTGAACTATTCAGATAAAACTTTAGTGTTTATGTTTGACCTTCCTTCTACGAACCATCCTTATGAATTAATATACTTGAGTGCTAGCCAAGTTATTAACCACCTAGTAGAAGGAGCTCAAGTCCATGTTCTCCTCTTTTCTTTAAATTTCTAAATTGAACAGGGTTTGGAGAGTGTACCTGTTGTGAGAGAGTACCCGAAAGTATTCCCAGATGAAGTGAATGAACTGCCACCTGAGAGAGAGATTAAGTTTGCTATAGACTTAGTGCCAAGAACAGGGCATAACTCCATAGCACCCTATAGGATGTCCCTTATAGAACTCTCTAAGCTTAAGAAACAGATAGAAGAGTTATTGGATAAAAGGTTCATTAGACCTAGTGTCTCACCTTGAGGAGTAATTGTTCTCTTGGTGAAGAAGGATGGCAGCATGAGATTATGTGTGGACTATAGACAACTAAATAAGGTCACAATCAAGAACAAATACCTAATTGCCTAGGATAGATGATTTGATGGGCAAGTTGAGAGAAGTTGTAATTTTTTCAAAGATTGACCTAAGGTCAGGATGTAACATCCTAACACCAGTATCTCAATATATGAAGTATACAAAGTGATACCTAGCATTACAATGTCACTATATACATATTGATCTAATACATATATCCATAATGTTCATTGGAAACATTACAGAGAGCCTTATGAAATGCGAAAAACATAAACATCATAATGAAATGCATATACATATACCACATTAGCCTTAGCAAAGGCTTGAAGTATTACATAATTCTTTACATTATAAAGAAACACTATGAAATACAACTTTTGTAATATAAACTATAGAGCTACTCTAGTCTTTAGCTTCCTTTTTCTTCTTACTCTTGGAACAAGTTTCACCTGGAATCACATGATACACAGCGGGGTGAGAAACAACATTTCTTAGTATGAGTTATCAAAACCATCATATATAATAGAATAAACATAATCTTAACACAAATTAAATAAGATATGTTTAAAGCACTTACAAGGTCTAACCATAGAATCTAGATAAACCAAGTTAACGTCTAACTATAGAATCTAGATAAACCAAGTTAACATACATTTCATACTTACATACTTAGTCCAACTTAGAACCAAGATGTTAATCTTAGGAAATACTGGTTTAGTGTATTATCTTATGGTAAATAGAAGGAAAACTCATCCTCACATCACACGTACCCTGACACGCTAAGAAATTCAGGTTGAATCCCTGTTCAAAAGAACTTTACGGACTCCCTATTTATCTCCTTTAGCCTAAATGATGGTATACAACATCAAAGGATACTCACAAAATCAATACAACATTCCTATCATATATATATCTAAACACCATCTCATCACTCATTACTCATAAGTGACATATATTACCACAAAAGTGACCTAAGATGCTAGATACTTACCTAAAGCAAACCATAACTCTTGAATGCTCAAGGTTTAAACTTCCTAATACATGCTAGGTAATAGTTTCCCTCTTGAAAATATCTCTATTTGTGCCTTAACACACTTTAGAAAACATATAAAAATGATTCCAACTAATATAGGCATTCTATGAGGACTTGTAATTGATTACATCCTTGTTGAAATCGATTACAACAAAGTCAGAAGTTTGGTACTCGAATACATTTCTCTTGTAATCGATTACATCAAATTTTAGAACCCTGGTAATCGATTACATCGACCTTGTAATCAATTACATCACTTGTAGAGGCTTTGTAATCGATTACTTGAGCACTATAATCGATTACATCCTGCAAAAACTTGGTTTTGTAGAATTCTGCAGAACCGTGGTATTGTTCCATTAGTTCTTTTCATGGATTTTGGTCATTCCAAAACAATTTCTAAGTAATTTTAAGTCCCTAATTAGTTAATTAACACATAGGAATCATTAATCACTAACTTAAACTACTCAAATTGGATTATGAACCAAAATCATACAAAGCTTGACCTAAAACCCCAAAATGAGCATCGATGACCTAAATGAGATGTTCTAAGTTTCTAACTTCAACTTATGCTATGAACAGGTCATAAATGACCAAAGAAACATAATCATGAAATTCAAACACATCGAACACCTCTAAAACTCAATTTGACCTATTATGCACCATAAGTGCATCAATGGAGAAAGTGAAGAAAAGAGATGAAGATGAACATAAACCCCTACCTTTTGCAGCTGAGATAGAGATTCAAGCTTAGTTGATATCAAACCTTGGCTTTACACTTAGCCTTCCTCTTTTTCTCTTCCTCTTCCTTGATCTTTGCTTCCTTTTCTTTCCTCCCTTCTCTCACATTTTCTGTTTCTATTTCTGTGCAGAAAATAAGCTATGACTGAGGCTTATAAAGAGAGATCTAAAGACTCATATGGCCTTTAGGCCAAAACTGATAAATCATGATCTACTAAAAACACTCAGATTTAGCTAATTCAAGATTTCTAACTTCCAACAACTTTAAAGTAAATACTTAGATTCATTAAAATTGTTGTTTCATCATTAACTGATACTTCCATATGTGCTGCTAGTCAAACTAGCATAAAAAGCACTATCAGTATACTTAAAAATACCAAACTGACTCTTATTATTCTCAAATTTTAACCATATCTTATTTCATATATTTGTGACTTAGAATTAAGTTATCCATATTTAAGTCCCTCAACTTAGCCTTTAAGGTCATTATCTGAGTCATTTTAAGCTACTTTTCACCTTCGGTGTTGCAACAAAGTGCCTAAACAGATTTAGTTTGCCACAAAATTAAACAAGCCTGTTAAGCAAGTCATATGTTACCTTTGTACACATATAAAAGTCTAACATGTTATTAAGGGTATTACATTTCTCTCCTCCTTTTTAAAATTTTGACCCCAAAATTGCTTACCTGGAAAGAACAACTCCGAGTAATCCTGTTGTATATGGAACTTTAACTCCCAAGTAGCCCCTTCGGTGTCATTGACACCTCATAATACCTTCACCAAAGGAATTTGCTTACCTCTAAGCTCTTTGACCCCTCTATCCATGATCTTTTCTAGGTGTACATCAGAAGACAAATCATCCCTTATATGTACTATTCATTTTCTATGACATGTAAAGGCTCTGGATTATATTTTCTCAACTGAGACACATGGAAAACATCATGAAGGTTTGACAAATATAGAGGGAGGGCTATTTGGTATGCTACGGGTCTGACTTTCTTCAGAATTTGGTAGGGACCAAGAAAACGAGGATGTAACTTTCTGGTTTTCAATGCTTTACTAATCTCTGTAGTAGGAGTAACTCTTAAGAAAACATGCTCTCCCTCTTCAAACTCAGAGGTCTCCTTCTCTGGTTAGCATAACTCTTCTGCTGACTATGAGCAACAACTAACATATCCTTAATCATTTTGATTTGTTCTGTGGTTTGTTGGACCAACTCTAAACCTAGGATGGTTCTGTCACCTACTTCATACCAATATAGAGGCGATCTACACTTCTTTCCATAAAAAGCCTCATAGGGTGTCATACCTATGCTGGAGTGATAGCTATTATTATAGGTAAACTCCACTAACTGTAAGAACTTATCCCAACTACCCTGGTGTTCTAAAACTCATGCCCTAAGCATATCTTCTAGGGTTTGGATCTGGATTGTTCTCTCTGTTTGCCCATTTGTTTGAGGCTGATAAGCTATACTAAGGCTTAACTTAGTCCCAAACGCCTTTTACAAGGCTCCCCGGAATCTAGATGTGAATCTAGGATCCCTATATGAAACTATACTTATAGGGACTCCGTGCAACCTAACTATCTCTTTTAGATACAACTGAACATATTTCTCTAGAGAATAGTTAGCTCTAATAGGTAAAAAGTGGGCAGATTTGGTTAATCTATCCACTATGACCAAAATCGTATCATACCCTAGCTGAGTTCTGGGTAAACTGATTACAAAGTCCATTGAGATCTTATCTCATTTCCATTCAGGGAATCCCAATGACTGTAAAGGTCCTACAGGCTTCTAATGTTCAATCTTCACTTTTTGACAAACTAAACACCCTGAGATATATTCAGCTATGTCTTTTTTCATTCCAGTCCACCAAAACATTTTCCTTAAGTCTTGATACATCTTAGTGGATCCGGGATGGATGGTATACTTACTTCTGTGAGCTTCTTCTAGAATCTTTTCTTTGATCTTCGACTCTCTTGGAACACAAAGTTTGTCTCTAAACTTTATCATTCCATTATTAGACATATCAAAATCCTCTTAGGATCCTACAAAGATCTGCTCACTAATGTCCCTTAGAGTTTTATCTTCCTTTTGATGTTCTAAAATTTGAGTCCTTAAGTCATTCATTATGTCCACTCTACTCGTAAAGAGACTTTGTGGCATCACAATTACCTCCAGACTAAAATCTCTTAAACTCTTGAGAAGTTCACTCTCTTGAACCATCATCTGGTACACATGTAGAGATTTCCTACTTAGTGCATCAGACACTACATTGGCTTTACCCGGATGATACTTTAACTCAAAGTCATAATCTTTTAAGAATTCCATCCATCTTCTTTGCCTTATGTTCAGCTCATTTTGATCAAATAAGTACTTTAAGCTTTTATGTTCACTAAACACCTCAAATTGAACCCCATCGAGATAATGCCTCCAGATCTTTAAGGAAAACACTACAGCTGCTAACTCCAAATCATGCGTAGGGTAGTTCTCCTCATACGGCCTTAATTGCCTTGATGCATAGGCAACTACTCTTCTATTCTGCATCAGAACACACCCTAGCCCATCTTTGAAGCATCACAAAATACATCAAAGTTCTCATGGGGATCTGGAATTACCAACACTAGCGTAGTGATTAATCTCTTCTTTAACTCTTGGAAGTTATTCTCACACTCCTGAGTCTAGTAAAAAATACTACCCTTCTAAGTTAACCTAGTCAACAATAGTGCTAACTGGGAAAAACCATTGATGAACCTTCTATAATAACCAGCCAGGCCTAAAAAGCTTCTAATCTCAGTCACAGTGGTGGGTTTCTCCCACTATAACACTGCTTCTATTTTACTAGGGTCCACTGAGATTCCTCCTTGAGAAATGACATGGCCTAAAAACTGAACTTATGTTATCCAAAACTCACACTTGGACAATTTGGCAAACAACTTTCTTTCTTTAAGGATATCTAAAACTATCCTAACATGGTGCTCATGTTCTTCCTTTGTCTTTGAATAGATAAGGATGTCATCAATAAACACAACAATAAACCTGTCCAGATAAGGTCAAAAAACTATATTCATGTAATCCACAAACACTACTAGAGCATTCATTAACCCAAAGGACATCACAAGATACTCATAATGTCTATACCTAATTCTAAAGGCAGTTTTAAGGCCTCTCCCCTAACCCGAATTTGATGATATCCAAATCTTAGATCAATCTTGGAAAATACTGAAGCTCCCCTCAATTGATCCATTAGATCATCTATTCTAGGTAATTGATACTTATTCTTGATGATTACCTTATTAAGTTATCTATAATCTACACATAACCTCATGGTACCATCTTTCTTCTTCACTAGCAACACCAGTGCTCCCCATGGAGAAACACTAGGTCTAATGAATTTCTTGTCCAACAAATCCTCTATTTGTTTCTTTAGTTCTGCTAACTCAAGCGGTGTCATTCTATAGGGTGCTTTAGATATAGGTCCTGTACCCGGCAGTAGATCTATAGTAAACTTTATTTCTCTCTCCAGTGGCAACTCTGCTACATCACTTGAAAATACCTCTGGGTATTCCTACACCACAGGTATTTTGTCTAAGGTTTGCTCAACCTCTACATCTAATGAGAAAAGAAGAACATATCCTAGAGCTCCTTCTACTAAATAGTGATTTACCTAATTAGCATTGAGATAGGCAGACTCTGAAGAAACAACTCTGGTAGGAATATCAGACATAAAAACTAGGGTCTTATTTGAACAGTTCAAATCATATAATTGGACGACAACTAATCCATACCAAGAATGACATTTATATCCACAAGAGGTAAACAAATAAGGTTTACAAAAAAGACTTTTTCCTCAATCCTTATACAATAGTCAAGACATACTTTGGAAGTTATGACTGGATTACCGGTAGGTGTGGAAACATACAAGTTATATGGTAACTCAGACAAAGGTAAATCCAACATCCTTACACAATCATAAGAAACAAAGGAGTGGAATGCTACTGAATCATACATAACATTTAAAAGATGATTTCAAATTATACCTTTACCTTGGATGAGATCGAAAGACTGGGCCACCTTCTTTCTGCTTAGAGTATAAACTCGTCCCTTGGCTAGCGGCTTTGGGGTCTGCATCTTCCTTGTTCCGTGGACAATCCTTAGAGAAATGCCCTGGTTGTGCATACATATAACACATAGATTGGCCTGCTAAGCATTTGCCTCTATGTGCCTTCCCACACTTAGGCATTGAGGTACCTTGGACCCCTTCTTGCCTTTTCCTTTAGGGTTACTTGATTTAGAAGTACCCTACTTGTTCCTGTCATCCTCTCGCTTTCTCTTTGGGACATCTTGTACCCTTTTCTCTAATTGAGGACTGTGAGCACTTAACTCCATAATCCTACACTTATTGACCAAAGCAGGAAAGTCCCTAATCTCCATAGGTCTCACCATGCTCTTGATTTTACTTCTCAATCCGGTTTCAAATTTCAAACATCTCCATTTCTCGACCGGATTATAACGAGAATATGAAGAGAACTTCGAAAACTCATCAAACTTGGCCACATACTAGCCTACTGACATGCTTCCTTGTGTTAACTGCATAAACTCCACTTCCTTATCATCGTGAAGAGTTTGCAGGAAAAACTTCTCCAAAAAGGCTGTCTTGAAAACCTCTCATGACATTTGGTTTTCTGCGGCTTCTAGTACCCTTTTGGTACCTTTCCATCAATGCTCCGTTTCTCTTTTCAACATATAGGAGGCGAAGGCCACTTTATGCTCCTCCGAGCAAACCATCACATCAAAAATATTTTCCATTTCATAAAGTTACTCCTCAGCCTTGGCGGGATTGAACTCGTCTCTGAACGGTGGAGGGTTCATCTGACGAAAAGCGGATGAGTCTAGGAAATTTTAATTCCTTCCTACATGTTGAACTTCCTAAACTAGCTACTCGGGCGATGGAGGCTGCTGAGGTGGATTTGCTTTCATCCTCTAAAGCATCCTTATCATAATATTAGTTATAGTCATAAAAGCTTCCGTCATATCTGGACCTGGTGGGGTCGAATTCCCTACACTTCTAGTTTGCCTTTTTGGTGCCATAGATTCCTGTATACACAAAAATAACATATATTGAGTTGCAGTCTCAATAACATGTAATCATGCAATAGTAGCTAATAACAAACCAATCTGAGGCAAATCTGTGGAAATAAGTTTGCCCCAATGGTTTAATATGTTAAGTTTTGATGATGACAAATACAAGCTAAAAAGAATGATACTTATGCTACATAGATGTGCTTAATGAGATATATTGTATCATGCATAATTATGTACTTTATCTAGTTATATTTCACTTAACAATCATACAATGAGATATGTGTAGCATTCTTTATATAATAAATCCAATAATGCTTTATATGAGTTATAATGAATTAATATTGGATTTGACTCTACTTAAAAGAAAATGTGTAAAGTGTTCTTTGTTGCATTCTTAATAGAGCATATCTTTTAATAATTGATAAACATCTTATTTGGATGTGTCTACGAAATTCTTATATACATGTTAGACTAACTAGAGTTAACATTTATGAATCATGCATATGAAGATATTGAATCATGAATTTGAACTAACTATGTTTGTTTAAGTGAGCAATACTTTGTAGGATAGTCCAAGTACCAAGAGTAAGCATTGAAACAAGAAAGCAAAAGATCACAAATATGCTCAACTTAAGAAGAATGAGAATGATAAGATGTTCCAAGCATTTGCAATATTTGAAGAGAAGATTTTCTTTGGAAGCTTGGATTACATCAACAAGCATAAGGACTAGAATTGATGATGGCAAGACCAAGTTCAAGATCTTCAAGAATAGCTTATAGGACTTAAATCATGTGTAAAGGTAAATGGGAATCACAATAAGCTCAAATATGTTTTCAAATCTTTACAAATGGTTTTCACATGCTAAAATGTCCAACAAAAAAGTTTTGAAAAGCTAGTTATGGTGGTAGTTCAAAACTATAAAAAATAGTTAAGTTTGAGTTTTGCAAAATTGACCTTTGGTTACTCTTTTGATCATAACTTTCAAAATACTTTGAGTTTTGTTGTGAAATTGTTTTATTTGAAAATAGACTCAAAGTTCTTTCTAATGACTGGTTATTTACTTTAATCAGATAAGAAATGAAGAAGTTATGACCTAAAGTCAGTTTTCGAAACCAGAGTGGTTTATTCGATTAAGAGATGTGTTATTCGAATAACACACCCCTGAAAATGTTCCAGAATGTGTTTTTAAAGATTTATATAACATGACCCAGAAAACGTTCCAAAACATGTTTTTGAAGATTTATTCGAATAACAATGTTGTTATTTGAATAACACGAATCTGAAACAAATTTTCAATGGCTATAATTGGCATTTAATGTTTCCCAACCACCACCAATGGCTCTTAAATACTTTGGGCTATAAATTCAAGTGTTTGGGCATCAAAGAAAAGTTGGAAAACTATCTGAACAAGTCTATTGATCATCAAATGCGAGTTTTCTCTCTTATCTTCTATCATACTTTGTTTTGAGCTTCAAAGTGTGATTCCTTGATACCCATAGTGCTTCAATTTGTATTATCCACTCTTTGAGAGAGTTTCTATCATTTAAACACTTTGATTATTCTATAAAGAGAGTGAGGTATCCTTCTAGTGAAAAAGGGTGAGGTATTCCTTATTGAAAAGAAGGTGAGGTATTCTTCAAAGGTGTAAAGAAGGTGAGGTATCCCTCAAAGGTTATAAAGGATGAAGCATCCCTTGTTGTAAAGAAAGTGAGGTATCCTTCAAAGGTTGTAAAGGGGGTAAGATATCCCTCTAGTGAAAAGGGTGAGGTATCCCTGTTTTGAGGCTCAAGCACAAAGGGTGAGGTATTCCAAGGTGTGGTGAGTGCTCTATTGTGTAAAGGTTTTCAAGCACTCGTTCAAGCTTGAAGTTTAGTGAAAAATCTCGAGTGGTTTGCTTGGGGACTGGACGTAGGCCACAAGTGGATTGGTGGCTGAATCAGGATAAATCTTATGTTTGATTTTCTCAACTATATCTCTTTACATTTGTGCCTTAATTATATATGCTTGAGTTGAATTTGATATCTAGCTTATTTACTTGATTTATCCTATAACCTAAGTGATATTTGTGAAATCTCTAATAGTTGCATCTTTGTTAAACTTATTCCGCTGCATTTATTAATTGAGTTATTCAAAATGCTTAATTTCTCAAAGATGTTTTAAAATTTGTAATCACCTAATTCACCCCCCTCTTGGGTGATGGTTGTCATGGCTAACAAAATCATACAATTCTATCAACACATCCCAACATATGAAACAATAAAAACACAATTCTAAAAAGGGACTCTTAAATATGCCTAAGCATAGTTAGTCCATACCCCAGCTCAACAGGATGAACTACTCTAATACCATAATGTAATATCCTAACATCTCAATATATAAAGTATAAAAGGTGATACCTAGCATTATAATGTCACTACATGCATATTAATCTAATACATATATCCATAATGTTCATTGGAAACATTACAGAGAGCCTTATGAAATGTGGAAAACATAAACATCATAATGAAATGCATATACATATAGAACATTAGCCTTAGCAAATGCTTGAAGTATTACATAATTCTTTACATCATAAAGAAACACTACGAAATACAACTTTTGTAATATAAAATATAAAGCTACTCTAGTCTTTAGCTTCCTTTTTCTTCTTACTCTTGGAACAAGTTTCGCATGGAATTACATGATACACAATGGGGTGAAAAATAACATTTCTCAGTATGAGTAATCAAAACCAGCATACATAAGACAATAAACATAATCTTAAAACAAATTAAATAAGATATGTTTAAAGCACTTACAAGGTCTAACCATAGAATCTAGATAAACCAAGTTAACATACATTTCATACTTACATACTTAGTCCAACTTAGAACCAATATGTTAATCTTAGGAAATATTGGTTTAGTGTATTATCTTGTGATAAATAGAGGGAAAACTCATCCTCACATCACATGTACCCTGACACACTTAGAAATTTGGGTTGAATCCTTGTTCAAAAGAACCTTACGGACTCCCCGCTTATCTCCTTTGGCCTTAATGATGGTGTACAACATCAAAGGATACTCACAAGATCAATACTGCCAATCATTCCTATCATACATATATCTAAACACCATCTCATCACTCATTACTCATAAGTGACATACATTACCACAAAAATGGCCCAAGATGCTAGATACTTACCTAAAGCAAACCATAACTCTTGAATGCTCAAGGTTTAAACTTCCTAATACATGCTAGGTGATAGTTTCCCTCTTGAAAATATCCTTATTTATATCTTAACACACTTTAGAAAACATATAAAAATGATTCCAACTAACATAGGCATTCTATGAGGACTTGTAATCGATTACATCCTTATTGTAATCGATTACAACAAATTCAGAAGTTTGATAATCGATTACCTCTTGTAATTGATTACATCAAATTTCAGAACCCTAGTAATCGATTACATCGACCTTGTAATCGATTACATCACTTCCAGAGGCTTTGTAATCGATTACTTGAGCACTGTAATCGATTACATCTTGCAGAATCGTGGTACTGTTCTATTAGTTCTTTTCATGGATTTTGTTCATTCCAAAATAGTTTCTAAGTGATTCTAAGTCCCAAATTAGTTCATTAACACATAGGAATCTTTAATTGCCAACTTAAACCACTCAAATTGGATTATGAACCAAAATCATACAAAGCTTGACCTAAAACCCCAAAATGAGCATCAATGACCTAAATGAGATGTTCTAAGTTTCTAACTTCAACTTATGCTACGAACAAGTCATAAATGACCAAAGAAACACAATCATGGAATTCAAACACGTCGTACACCTTTAAAACTAAATTTGACCTATTATGCACCGTAAGTGCATCCATGGAAAAAGTGAAGAAATGAGATGAAGATGAACATAAACCCCTACCTTTTGCAGCTGAGATGGAAATTCAAGCTTGGTTGATCTCAAACCTTGGTTTTGCCCTTAGCCTTCCTCCTTTTCCCTTCCTCTTCCTTGGTCTTTGGTTCCTCTTCTTTCCTCCCTTCTCTCACATTTTCTGTTTCTGTTTTTGTATAGAAAATAAGTCGTGAATGAGGCTTAAAGAATCATATGGCCTTTAGGCTAAAATTGATAAATCCTGATATGCTAAAAATACTCAAATTTAGCTAATTCAAGATTTCTAACTTCCAATAACTTTAAAATAAATACTGAGATTCATTAAAATTGTTGCTTCATCATTAACTGATATTTTCATATCTGCTACTAGTCAAATTGGCATAAAAAGTACTATTAGTATGCCTAAAAATACCAAACTGACTCTCATTATTCTCAAACTTGAACCATAACTTATTTCATACATTTGTGACTTAGAATTAAATTATCCATATTTAATTCCCTTAACTTAGCCTTTAAGGTCATTATCTGAGTCATTTTAAGCTATTTTTCACCTTCGGTGTTGCAACAAAATGCCTAAACAGATTCGGTTTGCCACAAAATTAAACAGGCATGTTAAGCAAGTCATATGTTACCTTTGTACATGTATAAAAGTCTAACATGTTATAAAGGGTATTACCTAGGATACTATTTGTCCCAAAATAAGCCGCACGTGTTAGCTACTTCTATTCAACAACATAAAAATTTTGAAAAATGCATAAAAACTAAATCTAAAGACAGAAAAGCGATAAATGAAAAATAAACATAATGGTTTAGAGATTTAGGGAATCATTTTTTACCTCATACTTCAATTAATGATATGCAATCCTTATAAGCAACATTAATAAAAGGGTTCCCAAATGAGATTAGTACAACCGCCTATACAATTGTCTAATATCATAAGATCAATGGATATTATATAATCGTTCATACAATTACATAATATCATCGATACATCTGGATCCAGTACATCATTTCTTATAGTATCTTTACTGTATTTTCAGTCGCCATCATTTTTAATACGTTTTCATAATCGCGTAACACTTTTGTTACGTTTTCAAATCATGTAACCATTTTTTGACGTTTTCTCAATCGCGTAAAAATATTTACACGTTTTCCAAATCGCGTAGCGATTTTTCAACATTTTCAAAATCGTGTAGCTTAAAAATCATATTTTCAAGTCGCATAAATCATTTTTCATCATTTCTCAACTACATAAAACATTTCTCAATATTTCAAACATCATTTTGGATTTTCCAAAAATCAATGTCATTTCCAACTTTATTTTCCACGTTTTCTTCACTTAAAAATCCTTTACGTAATATTTTTCATTATTTCCCTAAAATCAATATTCCTTTAAATCAATTATTCTAACTTAAAATTTCCTAACGCGCCTCAAAACCCAACGGGTGAGCTATACGTCAGTAAACTTCAAGTCCTCAATTTATTTCTCTTTATAAACTGATCCTACCAATTTCATAGTTTCTAAAAATAATTCTCACTTACTTTAAAAATCTCAAAATTCATTACTTTAAATCCTTTGTAAATAATCATCTAAAAATACTCTTAAAATCATTCTTTTGACTTAATGTACCAATCCTTGGCATATTAGCTAAAAATTACAAATAGCTTCATCATAAAATCTTTGTTCATTTTCATGTCCACTTTCTTTGCAAATCCTTAAAATTATTAACTTATTACCATTTTTATCTAAAACTCAGGATTAGTAAAATACTTAGAATCTTTTTCTCCCTAAATAATCTTGAGGCCGTGTGCCTCCATGGTTCTTTGGAACCAACATACTTTCCTTTGTCATGTAAATCACATCTTATTACATACACAAATCATCATGCATTATAAACACATTCTAAAGCATATTATCAAAGCAATAAACATATCAATCACCAAACAACCATAAATATGGAAAGTTCTTAAACAAACAAGTGAAATAATCCTTATGGATTTTTTTACCACACACACAAATCCACTCCTCACCACCAACACATGGTTGATGAGGGTATTCTCCCTCTTACCTTTTGGTAATTTCCTCCAAAGCTCCTTGTTTGTCCTCTTGAAATAGATCTACTCCACCAAGTAGCACTTAAAACAAGGAAACACATACAATATTAATATTCAAGGATATCAAAGATGACCATACGCCAAAATATGGTCTTAGAGACTTACCAAAGAAAAGAAAGATGAAGAACACAAATCTTCACCTAAAGGTTCTTGATCTTGAACTTGAAGATCAAGGTTGAAGATGGATGATTTAGAGAAAGTCTTCAACATGAAAGCTTCTTAGAATATCATGTAGATCTAGGAAACTAGGTTGGATGAAATTAAAAGAGATTGGAGGTGATTTCTAGGCCCTTGGTTGTGAGGTATAGGGAAAGGAAAAGATGAGAGTTTTTGTGTGTAGTTTTTGGCTTTGAAAGAACTCCTTGAAGATGGATGATTTTAATCAAAGCTTCAACTACAAAGATGCTTGGATTGATATAAGGATTCAAGAAATGATGTTAGTAAAAATTATTGAAGATGGAAGAAAGGTTTTCTCTTGCTTGGCCAAAACCATGAAGAAGAGAAAATGAGAGGATTTGTGAAATTTGCTTTAGGAAAATGAAGAAGATGAGATCAAATGAGTTAGAAGCTTTCCTATAGCCTTCCTAATGCTCTCAAAACCGTGAGCCCCCCCCCCCTCCGCGCCCTTGGACATCAAAGGAGTGTCCAAGTTCATCTAGCCACTTTTTGAAGCTTCAAGAGCCATTGATTGAATCAATGGTTGGTCTTTGGTGTAGGTTTCCAAATGATAAGATTGAATTTGAACCATTGGATCTCTCCTCCATGAAACCTTAGCCATAAGATGCATCTCCAATATGGAGGGTCAAGAACTTCTCTTCATACTTTCCATCCAAGGGTCACAAAAAGTCTTAGTCATTTTATGAGACCAATCTCCACCATAGATTAAATCAATGGTAGATATCCAAAGTCTTCACCTCTAAGCTTGTTTCCTATTGGTTGTCACTTTTGTTGACCAATTTCTATTGGTTGCTCTTGAAAAGTCTTTGCCACAAATGTTGACTTAATCTTATTGGTTAATCTTATGTCTATAGATTTCCTATTGGTTTATCAAAGATGACTACTTCTAATTGGTTTATCAAATGAAGACTAGATTATAATTGGTTTATCAAGAAAGACTAAATTTCTATTGGTTCAAAATATAACCATCAAACTTGACCAATTCTTATTGGATTATTTCAAAGAGACTAGTTTTCTATTAGCTTAAAGAATTCAAGGCACTATCGTTGACTTTTCCAAAACTTAGCAAGCAAGCTACATTCTCTTATTGGTTCGTCATAATTAATTTCCAAGATATTTTTGGAAACTATTATCCAATGGATAATAGTTACAAAAATTATTACACAATGGATAAAACATACTGCTTATAAGTCAGTAAGTATTTGTCTGCTGTATAAATAAAAATACAGTATATTTTTATTTCACAAATAATTCCTAAAAATTAAAAGATTATGACACGTATCTCTCGGAATTGAGTTTAGTAAGATTCCCTTGCTCTGAATAAATACTTAAAGATTTTTCCCGACCTAAAAATTATCATTTTCCTGACAAGCAACAAATCACACAAAACGATCAAATACAGTCACAAAATAGTCAAAATATTTTTACAGTAGACAGAAATTGCAAAACAGTACAATTTTGTCGTTACTGTCGAATAGTTAAATTTTGGGGTATTACAACTCTCCCCCTCTAAAAAGAATTTTGTCCTTGAAATTTGTGTACCTTCGTATAAATACTGATATTGTTTTCCCATTTTGTCTTCTAGCTTCATCATTGCATCTTCAGTTACATCATTCCAGATTACCATAACTCTTCTCGTCATTCGTTGCAGAAGTTCAAATCCTTATGCCAAAATTTCTCACACCTTTTGCCACTACAAAGAATGTCATATGTTGTTGTCCACATAAGATTATCGAACTTAGCTCCTTCTAATTGAACAGGTACCTCAACCCCTTGCATTCACTGTAGACGTTGAATATTGCTTCATACGAAAAATACTTCTAGACCTTTAAAGTAAACACCACAACAACTAACTTTAACCAAACTATGAATGTCAGTTGCGGTCTTCAATCTTTCTTATTGAAGAATTATTTCCCCATCATTCCACCAACCGCTGCTTAAGTTCAGCTAATTCTGATAGCGACATGTAACATAGTAACACAAATTTAGGATTAACTCCTAACATAAGATCAATAGAAAACTCCATCTCTCTTTTAGAAGATATCCTAGGAACATCATTAGAAAACTTTGGGAAACTATAAACCATAGGAAAGACATCCACATCACTCTCGTTCTTGACCTTTAAGAACATAGTGACATGTATCTTTGAACTTCTTCCTTCAATAGAGCTTCAACTTTGTTGACTGTTAGAAATCCAGAGGTCTTAGTCTCAAAGAAAACTAAGGTTTTATTAAAACAATCTAGCAGGGTATAGTCAGAAAATAATTAATCCATTTATAGAATCATGAACCCAAATAGATGTGATTTTAGGCGAGCAAATCAAATCAATAAAAAAGATTTGATCTTTAAAAGAGGTAGGATAGATTTAGCAAACGTAAATAACAATAACAAGTTTAGCAATAAGAGTAAGAAGACTCAAATCGAAAGATAATGAAGATACAAATAACTCTAATCGATTTACTAAGTTATAAGCCATAAAAGAAAAATTTGACCCCGTGCTGGTCATTGGTAGTCTAACCACAAAGTCCACTATGATACCATCCTATTTCCATTCAAGAATAGGTAAAGGTTAGAACATTCTATATTTCATTTTGTAAGGTTGCTTCTTTTTTTTCGAATCATTTCACATTCCTATTTTCAGTCTTAACAAAAGTGTGTCACAAGACAAGTTCTCTCTTAATTATACTATATCGAATACTATGACATGGGTTGAATCAGGAGTATACTTTTCTGAAGGTTTAGAAAGAAAAGATAGTAAAGTTATCTGTTATATTATCGGACATATCTGACAAGAAATTTGATATGACTAATTTTAGGAATGAGTTTTCAAAAACTCAAAAACTTTGTTGGAACAGTTTATAGGATATGGTTGAAAGATAACCAATCCATTTCAAAGATCAATGTCTATTTGTGAAAGAGATAAACAAATCGAATTAACAGAAAAGATTTGGTCATTCACAGAAATAGGATAGTTTAAGCAACTTAAGTAAGAACAACGGGTTTAGTAGTAGAAACAGAAATGGTTTATTCAAAAAGAGTAACGAAGACATAGATCACTTAAAGCAATCTACACCATCATAAGCCATAAAGAAATGGGTTACCTCTAGAATTATACAGCATAATCAAAGGGTCATTTCTTATAGCACAATCTCCCTTGTTTAAGTCTTTAGTCTGGGATGCTTTCGCTCCACTTGGATTAACGATTTTTCCTTCTACGTGAGATTTTAAAATACGTTTATTACCAACAGAAGGTTTCATCTTTGGTGAAGTACAATTCTTGAAAATGTGTCTGGGTTTCTTATATTTGAAGCAGATCATTCCCTTGAACGTACAGTGCTTTATTGCGTGCTCTTTTGCACGCTTTGAACATGTTGGAAAAGATGTCATAGTCTGACTGGGTTTACCACTACAAGCTCTTCCTCCACCTGGTTGCTGCTGTTGTTGACTTCCTCGTAATCGTAAATACGTTTTCTATTTAAACCGATTATCTTTTCTATTATTCTTCCTTTCGAATGCCCAGGTTCCAAGATTACACGATCTTGTATTTCAAGAGTGATTCTCTTCTAGCATATCATAAACCTCAACTATCAATTCCTGCTGTTGAATGAGCCTCCGAGTTTGTTGTATAATTACATCAGTCATTCTCTGTATTGCTTCCATAGTTGGTAGTCATATTGTCAGCATTATGTCTTGCTTCCATACGCGTACATCTACCATGAGCCATTACCTTTTCTTCAAAAACAAATAATTTTAAAATACAATGGATACCAAAGTAACCATTTCAAATAATATTGTCTTCTTTCGGAGTGCAAGTACAGAAAGTCACACAACACAAACAAGACAGACCTAATCACACAACACAAAAAGACTCTAACTGTGCTCTGATACCAACTAATGTAACACCCTTTGTAGGGCATTACATTTCCGACTACAAATTTATAATCTGAAAATCATTTCATAAAAGTATCTGAGTTATAAAACATGGCTTTTAAAATTTCTTTTCGCAGAAACATAAACTTACCAAAATTTATAGGTAATACTGAAAAATAGATTTAAACTGATTAATATACATCATATAATATTTAACAATTATTTGGGAAATATAAAACTTACAGACTCAATTTTAAATAGTAGCAAACCCCATGACGGGTCCTACTTAATAGCATGGTAAAACACTAACGAGAAAAACTCAACATACTTATTCCGTCTTGTATCCATCTTGATGCGTCATATATCTGTTCCTCCTCAAAACTGCACACCAATGAATCTGAGATGGCCACTCTGTGATGTTGTCATCGAACTCAATATTTGCCTCCAGTCAAGTCTAAGAAACTCGTTCCATCTACTTTATAAATTTTAACAATACAAGCACAACAAAATAATACAACAACGAGGTGAAATCCCCTTTTCATCAATACCAATGTGATAGCAAGGAATGATATGAATGACAAAGTCATTCATACACACAATTATCACAATTATATTCATGTCATCATTTCATAAACAATTTCCATAACCATATATCATAGTATAATAACCAGTACCAATTTCATCATAACAAATATCATTAGTATACATGAAATGATGATGTCACACCATATGAACATGTACCATGCCACAACAATATGTGTACTGACCATGTGTGTAACACCCTCCCTTAGGGTATCACATATCTGACTCCCGACTCATAATTTGTAAAGAAGTTCGCACAAAGTTTGAGTTATAAAAGATGAGTTTTAAAATTTCTTTCTTGTTGAAACATAAACTTACTGAAAATTTATTAGTAATACTGAAAAATATATTGAAACAGATTCGTAGACAACATTGACCCAATTGCTCCATTTAACAATTTAAAGAGAAATATAAAATTTATCGACTCCTTTTTCTTTTTATTTTAATAGTAGTTACCCCATGATAGGTTCTACTTAATAGCACGGTATAACACTAACATTAAATCTTAACATACTTGTTCCTTCTCTTGTATCAACTTGATGCATCAGAACTCTACTCCTTGTCTACCCGGCACATCTTCGAACTTGAGATAGCCACTTTTCAATGTTTCCATCAATCTCTTAGTATCTACCACCCGTTATGTCTAAGACAACTCATTCCTTCTACTATATAATTTTAATAATACAGACACAGCAAAACAACATAACAAAGAGGTGAGATCACCTACACCACATCAACATTAATCAACTATCATCATCTAATCATTTATCAATTCAATTATCATAAACAACAATTATGATAATGCCCTCAGCATTATCATCATCATCATCCAAGTATTCAAAACAATTGTCATAGCCAATATTCCTCAATTAATATATCCTATTGGTATAAATGTTCAGATTCATGCATGCGCACATATACTCAGTTTTTCAAAAACAACTCTATGGAGGTTTTCACAATTTCAAGGAGAATGCTCTGGTTAATTGCCAAGCCTAAGCCCACAGACAATCTCCCAGTCGTTGAAAAGAATCGTGTTCTTGTCGGGTATTGTCAATGCGTTGCAACGGACTGCATCTCCAAGTGGTATATGGTCCAGCCTTAGCCCACAGACAGATATCCACTGGTCAACCACCGCGCCTTGATGCCCCCAAGATCCATCATAGATCTCACTATCAATTCTCATTCCCTCTTCAACCACAAGGGCCAAAATAGCTTATTAGCTATACTTTATACAATGCACGAATATATCAGTGCAAGTCCAACCATAAGGGCCAAATCTTTCAATTGCATTTGTTCAATGTAATCATATGCCTCAACGCATATTTTTTCAATGCATGTATAATGCACCAATGCCAATCACAGGCATATCTTTCCAATGCATATAAAATGCACCAAATACCAATCACAGGCAAAACTCGTCATTTTCTCATACAGTGTATGGACACTGGTTCAACAGTAATCATACTGTACTTTCAACAGCAAAAATCATGTTATCACATTTTCATAGTTATAAAACACTTTCGTCGTGTTTTCACAAAATTACGCAACATTCCCGTTACGTTTTCACAATTTCACAACACTTCTGTTGTATTTTCAAAATACTGTAACACTTTTGTTACATTTTTAAAATTCCAAAATGTGTTTATTACGTTTTCACAATACCGTAACACCACTGTTATGTTTACAAAATTTTGTAACATTTTTGTTACGTTTTCAAAATGTTGTAACTCTTCTATTGCACTTTTAAACCACGTACTAATTTTTTAACATTTTTCTCAATCGCGTAAAAATATACGTTTCTCAACTCGCATAGTATTTTTTTACTGTTTCAAAATCGCATATCTTAAAAATCATTCTTTTAAGTCGCGTAAATCATTTTCCATCATTCTCAAAATATTTAAAACACTTTCCAAATCACATAACGATTTTTTGTCATTTTCACAACCACGTAAAAATATTCTATCACTTTTAAATCACATATTGATTTTTCAATAGTAGTTCAAATTACGTAAAATATTTAAACGTAATTCAAATTGCGTAGAAATATTTTAACGTATTTCCAAATTGCGTAGAAATATTTTACTATATTTCAAATCATTTTTAAGATACGTAAAATATTTTTCAACATTTTACAATCATGTAAAATATTCCTCAATATTCCAAACATTATTTTGGACTTAAATAAATCAATATCATTTTCAATACATTTTTTTCAAATTACGTAGCTTAAAAATCATATTTTTAAGATACGTAAAACATTTTTCATCACAATTTCATTACAGAAAATATTTCTTAACCTTCAAAAATTCCTTTTCAACCTTTCTCAAAATAATATGACTTTGTATTTCATTTTTCACATTTTCTTACTCAAGAAAATCTTTTTCCACATTTCTTTATTCAAGAAATCCTTTTCCAAAATATAATCCACAAAAATCACTTTTCCATTGATATAAATCAATGTTTCAAAACTTAACATTTTCTAACGTATTTCAACACTGAAAAATAAATTATATGTTAGTAAATTTTCAAAACACCATTATATTCTCCATTTTTCCCAAATCATTTTCAAAATCAGTCTTCTTCAAAATAAATTGAAATTCAAACGTTTTCAACCTCTCTTTGTTTTCCGTTACAAAAATTTCTATTCTCTCAAGTGATAAAATGCTCTAATTCCCTTTCCAAAATTCCTTATACCAAATCAATTATATTTCCACTTTGTTTTCATAAAAATCAAGGAAATACAAGTCCTCAAAAACGTGGACATGACTATTGAAATCATCAAAACATTTTTCCTTCTAAGTCAATATGGTTTTACACAAACAAAACCATTAAAAATCCTTTACAAAAATCGTGAACGTGTTCATTGAAAACTGTCAAATCTTTCAAGTAACAA
Organism: Ormosia emarginata; assembly: GCA_029884605.1. Lineage (NCBI taxonomy): Eukaryota > Viridiplantae > Streptophyta > Magnoliopsida > Fabales > Fabaceae > Ormosia > Ormosia emarginata. The sequence goes on along the minus strand of JAQQTP010000056.1, from coordinate 6,299,330 downwards.
AACATTTCATTTTATAAAATATCATTTTGTTCCATAAAAATTTAGGCATAACCAGTTTTTCAAAACCGTAGGGTATTTGGCCATTGAAGCCATCAAACATTTTTCCTTCTAACTCAATTATTTATAATTTTTGTTTTCACACAAACAAAACCATTAAAATCTTTGTTTTCAAAACCAAAATACCGATGATCATAGAAACCAAACCCATTTATTCAAATTCATATTTTTACTTTCTTTACAAATCTTTTTTCACTTTCTATGCAAATCTTTAAAATCAACGTTTGCCCGTTTCGTTTTTCGAAATCAAGTTTAATAAACACTTAGAAACTTTTTACACAAAATAAATCAATAAAAATCCTTCCAAAAATCGTGTTCATGTACTCTTTGAAAACAAACCCTTTGTTTATTTTCCATGCTTTTCTAATCAATCCAATTTTATTCTTCCATGAAAATATTAATTTGTAAACACCTATGTTGAGGTGTCTTGGCCGAAAATCCCATAGCCTTTAAAACCAAGGAAATTCATTTTCTCCCCTTCATAATTTTCATTTAAACAAATCAATTTCCTTGTTCTTGAAAAAAATTTCAACATGAAACTCTAATTATGGGCATCAAAACCGTAGCCCTTTCTTTGGCCATTGGAGCCAAAAATTGTTTTCTTTTCCATCAACACATCATGGCATACACATACATATTTCATCATAAATACTATAAGCATGCCATATACTCATCATGCATAATATAAGCATACCATCAAAGCCACAAAATCATGCATAGCATATCAAGCATAGGCAAATAATTAAAACACATAAACACCCACAAATAAATTACAAGACCATGGATATGAATCCTCACATGGATTCACCATCCACCAAATATAATACCATCTCTCACCACCATACTTGGTTGGTGAGATGGATCTCCCTCTTACCTCTTGAAGATCCTCAAAAGCTCTTTGTTTTGCTTCTTTTTCTAAGTCCTTCACCACCAAGGGCTTCTCAAATACAAAATAAAATACATAAAAATTAGTATACTAAGCTTGATTAAGAGGAACCATGGATCAAACATGGCTTAGATCATGAAAAAGAGAGAAGAAATGAAGTTTCCTTACACTTCACCATAAATACCCCATAATTTTGATCTTGAAGAAAAACCATGAAGATGAATGATTTAGAGAAAGTCTTCAACATGAAAGTTGCTTAGAATAAGGTAAGGATTCAAGAAATATGGTTGTTTGAAATTAAAGAGTGATGGAAGGTATACTTGGAGTGCTTGGCCAAAACTTAGAGGAGAAGAAAAATGGAGAGAAATTTTGATAACTTAGCTTCTTGAAAATGAATCAACAATGACCAATAATGACTAAGACAACATATAATTAGTGTCTTGAAACTTGGCTAATGTCTTAAGCCTCCAAAACCTTCCCCCCCCCCATCCATGCACTCTTCAAATGTGACAAATCTCCTAGCCATCATTATTTGAAGCATTTTAGACCATTGATTATATCAATGGTTAGGATTAAGGTAGACTTTTGATTAGAAGACTTAATCTAGGCGATTGGATCTTTCTCCTTTAAATTCTAGCCATTAGATGTGTCTCCAAAAGGAAGGGTCAAGATTACTCCTTCTTCCTTTTAATCCAAGGGTCATAATTAGTCTTTGCTACTTTTTAAGACTTAATCTCCACCATTGATTAAATTTACATCCAATGGTCATAAATGGTCCTTGTTACTTTATAAGACCAATTCTCCACCCTTGATTAATTCTTCATCCAATGGTCATAAATGGTCTTTGTTACTTTTTGAGACCAAATCTCTACCATTGATTAAATTCATATCCAATGGTTACAAATGGTCATAACCACTTTATATGACCAATTCTACACCGTTGATTAAATCGACGGTTGATATCAAAGCCTTCCTTTTTAAGCTTGTTTAGATTAAGTCTCCACCGTTGATTAAATTAATGGTGGATATCCAAACCACCAATGTTGACTTAAGCAGTATAATATTTATTTTTATATCTGCTATAACCCTACAAATAATATTTTTACTGTATTTTTATTGTCCAATAAATTAAATACAGTACAAAACACAGTACAAGAAATTTTCTAAAACTGTCTCCGGATTCAGGTTTAGTAAGATCCCCTGTTTCCATCTAAACAGTACAAATTTTTCTATGCGTAGAAAAATTTTCACTTTACGAGACCCACCTGAGCCCACATATGGCCACCTGGGCCCACATACATCCCCTAGGCCCACAAACAGTAAAAAAATTTCATAATCATCCACAAAATCATAAAAATTAGAAAATTCACAAATATCAAATCAGATTACGTAAAATAATTAAAACCTAACTGTAAAAATTAAATTACGTAAAGTTTTCCCTGACTCGAAAATTTTTATTTTCCTGACACGGAGTAAATCATTCAAAATGATCAAATACGCTGATCAAATAATCAAAATAATTTTACAGTACACAGAAATCACTAAATAGTAGAATTTTTGTTAACTGTCAAAATTACTATCAACTGTTTAGGAAATTTGGGGTGTTATAATGTGTATGCATACTAAACTAATTTCCCACTCCATGGAGGTTTTCACAATTTCCAGATGAATGTTCTAGAATAAATGTCAGCCTTAGCCCAATGACATTACCAGTCCACGAAAAGAATTATGTTCTTGTCGGGTATCATCAATACGTTGCAACGGACTGTGTCACCAAGTAGCACATGGTACTTGCCAACTGTCCACTGGTTGACCGTCGTGCCTCGACGCCCCCAAGATCCATCATAGATCTCACTTTTCAATTCTCATTCACTCTTCAGCCACAAGGGCCATAATAACTATCAGCTATATTCCGTTCAATACACGAATACCTCAATACAATTCTATTCAATGCATGAATACCTCAATGCATGTCTCAATTTCATCATTAAAAGGGTTCCCAAATGAGATTAAAACAACTGCTCATACAATTGTCTAATATCATAAGATCAATGTGTAACACCCTAAATTTCCAAACTATTTGACAGTAATTTTGACAGTTAACAGAATTCTATTGTTTAGTGATTTCTGTGTACTGTAAAATTATTGAGTATTCTGTGAATACATTTGATCGTTTTGTGTGATTTACTCCGTGTCAGGAAAATAATAATTTTCAAGCCGGGGAAAATTTTACGTAATTTAACTATTATTGTTAAGTCTTAATTATTTTACATAATCTGATTTGATTTTTGTAAGTTTTATAATTTTTATGATTTTGTGGATGATTATGAAATTTTTATATTTATCTGATTATTTTAATATTATCCATGGGTTGTCTGTAGGCCCAAGAGGGCTGTACGTGGGCCCAGGTGGGTCTAAAAAAGTAAAAAAATTTCTGCAACCAAAAAATTTTGTACTATTAAGATAGGGATGGGGGATCTTACTAAACCCGAAACTGGAAATAGTTTTAAAATTTTCTTTTACTGTGTTTTGTACTGTATTTAATTATCGGGCAATAAAAATGCCGTAAAAATATTATTCGAAGGGTAATAGCAGATAAAAATAAATATCATACTGCTTAGTCAACATTAGTGGTTATGAAAGCTTTATGACGGATAATGGGAAACAAGCTTAATGTTGAAGCCTTTGGATATCAACCATCGATTTAATCAACAATGGAGATTTGGTCTTATAAAATGGCTAGAACCATTTATGACCATTGGATGGAAAGTATGAAGAGGTGATCTTGACCCTTCATTTTGGAGATACATTTAATGGCTAGGATTTCAAGGAGAAAGATCCAATGGCCTAGATTAAGTCTTCTAATCTAAAGGCTATACTTAGAATCTGCCTTAATCCTAACCATTGAACTAATCAATGGCTAAGAATGCTCAAAATGGTGGCTAGTGAGATTGGTCACTCATTGAGAGTGCAAGAGTGGGGGGGGGACGGTTTTGTGAGGCCTTAAGGCCATAGCAAAAGTTTCAAGACCATTATTGCTATTCTTGATCATTCTTAATCATTTCCAAGAAGCAAAGCTCTTCAAACTTTTCTCTCCATTTCTCTTCTTCTCTAGTTTCGGCCAAGACATCTACAACCACCTTCCATCACTCAAAAATTTCAAATAACCTTACTTCTTGAATCTATACATCATTTTAAGACACTTTGTAATTTAGGCCAAGTTCTAAATCCATCATCTTCAAAGACTTTCTTCAAGAGCAAAGTTCTAGGGATTTTAAGGTGAAGTGTAAGGAAACTTCACATCTTATCGCTTTTTCATGTTCTAAACCATGTTTGATCCATGGTTCTTCTTGTTCAAGCTTGATATGCTAATAAACTTGTGTTTTGTTTTGTGTTTGAGAAGCTCTTAGTGGTGAAGGACTTGGAAAAATAAGCAAAACAAGGAGCTTGAGAGGTTCTTCAAGAGGTAAGAGGGAGATCCATCTCACCAACCAAGTATGGTGGTGAGAGATGAATTTGTATTTGATGGATGGTGAATCCATGTGAGGATTCATATCCATGGTTGTGTAATTATTTGTGGGTATTTATGTGATTTATATGTTTTGCATGATTTATTTGTGCTTGCATGATTAGTATGATTTTTATTGCTTTTATGGTATGCTTGAAATATATATGATGAATATGTATATGTATGCCATGATTTGATGATGGAAAGGAAAAGAAATTTTAGTTCCAAGGACCATGAGGATTTCGGCCTCAACACCTCTAAATAGGTGTCTCCAAACTAAAATTTTCATGAATGGTAAAATTGAATGATTAGAAAGGAAAGGAAAAAGAAAAGATGGATTGGTTTCAAAGAACAAGTGTTCATGGTTTTTGGAGGAATTTTAATGGTTTTGTTTGTGTAAAAACATGAATGGAACTTAGTTGATTTAGAAGGAAAAATATTTGATGATTTCAATGGCCATGTACCACGGTTTTGAAGGCTTGTAATGCCTTGGTTTTATGAAACAAAGTAATTTCAAAGTGGAAATGTAATTGATCTAGTACAAGGATTAAAGAAATGGAAACAAAGTGATGTGTCACTTAAAAAATGAAATTTTCATATATGAATGGAAAAGAGAGGTTGAAAGTGTTTGAACCCAAATTTATTTTAAAGAGGATTGATTTTTAGAATTGATTTGAAAATTATGGAGAATATGTGGTGACTTAAAATTTGCTAATGTATAACTCATCCTTTGGGTTTTGGAGCGTGTTAGGAAATTTTAAGTGAGAAATGTTGATTTAATTCAATGAAATGGTGAATTTGTGGAATATATTGCAAAAAGGATTTCTTAAAGGAGAAAATATGGAAAATGATGTTGGAAATGACATGGATTTTTGGAAAGTCCAAAATGATGTTTGGAATATTGAGGAATATTTTACGTGGTTGTAAAATGGTGAAAAATATTTTACGTAACTTAAAAACATGATTTTTAAGCTATGCAATTTAAAAAATGATGAAAAATTGCTACACGATTTGAAAAATATTTAAATATTTCTACGCTATTTGGAAAGCGTTTAAATATTTTTACGTGATTGAGATATTGTGGAAAAATCGCTAATGCGGTTGGAAAATGATGAAATAATTTTACGTGATTGAGAAAATGATGGAAAATCGCTATGCGATTTTGAAAATGCGACAGAAATGTTGCTAAATTGTGAAAACGTGACAAAAGTGTTGCGTGACTATGAAAACGCGAGAATATGATTTCACGATTGACTATACAGTAGGATTACTGTTAGACTAGTGTATGGACATTGTATGAGAAATTATGAGATTATGAATTTGAACTGAAAAAGGGCCAGTGTGTGGACCCTAAATATGAATTATGAATTTGAACTGAGAATGGTGCATTGTACATGCATTGGAAAGGTCCGATGGACTGGATAAGGCTATTTGCCTAGGAGAGACGTACACCTCTTGAGTGGGTGTGATATGCGTAGTGTAAGTCACTTGTTGACTTTGGGGGCATCGGGGTGCAGGTTGCCTACAACAGGCAGTTGGTAGCTCTTCTGTACCATGGGTTAGACCGATGCAACGTACCAATAATCCTAACCGAGACACTATTCTTAATCAAGATCTATTAAAGACTGTCGTGTATATGCTAGATGTGCAAACACTAATGAGAATGGTGGCACGTGGTCTGAGGCATGTTGGTACAGACAGATCTTTTGGATTAATTTCTCTGACTTAAGTATTAGCTCTATGGAGTAGGAAAGTGAGTCTATGTGAACATGCATAATTTGAGTATTTATATTTGTGTGATATATTAATTAAGGAATATTGGATGATGATGATGATAAATCATGTTGATAGCATTATTGTAATTATCGTGTGATTTGAATAATGCTAATAGCATGATGGTAATTATTATTTATTATATTTGTTGTGATAAATAATGATTAAGGGCATTATCGTAATTATTGAGAATTGGTATTGGTTATGATAATTGCACTGTTGAATATTTGAAAATGTTGAGGGTATTATTGTAATTATGGAATGATATATTTGTGTGGTGTGCTGTTTGTATTATCTCTATGCTACCATGTTGGTATTGGCGTGGGTGATCTCACCTTTTTGTATGCTTATTTTGTACTGTATTTATATTGTAAAGACGCTGAACAAGGGATTGAACAAGAGGGTGAGGAAGAGCAGATAGCTCTTGAGGAAGTAGAGTTTTGAGAAGATGACGATGCCCAGTTTCTTAAGATATATGACGTTGCAGTTTCGAGGAGGTTCAGAGGCATGGCATGTCCATCTAGATAGAGGATGTATTTTCTATATAGGAGACTTGAATGTTACCTTGAGTAGGCTTTATCAAGGGAACCTATAACACCCTCCTTAGGGCATCACATTTCTGACTACCAACTCCCAATCTGAAAATGATTTCATAAAAGGTTTGAGTTATAAAAATGTGAGTTTTAAAATTTCTTTTTATCAAAGACGGAAACATAAACTTACTGAAATCCATAAGTATTACTAATATACAATATACAATATTGACACTAATTAATATTTAACAATTTAAAGAGAAATATAAAACTAACAGACTCTTTTTTTTTTAACAGTAGCAAACCCCTTCACGGGTCCTACTTAATAGCACAGTACAACACTAACGAGAAAACTTAACATACTTATTCCTTCTTGTATCCATCTGGATGCATCAGACATCTGTTCTATGTCAACACTACACACTATCAAATCTGGAATGGTCATTCTCTGATGTTGTCTCCGATCTCAGAGTATTTATCACCCGTATGTCTAAGACAACTCGTTCCATCTATTATATAGTTTTTACCGACACAAGCACAACAACACAATATAACAAAGAGGTGAGATCACCTACGCTAATACCAACATGATAGCACAGAGATAACACAAATAACATATCATACAGATATATCATACCATCAACATTAATTAACTATCATCACACAATAATCACAATAATGCCATCAACATGATTATCATCATCATCATCCAATATTCCTCAATTATTATATCTTGCAGATATAGATACTCAGATTTATGCAGATGTTATGCATGTAGACTCAATGTCCTACTCCATGGAGGTTTTCACAATTTCGAGAAGAATGCTCTGTTAATTGTCAGCCTTAGCCCAAAGACAATCTTCCAGATTAGCCCACAGACAAATGTCCAGCTTTTGAAAAGAATCGTGTTCTTGTCGGGTATCGTCAATGCGTTGCAACAGACTGCATTGCCAAGTGGCATATGGTCCAGCTGTAGCCCACAGACAGATATCCACTGGTCGACTGCCGCGCCTCGTCGCACCCCAAGATCCATCATAGACCTCACTATCAATTCACATTCCCTCTTCAACCACAAGGGTCCCAATAGTATCAGCTATCAATTTTTGTTTAATTCAAAATCATCATATGCCTCAATGCATATCTTTTCAATGCATGTTCAATGCACCAATGCTAATCACAGGCAAAATTCCTCATTTCCAATGCATGGTCAATGCACCAATGCCAATCATAGACAAAATTTACACTTTCATATTCAGGGTCCACACATTGGCCTATTCTCAGTTTCAATTTCATTATCTGATAATCAGGGTCCACACACTGGCCCAACAGTAATCATACTGTATTTTAAACAGTGAAATCATATTATCGCGTTTTTATAGTCATAAAACACTTTTGTCATGTTTTTACAATCGCGCAACATTTCTGTTACGTTTTCAAAATTTTACAACATTTCTGTTGTATTTTCAAATCACGTAATAATTTTTTAACGTTTTCCCAATCACGTAAAAATATTCCACCATTTTTAAATCGTGTAGCAATTTTTCAACAATATCTCAAACGTGTAAAGATATTTAAACGCTTTCCAAGTTGCGTAGAAATATTTCAACATTTTTCAAATCGCGTGGAAATATTTAAACGTTTTTCAAATCACGTAGCTTAAAAATTATGTTTTTAAGTTACTTAAATCATTTTTTTACCATAATTCCATTACGAAAATATTGATCAACCTTCAAAAATTTCATTTCAATCTTTCTTAAAATAATATGACTACTCACATTATTTTTCACATTTTCTTACTCAAGAAAATTCTTTTTGCAACAAATTCCACAAATTCACAATTCTATTGAATTAAATCAATGTTTCTCACTTTAAAAATTACTAACGCTCTCCAAAACCCAAAAGATGAGTTAAACGTTAGAAAATATCAAATCACTATTATATTCTCCATTTTTCTCAAATCAATTCTAAAATCAATTCTCTTCAAAATAAATTGAGGTGTGTTTGAACCTCTCTTTTCCATTTACATACTGAAATTCATTTCTTAAGTGATAATATACTCTGATTCTCTTTCCAAATTCCTTATACCAAAATCACTTTGTTTCATAAAATCAAGGCATTCATAAGCCTTCAAAACAGTGGTACTTATTATTTAAACCATCAAATATTTTTCCTTCTAAGTCAATATGGTTTTACACAAACAAAACCATTAAAAATTTCTTAACAAAAACCATGAGCACTTGGTCTTTGAAATCAAATCATTTGTTCATTTTCATTTTTTACTTTCTTTGCAAATCCTTAAAATCATCAACTCATTGTTCTTTTCATTTAAAACTCTTGTTTAGTAAAATGCTTAGAAACTTTTTACACAAAATAAATTAATAAAAATCCTTCTCAAAAACTGTGAACACTACTTCTTGAAAAACAAACCCTTTGTTTATTTTCCTTGCTTTTCTAATCATCCAATTTTATCATTCATGAAAATATTAATTTGTGAACACTTATTTTGAGATGTCTTGACCAAAATTCACCATTTTCTAGGGACCAAAAATTAATTCCCTTGTTCTTGAAATATTTCAACATAAACCCTCATCATGGGTATCAAAACCGTAGCCCTCTTCCTTTGGCTATTGGAGCCAAAAATTGATTTCTTTTCCATCATCTCATCATGGCATACATATACATAATTTCAACATATTCTCATCATGCATATTATAAGCATACCATATTATCATCTTGCATGTTATAAGCATACCATATAAGCCATAGAATCATGTAAAGCATATCAAGTATAGGCAAATAATCAAAGCACATAAACACCCACAAATTATTACATGACCATGGATATGAATCCTCACATGAATTCACCATCCATCAAATACACAAACCATCTCTCACCACCATACTTGGTTGGTGAGATGAATCTCCCTCTTACCTCTTAAAGATCCTCAAAAGCTCCTTGTTTTGCTTCTCTTTCCAAGTCCTTCACCACCAAGGGCTTCTCAAATACAAAACAAAACATATATTTATTAGTAAATCAAGCTTGAACAAGATAAACCATGGATCAAACATGGCTTAGAACCTTGAAAATCAAAAGAAAAGTGAAGATTAATAAACTTCACCAATAAAACTTCACCAGAATTCCAATAATGCACTCAACATTAATCAACTATCATCATCATGCCATTAACATTATTATCATCACACAATAATCACAATAATGCCATCACATTATTATCATCATCATCATCCAAGTATTCAAAACAATTGTCATAACCAATATCCCTCAATTAATATATCATGCCGATATAAAATGCTCAGTTTCACGTATGCACACATAGACTCAGTTTTTCAAAAACAACTCCATAGAGATTTTCACAATTTCGAGGAGAATGCTCTGGTTAATTTTTAGCCTTAGCCCAAAGACAATCTCCCAGCAGTTGAAAAGAATCGTGTTCTTGTCGGGTATCGTCAATGCGTTGCAATGGACTGCATCGCCAAGTGGCATATGGTCCAAATTTTAGCCCACGACAGACAGATATCCACTGGTCGACCGCCGCGCCTTGACGCACCCCAAGATCCATCATAGATCTCACTATCAATTCTCATTCCCTCTTCAACCACAAGGGCCAAAATAGCTTATTAGTTATACTTTATACAATGCACGAATATATCAGTGCAAGTCCAACCACAAGGGCTAAATCTTTTCATTTGTTCAATGTAATCATATGCCTCAACGCATATTTTTTCAATGCATGTATAATGCACCAATGCCAATCACAGGCATATCTTTTCAATGCATATAAAATGCACCAAGTACCAATCACAAACAAAACTCGTCATTTTCTCATACAGTGTATGGACATTGGTTCAACAGTAATCATCATGTTATTATGTTTTTATAGTCATAAAATACTTTTGTCGTGTTTTCACAACCGCGTAACATTTCTGTTACATTTTCACAATTCCAAAACATTTTAATTATATTTTCACAATACCGTAACACTTCAGTTACGTTTTCACAATACCACAACACTTCTGTTGCATTTTCAAAATACCGTAACACTTTTGTTACGTTTTAAAATTCCAAAACATTTTTATTACATTTTCACAATACCGTAACATTACTGTTATGTTTACAAAATTTTGTAACATTTCTGTTACATTTTCAAAATGCTGCAACTCTTCTGTTGCACTTTTAAACCACGTACTAATTTTTTAACATTTTTCTCAATAAAAATATACATTTCTCAAATCGCATAGTATTTTTTCACTATTTCAAAATCGCGTAACTTAAAAATCATTCTTTTAAGTCGCGTAAATCATTTTCCATCATTTTCAAAATATTTAAAACACTTTCCAAATCACATAACGATTTTCCATCATTTTCACAATCACGTAAAAATATTCTATAACTTTTCAATCACGTAGTGATTTTTCAACAATAGTTCAAATCACGTAAAATATTTAAACGTAATTCAAATCACGTAAAAATATTTCAATGTATTTCAAATCGCGTAGAAATATTTTACTGTATTTTAAATCATTTTTAAGATACGTAAAATATTTTTCAACATTTTACAATCACGTAAAATATTCCTCAATATTCCAAACATTATTTTGGACTTAAATAAATCAATATCATTTTCAACACATTTTTCAAATTGCGTAAAAATATTTTACTACATTTCAAATCGTTTTTAAGCTACACAAATAATTTTTCACCACAAATTCATTACAGAAAATATTTCTTAACCTTCAAAAATTCATTTTCAACTTTTCTCAAAATAATATAACTTTATACTTCATTTAATATATTTTCTTACTTAAGAAAATCTTTTTCCACAGTTCTTTACTCAAGAAATTCTTTTTCAAATATAACCCACAAAATCACTTTTCAATTAATTTAAATCAATGTTTCAAATTTTAAGAATTTCCTAACGTACTTCAAAACTCAAAAATAAGTAATACGTTAGTAAATTTTCAAAATACCGTTATATTCTCCATTTTTTTCCCAAATCATTTCCAAAATCAACCTTCCTCAAAATAAACTGAAACTCAAACGTTTTCAACCTCACTTTGTTTTCTGTTACGAAAGTTTTTATTCTCTCAAGTGATAAAATGCTTTAATTTCCTTTCCAAATTCTTGTATTAAATCAATTATATTTCCACTTGAAAAATCACTTTGTTTCATCAAAATCAAGGCATTACAAGCCTTCGAAAACGTGGACTTGACTATTGAAAATTATCAAAACATTTTTCCTTCTAAGTCAATATGGTTTTACACAAACAAAACCATTAAAATTTTGCTTTCAAAACCGTAAGACTTATGGTCATAAAAACTAAACCCATTTGTTCAAATTCATTTTCACTTTCTTTGCAAATCCTTTTTCACTTTCTTTGCAAATCCTTAAAATCAACGTTTGCTTTCGTTTAGATTCAAAACTCATGTTTAGAAAAACACTTAGGATCTTTTTACACAAAATAAATCAATAAAAATCCTTCAAAACCATGTTCTTGTTCTCTTGAAAAACATATCCTTTGTTCATTTTCCATGATTTTCAAATCAATCCAATTTTATTCTTCCATGAAAATATTAAGTTATAAACACCTATGTTGAGGTGTCTTGGCCAAAATTCTCAATGTTCTAGGGACCCAAAAATTAATTCCCTTATTCTTAAAAATTTTCAACATAAACCCTCTTCATGGGTATCAAAACCGTATTTCCTTTCCTTTGGCCATTGAAGCTAAAAATTGATTTTCTTTCCATCATCACATCATGGCATACATATACATAATTTCAACATATTCTCATCATGCATATTATAAGCATACCATATTATCATCATGCATATTATAAGCATACCATATAAGCCATAAAATCATGCAAAGCATATCAAGCATAGGCAAATAATCAAAGTTCATAAACACACACAAATAATTTACATGACCATGGATAGGAATCCTCACATGGATTCACTATCCATCAAACATAAGATCATCTCTCACCACCATGCTTGGTTGGTGAGATGGATCTCCCTCTTACCTCTTGAAGATCCTCAAAAGCTTATTGATTTGCTTCTCTTTCCAAGTACTTCACCACCAAGGGTTTCTTAAACACAAAACAACACATATATTTATTAGTATCTTAAGCTTGAATAAGAAAACCATGGATGTGCATCATAGTTAGAACCTTGAAAATCAAAAGAAAAGTGAAGAGTAACAAACTTCACCATTAAAGCTTCAATCTTTAGCTTGAAGAACAAGGTTGAAGATAGATGATTTAGAGAAAATCTCCAACATAAAAATTGCTTAGAATATCATGTAGATTCAAGATCTATGGTTGGATGAAATTAAAAAGGATTGGATGGTAATTTTGGATGGTATGGCCGAAATTCCTCTTGAAGAACAAAGATAGAATTTTTTATTTTTGTAAGAGAAAAGCTTCTTAGGCTTGGTTAAGACAAAAGATGAAGTGAAAACACTTAGTTTTTCCTTCCACAAATTTTGTGAAGCTCCTTGGGAAAATCCCATTTTTGGTAGAATCTTGAAGCTTGGATTTGAAGATCAAGATGAATGATATAGAGAAAACTCATAACTAGGGATGTTCTTAGAATAAGGTAAGGATTCAAGAAACTAGGTTGGATAAAATTTTTAAGTGATGGAAGGTGTTCTTGGAGTGCTTGGCCGAAACCTCCATGAAAAGAAAGTGGAGAGAAAAGCTTGATGAGTTATTTGTTTTGGAGAAGACAAAGGAAATAAAGGATATCAATAATATGGTCTTCAAACTTTCCTATGTCCTAAAGCTCCTCAAAACCATAGCCCCCCCTCCAATGCATTCTCCTTGAGTGCAAATTGATCAATAATGATCAATAATGATGCAACATTGACCAAGACCACTTTACAATGACATAAAGTTTTCCTTTAGCTCCAAAATGCTTCACAAAATCGCCCCCCTCTTCCTAATGCATTCATGAAGTTGTCATCATTATTAGCCACCATCTAGAACATTTCTAGCCATTGATTAATTCAATGGTTAGGATTTTGGTAGACTTTTGATTTAGAAGACTTAATCTAGGCCATTGGATCTTTCTCCTTTAAATTCTAGCCATTAGATGTGTCTCCAAAATTAAGGGTCAAGATTGCTCCTTCAAACTTTAAATCCAAGGGTCCTAATTAGTCTTAACCATTTTAGAAGACCAAATCTCCACCCTTGATTAATTCTTCATTCAATGGTCATAAATGGTCTTTGTCACTTTTTAAGACTAAATCTCCACCATTGATTAAATCCAATGGTTATAAATGGTTATAGCCACTTTATATGACCAATTCTACACCGTTGATTAAATCTACGGTTGATATTGAAGCCTTCCTTATTAAGCTTGTCTAGATTAAATCTCTACCATTGATTAGATCAATGGTTAATATCCAATGCTTCTTCATTAAGTTTATTTCTTAACCATTGATTAAATCAATAATGGATGTCCAAGCCATTAATGTTGACTAGGCAGTATAATATTTATTTTTATATCTGTTATAACCCTACTAATAATATTTTTACTGTATTTTTATCTTCCGATAATTAAATACAGTGCAAAACACAGTACAAGAAAATTTTTTAAAACTGTTTCCGGATTCAGGTTTAGTAAGATCCCCTGTCTCCGTCTAAACAGTACAAATTTTTCTATGCGTAGAAAAATTTTCACTTTACGGGACCCACCTGGGCCCACGTATGGCCACCTGGGCCCACATACACCCCCTGGACCCACAAACAGTAAAAAAATTTCATAATCATCCACAAAAATCACAAATATTAGAAAACACACAAATATCAAATCAGATTATGTAAAATAATTAAAACCTAACGGTAAAAATTAAATTACGTAAAGTTTTCCCCGGCCCGAAAATTTTTATTTTCCTGACACGGAGTAAATCACTCAAAATGATCAAATACGCTGACGGAATAATCAAAATAATTTTACAGTATCCAGAAATTACTAAATAGTAAAATTATGTTAACTGTCAAAATTACTGTTTAAGAGATAGAAAATTCAGGGTGTTACAAAAACACTTAGTTTTCCTTCGACAAATTTCGTAGAGCTCCTTGGAAAAATCCCTAAAAATTATAAACAAATCTTAAAATCAATAACACGTAAAAGAATAGGTAAACCATGATTCAAGCATGGCTTAGAAAATCAAAACTAAAAGATTGGGTGAAGAAATATGAACTTTATCCTTTTTGATAGAAACTTGAAACTTGGATTTGAAGCTCAAAATGAAGGGTAGATTTGAGGGTTATGGCCGAAACTTGCTAAGTTAAGGTAAGGATGTTCTTAAAATAACTAGAGAAGGAGATTTGAGGGTTATGGCTGAAACTTGCTAGTTATGATTTAGTGAAAACTCATAACTAGAGATGTTCTTAAAATAAGGTAAGGATTCAAGAAACTAGGTTGGATAAAATTTTTGAGTGATGGAGGGTAGATTTGAGGGTTATGGCCGAAACTTGCTTGGAGGAGAAGGAGAGAAAATTTTCTAAGAGCTTGCTTGAAAGAAATGATCAAGAATGATCAATAAGTGACCAAGACAACTAATAATGGTCTTCAACTTTGCTTTAGCTCCTAAACAAACACAAAAACCGTCCCCCCTCTTCAAGCATTCTCCTTGAGTGCAAAATGATCAATAATGATGCATAATTGACCAAGGCATCTAATAATGGTCATAAAGCTTTTCTTTAGCTCCAAAATGAAGCATAAAACCATCCCCCCTCCTTCCTTGCATCTAACAAAGTTGTCATCTTTTTCAAGTCGCCATTTAGAGCCATTTAAGCCATTGATTAGATCAATGGTTAGGATTTAGGTAGACTTTTGATTAGAAGACTTAATCTAGGTCATTAGGCCATTAGATCTTTCTCCTTGAAATTCTAGCCATTAGATGTATCTCTAAAAATGAAGGGTCAAGATTACTCCTTCTTACTTTTAATCCAAGGGTCATAATTAGTCATAGCCATTTTAGAAGACCAAATCTCCACCATTGATTAAATCCAAATCCAATGGTCATAATTGATCCATCTCTATCGTTGATTTAATCCAAATCCAACGGTCACAAATGGTCCTAGCCACTTTATAAGATCAAATCTCCACCCTTGATTTAAATCTAAATCCAACGGTTATAAATGGTCATAGCCATTTTATTAGACCGATTCTACACCATTGATTAAATCGACAGTTGATATCAAAGTCTTCAATATTAGACTTGCTTCCTATTGGTCCGTCAAAAGAATTAAACTTGTTTCCTATTGGTCCATCAAAAGTTATCATAACCATTATTATTGACTTAAGCAGTATAATTTCTATTTTTATTTGCTAAAACCCCACGAAAGAATATATTTATTGTATTTTTATTGCCCGATAATTAAATACAGTACAAAACATAGTACAATAAAATTTTAGAAACTATTTCTGGATTCAAGTTTAGTAAGATACCCTGTCTCCATCTCAATAGTACATATTTTTTTATACGTAGAAAAATTTTCACTTTGCGGGACTCACTTGGGCCCACGTAAGGCCACCTGGGCCCACAAATAGCCCAAAAACAACCAGATAACCATAAAAATTTATAATCATCCACAAAAATCACAAATATTAGAAAACGTATGAAAATCAAATCAGATTGTTAAAAATAATTAACAGTCAAGAGAAATAAATACTTAAAGATTTTTCTCCGGCCCGAAAATCATTATTTCCTTGACACGGAGTAAATCACTCAAAACGATCAAATATATTGACGGAATACTCAAAATAATTTTATAGTATATAGAAATCACTAAACAGTAGAATTCTGTTAACTGTCAAAATTACTGTCAACTAGTTAGGAAATTTGGGGTGTTACAAAACCCTTATTTCAATGTAAATATTTATGTACACTTAGAGTTTCCGTTGTCCATTAAGCAGTACTGGAGAGCTTACTACCGTACTCCTAGTGAGATTAGTATTGTGTCATCTGCGCAGACACAAGTCCGTAGGACTTCGCGTCAAGTCAGATTCCTACCTGCTGAGGAATCTGAGGAGGACCCATCTGAGGGTTCTGCTGTCTAGTTTATACTTGGGCAGCATGTCAATTTTAAATAATGTTTAAATACTTTAAGGACTATGTCTGTATATAAATAATCTTGACAATACTGATGTAATGTAAATGATGTAAATTATTTGTGATGATGTTGTAATATTTTTATTTTTTGCTAAGTTTATTTTATCGACATCAAGAAATTTTACAACTCGTATTTACATTACAAAGCATATTTTATAATGGAAGGGGTAATTCGGTAATAATAACGTTTAAATGTGGCACTCTACGGTGGGTGTTACACAATGGATATTATATAATTGTTCAAACTATTACATAATATCATCGATACATTCGGGTCCAGTACATCATTTCTTACAGTATCTTTACTGTATTTCAGTCGCATATCATTTTTAACGTATTTTCACAATCGCGTAACACTTTTGTTATGTTTTCAAATCGTGTAACCATTTTCTGACATTTTCTCAATTGCGTAAACATATTTACATGTTTTCCAAATCACGTAGCAATTTTTCAATGTTTTCAAAATCGCACAGCTTAAAAATCATATTTTCAAGTCGCATAAATTATTTTTCATCATTTCTCAACTACATAAAACATTTCTCAATATTTCAAACATCATTTTGGATTTTCCAAAAATCAATGTCATTTCCAACTTTATTTTCCACGTTTTCTTCACCTAAAAATCCTTTACGTAATATTTTTCATTATTTCCCCAAAATCAATATTCCTTTACATCAATTATTCCAACATAAAATTTCCTAACGTGCCTCAAAACCCAACGGATGACCTATACATCAGTAAACTTCAAGTCATCAATTTATTTCTCTTTATAAATTGATCCTACCAATTTCATAGTTTCCAAAAATAATTCTCACTTACTTTAAAAATCTCAAAATTCATTACTTTAAATCCTTTTCAAATAATCATCTAAAATTACTCTTAAAATCATTCTTTTGACTTAATGTACCAATCCTTAGCATATTAGCCGAAAATTACAAATAGCTTCATCATAAAATCTTTGTTCATTTTCATGTCCACTTTCTTTGCAAATCCTTAAAATTATTAACTTATTACCCTTTTTATCTAAAACTCAGGATTAGTAAAATACTTAGAATCTTTTGCTCCCAAAATAATCTTGAGGTCGTGTGCCTCCATGGTTCTTTGGAACCAACATACTTTCCTTTGTCAGGTAAATCACATCTTATTATATACACAAATCATCATGCATCATAAACATATATTAAAGCATATTATCAAAGCAATAAACATATCAATCACCAAATAACCATAAATATGGAAAGCTCTTAAACAAACAAGTGAAATAATCCTTATGAATTTTTCACCACACACACAAATCCACTCCTCACCACCAATGTAACACCCCAACTTTTGGGTAAAAGACTGTTGTGTCTCTATTTTACTGTTTCTTGTTTTTCTACATGAAATACAAATATATTTTACAGGCTCAAATTTTATTTGGTCGTTTTGCATAATTTGCTTCAAGACTGTAAAATAAAAATTTTATCAAATTACTATTATAAATTTTTGTGTGAAATACAGATATATATTACTGTCTGTAATTTTATTTGAGCGTTTTGAATGATTTGCTTCGTGATGGGGAAAAATGAAAAAAATGACCATTATATCCCAAATGTACTGTTTTCAATTTTTCTATATGATACAGTGGGCAATATTACTGTCTGTAATTTTATTTGGACTTTTTGTGCGATTTGCTTCGGGGCAGGAAAATAATAATTTTCTGGACCGAAAAAATCTTATTTTAATTATTCGGAGCTGGGGGATCTTACTAAACCCAACTCTGAATGATACTGTTGTTAATCTTTTAATTTTTAGGATTTAACTGTACAATAAAATAATTTTATATTATTATAATATTATTTTATTAGTCAGTGCAAATAAGTGACAGCGGACTCGGAAATATTTTGTGGGACCCATGTTTAGTCATCAAGTGCTGTACACGTGGACCAATGAGGAGCTAGTCAAAATTGGTGGCTGTGACTCACCGCAGTGACACGCCAGTTCCAGAAGCTTCTCTGATGACTCAGCACTGTGACTCATTATGCTGATGCAGTCAGTGACTCAGCATGCTGACTCGCCATGCTGACTCACCTGCTCTAGAAAATATCTACGCTGACTCGTCATGCTGACTCACCCGTTCTAGAAAATTCCACGATGACTCATCATACTGACTCATCGTAGTGAGTCACATGTTCTAGAAATTTCTCTTTGATGACTCGCTCTATGACTCATCAAGGGCAATCAGTAGAAAATTGATCAACAATAATTGCTACCCAGTTAAAATAAGATAAAAATCTATGTATATTTTATTACTCATTAGACAATAGATACTGATTTTATAAACAGTAATTATTGATCATTGGTTAAAGTATACTATAAAATATACATTGTGCACTAATAGAAATTGGTCAACAAAAATAGCAACCAATAGGAATCAAGTTAGTAAATATTCAACCAATAGAAATTGGTCAAGAATAATGGCTTGACTCTTTAAGGACCAATAGAAAACAAGCTATCAAACAAATTTAGGCTTCTTGGAATTAAATGGTTCTATGGTGGAGGAAGAGAGCAATTTGCTCTAATAGCCAATTCACAAAGTGAATTCACGTAGAAGGCTTTGTGAAATGCATATAGAAAAGCCAAATTGAATAAAAGGAAGACTAGTCAATATTGATGGCTTCTCTTTGTTGAAGTCTATGGTAAAGCAAAACCTTTTGTGAAGCAAATATTACCATTCAATTCTTACTATCTTACATTTAATTACCTAAGTAAGACAAAATCAATTTTAGTGGCTTCTTTTCATATGCATTTACGGCAATGCATGTTTGAAGAAAACAATTTCAATACTTCAATTCATTCTTGCTCTCCAAGCATCTACGGTCATGCATTTCAAAAAGGAAATAAAGCTAATTTCAATTTCCTAAAATTAGTCAATTTTGGTGGCTCTCCTTTTTGGCTTCTACGGCAATTCACCTTTGGTGAATCCTACAATTAGCTATATCACTTTATATTCTTTCTTTCTCTCAAAGTGATTCACGGCCATGTATAGTAAAAAGGAGACTTTGTTTTCATTTAATCAAAGTCTTCACTTTTCTTCAAAGCTATCAAACAAGAAAAGCTCTCAAATTTTTCTTCTCCCTTTCTTCTCCAACCTCACGGTCTACCCATCCATTTCTATCATTCACTCTTCTATAATTCCAAACTACCTTATTTCTTGCTTCTTTACTTCATTTCAAGACACTTGGTAGTTGAAACCTTAGTTTAAATCATCCTTTTTCTATCTTGATCTTCAAAATTCAAGTTTGAAGCCTTGAAGGTAGGATTCTTTAATCTTCATGTTTCTATCCATTTCAAAGTTTTAATCATGATTTTAATCCATGATTATTTTAGTTTAGAGCCTTAGGTATTAATATTGTATGTTTTCTTTGATTTTCAAGAAGCTCTTGGTGGAGAAAATTTGCTTGAAGGAGACATACAAGGAGCTTTGGAGGTTCTTCAAGAGGTAAGAGGGAGATTACCCTCATCAACCATGTGTTGGTGGTGAGGAATGTTTGTGTTTGTGGTGAAGAATCCATAAGGATTCATTCACTTGATTGTTTATTGTTTTTCCTAATTGAGATTGATTATATGTGAAAGCATGTCTAATAGCTTTAATATTTTGTATGTGATATGTGTGTAACATGTCTAATAGCTTTAATAATTTGTATGTATTTTATGGTTGTTTTAGTATATGGTATGTGTATATATATGCATGATAATTATTGTAACATGTAAATAATATACAAGGATTTGCATGAGTGTTCCAAAGAACACAAATCCAAGCTCACGGTCTCAAGGCAAAGAGGAGAACCAAAATGTTCTCTTAAATTTTCTAAAAGTGTGATTTAATTAACCTAGGGAAAATTGACAAGTTACCAATTTGTTTAGAGTAAGAAAAAAATGAATTTATGGATCAATGAATGAAATTATGTATTTCGGCCAACATGCCAAAGCCAAGCAATTATGATTTTTAAAATCGTTTCCAAACCATTTTCTAAAGCAATGATTTAATGAATTTAGGTAATATAATAATCTGACATTTATTTAGAAGATGAAAAATAATTTAAAGATCAAATGCAAAGACTTTGTTAAATTTGGCCAACATGCCACATACCTTTGATCCAAATTTATTTTCTAACTATTGACTAGATAATGTAATAATAATAATTAGATCAAATAATAAATTAGATCAAGAGTTTTATAAGAGATTAAATGTATGGAAATAATTAGGAATGAATTATAAAGCATAGAATGATTTTCGGCCAATATGCCAAATTTAAATGTTTTTGATTTATAGAATTGTTTTCAACTAAGATTAAGTAATAAATGCCAAAAGGATTTTATTACAATGAGTTTTGAAGAAATAAATTGATTAGAATTAAGTTTAAGAAGTTTAAACTAATGATTTTTACTGTTAGAAGAAAATACAGTAACTTTTGTAAATTGCTAACATATGGCTCATATTATATTTTGAAGCATGTTAGTGGTTTTCAAAAGTTAAATTATACGGAAAAAATTAAGTAAACAGAATTTTTACATAAAAATTAGGAAACCATTATTATATATTTTCTAAACAAGATACTGTCAATTTATATTAAAAATGGACAAATAAGATAGAAAAGATGTCCAAAAGACAGTATACGGTATGAAAAATATTTCACGTAGTTTAAATGTATTAAATATTATTTCTGTTTATTTTAAATAGTGATTTTTAAGGAATTCGGACAAGAAAATGATTTAAAAATCTTACGCGATTGAGAAAACGTGTTAAAAACTCTACGCGATTTTAAAAATAGCAAAATATATTTATGCGATTTAAAAACATTTATAAAAACGACGAGATTGTGAAAACGCGATAAAATTTCTACGCGATTGACCGAAACTATATATTTTATACCGTTAAGGGTATTCTGTATTTTTTTTTTCACTGTCGGGCTATGGGGTGAACCCGTACAGGCTTTGTATATTTTTCGCTGTCGGGCTATGAGGTGAACCCGTACAGGCTTTGGAACAGTATTTGTCTGGTGGGACTTACTGTATCTGTTTATCTTTGAGGATATATTTTTATTGAGTTAATGCCAATTTTTTTTTGGTGGATTGATTGACGAGGTGAATCACATCGTATTGTCGATGCGATAAGCGTAGTGTGGTTCGATCTTGAATGAACTTGGAGACGTTAGTGTGCATAATTCCATATGTGGACAGTTGGTGGCTCTTCTGGGCCGTGGTAATTGGCAACACACTAACGGACTCGACATACACTATACTTAATCGAGATCTTGTGAAGTCTAATAGTACATTGCCTGTAATGCCACAACATGAGACTGTGAACTACACCACGCCTTGGACAATGGGTTCCATGTGACGTGGGGCTATAGACGTAACGTGTGACAGCGCAATAGTTTGGTTGGGCAGCCGTGGTACTAATAGATTTTTGCGGATCATTCTCTCTCTGATGTCTGTATGTTTTTAGCTCCATGGAGTAGGATTGTGTCAAATTGCATATGTTTATATGTTGTACATTATTATCTTTTATTTGTGATCTTATGATTATATGTTGTTATTATCTTTTTGCCTATGATCTTATATGTTGTTATTTATTATATTTTTATATTTTTATCTCTGATCTTATATGTGGTTATTTCTTATATTTTATCCATGATATTATATGTCGTTATTTATTATATGTTTATCTGTGATGTTATATGTTGTTATTGTTATTTTATTTTATTATGATATATGCTTATTTGATTTTATTGATAAATTGATAACATGATTGTATTGGTGATATCGGTGTGTATGGAATGACTTTGTCATTCGAATAATTCTTTGCTACCGACTCTTGATGCTTGGTGAAAGGGGATCTCACCTCTTTCTTGTATTGTTTTTGTTGTGTTTGTATTGTTAAATTAAATACAGTAGGTGAAACGAGTTTCTTAGACCCTCTTGGAGGCTATGTTCTCAAGATGGTGACGGCGACAAGGTGTAATCTTCCAAGTTTCAAGCAGGATGCGCTTGATGAAGAAATGGAACTTGTAGGTTGGGTTTTTCTCGTTAGTGTTGTTACCGTGCTATTAGTAGTAACCTTCATTGGGTTTTCTACTATTTCTCTGAGTCTGTAAATGTTATGTTTTAAATTGTTGTTGAATATTTTGTGACATATATAATATGTGTATTAATCAATTCAATTTAATTTCTGTTTTACTTATAATTTTTGGTAAGTTTATATTTCCATAAAAAGATATTTTTAAAATTTATCTTTTAAAACTCAAAGCTTTTATAAAATGTTTTCATTTGGTTTTATGTTTTATTTAAAAATGTGACGCCCTATGGAGGATGTTACAACCAACACATGGTTGATGAGGGTATTCTCTCTCTTACCTTTTGATAATTTCCTCCAAAGCTCCTTGTTTGTCCTCTTGAAATAGATCTACTCCACCAAGTAGCACTTAAAACAAAGAAACACATACAATATTAATATTCAAGGATATCAAAGATGACCATAAGCCAAAATATGGTCTTAGAGACTTACCAAAGAAAAGAAAGACGAAGAACACAAATCTTCACCTAAAGGTTCTTGATCTTGAACTTGAAGATCAAGGTTGAAGATGGATGATTTAGAGAAAGTCTCCAACATGAAAGTTTCTTAGAATATCATGTAGATCTAGGAAACTAAGTTGAATGAAATTAAAAGAGATTAGAGGTGTAACACCCCTTTGGAGGATGTCACACATAAAAGAAAATAAAAGAAATAGAAATAAAATCTACCCAAGTTGTAAAACGTTTAACAAATAATAATATGGGTGGTAAGGTAATTCCTGATAGACAGTTTAATAAAAATAAAATATTGCGGAAAACATAAATTAGACAGAATAACATTGCTCATAATATACATATGTTTTAAGTTATAAGTTATACAAATAATTTACAATTACAATTACAAATATTTAAACAGACACAGTAAATAAAAACAGTAAAAGTATCCATATATACATCCATACGCAGACGCGCCCAAAAAAAAACATCAAACATATTCACTCCTCTGAAGGATCACTCTCATCATGAAAATGATCATCAGGGGACAAATATCCTGGATGCCTCGACTCTCGGCGATAACGTGATCGCGCTGTCGATACGATACTTATCTCACTAGGCTCAGTGGTCATACCACCAAAATGACGCCTAATGGATAAGGGTAACTCTAAGTGTAGAAACACGGTCGTAGTCATGATCGGCTCTCCATCAAATCTATGGCGTAGGATCACCGTCATCCGTCCAGCATATGTCACCGAGTCTCTATCTCCTCTAATGTTCCACGATAGAGATCCACCGTGAAACTCCAGCGTCACGAACCCCAAAAATCCGGGCACAGCCATACCAAAACTAATCAATCCAACGGATATGGATGATCAGATGGTTCTTGATCGTAAAACTGGTCGTCAGTCTGCTGATCTTCCTCCTCCTCAGGGTACAAGACCTCAAGAGGTTGTTCCTCTTCTTCTTCCTCAAACTTTTTATCGCACAAAGTAAATATACAGGAAACACATACAATAAAGAGGTAAGACAATCTAAAATCATCACAAACATGGCAAATAAGAAGACGACAAACAACAGATATACATTTCATACAATATGAAAAGCTATAACAATAATAAATAACAGAGTAGCGTAAAGAATCAAAAAGATATAAATATCCCAGAAATACACCATTACAGATAAAATAAGAAACAAATGCTACAATGCAACAACAGATAACACAAACACACGGAAAGAAATAAATCAATATAATAAACAGATAAAACAAAATAAATAGATCACATAAAATAAATAGATAAGATAAAATAAATAGATAACATGAAATAGATAGATAAAATCCCAATACATAAATATAACACACACCTTACTCCATGGAGCTAAAAACACACCAAGATATCAGAGAGAACGACCCGCAAAATCTAATAGTACCACGGCTGCCCAACCCACTATTGCGCTGTCACACGTTGCGTCTATAGCCCCACGACACAGGAATCCATCATCCAAGCGTGGTGTAGTTCACGGTCTCACGTTGTGGAACTACAGGCAAATGTACTACTAGATTTCACAAATCTCGATTAAATATAGTGCGTGTCGAGTCCATTAGTGTGCTATCGGTTTACCACGGCCCAGCGGAGCTACCAACTGTCCACATGTGGAGTCCCGTACACTAAAGTCTCCAAGTTCATTAGAACAATGAACCACACTACGTTTATCGCATCGACAACATGATGTGATTCGTCTCGTCAACCAAAACACCAAAAATTGGCATAAAGACAAATACATAATTCCAAATATGTGAAATTACAAAAATGCCCTCAAAATATGCCCTCAATGGCAGAAAGCCTGTACGGGTTCTCATTTTCCCGACAGCGAAAGCTTGCCCTCATTGGCAACAAATATAATGAAATCCTGTACGGGTTCACATTTTCCCGACAGCGAAGAATAAATATGGTAACGGTCAATCGCGTAGAAATTTTATCGCGTTTTCAAAATCTCGTCGTTTTTATAATCGTTTTGAAATCGCGTAAATATATTTTTCTGTTTTTAAAATCGCGTAGGATTTTTAATACGTTTTCTCAATCGCGTAAGATTTTTTTAAATCATTTTCTTGACCGAATTCCTTAAAAATCACTGTTTAAATAAACAGAAATACTAAATAATACTTTTAAACTACGTATAATATTTTCCATACCGTATACTGTCTTTTGGACATCTTTTCTATCTTATTTGTCCATTTTTACTAAAAATTGACAGTATTTTGTTTAGAAAATTATATTTATGGTTTCCTAATTTTACCATAAAAATTCTGTTTATTAAATTTTTAAACCATATAATTATTCCTTTTGAAAATTACTAACATGCTTCAAAATATAGCATGAGCTATATGTTAGAAATTTTTGAAAGTTACTGTATTTCTTATTACAGTAAAGATTATTACTATTAACCTCTTAAACTTAGTTCTAACCACTTTATTTATTTAAAACTCATTGTAGAAAATTTACTTTAACTTATATTGCCTTTTCTTGATTGAAAACAACTTAGAACAAATTTTAGAAATCATGAATACCTAATTTGGCATGTTGGCCGAATTTGATAAAAACTTTGCATTTGACTACCAAATTGTTTTTCACCTTCTAAATACATGTTAAGTCTCTTGTATTGTCTACATTGATTAAATTATACCTTAGAAAATAATTTTAGAAATCAAAATGTTGAAGTTAGGCTTGTTGGCCGAAAATATAGGTTATGCCATTTGATTTCCAAATTCATTTTTCTTGTCTTAAACAACTTGAAACCTTCTTAATTCTCCTAGGTTAATTAAATCACCTTTTAAGAAAATCAAGAGAACATTTTGGTTCTCCATTTTTGTTAGTGGCCGTGAGCCATCATGGAGTGTTCTTTGGAACACACATGCATTTCCTTGACATGTTGTTCACATCCTATACATTATCATGCAATTCTATGCTTTATCATACAATTCTAACACATGCAATATTATCAAAGCTTATAGACATACAACATAAAGCTTGTAGACATGCAAGGTTATTACAATCACTAAATAAGAAAAGCTACTAACAATTACCACATAACTACCAACTAACACAAAAATTAACAAATAAACACAAAACAACCACATCACCACCGAATCCTTATGGATTCTACAAACACCACAAATTAATCCATCCTCTTACCACCACCAAGGGATGATAAGATTAGCCTTCCTCTTACCTTAAATGAAGACTAATGGTTTGCTTTCACTCCTCCTAAGGTTCGGTTTTCCTCCACCAAATACCTAACAACTCAAACGAAATTCTACATGTTACTAACCATGAAAAAGAACCTAAACCATGGATAGATCATGGCTTAGAACTTTGAAAATGAAGAGAGAAAAGAAAAGCATGAGATTTCACCTTCTAGGTAAAATCTTCAAGGTTGGTTTCCAAGCTCCAAATGCAAGAATTTGCAAGAACTCTCAACTAGAGATGTTCTTAGGATAGTGTTTAGGTTTAGAAAAGTTGGCTTGATTTAATTTTGGGTGGTTGGATGATTGAGAAGTAAGCTTGGCCGAAAATGGTGAAGAAAATGAACAAGAATGGTGGCTAGGGTTTTGATGAGAGAGAAGAGAGATTTGTTGCATGGAAACAAAGTGAAGAATGCCTTCTCTCCTCCCTTGGCCGTAGCTCATCAAAGAGCATGCAAGGTGGGCACCTTGCTTGGCTTCATCCAAGCCATTGGATGCATCAAAGGTTAGGATCAAAGCTTGCTTAACAAGCTTGCTTTCTATTGGTTGATCATGGGTGACTCACAAGCCTAGTCACACTGCTTTATTAATTATCAGCTTAGTCAGCTAGCTGAGTCAGCTTGTTCTGGAAAGTTCTACTGCTAATGATGTTTAATTTAGCTACTAAGTTAACCGTATTAGCTAAACGTGGGTCCCGCAAAACATTTCGGGTCCACTTGTCATTTTATTATACTGACTAATAAAATAATATTATAATATTATAAAATTATTTTATTTGTGACAAGCTAAATCTTAAAAATTAAAAGATTATTTATTGTCTCATTTAGAATCGGGTTGAGTAAGATCCCCCATTCTAAATAATAAAATAAGATTTTCCCGGCCCGGAAAATATTATTTTCCTGCCTCGGAGCAAATCACACAAAAAGTCCATATAAAATCACAGACAGTAATATCGAGCATTAAATCAAGTAGAAAACAATTAAAAACAGCAAAAACAACGAAAACAGCACGTTCGGGACGTAATGGTCATTTTCTCATTTTTTCCCACAACGTAGCTAACTGTACAAAAAGTTCAAATAAAATTACAGACAGTATTAATTGTCTGTATATCTTCCAGAAAAATTAAAACAGTAGCTCGGAAAAATTTTTATTTTACCGTCTCGGAACAAATTACGTAAAAAGACCAAATAAAATTTGAGCCTGTATAAACGCATTTGTATTTCACACAGAAATCGAGAAACAGTAAAATAAGGACACAACGGTCATTTACACAATAACTTGAAAAACAGTAAACAGTACATTCGAAATATTTTCTAAAAATTGGGGCGTTACAAGAGGTGATTTCTAGGCCCTTGGTTATGAGGTATAGGGAAAGGAAAAGATGAGAGTTTTTGTGTGTAGTTTTTGGCTTTGAAAGAACTCCTTGAAGATAGATGATTTTAATCAAAACTTCAACTACAAAGATGCTTGGATTGATATAAGAATTCAAGAAATGATGTTAGTAAAAAATATTGAACATGGAAGAAATGTTTTCTCTTGCTTGGCCGAAACCATGATGAAGGGAAAATGAGAGGATTTGTGAAATTTGCTTTAGGAAAATGAAGAAGATGAGATCAAATGAGTTAGAAGCTTTCCTACAGCCATCATAATGCTCTCAAAACCATGAGCCCCCCCCCCCCAAAGTAGTGTCCAAGTTCATCTAGCCACTTTTTGAAGCTTTAAGAGTCATTGATTGAATCAATGGTTGATCTTTGGTGTAGGTTTCCAAATGATAAAATTGAATTTAAACCATTGGATCTCTCCTCCATGAAACCTTAGCCATAAGATGCACCTCCAATATGGAGGGTCAAGAACTTCTCTTCATACTTTCCATCCAAGGGTCACCAAAAGTCCTAGCCATTTTATGAGACTAATCTCCACCATAGATCAAATCAATGATAGATATCCAAAGCCTTCACCTCTAAGCTTGTTTCCTATTGGTTGTCACTTTTGTTGACCAATTTCTATTGGTTGCCCTTGAAAAGTCTTTGTCACAAATATTGACTTAATCTTATTGGTTAATCTTATGTCTATAGCTTTCCTATTGGTTCATTAAAGATGACTATTTCTAATTTGTTTATCAAATGAAGACTAGATTCTAATTGGTTTATCAAGAAAGACTAAATTTCTATTAGTTCAAAATATAACCATCAAACTTAACTAATTCTTTTTGGATTATTTCAAAGAGACTAGTTTTCTATTGGCTTCGAGAATTCAAGCCATTATCGTTGACTTTTCCAAAACTTAGCAAGCAAGCTACGTTCTCTTATTGGTTCGTCATAATTAATTTCCAAGATATTTTTGGAAACTATTATCCGATGGACAATAGTTGCAGAAATTATTACACAATGGACAAAACATACTGCTTATAAGTCAGTAAGTATTTGTCCACTGTATAAATAAAAATGCAGTACATTTTTATTTCACAGATAATTTTTAAAAAATAAAAGATTATGAAATGGAATTGAGTTTAGTAAGATTCCCCAGCTCCGAACAAATACGTAAGATTTTCTCTGGCCTAAAAATTATTATTTTCTTGACGAGGAGCAAATCACACAAAATGATCAAATACAGTCACGGAACAGCCAAAATATTTTTATAGTAGACAGAAATTACAAAATAGTACAATTTTGTTGTTACTGTCGAATAGCTAAATTTTGGGGTGTTACACCTACCAATATCATTTCTTCAATCCTCTCATTAATCCAAGACACTTTCATGTTAAAAAAATTTTAAGATTCATTCATCTCCATCTTCTCATCAAGCAAAGAACACAAAAGCTCTTACCTTTCTCTCCCACAAAGCTCATGGCTACACCCTTCCAAAATACCTTCCAAGCTTCAATAATTCTAAACAACCTTAGATCTTGAATCTCCATGCAATTCTAAGGAACTTTCATGTTGAGACCATCTTCTAAATCATCTATCTTCAAGCACTTTTCATAAGATCTAAGTTTGAAGGATAAGGGGTGAAGTTCTTGATATTCTTTTCTAATCTTAGATTCAAAGTTCTAAACCATGTCATGGTTTTCTTATTCAAGCCTTAGATATTGATTATGTGTGTTTACTTTGTTTTTTAAGAAGCTCTTGGTGGAGAAAAGTGGATTCAAGAAGGGCATGCAAGGAGTTTTGGTGGATTATCCAAGATAAGAGGGAGATTACCCTCATCAGCCATATGTTGGTGGTGAGGAATGGATGTATGTGTTGTAACACCCACCGTAGGGTGCCACATTTATGTTACTTAATTACCAAATTACCCCCAAGTTATAAAATGTGATATTGTGATAAAAATATGAGTTGTAAATTTTTTCTTTCTTTCTTCTTTGATAACGATAAAATAAACTTAGCAGAAAATAAAAATATTATACATCATCACACATAATTTACATCATTATACATTACAAATGTACTGTCAGGATTATTTATATACAGACCAAGTTCTTAAAACAGTTAAACATAATTTTAAATATGTACAGACATAGTTCATAACAGTGTTTAGACTTGCCCAAGTTTAACTAAACAGCAGAACCCTCAGACGGGTCCTCCTCAGATTCCTCAGCAGATAGGAATCTGTTATTACGTGAAGCTCTACGGACAGGTGTCTGCGCAGATGACATGATACTTATCACACTAGGAGTACGGTAGTAGGCTCCCCAGTACTACCTTATGGATAGTGGAAACTCTAACTGTACATAAATATTGACACTAAAATAAGGGTTCCCTTGATAAAGCCTACTGTAAGTAATGTTCAGGTCCCCTATATAAAATATACACTGTTGATCCAAATGACTATGCCACGCCTTCGGATCTCCGCGAAACTGTAACGTCACATATCCTAGAAAGCTAGGCATTTCCATCTTCTCAAAACTCTGTTTCCTCCACAGGAGCCTGCTCTTCTTCACCCTCTGGTTCAGTGCCTTGCTCAACGTCTTTACCAAAAATAAATACAGTACAAAATAATATACAAAGAGGTAAGATCACCTACGCCAATACCAACATGGTAACATAGAGATAACACAAACAGCATACCATACAGATACAACATACCATAATTATAATCATACCATCAACATTATTTATCATAATAGATACAATAAATAATAATTACCATTATGCCATTAACATTATTATCATCATCATCATCCAAGTATTTCTCAACAGAATAATTGTCATAGTCAATATCCCTTAATTAATATGTCATACAGATATAAATGCTCAGATTTATGCATGCGCACTTTGACTCAATTTCCTACTCCATGGAGCTAATACTCAGTTCGGAT
Organism: Ormosia emarginata; assembly: GCA_029884605.1. Taxonomy (NCBI): domain Eukaryota; kingdom Viridiplantae; phylum Streptophyta; class Magnoliopsida; order Fabales; family Fabaceae; genus Ormosia; species Ormosia emarginata. Next base: position 6,268,316 of record JAQQTP010000056.1, on the reverse strand, counting down.
AAGTCGATTAGAAAGATCTGTCTGTACCAACATGCCTCAGACCAAGTGCCACATTTCTCATATGTGTTTGCACATCTAGCATATACATGACAATCTTTACTAGATCTTGATTAAGAATAGTGTCTCGGTCAGGATTATCGGTGTGTTGCATCGGTCAAACTTACGAGAAGAAGAGCTACCAACCATCCATGTAAGCAACCCGCACCCCAATGCCCCCAAGGTCAACAAGTGACTTACACTACGCATATCGCACCCACTCAAGAGGTGTACGTCTCTCCTAGGCAAATAGCCTCATACAGTCCATCGGACCTTTCCAATGCATGTTCAATGCACCAATGCCAAACATAGGCAAAATTCATATACAGTGTTCATATACTAGTTCATGCATATAAAATGCACTAATGCCAATCACAGGCAAAAATTTATATTTTCTCACACAGTGTCCATTCACTGGTTCAATAGTAATCCTACTGTATATTTAATCACGAAAATCATATTAACGCATTTTCATAATCGCGCACCACTTTTGTCGCATTTTTCACAATTTCGTAACATTTCTGTTACGTTTTCAAATCACATATAGATTTTTCATCGTTTTCATCAATTACGTAAAAATATTCCACCATTTTTAAATCACGTAGTGATTTTTCAACAATATCTCAAACGCGTAAAAATATTTAAATGCTTTCCAAATTTGCATAGAAATATTTCAACGTTTTTTAAATTGCGTGGAAATATTTAAACGTTTTTCCAATCGCGTGGCTTAAAAATCACATTTTTAAGTTAAGTAAATCATTTTTCACCATTTTTCAACTTCGTAAAATATTTCTCAACCTTCAAAAATTCCATTTCAACCTTTTTCAAAATAATATCACTTCTTACATTATTTTCCACATTTTCTTATTCAAGAAAATATTTTTCGTAATTTATTCCATAAACTCACCATTCCATTGAATTAAATCAATGTTTCTAACTTTAAAATTTACTAATGCTCTCCAAAACCCAAAGAATGAGTTACACGTTAGAAAATCCCACGTTACCAACGTATTCTTTATAATTCCAAATCAATTCTAAAAATCAATCCTCTTTAAAATAAATTGAGATTCAAATACTTTCAACCTCTCTTTTCCATATGAAAAATTCCATTTCTCAAGTAATAAAACACTCTGATTCCCTTTCCAAATTCCTTGTATTAAATCAAGTTATATTTCCACTTTGAAAATCACTTTGTTCTCACAAAACTAAGGCATTTCAAGTCTTCAAAATCGTGGACATGGCCATTGAAACCATTCTTGTATTTTTCCTTCTAAACCAACTAAGTTCCATTCTTGGTTTTTACACTAACAAAACCATTAAAACTCCTCACCAAAACCGTGAGCTCAAGTTCTTTGAAAACAAACCATTTGTTTATTTTCCTAGCTTTTCTAAACATCCAATTTTACCATTCATGAAAATATTAATTTGTGAACACCTATTTTGAGGTGTCTTGGCCGAAATTCACCATAGTCTTTGGAACAAAAAAAATAATTTCTCCACTTCATAATTTCTTTAAACAAATCAATTTCCTTATTCTTGAAAAATTTCAACATGAAACCCTAATTTTTGGGTGTCAAAATCGTAGCCTCCCCTTGGCCATTGGAGCCAAAATTTCTTGCTTTATCATACATCCATCATAATATATTCAACATATCTTCATCATGCATATCATAAGCACACCATATAAGCAATAAAATCATGCAAAGCATATCAAGCATAGCCAAATAATCAAAGCACATAAACACGCACAAATTATTACATGACCATGGATATGAATCCTCACATGGATTCATCATCCATCAAATATAAAACCATCTCTCACCACCATGCTTGGTTGGTGAGATGGATCTCCCTCTTATCTCTTGAAGAATCACAAAAAGCTCCTTGTTTTGCACTTTGATCAAGATCTCCGCCAACAAGAGTTTCTTAAACATAAAACAAACACAAAGAAATTAGTATATTAAGCTTGATTAAGAGGAACCATGGATCAAACATGGTTTAGAACAGGAAAAGAAGAGAAGAAATGAAGTTTCCTTACACTTCACCTCAAAAACCTTAGAACTTGCTCTTGGAAAAACTCCTTGAAGATGAAAGATTTAGAACTTGCTCCAAACTACAAAGTGTCTTAGAATAAGGTATAGATTTAAGAAATATGGTTGTTTGAAATTAAAGAGTGATGGAAGAGGAATTTAGGGTGCTTGGCCGAATGGTCTTCTTAGGGAGAGAGAATGGAGTTTTCTTTTGTTTGCTTCTTGAAACTTGAGTGAAAAGATGAAGATGTGATAATGTGAAGTGTAGAAATGAATTATTTGGTCTCCTAATTCAATGCATGGCCGAAACTTGCATGGAGAAGAATGGAAAGAAAAGTTTGAAAAGCTTTAGCTTTTTGGAATGATCATTAATGATCAATATGGAAAATAATTGGTGTCTTGAAACTTGGCTAAGCTCTTAAGCCACCAAAACCGTCCCCCCTCTTCATGCACTCCAAATGTGTGACAAATTTTACAAGCCATTATTTGAAGCATTCCTAACCATTGATTAGTTCAATGGTTACGATTAAGGTAGACTTTAGGTGTAGTTTTAGATTAGAAGACTTGATATAGGCCATTGGATCTTTCTCCTTTAAATCCTAGCCCTTAGATGTGTCTCCAAAATGAAGGGTCAAGATTACTCCTTCTTACTTTGCATCCAATGGTCATAAATGGTCTTTGTCACTTTTTAAGACTAAATCTCCACCATTGATTAAATCTTCATCCAATGGTCATAAATGATCTATCTCCACCGTTGATTAAATCAAGATCAAGTCTCTAACGTTGATTAAATCGATGGTGGATATCCAAACCACCAAGGTTGACTAATTAGTATAATATTTATTTTTATCTGCTATTACCCTACTAATAATATTTTTACTGTATTTTTTTTATCGCCCAATAATTAAATACAGTACAAAACACAGTAAAAGAAAATTTTAAAAATTGTTTCCGGATTCAGGTTTAATAAGATCCTCTGTCTCCATCTAAACAGTAGAAATTTTTCTAATTATAGCAAAATTTTCACTTGCAGGTCCCACCCTGGTCCTACATAAGGTCCACTAGGGCCCATAGATAATACTAAAATATAAAAATTTCATAATCACCCACAAAATCACAAAAATTAGAAAATTCATGAGTATCAAATCAGATTACGTAAAATAACTAAGACTTAGCAGTAATAATTAAATTACGTAAAATTTTCTTCGGCCCGAAAATTATTATTTTCCTGACACGGAGTAAATCACACCAAACGATCAAATGTACTGACAAAATATTCAAAATAATTTTACAGTACACAGAAATCACTAAATAATAGAATTCTGTTAACTGTCAAAATTACTGTCAAATATTTAGGAAGTTTGGGGTGTTACAATACTCCCCCTCTAAAAAGAAGTTTTGTCCTCGAAACTTGATAAACTTGATTTCACACCCTCAAAATAAATATGGATATTGTTCCTCTATCTTTTCTTCTAGTTCCCATGTAGCTTCACCGCTTACATCGTTCCAAATGATTTTAACCAATGAAATTTCCTTACCTCGAAGTTGCTTCGTCCTTCGATCCTCAATCTTGACTAGAAACGTTTCATAGGTTAAATTCTCCTTCAGTTGTACTGTATCTGGTTCGATAACATGGGTAGGATCAAAAATATATTTTCGTAATTGTAATACATGAAATACATTGTGAAGATTTGATAGAAATGGTGGTAACGCAATCTGATAAGTTACCGGACCTACTCGACGGAGTATCTGATACGGCCTGATAAACTTTGGAGTGAGCTTCTTGGACTTAAGCACTCGTCCAACTCCAGTCATGTTCAACTCTTTTTGGTCAAACAGATACTTCAAACTTTTATGATCACTAAAAACAGTGAATGTTGCTCCATAGAGAAAATGTCTCCACACTTTCAACGCAAACACCACAGCTGCCAACTCCAAGTCATGAGTCGGATAATTCCTCTCATGATTTTTCAACTGTCTTGAAGCATAAGCCACCACCTTACGATTCTACATAAGTACACAACCCAATCCTTGATACGAGGCATCACAATATACATTGAAAGGTTCGTTCGGATCAGGTAGAATCAATACTTGTGAAGTAGTCAATCGTCTTTTCAATTCTTGAAAACTTTCTTCGCATGCATCAGTCCACACGAACGGTTGATTCTTTCGTGTAAGTTGGGTAAGAGGTCCAACTATCTTCGAAAACCCCTCAATGAACTGTCTATAGTAACCAGCTAATCCGACAAAACTACAGATTTCTGTTACAGTCGTTGGTCTTTCCCATTCCAAAACTGCCTCCACCTTTGAAGCATCGACTTCAATTCCTTTCTTTGATATCACATGTCCCAAAAATTGAACTTCACTTAACCAAAATTCACATTTGGACAACTTGGCATACAACTTATTATCCTTTAAAATCTGGAGAACCACTCTGAGATGTTCAGCATATTCCTCCTGACTTCGAGAATAAATCAAAATGTCATCTATAAAGACAACAACAAACTTATCCAAGTACGAACGGAAAATTCTGTTCATAACGTCCATGAATATGGCCAGTCCATTAGTCACACCAAACGGCATTACTAGATATTCATAATGCCCCTAACGTGTCCGAAATGTAGTTTTGGGAATATCCTCTACCTTTACACGAATCTGATAATACCCAAATCATAAATCAATCTTGGAAAATATTATGGCTCCTCGCAATTGATCCATCAGATCATCAATTCTTAGAAGTGGATATTTATTCTTAATCGTAACCTTGTTCAATTGTCGGTAGTCTACACATAGACGAGAAGTCCCGTCCTTCTTCTTTACTAACAATACTGGAGCTCCCCAAGGTGACACACTAGGTCTCACAAATTGCTTCTCCAATAAATCCTCCGGTTGTTTCTTAAGCTCTACCAATTCTACCGACGACATCCGATAGGGCGCAATAGATATAGGTCCAGCTCCATGTACTAGATCAATAGTAAACTCAATTTCTCTTTCTGGTGGTAGTCCAGGTATATCTTCAGGAAATACCTCAGGAAATTCATTGACCACGAAAATATCCTTCAAAGCATCTTCACACTGAACCTCCAAAGAAGACAACAACAGATACCCATGATCTCCTTCCTTCAAACAAGCTTCTACTTGAGTTGCCATAAGGAATCAAGGATCCTTAGCCTCAGGAAATACTAGTGTCTTATTCGAACAATCAATTAGGATATGGTTAAAAGATAACCAATCCATTCCTAAGATTACATTAATCTTGGAAAGAGGCAAACAAATCAAATCCACATGAAAGATTCTATCCCTAACACATACAGGGCAATTCAAACACACTTTTGTAGTTATCACAGGCTTATCAGTAGGAGTAGCAACACTCAAATCATATGGCAATGTAGTCACAGTCAATCCCAAATGCTCCACATAATCACATGTAATAAAAGAATGTGTTGCTCCTGAATCATAGAGTACAGTTAAAGGATTACCTTCAATAGCGCACTCCTCCATGATTAAGTCCTCATATTTCACGGCTTCTTCTCCACTCATAGTATACACTCGACCACCCACCTGTGGCCTTGCAGTACGAAAATTTTCCACAGAAGGTTCCTTCTTAATCTGATCGCAATCCCTGGATAAATGTCCAGGTTTCCCACATCTAAAACAAACAATTCCTTTATACTGACAACCCTTGGTCAAATGGTTCTTCCCATACTTGAAACAGCTATACATAGGAGTTCCAGCTTGACTTGCCTTACTGCCACCAGAACTTCCTCCAACAAATTGCTGCCAGTTCTGATTTTCTGCCAGTTTCACATACAGCTTCTGTTGAAAACGGTTTCCTCCACTGTTCTTTCCTCTTTGAAATCTTGTAGGTCCAAAGTTCTTATTTCTGGCCGCCCGTTGAAGATCAATCTCCTCAATCTTACGACACTTGTCCAATAATTCTGGAAACTGTTCAATTCCCAAGGTTGCTACAGCTCGCTTAATGTCAAGCTTCAATCCTTCCTCAAATTTCCTACACTTCCAGTCCTCATCTGGGTGCATTTGGAAATACCTCAAAAACTTTGACAAGCTTTCAAACTTTGCAGCATACTCACTAACAGACATCACCCTCAGACTAAGGAATTCCATCTCCTTAGCATAACGCACACTTGCTGGAAAATACTTTGCCAGAAACTTCTGCTTAAAGAGCTGCCATGTCACAACTCTTCCTTCAGCTTCTAACAATCTTCGAGCTCCTGTCCACCAGTTTTCACCATCTCTGACTAACATAAAAGTCACAAAAGTTAGCTTACGTTCATCAGTACATCCCATACCTTCAAATATTTTCTCTAACTCCTTGATCCACAGATCAGCTTTATCTGGATCAAACTCTCCCCGAAACTTGGGTGGATTGTTCTTACGGAATTCAGACAAACTGTGAGCATCCTCAGTTGCTCTTTGATTTTGCTGTGCAATGACATCAGCCATCTGTTGCATTGCTGCTACAGCTGCAGCCATGTTCTGGTTATCATTACTAACATTTTCCATTCCCGTTCTAGTATTGACACGTCCTCGTCCTTCCATTACTTTTCTCGATTCAAACTGGACAGCACAAAGAAAGTAAGGTCAATCTTCAAACAATATTTTTTTTTCAGAAAACAATCACAAAGAATCACACAACACAAACAAGACAGACCTAACCACAAACTCAAAAGACTCTAACTTGGGCTCTGATACCAACTAATGTAACACCCACCGTAGGGTGCCACATTTATGTTACTTAATTACCAAACTACCCCTAAGTTATAAAATGTGATGTTGTGATAAAAATATGAGTTGTAATTTTTTTTTCTTTCTTCTTTAATAACGATAAAAAAAACTTAGCGGAAAATAAAAATATTATACATCATCACACATAATTTACATCATTATACATTACAAATGTACTGTCAGGATTATTTATATACAGACCAAGTTCTTAAAACAGTTAAACATAATTTTAAATATGTACAGACATAGTTCATAACAGTGTTTAGACTTGTCCAAGTTTAACTAAACAGCATAACCCTCAGACGGGTCCTCCTCAGATTCCTCAGCAGATAGGAATCCGTTATTATGTGAAGCTCTACGGACAGGTGTCCGCGCAGACGACACGATACTTATCGCACTAGGAGTACAGTAGTAGGCTCCCCAGTACTGCCTAATGGATAGTGGAAACTCTAACTGTACATTAATATTGACACTGAAATAGGGGTTCCCTTGATAAAGCCTACTGTAAGTAATGTTCAGGTCCCCTATATAAAATATACACTGTCGATCCAAATGAACATGCCACGCCACCGGACCTCCGCAAAACTGTAACGTCACGTATCCTAGAAAGCTAGGCATTTCCATCTTCTCAAAACTTTGTTTCTTCCACAGGAGCCTGCTCTTCTTCACCCTCTGGTTCAGTGCCTTGCTCAATGTCTTTACCAAAAATAAATATAGTGCAAAATAATATACAAAGAGGTGAGATCACCTACGCCAATACCAACATGGTAGCACAGAGATAACACAAACAGCATACCATACAGATACAACATACCATAATTATAATTATACCATCAACATTATTTATCATAACAGATACAATAAATAATAATTACCATCATGCCATTAACATTATTATCATCATCATCATCCAAGTATTTCTCAACAGAACAATTGTCATAGCCAATATCCCTCAATTAATATGTCATATAGATATAAATGCTCAGATTTATGCATGCGCACTTTGACTCAATTTCCTACTCCATGGAGCTAATACTCAGTTCGGAGAAGTCGATCAGAAAGATCTGTCTGTACCAACATGCCTCAGACCAAGTACCACATTTCTCATATGTGTTTGCACATCTAGCATATACACGACAGTCTTTACTAGGTCTTGATTAAGAATAATGTCTTAGTCAGGATCATCGGTGTGTTGCATCGGTCAAACTTACGGGAAGAAGAGCTACCAACCACCCATGTAAGCAACCCACACCCCGATGCCCCTAAGGTCAACAAGTGACTTACACTACGCATATCGCACCCACTCAAGAGGTGTACGTCTCTCCTAGGCAAATAGCCTCATACAGTCCATCGGACCTTTCCAATGCATGTTCAATGCACCAATGCCAAACATAGGCAAAATTCATATACAGTGTCTATTCACTGGTTCAACAGTAATCCTACTGTATATTTAATCGTAAAAATTATACTATCGCGTTTTCATAATTGCGCACCACTTTTGTCGCATTTTTCACAATTTCGTAACATTTCTGTTACGTTTTCAAATCACATATAGATTTTTTAACATTTTCATCAATTACGTAAAAATATTCCACCATTTTTAAATCACCTAGTGATTTTTCAACAATATCTCAAACGCGTAAAAATATTTAAACACTTTCCAAATTTGCATGGAAATATTTCAACATTTTTCAAATTGCATGGAAATATTTAAACGTTTTTCCAATCGCGTGGCTTAAAAATCACGTTTTTAAGTTACATAAATCATTTTTCACCATTTTTCAACTTCGTAAAATATTTCCCAACCTTCAAAAATTCCATTTCAACCTTTTTTAAAATAATATCACTTCTCACATTATTTTCCACATTTTCTTATTCAAGAAAATATTTTTCGCAATTTATTCCATAAACTCACCCTTCCATTGAATTAAATCAATGTTTCTAACTTTAAAATTTACTAACGCTCTCCAAAACCCAAAGAATGAGTTACACGTTAGAAATCCCAAGTTACCAACGTATTCTTTATAATTCCAAATCAATTCTAAAAATCAATCCTCTTTAAAATAAATTGAGATTCAAATACTTTCAACCTCTCTTTTCCATATGAAAAATTCAATTTCTCAAGTGATAAAACACTCTGATTCCCTTTCCAAATTCCTTGTATTAAATCAAGTTATATTTCTACTTTGAAAATCACTTTGTTCTCACAAAACCAAGGCATTTCAAGTCTTCAAAATCGTGGAAATGGCCATTGAAACCATTCTTGTATTTTTCCTTCTAAATCAACTAAGTTCCATTCTTGGTTTTTACATAAACAAAACCATTAAAACTCCTCACCAAAACCGTGAGCTCAAGTTCTTTGAAAACAAGCCATTTGTTTATTTTTCTAGCTTTTCTAAACATCTAATTTTACCATTCATGAAAATATTAATTTGTGAATACCTATTTTGAGGTGTCTTGGCCGAAATTCACCATAGTCTTTGGAACAAAAAAAATAATTTCTCCACTTCATAATTTCTTTAGACAAATCAATTTTCTTGTTCTTGGAAAATTTCAACATAAAACCTTAATTTTTGGGTGTCAAAACCGTAGCCTCCCCTTGGCCATTGGAGCTAAAATTTCTTGCTTTATCATATATCCATCATAATATATTCAACATATCTTCATCGTGCATATCATAAGCATACCATATAAGCAATAAAATCATGCAAAGCATATCAAGCATAAGCAAATAATCAAAGCACATAAACACACACAAATTATTACATGACCATGGATATGAATCCTCACATGGATTCACCATCCATCAAATATAAAACCATCTCTCACCACCATGCTTGGTTGGTGAGATGGATCTCCCTCTTACCTCTTGAAGAATCACAAAAAGCTCCTTGTTTTGCACTTTGATCAAGATCTCTACCAACAAGAATTTCTTAAACATAAAACAAACACAAAGAAATTAGTATATTAAGCTTGATTAAGAGGAACCATGGATCAAACATGGTTTAGAATATGAAAAAGAAGAGAAGAAATGTGTAACGCCCCAATTTTTAGAAAATATTTCGAATGTACTGTTTACTGTTTTTCAAGTTATTGTGTAAATGATCGTTGTGTCCTTATTTTACTGTTTCTCGATTTCTGTGTGAAATACAAATGCGTTTATACAGGCTCAAATTTTATTTGGTCTTTTTACGTAATTTGTTCCGAGACGGTAAAATAAAAATTTTTCCAAGCTACTGTTTTAATTTTTCTGGAAGATATACAGACAATTAATACTGTCTGTAATTTTATTTGAACTTTTTGAACAGTTAGCTACGTTGTGGGAAAAAATGAGAAAATGACTATTACATCCCGAACGTGCCGTTTTCGCTGTTTTTGCTGTTTTTAATTGTTTTCTACTTGATTTAATGCCCGATATTACTGTTTGTGATTTTATATGGACTTTTTGTGTGATTTGCTCTGAGGCAGGAAAATGATATTTTCCGGGCCGGGGAAAATCTTATTTTATTATTTAGAATTGGGGGATCTTACTCAACCCGATTCTAAATGAGACAATAAATAATCTTTTAATTTTTAGGATTTAACTGTCAAATAAAATAATTTTATAATATTATAATATTATTTTATTAGTCAGTATAATAAAATAACAGTAGACCCGGAAATGTTTTGCGGGACCCACGTTTAGCTAATACGGTTAACTTAGTAGCTAAATTAAACATCATTAGCAGTAGAACTTTCCTGAACAAGCTGACTCAGCTAGCTGACTAAGCTGATAATTAATGAAGCAGTGTGACTAGGCTTGTGAGTCACCCATGATCAACCAATAGAAAGCAAGCTTGTTAAGCAAGCTTTGATCCTAACCTTTGATGCATCCAATGGCTTGGATGAAGCCAAGCAAGGTGCCCACCTTGCATGCTCTTTGATGAGCTACGGCCAAGGGAGGAGAGAAGGCATTCTTCACTTTGTTTCCATGCAACAAATCTCTCTTCTCTTTCATCAAAACCCTAGCCACCATTCTTGTTCATTTTCTTCACCATTTTCGGCCAAGCTTACTTCTCAATCATCCAACCACCCAAAATTAAATCAAGCCAACTTTTCTAAACCTAAACACTATCCTAAGAACATCTCTAGTTGAGAGTTCTTGCAAATTCTTGCATTTGGAGCTTAGAAACCAACCTTGAAGATTTTACCTAGAAGGTGAAATCTCATGCTTTTCTTTTCTCTCTTCATTTTCAAAGTTCTAAGCCATGATCTATCCATGGTTTAGGTTCTTTTTCATGGTTAGTAACATGTAGAATTTCGTTTGAGTTGTTAGGTATTTGGTGGAGGAAAACCGAACCTTAGGATGAGTGAAAGCAAACCATTAGTCTTCATTTAAGGTAAGAGGAAGGCTAATCTTATCATCCCTTGGTGGTGGTAAGAGGATGGATTAATTTGTGGTGTTTGTAGAATCCATAAGGATTCGGTGGTGATGTGGTTGTTTTGTGTTTATTTGTTAATTTTTGTGTTTGTTGGTAGTTATGTGGTAATTGTTAGTAGCTTTTCTTATTTGGTGATTGTAATAACCTTGCATGTCTACAAGCTTTATGTTGTATGTCTATAAGCTTTGATAATATTGCATGTGTTAGAATTGTATGATAAAGCATAGAATTGCATGATAATGTATAGGATGTGAACAACATGTCAAGGAAATGCATGTGTGTTCCAAAGAACACTCCATGATGGCTCACGGCCACTAACAAAAATGGAGGACCAAAATGTTCTCTTGATTTTCTTAAAAGGTGATTTAATTAACCTATGAGAATTAAGAAGGTTTCAAGTTGTTTAAGACAAGAAAAATGAATTTAGAAATCAAATGGCATAACCTATATTTTCGGCCAACAAGCCTAACTTCAACATTTTGATTTCTAAAATTATTTTCTAAGGTATAATTTAATCAATGTAGACAATACAAGAGACTTAACATGTATTTAGAAGGTGAAAAACAATTTAGAAATCAAATGCAAAGTTTTTATCAAATTCGGCCAACATGCCAAATTAGGTATTCATGATTTCTAAATTTTGTTCTAAGTTGTTTTCAATCAAGAAAAGGCAATATAAGTTAAAGTAAATTTTCTACAATGAGTTTTAAATAAATAAAGTGGTTAGAACTAAGTTTAAGAGGTTAATAGTAATAATCTTTACTGTAATAAGAAATACAGTAACTTTCAAAAATTTCTAACATATAGCTCATGCTATATTTTGAAGCATGTTAGTAATTTTCAAAAGGAATAATTATATGGTTTAAGAATTTAATAAACAGAATTTTTATGGTAAAATTAGGAAACCATAAATATAATTTTCTAAACAAAATACTGTCAATTTTTAGTAAAAACGGACAAATAAGATAGAAAAGATGTTCAAAAGACAGTATACGGTATGAAAAATATTATACGTAGTTTAAAAGTATTATTTAGTATTTCTGTTTATTTAAACAGTGATTTTTAAGGAATTCGGTCAAGCAAATGATTTAAAAATCTTACGCGATTGAGAAAACGTATTAAAAATCCTACGCGATTTTAAAAACAGAAAAACATATTTACGCGATTTCAAAACGATTATAAAAACGACGAGATTTTGAAAACGCGATAAAATTTCTACGCGATTGACCGTTACCATATTTATTCTTCGCTGTCGGGAAAATGTGAACCCGTACAGGATTTCATTATATTTGTTGCCAATGAGGGCAAGCTTTCGCTGTCGGGAAAATGAGAACCCGTAGAGGCTTTCTGCCATTGAGGGCATATTTTGAGGGCATTTTCGTAATTTCACATATTTGGAATTATGTATTTGTCTTTATGCCAATTTTTGGTGTTTTGGTTGACGAGACGAATCACATCGTGTTGTCGATGCGATAAACGTAGTGTGGTTCATTGTTCTAATGAACTTCGAGACTTTAGTGTACGGGACTCCACATGTGGACAGTTGGTAGCTCCGCTGGGCCGTGGTAAACCGATAGCACACTAATGGACTCGACACGCACTATATTTAATCGAGATTTGTGAAATCTAGTAGTACATTTGCTTGTAGTGCCACAACGTGAGACCGTGAACTACACCACGCCTGGATGATGGATTCCTGTGTCGTGGGGCTATAGACGCAACGTGTGACAGCGCAATAGTGGGTTGGGCAGCCGTGGTACTATTAGATTTTGCGGGTCGTTCTCTCTGATATCTTGGTGTGTTTTTAGCTCCATGGAGTAGGGTGTGTGTTATATTTATGTATTGGGATTTTATCTATCTATTTCATGTTATCTATTTATTTTATCTTATCTATTTATTTTATGTGATCTATTTATTTTGTTTTATATGTTTATTATATTGATTTATTTCTTTACTTTGTTTGTGTTATCTGTTGTTGCATTGTAGCATTTGTTTCTTATTTTATCTGTAATGGTGTATTTCTGGGATATTTATATCTTTTTGATTCTTTACGCTACTCTGTTATTTATTATTGTTATAGCTTTTCATATTGTATGAAATGTATATCTGTTGTTTGTCGTCTTCTTATTTGCCATGTTTGTGATGATTTTAGATTGTCTTACCTCTTTATTGTATGTGTTTCCTGTATATTTACTTTGTGCGATAAAGAGTTTGAGGAAGAAGAAAAGGAATAGCCTCTTGAGGTCTTGTACCCTGAGGAGGAGGAAGATCAGCAGACTGACGACCAGTTTTACGATCAAGAACCATCTGATCATCCATATCCGTTGGATTGATTAGTTTTGGTATGGCTGTGCCCGGATTTTTGGGGTTCGTGACGCTGGAGTTTCACGGTGGATCTCTATCGTGGAACATTAGAGGAGATAGAGACTCGGTGACATATGCTGGACGGATGACGGTGATCCTACGCCATAGATTTGATGGAGAGCCGATCATGACTACGACCGTGTTTCTACACTTAGAGTTACCCTTATCCATTAGGCGTCATTTTGGTGGTATGACCACTGAGCCTAGTGAGATAAGTATCGTATCGACAGCGCGATCACGTTATCGCCGAGAGTCGAGGCATCCAGGATATTTGTCCCCTGATGATCATTTTCATGATGAGAGTGATCCTTCAGAGGAGTGAATATGTTTGATGTTTTTTTTGGGCGCATCTGCGTATGGATGTATATATGGATACTTTTACTGTTTTTATTTACTGTGTCTATTTAAATATTTGTAATTGTAGTTGTAAGTTATTTGTATAACTTATAATTTAAAACATATGTATATTATGAGCAATGTTATTCTGTCTAATTTATGTTTTCCGCAATATTTTATTTTTATTAAACTGTCTATCAGGAATTACCTTACGACCCATATTATTATTTGTTAAACGTTTTACAACTTGGGTAGATTTTATTTCTATTTCTTTTATTTTCTTTTATGTGTGACATCCTCCAAAAAGGTGTTACAAAATGAAGTTTCCTTACACTTCACCTCAAAAACCTTAGAACTTGCTCTTGGAAAAACTCCTTGAAGATGAAAGATTTAGAACTTGCTCCAAACTACAAAGTGTCTTAGAATAAGGTATAGATTTAAGAAATATGGTTGTTTGAAATTAAAGAGTGAAGGAAGAGGAATTTAGGGTGCTTGGCCAAATGATCTTCTTAGGGAGAGAGAATGGAGTTTTCTCTTGTTTGCTTCTTGAAACTTGAGTGAAAAGATGAAGATGTGATAATGTGTAGTGTAGAAATGAATTATTTGGTCTCCTAATTCAATGCATGACCGAAACTTGCATGGAGAAGAATGGAAAGAAAAGTTTAAAAAGCTTTAACATTTTGGAATGATCATTAATGATCAATATGAAAAATAATTGGTGTCTTGAAACTTGGCTAAGCTCTTAAGCCACCAAAACCGTCCCCCCCTCTTCATGCACTCCAAATGTATGACAAATTTTACAAGCCATTATTTGAAGCATTCCTAACCAATGATTAGATCATTGGTTAGGATTAAGGTAGACTTTAGGTGTAGCTTTAGATTAGAAGACTTGATATAGGTCATTGGATCTTTCTCCTTTAAATCCTAGCCCTTAGATGTGTCTCCAAAATGAAGGGTCAAGATTACTCCTTCTTACTTTACATCCAATGGTCATAAATGGTCTTCGTCACTTTTTAAGACTAAATCTCCACCATTGATTAAATCTTCATCCAATGGTCATAAATGATCCATCTCCACCGTTGATTAAATCAAGATCAAGTCTCTAACGTTGATTAAATCGATGGTGGATATCCAAACCACCAAGGTTGACTAATTAGTATAATATTTATTTTTATCTGCTATTACCCGACTAATAATATTTTTACTGTATTTTTTTTATCGCCTGATAATTAAATACAGTACAAAACATAGTAAAAGAAAATTTTAAAAATTGTTTCCGGATTTAGGTTTAGTAAGATTCCTTGTCTCTGTCTAAACAGTACAAATTTTTCTAATTATAGAAAAATTTTCACTTGCGGGTCCCACCCCGGTCCCACATAAGGTCCACTGGGGCCCACAAATGACACTAAAATATAAAAATTTCATGATCACCCATAAAATCACAAAAATTAGAAAATTCATGAATATTAAATTAGATTACATAAAATAACTAAGACTTAGCAGTAATAATTAAATTACGTAAAAAAAATTTCGGTCCGAAAATTATTATTTTTCTGATACGGAGTAAATCACACCAAACGATCAAATGTACTGACAGAATATTCAAAATAATTTTACAGTACACAGAAATTACTAAACAGTAGAATTTTGTTAACTGTCAAAATTACTATCAAATATTTAGGAAGTTTGGGGTGTTACATGTGTGGTGAAAAATCCATAAAGATTTATTCACTTGTTTGTTTAAGGCTTTCTATGTTTATGATTGTTTGGTGATTGATATGCTTATTGCTTTGATAAGTATGCATGATTTTATATTATGATTTTGATTAATTTGTGATTAATTGCTTAATATGATTTTATTGTTTTCATAGTAAGCATGAACATGTGATGGTAGAAATATCATAAGTTATATGTTATATGATGATAATTATTTGGAAAGGAAAAATGTTTTGGTTCCAAAGAACCTTGAGGCTCACGACTTTTTGCTTGATATGGAATAAAGTATTTCAAATTATTTTACTAATCATGAGTTTTAGATGAGTAGGTAATAAGTTAATGATTTAAAGATTTGCAAAGAAAGTGGACAATGAAGTTATTTGTGATTTTCGGCCAATATGCCAAGAATGAGTAGATTAGAACAAGTATTTTTTAACATAATATTGAATGGATTAAAATAGCAAAGGATTTAAATTAAGAGATTTTGAGATATAAAAGTAAGAAAAGCTTATTTTTGGAATTAATTAATTTAGTGGATTTAGTTTATAAAATAGAAATAAATTGGTGACTTGAAGTTTACTGACATATAGCTCACCCATTGGGTTTTGAGGCGCGTTAGGAAATTTTAAGTTGGAATAATTGATTTAAAGGAAATATTGATTTTGGAAAAATAATGAAAAATATTACGTAGAAGATTTTTAAGTGAGAAAGTGTGGAATTTGAAGTTAGAAATTTTATAAATTTTTGGGAAAGTCCAAAATGATGTTTGGAATATTGAGAAATATTTTAGTTAAGTTAGCTTGAGAATCTACTTTAGTCAAAAGCCTATGTCTAGGTCAATCAACCATAGCTTCGTTTACCTAATTCACTATGTTTCCATGAGAACTAGCACAAACTCTACTCATTCAGTTCTATTCTCAACCACCTACTATGTATAGCTAAGAGGTATATTTTTATCTCATTAGCAAATTAACTTATCCAAGCCAATTGAATGAAATCATACATGTATCAACCATAAATATTATCTAAAATCCAAATTCCTATGTCTAGGTTCATCAAATTTCAACAAATCACTTAAAATTCGATCAAACTCTCAAGAGCATTAAGATCTATATGATTGAACTTAACCAAACATCAATATATACTCAAAGAAATACAAAATCATCAATATCCATACAAGGATTCAAAGTTACCCCTAAATATAGCTCAGCTAATCATTGAACATGAAAATCTAACAACAAAATCAGTGTTCAAAAGATAAGGGAAGAGAAGAAAACAAAGGAAAAAGGAAGGAAGCTCATGGATGTCATCTTCTATGAGTGAAACATCCTCCATAAAGAAGATGGCCTCTAACTTTGGCTCCCTAGGCCTCCAATATGCCCATAAATGAAGAACAAGCTGCAACTTCTCTAAACCCTAAACGACTCTCCTAAGAAAATTTGATAAAAATATATTTATAGGCTTAGTTTTCACGCTTCAAGCTATGACGTTACACAATACACGCCTCGACATGTAGAAAATTAGGTCACCAGCATCGTGGTGTTCACTTCCATGCTTCGCGGTGCTCTATCCTCAGGTCTCTTCGCCAGAACAGGTGAATGCACCATGTCGCGACGTCATAAAGCTCACGCCGCGACATTGAAGTGTTGGTCTTCAATTTGGCTTTCTCTTCCTATTTTTGCTTAAATGCTTTGTATATCATCTTGTTTGGAGTCCTTCCTATAATAGAGAAATCACCAAATTATTAGTAATTGCAAATCCACTTAATCTATAACAAAATAAACACAATTTGTTCAACTACATATAGGAAGGCATCAAAATTGAATATAACAAATATAAGTATAAAACCTTCCAAATATGCATACAACAAGGACTTAAGCACTCAATTAAAGCACAGATATGGGGCACAAATAACAACATTTTATGGAGTTATCACACCCCAAACTTAGACTTTTGCTTGTCCTCGAGCAAAACAAAGTATGACTAAGTAAACTTACTTTAACAATTTATATTCCAACATGCATTCAACAACTTTCAATTTTAATTTTCTCTTTAATATATAACAAGTGTAGAATGATTGCTTCAGTCCTTAATGAATGCTAAAATCTCGCAATCAACTCCACACATACACAACCCTAAACGTGCTAACAATCTAGCATCCTTTCATACAAATCACATTTTTCCACAAACATGCAAGATAAACTTCTCCTATTCAAATCATATACATCCAGATAAGTTTATAAGCATACATATATATGAATCATATAATCCACAAAATTGAATCTAAACTCTCTCTCCACTAATGTGAATCACACATCACTGAGGATCAAAAGGGTCTAACAATTTGTAATGTCAGGCCATGGTAATGGGCGTATGAAAGGAAAGGAAATGATATACAACAAACATTGAGAAACATAAACATGTTATTTCAAAACTTGAGCCATCAAGTGATACTATCAGGGTAATCAACAGTGAAAGAATAAAACTCACCAAAATCATGCAATACATTTTACACTTTTCTTAACTTATAACATTACCTTGCTTATTTTCTTTCTTTCTTTTTCCATGTTTTTCTTTTTTTTTCTTTTTTTTCTTACAAAGCAATGTTTTTTCTTTATTTACTGCATTTGGTTCCTTCAGACTCATTTTGTATTGAATATGCATTAATACCCTTAATCACTAGACTCACTTCAAGAAATAACATATCATGTACCTAACAAACAATGTTGGTAGGAAGAAAATGTAATGCTTTCACATGCATTAGAACGGTTAACAGGTTAACGAACACAATGGTGGTGAATGAAAAACATATAAGGCCAAACAATTATCAGGCTTCAAAATGGGACCTAGAGATATCATCATATCAGGGTAAGTTCAAAAGGCTCAATCGGTCCAAACAATGCCCTAATCATTTCCTCAGTCATGCACAATCTAGGATTTCGCCTCAAGAGAGTTTAAAAACAACTTCTAGGATAATTGAAACTCTACATGTACATCCATAAACCTTCTCTAGACATACATTCTTATCATTTTCAAAGTTACACTTGCATCTAAGTAGGATGTAATCATATATAAAAAGCAACTAAATTGTTTCACATGTTTCTGATCACATATGGTATTGCTAAAAGTAATCAAATCGCAACCATTTATGTCATTGAACAACCAATTTCACACTAGTATCAATTCAATCATGCATTAAAAATTAAAAAATTTTCCTCAAAAACCCACCAGTAATAGTCAAACTCAGTATATGATCATGATAAAATGGTGACTATCATTACTATATACTTAAAATATCAAAACATGTTACACAAATTCAACATTATAATAACAACAACATGTAATGATACTCCCCCAAACCAGATTGAAACAGTGTCCTCACTATCCATGGCTCTAGGGTACTTGAGCCTATAAAAATACTAAAAATATGAGAGTTCAGTATTAAAAATAATAATATGAATAAAAGAATGTAATATGAACAAGAAAAAATGTAATATGAACAAAATATGTGCAAAACAGGGCATTGTAACATCCCAACTTTTGGGTAAAAGACCGTTGTGTCCCTATTTTACTGTTTCTTGTTTTTCTGTATGAAATACAGAAAAATAATACTGTTTGTTATTTTATTTGGTAGTTTTACATAATTTGTTTTGATACAGTAAAATAAAAATTTTATCAAATTGCTGTTTTAAATTTTTCTGTATCAAAAACAGATGTATAATACTGTCTAGTATTTTATATAATCATTTTTCGTATTTTTCTTCAAGACAGTGAAATAAAATTTTTCTTGAGTCTGCTGTTTTAATTTTTTTGAAAGATATACAGCTATATAATACTGCTGGATATTTTATTTGAACGTTTTGGACGATTACCTACGTTGTGGAAAAAATAGAAAAATGACCGTTACGTCCCAAACGTCTTGTTTTTTTGCTTTTGCTTTGTTTTTAATTGTTTTCTTCTTGATTTAATGTCCGATAATACCGTCTGTCGTGATTTTATATGGACTTTTTGTGTGATTTTCTCCGGGGTAGGAAAATAATATTTTTCCTGACCGGGAAAATCTGTTTTTAATTATTCGGAGGCGGGGATCTTACTAAACCCAATTGAATGAGCCTAAAATTAATCTTTTAATTTTTAGGATTTAATCAAAAAAAAATAATTTTATATTATTATAATATTATTTTATTAGTCAAGTATAAATAAGTGACGGCGGACCGGAAATATTTTGCGGGACCCACGTTTAGTCATTGAGTCTTTGTACACGTGGACCAATGAGGAGGCTGGTCAAAATTGGTGGCTATGACTCATCGCAACGGACCAATAGGACGATGACACGTGGCGTGACACCTCGGATCATGATTCGGCAGCTTCTAGAAGGTTCCGGAAGTGCGACTCGGCCGCGTGACTCACCGCGGTGACTCGCCGGATTCCCACGAGAAGTTTCTCTGATGACTCAGTGCTGTGACTCACCATTGATGACGCAGCCAATGATGCAGTTGTGATGCAGTCAGTGACTCAGCATGCTGACTCGCCATGCTGACTCACCCGTTCTAGAAAATTCCACGATGACTCATCATACTGACTCATCGTAGTGAGTCACATATTCTAGAAATTTCTCTTTGATGACTCGCTTTATGACTCATCAAGGGCAATCAGTAGAAAAATGATCAATAATAATTTCTACTCTGCTAGTATAAGATAAAAATCTATGTATATTTTATCACCCATTAGACAATAGACATTGACTTTATAAGCAGTAATTGTTGTTCATTGCTTATGATATACCGAAAAAATATCCTAAGCCTTCATCTTTTTCCTAGAGTCTATAAATAGGAGAGCCTTGGCTCATTTTCAACTTTGGCAAGAAGCTCTCACCTTCCTTTTCTCTCCATGTGCTCCACGGCTATGGCTTCCAAATGGAGACAATCTCCACCCATTCACCTCATTTACTCTTCTACACATCATTTTCTCCAAAGAACCAAGACCAAGCAACCAAAATTCTCTCCTTTTCTCTTCCCCTTGATTTCGGCCAACCCCTCAAAAATCCTTTTCCAAGCTTCAATAATTTTAAATGACCATAGATCTTGAATTTCCATGCCTTTCTAAAGAACTTTCATGTTGGAAGTTTTTCCTAAATCTTCCATTTTCTACCTTGTTCTTCAAAGCTCAAGTTTGAAACCATGAAGGTGAAATTCTTTAATCTTCATGTTTCTATCCATTTTAAAGTTTTAATCATGATTTTAATCCATGATTATTCTAGTTTAGAGCCTTAGGTATTAATATTGTATGTTTTCTTTGTTTTCAAGGAGCTCTTGGAGGAGGAAGCTTGCTTGAAGGAGACATACAAAGGACTTGGAGGTTTCTACAAGAGGTAAGAGGGAGATTACCCTCATCAACCAAGTGTTGGTGGTGAGGAATATATGTGGTTGTGCTTGTAGAATCCATAAGGATTCGGTGGTGTGCTTGTTTTGATGTGTTAATTATTTGTGTGTTTGATAATTTGGTGCTTACTAGTAGGTTGTTGTGTATTTGTTAGTAGTCTTCTTATGTGATATTTGTAATAATTGCATGTCTACAAGCTTTAATTTGCATGTCTACAAGCTTTGATAATATGGCATGTGTTAGAAATGCATGATAATATATAGGATGCAAATAATATGTCAAGGATTGCATGAGTGTTCCAAAGAACACACTAACAAGGCTCACGGCCATGATCCAAATGGGGAACCAAAATGTTCTCTTAATTTTCTTAAAAGGTGACCTAATTAACCTAAGAGAATTGGTAAGATATCCATTTGTTTAGATTAAGAAAAATGAATTTGGAAATTAAATGGCATAACCTTACATTTTCATTCAACATGTCTAACTTCAACACTTTGATTTCTAAAACTATTTTCTAGGGTAAGGATTAAATCAATGTAGACAATACAAGAGATTAAACATGTATTTAAAAGGTGAAAAATAATTTGGAAATCAAATGCAAAGTTTTTATCAAATTCGGCCAACATGCCAAATTAGACATTCATGATTTCTAAAATTAATTCCAAACTATTTTCAATCAAGAAGAAGCAATACAAGTTAAAGTAAATTTTCTACAATGAGTTTTAAAGAAATAAAATAGTTAGAATTAAGTTTAAGAGGTTAATACTAATGGTTTTTACTGTAAGAAGAAATACAGTAGCTTTATAAAATTTCTAACGTATAGCTCATCGTGTGTTTTGAAGCACGTTAGGAATTTTCAAAAGTATAATTATTTGGCATTAATAAAAATGAAAAGAACTTTTAAATGGTAAATTTAGGAAACCATTATTATCATTTATTAAATAAAATACTGTCAATTTTTAGTAAAAACGGATAAATAAGACAGAAAAGATGTCCAAAAGACAGTATACGCTATGAAAAATATTCTACGTATTTTGAAAGTACTAAATATTATTTCTGTTTGTTTTAAACAGTTATTTTAAGGAAGTTGGACAAGAAAACGATTTAAAAATCTTACGCGATTGAGAAAACGTATTAAAAATTCTACGCGATTTTGAAAACAGTAAAATATATTTACGCGATTTAAAAACGTTTATAAAAATGACGAGATTGTGAAAACGCGATAAAATTTCTACGCGATTAACCGAAACTGTATATTTTATACCGTTGAGGGTATTCAGTATATTTATCATTTCTTTTCTTTTCTTTCGCTGTCGGGAAAATGTGAACCCGTACAGGTTTTCTTTATATATATATATTTGTTGCCAATGAGGGCAAGCTTTCGCTGTTGGGAAAATGTGAACCGTACAGGCTTTGTATATTTTTCTTTCTCGCTGTCGGGCTATGAGGTGAACCCGTACAGGCTTTAGTTTGATTGACGAGGTGAATAACATCGTATTGTCGGTGTGATAAGCGTAGTGTGGTTCGAAATTGAATGGACTTGGAGGCATTAGTGTGCATAAATCCATATGTGGACAGTTGGTTGCTCTTCTGGGCCGTGGTAATTGGCAACACACTAATGGACTCGACACACACTATGTTTAATCGAGATCCTGTAAAGTCTAATAGTACATTGCCTGTAGTGTCACAACGTGAGACCGTGAACTACACCACACCTGGATGGTGGATTCCCAGTGTCGTGGGGCTATAGACGCAACGTGTGACAGCGCAATAGTTTGGTTGGGCAGCCGTGGTACTAATAGATTTTGCGGATCATTCGCTCTCTGATGTCTGTTTGTTTTTAGCTCCATGGAGTAGGATTGTGTCATCTTGCATATGTTTATATGCTGTACATTGTGATCTTTTATCTATGATCTTTTATCTATGATCTTTTATCTATGATCTTTTATCTATGATCTTTTATCTATGATCTTTTATCTATGATCTTTTATCTATGATCTTTTATCTGTGATCTTTTATCTGTGATCTTTTATCTGTGATATTATATGTTTATATGTTGTAATTTTGTCTGTACATGGTTATCTTTTACTTGCGATATTATATGTTGTTGGTATATTTAATCTTCCTTTTATATTGTTATGATTTACTGTTATGATATTTTATATGGTATGAATTGTTATATCTATCCTGATAATGTTATTGCTGTTTATTTTATTAGGTTATATGCATATTAGAAATATTTGTAAATTGATAACATGACTATAATTGTGATATCTGTGTGTATGGAATGACTTTGTCATTCGAATCATTCTTTGCTACCGTACTGGTATTGGTGAAAGGGGATCTCACCTCTTTCCTGTATTGTTTTTGTTGTGTTGTCTTGTGTTGTTAAAATCGTATAGTAGGCGGAGTAAACCTATTGGAGGCCATATTCTAAAGATGGTGACGGCGTCGATGAGTGACCTTCAAACTTCAACAGGATGCAGTTGGTGGAGACATGGATCTTGTAGGTTGGGTTTTTCTCGGTAGTGTTATTACCGTGCTGTTAGTAGTAACCTTCATTAGGTTTGCTACTGTTTTTCTGAGTCTGTAAATTGCATGTTTTACTTTTATAATGAATATTTGGTGATATTTATATTATGTGTATTAATTAATTCAATTTAATTTCGGTTTTTCTTATAATTTTTGGTAAGTCTATATTTCCGCGAAATGAAATTTTAAAATTCATCTTTTAACAATCAAAACTTTTATAAAATGATTTCAGTTGATTTTATATTTTATTTAAAATGTGACGCCCTACGGAGGGTGTTACAGGCATCACGTTGCAGTGTATAACATCCACGCCATGACATTCAACTTAACCCAATAACGTTATGGCATTCAACATCCACTCCATGAGTCTTGGGAATAAGGAATGAGAACTTGGAGTCGTCTCCGGTCATGTGCTTGGAGCAACCACTATCGAGGTACCAGTTTGAGGTTTTGGCCTTCAAGCACACCTACAACACATGTTTAATTTTTAAATTTTGGTACCCAAATTTTCTTGGGTCCTTGTGTATTAGTTTTGGGTATAGTACCCGTAGGAACCCAAACCATTTTAGTACTAATTTTTGTGTTAATGTTTTTCCTTGCATTACATGTTGAGGCACTGTGTCCTTGCTTCCCACAATAAAAACACTTTATAAAAGGGCTACTTGAAGTACTTGAATGAACAAAGAGATTTTTATAAAATTTTTTGTTGATTTTTAGGATTATACCCTATCCCAGCTTTTTGAAAAGCTACTCTTTATTTCCCAACAAAATATTTAAATTATCTCTTCCAAAAGTGAATTTAGAAAAGGTGTTCTTTAAGTCTTCAATTTCTTTTTCAAGAACATGACAAGATGAACAAGATAAAGATATAGAAGCATGTGAAGAACGAGTTGTGCATGCATCAATTAATCCTAATGTCTCATTTTCAGTTTTTAATTCTTCAATTTCTTTATGTAAAATAAGAAATTGATTTTCTAAAGAAGAAATTATTTTCTTAGATGAAGAGACTAATTTAGTGAGCCTTAGTGATTCATCATGTAATTCTTCCAAAGCATCTTGTAATTCATCATAAGAATGAGATAAGTCACAGTTAGAAATTACCTCAATGTCGCTTTCTTGTTCTTCTTCTCCTTTGGCCCTAAGACATGGATGAGCTTCCTCGCTTTCTGAGCTTTCAGTTGAGTCTATATCATTGTCATCCCATGCTATGTAGGCTCTTATTCCTTTTCTTTCCTTGAAAGGTTTCTTCTCAAATTTCTCCATCTTCTTTTGATAAATTGGGCACTCCATCTTCATGTGTCCTAATTTTTCACACTCAAAGCAAGTTGGGGTTGAAAATGTTCCTTCCCCTTTATGATGGTTTTTCTTTGGAGGGAAAGACGGTCTTATTTGGTTTCCCTTCTTCCTAAGAAATTTTCTTACCAGAAGACTGAGATTTTCTTCATTTAGCTCAAGATGTTTTGTGCCTTCTCCATCCTCGTCATTATCTTCAATTGTTGAAGAGCTTGCTTTGACAACAATTCCTTTCTTTTTCTTATCAATTTCTTCACTTTTATCAAGTCTGTTTAACTCCAATTCATGCTCTTGAAGTTTCCCAAAAAGAGTAGCAAAAGTCATAGTTGCCAAATTTCTTACCTCTAAGATAGCTGTCACCTTAGGCTGCCAAATCTTACTCAAACATCTCAACACTTTATTAATAAGATCTTCGTTAGAAAAGGTCGTACCTAATGAAGCAAGATGATTAACAATGTAAGTGGACCTCTTTTGCATTTCTTGAATTCTTTTTCCTGGTTCATTCTAAATAATTCATATTCATGGGTGAGAGTGTTTATTCTCGACCTTTTTACTTCACTAGTACCCTCATGGGTAACTTGTAAAGTATCTCACATTTCTTTGGCAGTTTTACCATTTGAAATTCTGAAAAATTCATCATATCCCAAGGTTGTGATAATGATGTTTTTAGCTCTTAAGTTATATTAAACATTTTTTTTATCTTCATCAGTCCATTCACTTCTAGGAGTTTTAACTTTTACACCATCGACCACGCGTGTGGGAACAAACGTGTCGTTTTCAACAACATCCCACACATCTAGATCAATAGCTTCAATAAAAAATTTCATTCTTTCTTTCTAATAGGCATAACCATCCCCATTGAAAGATGATGTTCAGTTTATGGAAGATCTTTCTAAAAAACCACTTGAAGAAACCATGTACTCTTGAAGCTACTAAGCTCTTTATACAAGAGTCTAGCTCTGATACCACTTATTACTAAGTGACTCTAGTACTCAAGAGGGGTTAAGGGAATTTTAAACACGTTTATTCAAATAACTCTAGGGTTATTCGAATAACCCCTAATAAGAGTAGATTATGATGACTTGGTTTATTCAAATAAAGAGGGCTTTATTTGAATAACCATGTTGAAAAACATTTATAAACACTTTAGAAAACTTCCCAGATGGTTTTCAAAAAACACAAAAAACTTTTAATTAATTCTTAAAAACCATTTTTATCTTCATTATCTTGCAAAATCAATGAGATATCCAAAAAGGTTTCGTAAAAAAAGACTCTAAGTTCTAAAGCTAATCTTGAAGTTCTTGGACTTGGTCTTCCCATTATCTTCATGTTTGTTATCATCAAAACCAATCTTTAATGTCTCATAGTCAATCACACTTCTATCTTGAATTACCCTTAGTAGTACTTTAACATACACTAAAAAGCATATATAAGAGGTCCAAGCAAGTAGGAAACCCCATATCAACAAGAACATATATCTTGACATTTTCTAGTTTGTCATCTAAAAAGGATGATTTTCATAGATGCACCAAATACACATCCTAACTTCTAAAATTCAGAAATTTTATAAGTGTAATGCCCATTTTTCTAGGAGAAGAAGGAACGTCACACCATAATAAAGTGAAACATAATGCGGAAAATATATAAATAAAATCGTAAATTAAGACCCAGTTCATTTAAATATTATAATAAATAAACTCCTTCAAATAGTACATGTATAATAATTGGGTAGCGTATATACATATATTTTTTTTTGTTAACGAATAATTAAATATAGTTACAGTAGAAGTCAACGAGAAAGAAAATCATACATTCACATATTATATATATATATATGCATCAAGCCAGTTTAATTACATCATCATGTATACAAAAACAAAAGCTTTACCCACCTCAAGATGTTTACAAAATATACAGCCCATCAAAATAGTAAAATATCAGGCTTCCCAAAAAGATATACGGATAGCCATCAGTAGCTACCAATAGTACCAGCCCCTAAGACTTATGAGAAGGAACCGTAGCAGGATCCTCCTCAGGGTCTTCCTCGTCAGATGAGATCATCATCAGAGTGACCGAATTTCGAGCAGAGGCTTGAGCAGTGGATAGGAATGAATACTCCTGTAGGGTGTAATAGAGATCATCCCATAGATCATGGATAGGTAGGTAAAACTCTAAGTAAACAAAAGCAGTAAAATAAAAAACAGGCGGGTCATAGCGACCCCAAGCTAGTGACACTGTCAACTCCCCGTGGTAGATGCAATGGTCTGTGCGCAAGTTTATATGCCAATAATCAGGACCTCCGTGAAAGGTCATGCTTACATATCCCAAAAATCTACGTGGACGTGACGACATTTTCAAGCAATCTCTAATCGTAGTCAGGTCAGAAACCAAGAAACTCAGGCGCTTCCCCTTCCTTGCAAATATCTTCTCAGAAGCACAAAAATGCAACAGAAATGCAGGTATACAGGAAAGAGGTGAGACACCCAGCATTCAATACCAATACGGCAGTAAGAAAACAGGACAGCATTGGGCGCCTATATAACATCACAACCCATATAATTATCAACAGTAATTATAAAATAAGCAGTAAGAGAACAACCACAATAAGTGATAGCAAAGGTAAGCAATAAAAGATAAACAACACTAATATCTCAAGCAATCAACAGTTCAACAATCAGATAATTATTACAACATTAAAAATAATAATTTAACAGTCATAAGTGCTCATGCCAGATGAAATATGAGACTGATAATGCATAATGCATATGGTACCAAAATCCTACTCCATGGAGCTAAACATAAACATTCGGAGAGAATGATCAAGGAGTCATGTCAGTATCTTGTTAGCCTTAAAATAAAATGCTTATCAGAAAAATAATATTTAGCACAACATAGCTTATACATGGCACCTCAACAAGATTGCAATATAGGATAGCGTCTCGGTCTGGATCGTCAGTGTGTTTGCATCGGTCTATCCCACGGCCCCAGTGGAGCTACCACTGTCTATTGTGAGACACCCACACCCCGACACCCCCAAGGTCAACAACATGACCTACGCTTAGTCTACTCGCATCCGCACTAAGGTGTAATTTAATCTCCTAGGCATGCACCGTCTTTACAACAAAGTCCAACAGACATTCACAAATGCATGATGACTCAATGTACATCATGTATATTCATCAATAATATATTTTTCATAAAACATTGTATATCATGTATATTCATCAGTAGTATACTTCTCATAAAACATACCACAATGGCATATAATCAATCCTCAATAGCATCATACCACAATTTTTGTCAATTAAACATTAACAGGTATTTGGTCCCACACATGGACTCAAAATGACATAAAAATCAATTCTTAATAACATCACACGTTTATAAGATTCAACTCAAACCACAATTTCATTTCATGAATCCATAATTCCTAATTTCCTAAGTCTTGATTAATTACACAAATTTTGGGTCAAAGAAACCCTTAAAATCGTGGCCCCTCTCAAGAAGTAATACTTAATCAATTTCTTCCATCACATTATTAATTACATATGTCTAAATTACTTAATTCACAAGGATGCACAAAAGCACCACTTGAACCCAAAAATCCCTTAGAGGCCGTGAGCCTCCCTTGAGCAACAAAACACGATTTTTTTCTCCATTCATGCATCAATCCTTTAACACCTAAATTCACAAGTTTCATTTCATACAAGAATTAACTCAAACCCCTTAAAATTTTGGTCAAAATCGTGGCCTCCCCAAATGGTAGGAAACCCTAAATTTTCTATTCATCCAATCCAAGCAATCTACCATCATCAAGACATTCAAAACAACCAACATTACCATATAAATCAAATAGGCACACATCATGAAAAATAGACATACAAAGAGAGCAATCCTTTATAGATTCCTCCATCAACAACCACTCAAAAGTTCTCTCACCACCAATAATGGTTGAAGTAAGTAAATCTCCCTCTTACCTAAAGGAAGAACACGAAAATCAGCTCCTTGCTTGCTCCTTGGTGGTTCGGTTTTGGAATCCCAAAAACCCTAGAAATCAAACTCAAAGAATCAACACTAATGGCTTGAAAAAGAAAAGATCCATGGCCAAGAATATGACCATAGAAACAAAAAATAGGAAGAAAAAGTGCAGAATCACAGATTTACCTCCAAAGTTTCAAGCTTTGTTCTTGAGAAAATGTGAAGAAGATGATGGATTTTCAAGATAATCTCTGAAGAAAAAATGTTTAGAATGAGAAGAGAAGTATAGAAATGGTGGTAGTGAAGCAAGAAAATGAAGAATGGTCACCAATGGGCTGCAAACCGTGGAGAGGAGAAAAGGAAGAGAGGAAAATGGAGAGAAAAAGATGAAGAGAAAGTGAAGAGAGAAAAAGGGTAATAGCTTTTTTGTGATTTTGATTTTAGGAGTAAAGTGTGATAAGGAAAAACCAAATTTTGGCTTCCCCCCAAAGGCCCTAAGCCGTAGCAATGAAGAGAGAAGGAGAGGGAGGGATTAGCTTCTCCTACAAGTTTTGGGCATTTTAGTCATTTGTGGTCAAAGCTTCCATGAGAAGCTTTGATTAAAATATATTATTTTTGAATCAAAAGTGATTTGATTTGACATAAAGTAGATTATCTTAGGATAAGATAGAATTTCTACTACAAGTTATTATCCAATGGACAATTGTTACAGTTGACAGAAGTCAGTGTTAATTGTCCAACAAATAATAAAATACACATCGATTTTTATTTATCAAATAAAAATTTGAAAAATGTAAAACCTCGTAAATCATGTTCCAGCCTCGGATTTAGTAAGATCTCCTGTCGATGTTTCCACATATCAAGGTTCTTGGGGAAAATATCTCATTTCCCCGGCTCTGCTCAATGTGCATGTAAAATGAGGAATAATATTAAAATATTCTGCGTTCACAGAAAAATCTAGAAAAATTCACAAAAATAAAAAATATTATAAAATGATTATTTACAATAAAATAAATAAATTTTGAGGTGTTACAACTCTCCCCTTCAAATAAAAATTTTGTCCTCGAAATTTTCATACCTTAGAATAGTTGTGGGTATTGCTCCTTCATTTTGTCTTCTAACTCCCAAGTTAAATCTCCAGCTGTTTCATTCCAGATCACTTTTACCAATGGGATGTCTTTCCCTCTGAGTTGCTTCATCCTCTTGTCCTCAATCCTTACAGGGGTTATCTCATAAGTCAAGTTTTCCTTTAATTGTACCATGTCAGGTGCTATGACATGATCAGGGCTAGGAATGTATTTTTGAAGTTGTGACACATGAAAGACATTGTGGAGATTTGAAAGAAAAGGTGGTAAAGCTATTTGGTAAGCAACTGGACCTATCCGGTGAAGAATTTGGTAAGGTCCAAGGAATTTAGAAGTAAGCTTTCTAGACTTAAGAACTCAGTCGACCCCAGTCGTAGGCGTGACTTTCAAAAACACATGCTCTCCTTCTTCAAATTCCAGAGGTTTTCTCTTTTTGTCCACATAGCTCTTTTGTCGACTTTGAGCCATCCTCATCTTCTCCTGAATCATCTTGACTTTCTCAATTGTCTGCTGTATAAGATCAGGTCCAATGGTAAGTCGCTCACCATCCTGGTACCAACACAAAGGTGTTCTGCACCTTCGCCCATACAGAGCCTCATAAGGCACCATTCCTATGCTCGAATGGTAACTGTTATTGTAGGTGAACTCTACCAATGGTAAAACTTTATCCCAACTTCCAGTCTATTCCAAAGCACAAGCTCTAAGAAAATCTTCCAATGATTGAATTATCCTCTCTGATTGACCATAAGTTTGGGGATGATATACAGAACTTAAACGTAGCTTCGTTCCCATCGCTTCTTGAAGATTTTGCCAAAACTTTGACATGAATCTTGGATCTCTATCAGAAGTGACACTAGTGACAATTTCACCGATGTACAACTGAGTTAGCTTCTCTAATGAATACCTTATATTGATTAGTAAGAAATGTGCTGACTTCGTGAGTCGATCCATAATTACCCATATTGAATCATAATCCTTTTCTGATCTTTGGCAATCCAACCACAAAGTCCATTGCAATACTATCCCACTTCCATTCGGGAATAGCTAGGGGTTGTAACATTCCAGATGGTCTCTGATGTTCAACCTTCGCTTTATGACAAACTAGATAGGAAGACACACATTTGGCAATATCTCTTTTCATTCCGTGCCACCAGAATAACTTCTTCAAATCTTGGTACATCTTGGTTATTCCTGGGTGTATACTCAACTGACTCATGTGAGCATGTTCGAGTATGTACCTCTTAAGTTCTTGATCCTTGGGTACACAAACTCTACCTCTGAACCTTAAAATTCCATCGTTTCCTTCCTCTAAGGTCATTGCACCACCTTGCTCTATCAGTTCCCTTTCTTCTTATAAGAACTTGTCAACTTTCTGCTTCTCTCGAATATCTTCTATTAAATCATTTGAGATTGTGACCATGTTCATACAAATCTTTCCCGGTGTCAATTCCACAAAAGACCATATATCTCTGAACTGTTCTATCAAATCCTTTTCTTTGATCATCATAGCAGAAACACTAACCATTTTCCTACTTAAGGCATTGGCCACAACGTTTGCCTTCCCAGGGTGATAATGAAGTTAGAAATCATAATCTTTTAGGAACTCTAACCATCTTCGTTGTCTCATATTCAACTCCTTCTGATCATACAAATATTTCAAGCTCTTGTGGTCGCTAAAGACGTTGAACGTTGCTCCATAAAGAAAATGTCTTCATATCTTTAAAGCAAATACAACAGTAGCTAATTCCAAGTCGTGTGTTGGGTAATTCTTCTTATGCAACTGTCTCGAAGCATAAGCCACCACTTTTCCGTTTTGTATAAGAACACACCCCAATCCTTGGTATGAAGCATCACAATATACTTCGAACAGTTCACTTGGATCAGGTAGAACTAACACTAGTGAAGTAGTTAGTCTCCTTTTCAGCTCTTAAAAACTTTCTTCGCAAGCATCCGTCCACTCAAAGGCTTGATTCTTCCTTGTGAGTTAAGTGAGAGGTCCAGCTATCTTAGAGAATCCTTCAACGAATCTCCGGTAATATTCAGCTAATCCCACAAAGCTCCAAATTTCTGTCACTGTTTTTGGCCTTTCCCATTACAGAACAGCTTTTACTTTTGATGGGTTTACAACAATTCCTTCCTTTGAGATCACATGGCCTAAAAACTTAACCTCGTCTAGCCAAAATTCACACTTTGACAATTTGGCGTACAACCTATTTTCCTTCAGAATCTGAAGAACTATGATGAGGTGTTCAGCATGATCCTCCTGATTTTGAGAGTAGATCAGGATATCGTTGATGAAGACAACCACGAACCTATCCAAGTAAGGACAAAAGATCCTATTCATATAGTACATGAATATAACAGGTGTATTCATCATACCAAAAGGAATCACCAGATACTCGTAGTGACCATAACAAGTACAAAAAGTTGTTTTGGGAATATCCTCCACCTTTACTCTGATCAAATGGTAACCTAATTGCAGACCAATCTTAGAAAACATTGTTGTTCCCTTCAATTGATCCATCAAGTCATCTATCCTTGGAAGTGGATACTTATTCTTGATCGTGACTTTATTCAACTAGCGATAGTCCACACACAATCGCGAAGTACCATCCTTCTTCTTAACAAGCAATATCGGCGCTCCTCATGGCGACACGCTAGGTCTAAAAAATTGCTTCTCCAAGAGTTCTTCTAATTGCTTCTTGAGTTCAACTAGCTCTGCTAGTGATATTCTGTAAGGTGCTATAGAAATAGGACCAGCTCCAGGCATAAGGTCAATGGTAAACTCTATCTCCTTCTCCGGCGATAAACCAGGTACATCTTCAGGAAAGACTTCGGGAAACTCTCTAACCACTGGAAGTGCATTCACATATGCCATATTCTTGACTTTTAAAGAAGATAATAGCATGTATCCCTGAGCTCCTTTTTTCAAGAAAGCTTTTACTTAGTTGGCCGTCAAAAATCTAGAACTCTCATCCAAAAGGAAAACTATGGTTTTAGTAGAACAATCTAACAGGACATGGTTAGAAGATAACCAATCCATTCCTAAGATTATGTCTAATTGGGAAAGAGGTAAACAGAACAAATCAATAGACAAGATTCGACCTTCAACAATCAAAGGACACTCTAAACAGACTTTGGTGGTAACAACAGGTTTAGCAGTAGAGGTTGAAACAGTCAAGTCAAAAGGCAATGAAGACACAGGTAAACCAAGTCTTTTCACACAGTCGTACGAAATAAAAGAATAGGTTGTCCTAGAGTCATACAGCACAATTAAAAGATTACCCTTTATCGTACCTTCTCCTTGAATACCTCCCAAGTAATTGCTCGGCCTTCAGTTTCCAGTAATCTTTGTTCTCCAGTCCACCAGTCTTCTGTGTCTCTAACCAACATAAACGCAGCATAAGTCACCTTTTTATCATCGGTACAGTTCATGCCTCTAAAAACTTTTTCCAGCTCCTTAATCCAAAGAGTAGCTTTCTCAGGATCAAATTCTCCCTTGAATTATGGAGGATTATTACGATGAAATTTAGCCAAGTTTTGAGCATCAGCAGTAGCTTCCAACTATTGTGCAGTTCCCTCTTGCTGTTGAGCAGTCTGCTGGTTCTATTGCAGCATGGCCTTAGCCATCTTTTGAATCGTCTCGATCGCTGTAGTCATATCCCATCTACGAGTCATATCTCTTTTCAAGTCAAACTATACAAAACATAAGAAAAAGTCAGATGCATCCTTTCGGAATACCAAACACAGAGAGTCACACAGCACAAACAAGACAGTTCAAAACCACAAAACCCAAAAGAAAACTCAAACCGGGACTCTAATACTAAGACAGTGTAACGCCCCTTTTTTCTAGGAGAAGAAGGAACGTCACACCATAATAAAGTGAAATATAATGTGAAAAAAATATAAATAAAATCGTAAATTAAGACCTGATTCATTTATATATTATAATAAATAAACTCCTTCAAATAGTACATGTATAATAATTAGGTAGCATATATACATATTTTTTTTTTTTTGCTAATGAATAATTAAATATAGTTACATGAGAAGTCAACGAGAAAGAAAATCATACATTCACATATTATATATATATATATATATATATATATATTATTTGCGTCAAGCCTTTTAATTACATCATCATGTATACAAAAACAAAAGCTTTACCCACCCTAAGATGTTTACAAAATATACAGCCCATCAAAATATCAAAACATTAGGCTTCCCAAAAAGATATATGGATAGCCATCAGTAGCCACCGACAGTACCAGCCCCTAAGACTGACGAGAATGAACCGTAGCAGGATCCTCCTTAGGGTCTTCCTCGTCAAATGAGATCATCATCGGAGCGACCAAATTTCGAGCAGAGGTTCGAGCAGTGGATAGGAATGAATCCTCCTGTGGGGTGTAATAGAGATCATCCCACAGATCACGGACAAGTAGGTAAAACTCTAAGTGAACAAAAGTAGTAAAATAAAAAACAGGCGGATCATACTAACCCTAAGCTAGTGACACCGTTAACTTCTCATGGTAGATGCAACGGTCCGTGCATAAGTTTATATGCCAACAATCAGGACCTCCATGAAATGTCATCCTTGCATATCCCAAAAATCTACGTGGACGTGACGACATCTTCAAGCAAGCTCTAATTATAGTCAGGCCAAAACTAGGAAACTCAGGCGCTTCACCTTTCTTGTGAATATCTTCTCAGAAGCACATAAATGAAACAGAAATACAGGTATACAAGAAAGAGGTGAGACACCCAGCATTCAATACTAATATGGCAGTAAGAAAACAGGACGGCACTGGGTGCCCACATAACATCACAACCCATATAATTATCAACAGTAATTATAAAATAAATAGTAAGAGAAAAACCATAATAAGTGATAGCAAAGGTAAGCAATAAAAGATAAACAACACTAATATCTCAAGCAGTCAACAGTTTAACAATCAGATAATTATTACAACATTTAAAATAATAATTTAACAGTCATAAGTGTTCATGCCAGATGAAATATGAGACTGACAATGCATAATGCATGTGGTACCAAATCTTACTCCATGGAGCTAGACATAAACATTCGGAGAGAATGATCAAGAAGTCATGTCAGTATCTCGTTAGCCTTAAAATAAAGTGCTTATCAGAAAAATAATATTTTGCGCAACATGGCTTATACATGGCACCTCAACAAGATCGCGATATAGGACAACGTCTCGGTCCGGATCGTCGGTGTGTTTGCATCGGTCTATCCCACGGCCCCAGTGGAGCTACCACTGTCTATTGTGAGACACCCGCACCCCGACGCCCCCAAGGTCAACAACATGACCTACGCTTAGTCTACTCGCACCCGCACTAAGGTGTAATTCAATCTCCTAGGCATACACCGCCTTTACAACAAAGTCCAACGGACATTCACAAATGCATGATGACTCAATGTACATCATATATATTCATCAATAATATGTTTTTTCATAAAACATTGCATATCATGTATATTCATCAATAGTATACTTCTCATAAAACATACCATAATGGCATATAATCAATCCCCAATAGCATCATAACAAAATTTTTGTCAATTAAACATTAACAGGTATTTGGTCCCACACGTGGACTCAAAATGACATAAAAATCAATTCTTAGTAACATCACACGTTTATAAGATTCAACTGAAACCACAATTTCATTTCATGAATCCATAATTCCTAATTTTCCGAAGTCTTGATTAATTACACAAATTTTGGGTCGAAGAAACCCTTAAAATCGTGGCCCCTCTCAAGAACTAATACTCAATCAATTTCTTTCATCACATTATTAATTACATATGTCTAAATTGCTTAATTCACAAGGATGCACAAAAGCACCACTTGAACCCAAAAATCCGTTAGAGGCCGTGAGCCTCCCTTGAGCAACAAAACACGATTTTTTTTTTCCATTCATGCATCAATCCTTTAACACCTAAATTCACAAGTTTCATTTCATACAAGAATTAACTCAAATCCTTTAAAATTTTGGTCAAAACTATGGCCTCCCCAAATAGTAGGAAACCTTCAATTTTCTATTCATCCAATCCAAGTAATCTACCATCATCAAGACATTCAAAACAACCAACATTACCATATAAATCAAATAGGCACACATTATGAAAAATAGATATACAAAGAGAGCAATCCTTTATGGATTCCTCCATCAATAACCACTCAAAAGTTCTCTCACCACCAATAATGGTTGAAGTAAGTAAATCTCCCTCTTACCTAAAGGAAGAACACAAAAATCAGCTCCTTGCTTGCTCCTTGGTGGTTCGATTTTGGAATCCCAAAAACCTTAGAAATCAAACTCAAAGAATCAACACCAATGGCTTGAAAAAGAAAGGATCTATGGCCAAGAATATGACCATAGAAACGAAAAATAGGAAGAAAAAGTGAAGAATCAAAGATTTACCTCCAAAGTTTCAAGCTTTGTTCTTAAGAAAAGGTGAAGAAAATGATGGATTTTGATGAAAATCTCTAAAGAAAAAATGTTTATAATGAGAAGAGAAGTATAGAAATGGTGGAGTGAAGCAAGAAAATGAAGAATGGTCACCAATGGGCTGCAAATCATGGAGAGGAGAAAAGGAAGAGAGGAAAATGGAGAAAAAAAGATGAAGAGATAGTGAATAGAGAAAAAGGGTAATAGTTTTTTGTGATTTTGATTTTGGGAGTAAAGTGTGATAAGGAAAAACCAAATTTTGGCTTGCCCCCAAAGGCCCTAAGCCGCAGCAATGAAGAGAGAAGGAGAGGGATAGATTAGCTTCTCCTACAAGTTTTGGGCATTTTAGTCATTTGTGGTTAAAGCTTCCATGAGAAGCTTTGATTAAAATATATTATTTTTGAATTAAAAGTGATTTGATTTGACATAAAGTGGATTATCTTAGGATAAGATAAGATTTATACTAGAAGCTATTATCCAATAGACAATTATTACAGTTGACAGAAGTCAGTGTTAATTGTCCAACAGATAATAAAATACACAGCGATTTTTATTTATCAAATAAAAATTTCAAAAAATGTGAAACCTGGTAAATCGTGTTTCAGCCTCGAGTTTAGTAAGATCCCTCATCGATGTTTCCACATATCAAGGTTCTCGGGGAAAATATCTCATTTCCCTGGCTCCGCTCAATGTGCACGTAAAACGAAGAATAATATTAAAATATTTCGCGTTCACAGAAAAATCTATAAAAATTCATAAAAATCACAAATATTATAAAATGACTGTTTACAATAAAATAAATAAATTTTGGGGTGTTACAGTAAGCAAATAGTCTTTTCTCATATTTTTCAAATGCAACAAACATAACTTCGTTTGACTTAGTGTAGCCAAAGTTATGCTTCAAAATGCAGGGCGTAAAACACAAAGAAATGGTAAAAATCACACAAAAATTCAAAAGCAACTATATCTAAAGATTTTTAAAAATTATAGGACCACCACAACATGAAAATTACACAAAAATAAAACTAAAAATGTAATAAAAAATCTTAAAAAATTAAAAAAGTGGTCTAAACGATGGAACTTGGCCAAAATTTGAGTGACCTCGTTTTAAACGAGCCTCACTTAAAATGCCATTTTCCTTCAACTGACTAAGTTATAAGTCATTCTGAGCACAAAATTCTGTACAAAATTTTGCGAATCAACCTAAAATCACCCGTCTTAGCTTGAAAACTACAAAAAAATAAAGAAGAAAATGGGTTAGGGGTTTAGTTAAAGTCTTGAAATGATTAATTAGCACCTAATGATCCCCGGCAATGGTGCCAAATTTGATTAGAGTGTCGAGCTTAACCAAATAGTAAAATTTCAGTTCTACTGATAACTTGTAGTACAAGACAGCGAACTGAATCGTCTCTTGAGGATCAAGATACCAATCAAACCAAATCAAGATCACAAAGGGGGGAATTGTGCATGTAGAATGTAAATGTAATAATTAAATATAAGAAAGAAAATCAAATTACAAAACAACCAATCCAAGAAATCGTCAGAAATCTAGTTAGCTTGTCATCGATCACTAAACATGCATCTTGATTAACTTAATTGGTTAATCTATGATTGACTGAAATCTCTACTTCAAACACATAAAATTCAACACTAGATAATCACATAGAATTTAACTAACAAACAATTCATAAATCTACAATCACTAGATTCATGCAATTCGAAATCCAAATCAAGAGAAGAAGAAAATAATTAAATTAATTCAAAATCAAAATTTGGAACATAATCTCAAAGCCAAGCCAGAATTTCCTCAAGATCCTTGGATTGATCTCAAATGATTAGCTCTCCATAGCTGCCACACACAATTTGCAAAAAGAAAAGACAAAACTCTAGGTAGAAGAATCAAGTAAAAATGGCTACGATTTCTATTTATCTCATATCCCCTCTTTATAACAAAATAACTAACTTAAAGAAGGGATTCTTAATTTTTAAGTCAGCTGACTTCACAGGGGTAAAATGCCATCAAAACAATGTAGTTTCAATTCTTATTAAGATATATGTCTTAGCTTTTGAATGTCACTGATTTCTGGTCCATATCACACCTACATCCCGAATTATGGACCAATTAGTGCACACTGCTTGGGTTATGCGATATAACCCAAGTTCTTACTTCCAAGCCCAATTCGGTCCACTATGTTACACAAGTGGCTTCAGTACTCAAGAGGGGGGGTGAATTGAGTAATTAAAAAACTTTTTCCAAAAAGCGCAAACAAATAAACTATGCTGAATTTAAATAATAAAAGGCGTGAATAAGATGAAGATAAGAAGAACAACTAGAAATTAAATTGCAAGATATAATAAATAAAGTGCAGAAAGATAAAAGATTAAGGAAAGAAGAGCAGGCACGATATTTATCCTGGTTCGACCACCAACCACTTGTGGCCTACGTCCAGTCCCCGAAACACAGTTCGAGATTTTTCACTATTCAATACAAGCTTAAAAACAGGTACTTGCAACCTTTACACAACAGGGATACTTCACCCTATTTACTAGAGGGATACCTCACCCCCTATGAAGGATACCTCACCTTCCTTCAACAAGGGACACCTCACCCTTTTACTGAGGGATACCTTACCCTCACAATTTCACTAAGGGATACCTCACCCTTTTACAAAAGTATCAGAATAATAGATGAAAAGAATCTCTCACACAGAGCAAATATTACAATTTGAAGTACTAAGAAGCTCTCTAAAGGATATCTCAAGATTTCAACAAAAGGAGCATAGAAAATGTAAGAAAAATAGTGAATCACGTTTTTAACACAAGCAAATAGTTCAAATGGTTTTTGGCCAGCCTTCAGAAGAGACCCAAGGTCTCTATTTATAGGCCAATGAAGAAAAAAGTCGTTTGGTATAATTAAGAGCAAAAAATATGGTCGTTTCTTTCCATTTTCGAAAGCTTCGTAAAGCCATTTCTGGGATACAATATTTGAATGCCTTATGAGGTATTCGAATAACTCATTTTGAAAAGCTCCGTGAAAACCAGTTCTGAAGAAGGTTATTCGAATACCTTAATAGGTTATTCGAATACCACTGATTTAAAATGACTTTGAGAAACAGTTCAGACAAAAGTTATTCGAATACCAAGTGTGGTTATTCGAATACCACTTTGAAAAACAGAAAACGTACAAACTTTAAAACATGGTTATTCGAATACCATATGGTGTATTCGAATACCTATAATAAAACAGGCTTTCTGCAAAAACAGGTTATTCGAATACTCAGTGTGCTATTCGAATACCTTATGGGGTATTCGAATACCCCTGATATAAAATCAGTTTTAAATGCTTTTAAATGTCCAGAAAATGATTCTTTAAGTTTGGAAAAACAATTTTGAAAATATTTCTTTGCAACCAAAAATAATGAGATATCCAATGAGTCTCTTTACAAAGATCCTAAGTCCTAGAGCTATTTTTGAAGGTCTTGGACTTGGTCTTGCCATCATCTTCGTTATGTTTGTTGTCATCAAAACCATTATCCATGATAACTAGCCAATTACACACTAAATATTCGATTCAGCTCTAGGGCTCTTCATAAAAGTTGTAGAGCTATCTTTTATATTTCTTACTAGGTAAGATATATAATTTTTAAATATCTAGAACTTAAGATATGACCAAAATATAGAAAGAGCATAAAATTCTACTATTGCTCACACTCACTTAAGGTAGTCACTATTATAAATAGTACTATTAAAGGGGCTGCTATGTACATATAACAAAACCCTAGCCGCACCTACAAAAATAGTGAGTGAGAAAGTGACAGGTTTCTCTTCTCTTCGCAGCTAGCACTATGTCAGAGACGTGGGACTTCTTTTTGCGGACGTTGGACATTTGTGAGTCTGTTCATGTGGAGACCGCAGAGACATCATCGCTATTACACTGTTGGTGATTCACGTCATCTATTTTTCATCTCGATTCAAGAGGTAAACTCAAAAACACGGATTATGGCCTTTTTTGCATGGATCCATGGTGGGAATTTTTATTTTTTCCGCTGTGTGATGTATCCACGATTCCCAACAAGAACCCTAGGAAGGAAACCAACATCACCGTCATGACATCCCGGATCATTGCCACCTCCACAGTTCCTCTAAAACCAGCACTGACCTATTCCTTGTTGAACAGAAGGTCCATTGGAGAACTTAGTAAGAGTAACCGAAACGGAACACTCGTTGACGACAACGACCCCTAGAGTCACCACCATCCGAATTCTTCTATACTGCATCTTTACAGTGATAATAAGGGCCAGAATCCACCTTTCCCTATTAAACAAGACAGAGTCTTTCATCAAAAGATTGTTCCATCGGAACTTTAACCAACTTCACAATCACTCCAAGTTGCTTCAAAACACAGAGAGCTGCTCTAATAGGCCTTCCTGCTTATCCAATTGCACTTAGAGGACCCGCCAAAAGACCGGCCTAGTGCCTCCAAATCACTCAGGAAGGAGGAGGGGCAATAGAGGAGCATCTCTGAGTGTCTCCATCCAACACGGCAAGAAGCACAGATCCTCCTGGCAAGAGTGGGTGGATCAAACACTCTCATATACGACAGGAGAGAAAGGCTTCTGCCATCCATTACGCCAAGAAAGAAAGGTCCCCATCGGAGGGACTAACAAAAAGCAAAGAAAACACCTTCAGAGATTTTGGAAAGAACATGAAGATGATCTTCACAAAGGGCAAAACCCTTCATGCACGTACAGAAAAGGAAAGGGAAACCATTCTGTGAAAGAGGATAATTCTCAAGGTTTTCTACAAAGTAAAAGGAATGCAACGAAGGGAATACCAAACTTAACGCAAGCATTCCCTATTTAAAAATAGAACTACGTGTTTTTATTAGTCCGTGGAAAGATGAGCTGATCACACAACAAAACTTGCATTTAATGCTCTCTTTTTCTAATTGGTTATAGGAGCAGCAAGCAGTTGAGTGATAACCACAATTTTCATACATCACTTAACCCTCATATTTAGTCTTTTAAACCTCATATGTACTTAATTGATTGGTTTTAGCCACATTTTCCAAGTTTGGGTTCCAAATTAGGCTTAATGGTATTTTTCAGCATTATGACAATTTTACATGATTTCTGTATTTTGGGTATAACTTGAGTTATAGACATCTAAATTTTTTTAACTATACCTTGTAGGAAAGATAAGAGAAAGTTCTACAACTTTGATGAAGTGCTCTAGAGTTAAATCAGATGTCTATGGGGTCAAATTGTGCCTGGAAATCAAAACAAGAATGTTGTCACTAGAACCTAAACAATGTGCAAAGATTGGACCATAAGTTAGGCTATAGGAATCAGAATGAGCTGAAATTTGTGCCATCGGAAAGTTAAGACAAAACCTTTCAACTATCATGATACCACTTATCAAAATGATGACGTTTTGATTAAGTTATAGACATACTAAGACAGTTGGAAGTTAGGCACTGAATTGGTTGGTGCAAGTGGGGAGACAAGCATGACACACATTTTCCACCCATTCACACTCACTAAACAAGTATATTATCATTTTGTACTCTTCATGCTCTATAAAAAGCAACATTGGTTACCCATTGAGGGCATCTTGGTTGAGAGATTAAGACCAAGTTCTTATATCATTTGTTTCCCTTGTTATAGTTTTCTTTTGTTCTAAATGGAAGTTATGTTCATCTCTTTCTTCTTCTCACTTTCTTTCTTCTTGTTCAAGAGTAACTAATTCTCATTTTGCTTAGGTGAAAGGGTGGAGCTTTTGGTAATGCAATAAAATTAGATTAATCTATTTCTTGTGCTTGAATGTTATATTATCAAGTGGTCATTATACGTGTTGAATTTTGTTTCCAATCAATTTAGAAACCCTCCTTATAAAGTAGAGATCTTGATTTGTTATAGACAAGAGATTGACACAATGAATGATTGAACTCATTTACAAGTGTTGGCTTTAGTGGATAATTAAAAAAAACCACAATATAACTACATATATAACCTTAAATGAACTTTGAATGTGTATTATCCAATTAGAACCTCCGTTATGCGAGGATTCCAATTTAGTTATAAAAAGAAATAATTTTGTCCTTAATTTATATACTGAGAGTGGATCTCCTAACCCAAGCAAATTCTTGTCATTTGTGAATAATTTTTATCACCTTTATTTTTGTGACAAATCTTTTCCTTACCTTAAAGAATTTTCTTCATCAATTCCCTGTGGATCGACCTCAGACTTCTGAGAATTTATTACTTGAGACAACTTGTACTCAAGTTTGAAACATATCATTCGTATAAAGTTTTTGGCATCGTTGCCAGGGAATTAATTGGAAGAACAAATTTATTGAGGTTCTTTTTTTTAAGTAAACTTCACCATCTAGTATATTTTTTCTTTACTTTTTTAATTTTCTAGTTGCATCATATTTAATGGCAGGTTTACCATACCGCCTACTTGTTAATATTTTTTTAAATACCATGGAAGGTTGAAGTCTGTATATTTTTTTTTCATTTTTTCCTATTTTAAGTCACTTGTTTATGCTTAATTGGTATCGTGATTCAAATTCTAGTCGTTTGGTTAAAACTAATCCTGGTATTTTATATATTGATTTGTTTAAATCACAATCACACACATTAGACATAATGGCTGAAAATGAAAGTGTATATGATGAACATCAAAATCAACCATTGCGAACCATGCGCGAATATTTGCAACCACACAAAAAATTTTAGTTCATCATGTTTTATCTTTCCATTCAATGCTAACAAGTTTAGATTTAAGCCGGGCATGATTACATTACTTCCTAATTTCCATGGTTTAGAATTTGAAAACCCATATTTACATCTAAAAGAATTTAAGGAAATATGTATTACTTTCAATGATCAAAATTGTACTGAAGAAATTGTTAAACTTAAATTGTTTCCTTTTTATTTGAAAGATAAAGGAAAAACTTAGCTTAACGCTTATAAACTAAGATCAATTGGCACATGGAAAGAAATGCAAAGTGAGTTTTTAAAGAAATTTTTTCCAACACAGAAAACCAATGCTTTGAAAAAACAAATCGAAATTTTTTCCCAAAATTCAAATGAAGCATATTTTCAATATTGGGAACGTTTTAAAGATTTGTCAAGTTCTTACCCATATCATGGTTTTGAAAAATGGTGCACTATAAGTTTTTTTTATGAAGGGTTAACACCTGAAACCAAACAATTCATGGAAACAATGTGCAATGGTGAGTTTCTTGATAAAGAACCTGAAGAAGATTTAGAATATTTAGACCATTTGACTGAGAATTCTCAATCTTGACATAGTACTAATCCTTCTGAAAATTTAATTAGATCTAACCTTGCAAGTACTAGTAAAGGAAAATATTACCTTAGTTAAGAAAAAAATCTAAATGTTAGGTTTACCAGTTTTGCTAGAAAGATTAAAGTCATGGAATTAGGAAAAGTGTAAGAAATCAAATCT
This sequence comes from Ormosia emarginata, assembly GCA_029884605.1. NCBI lineage: Eukaryota > Viridiplantae > Streptophyta > Magnoliopsida > Fabales > Fabaceae > Ormosia > Ormosia emarginata. Next base: position 6,224,447 of record JAQQTP010000056.1, on the reverse strand, counting down.
GTACAAAATGAAGAAATTTGTGGCATTTGTGATGACTTAGGACACTCAACAAATGAAGGTTCAAAGATTCCTGTTTTTAAAGAAGTTGTGCATGAGCAAGTAAATGCAATGAATAATTTCAGAAAGCCATTTACCTCTTCTTTTTCAAATTCATACAACCCGGGATGGAAAAATCACCCAAACTTCTGTTAGAGGAATAATAATCATGCACAAATTATGTTAACCCCCACCTCCTCAGGCACAACTGGACTTTCAAAATTCTCAAGAATATGCACCTTATGTCCCACCATATAGGAAAAACCTTGATGGAACATTACATGCATTCAAGGAAAAGCAAGAGGCCATTAATAACCAAAACACTGAAGCCATGATTGACATAAAAGGCACTCTTGCTAAATTTGCTTCTACACTCACCATTCACGAGAAAGGAAAATTTTCTTCTCAACCTCAACTGAATCCCAAGGGTCAATACAATCTAAATGAGGGTAGTTCAGAAAGCTAACAAATAGATCAAGTCAAGTAAATGATAACTCTTAGGAATGAAAAGGTTATTGAAAAATAAATTCCTGAACCTTTTGAGAGAGATGATGAATCAATCTCCCAAGATAAGGAAAGGGTTGATAAGCCACCTGGCCAAAAGGAGACCAAACTCTCGTTTTTACCCTCATTTCCCCAAGCATTAAACAATTCAAGAAAATTGAACTAAACACTGAAATTTTTGAAATTTTTAAACAAGTGAAGGTCAATATTCCTTTATTAGATGTTATCAAACAAGTTCCCTCTTATGCCAAATTTTTGAAGGACTTATGCACCGTTAAAAGGAAACTAAATGTGAAAAAAAGAAGCATTTTTTGCTGAACAGGTAAACTCCATTCTTCAGAATAATAATACATTGAAATATAAAGACCATGGTTGTCTTACAATTTCATGCATTATTAGAGAACATAAAATTGAACAAGCTTTACTTGATCTTGGTGTTAGTATTATTCCATATTCAATTTATCAGCAACTCAACCTGGGTGAGTTAAAACCAACTTCTGTAACTCTTCTACTTGTTGACAGATCAGTTAAAATTTCAAGAAGAATAGCAGAAGATGTGTTGGTACAAGTTGATAAATTCATATATCTTGTGAATTTTATTGTCTTGGAAACTGAACCTATGATTAATAGTTGCGAGTCAATTCTTGTTATTTTAGGTCACCCATTTTTAGCAATATCTAATATTTTGATAAATTGTAGAAATGGAGTGATAAAGCTAACATTTAGAAATATGACACTGGAACTTAATGTTTTTAACATGTGCAAGCAACCACAGGAAGTCCATGATGAAAAAGAGGAAGTTGACAAGATTGAGGCCATTATAAATGATCATCTTCAAATAAGGAGTTCTTTTAAACCATTAGAAATTTTTTTAATCAATTCATTTGACTCAGGTATGCAATTAGATTATGTTATTTTTGAAATATGTTATTTACTTGATTGTACACAGGTAATGGAATACAAAGGATAGAAGTCAAGATTCGAAGAGCTAAAACCCATAAATGACACTACCCATGAAGAAGTACCCACATCTATTGGGTTGAAGTACATATTTTTGGGAGAAGAACAAAGTTTTTCAGTGGTAATTTCCTCGATCCTTTCTAGAGAACAAGAAGATATGTAGATAGAAGTACTTAAAAGGCATAAAAGTGTAATTGGATGGACATTAAAGGACATAAAAAGCATTAATCCATTAATTTGTACACATAGAATATATTTATAGGATAATGCTAAAACATCACAACAACCTCAAAGAAGATTAAATCCACACATGAAAGAGGTAGTTAGAGTTGAAGTTCTCAAATTACTTAATGTTGGAATTATCTACCCTATCTCTGATAGCCAGTGAGTAAGCCCTACACAAGTTATGCCTAAGAAATCTTGAATAATAGTGATTGAAAATGAAAAAGGTGAACGAATACCTACGCGAGTCTCATCCAGTTGGCGTATGTGTATTGATTTTAGAAAATTAAATGCTGCCACTAGGAAAGATCATTTTCCCTTGCCATTTCTTGATCAAATTTTGGAAACAGTAGCAGGACATCCCTACTACAGTTTTCTTTATGGTTATTCAGGCTATTATCAAATACCCATTGCATTAGAGGATCAAGAAAAGACCACTTTTACATGCCCCTTTGGCACTTTAGCATTTAGAAGAATGTCTTTTGGCCTTTGTAATGCTTCGGTAATATTCCAAAGATGCATGCTAAGTATTTTTAGTGACATGGTTGAGCATTATTTAGAGGTTTTCATGGATGACTTGACAATTTTTTGAAATTCATTTGAAATTTGTCTTGATAATTTGGAAAAAGTCCTTAAAAGATGTGAAGAAAAAGGACTTGTGTTAAACTGGAAAAAAATGTCATTACATGGTTACCTCAGGAATAGTGTTAGGTCATGTGATATCTTTTAAAGGAATTGAAGTTGATAAGTCCAAAGTTGAATTAATTACCCATTTACCTTCACCAAAAATAGTCAAGGAAGTTCGTTCATTTTTAAGACATGCAAGATTTTACAAAAGATTCATTAAGGACTTTAGTATCATATCTAGACCATTATGTAATCTTCTAATAAAAGATGCACTATTTGATTAGACTCAAGAATGTCAAAAATCTTTTGAAAAATTAATGGTCTTTTGACATCTACTTCTATCATACAAACCCCTGACTGGTCTTTGCCTTTTGAGTTGATGTGTGATGCTAGTGATTTTGCTGTTGGCGCTGTTTTAGGCCAAAGAAAGGAAGGTATGCCTCATGTAATCTATTATGCAAGTTGAACTTTAAATAGTGCACAAATGAATTACACCACTACTGAAAAAAAAAACTACTTGCTATAATTTTTGCATTTGATAAATTTTGAGCTTATTTAATTGGTTCTTCTACTATTGTTTTCACCGAACATATTGTTGTTAGATATTTAATGTCTAAGCAGGACGCCAAACCTAGGTTGATACGGTGGATTTCGTTGCTTCAAGAATTCAATATCACAATAAAAGATAAGTAGGGAGCCAAAAATGTTGTTGCAGATCATTTGTCCAGACTTACGACATACTCACATTTTGATATCACATTTATCAATTATTCTTTTCCTGATGAATTTTTATTTTCTATCAATTTAATGCCTTGGTTTGCTAACATAGTCAATTTTCTTGTAACAGAAAAGATGCCGCCTCAATGGAAGCACCAAGATAGAAGAAAGTTTTTTACTGAGGTGAGAAATTTTTATTGGGATGACCTATATTTATTCAAATATTATCCTGGTCAAATCATTCAGAGATATATACCCAACAATGAGGTAGGTAGTTTCATTAAATTTTGTCACTCAAAAGCATGTGGAGGTCACTTTTCTTCAAAGAAAATAGCTACAAAAATTTTGCAGTATAGATTTTATTGACTCACTTTATTTAAGAATAACTATAAATTTTGCAAAAGTTGTGTAAACTGCCAAAAATTGGGTTCCATTTCTAAACGAAACATGATGCCTTTGAAGCATACCCTTGACATTGAAATTTTTTATTGTTAGGGAATTGATTTCATGGGTCTATTTCCATCATTATTTGGATTTCTGTATATTTTGGTTGTAGTTAATTATGTCTCAAAATAGATTGAGGCGATTTCATGTTGACATAATGATCATAAAACTATTCTTAAATTTTTAAAAGAAAGTATCTTGAGTCGATTTGGAATCCCTCGATCTATCATCAGTGGTGGGGGAATACATATTTGCAATAAACTATTTGAATCCTTAATGAAGAAATATGACATTACACACAAAATTGCTACTTCATATCACCCTCAAACAAGTGGACAAATAGAATTAGCAAATAAAGAGATTAAACAAATTTTAGAAAAAACAGTTAACCCAAATCGTAAAGATTGGTCTTTAAAACTAAACGATGAACTTTGTGTAACACCCACCGTAGGGTGTCATATTTATGATACTTAATTATTACCGAATTACCCCTTCCATTATAAAATATGCTTTGTAACGTAAATACGAGTTGTAAAATTTCTTGATGTCGATAAAATAAACTTAGCAGAAAATAAAAATATTAAAGCATCATCACAAATAATTTACATCATTTATATTACACAAGTACTATCAAAAATTTTTAGATATAGACCAGGTTCTCAAAAGTATTTGACATTGTTTAAAACTAGCATACTTGCCCAAGTATGACTAGACAACAGAACCCTCAGTCGGGTCCTCCTCAGACTCCTCAGCAGGTAGGAATCCGACTTGACGCGACATCCTACGAACAAGTGTCCGAGCAGACGACACAATACTAATCTCCGTTGGGACGTGAAACCTACCGCCCCAATACCATCTAATTGATAGCGGAAATTCAACATGAACATATATAGTTACAGAAAAGAATGAGTCACCGTGAAAAATCCTGCTCATGATGACCGTTAACAGTCCCTGATAAATCAGTCCCTCCTCATTGGGACTCAACCTCCAAGCACCAGCTCCGCCATGGAACTGTAGTCGCATGTACCCAAAAAAACTTGACCGGGATGTCATCCGATCAAAACTCAGTTTCCTCTACAAGAATTTGCTCTTCTTCACCCTCTTGTTCAATCCTTTGTTCAGCGTCTTTACAAATATAAATACAGTACAAAATAGGCATACAAAGAGGTGAGATCATCTACGTCAATACCAACATGGTAGCATAGAGATAACACAAACAGCACACCATACAGATAATTTATATCATAATTACAATCATGCCATCAACATCATTTATCATCACAACAGATGAAATAAACAATAATTACGATCATGCCCTTAATCATGATTTATCACAACAAATATAATAAATAATAATTACCATCATGCTATTAACATTATTCAAATCACACAATAATTACAATAATACCATCAACATTATTTATCATCATCATTATCCAATATTCCTCAATTATTATATCACACAGATATAAATATTAAATATTTATGATAATGCCCCCAACATTATCCAAGTATTCAACAGTTCAATTATTATAACCAATACTCAATAATTATGCATGTGCACATAGACTCAATTTCTTACTCCATCGAGCTAATACTTAAGTCGGAGAAATTGATCCAAAAGATCTGTCTGTACCAACATGCCTTAGACCACATGCCACTATTCTCATTAATGTTTGCACATCTAGCATATACACGACAGTCTTTAATAGATCTTGATTAAGAATGGTGTCTTGGTCAGAATCATCGGTGCGTTGCATCGGTCTAACCCACGGTACAGAAGAGCTACCAACTGCCCATTGCAGGTAACCCGCATCCCGATGCCCCCAAAGTCAACAAGTGACTTACACTACGCATATCGCACTCACTCAAGAGGTGTACGTCTCTCCTAGGCAAATAGCCTTATCCAGTCCATCGAACTTTTCCAATGCGTGTTCAATGCACCAATGCCAACCATAGGCAAAATTCATCATTTTCTCATACAGTGTCCATACACTAGTCCAACAGTAATCCTACTATTTATTCAGTCGCGAAATCATATTATCACATTTTCATAGTAGCGCAACACTTTTGTCGTGTTTTCACAATCGCGCAACATTTCTATTACGTTTTCACAATTTTGCAATATTTCTATTGCATTTTCAAATTACGTAGTGATTTTCCATCGTTTTCTTAATCACGTAAAAATATTTCATCATTTTTCAATCACATAGTGATTTTTCAACAATATTTCAATCGCGTAAAAATATTTAAACGCTTTCCAAATCGCGTAAAAATATTTTAACGTTTTTCAAATTGCGTAGCTTAAAAATCACGTTTTTAAGTTACGTAAATCATTTTTTCACCAGTTTACAACTACGTAAAATATTCCTTAATATTTCAAAATTTTCAATTCAACCTTTCTCAAAATAATTATGACTTCTCACATTATTTTCCACGTTTTCTTACTCAAGAAAATCTTTTTTGTAATATATTCCACAAATTCACCATTTCATTGAATTAAATCAATGTTTCTCACTTAAAATTTCCTAACGCGCTCCAAAACCCAAAGGATGAGTTTTACGTTAGTAAATTTTAAATCATCAATGTTTCCTTTATAATTCAAAATAAATTCTCAAATTCAATCCTCTTCCAAAATAATTTGAGGTTCAAACCCTTACAACCTCTATTTTCCTTTCATAACCGAAATTTCTATTTCTCAAGTGATAAAACAATTTGTTTTCATTTCTTTGATCCTTGTACTAAATCAATCACATTTCCACTTTGAAATCATTTTATTTCATAAAATCTAGGCACTTACAAGCCTTCAAAACCGTGGTACATGGCCATTGAAACCATTATATATTTTTCCTTCTAGATCAACTAAGTTCCATACATGGTTTTACACAAACAAAACCAATAAAATTTCCTTCAAAACCCGTGAGACACTTGGTCTTTGAAATTAAATCATTTGTTCATTTTCCTTGCTTTTCTAAACATCCAATTTTATCATTCATGAAAATATTAATTCTTGAACACCTATTTTGAGGTGTCTTGGCCGAAATTCACATGGTTCTTGGAACCAAAATTTCTTTTCCTTTCCATCATCAAATCATGGCATACATATACATATTCATAATATATATCACAAGCATGCCATAAACAAAGCAATAAAAATTATACCAAGCATGTAAGCACAAATAAACCATGCAAATTACATAAACCACATAAACACCCACAAATAATTACACAACCATGGATATAAATCCTCACATGGATTCACCATCCACCAAATACAAATTCATCTCTCACCACCATACTTGGTTGGTGAGATGGATCTCCCTCTTACCTCTTGAAGAATCTCAAAAGCTCTTTGGTTTGCTCCTTGAACAAGTGGTTCACCACCAAAAGCTTCTCAAATACAATACAAAACACAAGTTTATTAGCATATTAAGCTTAAATAAGAAGAACCATGGATCAAACATGGCTTAGAACATGAAAAAGAGATAAGAAGTGAAGTTTCCATAACTTCACCTTAAAAACCCTAGAACTTTGCTCTTGAAGAAAGTCCTTGAAGATGATGGATTTAGAACTTGCTCCAAACTACAAAGTGTCTTAGATTGAGGTATAGATTCAAGAAGTAAGGTTGTTTGAAATTAAAGAGTGATGGAAGGTGGATTTAGGGGTCTTGGCCGAAACTTGCATGAAGAGGAAGTGGAGAGAAAAATTTGATATGCTTGGCTTTTGGAAATGATCAATAATGATCAAGATTGAGTAATAATGGTCTTGAAACCATGCTATGCTCTTAAGCATCACCAAAACCATCCCCCCCTCCTTATGCACTCAATAAGTGACCATTATCACTAGCCACCATTTAGAGCATTATTAGCCATTGATTAGATCAATGGTTAGGATTAATGTAGATTCTAGGTATAGCCTTTAGATTAGAAGACTTAATCTAGGCCATTGGATCTTTCTCCTTGAAATCCTAGCCATTAAATGTATCTCCAAAATGAAGGGTCAAGATCACCTCTTCATATTTTCCATCCAATAGTCATAAATGGTCCTAGCCATTTTATAAGACCAAATCTCCACCGTTAATTAAATCGATGGTTGATATCCAAAGGCTTCAACATTAAGCTTGCTTCCCATTGGTCCGTCATAAAGCTGTCATAACCACTAATGTTGACTAAGTAGTATAATTTTTATTTTTATCTGCTATTACCCTTCGAACAATATTTTTACAATATTTTTATTACCCGATAATTAAATACAGTACAAAACACAGTAAAAAAAATTTTAAAAACTGTTTTCGATTTTGGGTTTAGTAAGATCCCCCGTCCCCATCTCAATAGTACAAAATTTTCGAGCTGCAGAAAAATTTTCACTTTTCTAGACCCACCTGGGCTCACGTACAGCCCCCCTAGGCCCACAAATAGCCCAAGAATAATATTAAAATAATCAAAAAATATAAAATTTCATAATTATCCACAAAATCATAAAAATTATAAAACTTACGAAAATCAAATCAGATTACGTAAAATAGTTAAGACTTAACAGTAATAATTAAATTACGTAAAATTTTTTCAGGCCCGAAAATTATTATTTTCCTGACATGGAGTAAATCACACAAAACGATCAAATGTGTTGACGGAATACTCAAAATAATTTTACAGTACACAGAAATTACTAAACAGTAGAATTCTGTTAACTGTCAAAATTACTGTCAAATAGTTAGGAAATTTGGGGTGTTACACTTTGAGCTTACTGTTCTGCTTTCAAAACATGTTTAGGCATGTCACCCTATCGGTTAGTCTATGGAAAAGTTTGTCACTTGCCTGTAGAACTTGAGCATAACATTAAAGCTTTCAACCTAAACCTTGATGATGCTTACGAGTTACGCAAATTACAATTAAATAAACTTGAGGAATTGAGAAATGATGCATATGAAAACTCAAAAATTTATAAAGCTAGAGCAAAAGCTTTTTATGACAAATCAATTTTGAGAAAATCTTTTGAAATTGGTCAAAAAGTTCTACTTTATAATGGTCGTCTTCACATATTCCCTGAAAAATTGAGATCTAGGTGGAATAACCCTTTTGTTGCCAAACATGTGTATCCTCATGAAGTCATAAACATTAAGAACCCTATGAATGGTAATGTGTTTAAGGTTAATGGATAAAGACTTAAACCATTTCTAGAAAACCAAGTTATTGAGGTAGAATCCATTTCCCTTTCTAATCCTTGTCATGAGAAGAATTTATTTTAATTTTGTGGCTTTCTTTTTGTAGTTCTTTTTGGAACTGGTTAAGTGGCAGATAATGGTACTCCATGGCTCTCAAATCGATTTTTTTTTCAATTTCCCATAATAACTGATTACTTCTCCTTTAAAGTGGATGTCATTCTCTCAAATTTAAAAAAATATTTTCCTTCCCTTCCTCAAAATGCTCTAACAAAAATCTATAAAGCTAAGTGTAAAAGATTGAGACTGTTAATGAACAAAGGTATCCTAAAAGATATATGCTAGATAATTAAAGCAAAGGTCGATTTAGTAGGTGAATTTTCAAATTCATTTGTCTCATACATGTCAGGTCTCGGTAAAAGTTCGTATTCTAAAAGGAGAAGAGCGAAAATATTACAAGTTTCTCACAAATGTGGACGATGGACTTGTAACAAAAGATGTCGTCAAGGATTCGTCAGGATTTAATTCAACGGAGGCACTGATGCCTGGGGTATCGACTGGGGCATCGAGCGTGCTAGGTATGTTAGGGATTCGACCCTGACTAGGAGCAAGACCCGTGACAGGGACCCTATCTTGTCTCTTACCGTAACAATATTGTTTGGAGTTCGTTATGCCCATTCGGGAGCTATAGGGTGATATACATCGCACCCCTAGATAGGAGTCTGTAGTGTCGCCTACTCGGACTCCTGTTTGTAGAACCATGTCCCATATGGAGCCTTTGTATGTTAGGGATTCTGGCGAGAATCCCGAGGAGGATCAGGTGCAGGACATCTCTCTCCAGGTGCTTGTGCTTGAGCCAGATCGAGTCTTTATATGGTAGTTGCATATATGTTTTGATTAGGGGTATAAATTGGTTCGGATAATCTGACCAATCCTGTAACGCCCCAATTTTTAGAAAATATTCTGAATGTACTGTTTTCTGTTTTTCATGCTTTTGTATGAATGACCGCTGTGTCCCTATTTTTCTGTTCTCGATTTTTGTATGAAAACAATTACGATAATACAGGCTCAAATTTTATTTGATCGTTTTACGTAATTTGTTTCGAGACGAAAAAATAAAAATTTTTCTGAGCTACTGTATTAATTTTTCTGAAAGATATACAGCTATATAATACTGCTGGATATTTTATTTGAACGTTTTGGACGATTACCTACGTTGTGGGAAAAAATGGGAAAATGACCGTTACGTCCCGAATGTACTGTTTTCGCTGTTTTTGCTGTTTTTAATTGTTTTCTTCTTGATTTAATGCCTGAAAATACTGTCTGTGATTTTATATGGACTTTTTGTGCGATTTGCTCTGAGGCAGGAAAATAATATTTTTCGGGCCGGTGAAAATCTTATTTTATTATTTAGAATTGGGGGATCTTACTTAACCCGATTCTGAATGAGACTAAAAATAATCTTTTAATTTTTAGGATTTAATCACAAATAAAATAATTTTATATTATTATAATATTATTTTATTAGTCAGTATATTTTAGTGACAGTGGACCCGGAAATATTTTGCGGGACCCACAATTAGTAGAACGGTTAGATCGGTAGCTTAATTAATCACCGTAAGCAGTAGAACTTTCAGAAGACAGTGACTCAGTCGACTCAATGAGAATTTAATGAGCTGTGTGACTAAGCAGTGTGAGTCACCAAGAGCCAACCAATGGGAATCAAGCTTGCTCACCAAGACTTAATCCTAGCCTTTCATGCATCCAATGGCTTGGATGAAGCCAAGCAAGGTGCCCACCTTGCACACCACTTGAGTGCTACGGCCAAGAGGCCTTTGAAGACCAAAATTACATTTCTCCTTCATCACTTTTCTCTCTTCTCTCTCATCAAGAACCCTAGCCACCATTGTTGTTCCTTTTTCTCCTTCCATTCGGCCAAGCTTGTTTCTTAACCATCCAACCATCAAAAAAATTTTCTAACCAAGTTTCCTTAACATAAACACTATTCTAAGAACCTTTCTAGTTGGAAGTTTCTTCAAAATCTTCCATTAAGGGCTTGGAAATCAACCTTGTAGATTTGACCTAGAAGGTGAAATATCATATTTTTCTTTTCTCTCTTCTTTTTCAAAGTTCTAAACCATGATTTCTCCATGGTTTAGCTTCTTTTCATGGTTAATAACATGTAGATTTTATTTGAGATTTTTAGGTATTTGGTGGAGTGAAAACCGAACCATAGGAGGTGTGAAAGCAAGCTTTTTGTCTTCATTTAAGGTAAGAGGAAGACAATTCTTATCATCCCTTGATGGTAGTAAGAAGATGGGTTGTTTGTAGAATCCATAAGGATTCGGTTGTGGTGTGTTTATTGATGTGTATTTGTTAATTTTTGTGGTTGCTAGTAGCTTAAGTGTTGTATGTTAGTAGCTTTCTTGTTTGGTGATTGTAATCATTTTTGCATGTTTATTAGCTTTTGATGGTATGTCTATAAGCTTTAATTTAGGTTTTATATGTTAGAAATATTTTGCATGTGTTAGAAATATAAATGCATGTGTTAGAATTGTATGATAAGGTATAAGATGTGAATAACATGTGTAAATTTGCATGAGTGTTCCAAAGAACACATTCCCTAGCTCACGGCAATGACAAGGTGTGAGGACCAAAATGTTCTCTTCATTTTTCCTAAAGTGCAACTTAATTAATTAGGAGAAATAAGAAGGTTTCCAATTTGTTTTGATCAAAGAAAAGGAATTTAGAAATCAAATGGTAAAGATTTAGTAAATTTTGGGCCAACATGCCTAAAGAATTTATTTGATTTAAAATCATTACTTTATAACATGATTTAATGAACTTAGATAAGATAATACCTTTGACATGATTTAGAAATCAAATGAAAAAGTTTTACAAAATTCGGCCAACATGCCACTATAGGTAATTATGATTTCTAAAACTTGATTCCAAACCTTTTCAATCAAAAAGAGACAATACAAGTTAAGAAGAAATTTTCTATAACGATTTTTGAAGAAACAAATTGAGTAGAATTAAGCTTAAAGGATTAAAACTAGTGATTTTATCATTAGGAAGTAAAATACAGAAATTTTGAGAAATTTTCTAACATATAGCTCACTTTAAGTTTTGAAGCATGTTAGAGATTTCAAAAAGAATTAAATGATATGGTTAAAAATTAGGTAAATAGAAAATTTTATGGAAAATTTAGAAAACCATTATTATAAGTTTATAAACAAAATGCTGTCAATTTTTAGTAAAAATGAACCTATAAGATAGTAAAAATATCCTAATGACAGTATGCGGTATGAAAAATTATTCTACGTAGTTTAAATGTACTAAGTACTATTTCTATCTGTTTAAACAGTAATTTTAAGGGCATTCGAATAAGAAAATGATTTAAAAATCCTACGCGATTGAGAAAACATATTAAAAATGCTACGCGATTTTAAAAACAGAAAAATATCTTTACCCGATTTTTAAACGTTTGTAAAAACGACGGAATTATGAAAATGCGATAAAATTTCTACGCGATTGACCGTTACTATATTTATTTTATGCTGTCGGGAAAAAGTGAACCCGTACAGGCTTTTGAAAATCTATATGCTGTCGGGAAAATGTGAACCCGTACAGGCTTTCCATCTATCTGTTATGTGTGCCATGTATTTGGTGGATTTGTTGACGAGACGAATCACATCGTGTTGTCGATGCGATAAACGTAGTGTGGTTCATTGTTCTAATGAACTTGGAGGCTTTAGTGTACGGGATCCCACATGTGGACAGTTGGTCGCTCCGCTGGGCCGTGGTAAACCGATAGCACACTTTGGTACTCGACATACACTATATTTAATCGAGATTGGTGAAATCTAGTAGTACATTTGCCTGTAGTGCCACAACGTGAGACCGTGAACTACACCACGCCTGGATTGATGGATTCCTGTGTCGTGGGGCTATAGACGCAACGTGTGACAGCGCAATAGTTGGTGGGGCAGCCGTGGTACTATTAGGTTTTGCGAATCATTCCTCTCTCTGATACTTGTGTTTTTTTTTAGCTCCATGGAGTAGGATTTTGTCATATTATTTATCTCTATGTCTATTTGTTTCCATCTTATCTATTTATTGTTTCCATTTTATCTATTTATTATCTATCTGTGTTTCATTTGTTTATTTTATCTGTTTATTCTTATATTTCTTATCTTATCTGTGAGGTTTTATCTATGATGTGATATATTATAATGATATCTGAATTTTACTTCAATTTATTATTATAATTGTTAAAGCTTTATGTATTGCATGAACTGTATATGTATTGTTTGTCGTCTTTTTATTGGCCATGTTGTGATGATTTTATGTTGTCTTACCTCTTTGTTATATGTATTTTCTGTTTATTTATTTTACGCGGTAAAGACTTTGAGGAAGAGGTTCAACCTATTGAGATCGTGTACCCTGAAGAGGAGGAAGACCGGCAAGCAGACGATCAGTTTTACGATCAAGAACCATCCGATCATCCATATCCTCTGGATTGATTGTGAGGGATGGCGACTCCAGGATTTTTGGGATTCATAGAGCTGGTATTTCATGGAGGTGCTCTGGCTTGGCACTTACGAGGCGATCGTGATTCTGTGACGTATGCAGGACGTGTGACCGTGATTTTACGTCATTAGTTTGATGGAGATCCTATTATGACTACGACATTATTTCTGCATTTAGAGTTACCCTTATCCATTAGGCGTCACTGGGGTGCTGAAAACCCTGAGCCTGGTCAGATAAGCATCGTATCGACTGCGCGATCCCGTTATCGCCGTGTGTCGAGACATCCAGGATATCTATCTCCTGATGATCATTTTCATACTGAGAGTGATCCATCAGAGGATTAGATAATCATGATATTTTTTTTTTGGCGCGTCAGCGTATGTCTGTATATATTAACTCTTTTAGTGCTTTCTTTACTGTTTTTGTTTAAATATTTGTAGTCTTAGCGTAAATTATTTGTACAATTTATAACTTAATCATATGTATATTATTAGTGATGATGTTTTTTTTAATTCGTATTTTCCGCATTATCTTTTTATATCACATTTAAATATCGGGAATTATTTTACAACCCGTAATAATATTTAACAAATGTTTCACAACTTGGGTAGATTTTATTTCTATTTCTTTTATTTTCTTTTATGTGTGACATCCTCCAAAGGGGTGTTACATTAGTTAGTATCGAGCCCAAGTTAGAGTCTTTTGGGGTTGTGGTTGGGTCTGTTTTTGTTTGTCTTTGTGTGATTCTCTGTGATCTTTGTGATTTATATCCTTTCGGAAATATCTAGAAGGATGTATCTAACTTTGTTTTGTTATGTTTGAAGAAAGAAGATGGCTGGTAGAGCGGAGGACGTGCTAACGTAAATCGTGTTGAGGACCCGATGTTGGTTCTTCTTGAAGCTATGCGGCAGATGGTGAAGTGATTACTCGAAGAAAATTTGAGAGCAAATTTCAACAACAAGATGCTACGGTGATGCCCTAAATTTATCTGAATTTAGGCGCCATAATCCGCCACAATTTAGAGGCGAGGTGGATCCGGAAAAAGCGAGTCAGTGGATGCAAGATTTAGAGAGAATTTTTGAGGGGATGAGATGCACAGATGAAAAGAAAGTAACTTATGTTGTTTTCATGCTGAGAGGAGATGCAGAACATTGGTGGAGAGGAATCCGCCGAGTGTTGCAAGCTGAAGGGACTGAGATCACCTAGAAGTGTTTTCTAATACTTTTCTGGATAAGTATTTTCCTGCAAGTGCTAGGCATGCCAAGGAGACGGAATTTCTTGGGTTGCGACAGGGAAACATGACAGTGAATGAGTACGCTACAAAATTTGAAAGTTTATCTCAATTTTCAGATTATGCTCAAAATCGACAAGATGAGGTATGGAAATGTCGGAAGTTTGAGTCTGGATTGAGAGTAGAATTGAAGCGGGGAGTGATATCTCTGAGGATGAATCATTTTCATACTTTGGTAGACGCATGTGCGCGACTTGAGGAGCTTGAACCGTCGCGAGATCAGAGGAATCGGAACTTTGGGCCGACAAGGTTTCAAAGAGGTGGAGGTAGCAATACAAATCGGTTTCTGCGTAAGCCGTATGCTAGACCACAAGGAGGTCAGACTCAGCGACCGCCAGTTGGAGGGAGTGTACCTAGTGGTGGAGCAGGACAGAGAGTGGTGTTTACGCCGACGTGTTTTAAGTGTGGTAAGAAGGGCCATCTATCTCCAGATTGTACAATTAAAGGAACTGTCTGTTTTAACTGTGGACAGCCTGGGCATATGTCGAAGGATTGTACTCGACCAGAGAAGAAACCTGTTGTTCGTCATGTTAGAACTAATCAGCAAAAATCTGGAAATACTCAACCGAGATCTGGAGGGAGAGTGTATACAATGATGGGATCTGAAGTTTCTCAATCTGATGACCTTATTCAAGGAGAAGGTGACATTGGAGGTAACCTTCTGACTGTATTGTATGACTCGGGTGCTACACACTCGTTTATTGCCTATGATTGTGTGGAAAGATTGAAGTTGCCTGTGTCTTCTCTGAATGTTAAGTTGAGTGTATCTACGCCAACTGCTAAACCTGTAGTTACTTCTAAGATCTGTTTGGATTGTCCTATTGTTGTGAAGGGCCGTTTGTTTTTGGTCAATTTGATTTGTTTGCCTCTTATTGAGATAGATGTAATCTTAGGGATGGACTGGTTATGTTCTAACCATATCCTTATAGATTGTGCAAAGAAAACTATAGTTTTTCCTAAGGAAGAAGAGTCTGGATTCTTAACTGCTGTTAAGGTCAAGTCTTTGTTGAGAGATGGAGCGCAGGGATATCTGGTATTGTCTTCTCTAGAAGTTAAGAATGAGAAGGATGTGAATACTATTCCTGTTGTCAACGATTTTCCGGATGTTTTTCCTGAAGATGTACCTGGTTTACCGCCTGAGCGGGAGATCGAGTTCTCAATTGATTTAGTACCGGGAACAGGTCCTATCTCAATTGCACCATATCGTATGTCACCAGTAGAGTTGGAGGAGCTGAAAAAGCAATTGGTGGAACTGTTGGAGAAAGAATTTGTACGACCTAGCGTTTCCCCATGGGGTGCGCCTGTGCTTTTGGTCAAGAAGAAGGATGGAACATCACGACTTTGTGTGGATTATCGGCAGTTGAACAAGGTGACTATTAAGAATAAATATCCGCTTCCAAGAATCGACGATTTGATGGATCAATTGAGAGGAGTTGTGATATTTTTCAAGATAGATTTGCGATCGGGTTATCACCAGATTCGTGTAAGAGGGGAAGATGTGCCGAAAACTGCTTTTCGAACTCGTTATGGACATTATGAGTATCAAGTAATGCCATTCGGGGTGACGAATGCTCCTGCCATATTTATGGATTATATGAACAGGATATTTCGTCCATATTTAGACAGATTTGTCGTTGTCTTTATCGATGACATTCTGATCTATTCTCGATCGAAGGAAGAGCATGCTGAACATCTGAATGTTGTTCTTCAAATTTTGAGAGAGAAGCAGCTGTATGCGAAGTTGGCTAAGTGTGAATTCTGGTTGGAAGAAGTTCAATTTCTCGGGCACGTAATTTCTAAAGAAGGTATTGCGGTGGACCCATCGAAAGTGGAGACTGTTTTACAGTGGGAAAGACCTAAGACGGTAACGGAAGTTCGAAGTTTTGTTGGACTTGCTGGTTATTATCGGAGATTTATCGAAGGTTTTTCCAAGATTGCTGGACCACTTACACAACTGACGAGGAAAAGTCAAGCTTTCGAATGGACGGAAGAGCGTGAAGCCAGTTTTCAAGAGTTGAAGAAGAGGTTAACAACTGCACCGGTGTTGATCCTACAAGATTCGGAGAAATCTTTCGATGTGTATTGTGACGCTTCTTATCAAGGACTAGGATGCGTGTTGATGCAAGACCGGAACGTGGTGGCATATGCTTCTCGACAATTGAAGGTTCATGAGAAGAATTATCCTACGCATGATTTGGAATTGGCTGCGGTAGTTTTTGCTTTGAAGATATGGAGACATTTTCTCTATGGAGCAACGTTCAACATTTTCAGTGATCACAAGAGTTTGAAGTACTTGTATAACCAGAAGGAGCTGAATATGAGGCAACGAAGATGGTTAGAATTTCTGAACGACTACGATTTTCAACTTTTGTACCACCCTGGTAAAGCGAATGTCGTGGCCGATGCCTTGAGTAGAAAGATTATCAGTGTTTCTGCTCTGATGATCAAAGAAATGGAGCTCATTGAACAGTTTAGAGATGAGTGGTCATTTGTTGAGTTGAAACCGGGAAAGATCTGTGTGAATATGGTTACTATCTCAAGCGAGCTGATGGAAGACATAAGGGAAAAGCAAAATGCCGATAAATTTTTACAAGGAATAAGGGAGCAAATGAAGCAAGACAAGGCAGTAGAGTTCAAAGAAGGAACTGATGGAATTCTGAGGTTTCGAGGTAGAATCTGTATTCCTCGTGACCGAGAACTGAGACAATATATTGTGGAACATGCCCATACTAGTCTATTAAGTATGCATCCAGGCATAACAAAGATGTACCAAGACTTGAAGAAGTTATTCTGGTGGCATGGAATGAAGGGTGATGTGGTTAGATGCGTGTCAACTTGTCTAGTTTGTCAAAAGTCGAAAGTTGAACACCAAAGACCAGCTGGGATATTACAACCATTATCGATTCCAGAATGGAAATGGGACAGCATTTCTATGGATTTCGTTACTGGTTTGCCAAAGACAAGGAGAGGTCATGATTCAATATGGGTTATAGTCGATAGACTTACGAAATCGGCTCACTTCTTACCAATTAATATTAAATATTCATTGGAAAGATTAACCCAGTTGTACATCAGCAAGATTGTCAGATTACATGGAGTGCCTACATGTATAGTTTCTGATAGAGATCCGAGGTTTACGTCAAGATTTTGGCGAAGTCTGCAAGAAGCTATGGGAACCAAGTTACGATTAAGTTCAGCATATCATCCGCAGACAGATGGTCAGACAGAGAGAACTATACAGTCTTTGGAGGATTTATTGCGTGCTTGTGTTTTGGAACAGCGAGGAAGTTGGGATGAATTTTTATCTTTGATAGAATTCACTTACAACAATAGTTTTCACGCAAGCATCGGAATGGCACCTTATGAAGCATTGTATGGAAGGCGATGTCGAATGCCGCTATGTTGGTATCAAGATGGGGAGAGTATGACTGTTAGACCGGAACTTGTACAACAGACTACGGATAAAGTCAAGATGATACAAGAGAAGATGAGGACGGCGCAAAGCAGACAAAAGAGTTACGCGGACAAACGAAGACGATCTCTTGAGTTTAAGGAGGGTGAGCATGTGTTTTTAAGAGTTACTCCTACGACAGGTGTCGGAAGAGTGATTAAGTCGAAGAAGCTTACTCCTAAATTCATTGGACCATATCATATTATCCGACGTATAGGTCCTGTAGCATATCAGATTGCTTTGCCGCCTTTTCTATCCAATTTGCACGACGTGTTTCATGTGTCTCAGTTACGGAAGTATATACCAGATCCGACACATGTTATACAACCAGATGACGTGCAGTTAAAGGAGAATTTGACTTACGAAACTTTACCGTCGAATAGAGGAGACGAAAGGTAAAAAGCGACTTCGAGGAAGATGATCGAACTAGTGAAAGTCATATGGAATGATGTGACGGGTGAAGCTACTTGGGAACTAGAAGATAAAATGAAGGATCAGTATCCTCATTTGTTTGGATGAACATCGAATTTCGAGGACGAAATTTTTATTTGTTGGGGAGAGTTGTAACGCCCCAATTTTTAGAAAATATTCTGAATGTACTGTTTTCTGTTTTTCATGCTTTTGTATGAATGACCGCTGTGTCCCTATTTTTCTGTTCTCGATTTCTGTATGAAAACAATTACGATAATACTGGCTCAAATTTTATTTGATCGTTTTACGTAATTTGTTTCGAGACGGAAAAATAAAAATTTTTCTGAGCTACTGTATTAATTTTTCTGAAAGATATACAGCTATATAATACTGCTGGATATTTTATTTGAACGTTTTGGACGATTACCTACGTTGTGGGAAAAAATGGGAAAATGACCGTTACGTCCCGAACGTACTGTTTTCGCTGTTTTTGCTGTTTTTAATTGTTTTCTTCTTGATTTAATGCCTGAAAATACTGTCTGTGATTTTATATGGACTTTTTGTGTGATTTGCTCCGAGGCAGGAAAATAATATTTTTCGGGCCGGGGAAAATCTTATTTTATTATTTAGAATTGGGGGATCTTACTTAACCCGATTCTGAATGAGATTAAAAATAATCTTTTAATTTTTAGGATTTAATCACAAATAAAATAATTTTATATTATTATAATATTATTTTATTAGTCAAGATATTTTAGTGACAAAGATGGACCCGAAAATATTTTGCGGGACCCACAATTAGTAGAACGGTTAGATCGGTAGCTTAATTAATCACCGTAGCGGTAGAACTTTCCAGAGCAGTGACTCAAATGGTCGACTCAAGAGAATTTAATGAGTCAGGTGTGACTAAGCAGTGTGAGTCACCAAGAGCCAACCAATGGGAATCAAGCTTGCTCACCAAGACTTAATCCTAGCCTTTCATGCATCCAATGGCTTGGATGAAGCCAAGCAAGGTGCCCACCTTGCACACCACTTGAGTGCTACGGCCAAGAGGCCTTTGAAGACCAAAATTACATTTCTCCTTCATCACTTTTCTCTCTTCTCTCTCATCAAGAACCCTAGCCACCATTGTTGTTCCTTTTGCTCCTTCCATTCGGCCAAGCTTGTTTCTTAACCATCCAACCATCAAAAAAATTTTCTAACCAAGTTTCCTTAACCTAAACACTATTCTAAGAACCTTTCTAGTTGGAAGTTTCTTCAAAATCTTCCATTAAGGGCTTGGAAATCAACCTTGTAGATTTGACCTAGAAGGTGAAATATCATATTTTTCTTTTCTCTCTTCTTTTTCAAAGTTCTAAACCATGATTTCTCCATGGTTTAGCTTCTTTCATGGTTAATAACATGTAGATTTTATTTGAGATTTTTAGGTATTTGGTGGAGTGAAAACCGAACCATAGGAGGTGTGAAAGCAAGCTTTTTGTCTTCATTTAAGGTAAGAGGAAGACAATTCTTATCATCCCTTGATGGTAGTAAGAAGATGGGTTGTTTGTAGAATCCATAAGGATTCGGTTGTGGTGTGTTTATTGATGTGTATTTGTTAATTTTTGTGGTTGCTAGTAGCTTAAGTGTTGTATGTTAGTAGCTTTCTTGTTTGGTGATTGTAATCATTTTTGCATGTTTATTAGCTTTTGATGGTATGTCTATAAGCTTTAATTTAGGTTTTATATGTTAGAAATATTTTGCATGTGTTAGAAATATAAATGCATGTGTTAGAATTGTATGATAAGGTATAAGATGTGAATAACATGTGTAAATTTGCATAAGTGTTCCAAAGAACACATTCCCTAGCTCACGGCAATGACAAGGTGTGAGGACCAAAATGTTCTCTTCATTTTTCCTAAAGTGCAACTTAATTAATTAGGAGAAATAAGAAGGTTTCCAATTTGTTTTGATCAAAGAAAAGGAATTTAGAAATCAAATGGTAAAGATTTAGTAAATTTTGGGCCAACATGCCTAAAGAATTTATTTGATTTAAAATCATTACTTTATAACATGATTTAATGAACTTAGATAAGATAATACCTTTGACATGATTTAGAAATCAAATGAAAAAGTTTTACAAAATTCGGCCAACATGCCACTATAGGTAATTATGATTTCTAAAACTTGATTCCAAACCTTTTCAATCAAAAAGAGACAATACAAGTTAAGAAGAAATTTTCTATAACGATTTTTGAAGAAACAAATTGAGTAGAATTAAGCTTAAAGGAGTAAAACTAGTGATTTTATCATTAGGAAGTAAAATACAGAAATTTTGAGAAATTTTCTAACATATAGCTCACTTTAAGTTTTGAAGCATGTTAGAGATTTCAAAAAGAATTAAATGATATGGTTAAAAATTAGGTAAATAGAAAATTTTATGGAAAATTTAGAAAACCATTATTATAAGTTTATAAACAAAATGCTGTCAATTTTTAGTAAAAATGAACTTATAAGATAGTAAAAATATCCTAATGACAAGATGCGGTATGAAAAATTATTCTACGTAGTTTAAATGTACTAAGTACTATTTCTATCTGTTTAAACAAGTAATTTTAAGGGCATTCGAATAAGAAAATGATTTAAAAATCCTACGCGATTGAGAAAACGTATTAAAAATGCTACGCGATTTTAAAAACAGAAAAATATCTTTACCCGATTTTTAAACGTTTGTAAAAATGACGGAATTATGAAAATGCGATAAAATTTCTACGCGATTGACCGTTACTATATTTATTTTATCTTTGTCGGGAAAAAGTGAACCCGTACATGAGCTTTTGAAAATCTATATCTTTGTCGGGAAAATGTGAACCCGTCATGAGCTTTTGAAAATCTATTTACTTGTCGGGAAAATGTGAACCCGTCATGTGTTTTTAAGAATTATTTCTTGTCGGGAAAATGTGAACCCGTACATGAGCTTTCCATCTATCTCATTATGTGTGCCATGTATTTGGTGGATTTGTTGACGAGACGAATCACATCGTGTTGTCGATGTGATAAACGTAGTGTGGTTCATTGTTCTAATGAACTTGGAGGCTTTAGTGTACGGGATCCCACATGTGGACGGATTGGTCGCTCCGCCGGGCCGTGGTAAACCGATAGCACACTTTGGTACTCGACATACACTATATTTAATCGAGATTGGTGAAATCTAGTAGTACATTTGCTGTAGTGCCACAACGTGAGACCGTGAACTACACCACGCCCGGATTGATGGATTCTTGTGTCGTGGGGCTATAGACGCAACGTGTGACAAGCAATAGTTGGTGGGGCAGCCGTGGTACTATTAGGTTTTGCGAATCATTCCTCTCTCGATACTTGTGTTTTTTTTTTTAGCTCCATGGAGTAGGATTTTGTCATATTATTTATCTCTATGTCTATTTGTTTCCATCTTATCTATTTATTGTTTCCATTTTATCTATTTATTATCTATCTGTGTTTCATTTGTTTATTTTATCTGTTTATTCTTATATTTCTTATCTTATCTGTGAGGTTTTATCTATGATGTGATATATTATAATGATATCTGAATTTTACTTCAATTTATTATTATAATTGTTAAAGCTTTATGTATTGCATGAACTGTATATGTATTGTTTGTCGTCTTTTTATTGGCCATGTTGTGATGATTTTATGTTGTCTTACCCCTTTGTTATATGTATTTTCTGTTTATTTATTTTACGCGGTAAAGACTTCGAGGAAGAGGTTCAACCTATTGAGATCGTGTACCCTGAAGAGGAGGAAGACCGGCAAGCAGACGATCAGTTTTACGATCAAGAACCATCCGATCATCCATATCCTCTGGATTGATTGTGAGGGATGGCGACTCCAGGATTTTTGGGATTCATAGAGCTGGTATTTCATGGAGGTGCTCTGGCTTGGCACTTACGAGGCGATCGTGATTCTGTGACGTATGCAGGACGTGTGACCGTGATTTTACGTCATCAGTTTGATGGAGATCCGATTATGACTACGACGTTATTTCTGCATTTAGAGTTACCCTTATCCATTAGGCGTCACTGGGGTGCTTTGAAAACCCTGAGCCTAGGAGATAAGCATCGTATCGACTGCGCGATCCCGTTATCGCCGTGTGTCGAGACATCCAGGATATCTATCTCCTGATGATCATTTTCATACTGAGAGTGATCCATCAGAGGATTAGATAATCATGATGTTTTTTTTTGGGCACGTCAGCGTATGTCTGTATATATTAACTCTTTTATTGCTTTCTTTACTGTTTTTGTTTAAATATTTGTAGTCTTAGCGTAAATTATTTGTACAATTTATAACTTAATCATATGTATATTATTAGTGATGATGTTTTTTTTAATTCGTATTTTCCGCATTATCTTTTTATATCACATTTCTGTCTATCAGGAATTATTTTACAACCCGTAATAATATTTAACAAATGTTTCACAACTTGGGTAGATTTTATTTCTATTTCTTTTATTTTCTTTTATGTGTCACATCCTCCAAAGGGGTGTTACAAATCCAACCAATCCAAATTGAACCAATTAAGTTAGTTTGGTTTGGCGTAGGTATTTTGATTGGTTCGGGTAAAATCCAAACTAATGAGAGCTTAATTGGTTCAGTTCTTGGATTGAGAATTTCAAATCTGAAGAACCACCCGTACCAAATCACTATTGCACATACAGAGACATTAGATTTAGACATATGTGTTTTCATTTTCTTTTACAAAATCGTACTTATTATTATGTTTGTACTGGCTATATATTGATATAAGTTTTGACTGAATTTGGATTAACTTTGGGTAAAGCCCATTATTATGTTTGTACTGGCTATATATTGATATTAGATAAAAGTCATGTATATCATATGGCTAGTGATTTTGTTTTGGCTATCCTCTTAGTCATTTTCTATCGCCAATTTATAATACCACAAAAATTGTATGTCATATTTGATCTTTACCAAGATTATACTTCTAAATACTATCCAGTTATAGCCTAAACTTTTTTATTATGTATTCTATTTTTCTATCGCCTACTGGGAGGTTTTCTTTTCTTACTATTTTAGCATTTTGGATTTGATATAAACATGAAATCTCAAAGACTAATGATCGTGTGACTCAACTTGAAATTGAATGTTCATTGCCTGATGGAAGAGCAAAAAATTAGTCTATGTTCTAATATTATTTGAAATTTTTGATACATTATGTGCACTTTTCTGTATTACATGTATAGTTGTTTAACTAATTTTTATGTTTAAAAAAATAATGGTCAACCCGATCACCCGAACCAAACTAAATCATAGATGTTTAGTTCTGTTCGGTTCGGATTTAGCTATCAAAAAACAAGAAAACCGAACTAAATCGAACCAATTGATTTTGATTGGTTCGGATTTATTTTTTCTCAAAACCTGAACCAAACCATCCACTTACACCCCTAGTTTTGATAGAGTAAGTTTTATGTACTATATGTACTTGGTAAGTTTTGTTATGTATATACATATATATGTGGAATGTAACTCTCTTTGGAGGAAATTTGTGGAGTTATGTATTAAATATATATTCATTCGTGGCTCATATTTTCTGTATTCACATAAGGGTTATATTCAAAAATTCGTCGTTAATTTTAGTAGCAGGCCTGAATTGAGTAACTATGATGTGATGACGATTATACTATGGTTATTAAGTTTGAGATGTTATAGGTGGTGTAATTTTCACTACTCTATGATTAAGTACATTTAAGGTTGTATAAGTATTACAACATATTAATGGATCATGTTTGGGGTTTATGATAGCTTAAAATCAAAATTTGAGTGATTGGAATGATATTTTTGGGTAATGGAACAGTAAACTGTTCTGCAGAATTCTGTAGTCGTGAAGTCTCCTAGGCGTGACTAAACCACGACTAGGCATGGGTTGTCCTATTTCTCAATCTAGCGAGACAGAGAGGTCCTCGCCTAGGCGTGAGAATGTCACGCCTAGGCGTGAGTTCCAAGATTTCTCAACATTGTTTTTCTTGTTGTATTGAAGTTTCTTACCACTTGAATTCATTCTTATTTGTTTCCCTAAGTGCAATGAGGCACTTTTTGGGATAATTCACAAAGGAAATAATCCCCTAGTATAAGAGTTCCAGTTGATAGATAAGTTATTTTATCATATCATTAATATAATGGAAGTAAAATTTGAGCTGGAGTTGGTTTTATTATATGTTTGAGCTTGAACTATAGCACAATTATCATAATTAAGGAAGTGAGCCAAACTCCTTAACTTTGCAACTTAGTGAGTTAAACATTTTGCTTAGAAGATAATTAAGAAAGGTAAGTGTCGGTACAACACTTTACCTAGGGCAAAGTGAGCTAAACTATTTGTCAAGCACATGAAGATTATGATCAACCTTATGTAAGTGTAGTAAAGTGAGTCAAACTTACTAATACGAGTCTTGGGATGAGTCAAGTCCTAAGTTAGGCATTGAAGCGAGACAAGCAAATTCCAAGTTTAGTTGGTATTATACAGTTGTATGGGCGATTGTGTAATATCAAAACATATTAGATTTCTATGCATTATATCGTTGTATGAGCGACAGTATAATGTGATTATTAATTATATTTATAAGTGATTTATATTATGGAATGCCATGAAATACATGTTTATTTACTGAGAAATTTTATGTTCTCACCTCTTTATGTGTTTCCATGGTAAAAGCAGGTCAAGACCCTTTTAAAAGGGATAAGCTATTAAGAAACAATGACAAGATTAGATAGATATTATTTTTTGTTTTATGTACAACTTTTGTATAATTTACTAGAAGGTTGGAATTTTGTTGTATATATAACGTTAAGTCTACAGAGGCTTTTGATGTATATGTATATGACCTACTTTTATCGTGGTTATATTTTAAGAATTTCTTAGTTATATGGTATTAAGAATATTGTAGTTAGTATAAGTGACATGTCTAATACATTATATCTCAAAATAAGTAATTGTATTGAGATATTAGTATTAGGCTGCTACAATATACACGTGTTTAAATCAAAGAAAAACATATGAAATGCATGAAAAGGATAACTTACCTTGATGAAATGAAATGCCTATGAAGAGAAACCATGTAAATGCATATGTTGCATAATTGTTGAGATGTTGATCAAAGGGCACTGTAGAAATGAAAAAGTGGTTTTCTCTCATAGGTATCCCTTTGTGGAACTGGCTGAGTATGGTTTTGGATTACCTTGCACTTGGGTAATGCTTGGTCAATGGTAAAAGAGAATAAAGAATCTTTTTATACCAGAGTAATTGGGGCTAAGATGTGTTCTTCCCCTTTACCTGAGCTTCCCTAGTCATTAGTGGTTGAGAATGGATGTTTCCCTCCTACTTGAGTGATCCTAAACCTGAGACAGCAAGGGCAACGTATCCTAGCATCCTAAGCGACATGAGGTCGTGGTCTATTCATGTGGATTGATTGAGGGTTAGTAAGCATCCTCTCACCTAGATTGAGTGAGACATGGGCCCAGTTACCTGGAGTAGTTCTGTGTGATGAAAGTGAGTCACAAAGAGGTTGATGTGCACTAACTTAAAAGCAGACTACTACTAAGTAAATGGTTTTAAATGCTAGCATTGATTGAGACATGTGGTCTTATGAAATGAGAATTTTTGGACATGTATTGTTATTGGATAATACCATTTATTTCCACTATGAGTTTTTATGAATTGAATTATGACTTATGAATTGTCATGAGAATTTAATCATAAAATGATTTATGCCTTGAATGATTGAATGTTTTTAGTAGTAATGATGGAAAATGGGATGTCCATTTTGAGAAGAGAAATGACTTATTTTGCCATTTTGCCACCTTTCCAAATATAGAAATGGTTTATATAATAAGTTTTTCTCTGAAATAGCTGGAATTATGGTGATGGCTTAGTTTTTGAGTTAAACTACTAAGAATTTCTAATTCTCACCCCCTATTCTCTATGCCTTTCCATGATAATTCCAAACATAGATCAAGTCGTGGAGCAGAATGGAGCTTTTGTTGGAAGACAACAGTTTAGATCTTTGTAGTACTTTTGTTTTGATTTTTGGTGCCATGTGGCAACATACGTATATTGATCTATATGTAGTACACCTTGTATAACTTTTCTTTTCCTTATGTATGTATATTACGCGTCATGAATGACTCATATTTTTATAATTATATAATCTATTTATTTGTAAAATTGTGATATTCATAAGTAATGTACCAACTGCTAATTACTGGTACGTAAATCGAGTACGATATTAGTAATAGTATTTAGGACGTTACATTATGGTATCAGAGCAGTTCATCTTGTTGAGCTGTGGTATGGACTAGTTATGCTTTTAGCTTGACAGCTTTGTGTAAATGTTGTGATTGCTTGTATCACTGTACATGAGTATTAGGCCTGATTAACTCAATATGTAATGTTCGGTGTATGCAGGATACTATGGCATCCACGAGGTGTATGTGGGGAGGAGGATCATCTTCCAACAACAACAATATGGCGGATATGATGGACATGTTTCGTGAGATGACTGCCACAATACGAGATATAAAACAAGAAAGAGTGGTAAATAATCCACATCCACCTCAGGGAAATGAGGTAGCTCCAGTGAGGAATGATCTTTCGGAGTTTCGGAAGTGCAGCATGCCATCTTTCTACGGAGAGTATGATCCAGCCAAGGCGGATGAGTGGCTTAGAGAGTTAGAGAAGATCTTTGTTGCGTTGTTTGTTCTGATGCACAGAGGATCTCTTATACCTCTTTCATGATGAAGGGAGAGGCGAAGTTTTGGTGGAATGATGCAAGGAGGCTCCTTGAAGTCGCAAGAACTGAAATTACATGGTAAGTGTTCAAAACTACTTTCCTTGACAAGTACTTTCCCCCAAGTGTGCAAGAGGAGAAAGAAGTTGAGTTCATGGAGCTCAAGCAAAGGAATTTGACCATGAGTCAATACTTGACCAAATTTGAAGAATTGGCCAAGTTCTCTTCCCACTTCAAGAATAACCTGGATGAGAAATGGAAGTGCATCACATTTGAAGCTGAATTGAAGGAAAGTCTCAAGAAAGCAATTAAGCCCTTGGAAATTCGCAATTTCCATGCTTTGGTGAATAAATGTTGCATTGTTGAATCTTTGGAGATGGATTTGGAGCAAGAGCAAAAGCCACAACGCTTTTCAAGAGAAAGAAGGATGATGAGAAGTTCAAGAAAAAGGCATTGTGGCCTAAGGGTCAACAAGAGAGGAGAAAGCATTTGAGAATTGATGACAAAGGGTCGAGATGTCAAAAATGTGGGAAATTTCATGGTAACAATCCATGTTGGCTTGATCAAAGGACTTGCTTCAATTGTGGTAAGACGGGACACTTTACCAAAAATTGTCCCCAACAGCAGCAGCAAAGAGCAAGAAATCTTAGACCCCAAACCACAGGAAGAGTATTCACTCTGAGTGGCCAGGAAGCTGCTCACTCCTTATATCTAATACAGGGTAAGTGCTTGATTAAAGATATACTTTTAATTGTATTGTATGACTCTAGAGATCTCATTCTTTCATTTCATATGATTATGTGAGGAATTTGGATTTGCCTGTTTCGGAGTTAACCTTTGATTTGTCAGATTCCACCCCTATGAGAAAACCCATAATAACTTCATAGATTTGCCTAAACTATTGTGTAACCATCGAGAATAAGGACTTTCTTGTGAATTTGATTTGTTTACCTTTTGTAGACATGGACTTGATTTTGAGTATGGATTGTTGTCCAAAAATCGTGTTGTCATGAATTGTTCAGATAAAACTTTGGTTTTTCTACCTGATACTTTTTTCTTACACACTTCTTATGAGTCTATGTTCTTAAATGCTAGTCAAGTCACCAACCACCTGGTAGAATGGGCTCAAGGTTATGTTCTCATGTTTTCGCTGAGTTCTAAAAAGGACCAAAATTTGGAGAGTGTTCCTATAGTGAATGAGTACCCAGAGGTGTTTCCTGAGGAAGTGAGTGAGTTACCACCTGTGAAGGAAATTGAGTTTGACATAGATCTAGTGTCGGGAACAGGTCCTATCTCCATAGCGCCTTATAGGATGTCCCCTTTAGAACTCGCTGAGCTTAAAAAGCAAATCGAGGAGTTGTTAGATAAAAAGTTCATACAACCGAGTGTTTCACCATGGGGAGCACCTGTGCTCTTAGTGAAAAAGAAAGACAGTAGTATGAGGCTTTGTGTTGATTATAGGCAGCTTAATAAGGTAACAATCAAAAACAAATGCCCATTGCCAAGAATAGACGATTTGATGGACTAGTTGAGGGGTGCAAGTGTGTTTTCAAAATTTGATTTAAGATTAGGGTACCATTATATTAGGGTTCATGAGGAGGATATACCTAAGACTGCTTTTAGGACTAGATATAAGCATTACGAGTATCTAGTCATGTCTTTTGGTTTGACCAATGCCCCGGCTATCTTCATGGATTGTATAAACAGAATTTTCTGACCCTATCTTGATCAGTTTGTAGTTGTCTTCATAGATGACATTCTCATCTATTCAAAGACAATAGCAGAACATGAAGATCATCTTAGGATAGTTCTGGGAATTCTGAGAGAAAAGCAATTATATGTTAAGTTGTCGAAATGTGAGTTTTGGTTGAACTAGGTGCAGTTTTTAGGGCATGTTATATCTGAAGAAGGGATATCTGTGGATCCCAGCAAAATAGAAGCAGTTCTTAAATGGGAGAGACCTTAGGAGCTTATTAGGTTTGGCTGGGTATTACTAGAGATTTATAAAGGGATTTTCTAAGATAGCCTTACCCTTGACTAGACTGACCCAAAAAGGCAATGTTTTCATTTGAACACAAGAATATAAGGATAGCTTTCAATAACTGAAAAGGAAGCTGACCACCACTCCAGTGCTAGTGATTACAGATCCTTAAGGAAATTTTGAGGTATATTGTGATGCCTCCAGGAGAGGGTTAGGATGTATGTTAATTCAAGATGAGAGGGTAGTGGCTTATGCCTCTAGGCAACTACGTCCCCATGAGGAAAATTACTCGACCCACGACCTAGAGTTAGCGGCGATGGTTTTTGCTTTGAAAATATGGAGGCATTATTTGTATGGGGTGAAATTTGAGGTTTTCAGTGACCACAAAAGTTTGAATTACCTATTTGACCAAAAAGAATTAAACATGAAACAGAGACGGTGATAGAGTTCTTGAAGGATTATGAGTTTGAATTAAAGTATCACCCTGGTAAGGCCAATGTGGTGGCCGATGCCTTGAGTAGAAAAACTTTGCATATGTCTCATATGATGGTAGAAGAGATAGAACTTTTGGAGAGTTTTAGGAACTTGAGCTTAGCAGTGACCCTTGTACCACATGGTTTTGTTTGAATGGATTAGAGATTTGCAATGATTTGAGAGCTCAAATCAAGAGTACCCAAGAGAAAGATGAGACCTTACAAGAAATAAATGCAAAAATCCTTTTGGGGAAAAGAAAAGAGTTTAGGAAGGCGAATGACGGGACCATTATGTTTGGAAATAGATTTTGTGTCCCCAGAGAGTCTGAAATCAAAGAGAAGATTCTTGAAGAAGCCTATAGGAGCCAGTTCACCATCCACCCGGGTACAACAAAAATGTACCAAGACCTCAAAAAGATGTTTTGGTGACCTCACATGAAAGATGATATAGCATTGTTTGTGTCCAAATGCTTAGTTTACCAAAAAGTGAAAATTGAGCATCAAAAACCCTCAGGATATTTGTAACCCTTAGAAGTTCCCGAGTAGAAATGGGAAGTATTTCTATGGATTTTGTGATGGGGTTACTAAGAACTTAGTCAGGTCTTGATGCCATATGAGTTATAGTCGACAGGTTGACCAAATCTGCTCACTTCCTAGCCATGAAAGCAAAGTGGTCGTTGGATAAGTTGGCATAATTGTATCTTCAAGAAATTGTGAGACTCCATGGAATTCCCACCGACATCATATCTGATAGGGACCCTAGGTTCACTTCTAGATTTTGGGGAGCTCTTCACAAAGCTTTTGGAACCAAATTAAATTTCAATACAGCCTACCATTCACAAACTGATGGCCAATTTGATAGGACCATCCAAACATTGGAGGACATGTTGAGAGCCTACGTGCTCGACCATCAGGGTAGTTGGGATAGGTTCTTACCTTTGATCGAATTTGCCTACAATAATAGTTATCACTCTAGTATAGGAATGGCGCCTTATGAGGCCTTGTATGGCAAGAAATATATGTCACCCTTATGCTGGTTTGAGACTAGGGAACAAACTATCCTAGGTCTTGAGTTAGTTCAACAAACTTCAGAGCAAATTAGAGTGGTCAGGGAAAGGATGTTAGTAGCCCAGAGTAGGCAGAAAAGCTATGCGGATGAAAGGAGAAGGCCTCTGGAGTTCAATAAGGGAGAACATGTGTTCCTTAGAGTCACTCCTACTACGGGAATTGGCAGAACCCTAAAAACCAAGAAATTGAATCATCGGTTCTTAGGTTTTTTCCAAATCTTGAAAAAGATTAGACTCGTTGCCTATTAGATAGCCTTACTACCCAGTCTATCCAACCTTTATAACGTTTTCCATGTTTCCCAGCTTCGAAAGTATCATCCAAATCCTACACATATCATTAAAAATGAAACGATACAGTTAAGAGAAAACTTAACTTATGCAGTTAAACCTGTGAGGATTATGGATAGAGCGGTAAAAGCACTCATGAGAAAAATAAATTCCTTTGGTAAAGGAGTTGTGGGATGGAGGTGATTCAGAGGATGTCACATGGGAGCTTGAGACTGCATTGATGCAAAGTTATCCTGACCTTTTTGAATGAGGTAAAATAAAATTTTGAGGACAAAATTTCAAAAAGGGTAGGAGAATTATAGCATTCTAGCAAATATAAGTCATAATTAAGGTTATAGTAGCTCAATAAGATTATTATAATTTACCTAATGATTTTTGGTAATTATTTGGACTTATTTGAGCATAAATCTATAACACTGAAAGTGAGAAATTGTTTATAAAAGCTCAGAAAATAGCTAAAATAGCAAGATGATGGAAATAAATATGAGAACTTTATTTCCTAGTTCTATTGGAGTGGAATAAGCAATAGACAATTTTAGAAGCTAAATTGAATCAATCTGGTATTTTTTTTTTAGTGACACTAATATAGGTGTAAAAAAATATTTATGGAAAAATAGAGTTGAATAGCAAGTGGAATTTTAGAATTTTCAATAACACATGTGAAGGTGAGAGAATTCATTAAGGGAGTTTTAAAGTGTTCATAGCAGATAAAATGTTATCAGTTGAAAGTAACTTTTTCTATTCATCCTATTTTTCTAACCACATATTCACCTTATCATCTTTTCTTTCTCTTCACTCATGCTCACTCTCATCTCCCACGCTCTCTCTCTCTTGGTTCTCTTGCTCTATCTTTCTCGTTTTTGGCTCCAAGAAGGTGAAAGCAAGGGAGAAATCAAGGATTCAAGCAAGAATCAAGAAGTAAAGGCTAGGAAAAGCAAGAGGAAGGTGATTTCATCTTGACGTAGGGGGATTTCTAAAGCTTTACCCACTTTATTCATCCTTTACATTCTTGAAAAATGGAGTTTTAATGAACTTTGTTGAGATTTGTTGATTCTTGAGAAAAATATATGCTTTTATGCTTTGAATATATGCTAAAGGTTCAAGCTTTAATGGTGTTCATGAAACTGTTTCAGTTTTTGAAAATGAGTATGAAGCATCCTTTTGTTTTGATGCATTAGATGATATATGAGCACTTGAATGATGTTATTTTGATGTTTTTGAGTTGTTATTTGTTGGTTTGTTAGTGATTCTTGGAGGTATTATTAGGCTAAGTGAATTGTGCCTCAGATTGTTGCAGCTGAGACACAGACACGGGCCATGTCCTTAGACATGCCCCCCCTAGGTGTCTTAGTCTGATAGTTTGTTTCCTTGGCATTGCACAGGCAGAGAAGGACATGGCCCACCTCGTGTCTTATAACATGGGTCATGTCTCACTCTATAATGAGAATCAACTTTTGTGGTTTTCATGAGAGTTGTAGCTCTTTCTCTTAACTTTCCAATGCCACCAGAATCACCTCGTTTTGACCTCTATAGCTCAAGTTATGCTTGTTTTACTATACAGAGGTCAAACTTCGTGCTCTGCTGCTAGAAACAAAAATGTTTTGGTGATGTTTTAAAATTGATGACTTGATTTCCAATGCTATATACAAGTGTTTAAAGCAAAGAAAAACATATGAAATGCATGAAAAGGATGACTTACCTTGATGAGATGAAATGCCTATGAAGAGAAACCTTGTAAATGCATATGTTGCATAATTGTTGAGATGTTGATCAAAGAGCACTGTAGAAATGAAAAATTGGTTTTCTCTCATAGGTATCCCTTTATGGAACTGGGCTGAGTGTGGTTTTGGATTACCTTGCACTTGGGTAATGCTTAGTCAATGGTAAAAGAGACTAAAGAATCTCTTTATACCAGAGTAATTGGGGTTAAGATGTGTTCTTCCCCTTTACCTGAGCTTCCCTAGTCATTAGTAGTTGAGAATGGATGTTTCCCTCCCACTTGGGGTGATCCTAAACTTGGGACAGCTAGGGCGGCGTATCCTAGCATTCTAAGAGACATGAGGTTGTGGTCTATTCATGTGGATTGATTGAGGGTTAGTAAGCATCCTCTCTCCCAGATTGAGGGAGGCATGGGCCCAGTTGCCCAGAGTAGTTCTGTGTGATGAAAGTGAGTCACAAAGAGGTTGATGTGCATCAACCTAAAAGCAAACTACTACTAAGTAAATGGTTTTAAATGCTAGCATTGATTGAGACATGTGGTCTTGTGAAATGAGAATTTTTGGACATGTATTGATATTGGATAATACCATTTATTTCCACCATGAGTTTTAATGAATTGAATTATGACTTGTGAATTGTCATGAAAATTTAATCATAAAATGATTTATGCCTTGAATGATTGAATGTTTGAAGTAATAATGATGGAAAATGAGATGTATATTTCGTGAAGAGAAAGGACTTGTTTTGGCATTTTGCCACCTTTCTAAATATAGAAATGGTTTATATAATAAGTTTTTCACCGAAATAGCTGGAATTATGATGATGACTCAGTTTTTGAGTTAATCTATTGAGAATTTCTTAATTCTCACCCCTTATTCTCTATGCCTTTCCATGATAATTCCAAACATAGATCAAGTCGTGGAGCAGAATGGAGCTTTTGTTGGAAGACAACAGTTTAGATCTTTGTAGTACTTTTGTTTTGATTTTTGGTGCCATGTGGCAACATACGTATATTGATCTATATGTAGTACACCTTGTATAACTTTTCTTTTCCTTATGTATGTATATTACGCTTCGCGAATGGCTCATATTTTTTTATAATTATATGATCTGTTTATTTGTAAAATTGTGATATTTGTAAGTAATGTACCAACTGCTAATTATTGATACATAAACCGGATACGGTATTAGTAATAGTATTTGGGACGTTACAAGGATCACTTCCCATAACAGATTTAGGATCACCTCCCCTTACGAGTGTAACATCCTCTTTTTAGTATGTTAGACTTTTTAGTATGTTAGACTTGTATATAGTCATAGAGGTACCATAATACTTGTTTAACATGACTGCTAAATTTTGTGATGTTTTGAGTTAATTTAGACACTTTGCCGCAACACAAAACGTATAAAATGACTAATTTAACTCAGGAAAAATAGCATAAATACTAAATTAAAGGAAATAAATATGAAAAATTTATTCCTAAGTCACAAATATGTGAAAAATGATGTAATTAAATTTTGAGGATAAATGGAGTCAATTCGGTATTTTTAAGGATACTGAGTGAGTGTTTAAATACTGAATTGAAGTGTAGCAGATATGAAAAATTAAGAAAATGTTAAAACAAGTATTAAGATGAATCTTATGATTTATTTTAATATCGTTGGAAGTTAAGAAACTTGATTTGGTGAAATCTAAATGTTCTTAACAGATCATAAA
Organism: Ormosia emarginata; assembly: GCA_029884605.1. Taxonomy (NCBI): domain Eukaryota; kingdom Viridiplantae; phylum Streptophyta; class Magnoliopsida; order Fabales; family Fabaceae; genus Ormosia; species Ormosia emarginata. The sequence goes on along the minus strand of JAQQTP010000056.1, from coordinate 6,190,065 downwards.
TTTTAGTACCACTTAGTGGTTATCTTAAAGAAGCCAAATTTTGACTTCTCTTCTAAAATATCACATGGTAGAAAAAAAGAAAAATAGAAGAGAGAAAGGGAAACGTGAAGGAAGAAGGAGAAAGGGGAAGAGGAAAGAGAGCTTAGAGCCTCCATAGTCAATCCATGGCCATCTTCAAGACCTTGAGGTAGGGGAAAACACCTTCATAGCTCTATCCTTCTTTCCTCCATGGTTTTCATGAGTTGATGGCCAAAAACGAAATTAGGTTTTGAGAATTAACCATAATTTCTATGCTTGTTTCTCTTCCTTTTGAGCTTGTTAAAGGTTTGGTTTGATTATGAATGATGCTTGGAACATGAATATGTTCTTGATTTTCCTTGGTTTCAAGTGAATGAAAAATGGGTTTTTCCTCTTGGTTTATGATATAAACCAAAAATGGGTTTTAATGGGGATTTACGCTTTCTATGCTTGATTCTTATGTGTTTGAACTTAATGATAGGTTGGTTTGATATATGGTTGTTACCTAGAACATGAATATGTTTTTGTTTTTTCCATGGATATTGAAGATTCAAAAATGGGTTTTTCCTCTTGGTTTATGATTGATGTTTGATCCAAGTTTGATGGATTAGAAGTGTGACTAGAGGTTATTGAATGAATGAGGTGTTGGAAATTAGTTGGGAATATTATTTGTAATGTTATGCAATGATGTTTTATGATACTTAGAGGAAGATAAGTCTAAAAAAATGTTATGTAAAGTATGAATATGCATGAGTTTATTATGATATTTTCTTGGTTGATCCTCATTTTTATAGCTTGCTTTGTGGTAATTGTGGTTTAGTTGAAGTATGGCTGTGACTAGGAGCTAGGTGATGGTTTTGTTTCTTCACGATTCTAAGAGTTAATGGGTATTTTGAAGTTATGGTTTGGTTCCAAAAATCATGCTTAGTTGAGGTATAATAGGTCAAAACAAGATTTTGAGTGTTTTCTTGCTTGAATATGTTTTCAATGATTGTTTATGACTTGTTCATGGTATGAGTTTGAGTTAGAAACTTGGAACTCTTCATTTGCACTTTTGATACACAAAGTGAGAAAATTGATATTTTCCTTACTTAATTGAGGTTAAATCTATGATTAATGAGTTGAACTTAGTGTTTAATGATCCTAACATGATTAGAGATCATGATTAGGGTTAAGGAACAATTAGAATCCATGATTTGAAGATTAGAACTTGGTTAGGAACCAAGACTTTGTAGAACCCGATTTTGCAGAAACAGGATAGCACCCGAACAGCTTGTGATGTTTGTTTAACTTGAGCTGTATTCATTGGATTGACTTGATTCTTCTTGTATTTGAAAGATAATACATAAGGCTTCATGTAGTTAAAATTTCAAATTTTTAGAAGAATCTAATTAGTCCCAGTTTTGATCTGAACCTGAGACAAATTCTGCAGAAAATGCAATCTGGCACCTGTTAAACCAGATTGCATAATTTCCTACTCTAAAGGTGTATTGATATGAGACCAGTGGCATTTTAAAGCTAACATATAAGGCTACTGGACTATAAAATTGCAGAATTTTTGAACTCTTCTTTTGTTCCCAGTTTCATTTTAAAGTCAAGTCATTTTCGGGTAAAACAAATAATGCCTTGTTTTAGCTTCTGCATAATGTGGCATAACTTTGGCTATACTTATCCAAATGAATTTAGGTTCGTAGCATTTGAAAGATATGAAAGGAGGCTATTTGTCTATAAAATTTTAGAATTTTTGTAGTTAGGATGCTCATTTGGTGCAATCATGAAAATCAGACTTTTTAGGCAAAATTGAGATATTTTTGTAATGATTTGAACCCTATAAACCTTAGTAGCTTCTTTAATAGTTAAAGTTGAGTTATAAAAGTATAGTAGAAATGTGTTTGCTCTTTTATGGGTTAAATTTGAACTAAATGCTCCTTTATTGAGTTTTGAAATAAAATATAAGCATAATATTGATGTATGAATGCAATGGATTGAATCACTTATGAAGTAAATCATTATATGCACTTAGTATGGAATGAATGATATATGTGAATGATGTTGATGAATGGTATATATAAATAATGTTGAGGAGCACATTGTTATATGCATGTTGGTGAATAAGATTAACAAGCATAATATTGGGAAGCATGACAATAAAAAGCTAAGGGTAGATTGAGGTTAAGTAAGTCACTCCCTCTCTACAATGTATGGCATGAATGAGAAGCTTGATAGATAAGGTTGTGTTTCTCTATTATGCAAAGAGAATTTGATTATGTAAAAAGTGTATGAAGTATTGGTTTTACACAATGAGGTGTAGTATGGAAAGAAATGGATTGACTGAAGGGTTTTATAAACAACTATACATGTTTTGTTTTCAAACTTGTTGCTTGCTAATTTCCTTATATGAATGGCCCTATAGCTTGAGCCAAAGGTCCTCCTAGAGCCAGGGTTCTGGGTACTCATACCCAGAGTGAGGTATTAAGGGTGGCAAAAGGTAACCTTATTGTTACCACTCATACCAAGGCAGTGTAAGTTAGATAAGGAACAAAGATCTTCCTACCCCTTCCTACTAAGGATATACAAGGATCAAAATGGCTTCCAGGAATAGAGGTCTTCTTGGAAGAAAAGAATTTTTGGAAAAATGTAAGTAATATGTGTTTTCCGTATAACAGTTTTAAAAGTAACTTTGTATGTTTTGGTTTTTAAACTTGATGTTTGCTATTTTCATATATTTGGCTTAGGCCAAAGGTGCTCCCAATGCTAGGGTTATGATATTATGAGAGGTTAAAGAACAAAAGCTATCCTAATATCTCATTTTACCCAGAAGAAATACAAAGAACAAAGGTTGTCCTGGGAATATGCAAGCATCATGAGTTTTCTTAAAAACAAAATATTTTTATTAACATTGCATAAGCATACATTAGGGCATTCATTAGACATAATCATACATCATAATACATTGCATAAAATGATAATTGATGAATTGAATGGGCAATAGACCTATTTTCATAATTAAAGTAATAATGACCAAGGTGAAAGCTTGACTTGAAAGTATCCGGAAGGAATGAAATATGATTATAGACAAAGTGTGTAATTTATGAAGTAAGAGATATGAAGAGTATCATATTAGAATATGGAACTTGAAGTATAAAGAATTGTTAGTGGAATGAATATTTTATATAATTAGATATGGTATTTGATTTGATTATGTGAATAGCTTGAGTTGATAAAGAACTTGATTTGGTTATATATATAATGTATTTGATTGTACAAGGATTTTGTAAAAGTTAATAATTGAACCTCTATTTCGGGAAGAAAGAGGACCAGATTTGGCGATTTGCTACTTCTCTAACTTATATATATATATATATATACATATATATATATATATATACATATATATATATATACATATATATGTATATACATAGTTTTCTATTTCCATGATAAATCCAGCGAAGGACCAAAGTAAGTGCAAGGCAAGGCGATGAATACTTAATAAAGTTATTCATGTACATATATTAGTTTTGTACTTAAATTTACGGTTTTGTATATAAGCCTTCATGGCTAGTTGTATAGAAGTATATAATCTCATACATATCATGTGGTTGTATAGTAAAGAGTAAGTTTTCAAAGTGTGTAAAATGTCTTGCTCTCTTTACTCTGTTGTTAAAGGCTCTATATATTTATTTGTTAATAGTTATTATATAGGTCTTATTTAAGTCTTAAGTTTAGAAGTGACATGTTTGATTCTATCTACTTGAGTATATTGACAATATATTACAATATATAGAGTTAGGGTGTTACAACGAGGATCACCGTCCCTTACGAGGATCACTTCTCATAACAGATTTAGGATCACCTCCCTTTACAAGGATCACCTCTAATAATAAATTTAGGATCACCTCCCCTTACGAAGATCCTTTTTAATAATCGATTTAGGGTCATCTCCCTTTATGATGATCACCTCTAATAATAGATTTAGGATCACCTCCCTTTACGAGGATCATTACCCAAAATTCATTACTGGCCAAAATGATCTATGGGTTACCCTTCATAAGGGAATAGTAACTAAGGATCACCCCCACACGAAGATCAAATCCAATATCTTTTAAACTTTGAGCACATTACATGTTAATTCAATACTAACTCAACTTTAACATCTTAAAGGAACAATTCATAGTTCATTACTCAATACTAACTCAACATTAATATTCTAAAGGAGCAAATCAATTTCTAGTACACCTCATAAACATGACAAGTGTACATCCTAATTTATCTCATCATATAGATATATCTAGTGCACAATTTCATCATTCCACAAATTTACTAAGTGCACAAATCCATCATTCTTTAGTACACCAAGTGTACAAACATAAATATAAGTCACCTTATCTAGTGACCTTAATCAAATTCCTTCACATCATATAATATAAATGTATCCCTTTGAGTTTTCATGTAGCAAAGAGCCCTATTTGCTCAAAACAAGAGACTGATAGTCGATTATCATATTCTGATAATCAATTATTGCTAACAAGAATATCATTCTATAAGTTGATAATCGATTATCACTATTGGATAATTAATTACCACATACCGACATTAGCATTCTGTAAGATGATAATCGATTAGCACCTTTGGATAATCGATTACCACCCACAAACATAGCATTCTAGAAGTTGGTAATCGATTAACACCTTTGGATAATCGATTATCACTCACGAACATGACATTCTAGAAATTGACAATCGATTATCATACCCTGATAATCGATTATCAATTGAATTTCTATTCCAAAATTAGTTCTAAAACATAGTAACTTCCATTTATTTTTATTCCTTCCATCAATATATCATCAAAACCTCGTCATATATGTATATTCATTCCAAAATCGATGAAGTATGACAATAAGAATCAATTCATAATATTCCATATATCATATATATATATATATATATATATATATATATATATATATATATATAAATCGATGAAGTATGACAATAAGAATCAATTCATAATATTCCATATATCATATATATATATATATATATATATATGGATTTTACTTTGGTGAGAGGAGTCTTTATTTTAAGAGATGAGATGAGTAAATATTGACAATTAGATCTTACATGAATGGTTAGGATTAGAACATAAATGCATATGACTTTTTTAAGTGACCATATGACCTTTAAGTAACTTTTAATCTTGACCATCCATGTATGGTTGTATGGTCAAGATTTGCTCCTCTCACCCTCTAACAATAAAAACTCATCTCACTAGATATGCCCATATATATATATATAATATATATATATATATATATATAAACTCATCAATCTCATACATGTATATACAACCAATACATCATAAAAGTCATAAGAAATTATCAACCAATCCATTCATGCAAAGTTTGAGGTACTAGAAAAGAAAGAGAGAAAGATAGTGTTGCACAAAACCCCTACATAAGCTCCCTCAAGGATGGTATTTTTTTCCTCTTCTTTGTTCCTCCTTAGTTTCCTTGTTATTGGTGGTCTTCCTCTTTTCTTTATTCTTTCTCCCTTATCTCCTTTCTCATGCTACTATTCTATGTATGTGAGTGGAGAAAAATGTGAGAAAGTGAAATTGTGAGACTGTGAGGCGGTGGAAAACAAAAGAAGGATAAGAATAAAAAGGTAATGAGTTGTCATGGCTAAGTGGTGCGAATTTATCTCTTAGGGATACTTTAATCTTCCATTAATGAGTTTTCTAACTTCTACAAGTGTCATAGAAAATTCTAGGACTTCTTTTAGTCTCTATACTCATCATTTAATAATTATTTATATATATCATTGACAGCCACTAAGCTCTATTACTCTTCCTTAAGTTAAGATAAACATAAAGAATTAAACTTATATGCGTACAAGTATCTGCCTTAACTTGTAATCATTCTCATAATAACCTTCATCCTCTATTTGACATCTCCACAAAATCTCATGATTTTTCAAGCTACTCTCCTATTCAATTTATCATTTAAACACTCAATCTATTTTATTAAAAAAAATGTCAATCTAATTCATTTAATTCCCCAAAAATTACCATAACTCATGCTAATTATTTGTGACCCAAAAATAAATTTTCATATTCATTTCCATCTTCTAAGCAGTTTATACTAAGTTCTGAGCTAATATGAGTTATTTTTTACGTCTTGTGTAATAACAGTATACGCATACTAACTCAAAAAATTACCAAAACTAACTAGTAACTCACACAAAGGTTAAGAAACTACTATATCAATTATTAAGGTTAATAAGTTATAGAGGATATTACACATTGGTGTATGCTCTCTTGAATGGGTGTATTAAGTTGATGTGTGTGAATCAATTATTGATTGAAATTTATAAGGTTTCTCATATCAACTATCTCTAACAAAAATAAAAATCTTAAAATAATATAAATTTTAAAACTAATAACGATACTTACTTAATTAATTAATTAATAATGTACCATACTTATTAAAACACAATGAATATTGTTTAAAAAACAACGGATTTTGATGGTAAAAAAGTTAGAGAAATATTATTTACACACAAAGATTTTGTATAAATTCTACATAAATGATGAGGTGATAAAATAATGTTTATTAATTACATTAATTAATTTTTTTCTCTTTTTCTTTTGCATCTTATACTTTGTGTGAAATTTGTACGGAAATATTTGAAACTATCATTGCCCAAAAAGTTATTGCCCATAATGATGTTCGTGATTTAGTTTAGATTGATTTTGATTTATTGAATTGGGTTGGTTACATTTTAAAAATCATTCTAACCCAAATCAGTTTGAAATGTGTTGGAACGGCTTAATTAATTTTTGTTCAAGATTTTTTTAAGTGTAGAATATTATAATTAAAACAAATTTATCATATTACAAAGAAAAAATAAGAAATAAAAAAATAAAATTATTGTATTTGATCACATAAATAATAAGAAGTGTGAAAAAGAATAAAATTATTATAAATAAAAATAAAAATTTAATGATAAATAAATATATTATATAATTTTAATCAAGTTATATTAAGTTTGATTGGTTTTAAAAATTTAACAATTAATTTTTAAAAAGTAAAAAAAAAATTCAAATTTTCAATTTAATTTTTAATTTAAATTAAATTGGAGCATTCCTAAATATTATTGTCAATCCAGTCTCTAAACACAACCAAAGTCAGAAAAGGCAGCACCTCCGCTTTCACCCTTTGGCGGTAGAATGGTAAATGGTTCCCATTGGCTCCTTACACCTTGGCATATCCCCCGCGGCGCACGTTAGCCCCTCACCCCCCACCCCCACACCTAAGCGGTGGTGGCCTCCTCATCCATCTAGATCTCAAAATCAGCCGCACACTCCTCCCACCACCCCACCCACCAAACCCCCTTTAATTATGTCATCAATCACCACTTTCTCTCCCACCACCGCCATCACCACCACCTCCTCCAATCCAAACAAGCTTCTCTTTTACTCCACCACCACCACCATCTTGCTATTCTGCGCCAGCCATCTTATCCTTCACCCTCTCTCCACCTTAATCTGCCACCGCAACCTCCGATCTAACGCCACCGCCACCCATGGCCTCCTCTTCCTCCCCCACTTCCCCCACAGACCCCTCCCCACCTTTTGCCGTGCCCCTACCCCTTCCTCCTCCTCCGCCGCCTTCCTCCTCCTCCCGCCGACTCCCGCCGCCGTGTTGGTCCCCCGAAGAAACCGCCGCCCTCATCGATGCCTACCGTGACAAGTGGTACTCCCTCGGCCGCAGCAACCTCAAGGCCACCCACTGGCAAGAGGTCGCCGACGCCGTTTCCGCCGCCTGCCCCAACGCCTCACCTCCCAAAACCGCTGTCCAGTGCCGCCACAAGATGGAGAAGCTTCGCAAGCGCTACCGCGCCGAGATCCAGCGCGCCCGGAACCTACCCGTGAAGAAATTCAACTCCTCCTGGGTCCACTTCAGCCGAATGGATTCCATGGAAAAGGGTCCCTCGCCGCCGAAACCCGAGAACAACCCCGATAGCGCCGATGAAGTCGACGCAGAAGACGACAACGATGAGGATCAGGATTTATACCGCGCAAGTTCCCTAAACAAATTGCGCAGGAATGGAATTGAGAGTTCAGGCGGTGGCGGCGAAGGAGGGTTTCGGATTCGGATTCCGAGTGGGGTGAGCATAGCGAAACCAGGGTCGAGGTTTTATGGGAAGGTTGGTGATGAGAAATGGAACCCTAATTCTGGTTCTGGCAATGGGAGTGGCGGTTATGGGGTGAGGAGTGTGAAGGAGGGAAGTGGATTGGGGAAGAGAGAGAGGGAGAGGGGCCCAGTGGATGAAATGGTGTGTGCAATTAAGGTTTTGGGAGATCGGTTTGTGAGGACGGAGCAGATGAAGATGGAGATGGCGAGGGAGATTGAAAGTATGAGAATGGAGATGGAGATGAAGCGTACTGAGATGATTCTGGAGTCACAACAGCGGATTGTGGAGGCTTTTGCAAAGGCTGTTTCGGAGCAGAAGAAGAAAGCAAAGAGAATGCCATCACCCTCTGAATCATAGATAAATGTGATCGAGGGTTACTTACTTTTTGCTGTTTTGCACAAGAGACCTATGAGTTATATTTCATAACTAAGATATAAGTGAGTTTTCTGTAGTTTAGTTTTTGTTTTAGATAGATATATAATTCTCTGCTCATCTGCACTTTTTTTTTTTAGCTAACTATTGAAGATGTGGAACTTGATCAGGTTTAGGAATTAGGATGATGTTGGGTGAAATTTAGTATTTAATTTTTTTTTTTAGTGGTAAACATGCTTGATGTCCTTGTATTTTAATTATTCAAAGTTCAAACAAGGGAACAGAGTTGTAATGATCTGACAATATCTTTGTCACAATGGTATGTGTGCTTTATTGTGTTGAACTTGAAACCCTTGTCTCATCTGGTGGGTGGACAAAAATTTAAAAGATTCAGCTAAGGATTTTATTATAAACGACTGTTCCTAGTTAAGGAGTTAACAATGTCTGCATTTGTGTATCACATTTTAAAGTAAGTCAAGAACATAAGGACTTATCAGAATTTAGAAAGAGGATCTGAGTCCTGGGACATTAATGTTTTGTTTTCTGAAGCTCTATTGAGTATTCCTTTCGTTTCTTATATTCTGTTGAGGCACCCTTTTGTACTTTATGAAATTCTAGGATGTCTGATCTCACATACTATACTGGCTATACTATATGAAGGGATTCCTGCTCTTTCCAAATAATGGCATGTGTTCTGGATGAAATGTCTGTGTTTAGAAAGCCCAAGACCAAACCATGTCAATTAAATGTTATTTTTATTCATATTATTGTGGTTTAAAGAAATGAGCTTCTATTATAAACATAATTCATATTTATGCTCAACAAAAACTAATGTAGGCAAAACCGTGAATATTTTTCAAGTTTATTTGCATTGTTGACCAATATTTCTTCCTAATTTTTATCTTTAATTTGTATAAAATGAGAGATAATGATTGTCTAAGATTGGTCTTAGACGTGTGAACAATTTTGAACTGTTAAAAAATTTAAGTGGAATTTACACTTGGTTATAGAAAGTGTGAAAGCGTGTTAACATGTGATATTATCATTACTTAATGAAGTGTAAATGTTGGTTTTATTCTTCTTTTAATTCTCGTATCACAAAAGTATACAATGATGCACATGTACATATTTATACATATGTTATATTATATTTATATAATTTTTACCATCTAATTATAGTTTGTCTTACTTTGCTTTATGTACATTTATATTTTGATTATACTACTTGTATAAATGTGAGAGATGTAAATTTTATACTGATACGTAAATTTTTACATAAACACAGAGAAAGTTGGGTGTATTAAATAAATTACATTATTAATTAATAAATAATTATAATTAATTAATAATTAATTATCATAATTATGGTGTGATTACTTAGTACACTTAACTTAGATGTTTTGGCTTTATACAAAAATTTCCCTTTACATGTATACTTGAGTCTTTTGCAAAGTATACCCTAACTATTTTGTCATCATTTAACAGAATTAATTTTGTACTTTTTTTCCTTACACAACCTTTTTTATATTACTTTTCTGCACAAGTTATGATTACTGTTCTGGACCGTAATCCGAGCTTATAACTCATAGATCAATCTGACATGTATACCAATTGGAATTTGACATCAACGCCCTCGGTAAGAATATGCTTACCATGGACTCTAGAAATATATGTCGGACCCCGGTACTAGATAGTAATAACTTTATCATGAGATCTATACAATATATAAGTCTTTATGATGTCTATAATTGTCAATCATGATCTTACAAAGTAATAGCACCATAACTATCATACCAGTAATCCGATAATATAGGGATCATCTGTAACTAAATAAGGAACATATCTCCTCCAGTGATTATAATGGGAATATATCTCTCCATTATGAGAACGTACCTATCCAACCTCTATAAATACCATGTTAAGTCACTTTAATTATCTATCTAGCATCTCACTTTATAAACCCTACTTGTGCACTGCTTGACTTGAGCGTTGGAGTCCCTTTGCAAGTACTCATCCCCTAGTTCAACACGTTCTGCTGCAGTCGTGCAAGGAAGAAAGCACTCTGACGTGCCTATCTCAGGTATGCCTCTGAATTCACTTCAGAACATTGACGCCGTTTGTGGGAAACGATAAACTTCTATTCTCATTCAACCATGGTGAGCACAAGACAACATCCAAGGAGAGGAGGCGTGTGTTTGTTGCCCCTGGTCAAGGACAGGGCTCAGTGGTGCAACGCGACCCTCAACCCATTGCACCACCAGCACATTTGAAGCCTCCGCCGCTGGGAGTCGAGCAGTTATCATTAAAACTCTTCATGAGGGACAAGAGACTTCACCTTCTGTCGAGAGTCCTCTTCTTTCGCACAGGGTTTCCGTAAGAGATAGACTTGGAATCCCAGGCAAAGGAGGCAACCCTAATGTTCAGGAACATAGAATCTTAGTGCACCAGTGCTTGGGAATGCCAAACAATGAAGCTAATGATCGTGCGTCTCACTTGGAATACATGAATCGATCTCAAATGTCCCGACGCCAATTCCAAGATATGTTGCAACAACATATGACTATGCGGGATGAACAATACCAAAGACTGGAAGACATGCGACGGGCTATGCATGAAGACCAACCCAAGTTGCAACGCCATAATGGGAGGCGAAATGATGAAAATAACCAGAGGAGATTACATGTCAATGTCACAGTGTCCAACGTTGCAAACAACAACCCAGGTCGCGACATCAAGAACAACCATTTTCTCCTCAACTTTTGGAGTACCGTGTCCTGAGAAACTTCAAGTTCCCAACGAATTTAGAGATTTATGACAGGACCATGGATCCCCAAGAGCACTTAAACGCTTTTGAACAATCTATGTGCTTTCACGGGGGATCCACGAAGTTGTTATGTCGTGTTTTCCCCCTTTCCCTGAAAAAAGGGGCCTAAAGTGGTTTTCGAACTTAACACGAGAATTTGTCATCGATTGGACAGATCTTAAATAACATTTCTTGCTCCAGTACACTACGAATAAAGAGCAACTCAGATCCATCAAATCTCTGTCAAAGATTCGCCAAGGGCATGACAAACCCCTTTGTGACAAAGTTAGACGATTCATGGCGGCACGCACTAGCGTGGAAGACCCCGATGACAGAATAACTCTTCATTATGCCAGGAGTGGTCTTCAGGTCAATTCTGAGTTTTTTGCATCTCTGGCAAAAACAAAACCACGTACCTTGCAAGAATTGTTACCAAGTGGCCTCAATACTCAAGAGGGGGTGAATTGAGTATGTAAAATATTTTCGTAAATCTTTTGCAAAACGTTTAATTAACAATTTTCATTGAAGCTATTGGATGATTGAAGTGAATAGATAAACGAGATTGAATACTTCACTTACAAATAAACAAGACAAGATAGAAAGAATTCAAGCAAAGCAAGATATCAAACCCAACTCAAGCAAATATAATTAAAGCACAAAGTAAAGAGATAGAGTTGAGAAGAACAAACACAAGGATTTATCCTGGTTTAGCCACCCCTTATGACCTACGTCTAGTCCTCAAGCAAACCACTCGAGATTTTCCACTAAACTTCAAGCTTGAACGGGTGCTTGAAAACCTTTACATAAAAGAGCACTCAACTCCTTGGGATGCCTCACCCTTAAGCTTGAGCCTCAAAACAGGGATACCTCACCCTTTTCACTAGAGGGATACCTCACCCCCTTTACAACCTTTGAAGGATACCTCACCTTCAACAAGGGATACCTCACCCTTTACAAACTTTAAGAGATACCTCACTCTCTTTTCTCTAGGAGGATACCTCACCCCCTTTACAAAGAATCAAAGTGTTTACAAGATGAAACTCTCACAAGAGTAGATTACACAAATTGAAGCCCTATGATGCTCTTCAAGAATATCTCAAAAATATATACAAAAACAGAGCAAAAGATATTTAATGATGATTCTCGGATTAAAGTGATTGATAGATGTTTCTCAAGTGTTGGTTAGCCACAAATGATGCCGCAAGATATGTATTTATAAGTTTTTAGAACAATAGAGCCGTTAGAAGCTTTTGTGGAAACATTAAATGCCAAGAAAATATAGCCGTTGGGCATGTCAGAACATTGGTAATTGATTACACACTCTTTGTAATCGATTACATAGTTGTATGAACGTGTTCTTGGCTTTCTGGGCTTGTGGTAATCGATTACCAGACCTGTGTAATCGATTACACGCTCTCTGACTTTCTGGTAATCGATTACAATATTGATGTAATCGATTACATGGCCCTTTGAACGTGTTCTTGGCTTTCTGGGAACATGGTAATTGATTATATGGATGGTGTAATCGATTACAAGGCTTATGTTTAGCTTGTAATCGATTACTAAACATTGGTAATTGATTACACTATACTTTAAATTCATTTTTCACGCCCAATTAAGTCTCTAGGCTATTTTTATCATTGGGGAACTTGGACTAACCAAGATTTGCAAATGTTTAACATAATCCAAGACTGAAATCAACATTTCTTTAAAAAATGAACTTTGAAAAACAAGTTGATTTATGAGATCTTTGAAAAACCATTTGAATATAATTGAGATACCTTGAGAACATTTCACATTGATGTTCTAAGACCTATATCTAATATACCTCCTTTGATCTTAGTCTTCTTCTTTTGGTCTTGAACTTTTCTTTTGATCTTGGTCTTCATCTTGACTTTGTTATCATCAAAAACTTATTTGATATGCTTCAAGACAAAAGCATTCACAAGAATTTCAGACAAAATCTCAGAAGTATGTGTGCCTTGAGGAAGCAAAGGAGGACCAGAGGAGATGGGACAAAGGTGAGTCCTCTCACTAGAAGTCTAACCATAATTCCTCACAGTCCCAGCATTCCAAATGCAGCCTGGCCCAGGAAAAGTACTCTGATTATACTTCTCCGAACACCCTCCGAGAAACGATCTTGAGGGAAGTGATGCAGACCGAGTTTCAGAATATCAAGAGACCACCCCCTATAAAGAAGCATAAGTAGAAAGATCACTCCAAACACTGCACATGGCACAAAGGTTATAACCATGAAACCGAGGACTGCTACCCACTCCGCAATGTCATCAAGTTCCTAATCAAGGTCGGACAACTACAGCAGTATATCCTCCGAGTCTAGAATGATGAACATCGCAGAAGACATAGAAAAGATAGATGCAGCCCTCGACGAAGCTCGTCTCCATGCCGCAAGAAAAGAACTTTGAGCCCCAGGAGAAGACCCCGAACTCCACTTCACCATGATACCAATGTTCGACAGGATATGAACAGGGACGCTCAGCCTAATGATAACGACGACCACCATTCCGAACCAAACAGAACGATCAACACAATCGCTAAGGGATTTTTCAGTGGTGGTTCGTCTAATGGGGCTCGGAAGAAAGCTCTCAAGATGACAGTGTTTAATGTCTCTTATTCCGAATCCAGATTACGGACTGCGGAAAGAAAGACACCCTCTATCACTTTTTCGGACGATGACTATGACAAAATTATCCAAGACCCCGATGACCCATTTGTCATCTCGGGAATAATCTCCAATGTCGAGGTCCGCCGCATTTTTATCAATCAAGGAAGCTCGACAACATCATGTTTATGGATCTTTATAAAAAACTAGAGCTTTCGCGGTCAGACTTAACTCCCTATGATGGGGAACTAACAGGGTTCACAGGTTAAAAGATCACCCCAACAGGCTACTATGAAACCCACTTGACCCTGGGATCCTCCAAACTTTTCAAGATAGTCAAGGTAAGGTTTTTGGTAGTAGACTGCCCTTCAGCCTACAATATCATCATATGCCGCCCTACTTTAAATGCTCTCGACGCCATGGTATCTTCCACTTATCTAGTAATGAAGTTTCCAAACAAGAACAACGGGGTCGTCACTGTAAAAGGCGACTAAGTTACAGCCCGGAAATGCTATAATTAGAGTTTGAGAATTTGTAGGGTTCCCAGAAAAGCTAAACATGCTGCTCCTGACCCAATCTTAGACCAGGTAAATATCATGATGACCGAGCTAGATGTTAGAGAGGAAATCTGTAGTACCAAACCCTAGCCAGAGGGTGAGTTGCAGCCTCTCCAACTAGGAGCCAAGCTGAATCAAGTTACCAAGATTGGAGCTCACTTAAAAGAAGAAGAAAAACATTAATTAACTAAGCTCCCACTCAAGAATAAACATCTCTTTGCCTAGACATCATTCGACATGTCGGCGCTCGACCTCAACTTTGTTTGTCATCGTTTGTCCATTAGGGAGGACACAAGGTCGATCCCTCAAAAGAAAAGAAAGGTCGACCCTAAAAGACAACAAGTCATTGAAGAACAGGTAAAAGAATTACTCAGTGGTGTCGCGACCAAGATCTATGATGAGAGCGACGAACAAAATATGATAAAAAAAATGGAGTCGCCACCAATTTTATTTGGATTTGGAAAAATTAGAAAATCTTTCTTAGAAAATAGTCTTTGAAACCAAGTTGGATTCAGGAGTCAGTTATGTATAAGGAAGGGTGGAAACTTAATCCCATGACACCCCTAACACAACCGTCCTAAGACGGTACCTTCAGTCAGTTGTGCAAAACTTGATAATCTCAAATATATTTATTTTACTCCTCTTAAAAATAATTGTAACTATTATTTTATTTTTATTTATTATTTTTTTAAAAGAAAAGAAATAACCAAATTATGAAAATTTAATTTTTGACTTGACAGAATATATATTATGCTCCTATGTGTTCCCGGGTGCAATGAAAAACTCAAAGTCACGTAATTTTTTAAAAAAAAGTGCAAGGTTGATCGATTTTAATTAAGAAAAAAAAATTTTAAAAAAGGAATTTTGTTTGAAAATAAATCAACTCTTACACAGGGTTTAAGTTAGTATTAGACTACTCAATAAACCCTTATGATCTAAACGACATTGAAGATATCATCTATTATTTAATCATCATCATCATTTGTCATTGCATTAATTAAAAAAAATTAAATAAAACTTCATTTAACAAATTTTTTTAAATTTATTTTTTTCAAATAAAAAATAAAAAAAATGCACTACAATAAAATACAATAAAAAATTAAGAGTAACACTAAGTCATGCTATTAAGCAAAGTAAATTTGTTCAAGCAAGAAGCAAAATAAAAAAATAAATAAATAAAAAACAAGAGAACTCAAAATATTTTTTTTATATTTTTAGATTTTTTATTTTTAAGTTTGTTTCTTCTTAAAAGTTACAATTATAATTTTCAAAATTTCTTTCTTTATTTACTCTTTCTTAAGAAAAACCCTTTTTTAGAAAAATTAACATTCACACATTTTTTTTAGGTTAAACCTTTTTTCTAAATTCAGCCTAACATCAGCCCCAACCCAAACCATTAAAACAATAACAACAATAAATAAATAAATAAATAAAAAGGAAACAGAAAACAAAAAAAAACAACGAAATAGAGGAACAACAAAACGAAGAATAGAGCACAAACAAGAACCTCATTTACAGCTAGATCCGGTGTGTGGTGTAACATTCTACTAGTAATTTAATTATATTTTATTATTATACTACATTTATTTATATGTACCTTATTTATATTTATATTTACTTAATACTTGAAAGAATATTATGTATTTCATTATTCATTTAGGTTTTTATTTAATACACGCAGCGATTAAACACGTAATGAAGTTTATTTAATATTTAAATAAACTAAGTTGTAATTCTAATATATACATATATATATGTATATATACATATATAATGTTTGTAATTTATACGATAAACGCATAAATGAATCACAAAATTAATAAAGTACAATAGGAAATTTAACATCACACTAATTACATTAGTATTTAATATTTACATATGGTGTATCGATACATCTGTCTAAAATATTTACAAACCCCAAGTGAGTTCAAAATTACAAAAGAGACATTTCAAATGTAAGAATCATCAACGTTGGTCAGTACATCAGTAGACAAACATACCCAAAAAAATAGTCAAGTCAATTATTTACATCTATATACAATCATAGCATGCATGCTTATCAGTAGTCAGAATTATGCATGATGAAGTATCAGATGTTAATGCCATTAATCATTATGCGTATTTCTTCAGTGCCAGGATGGTAAACACAGTAAGCATCAATATCAATCAGCAACGTAATGTGTACCATCTTGCTCCTCTGAACATAATAGATAAGAGGTGAGAATTTAAAATTCCCAGTAGAGAAATCATACAGTTGTTAAAAGCATTTATTTTGAACTATGTTATGTCCAGCTGCATTCACTGCAGAAAATAAATTTCAAACAGAATACTACATAATTTAACTTTATATCAATAAAATACATACTAAATGATATCATTTCACATTCCATTAAATTTTACTTTCTCTTCTTGCTCACATGACCAATAACAATATATATATAGTTGAGATCTCAAACTTTCTAGGATGTCCCCTAGTTCAGTGGTCATTCCCAATCTAAGAACCAAATAAAAGTGATCACCCCACATGCCCTGGGAAGGAAGATATGGAGCTCAATAAAAGTGACGTATGCAAGACTCCCCATTAAGTTCCAAGTGTCTTAACCCTATAGACTCACCTTAATAGGTCCTAGAAGACATACATCTTTCTCTCAAAATATTAATGTCACATCTTTGAATCATTCTTTCACATAACAACTTCAATAGCTCATAATAAGTGACGGTAACATAATTAATCATTTACTCAAAATTTAAACATCAATAGAATCTATATCATTAATTTTTAATATTATAACAATAGGATACATTATAACACATCAACAAACAATTCTAACCTTAAAATTGATGCTTGGCCGAGACACTCATTTTTAGACAAAGAAGATTTTCTTCTCATTCTCATCATTACTAAATCACTTCTAACATCAAAAAATCATTCTTAGCTTCAATTTCATTTAAAATCAAAGTTTAGATCAAAATTCCTAATTTAATTTTTAACAAAACCCTAGTTCTCACATCTTCCTTTCTTAATCATAATTTCTCAAAAATTAACATCATCTTTATGATTCATCTCCACCAACAACATTATTCTTTCAATAAACTTCCATTGAAACCCAACCAAAATCTCAAGAATAAAATCCAAGTCTTACTAACCTAGGGTTTCAAACTAACCAAATAGCCATATAAAAGACTTCTTAACTAAAAAACATGGTGAAAAACACACTAGAACACTCTTAGAAACAAGAACAAATCATGAAAACTTTAGAGAAAATGTATGACTCCCTACCTCAAGATAGATGAAACTATGATGAAAAAGATGATATTATTTGTTTAATCACTTAGTGGATGGACTTGAGAAACCTTGATTCTTCTTCTTTTTAGGGTTTTTCCTTTTTCTCCATTTTTTCTTCTCTTCTCCTCTCCTCCCTTGCTTGGCCGAAGCTTCAAGAAAATGAGAGAGCTTTCTTGTTTTCTCTTCCTCTTCTTCTTTTATGTTTATCTCATGATTTTTATATTATATTATATATATATATATATATATATATATATATATATATATATATATATATATATATATATATATATATATATAGACATATCTAGTAAGAGGAGTTTTTATTGTGAGAGAATGAGATGAGTAAATCTTGACCATACAACTATACATGAATGATCAAGATTAAAAGTTACTTAAAGGTCATGTGACCACTTAAAAAAGTCACATATATTTATGTTCTAATCTTGACCATTCATCTAAGATCCAATGGTCAACATTTACTCCTCTCACCTCTTACAATAAACACTCATCTCACCGAAGTAAGATCCTATATATATATATATATATATATATATATATATATATATATATATATATATATATATATATATATATTCAACCAATAAGAAGCTAGCCAAATGACTTGGTCTTATTGGTTTAGATAAGATAATTATCTTTTTCTAACTAGATGGAGATAACTTAGTTACTCTAACTAGATTAAATAGTAATCTAATTAGATTCTAGATACTAACTTTATGAATTTCTCTAATTACCTCCCTTAATTTCTATAATTAATAATTTTTCTCCAAACTTCTAACCAATGAAAAGCCTAACAAATGTCTAGGTTTCTATTGGTTAATGTCTAGGTTATGATGACATTTGGTTAATCTAACCAAACTAACCTAACTTAGTTACTAATCTAGTTTCACAAACTAATTAAGTTACTAACCATTTAGTTAGTTTAGTTACTTAGGGTTTTTAAGACTTTATTTTATCTAATTATTTCTTAATTTTTATTTAACATATCTTAATAATGTTTTTAAGAAATTCTAACGTTTTGGAAAATCTTTTGTCAGTTTTTCGCATTTGTTGTAACTAAATAATTCAATTTGTACACAGAAACTTTTAATTCCACATTCGTCTCTTGTACGCAGAAATTTTTAATTTCACGTACGTCCCTTATAACAATTTAATAAATTATGCATATGTCCTAAGAATTCAAAATACAAAATAAATACTGTCATATTTAATTTAGAATGGATATTACATTTCTCCCATCCTTTAAAAAAGTTTTGTCCTCAAAATTTACCTGGTGAGAATAATTCAGAATACTTCCGTTGCAGACTGGGTGGAAGAGCTATTTGGTAAGCTACTGATCCTACTTTCTTGAGAATTTGAAATGGACCCAAAAATCGAGGACTCGGTTTCTTGGATTTAAGTGCTTTGCCTATTCTAGTTATAGGAGAAATTTTCAAAAATACATGTTTTGTAACACCCTAATATAATTATTTCAATATAAAAACATATATTAAAATAATTAATATTAGCTATGTTACTACTAAACTATTTGATAAACTATCCCATATCATTTAATAAATAAATATGAAGAGTCACGATAAACATGAGTTATACATATTTACATCAAAAGCCTTAAAGGCAAGTGTAACATATATACAACCAAAAACAACTCAGGATAACATATATTACAAGAGTTGAAATCAAAAGATTAAAACATAACATTAAGTCTATCTATTCTTGAGTCTTTTTCATCTTTTTCTTTTTGTTCTTCTTTGTATCTTCTGAAGTATCTTGACCTGCTAACCATGAAATACAATAGGGGTGGGAATATAAAATTCTCAGTAATAGAATAATATTTCATGGCACTAATATAAATATACACAAATCATTAATATAAAGATATACTCCTAACTTACTAATGATATTAAACAAATGGTCGTTCAAATGTAAAACATCAACCTCAATAAGTAAATGCTTATATTTTATCTAACCCTTAGCATAGCCTTGGATTCAACATCCTTAGCCTAGCCTCGGATAACTAATCTTTTCATGAAACATCTTGGTGTCACCACTTTACTAGGCTTACCTGGCAATATCCGCTACTTGGATGCTAGTCCTTTCATGAAACACTCTGGTGTCACCACTTTATTAGGCTTACCAGGCAATGTCGATTACTTGGACAACTAATCCTTTTATGAAATATTCTGGTGTCACCAATAATCCAAGTGATTACATACAAACATTAAATACCATACATTCATTCTATCTCATCATTCATCAAAATAAACATTATTTATCAATTCTTAGTCTTATAAATAATATTATGTTTAAATCATACTTTGCTTGAATTATCCATGTTTATTCTTATCTAAAATCGCATAAGAAAATATCACAAAACATCACATTTTTCCTTTTCCCTTCAGTTGGAAAGCAACCCAGCAACCATGTGTATTGTTCACGGATGAATAGTACACATAGACATGTTACTGTTCACACTGGACAGCAACAACAACAACAGTATGGTTGCTAGTACATCTTCACTTCCAACTAAAGATTCTTCCATTTAATCATGCATTCAAGTAATTTTCAACATCATAAACATATTAGAACCTTTAATCACACTAAAAACTCATCCATCTTGAATTAAAATCACAACCAGCTCTCCATAAAAAGAAGCCCTTTTCATTTCTTCAAAACCATGAACAATTCAATTCCAATGCATCCAAAAATCAATGAAAACAAGTCACAAATCATATTCTTCAACACATTCACAACTCAAGTAAACTAAAACCCAAACAAATCTCATCCCTAACACCTTATTTCAGCCATGAACAGTACTTAATCCATCCCCCATTTTGGCATTCAATCATTGCAGAAAATGGAGGAAAATAAAGAGAGAAAGCAAGGAAAGAAACCCCCTACCTCAAGCTTGGATCTTGGCTCTTGATTCCCCTTATTTTCTCCTTTTTTCCCTCTTCCGTCCACTGCTTGCTTGGATCAGTTTCCCTCTCTCGTTTCTACTGGAAAACCAGCGTGAAAGAGATGAGAGAAAGTGAGAAATGTCTCACTTTTAAAGACATAACACTAAGGGTATTTTTGTCCTTTCACAAAACTCATATCTCCTAGAAATACTTTGATCTTAGTATTTCAAGTTTTCTAACCTCCATAAGTATTAAAATAAATTCTAAGATTTACCTTAATACTTATTTCACAGTTTCCTTAGTTTTCCATATATGCGCGGAGTCCATTCGGTATCAAAACACATACTCAGTGTGCTTGAAAATACTAAATGAACTCAGTTTACCTTCAAATTTTAACTACAACTTTCTTAACTCATTTATGACTTAAAAATAATTTATCCATAATTATTACTCTTATCTAAGCAATTTATGTCATTTTCTAGGTCATTTTAGGTCACTTTCCACATTGTGTTACGGTAAAGTGCCTAAACTAGCTCAGTTTGTCATAAAACTTTACAAGCATATTAAACTAGTATTAAGCTATCTCGGTAACCCTTTATAAGCCTAACATGTTATCGGGAATGTTACATTTTAGACATTGGCTTTGGGCCAATGATGGAAAATGTTATTGATAACTGTTTTGCTCATGGAAAGAAAATTAAGTTTATTTGAGTGAGTTTTCTAATGTTAGAAGATGTTCTCCATAAAATGAGTTTACTTGAATATATCTGATTTTATTGTTGTTCTATATGAAATAAGTTTATTTTCATATATTAAATCTTTATTTATCCACTTGATATTTTATTTTCTTGAAATACATGTTTTTCTTAGAAAAGTTTTATTTGGGAGAAGACATTTTTAGACTCTATATCTAACAGTGATGTATGTTAGCCTTGGTGCACCTAGGATTGGATTAGGCCCTAGCTAGTAAGGTATATGCTAACTCTATGTGTAGGACAACATATGGGGGTTGGTAATGGTTTTGAGCTAAATGATCGCCAGTTCAAGCCTTAGGCTTGTCAGATGACTAGTTTAACCATGAGTTGTGTGTTCGTTCTATTTAGTTTTGTCTTGTGGATTCTCCTTTATGAATTTTGTTTTCAACTGGTTCCACTTATTTGTTGAATTATTAAAAGTTGTTTCTCATTAACTATTATATTTTTATGTTTTGGATTCCTGATGAGTTGACTCGAGTTGTTTTATTAAGAAATTATTTTATTATATGAAAATTTTTATTTGCTAATAGAAGACTTATGCCTTGCTTGTGTTGTTTCTGTTATATTAGGTAGTAATTACTCACTGAGTTGTGACTCACCCAAATCATGATTATGTTTTTCAAATAAAGGAAAAGAGATAGCTTGCAGTTCTACTCCTCTTGTTTGTTTAAGGGAGTCTGATATGATTACTATTGATGAGCCCAACATATTATTCGTGTGGGCATATTTAAGTATTTTATTTTATTTTGTTTTGTTATTAATCATATTTGAATGCCAATGGGCAAATACTGTTAGATGCGCTCCATTATTTCTGCAAGCATGATTCGTGATAGAGTTGAAGGATTAAATTAATGTTTTGTCAAGTTACAATGTCTGGATTCAAAAATATGATATATTTAATATTTAAGTATGTTTTGAAACCCTATGGTGGCTACCATAACTGTTATGAAATTCTGTGTGGCTTAGAGGCTTGTGTGGCTTAGGCTAGACTATGGTTTGCCCTTGTGACAATAGGCTAATAGTGACAATAGGCCCTTGTTACTTATGGTTTGCCATGCTCCGGTCTAGTCAAGATGAGGGGTGTAACATCTTCCCTAACCTAATAGTTATAATCAGGGTTATAGTAACCCAGTAATACTGCTAAGAGTTATTTATTTATTCGGGTAATTTTCAGAACTAGTTTGAACGTAATTCTATAACACTGAATACAAGAGAATAATTAAGGTATCTGTTGAATCAGTTGATATGATGGAAATAAATATGAAAAATTTATTTCCTAGCTATAAATAATTAATAAGAGTTGTGAAAGTTTTTTTAGAAGCAACAGAGCTAGTTTGGTATTTTTAAGGACACTAACAGAGGATAAGTGAATAGTAAAGTGAACAGCTAGTTAACTCAAAAAATTATGAAAATATTTGGAGAAAGTAAGTATGACATGGAGAATATTTTGGTATAAAATGCCAATTAAGATAAGTGTCGGTAAGCAAATTTACTTAATTCCTGAGTTTAATTCAATTTGGGACTAAGTAATGAAGCTTAACTAATAAATAGCGATATATGAAAAATTGTGGGAAAAAAAAATCCAAGGACTAGGTTGAGTCCTAAAATTTTTCCTAATACTTATGGTAACTTGAAAACTTAGTTTTGGAAGATTAAAGTATGCTTAGCAGATAAAAAAGTTATAGGATAAAAGTGATCATAAACCTTGGTCTAATGCTTAGCTGTCCAAAACCACTAGAATTCTCCACACTTTTCTCCACTTTCCCCCTTCATCTTTTCATCTTTTTCACTTCACTTTCTCCCCTGTTTTTTCGTCCAGCAACTGCCATTCAAGGAAAACAAAAGCAAAACACAAAGAAACAAGGAGGAAATAAAGAAGAAATCAAAGGCAACAAAGGAAAGAAAGTTGTGACAAGCTAAAGAGCTTGAGGTAGGGGTTCTTTCCTTCACATCACTCTTGTTTTTCCATTGAATATCACATAAGAAATTCTGTTTTGTTCATCACGGAGCTCACGGCCATGCATAGGAAAACAAAGAAACATTCTTTGTTAATTTTTGATTTAGTTCTTATCTTCATCTTATTCGTCCTCAACGTAATTTTGAATTAATTTGATGACCTTGGAGCTTATGGAACTCGCAAGGTCAAGGCATAAATTTGATAGAAAATTCTTGTTTGAATTCTTTCTTTTCTTTTATGATTTTGTCTTGAAATTATGATGGATGTGATTAGAAATTGAAGTAGTTCATGAAATAGCAAGTGCATGGCCTAACCCTAACCCTAACCCTAACCCTAACTTGAATCATGTAAGTGAATTTTTGTCAAATTTATAATTTTAATGAATTTGTGAAAGAATTTAGTGTATAAATACAAAATTTGCTTGAATTGTAGCTTCCATGAAGCTCTTGGCCATGTTAACTTAGGAAGGAAAAATGTTGAATTTTATATATATATATATTCAAGAATTTAGTAACTAAAAATAAATTGAATAGTTATTCTTGTGAATTGGTTACATAATTGATGATTACGTGCTTTTCGGCTTTGCTTGAAGAATCTAATATTTGAATTTTGTATTACACTTTTCTTTGCTTATTATAGCTCCAATTGGTGATAATGATTATAGTGTACTTGAAAGTGTGAGTTGGAATTATATATTTGTTGAGGATTGTGATCTTATTGAGAATGTATGGAATGTGATGATGAAATTTATTGGTATTTCTCATTGATTATTCAAGTTGAGCTAGATTTTGTATTAAGTTAGAATATATGGTTGAATAATCAGTGCTCATGAGAATTAAATTTGAATTGTATAAGAGAATTGTGAATATTTATCCTTGAATGGAAAGAGAATGATCTTGGTTTGTTATTTCCAACATATGAGTATCCTTTTGTATTGAATAAATTTGGCATTTTGCCTTATGTGATTATATTTGGCATAAATAAATTCTGGAGTTGATTCTTTGTGAGGGAAGGGAATCTAGATTCCATTAGAATTATAGAGATGATCCTCCATGAGGAAGGGGATCCTATATTCTTCAAATTCCTCACTAATTTTCCTCACAAGCCTAAAGTCCCTCATATGTATACATAAGGATACTCAAGAATAGTTCTGTGACTAATGAATGGTCATAAATAGGTTAGAAAGAGTCGACCTGAAAACAGACTATTACCAAACTAGAATTCAGGTTATGTGAGGTGACCTAGTTCTTTGGGAATTAGAATTAGCACTAGATAATAAGCATTGAGATGAATTTGTAATTGAATATCATATTATGACTTTGACATATTATAAAACCATTGAATGAATTAAAGATTATGGATTCTATGTAGAAATTGTTTCTCAAAAGTGTTATGAGTATAAATTATGATGTATTTGAATTTAATGCTATATTATGACTTAATTGTACTGTAAGAACCATTGAATGAGTTGAAGACTACGGTTCTTGATTAGACATTGTTTCTAAATTTATTATGAATATAAATTGTATTGTTTGATAATAAATGCTTTTAATAACAGTTATTAAATTAGAATTCTGTTTCGGGAAGAGGAAGGATTGGATTTAGCTTTTGACACTTTCCTACGTTATAAAATGAGTTTTGAAATGATTTTTCCCCGAAACAGCTGAAAGTATTATGATGACATAGATTTTTAGTAATACAATTGAGAATTTTTTTAGAATTCTCACCCCATTTTATTTGAATTCCATAATATTTCTAAGGATGCATTCATCAGCAAGGAGACAAAAGACAAAGACATAGTTTGGTTTTGATGTTATTTTGTATTTTGTGATGTATATTTAAATTTGATACTCTGTAACAGTTTGTGTAATTAATACCTATTATAATAATTCATAGTATGTGTAACACCCTCCCTAAACTAATGTTCATAATCAAGGTTATAGTAACTCAGTAATGTCTGTAAGAGATTATTTGTTAATTTGAGAAATTTTCTGAACTAGTTTGAGTGTAAATCTATAACGCTGAATACAAGAGAATAATTAAGGTATCTGCTGAATCAGTTGATATGATGGAAATAAATATGAAAAATTTATTTCCTAACTATAAATAATTGATAAGAGTTGTAGACAAATTTGAAGAGTCAACTGAGTTAATCTGGTATTTTTAAGGATACTGCTGAGAAATAGCCAAAATAGTTAAGCAACTCAAAAAATTATGAAATTTCATAGAGATGGTAAGTAGAATATGGAGAATATTTTAGTAAGGAAAATAATTTAAGGCAGACATATTTACCTATTTTACAGGTTCGATTTAATTTGAAAAGTAATGTAACTTATTTAATGAATATCAGTATATGAAAAGTTATGGAAAAATGGATCCGAGAACTAAGATGAGTCCTAAAATATATTATGAGACTTATGGATATTTGAAAACTCAATTTTGAAAAATTAAAGTGTACGTAGCAGATATCAAAGTTTCAGCATGAAAATATTAATTATATTCTCACTCATTTTATCTAACTTTTATCCCTCTTTTCTTTCTCATTTTTTGTCACTCTCTCTCTCTCTTTTCATGCTGGACCATATTTGAGAACAGAAACAGAGCATGTTTTGCTCTCTTCTTCCATCATTCCTCTATTTTTCATCTTCCATTTATCACCTTCCATCTCCAACCACATATAACCTTGTTTATTTTTGTTCTTTCTCTATTATTTCTCATGGTTAACAACCCCTACAATGGCTTCAAAATTGAGCAGAAAACAGACCAAGAAATGAGAAAAGAAGGAAAAGGAGAGTGAAGAAAAAGTAGAGAAATTCAAGGGTTCAAGACTAGGAGCAAGGTAGGGGTTGTTTATCCTCAATTTATATCTCTTTATTTATGGTTTTTGAGTGAAAAATTTTGGCCTTGCTACTAGTAATGTCACGGCTAAGCCATTTAAGAAAAGAGGAAAATTCTTGTTGTTTGATGCTTTAATTCCTTATTTCCATCTAGTTGTTTTTCTTTCATGAAATTTTGAGTGAAAATAAATGTGTAAGGATTGAGTATTTGACTCTAGGGTTCATGGCCATACTATGTATGAAATTAGATTCCTTTGCTTTAATTGTTATTCTTCTCTTATTGATTCTTGGGTTGATATTGTGTTGTAGATTTAATGAGAAAATGTATGGTTTTTTTTATAGAATTATTACAATAGTTGCTGCCCTATTTTTTTAAGCTATTTTTATATTGATGGAATGCTTGATTTATGGCTAGAAAATGTGGCAAAGGTGCTGCTCTTTTTATGGTTGAGTTGTAATGGCTTTTGTGCATTTGATTGATATTTAAATATCTTATGACTCACGGTCAAGTTAAGGAATGAAAGTGATTTTGTTCTTTTAAAATGCTCATCTATTTTCTAGGGATGTTTGTATTGAGTTGTAATATGGTATTGATGAAAAATTAGTTGGACTTTGAAGTTGAGTGTCACGGCTGGGTATATTCTAATTTTGAGCAGAATTGTGTTGCTTCTAAGTCATAATTTATGGCTTAAATTATGTTAGAAAATCATGGTAAAGTGATGCTCTTTTGTTATTGAGATACTATTGTTTTTTGTGATTGAAATGGAGCCTAGAATGATGTTTGAAATGGAGGCATAATATTGTCTTATTTTTACCCAGAATTTTAGGTGCAATTATACTTGAAATGGTGATTTAAATGGTGAATGGAAATCAAGGTAGAATGCTGCCTTGTTTTGGCTATGATTTATATGCAAATTTTGTCATGTATTAATACTAGATACAAATTGAAAATATTAATGATGAGTTACGTATAGTTTGCAATGTTGCTTGTTGATTAAATTAAGAAATTGATTGATTAATCAAACTTTGATGATGGTCATGGAAGAAGTACTTTGGCCGTGATTTTGCAAAGACTTGTTGTGCCATTTTATTGACTTTGAAGTGAGTTGCTTTATGACTTGTTGATCACGGCCAAGCTCGGAATTTGAAGAGATTTCATTGCTTTAATGACTCTCTTTATTTTATTGATTCTTGTGAGAATTTGTGATGTAGATTATAATGAGAAAATGAATGGATGCATTTGATATTGCTCCTTATTTAGTCAAGTTGAGCTATTTAATGAGAATCATTGTAAGAATCCTACATGGAATGAAGAATATGAGTAAATGATATTGGAAAGCATAATAATGAAAGAATAAGGGTAGATTGAGGTTGAGTGAGTCACTCCCTCCCTACAAGCATATATTGTAAAGTATAAATGAGAAATTTGATGATTGATATTTTGATTTATTATTATGCAAGGAAAAGTTACATTATGTGAAAGACGTATGAAGGAATGAATTTAAATATTCTTACATATTTTGTTTTTCAAACTTGATATTTGCTATTTTCACCTATTTGGTTTGAGCCAAAGGTGCTCCTAAAGCCAGGGTTATCATATTAAGAGAAGTCAAGGAACAAAGGTTTTCCTAGTACCTTAATGAGGGAGATCAAGGAACAAATGTTTTCCTAATACTTTATTTTTACTTAGAGGAAATACAAGGACCAAAGGTTATACTGGAAATATGCAAATATCATGAGTTTTCTTAAAATAAATTTTTTTTATTAAAATTGCATAAGCATGCATTAGGGCATTTCTTAGGCGTACTTATACATCATCATGCATAGCTGAAAATGACAATTATATAGGCAATTGTCTTGTTTTTAGAATCAAGTTAATGAGGACCATGGTTAATACCTGACTTGAGGGTAACCCGAAAGAATGAAATAAAGTGTTTATGTTGAGGTATGATAATTGTAATGGGTTATTGTTATCTTAGATTTTATTATGGAAGATGAATATATATATATATATATATATATATATATATATATATATATATATATATATATATATATATATATATATATATATATATATATATAGATGTAAATTATGCATACTTAGTACTATTACTTGAATTGATTGAGATAATGAGTTGAGTTTGAAACTTTTTGATTGATTGAATTGTGCAAATGATTCTTATTAAGGATAATTATTGAATCGTTGTTTTGAGAAAAGAGAGAATCAACTTTGGCCTCTTGCCATCTCTTTAACTTATATAAATATATTCATGTTGAATTTTACACAAAGGATTTGTTTTCCCCGAAACAATTAGAAATATTATGATGTCACATTTTTTATAAACTACTAAGAATTCTTTGAAATTCTCACCCCATATGTTTGTATTTCCATATTATTATTTCTAGGAACAACAAAGGTTTGACTTGAAGAAAGGAAGACCAGTATTGAAGAAGAAAAACTTGGATGCAATTATAAGATATAGCAATATATAAAATTTGAATATATATTTTTCCATGGAGGCATTTTGTCTATTATTTATATTAAGAAGTATGTATTTGTATAAAGTCTTTTCGATATTTGTGTATGATTTAATAGGTAACAGGCTCATATTTTCGTATAATCTAGATTTGTTTTCAAAAAAATTGATAATAGTTTTAAAGTGATATCACTAATACAAAATACTAAGGCATGATTCTAGACATGCCATTAGTATTAGTATTAGGGTATTACAGTATGTGTATATAGTCTTAACCATTTACAGGCTCATACTTTACATATATTGTATAAATTTTAATTTCAAGTTATTTTATTAGTTATAAGTGACATAGTTAATTGTAGTTGCTAATGCGTAATTCCGGATAAGCTATTAGTATTAGTATTAGGATGTTACATTTTAGCATCATAGCAGTTCATCCTGTTGAGCCAGAGTATGGACTAGCTATGCTATTGTTATACATTTTCTTATCTTAATGATGACAATTATAGGTAGAATTGCATAACTGCCTTGTGAATGTATGTTTGTAGTTTACTGTTTCACTATTACATGATATTGAGTCTGATCAACTCAATATGTAATGTTCTGTGCATGCAGGATGCTATGACATCTTCTAGGCATACGCAGGGAGGTAGAACATCCACTAATGAAAACATGATAGATATGATGGAGATGTTTAGAGAAATGATAGCGACAATAAGAAAGATGAGGTAGGAAAGGACAGGGAATAACCCACATCTACAGCAGGAGAATGAACTAGCTGCGGTGCGGAACTAGAACTTCAATGAACTTTCTGAGTTCAGAAAATGTAATCCACCACCATTTCATGGAGAATATGATCCGGCTAAAGCTCAAGCTTGGATCAAGGAGTTAGAGAAGATTTTTAATGTATTGGCATGTACGGATGAATAATGAGTGTCTTTTGCCTCTTTTATGATGAAAGGAGAAGCTGAATATTAGTGGATTGAGGCAATAAGATTACTTGAAGTTGCTGGAACCCAGGTTACTTGGGAGGTATTCAAGACTACCTTTCTGGAGAAATACTTCCCTCCGAATGTCCAAGAAGAGAAGGAGATGGAGTTCTTAGAGCTTAAGCAGAAAAGTATGACAATAAATTTGTCGCGACTAGGATCGCGGCGGATAACAACTTAAATTAAAAAAAATTAGAAGTCACCACTAATTTTATTTTTTATTAGGAAAAATTAAAAAAACCTAAGAAAGATGGTCTACATTCAAAACTCAAGTCCAGGAGCTTAATTATGCACAGGGAAGGTGGACACTTAACCCCACAGCACCCCTGATGCATCTGTTCTAAGACAGTTACCCTAAGTCAATTGTGCAAAATTTTTATAACTCTTTAAAATGCTTATTTTACCCTTTGATTAAAAGATAAACTAAACTAACAAATAAATTATGAAAATTTAATTTTAACTTGACAGAATAGAGATTCTGCTCCTACGTATTCTCGGATACAATGAGGAATTCAAAGTCACATCGTTCTTTAGAAAACGATTATGGGTTAGTTATTTTTTAATTTTTGAAAAGATTTTTGTTTTGAAAACTCATTTGATTTATATATATATATATTTAGAAAAAAGTTCAAATTGTCAAGTTGTCATAACTTAAATGATTCTAACAGTTATAAGATTAACAAGTTGTCACAACTTAACTAATCTCATTTTATTCATGAATTATTTTTAAAATAAAGAGTTTACAAAAAATAATAAATAAACCAAACTAACAAGTGAAAGCTAGAATGAATAACACATGTATATAATAAAAAATAATAATACAAAAAATTTAAAATAAAAATAAACAAGCTTACCTCCAAGACGTATAAAAATGTTATGCTCAAAGAAATTGGTGCATAAGGCCCCACGTGTTTTCTTCAAATCAAACCTTGAAAAGCAACCCACTTGCAAGAAAAAACAATTACTAAAATTCTAGAGCTCTTATACTTAGTATTAAGCCTGAGTAATTTTTGTTAAATGTGAAAACAATTGAGAACCACCCCTTTATATAGGAGGAGGAGAGGGAGAAGGAGCATGATGGGACTTAATGATCTAGACACCTTAGTTTTTCAAATTTATTTTTTCTTTTTTTTTCTTTTTTTGAATTTCTTTGATGACTCGGACAAAATCAGGTGTTCACAGTTGTCCCTCTTTACTTATTGCTTACAAGAGAATATGTATAACCATATTTTTTGAATTATTGTTGTAAGAAACGAATAAAGACATGAACTCAGATTTTGTCCAGGAATGCATAAGACAATGTAAATTCACAAAGCAAAGATACTAATTGCAAACCAGTGAGCTCAAATGAAGATTTACGAGCTGTCGCAACATCGTTAATCCTACTAGGGTGAAGCACATCGTAGAGCCAGAGACATCACCGTCTCGTCAACAAGTTGTCGCAGCTCAATTGACGTTTATTGATTCAAAAAAAGTTCATTAAAAAAAGGAACTTAAATGACATTGAGTGAACTTGTGATTCGAAATTTAAAAGACAGTGATCTTGACCCATGGGCTTGGCCCGGAATTTAAAAGACAATGGGTTTGGCTCGGAATTTAAAAGACAATAGGCTTGGCCTGGAATTTAAAAGACAATGGGTTTGGCTCGGAATTAAAAGACAATGGACTTGACCCAGAATTTAAAAGACATTGGGTATCTGGTGTCCTAAAATTTAAAAGACAATGAGCATCTGGTGTTCTGAAATTTAAAAGACAATGGGCTTGACCCAAAATTTAGAAGACATTGGGTATCTGTTGTTTCGAAATTTTAAAAGACATTAGGTATCTGGTGTTCCAAAATTTAGAAGACAGTGGACTTGGCCCAGAATATAAAAAAGATAATGGGCTTGGCTCCGAATTTAAAAGACAATGGGCATTTGGTGTCCCAAAATTTAAAGGGCAATGAGCTTGGTCCGGAATTTAAAAGACATTGGGTATCTGGTATCTTGAAATTTAAAAAGCAATTGGTTTGACCCGTATTTAAAAGGCAGTGGGTTTGGCCTGAAATTTAAAAGACATTTGTTATTTGTTGTCCTGAAATTTAAAAAGCAGTGGGCTTGGCCCGGAATTTAAAAGACATTGGGTATCTAGTGTCCCAAAATTTAAAAGACAGTGGGCATCTGGTATCCCAAAATTTAAAAGGCAATGGACTTGGCCCAAAATTTAAAAGACATTGGGTATCTAGTGTCCTGAAATTTAAAAAGCAATGGGATTGACCTAAAATTTAAAAGGCAGTTGGCTTAGCCCGAAATTTAAAAGAAATTGGGTATCTAGTGTCCCAAAATTTAAAAGATAATGGGCATCTGATGTCCCAAAATTTAAAAGGCAATGAGTTTGACCCGAAATTTAAAAGACACTGGGTATCTGGTGTCCCGTAATTCAAAAGATAATGGGCATCTGGTGTCCCGAAATTTAAAAGGCAATGAGCTTGGCCCGGAATTTAAAAGACATTGGGTATCTGGTATCTCGAAATTTAAAAGATAATGGGCATCTAGTATCTCAAAATTTAAAAAACAATGGGCTTAGCTTAGAAAATATTTTTTTTATTTTTTCCTCTTCTTTTTTTTCTTCTTCTTTTTTTTCCTTCTTGGAAAGATCACTAGGTCATGAACCTAAATTTTGTAAAAACATGTCATCAAGTCAAGGACTTGAGATTTTTTTTCTTTTTTTTTTTACATATCATCATGCCATGGACCTGGACTTTTGGAATTTTTTTTGAAAAAGACAAAAAAGTATTTTTGAAAGCCACTTAGTAAAATTAAGATTTCCTTGAACCATACGCTTCCTAGAAAAAGCTTATGCAATTAAACCCACTTTCATGCTCGTTTTCTGACTTTTAATTGGGATGAACTTTGTGACACACTTTCTTCAAAATACTCGCTCCCATCTTTTTTTTTTCGGATACCTTTTGTTTTTGGATTATCCCTTAGGATATCATTTTTTCCTTCAATTAGAACTTACAAGTTCTTTTCAGTCTGAATTGTTCATCAGGGAATTAGCATTAGATGGTCAAATCATGGTGTTGTACTCATGTTCACCTTACCTGAAGCATTATGTAACAAACAAACATGGATTCAAAAGTACAACAAAAAAAGAAGTGAACAACTTATAGATTGGTCTTGGAAGTTTGACTACACAAAGGGTACTTATGAAGGATGAATATATGGAAAAAAAAGACACAAACAATGGTATAAGATTCAAAGTGGTGTGGCCACAATATGGATTGGTTTAATCTTCATGAAATCGATTTTTAGTTGACTACTAGACATTATGGCTAATGATTTCCTTCTGCTGAGCATCTACATCAAGCCAAATTGAACTAAAGAGAAATTTGCCCCAGTCTAGAACTGAATTGAATAGGGCAAAAACTCACCCCTAGTGACCAAAAGATTTGCCCCAGTGTAGGACTGGATTGAATAAAGCAGAAACTAACCCTAGTGACCAAAAGATTTGCCCCAGTGTATGATTGAATTGAATAAGGTAGAAACTCATCCTATTGACCAAAATATTTACTGTAGTGTAGGTCAAACCGAGATAAAAAAAAATGCCCCAGTGCAAGGTCAGCTCGAACAGGGTAGAAACTTGCCCTAGTGTAAGCCTTTTTTTTTAAAAAAAAAAAGAGCAATGAACTAGATACTTGGATGAACATGACCTTTTGTCTCAAAATTAAAACTTATGAAAATAAAAACAATCATTCATTAGTCAGAATGGACTTTTTAAGGATTGTAACATGACCAAGATTAGTGGTTATAAAAGGAAAGATATAAGGCTCAAATAAGTGTTGAAGGGTTGAATGAGACTAAGGATCATTATTCGAAATTAAATTTCGTCAACTGCTTTTGCACTTTCAATCACACTTTTCCCTTATTATGCTCCATTTCTTCCCCTTTTCTTTTCACTTCAGTCATTCACCTTTGTCATGACCCATTTTATTTTATTTCATTTCTTCTTTCTTTCCCTTATCTCTTTTTTATAATTTTTTTTTTACTTCATGCCCCTTTCACATTTTCTTCTTTTTCTCTTTTTTCATTATGCTTCAAAATAGTCACTATGGCAATCAACCATTGTTTTGTGTTATCCTATAGTGTAAGGATAATCCTTGTCCAGAGTTTATTGAAAAAAACTTTCAAGCTCAAAAAGGGACAATGAGAGATAATGAAAAGATGAATTATTGTGAAGGAAATAGAAGGATGGCCAATCTTCATTTCAAATCTTGATTGCTCATTTTCAAAAAAAATTATTTAGAGATAAAAGGATAAGGCACATCAAGTGATTACTTATTTGCTCTCTTTGATTCTCTCTTTTTTAATTTTTTTTTCACATCTCCTTTTATCTTCTTTTTTTTTTTGCAAAGGGAACATGCACATGTGGACTTCATGACCACCAAAAGTTTTACAGAATGAGAGTCTCATGGAGTCCGAATCAAAAGAAAACTAGTAAAGGAAAGAAAATAATGACAAGAAAGACATGACAGTAACATGAGTGTCAAGAACATAGGAAAAAGAAACAATGTATGCTAAGATCCACACACCATTACATTAATGCCTCAAGAAAGTTTACCTGAGTTCAAGCATCACAAAAAAAATCTAAGATAGCAGTCACATCAATTAACGCCTCAAATCTCCAATTGTTCAAAGGTTTTGAGTTGCTGGAGGGCGATTGATATAGACAGAACGAGTTAGGACACATGAACGAGGTGAGAGAACATTATTTCCTTGGTATGAAGTTTGGTAAGTGCAACACCCTCCCTAGGGTATCATATGTCTGACTCCCGACTCATAATCAAAAAGAAGTTCGCACAAAGTTTGAGTTATAAAAGATGGGTTTTAAAATTTCTTACTTACTGAAAAATAAACTTACTGAAATTTATAAGTAATACTGAAAAATATATTTAAACTGATTTAAACTCATATAACAAATACCACTTAATTTTTAATAATTATTTAAGAAATATAAAACTTACATACTCTTTTTTTTTAACTAACAGTAGTAACCCTATGATAGGTTCTACTTAATAGCACGTTATAACACTAACGTTAAATCTTAACATACTCATTTTCTTCTCTTGTATCCAACTTAATGCATCAGAACTCTACTCCTTATCTATCTGGCACATCTTCGAACTTGAGACAGCCACTTTTCAATGTTTTCATCTATCTCTGAGTATCTACTATCAGTTTCTTCTTGGAAAACTCGTTCTATCTATTACATATTTATTTCACAACACAAACCTAACCAAAACATAAAACAAAGAGGTGATATCACCTACACCAATACCAACATGGCAGCACGGAGATAACACAAGCAGCATATCATACAGATAGATCATACCACAATTATGATCATGCCATCAACATTAATCAACTATCATCATCCAATCATTTATCAGTTCAATTATCATAAACAACAATTACGATAATGCCCTCAGCATTATCATCATCAACATCCAAGTATTCAAAACAATTGTCATAGCCAATATTCCTCAATTAATATATCACACAGATATAAATGTACTCATATAATGCATGTGCATTTAGACTCAATGTTCCTACTCCATGGAGCTAAACTCAGGTCGGAGAAATGATCGAAAAGATCTGTCGGTACCACATGCCTCAGACCACGTGCTATAATCCTCATTTTGATTTTGCACATCTAGCATATACACGACAGTCTTTATCAGATCTTGAATAAGAATAGTGTCTCGGTCAGGATCATCGGTGTGTTGCATCGGTCTAACCTACGGGAAGAAGCACGACCAACCACCCGTGTAAGCAACCCGCACCCCGATGCCCCCAAGGTCAACAAGTGACTTACACTACGCATATCGCACCCACTCAAGAGGTGTGTTTCTCCTAGGCAATCAGCCATATCCAAATCCTCATCGAACCATTCCAATGCATGTATAATGCACCAAATACCAATCACAGGTATATCTCATAATTTCTCATATATAGTTTATACAATGCACGAATATATCAATGCAAGTCCAACCACAAGGGCCATTCTTTTCAAATTCGTTTGTTCAATTAAATCATGTCTCAACGTATATATATTTTTTTTCAATGCATCTAAAATGCACCACGTGCCAATAACAGACAAAACTCGTTGTTTTCACAAACAGTGTTCATATAGTTTTGCAGTAATCATACTATATTTTTTTTCAAAAACAAAATCATGTTATCATGTTTTCATAGTTATAAAACACTGTTGTCGTGTTTTCACAATCCCGCAACATTTCTGTTACGTTTTCACAATTCTAAAACATTTCTATTACGTTTTCACAATATCGTAACACTTCTGTTACGTTTTCAAAATACCGCAACACTTCTGTTGCACTTTTAAATCACGTATTAATTTTTCAACATTTTTCTCAATCGCATAAAAATATACGTTTCTCAAATTGCGTAGCAATTTTCTACCGTTTTCAAAATCGCGTAACTTAAAAATCATTCTTTTAAGTTGCGTAAATCATTTTCCATCATTCTCAAAATATTTAAAACACTTTCTAAATCTCATAGTAGTTTTCCGCCATTTTCGAAATCACGTAAAAATATTCTCTCATTATTCAAATCACGTAGTGATTTTTCAACAATATTTCAGTCGCATAAAATATTTAAACGCTTTCCAAATCACGTAGAAATATTTAAACATTTTTCAAATCGCGTAGAAATATTTTACTGTATTTCAAATTGTTTTTAAGATACGTAAAATATTTTTAACATTTTACAATCACGTAAAATATTCCTCAATATTCCAAACATTATTTTGGACTTAAATAAATCAATATCATTTTTAACACATTTTTCAAATTGTGTAGCTTAAAATCACGTTTTTAATATACATAAAACATTTTTCATCACAATTTCATTATAGAAAATATTTTCTAACCTTCAAAAATTCTTTTTCAACTTTTCTCAAAATAATATAACTTTGTATTTCATTTTTCACATTTTCTTACTCAAAAAAATCTTTTTCCACATTTCTTTACTCAAGAAATCTTTTTCCAAAATATAATCCACAAAAATCACTTTTCCATTGATATAAATCAACGTTTTAAACCTTAATATTTTCTAACGTATTTCAAAACTCGAAAATAAGTTATACGTTAGTAAATTTTCAAAACACCATTATATTCCCCATTTTTTTCCAAATCATTTCCAAAATCAGTCTTTTTCAAAATAAATTGAAATTCAAACGTTTTCAACCTCTCTTTGTTTTCCATTACGAAAATTTCTATTTTCTCAACTGATAAAACACTATGATTCCCTTTCCAAATTCCTTGTATTAAATCAAGTTACGTTTCCACTTTGAAAATCACTTTGTTCATAAAAATCAAGGCATTACAAGCCTTCAAAAACGTGGACATAACTATTGAAATCATCAAATATTTTTCCTTCTAAATTGATATGGTTTTACACAAACAAAACTATTAAAAATCCTTTAAAAAAACCGTGGACACTTGGTCTTTGAAATCAAGTCATTTGTTCATTTTCATTTTTCACTTTCTTTGCAAATCCATTTTCACTTTCTTTACAAATCCTTTTTCACTTTCTTTGCAAATCCTTAAAATCAACATTGCTATTTTCATTTAAAACTCATGTTTAGTCTTAGAAACTTTTTACACAAAATAAATCAATACAAATCCTTTCAAAAACCGTGTTCATGTACTCTTTGAAAAATAAATCATTTGTTTATTTTCCTTGTTTTTCTAAACATCTCATTTCATCATCCATGAAAATATTAATTTGTGAACACCTATCTTGAGGTGTCTTAAACTGAAATTCACCATGTTCTAGGGACCAAAAATTAATTCTCTTGTTCTTGAAAAATTTCAACATAAACTCTAATCATGAGTGTCAAAACCGTGACCACTATTCCTTTGGCCATTGGAGCCAAAAATTAGTTTCCTTTCCATCATCAAATCATGGCATACACATACATATTTCATCATATACATCATAAGCTACCATAAGCATGCCATAATCAAAAGCAATAAATCATGCAAATCATACAAAGCATGAACAAATAAATCAAACACATAAACACCCACAAATAATTACATGACCATGAATATGAATCCTCACATGGATTCACTATCCATCAAATATAAGACCATCTCTCACCACCATACTTGGTTGATGAGGTGGATCTCCCTCTTACCTCTTGAAGATCCTCAAAAGCTCTTTGTTTTGCTTCTTTTTCCAAGTCCTTCACCACCAAGAGCTTCTCAAATACAAAACAAAATACATAGAAATTAGTATACTAAGCTTGATTAAGAGGAACCATGGATCAAACATGGTTTAGATCATGAAAAAGAAGAGAAGAAATGAAGTTTCCTTACACTTCACCACAAATACCCTATAACTTTGATCTTGAAGGAAGTCCATGAAGATGAATGATTTAGAGGAAATCTCCAACATGAAAGTTGCTTAGAATATCATGTAGATTCAAGATCTATGGTTGGATGAAATTAAAGAGTGATGGAAGGCATATCTAGGGTGCTTGACTGAAAGGTGTTTCTTGGAGAAGAGAATGGAGTTTTTGTGTTTTGTTTTGGAGGAGATGATGAATAGAAAGACAATTATGATACAAATAATATAAACCAATAATTTTGGCCCCCTTTAGAGTGCATGGCCGTAGCTATGCTTGGAAAGAAAGAAGAGAATATTTTTGCTTCTTGAAAATGGTCAATAATGACCAATAATGACCAAGACAACATATAATTGGTGTCTTGAAACTTGGCTAATTTCCTACACCATCATAAAACTGTCCCCCCTCCTTCATGCTCTCCTTGAGTGACTAATCTCCTAACCACCATTATTTGAAGCATTTCTAGCTATTGATTAATTCAATGGTTAGGATTTAGGTAGACTTTTGATTTTAGAACACTTAATCTAGGTCATTGGATCTTTCTCCTTTAAATTCTAACCATTAGATGTGTCTCCAAAATGAAGAGTCAAGATTACTCCTTCTTACTTTTAATCCAAGGGTCATAATTAGTCTTTGCTACTTTTTAAGACTAATTCTCCACCATTGATTAAATTTACATCCAATGATCATAAATGATTCTTGTTACTTTTTAAGACCAAATCGCCACCCTTGATCAATTCTAAATCCAATGGTTGTAAATGGTCATAGCCATTATATAAAACTAAATCTCTACCCTTGATTTAATCTCCATCTAACGATTATAAATAATCCTATTTACTTTTAAGATCAAATCTCCGTCGTTGATTAAATCAAGATCAAGTCTTCATCATTAATTAAATCAATGGTGGATATCCAAACCACCAATGTTGACTTAAGCAATATAATTTCTATTTTTATCTGCTAAAACCCCACGAAAGATTATATTTACTGTATTTTTATCGTCTGATAATTAAATACAGTACCAAACACAGTACAAGAAATTTTCTAAAATTGTTTCCGGATTCAGGTTTAGTAAGATCTCCTGTCTCCGTCTAAACAGTACAAATTTTTCTATGCGTAGAAAAATTTTTACTTTGCGGGACCCACCTGGGCTCACATAGGACCACCTGGGCCCACATACAGTCAAAAAAATTCATAATCATCCACAAAAATCATAAATATTAGAAAGCGTATGAAAATTAAGTCAGATTATTAAAAATAATTAACAGTCAAGAGAAATAAATATTTAAAGATTTTCTCCGGCTCGAAAATTATTATTTTCCTGACATGGAGTAAATCACTCAAAACGATCAAATACGCTGATAGAATAAACAAAATAATTTTACAAAGGTTACGAAATTACTAAACAAGTAAAATTACATAACTATCAAAATTATTGTTTAAGAGATAGGAAATTCAGGGTGTTACAGTAAGCACTAACTTCTGACTCTTCCTCCCTTGTCGGTGCCACCATCTTAGGAAAAATGCTCTCTATATTTCCAGCATGTAACTTACCTAATCTTGCAATATTCTCAATCCTTTCTCCAGCCAAAATTAGGTCATAAAAATCCCTGTAGGCAGCCCTTACCATCATCCCAATAAAAGGTGCTCCTAAGGTTCCCATAAAGTACGAACTCAATTCTGATAAAGTCAATGGTGGTTGAACCTGCGCTGCTAACATTCTCCATCTTTAAGCATATATCTTGAAAGTCTCATCATTCTTCTTTTGCATTACTCCTAGCTATTCTCGGGTAGGTGCAACGTCGATTTTGAATCGATAATGCCCTAAGAATAGATTTGTCAAATCATCCCAACAAGAAACCTTTGAATGATCAAGTTGCATATACCATTCCAAAGTTGGCCTAGTCAGGCTTTCATGAAAGAAATTGATTAGGAATTTTTGATCTCATGACTAAATGGTCATTTTAGTAATATAAGTCTTTAGATGAAACTTTGGATTGATGCTTCCATCGTACTTTGAGAAATCTAGAATTTTGAAGTCCTAAGGGATATTGATTTCAGCCTCTGGGTACAGTTCATCGATTCCCACAGAATCATACAGGTTAGGGCCTTGAATGGCTTTAATTTGTACTTGCATCTTTCCGATCAATTCATCTCTTAATTTTTCTTTTTCTGAGTTGTTGTTCAGGAATATCTTCATTGGCTGCTCATGAGCAACTTCTGCATTGTTATTCTCCCCTTCATGATTTCTATTCACCGAATCATCCCCTTCATTTGCATCTACTCCAGTGTTGGCAGGGGTTCCATTTGTTATTCTAAGGGTCTCAATTAACTATGTGAATGCATGTGTCTTAAAGCATATCAATTGGTTTTTGATGATAACAAAGCCAAAGATGAAGATTAAGTGCAAAAGAGAAAACCAAGATCAAAGAAAGAAATCAAGAGGTTTAGACATAGGCCTTAGAATATCAATGTTAAATGCTCTTAAGATATCTCAAATGGTTTTTCAAAGATGTTTTAATCAAAATGCTTTTCAAAGTTCACATCTCTAAAAAGATGATATCTTTAATCTTGGATCATGCCAAACAAAGTTCAATATTGTTCAAATCCATGTTTTCTAAAGTTAGGAATGACATGAATCCTCTTCCAGGCTTGAAAATGTGTTTAAAGTGTAATGTAATCAATTACACATGTGTGGTAATCGATTACAAGCTAACCAGAAGCCTTGTAATCGATTACATGAATATTGTAATCGATAACCATCAAGTCAGAGGGCGTGTAATCGATTACACGCCAGTTGGTAATCGATTACCATCTGCCCAGAAAGGCAAGAACACATTCAAACGGTCATGTAATCGATTACATCAATATTGTAATCGATTACCATAAAGTTAGAGGGTGTGTAATCGATTACACAAGTCTTGTAATCGATTACCACAAGCCCAGAAAGCCAAGAACACGTTCTAACTGCCATGTAATCGATTACCAGAAACTTGTAATCGATTACCAGTGTTCTGACATGCCCAACAACTATATTAGGTACATTAAATGCTTGGCTTTAATCATCCCAACGACTTCTTAACTGCATATTTCTTTAAATACAGATGTTGAGGCATCATTAATGAGTGTTCTTTAACTTGAAACATCTTAGTTAACACATCAAAATGAGAATCAATCCTTGAATCCATTTCTTGCTCTATTTTTGTGAAAAACTTGAGATATTTTTTGAGAGCATTCTAAGAGCTTCAATTTGTATCATTTACTCTAGTGAGAGTTTCATTCTATCAACCTTGATTGCTTTGTAAGAGAGGGTCTGGTATCCCTCCAAATTGTAAAGGGTGAGGCATCCCTTTGTTTGAAGAGGCTCAAGCTCAAAGGTGAGGCATCCCAATGAGTTGAGTGCTCAAGTATGTAAAGGTTGTCAAGCACTTATTGAAGCTTAAAGATATAGTAAAAAATCTCGAGTGATTGCTTGAGGATTAGACGTAGGTCACAAGTGGATTGGTGGCCGAACCAGGATAAACTATTGTGTTTGATTCTCTAAACCCTTCTCTTTACATTTGTGTATTGCTTATTTTCTTACTTGATT
Source organism: Ormosia emarginata (assembly GCA_029884605.1). Lineage (NCBI taxonomy): Eukaryota > Viridiplantae > Streptophyta > Magnoliopsida > Fabales > Fabaceae > Ormosia > Ormosia emarginata. The sequence goes on along the minus strand of JAQQTP010000056.1, from coordinate 6,148,268 downwards.
ACTTCCCTCTTGGTTAGTTATTAAGCAATATTTATTATTCTTATCAATTCATTTATTTCAAATAGTCAATAGCTTCAACGCAATTCAATAGTCAAGTGTTTTGAGAAAGAATTGCGAACTTGTTTTATAAATTCAATTCACCCCCCCTCTTGAGTATTAAAGCCACTTGGTTACAAGGATGAAGGAGGTAAATCAGTAGAAATCACTAAGTATAGAGGTATAATTGGCTCACTCTTTTATCTTACTGCAAGTAGGCCGAATATCATGTTTAGTGTATGCATGTGTGCTAGATTTCAAGCAAATCCTAGAGAATCACACCTACGTGCAGTAAAATAAATTATAAAATACCAAATAGGCACTTCACAAATGGGATTATGGTACCCTAAGGGTGCTTCATGTAGCCTAATTGATTATTCCGATTCTGACTTTGCTGGGTGCAAAATGGATAGGAAGAGTACTAGTGGGACATGCCACTTGCTTGGAAGCTCATTAGTTTCTTGGCATAGCATGAAGCAAAATAGTGTGGCATTGTCAAAAGCTGAAGCTGAATATGTTATAGCTGGAAGTTATTGTGCTCAAATTCTTTGGATGAAGCAACAACTTCTAGACTATGGTCTTGAGCCGGATCACATCCCCATAAGATATAATAACACTAGTGCAATCAATTTGTCTAAAAATCCTATTTTACACTTAAGAACAAAGCACATTGAAATAAAGCATCATTTCATAAGAGATCATATTCAAAAGGGTGATTGCATGCTTGAATTTGTGCAAACCACTAAGCAACTAGCTGACATTTTCACTAAGCCTTTGGCAAAAGAAGCTTTCTATTATATAAGAAATGAACTTGGCATATTAGATCAATTATGCATAGGCTAAATTGCTGCATAATACACTGTTTTGCTGCATAAAATGCAAGTTTGCTGCATAAACATACTTTTTTCTGCATAATCATGACGTTTTGCTGCATAACTTTTGAATTTTAATCCAATATTGACTTGAGCGTCAGAGATTCCCCCTAAGTTATTTTGCAGGTGGTTCCTCATGTCAAAGACCTCCAAGAAACTCAAAAACCTCACAAATCCATCCAAATTGGGTAATTCTTGGTAAAAATGGCAATTTTGCATAATTATGTGTTTTGGATCACAATTTGATTGGATTATATGCTTGCTTGATGTTTGGAATTGTTTTGAGAAGCTTTGGAACTAATTTGAAAGGCTTAAAATTGATCCTTCATTGTTTGAAATGCAAAATTTGAGTTTTAGTAGGCTGGTAATCGATTACAAGGCCTTTGTAATCAATTACAAAGGTTCTGTCAAGCAAGTAATCAATTACATCTCACTGGTAATCGATTTCAATGAACCCAGAACTTAGGTAATCGATTACATAAATAATGCAATCGATTATAAGGTTCCCAGAAGCATGGTAATCGATTACACTGAAATTGTAATCGATTACAAGGGTAAACAGAAGGCTAGTAATCGATTACACAACCAATGTAATCGATTACACATGAGTTTTAAAAGGTTTTCTGATGCGCGAAAGGTCATTTCATCTGAAACTGCTCTTCTTCTCCTCTGAACCCATGAAGACCTCTCCTCCAAAATCCCTCATTCTCACTCTATACTTCACCAAATCTCCTTATTTCACCTCCTTTCCACTCGAAATTCATCCCCCAACAAAACCCAACCATCAAATCTCCTCCAAATCTCCCAAAATCTCAACCCAAATCCTTCCTCTTTCTCCCTTCATCCCCTACGAGCCACACCACCCAAAACCACCATTCTTCCATCCTTCCCTTCACCCAAACACCTCCAAACACTCTTCCTTTCATCCCTCTTCAACCCATAATCATCAAATGGCTGAACCATCCCAACATGCCAAACGTGTAAGAATAGCGGTCACTATTGGAGAATCCTCAAGTGCTCCTCCACGAAACATTTCTGGGCTGGACCTCACTAAGCATTTCTCCACCACCAAGAAGGCTAAGCTTTTCAGGAAAAACTTCCAACTGAGGAAGTTAATCTCACCCAGGTATCTCACTCAATCATTTTACACAAGTGAACCCCTGGAGATTTTTTAATTAATTGAAAGGTTGGGATTGCTTAGGTTCTTCAGCATTCAAAAGGTCATATATCCCTATTTGGTTCGAGTGTTCTATGCAAATTTGAGGTATAAAGATCATTGCCTATTTTTTTAAGTGAGGAAAACTCAGATTAAGATCTCTAGGGAGGAATAGTGTAGGTTGACCAAGCTAACCTATGTTGGGACAAGCTTCTATGGTAATGAAAATGCTTAGGGAGCTGAGTTTGAATATAAGAGCACTCTAACGTCCCTGATTCGCTCTAGTTACGTGCTTCCAAGGAATAATAAAAGAGTAATGGCAACTGGCTTGACAATGGAGAACAGGGTACTCCATTATTTGGTTATTCGATGCTTAATTCCCAAAGGTGGGAATTACTCCTAAGTCTTACGAGATGATGTGGTGGTCTTATGGGCAATGACCATAGGGCGACTAATCAATTGGGCCAACTACATCATTCAGCACATATTGGATGTGAAAAAAAAGAAGAACTCTACTTTTCCCTGTGCCATGTTGGTGACAGCTATCTTGGAGCATTGTCACATCTCCTTGTCTGAGAAATCCAAGGATACCAGCTCCAAGGGACCACAATCAATTGGCTTGCATACTTTGGAGAAGCTTCAACTGAGCAAGGTTGATGGGAGATGGTACTATCTAGCCTATGGCAGCTACGGGCATATCCCTCATGGTCCGGAGAGCGATGATGAAGATGAAGACCAATAACCTGCATTAGCTCTACCAGTTCCAACCATATTGGATCTCCTACTTCAGGAAATGCGAAGCTTGGCTACAATGGTGGAAACCCGGATGGACCGGATTGAGCTAAAGGTGGATCACCTTAAGCTGAGGATGGACTACTCCGATCAGGAGCTTGCTTCTATTCGCTCTTTCCTGGAGGGCCCCAAACACACTTCACAGAGACCTACTATTGCACCTGCCACCTCCTCTGCCCCACCTGCTCCTCTATCTTTTGCTGATCCCTCTGCCACTCCCATTGGAGTTCCTGCTGACAATGAGGAACTTCTTGGCTGCGAGGATGATCTTGAACCCAGTGACGATGATGTAGACCATGGAGATGTTGCTGCAGATTAGGACAGTGACAGTGAGGTGACTGATAGTGATCATCGACCATTGCCATGATATTTTCTTTGTATTTATCTAATAATTGGTTGTATATGACATTGAATCATTTTATAAAATCAGTTGGTATGTTAATGTTTCATATATGATTTTATATGATCACTAAGTATATTGATTCTCATATGTCTTTGGATACTTATTTGATTGGTTATAAACTGCTCATACTCTGATTGCCTGGATTGTATTGGTTTTCTGCTGTTTAAAATCTTGGGAAATCATGAAAATCAGTGGAAATGCTGCCGAAATTTCAACTAAATACTAATATGTTTTTTATAATGCCAACGGGGGAGAGATTAGTGACTTGCATAAGTACAGTGGAGTTTGATTTAAGCTTTTACATGAACAAATCACTAATCCTATCTTGTGCATACATTACAGGGGAGAGTTGCACTTAAATCTCTGATATACATATATACATACAATTGTTTCTCTTCCTTTCAATGTTCAGTTTGTCATCATCAAAAAGGGGGAGAATGTGAATGCGTATGTCTTGAAGCATGTCAATTAGTTTTTGATGATAACAAAGCCAATGATGAAGATCAAGTGCAAAAGAGAAAACCAAGATCAAAGAAAGAAATCAAGAGGTTTAGACATAGGCCTTAGAATATCAATGTTAAATGCTCTTAAGATATCTCAAATGGTTTTTTAAAGATGTTTTAATCAAAATGCTTTTCAAAGTTCACATATCTAAAAAGATGATATCTTTAATCTTGGATCATGCCAAACAAAGTTCAATATTGTTTAAATCTATGTTTTCTAAAGTTAAGAATGACATGAATCCTCTTTCAGGCTTGAAAAATGTGTTTAAAGTGTAATGTAATCGATTACACATGTGCGGTAATCGATTACAAGCTAAACAGAAGCCTTGTAATCGATTACCATTAAGTCAGAGGACATGTAATCGATTACACACCAGTTGGTAATCGATTACTATCTGCCCAAAAAGGCAAGAACACGTTCAAACGGTCATGTAATCGATTACATCGATATTGTACTCAATTACCATAAAGTCATAGGGCGTGTAATCGATTACACAAGTCTTGTAATTAATTACCACAAGCCCAGAAAGCCAAGAACACGTTCTAACTGCCATGTAATTGATTACCAGAAACTTATAATCGATTACCAGTGTTCTGACATGCCCAACGGCTATATTAGGTGCATTAAATGCTTGGCTTTAATCATCCCAATGGCTCCTTAACTGCATATATCTTTAAATACATATGTTGGGGCATCATTAATGAGTGTTCTTTAACCTGAAACATCTTAGTAACACATCAAAACGAGAATCAATCCTTAAATCCATTTCTTACTCTATTTTTGTGAAAAACTTGAGATATCTTTTGAGAGCATTCTAAGAGTTTCAATTTGTATCATTTACTCTAGTGAGAGTTTCATTCTATCAACCTTGATTGCTTTGTAAGAGATGGTCAGGTATCCTTCCAAATTGTAAAGGGTGAGGCATCCCTTTGTTTGAAGAGGCTCAAGCTCAGGGGTGAGGCATCCCAAGGAGTTGAGTGCTCAAGTTTGTAAAGGTTGTTAAGCACCTATTGAAGCTTGAAGATATAGTGAAAAATTTCAAGTGGTTGCTTGAGGACTGGATATAGGTCACAAGTGGATTGGTGACCGAACCAGGATAAACTATTGTGTTTGATTCTCTAAACCCTTCTCTTTATATTTGTGTATTGCTTATTTTCTTACTTGATTACTTCCCTCTTAGTTGGTTATTAAGCAATATCTATTATTCTTATCAATTCATTCATTTCAAATAGTCAATAACTTCAACGAAATTCAATAGTCAAGTGTTTCGTGAAAGAATTGCGAACTTGTTTTATAAACTCAATTCACCCCCCTCTTGAGTATTGAAGCCACTTAGTAACAAACTATCTCAGTAAATTTTTGACCCTTTGATTGTCCTTCTGCCATTACATCAATTCTTCCTCTCATTTCATCCATCTCTCAACCTAAATCTCTCTTTGAGTTTGACATCTTTTGCAACCTAGTTTGCGACCAAGTTTCGTAGGCCTGGGTTTGTGCGATCTGCATTTTTTAAGAACGAGCAATAATTCAAGTTTTATTTTTTATTTTTTTAAAAAAAGAAAAAATTAAATGGAATTAAAAAAAATCTTTTTTCCTTTTTTTTTATAAAAGGTCAACATATATAAGAATACATGATGAAAATTTGTTTTTTCTTTTATTTCAAAATATAGGAGGAATGCAATAGGTGGTCCTTTGATAGTGACTTGCCCACTCCTTGTTTGTAAAGAAATTTTTTAGCAAAAAGCTTTTTTTTTTTAGGGAGGTACGATTATGACTTATCACATTAACAGACCATACTACTTATATTGTATATTTACAATAGAGATTATGACATGGATAAATTTAAAGATAACGAAAAGGTACACTCCCTTTGTGCCCTAAGGGATTGCCTTAAATTTGAGGAGTTCTATCCTAAGGATCTATGAGTCTTTCTGATTCGTAAGAACTTTCATTGGGAGGTTATACTATTCTAAAGGCCTCTAGAGCTAAGTCTCATTTCAGAATGTTGACCACAAACAGTGGGTAAACTACTAGGTGTGGGACATTCATGAAAAAGGCACACTCTAGATGAGGTTTTCGCGATAGTCAAATATGATGTACATCTAAAATGGCTACCACTACGCAACCTCTGCTTAACTTAGGCTTCACTCAGAACTAGGTATAGGGCCTCACTCAGATGTGTGTGATAAACATACAGGTGCAGTGAGTGTAGGGAGTATACAAACTTTCATAATCATAAGGACTACCCACATCCTGCAAAACAAAACAAACGCAAAACAAATTCCAAAAAAAAATCCTTTATCATAAGGTTTGCATAATAAAATCACAGTTAAAATAATCAATAAACAAATTAAACAAAATAGAAAAAAAAAACAAAAATAGAAAAGATAAAGCAAACATATAAATGTTACAAAATTTGCACAATCAATTTTCAAAGGCTTGACTCTCAAGTATCCCTATTGGAGTTGCCATCTGTTGCGACCGGAATCGTGGCGGGATAACGACTTAAATTCAAAAAATTTGGAATTGCCAACAATTTTATTTTTTTATTAGGAAAAATTGAAAAAACCTAAGAAAGATGGTTTACGTTCAAAAACTTAAGTCTGGGAGCGTAATTATGCACAGAAAAGGGTGAAGACTTAACCCCACAGCACCCCTAATGCATCCGTACCAAGACGGTTACCCTAAGTCAATTGTGCAAAATTTTTATAACTCTAAAAATGCTTGTTTTACCCATTGATTAAAAGATAAACTAAACTGACAAATAAATTATGAAAATTTAATTTTAACTTGACAGAATAGATATTTTGCTCCTATATATCCTCGGATGTAATGAGAAATTCAAAGCCACGTCGTTCTTTAGAAAATAATTGTGGGTTGGTTATTTTTTAATTTTTGAAAATATTTTTATTTTGAAAACTCATTTGATTTTTTTTATATTTAGAAAAAGTTCGAATTATTAAGCTGTCACAACTTAAATGATTCTAAAAGTTACAAGATTAACTAGTTGTCACAGCTCAGCTAATCTCATTTTATTCTTGAATTAATTTTAAAATAACAAGTTTACAAAAAATAATAAATAAACTAAACTAACAAATGAATAAGGTAGAATGCATAACACATGTATATAATAAAAAAATAATAATACAAAAAATTTAAAATAAAAATAAACAAGCTTACCTCCAAGACGTATAAAAATGTATGCACAAAGAAATTGGTGCATAAGGCTCCACGTGTTTTCTTCAAATCAAACCTTGAAAAGTAACCCACTTGCAAGAAAATTTTTTTTACTAAAGTTCACGATCTCTTATACTTAGTATTAAGCCCATGTGTGTAATTTTCATTGAATGTCAAAACAATTGAGAACCACCCTTTTATATAGGAGGAGGGGAGGGAGAAGGAGCATGAATTCTCTAATATGGGACTTAGTGATCTAGACACCTTAGTTTTTTTTTAAAAAAAAAATTCAATTTTTGAATTTCTTTGATGACTCGGAAAAAATCGGGTATTCACAAAGTTAGTATTTGGCTAAATTTGATGAATTGGCTAAATTTTCTTTGTATCTCAAATATAATCCTGATGAAAGGTGATAATGTGTAAAGTTTGAGAATGACTTGAGAGGGGATATAAAAGAGAAAGAACGACCTTTTGCAATTCATAATTTTCACACCTTGGTAAACAAGTGTAGAATTATTAAATGGTCTAAATTGGAGTTGGAACAGGATCAACAATTGAAAGGTTTCTTGAAAAGGAAAAGAATGGATGATATATTTGAAAGATCATAAGAGCAGTGTATTGTTCAACAACCCAAGACCCAACAGGTAAAAGGAAAATAGGTTCAAACAGAACCGTATGGACCAAGGTGCTCAAAATGTGGAAGATATCATGAAAGTAAGCCTTGCTTAGTGGGTCAGATAGTATGCTATACTTGTGGTAAGCCAGGGCACTATGCCAGAGAATGCCCTTAGAGGCGAGAGACATCGCCCATTACCAGACCCAAGACCACATGGAGAATGTATACTTTGAAAGGCAAAGAAGTAACACAATCTTCTGATTCAGAGCAATGTAAGCATACAATTTAATATTTTTCTTTTATGAAAGATATATTTTTAGTATGACATGAGAATACTTGGAACCTCTTATATTAGATAATCAAATTTTAAGGACAAACTTTAAAAAAAGGAGGAGAGAATTGTAACATCCTCCCTAACCTAATAGTTATAATCAAGGTTATAGTAGCTTAGTAGTACTGGTAAGAGTTATCTATTAATTCGGATAATTTTCTAAACTAGTTTGAGCGTAATTTTATAACACTAAATATAAGAGAATAATTAATGTATCTATTGAATCAGTTGATATGATGGAAATAAATATGAAAAACTTATTTCCTATCTATAAATAATTGATCAGAGTTGTGGGAATTTTGGAGAAGCAACATAGTTAGTTTGGTATTTTTAAAGGCACTGACAAGGGATAAGTGAATAGTAAAGTGAATAGTTAGTTAACTCAGAAAATTATAAAAATATTTGGAGAAGGTAAGCATGACATGGAGAATATTTTGGTATAAAATGCCAATTAAGATAAGTGTCGGTAAGCAAATTTACTTAATTCCTGAGTTTAATTCAATTTGGAACTAAGTAATGAAGCTTAATTGATAAATAATGATATATAAAAAATTGTGGAAAAATAAATCCAAGGACTAGGTTGAGTACTAAAATTTTTTCTAATACTTATGCCAACTTGAAAACTTAGTTTTGAAAGATTAAAGTATACTTAGCAGATAAAAAAGTTAGAGGATAAAAATGGTCATAAACCTTGGTCAAATGCTTAGCTGTCCAAAACCACTAGAATTCTCCACACTTTCTCCACTTTTTCCCTTCATCTTTTCAACTTTTTCACTTCACTTTCTCCCTTATTTTTTCGACCAACAGCTTCCATTCAAGGAAAACAAAAGCAAAACACAAAAACAAGGAGGAAATAAAGAAGAAATCAAAGGCAACAAAGGAAAGAAAGTTGTGACAAGCTAAAGAGCTTGAGGTAGGGGTTCTTTCCTTCACATCACTCTTATTTTTTTTGTTGAATATCAAATAAGAAATTCTGTTTTGTTCATCATGGAGCTCACAGCCATGCATAGGAAAACAAAGAAACATTCTTTGTTAATTTGTGATTTAGTTCTTATGTTCATCTTATTCTTCCTCTATGTAATTTTGAATTAATTTGATGACCTTGGAGCTTATGGAACTCTCAGGGTATGTTTGGATATTTAGTAATTGATGGAATGGAATGGAATGGAATGGAATGAGATGTGATGTGATAGGATAGGACGAGATGGGATGGGATGGGATGGAATGAGATAAAAGTATCATTCCATTGTTTGGATATTTTAGGATGAAATGGAGTAAAGTTACTGTAACACCCCTTTTTCTTAATACCGCGAAGAAGGAGCGTCGCATCATAATACTAAGAAACAAAATAAATTGCGGGAAATAATGGTTACAATGATTAATTAAGATCCGGTTCATTATTAACACATGATTAAATAATTTGCATTCTTGGATTGCAAGGTGATCGAATATCAAATTATGTGTACATTTTTTTTATTAAATAACGGTAAAAGATAGCAATAATTACAGATACAATAAAATCGACACAGTATTGAACATCATACATTCACAATATAAATATATATTTTATATGCATCAGCCTGTTTAATTACAATATAAATTATACAAAAAACAAAAAACAAAAGATGTACCCACCCAAAGAGATACAAATATACACCTATATGAAACGGCAAAACATCAGGCTTCCCCAAAAAGATAAATGGTTAGCCATCAGTAGCCACCAATAGTATCAACCCCTACGACTGACGAGAAGGGACCGTAGTCGAGTCCTCCTCAGGGTCCTCATCATGGGATGAAATTGCCATCGGAGCGACCGAGTTTGGGGCGAAAACCCGAGCAGCGGAGAGGAAAGAATCCTCTTGAGGGGTGTAGAACATATCAGTCCACATGTCCCTCATGGGTAGGTGAAACTCCAAAATAACAAAATCAGAAAAATCAAAGACAGGGGTGTCATAACGACCCCATGATAAGGACACCGTCAGCTCCCCGTGGTAGACACAGCAGTTCGTCTCCATATGTAAATGCCAGCAATCGAGTCCTCCGTGATAGGTCAGCTTCACGTACCCCAAGAAGCAGAGTGGGCGCGACGACATCCTCAATAGGCTCTAATCATAATGCGGCCAAAAACTCAGAAACTCAGATGTTTCCTTGTCTTCCTCACGAACGTCTTCGCAGAAGTACATAATCCAACAGAAATACAAAAAATAGAGAAAATACAGAAAGAGGTGAGACACCCAGCTTTCAGTACCAAAATGGCAGCAAGAAAACATAACGGCACTGGACGCCCACATATGAACATAGTGATAATTACAATTAACAGTAAAAATAAACAATATTAAACAACAGAAAGAATTATCAACAGTAAACAAGCCAAGTAACTTTTACAGTAATAAGAATAGATATTATTCCACAGTTATGAATGTTTATGCCCAATGAATTATGAGACTGACAGTTCACAATGCAAATAGTACCAAGATTCCTACTCCATGGAGGTAGACATAAACATTTTCGGAGTGAATGATTAAGGAATAATGCCAGTATACCGTCGGCCTTGTGCTCATCACATAAAAATAATATTTGCGCAAAAATGGCTCATACATGGCACCTCAACAGTTGATCACGATATAGGACAACGTCTCAGTCCGGATCGTTGGTGCGTTTGCATCGGTCTATCCCACGGACTCAGTGGAGCTACCACTGTCCATTGTGAGACACTCATACCCCGACGCCCCTAAGGCCAACCACTATGACTCTATGTTAGTCTATTCGCACCTGCACACAGGTGTTATTCAAACTCCTAGGCAACATGGCCTTTCCAACAATGTCCAACGAACAACACATATGCATGACGACACCATGTACATCACACATGTTTATCAATGATGCATTCATTATGAGCATACCACAATGGCATATATAATCATTTCTCAAATACACAGTCAACACGTACTTAGTCCACTTAGGGTCCATAATAACATCAAATCAATTCCCCGCATCAATTTATATCTATGGTTCATCAATTACCATAAGTTCATATTATGGATCCTTATATTTCAAAGTCTTAAGCTTTGATCAATTATGAAAGTTTTAGGTTAAATAACCCCTCAAAACCTTGGTCCTCTTTAGTGTTATTATCCAATTTAATTCTTCTACTTGATTATGGATTATGCATGTCTCTAAATTCTTAAATCTCCAAAGATGCATCAAGCATCATTTTACCTCAAAATTCTCTCTCTAAAATCATAGCCTCCCTAAGCCACCAAGGTTCTTATTTCTTTCCATTTTATACCTTAACCAATCAATATCTAATCACTTAAATTCTAGTTTTCACAAAATCCAATCCAATCCCTCAATTCCAATGTCAAAACCGTAGTCTCACATTAGATTAGGAATCCCTCAAAATTTCCATTCATTAATTCCAACATTGTCATTCAACCTTCAATTACATAAACCTTAATTCATTGTGTACAAAAACCAATTTGAACCCCTAAATCCTAGTCAAAACCGTGGCATCACATTAGGATAGGAAACTCCAAATTTTTCATTTAACAACCCTAACATGATCAAGCATTTCTAATACATTCAATACATTCAAGATCATCCATTAAGCATAAATCAAATTTCAAGAATGCATAAACACCCAAAATCACCAAACAAAGTGAGCAAACAAAGGTTCCCTCACCACCAAAATAGTTGAAGTGAGTAGTCTCCCTCTTATCTAAAGGAAGAACACAAAAAGAATCTCTTCCTTGCTTCTTGGTAGTTTCGATTTTGAGCTTCCAAACCCTAGGAATTTCAAGACAATGAATCAACATGAAGAGTTGAAAAAGAAGAGATCCATGGTCATCAACGAGACCATGGAGTATGAAAATGAAGAGAAAGAAGAAGAAAAATCAAAACTTTACCTTCAAGCTTGAAGCTTTGTCTTGGATGACAATGGAGGTGAAGATGAAAAATGAAGAAACTTTCTAAATAGAGAAGGTAGAGAAGATGAAGGTGAGTATAGAAATGAGCTTGATGAAGAGAAAAGTGAAGAAAAATGGTCACAATGGGGGCTGCAATTTTTGCATGAAGAGGGGAGAAGAAGAGAGAAGGAAGAGGAAATGTGAAAAAGATGAAGTTAGAAAGAGAAAGTGTTGTATGAAAAATAAAATTTTGGGTGATTATTGACTAAGTTGGGAGGCAAAATTTTGCCTCCCTTGGAGGGCAATGCCGCGGCAACAAGAGGAGAGAGGGGGGAGATTTTTGGCTTCCCCAACAAGCCAAGGGCATCATGGACATTAGTTGGTCAAAGCTTCTCAAAGAAGCTTTGATTATAATAGTATAAATTTCAATTAAAGTAGGTTTGATTAGACTTAAAGTAAATTATATTAGGATAATGTGATAGAATTTTTATTATATGTTATTATTTAAGAGACAATTGTTACAGTTGACAGAAGTCAATATTAATTTATCTGATAGATAAAATTTATACAGCGATTTATTATTTTATTTGTTAAAATTTCTCGAAAAAATGTGAAACCTCGTAAATTGTGTCCAGCCTCGGGTTTAGTAAGATCCCCCGTCGACGTTTCCACAGATCAAGGTCCTTGGAAAAAATATCTCATTTTCCCGGCCCCACTCAATTTGTATGCAAAACGATGAATAATATTAAAATATTTCGCGTTCTCAGAATAATCCAGAAAAATTCTCAAAAATCATAAATATTGAAAAATGAATATTTATTACAAAATAAATAAAATCTGGGGTGTTACAACTCTCCCCAACAAATAAGAATTTCGTCCTCAAAATTTTGTACCTCAAAATAGTTTTGGGTATTGCTCCTTCATCTTGTCGTCCAGCTCCCATGTCGCATCTCCAGTTGCTTCGTTCTAGATTACTTTCACCAATGTAATGTCTTTCCCTCTGAGTTGCTTTATTCTCCTATCCTCAATCCTTACAAGAGTTATTTTATAGGTCAAGTTTTCCTTTAATTGTATTGAATTAGGTGCAATGACATGATCAAGACTCGAAATGTATTTTCGAAGTTGTGACACATGAAAGACATTGTGAAGGTTGGAAAAAAAATGTGGTAAAGCTATTTGGTAAGCAACATGACCTATCTGACGAAAAATTTAATAAGGTCCAAGGAATTTTGGAGTGAGCTTTCTAGATTTAAGAACCCGACCGACCCCAGTCGTAGGCGTGACTTTCAAGAATACTTGCTCTCCTTCCTCAAATTCAAGAGGTTTCCTTCTTTTGTCCGCATAACGCTTCTGTCGACTTTGAGACATTCTCATCTTTTCTTGAATCATCTTAACCTTCTCAATTGTCTGTTGAATAAGATCAGGTCCGACTATAAGTCGCTCTTCATCTTGATACCAGCATAAAGGCGTTCGGCACCTTTGTCCATACAGAGCCTCATAGGGTGCCATCCCTATGCTCGAATGGTAACTGTTGTTGTAGGTAAATTCTACTAATGGTAAAATCTCGTCCCAACTTCCAGTCTACTCTATAGCATAAGCTCTCAACAGATTTTCCAATGATTGAATTGTTCTTTCTGATTGGCCATCAGTCTGCGGATGGAAAGCAGAACTCAACCGTAGCTTTGTCCACATTGCTTGTTAAAGACTTTGTCAAAATTTCGATGTAAATCTCGGGTCTTTGTCAGAATGATACTCGTAGGTACACCATGTAGTCTGACAACTTCACCAATGTACAACTGAGCCAACTTATCCAATGAATACCTTATGTTGATCGACAAGAAGTGTGCTGACTTCGTAAGTCGATCCATAATTACCCATATTGAATCATATCATCTTATGGTCTTTGGCAACCCGACAACAAAGTCTATGGCAATGATATCCCATTTCCATTCAGGAATGGTCAAGGGTTGTAACAATCTTGACGGTCTTTGATGTTCGATCTTTGTTTTCTGGCAAACTAAACAAGAAGATATGCATCTAGCAATATCTCTTTTCATCCAATGCCACCAAAACAATTTCTTCAAGTCTTGGTACATCTTGGTTATACCAGGATGCATACTCAACTTGCTTGTATGAGCATGTTCAAGAATGTACTTCCTGAGTTCCTCATCTTTAGGCACACAAACTTTACCTTAGAATCTTAGAATTCCATCGCTTCCTTCCTCTACTATTGACACACCTCCCTGCTTCATTAGCTCTCGTTCCTCTTGCATAAACTTGTCAACCTTCTGCTTCTCTCAAATATCATCCATTAAATCACTTGAGATAGTGACCATGTTCATGCAGATTTTTCCTGGCATCAGTTCCACAAAAGATCATACGTCTCTGAATTGTTCTATTAAATCTCTTTCTCTGATCATCATGGCAGAAACACTGATTGTTTTCCTACTTAAGGCATCGGCTACAACATTCGCCTTCCCAAGGTGATACTAAAGTTGGAAATCGTAGTCTTTTAGGAATTCTAACCATCTTCGCTGTCTCATGTTCAACTCTTTTTGATCATACAAATACTTCAAGCTCTTGTGATCACTGAAGACGTTGAATGTTGCTCCATAGAGATAATGTCTCCATATCTTCAAAACAAATACAACTGCAGCTAGCTCCAAGTCATGTGTTGGGTAGTTCTTCTCATGCACTCGCAATTGTCTTGAGGCATACGCCACCACTTTTCCACCTTGCATAAGGACACAACCCAATCCTTGGTATGAAGCGTCATAGTACACCTCGAATGGTTCATTCGGATCTGATAGAACTAACACTGTTGAAGTAGTTAGTCTCCTTTTCAACTCTTGGAAACTTCCTTCACAAACATCCGTCTACTCAAAAGCTTGATTCTTCCAGGTGAGTTGAGTGAGGGGTCTAGCAATCTTAGAAAATCCTTCAATAAATACCCGGTAATAGCCCGCTAGTCCAACAAAGCTTCGAATTTTTATCACCGTCTTCGGCCTTTCCCACTGAAGAACAACTTCTACCTTCGATGGGTTTACAGCAATTCCTTCCTTTGAAATCACATGGCCCAAGAATTTGACTTCATCCAACCAAAACTCATACTTCGACAACTTGGCATACAGCTCTTTTTCTTTCAAAGTCTGAAGAACTATACTGAGATGCTCTGCATGATCCTCCTAATTTTTTGAATAGATCAAGATATCGTCAATAAAGACAACGATGAATCTATCCAAAAAAGGACGAAAGATTCTATTCATATAATCCATGAAGATAACATGTGCATTGGTCACACCACAAGGCATCACCAAGTACTCGTAATGCCCATAACGAGTACGAAAAGTCGTTTTAGGAATGTTTTCCGCTTTCACTCTGATTTAATGGTAACTTGATCACAAATTGATCTTTGAAAACACAACTACTTCCTTCAACTGATCCATCCGGTCATTTATCCTCGGCAGTGGATACTTGTTCTTAATCGTGACCTTGTTTAACTGACGATAATCCATGCATAATCTTGAAGTACCGTCTTTCTTCTTAACTAGCAATACCGGTGCTCCCCAAGGTGATACACTGGGTCTCACGAATTGCTTCTCCAAAAGCTCTTCCAGTTACTTCTTGAGCTCAGCTAGCTCTGCAGGCGACATTTGGTAAGGCGCTATGGAAATAGGGTCAGCTCTAGGCACAAGATCAATGGCAAACTCGATTTCCCGCTCCGGTGGCAAACCAAGTATATCTTTAGGAAAACCTTTAGGGAACTCTCAAACCACCGAGATTGCGTTCACATCTACCTCATTCTCGACTTTCAAGGAAGACAACAACATGTATCCTCGAGTTCCTTCTTTCAAGAAAGTTTTCACTTAGTTGGCAGTCAAAAATCTAGAATTCTCATCCAAAGGAAAAACTATGATTTTTCTAGAACAATTTAATAGGAAATGGTTAGAAGATAACCAATCCATTCCTAAGATCACATCTAATTGGGATAGTGACAAATAGATCAAATCAACAGAAAAGATTCGACCTTCAACAATCAATAGACAATTTAAACAGACTTTAGCAGTGACAACAGGCTTAGCTGTTGGAGTTACAGTCAAATCAAAAGGTAAAGAGGACATAGGTAAGCCAAGTCTTTTCACACAGTCATAGGAAATGAAAGAATGTGTTGCACCTGAGTCATACAGTACAGTTAAAGGATTACCTTCAATGAGACCTTCCCATTGTATAAGATCTTCGGATTCAGAGGCTTCAGCACCACATAGAGTATAAACCCGACCTCCAGCCTACGGTTAGCGGTTCTAGCAACATTAACGGCAAGTTCCACCTTGGGTTGATTACAGTCACGAGAAATATGTCCAGGTTTCCCGCATCTGAAGCAGATCATTCCCTTGATAATGTAGTCCCTTGTATAGTGATCCTTCCTGCACTTCAAGCATTTCGGCACAGACGCCGTCGTTTGACTAGATTTGCCCAGACTTCCTCCAGGACTTCCACCTTGTGGCCTTTGTTGTTGATTTCCAGATGGTCTGGAATATGGCTTCTTTTGGTAACGGTTAGCATTACTGCTTCCTCCTCTTTGGGACCGAAAAGGCCCAAAGTTTTTGTTCCTTGCATCACGTGCCTGATCCAAGTCTTCCACATGATGACACGTATCAAGTAGTTCCGAGAACTGAGTAATCTTCAAAGTTATGACAGCTCTCTTCACGTCATGTCTCAGACCTTCCTCGAACTTTCGACACTTCCATGCCTGATTCGGTTGATGTTGAAAGTAGGTTGAGAATTTGGACAAACTCTCAAACTTGGCAGCATATTCGCTCACAGTCATATTTCCTTGCCTCAAGCCAAGGAATTCCATCTCCTTAGCATGCCTAGCGCTTTCTAGGAAGTACTTATTCAAGAACCTCTCCTTAAACAATTCACAGTTGATTGCTTGATTTTTTGCCTCCAATAGCCTCTGCTCTCCGGTCCATCAATCCTCTGTGTCCCCAATCAGCATGAACGCAACATACGTCACCTTCCTGTCGTTGGCACAGTTCATGCCCGTGAATATCTTTTCCAGCTCTTTGATCCACAAAGTAGCCTTCTCAAGATCATACTCTCCCTTAAATTGTGGAGGGTTAGTGCGTCGAAATTCTGCCAGATTCTGGGCATCAACAGTTGCCTCCAATTGTTATGCAGTCCTTGCTTACTGTTGAGCCGTTTGCTAGTTTTGTTGTAGCATAACTTCAGCCATCTTCTGAATTGCTTCGATGGCAGCAGTCATGTCACCTCGACGGGCCATAATTCTCCTCAAATCAAGCTATACAAAAACACAGAGAAAGTCATATGTATCTTTGCAGAATACCAAACACAGAGAGTCACACAGCACAAACAAGACAGTCCAAAACCACATGACCCAAAAGAAAACTTAAACCGGGGCTCTAATACCAAGACAGTGTAATGCCCATTTTTCTTAATACAGCAAAGAAAGAGCGTCGCACCATAATACTAAGAAATGAAATAAATTGCGGAAAATAATGGTTACAATGATTAATTAAGACTCGGTTCATTATTAACACATGATTAAATAATTTGCATTCTTAGATTGCAAGGTGATCGAATATCGAATTATATGTACATTTTTTTTATTAAATAACGGTAAAAGATAGCAATAATTACAAATGCAATAAAATCGACACAGTATTGAACATCATACATTCACAATATAAATATATATTTTATATGCATCAGCCTGTTTAATTACAATATAAATTATACAAAAAAAACAAAAGATGTACCCACCCAAAGAGATACAAATATACACCCATCTGAAACGGCAAAACATCAGGCTTCCTCAAAAAGATAAACGGTTAGCCATCAATAGCCACCGACAGTATCAGCCCCTACGACTGACGAGAAGGGATCGTAGTCGGGTCCTCCTTAGGGTCCTCATCATCCAATGAAATTACCATCGGAGCAACCGAGTTTCGGGTGAAAGCCCGAGCAGTGGAGAGGAAAGAATTCCTTGAGGGGTGTAGAATATATCAGTCCACATGTCCCTCACGGGTAGGTGAAAATCCAAAATAACAAAAGTAGAAAAATCAAAGACAGGGGTGTCATAATGACCCCATGATAAGGACACCGTCAGCTCCCCGCAGTAGACACATTGGTCTATCTCCACATGTAAGTGCCAGCAATCGAGTCCTTCATGAAATGTCAGCTTCACGTACCCCAAGAAGCGGCGTGGGCGCGACGACATCCTCAGCAGGCTCTAATCGTAATGCGGCCAAAAACCCAGAAACTCAGATGTTTCCTTGTCTTCCTCACAAACGTCTTCTCAGAAGTACACAATCCAACAGAAATACAGAAAATAGAGAAAATACAAAAAGAGGTGAGACGCCCAGCTTTCAGTACCAAAATGGCAGCAAGAAAACATAACGACGTTGGACGCCCACATATGAACAAAGTGATAATTACAATTAACAGTAAAAACAAACAATATTAAACAACAGTAAGAATTATCAACAGTAAACAAGCCAAGTAAGTTTTACAGTAATAAGAACATATATTATTCCACAGTTATGAATGTTTATGCTCAATGAATTATGAGATTGACAGTTCATAATGCAAATGGTATCAAGATTCTTACTCCATAGAGCTAGACATAAATATTTTCGGAGTGAGTGATTAAGGAGTAATGCCAGTATACCGTCGGCCTTGTGCTTAACACATAAAAATAATATTTGCGCAAAAATAACTCATACATGACACCTCAATAGTTGATCACGATATAGGACAGCGTCTCAATCCAGATCGTTGGTGCGTTTGCATCGGACACCTCGTTTGCTAACAATAGTCATGACAATCTTTCAACCTTACCCCAATTCTTTTTGAATTGTTTTCTCTTCACTTAAAGGTGGAGGTCACAGTAATATCCACTTCAATTGGTGAACACGTTCTAGGATATGCATTGGGGTTGCACGTGGGCTTGCCTTTCGTCATGAGGAAGTAAGACCACATATTGTTCATAGGGATATAAAAGCCAGCAATATTCTCCTTGACAAAGACCTTACACCCAAGATTTCAGTCTTACAAAGCTTATTCCATCACACATGACTCATGTCAGCACACGTGTAGCAAGAACAAAATAAGTATTCTAATTTACGGTCTGTACAGAAATTGGAAGCTTTTGTTTTGTTTTTCCCGTTGAAAATGCAGGGTAGCCTTCCCAATAGTAAGACTTAATCCCTCCACTTCAATTTCCCAATTTTAAACTAAAGATCTCCAACTTTTGCATGGAACTTAACACTAATGGAATATGTTCTGATTGTTCAGAGTTACATGCTATTATACTGAAAGATTAGAATCTAGTTGACTAGATTGATTTTTTCCATATTTATAATTATATCAATCCATTTTGGTGTCAATTGATGACTTTGAAGTTTATACTCATATTTTCTTGGTTCATCTGATATTACAATGCTTTAATGGTGACATAAGAGATTCCTTTGGCTGAGCCAGTGCTGTGCATGGATTTGTAGTCCAAAAAATGCAACACACGCGTAGTCTGGCTAGTATTAAATTCATGTGTCAACTAAAACCATGAGATCATTGACAGTGCTTCTAAACTGCACTTGTGTGTTAATGGAAGCATGCATATTTTCTTCATGATGTTATTGTATATTATGTCCATTCATTCATCATTTCATCACCTTTCCACTCCATACTTGAGAAAGAGGAAAACTTCTCTTTTGTTGTTTACATATGTATATTATCTCCCTTTTTTGTACTAATTATTTATATCAGGAATTTAATGTTGTATGTTTTATTTCAGAGGTTATTTGGCACCAGAGTATGCAATAATGGGGCAGTTGACACAAAAAGCAGATATTTACAGTTTCGGTGTCCTCCTCGTGGAGATAGTCAGTGGGAGATGTAACACGTACACAATTACCAATAAGAGATCAATATATTCTTGAAAAGGTATGTCCTATGTTCCCCATTGTATTTGTGGATCTTTCAATGGTTAAAAACACATTGTAAGAGGGGAATATAATAAAATAATTTCTTGTGCTCATCTCACTATTAATAAGGAAAAATATTTAGGCATAATACATTAAATGTTAAGTTACTTTAACTGCTAAGATAATGATCTTAAATAACATAACCTTCTTTCCTATGCTTCAAGTTGCATGGAAACAAGTATGGAACAATTGGAGTCTAAAGGTTGTGTTGTTGTCACTCTCAGTGATGCATTAATTTTATTGTCTTTTTTTTTGTTGCTGTGAAAATATTCAAACATACAATGGTGTTTTATGTCTTTAACAAACCTAGTTCTTGCGCATTTGAATTGCTTTTCAATATTGTTCCTGGCTTCCTGCATGTATGTGTTTATGTACAGAAGATGGTGCTTTAAGCAACAAAATGAATACAAACCTTGATCAATAAATTTAGAGCTATTTATCTGAATTATGAATAATTTCTGATTGGAGTCCTCAATATGGATTTTCTTTACTTAACCAAGTTATATTCTCCACTATTCTCTTTTTGTTATAAAACTCCGCTGATCTATTCTTCTTCTTTTATATTGTCCTCTTTGATTCTCTTTACATGAAATTTCCCCTCTATTGTCTGTTTATTTATTGTACATGTCAAAAAACTTGAACGATTCTCTCTAGACTTATCTTTAGTGGAAGTTAGTCCATGATTAAGATTCATTTTTCATTTTTATCTTTCTACTCTAGTATTAGCAGTCATATACCATTCAATTTTCAAATGTTTTTTATTAATTTGTTAGACATGTTAAGCACATTGATCAGCGATGTCATACTCGCCTCAAAATAGACTAGGATTTACAATTGAATATAGCATAGTGCATAACCTAGGTCATCTCTCAAGGATCAATTCGGTTTTGTCAAGCATATTAGAAGTTATCAATAGGTAGGGGGTTTTGTTCATCAAGTGGTAGAAAACGAATTCAAACAGTAATTAGAATAAAATTCAATTATGGAAACACCAATCCAAAGTCTTTAATTCAAGTAGTAGAGTTAATCATAGTTCAAAGAGAATGGTATTCTTTTTGCATACACCTCTGTTAATTCGAATTCAGCTAGATAATCATCTAGTTTTTCATCAACAAAAACATAATCACAATCGCAATTCTTGATTAAAATTGATTTAAACACAATTTCAAATTAACATAGATCATCATTCGATGATCTATTCTCCATTAGATCCAGATTAATCAATCCTAATTCTATCTTCAATTTCAAAAACAGATCTATTCTCAATTGAAGAAGGAGAAGAGGAAAGAACACAATCAGAATTCACAATTAAACAAAAGAACTCAAAACTTTAACCACAGTCATTAAATTCCTTGGATTGATTGGATCTTTAGCCTTCCATGGCCACCATGAAAAATGCAGAACTTCAGAGAAGAGATAAGAGAGACAATGGAAAAATGAAAAGAGAGAAAAGAATTGTTTCCTCAATCTGAAAAACTAAACAAAGAAATACAAAAAGTGTTTTTCGTATTCTGCCTTAACCTATTTGTAACTGAAATTTTTTTTGTAATTCCTAATCTACCCCTAGTCCAAACTGTAGCCCTCTGAATAAGCTTTTCAGAGACATATAATTTGCCTTATTTGGGCTTAAATTGAGAGAGTTAAGCCCAAATCAGTGAGGGAAGGTCTAAGCTTTGTGACAGCAATAGTATCCTAACTTTGAGGCTCAATTTCGCCCTGAATCCAGTTGAATTAGAAAAATTGCATTAGACACAAAATTGTATATCTTCGTCTCAACTTTCAGGGGATACTAAGATCATCCAAATGTGACATTTGTAGCCCAAGATATGTCCTGTACAAGATAGAAAAGTCAAAATGAGCTAAATTCTGAAAATTAATGAAGTTTTTACAACTAAGCTCAATGAGGCCCAATCATCTAAAACTCACCCACAAACATAATATTGGATACAATTAGCATTAATTAGGCCAAATATAAAGTAATAATGAATGCCTCAAAATTGATTGATCAAATTCCCCCACACTTGAGCTTTTGCGCTCCCGGGCAAAACACAAAATTGAACCAAAAGGAGTTTCAACACAAGAGCACAAGATCAACATACTTTCCAATGAATTGCAAGAATGCAAGGTAGTGATTAAGATTCAAACATCCAAAGTATCAAGGAGTCAAGACAATCATGAATATATCTCTCAACATCTCAAGCAAGCAAGAAGACAAATCGAATCAAATGATGAACCAAAAGTGATAAGATCCTCACTAGGCATACTCTAACTCTCAAGTGTTTAGGATTGTATTTACACTCAAAGCACCCATGAAAGCAAGTACTACCATAAGCTTGACAAGCCTCTAATTTTCACCACTTGAAACACATGCAAATAAAGATCAAAAAGACTTTATTCAAGGTTGTAATGGAGCCAAGGTAAGGGAAGGAACTATATGGATATGGCAAGTTAAGCACCCAAGAGAATAAAATAACAATGGGGAGGAACTCAAATGACAAGTAATGCACATTTTCTTACAAATTCCTTTCTTTTTGCTTTCATTTCACAACCTTTCTTGAATTCATTCTTTTTCTCTTCATTTTCCATTTCATTTTTCATTTTTTTCATTTCTTTTTATTATTTTCATTTTTTTTATTATTTCTATTTTTTTAATCACCTTGCATGCATATTACACATCAATTTGCACAACCCCCACACTTGAACTATTAATTGCCTACAAACAAAAGAGCTCCTCAAATGAAATGAACCAATGCTCCCCCATTCCCTAAGGTAAGGTAAAATCATGATTTTTCACAAAGGCATAAAATAAGCTAAGACAAAGAATAGGTAAATAGGCTCAAGGGGGTAATCAAAGGGAAATGATGCAAGGTTGGCTATTTGGCCAAAGTAGCTAATCAAGAAAGAATGCCTCAATCATCTCAATACATGCATGTGAACAAGGAGCTTCAAAAAGAATCAAGTCAAGTTCTAGAGCACCTACAATCATGAGTGAAATCACACAAGAAAGGAAGGAAATGACATAATGTAATCCATCCATGTACAAGGTCTAAAATCTCACCAAGGACAAACCTATCACAATTGGTGCAACACTTTAACTCTCAATGCCAGCTTGCTAAACTAAAAATGCAAGAAAAATATTTATATCATGTCATGAAATCTCTAACTAAGAATGATGAAATTATACACAACCTATACAAACCAAGAAATTCAATGAAAAGCATGCAAAATTGATCAAAATAGAAATAAAAGAAACAAAAATAGAAGTAGAAAACAGAAACAAGAAAACAGAAATAGCAAAATTCAGCAAAACAGAAACAACAGCAAAATTCCCTCCCCCACACTTAAATCACACATTGTCCTCAATGAAAACACAAAGCAAAAGACAAGTAGGCATGTGAAATAAAAGAGCAAGGGAAGAGAACACCCTCATCAAGGTGGAAAAATCTGCACTTGGGGAAAGGTGGACTTTGCCAAGGAGAGCTCCTCTACAGGTACAGGGCTTGCAAGGCTTGTGGGGCTCTCAAGAAAGGGCTTAAGACGGTGGCCATTAACCTTGAAACTCTTGTTGGTGGCTTCATTTGAAATCTCCACTGCACCATAAGGAAAAATGGTAGTGACAACAAAAGGACCATCCCACCTAGAACGGAGCTTACCGGGCATGAGTTTAAGGTGAGAGTTGAACAAAAGAACTTTTTGGCCAATGGAGAACTCCTTTCTAGAAATCATCTTATCATGGAAATGCTTAGTCTTTTCCTTATAGATCTTTGAATTCTCATAAGCCTCCAAGCGAAGTTCCTCCAGTTGTTGCAATTGAAGCTTCCTCTCTGAACTTGCTTGGTCAAATGCTAAGTTACAACTCTTCACGGCCCAGTATGCATGATGCTCTATCTCCACCGGAAGGTGACATGGTTTACCAAAGACAACCTTGAAAGGAGACATCCCTGTAGGTGTCTTGTAAGCGATACGATGAGCCCAAAGAGCATCTTCTAACCGACAGCTCCAATCCTTCCTATTCGGCTGCACCATCTTCTCCAAAATCTGCTTAATCTCTCTGTTAGAAACCTCGACCTGCTCGTTAGTTTGGGGATGATATGTTGTAGACACTCTATGCACGACCCTATACTTCCGAAACAAAGCCTCCAAAGTCCGGTTACAAAAATGAGTCCCTTGGTCACTAATGATAGCTCGAGGCACTCCAAACTTGCAAAATATGTTAGACCTGACAAAATCCAAAACAGTCTTGGTGGCCTTGGCCTCCACCCATTTAGAAACATAATCAACCGCAAGCACAATATAAGAAAAACCAAAAGAAACAGGGAAAGAGC
This sequence comes from Ormosia emarginata, assembly GCA_029884605.1. NCBI lineage: Eukaryota > Viridiplantae > Streptophyta > Magnoliopsida > Fabales > Fabaceae > Ormosia > Ormosia emarginata. Next base: position 6,124,145 of record JAQQTP010000056.1, on the reverse strand, counting down.
CCATAAAATCGATATCCCAAACATCAAAGACCTCATAGAAAAGAATGGGCTGCTAGGGCATCTCCTGCCTACGGGTGATGGCCACACCTGCTCTCTGGCACTGCTCACAAGTAGTGAAAACCTGATATGCATCTCTGAAAATGGTAGGCAAGTAGAATCCAAAATCCAGCACCTTCCTAGCTGTCCGCTATGGTCCAAAGTGTCCTCTGACTGGAAAGGAATGACAGAAGTGAAGAACTGACTGGATCTCATGGTCAGGTATGCATCTGCGAATCACCTGGTCACTACAAAATTTTCACAAATATGGATCATCTCACATATAGTATTTAGCATCACTCTTAAGCTTAGCTCTCTGTGATCTAGATGCATGAGGGGGAAAAACATATGCAACTAAGTAATTAACTAAATCAGCAAACCAAGGGGAAAGTGGGGTATCATGTAGCAGCATGAGCTGCTCATCTGGCAAATCATCTCTAATAGGAGAAGGGTCAACAGCTCGTTCGATCCTGCTCAAATGATCCGCCACCAGATTTTCTGCGCCACTCCTATCTCTAATCTCCAAATCAAACTCCTGGAGAAGCAACATCCATCTAATCAATCTCGACTTCAATTCTGCCTTCTTCAATAGGAATTTTAATGCTGCATGATCAATAAAGATAACCACTCTTGAACCAAGCAAATAAGATCTAAACTTATCAAGTGCAAATACAATGGCAAGCAACTCTTTCTTAGTGGTAGTATAGTTAGCCTATGCAGCATCTAAAGTCCGAGAAGCATATGAAATGACATGAGGTGATCTGTCAACTCTCTGTGCAAGGATAGCTCCCAATGCATAGTTAGATGCATCGCACATAAGTTCAAAAGGAAGTGTCCACTTAGGTGGCTGAATGATGGGAGTGGTGGTCAAAGCTCCTTTGAGGCAATCAAAGGCCTCTCTACACCTGTCATCAAATTCAAAAACAACATCTTTCTGCAACAAGTTGGATAGTGGATGGGCCTTTTTACTGAAATCTTGAATGAACCGCCTGTAGAAACTTGCATGGCCAAGAAAAGAACGAACCTCTTGCATGCAAGAGGGGTAAGGTAACCGGGAAATAATATCAATTTTAGCAGGATCTACTTCTATACCCTTCCGAGAGATGATATGGCCTAAGACTATGCCTTGTTCTACCATAAAATGACACTTCTCATAATTAAGAACAAGGTTAGTCTTAATGCACCTATGCAAAACTCTATCCAAACTGTCCAAACATGCATCAAAGGAGGAACCATAAACAGTAAAATCATCCATAAACACCTCGATGCAATCCTCTAAAAAGTCTATAAAGATACTTACTATGCATCGCTGGAAAGTTCCAAGGGCATTACATAGGCCGAAAGGCATTCTCCTGTAGGCAAAAGTGCCAAAGGGGCAGGTGAAGGTGGTCTTCTCCTAGTCCTCTGGTGCTATATGGATCTGAAAGTAACCTGAAAAACCATTAAGAAAACAGTAGAAAGATTTTTCAGCCAAGCGCTCAAGCATCTGATCAATAAAGGGCGGAGGAAAGTGATCCTTTCTGGTCGCTTGGTTGAGTCGCCTGTAATCAATACAAACTCTCCAGCTACTCTGCACTCTAGTAGGAATCAACTCATCTTGATCATTTTTCACTACTGTGATTCCTGATTTCTTTGGAACCACTTGAACTGGACTCACCCAAGCATTATCTAATACAGGATAGATAATTCCAGCTTGCAGAAGCTTGGTCACCTCATTCTTTACCACATCCAGGATCAAAGGGTTAAGTCGCCTCTATGGTTGTCTCGATGGCTTAGCTCCATCCTCAAGCAATATCCTATGCATGCACATGGAAGAACTAATGCCAGGAATGTTAGCCAAGGTCCATCCGATAGCTTTCTTATGCTTCCTCAGTATTTGCAGCAACCTCTCCTCCTGTTCAGCATGGAGGTTAGTAGAAATGATCACTGACAGCTTCTTAGCATCCTCTAAGTATGCATACTTAAGGTGTTGTGGAAGCTGCTTAAGCTCCAGTGTAGGTGGCTACACTACAGATGGAAGAATCCTGGTGGTAGGAGCTATGTTTACAGCCTGCAATCCAACAAAATCAGATTCATAGGTACTTGCTGTAATCAAACTACTACATTCTAACTCCATTAAATTTGCAGCTGCACCACCATTTAACTTATCAGAACCTATAAAATCTGTATCAGAATCACCATGCAAACAAGATGCAATCTCAACATAAACACTACACATTTTCGACTCTGTACAAGTAGCACATGTGTAAGTATCAACAAAATCAGAAAGGAATGGAAAATCAGCAGCAAAGAGCTCAGACAGGTTATCATCAACTATATCAGCCAGCAAATCTATATGGAAAACTGAATGTTCTTCCATGGGATGCTTCATGGCATCCAAGATGTTAAATCTAACCACACTATCTCCAAATTCCATAGAAAGAGTGTCTGCATGGACATCAATCTTAGTTCTAGCAGTTTTGAGGAAAGGTCTGCCAAGAATGATAGGAGCCTTGCTGGATTCAGATTATCCATCCATATCCAAAATATAGAAGTCTGCAGGAAAGATCAAATCATTAACTCTAACAAGGACATCTTCAATAAGTCCAGCAGGGTATGCATTACTCCTGTTTGCCAACTGAATGATAACTCCTGTATTTTGCAAGGGTCCAAGGGCAAAAGAGTTAAACACAGATATAGGCATAACATTAATTGAAGCACCTAAATCCAACATGGCATTTTCGAATTTGCTATTGCATATGGTACATGGAATAGTAAAAATCCCTGGATCCTTGCATTTTTGGGGCATTGTAGGCTGTATAAGTGCAAACACATTTCTCCCTATGCTGATCTTCTTATTTCCCTTTAATCTCCTTCTATGAGTGCACAAGTCCTTAAGAAACTTGGCATATCTTGGAATTTGCTTGATTGCTTCAATGAGAGGAATGTTCACTTCAACCTTCCTAAATGTCTCCAAGATCTCTCTATCTGTAACAGTCTCAAAAGTCTTCTCAAGCTGCACAATCCTCTGAGGGAATGGTAGTGGGATGGACTGCTCCTGCTCATCAGTAACTATAGGAGTGGGGACAGAATCTGTTTTCTTATTTTTGCTGCTACATGGAATTTCTAGTATGGCTTGCTACTCCTTCGTCTCCTTATCTAAGCCATGTTGCAACCAACAATCTGGTGCATCAATAGTCTTACCAGATCTTAGAGTGATGGCACTCACATTTCTTGGATTCACCACAGTTTGTACAGGCAACTTGTCAGAATCTTGTGATTGTAATTGATTCATCGAACTGGCAAGTTGTCCAATCTGGTTCTTCAAATTCTGAATGGTAGCTTCTGTCCTCTGCTGGAACTGCAAGTTGTTCACTGCCATCTGTTTCATCAAGTCCTCCAAGGTTGGCTCAGATTTAGGAGGTGCTGTAGTAGGCTGCTGTATATTCTGCTGCTACATGAAAGGTGGCTGATATGGTCTACTAGGTCCTGAAGTGGACTAGAAGGGCTGCTGCCTAAATTGAGTAAGAGCAGATTGTGTAGAGGTATTCCCCCACCTCAGATTGGGATGATTTCTCCAGCCTGAGTTATATCTGTTGGAAGACAAATCATAACTCTGCTGTTGCTACTGAGGCCTGTTGTTGTAGATGTTAGCTGCATAAGCCTGTGGGGTACCATCAGTGTCAACCTCCTGTAGTGTAGGACAGGCATCTGTGGGATGATCAATAGAAATGCAGATGCCACACACTCTGGCAGGAGCTACTGTAGCAGGCTTCTGTTGTTGAGTCACAGATAATTGCCTCACCAAGGATGCAAGGTCATCAATTTTACTTTCTAATTTCCTGTGATCTATAGCATAAGTAGCCTCAACTTCGTGGACACTTCTAGTCAATACCATTAAGTTACTTCTAGTGCCAAACTGTTAGGAATTAGTGGCCATATTCTTAATCAGTTCTCTTGCAGCTATAGGAGTCTTGTCTACCAATGCTCCTCCACTAGCAGCATCAATCATACTCCTATTCATAGGCAACAGACCTTCATAAAAATACTGGATCAGTAACTGGCCACTAATCTAATGGTGAGGGTAATTTACACATATCTTATTGAATCTTTCCCAGTATTCAGATAATGGCTCTCTGTCAAACTGCCTGACGCCACATATTTCTTTTCGGATTGATGCAGCCCTTGATGTAGGAAAGAATTTCTCCAAAAACAGCCTCTTAAGATCATTCCAGCTAGTGACAGATCTTGGATGCAAATAATATAGCCAGTTCTTAGCAGCATCCTGTAATGAGAAAGGGAATGCTCTAAGTTTGATGTGATATTCTGAAATGCCTTGAGGCTTCATGGTACAACACACAATGTGAAACTCCTTAAGATGCTTATGAGGATCCTCTCCTACATGACCACTGAACTTAGGCTACAAATGAATCAATCCAGATTTAAGTTCAAAAGGAACATCAACATCAGGATACTGAATGCATAAAGACTGATATGTAACATCAGGGGCAGTAAGCCTTTTCAAGGTTCTATTATCCATAATATCAATATTCTCAGTAGAATCAGAATGGAAAGATTGATCAATGACAGAATGCACATAATCAGAAAATTCAGAAGCAGAATCACTAGAAACAACAAGTGTAGAATCACTACTTCCTATATGCTCACCAAGTGTAAAATCAATCCTATTAAACCGATGCAGGGAGTGGAAAGTCCTATCTATCTCAGGATCAAAATGATGCAATGTACCAGGATTGGACCTAGTCATATAACATAGAAAACTCAAAAACACAAAACAAGCACAATTGAGTATCTAACACTAAAAATGCACCAAAATAAATCTAATTGAACTATCAAATGATTTTTAAAAATTATGGGACTACCACACACTAAAAACTACACAAAAATAGAACTAAAAAATGCAATAAAAAATCTTCAAAAAATAAAAAAGTGGTCTAAATGAAGGATTTAGGGCAAACCAGGGTGGTGCTCACAGCAAAGCTGTGAGCCTTGTGGAGAAGGCCATTTTGCTTCAACCCACCAATTTTCAGCTCCATCCGAGTATGTTTTCCCACTCAAAAATTATAAAAATGCCATTGCCTCACCTAAATTTGCTCAAAAACCCTACCAAATGATGGATTTTGGCCAAATTAGAATGGTGGTTTACCTTTGGAGACCAAGTTTCAGCTCAAGATTCCATTCCAACATCAAATGATTTCTACTAGTACCTTTTTGTATGCAGGAAAATGGAAGCAAAGTGAAAGTGGAAAGGAAAAATGAAGGTGAAACTCAAATGGAGATGAGCAACTTGTAAATATTAATAAGGACTGTAAAAGGATGGTCAATAGCAGCAAAATGACATGCAACAACAGAATGCAGTACAGGAAAACCAATGGAACAGTAACTGCATCAAAATGCAGTAAAGCAGGAAATTATGTAGCAGATTATGCAACAGAGCAGAGGAACTTGTTACTTGTACAACAGAAATACCAATTGTGTTGTGTAATGCAATGCACAATAACAGGAATCATGGAATGCAGCAAAATCCAATGTAACAGTAATCCAATGTAACAGTGCATCAACAATCGGTACAGCAGAATGTAGAATTAGTAGCAAAAGACAGCAATCAATTCAAAATTGTGATCAGATTGCAAAAATGATCAGATTACAAAATTGATTGACATACAGTTGCAGCTCAACTCCAATGCTTGGTTTAGCACTTTCAGCAAAGTTGATCACGAACTCCAAAGAGCAACAATGCTGCGGAACTTCAGTATAAAGAAATCAGTAAACTATTAGGGATTCCTAATAAGCCTAGGAAATCGAAAATAGATCCCCAGCAATGGCGCCAAATTTTGATTAGCAATGTCGTACTCGCCTCAAAATAGACTAGGATTTACAATTGAATATAGCATAGTGCATAACCTAGGTCATCTCCCAAGGATCAATTCGGATTTCTCAAGCATATTAGAAGTTATTAATAGGTAGGGGGTTTTGTTCATCAAGTGGTAGAAAACGAATTCAAACAGTAATTATAATAAAATTCAATTATGGAAATACTAATCCAAGGTCTTCAATTCAAGTGGAAGAGTTAATCATAGTTCAAAGAGAATGGTATTCTTTTTGCATACACCTCTGTTAATTCGAATTCAGCTAGATAATCATCTAGTTTTTCATCAACAAAAACAGAATCACAATCGCAATTCTTGATTAAAATTGATTTAAACACTATTTCGAATTAACATAGATCATCAATCGATGATCTATTCTCCATTAGATTCAGATTAATCAATCCTAATTCTATCTTCAATTTCGAAAACAGATCTATTCTCAATTGAAGAAGGAGAAGAGAAAAGAACACAATCAGAATTCACAATTAAACAAAAGAACTCAAAACTCTAACCACAGTCATTGAATTCCTTGGATTGATTGGATCTTTAGCCTTCCATGGCCATCACAAAAAATGCAAAACTTCAGAGAAGAGATAAGAGACAAGAGGGAAAAACGAAAAGAGAGAAAAGAACTGTTTCCTCAATCTGAAAAACTAAACAAAGAAATTCAAAAAGTGTTTTTCATATTCTGCCTTAACCTATTTGTAACTGAATATTCTTTTGTAATTCTTAATCTACTTCTAGTCCAAACTGTAGCCCTCTGAATAAGCTTTTCAGAGACATATAATTTGCCTTATTTGGGCTTAAATTGAGAGAGTTAAGCCCAAATCAGTGAGGGAAGGTCCAAGCTTTGTGACAACAACAACGTCCTAACTTTGAGGCTCAATTTCACCCTGAATCTAGCTAAATTAGAAAAATTGCATTAGATGCAAAATTGTATATCTTCGTCTCAGATTTCAGGGGACACCAAGATCATCAAAATGTGACATTTGTAGCCCAAGATATGGCCTGTACAAGACAGAAAGGTCAAAATGAGCTAAATTTCGAAAATTAATGAAGTTTTTACAACTAAGCTCAATGAGGCCCAATCATCTAAAACTCACCTAGAAACATAATATTGGATACAATTAACATTAATTAGGCCAAATATAAAGCAATAATAAATGCCTCAAAATTGATTGATCACACATTCATATGCGATAGATATTGAAGCACTTGCTAAGACTTGTAAATTTCAACTGTTTGCTTCAACTGGCGTCTAAGATAAATTTCATATATAATTCTCAGTTGTATCTTTGGAAAGCTAATTTTATGAAAGACAACATGACTAATTTTACTTTCATTTTGAACCATTGAACTAAGATACCAAAATATGCTTATTCTTAGTATTGTTTACCCATCAGTTCTAACAAGCATTTTTTTTCTTTAATCTTCATTTGTTCTAACTAAACTTAAAGTCCCCATATTCATTTTTTTAATTACTTACCTGAAGTACCTAATATCAAATTATGTGTGCTCGTTCTCAATCTAGAAGTTAAACTCCCTATTTGATTTGAACTGCTAGTAGAACACAAATGACATATGCAAAAGCATATGACAAGTGAGACCAATCATAATTTCTTTTGTTTCGTAAGCATAAAGGACAGATCAAAATGATTGTAGAATTATGCTTTAAATTAAAATGACAACACTGAAGATTTATAAAACATCAGTTGTCTAAGCCTACTTTTAATCTTAATTATATTTGCTAAACACATCAACAATTCTTATAAAATATTTAAGTATTTGTTTCCCCTATCTCAGGGAAGCCTTTGTTGTGACTTATTCATAATCTAGAATTGTAATCCTGACATTTTTTCTCATCCTGGCATGCTTAGGCATTTCATTGCATAATAGTAATCATATGCTACACTATTATATGTGATTTTTGGACCAGCTCTTGTTTAAGTTTCTGTCCTTACAAACATGGGAACTTTATGAGCAAAGGGAATCGGTAAGGTTGGTAGACATATCACTAAACAGGGAATTTGAAGCTAAGGAGGCTTGTAAATTTCTGAAGATTGGCCTTCTTTGCACTTAGGATAATCCGAAGCTCTAGCCATCCGTGTCTTCTGTGGTCAAGATGCTCACTGGAGAAATGAATGTTGATCAAACTATGATAACAAAACTTGGCTTGATTTCAGATTTTATGGACCTTAAAATAAGAGAACAAAAAAGTAATATTGATATAAAGATTTCATCTTCATACAATGCTTCAATGAAGGTGTTGCCGTAAGGGTGTGATGGTAGAGAGGGTGATGGCGATTCGGTGAAGAGGGTGTGGTGGTTATGGCAGACAAAGGATTTGCAACGTCAGAGTGAACGGGTGATAGAGAGCAAAGATGGAGGCAGGGTTTTAAGAAGTCAATTAAGTAAAATTATTATTATTATTATAATAATAAAAATGATTCCATCTCATATCTCCCAAATTAAAGGGGACAAAATTGATAGTTTCTGGTGGGATGGGACCACCCACTTCCATCACATTCCATTCTTTTTTAACATAACCAAACAATGGAACCTAATACTATTCCATTCAATTCCCTTCCATTCCATTCAATTCCACCACATACCCTCAAGGTCAAGGCATAAATTTGATAGAAAATTCTTGTTTGAATTCTTTCTTTTCTTCTATGATTTTGTCTTGAAATTATGATGAATGTGATTAGAAATTGAAGTAGTTCAGGAAATAGGAAGTGCATGGCCTAACCTTAACCCTAACTTAAATCATATAAGTGACCTTTTGTTTAATTTATAATTCTAATGACTTTGTGAAAGAATTTAGTGTATAAGTACAAAATTTGCTTGAATTGTAGCTTCCATGAAGCTCTTGGCCATGTTAACTTAGGAAGGAAAAATGTTGAATTTTGTATGTTATATATATATATATATAGTTATTCAAGAATTTAGTGACTAAAAATAAATAGAATATTTATTCTTGTGAATTGGTTACATAATTGATGATTACATGCTTTTCGGCTATGCTTGAAGAATCTAATATTTGAATTTTGTATTAAACTTTTCTATGCTTATTATAGCTCTAATTGGTGATAATGATTATAGTGTACTTGAATGTGTATTGTATATAATGAGTTGGAATTGTATATTTGTTCAAGATTGTGATCTTATTGAGAATGTATGGAATGTGATGATGAAATTTATTGGTATTGCTCCTTGATTATTCAAGTTGAGCTAGATTTTGTATTAAGTTAGAATATATGAATGAATAATCAGTGCTCATGAGAATTGAATTTGAATTATATAAGAGAATTGTGAATATTTATCCTTGAATGGAAAGAGAATGATCTTGGTTTGTTATTTCCAACATATGAGTATCCTTTTGTATTAAATAGATTTGGCATTTTGCCTTATGTGATTATATTTGGCATAAATGAATTCTAGAGTTGATCCTTTGTGAGGGAAGGGAATCCAGATTCTATTAGAATTATGGAGATGATCCTCCGTGGGGAAGGGAATCCTATATTCTTAAAATTCCTCACTAGTTTTCTTCACAGGCCTAGGGTCCTTCATATGTATACATAAGGATACTCAAGAATAGTTCTGTGTGACTAGTGAATGGTCATAAATAGGTTGGAAAGAGCCAACCTGAAAACAACCTATTACCAAACTAGAATTCTGGTTATTTGAGGTGACATGGTTCTATGGGAATTAGAATTAGCACTAGATAATAAGCATTGAGATGAATTTGTAATTGAATATCATATTATGACTTTGACATATTATAAAACCATTGAATGAATTAGAGATTATGGATTCTATTTAGAAATTGTTTCTAAAAAGTGTTATGAGTATAAATTATGATGTATTTGAATTTAATGCTATATTATGACTTAATTGTGCTGTAAGAACCATCGAATGAGTTGAAGACTATGGTTCTTGATTAGAAACTGTTTCTAAATTTATTTATGAATATAAATTGTATTGTTTGATAATAAATGTTTTTTAAAACAGTTAATAAATTGGAATTCTGTTTAGGGAATAGGAAGGACTGGATTTAGCTTTTGCCATCTTCCTACGTTATAAAATGAGTTTTGAAATGATTTTTCGCCAAAGCAACTGGATGTATTATGATGACACAGATTGTTAGTAATACTACTGAGAATTTTTGTAGAATTCTCACCTCGTTTTATTTGAATTCCATAATATTTCCAGGGACGCGTTCATCAGCAAGGAGACAAAAGACAAAGACATAGTTTCGTTTTGATGTTATTTTGTATTTTGTGAGGTATATTTAAATTTGATACTCTGTAACAGTTTGTGTAATTACTATGTATTATAATATTTCATAGTATATGTATGTAGTCTTAACTTACAGCCTCATACTTTACATATATTGTATAAATTTTAATTTCAAGTTATTTTATTAGTTATAAGTGACATACTTAATTTTAGTTGCTAATGCGTAATTCCGGATATACTATTAGTACTAGTATTAGAATGTTAAAAAGGGTAAGGCTAGTGTATTCTTTAAGTCCATAAATGTAGCCTCACATTTTGATGTTCACTCAATGTTTTTTCCTTTCTTTAAGAGTTTGAAAAAAGGAAGAGACTTGTGAGCGGCCTTGGCTAGAAAACGAGTCAATGCCATTATCTGTCTAGTGAGTTGTTGGACTTCCTTCACTAATTGGGGGCTGCGCATGTTGAACATTGCTTTACATTTATTTGAGTTGGCTTTAATGCCACGGTTTGTCAACAGGAAACCCATAAACTTTCCAACTTGTACTCCGAACGCATATTTTCTCTGGACGCAATCTTATGTTATGCTTTCGAAGTTGCTCAAAAACTTCCTTGGGGTTATGGATATGGTTTTCGGTGTCCGTGGTCTTGATGATCAAGTCGTCAATATATACCTTCAACATCTTACTAATTTGTTCTTTAAAAACTTTGTTCATTATTCTCTGGTAAATTGCCCAAGTATTCTTCAACCCAAATGACATAACTCGATAAAAAAAAGCTTGCCTTTTCCGTAATGAATGCCATTTTGTCTTTGTCATCTGGATGCATAAGGATTTGATTATAGCTGGAATACTCATCAATGAAAGAAAGTAGTTAGAAACTAGATGAGTTGTCCATGAGCTTTTTAATGTTAGGAAGTGGGTAAGGGTCTTTTGGATATGTTTTGTTCAAATCTATGTAATCAACACATATACGCCACTTCCCATTTGCTTTTTTCATCAGGACCGTGTTTGACAGTCAAGTGGTATAAGAAACTTCCCTTATGAAGCTGATGTCTAGGAGTTCTTCACCTGCTAATCTTGGTAACTTGGTCTGGCTTGCTTCCAAGTTAGAGGGATTCGAGCTTCCCTTCAGATTGGGATGGCATATCCAGGATCTCTTCCTGCATATCCAGTTCGGTCAAGAGTACATTGGGGAAGCCTGTAATGGCCAAATTGGGCACACGTTGTTCTTCTATCTTGGGGTGCTTTGCTACTTTTAAACTTTTATTGTAGCATCTCTGTGATGTTACCTGATCTCCCTTGATTGTGATAATCTTATTATCTTTGTTGAGAAACTTCATGGTCAAGTGAGTGGTTGAAATAATAGTACCAAAGGCATTGAGTAAAGGGCTACCCAATATGATGTTGTGAGTGGAGGCAAAATCCACTACCAAAGTTTTTACATTGATAGTACATTCAAATTAAAGCTATATGTATGTATTATATATGAAATCAGTTACATAATCATTCTTTAAAAATTAAATTTTTAATATTTGAATTTCTTTTATTTTTATTTTATATATTTACACATAGGAATGAATTCATTACGTGAATATATTTTAGCGCAATGCTTAATGCTACCAAATGAAATCCTTCAAGAATGATTTCAACCATTGATTAGTTTTGAATTGTCATGCGCATGTGTGTAAACATTTAATTTCTTAATAACATGATGGCTTAAATATGTTTTTAGTTCCTATAAATATAACGAATTTTAGTTTTGGTCCCTATAAAAAAAATTACGATTTTTTCACGTGCATGTGTGTAAACATTTAATTTCTTAATAACATGATGACTTAAATATGTTTTTAGTCCCTCTAAATATAGCAAATTTTAGTTTTGGTCCCTATAAAATTTTTGTTATGGTTTTGGTCCCTCTAAATTTCGAGATGAGTGAAGTTAGTCCATGTCATTATCTTAACTCTGCTAAGTGCAGATGTGGCAAACGACGCTCCACCTCAGTGTTGTCACATGTTCTTCATCAACTACTCCCCTTTCCACATGGAGTCATGTCATTTTATGGGTCCATTAAACAAGTCACATGCATGGTTTGGTCTGGTTGTGATTGCAGATAGAGGAGAATTTGAGGTTTGGTTGTGGTTATAACGAGAATGATTAGCTTCCTTGGAAGGGTGGGAAAGAGGGCAACCTGATAACGAATGCCTCAGGTTTGAGATCAGGAAGATGGCTCCCACCAATGGTCATGGCATCCCGTTGCTGCATCATTGTTCCGATGAATAGAGAAAACCCAAACGTCAGTGACTCGTCGTTGAAGCAAGTCTCCAGTGACCAGAGCCCCACCATCCATCCACGATCACCATCGTCCACCCACATAGCCTCCCTACTCGCAGCAGCTCTCACTCAGATCCAGTAACATCCAAGCTCCACCTTATGCCACGACCATCAAATCTCCCGGAAGATGCACCAAGCAACGAGTTTTGCGTGGCGAATTCTTCTAGGGTTCACTAGAGATGACAAGAGTTTTGTGTGGCAGCTTCTTCTAGGGTACACCACTACGCCACGCCACCATGGCTTCTCTCTCTTTGTTGGGTGCGGATTGAGCGAAGAGGAGGGAGAGGGAGTTGAAGATGTACAAGAAATATGAGGACAAAATGAACACGCTAGAGAAGAGGACCAAAATGAGGATGAGGAGGTTTAGGGTCGTCGATGAAGAATGCTTGTAGTTGCAGGGAACGACATTGTTTGAGGACATGGTGGAGATGGCTGTGGAGGTGGTCACAGTGCTAGTGGCCAATAGAAGTTGGCGCATGTTAGAGAGAGAAATTGTATAGGTTTTATTTATTTTTTAATTAAAATATTGTAAGCTTCTAGTTTCATATAAAAAAATGGGACAAGGGAGGGGGAGGAAGAAGAAATTGATTAAGGACATATGGCAACACTAATGTGGAGCATTGATTGCCATATCAGTACTTAACAGAGCTGAGATAACGGTAGAGACTAACTTCGCTCATCCTGAAATTTAGAGGGACCAAAACCGTAATAAAAAAATTATAGGGACTAAAACTAAAATATGCTATATTTAGAAGAAAACTAAAATATGTTATATTTAGAAGAACTAAAAATATATTTAAGCCTAATATGATAGTGTGCTTAATAAATGCATTTGTGAAAAGGTGTACTTTTATAATTTCATGAAAATTGTTTCGTCACATTTAGCAGTATTCTATATTTTAAGAATTAAAGTAGTATCAACATCAATATAAATAACAACAAAAAATGATTTGTTAAGATATATCAGTGGATGTTAGAGTGAAACTCCTTTATACTAACAATCCATATTAATTAAACTCATCTTTTATTTATAAATAAAAATTAAGTAGTCTAGGGTTGCCTTAGGGGCAATTTTTCAAGCCCAAATTATGGTTATTTTTATAATAACATTTTTTTTATTTTTTTTTCTGAAATTTTTTATTCTAAGTAATTTTTTTTATTCAAAAAGGAGGTTTGCAAAAGCATCAATGTAGAGAGGAAAATCCCAACTAGGTTGGTACCTTAAACTCTACCAATTATATGCAGCAAACCAAAATATTATTAAAAAAGGAAAAGAAAATACAAACGTAGAAACATGGGAGGACAAAAGCCAAAACCCAAGAAGGAAAGAAATGTTATCTAAACCTATAATTAGGAAGACCATACCTATTGTGGTAAAAATCTTCACTAATAAAAGCAGGAATTGAGTCCCACCAAGAGAAAGAGAGAGAGTTAACCCCAAAAGAAGCTAACTTATCAGCATAAGTATTCCCCTCTCTATAAATATGAGACACAACAAAATGCATACTCCTAGTAAGAAACATACAATTCTTCCATCTAGTTCTAAGCTTCCAAGGCACCAACTCGAAGGAAGAAAAAGACAGAACCACTAATTTAGAATCGCATTCTAGCCAAATCTTATGCCATCCTTTTTTATGAGCAACTTCAATGGCAATCATGGCAGCAGTGAGCTCGGCATGAAGGGAGAAAGAAGATCCAATAAAAGAAGCAAAACAGCCGAGGATAGCAGCATTGCAATATTTGTAAATACCACCACCAGCAGCAGGACCAGGTGAGCCTCTAGCCGAGCCATCCGTATTGCACTTGATCCAACCACAAAGAGGAGGAAGCCAAGTTACTTGCTTAATAGATGGAGCTTTAGGAGGGTGCCCTGTAATTTTAAAATGCTTAAGGATTGAAAATTCAGCAATGGAGGAAAACATGTGGCCCTTTGAGAGATTCCCAGAAATAGAAATAGAAGCAACCACCATATTAATAGTAGTCTGTAATGGAATGCAGCAGTTATCAAATCTGATTTTATTTCTGCAAAACCAAATTATCCAGATGATGTTGATAATCCCAGCAATGATAACATCCTTCAATTGAGAACTACAATTGCTGTCACAAACTGAGAATATGGAACTAACAAAGGATAAATCAATGGAATGGTTAATAATAGAGCTAAATCAATTCCAGAGAGCCCGAGCAAAACAACAATCTAGAAAAAGATGGGGGGAAGATTTATCAGTCGAGCCACAGTGGCTGCAAATAGAAACAGTTATACACCCCATTTTCCTTAAATTCTCATCAGTTGACATCTTGTTTCTTAACAGCCTCCAAACAAGAAAGGACCTGGAAGGTGGATTAGAGCTACTCCAGATTAGTTTGCTCCAGCGAACTGCAGTTGTGGGAGGGTGCAAATGGAGGTAGGCATCTTTAAAGGTTAATAAACCAGAATCAGTGCCCGCCCAAAGTAGGTGATCCACATCTGAAAAAGCAGGGATTGGAACCTGAAGAATATCATGAACTAAGTCAGGATACTTATTATTAAGAATTGGAGGAATGAACCAACTACCATCTTGAATAAAATCATTAACAGAAGCTTGCAAAGAATGATGAATGTGCGCAGGAATTTGCAATCTATCAATAAGAGGCTGCTCAAGCTAATTATCAGTCCAAAAATTAATTAATTTGCCATCTCCAATTTGCCAAATATTGTTAGCATAAACATAATGGAGATAAGATTTTAAAGCAGGCCAGATAGATGACTTTACATAATAAGAGATTGGAACCTTGTGCCTAAGAAATCTAGCTCTGATCAGACCAGCCCACTACTTGTTGGAGGAAATCAATTCCCAGGATAACTTTAACATGGCAGCATCATTTAAGGACTTGAGTGATCTCAATCCAAGACCACCCTCATTAATGGGAGAACAAACAACACTCTAAGCCACAGTAACCACTTTCCTAACCAAAATATCACCAGACCAAATAAAATTTCTGATACATTGATCCAACATTTTCAGCAGTTCAACAGGCCAAGCATATACTTGAAACCTGTAAAGAATCATACCATGGATAATGGATTTGACAAGCTGAACCCTTCCCATTATAGACAAGAGCGAGCCCTTCCAAGAAGCCAATTTGGCTATAATTTTATCTGCTATAGGCTGTAGGTATACCTTCTTTGGCTTCTCTTTGAAGAGGGGCACTCCAAGATAATTAAAAGGTAACTGCCCTGCCGAGAAACCAAGGGACTTGGAGATAGAGAGCATTCTGTTGGGAGAGAGGTTAGTAGCATAGAACTTACACTTGTCATAGCTCAAGATCTGACCAGAGGCTTGCCCATAGCAATGAAAAAGAGACATCAATTTATCTAAGTTTCGTTTAGTCCCCTTGCAAAAAACTAAGATGTCATCAGCATAGAGAATGTGAGAAGGAGAAGGATGATTTCTTGGACCAGCCATTGGAACTAACTGCCCTGAATTAACCAGATGAGAGATGCCTCTGCTGAGAACTTCCTCAGCAAGACAAAAGAGAAGAGGAGAAAGAGGATCACCTTGCCTCACACCCCTCTTGCAAGAAATAAACCCAACAGACTTTCCATTAACAGAAAATGACAATTTAGCAGAATAAAGAATGGTTCTAACCCAAATACAAAATTTATCATCAAAACCAAAGGAAGCTAAAACTTTAAGTAGAAAGTTCCAATCCATAGTATCAAAAGCCTTCTTAATGTCAAATTTGAGAGCAACATTACCACCAAATGACTTAGAGTCCAGCATATTTACTGCCTCTGATGCAGTACAAATACAATCTGTAATGTGCCTCCCTTTTATAAAGCCCCTTTGTTGGTCTGAGATAATTTTAGGGGCCACAATGGCTAATCTGTCAGCCATAATTTTGTTATTACTTTAAATTGGAAATTGGCCAAAGCTATAGGTCTGAAGTTCTCAATCCTGTCTGCTCCAGGATATTTGGGAATTAGAACCACCAAGTTAGAGTTGATATTGGGGAGTAACCAATTTTGAGTGAAGAATTGGAGAACAGAATTACACACATCTGAACCAACTATGTCCCAGTACTAATGATAAAAACAGCCTCCAAAACCATCAGAACCAGGAGCACTGCTACCACTCATGGAAAAGACAGCACTCTTGATTTCCTCAAAAGAAGGCAAATTAGTAAGTATAATATTGTCCTGCGTAGAAACAAGTGAGGGAATGACCTTATCAATGAGGTTATTACCAACACAGTTATTATCTGAAGCATATAAAGAAGTGAAAAACTGAAGAACATGCTGCTCAATAGCAATCTCATCATCCAAAACAGAATCACCAACTTTAAGCACAGTCATTCTTTTAGATACATTTCTGACCTTAGCCACTTTGTGAAAATAAGCTGTGTTTCTATCACCAAAAGTGTGCTAGGAAATCCTAGCTTTTTCTTTCCAAAATTGCTCCTGATAGGACAAAGCTTGCTGGAGGTCAATTTGAGCTTTTTGCTCCTAAGCATACAGATCATCAGTAAAACCAAAATTTGTAATCTGCTCTTGAATTCGATTAACCTCAACCAGGGCATTTTCCACCATGAGGTGAACATCACCAAAAACAGTTTTATTCCAAGATTCAATTCAGATTTGAGAGCTTTCAACATTTGAGAAAGCAAAAACATTGGGCAGCCAACAAACTGTCTACTCCACACTTCAGCAACTAACCTAGAGCAATCAGGGTGATCTAACCACATTTGTTGAAATTTAAAAGAAGAAGGATATGAATTAATACCTCTTTTAAGAATTAGAAGTAAAGGATGATGGACAGATCGGCTTCTGGTCAAGGTACAACAAGAGGAAGATGACCAAAAGGAGAGCCAAGCATCATTACAAATTGCTCTATCCAACCTTTTTTCAGAGTGAGCTCTAGCCTGCCTACCATTAGTCCAAGTAAATTCAGCTCCTCTAGTAACCAAGTGAGTTAAATGACAATAATCAGTCCAAGCCTTAAACTCTGCACAAGAAACCTGTAAAGGAAGGCAGCCACCACTCTGTTCATGAGCACCAAGAATGGCATTAAAATCACCTATGCAGCACCAAGGGCCAGGATAATCTTCCTGCAATTGAGCCAGCTTAAGCCAAAGATTTCTTCTAGTCATATAAGAAGTACTAGCATAAACAGCAGCTATGTGAACCACTTGACTTTCCCACATAATTGAAAAAGAAATTTGTTGAGGAGAAATTGAAATCACCACAGGATCTAAAGAGTCATCACACAATCCCTAAATATTAGGTAATAGATGATTTCTATTATTAACAACGAAAGGCTTTAAATGAAGATGTCTCCAAAAAGAAGAGGGAAACTGGTCTGGAGCCATCCAAGGCTCTGAGATAAACAGAAAATTTGGCTTATTAGTCAAGCAAAGATTTTGTATAACAAGCCTAGTAGCAACATTACCTAGGCCTCTAGCATTCCAATACAAGATCTTCATTAAGCATAATTTTGGGGCCCTGCCCTTAACCGGGTATTATGAACCTGCCTAGGCAAGTTTCGCTGACTTTTCTTTAATTTCTTCTTCTGTGATTTAGAAAGAACCATAGTAAAACCTTCAGTCTCCCTAGCTTTTTCCACTGCCAAAAAAGAGGGTGAGCCAATTTCATCTTCAGCAGCATCTCCCCAAAGAATTGATAGATTTCTGAGATCCTTTTCCACAATATTAGGAACAGCTCCAGAATTAAGATCAGGTGTGTTTGCCTCCCTACCACTGATAGTAGCAGCAACCTCTTCACTGCTCTGCACAGAATTAGGAACAAATTCTGAATCAGCAGGATTATTGAAAATACTATTGTCAGAAGGAAGACCAGAATTCGGTAGAACAGAATTCAGAACCCCACGGGCTTCATCAAAAAAAGTTTCAACAGATTCATCATCATCATCAGTCTTCCCTAAACCAGAATTATTATCCCTCAAATTGGATTCTTAGATCCCAGCATTGGCTCCTTGAACCATATATCTCATTGCATCACAATCTGGAACAAGAAGGTCACCAATTATAATGACAGGATTTTCCTCCCTCACTTGATCAGTGACATGATTACCAATCCCATTATCAGGATCTGGATCAGCAACCGCAACTCCATTACCAATGGAATTACCTGCGACCAAATCAACCTGTTTAGGAACATAAGCCACCTTATCTTTCTGCAAAAGATGAGAATCTTTATGATTCTTGATGTGATGATTTCCATTCTTCTTCTTACAATTACCTACTGCATGGCCAATAGATTGATAATAATTACAGAAATTTGGCAGTTTCTCATAATCTATCCCCACAAAGAAAGCAAAGCCTGCCCTCTCCACCATAATTGCATTCGGTAAATTCCCAGCAAGATCAATATCAACAAGAATCCTAGCAAGGTGACCAAAAACTTTATTTATTGTATTTTCATCCAGAGATAGTGGAATTCCAACTCCACTAGCGATTTCAAACAAGATCCTAGGCCTCCAGTATTCTTGAGGCAGATCATAAATACGAATCTAGCCTTGAACACGAGTCTGCTTTTGAGTGTTCGGATTGAAGTCTGGACTCCATTTAGAAAGTCTTAAAACCCCTGGCTCTAAATTCCAAGAACCCACTGCCCAAACACTCCGGAGGTCTTCAGGTGATGCAAAATTAAACTCATAGTAACCTTTCCCAAGCGAAGTCATCCGCCAGTGCCCAATAGGCTTCCACAACCTCGATAACTTGGCATACAAGTCCACAAATTTTAATGGTTGATTTCCTTTCGCAAGAAGAAGGCGACCATGCAGGTTATTTTTGCAACTATCAATGCTTTTTTGATACTCATCCTCAGAGATGGTAATGGAGATAGAATCACCCTTCACACATGGCTGAGGAAGTTGACTAATAGGAATGTCAAAAGAATTATTCAACGCCTAAACAAATGTTCTACGTTGAGGAGGATTAATAGAAGGAGAAGGAGAAGAACATTGATTAAGGAACGTCCATGAACATATGAGAGTACGTGCCGCCATGACATGCAAACCCTAACCCTCAAAAGAATTTTTGTGCCGCCATCAATTCTTTCAGCCTAACTAATTTATAATCTCATTTAACCAATTTTAAATGTTTTAAATTTCCTATAAGTAATATTCCTTTTTTTTGTTATATTTGTATTTTTTAAATAATATATTTTATGTTCCTATTGAGTAGTTTTAAATTGTTTTCATCTATAACTATGGGGATTGGAGGATTTGGTATCCAACTTTCTATTTTTCAAAAATGCCATTATTCTTGAATCAAGAAGGGAAGGAAAGAGGGAATCGATTTTTCTATATTTCATGTTTTTATGGGGAGCCGGGAATGATGTTGAATCTCAACTAAAAGTTTGCAAGTATATATCCCAATCAAGTAAACTATGCTTGCGCAACCATATGATTTCTTTTCTTTTGGATTTTGTATTTCGTTAAATAAGAATTTGTTGTTATTTATATATAATAATATGTTAAGCTTCTATAACATTTTGCTTTATAATTAAATTGATTGATTGGCGTTTCAATCATCATCATTATATATAAAAGTAGGTGACTTTGGTGTTGCCTTACGGGCAACTTTTCCTGCCCAAACTGAGGGCAATTTAATAATGTCACAAACTTTTTTGAATTTCTTTACTTCTTTAATTTTTTTTAATTAGTGTAATTTATCACTTTTAAAATATCTATAATTTTTAATTCATGTTACTTATGTTTCCACTAAGTAAGATTTTTATTATTTTTAAAATTCTATGCATATCTATTAATTTAGAGAAATTATTATATGCTTTTAGAGTAATAATAAATGTGTGTTAATAAATTACCTTATTATTAATTTAAATTATTTTATTTGAAATTTATGTGAAAATAACTTAAATCAATAGTAGAGATTATCTATAAGTACACATTTATTGCTGCTCAAAGAGCATGCAATAATTTCTCATTAATTTATGGTAATCTTCACCAATAACCACTCAAGGTGGTCTTTGAATTAAAATATGTAACATAAATTCTTTTATATGGAAATAACCATTAGATGGTTTTCTCCAATAAAAAAAAGAAAACATTTGATGGTTTTCCCCATTATCTAATTTAAGCATCTGTCTTTCCTTATTTCATGTCTCTTTCTCTAAGAGCATGTAATATTTTTTTATTAATTTATGGTAATCTTCCCTAATAACTACTCAAGGTGATCATCGAATTAAAATAAGTAACAGAAATCCTTTTATATGGAAATAACCATTCGATGGTTTTCTCCAATAAAAAAAAAAGAATTTGGTGGTTTTTTCCATTATCTCATTTAGGCATTTGTCTTTCTTTTTTTCATATCTCTTTCTTTAAAGACTTTGTGCCTTCTCCATCTTTCATAATAATGTGCAGTATGCAATGTTATTACTATTTTGTTGAACCATTATTTCAAAACTTAAGTTTCCACTACTTGATCTATACTTTTTTTTTTTCCTTCTCTTCTACTCTGTTCATCTCAAAATTTGATTAGGTTGGTTTTATTTTTGATCTCTTCTCTAATTTTTTAAAGAATTTTATGGATTACATGTTTATATATGACTAACATGTTGTAATGTAGAATTTAATTTTTATCAATCTCTTATATCATGAGTAATCAAGTAGTAAAAAAAATTTAACTGATAATTAAAATATTTATTTACATTATATGAACAAATTTATGTTAATCTATTTTTGTCTTATATTAATTAGTCTTGCTGATATATTTTTTATTTTAGATTGAGTGACATTAAAATTTCCAAAATTAATTATATCTATACCCTTCACACTTTTAATCAAATGTATCTATTTTATGTCTGTACCAAAAAAATTATCTATTTTGTATTATTAATTTAATAATTATTTTTCAAGTTCACTAAACTTTGAAGGTTGAAACAAAATAAAGTGGTCAATTAATGAGCTAACTACTATAATTAATAAAACTACTATAATAAATAGTATTATTTTCCATTTTATAAGATTTTAAATGATATTATTTAGTTACAATTTTTGTTCAATTTATCATGTAACTATTATTTTACTCTTTTGTCTAATTTGCAATTTCAACATATTAACTGTATTTTACATTATAAAATGCCTATATTTTGCATTATACTTTTCTAAATGTCTGAATAGTGACTCTATGATAACCATAAAGTGAACGTGACAACCAATACTCTATTTATCAGAAATACATTTAATTCAAATATATATAATTATAAATAAGATTTAAATGTGATGTATTGTTAATTGTTAATATAAATATTTTTTACATTATTCATCAATTATACAATATCATATCATTAAAAATATTTGACTCTTATAATAGTTATTTTTAAAATTACACATGTGATGATATGTGATTAATAGATAATATAAAAAATTTTACACTATCAATACATCAAAATTAAACTCTAACAAATTAAATCATATAATTTATTATTTTAGGTATCGGTACTTATATTTTTAGTAATTTAGGTTTTGATCCTTATCATTAAAAAATCAGTCTTTATATTTTTACTCATTTAAGTTTTATTCTTTATAATTTTTGCTCATTAAAATATTTTTTCATATTTTATGTGAATTATTAGTCTTTGTAATTTTTATTTATTAAAATATTGGTTCTTTATTTACCAAAATTTAAATAAACTGAAATATAAAGACGAATATCTAAAACAATAAATTAAAAATTATTGGAGTAAAATTTTGTTTAAACAAAAAATAATAACAATAAAAAATGATGATTGAAAGGTTACTCTTATCTTATGTTTGTATATTTTTTATTAATAAAATAGAATGAAATAAGTAAAAATAAATTAAAAAAAAATAAAATAGAATATAATTATTATTCTCTTTATTTAAAAATTTCATTAATAAAATGAAACATATAATCTTTCTATTTCATTTTAATTTAAAAAAAACAAAAATTAAGTATTTTAAAAAAACAATTTTTCATATATTTTATTTTCTTTTCGTTTATTTTATCACACCTAAATAAAAGAAATTATTTTTCTTTTCTCTTCCTTTCTCTTTTTCCCCGTTACCTATCATGCAAAGTGTTAATAAAAAAATGGGGTAGGGGTGGCTACTCTTGTTCTCGCTCTGGAATGTCCAACGATAAAATCTGAACTCCAACTCTGTCCCATTCACTCTATTGAATTCATCAATCAAAAAATGGAGGTGGAGTTGGAACCTCGCGTGAAGCCTCTTCCCTACAAGGTGAAAGCCATGTCCAGGGAATCGCCCTCGCAGAAGGTCCTCCACGTCCTCGACACCGACCTCCGCACGCACTGGTCCACCGCCACCAACACCAAGGAGTGGATTTTGCTCGAACTTGACGTCCGTACTCTTTCTTCTATTGTTTGGTTTCCGAGAAAATCCCACGGGCATCAACACTGCGGGAAAATTTTATTCTCTGGTTTTTGTTTTTTTTGTTTTTTTTTTGTTTTATTTCCTGAGACTATTCGATTTTATGCTCGTGATATATGTTGAATGCTTGTTTTATTTAGTTGGTACTTCAACTCTAAGGCTACTTGGAGTTTTTATATTTATATTTATATTTTTTGGTTTTGATGCCTGACCTTCTTGTTCGAAGCATAAATAGGTGAAACTAGTGATTAGGTTTTGGGCTTTTACTCTGTCTGAATGTTCATGCTGAGAAATAATCAATTTATGAATGAATGTTTTCTTTGGTTGGTATTTCAACTCTAGGGTTGCTTGGAGTTTTTGATTTTTTGTTTTTGGTTTTATGATGCCTGACTTTCTTGTTCGAAGCATAAATGGGTGAAACTAGCACTTAGATTTTGGACTTTTTACTGTGTCTGAATGTTCGTGCTGAAAAATAATCAATTTGAAATTGAGTATTCTGAATAGAGTTTCTGGGGATTTTTTTTTTTTGTTTATTGACTTTTGCAAAATTACTATTAGGGATTTTTGCAAAGGTAATAGAGTAGTGATATTGAAAAAGGAAGAATTTATTGCCATGTGTAGGATTAATGCAAATAATCAATTTAAAATTGAGTATTCTGTATAGAGTTTCAGGGGATTTTTTTTTTTTAATCTGTTGGGGAGGGGTTGGATTGTTCGCACAAATGGTTACTTGTGTATGTGGTCTATGATCAGGATTCAGGAGGTTCAGGGCTTTTTTGTGATGTCATAGACTAGTGATATTGGAAAGGAGGAGTTTATTGCAATTTTTAGGATTAATTTAAATGATTTGTTGCAAGTTCATAGGCCTCATATTGTCCTTTCTGTGCTATGTGTTGTTCTAGTTCAGAAACAGTTGGACACTTGTTCTTGCATCGTGTGATGTGGGTTTTGGGTGAGCACTGTGTGTGGGGGTTATTTTGGAGAAGTTTTTGAGTATTTTCACAAAAGGATAAAGGCAGGCGTGGATCTAGAGGAAGGATGTGAGGGTGGCCATGCTGAGAAAAAGAATTATTTTAGGGGGCATTAAAATTGTTGTTACAGGCCATGTGTTAATCCTTTTTGAATTGCTGTCCAAATGAAGGCTAAATACCCTTGAAGGCGCATTAAAATCGTTGTGAAAAATATGTTATTATGTATCTCCTTGCATATTTAAATTGTATTTATATTGTTTTCTGTGTTTCCAGGAGCCTTGCCTATTGTCTCATATACGGATTTATAACAAGTCTGTACTTGAGTGGGAAATTGCAGTTGGCTTACGTTACAAGGTTAGTGGCTGAAAATTGTCAAACAATGACCATTGGCAACTGATATACTGATATTCTTTTTCTCATATGTATTTTATAAATTTATAAAGCTGATGCATCAACTGTCAAAATATTTTTGGACCATTTTTGGCTAGTCAATGCTTTATAACCATATAATATTACAAAGGAGAATTTTATGGTACCCCTTCCTAGTTGGCAGTATTCCTTTTGGTTGGATTATTGTTGAACGAATGTCAATATATAATCCAATGATCAATAATGCAGGAGGTACCACCAAACCATTGATGCCTCCTATTGCAAATTATATTTAATATTAATCTTTTGTTAGATCAACTTATCTTAATCATTTGTTGACATTACTACTTCTAAAAATGAAATGGTGCTCTTGTCTGGAAATGGGAGACAAAATAAATGACCATTTCTATAAAAATTTTTTAATGCTTATTTTATGGTTTATCAAAGAATAGGGTTTTTGTCTAATTGTATTGTATTTCCTTGAATCAATCACAAAGAATATATACAAAAGGTCATAGCTCTATTTTAGGAAACAACTTAACTACCCCAGGACTAACTTAGGAAACAGAATATCTCCTAGGCTGTAATTCCTTGATATAGGAAATTACATTTATTATTTCCTAATTACACACAAAAATATATACATTCCTAAAATAGCATTCCTAAGAAATAATACACGAATCCACACGGATTCCAACACTCCCCCTCAAGCTGGTGAATAGGTATTTTCCATTCCCAGCTTGGATATGATTCCTTCAAATGAGGAGCTACTTAATCCCTTGGTGAGAATGTTTGCAAGTTGTCCTTGAGTGGGCACATATGGGGTGCATATCAAGCCACTGTCAAGCTTCTCCTTGATGAAATGCCTATCCACCTCAATGTATTTAGTTCGATCATGTTGAATCGGGTTGTGTGCTATGCTGATTGCTGATTTATTGTCACAGTAGAGCTTCATAGGTTCTTCCCACTTAATCTTCAATTCTTCTAGAATGATTTTAAGGCAACGTAGTTCACATACACCTTGTGCTATAGCACATAATTCTGCTTCAGCACTAGAACGCGCTACTACACTTTGTTTTTTGCTTTTCCAAGTCACAAGATTTCCTCCAAGAAAAGTGCAATACCCAGTAGTTGATCTCCTGTCAACAATTGACCCTGCATAGTCAGCATCAATGTACGCTTCAAGTGTCATATTTCCATTTCTTTTAAACAGAATTCCTCTTCTTGGAGTTCCCTTGAGATAGTGCAGAATTCTATGGGCTGCCTGTAAATGGATCTCTCTTGGGCTGTGCATGAATTGACTGATCAAGCTCACTCCATAGGCAATATCCGGTCTGGTGTGAGATAAGTAAATGAGTCTGCCTACCAAACGTTGATACATCTCCTTATCAACTGCAACACCTTCCTCTGCATTTCCTAATTTTAGGCTCGGTTCCACAGGTGTGCTCACATGTTTACAAGCTGTTTTGCCTGTTTCCTTTAGTAAATCAGTGATGTATTTCCGCTAGGATATAAAGATCCCTTTCTTGGAGTGTGCCACTTCAATCCCCAAAAAATATTTCAGTTTTCCCAAGGTCTTGATCTCAAATTCCTTGGCCAAACACTGACTCAGGATCTCTTGTTCTTTCCTATCATCTCTAGTCAATATAATGTCATCCACATACACTAACAACACTGTCACTCCCCCTGAATCAGAATGTTTGATGAACAAAGTATGATCCCCTTGACTTTGCTTGTAGCCCAATGTTGTCATGGCTTTAGTAAACCTTCCAAACAAGGCCCGAGGTGATTGTTTCAGCCCATATAAGGCCTTTTTTAACTTGCATACTATGTTGCCAGCAACCTCCCTCTCATACCCTGGTGGCATTTCCATATAAATTTACTCCTCAAGTTCCCCATGCAAGAAAGCATTCTTCACATCAAATTGCTGTAGTTCCCAGCTATGGTTGGCAGCAAGGGATAGGATTACTTTGATAGTATTCATTTTGGCAACTGGAGCAAACTTCTCTGAATAATCAATCCCATAAGTTTGTGTGAACTCTTTTGCAACTAATCTTGCCTTGTACCTCTCAATTGACCCGTCAACTCTGTATTTTACCGTGTATGCCCACTCACAACCAACTGGCCGTTTTCCTGCTGGTAAAGAAACAAGCTCCCAGGTTTTATTTTTCTCTAGAACTTCCATCTCTACATCTATGGCTTGCTTCCATTTTCCATTGATTAAAGCCTCAGAAAGAGTAGTGGGTATGGAGATGGTGTTTAGGTTTACAAGGAAGGTTTTGTGGGTTGGTGAGAAATTTTTAAATGAGAGATAATGTGACAGAGGGTATAAAGGCTATTTGGTGCTTTTTCTGGTTCCTTTTCTAAGGGCAATTGGAAGATCAAGGTCAGTTTGAGTAGGTTGAGTCTCGATTTCATCCTGTGAGGTGGGCAAAATAGCATCTTGTAAAGTATGTAATTCAGAAATTGTTATCTCATGAGAAGAATTTGAGTTAGATTCTTGAACCTGTATAGAACCTGAAATGACCTTGGACTTCCTTGTGTACACCAAACCTTTTTCAAATCTCACATTGGGTTGAGTGGCTTCATTGGACGTAGGATCAGAAACTGTTTGGTGATCAGAAACTGTTTGGTCAGGGTCAGATTTAGATTCAGTTTGAACAGAAAGATTAGGGAGATCAAGTAGAGTAAAATGGTTGTCCTTATCTTCCCTAAGACTCTCCCCCTGAAGATAAGGTTTAGGGTAATAATCTTCTTGCTCATTAAAGGTAACATCCTGTGACAGAAATTTTTTGGGATGGAGGGTGATAACATGTGTAGCCTTTCTGAGTGGAAGAGTACCCAACAAAAACACATCTTAGGGCCCTAGGATCAAGTTTCCC
The DNA here is from genome assembly GCA_029884605.1 of Ormosia emarginata. NCBI lineage: Eukaryota > Viridiplantae > Streptophyta > Magnoliopsida > Fabales > Fabaceae > Ormosia > Ormosia emarginata. The sequence goes on along the minus strand of JAQQTP010000056.1, from coordinate 6,097,072 downwards.
CGGACTATGAACATGAACAAATGATACACACCCAAAAACCCGAGGTTGAAGATTATTGGTAGTGGATAGATTCGGATAAAAGGAAGAAAGAACATCCATAGGGCTTTTGAATCCTAAGACACTAGGGGGTAATCTATTGACAAGGCGTGTTGCTGTAAGAACAGCTTCCCCCCACAAGGTTTTTGGAACATGTTTCTGGTATAATAGTGCCTGTGTTTGATTTAGAAGGTGACCATTTTTCCTCTCAGCAATCCTATTCTGTTGTGGTGTTTTGACACAAGAAGACTCATGAATAATTCCTTCTTTTTGGCAAAAAGGAGTAAGAACCTGATTGAAATAATCTTTGGCATCGTCTGATCTAAGCCTTTTGATATTTACACCAAACTGGTTTTTTACCATAGAGAAGAAATTTGGGCAAATAGTACTGACTTCAAATTTGTGTTTGAGCAGGAAAATCCAAGTAACCCTAGTACAATCATCAATAAAGGTCACAAACCACCGAGTACCTGACACATTTGGAACAGTAGAAGGACTCCATACATCCGAATGAATAAGGTAAAAAGGAAAAGAGCTTCTGTTATTACTTATAGGAAAGTGTACACGCTTGTGTTTAGCAAGCTCACACACATCACAATGAAAACTCTCAACCAGTGTTATCAGTATTGTAAGAATCGCGATTCAATTCTTACAATTCGCCACGAGTCAGCCTCCCAGTGATACGGATCGTGTGTTGTATCGTTTCCATCTTAGAATCGCACTGCGAATCGATTGAATCGCACTGCGAATCGATTGAATCGCACTGCGAATCGATTGAATCGCAAGAATCGCCAATTTGCAGCGATTCGTGCGATTCTCGCAGAGACGGGTCGCGCTTGCGGAACGGGTCGCGAAAGCAGAAGTTGCAGAACGGGTCACGCTGTCGAGCAAGCAGAACCTGCAGAACGAGTCGCGCCATCGCGCAAGCAGAAGCAGCAGAATGGGTCGCGCCGTCGCGCTGTCGCGCTACAGAACGGATCTCGAAGAAGAACAAACAGGTCGCGCGCGCAAATGGTTCGGGTTTTGCGACCTGGTTCTAAAACCCATTTTTTAAGGTTTTTTTTTTTTGCATATTTTCTTATGGGCTTGGAGGGAAAGTGCCGAATCTTTCCCTCCCATCATCCCAAACAATAATATTAAAAAAATAATGACCTAATATTAGTTCTCACTCTTTGCCTCTCTTTCCCACATTTTGTAACTTTGCCCTTTACTCCTTAATATTGGTTAGATTATGTATTAGGTTTATATTGGTTTATATCTACAATGATGATCATTAGATTATGTATTAGGTTTATATTGATTTATATTTACAATGATGATCATTGATCCTAAATATTGGTTTATATTTCAATTTATTGACTATGTAGTGAGTTATTTGACTTCAAAATATTAATATTTAGATGTTTTTAATATTTTTTTATGTGAAAATATATTTTATGTTATTTTTAATTATTGGTCATGAATCTTACGATTCATGATACGATTCGATTCACGATTCGGAAAATAGGTCTTCCGATTCACGATTCGAATCCCAATTTGACTACCTTGCTCTCAACATCTAATTTGGTAAAAAGAGAATGAAACAAAATTTTGACAGTCCTAAAAGAAGGATGTCCTAAAATTTTGACAGTCTTATAGTGATAAAGAAAAATCTTCTCCTTGTTGGATAGTATAGACTTGGACATGAAGGAATGAGAAAACTGTTCTTGCAGGGCAGATTTGATTCCTCAAGATAGTATAGGCCATTCCATTCTCTAGCATGTCCAATCGTCCTCCTTGAATCCTTGTCCTAAAATATACAATCACTGCTATCAAAAATTACCTTACAGGATAAATCTTTTGTAAGTTTTTGTATAGAGACAAGATTGGTGGATAATTTCGGGACATGGAGAACATTTTTGAGGGTTAGAGAGGGGTTTATTTTGATATCCCCTAGGCTAGCTACAGTTACAAGAGTACCATCGGCTGTGACAATTTTCTTATTACTGGGACAAGGTGAGTATGTGGAAAAATGTTTGGATAAGGGAGTCATGTGGTTCGTGACATCTGAATCTAGTATCCAGAACTAAACAGAGGGTGGTGGAGATGTTTCTGAGACATTTAATCCAAATGAAAATAAAAGCTTACCTAAATATGCCAGAGTACAAGTACTCGTTGGTTTGTCAAGGCTAGTAAGGAAAGCTCTCATCCTGTTTATCTCTTCCTGGTTGAGAATGGTGGACTTAGATTTGTTCTCTTCACTGTTTTCAGCAACAACAACATGAACATATCCATTCTTCCGTGAAGATTCCCCCTTTTTATTCCATTCACGACTAGGAGGCTTTCCATGCAGTCTCCAACACTTCTCTCGGGTGTGACCTGCTTTGTTACAGTAGGTGAACCACAAGCCCTCTTTTCTCTTTTCCACGTTTATTGGACCGCGTTTAAGATGTTCAGCCACCATGGTTGAACTCTCTATAGTTGGAGTATCCAGCATTAAACTCCTTCTGCTCTCTTCACTTCTTACCATAGCCACCACCTCATTTAGACATGGAAGCTCCAGAATTTGAATTCTAACGTGATCAAACTTCGGATTCAGGCCAACTAGAAAGTTCTAGACCTTGTCTTGTTCAATAAATTCCTTGAGAATTGCGGCATCTGCAGAACATTGAGTTTTGATTACTCTATAGTGATCTAACTCCATCCATAGAAACTTCAGCTGATTAGCATACTCAGTAACAGTCTTGTTCCCTTGTTTTGCTGCCACTGTTTTCACCTTTACATCATATACTTGAGCAGCATCTTTGGCTTTGGAATAGGTCTATTCCCCTGTATCCCAAATCTCCTTGGCAGTGTTGAGAAACATGCAAGTGTCACTAATTTCTGGGACCATTGAATTCCATAGCCAGGCCATGATCACGGAGTCTTCTTCATCTCACGCTGCAAATTTAAAACTACTCTTGTTAGGTCCAGTACCTGTTAGGTGGCTCAACTTGCCTTTTCCTTTTAGCGTCGTGCGTACATGTTGAGACCACTTTAAGTAATTCTTGCCATTCAGCCTATACGCAGAGTGGATATTCTACAATTCTCCAGGATGTTGATATTGGACATCTCCTACTTCTTTTGCCTCTTTGTGTGACATATTCAAAACACCAAAAAAAAATACGATTTATGGATTTATGGCACTGTTCACATGGCACAAATCAGTGAAGTGCCACAGCACCCTTTAAGGAACTAGAAAAACAGGATTTGAGTCTTGTCTGGCGGCGCAGCTAGGGAGGAAATGATTGGCAATGAAGGCCAATCAGGATGAGAGGGACAATGCCAATGAAGGCCGAGAATTGTTGGCAATGAAGGCTAACCGGTTTAGAGAAGAGTGTTTCAACGGAAACCAGGAGCAGTCCCTGACCGGAACTACTCTGATACCATATCAGAGAATAGGGTTTTTGTCTAATTGTATTGTATTTCCTTGAATCAATCACAGAGAATATATACAAAAGGTCATAGCTCTATTTTAGGAAACAACTTAACTACCCTAGGACTAACTTAGGAAATAGAATATCTTCTAGGCTGTAATTCCTTGATATAGGAAATTACATTTATTATTTCCTAATTACACACAAAAATATATACATTCCTAAAATAGCATTCCTAAGAAACAATACACGAATCCACACGGATTCCAAAATGGTTGAACCTTTGGTATGTTCAATCTTATAAGAAATCTGATTGTTGTCTTTTATCAGGGGTTTCTAAATACTTGTGGTATAGGCTCCTGTTGTTTTATTGATGAGATATTGTCAACAAGATGAGGGCTTTTTGAATTCTTTCTTGACAAGTCATTCATGATTTATTGCGTGATAAAGTTGTGTGCTGATTAAATGAAGATTAATAAATTAATTGATAGGGAAAAATAATGTTGATGAGCATACTTTCCAACAACTTGATTTTAAGGTAGATGAAACTAAAATGGTGAGTTTCACTTCATGTAGGTGCCATTTGGCTAACAATCTAAACGCAGAATGTGGAATAATTTCTCTTTAGCTTTTTGAGAATTAATATGCACTATAAATGTCCAACTGTGCTCCTTCAATTACTTGTTTTGCAAATGATGCTCTGTTGATTATAGTTCTTCCTCTTCAATTAGATGAGATATTATGCTTTTAATTATGCATTTTCCAAGATGAAAAGTACCATGGTGCATGCTTTGCTGATTATTATTTGCTTGCCAGCCAGAGACATTTCAAAAAGTTCGTCCACGTTGTGAAGCACCAAGACGCGACATGATCTACCCTACAAACTATACTCCATGTCGATATGTGAGGATATCTTGTTTGCGTGGAAATCCCATTGCTATTTTCTTTGTTCAGGTATACTATAATAGCTTTGCCCTTTCTGCTCTTCATCACGTGTTATAATTCCAAAGTTAATGTGGAAAACTGTTTTATATATATATTATTATGAATGTTTACAATGGAGGTAATATATAGGTAGCTGTACATTAAAATTAGATATGACCATGTCAAGCAACGAGACTACCAAAGCCATCCCTAAGCCCAACATGACACAGCCCACACCTCTAAATCCCAATGATCTCCCGGTCTTTGCACCTCATCTATCGCCTTAATGGAAAAAATTGCTTGCAGTGGGCCCAAGTCATATGTACTATCCTTAAGGACCGTTGGAAGTTAAACCACATCGAAGGTTTTAAGTTTAGGATTTAGGGCCGTCTGAGGTAAATCCAAGACACATTAAGCATGTGAGGTTCATGATATTTACAGCACTTTCATTGTTAGTTCTTGCAAACTTATGGTTTTAAGTTTCAATTCAAATGGTTGTCACTTGTCATTACTGAGCTTGTTTTTACCATCTGTCTCTTGCAGCTGATAGGAGTTTCTGTGGCTGGTCTTGAACCTGAGTTTCAACCGGTCGTTAATTACTTGCTACCACATATTCTATCTCACAAACAGGATCCTCATGATATGCATCTCCAGGTGGGTTGCATCTTTGCTGCCATCAATGTACTTATGTAATTTATTTCTTCTATTATTATTATTTGTGTTTCCTTTCTGATGTTTCATAGTTTGTAGTTGCTGCAAGACATGACAAATCGGTTGCTTGTATTTCTTCCACAACTAGAGGTAATCTTGAGCATTTTTCTTTCATGACTTTATTCACAATTCCTTCTTCCCCCCCGTTATGCCATTGAGCATTGTTTATAAAACTGCAGGCAGACCTTGCAAGCTTTCCAGATACTCCCGAGTCTAACCTACGTTTTCTTGCCATGCTTGCTGGTCCTCTTTATCCTATTCTTCATGTGGTGAATGAAAGGTTAGTTTGCTTTTTATATCCTCTTCACTGGCCAATTATTTTTCACTAGTGGGAAGTTTTATTTGGTTTGAGTTTTCTTTGTTAATAGTTCCTGATCTTGGTTGGCTTTTCTTAACTAATGACATGTTTGACCTTTTGGAAATGAAATTTTCTGATGTATACAAACATGATTAGTGAAGGTCTGATTGTTGTGCTATTTTCATGTTTTTTTTTTTCAACCTGAATTGATATGAATCATTGTTAAGAAGTGGAAAACATAGTTCCTTTCTCTGTCCTTGGTGTTTTGTAAATAGCAATCAAAGTACTTTGTTCTGAAAATGTTTCTGAAAGCTCTTGTGTAGACTATTCATTGTTCTAAAACATTCTGGAGTCCGAACATATCGATATTATGACGCAAGACTGACATTTTAGTTCGGACTACCTTTTAATGTGATATATGGAGTGGGTTAAGATTATACTACCCCAGATTAATTAATTCACTTATAAACACACAAAATGCTAATTATTTATTGATTTTGGGATGGCTTTTTATAATCCTAAATCAGAGAGAAGGCATTAAGCTTCTGAATTTCTCAACCATTCATATGGGTAGGGGTGTCAAATGGATGGATTGGTTTGATTTTGGATTGGATCATAATGGATGGATCCAAAATAAACCATTAATCCATTTAAGATCCATTACAAAATACTTAATATTATCCAATCCATCCATGACCTAATTTAATGGATGGATATTCAATCCATCCATTAATCAATTTTAATGGATTGGATGGATGGATATCCAATCCACTCATTAAAAAAAAAATTATCTCTAAAATTTATCTTTAAAAAAATACTTTAGTGAAAGTGAAAGTGTTGAAATAATTAAAAAGGTAAAATACATTAGATATCCATTGGATTGGTTTTTAATTGGATATCCAACGGATATCCAATGGATCCAATGGATATTTTGGTTGGATTACTAACTATCCATAACTAAATTTAATCCATTAGATCTAATCCAATAAAATACATTATTCTAATTGGATGGACTAGATTGGTTTTAATATGGATGGATTAAAAATTAATGGATTTTTTTGCCAGCCCTACATATGGGCTTGAACCTGGTAATAAAAATATATATATTAGTATTTTCACTGGGTTATCTCCATCATTTTCTTTTACTGAAAATCTGCGTATTGGAATTAAAGTTTTTCCCTTGAGAAAAAATATTAGAGAGGGAGTGTTGAAGGCGAAAGGGAGTTTTGTTTTGTTTTGTTTTTTTAATATTAGTTTTTCCCTTTTTATGCAGGTGTTTTGTTGAGGGAGTTTCCTAGGAGGGTTTTTGGGGCAGTTGTGGTGGTTCCTTTTTCTGTTTACTCCTTTGGAAGTGTTTGTTTTGTGATTTCGGGTTTTTACTTTTTGTTTTCCTTCAGCTTTGTGATTGATTCAGACAAACTTCAAGCTGTAATGTTGGTATGGATTTTGAATGTGATGCCCTCATAAATTCATAATGAGGACTTGCATAAGCTATGTATTCTGTTTCTTGTCATATAATGTAATTTTTTATGAGTTTTTGCTGTTTGAAACTAAGGTAGTGAATGTTGGGCACTAAAGTGCAACAAGAGCTGCCAACAAATTGGTAAGGGCAGACCATGTCAATTAAGTTGGCTGGAGTTCGATTACTACCATGGTAAGTACCCCTGTGAGGCCTGCCCTAACCCTGGGATGAAGCAACCACCCTTGACCCGAAATTTTATAATACCACAAGAAAAAAAAAAGATTAGGAATGAATATATTAAGGAGGAAGTTGGAGTAGGCATTGATTGAGAAGACATAGAGTCATAGACTTGTTTACAGTGGTTTGTTCACATGAGAAGAAGACCCATAAAGGCTCCAGTGAGGCAAGTGGATCAAATGGAAGATAGTGCAGTACTCTGATTAAAAGGGGTAGAGGGAGACCACAGAACGTTTTAGGGGAAACCTCTAAAAGAGACCTTATTTGTAATGGTTTTATTGATAATTTGGTTTTTGATAGAGCCCAATAGCATAAACTGATCCATTTAGCTGACCTTACCCAATGGGATAAGGCTTGGTTGTTGAGTTCATTTTGGAAACTAATTCATGTGGTTCTTGGCTTAAAATTTGTATGTATTGAGTTGCTAAGGATTTTGACTATAAGGTTTTACAAAATCTTGGTAAACCCAATTTGTACTTAAACACTAAGTCACTTCTGAACCTGAAGCTCCTGAATTACATATCTCATTTGTCTGTGTGTGTGCGCACCGACTATTTTGCTATTCATAATTACTTTAGTACAAATTGTTTGTGTAATTACAGGGCAACTTCAAAACCTTCAGGCAATATAACAGACCTTGATGTCTCCAAAAGTAGTCAACTGGCACCAGCCCTAACTGTTTCCTCTAACTTTGAGGTAGTTTCCACAACCATTTATTTCTGTGATATCTTGTCGTCTTTCCTTACTGACAGCATGATTGTTTTTTGTGCCACTCCATGTTGTCCCAATCTTTGACTTTCACAGGATGAGTTTGTCTGTTTGCATATCCAATTACATAGTGATGAGTTTATTGGTCTCTAAATCTCTTTTTTCGTTTTCAATTTTTCTCTATACGAAAAGAAATTTAATTAGAGAAGAGAAAGAAAGGAGTACAGTAGAAGAGGATAAGATAGTCTCCTAAAGTGTTAGTGTATGTAATGTTACTGCCTTACTTACATGATTAGTTAGGTATGGTAGTATATGACTCTTGTTATTCTGTTAGCATTACAGTTGTAATTCTGTTAGGCTTAGCTTCTAGATACTCTAGAATGATCTAGGCCCTTGTATGTCAGTTACTTTTTTGTAGAAAACCCTACAGTTTAGGAGTTGTTAGACAGTGGCTTCTGTATACGGTGGCCTCTTGGTCTTTGTTCCCACATTGGTTTTAGTGTTTATTGTTGCTTATTTTATAGGCTTGATTAGTTTGTTTTCTAGGGACTAGTTTAATGTACAGCTACCTATAAATTACCTCCATTGTAAACATTTTTGATAATGATAATATATATAAAAATAGTTTTCCACATGGTATCAGAGAAGTTCTTTTCTAAACCACACTAACTATGACGGATGACTCTATCAACAACAGCCAAGAGTCGACAACCTTAGAGACTCAAATGAGTCGAACTAATGTTATCATCAATTCGAATGGACTAGATGATTCTTCTGTCTAGCTATCAGCAGAAAAACTCAACGGGAAGAATTTTTGAGAATGGGCCCAGTCTGTGAAACTTGCAGTAGACGGCAGAGGAAAGCTCGGGTATCTTACCGGCGACTCAAAGAAACCTGATTCAACGAATGCTGTGGCACTCCAGCAATGGAAATAAGAAAATTCCTTAATTACCTCATGGCTTATCAACTCCATGAAGCCAACTATTGGGAAAACATATATGTTCCTACCCACAGCAAAAGAGGTGTGGGATGCAGTCCAAGAAACCTACTCTGACGAGGAGAATGCTTCCCAAATCTTTGAAATTAAGGCACGTCTATGGCAGATGAAACAAGGAGAGAAGGAGGTGATAGACTATTACATTGAGATGCTGGCACTATGGCAAGAACTGGATTTAAGCAGCAAAGAAGAATGGCGTTGTGCTGAGGACAGTGCGCTGTTCAAGAAGAGATTGGAAAAGGAGAGAATTTTTTAGTTCCTTGCAGGTCTTAATCAAGATTTAGATGATGTACAAGGAAGGATTCTTAGCCGCAGATCTCTATCATCCACTCGAGAAGTGTATGCTGAAGTGAGGTGTGAAGAGGCAAGGCGCAAAGTCAACGTTGAAGGAGGTCACAACCACGGTACCAGAGGGCTCAGCATTTGTATCCCGAGGGACCTACAGTGGGCCAAATACCAAGCAACTAAAGGGTCGCCTCTGGTGTGAGAATAGTAGTGTCCTGGACCTCAGCATTTGTATCCTGCCATGGCTGTCTCGATCAAGGCTCTGGTCAGACCTGGAGCTCTGATACCATATAGAAAGTAAGAGAGTAGGGAGAATAGTAGTATGTTTTCTGCATTAATTCAAATGTTTACAAGGTGGTATATATTAGGCAGCTGTACATTAATCTAAGCCTAGGAAACAAGCAGTAACAAAGCTCTAAAAAACAAAGTCTACAGAAAACGTGGTAGCTGTCCATCTTTACTTCCAAGGCACCATCCATCCACACTTCCAACTGGCCACCGACCATCCACACTTCCAACTGGCCACCGATCATCACCTTTCAGTAAATTCAGTCTATTTTGAATTCCATGCCTCACACTGTTTTTGTCAAATCTCATGCCACACATGAGGTTCTGTTGGAGGATTCCCTTGGACTTGATGGGCTGAACAACTTCAACAACCTTCTCTTGCCTCGTGTGGATTCCAAGCAAGCTTCCTTTCCTAGTTCTACATCACTTGTACCTTCTATTGTTCCCTCTGTAAATTCATCAGATACTACTTTTGTACCTACTTCTACAAATGATGTTCCTACTACTTACTCTTTGTGGCATTTTAGACTAGGGCATTTTCATTCTGGAATTGTAAAGCACATTCTACAATCTTGTAATATCCCATCAATAATAAAACAGTGCTTGATTTTTGTTCTGCTTGTTGCCTTGGTAAGGCTCGTAGATTACCTTCTACTGCTTCTGTTACTACTTACAATGATCCTCTAGAACTCATTTTAAGTGACTTGTGGGGTTCTGCCCTTGTTTTGTCTTCCTATGGTTATTATTATTATATTACCTTTGTAGATGCCTCTACTAGGTATACTTGGATTTACCTACTTAAACTTAAATCTGAGGCTCTTACTGTTTTTCAACAATTTAAAGCCATGGTTGAGGTGCAGTTTAACAAGAAAATAAAATCAGTCCAAACAGATTTTGGGGGGGGGGGGTGAGTTTAGGCCCTTTTCTAAGTACTTAACTGATCTAGGTATTTTTCATCGTGCAATTTGTCCCCATACTCATCATCAAAATGGGACCATTGAAAGAAAACATAGACATATTGTAGAAATTGGTCTTTCTCTACTTGCTCAAGCCACTTTACCACTCAAGTATTGGGATCATGCCTTCTCAACCTCGGTTTATCTCATCAATCATTACTTACTGTATATCTTCATAATCAAGTCCCTTTTACTATCTTGTCCAACAAGCCGCTTGATTACTCTTTTCTAAAGGTGTTTGGCTGTGCTTGTTATCCCTTTTTGAGGCTTTATAATCATCACAAGCTTGAGTTTAGGTCTAGTGAGTGCACCTTTTTAGGTTACTCATCCAGTCACAAAGTCTATAAGTGTTTGTCTAATTGTGGCAGGATTTTTGCATCTAAGGATGTACTCTTTAATGAGTTCAGGTTCCCTTTTGCCCATTTATCTCAGTCTACAACCACTTCTCCCTCTCCTTCTTCTGTCTATACCTGCTACTATTCCTACTGTACCCCCCTTTTTCTACCCCTGATACTATTTATGCTGTTTCTTCCTTTTCTTATTTTGATCTCTTTTCTCCTGTATCTGCAATTCCTTCTTCTGTTCATCCTTCTCCTGCTGCCACCTCTTCTTCTTCAGGTGCTGCAGCCGCTAAACCTTCTTTTTAACCTCCTCCTGCTGCTGCTGCTGCTACCTCTTCTTCCTCTACTTCGGTTACTATTGTAATATATCAGCATTAATATCAGATATGTACATATATGATTTTATTCTTGTTTTTATTAGGGCTGATTTTTATCCCTTATTTTTAGGATAGCAATCAATAGCATTAGCCTATATATTGTAACCTTCTCTATACACAATTATTCAAGGAATAATATTCATACATTCTATATGGTATCAAAGCAGCCTAAGTCGTTCCTAGGGCTTGCCTTTGTTTTTCCTTTCGTTGAGCAGCCTTGTTGCTGTCTCCTATTGCAGCCTTATTGCTGCCTGAGTCTTCAAACCACCACCCGCCACCTGCCGCCGCCATTTTTTGCCTCACCGCCCCTGCCGGCCTGCTTGTCGGCGTTTTTCCGGCCACCTCCGAAAAGCCCACCCCAAACCGACCAGCCACGGGCCGCCACGCGCAGTCCACGCGCCGCCGTACTGTACGCGCGTGAGAGCCACGCGCCGCCCTCCATGCCGCCGTTCACCTCGCGACCACCTCCGTTCTGCTCGTCGGCTCCTCCCCGTTCTTTTCTGATTGTTTTCGGGTCCAACCGGAATGTCTGCAGTAGACACCCAGTCCTCCACCATCACTACAACGCCTCCAGTTGCCGTCGCAGCATTGAATCCCCGTGATCTTCCTGTTTTACACTCTTCTTATCACCTCAATGGTAAGAATTATCTCCAATGGGCCCAGGTTATTCGCACCACTCTCAAGGGTCGTCGGAAGTTATCACACATTGTCGGGGATCCTCCGAAGGCTGATGACCCACAGTTTGGAATTTGGGATGATGAAGATTCTTTGATTATGACTTGGCTATGGAACTCTATGGCACCAGATATCAGTAAGAATTGTATGTTTTTTACTTCTGCACGTGAAATTTGGGATAGTTTGAGTCAAACCTATTCTATGAAACAAGATATTGCTGCGTGTTATGAATTAGAAAACACAATTTTTAATACCAAGCAAGGATCTCTTTCTGTCACTGATTATTATGGTACTCTGAATGGTTTATGGATTGAGTTGGATCAAAACCAAGATTTAAAGATGAAATGCACTGAGGATTCTACTACTTTAACCAAGTTTATTGAGCGTGGACGGGTCTTTAAGTTTCTCTCTGGGTTGAATTCTGAGTATGATCCTATTCGGGTTCAGATTTTAGGTAAGGACAAGCTTCCTTCTCTCTCCAAGGTGTTCTACATAGTTAGGGGGGAAAAAAGTTGTCGGGCTGTTATGTTGAATAATGGTAATTCAAGTGATGGTTCTGCTTTGGCCACTGGCAAAGGTCCTATTGGTGGGTTATCATCTGAAAGGCTTGGCTCATCCTCTTGGAAGTCGTTCGCCAAACGTGACGAGCGCTGGTGTCCTTTTTGCAAGAAGTCTGGTCACACTAAGGACACTTGTTTTAAACTCCATGGCAGAGACAAGGTTCTTGGACGCTCTGGGGGTTTTAAAGACAGTCAACAAAGGCAAGTTAATCAAACAGTGTCCGACTTGGTTATTGAGGGTGAAGAGGTATCTGCACCACCATCTGGGGAGGCAATTCCGGCACTTAGTAAAGCCAAGTTGGATCGTTTGCGCACTCTCTTGGATTCTATGAGTAAGCCTTCTGGCACTTATTCTCTAACCATGACTGGTAAGAATTTAAGTTCTTTTTCCTTTAATGTTTCTAGTACTGTATCTGAGGATCTCTGGATTATTGACTCTGGTGCTACTGATCATATGACCCCTCATCCCTCATATTTTTCCGCTTACTCTAAATTATCTGGTAAGCATCACATCACGGTTGCTAGTGGCTCCCATGTCCCTGTTTCAGGATGTGGTACTATTTCACTTCAACCTTCTCTTCCTTTACATAATGTGCTTCATGTCCCTCATTTGTCAAATAACCTTATTTCTATTCATAAGCTTACCACAGATTTAAACTGTACAGTGACCTTCTTTCCCTCTCATTGTGTGTTTCAGGATCTTACCTCGGGGAGGACGATTGGGGTTGCTAAGGAACAGGGAGGGTTATATGTTCTACATCAGACTCATGGTAGTACTAGTCAGACGGTGTCCACATCCAGTCATGTGACAAGTTCAGATTCCGCTGCATCTCTGATATGGCTTCACCACAAACGCCTTGGTCATCCTCCTTTCAGTCTTATTAGGTCATTATTTCCACAATTGTTTAAAAATGAGTCTGTTGAGTCTTTTCTTTGTGATGTTTGTCAGTTTGCGAAACACCATCTCACAACTTTTTCTCCAAGTAATAATAAAAGTATTGAACCTTTTGATCTTATTCATTCTGATGTGTGGGGCCCTTCCTCTAATTCTAATATATCTGGTGCAAAATGGTTTGTTTCATTTATTGATGACTGCACTAGGGTCACATGGATATTTCTTATGAAGGATAAATCTGAAGTGTTTCCAATATTCTTGAATTTCTATCGCATGGTTCAAACCCAATTTGGAAAATCTATAAAACGGTTACGATCTGGCAAGGAATATGTGAATCAACATTTCACAAAATTCAATAAAGAACATGGTGTGTTACATGAGTTAATTTGTGTTGATACCCCCCAACAAAATGGGGTTGCAGAAAGGAAGAACTGTCATCTCCTAGAAATTGCAAGGGCTCTTCTATTCCAAATGTCTGTCCCTAAGTCTTATTGGGGGGAAGCTGTCTTAACTGTCGCATACTTGATAAACAGATTGCCCTCTCGTGTCTTGGATGGTCTTAGTCCTGTGCAACTCATGACTTCCTTCTTCCCTTCCGTTCCTACCATGAAGAATCTCCTGTGTCGTGTCTTTGGTTGTGTTGCCTTTGTTCATATCCATAGTTAATATCGTGGTAAGTTGGATCCTAGGGCTGTCAAATGTATCTTCATAGGGTATGCACTAGACAAAAAGGGGTACAAATGTTATCATCCTCAAAGTTATCGTGTCTATGTCTCCATGGATGTCACTTTTCATGAATCCGAGTCTTTTCACCTTCGTCCTCAGCTTCAGGGGGAGAGTGGTCAAGAAGCTGAGTCTCTTGAGTCATCTTTTGTTCCTCTTCTGGCTGAATCTATTGAGTCATCTGTCCCTCCTCTGATGAAGGATGTGGCATCATCTTCTGGTACTTCAGAGACACCTAAAGAATCAGTATCTGTTCCTATAGATCGATACAAGCAGGTGTATTATTAGAAAAAACCCAACCTGGTCCAACAGCAACTTCAGTTGCCCGAACCAGAGGTTAGCATTCCTGATTCTGAGCCTTTGAATAGTTCTTTACATGATATTTGTGAACCTAACCCTGATGACTTGCCAATAGCCTTAAGAAAAGCCAAAAGAACTTGTGCAAAATACCCTATATCTCAGTTTGTGTCCACTAAAAGCCTATCAGTACAGCATCAGAGTTTTATTTCAGCAATTGATTCTACCAGAGTCCCTACTTCAGTACAAGAAGCATTAATGGATAAGAATTGGGTTCAAGCCATGCATGAAGAAATGAGTGCTTTAAACAAAAATGAGACTTGGGAAATTGTTGAGAAGCCGAAGGACAAAAGGATAGTTGGGTGCAGATGGATTTACACAGTGAAATATCGGTCTGATAGTACTCTAGACCGGTATAAAGCAAGACTGGTTGCAAAAGGGTACACTCAGAAATATGGGATTGATTATGAGGAAACATTTGCCCCAGTAGCAAAGATGAACACAGTCAGGATCATTCTCTCCTTGGCAGCACACTTTGGATGGGACTTGCACCAATTTGATGTTAAAAATGCTTTTCTCCATGGGAATTTGGAAGAGGAAGTATATATGGACATCCCACCAGGATATGGACCTATCGGTGGAGGGAATATGGTGTGCAAGTTAAGGAAAGCCTTATATAGACTCAAGCAGTCTCCTCGTGCTTGGTTTGGGAGGTTCACCAATGCTATGGTGTCCTTAGGTTATAGGCAGAGCCAGGGAGATCATACCCTCTTTATAAAACATTCCAAAGAAGGCAAGCTTACACTTCTTCTAGTTTATGTTGATGACATGATCATTGCCGGTGATGATGAGGTTGAGAAACAGGTCCTAAAAGAAAAACTAGCTGCACTGTTTGAAATGAAGGACTTAGGGAAGCTGAAGTACTTCCTTGGGATAGAGGTTGCCTACTCCAAACAAGGCTTTATTTCCCAAAGGAAATATGTCCTGTATCTTCTTAAGGAAACAGGTAAGCTAGGTTGCAAAACCACAGGGGCACCTATTGAACAAAACCACAGGATTGGAAACAATGAGGAGAGCCCAAAGCTGGATAAGACACAATATCAGAGACTTGTGGGAAAACTGATATATTTGTCTCACACCAGACTAGACATAGCCTATCTTGTCAGTGTGGTTAGCCAGTTCATGCATGATCCTCGTGAGAGACATATGCTAGCTGTGTATAGAATTCTCCAGTATTTGAAGACAAGCCTGGGAAGAGGACTTCTATTTCGGAAAGAACAAACATTGACCATTGAAACCTATACAGATGCAGATTCTGCCGGGTTAGTTATCGACAGGCGGTCTACCTCAGGTTACTGCATGTTTTTAGGAGGAAACTTGGTGACTTGGAGAACTAAGAAACAAAATGTAGTTGCAAGGTCAAGTGCAGAGGCTGAATTTCGAGCTATGACACAAGGAATTTGTGAACTGTTATGGATGAGAATCATGCTCGATGATCTCCGAATAAAGTATGAAGCGCCTATGAGGTTACTGTGTGATAACAAGTCGGCAATCAACATTGCTCACAACCTGGTTCAACATGATCGGACAAAGCATATAGAGATTGACCGCCATTTTATCAAGGAAAAATTAGATGATGGCCTTATAACTACAGAGTACGTCCCTTCAGAGCACCAATTAGCAGATGTTTTCACCAAGGGGCTTCCCACAGAGCGATTTCAAAGTCTTACTTGCAAGCTGGGAATGATAGATATTCACTCACCAGCTTGAGGGGGAGTGTTGTAATATATCAGCATTAATATCAGATATGTACAGATATGATTTTGTTCTTGTTTTTATTAGGGCTGATTTTTCTCCCTTATTTTTACGATAGCAATCAATAGCATTAGCCTAAATATTGTAACCTTCTCTGTACACAATTATTCAAGGAATAATATTCATACATTCTATAGTTACTTTTTCTTCTGAATCTAATTCTGTTTCTGTTCCTACTATGCCTAGGCCTCAGTCTGTTCATCCTATGCAGACTAGGTCTAAATCAGGAATTCATAAACCTAGAATCTGTCCAACCCTTTTACTTGCTCATCTTGAGCCAACAAATGTTACTCTGGCCTTGGCTAATCCTCTGTGGAAGGCAGCTTTGACTGCTGAATATGATGCCTTGTTGGCTAATAGTACATGGACTTTGGTCTCACGTCCACCTAACAGAACTGCTATTGGCTGCAAGTGGGTTTTTCGCATTAAAGAGAATCCAGATGGTTCTATCAATAAGTATAAGGCATGACTGGTTGCTAAAGCTTTTCATCAACAACTAGGATTTGACTATACAGAGACCTTTTCTCCTCTAGTTAAACCTGTTACAGTCAGAATTGTTCTAACCTTGGCACTCACAAATCATTGGCTGATTCAACAGTTAGATGTAAACAATGCCTTCCTCAATGGTTTTCTCGAGGAAGAGGTCAACATGCAGCAGCATTTTTGAAGACAAGGATAAGACTCTAGTGTGTGAACTCAACAAGGCTGTTTATGGGTTGAAACAGGCACCCAGGGCCTGGTTTGAGAGGTTGGCCAGTACTTTGCTTCATTCTGGGTTCCAATTTAGCAAATGTGACCCTTACCTTTTTGTTCAATTTAGGACTCATCACTGTCTCTTTGTCCTAGTTTATGTGGATGACATAATAGTCACTGGGAGCTCTTTATAGTTGGTACAACAGCTGATGACCAAGCTCAATTAGTGTTTGCTCTCAAGCAATTGGGGACTTTGGACTATTTTCTTGGTATTGAGGTCAAGCACCTACCAAATGGTTCTCTGTTACTCGAGGGAAGTACATTAGTGATTTGCTTGAGAAAGCTCACATGACTGATGCCAAGGGTATCTTAACACCTATGGTTGGAGGCAGTAAGCTCTCTAAGTTTGGAAGTGATTATGTCTCAGATCCTCATCTCTATCGCTCTATCTTTGGTGCCCTACAATATGACTATAACTAGTCCTGAAATCAGTTATAGTGTCAATAAAGCCTGTCAATTTCTTTCTCAGCCTCTTGAAGAGCATTGGAAAGTGGTCAAGTGGATCCTAAGATATCTCAAAGGGACACTAACCTATGATTTATTACTGCAACCTACTTCACCTAATCAACCACTCTCACATCAGGCCTATTGTGATGCTGATTGGGCCTCTGACCCAGATGACCGCAGGTCAACATCTGGTTCTTGTGTTTACTTGGGTCCCAATCTCATTTCATGGTGGTCTAAGAAGCAACCTTTGGTTGTTAGGTCCAACACTGAAGCTGAATACCACAGTCTTGCCAATATTGCAGCTGAATTAATCTGGATTCAGACTCTTCTCAAGGAGCTTAAAGTTGCAGTTTCTACACCTATAATCTACTGTGATAATCTCAGAAATGTCTCTCTCTCTCTCATAATCCTGTCTTACACACAAGAACCAAGCACATGGAGCTGGAGCTGTTCTTTGTCAGTGAGAAAGTACTCAACAAGAGCCTTATGGGCTCCCATATTCCAGCTAAAGATCAGAATGCAGATATTCTTACTAAAGCTTTATCTAATCTTTGTTTTTCTGAGTTAAGAGACAAACTCAGGGTGTTTGATCAATTTGCATTGCTGCACCCACCCTGAGTTTGAGGCGGAAATGTTAGAGTATGTTATGTTACTGCTTTACTTATGCGATTAGTTAGGTATGGTAGTTTATGAAAGTTGTTATTCTGTTAGCATTACAATTGTAATTCTGTTAGGCTTAGCATCTGGATACTCTAGAATGACTAAGGCCCTTGTATAAAACAGTTAAGATCATTTTCAGATCTGAGTTTTAGTTAATGACAGTTACTTTTCTCAGTTTCTCTCTCTCTCTCTCTCTCACACACACACACACACACATGATTTTCCTTCATTTTCTTGCTCTTTCTCACACTTTCTCAGCAACTATGAATTCTTTCATAAAGGAACCACCACATAACAAAAATGAAAAAAAAGAAGAAAATCACCAAAAGTGAGCAAAGCTTGTCAATTTCTCTGTATATCTGACAAAGAAATCCATTTGAAATATCCACTAGCTAATCACCTCAAAGAAGATAAGAACGCCACTTTATCCCACAAAAGTGGTAATGGCAAGAACTCCTTGAAAATTCTGACATTTCTCTCCAATCTTACACACCGATTCATTGCATACATTGCACACAGCCAGAGACCTTGCCTTTACTCCTGCCAAAGCCTCAAAAATGGCGTATGAGGAAATTGTTCCAAACTCTCTGGACAAATCATGTTTTCCCCTAAAATATTTTAAAGTTTGCAGCTCAAATATCTAGACAATGAAAAAATAAATGACTCAAACCAATCAGAAAAAAAACATAGCACAAATATTAGGAGCGTTTGAGCTTTGTGCATTCTGCAAAGTTGCAACTAATTATTTCTATTAAACTTGTTAAGTAAGACGTTAAGGGAGTCCTTACAGTATTTTTTTTTTTGGGGGGGGGGGTGTGGAGGCAGTGGTAGGGTGAACTTTTTTCTCTGTTAATACTGGAAATACAATTCATTTTTTCACTTTATATTAATTTTGACTCTTGAAGCCCATCAATATTGTTTGTTACTTTACTTGCTTTATATAACTTAGCCTTCCGTGTATTTATTATTAAATGATGGTCATTTCCACCAGTATGACTTTCCTCGCTCCCCCTTCCCCATTTTCTTTCAATGCAGCCAAGGAGATCACGAAGTGCATCACTTTTCGCTTTGTCTGCATATCGTGCCATAGTTTTTCGGCCAGATGCAATTTTTGTGCTGCTGAGGAAGGCATATAAAGATTCTGATCTGGGATCTGTTTGTAGGACGGTATTTATCCGTCTTATTTATTTATTTAAATAAATTCTCTTTTTACTTTTGATTGAAAGGAGTAACGTCCTTTTTTTTTAATCCATGCTCAACCCATTGTTGCTAATGTGTTTTTCTGGGTATATATTTGCCTCTATTTCAGGCATCTAGAATTATGCAGAAGCTCATAAATCCTGATACTGAGCAAGATGTATCAAACCCTCAAAATGAAGTAATATCTCTTTCGGAAGAGAAATCAAAATTGGAAGTGTCTAGTCCTTTCACTTTAGTTGATTATTCGAATCTGTTTGGTGAGGAGTTCCAGATGCCAGATGAGCGCTGGGATTGCAGCTATCTTAATATATTAGATATGGGGGCAGTGGAAGAAGGGATCTTACATGTTCTTTATTCTTGTGCATCGCAGGTTCCTTACAGTAAAATGATATATAACTCCTTGGTGCCCATTTTAGTGTCAAAATTTGTAGTATGTTATGTACATTTTTAACACTCTGCAGTTTACAGCCTGTTCTTTGCAGCAAGATGGCTGAGAGAACTTCGGACTTTTGGGCTGCACTGCCACTTGTACAAGCTCTGCTGCCAGGTTGAGTGTTATAAATAAATTGCTCTTGGGGTTTGTAACAGGTTCACAGCATAAAGAAGCCATTTTGGGAATCATTCTGAAATACTGAAAATTTATGAAATGGAAATTTTCTGCTGATCTTTTTTCCCTATTTGAAGGAAGCAGATAATAGTTTTTGCAAATTAGGAGGAAGCCTAAAATAGCATAATTTTACTGCTGCAATGTTATTCTTAGAATATGAAGAACATGAATATTGTATATTATTTCATCAAAAACTGAAGGTTTACGGAGACAGAAATATATAGAGGAGCTTCTATACATTAAATCTAGTCCTAGAAAATAAGCAACTAATTAATAACCTACTAAAAACAATGTCTACACAAAAAAACGTGGAATAAGACCAAGAGGCCACCGTCCATAGTGGCCACCGTCCAACAGTTATCATCTTGCATTGGAATGCCATCCTAGTACAATGATGGTGATCTAGGAAATGGAGGAAAGGAAAAGATAGGAGGTTTTTCTCTTGTTTGGGGGAGGGTGGAGGGGGTGGAAGAATAGGAATTTTACACTGCATTGAGTTACCAATTTGAAGTTCAAATAAAACTCCAAAAAAGAAAAGGCAAGGGCTATACGTATAAGTAAAAAACATTTGTTATTCTCTTATAAGTTCTAGTTACCCCATAGTGCCCACCCCATGGGGAAGAATGGAATTCTCGCAAGAGAAAAGGGATCCTTACTAACTTGGGAGTTAAAACCAAGCGGTCCTTATACCATAAGCACCCTTTAGACACCTGGTAATGAGGATGGGAGGCTAGATTTCGCATCAAATCCTGCAGAATTCCTCTCAACTGATCATCTTTGAGTATTTCCTCCGATAATTCCATCAAATCATGATTGGTGATCAATATTCCATTACCCGCGAAAGGGTATCCGCCACCCTGTTTTCCACTCTCGGTTTGTATTGGATTTCGAAGTCGAATCCCAGGAGCTTGGTTGCCCACTTCAATTGCTCCCCAACCAGCACCCTTTACTGCAACAAAAATTTCAGACTTCGCTGATCTGTACAGATGATGAAATGATGGCCAAGTAGATATTGTTGCCACTTTTGTACCGCAAGGACTATTGCCATTAACTCCTGCTCATACGCTGATTTCACCTTTACCTTCTTGGATAAAGCTTGACTAATAAACGCTAGTGGTTTGCCCTGTTGCATAAGAACTTCCCCAATTCCATAACTAGAGGCATCCATTTCTATCACAAATGGCAAGTCAAAATTGGGCATGGCTAACGTGGGCAGTGTCTCCATGACATCGTTGAGCTTTTGAAATGCATCTTGAGCTTCTTTGGACCACTGGAAATTGTTCTTCTTCAATAGTTGAGTCAATGGCCTAGCAATCACTCCATAGTCCTTCACAAATCGCCTATAATATCCAATAAGCCCCAAAAACCCCCTCAGACTCCTCATATCCATGGGAACGGGCCACTGTTGCATGGCTGCCACCTTATTAGGATCAACAGAAATTCCCTCTGCTGAAATGAGATGGCCCAAATACTCCAATCGAGTAACACCAAAGCAATACTACTTGTAATTTACCCAAAACGCATGGCTCGAGCACCTCAAACACCAAGCGCAAATGATAAATGTGAGAGGGAGGATCAATGCTGTAAATGAGAATATCATAAAAAAGCACCAGCACAAACCTCCTAAGATATGGGTGGAAGATGTCATTCATAAGGGCTTGGAAGGTCGACGAGGCATTTGTAAGTTAGAAAGGCATAACCAAATATTCATAGTGACCTTCATGCGTGCGGAAAGCAGTTTTCGAAATATCACTTTCCTTCATTCGAATTTGGTGGTATCTCGATTTAAGGTCCAACTTGGAGAAGAACTCCGCTCCACCTAGCTCATCCAAAAGTTCTTCTATTACCGGAATTGGAAACTTATTTGGAACAGTGATGCTATTCAAGGCTCGGAAATCCACTCAAAACCTCCAACTTCCGTCTTTCTTTTTCACCAAGATCAATGGGCTTGAATAAGGACTGGTGCTAGGCCTTATCATTCCCGCAACTAACATATCATGTACAAACTTCTCAATTTCAGCTTTGTGGTGATGTGGATGGCAATAAGGCCGGATGTTGGGAATTTGAGATCCTTCCTTTAGGACTATAGCATTATCATAGGGCCTCTTTGGGGGAAGTTTTGTGGTCTCTTTGAATAAGTCATGGTATTCCTCCAACAATTCCCGAACCCCTTCCACACAGGGTTGTTGCTCGGTTATCACCATGCTCATCATGCCAAACTCTGCATAATACCTTTTGCTTCATTTCGTAGCTCCTTCATCATTGCTTTCAACGAAGCCACTATTCTGGACAGAGCTGGATCACCTCTAATCTCCACTTTCTCCCCATCTATTACAACCTCAATCAAATGCTCCTTGAAGCTTGCTAACCATTCGTACCCCAAAACAACATCAACCCTTCCCAAATCAAACAAAAAGAAATCCTGTATCACCTTGAGGGTAGGTAGCTGCAATTCTACCTGTTTGCAGACCCCTTGACTCTTTACTCGTTGATCATTCCCAACTTCCACCGAATACCCATTTGTGGCCTTAGGTTGCAGCTTCAAGTCTCTCACGAAATCATGAGACAAGAAGTTGTGGGAAGCTCTTGAATCCACTAAGACAGTCACCTTTTTATCTCTGATGATTCCCCACAATTTCAGGGATTTCTTAGATGTAACCCTTGCCACATTGCTCATATTTAATTGTAGAGCTGTTGTCTCCTCCAGTTCTTCCACTTTTCCGTCTTCGGGCTCCTTACAATCTTCACCCTCCTCTTGCCCAAGCAAAATCACATGCAACTGTTTGTTCTTGCAAACATGACCTGGAAAGAACTGCTCATCACAGCGGAAGCACACTCCATGACGACGCTTGTCCTGCTCCTCTGCCTCAGTTAGCCTTCGGAACCCCAACCCCCTTCTCTGGTTGTTAGCCGAACTCCCTTCGCCCATCGAACTCAAAGATCCTCTAGCAGCAAATGTTGTTGTCGCACTCGGTAGTGCGTCATTCCTGCGTCTTAAGGAATGGCAGCCACGGTCTTGGACCCAGACCCACTTGCAGCTTCCCCATAAAAGCCCCCACTGCCGGATCTTGGGTACCAACCCATTTACTTGTTAGAGCGGGCTTGTTATAAGTGGGCCCAACCTTGCGAAACGGATAACTCGTAACCCGACCCAATATCTTGTTTCTATCCTCCACCTTTTGAGCCACTGTCATCAACATGTTCAAGTCTCCAGAGCTCATCAGCCTCACCTCAACTTTCACTTTGTCCTTCAACCCATTCATGAAGGCTCCCCTCATGAATTCCTCCTCTGCGTATCTTAATGGAGCTGAGAAAAGCTCGAACTGCTCCTGGTATTCAGCCACACTCCCAACTTGCCTCAACCCCATCAAAACTTTGTAGAGGTTTTCAGAAGACGGGATTTGAAACCTTCTTAGGACTGCTTGTTTGAAAACAACCCAAGAAACGTGTCCCATTCTTGCTTCCCACCACTGGTACCAGTTCAACGCTCTCCCCTCTAAACACACCACTGCTGTCGTCACCTTCTCCTCCTCAAGAACCTGATTGATTTCAAAATAGCATTCAGCCCGATATATCCATCCATAGGGGTCCTCACCACTGAAGTAAGGTACCTCCAGTCTTCTCATCCTTACGCCCTTCCTCCCTTCTTCTTTTTCATAGGGCCCTCCTCCTCGTCTATTGCTTTCGTCTCCCTCCTCCTCTTCGCGACTATTTTGATGCCTCAAAGCTTCTCCAATTTGCTCCCTCACACTCACCATCATCTGATCCATCGCCTGCCTGAGCCCTTACACTTGTCGTTCCATTGCCTTCAATCTATTCTCCATTCTCGTTGATATCATCCAAGCTCCCCAGGACCAGGAGCTCTGATATCATTTTGATAGGAACTGAAAATTATAGGTAGAAAAATGTTGGAGACTAGCTCCTAAACTCAGAGGAAGACCTCTTCAATTAGAGAATTTTCAAGGACAATTGCAGAAACAAATAATTAAAGATAACAATGGGAGCCCTGTAGAAAACAGAGACGTCCCAACCCCTTCCCAATTCCTCCCTAAATTTTGGCCTCCCCTTTACTCTACTCCCTACCCATTTATAACCCACCTTCTGGTGGTATACCACTATCATGTATTGCTATATTCATTTTTGGCTATTACGAAACCAGTTCACTAATCTTTATTTATTCCTTTGTTTATTCTTGACTGTTATTAGCCTTTCCATTTACCTACTGGTGGTGAATCTTCATTTATTCCTTATTGATTGACAGCAGCTTCTGCATTTATTCTCGGCTATTAAGTATTTATTCCCAGCCCATTCCCCTTCTTTCCACCTTTCCTTATAAACGTGGGTTAAAGGCCCATCAGGTAGAAAATATTGTAAAATATAGATGGGGGAGTGGGGAACCCTACAATATTGGTTTGTCTTTTGATAAACTGATATTATTTCTTCTAATAAGTTCTTAGCATAGATGAAAATTTCAATTTCCTAATTCAATGGTATGGAAACATCAATTTTAAGTTGTTTTACATTTTTATATCAAAGATCTCATTCGGCAGCATGAGGAATTTATGCTTATTCTAAATTAAGTTAGTTCTTAGCATGGATGAAAATTCCAGTTTCCTAAATCAATGGTATGACAACATAAAGTTCTAGTTGTTTTACATTTTGACAACAAAGATTGTTTTTGGGAATGTAAGGGATTTAGGCTCATTCTAAATAAAGGTATGTGAAAATGGAAATATGGAAATTTGCTAAGTTGTGCAGTCCCACTCTCAATGTTATTTTGTAGAACTAATGTATTACTTATTCTTTGAATTTTCTTTTGAATATGAACACTGTACATTATTTCATCTACTGAATGTTTACAAAAAGATATATATAGGGAGCTGTACGTTTAAACTAGTCCCTAGAAAACAAAATAATCAAGCCTAGAAAATAAGCAACATTAAAGCACCAAAAATCAATGTAAAAACATGAAAAATGTGGGAACAACACAAGACGCCACTGTCAACACAGTTTTCCACACTTCCCCTCAAGTTGGTGAATATGCATTCTCCATGCCCAGCTTGGATACAATCGCCTAAAGTATTGGACTGGTCAACCCTTTTGTAAGTACATCAGCAAGCTGACCTTGTGTAGACACATAGGGTGTACAGATTAAACCATTCTCCAGTTTTTCTTTGATAAAATGTTTGTCAACCTCAATATGCTTTGTTCAATCCTACTGTACCGGATTATGAGCTATGTTGATTGCAGACTTGTTATCACAATAAAGTCTCATCGGACCATCCCAGTTGATTTTCAAATCTTCAAGAATAATATTTAACCATAGTAGTTCACACACCTTGAGCCATAGCTTTGAATTCTGCCTTCGCACTAAATCGTGCTACCACATTCTGTTTTTTACTTCTCCAAGTCACCAGATCTCCACCAAGAAAAGTGCAATATCCTGTAGTTGATTTTTTGTCCACTGGTGATCCGCATAATCAGCATCAGTGTATGCCTCAAGTATCACACCTCCATTTCTCTTAAATAAAATGCCTTTTCCTGGTGTTCCTTTAAGGTACTATAATACTTGATATGTTGCTTGCAAATGAGATTCTTTTGGATTGTGCATGAATTGGCTAATCACACTTATTGCATATGCTATATCCGGTCGTGTGTGGGATAGATAAATAAGTCTTCCCACCAGAGGATGATACATTTCTTTGTCAACTGCAACATATTCCTTTGCATGTCCAAGTTTCATATTAGGATCTATAGGAGTACTTGTCTGTTTGCATGCTATATGACTTTTTCTTTTAGGAGATCCATAACATACTTTTGTTGGGAGATGAATATACTTTTCCTAGAATGAGCAACCATAATTCCAAGAAAGTATTTCAACCTTCCTAATGCTTTAATTTCTAGCTCCTTGGCTAAGCACTAACTCAGAATATGTTTCTCCTTGGCATCATCTCCTGTTACTATTATGTCATCAACATAGACCAAGAGAGCTGTGACTCCCCTTGAAGGAGAGTGTTTAACAAACAGTGTGTGATCCCCTTGGCTTTGTTTGTACCCCATAGGTAACATAATTCTAGAAAACCTTCCAAACCACACTTGCGGTGATTTTTTGAGGCCATATAAGGCCTTTTTCAACTTACACATAGTATTCACATGCAAATTCCTCCCATATCCTGGTGGGACTTCCATGTAGACTTCTTCGAGATCTCCATGTAAGAAAACATTCTTGACATCAAACTGTTATAAATCCCAACCATAATTAGCTGCCAATGCCAATAATACCCGAACTGTGTTCATCTTTGCAACTGGTGCAAAAGTCTCCTGGTAATCAATTCTATAAGTTTGGGTATATCCTTTGGCAACTAATCGTTCCATATACCTCTCTATGGATCCATCTGCTCTATATTTCACAGTATACACCTATTTACAGCCCATAATTTTCTTCTCTGTTGGTAACTGCACTAGCTCCCAGGTTTTATTCTTTTCCAATGCCTCCATGTCCTCATTCATGGCTTGTTTCCGTTTTTCATTGGACAAGGCTTTGGTTAGGGTGGTAGGGATGACAATGGTATTTAGGCTTATAAGGAAAGCTTTATGGGATGGTGAAAAATTATCAAAGGACAAGAAGTGTGCAAGAGGGTATAGTGGTCGTTTTGTGCACTCTTTAGTTCCTTTTCTGATGGCTATAAGGAAGATTTTGGTCACTACTATCAACATGAAATTCAGTTTCATCTTGCAATGAAGGGTTAGAAACTATTACCTTATTCGAAGTCTCCGAGTTGGACTCTTGGGCCTGCACAGGTTTAGGAACAACCATTTTCCTTCTTGTGAACACCTTGCCTTTGCCATACCTCACATTCTCAAGAGCAGACTCAACTACTGGGTCAGGAATGGTTTTGGATACATGTTCAACTGTGATTTCAAGAGGAGGATTAGAGACAACAGGAAGGTCACGAGAAGGACCATTAGACACAGAATTAGGGACAACAGGAAGGTCATGAGAAGGACCATTAGCCATAAGAAGTAAGGACAAGTCAAGCAAGAAATCTTCCTTATCTTCCCTCATTGACTTCTCCCCCTGAAGATAAGGATGGGAAAAATAAGGCTCCTCTTCACTGAATGTAACATCCATGGAGACAAATTTTTTTGGATGGAGGGTGATAACACTTGTATCCTTTTTGGGTCGAAGAATAGCCCACAAAGACACATTTTAGAGCTCTCGGATCGAGTTTCCCTATGTTTGGACTGTGAATATGGACAAAAGATACACATCCAAAAATCGTAGGGAGAAGATTATTAGAAGTGTGTAGATCGGGATATAAAGTGGAGAGGAAATCCATCGTACTCTTGAATCCTAGGACTTTAGTGGGCAAGCGATTTATAAGATGAGTAGCTGCCAGAACAGCTTCCCCCCAAAAAGACTTGGGGACATTTCTCTGAAACAATAAGGCTCGGGTTTTTCCAAGAAGATGACTTTTTTTCCGCTCTGCTAACTCGTTTTGTTGTGGGGTATGAACACAGGATGATTCATGAATTATTCCTTCTTTCTGGAAATAATGCATGAGAGTCTGATTAAAATAGTCCTTAGCATTATCGGACTTGAATTGCTTAATACCCATCCCAAATTGATTTTTAATCATTGAACAAAAATTTAGGAGAACAGTACTAATATCAGACTTATGTTTGAGCAGAAAAATCCAAGTAACACGAGTACAGTCATTAATAAAAGACACAAACCATCTTGTTCTAGAGATTTTAGGAATAGAAGAAGGACCCGAAACATCACTCTGAATAAGAGAAAAAGGAACATGACTTTTTGTATTACTAATTTGAAAATTGATTTGTTTATGTTTGGCAAGTTCACATACATCACAATGAAATTGTTGAACATCAAGACCTTTAAACAAAGAAGGAAAAAAACTCTTAACAATAAAAAAGGATGGATGACCTAATCTATGGTGAACAAGACAAATTTTGTCTTTTTTGGTTGAAAGAAGTTCTGAGGTAAAGGAATATCTTGGTCCTGTTTATCTGACAAGGTGCTTCAAGGAGGTAAAGGCCATACTGCTCCCTAGCACGTCCAATCATCTTCCTCAAATCTTTGTCCTGAAAAACACACTGATCATTGTAAAAAACCACATTGTAAGATAAATTTTCAATTAATTTCTGAACAGAAATTAGATTTGTGGACAATTTAGGGGCAAGAAGGATATTTTTTAAGGTCACTAGGGAGCTTAGTTGGACATCTCTTTCTCTGGCTACAGTGGTCAAGGAATCATCAGCTGTGGATATTTTCTTACTACTTGGGTATGGAGAATAGGTGGAAAATATGGTGGGGTTGTTGGTCATATGGTTTGTGGCTCTTGAATCCATAATCCAGGAGTTGGTAAAAATAGTACCCAAGACATTGAATCCAACAGAAAAAGATAACTTACCTGAATAAGTCAAAGAACAAGTACCTGAGAGCTTTTCAAGGCTGTGTAAAGAGAATTTGGAAACCTCACCTTCGGTTGATATCGTGAGAGACAAAACAGAACTGTAAAAAATGTCAGAGAAGATGAACCCTCTATCCAAACAACTTGGGACTAGAGTTCCGACCACTAGAACAAGAGCAGGGGTCATCAGCGAGTTGAATGGAACCAATGACGTCACTTTCCGGTGACTGGAAGGTGGCGTATGACTCCCACGGGCCGAGAACTTAAAACGTTTGTGGCGGCGCGTGACAAGGTCTTCGACGGTGGCACTAAGGAGGATGGCTATGAAGGCCTTGGTTGGGTTTTGGGTGCAAGGTTTGGTTGGCAATGAAGGCTAGCCAAATGAAGGTGCATTGAAAAACAGAGATTGGTTGGCAATGAAGGCCTACTGGAAAAAAGGTTGGCAATGAAGGCCGACTAGAAAAAAAAAGGGCTTAGTGGAAAATAGAGACCGTCCCAGATCGAAACTTCTCTAATACCATCTTAGAATTTTCTTTTGAATATGAACACTGTATATTATTTCATCTACTGAATGTTTACAAAAGAGATATATATAGCTAGCTATACATTTAAACTAGTCTCTAGAAAACAAACTAATCAAGCCTAGAAAATAAGCAACATTAAAGCACTAAAAACAATGTAAAAACATGAAAAACGTGGGAACAACACAAGAAGCCACCGTCCAACACAGTTTGATCATTCTCCTTTAAATTTTTAATTAAAATATTATGGAAGGAGAAATTGAATGTGGATTTGGAACAAATTTAAGATCTTCAGTTTTTGTTTTCAATTTTCATTGTAAGTAAGATTGTCATGGCTATTATGACTGCTTTTACCTAAATTGCTTTCTTAAATGTTTGATTTTTGATCTGTTGGATTTTGGTAGCTCTACGCCCATGGGTGAGCAATCCTTTTGACGTTGTTGATGACACTTTTTCTCAATGGAAGCAACCTATTGTACAACAGGCCTTATCTCAGGTTATATTTGAAAAGCTTTTATATGGAACCAATTGTCTAGATGTTTTTAATGTGTTCTTTGAGGCATCTTTAAACTTTGTTCTGCTGATGTGTGTCATATGTACAGATTGTTGCTACAGCAACATCAGCCGCATATCGTTCACTTCTTCATGCTTGTGCTGGTTATCTGTCTTCATATTCGCCATCTCATGTTAGTTAACCAGCTATTTCTATTTCTTAATTTTAAACTAGAATCTTTTTATTTATTTTCATCTATATTCTGTGGTCTTCTGCTTGATTTGTAAGCTATATAATTGTATCGCATCTTCAGTCAACCTAGCTCTTTTTTTCTTCTACCTTCTGATGTAAAACAATTTATTGGAGGTTGGATTAAGTAACTATTGATAAAAGAAGAAATTCATTAAGACGAAGATAAGAAAATAGTAGGGATCACCTCGTTAGTTGGGAGGTTTGTTGTAGACCTAAGAAGGAGGAGGAGTTGGGTCTTGGTAACTTGGTGTCTAAGAATATTGCTTTGGCAACTAAGTGGCTTTGGTGTTTTCCTCTTCAACTGTTTTCTTTATGGCATCAGGTGATTAGAAGTAAATATGGTTTGCATTCGAATGGGTGGGACACCAATTCTGCAGGTAGAGCAACTCATGCTAGTCCTTGGAAATTTATTTCTTAGGATTGCCTTCTTTTTCTTCTCTTTTATCCTTGCATCCGGGTGATGGATCTCGTATAAAGTTTTGGGAAGATGTTTGGGTTGGTAGTGTCCATCTTTATGAGGCTTTGTCACCTTTCTTCCTTACACAATGCTCCTGTTTGTCAATTTTATTCTCAGATTAATCTCTCTTGGAATTTTCATTTTTTTAGAAACTTGCTTGATAGAGAGGTTACTGAGCTTCAAACTCTCGTCTTTGCTTGAATCTATCCATTTTTCTTCTCTTCCTGATACTATAACTTGGACTCTTGAATCTTCTGGATCTTTCTGTTGTAAATCTTATTTTCAGTACTTGACTCATCTCCTCATAGAGAAAAATTCCTCTTGGAAAAGCCCATTTGGAAGTCTAAAGTTCCCTTAAAGGTTAAAGCTTTTGTCTGGATTGCTGTTCTGAATAGAATTAACACTAACGACATGCTTTAGAAGCGAAAACCTATCATTGCTTTGTCTCCTAATATGTGCTTAGTGTGCTGCTCTGCTTTGGAATTAGGGGATCACCTCTTTTTGCATTGTTTTGCAGCAAATTATCTCTGGAACAAGTTTTTTGTTTTTTTTGGAGAGGTATGGGTCTGCCATAAGGATTTGCATCATTTTATTCTAACTAAGTTTAGAGGTTTTGGCTCCCGCAAAGAAGCAAAGATCCGTTGGCAGTGCTCTATCTTTGCTATTTTGTGGTGTTTATGGTTGGAAAGGAATGCTAGAATTTTTAAGGGGCTTTTCTCAAGTTTAGACTTTGTTTGTGATAGGGTTCTCTTTTTGGCTTCTCTTTGGTGTTCAGCTCATGGTTTCTTTGTTGGTGTTTCTTTGGTAGACATGCAGAGAGATTTGGTTGCTTTGTTGCATGAACAATCTCATAGGTTTTAGCTGTGATTTTTGAGAGGATTACTTATCCTCGTTCTTTGTACTTCTCTTCTCTCTTCTAATAATATTTCTTTTTCTTTCAAAAAAATAATAATCAAAACTACACCAAAAGCACCTGTCCAAACCCAAGTGACAAAAGCACATGTCTAAACCCAAGTGCCTGAACCCCTCTATCCAACAAGTGAAACTACACCAGAAACCCAAGTGGCTGAACCCCCTTATCTTATTAAACCAAGTTCTCCTCCCACTACTCAAGCGGATAAAAATCTACTGGTTTACTCAAGGAGGCAGAAAACTTAATGGAATCAGAATCCTACACACCCCCAAAGCAAAGTCAAGAATTTGACCAGGCTCCAGAGCTTCCAGAAGTTCATCCAGGTAACAGCTCCTAACCCAGAACTTGATATTCTTGTACAGAATTTCTTGATCTTGATATGCCCATTGTAGTAAGGAAAAAAGTGAACATCTTATTGGGAATTATGTGTCTTATGAGAACTTGGCACAGGGTTACGAAGCCTTTGCTACTTCTCTTGACAACATTCAGATACCATGAGATATCCAAGAGGCACTTCAACAACCAGAATGGGCGGCTGTTGTAAACGAGGAAATTCATGCATTGGAAAAGAATGGTGCTTGGGAACTTTCAATACTGCCAGAAGGAAATAAATCAGTCGGGTGCAAGTGGATTTTCTCATTCAAATACAATACGGATGTGAGCGTGAACAGGTACAAAGCTCGGTTAGTAGCAAAGGAGTTCACTCAATCCTACGGTGTTGACTATGACGAAACATTTGCTCCAGTAGCCAAACTTAATTCATGCTGAGTTATCCTTTCCCTAGATGGTCACGTGGAGAAGTAATAAGCAATCTGTGGTAGCATGGAGCAGTGTTGAAGCTTAACAGAAATAACCAGCGATGAAGGTTGGTATCGTCGGCAATGAAGGCCAAACGATTAACAAGGCAAGGCAGAGTAGAAACGCAGATGTTTCAGAGTGAAGGAGAAATAGAGGCAGTCGCAAGAAAGAACCACTTTGATACCATGTAGAAAATATTGTATGTGGAAAATATTGTATTTTTCCTTAATTTGAAGGATTACAACATGGTAGTATATATAGGAGATTAGGAAACAACTGTACACTAATAGTACACTAATCTAGGCTTAGAAAACAAGCTATTTGTTGAAAACTATGTAAATAGTGTCTAGATTCGTTGTATAGGTTAACCAAATTATAACCAAATCATGTAATTATGGTAATTAGAATCTTTGTATTTATTGCAATAGGTCTATATAATTCAGCCTCTTTTGTGTAGTTTAGACACATGGTTTTCTTCATATGTCCTTCTCTTTTCTCTCTTTCAACATGGTATCTTTCTCTCTCTCAATATGGTATCTAGAGCGTAAAAAAAGGTATTCCTAGAATTGTGCATGCTCAATGAGCCCATTGTTCTCTGGTGAATTTTTTTTTTCTTCTAAACCGTGTTTCCAGTCCGGTTTACCGGCCTTTCTCCTCCTGCTGTGTCCTGTTTCTAGCAGACTCATCTCCTTTGTTGCTGTCTGCTGCTGCTTGTCGTTGTCAGCTGCCGTCCGTTGCTCCGGCCGATGAACCCACCACCAGAATCACCTCTCCCTGTTTGGCCAGAACCCAGAAGCTTGACCTTAGCAACCCCACGACGCGCCTACACGCGCCGTCAATAGTACCCGCGCATAACAATGCACGCCGCTTTCGCCGGCGCATGGGCCACCCCCTCCGACTGTTGTTTCAGTGCCATGCTCGCCATTCTCTCCTCTTTCTGGATCTGCCCTTACCTTTTGTGTTCATGACTGTTTGTCGCGACCCCTTATTGAATCGGTGCATTTAGGTACTGCTGGTTGTGTTTTTTGGCTTGTTGTTTACTGATCCATGGCTAGTTCTACCTCCTCAGATAGCTCTAAGGACAACCCGAAGGTTGAGTATGCAGATTTTTTATAGTTGTTTACACAACGTAAGTCCTCTGGTTCCTCTGCTTCAACCGCTGCCTATGCCGACTTTCTGAAGTGGTTTGAGTAACATCAGACCTCTTGTTCCACTGCCTTTGTTGCACATATTGGTACTTCATTTGCTTGTCTCTCTCGTTCCCCATCCATTGGTACTTGGGTTCTTGATTTTGGTGCGAATGACCACATTTTTGGTAATAAGACTCTTTTCTCCAACCTTTCTCACAATGGTTATTTGCCTACTGTCACTTTAGCAAATGGTTCTAAGTCCCAATCCCAAGGGATCGACACTACCCATCCCTTCCCTTTTAGTAGACTTTGTCCTTTATGTTCCTGGGTTTCCTTTTAATTTGCTTTCCATTAGTCGTTTGACTCAGTCTCTTAATTGTATAATTACCTTTACTAAAGATTCTGTCATTATGTCCATTCTTAACTCTCCAGGTGGTGCTTTATCCCATCTTGGGTGGAGACAAGCTATGATCGATGAGATGTGTGTCCTTCAAAGCAGTGGTACTTGGGAACTTATTCCTCTTCCTCCCGGGAAGTCTGTTGTAGGCTGTTGATGAATTTATATAGTCAAGGTTGACCCTGATGGCAAGATTGTTGACACTTATATGGATCCAAATGCTAAACTTCTACCAAATCAAGAGGAGCCACTCTTGGATCCAGGAAGATACAGAAGATTAGTTGGAAAATTGAACTATGTCACTGTTACCCGTCCTAACATCTCCTTTGCGGTTAGTGTGGTAAGTCAGTTTCTAAATTCACCTTGTGATGTTGATTGGGATGTAGTGATTCGCATCCTAAAGTATATTAAAGGAGCTCTTGGAATAGGCCTTGTCTATGAAGATAAGGGTCACAGTCTGATTGTTGGATACTCAGATGCTGATTGGACAGGTTCTCCTCTTGATAGAAGATCCACTTTTGGGTTTTGTGTATTCATCGGGGGTAATCTGATATCCTAGAAGAGTAATAAACAAAATGTGGTCGTAAGATCAAGTGCCAAAGTAGAATATCGAGTCATGACCTCAGCTACTTGTGAACTCATTTGGTTAAAACAACTACTTAAAGATCTTCAATTTGGGGAAATTATGCAAATGACACTCATTTGTGATAATCAAGCTGCATTACATATCACCTCTAACCCATTGTTTCATGAGAGGACCAAACATATTGAGATAGATTGTTATTTTATTAGAGAAATGATCCTATCTGGAGACATCACCACTAGCTTTGTCAATTCAAATGATCAACTGATAGATGTTTTTACTAAGTCTTTGAGAGGTCCTCGGATAAGCTATATTTGTGACAAGCTTGGTGCATATGACCTATATGCTCCAGCTTGAGAGGGAGTGTTGAAAACTATGTAAATAGTGTCTAGATTCGTTGTATAGGCTAACCAAATCATGTTATTATGGTAATTAGGATTTTTGTATTTGTTGTAATAGGTCTATATAATTCAGCATTCGTTGTGTAATTTAGACACAGTTTTCTTCATATGTCTCTCTCTTTTCTCTCTTTCAACACTAATCAAGTCCTAGAAAATAAATAAGAGTTAAAGCTCTAAAAACAATGATAGATGAACCAACCGGCCAACCATCTAACTGGCCAATCGTCCAAACAGGGTAGATATCACAACAAAACCCTCTTCCTTCTCAGGATGACAATAAACCTCCCAACTTACGATATGATCATTTCATGTCTCTGAGCTCTCTTGTACACCTGACCAAAGAAAATCTCTCAAAATCTTCTTCATTGTATGGGCTACTCCCACATGAATATGGAGCAAAGATAAGTAGTAGAGAGAAATGCTTGAAACACAGCCTGAATAAGGCTATTCATTCCTCTGAGACAAAATAAGCCTGCTTCCAAATCGTTTCCAATTGTGTAGGTGCTTAGAGATCTTTTTAACAACTCGATCTCAAAATGAAGCTTCTTGATGATTTCTACCCAAGGGGACTCCCAAATAAGTAAGAAGCCACTCCAAAATCTGACACAACCAGCCAGTGAAGCTAAAGAAGAGAATCTGAGTATTTACATTAATACTAGCCAAACCACTTTTGGACAGATTAATTTTTAACCTAGAAGATATCTCAAAAAGCTGAAACAGAGAGAGAGCACTCTCAAAGCTTTCTCTATTCTCATCTAAGTGCAAGATGGTATTATCAGCAAATAGAAAATGATAGACCACAACTGCATCCAAACCCAATGTCTTTATTTTTTGTGAGACCTCTGTCGTCTCTCAATTGCTCTAGAAATTAAACAACTAAGTACATCCAATGCGAAACTAAACAGAAAAGGTGACAAAGGATCTCCCTGCTTTACAATCAATGTTAAGTATCATAGAAAATGTAGCAGTCAAGAGACAACTTGATATCCATCTTCTCAACCCAGAGCCAAAACTATTCTTCTTCATACCTTTTTAAAAAAACCCAAGCTGGCTTGATCATAAGTGTTACAGATATAAAACCAATCTTGGGCCTCCATCTTATAGCTTAAGCTTTTACAAGAGTTGGTTTTTGACATAGTATCAAACGGTTTATGACCAAGTTGTTAGGAGTTTGATCTTTGCTGCTTTGATTCTTCATAATTAAGTTTAATTTCAGCACAAGATGAAATGGGTGTCTGCGTTGTCCATGCTTCAAGCTGAAAGCTCTCTTGCATGAGGAGGCATGTTAGAGATTTGAAGCCAATATTGGGCCTCTACCTAATAGCTTAGTCTTTTTGGAGAGTTGCTCCTGGACAATAAGCTTTCTCAAAATCCAACTTGAGCACTTTGTCTTCTTCTTTGCCTCACATCATCGTACAGTTCATTCGCCAACAATGCAACCTCCAAAATATGTCTACCTGCAACGAAAGCACTTTTGACTCAGAAACTGTGTCTCCCAACACCTCTTTCAAAAGATAGAAAGTTTCTTTGTAATGATTTCGTACAAATTGGTGGAAGGGGTCTGTAATCTTGAACTCTAACAGATCTATCTATTTTAGTAACCAAATATAACAGATCTATTGATGTTGATTCTTTTGTGGATTGCAATTGATGGATGCTTCGGGATTTGAAGGTATGGAGTGCCTATGCAGATTGATGCAGATCTGAACATGATCCCATTGTATACCTTAGTTGGCCTTTACAAGCTTCTCATTTAATAAATCAGAATTTGTATAGAATTGGATCCAGTCGTTTAAAAATTTGACACAATTTTTCTGTGCCTTTAATTTTTGGTTTTCTGTGCCTTTACAAGTTTCTCATTTAATAAATCCGGTATGACACGGGTATGGTACGTGGATATGGGATTTTCTTAAAAAGTAGGATATGGTTACTGCAAGATTCAAGACAACACATATGTATAATTTCGTAAAATATAATAAAAGCATGTAAATCCATTATAAAACCATTGTAAGAAATCATAAAACATGGCAACCCCTGAACACGCAGCAGAGAGCAGACTCACATTGTCGTAGCCCATAGGTGGAAGTCGTTGTGGCAACTGGAGCGGTAGAGTTGCAGTTGGAGAAGGAAGTTGCAGAATCGCCGACCAACCCAACATCAGAACTCAGAAGAAACAGGGTGAATGGGTGATCTTTGCGACTATAAGTATAAGGCTAAGGTGCGTTAAAGAGTCTGAAACTCTTGGGTTCTCAAAACGTAATCGTTTGGTCCCAAAAATTTTGAAATTTTCGTGCACCCTTGTTTCAGCATAGAAACACCACATTTCCAGCTGTTCTTAGCTGTTTCATCCCGTTTCAGAGCATGTCCAAAAAAAAAGTCAACCCGTATGCACCCTGCCATTAAGAACACGCACCTGCACCCGGGATGTGTTGGACACCGTTACGGTAGGCTGAGAGCTATACCAGTGCTTCATAGGACAATTTTCTGAGAGGAATGGTGTAATAATTATTGCTAGTGTAAAATATAAACCAGATAGATATAGTAGCATATCTGTTGTAATATCAACAATTTATATATGTGGAGACGCCTACTTGCTATCTAATTTCATGTTCTACATGAAATAATTTACTTGCGTCTTGATTAATGGCTGACTTGACCTTAACTTTCGTATAGGCTAGGGCTGCATGTGTGCTGATTGATCTTTGCTCTGGTGTGCTAGCACCATGGATGACTCAGGTGATTGCAAAGGTATGCTAGAACCTTATTCCATATGTTTCGAGAAATTTTCAAAAATGTCCCCCTCATGTTTAAATTGTGTTATATGTGGTGCTTGTTCAGAATCGGTATCTGTTCTTTTTTGGTGAATTTGCGGTGTGCTCCACATCATTGGACCAATTTTTGGTGACTAGTTTTAATGGTTTTGTTCAAAGTAAGGAGGTTAAGTTTTTATGGCAATGTGCAATCTATGCTACTATTTGGTTTTGGTAGGAGTGTAATGTTTATATATTCAGGGTGTTTTCTTTGGCTTAACAGCTAACTTGGTTAAGATTAGGTGTTTGGCTTCTATTTAAACCAACCCTTTGATTAAGGGTGTTTCCCTAACATATTTGCTGAGGGATTGGCTAGCTTTGCTCCATTGATGTTTTCTCTTTTTCTTTGTTGTTTTTGTATCCTGTTAAGAGAAAAGAGAGATGGAGAAGGAGAAAAGCATGAGAGGTAAAACAGAAAACGAGAGTAGCTAACTTGTTATGATTAACCACCCTAACACTATATTTATATTAAACTATTAGAGCTATTGATATACAAAAGCAAGGCCCATCCCAATAGATCAAACCTAATTATATTTCACTAACACTCCCCCTCAAGTTGAAGCATACATATTGATCATACTCAACTTGTTACAAATATAGTCAACTCTACTTTGATTGAGTGCTTTGGTAAAGATATCTGCAAGTTGTTCTCCTGTCTGTACATGTCCAGTAACAACAAGACCCTGTTGAACCTTTTCTTGCACAATGTGACAGTCAGCTTCAATGTGCTTTGTCTGTTCATGAAAAACGAGATTTGAGGCAATAATAATAGCGACTTCACACCACAACTTCATAGGCATTACACTCTCAAGTCCAATCTCACTAAGAAGATGATGAATCCACACCAATTCACAAGTAGCTTGGGCCATGGCCCTATATTCTGACTCGGGACTAGAACGAGCAACAACACTCTGTTTCTTACTCCTCCAAGAAACAAGGTTACCTCCAACAAGAACACAATAGCTTGAAGTAGATCTCGTATTTGTGGGAGAACTGGCCCAATCAACATCGGAGAACCCCTCTATCATATTATGTCCATGATCTCTATACAAGACACCACAACCTGGAGCCCTTTTTAGATACCTCAATATATGAAGAATAGTCTCCCAATGAGTGGTTCGGGGAGATGACATGAATTGGCTAACCACACTAACAGTGAAGGCAATATCAGGACGAGTAACAGTGAGGTAGTTAAGTTTGCCAATTAACTTTCTATATCGTTCAGGGTCAGGCATAACATCTCCATCATCTAATAAGAGTTTAACATTAGGGACCATAGGTGCTTCAACAGGTTTGGCTCCAAGCATACCTATTTCTCTGAGTAAATCAAGCACATACTTCCTATGAGTAAGAAAAATACCCTTCGAACTCCGCATCACTTCAATGCCTAAGAAGTATTTCAAAGCACCCAAGTCCTTAGTCTGAAATTGTGTTTGGAGAAAGACCTTAAGCTTTCTGATCCTAATCTCATGGCTCCCAGTAATGATAATATCATCTACATAAGCCACCAAGAAAAGACAGCCACCCTGGGAGCATCGAAAGAATACTGAATGATCAAAGGTACTTCTCTATAGCCCAAACTGAAGAACAACTTGACTAAAGTGCCCAAACCATGCTTGTTGACCTCTTTAGTCTGCAAACTTTACCATTCTCCCCCTGAGCAATAAAACCAGGAGGTTGCTCCATATATACCTCCTCTTGTCGGTCGCCATGGAGAAAGGCATTCTTGACATCAAGTTGGTACAAGGGCCAATGATGACTGGCTACAAGAGAGATAAAGATACGAACAAAGGCAAGTTTAGCAACAGGAGATACATCAAGAAGGCTCCTGAACAAGGATTACTCTTTGAAGGTAAAGGGAATACTCAAATAATTTGATACTGTGATGCAGATTGGGCAGGTTCCCCTATTGATAGACATTCCACATCAGGATATTGTGTCCTTGTTGGTGGAAGTCTTGTTTCATGGAAAAGTAAAAAGCAAAATGTTGTTGCACGGTCTAGTGCAGAAGCTGAATATCGAGCTATAGCTATGGTCACTTGTGAGCTTATTTGGATTAAACGACTTCTTCAGGAATTGAAGTTTGGAGATGTTCAACAAATGAAACTATGTTGTAATAATCAAGCAGCTCTTCACATAGTGTCTAATCCTGTGTTTCATGAAAGAACTAAACATGCTGAAATTGATTGTCACTTTGTTTGAGAGAAGGTCCTTTCTAAGGAAATTATTATTGAATTTGTTAGTTCAAATGATCAACTAGCAGATATCTTTACAAAACCCCTTAAAGGACCTCGAAGCCATTATATTTGTTGCAAGCTTGGAGCATTTGACTTATATGCTCTAGCTTGAGGGAGAGTGTTGGAAATAACGGTATAGGAAATAGAAGTAGTTAATGATGATTCATTAGATTCATTCATGTACATAGGAAATAATATTCTTGAAAACGCAAAGTTGTATGTATTTCACAGTGTATATATATATATCATTCTTGCTGAGTGCTAATCACTCAAGCAATTCGAAAATTTTCTCATCTAAATTCTCTAAGTCTCTAAAGTTTTTTTCAACTACCATTAAGAACAGTTGAAGGAAGACGATTAATTAAATAACATGTAGCAGACACAACATCAACCTAAAAGTGTTTAGAAACTTTCATTTCAAACAAAAGAGCACGAGCAACTTCAAGTAAATGTCGATTCTTTTTTTTCGCCACCCCATTTTGTTGAGAGGTGACAATGCATGAGGTTTCATGAATAATGTCATGTTCTTGCAAAAAAGATAGAAAAGGGGTGACAAGTATTCTTTAGCATTACTAGAAGAGTGCGAATAGTAATATTAAATTGAGTTTGAACTTCAGCACAAAAGGAACGAAATATATTAAACACCTCTGACGTTTTTTCATTAAATAAAGCCAAGTAACACGAGAGTAATCATTGACAAAAGTAACAAAATAAGCTTTAGACTCAATTGGACAAGGCCCATAAATGTCTGAATGAACTAAAGTAAAAGGAGAAGCAACACGCTTATTGACTCTAGGAGGAAAAGATCCTCGATGGTGTTTAGCAAATTGGCAAGACTCACAATTCAAAACAAATGAAGACTCTAAACTAGGACACAACTTCTTCAATGTCTGCAAGGGTGGATGTCTAAGCCGGCAATGAAGATGAAACAGAGAAATGGAAGTAGAACAAGCAACCGACAGTGGTCTCGAATTGGCAGACTCCAAAACATATAAGCCATTGGATTCACGACCTCTACCAATCACCTTCTTCATCCCAAGATCCTGAAATAAACAATATGTAAGAAAGAAGTGAACACTACAATTCAGACTATTGGTAATTCTACTGACAGACAAAAGATTAAAAGCAAAATGCGGTAAACATAGGACAAAATGTAAGGGAAGAGAGGACGAAGGATTGGCAACCCCACTACCTATAATAGGGGCTGAGGAACTATTAGCAAGAATGACATTTGGTAAGGAAGAATTGGGAAGAAAAGAGGAGAGAATACCAGTATTACCTGTCATATGGTCTATTGCACTAGAATGAATGACCCATGTTCGGGAGGAAGAAGTGAGACTAGCAGTGGGATTACCTGACTAGACGAGTAGCAGTGGAAGAAGGACCAATACCCTGTGAGGCCTGGAACTGAGTGTAAGCCTCAAATTCAGCACTCGACATAGTAATGGTTTTGAGACCCTGTGTTTGAGGAGCAGTGACAGCTGTAGGTAGGAGACCTTCTTGAGTTGCTGTATGAGCATAACGCTGACCTTGGGGAACCGGGTTTCCCATTCAACTTCCAACAATTCTTCTGAATATGGCCTTACTCCCCACAATAATAACAAAGATAAGAACCACCATCATAGCCACCAGAAAAACTACCATCATGACCACAAAAACGACCACCTGTTCTACCATGACTACCACGACCTCCACCTCTACCTGTTCTACCGCCACCACGACCAACCAAAGCAGCCAGTAATCCAGAAGAAGAATCAGAATGCAACTCATGATGAGTGTGCATAAGGCAGCGATAAACATTAGCAAGGGTCATATGATCAGAACCAGTCAATAGTTAATCACGAGCGGCACTGATTTCAGAGGATAATCTAGACAAGAAACTCACAACTGCCAACTGTTCCCGCTGTAAGCGCATTTGTTTAACATTAGTAGAGATAGGTTGGAGGTCATTTAATTCCTCATAGGTACGCTTAAAGTCACTAAAATACCCATGAAGAGACTTATCTTGCTGTGTTGGTCTATGAAACGCCTATGACACCTCATAAAGACGAGTTAAGTTGGCTTTCCTAGAATAAAGAAACTCCATATACTCCCATAACTCTTTCACAGTGTCACAATGAGAAACAACATACTTAATGGAAGTATCAAGAGTTTTGTTGATCATACCAAAGAGGCAGTTATCTTCCCGCAACCACTGATCATGTCTGGTTGTGGATGTTGGTGGGTCATCTATCAGATGATCTTCTTTCTCAATCCCAGTGGGAAACATGGTAATATTTTTATGCCATTCCGCATAGTGCTTCTCGTCAAACTTATCATCAGTAATGCGGACAGAAGCAGATATGACCTCAAGCATAACGGTAGGTTTCGTCGACTTCTCAGATTCATCAGAATTGGTGGAACTGGAATTATGATTAGGATCAGCCATCAGAGAAA
Source organism: Ormosia emarginata (assembly GCA_029884605.1). NCBI lineage: Eukaryota > Viridiplantae > Streptophyta > Magnoliopsida > Fabales > Fabaceae > Ormosia > Ormosia emarginata. The sequence continues at coordinate 6,055,562 of JAQQTP010000056.1, read as the reverse complement.
AAGAAAAGAGGCACCAACGTACACTGCAAACAACATGAAAATCGCTGGGCTCAAAGAAAAACACCCAAATTGCACTGGAAACACCCAAACACCACTAGAAAATGCATCAACCGAACTGAAAACACCCAAATGGCAACCAAAAACATAGCAACAGGATTGAGTACGAAAGAAAACTTCAGAGCACGCCTGAAAATGCCCAAATCACGGACTGGGCTCGCTGGGAAACTCTAAACCGCGACTGAAAACACCAAAAATGCAACACCCCTGGCCGGCAGCGACACCCTTGGTCACTGGAAACACCAGTCGCGGCGCCCCTGGTCGCCGGAAACAGTATGCGCGGCACCTACCTGGCCGCTGTTTAGCACATTAGCGTGAAGCCCTCATGCCTAAACACCCACGAAAACCTCTGATCTGGACCTCAGCAGTGCTGGAAAAAATCAACCAACCCTAGGGAAGGGTAGATCGGCAGATTCTGAGCACAAAGGTATTTTTTTTCTCGTTTTTTTTTTTGGAAAAAGGCTAACTAGGGTTTGGAAGGCTAGGGTTTGTTTCTGGCTCTAAATTCCATGTTAAGAGAAAAGAGAGATGGAGAAGGAGAAAAGCATGAGAGGTAAAACAAAAAAAGAGAGTAGTTAACTTGTTATGATTAGCCACCCTAACACTATATTTATATTAAACTATTAGAGCTATTGATATACAAAGGCAAGACCCAACCCAATAGATCAAACCTAATTATATTTCACTAACATATCCTTTTTTGGTTAACAAGGATCCCTTATTCTCCAAATTCCTTGTAACTTTGTGATATCTCTTTGTCGTAGAATTTCTTCTTTTATAAAAAAATTAATTTAAAAGTAGGAAGTTACAATTAGTGGAGTAGTTATTCTTATTTTGCTTCTTTCTCAAAACACAAATGTAAAATTAAATTTTGCATTGACAAATGGTTAGTTACTGTGTTATTAAAAATTATTTTATATCTAAATTAAAGTAAAAGGCAGATTGACACGTATGGACGTGTGTCAAGATGCTAATTTTTAAATATTGTTTGATTCCTCATCTATTGGGCTCTTTTGCATAGGTTGATCTTGCTCTGGAGCTATTGGAGGATCTTTTGGGCATAATCCAGGTTTGTTTGTCATTCTTTCTTATATCACTTATTTCATGGACACTGATATTTTTTTTTTCCTGCTTAGCTTATCAAAACTCATTGTTTGCTTACTGACAATAATGTAACTTATGGGCATCGATCTCTTTTGCATTATGACATCCAAACTACATTTGGCTTTGTTAGCATGGACCTCTTGCACTGTGCATTTGTTGAATGATTTAGATTGCAGTGCCAGAAAGCTGGTTTTATATTTCTATCATTTTCTGGTTGCTGATTGTTGTATTTTGCTGAGCTTCATGTTATGGTTTCGAGTTAAGACTCTGGCATGTCTGTCAGGATGCTCACAATTCGCTTGTCCGTGCTCGTGCTGCGTTGAAGTATATCGTGCTAGCTCTATCTGGGCATATGGATGACATACTGGGGAAATATAAGGTACTTCACATTCTGCAAATTGTATCTCTTGACTTCTTAGCTTGTGTAGTTAAGTATATCTAAAATAATTCATTTATGCCATGCTTGGTGCAAAGAATATAGTTCTACTATACAATAAGAATAGGAATTGATAAGCTAGAATGAGAATCCTATTTTGAGTTCACAATTTTGTAGGATAAGAAATAAAATGGCTTGGAAAGTGATTCGGCAGTTTGGTGTATGAGATACAATTCTGAGTTCACCATTCACAATTTTGAATACCACTAATGACAAAAATGAAAAAAGAAATAAACTTTGTTCTTTCATATCTTATATTTGTAGTATGAAAGGATTTAAACCTAAATGGCCTATCGAAAGGTTTGGTTTTTGATGGAACATAGTTGCATTGTTTGATCCATAGTCTGGTTCTACCTGGGATGTAAAATAAGGTGTATCCTCGAAGAAATTAACATCTGCAGAAATATAAAAGCGATGTGTGGGAGGAGAATGACACCTATATCCCTTATGAACTCGAGAATACCCAAGGAAGAGACATTTGACAGCACGGGTAGACAATTTATCAAGACTTGGAGAAAGATCATGCACAAAACAAGTAAAATCAAAGGCACGGGGAAGAACCTTTTAAAGTGGTTCCTTAGGAAACAAGAGAGAAAAAGGAACTTGATTATTTAAAACAGATGGCATCTGATCGCCTAAGTAACCAGTAGTAAAAACAACATCTCAAAATTTTAAAGGAGGATTAGCATTCAACAAAAGGGTATGAGCAATTTCAATAATATGGTGATGTTTTCTTTCTACTATACGATTTTGTTGAGGTGTATGACGACAAAAAGACCGATGAATCATATGCCATGAGAGGCCATAAAAGAGTTAAAAGGAGGAGAAAAATACTCTTTTGCGATATCACTTCGTAAAAAACGAATATTGTGCCCAAATTGAGTTTGGATTTCAGTACAAATTTTTTGAAAAATAGCAAATAACTTTGAACAATCTTTCATTAAAAATATTCAAGTACATCTTGAAAAATTATCAATGAAAGTAACCAAATACATGTAACCTAAGACAGAATTGACACGACTAAGACCCCAAATATCGGAATGAACAATATCAAAAGGAAGCTTTGCTTGACTATTAACCTTGCTTGGAAAAGTGGCCCAAACATGTTTTCCAAGCTGACATGACTCACAATCCAAAGATTGTAGACGAGAGAGATGAGGAACCTTCTTCTGCAATTTATTCAGATTTGGATTACCCAAACGACGGTGAAGGAGACTAGGAGACTTTGTAACAGTACATAGAAGATGGAGGCTGGAGATAATAGAGTCCACGTGATTCAGATCATGCGCCAATCGTCTGCCTTATACTCCAATGCTGTATTTGGAAAGAATCAAAAGTAATGGTTATGGAGCAGTTAAGAGTGTAAGTTGACTAATGGAAATTAAATTAAAAGAACAACTAGGTAAACAAAGAATGAATTTCAAAGTTAAAAGTGGGACAGGTGTAGCTTGACTAATACCGGTGGCCTTAGCCTTAGAACCATTAGCGAAGGTAAGGTGATGTGATGTGGTGTTCTGGGAAATGACAATTTTGAAAAAAGAGAAGAATTACCACCTATAAGATTGGAAGCACCATAATCCAAAATCCAAGATCCAACAAATAGAGTGGGAGAGGAAAACTGTGGAAGAGGAGGAACAAGAAGACCTCAGTAATGGGTTTAGGAGTCAAACTAGAAGAGTCAAAGCAGGGAACAGACTCAAAGAATGTTACGTTGGCAGAGACCAGGTAATGGTGGAGAGTAGGTGAAAAACAATGATAACCTTTTTGAGACCGATTGTAATTGAGAAAAAACATTTGATGGAGCGGGCAAAAGTTTGTCAAGACTGGGAGTGAGATTATGGACAAAACATGTCGACCCAAAGACACGAGGCGGAAGAGAATGGTGCAGTTGACGAGGAAACAACATAGAGTGGGGTACTTGGTTATCAAGCACAAAAGTGGGCATACGGTTAATCAAGTAGCATGCAATAAGAATCGCATCGCCCCAAAAACAGAAAGGGACGCGACCATAAATCAAAATTGTTCAAGTTGTTTTAGTTAGGTGTCTGTTTTTGCACTCAACAGCCCCATTTTGTTGAGGGATATAGACACAAGATGTTTGGTGAAGAATGCCATAAAATGTTAAAAAGACTAAGATAAAAATTCACAGGTATTGCCAATACGCAAAGTACGAATTGGAACACCAAATTGAGTTTTATTTTCATTATATAATTTCTGAAAATCTCAAACCTGTTTTGCATTAAAAATAACCAAGTACGCCGAGAATACTCATCAATGAAAGTAACAAAATATTTGGAACCAAAAGTAGACTCGATACGACTAGGACCCCAAACATCAGAATGAACTAAAGTAAAGGGAGGCGCAACTCAATGACAGAATCTTTCGGAAAATGAACTACGGGTGTGTTTCTCAAGTTGACACAACACAATGTAAATTAGATAAGATAAGCTTGGCACAATGTAAACTGGGCATCAATCTTTTTCCACCTTGGTTTGTCGGTTTCGGGCACAGACTCAAGCTTTGTGGTGGGGTGCTCTGCATAACAGTGCCGCCTTTGTTCTCCGTTCATTGTGCCGCCACGCACAACAACCACTTACACGTGCCACCTTCCCAGGGTTTGATCGTCATGCCGCTGCCGCCACCGCCACCTTCCTGTTCGCCGACGTCCTCTAGTCTTGTTTCAGGGGAAAAAGGCCATTTCTAGTGCTGTTCTGATAGTGGTTATTTGTCACCCACTGTCATTGTCATTTCACATCCGATTTCTTGGAGCTTCTGTTTAGATCTCATGTCCTCTCTCTTTTGAATCATGTCTTTCGGCATAGATTCTTCCTTTACCACCATGGGTTCCTAGAATGAAAATTCTAAACTCGTGAAGAAGAGTCTTATCTGCTTTGCTTTCTCGGGCACTCCCACAATAGTGTCTGAGAAACTAAATGGTAAGAATTATCTGGATTAGTATGTTGCTGTTGATGTGTGGTTTTTAGGTCAGGGATTTTTGGAGCATTTAACCAAGAAGGTTGAAGAAATCGATGCCAATGTAAGAGAGGAATGGCAAAGAGCCGATTATCAATTGGTGTCCTTATTGTGGCAGTCCATTGACCCCAAGCTCTTGGTGCATTATCACTCCTATAAATCATGCTATGATGTATGGAAGAAAGCTTGAAGTGTCTATGCTAATATACAACGTCTGTATGACTCAGTTCATAGCTTGGGAGCGCTCTAGATGGTAGATCATGACCTACCTTCATATCTCAACAAAGCACAGACCACCATTGAATTGAACAAATCAAGTTGATCCTTATTAGTGATAACCCTCAGAAGGTGTTGGATAAGCTTGATGACATGTACATGGTCTTTGTTCTCCATGGTCTTTATAAGGATTTCGAATCTATTTGGAACTAAGTCTTGACAAATCCAAATATCCCTTTGGCGAAGGATCTCACTGATTGTCTGCTACGGGTTCCCTTCCGGAGGCATTAACTGGGATTGGTTCTCGCACAGGTTCAGAATCCTCCGCTTTTGTCTCTAATACAGTTGACCGTGGTGGCTGAGACCGTGGTCATGGTGGTGGAAGAGGAGGCCGTGGTTTTGGTAATTGCCCTTATTGTTCTCATTGTAAATGCTCTGGACATACTTGGGATCGGTGCTATTCTCTACATGGTTTTCTAGAGAAGTCTGCATGATCAACTAGCAAATGTCTTCACTCTCTCTGGGGTCAAGGGTAAATGCATATGTAACAAGTTTGGTGCATATGACATATATGTACTAACTTGAGTGTGAGTGTTAAATATCTTTTAATATTGTATCATATCATTTGCCTTTAATAGTGTATCTTATCATATCAGCTGTAATTAGAATATAGGAAGTAGAATATTTAGTTACCATAAATAGAGATATCAATCCCAAATCTTAGGGGTTTTAGTTTAGGATTGACTGTATATCTTGTAATTATAAGTACACAATGCTAAGATGGTTTTCTCTCAAGCAATTCAGTCACAGTAGTCTCTGTTCTAATTTAAAGTGTTATAATTATAACCCTATGCTTTTTATGAATTTGTGTTAGTATTTTGCAAGATTTCTAAAATTTTAAGACATTAAATAATAATATATATTACAAAATCATCAATTGAAAGGAGGAACAAAACAAGTAATTTCTGATTTGCTTGTGTTATATTACACAGCAGAATGGTTTTGTATTTATATACAAGAAGAATTAAATACAATTGATAATTACAAGACAAATAAATGTGGCACCTATTCCCTAAAGTAAGAAACGTTTCCTAAGTTCATGAACCAGAGAATACATGCACTTAATTAGATACAATAGCTATTTCCTAAACTCTTAATGGCAGTCCATGAATATGGACGGTGGATTCCAACACTCCCCCTCAAGTTGGGAAATAGATATCAATCATTCCCAACTTGCAAGTAAGTTGGTTGAATCGATCCGTTGGCAAACTCTTCGTTAACACATCTGCTAGTTGCTGCCCAGAAGGAATATAGGTTATTGTTATCATTCCACTATCCAACTTTTCTTTGATAAAGTGTCGATCTATCTCAATGTGTTTTGTCCTATCATGCTGAACGGGATTATGAGCAATGCTGATAGCTGATTTATTATCACAAAACAACTTCATAGGGCCTTCACACTTTATCTTCAAGTCATCAAACACAATTTTCATCCATAACAATTCACAGATTCGTTGTGCCATAGCTTTAAATTCTGCCTCTGCGCTTGATCGAGCCACTACATTTTGCTTCTTACTTCTCCAGGTAACAAGGTTCCCACATAAGAACATGCAATAGCCTGATGTGGATCTTCTGTCACTTACCGAACCGGCATAGTCTGCATCAGTATAAGCCTCCATAGTAAAGTTTCCACTTCTCTTGAACAAGAGTCCTCTTCCTGGAGCGGCTTTGAGATCTTGCAGTATACGTTCTACGACACAGTAAGTGTCTCTCCCTCGGATCATGCATGAACTGACTCACAACACTAACCGCATATGCTAGATCTGGTCTAGTGTGTGCCAAGTAAATCAACTTCCCCACGAGTCTCTGATATTGGACCTTGTCAACCTTGGCACTCTCTTCTTCAGTGCTCATCCTGTGATTTTGCTCGATGGGAACACTCGCAGGTTTACATCCAAGTTTCCCTATTTCCTCCAATAGATCAAGCACATACTTCCTTTGAGAGATGAAAATGCCTTGTTTTGAGTAAGCCACTTCAATCCCCAAGAAATACTTCAGTTTCCCAAGGTCCTTCATCTCAAATTCTGCAAATAAATTTTCCTTGAGCAGTTGTCTCTCAACTAGGTCATCTCCTGTAATAATTATATCATCAACATAAACAAGAAGTATAGTCAGTTTTCCTTCTTGTGAATGTTTGAAGAAAAGTGTATGATCTCCTTGGCATTGCTTGTAACCCAGCAATATCATAGCTTTTGTAAATCTTCCAAACCATGCCCGGGGAGACTGTTTTAGCCCATATAAAGCCTTCCTCAATCTGCAAACTTTGCTTTTTCCACTTGTGGGACCAAACCCTGGGGGAATCTCCATGTACACCTCCTCCTCTAAGTCTCCATGCAGGAAAGCATTTTTGACATCAAACTGTCGTAGTTCCCACCCAGAGTGGGCAGCAAGAGAGAGTAAAATACGAACAGTGTTCATCTTTGCCACTGGAGCAAATGTCTCCTCATAATCAATGCCATAGGTCTGAGTGTATCCCTTTGCCACTAATCTTGCTTTATACCTGTCTAGAGTACCATCTGACCGGTACTTTACAGTGTAGATCCATCTACTCCCCACTGGTTTCTTTTCCTTTGGTTTCTCAACAATTTCCCATGTTCCGTTTCTTTCCAGAGCTTGCATCTCCTCATTCATGGCTTGAACCCAATTCTTATCCTTCAATGCTTCTTGTACTGTTCTAGGGATTCTGATAGAGTCAATGGCTGCAATAAAGCTTTGGTGCTGCAAAGAAAGGTTTGTGGAGGAAACAAATTTGGAAATAGGGTACTTAGCACAAGATCTTTTCCCTTTTCTCAATGCAATAGGAAAGTCATCATCAACATTAGGATCACAATTATCCAAAGGAATAGGATCAGAATGAATAGATTCAAAATGAATGAGACTAGTGTTTTCAGTACTTACCATGGGTTCGGATATTTGGGGTTGCGACTGGATCAGTTCGGGTTGTTTTTTCCTCTTATATACTAGTTTTGGCGAGCTTGCTCTTGCTCTAGTCTCAGGAGCTAATTCCTGTGTATCAGAAGGCATATCAGAAGGCATATCTGAATATTGGAGCAAGGGAATGTTGCTTTCTGGAAAGATCTCAGCTTTTGAATCAGATGTATTATTCTCCCCCTGAAGCTGAGAGGAACTAAAGAAAGATTGATTTTCTTGGAAGGTGACATCCATGGAGACATACACTCGACGAGAAGCAGGGTGATAACATTTGTATCCCTTCTTGTCCGGGGCATAACCAATGAACATGCATTTAATAGCACGAGGGTCAAGTTTGCCCCGATGCTGACGATGGACATGAACAAAAGCAACACAGCCAAAAACACGAGATTCAAGACTTTGCATAATAGGAACAGGATGGAAAGAATGTTTTCATGACATGAACAGGACTCAGACCACCAAGAATTCTAGAGGGTAACCGATTTATTAAATATGCAGCGAGTCAAAACAGCTTCCCCCAATATGAGTTTGGAACAGACATTTGAAACAAGTAAGGCTCTAGTAATTTCAAGCAAGTGTCGATTTTTCCTTTCAAAAACCCCGTTTTGTTGGGGGTATCAACACAAGTAAGTTCATGAATAATGCCATGTTGTTTAAGAAAGGTGGAGAAATTTTGATTCACATATTCTCTACCATTATCAGACCTCAGACGTTTAATTGTTTTATCAAATTGAGTTTTGATCATATGATAAAGCTGGATGAATAAATGGTACACGTCTGATTTATCTTTCATTAGAAAAATCCAAGTAACACGAGTGCAATCATCAATGAATGACACAAACCATTTTGCACCAGAAATGTTAGAAATAGAAGCTGGACCCCACACATCAGTATGGATAAGAGAAAAAGGTTCATTGCTTCTATTACCATTTGAAGGAAAACTCACTCGATGGTGTTTAGAAAATTCACACACATCACAATTAAAGGACTCAACTGACTTATTTAAAAACAAAGCAGGAAACATAGATTTAAGTAAAGTAAATGGAGGGTGTCCAAGACATTTATGGTGGAGCCAAATTTGGGAGGCACATGACTTGGAACAAGTTTGATGACAGGAATGTTGCAACTTTTGACTAGAGCCACTTGATGTTTCCATCTCAAGGTAGTACAACCCTCCCTGTTCCTCAGCAACCCCAATCGTCCTCCCCGTGATAAGATCCTGAAAAACACAATGAGAGTGGGAAAAGGTTACAGCACAATTGAGGTCTTTGGTAAGTTTATGTATTGAAAGAAGGTTGGATGAAAGTTTAGGAACATGAAGCACATTTTTCAAAATTAGCAATGGACTAAGAACAATATTACCAAGGCCAACAACTGATGTATGAGAGCCATCTGCTACAGTTATGTGATGATTACCAGAGGTGTTTTTATATGAAGAAAAATAAGAAGAGCGAGAAGGTCATGTGATCAGTAGCACCAGAGTCAATAATCCATGAATCCTCAGGAACAGTACCAGAAGTATGGGAGGATAAAGAACAAAAAATCTTACCATTCATGACAAGAGAGCAAGATCTAGAAGGTTTACTAAGAGAAGCCATAAGAGACCTTAAGTGTTCAAGTTCCTCCTTGCTAAGAGTAGAAGGTCATCTTTCACATGTTTGGCTTCCACTTCTGATTCAGATTCGATGGAAGTCAAGTGAGCCTGTCCTCGAGCAATATTTTTAAATCCTCCTGTGCAGCTAAGAACCTGTTCTTTCCCATGGAGTTTAAAACAATTCTCCTTAGTATGACCAGATTTCTTACAATAGGTGCACCAACGATTAGATTTGAAGGAGTTTGAAGAACTAGATCCTAGTTTGACAGATTTTAGTGTTGATCCGTCAGTTGGCTTTTCATCAAGCATAACTGCTCTTCGGCTTTCTTCCCCACAAATTGTATAGAACACTATCGATAAAGTAGGCAACCTTTCTTTTCCCAAAATCTGAACCCGGATAGGGTCAAACTCTGGGTTCAGTCCTGAGAGGAACTCAAAGATCCTATCTCTCTCAACAAATTCGGCCAAGGTGGTTGTATCCTTACTGCACTCCATCTTCAAATTTTGATACTGATCTAATTCAATCCATAATCCATTCAGAGTGCCATAATAATCAATCCGAGAGAGATCCTTGTTTAGTGTTGAAAATTTTTGTCTTCAACTCATAACAAGCAGAGATATCCTTTTTCATGGAAAAAGTTTTACTGAGATTATCCCAAATTTCCCGAGACGATGGCAAGAACATACAATTTCTGCAAATTTCAGGAATCATGGAGTTCCAAAGCCAAGTCATAATGAGAGAGTCCTCATTGTCCCATGTCTCAAACTGTGGATCATTTTTATCAGGAGCCTTCCCTTCAATGTGGTTCAACTTTCGCCTTCCTTTTAGGGTGGTTCGAATGAGCTGAGCCCAATGGAGATAATTTTTTCCATTGAGGCGGAAACTTGGTTGAAGGATAGGAAGGTCACTTGGGTTCAAGATTGAAGGCTGGGTTTGTGATACGGTTGATTCAGCTTCTGTCATGGTTATGGCAGCAAGGGTAGGTAGAAATGGTTAAAGACAAAGGTGACTGTTTTAGGATTCTGGTAGGTGGAACAGAACAAGGAGGTGCCGACGAGGAGATCTGGGCAAGAACGACGTTGAACGGATGTCGGGAAGGCGGCGCGTGGAGCTCACGCGCGGACAGGGGTAGGCGCGTGCGGCGGTGCGTGGAGGCGCGTGCGGCGGTTTCAGGGAGTGGGTTTTCTGGGTTTGGCCGGTCGGAGCTTTCTGAGAGGGTTGGTGGTTGTTGTTTGGTGAGAAAATGAGTTAAAAGGGGGTTTGGTGTTTGAATGGTGAAAAAAAAAGGAAGGACGAACTCAAAAACAGAGCAATGAAAGCTCGAAAAACAGAGCAATGAAGGCTCTGTGCAATGGAGGCACAGCAGAAAAAACTTAGCAATGAAGGCTAAGGCAGCGGAAGAAGAAACAGAGACTCCCAGGTCGGGAGCTCTGATACCAAATTGAAAGGAGGAACAAAACAAGTAATTTCTGATTTGCTTGTGTTATATTACACAGCAGAATGGTTTTGTATTTATATACAAGAAGAATTAAATACAATTGATAATTACAAGACAAATAAATGTGGCACCTATTCCCTAAAGTAAGAAACGTTTCCTAAGTTCATGAACTAGAGAATACATGCACTTAATTAGATACAATAGCTATTTCCTAAACTCTTAATGGCAGTCCATGAATATGGACGGTGGATTCCAACATCATCCAAAATATTGAAAAAAAGCAATGATTCTATTATAACTTGGAATGAAAATTACACCATAAAAAAAGCTCCAAGTTCAAGTATCCAATACTATTTGCCAACAAATATATATATATATTTTTAAACTTGTATCAATAGATATTCGAAGAAAGGGGAACTGGGAGTTGAGAGGGTAAATGGACTTAAAAGAAGACTGAAAATATTTTATAAATTTTAGGTGATAATTTGTGTCATTTTATAAATTAAATATGGGTATATTTTGAAAAATGTATTGAATCATATTCCACAAAAATATGGAATCACAATCCTATCCAGCCTTTCTTTGGAGGAATGAAATTCCATAAATTTGTGGACATGATTCATAAAGGATTTTCATTGCATATTTTTTTTGTCCACTGACAAACAAAGGAATCCTCTTATTCCAGGATTAAATGCGGAATGACATTCCATTCCTTCACACCAAACTAGGTTTACACACTTAAACTGTTGAAGGATAATAAGGTTAAAGGGGAATTATATCTGATACTTTGATGTATATTTCATGATATAACTTTAAATATAGAAGGAGTGTTACTAAACCAATTTTGATAACTCCAATCCTCCTGGATTCTTTAAACAAGTTAGCGTTGAGGGATTGTAACATGGTAAGGAATTTGAATGTAATTTTTCATTAAATAACTTGAGTTGTGTAAGGAGTATATACATGTTATTGGTAAATAAACCTTGTCTTATATTTCTTTGTCTCTTCGTTGCACCCTTACAAAACCTAACATGAGATTTCCAACAGACCTACATTTTGAGAATGTGGTTAAAGAATTTGCGGGAGATGAAATTATTGAATTATTTATTTGTCAAAATGTTGCGTTTCATTTTCCTGAACAAACAAAAATGAAGAGAGTCAAATAGTGTTAATGCTTTTAATGTGCCTTTTCCAGGAAGTTAAACACAGAATCCTCTTTCTTGTGGAGATGCTGGAGCCTTTTCTCGATCCTGCCATTGCTGTATCGAAAAGCAAAATAGCTTTTGGAGATCTATCTTCTTCATTTCCAGAAAAGCAGGAACACAACTGCATGATTGCTCTAAATATCATCCGTACTGCAGTACAAAAGCCAGCCGTGTTGCCTTCCTTGGAATCAGAATGGAGGCATGGATCTGTGGCTCCTAGGTAATTAATGCTTGGCTGTCATGTGTCTTAGCTAAGTTATTTTGTTTTCAGCTTCATTTTGCTGTTCATATTATATGTTGTTGATCTTTCTCGTTCTAACAACTCGATTGAGAATGAATCATAATTTAGTTAAATTCTTCAATGCTAAAATAAAATGCGCTTGGATTTCTCTGTGGTTATTATAATTAATGTTTAATAATGATTGAAAACTAATATCGTAAGTTTCTTGTACTTTCTGTGGAGGCATCTGGTTTAACATAATGAAACTCTTCGGAAACTAATCATTTTTCTTTTGTTGTGTTACACTTTTACTTTCTTCTGCAGTGTGCTTCTCTCAATAGTGGAACCACACATGCTATTGCCACCGGATGTTGACCTTTGCAAGTCTGTTTTAAAACCAGCTGAACCTGAAACTGCATCTGTTTCACCTCTTTCCTCTGTTTTCAATGGTGGAGGTACTTTGTCCAAGTCAAATAGTCAAGATGAGTCTGATGGTAAAACAGATGTTTCAGAAACTGCAGGAAAAACCGATTCTGTTGAAGATCGCAGTCTACTTTTTGCCCCACTAGAACTGCAGAATATTACATTGACAAACTTCTCTAATGTTCCCAATCAAAATAGCTCTGTTTCTAACCTTGGGGATATGAGCTTGGAATCAAAACATGTGGTTGAGAAACATTCCACTCATCATTTTCCTACTAATGTTTTCTTAGATGCTGGTCCTTGTTTTGAATACTTCAACCTGCAGGCAGATTATTTTCAACTTTTGAACTACGATGATTGTCAGCTTCGTGCCTCTGAGTTTAGACGCTTGGCTTTAGATTTGCTTTCTCAGAATGACATTACTGTTGAAAGCCATGATGCTGCAATTAATGCTTTCCTGTTGGCAGCTGAATGCCATGTAAATCCTTATTTTATGTTGTCTATTGGAGCCTTTTCGAAACTTACGGACCTTGTGAACGTCAATGAAAATAAAATCTTGCAGTCTCATGATATTGTGGAGTTAAGAAGGGCTTCTGGAAAGAATAAAACTAATTTAGAAACAGTTGCACATATAGAAAGTAAAAGAGATAAACTTGTTTTTCAGATACTGCTTGAGGCTGCAGAATTGGATAGGAAATATCATCTAAGAGTATCTGATGAGGAAGATGGTCCTTATTCTGCTGAAGGATTTAATGAACAGGTTATCAAGCTGTCCCCCCTTGATGTACAATATGCAGATGCTCTTACCTTGGTTCGACGAAACCAAGCTCTGTTGTGTAACTTTCTGATCCAACGGTTGCAGAGAGACCAAATCTCAATGCATGAAATTCTTCTGCAGAGTCTTGTGTATTTTTTGCACTCAGGCACCAAACTGTATTGTCCTCCAGAACATGTGATTGATATCATTTTAAAATATGCTGAAGACTTGAACAAGATGGTAGCATCTTTTAATCATCAGCACAAGGAAGGTAGTTTGCATTTGGCACAAGAAAGAACACATGGGGTAGAACGACGTTGGTTACTGCTACAAAGATTGGTAATTGCTTCAAGCAGCGGAGATGAAGAGGAAAAATTTGGAACTAATATCCAAAATAATTACCTCTGTGGAAATTTAATTCCCTCCTCAGCATGGATGCAGAGAATTTCTCAATTTTCTGGTTCTTTATACCCTTTGGTTCGATTTCTTGGTTGGATGGCAGTATCTCGTAATGGAAAACAGTATATGAAGGATCGAATTTTCCTTGCATCAGATTTGTCTCAGCTGACATATTTACTTTCCATTTTTGCTGATGATCTTGCTGTTGTTGATAATGTTGTCAATAAAAAGTTTGAACAGGTTAAAATTGATGATTCACAGTGTGAACATGGTTCTTCAGCTAAAAGAGAGTTTGAACGATGTAATCAATACTATAAGGACCAGTCTTTCTGTGCAATCTATCCTGAACTCTATAAGTTCTTTCCTAATATGAAAAGGCAATTCGAAACTTTTGGAGAAGCTATTTTAGAGGCTGTTGGTTTGCAGCTGAGATCTGTTTCTTCTGCTCTCGTGCCTGATGTTTTGTGTTGGTTTTCTGAGTTGTGTTTGTGGCCATTTTCTTTGCTTTCAACAATTGATAGTGATAATTTGAAAGGTTATAATGCAAAGAATGCCAGGGCAATAATTCTATATATACTTGAAGCTATTATAGTTGAGCACATGGAAGCTATGGTTCCCGAGACACCTAAATTGGTGCAAGTGCTTGTGTCACTCTCAAGTTCTGCATACTGTGACGTGTCATTTCTTGATTCTGCATTGTGTTTATTGAAGCCTATCATTTCGTATTCTTTGTCCAAGATATCACATGATGAAAGGTTATTGGATGGTGATTCCTGTCTTAACTTTGAGGAATTATGCTTTAATGTTCTTTTCAATAAAATTAAACAGAAGAATAAGATCGAACATAGTTCTGAAGACAAAGGATACAATATAGCGCTGGCTATTTTTATTTTAGCTTCAATTTTTCCTGACTTATCTATTCGTTATAGAAGGGACTTTCTGCAGTCTTTATTAAATTGGGTGAACTTTGCTGCTATTGAGCCAACAACTTCTTTCTATGATTATCTCAGTGCATTTCAATGTGTAATGGATAATTGCAAATTGCTCTTAGTAAATACATTAAAAGCATTTGGTGTTATTCCTCTTCAGCTGGCACCCTTCCCTCATGTGAATGGTAGTAGGCTTTCTGATGATAACTTAAAACCAAATCCATGGTTTCTTAGTGAAGTCTGTCAAACTTCAAGTGAGAATGATGTTCATAAAGTAGAAAGTAACAATTCTATTGTTGATTTGGATCAGTGTCATTTACCTTCTGATGATTTAGAAGGCTTTTCTAAAGACTTAGAGGGTCTCATTACAGAGCTTAATCCAGCTATTGGGCGCTGTTGGAATCTTCATCATCAGCTAACCAGAAAACTGACGATAGCATCAGCAGAGTGTTTTGTCTTTTCAAAATGTTTGATTTCGGTTTCTCAAAAATTTGATATTGCTGAAGTTGATGATCACAATTCTTCACCGACTAAATCATCTGACCTGTTGACACTTCATTGGAGAATTGGTCTTGAAGGCCTTTCTGAGTTGATCTTTATGCTCCAAGAAAGGAGTTGCTGGGAAGTTTCTTGCTTGATGCTTGATTGTCTACTTGGAGTACCCTATAGCTTTTGCCTGGATAATGTGACGGGCATGATATGTTCTGCAATAAAGAATGTATCTTGCGGTGCACCTAAAATCTCTTGGCGCTTGCAGAGTGATAAATGGCTGTCTTCTTTAATTGCCAGAGGCATCTATAGCAGTCAAGAAAGTGAGGTTCATCTGATAGATCTATTCTGTACATTGCTGGGCCATGCTGAACCTGAGCAACGTATTATAGCTGTTAAACATTTGGGAAAACTTCTTGGCCAGTGTGCAAATGGAGAAAGGGCAGTGATTAGTTCTAAAATTTGCAGTGACTTCGTTCCAAATAAGTTAGTTGTATCTGTTGCTGATCATGTTCTATCTCATCTGGTTTCAAGTACTTGGGATGAGGTTGTTGTGCTGGCATCCTCTGATGCGTCATTACAAATAAGGGTTCATGCCATGGCCCTTCTCTCAAGTTACATTCCATTTGCTGAGCACCATCAGTTACAATCTTTTCTTGTGGCAGCTGATAGCATTTGTTGTTTGCACAATGCACAACCATCGCATGATGGTCCTATCCTACAACTTTCGTTGACACTCATTGCTTGTGCCTGCTTATACTCACCAGCTGAAGATATTTCTTTAATTCCTCAAAATGTATGGAGAAATGTTGAAGCTTTAGGATCAATAAAACATGGTATAGATCATTATCCTTGTCATATCTGTATTAAATGTGCTATGGGAATATTATAATTTTGGATTAATTTATGCATGCTTTTAACTATAATTTTTGTTTTCTATTGCTTTTCTAGATGGCAAGCTTGGGGACCTAGAAAAGAGGACTTGTCAAGTCCTGTGTAGATTGAGAGATGAAGGAGATGAGGCCAAAGAGGTATCTTCTACAATGAGATTAGTCATGCATACCAATTTAAATATAGCACATTAAATCCTTTTCCCGTTCAAAGCATAATTTTAGTTTGTTTATACTTATTCTTATCGTATAATGAATTCCTTAATTATACTTATATGTGTAAGGCCCTTAAAGAAGTACTTTCTTCAAGTTCTTCAAAGCAGTATGATCCAGATTTTGCTAATACGCGTGAATGCATTCTCCAGGTAATATACAGTAAAACAAACATGTCATCTTTTTGAGAAAATACAAATTTTGTTTGCATGGATCCATTTTATACATGCACCATATGTGTGACCATACATGGATCTATTTCATGTCTGATACCAATTTTAATTCACATATGGACTTATGATAGTATATGGCTTGTGATAAATTTATTAACTTGTTTTAGAATATCTCATAATATATTCGTTGTAACTTCGCATATCTTCAGAAGATCTTTAGATTATATTGTAAAATCAATTAGGCATTATGTTGGGAGTTGTTTAGTTTACTAATTTATTATGTTTCCTAATTTGTTTTCTTATTTAATTTGGTTAGTAGTCTTATTCTATTAGTAGACTTGAGCTGGTACTAATAATACTACACTAGTACTTGGCCTAATTATTAGTATAAATATATAGGACCATTGGGTTATAATTTTGTATTGTATTTCTCTACACCATATCAATCTAATATCTTATTATTCAGAGTCTCTATTCTTCGATTTCCTCTTTCCCTACCAAAGCCCTATAATTCCAACACTATCTTGTGACTCTCGTCTACGTTGGCAATGCACCGACTCCAGCCACCTTAATCTTCTACCCTTGGCTGCCGCACACATTTTCAGCCAACATTGGTTGCCGTGTTCACTTTTTCCTGCATGTTTCTCCTTCCTGCACCACTGCCATCGCTGGTTCTTGTCCTTCTTGGTGTCCGTTAGATGATCTCACCCTACCATCATCCTCACCTACCTTTGATCTGCTTGTTAGTGGGAGCTCATTTCCAGCTAATCATCTATGCACCATCTATCTCCGTCAGCCTTACATCCAGCTGTTGGCATGTTTGCCGATGGTTTCGGCTGTATCTACCTAGAACGTAGGGGTGTTCATTGGGTCGGATTGACCCGATGAACCTAAAAATCCAATCCAATCTGATAAAATTGGTTCGGTTTGGTTTGAATTATAGGGTCAGATCGGGTTAGACCCGACCAACATTGGTTCGGTTCACGGGTTGGTGAAAAGTACGCCCGAGACTCGATCATACCACCTGTTGACCCGAAGGCATGCTGTGCGTTTGGGGGGTGTTTTAGGTCTTGTCTTACTTTATTTCTCCTCCTCTCATCTTTGTTGAAGAGGACCACCCACCAACGGCCAAGAGATGCTGCAACGATTGTGTGTAAGTACCTATCAGCTGCTGCTGCAAGTGGTGACTAACGATGGAGACGAGGACAACATTCTACTACCTCATGAGTCTTGCGTTCGCGTCGGGGACTAGTTAGCTTGTTGGTGGGCCGAGTTGAATAGGAAGATCAATTCTTTGCTCAGATCTATCGCCAAATGGAGCAATGACTCTCAATGCTCACATTGACAAAGATCTTGTTCAAAGCCGCATGTTGCTCTCTCACTTCGGGTGCCAAAAAGGTTGAAACTTGATTACAAATTTCAATACCCATCTCAGATCTGATTTGATTTCAAAGAATACAAAGATAGTGTCAGAAAGTATTTTTCTGTTCATATTCATGTTAGACGAGCATGTGCTCTTAAATAGGATACAAGGTAATCTAAAAAAGGAAACTCCTAAACTAATGCTTATCATTGTACCCACTATCAGTTCCTATAATTAAGGGTCAATGATTCCTACCCATAAATACAATATAATTCTAGCTAATCAAATCTCCTAATTATGGGATTTAATCCCATCTATAAAATGAAAGATTCTGTACAGTGGGATTCTGACACTCCCCTTCAAGTTGGTGAGTGGATGTCATCCATTCCCAACTTGCTAACAATAGATTGAAATATAGCGCCACTTAATCCTTTCGTTAGTACATCTACAAGTTGATTTCCTGTAGATACAAATGGTGTACAAATTGTCCCATTATCCAACTTTTCCTTTGTGAAGTGTTTGTCTACTTCAACATGCTTGGTCCTATCATGTTGCACCGGATTATGTGCAATGTTTGTTGCTGACTTGTTATCACAGTACAGCTTCATAGGTCCATTCCACTCAATCTTCAGGTCGTCTAGAATTATTTTCAGCCATAGAAGTTCACAGATCCCTAAGGCCATAGCTTAGAATTTTGCTTTTGCACTTGGCCTTGCAACAACGTTCTGTTTTTTGCTCCTCCAAGTTACTAAGTTTCCTCCAAGAAAAGTGCAGTATCCAGAGGTGGATTTTCTGTCGTCTACAGATCTAGCATAGTCAGCGTCTGTATATGCCTCCAAAGTCATCTCCTTCCCTCTTGTAAATAAAATTCCTTTTGCAGGAGTTCCTTTCAAGTACTACAGAATGTGGTAAACAGGTCGAAGGTGATTTTCTTTGGGATTATGCATGAACTGACTTACCACTCTCACTGCATAAGCTATGTCTGGCCTAGTATGAGACAAATAGATTAATTTTCCGACCAGTCTTTGATAAGATTCTCTGTCCATGGTTGCATCCTCAATTGATTCACTAAGTCTGTGATTTTGCTCAGTAGGGATTTCTACTGGTTTGCATCCCAATTTACCAGTTTCAAACAATAAATCTAGCATATACTTTTGTTAAGAGATGAAAATACCATGATGAGAATGGGCTGCCTAAATGCCAAGAAAGTATTTCAATCTGCCTAGCTCTTTAATCTCAAATTCTCTTAACAAACACCTTTTTAGGATATCCATTCTTGCTTGATCATTTCCTGTTATGACTATATCATCCACATAGACAATTAGTGCAATAACTCCCCTTGAGGCTGAATGCTTAATGAACAATGTATGATCACCTTGACTTTGTTTATACCTCATTGCCTTCATCACTGTAGCAAACCTATCAAACCAGGCTCTAGGGGACTGTTTCAATCCATAGAGTGTCTTCCTTAGCTTGCAAACCTTGCCTTTCTCGAAGTTAAACCCAGGCGCAACCTCCATGTAAATTTCTTCCAACAACTGTAATAAAAGTTCCATCTGCAGTTGCAATTTTCTTATTGCTTGGACAGGGTCTATAGGAGATAAACTTAGTAGAGTAATGGGTCATGTGATCTGTAACTCCAGAGTTGACAACCCATGTCCTTTGTTTAGGAGAATTTAGAACGCTGAGTGCATAGGCTTGGGAGATTTTACCTGAGAATGCCAAGGAAGAACTACCTGTGTTTGTGGGTTTGACTAAAGTGTTTAGGAATTCCTTCAGTTTTTTAATTTCTTCTGTATTGTATTCTGTAAGGGGTCTGGAGGGACTGCCCTCTACAGCACCTGACTGAGCCTGTGGGCTTGTGCTTGTCCTCCTCGTTGAGTGCCTTTGGTTGTCCAATTTCAGTTCTAATTTGGAGGCTTACCATGAAGTTTCCAGCATCTGTCCTGGGTGTGTCTTGGCTTCTTACAGAAGGTACACTATAGGGAATCTTTGTTCTCCCTTTTGTCTATCTCCATCCTTGTTGCCACACTTCCAGATTGATTGGTTTGCCATTGATCAACCTTTCCCTTGTTTTGTTCAACTAAGGTAGAACTTTTAGTGGATTAAGGTTCCATCATCACTCCTCTACGTGCTTCTTCTTCTCGGAATGCAGCCATTGTTTCATTGAGTGAGGATAGCTCCTTTCCTAGCACCTGAATTCTTACGGGATCAAACTCACTTTTAGTCCTGTCAAGAACTTATAGATCCTGTCCTTCTCCTTATAGCGTTTGAGTAAATCAGCATCTTCTTTGCATTTTTGCTTCAAATTGCTCATAATGGTCTAATTCCAACCTTAGATTCTGCAAAGTTTGAGCATACTCACTAACTGATCAATCCCCTTGTTTTGTAGTAGCGATCTTCATCTTAATTTCATAGATTTGAGTAGCATCACTAACCTTGGAATAGTTTTGTTTACAACTATCCCACATATCCTTGGTTGTCTTCATAAACATGCAAGCATCACTCACATCTAGCACCATAGAGTTCCACAACCACGACATCACGACCGCATCTGCTTCATCTCATGCAGCAACGTTAATGTCTGTAGGTTTCGGGGCAGCTTTCCCAGTAAGATGGTTCAATTTGCCCTTCCCTTTTAGAAAGGTTTGGACAAAATGAGACCATTTGAGGTAGTTTTTTCCATTGAGACGAAGACTGGATTGGATATGTTGCAACTCGACAATGCTCGTATTTTCCGTCTGGGTTGAGTTATTAGGTGTTTCACTTGAAATAGGTATATTATTGATATGACAAAGATACGTACAACAGTCTCCTTTTATAGGAGAAATATATACAATGAAAAAAGGAAACAAATCTCTAAAACAGGAAGCTATCTCTAAAACATGTTACGAAAATTGAACTGAGCAGAGCTTGTTAGCCAAGCTAGGAAGCGTGCAAAACTGTAAAATTGATAAGCAAAGAAGCATTATGATAAAAGATGAACACAAAACAATTAACGTGGGTGGTTCACTAAAGAACTTAACTACATCCACCCATGGGAAGCAACAAAGAATCCACTATGAACAAGTAGTTACAAAAGATTTACAAAAGGGGATCACTCTTGAGAATTACAATGTATATCTCTAACACTCTTTTCTGAATGATCTCATAAGACTGATTTTTCTCTCACATACAGCTAGCATAGGCTTCCTCTATTTATAAGAAAGCTTCAACCTTGTGGAGCCAAAAAAATAACAGAATAACAGAATCAGTTTCTCTAACTAATTCTGTTACAATATACAACATAACTACTTGACTTTATCTCAAACCTAAGATTCAAGCCATCTTTACAATTCTCCACCTTGGATTGCAATCTTCCTTCTGTCATCAAAGAGCTTGAGAACTGATCAAAGCTTTGTTGTTGCCTGCCACAGAGGACTACTTCCAACAATCAACATTTAGCAAGTCTAAGCAAATGCATAAACTTGCTTTTAGGAACTGGCTTTGTGAACATGTCAGCTAGGTTATCCTTTGTACCAATTTTCTGAATTTTTACTTTTCTCAGTACGAATGAAATGATAGGTCACATCTATGTGTTTGGTTCTTTCATGGTGCACCTGATCTTTGGCCAAACAAATGGCACTTAAGCTGTCACAGAAAATGATGGCATGCTCTTGGGTGAAACCAAGATCACTGATCAGTCCTTTCAACCAAATTCCTTCTTTAGCTGCCTCTGTTAGGGTCATGTATTCAGATTTTGTTGTGGATAAAGCTGCTGTGGGCTGGAGTGTAGCTTTCCAACTGACCAAAGAGTCTCTAACAATAAATGCATAGCCTGTAACAGACCTCCTTGAATCCAAATCTGTTGCATAATCTGCATCAGAGTATCCAGCAAGCACACAACTTGTATCTCTTCCATATATAAGACCTACATCAGCTGTCCCTTTCAAATACCTGAAGATTCTTTTCACGGCTTGCCAATGTTCCTTTCCTGGTTGACATAGGAACTTGCTAACCACACTGACAGCATGTGCAAGGTCAGGTCTAGTGCATACCATGGCATACATTAGACTGCCTACTGCACTTGCATATGGAACTCGAGACATATATTCTATTTCTGATTGAGTTTGAGGTGATAGAGTTTAGAGAGATGAGAGTTTGCAGATAGGGGAGTACTAAGAGATTTAGTAAAAGACAAACCAAATCTGGTGAGAACCTTCTTTATGTATTCCTTTTGTGAAAGGAATAGCTTTTTCTGAGCACGATCTCTGTAAATCTCCATCCCCAGAATTTTCTCAGCTGCTCCCATATCTTTCATGTCAAACTCAGCACTGAGAAGAGATTTCAATTGCCGAATTGTTTCAATGTGACATGTTGCAATAAGCATGTCATCCACATACAGAAGTAAGTATATAAAAGAACCATCCTCCACCCTTTTGTGATACACACATGAATCATATGGACTTCTTTTATATCCATGAGATGTCATGAATTTGTCAAATTTCTTATACCATTGCCTGGGAGATTGTTTTAAACCATACAAGGACCTTTGAAGTTGACATACATGATCTTCCATTCCCTGGACAACAAATCCCTCTGGTTGTGCCATTAGTATATTTTCATCTAGCTCTCCATGTAAAAAAGCTGTTTTTACATCTAGTTGTTCAAGTTCCAAATCTTGATGAGCCACTAATGCTAGTAGTACTCGAATGGATGTGTGTCTTATAACTGGAGAGAATATCTCATTGTAATCCACACCTTCCTTTTGACTGTAACCCTTAGCAACCAGTTGAACTTTATACCTTATAGCTTCAGCACCTGGAATTCCTATCTTTTTCTTAAAAATCCACTTGCAGCCAACCACTCTTCTGCCTTCAGGTAACTTAACCAACTTCCATGTATGATTCTTGTGAAAATCTCTTCACTTATTGCTGCAATCCATTGAGCAGATTCATTGCTCTTGATTGCTTCCTGATAGGTGGTTGGTTCATAAGGATCTACTTTTTCTGCTACTTGCAAGGCATAGGCAACTATGTTTTTATAGCCATACTTCTGAGGAGGTCTGGTCAGTCTTTGTGACCTTCTGAGAGTTGAATTCTTTGGTACTGTTTTACTTTGACATACTTGAGATTCAACTTCTATTTGCTAATTTTCTTGAGTCATGCCTGACTCTTCCCTTGTATTAGATTTTGGAGATTCTGAATCTTGGTGAAGTTCATCATCATGCTTGCTCATTGAACTTTCACTCTCCACCTGCTGCAGGGCATCATCTCTCCTTTCTTCTGTGAAATCATGGTTTGATCTGAGGTGAAGCATAAATTCCTCATCAAAAGTTACATCTCTACTCATGATAACTTTCCTTTCAGTAGATGACCAGATCCTATACCCTTTCACCCTATCTCCATAACCCACAGATACTCCTTTCTTAGCCCTTTGTTCTAGCTTTCCCTCATTGACATGATAATAGGCAGGACATCCAAAAATTCTAAGAGTAGAGTAATCTGCAGGTTTTCCTGACCATATTTCTGTAGGAGCTTTACCATTTATTGCAGTGGCAGGAGACCTATTTATCAGATAGCATGATGTACTTACTGCTTCAGCCCAGAAACTCCTATCCAGCCCTGCATTGGAAAACATACAACGAGCTCTTTCCAAAAGTGTCCTGTTCATACGCTCAGCAACACCATTTTGCTGAGGAGTGTTCCTAACAGTGAGGTGTCTGACAATCCCTTCTTTCTTGCAGAATTCATTAAATTCCTTTGAACAGAATTTCAAACCATTATCTGTACGAAGTCTTCTAACCTTCTTTCCTGATTGATTCTCAATTAGAGTCTTCCATTGCTTGAAGGATTTGAAAGCTTCATTTTTCTGTTTCAGCATGAATATCCAAGTCATTCTTGAATAATCATCTATAATGGATAGGAAATATCTAGCTCCACCTTTTGATGATACCCGAGATGATCCCCAACAATCAGAGTGGTTATAATCTAAGGTGGCTTTTGTAGTGTGCATTGCTTTTGTGAACTTTTGCCTGTGTTTCTTTCCAAAGACACAATGCTCACAAAACTGCAATTGGACCTTCTGATGTCTTCCAAGAAGACTTTGTTTACTAAGGATTGTCATACCTTGTTCACTCATATGCCCCAATCTCATGTGCCAAAGACTGCTTTCTTTTGATCCATTTTCGGTTGATTGTGATGCTATAGATGTAGAGCCAATAACTGTGGAACCTTGTAAAATGTATAAATTCCCCAATTTGGTTCCCTTCATGATTGTGGTTGTTCCCTTTCTGATCTGCATTACTCCACCTTCAACACTACATGAGAAACCCTTTGAATCCAAAGCTCCTACTGAAATCAGGTTCCTCTTCAAATCTGGAACATGGCAAACATTTGATAGAGTTCTAATCTTCCCATCAAACATCTTGATCTGAATTGTACCAATGCCTATAGTCTTGCAAGGAGAATTATTTCCCATTAAGACATTTCCTCCTGACTTTCTTTCATATGTCAAGAACCAGTTTCTTTGTGGACACATATGAAAAGAACAACCAGAATCTAGCACCCATTGATCACTTGACTAATGATTTTGATCAGCTGCTGTTAGCACCATATCATCATCAGAAGAGTAACCTTCTTGAGTTGTTGCTGCAACAGATTCCTTCTTCTTCTTCTTGGGACAATCTTTCTTCCAATGTCCTGGTTCTTTGCAAATTGCGATATCTCTTGGGTTATGTTTGCCCTTTTTCATCTCTTTGCCTTTCTTCTTTTTCTGATTTTTACCCGAGTTTGAAGCCACTAACCCAGAAACAGAACCTTCATCATTTCCAGATGCTTTGTGTTGAAGTTCTCTAGTATGCAGGCTGGATTTCACCTCTTCCAGTGTTATGCAATCCTTCCCAATGCTCAAAGAGCTTACAAATTTTCAAAAGAAGGGGGAAGGGAAGCTAAAAATACCATGGGAGCATCTTCATCTTCTATCTTAACATCAATATCACGAAGTTCCATCAATATGGAATTTAATTCATCTAAATGGTCTTTCAGAGCATACCTTCTTTCATTCGAAGTCCAAACAACCGTCTTTTCAGAAGAAGTTTATTACAGATTGACTTTGTCATATATAGCTTCTCCAATTTCAGCCATAAGCCTGCAGTAGTTGATTCTTCAGCGACTTCATAGAGAACCTCATCAGAGAGAGAAAGCAAGATCAATGAATGAGCTTTTTCTTCTTGCAATGCAAGATCTTCTTTATTGATCTTTGAGGTTTGTCCAGAAAGAAGTGCCCACACTTGTAATTGTTTCAGCAGTGCTCTCATCTTTATCCGCCAGAGACTTAAACTTTGCTTTGAGCTGTATTTCTCAATCTTGATTGTGTTAGACATCTTCTTGTTGAGTTCTTGATGATTCTTGATGATTCTAACCAATTAGTCTTCTTCACTGTGTTGCTCCCAGGATCTTTGGGAGCTCTGATACCAGTTTGTTACGAAAACTGAACTGAGCAGAGCTTGTTAGCCAAGCCAGGAAGCGTGCAAAACTGTAAAACTGATAAGCAAAGAAGCAGTATGATAAAAGATGAACACAGAACAATTAACGTGGGTGGTTCACTAAAGAACTTAGCTACATCCACCCACGGGCAGCAACAAAGAATCCACTATGAACAAGTAGTTACGAAAGATTTACAAAAGGGGATCACTCTTGAGAATTACAAAGTATATATCTAACACTCTTTTCTGAATGATCTCACAAGACTATTTTTCTCTCACATACGGCTAGCATAGGCTTCCTCTATTTATAAGAAAGCTTCAACCTTGTGGAGCCAAAAAATAACAGAATAACAAAATCAGTTTCTCTAACTAATTCTGTTACAATATACAACATAACTACTTGACTTTATCTCAAACCTAAGATTCAAACCATCTTTACAAAACAGAAGACTATCAATCAGAATATTCTAACTTAGGAAACTAACAATCTGATAAGAAGAAAAACAGAATATTTCCAATAAATAAAAGAAGATATGTACAATCAATTAAGATATTATTCTCAATATCTTAATCGATACTCCCCCTCAAGCTACCTTGAAAATATCTTCCATGGACAACTAGCGAATTATATTGTGAAAAACCTTCTTAGGCAGCCCCTTGGTCAGAATGTCTGTTGTCTGATCTGTTGTTGAGATGTATGGTATACAGATCTGCCCATTCTCTATTTTCTATTTGATGAAATGTTTGTCAACTTCCACATTTTTAGTTCTACCATGTAGAACTGGATTGTGAGCATTAGCAATTGCAGATTTATTATCACAGTACAGTTTCATTGGTGCTGGACTATATACCTTTAATTCAGTTAACAATTTTTCAATCCAAAGAACCTCATAGATCCCTTGTGCCATTGACCTATATTCGGCTTCTACACTACTTCTAGCAATCACATTTTGTTTCTTGCTTCTCCAAGTAACTAGATTTCCTCCAATAAATGTGCAATAGCCTGAAGTAGACCTCCGATCAATAACACTACCAGCCCAGTCTGCATCAATGTAGACCTCCTCTTGTGAGGATCCACATTTCTTGTAAAGTAGTCCTCTTCCAGGAGATCCTTTTAGGTACCTCAAAATTCTATTCACAACTTCAAAATGTTTAGGTCCAAGAGAATGCATAAATTGATTTATCATACTCACAGCAAAGACTATATCCGAACGAGTATGAGACAAATAAATCAGTCTCCCAACAAGCCTTTGAAATTTATCTTTATCCACTATTTCCTCAGTTTTGGCTGGTTGGTGGGGTTGGTTTGGTTCGGGTTTTGTGAAATTTTTTTGTAAAACTGAACCAAACCAAACCAATTGATTTTGATTGATTTGGAATTTTTTAACCCCTAAAACCGAGCCAAACCAACCCGTGTACACTAGAATGGATCTAATAGACACAGAACAGAGAAATGGTATTGATCAAGTTCCAAATTGTATTAATTCTGAAATGGGGACGAAGTTCCCTGTTACCACTAATGAAACAGTAGAAAAAAAGGTACAATGGATGGAGAGTATTCTCCTTGGAGGAATGGAAATGATAAAAAGAAAATATGGTAATCCCAGTGTAGGAATACCACCCCTTTGCTACTGACGTGAGAGAGATCTCAATGTCAGTCCCCTTTTTCTGACCTCACACTTTTCATGCCCTCCCATTCTGCTCCTACCTTCCTTCATGCATATTCTCCACTGATTCATTCCTTTTCTCTTCCAGTCCTAGGCTGCCATCTGTCAAGTTTGTTATTCCCTCATTCAGCATGTCCTTTTTCTCTTTGATTAGTGCCATCTGTCCCTTACACAATTCTGCTCCTTCTTTATTCTTTCCTAATTTATCCCTCCTCTTATATGCATGTTTAATGGGCCTATCAATACTCCCCCCCACCAGTTTCACCTTGTCCTCAAGGTGGAAGTCTGGAAAAACATGATCAATGACATCAAAATCTTCCCAGGTGTTTTCAGCTTCCAACAATCCTTCCCACTGAATCAAAACCTGTTCTGTCCCATTCAACAGCTTCCTCACTCCTTTTACCTCCTTTGGGTACACTTGTAACTCCCACTCTTCACTTAAACATTGGGGTAGTGGCTGCTCATTGAAACCAGTTCCCACAACCTTCTTTAACTGCGATACATGGAACACAGGATGGATTTTAGTGCTGGCTAGTAAAGCCAATTTATAGGCAGCACTGCCCACTTTCTCCACCACCTCAAAAGGCCCATAAAACCGTGGGCTCAGCTTCTCATTTGGTCGGTTTGCAAGAGATTTAAACTGGTAAGGTTGTGCCTTCAAGTACACCTTTTCCCCAACCTCAAAGACCACATCCCTCCTCTTCTTGTCCGCCCACTGTTTCATACTATTCTGCGCTTTACATAGCTGCTCCTTCAACTCCCCTAGAGCAATGTCTCTTTCCCACAACAATTGATCAACCCCCTGCACCCGGGCCCCATCAATTGGATATTTGATCACTGAAGGTGCTTCCCTCCCATACATAGCTTTGAAGGGGCTCATGCTAAAAGAGACATTATACGAAGAATTAAACCAAAACTCTGCCCAAGCCAACCACTTGACCCACTGCTGCGGACGACCATTCACAAAGCATCTCAAATAAGCTTCTAGAGTCCGATTAGTTACCTCAGATTGTCCATCCATTTGAGGATGGTAAGCCGAGCTAAACTTCAACTTCGTTCCCGCCAAGCTAAACAGCTCCTTCCAAAAAAGACTCATGAAGACACGGTCTCTGTCTAAAACAATTGAAGCTGGAAATCCATGCAACTTAACCACATTGTTAATGAACGTTTCAGCCACTGTCCTTGCTGTATAGGGATGGCTTAAGGGCATAAAATGGGCAGCTTTAGATAATCGATCTACCACCACCATAATCGTATCCTTCCCTTGTGATTTTGGTAACCCCCCAATAAAATCCATAGTAAGGTCCTCCCAAATTTGAGTGGGAATCAGCAACAGCTGTAGCAAATTCAGCATGTCCTTTTTCTCCTTGATTAGTGCCATCTGTCCCTTACACAATTCTGCTCCTTCTTTATTCTTTCCTAATTTATCCCTCCTCTTATATACATGTTTAATGGGCCTATCAGGATCTCCCTTTCTATTTTGGTCAGCCCACCCCCTTGTTCCTTTGTTCCTACGCCTTGAGGGGGCTCTTTTTTTTTTTTTTTAAAAATAGAAGAAGAAATTCATTAAGACGAAAAGAAGAAACTTACAAGGAAATTGGAGGATAAGGTATCCTCCATAACCAAAAAGAGGAAAAAGAAAACAACAAAGAAAAAGAGGAAATATCAGTGGAGCAAAGCAGCTCAATTCTTTTGCACATCTGTTTTACACTAGTTTGGAATCATTACAAAATGTAATTGATATGACTGATTTGATATAGAAATTAAATCCACTCAATTAATTTCTCCATTGATTGTTGTGATCAAACTATAATTAACAGATCAAGTCTGTTAATTATAACAGATCAAGTCTGTTAATTTCTCCATGAGCTTTGGTAATTTGGTGTCCATAAACATTGCTATTTTAACAAATGCTTTCTTAGAGGGACTTGTTCCCTTTGTTCCTTGGTTTTATCGAGAGTATACTGTTTACAACAGAATGGATGGATTTCTTCTTTCTCTGCCATTTTGTGAAGTCCTTGGAAATTGATTTCTCAAGGATATGTCTCTTTTGTATAGAGCACTCGTTTCTCTAAAGGTAGGGAATGGCTCGGATATCCGATTCTGGGCTTATCTTTTAATTGGGGTTATTAACTTTTCCAAGGTATTTCCTTATCTGTTTTGTCTTTCTTTTCTTCTTTACATTAATCTAGGAGTTTTACAGTTTACAAAATGGTTATATCTGTTGTAACTTCCATAGTTTGGAAGTTTTGGTGATTCATGAATGCGTCCTCTGAATTTACTTTCTGACTTGGTTAATTAATAAATCCTAGTACTAAAATTGGCTTCTTCCTGGTGTGGTGATTTAATATGTTTTTCAATAAGCCCTCTTTGGATCAGCCACTTATTTGTGATAAGATTAGGCATTTGGCTTCTATTTGGAGCGATAAAGCCAATCTTGAGCCTTCATCTAATAGCTTAAGTATTTAGGAGAGTTGGTCCGTGACATGGTATCAAAACCTTTATGGACAAGTAGTTAGGAGTTCGATCCTTGCTGCATCATTCTTCTAAATAAAGTTGAATTTTAGCACAACTTACATTGTTCATGCTTCAAGCCCAAAGGGCTCTTGTGTGAGGGGACGTGTTAGAGATATAAAGCCAATGTTGAGCCTTTAGCTAACAGCCTAAGCTTTTGGGAGAGCTGGTCCTTGACATGGTGTAAAGCACATGGTCTTTAAAGGAGGTTTCCCTTACTGATATATTGATGGATTGGGGGCTTTGCTTCATTGATGTTTTTCTTTTTCCTAGGAGGATTCCTTAACATCCAAATTCTTTGTAATTATCTTCTCTTTGTTTTAATGAATTTCTTCTTGTATGTGTGTGTGTGTGTGTGTGTGTGTGTGTGTATATTCTCAGGTTTCTTTATACAATAACAGCACAGCTTCAAAACACATAAATTAGAACCTTCCAGCATATGGCTACTTGGTTAGGTTTGCATCATATGATCATCTCTTGAAACATTGCCAGTTTTTTCACTTGTCATGCATTCTGTTTGGTAATAGTTGCCAATTTTTCTATTACCTTTCACATCTTGATTTTTAAACTTAAGTTGATTTGCAACAGGTCCTTTCCAACTTAACAGCAGTTCACTCATACTTTGATATATTCTCAAAGAAAATTGACCAAGATCATATGGTAAGAGTGGTCACTAACCAAACCCATTATTAGTTTTAAACTTCTATGATTAGTTACATATAGTTGAGCATTTTCTAGGAGCTAGAGGAGGCTGAGTTGGAACTAGACATTATACAGAAAGAAACTGCACTACCAGGACGAATGGAAGATTCCGAAAATGGGAATCAGATTCAAAGTATACCCTGTAAGTACTTTCTGTTCTAGCACATAAAGATTCTTGTAACCAACACATGTTTTGATAGAGCTTGTTTTGTTGTCATGTAGCAATTTTTTCACACCAGTTTAGTTGCTGAAAGTCTCTATCTCTCCCCCCTCCCTTTTCAAATTAATCTATTTTACAAAATTTGAACTTCACAGCCTCTGGAAAGGTTGTCTCACGGCTTCAGCAAATCAGAGAGTGCATCCGATCCCTGTAAGTGATTATCACTTTCTCTTTTTAAGCAGTGATAGACATCCACTAGGAAGAAAATGCTAGCCGAAGACACCCTGTTGATAGGACACTATTCACTCCCTCTTGCTTTCATCTTTGAAATGTGTTCTTCATGCATTGTTTGGTTCAGAGCATTTGTAAGTCTGTATGAACCATTCCTCGAAAGTCCAATTGGATAGAGATACCTTGTTAAAGCTTATGGTTTCTTAATGAATTTAGTTCGACAACCAATGTGACTGGGTAGCTCTCTTGAGCTAATGTATTTCTTAAATATTTTCTTTTTCTCTTTTCTTTTTTATTGTCAAGAGGCCACCTTAACCTCAGTTTTGTTACTCTTTTCCCTTTAGTTAAAAATTCTTGTTATCCTTCCCCTTGCCAACCAAAAAAGAAAAAGAAACTATGAAGTATCCGTATGAATTCTAGTTATGATTTTCTTCCCTATTCGTACATTTATCTAGTTGTCAGCATGGTCTGTGTTTGCTGCTACTTATTTTTGTTTCTTTGTATTGAGTAACATATGTTTCTTATGATACTTTTTGTTCTTCCGTCTTTTCCAGTTTTTGGACTGTTGATTCTGTATGCTATTGAGTTCTGTGGCTAGGTGTTTCAAAACTTATACTTCTTATGTTGTTATCAGAGAAAAGTCGAAACTTAAAGAAGATATTCTAGCCCGTAGGCAAAAAAAACTACTTATGAGACATGCCCGTGAAAAATATTTGGAAGAAGCAGCTTTACGGGAAGCAGAACTTCTGCAAGAACTTGATAGGTTTTAGCTTCTTATTGAGGATTTTGCTGCTTCTTTTGCATTGTTTTGTTTGTTTGTACTAGAAGCTGAGCATTTTCCAATTATTCAACAGGGAGAGAGTGGCTGAAATGGAGAAAGAGCTGGAGAGACAGAGATTACTGGAAATAGAGCGTGCTAAAACGAGGGAACTGCGACACAATCTTGATATGGAGAAGGAGAGGCAAACACAGGTAATATAACACTGGAAAAACAGAGGTACTCTGAATTGTGTTATAATACAAATATCCAATTCCTATTTAAACTACTAATCTAGGTCAAGTATTAGTACTAGTACAAGCCCACTCCATTCCTTATTGTTGGAATTTACATATCATTGGAACTTGATCAGTTTATAGTTTGTGTATTTCTAGTAACATTGGAACCTTAGCATCCTAGGAAATGTTTATCTTCTTTTATTATCATTGTAAAGATCATACTTTAATTAATTCTTTGTGTATATATAAACTCAATATGCTGAGTACAATTTACTCAAGCAATTCAGAAATCGTCTCTAAGTTCTCTGATATTCAAGTTGGTATCAGAGCGGGTTGATCCCGCTTCTGCTCTCTCATCTCCCGTTACTATTCCAGCCGCTGTCAAGGCTGGAACCTCGTCCAAAGTCCCCTCATTTGTTAGAGTGAGGGCCCCAATCATCTCAGACGACCATTTCTGACTGTCTCTCCAAGTTCCATCGCCGGAAAGTCCTCCACACGCCGCTACGAGCCACCACCAGTTTGTTTAACGTCCAGCTCGTGTAAGCCACACGTCGCCTTCCCGTTGCCGGAATTCGTCACCGCTGGTCCCATTCTGCTTGTTGACCCTCCCTGAGTCTGTTCAGGTGGTCACATGCTCTATTCGTCCCTGTTTGGCTAGTGGGTCATAGGAGCCCACCTTTGCTCTCATACGGAAAAAACGTCCTTTGTTGCCACTGTTCGAGAAGCTTTTGACTATCTCTAAACCTGCTATCTTGGCCTCTGATAAGCCTCAAAAGGGTCTCATTTCGTTTGGCTTTTTAGGCTCTCCCACCATTACCTCTGAGAAACTTAATGGTAAAAATTATCTAGATTGGTATGCTGCAGTTGAAGTGTGGTTTTAAGGGCAGGGACTCTCTAATCATCTAACCAAGAAAGCTGAAGAGATTGATGCTAGTTCACGGGACGAGTGGAAGAAAGCTGATTATCAGTTGGTGTCCCTATTGTGGCAATCCATTGATCCAACTCTATTGGTTCATTATCGCTCTTATAAATCCTGTTATGAAATTTGGAAAAAGGCTAAAAGTGTCTATGCAAATGATATTCAGTGTCTCTACGACTCAGTTCATAATCTAGCAACCCTCCAAATGACTGATCATGATTTAACTTCCTATCTCAACAAGGCGTAGACCACCATACAACAAATTCAGATGATTTTGATTGGAGATGATCTTCAGAAGGTATTAGATAAGCTGGATAATATGTATATGGTTTTTCTTCTCCATGGTCTTCATAAGGATTTGGAAAATGTTCGAAACCAAGTCTTGACAAATCCAAGTGTTCCATCGGTGGAAGAACTCATTGATTGACTACTTCGAGTTCCTTCAGAGGGATCTCCTGGGACTCGAACAGAATCCACTACCTTCGTCTCTAATTTCAGTAACCGTGGGAGCCGAGGTCGAGGTCGTGGTCGTGGTAGTGGTAGTGGTAGTGAAAGAGGAGGCTGTGGTAGTCGTCCTCAATGCTCCTATTACAAACGTATTGGACATACTTATGGTCGATGCTATTCTCCACATGATTTTCCAGAATAATCTGCCAATATGGCATAGTCGCCAATACCGAGTACTGAGAAAAAGATTGAATTTACTGAGAATCATAAAATCTTGTCTGATAGTGAGTATAAGGAGTACCTCCAACTTAAGGCAGTCCATTCAGGATCAAGTTTAGTTGGTGTCGACCACACCGGTAATTCTACAGTTTATCTCACTCATTTTATGTCTGCTGAATCTTGGATTCTAGATTCTGGTGCTTCCGACCACATTGCTGGTAATCCCTCGCTTTTTTCAAGATTAGCATCCACCAAAATTCCTCATTCCATCACCCTCGCCAATGGTTCAAAGGCTAAAGCCACTGGTGTTGGTCAAGCTGCACCTCTCCCATCTCTAACTTTGAACGCTGTTCTTTTTATTACTGGATGTCCTTTTAACTTAATTTCCATTAGTTAGCTTACTCGTACTCTTAATTGTTCCATAACCTTTTCTGTTGATTCTTTCCATATACAGGACCAGAGTATGGGCAGACGATTGGCGCAAGCTTTGAATCACATGTACTCTATTATCTTTAAAAAACGAGAATAGGTTGAATTGATTTATTCACAATAGTACAAAGGGTTATAAAGACCCCAGCTAGGAGATAAAAAAGGAAACTAATCATCCTAATGAAAGAGAAAATATTCTGCCTATAAAGAAGCTTCCTAAAACAGAGAAATCAGATCCTCTCTAATAAATCAGAAATAAACAGAAAGCTAAAAAATCTCAATCAGTGTTGACTATCCTAATATAACACATAATACATAAATGCACAATATATACGGTGATATTTCAACACTCCCCCTCAAGCTGACATGAAGGTGGCATGAAGATATCACTCATGGCTAGCTTGCCAACCAAATTCTCATGTGGTGACTTAGAAAGTCCTTTGGTGAGAATGTCAGCCACCTGACTGTAGTAGGAATATAGGACATACATATCACACCACTGTCAATTTTCTCCTTGATGAAGTGTTTATCTATCTCTACATGCTTTGTTCTGTCGTGTAAGACAGGATTATGAGCTATAGAAATTGCAGCCTTGTTGTCACAATAGACTTTAATAGGTGCTGGTGTAGAGATCTTCAACTCATCTAGGAGTCTTTTAATCCATAATACTTCACAGAACCCATGTGCAATAGACCTAAATTCTGCTTCAGCACTACTCCTTGCAACAACACTTTGTTTTTTACTTCTCCAAGTGACTAGATTACCTCCTACAAAGGTGCAATATCCTGAGGTAGATCTTCTATCATTGACATCACCTGCCCAATCTGCATCAGTGTAAGCCTCCACCTGAAGATGGCCTCTGTTTTTGAACAAGAGTCCTTTACCCGGAGTTCCTTTGAGGTATCTCAAAATTCTAAACACAGCCTCAAAGTGAGTAGGTCCAGGTGAATGCATGAATTGACTTACCATGCTTACTGCAAATGTTATGTCCGGTCTAGTATGTGCCAAATAGATTAATTTTCCAACTAATCTTTGAAAGCGTTCTCGATCCACCACTTCATTAGCAGCTGCTGCTTTCAACTTTACATTTGGTTCAGTTGGAGTATCAGCTGCCCTACAACCGGTCATTCCTGTTTCCTTGAGAAGATCAAGGATATACTTACGCTGATTGATGAAAATGCCCTCCTTTGATCTAGCAAATTCCATTCCAAGAAAATACTTTAGCTTTCCGAGGTCCTTAATATCAAATTCAAGCTCAAGTTTATTCTTTAGATTGCTGATTTCAAGAGCATCATCTCCAGTTATGATTATATCATCAACATAGACTATAAGTATAGCCATTTTCCCTTCGGTGGAATGCTTGAAGAATAGGGTATGATCAGCTTGACTTTGTGAGAACCCATATCTTCTAACAACATTTCCAAAGCGTTCAAACCAGGCTCTAGGTGACTGCTTCAGTCCATATAGAGCTTTCTTCAACTTACACACTTTCCCCCTTCCAAGTCTTTCTTCGAATCTAGGTGGTAGGTCCATATACACCTCCTCTTGCAAATCTCCATTTAAAAACGCATTCTTAACATCAAACTGATGAAGTGGCCAGTTAGAATTAACTGCTAGAGAGAGAAGAATTCTAATGGAATTAATTTTAGCAACAGGAGCAAAGGTTTCTTGGTAGTCTATACCATGAGTTTGGGTAAATCCCTTTGCTACAAGTCTTGCTTTGTATCTTTCCACACTTCCGTCAGCTTTACACTTCACAGTAAATACCCATTTGCACCCAACTGTCTTCTTAGGTATTGGTAGATCAATAATGCTCCATGTGTGATTTTTTGTGAGAGCATTCATTTCTTCCATCACTGCTAGTTTCCAATTCGGATCACTCAAGGCTTCCTGAATAGTTCTTGGAACAGACAGATTGGAAATCCTAGACACAAAAGCTCTATGAGTGTTTGACAAGTTTTCATATGAGAGGTATTTTGCAATAGGATGTTTAGTGCATTCTCGGGTCCCTTTTCTTAAAGCAATAGGAAGATCAAAATTAGAAGAAGGAATATCAGGATGTGAAAGAGGATTAGAAGTGGAAGGAATGTTACCTTGTGTGGTAGAATCAGTACTCGGTAAAGCAGATTGGTCAGCTGCTGGAGAAATAACTAGATTAGTGACCTTGTTGTGAAACCTCCGTCTGGTATAAACCTGAAGTTCTGATGGTTTTACCGGAGGTACTTCTCCCCCTGTCTCTGATAAAGTAATGTTTGGCAAAGGTATAGGTAAAGTATCCCAAAAATTATCTTCCTCAACAACTATGTTCTCCCCCTGGAGAGAATTTTCCAGAAAAAAGGGCTGATCTTCAACAAAACTGACATCCATACTTTCAAAAAATTTTTTAGTAATAGGATTAAAACATTTGTACCCCTTTTTATTAGATGCATAACCAAGGAAAACACATTTTTCAGCCTTTGGATCAAGTTTTGACCTGAAAGCACTTGGTATATATATATAACAAACACAACCAAAAACTTTTAGGGGAAGATCAGCAGTTAACCGAGAGGTAGGAAAGAAATCTTGTAAAATTTGTAAGGGTGTTTGAAACTTCAAAACACGAGATGGCATTCTATTTACTAAGTAACAGGCAGTTAAGAGAGCATTACCCCAAAGATATTTAGGTACATTCATTGAAAACATAATGGCACGGGCAACTTCAAGAAGATGCCTATTTTTGCGTTCGGCAATGCCATTTTGTTGTGGTGTATCACGACAAGTAGATTGATGAATAACACCTTTTTCAGATAAGAAAGTACCCAAACACTGATTAAAATACTCAGTACCATTATCAGTCCTTAGAATGCCAATTTTTGTTTGAAATTGATTTTCAATCATGAGAAAGAAATCTTTAAATCGTTGTTCAACTTCAGATTTTTTGTCCAATAGATAAACCCAACATAATCTTGTGTGGTCATCAAAAAAAGTCACAAACCATTTTTTGCCAGAAAGAGTTTTAACCTTGGACGGGCCCCAAACATCACTATGAAACAAATAAAATGGTTTTGAAGCAGAATAAGTTTTTATTGAAAAGGAAACACGGTGATCTTTAGCTAAATGACAAGCTTCACAATGAAGTTTTGAACAATCAATTCCTTTAAACAACTCAGGAAACAAGTGTTGGAGGTATGGAAAACTAGGATGTCCTAATCTCCTATGCCATAACAGTACTTGATCAATGACAGAAGTTGAACTTGTACTACCAAATCCATGAGCTTTTTTATTCCAGGAGGCTGTTTCATCAAAGTAATACAGTCCATTTATTTCTCTAGCAGCTTCCAATCGTCTTCCCAGTTCTGTTCCCGAAAAACACAAATAGAGGAAGAAACAAAACAAAGCAGTCTTGATTAGAATCCTTAGATAATTTATGACAGAAAAGTAGATTACAAGCAAGTTTTGGCACATATAGGACATTTTTTAGGATGATTTTTTCTGAAATTCTAATGTGGCCCTTGCCTGCAACTAATGAAAAACTTCCATCAGCTATTCTAACTTTTTCAACAGCTGAATGTGAACAATGGGAACTAAACAAGTGAGAACAACTGGTCATATGATCAGAGGCCCCTGAATCTATGATCCAGGGACTGGTTATTTGAAGAACAGAGAGTGCCAAGGGATTACTACCTGTTTGTGCCACAGAACCAGTGGAAGCATTGAGTGATGAATGGGTTTTTAGCAATTTTAGAAGATGGTCTAGCTGCTCTTTCTTGAATGGAGAGGATTCACCTCATTTGCTGTAGGTGCACGTTGTTCACCAGCTTTGATTGGTTTACCAGTGTCTGCCATGTAACTTGTAGCAGTTTCTTTGGTATGACGTGGTTTTCCACAATATTCACAACGCATGTGATTTCTATCCCCCGCTCGCCGGTTCGAGATATTCTACGGTGACTTGGGCTTCGGGAACAACCAGAGCCGAACCTTCTACTGACCCAGTTGCACCTGCAACTTTTTTTCCCAGCATTACTTGTCTACGGCTTTCCTCTCTTCGCACCTCTGCAAATACGTCTCCAATTGAAGGAAGAGGATTTCTTCCAATAATCTGACCACGTACTTCATCGAAATCAACATTTCAACCTGCAAGAAACTTGAAGATGCGACCAATGTCGACCATTCTTTTATAGTGGTTGCAGTCCTCAGGTGATTTCCACTCATAATCATTGAATAAGTCCAGGTCTTGCCAAATTCTTTTAAGGGAATTAAAGTACTTTGTTACAGAATCCTCACCTTGGTGAATTTCCCCAAGTCGCAGGGTCAACTCATACACTTGGGATTGATTTCCTAAGTCTGAGTACATCTGTGAAACATTGTCCCACAATTCCTTGGCTGTTGAATAACAGAGGTAATTGGCACTTATCTCTTCGGCCATGGAATTGACCAGCCATGTCATTACCATAGAGTTCTCAGCATCCCAAGTGGCATAGGCTGAGTCCTTCTGGTTAGGTTGTGTCGTGTCCCCTGTGATATAGCCAATCTTTCCTCTCCCCCTGAGATACATACGAACAGATTGTGACCAACGTAGGTAGTTGTCACCGTTTAGTCTGATCGTGGTGATCTGAATAGGATGATTGTCGGATGAGCCTCGGGTGGCTTGAGGCTCGGACGGCCGAGAGGTTTCGGACGAAATCTCTGACATTCTCGAGGCTGGACGTGAATTCAAAAACCTAGGATTCTAGTTTTTTTACGCTCTGATACCATAAAAAACGAGAATAGGTTGAATTGATTTATTCACAATAGTACAAAGGGTTATAAAGACCCTAGCTAGGAGATAAAAAAGGAAACTAATCATCCTAATGAAAGAGAAAATATTCTGCCTATAAAGAAGCTTCCTAAAACAGAGAAATCAGATCCTCTCTAATAAATCAGAAATAAACAGAAAGCTAAAAAATCTCAATCAGTGTTGACTATCCTAATATAACACATAATACATAAATGCACAATATATTCGGTGATATTTCAACAATCTTCAAACTCCATCATCTACCATATGTGTTGTTACCGAGTCTCCTAGTCTTCTTCATCGTCATTTGGGTCATCCAAGTCTAAATAAATTAAAGAAGATGGTTCCTCATCTCTCTCATTTGTAGTTTTTTGAGTGTGAGTGATGTCAGCTTGGGAAACATGCTCAACGTAATTTCCCAAGTCAATAATCTGTCTGAATCTCCCTTTCATATTATTCATTCAGATGTTTGGGGTCCTAGTCGTGTCAACTCTATTTTAGGATATCGATATTTTGTTACTTTCATTGATGATTACTCAAGATGTACTTGGATATTTTTAATGAAAGACCGCTCCGAGTTGTTAGGCTTTTTCCAAATTTTTTGCAATGAAATCCATACTCAGTTTGGGTGCACAATTCGTATTTTACGCAGTGACAATGCAAAAGAATATTTTTTTGCTCCTTTTAGTTCTTTTATGACTTCTCAAGGTATGCTCCCTCAATCTAGTTGCCCTTATACACCACAACAGAATGGTATTGTAGAAAGAAAACATCGTCATCTGCTTGATACTGTCCGTACTTTGTTATTACAAGCTAATGCACCTTTGAAATTTTGGGGGGATGCTATTCTTACTATCGTGTACTTGCTAAATTGCATGCCATCTTCTGTTTTACATAACCAAGTTCATTATTCCCTCTTGTTTCCCAAGGAATCCATTTATAAAATTCCTCCCCATGTCTTTGGTTCCGCTTGTTTTGTGCATGATCTTTCTCCAGGAAAAGTTAAATTAACTGCTCGTGCTGTTAAATGTATTTTCTTGAGTACTCTCGCTTGAAAAAAGGGTACCGGTGTTATTCTCCTACCTCTCATCACTTTTATATCTTTGCTGATGTTACATTCTTCGAAGACACACTGTAATTTACTGCACATGTTGAACCAGACTCCATATCTCAAGTCTTACCAGTTCCTTACCTGAGCACTCCGGTCTCCGTTCCTCAGTCTGAGTCCACCAGAACCAGAAAATTCTTCCTAACAATCTTCACCTCGTCTTCTCATCACCTATCAACTTCGTCCTCGACCTTCGCCTCTAAAAAATGTCCCTACTCGAGAATCCGGTGATTCATCTCCTGCTTCAGCGTCCACACCTGCTTCAGATTTCTCTCCTACAGACCTCCTTATAGCACTTTGTAAAGGTATTTGTTCTTCCCGTAATACTCATCCCATTTATAATTTTTTGAGTTATCATTGTTAGTCCCCATCCCATTACGCTTTTACATTTGCTTTGTTGTCTATATTTATTTTTAAATCTGTCCAGGAAGCACTATCCCATCCAGGATGGTGGCAAACAACATGAGATGACAACTTTAGAATCTAACCACACATGGACACTCCCCTTATCTCATTCCCATTCCTCCTTGAAAATCGACAGTTGGTTGTCGGTGGGTTTTCACTATCAAAGTGGGTCGTAATAGCAAAGTGGATGGTTTGAAAGCTCGTCTTGTTACAAAAGGCTTTACCCAGAGTTTTGGTCTTGACTATGATGATACTTTCCCCCATGTTGCAAAAATGACCTTTGTTTGGCTATTCATATCCATGGCAGCCATGAATCACTGGCCCTTGTATCAATTGGACATCAAGAATGTCTTTATACATGGTGATCTAGCTGAAGAAGTTTATATGGAGCAACCTCTGGGGTTAGTTGCTCAGGGGGAGTCGAGATTGGTTTGCAAATTACATAAGTCCTTGTATGGTCTAAAACAGTCTCCTCGATGTTGGTTTGGAAGATTCAGTACAATTTTACAACAGTTTGGCATGACCCGCAATGAAGCAAATCACTCTGTGTTTTATACACACTCCTCTAACCTGTGTATCTATCTTGTGGTCTATGTGGATGATATCGTTATCATAAGAAATGATCATGAAGGAATTCAAAGACTAAAGCAACACTTGTTTCGTTATTTTGAAATTAAAGATTTGGGTCAACTAAGATACTTTCTTGGGATTGAGGTAGCTCAATCAAAAGATGGTATTGTTGTCTCACAAAGGAAGCATGCTCTTGACATTTTAGAAGAAACAGGAATGCTAAGCTGCAAACTAGTTGATACTCCTATGAACCCGAATGTTAAACTCCTACCAGATCAGGGAGAATCCTTTTCAAGTCCAGGAAGGTATCGGAGACTGGTGGAAAAAATTATCTCACTGTGACCAAACCAGACATATCTTTTGCTGTTAGTGTTGTAAGCCAATTTCTTAACTCTCCTTGTGTTGATCATTGGGATGCAGTTATTCAGATTTTGAGGTATATTAAGGGCTCCTCTGGAAAAGGGTTAGTGTATACAAACAGAAGACATACGAATGTAGTTGCTTATACAAATGCTGATTGGGCTGGGTCTTCGAGTTATAGAAGATCAACTTCTAGATAGTGTGTTCTTATTGGAGGAAACCTTATCTCATGAAAAAGTAAGAAGCAGAATGTTGTTGCTAGATCGAGTGCTGAAGCGGAGTATCAAGTTATGACTCTCACTACATATGAACTCATATGGTTAAAACAACTCTTGAAAGAGTTGAAGTTTTGCAAGATAGGACCTATGATGTTAATTTGTGATAATCAAGCAACACTTCATATTGCTTCAAATCCGGTCTTCCATGAACAAACCAAACATATAGAGATTGATTGTCATTTCATCCGTGAGAAGATTGTTTCAAAGGAAATCTCTACTTTCTTTGTAAATTCTAATGACCATTTGGCAGATCTTCTTTGTAACACCCTCCGTAGGGCATCACATTTCCGACTACCAACTTATAATCTGAAAAATCAGTTCACAAAAGGTTTGAGTTATAAAACATGAGTTTTAAAATTTCTTCTCGCGGAAATATAAATTTACTGTAATTTATAAGTAATACTAAAAAAAATAGATTTAAAATGATTAAAACTCATATAACAGACACACTTAATATTTAACAATTATTCAATAAATATAAAACTTACAGACTCAATTTTAAACAGTAGCAAACCCCATGACGGGTTCTACTCAATAGCACGGGAAAACACTAACGGTAAAAACTCAACATACTTATTCCGTCTTGTATTTATCTTGACGCATCATATATATGTTCCTCCTCAAAACTGCACACCAACGAATCCGGGATGGTCACCCCTCCATGTTGTCATCGAACTCAGAATATCTACCACCCGTCACGTCGAAGAAAACTCGTTCTGTCTACTACATAATTTTAACAACACAAGCCCAACCAAACAATATTACAAAGAGGTGAGATCACCTATGCTAATACCAACATAGTAGCATAGAGATAACACAAACAGCACACCATACATGTATATCATACCACAATTACAATTATGCCATCATCATAATGTATAAAATAACAATAATTACAATAATGCTATCAACATTATTTATCATCATCATCATCCAATATTCCTCAATTATTATATCACACAGATATAAATATTCAATATTTACGATAATGCCCTCAATTATTATCCAAGTATTCAACAGTTCAATTATCATAACCAATACTCAACAATGATGCATATGTTATGCATGTAGACTCAATGTACTACTCCATGGAGGTTTTCGCAATTTCGAGAAGAATCTTTCTGGTTAATTGTCGGCCTTTAGCCAAAGACAATCTCCCACCGTCGTCGAAAAGAATCGTGTTATTGTCGCAGTATCGTCAATGCGTTAACGAATCTGCATCGCCAAGTGGCACATGGTCCAGCCTTAGCCCACAGACAAATATCTACTCGTCGACCGCCGCGCCTTGACGCCCCCAAGATCCATCATAGACCTCACTATTAATTCTCATTCCCTCTTCAACCACAAGGGTCACAACAGCTTTCAACTATTAATTTTTTTTTGTTCAATGCATGAATATCTCAATGCAATTTTGTTCAATTTCATCATATGCCACAATGCATATTTTTCAATTTCATCATATGCCACAATGCATATTTTTCCAATGCATGTATAATGCACCAAATGCCAATCACAGGCATATCTTTCCAATGCATGTAAAATACACCAAATACCAATCACAGGCAAAACTCGTCATTTTCTCATACAGTGTCCATACACTGGTTCAACAGTAATCATACTGTATTTTCAACAACGAAATCATATTATCATGTTTTCATAGTCACAAAACACTTTCGTCGTGTTTTCACAATCGCGCAACATTTCTGTTACGTTTTTCACAATTCCGCAATACTTCTGTTGTATTTTCAAATCACTATTGATTTTTCAACGTTTTCTCAATCACGTAAAAATATTTACACGTTTCTCAAATCGCGTAGTGATTTTTTACTATTTTCACAATCGCGTAACTTAAAAATCATTCTTTTAAGTCGCGTAAACCATTTTCCATCATTTTCGAATTATTTAAACGTTTTTCAAATCGCGTAGAAATATTTTAACGTTTTTCAAATCGCGTAGCTTAAAAATCACGTTTTTAAATTACATAAATCGTTTTTCACCATAATTCCATTATGAAAAATATTTCTCAACCTTCAAAAATTCCATTTCAACCT
Source organism: Ormosia emarginata (assembly GCA_029884605.1). NCBI lineage: Eukaryota > Viridiplantae > Streptophyta > Magnoliopsida > Fabales > Fabaceae > Ormosia > Ormosia emarginata. The sequence continues at coordinate 6,012,414 of JAQQTP010000056.1, read as the reverse complement.
TTTTCATAGTAATATGACTTCGTACTTCATTTTTCACATTTCCATATTCAAGAAATCCTTTTCGTAATAAATTCCACAATATCATCATTTCATTGAATTAAATCAGTGTTTCTAATTTTAAAATTTACTAACACTATCCAAAACTCAAAGGATGAGTTACACGTTAGAAAATATCAAAATATTATTGTATTCTCTATTTTTCTCAAATCAATTGTAAAATCAATTCTCTTCAAAATAAATTGAGGTTCAAACACTTTCAACCTCTTTTTGTCTTTCATAACGAAATTCCATCTTTCAAGTAACAAAACACCTTGTTTTCATTTTCTTTAATCCTTGTACTAAAACACTTTGTTCAAACACTTTGTTTCCACTTTGAAATCACTTTGTTTCATAAAACCAAAACTATTCCAATCTCCCAAAAAAACCGTGGAGTCTTTGGCCATTGAAGCCATCATTTCTTTTTTTCTAAATCAACTAAGTTCCATTCTTGTTTTTACACAAACAAAATCATTAAAATTTTGTTTTAAAACCGTGAGACTCATAGTCTTAAAAACCAATTCATTTGTTCATTTTCATTTTCATTTTCATTTTCACTTTCTTTGCAAATTCTTAAAATCATCAACTCATTGCTCTTTTCATTTAAAACTCATGATTAATAAAATACTTAGAATATTTTTATTCAAAAATGTCCTTGAGGCCGTGTGCCTCTATGGTCCTTTCCATCATGGCATACATATACATATTTCATCATATATACCACAAGCATGCCATAATCAAAAGCAATAAATCATGCAAATCATACAAAGCATGAACAAATAAATCAAACACAAACACCCACAAATAATTACATGACCATGGATATGAATCCTCACATGGACTCACGATCCATCAAATACAAAGCCATCTTTCACCACCATACTTAGTTGGTGAGATGGATCTCCCTCTTACCTTATGAAGAACCTCAAAAGCTCCTTGTTTTGCTTTCTTTTTCCAAGTCCTTCACCACCAAAGGTTTCTTAAACACAAAACAAAACACAAGTTTATTAGTATATTTAGCTTGAACTAGGGGAACCATGGATCAAACATGGCTTAAAACGTGAAAAAGAGAAGAAATGAAGTTTCCTTACACTTCACCTCAAATACCCTATAACTTTCGCTTTGAAGAAAGTCGCTCAAGATGAATGATTTAGAGAAAGTCTCCAACATGAAAGTTGCTTAGAATAAGGTAAGGATTCAAGAAATAAGGTTGTATGAAATTAAAGAGTGATGGAAGGTAGAGTATGGGTGCTTGACCGAAACTTAGAGAATGAGAGAAATGGAGAGAAAATTTGATAAGTTTGCTTCTTGAAATTGATCAATAATGGTCTTAAAACCATTCTAATCTCCTACACCATCTCAAAACCGCCCCCCCTCCTGCATGCTCTCCAAATGTGTGACAAATTTCACTAGCCATTATTTGAAGCATTCTAAGCCATTGATTAATTCAATGGTTAGGATTAAGGTAGACTTTAAGTTAGAAGACTTAATCTAGGCCATTAGATCTTTCTCCTTGAAATTCTAGCCATTAGATGTGTCTCCAAAATGATGGGTCAAGATTACTCCTTCAAACTTTACATCCAATGGTCATAAATGGTCCTAGTCACTTTTTAAGACCAAATCTCCACCCTTGATTAAATCAATGGTTGATATTCAAAGTCTTCGTTATTAAACTTGTCTTTACAACCATTGATTAGATCAATGGTGAACATCCAAAGCTTCCTAACTAAGTTTATTCCCACATCATTGATTAAATCAATGGTGATCATCCAATGCTTCTTCATTAAGTTTGTTTCTCAACCGTTGATTAAATCAAGATCAAGTCTTCACCGTTGATTAAATCAATGGTGGATATCCAAACCACCAATGTTCCAATGTTGACTTAAGTAGTATAATATTTATTTTTCTATCTGCTATTACTCTACGAATAATATTTTTATTGTATTTTTATCGTCCGATAATTAAATACAGTACAAAATACAGTAAAAGAAAATTTTAAAATTGTTTCCAGATTCAGGTTTAGTAAGATCCTCCGTCTCCGTCTAAACAATACAAATTTTTCTATCTGCAAAAAAATTTTTACTTTTCGGGACCCACCTGGGCCCATGTAAGGCGACTTGGGCCCACAGACAATCCAAAAATAATCAGAGAATTATAAAAATTTATAATCATCCACAAAAATCACAAAAATTATAAAACTTATGAAAATCAAGTCAGATTAGTAAAAATCATTAAGGATTTTCAAAAAGAAAAAAAAAATACGAAGGCTCAGTATATAATTTCAAAATAATATTAAAATAATAAAAAAACGTAAAAACTCAAAAATTCCTAAAAATCACAAAAATTATAAAATCCACAGAAGTTGAGTCGGATTATTCAAAATAATTAAGAATCGCCCAAAATAAATAAAATACGAATTTTCGGAGTGTTACATTCTTACTAAGTCACTTCAAGGTCGAAGAATAACATACATTTGTGACAAGCTAGATGCTTATGATATATACGCTCCAACTTGAGGGGGAGTGTTGGAATATACATATAATTGGAACTTGATCAGTTTATAGTTTGTGTATCTCTAGTAACATTGGAACCTTAGCATCCAAGGAAATGTTTATTTTCTTTTGTTATCCTTGTAAATATCATATTGTAATTAATTCTTTGCGTATATATAAACTCAATATGCTGAGTACAATTTACTCAAGCAATTCAGAAATCCTCTCTAAGTTCTCTGATATTGAAGTCTTATAAAACTAAATATAATATTCAAACACTACCACTCCCGCTGGGGTGTAATCATGTACATAATTGAGGCAAGGATCTCTAAGGGACTTACTAAACATATCTGCCAATTGGTCATTAGAACTTACAAACGCAGCAACAATTCCTCCGAATTGAATTTTCTCCTTTACAAAGTCAGAAACAATCTCAATGTGCTTGGACTTTTATGGAAGACTGAATTTGAGGATATAAGAGTTGCTTGATTATCAAATAATTGGTGGTGATTCACAAATATAAACTCCTTTAGCAACTGCCTTAGCCATATGAGTTCATGTGCCGCAGTTCCCATTTCTCACTACTTAGCTTATGCACTTGGCCTAGTAGCTATAGTTTGCTTCTTTCTTTTCCAGTATATCAAGATTCCTCTAAAGAAAAGATAGTGCCTTGAAGTAGGACCTCTATATGTGGTTGAGCTTGCCCAATCAGCTTCCATATATCCATAGATCTCCTCCATATGTCCCTATTGGTGGTCGGTTCTTGGTTTTTATGAACAGACTAATGTGATTTTAGTCATGTTTCACATTTTTGTCATGTATCATGTTTTAGTCATGTATTAATAGGCCTTGTTTTTAGAGCTTTAACTCATACTTATTTTCTAGGACTTGATTAGCTTGTTTTCTAGTGCCTAGATTAGTGTACAATTGTTCCTCTAATTCCCTATATATACTACCATCTTGTAGACAATCAATATAACAAGGAAAAATATAATTCTTTCTACATGGCATCAAAGCACGATCTGAATGATGTTTGATTTCAAACTCCATCATCGTTCCATCCATGGCAAACGAATGGGAGAGTGATAACTCAGAGGTAGTATCTATATCGGAGACTGGTAGCCCTGCCATAACCAGCCCGATCGAAGGACCTATTCTTTCTATCACTGGCCACAAACTAAATGGTCAGAACTTCATCGAATGGGCCATATTAGTTCGAATTTTTCTCCAAGGAAAGGGAAAAGAGGAGTATATCATCGGTGATGCCAAACAACCGGAGAAGGATGATCCCAATAACCAAAAATGGAGCCTCAAGGACAACCTGGTGATGTTGTGGCAATTGAACACAATGACCAATGAGATTGGAGAGAACTTCATGTACTACAACACTTCTCAAGAGATGGATGCAGCACAAGAGACTTATTCAAACGTGGATAACACCTCTGCAATCTTTGAAATTGTTAGAATAAAGCCCATGTTTCACATGTTAAACATGTGTCATAGTTGACTCATAATGGTGATTACAATATCTTGTGATCACCACTTCATAGGACTTAGTGTTTGTATTTAATTCTTTCATGTATCATTCATGTACCACCATGTATATAAATACTAGTTTATTTGTGTGAAGATACACAGTTCCTCAAATCATCTCTAATTCTATATGGTATCAATAGTAGGTTAAGATCCTCACACCATTGTGCATCACCAATGGTTTCTCGTCCAACCAGTTGCACCTCCAACAACTGTGACTTTTTTGGTGATGCCCACCATTGTCGACGACCCAGAACGGTAGCAGAACCCACTGACTGGATCAACTGCTGCTATCCCACCGCCATTCGCCTCCGCACGTGCCCCCACACGCCGGTCCCACACTCTCCTCCTTTGCTCACGCGTCGGCGCATGCTGCCTTTTTTTGGCCACCATAGTTTGCTGGTGACATCGTCACCCCCCTCACCCTCACCCTCACCCTTTTGCAATCTCACCTCCCATATCCCAAACCTATACCAACCTACAACCCCATCTCACCTCTTTTTTTTTTTTTTTTTCTCTTTTGCATTGTTACGGAACTATTTCCTCATCCTCTGCCCTAGCCATCTCAGTGCTTCATCCCATCCTATTAAGCTCTATTTTTTAGCCTCACTAACATGTCTACCTTATACTCACCTTCTGTTGTTAGCTTCACCACTGTCTCGTTGATCCCATGTGACAAATTGGTGGGCCAATTATACATCTTGGGCTGCTGCTATGGAGTTATGGTTTGAAAGACAAGGCCATCATGAACACCTAATCAAACAAGCCAAGGACATTCTCGACAAGGACCAGTCCAAGTGGAAACAAATTGATCATTTTCTTTGTAGTGTGTTGTGGTTCTCCATTGATGCCAAGCTTCATCCTCAATACCGTGCTTTTCGGACTTGCTATGATTTGTGGGCCAAGGCTAAGAAATTGTACTTCAATGATGTCAACCGTCTCTACAACTTTGTTTCTACCCTGATCGCCACTATGAAACAAGACATTGACATGGAAACCTATCTAAGTAAAAGCTTGATACTTTGATTGCTGAGTTTGACACACTTATGCCCTTCACTAACAATGCAGACAAACATGTTGAACAACGTAGAAAGTTCTTCATGGTCCTTGCCTTTGCTAGATTGCCACCTGAGCTTGACTCAGTTCGCAATCAAATACTCTCAAGCCCTAGCGTTCTGTGAAAATAGGAATTGATTATTCCTCATTGTATATTTGCACTAGAATCGTTTATAATATATATATATATATATATATATATAGGAGATAGACACTCAATCAGTCCCTATAGCTACGGAACAAGAAAGGAAAGAAAACTAAGAAAGGTAACAAACCTATAATTACATAAACTAATCCTATTTACAGCAACTATTAATATTGACAGAGAATCAAACTTAATGCTAGTTTTTTTTCTGCATGAACAGTGCCACGACACTCCATTACTTGTGCTGCGTGAACAGTGACAAGCGCCGTGACACACCATTATTTGTGCTGCGGGAACAATGACACAAATCCAAATTTGATCTTCCAACAGTAATGATATAGAATTCCACACTCCCCCTCGAGCTAGGTTGAAGATATTGAGTAAACCTAGCTTGGAATTAAGTTCCTCACAAATCTTCCTGGGCAAGGCTTCAGTTAAGATGTTTGCTGTCTGTTGGCTGGTTGGGACATTTATAAGAGATATCATACCTGTTTCTATCTTTTCCTTGACAAAGTGCCTATCAATCTCCACATGCTTTGTCCTATCATGATGAACTGGATCCTTTGCTATGCTGATTGTGGACTGATTATCACAAAACAATTTCATAGGTCCCGAGATGTTGATTTTTAGTTCACTAAGTATTCTTCTTAGCCATATTCCCTCACAAACACCGTGAGTTAGTGCTCTGAGTTCAACTTCTGCACTACTCCGAGATACAACTGGTTGCTTCTTGCTTCACCAAGTAACCAAGTTCCCCCAAATGTAGGTACAGTAACCTGAGGTTGACCGCCTATTTGTCATTGATCCAGCCTAATCTACATCAGTATATATTTCAACTTCTCTGTTTGCTGTCTTCTTGAAAAACAGTCCTTCGCCTGGTGTCATCTTTAAGTATCTCAAGATTCTATATACAACTTCCATGTGTTCTTCTGTTGGATTGTTCATGAATTGACTTACCACACCTACAGCAAAACTAATATCAGGTCTGGTATGTGTGAGATAAATTAGTTTTCCAACCAATCTTTGGTACCTCCCTTTGTCAACAGGTGCACTATCATCTCTACTTCCCAATTTTGAGTTGAAATCCATAGGAGTATCTGCTGGTTTGCACTCGAGCATTCCTGTTTCTTTCGAAAGATCCAACACACATTTTCGCTGTGAAACTGAAATTCCTCTTTTTGACATTGCCACTTCCATACCAAGAGAATACTTCAGATTTCCTAAGTCTTTAATCTCAAATTCTTTAGCCAAGAAACCTTTTAATTTGAGAAGTTCATCATTGTATCCTATTAGGATAATATCATCAACATAAATGATGAGAATTGCCATTTTTCCCGAGGATGAGTGCTTGACAAACATAGTGTGATCAGTTTGACATTGATCATATCCAAACTTCTTCACGGCTTTGGTAAATCTGTCAAACGAAGTTCTTAGTGGCTGCTTAAGACCGTACAAAGACTTTTTGAGTTTGCAAACTTTGTTGGCAACTGTTTGAGTATCAAGACCATGGGGTATCTCCATATAAACCTCTTCTTCAAGATCCCCATTGAGAAAAGCATTCTTTACGTCTAGTTGATGTAGGGGCCAGTCAAGATTTGTAGCGAGAGTAATACTCGAACTGTATTGAGCTTAGCTACAGGGGCAAATGTCTCCTGATATTCAATCCCGTAAGATTGAGTAAATCCCTTAGCTACTAGTCTTGCTTTAAATTTGTTGACACTTCCATCTGCATTATGTTTGACTGTTAAAATCCATTTACAACCAACAGGACGTTTCCTTGAAGGTAACTCAGATATCTCCCAAGTCCCATTCTCCTTTAAAGCACGAATTTCTTCCCAGATGGCTGTCTTCCATTCTGGTATAGTGAGAGCTTCATGAATTGAAGTTGGAACCTGTATTTTGTCAAGACTGCTCACAAAAACACGATGCTTGGGTGATAATTTTTCATATTAGACAAAATTATAAATAGGATGATCAGTGCAAACTCTCTTGCTTTTTCTCAATGCAATAGGTTTATCATCAATAGTTGAATTATCCAAGGCATAATCAGTATTGCCATTACCTGGTGAACTTTGAGTCTCTGGATGCGGATTGGATTCATGGCCTTGATCAGGTGGCTGTTGTATATTTGTCCTTTCTTGAGTCTTGTTTCTCCTAGAGTAGACGCGTAACTCATTGGTAACAGCAGGTATGTGACTGTGATTTTGGGGAATTTCAGGTATCTTAGATTTTGTTTCAGGTCCAGGTTCATTTTGGGAAGTTTCAGGTTCAGCATGAGAAGGAATTGATGACTCTAGATGGATGGAAGAATTTGGAGAGGGAATTGAAACAGGATGAACATAAATAGGATCCATGGTGTCAATGTTCCAAAGCTGATATTCTTGATTAGAATTCTCCCGCTGAATATAAGCTTTGTAGTATGGTTGTTGTTCAAGGAATGAAACATCCATGGAGTTATAGAACTTACGGGTGACAGGGGAATAACATTAATACCCTTTTTGATTTGATGAGTATCCAACAAAGATGCATTTGAGAGCTTTTGGATCAAGTTTACTTCTATGTTGTGCATGTATATGAATAAATACAGCGCAACCAAAGACCTTTACAGGAAGGGTGGACAGAATACGGGTTATAGGAAGAGATTGGAGAGGGACATGGTAAGGGTGATTGGAAGTTCAAAACTCGGGAAGGCATCTTATTTATGAGGTAGGCAGCTGTTAAAATTGCTTCTCCCCAAAAATATTTAGGAACATGAGTGGTAAACATTAAAGTCTGAGCAACTTCAAGAAGGTGTCTATTTTTTCTCTCGGCAATCCCATTTTGTTGGGGTATATCAACACAAGAACTCACATGTATAATCTCTTGACCCGCAAGATAATCACCCAGAGTCTTCTCAAAATATTCTTTTGCATTGTTAGTTTTCAACACTTGTATTTTTGTTTGGAATTGAGTTTGAATCATAGTGTTGAATTGCTTGAAAATACTGCCAACTTCAGATTTTTCTTTCATAAGAAATAACCATGTGATGCTAGTATGATCATCAACAAAGGATATAAACCACCTAGTTCCAGTGATATTTTTTATTCTAGATGGTCCCCAAAAACATCACTGTTAATCATAGAAAAAGGATGTGATGATTTATATGGAAGACTCTGATAAGAATTGTGAACATGCTTTAAAAATTGACACACTTCACATTGAAAGAGTTTTGGATTTTTATTTATGAATAAGGATGGAAACAATTTATGAAGATACAAGAAATTAGGATGACCAAGACGATAGTGCCATAACATGATTGCACTTTCCCTATTGGAATCATTACAAGATACTAGACTTCTATCAAGATGACTCTCAGACTCAATACATATTGCATTATGACTTTGTCTTCTAAGAGATTCATCAACCTTCAAAAGGAAAAGTCCCAAGCACACCTTAGCATTGCCAATCATCCTCCTCGAATCCAAATCTTGAAATTCACACAAATCCGAGAAAAATTTAGCAACACAGTTATGTTCTTTAGTAAGTTTGCCAACTGACAGAAGATTACAATCCAGATTTGGAACATGGAGAACTGAGTTTAGAGTCAGGTCCTTTGAAATAGTAACAGAACCTGTTCCATCCACTTTAGAGAGAGATCCATCAGCAATTTTTACTGCAATGTTTTCTTGAGATGGACTGTAATTATGAAGGAGAGTGGCATCACCAATCATGTGGTTAGATGCCCCTGAGTCTACAATCCATGGACTTGTTTTTCCAGAATTTACAAGAAGAGCACTCAAATAATTACCTTTTTGTGCCAAAGATCCTGTTCCTATCGTACTGGGAACAGGATTTTGTTATGAGAACATTTTCTGCAGCATTTCAAGTTGCTCTTTGCTGAATGGACTGGTTTCAGTAAGAGAAGGTCCTTCATCAATAGAAATATGATTTCCACGGCTTTCCTTGTCAGCTGCAGGTCTAGTGGGCTTCCAATCTGTAGGCTTTTCGTGAATTTTCCAGCACTTGTCTCGAAAATGGCCTGATCTTCTGCAGTGATCACACTATGGCCTTCCCTTCTTTTGACAATTGTCATTATGTTGATAAATCCCTCTAGCAGCAAGAGCCGAACCTTCATTTACAGAGGTGACATTGGATTCTCCAAGCATCACTTTCTTCTTGCTTTCTTCTCTGCGAACCTCAGAAAACACATCTCGGATGCTAGGTAAGGGCTTTATTCCCAATATCCGTCTTCTGACTTCCTCAAGGTTCTTGTTGAGTCCCATTAAAAATTTGAATATCCTCTTCTTTTCGACAAATTCTTTGAATTTCTTTGCATCATTCAGACATTCCCATTGATGTTCTTCGAAAGCATCCAACCGCTGCCAGTGATGTGATAGCGTATTATAGTATTGAGTGATGGACAGATCACCCTGTCGAAGATCATGGAGATTGGATTCAATCTCGAAGATTTCATAGGTGTTCTCTTTGTTGGAGTAAATTCTCTGGCTGCTTCCCAGATTTCCTGTGTCGTGCTATAAAGTAAGAAGTTCTCACCGATTTCATTTGTCATGTAGTTCACCAGCCATGACATAACCATGTTGTTCTCTATCTTCCAGTTTTTGAATTTTGGATATCAGCCTTAGGAGGATCGAGTTGACCAGTGAGATACTCGTCCTTGCCCTTTTCGCAGATGTACATCATGACTGATTGTGACCATGAGAGATAGTTATTCCCGTTCAACTTGTGTCTGGTGATGGGGAAAGGAGTAGCTTCTGACCCACCATGGTTGGTGGTGGTAGCAACTTCGAATGGGGATGAAGTTTTTCCTTCTGTGGCCATTCCGTGTTTGGTCATTGGAAAGGGTTTAGGGTTTCAGAGTTTGGAGGCTCTCTCTGATACCATGTGAAAATAGGAATTGATTATTCCTCATTGTATATTTCCACTAGAATCGTTTACAATATATATATATATATATATATATATAGGAGATAGACACTCAATCAGTCCCTATAGCTACGAAACAAGAAAGGTAACAAACCTATAATTACATAAACTAATCCTATTTACAGCAACTATTAATATTGACAGAGAATCAAACTTAATGCTAGTTTTTTTCCTGCATGAACAGTGCCGCGACACTCCACTATTTGTGCTGCGTGAACAGTGACAAATCCAGATTTGATCTTCCAACAATAATGATACGAAATTCCACACGTTTCTTTGTATGATCAAGTCTCAGAACAACTGTTGCGTCTTTTGACTCATGCAATTGTTGCTCAATCCTTTGCACCTGCTGAATCATCTACCCTGGTTTCCTAATCCAGCAGTCGGGGTGGACGGGGAAGAGGTCATGGTGGTACTCGTCCTCGTCCTCATCCTCGTTGCACTTTTTGCAACAAATTTGGTCACATTGAGGAACAATGCAGAGCCAAGGCCAATCAGCAATGCACTTTTTTTTAAAAAAATTGGTCACATTGAGGAACAATGTAGAACCAAGGCCAACCAACAGTCTAAAACTGTGAATGTTGCTCAGTTTGTCCCATCTGACTCGTTTGACGAGGTTTCCCTCTCTGCCTCTGAGTATAATGAGTACCTCTGGCTCAAGGCAGCCATGCAGTCCACTACACTTGTCACTCGAACTGGAGCTTCTGCCCTCCTCTCTCCTCCGCTCTGTGCTAGAACTGCAGACCTCTCGGACCAGATCCATCGTGTAACTCCGTCAGACCCCAACCATCATAGTCAGTCAGCCATAACCCGCACCAGTCGCATCACCTACGCTGTGAGTCGCGCACCGTCATAGTTGGTCAGCCACCCCTCACCTTTCGAGCGCCGTGTTGACATCGCCGTTTCCCCCGGTCGACGTTAACGAACCCGAAGCAACCCGCACTAGTCTCCTCGCTAGACCCAGATTCGCCGTTGCATGCAAGCTGCACCGCGCGCCGCCACCTAGTCGCTTGAATTAGTCACGCCGTCGAGCTCCTCTGACTAGGTCTCACACTTTTGTGTCCATTTCAAACAGATCCCCCTTTCTTTTTTTTTTTTTTGTAAGTTGTAACATCGTGTTTTTTTTTTGTCTTGTTTGTTTTTTTGTTTTAAAAAAATTTTTTTTTTTGGAGAGATGGGCTTAGATTAATGGGTTTAGGCTAAAAAGTAAAAAATATAAAAAAAATGAAAAATGACGATAAAAAATCCACAAGTAAAAATATTAAATAATTGAAACCCCCTTTTTTAGAAGAATAAAATAGGATTAACTGAGTTGTGACAACTTGATGATTCTTTTCTTTAATTAAAATTAACTCAACCCACAAGTATTTTATAAAGAATTATGTGACTTTGAGTTCCTCATTGCACCCGGGGATACGTAAGAGCTGAATCTCTATACTGTCAAGCTAAAGTTTAAATTTTCACAAATTGTTTGTCTTTTTGTTAGTTTTTTTTTTTAATAAAAGGGGTGAAACAAATATAGTTTGAGATTATTAATTTTGCATTACTGATTTAAGGTACCGTCTCAGGATGGGTGTGTTAGGAGTGCTGTGGGATTAAGTATTCACCTTTCCTTACGCATAATTGACTCCCGAATCTAATCTGGTTTCAAAGACCATTTCCTAAGAAAGGTTTTCCAATTTTTTCTATTTCAAATAAAATTAGTGGTGAATCCTAACAATTTATTTAGTCGCCGCTCCCGTCGCGATCTCGGTCGCAAGAGGTTTTGTTTTGACTATGGCAAGTCGTTATATGACAAAGCCCACAGAAAATCATATGAAGGCAGTCAACCGAATCCTACAATACCTAAAAGGGACCCTAGGTAGAGGACTTCATTTCACAAAGAATCTAAACAGAGGTATTGAAATATTCACTGATGCATATTGGGCAGGGTCTGAGACTGACCAAAAGTCCACAATTGGTTATTGTTCATTTGTGTCGGGTAATCTGGTCACGTGGAAAAGTAAGAAGCAATCCGTGGTAGCACGGAGCAGTGCTGAAGCTGAATTTAGGGCCATGGCCCATGGTATTTGCGAAAGAATTTGGTTGCAAAGGATGCTTAAAGAACTTAGAATCCATGTAAACTACACTATGAAAGTCCTATGTGATAATAAAGCTGCATCAGCATTGCCAAGAGCCCGGTTCATCACGACAGAACTAAGCATGTGGAGATTGACCGTCATTTTATGAAAGAAAAAAGTGATAATAAGGTTATTAGTCTTGAGCACGCACCCTCGTGCTTCCACATAGTAGACATTTTAACTAAAGCTCTTCCAAAGCCTACTTATGAGAACTTAAGATCCAATCTGGGCATGATAGACATCTACCACCTAGCTTGAGGGGGAGTGTTGGTGGTCATTTGTGGTTGGTTCCTAACCATGTTGGTGGTCGGTTGCGGTCGGTTCCTGGTTTTTTGGAACAGACTAATGTGATTTTAGTCATGTTTCACTTTTTTGTCATGTATCATGTTTTAGTCATGTTTTAGTAGGCCTTGTTTTTAGAGCTTTAATACTTGCTTATTTTCTAGGACTTGATTAGCTTGTTTTCTAGGCCTAAATTAGTGTACAGTTGTTCCGCTAATTCCCTATATATACTACCATCTTGTAAACAATCAATATAACAAGTAAAAATACAATTCTTTCTATAGTCCCTTATCCTCATAAAGTAAGCCTTTTCCTAGTGATTCTTTAATGTATCGAAGTATCCAAACAATTGCATCCCATTGAGATTCAAATGTAGAATCATGGATACTTTTCAAGCAACCTTCAACATCCAGGGTCTGGTATTGGCTCCCTTTGTGCTGGTAGAAACATGATATTGGGATCTGTTGGACGGTGGCCTCTTGGTCTTGTTCCCACGTTTTCATGTTTTTAGTGTAGACAATGTTTTTAGTGTTTTATGTTGCTTATTTTCTAGGAACTAGTTTAATGTACAACTCCTTATATATATTACTTCTATTGCAAACATTCAGTTTATGCAATAATATACAATCATTCAAATTCTATTCCGGTCCGAGACTGTCTCTATTTTCTGTGAGCCCTTTTTTTTCGGTCTACCTTCATTGCCAACCAATCTCTGTTTCTTGGGCCTTCATTGCCCCTTTTTTTTTCGTTGAACATTCTTTTTTTTGGCCTTCATTGCCTCCAAACACCCAGAAACCCAAAAATTTAAAACCGTTCCTGCGTCAAAACTGGCCTTGATTACCAACTAGCCTTCATAGTCAATCATCCGTCAAAGTAAGGCCACGAGGTGACTCAGAGACCTCCGACCGACCATCCACCTGAGCGCCACTGCCAGAAACCTTGTCACGCACCGCCACACGCGTTTGGAGTTCTCAGGGCATGGGAGTCACGTGCCACCTTCCGGTCGCTAGAGAGTGACGCCGTTTGTTCCATTCAACTCGCCGGCGACCTCTGCTTCTGTTTCAGTGGTCGGAACTCCAGTCCAAAGCTGTTTGGTTAGTGGGTTCACCTTCTCCAATATCTTTTACGGTTTTGCCTTGACTCTGTTACTCCAGCGGTTCTATTTTGTCTCTCACGATAGCAACCGAAGGTGAGGTTTCAAATGTCTCTCTACACAATCTTGAAAAGCTCTTAGGTACTTGTTCTTTGACTTATTCGGGTAAGTTACTTTTTTTCGTTGGATGCAATTTCTTGGGTACAATTTTTATCACCTCTTGGATTATAGATTCAGGAGCCATAGACCATATGACCAACAACCTTACTATATTTTCCATCTATTCTCCATGCCCAAACAGTAAGAAAATATCTACAGCTAATGGTTCCTTGACCATTGTAGCCGGTATAGGAGATGTCCAACTAAGCCCCCTAGTGACCTTAAAAAATGTCCTTCATGTCCCTAAACTGTCCACAAATATGATTTCCGTTCAGAAATTAATTGAAGATTTATCTTGCAAAGTAGTTTTTTACAATGATCATTGTGTTTTTCAAGACAAGGATTCGGGGAAAATGATTGGACGTGCTAGGGAGCAGGATGACCTCTACCTCCTTGAAGCACCTTGTCAGGTAAACAGGATCAAGAGCAGACTTGGACACTCATATTCTTTTACCTCAGAACTTCTTTCAACCAAGAATGACAAAATTTGGCTTGTTCACCGTAGATTAGGCCATCCATCCTTTTTATTGTTAAGAGTCTTTTTCCTTCTTTGTTTAAAGGTTTTGATGTTGAACAATTTCATTGTGAAGTATGTGAACTTGCCAAACATAAGCGTGTCAATTTTTCAATAAGTTATACAAGAAGTTTTGTTCCTTTTTCTCTTATACACAGTGATGTTTGGGGTGCCTCTTCCATTCCTAGTGTCTTTGGGGCAAGATGGTTTATGTCTTTTATTGATGATTGTACTCGTGTTACTTGAATTTTTTTGCTCAAACACAAGTCTGATATTAGTACTGTTCTCCCAAATTTTTGTTCCATGATTAAAAATCAATTTGGGGTGGGTATTAAACAATTCAGGTTTGATAATGCCAAGGACTATTTTAATCAGACTCTTATGCATTTTTTTCATAAAGAAGGAATAATCCATGAATCATCTTGTGTTCATACCCCATAACAAAATGGGTTAGTAGAGCGAAAAAACGGTCATCTTCTTGAAAAAACCCGAGCCTTATTGTTTCAAAGAAATGTCCCTAAGTTCTTCTGGGCAGAAGTTGTTCTGACAATTACTCATCTTATAAATCACTTGCCCACTAAACTCTTGAGGTTCAAGAGTCCTATGGATGTCCTCTCTACTTCCTATCCTGATCTACACACTTCCAATAATCTTGTCCTTAAAATTTTTGGATGTGTATCTTTTGTCCATGTTCATAGTCCAAACAGGGGGAAACTTGATCCGAAGGCTCTAAAATGTATCTTTTTGGGCTATTCTTCGACCCATAAATGATACAAGTGTTATCGCCCTCCATCTAGAAAATTCTATGTCTCTAGGGATGTTACATTCAATGAAGAAGAACCCTATTTTTCCTATCCTTATCTTTAGGGGGAGAAGTCAATGAAGGAAGATAAGAAAAATTTCTTGCTTGACTTGTCCTTAATTCATGTGTCTAATGGTCCTTCTCATG
Source organism: Ormosia emarginata (assembly GCA_029884605.1). Taxonomy (NCBI): domain Eukaryota; kingdom Viridiplantae; phylum Streptophyta; class Magnoliopsida; order Fabales; family Fabaceae; genus Ormosia; species Ormosia emarginata. Next base: position 5,997,112 of record JAQQTP010000056.1, on the reverse strand, counting down.
ACCTTCCTGTTGCCCTAATCGTCCTCCTGAAGTCACTGTTGAACCTGTGTCTGAACTTGTGACTGAACCTTTGTCCAAGACCATTCCTGACCAAGTAGCTGTGTTTGCTCTTGAGAATGTAAGGTATAACAAAGGCAAGGTGTTCACAAGAAGGAAGATGGCTGTTCCTAAACATGTGCAGGCCCAAGAGTCCAACTTGGAGCCTTCGGATGTGGTAATAGTATCTAACCTTTTATTGCAAGATGAAACTGAATTTCATATGGATAGTAGTGACCAAATTCTTCCTATAGCCATCAAAAAAAGGAACTAGAGAATGCACAAAACGACCACTATACCTTCTTTCACACTTCTTGTCCTTTGAGAATTTTTCACCATCCCATAAAGCCTTCCTTATAAGCCTAAATACTATTGCCATCCCTACCACCAAACCCGAGGCCTTGTCCAATGGAAAATGGAAACAAGCCATGAATGAGGAGATGGAGGCATTGGAAAAGAATAAAACCTGGGAGCTAGTGCAGTTACTGGCAAGAAAGAAAATTGTGGGCTGTAAATGAGTGTATACTGTGAAATATAAAGCAGATGGATCCATAGAGAGGTATAAGGCACGATTAGTTGCCAAAGGGTATACCCAAACTTGTGGAATTGATTACCAGGAGACTTTTGTATCAGTTGCAAAGATGAACACAATTTTTGGGTATTATTGGCATTGGCAGCTATCAAGGAATAGGGTTTTGTATAATTGTGTTATGTATTCCTTGAATCAATCACAGAGAATATATACAAAAGGTCATAGTCCTATTTTAGGAAACAACTTATCTACCCTAGTACTAACTTAGGAAACAAAATATCTCCTAGGCTGTAATTCCTTGTTATAGGAAATTACATTTTATTTCCTAATTACACAAAAAAATATATACATTCCTAAAATAGCATTCCTAAGCCACAATACATGAATCCACAGCTGTGTTGAACAGTACTTACTTCAAAATTATGTTTAAGTAAGAAAATCCAAGTAACCCTAGTGCAATCATCAATAAAGTTTACATATCATCGAGCACCGGACACACTTGGAACATTAGAGGGACCCCATACATCCGAATGAATAAGATAAAAGGGAGAAGAACTTTTGTTATTGCTTATAGGAATGGGTACACGCTTGTGTTTAGCAAGCTCACACATCTCACAATGAAGACTCTCAACATCTAATTTGGTAAAAAGAGAAGGAAACAAAATTTTGACAGTCCTAAAAGAAGGATGTCCTAACCTATAGTGATAAAGAAAAATCTTCTACTTGTTGGATAGAATAGATTCGGACATGAAGGAATGGGAAAGACTGGTCTTGCTGGGCAGATTTGGTTCCTCAAGGTAGTAAAGACCATTCCATTCTCTAGCATGTCCAATCGTCTTCCTCGAATCCTTGTCTTGAAATACACAATCACTGTTGTAAAAAATTACCTTACAAGATAAGTCTTTTGTAAGTTTTTGTATAGAGACAAGGTTGGTGGATAACTTTGGGACATGGAGAACATTTTTCAGGGTTAGAGATGGGTTTATTTGGATATCACCTAGGCCAGCTACAGTTACAAGAGTACCATCAGCTGTGACAATTTTCTTGGTGCTGGGACAAGGTGAGTATGTGGAGAAGTGTTTGAATAAGGGTGTCATATGATCTGTGGCACCTGAATCTAGTATCCAACCTAGGGTAGAAGGTGTTTCTGAGTGTCGACAAGAACATTGAAAGGCATTAAACCGTATTTAATGAGGCATTAAACCCTTGTTAATGAGCTGAGAATCAATAGTATTAAACCGGTAGTCAACTGTGTTTAATACTGTGTTAATGCTGTGTTAATTCAGTTTTAATGCTGTAAATAGAGTTTATGATGTAAATATTTAGTTTCCTATTTAGTTTAGTTTGTTATGGTAGTTTTCTATTTGTTTCCTTAATTGTAGCTGTTTGTCTCCTACACATCTTCTATAAGAGGAGACTCGTGTATCATTTGAATACATATCAATAAAATACAGTTTCAAGTTGGTATCAAAGTTGTGTTCTCATAGCACTGCTGCCTCTAATTTCGTGCCATGGCTGATAGTTCCTTAACCACTCAGCACGTCCCGAGTGGTGACCGAAGCACCATCACACCCTCGGCAGTCCATCCAAAACCGGAGCAGAAGATGTTGTTCGGAGATTCCCACTCCGTCCAGATCACCACCCTCCACCTCAATGGAGCAAATTATCTCCGGTGGTCCCAGTCTGTCCTGATGTACATCCGTGGCAGAGGTAAGCTTGGATATCTGACCGGTGAGCGACTCTAGCCCAACCTCACTGACCCGCAATATGCGGTGTGGAATGCTGAAAATTCCATGGTGATGACGTGGCTGGTGAACTCCATGGAAGAAGATATCAGTTGCAATTACATGTGCTATCCCACAGCCAAGGACTTATGGGATAGTGTCACCGAGATGTACTTTGATTTGGGGAATAAGTCCCAAATCTATTAACTCACCTTACAAGCTAGAGAGATTCAGCAAGGAGGGGATAGTGTGACGAAATCCTTCCATTCTCTAAAACGGGTATGGCAAGACCTCGACCTCTTCAACACGTACACATGGAAGTCTACAGAGGATGCCAAACACCATCAGAAGATAATGGAAGAAGGCAGAATATTTCTGTTTCTCGCCGGTCTCATTGAAGAACTTGATGAAGTTTGTGGCAGAATTATTGGAAGGTCAAATCTGCCTTCACTTGGTGAGGTTTTTGCTGAGGTTCTCCGAGAAGAAACCCAAAGGAGTGTCATGATGGGAAAAAACAAGGTAGATTCAGCTCCTATTGAGACCAGTGCCTTTGTTGCAGAAGCTACTGCCCTTAAAAGCTCCACAAACCAGCGGAGTTCTTCAAATTTGTGGTGTGATCACTGCAATAAATCTCTTCATACTCGAGAAACATGCTGGAAAATCCATGTGAGACCAACACACTTGAAGGGCAGCAAACCTGGTACTAGGCCTCACCGAACACCTCCCACAGCCAATGAAGCCGAGAAGGCTTCTCTTAGCAAGGATCAACTTGAACAACTTCAAGGTTACTAAAAACTAGTTCCTCGTCTAGTACTTCTAGTGGTTCTTTGGCACAAACAGGTAATTTTAGTATTCCTAGTTTTCTTACTTGCACCTCAAAGTCATATGTACCATGGATCATTGATTCAGGTGCATCAGATCATATGACCAGCCATTCATCTTTATTTAAGACCTATTTTCCTTGTTCTAGAAGTGACAAAATTAGAATTGCAGATAGTAGTTTTTCACCGATTGCAGGTAAAGGTAGGATCACCCTATCCAAACTTATTGACTTAAAAAATGTCTTACATGTTCCCAAGATATCTTGCAACCTTCTATCTGTAAGTAAAATCTGCCAAGATTCTAATTGTCATGTCAAATTCTTAGACTCTTATTGCGTGTTTCAGGACCGGACTTCGGGGAGGATGATTGGCAGTGCTAAGTTGATAGATGGGTTTACTACTTTGAAGATGACTCTGAGAATAAAATAGCTCAAGGCCTTAGTGATATAAGTTCTCAATCTGTACGGGCCCAAATAATGCTCTGGCATAATAGACTAGGATATCTTAGTTTCCAGTACCTTAAACATTTGTTTCCAAATTTATTTAAGAATGTTGATTGCTCCTCTTTTGAATGTGAAAGTTGTGTTCTCGCAAAAAATCATCGTATCTCTTATCTCTCACAACCTTATCATGCATCCAAACCCTTTCACCTAATTCACAGTGATGTATGGGGTCCTTCGAAAATCACAACACAGTTTGGTAAACAGTGGTTTGTAAGTTTTATTGATGATCACACACGGCTATGTTGGATTTATCTCATGCATGAAAAATCTGAAGTTCCCAATATTTTTAAAAAATTTTCAGCAATGGTTGAAACCGAATTTGGCACAAAGATAAATATTTTCAGAACTGATAATGGAACTGAGTATTTTAATAAAACCTTGACTGATTTTTTCCTCACCAAAGGCATTCAACATCAATCTACATGTCCCCACACTCCTCAACAAAATGGCATTGCTGAAAGGAAAAATAAACATCTTCTTGAAGTAGCCCGTGCCATTATGTTTGAAGGAAATGTCCCCAAATACTTGTGGGGGGATGCTATCCTAACAGCTGCATATCTCATAAATAGGATGCCGACACGTGTTAAATTATCACACTCCTTTGGACAGCTTTAAGATGATTTTTCCAGCATGCAGATTACATGCTAACCTGCCTTTAAAAGTTTTTGGCTGTACTACTTTTGTGCATATACCCTCCATATCACGGCCTAAACTTGACCTTAGGGCTGAAAAATGCATTTTCATTGGATATGCCCCAAACCAAAGAGGGTACAAAGTTTTTAATCCTAGTACAAAAAAACTAACTGTTAGCATGGATGTTACCTTCTTGGAACATCAACCTTTTTTTCAAAAAAATTCACTTCAGGGGGAGAGCAACAGTGAAGGTATTTTTTTGCATGACAATGTTTTTTTGCATGAACCTCTAGCCAAACCCATTTTACACACTGAAGAGGAGGAACCAGAAATTGAAAATAATAAGGAAGGAAAAGTGTCAGAATTAGGTGGTGCCCAAACAGAAAAGGAAATACCATAGTTCAACAAAGAGTTGCGTGTTTATACTCGGAAACATCTAAAGCAAAGCAGAGTCCAACCCATCATTCTTGCACAGGACCAACCGAATCTCCCAGAAAACGGTCCAACAGATGAATCACATGATATTCCAGGTAACACTGAACTTCCTCACATGATAGCCCTTAGGAAAAGTACTAGAACCTGTACAAAGAAAAAATCCAAAAACAGTACAAGTCATCCTATTTCCAAATATGTCTCCTATAAAAATCTCTCCCTAAACCATCGAGCCTTCACCTCTAAAATTACAAATCTGTTTGTGCCAAGAAACATTGAGGAAGCACTAGATGATTCAAACTGGAAATTAGCTGTCTTAGAAGAGATGAATGCCCCTTAAGAAAAATGGGACTTGGGAAATTGTTGACTTGCCACATGATAAAAGAAGAGTAGGATGTAAGTGGGTCTTCACTATTAAAGGCAAGGCAGATGAGAGTGTAGAAAGGTATAAAGCTAGGTTGGTAGCAAAGGGATTCACTCAAACTTATGGGGTAGACTACCTGGAGACTTTTGCTCCAGTAGCTAAACTTAACTCCATCTGGATCCTACTATCTCTTGCTATCAATTCTAATTGGCCCCTACACTAATTGGATGTAAAAAATGCCTTTCTAAATGGAGATTTAGAGGAAGAAGTGTTTGAGTCTTCCTCCAGGCTTTGAAGACAATCTTGGCAGAAATAAGGCGTGCAGACTAAAGAAATCCTTGTATGGTCTGAAACAATCCCCAAGAGCGTGGTTTGGGCGTTTTGGAACAGTTGTGAAACACCTTGGTTATATTCAAAGTCAAGCTGACCACACATTATTCTATAAACACTCAGTAGATGGCAAAATTGCAGTTCTAATTGTATATGTAGATGATATTATTTTGACAGGTGATGATAGTGTTGAGCTCAAAAACTTAAAGGCTACTTGCTAAAGTGTTCGAAATCAAGGAGCTGGGTTCTTTGAAATACTTTCTTGGAATTGAGTTTGCCAGGTCCAAAGAAGGTATATTTGTTAATCAGCGGAAGTATACCCTGGATCTTTTAATAGAAACAGGATTGTTGGGATGTAAAGCTGCTGAGACACCCATTGAGCCTAACATAAAATTGCAACCAACCAAATCCGAAGATGTGGTAGATAAAGGAAGGTATCAACGACTGGTTGGGAGGTTAATTTATCTATCCCATACCCGTCCGGACATAGCATTTGCTATGAGCATGGTAAGTCAGTTTATGCACTCACCAGAACCTGAACATTTTGAGGCAGTAAATAGGATCCTAAAGTATTTGAAGGGATCACCTGGAAAAGGACTTATCTTTAAAAAATGTGGACACCTACAAGTGGAAGCTTACACTGATGCAGATTGGGCTGAGAGTGTAATGGACCGAAGATCAACATCAGGCTACTGCACCTTCGTTGGAGGAAATCTGGTTAGTTGGAGAAGCAAGAAGCAAAATGTTGTAGCAAGAAGTAATGCAGAAGCTGAATTTAGAGCTATGGCTCATGGAATATGTGAAGCATTGTGGGTTAAACAAATTCTACAGGAATTAAGAACCTATAATTCTCCGCCAATAAAACTGTATTGTGACAAGAAGTCAGCAATCTCCATTGCTCACAATCCAGTCTTGCATGACAGAACAAAACATGTGGAAGTTGATAAACACTTCATCAGAGAGAAGATAGAAAGTGGACAAATTTGCATCTCTTATGTCCCCATAGCAGAACAGTCCGCAGACATACTAACTAAGGGACTACCTAAGAAGTTGTTTGATAGTATAACAAGCAAGCTGTCTATGGAAGACATTTTCAAGCCATCAAGCCAGCTTGAGGGGGAGTGTCGACAGGAACATTGAAAGGCATTAAACCGTATTTAATTTGTTAATGAGCTGAGAATCAATAGTATTAAACCGGTAGTCAACCGTGTTTAATACTGTGTTAATGCTGTGTTAATTCAGTTTTAATGCTGTAAATAGAGTTTATGATGTAAATATTTAGTTTCCTATTTAGTTTAGTTTATGGTAGTTTTCTATTTGTTTCCGTAATTGTAGCTGTTTGTCTCCTACACATCTTCTATATGAGGAGACTCGTGTATCATCTGAATACATATCAATAAAATACAGTTTCAAGTCTGAGACATTTAATCCAAATGAAAATGAAAGCTTACATGAATATGCCAAAGTACAAGTACCTGTTGGTTTGTCAAGGCTGGTGAGGAAAGCTCTCATCCTGTTTATCTCTTCTTGGTTAAGGCTTGTGGATTCAGATTTAGTTTCTTCACTGATTTCAACAATAGCAACATGAACATATCCACTCTTCCGTGAAGATTCCCCTTTTTTACTCCAATCACGACTATGAGGCTTTCCATGCAGTTTCCAGCACTTCTCTCGGGTATGTCCAGCCTTGTTACAATAGGTACACCACAAACCATCCTTCCTTTTCTCCACTGGACCATGTTTAAGATGTTCAACCACCATGGCTGAACTCTCTATAGTTGGAGTATCCAACATTAAGCTCCTTCTGCTCTCTTCACCTTGTACCATAGCCACTACTTCATTGAGACGTGGAAGTTCTTGTTTTCCCAGAATCTGAATTTTGACCTTATCAAATTCTGGATTCAGGCCAACTAGAAAATCATAGACTCTGTCTTGTTTAATAAACTCCTTGAGGATTGCAACATCAGCAGAACATTGAGTTTTGATCACTCTATAGTGATCTAGCTCCATCCGTAGAGACTTCAGTTGATTAGCATATTCTATAATAGTTTTGTTCCTTGTTTTGCTTCCACTGTTTTCACCTTTACATCATATACTTGAGCAACATCTTTGGCTTTGGAATATGTTTGTTCCACTGCATCCCAAATCTCCTTGGTAGTGTTGAGAAACATGCAGGTATCACTAATTTCTGGAGCCATCGAATTCCATAACTAGGCCATGATCATGGAGTCCTCTTCATCCCATGCTGCAAACTTAGAACTACCCTTGATAGGTCTAGTACCTATTAGGTGGCTCAACTTGCCTTTTCCTTTCAGCACCGTGCGAACAAGTTGAGACCACTTTAGGTAATTCTTCCCATTCAACCTATATGCAGCATGGATATTCTGCAATTCTCTAGGATGTTGAGCCTGGACATCTCCTATTTCTTTTACCTCTTCGTGTGACATATTCGAGACACCAAAAAACGATCAGCAACATTAGCAACCTAGATGGGTTTGTGAGCAAAGCAAGGTAAAGACAAGGAACAAGAAAAAATAGGGTTTGAGACTTCTCTGGTGGCGGCTATAGAGAAGAAAAAACTAGAATCGATTGGCAATGAGGGCCAATCAGGATTAGGAGGTGCGATAGCAATAAAGGCCAAGAACCGTTGGCAATGAAGGCCAACAAGGTTTAGAAAAAGGTGTTTTCAGCAGAAACCAAGAGCAGTCCTTGACCAGAACTGCTCTGATACCATATCAAAGAATAGGGTTTTGTATAATTGTGTTCTGTATTCCTTGAATCAATCACAGAGAATATATATACAAAAGGTCATAGTCCTATTTTAAGAAACAACTTAACTACCCTAATACTAACTTAGGAAACAAAATATCTCCTAGGCTATAATTCCTTGATATAGGAGATTACATTTTATTATTTCCTAATTACTCACAAAAATATTTACATTCCTAAAATATCATTCCTAAGCCACAATACACGAATCCACACGGATTCAGTTCCACATGGATCCACATGAATCCACACGGATTCCAACAGCAGCTAATTATGGTTGGGATTTACAGCAGTTTGATGTCAAGAATGCTTTCTTGCATGGAGATCTTGAAGAAGTCTACATGGAGGTTCCACCAGGATATGGGAAGAATTTGCATGCTAATACTGTATGTAAGTTGAAAAAGGTCCTGTATGGCCTCAAGCAATCACCGTGAGCGTGGTTTGGAAGGTTTGCTAGAATTATGTTGGCTATGGGGTACAAACAACGCCAAGGGGATCACACATTATTTGTTAAACACTCTCCTTCAGGGGGAGTCACAGCTCTCTTAGTGTATGTTGATGACATAATAGTAACAGGAAATGATGCTAAGGAGAAACATATTCTGAGTCAGTGCTTAGCCAAGGAGCTGGAAATTAAAGCATTAGGAAGGTTGAAATACTTTCTTGGAATTGAGGTTGCCCATTTTAAGCAAGGTTTATTCATCTCCCAACAGAAGTATGTTATGGATCTCCTAAAAGAAAGGTCATACAACATGCAAACCAGTAAGTACTCCTATGGATCCCAATATGAAACTTGGACAGGCAGAGGAAGATGTTGTAGTTGACTGAGAAATGTATCAGCATCTGGTGGGAAGACTTATTTATCTATCCCACACACGATCAGATATAGCACATGCAGTAAGTGTGATTAGCCAATTCATGCACAGTCCAAAAGAATCTCATTTGCGAGCAACATATCGAGTGTTACTATACCTTAAGGGAACACCAGGAAAAGGCATTTTATTTAAGAGAAATGAAGGTGGTACTTGAGGCATACACTGGTGCTGATTATGCTGGATCACCAGTGGATAGAAGATCAACTAAAGGATTTGCACTTTTCTTGGTGGAAATCTGGCGATTTGGAGAAGTAAAAAACAGAATGTGGTAGCACAATCTAGTGCGGAGGTAGAATTTAGAGCTATGGCTCAAGGTGTGTGTGAACTACTATGGTTGAAGATTATTCTTGAAGATCTGAAGATCAAGTGGGATGGTCCGATGAGACTTTATTGTGATAACAAGTTTGCAATCAGCATAGCTTATAATCTGGTACAACATGATCAAACAAAGCATATTGAGGTTGACACATTTTATCAAAGAAAAACTAGAGAGTGGTTTAATCTGTATACACTATGTGTCTACACAAGGTTAGCTTGTTGATGTACTTACAAAAGGGTTGAGTAGTCTAGTATTTCAGACCATTGCATCCAAGCTGGGAATGGAGAATGCATATTCACCAGCTTGAGGGGGAGTGTTGGACGGTGACCTCTTAGTCTTGTTCCCACATTTTCATGTTTTTAGTGTTTTATGTTGCTTATTTTCTAGGAACTAGTTTAATGTACAACTCCCTATATATATTACTTCCATTGTAAACATTCAGTTTATGCAATACTATATAGTCATTCAAATTCTAAGAGGATCCATCTGTCTATTGACTGGTTTGCATCCTTTCATGCCAATTTCCTCCAAAAATCTGCAGAGTGTTTCTTTTTGGAGATAAAAATGCTGTGTCTATACTGTGCCACCACTATACCTAGGAAATATCAAAGCTTGCCCAAGTCCTTGGTCTAAAAATGCTTGAATAAATGCTTTTATAATTGCTCAATGGCGATTTGATCATAATTAGTGATGAAAATGTCATCCACATAGAAATAAGGTAGAAGCATTGATCATAGAAGATGCCAATAGATATTAGAATGATTGACTTCACTATGAGTCATGCCATGGCTTGAACAGTAGTACTGAAGAGGAAAAACGAAGCTCAAGGAGACTACTTTAAGCCATATAGAGATTTATGTAGTTTGCACACAAATGTAGACTCCCATAAGCAATAAATCTATGTGGTTGCTCCGTATAAACTCCCTTTTGTAAATCACCATGGAAGAAGGATTTCTTGATGGCAAGCTGATGAAGAGGCCAATGTAAGATATCAACCATAGCAACAATTTGTGCAATGTTTGCTGTTGTATGATACATTTGTTAGAGCAATTTCCTATTGAGGAACAGTAATCTTTTCCTCATAACTTTACTGCCAGGTGGAATCAGTCCAGCAATCTTTATGGGTTTTGTTAGTGGTTGTTCTAAGAGGGTGTGTCATTCTTGCTGTGCCACTTTGTTTGATGTTTTTGTTGTATTCTTTTCTCATGGCTATTTCCCAGGAGGAATGGAGGATGCTTTATGATATATTTCTTTTTACCTTTCCTTCTTTCATCAAAGAAAGTGGCATAAGAGAAAAGTGGAACGTCTTTAAGTTGAGAATATAGTTGTGGTTTTTTTGCTTCAGGGATTTGAGAATATAGTTGTATGGTTTTTTGCTTCAGGGATTTTGAAAGAATAACACCTCTTCATTTATATGCAGAGAGAACTTCAGCGTGAAATAGAGCAAGCAGAATCAGGACTTCGACCATCTCGGCGTGATTTTCCTTCCTCCACTCACAGTAGGTAAGCTGTTAGGTTAGTTACCTGTACGAGTCTTTTGAGAAATATTCTTCTAGTGAAGAATGTTCTAGTTATAATTTTATTTTATTTTCAATTTTCTGTTGGAAATGTAAGATGTTATTTTGTGCTTCTTTTCCTTGGCTTTATCTTTGGTCAGTTTTGCATAATGTTCCAATTTACAGTTTTTATAGGTCAAATGGTTTTTGACATTTGTTAATGTTAGAATTAAGCCATGTTTCACATGCTTCACATGTTTCATAGCTAACTCATAAGTGACGATTACTAGATATTGTAATCATCACTTCATAGGAATTAATGTTTACTTATTCATTGTATTTACTTATTCAGTGTGCCACTTCTATATATAAATATCAATATACTTGTGTGTGAATCAACATACAATTCCTCCAATTCTCTCTAATTCTATATGGTATCATTAGTAGGATAAGATCCTCAAATCCCTGTGCATCACACCAGTGGTTTATGGTGCTTTCTACCTTCCAAACAGTCGTGCCTCCATCAGCTGCAATTTTTTCAGCATCGTCATCCACCGCTGGTGACTCTAGATCGGAGGTAGAACCCATCAACCGGCCCTTCCACCGCCGACCCACCACCTCCCACCGCTGCACGCGCCCCACATGTGTGTTCAAATCTCTGCATTTCTCCATGCGCCGGCGCTTGCGAGTGTGTGGCCCACTTTTCGACCACCAGACTTCGCCGACAATACCTCCGGCCACCCTCCAATACTTTTCCAACCTTGGCTTCTGCTTCCGAGATCGAAAAACTTGAGTCCTAACCCTCTTTACCTATTGCCCACTACTCCATCTTACTGTTTCTAGACCAAAACACCTGCACACCATTTGCCCAACAACCTGAGACCTTCCCAAGTCCTATTTTTCACCCATACTAGCATGTCTACCTCTGACTCACCTTCTACCATTAGCTTTACCACTGTCCCGTTGATCCCATGTGACAAATTGGTGGGGGCATCCAATTACACATCTTGGGCTGCTGTTGTGGTTCAATTCCCTGCACCTGCTGAATCATTTGCACTAGTTTCCCAATCCAGCAACTTGGGTGGACGGGAAGGAGGTCGTGGTGGTACTTGTCCTCGCTGCACCTTTTGCTACAAATTTGGTCACATTGAGGAACAGTGTAGAACCAAGGCCAACCAATAGTCTAAAACAATGAATGTCTTAAGTTGTCCCATCTGACTCATTTGATGAGGTTTCCTTCTTTGCCGCTGAGTATAATGAGTACATTCGGCTTAAGGATGCCATGCAGTCGACTACACTTGTCACTCAGACTGGTAATCCTACAACCTTTCTTTCACAGTCTTCATCATTGGGACCTTGGATCCTTGATTTTGGCGCTTCTGATAATATGTCTCGTAACAAATCCCTTTTCTCCCACCTTACCTATATAGATACACTACCTGGTGTTACTTTAGCCAATGGTTCTCAAACCAAAGTCCAAGGCATTGGTCAAGATAATCCCCTTCCCACTCTATCTTTAGATTCTGTACTGTTTGTTCCTAGTTGTCCCTTTAATTTGATATTTATAAGCAAACTCACTCATACCTTGCCTTATTTTGTTATCCTTGCTAATGATACCGTTCTTGTACAGGAAAAGCGTATTGGATAGACGATTGGAGTCAGACATAAGTCTCGTGGCTTGTATCACCTCACTGTTCCAACATGTTAGTGTACAAAAATTACATGTTAGTGTACCTAGTCTTTTTAAAGTGTCAACACTAGAGTGTGAGTCTTGTTAGTTGGGAAAGCATGTTCGTAGTTCATTTCCTGAAAAAATCAATAAACGAGCTAATGCTCTTTTTGCTTTAATCCATTCATATATTTAGAGTCCTAGTCGTGTCACTTCTACATTGGGATATCAATATTTTGTTACTTTTATTGACGATTTTTCTCGTCGTACTTGGTTATTTCTAATGAACTGAACTTTTTTCCATATTTAAAGGTTTTTATTCAAAAATCCAAACTCAATTTGGTACCTCTATTAGAGTTTTGCGAAGTGACATTGCCCACAAATATTTTTCTGCCCTTTTTCAATCTTTTTTGACTTCATAAGGTGTTTTACATCAATCGTCATGTGCTCATACCCCACAGCAGAATAATGTAGTCGAAAGAAAAAATCGACACCTAGTCGAAACTTCTCATACCTTGCTCCTTCACTTCAATACACCACTTCGTTTTTGGGGCGACACAATCATAATTGCATACTATCTCATTAACCACATGCCTTCTGTCCTTCAAAATCAGGTGCCCCATTCTTTGTTGTTTCCCAACTAGGATCTTTATTCTCTTCCTCTTCGTGTTTTTTGTTGTTCTTGTTTTGTACATGACCTAACTCCAGGAAAAGATAAATTGGTTGCCAAATCCCTGAAGTGTCTTTTCCTAGGCTACTCGGTTGCAGAAAGGTTATCGATGCTATTCACCAGATCTCAAATGATATGCTGACTCTGTTGATGTTAGCTTTTTTGAGACTCATCATTCTTTCCATCTGCCTCTAATGGGCATCATGACCTTAACATTATGCTCCTAGTTAGTCCTTCTCCTATTCACGTTAGTCTCACACTTGTCCCGACTCCTCCCTTGATCACATATCAGCGGAGACCACATCCACACCTTGTTGATGCATCCATCGACTCAGTTGATCAGACAAATATTCTTGTTGCTTCCCATCCAGCCCCCAGTATTCCTTGTGACTCATCTTCTACTCCATCAGACTCTCCGGCTCCGCCTCCTTCACCATAACTGCCCATAGCATTACGCCAAGGTATCAGGTTCACTCGTAATCCTAACCCTATTTATGCTTGTCATTTGAGTTATCATTGTTTATCTGGCGACAGGCTATGGCAGCGCAAAGGCCGAGTATCGCACTATGGCAGTAGCAACATGTGAACTTACGTGGCTAAAGCAATTGTTTCAGTAGCTGAAATTGGGAGACATTATGGAAATGAAATTGATTTGTGACAATCAAGCTGCTTTACATATTGCTTCTAACCCAGTTTTTCATGAAAAGACCAAATATATTGAGATTGACTACCACTTTGTCAGAGAAAAGGTTTTTTCAAACGAGATTACTACTAGCTTTGTCAACTCCAACAAACAGTTAGTTGATATATTTACTAAGTCCCTTAGAGGGACTTGAGTTGATTTTATTTGTATCAAGCTTGGCGCATATGACATATATGTTCCAGCTTGAGGGGGAGTATTAGAATTAAGCCATGCTTCACATGTTTCATAGCTAACTCATAAGTGTTGATTACTAGATATTGTAATCATCACTTCGTAGGAATTAGTGTTTCCTTATTCAATGTATTTACTTATTCAATGTACCACTTCTATATATAAATATCAATATATTTGTGTGTGAATTAACACACAATTCCTCCAATTCTCTCTAATTCTATACTCAAAAACTTGATTGACCAAGTAGTCTAGAGGTAGTCTTTGTTTTGGCAATTAGGTAGATGTTAGCCTACACCATAGCCATACTTCTTCAGCAATGAGGTCAATGTCAGCCTACTCTAAGCCATACTTCAAGCTCATTAGGTTTTCATTTGTTAAGGTCTGTTTGAAGATATTAGGGTTAATAGTCATATGTTAGTGCAGTGGACTTGAGCCTGTACTAGTAGGGTTAGTATTTGACGTAAGTATTAGTATAAATAGGAGTACTAGGTTATGGAATTATAACACATCTCATCCTATCAATAATATATTGAGAGTTTTAGTGTTAGCTGTTTTCCCTCTTCTCCTTCTCCGCAAACCTTAATCCTATAATTCTTTAACATGATATCAGAGCGGTACCATCCACCTTGAGAATAGTTTCTTACTTCCACTCGTTTGAGTTCAAAGAACTCAGTTGTATATTCTCCCCATTAGTTTTTGTTTTATATTTCCTGTCTTGTTAGCACAGTTTTTGAAAAAAAAAGAATGCAGAACATTGTTTGAAAAAAAATGAAAAAAGAAGGTAGAAACATTATCGACAGGATAAGGCAGAGGCACCCTTTTGGGTGCTGTTTGAACTTTTAGGCCACCCACAGGCGGTTTTCGGTGAGACTCAGACCGAATGGTGGTGGGAGGATGATCAGCTGCAGCTGGGTCAAGGTGCGGAGGCAGCTGGTTCGCGAGTTTGGTTTGATCTAGTATGTACTTTTTGTTGTTGCTGTTTGGCTTTCCAGGCAACCCAAGGGTAGTCGCCAGTGGTTCGCGACCAGATAGTGCCGATGAGATGACCAACGAGGCTGGTGATAGGAGTGGTGGTGGCTAGGTCATGGGTTTCAGGTTCGGATAGGTAGTTTCACGGGATGTTCGTGGTGCCCACGGCATCTTGGGTATTTTCCAGCCGATACTGAGGTTGCCGACGATTTTTTGAGCAGATCTGAGGATAGTACACGATTTTCAGGCTGAGATTGTGGTGGTTCAAGGGTTCGAGCGTGGCTAAGCGAGACCC
Organism: Ormosia emarginata; assembly: GCA_029884605.1. Classification (NCBI taxonomy): domain Eukaryota; kingdom Viridiplantae; phylum Streptophyta; class Magnoliopsida; order Fabales; family Fabaceae; genus Ormosia; species Ormosia emarginata. The sequence continues at coordinate 5,981,798 of JAQQTP010000056.1, read as the reverse complement.
AAATGCAGTGAGTTTCCAACAACTCACGATTCCGATGTAGACAGGAGCGCACGGTGATCTGGGAGGTGCGTCGATGACTGGAGGTCTTGTGACATCTCTGTTGTAGTGGTTTCAGCCTTGCTTTGTGTGGTTTGGTGTGTTTTGATGCGATTTGATGATCTATTCAAGCGGAGATTCAAATTGTGGGCTGTCTAGATTTCAAAATGGAGATTTCAAAGGCTCATGTTTAGCAAGGCAAGTGGTGGCGCCTTCTCCATTGGGAAGGCTTTCTTTTTTGCTTCTGACAGCCTTCTGTTGCACTGTAGTTCTGATTTAAGGTGAATAGCAACAACCAACATTGGGTGTTGGTCGGACGTGTTCGATCAGAGCCAGAGGAGGACCAGCAGGACTTATGGTGGCCAGCAGTGGGCGTAGTAGCTTGTGTAGGTCTTTGTGCCCCCCTCCCTTGTTTTATGTGTTTTTCTGTTTTTGGTTACAGACAACCAGTGGGGTAACTAGAGATGCTACGGTGGGGTGCGACCTGGATTGATGACTTCGTTGAAGTGCTAGTCAGTAGTGAACAGTTGCAGTAGCCAAAACTCTAGCGAGTTTTTCGGTGATCTTTCCATCAACCTATGTTTTAGATCTAATTTCTCGATATTTCCGCTAGCTTTTCAGTTTCTCATGGCTGGATTGCCCCACTTCGGGGAGACTTAACTTCGTGTTGTTGGCTTCCTAATATGCAATCATGCCGTTTGAGGAGGAACAAAAAAGCTAGCTCGTCATTGCTGACCGTATTTGGGAGGTTGGTTGTGCCACGTTTGGCTGCAATTGGAGCGGTGAGACTTGAGGAGTTCACATTGATGGTATCTGGCAGCATTTGGTCGGTGGCAATAGTGTTCTGGTTGATTGTTGTTTTGCCTATGTTTTGAATTCTTTGGTTCCTCATTTGGCTTTATTCAGTTTTGTTTGAGACACTTAAGGTTAAATCTGAATATTTCTTTCTGTAGAGGTGGTGGTGGTGGCGGCAAAGAATGTAGAGGTAATCTTCATTGTTCTTACTGTAAGCGAGATGGACACACTCAAGATCAGTGCTATTCCCTACATGAATTCCCGAATAAAACTGCCAATGTAGCTCAGTCTCTTGAACCAGCTGTTGAGCACAAGATCGAGTCTGAAAAAGATCATCTACTTTCTGCCAATGAGTATAAGGAGTACCTTTAGTTTAAAGCCACTCAATAGGCTTCTTCCACTGCGGTCCCACCTGACACTTCCGTTGACCTACCTATTGCACTCCGTAAACGTAAACGCTCTACTCTCAATCCCCATCTGATTTACAATTTTCTGAGTTACCATTGATTATCTCCTTCCTATTGTGCCTTTGTGTCTGCTTTGTCATTTGTTACCATTCCTAAGAATGTTCAGGAAGCACTATCCCATCCAGGATGGTGACAGGCAATGATTGATGAGATGACTGCTTTGGAATCTAATAATACATGGACCCTTGTTTCACCTTCTCCTGGAAAATCTACAGTTGGCTGTCACTGGGTATTTACTGTTAAAGTTGGCCCTGTTGGGCAGGTGGACCGATTGAAAGCCCGGCTAGTAGCAAAGGGATACACTCAAATATATGATTTGGATTACAGTGATACATTTTCTCCTGTTGCTAAGATGGCGTCTGTTCGTTTGTTCTTGTCTATGGTTACCATGAGACGCTGGCCTTTATATCAACTGGATATTAAAAATGCCTTCTTACATGGTGATCTGGAGGAGGAGATCTATATGGAGCAACAACCTGGGTTTGTTGTTAAGGGGTAGTGTATAAAGAGGATCTTTAGGAAATAAAAGAGAGTGAGAAATTTTATTACCCAAAATAGAAGATGGCATTCGATTTACCAGATAACAAGCTGTGAGGACAGCATCACCCCAAAACTTCAAGGGTGCATTAGCATTTATTAAGAGAGTCCGAACTGTATCAACAAGATGATGATGTTTGCGTTTAGGCACACCATTTTGTTGTGGTGTGTGAGGACAACTGGACTGATGTATGATGCCATGAGAAGTCATAAAGGATTTAAAAGACGAAGAAAAATATTCTTCGCAAAACATGAATTGTTTTTCCAAACTGATTCGTTATTTCAAAACAAAAGGTTTGAAAAGCATCAAATAACTCAGAACGATCTTTCATTAAAAATAAACATGTACATCTTGAAAAATCATCAATGAAAGTAACATAATACCTATATCCTAAAACAGAAGGAACATGACTGGGACCCCAAACATCAGAATGAATAAGATCAAAGGGAGACATAGTTCGACTATTGACACTACTTGGAAAAAATACTCTAACATGTTTTCCAAGTTGACACGACTCATAGTTCAAGGCCTTCAAATGTGAAAGATGAGGGAGCATCTGCTTGTCCAAACTTGGGATGACCCAGACGACGATGTAGGAGATTCGCAGATTCTGAAACAACACATATGGTGGAAGAGGAAGGTTAAAGGTAGTAGAGATCTCGTGATTCAGAACCAACTCCAATCGTCTGTCCTGTAATCCAGTCATGTATAAGGAAGGAATAAATTAAATTAAAGGGATAACCGGGTACAAACAAGACTGAATTTAAAGGTAAGGATGGAAGAGGTGAAGCTTGACCAATACCAGCAGCCTGTGCCTTAGACCCATCGGCAAGAGTAATATTGTGAGATGTTTTAGGGAATGACAATTTAGAGAAAAGAGAAGGATTACTAGCTAAGTGATTAGAAGCACTAGAGTCTAAAATCCAAGATCCAATAGATGCAAATTGAGAGAGACAAACTGTAGAATTACCAGTGTGAGCAACAGTGGCCGAAGAAGAAGCCTGTTGAGTGGCTTTAAACTGAAGGTACTCCATGTACTTAGTGGCAGAAAGTAGATGATCTTTTTCGGACTCGATCTTGTGCTCAACAGCTGGTTCAAGAGACTAAGCTACATTGACAGTTTTATTCCGAAATCCATGTAGGGAATAGCACTGATCTTGAGTGTGTCCATCTCGCTTATAGTAAGAACAGTGAAGATTACCTCTACCACCTCTGCCATGACCACTACCTCTACGACCACGACTTCAGCCTCCTCGGCCAGTTAAGTTTAAGACAAAAACCAAATACTCGGATGCTATTTGAGAATCATCTCTAAAAGAAGCTGTCGGAGAAGGAACTCGAAGCAACCGATCAATGAGTTCCTCCACTGTAGGAATATTAGGATTTGTCAGAGTCTGATTCTGAATAGATTCAAAGTCTTTATGGAGGCCATGAAGAACAAATACCATAAGCATGTTATCAAGCTTACCCGACATCTTTTGTGCATCATCATTAACCAGCATCAATTTAATCTCCTCACAAATGGATTGTGCTTTATTCAGATAAGAGGGCAAGTCAAGATCAGTCATCTGCATTGTCGCCAAACTATGAATCGTCTCATACAGCCGCTGTATGTCATTAGCATAAACAGTTTGAGCCTTCTTCCAAATTTCGCAACATTTCTTGTAAGGACGAAAATGCACCATTAATCTTGGTTCAATAGACTGCCACAACAACGATACAAGCTGATAATCTGCCCGTTGCCATTCATCCTTCTCAGATTCAGCAATGTCAGTAGCCTTTTTAGTGAGATGATCAGACAATCCTTGACCCAGAAACCATACCTCTATAGCATTACGCCAATTCAAATAATTCTTACCATCTAACTTTTTAGTAGTAATGATGGGGGACCCGAAAAACGCGAAAGAAATCAGACTCTTAGTAAATTCAGCCATGGAAGAAGTTCAGAAGAACAAAAAAGGAAAATGCACCTTGAAACCAAACCAAACAGGGGTAGTACACAGCGGTGAATAGGGGATTCAACGACAGACCCAGAAAGCAAACAGGGGCAAAACAGAACTAGGAGGAGACGGCGAACATAGTGGTGGAAGCAACGACGTCAACGGCGGCCGGGAGGGTGGAGCATGGATCACACACGCTGGAGAATGAAGCTTCTGAAGACGGCGCGTGAGAGTGCATGACGGCAACGCTTGGACAGACGGCCAGTTGGCGGCGTTTGAGGTGAAGCCTGGTGTCACTTTGGGCACCGGACGACTACAGGTAATGGATCAGCGCTGACAACAACTGAAACCCAAAAAAAAGGATAACAGGAACGAACCTCTCTGGTACCAACTTAAGGTTAAATCTGAATATCTCTGTATATTATTCACATTGTAATATGAGACTACAATATATATATACACTTGACTACAAGATAGAGGAACCTGATTCCTAGAACATTAATTATCTATGCTAAGTCCTAGAAGTGTAAATACAATGAATACATAGATACAATGGATAAAACTCTACCGTCCACATATTATGATTAGAATCAACAGAGACTTTGGAGTAGTTTTGCATGCTGTGTTATTTGGATATTATTGTTGCGTGGTTTCTTTCTTTTGCTGTCAAGGGTTTGCGGATTGAAGATTTTGGACACTAGTAAAGGACTCCATTGGTGTTACTGGGTGCTATAATACTCTGTGTTTCGGAGCCTCGGTTGGAGGTCATTGTTGGGTAGTATGATACTTGACTCAATGTTTTGGAGACCAGTTCGGAGGTTGAGGGGGCCACTATGGGGAAAGGTCGAAGACTCCATAGTAGGTCTCATTTGCTTGGGACGTGTGCCGAGGAGAAGCAAAGAGCTATCTACCAAGACGTTACCAAGTCTTGAGGGAGAGTGCTAGAAGATATTAGGGTTATTAGTCTTATGTTAGTGGGCTTGAGCCAGTACTAGTAGGGTTAGTATTTGACCTAAGTATTATTGTAAATAGGAGTACTAGGTTATGAAATTGTAACACATATCATCCTATCAATAATATATTCAGTGTTTTAGTGTTAGCTATTTTCTCCCTTTTCCTTCTCCCCAAACCCTAATCCTATAATTCTTCAACAAGGTCTTTGGGCTTTGCTTAACAACCTATGTTTCAAGCTAGTTAGAAGGGAAAAGAGCAATGCAAGAACTAATACCACACCCTAGCATTCTGCTTCACTTGCCACCACCTCGTTTGTCGTCTGGGTGGACATGTCAGAGCATGAGTCATTGACAAGGTGTCATCTTTCTGTCTTAGAGGAGGTAGCAGTGAGGGTGTGAGAGGCCGGGAGTGTGATCGTCAACTTTTCTTCTTCCGATCTAAGGAGTTTGGTCACCGTTGTTACTAGATCTGAGAGCCCATCATTTGACCGATTTGTTCCACAATCCCCATCGCAGGATTCTCCATGCTCTGCCACGCGCCACGTTGTCAGTTCTATGTTGCATGGTAGGGTGTGACACCTTTGAAAACCTATTTTTCTTTGTGTCTTCTGCTCCAGTGACCCTCTGTCATCCTACTTTCTGCGGTTTGTACTTTCCAATTTAAGTTTTAACGGAAAGCTTCATTGGGTGAGTACAGCAAATCTTACTGAGGAAGAGAATGGCTTTAAGTCGTGTCCGAGGTAGTTGTCAATGACAAAGGTTGGTTCGTAGTTGATGCTAACAGTGGTACAAACAGTCTTCACTTTGTTGGTATACATTTGGTGATTTTCAGGGGCAATCCTCATTTGATCGTGTAAAGGACTAGGCAGATTGGCATTGGAAATCAACTGGTTTGAAGGTGGGTATATGCTTAGTTCACTGTTTCTCTTAACTTTTGAATTGGAACAAGAAGCAAGAAGAGTTTTAGATGAGAATGAATGGTGGTTTCTTAATGCTCCTTTTCTTCTAAATTGGTGGGTGCCGAATGCTCCTTTTCTTCTAAATTGGTGGGTGCCGATGACCGGTTGCATCAGAAATTGGCTGTTAACGAAATTTTGGTTTCTTGGGTTAACTTGGTACCTTTTCCACCCTGCTTTTGGAGTCGTGGCCCTTTCTCTTCTGCTTCTGGATGTTGGGCGGAGTGGTTGGATATAGATGTCAGTACACTTTCTTTCTGTGATTGTCGTTAGGCTGAGATCTTAGTGAGAGCTGATATCCACAAGATACCCCATTCTATCACTTATAGAACAGGGAAGCACTTGTCAGAAATTCCTGTTTGCCCTGAGATTTTTCCAATTACTTTGTCTCCTAGAAATGCTGAAAAATTTTTGCCTTAAGATTTGAAACAACCTCCATGAAGTAGAAGAAATATTTTGGAGGGTAATTCAGAGAAACAGAATTTTAATGATGTCATGAACCATCTCTTCCAAAAACTTAAGTGGTTAGATGAAGACACATGAATGATTTTATATATCTATTACGCTCTCTCATGCAAGAGCCTTTTGGGCTTGAAGTGTGGATAATGCAAAGGTACCTTGTGCTAAAATTCAACTTTTTATTAGAAGAATAGGGATGGTAAGGATCAAACTCAACTACTTGGTGATAGAGGCTCTGATACCATGTTAGAAGCCATCTCCCAGAAACCATTTCCCAAAATCTTAAACTGTTAAGTGAAAGCACATGAATAGTTTTATATATCTAGCAAATAGCAAACATGGTTTTATACATATTTGAGTCTTTGTTTCCTTAACTTTTTTTCCTTTTGTTTCGTAGGAGGAGGGTTTTAGCAAATCATCCTTTAGGTTTTTTTTATTTATTTTTTTTGTGGGGGGTTGAGATGTGTATGATAAATTGCTTCATGTGGTTTTGTGGGTTTCTCTTCTTGCAGTCGACCACGGGATAGATTTCGTGAAAGAGAAAATGGAAGATCTGGTAATGATGGGAGTGCTAGAGCTGGTAGTGGAAGCTTACAGCCTGAAGTTCTGTCCACCAGTTCATCAATGGCAGCCCCACCAAATATTGTTCTCTCTGGCTCCCGGACATTTTCAGGCCAACTTCCTACTATCTTACAGTCACGTGATCGTCAGGATGACAGTGGCAGCATATACGAAGAAAATGTTGATGGAAGCAAGGATTCGGGGGATACGAGCAGCATTGGGGATCCAGAATTGGTGTCAGCATTTGATGGTCAGTCTACTGGATATGGATCCCAGCGGCATAGTTCAAGGGGAAGCAAGTCAAGGCAACTTGGAGAACGTAGGGACAGGGACAACAGACGTGAAGGGAAGTGGGAAAGGAAACATTCATAGCTAATGAGCAGGGATCATTGTGGACTGATTAGGTTGTCTTCACGTGTATATAATGCATATACATGCAGCAAGAGATGTACCTCAGTGCTATATTGCCCCCAGCGAAACAGAACCTTTGGAAAGGATAGTTGCAGTTACTGGGGAGTCTTTGATCTCGAGTTTGGAAAATTCTATGCAAAACCATGGGGAACATGTCTCTTTGGGTCTGCCACTGGTTGAACAGTGTTGTAGATTTTTGTGGATGGCTGAACAAGAAGCTGGTCCATATTTCGGGCAACTGTATCAGTTTCTGTGCAATTGTGTGGATGGTTGTCTAATGGATGATTCACAATCTGTACAATAGGCGGCCTTCAGCTATAATTGAAGTAATTTTATTTCCTTTGAATCATAAATATTTTCCTTTAGCCCGTGTAATGAATTTAAAATTTTAAATCTGATCCAGTGGCTGTAGAAGTTCAGTATCACCAAATTATTTTATATCGTCTATTCAAAAAATAGATTACTAGAAATGAAATTTTTTAACCATTATAATTGTTTTAATTAAAGTTTAATTAATTAGATTTTCGAGTACAGTAAGTTCATTAAATTGCAAAAAATATAACAATCGAAACATGTAAAAGGATTTAACCAAGAAGACAAACGGCCGATCCAAGAAACAAGTTTAAATCCCTCATTTGATACTTGGACTATATTGGATTATCGTTCCTGATTTTAGGAGATGTTTCGATATGGTTCTACGCCATTCTTTTACTTACTCCCTCAACTTGTAATTTGTTTTTAATTTTTTTTATTAAAATAATAATTGCACATTTTCTTAGAGCTGGATTTTCTCTCAAATGGGCCTTTGTTTCTGCTGATTTTGTCTCTGGTTGGGGGCCAAGTGGGAAGGTGATGAGTACGGACAAGGAACTTGGGTATTAATGACAATTTTGCGGTCTAATTATAGGAGCTCTCGAATTTATTCCCCTTACTGGACTCTAGGGGCATTGTGAGCTAAAAGCCTTGTAAACCCTAGAAAGATTATCACCCAAAATGAGCATCAACTAAATTAATCTCAATAATAAAGTGAAAATACAGGGATGATGAACCTTTATACTCAAATTTGTTTGAATATGGAAAATAGCAAAGAAAAAAGCAAAAATCGGATAAAGATAGAGGATTGGAATCCTTTACAAAGACACATTGCTTCCCACCCACTCCAAAGATGGAAGACTCATGCTCAGGTAGTGTAGATGTTGGCGATGGTGATGAATTTCGAGAATGGCACTGCTGCCGAAGATGGGGTTTATTTCTCAGGGAGGAGGGGCTCAGAAGTCAGATGGTCGCAATGAAAGGGATTGACATTTTGGAGAAGGCTTTGTTTTGTTGCAAAAGAAGTGATGGTATTTAAATTACAACGAAGATGCCACATAGGTCGGACAAAGGGTGTTGGGCAATGTTGTGTTAGATCACATTTTCGTTCCTTCTAGTCAAGGAAAAAAAAATTCTAAATTGAACTATGTTCACCACATGATACAATTCATTAATGAGTTACAATGACATCAATAACCTATTTATAATATGCAGCTCAATAACTCTAATCAACTATCAATATAACTATTCTAACATTACATTTCGTATCAATACCCCTCCCTTCAAAATAACCTTGACATCAAGGTTAATGAAAACAATATCAAATAATACAAGGATTGAAAGGCAGACCAAATATTAAGTGGAAGTTGCATTCAAAAGCAATTTGATTAAAGCATGCGCCTCCTTTCATAACTTTGCCGTGCATTGTGCTTGTGGCAGCAAAACCAAATCCATGAAGAAATTCAAAGTAACAAACATGGTCTACTTGCACACCATATCTCAAATAGCAACTAATGGTAAAAACAAAAATAAATAAAAATAACAAAACAAAAAAGACAAAAAACAAAAAACAAAGGAGCCCAGAGCTATTTTGTCACATCCCCATCGTAGGGGCAAATCCACCTTTGACCATGCTCTTTTGTACCAATATGGAATTTTGAGAAGTAATCAGAACCATAGCAGAGATTGCACACAAACAAGGCAATTGTAGATCGATAGTCAAAAGTTGCTCCACCGCTCTGGCCATGTTTTTTTTTTTTTAACGAGGAACGCTAGTAATACAATTTTTTATATATTGATTTCAACATATTTTATTATTAGGCCATATCTAATACTCTTTTTAAAGTGTTATTTGTAATCTGATAATAAAAAAAAGTTGGAGATATTCTTTTCACTTTTTTTTGTTTGGCCTTTAAAGTATTCTTTCCATGTGTACCTTATAAAGTCACTTATATTTTTTTTTCTTTTAGCAATTTTTTTATTCAGTTGTTAATTGGTAGGTTTTTTTTATTTTTTAAGAACTCTCTCTATATCTTTTTCTTTATTTTTAAATTTTTTATTTTTTAGCAATTTTTTTAATTCACTTAGTGCCGAGTAGGCCACTTTTTTTATTTTTTTAAAAGAATTGTTTTGGTAAAACAAATTAAAATACGTTATAGAAATCAAGCTCTTTTTTCCTATTGCAAAGTCACCTTTTTTTTCTTTTAGCAACTTTTTTTTTTATTCACTTGGTAACTAGTAGGCTAATTTTCATTTTTGTCTTTTAATAACTTATCCTTTTGTTTTTTCATTCACTTAGTTACGTAAATATTTTTTTCGTTATTTTTTTTACTTTTAGTAATTTCTTTTTTTTATTCACTTGGTGCCTAGTAGGCCACTTTTTTTTATCTTTTCTAAACAAACTCTGTTTTGGTAAAACAAAATAAAATAAAGGTTAAATTAAAGTTTTGGCCTTTATAGTTTAAACTATTTTTTAATTTAATTTTTATAATTCTTTTCTTTTCAAATCAACCCTTGAACTTATAAAAGTTTCTAAAACAGTCTCTGCTATTAACTTTCATTCTAACTGTAACACCCCAATTTTTAGAAAATGTCCTGAATGTTCTGTTTGTTGTTTTTTAAGCTTTTGTGTAAATGACTGTTATGTCCCTATTTTACTGTTTCTTGTTTTTCTGTATGAAATACAAATATGTTTTACAAAGCTAAAATTTTATTTGATCGTTTTACGTATTTTGCTTCGAGACGGTAAAATAAAAATTTTCTCAGCTTGTTTTAATTTTTCTCGAGTGATATACGAGACAATTAATACTGTCTGTAATTTTATTTGAACGTTTTGGATGATTTGTTTCGTCGTGGGAAAAAATGAAAAAATGACCGTTATATCCCGATTGTACTGTTTTTAATTTTTCTATATGTTACAGTGCTTAATATTACTGTCTGTGATTTTAATTGGACTTTTTGTGCGATTTGCTCTGGGACAGGAATGATACGATAATTAATCTTTTAATTTTTAGGATTTAACTGTCCAATAAAATAATTTTGTATATTATTTTATTAGTCAGTATAATTAGATGACAGTGGACCCGGAAATGTTTTGCGGGACCCACGTTTAGCTAATACAGTTAATTTAGTAGCTTAATTAAGCATTATTAGTGAAAGAATTCTCTAGAACATGATGACTAAGTGTGTGACTAAGCTAATTAGTGACTAAGCATGGTGACTAAGGCTAATGACAAGGCAAGGATGAACCAATAGGAGCCAAGCTTGCTAACCAAGTTTTGATCTTGGCCTTTGATCCATTCTAAGGCTTGGATGAAGCCAAGCAAGGCTACACCTTGCATGGAGTGAAGTTCACGGCCATTTGGCCTTTGGAAGACCAAAATCACTTTGTCTTCATGCAACTTTCTCTCTTCTCTCTCTTCCAAAAACCCTAAACACCATTGAAGCTCTCTTGAAGCTCCATTCGGCCAAGCCTAGTTCTACACCATCCAACCACCCAAAATTCTATCCAACCAAGTTTTCTATACCTAAACACAATCCTAAGAACATCTCTAGTTGAGAGTTCTTGCAAAATCCTTCATTTGAAGCTTGAAAACCTACTTGGAAGATTTAACCAAGAAGGTGAAATTCCTAGTTTTTCTTTTCTAAACTCTTTTTCAAAGTTCTAAGCCATGATTTCTCCATGGTTTAAGCTCTCTTTCTATGGTTAGTAACTTGTAGATTTTTGTTTAAGTTTGTTAGGAGACTTGAAGGAGAAAATCGAAACATAAGGAAAGGTGTGAAAGAGTTTTAGTCTTCATTTAAGGTAAGAGGAAGACTAATCTTATCATCTATGGATGGTGGTAAGAAGATGGAGTGTGATTTTTGTGATTGTAGAATCCATAAGGATTCATTTGTGTGATTGTTAGTAGCTTGTTTATGTGTTTGTGTATTTGTTAGTAGCTTTCCTATTTGATGTTTGTAATAATTTGCATGTTTACAAGCTTTGATTGCATGTCTACAAGCTTTGATTTAGGTTATATGTGTTAAAAATATATTGCATGTGTTAGAAATGTATGATAATTTATAGGATGTGAATAAAATGTCAAGGATTACATGAGTGTTCCAAAGAACACAAACCTTGAGGCTTACGGCCATGACCAAAATGGAGAACCAAAATGTTCTCTTAATTTTCCTAAAATGAGATTTAATTAACCTAGGAACATTAACAAGGTATCACATTGTTTAGATTAAGGAAAATGAATTTAGAAATCAAATGACATAATTTTATGTTTAGGCCAACATGCCAAACCACTTATATATGAGTTCTAAGATCAATTCCAAACCTTTTTCAATCAAAATAATGCAATATATGTTAAAAAGGAATTTTTTAAAAAGGAGTTTTAAAGAAATTAATTGATTAGAATTAAGTGTCTTGAATTAAATCTATTGATTTTATTGTTAGAAATGAAATACAGTAACTTTTGAGGATTTCTAACATATGGCTCATGCTGTATTTTGAAGCATGTTAGTAGTTTTCAAAAGGATTAATTATATGGTTTAAAAATTAAATAAACAGAATTTTTACGAAAAAATTAGGAAATCATTATTATAATTTTCTAAACAAAATATTGTCAATTTTTAGTAAAAACGGGCAAATAATAGAGAAAATATGTCCAAAAGACAGTATACGGTATAGAAAATATTTTACGTAGTTTAAATGTATTATTTATTATTTCTGTTTATTTAAACAGTAATTTTTAAGGAGTTTGGACAAGAAAATATTTAAAAATCTTACGCGATTGAGAAAATGTATTAAAAACTCTACGCGATTTTAAAAACAGAAAAAAAAATTTACGCGATTTAAAAACGTTTGTAAAAATAACGAGATTGTGAAAACGCGATAAAATTTCTACGCGATTGACCGAAACGATATTTTCTATATTCTTTCTGGAATTTCCGTATTTTTCTGCTGTCGGGCTATGAGGTGAACCCGTACAGGCTTTGGAACAGTATTTGTCCGGTGGGACTTACTGTATCTTTTTATCTTGAGAATATCCTGGTAACTTGAGGATATGCCAATTTTTGGTGGATTGGTTGACGAGGTGAATCACATCGTGTTGTCGATGCGATAAACGTAGTGTGGTTCATTGTCTTTATGAACTTGGAGACGTTAGTGTACGGGATTCCATATATGGACAGTCGGTCGCTCCGCTGGGCCGTGGTAACCGATAGCACACTAATGGACTCGACACGCACTATTTTTAATCGAGATTTCGTAAAGTCTAATAGTACATTGCCTGTAGTGCCACAATGTGAGACCGTGAACTACACCATGCTTTGGATGATGGATTCCATATGACATGGGGCTATAGACGCAAAGTGTGACAGCGCAATAGTTTGGTTGGGCAGCCGTGGTACTAATAGATTTTGCGAGTCATTCTCTCTCTGATATCTGTTTGTGTTTAGCTCCATGGAGTAGGATCGTGTCATGTTGCATTTAATTATATCTTGAACATTATTTATTTAATCTGTTTATTTATTTATTTATTTGATTATTGTTCTGAGAAATTATCTGTTTCTGAATTTATTTTATCTGTGATATTATATTGTATGTGTTATTGTTTTAATTGTGATATCATGTGTTGTTATGAAAATTAGATCTTTACACTATTTTGTTATTAAATTACTGTTATAGCTTTTCATATTGCATGAATTGTATAACTGTTGTTTGTCATTTTCTTATTTGCCATGTTTGTGATGATTTTAGATTGTCTTACCTCTTTCTTTATTGTATGTGCTTTCTGTATATTTATTTTACGCGGTAAAGAGTTTGAGGAAGAGGAACAGCCTCTTGAGATTCTATATCCCGAGGAGGAGGAAGATCAGCAAGCCGAAGATCAGTTCGACGATCAAGAACCATCTGATCATCCATATCCATTGGATTGATTGGTTTGGGTATGGCGGTGCCTGGATTTTTGGGGTTTGTGACACTCGAGTTTCATGGTGGATCGTTAGCTTGGCATATGCGAGGAGACAGAGACTCCGTGACGTATGTGGGACGGCTGACTGTGTCCTACGTCATAGGTTTGATGAAGAGCCAGTGATGACGACTACTGTGTTTCTGCACCTAGAGTTACCTTTATCCATTAGGCGTCATTGGGGTGGTGTATCCACTGAGCCTAGTGAGATGACACTCGTATCGACTGCGCGGTCTCATGTCCGCCGAGTGTCGAGGCATCCTGGATATTTATCTTCTGATGAGTTTCCTGAGAGTGATCCATCAGAGGATTAAATATTTATGATGTATTTTTGGGCGCGTCTGCGTATGTATATATTGACTCTTTACTGTTTTTCTTTACTGTTTCTGTTTAAATATTTGTAGTTGTAGTTGTAAATTATTTGTATAACTTATAACTTGGACCATATGTATATTATGAGTGATGTTGTTCTGTTTACTTTATGTTTCCGCATTATTTTATTTAATAATATTTTGTTTAACATGAATTATTTTACAACCCATATTAATACGTAATAAATGTTCTACAACTTGGGTAGATTTTATTTATTTCTCTTTATATATGTGACATCCTCACAAGGGTGTTACACTAACACCGTTAATTTAGTTACTACTACACATTTTATAGAGTAAAAAAAAGCATTTAAAAAATAACCATTGGACAAAAAATTACCTACTTAGAATAAATAAACTTACTAAAATGAAGAAGCACCTATTAGACAAAGGAGTACCTACTTAGAAGAAATAAGCATATACTAGAATGAAGGAACACCTATTTGACGTTTGATAAAGAAAACAAGTATCTAAAGAAGCCTCTATTAGATAAAAAAAAACACTTACATTGATAGCCAATTGATAGCGTTATAGCAAAAGTTAATAGCAGAGATTATTTTGAAAACTTTTATAAATGTGAGGATATATTTGAAAAGGAAAAAATATAAGGACTAAATTAAAAATGAGTGTAAAGTATAGGGACCAAAACTTTAATTTAACCTAACGTAAAATACACTAATAGAAAAAAAAAGATAGTTTTTAAGTAAACCTGATAAACCAGTAAACAAGTTGCACTTTTAAAGGGAGTGTGAGATGTGATCAAATATTTGTAACATCCTCCATAACCTATTAGTCTTAAAAATTGATATAGAAGCTCAATAATATTGTGTTAACTATTTGTTAATTTTGAAATTGTTCTGGTCATAGGGTTGATAATATTTACATGATTAACCTAGATGATATAACCTCTCAAAATGCTAAATGTCTTAAGTAACATCCTTAATAACATTACTAATAATGTATTTGCAAGTACGCATTAGTAATCTAAATTAAGAATGTCACATAAAATTAATAAAATGACTTTAAATTACATTTAAATATTATACAGAAAATATGAGTCTGTTGAGGGTTGAGATAATGTACATATAATATGAAGAACAATATATAAAGTATATTACAGTACACAATAATTACATAATATGTTACAAAGTACTAAATATACATCACAAAATACAAAATGAAATCAAAAAATTGTCCTACATCTTCTTCTTTTATCTCCTTACTGAAAAGCTCGTTCTTAGAAATATTACGGAATACAAATAAAAAACGGGTGAGAATTCTAGGAATTCTTAGTAACAATATTAAAAATTCATGTCATCATAATAAATCCAGTTGTTTCGAGAAAAAATAAATTTTAAAATTTCAGATGTACATGAACTAGAAAGATGGTAAAGTGCCAAATCAGATCATTTCTCTTCCTGAAATAGAAATCCAATTAATAGTAGTTCTAGAAAACATTTATTAATAAGCAACATAAATTATAACCATAGATACTTTCAGAAACAACTACCAAACAAGAACCATAATCTTATATTCATTCAATGATCCTTATAATATAACTAAGTCATGACATGACATTCAAATTCAAATTCATATCAGTGCTCAATTAAATATTCAATCATTCCCACATAACTCATATCACATGTACCATATAGGCAAGAGCCACCTCATATAACTCAGGTTCTATATACTCATGGTAAGAATTGAATTAGGATCTCACACTACCACAAGTATCTTATAAGGGAAACATCAATGAGAAAACATAATGATAATTTTTTAAGAATACAGGATCCCCTTCTTCACGGAGGATCATCTCCATGATTCTAATGAGATTTTGGATACCCTACCCTCATACATGATCAACTCCAACATCCACTATACCAAGTAAATCAATAGTTCACATAAAAAGGATACTGAGTGGGAAAATCATATCAAGACTATTTTCCTTCTCATTCAAGGATAAATATCCAAAATTCTCATACAATTCAAATTCAAATTTCATGAGCATTGTATAATCAAACACACATTCTAGCTCAACCTTAAAGAATCAAGGGAGCAATGCAAATTCAGATTTTAGCTCAATTTGAATAATCAAGGAGTAATCTGATCTTTAATATACAACCAATATACTTTACCATTTTATTCATCACAATCCATACACATTCTGTTGTTACTTTACTAATCAAGTAACTAATCAATCTCATAGAAGCACAATATGTAACATCTTCTTCATCATATTAGACTTGTA
Organism: Ormosia emarginata; assembly: GCA_029884605.1. Lineage (NCBI taxonomy): Eukaryota > Viridiplantae > Streptophyta > Magnoliopsida > Fabales > Fabaceae > Ormosia > Ormosia emarginata. The sequence goes on along the minus strand of JAQQTP010000056.1, from coordinate 5,965,791 downwards.
AATAGTTACAGAGGTAGCTTGATACTTGTTTAACATGCCTGTTTAATTTTGTGACAATCTGAGTTAGTTTAGGTACTTTGTTGCAACTTGAAAGGTGGAAAGTAACTTAAAATGACCCAGATATTAGCTTAAATGGCTTAGCTAATAGAAATAGATGTGGATAACATCTTCTTCATCATGTTAGACTTGTAAATAGTTGCAAAGGTAGCTTGATTCTTATTTAACATGTCTGTTTAATTTTGTGACAATCTGAGTTAGTTTAGGCACTTCGTTGCAACTTGAAAGGTGGAAAGTAACTTAAAATAACCAAAATATTAGCTTAAATGTCTTAGCTAATGGAAATAGATGTGGAAAATTTATTTCTAAGTCACAAATATGCATTTTGTGATGTAGTTAAAGTTTGAGAATAATTAAAATCAGTTTGGTATTTTTAGACGTACTGGTTGTGTGTTTTAATGTCGCATTGACTAGTCACAGATATGGAAAAATATGATACTAGTGAAACGACTTTTTTAATGAATCTTAGTATTTATTTTAAAGTTGTTGAAACTTGAAAAACTTGATTTAGCTAAAGTTGAGTATTTTTAGTAGATCAGAAACTATCAGTGTTATAACATAAGGCAATTAACACTCCACGGTTACAACCTTCATTTTGGATTTCTTTTAATTGACTTTGTTGCTCATAATTCTCACTTTTTCTTTTCTCTTCACGGCTGGACATAAGCAACACCAAGGGTGAAAAGGAGAGCAATAAGTAAAAGAAGAAGGGGAAATCCAAGGCTAGAGTTTGAGACTCAAATTTGTAACTTCAAGGTAGCATCAAGGCAGCTTGAATGTAGGGGTTTTTGAGCTTGAATTTCATGTTTTCTCATTTTTCCATGGTTAGGCTATTTGAGATCTAATATGCCAAAATGAGTTCTTAAGGTGTTTGAAGTGATTTTCTTGATTGAATAAGTTTTAAAGAATGTTTATGACTTATTCATGCTAAGAGTTTGGATTAGAAATTGAAAATTCTCCATTTGGACCTAAAATGCTCTAAGTGTTGATTTTAGGGTTTGGATGAGTGATTTAGTGTTTTGATCCATTTTTTATGAAATCAATTGGTGTTTTTATGTTTTTCTCATGTTTGTGAACTTGTTTGGGACTTAAAATCATCAAGAAATGAATTTGAAGTAATCAAATCTCGTATTTTTGCCAATGGGACAGTGGCTCAGCTTCTGCAAAATTTTCTGCAGAATGGTCATGCCTAGGCACAGGGTTGCCACGCCTAGGCGTGGACTGATAAAATTTTGGTCCAGACTAGACAGAGAGCCCAACGTCTAGGCGTGGTAAAACCAAGCTTAGGCGTGAGACAGGACACAAACCACGCCTAGGCGTGAAAATGTCAAGCCTAGGCGTGAGATCCAAAACTTAGCAAAAAATGTGTTCTTAATGTTTTGGGATTTCTTAAGTGTTGGGATCATTCATATATGCTTTCCTAAGTGTGTTAAGGTAGTAATGAAGGTACTTCTTGGAGAGAATAACCACTTAGTATATGTGAGTTTTTGTGGAGCCTAGGCATCCTTTAAGAAATAGAATGCCATAAGGAGTATCTAAAACCTTGTTCAACATGAGGTTGACTTGGAAATCACTTGTGAAGTGATGGTGAGAGGCTCTAGATATGAGAATGCTAGTTACATGGTTCTTGCTACTTTGTTGGATAAGTGAGGCTAGGACTTACATGTATTAGTATTGGCTTTGTCACTTGGTTATGAGAATCTTGTGATTATCTTAATTGTGAATTGAGATAGTTCTGGCACCTTTGGTTTTCAAATTTGGTATTTGATAATTTCCTATGTATTGTAACCTTATATGGTGTGCACAACCATGTGACCGGAGGATGAGGTGTTGAATCTGAATTCTCAGCGCAGAGGCTCAAGAGGTCAAGGTTACCGGTATATGGGGTTGGTATTAGTACTCTTACTTTTTGTGAGGGGAACGAGTCCACACATCATCAAGTAGTGTCAGGGCTTAATTGCCTATCCTACCCAGTATATACAAGGGAACAAAGGTTCCTGGGAAATATGTAAGTAACTTGTGTTTTCAAAACTTAAAACCTGCATTAGCATTTGCATAATCATAATATTAGGACATTGTTTGAGCATAATCATACATCATAACATATAGCATTGTATGTTTGACAATTGTATGGGTAGTTGTCATTGCTTGACTGATTGATTGACTGGTTGATTGTTCGATAGTATCTTAGGATTGTATGGGCGATTCTTTGGTATTGTTGATTTATCAGGTATTCTATTACCTAGAGTTTAACTATGTGTTCAGTTGATTTATTTGTTATAAATGATTAGCTTCTGGTCTTGGTATGCAAATATAGAGAAATTGTGATTTCTCGCCCCTCTGTGTTCCATGTAAATCCAGGTGAAGCCCCTCCAAAGGGAAAGAGCAAGAAAAAGAAGAAGCAGAAGGCTTAGTTTAGCAGCTTATTTCTTTTTGAATCAGATTGTATATGTACTATTCTGATTGTTTGTAAAAGTTTATGTATACAGTATTGCTTGTTAGCTAGTGATGTATGTATATATGATCTTTTTATCATTCATGACTCTCTATAATGACTATATAAGTTATTATGGGTTTTTTAGTTCATGCATTTTTAGAAGTGGTATGCTTAATGCGATTTATCTTAAAATTTTCTGTTTATTTTACGATAATTATATTAGGGTGTTACACAATACCATTTATTCCAAGAAATTTCTATACAAATAATAATTCAAGCATCACAATTCAAGCACATAAGCATTAGATGTCATATGGAGATTACCATATCTCCTTGAGTTCTAATTCGGCCTATATGGCCAAAATGACATATCATATCCAATTAGGGCTACATTAAACATTCAAAATGCACAATACCGGAATCCAAGTACTAGGGTTATTTATCAAGGGCAAGCATAACGTCTAATTCAAATGACCATTAGCAAGCGTAATTTATCAAGGGCAAGTCACGACTAAAGCTCTTCTCATAATAAACTTAGTATTTTCATCAACCAATCACTTGTTCAAGAAACCATAACTTGAAATGTAACATAAAAATTCAAACATTTTCCTTACTTTGACACACTTGGTCGTGACCACCATATGATCCAAACCAAACATTTTCTATGCTTACAAGTTAAATCTTTTTCTCAAAATGCTCAAATCTAAAAGACAAGATGAAAGCATAGGCTAGGCAAAAATCTCCTACTTGGTCATGGTTTGGTCATGACCTTTCTATTCCAAGAACACAAGAAATCTCATTTTTCTTATTATAACCAATATCACAATTCTAACTTAAGAATCAATAGAAAAAGAGGAGCAAATCTAAGCCAAAAACCTTCACAAAATTTTGTTTTGGCCGTGGACTTCATAAGCATAAAGACTAAAATTTTAATTCAAAAACCAAAGAAGAAGAAGAACAAGTTGGAGACAAGCATCCCTTACCTCAATTTCCTAGCTTATCAAGCCTTGGTTCCTTGAATTTTTCTTCTTCCTCTTCACCTTTCCTCCCTTTTCTTTTCTTCCTCTCTTGGTCGTGCTTCTTGTTCTGTTTCTCAATAGTTGTGTGCGTGAAATGAGAGCAAAAAGATGAAGGAAAAAGTCAAATAAAAAGATAAAGATGAAGCCAAATTGTAAGGCGGTGGAGACCAAAAGAATAGATGAAAATGATTATGCTAAAACTTTTGTATCTGTTAAATACACTTTAATCTTCCAAAGTTGAGTTTTCAAGTTTCCATAAGTGTTATGAAAAATTTTAGAAGTCAACTTAGTCTTTGTATCTATTTTTTCATAATTTTCCTTATATTACTATTTATCAATTAAGCTTCATTACTCTTTCCTAAGTTAAATTAAACCTAGGAATTAAGTAAATATGCTTACTGATACTTATCTTAGTTAGTATTTTATACCAAAATATTCTTCATATCTTACTTGTCATCTCCATGTAATTTTATAATTTTTTGAACTACTTAACTGTTCTATTTATCTCTATTTAGTATTCTTAAAAATACCAAACTAACTCAGTTGATTCTCTAAAATTTACTACAGCTCTTATCAATTGTTTATTGCTAGGAAATAAATTTTTCATATTTATTTCCACCATATCAGCTATTTATATAGAAACTTTAGTTATTTCTTGATATACAGTATTATAGAATAATGCTCAAACTAATCCAAAATTTAACAAATAACTTATACCAATATTATTGAGCTTCTATAACCCGGATTATGACTATTAGGTTAAGGAGAATGTTACAATTCTCCCTCTTTTTATAAATTTTGTCCTCAAAATTTGCTTACCTTATTCAAATAGTTTTGCATAGATTTGCATTATATTAGATTTGAGTTCCCACGTGGCTTCCTCCGAGTCACTACCATCCCATAACACCTTTACTAAAGAAATTTGTTTCTGTTTGAGCTCTTTCACTACTCTATCCAAGATCCTTATAGGTTTAACTACATAAGTTAAATCATCTTTTAACTATTTTGTTTCATTTTCTATGATATGTGAAGGATTCAGATTGTATTTTCGAAATTAGGAAACATGGAAAATATCATGAAAGTTTGATAAATTGGGTGGTAAGACAATTTGGTAGGAAACTAGTCTGACTCTTTTTAGAATTTGGAAAGGACCAAAAAATCTAGGATTCAACTTTTTTGCTTTAATGGATCTACTAACTCCCATAGTATGAGTGATTCGTAGGAACATGTAACATTCTCTCCAACCTAATAGTCCTAATTAGGGTTATAAAAGCTCAATAATAGTGGTATAGATTGCCTATTAATTCTGGTAACTATCTAGATGAGTTTGAGTATAAATCTATAACACTGAATGTGAGAATTAGCTCATATAAACTTAGATTTTTGTTTAAATAGATGAAAAGATAGAAATAAATATGGAAGATTTATTTCTAAGCTACAAATAATTGGAATGAGCTATAGTAAATTTTGGATGCTTAAATGAATTAGTTTAACATTTTTAATGACATTGAGTGAGTGTTTAAAGGCCAAATTAAATAGACAAGTGGCTTAGAAGATTATGAGAATATGAGATAATATCAGATAGAAGATGAAGATTCAGTTGAGAATGAAAATAGATTAAAATGGATATTTGAAAGCTTCTTAGTTCAATTCTATAGGTTTAATTTAACTTACAAAAGAATAATGAAGCTTAGTGACTGATAAATGTGTATAAGAATAATTGTTGAACGATGAAACTGAGAAATGAATGAAATCATAAAATTTTCTGTAATCCCTATAAAGGTTAGAAATGTTGAAGGATTTAGATGTTCTTAACAGATATAATGTTTTCAGTTAGATTTCATTTTAAACTCTCATTTCTTTTCCTCCACCATTTCTCTTTCGTTCTTATCCCTTTATTTGACTTTCTATTCACTTTTACACTCTCACTCTCCTTACTCTCTTGTTTTTACACTAGCAGAAGAAGAAGGAAAACAAAGCAAAAAGAACAAGGATCAAAAGGGGAGAAAGAAGGAAGAGGAAAGAGGAAAGAAATATAAAGGAAAGAAGAAAGTGACTTCAAGCTGTAACACCCCAAAAATTTATAATTTTATGATAAATAATCATTTTCTAATATTTGTGATTTTTGTGAATTTTTCTGGATTTTTCTGAGAACACGGAATATTTTAATATTATTCCTCGTTTTTGTGTGCAAACTGAGCGGAGCTAGGGAAATGAGATATTTTTCCCGAGAACCTTGATCAGTGAAAATGTCGACGGGGGATCTTACTAAACCCGAGGCTGGATACGGTTTACGAAGTTTTATGTTTTTCGAGAATTTTATCTGATAAATAAATCGTTGTGTAATTTTTATCCCCTGGACAGTTAATACTGACTTCTACCAACTGTAACCATTATCCATTGGATAATAGCATGTGTTAGAAATCCTATCACCTTATCCTAATGTAATCCACTTTATGTCTAATCAAATCCTCTTTAATTCAAAATTAATGTATTTTAATCAAACTTCTCAAAAAAGCTTTGACCACAAATGACCAAACTACCCTAAACTTACAAGGGAAGCCACTCATCCCTCTCCTTCTCTCTCATTGCCGCGGCAAGGAGCCCATTTTGGGGGGCCAAGGGTTGATTTTTACTTACTCAGTTTCATTCCAAAAGTCTAATACACTAAAAACCTATCACTCTTTTCTCTTCATTTTCTCTTCTCACATTTTTCTCTCTTCTTCTTCCTCTTCCATTTCTCTCCACGGTTTGCAGCCCCACTTTGTGACCATTTTCATTTTCTTGTTTCATCATCACCATTCCTACACTTCTCTTTCCATTCTCAACATATTCTCTTTGAAGATTTTCTTTTAAATCCATCATCTCCATCATCTTCTTCCAAGAACAAAGCTTGAAGCTTTGAGGTAAAGCTTCCATTTTTCTTTCTTCTTCTCTTTATTTTCGTGACCCTTGATCACATTAGTGACTAAGGATTCATCTTTCACCAAGCTTGGTTGTTGACTCTTTGTGTTTGATTTTCTAGGGTTTTTGGAGAGCCAAATCGAACCACCAAGAGCAAGCAAGGAGGTGATTTTCGTGTTCTTCCTTTAGGTAAGAGAGAGATTTACTCACTTCAACCATTATTGGTGGTGAGAAGACCTTTGTGTAGTTGTTGATGGAGAAATCCATACTGGATGCTCACTTTGTTTGATTGTTCTTTATGTTTTGTGCGTTCTTGATTGAGACTAAAGTTTGGTTGTTATAAATGCTTTGATAATGTTGGATTGGATGAATAGAAATTTTAAGGTTTCCTATTGTTTTAGGCAGGCCATGGTTTTTGACCCAATTTTAGGGATTTGGATTTGATTTTTGTATAAAATAAAGCTTATGTAATTAGGTATTAAAGGATTGATGCAGGAAATGAAAAAATTGGAATCTTGCTGTCTTAGGGAGGCTCACGGCCTCTAAAGAATTTTTGAGTCCAAGTGGTGCTTTTGTGCATCCTTGGGAATTAAACAATTTAGACATAAGTAATTTTATAATGTGATGGAAGAAATTGGTTGAGTAATGGCTCTTGATAAGCCATGGTTTTTAACGATTCTTTGACCCAAAATTTGCATAATTAATCAAGACTTCAGAAATTAAGAATGATGGATACATAATGTGAAATTGTGATATGTGTTGAGCTATATATATGAAATGTTAATATTGAGAATGGATTGTATGATATTGTGAGTCCATATGTGGGACTAAATACTTGTTGATGTGTACTCGACTAAATTATGGCATGAAGTTATTGAGGATTGATTATATGCCATTGTGGTATGTTCCATGAGAAATTTATTGTTAATGAATATTCATGATATGCATTGTGTTCTGAGGAACATACAATTGATAAATATACGTGATGTACATTGAGTCGTCATGCATATGTGATGTCCGTTAGACCTTATTGGAAAGGTTGTGTATGCCTAGGAGATTGAATTACGCCTTAGTGCGGGTGCGAGTAGACGATGCGTGGGTTATAGTGGTTGACCTTGGGGGCGTCGGGGTGTAGATGTCTCACAATAGACAGTGGTAGCTCCACTGGGGCCGTGGGATAGACCGATGCAAACACACCGATGATTCAGACCGAGACGTTGTCCTATATCGCGATCAACTGTTGAGGTACCATATATAAGCCATGTTGCGCAAAATATTATTTTTATGAGAAAGCACTTTATTTTAAGGCTAACGAGATACTAGCATGACTCCTTGATCATTCTATTTGAATGTTGATGTCTAGCTCCATGGAGTAGGATCTTTGGTTCCATATGCATTGTGCATTATCAGTCTCATATTTTATTGAGCATGAGTACTTATGACTGTTAAACTATCTACTTTTGATATTGCAATAATTATCTGATATCTGAACTGTTAACTGCTTGAGATATCAATACCGTTTAACTTTCATTACCTATTTTATTATTGCTTACAGTTGTCCTTCTCTTACTGTTCATTTTATTATTACTATTGATGAATATATGTGTTGTAATGCTATGTGGGCGCCCAACTCTGTTCTGTTTTCTTACTGCCATATTGGTATTGAATGTCGGGTGTCTCACCTTTTTTTTATATATCTATACTTCTATTTTAAATTATGTACCTCTGAGAAGACGTTCGTGAAGAAAAGGAAGTGCCAGAATTTCCTGGTTTCTGGCCCGATTACGAATAGTGCTATTTGAAGATGTCTTCACGTCAGCACCGATTTTTAGGTTACGCAAGGATGACCTTTCACAGTGGTCCAAACTGCTGGCACATAAACTTGAGCACGGACTGTTGCATTTACCACGGGGAGCTGATGGTGTCTTTAGCTTGTGGTCGCTATGACCCACCTGTCTTTGATTTTACTACTTTTGTTCACTTAGAGTTTTACCTCCTTGTTAGAGATTTGTGGGATGACCTTTATTATACCCCACGAGATGATTCATTTCTCTCTACTGCTCAAGCTTCTGCTCAAAATTTGGTTGCCCCGATGATGATTTCATCAGATGAGGAGGACCTTGAGGAAGATCCTGCTACGGTTCCTTCTCGTCAGTCTTAGAGGCTGATACTGTCGGTGACTACTGATGGCTATCCATATATCTTTTTGGAAAGCCTGACGTTTTGCTATTGTGATGGGTTGTATATGTTGTAAACATCTTGGGGGTGGGTAAAGCTTTTTACTTTTTGTACACATGTTGATGTAATTAAAACAGGCTTGATGCTATTTTATATATATATATATATATATATATATATATATATATATATATATATATATATATATATATATATATATATTGTGAATGTATGATTTCTTTTCATAAAAATTTCTGCTGTATTATATTTATTATTCATTTAACAACAAGGAAAAAGAAAAAAAATAGTAAGTAATAATATACATACATTTTCAATACCCGATTTATGCGCACTTACGATTGAAGAAGTCTAATTATATACTAAATGAACCGGGTCTTAATTTATCAATGTATTTATATTTTTGCATTTTCGTTTCACTTTACTATGATGTGACGTTCCTTCTTCTCCCGTGAAAAAGGTGCGTTACACAGGCTAGGTAGGGGGTGCTCTCTTTGCTTCACCAATTCTTGCCTATTATTCTTAGGGTTTGAGTTAATAGCTTGATAAATGATTCAAATGCATGGGCAAAATGATGAGTATAGAAAAACTTGCTTGTGATATGTTTTTGATTGATGAACTTATCATTAGATTGGTTTTCTATGAAAAATTGAATTTGATGATGGGATTTCCCCAATACCCACTTTTGAAATATCATTTTGAGACTGATTTGGATACATATTTATGGAGTATTGTGTTTGAGGTTGATGAATATTTGAATGGTTTTGGGTTTCTTTGGTTCAAAACTCTGTTTTCTGCAGATTTCCAACTGGTAATTAATTACCACAAGTTGGTAATCAATTACTAAGCTGCGAAATGAGTTCTAGAATCATGGTAATCGATTACCAAGCTACGATTACCAAGCTGCAAAATGAGTTCTAGAATCATGGTAATCAATTACCAAGTTGCAAAATGAGTTCCAAAATCATGGTAATCGATTACCATACCAAGGTAATCGATTACCAAGCCTCTGCCACATTAGTAATCGATTACCAGTCCCCTGTTTTGAAGATTTGGCATGTGATATGATGGAAACAAAGTTCTTTACTCGTTAAGAACTAAATGTAAACCTTAAGCCTTGAATTGATGTATTACAAATCATCTTTTGAGATCAATTCTATAAATGATTTTGATATGCACTTTGTATTTGTGAAAGCTTAAGCATGTTATGCATTATGCTATAATGTGAGATGATGTGATGGAATGTCCTATTGCATGCATGATGAGATTGATGGTTGAGATGATCAACCTAGGAATAATATTTGATTTTAGGGTAACCCATTATATAGGAAACTATCCTCGAAACTAGGATAAGACTTTGATAATAGTGGTTAAGGATGGACATTCCCTTGCCACCAAAGTAAATGAGGTTGAGGATCCATCCTTCCCTCTTTACCGGAGTTTCCCCTAGATGAAATGTAATTGATGATGTACATTCCCTCTCTACTTGAGGTGGTCCTAGATCCAAAAAATAGTGTGAGGAAGGATGATACCCTCCCTATCAAAGTAGTTGAGGATGGACATTCCCTCTCTACTCACAACTATAAAATGAGGACAAACATTCCCTCAATTGTTGTGGTTGTTTGGGTTACTCGGAGTAGTTCTGTGTAACAAGACGAGACTGTTGCAAATAAGTTGATGTGCACTAACCTAAAAGTAGACTACTACCAAGTGGACAATATTGTGAGAATGGACATTCCCTCCATACCATTATTGATGAATGGCGAATGATGATTATTGATGAATGACGAATGATGATTATTGATGAATGACAAATGATGATTATTGATGAATGACGAATGATGATTATTGATGAATGACAATTGATAATTATTGATGAATGATGAATATGAGATTAGCTTTATTGTTAAAGCTTATCTTGGACTAAATTTTTATACGATATTGAGAATATGATGAGAACTGATGATTCATTTGATTATATAAAAGATTTTGATAAATGATATAAAATGAATCTTTGTTTTGGGAAGAGAAAAGACTTGATTTGGCCTTGCCACCTTTCTACTGGATATATTTAATGATTTAAAATGATTTTTTACTAAAACAACTGGAATTATTATAATGACATGATTTTATAATGACTACTGAGAATTGTGAAATTCTCACCCCATTTGCTTGAATTTCCATAATGGTTCCAGGACGATGTCAAGTCGACCATAGAGAAGAAGAAAGATTTGAACTAAGAGACCTTTTATTTCTTTTTGTTTTGATATCTATACATGGTTGTATACCATTTTGTGCCTTAATGGCCAAAGATGTAATTATTGTACCTTGATGTACAACCTTGTATAGAACACAGTTCTAAAGATATATACTATGTATTTTGGCTTCAGACTCATATTTTTGTATATTATATATGTATATTTTCATAAAATTTGATATTGATCTAAGTGACGTGATCTAATATGATTACTAATGCATAATTTTGGATATGTCATTATTTTAGTATGAGGATGTTACAGAACACATGTTCTCCTTCTTTAAATTCCAAAGGTCTTCTTCTTTCATCCACATAACTTTTCTACCTGCTTTGGGCTATTAACAACCTATCCTTGATCTTTCTTATTTGCTCAGTAGTTTGTTATACCAATTTTGAACCTAAAATAGTTTGTTCCCCTGTTTTATAACAATATAAGGATGACTTACATTTCCTACCATACAGGGCTTCATAAGGGGTCATTCCTATACTGGTATGATAACTATTATTGTAGGTAAATTCTACCAAGGGTAAGAACCTATCCCAACTATCCTGATGTTCTAATTCACAAGCTATAAGCATGTCTTCAAGGGTCTGGATGGTTCTCTTGGTTTGGCCATCTATTTACAGATGATAGGTAGTGCTAAAGTTCATCTTTGTTCCAAAGGCTTTTTGTAGAGCTCCCCAAAACCTAGAGGTAAACCTAGGGTCTCTATTTGATATTATACTTGAGGGAATGTCATGCAGTCTAACTATTTCTAGAATGTACAGTTGTGCTAACTTATCTAATAAATAATTAGCTCTTATGGCCAAAAAGTGTGAGGACTTTGTTAACCTATCCACTATAACCCAAATTACATCTTAGCCTAATTGGGTCCTAGGCCATCCTGTTACGAAATTGATAACTCTATAAAATATAGTTATTTTGGCCATATATCTATGCTTTATTGATTACTCAGTCCTTGTTATCATGCATATCTGGAAGATTTGTAGTTTATATTCATTGAATTCAATTGTGATATCTTCCTATATGATCTTGAGCAAATTGGTATAATTCTTCATATGATTATGTGAATTTGCAACTATTACTAACTTAGTGATTTCTCTAATGCAGGAAGGGCTCAAAACAAATAGAATTTTTGAAGACTTGGAGCCGCATTGGAAGAGGAAAGCCAAGGTGAAATTTAGCATCTCACGCCGCAACGCAAGCATGTGAACGTTGCGACGTGGTGCATTCAGAAAGCTGCATACTGAAACCCGAGGCTAGAGCGCCGCGGCGCAATGGAATCAATGTTGTGGCATGGTGACCTAATTCATCACGGGCCGCGGTACAAAGAGGTTGGCGTGACAGTGAAAATTTGGCCTATAAATATTGTTCCATCATATTTCTAAGGAGAAAAACGTAGGAAAAAGGAGAAAACGCAGTTAGGATTCATATTTCATCATTTTGAGAGCAACAAAGGGAGTAGAAGTGGAAGCCATTATTATTCAAAGAGGATCAAGCATCCAATAGCAACAATCATAGTGTTTTCTCTATTTTCTCTTTATTCTCTCTTAATTCTAGATCACGGACATGGATGTTTTTGTGAGATTTTTATGTTCCATGGCTAGCTAAGTTGTGTATAGGGATTCCTTTGGATCCTCCTATAGATATTGAATGATTTTGTAATCCTTTGAGTTTATATACATGATTTGGTTTTGTTCAATCATATGGATCTTAATGCTCTTGATTATTTGACAAGCTTTTAAGTGATTTGTTGAAATCTAATGAACCTAGACATAGGAATTTGAATTTAAGATAATAGGTATGGTTGATTCATGTTTAATTTCATTCTAATAGTGGGGTGAGTTGATTCGCTAATAGGATAAAAATATACCTTTTAGCCATGCATAGTAATTGACTGAGAATAGATCTTAATGAGTAGATTTTACACTAGTTCTCATAGAAATATAGTGAATTAGATAACTGAAGCATGGTTGATTGACCTAGACGTAGGCTTTTCACTAAGTTAGATTCTCAAGCTAACCTAATCCTTTCGTTTATGGTTCTTATAAGGATTGCTTGTTATCAATTGAAGTAGGAGGTGAAGAAGGATTCCTTATTCTCTAATCAACATTTTTTATTCCATTTTATTGCACTTTAATATTTATAGTTACTTTGAACAATCCTTTTACAATTTGAATGTGCTTGAATAATATTAAGTAAGCTATTGGTTAATATTTGGCTCTTAAGATTGATGTATTCCTCGTGGGAATGATATCTAACTCTTTATTATATTACAAGTGCGACCTGTACACTTGTGGCAAGCAAAAAAAAGAACAAGTTTTTGGCGCCGTTATCGGGGACTACGACTTAATTTTAGTATTGCTAATTTTAACAATGAGTTTATTTAGTTCTAGTTCAAGTTTATTTTGTACATATTAATTTAAGTTTCGTTCTTTATTTATTTTAGGTACTTGAAAGATGGCAGATGAGCATAACCATATGCGGCCCTTGAGAGTTCTACGACACCTTTAGGCACAATGGAGTATCTAAAGATGTCATTTGCCTAAGGCTCTTCCTGTTAGGAATCGTGGATACATCACGCAGCGAAAAATAGAATTCTCATTAAGCATCCATGCGAAAAAAGGCCATAATTCGAGTTTTAAAATTGTTTACCTCTTGAAGTGTGATCAAAACAAGTGACGTCAATCACCAACACCGTAACAACGACGATGTCTCTACGGTATTCACACGAATAGACTCATGAACGTCTAATGTCTGCAAATAAGAGTCACGCCTCTTTCACACAGTGTTGGCTGCAAAGAGAAGAGAAGAGAAGAGAAGAGAAGAAACTTGTCATTCTCTCACTCACTGTTTCTGTCAAATGCGGCCAGGATTTTTTAATGCATGCCTTGATAGCCCCTTAGCAATGCTATTTATAATAGCTACTGGCTTATATGAGTGAGAGTAGTAGCAAGGTAAGCTGTGCAACCCTATACTTATTTGTTATGAGTCTGACCCACAATTGAATTCAAGTCCAACTTGGATCCTAATTACTCTAATTTAGTCTGCTCTATATGTGCGACCCTACAGGTTCTCATAACGTTGGCAATAATATTAAAATCCCATTTTAATATTACAAGCAGTGAGTGGTATCTAGCAACACATCACTACCACTCAAGTAATGAGAATGTCAGTGATTTGACATAACTTTTCTATGACCAATGTTTCCGTATAGTTTAGTCCCTTTGTCCAGATATCTAGATTGAACACAAGGCATGGAATGCATCACCCTTGTATAGTTCAATCCTTCGTTTCTTGATACCCGAGTAGACTTAATAACAACAAATGAGATTGATATCTCATATCGACTCATTTGAGCATGGCCATGCATTTCGTAGTCTCACTCAATCAAGGGACCGGAAGATATCGCTCCTGTTATGTAGGAGGGACAAATCCTATCTAGGTCACTCACATCCTTCCACATGATTCATGATATGTCCAATAACCGACTTTATAAACACCTTGTTATAGATGACGTTTGATGATTGCGGGATTTAAGGATGCAAACCCAAGTGCAGGTTGTCTCAAGTAATAAATTCTCGGGAGTCCAAGGTTGATCCACAGGGAATTGAAGAAGAGAAATTATTTGAGGTAAGAAAATGATTTATCACAATAATAAAAATAATGAATCTTGTTCACAATTAAATTTAAGAACTTGCTTGGGTTAGGAGATCCACTCTTAGTAATAAATTAAAGATAAGATTATTTCTCTTTATAACTCAATTGAAATCCACACACAACGGAGGTTCCAATCGAAAAATATAACATTCAAAGTTCAATTATATATGCAATCATATTATGATTCCTTTAATTATCTACCAACATCTGTAAATGAGTTCAAACATTCACTGTGCCAATCCTATTGTCTACGATAAATCAAGATCTCTATTATACAAAGAAAGTTTCTAAATTGATTGGAAACAAAATACAACACATATAATGTCCATTTGATAATATGTCATTTAAGCACAAGAAATAAAATAATATAACCTTATTTCATTACCAAGAGCTTCACTTTTTCACCCAAGCAAGATGAAGATTTAGTTACTCATAGACAAGAAGATAGAAAGAGAGAAGAAGAAGAGAAAGATGAACATAGCTTCAATTTAGAACAAGAGAAAATTATAACAAAGGAAAACAATAAACAAGCATAACCATAACTTCTAAAAACTAAGCCTAACACCAAGAGCTCCAAATGATTAGTCAATGGTGCCTTTTATAGAGGATTAGGGATACAAAATGACAAGGGGCTGATTAAGAGTAGGTGGATGAGTGGGTGGAGTGGTTGGATGATTGGTTGAGTGGTTGGATGAGTGGATGAGTGGTTGGATTATTGAGATTCTTTATCTCCGAAATCATTCATTGCTGAACTCGTAGATTCCGTCAGAAAATGAAAAAATTATCTTCACCAAATTGTAGCATTTTGTCTTAGCTTTCCAATGCCACCGATTTCAGCTCAAAATTCCACCTACAACCCGAGATATGACCTAATTACTGAACAGTGTTTAGGCCTAAGTACAACACATATGTTCTGACTTCAAAGCCCAATATCACCTTCAAGGAGTTCGATCTGAGTTTTGTTTTCTTCATGAAGGTTGTAGATATGGATCTTAATTTGCAAGTATCCAAATTTCAGCTCAAGGAAGTTCCTACATCCCGAGTTATGCTTTGATTACTGCATAGTGTTCAGGTTCTAGTCACAAAACTCATATTTTGACTTCCAAGCCCATTTAGCTCTACTAGATGTTCGAATTTTACCTGGAGCTCTCATGAAAGTTGTAGAGCTCTCTCTTATCTTTCCTACAAGGTAAGATACATAATTATTACACATCTAGAACTCAAGATATGGCTAAAATACAGAAACAGTGTAAGACCTAAATAATGCTGAAAAAATCAATTAAGTCCAATTTGAGTCCAAACTTACAAAACATAACCAAACTCAACCAATTAAGTACATGAAGAGTGTAAATGACTAAAAATGAGGATTTATTAATGTATAAAATATGTGATTATCATTTGACAGCATTAAAACACACAACTCCTCATGTAGGAATCATAGTGATTTCAGGTCAAAGGACCACATACACCATTGTCACTATGAGAATCGCTTTTGACACTCACGTAACGATCCATGTAGTGTTCTCATGGTGGGTCTGTCTAATACATTATTACTCTAATATGTACTCATGTGAATACTTAATATCTCATATCCATAACTCGTGAGATATGGTCATCAGTCTACGCACATACTAGTCTCAATACATTATTGTTGTCATAATTAAAGTAATACTTGACTAGGGGCATTAAGAATAATGTTTTATTCAATAGGATCTCATGATCAAGTCATCCACTTGATGTCCTATGACATCAAACTTACTATTCTAAAGACTTTATTATGTTTATAAAAAAGAACATAATAAATGAAATACATCATATATTAAAAAATAGCATAATACAATATATGTAAATATAGATAAAATGTATCGGCCTCTAGGGCAAACACCAATAATCTCCCACTTACGCTAGAGCCAATCAGGCATATGTCTAATACCTAAAGACCTAGTAAGACCCTCATGCTTCTACTGTGCAAAAGGCTTCGTCAGTGGATCAGCAATGTTATCTTCTATTGGTACTCTATATATCTTCACATATCCTCTATCGATGATCTCTCGAATGAAATGGAAGCGCCTAAGTATATGATTAGATCGCTGGTGAGACCTAGGCTCCTTAGCTTGTGCAATGGCTCAATTGTTATCACAATAGAGGTCCACTGAGTCCATAATGCCAGGAATAGCACCAAGTTCAGAAATGAACTTCCTGATCCAAAATAGCCTCCTTTGCTGCGTTGGAGGCAACAATTGATGTGTGGATAAAATATAAACATCTTGTGCTTGATTTGAGGTGGATTTAGGTGTGCTTTCATTGATTTATGTTGGAATTTATACAACATTTAATCTATTTATCCTTGGTATCTCATGATTAGTCTTTCTCTATGTTTTTAGTTCCAAAAGAGATGTTTTGACATGGCTCTATGAAGCTTTGGATGGATTCATTGTAATGAAGTTGAGCTTAGAATTTATAAGGCTAAGACTCGTAGGGTTTTTTACCTTTGTGCAATAAAATGAGCATGACTTGAGCTACAGTAGTCCAAATGAGGTGATTTTGATGTCAATGGAAAGCTAAGAAAAAGATTAACAACTTTCATGAGACTGATTTTCCAAAAAATGACGTTTTGAGTGATTTAAGAGTTAGACACAACCGTGTCTAATTTAGGAAATACTTCTATCAAGCTCACACGACCCTGTCTAACTCCAATGAAGCTTCTGACTTTGAGACACAGCCGTGTCTCCCCCGAATGTGCAAATTACACTATTTTTCAAGCTCACATGGCCGTGTTAAGCTTAGACATGACCATGTAAGTCCCTCTAACGTGAAAAAAAAGGAAGTTTTGCCACCAAATCATTATAAATTGAGCAAAAACATCAAACCTAAGGAGACTTTTTGGCTAGAAACTATAGGAAACTTTGAGAGGCACAAGGATTAGAGGCTAGGGTTCAAAAGACAAGAGCAAGTGTATTGAAGTTCAACCATTGAAGACATCTTCCCATCTTCATCGTCTCCATCTTCTCTTTTATTTTGGAATCATGGTTGTTTCTTTACCTTTTGTTCTTGTTTGTGCTTCAATTGCCATGAGTGGCTAAACCCATTTTTCTAGGATTGGGATGAAACTCTCTATTTCTTTATGTTGAATTGTTAATTTGATTCTTTGTTAATGAAATTATTGTTCTTGATTCATTCTTAGTGTGCTTAATGCTTGTGGTATGTTGCCGACCATATTTACATGATCTTAGGCTTTAGGTGAAGGATCGAAAGATGAAATTTAATTGCTTGATAATATAAGAATTGAACTTAAGAATTGAGACTTAGACATAGGCTTAAATCCTTCAAGGGTTAAACGATTGTCATGAATCTTAATGGGTTGGAACTTGGATTAATTGTCATGAGAATGAGATTAATGAAGTTTTAGCATGTTTTTAGTGCCAAGAAATTGAGCTTTAAATAATTTAGGACAAATCGCCTTCAAGAACATAATTGAACATAAACAAAGATAGGATTACAATTTAGCATAAAGGGTAGTGTAGTGGATTCCTAGTGCTAGGCCTTAAACCTTAGTTGAATCTTGACTTTTTTTGATTTATTTGCTTTCTTTTTGTTTTGATTTTAATTTAGCTTTCACTATTGATTTTTATTTGCTTAAATAATCAAAGTAACTATAAGAGTTAGTAATTAACCGATCCTCGTGGAAACAATCTTTATTTTACTACTTGTACGATCCGTGCGTTTGCGGAAAATCAATAACAAGTTTTTGGCGCCGTTGTCGGAGATTGTGTTGATATTAACACGAGCGGTAATTTGATTAATTTGAGCACTTTTATTTTATTTTATTTTATTTTCACTTTATTTTCTTTGAATTTTCAGGTGTTGATCCTTTCTTATGCGTAAAACGAGGAGTTATGAAGATCTTACTATCTTTATTGATCTTGAGATCGAGAGGGCCCTTTGTCATATTAGAAGAGAAAAAAGAACACAAAAAGTTGAGGAAGACAACATGGCAAACAATAATAACCAAGCCGCCAATGCAGGGCGAAGGTTGAAGGATTATGGAACTCCTAACGCTAACGCTCGTCAGTCTTCCACTGTTAGGCCACGGGTAGAGGCCAACAATTTTGAAATAAAGACGTCATTAATCCAAATGGTTCAGCAATTGCAATTCAGCAGGTTACTAACTGAGGACCCAAATCAACATTTAGATGAATTCTTAGAGCTCTGTGACACAATCAAGATTAATGGGGTTTCATTACTAGAACTTTTAGATTTAGAGACGAAACAAATTCTGTCTCTAAATGTGTAAAACTTCATCTCTAAATATTTAGAGATTGAATTAGAGACAGAAATTGTTCCATCTCTGAATCTGGCGTCTCTAAATATATAGAGACGGAAAAATTAATTTCGTCTCTAATTTAGAGACAAAAAATGTCTGTCTCTAAATAAAAAAATTTCGTCTCTAAATTAGAGACGACACTGTTCCGTCTCTAAATTAGAGACGACATTATTCTGTCTCTAAATTAGAGACGATACTGTTCCGTCTCTAATTCCATTTCTAAAATTAGAAATGAATTTTTTTCATCTCTAAATCTATCTCTAATATCTTAAAAAAATATTTTAAAAAATAGGCATTTAGTTGGGATTTGCCACAACTAGATGCCTTCATTTTATAAAAAAAAAAGAGGCATCTAAGTGTGATTTACCACAACTAGACACCTTCATTTTATAAAATTCCAAATTACAGAAACATCTATTCGCCAAAGTAGTAATCAGAGATACAAATTTGCATAAATGGAATATTAAAAAGTGCTACAAGAAGGATTATTTTTTTTTAGCAAAATTGGAATGCAAAAGCATCACAATAATGTAAGACATCCCAACTAGGTTGGCACCTCAAGCATTATTTATCATTTGCAGCATACCAAAAATATTATTAAAAAAGATAAAAGAAGAAAGAATACAAAAAAACATGGGGGCCATAAACCTGACCTATGAAAAATTCATCTAAACCTATAGTTTGGAATTCCAAACTATAGGTTTAGATGAAAAAGAAGGAATAGAATCCCACCAAGTCATATCGTCAATAGAAATACCATGATTGGCTAACAAATCTGCACACGAATTTCCCTCTCTAAAAACATGAGAAAAAACAAAATTCATCTTTTTGGAATACACTAAAGCGTTTAACCATCTATTTTTTAGTCTCCAAGGAACTATGAGGGGGTTGGAAAAAGCAGCAATAACCAAACTTGAATCACATTCAAGCCAAATATGATGCCAACCCTTCTTGAATGCTATTTCAATTGCAAGAATAGCTCCCATAATTTCGGCATGAAAAGCAAAAGAAACTCCTAAATTCAAGGCAAAGCATCCTACAACAGCAGCATTCCTATCCCGAAAGATCCCACCACAAGCAGCAGCCCCTGGAACACCCTTTGATGAGCCATCCGTATTGCATTTCAGCCAGTTGTAGCTAGGGGCCTTCCAGATTACCTCTATGATATCCGAGGCTTTAGCTAGCTTAGAATTAACAAAAAACTTCTGCAAGATAGAGCTCTTTGCAGCATTGGAGTAGGAGTGACCTTTTGACAGATTTCCAGCCAAAGCAATGTTGGCCATGATCCTGTTTATAGCTGCTTGAAAGGTGATTGTTTTAGATTCAAATCTAGCTTGATTCTTGCAAAACCAAATAAACCAAAGAATATTGGCAACACCAGAAATTACAGTATCTTTAACTTGAGAACTCCAGTGCAACTAACAGATATCCAAAATCGAATGGATAGAGTTGTGATTAATGTGAATTGCTAGGCATGCAGCAAACCAATTCCATAACTCAGTTGCAATTCTACATTGAAAGAACATATGTTCTATATTCTCAGCTACAACACTACAGAGGCAGCAAATTGAAACCAAGTAAAAATCTTTTTTCCTGAGAGTGTCATCAGTAGGAAGTCTGTTATGGATGATTTTCCAAATCAGAAAAGATCCTGAGGGAGGCACAACATTGCACCAAATAGCCTTGCCCTAAGGGACTTTAGAAACAACACCATTCATCATGTTATAAGCTCCTTTAAGTGTAAGATTACCAGAATGATCAGGACACCAAACCTGTGCATCAGGAAAAGGCACAATTGAAAAAGCATACTGGTTAAATTCAGCGACCAGAGAAGCAGACCTATGCAGAACAAAGTCTGGCAGAACCAAGCTACCATCCTAAATAAAGTCCCTTACTCAAGCTTGAAGCAAATGATGGAGATGGAGAGGGATATTAAGAAAGTCCGCAACAGGCTTGGATAGCCATTTATCTATCCAAAAATTGATAGTGCAGCCATCACCAATGATCCACTTACAATTTCTGAGAGCTATATCAAAGTATTCCTTCAAGCCAGCCCAAATAGAGGAAGATATGTGCTGAGTTATAAAGATATTATTAGCAAACACCCTTGCTCTCAGTAGTTTGGCCCATTAATGATTTGAGACAATCAATTCCCAACAGAGTTTAAGAAGAAAAGCTTTGTTAAAACTAGTGAGAGACCTTATGCCTAAACCACCAGCTTCTGTGGAGGAGCAGACTGAGCACCATTTAACTGTAACCAATTTCCTAATCATAATATCTGCTGACCATATGAAATTCCTTATCCATTTATCTGCCATCTTTAAAAGAGCTTTAGGCCAAACATATAACCCTTAAAGAATGCAGCAACATACTATGAATTACAGACTGGACAAGCTGTACCCTCCCCATTACAGATAGCAGGAGGCCTTTCCAAGTTGCCAATCTTATCTTGATTCTGTCAGCCAGAGGCAGAAGGAAGAGTTTTTTTAGCTTGCCCTTAAACAAGGGAACTCCAAGGTAAAGAAAGGGAAGCTGACCAATACCAAATCCAAGCATATTAGATATGCGAACAAATCTGTTAGCTGCTATGGAGCTATTATAAATCTTTGATTTATCCCTGTTGATAAACTGACCAAAAGAGCAACTATATCTATTCAAACAATTCATCAAGTTCTCTAGATTCCTTTTTGTCCCCTTGCAGAAAATGAGAAGATCATCTGCATATAGTACATGAGAAGGGATTGTGAATCCTCTAGGACTAGACATAGGTTTTAAGTGACCTTCCTCAACCAGCTTTGCTAAAGACCTACTCAAAACATCCTCAGTAATGCAAAAAAGGAGAGGAGATAGAGGATCACCTTGCCTAACACCCCTCTTGCAAGAGAAGAAACCTACACTATGACCATTGATAAGGATGGATACTTTAGCAAAATGTAGAATGGTATCAATCCATTTGCAGAACAGAGGATCAAAACCAAAGGCATGTAGGGATTTAAGGATAAAGTTCTAATCCATAGTGTCAAAGGCTTTCCTTATATCAATTTTCAAAGCAACATTCCCACCAAAACACTTTTTATCTAGCAAATTGACAGCTTCAGAAGCTACGCATATGCAATCTGTTATCTGCTATTCCTAACAAACCCTCTTTGATTTTGAGAGATTATCTTTGAAGCAATATAGGCAAGTCTTTCAGCTAAAAGCTTGGTGATTATTTTAGATAGGAAGTTAGCAAGGGCAATAGGTCTATATTAAGAAATGGAATCAACATTGGAAGATTTGGGAATGAGCACCACTGGATTGGAATTTAAGTTGGGGAGAAGCCAGCCTTGTTTAAAGAACTGTGTAACAAAGTTAAAGACATTTGTCCCTATAATATCCCAATAATGCTGGAAAAAGAAACCATTAAATCCATCTGGTCTAGGAGCACCATTCGGATTCATACCAAAAATAGCATTTCTTACTTCATCCCAAAATGGTAATCCAACTAACATTTTGTTGTCAGTTTCAGAAACTAGAGGCCTGATCACCTCCTCAATTAAACCATCATCAATACAAGCATTGTCTAAGGAAAACAAATCCTCATAATATTTCAAAATATGAGCTTCAATATCTGTCTGACTATCCAGCAGCTCATCCCCATTATTCAATAAAGCAATCTTCTTTGAAGCCTGCCTAACTTTTACCAATTTGTGAAAATAGGTTGTGTTCCTGTCCCCACTTGTATGCCAATCCACTCTGGCCTTTTCCATCCAAAAGAGCTCTTGAGAATTCAAAGCTTTATTTAATTATGACTGAGCATTTTGTTCCTGAACCAACAAATCATCAAAACAACCTTCACTTGACATTAAATCTTGGATAGCTTCCAGATTATGCAAAGCTGAGTCCACTTGTTTATGCACATCCCTGAAGACCTCTTTATTCCAAACCTTTAAAGTTGCTTTAAGGTTTTTCAGTTTTTGAGCCAAAATGAACATTGGACAACCAAAAACTTCCTTCCTCCAAGAATCAGCAATCACTTTATGGCAATCCATATGAGAAGACCATATTTTTAAGAACTTAAAAGAAGAACTGAATGAACTAACATTCTTCAAAAGCTTCAACATAATAGGATGATGATCAAACTTGTGCCTTGGAAGAGTGCAACAAGTAGAGCCCTCCCAAAAACTGAGCCAAGTCTCATTGCAAATCACTCTATCCAATCTCTTTTCAGTGCAGGCTATTCCCCTTCTTCTGTTAGTCCATGTGAAATCAGCACCAACAGCAGGCAAATGAATCAGGTTACAAGCATCAGACCATGCTTTTGTTGGGAATTTGCGGATCAAAAGTCTCGCAGTGGAATAACAGAATTCCCTCACAGGATCCATGCAAAAAATCCATAATCCGAGTTTTTTAAATTTTTTACCTCTTGAAGCGTGATAGACACAAGCGAGGTGAATCACCAACACCGTAATAGCAACGATGTTTCTGCGGTATCCACACGAATAAACTTGCAAAAGGAGTCACGCCTCTGTTTTCGTAGTGCTAGCTGCGATGAGAGGAGAAGAAGACCTCACTATCTCTCACTCACTTTCTGTAGGTGCGGCTAGGGTTGTGATGTAACCTAGTAGCAGCCCCCTTAGCAAGATTATTTATAACAAGGGCGCCTTAAGTGAGTGTGAGCAAGAGCAAGGTAAGTGGTGCAACCCTAAACCCATCCGTCACGAGTTAGGCCCATAGTTGAATCCGAGTCCAACTTGGATTCGATTACTCCAATTTAGTCTCGTTCTAAGTGTGTGACCCCGCAGGTTCTCATGACGTTGGTAGTAATATTAAAATCTCATTTTAATATTACAAACAATGAGCTGTATCTAGCAACACATCACTGCTACCCAAGTAATGAGATTGTCGGATTTGACATAACCTATCCGTGACCAATGTTTCCGTGTAGTTTAGTCCCTTTGTCCAGATATCCAGATATCCAGATTGAGCACAAGGCATAGAACGTGTCACCCTTGTTTAGTTCAATCTTCGCTTTCGATTCCCGAGTAGACATAGTAATAACAAATAAGATCAATATCTCATATTGACTCATTTGAGCATGGCCATGCATTTCGTAGTCTCACTCAATCAGAGGCCCCGAAGATATCGCTCCCGTTATGTAGGAGGGACAAATCCCATCTAGGTCACTCACATCCCTCCACATGTATTGCGGCATGTCTAATAACCAACGTTATAATCATCTTGTTACGATGACGTTTGATGGCATTAAAACACACAACTCCTCATGTAGGAATCGTAGTGATTTCAGTCAAAGGACCACATACACCATTATCACTATGAGAATCGCTTATGACACTCACGTAACGATCCATGTAGCGTTCTCATGGCGGGTCTGTCCAATACATCATTACTCTAGTATGTATCCATGTGTAGACTTGATATCTCATATCCATGACCCGTGAGATGTGGTCATCAGTCTACGCACATACTAGCCTCAATGTATTATTGTTGTCCAAATTAACAATAATACTTGACTAGGGACATTTAAGAATAGTGTTTTATCCAATAGGATCTCACGATCAAGTCTTCCACTTGATGTCCTATGGTATCAAACTTACTATTCTAAGGACTTTATTATGTCTACCAAAAAGAACACAACAAATGAAATGCCTCATATAAAATAACATAATATAATGTATGTAAATACAAACAAAATGTATTGGCCACTAGGGCATACACCAACAGCTTTAAATTCATTGCAGGCAATACTGGATGGCAGCCTTCTTCCCCTCTGCTCATGAGAGCTAATAACAGCATTGAAATCCCCTAAATAACACGAAGGGCCATCAAAGGAATGCTGGAGCATAATCAACTCCTGCCAAAGAAATCTTCTCTGGATATAGGTAGTTGCAGCATAAATAGTAGTGAAATAAAGGGGCTGATTGTCTTTGATAACTGAAAATGTTACTTGTTGTGCAGAAGAAGCAATCACAGTAGGTGACATGTCAAAATCACAGATACACCACAGATTTGGAGCAAAGGGATCTCTAGCATTAAAAGCAAAAACTTTAAGATGCAGATTAGACCAAAATGAATTTGGGAAATTACAAAAATCAATCCAAGGTTCAGCAACCAAAACAAAATCTGGCTTGTTAGTCAAAATCATGTTTTTCAAAACTAACCTAGTGTCATGGTTAGCTATGCCTCTAGCATTCCAAAAAATGACCTTCATTGAGAAACAGTATAAAGGCCTACTTTAGACCTAGTATTTCTAACCACAGCAGATTTGTGCTGTTCATTTTGCCTTTTCTTTAATTTTTTAATTTGAGATTTAGACATGACCTTAGTAAAGCCATCATTAACTAGGTATTTAATAGCATTGCCCTCAACCTTTGCATTCTGTCTGCCAGCTTCATTTTCAAGCTCCAAGTCCTGATCCACCTTAGAGCTCCAGAATTTTTCAACCACTTCCAAATCCTTTGGAGCTTGGTTTGACAGAATCCTGGGAGTGGACAGTTCTTTACCCAAATTAGCCTCACCAGCAACAATGATTGGTGATTTAGGAACAAATTCATGAATATCCAGATCAGAGTCAGTCTTGTTCTGTAATTCTGCCTCAGTGTCATCATAGATAATCTCTGCATTGACTCTTCCTCAACCCTACCAGGGATTACAATTTCAAGTACAAAGCCAAAATTCGTACCTCTAATTACCATATCTGGACCATAAACAGGATCCATAGCCTGATCCCTATTATTATTATTATTAGCATATGGATCACCATCTGAGACTTGTTGTATTAAAAAGGAATTCTTATTCCCAATCACTTTGCTTTGTGCATAAGCTTGTTGATCAGGACAGATATCTGGACCCTCTTGAAGATTAGCTAAGGCTTCAGGATTATTATGTTGTTCATCCATAACTTCATTAATATCATTCTTTTCACACTCTTGAACCACATTCTTGGATGAATCATTTAAAACATCTTTAGGAACATAAATCTTTCTAACTTTGACAGGATTATCTTTCCTCTCCATGCCTTTAGATTTAAAGCAATTGGCCAAAGAGTGCCCAATTAATTGGCATGAAGTGCAAAAATCTGGAAGCCTCTCATATTCAACATTAGCAAAAAAAAAGCATAATTATCCCTCTCTACCAAGATTTTACTTCTGAGTTGTGAAGTCAGGTCCAAATCGATAAGCACCCTTGCAAAATGGCCAAAGGTTTTCTTACTGGTGGCTTCATCCAAACCAATCGGAACCCCCAATCCACAAGCAATAGCAAAAAGAATCCTAGGACGCCAATATTCTTGCGGCAATCCAAAGAATCTCACCCAAACCTGAGCATTAGTATGTTTCAAGGCATAAAGATTGAAGTCCTTGGTCCAAGAAAATACTCTTAAATTCCCAGGGTCAAGATTCCACATTCCAACGGCTAAAACGTTGCGCAAATCCTCCAAAGAGGAAAAAGAAAACTCGAAAAAGCCTTTCCCCAAAGATATGAGTTTCCATGGCCCGAGTTTTTTCTATAATTTTAGAAGCTGGCATCGCAAGTCTGCCACCTTTAATGGCACGAAACCTTTTGATAACAGAAGCCTTCTATGAAGATGATTCTTGCAAGCCTCCAACCCTGCCAAATACTCACTTTCAAGAATTTTGATTGAAACTTCATCACTCTTAAGGCTTCATTGATTGCAGCTTGAAGCTGATAATCACCCGACTCACTGTGCACTGTCCATCTTAATGGTGACTGTAGGCTTAATCCACCATATTCACTTGCAGCAACTTGGAGGATGACTGTAAAGTGGCAAGGGCCTTCTACATATCTAACTGCGACAAAGGCTTAGGTGCCTGAAACATGAAAAATAGACAAAATAGTTCAGTAATTTTCAACATCTCCAACACTTCTTGCATAAGAAAGCCACTACGAAGACTAATCAGTTTCTTTTTCTAGATGAGACACTCCTACTCCTTGTTTCTTTTGCCACTTCTATCCATTAACTTACAATAATAACAGCAAAGGAGACAAAGTATTAAGAATTGACTCCATGTAAAGAAAGAATAAATTATAGCTTCCACTTCAAAACCATATCATCTTAAAGCCTTTAAAAAGACAATTTATGAGAGTCATATCTAATGATAAGTCGCGAGTTGATCTTGCACATTAAGTAATTGCTTTCATTGACCAGAGATGTAATTCAAGCATGCAAATATAACTTTGGGTGCATACAATAGTTTTAAATAAAATAGACATACTTAAAAGTGATTTGTTCTCTAGTTAACAGAACTTGAAACAAATATAGATATGCATTCTGGTCAAGTTAGCCGTAAAAAGCATAGTATCCACAATTGGGAAAATGAAAAAGTTAAAGAAATGGAGAAATTAGAAAAGAATGACAAATATACTAATTAAAGAAATGGATGCTTGTAACCAAAATTATGCATAAATGAATAAATGTTGTCCAAAACTGAGTATATACAAAATAGAACTTGATTTTAACCAAAATTAGTTTGGATTGGCAACAAGTTTAAACCCATCATTTTTGCAGTAAAAAGCCTTATGTTTTAGGCTTCTAACAAAAAAAAGCACCCAAATCTGATGTGTCTAGCTCAAGTTATGAATGAAAAAGCAGGGGCTGCCAAAGACTATGACAAGATGCGACAATGAGCTCCATAATGTGACTTAATGCACATATCCTATCTAAACAACTCAAACAATATCCCAACCTCATATAAGGAGACATGCTAGCAACTCAAAAGGAAGAATTCAAAGTTTGTCGTATGTATGCAAACACAAGTCTCCAGCCAACAGTAAGACTTCAAGATCAAATTATCATAGCAACTAAAAACCAAACAGCCCCTAATACTTTACAATTTCAATAGGAGACAAATATTAAGTGATAGTCCCATCTAAGTAGGCTGTATACTCTGGTAGAAGCCACGCCATAACTCCAGCCCACCACCCAGCTGCTGAGGTTTTCTTAAATCAGGAGAATATAGAAACCTCCAATTGATACGTAACTAAACATGCAAATTATGACATAAGAAACATGAAGATAATAAGTAACAATATCCTTAATCGGTTCAAAAAGAGGCAATAGATATAATGTTGAAAGAACAACCATACATGCACCTCTGGGCTGCAAGCTCCCTCAAAACAATGTCAATGACACTAAGCGCTTCTTGTGGGGTGTTCACTTGTTTCCCACTGAGAAGCACTCGTAATTGATGCATGCTAACACAAGCTACAAACTTGATTCCCACATTAAATTCTCTTTCCCTGACACAAATGATTGAAACTCATATTTGTATAACCCTAAAAGGCCAGTTGCAAAATCCAAAAATTTAGTGAGCAGTTAAGAATGAGATATTAGCCTATTTCTGAAAGGGAATAAAAGCACAAGCAAAGGAAGGCCTACCTACAATTTGAAAAGGATAAGCAGCACCTAATATAAACTCAATAGTTCACACATAAATATTAAAATAATTTACTAAACACATAGCCTATTGGACTCATATGCAAATACCAGTTAGCTGGCACTTTGAAAAGCTAATGCAAGTAGACAAACTATATGTGTTCTATAATAAATTATGTGTGTCCTTAAATTACATGAGTAGTTAACAATGCCAAAGACCTAACAGGTATTACCACATCCAGTCATTGCTCTTTAAATAACACTAGTTCTGTGTTTAAGCCTGGAAGGAACAAATTAACAACTAACTAGGATGAAATGAAAAGAAAGAAGACTAGACATAAGCAAAACAACAAGTTATGCGGGTAGAGCTCAACTTATACCCCAAGATTAAAGCTTCTTGAGAGAATTTCAGTTTCTTTCTACTTTTTTTCATTCACAACATTAGAACACATAAAACAAAAGAAAACTATTAACAAGAGTTAACTTATTTTCTGGATGTCTTTTCCTTACAAAACAAGAGAGCAAAGCCACAAAAATACCAAAGAAGAATACAATAGAAGAAACACCACTACAAAAAAAACTAAGCTTTATGATCCCA
This sequence comes from Ormosia emarginata, assembly GCA_029884605.1. NCBI lineage: Eukaryota > Viridiplantae > Streptophyta > Magnoliopsida > Fabales > Fabaceae > Ormosia > Ormosia emarginata. The sequence continues at coordinate 5,936,944 of JAQQTP010000056.1, read as the reverse complement.
TTAGGTGAGGTTTGCTACGTGAACCAAGAAAACATGAACACAAAACTAAACACAAGGTATTGTTAACAAACATAGTTAGTGCACCAGCAAATAATACCTAAATGCAAGTAAGATGACTGTCATTCACAGTTTCAAAATAAATCTGTATTAAATCAAATGCTCGATTAGTGTAATAAAAACCACGAATCGTATACACGAAATAATAGGTAAGAATAAAAAAGATCGATGAAAGAGAATTGAAATTGAAAAGGGGAAGGAGGGAGTACCTGAAGGAAGAAGCAGAGGAGAAAGAGAAGAATATGAACGAGAAGCTAAAAGGTTAGGGCTAGGGTTGGGGTAGGGCTTGCTTGTGGGTCGTGACGGCGCGTGGTGGTGGCTCAAGGATCTGGGTCGTGGCTGGCTTGGACGTACAAGGGGTGGTGGCTGGAGGCAAGGTGATGGCAGATCCGGCGTGGCTGTTAGGCAGAGGTTGGAGCAGATCTAGGTAGAGGGAGGTGCGACTATGGTGCAGACGGTGGTTGTGCGGTTCTAGGTTCTGGGTCATGGCTGGCTTGGAATGGTGGAAAGTGGTGGCTCGCGAGTGGTGCGTGGTTGGATGTGCAGCGGTGAGAACAAGGTTTCATCAGTGGCAGGGGGTTCTGGTTATGATGAAGGTGACAAGGGACTGGTGGCTCATGGTTTGGAACGATGATGGAATAGTGGTGGAGGGTGTTTTGCTGCTAGCGAAGGTCAAGCTCAAGGACAGTGGTGGGTTGTCGGGTTGATGGTTGATTGGTAGGTACTGGGTTGCTGAGGGGTTTGATGGGTCTAATTCGGGAATAAGGATTTTTAAAAGCTATGTTAATAACATTTTATTTTGAAGAAGTAGAGACGGATTACGTCTCTATCTTTAAAAAATTATTAATTAAATTATATAAATTAATTAGAGATGAAATAGATACATAATTAGAGACAAAAAATTTAGAGACAGAATCTAAATTCTGTTTCTAAATATATTTGATTTTTAAAAATATTACATTAATTGAATAGAGACGGAATTACAGATGGAAAAATCTGAGACAGATAATTTTCATCTCTAAAATCCGTCTCTAAGTACATTTGACTTTAAACTGACCAAATAGAGATGGAAAATTCTGAGATGGATAATTTTCGTCTCTAAATTCTGTCTCTAAATTTTAAATTTTATTTTTCCTCTCTAATTCATAAAATTCATCTCTATTTTCATCTCTAATAGAGACATAATTTTTTCCGTCTCTAAATTTCGTCTCTAAATTGAAAATTTCTAGTAGTGTTTTAATGGATGTTATACGGATCAGACTTTTTCCTTTTTCTTTTAGGGGGATAGCAAAGAAGTGGATTCATTCAGAAGCCCCAAATTCACTCACCAGCTGGGCTTTGTTGCAGCAAGTCTTCTTAGATAAATACTACCCAATGGGAAAAATGATCAAGCTCCATCAAGACACACAACTTTCTCTCAAAAGGAAGATGAATCTCTTTATAAAGCATAGGAAAGGTATAATGATATGATTCGTCAGTGTACACATCATGACCTACAGGAATTTGTGGTCATCCAAACATTTTATGTTGTGTTGACTTTCTCTACAAAGGCAGTTCTTGATGCCGCAGCTGGCGGTGCTTTGATGACCAAGACTCCAACAGAGGCAAGGGCTTTAATTAATAAAGTCGTTTCTAATATCTATTTATGGCCAAGTGAGAGATTGACTTCAAGGAAGCAAGCCAGAATGATAGAGCTTGATGCTATTGCCATGTTGAATGCCAAGTTTGACACCTTGGCTAAGACACTTGAAAAGCTGAATGTCAATGCGATAAATACTCCTAAAGCAACTTGTGAAACATGTGGAGGAGGGCATTTGACTTTAGAATACAATTCAGTGGAGACATATTCTCAAGACCCGTCGTTGGGGCAAGTGAACTATATCTAGAATGGCAACTTCAAGGCTCAGGGAAATTCTTTCTCCAACTCATACAACCCCGACTGGAGAAACTACCTAAATCTCTCATACGACAATCATTAAAATAATGGGAGCCCACCAGGATTCCAACAAGTTCAACAATCCTCTCAAGTTGGAAAGTCTAATATGGAAGCACTCATGCAGAACTTCATAATCACTCAAAAGGAGCATAATAATGCCATTCAAGCTCAAGTGCAACAACATGGGGAGTCCATCAAGCAAATCCATACTCGCCCAGACCAAATGGTGACTCAATGTAAGATGCTTGAAACTCAAATAACCCAACAAGCAAGCTTATTCAATATGGTTCAAGGGTGAATCCCAAGTCAACTGGAGGCCAACCCAAGGGAACAAACCAATGCAATTTTCTTAAGAAGTGACAATCAAGTTGAAAGCCCAACCAAAGAAGAAAAGCTTGAAGAAAAGAAAACTCATGACAATGAAGAGAAGCTCAAGGACAAAGAAGAAGACAAAGAAAGCACTAAAAGGTATGTTCCTCCACTAACATATGTTCCACCTTTGTCGTTCCCTAAAAAATCTCAAAGGGCAAAGCTTGATCACCAATTTGACAAATTTTTAGAGGAACTTAAAAAGCTTTACATAAACATACCTTTTACAGAAATGCTCTCCCAAATACCCACTTATGCTAAATTCTTGAAAGAGATTCTCTTCAATAAGAGGAAGCTTGAAGACTATGAGACTGTTGCTTTGACGGAAGAATATAGTGTGATAATTCAAAACAAGCTTCCTCCTAAGCTTAAGGATCTAGGTAGCTTCTCAATTCTATGCTCAATTGGGGACATGCATATCAATAAGGCTTTGTGTGATCTTGGGACAAGCGTGAGTTTGATGCCCTTTTCTTGTTGAAAGAAACTTAATATTGGGGAGTTCAAACCGACCACCATCTCTCCTCAATTGGATGATAGGTCAATTAAATGTCCTATTGGCATTCTAGAGAATGTTCCCTTGAAGGTGGAAAAGTTTTTGTGCCAATTGACTTTGTTATGCTTGACATGGAGGCAGATATTCAGATCCTAATCATACTTGGGCGTCCATTCTTTGCCACTAGAAGGGCAATCATCGATGTCCATGAAGGAAAATTGACCCTGCAATTGAACAATGAGGAAGTAGTGTTTGATGTTTTTAATTCTGAAAAAAAATTCTAGTTCCTTTAATTCATGTAATCACATAGATGCTACTAATATTGTGGATAATGTTGTACTTTCATATATGCAAGAATCTATGGTTGAAGATGTGCTAGAAAAGACCTTACCCAAGGCCGCTACCAAGTTTAAGAAGGTCAAGCCCTGTAAGAAGGGACCAAAGAAGTGGAATGACAAGTGTGTCAAGAAGCGTGCATTTAAACTTGGGGATAAAGTTCTTGTTGATAACTTACTTCTACATTTTCGTCCTAGTAAGTTATGGTCAAAATGGTCTAAACCATATGAGATTGTTCGAGTCTTATCGTACGGTGTGCTTGAGGAGAAGAAAAAGGGCTATAAGACATTCATGATAAATGGCCAAAGAGTGAACACTATGAAGAAGGAGTGGGGGCTGAGCACCACTCCATTGACATCACCTAGGCAAAGAATCAGTCCATAGTCAAGATAATGATTATAACTTAGCACTTCTTAGGAGGCAACACAAAATTTTCTCTCTTTTTCTTTTTACTTTCTTACTTTTTATTTTGTCCTTATTTTGTTATTACATATTTTATTGATTAACATTTTTTCTATTTTTTTTTCTTAGTCAGCTAATGTTGAGTTGGCTTAGGTGTCTCCCCGAATTCGAGCCTTTGTAGGGGGATGTATATAGTTGTCGACCGCAAAAAGATTTTTCTTCTATTTCCTTTAGTTTTTCTTTATTTTTGAATTTCATTCTTTTATTTTGTTTTTCAGTTTTTGATTTATTTTTCTTGTGCAGTTTTAGACCAGATGTTCAAGTTCATAGTTACACGACTCTCTCTCCCATCCTCTCCCACCACCTTTGTGATCTTGTCTTTCCATTTTCAAGGAAGTTTCATTGTCCTTTATTCTGTTACTTTTCTTATTTAAACATTGAGGACAATGTTTATTTCAAGTGGGGGGGGAATCGATGAATAGTTGAGTATTGCATCAAATCAAGCTAGAATTATGTATTAATTTCTTGATTATTTCTAAGTTGATAGGAATTTGTTTGAGAGAAGAATCCACTACTTATGAGCTATTTTTGTGCAAGGCAATTTTTTTCAATTGAATTTTGAAAAATCTAGCATTTTATTTGGGAAATTAGTCATGTCTGCTTACAATTTATTCTCTTTACTAACTTAAGCCAGAAAGTGAGTTTTGAGCCTTTATTGATTGGATTTTACATAAACAAAGTCATATTTTTCTTCTGGAGTGAATTTTCTCTTGATTTATGTATGCTAGAACTTGATTTGATATCTTGTTGAGATTTTATTGATTCATATACATACTTGAACAGGATTAAGACACTTAGGCTTAAATCTTTCATGACTTCTAGAGTTGTATTGATAAATAATCCCTTGATTGCCCCATTTGAGCTTGAAATTAATTTTTTTTGAACACCTTATTGATTAATCAAGTTGAATTTCTTCTAAGCAACTAATTTGGTAATTGAGAAGTCATAAAAAGATTGTTTTCATCTTAAGGGTTGAATGAATAAAAAAAATGAAATGATGAAAAGGAAAAAGAAATAAAAAAGAATTGTTGGTGAAGAATTGTGAGAAAAATTTGGTTGAAAGTGAGAATAACTTTGTGCATTATGCTCTATTAATCGTCTTTTCAACCTAATTCTACTTTGTATAGCTTTATCCATAAACTTTCTTTACCTTTATTCATCGTTTTCCTGCCATTTACTGAACCCTTGGCCTCATTACAACTAATGCAAGTCCTTTTGATTCTTGCCATGTATTTGAACTTAGAAGTGGAGATGAGATTGATAACCAAGCCCATGGTTTTACATTTTTCAAGAGAAATTTGAGTGATCTCTTTGTCCTTAAACACTTGAGCGATGGAAAAATGAGTGATCTCAAAAGGTTGGTAAAGAGAAAAGGTGCAAGCTAGACTCAAGCCTCTAATTGTATTAAGTGCTAAATTTTCTTGCATGATTGGATTTGGTTATTGAACATAATTGAATTTTTAACCAATGGAATTTCCCTTGATTCGTGTTTCTTGATGTTGAGCTTAATCTTGGTTTTTAATTCCTATTCTTTGCTTGAGGACAAGCAAAGTTCAAGTGTGGGGGAATTTGATGTGTGGATAAAATATACACATCTTATGCTTGATTTGAGGTGGATTTAGGTGTGCTTTGATTGATTTATGTTGAAATTTATGCCGCATTTAATCTATTTATCCTTGGTATCTCATGATTGGTCTTTCTCTATGTTTTTAGGTCCAAAAGAGATGTTTTGACATAGCTCTATGAAGCTTTGGATGGATTCATTGTAATGAAGTTAAGCTCAGAATTTATATGGCTAAGACTAGCAGAATTTTTGACCTTTGTGCAATAAAATGAGCATAACTTGAGCTACAGAAGTTGAAACAATGTGATTTTTATGTCATTGGAAAGCTAAAAAAAGATCTACAATTTTCATAAAGACCACTTTTCCAAAAAAAAATGACGTTTTGAGCAATTTAAGAGTTAGAAACAGTCGTGTCTAACTTGGAAAATGCTTCTGTCAAGCTCACACAACCCTATCTAACTCCAATGAAGCTTCAAACTTTGAGACACAGCCGTGTCTCTTGGACACATGGGCATGTCTCCCTCGAACGTGCAAATTACGCTATTTTTCAAGCTCACACGACCATGTCGAGCTTAGACACGGCCATTTGAGTCCCTTTGATGTGAAAAAAAAGGAAGTTTTGCCCCCCAAATCATTATAAATTGGGCAAAAACACTAAACCTAAGGGGATTTTCTGACTAGAGACTACAGGAAACTTTGAGAGGCATAAGGATTAGAGGCTAGGGTTCAGAAGACAAGAACAAGAGTATTGAAGTTTAACCATTGAAGACATCTTCTCCATCTTCTCTTTTATTTTGGAATCATGGCTGTTTCTTTACCTTTTGTTCTTGTTTGTGCTTCAATTGCCATGAGTGGCTAAACCCTTTTTTTCTAGGATTGGGATGAAACTCTCTATTTCTTTATGTTGAATTGTTAATTTGATTCTTTGTTAATGAAATTATTATTCTTGATTCATTCTTAGTGTGCTTAATGTAACGCCCCTTTTTGGGAGGGAACGTCACATTGTCAAATAAAGTAAAATGCGAAAATTAAATAATCAAACAATTAAAACCCGGTTCATTTAATCAAAGTTAACTCGTTTAATGCCGTAATGCATGAGAAAATAACGGTATATTTTTTTTTTGTAATAATACAAAAGGCAGAAGAAAAGTAAGGAATAAAATAATCAATAGACTTTCCACATGAATAACATGCATTTATATATATATCAACATTTAAACACAACTGTAATTTAGATACAAGCCTGAATACCTCCAAAAAGCAAAAACTATACCTGCCTCAAGGAAATCATGCATATATAACCATCATGCATATACAAAATATACAGCCCACCAAAAGTAATACATCAGGCCCCCAAAATAAATACACTGGCAGCCATCAGTAGCCACCAGTAAAATCAATCCCTCAGATGAGGAGGAACCGTGTCCGGATCCTCAGCGGGATCTTCCTCTTCCGAGGAAACCTCCATTGGAACCACAGAAGCATGAGACGGAGCCCGAGCGGTAGAATCAAAGGAGTCCTCCCGTGGGGTGTAGTAACGATCGCCCCACATCTCACGGATGGGCAAGTAAAACTCCAATCGCAGGCTGATGTGGCAGGTGAGGATAGGTGCTTCATGACGCCTCCAGGCTAAGGCTATCGACACATCTCCCATGTAGGCGTAGCGTTCGGAATTAAAGTTGATGTGCCAGCACTTTGGCCCTCCGAGGAAGGTCAGACGCACATCACCTAAAAATCCGCGCATACGTGCCGCCATCGTCTCGGTAGAAGCTAATCTCGTTCGGGCCAAAAGCCAGGGAAGTCAGGGGCTTCTAACTCGTTGCCGTCGTCTTCAGTGAGCACAACATACATACACAAATACCACATAATGGAAACGCAGAAAAAGGTAAGACATCCTACCATCATTACCAATTATAGCAGCTATAAATAGTACGGCGCCACACGCCCAAATAGTAATTCAGAATATCATATTCAACTAATAAGCAGCAATTCCAACAGTAACCAATTAAACAATTCCAGGCAGATAGTCATCTCAGTAATAATCAAATCGGTCATAGTCATGAAAAATAAGTATTAACAATGACAATGTATAATATGACTCATATGCATGCTTTCCCAAATTCTTACTCCATGGAGCTAGACTCAAACAGTTGGAGAGAAAGATCAGGAGACATGTCTGTAACTCGGCTGCCGAGGCCAGTGCTATAACTCATCAATTTTTCTCATGCACAATCATGGCATTGTACAGACATTCTACACTAGATCACGATATAGGACAGTGTCAAGTCTGGATCGTCAGTGCGTTTGCATCGGTTTGCCCCACAGGCAGAGGAGCTACCAACTACCCATTGTGGAGGACCCGCACCCCGACGGCCCCAAGGTCGTAACAAGACCCACACTTGTCTACTCGCACCCGCACTAAGGTGTGTTCAATCTCCTAGGCAACTTGGCCTTACAACAATCCACATGGACAATCACAATGCATATGACACTATGCATGAACACGTATGATCCACAATTTTATACAATTTCATAATATGCCACAACAGGCCAATATAATCATCAATATCCAAATGGTCTCTCACATGGACCCATAGCATCACAATATAGAGATCAAGTCAATTAATGCGCCATTAGATTCATTATAGATCCTAACTTAGGGTTTGTTTCCTTTTCAAGGTTCATGTTCAAAATCAATTCTTATGATCAATGTAATATCTCAAAACAATTCAATTTCCCATGACTTGCATTTTTATTCAAGCTCTTAAGCCTCACACTCTCATGTTCTTCACTCACTTAGATTTACCTTAAGTCTTGTGATAGTTTCACTCTTAGTCCTTTAAAATTTATGAAGTCTTGGTTATGTTTAATTCTTCTAATTCACCAATTGTTCATCTCATTACATAGGTCTCTAATTACCTAATTACTTTTGCTTCCAAATTACCAAAGTTACATACTTACACTCAAAACTACCTTAGAGGCCGTGGCCTCCCAATGGTTACAATTTCCAAACCTTTCAAGTCATCTTACTACATGTCATTCCCTTAATTCATTTAAGTTGTTCACTTGTTAAATTAGGTCACCAAGAACCCTAATTCTTGGCCTCAAAACCGTAGCCATCACATAGAATTCAATTCCAAATTTTTCCTCCACTAAATTCCATCTTGTTACTTGATTAATCCTAATCTTATGCTTGTTACACATTAACCACAATTTATCCAATTTTTTTCACCCCAACACCGTGGCACTCCAAGAAGGGTGTTCAATTAATTTTTGTCCATTTCAAACCATTCAAACCAATCCAATATTCCATTATATACAACAAACCAATTCAATGGCATAAATCAAATAAAATCAACACATAAACATACTAATCACATAATCAAAGAATAACCCTCATTAGGGTTTTCCACAACCAACACAATCAAGGTTCTTAGATGCTAAGCAAGGTTGAGAAGGAGTGTCTTCCTCTTACCCAAGTGAAGAAAACAAAAGAAGAACACCAAGAACCTCATTTGAATTTCGGATTTGAGATTTAAGAACCCTAAAAATGGTGACTTTGTTAGAATCAATACTAAGGCTTGAAAAATAAGTCATGGATGGTCATTAAAGAGACCATAATCACGAAAATGGGAGGAGAGGAAGAGTGGTCTTGAATCTTACCCAAAAAGCTCAATGCTTGGAGCTTGAAGAAGATGGTGAAAATGAAGGAATCTCAAGAAACTCCAAGAAGAAAAGGTGCTTAGAATGGTGAGAGGAGTTAGGAAATGTAATTAGTTTGAATTTTTGTGATGGATAGGGTGGTGGAGAGGCTGCTGGCGAATGGCCTTGTAGAGAGAAGGAGGAGAAGAAAAATGGAGAAGAAGAAGAAGAAATGGTAGTGAGAGAAAGTGTTTTGATAATTATGATTAAAGTGTAGTAAAATTAACTAAATGAAATGCAATTATTTGGCTTGCATGGGCTGCAACCAGCCGTGCAAAGAGAGAGAGAAGAGAGAGGGAAATTGGCTTCTAAGGGAAGCTAAGGGTATTTGGGTCAAATGTTTGGTCAAAGCTTCTCAAAGAAGCTTTAATTAATTTATCATTAAATTTGAATTAAAGTAGATTGATTAGACATAAAGTGGATTTCATTTGGATAATGTGATAGAATTTTTATCACACACTATTATCCAATGGATAATAGTTACAGTTGACAGAAGTCAGTATTTAATTAATCTGACAGATAAATTTTTCGTTGTATTGATTTATTTTATCTGTTAAGATTTCTCGAAAATTATGAAACCTCGTAAACTGTGTCAAGTCTCGGGTTTAGTAAGATCCCCCCTCGACATGTCCATAGTCCAAGGTTCGCGGAGGAAACATCGCGTTTCTCCGGTTCTGCTTAGCGCGCACGCAAAACGAGAAATATACTAAAATATTCGACGTTTCCGAAAAATTCCCAGAAAATTCTAAAAAATTGAAAATATTATAAAACGACTATTCGTCATAAAATTTTCTAATTTTTGAAGCATTACAGTCGTTTTACAGACTCTGCTCAAGTTTTGCGCAAAACGAGAAATATATTAAAATATTCATCGTTTCCGAAAAATTCCAGAAAAATTTACATAAATCACAAATATTAGAAAATGACTATTGGTGGTGAAATAATTAATTTCCGGAGCGTTACACTGACCTCAACAATTCTCAGCTCAGTGTGCACGCAAAACGAAGAATATATTAAAATATTCGTCGTTTCCAAAAAATTTCATAAAAATTCCTAAAAATCAAGAATAATATAAAATGATCATTTATAATTAAACAGATATTTTTCGGGATGTTACACTTAATACTTATGGTATGTTGCCGGCCATATTTATATGATCTTAGGCTTTTGGTGAAGGATTGAAAGATGAAATCTAATTACTTGATAATCTAGGAATTGAACTTAGGAATTGAGACCTAGACATAAGCTTAAATCCTTCGAGGGTTAAATGATTGTCATGAATCTTAATGAGTTAGAACTTGGATTAATTGCCATGAGAATGGGCTTAGTGAAGTTTTAGCACGTTTTTAGTGCCAAGAAATTGGGGTTTAAATAATTTAGGACAAACTGTCTTTAAGAACACAATTGAACATAAACAAAGATAGGATTACAATTTAGCATAAGGGCTAGTGTAGTGGATTCCCAGTCCTAAGCCTTAAACCATAGTTGAATCTTGACTTTTCTTGATTTATTTGCTTTCTTTATTGTTTTGATTTTAATTTAGCTTTCACTATTGATTTTTATTAGCTTAAATAATTGAAGTAGCCATAAGAGTTAGTAATTAATCGATCCTCATGGGAACAATCTTTATTTTATTACTTGTACGATCCGTGCACTTGCAAAAAATCAATAATAGCAATATACTCACCCTCTGTGGTAGAATCGGCGACTGTCTCCTGCTTTGAACTCTTCCAGCTCACAGCCCCACAAATCAGGCAAAAAATATAACCCGATTGTGATCTGGAGTCGTCCTTATTATTAGGAATTGCAGATTAAAAATCGCGCAGCGGAATAATAGAATTCCCTCACAAGATCCATGCAAAAAGGCCATAATCTGAGCTTTTAAAGGTTTACCTCTTGAAGCGTGATAAACACAAGCAAGGTGAATCACCAACACCATAATAGCGATGATATCTCTGCGGTATCCACATGAACAAACTTGCAAAAAGGAGTCATGCCTCTGTTTCGTAGTGCTAGCTGCGAAGAAAAGAGAATAAGACCTCTCACTATCTCTCACTCACTTTCTTAAGTGCGGCTAGAGTTGTAATGTTACGTACGTAGCAGCCCGACTAGAGTAGTAAGGTAAGTTGTGCAATCCTAAACCCATCTGTCATGAGTTAGGCCCACAATTGAATCCGAGTCCAACTTGGATCCTTATTGCTCCAATTTAGTATGCTCTAAGTGTGCGACCCTGCAGGTTCTCATGACGTTGGTAGTAATATTAAAATTTTATTTTAATATTACAAACAGTGAGTGGTATCTAGCAACACATCACTGCTACTCAAGTAATAAGAATGTCAGTGACTTGACATAACCTATCTGTGACCAATGTTTCTATGTAGTTTAGTCCCTTTGTCCAGATATCTAGATTGAACACAAGGCATGGAACATGTCACCCTTGTTTAGTTCAATCTTCAGTTTCCTAATTCTCGAGTAGACATAGTAATAACAAATGAGATCAATATCTCATATTGACTCATTTGAGCATGGTCATGCATTTCGTAGTCTCACTCAATCAGGGGGCCGAAGATATCACTCCTGTTATGTAAGGGGGACCAATCCCATCTAGGTCACTCACATCCCTCCACATGAATGGTGATATGTCTAATAACCAACTTTATTATCATCTTGTTACAGATGACGTTTGATGCCATTAAAACATATAACTCCTCATGTAGGAATCGTAGTGATTTAAGGTCAAAGGACCACATATACCATTATCACTATAAGAATCGCTTATGACACTCACGTAACGATCCACGTATTATTCTCATGGCGGGTCTGTCCAATACATCATTACTCTAATATGTATCCATGTATAGACTTGATATCTCATATCCATGACCCGTGAGATGTGGTCATCAGTCTACGCACATACTAGTCTTAATGCATTATTGTTGTCCTAATTAACAATAATACTTGACTAGGGACATTTAAGAATAGTATTTTATCCAATAGGATCTCACGATCAAGTCATCCACTTGATGTCCTATGGTATCAAACTTACTATTCTAAGGACTTTATTATGTTTATAAAAAAGAACACAATAAATGAAATGCCTCATATATTAAAAATAGCATAATACAATGTATATAAATATAGACAAAATGTATTGGCCTCTAGGGCATACACCAACATTTATCAGTTTGGAAGCTAGCATTAGTGTAACCCTTTACAACTAGCTCCTCCTCAGCTCCATATACTAAGAATGAATCCTTAGTCCTTCTCAAGTTCTTAAGGATGTTCTTGATAGCAGTCCAGTGACTCTCACCGGGATCAGATTGGTACCTGTTTATCATGCTCAAAGCATACGAGATATCTGGTTGAGTACATAACATAACATACATGATAAATCCAATTACAATTGTATATGGAATCTTGCTTATGTGATCCCTCTCATCTTAGGTGGTAGGGGATTTAGCCTTAGATAGGCTTACACCATACGACATAGGCAAGAGTCTTTTCTTGGATTCATGTATGTTAAATCATTTTAACACTTTGTCTATGTATGTACTCTAACTTATGCTAATCAGTCTCTGTGATCTATCCCTATAGATCCTGATACCTAACACATAGGTGGTTTCACCCAAGTCCTTCATAGAAAAGCACTTCCCTAACTAAGTCTTTACAGACTGTAGGGTAGGGATGTCATTTCCAATGAGTAGTATGTTATCTATATATAACACCAAAAAGATAATTGTGCTCCCACTAACCTTCTTGTAGACACAAGATTCTTCCTCACTCTTGATGAAACCAAACTGTTTGATTATATCATCAAAACGAAGATTCCAGCTTCTAGAAGCTTGCTTCAATCCATAAATAGATTATTGTAACTTGCACACCTTTCCAGCTTCCTGTGGAGTGGCAAAACCCTCAGGTTGTGTCATGTACACATCCTCGAGAAGATTTTCATTAAGGAAAGTAGTTTTGACATCCATTTGCCAGATTTCATAATCATGGTATGCTGCAATAGCAAGCAAGATCAGAACGGATTTAAGCATTGCAACTAGAGAAAAAGTCTCATCATAGTCTACACCATGAATTTACTAGAAACCTTTAACCACCAATCATGCCTTAAAGGTATGCACATTACCATCTATGTCGGTTTTCTTCTTGAAAACCCACTTGCACCCAATCAGTTTTACCCCTTTAGGTGGGTCAACTAAGGTCCATACCTAGTTGGCATACATGGACTCCATTTTAGATCTCATGGCCTCAAGCTATTTCTCATATTCTGGGCCAATAATGGCTTCCTAGTAAGTCATAAGCTCAGCTTGATCCATGAGCAATACGTCATCTTGTTGGGTCATGAGAAATCCATATCTCTCTGGTTGATGACGTATCCTATTAGACCTACGCAAGTCTTGTGCTACTAGAGTAGGTTGTTGTTCCATAACACTTTTAGAGGCTACTCCATTTCCACCATCGGTTCATTGCTACTCTGTGAACCTTGAGCTTCTTCAAGTTCTACTTTCCTCCCATCGGTTCCTTTGGAGATAAATTCCTTTTCTAGGAATACAACAGTTCGTGTGACAAACATTTTGCCCTCAGTAGGATTATAGAAATAGTATCCCTTGGTTTTCTTAGGATACCCCTCAAAGAAGCATTTATCTGATTTGGGCCCAAGTTTATCATAAACTTGACGTTTCACATAAGCTTCATAACCCCAAATCTTTATTAAAGACATACTAGGTCGTCTCTCAGTCCATATCTCATATGGTGTCTTTTGAACCCTTTTAGATGCTACATGATTAAGTGTGAAAGTTATTGTTAACAGAGCATGTCCCCAAAAGGAGCCTAGAAGGTCTGCATGACTCATCATGGATCGGACCATATCCAACAAGGTCTGGTTCCTCCTTTTAGAAACATCATTTCATTATGGTGTTCCTGGAGGAGTGAGTTGAGATATTATCCCACACTCTTTCAGATGATCATCAAACTGTTGACTCAAGTATTCACCACCTCGATCTAATGAAAGACTTTAATACTCTTGCTAAGTTGATTTTGTACTTCATTCTTGAACTCTTTGAACTTTTCAAAGGATTCTGATTTGTGCTTCATAAGGTATACAAATTCATATCTACTGAAATCATCAGTAAATGCAATGAAGTATTGAAAATCGCCTCTAGCCAGTGTGTTTAGGGGTCTATATATATCACTATGTATAAGATCCAAAAGATCACTAGCCTTTTCACCTTGTCCAGTGAATGGGGCCTTTGTCATCTTCCCCAATAAATAAGATTCACATATCTCATATGATTCGAAATCAAACGAGTCCAAGAATCCATCTTTATAAAGTTTGGAAATGCATTTCTCATTTATGTGGCCTAAACGACAATGCCAGAGATAAGTTGGGTTCATATCATTTGATTTAAACCTCTTTGTATTTATGTTATAGATGGGCATTTCGAGATCAATGACATAAAGTCCATTACTCAATTGTGCACTATTATAAAAAATATCATTCAAATAAATGGAACAACATTTGTCCTTTATAATAAATGTAAAACCTTTCTTGTCCAAACAAGAAATAGAAATTATATTCCTGCTAATAGCAAGCACAAAATAGCAATTCTCTAACTCTATTACAAGCCCAGTAGGCAAAGATAACAAGTAAGTTCCTACAGTTAAGGTAGCAACTTTTGCTTCATTTCGAACTCGTAGGTCAACTTTGCCCTTAGTCAATGGTCTACTGTTCTTTAGATCTTGCATATTTACATAAATATGAGATCCACATCCAGTATCTGATACCCATGATGCAGAAGCAGATAAATTGACTTCTGTAACAAAAATACTTGGAGTGGAAGTCTCACTTCCCTTTTTCTTCTTTAGCTCCTCTAGGTACTTGGCACAGTTCCTCTTCCAATGTTCAGTCTATCCATAGTGGAAGCACGTACCTTCCTTAGCCACTCCACCCACTGGTTTCAAGCCAGAAGTGCTAGGCTTGGACCTATCTTTGCCCTTGCCCTTCCATTTGTACTTGGCTTTTTCTACTGTTTCTTGCCCTTATTCATTTGGACCATCATTATGGCCTTTCTTTTGCCTTTGTTTATGTTCTGCTCAGCAGTTCTCAATATGCTTAGCAGCTCTGGTAGTGATTTGTTAATTTTATTCATGTTGTAGTTCATGACAAATTAACTAAAACTTTCTGGCAACGATTGTAGGGCTAAGTTTGTGGCCAACTCTTGGCCCAAAAGAAAACCAAGTCTCTATAGGTTTTCAATGTACCCAATCATCTTGAGTACATGAGCACCAACAGAGATTCCTTCTACCAATTTGCACTAAAATAGTGCTTTAGAGACCTCGTATCTCTCATGTCTAGCTTGCTCTTAATAGAGCTTTTTGAGGTGTACGATCATATCGTAGGCATCCATGTTCTCATATTTCTTTTGGAGCTCAGAGTTCATGATGGCTAGCATTAGACATCCGACGTCCAAGGCGTCATCTTGATGCTTCTTATAAGCATCTCTTTCAGCTCTAGGGCATTAGCAGTAGGTGGCTCAGGAATAAGTTGTTCTAGAATATACAACTTTTTCTCTTGCTTGAGGACATTCCTCAAGTTCCTATACCAGTCTAGGAAATTTGTCCAAGACAACTTGTCCTTCTCAAGGACTAATCCCAATGATAAGTTACTTGAATTGTTTGTTGCCATGATAATCTATCAACAAAAATATACAAAATATGAGTATCATGTCATAAACATATTTAACAAGGCCTTTAATTAAATATGTCTCCCACTATTTTATTCAAATCAATGACCCTCAGCATTGAATTAGAAAATCCTATAGTAAGATTTCCTAGTGGGCCAAGATCTATATTTCACCTAACTTTGAGTTAGCTTTGGCTGATCACCCAAAATTTGGTTATTTAAGTAGAAAACTCTTTCCAATTACATCACATGTAACTTTTGGATAGTTGGGTGAATAACACTTATTCTAATCCATCCAATGGACTAAAGCACAACTCCATGCCTTTAAGCCTTCAATCCTATTGAAATGGCCTAGTTAAGTCAGACCCAATGATTAGCAATTAGATATTACCCTTATCCCATTGCGTCTTACTAATATAGATAAAGGCATCCTGCTTCGGTAGACTTACACTTAATCAATACTAGTCTTGACGAGTGCCATGAATGGAAGGCATCACATAATGACTTAATATTTGCTTTTGAAGGAATTTTTATTATTATTAGATCTCACCATTTATAAAGTTATTTATCATACCATAAACAGCATCCACGCATCTCATACATATAAAGCATATAATAAATATGACATGGTTATGGCCCTTAAGAGAGAACCATTAACTAAAACGAGGGAGCGAACCAGCTTCTCAAGCGTCTCCCATCAACGTCCTCATTTGATGCTGCCTTCATACGTCCATATCAAGATTATAATATATAAAAACCTCTTTTACATTCGAAGGGAGTTAGGTGAGAAGAGAATGTACAATCAAAATGTAGAGAGAAAGGAACGACACGTAGGTCGTATTTTAAAATAATCAAAATAACATAAAAGGAGAACTAAGGTCATAACCATGCACCACAAAGTACACATAAACACAAAGCAATAACACATTATTATTTTGTGATTTATAAAAAAGAATTTGAATAACGTGCTTTCGATATCACATGCCACGCAACGGGGTTTGGGGCAGCGTCCCGACAAATGGAGGTCTCGTTGCCAATCAGCGGGCAAGGGTTAAGGGGAGGCTGCCCTTTGCGGGACTCGAGGCAGTGCCCCGAAATCTAAATTTTTTTTGTTGATACTGCTTCTAGTTTCTAACAAAAAATTAAGAGTTAGACCTTTTTCACCTCCTTGACGACTAGGGTATCAACATTTGAACCCTATAACTGAAAACACATGAACGCTTTATGCGCCGCGGGGAACTCTTGTGTCGCTGTTCAACACTTGAACCTCTTGTGCCTCCTTGACAGCTTGACATCAACACTTGATGCCTCTGCCACAAAACAGGAACATGGTTTCCAAAAATCTTTGCACCGTGCCACTGAGCAGAAACAAGGATTCCATAACCCTTATTGCTGCCAGCCAGAAACAAGAATTCCATAACCCTTGCTCTGCTTCGTTGTGCATAATGTTGTACGTATCACATACATACCAGAAAGCTTCGCAAAAACATACATCTCAATACAAAACAGTTTTCACAGAACATATGAATAACTTCATGGTTTTTGAAAACAACATCATAGTTTTGCATACAACACATAAAACAAAATATGTTTTCGCAAAAGATTTCATTCATTTTCTGAAATAATATATTAAAGATCATATCATTTACTAAAAAATAGAACAACAATCATGTTATCTCATACAAGACGAAAATAGAAAAACTGAATCATGGTTTCACAAGTGGCTTTGATACCACTGTTGGGAATCGCGAATACATCACATAGCTAAAAACAGAATTCCCACCAAGGATCCATGAGAAAAAAAATGCCATAATATGATTTTTAAAATTGTTTACCTCTTGAAGCGTGATCAAAACAAGTGACGTCAATCACCAACACCGTAACAGCGGCGATGTCTCTATGGTATCCACACAAACAGATTCACGAACGTCCAATGTCTGTAAATAGGAGTCACACTTCTTTCACACAGTGCTAGCTGCGAAGAGAAGAGAAGAAACTTGTCACTCTCTCACTCACTGTTTATGTCAAGTGTGGCCAGGGTTTTTAATGCATGCCTTGATAGCTCTTTAATAGTACTATTTATAATAGTTGCTGCCTTATGTGAGTGAGAGCAACAGCAAGGTAAGTTGTGCAACCCTAAACTCATCTGTTATGAGTTCAGCCCACAATTAAATCCAAGTCCAACTTGGATCCTAATTACTCCAATTTAGTCTGCTCTATGTGTGCGACCCTACAGGTTCTCATAATGTTGACAGTAATATTAAAATCCCATTTTAATATTACAAGTAGTGAGCGGTATCTAGCAACACATCGCTGCCACCTAAGTAATGAGAATGTTAGTGATTTGACATAACCTTTCTGTGACCAATGTTTTCGTGTAGTTTAGTCCATTTGTCCAAATATCTAGACTGAACACAAGGAATAGAATGCGTCACCCTTGTATAGTTCAATCCTTCA
Organism: Ormosia emarginata; assembly: GCA_029884605.1. NCBI lineage: Eukaryota > Viridiplantae > Streptophyta > Magnoliopsida > Fabales > Fabaceae > Ormosia > Ormosia emarginata. The sequence continues at coordinate 5,918,880 of JAQQTP010000056.1, read as the reverse complement.
TTACCTGATACCCGAGTAGACTTAATAACAACAAATGAGATTGATATCTATTAACTCATTTGAGCATGGTCATGTATTTCGCAGTGTCACTCAATCAGGGCCCCCAAAGATATCGCTCCTGTTATGTAGGAGGGACAAATCCCATGTAGGTTACTCACATCCTTCCGCATGATTCGTGGTATGTCCAATAACCGACTTTATAATCACCTTGTTACAGATGATGTTTGACGGCATTAAAACACACAACTCCTCATGTAGGAATCATAGTGATTTCAGGTCAAAGGACCACATACATCATTGTCACTATGAGAATCGCTTATGACACTCACATAACGATCCATGTAGCATTCTGATGGTGGGTCTATCCAGTAAATTATTACTCTAATATATACCCATGTGAAGACTTCATATCTTATATCCATGACCTGTGAGATGTGGCAATCAGTCTAGGCACATACTAGTCATAATGCATTATTGTTGTCCTCATTAACAATAATACTTGACCAGGGACATTTAAGAATAGTGTTTTATTCAATAGGATCTCACGATCAAGTCATCCACTTGATATCCTATGGCATCAAACTTACTATTCTAAGGACTTTATTATGTTTATAAAAAAGAACACAATAAATGAAATGTCTCATATATTAAAAAATAGCATAATACAATGTATGCAAATACAGATAAAATGTATCAGCCTCTAGGGCATACACCAACACTTCTTTTTTTCTCTCAAAGATAGAACCAAGAGTTAGTTGCAATCTCTGCCTACGGGATCGATAACAACTTAGTCTGAGGTATGTAACAATTTTATTAACAAATATTTTCCTCCAGCCAAGATTGATGAGATGGTGAATGATATCACTTCATTCATCCAAATTGAATCAGAATTCTTGCATGAAGCCTAGGAGAGGTACAAGGATCTGCTTAGGAGGTGTCCACACCATGCTATTCCACTGTGGCATCAAGTCTATTCATTTCAAAAAGGCTTGTTCCCACAACATCATCCAATAGTGTATACAGCAGCTGGAGGCTTTTTATTAAGCAAATCTTTTGATGATGCCTTTCAACTGTTGGAGGAATTGACAACCATTGTCTACCAATGGCCCTCTGCAAGAAACACTCCACGGAAAGTGGCTAGAGTGCATAAGGTAGATGCAATAACATCGCGGTCAGCCCAAGTGGCAACAATAGTAAACAAATTGGATAGTATGGGACAAAGCCATCACCCGAGCCCAATTGTGTTGTGTGACAAGTGTGGTGACAGCCATGCAAGTGATAGGTGCCCTTCTATGTCAGAAAGTGCACATTATGTTGGTAATTATTACCCTCAGCAAAATAACCCATACTCAAATCAGTATAACCCTGGATGGAGGAACCATCCAAACTTCTCTTGGAGGGATAACCAAGGAGCTTCCTCCTCAGCACCTAGAATTGAATGACCTTACAATCCTCTTAGATTTCCCTCCCAGTCAAGACAACCAATGCAAGATAAGAAACCATCTCTTGAAGACATGTTCATGCAGTTAATGGTTAAGACTGATTCTTTCATGACAAAGATTGACGCTCATTTGGCAAAGAATGATTCTATGATTCAAAGCCAAACGGCTTCGATCAGAGCTTTGGAAACGTAAGAAGGGCAGTTGGCTAACACCATTAGTAATAGGCCCCTAAGCACCTTTCCAAGTGACACAGTTAATAATCCAAAAGGGGCCTCCAATGAGCACTGTAAAGCTATCTCACTGAGGAATGGGAAAGATATGGAAGGGAATCCAAAGACGAAGCTGCTTGAGGAAGAGGTAGAAGTGAGAAAGGATCAAGAGATAGTGAATAAGGAGGGTAAGAAGAATAAAGAAGTTTCCCACAAGAAGGTGGAGGACAAAAAGGTAGAGGATAGGCCTTATATACATCCTCTACCATTTCTAACAGACAAATTAAGCATAAGATGGATGCACAGTTTAAGAACTTTTTAAAAAGCTTCACATCAACATTCCATTCGATGAAGCATTGGATCAAATACCCAGTTATGTCAAGTTCATGAAGGACATTCTTTCAAAAAAGCATAAATTGGGTGAGTTTGAAACTATAGCATTGTCATAGGAATGCAGTACTATTTTGCAACAAAAGCTTCTCCAAAACTGAAGGATCTAAGAAGCTTTACAATCCAGTGTGCTATAAGAGATCAATTTTTTGGACAAGCTTTATGTGACATGGAGGCAAGCATTAATCTTATGCCCCTATCCATTTTTCAGAGGCTAGGTTTGGGGGAATGCAAGCCCATATAAGTAACCCTCCAACTAGTTGATCGTTCCTATACATACCCGAAGGGAATTGTGGAGGAAGTAGACAAGTTCATATTCCTTGCTGATTTTGTCATACTAGATATGGAGAGGGATTGAAGGGTGCCTCTGATTCTAGGCAGACCGTTGCTTGCCATGGGGAGAACACTCATAGATGTCCAAAAAGGTGAATTAACTATGAGAGTTCAAGATCAAGAGGTAACTTTTAACATCTTCAAAGCAATAAAGTTTTCTCAAGATCATGAAGAGTGTTCATATATTGGTTTATTGGATAATATCATTGTTGATGCATTTCATGCTAACTATCCTGAAGACCCTCTTGAATTATCATTGGCTTCATCGACTAAGCTGGATAAACATACTGGGGATGATGTTTTTGATTTTATAAAATGCCTTGATGCAGTTCCTAAGTATTTCAGATCACCTAAGTTTGAACCTTTGGAGTTCCATGCATCTAAAGAGGCATCAAAGCCTTCCATTGAAGAAGCTCAAAAGCTTGAGTTGAAGCCTTTGCCTAACCATTTGCAATATGCTTATTTAGGAGCAACCTCTACTTTTCCAGTAATCATATCATCATCCCTCTTAGATGATCAAGAGGAGAAACTTCTTTGTGTGCTGCAGAAGTACAAACATATCATAGGGTGGACTATTGTTGATATTCATGGCATTAGCCGCTCCATTTGTATGCATAAGATTTTGTTGGAGGACAGTCAGAATGGGTTGTGGAGCACCAAAGGCAGCTTAACCCAATAATGAAAGAAGTAGTGAGGAAAGAGATAATTAAATGGCTTGATGCAGGCTTTGTCTATCCTATTTCTGACAGCCCATGGGTTTCACCAATTCAATGTGTTCCAAAGAAGGGTGGTATGACAATAGTCACCAATGACAATAATGAGTTCATCCATTCTCGAAAGGTTAATAGCTGGACGGTATGCATGGATTATCGCAAATTGAATAAGGTCACTTGGAAAGATCATTTGCCGCTCCCTTTCATTGACCAAATGTTGGATAGATTGACTGGAAAGGCTTGTTATTGCTTCCTTGATAGTTATTCTAGATATAACCAAATTGTCATAGCGCCTGAAGATCAAGAAAAGATGACATTCACTTGTCCCTATGGCACATTTGCTTTTCGAAGGATGCCATTTGGGCTATGCAAGGCACCAGTAACCTTTCAACGTTGTATGATGGCCATCTTTGCTGATATGATTGAACATGGCCTTGAAGTCTTTATGGATAACTTTTCAGTGTTTAGAGATAATTATAAGAGTTATTTGTTGATTCTCTCATCAGTGCTAAAAAAGATATAAATAGACTAATGATAATCACATATTTTATACATTAATAAACCCTTATTTTTAGTCATTTACGTTCTCCTTGCACTTAATTGATTGAGCTTGGTCATGTTTTGTAAGTTTGGGCTCAAATTGGTCTTAATTGATTTTTTTCATCATTATTAAGAATGTACATTATTTCTGTATTTCGGTCATATCTTGAGTTCTAGATGAGAGAGAGCTCTACAACTTTTATAAAGAGATTCAGGGCTAATTCAGACATCTAGTTGAGCTAATTGGGCTTGAAAGTCAGAACATGGTTCTGTCAATGGAACCCGAACATTGTGCACTAATAAGGGCATAACTTGGGTTGTGGATGTCATATGGGCCTAAAACCGGTGGCAAATGGAAGTTAAGACATATATCTCCAATTCATATGAGACAGCTTCTCCAAAATATGACGTTTTGACAGAGTTTTCATCCCTTGAAGTCAACCAATGGAATTAGAGACCCTTTGAGAATGATTTGTCAATAACTTGAGTTGTAGACCTCCAATTAACATGAGGTTTGGGCCCAATTACTCATAATTGACCCAGCTTTGTACCCATTAGGTTTCTAAAGGGATAAGACCAAAATAGTGGTTAGTTATAGGATTGGGAGGTAAAAATCTGAGACTCCCTTCATTCCACACACTTCTTACCTTCTTTCTAGGCTTTTCTCTCTTTTTCTTTCTTCTTCCTCAAGCTCCTTCATGATGATAGCTATGAAAGGCTAACTTCTATAATCAAATTGGATATTCTTGAAGAAATTATGGTTTAGATTCTTAAGATCTTGGTTTTGTTTTTGTGTTGAATTGCATTTGGATTCCTTTTCTTCTTCTTCTTCTTCTTCTTGAATGCATGAATGGTGATTCTGTTTATGTTTGATTTGATTGGGTCTTGATTTAAGATTAAGAATTGTGATGAATTTATGATTGATTGATCTGAGTTAATCACAAATTTGCAGAGGTTAGGACACTGATTTATGCCTAGGTTAATTGAACTCAGTTATTAAATTAACAAAGATCTAACATGAGTTGTGCAATTACAAATTTGTGTGTCAATTGTTAATTGAATTCTAGATGATTATCTAGTATGAATTCTGGATTTAATGCAGAGATTTTGGTTAAATCCGAATTAACCATTCATATGCACTTCAACTGTTTGATGGAAGATCTATGATGGAATCAACCCAATTTCAGATAGGTTTCTAAATTGATTGCTCTTTTAATTGAATTTTTCACTTTAATTTTGTTATTTTACATATTCTAAATTCTCAAATTCCTCTTCCCCAATTGTAGCTTGATCTGATCAAATTGCATTTAAAATCCTTGAGAGACGATCTAGTGTTGTTTCCTATACTACAAGCTATAAGTATAACTCAGTTACAATTTTGATTGAGTTCGACACTCGGTCAACTAACCTTGTCCTAAATTAGGAAAAATGCCACTTTATGGTCCAAGAAGGCATAGTTCTTGGCCATAAAGTTTCTATCAAATGGATGAAGGTTGACAAGGCAAAAATAGAGGTGATTAACAAGCTTCCTCTGCCAAATTCAGTAAAAGGAATTCGTAGTTTTCTTGCCCATATGGGTTTCTCCCGGAGGTTTATTAAAGACTTTTCCAATATAGCTAAGCCTTTTTGCAACCTTTTGGAGAAAGACGTTCAATTTACTTTTGATGAATCATGCCGGGTTGCATTTGAGGAACTGAAGAAGAAATTAGTGTCAACTCTAGTGATTACACTCCAAATTGAAACTTACCTTTTGGACTCATGTGTGACACTAGTGATTATACTGTGGGTACAGTTTTGGGGCAGAGAAAGGACAAGGTGATTTGCTCTATTTATTATGCTAGAAAAACACTTAATGATGGGCAACTAAACTACACCACAATGGAAAAAGAGCTTCTAGCTGTGGTATTTGCATTCGATAAGTTTTGAGCATGTTTGGTGGGCACTAAGGTTATAGTTTATATAGATCACTCTGTAATTAAATACTTAGTGAGCAAGAAGGATGCAAAACCACAGTTGATTAAGTGGGTCTTGCTGTTGCAAGAGTTTGATCTGGAGATTCGTGATAAGAAAGGTGTAGAGAATCAAGTTACAGATTACCTTTTTAGACTTGGAAATGAAGAATGTCTAGCTGAACTGATTACAATTAGAGAAACATTTTCATATGAGCAGTTTTTTTCTACCACAACTCAATCATGTCCATGGTATACTGACATGGTGAACTACATAGTGGGTGATGTGTTGCCCCCTGATCTAACTTCTCAGAAAAAGTAGAAATTCTTGTATGATGTTAGGCACTATCTCTGGGATAAGTCATTTTTGTTTAAACAGTGTCCATACCATATGTTGAGCAGGTGCGTGCCTATGGAGGAAGTGGAGCAGATTTTGAACTAATGTCATGCTTCTCCGTATGGTGGACATTATAGTGGTGAGAGGACGGCTGCTAAGGTGCTCCAGTTTGGCTTTTATTAGTCATCTCTCTTTAAAGATGCACATTTCCATGTGCAAAGATGTGATCGGTGTCAAAAGTTGATGAATATCTCGAGGAGGAATGAGATGCCCCTCAATTTCATTTTAGAAGTTGAGATTTTTTACGTTTAGGGCATTGACTTCATTAGCCCTTTTATTCCCTACTTTGGGAACTAGTATGTTCTTGTGGCAGTGGACTATGTGTCCAAGTGGGTGGAAGCATATGCATTTTCTACCAATGATTCTAAGGTAGTGATTAACTTCTTGAAAAAGCAGATCTTCACTTAGTTTAGAACACGTAGAGCCATATTCAGTGACAGAAGGTCACATTTCTGCAATAAACATTTTGAAGTCCTCCTCGTCAAGTATAGGGTAACACATCAGATGGCCACTACTTATCACCCACAGACAAGCGGGTAAGTAGAGATATCCAATCGTGAAATCAAGCAAATCTTAGAAAAGACGGTGTGTCCATCCAGAAAGGATTGGTCAAAAAGACTGGATGATGCATTGTAGGCGTATAGGACAACTTATAAGATCCCCATTGGTATGTCTCCATTCAAGCTGGTATTTGGGAAGGCATTCCATTTGCCGGTTGAGCTTGAACATAATGCTTACTAGGCAATCAAGCAACTAAACTTCAATTTGCAAGCTGCTGGTGAGAAAAGACTTTTGCAGCTTAATGAACTGGATGAATTTAGATTGCAAGCCTATGAGAATGCAAAATTGTACAAGGAGAAGGTGAAATTCTGGCATGACAAGAAGATTGTGCAGAAAAGATTTGAAGAAGGTTAACAAGTCCTCATTTATAACTCCAGGCTCAAGCTATTCCCTGGAAAGCTTAAATCAAGGTGGTCGGGGCCATTTGTGGTAATTAAAGTGTTCCTCCATGGAGCCATAGAGATTGCTCCACTGGATGGTTTATCAAACTTTAAGGTTAATGGCCAATGCCTAAAACCTTACTATGGAAGAAAGATTAATAGGGAGAAGACCTCCCTCACTTTGAAAACTCCAACTTGAGGTCTGCAAAGTCCTGCCAAGACTATAAATAAGGCCCTTTTTCGGAGGGAACCCAAATGTTTAATCTTTTGAGTTTTAAGTCATTAATATGTTAGTATGTTGATTTTGTAGTTTGACCAAGTTTTTGTTGTACAAACTATTATACAGATAGACCTCTCACGCCGCGGCGTGAGACTTGTCACACTGTGGCGTAAGGGGTCATTATTAGTGCATTAGCCAAAATCCAGAGAGTAGAGCGTCGCGACGCGTAAATAATGCACACTGCATCGTGGGTGTTAATATGTGTGTGTGTGTGTGTGTGTGTGTATGTATGTATATAATTAAATAAATAATAATTTAAAATTTTTCTAGTGAGAATTAATGCACGTCGTGTATATATATATGTGTGTGTGTGTGTGTATGTGTGTGTGTGTGTGTGTGTGTGTGTGTGTGTGTGTGTGTATGTGTGTGTGTGTGTGTGTGTGTGTGTGTGTGTGTGTGTGTGTGCATGTATATGTGTGTGTGTGTGTGTGTGTGTATGTGTATAATTAAACAAATAATAATTTTAAATTTTTTCTGGTGAGAATTAATGCACGTTGCGGCATATGTATGTTAAATAGTGTTAAATGTCGTAGTGTTTTGTGCTTTTTTCCAGTCTCTCTTTAGATTTCTTCAATTTTCTCTGTTCTCAGTCCTTCTGTTTTGATTCCTGCAACGTTCTCCCCCTTTCTCAACCTTCATTATTTTTTTTTCAAGGTAAGTGTTATGTTAATTTATTTATTTTGCTAGTTAGTTATTGTTTCAATCTTGTTTTCTGCTTATGTTTATTTTGGTGCTTGCACCGCAGCATGATTCATGTAACGCTGCGGCATGTGTTTGAATTTTGATGAGTGCCACAACATGTGTTTGAATTTTGATGAGTGTCATGGCTTGGATCACCAATGTCGCAGCATAGTGATGAATTTTTGTTTAGTGCCGCAACGAGCCATGTGAACGTCGCAACGTGGGTTCGAATTTGATTGAGTGTCGCGACGTGGTTCACCAATGTCACGGCGTGATATGTATTTTACTTTGAATGTCGCAGTGTGATTGCTATACGCCGCAGCGTACGTTTAAAGTTATATGAATGTCGTTGTGCAGGTTTGAACGTCGCCATGTGAGAACCCAATTTTTGCAGAATTGACTGTTTTACATTTTTCTTACTTTTTAATTCTCAATTCTCACATTTTACTTCTTTTGGTAGGTTTAGGTACATCAAGGCTCCTAAACGCCAATGTGGATCTAGCAGCCGAGGCAATATGGAGCCTTCTCCCTTTTCTCTTGAGTATGACAGGAGGAGATTTGTATCAGCTACCTTGGCTCAGATGTTTACCGTCCTTGCAACACCCTCCTCAGGGTATCACATTTAAGGACTAAAACTTCAAAACTTAACCCAAGATGTAAAAGGCTTAATCTTGTAAAATATGGATTTCAAATTTTCTTTCTCGAAAACATAAATTTAAACATAACAAAGACAACACAGGATGTAATACTAAATAATTACACATCAAAATATACATAAGACTTGTGCTCAAAAGGCTTATATACAAACTGTTTAACAAAACATAAACTAGCCCAAGTCTAAAAACCTAGGGAGTAGGGTTCTCCATTGGATCCTCCTCCTCGGAATCCTCGCCAAACAAAACCCTCAATAAGGGTAAGATCTCATGGGCAGGTGTCCTAGCAAATGACACCACAGAGTCCTGATCTTCCCCTGGGATGTAATGTAGATCACCCCACAACTCCCTAATGGGTATAACAAACTCCAAACGTACGGAGACGTCAAGAGAGAAGAAAAGAACCCCATCGCGGGTCCTACACATAGATAGAGTCATGTCCCCTACATATCTAACACGCTCAGTATCCCAGTTGATACATCAGGCATCAGTACCTTCGTGGAATTGGACTCTGACAAAACCAACAAAATCTCTTCTCGCCGCCATCGCAGAGAATCAACGCAAACAGAAAGGATGTGATCCTTTTTCATCTTCCCCACAGTCTTTATCAAATATAAACATAAAACATAATAACATAACAGAGAGGTGAGATTCCCCTACATCAATACTAACATGGCAGCATAGAAACAACATTGACAAATAATGTCATTCAAATACAGATATTAACCAACAAAATCATGATAAATAATCAATTCAATAAATAATTCAACAAATAAATATTGCACCAGCAGGTCAAATACTATGCGTATGCACAATGGACCAATTTCCTACTCTATGGAGCTAAACACAATTTCGGAGAGAATGATTCAGAAGATATGTCTGTATCTTGTCAGCCTCAATTCAAGTGCTATAATTTCTCAATTTGAACATCTTGGCTTATACAAGACAATCTACACCAGATTGTGAATAGAATAGTGTCTGGTCGAGATCGTCAGTGCGTTGCACAATCACCACAGCCTAGTGGAGCTACCAACTGTAACGCCCCTTTTTTCTTACCTCACGAAGAAGGAATGTCACACCATAATAATTTGAAACATAAAACGAAATAAATTGTGAAAAATAATAATGAGTTTAAATCTCATAGACCTGGTTCATTTTATAGATGTATAGGTTTCTTTCTTAATGGCATTATATTCTTTTATTATTATTTTTTGTTTAAATTGCATTATTACCAAGTTGCGTCAAAAAGTTAATTCAAAGGTTCTTTTCGTAGCGAGATGATAATTGAAACGGTCGCAGTGAAAATCGACATAAAATAAGCCATACATCTAAACATAACATACATATATATATATATATATATATATATATATATATATATATATATATATATATATATATATATATATATATACATTATATATATATATACATAGATATATATATATATATATATATAATTTTTTTTTATATGCAACAGCCTGTTTAATTACATCATGATTTACACAAAAAGCAAAAGATATACCACCCGAGATAATACAAATATACACCCATCAAATATAGCAAAACGTCAGGCTTCCCCAAAAAGATAAACGGTTAGCCATCAGTAGCCACTGACAGTATCAACCCCTAAGACTGACGAGAAGGGACCGTAGCAGGGTCCTCCTCATCCGATGAAATTGCCATTAGAGCGACCGAGTTTCGGGCAGAAGCCTGAGCAGTGGAGAGGAAATAGTCCTCTTGTGGAGTATAATAAAGATCCTCCCACAAATCTCTGACAGGCAGGTAGAATTCCAGAAAAACAAAAGCAGTGAAATCAAAAATAGACGGGTCATAGCGACCCCAAGTTAGAGACACCGTCAGCTCCCCACGATAAACGCATCGGTCCGTCTGCACATTTATGTGCCAGCAATTGGGGCCTCTATGAAAAGTCACCCTAGTATACCCCAAAAATTGTCGTGGGCGTGACGACATCCTCAGCAAGCTCTAGTCGTAGTATGGCCAAAATCCCGAAAACTCAGGCGTTTCCTTTTCTTCCTCACGAACGTCTTCTCAAAAGTACACAAATAAATAGGAATATCGAAATATAGAAAGAGGTGAAACACCTAACTTTCATTACTAAAAAGGCAGCAAGAAAACAGAACGACGTTGGATACCCACATAGCATTACAGCATATATATTCATCAACAGTAATAATAAAATTGACAGTAAAGTAAAACGACTGTAAATAATAGTAAGAATTACAATAACAGGCAGATAACAGTAATATCCCTAGCAGTCAATAGTCTAAAGATCAAATAACTATTGCAGTAGTAAGAATAGATATTTTCACAGTTATAAATGCTCATGCTTGATGGATTATGAGACTGACAATTCACAATGCATATGGTACCAAGTTCCTACTCCATGGAGCTAGACACTAGCATTTCGGAGAGAATGATCAAAGAGTTATGCCAGTATCTCGGTAGCCTAAAAATAGTGTGCTTCATCTCATAAAAATATTTACACAATTGGCTTATACATGGCACCTCAACAGTTGATCGCGATATAGGACAGCGTCTCGGTCCAGATCGTCGGTGTGTTTGCATCGGTCTATCCCACGACCCCAGTGGAGCTACCACTGAATATTGTGAGACACCCACACCCCGACGGGTGTTTGCGTTGGGTAGTTCTTCTCATGCACTCACAATTGTCTTGAGGCATAAGGCACCACTTTTCCGCCTTGCATAAGGACACAACCCAATCCTTGATATGAAGCGTCATAATATACTTCGAATGGTTCACTTGGATCAAGTAAAACCTAACACTGGTGAAGTAGTTAGTCTCCTTTTCAACTCTTGAAAACTTCCTTCGTAAGCATCCGTCCACTCAAAAGCCTGATTCTTCCTTGTGAGTTAGGTGAGAGGTCCGGCAATCTTAGAGAACCCTTCGATGAACCTCCGGTATTATCCGGCTAATCTAGCAAAGTTTTGAATCTCGGTCACCATTTTTGGTCTTTCCCACTGTAGAACAGCTTCCACTTTTGATGGGTCTACAACAATTTCTTCCTTTGAAATCACATGGCCCAAGAATTTAACTTCGTCCAACCAGAATTCACACTTTGACAACTTGGCGTACAACTCTTTCTCCTTCAAGATCTGAAGAACTATACTGAGATGTTCAACATGATCCTCCTGATTTTGCGAATAGATCAAGATATCGTCGATGAAGACAACGACGAATCTATCCAAATAAGGACAGAAGATTCTATTCAAATAATCCATGAAAATAGCAGGTGCATTAGTCACACCAAAAGGGCATCACTAGGTACTCGTAGTGTCCATAACGAGTACAAAAAGTCATTTTGGGATTGTCTTCCAATTTTACTCTGATCTGATGGTAGCCTCATCGCAAATTTATATTAGAAAACAATGCCGCTCCTTTCAGTTGATCCATTAGGTCGTCTATCCTTGGTAATGGATACTTGTTCTTGATTGTGACTTTATTCAGCTGACGGTAGTCCACACACAATCGTGAAGTACCATCCCTCTTCTTAACTAGCAGTACCGGTGCTCCCCAAGGTGATACACTAGGTCTAACCAATTATTTCTCCAAAAGCTCTTCCAATTGCTTCTTGAGCTCAATTAGCTCTGCTGGCGACATTCTGTAGGGTGCTATGGAAATAGGACCAGCTTCTGGCACAAGGTCGATGGTAAACTCAATCTCCTGCTCCAATGGTATACCAAGTACATCTTCAGAAAAAACTTCAGGAAATTCTTTAACCATTGGAATTACAATTACGTCTACCTCATTCTCGATTTACAAAGAAGACAACAGCATGTATCCCCGAGCTCCTTCTTTCAAGAAAGCTTTCACTTGGTTAGCCGTCAAAAATCTAGAATTCTCATCCAAAGGAAAAACTATGGTTTTTCTAAAACAATCTAACAAAACGTGGTTAGTAGATAACCAATCTATTCCTAAAATCACATCTAACTGAGATAGTGGCAAATAGATCAAATCAACAGAAAAGATTCGACCTTCAAAAATCAATGAACAATCCAAACAAACTTTGGTAGTAACAATAGGTTTAGCCGTAGGAGTTGAAACAGTCAAATCAAAAGGCAAATAAGACACAGGTAAACTAAGTCTTTTCACACAGTCGTAGGAAATGAAAGAATGAGTTGTACCAGAGTCATACAGTACAATTAAAAGATTACCCTCTATGAGACCTTCTCCTTCTATAAGATCTTCAGATTGAGAGGCTTCAGCACCACTCAGGGTGTAAACTCTTCCTCCAGCCTGTGGTTTTGCAGTTCTAACAGCATTGACGGAACGCTCCACCTTAGGTTAATTGTAGTCGTGAGAAACGTGTCCAGGTTTCCCGTATTTGAAGCAGATAATTCCTTTAATAGTGTACTCCCTCATGTAGTGATCCTTCTCGCACTTCATGCATCTCGGCGTAGACGTCATTGTTTGACCAGTTCTACCTGGACTTCCTCCAGGACTTCCACCTTGCGGTCTTTGTCGTTGATTTCCAGGTGGTCTAGAATAAGGCTTCTTCTGGTAATGGTTAGCATTACTGCTTCCTCCCCGTTGAGACCAAAAAGGTCCAAAGTTACGGTTTCTTGTGTTCCGCGCCTGGTCTAAGTCTTCCACCTGGCGATATGTATCAAGCAGTTCTGAAAACTGGTTAATCTTAGAAGTGATAACCGCCCTCTTCACATCGTGTCTTAGGCCTTCCTCGAACTTTCGACATTTCCATGCTTCGTTCGGTTGGTGTTGAAAGTAGGTTGAGAATTTGGACAAGCTCTCAAATTGAGTAGCATACTCACTTACCGTCATATTTCCTTGCCGCAAACCAAGAAACTCCATCTTCTTAGCATGTTTGGCACTTTCCGGGAAATATTTATTCAAGAATCTCTCTTTGAACACTTCCCAATTAATTGATTAATTTTCAGCCTCCAATAATCTCTGCTCTCCGGTCCACCAATCTTTTGCATCTCCAATCAACATAAACGCCGCATAAGTCACCTTCTTGTCGTTAGCACAGTTCATGCCCGTGATTATCTTTTCCAGCTCTTTGATCCACAGAGTAGCCTTCTCAGGATCAAATTCTCCTTTAAATTATGGAGGGTTCGTGCGACAAAATTTAGCCAAGTTTTGAGCATCTGTCGTAGCTTCAAGCTGTTGTGCAGTCCTCTCTTGTTGTTGAGCCATCTGCTAGTTTTGTTGTAGCATGGCCTCAGCCATCTTTTGAATTGCCTCAATTGCAGCAGTCATATCTCCTCTGTGAGTTATGCCTCTTTTCAGATTAAGCTATACAAAACACAGAGAAAGTCATATGTATCCTTGCAGAATACCAAACATAGAGAATCACACTGCACAAACAAGACAGTCCAAAACCACATGACCCAAAAGAAAACTTAAACCGGGGCTCTGATACCAAGACAATGTAACGCCCCTTTTTCTTACCACATGAAGAAGGAACATCACACCATAATAATTTGAAACATAAAACAGAATAAATTGCAGAAAATAATAGTGAGTTTAAATCTCATAGACCCGGTTCATTTCATAGATGTATAGGTTCCTTTCTAAATAGCATTATATTCTTTTATTATTATTATTTTTGTTTAAATTGCATTATTACCAAGTAGCATCAAAAAGTTAATTCAAAGGTTCTTTTCGTAACGAGATGATAATTGAAACGGTCACAGTGAAAATCGACATAAAATAAACTATACATCCAAACATATATATATATATATATATATATATATATATATATATATATATATATATATATATATATATATGCAACAAACTGTTTAATTACATCATGATTTACACAAAAAGTAAAAGATGTACCCACCCGAGATGATACAAAGATACACCCATCAAATATAGCAAAACATCAAAAAGATAAACGGTTAGCCATCGGTAGCACCGAAAGTATCGACGAGAGAAGGGATCGTAGCAGAGTCCTCCTCAAGGTCCTCCTCATCCGATGAAATTGCCATCGGAGCGACCGAGTTTCGGGCAGAAGCTCGAGCAGTGGAGAGGAAAGAGTCCTCTTATGGAGTATAATAAAGATCCTCCCACAAATCTCTGATAGGCAGGTAGAATTCCGGAAGAACAAAAGCAGTGAAATCGAAAACAGGCGGGTCATAGTGACCCCAAGCTAGAGACATTGTCAGCTCCCCACGATAAATGCATCAGTCCGTCTGCACATTTATGTGCCAACAATCGGGGCCTCCAAGAAAAGTCACCCTAGTATACCCCAAATATCGTCGTGGGTGTGACGACATCCTCAGCAAGCTCTAGTCGTAGTATGGCCAAAATCCCAAAAACTCAGGCGTTTCCTTTTCTTCCTCACGAACATCTTCTCAGAAGTACACAAATAAATAGGAATATCAAAATACAGAAAGAGGTGAGACACCTAGCTTTCATTACCAAAAAGGCAGCAAGAAAATAGAACGGCGTTGGACGCCCACATAGCATTACAGCATATATATTCATCAACAGTAATAATAAAATTGACAGTAAAGCAGAACAATAGTAAATAATAGTAAGAATTACAATAACAGGCAGATAGCAATAATATCCCCAGCAGTCAATAGTCTAAAGATCAAATAATTATTGCAATAGTAAGAACAAATATTTTCACAGTTATAAATGTTCATGCTTGATGGATCATGAGACTGACAATTCACAATGCGTATGGTCCTACTCCATGGAGCTAGACACTAACATTTCAGAGAGAATAATCAAGGAGGTATGCCAGTATCTCGATAGCCTAAACATAGTGTGCTTCATCTTATAAAAATATTTGCGCAATTGGCTTATACAGGCACCTCAATAGTTGATCGCGATATAGGACAACGTCTCGGTCCGGATCATCGATGTGTTTGCATCAGCCTATCCCACGGCCCCAGTGGAGCTACCACTGTCTATTGTGAGACACCCGCATCCTGACGCCCCTAGGGTCAACCACTATAACCCTACGCTTAGTCTACTTGCACCTGCACATAGGTGTTATTCAATCTCCTAGGCATACATCGCCTTTCCAATAATGTCCAACGGACAACATATATGCATGACGACGCAATGTTCATCATGTATGTTTATCAATGATACATTTATCATAAGGCATACCACAATGGCATATGATCATTTCTCAATATCAACATGTGATAATTTTATCAAGTACTTAGTCCCATATAGTGACTCACAATAACATAGAACTAATTCTCAACATCAACATATATATACTTACAGTTCTTCAATTATCACAATTTCATGTTATGGAATCCAACATTTCTAATGTCTTAAATCTTGATCAATTATGAGAACTTTAAGTTAAAGAAACCTTAACAACCGTGGCTCTCCTAAGAGTTATTACTCAATTTAATTCTTCTATCTCATTGTGGATTATGTATACCTCTAAGTCCTTAATTTCTAAAATGCACTAAGGCATCAGTTGAACCCAAAATTTTCTCTAAAAATCGTGGCCTCCCTAGGTCTTCAAAGTTTCAATTTCTTTCGATTTTATGCATTAGTCACTTGATACCTAATCAATCAAATCTTATCTCACACAAAATCAATCCAATCCCTTTAAGTCCAAAGCCAAAACCGTGACCTCACATTAGTGTAGGAAACCCTCAAATTTCCTATTTATTAAACCTAACATTATTAAATATTCCAACACCCCCCAATGCATTCAAAATCATCATTCAATCGTCAACCTCAATCAAGAACACATAAACATGCAAAATCATCAAACAAAGTAGATATTCAAATATGGATTTCTCCATCAACAACCACACAAAGGTCTCCTCACTACCAATAATGGTTGAAGTGAGTAATCTCCCTCTTATCTAAAGGAAGTACATGAAAATGGCCTCCTAGTTGCTTTTTGGTGGTTTCGGTTTTGGGGTCCAAAAACCCTAGAAATTTCAAACACAAAGAATCAATACCAGGCTTTGAAAAAGATGGATCTTTGGTTTCCAATGAAACCATAGAACATGAAAATGAAGAGAAGGAAAAGAAAAAATGAAAACTTTACCTTAAAGTTTGAAGCTTGGTCTTGGAAGACAATGGAGGAGATGATGAATTTTGAAGAAACTCTTCAAATAGAAAGTGTAGAGGATGTTGAGAGAAGTGTAGAAATGATGTTGGTGAGGTGAGAAAGTGAAAGAAAATGGTCACCAATGGGCTACCAAAACCATGAGTGAAGGAGAAGAAGAAGAGAGAAGTTTGAGAGAAATGAAGAAGAACTTCAAGAGAGAGAAAATATTAGATGAAAATGTGATAATTTGAGTGAAAATGGGTTAAGTGTGGGAGCAAAATTTTGCTCCCCTTGGGCAAGCAATGCCGCGGCAATGGGAGAGAGAGAAGAGGGAAAATTGGCTTCCCCAACAAGCCAAGGGCAACTTTGTCATTTGGTGGTCAAAGCTTCTCAAAGAAGCTTTAATTAAAATACAATATATTTGAATTAAAGTGGATTTGATTAGACATAAAGTGGATTACATTAGGATAATGTGATAGGGTTTTTAATATATGATATTATCCAATGGACAATTGTTATAATTGACAGAAGTCAGTATTAATTGTCCAGCGGATAAAATTACACAGCGATTTATTATTTTGTCGGATAAAATTTCTCAAAAAATGTGAAATCTCATAAACCGTGTCCAGTCTCGGGTTTAGTAAGATCTCCCGTTGACGTTTCCACAGATCAAGGTTCTCAGGAAAAATATCTCATTTTCCTGACTCCACTCAGTTTGTACGTAAAATGAAAAATAATATTAAAATATTTCGCGCTCTCAGAAAAATTCAAAAAAATTCTCAAAAATTAAAAATATTAAAAAATGAATATTTATAATAAAATAATAGAATTTTAGGGTGTTACACCAACTGGCCACTTGTGGGACACCCGCGCCCCGACGCCTCCAAATTCAACAAGTGAACCACACTACGCAATTTGCACTCGCACTAAGGTGTAATTCAACTCCTAGGTATACAGCCTTACAATAAGTCTATCAGACTTTACCATGTATGATCAATGACTCAATGCATACACACATATTAATATCATGATTTCCCATAAACATAAGCTACTATTGAGCCAAACAGTCATTAACACTTTCGGGTCCCATTTAAGAGCTCGACAGCACACTGCTGTTATTTTTAATTGCGAAGTTCAAAAATCACCGTACTTAAATTACGTAAAACTCTTATTACACTATTAAGCTTAATTTTGGAACTTTCAAAGTTTAATATAGAATTTAACCTTAGTTCCAATATTTTCTAACTAGGCTCCTCTAAGTAATACTTCCCAATATTTTTCACAAAGAACACAAAAGGAATCCACATTATGTTAATTTAATTAATTCTTTTCCTTTGCCTTTCATAAAATACCTTAAGTTTTTAATTTCTCTGCCAAGCTTATTTTTCCACTCAATAGCCAAAATCCCTCTCTTACTAAATGACCAAATTTTTTGTTCTATCTCTCTTTCATTATTACAAATCCTTAATCAAATTCCTTTTCACCTAAGCATCTAAGTTCCAAATCAACACAAAAGTTTGCCTTGGATACCCTATTTAGAGTCACTTGGCCGTGACCCCTAAGGCCTTTAAATTCGAAAATTGTTATCCTCATCAACAAGAGTCCAAGCATAAAACATACTTCAATTCTCAAAATTTCTACTCAACCAAGGTTATGCATAATATCAAGCCATAAAATCATATAGGGTAAATGATCACAAAATCACCAAAAATTCATACAACTAAGTGAATGAATCCTCACAGGGATCCTTCACTTACAACATACAAATTCGTTTCTCACCACCATGATAGGTTGATGAGGTTAATCTCCCTCTTACCTTAGAGGATGACCAAGAACTCCTTGGGTGTTTTTCTTGAATCAAACTTCCACTTCCAAGATGCTCTTGAAAATGAAAACAACATACAAAAATCAACATCTAAGGCTTGTAATAGAATGACCATGGATCAAAATCATGGTCTAGAAATTGAAAATAAAAGAGAAGTGAAGATGGATGAATTTCACCTCAAAAGCTTTCAAAACCCTAGCTTGAGGAAGTACTTGAAAATGGATGAACTAGATGGTGGTCACAACATGGAAGTGTCTTCAAATGAGGTTTAGATTCAAGAAATGTAGTTGGTTGAAATTAAAGAAGATTGGAGGGTGGATTTTAGGGTGGTAGCTGTAACATCCTGAAAATCATGTTAGGCTTGTAATTAGTTACAAAGGTAATATATTACTTGTTTAACATGTCTCTGAAGGTTTTTGATAAACTGAGTTCGTTTATGCACTTAGTTGCAACACAGAAGTTGAAAAGTAGCTTAAAATGACTCAGATAATAGCATAAGTTGCTAAGTTGAAAGAAATAAACATAGAGAGTTTATTTCTAGGTCACAAATAAGCCAAGTAAGATGTGGTAAAAGTTTCAAGAGAATCAGAGTCAGTTTGGTATTTTTAGGCATACTGGTTGTGCATTTGAATACCGAATGACTAGCAGCAGATATAGAAAATCATGAAAATGGTGAAACAACAATTTAGATGAATCCTATGATTTATTCTAAAGTTGTTGGAAGCTGGGAAACTTGAATTAGCACAATTCGGGTGTCCTTAGCAGATATAAGTTTCAGTGTAGAAACTTAAGTTAATCTTTTTTCTTAATTCCCTCCATGTCCCACCCCCTATTTCTCTCTTCTCCCTCGGCAGAGAACCGAAAAATAGAGAAAGAAGAAAGAAAAGAAAGAAAAGGGAGAAAAGGGAAAAGAAGAAGGGAAGGGGAAAAGAGGAAGAGGAAGATCAATGATCAAGTTCAAGGCTTCAAGTCTTCAAGAGGTAAGGGGATTTCTATTCATTTCTCCCTCTTTGATTATCCTTGAATATAGTTTGGGGTTTTGAATAGAAACAGGGGTTTGGATAGCCAAATCCATGTTCTTAACTTGGTTTTTGATTCCAAGAACTAGGTTAGGATAGCTTAAGCTTAGATAATGCTAGATGGCTAGTTATGGTTCAAGAACAACCTTAGAATCCATAGAAAATGGATTTGAAGAATACTTAAAGTTATGTGATTTTGGACTTAGATCTATGCCCCAAGAGAATTAATAGGTTGTAAAAGAGTTACAACAAGTTTAGAGGCCTAGATTGGTGTTAGAAATCACATAGAAAATGATCTTGAATGATTGGAATTGAGAATTGTTCCAAAGGAACCATTTTCGGATTCTGCAGAATTCTGCAGAATCTAGTGAGCAGTCAGCGATGTTTGCTGCATAACTCGAGCTGTAGAAATCGGAATCACTTGATTCCGGTGCCATTTGAAAGCTAACACATAAGGCTTCATGTGGTAAAAATTTCAGAATTATTGAGCAAGCTAATCAATACCAGTTTCGGTTTGAATCCAAGGAAAATTCTGCAGAAAAAGGCATTCTGGCAGTCAGTAAACCAGATTGCATAATTTCTTGCTCCGATATCGTATGGACATGAAACTGGTACCATTTGAAAGCTAAGACATAAGACTTCATGTGGTAAAAATTTCAGAATTTTCCCACAAGTAGTTGATTCCCAGTTTCAGTTTAAAGTTAGGTCAGAAATGGGTAAATCAGAGAATGCTCTGTTTTGACCTCTACAAAATGTCGCATAACTTTGGCTACACTTAGCCAAATGAGGCAAGGTTTGTGGCATTGGAAAGATATGAGAGAAAGCTAGTTCTCCCTAAAATTTCAGAATTTAAGAAGTTATGATGCATGTTTGGTGCAATCTTGAAAATCTACCTTTTTAGGCAAGATTTGAGGTGTTTTTGAGAAAGTTGGACACTAGAATTTTTAGTAGCACCTTAGGCAACTTAGTGTTGCATTAGATATCACTTAAGATGTGATGAGATGGTGCAATGAAGATAAGTATGCTAGTAGGCATAATAGTATTCACTCTAGTAGAGAATTAGAAAGGTGTGAACCTTAGAATATCCAAGAGAAGTATATTTAAAGTTGTATGAACGCTCTCATAGAGGTAGAGCTAGTAGTGCAAGTATAGAGATTATGTAGTGGTTATGCAAGAGTTAGGCATAACACCACATTATGCACAGACATTCATACATTTATACATTTGCATTTCTAAGAAAAGTTAAGGCAAGGAAAATTGAGAAAAAGGTTAGTTCACAGTTCAGAAAGTGGGTTAAGGAGGTAACATATTCCCTCCCCACTGTAAAGAGGAATAGCATATTCATGACATTCATGACATTGTATTCACAGAAAGAGAGATGGTAGGTTATAGGAGGTTATATATTCCCTCCCTACCATAAAGAGGAATAGTAAGTTCATGACATTGTAAATCTCTGAGATGGAGATTCATGACATTATTTATGACATTGCACTTACACCATCACATATTCTTGTTTGAGCATAATCATACCTCATATTCTGCATCATAATATCATTGCATTACTTGACGTGTGATTATTATTGTGTTTGGTGATTCCTTGTGTTTGTGCGTGGTTGCTCAATGTTATTGTTCCATTGTATGGGCGGTGGTTCAATATCATTGATTATTACCTTCTGAACATGCATTGACAGTTGTATGGGCAACTATCTTATCTTGTAAAGAGGAATTAGTTCAGAGTTATGACTATACTGGGAACATTACATAAAGAGAGAATGTGTATGTTCCTAGAGTAAAGAATAAAAATTCGAAGGATTATACTGATTTATTTATGATGTTATGATTGAGTAAGGAATAATGATTTAATTGCTAGTTAAAGTTTCATTTCAGATATTTATGGGTTGTATGATATTATACGACTGCTGGTATTGGTACACTTATACTGAGAATTATGAATTCTCATCCCATGTGTTCCATGTAAATCCAGATTGAAGATTCAAAGACAATGGGAAGATAAAGCATGAAGACTAGTATAGTTATTTTCATGATTAGTAGATAGATTTTTTTTCCATGTATATGAGATTAAGGATGTAAAAGAAAATCAGGTAGGTAATAGTGAAAAGTTTTGTATATAAGTGGATATTGTTTCCACAAGGCTCTCCATAATGATTTATTTGTATAAATGTTATGGATTAGTTTATGAATAAGTTAGAAGTAGCATAACTAATACTGTTTATCCAGGTATATGTCAGGTATACTAGGATTTCAGTATTAGGATGTTACAGTAGCCGTTAGCTCCCAAGAGAGAAAATGAGAGAAAAAGTGAGAGAGAAAATGTGTAGCCTTTTTGGTTCATGAAAGATGAAAATGGAAATTAAGGATGAAAGATAGAAAATGAGTTAAGTGGAAACTTACTCTAGAAGCCTCCTTGGAGCCTTCTTGGCCGTGAGCCTCTCTTAGTGAAGGTGTCCAAAGCTTCTCCTACAAGCTTGTCTCAAAACTTGCTTAGGAAGCTTTCTTCCTATTGGTCCAAAAAAAGGTAAGTTACATGGTGGGCCATGGTTTCCCACCATAAAGCAAACATCAAAGAGAGTAACTAGACATTAACCGATAGTTATTAACTAATGGACAAAAGTGACAGATAACAAAATCAGTATTTATTGTCTAATGGATAATAGAACGTACCTAGATTTTATTTACAAATTTTATTTACAAATAAAATCTAAGAATATAAAAACTTCAAAAACTGTCTCCAGTCTTGGGTTTAGTAAGCTCGCCCGGCCCCTCTTCAACAGACCATTTTTTTAAAAAAATAATATTAAAATAATCAAAATAAGTCAAATAATTCATAAAATCACAAAAATCATAAAAATCACAGATAACCGAAAAACAAGAAAAGAAAAAGAAATTGGGGTGTTACAGTCCTAGTAACCAGACCTCTTATACCGGAGCGCAGATTCTCCTTCTCTAGGGCCATACATTAGGAGATTAAGGGGTTGCTTAACCAGCTCAACTAGAGCCAGTTTGCACAACACCTGGAGGCTTATGCAGCCCTCCCCTTCATTCACGAGTTCTATGCGAACACGACCTTCGCTGGAGAGGAGAGCGCGATTGTACACGTGTGGGGGAAGAACGTTTCTTATATAGCGGTAGCTATTCGAGCTGCCTTGAGTCTGCCTAAGCCCTCTGTCATTTGCGAGTATGCTGCATTCAGCAGACGAGAGCTGGAGAAGGACATTGGCCTGACCATAATCACTGCCAGGATCTTCACACTCGAGTCTCAGTCAGTAGTCTGGACCATGAGCATCCAAACAAACACACCATGATTCTTCCCCAAATCTTGTTTGACATCTATGGCCCAGGTTTGGTACCACTTCATTAGTACCCTTATCTGCCATCAAACAACCTATCAGAGGTGACACGCGATCAAGCCATTCTCATCTATACCATCCTGGAGCGTAGAACCATTGATGTCGCCCAGATCATATTTTACCAGATCAGGAGGGTGATACGAGAGCTGAGGAGCCTCTTCTTTCCATACATGATCCACACACTCTGCAACAGACAACATGTGGAGTGGGGGCCACATGAGGAGCTCTCTGATGTCAAACAGCCCCTCAACAATGCTTTTATTGAGAGGGTGGGAAGAGTAGCAGTCCCGGCACCTACCAGACAGAGATAGGCTCTAAAGAGCCTAGAGTGGCTCCTCTGCCTGATGAGGTTGTCTTGCGGGCTCAGGTGGCATATCTGGTGGTCGTGCAAACTTAAATGATCGAGACTATCTGGCAGATGGCCGAGCGATTGAGGCTCCTGATAGACAATTTTCCTATCCCACAGTTCCTGCCCCAGGCTATAGCTGACCTTCCCCAACCACAGCAGGATCCTCAGGAGGCTGATCATGAGGATAACGACGATGAGGATAAGGATGACTAGCCCTATTTCATACAGGACATTTTCTTTCATTGTATTTTATTCTACTTTTTGTACAGAAAGGACATTATTTTCCATAGGTTTAGGGGAAGGCATTATAACATGTTTGTATGCTTTTGGGATTGTATGTCTTTAATGTTAAAAAACATGTTATAATGTTAGAAATTGTTTTATTATTAGTGGATATTGTATATATTTTTATGCCTATATGTAGTGTTATAGTATATTATGTTGCAAGTATTTAGTTTTTATGTTTTAATGTCTAATAGCATAATGAATGCATGTTTTGAATATTCAACTTAAATTCGAATATGTTAAAATACAATGGAGTAAATTGTAACGCACCTAAATATAACAACCGCAGCGTAATCGTCATTACACCACAATTACTAAATCCAGGTGTGTCACAGTCATGATAACATAAATTTCAAAATTTACAAGTTTTTTTTTTTTTTGCATTTATGCATAAGTAGAAAATACGAGCCTCGAATGAGATATAAATATATTGACTCATCAACGAATACAACATTATTTGATACAAAATTATATATATCCAAAATTAATGCATAAAGTAGAATTACACAATATCGAATTTAAACCTTTCATTACATAACATAAACTACTAAGTAAAGGTTCAGCCTTCACTGAAGTCGAACACGTGAATGGAAAGATCCTGCACTTAATCTTCCTCGGTATCTCTGACGGATAAGACTCGCCCTTGCGATATCTCCAAAGGAAAAAAAGTACAAACCTATGTCATAACTGAAACCTCTCTAAGGAAGAGATGACGGTTACCCCACATTTCCCCAATGGGTATAGGGAACTCCACACGTAATGGAACATAGGCGATGTTAGTCCCATCGCCGGGTTCATCTCCACACTGTACCAGGGTTACATCTCCCACGTATACGACAAGTCCTACTTCACGTTCGAAGTGTCAGGCTTCCGAGCCTTGGAGAAATCGTATCCAAGTGCGAAACATGTAGGGTGTTGGGGACGTCATCACCAGGAAGTAGAAATCGATCCTCGAGTACAACTAATCGAGTCCACTTGCACTCTTCTCTGTTTTTATCCAATTTGACATAGAACAGGGTAATACAAGAAAGAAGTGAGACACTCATCTTTCATTACCACTATGGCAGTAAGAAAACAGCATAGCACAAAGCGCCGACAAAGCAATACAGTTCATACATTTATTAACATCAACAGCGGAATTTAAACCGAAAGTAGTTTAATTATAAGCAATAATAAGAATCAATATTAACAGTGGCATTCGTAATAAAAGCAAAACAGCAGCAGGCAATAGCAAGGTTCGACAGCATCAGACAAATCACAATAATATTTCCAGAAACCAGCACAATGATCAGATAATCATTTACAGAAGTAAAATAGTTACTTTAACAGATATTCATGCTCAACAACTTATGAAACTGACAATGAATGATGCACAATGCATTATGGTACCAAATCCTACTCCATGGAGCTAAACATTAACCTTTTCAAAGTGAATGATCAAGTAGTAATGACAGTATATCGTTAGCCTTAAAAAATAGTGTGCTTCATCTCATAAAATGTTTGCGCATCATGGCTTATACGTGGCACCTCAACAGTTGATCGCGACATAGGACAGCTTCTCAGTCCCGATCGTCGGTGTGTTTGCATCGGTCTACCCCACAGCACAGAGGAGCTCTTAACTGTCCATGATGAGGCACCTATACCCCGACGCCCCCAGGGCCAACAACATATGGCACCTATGCTTAGTCTGTTCGCACCCGCACATAGGTGTTATTCTACTCTTAGGTATACATATGCATGACGATGCAATGTCAAGTCATGTATGTTTATCAATGATTCATTCATCACGTACAATACATATGCATGACGACGCAATGTCCAGTCATGCATGTTTATCAATGATGTGTTCATCATATACAATACCACAACGGTATATAGTCTTTATCAAATTACATATGCATGACGACTCAATGTCCAATCATGTATGTTTATCAATGATACATTCATCGTATAGAATACCACAATGGCATATAAGCATGCACCAACATCAACATGTCATTTCTCATCGAGGATTAAACCAACCAGTATATAACCCTTCATAGGGACTCACAACACATAGAGTCAAATCTCAATATCAATATATATTATGGCTTATCATAACCACTATTTCCCACTAAGGGTTTAACAATTCTAAGAATCTAAATCTTGATCAATTATGCAAATCTTTAGGTTAACTAACCCATAGAAACCTTGGCCTCACATGCCTTCAAGGTTCTAAATTCCTTCCCATATTATTCACTAGTCTCTTGATACCAATCATTTAGTTTTGATTTCACATGGGATTAATTCAATTCATCATCGTCATTAAGTATTCATGGTTTATCAACTACCACAATGTCCTTAGTAGGGATACTTATTTTCAAGTCTTAAGTCTTTGGTCAATTATGAAAAGGTTAGGGTAATTAACCTTTTAAAACTATGGTCTTCTCAAATACCATTACTCACTTTAATTCTTTCGCTTCATCAAAGATTATGCAAATTTCTAATTCTTCAATCTCCAAGGGTGCACCAAGGCATCACTTGAACTCAAATCTTTCTCTCTAAAATCGTGGTCCCTCAAAGTTCTCAAAATCTCAATTCCTCTCCATTTTATGTAATGGTTTCTTGTTATCAAATCACTATAATTTTAGTTCACCAAAGTCAATTTCATCCCTCATGATTCCAAGCCAAAACCGTGGCCTTCTTTAGTCTTTAAATTTTCATTCTTTCACTATATTATGTATTGGTTACTTGATACTTAATCACTTAAATTTCTATTTCTCACAAGATCAATCCAATTGCCTAAGGTCCATGCCAAAACCGTGGCTTCATGGTATCCAATGTCCAATTTTTCTTTCCACTTTTATGCATTAGTTTTCTTAATATTAGTTCACTTAAATTTAGTTTATCAAAATTAATCCAATTACCTCTTTATCAAGATCAAAACCGTGGCTTCATGGGGGGTAGTAGACCCTTAGAATTTGACATTCATAAATTTTCATTATCATCATTTAACATTTAATTTCATAGCTTCCTTTTATTATGTGCAAAACAAATTTATCATTCAAGAATCATCTCAAAACCGTGGCATCAAGTTAAGGCAGGAAACTCCATATTTTTCATTTAACAACCCTAACTTGATCAAGCACATTTAATACATTAAACATATTCAAGAGCACAAATCAAACATTAATCAAATTGAAGAACACTATATCATACAAATTTACAAATCAAGTAGCATGCAAAGATGGATTTCCCCATCAACATACATACAAAGTTCCCTCACCACCATAAATGGTTGAAGTGAGTAATCTCCCTCTTACCTAGAGGAGACAATGCAAGGAAACAAACTCCTTGGTTCTTTGATTTGCAAATTCGGATTCCACCTTCAAGAGAACCATAAAATGGTCAAATTTTCATAATCACAAACTAAGGATTGAAAAGAATGATCCTTGGTCACATAGGTGACCAAGGAAAATGAAATTGAGAAGTGAATGTGAAGAACTTTACCTAAAGCCTTAAGCTTGAACTCCTTGAGATTTCTTTTTAGTGATTTTCGGATTCCACTCACCCAAGAACCCTAGAGTGTTTAAAATCACTCACATCACACATCAATGCTCAAAAGAGAAGCCCTTGGTCACATAGTAACCAAGGAAAACAAAAATGAGAAGAAATAGGAGAGAAATCAAGAATCTTCACCTTGGAAGACAATGGAGACAAGGTTGGATTTTGGGCAACCTTTCTAAATGAAACTTGTAGAGAAGATGTAGGTGAGTGTAGAAATGTGTTTAGTGAAGAGAAAAATCAAAAAGCTTGGTCATCCATGGAAGAGTGATTTTCGGATTTGGAGAAGGAGAGGTAGAAAGGTTGGATTTTTGAAGAGATTTTCTAAAGAGAAAGTGTAGAGGAGGTTGAGAGAAGTCTAGAAATGGTGTTTATGGAGAGAAAAGTGAAGAGAAAGCTCTCCAATGGTGGCTGGAAATTTTAGATTCAAGAAGAGGTGGAGAGAAAATGGAGGTAGAAATAGAAAATGAAGAAACTTTCTAAACAAAGAAGGTAGAGGAAGTGAAGATGAGTGTAGAAATGAGCTTGGAGAGGAGAAAAGATGAACAAAAATGGTGGAGGAGAAGGGCTGAATTTCATGGCTATGGTGGAGGTAGAGAGAAGGAGGAGAAAAAGATGAAGAAGATGAAGTGAAGAGAGAGAAGTGAATAGGTAAAGTGAATTAGGGTTTGATATGTTAAAGTGAGTAGTGTAATTTGGTCTCCAATTTTCCCAAAGGGGCTGCCAACCGTAGCCTTCATGAGTGAGTGGGAGGGAGTGTTTTGTCTTTTCCATGCAATTAGAGTGGGTAATTTGGTCATTTGGTCAAAGCTTCTAGAAGAAGCTTCATAAATAAGATTCAAAATTTGAATTAAAGTAAGGTTGATTTGACATAAAATGGATTGCATTGGAATAAGGTGATAGGATCTCTAATGCATGCTATTATCCAATGGATAATAGTTACAGTCGACAGAAGTCAGTATTAATTCATCTGACAGATGAAATTTACACAGTATTTTGTTATTTTATCTGTTAAATTTCTTAAAAAACGTGAAACCTTGTAAACTATGTCTGGCCTCGGGTTTAGTAAGATCTCCCGTCGATATTTCCATAGTTCAAGGTTCTCGGAAAAAATATTTCATTTTCCCTGCTCTGCTCAGTGCGCACGTAAAATGAGAAATATATTAAAATATACAACGTCTCTGGAAAAATTATAGGAAATTCCCATAAATTACAAATATTATAAAAAAACTATTCGTTACAAAATTTTTCCACTTTTGAAACGTTACGATTGTTTACCCAACTCTGCTCAATATGTACATAAAACGAGAAATATATTAAAATATTCGACGTTTCTAGAAAAATTCTAGAAAATTCTCAAAAATCACAAATATTGTAAAACGACTATTCGTCATAAAATTTTCTAACTTTTGAAACGTTACAGTTGTTTTCCATCTCTGCCCAATGTGCACGTAAAATGAGAAATAATATTAAAATATTCTGCGTCCTCAGAAAAATTCTCAAAAATCTCAAATATTGTAAAATGATTATTTATCCTAAAATTATTAATTTTCGGGATGTTACATAAATAAATACTAATAAGTTATGATAACATCTGAAGGAACATATAACTGCGAAAATCTCATTCAAGATACAATTGTCATTCCCTTTCGCATAATGGGTCGAATGTTTATCACTTTTGAGCACATGAAGGTTTATATGTATGATGGGTAATTGATGGAAATATTTTAATGTATATCATGTGCCAATTGCTAGTGAGTTTTTGATTGTCCTATGATATTAGTGGTTGCAAATTGCCTATTTTTAAGCAAAACCATATGCGATAAAGACGCATATTTAACAATCTAGTCGCTTTTCAAATGCATGATTTCGCTTCCACTCGTATGCCTGTGTAAATTTGAATATTATAGGAATGTTGTCTAGAGAATGTTTATGAATAGTTCATGTTGAGGTTTTGATTGTCTTTGAAATTGTGTTTAAACTCTCTTTAATCAAAATCCTAGATTGCGCTTGATTGAGGAAATGATTAAGGCATTGTTTAGACCGGTTAAGCCTGAAAAGCTTACCTTTACATGATCATATCCATAGGTCCCCTTTGAAACTTGATATATGTTTGACCTTATACGTTTTTCATCATCTACATATTCCTTACCATGTAACCATTATAACGCATATGAAAACACTGCATTCTTTCTCCTACCAGATAACTTCACAAAATGTAGTTATTTATGCCTTATATATGTGCTTCATAGATTGCTTAGTCCTTGTATTTATGCATATTTGAAAAGTTCTAGGTTTATATTTGTCAAATGCAATCTGGACACCTTCCTATATGATCTTGAGCAAATTGTGCATATTCTTAAATGATTAAGTGGATTTACAACTTATATTTGACTTGGTGACTTCTCTAATGTAGGATGGGCTCAAAAGTTATGAATTGATGCAAGCCAAGGCCCAACATTGGAGGAGAAAGCCAAGGAAACATTCCAGCAAAGCATGCCGCGGCACTGGGTACATCATGCCGCAGCGTGATGCGCATCACCTGCTGTCAATACTTACACCCGAGGCATGCACGCTGCGGCACAAGGAAGTGCACGCCGCAGCGTGAGGTGGCAAACTAAGCCTATAAATAGATTTTTATTATATTTTCTTAGGATGGTCGTTTAGGGTTAGAGAAGCTGCGGCTTTGTCCTTCATTTCTGAGCAGATTGGAGGCTAAAGGAGCTAAGGTTGGAGGCTATCTTCCTCATGAAGGGAGATTCAAGTATCAATGACAATATTTATAAGCCTTTCCTCCTTTCTCCCTTTCTCTCTTCTCTTCCATTATCTTGAACATGTATTTTATGATTCTATTTTTGTGTTCAATGATGTAGCAGTTGTTTTAAGGAACTCTTTGAATCCTTTTATGATATTAATGATTTTGCCTCTGTAACATCCCAGAAAAACATATTAGACTTTTATATGTGTACAAAGGTAGCATATAAGTTGTTTGATATGTCAGTAAAGATTTGTGACAAACAGAGTTAATTTAGGTACTTTACTGCAATACAGAGTGTGGAAAGTGGCCTATAATGACTCAGTAAATAGCATAAATTGCTATTTAAAGGGAAACAAGTTTAGATAATTTGTTTTTAGGTCACAAATAAGTTAAATAAGGTGTGGTTAAAGTTTCAAGAGAATCAGAGTCAGTTTGGTATTTTTAGGCTTACTGGTTGTGCATTTTAATACCGAATGACTAGCAGCAGATATAGAAAATGATGAGAATTGTGAAACAATAATTTAGATGAATCGTATGATTTATTCTAAAGTTGTTGGAAGCTGGAAAACTTGAATTAGCATAATTCGGGTGTCCTTAGTAGATATAAGTTTCAATGTAAAAACTTAAGTTAATCTTTTCTCTTAATTCCCTCCATGTCCTACCCTCTATATCTCTCTTCTTTCTCGGCAGAATGAAGAAAAATAGAGAAAGAAAGAAAAGAAAGAAAAGGGAGAAAGGAGAAAGGGGAAGAAGGAGAGGAAGAAGATCAAGGATTAAACTTCAAGATCAAGAGTCTTCAAGAGGTAGGGTTTTTCTATTCATCTATTCCTTTGATTCATCTTGAATGAACATAGGTTTTGTGAATGGAAATAGGGGTTTGAGTAGTCAAATCCATGCTTTTGGCTTGGTTCTTGATTTCAAGGACTAAGTATGTTTTTAGCTTATTGAGAATAAGATAGATGGATTCATCCATAGATTGGAGCTAGTTGGTTCTTGAGTTTGAACCTAGGTCATGAACAACCAAGACAGTGATTTTTGGTGTTTGATCCAAATCAAGAGGTTTAAGTTAGTGATTGATGTTTCTTAAGTGTTAATGAACTAGTTAGGAACTTAGAATCACTTAGAATCCATGTTTAATGATTGAGATATGATAGGATAATTAATAGAACAAGAAACACGGCTGTTTTTTTACTCCGAGAGTCTTTGTTTTGCAGTGTGGTATTCGAATACCAAGGTTAGTATTCGAATAAAACATCACAGACAGCTCCAGAAAGTGAATTTTTGTGGGTAGTATTCGAATACCACCAGAGGTATTCGAATAGACCCGAAACATAAAGAAAACTCATTTCTGACAGTCTGTAGTGTTTTTATCATAACTCGAGCTACCGATATCGAAATGAGTTGATTCCAGAGCCATTTGAAAGCTAAGATATAAGGCTATTTGCCTATAAAATTTTAGAATCATTGAAGTTAGGATGTACCTCTAGTGCATTTATGAAAATTAGTCTTTTTAAGGGTCCAGAGCAGATTTCATCAAAGATGTTATTTTGATGATTTGAAATCCCTAGTTGTTAAGATCCTTTGTTTATGCTTAGTAAAGATTGTTGAGACACTTGAGAGGTTATTTCTTTGAGAGAAAGACCTAGTGGCATACAAAGGGAGATACAAGAAAAGTGAGTGCATCCATTAGTCATGGATTGCCAGAGATCAAGAGTTTAGCTTCTTAAGTAACTTAAAGTTGCTGAGATGTCACAAGAGAGGTGATAAGAGATTTAAGAAGCGAGATGGCATTAGTAGAGTGCCATAGTGCCTAAGTGGCAAAAGTTAAGGGCCAAGGTGCCAAGATGGCAATAGTGGAGTGCCATAGTGCCTAAGTGGCAAGAGTTAAGAGCCAAGGTGCCGAGTTGGCAAAAGTTAAGTACCATAGACCCTAGCTGGCAAGGGTGAATGCCATAGTGCATGAAGAGCTCTCAAAGAGTGAAAGAGAGTTAGTAATGCAAGGACAACAGTGTACTAAGTCTAGTTGGCATTAGTTTAATGTCGTAGTGCATGAAATGCTCCCACAGAGAAGAGGTGGAGTTAGTAATGCAAGATGGACTTAGTACGAGACCATGTGGTAGTTATGTTAGAGTTACGGCATAACTCCGCATTACACACACTTCACATTTCACATAAGCTTGCTATTCCTAGACAGCAGATGGTGGAGGCATCCACTCAGTTTATGGTAGGTTATAGGAGGTTACATGATATGATTGTAGACTCCCTCCCTACTTGGTAGGTTATAGGAGGTTACTTGTTATCGTATCAGATTCCCTCCCTACCTAGGGGTGTAGGAGGTCATGTGTTGTGATGACAAATTTTGTTCCTAAAAGTAGGCTATAAGGGGTCACACGTTATCATGGCAGAATTCCTCTGCGCCTAGGGGAATAGTTAAGTATTCATGACATTGCACCAACACTATCATACACTTTTCTTTGAGCATAAACATTCATCATTCCATCATTGCATTATATAATATTTTGTTTGGTGAATATATTTGTGTAATTGTTATGTATGTGTTACTCTGTGTTATTGGTGACAGCTGTATGGGCGGTTGTCTGGCCGATGATTTCAAATGATTGTATGGGCAGTTGTTTGATATTATCGTGGTTTCTGTTATCAGAACAGAATTATAGTTCGCTTAAGAACGTTACATAAAGAGAGAGTTGTAATTGTTTCTTATGCAGGAAGTATTAGTTCAGTTGGGTTTATTCATTTTGAATGTTTAAACTGCTGGTTTTGGTATACTTATACTGAGAAATGTGATTTCTCACCCCGTTGTTGCCATGTAAATCCAGGTGGAAGTTCATCCAAAGGCAAGAAGAAGAAGTATGAAGACAAAGATAGTTTTTATACTTTCTAGTTTAAAGCTTGTATTTATCTACGTGCTTTTAGTTTGTACAAGAAGTTATGTATACAATGAGCCCTTTTGTGGCAATGTTATATGTATAACTTTTAATTTTCCGCAAGGCTCTCCATTATTATTTGTTTAAATGATATGGATTAGTATAATGTTAAGTTAGAAGTAGCATAACTAATACTGCTTATCCAGGTATATTTTGATATACTAGGTTATCGGTATTAGGGTGTTACAGCCTCTTCTTTGAGTTTATATGTATGCTTGGTTTTGTTCAAACATATTTGTGCTTAATGCTCTTGAGTGCCTGATTAACATTTAAGTGATTTGTTGAAATCTGATGAGCTTAGACATAGGGATTTAGATTTGAGATCGTAGGTATGGTTGATGCATGTTCGACTTCTTTCTCATGGCGGGGATAAGTTGATTCACTAATGGGATAGAAATATATCTCTTAGCCTTGCATAGCGTGTGTTTGAGAATAGATCTTTCATTAGTGGATTTCACTCTGGTTCTCATGGACGTATAGTGAGCTAGGTGAAGGAAGCCAGGGTTAATTGACCTAGACATAGGCTTTTAACTAAAGTAGATTCTCAAGCTAACCTAATAAGTGCATTCATGTGGATGAAGAGGATTGCATATCATTGATTGAAGTAAGACGTGAAGAAGGATTCCCTAGACTCTAGCCATTATCTTTATTGCTTTCCTAGTCTTTAGTTTATATCCTTTTTCCCTATTTCTATGTTCTTGAATAGAATTACTTAAGCTATTGGTTGATATTTAGCATTGGAAATAACTTTATCCTCGTGGGAACGATATCTTACTCTTCATTGTATTACTTGTTCGGCCCGTGCACTTGCGGCCTATTTTGGCACAAACAAGTTTTTGGAGCCATTGTCGAGGATAAGACATTATTTCTATATTGCAAATATTGACAACGAGTTTATGTAGTTCTAATTCACATTTTATTTTAGTTCAGTTCAATAAGTCTATTTGGACAAGTTATGGTCCTTTAGTTTTTATGTTTGTTGTTGTTTTGCATAAATATGTAATAAGTTTAACTTTTATGGTTTTAATATGTTTTTGTTGTACATTCTGTAAATTAGGCTTTTAGACAACTTTTGCAGGTGCTGGAGACCACAATGAAGCAAATTTGGCTGCAACATGGAATCTGTTGTAGAATTTTGGAGTCTTACCTCTCACGCCGCGGTGTGCCAAGCTTACGCCACGGCGTTCTCGGCTCTGTCTTATCAGGATTTCAAACCTAAGAGCTAGACATTGTGGCGCACCAATGTCACGCAGCGGCGCAACACCCTGTTTTGTATTTTCTATTTATTTTTCATGTTTTTCTTTATTTATTAATGCTCAATTCTAATGTGGCAGGTATTTTGACTGGCTCAAGTACCCCATACCTTTTGTACGAGAAGGACACAATTTCATTTTGGTTTGGGGGAGTATCATTACATGTTTTTCTACCTTTATGCTTAATGTATAACATGTTTTGATATCTAAAGTATGTAGTAGTAATAGTCACCATATTATCATGATCATACCTTGCTTTGGCTATTATTGATGGGCTGTTAATAAAAAAATTTCAATTTTCAATACTCTGCACACGATATTATGCATGCTTGAATTGAAAATATGAAACTATTTGAATGCATGATATATTGCCATTTGCTAGTGTTGCAATGGTTGTCCAATGATAAATATGGATGCTTATTGTCCTCAATTCTTCTGTGAATCCATATGTGGCCTCTGAAGCATACTGGTGCAATCTTGTTTCTTTTTATGCATAATGTGTTTCCTACTTAGATGTTTGTTTAACTTTGGAAAAGATTTGAGTGCTTGTCTAGAGAATGTTTATGAATTGTGCATGTGGAGACTTCTTTTATCCTAGAAATTATTTTTCAACTCTCTTGAAGCGAAATCCTAGATTTTGCATGATTAAGGAAATGATTAGGGCATTGTTTGGACTGATTGAGCCTTAAAAAGTTTACCTTCACATGATCATATCCCTAGGTCCCCTTTTGAAGCTTTACAAATGTTTGGCCTTATATGTTTTTCATCACCCACATCTTCCCTACCATGTAACCCTTCATATGCATGCGAAAATATTGCATTTTTTTTCCTTCCCATCATTATTTGTTGAGTGCATAATGTGTTATTTTTTCACTTGAGTCCAATGAGTACGGTATTTATGTTTGTATCAATACAGAAGTGGCTTGAAAAAACCATATACACCAAAAAGAAATTAGTTTAGAAAGAGAAAAAAAAGAAAAGAAAAGAAAAACCAAAAAGCAAAAATGCATTGAATGGTTCTGGAGAGTCTTATCAGCTTATTTTACATACCCTTGCTATATCAGATAGTGGCTCAAGTCTTGAAATCTCATGTTTATGTTTCTCAATGTTTGTATGTTATCCTTTCCCATTTGTTCTTCACCACATAACCATTGGGCTTACATTACAAGCTATTGAAGACCCTTTTGATCCTCATTCGTATGTGATTTACATTAGTGGAGAGAGAGTTAAATTTCAATTTTGTGGATTCCTTCATGCATATCCATGTGTAAGTTCATAAACTTATCCAGATGAGCATGATTTGAAAAAGATAAGTTTAGCTTACATGTTTGCGGGAAATATAAGTGCGTGATTGATGGCATGATAAGGATTATATATGTGTTAAGCTAATTGTGAGGCATATGCATTCTTTGAGGGCTGATACAATCATTGTGCACTAGTTGTGGTTTAAAGAAAATTGAATTTATCATAATTGTTGAATGTCTGTCAAATATGATTGTCAAGTAAATTTACTTAATCATACTTTATTTTACTTGAGTACTAGTAAAAACTTAGGTTTAGGGGTGTGATAACTTCACAAAATGTAGTTATTTGTGCCCTTATATCTGTGCTTCATAGATTGCTTAGTCCTTGTATTTATGCATATTTAGAAGGTTTTAGGTTTATATTTGTCAAATGTAATTTAGACACCTTCCTATATGATCTTGAGCAAATTGTGCATATTCTTAAATGATTAAGTGGATTTACAACTTATATTTGACTTGGTGATTTCTCTAATGTAGGATGGGCTCAAAAGTTATGAATTGATGCAAGTCAAGGCCCAACATTAGAGGAGAAAACCAAGGAAGCATTCCAGCAGAGCACGGTGCGGCGCTGGGTACATCACACCGCGGCATGATGCGCATCACCTACCGTCAGTACTTACACCCAAGGTATGCGTGCCGCGGCGCAAGGAAGTGCACGCCGCGGCATGAGGCAGAAAATTGATCCTATAAATAGATTTTTATCAGATTTTCTTAAGATGGCTGTTTAAGGTTAGAGAAGTTGCGGCTTTGTCCTTCATTTTTGGGCAGATTGGAGGCCAAGGGAGCCAAGGTTAGAGGCTATCTTCCTTATGGAGGGAGATTCAAGTATCAATAACAACATTCATAAGCCTTTCCTTTTTTCTCCCTTTTCTCTCTTCTCTTCCATTATCTTGAACATGTATTTTGTGATTCTATTTTCGTGTTCAATGATGTAGCAGTTGTTTTAGGGAACTCTTTGAATCCTTTTATGATATTAATGATTTTGCCTCTTCTCTGAGTTTATATGTATGCTTGGTTTTGTTCAATCATATTGTGCTTAATGTTCTTGAGTGCCTGATCAACATTTAAGAGATTTGTTGAAACCTGATGAGCCTGGACATAGGAATTTGGATTTGAGATCGTAGGTATGGTTGATGCATGTTCGACTTCACCCTCATGGCGGAGATAAGTTGATTCACTAATAGGATAAAAATATACCTCTTAGCTATACATAGTATGTGTTTGAGAATAGATCGTTCATTAGTGGATTTCACTTTGGTTCTCATAGATGCATAGTGAGCTAGGTGAAGGAAGTCAGGGTTAACTGACCTAGACATAAGCTTTTAACTAAAGTAGATTCTCAAGCTAACTTAATCAGTGCATTTATGTAGATGAAGAGGATTGCATATCATTGATTGAAGTAGGAGGTGAAGAAGGATTCCCTAGACTCTAGCCATTATCTTTATTGTTTTCCTAGTCTTTAGTTTATATTCATTTTTCCTATTTTTATGTTCTTGAATAGAATTACTTAAGCTATTGGTTGATATTTAGCATTGGAAATAACCTTATCCTCGTGGAACGATATCTTACTATTCACTGTATTACTTGTTCGGCTCATGCACTTGTGGCCTATTTTGGGACAAACACCTAACTTGTCAGCAGGTCAAGATAGAACACTACAAGAAAACAGTCAATTTACGGCGGATTAAAATCCATCTCAATTTGCGACAGATTTTGTGATGGATCAATTTGCGGTGGATTTTTTGCGGCAGATTTTCCCTCGCAAATTCTTTTGAATACCATTTCCATCGTGAATTTTTTTTTTGGTTAAAAAAGTTTGTGGCAGAACTATCGCTACAAAATTAATAAATATAATAAAAAAATTAGGGAGAAAAAAATTTTAAAAATTTTAAAAATTTGTGGCAAAAAAATCTGACTCAAAATCTGTCGCAATTAAAAAAATAAATTTGCGGCGAAAAAAATCATACGTAAAATTGATAATATATAATAAAAAATTTGGGGAGAAAAATAAAAAAATAAAAAATTTAAGAAATTTGCGGCCAAAAAATTCGACCCAAAATCTGCCGCAATTTAAAAAATGAATTTGCAGCAGATAAAACTGTTAAATGTAATTAAAAATTTGATAAAATAATATTAAAAATTATTTTGCAGCGGCAAAATTAGCTGCAAAAAATTGCGGCAATTTAAAAATAAATTTATGGCAGAAATATCTGCCTCAAAATTGAAAAATATAATAAAAAATTCAAAAAAAATATTAAATATTTAAAAAAATTACGGGAAAAATCATTGTAAAAATCATGTAATTTAAAATATTAATTTCGCCGCAAAAAATCCGCTGCAAAACAGATCTAAAAGCTCTTCTTCCTTCTCCAATCCTCATTTCACTCATTTCTCCATTTCTCTCCTCTCTCCCTCTCTCCCCCTCTCTCCTTGCTACCCGCCACCGCCCCGGCCACGTCGACCCCTACCACGTCAAACCCGACCCCAACCCCGTCGACCCTAACCTGCGTAACCCTAAGCTCGAGCCCGAGCACGACCGCAAGCAACCGTGACCCCGGCGACCCCGACCCCGGCTCCGACACCCCAACCCTGCGTAAGGCGTACTCTGCGCAACCCGGACCCTGCGACTCAGAACCGAGATCTGCGACCCTGACCTCAACCTGCGACCCAGCGCCGGCGACCCCCCCACCACCGACCTGGCTGGCCGTCGCTACTCCATGCCTCCACTAGTCCACGTGACGCTACCTACTAACCAGGTACCCCACTGTTCATTGCTCTGTTCACGGCACCAACTGCTTCACGCTCTGTTCATTGCTTGCTCTGATTTGCCAACCATGCTCATTTGGAGCATGGTTGTAGGTCATTTGACTGCTATGTATATGATGCATCACTTTTCATTTGATTATGTATTGTAAGATGCTTGATGCCGTAGTAATCTATTGTTGTTGGTTTTGTGTTTGAACCAATGACTTGTTTGTTAAGAAGATGGATGTGGTAATTCTTGAGAGGGTGTGATAAAGTAGTTTAGGAACATGAGGGTCATTGTGAAGGTCATTGTGAATTGTAGATTTAGAGTTTGATCACATGCTCATGACCGGGTTTAGAAAATTTATCTGTTCATCATCAATTTTCATTTGATTATTATTATGTACTGTAACTCTGTCTGGTCTTATTATCTTTGTCATATATTTAATGCATGTGGTAAATTGTATTGGTGAGCGAAGCCTTAGTTTCCCGTTTGAGATTCAATATTAGTAAGCACATATACTTTTTGAAGGTACTGATCATTGTATTCAATCTTGATTATCCAAGTTGGATAGTTTGGGAAGAAACTTTTCCTTCACTTGATTATAGTTACTCCTTAAATCTCATACCATATACTTGATGAAATTTTGTTGTGCAACATTTCTTTTTGTTCTCTAGGTGCACACTTGATCGTGGTAGATGTCACCACTTTCTAGTCGTGCACTTGGAGACCAATGGGAAATGCTGCCGAAATTTTGTCAAGTATACGATGTGTGATTTTTGTGAGTACTGTCAATCAAGTGCTGAAAAAGTGTCTTATTGAATGGGATAGGGTCATACCATGTTAAGAGAGATGAAGATTTTGGAAATAGTAGTTGTTTGGATTGAAATATTTATACAAGTATAATTTTAAAATATATTAATTATGCAACATATGTTGTGCATTTTGTATTTTTATATTTTGATTTAAGTGTAAAATTATCATTGTAGAAAATGGTAGTTCCTGAAAATCGTAGATGGATGTATAATAGGACTCATTCAGGTCGTAGAGGACTTACACAAGAATTTGTATATGGAGTTGAAGAGTTTATGAATTATGCATGTCGATCTTCTCATTACTTAAGTGAAGGAACAATTAGGTGTCCCTGTTTGATGTGTTATAGTGGGAAATTGTTGAAACTTGAGATTGTGAAAGTTCATTTGTATAAAAAAAGGATTCAAACCTAGGTATTGGTATTGGACAGATCATGGAGAGGAAGAGCCTGATCCAATTAGTGTAGATATAAACTCTAATGCGAACATTACTAATAGTCTTATATTATAGGAGGAAGACGTGGTTGATAGATATCGAAATATGGTTTGTGATGTACCTAGAACAGACTTTGGGGATTTTAGGAGTCATTTTCAATAGAGTGTTGAGGAGCCTCCACATCTAGAGGCCGAAGAGTTTTATGATTTATTAAATGCTACAAGTCAGCCATTATGGCCTGGTTGCAAAACTCATTTTGAGTTATCCTTAGCAGTTCGAATGTTAAGCCTCAAATTTGATTATAATGTAATGCATGCATGCTTTGATTCATTTATGGAGATATTAAGAGAGGTTGCTCCACCAAGATCACGAATTCCTATGAATTATAATAGAACAAAAAAATTAGTTGCAAAACTCGGGCTTGCTTCAAGAAAAATAGATTG
The DNA here is from genome assembly GCA_029884605.1 of Ormosia emarginata. Classification (NCBI taxonomy): domain Eukaryota; kingdom Viridiplantae; phylum Streptophyta; class Magnoliopsida; order Fabales; family Fabaceae; genus Ormosia; species Ormosia emarginata. The sequence continues at coordinate 5,879,218 of JAQQTP010000056.1, read as the reverse complement.
TTGTGTAAATGGTTGTATGTTATACCATGATAATGTCAAACAATGTAGGTTTTGTAGAGCTGAAAAATACGAACTTCGTAAAACCAGTAATGGAAATAACAATGAAGTTCCGATGAGAAGAATGTATTATTTACCTCTCATTCCTAAGCTCAAGAGGTTGTATTCTTCTATGAGCTCATCTACACACATGAGATGGCATGTTGAAAATAATAGGAAGGAGAGGGAGATGCCTCACCCATCCGATGGTGAAGCAAGGAAGCATTTTAATAGGATATATCCTGAATTTGTATCTAATCCTATAAATGTTAGGCTTGGTTTGTGTACTGATGGTTTCACTCCCTACAATCAATCTGATTCTCCTTATTCTTATTGGCCTGTGATATTCACTCTATATAATTTGCCTCCAAAAATGTGTATGACTGGCCTATACATGATCCTAACATGCATTATTCCTAGTCCTTATAATCCCAAGAGCAAGATTGATGTTTATTTACAGTCATTAATCGATGAACTAAAAATTTTATGGGTGGGTGTTTTAACTTATGACGTGTCAAGCAAACAAAATTTTATGATGAAGGTTGCATTAATGTGAACAATAAATGACTTTCCTGCATATGGAATGTTGTCTGGATGGATGACTACTAGTAAATTAGCATGTGTATATTGCATGGATCAAACAAAGGCATTCACTTTGGCATGGGGGAAAAAATTAATGGTTTGACTGCCATCGTCAATTCTTGCTCGTTGATCACATGTTTAGAAGAAATAAAAATGCATTTAAGAAGAAAACTGTTGTGGTTGATTTGCCTCCACCAAGATTATCTGGACATGAATTAAGTGAGATTGTTAGTGCCTATAGTAAAATAACTGAAATGCAGTCGTGCAAACAACATGGGTATGGTGTTTATCATAATCGGACTAAGCAGAGCATATTTTGGGAGTTACCATACTAGAAGGACAATTTAATTAGGCATAATTTAGATGCCATGCATATTGAGAAAAATGTCTTTGATAACATATTCAAGACTGTTATGGATGTTAAGGGCAAAACTAAGGATAATGTGAAGGCAAGAATGGACTTAAAAGAATATTGTCAACGACAAGAATTGGAGCTTATTGATTTGCCAAATGGTAAGATCATGAAACCAAAGGCTAATTATACTTTTACAAAAGAGCAGAAGAAGGTTGTTTGTGAATGGGTGCAAGATTTAAAAATGTCAGATGGTTATGCATCGAACTTGGCCAGATGTGTGGACATGAATCAATTACGATTGTTTGGGATGAAGAGTCATGATTGTCATGTGTTTATAAAGAGTTTGCTTCCAGTTACTTTTTCTTTGTTGCCATATCAAATTTGGAAGCCATTGACTGAATTGAGCTAATTTTTTCGAGACTTGTGCTCAACGACTTTGATAGAAAAAGACATGCTCCAAATGGAACAAAACATTTTGGTGATTTTGTGTAAATTAGAAAGGATATTTCCACTGGGTTTCTTTGACTCCATGGAACATTTACCAGTCCATTTACCTTATGAAGTAAGAGTAGTGGGCCAGTTCAGTATAGATGGATGTATCCATTCAAGAGGTACTTAAACAAGATAAAGAAAATAGTCAAGAACAAAGCTCAGGTTGAAGGATCTATTTGTGAAGCTTATTTGATTCAAGAGATATCTCATTTATGTTCATTTTACTTTGAGCCTCATGTTAGATCAATGAGAACTAGAGTTGGACGAAATGATGATACAAATGAAAATATGTCAATGCAATCGACTTTGTCAATTTTTAATCAACCTGGCCAAGGTTCTGGAACATAAAAAAAACAGTGACTAAATGATGCTGATATGAAATCTGCGACATTGCACATCTTGCTAAATTGTGAGGAAGTTTAACCATACCTCAAGTAAATAGTATTATTAATTTAATTTAAATTTCAAATGTATTGCTCACTAACAATCAAATGATAAACTTTTAATTTTTTAGTATTTTTTAATAATATTTCAACATTCCTGAGGAACATTTAAATGAAAGAATTAATGCAGATTTTATAGAGTGGTTCAGAAGTTATGTAAGTACTTAAACCTTACTAAATTGGCTTTCTCAATCATTATATATGATTTACATCATTAACTTTAGTTATATTTTTTCTAGGTTCACAATCCACAAAATATGGTGAATAATTCTTCGGAGCCTAGTAGATGTGTGACATCTTGGCCAATGTATTCTTTCAATGGATATAAATTTTACATAGATGCTTGGTCAGATGGGAAGAAAACAATCAATAGTGGCGTGTGTTAAAGACTCAACTAATGGTGAAGATGAAAATGATTATTATGGAATATTAAAAGATGTGGTTGAGTTAGAATATCCTAGGGAACAAAAAAAAAGGTTGTTCTTTTTAAATGTGAATGGTTTGATTATATGATTAATAGAGGTACAGGAGATCACAAAGATTATAAGATTATCAAGGTTTAACACACTAGAAGATATGAGAGGTTTGATCCTTTTATCCTTGCTTCATCTGCGAGACAAGTGTGTTACGTTCCTTATCTTGGAAAGAAAAAGGATAAGGTCCAATGATTAGGGGGGTAATAAAGACCAAAGAAAGAGGTCGAGTTGAAATTGAAAGTGCCCAAGAAATTACATTCCAAGATGATACTAAGACTCCTGTGGATCCAATTGTTGATGTGGATCTCATTAACTACTTGCAAGACACTAATGAGGTTTTTGATGTAGTTCAAGATGTTGGTTCTAGTAGATAAGATGAAAATGATGAAGAAGAAAAAAGTTTTAATGACGACGATGATGAAACATCTTCCAATAGTGAATATGAAACAAATAGTGATGAGGACAATGTTTCCTCATAATTATGAGTATAGAATTATTTTAATATGTTGTAGTTACTAATTATACATTATTGTGTTGTGATTGAAATTATATTTTTATTATTTGTGTAGATGTCATCGTTACGAGGAGATAAGGGAAAAGGGTAGGAGAGGGAGAAACAACCCACTCGACGTCTTAGAATCAATTTAGGGAGGCCACCTAAGGTGCAATCATCAGGATCATCTCCACCCCTAGTTATAATATCACCCACTGCAGGTTCTCATCAGGCACCATCTTCTGAGTACGTTATGATACCCACACCTGGATCCCAGCATTTGTTACATACTTCTCATACACCGCATGGTACAACATATAATTCTGAGTCACCTACTATTAGTCTGTCACCGAATACCCATGAGTCACCGGCTTCTCATGATTCTAATATTCTCATTTCTGGGGAAGCAACAAATCAAAGCAATAAGACGTTTGTTGAGCCAGATGGTGATTTTGGGTATATGTATAACTATTTGTTATTCATAGTTATACGTATTCAATTTTTTTGTTGAGAATATTTACATTACCTTTTTTAAATTGTATCATAGGTTTCTGCCATCTAAACCTATTACCGATGCCATTACCAAAGTTATACGATCTAGGTATAATCAACCTTGGACATCTTGGGGAGAAATATCCAAGGAGACTAGAGAAATGTGGTTTCGAGAGTTTCAAGTATGTATAATTTTTTATTTGTTTAATTATATATTTTTTTGTTTTGTAATATTGCAATTGTTTTAACTTTTATATTATTTACATAATATTTTTGAAGGGTTATGTTTGGTGGATGCCTCAACATCATAACCATATGCGGAAGGCATATAATAGTCGTAGTTCGAAGAGACTATCAGGTTTGCTAGGGTAGACACACAACTTAAAGGAAAGACCTTTTTGGATTGGAGAAGGCATATGGGAAGACCTATGCAGGCATTGGGCTAGTAACGTGTATAAGGAGAAATGTCAACAAGCAAAGGTGAATCGCGCTTCTGACACTTGTGGATGCTTGCAAATCTATAAGCCCCCATGCATAGAAATTGGTAACTATCATCGTCAATTGTTTAGTAATATGTTTTATTATTTTGTTATTAACTTATTTTCTCATTATTACAGGCTAAGACTTTGGGTAGAGAGCCCACAGTTAGTGAGACCTTTCGTCACGTCTATTTGAAGAAAGCATACTGTACTGAATGGATTTCTACAAAAGCTAAGAATTTATATGTTAGCATTTCTTTTGAATTTATAAAATTTAATATTAAATCATTTTATAACAACAACTATAAGATATATTTTATTTCCATCTTTAGGAAGAATTCAAAGTTAAGGAATTTGAACAATCTTCTTAATGCTTAAATGAAGAAGGGGCATCTAGTACACAAATAACCAGTCGAGAGCTTTGGATTCAAACTGTTAGCGGGATAAAGAAGGGTCGTGTTTATGGCCTTGGCTCTCAAGCATCTATCTATGACCATAGAACGTCATCCTCCTCAAGGCTTGGATTGAGTCAAGTTCTTGAGCACATTATTAATCAAGTTAAGTAATAGTTGTAACATTTTTTATTAATTAATTTTCATATTTTAATTAATCAATTTGCTAGTGGATGTAGTCAAACTTTTTATTTTTTGTATTTTTTTGGGTTTGGAGATAAGTTATGGAATGAATTGATGAATTTGTGTTTACATATATTAATCAGGTTAAAGAGCAATTGCAGCAGGAGATGGAGGATCGGGTTCAAGAGATTCTGTGGTGTCCAGGGGCCGACGAGGGCGGGGAATGGACGCCGGTGCAAGAGAAGCACGGACAAGGAGCGGCTCTTGGCAGGCTTCTAGGTGAATGGTCCCATGAATGAACTGAATACGCACCGGAATGAGAGGGATTCAGAGACTGTGCAGGTATGGGACTATATAGTTGAGGATGGCTTAAAGGAATTGATTAGGCGTAGCCATATCAGTAAGTTGCAACTTCTTTTCGGGAGCCTAGAACATAAGAACTCCATGGTTAAGCGTGCTTGACCAGAAGCAATTGTGGGATGGGTGACCTCTTGAGAAGTTTCCTAGGATGCGTGTGAGTGAGGACAAAGTACGCTGAAAAGACCCGTGTTGGTTTGTGGAGACACTCATCGATCCTACAAGCAGTCCCGGGATGTTATAGATGGTATCAGAGACGGGACCTCTCCCAGTACGGTGTGGTTCGGGGACGAACCAAGCGGAAGTTGGTGGGCATGTGGTGTCCCGGGATCGACGAGGGCAAGGAGTGGACGCCGGTGCAAGAGAAGCACGGACAAGGAATGGCTCCTGGCAGGCTTCTAGGTGAAGGGTCCCATGAATGAACTGAATACGCACCGGAATGAGACGGATTCAGAGACTGTGCAGGTATGGGACTACATAGTTGAGGATGGCTTAAAGGAATTGATTAGGCGTAGCCATATCAACAAGTTACAATTTCTTTTCGGGAGCCTAGAACATAAGAACTTCATGGTTAAGCATGCTTAACCTAGAGCAATTGTGGGATGAGTGACCTCCTGGGAAGTTTCCTAAGATGCGTGTGAGTGAGGACAAAGCACGCTGAGAAGACTCGTGTTGGTTTGTGGAGACACTCATCGATCCTACAGGCAGTCTCGTGATGTTATAAATTCAACAACGAATAGAGAAGCAGAGTCAACAACGAGAACAACAACGTGAGGCAGAGTGAAATATACGATTTGAACAATACCAGCGGTAATAGAATAAACAAATTGGTAATATGTTGAAATCATATTTAAAAGCCGCTAGCACTCAGCCAAGCCAGCAACAACCATTATTAGAAGAAGATAATGAGGATACTAAAGAAGATCATGAAAATGACAGTGATAATAAGGATATAGACTAAAATTGATGTTTGAATGCTGTATGGATTCTAATATTTCTTTTAAACTTTTCTACGGATTAGGTTGTATTTGTAAAACTTTGTTTAAGTAATATAATTTGCTATGTTTGTTTTAAGGAGCATTGACTGGTTGAAATTGATGTTTGAGTGATGTATGTATTGACTATAATATAATTGTGGATTTGAACATTTATTTTAATTTTTCTTAATCCAAAAAATTTGCAGCAGAAAAATCTACGGCAAAATCCATCGCAAATCGATGAAAATAATCTGTCGTAAAATCTGCCACAAATTAATTCGCCGTAAAATCCACCGCAAATCGATGAACATAATTCATAGCAAAATCCACTGCAAATTAATCCACCACAAAATTCACTGCAAATTGACGAAAATAATCCGCCACAAATTTATGGCAGAAAAAATCCACCGCAAAAAGTGCAACTCCAGCACCAAATGTAGCAGATCGCCGGAGATATTTGCGGCGGCTTTGCGATGGATACTAAAATCCGCCACAAACTACATTGCAATGACCGTTTTTGCGGCGATAACGAATCTGCCACAAATTATTAATTTGTGGCAAATTTTAGCTTATATGCGGCGAATTTATCTTTCGCAAATCACAAAATTTCTTGTAATGGAACACCAAAGACCTTTTGGACCTTTACAGTCCTTATCAATCCCTGAGTGGAAGTGGGATAACATCACAATGGATTTTGTGACGGGGTTGCCCAGGACTCTGTTTGGGTTTGATGTGGTTTGGGTCGTTGTGGATAAACTAACCAAGTCTGCCCATTTCATACCCCATAAGGTTACTACTTCTTGGATAGACTAGCCCAGTTATACCTATAGGAGATAGTTAAATTGCATGGTATTCCCTTAAGTATAGTTTCTGATAGAGACCCTAGATTTACATCTAGATTTTGGGGCTGCCTTGCAAAAAGCTTTTGGGACAAAGCTTAGTTTGAGTATAGCATATCATCCACAGACAGACGGTCAATCGAAAATGATTATCCAAACCTTAGAGGATATGCTAAGGGCTTGTGTGCTAGAGCTAAAAGGTAGTTGGGATAAGTTCTTACCTTTAGTGGAGTTGGCCTACAACAATAGTTATCATTCCAGCATAGGTATGGCACCATATGAGGCACTTTATGATAGAAAGTGTAGGTCCCCTTTGTGTTAGTATGAGGAAGGAGAGAAAACCATCCTAGGACCTGAGCTGGTACGGCAGACCACAGATCAAATTAAGATGATCAAGGATAGGTTAGTTATGGCTCAAAGTAGGCAAAAGAGCTATGCTGATAAGAGGTGGAAACTTTTAGAGTTCAATAAGGGAGATCATGTTTTCTTGAGAGTCTCTCCTAGTACAAGAATTGGTAGAGCATTAAGAACACGAAAGTTAAATCCTTATTTCTATGATCCCTACCAAATCCTAAAAAGAATTGGACCTGTGGCCTATCAAATAGGCCTTCCTCCCAGTTTGTCAAACTTTTATAATGCATTTTATGTGTCACAGCTACGAAAGTACAATCTAGATCCTTTACATGTCATAAGAAATGAATATGTGCAGTTAAGGAATGATTTGTCTTATGCAATGCATATGGTAAGGATCATAGACAAAAGGGTCAAAAAGCTTAAAGGTAAGCAGATTCCTCTAGTGAAAGTACTTTGGGATGGATCAGGTTTTGAGTAAGCTACATGGGAATTGGAGTCCCACATGCGACAATGTTGGCGTATGCCCTAGAGGCCAATTTTTTTTTACCATTTTACATACATTGTATTATATTATTTATTTAATATATGAGATATTTCATTTATTGTGTTATTTATGACATACATAATAAAGTCCTTATAATAGTAAGTTTGATGCCATAGGACATCAAGTGGATGACTTTATCGTGAAATCCTATCAGATAAAAACAAATACTATTCTTAAATGTCCAAATCAAGTATTATTGTTAATTAGGACGACAATAATGCATTGAGACTAGTATGTGCGTAGACTGATGGCCACATCTCACGGGTCATGGATATGAGATATCAAGTCTTCACATGGATACATATTAGAGTAATGATGTATTGGACTGACCCGCCATGAGAACGCTACATGGATCATTATGTGAGTGTCATAAGCGATTCTCATAGTGATAATGGTGTATGTGGTCCTTTGACCTGAAATCACTACGATTCCTACATGAGGAGTTGTATGTTTTAATGCCATCAAACGTCATCTGTAACAAGGTGATTATAAAGTTAGTTATTGGACATACCGCGAATCATGTGGAGGGATGTGAGTGACCTAGATGGGATTTGTCCCTCCTACATAATAGGAGTGATATCTTCGGGGCCCCTAATTGAGTGAGACTACCAAATGCATGGCCATGTACAAATAAGTCAATATGAGATATTGATGTCATTTGTTATTACTACGTCTACTCGAGTATCAGGAAACGAAAACTATACAAGGGTGACATGTTTCATACCTTGTGTTCAATCTAGATATCTGGACAAAAGGACTAAACTATATGGTAACATTGATCATGGAAAGGTTATGTCAAATCACTGAGAGAATTCTACAGAACAAGTCAGCGCTTAAGCACTAAGAGTTAGGCGCTTGAGCGAGTGCTTAAGCGCCCAAAGACCAAAGAAATTTAGTCTGATGCATACACCCAACACTTGAGTATCCATGGTGGAGCACTTGAGCGCTAAGCCCCAGGTTTGAGCACCAGAGCGCTAGTCATAGGGGAATGCTACGCATTTTCTCTTCCTTGCCAGCGCCTGGGTGCTAGGGAACGAGTGCTTGAGCGCTTGGTGACTAGAAACTTATGTGAGTTTGTTATAGTGGGAATTGGTTCCCCATTTTCTTGGGATCTCTTATTTGGGTACTTTGAAGAGTATTGAGACACTCTAAGGTGTATTTCTTGAGAGAATGCATATCTTGCTTATATGAGAATTATGAGGAACCTATATAATCCATATGAGATGGAATGCCTTAAGTGGTGCCTAGGACCTTGTCCAACTTGGAGTTGGCCTTCAAATTCATTTGTGAAGTGATTGGTAGGATGCTAGGTACCATAATGCTAGTAACAGTAACCTTGCTAACTTATGTGATGAGTTTAGCTTGAAGTTGCTAGTATTGTATTTTCACCTGATTATTGAGAATCTTGTGATATTTCAATTGTGATTTGAAGTATATCCTTGCATGTTTTTAAGCTTGTTATTCCTATGTATTGTGATCCTATGTGGTGTGCACAACCACTTGGCTATAGGATTGTAGGCAATCGGTCTAAGATTCTCAGAACAAAGACTAGTCCTAAATTCTTATAGCGAAAACTTCTAAGACTAGGGTTACTGGTATTGTGAGGAGGTTTGAACCCACTCCATACTAGGTTGTGTTGGGACTGTTTTGCCTATCCTACCCAGTATATACAAAGGAATGAGGTTCTTAGGAATATGTGAGTATCATGTGTTTTTAACAAAAACTAAAATTTTGCATAAGCATTCCATGAGTAAATTTTTAGGACATCTCTCAGGCATCTCCATATAACATATTGTATTTGTAGTTGTTTGATAATTGTATGGGCAGTTATCTCACTTGATGATATTTTACAATTGTATGGGCAGTTGTTCAATGTCATTGATAGTTATATCTTATGGTTATGATCTTGTTTACTCATTGTGAATTATGTAACTGGTTTTGGGATACTTATATTGAGAGTTATAAATTCTCACCCCGATTGTGTTTCCATGTAATTCTAGGGCAAGACCCCAAAAAGGGAAAGAAGAACAAGAAGCAAAAAAGCTTAGAGTAGCTTATTTTGTTTATTGTAAAACCGAACATGTATCTGTTCTATATCGCTAGTTCTTAGTTAAAGTTTGTATATGACAATGAGTCGTTTATGTCTAATGTTATATATATTCTTATCTATCTTTTCTTTTGTTTGGCTCTCTAAAATGACTGTATACGTTATTATGGATTTTTATGTTAAGCATTTTTAGGAAGTGACATATTTGATACACTTTATCTTGAAATATTCTAGATATTTTATGATAATTGTATTAAGGTGTTACATTATGGTATCAGAGCAGTTCATCCTGTTGAGTCGGGGTATAGACTGACTATGCTTTGACATGTTAGGAGTTCCTTTTGTGTGTTATGCATTTCTTTGTCTCTTGTTTTAGATGGTTGAATAGAATTACATGACTTGCCTAGTATTGGATTGTTAATAGTTATTGTTACACGGTTACATGATATTGAGGCTTGATCAACTCAATATGCATTGTTTTGTGCATGCAAGAAACTATGGCACCAAAACAGCAAACCCGTGAGACAAGGAACTCACCTAGTGAAGGTCTGAATATGGCCGAAGTAGTGATGGCAATGGCTGAAGTGATGAGTGAGCAGACGACTGCAAATGCTACTGCAATGAGGGAGCAAGCAGCTGCAACTGCAATGGTGATTGAGAGGCTTCAGGCCAATCAACCACAGCCTACACCGCCACCATCTTTTCAACCAGTGCAACCAGTTCCAGGGGAACTAGTGGGAAGAAGTCAAAACTTCTAGACTTTTTGGAATTCAAAAGGTTCAACCTGTCTACTTTTAAGGGAGAGTACAACTCAGTCAGAGCTGGGGGTGGCTAAAGCAGGTGGAAAAGATCTTTGCTATAATGGTTTATTCGAATGAATAAAAGGTGCTCTTTGCTTCCTTTTTGTTGGAGGGGGAGGTAGAGGATTAGTGGACAAAAGCTAAGAAACTATTTGATGCTTCAGGGACTCCAGTAACATGGGAAATCTTCAAAAAGTCATTTTTAAATAAGCTCTTTCCGTAAAATTTGCAAAATGCAAAAGAGATGGAGTTTTTGATGTTAGAGTAAGGCGACATGTCTATTGGTCAGTATGTGACCAAGTTCAGTGAGATATCTAAATTCTCATCCCACATGAGATTTAACAATGACGAGCATTGGAAATGTGTAAAAATTGAGGAAGGATTGAGAGATGAGGTCTAGAAGTTTATCAAGCCAATTGAGATATGTGATTTTGCCACCTTGGTGAACAAGTGCAAGATAGTAGAAGGATAGGATGGCAAGCCTTCAGTGGATCAGAAATCACGAAGCTTTCAGAAGAGGAAGTAAGGTGATGAAAAGTTCAAGAAGGGATCTGTTAAACCTAGCTTTGCTCAGGGAAAGGGCAAGCAAGTCAAGCAGGAGTTTGTGGGACCTAAGTGTCCCAAGTGTATGAGGCATCATGAAGGTGAACCATGTGTGGTATGCTTTGTTTGTGGACAGTCTAAGCATTTTGCTAAGGATTGTCCTCAGAGGAAATAAGCTGCATCAGCCCCGAGACCTCAAGCCAAGGGAAGAATTTATACTCTAAGTGGTGAGGAGGCGACCCATTCTTTTGACCTTATCAAAGGTAAAGGCATAATTCACACTCATCTTTTAATGTTTTACATGATTCAAGAGCATCACACTCTTTTATTTCTAATGATTGTGTAAATGAGCTAGATTTACCTGTATTTGAACTTTCATATGACCTATTTGTATCTACCTCAACCAGTGAACCAGTTTCAACTTCCAAGGTATGTCTTGACTATTGTTTAAAAGTAGAAGATAGAACTTTCTTCGTAAACCTTATCTGTTTACCCTTGGTAGGTATAGATGTCATCCTTGGCATGGATTGGTTGTCCTCTAACCATGTGGTTTTGAATTATTTAGATAAAACCCTTGTGTTTTTGTTAGAAATAGCTTCTAGAGTTTTTCCTTCTGAGTCAATGTATCTTAATGTGAACCAATTGAATCACTATTTAAGGGAGGGAGCTCTAGGATATGTTCTTCTTTTCTTTCTAGATGCAGAATTTGAGCTGAGCATATATGATATATCTGTAGTGCGAGAATATCTTGAGGTATTCCCTAGTGAGGTTGTTCAGTTGGCACCTAAGCGAGATGTAGATTTTAATAAAGATTTAGTACCAAGAACGAGACTTATTTCTATAGCACCCTATAGGATGGCACCATTAGAGTTTGCGGAACTCAAAAAGCAAGTCGAGAATTTGTTAGATCACCAATTCATTTGACCAAGTATTTCTCTGTGGGGGGCACCTGTGTTGTTATTGAAAAAGAAGGATGGTACCATGAGGCTTTGTGTGGACTACAGGCAGTTGAACAAGGTAACCATCAAAAACAAGTATCCGTTGTCTAGGATAGATCATCTAATGGATCAACTGAGAGAAGCTTCAGTTTTCTCAAAGATTAATCTTAGATCTGGATATCACCATATAAGAGTTAGGAAGAGGATATCCCTAAGACTGCTTTTAGAACTAGGTATGGATATTATGAGTATCTTGTGATGTCCTTTGGGTTGACAAATGCGACAGCAATATTCATAGATTACATGAATATGATCTTTAGGTCGTACCTAGATCGATTTGTAGTTGTGCTTATTGATGATATTCTAGTCTATTCTAAGACAATAGAGGAGAATGAATAACATTGGAGAGTAGTTTTGGAAATCCTTAAGGATAGGAGATTGTTTGTCAAACCATCCAAGTGCGAGTTCTGGCTCAATCAAGTATTGTTTTTGGGCCATGTGATTTCTTAGGGTGGGATTTCTGTGGACCCAAGTAAAATTGATGCAATGTTGTAGTGGCAGAGACCCACCACTATAACCAATATCAGAAGCTTCATAGGCCTGGCGGGGTACTATAGGAGATTCATAAAGGGTTTTTCTCAATTAGTGCTACCCTTAACTAAGTTGACTAGGAAAGGTAGTTTTCAATTGGACTCAGAGTTGTGAGAATAGTTTCCAGGAGTTAAAGTTGAGGTTGACTACTACCCTGGTGTTAGTAATTCCGGATCCGTTGGAGAACTTTGAAGTGTATTGTGATGCTTCAAATATGGGCTTGGGATGTTTTCTGATGCAACATAAGAAAATGGCTGCCTATGCATCAAGGCGAGTGAGGCCACATGAGGGGAATTACCCTACTCATGATCTGGAATTAGCAGCGGTAGTGTTTGCCTTAAAGGTATGGAGACATTACTTATACGAAGTTCAATTTGAGGTGTTCAGTGATCCTAAGAGTTTGAAGTACTTATTTGATCAGAAAGAGTTGAACATGAGGCAAAGGCGATAGATGGAGTTCTTAAAGGACTATGACTTTGAGCTGAAATACTATCCAGGAAAGGCCAATATGGTGGTTGATGCACTGAGTAGGAAATCCCTACATGTGTCTCAGATGATGATTTAGGAAAGTGAACTCCTTGAGAGTTTTAGAGATTTGAGTCTTGCAGTGACTGTGTTACCATATAGTCTTTGTGTGAGTAAAGCGAACATAGTTGGAAGCTTGAGAGCTCAGATCTTAGAGGCTCAAAAGGGAGATGAGCCTCTAATGGAAGTTTATGAACAAATCTTCTTAGGAAATCTGGGAGACTTTAATATGACGGATGATGGGATGGCTTAGTTTAGAGGTAGACTTTGCATTCCAATTGAATCTAGGATCAAGGAATAGATCCTTGAAGAGGCTCATAGGAGTCATTATACCATTCATCCCAGGGCTGCTAAGATGTACCAAGATTTGATGAGAATGTTTTGGTGGCCCCGAATGAAGAAGGATGTAGCTGAGTTTGTGCTTAGGTGCCTAACTTGTCAGCAGGTCAAGATAGAACACCAAAGACCTTTTGGACCTTTGCAGTCCTTATCAATCCTTGAATGGAAGTGGGATAACATCACGATGGATTTTGTAACGGGGTTACCTAGGACTCAGTTGGGGTTTGATGTGGTTTGGGTCGTTGTGGATAGACTAACGAAGTCTGCCCATTTCATACCCTATAAGGTTAACTACTCCTTGGATAGACTAGCCTAGTTATACCTATAGGAGATAGTTAAATTGCTTGGTATTCCCTTAATTATAGTTTCTGATCAAGACCCTAGATTTATATCTAGATTTTGGGGAGCCTTGCAAAAAGCTTTTAGGACAAAGCTTAGTTTGAGTACAACATATCATCCACAGACATATAGTCAATTGGAAAGGACTATCCAAATTCTAAAGGATATGCTAAGGGCATGTGTGCTAGAGTAGAAGGGTAGTTAGAGGATATGCTAAGGGCATGTATGCTAGAGCCTTGCCAACGTATGAGACACTTCATCATAGAAAGTGTAGGTCCCCTTTGTGTTGGTATGAGGACGAGAGAAAACCATCCTAAGACCTAAGCTGGTATAACAGACTACGGATCAGATTAAGATGATCAAGGATAGGTTGGTTGTGGCTCAAAGTAGCAGAAAAGCTATATTGATAAGAGGAGGAAACCTCTAGAGTTCAATGAGGGAGATCATGTTTTCTTGAGAGTCGCTCCTAGTACAAGAATTGGTTGAGCATTGAGAACACGAAAGTAAATCTTCGTTTCATTAGTCCCTACCAAATCCTAAAAATAATTGGACATGTGGCCTATTAAATAGCCCTTCCTCCTAGTTTTCCAAACCTTCATAATGTATTTCATGTGTCACAGCTACGAAAGTACAATCTAGATCCTTTACATGTCATAAGAAATGAATCTGTGCAGTTAAGGGATGATTTGTCTTATGCAATGCATCCGATAAGGATGATGGACAGAGGGTGTTGGTGTATGCCCTAGTGGCCAATACATTTTATTTGTATTTACATACATTATATTATGTTATTTTATATGAGGCATTTCATTTATTGTGTTCTTTTTGGTAGACATAATAAAGTCCTTAGAATAGTAAGTTTGATACCATAGGACATCAAGTGGATGACTTGATCGTGAGATCCTATTGGATAAAATACTATTCTTAAATGTCCCTAGTCAAGTATTATTGTTAATTAGGACAACAATAATATATTGAGGCTAGTATGTGCGTGAGATCGATGACCACATCTCACGGGTCATGGATATGAGATATCAAGTCTACACATGGATACATATTAGAGTAATGATGTATTGGACAGACCCGCCATGAGAACGCTACGTGGATCGTTACGTGAGTGTCATGGCGATTCTCATAGTGATAATGGTGTATGTGGTCCTTTGACCCGAAATCACTACGATTCCTACATGAGGAGTTGTGTGTTTTAATGCCATCAAACGTCATCTGTAACAAGATGATTATAACGTTGGTTATTAGACATGCCGCAATACATGTGGAGGAATGTGAGTGACCTAGATGGGATTTGTCCCTCCTACATAACAGGAGCGATATCTTCGGGCCCCCTGATTGAGTGAGACTACGAAATGCATGGCCATGCTCAAATAAGTCAATATGAGATATTGATCTTATTTGCTATTACTATGTCTACTCGGGAATCAGGAAACTGAAGATTGAACTAAACAAGGGTGACACATTCCATGCCTTGTGTTCAATCTGGATATCTGGACAAAGGGACTAAACTACACGGAAACATTGGTCACAGATAGGTTATGTCAAATCACTGACATTCTCATTACTTGGGTAGCAGTGATGTGTTGCTAGATACCGCTCACTGTTTGTAATATTAAAATGAGATTTTAATATTACTACCAACGTCATGAGAACCTGCAGGTCGCACACTGAGAACAGACTAAATTGGAGTAATCAGAATCCAAGTTGGACTCGGATTCAACTGTGGGCCTAACTCATGACGGATGGGTTTAGGGTTGCACCACTTACCTTGCTACGCTCACACTCACTTAAGGCAGCCTTTGTTATAAATAATACTGCTAAGGAGGCTGCTACTAGGTTACATCACAACCCTAGCCGCACCTACAGAAAGTGAGTGAGAGATAGTGAGGTCTTCTTCTCCTCTCTTCGCAGCTAGCACTACGAAAACAGAGGCGTGACTCCTTTTGCAAGTCTGTTCGTGTGGATACCGCAGAAACATCGTCGCTATTACGGTGTTGGTGATTCACTTCGCTTGTGTCTATCACGCTTCAAGAGGTAAAAAATTTAAAAACTCGGATTATGGATTTTTCGCATGGATCCTGTGAGGGAATTCTGTTATTCCGCTGCGAGACTTTTGATCCGCAAATTCCCAACAGTGGTATCAGAGCCTGGTTGCGAAACCATGATTCGATTTTTTGCTTTTCTTGTTATATGCGATAACATGATTCGTTGCTTTCTTTTGATAAAAGATATGATCTTTATATGTTGTTTCGAAACCATGAAGATGTTCATATGTTGTTGCGAAAACTTTTTGAAAGCTTTCTGTTTTACTGCGCGTTTTTACGGTATATATATATGTGATATGTATGAATGAAAATCGTTTTGAATGCTTTCTGTTTCTGCATTTTTCTAGTATATATATATGTGATATGTATGAATGAAAATCGTTTTGAATGCTTTCTGTTTTTGCGTTTTTCTGGTATATACATATGTGATATGTATGATTCTACGAAAACTGTTTTGAATGCTTTCTATTTCTGCATATTTTCTGTATGAATGCGATATACACAGCAGCGCGACACAAGGTTTTGGAAACCTTGTTTCCGTTTTGCGACGGCCATGAAGCTTCCTCATGACATGAAGTGTTCATGTCTTCACACATTCTGGAAACCTTGTTTCTGGATAGGCGATAACGGCTGTGAGGAACCCCTGCGGCACATGAAGCGTTCATGTGTTTGCGGGCCTTAGGGTTCAAGTGTTGTTGCCCTAGCCGTCATAGAGGCAGAAGGGGTCCAACTCAAATTTTTGTTCAAGTAACCCGTCGGGGCGCTGCCCCGAACCCCGTTTCGTGGTGTGTGATATTCGAAAGTGCAATATTCAAAACTGTTTTTATAATTCGCAAAATAATAATGTGTTATTGCTTTGTGTTTATGTATTCTTAGAGATGCATGGTGCATGGTTATGGCCTTAGTCTTTATTTTATGCTTTTTGGTTATTTTAAATACGACCTGTGTGTCGTGCCTTTCTCTCTACATTCTGATTGTACATTCTCTTCTCATCTAACTCCCCTCGAATGTAAAAGAGGTTTCTATAATGTAATCTTCATGTGGAGACAAGGAGACGACATCAAGTGAGGACGTTGGTGGGAGACGCTTGGTGAAGCTGGCATTAATTAATGCTACTCTCTTAGAGGCCATAACCATGTCACATTTATTATATGCTTTATATGTATGAGATGCATGGATTATGTTTATGGTATGTTAAACAAGTTTAATAAATGGTGAGATCTAATAATAAATTCCCTCAAAGAAAATATTAAGTCTTTATGTGATGCCTTCCAATGCGTGACACTCGTCAAGACTAATATCGATCAAGTGTAGGTCTGCCAAAGCAGGGTGCCTTTATCTATATTAGTAAGATGCGATAGGATAATAGTAATATCCAATTGTCAACCATTGGGTTTGACTTAACTAGGCCATTTCAATAGGATTGAAGGCTTAGAGGCATGAAGTTGGGCTTTAGTCCATTAGATGGATTAGAATAAGTGTTATTCACCCAACTATCCAAGAGTTGCATGTGATGTAATTGGAAAGAGTTTCCTACCTAAATAACGAATTTTGGGCGATCACCAAAGCCGACTCAAAACTAGGTGAAATATGGATCTTGGCCCACTAGGAAATCTTCCAATGGGATTTTCCAAGTCAATGCCGAGGGTCATTGATTTGAATAAAATAGTGGGAGACGTATTTAATTAAAAGACCTTGTTAAATATGTTTATAGCATAATACTTATATTTTGCATATTTCGTTGATAGATTACCATGGCAACAAACACATCAAGTAACTTATCATTGCGATCGGTCCTTGAGAAGGACAAGTTGTCAGGGACAAATTTCCTAGATCGGTACGGGAACTTGAGGATTGTCCTCAAGCAAGAGAAAAAGCCGTATGTTTTAGAACAACCTATTCTGAACCACTGTTTGCTAATGCCCCTAGAGTTTGAAAGAGATGCTTATAAGAAGCATCAAGATGATGCCTTGGACATTGGATGTCTAATGCTAGCCACCATGAACTCGAGCTCCAAAAGCAACACGAGAACATGGAAGCATACGATATGATCGTACACCTCAAAAAGCTTTATCAAGAACAAAGCTAGACATGAGAGATATGAGGTCTCCAAA
Source organism: Ormosia emarginata (assembly GCA_029884605.1). Classification (NCBI taxonomy): domain Eukaryota; kingdom Viridiplantae; phylum Streptophyta; class Magnoliopsida; order Fabales; family Fabaceae; genus Ormosia; species Ormosia emarginata. The sequence continues at coordinate 5,861,431 of JAQQTP010000056.1, read as the reverse complement.
GCACTCTTTCAGTGTAAGCTGGTAGAGGGAAGCCCTGTTGGTGCTCATGTACTCAAGATGATTGGGTACATTGAAAACCTTGAGAGACTCGGTTTTCCTATGGGCCAAGAGTTGGCCACTGACTTAGTCCTACGCAATCGTTGCTTGGATAGTTTTAGTCAATTTGTCATGAACTACAACATGAATGAAATTGACAAACCACTACCAGAGCTGCTAAGCATGTTGAGAACTGCTGAGCAGAACATAAACAAAGGCAAAGGAAAGGCCATAATGATGGTCCATAAGAATAAGGGCAAGAAACAAGAGAAAAAGCCCCGGGACAAGTGGAAGGGTAAGGGCAAGGAAAAGTCCAAGCCTAGCACTTCTAGCTTGAAACCAGTGGATGGAGTGGCTAAGGAAGGTATATGCTTCCACTGCGGTCAGACCGGACATTGGAAGAGGAACTGTGCCAAGTACCTAGAGGAGCTCAAGAAGAAGAAGGGAAGTGAGACTTCCACTTCAGGTATTTTTGTTATAGAAGTCAATTTATCTACTACGCATCATGGGTATTAGATACTTGGATGTGGATCTCACATTTGTGTAAATGTGCGGGATCTAAAGAGCGATGAGACCATTGACTAAGGGCGAAGTCGACCTACGAGTGGGAAATGGAGCAAAGGTTGCTTTGCACTAGCCGTAGGGACTTATTTATTAGTTTTGCCAACTGGGCTTGTAATTGAATTGGATAATTGTTATTTTGTGCTGCTATTAGCGAGAATATCATTTCTGTTTCTTGTTTGGACAAGAAGGGTTTTACTTTTATAATTAAGAACAAAAGTTGTTCTCTTTATTTGAATGATATTTTCTATGGTAGTGCACATTTGAGTAATGGACTTTATGTCCTTGATCTCGAAACGCCCATTTATAACGTAAATACAAAGAGGTTCAAGTCAAATGATATGAACCCGACTTATCTTTGGCATTGTCGTTTGGGCCATATAAATGAGAAACGCATTTCCAAACTCCATAAAGATGGATTCTTGGACTCGTTTGATTACGAATCATATGAGACATGTGAATCTTGTTTATTGGGAAAGATGACTAAGGCCCCATTCACTGGACAAGGTGAAAGGGCTAGTGATCTTTTGGGCCTCATACATAGTGATGTATGTGGGCCACTAAACACACTAGCTAGAGGCGGTTTTCGACTTCATTACATTTACGATGATTTCGGTAGATATGGATTTGTATATCTTATGAAGCACAAATCGAATCCTTTGAAAAGTTCAAAGAGTTCAAGAATGAAGTACAAAACCAACTTGGCAAGAGTATTAAAATCCTTCGATCGGATCGAGGAGGTGAATACTTAAGCCAACGGTTTGATGATCATCTAAAGAGTGTGGGATAATATCTCAACTCACTCCTCCCGGAACACCACAATGGAATGGTGTTTCGAAAGGAGGAACCGGACCTTGTTGGACATGGTCCGATCCATGATGAGTCATGCGAGACCTTCCGGGCTCATTCGGGGACATGCTCGTTATGCCAGCTTTCACACTTAACCGTGTTCCATCTAAGACGGTTCAACGAGACACCATATGAGATGTGGACCGGGAGAAGACCCAAGATGTCTTTTATGAAGATTTGGGGTTGCGAAGCTTATGTGAAACGTCAAGTTTCGATAAGCTTGGCCCAAAATCGATAAATGCTTCTTTGTGGGGTATCCTAAGGAAACCAGGGGATACTATTTCTATAATCCTACCGAGGGCAAAGTGTTTATCGTACGGACTATTGTAATCCTAGAAAAGGAGTTTATCTCCAAAGGAATTAGTGGGAGGAAAGTAGAACTTGAAGAAATTCAAAGTTCACAGAGTAGCAGACGAACCAATGGTGGAAATAGAGCAGCCTCCACAAATCGTTGTGGAACCACAATCTGCTCTAGTAGCACAAGACCCGCGTAGGTCTAACGATACGTCGTCAACCGAGAGAGATATGGATTTCTCATGACTCAACAAGATGACGTATTACTCATGGATCAAGATGAGCTGTGACTTACCAGAAGCCATTATTGGCCCGAGAATCGAAAAATGGCTTGAGGCCATGAGATCTCGAAATGGAATCCATGTATACCAACCAGGTAGTATGGACCTTGGTTGACCCACCTTTGAAGGATAAAACCCATTGGGTGCAAGTAGGTTTTTAAGAAGAAAACCGACATGGATGGTAATGTGCATACCTTTAAGGCGCGATTGGTGGCTAAAGGTTTCAAGCAAATTCATGGTGTAGACTATGATGAGACTTTTTCCCCGGTTGCGATGCTTAAATGCATTCGGATCTTGCTTGCTATTGCAGCAAAGATACCATGATTATGAAATCGGCAAATGGATGTCAAAACTGCTTTCCTTAATGGAAATCTTCTCGAGGATGTGTACATGACACAACCCGAGGGTTTTGCCACTCCACGGGATGCTACAAAGGTATGCAAGTTGCAACGATCTATTTATGGATTGAAGCAAGCTTCCGTAAAATGGAATCTTCGTTTTGATGATACAATCAAACAGTTTGGTTTTATCAAAAATGAAGAAGAATCTTGTGTCTACAAGAAGGTTAGTGGGAGCACAGTTGTCTTTCTAGTATTGTATGTAGATGACATACTACTAATTGGAAATGACATCCCTACCCTACAAATCAGTAAAGACTTGGTTAGGGAAGTGCTTTTCTATGAAGGACTTAGGCGAAGCCACCTATGTATTAGGTATCAGGATCTATAGAGATAGGTCGCAGAGATTGCTTGGCCTAAGTCAGAGTACATACATAGACAAAGTGTTAAGACGCTTTAACATGCATGAATCCAAGAAAGGACTCTTGCCTATGTCGCATGGTATAAGCCTATCTAAGGCTCAATCCCTTCCACCCGGGATGAGAGGGATCGCATGAGTAAGATTCCATATGCATCTGCAATTGGATCTATCATGTATGCCATGTTATGTACTCGACCGGATATCTCGTATGCTTTGAGCATGACGAGCGGTGATCGATCCGGTGAGAGTCACCGAGTATCTTTGTCAAGAACATCCTTAAGTACTTGAGAAGAACTAAGGATTCGTTTTTGGTATATGGAGCCGAAGAGGAACTAGTAGTAAAGGGTTACACTGATGCTAGCTTCCAAACCGATAAGGACGACTCCAGATCGCAATCGGGTTTTGTTTATTGCCTGAATGGTGGGGCTGTGAGCTGGAAGAGTTCAAAGCAGGAGACAGTCGCTGATTCTACCACAGAGGCTGAGTATATTGTTGCCTCCAATGCAGCAAAGGAGGCCGTTTGGATTAGAAAGTTCATTATTGAGCTTGGTGTAGTTCCTAGCATTGTGGACCCAGTGGACCTCTATTGTGATAATAATGGAGCCATTGCACAAGCTAAGGAGCCCAGATCTCACCAGCCGATCCAAATATATACTTAGGCGCTTCCATCTCATTCGAGAAATCATCGATAGAGGAGATGTGAAGATATGCGAGTACCAACAGATGATAACATTGCTTGATCCACGACGAAGCCTCTTGCACAACATGAAGCATGAGGGTCACACTAGGTCTTTAGGCATTAGAAATATGCTTGATTGGCTCTAGTGCAAGTGGGAGATTGTTGGTGTATGCCCTAGTGGCCAATACATTTTGTTTGTATTTACATACATTATATTATGTTATTTTATATGAGGCATTTCATTTATTGTGTTCTTTTTGGTAGACATAATAAAGTCCTTAGAATAGTAAGTTTGATACCATAGGACATCAAGTGGATGACTTGATCGTGAGATCCTATTAGATAAAATACTATTCTTAAATGTCCCTAGTCAAGTATTATTGTTAATTAGGACAACAATAATACATTGAGGCTAGTATGTGCGTAGACTGATGACCACATCTCACGGGTCATGGATATGAGATATCAAGTCTACACATGGATACATATTAGAGTAATGATGTATTGGACGGACTGCCATGAGAACGCTACGTGGATCGTTACGTGAGTGTCATAGCGATTCTCATAGTGATAATGGTGTATGTGGTCCTTTGACCTGAAATCACTACGATTCCTACATGAGGAGTTGTGTGTTTTAATGCCATCAAACGTCATCTGTAACAAGATGATTATAACGTTGGTTATTAGACATGCCGCAATACATGTGGAGGAATGTGAGTGACCTAGATGGGATTTGTCCCTCCTACATAACAGGAGCGATATCTTCGGGGCCCCTGATTGAGTGAGACTACGAAATGCATGGCCATGCTCAAATAAGTCAATATGAGATATTGATCTTATTTGCTATTACTATGTCTACTCGGGAATCAGGAAACTGAAGATTGAACTAAACAAGGGTGACACATTCTATGCCTTGTGTTCAATCTGGATATCTGGACAAAGGGACTAAACTACACGGAAACATTGGTCACGATAGGTTATGTCAAATCACTGACATTCTCATTACTTGGGTAGCAGTGATGTGTTGCTAGATACCGCTCATCGTTTGTAATATTAAAATGAGATTTTAATATTACTACCAACGTCATGAGAACATGCATTGGTCGCACACTTAGAACAGACTAAATTGGAGTAATCGAATCCAAGTTGGACTCGGATTCAACTGTGGGCCTAACTCATGAGAGATGGGTTTAGGGTTGCACCACTTACCTTGCTACTGCTCACACTCACTTAAGGCAGCCTTTGTTATAAATAATACTTGCTAAGGAGGCTGCTACTAGGTTACATCACAACCCTAGCCGCACCTACGAAAAGTGAGTGAGAGATAGTGAGGTCTTCTTCTCCTCTCTTCGCAGCTAGCACTACGAAAACAGAGAGCGTGACTCCTTTTGCAAGTCTGTTCGTGTGGATACCGCAGAAACATCGTCGCTATTACGGTGTTGGTGATTCACTTCGCTTGTGTCTATCACGCTTCAAGAGGTAAAAAATTTAAAAACTCAGATTATGGATTTTTTGCATGGATCCTGTGAGGGAATTCTGTTATTCCGCTGCGAGACTTTTGATCCGCAAATTCCCAACAGAGGGGGCAAAAAGCTTAGAGGTAAGTAGATTCCTCTGGTGAAGGTGCTTTGGGATGGAGCAAGTTTTAAGCAGGCTACATGGGAATTGGAGTCCCACATGTGACAAGGCTACCCACAATTGTTTGTTTGAGGTAAACAATTTTGAGGACAAAATTTTAAAATGAGGGGAGAAATGTAACATCCTCTAAGATATGTTAAACTTGTAAATGGTTACAGAGGTAGCATATTACTTGCTTAACATGCCTGTTAAATTTTTGTGATAATCTGAATTAGTTTAGGTACTTTGTTGCACCCCGAAAGGTGAAAAGTAGCTTAAAATGACCCATATATTAGCTTAAATGGCTTACCTAAGGGATTTAAATGTGGAGAATTTATTCTTAAGTCACAAATGTATGTTTTAAGCTCTAGTTAAAATTTGAGAATAATCGAAGCTAGTTTGGTATTTTTAAACATATTGGTCGTGTGTTTTAGTGTCGGTTTGGCTAGCAACTAATATGGAAATATGTGATATTAGTGAAACAAGATTTTTTATAAATGCTATGATTTATTCTTGGAAAAGTTGATTTGGTGCAAAGTGAGTGTTCTTAGTAGGTATAATATATTCTGCAAAATATCTAAATTTCCTAAGTTTCCTATGGCTGAAAGCAGCCACTTTCTTTGACTTTGAGCTTTGATATCTCTTCTAATCTCACTATTCTCTCACTCTCTCAAATGGTTGCCAGCATAAAACAACAAGGAGAAAGAAGAGAAAAAGGAAAGAAAGGAAGAAAAAGAGAAGGAGGAAGAGGAAAGGAAAAGAAAAATCAAGGGTAAATCAAACGCTTGATCTTCATTTTTGCTGCACAAAAGGTAGGGGTTGAGTTCATATACCTTCTTTATCTTCATATTTTCTTTATCTTGAGACCAAGTATGGTTGATGAGTCAAAAAGGGTTTTGAAGTGTTTGGGCTGTTTTTCTTCCTTGAACATGTTTTAATGGTTGATTCTAACTTGTTCATGGTATGAAATTGATAAGAGAAACTAGAATTCCTCTTTTGGGTTTTTGATGCACAAAATGGGAAATTAGGTCTTTAGGATGGGACTTTAATTCATGGATCCAAATTTGGTGACTTGAGTTAGTGATTGATGATTCCTTTAGGTTAATGAACTTATTAGCAGTTTAAAATCACCTAGAAACTGAATTGAGATCATTGAAATTGGTTTTGGTTACCAATGGAATAGTAACCATACCTGCAGAATTCTACAAAACCAATTAGCACTTAAGCATTGAGAGTTGGGCACTCGCTTGAGCACCCAATGGCGAGAGAAATTTGGTCTGATGCACGTACCCAACGCCTGAGCGTCCATGGTGGAGCGCTTGAGCAAGCAGTGAGCGCCTAAGCACCAGGTTTGAACGCCTGAGCGCTAGTCATAGGGGAATGCTACGCATTTTCTCTCCTTTGCCAACGCCTGGGCACTGGGGGACTAGCGCTTAAGCGCTCGGTGACTAGAAACTTGTGTGATTTTCTTATAGTGAGAATTGATTCCCCATTTTCTTGGGATCTCTTATTTGGGTACTTTGAGGAGTATTGAGACACTCTAAGGTGTATTTCTTGAGAGAATGCATATCTTGCTTATGTGAGAATTATGAGGAACCTATATCATCCATATGAGATAGAATGCCTTGAGTGGTGCCTAGGACCTTGTCCAACTTGGAGTTGGCCTTGAAATTCACTTGTGAAGTGATTCGTAGAATGCTAGGTACCATAGTGCTAGTAATAATGACCTTGCTAACTTATGTGATGAGTTTAGCTTTAAGTTGCTAGTGTTGTATTTTCACCTGAATATTAAGAATCTTGTGATGTTTCAATTGTGATTTGAAGTATATCCTTGCATGTTTTTAAGCTTGTTATTCCTATGTATTGTGATCCTATATGGTGTGCACAGCCACTTGGCTAGAGGATTGTAGGTAATCGGTCTAAGATTCTCAGAACAAAGACTAGTCCTAAATTCTCATAGCGGAGGCTTCTAAGGCCAAGGTTACCGGTATTGTGAGGAGGTTTGAATCCACTCCATACGACGTAGTGTTGGGACTATTTTGCTTATCCTACCTAGTATATACAAAGGAACGAGGTTCTTGGGAATATGTGAGTATCATGTGTTTTAAAAAAAAAAACTAAAAACTTGCACAAGCATTACATGAGTACATTTTTAGGACATCTCTCAAGCATCTCCATATAACATATTATATTTGTGGTTGTGTGATAATTGTATGGGCAGTTATCTCGCTTGATGATATTTTACAATTGTATGCACGGTTGTTCAATATCATTGATAGTTATATCTTATGGTTACGATCTTGTTTACTCATTGTGAATTATGTAAATATTGGTTTAAGGATACTTATACTGAAAGTTGTAAATTCTCACGCCGATTGAGTTTCCATGTAGTTGGGAAAGACCCCAAAAAGGGATAGAAGAATAAGAAGCAGAAAGGCTTAGAGTAGCTTATTTTGTTTATTGTAAAACCGAACATGTATCTTTTCTATATCGCTAGTTCTTAGTTAAAGTTTGTATATGACAATGAGTCGTTTATGGCTAATGCTATATATATTCTTATCTATCTTTTCTTCTGTTTGCCTCTCTGTAATGACTGTATACGTTATTATAGATTTTTATTTTACGCATTTTTAGTAAGTGACATACTTGATACGCTTTATCTTGAAATATTCCGATTATTTTATGATAATTGTATTCGGGTGTTACACCTTCCTCGATAGAATAATTTATTTTGGCATTGATATATGGCTAATTTTTACATCTTCCCTAGTAGATAGCCTAAAATAATTTGAAAAACATGAGAACTCATTCAACACAAAAAGAAACACATAATAACATTAAATATTGATTAAATAATAAATTATTTGCTTCTAAAATCATTATCCTCATAATTCATGAGTAATTTGCTTGTATGTCGATCACCCTACATATAAGAGATGTCAATATAAATATGAATTTCAATGAAGGGTTTAATATGCTTTTGGTCCCTTCAAATATATCAGTTTTTGGTTTTGGGTCCCTTAAAATTTTTTGTTACAATTTGTGTCTCTATAATTTCAAAATTGAGTAACATCAGTCTTTGTTCTCATTTCAAAAATAAGTGAAATTGACTCAATTCAATATCTTTATATTAAACTTTCACTCATTTCAATGGCTAAGAAAAATTTAAGGCTTAAATATGTTTTTAGTTCCTAAAAGTATACCACATTTTGGTTTTGATTCTTATAATTTTTTTTTATTTATGTCCAAGTTTTTCGGAAATAGATGGTTTTAGTCCCTACCGCTAAGGGACTTTTGTTTACTAATGATGTGTCAAATAGAAGCATAGCCCAGCGATGCCACATGTCATTACTAATCCTACGTGGTAGGGTCGTAGTCCATGTAAGTTGCCAAATTGGCATGCGGGACCTACATGCACAAACAGTAAAAAATATTATTCTTAGGGTTATAACAGATAGAAAAATAAATATTATACTACTTAAGTCAACATTGGTGGTTTGGATATCCACCATTGATTTAATCAACGGTGGAGACTTGATCTTGATTTAATCAACGGTTGAGAAACAAACTTAATGAAGAAGCATTGGATGATCACCATTGATTTAATCAATGGTGTGGGAATAAACTTAGTTAGGAAGCTTTGGATGTTCACTATTGATCTAATCAATGGTTGTAAAGATAAGCTTAATAAGGAAGACTTTGAATATCAACCATCGATTTAATCAAGGGTGAAAATTTGGTCTCAAAAAATGACTAGGACCATTTATAACCATTGGATTTAGATTTAATCTAGGGTGGAGATTTGGTCTTATAAAGTGGCTAGGACCATTTATAACCATTGGATGTAGATTTAATCAATGGTGGAGATGGACCATTTATGACCATTGGATGTGAATTTAATCAGCAGTGGAGATTTAGTCTTAAAAAAAAAGTGACAAGGACCATTTATGACCCTTAGATGTAAAGTTTGAAGGAGTAATCTTGACCTTTTATTTTTGGAGACACATCTAATGGCTATAATTTCAAGGAGAAAGATCTAATAGCCTAGATTAAGTCTTCTAACTTAAAGTCTATATTAATCCTAGCCATTGAACTAATCAGTGGCTAAGGATGCACAAATAATGGTGGCTTGGAGATTGGTCACATTTTGAAGAAGCAAGAAGGGGGGACGGTTTTGTGATGGTGTAGGAGATTAGCCAAGTTTCAAGACACCAATTATATGTTGTTTTGGTCATTATTGATCATTATTGATCAATTTCAAGAAGCTAAGTTATCAAACTTTCTCTCCATTTCTCTTCTCCTTCATGTTTCGGCCAAGCACCCAAGAATTGCCTTCCATCACTCTTTAATTTCAAACAACCATATTTCTTGAATCCTTACCTTATTCATCCTTACCTTATTCTAAGACACTTTGTAGTTTGAAGTAAGTTCTAAATCTTTCATCTTCAAGGAGTTTTTCTAAGAACAAGTTCTAGGGTTCTTAAGGTGAAGTTATGGAAAACTTCATTTCTTCTCTTCTTTTCATGTTCTAAACCATGTTTGATCTATGGTTCCTCTTATTCAAGCTTGATATACTAATAAACTTGTGTTTTGTTTTGTAATTGAGAAGCTTTTGGTGGTGAAGGACTTGGAAAAAGAAGCAAAACAAGGAGCTTTTGAGAATCTTCAAGAGGTAAGAGGGAGATCCATCTCACCAACCAAGTATGGTGGTGAGAGATGGTTTTGTATTTGATGGATGGTGAATCCATGTGAGGATTCATATCCATGGTCATGTAATTATTTGTGGGTGTTTATGTAGTTTGTATGCTTAGCATGGTTTTATTTGTGCTTGCATGCTTAGTATGATTTATTGTTTTGATTATGGCATGCTTGTGGTATTTATGATGAAATATATATATGTATGTTGATTATATGTGATGTATGCCATAAAAATTGTTGGAAAGGAAAACAATTTTTGGTTCCAAGGACCAAGAGGGTTTTCCGCCTTACACCTCAAAATAGGTGTTCATAAATTAATATTTTCATAAATGATAAAATTGGATGATTAGAAAAGTAAGGAAAATAAACAAAGGGTTTGTTTTTCAAGAAGTAGTGTTCACGGTTTTGAGAAGAATTTTTTATTGATTTATTTTGTGTAAAAACAAGAATGGAATTTAATAGAACTCAAGGACATTTTTGAATAAAAATATTTTAAGTATTTTATTAATCATGAGTTTTAAATGAAAAGAGCAATGAGTTGATGATTTTAAGGATTTGCAAAGAAAGTGAACATGAAAATGAACAAATGAATTAGTTTTAAGGACAATGAGTCTTACGATTTTTATTAAGAAAATTTTAATGGTTTTGTTTGTGTAAAACCATATTGATTTAGAAGGAAAAATATTTGATGGTTTCAATGGTCAAGTACCACGGTTTTGAAGGTTTGTAAGGCCTTAGTTTTATGAAACAAAGTGATTTCAAAGTGGAAACTAAGTGTTTGAACAAAGTACTTTAGTACAAGGATTAAAGAAAATGGAAACAAGTTGTTTTGTTACTTGAAAGATGGAATTTTGTTTATGAAAGACAAAAAGAAGTTGAAAGTGTTTGAACCTCAATTTATTTTAAAGAGAATTGATTTTGAAATTGATTTGAGAAAAATGGAGAATATAATAGTGATTTGAGATTTTCTAACGTGTAACTCATTCTTTGGATTTTGAAGCGCGTTAGTAAATTTTAAGATGGAAACATTGATTTAAAATCAATGGAAAAGTGATTTTGTGGAATTATTGTGAAAATGATTTTCTTGAGTAAGAAAATATGGAAAATAATGTGAAAAGTCATATTATTTTGAGTAAAGATTTCTGAAAGGTGAAATATGAAAAATGATGTTGGAAATGATATTGATTTGTTTGAAAGTCCAAAATAATGTTTGAAATATTGAGGAATGTTTTACGAGAGTGTAAAATGGTGAAAAATGTTTTACGTATCTTAAAAACGTGATTTTTAAGCTACGCGATTTAAAAAAATGTTTAAATATTTTCACGTGATTTGAAAAACGTTAAAATATCGCTACGCGATTTGGAAAGCGTTTAAATATTTTGAAAATGATGGAAAATGGTTTACGCGACTTGAAAGAATAATTTTTAAGTTACGCAATTTTGAAAATGGTGGAAAATCGCTACGCGATTTGAGAAAACGTGTAAATATTTGTACGTGATTGAGAAAACGTGAAAAAATCAATACGTGATTTGAAAATACAACAGAAACGTTGCAGAATTGTGAAAACGTAACAGAAATGTTACGCGGTTGTGAAAACATGACGAAAGTGTTTTGTGACTATGAAAACGCAATAATATGATTTCGCTGTTGAATATACAGTATGATTACTGTTGAACCAGTGTATGGACACTGTCTGAGAAAATCATGAAATTTAGCCTATGATTGGCATTAGTGCATTGAACATGCATTGGAAATGATGAATTTTGCCTGTGATCGGCATTTGGTGCATTATACATGCATTAGAAAAATATGCATTGAGGCATATGTTAAATTTTGAACAAAAATTAATAGCTGATGCTATTGTGACCCTTGTGGTTGAAGAAAGAATGTGAATTGATAGTAAGGTCTATGATGGATCTTGGGGGCGTCAAGGCGTAGCGGTCGACCAGTGGATATTTGTCTGTGGATTAAGGCTGGACTATATGCCACTTGGCGATGCAGTCCGTTGCAACGCATTGACGATACCGGACAAAAACACGATTCTTTTCGAAAGCTGGACATTGTCTGTGGGCTAAGGCTGGGCATTGTCTGTGGGCTAATTTGGAAGATTGTCTTTGGGCTAAGGCTGACAATTAACATATCATTCTTCTCGAAATTGTGAAAACTTCCATGGAGTAGGACATTGAGTCTATGAGCACATGCATAACATATGCATCATTATTGAGCATTGGTTATGATAACTGAACTGTTGAATAACTGGGTTATATTGAGAGCATTATCATAAATATTGAATATTTATATCTGTGTGATATAATAATTGAGGAATGTTGGATGATGATGATGATAAATAATGTTGATGGCATTATTATAATTATTGTTATTTTATACATTATGATGATGGCATAATTGTAATTATGGTATGATATATCTGTATGGTGTGCTGTTTGTGTTATCTCTATGCTACCATGTTGGTATTGGCGTAGGTGATCTCACCTCTTTGTTATATTGTTTCGTTGTGCTTGTATTATTAAAATTATATAGTAGATGGAACGAGTTTCTTAGACGTGACGAGAAGCAAATATTCTGAGATTGGTGACAACATTGAGGAGTGGTCATTCAGGATTCGATAGTGTGCAATGTTGACAAGAAACAGATACATGACACATCAGGATGGATACAAGACGAAATAAGTATGTTGAGTTTTTCTCGTTAGTGTTTTACCGTGTTATTAATTAGAATCCGTCATGGGGTTTGCTACTGTTTAAAATTGAGTCTGTAAGTTTTATATTTCTTGAATAATTATTAAATATTAATTGGTGTCAATATTGTATATTAAATAGTTTAAATGTTTTTTTTTAAGCAAATGGTTTGCAAAAACATCACTCTAAAGGCAGACATCCCAACTATGTTGGCACCCTGCTAATATCAATCACTTGCAGCAAACCATAAATATATTAATAAAGGGAAAAATAGAGAATACAAAAGAAAACATGGGGGGACATGAAACCGTACCCATGAAAGAGTTACAAATTCTTAAATCTATAGCTAGAAACATAGTTCCTATTTTTAAAGAAATCTTCTACAATGAATGAAGGAATTGAATTCCACCAAACTAAACCAGAAATAGAAGAGCCATGACAAGCAAGTTTGTCTGCACAAGCATTACCCTCTTTATAAATGTGAGAGCAAGAGAATCTCATTTGCTTGGATAAGATTAAGCAATTCTTCCATCTGTTTTGTAATTGCCAAGGAACAATATTTATATTGCTAAAAGCAGAAACAACCAATTGAGAGTCACATTCAAGCCAAAGGTTAAACCAACGGTTTTTGAAAGCTATTTCAATAGCTAGAATAGCTGCTGATAATTCAGCAAAAAGGGCAGTTTTAATACTAAGATTAGAAGCAAAACAGCCAAGAGAAGCAGTTGTACTGTCTCTAAAAATACCACCACAGCCAGCTGGACCAGGGCACCCTTTGGCAGCACCATCAACATTGCATTTTATCACATAACGGGAAGGAGGAGACCAAGAAACTTCCTTAATAACAGGCATTTTCCTCTGATGAGGAGCAACCTTAAAGGCTTGAAGTATCATTGATTCTGTTACTGATGAGGACAAGCTGCCATCACTCGAGTTACCAGAAAGAGAAACATGAGCCACAATCAAACCAATGGCTGATTGCACAGAAATATTTTTGTTGTGGAATCTAGCTCTGTTTCTGCAGTACCAAATAGCCCAAAGAATGAAAATGATGGCAGCTAGGACAACATCTCGGGCCTGAGAACTCCAACCTCTGTTGCACAATGAAAGGACAGAAAGAAAGCTGGAACAGTCCACATGCATATTAATAATGCTGCCAAACCAGCTTTAAATATGCTTTACAAAATTGCACTCAAGAAACAGATGATGAGTGGTTTCAGCTGCATGACCACAAAGACAACAAACAGAAACGACAATACATCCTTTAGACCAAAGTTTATCATCAGTAGGCATTTTATCATGAAGAATTCGCCATAGCAGAAATGATCTAGAAGGAGGAATGCATTTATTCCATATGTGCTTAGCCCAAGGAACAACGTTTTGTAATGGATTTTAAAAAGAATGAGCATCCTTAAAACTCAATTTAGCAGAGTCAAATTTAGTCCAGATCAGAGAATCATGACAAGACTGAAAAAGAATTATAACCTGTTGAATTTCTGATTTCAAAACAGGAAACTTGGATATTAAAGCACTAGGAATTGACCATCTGCCATTGTCAATGAAATCCTTAACTTTTGATTTCATGGAGCTATGCAAAGCAGCAGGAACACCAATTATATCCACAATTGGACTAGATAACCAGGGATCAGTCCAAAAATTAATAGTTGCCCCATTGCCAAGCTGCCACAAGGAATGTTCTTGAATGATATGAATAAATGACTTAATACCAGACCAGATCGAAGATGAGATATGATAAGTAACAGATTTATTATGCCTGAAGGCTCTAGCTTTCAAAATAGTAGACCATTGCTCATTAGAAGAAAGGAATTCCCAACCCAACTTAAGCATACCTGTAGCATTGATAGATTTAATGGACCTTATGCTAAGGCCACCCTCCAACACAGGTTTACAAACTTTGCTCCAAGCAACAGTAACCAATTTTCTATTATGTATATCTCCTGACCAAACAAAGTTTCGAATCCAACCATCCATCATTTTAATGAGATTAGCAGGCCAAGCATAGATCCTGAAGCTGTAAAATAGCATACCTTGAATAATTGACTTAACCAGTAAAATTCTCCCCATAAAAGACAGCAAGGATCCTTTCCAAGAGGAAAGTTTACTTTTAATTCTGTCAACAATAGGCATTAAGTGAACACGTTTGGGTCTTCCCTTAAATAAGGGCACCCCAAGATAAGTGAAGGGGAGACAACCAACATTAAAACCAAGAATAGAAGAAATACCATCTAATCTGGAAGTTGAACCCAAATAGAATTTGGATTTTTCATTGCTAACAACCTGTCCAGAAGCCTGCTCATAATCCTTGAACAGGTTCATTAAATTGAGAAGATTCCTTTTAGTAGCTCTGCAAAAGACCAGAACATCATCAGCATACAATATATGACTAGGCATCGCAACACCTCTGGGACTAGACATGAGATGTAACTGACCCTCCAAGACCAGATTTGTTATACCTCTACTTAACACTTCCTCAGCAAGACAAAAGAGAATAGGAGATAAGGGATCACCTTGCCGAACCCCTCTCTTACAATTGAAGAAACCAACAACCTTGCCATTAATTGAAAGAGAGAGTTTAGCTGAGTGTAAAATCTGGCTAATCCAATTACAGAACTTGTCATTAAAACCAAAAGAATGGAGCACTTGAATAAGGAAATTCTAGTCTAAGGTATCAAAAGCTTTTTTAATATCAATCTTTATAGCAACTTGTCCACCAAAAGATTTTTTATCAATTAAATTAATGGCTTCAGAAGCAGTGCAAATACAATCTGCAATCTACCTTCCTTTAACAAAGCCTCTTTGATTTTTAGAAATAATTCTAGAGGCAACTGTGGCTAGTCTGTCAGCCAACACCTTGGTTATAATTTTGAACTGAAAATTAGCTAATGCAATAGGCCTATATTGCTCAATCCTGTCTGCCTCAGAGACCTTAGGAATCAAGACAACAACATTAGAATTCAAATTTGGAAGTAGCCAACCTTGCTGAAAAAATTGAAGAACAGCATTATGAACATCTTGAGCAATAATATCCCAGTATTGATGAAAGAAAAAACCACCAAAGCCATCAGGACCAAGAGCACTATTGCCATTTAAAGAAAAAACGGCAGCTTTAACTTCTTCCAATGAGGGAAGATTAGTGAGCATAACATTATCTTGATGAGTAATCATAGAAGGAATGACTCTTTGAATAAGATCATTAGGCTGACAAGCATTCCCAGAAGCAAACAAATCTATATAATATTCCAAAATGTGCTTCTCAATATCATCAGAATTGTCCAAAACTTGATCTCCCTTTTTTAAAATAGAGATTTGTTTTGTAACAGACTTGATTCTAGCAGATCTATGAAAGAATTCAGTGTTCCTATCACCCTGCAAATGCCAATCAAGCCTAGACTTCTCCATCCAGAAATCTTCTTCATAGCATAAAGCCTGCTACAACAACAATTGAGCTTCTATTTCCTGTTTTATTAACTCATCTAAACCTCCATTAAGATTAATCAGATCTTGAATTTTGTCCACATTAGATAAGGCAGAACTGACATTTTTATGGACATCCCCAAAAACATTTTTATTCCAATCTTTGAGCTTAACTTTCAACAATTTTAATTTCTGGGATAAGATATGCATTGGACAGCCAACAACAGTAGTTTTCCAAACATCTTTAATAATGTTTATGCAAGATGGATGCCTGGACCACATTTTCATGAATTTAAAAGATGAGGCATGCTCCCTATTAACCATGTTCATTTTGAGCATGATAGGAAAATGGTCTGACTGACTATGAGTTAAGGTGCTACAAGCAACACTACTCCAGTGATTAATCCAATCAGAATTACAAATTGATCTATCTAGCCTACTCTAAGTATAATTACTACTAACTCTACCATTAGACCATGTGTAAGAAGAGCCCTGAGTAGGAAGATGGATCAAATGATTAGAATCAGACCAGTTCCTAAAGTCATCACAAGAAATCCGAGAAGGCAGATTTTTACCTCTATGTTCATGAGCTCCCAAGACGGCATTAAAATCTCCTATAAAACACCAAGGAGCTTTATAAGAATGTTGTAACCTCTCCAAATCAGTCCAAAGATCTCTCCTGGCAATATAAGTAACAGCAGCATATATAGCTGAGATATAAATCAGCTGATTATCAACACCAACCGAAAAAGAAACATGTTGCTTTGAACAGGCAACAATGGTAGGAGAAAAAGAACTTGTACAAAGGCACCACAGATTAGGTGGAAAAACACCCCTGTTGTTTTCAGCAAAAATCTTCATATTCAAACTATTAAAGAAACTATAAGGAACCTGATTAGAAGTAATCCGTAGTTCAGACACAAATAGAAAATCCGGTTTATGCAAACTACAAAGCTTTTTAAGAAAAGACCTTGTGTCAGGGTTACCAAGACCCCTAAGATTCCAGTAAAGAATTTTCAACATTGATCACCATGAGTAATACCTCCTCTAGATCGGGTTGCATAGCCACTAGATTTTTGAATTTGAAATTTTTTCTTCCTAAGTTTCTTTCTCTGTGACTTAGACAAGACTTTAGAAAAACCTTGATTATCCATCAAATTTTCGACCTTAGTAAGATATTTACTTGGATTTTCTTCAGCATTATTCCTAGAATCACAGGAAGATTCCTGATTTTCTATAGAATCATCTATTTCATCATCATTGATTCCACTCCAGAATTTACTCATAGTATGCAAATCCTTATTAACGATCGGGTTAGGATGAACCAAAGGAGTCTTCAAATTATTTGGTTCAATCAAATCTGCCACCTTATCTGAAACTTCAGTATTGTTGTCATTAACAGGAAGGGTGGTCGAGACATGATCAATATCATTCTGAATAGAAAATTCATGATTAGAGCCATTTATAGAAAGGTCATCATGTAGAGCAGCATCCAGATTAGTATTGACCTCAACTTCTATAACAGGAGAATGATTAAAATCTGTAGCACATCCCAACAAAGGATTGGGATCATAAAGATTAGCATTAAAGTTTTGCTGAGAAGAATTCTTAATAGAAACCGGATGCACCCCCTCATCAGCAACATTATCCAATGCTTCCTCTTCTTGAATTAACACCTTTTCTTGATTAACAAGATTATTAACCTCAACATCCTCTGTAGAAGGTTCAACAGAAATCTTATTCAAACCCTTAGGAGTATTGGGATTATCCAGTCCCTTATCCTTTGGGATAAACTTCATAGTTGGATTTTTTGGACCCCCATTAAAATTATTCCCACTCGGAATTTGATGATCTTTGGACTGGCCTTGCACCTTCTTACTATTTTTAGAACATATGTCTAACGAGTGACCAATAATTTTGCAAGAAGTGCAGAAAGACGGCAGCTTTTCATATTGAATACCAACGAAGAAAGCAAAACCCTGCCTCTCAACCAGAACTTGATCTCGCAGATCACAAGCAAGGTCAATGTCCACCAAAACACGCGCATAATAACCAAGAGTTTTGTTGATTGTAGTATCATCCAAAGACAAAGGAACACCAATAGCTCTGGCAATAGCAAACAAAATCTTTGGTCTCCAATATTCTTGAGGAAGGCCATGAATCCTTATCCAGCACTGTGTGTTCGTCTGTTTAACCATTGAAGGGTTAAAATCAGGAGACCATGAGAATAAACGTAAGATTCCAGGCTCTAAATTCCATGAACCAGAGGACCAAATCTTTCGCAAATCCTCAACTAAAGAACAAGAAAATTCAAAAAAACCCTTTCCAATTGGTATCATTCTCCAATGACCAATTGGGTTCCAAAGTCTGGATAACTTGGCACGCAGGTCACCATATTTCAAAGGAGTATCACCTTTGGATAGCATTAATCTCCCATGAAGATTTGTTTTGCAAGAATCCAAACCTGCACGATATTCATCTTCAGGAATTTGTACTGCAAGATCACCACCCTTCAAGCATGGAACCGGCAATTGACTCAAAGGGATGTCACATGCATTATTCAACGCTTGAGCAAAAGTTTTCGTACGAGGAGGCAAAAGAGAAGAGGATTTGGAAGAAACAGGAGAAGAACCGGAGTCAAGAAAACTCCAGGGAATGAATGGCTTGGCAGAGGACATTGCAAAAACCATGCAAATCCAAGATAACACGTGAAGAAACCCTAGCAGAGCAAACTAGGATTTACGGCCCCCCTCATCCAGGTGAAAAAAATTAAAGAAATAAACTAATTTTTTCAAACACGATCAGGATTGAACTCACAGGGAAAACAGTTATGGCCAACTGGGAAACCAAAAATTGCACTGAATTGGTGGATATCGAAAGTGCGAGAGGAGCCTAAAAGCTTAAAGGTGATCTCACTGGGCCATATTTTTTAATATTACTTATAAATTTCAATAAGTTTATATTCCCGTAAGAAGAAATTTTAAAACCCACGTTTATAACTCAAACCTTTTATGAACTGATTTTTAGATTGTGAGTTGGTAGTCAGAAATGTGATGCCCTACGGGGGGTGTTACATTTAGAAGATCAAACACAAGGTTTATCCTGGTTTAGCCACTCCTTGTGACCTACGTCCGGTCCTTAAGTAATCACCCTAGATTTTTGACTAAAACTTCAAGCTTAAATAGGTGCTTGCTACCTTTACACAATAGAGTACTCACCACACCTTAGGATACCTCACTCTTTGTGCTTGAGCCTCAACTTCAAAGGATACCTCACCCTTATAACTTTGGGGGATACCTCATCCTTTTTTACAAGATAATCATAGTATTAATGAAATAAAACTCTTTCAAAGGTGGATAATACAAATTGAAGCTTGATGGGTGTATGGATTCACACTTTGAAGCTCAAAATAGAGTATTTAATGAAATGAATGAGAAAGCTTGTATTAATGCTCAACCAAGGTTTTCAGATTGATTTTCTAACCTCCATAAACGCCCAACAACTTGTATTTATAGCCCATTAAAGATTAGAGATGACGGGGGGTTGGTTGGAGCATTAATTGCTTCAAACTAGCCGTTAATTCTATTTCTGGTATATGTATTTATTATTTGAATAAAGCTTCAAATAGCACGAAGGCAATTTTGCCTCTGAAACATGTTATTCGAATAACACTTCTGTTATTCAAATGAACTATTCGAAACTAGTTTTTTAAAAAACGTGTTATTTGAATAACAACTTTGTTATTCGAATAGACCATTAAAAACTGGTTTCTACAGAAACACGATATTCGAATAACAACATTGTTATTCGATTAAGGCTGAAGTGCCAAGGCTCATTTTAAACATTTATTCTAATAAAGTAGGGCTTTTATTCGAATAAAGCTCAACTAGATAGAATTCTTGGCTTCTCTGACTTTGGTTATTGGAATAAGATATCCCTTATTTGAATAAACCCATTTGAAAAACATTCCAAACTACTTTTAAACATTGTCAATTAATTCTAAATGATGTTATAAGCTTTTAGGCACTTAGTAGACGTTTCTTTGGAAACCAAAAAATAATTTTGAAGTCTTGAAAACATGTGTGCTATTTGGGTTCTTTGAAAAGTAAGTTTTAGAGCATTAGTGTGAACCTCATTATACCTTTACACAATGATCTAAGTCCTAAAAATATTCTTGAAGGTCTTGGACTTGATCTTGCAATATTTTTATGTTTGTTATCATCAAAACAAAGTCTTCAAAGGTCAATAGTTGACGAGCGCCGAACTCAATCAAAATTATAACCGAAGTTATTACCTAAACTTGTAGTATAGTAAACAACACCGGATCGTCTCCTCAAGGATCGTAGATGCAATTTGATCAAATCAAGTGAAAGTTAGAAAAAGGGAGGTTTTGATGGTTCAAGGATCGCAGATGATATGATTTAAAGAGAAATAACAATTAAAAGAACAGTCAATTCAAAATCTATCCGAGATTGAGTGGATTCAATCATAGACCTTTCAACAAACACCTGAAATACATTTGAATGGTTAACTTGGATCTAACCGAGATCTCTGCATCGATCCGAATTCATACTAAACAATCGTCCGAATTCAATTGACAAGTGATAAACACAAATCTGCAATCGCACCATTCATGTAAATATATGTCAATTTAAGCACCGAATTCAATTAACCTAGGCACAAATCAGTAACCTAACCTCTTCAATTACGTGATTAGTTTAGATCAATCAGTTCTAAGTTTCATCACAAATCTCAATCTTCGTTCATCACAATACTTAATCTTAAACCAAGATCAAATCGGATCAAACATAAACAAATCACCATTCATGCATTCAAGATCAAGAGAACAAGAAGAAGAAGAGAAGAGGAATTCAAATATAAATCAAATACATTACATAACCAAGGTCTCAAGAATCCAAGCCACAATCTCTTCAAGAGTCCCGAATTGACTAGAAGTGACTTAGCTCTCCATTACAATGAAGGAAAAATATACAAGAACTATGAAAAGCTATTTCTAACACCAAGTGTATGTTGTGTTTAGAGCTCTTCTCATGCTTCCTTTTATAGAGGATTCAGAGTAGTAGTAGATGGGTAGATGAGATTAGTAGGTGGAATTAGTAGGTGAGCTTGGTAGGTGAGCTTGGTAGGTGAGCTTGGTAGGTGAACTGGGTAGGTGAGCTTCCTTGTCTCCGAAAGTATTCATTGCTGAACTCATTGATTTCGTCATTTTTGAGCCAAGTGGTCTTCATGAAAGTTCTAGGAAATTGTCTAAGCTTTCCAATGGCTCTAGAAGCACCCAAAAATTCATCCTACAACCCAAGATATGACCCAATTACTACAGACTGCTCAGGACCAATTTCAGCACCTCTGTTTTGACTTTCAGACCCAATATCTCCATCAAGGAGCCCGAATCAAGTTTTGTGTTTGTCATGAAAGTTGTACATATGGGTCTTAACTTTTAGATCACCAATTTTCAGCCCATTCTATAAACCCAAACTCGAATTATGTTCTGGTTACTACACACTGTTCGGGTTCCAGTCACAAATCCCGTATTCTGATTTCCATGCCCAATTAGCTCCACTAGATGTCTGAATTTGACTTCGAGCTCTTCATCAAAGTTGTAGAGCTCTCTTTTATCTTTCCTACAAGGTAAAATTCATAATTATCAGACATTTAGAACTCAAGATATGGCCAAAATACAGAAACAGTGTAAGACTCGAATAATGCTGAAAAATCAATTAAGTCCGATTCGAGTTCAAACTTACAAAACATAATCAAATTCATCAATTAAGTACATGAAGAGTGTAAATGACTAATAATGAGGGTTTCTTAATGAATAAAATATGTGATTATCAAATTCCCCCACACTTAGCTTTTTGCACTCCTGGGCAAAACATATAAAACTAAAGTTAGAAGACAAAGACAAACGACACAAACTTAAAAATTAAAAACTCTAAAGGACTCAATGAAGCAAGAAGAGCAACAAGAAATTCAAGGGATCAAAGCATAAATGAGGTAACATTTCTTCACATCTCAAACCAACAAGCAAGGAAACTTCCGTTGAAAAGAATGAATTAAGAATGATGGATCTTCACAAGATTCCCTCTCAATCTCTCAAGTGTTTAAAAGGTAGGTATTTCACTCAATTCAACCCATGAAAATTGCACTACCATAAGCTTGCTTATCTTCTACTTCTCCACTACTCAAAACACATGCACACACAAATCATGAGGACTTTATTCAAGGTTGTAGTGAGGTCAAGGTAACAGAAGAGGATAAAATGGATATGAGAAGATAAATACCAAAGAGAATAAAAGCAAATGAGAGCTGAGTTCAAATAACGAGCATAAAAGTTCATCTCAACTCTAATGTATATCCCTTTACATATTCATTTCCCAATCCTTTTCTCTCTTTTTTTTTATATATATGAACATAACTATATACATACATTTCTCTTTTTTTTTTTTTTTTTTTAAAGACTTCAAGAAAACCATCAAGGTAAAGAAGTCTAGAAACCCCTGAAGGACCCTGCTCAAAGGATCGTCTGTACAAAAATCAAAATACAACAAAATGATACAAAGATAATAGAAAATGATGACATACCTGTATGTACAGTTTCCATGGCGTATCTTTATACTGCGCGTCATGAGTGCAGTAGACATCACGTTCCTTTTTTTTTTTTTTTTTGAAATTGTTAGAAAAACTTGATGAAAGATAAGTGTATACTTACTTAAGATTGGGATGGAGGTAGTCTGCTCTTTCGGCTTTGTGCCAAAGCATTGTTGACCAGTATTCGACCCATTCAAGACCAGCGCAACATAGGGCTCCCAGAAGGGACAAGTGACCATAATACGACTGGCTGCCTCACATGTGGGATACAATCTACCTTCTTTGTTTTTCAATTAAGAAGGCTGGATCAGGATGCATGCATTTCCCCATTCACGGTTTGTGTTACCAAAGCCAACCCTAAGAAGTATACATATTTTTTTTTTTTTTTTTTTTTTGATTTTTTTTTTTTTTGTAAAATGCCATGAAGAAGAAGAAGAAGAGGATGATATGTACAGATTGTTTGTGGATATGGCTCACATCTGCCTCTGGTTTAACGTCCAAGAACGCTTAAACGTCTTCTATGAGTCGAGGATAAGCTTCCCATCCAATTTTCTTATAAATTGGCAAACAGGTCTTTTAGAGTCAGATTCCCAAGACTGTAGCGTTGTTCTTCATCCTTGAAGAGATTCCACAATTTAAGAATTTCACGATGCACCAATCCACAAGAATGCGTCTCAAGAGTCAATAAGATATCATCTAATGACTCCTTACTCAGTCCATTCTTAATGAAGAAAATTTTATCTTCTCTATTTGCGGAAACCATCCCCTTAGTACGACATCGCTTGTTACAGTTCCATCGTCCACATTTGTGACAGACTTGTAACCTTTTTGCTCTTCTCCTTTTAGAATATGAACTTCTTCCAAGACCGGGCATATATGAGTCAAATGAAATTGAGGACTCACCTGCTAATCGGACCTTTGCTTCAATTATCCAGCGTACATCTTCTGGCATACCCTTGTGCATTAACATTCTCAATCTCTCACATCGAACTTTGTAGATTTTTCTCAAGCATTTTGAGGAAGAGAAGGAAAATGTTTTCTCAGGTTTGAAAGAATGACATCCATTTTGAAGGAGAAGAAGGGTTCAGTTATTTTGGGAAACGAAGAATAAACCGACTCAAGAGTCACGGAGTACCGTATCCGCCACTTAACCGGCAACACAAAGAACTCAAGAACTTGGTTTTCCAGGAATGATTGAGTCTTTGTCCATTAACCTTAAGCGCATTACCATTCCTAGGATCCTCGGTATCGATCTTTGAGAGGGATACGCGTGTCGACAACAAAAGAACCACGCCACCTAGATCTCAATTTTCCAAGGAGTAGGTGCGGATGATAATCTCAAAGCGTAACTTTTGACCAATTTCCGCAGACTTTTGCAAAAGGTGTAACGGAGACCTTTAATAAAGTAGGCCAATAAAATCCATACTTGCAAGATTTTCGCAGCTTGTTGTCGCCGAAGAAAAAATGACCTCCACATGCTTCGAGCGACTCTACCTACCTCATTGTCGGGCACACATGACTTTTTTTTTCTTTTTTTTTTTTTTTTTTTTTTTTTTTTTTTCTTTTTTTTCTTTTTTTTCTTTTTATTCATAATGCGGATGGAGAAGGTTCATCACCTTCACTTCGCATTCTCTCGAAGTTCATGATATCTTGTTTGAGGCGGTGTCCATTTACGATGAAAGCTTTGGCAGGGTGACCTCACTTTTAATCGAACGCACCGAAGGAAAAACATTAGTAACAATAAATGGTCCATCCCGTCTAGACCTTAATTTGCCGTGCATGAGTCGGAGGCGGGAGTTATAGAGGAGAACTTTTTGACCAATCTCAAATGTTTTCCTCGAATTAACTTATCATGGAAGGCTTTGGTCTTCTCCTTATAAAGTTTGGAACTTTCATAAGCCTCCAAGCGGATCTCCTCCAATTCTTTAGCTGTGCAGCTTCCTCTCCAAACCTCGCTTGATCTAGGTCCAAGTTGCACCTTTTCACCGCCTTGAGAATGCTCCATGCTCAATTTCCACCGGTAGGTGGCAGGCTTTTCCAAAAATAATCCGATACGGAGACATCCCGATTGGTGTCTTATAAGCAGTCCGGTAAGCCCATAAAGCATCCTCAAGCCTCTTGCTCCAGTCCTTTCTGTTAGGTTGAACCGTCTTCTCGGAGTATCCGCTTAATTTCTCTGTTGGAGACCTCGGCTTGCCCATTGGTTTGGGGGTGGTAAGGTGTAGAAACCTTGTGTTGGACTCCATACTTCTTCATCAAAGCCTCCATGCTTTGATTGCAAAAATGTGAACCTTGATCACTAATGATGGATCTCGGGACTCCAAACCTACGTAAAAATCAGTGATCTAATAAAATCCACAACAACTTTAGAATCATCGGTCCGAGTGGCCTTAGCCTCCACCCATTTAGATACATAATCCACAAAGCAGCGAAATGTAAACAAAACCAAATGATACAGAAAAGGACCCATAAAGTCAATACCCCAAACATCAAAAATCTCACGAATAATAAGGGTTTCGGGGCATTTCATTCCTACGAGAAGTATTCCCTGTTCTCTGGCATTGATCACAAGATTTGCAAAACATATATGCATCATGAAATAGAGTGGGCCAATATAATCCGAGTCTAAAACTTTCCTAGCAGTCCGTTGAGGACCGAAGTAGCCACCACATGCAAGTTTATGACAAAAGCTAAGAATGGAATGGAATTCATCATCGGCACACACCTCCTAATTACTTGGTCACCGCAAAAATCTCCATAAGTAAGGATCATCCCACACATAATACTTTGACTCCCTTTTCAATTTATCAATCTTAGCCTTAGTGAAATGTGCGGGTATTGCGTTAGCAACCAAGAAATTAATCAAATCAAAAACCAAGGGATGTTGCCTTGCAGGCCTTGAAAAGTCGCTCATCGAGGAAAACATCATGGATGGGAAAAACATCTGCCTCCCTTTCAATTCGACTCAAGTGATCACCACCAAATTCTCCGCTCCACTCTTGTCACGGATCTCAATATCAAACTCCTGGAGGAGCAACATCCACCTAATCAACTGGGGCTTGCATTGGGCTTCTTCAGGAGAAACTTCAATGCTGCATGATCTGAAAACACAACCACTCTGGAACCAAGCAAATATGATCGAAATTTATCTAAAGCAAAAACAATTGCTAAAAGTTCCTTTTCAGTTGTGGTGTAGTTGATTTGTGCAGGATCTAAAGTTCTCGAAGCATAGGAAATGACATGAGATACTTTACCGACCCTTTGTGCAAGAACAGCTCCCAATGCATAATTAGAGGCATCACACATCAGTTCAAATGGAAGTGTCCAATCCGGCGGTTGGATGATAGGTGTACTGGTCAATGCCTGCTTCAATTGATTGAAGGCATCCTGGCACTTCTTGTCAAAGTGAAACTCCACATCTTTTTGCGAAGTTGGATAGCGGAAGTGCAATTTTGCTGAAATCCTTTATGAACCGCCGATAGAAACCTGCATAACCAAGGAAAGAACGAATCTCCCGCACGCATGTGGGGTAAGATAGGCATGAAATAACATCTATTTTTGCAAGATCTACCTCAATACCCTCACGAGATATCACATGCCCTAAGACTATACCTTGTTCTACCATGAAATGACATTTCTCAAAATTTAGAACGAGGTTAGTCTTAATGCATCTATGCAAGACCTGAGCCAGACTATCTAAACATGCATCAAAGGAAGATCCATAGACAAGTAAAATCATCCATGAATACGTCCATGCAATTTTCTAAAAATCGAAAAGATACTTACCATACACCTCGAAAGGTGCCTGGAGCATTGCATAGACCAAAGGGCATCCTCCTGTATGCAAATGTGCCAAATGGACAAGTGAAAGTAGTCTTCTCTTGGTCTTCTGGGGCTATATGAATCTGAAAATAGCCCGAATATCCATCCAGGAAACAATAATGTGACTTGCCAGCTAACCGCTCCAACATCTGATCAATGAAGGGCAGCGGGAAATGATCCTTTCTGGTAGCCTGGTTGAGCCGCCTATAATCAATGCAAACTCGCCAACTGTTTTGAACTCGTGTGGGCACAAGCTCATTGTTCTGATTCGCAACCACTGTGACCCCAGATTTCTTGGGAACCACTTGCACGGGGCTCACCCATTGACTGTCAGATATGGGATAAATAATGTCAGCTTGAAGTAGCTTTGTAACTTCCTTCTTCACCACATCTAGAATCAGGGGATTTAGTCTCCTTTGGGGCTGTCTAACTGGTTTGATCCCTTCTTCCAATAAAATCTTATGCATGCATGTGGAGGGACTAATACCAGGAATATATGCAAGAGTCCATCCGATGGCTTGCCTATTCTGCCTCAAAATCTGCAGTAATTTTTCTTCTTGATCAGGTTGTAGGTTTTTAGCAATGATCACCGGAAGTGTCTCACCATCTCCCAAATATGCATATTTAAGATGGTCTGGTAAAGTCTTCAACTCCAAGGATGGAGGTTGTACAATGGAAGGTAACAAGTGATCTCAAATGCTAACTCAAAGAACATTAATTTCAAAGATGGTAGTCGACTCTCATTCTCAATTGTTGCATCATCGGCAGCTTGTATCATTACTCATAACAGAATAAATCTCAAGACATGCAAAGACATGGTTCAACATCACAAGTGGCACATGTATCACAAGAAACAGAACCAAGATAGTCAACAATATCGTGAATTCAATATAAATCGGATAGACATCATCAACCAAAGATCTCAATCATATCAACATGGAAAACGAGAATGCTCCTCTAGGGGGTGTCTCATGGCATCAAAAATGTTAAATTGTACCAAATCGTCGCCAAACTCCATAGAAAGGGTGCCAGCATGCACGTCTATCTTGGTCTTGGCGGTCTTGAGGAATGGTCTGCCTAGAATCAATGGAGCATGGTTTGTTGGAGACTCATCTTCCATGTCCAGAATGTAGAAATCTGCTGGAAAAATCAACTCATTCACCCGAACTAACACATCTTCCAGCACACCTGCAGGATGAGCAGTGGCTCTATTTGCCAACTGAATCACGATACCAGTGGGTTGCAAAGTACCAATGTTTAAACACTTATACACGACATGGGCATGACAT
This sequence comes from Ormosia emarginata, assembly GCA_029884605.1. NCBI lineage: Eukaryota > Viridiplantae > Streptophyta > Magnoliopsida > Fabales > Fabaceae > Ormosia > Ormosia emarginata. Next base: position 5,833,803 of record JAQQTP010000056.1, on the reverse strand, counting down.
TGATCGAAGCACCCAAATCTAGCATTGCATGCTCAAATCTAGAGTTGCCAATTGTGCAAGAAATTGTGAAAGTTCCAGGATCTTTGCATTTCTTGTGGCATGCTTGGCAGAATCATTGCGAAACATTTCTACCCATGCTGATCTTCTCATCCCCTTTCAACCTTCTCTTATGAGTGCACAACTCCTTGAGAAATTTAGCATATTTTGGAATTTGCTTGATTGCATCTAGGAGGGAATATTGATTTCCACTTTCCCGAATGTTTCCATGACTTCTTTTTCCATTTCTCGCTTGCATTGTTCTCTTGGATTGTGTGATCCTATTTGGAAAAGGTAATGGAATGGTAACATCTGAATTCTCTGCAATTTTCTTCATGTACAGATTTCTGGACCGAATTATCCATTTCCCCGCCGTTTTTGGTCAATTTCTCGATTCTTTGTAAGGTTGGAACATCAACTTCTTTGCCACTTCTCAAGGTAATTGCACTTACGTTGCCTCTTGGATTGTTATTGTTTGTGAAAGCAATTGGCTAGAACCTTGACTCTTTAGCTCGCTCACGTGGTTGCCACCGCCCGATTTGAGTTTGTAAATTCTGAATGTTGGCACCGACGTTCTGCTGAACCGAATGTTATTTGTGGCCATTTGTTTCATCGTCTTCCAATGATGGCTCACCGGAGTGGATTGGACAGATCGACGAACGAATGTTTCGTTGTCCGAATGTAGGGGTATTTGTTGGTATTTGTTGCTTGGACCTGCAGCTTGGTATCTAAATTGTTGTTCTTCTTTGCCGGGGGGTCCGTTGTTGCTTCTTGGTGGGGCCGTTGTTGCCGGCTAGGATTCCCATATCTCAAATTGGGATGGTCTCGCCAACCAGGATTATAAGTACTAGAAAATGGATCATATCTAGATTGTTCTTTGTTGTTGCTTTGATATTGGGGTCTACCAGGAAAAACACCACCGCAAGAACACATTGATCCGGAAAGGCGGGACCATCTTCCCGAAGTGTAGGGCATGAATCAAGAGGATGAGATGAATTAGAGCAAATTCCACACACCGATGCGGTCATCTGCATGGGTGGTTGTTGACCCACCGCTATCCGTCTTACCAAAGAAGTCAATTCATCTAGTCTCGTGTTCCATTCTTTGTTGGTCCATATGAGATGCTTGAATTTCATTAACTCCTCTCGGTTGCGGTGATGATCCGTGAGCCAAATCATTGGGTATTGGCTGCCATGTTTGCTATCGATCTCTTGCAGCGGTAGGAGTTTTGTCTACTAAGGCTCCTCCAGGAGGCAAAGATCGATCATGCTTCTATCATTTGGCGGCAAGCCCTCATAAAAGTATTGAATCAAGAGTTGGTCACTAATTTGGTGATGAGGCAGCTCGAACACAACTTCTTGAATCTCTCGGTATTCATGCAAAGTCTCACCGGACATCCGTCTGATGCCACATATATCCTTCCTAATTGCGCGGCTCTCGAGGCGGGGAAGAATCTCTCCAGAACAACCTCTTCATGTCATTCCAACTTCGACCGAACCTGGTGAAAGATAAAACAACCAATCTTTGGTCGCATCGACAAGTGAGAAGGGAAATGCCCTTAACTTGATGTGTTCCTCGAGATGCCTTGTGGCTTCATGGTTGAACACACAACATGGAACTCTTTCAGTGTGCTTATGAGGATCTTCACCCGCAAGACCATGAAACTTTGGTAACAAGTGTATCAAACCAGATTTTAACTCAAAATCTGCATCAAGATCGAGATATTGAATGCACAAAGATTGGTACGATACATCGGGAGCAAAGAAGTTCTTTAAGGGTTCTATTATGCATGTTATCGCCATGATTTCGGGATTACTTAAGTTATCGTGTTCACTCCCAAAATTAAGTTCGAATTAACTCGAATTTATCACACGAGCTCTAATTAATCTATGCAAGGTCCTATCAATCTCGGGATCAAGATCAAGCAAGATATCGTGGATTGGACCTAGTCATGCATCAACTAAAGCACAAAAACACAAAAAGCTCGCAACTAAGCAAAATACACTAAACAACACTCAAAATATGCAAAAATAAATCTAGTTAATATGTCTAAACATTTTTAAAAATTATGGAATCAACACAGAACAAAATCTACATAAAAATGAAACTAGAAAATGCAATAAAAAATATTAAAAAATTGAAAAAGTGGTCTAAATGATAGAATTTCGAAAAACCAGGGGTGACCTCACGCTTTATTGTGAGTCTTGTTTATCAGTTGTTTTCCTTCAACCGACCAAGTTTCACTCATTCTGGGCATGTTGCGTTCGAAAATTGCAATAGTTACCCGTAATCACTGCTTTTCCGTCTTTCCTAAATCAAAAAATTCAAAAGCTAGGATAAAAATGTTAGTATGGTATGAACACTTGTTAGTAAATGAAAAATAACTGTTAGAATAGGTAAGAAAGAACAAAAATTAGTAAGGTTACTCAAAATGAAAAGATTACACCTACGAGATCCCCTAACGGCGCAAAATTTTGACGAGCGCCGAACTCAATCAAAATTATAACCGAAGTTATTACCTAAACTTGTAGTATAGTGAACAACACCGGATCGTCTCCTCAAGGATCGTAGATGCAATTTGATCAAATCAAGTGAAAGTTAGAAAAAGGGGGTTTTGATGGTTCAAGGATCGCAGAAGGATGTGATTTAAAGAGAAATAACAATTAAAAGAACAAATAATTCAGAATCTATCCGAGATTGAGTGGATTCAATCATAGACCTTTCAACAAACACCTGAAATACATTTGAATGGTTAACTTGGATCTAACCGAGATCTCTACATCGATCCATAATTCATACTAAACAATCGTCCATAATTCAATTGACAAGTGATAAACACAAATCTATGCAATCGCACCATTCATGTAAATATATGTCAATTTAAGCACCGAATTCAATTAACCTAGGCACAAATCAAGTAACCTAACCTCTTCAATTACGTGATTAGTTTAGATCAATCAGTTCTAAGTTTCATCACAAATCTCAATCTTCGCTTCATCACAATACTTAATCTTAAACCAAGATCAAATCGATCAAACATAAACAGAATCACCATTCATGCATTCAAGATCAAGAGAACGAAGAAGAAGAAAGAGGAATTCAAATATAAATCAAATACATTACATAACCAAGGTCTCAAGAATCCAAGCCACAATCTCTTCAAGAGTCCCGAATTGACTAGAAGTGACTTAGCTCTCCATTACAATGAAGGAAAAATATACAAGAACTATGAAAAGCTATTTCTAACACCAAGTGTATGTTGTGTTTAGAGCTCTCCTCATGCTTCCTTTTATAGAGGATTCAGAGTAGCAGTAGATGGGTAGATGAGATTAGTAGGTGGAATTAGTAGGTGAGCTTGGTAGGTGAGCTTGGTAGGTGAGCTTGGTAGGTGAGCTTGGTAGGTGAACTTGGTAGGTGAGCTTCCTTGTCTCCGAAAGTATTCATTGCTGAACTCATTGATTTCGTCTTTTTTGAGCCAAGTGGTCTTCATGAAAGTTCTAGGAAATTGTCTAAGCTTTCCAATGGCTCTAGAAGCACCCAAAAATTCGTCCTACAGCCCAAGATATGACCCAATTACTACAGACTGCTCAGGACCAGTTTCAGCACCTCTGTTTTGACTTTCAGACCCAATATCTCCATCAAGGAGCCCGAATCAAGTTTTGTGTTTGTCATGAAAGTTGTACATATGGGTCTTAACTTTTAGATCACCAATTTTCAGCCCATTCTATAAACCCAAACTCGAATTATGTTCTGGTTACTACACACTGTTCGGGTTCCAGTCACAAATCCCGTATTCTGATTTCCATGCCCAATTAGCTCCACTAGATGTCTGAATTTGACTTCGAGCTCTTCATCAAAGTTGTAGAGCTCTCTTTTATCTTTCCTACAAGGTAAAATTCATAATTATCAGACATTTAGAACTCAAGATATGGCCAAAATACAGAAATAGTGTAAGACTCGAATAATGCTTTGAAAAATCAATTAAGTCCGATTCGAGTTCAAACTTATAAAACATAATCAAATTCAGTCAATTAAGTACATGAAGAGTGTAAATGACTAATAATGAGGGTTTCTTAATGAATAAAATATGTGATTATCAAATTCCCCCACACTTAGCTTTTTGCACTCTGGGCAAAACATATAAAACTAAAGTTAGAAGACAAAGACAAACGACACAAACTTAAAAATTAAAAACTCTAAAGGACTCAATGAAGCAAGAAGAGCAACAAGAAATTCAAGGGATCAAAGCATAAATGAGGTAACATTTCTTCACATCTCAAACCAACAAGCAAGGAAACTTCCGTTGAAAAGAATGAATTAAGAATGATGGATCTTCACAAGATTCCCTCTCAATCTCTCAAGTGTTTAAAAGGTAGGTATTTCACTCAATTCAACCCATGAAAATTGCACTACCATAAGCTTGCTTATCTTCTACTTCTCCACTACTCAAAACACATGCACACACAAATCATGAGGACTTTATTCAAGGTTGTAGTGAGGTCAAGGTAACAGAAGAGGATAAAATGGATATGAGAAGATAAATACCAAAGAGAATAAAAGCAAATGAGAGCTGAGTTCAAATAACGAGCATAAAAGTTCATCTCAACTCTAATGTATATCCCTTTACATATTCATTTCCCAATCCTTTTCTCTCTTTTTTTTATATATATGAACATAACTATATACATACATTTCTCTTTTTTTTTTTTTTTTAAAGACTTCAAGAAAACCATCAAGGTAAAGAAGTCTAGAAACCCCTGAAGGACCCTGCTCAAAGGATCGTCTGTACAAAAATCAAAATACAACAAAATGATACAAAGATAATAGAAAATGATGACATACCTGTATGTACAGTTTCCATGGCGTATCTTTATACTGCGCGTCATGAGTGCAGTAGACATCACGTTCCTTTTTTTTTTATTTTTTTGTAATTGTTAGAAAAACTTGATAAAAGATAAGTGTATACTTACTTAAGATTGGGATGGAGGTAGTCTGCTCTTTCGGCTTTGTGCCAAAGCATTGTTGACCAAGATTCGACCCATTCAAGACCAAATAAGCAACATAGGGCTCCCGAAAAGGGACAAGTGACCATAATACGACCGGCCGCCTCACATGTGGGATACAATCTACCTTCTTTGTTTTTCAATTAAGAAGGCTTTGGATCAGATGCATGCATTTCCCCATTCACGGTTTGTGTTACCAAAGCCAACCCTAAGAAGTATACATATTTTTTTTTTTTTTTTTTTTTTTTTTTTTTTTTTTTCATTTTTTTTTTTTGAATTTTTTTTTTTTTTTTTGTAAAATGCCATGAAGAAGAAGAAGAAGAGGATGATATGTACAGTTGTTTGTGGATATGGCTCACATCTCGCCTCACGGTTTAACGTCCGAACGCTTAAACGTCTTCTATGAGTCGAGGATAAGCTTCCCATCCAATTTTCTTATAAATTGGCAAACAGGGTCTTTTAGAGTCGATTCCCAAGATCGTAGCGTTGTTCTTCATCCTTGAAGAGATTCCACAATTTAAGAATTTCACGATGCACCAATCCACAAGAATGCGTCTCAAGAGTCAATAAGATATCATCTAATGACTCCTTACTCACCCATTCTTAATGAAGAAAATTTTATCTTCTCTATTTGCGGAAACCATCCCCTTAGTACGACATCGCTTGTTACGCCCATCGTCCACATTTGTGACAGACTTGTAACCTTTTTGCTCTTCTCCTTTTAGAATATGAACTTCTTCCAAGACCGCATATATGAGTCAAATGAAATTGAGGACTCACCGCTAATCGGACCTTTGCTTCAATTATCCAGCGTACATCTTCTCGGCATACCCTTGTGCATTAACATTCTCAATCTCTCACATCGAACTTTGTAGATTTTTCTCGAGCATTTTGAGGAAGAGAAGGAAAATGTTTTCTCGTGTTTGAAAGAATGACATCCATTTTGAAGGAGAAGAAGGGTTCATTATTTTGGGAAATCGAAGAATAAACCGACTCAAGAGTCACGGAGTACCGTATCCGCCACTTAACCTAAGCAACACAAAGAACTCAAGAACTTGGTTTTCCAGGAATGATTGAGTCTTTGTCCATTAACCTTAAGCGCATTACCATTCCTAGAATCCTCGATCTTGCCGAGATGATACGCGTGTCCGACAACAAAAGAACCACGCCACCTAGATCTCAATTTTCCAAGGAGTAGGTGCGGATGATAATCTCAAAGCGAGAACTTTTGACCAATTTCCGCAGCTTTTGCAAAAGGTGTAACAGACCTTTAATAAAGTAGGCCAATAAAATCCATACTTGCAAGATTTTCGCGAGCTTGTTGTCGCCGAAGAAAAAAAAATGACCTCCACATGCTTCGAGCGACTCTACCTACCTCATTGTCGGGCACACAAATGCCTTTTTTTTTTTCTTTCTTTTTTTTTTTTTTTTTTTTTTTTTTTTTTTTTTTTTTTTTTTTTTTTTCTTTTTATTCATAATGCGGATGGAGAAGGTTCATCACCTCCACTTCGCATTCTCCTGAAGTTCATGATACTGTTTGAGGCGGTGTCCATTTACGATGAAAGCTTTGGCAGTGACCTCACTTTTAATCTGAACAGCACCAGAAGGAAAAACATTAGTAACAATAAATGGTCCATCCCATCTAGACCTTAATTTGCCAGGCATGAGTCGGAGGCGGGAGTTATAGAGGAGAACTTTTTGACCAATCTCAAATGTTTTCCTCAGAATTAACTTATCATGGAAGGCTTTGGTCTTCTCCTTATAAAGTTTGGAACTTTCATAAGCCTCCAAGCGGATCTCCTCCAATTGCTGCAGCTGCAGCTTCCTCTCCAAACCTGCTTGATCTAGGTCCAAGTTGCACCTTTTCACCGCCCAGAATGCTCGATGCTCAATTTCCACCGGTAGGTGGCAGGCTTTTCCAAAATAATCCGATACGGAGACATCCCGATTGGTGTCTTATAAGCAGTCCGGTAAGCCCATAAAGCATCCTCAAGCCTCTTGCTCCAGTCCTTTCTGTTAGGTTGAACCGTCTTTCGGAGTATCCGCTTAATTTCTCTGTTGGAGACCTCGGCTTGCCCATTGGTTTGGGGGTGGTAAGGTGTAGAAACCTTGTGTTGGACTCCATACTTCTTCATCAAAGCCTCCATGCTTCGATTGCAAAAATGTGAACCTTGATCACTAATGATGGATCTCGGGACTCCAAACCTACGAAAATCATGATCTAATAAAATCCACAACAACTTTAGAATCATCATCCGAGTGGCCTTAGCCTCCACCCATTTAGATACATAATCCACAAAGAAGCGAGAATGTAAACAAAACCAAATGATACAGGAAAAGGACCCATAAAGTCAATACCCCAAACATCAAAAATCTCACAGAATAATAAGGGTTTCTGGGGCATTTCATTCCTACGAGAAGTATTCCCTGTTCTCTGGCATTGATCACAAGATTTGCAAAACATATATGCATCATGAAATAGAGTGGGCCAATATAATCCAGAGTCTAAAACTTTCCTAGCAGTCCGTTGAGGACCGAAGTGGCCGCCACATGCAAGTTTATGACAAAAGCTAAGAATGGAATGAAATTCATCATCAGGCACACACCTCCTAATTACTTGGTCACTGCAAAATCTCCATAAGTAAGGATCATCCCACACATAATACTTTGACTCACTTTTCAATTTATCAATCTTAGCCTTAGTGAAATGTGCAGTATTGCGTTAGCAACCAAGAAATTAATCAAATCAAAGAAACCAAGGGATGTTGCCTTGCAGCTTGAAAAGCTCACCATCGTGAAAACATCATGGATGGGAAAAACATCTGCCTCCCTTTCAATTCGACTCAAGTGATCAGCCACCAAATTCTCCGCTCCACTCTTGTCACGGATCTCAATATCAAACTCCTGGAGGAGCAACATCCACCTAATCAACCGGGGCTTGGCATTGGGCTTCTTCAGGAGAAACTTCAATGCTTTGCATGATCTGAAAACACAACCACTCTGGGAACCAAGCAAATATGATCGAAATTTATCTAAAGCAAAAACAATTGCTAAAAGTTCCTTTTCGCCTGTGGTGTAGTTGATTTGTGCAGATCTAAAGTTCTCGAAGCATAGGAAATGACATGAGATACTTTACCGACCCTTTGTGCAAGAACAGCTCCCAATGCATAATTAGAGGCATCACACATCAGTTCAAATGGAAGTGTCCAATCCGGCGGTTGGATGATAGGTGTCTTGGTCAATGCCTCGCTTCAATTGATTGAAGGCATCCTGGCACTTCTTGTCAAAGTGAAACTCCACATCTTTTTGCATAAGTTGGATAGCGGAAGTGCAATTTTGCTTTGAAAATCCTTTATGAACCGCCGATAGAAACCTCGCATGACCAAGGAAAGAACGAATCTCCCGCACGCATGTGGGGTAAGATAGGCATGAAATAACATCTATTTTTGCAAGATCTACCTCAATACCCTCACGAGATATCACATGCCCTAAGACTATACCTTGTTCTACCATGAAATGACATTTCTCAAAATTTAGAACGAGGTTAGTCTTAATGCATCTATGCAAGACCTGAGCCGACTATCTAAACATGCATCAAAGGAAGATCCATAGACAAGTAAAATCATCCATGAATACGTCCATGCAATTTTCTAAAAATCGAAAAGATACTTACCATACACCTCGAAAGGTGCCCGGAGCATTGCATAGACCAAAGGGCATCCTCCTGTATGCAAATGTGCCAAATGGACAAGTGAAAGTAGTCTTCTCTTGGTCTTCGGGGCTATATGAATCTGAAAATAGCCCGAATATCCATCCAGAAACAATAATGTGACTTTGCCGCCTAACCGCTCCAACATCCGATCAATGAAGGGCACGGGAAATGATCCTTTCTCGGTAGCCTGGTTGAGCCGCCTATAATCAATGCAAACTCGCCAACCGTTTGAACTCGTGTGGGCACAAGCTCATTTGTCTCGATTCGCAACCACCGTGACCCCGCATTTCTTGGGAACCACTTGCACGGGGCTCACCCATTGACCGTCGATATGGGATAAATAATGCCGACTTGAAGTAGCTTTGTAACTTCCTTCTTCACCACATCTAGAATCGGGGGATTTAGTCTCCTTTGGGGTCGCCTAACCGGTTTGATCCCTTCTTCTAATAAAATCTTATGCATGCATGTGGAGGGACTAATACCAGAATATCCGCAAGAGTCCATCCGATGGCTTGCCTATTCTCGCCTCAAAATCTGCAGGTAATTTTTCTTCTTGATCGTTGTAAGTTTTTAGCAATGATCACCTAGTGTCTCACCATCTCCCAAATATGCATATTTAAGATGGTCCGGTAAAGTCTTCAACTCCAAGGATGGAGGTTGTACAATGGAAGGTAACAAGTGATCTGAAATGCCTAACTCAAAGAACATTAATTTCAAGATGGTACTTGACTCTCATTCTCAATTGTTGCATCATCGCCATTTGTATCATTACTCATAACAGAATAAATCTCAAGACATGCAAAGACATGGTTCAACATCACAAGTGGCACATGTATCACAAGAAACAGAACCAAGATAGTCAACAATATCGTGGAATTCAAAGCATATAAATCAAGATAGACATCATCAACCAAAGATCTCAATCATATCAACATGGAAAACAGAATGCTCCTCTCTGCAGGGGTATCTCATGGCATCAAAAATGTTAAATTGTACCAAATCGTCGCCAAACTCCATAGAAAGGGTGCCGCATGCACGTCTATCTTGGTCTTGGCGGTCTTGAGGAATGGTCTGCCTAGAATCAATGGAGCATGGTTTGTTGGAGACTCATCTTCCATGTCCGAATGTAGAAATCACCTGGAAAAATCAACTCATTCACCCGAACTAACACATCTTCCAAAGACACCTGCAGGGATGAGCAAGTGGCTCTATTTGCCAACCGAATCACGATACCAAGGTGGGTTGCAAAGTACCAATGTTTAAACACTTATACACCGACATGGGCATGACATTGATCGAAGCACCCAAATCTAGCATTGCATGCTCAAATCTAGAGTTGCCAATTGTGCAAGAAATTGTGAAAGTTCCAGGATCTTTGCATTTACGTGGCATGCTTGCGTAATCATTGCGAAACATTTCTACCCATGCTTGATCTTCTCATCCCCTTTCAACCTTCTCTTATGAGTGCACAACTCCTTGAGAAATTTAGCATATTTTGGAATTTGCTTGATTGCATCTAGGAGGGGAATATTGATTTCCACTTTCCCGAATGTTTCCATGACTTCTTTTTCCATTTCTCGCTTGCATTGTTCTCTTGGATTGTGTGATCCTATTTGGAAAAGGTAATGGAATGGTAACATCTGAATTCTCTGCAATTTTCTTCAAGGGGCACGATTTCTCGGACTGAATTATCCATTTCCCGCCGTTTTTGGTCAATTTCGATTCTTTGTAAGGTTGGAACATCAACTTCTTTGCCACTTCTCAAGGTAATTGCACTTACGTTGCCTCTTGGATTGTTGACTGTTTGTGAAGGCAATTGGCTAGAACCTTGACTCTTTAGCTCGCTCACAGTGGTTGCCAGCTGCCCTATTTGAGTTTGTAAATTCTGAATGTTGGCACTGACGTTCTGCTGGAACTGAATGTTATTTGTGGCCATTTGTTTCATCAGGTCTTCCAATGATGGCTCAGCTGGAGTGGATTGGACAGACTCTCTTCTAATGACGATGATCTAACTCGCTTCATAAACGATTTCTGGAATATAAATCTTGTGTAAACAAAGCACATTGATATGGAGTTCTTCGAATAAGAAGGAGGATTTGATTTTTTGGATCACCTGGATCACCAAGGTGTGCTGAAACTTTGTTACTACAAGGATACCATCTTCCCAGAGCTCGTGAAGATGTTCTATTGTAATCTAAAGTTAGATGATCCTAACATCATCTCTGAAGTCAAAGATCAGCAAATAGCGATCACTCTTGCTGATTGGTTGGAAATGTTCGGGTTAAGAGCTACTGGCACTGCCATTGAAAAAGATAGCAGGCCATATGTCAAGGATTATAAGAAGGAAGATGTTATCCCTTTTATTGTGAAACCTGGGATGGCATTGCCTAAGGTTGGTTTGAAGAGTGGAATGCTTAAAAGTCAGGATAGGCTGCTCCATTATATGTATGCGCATATTCTTGCCCCTCGCGGTGGAAACTACGCCTATTTGACTGAAGACGATATCTTCATGGTTTGGGTGCTGCGAAAGAATTGGAGGATCAGCTAGCCCAGCTTCATTGGGAAGCACATAATGAAGGCAAAAAGCAAAGAAAATTCCTATCTACCTTATGCTCTTTTGATCTCTGCCTTTCTTAAGAAATATTCACTCGTCAGGGATACTAAGCGACCAATCAAGCTCAATCACTTCAACATATTTGGATCCTAGACTCTGAAGAAAATGAAAATGATTCCAGATGATGAAGGCGGCTGGGTGTACCCAGATGAGCTGGAAGAAGCTAGAGCTGATGAGGAGGCTGAATATGCTCCTACTGAAGGTGCTCCTGCTACTGTTACTGCTGGTCCAATCACTTTGGAACAAATAATGGCAACCCTGCTTGACAACCGTGCCTATATGGAGAACACCTATTTTGTTGCTTGATAGAATAGAAGGTGTTGAACGTGAGTTGACGGCCTTGCGAGCTTTCCAACCAGATCAAGCACCTAACTCTCCTCCTCTACCCCCGGACGCATACTTTTAGGATTCATAGTTCATAGGATCCTTGTTTTGGTTTTTGCTTGTATTAGATGTTTTTGTTGCAAATGTAAATGTAATTAGCCAAATTGATTCTATGAATGAAATGCATTTATTATTGCTTATAAATTGCTTTGCTGAATTACATCTCTTTTCTGTTTAAGCCTGTATTTATGTGATGAATTTACTGCCTTCAATAAAAATAACATGCTGGACTTAATTGAATATCAATTGCTAATGCTTTGGCTTTCTCTTGCCCCGTCTTTTTGATCATGACAAAAAGGGGAGAAGAAGCTAAAGATCTCACATTTTGATAATGTTTTTGAGAAAAGACAGGATAATATAAACTGGATCTTGGGATTCCAAAAGTAAGGGGAGTTGCACATATCTCTAAATTAAATTCACCTCTTACGAAAAAGAGGGGGAGTAAGTCTCTCTAATGACTTTGTGGATTCCAATTTATTTCAACTAACGCTTTTCTCAATGTTTGTTTGTCATCATCAAAAAGGGAGAGAATGTAATTGGCTATTGACCTTTGAAGACTTTGTTTTAATGATAACAAACATGAAGATGTTGCAAGATTAAGTCCAAGACATTCAAGAATAGTTTTAAGACTTAGACCATTGTGTAAAGGTACAATGAGGTTCACACTAATGCTCTAAAACTTGCTTTTCAAAGAACCCAAATAGCACACATGCACATACTAAACATTATATCTGGCCTACTTGTAGTAAGATAAAAGAGTGAGTCAATCATACCTCTATATTTTGAGATTTCTACAAATTTACCTCTTTCATCCTTGTCTAAATAACAAGAATGCCCATAGGTGTAGCCATATGCTTGGTGTTGTCCATTCCAAACTTTTTGAGCAGCTCCTTACAATATTTGAATTGACTTATGAAAGTCTTATCCCTTATTTGTTTGATCTGGAGTCCAAGGAAAAAGTTGAGCTTACCCATCATAGACATCTCCAACTCATTTTGCATAATGTTAGCAAACTCCTTACAAAGAGATTCATTAGTAGCACTAAATATTATATCATTAACATATATTTGAACAAGAAGTATGTCATGCCTTTTATGCTTGATGAAAAGAGTAGTATCAACCTTTCCTCTAGATAAGCCTTTTTTCCAAAAGAAACTTGCTCAACCTTTTATACCAATCTCTAGGAGCTTGTTTTAAGCCATACAAAGTCCTTTTCAATTTAAAAACATGGTTGGACAATGCAAAATTTTAAAAACTATGAGGTTGTTCCACATACACCTCTACTTGTATACAACCATTTAAGAAAGCACTTTTGACATCCATTTGATAAAGTTTGAAATCCATGATGCATGCATATGCAAGTAGCATTCTTATGGCCTCCAATCTAGCTATGGGTGCATATGTTTCCTCATAATCTATGTCTTCTTCTTGATTATATCCTTTAGTAACAAGTCTATCTTTGTTTCTTATTATTAGGCTCACTTCATTAAGTTTGTTCCTAAAGACCCATTTGGTGCCAACTATGGGATGATCATTGGGCCTTGGAACTAACTCTCAAACTTGATTTCTTTCAAATTAGTTTAGTTCATCTTGCATGGTCAAGATCCAATGGTCATCATTAATGGCCTCAATTATGTCTTTAGGTTCAACTTGAGAGACAAAAGTCATATAGTTACATGTATCTCTAACAGAGTTACAAGTGGTTAGCCCTTTTGATACATTACTTATCACTCTATTAAGAGGATGATATCTTGATGTCCTCAATTCCTTGGGAAAGTCTATGATTTGTGAATCATCTTGCCTTGGGGGATCAAAAGGGCTTTCTTCTTGCTTATTGGCCTCTTTCTCTTAGTTCTCCAAGTGTATTCTTACCAAGATTTCTGCAACATCATCAACCAACTCCTTTCTTTGTCCATTTAGGTTAGTTTCATAAAAAAATAACATGAATGGACTCTTCTATGGTCATAGTTCTTTTATTGTAAATTTTAAAAGTTTTACTATTTATAGAATAGCCAAGAAATATTCCTTCATCAGACTTAGCATCAAACTTCCTCAAGTTATCCTTTCCATTGTTTAAAACAAAGCATTTACATCCAAATACATGAAAATGTGAGACATTTAGCTTCCTTCCCTTGTACAATTCATACGGAGTTTTCTTTAAAATTGACCTTATATGGGCCCTATGACCAATAAACTTAACTTGCTTATGATCTTTTCCTTCAATTATGCAACAATTAGAATCAAATTTAACATTATTTCCTTTATCACATAATTGACTAATGTTAAACAAATTATGTTTAAGTCGTTCAACAAGTAAAACATTATCAATAGAAGAGGAAGAGATTTTACCAACTTTGTCAACTCCAAGGATCTTCTCTTTGTTGTTGTTACCATATGTTACATGTTTATTCTTCTTGGGGACAAGGAAGGAAAATTTGGAGCCATCTCCGGTTATGTGCTTGGAGCATCCACTATCAAGATACTAACTTGAGCTCTTAGCCTTCAAGCACACCTACAACACATATTCAGATTTTAATCTTTGGTACCTAAATTTTCTTGTGTCCTTGTGTGTTAACTTTGGGTAATGTGCCCTTGGGGACCCAAATGTTGACTGTTATCCATAACTCTGCAAGCACACAGGTCGACAAGTAATATAAATGAGAGTTAGAGTATCGTGTCCCAAGGGATTGATAATTAGAACAATGCTAAAACTTAATCAAATTCCACAATATTTTATCCAAGCAATCGAGATGTGAGAGTGAATTGTAATTAAAATAACAACTTGAAAGAAACAAAATAAGAAAACACCAAACACCAATTCCACAAGAGAGGATAAGAATGATTAAAGCCTAGAGGTCCATATTCACTTGCTACTTCAATGATTAATTGCAATTAACAAGCACCTATCAATGAAATGATATTTGTTGGCTAATAACCATCAATAGATAAGAGCCTATGTCTAAGACAATTACCCATGTGAAACCTAGCTATTCCACTATGTGTCCATATGAATTAACAAAAGAATCACTTATTGAGACTTATTATCAAACACTTGTCATGCATGACCAAAGGGTATGTGTCCATCCCCTTAGTTAATCAATACACCCATACCAATAGAATGTAATTGAACATACATCAACCATATCATATCCATATTCACAACACCCTATTTCTAGTTCAATTGGAATATTAAAATCATGCAATTAATGGCCAATCAATAACAAGCACTAAGTATAGATATAGATGAACAAAACCAATTTCATTGAAAGGATACTTAACTAATTACAAGTTAATCAAATCCATAGCAAGATCCTAGAGAGCTCCTAGATTAGAGTTTAGTTACACATCATGAAAGAGAAGCGCACAAATGAAATCAAATGTTCCATCAAGTTACAAATCAAGAGAGAAAAGGGAAAGAATGAACAAAAATGGAGAGATTCCAAGCTTGATCTTCCTCCTTGATCTTGATTCTCCCTTGAGTCACCTTCAATCCAAGTGGGTTCCTCCTCCTCTCACTTGCTCTCTGGATTTCGTGCTTAGGGCAAAACTGAAGATGATCCCCTTTTTTTCTCAAAAATTAGAATATAAGGGTAAAACTCGTGTGCTAGGGTTTTTCCCACGCCTAGGCGTGGTTATGAATCACGTGTCTTTCCTCTACTTGTCACGCCTAGGTTTGACTTTACCACGCCTAGGCGTGGAGGTCTCTGTCTGAACACCCTGAAAAACTGACTTTGCCATACCTAGGCGTGACTTTTTCACGCCTAGGTGTGGATGTCTCAGCTTGGGATCCCTGAGAAACTACAAGAACCACGCCTAGGCGTGGATTTGTCACACCTAGGCGTGGGTTGGCAGCACCTTCCTTTGATGTTTTCTTCACAATTTGAGCCTCTCTTCACTTTTCTCATCCCTTCCAAGGCCTTTCTCATCTTGAATACCTGTATCAAAACAATGATAAAGTCCATCAAACCATAATCCATCCAACTTCTATAAACAAGATCTTCAAGGTTCAATTCTTAATCATTTGAATTACAAGCTTAATTCACCAAAGTCATGCAATAATTGAACTTATGGCCTTGAAAACTTAGGGATAGAATACTCAAATACAATCAAATTAGTGAATTAACTTCATTTTCTGAAATTATCACCAAACCCTCTTAGTTTCAACCTTGGTGTTGATGTTCTTCCTTACATTATGTAACACCCCAAAAATTCGTATTTCATTTATTTCAGGCGATTCTTAATTATTTTGAATAATCCGACTCGACTTCTGTGGATTTTATAATTTTTGTGATTTTTAAGAATTTTTGGGAGTTTTTACGTTTTTTTATTATTTTAATATTATTTTGAAATATACTGAACCTTCGTATTTTATTTCTTTTTGAAAATTCTTAATGATTTTTAACAATCTGACTTGATTTTCATACGTTTTCTAATATTTGTGATTTTTATGGATGATTATGAAATTTTTATATTTCTCTGATTGTTTTTGGGCTGTTTATGGGCCTAGGTGGCCTTATGTGGGCTCAAGTGAGTCTCGCAAAGTGAAAAATTTTCTACGCATAGAAAAATTTATACTGTTGAGACAGAGACAGGGGATCTTACTAAACCTGAATCCAGAGACAGTTTTTAAAATTTTCTTTTACTGTGTTTTGTACTGTATTTAATTATCGGGCGATAAAAATACAGTAAAAATATTATTCAGAGGGTAATAGCAGATAGAAAAATAAATATTATATTGCTTAAGTCAATATTGGTGGTTTGGATATCCACTATTGATTTAATCAATGGTAGAGACTTGATCTTAATTTAATCAACGGTTGAGAAACAACCTTAATGAAGAAGCATTGGATGATCACCATTGATTTAATCAATAGTGTGGGAATAAACTTAGTTAGGAAGCTTTGGATGTTCACCATTGATCTAATCAATGGTTGTAAAGACAAGCTTAATAAGGAAGACTTTGAATATCAACCATTGATTTAATCAAGGGTGAAGATTTGGTCTTAAAAAGTGACAAGAACCACTTATGACCATTGGATGTAAAGTTTGAAGGAGTAATCTTGACCCTTCATTTTGGAGATACATCTAATGGCTATAATTTCAAGGAGAAAGATCTAATGGCCTAGATTAAGTCTTCTAACTTAAAGTCTACCTTAATCCTAACCATTGAATTAATCAATGGTTAGGAATGCTTCAAATAATGGCTAGTGAAATTTGTCACAAATTTGGAGTGCATGAAGAAGGGGGGACGGTTTTGAGATGGTGTAGGAGATTAGAATGGTTTCAAGACCATTATTGATTACTTATTGAATGCATAATGAGAGGGGGGGACGGTTTTTGGTGGCTTAAGTGTGTAGGAAAATTTGAAGACCACATTATTGTCATTCTTGGTCATTATTGATCAATTCCAAAAAGCCAAAGCTCTATAAAATTTTCTCTCCTTCCTTCTCCAAGCAAGTTTTGGCCAACACCTAGAAGTCATGCCTCCAAGCTTCTAAAATTGCATCTAAACACATTTTCTAAACCTAAACACCATTCTAAGAACATCTCTAGTTATGAGTTTTCACAAAATCATTCATCTTGAGCTTCAAATCCAAGCTTCAAGTTTCTATCAAAAAGGATAAAGTTCATATTTCTTCACCCAATCTTTTAGTTTTAATTTTCTAAGCCATGCTTAAACCATGATTTACTTATTCTTTTACTTGTTATTGATTTTAAGACTTGTTTATAATTTTTAGGGATTTTCCAAGGAGCTCCACGAAATTGGTAGGAAGGAAAACCAAGTGTTTTCACTTCATTCTTTATCTTAACCAAGTCTAAGAAGCCTTCCTTTCACAAAAATCAAAAACTTCATCCTTGTTCTTCAAGAGGAACCATTCGGCCATACCACCCAAAATCACCCTCCAATCTCTTTTAATTTCATCCAACCATAGATCTTGAATCTACATGATATTCTAAGCAACTTTCATGTTGGAGACTTTCTCTAAATCATCTATCTTCAAGTACTTTTCCGAAGATCAAGTTTGAAGGATAAAGGGTGAATTTCTTGATATTCTTTTCTGGATCTTATCTTTAAAGTTCTAAGCCATGTTTGATCCATGGTTCTTCTTATTCAAGCTTAATATATTAATTTCTTTGTGTTTGTTTTATGTTTAAGAAACTTTTGTTAGTGGAGATCTTGATCAAAGTGCAAAGCAAGGAGCTTTTTGTGGTTCTTCAAGAGGTAAGAGGGAGATCCATCTCACCAACCAAGTATGGTGGTGAGAGATGGTTTGGTATTTGATGGATGGTGAATCCATGTGAAGATTCATATCCATGGTCATGTAATTATTTGTGGGTGTTTATGTGCTTTGATTATTTGCTTATGTTTGATATGCTTTGCATAATTTATTTGTGTTTGCATGTTTAGTATGATTTATTGCTTTTATGGTATACTTGAAATATAATATGTTGATTATATGTGATGTATGCCATAAAAATTGTTGGAAAGGAAAACAATTTTTGGTTCCAAAGACCATGAGGATTTCGGCCTCTACACCTCAAAATAAGTGTTTACAAATTAATATTTTCATGAATGGTAAAATTAAATGTTTAGAAAAGTAAAGAAAATAAACAAAGGGTTTGTTTTCAAAGAATAAGTGTTCACGGTTTTTGAAGGATGTTTTTGAATCAAAGATTCTAAGTATTTTACTAATCATGAGTTTTAAATGAAAAGAGCAATGAGTTGATGATTTTAAGGATTTGCAAAGAAAGTGAAAATGAAAATGAACAAATGAATTGATTTTAAAGACCATGAGTCTCATGGTTTTTGCAAGAAATTTTAATAGTTTTGTTTGTGTAAATACAAGAATGGTACTTAATTGATTTAGAAGGAAAAACATTTGATGGCCATTGGAACCATGTACCACGGTTTTTTTTTAGGAGGTTGGAATAGTTTTGGTTTTATGAAACAAAATGATTTCAAAGTGGAAACAAAGTGTTTGAACAAAGTGTTTTAGTACAAGAATTAAAGAAAATGGAAACAAGGTGTTTTGTTACTTGAAAAATGGAATTTCGTTTATGAAAGACAAAAAGAGGTTGAAAGTATTTGAACCTCAATTTATTTTGAAAAGAATTGATTTTAGAATTGATTTGAGAAAAATGGAGAATATAATCGTGATTTGATATTTTCAATGTATAACTCATCCTTTGGGTTTTGAAGTATGATAAGGAATTTTAAAGATTTGAAAACATTGATTTACATCAATGGAAATGGTGAAGTTGTGAAATTTATTACGAAAAGGATTTCTTGAATATGGAAATGTCGAAAATGAAGTACGAAGTCGTATTATTATGAGAAAGGTTGAAATGGAATTTTTGAAGGTTGAGAAATATTTTTCGTAATGGAATTATGGTGAAAAACGATTTACGTAACTTAAAAATGTGATTTTTAAGAATTATTTATTTCTAAGCGATTTGGAAAGCATTTAAAAATTTCGAAAATGATGGAAAATAGTTTATGCGACTTAAAAGAATGATTTTTAAGTTACGCGATTGTGAAAATGGTGGAAAATCGCTACGCGATTTAAGAAACATGTAAATATTTTTATGTGATTGAGAAAACGTTGAAAAATCAATACGTGATTTGAAAATACAACAGAAATGTTGTGCGATTGTGAAAACGCAACAAAAGTGTTTTGTGACTATGAAAACGCGATAATATGATTTCACTATTGAATATACAGTATGATTACTGTTGAACTAGTGTATGGACATTGTATGAGAAAATGATGAATTTTGCTTGTGATTGGCATTTGGTGCATTATACATGCATTGGAAAGATATGCATTGAGGCATATAATGAAATTGAAAAATATGCATTGTGGCATATGATGAATTTGAACAAAAATTGCATTGAGATATTCGTGCATTGAACAAAAAATTGTGACCCTTGTGATTGAAGAGGGAATGAGAATTGATAGTGAGGTCTATGATGGATCTTGGGGACGTCGAGGCGCGGCGGTCGACCAGTGGATATTTGTCCGTGGGCTAAGGCTAAACCATGTGCCACTTGGCGATGCAGTTCGTTGCAACGCATTGACGATACCCGACAATAACACGATTCTTTTCGACAACTGGGAGATTGTCTTTGGGCTAAGGCTGACAATTAACCAGAGCATTCTTCTCGAAATTGTGAAAACCTCCATGGAGTAGGACATTGAGTCTACATGCATAACATATACATCATTATTGAGCATTGGTTATGATAATTGAACTGTTGAATAATTGAATAATATTGAGGGCATTATCGTAAATATTGAATATCAATTTCTAATTGAGGAATATTGGATGATGATGATAATGATAAATAATGTTGATGGCATTATTGTAATTATTGTTATTTTATACATTATGATGATGGCATAATTGTAATTATGGTATGATATACCTGTATGGTGTGCTGTTTGTGTTATCTCTATGC
This sequence comes from Ormosia emarginata, assembly GCA_029884605.1. Lineage (NCBI taxonomy): Eukaryota > Viridiplantae > Streptophyta > Magnoliopsida > Fabales > Fabaceae > Ormosia > Ormosia emarginata. Next base: position 5,813,593 of record JAQQTP010000056.1, on the reverse strand, counting down.
TACCATGTTGGTTTTGGCGTAAGTGATCTCACATCTTTGTTATATTGTTTTGCCGTGTTTGTATTATTAAAAATTATATAGTAAACGGAACGAGTTTCTTAGACGTAACTGGAGACAAATATTCTGAGATTGGTGATAACTTGGAGGGGTGACCATCCCGGATACGTTGGTGTACAGTTTTGATGATGAACAAATATATAACGCATCAAGATGGATACAAGGCAGAATAAGTATATTGAGTTTTATCGTTAGTGTTTTACCGTGCTATTGAGTAGAACCCGTCATGGGGTTTGCTACTGTTTAAAATTAAGTCTGTAAATTTATTTTTTTTAATAATTATTAAATATTAAGCGGTGTATGTTATATGAGTTTTTAATCAGTTTAAATCTAATTTTCAGTATTACTAATAAATATCAGTAAGTTTTATATTTCCGCAAAAAGAAATTTTAAAACCCATGTTTTATAACTCAAACCTTTTATGAACTGATTTTCATATTATAAGTTAGTAATCGAAAATGTGATGCCCTAAGGGGGTGTTACACATTACATGTTGAAGCACTATGCCCCTTTTTTCCACAATGAAAACATTTGATAAAGGGACTATTTGAAGTACTTGAGGGAACAAAGAAATTTTTATAACGTTTTTGGGATTATACCCTAAACCGGCCTTTTGGAAAATACATCTTTATTTCCCTAGCAATATGTTCAAGTTATCTCTTCCAAAGGTGAATTTTGAAAAAGTATTTTTCAAATTCTCGATTTCTTTTTCAAAAGTTTTACATGATGTACAAGATGAGATGTGGATGCATTTTCATGTGAAGAACAAGTCATGCATGATAAGTTAGCATCGATTAATCCTAGAGTCTTATTCTTAATTTTGAGTTCTTTAACCTCCTTATTTAAAATAGAAATTTTGTTTACCAATAAGGAGATTGTTTTGTTAGAAGATAAATCTAATTTTGTGAGCCTCATTGATTCATCATGCAATTCTTCAAAAGTATCTTATAATTCACTATAAGAAGGTGAAAAGTCTAGGTTAGAAGAAGTTACCTCGGTGTTACTTTCTTCTTCTTCTTCTCTCTATCCATGAGACACAGATGGACTTCTTCATTTTCTGAACTATCGGTAGAATCTATGTCATTATCCTCTCATGCTATGTAGGATCTCCTTCCTTTCTTTTCTTTAGAAGGTCTCTTCTCAAATTTTTTTCATCTTCTTTAGATACACGGGACATTTCATCTTCATGTACCCCGATTTTTCGCATTCATAGCATGTTAGAGTAGATGAGATTCCTTCCTTTTTATGATAGGTCATCTTTGGAAGGAAAGATAGTCTTCTTTGAATTCCTTTCTTCTTAAGGAATCTTCCAAACTTTCTTACAAGGAGACTAAGATTCTCCTCATTTAGTTCAAGATTTGTTGTTCCATCTCCATCATCTTCATCATCTTCATCATCATCGTCAATTTTGGAAGAGGTGGCTTTGAGTGCAATCTTTTTTTTATTCGAATAAAGCTCAACCAAATGGAATTCTTGGCTTCTCTGATTGTGGTTATTTGAATAAGAGATCCCTTATTCGAATAAACTAATTTGAAAAACATTCCAAACTACTTTTAAACATTGCCAATTAATTCCAAATGATCTTATAAGCTTTTGGGAACTTAGTAGATGTTTCTTTGGAAACCAAAAAACCATTTTGAAGCCTTAAAAACATGTGTGCTATTTGGGTTCTTTGAAAAGCAAGTTTTAGAGCATTAGTGTGAACCTCATTATACCTTTACACAATGATCTAAGTCTTAAAACTATTATTGAAGGTTATGGACTTGATCTTGCAACATCTTCATGTTTGTTATCATCAAAACAAAGTCTTCGAAGGTCAATAGCCAATTACACCAAACAGCACAACCCCATCACACCAACCTCGAGATTCACCATGGCACTTCTTCAAGCACGCCTTCACAATCCTTCACCAATTAATCCAAATCAAAAGAACAAAAAATGATAAAAACTAAAGGCAAATCCCATCTATGTTGTCATCTCATTGACGCTTACCATTCAACACTCTATTAATAAATGATTGCAAATCTGGGAGTGGAATTGGTAAATGCTTTTCAAAGAAAAACAATGAAAAATGAAACAAGATAGCTAACTAAACTGATAAGAATAACCATATCCCAATTCTGAAAGTAAAAATTTGGAAGCAGCTGGGAACTACCTTCACAAAATCGATATATAAGCAAAGTTCTCAGCTTTCCATTTTGTTTGATTTTTTCTGTATAATATATACACATACACAACAATCACCTGAATAGAACATCAACATCCCCTACCCCTTCCCTAAATATAGATCCTTTTTTGTTTCTTAGTATTGGATTGTAGTTTGGGTTCTTGGTATTTATAGGTTTATGTTGCAGGGAATGGTAGAGGTTGTGTGATGGTGGCTACCATGGAAGCTGGTTTATGTATGGGGGTTTGAGTTGTTAGTGGCAACATTGGTTTCTTATAGGGCGATTTGATTGCTGGTTTGGGTATGAGTAGGTTGGAGGTGGTGATTTCAGTGGTGGAGTGGTTTTGGCTTCTATGTTATGTGATTGGCAAGGATATTTGGAATCCTAGGGCTCAAAATTTAGGAGATTGTAGTGGAAGAAGATGGAGGGAGATGAAAATAGAGTCATGTCACTAGCACATGGCACCCATGTGGGTCCCACATGCCAGTTGGGTTGCCATGTGGATAAGTTGTGACACATGGCATCGATGATGTGGATCTTCATTTGACAGTTCATCACTTAATAGAAGTCCACTAACAGAGGGAACCAAAATCATCTATTTTTGAAAAACTTAGACAAAAATTTTAAAAAAAAAATTATAAGGACTTAAACTAAAAAAGTATATTTTCAGAGACCAAAAATATATTTAAGCCTTTCAAATATATATTTATTGGAAAAGAATATTTTTTAAGTGAAAAGTGAGTAAGAGTTATTTATTTTGAAATTTGACATTGTGTAAATAATTTAAAAAAATATATAAATTACGCTTTTTTTATCTGATAAAACTTAGTTTTTTTAAAGTGTCTTGTAAAATATAATGAAATGATAATGAGTTTTAAAAATAGAATTCTACTTTAGATTTAGATTAAATTTGATAGATTAAATTGCACTTCACTTTGTTAAAATGATAGAGTATAAATTACACTACCTCAAATTTTTGCCTTTTATTCTCTCTTAAATTCATTCAATATTTATGGGGCCAAATTTAATAATAATTCCATACATATACTTTTAGGAGAATGTTCAATAGCAGGAAAGTATTTAATAAAAAATCACACAAGTGGGTGTTAGTAGTTGTATCACATTCGAATTTTCGTTGAACCACGTGCATTCGTGGTTGTTCCATGAAAAGAAAATTCGTTGTATATAACATTGCTCATACTTTTAAGGTAAACAAAACACTTTGGATTTGTTTGAATATTTTTAGATTAGGGATGTCTACTTAAGCAAAAGGAAAAAAAAAAAAAAAAAAAAAAAAAAGTTAAGGTCTTTTCAAATCCATAACTTAGAAGTTTATTGTCAAAAACTTATGATATCATTTTTATCTATTTTTGTCAGTTAAAGCTTAGAGTTGGAAGTGAAGCACCTGTTATTTATTTTATTAAAATTTGAACAACTATCAGTTGAACTAAATAAAATATTACTTTTTGTTTTTTTGGGAACATTAGGGGATCAAATATTACATTTTTAACTTGTCACTTCAAATGAAATGATATGGCCAAATTAGCTCAATTTTTTACTTCTTAATAAGACTTCTAGCATGTTTAAATTTTAGAATGAGACATCATCTTCCTATTTTTTTTAAAAATAAAAGAAATGATAATATATGTCAAAAATATAATTCAACTTTGGGTTAAATTAAATACACGTATTCTTTATTTTATGGAAAAAATATTGAAGTTGACAACGGAACAAAAACATTTCATTCTGGCCTGTCAAGAATCAACGTTTTCATCTCTCAAGTAAATTAAATTCGAAACTTGAAATGAATGATTTTTTATAACGTTGTTACATAAACAACGGAATCACACATAGTAATCAACCTAGATATTTTTTAGCTGAGATATTAGGAGTGAGAAATCAAACCTAAGTCATCATCGTTTTTTTTCCGAAAAAAAAAAACCTCTTGAACGGTACCGGTTGTACTGTGTATGGTTAACTTTCTTTTATCCTCGCCAATTTCACTTGACATCAACCATTACATTTACATCAAATTATTTCGTATTTTATTTTACAATTTTCTTTTTTTATATATATTAAATTTGACAAGTCTCTTTATTTTGTATTTACTTTTTATGTTTTTATACTAATATAATTTAAATTAGAATTCTATTACGTGTTTATAATTTTTTTGTTATTTTAAAGGCATCGGCTATAATCTTCCCCAATATGATGCATGATGTTTGGAGGATTATGTGGATGATCTAAGTTGTCAAATCTGAGAAAACATAAGCTCAAGATGACCTCTTGAAGCAAGCCTTCCAAAACTATCATCACTGGGGAAAGTAAGGTCCAAGGTTAAGGTGCACAAAGGAGGCATCTCTGTAGAGGAAAGTAAGGTTAAAGCTTTAGAGCATTCAGGAGCATAATCAATTATATTGGCAGTTTCATAGTATCTAGCTAAACTCACAAACCCTTTACACTAATTGCTTAAAATGCATGTTAATTTGAGATGGGGAGCAACATAGCAAGAAGCCAAGAATTCAATAAATCTAAGTGGCCCAAACCTTAACTAAAAATCATAAGAAACCCAGAAAGGGTAACCGTCTAGTTATGCCCGACTTATACAAGTAGGTCCATAGGTGAATTAATAGCAAAAATGGTACACGGGACGAAGCAACTTGTATCCTACCTTAACAGAGTCTCGAAGGGTGCAAAACTAGATATTCACCTTTTGAGAAGCATTGTTTGGTGCTAGTTTATACTAAATTTCTAGGAACACATTTATATTTCACTTATTTATAATTAATTACATGAAAGAAAAAGCTCTCAAGGTTCTTGGACTTTTTTTTTTCAATCTAAATTTATCAGGGCATATCATAAGGGCTTGGGTTGGATGACGGGGAGAAAGCGAATGAACATGAAGTAGCATATGAAGTCATTTTCCTATATAAATTCGCCATAGCTTTCGCCTTCGATTCAGAATTTTTGCATTGATTAGTGGCCAAAGGAACCCTTAACACCCTCAAGGCTCTCTCCCAAGGACAACCTGCAAGGTTAAAAAAATGCTTAGGATAAAAACTTCATCTACACATGCCATCTTGCTCTCTCAATATATTAATTCTAGCTTCAATTATTAAAAAAAAATAAAAATAAATTAACGGCTTGAAAAGAGTAAATGATACAAACCCAATCATGTCAATCCAATTCACTGCAATATTTATTAACCAAAAAGAGAATACATTCGCAAAGTAAAAATAAAAAAATGCTAACGTTTTGAAGAAAGAAAACCTAAAAGATTTTGTTGCAGTTATGCTAAGAGTTTAGGACTCTTAAGTCACTTTATTCTAATTTCTAACACAGGAAAGCAATTAAAAATCTATAGTCATCCAGGTGCAGCAATCTATTTTATGACAACCTAATCATGCAGGCAAGTGTCGAGTATACTATTGAGTAGACAGTCAGATAATTGAGCTTCAAGTGGTGGCTCATTTGCTTAAAATGCCACTTTCAGCTATGTGATGTAGAACAAATGCAAAAAAACTCCAAAGAAACTCACGAAAAATCAACACATTTGTTGATTAATAATTTGAAAGAGAGATCGATATAGGGTACCCAATGGGATATTATAATCCTATAATAAAACTGTAATCAAATCCTAATACTAAAGCTAATATTCAATAGCCTAATCAAATACTGAAACTAAAATAAAGTAGCCTATCTGAAGATAAAGTACACTACTAAATTATCAAAAATAAAATTACCATAAATTATCCTAAATATGCTTATCCTCTCAGCATTACTATGATTTATAATCCAATATTTTCCCATAGATAGTGCATAAAAACGACAAAGTATGCTGATACAAGTTGAGTTCACAGAATAAAGCGAAGAACACCTTTGAACTGCCAGATGAAATCAGAATTCTTATGAGAGTTTGTCTGACCTGTCATAACGTGAAAACAGTTTATAAAAAGGAGAAAGAACAGTGTGCAAAATGAATTAATTATTTGTTACAACTGAGAGCTTGATTAACAACTAATATTTCTTTCTTCGAAGAAAATGTCTGAAACAAATTGAATTTTTGTTAAAACATTAGTCTGAAACACCTAGTTTCCAACTCAATGCAATACTCAAGAATGCATGGCCCACCAAATACAGAATAATATCTCCAAATATCCACTCCCAACAAACATGGAGAATCCTTTCAAACAGAATCAATAATATTAGATTAAAATATAGAACACGATGGAAATGAGCGAAATCAACATTTAGATATTCCATATTTGACAAAAAAAGGTATATGAGACATCATGCTTCAAAAATAGACATTTGGCCATATCAAGAACTCATGTAAAAAGAAGACACTCCAATTTCGCCTTATACGAATAAGATTTAGAAAGGCTAATGACAGATTTAATTGATGCATCATTAAAACAATGCAAAACCAAATAATGAATGAATCATACTAGAGTTTGCTTTAACAAACGCAACACTATCATCACAACATAATTCTCAGAAATGAACAATATGCACAAATATCAATCCATTTTTACATAGTATTCCAAAGTTCTAGACCACTAGCATTTCCTTCTCAGAAGTACCATGGCATCACAGACACAAAATGATAAATATGGGATAGTCCACCAGCTTCAAAGTGAACTACTAAAATCTTGTATTCTTTTGACCTCATTAGTAAATAGTATGTGATTGAAACCCATATTGCGTCATATATAAAAATTCCGATGTGGTTTGCACTCTAGGTACCCACGTACCCAAGTTACTCAACAAAACAGAGTATGTTACTTTCCATAAACCCACACTGCAAGAATGGCTTTTCTTGTTTGTCATGCAACAACCAATACCAACACCACAACTAGAATCAATGTCAACTTCAGATTTCTGTCCCATATCCATGTTACCCAAAACAGCTCTTTAACAACCCATAGATTTTCTAACCAAAAGCCTATTGGCTGAATGAAATAATATCAACTCTAAGTATACTGAAATACCTTAGTTTCTACTGTAAACAAAATATGCCAATTTTCAGTGACAACCTAAAAATTCCGATGTGGTTGCAGTCCAAAACGCAACAAAGTATTCTAAACTTTCAACTCTTCAGAAAGCTAGAAGAAGGTTTCCAGCTACACAAAACAGAGTTATTCAACAAGTACCCAAGTTCATTATTTTCCAATCCACACAGTACATTAAACCCACACTGCAAGAACGGCTCTTCTTGTTTGTCATCCAACAATCAAGAATATCAACTTCAGATTTCTGTCCCATATCATTTTACCAAAAACAGCTTTGTAACAACCCATAGATTTTCTAACCTAAAGCCTATTTATTGGCTGAATGAAATAATATCAACTTTAGTGTAGTGAAATACCTGAGTTTCTACTCTAAACAAAATATGTCAGTTTTCAGTCACAACCTAAAAAAAATCTTTTTAAGGTTTTGTTATATAGTTGAAGTTATCTTTATTAGAATAATTATATCACATTTATAATCATATTTTTTTTATAGAAAAAGAAAAAGAAACTTATTAGATCATTTTAATAATCATATCACATTTATAGTCTTATTAGATATTATCTTGCTTGGTCTTTGATCAAGTATACCCACAAGCATTGTTGTGAGACTAACCCTCAGGCACTGTCGCCTCTAGGAGGCTCTTCCAACAATTGTCTTCTCCAGAGTTTGAACTTCGGTCCTCTCCCAGAGAGTACAGCTTGCTTACGCTGCACCCAACTAGATATTTTCTTGTTTATTCAATAAGGCTAGATCTTATACATTTGCTAGTTGCATAGTCTATTAAAAAACAATATTATGTGAAGTCTTGGAGCAGTGAATTGAGTATCTGCCTCCTAATGGTTTGTTATTGTTGAGACAGAGAAAAAAGAAGCATACGATGTTGAAAACGTGTGCCTCAATTACACATTGAAGAACTGAATATATTTAATCTGATAATAAATACATGGGTTTACAATAATTACAAGATATGGGCTAATAGGATAACTAGTGTATGCACAATGAACCTAGACAAAATAATAATACATGTTTCTATTCTAACACTTCCCCTCAAGCTTGAGTTTATAGATCATATGCACTAAACTTGTTACACAAATAACTTATTCGAGGACCTCCCAAGGATTTGGTGAAGAAATCTGCCAATTGATCATTGAAATTGACAAAGCTAGTGGTGATATCTCTTGATAGGATCGTTTCCTTGATAAAGTGATAATCTATCTCAATGTGTTTGGTCCTTTCAAAGAGACACTGGACTGGAGGCAATATGTAAAGCCACTTAGCTGTCACAATAAGTGTCATTTGCATAATAATCTCCCCAAACCGAAGTTTTTTCAGAAGTTACTTTAACCAAATGAGTTAGCAAGTAGTTAAGGCCATGGTTTGGTATTCTACTTCTACACTAGACCTTGCAACCACATTATGTTTCTTGCTCTTCCAGGAAATCGGACGCCCCCAATGAATATGCAATACCTAGAAATCGATCATCTGTCAGTAAGAGAGTCTGCCCACTTGGCATCTGAGTATCCAACAATCTGTTGTGTCCCTTATCTTCATAGATAAGGCCTTTTCTCGAAGCTCCTTTAATATACTTTAAGATACGAATCACAACATCCCAATGACCTTCACACAGGGAATTTAAGAATTGACTAACCACACTGACTGCAAAGGAGATGTATGGACAAGTAACAGTGAGGTAATTTAGTTTCCCAACCAATCTTTTGCATCTTCTCGAATTTAATAGTGGCTCCCCCTGATTTGGTATAAGTTTGACATTTGGAACTATAGGAGTGTCAATGGGCTTGGCATTCAACAAGCCTATTTCCTCAACAATATCGATAGCATACTTCCTCTATAAAATGACTATATCATCATTGGATTGTGCCACCTTGACTACCAAGAAGTATCGAAGTTTGCCAAGGTCTTTGGTTTAAAAGTGATGACAGAGATGTTGTTTTACTTGAAGTATACCATGGTGATCACTACTAGTAATGACAATGTTGTCCACAAATAAAATCAAGTAAATGCAACCTTGGGCAGAATGATGATAGAACACAGAATGGTCACTTTAATCCGAGTCATACCAAACTGTTGGACTACAAAACTAAATTGTCCATGTCCATGTTGGAAATGATATCATGCAATTGATGTAGTGTTGGAAATGGTAACAGTAATTAATATAGCATTGGAAATACTAGGAGTTAATGTAAGTTAATGTAGCATTGGAAACAATAAGGTCCTATGAAATAGTTCAATTCTTATTTATTGTTCTTGTGAATACAAGTTGTAATTATTCTTTCATGTAAATAAATATCAGCATGTTGAGTGCAAATTACTTAAGCAATTCATGAACACTTTCCTAATTTGTTCTTAAGCCTTCTTAGTCTATCTTCAAGTGCCCAAACCAAGCCCAAGGAGACTGCTTGATGCCATACAAAGACTTGCGAAGCTGACAAACTAAGCCACACTATAGAGCTGTGCATCAATCTTCTACCACTTTAGTGTTTAGTCTTAAGCACAGAATCAACCTTCTTGAAGAGGTGGTCCTTGTAACCTTGGCCGGAAAGCCACAACTTGATGTCAAAGGCCTAGGTATCATAGTTATTGCAATCCAATTTGTCAATAGAGAGAGGAGCACTAATATAATTGTTGAAAACAGGGGTCTCACCGCCTTCAAGGTGTCCTTTAAGGAATCTGTGTGACTAGCACTAGTCATGGGTCAAATCACAATGGGCAAAAACAACAAACACAGTATTCCTTAACATGTTTGAGCAGATGAACTCGTCAACTTAAGGCGCAATGGGAGGAGACAAGCAAGATCTGGATAGAGAAGAGGACCACAAGTCAAATGGGAATGGCGGCGACCTGAACGGTGGCTGGACGTGCCCTCACGCATGGCTGGAAGGAAGCATGTGGGCGCCGGAGCAGCGGCCTCAAGTGGCGAGTGCAGGCGCATGGGCTGATGAATGGCAACATGGCTTCGGTGGTTGGTTGATCTGAGCATGCCAAAGAGTATGGTGGAGACAATGGGGTGAAAAGCCCACTGACAACGTGTGAACCACAACTAGTAGACGTGAACGAAAGAGAAAGGTTTGCTGGAAACAAACACAGCAAAAATGAGGTGACTAATCAGAAGGAAAACACAATTGGCCGCAAAAACAAAAAAATCACCAAAGGACTATGGGTCCACCGGGCGTGCATGGTTTTAGAGTTGCCTCTCTTTAGGCTCTAGATACCATGTTGAGAGAGAGAAAAGAGAAGCACAAGTTGCTGAGACCAATTACACACTAGAGAGTTGAATATATATTAATATGATAATAAATACACCAATTAACAATAATTACAAGATGTGGGCTAATGGGCTAACTACTGTATGTGCACAATGAACCTAGACAAAATAATAATACACGTTTCTATTCTAATAGTTATGAAATGGCAACCCTTTGGGAACCTGTAAACTTAGAGGAAAGAGAAAGGTCAGAATGGAGAAAACCATTGAGAGGAAAATTGTTGTATGTGTAAAAGAATAGCTAGTACAAAAGAATAATAAAGTAATAAAACTACTAAAAGTAAAAGAGACCAAAGGTAAAAACCTATTTATCTAACACTTCCCCTCAAGCTGGAGTATATATATCATATGATCCAAGCTTGTAACATATATAAGTAATTTGGGGTCCTCTAAGAGATTTTGTGAGAAGGTCTGCAAACTGATCATTTGAATTTAAAAAGGTTGTGACAATGTCACCTAAAAGAACCTTCTCTCTTATAAAATGACAATCAATCTCAATATGTCTAGTTTTTTGATGAAAGACTGGGTTAGAGGCAATAATGTAAAGCGGCTTGTTTATCACAGACAAGAGTCATCTGTCCAACATCTCCAAACTGAAATTCTTTGAGTAACTATTTTAACCAGACAAGCTCACATGTTGCGACAATCATAGCTCTATACTCAGCTTCAGCACTAGATCTAGCAACCACACTCTGCTTCTTACTTTTCCAAGAAATCATGTTGCCTCCAATAAGTACACAGTAGTCTGAAGTGAAAAGTCTATCAGAAGGTGAACTTGCCCAGTCAGCATCAGAATAACCAACCACTTGTGTGTCCCTTATACTCATAGAGGGGTCCTCTTCCTGGTGCTCCTTTAATATATCTTAAAATCCAAACCATAGCATTCCAATAACTGTCACATGGAGAGTTCAAAAACTGACTAACACTCACAAGAAAAGAGATATCAGGTCGAGTCACTGTGAGATAATTCAGTTTCCCAACAAGTCTCCGATATCTTCCTGGATCAACTAAGGGCTCCCCCTGATTTGGTAGAAGTTTGACATTAGTATGTCAGTTTCCTCAAGTATGTCCAAAGTATACTTTCGCTGTGAGATAGAAATACCATCCTTGGCCTGAGCAACTTCAATTCCCAGGAAATACCAAAGTTTGCCCGTGTCTTTTGTCTGAAAATGATTGAAGAGTAATTGTTTAAGTTGTTGAATGCCATGATGATCATTGCCTGTGATAACGAAGTCATCAACATATACAACTTGATAATACATCCTTACGAAGAATGGTGGTAGAACACTAAATGATCTGCTTCACTGCGAGTCATACCAAATTGTTGCACCACAGTACTGAAGCAACCAAACTAGGCTCGAGGAGATTGTTTAAGGCCATAAAGAGATCTTCGTAAACGACACATGTCCAGAACACTCCTCCTGAGCAACAAAGCCTGGCAGTTGCTCCATATAGACTTCTTCCTGTAGCTCACCATGAAGAAAGGCATTTTTTATATCTAGTTGGTGAAAGGGCCAATGACAGATGGCAGCCATGGATAAAAAAAGATGAACGGATGCAACTTTGGCAACAGGAGAGAATGTATCACCATAGTGCAACAACAACAACAACCAAGCTTTTTCCCACTAGGTGGGGTTAGCTACATGGATCAAACAACGCCATCGTGCCCTATCATAAACCAAGTCTTCAAAAATGTGATACAAATCTAAATCTTTTTTAATCGTTTCACGTATAGTCTTTCTTGGTCTTCCTCTACCTCTAGCTATTGGACTATTCTCCACCTGATCTACTCTTCTTACAGGGACTTCTAATGGTCTTCTCCTTACATGTCCAAACCACCTAAGGCAAGATTCTCTCATCTTTTCCACAATAGGAGCTACTCCTACTTTCTCTCTAATGCATTCATTCCTAATCCGATCTTATCTTGTATGGCCACACATCCAGCGCAACATCCTTATCTCAACGACACTGATCTTATGCTCTTGCTGGTTTTTTTACTGCCCAACATTCAGTACCATACAACATCGCAAGTCTTATAGTTGTGCGGTAAAATTTACCCTTAAGCTTGAGAGACACTTTTCTATCACAAATAACTCCTTAAGCACTCCTCCTTTTCATCCATCTTGCTTGAATCCTATGGATTACATCTCCATCTATCTCTCCATCATTTTGTATGATAGATCCAAGATACCTAAACCGTGTGACTTGTGGTATGGTATGGTCTCCAATTTTCACTGCTAAGCTAGTATTAGCACGCTTCTTACTGAACTTGCATTCCATATACTCCGTCTTACTCCTACTTAGACGAAAATCATGTTCTTCCAAAGCTCGTCTCCATAGCTCTAGCTTCCCATTTGTTTTCTCTCTCGACTCTCCAACTAAGATTATATCATCTGCAAAAAAGTATGCATTGTGGCATCGACTCTTGGATATACACAGTAAGCACATCCAAGACCAAGGTAAAAAGATAAGGACTCAAAGTTGACCCTTGGTGCAGTCCTATACAACAACAACAATCAAGCCTTTTCCCACTAGGTGAGGTCGGTAACCTATTGTAGGCTTATTCCAGATCAATGAAAACCATGTGTAGGTCTTTTTGCTTCCTTCGATACCTTTCCATTAATCTATGTAGAAGATAGATTGCTTCCACGGTTGACCTCTCAGGTATAAAACCAAATTGATTCTCTAAAATATGAGTCTCGTCTTAATCTTCGTTCAATTACTATTTCTAATAACTTCATAGTATGACTCATGAGCTTAATCCCTTTATAATTTGCACAATTTTGTATATCTCCCTTGTTCTTATAAATAGCGATTAAAGTGTTTCTCCTCCATTCATTTGGCATTTTCTTATACCTCATTATTTCGTTAAACAGCTTTATGAGCTAGCTTATACCTTTCTCTCCTGGGCACTTCCATACCTCAATAGGTATATTATCTAGTCCGACCGTTTTTTCATTATTCATCCTCTTCAATGTTTCTTTTACCTCAAACTCCCAAATTTTACGATAAAATATTTTATTTTGGTCCTCCTCTCTAGTGTTTAGAATGTCCGATTCCCCTAATGTCACGTGTCCCTCAATAAATAACTTGTGAAAATAACTTTTCCATCGATCCTTAATGTCTTGTTCCGTAATCAAGACTTTCCCCTCTTCATCCTTAATGCATTTAACTTGATCCAAGCCTCTTGTCCTCCTTTCCCTACCTTTAGTAAGCCTATAAATATTCTTTTCTCCATCTTTGGTGCCCAAAGATTCATATAACCCATTGAACGTTTTATCTTTCGCCTTGCTCACCACTTTCTTAGTATCTTTTTTAGTTGCATTATATTTTTCCTAATTTTCATCATTTTTACACACGTGCCAAGCTTTATAACATTCCCTTTTAACCACAACCTTATCTTGTACACTTGCGTCCCACCACCAATATTCTTTATCCTTGGGTCCAAAGCCTCTTGATTCACCGAATGTCTCTTTTGCTACCTTCATAATCCCTTTAGCCATCCCATCCCACATATCATTAGCACTCCCTTGTACCTCCCAAATCTCTTCCTCCATAATCCACCATAGTCAAGACCAAAATTTGAGTATAGCCTTTAGCAACCAATCGTGCTTTAAGGCGATCAATGTGACCATCTAGACCTACTTTAACAGTGTAACACCACCTACAACCAACAACAGATTTGCCTTCTGGAAAGAGGACCAAATCCCAAGTTCCACTAGTTTGAAGGGTTAACATCTCCTCAATTATAGCTTGCCTCCAGCCTAGATGAGAAAGAGCTTCACCTGTATTCTTAGGGAGAGGCATAGAATCCAAGGAGGATACAAAGGCATAACGGGGTGAAGATAAACGATAGTAGCTCAAGCTAGCATAAATAGGAAAAGGGTTACGGGAGGAATGAATATCTTTGCACATAGCAATAGGAAGATCAGACTCACTTGGAAGGTCCGGAGCAGTGGGAGATTGTAACATTCTCTCCAACCTAATAGATTTAATCAGGTTGTAGAAGCTCAATAAAGATTGGTATAAGTTACCTGAAGATTTTGGGAATTATTTAGATTGAATTGAGCATAAATCTATAACAATAAAGTTGAGAGATAGTATAAAAGAATTCAGGATTTAGCTTAAATAGCTAGCTACGAAAATATAAATAAATACGGAACATTTATTTCTAAGTTCAAGGAATGAAAATGGGCATCTGAAAGCTTCTTAATTCAATTTCATAGGTGTAATTTAACCTAGGAAAGAATACTAAAGCTCAAGATACTAATATTGCAGCATAAGAAAATTGGTGGTATGGTTAAGCGGAAAATGGGATGAAATCTTAGAATTTTCTATGATACCTATGAAGGTTAGAAAATTCATTTTGAACAATTAAATTATCTTTAACAAATATAAGGTTTACAGTTGAATTTCATTTTGAGATTTTTCTCCTACGTTTTTCCACTGTAGCTTCCTACTGGAAGCCCACCAAACCCAAGATATTTTGATTGTTTTCTCTCATTTCTCACCACTTTCACACTACCCCTCTCTTTCTTTTTCTCACATCTCAATTCTTCACTCTCACTCACTCTTCTCTCTCACACTCATCCAACCACCAGACAAGAAAAGAGAGAAAGAAGGAAGTGAATAAAGAAAGAACGATCAAGAGGAGAAAGAAAAGAAGAAGGATTCAAGGATAGAAAGGAAGGAGCTTCGCAAGGGGCTGAGGTAGGGGATTTTCTTCACTTTTTTCCATCCTTCTTTTGTTTTCAAAGATTGAAACTTATGATTTGAATGAGGATTTTGACATGGTAAAGATGATTTGATGATTATGTGTTTGATTAGAGTTAAAGATTCAGATCTTGATCTTGATTTTTGATGAACATTGAGCTTTGAAAAATAGGTTGAAACCCACTTCCGATCGGTTACCTTAAATAGATTTTTGGATGCTTGTATATGAAGAACTTGATGATATGGTGAGATTTTGAGTTGTGTTTGTTGATGAATCTTGAGTTGTTGGTGTTTCGCAGAAACCCAAAATTTCCAGGGGAAGCCGCGGCTCATCATAGGGAGAGTCGCGAAACCCAAATCTCTGAAAAGCATAAATTGCAAGACAAAAAGCAAGGAGCCACGGCATAAAAGAGCCTTGAGCCGCAACACTACCAAATTGAATTGAGGTGCCACGGCACAAACATTTGAGGTCCCAAGGCACAAAACATTGATGTGCCACGACACAAAACATTGAGGTGCCACGGCACCAAGGGTGAAGCCGCGGCACACTTTGGGAAAGTGGAGTCGTGGCACAACTTGTGAAAATGCTCCCAGACTTGTAAAATCTTCCTTGTGTGATTTTTGTTGTGAAATGCATGATGCTTGGCATAAGATGATGTAATGGAATACATTAATGATTGATTGATGAGATGTTAGTGCATTATGCCATGTTATGAGATTGATTGGTGAATTTAAGTACTTATGATAAGAAAAACTATTATGTGCGTACTATTACATGTTAATGAAATGTGAGGCTTTATGCTTGTTGAGATTAACAAGATTCATTAATAAGGTTCCATGAACAGATTCATAGTTTCATATACAGATTCATGTATACTAGAATTTATTAGATTCATATACATAAGGAGTAAGCTATTTTATTAATTATCTTGTAAATTGTAATTCTTATTCTTATGTATATATAAATCACACCTGCTGAGTATTTTTTTACACAAGCAATTCAGAAATCCTCTCTAAGTTTCTTTGATATTCAAGTTGGTATCAAAGTGGGTTGATCCCGCTTCTGGTCTCTCAACCCGTTACTATTCCAGCCGCTATCAAGGCTGGAACCTCATCCAAAGTCCCCTCATCTATTAGAGGGAGGGCCCCAGTCATCTCAGACGGTCATTTCTGGCTATCTCTCCAAGTCCCGTTGCCAGAAAGTGTTCCACGCGCCGTCACCAAATTGTTCAACGTCTGGCGCGTGTAAGCCACACGCCGCCTTCTCGTTGCCGGATTTCATTGCCGTTGGTCCCATTCTATTCGTCGGACCTCCCTGAGCCTGTTCAAGTGGTCACCTGCTCCGTTCATCCCTGTTTGGCTACTGGGTCTTAGAGCCCACCTCCGTTCATCCTCCACTGCCATTGTTCGTCCCTGTTTGGTTTGTTCTTCAATGGCTTCTGTTGAAATAGAGAAAGGAAGAGAGACATATGATGAAACCGCGTGTTTCAACTACACAACGGAGGCTGAATATATACCCAATAAGTAATAACTAATTACACAATTTACATGATGTGAGACTAACAGTTGTACTACTAATTACACCTAATTACATATGTTTCCAATAGTTTCCAACACTCCCCCTCAAGCTGGAGCATATAAGTCATATGTACCAAGCTTGTTACAAATATAGTTTATTCGAGGTCCTCTCAAAGACTTAGTGAAAACATCTGCAGTTGATCATTTGAATTGACGAAGCTAGTGGTGATGTCTCCAGACAAGATCTTTTCTCGATAAAGTGACGATCTATCTCAATGTGTTTGGTCCTCTCATGAAATCTTGGATTGGAAGCGATATGCAAAGAACTTGATTATCACAAATAAGAGTCATTTGCATAACGTTTCCAAACCGAAACTCTTTAAGAAGTCGTTTTAACCAAATGAGCTCGCAAGTAGTGAGGCCATGGCTCGATATTATACTTCGTTCAAAGACTTGATCTTGCAATCACATTTTGTTTCTTACTTTTTCAGGAAATCAAATTACCCCCAATGGATACACAATAACCAGAAGTAGATCTCCTATCAATAGGAGAACCTGCCCAATTAGCATCTGAATATCCTACAATCTGAGTGTGTCCTTTGTCTTCATAGACAAGGCCTTTTCTTGGAGCTCCCTTAATATCTGAGAATATGAATCACTGCATCCCAATGCCCTTCACAAGGTGAGTTTAGAAATTGGCTCACTACACTCACTGCAAAGGAGATATCTGGACGGGTAACAGTAAGATAGTTAAGTTTTCCAACCAATCGTCTATATCTTCCTTGATCTGAAAGTGGTTCCCCCTGATCCGGTAAAAGTCTAACATTAGGATCCATAGGGGTGTCAACCGGCTTTGCATTCAATAGTCTTGTTTCCTCAAGAATGTCCATAGCATACTTCCTTTGTGAGATTACTATGCCATCCTTGGATTGTGCCACTTCAATTCCCAAGAAATAACGAAGTTTGCCAAGATCTTTGGTCTGAAAGTGATGACTGAGATGCTGTTTTATCTGAGTTATGCCTTGGTGATCACCTTAGGTGATAACAATGTCGTCTCTGATACAATCAAATAGATACAACCTTGACAGGTATGTATGGCGATA
Organism: Ormosia emarginata; assembly: GCA_029884605.1. Lineage (NCBI taxonomy): Eukaryota > Viridiplantae > Streptophyta > Magnoliopsida > Fabales > Fabaceae > Ormosia > Ormosia emarginata. Next base: position 5,795,738 of record JAQQTP010000056.1, on the reverse strand, counting down.
GAAGACGAGTGGTCGGCCTCACTACGAGTCATACCAAACCGACGATCTTGAATCGACCAAACCAAGCCCAGGGAGATTGTTTGAGACCATACAATGACTTGTGTAGACGACACACAAGGCCAGAAGCACAAGTAAGCAGACATAGGTCCATCAAACTGACGAGGAGCAATAATACTCATGAGGTTGTGACAGACCCCATATAATCGTTGAGTGTCATTAGTGTAAAGAACCTTGGCTTGTTCCCAAATAGAAGCACAAGTGGTCTGCGCACGGAAGATCTGCTTGAGAGAAGAGTGAATGGTGGACTTGATTACAACGCACAACTGTTTATCAATTTTCTTCCACCGGGGTTGTTCCTCCGCAGGTATAGAGTTAAGAGCGGTGGTGAGGTGGTCTTCATACCCTTGACTTTCAAGCCACAACTTGATGTCTGAAGCCCAAGTATCATAATTGCTGCCATCTAATTTATCAGCAGAGAGCGGGGTATGGAGGTAACTTGTGAAAATAGGGGGCTCAACCTTGGGATGATCTTTAGAGCCATCTGGAGAGGTAGAACTTGCCATAGGTCAGAATATTAGGGGCAAAAATGAAAAACACAAGATACCTGAAAAATCCCACGCAAGGAAACAAGGATCTGAGGGCAGATCGGCGTAGAGGAGGCCGAGACAAGTCAGACGAGGTGAACGGCGGCCGGAGGGGCGGCCGGACGCGCCGTCACGCGCCGGAAAACAGGCCGGATGGTGGCTGGGCGGTTGCTGAGACAGGCGGCTCGTGGGGAGCGTGATGCCTCGGCGGGGCGAGCCGAGGGTCCGGCCGATCGGAGGGAGGCGGTTCCGGCGGTGAGGTCCGGCCGGAAAAGAGGCGGCGGACGGCGGCGGACGGCGGTGGCGGCGGCAAACGAGGGAGAAAACGGCGCGAAAAGACGTCACGGCAAAGGAAAAAGGTCGACAAACCTATGGAAGGAAACACGGTTGGCGGGAAAAATTTCACCGGAGGCGTGGACCCAACGGGTATGCGCGGTTCTAGGGTTGCCTCTCTTTAGGCTCTAGATACCATGTTGAAATAGAGAAAGGAAGAGAGACATATGATGAAACCGCGTGTTTCAACTACACAACGGAGGCTGAATATATACCCAATAAGTAATAACTAATTACACAATTTACATGATGTGGGACTAACAGTTGTACTACTAATTACACCTAATTACATATGTTTCCAACAGCTTCCATATCAGAAACCTCGAACGCTGCCTCTAGTCCAGAAAAACAAGATGAAAGTGGAGGTGACAATTAGAATATTTTATCAGATGCTGAATATAAGGAATATCTTCAGTTCAAGGCAGCACAACAGAATTCATCTTCAGCAGCTGTAGTTTATACTGGTAATTCTACGGTTTGTCTCTCTCATTCCCTGCCTGTTGAATCCTGGATTTTGGATTCTGGTGCTTCCGATCACATAGCTGGTAATCCTTCTCTTTTCTCAAAAATTTCACAACCCAAAAATTCACACTACATCACTCTTGTCGATGGCTCTAAGGCAAAAGCCAAGGCATTGGTCAAGCCACATCTCTTCCCTCCTTGCCATTAAATTGTGTTCTCTTTATTCCTGGTTGCCCCTTTAATCTAGTTTCTGTTAATCAACTCATTTGTAATCTTAATTGTTCCATAACCTTTACTGTCAATTCTTTCTCTATACAGGACTGGAATACGGGACAGACGATTGGCGCAGGATTTGAATCACATGGTCTCTACTATTTCCAACCTCCATCTTCAATTGCTTGCACCGTTGCTGATTCACCAAGTCTCTTTCATCGTCGTCTGGGTCATCCAAATCTAAATAAACTAAAGAAAATGGTCCCTCATCTTTCCCACTTGCAATCTCTAGAATGTGAGTCATGTCAGCTTGGTAAACATATTCGATCTTCCTTTCCAAGCTCAGTTCATCGTAAAGAAACTTCTCCCTTTGCTCTTGTCCATTTAGATATTTGGGATCCTAGTCAAGTCAACTCTATCTTAGGCTATAGTTACTTTGTTACTTTCATTGATGACTTTTCAAGATGCACTTGGATCTTTTTAATGAAGGAACGTTCAGAGTTGTGTACTATTTTTCAGAACTTTTACAATTGTTGTAAAATATGTAATTATTAGCCTTTTTTGTATTTGGCCCATTAGTCAGGCCCTTTAGTTAGAACTTAGGCTATATATTCAGATTACTGATTGTATTCTAATATGAATTCAATAATAACATTCAGAATACCTTTTTACACATGGTATCAAGAGCTCCCGGTCTTGGGGGCCTCGCTTCCACACAAAAACCCTAGCCGCCTTCATTGCGGATTTTTTTTTTCTTCTGCCTTCAGTGCAACTTCTGGCACCTTCTTTGTGCCCTATTTTTCCCATTAGACCTCACCAACTACTGTTCCGCTCCGTTCAGTCGCCGTTAGGGACTGTTCAGCTCCGTTCACCGCCGTCCTCCGCTTATCTCTAGCCGGTGACCCCACCATCAGGTTCGCCGTCCAAAAGCCGACCAGAACCCAGAATATCTCTGCCAACGGCCGCCGAACGCGCCGCCACAGCTCTGACCATCTCTGGGCGCGTGTGTGTCACACGCCGCCTTCCGGCCATTTTTTTGTCGCGTGCTTTTCAACATAGCACCGTCGAACCTTCCTCAGTCCGTTTGAGAGGTCCAAACTGCGATCGGAGAACCTTTTTTCGTGGGTCATTTGAAGCCTGTGCATTCGTTCTTTCCTGACAGCACCTTTGTTCAACAGTTCTGATGTCTGAACCTGGAGAAGACTATCTTAGTAAGCCTCTTAAATATTGTTCTCGGGCAATGAATGGTAAGAAGTCTTATGCATCTGCTACTATCCCTCGGGATGTATGGATTATTGACTCTGGTGCCACTGATCACATGACATTTCATTCCAAACATTTCTCCTCTTATGCCTCCTCTTCTAGTCTCTCTTACATTACTGTTGCTGATGGATCTCATAACCCTATTGTTGGTTCTGGGAATATTGAACTTCAATCCTCGTTAAAATTGAAAAATGTGCTTCATGTTCCCAGCCTTTCCAATAACTTGATCTCTATTCATAAACTTACTCGAGACCAAAATTGTGCAGTAACATTTTTCCCTTCTCATTGTATTTTTCAGGATCTTGCCACGAGGAGGACGATTGGAGTTGCTAAGGAACAGGGAGGGTTGTACTATCTGTCTGATGAAAGGGATGGTCAGAAGGTGTTGTCTTCCTGTCTCTAGTCTCATTCCCCTACATCACAGGTTTGGCTTCAGCACAAGCGTCTTGGTCATCCTCCTTTTTCTCTTATTAAGTCTATGTTCCCGTCCTTGTTTTTACAACAATCTGTCGAGTCTTTTAAGGGTGACGTCTGTCAGTTTGCTAAACACCATCGTGTTACTTTTCCCTCTAGTTTTAATAAAAGTGTCGAACCATTTGATCTTATACATTCTGATGTTTGGGGACCTGCTCCTATTTCTAGCATTTCTGGTGCGAGATGATTTGTTTCCTTTATTGATGACTGTACTAGAGTGACTTGGCTTTTTTTTTATGAAGGATAAATCAGAAGTACCCCTACTGTTTACTCAATTTTATCATATGGTACAAACACAATTTGGGAAATGCATTAAAAGATTATGTTCAGATAATGGAAAAGAATATGTCAATCATAGCCTTTCAAGCTTTAATAGTAAACAGGGCATCATCCATGAATTTACATGTGTTGACACCCCGCAACAAAATGGGGTTGCAGAAAGGAAAAATCGCCACTTACTTGAAGTCACTCGAGCCCTTTTCTTCCAAATGTCAGTCCCAAAGTCATATTGGGGAGAAGCTGTACTGACTGCTGCCTATCTGATTAATCGGATACCATCTCGTGTTCTAGGTAATGTCAGTCCTATTCAGTTTATGCTCTCACACTTTCCGTCTATTGGTATCATGCAGAGTCTTGAGTCGCAGGTTTTTGGTTGTGTTGCCTTTGTTCATGTTCATAAGCAGCATCGAACTAAGTTGGATTCTCGTGCAGTCAGATATGTCTTTCTGGGTTATGCACCTAACAAAAAGGGATACAAATGCTATCATCCTTCCAGTCGTAAGTACTTTGTCTCTATGGATGTCACCTTCCATGAACATGTGTCGTTCTTCACTCGCCCTCAGCTTCAGGGGAAAGCAGTACTTTGGAATCTGAGTCCGAGTTTCTCATCCTTGGTCCTTGTCTTCCTAAGTCACCTGCTCCTCAGTTAAATGTTCCTCAGTTACCTGTTCCCGAGTCACCTGTTTATGGTTCGGTTCTTGTTCCTTCATCTGTGTTACAGGAATCAGCACCTTCAGCGCCAGTGAAGAACAAAGCTAGTGAGCCAACATTAGTATATCAGAGGAGAGAAAAACCCAACCTGGTCCAGAAACAACTTCAACTGTCTGAACCGAAGGTAAATACTGAAAATATTTTTCCCATTTCTGATTCTCAGATTTCTGATACTCTTGACCCTGATCCAGATGATTTACCAATTGCTTTGAGAAAGGGAAAAAGGTCTTGTGCCAAGTACCCTATTTCCCAATTTGTCTCCTCTAAACATCTTTCCCTGCAGCATCAAAGTTTTATTACAGCTGTTGATCCCAACATCTATTCAAGAGGCACTAAAAGATGCAAATTGGGTCCAAGCTATGGATGAGGAGATGAAAGCACTTGAAAGGAATGGAACTTGGGAAATTGTTGACAGGCCAGGGGGCAAGAAACCAGTTGGTTGCAGGTGGATCTATACAGTCAAGCACAAATCAGATGGCACTCTTGATCGATACAAGGCAAGGCTAGTGGCAAAGGGATATACTCAAACCTATGGCATCGATTATGAGGAGACGTTTGCTCCTATGGCAAAGATGAACATTGTTCGTATTTTACTCTCTCTTGCTACCCATTCTGGGTGGGAACTAAACCAGTTTGATGTTAAAAATGCTTTCTTGCATGGAGACTTAGAGGAAGAGGTGGACATGGAGATTCCCCCAGGATTTGGTCCCACAAGTAGAGAAAACAAAGTGTGTAGATTGAGGAAGGCTTTATATGGGTTAAAACAGTCTCCCCAAGCATGATTTGGAAGATTTACAAAAGCAATGGTGTGCCTAGGCTACAAGCAAAGTCAAGGAGATCATACACTTTTCTTCAAACATTCAAAGGGAAGAAAAGTGACTGTACTTCTTGTTTATGTTGATGATATTATTATCACAGGAAATGATCTGGTTGAGAGACAATTGCTCAAGGAAAAATTATCTGCAGAGTTTGAGATGAAGGACCTTGGGAAACTTAAGTACTTCTTGGGGATTGAAGTGGCCTACTCAAAACAAGACATTTTCATTTATGTGCTTGATCTTTTGAAGGAAACAGGCAAACTGGGATGTAAACCAGTAGGTGTTCCCATTGAGCAAAATCATAGAATGAGCACTGAAGAGGAGAGTGCCAAGGTTGACAAGGTCCAATATCAGAGACTAGTGGAGAAGTTGATTTAATAGCACACACTAGACCCGATTTAGCTTATGCAATCAGTGTTGTGAGCCAGTTCATGCATGATCCGAGGGTGAGACACTTGCAGGCTATAGATCGTGTTCTGCAGTATCTCAAAGCCACTCCAGGGAGGGGACTCTTGTTCAAAAGAGGTGGAAGCTTGACTATGGAGGCTTATACTGATGCAGATTATGTAGGTTTAGTGAGTGATAGAAGGTCCACGTCAGGTTATTGCACTTTCTTGTGTGGGAACCTTGTTTCTTGGAGAAGTAAGAAGCAAAATGTAGTGGCTAGATCAAGTGCTGAGGCTGAATTTAGAGCCGTGGCACAAGGAATTTGTGAGCTATTGTGGATGAAAATTGTGCTTGATGACTTGAAGATAAGGTATGAGGGACCTATGAAGTTGTTTTGTGACAATAAATCGGCTATCAGTATTGCTCATAATCCTGTTCAGCATGACAGGACAAAACACATTGAGATAGACCGACACTTCATCAAGGAAAAGCTGGATAATGGATTAATAACAACAGCCTACATCCCATCTGGGCACCAACTAGCAGATGTGTTAACAAAGGGCTTGCCAACAGAACGATTCAGCCAACTTACTTACAAGCTGAGAATGATAGATATATATTCATCAGCTTGAGGGGGAGTGTTGTAAAATATGTAATTATTAGCCTTTTTTGTATTTGGCCCATTAGTCAGGCCCTTTAGTTAGAACTCAGGCTATATATTCAGATTAGTGATTGTATTCTAATATGAATTCAATAATAACATTCAGAATACCTTTTTACACAACAATGAAATTCAAACCCAATTTGGACATCCTATTTGCATTTTGCGTAGTGATAATGCAAAAGAATACTTTTCTGCTCCCCTTAATCATTTTATGGCTTCTCATGACATAATTCATCAATCCTCTTGTCTACATACACCACAACAAAATGGTATTGCTGAAAGAAAATATCGTCATATTATTGAAACTGCTCGTACCCTTTTGTTACATGCCAATGCACCTTTAAAATTTTGGGGTGATGTCGTACTCACTGCAGGTTTCTTGATAAATCGGATGTCATCCTCTGCCTTGAATAACAAAGCACCTTATTCCTTGTTGTTTCCTCAAGATCCACTTTTCACAGTTCCCTCACGTGTCTTTGGTTCTACTTGCTTTGTACATGATCTCACACCAAGTATTGATAAATTGTCTACCCGTGCTATCAAGTGTATCTTTCTTGGTTATTTTCGTGTACAGAAAGGATACAAATGCTATTCTCCTTCTACTCATCGTTTCAACATGTCTGTTGATGTCGCCTTCTTTGACGATACACCTTATTTTTCTACGTCGGTGACACCAGATTCTGTCTCCCAGGTATTGCCCATCAACTTTTCCATTCCACTTGTTACTAATTCTTCAGTATCATATTTGTCAGGGTCTTCTTCTCCATCTGTGTCTCCCACTCCTCGTCCTCTCATTACTTATCAGCGTCGTCCTCGCCAAACACAATTGGAGGAAGTTGTCATTGAAGAGACAGGTAATTCATCTTCTGCTCCAATCTCTGAACCTACTCTGGATCCACCTGCGTCTCCTGTTCATTTACCTATAGCTCTTCGTAAAGGTACACGGTCTACTCGTAACCCTCATCCAATTTATAATTTCTTAAGTTATCACTGTTTATCTCCTTCCCATTGTGGCTTTGTGTCTGCTATTTCCTCTATTTTTATTCCTAAAACTGCCCAGGAAGCACTCTCTCATCCAGGATGGCGACAGGCTATGATTGACGAAATAGCAGCTTTAGAATCCAATAACACTTGGACACTTGTTCCCTCTTCTTCAGGGAAATCTACCGTTGGCTGTCGTTGGGTGTTTGCTATCAAAGTGGGCCCAGATGGTCAGATTGATCGGTTGAAAGCTCGTTTAGTAGCTAAAGGCTAAACTCGGGTATTTGGGCTACATTATGGTGATACTTTCTCCCCAATTGCAAAAATGGCCTCTATTCGTTTATTCTTATCCATGGCTGCCACGTGCCGCTGGCCTCTGTATCAGTTGGACATTAAAAATGCATTCTATTGTAACCATCTCCTTGTCTCCTTTATGTGTATTTATTTTTTAATTATTGTAAATTATGAGTATCATTAGTTGCCATAGGTCAGGTTGTATATTTTTTAGGAAAATAGTTATTTCTATTTATTGTCCTGAAGTCTATATATTGTAAGAAACTATGTACAAAAATTATCAGGAAATAATATACAATTTTTACCCTTTCTAGTTGGTATCAGAGCTCCCAATCTGGGAGACTCTGCTTCCGCATTCAACCCTAGGCTAGCTTGCCTTCATCGCAGCTGCCTCCGCCTTCATTGCGGCTGGTTTCCTTGGTTCTTTTTTTTGCGCCTTAATCGCGCCCAACGCCACTGCCACCACCGCCCGCCGCCAGTCATCGCCACCATTCACTCTGGCGACCCTACCGGACGGATCGCCGTCCCTAGTCTGGCAAACCACCGAAAGCCCACTACCGGAAGCCCCCCCACGCACTCTCACAAGCAGCCTCCCTTCTCTGCGCATGAACCCATGCGTTGCTAGTCTAGCCGCGCGTGGCGGCGAGTCCGACATCCGTTCCCGACGTGGTTTGTCTCCTCTGATTCATCTCATCTTTCCCTACTAGAGTCTGCCACCACCTTGCCCAAACAGCAACCCGTTACTCCTGTTATAAGCCAAATAGCAACCTCTTCCTCATCCTATCAACCAAACAATGACCCTAGACCACCATGTCAAACACCGAGACCACCACCACCTCCCCCACCACCCAGAAAACCACTCCCTGCATCACCACGCCTCTTAATCCCAATGACCTACCTGTTTTCCATCTTACCTATCGTCTTTCAGGAAAGAACTATTTACAATGAGCTCAAGTTGTTCGTACCACCCTCGAAGTTTGTCGCAAATTAAGTCACATAGAAGGTACAACCCCTAGTAAAACTGACCCAACATTTGAAGAATGGGATAATGAGGACTCTCTCATTATGACATGGTTATGGAATTCTATGACACTAGAGGTTAGTAGAAATTGTATGTTCTTGCCTACTGCTCGGGACATTTGGGACAATCTTCGTCAGACATATTCCATGAAGCAGGACATAGCTACATGCTATGAGTTGAAAACCAAGATTTTTTCCACTAAGCAGGGGGCTTTATCAGTCACAGACTACTATGGGATCCTCAATGGGTTATGGATTGAGCTGGATCAGTATCAAAATCTGACAATGGAGTGCAGTAACGATGCTTCCACTTTGGCCAGTTTTGTTGAACAAGACCGTATCTTTGACTTCCTCTCTAGTTTGAACTCAGAATATGACCCTATCAGAGTTTAGATTCTAGGTAAGGAGAAGCTTCCCTCTCTTTCTGAGGTCTTCTACACTGTTCGTGGAGAGGAGAGTAGGCGGGCTGTTATGTTTGATGACAAACCCTCTAATGGGTCAGCCTTGATCATGGGCAAGCCTCCTAAACCCGGCTCTTCCACTTCTTCTAGACCTAACAAAGATAGCCGCTGGTGCACCCACTATAAGAAATCTGGTCACACCAAGGAAAATTGTTTTATTCTCCATGGGAAGGACCAAGTTCTTCGGCGTATAGGTGGATTCAAGGGTATTCAGCGTGGGTAGGCCAATCTGATGGCCTCAAATGAAATCTCACATGTGACAGATGAAGTTCCTGTGCTCAGTCAAGAGAAATTGAGGCGCTTACGGTCTCTTATTGACTCTCTCAGTAAGCCTTCGGGTACTTGTTCTCTAGCCATGACTAATAAGAATTTATGTTTTCAGTCCTTTAATGCTTCTAGTACTGCTTCTGAAGAATCATGGGTTGTTGACTCTGGTGCTACTGATCATATGGTTTTTTCTTCCCAAAATTTGTTGTCTTACAAACCACTTTTTGGTATCCCTACCATCGTTGTGGCTGATGGCTGACACACCTCAGTCACTGGTAGTGGTAATATTAACCTCACCTCCTCCATCCACTTAACCAATGTTCTTCATGTTCCTAAATTGTCCACTAATCTTATATCTGCTCATAAACTTACCAAGGATTTAAATTGTGCAGTAACATTTTTCCATTCTCATTGTGTCTTTTAGGATCTTGCCACGGGGAAGACAATTGGAGTTGCTGAGGAACGAGGAGGCTTGTATCATCTCCTCAATGGTCTAGGTGGCTCCAATCAGAGGTTGCTACTTTCATGTCATCAGCCTAGTGCTAAGATTTGCTTCAACACAGGCGTCTTGGACATCCTCCTTTCTTTTTATTTAAGTCTATGTTTCTGTCTTTTTTTTAAAAAAGAGTCAATAGAGTCTTTTCATTGTGATGTCTGTGAGTTTGCTAAACATCATCGTGTATCTTTTCCTCCTAGCATTAATAAAAGTGTTGAGCCTTTTGCTCTTATCCATTCCGATGTTTGGGGACCTGCATCTGTGTCTAATATTTCTGGGGCCAAATAGTTTGTTTCATTTATTGATGATTGCACTCGTATAACGTGGTTTTTCCTCATGAAAGACAAATCTGAGGTGCCAAAATTATTTGTTCAGTTTTATCGTATGGTTCAGAACCAACTTGGAAAACCCATTAAACGACTGCGCTCTAATAATGGTAGGGAGTATGTCAACCAAACACTTTCTAACTTTCTTAAAGAGCATGGTATTGTTCATGAGCTAACATGTGTTGATACTCCTCAGCAAAATGGGGTTGCCGAGAGAAAAAATCGTCACTTACTTGAAATAACCAGGGCACTGCTTTTCCAAATGTCTGTTCCACATTCATATTGGGGGAAAGCTATTTCAACTGCTGCTTATCTGATAAATCGATTACCATCTCGTGTTCTTGGTAATGAAAGTCTTGTTCAACTTATGACATCCTTTTTTCCTTTTGTTCGTATTATGCAGAGTCTCAAGCCTCGTGTTATTGGCTGTGTGGCCTTCGTACATGTCCATCGGCAGCATCGCAGTAAACTTGATCCTCATGTTGTCAAGTGTGTCTTCCTAGGTTATGCTCCTGACAAAAAAAGGTATAAATGCTATCATCCTTCGAGTCATCGTTTCTTTGTCTCCATGGATGTCACTTTTCATGAAGCCGAGTCTGATTTTTCTCGTCCTCAGCTTCAAGGGGAGAGCTTTCCGGAAGCTGAGCACTCTGAGTCTTTTTTTTCCAGAGCCTTTCGTTCCTTTGTTACCTGGGTCCAAATCTATCCTTGACCCTATCTCTCCTAGTCCACAAGAGTTAGCATCCTCTTCTGGTACCCCACCTGAACCAGCTAAGGTCAAGACCAAGGCTGGCACACCAAAACCAGTGTATAAGAGGAGACATGAACCCGATCGAGCTCAACAGTAACTCTTGTTGTCCGAACCTACGGTAAGTACTGAAGGTATAGTTTCCCATATTTCTGAACCTAATACTTTCAATATTCCTTTGGATAATTGTGATCTTGACCCAGATGACTTACCCATTGCCTTGAGAAAAGGGAAAAGGTCATGTACTCGATACCCTATTTCTCAATTTGTTTCCTCCAAAAATCTTTCTTTACAGTACAAAAGTTTCATTTCATCCCTTAATTTTGTTCAAATTCCAACATCAATACAAGAAGCATTGAAGGATAAGAACTGGGTTCAAGCCATGAATGAGGAGATGAATGCTCTGGAGAAGAATGGAACATGGAAGATTGTTGAAAGACCTAGTAACAAAAGACCAGTGGGGTGCTGTTGGATCTATACTTTGAAATATCGGTCTGATGGTACACTAGATTGATATAAGGCAAGGTTAGTCGCAAAAAGATTCACTCAGACTTATGGAATTGACTATCAGGAGACATTGGCTCCAATCACAAAGATGAATACTGTAAGAATCTTACTCTCTCTTGTTGCACTCCTTGGTTGGGAATTGCATCAGTTTGATGTTAAAAATGTATTCCTTCATGGAGACTTGGAGGAAGAAGTTGATATGGATATTCCACCAAGTTATGACTCCACCATTGGAAGAAATAAGGTATGCAAGTTAAAAAAGGCTTTGTATAGGTTAAAGTAGTCTCCCCGAGCATGGTTTGGAAGGTTTACAAAGGTGATGGTGTCCTTGGGATACAGGCAAAGTCAAGGTGATCATACTCTCTTCTTTAAACATTCACAAGAAGGTAACCTCACTGTTCTACTTGTGTATGTGGATGACATTATTATCTCTGAGGACGACTTGGTTGAGCGACAGTTGCTAAAGGAAAAATTAGCAACTGAGTTTGAGATGAAGGATCTTGGGAGACTAAAGTATTTCCTTGGGATTGAAGTTGCCTACTCCAAACAAGGCATCTTTATTTCCCAAAGAAAATATGTTCTTGATCTTCTCAAAGAAACTGGTAAGCTGGGTTGCAAGTCTACTGGTGTTCCCCTTGAGCAGAATCATAGAATAGGGAACGATGAACAGAGTCCCAAAGTGGATAAAGCTCGATATCAGAAGTTAGTAGGGAAGTTGATACACTTAGCACACACTAGACCAGATTTGGCATATGCTGTCAGTATTGTTAACCAGATTATGCATGACCCAAGGGTAAGACACTTACAGGCCGTGGACAGAATTCTACAGTATCTTAAAACTACACCTGGAAGAGGGTTACTATTCAAGAAAGGTGGAAGTTTATCCATGGAAGTATATACAGATGCTGATTATGGAGGATCGGTCATTGATAGAAGGTCAACCTCTGGTTATTGTATGTTTTTAGGGGGAAACTTAGTAACTTGGAGAAGTAAGAAGCAAAATGTGATAGCTCGGTCAAGTGTAGAAGCTGAATTTCGGGTTATGGCACAGGGAATCTGTGAAGTGCTATGGATGAAGATTATATTGGATGATCTGAAGATAAAGTAGGAGACCCCTATGAAATTGCTCTGCGACAATAAGTCTGCCATTAGCATTGCTCACAACCTGGTTCAGCATGACAGAACAAAGCATATTGAGATAGACAAGCACTTTATCAAGGAGAAGTTAGAGAGTGGGTTGATAACCACAGCATATGTTTCCTCTGAATTGCAGATTGCTGACGTGTTGACCAAAGGGTTATCCACGGAGAGGTTCCAAGATCTTACTAGCAAGCTGGGAATGATAGATATCCATTCACTAACTTGAGGAGGAGTGTTGTAATCGTCTCCTTGTCTCTTTTATCTGTATTTATTTTTTAATTATTGTAAATTATGAGTATCATTAGTTGCCATAGGTCAGGTTGTATATTTTTTTGGAAAATAGTTATTGCTATTTATTGTCCTGAGGTCTATATATTGTAAGAAACTATGTACAAAAATTATCAGGAAATAATATACAGTTTATACCCTTTCTAGTCATTCCTTCACGGTGATTTAGAAGAGGAGGTTTATATGAAGCAACCTCCCGGGTTTGTTGCTCAAGGGGAGTCACGTGGATATGTTTGCAAGTTACATAAGGCCTTATACGGCCTCAAGTAGAGCCCTCGAGCTTGGCTTAATATATTTAGTGCAGTCCTTAAACAATTCAGCATGATCCGCAGTGGGGCAGACCACTCTGTGTTTTATAAACATTCTCCCTCTAATCAGTGCATTTATCTTGTTGTTTATGTAGATGACATTGTCATTACAGGGGATGATCATGATGGCATCAAACGCCTCAAGGAGCACTTGTTTCAACATTTCCAAACCAAAGATTTGGGACGGTTACGATACTTCCTTGGAATTGAAGTAGCTCAATCTAGCACTATTATTGCTATATCTTAAAGGAAGTATGCTCTTGATATTTTGGAGGAAACAGGAATGATAAATTTGTTGAAAACAGAAAGATTTATTTAGTTATTGTAAAAAGATATGTTTAGATATGTTTAGGTATGTTTAGATCGTTGACTTCTAATTTCTAGGGATAGTGATTATATTACTTCTAAGATTGAGAAGATATATGTGGAATGTACAGCCTATATAACCTAACCCTTTGTAAAGTCTGAAATACATATGAAAAAGAGACATTCTTTTCTCCTATTTTGTTTCCTGACTGCGCTCATGGTATCAAGAGTTATGGTGTGTTCAAACCTAGCTTAAACCTTTTTTTTCGTCTCTTCTCTCCTTCCGTTCTGTGTGATGGTGCAATCAGCCATGCCTGAGCTGGTGACGACTAGTGAAGATGGATCCACCACCAAATCCTCTAGAGTAAGCGTTGCTGCCGTCAGGGTGTGTAAATCCTAGTGGCATTGAAAACTTTCCAATTCAATTAACCGCTCACAAGTTGAATGAGAAAAATTACTTAGAGTGGGCTCAGTCAATCAAGCTGGTGGTCGACGACAAGGGCAGACTTGGCTATCTCACTGACGAGATGAAGGAGCCCACAAAATCTGATCTGACATGGCGGATTTGGAAGTCTGAAAATTCCCTTATTACGGCCTGGCTGATCAACTCCATGGAGACCTCAATAGGGAAAACGTATTTGTTCCTGCCCACCGCAAAGGATGTGTGGGATGCAATCCGAGAAACATATTCAGACCTCGAAAATTCATCTCAGATTTTTTAGTTGAAAACGAGATTGTGGCAGACGAAGCAAGGTGACTGTGAGGTTACTGAATATTACAACGAGATGAAGGCATTATGGCAGGAACCTGATCTTTGCTATGAAGATGATTGGGCCTGTAAAGCTGATAGCATTCGTTATGTGAAACGAATGGAGAATGATCGAGTTTACGAGTTCTTGGCAACTTGAATAAGAGCCTTGATGAGGTTAGAGGCCAGATCCTTGGCAGAACTCCTTTGCCATCAATCCGGGCAATTTTTTCAAAAATCCGATGCGAGGAAGGTCGCCGCAAAGTGATGTTAGGTGAAAAAAACTCACCTACTCCTGAAGTTTCAGCCTTAATAACCAGGAACAATCACAATAATTCTCAGTCCCAGACACGTCAAACCAGGAAAAGTGAGAAAGTATGGTGTGATCATTGTCATAAGCCACGACACACCAGGGAGACTTGCTGGGGTTTGCATGGAAAGCCTCCCAATTGGAAGCCACAGACCTTTGGTCAGCCAAACCGTGATTCGAAGGCCTTCCACTCAATCACAGAGGAGAATGGAAACACAGAAACCACAGAGGCAACACCGTCGTTCAGTAAAGAACAGATAGAACAACTGTATAGACTTTTTCAGTCCACACAATTCTCTAATTATGCATCTTCTTCTGCTTCCTTAGCCCAGAAAGGTAATTATCTTCAATCTGCTGCCTTTAATGTGTCTACTATTCCTCTTTGTCCATGGATAATAGATTCAGGTGCCACTGATCATATGACAGGGTGTTCTAAACTTTTTTCTTCCTATAGTCCTTGTGCAGGCAATCAAAAAATTAAGATCGTTGATGGCTCTCTCTCAGCCATTGCTGGGAAAGGGTCAATTGTCATTTCTCATACTCTTGTCCTTCACAATGTCCTTCATGTCCCAAATCTTTCTTGTAATCTTCTATCTGTTAGTAAAATAAGTTGTGATTTGAAGTGTTGTGCTAAATTTCTCCCAAATTGCTGTGAATTTCAGGAACTGGATACGGGGAGGATGATTGGCAATGCTAGAGAGTATGGTGGTCTCTATTACTTTGATGCTGGAAGTTCTTTGAGTCAGCAACCGAAATTCTCAAGTCAAGGAGCATGTCTTAGTTCTATTGAGGATGAAATAATGTTATGGCACAGTAGGTTAGGCCATCCTAACTTTCAATATTTAAAGTACTTGTTTCCAAATTTATTTCATAATAAAAACTTATCATTAATTCAGTGCGATATTTGTCAATTAGCTAAGCACCATCACACACCTTTTCCTGCTCAACCATATAAATCCTCTAAACCTTTTACTCTCATCCATAGTGATGTGTGGGGGCCAGCTAGGACTTTAACAAGTTCGGGAAAAAGGTGGTTTATAACATTTATTGATGATCATACTCGCCTAAGTTGGGTCTATCTTCTTAAAGAAAAATCTGAAGCAGAATATGTTTTTAAAATTTTTTTTTAATATGATTGAAAAACAATTTCAAACCAAAATTCAAGTGTTTCGAAGTGACAATGGAAAAGAGTATTTTAATCAAATTCTGGGGTCTTTTTTCCTACAAAAAGGAATTATTCATCTCAGCTCTTGTATTGATTCCCCTCAACAAAATGGGGTAGCAGAACGAAAAAATAAACACCTTCTAGAAGTAGCTAGGTCCTTGATGTTCACCACTAGAGTACCTAAATACTTATGGGGGGAAGCAATTCTTACTGCTACCTATCTTATTAACAGGATGCCTTCAAGAGTTTTGAACTTTCAAACACCGATGATAGTTTTCAAAGAATTCTTTCCAATGTCACATCTTACTTCAGATTTACCTTTAAGATCTTTAGATGTGTAGCCTTTGTTCATGTTCACAACCATAATAGGGATAAGTTGGATCCTCGAGCAAACAAATGTGTTTTCTTGGGATACTCCCCCACACAAAAAGGGTATAGATGTTTTGATCCTATCTGGAAAAAAAAATTTGTTACAATGGATGTTACTTTCTTTGAATCTCAGTTTTTTTAGCCCTCCTCTTCACGGGGGGGAATGAATATGAAGACTCAGTGTTTGAAACCAACACTGATGGTTTGACTAGAAAAATCTCTGATATTTCTGATGACAAGGTTAATATTAAAACTAGTATTTTTTATCTTGGTACTCTGAATGAGAAAGAACAGAAATCTACCTTAGTGCCTGAACAAAAAATAGATACAATGGACAAGACACGCTTCAATGATGAGAGACTATTCGGGAAAACTTACACCAAGAAAAGACAGATTCAAAGTAAGAGAGATATAGCTATACTCCCTCAATGTCAAGAATCTGATCCAATACCAGACCTGACTGATACAGAAAATCCAGGTATAATTTCTGAGTCTATAGAATCTGAGTTTTTACCTATTCTTCATGTGAATCCCGACTCTCTAGATCTTCCAATTGCTTTTAGGAAAGGAATTAGATCATGTACTCAACATCCTCTTTCCAATTGTCAAGTGTGAAAATACCTAAATCTATACAGGAAGCTCTAAAGGTTCTTGAATGGAAGAGGGTTGTTAGCGAAGAGATGGAGGCTCTTGAAAAAAATGAAACGTGGGAGATGGTTCACTTACCTGAAAGAAAATTAATTGTTGGCTGCAAGTGAATTTTTACTGTGAAATTCAAATCTGATGGTCCTTGGAACGCTATAAAGCAAGATTGGTTGCAAAGGAATTTACACAAACCTATGGAGTTGACTACCAGGAGACTTTTGCCCCTGTGGCAAAACTGTGGAAAACTGTTTTCTATATTTTTTTTAATCTCATGAATGATTACAATGGTAATATATAGGTAGCTGTACATTAAAAACAGTTTCTAGAAAACAGACTAATCAATCCTAGAAATAAGTAACAATAAACACTAAATACAATGTAAGATGCCACCGTCCAAGTAACCATCGTCCAAGGAGCCCACCATCCAAGTAACCACCGTCCAAGGAACCACCGTCCAAGGACAGGGTTTCCTACACTCCCCCTCAAGTTGGATCATAGATGTTGATCATATCCAACTTGCCGATGAGATCCTCAAAGAGTTGTCCAGGTAGTCCCTTGGTGAATGTGTCTGCAATCTGCTCCTTGGTAGGAACATATGTCATGCAAACAATTCCTACTTCCACTTTTTCTTTAATGAAGTGTCTGTCCACTTCCACATGCTTGGTTCTGTCATGCTGGACAGGGTTGAGAGAGATACTGATAGCTACCTTTATTATCACAGTATAACTTGATAGGTAATTCTAACTCAACATGTAGTTCTTCCAATAACCTCTACAACCATAATTAGGGGTGTCAAAATGGGCCAGGCCCGATGGGCTGACCCGATTAGCCCGACAAAATGGATGGACTGGGCTAGCAAAATGCTAGCCCGAACCTTACATGGCCCAAATGGGCTGAGCCCGAATGGGCCGGGTCCGCCCGCTCTTTTAACACTACATAAGGCTAAATAGGCTGGACTGGGCTGGCAAAATACCAGCCCGAAATTTATGTGGCCCGAATGGGCCGGCCTGAAAATGGTCCGAGTCCGAATGGGCCGGCCCGTTTTGACACCCCTAACCATAATCCTTCACATATTCCCTGAGCAGCAACTCTAAATTCTACCTCTGCACTGCTCCTTGCTACAACATTTTGTTTCTTGCTTCTCTAAGTTACCAGATTTCCCCACACAAAGGTGCAGTATCCAGTTGTGGATCTTCTATCTTCAATAGAGCCAGCCCAATCAGTATCAATGAATATTGCCACTTCCTTTTGTTCACTTCGCTTGAACAATAAGCCTTTTCATGGAGATCCCTTTAGATATCTTAGAATCTTGATGACTGCTTCTTGATGTGCTTCTTTTGGAGATTGCATATGCTGACTTGCTGCATTTGCTGCGAAAGCTATGTCTGGTCTGGTATGTAATAGATAGATTAGTTTGCCGACTAATCTTTGATATCTCTCCCTATCTACAGGCTTCCCAACATCTTCTGTTCTTTTTCCAGCTTCAATAGGTGTATTGCTTGGTTTGCAACCAAGCATGCTTGTTTCGGTCATGAGATCCAGGGTGTATTTTCGTTGTAAAACACTAATTCCCTTCTTTGATCTAGCTACCTCCATCCCTAGAAAGTATCGCATTTGCCCCAAGTCCTTTACTTCAAATTCTGTAGCTAGAACTTTCTTCAATCTTCCCATTTCCTCAATGTCATCTCCAGTGAGGATAATGTCGTCTACATATACAATTAGAATGGTCTTTGTCCCATCTTTCTGTTTAAAAAACAAGGTATGGTCAGACTGTCCTTGGCAGTATCCTTCTCCTTTTATCACCTTTGTAAATCTATCAAACCATGCCCTGGGAGATTATTTGAGTCCATATAAGGACTTTCTCAATTTACAGACTTTGTTCTCCTTGCCCCTCTTACTGAATCCAAGGGGTAAAGTCATGTACACTTCTTCTTCCAACTCACCATTTAGGAATGCATTTTTTATGTCAAGTTGTTGAAGTGGCTAATCTAGATTGGCTGCCAGAGATAGGAGCACTCGAACAATGTTCAACTTTGCCACGGGTGCAAAGGTTTCTATGTAATCAATGTCATAGGTCTGAGTGAATCCTTTTGCAACCAACTGGGCCTTATATCTCTCAATTTTCCCATCTGCTTGGTATTTTATAGTGAATACCCATTTGCAGCCTACTGGTCTCTTTCCTTGTGGCAAATTCACAACCTCCCATGTTCCATTCTTTTCCAATGCCCTTATCTCCTCCATTACAGCCTCTCTCCATTCTGGAATTTCAAGTGCCTCCTCAATGTTCTTTGGAATTTTGACCCTGTCAAGGTTAGAAGTAAAGGCACAGTATCCCGTGGACCCTTATGGGATACAAATTTTTCAATTGGATGAAGAGTACATGAACGAGGTTGTTTTCTGAGAGCAATGGGCAGATCACTATTATCAAAAGTAGGTTCTATTACCTGTTCTGAGTTGTTGGGAGGTTCTTGGATGGGCTCTTGGTTGATTGGAGCTGCCACCAATTCTGACTCTCTTGGTGCTTCGGGTATGAGTATGTCATTACCTCTTGGTTTCGGCCTTCGTGAGTAGACTAGTGTCTCCTTGTTATTCTGTTGTTCTATTTCTCCCCCTGATTTTAAGTTTCCTTCTGAAATTGGCAAAGAAGAGGGGAAGGATGGTAGATTTATGAGAGGGAAGTCAAGAGAAAACATGTCACCATTAGAATTATTCCAAGTTTGAGATTCGCTCACATTCTCCCTCTGAATGGAAGACTTGGGATAGAAAGGAGTTGTCTCGAAAAAGGTGACATCTAGGCTGATAAAGAGATGACAGGAAACAGGGTCATAGCACTTGTAACCCTTTTGGGATGGAGAAAGAAAGAGGAGACAGCACCTGGGTGGTGCAGTGCTGCAACCGCGAGACGCCTAGGCTCGTCCGTACACCAGCAGTGATCCCGCCTAGATCACCGAGACATCAACCCGCAGCCAAACATCAAGGCTGCGCATCGAAGAGGAAAAAGAAAGAGGAAAGGGGCGGGAAGAAAAAAAAAATAGCCAATCAGTGGATCGGGAAAAGAAAATTGAGGGAGAAGTAAAAAAGAGAGAGGGGACGAAAGGAAAAAAAAAAAAACGGGTTTAAGGATATTTTGTCATATATGCCGTGATGCAGGTTGTGATGGCATTTTGTCACATATGTCATGATGAGTACATTCTATTTCTACCTCAGTATTTCTTGTTCCTGTTGCTGCACTTTTCTGTGACTTTGTTTACCAAGGGTAAGGTTCAGATTTGTAGAACTTTTATGTTTTGTCTATGCATGTTATTGATGGAGATATCAGTTAAGTTACAGAATGTAAGATCAAGATACACAAAGATAAATAGCTTTTTCATTGGAAATTTTACAATCGCATTCACATGAAACCTTTTTATTTAAATATCGAAGTTGAGTCATGTTCTGGAAGTCAAACTGTTAAAACAGGAAAAGGGTCTCAGGTTCAAGAGCTAATAATTCTTTTACTATGGTGTTTTTTTCATGATAATCATTGCTGCATTATGATCTTTCAAAGTACTTATATCATGTTTTGCATCTTAACAAGGTAACCATTTTTTTATGGACAGGTGAACATACAGAATTTTAGTGAGAATCATGTGTTATTTACTTATTTGCATGTGTGGTTGCAAGAGATAGCTTTGAAGCATGTAAAAAATTTAACATTTATTAACTATATTCCATCATAGATTGGTGGTCTCTGTTTTTATTCCTACCACCCTTTTTTTTGGGGGGGCTTTTGGCCTTTGATCATTTTAGTTCATCAGATTACAGGGTTCAAAGATGGTTCTTCCCCAACGATTATCAGATTATTCAACATCTTGTTGAGATGTTGCAAGTAATATAAATGTTAGCTCCCTTTGGTCCCACTGTCATCTAATATGTTGGGAATTGCTGTTTTTGAACCAGTTTTCTGAACTGGTTCTGAACCAGTTTTCTAAAACCCAAATCGGTTCAGGATTTGAACTAGTTTTTGAACCAGTTTTCTGAACTGGTTTTTGAACTAGTTGAGAACTAGTTTTAAACCAGTTTTCTAAAACCCAAACTGGTTTAGAACCGGTTTAGAACCAGTTCAAAACTGGTTTAGAACTGGTTCTAAATTCAAACAGAACCAATTCTAAATCCAAACCGAAATCGGTTCCAAACCGATTCAGAACCGGTTCCAAACCAGTTCGCCGAACCAAAATCGGTTCGGCCCAAAAGAAAACCGGTATGGTTTTTGAACTGAATCGCTTTACCGGTTCGGTTCGGTTCAATTTTTCATGCCGAACCGAACCATGCCCATCCCTACACTCTATAGGATGTCCCCTCTAGAACTCTGAGCTTAAGAAATAGATAAAAGAGTGGTTGACTAAAAAGTTTATTCAACCTAGAGTTTCACTTTGGGGAGCCCTTGTGCTTTTGGTGAAGAGAAGGATGGCAGTATAAAATCATGTGTGAAGTATAGTCAATACCCACTGCCTAGGATAGATGATTTGATGGACTAGTTGAGAAGAGCTACAATGTTTTTAAAGATTGATTTGAGGTTTGGATACCATTGAATCAGGGTTAGAAAAAAAGATATTCCTAAGACTTCCTTTTGGACCAGGTAAGGACGTTATGAGTACCTTATGATGTCCTTTCGTCTGATATATGCACCTGCCATTTTTATAGATTATATGAACAGGATTTTTAGACCATACCTTGATAAATTTATTGTTGTCTTTATAGATGATATTCTCATTTATCCAAAGACAATTGAGGAACATCTTAGGGTAGTTCTAGAGATCCTGAAAAAAAGGAAATTGCTTGTCAAACTATCAAAATGTGAGCTTTGGATGAAGGAGGTACAGTTTTGGGACATATGATATCTAGAGATAGGATATTTGTTGATCCAAGTAAGATAGAGGAAGTGTTACGATGGAAGAGATCCACCACCATAACTGAAGTTAAAGAGTTTCTTGGGATTAGATGGGTATTACCGAAATTTCATGAAGGGGGTTTTCCCAGATAGTGTTACCTTTAACTAGGTCAACTAGAAAGAGTAGCACCCATGAGTGGACACAGAAATATGAAAATGGCTTCCAAGAGTTGAAAGAGAAATTGACCATCACACATATGCTAGAGATCCCAAACCCACAAGGAAAACTTTGAGGTTTAGTGTGAGGCCTCGAGAAATGGGTTAGGTTGTGTATTGATGTGAAAAAGGATGAGTAGTTGCTTATACTTATGGCAGCTAAGACTCCATGAAGAAAACGACCCAACCCATGACCTAGAACTAGCAGTAGTTGTGATTGCTTTAAAGATTTGGAAGCACTATCTGTATAGGTTTAAGTTTGAGGTCTTTAGGGATCACAAAAGTTTGAAATACTTGTTGATCAAAAAGAGTTGAATATGAGGCAATGGAGGTGGATGGAATTTCTCAAAGATTATGATTTTGAGTTAAAGTATCATCTGGGTAAGGACAATGTTATGGCCGATGCGCTTAGCAGAAAATTTCTGCATGTGTCCTATACGATAGTACAAGAGATGAAACTCCTTGAGAGCTTCAGAAATTTGAGTCTAGCAACGACTATGTTACCACATGGTCTTTGTTTGAAAAGATTAGAGATTTAGAATGATTTGAGGGCTCAAATTGGAGAAGCTCGAGAGGAAGATGAAGCTTTAAAGCTAATAAATGAACAAATCTAATCAGGAAAGAAAAAGGATTTTTGAGAAGGCTTATAATGGAACACTTATGTTTAGAAATAAACTATGTGTTCCAAGAGAAGATGAAATCTGTTATAAGGTAAGGAAAGAGAATAAGTTGAAGCCATGACCGTAAGATGGTCAGGCACATGTATATATATTTATAGAGAGGAGACAATACAAGAGTGATCATAGGCAATTAATAGCTAAATAAGGAAACTAAATATCAGCCCAATATTCTAACTTAATGATAGAATATTTTGTCCTAAATGATACCCAAATATCAATCCGTAACACTCCCCCTCAAGATGGAGCATAGATGTCAGTCATGCCCATCTTGTTACAAATCTGTGTGACCTTATTGCCAAGCAGGGCTTTGGTGAACACATCAACTAGTTGTTCTCCAGTTCGGATATGCTTTAATGAGATTAACTTTCGTTGAAGTTTCTCCCAAACAAAATGACAATCAGCCTCTATATGTTTGGTTCGCTCATGGAAGACTGGGTTATTAGCAATGTGTATTGCTACTTGGTTATCACACCATAACTGCATAGGGCACGGGTTAGTCATACCAATTTCTCCTAGAAGATGATAAACCCATGTAAGTTCACAGCAACTTGTGCCATTGTTCTGTACTCAGACTTAGCACTAGATCGAGCCACCACACCTTGTTTCTTGCTCTTCCATGCAATCAGATTTCCCCCAACAAAGACACAGTAGCCAGTAATATATTTCCTATCATCTGGAGAACCTGCCTAATCAACATCTGAAAAGGCTTCCACCCCTACAATGCCCATGATTTTGGTACCGAATCCCACGCCCAGGTGAACCCTTGAGATACTTCAAGAGGTTAATAACAGCATCCCAATGAGCACTTCTAGGTGAAGACATAAACTGGCTAACAATACTAACTGAGAATGCAATATTTGGCCTTGTCACTGTAAGATAATTGAGTTTCCCAACAATTCTCCTATACCTCTTGGGCTCTGTTAATAATTCTCCATCATTTGCAGTTAACTTTATGTTTGGCATTAGTGGAGTGTCACACGGCTTTGCTGCTGTTGAAAGAGAGAAAAGAGAGAGACATATGAAGAAACCGTGTGTTTCAACTACACAACGGAGGCTGAATATATACTCAATAAGTAATAACTAATTACACAATTTACATGATGTTGACTCTATGATTGTACTACTAATTACACCTAATTACATATGTTTCAACACTCCCTCAAGTTCTGGAGCATATAAATCATATGCACCAAGCTTCTTACACAAATAACTTATTCGTGGACCTCTCAGGGTGGCTTGGTGAAGACATCTACTAGTGATCATTTGAGTTGACAAAGTTTGTGGTGATGTCTCCCGATAGAATCTTTTCATGAAATGACAAATAACCTCAATATGTTTGGTCCTTTTCATGAAACACCTGATTGGGTATATGCAAAGCACTTGATTGTCACATATGAGTGTCATTTTCATAACCTCATCAAATTGAAGTTCTTTGAGGAGTTGTTTCAACCAAATGAGTTCACAAGTGACCGAGGCCATAGCTCGCAGATGATTCGCTTCGCACTAGATCTTGCAACTACATTTTGCTTCTTACTTTTCCAGGAAACTAGGTTGCCTCGAATGAGTACACAATACCCGTAAAGTGGATCGTTTGTCAATAGGAGAACCCGCCTTGATCGATTCGAGTATCCAACGACACAGTATGTCCCTTATCTTCATAGATGAGGCCTTTTCGTGAGCTGCTTTAATATACTTTAGGATGCGAATCACCGCATCCCAATGTGCATCACAAGGTGAATTAGAAACCGACTTACCACACTAACCGCAAAGGAGATGTCAGACGGATAACAGTGAGGTAATTCGGTTTCCAACTAACCTTCATCTCCTTCCCGGATCCGAGAATAGCTCCCCCGATTTGGTAAAAGTTTAGCATTCGATCCATAGGAGTGTCGACAGCTTTGCATTCAACGCACTGTTTCCTCAAGAATGTCCATGGCATACTTCTTCCGTGAAATTACTATACCATCATTGGATTAGTGCCACCTCTATTCCCAAGAAGTATCGAAGTTTGCCAAGATCTTTGGTCTGAAAGTGATGACCAAGATATTGTTTTACCTGAATTATGCCATGGTGATCACTACCAGTGATAACAATGTTGTCGACATATACAATCAAATAAATACACCCTTAAGCTGAATGGCGATAGAAGACAGAGTGGTCAGCCTCACTGCGTGTCATACCAAACTGCTGAACTACAGTACTAAATCGGCCAAACCAAGCCCTAGGAGACTGTTTAAGGCCATACAAAGATTTGTGAAGACGACAAACTAGTCCAAAAGACTCCCCCTGAGCAACAAACCCTGGTGGTTGCTCCATGTAAACCTCTTCTTCTAGATCACCATGGAGAAAAGCATTTTTGATGTCCAACTGATGAAGGGGCCAGTGGCGAATAGCAGCCATTGACAAAAAAAGTCTAACCAAAGCCATCTTCGCCACAGAGCGAGAAAGTATCCCCATAATCCAAGCCAAAAATCTGGGTATATCGTTTGGCCACCAGACGAGCCTTGAGGCGATCAATCTTGCCATCATGGCCAACCTTGACCGTATAAATCCACCGACAACTTACAACAGACTTCCCGGGAGGAAGAGGAACAAGTTCCCAAGTACTCACTGCTCTGAAGGGCACACATCTCATCGATCATAGCTTATCTCCACCCAAGATGAGATAAAGCGTCACTTGGAGAGTTAGGAATAGACACAGAAGACAAGGAAGAAAGACAAGCATAATGCAAAGAAGATAGGCGATGATAACTCAAATTAACATAGTGAGGAGAAAGGTTACGAGTAGACCGTATACCTTTTCTGGAGAGCAATAGGAGGGTCGGGAGGCGGTCTTGGAGCCGGTACAGAAGTGGTCTGGAGGAGAGTCCACATTGACCTCTCGCAACTTCGGTGGAGTGTGTGGTGGCCGACGATGATAGACCCGTAAGGACGAATAGTAGTGGTGGTGTGCTCAACATGGGGGTCGAAGGTGCACAGACTCAACAGAGATAAGAGGAAGAGGGACGGGTAAGACCTCGAGAGATAGGCTCAAGAGTCGATAAAGGAGACCGGAAGAAGGGAACAGACTCAAAGAAGGTAACATCAGCCGAGATGAGGTAACGTCGGAGATCAGGGGAAAAACAACGATAACCTTTTTGGGACCAATGGTAACCAAGAAAAACACACTTAATAGATCGGGCGAAAAGTTTATCAAGACCAGGAGTGAGATTATGAACAAAACAAGTAGACCCAAATATACGAGATGGTAGGGAATGCAGAGGTTGATGGAGATATAAAATAGAGTAAGGGACCTGGTGATCAAGCACAGAGGAAGGCATACGGTTAATTAGATAACAAGTGCAAGAAACCCATCGCCCCGAAGCGAAAAAACATTACCATGAAGTAAAAGGGTCCGAGTTGTTTCTACGAGATGTCGGTTTTTACGTTCAGCAACCCCATTTTGTTGAGGGGTATGTGCACAAGAGGTTTGGTGAAGAATGCCATGAGAAGCCATAGAGGATTGAAATGGTTGAGACAAATACTCACGGGCATTATCACTACGCAAACTACGTATAGGAACACCAAATTGAATTTTAATTTCTTGATAAAAGTTTTGAAATGTGGAAAACAACTCAGACCGATTTTGCATCAAAAATAACCAAGTACAGCGAGAGTAATCATCAATGAAGGTGACAAAATATCTGGATCCTAGAGTAGAAACAGTACGACTAGGACCCCAAACATCAGAATGTACTAAAGCAAAAGGAGAAGATGCTTGACTGCTGATTTTACCAGGAAATGGACTACGAGTGTATTTTCCTAGTTGACATGACTCACAAGGGAGACTAGACAACTTAGAGAGGCTGGGCACCAATTTTTGGAGTTTAGGAAGGCTAGGATGACCCAACTGCGCATGGATGGTGAGAGGGGAATCCTTAACAGTGCAAACACAAGAAGGGTTGGAGAGCTGGTAGAGGCCATGGGACTCACATCCTGGTGCAAGTATTCGTCATCCCGAACTCCGGCCCCGCAGAATGATGAGTCTTTAGTAAAGGTAATCATACAATCAAGAGACCTAGTCAAACGACTAATGGAAAGCAAATTAAAAGGAGACCCAGGTACATAAAGGACGAGTCTCTTTGACCGAAGGGAAGGGAGGGATAGGTAGTGCCGATCCCTTGGGATTGAGACTTGGAACCATTTGCTAAAGTGACAAGATAGGCAACAACCATTGTGAGAAAGGTTGGAGAAAAGAGTCTTATTACCAGAAATGTGGTCAGTTGCACCAGAATCAAGAACTCAAGTACCAATGGATGGGGAACGCGAGAGACAAGCAAATGAAGTACCAATATGTGCAACAAAGGCAGTGGAACTAGAGATCTGACGTTGCTCAAACCACTTCAGAAAGTCGGCATAGGCAGTTGTTGGAGTAGAGAAACCAGAGGACTTACATTGTGCAAACCATTGTAAAAAATCTGCATACTCACCTTTCTAAGTCCTTAGAGCTAGCTGAGGAGGTAGAACTAGCCATGGATCAGTAGAGCAACAACCAAATAGTACCTGAATGCACCGAATCAAAAGGGGGGTCGCGACAAACGGTCACGAACACAAAAGGCGAGGGCAGATCCAGATAGAAGAGAGAAAGGCGATCACGGCGGTACAAACGGCGGCCGGTGGGGGTGGCTCACGAGCCGTCACGCGCCGGAAAACGGGTCGCGCGGTGGCTGTTTGGCAGCGGCGAAGGGCGGCGCGTGGGGGCGCGTCCCGGCGGCGTTGGGGCTGGCTTGGGTCCGCTCGGCCGGTTACGGCGGAGATGGTTCCGATGGTGTGGTCGGCGGCCGGAAAGAGGCAAAGGTGGACCGACGACGGACGGCGGTGGCGGCGGCAACAAACAAGGAGAAAAAGAGGCCTGAAAGACGTCATGGTAAGGGAGAAAGGTCGCAAACCGGAAGGAAACACGGTTGGCCGGAAAAATTTTACCGGAGAGCTTGGTGGGCTCACCGGCGTGCACTGATTATAGGATTGCCTCTCTTTAGGCTCTAGATACCATGTTGAAAGAGAGAAAAGAGAGAGACATATGAAGAAACCATGTGTTTCAACTACACAACGGAGGCTGAATATATACTCAATAAGTAATAACTAATTACACAATTTACATGATGTGGGACTAACAGTTGTACTACTAATTACACCTAATTACATATGTTTCCAACAGCTGCCAACAACCCAGTTTCTTTTAACTAGTCAAAAACATATTTTCTCTGAGATAGAAAGATCCCTTGTTGCTTCTCAGGACATCAATCCCAAGGAAGTACTTAAGAGCATCCCAAAGTACTTAAGAGCACCCAAGTCTTTTGTTTGGAACAAACTCTGAAGGAAGTTCTTGAGTGCAGTAATTCCCACATCATCATTGCCAATAATGACAACATCGTCAACATAGACTACTAGAAGGATGCATCCAGAACTAGTTTGTCTGAAAAATACAAAATGATCATATGCACTCCTTTGTAACCCAAATTTGATGACCACTTCACTAAATCTCCCAAACCAAGCTCTCGGGGATTGTTTCAGCCCATACAAGGATTTACGCAGCCTACACACCGTACTTGACTCCTCCTGAGCAACAAACCCAAGTGGTTGCTCCATATACAACTCCTCTTGAAGATCACCATGCAAGAACGCATTCTTAACATCAAGTTGATGAAGCTGCCAACCATTAGAAGCAGCCAAAGAAATAAAAAACCATACGGATGTGAGTTTGGCAACAGGAGAGAAGGTTTCTGAGTAATCCATACCATAGACTTGGGCATAGCCCTTAGCAACCAATCGTGCTTTTAATAAAGCAATGGAACCATCTGGATGCATTTTGACAGCAAAAACCCACTTACAACCAATGGCCTTCTTCCCCGGAGGCAAGGAAACCAAGTCCCATGTGTGATTATGCTCAAGAGCACTCATCTCCTCTTCCATGGCAGCATGCCAACCAGAATGAGAGCACGCTTCAGCAACAGTTTTAGGCACAGCAACACTGTCTAAAGAGGCAACAAAGCATTTGGAAGAAAGGGACAAGGCATTATACTAGACAAAAGAAGATATGGGGTAATGACAAGACCATTTACCTTTCCGAAGAGCAATGGGAAGATCAAGGTCAGACAAGGAAGATGCTAGATCTTGAGCCGAAGAACCCATAGGCAGAGGAGTGCCCGATCTAGCACTATTTTGCTGTCGAAATCTCACAACATTTCTTCCTTTGACATTTCTTTCAAGTTGAGCTACACTCCTTCTGCTTCTTGTGCCTTGTGAACAACCCTCTCATCCACGTCTCAGGGATGTTTGATCATGACGAGATCCCCGAACAGTATCAATAGCACTTTGTGAGATGCCACTGGTTCTGCCAAACATCTGCCTCCTAGCACCATAACGTAACACCCATTTTTCTGCCATCAAGGCATATTGTCGACTATCTTCAAGGTTAAACAAACAAACTACTCCCATCTCATCCCTAATAGATTGGTTTGAACCAGCGAGTTATTAGGCTGTCAATTGTTCCTTCGTCTCATTTAAACCAACCCTTATGGAAAAATTATTAAACTCTGCAGTATACTCTTCCGCTGTCCTACTATGTTGCTTCAAAGAGTGGAATTTCTCATATGGCTCCATTGCATAATCAGCAGGCAAAAATTGTTTCCTCATTTTTGCTTTCATGTGCTCCCATGTGCTGATTTTTACCTTTCCTTGTCGTGCTCGCTGCTCTTCAGCTCTCTTCCACCATTGAAGTGCAGTCCCCTTTAGTTTGAGTTCTACAAACAGCACTTTTCTAGTTTCTGCCATTGGTTTCCACTCAAAATAATTCTCTATACTAGCCTCCCAATCTAAATAATCTTCAGCATGTAACTTCCCAAAAAAGTCAGCAACCTCAATCTTGATTCCACCACTGTTCAGATCTAGGGCTCGTATCAGCCGCTCCTCCAATCCCCTTTGTGTCCCCTGATTTAATATTTCTGCTGTGTGAAAGGGGTTTTCTTCTTCTCCATCTTCACTATCATCCTCCAGACTACCTTCCGGATTGTCTGTAGGGTATGGTCACCTTCTGGATTCTCCATACGGGCTCCCACTGGTTCCTGTCGCTGTAGAGTAAGTACTGTTTGTGACAAGTCTTCAATCATGCGCCTCAACTCAGCCAATTCTTCTTGCTGCCTTTGATTACCTCTACCACCTGTGCCTCTACCACGTCCAACCATAGCAACTGATACCAATTTGATACAGTAGAAGATGATAGACAACAACTAAGCAATGGAATTTTGAGAGAGAGGTAGAATAGATTGAAGTGGAACGATAAAAGGAAGGGTTCTAGGGTTTAGAAACCTCTCAAGTCTGAAAATTTAATATGACGGCTAAAAGATGCTGAATACAAATCCCTAGGATTATTTATACTAGGGTTATAAGCATATTACTAAACTAGCCCGATCTATCAAGGCCCAAATAATATTAAGCCTAAACCTCATTAAAATGTCACATGCTGCTAGTCATGTGACCTCTTAATACATAGAAAAAACAGTTTAAATAGAAAATAAAAAGACTGAAATAAATAAATTAAAAACCAGAATATTAAATAAATTGCTCCCGCATAAGTAAGAGTACATTTTCACTGTTAATTCAAATATAGCACCATCCATGCAATTATCCAGGTACATGTCAGCCTCATCAAGAGGTTACTTGAAAATAAGGAACAACAGTAAAACAACTGATTATAGCCGAATTGCCTGAGTGAATTTCACTCAGCATACAGGCATTTATATACATGAGAAATTAATTATAACTTCTATTTACAAGAAGAATAATTAAAGACTTAAACCATTCCCCATGACACTATTGTTTCCAAAACTAACTATCATATTTCTCATGCTAACTAATTCAATATTCAACACTCCCCCTCAAGCTGGAACATATAAATCATATGCGCCAAGCTTGTTACATATGAACTGTACGCGAGAACTCCTAAGAGTTTTGGTGAAAATATCTACAAACTGATTATTTGAGCTGACCAAGGCAGTCACTACTTCTCCACTTTGTATCTTCTCTCTCACAAAATGACAATCAATTTCTATGTATTTTGTCCTCTCATGAAACACCGGGTTAGAAGCAATATGTAAGGATGCCTGATTATCACATATAAGCTCCATCTTGCCTGGTTCACACAATTTGAGTTCATTGATTAATTGTTTCAGCCATATTAGCTCACATGTTGCAAGTGCCATAGCACGATACTCTAGCTTCTGCACTCGATCTTGCCACAACACTTAGTTTATTACTTTTCTAGGATATTTGGTTTCTATCAAAAAGAACACAATAACCTGATGTAGAACGTCTATCGAATGGAAAACCTGCCCAATCTGCATCAGTGTATCCCACAATCTGAGTATGTCCTTTATCTTCATACAATACGCCTTTTCCTGGAGCCCCTTTGATATATCTAAGAACTCTAATGACTACATCCCAATGTCCTTCACATGGTGAGTCGAGAAATTGACTAGGGATGCTCATAGCAAAGGATATACTTGGTCGGGTAACATTCAAATAATTTAATCGGCCAATCAACCTGCGATATTTGGCTAGATCAGATAATGGTTCTTCTTGATCTGGACTAAGTTTGGCATTGAGATCCATTGGTGTATCTGTTGGTCTAGAATCCAACATTCCAATTTCCTTGAGAATGTTTAATGCATATTTTCTCAATGAGATACAAATCCCTGCATTAGATTGTGTCACTTCTATTCCTAGGAAATATTTCAACCTTCCAAGATCCTTAGTCTGAAAGTGATCAAATAGGTGTTGTTTAAATCACAATTCCTTCTTGATCATCTCCAGTGATAACAATATCATCGACATAAGCCATCAGATATATGGAAGCTCCAGAGGAGGAATGATGATAGAAAACTAAATGATTGGCCTCACTATGAACCATATCAAAATCTGATATAACAGTACTAAATATACCAAACCAAGCTCGAGGAGACTGTTTCAAGCCATATAAAGATTTGCACAAACGACAGACCAAGTCAGACTCCCCCTGAGCAACAAACCCCGGAGGTTGCTCCATGTACACTTCGTCTTGGAGATCACCATGTAAGAATGCATTCTTAATATCAAGTTGATAAAGAGGCCAGTGGCGGATGGCTGCCATGGAAAAGAAAAGACGAACTGACACCATCTTTGCAACTAGAGAGAAAGTATCACCAAAATCAAGGCCAAAAATTTGAATGAAACCTTTAGCAACAAGACGAACTTTCAATTAATCAATAGCTCCATCAGGTCCTGCCTTAACTATGTAAATCCAATGACAAACCACAGTAGATTTGCCAGGTGGCAACCATTGCATGTAATGTAGACATCTCTTCTAACATTGCTTGGCGCCAGTCTAGATGGGAAAGGGCTTCAACCGTTGTTTTTGGTATAGTCACAGAAGACAAAGAAGAGATAAAAGCATAATGAGAAGAAGACAAGCGATGATAACTCAAGAAATTATAAACGGGATGAGGATTGCGAGTAGAACGAGTACCTTTTCGGGTAGCAATGGGAGGACTGGAGATAACATTCGAAGCAGGATCTAAGGAGGGTTCAGCCACTGGTTCTGGTTGTGAATCAGCAAGGATTGCATCTGGACCATTGGTCGTACGAGGTAGACGATGATAAACTTGGAGAGGTTTATCTGCAAGGATAGATGGGGTAGAAGCCAGAGTAGGGACAAGAGGTTCGTCTAAGTAAGGAACAGGTAAAACCTCATTGACAGGAGGAGAGATAATATCATATGTAGAGAAAAAAGGAGTATTTTCAAGAAAAGTAACATCTGTAGACACAATAAAACGGTTAAGTTCAGGGGAAAAACATCGATATCCTTTTTGGAATCGAGTATATCCCAAGAAGACACACTTAATAGAACGAGCAGTTAACTTATCTTTTCCTGGTGTAAGATCATGGACAAAACAAGTACAACCAAATATGCATAGTGGAAGAGAGAAAATAGGCTCGTGAGGAAATAAAATCGAATGAGGGATTTGATTTTGCAAAACAGAAGAGGACATATGATTAATAAGGTAACACGCAGTAAGGATAGCTTCACTCCAAAACCGAAGGGGAACATGAGTATGAATAAGCAGAGTGTAAGCGGTTTCTAGTAAGTGGCGGTGTTTGCGCTCAGCAACTCCATTTTGTTGTGGAGTGTGTGAACAAGAAGACTGGTGGAGAATACCTTGCGAAGCCATAAAAGGTGAAAAAGATGCAGAAAAATATTCACGAGCATTATCACTACGCAAAATTTTAATAAAAGTATTGAATTGTGTATGAATTTCAGAACAAAAGGATTTGAATATAGAAAACAATCCAGATCTTTCTTTCATTAAATATAACCAAGTACAACGAGAATAGTCATCAATAAAGGTAACAAAGTAACGGAAACCTTGACAAGAGGGAACACAACTTGGACCCAAACATCTGAATGAATAATGGCAAATGGAGACACGGCTCTCTTATTGACACGATTAGAAAAAGAAGTGCGAACATGTTTTCCTAATTGACAGGACTCACACTCTAAGTTATTAAGACTCGATAGACTAGGAATCATAGTTTGGAGCTTGGATAGGTTGGGATGTCCTAAGCGACAATTAATCAATTTGGGAGACTCAACTGCATCACAAGATACTGATGAACTTGGTATGGTCAGTTGATACAATCCTTGAGATTCACATCCGGTACCAATCGTCTGTCTTGTTCCCCGATCCTGCATAATAACTGAATCAGCAAAAAAGGTAACAGAATAATTAAGTGAACGAGTAAGTTGACTAACAGAAATTAAATTAAAGGGATAGTAAAGCATATAAAGAACAGATTTTAAAGGTAATGAGGGAAGAGGATTAGCTTGACCTATCCCTTTAGCACAAATTTTAGAACCATCAGCCAAAGTAATGAATGGAAGAAAAGCAGGTTGTTCAAGTTTAGAAAGGACAGAAGAAGTGCCATAAATGTGATCAGAAGCACTTGGATTAAGGACCCAAGGTCCAAGAGATGAAGAATGAGAAATACAAGCAATAGGATTACTAGTATGTGCAACCGAAGCAATGGGAGTAGAAGCCTGCTTAGATACTTGGTACTTGAGAAACTCATTATAGTCATTTCCTGAAACATAAATACCATGTGTTTCCTGTGGGTTGGAAGGAGCCTCAGAAGTCTCATCAGATTGTACCACATTAGCAACCTTTGGAGGACGACCATGAAGTGCATAACACCAGTCTTGAGTGTGGCCTACTCAATAGCAATAGGTACAAGTAAGTCGTGAAGCACAATTACCACGACTATTACCGCGACCACGACCACTTCCACGTCCTCCTCGAGTGGAAACCTGGGAAGAGGATTGGGATGCTAATGCGGTATGATCAACATTGCTAGCTTCAAGTGAGGGGCCTGATTGTAGAAGTTGTGCAAAGACATTCTCAATGGAGGGAATAGGTGTGGTGCCCAAGATTTGTTGCCGAAGAGATTCAAGTTCTGTTGTAAGCCCCAACAGAGTAATTATCAAAAATAGTTTTTGTTGTTGAGCACTATGAGCATTAGCATCACCAGCATAGGGAAACAGGTTTGAATATTCCTCCATAACAGCTTCTACAGCTCCAATATATGATTCCATATCTGTACCCTCAAGCTTCAAACTATGCATCTTTTGGACAACGTTATACATCCTTGCAATATCATTTGAATACAAGGCTTTAGCACAATCCCATACCTTTTTGCATGTCTTGTATGCCCGAAACATTGAGATTTTCTTTGGATCAAATAGATTCCTACATCAGATTACATAATCGGGTATCAACTTTCTTCCAAGTTGCTCGATTAGTTGCTGGAAAATCATCTTCTTTCTTAGAAAGATGATCTTCATATCCTTGGCCCATGAACCAAAGTTCCATAGAATCAGCCCATGCTAGATAATTCTTACCACCCGGCACCCGTCAACTTTTCAGTAGTCATAGTAGTACTTCCAGAAACAACAAAAGTCAGTACAGGTGATTTCTCACCATAGGAGGATGTTACCTCTGATTCTGACATGCTGGAACAGGAATAAAAAGGTTGGGTAGAGGTTTAGAAAGGTCGAAAATAACCAGGAAAGGATGCTGGAATAACAACGACATAGCAGAAAGCAATAAACCACCACAAAAAAATACCAACAATCCAAACGGAGAGAGAAAAAGGCAAGATAAACCTGAAGCAAACCCAAGAACACAGCAATAGAGGCGAAACAGAGGGCCAAACAGGGGAATTGCACAAGACAAAGGCCAAACAGGTCGTGGAAGAGGCCAGCGAGGACTAGGCTTCACCGGAAATGGCACGACAAGTTGGCCGGTGGAAGCAGCTGCCGAAAAAAGGGTCTCACGCGCTCCCACGCATGCAAAAAACTAAAGCTGGGCAGATTCTGGTGACCGGTGCGTGGCAGCACGTCGGAGCTCTGGCAACAGCTCGGTTCCTGTGGTAGGCCGAGCGGAAGGCAGCAAACACGGTGGTGTGGTTGGCCGGAGGAAAAACGGAGCGCAGAGGTGCAGATCAGAGAAGACAGCCGAGGGAGGAAAGAGAAAATGGACACGCGGTGGGAAAAAAAAAGATAAGAACTGACACGGTTGAAAGTGGTTCAACCGGAAGGAAGGAAAACTAGAGTTGGGTCGGAACCCGCTTTGATACCAACTTGAAAATAAGGAACAACAGTAAAACAACTAATTATAGGTAAATTGCCTAAGTGAATTTCAGTCAGCATACAGGTATACATGAGAAAATAATTACAACTTCTATTTATAAGAAGAATAATTAAAGACTTAAACCATTCCCCATGACACTATTGTTTCCAAAGCTAACTATCATATCTCTCATGCTAACTAATTCAATATTCAACAAGGCTCTTCTTCTCGTGTTTGTTTCTTCATAATTAATTCAATGATGGTATGGATAATCCTTCACAACTAGTTCAACATGCATTCTACTCAAGGACCTAATCTTACACTATGAATTTAACAGAGAAAAAGTTGAGTAGCAGATTCGAATATTTGAAAAAGCTCCAAATCATGACCCATAATCCAAACACTCAGATTATGTTGTGGGTGGTTTGCAACAATGATAAAATTTGCGCTAAGTTAAGATCCCTGAGACAAATGCAATCCACTTACCTCTGCAAACTCTAAAACACATTTAGGAAGTATAAAATTCTACTGTCTATGGTTTGGTTTATATCCTTAATTTTTATTTTTTTTTTAGTAAGTTCAGATCTGCAGTTCTTAGTATAGAGATGCTTTCACACCAGTAGTTCATATAAAAAGTCTATGCTTTGTGGATTACATTTTGTTCATCACAATGTAATCTGTACATAGATAGTCATATCTTCTAATATTCACTTTAAGATACTACAGGTCAACTCAAAGCCCAGATTTTTAAAATTTTGGCATATTCTCATGCTGTTACAATACAGGTGTACAATATTTATAACCATATCAGTATTTCCTAGTTCTACTCAAAGTATCCATTAACAAAAAACACAAGATTATGCACTTATGAAGGAAGATATGATCTACAAATAAAAAGAAGATAACTAAAAGGTTTAAAAATAAAAGTATTTAAATAACAAGTTACAACGCTAAGCTCTCAACTTCTTTTGATACACCATCAAAAGGCATGGCACTCAGGATATCAACAATTAGACCTTTTGATGCAAGTTGTTCAAGTAGCTGCAAGCAATGAAACCTCCCACTACCTGGTTAAAACTCAAACACCCCAATCAATGTCCCTTATCAATCTGGCCTTCCCTAGCAACTATAACTCCCTCTGGCTATATACATTCAACACAAACAGCTCAGGGTCCTTTACTTTATAGTAACTCTCAATAAACAGATAAAAGTAATGATATGGTGGCTTTCCTGATAAACAATGAACTTGTGAGATCCAACTCTTTTTCTATATTTTTCAATATCAATGTATAGAGATGAACCCTAACCAAAAAATAAAACTGATTTTAACTAATAAAACTGATTCATGACGCAATATATTTACTTCCCTAGGCCAGCCACATCAAATGATTCTGTTGTTGGATAATCTCTGACACCAGAGGTAAAAAATATTAAATAAAAATAACTACAAATTGGTCGAAGTATTGGTTATACTAAAGTACTATTTTGTGTATTTATTTTCTGCATTTTCATTTTATGAATTTCCAACATGCCAGGAGATTATGAAAGTCTTGTTTATGGCATTGGGTATTTGATGATTAGTTACAATGATGGAAAAATAATCATAACTAAATCTAAAATTGAAGTCCATGCATTGCACAAATTCAACTCTTTGCTAAATTCATATAGAAGTTCTGAGTATCAAGTTGCAGAAACAAAACATACTTATGCATACAATATTTGTACTCTTGGCTCCGAATTAAGTCCTTCTCTCCCTCTTCAAGCTACAAGAAAAAATACAACCCAATTGAGCATATCCAAAATGTAAGAACACGAAAACACAATTAATCTCAATCCTATCAAAAAGGGTATCACACACAAAGTTTGCCTTACTGGGTCACTCTCGTAGATAAGCTCATAACAAGCCGGCGAAAGGCATCGTAATGCACAATTCTCCCTTGCTATCATCGATGATTTGCATGGCCAACCCCACATCCCACTATTCACAAAAAAATTGCAAATGAGCATCAACAGTTGCCAAATATCACATGTATTCCACATCCCAATTAAATTTTCAAGCAAAGAGAAAAGAACCCAGACCCAGGAATAGTAAAACCAAGTGTACCTGTCAATATCAGCATAGCACTGAACTGGAAGCAAATGTGCTTAAATTATAATGGTAAATGGGTTAATAACATACGTGCATCAACAACAGTTGCCAAATATCACATATGTTCTATAACCCAATTCATTTTTCAAGAAACAAAGAAAAAAAAACCAACAGAGTGGGCACCAACCTGTCAATATCAGCATAGCACTGAAGCTTCTTCTGCCTGATTTCAGCATCCTGTAAACACCCAGAAATGGAAAATCAAACGAAATTATAAAAATATGAAAAGGGAAAGAGAAAAGCAGAAGAATATTGAGATTGAGAGGAGATGAGATGAGTACAGAGATTGGGTGACGAGACTTGGCAAGGACTGGCGAAGAAGAGAAGAAGTGTGATGATATTAGGAGAATAGATACGAAACAAATTCGAAGGAAGAGTATCGTAATAACCATTGCGAATTTTATATAAAACGAGAGGAAAATCGACGAATTCACGCTTGGAAACCAGGGAAGCGAGAAAACGATTTTGTCGGGGCTTTGGTTTTCGAAAATAATATTTTTTTCAATTTTTTTTCCCTCTTGGTACGAAATAAATTTTTGGAGAGGCACGTTACCTTGACTTCATAAAAGAGAAATAATTTATCCTCTTATCTAATCTTCTTATTAATCTTTATAATTATTAAATGAAAAAAATATTGAATATTTTTTATATTTTTAAGATATTAGATGTATTTAATTTTTTATTTAATATTTTTTTTTTAATATTTAATATTAAGATGATTGGATAGAAAAATATAATATTACACTTTCATAAAAAAGGGAGTAAGTGACAATCATGTTTGTAGACAACATGAGCCACACATTTTGAATTTGTGTTGTATGTTGCAAGCTTACAATAAGAGGGAATGATCGATAAATTAGAGAGAGATAACCGATTTGAGGAAGAGAGAGAAAGTGGTAATAAAGTCTTACGATGTTATTTGTATTCCCAATTACTTATTGACATTTTTCACTAAATAATTATAATCATACAAAAAACATAAATTATAATTAGTTGGTAAAAAGTAATAATAAATAATTAAGAGTATCAATAGTACTATCTAGTTGATCAAATAATTTTAAGTTTGTTGAAATCAAAAGGAAAGAAACGAATGTGATCGGAGAATTAGGAATTCCATAATACTAATTTCCATATCAAGGGAAATACTTTGATATTGTCTCCATAAAGAATTTCACTTTGATAATGTCTCTATAAAGAATTTCGTGAGTGAGACTGTTTCAGAAAGAAAGAAAGAACGAGTGATATTACTTTGGTACATGTGTTTAAGGTTTCATTCAGCATAAAGAATGAGTGAGACTGTCTTGGAGCTAGGGTGCAATAGAAGAATGTGAGAGTCATTCTGCTTGAGTGCTTGGGACATTTTCAAATATTACCTTAGTTTAGTAAATGTTGATGGGGCAAGGGTTAAAAGTTCTCAGGCGATGGAAGCAAGACCAAGTGGACCAAAATAAGACGTAGTATACTACATATGCATGGTTAAGGATGAACTGGACAAAAACAAAGTGTAGTCTACTACAAGATCATGTTGTGTATTAGTTGATTGACTAATGCTTGCATGATTTTTGTAATTTATTAACGTGTATAATTGAAGTTACCCATATTAGTAGTGGAGTCCAAGTGATTAAAATTTTAGTAATGAATGTTTATGAATTCAGGCACTATTTTAATGTTTGTAGTCTAATACATTGCAGTGTGCTAAGATGGCATATGATGGCAACAAAGGGAAGAGCATTGACTTGAACTGCATGGAATAATACGATTTTGATCTTGGGGAGTATGAATTATTTGATGAGCAAGGAAGTATTGAGTTAAAGTATACAAAAGAATATGATTTTGATGAGTTGTCACTGGTAGGATATGATTTTGAGAAATTTGGAATTAATGATAATTGTACAAAGGATGGGAATATGGAAGAAGTTGGAGAGGAAAATAGTGATTCTAAAGCAGAACGAAGTCTTGAGGGGGAGGAATATAAGGCAGATGTTAAGAATGCTTTTAAGGAATCGTACAGATATCTTAATGAAGGAGATGTATTGAGGCTAAAGTTTGACAATTTTGAGGAGGCTGAGCACTAGTATTTGGAATATGGCAGAGCCATAGGGTTTGTAACATCTCAAATTACTAACATTAATGATGTATCCAGTTTACGCATCAGTAATTAGAAATTTGATACATTACTTATGAATATCCAAAAAATTTCAAAATAAATAGTTTAATAACATACTTAATGATGTATCCATGTATATTACCTGCAACCATTTTGGAATTCCTCAATCAAATCTTGATTCATATAATAATCCCTATGCCATGGCTGATGTAATTGAATTGTAACCTTTGATTCATGTATAATAATTGGTCACTCCCTTGTATGAAACTTAAGTAAATTATATTCCTAATTTGTCCATGACCATAAACTATAGTACAATAGTTCAAATACTTGAAGATGCATATCCAATGAAGTTATTAAAATAAATGCCACAATACTTGCAGCAACAGTAGGCAGCCAAAAAGTCATGATGATTCTCCTTCGGCTTTCTTCCGCAAGCTCATCATGAGGTTGTAAAAAACATAGCTACCCCAGTCGTATGTCATAATTTCTTTAGGATTCTCCATGACTCAAACCTGCATCCTTGGTACTTTTGTTGAAGTGGTAGTGATTATGCCCAAAAAATAACACGGTAATTGTAGCACAACTTTGAAGTGTCGATTCCACAAAGAGACAAATTAAAAGAATAACTAAATAAATAAAGAAACTAAACAAAAATATCAAATGATTAAAAATAAATAAATTAATTAATTTAAATGCAAAATTAAGTAAAGCAAACTGAGTTTTATACCAGATGTAGGATGACTAAGGTTCAGAATCCACTATTATGACCTTTTGTGTACCGCAAGTGCACGGGTTGTTCAAGTAATAAAAATGATGAATAGAGATCATTCCCACGAGGAATATGGTTACTTTCTAATGCTAGATACTAATGAGTATAGATCTTTTGGGCTTAACATGCAGTTGAGAAATCACCCAGTCAAATACAAATGTAATCAATCTCAATCAATTCAAAGATTAGGAAGAATTTTAGCAAGATTAGAGAGGAAGACCTCAACATGGAATATGGCATTAGACTCACGCTAGGTCCTAAATCTAGCAAAGCTTGCCCAAACTCATGATTTCCGATGCTACATGCAATGGTTGGACAATCAGGATCTTTGTACTTAGGAGGAATCCATTGCTCAATTAAAGCACTAACTTGTTCTGTCAGGAACGACGTCTTCTTCACTTGGTGCTTCCTCTTAACTGTACACAAATCCTTGAGAACTTTTGCGTAAATAGGAACCTGTTTAATCACATGCAAAATAGGAAGAATGATTTTCGCCTGCCTTAAATTCTCTAGGATTTCATTGTTAGGATCCAGAAATCACTTGTTCAATTTTAAAGCTTGAAGGAATAGTACCTCAATAGGATTCTTTGTCACCTCGGGCTCCTTGGGCAGCTCGGCATCACTATTGTTCTAATTCTTGTCAACATATTTTGAGTTGTTTGTTGCTGGGATGTGTATTGATGTACCACTTCGTGTCACAATGGCATTCACATCCTTTAACTTTTCTTGCGTCATGTGTTGACCATGGGGTGCAGACTGAGCTTGAGAAGGGAACTTACCTCGCTCATTCACACTCAAGGAGTTCATCAATTTGGACATTTGGCTCTTCATCTCCTTTTTTTCTTCAACAACCTGCGTAATCAAAGATTCAAACTTCTAGTTTGTCTTACCATGTGCCTCAATAAAAGCATGCAAAGTGTCTTCTAAAGGACTCCTAGAAGATGAAGGTGCATGATATGCTGCAGGATATGATTGAGGTGGTCGTGCAGGCGGCTGGTTTTCAAACTTCCAGCTAAAATTGGGGTGATCGCGCCACCCCGGATTATATGTATCAGAGAAAGGTGTAAAAGGCTTCTTGTACATACCTAAGGCATTACATTGCTCCTCACATATCCCTCTCATCTCTGCAAATGTAGGACAAAACTTGGGCGAGGTGATCTACCCCGCCACACACAAAACAATCTACCCCGCCACACACAAAACATAGTCCAAAAGACTCTGCATGATTAACCACATGTGTTGACTTTAAGTCCTTAGTCTTTAACACCTCTAGCTCCCTAGTGAGCATCTCAACCTTAGCTTTTAGGTTATCCTCTTCCCTAAGATGGTAGATTCCACCTCCATTTGGTTTTCATGCAGGTCATGACCTATTTGTGCTTTCTGTAGCACTAGGTCTAGTCCAAGTGTGAGCTTTTTCAGCAAGATCATTGAGGTATTCTATAGTCTCATCAGGATCTTTTTGTAAGAACTCTCCATTGCACATAATCTCTAAAAATTGGCGCTCTCTAGGTGAAAGTCCCTAATAAAAATAGCTCACTAAGCGACAATTCTCATATCCATGGTGAGGACATATACTCAGTAACTTCTTAAATCTTTCCCAAGACTGATACATAGTCTCACTGTCCTTTTGTGCAAAGGTGGAGATTTGCCTTTTCAAAGCGTTGGTTTTATGTTGGGGAAGGTGTTTATTGAAGAAGGCTTGAGTCATTTCATTCCATGACCCAATAGATCGTGGCTTCAACGAGTATAGTCAACTCTTAGCTTTATCCTTCAAAGAGAAAGGAAAAAACTTAAGTCTCACAATATCATCAGTTGCATTTTGACTATGAAAAGTCGTAACTACTTCCTCAAATTCCCTAATATGCAAATATGGATTTTCATTTTCCAAGCCATGAAAAGTATGGAGTAACTATATCATCCCTGTTTTAAAATCCAATTAGGGAGTATTAGATGGAAACATGATGCATGATGGTGTGGCTGAGCGTGTAGGGTAGAGGTAATCCTGAAGGGTCATAGTGGGTTGATCTCTGTGTTCACTCATTTTTTCAGAATCAGAAGTATCAAATAAATGAATAGAAAAATTAGACTCTGACTTTGACTCTGGTTTACGAGTAAATCGACCCAAGGAGTCTCTATACATGTGCATGCAAGAAAGAGAGAAATAATGCAACACTAAAATAAAATAATAATAATAATAAAATAAAATAAAATAAAATAAAAAACTACAAGAAGAAAATAAAATAAAATAAAACAAAGATGCAGTAAGATAAAAGAGAGAACGAAGTTACTGCCTTCACCAACTGCTGAAAAAGAAAATTATCTAACAATTCTTTTATCGTCTCCCTGGCAATGACACCAAAATTTGATTACGCCCAAAGAATAATGTAATGCCCTGGAAATTTCTTATTTTCTATTATATATGTTTTTTATAATAATTGTGCTTTTTGAGATTTTTTGTGAATTATTTGGGTGACTTTGATTATTTTATTATATTTCTTGATTTGCTTGTGCATTAAGTGAGGCCGAAAAAAATAATATTTTCTGAGGCCGAAAAATTTTGGACTGTGAAACGGGGGCAGGGGATCTTACTAAACCCGAAGTCGGACACAGTTTATGAAGTTTTTTGTTTTTTGAGATTTTATCTGATAAATTAAATCTGGGTACGTGCTATTATCCAACGGACAATAAATACTGATTTTGTTAACTGTAACTTTTGTTCATTAGATAATAGCTTGTAGTAAAGTTTTCACTTTATGTGACATCACCTTTGACTTTTTAGAAAAGTGAAACTTGGCTTCCTAAGGAAGCTTTGCATGAAACTTAGTGGAGAAGCTTTGTAATAAGCTTGTTGGAGAAGCTTTGTACAAGCTTATTGGAGAAGTCAAATTCCTTTCTCCTCCTTGTGATGGTCACAATTTTGAGAAGGAAAAGATGACTAAATGTCATCTTTTCTCTTAAGCTTTCTATTCATCTTTCTATCAAGTAACCAAAAGAAAAATTCTCTCATCTCTCTCTCTTGGTAGCTCACGGTTTTCACCCCCAAAATCCACTCTCCATTTTCTTTCATTTTAACCAACCACACCTATTGAATCTATACCTCATTTGGAGAAGCTTCTATGTTGAGATCATCTTCTTGTTCTTCCATTTTCAAGTTCTTAT
The DNA here is from genome assembly GCA_029884605.1 of Ormosia emarginata. Taxonomy (NCBI): domain Eukaryota; kingdom Viridiplantae; phylum Streptophyta; class Magnoliopsida; order Fabales; family Fabaceae; genus Ormosia; species Ormosia emarginata. Next base: position 5,752,520 of record JAQQTP010000056.1, on the reverse strand, counting down.
TCTAGCTTAAAGTTGGAGCTTTTATGGTAAAACTATTCAATCTTCATCCTTTACATTTTCCTTTTCATCAAAAAAGCCACACACTCCTTTTCTCTCATTTTTCTCTTCTCATTTTTTCTCTCCATGCCCCATGGCCAAAACACCATTTCCACCCTCCATATTTGGTTTGCTTCAATCAATTACATTTCTTGCATCTACACAACTATATGATGATTTTCTATCTTGTGATCTTCATTCAAATCTCTCATCTTCATCATTTTTCCTTTAAGCCCTAACTTGAAGTTCTTGAGTTGTAGGTGTTGATCTTGAAAGTTTGGATTTTCAAGGGTGTTGCTAGAGGTGTTGGACGAAATTTCAAAGGACAATGAGCTTTCTTTTTGTCATCTCTTTAGGTAAGAGGAAGATTTATCCTCTTCAACCACTCATGGTGGTGAAGAACGATTTTATGTGTATGTGTGAGAAATCCATGTGTGGATTCACTCACCTGTTTGTATAATTAAAATGCTTTGTGATTACTTGGCTTAATTGATTTATATTGCTTGAATATTATGTATGACTTGTTAGAATAGGAATGTGATGATGGTTATATGTTGTATAATGTGAATCCCTTGGAAAAGAAAAAGAGAATTTTGGTCCTATGGAATTTGAAGCTCACGGCCATGAAGGAGAAAGTAGGATATCCAAGACTAAAATTTGTATTAATTTAGGGCTTAGACAATTAAGTGATAAGTGATTGATAAAGTGATGAAATTATGGATTTCTAGACCCTTAGAGTTCACGGCCATGTAGGACACCCAAGGCAAGATTTATGTATCAAGTTGGAACTTCGGTAATTAGATAATTAAAAATATAATTAGGGACTCATAAAATGGATAAGAGGAAAATAAAATTTTAACCTTACTTCAAGAGTGATTTTTGGCTAAAGTGATTAAAAATGGGTTGAATGATGTTTAAGAGCTTGATGAATTTCGTGATTTAGTGATTTATAAAATTAGAATTTTAAATCAAGAGAGTTTTCTAAAGGTAATAGAAAAGGGTTTTTGTAAATTAAAGTAATATGGACCTTAATGAGCAATGTTGGGAAAATCTTTTCTTGAAAAGTTTATTTTGATGGACATTGGAAATTGAGGTTAAATTCTGTATTGAATTTTAAAGGTTTCAAGATGGAGTTTTAAATCGTGATGACTGTAACACCCAGTTTTGGGAAGGAATGTCACATTGTCAAATAAAAATGCAGAAAATAAATTTTTTCTAAATTAAGACCCGGTTCATTATAGTCCAGATTAATTTGTTTGATTCATTATTACATAGGTAAAATGGCGGCATATATATATATATATATATATATATATATATATATATATATATATATATATATATATATATATATACACAACATTGTGACGAAATGTAAGTAACAATAAAGAGTAAGATAGAAAATAAAACTTACATCTGAACGACATGCACATATATATATAGATATCAAGTATGTTTTAGATACAAGCCTGGAATTCCCAAAAAGCAAAACTATACCTGCCCCAAAGGATCATACATATACATCCCCAGATATCAGAATATACAGCCCACCAAAAATAAAACATCAGGCCCCCAAAATAAAACACTGGCAACCATCAGCAGCAACCAGTAATGTCAGTCCCTCAGATGAGGAGGGAAAGTATTAGGATCCTCTGCGGGGTCCTCCTCATCTGAGGAAACCTCCATAGGGACCACAGAGCCACGGACAGGAGCCCGAGCAGTGGAATCAAAAGAGTCCTCCTGCGGGGTGTAGTAATGGTTACCCCACATCTCTCGGATAGGCAGATAAAACTACAAACGCAGGCTGATGTAGCAGGTAAAGATCGGCGTCTCAAGACATCTCCAGGCCAAAGAGATCGATACGTCTCCAAGGTAGACACAGCGGTCGGAACTCAGGCTAATGTGCCAGCACTCCGGCCCCCCAAGGAAGGTCAGACGCACATCACCCAGGAATCCACGCATGCGTGCCTTTATGCTCCACATTAAATACTAATCTTGATTGGGCCAGAAGCCGGGGAAATCGGGAGCTCCAACCTCCTTGCCGTCGTCTTCGATAGACACAATATACGTACAAGCAGCAAATACCAGAAATACAGGAAAGAGGTAAGACATCCTACCATTATTACCAATTATAGCAGCCAGAAACCAATACGGCGCAACGTGCCCAGATAGCATCTCAAAGACAATAATAATAATGATAGGCAGTAAGTACAGTAATAAGTATGTAAACAGTTCCAGACAGTCATTCATCATGTTGAGAAATAAACTGTTCAAATCCACGTAAAGCAGTAATTATCGAATAGTATAATATCTCATGATGCATATGCACACAGTACCCAATTTCCTACTCCATGGAGCTAGACACAAACAGTCGGAGAGAAAGATCAGGAGACACATCTGTAACTCGGCTGTCGAGGCCAAAGTGCTATAACTCAACAGTTTTCACGTGTACGTCCAGGCATTGTATAGACAGTCTACGCTAGATCACGATATAGGATAGTGTCTCGGTCCGGATCGTCGGTGCATTTGCATCGGTTTGCCCCACGGACAGGAGAGCTACCAACTGTCCATTGCGAGGTACCCATACCCCGACGCCCCCAAGGTCGTAACATGACCTACACTAGTCTACTCGCACCCGCACTAAGGTGTGTTCAATCTCCTAGGCAACTTGGCCTTAACAACAGTCCAAAGGACATTCACAATGCATAAAGACTCTATGCATAAACATGTATGATCATCATTACGCATTATTTCACAATATGCCGCAATTGGCCAAAGAGAGCATCAATACATCGTTGGTCACTCACATGGACCCACAATATCATAATATTGACATTAAATAGAGTAATACATTTTTAGGGTCTATTATGAATTCTTACTTAAAATTAGTCTTCCTTACAAAGTTTGTCTCTACTTGAATTCTCATAATTAGCTAAGTTTTCTAATGTAATTTATTCTCATACACTTAGAAGGTTATTCTAAGGTCTCCAAGTCTCAAACTCTCTTGTTCTTACCCTAATTAAATTTACCTTAAGTTTTATGACAAGTTTCATTCTTGGTTCTTTAAAATTTATGAATCTCAAAGTATACCTAATTCTTCCAATTTGCTAATTTTCTAACCTATTACCTATGATTTAATCATTTAATTATCTAAGTTCCAAGGTTACAAAAATTGCCTAATTAAGCCCCAAAAAGGCCCTAGAGGCAGTGGCCTCCCTAGGGAATTTAATTCCCAATTTTTCCATTCCATCAATTTTATGTCACACATTTGATCAATTCAAGTATTTCACTTGTTATAATTATTCACAAGGAACCCACATTTTGGGCCCCAAAACCGTGGCCTCCCTAGAGGAAATCCCACATCAATTTCTCCCATTTCATGTCTATCAATCCATTCCAATATACCAATACACATCAACAATCAATCTAATAGCATAATCCAAGTACAATCAACATGCAAGCATACTAATCATGCAATCAAAGAATAACCCTTATTAGGGTTTTCTCACAATCAACCACAACCAAGGTTCCTAGATGCTAATAGAGGTTGAGGAGGAGTGTCTTCCTCTTACCAAAGTGAAGAAAACAAGAGGAACCTCCAAGAACTCCTTGCAATTTTCGGATTGGGCACCACCAAAAATCCTAGAAATTCAACTTCATCAAAATAGCATCAATGCTTGAAAAATAAAGCATGGATGGTCACTAAGAAGACCATAAAAATGAAAATAAGAAAAGAAAGTGAAGAATGAAGAAACTTACCCAAAAACCCTAAGCTTGAAGCTTGAAGAAGATGGTGAAAATGGTGGATTTTCAAAGAACCACAAGCAAGAAAAGTGTTTAGGAGATGGAGAGGATTAAGAAAATGGGGTTGGATGGAAATTTTGTGATGGATGAGGGGGAGAGAGAGCTGGGGGCTCTAGAGAGAAGGAGGAGAAAATCTCAAAGAAAGGGGAAGAAGAAGAGAGAAGGAGGAGAAAATCTCAAAGAAGAGAAGAAGAAGAAGAAGAAGAGAGAAAAGGTGCATAGGAAAAATGAAAAATGCTTTTAGGTGAAAATTTGAAATTATGTATTATGGTTAATTAAGTGAAACAAAAAAAATTCCCCCCCCCCAAAATGGTGCTCCAGCCGTGCATGAAGAGAGAGAAGAGGGAGATGGCTTCTTGCATTGGGAAAGAGGGAAGGAAATTTCCTAGAAGCTTCCTCCAAGCTTGCATGAAAAGTTTCGCACATTTCACGATAAAGTGAAAGTAAGGTTATCTCCTAATTGAGCACATTAACACCGATGAATATTTATACTGTAAGTATTATTTTTTCCCCAGTGTAGAAGAGTTATAGATGATGAAAATAATATTTTATTATCCATCGGATGATTTTACGGTTCCGCGACTTCATTTATCGGGTAAAACTTCAAAAAATGTAAACCTCGTAAATTGTGCCCAGCCTCGGATTTAGTAAGATCCTTTGTCGACATATCCACAATTTAGAGTTTACCAGCCACAGGGAAAGTATTGCATCTTCCTAGGCTCCGTTTCGCACGTAAAATGAGAAATACATTAAAATATTCGTCGTTTCCGAAAAATTCCGAAAGAATTCACATAAATCACAAATATTAGAAAATGACTATCCATGATAAAATAAATGATTTCCGGAGCATTACACTGACATCTGCAGGTCTCTGCTCAGTGTGCACGTAAAACGAGAAATATATTAAAATATTCGACGTATCCGAAAAATTCTAGAAAAATTCCTAAAAATCAAGAATATTATAAAATGATCATTTATGATTAAACAAATACTTTTTGGGGTGTTACAACACTCCCCCACTAAAAAGGAATTTCGTCCTCGAAATTTACGTACCTCAGAATAATAATGGGTGTTGCTCCCTCATTTTGTCTTCCAGCTCCCAAGTTGCATCACCAGTTGCTTCATTCCAGATCACTTTTACCAATGGAATCTCCTTGCCTCTAAGTTGCTTTATCCGTCGATCCTCAATTCTTACAGGAGGCGCCTCATAGGTCAAATTCTCTTTTAATTGTACTGTATCCAGTGCTATGACATGACTCGGGTCAGGTAAATATTTACGCAGTTGCGACACATAGAAGACATTGTGTATGTTAGAAAGAAAAGGGGGTAAGGCTATCTGGTAGGCTACTGGACCTATCCGGCGAAGAATTTGATAAGGTCTAAGAAATTTTGGAGTGAGTTTTCTAGATTTCAAAGCCCGGCCGACCCCAATCATAGGTGTGACTTTCAAGAATACATGCTCACATTCCTCAAACTCAAGAGGCTTTCTCCTTCTATCCGCATAACTCTTTTGCCGGCTCTGAGCAGTCCGCATTTTCTCTTGAATGATTTTGACCTTCTCAGTCATCTGCTGAATAATATCCGGTCCAATCGTGAAACGCTCGCCGTCTTGGTACCAACATAATGGTGTCCAACACCGTCGCCCATATAGAGCTTCATAGGACGCCATCCCTATACTTAAATGGTAACTATTGTTGTAGGTGAATTCTATCAATGGCAAAACTTCATCCCAACTTCCAGTTTGTTTTATAGTACAAGCTCTAAGCAAATCTTCTAAAGATTAGATCGTTCATTCTGATTGACCATCGGTTTGTGGGTGGTACGCCGAACTTAGATGTAATTTTGTTCCCAACGATGCTTGTAGGCTCTGCCAAAACTTCGAAGTAAATCTCGAATTCTTATCCAAAACAATGCTCGTAGGTACACCATGCAGTCTAACGATCTCTCCAATATACAGCTGGGTCAGCTTCTCCAGACTGTACCTTTTGTTGATCGGGAGGAAATGGGTTGACTTTGTGAGTTGATCTACTATTACCCAAATCGAGTCGTGTCCTCTTCTTGTTCTTGGCAAACCCACAACGAAATCCATTGCAATACTATCCCATTTCCATTCAGGAATAGATAATGGTTGCAGCAATCCTGCAGGTCTTTGATGTTCCACTTTGGCTTTCTGACAGACTAGACAAGTCGATACATATCTAGTGACGTCACTCTTCATTCCGTGCCACCAGAACAACTTCTTCAAGTCTTGGTACATCTTCGTTATGCCTGAGTGCATATTCAGCTTGCTTGTGTGAGCATGATCCACAATATACCTTTTAAGCTCTTGGTCACGGGGAATACAGACTCTACCCTGAAATCTCAGAATTTTGTCCGTTCCTTCCTCAAATTCCATTTCTTTGCCTTGCTTCATTAGCTCTCTCACTTCTTGTAAGAATTCATCGACTTTCTGCTTTTCCCGTATATCCTCCATTAGCTCGCTTGAGATGGTGACCATATTCATACAGATTTTTTCGGGTTTTAACTCTACAAATGACCAAACATCTCTGAACTGTTCTATGAGATCTCTTTCCTTAATCATCAGGGCAGAAACACTGATGGTCTTCCTACTCAAGGCGTCTGCCACGACATTCGCTTTGCCAGGGTGATACAACAGCTGAAAATTATAGTTCTTCAGGAATTCCAACCATCTCCGCTGCCTCATGTTCAGCTCCTTCTGATCATACAAATACTTCAAGCTTTTGTGATCACTGAAGATGTCGAATGTCGCTCCATAGAAGAAATGCCTCCATATCTTCAGAGCAAAAACCACAGCTGCTAGTTCCAAATCATGCATCGAGTAGTTCTTTTCATGCACTTACAACTGTCGTGAAGCATAAGCTACCACTCTCCTATGTTGCATAAGAACAGATCCCAATACTTGGTATAAAGCGTCACAGTACACCTCGAATGGCTCATTCGGATCAGGTAGCACTAATACCGGTGAGGTGGTTAGCCGTTTCTTCAACTCTTGGAAACTTTGCTCGCAGCTATCAGTCCACTCAAAAGCCTGGTTCTTCTTTGTCAGCTGAGTGAGTGGTCCAGCAATTTTGGAAAACCCTTCGATGAACCTTCTGTAATATCCGGCTAAACCCACGAAGCTACGAATCTCTGTCACTCACTTCGGCCTTTCCCACTGTAGCACTGCCTCCACTTTTGATGGATCCACTGTAATCCCTTCCTTCGAGATCACATGGCCTAAAAACTTAACCTCATCTAGCCAAAATTCACACTTTGACAACTTGGCAAACAGTTCTTTCTCCTTCAGAACCTGGAGAACTATGCTGAGGTGTTCAGCATGATCCTCCTGATTTGGGGAATATATTAAGATGTCGTCGATGAAGACGATAACAAACTTGTCTAAATAAGGACGAAAGATCCTGTTCATGTAGTCCATGAAGATAGCAGGTGCATTCGTTACACCAAACGGCATCACAAGGTATTCGTAATGACCGTATCGGGTACGGAAAGTAGTCTTGGGTATATCCTCCATTTTCACTCTTATCTGATGGTATCCAGATCTGAGATCGATCATCGAAAACACCGCTGCTGTAACACCCCTTTGGAGGATGTCACACATAAAAGAAAATAAAAGAAAGAGAAATAAAATCTACCCAAGTTGTAAAGTATTTGTTAAATAATATTATATATTGTAAGATAATTCCTGATAAACAGAATATTTGTTAAATAAAATATGCGGAAATAGCAAATAAACAAAACAACATTACTTATAATATACATATGATTTCGGTTATAAGTTGTACAAATAATTTACAACTAAAATTACAAATATTTAAACGAAAACAAGAAAGAAAGACAAGAAAAGAGTCAATATATACATACATACGCAGACGCGCCAAAAAAAAAAAAAAAACATCATGCATATTTAATCCTCTGAAGGATCACTCTCAACATGAAAATGATCATCAGGAGACAAATATCCTGGATGTCTCGACACTCGGCGATAACGAGATCGCGCAATCGATACGATACTAATCTCACTAGGCCCGTGGTCATACCACCAAAATGACGCCTAAGAGATAAAGGTAACTCTAAATGTAAAAATACAGTAGTAGTCATAACCGGCTCTCCATCAAACTGTTGACGTAAGGTCACCGTCAGCCGTCCTACATACGTCACAGAGTCTCGGTCTCCTCGCAGATGCCAAGCTAACAATCCTCCATGAAACTCCAGCTGTACAAACCCTAGAAATCCAGGTATCGCCATACCCAATCAAATCAATCCAATGGATATGGATGATCAGATGGTTCTTGATCGTCAACCGATCTTCCTCTTGTCGTTTCTTCTTCTTCCTCGGTATACGAGAATCTCGAGAGGTCATTTCCTCTTCCTCAAAGTCTTTACCGCGTAAAATAAATATATAGAAAATATATACAACTGAGAGGTAAGACAATCTAAAATCACCATAAACATGGCCAATAAGAAGACGACAAACAACAAATATACGGTTCATGCAATACGAAAAGCTATAACGAAATAATAACGTAATAGAGTAAGATTTAGATATCCTAACAATACATAACATCACGGATAAAATATAACACGATAAAAACACGATAAGACAATATCACGTATAGAATAAAATAAGAAATAGACAACCATCATAATAATTACCGATAAAGATAGATAGAGAAAATAAAATAATATCCAAGATATAATCATATATATACTAAGACACAATCCTACTCTATGGAGCTAAACACATAAAGATATCAGAGAGAATGACTCGCAAAAATCTATTAGTACCACGGCTGCCCAACCAACTATTGCGCGGTCACACGTTGCGTCTATAGCCCCATATCACAGGAATCCATCATCCAGGCGTGAAGTAGTTCACTGTCTCACGTTGTGTCACTACAGGCAAATGTACTACTAGACTTTACAAATCTCGATTAAATATAGTGCGTGTCGAGTCCATTAGTGTGCTATCGGTTTACCACGGCCAAATGGAGCTACCAACTCGTCCACATATGGGATACCGTACACTAACGTCTCCAAGTCCATTAGAACAATGAACCACACTACGTTTATCGCATCGACAACACGATGTGATTCGTCTCGTCAACCAATCCACCAAAAATTTGGCATAAACTCAACACATAATTCCAAAAATATGAAATTACGAAGATACCCTCAAGATAATAATATGCCCTCAATGGCGTAAAAATAGAAAGCTCAGACGGGTTCATATTTTTCGACAAAAAAAATCCTCAAAAGCTTGCGGGTTCACATTTTCCCGACAAAGACAAAAATAAATACAAAGAATCGGTCAATCGCGTAGAAATTTTATCGCGTTTTCCTAATTTCATCGTTTTACAAACGTTTATAAATCGCGTAAATATATTTTTCTATTTTTTAAAATCGCGTAGAATTTTTAATACGTTTTCTCAATCACGTAGGATTTTTAAATCATTTTCTTGTCCAAATCCCTTAAAAATCACTTTGTTTAAATAAACAGAAATAATAATTAGTACGCTTAAACTACGTGTAATATTTTTCATACCGTATATCTTGTCTTTTTGGACATCTTTTCTATCTTATTTGTCCGTTTTTACTAAAAATTGACAAAGATTTTGTTTAAATTTTAATAATAATGGTTTCCTAATTTTTCGTAAAAACTTTGTTTATTTAAATAAACCGGATAATTTAATCTTTTAAAAACTCCTAACATGCTTCAAAATATAGCATGAGCCATATGTTAGAAATTCTTAAAGATTACTGTATTTCCTTTATAACAATAAAATTATTGATTTTAGTTCCTTAAATTAATTCTAATTATTTGATTTCTTCAAAACTTATTTTAGAAAAATTCTTTTTAACATATATTGCAACTTTATAAATGAAAATGGTTTTGAATTGATTTTAGAAATCAAGACTACCTAATTTTGGCATGTTGGCCGAATTTCATAAACCCTTTTGTATTTGATTTCTAAATTATTTTTCATCTTATAAATACATGTCAAACTTATTGTATTGTCTAAATTCATTTAGCCATCATTTTTAGAAAATGGTTTTTGAAATCAATACATTCATTTTAGGCATGTTGGCCCAAAATACTAATTATTACCATTTGATTTCTAAATTCATTTTTCATGATCTAAACAACTTAATATCTTGCTAATTCTCCTAGGTTAATTAACTTACCTTTTAGGAAAATTAAGAGAACATTTTGGTTCCCCATTTGGTTACAAACCGTGGGCATTATGGAGTGTTCTTTGGAACACACATGCATTTCCTTGACATGTTATTCACATCCTATACATTATCATGCAATTCTATACTTTATCATGCAATTCTAACACATGCAATATTATCAAAGCTTATAGACATGCAACTTAAAGCTTGTAGACATGCAATTTATTACAAACAACAAATAGGAAAGCTACTAACAAATACACAACCACATCAAATAAGCTACTAACAAGCACACACATGAATCCTTATGGATTCTACAATCACAAAATCAACTCCATCTTCTTACCACCATCCATAGGTGATAAGATTTGTTTTCCTCTTACCTTAAATGAAGACAAATGGATTCTTTCACTCCTCCTAGGGTCACAGTTTTCCTCCTTCAAGAACCTAACAAACTTAAACAAAAACTACAAGTTACTAACCATTGAAAAAGAACCTAAACCATGGATAAATCATGGCTTAGAACTTTGAAAAAGAATTTAGAAAAGAAAAACAAGAGATTTCACCTCCTTGGTACAAACTTCCAAGTAGGTTTTCAAGCTTCAAATGTAAGATTTTGAAAGAACTCTCAACTAGAGATGTTCTTAGGATTGTGTTTAGGTTTAGAAAACTTGGTTAGAAGAAATTTTGGGTGATTGAATGGTGTAGTATCAAGCTTGGCCGAATAGGTGAGAAAGGAAGTAACAATAGTGTTTAGGGTTCTTGGATGAGAGAGAAGAGAGAATTTGCATGAAAGAGAAGAGATTTTTGGTCCTCCCAAAGCCATATGGCCGTAGACTTCAAGCCATGCAAGGTGGACATTTGCTTGGCTTCATCCAAGCCCTTGGATGCATCAAAGGTCAAGATTAAGCCTTGATTAGCAAGCTTGTTTCCTATTGGTTGCTCCTAACCTAGTCATTAGCCTTAGTCACCATGCTTAGTCACTAATAACCTAGTCATCAAGCCTTATCATCATGTTCAAGAATATTCCTCCACTAATCATGTTTAATTAAGCTACTAAGTTAATTGGTTTAGCTAAACGTGGGTCCCGCAAAACATTTTCGGGTCCACTGTCACTAAATTATACTGACTAATAAAATAATATTATAATAATACAAAATTATTTTATTTGACAATCAAATCCTAAAAATTAAAAGATTAATTTTAGGCTCATTCAGAATCGGGTTTAGTAAGATCCCCGCCTCTCGAATAATTAAAAACAGATTTTACCAAATCCGAAAAAAATATTATTTTCCCGCCCGTAGCAAATCACACAAAAAGTCCATATAAAATCACAGACATAATAATATTGGACACTAAATCAAGTAGAAAACAATTAAAAACAAAAAAATAGTACAAACAAAGACGTTCGGGACGTAATGGTCATTTTCTCATTTTTTCCCACAACGTAGCTAATCATCCAAAAAGTTCAAATAAAATTACGACGCGTATTAATTGTCTCAGTATATCTTCCAGAAAAATTAAAACAAGAGCTCGGAAAAACTTTTATTTTACCGTCTCGAAACAAATTACGTAAAAAGACCAAATAAAATTTGAGCCTCGTATAAACGTATTTGTATTTCATGCAGAAATCGAGAAACAGTAAAATAGGGACACAACGGTCATTCACACGAAAGCTTGAAAAACAGCAAACAGTACATTCAGTACATTTTCTAAAAATTGGGGTGTTACAGCTGCTCCCTTCAGTTGGTCCATCAAGTCGTCGATTCTTGGGAGTGGATATTTGTTCTTGATCGTCAGCTTGTTTAACTGCCTATAGTCCACACACAATCTTGAGGTACCGTCCTTCTTTCGAACCAACAACACTGGCGCTCCCCAGGGCGATACACTCGGTCTGACGAACTGTTTCTCCAAAAGCTCCTCTAGCTATTTCTTAAGTTTTGCCAATTCCATTGGTGACATCCGATAAGGTGCTATAGTCACGGGACCAGCCTCCGGTACAAGGTCAATAGCAAACTCTATCTCGCGCGTTGGTGGTAAACCAGGTACATCTTCGAGAAAGATTTTAGGAAACTCCATCACCACTGGAATAGTACTCAGATCAGCCTCACTCTCAACTTTCAAAGAAGATAGTAGCATGTTCTTTCAAGAAAGCTCGCACTTGGTTGGCCGTCAAGTATCTAGAATCCTTATCCACAGGGAAAACTATGGTTTTTCTAAAGCAATCTAATAGAACATGGTTGGAAGACAACCAGTCCATCCCTAAGATTATATCTAGTTGTGAAAGAGGTAAACAGATCAAATCAATGGAAAAGATTCGACTTTCGACAATTAGGGGATACTTCCAATAGACTTTGGTAGTAACTACCGGTTTGTCAGTAGGGGTTGAGACAGTCAAATCAAAAGGTACGGTAGACATTGGCAAGTCAAGTCGTAGCACACAATCATATGATATGAAAGAATGGGTTGCCCCAGAGTCATATAGTACTTTTAAAAGATTACCTTCTATGGTGCCTTCCCCTTGAATCAAGTCTTCGGATTCGGAGGCTTCAGCTCTGCTCATGGTGTAGACTCGACCTCCAGCTTGCAGTTTCTTGGCTCGAGTTACATTGAGTGAAGGTTCAGCCTTTGTCTGGTCGCAATCTCTGGACACGTGACCCAGTTTGCCACATCTGAAGCAGATGAATCCTTTGATTGTGCACTCTCTCGTGGGATGGTCTTTCCCACACTTTAGGCATTTAGAGAGATATGCCACAGTCTGACCAGTCCGGTTCCCAGTAGAACCTCCACCAGAACTTCCACCAGTTTGTTGTTGACTTCCCGTTGGTCGGGAATAGGGCTTCTTTTGGAAGCGGTTCGAACTATTGCCTCCACCTCTTTGGAACCTTGCAGGCCCAAAGTTCTTGCTCCTCGAATCTCTAGCTTGTTCCAAGGCCTCCACTTCACAACATGTGTCCAACAGCTCCGAGAACACTTTAATTTTCAGGGTGATAACAGCCTTCTTCACTTCGTATCTCAGTCCTTCAGTGAACTTCCAACACTTCCAAGCTTCATCTGGTTGATGCTGAAAATGCGTTGAAAATTTCTCCAAGTTCTCAAATTTGGCTGCATATTCACTAATGGTCATATTCCCCTACCTCAGGTTGAGGAATTCTATCTCCTTTGCGTGTCTTCACACGCTAAGATGGAAGACATAATACAAACGATCAGAGTGTTTGATTATAATATCTGGAAATTTAAAAATTTTCTCACACCCCTTCAATGAGAAGCTGTTGCTTATAAAGATGAGGAGCGTCCGGATTCCAAGTTGGATGAAGTCCGCACAGTAATGATCAATTATGAGCTTCAGATTACAGGAGGCCTAAAGTCCGAACAATGTTCTTCAAAAGTTGTTATGCCGACACTATTTTTGTCAGGACGTAATTAAGACAAATCTTACTTTCAGCTACCGACACCTTGCTTTTCTGAAATTGGCCGACAAAGTTATCTGCCTTCCAACTCTTCTTTTGACAAATGCTTAGCTTTTGTCCTACATGTCGGTGAGGTTGACGTTGTAGTCTTCATAAGGATCTTGGGCTTCATTTTGATAAGGATCTTGGGTTTCACCTTCCTCACTAGGGGAAGGGCTCTGACGAGGTGAGGAACCAGATGTTGACAGGGATGTCTTCATCTTGAGGAAAAAATCTTTTTCTGAAGAGGTTTGTTGCAAGTCTCGAAGAATCAGTCCTTCGAGTTCTTTGAATTCTGATGGCTTCTTCTGATTTTCTCTTAACAAAGATGGATTAAAAGAAAACCATTTATTAACAGCTTCAATGCTTACTAATTTTAAATTAAAAGTTGACCACCATTTAACACTAAATTCTCTGGCGATCCAGGTGGGATGAGGAATCTGTAACTTGTGGTAATAATGATAATTCAGACGTTGATCCAGGCAATTCCAAAGGCAGCATAGAAATGTAAAAGTCTAGCGCCAAGTGAGTAATCAGTTTTTGCCACAAATAAATCATAAGAATCCTTAACTGGCTTGGGAAGGATCTCAATACATGGTCTGTACAAAGACATCCAGTCTGCTATCCAGGAAGGAAGATACTTAATATCTTTTTGAAACCAAAAGAACCAGGAATGAGAGTATGGTCTGAGGAGCATGAATTTGTACCAGGCTTGTTGATAATCCCAGTACGTATAAGTTTGAGGATTACATTTAATTGAAAATTCCTTAGGTGTATGCAATGCTTGTTTCCAATCAAGAGGACTTAAAACTTTGAGGATCTTGACTTTAGAAAAGTCAATATAATCAGGATCTTTTGTGCTGAAGTAATGATCAAGTTCAATAGACTTTGTATCAATGAGGATCATTTCATAAAACTGGCGGTCTTTCTTAAGAGACTCTTGAGGAACAAAATGTTTTAACCATTTATTTGTATCAATAAGAATTCTCTTACTGGGACCACCACTCACACAGACGGGACCACCTAACCTGCCTCGGGTTCTCTATTTATTTGTTTATGCATATTTTAACTACTGTTGAGCAAATGTCGTCGGTCCTGTCACTATTGGTATCAGAGCCTCGTAAGGGGTTCTGAGGGTTCGAAGCTTGGGTAAGGATAAAGACTTAGCGTTGGTCAGCCCTCGGGCTTCAGACGTTGGTTAGCCGTGTTGTTGCCGGAGAAGGTAGGTTAGGTGGTCCCATCTGTGTCAGTGGTGGTCCTGGTAAGAGAATTCTTAACTATGTCTAGAATACTTAGAACTTTAAGCGAGCTTTCGTCCCGTAGGGGTAAGACTCCCAGCATAGGTTCATCACAGTTTCAATCTGCATCCTCAAGTACTGTAGTTGATCAGGATCAAGTTCAATATAATGAATTAGAAATTGCTAATATTGAAAATCAACTTCAGAATTGGTCAATACCTTACGTACCTCCTAAAGAAATTTACAAGACAAGTACCTTTGTTTTTAAACCTAAGGATGCTATTCATATGCTTAATGCTACTCATCTGCTTAAGGAATCATGTGAATCAATTCAGTTATTACCGAATCATTTAATTGATAATCATGTTAAGGAAGGTTATAAAATAATTCATATAGGACTTATACAAGTTGCTGCTAAAGGTCATCACAGATTAGGAATTAATAATCCAGTGCTTGTATTGTTAAGAGATAAAAGATTAAAAAAGATTAATGATCAGATAATTTCGATTTTAGAATCAAATCTTCATGATGGTCCAGTACTTTTTAACTATTATCCTAATTATACCATGTCTCTGGATAATTATTTGACTAAGCAAGCTTTAGAATTAAATGTTAGTATTTTGGATGATGTATTTGTTAATGATACTGAGCATATGTCTATTGTATATAGAGTTCATTATAAAGTTTCGTATGAAGATCAAAACTTTAGAGCCTTAAGACAATCACCTAAGAATGAAACGGTAATTATGGAAGCTAATCTTCAAAGATCCTCAATCTTGACTCCTAAAAGACTTTCACATGCAGAAATCATGGCAAGAATGCCTGATGATTGGGTATTTCCTAATGTTATACCTCCAGCTCCAATAAGAAGTACAAATATTAGATCAATATTACAAGATAATGAACATATAAGAATAGGAATGTTAAGATCTAACTCTTCTAGGGTTAGTACTCCGATACTCACTAGACCCTCATCGGTCGCCTCTTCAAGACACTTTGTAGATGGATCTACAGTTAATGTCGATCTAAATGGTGTTAATTTTGAGCCTAATGTTCCTCAGCCAATATATCAAGAAGTTCATCATCCTGAATCTCCTGTTTACTCACCCACTAGATCTCAAGTAATTAATACTCTTACAATTGAAGAACCATTGGAAAGAGCGATTTATCGCTAGTCTGCCAAAGTTGTTTGTAGAAAAGGTTAAGATTAATATTGAAAGACAAAATGATGGTGCTTAAGCCCTCGAGATACGAATCTAGATCCAACCCGACCTATATATAAGATAATTAATGTTCCTCAATCGAAATAAAAGATATTCATCTTGGATCAAAATCAGATAATTCTATTGAAAAAGATTAAAAAGAAAATTAGAACTTATAATCAACTCACTTTTGGCCAACTCTCTAATCATGTTATAGAAACTGGTTTACAGATCTGTCTAGATTTAAAACTTCAACATAAGCTAAAAACTGAAGCTAAGCACACTAGGAAAAGAATTAGGTTCATTTTGTTCCCAGTGGGGGGTGGAAGGAGTTAAAGCTCCAAGTAGAAGGAACCCTCATAAAACTCGTAAATCACAAAAATACTATAAGAAAAGAAATAGAGAAGACGAAAGCTCATCAAAACCTAAGAAACCCTATCATAAGAAAAGTAATAAAAAATCTAAGTCTAAGAATGAAATCATATGTTATAAATGTGGAAGAGTAGGTCATTATAAAAGAGATTGTAAAGTAAAACAAAAGATTAATAACTTAAACATTGATGAAGAATTAAAGAAAAATCTAATAAGTATATTAATTAATGACTCAGAATCCTCTGAATCTGAATATAGTTCATTAGAAGAAGAACAAGAAGTGGTTAATTAGATAAAAGAATCTTCTTCTGACTTGGAAAGTCAGCAAGAAGAAGAATGTTTAGAATTAGGTCCAGAACTCTGTAATTGTTCAAAATGTTTAAGAACTATTAATGTAATCACTTGTGATCAAGCTTCTTCATTAATAAGTATTATTGAAAGCATGGAAGAATCCTCCGCTAAGCAAGAATTTATACAACAGATTAAAGAATTTTTAGATTATGGAGAAAAGAAAAAAGAAGAAGTTCAAAAAATTGATATGAAAGAAATTCTAGAAAGATTTAAGAAACCTCAACATCAAGAATTATCATTAAAAGATCTTCAACAAGAAATAAGAAATCTTAAAGAAGAAATTAAGCAATTAAAACAGAAAGATACTGAATTAGAATTTAAGATGTTAAATTTACAAGGTGCTGATTTAAATTGTGTTCAAGAAGGATTAATCCCTACTAAGTATTATGATAAGACTAAAGAATCAGTAAGTAGTGCAACAAGATCAAAATTATCGATTAAGTATAAACTGAATAATGCAAAAATTTGTAAAGAAAGATTTTGTTATACAACAAGATTTTTGTTAGCTAAGAATATTTCAGAACAAGCTATTTTAGGAACTCATTTTCTTTCATTACTTTTTCCTTTCTCTGTAATAGAATTAGGATTAGTTACCAAAGCCTTAGGAAAAGAACTCTGTTTTGAATTCCTTAAACCTCCTCAGTTAAAAGAATTAAATATATTACAACAATCCTTAATTTCCAAAGTAAATTTGATAAGTAAGAAAACCAAACACATAAATATGCTAAGTAAAGAATTACAGTACAAAAGAATTCAAGAACATATAGTAAATCTCCCGTTCAAGAAAGAATAAAATTAATTCAAGAGAAGTTTGTTAAAGAAATTTGTAGTGAATTTCCCAATGCTTTTAAGGATAGAAAAAGATATGTCGTTAAGTTACCATATGAAGAAGGATTTAAAGATAAGGATATTCCCACTAAAGCACGTCCCATTCAAATGAATCATCAATATTTAGAATTTTGTAAGAAAGAAATTCAAGAATATTTAGATAAGAATATGATAAGACCTAGTAAATCCTTATTGAGTTGTGCGGGTTTCTATGTTATGAATGCTTTTGAAATTGAACGAGGTGCCCCTCGATTGGTAATTAATTATAAACCGTTAAATAAGGTTTTGAAATGGATAAGATACCCAATTCCTAATAAAAAAGATTTAGTAAGCAGAGTTCATCAAGCTAATATATTTTCAAAATTTGATATGAAATCTGGTTATTATCAGATAGAAGTTGCTGAAGAAGATAGGTATAAAACTGCGTTTGTTGTTCCTTTTGGTCATTACGAATGGAATGTTATGCCGCAAGGTTTAAAGAATGCTCCTTCAGAATTTCTGAAAATAATGAATGATATTTTGAATCCTTATTCAAAATTTACAATAGTATACCTTGACGATATACTAGTATTTAGTAATTCAATTGATCAACATTTTACTCATTTAGAAGTATACTTTAATCTTATAAAAGAAAATGGATTAGTCATTTTTGCTAAGAAAATGAAATTATTTCAAACAAGAACACAATTTTTAGGGTTTGAGATTAATCAAGGAACTATCATCCCTATTGAAAGAACAATTGAATTTGCTCATAAATTTCCTGATGAAATTAAAGATAAGAATAAACTCCAAAGATTTTTAGGATGTGTTAATTATGTTGCCGATTTCATACCAAATATTACGCTTATCTGTGCCCCTCTTTTTCGACGGTTAAGAAAAGATCCTCCGCCCTGGGATACTTCTATGACTAGCGTTATTCAACAGATTAAGACTTTAGTCAGGTCTATTCCTTGTTTAGGCCTTCCAGATCCTCAAGCCTCCTTAGTAGTTGAAATCAATGCCTCTGATTTGGGGTATGGGGGAGTGTTAAAGCAGGTTCAATCTGAGTCATCTCGAGAAATTGTGGTAAGGTATCATTCTGGTGTCTGGCAACCAGCTCAACAGAAGTATAGTACTGTTAAAAAAGAAGTTTTAAGTATAGTGTTATGTATCACAAAGTTTCAAGACGATTTGTTTAATAAACACTTTTTGTTAAGAACTGATTGTAAGGCTGCTCCTTCGATTATTCAAAAAGATGTTAAGAATTTAGTTTCAAAACAAATTTTTGCAAGATGGCAATCCTTATTGTCATGTTTTGACTTTGATGTTCAACATTTGAAAGGAAAAGATAATCATCTTCCAGATTTCCTAACCAGAGAATTTCTGCAGGGATATTCAAATGGCAACTAGTTCATCATCAAAATCCAAAAGCAAAAGGATTACTCTAGATAGGTATTTGCAACAAAATACTGATAAGGATACTCAGATAAGTACAAAATCAAGGTCTTCGACCTCCGTTCAAGGGTCATCTACTCTAGCTGTTCATCATTCTCCTATTTCTTCAGTTCGTCCTTCTTTTGATAATAAAAATAGATACACCCCACTGAGTTACTTGCAGTCGGTATCGACTCCTCCTCAAAAGACTAAACAGTCTCCTTTTTCATCAAACTCTCCTACTACTGAAGAATGTAAGTATGTTAAGAAAAACATCTTTGAACCAATAATCACCCTTGAAGCCTAAGACTATTCTCATCAAGATTCTCCTCTGAAGTCATTCAAAAAATGCTTCCTAAAGATTTCCATTTTGTTCCTCAAGAGTCTCTTAAGAAAGACCGCCAGTTTTATGAAATGATCCTCATTGATACAAAGTCTATTGAACTTGATCATTAGTTCAGCACAAAAGATCCTGATTATATTGACTTTTCTAAAGTCAAGATCCTCAAAGTTTTAAGTCCTCTTGATTGGAAACAAGCATTGCATACACCTAAGGAATTTTCAATTAAATGTAATCTTCAAACTTATACGTACTGGGATTATCAACAAGCCTGGTACAAATTCATGCTCCTCAGACCATACTCTCATTCCTGGTTCTTTTGGTTTCAAAAAGATATTAAGTATCTTCCTTCCTGGATAGCAGACTGGATGTGCTATATATGACAGACCATGTATTGAGATCCTTCCCAAGCCAGTTAAGGATTCTTATGATTTATTTATGGCAAAAACTGATTACTCACTTGGCGCTAGACTTTTACATTTCTAGGCTGCCTTTGGAATTGCCTGCATCAACATCTGGGATTATCATTATTACCACAAGTTACAGATTCCTCATCCCACCTGGATCGCCAAAGAATTTAGTGTTAAATGGTGGTCAACTTTTAATATAAAACTTCTAAGCACTGAAGCTGTTAATAAATGGTTTTCTTTTAATCCATCTTGGTTAAGAGAAAATCAGAAGAAGCCATCAGAATTCGAAGAACTCAAAGGACTGATTCTTCGAGACTTGCAGCAAACCACTTCAGAAAAAGATTTTTTCCTCAAGATGAAGACATCCCTGTCAACATCTGGTTCCTCACCTCGTCAGAGCCCTTCCCCTAGTGAGGAAGGTGAAACCCAAGATCCTTATCAAAATGAAGCCCAAGATCCTTATGAAGACTACAACGTCAACCTCACCGACATGTAGGACAAAAGCTAAGCATTTGTCAAAAGAAGAGTTGGAAGGCAGATAACTTTGTCGGCCAATTTCAGAAAAGCAAGGTGTCGGTAGTTGAAAGTAAGATTCATCTTAATTACGTCCTAACAAAAATAGTGTCGACAGAACAACTTTTGAAGAATACTGTTCGAACTTTAGGCCTCCTGAAATCCGAAGCTCATAATTGATCATTACTGTGCGGACTTCATCCAACTTGGAATCCGGACGCTCCTCATCTTTATAAGTAGCAGCTTCTCATTGAAGGGGTGTGAGAAAATTTTTAAATTTCCAGATATTGTAATCAAACACTCTGATCATTTTGTATTCTGTCTTCCATCTTAGCGTGTGAAGATTTTCTTGTTTATCAAGAATTGTAATTTGTATCATCCGTTGTAAGTATTATTTTCAATATAAAAGTATTTTGTTCCTGATTTCTGATCTCTCTATTTATTTGTTTATGCATATTTTAACTACTGTTAAGCAAATGACAGGAATATATATATATATATATATATATATATATATATATATATATATATATATATATATATGTGTGTGGACCGATTATGCACATGCACACGGTACCAAAATCCTACTCTATAGAGCTGAACACGACATCAGAGAGAATGATCAATGATACATGTCTGTATCTCGTCAGCCTCAAATCAAGTGCTTCAATATCAATAAATTGCTCAACATGGCTTATACAAGACATTCTTCATAAGATCGCAATATAGGACAACATCTCGGTTCGGATCGTCGGTGCGTTTGCATTGGTCTGTCCCACGGTACAGATGAGCTACTAACTGCCCATTGTGAGATACTAGCACCCCGACGCCCCCAAGGTCAACAAGTGACCTACACTAGTCTATTCGCACTCGTACTAAGGTGTGATTCATCTCCTAAACATAAAGTCTTACAAACAGTCCACCGGACTTTCAATGCATGACTAATGATTCATTGTATGAACAATAAATAATCACGTGATACAAAATAGTCACCACTAGGCTCAACAAGATATTAAATCCATCATATGATGCAAAATAGCCACCACTAGGCTCAACCTTCCAAAGTCTTTCACAAGTCCAAATTCTCACTTACGAAAACATACTTTCAAGGTTTAATATAAAAATTACGCTTCAACTTCTACACTTTTCCTATTAAGCCTATCTAGGGGAATTCTTTAATATTCTTCACCTAATCTTTGTTACTCTAATTAATCAAGTCCTTTTCTTTGTTCTATACAAAACTCACCTAGAATGATTATCTTAAGTTTGTCAAAACCTCACTCACACTCATGTTCTTTCTTTGGCCAAAAATCACTTTAGGTTGTAGGATAAAATTTTGTTCTTTGTCCTTTCCACTTTATGAATCCCTAATTAACATCTAATCATCTAAGAAAACTATCATTTTGATTTAACCCTGATATTTGATTGACTTTACTTGCTGGTTTGGATTGTCGAGGGAAGAAATTCTTGATTGCTTAAATTCCTTAAAGGGACTAAGGTGAGTAGGTCTTTAATCATTGCTCTACACTTTCATTGCTTATTGGGAAACATGTGTTTAATTCTATGTTTTTGCCTAGGAGTACAAAATGCTAAGTGTGGGAGTATTTGATTTGTCGATTATTTCTATATCTTGAAAGCCTTATGTTTAATTTAATTGGACAACCTTCCAATTTGCAATACAAAACTGAACCCAAATTCTTTTAATTCAAAGCCATAATGTAATGAAAATAGAGGAAGAAGACATCTTAAAGGGACGAGAATGACAACGATAACATTTTTGGTGACATTTCAAAATGGCGTCGTTTTTGTTTAATTTCAGTTTCCAATCAAGCCTAACTTCCAGCTAAGCACTATTTATGCCATGTCTGTGTATTCCGTTAGTGAGAGTGACAGAAGACTAACAAAGGACCAAATTGTATGACGAAAGTAAAAATAAAAAATCAAATTAATTTTTTTTTTGATATGAGACTAAATTAAAAAATTAAATAAAGGTAAGAAACTAAAAAAATTCTTTTTTCCATTAATTTAACACAATATATATTATACTTTTAAATAGAATTCGACATTCACAACATCGAATTCAAACAAAATTTAAAAATAAATAAAAATAGATATTATTAAATTCCAGATTGCAAATATCTATTAAAAAAATTATAATAAAAAATAAATATTAATATAAAAAATTAAATTCGAGGTTTCCAACACCATATTCAGCTTAATCTTTCTTTTAAGCTTTTCAGAGAAGCTTCTTCAAGCTTTTACAGCACACTCCCTTCTTGGGTGATGGTTGTCATGGCTAAGACGTGGACAAGGGATTGATTAGTCAAAGCTTTCTAGAGTTGTCATTGGTTCAAATGTTTTTAAGTCCATGTCTAACTGGCACAAATGTTTTAATGTCAGTCAATTTGAATACATCAGTTCTTTGCATTTTAAATTTATGTCATTTCTTTTGAGTGCATTGGTTTCCTGCATTTTAAATTCTTTTGAGCGCATCGACTCCATGCTTTTTAAATTTTTGTCAATTCTTTTGAGTGCATTGGTTTCCTGTATTTTAAATTTCTATCATTTACTTTTGTAAAGAAATAAAAAATAAAAAAAATAAAAAAGAGAAAAAGAAAGATCGCATTTTATTATTCTCGCATTGTCTTTTTTGTATCATCTTATAAATTCTCACACAAAATTTGAGTTCATGTCTTTACTTGATCCTAATAATGATAAAATGAAAAACTACAGTTATTATTTTTATCTAGTAAGAAACAAGTAAAGAGGGGCAATTGTGAACACTCAATTTTGTCCCGATCATTAAGATTTGTACATTCGTAAAGAAATAAAAAATAAAAAAAAAAAAAGAGAAAAAGAAAGAAGAAAGGAAATAAAAAATTAAAAATTAAAAAAATAATTATTAACAAAATTTAATTAAAAATATAATAAATAGTTAAAAATAAAAAATAAATAAAATAATAAAAAATAATAACAAAAAAAGAAATAAAAAAACCACCACCTAAAAATAATAAAAATAATGACCTAATTTTCTTGCATAAACCCATGTCACATAAATCTAACTCATCGACCCATTATCCAACCTATGACCTATATGCAACTAACACCCAAAGAAACCCTACCAGCCACCCATCTCTCATCTAAAACCCTAACCACCATCACTCCCACAAACCTTAGCCACAATCACTCTCTAAACCCTAATCCCACCCTATAAAACCCATAACCCAAACACAACAAAGACACAAAAGTGCAAACAAATACACACAAAACACACTAAAATACCCTAGCCATTTTTTTTTTAAACTAATCCATAACATTTTTTACGCAGCCTTGTGGACACAAAACCCAAAACACCACAACACTTCATCTTCAAACTCATAACCACCACATTAAAATACCATAGTTTCTTTTTTTCATTTTTTTTTTTAACCTGGATTTCATGCACAGCATCACCTCTTAGCCAAAACTTCATCATCATCCCCATCCATCATTAAGCTTCCATAACCACTTCACCATCTTCATCCCCACCAACACACCATAACAACCCTTCCATCCAAGCTTCCATAACCACCCAAAGAACCACCACTAACACAACACAACCACCCCCACGTCCAAACCTAACATCAACCACAACCACCACCTTCCTTAACATCACCCCATCACCACTTCCAAACCTCCACCCTCCACCATAATCACCAAACCGTGACCGCCACTACCTTCAACAACCCACGACCAAGCCCCCTACCAAAAATAGCCACCACAAACCCCAACACATCGTGCCACCATCCTCTATAACCACTCCACCATTAAATCCATCTTTAACCATTTCTCACCAACACCCCACAAAGCAACCTCCACTTTGACCATAAACCACACAACACCTTATTAACCTCAACCACCCCACGCAATGTGTTCTTCAACCAAATGTAATATATACCTAAATAATTGAAGCAAATGCTTTGTGTTCACCATGAAACCACGAAAACCAAAACCTATGCGCAACACCACCAACGCACCACACAACTATGACCTAGCCGTTACCTAACCAAATCGTGAACCACCAAGCCTAGGTCACGACCCATAACCACCCCTGCACATTCAAGCATCACCACGAAGCACCCACAGCCTCCTCAACACAACGGATCCGTGAACCACCATCGCGGATGTAACATCCTAATATTGAAATCCTAGCATATCTGACATATACTTGGATAAACAGTATTAGCTATGCTACTTCTAACTTATTCATAAACTAATCCATAACATTTATACAAATAAATTATCATGGAGAGCCTTGTGGAAACAAAATCCACTTATATACATAACTTTTTGCTAATACATACCTAATTTTCTTTTACATCCTTAATCTCATATACATGGAAATATAAAATCTATCTACTAATCATGAAAATAACTATACTAGTCTTCATGTTTCATCTTCCCTTTGACCTTGAATCTTTAACCTGGATTTACATGGAACACACGGGGTGAGAATTCATAATTCTTAGTAGAAGTGTACCAATACCAATATATTTTTTTTTTTTTTTATTTTTTTATTTTTATTTTAAGACTAAGTATAACATCATACAACCCATAAATATCTATAAAATAAATTTTAACTGGCAATTAAATCATTATTCCTTACTCAATCATAACATCATAAATAAATTTGTATAATCCTTCGAATTTCTATTTTTTACTCTAGGAACATACACATTCTCTCTATATGTAATGTTCTTAGTCAAGCCATAACTTAGATTGCTTTACCTTTAGAAGATAGGACAATTGTCCATACAACTACCAATGCATTAACCCACCATTTTAAACTGTTTATGTGCTATGTATGAGTATGTATGCATAATGTAGTGTTATGCCTAACTCTTACATAACCACTACATAATCTCTATACTTGCACTATTAGCTCTACCTCTATGAGAGCGTTCATGTGACTTTAAATATACTTCTTCTTCTTCGTATACATTCTTCCTTACTTTAACATTCTTCCCCATCACTATAAGGCATCCATGCCATTATGGCACTCTTAATTGTCCACCTTGCTTAGCATACTTAAACCTTACGTCTTCTCAATTCATATCTAGGCAACCCTTAGTTGCTTACTTCATATTTTCCCTTAATTCTTACTAACTAGGCACCAAGACCCCTTAACTATTGCCAATTAGGTACTATGACACTCTACTATTGTCATCTTGCTTCTTAAATCTCTTATCATCTCTCTTGTGACATTTGTGCAACTTTAAGTTGCGTAAGAAACTAAAACTCTTGATCTATAGCAATCCATATCTAATGGATGCACAACTTTACTCTTATCTTTCCTTGTATGCCTCTAAATTTTTCTATCTAAGAAAAACCCTCTCTAGTGCCTCAACATATTCTACTAGGCATAGCCAAAGGATTCTATCAATTAAAGGATTTAAAACATTCAAAAACAACATTTTTAACGCTTCAGGATCTCACGCCGTGGCATAAAACTGTGCACGCTACGGCGCCCAACTCTCGGGTGCAACTTCTGGGCAAAAAATTGCCCCACGCCATGGCATGCTAGGATCCACGCTGCGGCATGCTCACGCCTCAGGCCACGCCTCGGTCCATGCCGCGGCGTGACAGGCAGAACTCAGATTCTGCAGAAACGTGATTCTGTACTCCCTTGATTCCAACTAATTTTCAATCACCCAAGATAAAAAATCAAGCATCAAGAATGATTACAAACCTCTTCTAACTATCAAACATAATCTAGGGCAATCAAAACTCAATTCAAAGTTCCAAGAAAACCCATTTTTCATGCTCTTTAACTCATGGAAAATCAAGCATGCAAACAAGTTTCTAGCTTCATTCACAATCAAACTAATTAGCTTCTAACTCAGAGACTAGTACTTAAACTCACTTTCTCACCCAAATCCATTTATCATCATCCAAGCAAACTAAGAAGAAGATGAAAAATGGGAGGGAATAGATGAAAATACAAACACCCTTACCTTGGTTGATGACTCTTGGCCGTGAGCTTTCCTTCTTCCCCTTCTCCTCTTCTTCCTTCTTTCTTCTCATCTTTCTCTTTTCTCTTCTTCTCTTATTTCATTTTCTGCCTTTGCTGAACCGTGAGAGAGGAGAGAGATGAGAAAGATCTTATCTTTTTAAAACATACCATTAGGGGTATTTTAGTTATTTCACAAAATTCATATCTCCTAGGAATACTTTAATCTTATTATTTCAAGCTTTCTAACCTCCATAAGTATTAAAATAAATCCTATGATTCACCTTAATACTTATTTTGTCATTTCCTTAATTTTTCATATCTGCACTAAGTCCATTCGGTATCAAAACACTTACTCGGTGTGCTTAAAAATACCAAACGAACTCAGTTTACCTTCAAACTTTAACTGCAACTTTCTTAACTCATTTATAACTTGGAAATAAACTATCCATATTTATTTCCCTTAACTTAACCTTTAAAAACTATTTCCTGAGTCATTTTAGGCCACTTTCCACCTTCTGTGTTGCGGCAAAGTGCCTAAACTAACTCAGTTTGCTATAAAACTAAACTGGCATATTAAGCAAGTATAATAGTACCTCTGAGACCATATACAAGCATAACATATTTTTCGGGATGTTACAGCGGATCCGTGAACCACCCACCAATGGCAGCTCGTCCCAGCCACTGTGAACCACCATAACACAACCAGCCACTCCACCACGTGTAATATCCCTTCTAAATTAAATATGACAATATTTATTTTGTATTTTGCATTCCTAGGACATATGCATAATTTATTAAATTGTTATAAGGGATGCTCGTTGAATTAAAAATTTCTGTGTATAAATTGAATTATTTAGTTACAATGAATCCGAAAGACTGACAGAAGATTTTCTAGATTGCTAGAATTTCTTAAAAATATTATTAAGATATGTTAAATAGAAATTAAGAAATAAGATAAAATAAATTCTTAAAAACCCTAAGTAACTAAATTAACTAAATTGTTAGTAACTTAGTTAGTTTGTGAAACTAGATTAGTAACTAAGTTAGGTTAGTTTGGTTAGATTAACCAAATGTCATCATTACCTAGCCATTAACCAATAGAAACTTGGACATTTGTTAGGCTTTTCATTGGTTAGAAATTTGTATAAAAATTATTAATTATAGAAACTAACGGGGGAAATTAGAGAAATTCATCAAGTTAGTATCTATAACCTAATTAGATTACTATTTAATCTAGTTAGTGTAACTAAGTTATCTCCATCTACTTAGAAAAAGATAATTATCTTATATAAACCAATAAGATGAAGTCATTTGGCTAACTTCTTATTGGTTGAAAATTTATATATAATATAATATAAAAATCATGAGATAAACATAAAAGAAGAAGAGGAAAAAAGAACAAGAAAGCTCCCTCATTTTCTTGAAGCTTCAACCAAGCAAGGGAGGAGAGGAGAAGAGAAGAAAAAATTGTAGAAAAAGGAAAAACACCAAGAAGAAGAAGAAGAATCATGGTTTCTCAAGTCTATCCACTAAGTGATTAAACTAAGAATATCATCTTTTTCGTCATAGTTTCATCTATCTTGAGGTAGGGAGTCATATCTTTTTTCTAAAGTTTTCTTGATTTGTTCTTGTTTCTAAGAGTGTTCTAGTATGTTTTTCACCATGCTTTGAAGTTAAGAAGTCTTTTTTATGGCTATTTTGTTAGTTTGAAACCCTAGGTTAGTAAGACTTGGATTTTATTATTGAGATTTTGGTTGGGTTTCTATGGAAGTTTATTGAAAGAATAATGTTGTTGGTGGAGATGAATCATAAAGATGATGTTAATTTTTGAGAAATTATGATTAAGAAAGGAAGAGGTAAGAACTAGGGTTTTGTTAAAAATTAAATTGGGGAGTTTAATCTAAACTTTGATTTTAAATGAAATTGAAGCTAAGAATGATCTTTTGATGTTATAAGTGATTTAGTAATGATGAGAATGAGAAGAAAATCCTCTTTGTCTATAAAAATAGGTGTCTCAGCCAAGCATCAATTTTAAGGTTAGAATTGTTTGTTGATGTGTTATAATGTATCCTATTATTATAATATTAAAAATTAATGATATAGATTCTATTGATGTTTAAATTTTGAGTAAATGATTGATTATGTTAATGTCACCTATTATGAGCTATTGAAGTTGTTATGTGAAAGAATGATTCAAAGATGTGACATTAATATTTTGAGAGAAAGATGTATGTCTTCTAGGACCCATTAAGGTGAGTCCATGGGGCTAAGGCACTCAGAACTTAATGGAGAGTCTTGCAAGGGTCACTTTTATTGAGCTCCATATCTCCATTCCTAGGGCATGTGGGGTGATCACTTTTATTGGGTTCCCGGATTGGGAATGACCATTGAGCTAGGGGACGCCCTAGAAAGTTTGAGATCTCAACTATATATATATATTGTTATTGGCCATGTGAGCAAGAAGAGAAAGTAAAATTTAATGGATTGTGAAATGATATCATTTAGTATGTATTTTATTTATATAAAGTTAAATTATGTAGTATTCTGTTTGAAATTTATTTTCTGCAGTGAATGCAGCTGGACATAGCATAGTTCAAAATAAATGCTTTTAATAATTGTATGATTTCTCTACTGAGAATTATCACCCCTTATCTGTTATGTTCAGAGGAGCAAGATAGTATGCATCACATTGCTGATTGATATTGATGCTTAATGTGTTTACCATCCTGGCACTGAAGAAATACATATAGTGATTAATGGCATTAACATCCGATGCTTCACCATGCATGATTCTAACTACTGATAAGCATGCATGATATGATTGTACATAGATGTAAATAGTTGACTTGGCTTTTTTTTGTGTGTGTGTGCTTGTCTACAGATGTACTGACCAACATTGATGATTCAGACATTTTAGATGCCTCTTTTGTAATTTTGAACCCACTTAGGGTTTGTAAATATTTTAGACAGATGTATTGGCACACCATATGTAAATATTAAATATTGATGCAGCTAGTGTGATGTTAAATTTCTTGTTAAACTTTATTAATTTTGTGTTTCATTTATGCATTTATCATATAAATTACAAAAAATATAAATATATATATGGGAATTACAACTTAGTTGATTTAAATATTGAATAAACTTCATTACGTGTTTAACCACTGTGCGTATTAAATAAAAATTGAAATGAATAATGAAGTATATAATAATGTATCAATATTAAGTAAATATAAATATAAATAAGGTACGTATAAATAAATGTATTATAATAATAAAATATAATTAAATTACTAGTAGAATGTTACATTATGGTATCAAAACAATAGTCTATGATGTGCCTGTGTAGGTAAAGTTTGTATGGTCTACACCTAATTTAAAATGCATCCCCTAGGAAAATTTTATATATGGTATGCATAGTATTATTTGCATATCAGTCTTAGTGTGATGTGATTTATTCCTAGCCACATGTATAGTATTGTTGAGATTGGTCACCTCAATAATTATATGTCTATATGTGCAGGGATATAATGACACCACCTAGACATACCAGAACTAGAAATACTTCTACAAAGAAATGAATGCTCCTAATGAAAGGATTTGGAATACTTTAGGAGAAATGGCTAATGCTATTCGGGACCAAGCCACCATTACAATTAATATTCTACAACACTTACAGAGTAATTTTAACAGAAACAACAATAACAATAATGCTGGGAATAAAAATGAAGAGAAAGGAAAAATAAATTTCTTGAAAAGAAAAGTGGAGAATGATAGGCAAAAGGGAAATAATATCCGATTTAGACCCAACCAAAACAAGGGAAAACCAATACAAAATAGTGGTTGGAAACAACATTGTACTAAATGTAAGAGATTCCATGGTAACAAACCTTGTTTGAGAGGAACTAGAGCTTGTTTCAATTGTGGACAACAAGGTCACTATATCAAAGATTGCCCTAAACTCCATACTCCAAGTCTTGCTTAAAGACCTCAAACCAAGGGACATGTTTTTACTCTGACTGCAGAAGACGTTGAAATGTCTCTAAATCTGATACAGGGTAAGTGTTTAATTCAAAATCATTCCTTGACTGCACTGTTTGATTCAGGAGCTACACATTCGTTTGTGTCCCTTGATTGTATGAGAAATTTGAAATTGTCTGTTTCTTTGTTACCATATGATTTATTAGTTTCCACTCCTACAAGAGCAAAAATGGTTACTTGTTAGGTTTGTTTGCAATGTCCTGTATATGTGCAAAATAAATTATCAATGATAGATCTTATTTGTTTTCCTACGAAAAATATTGATGTTATGTTTGGAATGGATTGGATGTCCCAAAATCAAGTTAATCTCAATTGTTTTGAGAAATTTGTAAATGTTGTTGAAACCTCTATGTCTAAATCTATTGAGAATGAGTCTATTTATTGCTCTGCCATTCAAGTTAGCGAATATTTAAAAGAAGGAGCACAAGCATATGTTCTCTTGTTTTCTTTAAATTCAAAGGAACAACCAAAAATAGAAACTATCCCTGTGGTGAAAGAATTTCTAGAAGTTTTTCCCTCAGAAATAATTGAATTACCTCCAAAAAAGAAAATATCTTTTTCTATTGATTTGATACCAGGAACAGGTCCTATATAAATAGAACCTTATAGAATATCCCCATTGGAATTAAGTGAACTTAAGAAGCAAATAGAGGAACTCCTGGCCAAGAAACTTATTAGACCTAGTGTGTCACCCTAAGGACCCCTGTACTCTTTGTAAAGAAAAAGGATGGAAGTTTAAGATTGTGTGTGGATTATAGACAATTGAATAAAGTAACCATTAAAAATAAATACCCACTTCCAAGAATTGATGATTTGTTGGATCAACTTAGGGGAGCGTTAATATTTTCAAAGATAGATTTGAGATCAAGATACCATCAAATTAGGATTAAGCCAGAGGACATTCCTAAAAACTACTTTTAGAACTAGATATTGACACTATGAATATCTAGTCATGCCTTTTGGATTGACCAATGCCCCAGTAGTATTTATGGATTACATGAATCACATTTTTTGACCTTATTTGGACCAATTCGTGGTTGTCTTCATAGATGATATTCTCATCTATTCAAAGACTGTAGAAGAACGTGAACAACATCTTAGACAAGTCCTTCAAATCTTAAAAGAAAAACAATTGTTTGCTAAGTTATAAAAATGTGAATTCTTGCTTCAAGAAGTAAAATTTCTAGGGCATGTAATATCACAAGGAGGAGTTTCAATTGATCCTAGTAAAGTGGAAGCAGTGATGCAATGGGAGAGACCAATAACTATCACTAAAATTAGGAGTTTTCTAAGATTGGTAAGGTATTACAAAAGATTCATTAAAGGAGTTTCTCAATTAGTGTTACCTTTGACTAGATTAACTAGGAAAGAAAAGCCTTTTTTGAGTGGACTGATGAGTATGAAAATTATTTTCAGGAATTAAAAACCAAGTTAACTACAACTCCTGTATTAATCATTCCTGATCCTAAAGAAAAATTCACAGTGTATAGTGATATGTATAAGAAGGGTCTTGGATGTGTTTTGATGCAAAATGAGAGAGTAGTGGCTTATGCTTCAAGACAATTGAGACCACATGAGGAAAACTACCCAACCCATGATTTAGAATTAGCAGTGGTTTTTGCTTTGAAAATATGGAGACATTATCTATATGGAGTTTAATTTGAAGTATTCAGTGATCATAAGAGTTTGAAATATCTATTTGATTAGAAGAAACTTAACATGAGGCAAAGAAGATGGGTAGAATTTTTGAAAGATTATGATTTTGAATTGAAATATCACCCATGAAAAGCTAATGTGGTAGCTAATGCCCTTAGCAGAAAGTCACTACATGTATCCTATCTGATGATTCAAGAATTTGAGCTGTTAGAGAAATTTCGAGATTTAAATCTCTTAATAACCTTGCAACCTAAAGTTTTGTGCTTGAGTCAAACAGAAATTGTTAGTGAAATTAAATCATAGGTTAGGCAAAAATAGAACACTGATCAATTTTTACAAATGATCAAAGATCAGGTTGCTCAAGGTAAGCAAAACGAATTTCAAGTAACCAGTGATGAGATTGTGATGTATAGAGATAGACTGTGTATTCTAGATGGTAAAGAATTGAAAAACCAAATATTGGAGGAAGCTCATTGTAGTAAATATACCATTCATCTAGGAACCACCAAAATGTACAAAGATCTTAAGAAAATTTACTGGTGACCCAAAATAAAAGAAGAAATTATAAGATTTGTAGCTAAATGTTTAATATGTCAGAAAGTTAAGAGAGAACTTTCTAAATAGAACTGGATAGTGTGGCATTGGAATTTTGTAATGGGGTTGCCATAAACTTTTTCAGGACATTATGCTATTTGGATCATTGTAGATAGGTGTGAACACCCAATTTTGACTGAGCTAAAAAAACAAAAAAAAAGGACAAAAATAAAAATTAAAAAGTTAAAAGAGAGAGAGAGAGAGAAAAAAAAAGCAAAAGAAAATAAAAAAATAAATATAAAAATTAAAAATTAAAAATTAAAAAAATCGTTTTCCACATTCTTAGCCCTTTCTCTTAACCCAAAAATATAAGTCCACCTTAGCCTAGTTTTAAAGAAAAAGAACAAAAAAAGAACCAAAAAAAGGGGACAAAAAATATAAAAAAATAAAAAAGCAAAAAAATAAAAATAAAAATAAAAAACATTAACATAAAACTTGCTGTTTGTTTGTTTGTTTTTTTGTGAAAACCAACTTTTCTTTCTCTTTGGCTTTTGTCTTTTTCCTTTTTTGGCCATACAGTACACAACACTATCAGTGCACTGCTGTAACACACACAACAGAGGCAACAACATTATTTGCTCCCTACTCGCTCCACTCATTTTCTCCTCCTGCACTCTACTCACTCCACTCACTTTCTCTGCTTGCACTGCTGCTGTACACACACACTCTCACGTAGCTCACACTCTCACTCCCACACACACATCTTCACCAGCTTTCACGTACACAACCTGCACACACAACGCCAAGAGCATATATATTTCCTTTTCCCCCACTTTCATCAGGGGGTGGGAGAACCAACTTTCTCGTACACAAGCTGCAACACTACAGCATCAGAGGGCATGTTTTTGGTGCCCTTTCCCCACTTTCAACCAATTCCGATACCACTCCACCATCTTTTTTTTTTCATATCCCACCATAGCCACCCTTCAACCATAACCAACCACTTCACCTTCATCTTCACCATCATCAACCCTCATTCAAAGACCACCCTTCATCTTCACCGCCACACACAACCACTCCTCCGTAACCATCCCTACCTCCATACTCAAGCCTCTATAATCATCTTCAACCCCTTTAAACTCACCTCCACCACCGTGAAACACCACCTCCCCTCACCACCTCACCTTCACCAACACCCTCACCAAAACTCGCCAAACCACTATGACTCCCCTCACCACTTGCGACCTTCATCTTCAACCTCTTTTATCTTCCTCCACCCCTCAACTATCTTGAACATACAACCAAAACACCCACATCCATGGCCACCGAGCCCACACCTTGACTTACCCTCACCATCTTCATCCTCACCAACATCACCTCACTACCCATCAAGAGCCACCCAACCGTGATCACCTTCACCCACAACCCACTTCCAACATTACCGTGCCACCACTACCAAGACCCCAACTCAGCTCCACCATCCCCCACAACACCGTGAACCCACCTTTCCTTCATGTGCACTGCGGAGCCACCCAAACTGACCCACCACGCGTAACCTCCATCAACATCTACTTTCCTCTGCGTCAGCCAACACTACTGGCCATCATCGCACCACACCACATCCACCATCAAACCTGTCATCCCTTGCAAACCATCATCCTTCGTTGTTTAGATGAATCTTCTATAACTATCTACTCCAGTGAACCAGCATTGTTCTAGCCACCAAAATTTCCCCCACGTCGTTGCTGCGGCGCCCCAACTACGTCACCACCGTACGAGTTAGCAGCGACATGCACAGGTCACCATCCTCAACACCACCTGAATTTGTAACTCTACCATATGACCCAACCGCGCGCCATTCCCTCGGACTGGAGCACCACCGGATCTGCAACCACATCGCATTATCCTCCATTCGACCATTCCACCACATCTCTGCCCGGTGCAACACAATGAGGCCCAGTCCTTATTTATGTTCTGTTCCTCTTTTTTTCATGTTTCCTATTGCTTCGTTTGAAATCTTCTGCTTTAATTTTTTTTTATATATACAGGGGTTACTTACAAGTTTTTAGTTAAGTCATATTTATTTGGGTTAGATGCTGAAAGAGATTGGGCCATTTTTTTATTATGATATATTTTTTTTGGTCTTTGAGTCATTAGTTTTCTTTTTAGCTTCATGCTTAGTGTCTTTAATTTAATGGACTCAGTGTGTTATTTGTTTAGATAATTTTGGAATGCTTTATTAAGTATAGAATAAAAACAAAAAAACTACAAAAAATAAAAAAAATGAAATAAGAAAAGTTAGAAAGAGTAAAAATAAAAATTAGGCATAGTGGTTGTTTTAATAAAAAGTAAATAAATTTAAAAAAATAAAAAATGAAAAAAATAAAAAAGGCTAAAAATAAGATTTGTTTTGAGTTGTTGTGTTTAATTTGGTTTTTTATTTTATTGTATTTACCTGACTCATGGTATGACAATGTGTTGTTTGTGCAGTTACTTGTTTGTCCTTGTGCATTTCTTTTAAGAAAATGAGAAAAAATATTTTAATCGATGCAATGATCAATGATGATGATTGAATACCGAATTTTATCTTCAATGTCATTTGGATCAAAGGGTTTATTGAGTGGCTTGATGCTAACTTGAACCCTGTGCAAGAATGGATTTGTTTTCAAACAAAATCCTTTTTCAAAAATCTTTTTCATAATTAAAGTCAATCGACTCACGCTTGTTTTCTAAAGAACTATGTGACTTTGAGTTCCTCACTACACTCGAGGATACGTAGGAGCAGAATATTTATTCTGTCAAGGCAAAAATTAAATTTTTATAATTGAGTTGTTTCTTTTCTTTCTTTTTCTAAAAAATAATAATACTAAAAAAACAGTCATAATTTTTTTAGGGGAGTAAAATAAATATATTTGAAATTATCAAGTTTTACACAATCGACTTAAGGTACAGTCTCAGAACGGGTGTGTTAGGGGTTCTATAGGATTAAGTTTCCACCCTTCCCTATGCATAACCAACTCCCGAATTCAATATGGTTTTCAAAGACTATTTTCTGAGATTGGTTTTTCATTTTTTTTCAAATTCAAATAAAATTGGTGGCGACTCCATTTTTAATCTTAAAATCCCGTAAGTTGCTATTTCACCACGATCCCGATCGCGACAGATGGTGACTCCACTGGGGATACTTGGAGAGTCAGGCTTGTTGTTGTTAGTTGTACAAATCATTAATGATAGTTATTCATTTATTTCCCTTTTTTTCTTTGTTTTTGTTTTTCTTTTTTGTTTGTAAATAGATTTTATAGAGTATCTTTTATGTGAATATATGATAACATTATCTTGTGTATATTTTGGCTTGTATATATATTTTGTGCTTAATTGTTGAAACCCTATGGTAGATGATTGCTGGTTGGCTGTTGTATATATATTTTTACAGGTTGGGGCTAATTTTGGTCTTTTTAAATTTTTGTACAGACTTGTATGCTTCCTCACATACGTCATTATCACTTACCTAACACTTTTTGGGCTCTATACTTGAGTTTGTGTGAACCCAAGGAATATGAGGGGTCTCAACTTTTGTTATTGAGGGGCTTCATGCTTACTTGACATTGGTTGAGACACTACTCAGATTATTACCAGTATTATGGACTAATCATATTGAGAGGGTTTATCCCTACTTGTGATTAACCTTTCACTGATAGATCGAACATAGTGGCTGCCAAAATTAGAGTCGTGACCTTAAGGAAATCCAACCTTAGGTTCCACCTACTAGGACACAAAAAGGAGTGCACTTCTTTTTTATCTATCATTTTCTCATGTCATTCATTATTGGATTCTTTTAAAAAAAATCAACAAAAAAATACATTATACTGCATTTTCATAGCATTCCTAACATTTTTTTTTTAAAAAAGAATACATCATTTTACATTTTCGTAGCATTCCTAACATTTTTTTTAAAAAAGAAAAAAACACATCATTATGCATTTTCATGGCATTTCCTTGCATTCCAAAAAAGAAGGGGCATGCATTAAAAAATCATACGTCATCCCTTGGGTTTACGACCTTCTAAGGATTTCTCCATGTAGGTTGTTGGGATACATTTTTAGAGCTACCTCGATGAGAGGTACCTTTAAGATGCATTCTTCCTTTTTCTGGTTTGCTTATATATCTTTTTTCACTTTTTGTAGGATGAGTTTCCTTAGTAAAGTGAAAAGATTAGTACTCATCAATAACAAGAAATGGAAGAAATAGGTCAAAGGAAAAACATTAGCAATGCAATTGATCTCAAGAGGAATATGAAGATTATAATTAATGGTAATGATTTGAGACGTGTGAAGGACATTACTCAGCAGATGACTCGTAAAGCTCGATCAGAATTCTCAAGCAATTATGGGCAGATCCTAGATTTGTTGCACATCACAGTTGAAGAGCCTGTCTTGAGTGGCCTTGCTCAATTTTGGAACTGTTCTCTGAAATATTTTGAGTTGCCCAACTTGGATATTGCACAGACTATAAAAGAGTATGCTATCATGTTGAGGCTCCCGATAAGCAAGCATCCGAATGTTTATCTTTATGTTGGCCATTGTTTGTCAGAAGGGAAGATAACATAACTGATAGGGGTTCAAGCCAATCAATTAGGCATGGAAAAAAGAGGAGAAACACAAGGCTTGAAGAAGAGTTACCTAGAAGCACATCTTGAGCTTCTAGCATAACAGGGAAGGTGGGATCTTTTTGACAAAACAATGGCACTAAACATCTTTGGGTTAGTGTTATTCTTATTTACCTCAAATGTAGTGGACCAAGCAGCAATAGATGCTTTCTTCAAGTTTGAGAATCATAAGGCAAATCCAATTTCTGCTATTCTCGCTGATACTTTATTGACCATGGAAATTTGCCATAAAAAAAGAGGAGGGATGATTCGATGTTCTGCACATATGTTGTATGTTTGGATCATGACGCACATGGATGTGCATAATCACCTTGGCCTCCTACCTGACCCATTAAGAAATTTTGGTTGTATCCCAGTGAAGCAACAGAAAGCCCATGAATGAAAAAATGAGTTCATGAAGATGGGATAATATTCTTTCAAATGGGTATGCCCTTGATATCATGGGGAAGTAGTTCTCAGTTGTGGCAACTTTTCTAATGTTCCTTTAATGGGCATGAGAGGTTGTATATCCTTTGCATTGGTCTTAGCGCTTAGACAGCTCCAATGGACTCAGCACGTACCCAACGAAGTGTAACTTAGAGGATTCAACTTTTTATATGGGAAAGATGGAAGCACTACCAAGTAGGAAAAGAAAGTCAGGGACACTTGGAAAAATAGTCATAGGGCAGGGGTAAAGGAATTGGGAAAACGTGTAATAATTCTTACTCTTGAGTTCCTATAATGGAGAGAAATAAGGAAAGCGCAAAATAGTACCCCTCAGGTAGTGTTAAGCGATGAAGACCACTCCCAGATTATATCTTAGATGACCACCCAAATAGAAAGGCTGAAAGCGCAAATGCAGTTTTGGGAACAAGGGAAGGAAGCCGCTGAGCTAAAAGTTGTCATCCATACAAGCCGATGCCAGAAGTTAGTCGAAAAGATTGAAGACTTAAAGGATGTACAAGTTGATGTTGCTGAAGTCCGAGCTAAGTAAAAAGGGCAAGGAAATGAAAAGAGGTAGAATTAAGTAAGACTATACTGGAAGTCCAAGAGCTACGGGTGAAGGTAAGTGCTTAAGAAGAAATGATAGAGAAGATTCTGCAAGAAAAAGAAGAATTGGAAGCAAATACTAGAGCATAAGATCAAATAATATAAGCCCTACAAGAATCTCTGATTGAAGTAAAACAACGCTCTGATCAAAGACAAATGTTGGCTACATAATATTATGATTCGCTTGAGGAAGTAAACAGGAAAGCGAGGCATTTGGAGCTAAAAATTCAAGAGCTAGAGCAAGAAAAGGAGCAATAGAGACTTGAAGCCCAAAAGTAACAGATGCAAAAAGAAGAAAGTGAAGGTGTGTAGCAATGAGTAGCTCAAAATGAAGGGACCAAAAAGAATATTGGATGAAGAAATATGTGGACATGTCTAACAACTTGTAATATCACACTACGCAACTGGTTGATCATTTTGAAGAAGTAGATTTTTAGATTTGCCTAAACCCATTGTTACGGCTACCATAAAAAATAGCTGAGTTCATGAAGTATTGTCGAAGTCTTGCTAAAGGTCTTAGGAAGAAACAAACAAAGTTGTTGATGTAATGTTGTTTATGTTACGCTTTGAGGAGACTGAGACCTTGTACTGATGAAATTTAAAATGAATATGAATGATCAGTTGTAGTGTTTTGCTTCAAATATTAATTTTACTATTTTTCACCTAGATACTATTCATTGAGGGGTGAATTCCCCCTTGAATAGGTTGTCAACCATGCTTTCGCCCTGAGATAATTTGTCCTTTAGAGAAAGTACGAGAAACTTGGTATTCAGTGAAAGAATAGTTGCATTGCCTATGAATGTTCAAGAAGATAGCACCCATTGAGGAGAGAACACTCCCTTAGGGTTGTTGTTAACCATATTCTTGTCTAAGGGATGATAAACTCGTAGTGTTGAATATGAGATCCTGCCTTGCTATTGAATGTGTAATGCCCCTTTTTCTTATCCAATACTCGCGAAGAAGGAACGTCACACTATTATATTTATATAATCGTAAAAACACAAGGTAAGATTATACTGTGAAAAATAGTACTTGGTTTGAATTTCCATAAAACCCGATGTATTAATGCTGGTTTAATTTATCTTAAAACTTTCGTCATACTCTTATTGTATTATCATTATTGTATATTTTTTTGTGTGTAAGTCATCGTAAGTAGTACAATAGTAAATTAGAAAAAAATCCCTGTTGTAGCGAAACTTCAAACACTAAATAGTTATAATACAGTCAACAGAAATTAAACCATACATCGGAACTACATTATCATAATTATACGTACAAGTCTGTATTAATTACATTTCCAAAATGTACACAAAAAGCAAAATATATACCTACCCCAAGAGATACAAATATATATATACCCATCAATCCAATAATACGTCAGGCTCCCACAAAAATAAACGGACAGCCATCAGTAGCCATCGATAAAAAAAATAGTCCCTAAGATTGATGAGAACGAGAAGGAACCGTAGATGGATCCTCCTCAGGGTCCTCATTGTCCGACGAGACATCCATCAGAACGATAGAACAACAGGCAAGAGCTCGAGAAGTGGACAAGAAAGAGTCGTCACGTGGGGTATAGTACATATCCGCCCACATGTCTCTCACAGGCAGGTAAAATTCCAGCCATACAAAGGCATGGAAATAAAAAATAGAAGCCTTATAACATCCCCACGCTAAAGACACCGTCAACTCGCCATGGTATACACAATAATCAGTCTGCAAGTTGATATGCCAGCAATCCGGACCACCATAAAAATTGATCCGCACGTAATCAAAGAATCCACGGGGATGAAATGACATCCTCAGCAGCCTTGATCTCAGTCAAGATACGGCCAGAAACCCTGAAACTCAGTGGTTTCCTTGTCCTCCTCACGAATGTCTTCGAGCAATCATAGGGTGACACATAATGGCAGAATATACAGTAAAGAGGTGAGATACTCTTCATTCATTACCAATAATAGCAGCAAGAAACTAAACGGCGCTGAACGCCAAAATAGAACACAATTTATACATTTAAGCACCACAACATTAAAAATTTACAGTGAAAGAAGAATAATAACATTTAAATAACAGAGATACAATCAGCAGTCAACAGTTCAGGTAACCAACAATTTTTACAGAAATAATAATAAGCATGCTTCACAGTTAATAATGCTCATGCTCAATAAGTTATGCGACTGACAACTCACGATGCAAAAGTGTCTTAAAACCTACTCCATGGAGCTAGGCATAAACATTTTTGGAGTGAATAATCAAGGAGTAATACCAGTATATCATTAACCTCAGAAAATATAGTGTGCTTTATTTCATAAAAATGTTTGCTCAATGGCTTATACATGGTACCTCGACAGTTGATCACGATATAGGACAACGTCTCAAACAGGATCGTCGATGTGTCGCATTGGTCTATCCCATGGCCTTAGTGGAGCTACCACTGTCTATTGTGAGACACCCACACCCCGATGCCCCCAGGGTCAACAACATATGATACCTACGCTTAGTCTATTCGCACTTGCACATAGGTGTTATTCAACTCCTAGGCCCACACGGCCTTTCTAACAGTGTCCAACGGACGACACATATGCATGACGACACAATGTCAAATCATGTATGTTTATCATAGTCATGTAACAGTATCATTTCATCAGAATATTTTCACGGTACGTAACCATCAAGTATTTAGCCCACAAGGGGGGTCCACAATCACTTAGAATCATATTCTGTATCAATCCAATTTTCCAGAGTACATTCGCCATCATGGTCCACATCATGGAATCCACTTTTTCAAGTTATAAGCCATTCGACTAAATGTGACAACATTGGGTTACTTTAATCCTTTAAATTCGTGTCATTCAAGGGTCTTTGAATTTTTATTCTTTCATCGCATTAGGCATTAACTCCTTACCACTAATTCTCTTAATCCCATTAGTTCATTAAAGTCAAATCATTTCCATATTAATCAAGCCAAGGCCGTGGTCCTCATTAGGCTCTCAAGTCCAATATTTGTCTTCATTTTTATGCATTAGTGTATCATTATTAATTCATTTTATGTATTAATTTCATGTTCTCCCAAAACTCACACACTCATGTTCTTTCTCTTGAGTAGGATTCTCAATTTTACCAAATTAAGCCTTTAATCAATTATGTTTGCATATTATGAATTCCTAATGGTCTTCTAATGTCCAATTTATCAATTACTCCATCCAAGTCAAAATTCTTCACCATTGTTCCCCTCCATGGCCGTGAGCCTCACAAATTTAGGGTTCAAGGATTTTCATTTCTTCATTAGTCCTTAATCACTCTATTAATACCAATCCATTAAGCTTTAAAATTTTAAACACCAACACCCCACCAAAGAGGGTGTGGCTGTGAGCCTCCATGCCTCAAGCAAGAGGCTTTTGTCCCAACCTCATCAATTTCAATCCATCACAATTTTTACAATGGCAACAAGAATCAAATCTATCTAACAAATTAATTAAAAGAATAAAAATTTAAAGAATCAATTATAAGAAAAATGAAATAGCAAGAGTAACCCCTATTAGGGTTTCTCACAAATCTTCAAACAACAAGTTTCCAACCACCATTTTTGGTTGAATAGAGTGGTCTCCCTCTTA
Organism: Ormosia emarginata; assembly: GCA_029884605.1. Taxonomy (NCBI): domain Eukaryota; kingdom Viridiplantae; phylum Streptophyta; class Magnoliopsida; order Fabales; family Fabaceae; genus Ormosia; species Ormosia emarginata. The sequence continues at coordinate 5,710,837 of JAQQTP010000056.1, read as the reverse complement.
CCAAAGAGGAGAGCACGAAAATAGCCTCCAAAGTGCTCCTTGTGATTTCGGTTTTTGGCTCCTCAAAACCCTAGAAAACAACCTCAAAGAATCAACACCATATCTTGAAAAGAAAGCATCCTTGACCATGAAAATGGTCTTGGAACACGAAAAGGAGAAGAGAAGAGAAGAAAGTTGTGACTTTTACCTTAAAGTCTCAAACTTTGATCTTGAAGAAGGATGGTGAAGATGAAAGATTTTGATGTAGGGTATGAAAGAAAAAAGACTTAGAATGATGAAGAGAAGCTAGAAATGAAATTAATGAAGCAAGAAAACGAAAATGGTGATGGTGGAAGTGGTAACCCGAAATGGAGAAGAAGAGAAAATGGAAGATTTTGGTGAAACTTTGTGAATGAAAGTGGTAGAGATGATGATGGAGAGTAAGGATATGTGGTTGATGAAGAGAAAAGATGAAGAGATAAAAAAGAGGAGGGGCTGGATTTTCAGATGGCAATGGTGTTTTTAGAGAGAATGGAGAGCAAAGAAGAAGATGAAGTGGTAGAGAGAGAAGTGGTAGGGTAAGAGTGTTGAGATAGTTTTGGAGAATTAGGTTAAAGTGATGCAAACAAAATTTTCCCCCTTTTACTTGGAGTGTGCCGCGGCAATGGAGAGAGAGAAGAGGGAAAATGACAAGCTTCTCAAGCAAGCTAAGGGTAGTCATGTCATTTTTAGGTCAAAGCTTCTAGAAACTTGATTAAAATAGCAATATATTTGAATTAAAGTGGATTTATTATGACATAAAATAGATTACATTGGGATAAGGTGATATGATTTTTATTACATGCTATTATCCAGTGGATAATAGTTACAAGTCGACAGAAGTCAGTATTAATTAATCTGACAGATGAATTTCACACATCGTTGTCTAGTTTTTATCTGTTAGAATTTTCTCGTAAAACATAAAACTTCATGAACTGTGTCCGACCTCAGGTTCAGTAAGATCCCCCGTCGACATTTTCATAGTTCAAGGTTCTCAGAGAAAATACCTCGTTTCTCCGGCTCCGCTTAATGCGTACGTAAAACGAGGAATACATTAAAATATTCAGCGTTTCCTAAAAATTCTCAAAAAATTTTCAAAAATTACAAATGTTATAAAACGACTATTCGTCCTATAATTTTTCAATTTTTGGAACGTTACAGTTATTTTCCCGACTTTGTCCAATGTGCACGCAAAATAAGAAATATATTAAAATATTCCGCGTTCTCAGAAAAATCCAAAAAAATTCCAGAAAATCATAAATATTATAAGATGAATATCGATAGCAAAATAAATAAATTTTGGGGTGTTACAACTCTCCCCAACAAATAAGAATTTTGTCCTCGAAATTTTTCATACCTTAAAATAATTCGGGATATTGCTCCTTCATTTTGTCCTTTAGTTCCCATGTTGCATCTCTAGTTGCTTCGTTCTAAATTACTTTCACCAGCGCAATGTCTTTCCCTCTGAGTTGCTTTATCCTCCTATCCTCAATCCTTACAGGAGTTGTCTCATAAGTCAAGTTTTCCTTTAATTGTACCGAATCAGGTGCTATGACATGATCAAGACTTAGAACATATTTTTTGAGTTGTGACACATGAAAGACATTATGGAGATTTGAAAAAAAAAAGGGGTAAAGCTATTTGGTAAGCAACTGGACCTACCCGATGAAGAATTTGGTATGGTCCAAGGAATTTTGGAGTGAGTTTTCTAGATTTGAGAACACGACCGACCCCAATCGTAGGTGTGACTTTCAAGAAGACATGCTCTCCTTCTTCGAACTCAAGAGGTTTCCTTCTTTTGTCCGCATAACTCTTTTGCCGACTCTGAGCCGTTCTCATTTTCTCCTGAATCACTTTGACCTTTTCGGTTGTCTGCTGAATAAGTTCAGGTCCAACGGTAAGTCGTTCTCCATCTTGATACCAACACAGATGTGTTCGACACCTTCGTCCATATAGAGCCTCATAGGGTGCCATCCCTATACTTGAATGATAACTGTTGTTGTAGGTGAATTCTACCAACGGTAAGATTTCATCCCAACTTCCAGTCTGCTTTATAGCATAAGCTCTCAACAAATCTTCTAACGACTGAATTGTTCTTTTTGATTGACCATCATTTTGTGGATGGTATGCAGAACTTAATCACAATTTCGTTCCCATAGCCTCTTGAAGACTCTGCCAAAACTTCGATGTAAACCTCAGATCTCTGTCAGAAATAATACTTATGGGTACACCATGAAGTCTGACAATTTTACCAATATATATCTGAGTCAACTTATCCAACGGATATCTTATGTTGATCGGCAAAAAGTGGGTGTAACACCCCAAAATTTACTTTTCTACTATCAAAATTCATTCTAAAATATTTGTGATTTTCTGAAATTTTTCTGGAATTTTCTGAGAAAGCGAAATATTTTAATATATATTTCTCATTTTATGTATGTACTGAGTGGAACCGGAGAAATGAGATATTTTCTACAAAAGCCTTAAAATATGGAAACGTCGACGGGGGATGTTACTAAACCTGAGACCAGACACAGTTTACAAGGTTTTACGTTTTTTGAGAAATTTTAATAGATAAAATAATAAACATTGCGAAGAAACTATCTGTCAGATTTGTTAATGCTGACTTCTGCCAACTATAACTATTGTCCAATAAATAATAACATGTAATAAAAATCTTATCACATTATTCAGAATTTACCTTGTGTCAAGCCCCTTTAGCCTTATTTTCAAAATAAAAAAAGAGTTGATTAAAAGCCCATTGTAGGAAGCTTCCAAGAAGTTTCCATGTGGACACATTTTTCTCTCTCTTCCCTCCTCACTCTTCTCCACAATAGAGAGGTAATATTGGAACCCAATATTCACTTTCATCTTCCTAATATTTTCTCTCTTCTCATTCTCTTCAAACACCCTTTTTTCTCCTCTTCTCTTCTTTTCTCCACCATGCACCCATTTCTCTGAGACATTCACCATTTCTTACTTCATCATCAAAGATTTCTTGCTTCTTGCACCATTCCAAGACCATTCTCTTTTGTGGCCATCCTTTGGTTCTTCTTCTTCTTCTTCTTCTTCTTCTTCTTCTTCTTCTTCTTCTTCTTCTTCCACTATCCACCATTGAAGCTAAAGCTTTGAGCTTGGAGGTAAAGTCTTCACCTTTCTTTCACTTTCTTCTCATTTTCATTTTTCTTGGTCACCTATGTGATCAAGAACTCATTTTTCCATGGTTTGAGTGGACATTATGGAAATCACTCACATTGGTGTTCTTCTTGAAGGGAAAATGAAAATCTAGGGCAAGAAGAGGTAACACCTTGTGTTGTCTTCCAAATAGGTAAGAGGGAGATGATCCTCTTCAACCAATCTTGGTAGTAAGGGAATGTCTTGTATGTGTGTTGTTATTGATTTCTGAATCCATGTATAAAGTTCTCTCATTTTTATGTTGTCCTTCATGATAGTGCATTTTGTTGGGTTTGTATGATTTATTGATGCTTCTTGCATGATTTGAAGATATATTTGAGTAACTTGTTGATTAAATATGATAATGATTGGTTTGGTTTGAGTTAAAGGACCTGGAGAACTCTGTTTTCTGCAAGATTACGCGTGGTAATCGATTACACGAGGCTTGTAATCGATTACCAAGCTCTTAAGGGTATGAAATCGTGATTCTGGAAATCTGGTAATCGATTACGCCTTGTGTGTAATCGATTACAAAGATTCTGTCTAGCTTGTAATCGATTACAAGAGTGGTGTAATTGATTACCAAGCCTCTGATGTCACGAAGTGGTGCTTCTGGGAATCACGTAATCGATTACGGAGGTTCTGTCCGATTGGTAATCGATTACCAGGGTTGTGTAATCGATTACCGAGCCCTTGAAGTTACGAATTGTGGTTCTGGGAATCATGTAATCGATTACAATGAGATTGTAATCGATTACAGAGATTCTGTTATGCTGGTAATCGATTACCAGGGTGATGTAATCGATTACCAAGACCCAAAAATGAGATTTTTGAGCTAGAAATGATTGAAATTATGGTTCTTTGTCCTTTGTAACTCAAACATAACCTAAAAAACCCTGGATTCAAGGATTTTACTTTACCTAAATGCGATAGGAACATGTATTCATACCAATAGAGAAGAGATGATTTTGAAAATGGAATTCTTGGATCCATGACATGGGAATTGTGGTATGCGTGTAATAAGGAACATATATTGATGCTGAGAATTATTGATGCAAGTGTGATTCCCTATGTGGGTTATGTACTTATTGATTTAGTACTCTATGAGATAAGAATGATGATATGCCATTGAGGCAATGTTTTTAATAAATGTATTGTTGATATGTCATGTTGGACATTGAATAATGCTTATATGCCATTGAGGCAATGCTTATGTTAAATGCATCATTGATGAACTTACATGATTGGACATTGTGTCATCATGCATGTGGGTTGTCCGTTGGACATTGTTGAGAAGGCTATGTTGCCTAGGAGTTTGAATAACACCTTTGTGCGGGTGCGAGTAGACTAAGCGTAGGTGTCATATGTTGTTGACCTTGGGGGCGTTGGGGTGTGGGTGTCTCACAATAGACAGTGGTAGCTCCACTGGGGCCGTGGGATAGACCAATGCGACACACCAACGATCCTGCCTGAGACGCTGTCTTATATCGCGATCAACTGTTGAGGTACCATGTATGAGCCATTGCGCAAATAATTTTATGAAAGAAAGCGCACTGTATTTTAAGGCTACTGATATACTGGTATTACTCCTTGATCATTCACTCCGAAAATGTTTACGTCTAGCTCCATGGAGTAGGAACTTTGGTACCCTTGTTGCATTGTGAGTTGTCAGTCACATGGTCCATTGAGCATTTATCATTGGATAATGTGTTTACTATCATGACTGCGATATTTATTTGACTATTGGTGATGCTAATGTTGCTAGCTGGTTATGGGTAATGTTAACTATTGTTCTTTGCTGCCTTACTCTCATTAATTGCTTTCGGGTATTACTGCACTTGTATGTATTAACTGTGTTTTATGTAGGCATTCGATGCCGTTTATTTTCTTGCTGCCATGTTGGTACTGAAAGCTGGGAATCTCACCTCTTTCGGTAATTTCTCTATTTTGTATTTTGGTTGGATCGTGTGCTCTCGAGAAGACGCTCGTGAGGAGGACAAGGAAGCCATTGAGTTTCAGGGTTTCTGGCCTTATCTCGACTGAGATCGAAGTTGTTGAGGATGTCATTTCGGCTCCGTGGACATTTTGGCTACGTGCAGATCAACTTTCTTGGAGGTCCGGACTGCTGGCATATCAACGTGCAGACTGATCGATGTGTATACCACGGCGATGTGACGGTGTCCTTAGCGTGGAGACGTTATGACGCTCATATTCTAGATTTTCATGCTTTTGTATGGCTGGAGTTCTATATGCCTGTGAGGGACATATGGGGTGAAATGTATTATACCCCTCGTGCGGATTCCTTTTTGTCTACTGCCCGGGCTCCTGCCCGCTGTTCTGTCGTCCCGATGGATGTCTCGTCGGACAACGAGGACCCTGAGGAGGATCCATCTACGGTTCCTTCTCATTCTAGGCAGTCTTAGGGTTAGTTTTAATTGATGGCTACTGATGGCTATCCGTTTATTTTGAGGGAGCCTGATGTATTACTGGATTAGTGGGTATATATATATTTGTATCTCTTGGGATAGGTACACATTTTGCTTTTTGTATATTTTTAGAAATGTAATTTAAACAGGCTGGTATTTCTGGTACAAAGTATGTATATATCTATATTGTAAATGGTCGTATGTTTCATTTCACGTTGATTTCACTTTGACCTTTTTGACAGAAGTTTTATTGGAAAGAGGAACTTTTAATTTTAACTTAATCACGCGATATATTCATAAACAGGTGTATATGTACATTAAATGAAAGTTTTAACCGGATTCATGTTAAGTAAACAAAAAGAAAAAAAAATGTTCAAATTTTTCGTAATCATCTTTATGTTGTTTCACAATAGTGCGACGTTCCTTCTTCTTACCCATTATGACTAAGGGAGAAAAAGGGGCGTTACAGTGGGCTGATTTTGTAAGTTAATCCATAATTACCCATATTGAGTCATATCGTTTCCTTGTCCTTGGCAACCCGTCAACAAAGTGCATGGCGATACTATCCCATTTCCACTTGAGAATAGCCAATGGTTGTAACATTCCAGCTGGTCGTTGATGTTCAATCTTCGTCTTCTGGTAAACCAAACAAGATGATACGCATCTAGCAATATCTCTTTTCATTCCATTCCACCAAAATAATTTCTTCAAGTCTTGATACATTTTGGTCATACCCGGATGCATACTCAACTACTCGAATGAGCATGTTCAAGTATGTACTTCCTGAGTTCCTCATCCTTAGGCACACAGATTCTACCTTGGAATCTCATAATTCCATCATTTCCTTCCTTCAATGTTGACACACTGCCCTACTGTATCAGCTCTCTTTCCTCTTGTAGGAACTTGTCGACCTTCTGTTTCTCTCGAATATCATCCATTAAATCATTCGAGATTGTGACCATATTCATGCAGATTTTTCTCGGTGTCAACTTCACAAACGACCATATGCCTCTGAATTGTTCTATTAGATCTTTTTCTCTAATCATCATGGCAGAAACACTGACCGTCTTCCTACTCAAAGCATCGGCAACTACATTTGCTTTTCCAAGATGATACTGAAGTTAGAAATCGTAGTCTTTCAGAAATTCTAGCCATCTTTGTTGCCTTATATTCAGCTCCTTTTGATCATATAGGTATTTCAAACTCTTGTGGTCACTGAAGACATTGAATGTTGCTCCATACAAGTAATGCCTCTATATCTTCAATGCAAACACCACGGCAGCTAACTCCAAATCATGCGTTGGGTAGTTCTTCTCATGCACTCATAATTGTCTTGAGGCATAAGCCACCACTTTTTCATTTTGCATAAGAACACACCCCAAACCTTGATGTGAAGCATCACAGTACACTTCAAATGGTTCATTTGGATTCGGTAAAACTAACATGGGTGATGTAGTTAGTTTCCTTTTTAACTCTTGGAAACTTTCTTCACAGGAATCTGTCCATTCAAAAGCTTGATCCTTTCTGGTGAGTTGAGTGAGCGGTCCGGCGATTTTGGAAAATCCCTCAATAAATCTTCGGTAATATCCGACTAATCCCACGAAGCTTCGGACTTCCGTTACCGTCATTGGTCTTTCCCATTGTAACACTACTTCTACCTTTGCAGGATCCACAACAATTCCTTCCTTCGAGATCACACGACCCAAGAATTTCACTTCGTCTAACCAAAACTCACACTTGGACAACTTAGCATACAACTTTCTCTCCTTCAAAATCTGGAGAACTACACTGAGATGCTCAACATGATCCTCCTGATTTTACGAATAGATTAGGATATCATCGATGAAAACAACGACGAATCTGTCCAACTAAGGATGAAAGATCCTATTCATATAGTCCGTGAATACTGCATGTGCATTAGTCACACCAAAAGGCATCACCAGGTACTCGTAATGTCCATATCGAGTACGAAAAGCCATTTTGGGAATATCTTCCACTTTCACTCTGATTTGGTGATAACCCGATCACAGATCGATCTTTGAAAACACAGCTGCTCCCTTTAATTGGTCCATCAAGTCATCTATCCTCGGCAATGGATACTTATTCTTGATCGTGACTTTGTTCAACTGGAGATAATCCACGCACAATCTTGAAGTACCATCTTTCTTCTTAACCAATAACACAGGTGCTCCCTAGGGTGACACACTGGGTCTCACAAATTGTTTTTCCAGAAGCTCTTCCAACAGCTTCTTAAGTTCCACTAGCTCTGCTGGAGCCATACGGTAAGGTGCTATGGAAATAGGGCCAGCTCCTGGTACCAAGTCAATGGCAAATTCGATCTCTCGTTTCGGTGGCAAGCCAGGTACATCATAAGGGAAAACTTCAGGAAATTCTCGTACAATAGAGATTGCATCCACATTAACTTTACTCTCGACTTTCAAAGAAGATAATGGCATGTATCCTTGAGCTCCTTCTTTCAAGAAAGCTTTCACTTGGTTGGTGGTCAAAAATCTAGAATCCTTATCCAAAGGAAAAACTATTGTTATTCTAGAACAGTCTAACAGGATATGGTTAGCAGATAACTAATCCATTCCTAATATCACATCTAATTGAGATAATGGTAAACAGATTAAATCGACAGAAAAGATTCGACCTTCCACAATTAAAGGACAATTTAGACAGACTTTAGCAGTAACAACTGTTACCCAAGTGACTTCAGTACTCAAGAGGGGGGTGAATTGAGTAATTAAAAAAAATCTTCGCAAACCCTTTTTAATACAAATTTCTTGAAGCAATATAATTAATATGTGTAAAGATGATAAAATGCTTGAAGAACAGAAAATAAACAATTAAACAGTAATAAATAAATTACAATAAATAAAGAGATAAAGGAAAGAAGAGCAGGCACAATATTTATCCTGGTTCGACCACCAACCACTTGTGGCCTACGTCCAGTCCCCGAAACACAGTTCGAGATTTTTTACTATTCAAGACAAGCTTAAAATAGGTGCTTGCAACCGTTGCAATAAAGAGCACTTTTCACACACAGGGCAACTCTACCCTTGTGCTAAAGCCTCAGCTTGCAGGGATACCTCACCCTCACACAAACCTTAGAGGGATACCTCACCCCCTTTGAAGGATACCTCACCTTCTTTACAGCAAGGGATACCTCACCCTTTTACTGAGGGATACCTCACCCTCACAATATATAGAAATAAAGAATAGATGAAGAAGAAACTCTCTCTAAGAGCAAATAATTACAAATTGAAGCACTAAGGAGCTTTGTCACAGATATCTCAAAGATTCAATGTTAAGAGCATAGAAAAAGAGAGGAAATTGTGTAAAACTTGTTTTCAACAAAGCAAGAAATAATCAGAATATTCGGGGGTTCATCAGAGGTGTCCCAGGCCTCTATTTATAGAGCTTGTAGAAGAAAATGGCCGTTGGGAGCATTAATTTGACATTAATTGATTTTAATTCTCGTATGAATTCAAAAGCCAAAATCTGATTCCCGTGGGTTATTCGAATACCAGGAGGAGGTATTCCAATACCTCATTAAAAAGGCATGTTTCGAAATCAGGGTATTCGAATACCATATGGGGTATTCGAATGCCTCATTTAAAAAGGTTCATTGTAAAACTAGGATATTCGAATACCATATGGGGTATTCGAATGCCTCTGTTTTGGCACAATGTAACAGTGAAAGTATAAGTTACGAATCGGAGTTATTCGAATACTATATTGAGGTATTCGAATACCTCATTAAAAAAATTCGTTAAAAAACCTTTCTAAATTGCTTGAAATGCTTATTTTTAGTTTCTAAAAGCTTTGATCTTTCAAAAGTGATTTTAAAACTTCAGTTTAATTTAAGAAATAGATTATTTTAGATCTTTTAAAATTAACCCTTGAGATATCTAATTGACAGCTCCATACATGATAGATCCTAAGTCCTAAAGCTCATCTTTAAACACTTGGACTTGGTCTTCTCATCATCTTCATGTTTGTCTTCACGTTTGTTATCATTAAAACTATTGTCCATGATAGCTAGCCAATTACATTCTCCCCCTTTTTGATGATGACAAACTAACATTTGAGAAAAGAATTAGTTCATATAAATTGGAATTTACAAAGTTATTTAGAGATACTTACTCCCCCTTTTTTTCATAAGAGGTGATTTATATCAGAGATGTGCACAACAACTCTCCCTTACTTTTGGAATTCAATTTCCATTTTTGTCTTACCAAACTTTTACTTTTTCTCCCCCTGACTTTTCTCAAATAAATAATTCAAGCTTTTTCTCCCCCTTTTGTCATGATAAAAAAGATGGGGCTTGATAAAGTATAAGGTAAACAGAGTATATGCCAATCCAACAAGATATATTATAGTATACAAGAATAGCAACGGAGTATAATTTTATGAATTTAGCAAGATAAGCATAATATTCAGCACATAAGCAAAGATACATTCATGCATTAAACAATTTATTGCTTTTTATTATCATCAAAACAGTCATTACATTTATCAAGAAAATAACTTATATTTGATACCACATGTTATTAAAATGTTAACACTCACTTGTTACCAAAAAGTAAGATCTTTACCACTTGTTATTAATTTCTTATAAATCTGCCATCTATTAAGAGAATCATAGATATTTTTACTTTGATAGAATATGCTATAGGGATCAGAGCATTGTATAGAACTAACATAATTTGCCCTATATGCAATGACAAAATAATAATATCCAATTTGGCACTTTTGTCAATGCTAAGCATATTACTAAAAAAAAAAATTTAATCATTTAAGATCAATTAATCAATGAGTATCATACAATCCATAAAGAATATCACAATCGCTTAGAGATAGAGATACTTATTGAATTAGATGAAGAGAGATGCTTCTTTGTAATGTTCTTCATTTATTGGTCCTTTAGGTTTGAGCTTTCTTCCATTTAGTATTTCATTCCATTGTTCTTGAAGAAAGTCTCCTCACGTCCTCTTCATTCATTTCCCTCAAGTTGAATAATTTTTATTTAAGAGTTTGCTTGAGGTAGTTAGACCCCTACAAAACAATTCAAAGCATTTTCTTTGGTATCCATTAATTTTTTTTTTGGATCCATAAAGGTTAGTCAAACTTATAAGCAAGTAAATCATTCGAAATAATAAATCAAAAATAACAAATGAGTTCACAAGGGTAAAAGATATTGCATTGATTAATTTGGTCAATTAACCACTTGTTTGTTACCACTTGTTATTACATTCATACCACTTGTTGTATTTGTTCATATATTTATTAAAACAGTAGCTAATTACATTAAGCATTTACCTTACAAAGAATTAAATATGCAGCATGACCTTGAGAAAAAGGAGGGGCAAGAACATGCTAAGAAATATGCATTTAAGAATATCATGTAGTTTTCATTTAAGGTACAAAACATAGGCTCAAAAACTAAGATGTATTTTATCTAAAGCATGTTATTTATAGTTAGAATATATTTGCATTGCATATGCAAAGAAAAAAAAAAGGCAGAAACGAAACAGAGAACACGATGTAAAACTGATTTTCAGCCATGTGGTATTCGAATACCTCTTGCTGTATTCGAATACCCACCACAATTTATAAGCTCCTGAAAGAGCAAGTATTCGAATGCCTTGGAAGGTATTCGAATACTCCAGATAGCATGTGACAAGTACTGATAAAGATGTCTCAGGTTATTCGAATACATATTTAGGTATTCGAATGCCCTTGCTTATAAAACCACAAGAACTCTGTACTGATGTATGGTATTCGAATACCATGGGAAGGTATTCGAATAGACCTATCAGAAAAAAACATAGATTTTCACGTACAAGGTAATGGTATTCGAATGCAAAAAATAGTTATTCGAATAACTTAAACAGGAAAGCATATATATATGTCCAGAACTACATGTTTGAGAGACGAAAACCTTACCCGATGATGGAAACAAAAAAAATACCGTAAGAGAGCTTGCCTTATTATTTGCCATTATTTTCTTATCTGTTCCAATGATTAAGAGCTTATTTCATGGTTGCAACTTCAAGCTTCATGGAAAGAAGGAAGAGAGCTTAAAGTTATTTCCGGTCTTGTGCTCGCAGTAGGCACTTTCAAAAATGTCGAAGTCAGTTCTAGGCTTTCAAGCACACCTGCAACACAATCTAATTTTTGGTTTTTGGTACCCAAATTTTCTTGGGTCCTTGAGTGTTAGTTTTGGGCAATGTACCCTTTGGAACCCAAACCATTTTTGTCCTAATTTTTGTGTTAACATTCTTTCTTGCATTGCATGTTGAAGCACTGTGACCCTTCTTTCCACAATAGAAACATTTAATAAATGGACTACTGGAAGTTCTTGAATAAACAAAGAAATTTTTATAAGATTTATGCTGATTTTTCGGATTATAACTAATTCCATCTTTTTCAAAAACAACCCTTTGTTTTCCTAATATGATATTTAAATTATCTCTTCCGAGAGTGAATTTGGCAAGAGTGTTCTTTAAATCTTCAATTTTTTTTTCAAGTATATGACATGAAGAACAAGAATACGAAGTAGAAGCATGTGAGGGATGAGATGAGCATGCATCAATAATTCCCAAAGTTTCATTTTCAATTTTTAATTCTTCAATCTCTTTATTTAAAATAAGAATTTGATTTTCTAGAGAAGAGATTTTTTTCTTAGAAGAAGAAATTTGTTTTGTGAGTTTTAAAGATTCGTCATGCAATTCTTTAAAGGCATCTTGTAACTCATCATAAGAAGGCATTAAAGTAGTATTAGAACTTACCTTATTTTCGCTTTCTTCTTCTTCTCCTTTGGCCATGAGACAAAGTTGAGCTTCTTCGTATTTGAAATTTGTCAGATTGAATCCATGTCGTTTTCATCCCATGCTATATAGGCTTTTCTTCCTTTTCTTTCCTTGAAGGGCTTCTTTTCAAGTCTCTCTTTCTTCTTTTGGTAAACTGGGCATTCCATTTTCATGTGGCCAGGCTTGCACATTCATAGCAAGTAGGAGTTGATGAAGCTCCTTCGCCTTTGTAATAAGTCTTCTTCGGAGGGAAGGGAGGTCTTCTTTGCATTCCCTTTTTCCTGAGAAATTTATCAAATTTTTTAACTAACAGACTAAGATTTTCTTCGTTTACCTCAAAGTTTTCTGAGCCTTCTTCATCTTCTTCATCATCATTGTCGATTGTTGAGGAAGTGGCTTTGAGTGCTATCCCCTTTTTCTTTTTATCGTTTTCTTTGCTTTGACTTAATCTGCTCAGTTCTAGTTCGTGCTCATGAAGCTTTCCAAAGAGGGTAGCCAAAGACATTGTTGACAAGTCCCTCGATTCTGATATGGCTGTTACTTTGGCTTGCCAAATCCTGCTAAGACATCTCAACACTTTGTTAATCAAATCTTCGTTAGTAAAATTCTTTCCTAATGATGCAAGATGATTAACAATGTAGGTGAACCTCTTTTGCATTTCTTGAATGCTTTCTCCTTGGTTCATTCTAAACAATTCATATTCGCGAGTTAGAGAATTGATTCTCGACCTCTTTACCTCACTAGTACCCTCATGGGTAACTTGTAAAGTGTCCCACATTTCTTTAGCGGTTTTGCAATTTGAAATTCTAAAAAACTCATTATACCCCAAAGCAGTGGTAATGATGTTTTTGGCTTTTAAATTATATTAAACTTTTCTTTTATCCACATCAGACCAATCACTTCTAGGTGTCTCGGTTTTTACACCATTGACAACGCGTGTAGGTATAAATGCGCCATTTTCGACAGCATCCCACACATCTAGATCAATAGCCTCGATAAAGATTTTCATTCTTTCCTTCCAATATGCATAACCATCCATTGAAAAGGGTGGTCGATTTATGGAAGTTGCTTCGAAAAACCATTTGATGAAGCCATGTACTCTTGAAGCGGCTAAGCTCTTTATACAAGAGTCTAGCTACGATACCACTTGTTACCCAAGTGGCTTCAGTACTCAAGAGGGGGTGAATTGAGTAATTAAAAAAAATCTTCGCAAACCCTTTTTAATACAAATTTCTTGAAGCAATATAATTAATATGTGTAAAGATGATAAAATGCTTGAAGAACAGAAAATAAACAATTAAATAGTAATAAATAAATTGCAATAAATAAAGAGATAAAGGAAAGAAGAGCAGACACAATATTTATCCTGGTTCGACCACCAACCACTTGTGGCCTATGTCCAGTCCCCGAAACACAGTTCGAGATTTTTCACTATTCAAGACAAGCTTAAAATAGGTGCTTACAACCGTTACAATAAAGAGCACTTTTCACACACAGGGCAACTCTACCCTTGTGCTAAAGCCTCAGCTTGCAGGGATACCTCACCCTCACACAAACCTTAGAGGGATACCTCACCCCTTTGAAGGATACCTCACCTTCTTTACTAACAAGGGGATACCTCACCCTTTTACTGAGGGATACCTCACCCTCACAATATACAGAAATAAAGAATAGATGAAGAAGAAACTCTCTCTAAGAGCAAATAATTACAAATTGAAGCACTAAGGAGCTTTGTCACAGATATCTCAAAGATTCAATGTTAAGAGCATAGAAAAAGAGAGGAAATTGTGTAAAACTCGTTTTCAACAAAGCAAGAAATAATCAGAATATTCGGGGGTTCATCAGAGGTGTCCCAGGCCTCTATTTATAGAGCTCGTAGAAGAAAATGGCCGTTGGGAGCATTAATTTGACATTAATTGATTTTAATTCTCGTATGAATTCAAAAACCAGAATCTGATTCCCGTGGGTTATTCGAATACCAGGAGGAGGTATTCGAATACCTCATTAAAAAGGCATGTTTCGAAATCAGGGTATTCGAATACCATATGGGGTATTCGAATGCCTCATTTAAAAAAGTTCATTCTGAAACTAGGGTATTCGAATACCATATGGGGTATTCGAATGCCTCTGTTTTGGCACAGCAGAAAATATCAGTTACGAATCAGGTTATTCGAATACCATATTGAGGTATTCGAATACCTCAGTTAAAAACAATCATTAAAAAACCTTTCTAAATTGCTTGAAATGCTTATTTTTAATTTCTAAAAGCTTTGATCTTTCAAAAGTGATTTTAAAACTTCAGTTTAATTTAAGAAACAAATTATTTTAGATCTTTTAAAATTAACCTTTGAGATATCTAATTGACAGCTCCATACATGATAGATCCTAAGTCCTAAAGCTCATCTTTAAACACTTGGACTTGGTCTTCTCATCATCTTCATGTTTGTCTTCACGTTTGTTATCATCAAAACTATTGTCCATGATAGCTAGCCAATTACAACAACAAGTTTTGCAGTAGGAGTCAAACCAATCAAATCAAAAGGTAAAGAAGACACAGGCAGTCCAAGTTTTTTCACACAGTCATATGAAATGAAAGAATGAGTAGCACCAGAATCATACAGTACAATTAAAAGATTACCTTCGATGATACCTTCTTCTTGTATCAGATCCTCAGATTTAGAGGCCTCAGTACCACTCAGGGTATAGACTCTGCCTCCAGCTTGCGGTTTAGAAGTCTTAGCAGCATTGACGGATGGTTCCGGCTTGGTCTGGTTACAGTCTCGAGAAACATGACCAGGTTTCTCGCACCGAAAGCAAATAATTCCTTTGATTATGCAGTCTCTTGTAAAATGCTCCTTTCCACACTTCATGCATCTCGGCGTAGACACTGCATTCTGACCTGCCCTTCCCGGACTTCCAGTTGGACTTCCTCCTTGAGGTCTTTGTGGCTGTTGGCTTCCAGATGGTCTGGAATAGGGCTTCTTTTGATAACGACTTGCGTTACCACCACCTCCTCTTTGGGACCGAACGGGCCCAAAATTTCTATTTCTTGCCTCAAGTTCTTGTTCCACACTTTCCAATCAACAGCATGTGTCAAGTAGCTCGAAAAACTGAGTAATCTTCAAAGCTATCACAATTTTCTTCACCTCATGCCTCAGGCCTTCCTCAAACTTTCGGCATTTCCAGATTTCATTAGGTTGAAGTTGAAAATAGGTCAAAAATCTGGACAAGTTCTCAAACTTGGCAACATACTCGCTCACAGTCATGCCTCCTTGTCGCAACCTCAGAAATTCCATTTCTTTTGCATGCCTAGCCCTTTCAGGGAAATACTTGTTTAAGAACCTTTCTTTGAACACCTCCTAAGTTATCACTCTGTCTGCAGCTTGCAGCAACCTTTGTTCCCCAGTCCACCAATGCTCAGCGTCTCCTATCAGCATGTATGCAGCAAAGGTCACCTTTCTATCATCAACACAATTCATACCAGCAAATATTTTCTCCAGCTCTTGGATCCATAATGTAGCTTTCTCTGGATCAAACTCCCCTTTGAACTGTGGAGGGTTAGCACGACGAAATCCCTCTAAGTTTTGAACATCCACCGTAGCTTCTAGTTGTTGTGCAGCTCTAGCCTGTTGTTAAGCTGTCTGCTGGTTTTGCTGTAGCATTGCCTCAGCCATCTTTTGTATTGCCTCTATGGTAGCAGCCATATCACCTCTACGAGCCATCACTTCTTTTCAAATTAAACTACGCAAAACACAGAGAAAGTCAGATGTATCCTTATGAATACCAAGTAATCACAAAAATGCACCAAAATCACCCATAAAACAACTAATCACAATAGGGCCTTCATACCCATCTTTTAAAACCTAAGGTTCATCAAGAACATGATCAAAGCTTGAATTTTTATCATGCAACCATAGCATAAAAGCATAAACTTTGTTCAACATCTCAAAATACTCACAAAAATCATCAATCCGTCATTTTCAAGAAATAAGAACAGATGAAACAAGGATGAACAAAGCTTAAGAAAATTTCCCCCTACCTAGCTTGTGACAACTTTCCTTTGTCCTCTCTTGTTCCTCCTTCCCTTAAGCTCCTTCTTGCTTTTGATTTCCCTCCTTCCTCTATTGGTCACGTTAAAATAGAGAGAATAGGGAGTGTGTGGAATGAAAAATTTGAGAATAGAGAAAGAGAGAGATAGAGATATGAGAGAGGTGGAGAAAATGAAGAAAGAGAGAAAATATCTAGCATTGGGTAAAAAGTAGCTGCTTGCTACAGTAATTGGGTTGTGGAATAGGGCCAAAAGGGGAAAATTTAACTGTTAACCTTATATCTACTAAGGGTACTTCAGTCTCTCAAAAATAAATTTTTCACCTTCCATAATTATCGTAGAAAATTGTAGATTTCACTCCTAAAACCCTTTCCTTCCACTTTCCTTCCATTCCTTTTACCCCATTCCACTTAAATGGCTAAATCTTTATGAAGAATGAAGAATATATAAATAGGGGTAGCTGTTGGGACGTCGTTCTAAGCTCCTCCACTTACCATTCCAGGCTTGGACCTTTCAACCCACTTCAGAACTTCTTAGAAAGTAGACATTTTTTGCCAAAAATTTCAGTTGAGAAAGATCATCCAACCAAGGTATCTGATTGAAACTTTTTGCTTTAGCTAGCCTTTAGAGTGTTTTAGATTAATTATGCGTCTTGAGCTGGTTAATTTTCTGAATTAAGAAGGATATCTATCCAGATTTGGCTAGGGTATTTTATGCCAATTTGAAATATGAAAATGCCTGCCTGATCATTGAGGTAAAGAAGAAACAAATTGTCATCACTCATGATATATGGTATAGATTAACTGGCCTGACATTTGATGGTACAAATTTTTCTGGGGCTGCCGATGTTTGGCTAGATGCTTATGTTTACAAAATTGCACTGAATTCTTTAGTGACAACTGGTTACAGACCCAAATAGAGGGTCATGGCCACTGGGCTTACCATGGAGAACAAGGTCCTCCATTATATTCTGGCTAGGGCCTTGATAGCCAAGGGAGGTAATTACTCCTTGATGTATGGATAAAATATACACATCTTGTGTTTGATTTGAGGTGGATTTAGATGTGCTTTGATTGATTTATATTGGAATTTATGCCACATTTAATCTATTTATCCTTGGTATCTCGTGATTGGTCTTTCTCTATGTTTTGGGTCCAAAAGAGATGTTTTGACATGGATCTATGAAGTTTTGGATGGATTCATTGTAATGAAGTTGAGCTCAGAATTTATATGGCTAAGATTCGTAGAGTTTTTGACTTTTGTGCAATAAAATGAACATAACTTGAGCTACAGAAGTCAAAATGAGGTGATTTTGGTGTCATTGGAAAGCTAAGAAAAATCTCTACAACTTTCATGAAGACCACTTTTCCAAAAAATGACATTTTGAGTAATTTAAGAGTTACACACGGTCATATCTAACTTGGAAAACGCTTTTGTCAAGCTCTGATGACCCTGTCTAACTCTAATGAAGCTTCTGACTTTGAGACACGATCATGTCTCTTGGACACATAGCCGTGTCTCCCTTGAACATGCAAATTACGTTATTTTTCAAGCTTACACGGTCGTGTCGAGCTTAGATATGGTCGTGAGTCCCTCTGATGTGAAAGAAATGAAGTTTTGCCCCCAAATCATTATAAATTAGGCAAAAACACCAAACCTAAGGGGACTTTTTGGCTAGAGACTACAGGAAACTTTGAGAGGCCCAATAATTGGAAGCTAGGGTTCAGAAGACAAGAGCAAGAGTATTGAAGTTCAACCATTGAAGACATCTTCTCCATCTTCATCTTCTCAATCTTCTCTTTTATTTTGGAATCATAGTTATTTCTTTACCTTTTGTTCTTGTTTGTACTTCAATTGCCATGAGTGGCTAAACCCCTTTTTTCTAGGATTGGGATGAAACTCTCTATTTCTTTATGTTGAATTGTTAATTTGATTCTTTGTTAATAAAATTATTTTTCTTGTTTCATTCTTAGTATTCTTAATGCTTGTGGTATGTTGCCGGCCATATTTACATGATCTTAGGCTTTAGGTGAAGGATCGAAAAATGAAATCTAATTGCTTGATAATCTAAGAATTGAACTTAGGAATTGAGACCTAGACATAAGCTTAAATCCTTCGAGGGTTAAACGATTATTATGAATCTTAATGGGTTGGAACTTAGATTAATTGCCATGAGAATGGGATTGATGAAGTTTTAGCACGTTTTTAGTGCCAAGAAATTGAGCTTTAAATAATTTAGGACAAATCGTCTTCAAGAACATAATTGAACATTAACAAAGATAACATTACAATTTATCATAAGAAGTAGTGTAGTGGATTCCCAGTTCTAGGCCTTAAGCCTTAGTTGAATCTTGACTTTTCTTGATTTATTTGCTTTCTTTATTGTTTTGATTTTAATTTAGCTTTCACTATCGATTTTTATTCGCTTAAATAATTGAAGTAGCTGTAAGAGTTAGTAATTAACCGATCCTCGGGGGAACGATCTTTATTTTACTATTTGTACGATCCGTGCGCTTGCATAAAATCGACAACAAGTTTTTGGCGCCATTGCCGGAGATCGTGTTGATATGAATATGAGTGCAATTTGGTCGATTTAAGCAATTTTTATTTTTTTTTTTTTTTTTTATCTTACTTTTATTTAATTTTCTTTTATTTTTCTATGAATTTTTAGGTGATGTTTCTTTCTTATGCGTAGAACGAGGAGTCAAGGAAATCTTATTATCCCTGTTGATCTTGAGATCGAGAGGATGCTTCGTGATATTAGAAGAGAAAGAAGAACACAGATTTTTGAGAAAAACAACATGGTGGACAACACTAACCAAGTCACCAATCCAGAGCGTAGGTTGAGGGATTATAGAACTCCCAATGCTAATGCTCGTCAGTCTTCCATTGTTAGACCATGGATAGAGGCAACTACTTCGAGATCAAAACTTCATTGATCCAATTGGTCCAATAATTGCAATTCAATGGGTCACCAATTGAAGTCCCATATTAACACTTGGATGAGTTCTTGGAGTTGTGTGACACTATCAAAATTAACGGGGTTTCAACGGATGCTATACGGATCAAACTTTTTCCTTTTTCTCCTAGGGAGAAAGCCAAGAAGTGGATTCACTTAGAGGCCCTTAATTCACTCACCACCTGAAACTTGATGGAGCAGGCCTTCTTGGACAAGTATTACCCAATTGGAAAGATGATCAAGCTCCGCCAAGACATCATTACTTTCTCTCAAAAGGAAGATGAGTCTCTTTATGAAGCATGTAAGAGGTATAATGATCTGATTCGTCAGTGTCCACATCATGACCTACAGGATTTTGTTGTCATCCAGACTTTCTATGCTGGGTTGTCTTTCTCTACAAAGGCAGCTCTTGATGCCGCAGCTGGCGGTGCTTTGATGGCTAATACTCTAACTGAGGCAAGCGATTTAATTAATGAGGTCACTTCTAATATCTATTTGTGGCCAAGTGAGAGATCGACTTCAAGGAAGCAAGCCAGAATGATAGAGCTTGATGGCATTGCCATGTTGAATGCCAAGTTTGACACCTTGGCTAAGACACTTGAAAGCTAAATGTCAATGCCATAAATACTCCTAAAGCAACTTGTGAAACATGTGGATGAGGGCATTTGACTTCAGAATGTAATTCAGTGGAGACATATTCTCAAGCCCCATCGTTGGGGTAAGTGAACTATATCTAGAATGATAACTTCAAGGCTCAAGGGAATTCTTTCTCCAACTCATACAACTCCAGCTGGAGAAACCACCCAAATCTCTCATACGACAGTCATCAAAATAATAGGGCCCTACCAGGATTCCAACAAGCTCAACAATCCTCTCAGGGTGAAAAGTCTAATTTAGAAGCACTCATAGAGAACTTCATAGTCACTCAAAAAGAGCATAATAATGCCATTCAAGCTCAAGTGCAACAACATGGGGCGTCCATCAAGTAAATCTATACTCGCCTAGACCAAATATCGACTCATTCTAAGATGCTTGAAACTCAAATAGCCCAATAAGCAAGCTTGCTTAATATGGTTCAAGGGCTAATCCCAAGTCAACCGGAGGCCAACCCAAGGGAACAAGCCAATGTAATTTTCTTGAGAAGTGGCAATCAAGTTGAAAGCCCCACCAAATAAGAAAAACTTGAAGAAAAGAAAACCCATGACAATGAAGAGAAGCAAAAGAAGCTCAAGGACAATGAAGAAGACAAAGAAAGCACTAAAAGGTATGTTCCTCCACCAGCATATGTTCCACCTTTGCCCTTCCCTCAAAAATTTTAAAGGGCAAAGCTTGATCACCAATTTGGAAAATTTTTGGAGGTACTTAAAAAGCTTTACATCAACATACCTTTTATGGAAGTGCTCTCCCAAATGCCCACTTAAGCTAAATTCTTGAAAGAGATTCTCTCCAATAAGAGGAAGCTTGAAGACTATGAGATTGTTGCTTTAAGGAATAATACAGTGTGGTAATTCAAAACAAGCTTCCTCCTAAGCTTAAGAATTTGGGTAGCTTCTTAATTCCATGCTCAATTAGGGACACACACATCAATAAAACTTTCTGTGATCTTGGGGCAAGTGTGAGTTTGATGCCCCTTTCTCTTTGCAAGAAACTTAATATTAGGAAGATCAAACCGACCACCTTCTCTCTTCAATTGGCTGATAGGTCAATTAAACATCCTATTAGCATTCTAGAGAATGCTCCCTTGAAGGTGGGAAAGTTTTTTGTGCCAGTTGACTTTGTTGTACTTGACATAGAGGTAGATATTCAAATCCTAATCATACTTAGGCATCCATTCCTCGCCACTGGAAGGGCAATCATTGATCTCCATAAAGGAAAATTGACTCTGCGATTGAATAATGAGGAAATAGTATTTGATGTTTTTAATTCTAGAAAAAATTCTAATTCCTTTAATTCATGTAATCGCATAGATGCTACCGATGTTGTGGATAGTGTTGTGCTTTCAGATATGCAGGAATCTCACACTGCTGATGTGCTAGAGAAAACCTTGCCTAAGGCTACCACAAACTTTGAGAAGGCCAAGCCTTACAAGAAGGGATCAAATCAATAACTCGCTTCTATGTTTTTGTCTTGGTAAGTTGTGGTCAAAATGGTCTAGATCATATGAGAATGTTCAAGTCTTACCGTACGACATGCTTGAGGTGAAAAAAGAAGGTCATAAGACATTCATGATAAATGGTCAGAGAGTGAAACACTATGAAGAAGGAGTGGAGACTAAGCACTACTTCATTGACATCACCTAAGCATAGAACCAGCCCATAGTCAAGCTAATGACTATAACTTAGCGCTTCTTGGGAGGCGACCCAAAATTTTCTATCTTTTTCTTTATTCTATTATTTTTATTTTGTTCTTATCTTGTTATTACCTATTTTATTGATTAACATTTTTCTATTTTTGCTTCGTAGTTAACTAATGATTGAGTCAGCTTAGGTGTCTCCCTGAGTTCGGAGCCTTTGTATAGGGATGTATATAGCTTTTGGCCGCCAAAAAGATTTTTATTCTCTTTCCTTTAGACTCTTTATGTTTGCATTTAATGTTTGCATTTTGTTTTTCAATTTTTGCTTTATTTTCTTTGTGTAGTTTGAGACCACATGTCGCCACTCATATAGACTAGATGTTTGAGTTCATGGCTACATGCCTCCTGACGAGCGCCGAACTCAGTCAAAATTATAACCGAAGTTTTACCTAAACTTGTAGCACAGTGACAACACCGGATCGTCTCCTCAAGGATCGTAAATGCAATTTGATCAAATCAAGTGAAAGTTAGCAAAAAGGGGGGTTTGACAGTTTAAGATCGCACTTAACAAAATTAAAGGAAGAAATAACAATTAAAGAAGCGATCAATTTAGAAACCTATCAAGATTGGGTGGATTCAATCATAGACCCTTCATAGAACACTTGAAGCGCAATTGAATTGTTAATTTGGATCTAACCGAGATCTCTGCATCAAATCCAGAATTCATACTAGACGATCGTCTAGAATTCAATTAACAAGTGATAAACACAAATCCACAATCGCACCATTCATGAAAATCTATGTTAATTTCAAGTACCGAATTCAATTAACTTAGGCACAAATCAGATAACCTAACCTCTTCAATTCTGTGATTAGTTTAGATCAATCAGTTCTAAGTTTCATCACAAATCTCAATCTTAAACCAAGATCAATCAGATCAACATAAATAGAATCACCATTCATGCATTCAAGATCAAGAAGAAGAAAAAGAAGAAGAAAAGAGGAATTCAATTACAAATCAAATACAATGCATAACCAAGGTCTCAAGAATCCAAACCACAATCTCTTCAAGAGTTCTAAATTGACCCAAAGTAGCTTAGCCCTCCATTACCATGAAGGGGAGCATCAAAATATACAAAACTATGAGAAACTATGAAGAAGCAAGAAGAAACTTAGAGAGAAATGAAGGAGAATTACATCTTGTTCATGATAAATGGTGCCTTTTATAGAAGTCTAAGGTAACTAAATGACAAAGGGAAGTGGGTGGATGAGTGGGTGAGTGAGTGGAGTGTTTGAGTGGATGGATTAGTGGGTTGGTTTAGTGGATTGGTTTAGTGGATGAGTGAGTGGAATGGTTGAGTGGTTGAATTAGTGAAAATGCCAAAGGACTTTTGGTGAGTGGGAAATTATGGACATGAATGGGTGAGTGGATGGATGAGTGGATGGATTAGTGGATGAGTGGGTGGAGTGGTTAAGTGGTTGGATTAGTGTATGAGTGGATGAGTGGGTGAGTTAGTGGATGAGTGGATGAGTGGATTAGTGGATGGATGAGTGGATTAGTGGATGGATGAGTGGATGGTTGAGGACGAAAATTTCGTGTCTGACTTGGAAGCCAAAAACGACCCACTATACTTCAGAATCACGAAAAGTGTTCTTCATGAAAGTTTTAGATCCTTGTCTTGGCTATAAAATGGATAGCTGGTTCGTCCAATTTGGCTTCCTTAAGCCCAAGATATGTCCCAAATACCGTAGGTTGCTCAAACCCAACTTCAGCACCTCTGTTCCGACTTGCAAGCTCAAAATGACCTACTAGACTTCTTTTTCTCAAAATGTGTTCTTCATGAAAGTTGTTTATTTGGATCTTGAATATCCACTGTCAAAATTTCAGCCCATCTCCATTATTACATCTTGAGATATGATTTTTTGAGTGCACACTGTTCGGATTCTACTGACAGAACCCGTATTCTGACTTCCATGTCAACTTAGGTCCCTTAGACATCTGAATCAGACTTCGAGCTCTTCATCAAAGTTGTAGAGCTTCCTCTTAGCTTTCCTACAAGGTAAAATTCATGTTCATCAGATATTAGGAACTCAAGTTATGGCCAAAATACAGAAACAGTGTCAAATCTCAATAATGCTGAAAATATTCAATTAGGACCAATTTGAGCTCAAACTCACAAAATCATACCAAACTCAATCAATTAAGAATATGGAGAGTGTAAATGACTAAACATAAGGGTTTCTTAATGAATAAAATATGTGATTATCACCTCCCTCTCCCATCCTCTTCCACCACCTTTGTGATCTTGCGTTTCCATTATTTCTGAGCTGATAGAAATTTGTTTGAGAGAGGAATCCACTACTTATGAGCTATTTTTGTGCAAGGCAATTTTTTTCAATTGAATGCTAAAAAATCTAGCATTTCATTTGGGAAATTAGTCATGCCTGCTTGCAATTTATTCTCTTTACTAACTTAAGGCAGAAATTGAGTTTTGAACCTTTATTGATTGGATTTTTCATAAACAAAGTTTTATTTTTCTTCTGGAATGAATTTTCTCTTGATGTATATGTGCTAGAACTTAATTTGATATCTTGTTAAGATTTTATTAATTCACATACATACTTAAACATGATTATCGCACTAAAGCTTAAATCTTTCATGACTTCCAGAGTTGCATTGATAAATAATCCCTTAGTTGCCCCATTTGAGCCTGAAATTGATTTTTTCTTAGACACCTTATTGATTAATCAGGTTGAATTTATTCTGAGCAACAAATGTGGTAATTGAGAAGTCATAAAAAGATTGTTTTCATCCTCAAGGGTTGAATGAATAAAAAAAATGAAATGATGAAAAGGAAAAAATAAATAAAAAGGATTGTTAGTGAAGAATTTTGAGAAAAAAATTTGGTTGAAAGTGAGAATGACTTTGTGCATTATGCTCTATTAATCATCTTTTCAACCTGATTCTATTTTGTATAACTTTATCCATAAACATTCTTTACCTTTATTCATCTTTTTCCTACCATTTACCGAACCCTTAGCCTTATTACAACCAATAGAAGTCCTTTTAATTCATGTTGTGTATGTGAATTTGAAAATGGAGATGAGATCAATAATTAAGCTTATGGTCATGCATTTGTTAAGAGAAATTTGAGTGATCTCTTTGCCCTTAAACACTTGAGAGATGGAAAGATGAGTGACCTCAACTGTTTGGTAAAGAGAAGAGGTGCAAGGTAGACTCAAACCTCTAATTGTATTAAGTGCTAAACTATCTCGCTTGATTGGATTAATTGCTGAGCTTAATTGAATTTTTACATTGTAGAATTTCCCTTGATTCATGTTTCTTGATGTTGAGTTTAATCTTGATTTTGATTCCTACTTTTTGCTTGAGGACAAGCAATGTTCAAGTATGGGGGAATTTGATGTGTGGATAAAATATACACATCTTGTGCTTGATTTGAGGTGAATTTAGGTGTGCTTTGATTGATTTATGTTGGAATTTATGTCACATTTAATCTATTTATCCTTAATATCTCATGATTAGTCTTTCTCTATGTTTTTAGGTCCAAAAGAGATGTTTTGACATGGCTCTATGAAACTTTGGATGGATTCATTGTAATGAAGTTGAGCTTATAATTTATATGGCTAAGATTCGTAGAGTTTTTGACCTTTGTGAAACAAAATGAGCATAACTTGACCTACAGAAGTCAAAATGAGGTGATTTTGGTGTCATTGGAAAGCTAGCAAAAAGATCTACAACTTTTATGAAGACCACTTTTCCTAAAAATGACGTTTTGAGTGATTTAAGAGTTAGACAAGGGCATGTCTAATTTGGAAAATGCTTATGTCAAGCTCACTCGGCCCTGTCTAACACCAATTAAGCTTCTAACTTTGAGACACAACCGTGTCTTTTGAACACACAGTCGTGTATCCTTTGAATGTGCAAATTACGCTATTTTCAAGCACACATGGCCGTGTCGAGCTTAGACATGACCGTGTGAGTCCCTTTGATGTGAAAAAAAGAAGTTTTGCCCCCAAATCATTATAAATTGGGCAAAAACACCAAACCTAAGAGAACATTTTGGCTAGAGACTACAAGAAACTTTGAGAGGCACAAAGATTGGGGGCTAGGGTTCAGAAGACAAGAGCAAGAGTATTGAAGTTCAACTATTGAAGACATATTCTCCATCTTCATCTTCTCCATCTTCTCTTTTATTTTGGAATCATGGTTGTTTCTTTACCTTTTGTTCTTATTTGTGCTTCAATTGCCATGAGTGGCTAATCCCCTTTTTTCTAGGATTGGGATGAAACTCTTTATTTCTTTATGTTGAATTTAATTTGATTCTTTGTTAATGAAATTATTGTTCTTGATTCATTCTTAGTATTCTTAATGCTTGTGGTATGTTGCCGGCCATATTTACATGATCTTAGGCTTTAGGTGAAGGATCAAAAGATGAAATCTAATTACTTGATAATCTAAGAATTGAACTTAGGAATTGAGACCTAGACATAGACTTAAATTCTTCGAGGGTTAAACGATTGTCATGAATCTTAATGGATTGGAACTTGGATTAATTGCCATGAGAATGAGATTGATGAAGTTTTAGCACGTTTTTAGTTCCAAGAAATTGGGCTTTAAATAATTTAGGACAAATCATCTTCAAGAACATAATTGAACATCAACAAAGATAAGATTACAATTTAGCATAAGGGATAGTGTAGTGGATTCCCAGTCCTAGGCCTTAAACCTTGGTTGAATCTTGACTTTTCTTGATTTATTTGCTTTCTTTATTGTTTTGATTTTAATTTAGCTTTCACTATTGATTTTTATTTGCTTAAATAATCAAAGTAGCCATAAGAGTTAGTAATTAACTGATCCTCATGGGAATGATCTTTATTTTACTACTTGTACGATCTGTGCACTTGCGAAAAATTGACAACACTCTTAGGTTCAACAGGGTGACGTACTCACCATGTAGGCGATGAACACTGACAAATCAATTAACTGGGCCTACTATGTCATTCAGCACATGCTGAAAGCTAGAAAGGATAACCATCCCCTACCCTATGTTATGCTCATCATTGTGATCTTGGATCACTTCAATATTCCTTTGACTAAGGAGGCGAAGGATGAGAGCTCTGATGGACTAGAGTCCATTAGTGCACAAATCCTGACAAAACTACATTTGAAGAAGATTGATGACAGATGGTACTACTTACATCATGAGGTAGATGGACACGTACCCTGGGGAGATGATAAGGATGTAGCACCACAAGCTACTCCAGCAGAGCCTATTATGGAGTTTTTGCTCCAAGAGATACGCAACCTTCAGACTTTTGTTGAAGATAAGTTTAGCTGACATGAGGACTGGATGGGTCAATAATTAGCCTTTCACGTTGAGCGCATAACTCACACGAATCAAGAGGTAGCTGCTCTACGAGCTATGATGCAGCATGGTCGGTTGCGTGTGGTTAAGATGCCTATTGCACCTTCTCCACCTGCACTTGGGGTTGCTACTGAGGAGCATGTACATAGTGATCCTATTACTGCTACCGATGTTGAGGAGCATCCTTATGCTGGTGTTGATGAGCAGGAGCATCCATATGAGGATCTTGATGACGAGGCTAATTGTGAGGAGATAGAGTGACGACATGGCTTAGTCATGCTAGTTTGTATCCTGTTATATTTTGTCTCACTCTTAGCTTTTTGACTATGATTATTGTATAACTCTTATATTTATTTTTGAGCTCTCACTTCTTCATATTTATGTGCTAATCATATGAGCGTTGATTGAACATTTAGTACATTATTGGTTACACTACTGACTATATTTATGCGATGTTCATTCATTCACTTTGGCATGCTATTTATGATTAATGCTTATGTCTTTTTGATAATGCCAAAGGGGGAGAGATATGACTTGCATGAGTCAGGAGAAGCTTTGCATGTAAATTTTATTTATTATATGTTTTACCTTATGCATAAATTACGGGGGAGAGTTTCGCTTAAATCTCTTATATATATAAATATTTCTCTTCTCCTGTATTGGTTTGTCATCATAAAAAAAGGAGAGAATATGAATGTTTATGTCATGAAGAACATGAAGATTTTGATGATAAGAAAGCCAAGTCGAAGACCAAGTCCAAAGGAGGTACAGTTGGTATAGTTTATAGGACTTAGAGTTTTTTATGTGAGAAGCTCTCAACATATCTCAAAATATTTTTTAAAAGGGTTTCCTTTTAAGAAATGATGATTTTAATCTTGGATCATGAAAAACAAGTTCACATATTTGAAAATCCAAGTTTTCTAAGTTGTAAATGTTTACCAAGCTAAATTGGACTAAAAAATGGGTTCAAGGATGAATGTAATCTTATCCAAAGGCTTAATAATCAATTGACAACTTCTTTGGAAGCTGGTAATCGATTACCAAGCCTTGGTAATCGATTACAACCATGCAAGAATCCATTTTTCAAAAGTCAGAGGCTTGGTAATCGATTATAGAAGTCTTGTAATCAATTACCACTTACCCAGAAAGCGTAGAACGTATTCTAAGAGCTTGGTAATCGATAACCACATCCTTGTAAACGGTTACCACGAGCCTGAAAGTCAGCGATGACTCTTTTTTAAGCATTTAATGATGGAATTAATTACCCCCAATGACTCTTTTGATCAGAACACTTTAAATACATATTTTTGGGTCATCTTTTATACACAACTAACAATCTGAAACACATCTCTTATGATTTAATCCGTGAATCAATCCATTTAACATTTGTGCTCTATTTTTGTGAGTTTTTGAGATATTCTTGAAGAGCTTTATAGTGCTTCAACTTATACTACATAGGGCTTTAATCTCATGAGTACTGATATTCAAACACAATACAATTTTTATTCTAGCTCAACCTTAAATAAATACGGGAGCAAATCCTCATATTCAAATCATTAACTTAACTTTGCATTCAAAGGAGCAATACCAATTCAAATTCAAGAGTTCAAGTAATAAGGATTCTTTATAAGTTTCTTAATACCTTAAAAAGGCAATATCCACCATAATCAAGTAAGGACTTGTCACGGCCAAATTATTCATTTCATGACTAATATAATATTCTCATGTATCAACCTTGTTCTTAACTTATTCAACAACAATCAAGTATAGAAATTTAAGAAGATCATGACTTAGAATACTTAAGTATCCATAAGGAAAACCATGACTATTCACGACCAAGATTCAACTTAAAGGCCATCTTCACTAGATCGCCACTAATCATCATTTCCTCAATCAAAAACTAGTATCAATGCATGACACAAATACATCTAAATTATAGCCAAAACAGGGCAACTTTCTGCCATGTGTTTCAACCACATTTCAAGCTAAAATGTCATGCACATAAACATCACAATTTTGGTCACATTATGAAAGCATTCTGCTAAGTTCAACCTTTAAAATCATAATTTCACTCTTAAAAATCAACAAAATTCTGGTTAAAATAGGGCAACAATCTGCAATGATTTTCTAACACCATTCAAGCCCCAATTTCAAGCATAAAAGCATCACAAATTCTGTTCATAAACAGGGCAGCAAGCTGCCTTAAGTTGCACCATTAAAAAATTCAACCAATATCATGAATTTCCATTCAATAATCCATCATGTAACCATCACCAACTAGAATCAAGAAACAATAGCATAAATCCAACTAAAATTCTATTTTATACATAGCTTGACCGTGCAACATAAAATCTCAAGAACTATCACTAATTTTCTCTAAAAAATTTGTAAAAGAAGAAGTATGCATATAGGTAAGGAACAAAACACAAAAATTCAAGAGACACCCTCTCTTTATCATGTTTTGGTCATAGCCTATACTTATAAAACAGAACCAAAATTCATTCAAAAATCATAGAATAATAAGGACAAGTGAAAGATAAACATCCCCTACCTCAATCCTTTAAAGCTTGAATCATTGAGTTTTTCTCTTCCTTTTCACCTTGTTTTTCCTTCTTTTTTTCTTTTGTTTCATTGATGTTTTCTTACTGTTTCTACTGCTATTTTTGGAGCTATTTAATCATGTAACAAATGGAGAAAGGATAAGGAATAACAAAGTTAATTATAGGTGAAAATAGAAAGGTGAAAAAATGGAAGATGAAGTGTGGATGAGTGAAGGCCGTATGCTCCTTTTCTTCCTCTATTTCTAGTTCTGTTTCATGTAGGAAATGTTGGAGAGAAAAGTGAAGAGAAATCAAGAATTATGTAGAAAGTTGATTGGTAGTGGGTGAAGGAAAGTATGACCAAATTTTTTATGCTGAAACTTTTGAATTTATTATGTACACTTTAATCTTCCAAAGTTGAGTTTTCAAGTATCCATAAGTGTAATGAAAAATTTTAGGACTCAAATTAGTCCTTGGATCCATTTTTTCATAATTTTTCATATACTGCTAGTTATCAGTTAAGCTTCATTACTCGATCTCAAGTTAAATTAAATTTAAGAATTAAGTAAATTTGCTTATTAATACTTTTCTTAGTTGATATTTTACATCAAATTATTCTTCATATCTTACTTGTCTTCTCCATGTAATTTCACAATTTTCTGAGCTGCTTAACTTTTCTCCTATTTCTTCTTTAGTATCCTTAAAAATACGAACCTAACTCAATTGATTCTCCAAAATTTACTATAGCTCTTACCAATGGTTTATAGCTAAAAAATAAATTTTTCATATTTATTCTCATTATATCAACTATTTATGCATAAACTTTAATTATTTCTTTGTATTCATTGTTATAAATTATGCTCAAACTGGTTCAGAAAGTTATCTAAATTAATAGATAACTCGTACCAGTATTACTGAACTTCTCTAACCCTGATTAGAACTATTAGGTTAGGGAGGATGTTACATTACCATGAGGAAAAAGGTTGCAAAATTAATTAATAGAAAGTAATTAAAAATTTTAAACAGAATTAAGTAAACAACCAATCTAAGGAAAAAAACTAATCTTGAATTCAATCCATCATTGATCACTAGGAACCCATTCAATTGTTAATCAAATTCTTGGTCTTAGATTATACCAAGAAGCCTTAAAATGATCCTTGAATTCTCTGCTAGATATGCATCCAAAATTTAATTAGTCAAGGTTAAACGAATTAAGCATACATCTAATCCTAAATTAATGTAAAACCTAGAATTCAACCAAGCTTAATAAACAATATCCAAGAAGCCTTTGATGCATTGTTTAGTCTCTATAATCCTCATTAAAAACATGGCAATTATGCAATTATCAAATCAACATCCAAATCAAATTAAGCAATTTAATTCAGATTTAACAAAATCAAATATGAACTTGATTAACAAGTAAAAGAGAAACTTGATTAGCAAGTAAAAGATGAACTTGATCAATAAGTAAAAGAGAAACTTGATTAGTAATTAAATGTAAAATAATCAAAACAAGATCTTAGAATTAAACATTAAAATTGTCAATCCCTAGGATTGATTTAAAAGGGTCTAGCCCTCTATGGATGGAAAGGAAAAATAGAAAAGAATGAAAACTATAGATAAAGGAGAAGAAGAAAGATGAAGAGAGGAAGTGCAAGTAAGAGCGGCTAAGAGAAAATTAGGGTTTAGTTTCGTGGTTGCAGCTACTACTTAAATAACTATCTCTAAAATTAAAAATCCAAGTTTTCCCTTAGCTTAGGGTTAATCCTCTTCCTCTTAGATTTAATTGGATACCTAATTCGTATAATTTGAGCTTAGAATGAGAGAGTTATGCCTAAAACATTCTTAATAGCTCTCTAAACCCATCAGCCGACTTCAAAGGGTGAAAACACCATAAAAAAGTCATTGTTTGGGTAAGTGGTCTCATAAGAAATGAAGATATATGTCTTAAAATTCAAATACCACTAATTTCATGTCTATATCACACCTACAACTCAAATTATGGCCCAATCTTTGCTCATCGTCCAGGCACCAATGACAGCATCTCTGTTCTCGTGGCCCAATATGACCTACTAGACATCTGATTCAGCCTTCAAGCTCTTCATCAAAGTTGTAGAGATCTCTCTTAGATTTTCTACAAGGTAAGATTCATAATTTTTATATGTCTATAATTCAAGTTATGCCCAAAATATAGAAATAGTGTAACATTCCTAATAATGTTGAAAAGTACAATTAAGTCCAATTTGAACCCAAAATTATAAAATATGTAGAAAACCAATCAATCAAGCATATAAGAGGTTTAAGAGGCTAAATATGAGGATTGACTAATATATGAAAATTGTGTTTATCAATAAGTTCAAATAGATATAGCAGATATGAACCACTCACATTATGTGTCAATTCCCAATTGGGTCTTTCCCCAAAAATTCACATTGGAGGTTCCATGTACCGTTCTATAGCTATAAAAATGCCAACAATACATAAATCAGTCATATATTATCAATTTGCCTAATTTGATCCCCAAATCCGAGATAAACTTCAAATAAATCCTAATTGGTATCACCCTAAATTTATTATCCAATTTACCCACTATGAAATTATACCCATAAAATTAATTACTCAATTTTTTGGGTTATGCGTTTACCTTAAAGAGTAAAAGAAATGAATTCAAAAGAGTGGGCAACCATCACTCTTCTCAAACTGCAATCCCTAACCCAATAATATCATCCCAAGAGTAAGTGTAAGAGAAAAAGGAAAATAAAATAGCATTTCAAAGCTTCAACATAATCTCAAAAAGAATAATAGAATGGATAAAAGAATACTCACAATTTGAAAAGGAATGGAGAAAGAATGAAAAATGAAAGGAAGAAATACGAACAACGGCAGTACATGAGAGAATTAAGGGGCATTCAACCTCTGATGGTAGTTTAGTAATAGTTTGGTAAATTTACCGAACTTCCATTATGGCTAAAGAAGCCGCATCATATTTTTTTTTTCTTTGATTTTATTTAAATGGTATGTTACACCTAGTATAGAGGTAGACTCTATGGAGCATGTCCAGAAGTATGACAAGTTCAATGGTTCTCGAATATCTACTCGGTCCCACCAAAAGAACTTTCAACAATATTCGTCCCCTGGCCATTTTACTAGTGGGGGGTGGACATCCTAGGCTCGTTTCCTTAACCTCCTAGGCAGTTGAAGTATTTAGTGGTAGCTGTTGACTACTTTACTAAGTGGATAGAGGCAAAACCATTGTCCACCATCACTTTAGTGTGCATACAAAACTTCATTTACAAAAAACATTATTAGTAGATTTGGGATCTCAGAGTCCATCGTGACAAACAATGACACATATATCAGTAGATTTGTTAGTTTAACAATGCTGCATCACCCATATCTGTGATGCTGGTGTTAAATAGTGAACGACAACCCAATACAATGCTAAAGTGATCCCACAGAGGTTTGTGCCCTGTGATCTTGTGTTGCACAGAGTGGATATCAGAGGGAATAATGCATCCTAGGGAATGCTTACACCTAACTAGGAGGGACCATACCATATCACTAATAAAATAGATACTGTAGCCTATACTTTGGAAACTTTCATTGGTAAACAGATCAAGAACTATAGGAATAGAATGACTCAATCAAGGAAGATAGTTGACCCTAAATCGGGTAGGGAGATTATAGATACCTTTCGAAAGGTAGAAGTCAATATACCTCTCCTAGAAGCAATAAAGCAGATTTCGAAATATGCTAAGTTTATGAAAGAATTGTGCACTCATAAGAGGAGGTTGAAAGGAAATGAGAAAGTGAGCATAGGAAGAATGTTTCTGCTTTGATCAAACCAAATATGCCTCATAAATGCAAGGATATTAGAACATTCACCATTCCTTGCACAATAGGCAACAAATAGTTTACACATGCCATGTTAGATTTAGGTGTTTCAATTAATGTGATGTCAAAATCAGTTTATGAATCTTTGCATATTGGAAAGTTGAAGCCAACTAGAGTTATCATTCAGTTAGCAAATAGGAGCACCGCTCATCCTGCAGGAGTGCTTGAGGATGTTTTGATAAGAGTAAATAATTTAATATTTCCATTAGATTTTTATGATCAAAACATGGAAGATGAATTTGCATTTAGTCAACCACCATTGCTTTTTGGTAGACCCTTCTTGAAAACTACAAAAACTAAGATTGATATGCATGATGGTACCCTTTCCATGGAATTTAGGGATAAAATAGTTCAATTTAATATCTTTGATGCCATGAAATATGCTTTAGAAGAGAATTTTGTTTTTCAGTTAGACGTCATTGATTTGCTTGTTGATGATATGCATGTTGATATACTAGCTAAATTTCCTAAAATTGTGGGATTTCAGGATAATGTTGATTTTTTTTTTGGATGTTCTAGATGTTTTATTTCTATTTGTGTTGAGACTAGTATATGTGTCGCATGTTCTGAGATTTCTACATATATGGGAGATGATATTGCGTGTTCTGAATTTTCTGATTCTATGGGATATGATTATGCTATTTTAGAAGATTGTACACAGATTACAGGTAATGTTACATTTAAATCAATAGAATTAGTTTCTTCAATCAGATTGATATGTTCAGTGCAACAACCACCTACCCTTGAGTTAAAGCCTTTATATGAACATTTGAACTATGTGTTATTGGAAGCAGATGAGATGCTACTAATGATAATAACAAAGAATTTGCAGCCTGAACAAGAAGAGAAATTGTTGCAGATCTTGAAACAGCATAAGAAAGCCATTAGATGAACATTTGCAGATATTCCTAGGATTAGTCCCATCACATACATGCATCAAATTTTATTGGAGCGGGAAGCCAAACTAGTGAGGCAACCACAAAGAAAAGTTAACCCTCTAATTTTGGATGTGGTGAAGAAAGAAATGAGCAAATTGTTGTCAGTTGGCATCATTTCCCCTATTTTAGATAACAAGTGGGTGAGTCTGTTGCAAGTAGTTTCTAAGAAGATCAAGATGATCATGGTCATTAATGAGAATAATGAGCTGGTCTCCACTAGAGTACAAAAGCCACTAGGAAGGATAACTTTCCCTTGCCCTTCATTGATCAGATGTTGGAAAGGTTGACTGGCAAGTCACACTATTACTTCCTAGATGGATTTTCAGGCTACTTTAAGATTCACATAGCCTTGGAGGACCAAGAGAAGACAACCTTCACTTGCCCATTTGGCATTTTTGCTTATAGGAAGAAGCCTTTTGGGCTTTGTAATGCCCTGGGTACATTTCAACGATGTATAGAAATACGTTCCTTTCTTGGTCAAGCAGGGTTCTAAAGGCATTTCATTAGGGACTTTAGCAAAATTTCTCTTCCATTGTCTAGGCTTCTTCAAAAAGAAGTCGAGTTCGAATTTGATGAGCATTGCAAGAAGGCATTTGATCAGTTAAAGAAGAACCTAACCTTTTCTCCCATTATTCAGCCGCTAAATTAGGAGTTTCCTTTTGAGATGATGTGTGATGCCTCCAACTTTGCAGTTGGCGCCATCTTTTCTCAAGGAATTAGCAAGCAACCTCATGTGATGTCTTATGCTTCGTTTACTTTGGATTTTGCCCAAGCTAATCACAACACCGTTGAAAAGGAGCTTCTAGCAGTTGCTCTAGCTTTAGATAAATTTCGTTCTTATTTGTTGGGCACTAAAGTTATTATTTTCTCTGACCATGCAACCTTGAAGTTCTTGCCAAAGAAGCGTGAGGTGAAGCCTAGACTCATTCAGTAGATGTTGCTCTTACAGAAGTTTGATATTGAGATTAGAGAAAAGAGCGAAGCTGAAAACTTGGTGCCAGATCATCTAAGCCGGATCCCACAGGCAGTGGACACTCTTCCTTTTTGAGAGTCCTTCCTAGATGAGCAGTTTTTTTAGCTGCAAGGTAAGGACCCTTGATATGCTGATTAAGTGAATTATTTTGTTGCATCTAAGTTACCTACTTATTTTAAGAAGCATAAGATTGATAGGCTTCATAGTGAGTCTAAATATTATATATGGTATTATCCTTATATGTGGATACTGTGTAATGACCAAGTGATTAGATGTTGTGTTCCTGATTATGAGTTTAGTCTATTATGCATTTTTGTCATACCCTTACATGTGGTGGTTACTTTGGACTGCAACGTACTACTAGGAAGATTTTAGACTCTAGATTATATTGACCCACCTTGTTTCATGATGCTTACAGTTATTGTAAGAATTGTAAACAATGCCAATGAACAGGTAACATTTTTCGTAGGAATGAGATGCCTCAACAACTATTATTGTTTTATGAGATATTTGATGTGTAGGGCATTGATTTCATGGGCCTCTTTCTTAATTCCTTTGATTTTGTTTACATTTTGTTATCTGTTGATTATGTATCTAAGTGGGTGGAGGCAAAGTCCACTTGGACTAATGATTTTTATGTTGTTTTAGACTTTGTCAAGTCTCACATTTTTTACAGGTTTGGGGTTTTGAAAGCCATAATTAGTGACCATGGCTCTTATTTTTGTAATAAAAATATAGAGGCATTGTTGAAGAATTATGGTGCGATGTATAAGATTTTAACTCTACCATCCACAAACCATTGGGCAAGCTTAAGTTTCGAATAGGGAGTTGAAACAAATCTTAGAAAAAGTAGTATAACCAAATAGAAAAGATTGGAGCAAGAGGTTTGAGGATGCATTGTGGGTGTATAGCATTGCCATCAAG
This sequence comes from Ormosia emarginata, assembly GCA_029884605.1. Taxonomy (NCBI): domain Eukaryota; kingdom Viridiplantae; phylum Streptophyta; class Magnoliopsida; order Fabales; family Fabaceae; genus Ormosia; species Ormosia emarginata. The sequence goes on along the minus strand of JAQQTP010000056.1, from coordinate 5,674,445 downwards.
ACTCCTTTAGGCATGTCTCTCTATAGAATAGTCTTCGACAAGGCATGTCACCTTCCAGTGGAGATTGAGCACAAGGCCTATTGTAACATCCTGGGACTGCCTGCAGATTGACGAGTGTCTCCACAAACCAACACGGGTCTTTTCAGCGTGCTTTGTCCTCACTCATATGCATCTTAGGAAACTTCCCAAGAGGTCACCAATCCCACAATTGCTCCAGGTCAAGCACGTTTAACCATGAAGTTCTTATGTTCTAGGCTCCCGAAAAGAAGTTGCAACTTGTTGATATAGCTACGCCTAATCAATTCCTCTAATCAATTCCTTTAAGCCATCCTCAACTATGCAGTCCCATACCTGTACAGTTTCTGAATCCCTCTCATTCCGGTGCGTATTCAGTTCATTCATGGGACCCTTCGCCTAGAAGCCTGCCAGGAGCCGCTCCTTGTACGTGCTTCTCTTACACCGGCGTCCACTCCCCACCCTCGTCGGCCCCGGGACACCACATGCACTTATGTAACACCCTCCGTAGGGTATCACATTTCTGACTAAAATCTGAAAATTTGAAAATCATTTCACAAAAGCTTTGAGGTATAAAATATGGATTTTTTTTTAAATTTCTTTTTACTGACAATATAAACTTACCGAAAATATAAGTAATTACAGAAAATAGACTAAACTAATTAATACACGTTTATTACACTACATAATATTAAACAACATTTAAAACATAACTTACAAACTCAAGAAACAGTAGCAAACCCAATGACGGGTCCTACTTAATAGCACGGTAACAAAACTAATGAGAAAAATCAACATACTTGTTCCGTTCTTCCACCAAACTACTCACTGTAGAAACTGAGAAGATCACTCCTTGACGCCGTCACCGAACTCGAAACATTGCCTCCAGTTAAGTTTAAGAAACTTACTTCACCTACTATACAAATTTTGAAAATGCAAAAACAACAAACAATACAGCAAAGATGTGAGATCCCCTTTCATCAATACCAGTACGGTAGCAAAGAATGATACGAATGACAAAGTCATTCCATACACACAGATATAACAAGTATAATATTGTTAACAAATTATCCTTATATTCAGAAAACATATATCATAATAATATAAACATCAACAGTATATCAACAACAAATATCAATAAATATACATATGTAATGATTATGCCACCATAAAATGTACCTCGACAATGCCACAACAATATGTACACAAACTATGCATATACACAATGCATCATATTCCTACTCCATGGAGCTAAACAAATTTCGGATATGAATGGTCTAGAAGATCTGCCACCCATAATGACAGTCTAAGCTAGACGCGAGACATAAATAGTGTTTGTCGGGACATATGCCAGTGCGTTGCAATGGTATATCATGGCCAGACATATAATGTGACAAACAGGTCACTATGAATAACCGTGCCCTGACGTCCTTAGTAGATCCCCCACTGGATCACAATATTCAGCTCTCATTCATTCCTAAACAACAAAAGCCATCACAACCTTCGACTATGCATACCAACTCAATGCATATATATGAACCATAATTACATAAATACCCTTGGTCTCAAAATATTACCATATTTACAAAAATGCCATCAATCTCAATATTCTAATATATAGTATGTCTCCACTTGACAGTACCATATCTCAACATGTCCGGGTCCACCACTTTGGCCTGACAGTAAAACCCACTATTCCATTTAGTCGCGTAGAAATTTTATCGCGTTTTCACAATCGCGTTACTTTTACAAACGTTTTTAAATCACGTAAATCTATTTTGATGTTTTTAAAATTGCGTAATATTTTTAAATCGTTTTCTCAATCGTGTAAGATTTTTAAATCGTTTTCTTAACCGTATAGCTTAAAAATCATTATTTTAAATATGCGTAAGCTATTTCAAATACTTTTACACTACGTAGAACATTTTCCTTATGTTATAAACATATTATAAAACTTTCTCTTTAATTTATCTGTTTCTAGTAAATTTTGGCAGTATTTTGTCTAGAAAATTCATTAAAAGGTGTTTTCTATGTTTTCCTTAAAAAAATTAACTTGCTTTAATTATAACCATTAATTTTACTTTGAAACTCACTAACGTGCTTCAAAACTCAAAGGTGAGCTCTATGTTAACAATTTTCAAGTGTTCACTTTATTTATAATTAATTCCATTAATTTAGATTTCTAAAACTAGAACCATTCATTTTGTTCTCCAAAAATTCATTATAATTGAATTCTATTCAAGTTAACTACTTAATCTTCATTAGAAAATAATTTTGGAAATCAAATAGACATTGTATAGCATTTTGGCCGAAACTCAACATGTTCTTTACAAATAATCATTAAATCATTTTCTATCTTCTAAATCATTTTCAAATTCATTGTTTTACCTAAATTCATTAAATCATTGTTTTAGAAAATGGTTGAGAACATTTTGGTTCTCTTTTTCTTGGAGAAGCCGTGAGCTTATTTTGTGTTCTTTGAAACACTCATGCAATCCTTGCATATTATTAACATCCTATAATAATATTTATATATCTATAAACACATGCAATATATTTTTTTAAAGCTGTAGACATGCTTACAAATACAATCAACCACAAATAGGAAAAACTTTAAACACTCAAGTGAATAAATCCTTATAGATCTTTCACCACACACAAATCCACTCCTCACCACCAACATATGGTTGATGAGGGTAATCTCCTTCTTACCTCTTGGAGAAACCTCCAAAGCTCCTTGCTTTGCTTCTTGTACAAATCCTTCACCACTCAGAGCTTCTTAAAAATCAAAGTAAACACACATAATCAATATAAATAAGACATGAATAAGAAAACCATGGATTAGAATCATGGTTAGAACCTTGAAAATCAAAAGAAAAGTGAAGATAAATGAACTTCACCAATAAAGCTTCAATCTTTAGCTTGAAGAACAAGGTTGAAGATGGATGATTTAGAAAAAGTCTTCAACATGAAAGTTCCTTAGAATTTCATGGAGATTCAAGATCTAAGGTTGTATAAAATTATTGAAGCTTGGAAGGTATTTCTATGGTGGTTGGCCATGAGCTTCTCTAGAGAGGAAAGGTGAGAGTTTTTGTGTTTGGTCTTTGAAAGAACTCCTTGAAGATGGATGATTTTGATCAAGACTCCAACTACAAAGTGTCTTGAAATAAGGTAAGGATTCAAGAAACAAGGTTAGTTCAAATTATTGGAGAGTGATGGTAGAACTACGGCCCCTTGGCCGTGAGCTTAGAGAAGAGAAAGATAGGAGCTTTTATGTTCTTTGCTTGATAGGAAGATAGAAATGAATGAATCTTGAGAAATTCCCAACATAAAAGTGTCTTGTATTAATGAAAGGATTCAAGAAATAATATTGGTGGGAATTATAGAAATTTGGAGAGTGGTTCTTGAGTGCTTGGCCGAATCTATGGAGGGAGAGAAAGTGAGAGAGTTTTGTGTATAGCTTTTGGTTTCTTGGGTGGAGATGAATAAAAGATGAGCAAGTGTAGAGTTTTGGCCTCCAAGAGTGTTTGGCCGTGGAACACAAGGAGAGAAAAGGGTGAGAGCTTCTTGCCAAAGTTGAAAATGAACCAAAGCCCTCCTATTTATAGACTTCATGAAAAAGATGAAGGCTTAAGATATTTTTCAGGATATCTTGTAAGCAATGAACAATAATTACTGCTTATAAAGTCAGTGTCTATTGTACAATAGATAATAAAATATACCTAGATTTTTCTCTTGTTCTAGCTGAGTAGCAACTATTGTTGATCATTTTTCTACTGATTGCCCTTGATGAGTCACAGAGCGAGTCATCAAAGAGAAGTTTCTAGAACATGTGACTCACTACGATGAGTCAGCATGATGAGTCAGCGTAGATATTTCTAAAACAGGTGAGTCAGCATGGCGAGTCACAGTGCTGAGTCACTAGCTGAGTCAGCAAGGAACCTTCTGGAACATGTGACTCACTACGGCGAGTCACAGGGCGAGTCAGCGCTTCTACAACCTTCCAGAATGTGGTGAGTCACTGCTTCTGGAACATGGCGAGTCACTGCTTCTGGAACATGGCGAGTCACTGCTTCTAGAAGCTTCCCGAAGATGCTAAGTCACAGGTGCTGAGTGTCACGCCACATGTCAAGCTTCTATTGGTCCTTCGCGATGAGTCACAACCACCAACTTTGACCGGCTCCTTATTGGTCCACGTGTAAAGCACTTGATGACTAGGCGCGTTGACGAGGCGTCTTCTAGAGTCTTCTAGAACAAGCTGGAACATGTGAGTCACTAGGCTAGTCACCTAGGTGAGTCACCAAATGATGAGTCATCGTGTTGAACATTCTAGAGTGGGTGACTAGGCTTGCATCTAGAATCATTCACTAGATATTTTTCTGAAAAATATTATCCAATGGATAATAAAACATACCCCGATTTTATTTATCAGAGAAAATCGTAGAGAAACAAAATTTCAAAAACTGTTTCCGGCTTCGGGTTTAGTAAGATCCCCCGACTCCGAATCAATAGTACAAAAATTTCTGGTCAATAAAATTTTTTATTTTTAAGACTTGCTCCGGACCCACACACAAAACCCAAAATATCATAAATATATTAAATATTCAAAATATACCAAAATATAAAAATATAATAAAATATTCAAAATTTCTCAAAATATCTCAAATATATATTAAAATATTCAAAATATCTCAAAATATCTAAAATATAATAAAATATTCAAAATATCTTAAAATATATTATTAAAATATTCAAAATATCTAAATATCACAAAAATTCACAAAAATCATAATAATTGTGAAACTCATGAAAATCAAATCAGATTAGTAAAAATAATTAAGGATTGAGAAAAAGAAATAAAATACGAATGCTTATATACACAACCCAAAAATAATATTAAAATAATCAAAAAGATAAAAACTCTCAAAAATTCTAAAAATCACAAAAATTATAAAATTCATTATTCAAAAAAAAATCAAGAATCGACCGAAATAAATAAAATATGAATTTTCGGGATGTTACACCTACTGGGCAGTAAAGAAATGCAACCTTGATATGAACTAAGTCGAATCCCAAAGAAAACTCAAACTCCTAGAACTTGAAGAGATTGGGTTGGAAGCTTATGAGAACTCTCGTATCTACAAAGATAAAACCAAAAATTTCATGATAAATGATAATAAAAGAAAGATTGGTAAAAGTTCTCCTTTACAACTCAAGCTCTTACAATTCTCGCCTCAAGCTCAAAATTCTAATAGGTCCTAAAAATCATAAAATACATTATAAAATTATATTATGTTATTTTATATGAGATTATTCAAAAATAATAAAGTCCTTAGAATAAGAAGTTTGATACATAGACATCAAGTGGATGACTTGATCGTGAGATCCTAATAAAATACTATTCTTAAATGTCTAGTGAATTTTAATTAGGATGTTAATACATTGAGGCTATATGTGCGTAGGCCCGATGACCACATCTCACGGGTCATGGAATGAAATGCAACCTTGATATATTAGAACTAATGATGTATTGGATCCCAAAGAAAACTCGTGGATCCTAGAACTTGAAGAGATTTTCATAGTGATAATGGTGTATATGGTCTTTGACCGAACTCACTACTATTCTACAAGATAAAATGCCAAAGCCTCTTAACAAGATAATTATAACGTGATTATTAGACATGAAATGTGGAGAATATGAGTGATTGGGATTTGTCCATCCTACAAACGTTCTCCTTGAGTGAGACTACAAATCTCACCTCAAATGAGTCAATATCCATTGATCTTATTTGTTATTACTATGTCCAATCGTAGGTGGCTATTCCTAAACAAGGGTGACACATTCCATGCCTTGTGTTCAATGCATATCCGGACAAAGGGACTAAACTACACAAAGCATTGGTCAAAGTTATGTCAAATCACCGACATTCTCATTACTTGGGTAGCGTGATGTGTTGCTAGATACAAAATATTAAAATGAGATTTTAATATCATATTAAAATGAGATTTTAATCACACACTTAGAACAGGACTAAATTGGAGTAATCGAATCCAAGTTGGACTCGGATTCAACGTGGGCCTAACTCATGACGGATGGGTTTAGGGTTGCACCACTTACCTTGCTACGCTCACACTCACTTAAGGCAGCCTTTGTTATAAATAATACCTATAAGGGGGGCTGCTACTAGGTTAGCATCACAACCCTAGGCACCTACGTGAGTGAGAGATAGGTCTTCTTCTCCTCTTCAGAGTGACTCATTTTGCAAGTCCGTTCATCACTTGATAAGGATTACGTGTTGGTGATTCACCTCATTTATTTTCACTTGTTTTAAACTTGTTTGGATTTTTCGCATGAATCCCGATTAATGATTTGATGTCCGCAAATTCCCAACACGGAAGATCTTAACTAACAAAGCTTTCAAAGTCAATGGACAATGCCTAAGATTTAAGGGGAGATCACGGGGCATAGGAATTTACATTCAAGTTTTACATCACTTATGGATGTTTCTTTTTCTCTCATTTATTTTTTGTTTTAAACTTGTTTAATTATTAATGATTTTTGTTTTATATTTTTAAGGACAATGTATTAAGTATGACGGAGGAATTTACATTATGTATTCTATTTATGTTTTTATTTTACGTATATAATTTTATATTTTTCTATATAAATATATATATATATATATATTAGTCTTCCTCCCTTCCCCCATCTCCCTTTAATCTTGTAATCTTTATTCAGCATAATAAAGTTTCAATCTTTCTTCATCTTTTATGTAATCTATTCTTTTTTTCTCATCTCTTCGTCGGATCTCATCGTCTCTGACGCACTTCAGGTTTTCACTTTAATGTTTTAATTTAATATTTAATTTTCTTCTTTCATTTTCTCTCCTCATCTCTTCATCCTGCTCCCTTCTCCCCCTCCATTTTTCCTGTGATCTTCGCCCTATAACTCTGGTATCAGAGCCTTGCTGAGATTCCTCTTCAATATGATGAAGGATAATTTAGAGATTTTTCTAAAAATCTTCTTTGGAGGTTGATGCATTCAAAGTAGCAGTTGCTTGAGCCTTCTTATTAAGGAAGACACAGGTTTCAGGATCAGCAAGTTTTAAAAGTTTGGGATTCTGATCAAACCATGCTTTGATAAAATCAGGAGTGGCACGGGATGCATCAAATTTTGGCCACCATTTGACATAAGTCTTCCCTCCGCAGAGCAGGAAGATGTTTCTGATGATATTTGCTTTTCTTGTACTTAAACTGCCAAGAAAAAAATACAAGAAAGAGATAGTTTGGAAAAGAAATGTAGGTCAATAAGCCAAGGGTCACTGGAATGATTGATCCTTGACATAAAGTATTTGAGTCCTTCAAGAATAGGTTCAGGAAGGATTGCTTGGACAGGGCCAACATAGGACCACCATTGATGAAACCAATGAGGGAAATCATAATTGGTATTTTGCTTGAAGTAAAACATCCAAGAATGTTTACCAGAGTCATTTTTAAACCAAAAAGTTTTATTCCAGGCATCAAGATAATCCCAGAAATTAAAATCGATTGTATATGGTTTAGAAAATGTTCTTAGTTTATACAGATTGTTTCCCCATTCTTTCAGAGAAATAAACTTCAGGATTTGGCAGGTTGAGTAGTTGATGGTATTCTTGTCATTTGGATCTCTGAAATGCTTCAAAGAAACAGACTTAGTGTCAACAAGAATAAACTCATAAAACTGTTGGGTTTTATAAGGAGTTTCAGGTTTGAACAAAAGGCCTTTTGGAAAGATCTTTTGGGTGACATTGTTTGGGTTGACATCAAAGATACTAGGTTCCATTTGGATGACGAACCAGGATGCGTCTTTTTCGACATATTCGGTTTGTGCCTGAGATGGAACTGGTTGGGGTTTGATAATTTGTCTGGAAAGGGAATTGATAACAATTTCCTTGTTTTTCTATTTTTGGATAAGTGTTTCGAGGTCATCTTGTTCAGAGGCAATATCGGCCCATAACTGTTTAGGTAGTTTGGTGTGACCTTGCTATTGGAAAGCCTATAAGGTTTGGATTAGAAAAACATAATCATCGCTTATTTGTTTGTCAGATGCCTTCTGGATGGATGACCTAGTTTGGGAAGATTGAATCTGAGTAGATGACTTAGCAGGGGTAGAAGACCCAAATGAAGATTTCTTTATTAGACCAGAAAAGACTAACTTACCTTTACTCCTTCCTCGGGAAGGGAATGTAGAGCCTCCTCGAGGCATGCTTTTATTTTCGCTAAAGATATCCACGAGTAAGATAATCAGGTAAAGTGTTTGAGTATCCCTTGATATACTTAATATCGAAATAAAAACACTCAAAATGGCTTGCCATCTTGCAAATATTTGTTTAGAAGCTAATTTTTTAACATCTTTCAACAAAATGTCTTTAGCAGATTTGCAATCAACACATATTAAAAACTTTTGATTCAAAAGATCAGATTAAAATTTTGTAATGCATAAAACAATAGCCAAAATTTCTTTTTTCACAGTTGAATAATTCTGTTGAGCAGAATTCCAATGTTTTGATGCATATGCAATGACATGCTCTTTGTATACGACTTTCTGTTGAGAATGCCACCATAACTAATGTCAGAGGCATCCGTTTCAATAATTTTGAAAGCTTGAGGATTAGGCAGATAAAGACATGGAAGAGACTTTACCTGAGATTTGATTTGTTTGACAATACTAATATGGACATCAGACCACAGAGGTGGATTGGATTTCAAACGATCATGCAAAGGTTTAATGAGATTATTAAGCTGAGGAAAGAAGTCAGCCACATAATTCAGACAACCAAGGAATCGTTATAATTGATTTTTGTCAATAATTTGGTTAGGGAATTTGTCAGCAAATTCAATGACTTGATTGATTGGGTTAATAGTTCCTTGATAGATATTATGGCCAAGAAACCTAATTTGAGTTTGGAACATATTTATTTTTGATTTAGATATAGCTAAACCATTTCTTTTAATTACATTAATAAAGATATTAATGTGATTAAAGTGTTGATGAATGGAATGGGAGTATACAAGTACGTCGTCAATGTATACAATTGTAAAGTTTGAGTATGAATTAAAGATTTCATTCATGATCCTCTGAAACTCTGAAGGAGCATTCTTCAGACCAATAGGCATTACGTTCCATTCATACTGCCTGAAAGGTACAGTGAAAGTCGTCTTATAGCGATCACACTCCTTAAGTTGGATTTGCCAGAATCCTGATTTCATGTCAAACTTAGAAAAGATTTTGCGGAATGAAGTCTTTTGAGGAGATCTTTCTTGTTTGGAATAGGATACCTAATCCATTGAAGAGCTTGATTAAGAGGTTTATAGTTTATGATAAGACGAGGAGTACCTCTTTCGATTTCAGCAGGTTTATTGACATAGAAGGCAAAGCAAGACCAAGAAAACTTACTCTTCCTAATAAGACCTTTAGATAGGAGGTCTTTGATTTCCGTTTGATAGTAGTCAAGCAGTTCATGACTCATCTGGATAGGACGAGCTTTGGTTGGAATTTGACGATCATTGAAGTCTTTCTCATATGGAAGATCAACCATATGCTTCTTTCTTTCCCAAAACGTGTTTGGAAGATTAGAACATATTGAATCTTGAATCTGTATATAGAGAGTTTGAATGCGTTTCTGAACATGAGGTTGAGAAATCTGTGATTCGATGTTTGTATAAGAAATTTCTTCCTTAAGATAATTTATTTGTTTTTGTTTATTGTTAATTAAGTTAATGATTGGATTAAGACTTTTAAGAATCGATTTTCTGATGAACGAAAAACATATAGTTTGGCCAAGATGTTGGATAATAATACCTTTGTCAGTGATTTGCAGAGGGAAGAGAGACCTAATGAACGGAGTTCCTAGGATAACTTCACCTTTCAGATTTTTGACAAGAAGGAAAGAGGTTTCAACTTGGAAACCTTGATTTTTAATGATTGCAGAAGAGAGTTTGTATTGTATTTTCAGCTTAGAACCACTAGCAGTACTAAACTGCTCAGTAGTCTTCTCAAAGTACTTTATCGGAACAATTCCATCCAAAATACAATTTGAATCTACGCCTGTGTCAAATAAGGCAATAATGTTTAAGACAAAATCATTGATCTTGATATTAATGTTGATAATTTTTTTTTGAATTTTTAGTTAGTTAATAATGTCGCAAAATTCATCATCTTATCATCTCCCAGTTAGGTGATATGCAAACTGATTCTGAATCATAAAAATCTGAAAAGATTCCAGAAACCACAATCAAACTTAAATCCAAAGAATATATATATATATATATATATATATATATATATATATATATATATATATATATATATATATATATAATTGTGTGTTTTAAATTGCTTTCCAATGGAATTTTGAGATTTATGAAAGTTGAAAGCATGCATCAATTAAAGTTAAAGGTTTATAACATAAGTGAATAAATTATCTTTCATCATGAGATTAACTTGTTTGGTAATGAAAATTAAATTAGTAGATTGAGTTTGATAGTAGCATTTGTTGTGAGACTTTGAGCCTTTTAATGAATGTATTAAGCATTTGTGTCATTCTCTTCTATCTTGTGTGATTTTCACTCACAAAATTTGTTACTTTCGAACTTGCTTTGATTCTTTTTGAGGCTACATTTTCACATGCATATGATAATTGCTAAGGCTACCAAATTATATCAATTTATAACCGATTTACCCAAACTATTTACAATATAAGGTAACACTAGGTCGAGCCCTTAGATCACTCTGATTATGATAACGAAATCAAATTAAGAAGTTAATAAACAGGGGGGATGGGTTTGTAAGATTAAACAATAAAAAACAATGAAAATGAGTGAACAAAATTAAGAAAACAACCAATCCAAGGGAATTAACCAATCTTGATTTTAATCTATCCTTGATCACTATAGATCCATTCAACCATCAACCGAATCCTTGGTCTTTGATCACATGAAGAAGCCTCAAGATGATCCATGGATCCTCTACTAGATAAGCATCTAGAATTCAATTAATCACGGTTAGACAAATTAAGCATCCATCCAAAACCCAAATTAATCTAAGAAACAAGATCCCACCAAGCTAAACATTTCATCAAACACCTTGGATGCCTTGTTTGGTCTCTAGAATCCATCCTTCACACATGGTAATTACGCAATTATCATATGAAAATCTCAATCAAATTAAGAAATTCAATCAAAATTAAACAAAGAGGAAGGAGAGAAAGTAGATTAATGATTGAATGTAGAACAATTAAAATAGAATCTCAAAATTAAGCATCAAGAATGTCAATCTCTTGGATTGATTAAAGGCTTTACCCTTCCATGAATGGGAGGGAAGAATTTATAGAAAAAGAGCGAAAACTAGAGAGAAGGGAGAGAAGAAAGATCTAGAGAAAAGGTAAAAAGTGCTGAATGGAAGGATGGTTCTCGGACTTCTGATCTCACCCCTAAAAACTAACCCCTAATTTGGCCTTATAGGATAAGAATCCTAATAGGTACAAAGTTGGGTCAATTAGGAATCATTGGGCCCAAGTCCCATGTCATTTAGAGGCCTAAAACTCAAGTTATACTCAATTAAGTGACTTAACTCATCATCAACCTACCTTTGCTTTCCATATTCAATTTCATGCCCACAACGACATAGTTTAGCTTAGGAGTCTCATAAGAGTTGTAGATTTATGTCTTAACTTTGATTTGGGATTAGTTTGACATCCATTGAACTTCTATAACTCAAGATATGTGTTGATGAGTGCGCAAAGGTTAAGTTATCAAAATCAGCATTCTGGCTCTTGCTTTCAACTTCAATTTAAATTATTCAAACATATGATTTAACTCTTGAGGTCTTTATGAAACTTGAAGAGATTTACCTTGAATTTCCTACAATACCAGAATCACACCAATCAGATATTTGGAACTCAAATTGTAGCCAAAATAGTTAATACTTCCAAATAGACAAATAAAAGTCAATTCATGCAATAATTCTTTCAAAGATCCAATTAGGCCCAATATCATAAAAGGTGACGAAACTAATTTAATGAAGCCAAATTGAACCTTAAGACACCTAGTGAGAGGATAATTAAATGAATAAAATATATTACTATCAAATTCCCCTACACTTAGCTTTTTGCATTCCTAGGCAAAACATATAAGACCAAAACTAGGGAACAAGGAAAAACAATACAAACTCAAAAGCTAAAAACTCTAAAAGACTCAATTTCTAAAATTTCCAATGATATTCAAGAATGCAAAAGCTTGTAAACAAGAAGAGTAACTAAAGACTCAAGGGATCAAAACATTCATGAGGTAACATTTCTTCACATCTCAAACCAACGAGCAAGGTAACTTCAATTTGAAAAGCATGAATCAAGAATGATAGATCCTCACAAGATACATTCTCAATCCCTCAAGTGTTTAAAAGGTAAGTATTTCACTCAATTTAACCCATAAAAATTGTACTACCATAAGCTTATTTATCTTCTACTTCTCCACTACTAAAACACATGCACACACAAATCAAGATGACTTTATTCAAGGTTGTAATGGGGTCAAGGTAAAGGATAGAAACAATATGGATATGACAAGCTAAATACCCAAAAGAATAAAAGAGTATTGGGAAGGAACTCAAATGACAAACATGAAATTTTACCCCTAATTCCATATAATGTGCATTCTCTTTACATATTCCTTCTCTTATTATATTTTTTTTTCGATTTCTTTTCTTTCACAACCTTCTTGCATTTATTCCTTTTCTTTTAATTTTCTTTTTTTTTTCAATTGGCTCCTTTTCTTTTTTTTTCTTCCACCAAACACTTTATATATCGTACATCAATTTGCACAACCCCCACACTTGTACTATTAATTACCCACAAGCAAAAGAGCTCCTCCAATGAAAATGAACCAATGCTCTCCCATTCCCTAAGGTAAGGTAAAAATATTATTTTTCACAAAAGTAATATAATGAGTTAAGACAAAGGATAAGTTAATAGGCTCAAGAGGGTTAATCAAAGGAAACTGATGCAAGGTTGACTATTTTGCCAAAGTAGCTAATTCAAAAAAAAAATGCCACAATTATGTTCATGTTTGCAAGTGAAAATATAGCCTAAAAAAGAATCAAAACAAGTTTTAGAGTGATCAATTGCCATGAGTGAAAATGACATAAGAAAGAAGAGAATGACATAAATGCTAAATCCATCCATCAATGGGCTCAAAATCTCACAAGGTAGACATCTATCAAACTCAATCCACTAATCAAACATCCAAAACTAAGCATGTCAAATTTAAGAAGGAAGATAATTTATTCAATTTTGCTATGAACCTAGAATTTCAATTGTTTCAAACTCACAAATTTCACAAATCCTAAAACATCATTAGAAAAAAACACACATTTTTTTAAAAAAAAGGAAAAATAGAAATTAAAACAGGAAACAATTTAAAAACAAAAATAGAAAAAAAAAGAATTAAAATAAAAAAAATAGAAATAGAAAATAAAAACAAAACAAAAACAGAAATAGAAATAGTAGAAAAAACATAACAAAGATAATTATAAATACAAAAACTCGTAAACAACATAAAATAGTAAAAACATAAAATTCAAATAGAAATAAAAAAACATAATCAAAACATGTAAAAAATAGAAATAGAAAATTAAGATAAAAATTAAAATAGAAACAAAATCAAACATCAAAAATAAAAAATAGAAATAAAATAGAAAACAAAATGTAAATTCCTCCCCCACACTTAAATTATACATTGCCCTCAATGTAAAGCTCATAAACAAACAATCATAAATTAATCTAGGACAAGTAAAATAAAAGAAATAGAGAAGAAACATCATTATCAATTAACCAGGGTCCCATTGTTTGAAGCTTAATGACCAATTTATGCTTGAAACAACATGAGAACTTCCACCAGGGTCTTATTGGCCATCCTTAATTCCCTTGAATTCACCACTAGAATACAATATATGTACTTTATCAACTCCATTTGCATTGTTTATGATGGACCATGGCCCAAAAACAAAATCCCAAGTTGTGGTTGAAAGTGTTTGAGTAACTAGAGGGTTATTCATAGTAGTGACCTCCACACGATTCTTTTCTTCCTTCTCTGAAAATTCTTCAATGGCCTTCAACTCCACCTCCCGATGTATTTCATATTTTGCAACTGCATAAAAAACATTGCTGATAGACCCTTCACTACCATAAGCTATTAGCTATAGAAATAGAATCATCATCTCTCATGAATGCAAAAATCTAGGCACAAATAGCACATATCATATCATTATCACAATCAGGAAATGAGTGGCAATGGATAGAATCATTAAAATCAATAAAATCAGGAAATTCATCACATAACTCATCATAGGAAAAAGATAGTCTTACACCCCTTTTTAGGGGTGTATTACTATTCATACCCTTTTTAAGGGATGTGATTAAGTGAGAGAAAGTGATAGAAAAAAGTATGTATAATAGATGGTATTTGATGGAGTGTAAAAATGGGTGTATGCACTATTTGATGTAAGAATATAAGAGTTGCTCATCATAAGTTTCCTCAACTAAATCAGCAAGTAAATCAATATTAAAAACAAAATGCTCTTCCATGGGTTGCTTCATAGCATAAAAAATGTTAAACTGAACAATAAAGTCTCCAAACTCCATGGATATAGTTCCTGCATGCACATCTATCTTGGTCCTTGCTGTTTTGAGGAATGGTCCCCCTAGAATGAGTGGAGCTTTGTTGGGTGGTGATTCCCCCTCCATCTCCAGAACATAAAAATCGGTAGGACAAATTATCTCATTAACCTTTACCAACATATCTTTAATCAACCTAGCTAGGTATGCATTGCTTCTGTTAGCCAACTGAATCACAACACCTATAGAATGCAAAGGTCCAAGTCTAAGAGAATTAAAAATAGACATATGCATTACATTAATTGAAGCCCCTAAATCTTGCATGGCATGCTCAAATCTGTAATTGCCTATCACACATGGAATTGTAAAAGTCCCTAGATCCTTGCATTTATGAGGCATAGGCTGAATGAGGGCTGAAACATTTTAGCCCATACTAATTATCTCATTACCCTTCAGCCTCCTCCTATAAGTGCATAATTCCTTAAGAAAGTTGGCATATTTCAGAATATGCTTGATTGCATCCAGCAAGGGAATATTGACTTCCACTTTCCTGAAAGTGTCAAGGTTTTTGATGTATGTTTTTGTGTTCAATGAGTAGCTAAGTTGTATTTAGGGATTACTTTGAATCCTTGTATAAATATTGATGATTTTGTACTCTTTTGAGTTTATATTGATGTTTAGTTTTGTTTAATCATATAGATCTTAATGCTCTTAATTGTTTGATAAGCTTTTAAGTGATCTGTTGAAATTTGATGAACCTAGACATAGGAATTCAGATTTGAGATCATATGTATGGTTGATGCATATTCGATTTCATTCAATTGGTTTAGATAAGTTGATTCGCCAATGGGATAGAAATATACCTCTTAGCCATGCATAACGTGTGTTTGAGAATAGATCTTAATGAGTGGAGTTTGCTTTAGTTCTCATGGAAATATAGTGAATTAGGTAAATGAAGCAATGATTGATTGACCTCTAGACATAGGCTTTCAACTAAGGTAGATTCTCAAGCTAACTTAACCCATTCATTCATGTTGCTTACAAGGATTGTATATTGTTAATTAAAGTATGAGGTGAAAAAGGATTCCCTAATCTCTAACCACTATCTTTATTTTCATTTATTATTTTTCTGTCTTTAGATTAGTTTAAACGCATTTTCTCCTATTTAATATGTTCTTGAAAAGAATTTACTTAAGATATTGGTTGATATTTAGCATTACAAAGCCAATATCCTCGTGGAAACGATATCCTTTCTCTTTTACTGTATTACTTGTTCGATCCGTGCACTTACGACCTAATAAAAAGACAACAAGTTTTTCTATCCTTTTAGGGACAAACAAGTTTTTGGTGCCGTTACCAAGGATAACAGTTCATTTCTGTATTTCTAATATTGACAACGAGCTTATTTAATTCTAATTCAAGTTTGTATAGTTCATTTTAATTTAAGTTTTTAGTTGTTTTGTGTTTCAGTCACAACTGAAAGGGCAAATGACTATGATCATACGAGGCTTTTGAGGGAGTTCAAGACACCTCAAATGGTCCTCTAATCACGTATAAGATGGTCGCCTATCCATGCCTGCAATAAGTCCTGCCGGGACTATAACTCAAGTCATTTGTGGGAGGGAACCCAGGTTTCAAGCTTTTGTTAATTCTTATGTTTTTATTATAGTTTAAGTCTTTTAATATGTCATTATGTTGATTTTGTGGATTTAGTATATTTTAGTTGTACATTCTGTGATTTTACACTTTATAGAATTTTTACAGGTGTTGGAGAGCCAAAAGGTGCAAGTCTTGTAGCAAAATATGCAAATCTTGCAGCAAAATCATCTTGTAGCAAAATATGCAAATCTTGCAGCAAAATTGATTTTGCTGCAAAATTTAGCAAAGTGACTCCTCACACCGCGGCATGGCATGTAAGACATCGTGGCGTGCTTGTGATATATATAAAAAAAAATTGTGTGATCCGATCTGGGTGCTACTAGAAAAGCACCAAATTTCATCCTTGCGCCGCGACGTGACTATTGTATGCTACAGTGTGAGAAGGATGTTCATTGTCACACCTTCCCTAGGGTATCACATTTACGATCAAAACTTCAAAATTTAACAAAACGTGCAAAAGGTTTAATATAGTAAAATACGGATTTTCAAAATTTTATTTATCGAAAACATAAATTTAAACATAACAAAGTAACATAGATCGTAATACTAAATAATTACGTCTATTTGAGAAAGAGGCAAACAAATCAGATCGACCAAAAAGATTTGATCTTCCACAAAAATAGAACAGTTCAAGCAAACTTAAATAGTAACAACGAGTTTATCAGTAGGAGTAGAAATAATCAAATCAAAAGGTAAGGAAGACACAAACAATCCTAATCAGTGCACACAGTCATAGGCAATAAAAGAATGGGTCACCCCTGAGTCATACAGTACAGTTAAAAGATTACCTCATATGGTACAATCTCCTTGAATTAGTTATTTGGATTGGGAGACTTCCGCTCCACTTATAGTATAAACTCTTCCTCTCGCCTAAGGTCTTGCAGCATGTACATTGCTAACAGAGGGCTCCACCTTGGGTTGATTGCAATCCCTTGAAATGTGTCTGGGCTTCCCGCATTTAAAACAAATGATCCCCTTGATCATACAATCCTTCATTAAGTGGTCCTTTCCATACTTGAAGCATTTTGACGAAGATTGTAACACTCTCCTTAGGACATCATATTTCTGACTACCAACTCCCAATCTTCAAATCAGTTCATAAAAGGTTTGAGTTATAAAACATGAGTTTTAAAATTTCTTCTCGCGGAAATATAAACTTTGGACTTTAGGGTAAATTGATAGGTATTAAAAAAAATTGAAAAATATATTTAAACTATTTAATATACAATATTTTGACACCAATTAATATTTAACAATTATTCAAGAAATATAAAACTTAAGTACACATACAAGACTCACTTTTTTAAACAATATTTTCATTTTTCAACTTCGGAGATAAACTTCATCACGATAAGGATCCTACTTCAACTAAATGACTCCTAACACCTTTATCCTTTGCCATCTACCAAAAACATACCCACGATGAGAAACTTAACATATTTATTTATTCTTGTCATCCATCTTTGATGTGTCATATATTAGTAGTGCCGTGATTTGTGCTATTACATGCATATCATCAATACTTCTCTACACCATTTTTAGTGAAATGTGACCAGCATTTGAAGGAGGTCTAGTAGGTTTTCACTTACCTCTCGATGTTGTCACTTAACGGAGTTGGAGTGGGATTTGGATTAGAAGAAGATGGTGGTAGTCTTCACTGGCCGTATCCTCTCCTTCAAAATCCGGTTGGTGTTGGTGGAGCACTTCCTACGAAACTTGTTATAAGTTTCCATAAGATCTTCTAAATATATAATTTTAATAATACAAAACACAATAGTGTCAAAACAAATATAACAATTAGAACAAGTTATTTTCTCAGAGATCACCTACGCCAATACAATGTTATTTTCTGAGTCAAGTTAAATAACAAGTAGCATTTAGAATAATACAAAACAACACACTCCATACAAATATATCATACCCATAATTACAATTATGCCATCATCATAATGTATAAAATAACAATAATTACAATAATGCCATCAACATTATTTATCATCATCATCATCTTCCAACATTCCTCAATTATTATATCACATCCTCGAGAGAGAGAGAATGGACTCGGGAGACAAGATATAAATATTCAATATTTATGATAATGCCCTCAATTATTATCCAAGTATTTAAAAATATTATATATTTTCTACTTACAAGCAGAAAATCTAGAGTAACAATAAAGTCTCAAACGTCTAAGCCAATATCATGACTCAGTAATACTCAATAATGATGTTTATATGTTATGCATGTGCACGACATAGACTTTCAAAAGTCCAAAACTCCATGGAGCTAATACTCGGTGGAGAGGAGAGGAAGAGCAAGTGAGCAACGAGTCAAAACGAAAGATATGGGGAAAACAAGGTGTGCACAAGCACTAACATACCTCGGTGGTGGGCACCATGTGCCAAAGCATTTCTCATATGTATTTGCACATCTTTTTGCATATAGAGGAGACAAATGTGTGTGTGAAGTTTAGGCTAGATCTTGATTAAGAAGTAGTGTCTCGGTCATCGGGTCGGGTCATCGGTTGATGTCACGAACCGACACATGGACGGGTTGGTCGGTTTCTACCCGACCAGACCCGATGACCCGACCCGAACTGGATATTTAATGTTGGGTTGGGTCGGGTTGCTCGGGTCGGGTTCGACCCATGTGCAGCCCTAGAAATTGATAGGTATTATTGAAAAATATATTTAAACTATTTAATATACAATATTGAGAGCTACCAACAAACTTCATCACGCCCTTAATAGTATGGCAACCCGCCATCCCGATGCCCCAAGGTCACACTAAGTCATTTGGTCACTTACAACTACGCATATCGCACCAATAATACACTCAAGAGGTGTACTAGGCAAATAGCCATATCCAAACAACACACCATACAAATCCATCGGACCTTTTAAAATAACAATGCATGTTCAATGCACTAATGCCAATCACCAGATAATGCAAAATTCATCATTTTCTCATACATGCGTTCATATTCAATTTATTAACATTATTTATCATCGTACTAGTCCATGCATGTAAAATGCACCATTCTCGATTTTCTCATAAATTCACAATTTCATATTCTCGGGGTCCACACTAACCCACAAGTGTAAGAGCTACCAACGCCCATGGCCCATTCTCGCCCAAGGTCAACAATTTCATAATCTCATTCATCGGGGTCCACTACAAATAGCCATATCTAGTCCATCGGACCTTTTCAATGCATGTTCCACTAATGCAATCATAGGCAAAATTCAATTATATAGTGTTCATACACTAGTCCATGCATGTATATTCAATCACAAATCATATTATCCATACACCGCGTTTTCATAGTTTCATAATCTCATAATCGGGGTCCACACATTGCCCAACAAATCATCTCTCATATTATTGCATTGTGTTTTCAAATCATGTATTGATTTTTCAATGTTTTCTTAATCACGTAAAAATATTCCACCATTTTTAAATAGCGTAGCGATTTTTCAACAACATCTCAAATGCGTAAAAATATTTAAACGCTTTCCAAATTACGTAGAAATATTTTAACATTTTTCAAATCGCGTGGAAATATTTAAACGTTTTTCAAATTACGTAGTTCAAAAATCACGTTTTTAAGTTACGTAAATCATTTTTCACCATTTTTCAACTTCATAAAATATTTCTCAACCTTAAAAAATTCCATTTCAACCTTTCTTAAAAAAAATATGACTTCGTACTTCATTTTCCACATTTCCATATTCAAGAAATCCTTTTCGTAATAAATTCCACAATTTCACCATTTTCATTAATGTAAATCAATGTTTTCAAATCTTTAAAATTCCTTATCACACTTCAAAACCCAAAGGATGAGTTATACATTAGAAAATATCAAATCACTATTATATTCTCCATTTTTTTCAAATCAATTCTAAAATCAATTTTCTTCAAAATAAATTGAGGTTCAAACACTTTCAACCTCTTTTTGTCTTTCGTAAACAAAATTCCATCTTTCAAGTAACAAAACATCTTGTTTTCATTTTCTTTAATCCTTGTACTAAAACACTTTGTTCAAACACTTTATTTCCATTTTGAAATCACTTTGTTTCATAAAACCAAAACCATTCTAACCTCCCAAAAACCGTGGAGTCTTTGGCCATTGAAGCCATCATTTCTTTTTTTTTTTTTCTAAATCAACTAAGTTCCATTCTTGTTTTTACACAAACAAAACCATTAAAATTTTTCTTCAAAACCATGAGACTCTTAGTCTTAAAAACTAATTCATTTGTTCATTTTCATTTTTACTTTCTTTTCAAATGAATGGCTGTAGAAAACAAATGGAGAGCCACCATAATTGACTTTTTCATTGATGTTTGATATAATTGAGGAAAGAAGAATTAAGTGTAGAATTTTTTGCCATAAAAAAAGATGCATGGCCGTAGAGTGAAGAGAGAAAAGAGTGAATTAATTGGCCAAATAATTGGTACTAAATCATTGAGAAATTTTTCCAAGTGATAGTAACAAACTTTGACCATTAGATTCATTCCTCCTTTAAATCCTAGCCATTAGAGGCATCTACAAAAATGAATGGTCAAGATCTCTTCTTACTTTAAATCCAAGGGTCATAATTAGTCATAGCCATTTTAGAAGACCAAATCTCCACCGTTGATTAAATCTTCATCCAATGGTTATAAATGGTCCTAGTCACTTTTTAAGACCAAATCTCCACCGTTGATTAAATCAAGATCAAGTCTCCACCGTTGATTAAATCAATGATGGATATCCAAACTACCAATGTTGAGTTAAGCAGTATAATATTTATTTTTATATCTGCTATAACCCTACGAATAATATTTTTACTGTATTTTTATCGCCCGATAATTAAATACAGTACAAAACACAGTAAAAGAAATTTTCTAAAACTGTTTCTGAATTCAGGTTTAGTAAGATTCCTTGTCTCTGTCTCAATAGTACAAATCTTTTTATGCGTAGAAAAATTTTCACTTTTCGAGACCCACTTGGGCCTACATAAGGCCACCTGGGCCCATAGAAAGCCCAAAAACAATTAGAGAAATATAAAAAATTATAATCATCCACAAAAATCACAAAAATTATAAAACTTATGAAAATCAAGTCGAATTAGTATAAATCATTAAGGATTTTCAAAAAGAAATAAAATACGAAGGCTCGTATACAACCTCAAAATAATATTAAAATAATAAAAAGCGTAAAAACTCTCAAAAATTCTTAAAAATCACAAAAATTATAAAATCCATAGAAGTCGAGTCGGATTATTTAAAATAATTAAGAATCACCCGAAATAAATAAAATACGAATTTTTGGGGTGTTACAAAGATGCCACGGTCCGACCAAACTTGTTACTACCAGAACCTCCTCCTTGTGATTGTTACTGAGATTGGTTCCCCGGTGGCCTCGAATACGGCTTTTGCTGAAAACGATTGCCATCTTCATTCCTTCCCCTTTGGAACTGAGAAGGTCCAAAGTTATGGTTTCTCGTGTCTCATGATTGGTCTAACTCCTCAATCATGCGACACTTGTCCAATAGAGATAGGAACTTCTCAATTCCCAAAGGTAATACTGCTCTCTTCAAGTCATGCCTCAATCCTTCTTCGATCTTGCAGCACTTTCACTCCTCATTGGGCTGTAGTTGGAAATACCTAGAGAACTTTGACAAGCTTTCAAACTTAGCAGCATATTCACTGACTGTCATGCTCCCTTGTTTTAGACCTAGAAACTCTATTTCTTTCACGTGCCTCGCACTAGCTAGAAAGTATTTCTCCAAGAATTGGTTCTTAAAGACTTCCCAGGTGATCGCTCTTCCCTCAGCTTCCATCAATCGTTGGGCTCCTGCCCACCAGTGTTCAGCATCTCCAACAAGCATAAAGGTAGCATAGGTCACCTTTTGAGCATCAGTACTTCCCATTCCTCTAAGTATCTTCTCCAGCTCTTTAATCCAAAGACTTACTTTTTCCGAATCAAATTCCCCTTTGAATTATGGTGGCTTATTATGGCGAAACTTTGATAAATTATGAGTTTCAGCGGTCGCTTCTTGCTGTTAGGCAGCACTTTGGTTCTGTTGCACCATAACATCTGCCATCCTCTGCATAGCTTCAGCTGCTGCAGCCATACTCTCGTTGTCTCGTTCAGCGTCTATACGTACACCTCTATCACGAGCCATTGCGTTCCTTCGAAGTTAGACTAAACAATACACAACGAAAGTCAGATGTAACCTTTCGAAAACCAAATATAGAGAATCACACAACACAAGTAAGACAGACCTATCCACAAATCCCAAAAGACTCAAACTTGGGCTCTGATACCAACTAATGTAACACCCTCCCTATGGTATCACATTTACGACTAAAACTTCAAAATTTAACAAAACGTCCAAAAGGTTTAATATAGTAAAATATAGATTTTCAAAATTTTCTTTATCGAAAACATAAATTTAAACATAACAAAGCAACATAGATCATAATACTAAATAATTACACATCAAAATATACAAAAGATGGCATGGATCACAATCCACCCAAAATACATAAAGGTTGTGTGCAAAAGACTCATATACAATCTGTTTAACAAAACATAAACTAGCCCAAGTCTACCTGCCTAGGGAGCAGGGTCCTCCATTGGATCCTCCTCCTCAGATTCTCCATTAGACAAAACCCTCAGCTGGGGTAAGATCTCACGGACAGGTGTCCTAGTAGATGACACCTCAGAGTCTTGATCTTCCCTAGAGATGTAATGCAAATCACCCCACAACTTCCTAATCGGCATAATAAACTCCAAACATATAGAGACATCAAGAGAGAAAAAAAGGACCCCATCGTGGGTCTACATACAGATACAATCACATCTTTAACATATCCAACACGTTCAGTATCCCAGTCAATGCATCAAGCATCCGTACCACCATGGAACTGAACTCTGAAAAAACCAACAAAATCTCTACTAGCCGACATCGCATAAAACAAAACAACAGAAAAGATGCGATCTTCTTCGTCTTCCTCTCAGTCTTTATCAATCATATACATATAAAAAAGAACAATACAACAAAGATGTGAGATTATCTACATCAATACCAACATGGAAGCACAGAAACAATAGAGAACAATAATATCATTCATATACAGGAAACAACAATTGCAGTTATGGCATCCAATATCAGATAATTTAGTAGATATAAATATCACACGATATGTAGACAGACTATGCATATACACAATGGACTAATTCATACTCCATGGAGCTAAACACAATTTCGGAGAGAATGATCTAGAAGACATATCTGTATCTCGTCAGCCTCAAGTCAAGTGCTATAATTTCTCAATTTGCACATCATGGCTTATACAAGCATTCTACACCAGATCGTGATTAGGAATAATGTCTCGGTTCGAATCATCTGTGCGTTGCATTGGTCTGACCCATGACATAGTGGAGCTACTAACTAGCCATTGTGGAAAACCCGCGCCCCGATGCCCCGATGCCCCCAAGGTCAACAAGTGACCTACACTTCGCCCATCACACCCGTACTAGGGTGTAATTCAACTCCTAGGCATACAACCTCAACCGACACCACCGGTATAATGCATTATCAGTGACTTAATGCATACACACATATCAATATCATGACTTTCCATAAGCATAAGCTACTCTTGAGCCAAAACAGTCATTAACATCTTCGGGTCCCGTTTAAGAGCCCGATAACACACTGTTATTATTTTCAATCACAAAGCATCTTTATCGTGGAGTTCAGAAATCATCTTTCTTAAATTACGTAAGACATCACTATTTTTCAATCACGTAAAACTTTTATTACACTTTTAAGCCTAATTTTTGAAACTTTCAAAGATTAATATAGACATTAACTTTAGTTCCAATATTCTTCTAACTAGGCTCCTCTAGGCAATAATTCCTAATATTTTTCACAAAGAACACAAAAAGGAATCCACATTATATTAATTTAATAAGTCCTTTTCCTTTGCCTTTAATAAAAATACCTTAAGTTTTCAATTTCCCTTTCAAGCTTATTTTTCCACTCAATGGCTGAAACCCCTTTCTTATTGAATGACCAAATTTTATTCTATCTCTCTTTCATTATTATAAATTCTTAATCCAATTCCTTTTCACCTAAATGCTTAAGTTCTAAATCAATATAAAAAGTTTGTCTTGGATACCATATTTAAGGTTACTTGGCCGTGGCCCCTAAGGTCTTTGGACCTCAAAATTTTTGTCCTCATCAACAAGATTCCAAGCATACAACATACTTCAATCATCAAACTTTCTACTCAACCAAAATTATGCATAATATTAAACCATAAAATTATATATGGGAAAAACCACAAAAATCACCAAAAATACATACAACCAAAATCACCAAAATCTTGGCGTGGATGCTGTGTGCCGTGGCGTAACTTGGTTTTTGGATGAATGCCGCCGCGCTGACATGACATGTCATTCTTTAGTGTATATAGTTTGTTTATTTTTCTTATTTTTCTGTATTTTTAACTACGTAGCTCTCACATTTCTAATATTTTGACAGGCTTGGTTACCCTACCATGGACAGTTAGGACACTGTTGCACTTCAGTTTGGGAGAGTATCCTTACAAGTTTAGGATATTATAGTGTTGAATATATTGTTGGGAATCGCGGATACATCACACAGCAGAAAAACAAAATTCCTACGAAGGATCCATGCGAAAAAAGCCATAATCTGAGTTTTAAACTTGTTTACCTTTTGAAGCGTAATCAAAACAAGTGACGCGAATCACCAACACTGTAACAGTAATGATGTCTCTATGACATCCACACGAACAAACTCATGAACATCCAATGTCTGCAAATAGGAGTCACGCCTCTTTCACATAATGCTAGCTGCAAAGAGAAGAGAAGAAACTTGTCACTTTCTCACTCACTATTTCTGTCAAGTGCGGCCAGTGTTTGTAATGCATGCCTTGATAGCCCCTTAGCAGTGCTATTTATAATAGTTCCTGCCTTATGTGAGTGAGAGCAGCAGCAAGGTAAACTGTGCAACCCTAGACTCATCTGTTATGAGTCCGGCCCACAATTGAATCCAAGTCCAACTTAGATCTTAATTACTCTAATTTAGTATGCTCTATGTGTGCGACCTTGCAGGTTCTCATAACGTTGGCAGTAATATTAAAACCCCATTTTCATATTACAAGCAGTGAGTGGTATCTAGCAATATATCGCTGCCACCCAAGTAATGAGAATGTCAATGATTTGACATAACTTTTCCGTGACCAATGTTTCTGTGTAGTTTAGTCTCTTTATCCAGATATCTAGATTAAACACAAGGCATGAAATGTGTCACCCTTTTATAGTTCAATCCTTCGTTTCCTGATACCCGAGTAGACTTAATAACACTAAATGAGATCAATATCTCATATCGACTCATTTGAGCATGGTCATACATTTTGTTGTCTCACTCAATTAGGGGGCCCAAAGATGTCACTCCTATTATGTAGGAGGGATAAATCCTATCTAGGTCACTCACATCCCTTCGCATGATTCACGGTATGTCTAATAACTAACTTTATAATCACCTTGTTATAGATGACGTTTGACGACATTAAAACACACAACTTATTATGTAGGAATCGTAATGATTTTAGGTCAAAGGACCACATACACCATTGTCACTATGAGAATCGCTTATGATACTCACGTAACGATCCATATAGCATTCTTATGGTTAGTTTGTTCAGTACATTATTACTCTAATATATACCTATGTGAAGACTTGATATTTTATATCTATGACCCGTGAGATGTGGCCATCAGTCTACGCATATACTAGTCTCAATGTATTATTGTTGTCCTAATTAACAATAATACTTGACCAGGGAGATTTAAGAATAGTGTTTTATTCAATAGGATCTCACGATCAAGACATCCACTTGATGTCCTATGGCATCAAACTTACTATTTTAATGACTTTATTATGTTTATAAAAAAAAGAACACAATAAATGAAATACCTCATATATTAAAAAATAACATAATACAATATATGTAAATACAAATAAAATGTATCAACCTCTAGGGCATACTCCAATATATATAACATGTTTTGATATTTAAAGTATGTAATAGTGGTAGTCACCATTTTATCATGATCACATACTGAGTTTGACTATTACTGATGGGTTTTAAAGAATTTTTTTTTTCAATTTTTAACATTCGATACATGATGTTATGGATGTTTGAATTATTGAAAAAGTTGGATCTATTTGAATGCATGACTTATTACTAATTGCTAATGTTGAATTGGTTGTCCAATGATTTAAAAGTTTACAAATTTCCCCATTTTCGGCAAAACCATATGCGATCATGAAGCATGTGAAACAATCTTGTGGCTTTTTATGCATGATTACATCCCACTTATATGCACGTGATAAGAGTGCATGTCTAGAGAAAGTTTATGGATGTGCATGTAGAGATTTCGATTATCCTAGAAGTTATTTTTAAACTCTCTCGAGGCGAAATCCTATATTGTGCATGACTGAGGAAATGATTAGGGCATTGTTTGGACTGATTAAACCTTTCAAGCTTAACCTGATAGGATTATATCTTTAGGTCCCTTTTTGAAACATATTAAAAGTTTGGTCTTATATGTTTTTCATCACCTACATATTCCTTACCATCTAACCATTCTAAATGCATGTGAAAACATTGCATTTCCATCCTACCATCATAGTTTGTTGAGTGCATAATATGTTATTTCTTGACTTGAGTCCTGTGATTAAAGGATATGAGTGTTGGTATCAATATAAAAGTGGCTTGAAGGAACCATATGTTGTGAAAGAAATTGGTTAAGAAAAAAAGAAAAAGAAAAGAAAAGAAAATCCAAAACTAAAATCCAAAAGGCAAAACCAATAAACGAATGGTTCTGGAGAATCTTATTAGTTCATTTTGCATACCCTAATTGTATTAGTTGGTGGCTCAAGTCTTGAAATAACATATTTATGTGTCTCAATGTTTGTTTTGTATCATTTCCCTTTTGTTCTTTATCCCATATCCATTGGCCTTACATTACAAGCTGTTAAAGTCCCTTTTGATCCTCAATAATGTGTGATTTACATTAATGGATAGAGAGTTTAGATTCAATTTGTGGATTATATGATTTATATACATATATACTCATAAACTTATCCGGATGTGTATGGCTTGAATAAGAGAAGTTTATCTTGTATGTTTGTGGAAAATGTGAACTTACATGAAAAGAAGCTTAGATTGTTAGCATGTTTAAGATTATGGATGTGCGGATCTAATTATGAGGCATTAACATTCTTTGAGGACTGATGCAATAATTCTACACTTGTTATGGTTAATTGAAAATTGAAATTATAATATTTGCTGAATAAATGTTGAATTTGATTGATCACGTAAGTTTACTTAGTCATACTTTATTTTGCTCAAGGACTAGCAAAAATCTAAGTTTGGGGGTGTGATAACTCCATGAAATATAGTTATTTGTGTCCCATATATATGCTCTATTGATTGCTTAGTCTTTGTTAGTATGCATATATGGAAGGTTTTATGCTTATATATATCAAATGCAATCTTGATATCTTCCTATATGATCTTGAGCAAATTGTGCATATTCTTTAAGTGATTAAGTCGATTTGCAACTGTTATTGATTTGGTGATTTCTCTATTATAGGAAGAGCTCCAAACAAGCTGATATATAGAGCATTTGAGCCAAAACTAGAAGAGAAAGCAAAAGGAGCAACTTAGCAACCAATGTCGCGTTGCAGACAGATTAATGTCGTGGCGTAGTACATCCCCTGCATCTGGCAGAGTGACCCAAGGTTTGAGCGCAGCGGCTTGGCATATTAATGTCACGGTGGTCGTGACCTAAATTGACGTGCGCTGAGCAGTGATATGTGTGGCGCCATGACGTGAAGAGCAGAGTTGAGCCTATAAATACTATTTTATTAGATTTTTGTAACATGAGTGAGTTTTAGGTTAGAAAGCTGCAGCTAGGATTCCATTTCTGGGCTGAGATGAGGCTAGGGAAGTCAAGGTTGGAGGCCATCTTCTTCATGGAAGGAGATTCAAGCATCAAAGATCACATCTATGAGCTTCCTTCCTCTTTCCCTTTGTTTTTCTCTCTTCTTTATCTTATGAACATGGTTTTTTATGTATGTTTTTTTGTTCAATGAGTAGCTAAGTTGTATTTAAGGATTACTTTGAATCCTTGTATGGATATTGATGATATTGTACTCTTTTGAGTTTATATTGATGTTTGATTTTGTTCAATCATATAGATCTTAATGCTCTTGATTGTTTGATTAGCTTTTAAGTGATTTGTTGAAATCTGATGAACCTAGACATAAGAATTCGGATTTGAGATCATATGTATGGTTGATGCATGTTAGATTTCATTCAATTGGTTTGGATAAGTTAATTCACTAATGGGATAGAAATACACCTCTTAGCTATGCATAGCGTGTGTTTGAGAATAGATCTTAATGAATAGAGTTTGCTCTAGTTCTCGTGGAAACATAGTGAATTAGGTAAATAAAACAATGGTTAATTGAACCCTAGACATAGGCTTTCAACTAAAGTGGATTCTCAAGCTAACTTAACTCATTCATTCATGTTGCTTACAAGGATTACATATTGTTAATTGAAGTATGAAGTGAAAAAGGATTCCCTAATCTCTAACTACTATCTTTATTTTCATTTATTATTTTTCTGTCTTTAGATTATAGTTTAAGAATTTTCTCCTATTTATATGTTCTTGAATAGAATTTACTTAAGCTATTGGTTGATATTTAGCATTATAAAGCCAATATCCTCGTGGGAACGATATCCTTTTTCTTTCACTGTATTACTTGTTCGATCCATGCACTTGCGGCCTAATAAAAGGACAAGAAGTTTTTCTATCCTTTTAGGGATAAACAGAAGGTTTACCAAACTCTCTATCAGAAGTTCTACTCAGATGTAACCAAGGATAAAAATCTTCTAATAATTGTTTCTAGTATTATAGGAATTCAAATAAGGTTGGACTTAGACCCTTGCAACAATTATTGGAGTTCCTATTAAAGGGGTTAAAGTTTTTGATGAAGAAGGATGACACAATGGTTCCTGGAAGGAAGTAGCATATACTCTTTTCACTGATGCAGAAGAGTCAAGGCTTGCAAGTGACTTGAATGTCATTGCAAAGTTTTTGCACTTCTTTTGCTATTTCATGGTGATGCCCAAAATTGAGAATACTCAGAAGATCTATGAGGATGATATGGTGACCATGTACTAAATCAAAGAGAATAAACCTCTAAATCTTCACTACGTAATCCTGAAGTACATGACATCTTCCATAGAGAACACTAAGAAGGTTGTGAGTTTGCCTTATGGTATGCTCCTCACCAAAGTTTTCAAGCATTTTGGTGTTAACCTAAAAAAAAAAAAAAGAGAATGAAGGACAAATCTTCTCAAGAAAGCATTTAAGGCAAATGCATCTTGAAAAGAGAGAACTAGAGGATAAATGGTCAAAACTCAAAAGCAAGTTGAGATATGATTTCCCAACCAAGCCTAAGAGCCCTGAAAAAAAATGGAGATAAATTATGAGAAAGAAGTAGAACCAGAAGTTGAGAGAGTTGAGTTTGAAAATAACTCAAGAAAATGTGGTTGAAAAAGTGGTATGTAAGAAGGAGAAAAGAAAGAGGGAAAGTGAATAAGAAGAGAAAGAGGGAAGTGAAGAAGAAGAAAAAAGAAAAATGAGGAAGAAGAAAAATAGAAGAAAAGGAAGATAAAAGAAGGAAAGAAGAAGAAGAAGAATGGTAAAAAGCTCGGTGAAAAGATTATTGATGAACCTTCTCACCCTGAGAATGAACCCTCTTAGGGTCTGAGGGAACTCTCTTAGGACCTAGAAAAGGAACTCTTCATTGTTGATCAATCTGAACAAGAGGAGTTTCACTCTGCTGAAGACACTCCAGTCACTCATACCAATTAAGAACTAAGTGGTGATTACTCTAGAAAGCTAGAAGATAATCCCGCTGCACAATTTTCAAGTATGGATCCTTGAGTTGAAATTGCAATAATCATCACCCAGCTCTCTCAAGAAAAGAGTTTGACACTTGAAGGATCACTAATATCACCTAGACCTGCCCAAACCCAAGAAGAAGAAAACAAAAATGAAGAGGAAGGACAAGGAAGAGAAGAAGGATAGAAAGAAAAGGAAACTGACAAGGAGGCTTCACAACAAGGAATAGAGAGGATTGATGATGAATCTTCTCAATATATTGAGAAGCTTGTGACACCTCAATCTCTTTAGCAAAAGGATGATGAAGTTTCTTCTCTACCTCATTCATCCATTGCGTACAATTCACCAAGGCTTCAATCTCCCATATATGATGTTACTGCTCCTAGAAATGAAAAGGAATCAAACCCTAAGACTCCAAATATTCTAGTTGTGGTTGTTGAGCACTTAGACTCTCTTAGAAGACTAATCTCACTTGGTTACATTTTTAATATGCTGATTGATGAACAATGAGCAAGTAAAGATGATCAACTTGTTGTCCAAGGGGTTTGAATGGAAGGGAATGAGACACATCATGGTTCCACTCAAGCTAGACATACACCTTCCGAGCCTCCTATGAAGACAACATACCAATCTACAAAGGAAGAGATCAAGCTATTTTGAGTTGAAAACAAAAAACTAAGGAGGAGGGTGAGAAAGCTGAATGTTGATCAAAAGGAAACCCTTCCACCTTGCACAACTTCATGGATAGATTTTTTATCTTTGAAGAATTGATTGTGAAGAAGATGGAAAAAGAAGTCATCCCTATGACTACTAGGAAGGAGCACTACCCTTACTTCCCACAAAACCAAATTCCTACCTTTACCTCTTACTCATCCTTTTTTGTCTAATCTAGATCCTAACAAGTTTAAGACTCAATGATGACTTGCTAACTATACCCATTTTTTTTTTGTTGATGCCAAAAGGGGGAGATGGAAACATGAAAATTTTTAACTTTTAATTTCAAGTATTATGCATGGTCTTAGGGGGAGTTTGTGTTAAGTTTATGAATTTGTTTGTTTTTTAATTTGAAATTATTATGTAACTGTTATTTGAATGAATGAATAGAGTATGTTTATCATAAAATATCATTCTTTAGTTCTCTATATGTTGGTTTGAAAATTGAAATATTATTGAGATTTCTTTTCTACTAACAATTGGAAATGAGTGTTGTGTTGAGAGGGAGTTCATTTGAACCTTCTCACCTAAGGAAGTAAAAATGATAATGGTTCTTAATCTCAACAAGCTCACTTTAAAATTTTCAAAATAGTTTGTCATCATAAAAAAAGATGAGAATGTAAGCTGCAAAGCCCTTTTGTGCCTAAGATTGCAAATTATGTTTTGATGAAAACAATTACATTAAAAATTATGAATGTTTGCTCTTAACTATTTTAATTGTGCTAACGTGATTATTGTGGAGTTTTCTGGTTAGTAGTAACATTTTCAAGACTAAATTAAAAGTAAAGAAGCTTTTTGGATGATTAGAAAGGGATAAGAAGATCAAATTCAAACTTAAGAGAGTTCAAGTGCATCTAAAGAAAGTTCCTAAAAATTATGAGAGAGCTTATCCTAAGAAGGTTATGAGAAAGTTTAGAAACATAAAGAATCTCCACAAGGACCAATCCAAGAGCAAAACAAAGATCATAATGAAACTATCAAAGGACAAGATTTGTGGAAGATCAAGCTTGAGAAGGTTGCTGAGAAAGTTTGCTGAGAAGGTTCATAAGAGAGTTCCTCATGAGAACGTTCTCACTTGGACAAGAACATAAATGACTTATGTTGACTCAGCACACAAAACAAAATAATGGCTACCTGCCATAAGAAGGACAAGTGAACTTTGGAAGTCTCCAACAACTATATTTCGAAGGCTATAAAAGGTCTCAAGCTTGAAAAAGAGAGGGTTAATGATATAAGCCATAATCAAGCTGAGCATACGAAGAATAACTCTCTCATCTTTATCTTCTTTGTTCTTAAGTTCTCAAATCTTCAGTAAGTGTATTGTAGGTTCTGCTAAACTATGTTAATACACTCCTTGAGTGATTTCAAGACGTACCCTGTAACACCTTCCTTAGGATGTCAAATTTATGACAATTATAATAAAACCTTACCCAAGTTATAAATTATTTATTAACATATAATAATATAATTTGTAAAAATTTCCTTTTTGTACATTTTATCATTAAATAAAATAAACAAAATATGAAATAACACAAACTATTAAATATATACCATAATTATACATATGATTTTGTTTTAAATATACAAATAATTACACACTACAAACTATTTAGCAAAGCAGTAAACTGTTTAACTCATAACAAATTGTAAACTAGCCCAAGTACACATCTAGAAGTTCTGATCCTCCGAAGGATCCTCTTCTGGGAGATCATCGGAAGCCAAAAATCCCAGATGTCGTGTAGCCCTACGGACAGGAGTCCGTGCTATCGACACACTACTAAGCTCACTAGGGGCATGGAAACGACTACCCCAATAGTGCCTAATAGATAAGGGCAACTCCAAATGTACATAAACAGTCGTAGAAAACATAAGGACTCCATCATATTCTCTACTGAGGGACACAGTCAAACGTCCCACGTAAACCACAGTCTCCCTATCAGCTTGTAGACGCCAGGCCTCGGAACCCCCATGAAACTCTAATTTCACGAACCCTAGAAAACTCAGTAGCATCATAACGTGTCAAAGTCAATCCAAACAATATGGATGATCTAAAGGCTCGCCCTCTTTGCATTGATCACTCGGATGTTGTTCCTCCTCGTACTGACAATAAGGAGGTCGCTCCTCTTCGCCTTCCTCACAATCTTTACCGAATATAAATAATAATATAGAAATGCATACAAAGAGGTGAGACAATCTACATCATTACCAATATGGCAGTATAGAAAACGACAGTACATGTAGATATAACATTTAATATGTCAAATCATATCATCACATCATATGTAATATCTCAGACCAAATATAAATATCACATCATGATGCAGACCACATATGCAGATGTACACAGACTCGTTCCTACTCCATGGAGTTAACCACAACCATTAGAGAGAATGATCTGGAAGGTCTGTCCGTAGGTCTGGTTGCCCCAGCCAAGTACTACACAGTCTAAACGTCATGTACAACAGGCATTGTACTTGACAATCTTCACTAGATCGTGATTAAGAATAGTGCTTTGTCGAGATCGCTAGTTTGTTGCTCGCTACCACAGCCCAGAGGAGCTACCAACTGTCCTCATGTGGAATTCCCCGCACACCAATGCCTCCAAGTTCATTCAATGAACAACACTATGCCTATCACACTCGTACTACAGTGTAATTAATCTCTTAGGCAATTTGCCAATATCAACCAAATTGACACATTTCTCTATGCATGGTGTATGAGCCAAAATACACATATCACAATACTTTTATTTCTCACAACCACACGCCATCACTTGGCAGTACCATATTTCAACATAACCGGGTCTACTACTTTAACCCGACCGCAAACTGCTATTATTCTCAATCGCGTAAATATTTTATCGCGTTTTCGCAATCACGTCACCTTTTTCTAATGTTTTCAAATCGCATAAATATTTTTCAACATTTTTGCAATCGCGTAGCATTTTTAAATCATTTTCTCAATCGCGTAATATTTTTAAATCATTTTCTCAATCGCCTAACATTTTTAAATCATTTTCTCAATTGCGTAGTTTAAAAATCATTATTTTAAATACGCGTAAGGTATTTCCAATATTTTTCAATTACGTAGAATATTTCTTTACTTTCTAAATTAAATTTTGAAACTTTCTCCAGTATATATTTATTTTTAGTTTGATTTACAGCTTTTCCTTTTGAAAATCCTTTAAGTAGTATTTTCTACTGTTTCCTTTTAAAAATTATCATCTATGGATTTAACCAATATTTACATATCGAAACTTGCTAACGCGCTTCAAAACTTAAAAGGTGAGCTATATGTCAGTACTTTTCAAGTATTTATTTTATTTCTCATCCTCACTTAATTCCTCTAATTAAGCTCTAAAATAACTTCACTTTATTTTATTCTCTAAAATTCATTAAATTGAATTCTCACTTAAATTACTTACATAGTCCACACTTAGAAAATAACTTTGGATCAAAGATATCATAAATGGCATGTTGGCCGAAATTTCTCTATAAATCATCTTTAAATTATTTTCTATTATCTAAGTCCTTGTAAAAATCATTAATCCAATTAAATTAATTAATCCATGATTAGGAAAATATTTGAGAACATCTTAGTTCTCTTTGTGGTGGTGAAGCCGTGAGTCTCATGGGTTCTTTAGAACCCTCATGCAATTCTTTTTCATGTTATTCACATCCTACTACATAAAATAACTATCATGCCTTCATAAACACATATTAAAACATATATCAAAGCTATAGACATGCTTGCATAAAAAATCACCATAAATAGGAGAAACTTTAAAAAATCAAGTGAATGAATCCGTATGGATTCTTCACCACAAACACATCCATTTTCTCACCACCAACACATGGTTGATGAGATTAAATCTCCCTCTTACCATAAGGAAGACAAAATCCTTCTTGGATGCTTTCCTAGTGATTTTGTGAACCTCCAAGAAAACCCTAACAAGCTTAAACAATTTACAAAGCTATAAACTATGGTTGAAAAAGAAAAACCATAGATTAATCATGGCTTAGAATTCCAAGAATCAATTTAGAAACAAGAAATAAGGATTTTTATCTTGTGTAGAAGAAACTTCAACCTTGTTTTCCAAGCACAAGATGAATGATTTTGAAAAAACTTACAACATGAAAGATGTTTAGAATGGTGTTTAGGTTTAAGAACTGGTGTTGGATGGAATTATAGAAGCGTGGAGGTTGGTCGATGGTGTGGTGGCCGTGAGCTTCACAAGGAGGAAAATGAGAGAATTTTGGTGAAACTTGCTTTAGAAAATGGATGAAGATGGAATGAACTAATAAAGTGTCATCCTTAGCTCCTCCTAGAGCCTTATGGCAGTGGAGCTCGCAAAGGAGGTTGCCACTTTATTTGACCACTCAAGACCTCCTAATGGCCTTATATGAACTCAATGGTTGATCTTCAAAACCTTTGCCTCCAAACTTGTTTCCTATAGGCTTAGATACTTGAGGCATCTAGTTCTTGATGCTTCTTGTAGGTGCCTTAACCAAATTGCTCAATGGGAGAGCAAACCAAGTTTTGGTTCATTTGGTTTCCTAGCTAGGTTTAGGCAAATCTAGTTAGATTTCCTAGTTACTTGGCTAATCATCTAGTTACTTAAGAATGACTCCTCCATTTCTTGAATATGCTAGAACCTTCTTGCAACTAAGGCTCTAATGGGTAGCAAACTAGGTTTGTTCCATTTAGTTACTACTTAGGCTTTTTAGATTAGTTTAGTTAAGTTTAGGCTAACTTAGTTAGGTTTTCTAGTTACTAAACTAACTAGGCCAACCGTTTTTGTTGACTACTAACCATCAGCTTAGGAAATTCAAGCCAATATCATTGACTAATTCCTATTGGTTTACTTAACTATAAGTCACAAAGACTTTTTCGGTTCCTATTGTTCACTGGGCAGAAGCTACTACTTTTAAATCAGTAGGTGCTGTCCAATAGATAATAAAATAATATTAAAATATAAAATATTTTTATTTCACAGATAAGTTCTAAAAATTAAAAGATCGACACACGTATCACTCGGAATTGAGTTTAGTAAGATCCCCCAGCTCCGAATAATCAGATAAAGATTTTTTTCGGCTCGAAAATTATTATTTTCCTGACTCAGAGTAAATCACACACAAAGATCAAATACAATCATGAAACAATCAAAATAAATTTACAGCACACAGAAAATACAAAACAGTATAATTCAAACATTACTGTAAATTAACAAATTTTGGGGTATTACATACCCACTTGTATTAAATGTAACAACCTAAAATCAGCACCCTAGTATATTTGAAATATACCTGGATAAGCAGTATCAGTCATGCTACCTCTATCTAAACATCAACTAATCCATAATATTTAAACAAATCATTACGGAGAGTCATATCTAAAAGTTATACATATATACAACTTTTACATTCTCAAAGCAAATATAAATAATTACATAAGCTTTGAACTAAAAATATAAACTAAACTCTGTTGTTATCTTCATCTTTTTACCCTCTTATAGGGCCTCAACCTAGATTTACATGGAAACACAACTAGGTAAGAAATAATAATTCTCAGTATGAATAACCAATACCAGCATTTAATTATTTGTATTGAATAAATGAAATCTGAAACTGAACATATTATCGATATTAAACAAATATCTACACTTTACTCATTTAAAGTAGGCATACTATACTAACTTCTCTGGTCTTGTTATTCATTAACATGATATAAGTACTAAGCATATATCAATTCACAATGAATAATACTACTAGCATTAGAACATTCACATTGAGGCTCTATGTGAACATTCATATAGCCACTTCTTAAGAATTGTATTTCCTTATATTTATCTGAGTAAAATAGGCTAAATAGCATTTAAACTGTCTATTGATGAGTGGACAGTTCCATGTACTAATTCCATAACATCATATCTGATGATGAGTGGACTGTTCCATGTACTACTTCCACAATTTCAAACTAGAAGCTCATCCTTCGCCTAGCATAGGATATGCTCATCCTTAGCCTAGCATAGGATATAACTAGTCCACCACCTAGCATAGGATATGCTCATCCACTGCCTAGCTTAGGACGTAACTAGTCCACAACCTAGCATAGGATATGCTCATCCATCGCCTAACGTAGGATATATTCATCCACTGCCTAGCTTAGGACAAACTAGTCTATCACCTAGCACAGGATATGCTCATCTACCGCCTAGCTTAGGATAAACTAGCCCACCGCCTAGCTTAGGACATAATTAGTCCACATCATAGCATAGGATATGCTCATCCATTGCCTAGCTTAGGACAAACTAGTCCACCGCCTAACTTAGGATATGCTCATCCACCACCTAACTTAGGACAAACTAGTCCATTGCGTAGCATATGATATGCTCATCCACCGTCTGGCTTAGGACATAACTGATCACAATCCCACCTTTAGCAAAGTACTTTTCTCTCTCCTTTCCCAGGTCAAGGGGCTTGCCTTGCTCCCTTAGTTAGGAATTGTGATAAACTATGGATCAATCTCAACTCTTACCAACTAGGTCCTATGGTACTTAACTCTTGCCATCTAGGTCCTATGGCACTCAACTCTTGCCATCTAGGTCTTATGGAACTCAATTCTTGCCAACTAAGCCTTACGACACGTAACTCTTGCTAACTAGGCCCTATGTCGCTTAGCTATTTCCAACTAGGCCATATGGCGCTCAACTATTGCCAACTAGCCCTTATGGCACTCAACTATTGCCAACTAGCCCTTATGGCACTCAACTATTTACCCTTGACTATCCTTTGGCAAATGGCACGTAGACACCTATTCTGCTATTTTCTTTTTCCCTCTAGGCTACCAAAAGTTATTTGAAGATCTTAGTACATCTTAGTAGCCTCTAGATAGATAGTACACTTTTTCTTGTGAGCTTCCTCTAATATCCCTTCCCTTGATCCTTGACTCTTTTGGAACACAAAGTTTGTCTTTAAACTTTGCCATTCGTTTCTCAGTCATAACAAAATCCTTTCGGGTTTCTTAGAGGATCTGCTCACTCATGTCCCTTAGAGTTTCATTATCTTCTTGAGTTTCTAAGATCTGAGTCCTTAAGTCATTTACTATGCTCACTCTACTCACTATGAAACTATGTGGCACCATAAACACCACTTTTCAAATTCTTAAAACTCTCGAGAAGTTCACTCTATCTTGGACCATCATCTGAGACATATGTAGGACTTTCTTACCTAGTGCATCAACTGTTGCAGTGGATTTACCCAGATGATACTATAACTCTTAGTTATGATCCTATCATCACAACCAAGTTCTGTTTAGCATTCCATTCATCATCTTTGTCTCTTGTTCAACTTTTTCTGACTAAACAAGTATTGCTAACTCATAAGATCACCGAACATATCAAATCATCTACTAGCTTAACTCGCACCATACTTGTAAAGAGTTCTGCTTCTATCTTAGTTAGTAATTATTCATCTTTCTAGGAATTTATTCTGGATGTCTTTTTATCACACACACACACACACACACACACACACACACACACATATTCCTTAAGACTTGCTCAATTTCCACATACACAAAATTTTTTCAAATGTTCACTTGTTTAGCTCTCAAAAAAGAGACTCTAAGGAAATAGGCATAGAAGAATCATCAGATGTAGACCTCAATGTTTTATTTGATAAATTCAAAACCATGTCTAATTTAACGTCCACTGTAATACTCCAAAATTTTTTATTTTTCAGTTATATGTGGTTTTTATGATTTTTATGATTTTTGTGATTTATTTAATTTATTTTGATTATTTTATTATTATTTTTTGATTTTCTGTGTGTTTGAAGCGGGGTTGGAAAAATAAAAAAAATTGGGGGTGAAAAATTTTGGATTGTTAATGTGGGGTCAGGGGAGCTTACTAAATCGGAAACAATTTTTGAAATTTTTCTTTATCTAAGATTTGATTTGAAAATGAAATCTAAGTACGTTTTATTATCTATTAGACAATAACCACTGGTTTTGCTAGCAGTAACCTTTGTCCATTGGATAATAGCTTCTAGTAAAGATCTAGTTGGATGATTCTAGACAAAAGCCTAGTCATCTTCTCTAGATGATTCTTTTTCTGACTCAACTTGGTTGAACCAATTAGATGGAGTCAACATTAGTGGCCATGACTCACTTTATGACTCACCTTTGAAGACCAATAGGAAGGAAGTTTAATGGAGAAGCTTGGACACCTTGCACTCCTTGGAAGCTCACGACCATGCATGATCTTGGAGGGCAAGTTCTAGACTTAGTTCATTCCTATCCTTCTATCAAGAACCAAAAGCAAAACTCTCTCATTTTTCTCTCTTTGAAGCTCACAACCAAGACACACAAAAGTCATTATCCAATCTTGTTAATTCAAATCAATCTCATATCTTGACTCTAAATACCATTTTGAAACACTTTCTAGTTGTGACCATCTTCTAATTCATTCATCTTCAAGCTTTTACTTCAAGCTCAAGTTTAAGGGTTTTTAGGTGAAGTTCTTGAATCTTCACTTCTTGTTTCATTTTCAAGTTTTAAATCATATCTTGATCTATGGTCATCTTAGTTTAAGCCTTAGATGTTAATATTTGTATGCTTGTTTTGTTTTAAGGACATCTTGGTGGTAGAAGTTTTCTTTTAAAGGAGACAACAAGGAGTCCCTTAAGCATCATCTAAGGTAAGAGGGAGATTAACCTCATCAACTAATCTTAGTAGGGAGAAACGAATTTGTGTTTGTTGGTAAAAAATCTACGTGAGGATTTATTCACCTGGTTATATGATTTTTAATGGTTTGTGCTTATTTGCTTTATGTGATTTTATGGTTTTAATAGTATGCATGAACTTGCTATGGTAAAGTTTTGATGATTGAAATATGTTGCATGCTATGAATCATGTGGAAAAGGCAAAAATGATTTATTAATTATGAACTTAGATGATTAGGTGACAAGGAATTAAATTAAGGATTTATAAAATGGAAAAGGAAATGAACAAAATTTTTATCATTTGAAAAGAATGGATTTTTGGCCATGATCATAGAGAATGAGTTTGAAAGATAGTGTGAAATTTTAAAGTATTTTATTTAAAATAGTTTTTAGTAAAAAAGATTGAAATAAGTTTGAAAGATGATTTAAAATTTAAAGTATTTTATTTAAGAGATGTTTTAGTGAAGGCAATGGAAAAAGAAAGATATTTTATTCTAAAATGTTTGATTAAATTCAAATAACATAGATTTTGTGAAGAAGGTTAGAAAATATCACCTAGAGAAGACTTTGTAAGAAAATTTTGGAAATAAGGTTCAGATTTTATATTAAAGTTGGAAAGTTTCAAAATTAAGTTTAAAAAGTTAATAAATGTTTTACGCGATTGAAAAATAGTGATAAAACCTTACATATTTAAAAAATGTTGAATTTTGAACTATGTAATTTAAAAACGTAACAAAAGTGTTGTGCGATTTTGAAAATGCGATAAAAGTGCTACATGTTTAAGAAAAACAACAGTTTGTTATCGGGCCGATGTACTGGACTCGAAGATGTCAGTGGTTGATTTAGCCTAGTGGTGGCTTGTTTTTGTGAAAATTATGTTATTGATAATTATTGATTCATTAAGTCATTTGATCATGCATTGTGAAAGTCGTAGGACTGTGTTTGTTAAGGTTGTAAGCCTAGGAGATGAACTTACACCTCATTGCTGGTGCGAATTGCATAGCGAAGATCTATGAATGATATTGGGGGCGTCGGGACGCGGAATTCCATAAGTGGCTAGTTGATAGCACCACTATGCCGTGACAACTGATGCAAACGCATCGACGATCTCGACGAGACACTATTCCTATTCCCGATCTGGTGTAGAATATCTTGTATAAGCCATGATGCGCACGTTGAGAAAATTATAGCACTTGATTTGAGGCTGACGATATACAGACATGTCTTCTAGATCATTCTCTTTGAGGTTGGTTTGAGCTCTATGGGATAGGAGTTTGGTCCATTGTGCATATGCATAGTCAGTATACATATTGTTGTGGCATAGTCAGTATACATATTGTTGTGGTATAGTCAGTACACATGTTATTATGATATACGTTCGTTGAAATTATCTATTAATTGATATCATGATTATACCTGTTGTTTCTGTGATGATTCTGTACTTGAATGACACTATGTGTTATTACTGTTTCTTTGCTGCCATGATGGTATGTGATGTAGAGGATCTCAGCTCTTTGTTATATTGTCCTGTTTGTTCTATGATTATATTTGATAAAGACTATGAAGGAGACGAGGCGGGATCCCCTGGGTTTTGTTTGGGGTGATCTTCTGAGTCATGTGACGACGTCGAGACGAGATCTTCTTGGTTTCGTGAGGGTGCAGTTTCATGGAGGTACTGATGCCTGATACATTCACTTGGATACGAAGCGTATTGTTTATGTTAGGGATGTGACCTTATCTTTGAGTAGGACCTATCATGGGGCCATTTTCCTTTTAATGCTTATGCACATTTGGAGTTCTATATGCCTATTAGGGAGTTATGGGGTGATCTCCATTACACTCCTAGGGATGATTCTGAGGTATTGACCACTTGGACTCCCGTCGATAGAGACATGCCTCGATTAGGGACTTTGCCTGTTAGGGATCTCGAAGAGGATCCAGAGGAGGATCCGGTGCAGGACCCTTCTCTTCAGGTGTTTGGACTTGGGCTAAGTTTGGTTTCGATATGGTAGTTGTACATATTCTTGTGTGTACGTAAGTCTTATGTATTTGTGTTGTTATGAAATCATGTTATGTATATGAGATGTGTAATAATCAATTTTCTATGTTTTGTTTTATTGATATTTTTGTTAAGTTCATGTGATCAGTGAAAAGAAATTTTACAACTCGTATATTACAATATTAAAATATACATGACTTGGTTTTAGTTTTATAATGTTTTGGTCTGAAATATAATTCCTTAGGGAGGGTATTACATTAGTTGGTATCAGAGCGCAAGTTCGAGTCTTTTGGGTTTGTAGTTAGGTCTGTCTTGTTTGTGTTGTGTATTCTTTGTGTCTGGTTTTCGAACGGAGACAATATTTTTTGAAAGGGCCACATTTAGTTTTCATTGTATTTGGATTAGTCTGACTTCAAAGAAAAGCAACGGCTTGTGGTAGAGGTGCGCATATGGACACGGGACGTGACAATGATAATATGGCCACAACTGCAGAAGCAATGCAGAGAATGACTGATGTAATAGTATAACAAAATCAGAAGGTTGCTTAGTAGTAGGAAGTGACAACTGATGCTTAGAGTCTGTCAGAGTTTCATTGTAATAATCTGCCACAGTTTAAAGACGAATTTGATCCCGAGAAAGCAAATCTTTGGATCAAGGATTTCGAGAAAATCTTTAGAGGAATGGGATGCACAGACGAAAGGAAGGTAACCTATGCTTTTGGGCATGTTTAAATGTTTTCGTTTATGTTATGCATTCTTTTATCTCAATGTGAGATATGTGAATAGAATAGCATGACAGCTTTAGGACTAGATGTTAATAATTACTGGCACGCTGTTACATAATATTGAGGCTGGCCAACTCAATATACAATGTTCTATGTGAACAACAAATTAAAGCACCTCCTAGGCGAACCCGAGAGAATAGGGAATGTTGGTAGACATCTGTATTGGTGTTGTTTGTTTGAGCCAAATGCTGCTTGGTCATATGCTTAAATGTTTCTTTCTCTAAGGTATGTGAGCTTAGAGAATAATTTTGACTATCCTGTTACCTTTGCTGAAATCATCCTTGATTTCCTTCATTTGATTTCATATAGTGTATTGTTTAGGTAATGCATAGGTAAGGTACAAATTATGAAGTTTATTTAAATTTATTGCAAGTGGAATGAATTTAGAAACAAAGGAAATTATGTAAGTGGAGTGTGAGTATGGTTGATGAGATTGGAGTTCTTGTAAATAAACTTTGATAGCTTTTAAGGATAAGTGGCTGATAGGTATGATAGCCATGTAGTAAGTTGTATTACAATCAATTTTCTAGTGTAATTGTGCATCAAATGACTAGTTAGTGTTTAGAGCTAATATGTTAATATGTAATAGTTTGATAGTTATCTAAATCATTTATGCATTCTTTTAAGACACATATGTTTTGAGGGATTCCAAATAGGTTCCAAGCTTGACCAACTAATTGGAGAATTTTAATTTGAATTGATGAATTTCATAGTATGTACATGATGAAAACTAAGTAAGAATGTTAATGGTGTACATCATGTCATATATTTGCACGTGATATACTTGAGGGTATTTTGATTGTATGATCTGTTTGATGAAAAACCTGAATGGTTGAAATGTGTTGTATACTGAGCCTCAATGTATTATTCCCTATTTTCTTTTCTTGGGTGTGTGATTTTCGGATGTTTGATAGTTATATGCATGTTGAAATGCTTGAATCATTAGTATGCTATTATTGCTGATGATTGATGGAATCCTAGCTTCCTTGTACGCTCATTCCTTTTGATGCTTGGTCATCATTACATGGTTAAAGTTAATAAGTGTGTTTCCTGAGTCTACCTCTCTGTTAGTAACCATATGTGTTTTAATGATAAATTATAAGGTTCATGGTTGTTTCATCTTTTCAAGGGTGATTGATGATATTTATGTATAAAGTGTTATTAGATGCTTTTAAACTTATCTATAAAGGTTATAAACATGTAAAAACTAAATTTTGTTGTTCTTGAAGTTTATGATTAAACTTGATTAATTTATAAAATGAGTACCAAGGAACTATTTAAAATATTTGAGGTGGTGTAAGCTCTAGTAATACTAGTAGCTCTTTATTTAAATGAAGATGGGTATGTTTGGCAAAGTTATCATATTTTGTTTTCTTTATTTGTTAAGCTGGAATTATGAGGTATGATATAAGAATGATATTAGGTCTTCTAAAAATGTGTGAAGTTAGTTTTATGTGTTGATTAATATTCCATCTTTATATAACTAATTATAAATCTAGTGATTCTTTGTAATATATATATATATATATATATATATATATATATATATATATATATATATATATATATAGCAAATGTGAGTGATCTTTGAAATGCATAATGTGATTGATGATTGTTGGTTTTCATTCTTTGGACTTTCGTAATTTATGGATGAACTTTAATTCATGTTTGAACGAGTTAATGGTGTGACTGGAGATGCAACTTGGGAACTAGAAGATAGAATGAAAGAGCAATATCTACATTTGTTCTAAGGTACGATAATTTTGAGGATGAAATTCTTTTTAGAGGGGGAGTGTTGTAACACCTCGAAATTTCTTGTTTTTCAGTTATATGTGGTTTTTTATGGTTTTGTGATTTTTATAAATTGTTTGATTTATTTTGATTATTTTATTATTATTTTTAGACTTTCTGTGTGTTTGAAG
Source organism: Ormosia emarginata (assembly GCA_029884605.1). Classification (NCBI taxonomy): domain Eukaryota; kingdom Viridiplantae; phylum Streptophyta; class Magnoliopsida; order Fabales; family Fabaceae; genus Ormosia; species Ormosia emarginata. Next base: position 5,629,974 of record JAQQTP010000056.1, on the reverse strand, counting down.
CGGGGCCGATAAAATAAAAATTTTAGAGGCCAGGAAATTTTGGACTGTTAATGCGGGGCCAAGGGAGCTTACTAAACCTGAAACCGAAAACAGTTTTCGAAATTTTTCTTTATCTAATGCTTATGCACATTTGGAGTTCTATATGCTTGTTAGGGAGTTATGGGGTGATGTCCATTACACTCCTAGGGAGGATTCTGAGGTGTCGACCGCTCAGACTCCCGTCCATAAAGACATGCCCTGACTGGGGACTTTGTCTGTTAGGGATTCTGAAGAGGATCCAAAGGAGGATAAGTAGGACCCTTCTCTTTAGATGTTTGGACTTGGGCCAGGTTTAGTTTTGATATGGTAGTTGTACATATTCTTTTGTGTACATAAGTCTTACGTATTTGTGTTGTTAGTAAATCATGTTATGTATATGAGATGTGTAATAATCAATTTTCTATGTTTTGTGTTATTGATATTTTTGTTAAGTTCATGTGATCAGCGAAAAGAAATTTTATAACATGTATATTACAATATTAAAATATATATGACTTGGTTTTAGTTTTATAATTTTTTGGTCTGAAATGTAATTTCCTAGGGAGGGTGTTACATCCACGTTAAGAAGAGATAAACTGATAAGATTCACAAAGGAAATCTTACCTTCTATCTTTACACCACAATCCAAACTTACTAAGGAAGTTGTGAATAGCTTTCTTGTTGGTGTAGACAAGGATAAAACCTGGGGAAGCTCAACATAGGTAAATCTAATCTCTTTATATACTCGTATGAAATTAAGGAGTGGGAGTACTCCTGAATCATACATTACAACTTAAAGATCATCATTAACCATATTCTTACCTTGTGAAATCGGGAGTTTGAGCCACCTCCTTACTACTCAAAGTATAAACTCTTACTTTAACTTGAACTTTGAGGTTAGGCACTGCTCCCAACTTCTACACACACTTATTTAAAAGTGTTCTGGTTAGCCATAAGTATAATATACTATTTGGCCAACTTAACTAGGTCTGCCCCATGATGTCTCCTATATCTAACATACTTTGGTCCCTCACTTCTGCTTAAACTCACTTACCTTTATCTTGAGGATAACTAGGTCTAGAAACATACTTCATATACCTATCATCCCCTCTCTTCCTCTTGTGAAAACCTTGCAACTTCTGTTCCAATTGAGGCTATCTATAGGGATCCTCAACTGTTCTCTTGAGTAGCACTAACAACATTATTCTCTTTATTCAACAAGTATCTAACGATACCATAACTCACGTAGAAAAAGGATTAGAAACTTAACTTCACTTATTCATGATTTTACTTCGAGTATCATAAAGGACTAGATACTATCCATCCTTCGTCAGCCTTCAGAAACAAAGAATGGTGAATATAGAAAAATGAATGTCACAACCCCTTAACTCAGAGTTCTATGTGTTGAAGTTCAATTTTGTAACTTGCTTTGTACTTATCGCTTACTTCTTTGAACTTAGCCATTTATTGGCGTATTAACATGCCACCTTATTCAAGTCTTGAGAACTCTATCACCTTGGTATTCTGTTCACCAAAACTTTACCTCCTTTCTAACATATAGGAGATAACCAAAACTCTCAGGTCGTCTGAGCAAACCTCAACTTTGAAGATTTGCTCCACTTTCTTAAGCTACTTCACCTACTCCAAATGAGTCTTACTTTCTACCACTACTACATACACTAACTGTATTAGTGGTACTAGTTACTGAGATGAAATTATTTCCATCCCTTCTAAAACTCTGCTTGTGATAGCAATCTGCTTCCTCCTAACAGTTGCCATCTCTCAGAACACTTCAGCTATATTAGCTTATCCTTCACTAGAAGAGTTCCCATTGCTCCTAGCTCGTCTTGGTGAAGTAATGGTTTCCTATACACACTATGCACAATGGTAACTATTAACACTCCAACTTAAGGCCTATCATGCAATTCTATGAACACATCTCACATATGTGACAAGAAATGCATAACATAGTGGAAAAGCTCTAAATTGGCCTAAGCCTAGTCAGTCCATACCCTGACTTATAGGATGAACTGCTCTGATACCATAATGTAATAGCCTAATACCAGCACCCTAGTATATCTGAAATGTACCTGGATAAGCAGTATCAGTCATGCTACTTCTAACTAAATATCAACTAATCCATAATATTTAAACAAATAATTATGGAGAGCAGTATCTAAAAGTTATACATATATACAACTTTTACCTTCTCAAAGCAAATATAAATAATTACATAAGCTTTGAACTAAAAATATAAACTAAACTATTCTGTTATCTTCATTTCTTACCCTCTTGTAGGGTCTTAACCTAGATTTACATGGAAACACAGCGGGGTGAAAAATAATAATTCTCAGCTTGAATAACCAATACCAATATTTAATCATTTGTATTGAATACATGAAATTTGAAACTGAGCATGCTATTGATATTAAACAAATATATACATTTTACTTATTTAAAGTGGGCATACAATACAAACTTCTCTAGTCTAGTTATTCATCAACATGATATAAGTACTGAAAATATATCAATTCATAATGAATAATACTACTAGCATTAGAGCATTCACATTGAGGCTTTATGTGAACATTCATATAGCCACTTCATAATCCAATATTAAACTTATACTTATAACTTAAATATTCTTAGGAACTATATTTCCTTTTATTTATCTGAGTAAAATAGGCTAAATTGCCCTTAAACTGTCTAATGATGAGTGGAGGGTTCCATGTACTAATTCCATACCATCATATCTGATAATGAGTGGACTGTTCCATGTACTACTTGTTACCTAGGTGGCTTTAGTACTCAAGAAGGGGGTGAATTGAGTAATTAAAATTTTTTTCACAAATCTTTTTTAACACAAATTTCTCGAAGCAATATAATGAATATATAAAGATGATAAAATGCCTTAAGAACAGTAAATAAATAATTAAGCAATAATAAATAAATTACTGAGAATAAAGAGATAAAGAAGAGAAGATCAGGCATGATATTTATCCTGATTCGACCACCAACCACTTGTGGCCTACGTCCAGTCTCCGAAACATAGTTCGAGATTTTTCACTATTCAATACAAGCTTAAAACAGGTGCTTACAACTTTTACACAACAGGGATACCTCACCCTATTTACTAGAGGGATACCTCACCCCCTTTGAAGGATACCTCACCTTCTTTACAACAAGGGATACCTCACCCTTTTACTAAGGGATACCTCATCCTTTTACAAAAAACCAAAATATAGATGAAGAAAAACTCTCTCAAAGAGTAAATATTACAAATTGAAGCACTAGGAAGCTCTCTTAGGATATCTCAAGATTTTAGTGAAAAGAGCACATAAAATATGAGGAAAAAAAAATAAATCATGTTTTAGCACAAGCAAAAATAATTCAGATGGTTAGGCAACATTCAGAAGAGACCCAAGGTCTCTATTTATAGAGCTCTTTGAGAAACTAGCCGTTGGAGCAATTAAATCACGTAATGAATGAAAATATGGCCGTTTCTTTCTATTTCCGAAAGCTTCGTAAAACCATTTAGAAGATACGTTATTCGAATACCCTGAAGGTTATTCGAATACCACTCTTTTGAAATGCTTGTGAAAAATAGTTCTAAAGAAGGTTATTCAAATAACTTTTATGTTATTCGAATACCTATAGCTTTTTATGAAATATATCTATTCGAATAACTATTGAGTTATTCGATTACCTTATTTAGAAAAACTGATTTGGAAAACTTCTTATTCGAATACTTGATGTGCTATTCGAATAGCACTTTGAAAACAGAAAAAAGTATGAATATTAAAAACCATTCTATTCGAATACCTTAGGGTATATTCGAATATCCCTGAAACAAAATAAGTTTTAAGCACTTTCAAAATATCCAGAAAATAATTCTTTGGATTTGGAATATTAAATTTGAAAACATTTCTTTGCATCCAAAACCAATGAGATATTCAAAAGGCTATGAACACAAAGACTCTAAGTTCTAAAACTAATCTTGAAGTTCTTGGACTTGGTCTTCTCATCATCTTCATGTTTTTTATCATCAAAATTATTGTCCATGTCGGCTAGCCAATTACATTCTCCCCCCTTTTTGATGATGACAAACTAACATTTGAGAAAAGTATTAGTTCATATAAATTGGAATTCATAAAGTTAAATTTTGAGAAACTTACTCTCCTTCTTTTTTTGTAAGAGGTGATTTATATCGGAGATGTGCACAATAGCTCCCCCTTACTTTTGGAATCCAATTTCCATTTTTGTCTTAGCTGATTTTTACTTTTTCTCCCTCTGACTTTTCTCAAACAAACAACTCAAACTTTTTCCCCCCTTTTTGTCATGATAAAAAAGATGGGGCAAAATGAAGCATAGAGTTAAAGTAATATGATATATATTCAGGTTTAAAATTTGCATATCCTCAAGTTGAATGAACTTTTTCCATTTAAATGTGTGCTTGAGGTAGTTATCAAAGTACTTTCTTTGGTATCCGTTAATTTTTGGATCCATAGAGGCTAGCCAAACTCATAAGCAAGTAAGCATTCAAAATAATAAGTCAAAAACAATACATGAGTTCATAAGGGCAAAAGATATTTTATTGATTAATTTGGCCAAGTAACCACTTGTTGCACTTGTTACCACGTTCATATATTTATCAAAACAATAGCCAATTACATTAAGCATTTGCATTATAAAAAATTGATCATATGAGAAAAAAAACAATTCTTGAGAAATGAAGGGGCAAGAGCATGCTAAAGCAGAAGCAAGGAATATGCATTTAGGCAAATTATATTCACATTTGTATATGTATCAAAATGGACAGAAACAGAATAGAGATCATTCGTAAATTTGGCTTTCATCTATGGGTTATTCAAATACCTCTGTCTATATTCGAATAGATCAGCATTTAAAAACATGAGAATACAAGACTGATATATGGTATTCGAATAGCCACAGGTCTATTCGAATAGACCTATCAAAAAAAAAAAGAATTCACGTCCAGATGCAATGGTATTCAAATAACTTCAGAGTTATTCGAATAACTATATTAGGAGAAACATATTTACTGTGTACAGAGGTGCATTCTGAGAAAGGAAAAAAAAACTTGTTACCCAATGATGAAATACTTATTCCAAGATTGCAACTCCAAGCTTCATGAAAACAAGGAAGAGAGCTTGAAATTATTTCCAGTCTTGTGCTTGTAGTAGCCACTTTCAAAATGCCAAAGTTAGCTCTTGGCCTTCAAGCACACCTACAACACATTTTAATTTTTAGCTTTTTATACCCAAATTTTCTTAGGTCCTTGAATGTTTATTTTGGGTATAGTACCCTTGGGAACCCATACCATTTTAGTTCCAATTTTTGTATTCATGTTTTTTTTTTGCATTGCATATTGACGCACTATATCCTTTCTTTCCATAATAGAAACATTTAATAAAAGGACTATTTAAAGTACTAGAATTAACAAAGAAATTTTTATAAAATTTTTGTTGATTTTTCGGGTTATATCCTATCCTGACTTTTTGAAAAACAACTCTTTGTTTTCCTAATAACATATTTATATTATCTCTTCCAAAAGTGAATTTAGAAAGAATGTTCTTCAAATCTTCAATTTATTTTTCAAGCAAATGACATGAAGAACAAGATGAAGATGTAGAAGCATGTGAATAATAAGTTGTGCATGCAACAATTAATACTAATGTCTCATTTTCAATTTTTAATTTTGCAATTTCTTTGTTTAAAATGAGAATTTGGTTTTCTAAAGAAGAAAATGTTTTCTTAGATGAGAAAATTATTTTAGTGAGCCTTAGTGATTCATCATGTAGTTCTTCAAAGGCATCTTGTAGTTCATCATAAGAAGGTAATAAATCAGAACTTACCTCATTGTCGTTTTCTTCTTCTTCTTCTTCTTCTTCTTCTTCTTCTTCTTCTTCTTTCTTCTTCTTCTTCTTCTTCTTCTCCTTTGGCCATAAGACATAGATAGGCTTCCTCGCTATCTGAGCTATCAGTGGAGTTTATGTGATTTTCATCCCATACTATGTAGACTTTTCTTTCCTTGGAGGATTTCTTTTCAAATTTCTTTAGGAGAAAAGGCAGTCTTCTTTAAGTTCTTTTCTTTTTGAGAAACCTTCTGAATTTCTTCACTAGTTGACTGAGGTTCTCTATATTTAACTCAATGTTGTCTGTGTCATCTACATCGTCTTCATCTTCATTATTGATAGTGGAGGTGGCTTTAAGTGTGATCCCCTTCTTCTTCTTATCATGTTCCTCACTTTGCCAAACAAGGTAACTAACGTCATTGTTGATAAGTCTCTTGATTTTGATATAACTGTTACCTTAGGCTGCCAAATCCTGCTCAAACCTCTCAACACGTTGCTAATCAAATCTTCGTTAGAAAAATTCTTTCCTAATGATGCAAGATGATTTACAATGTGGGTGAACCTCTTTTGCATTTCTTGAATGCTTTTTCCTTAGTTCATTGTAAATAATTCATATTCATGAGTAAGAGAATTAATTCCCGATCTCTTAACTTCACTAGTATCCTCATGGGTAACTTGTAAAGTATACCACATTTCTTTAGCAGTTTTGCAATTTAAAATTCTAAAAAATTCATCATGCCCCAAAGCTGTGGTAATGATGTTTTTGGCTACCAAGTTATTTTGAACTTTTCTTTTATCATCTTTAGACCATTCACTTCTTTGTTTTTCAATCTTTATACCATTGATCTCTCACGTAGGTATAAATGCGCCATTTTTTATAGCATCCCACACATCTAGATCAATAGATTCGATGAAAATTTTCATTCGTTCCTTCCAATATGCATAACCATCCCCATTGAAAAAGGGTGGTCGGTTTATGGAAGTTCCTTCTTAAAACCATTTGATGAAGCCATATACTCTTGAAGCAGCTAAGCTCTTTGTACAAGAGTCTAGTTCTGATACCACTTGTTACCCAAGTGGCTTCAGTACTCAAGAGGGGGGTGAATTGAGTAATTAAAAACTTTTTCGCAAATCCTTTTTAACACAAATTTCTCAAAGCAATATAATGGATATATAAAGATGATGAAATGCCTTAAGAACAGTAAATAAACAATTAAGAAATAATAAATAAATTGTTGAGAATAAAGAGATAAAGAAGAGAAGATCAGACATGATATTTATCCTGGTTAGACCACTAACCACTTGTGGCCTACGTCCAGTCCCTGAAACATAATTCAAGATTTTTCACTATTCAATACAAGCATAAAACAGGTGCTTACAACCTTTACACAACAGGGATACCTCACCCTATTTACTAGAAGGATACCTCACCCCTTTTGAAAGATACCTCACATTCTTTACAACAAGGGATACCATACCCTTTTACTGAGGGATACCTCACCCTCACAATTTCACTAAGGGATATCTCACCATTTTACAAAGAACCAGAATATAGATGAAGAGAAACTCTCACAAAGAGTAAATATTACAAATTTAAGCACTAGGAAGCTCTCTTAGGATATCTCAAGATTTTGGCGAAAAGAGCACATAAAATATGAGAAAAAAATAAGTAAATCATGTTTTAGCACAAGCAAAAATAATTCTGATGGTTGGGCAACATTCAGAAGAGACCCAAGGTCTCTATTTATAGAGCTCTTTGAGAAACTAGCTGTTGGAGCAATTAAATCACGTAATGAATGAAAATATGGCCATTTCTTTCCATTTCCGAAAGCTTCGTAAAACCATTTCTGAGATACGTTATTCGAATACCCTGAAGGTTATTCGAATACCACTATTTTGAAATGCTTGTGAAAAATAGTTCTAAAGAAGGTTATTCGACTACTTTTTATGTTATTTGAATACCTATTTTAAAAAAAGTTTTCTGTGAAATATATCTATTCGAATAACTATTGAGTTATTCGAATACCTTATTTAGAAAAACTGATTTGGAAAACTTCTTATTCGAATACTTGATTTGCACAACAACTCCCCCTTACTTTTGGAATCCAATTTCCATTTTTGTCTTAGCTGATTTTTACTTTTTCTCCCTCTGACTTTTCTCAAACAAACAACTCAAACTTTTTCCCCCCTTTTTGTCATGATCAAAAAGATGGGGCAAAATGAAGCATAGAGTTAAAGTAATATGATATATATTCAGGTTTAAAATTTGCATATCCTCAAGTTGAATGAACTTTTTCCATTTAAATGTGTGCTTGAGGTAGTTATCAAAGTACTTTCTTTGGTATCCGTTAATTTTTGAATCCATAGAGGCTAGCCAAACTCATAAGCAAGTAAGCATTCAAAATAATAAGTCAAAAACAATGCATGAGTTCATAAGGGCAAAAGATATTTTATTGATTAATTTGGCCAAGTAACCACTTGTTGCACTTGTTACCACGTTCATATATTTATCAAAACAATAGCCAATTACATTAAGCATTTGCATTATAAAAAATTGATCATATGAGAAAAAAAATAATTCTTGAGAAATGAAGGGGCAAGAGCATGCTAAAGCAGAAGCAAGGAATATGCATTTAGGCAAATTATATTCACATTTGTATATGTATCAAAATGGACAGAAACAGAATAGAGATCATTCGTAAATTTGGCTTTCATCTATGGGTTATTCAAATACCTCTGTCTATATTCGAATAGATCAGCATTTAAAAACATGAGAATACAAGACTGATATATGGTATTCGAATAGCCACAGGTCTATTCGAATAGACCTATCAAAAAAGTAAAAGAATTCACGTCCAGATGCAATGGTATTCAAATAACTTCAGAGTTATTCGAATAACTATATCAGGAGAAACATATTTACTGTGTACAGAGGTGCATTCTGAGAAAGGAAAAAAAAACTTGTTACCCAATGATGAAATACTTATTCCAAGATTGCAACTCCAAGCTTCATGAAAACAAGGAAGAGAGCTTGAAATTATTTCCAGTCTTGTGCTTGTAGTAGCCACTTTCAAAATGCCAAAGTTAGCTCTTGGCCTTCAAGCACACCTACAACACATTTTAATTTTTAGCTTTTTATACCCAAATTTTCTTAGGTCCTTGAATGTTTATTTTGGGTATAGTACCCTTGGGAACCCATACCATTTTAGTTCCAATTTTTGTATTCATGTTTTTTTTTTGCATTGCATATTGACGCACTATATCCTTTCTTTCCATAATAGAAACATTTAATAAAAGGACTATTTAAAGTACTAGAATTAACAAAGAAATTTTTATAAAATTTTTGTTGATTTTTCAAGTTATATCCTATCCTGACTTTTTGAAAAACAACTCTTTGTTTTCCTAATAACATATTTATATTATCTCTTCCAAAAGTGAATTTAGAAAGAATGTTCTTCAAATCTTCAATTTATTTTTCAAGCAAATGACATGAAGAACAAGATGAAGATGTAGAAGCATGTGAATAATAAGTTGTGCATGCAACAATTAATACTAATGTCTCATTTTCAATTTTTAATTTTGCAATTTCTTTGTTTAAAATGATAATTTGGTTTTCTAAAGAAGAAACTGTTTTCTTAGTTGAGAAAATTATTTTAGTGAGCCTTAGTGATTCATCATGTAGTTCTTCAAAGGCATCTTGTAGTTCATCATAAGAAGGCAATAAATCAGAACTTACCTCATTGTCGTTTTCTTATTCTTCTTCTTCTTCTTCTTCTTCTTCTTCTTCTTCTTCTTCTTCTTCTTCTTCTTCTTCTTCTTCTTCTTCTTCTTCTTCTTCTTCTTCTTCTTCTTCTTCTTCTTCTTCTTCTTCTTCTTCTTCTTCTTCTTCTCTTTTGGCCATAAGACATAGATGGGCTTCCTCGCTTATCTGAGCTATCAGTGGAGTTTATGTGATTTTCATCCCATACTATGTAGACTTTTCTTTCCTTGGAGGATTTCTTTTCAAATTTCTTTAGGAGAAAAGGCAGTCTTCTTTAAGTTCTTTTCTTTTTGAGAAACCTTTTGAATTTCTTCACTAGTTGACTGAGGTTCTCTATATTTAACTCAATGTTGTCTGTGTCATCTACATCGTCTTCATCTTCATTATTGATAGTGGAGGTGGCTTTAAGTGTGATCCCCTTCTTCTTCTTATCATGTTCCTCACTTTGCCAAACAAGGTAACTAACGTCATTGTTGATAAGTCTCTTGATTTTGATATAACTGTTACCTTAGGCTGCCAAATCCTGCTCAAACCTCTCAACACGTTGCTAATCAAATCTTCGCTAGAAAAATTCTTTCCTAATGATGCAAGATGATTTACAATGTGGGTGAACCTCTTTTGCATTTCTTGAATGCTTTTTCCTTAGTTCATTGTAAATAATTCATATTCATGAGTAAGAGAATTAATTCCCGATCTCTTAACTTCACTAGTATCCTCATGGGTAACTTATAAAGTATACCACATTTCTTTAGCAGTTTTGCAATTTAAAATTCTAAAAAATTCATCATGCCCCAAAGCTGTGGTAATGATGTTTTTGGCTACCAAGTTATTTTGAACTTTTCTTTTATCATCTTTAGACCATTCACTTCTTTGTTTTTCAATCTTTATACCATTGATCTCTCACGTAGGTATAAATGCGCCATTTTTTATAGCATCCCACACATCTAGATCAATAGATTCGATGAAAATTTTCATTCGTTCCTTCCAATATGCATAACCATCCCCATTGAAAAAGGGTGGTCGGTTTATGGAAGTTCCTTCTTAAAACCATTTGATGAAGCCATATACTCTTGAAGCAGCTAAGCTCTTTGTACAAGAGTCTAGTTCTGATACCACTTGTTACCCAAGTGGCTTCAGTACTCAAGAGGGGGGTGAATTGAGTAATTAAAAACTTTTTCGCAAATCCTTTTTAACACAAATTTCTCAAAGCAATATAATGAATATATAAAGATGATGAAATGTCTTAAGAACAGTAAATAAACAATTAAGAAATAATAAATAAATTGTTGAGAATAAAGAGATAAAGAAGAGAAGATCAGACATGATATTTATCCTGGTTAGACCACTAACCACTTGTGGCCTACGTCCAGTCCCTGAAACATAATTCAAGATTTTTCACTATTCAATACAAGCTTAAAACAGGTGCTTACAACCTTTACATAACAGGGATACCTCACCCTATTTACTAGAAGGATACCTCACCCCTTTTGAAAGATACCTCACATTCTTTACAACAAGGGATACCATACCCTTTTACTGAGGGATACCTCACCCTCACAATTTCACTAAGGGATATCTCACCCTTTTACAAAGAACCAAAATATAGATGAAGAAAAACTCTCACAAAGAGTAAATATTACAAATTTAAGCACTAGGAAGCTCTCTTAGGATATCTCAAGATTTTGGCAAAAAGAGCACATAAAATATGAGAAAAAAATAAGTAAATCATGTTTTAGCACAAGCAAAAATAATTCTGATGGTTGGGCAACATTCAGAAGAGACCCAAGGTCTCTATTTATAGAGCTCTTTGAGAAACTAGCTGTTGGAGCAATTAAATCACGTAATGAATGAAAATATGGCCATTTCTTTCCATTTCCGAAAGCTTCGTAAAACCATTTCTGAGATACGTTATTCGAATACCCTGAAGGTTATTCGAATACCACTATTTTGAAATGCTTGTGAAAAATAGTTCTAAAGAAGGTTATTCGACTACTTTTTATGTTATTTGAATACCTATTTTAAAAAAAAGTTTTCTGTGAAATATATCTATTCGAATAACTATTGAGTTATTCGAATACCTTATTTAGAAAAACTGATTTGGAAAACTTCTTATTCGAATACTTGATTTGCACAACAACTCCCCCTTACTTTTGAAATCTAATATCCATTTTAATCTTACCTGATTTTTACTTTTTCTCTCCCTAACTTTTCTCAAACAAACAACTCAAACTATTTCTCCCCTTTTTGTCATGATCAAAAAGATGGGGTAAAAATAAAGCATAGAGTCAAAGTAAGATAATATATATTCAGGTTTAACATTTGCATATCCTCAAGTTGAATGAACTTTTTCCATTTAAATGTGTGCTTGAGGTAGTTATCTCCCTATAACAAAATTCAAAGTACTTTCTTTGGTATCCATTAATTTTTGGATCTATAGAGATTAGCCAAACTCATAAGCAAGTAAGCATTCAAAATAATAAGTCAAAAACAACAAATGAGTTCATAAGGGCAAAAGATATTTTATTGATTAATTTGGCCAAGTAACCACTTGTTTGATACCACTTATTACACTTGTAACCATGTTCATATATTTATCAAAACAATAGCCAATTACATTAAGCATTTGCATTATAACGAATTGATCATATGAGAAAAAAAAACAATTCTTGAAAAATGAAGGGGCAAGAGCATGCTAAAGCAAAAGCAAGGAATATGCATTTAGGCAAATTATATTCATATTTGTATATGAATCAAAAAGGACAGAAACAGAACAGGGATCAACCGTAAATTTTGCTTTCATCTATGGGTTATTCGAATACCTCTGTTTGTATTTAAATAGATCAGCTTTTAAAAATATGAGAATACAAGACTGATATATGGTATTCGAATAGCCACAGGTCTATCCGAATAGACCTATAAAAAAACAAAAGAATTCACGTCCAGATGCAATGGTATTCAAATAACTTCAGAGTTATTCGAATAACTATATCAGGAGAAACATATTTATTGTGTATATAGGTGCATTCTTAGAAGGAAAAAAAACTTGTTACCCAATGATGAAATACTTATTCCATGATTGCAACTCCAAGCTTCATGAAAACAAGGAAGAGAGCTTGGAATTATTTCCGGTCTAGTGCTTGCAGTAGCCACTTTTAAAATGCCAAAGTTAGCTCTTGGCCTTCAAGCACACCTACAACACATTTTAATTTTTGGCTTTTTGTACCCAAATTTTCTTGGGTCCTTGAATGTCAGTTTTGGGTATAGTACCCTTGGGAACCCATACCATTTTAGTTCTAATTTTTGTATTAATGTTTTTTTTACATTGCATGTTGATGCACTATGTCCTTTCTTTCCACAATAGAAACATTTAATAAAAGGACTATTTGAAGTACTAGAATTAACAAAGAAATTTTTATAAAATTTTTGTTGATTTTTCGGGTTATATCCTATCCCGGCTTTTTGAAAAACAACTCTTTGTTTTCCTACTAACATATTTATATTATCTCTTTCAAAAGTGAATTTAGAAAGAGTGTTCTTCAAATCTTTAATTTCTTTTTCAAGCAAATGACATGAAGAATAGGATAAAGATGTAGAAGCATGTGAAGAATGAGTTGTGCATGCATCAATTAATACTAATATCTCATTTTCAGTTTTAATTCTGCAATTTCTTTGTTTAAAATGAGAATTTGGTTTTCTAAAGAAGAAATTGTTTTCTTGGATGAGAAAATTATTTTAGTGAGCCTTAGTGATTCATCATGTAGTTCTTCAAAGGCATCTTGTAGTTCATCATAAGAAGGTAATAAATCAGAACTTACCTCATTGTCGCTTTCTTTTTCTTCTTGTTCTTCTCCTTTAGCCATAAGACATAGATGGGCTTCCTCGCTATCTGAGCTATCAGTGGAGTCCATGTCATTTTCATCCCATACAATGTAGGCGTTTCTTTCCTTGAAGGATTTCTTTTCAAATTTCTTTGGGGGAAAAGACGGTCTTCTTTGAGTTCCTTTCTTTTTGAGAAACCTTCTGAATTTCTTCACTAGTTGACTGAGGTTCTCTTTATTTAACTCAATGTTGTCTGCGTCATCTCCATCGTCTTTATCTTCATTATTGATAGTGGAGGTGGCTTTAAGTGTAATCCCCTTCTTCTTCTTATCATGTTCCTTACTTTGGTCAAGCCTGTTGAGTTCTAATTCGTGCACTTGAAGTTTGCTAAATAAGGTAGCTAACGTCATTGTTGATAAGTCTCATGATTTTAATATAGTTGTTACCTTAGGCTACCAAATCTTGGTCAAACATCTGAACACGTTGTTAATCAAATCTTCGTTAGAAAAATTCTTTCCTAATGATGCAAGATGATTTACAATATGGGTGAACCTCTTTTGCATTTCTTGAATGCTTTCTCCTTGGTTCATTGTAAATAATTCATATTCATGAGTAAGAGAATTAATTCTCGATCTCTTAACTTCACTAGTACCCTCATGGGTAAGTTGTAAAGTATACCACATTTCTTTAGCAGTTTTGCAATTTGTAATTCTAAAAAATTCATCATGCCCCAAAGCTGTGGTAATGATGTTTTTGGCTACCAAGTTATTTTGAACTTTTCTTTTATCATCTTTAGACCATTTACTTCTTTGTTTTTCAATCTTTATACCATTGATCTCTCGCATAGGTATAAATGTGTCGTTTTCGACAACATTCTACACATCTAGATCAATAGATTCGATGAAAATTTTCATTCGTTCCTTCCAATATGCATAACCATCCCCATTGAAAAAGGGTGGCCGATTTATGGAAGTTTCTTCTGAAAAACCATTTAATGAAGCCATATACTCTTGAAGCGGCTAAGCTCTTTGTACAAGAGTCTAGCTCTGATACCACTTGTTACCCAAATGGCTTCAGTACTCAAGAGGGGAGTGAATTGAGTAATTAAAAACTTTTTCGCAAATCCTTTTTAACACAAATTTCTCGAAGCAATGTAATGAATATATAAAGATGATGAAATGCCTTAAGAACAGTAAATAAACAATTAAGCTATAATAAATAAATTATTGAGAATAAAGAGATAAAGAAGAGAAGATCAGGCACGATATTTATCCTGGTTCGACCACCAACCACTTGTGGCCTACGTCCAATCCCCGAAACACAGTTTGAGATTTTTCACTATTCAATACAAGCTTAAAACAGGTGCTTGCAACCTTTACACAACAGAGATACCTCACCCTTTTACTAAGGGATACCTCACCTTTTTACAAAGAACCAGAATATAGATGAAGAAAAACTCTCACAAAGAGTAAATATTACAAATTGAAGTACTAGGAAGCTCTTTTAGGATATCTCAAGATTTTGGCGAAAGAGCACAGAAAATATGAGAAAAAAAAAAGTAAATTATGTTTTAGCACAAGCAAAAATAATTCAGATGGTTGGACAACATTCAGAAGAGGCCCAAGGTCTCTATTTATAGAGCTCTTTGAGAAACTAGCCATTGGAGCAATTAAATCACGTAATGAATGAAAATATGGTCATTTCTTTCCATTTCTGAAAGCTTCTTTAAACCATTTCTGAGATACGTTATTCGAATACCCTGAAGGTTATTCAAATACCACTGTTTTGAAATGCTTGTGAAAAATAGTTCTAAAGAAGGTTATTTGAATACCTATTTTAAAAGAAGCTTTTTGTGAAATATTTCTATTCGAATAACTATTGAGTTATTTGAATACCTTATTTAGAAAAACTGATTTGGAAAACTTCTTATTCGAATACTTGGTGTGCTATTCGAATAGCACTTTGAAAACAGGAAAACGTGTGAATATTTAAAACCATTCTATTCGAATACCTTAGGGTATATTCGAATACCCCTGAAACAAAATCAGTTTTAAACACTTTCAAAATATCCAGAAAATGATTCTTTGGATTTGGAATATTAATTTTGAAAACATTTCTTTGCACCCAAAACCAATGAGATATTCAAAAGGCTATGCACATAAAGAATCTAAGTTCTAAAACTAATCTTGAAGTTCTTGGACTTGGTCTTCTCATCATCTTCATGTTTGTTGTCATCAGAATTATTGTCCATGTCAGCTAGCCAATTACACTACTTCTAGGATATGCTCATCCACCGCCTAGCTTAGGAAAAATTAGTCCACAACCTAGTACAGGACATGCTCATCCACTACTTAGCTTAGGAATTAACTAGTCCATAGCCTAGCATAGGATATGCTCATCCACCGCCTAGCTTAGGATATGCTCATCCACTATCTAACTTAGGATATGTTCATCCATCACCTAGCTTTGGACAAACTAGTCCATCGCCTAGCACAGGATATGCTTATCCACCGCCTAGCTTAGGACGTAACTACTTCATAGCCTAGCATAAGACATGCTTATCCACTGCATAGCTTAGGACATAAGTAGTCCATAGCATAGCATATGATATGCTCATCCACCGCCTAGGTTAGGACAAACTAGTTCACCGCCTAACTTAGGATATGCTCATCCACCACCTAGCTTAGGACAAACTAGTCTATCACCTAGCATTGGATATGCTCATCCGCCGCTTGGCTTAGGATATAACTGATCACAATTCCATCTTTAGAAAATTGCTTTTCTCACTCCTTTGCTAGGTCAAAGAGCTTGCCTTGCTCCCTCAGTTAGGAATTGTGATAAATTGCGAATCAATCTCAACTCTTGCCAACTAGGTCATGTGACACTCAAATCTTGTCATCTAGGTCCTATGGCACTCAACTCTTGCCAACTAGGCCCTATGTCGCTCAACTATTTCCAACTAGGCTATATGGCACTCAACTATTACCAACTAGCCCTTATGGCACTCAACTATTACCAACTAGGCCTTATGGCGCTTAACTCTTGCCAACTAGGCCCTATTACGCTCAACTCTAGCCAACTAGTCCCTATGGTACTCAACTATTGCCACCTAGCCCTTATGACACTCAATTATTGCCAACTAGGCCTTATGGCGCTCAACTCTTGCCAACTAGGCCCTATTGTACTCAACTCTAGCCAACTAGGCCCTATGGCACTCAACTATTTCCAACTAGGCCCTATGACACTCAACTATTACCAACTATGCCCTATGGCGCTCAACTTTTACTATTAAAAGAGTTACTAGTGTTCATTAAGCTCAAGCTATACCCAAAACACCTCAAATCTTGCCTAAAAAGGCTTATTTTTAAGATTGCACCAAATGTGCATCATAACTTCAAAAATTTTGAAATTTTATGAGCATATAGCTTTCTCTTATATCTTTCCAATGCCAAAAACTTTGCTTCATTTGGCTAAGTATAGCCAAAGTTATGTGACATTTTACAGAGGCCAAAACAGGGCATTCTCTGATTTACCCGATTCTGACCTGAATTTAAATTAAAACTGGGAACAAACTACAAGTGGGATAATTCTGGAATTTTACAGGAAATAAGCCTTACATGTTAGCTTCAAAATGGCACTAGTTTCATATCAATACGACATCGGAGCAAAAAATTATACAATCTTGTTTACTAGTTGCTAAAATGCATTTTCTGTAGAATTTATCGTGGATTCAAACAAAAACTACTACTGATTGGCTTGCTAGAAAATTATGAAATTTTTACCACATGAAACCTTATGTCCTAACTTTCAAATTTCATTGGAATTAGGTCAATCTGATGTCTATAGCTTAAGTTATGCAACAAACATCACTAACTACTCACTAGATTATCCAGAATTCTGCAGAATCCGAGAATGGTTCCTTTGGAACAATACTCACTTCCAATCATTCAAGATCAATTTCTATGTGATTTCTAACACCAATCTAGGCCTCTAAACTTGTTGTAACTCTTTTACATCCTATTGATTCACTTAGGCATGTATTTAGGTTAAAAAATTACCTTAACTCCAATCCATTTCTCAAGTTCCTCATGAACCAAAAAAATGGCTTGGCTTAAGCTATAAATGGCCATCAAGCACTTACTAAGCTAAAAGCATCCTAACTTTGTCCTTGGAATCAAGAACCAAGTTAAGAACTTGGATTTGACTCTCTAAATCCCTTTTTCTACTCATAAAACCTTATGTTCATGCAAGATGAACCAAAAGGGGAAAAATGAATAGAAACTCTACTACAAGCTAGAAAACACTCAAACTCAATTCTTGAAACCAATGATCAAGATAATTTACTTCTCAAATATATTTCTCTCTTCTCATACAACTTAGTTCCATACAAGATGAAACAAAAGGAAAAGATGAGAAATAAGCTCCCTTACCTCTTATAAACAACTTGATTCTTGAAGCCTTTCTCTTGATCTTTCCTCTTCTTTCTCCTCTTCCTCTCCTTTCTATCCTTTATTTTAGTGTTTTTTTTCCTCGGTTTTCTGTGTTTGCAGTTGAGAGAATGAGGGGAAAAAGAGAAATAAGAGACAAGGGCAAACTTATCATTTTGACATTTTGTTGTAACTTCTTGAATTGTTAAGAACACTTAGATCTCACCAAATCAAGTTTTATAACTTCCAACAAATTTGAAATAAATCCTGAGATTCATAAAAAATCATGTTTCACTACATTTCTATTTTTTCATATCTGTTTGGGCTTAATCTGGCATTAAAAACACAACTAGTATGCCTAAAAATACTAAACAAACTCTGATTATTCTCAAATTTTAACTGTACCTTATCTAACTCATTTGTGACTTAGAAACAAGTTATCCATACCTTTTCCCTCAATTTAGCAATTTATGCTACTATTTGAGATATTTTAAGCTACTTTTTAACTTCTGTATTATAGCAAAGTGCCTAAACTGACTCAGTTTGTCACAAGTATAATAGTACCTCTGAGACCAAATACAAGCCTAACAAGTTTCTTAGGATGTTATATTAAACACCTCAAACTTGGCTTAGATTGTTTACTGTTAGTAGTGAGCTTGTGGGTTGTACAAGCCACTTAGAAGCTTAGTTAAACTTGTTGTTTACACCTAGAGAAGCTGAGAAAAAAAGAATAATTGTTGTTTTGCGCCTAGAGAGGCTGAGGGAGAAGAATACCCAGTGTAAGAGCCTAAAGAGACTTGGTAGGAAAGAATACTCATTATAGTGAAAATCCTAGTATTTGCTAGTAGGTACTGGACATAGCCCCAAGTGGTTTAGAAGTGAACCAATACAAATCCTTGTGTTTTGCTTCTTGTTCAGAACTGAGTTCTGAGGGTTACCTAATAAGGTAAGTGATGGTGGATTTATCTATGGCGCAACAGCAACAGTAATGGAGTGAGGAGGTGGGTACCTGCAAAAGGCACTTCGACGCTCAAGTCAATATGTGCAAAAGGAGGATGGTATGTAGAATTGGGTTAGGTCATACCTTTTTCACCTTGCTGAGTATACATATATATAAGTGTTTTAGGGTGTGAAGAATCTTAGCATTCAATGCGTATTAAATGCTATTACCTGGAATCGTGGAGACTATTATTCCTTGTCATTATTCTCTTGTTTATGTGGGTCGTGATGAGTATTCTTTTCTGTTGAGGGTGTTACGCCTAGTGTGTAAGTTGTTTCATGCACACAGTAACATTTGGGTTTAACTATGGTGGGCCAAGTTGCTCTAGATCCATGGATCCATAACTCGGTCCAAAACAATTGCCCCCAGCATGGTGCTTAGATGGGACAACTTAGTGTCAAGATATCCGAGTTTGATAGGAGCACACGGCGCGTAATGGACAAAGGGATCCTAGTCATAGTATTAATGTCAGATCTTATGATGTTTTTATCCAAAGGGTTGAGGTTTGTGATGTGTCATTGTACGTTTCTCGAGGTTAATGAGTAAAGCTAGGATTGAAGTTGGATTGCTCTGCTTAAGTCAACATTCTGCTATCTAGGGTATGTAATAGGTTGCCCCATGTGTAGTTCGTGGGGTCTATGCTATAAGAATAGTTTAGTTTAAAATCGAGCTCCAAGTTATAGTTTTGCCTCGGTCTCGACAAAAGTCTGTGGTCCAGCTTAGGTGTTCTTCTTAAACGCCATGCATTGATTCAATTTTGAATGTTTTGTGCATTGTCCTTTCAAATGCTTTTGTTTAGTAACATTACGCCATGTGATTCAAGAACAATGAAAATTGTCATTTGAGATTCATAGCGTCATGATTAGCTATTTTCAAATTTCAAAAATGAGTTGTCTTGATGAGGCACCTTAAACGAAAAAGAGTATCTGCCTTTATTAATGGCAGCGATTTGGGGTGACTTTTCGTGCTTATAAATAGGAATAGAGTTTAACCATTCCCACTCTTTGCTTATTCTTACACTTTAGATTTCCTTTTTCGACGACTTAGGTGATTTTTGGCATCTTTTGCGGTGATTGTTAGTCAGCACTCTTTTCACAGTTCAAAGCCTCTATTCCTCTCCAAAACTCAAAGTACTCCTCATTTTCAGCCTTTTCGTTTTAGCTCTTTTCTCTGAACATTTAGTAGGGGAAAAATGTCTAGGAGTAAAGAAACAGTGTAGGATAGTGGCCCGTCAGTAGAGGCTTTGAGTCCTCCTTTGTCCCTACTGCCTCAACCACGACGGAGGCTTCAAGCTCACGGTGAGGACTCTGGTGATGGTCCAAATTCCTTGACTAGGATGAGGATCTTGGAGACAATTCAAAGGGTAGATTTTTTCATGGAGCAAGTAAGGCGAAGGCCAACCCATCCATTCTTCGAGCATATTACAGCATTAGGAAACTTGAGTGATTCTGCTGAGTCTAATTTAGATGCATCCTTTGTAGGTGACATTATGACATGACCTCGGAGGGCAGCTCTTTCAGAGCAAAAGAATCTTATATTCCCCCAAGATATCAGCCTATACTGATGCGAAAGATGTTTATGAGAAGTAGAGATATTTTTAACTGACTACGAACGAGCTCAAAGATCTGGAGTTCGCAATCCAGCATCTGCTAGAAGATGAGAAGGTGTGCATAATCCGTATAAGGGGTAAACATTTTACGTATATGTACAATGTGCTCTTGCCCAAGATTGGAGTATGACTACTATTCTTGGACTTCGAGATCAGAGTCTTAAATTGTCTACATGTGGTGCCTACTTAACTTCATTTGAATGCTTGGGGGTTCATCCGAGCATTTGAGCTCATATGCCAAGTCTTTGAGTGACCCCAGTTAACTCCTTTTTCTTCCTTTTTTTCCCAGCTCTCGTCTTCTGGGACCAACCAACCTAAGGGATGGGTTACACTACATGCGCAAAGTGCCCGCAGAGTCTTCAAGCCTTATCAAGAGTCCTTCAAGAATTTTAAAAGGTACTTCTTTAGGGTATAAGAGGCTTCAAGGTTGACACTTTTTTTCATCACCCTGGAAGGTTAACCACGCCACTACTTATACTAGACCCAAGCTGGCTAGGAGTAGAGTAATGATTAGATTGAAAGTCCAATTTCTGGGATCTCTCTTATTGAGGTCGAGGTATTGTGCTTCTTGATAGGTTGAACCAAGGAAAAAGCGGCCTTCAGTTGTAAGGATATGGATGAGCCTGCTGGTGTGGTGTGAATTAAGATTAAAATTTATAACAAAATTCAGTTGCTAAGTTCCACCAAAAATATATAAAACCTTGCAACCAGTTGTAGTTAGCAATGGTCGATCCACAGAGAACTAAGTCAATTAACACTATAGATTGATTCCTAATTTAAACTCTAAAAAACAGTGAATAAAAAAAAGGGTTTTGTTTGTTAAACAAAAAACAGAAATTGATGGTAAAGTAATAATAGTAAACACGATTGAATCACCAATTTAAAGGTATTGGTCAAGATATAGAATCCACCACTAGATTTATATGATCATGCTAGTCCACATATCCTTTATATCAACATAACCAGTTATGTTCCTATGTGATTGTGAGATTAATTCTTTATTTTCTTTAAGTTATGATTAATTTAGCAACTGCTCAAATTAAACCCTAATCACTAGTCAGTTATAAAATAACCACTCTTATCCCCACCTAATGATTGCATTAAGATTTAGAAAACTAATCACACTAAGATCCAATCACACACCAGGATTAAATTACTTAGATCATATGTCTCGCTAATCCTACCACAACAATAGCGCATAGCAATCCTAGTTTTATCACTTTCGAAAATAGCAAAGAGTATAAAAACCTTTATACCAAATTAAGATCAGAAATACATGAATACAAACTCAATTGAATTAATATAAAGAGATATGCAAGGTTCTCATAATCAAAACTAAGGTTTTCATCTTCCCTTAACTAAATAAGAAAATTAGCTGCACATAGCAAATTCAAAATTAGAAAAAGAATTAAAGAAAAACATCATCTAGAATAAAAGAAGAAAAGAAAACTAAAGATCAAACTAGTTTCCAAGGTTTGAGGTTGATTGATCTTTGATCGCTCGAACCTTAGTCTCTAATCTTTGATCGAATTTTCCTCTTGCTTGTTCTTCATATTCTCTTCAGTTCCTTGACAGCTCCTAGTCTAGAGATCCCTTTTAGGACCTTAGGCAACCCTATTTATAACTTTAGATACCGGAGTGCATCATTAGTGTAACGCCCCTTTTTGGGAGGGAACGTCACATTGTCAAATGAAAGAAAATGTGGAAAAGTAAAGTTTTAACAAATCAAGACCCGGTTCATTAGTTTAAGTTTAACTTGTTCGATGCTTAAGTACGTGAGCAAAAATAGCAGTATATTTTTTTTTATAATCATTTTAACAATGCGGAATATAAATGATGGTAAAGAATAAAATAGTAGACAAAATTCACATCTCGAATAACATGCATATATATATATATATATATATATATATATATATATATATATATATATATATATATATATATATATATATATATATATATATGTCGACATCAACTATACTCGGATACAAGCCCGAAATATCCAAAAAGCAAAACTATACCCGCCCCAAAGGATTATACAAATATACCCCGAGATATCAAAATATACAGCCCACCAAAAATAATACATCAGGCCCCCAAAATAAAATACTGGTAGCCATCAGTAGCTGCCAGTAAAATCAATCCCTCAGATGAGGAGGGACCGTATCCAGGTCCTCAGCAGGATCCTCCTCTTCAGAGGAAACCTCCATGGGAACCACGAAACTACGGGCAGGAGCCCGAGCAGTAGAATCAAAAGGGTCCTCCCAAGGGGTGTAGTAACGATCACTCCACATCTCTCGGATGGGTAGGTAGAACGCCAGCTGCAGGCTGACATGGCAGGTGAGGACAGGCGCCTCATGACGTCTCCAGGCTAGGGCAATTGACACATCTCCCAGGTAGACGCAGCGATCGGAATTCAAGTTGATATGCCAGCACTCTGGCCCTCCGAGGAAGGTCAGATGCACATCACCTTGAAATCCGCGCATGCGTGCCGCCATCGTCTCAGTAGAAGCTAATCTTGTTCGGGCCAGAAGCCGGGAAACTCGGGATCTTCCGTCTCCTTGCCGTCGTCTTCGATCAATATAGTACATGCACATACAACAAGTAATGGAGATATAAGAAAGAGGTAAGACATCCTACCATCATTACCAATTATAGCAGCTAGAAACAAAATGGCGCAACGTGCCCAAGTAGCAATTCAAGAACAGTATGTCCAAATAATAAATAATAAATTCAACAATAATCAGATAAGCAGTTTCAGGCAGACATTCATTACAGTAATGATCAAACAAGTCATAGTTATGGAAAATAATGATTTATAATGACAGAATATATCATGATACACATGCATGCTTTCCCGAATTCTTACTCCATGGAGCTAGACTCAAACAGTCGGAGAGAAAGATCAGGAGAAGTGTCTGTAACTCGGCTGCCTTGGCCAAAGTGCTATTCATCAATAATTTTTACGTGCACATCAGGCATTATACAAACAGTCCGCGCTTGATCACGATATAGGACAGTGTCAAGTCCGGATCGTCGGTGCGTTTGCATCGGTTTGCCCCACGGGCAGAGGAGCTACCAACTGCCCATTGTGAAGGACCCGCACCCCGACGCCCCCGAGGTCATAACAAGACCCACATTAGTCTACTCGCACCCACACAAAGGTGTGTTCAATCTCCTAGGCAACTTGGCCTTACAACAGTCCACAAGGACATTCACAATGCATAAGACTCTACGCATGAACATGTATGATTCACAATCTCATACAATTCCATAATATGCCACAATGGCCAATATAAGCATCAATATACAAATGGTCACTCACATGGACCCATAACTTTACAACATAAGGATCAAATCAATCACATGGACCCATAACTTTACGACATAGGGATCAAATCAATTGGTGCATGTTTAGGTCCATTATGAATTCTATCTTAGAATTTGTTTCCCTTTTAAGGTTCATGTCCAATCCAATTTGCACAATTAATTAAATCTCCCAAGGTAATTTAATTTCTCGCAACTTGTAAATTATTTAAGCTCTTAGACCTCACACTCTCTTGTTCTTCACTCACTTGGAAGTACCTTAAGTTTTATGACAATCACATTCTTAGTCCTTTAAAATTTACATAATCTTTAATTATGTTAAATTCTTCCGATTTATTTATTATCCAACTCATTACATAGGTTTCTAATTACCTAATTGCTCATGCTTCCAAGTTACCAAAGTTACAACATTACGCCCCAAAAGCCTTAGAGGCTGTGGCCTTACAAGGGTTTCATTTCCAAATCTTTTCAAGTCATCACATTACATGTCATTCTCTTAATTCATTTAATTGCTCACTTGTTAAATTAGCTCACCAAGAATCCTAATTTCTTGGCCTAAAACCGTGGCCTCCCTAGGAATTTCCATTCCAAATTTTTCTTCCATTCAATTCCATTTTATCCATTGATCAATTTAAGTCTTATGCTAGTTACAACTTAATCACAAATTTACCAAAATTCTAGCCTAAAACCGTGGCCCTCGAAGAAGGGTTCTCAAATATTTTTCTTCCATTTTCAATAACAAAATCCAATCCAATATACCATTAAATACAACAAACCAATCCAATAGCATAAACAAAATAAAATCAACACACAAGCATACTAATTACGAAATTAAAGAATAACCCTCATTAGGGTTTTTCCGCAAATGAAAAAATCAAAGGTCCTAGATGGTAAGAGAGGTTGAGGAGAAGTGTATTCCTCTTACCCAAATGTAGAGAACAAAAGAGACACCAAGGAATCTTCTTGTAGATTTTCAGATTTTGAGCTCCACCAAGCCCTAGAAATTTTCAACTTTGTTAAATCAACACCAATGCTTGAAAATAAGCCATGGATGGTCACCAAAGAGACCATGACCACGAAAATGAAGAGAAAGGAAGAGAGGTCTTGAAACTTACCCAAAAAGCTCAAGACTTGAAGCTTGGAGAAAGTGTTGAAGATGATGGATTTTCAAGAAACTCCAAGAAGAAAAAGTGTTTAGAATGATGAGAGGATTTAGGAAATGTATTTAGATGTAAATTTTGTGAAGATTGAGTGGGGAGAGGGAGGGGCTGCCGTAGCAATGGGTAGAGAGAAGGAAGAGAAGAAGAAAAATGGAGAAGAAGAAGAAAGGGTAGAGAGAGAAAGTGTCTTGAGAAATTATGAATTAAAGTGTGGTAAATTGATTAAATGAAAGCAAATAATTTCACCCCTTTGAGTGGGCTGCTACCGAGCTTGAGAGAGAGAGGAGGGAGAGGAATTTTTGGCTTCCCTTGGAAGCTAAGGGCATTTGAGTCATTGTTTGGTCAAAGCTTCTCAAAGAAGCTTTGATTATTTAACATTAAATTTGAATTAAAGTGGATTGATTAGACATAAAGTGGATTGTATTGAGATAATGTGATAGAATTTTTATTACACACTATTATCCAATGGATAATAGTTACAGTTGACAGAAGTCAGTATTTAATTAATCTGACAGATAAATTTTTCGTAGTATTGGTTTGTTTTATCTGTTAAGATTTCTCGAAAATTATGAAACCTCGTAAACTGTGTCAAGCCTCGGGTTTAGTAAGATCCCCCGTCGACATGTCCATAGTCCAAGGCTCACGGAGAAAACATCGCGTTTTTCCAGTTCCGCTCAGCGCGCACGCAAAACGAGGAATATACTAAAATATTCGACGTTTCCGGAAAATTCTCAAAAAAATCTCAAAAATTACAAATATTATAAAACGAATATTCGTCATATAATTTTCCAGTTTTTGAAGCATTACAGTCATTTTCCGACTCTACTCGATAGTCACGTAAAACGAGAAATATATTAAAATATTCACCGTTTCTGGAAAATTTTGAAATAATTCACACAAATCACAAATATTAGAAAATGACTATTTGTGATAAAATAATTAATCTCCGAAGCGTTACAATGACCTCAGCAATTCTCAGCTCAGTATGCACGTAAAACGAAAAATATATTAAAATATTCGACGTTTTCGAAAAATTCCAAAAAAATTCCTAAAAATCAAGAATAATATAAAATGATCATTTATACTTAAACAGATATTTTTCGGGATGTTACAACACTCCCCTACTAAAAGGAATTTCGTCCTCGAAATTTACATACCTCAAAATAGTTCTGGATGTTGCTCCTTCATCTTGTCTTCCGGTTCCCAAGTTGCGTCACCAATTGTTTCATTCCAAATCACTTTCACCAATGGGATCTCCTTGCGTCTAAGTTGCTTTATCCGTCAGTCCTCAATTCTCGCAGGAGGTGCCTCATAGGTCAAGTTCTCTTTTAATTGTACTGTGTCAGGTGCTATGACATGACTTGGGTCAGGTAAATATTTACACAGTTGTGAGACATGAAAGACATTGTGTATGTTGGAAAGAAAAGGGGGTAAGGCTATCTGGTAGGCTACTGGACCTATCCGGCGAAGAATTTGGTAAGGTGCAAGGAATTTTGGAGTGAGTTTTCTAGATTTCAAAGCTCGGCCGACCCCAGTCGTAGGTGTGACTTTCAAGAATACATGCTCACCTTCCTCAAACTCAAGAGGCTTTCTCCTTTTATCTACATAACTCTTTTGCCGGCTCTGAGCAGTTCTCATCTTCTCTTGAATCATTTTAACCTTCTCTGTTGTCTGCTGAATGATATCTGGTCCAATCGTAAGACGCTCACCGTCTTGGTACCAACACAATGGTGTTCGACATCGTCGTCCATACAGAGCTTCATAGGGTGTCATCCCTATACTCGAATGATAACTGTTGTTGTAAATGAACTCTATCAGTGGTAGAACTTCATCCTAACATCCAGTCTGTTCCATAGAACAAGCTCTAAGCAAATCTTCTAAAGATTGGATTGTCCTTTCCGATTGACCATCGGTTTGTGGGTGGTACGCTGAACTCAGACATAACTTTGTTCCCAGCGATGCTTGCAAACTCTGCCAAAATTTCAAAGTAAACCTCGGATCCCTATCTGAAACAATACTCGTATGCACACCATGCAGCCTAACGATCTCTCCAATATAAAGCTGGGTCAACTTCTCCAAACTGTACCTTATGTTGATCGGGAGAAAATGGGTTGAGTTCGTGAGTCGATCCACTATTACCCATATCGAGTCGTGTCCTTTCTTTGTCCTTGGCAAGCCCACAACAAAATCCATTACAATGCTGTCCCATTTCTATTCAGGAATAGACAATGGTTGCAGCAGTCTTGCTGGTCTTTGATGTTCCACTTTAGCTTTTGACAAACTAAACAAGTCGACACACATCTAGTGACGTCGCTCTTCATTCCATGCCACCAGAACAATTTCTTCAGATCTTCGTACATCTTAGTTATGCCTGGGTGCATACTCAGCTTGCTGGTGTGAGCATGTTCCACAATATATCACCTAAGCTCTTGGTCACGGGGAATACAAACTCTATCTTGAAATCTCAGAATTCCATCCGTTCCTTCTTCAAATTCCGTTTCTTTGCTTTGCCTCATCAGTTCTCTCGCTTCTTGCAAGAATTCATTAACCTTCTGCTTTTCCCGTATGTCATCCATTAGCTCACTTGAGATGGTGACCATATTCATACCAATTCTTCCGGGTTCCAACTTAACAAACGACCATACATCCCTAAACTGTTCTATGAGGTCTCTTTCCTTAATCATCAGGGCAGAAACACTGACAGTCTTCCTACTCAAGGCGTCTGCCACGACGTTTGCTTTGCCAGGGTGATACAATAGTTGGAAATCATAATCCTTCAAGAATTCTAGCCATCTCCGCTGCCTCATGTTCAGCTCTTTCTAGTCATACAAATACTTCAAGCTCTTGTGGTCGCTGAAGATGTTGAATATTGCTCCATAGAGAAAATGTCTCCATATCTTTAGAGCAAAGACCACAACTGCTAGTTCCAAATCATGTGTCGGGTAGTTCTTTTCGTGCACTCGCAACTGTCGTGAAGCATAAGCTACCACTCTTCTATGCTGCATAAGAACAGATCCCAATCCTTGATACGAGGCGTCACAGTACACCTCAAATGGTTCATTTGGATCAGGTAGGACTAACACCGGTGAGGTAGTTAGCCATTTCTTTAACTCTTGGAAACTTTGCTCGCAGCTATCAGTCCATTCAAAAGCTTGGTCCTTCTTTGTCAGATGAGTGAGCGGTCCAGCAATCTTGGAAAATCCTTCTATGAATCTTCTGTAATATTCGGCTAATCCCACGAAGCTACGAATTTTCGTCACTGACTTCGGCCTTTCCCACTGTAGCACTGCCTCTACTTTCGACGGATCCACTGCAATCCCTTCCTTCGAGATCATATGGCCAAAAAAATTAACCTCATCTAGCCAAAACTCACACTTCGACAGCTTGGCGTACAGTTCTTTCTCCTTCAGAATCTGGAGAACTATGCTAAGGTGTTCAGCATGATCCTCCCGGTTTGGGGAATAAATCAACATATTGTCGATGAAGACGACAACAAACTTGTCCAAGTACGGACGAAAGATTCTATTCATGTAGTCCATAAAGATAGCAGGCGCATTTGTCACACCAAACGGCATCACAAGGTACTCGTAATGACCATATCGGGTACGAAAAGCAGTCTTGGGTATATCCTCCGTTTTCACTCTTATCTGATGGTACCTAGACCTCAAATCAATCTTCAAAAATATCACTGCTCCCTTCAGTTGGTCCATCAAGTCGTCGATTCTTGGGAGTGGATACTTGTTCTTGATCGTCAGTTTGTTCAATTGCCTATAGTCCACACATAATCTTGAGGTACCGTCCTTTTTTCGAATTAACAATACTAGTGCTCCCCATGGTGACACACTCGGTCTAACAAACTGTTTCTCCAAAAGCTCTTCTAGCTGTTTCTTGAGCTCTGCCAATTCCGTTGGCGACATCCGATAAGGTGCTATAGACATGGGACCAGCTCCCGGTACTAGATCAATAGCAAACTCGATCTCATGTGTCGGTGGTAGACCAGGTACTTCTTCTGGAAAGACTTCAGAGAACTCTTTCACTACCGGAATAGTGTCCAGATCAGCCTCACTCTCGATTTTCAAAGAAGATAGCAGCATGTATCCCTGAGCTCCTTCTTTCAAGAAAGCTCGTGCGTGGTTGGCCGTCAAGTATCTAGAATCCTCATCCACAGGGAAAACTATGGTTTTTCTAGAACAATCTAATAGAACATGGTTGGAAGATAACCAGTCCATCCCTATGATTATATCTAACTGTGACAAAAGTAGACAGATCAGATCAACAGAAAAGACTCGACCTTCAACCACTAGGGGACATTTTAGGCAGACTTTGGTAGTAACTACAGGTTTATCAGTAGGGGTTGAAATAGTCAGTTCAAAAGGTAATTCAGACACAGATAAGCCAAGTCGTAGCACACAGTCATACGATATGAAAGAATGGGTTGCCCCAGAGTCATACAGTACTTTTAAAAGATTACTTTCTATGATGCCTTCTCCTTGAATCAAGTCTTCGGATTCGGAAGCTTCAGCTCCGCTCATGGTGTAAACTCGACCTCCGGCTTG
This sequence comes from Ormosia emarginata, assembly GCA_029884605.1. Taxonomy (NCBI): domain Eukaryota; kingdom Viridiplantae; phylum Streptophyta; class Magnoliopsida; order Fabales; family Fabaceae; genus Ormosia; species Ormosia emarginata. Next base: position 5,600,419 of record JAQQTP010000056.1, on the reverse strand, counting down.
CGGTTTCTTGGCTCGGGTTGCATTAACTGAAGGTTCAGCCTTCGCTTGATTGCAGTCTCTAGACATGTGGCCCGGTTTGCCACATCTGAAGCAAATAATTCCTTTGATCGTGCAGTCTCTCGTGAGATGATCCTTCCCACACTTTAGGTATTTGGAGGGATATGTCACATTCTGACCAGTTCCGTTCCCAGTAGAACCTCCACCAGTTTGTTGTTGATTTCCCGCTGGTCGGGAATAGGGTTTCTTTTGGAAGCGGTTTGAACCACTGCCTCTGTAACACCCTCCCTAGGGTATCACATGTCTGACTCCCGACTTAAAATCTGAAAGAAGTTCGCACAAAGTTTGAGTTATTAAAAAAAGGGTTTTAAAAATTTATTTCTTGCTTAAACATAAATTTTCTAAAATTCATAAGTAATATGGAAAAACATATTGAAACAGACTCATATACAATACTGACACCAATTAATATTTAACAACTTAAAGAGAAATATAAAACTTACAGACTCTTTTTTTTTACAGTAGTAACCCTATGACAGGTTCTACTTAATAGCACAGTATAACACTAACGTTAAAACTTAACATACTTATTCCTTCTTGTATCCATTTGGATGCATCAGACATCTGTTCTATGTCAACACAAAGACACCTTCGAGTCCCGAATGTCCACTCCTTATTGTTGTCACCAACCTCATAGTATCCATTGCCTGTTATGTCTAAGACAACTCGATCCTTCTATTATTTGATTTTAACAAGATGCATACACAAAGAAAACAACATAACAAAGAGGTGAGATCACCTACATCAATACCAACATGGCAAAGACACGAGATAACACAAACAACATATCATACGTATATATCATACCGTAATTCTAATAATGCACTCAACATTAATCAACTATCATCCTCATACCATTAACATTATTATCATCACACAATAATCATAATAATGTCATCAACATGATTATCATCATCATCATCCAAGTATTCAAAACAATTGTCATTGTCAATATTCCTCAATTAATATATCACACGATATAAATGTTCAGATTATACATGTACACAAGACTCGATTTCTACTCCATAGAGCTAAAACTCGGTCGAGAAAATGATCGAAAAGACTGCTTCGGCACCACGTGCCTCATACCACGTGCTTTAATTCTCATTTCAATTTTTGCACATCTAAGCACGTACACGACGGTCTTTATCAAATCTTGATTAAGAATAGTGTCTCGGTCGGATCATCGGTGTGTTGCATCGGTCTAACCTACGGAAGAAGCGCGACCAACCACCCGTGTAAGCAACCCGCACCCCGATGCCCCCAAGGTCAACAAGTGACTTACACTACGCATATCGCACCCACTCAAGAGGTGTGTTTCTCCTAGGCAATCAACCATATCCAAATCCTCATCGGACCATTCTAATGCATGTGTAATGCACCAAATACTAATCACAGTATAATACCAATCACAGTATATCTCATAATTTCTCGATATAGTTTATACAATGCACGAATATATCAAGCAAGTCCAACCACAAGGGCCATTCTTTTCAAATTCGTTTTGTTCAATTAAATCATATACCTCAACGCATATATATATATTTTTTATTTTTTTTTCAATACATCTAAAATGCACCACGTACCAATAACAGCAAAACTCGTTGTTTTCACAAACAAGGTGTATGGACTGGTTCAACAAGAATCATACTTGTATTTTTCAATAACAAATCATCTTATCATGTTTTCATAGTTATAAAACACTCATTGTCGTGTTTTCACAAAATCGCATAATATTCCCAAGTACGCTTTCACAATTCCACAACACTTCATTAAGCTTTTCAAAATACCATAACACTTTTGTTACGTTTTTAAAATTCCAAAACGTTTTTATTACGTTTTCACAATACCGCAACATTACTGTTATGTTTACAAAATTTCGTAACATTTCTATTACTTTTTCAAAATACTGCAATCTCTTCTGTTGCACTTTTAAACCAAGTAAAATTTTTTTAACGTTTTTCTCAATCGCGTAAAAATATACGTTTCTCAAATCCCATAATATTTTTCCACTGTTTCAAAATCGCGTAACTTAAAAATCATCCTTTTAAGTCGCATAAATCATTTTCTTTCATTTTCAAAATATTTAAAACACTTTTCAAATCACATAATGATTTTCCGCTATTTTCACAATCACGTAAAAATAATTCATCACTTTTCCATCATGTAGTGATTTTTCAATAGTAATTCAGATTACGTAAAATATTTAAACGTAATTCAAATCACGTAGAAATATTTTAACGCATTCAAAATCGCGTAGAAATATATTACTGTATTTCCAAACACTTAGAAATATTTTACTGTATTTCAAATCACGTACTTTAAAATTATGTTTTTAAGATACGTAAATAATTTTTTCACCACAATTTCATTACAAAAAATATTTCTCAACCTTCAAATATTCCTTTTTCAACTTTTCTTAAATAATATAACTTTATACTTCATGTAATATATTTTCTTACTCAAGAAAATCTTTTTCCACATTTCTTTACTCAAGAAATCCTTTTCCAAAATATAATCCACAAAATCACTTTTCCATTGATATAAATCAATGTTTCAAAATCTTAAAAATTACTAACGCTCTCCAAAACCCAAAAATGAGTTATACTTTAGTAAATTCTCAAATCACCATTATATTCTCCATTTTTCTCAAATCAATTTTAAAATCAATTCTCTTCAAAATAAATTGAAGTTAAAACATTTTCAACCTCTCTTTGTCTTTCGTTTACAAAATTTTCTCAAGTGATAAAACACTCTGATTTCCTTTCCAAATCCTTATACTAAAACATTTTGTTCAAACATTTTGTTTCCACTTTAAAATTACTTTTTTCATAAAACCAAAATTATTCCAACCTCCAAAAACCATAAAGTCTTTGGCCCTTGAAGCCATCAAATATTTTTCATTCTAAATTGATATGGTTTTACATAAACAAAATCATTAAAATTTTGTCTTCAAACCGAAATACCAATGGTTATAAAACCAAACCCATTTGTTCAAATTCATTTTTACTTTCTTTACAAATTCTTTTTCACTTTCTTTGCAAATCCTTAAAATCAACGTTTGCTATTTTCATTCAAAACTCATGTTTAGAAAAACACTTAGGATCTTTTTACACAAAATAAATCAATAAAAATCCTTCAAAATCATGTTCTTGTTCTCTTGAAAAACATATCCTTTGTTCATTTTCCATGCTTTTCAAATCAATCCAATTTTATTCTTCCATGAAAATATTAAGTTATAAACACCTATGTTGAGGTGTCTTAACCAAAAATTCCATAGCCTTTAGAACCAAGAAAATTCATTTTTCTCCACTTCATAATTTTCATTAAACAAATCAATTTCCTTGTTCTTGAAAAATTTCAACATGGAACCCTAACCTTGGGTGCCAAAACCGTAGCCACCTTCCTTTGGCCATTGGAACCAAAAATTAATTTTCTTTCCATCATCAAATCATGGCATACACATACATACACAATATATATATATATATATATATATATATATATATATATATATATATATATATATATATATATATATATATATATATATATCAAAAGCATGCCATATTATCATCATACATAATATAAGCATACCATCAAAATCATAAACTCATGCAAAGCATATTAAGCATAGGCAATTAATCAAAGCTCATAAACACATATAAATTATTACATGACCAACATCCATCAAATATAAGACCATCTCTTACCACCATGCTTGGTTGGTGAGATGGATCTCCCTCTTACCTCTTGAAGATCCTCAAAAACTCTTTGTTTTGCTTCTTTTTTCAAGTCTTTCACCACCAAGGGCTTCTCAAATACATAAACAAAATACATAAAAATTAGTATACTAAGCTTGATTAAGAAAACCATGGATCAAACATGGTTTAGATTATGAAAAAGAGAGAAGAAATGAAGTTTCCTTACACTTCACCATAAATACCCCATAACTTGGATCTTGAAGAAAGTCCATGAAGATGAATGATTTAGAGAAAGTCTCCAACATGAAAGTAGTTTAGAATATCATGTAGATTCCAGATCTATGGTTGGATGAAATTAAAAGAGATTGGAGAGTGGTTTTAGGGGTCTTGACTGAATGGTTCCTCTTGAAGCACAAAGATGGAATTTTTGATTTTTGATAGAAACTTGAAGCTTGGATTTGAAGTCCAAGATGAATGATTTTGGAAAAACTCATAACTAGATATGTTCTTAGAATGGTGTTTAGGTGCAGGAAATAAGGTTAGATGAAATTTTAGAAGCTTTGATGGTTGTCTTGGAAGGCTTAGCCGAATGGTGCCTTTGGAGGAGAAGAATGGAGAGAATTGGCTAAGTGTAGAAAAAAGAAGACATGAAGATAATAGCTTAGGAGACAAAGTGATATAATTGAGAAAGATAGCCTATTCTAAAGTGGTTGCCGTGGAGTGCTAGTAACAGCATGGAGAAATTATTTGCATGGCCACCAAGTGCAAAATCAACACATGGCACCAAGTCTTGCTTTTGATCAATACTTGATGAATTATTAGCTTTTTGAATGTCCTAAAAGACTTCTTCATGGCCGTAGAAGTCCATGAAATTTGCCATCCAATTATTGTTTCAATTTTGTGACCATTTTCTCCATTTTCTTCATAGCCGAATGGTCATCTAACTTAATAATTAATCAAGTAAACCATTTTTTTTTGTTGACTTATTACCATAGATTAATTATTAAGACTAGCCACTTTGAAACAAAAGAGATAGAATTGAATTGATAGCATGTTTCTCTTTTACCAAGCAAGCATAGCCATAGGAATTAGAAAGAATAGACACCAAACATTGACTAATTTTGTATAGCTTTTTCAATTATTGTTATTAGAAGAATGACCAAGTAAAATGAGTAAAGGAATTGGCCCCTTTTAGAGTGCATGGACGTAGCTTGTATGGAGGGAAAGAAGAAAATATTTTTGCTTTAGGAAAATGATCAATAATGATGTATAATTGATCAAAACATCTAATAATGACATAAAGTTTTTCTTTATCTCCAAAATGAAGCTCAAAAATCGTCCCCCTTTCTCTTGCTTCTTCAAAGTGTGACTAATTTCACAAGTCACCATCTTAAGCATTCTAGCCATTGATTAATTCAATGGTTAGGATTTAGGTAGACTTTAGGTAGGTTAGAAGACTTAATCTAGGCCATTGGATCTTTCTCCTTTAAATCTAAGCCACTAGATGTGTCTCCAAAAATTAAGGGTTAAGATTACTCCTTCTTACTTTTAATCCAAGGGTTATAATTAGTTTTTGTCACTTTTTAAGACTAAATCTTCACCATTGATTAAATCTTCATCCAATGGTCATAAATGGTCCTTGTTACTTTACAAGACCAAATCTCCACCCTTGATCACTTCTAAATCCAATGGTTACAAATGGTCATAGTCACTTTATATGACCAAATCTCTACCCTTGATTTAATCTCCATCTGACGGGTATAAATGATCTTATTCACTTTTAAGATCAAATCTTCACCGTTGATTAAATCAAGATCAAGTCTCCATCATTAATTAAATCAATGGTGGATATCCAAACCACCAAGGTTGACTTAAGCAATTTAATTTATATTTTTATCTGCTAAAACCCCACAAAAGAATATATTTACTGTATTTTTATCACCCAATAAATTAAATACAGTACAAAACACAGTACAAAAAATTTTCTAAAACAGTTTCCGGATTCAGGTTTAGTAAGATCCCCTATCTCCGTTTAAACAGTACAAATTTTTCTATGCGTAGAAAAATTTTTGCTTTGCGGGACCCGCCTGGGCCCACGTATGGCCACTTGGGCCCACATACACCCCCTGGGCCCACAGACAGTAAAAAATTTCATAATCATCTACAAAAATCACAAATATTAGAAAACGCACAAATATTAAATCAGATTAAGTAAAATAATTACCTAATGGTAAAAATTAATTTACATAAAGTTTTCCCCGGTCCGAAAATTTTTATTTTCCTGACACGGAGTAAATCACTCAAAATGATCAAATATGCTGACAGAATAAACAAAATAATTTTACAAGTACAGAAATTACTAAACAAGAAAATTACATTAACTAATCAAAATTACTTGCTTAAGAGATACGAAAATTTGGGGTGTTACAAAAACCTCCATTTACCTCTTTTTGGGACCGTACAGCCCAAAGTTCCTGTTTCTCGAGTCTCTAGCCTGTTCCAAGGCTTCAACTTCACAACAAGTGTCTAAGATGATTCGAGAATACCTTCATCTTCGTGGTGATCACGAATTTCTTCACCTCATACCTCAATCTCTCAGTGAACTTCCAAAGACTTCCAAGACTCATCTGTCTGATGCTGATAGTGCGTCAAAAATTTCTCCAAGTTCTCAAATTTGGCTGCATACTCACTGACGGTCATGTTCCCCTGTCTCAAGTTGAGGAACTCCATCTCTTTCGCATGTCTCGCGTTTGCAGGAAAATATTTGTCCAAGAACTTGTTCTTGAACACATCCCATGTGATGTTAGTTCCTTCGGCTTCCAGCGCTCTTTGAGCCCCGTTCCACCAGTCTTCGGCGTTGCCCACAAGCATGAAAGTAGCATAATTCACCTTCTTGTCTTCGGCACAGTTCATGCCATGAAAGACTTTCTCTAATTCCTTAATCCACAGACTAGCCTTGTCTGGATCAAATTCTCCCTTAAATTGTGGAGGGTTGTGACGACGAAACTCCGCTAAGTTTTATGCATCAGCAGTTGCCTCAAGCTATTGAGTAGCTCTTTCTTGTTGTTGAGCAAATTCTACGCTCATTTTGCTTTAAGCGATGACTTCCGCCATCCGCCGCATCACCTCTACAAAGAATTTTTAGCAATTTCTCCACTTCTCGCCATCTTACTCTTTCTCAAATCAGGTTAACTGAAAACCACAAGGCAAGTTAGAGGAATTCATTTCAAAACACAAACCACAGAGATTTCACACAGCATAAACAGGACAGACTCACACACATGACCCAAAGTAACACAAACCGGGGCTCTGATACCAACTTAATGTAACGCCCCTTTTTGGGAGGGAACGTCACATTGTCAAATGAAAGAAAATGCGAAAAAGTAAAGTTTTAACAAATCAAGACCTAGTTCATTAGTTTAAGTTTAACTTGTTCGATACTTAAGTACGTGAGCAAAAATAACAGTATATTTTTTTTTTGATAATCATTTTAACAATGCGGAATATAAATGATGGTAAAGAATAAAATAGTAGACAAAATTCACATCTGAATAACATGCATATATATATATATATAATGTGCTGACATCAACTATACTCAGATACAAGCCTGAAATATCCAAAAAGCAAAACTATACCTGCCCCAAAGGATTATACAAATATACCCCAAAGATATCAAAATATACAGCCCACCAAAAATAATATATCAGGCCCCCAAAATAAAACACTAGTAGCCATCAGTAGCTGCCAGTAAAATCAGTCCCTCAAATGAGGAGGGACCGTATCTGGGTCCTCAGCAGGATCCTCCTCTTCAGAGGAAACCTTCATAGGTACCACGGAACCACGGGCAGGAGCCCGAACAGTAGAATCAAAAGAGTCCTCCCAAGGGGTGTAGTAACGATCACCCCACATCTCTCGGATGGGTAGGTAGAACTCCAGCCACAGGCTGACATGGCAGGTGAGGACAGGCACCTCATGATGTCTCCAGGCTAGGGCAATCGACACATCTCCCAGGTAGACGCAGCGATCGGAATTCAAGTTGATATGCCAGCACTCTGGCCCTCCGAGGAAGGTCAGACGCACATCACCTAGAAATCCGCGCATGCGTGCCGCCATCATCTCAGTAGAAGCTAATCTTGTTCGGGCCAGAAGCCGGGAAACTCAGGATCTTCTGTCTCCTTACCGTCGTCTTCGATCAATACAGTACACGCACATACAACAAGTAATGGAGATACAAGAAAGAGGTAAGACATCCTACCATCATTATCAATTATAGCAGCTAGAAACAAAACGGCGCGCCCAAGTAGCAATTCAAGAACAGTATATCTAAATAATAAACAGTAAATTCAATAGTAATCAGATAAGCAGTTTCAGGCAGACATTCATTACAGTAATGATCAAACAAGTCATAGTTATGGAAAATAATGATTTATAATGACAGAATATATCATGATACACATGCATGCTTTCCCGAATTCCTACTCCATGGAGCTAGACTCAAACGATCGAGAGAAAAGATCGGGAGACGTGTACATCAGAACTCACGCTCGCGCCAAAGTGCTATTCATCAATAATTTTCACGTGCACATCAGGCATTGTACAAACAGTCCGTGCTCGATCACGATATAGGACAGTGTCAAGTCCGGATCGTCGGTGCGTTTGCATCGGTTTGCCCCACGGGCAGAGGAGCTACCAACTGCCCATTATGAAGGACCCGCACCCCAACACCCCCGAGGTCATAACAAGACCCACACTAGTCTACTCGCACCCGCACAAAGGTGTGTTCAATCTCCTAGGCAACTTGGCCTTACAACAGTCCACAAGGACATTCACAATGCATAAGACTCTATACATGAACATGTATGATTCACAATCTCATACAATTCCATAATATGCCACAATGGCCAATATAAGCATCAATATACAAATGGTCACTCACATGGACCCATAACTTTACAACATAAGGATCAAATCAATCACATGGACCCATAACTTTACGACATAGGGATCAAATCAATTGGTGCATTTTTAGGTCCATTATGAATTCTATCTTAGAATTTGTTTCCCTTTTTAAGGTTCATGTCCAATCCAATTTGCACAATTAATTAAATCTCCCAAGGTAATTTAATTTCTCGCAACTTGTAAATTATTTAAGCTCTTAGACCTCACACTCTCTTGTTCTTCACTCACTTGGAAGTACCTTAAGTTTTATGACAATCACATTCTTAGTCCTTTAAAATTTACATAATCTTTAATTATGTTAAATTCTTCCGATTTATTTATTATCTAACTCATTACATAGGTTTCTAATTACCTAATTGCTCATGCTTCAAAGTTACCAAAGTCACAACATTACGCCCCAAAAGGCCTTAGAGGTCGTGGCCTCACAAGGGTTTCATTTCCAAATCTTTTCAAGTCATCACATTACATGTCATTTTCTTAATTCATTTAATTGCTCACTTGTTAAATTATCTCACCAAGAATCCTAATTTCTTGGCCTAAAACCGTAGCCTCCCTAGGAATTTTCATTCCAAATTTTTCTTCCATTCCATTTCATTTTATCCATTGATCAATTTAAGTCTTATGCTAGTTACAACTTAATCACAATTTTACCTAAATTCTAACCTAAAATCGTGGCCCTCCAAGAAGGGTTCTCAAATATTTTTCTTCCATTTTCAATCACAAAATCCAATCCAATATACCATTAAATACAACAAACCAATCCAATAGCATAAACAAAATAAAATCAACACACAAGCATACTAATTACGAAATTAAAGAATAACCCTCATTAGGGTTTTTTCACAAATGACAAAATCAAAGTTCCTAGATGCTAAGAGAGGTTGAGGAGAAGTGTCTTCCTCTTACCCAAATGTAGAGAACAAAAGAGACACCAAGGAATCTTCTTGTAGATTTTGAGATTTTGAGCTCCACCAAGCCCTAGAAATTTTCAACTTTGTTAAATCAACACCAATGCTTGAAAATAAGCCATGGATGGTCACCAAAGAGACCATGACCACGAAAATGAAGAGAAAGGAAGAGAGGTCTTGAAACTTACCCAAAAAGCTCAAGACTTGAAGCTTGGAGAAAGTGTTGAAGATGATGGATTTTCAAGAAACTCCAAGAAGAAAAAGTATTTAGAATGATGAGAGGATTTAGGAAATGTATTGAGATGTAAATTTTGTGAAGATTGAGTGGGGAGAGGGAGGGGCTGCCGTAGCAATGGGTAGAGAGAAGGAAGAGAAGAAGAAGAAAGGGTAGAGAGAGAAAGTGTCTGGAGAAATTATGAATTAAAGTGTGGTAAATTGATTAAATGAAAGCAAAAAATTTCCCCCCTTTGAGTGGGCTGCTGCCGAGCTTGAGAGAGAGAGAGGAGGGAGAGGAATTTTTGGCTTCCCTTGGAAGCTAAGGGCATTTGAGTCATTATTTGGTCAAAGCTTCTCAAAGAAGCTTTGATTATTTAACATTAAATTTGAACGAAAGTGGATTGATTAGATATAAAGTGGATTGTATTGAGATAATGTGATAGAATTTTTATTACACACTATTATCCAATGGATAATAGTTACAGTTGACAGAAGTCAGTATTTAATTAATCTGAGAGATAAATTTTTCGCAGTATTGGTTTATTTTATCTGTTAAGATTTCTCGAAAATTGTGAAACCTCGTAAACTGTGTCAAGCCTCGGGTTTAGTAAGATCCCCCGTCGACATGTCCATAGTCCAAGGCTCGCGGAGAAAACATCGCGTTTTCCCAGTTCCGCTCAATGCGCACGCAAAATGAGGAATATTCTAAAATATTCGACGTTTTCGGAAAATTCTCACAAAATTCTCAAAAATTGCAAATATTATAAAACGACTATTCGTCATATAATTTTCTAGTTTTTGAAGCATTACAGTCGTTTTTCGACTCTGCTCGATAGTCATGTAAAACGAGGAATATATTCAAATATTCACTATTTCCGAAAAATTCTGAAATAATTCACACAAATCACAAATATTAGAAAATGACTATTTGTGATAAAATAATTAATCTCCGGAGCGTTACACTGACCTCAACAATCCTCAGCTCAGTGTGCACGTAAAACGAAAAATATATTAAAATATTCGACGTTTCCGAAAAATTCCAAAAAAATTCCTAAAAATTAAGAATAATATAAAATGATCATTTATACTTAAACAGATATTTTTCGAGATGTTACAATTAGAATTTGTATATGCTTTCCTGATGCGAAGACACGGGTCGTCTCATATGACACGGCGTACCCCGTGTCAGGGTCTGTCAACATAAATTCAAGTGGATTATAAGTCAGAGGGGGACACGGCATACCCCGTGTCTTAGGACACGAGCCGTGTCTTTGGGCACACTTAGAATTGGCTCAAATTGTGATGCCAGAGAAGGACACGACCTACCTCATGTCTGGGGACACAAGCCGTGTTGTTGGTCAAGCCCAGTGCAACATCCTGTTGAAGTACCAGAGAAGGACAAGGCCAACCCCGTGTCTTGGGACACGGGCCATGTCACTTAATTTCTTCATATTCCGCCTTAATTATTCACATATTCTCTTTTCTCTTTCTTCTAGGGATGATATTGCTTCTAGAGATGATATTAATCTCCTGAAAAATACAATGCAATTATGAGTGCTTATAAACATACTTAAGCATAGTTTCACAATAAAGATCTGATTAAACTTCATATTTAGAAACTTAGCTAAAAGTTAACAATTAAACACATATGAAGTTCATTTAGATCAAACATAAGACAGTCAAGATATAGAAATAATCGACAGATCAAATACCCCCACACTTAGCCTTTTGCACTCTTGAGCAAAAACATAAGACCAAACCAAGGAACAAGGAAAAACAAAACAAATTGAAAAGCTAAAAACTTTAAAGGACTCAATTTCCAATGATATTCAAAAAAGGCAAAAGTTTGTAAGCAAGAAGAGCAAGAAAAGATTCAAAGGATCAAAACATTCAAGAGATAACAATTCTTCACACCTCAAACCAACAAGCAAGGTATCTTTAATTTGAAAAACATGATTTAAGAATGATAGATCCTCACAAGATACACTCTTAATCTATCAAGTGTTTACAAGGTAAGTATTTTACTCAATTCAACCCATGAAAAATGCACTACCATAAGCTTTCTTATCTTCTACTTCTCCACTACTCAAACACATGCACACACAAATCAAGAGAACTTTATTCAAGGTTGTAATGGGGCCAAGGTAAAGGAAGGAAATGATATGGATATGGCAAGATAAGTACCTAAGAGAATAAAAGAACATTGGGGAGGAACTCAATTAACAAACAAGAAATTTTAAACTCCCAAATCCATATAATGCACATTCTCTTTACATATTTCTTTCTTTTTTATTTGTTTTCTTTTACAACCTTACTTACATTCATTATTTTTCTTTGCATTTTTTTTCCACCAAACACTTTGCATATTGCACATCAATTTGCACAACCCCCACACTTGTCCTGTTAAATGTTGGCAAGAAAAAAAAAGCTCCTCCAATGAGAATGAACCAATATTCTCCCATTCCCTAAGGTAAGGTAAAAACATGATTTTTCATGTAAGACATGTAATGAGCTAAAATAAAAGATAAGTAAATAGGCACAAGGAGGTTAATCAAAGGGAAAAAAATGCAAGGTTAGCTATTTGGCCAAAGTAGTTAATCAAGAAAGAAGGCCTCAATCATGTTCATGCATGCAAGTGAAAATATAGCCTAAAAAAGAATCAAAGCAAGTTCTAGAGTGATCAATTGCCATGAGTGAAAATCACACAAGAAAGAAAAGAATGGCATAAATGCTAAATTCATCCATGAATAAAATCTCACAAGGTATGTATCTATTAATCTCAATCCACCAATCAAACATCCAAAACCAAGTATGTCAAATTCAAGACAGAAAAAGAACTTTATTAATCATAACCTTGAATTCTAATTGCTTCAAACTCATAAACTTCACAAATCTCAAAACATCATTGGAAATCAATTAAAAAAACATTTTTTAAATAGCAAAAACAGAATTTTCAAATCAGAAAATAGAATGTAAAGTCCTCCCCCACACTTAAATTCTACATTGTCCTCAATGTGAAGCTTAAAAGAAAAACAACATCCATCACAATCATCAATTAATGAAGGACAAGTAAAATAAAATAGAGGAAAAGAAAAGAAATATCCTTATCAAATGAGGAGGCTTACACTAGGGTCCCATTGGCCTTCCTTAATTTCCTTGGCTTCACCACTGAATTGTAGCACGTTTACTTTATCAACGTCGTTGTCATTATTTATGTTGGACCATGGTCCAAAAACAAAATCTACCATAGTAGTGACCGCCATCCAGTGCTCTTTTCCCTTCGCTGAAAATTCTTCAATAGACTTCAACTTTGTCTCCTTTTGTGTCTTAGATTCTGTAGCTGTATTATGAGCATTGTTGATAGATCCTTCAATATCATTAGCTACTGCGTAAACAAAATCATCAACTCTTAAGTATGCAGAAATCTCAGCACAAATAGCACATATCATATCACCATCACAATCAATAAATGAGTGGCTATGGATAGAATCATTGAAACTAATTAAATCAAGAAATTCATCACATAATTCATCATGAGCTTCCTCAACTAAATTAGTAAATAAATCAATATGAAAAATAGAATGCTCTTTCATGGTATGCTTCATAGCATCATAAAAGTTAAACTGAATAATTGAGTCTCCAAACTCCATGGATAGAGTTCCTGCATGCACATTTATTTTGGTCCTCACTATTTTGAGGAATGGCCTCCCTAAAATGAGTGGAGTCTTGCAGGATGGTGACTCCCCTTCCATTTCCAGAACATAAAAATCTGCAGGAAAAATTAGTTCATCAACCTTTACTAACACATCTTCAATCAACCCAGCTGGATACGCATTGCTTCTATTAGCCAATAGAATCACAACACCTATAGAATGCAAAGGGCCAAGTCCAAGAGAGTTAAAAATAGACATAGGCATTACATTAATAGAAGCACCTAAATCTAGCATGGCATGCTCAAATTTGTAATTGTCTATAACACATGGAATTGTAAAAGTCCCTAGATCCTTGCATTGCTGAGGCATAGGCTGAATGAGGGCTGAAACATTTTGATTCATATTAATTTTCTCATTATCCTTCAGCCTCCTCCTTTGGGTGCATATTTCGTTAAGAAACTTGACATATTCCGTGTTTTATTATCCATTGGACAATACCTACTGACTTATGAGCAGTAGCTTATGTCCATTGGATAATAGTTTCTGTAGCTTTTGTCCATTGGACAATAGTCTTTGGAAAAAGTTTTGGTGACTCATTTTGTGAACCAATTAGAAGGCTTGATGCTTAAGGTGAACCAATAGAAAGTTGGTCAATATTAATGCTTAAAAATTTAGTCATAAACCTAGAGTAACTAACTAGTTAACCTAAGCATAATTGGAACTAATTGATTCAAAACTTAGTTAGCTTTCTCCTTGAGCTCCACAGCCAAGGAGGGTTCTTGCACCTTCTAGAATTTGTGATTCATGCCATGACTCCTTAAGCATGAACCAATAGAAAACCAAGTGACCAAAGCATGACAAGCTTGTGACCAACACCATGTGCTCATTCACAAACTTGTTTGCTAAGTCTTTGACTCTCCATGTGATAGCACTCCACGACTAGGAGCTTTAGTTTTAGGATATTTCACTTAAGCATATCACACTTTGTGACCAAAAAGCTTTTCTCTCCATTCTCTCTCTTCTAAACACAAAGAAAAACTTTACTTTCCTCCTTCATGAAGCTCTCGGCCACACCACCATAAAACATCATCCAAGCTTCCATATTTCCATCTAACCTCATTTTCTTAACCTATACAATATTCTAAGACCTTTTCATGTTGTGAATCTAGCCTAGTTCTTCCATTTACTATCTTTAATCCAAGTTAGGGTTTTCTAATCTTCAAGGTAAAGTTCTTGTTTCTTGATTCTAAATTTGTTTTTTAAGTTTCTAGACCATGATTGATCCATGGTTTTATTGTTTTCAAGCTTGATTTGTGACTTTATTATGGTTTAAGTTTTCTAGGGTTTGGTTGTGGTGTTACATGAAATCACCAAGAAGGCATCAAGAGGAGTTATTAGTCTTCCTTGAGGTAAGAGGGAGATTAACCTCATCAACCATGTATTGGTGGTGAGGAAATTAATTGTTTGTGGTGAAAAATCCATAAGGATTTTTTCACTTGATTGTTTAAGCCTTCATTATTTGTGATTGTTTGGATTTGTATGCTTTATTGCTTTGATGATGAGCATGAATATGTTTTTATAGAAGCATGATGATTGGTGTGTATGGTAAGATGTGATTCACATGGAAAGGAAGAGTATGAAAGTTCCAAAGAACCTAGAGGCTCACGGCCTCAACATCATTTTTGGAGCAAATCTTTCTAAATTATTTTACTAATCATGAAATTAAGTGATTTAGTAACAAGTAATTGGATTAGAGATTTTTTTTATAAAGAAATATAAATTAGAAAATGAAGAAATATTTTATAATGAAACATTAGGTGAATTTCGGCCAACATGCTAAGTTTTATTAATCTTGGTCGAAAATAATTTCTTAAGAGTAGATTTAGGGGTTTAAGTAGTCAGAATTTAAATTAGTGGATTTTAAGATATAAAAAGAAAAGAAACAAGATTTTGGAATAACATAGAAAAGAAATTCGGTTATAAAGGGAAATAAATTTATAACTTAAAGTTTATTGACATATAGCTCACTCATTTGGTTTTGAGGCGCATTAGTAAACTTTGAGCTATGATATTGGATTAAATCAAAGAAATATAAATTTTGTGAGAAGTAGTAGGAAATTTTTTTTAAAAGAATATTAATGAGAAAATATTATAAGTAAGGCCAAAATATACATACATTATAAAGAAAGTTTCAAAATTTAATTTAGAAAGCTAAGAAATATTTTACGCGATTGAAAAAAATAGTGACAAAATCTTACGCGTTTCCAAAATAGTGATTTTCAACCTATGCGATTGAGAAAATAATTTAAAATCGCTATGCGATTGAGAAAACGTTTAAAAATCTCTACGCAATTTAGAAAACGTTTGAAAATATTTCTGCAGTTGCAAAAACGGGAAATACTTACGCGATTTGAAAACGTAAGAAAAATGGTGCACAATTGTGAAAATACGGTAAAATGCTACGCGATTGAAAATAATAGCAAGTTGTTGTCGGGCAGACGTTGTGGACCCAGTTGTGTTGGAAAGTAGTATTGCCATGTGATGGCATGTTTTTATGAAAAACAATGATAATGATTTTTGTATGTGTATTTGAATCATACATCATGCATTGAAAAACGTGTCAGCTTTTATTTGGTAAAAGCGAGTTGCCTAGGAGATAAATTACACCTTAGTGCGGGTGCGATATGTGTAGTGTTGTTCACTGGTTGAACCTGGAAGCGTCGATGTGCAGAGGATTCCACATGTGACCAGTTGGTAGCTCCTCTGGGCCGTGGTACTGGACAACGCACTAACGATCTCGACAAAGCACTATTCTTAATCACGATCTGACATAGACTGTCTTGTATAAGCCATGTTGCGTACGCTGAAATTCTATTTTAGCACTTTATTGGAGGCTAACGAGATACAGATAGATCTTCTGGATCTTTCTCTCCGAAATTGTGATTACCTCTATGGAGTAGGAATTGTTTTGTGTACATATGCATAGTATGTCAGCTTATTGATGTGACAAATATATTTATCTGATATATTATTTGTAATGTGGTAACATAGTTTGATGTGTTAATACTATATCTATATGTTTACTGTCATTTCTATACTATCGTACTGGTATTGATGTAGGGGATCTCACATCTTCATGTTATGTTTGTTATGTTATATGTTTATATTAAATAAAGATAGTGTAGAAGAAAAGTCGGGATCGCCTGGATTCTATTTGAGATAGTTTATCTGGTATATGTTATGGCGTATTGATGAGGCATCGTCGGGTTTATGCGTGTACAGTTCCACGAGGATGCGAATGCTTGGACCATAGACTTAGAAAGGGATCGTGTCATTTATGTTGGGAAGCTGACCCTAACTTTTTGTGAGACCCATAATGGGAACCCTATTTTGTTTACTACTGTTTCCTTACATTTAGAGTTCTCGATGCCCATGAGGGATTTGTGGGGTATACCTATTTACACCCCTAGAGAGACTTCTATAGTGTTATCTGCGAGTACTCCTGTTCCTAGGTCTGTGCAGAACCCGGGGTTTTTTTATCTTTGGAGGAGACTGAGAATGATCTTTCTGAGGAACTTTCTCACTATAAGTTTTATCTTTAGTTAGTTTAAATGCTTTGAAGTAACAATTGTATATATTTACTTTTTGAAGCATAATCTTATGTATGCAAATTATTTGTAAACTGTGTTTTATATTTCTGTATATTAAGAGTGAGTAATGTTCCTTTATGTATTGTATGGATTATTTATTTATCTAATTTTTATATTATTCGCAAATGAAATTTTAAAATCAATATCGTTACAAGATTAATTCTTTTACAACTTGGGTAAGTTATATAAGTATTAGTCTTAAATGTGATACCATACGGTGTGTGTTACATTAATTAGTATCAGAGCCCTGGTTAGAGTCTTTTGGGATTTTGGTGGTTAGGTCTATTTTTGCTTTTGTTGTGTAATTCTCTGTGTTTGGTTTCCGAAAGGATACATTTGACTTTGTTGTGTTTTATTTAGTTGGTTTTGAAGAAAGAAATGTCTCATACTAGAAGTACACATACGAACGCGGAATGTGAAGATGATGCGATGATTGTAGCTGTTGAAGCAATGCAGTGAATGGCAGAGGTTATTGTGCAGCAAAATCAAAGAGTGGCAC
Source organism: Ormosia emarginata (assembly GCA_029884605.1). Lineage (NCBI taxonomy): Eukaryota > Viridiplantae > Streptophyta > Magnoliopsida > Fabales > Fabaceae > Ormosia > Ormosia emarginata. Next base: position 5,582,770 of record JAQQTP010000056.1, on the reverse strand, counting down.
AACAACAAGAAGCAGCTGCAGATGCTCAAAATTTATTAAAATTCCATCGTAATAATCCACCACAATTTAGGGGCGAGTTTGATTCAGAGAAGGCAAGTCTTTAGATCAAAGAACTTGAGAAAATAGTTGAAGCAATAGGATGCGATGATGAGCGAAGGGTAACTTATACTGCCTTTATGCTCATGGGAGATGGTGAAGATTGGTGGAGAGGAAGTCGTCGATTATTGCAGGTTGATAATCACATATTTTATTCATTAAGAAACCCTTATGTTTAGTCATTTACACTCTCCATATTCTTAATTGATTGAGTTTGGTATGATTTTGTGAGTTTGAGCTCAAATTGGTCCTAATTGAATATTTTCAGCATTATTGAGATTTGACACTGTTTCTGTATTTTGGCCATAACTTGAGTTCCTAATATCTGATGAACATGAATTTTACCTTGTAGGAAAGCGAAGAGGAAGCTCTACAACTTTTATGAAGAGCTCGAAGTCCGATTCAGATTTCTAAGGGACCTAAGTTTACATGGAAGTAAGAATATGGATTCTGTCAGTAGAATCCGAACAGTGTGCACTCATAAAATCATATCTCAAGATGTAATAATGGAGATGGGCTGAAATTTGGACAGTGGATATTCAAGATCCAAATAAACAACTTTCATGAAGAACACATTTTGAGAAAAAGAAGTCTAATAGGTCATTTTGAGCTTGCAAGTCGGAACAGAGGTGCTGAAGTTGGGTTTGAGCAACCTACGGTATTTGGGAAATATCTTGGGCTTAAGGAAGCCAAATTGGACGAACCAGCTATCCATTTTATATCCAAGACAAGGATCTACAACTTTCATGAAGAACACTTTTCGTGGTTCTGAAGTATAGTGGGTCGTTTTTGGCTTCCAAGTCAGACACGAAATTTTCGTCCTCAACCACCCACTCATCCATCCACTAATCCACTAATCCATCCACTCATCCACTCATCCACTAACTCACCCATTCATCCACTCATACACTAATCCAACCACTTAACCACTCCACCCACTCATCCACTAATCCATCCACTAATCCATCCACTCACCCATTCATGTCCATAATTTCCCACTCACCAAAAGTCCTTTGGCATTTTTCACTAATTCAACCACTCAACCATTCCACTCACTCATCCACTAAACCAATCCACTAAACCAACCCACTAATCCATCCACTCAAACACTCCACTCACTCATCCACTCATCCACCCACTTCCCTTTGTCATTTTGTTACCTTAGACTTCTATAAAAGGCACCATTTATCATGAACAACATGTATTCTCCTTCATTTCTCTCTAAGTTTCTTCTTGCTTCTTCATAGTTTCTCATAGTTTTTGTATATTTTGATGCTCTCCTTCATGGTAATGGAGGGCTAAGCTACTTTGGATCAATTTAGAACTCTTGAAGAGATTGTGGTTTGGATTCTTGAGACCTTGGTTATGTATTGTATTTGATTTGTAATTGAATTCCTCCTTTCTTCTTCTTTTTCTTCTTCTTGATCTTGAATGCATGAATGGTCATTCTATTTATGTTGATCTGATTAATCTTGGTTTAAGATTGAGATTTGTGATGAAACTTAGAACTGATTGATCTAAACTAATCACATAAATGAAGATTGAGATTTGTGATGAAACTTAGAACTGATTGATCTAAATTAATAACAGAATTGAAGAGGTTAGGTTACTGATTTGTGCCTAAGTTAATTGAATTTGGTACTTGAAATTAACATAGATTTTCATGAATGGTGCGATTGCGGATTTGTGTTTATCACTTGTTAATTGAATTCTAGACGATCGTCTAGTATGAATTCTGGATTTGATGCAGAGATCTCGGTTAGATCCAAATTAACAGTTCAATTGCGCTTCAAGTGTTCTATGAAGGGTCTATGATTGAATCCACCCAATCTTGGATAGGTTTCTAAATTGACTGCTCTTTAATTGTTATTTCTTCCTTTAATTTTGTTAAGTGCGATCTTAAACTGTCAAACCCCCCTTTTTGCTAACTTTCACTTGATTTGATTAAATTGCATTTATGATCCTTGAGGAGATGATCCGGTGTTGTTCACTATACTACAAGTTTAGGTAATAACTTCGGTTATAATTTTGACTGAGTTCGGCGCTAAGGCGTCAATTTTGGCGCCGATTCTTGGGGATTAGTAAGTGTAATCTTTTCATTTTAAGTGTTTTTACTAACCTTTGCTTTTTTATTAACTTTTCTAACAATGGACCATGCATAATGGAGTCAAAACTTGAGGAGTTGACTTCTTTGGTAAGACATATAGTAGTGAGACAACAATTACTTGTGCAGGAAGCTACACTTGTGTGTAACATTTGTTTTTGTTCATCTCACCCCACATATGCATGCCCTACACTTCAGTATGGTAGTTCTATTTTTTCAGAACAATCTGTTGCAGTAGCTGGTATTTTTCCTGATAGACCCCAATATCAGCAATCACAGCAGCAACCCAGATATGATCCATTTTCTAATACCTATAACCCCGGGCCGGAGGGACCATCCCAACCTGAGATATGGAAATTCTGGTCAACAACAACAACAGCCCTACCAACAGCAGCAACCACAGTTTAGATACCAAGCTACAGGCCCTAGCAACAAGTACCAACCACCTGCATTTAGGCAAGCACAACCTGCGCCGCCACCCATGCAGCAGCCCTCCAAATACTGCTCCACAGACCACTCCACCGTGAGCCACCTTTCGAAGACTTGATGACACGGTTTGCAGAATGTCAATGCCACCATCCAGAATTTACAAACTCAAATTGGGCAGATGGCAACCACTCTGAGTGAGCTGAAAAGTCAAGGGTCGAACCAATTGCCTTCACAAACAAATCAACAACCCAAGAAGCAATGTAAGTGCCATTAGCTTGAGAAGTGGCGAGAAGTTGACGGTCCTACTCCACCACAACCTGAACTACAAGTGCAAAGAACCAGAAGGTGACCAGAAACAGAAAAAAGTGGATAGCTCAGTCCAAAAATCTATGACACAGAAGAAATGTGCAGAGAATTCAAATATGGCCATTCCACTACCTTTTCCAAACAGAGTCACACAATCCAAGCATACTTTGCGCAAACGAAATAGAAAGAGAAGTCATGGACACATTCAGGAAGGTGGAAATCAATATTCCCCTCCTTGATACAATCAAGCAGATTCCCAAGTATGCCAAATTCCTCAAAGAGTTGTGTACTCACAAAAGAAGACTTAAGGGTACTGAGAAAATAAGCATGGGCAGAAATATTTCTGCAATGATTCTACCAAGCATGCCACAAAAATGCAAAGATCCTGGAACTTTCATAATTCTTTGCACGATAGGTAACTCCAAATTTGAACATGCAATGCTAGATTTGGGTGCTTCGATTAATGTCATGCCTATGTCAATTTATAAATCCTTGAACATTGGCACTTTGCAACCTACTGGTATAGTGATTCAATTGGCAAATAGGACCACTGCTCATCCTGCAGGAGTGCTAGAAGATGTATTAGTTCGGGTGAATGAGCTAATTTTTCCAGCGGACTTCTATGTCTTGGACATGGAAGATGAGTCTTCAGCAAACCATGCTCCATTAATTCTAGGCAGACCATTCCTCAAGACCGCCAAGACCAAGATAGATGTGCATGCTGGCACCCTTTCTATGGAGTTTGGCGATGATTTGGTACAGTTTAACATTTTTGATGCCATGAGACATCCCCTAGAGGAGCATTCTGTTTTTCATATTGATGTGATTGAGATGCTGGTTGATGATGTTTATGCTGATTTATATGCTGAATTCCCTGATATTGCTGACTTTCTGGATTCTGTTTCTTGTGATACATGTGTTGCTTGTGATGTTGAGCCATGTGCTGCATGTGCTGAGATTTATGCTGGTATGAGTGATGATGCAACTGCTGACTTAAATGATACCACATGTGAAAATAGAAGTCAGAACTGTGCTGAATTTAATGTTGCTGAATTAGTTGTTTCAAATAGCTTGCTGCCTTCCATTGTACAGCCCCCATCCTTAGAGTTGAAGACTTTGCCAGACCATCTTAAATATGCATATTTAGGAGATGGTGAGAAGCTGCCAGTGATTGTTGCTAAGAATCTGCAACCTGAACAAGAAGAAAAATTGCTGTATGTTTTGAGGCATAATAAGCAAGCCATCGGATGGACACTTGCAGATATTCCTGGTATTAGTCCCTCCACATGCATGCATAGGATTTTATTGGAAGAGGATACGAAACCAGTAAGGCAACCCCAAAGGAGACTGAACCCCTTGATTCTAGATGTGGTGAAAAAGGAAGTGACCAAGCTACTTCAAGCTGGCATTATTTATCCCATATCATACAGTAAATGGGTGAGCCCCGTGCAGGTTGTTCCCAAGAAATCTGGGATCACAGTAGTTGAGAATGAGAATAATGAACTTCTACCCACAAGAGTTCAGAACAGTTGGCGGGTTTGCATTGATTATAGGCGGCTTAACCAGGCTACCAGAAAAGATCATTTTTCGCTACCTTTCATTGATCAGATGTTGGAGAGGCTAGCTGGCAAGTCACATTATTGTTTTCTGGATGGATATTCAGGTTATTTTCAAATTCATATAGCCCCAGAAGACCAAGAGAAGACTACTTTCACTTGTCCATTTGGCACATTTGCATATAGGAGGATGCCGTTTGGTCTCGTGCAATGCTTCTGCACCTTTCAAAGGTGTATGGTAAGTATCTTTTCTGACTTTTTAGAGAATTACATGGATGTGTTTATGGATGATTTTACTGTCTATGGTTCTTCCTTTGATGCATGCCTGGATAGTCTGGCTTAGGTTTTACATAGATGTATTGAAACTAACCTTGTTCTGAATTTTGAGAAATGTCATTTCATGGTAGAACAAGGTATAGTTTTAGGACATGTAATATCTAGCAAGGGTATCGAGGTAGATCCTGCAAAAATAAATGTTATTTCATGCTTATCTTACCCCACATGTGTGCGGGAGGTTCGTTCTTTCCTTGGTCATGCAGGTTTCTATAGGCGGTTCATAAAGGATTTCAAAGAAAATTGCTCTTCCACTATCCAACTTGCTACAAAAAGAAGTGGAGTTCCATTTTGACCGAGAAATGCAAGGATGTCTTCAATCACTTGAAACAAGCATTGACCAAGACATCTATCATCCAACACCGATTGGACACTCCCATTTGAGCTCATGTGTGATGCCTCTAATTATGCTTTGGGAGCTGTTCTTGCACAAAGGGTCGGCAAAATATCTCATGTCATCTCCTATGCTTCAAGAACTTTAGATCCTGCACAAGTCAACTACACCACCACTGAAAAGGAACTTTTAGCAATTGTTTTTGCTTTAGACAAATTTCGATCATATTTGCTTGGTTCTAGAGTGGTTGTGTTTTCAGATCATACAGCTCTGAAGTTTCTCCTGAAGAAGCTTGATGCAAAGCCTAGGTTGATTAGGTGGATTTTGCTTCTCCAAGAGTTCGATATTGAAATCCGTAATAAAAAGTAGAGTAGAGAATTTAGTGGCTGATCACCTAAGTCGAATTGAAAGGGAGGTAGATACTTTTCCTATCCATGATGTCTTCCCTGATGAGCAGCTTTTCAAGCTGCAAGGTAACACTCCTTGGTTTGCTGATTTGATAAAATTCTTAGTTGCTGGTGTTTTCCCTGCACATTTTATTAGGGCTCAGATTGATAAATTGAAAAGTGAGTCAAAATATTATGTGTGGGATGACCCTTATCTGTGGAAATTTTGTAGTGACCAAGTCATTAGGAGATGTGTGCCTGATAATGAATTTCATTCTATTCTTAGCTTTTGTCATACACTTGCATGTGGCGGTCATTTTGGTCCCTAAAGGACTTGCTAGGAAAGTTTTGGAATCTGGATTATATTGGCCCACTCTATTTCATGATGCATATATGTGTTTTGTAAATCTTGTGATCAATGCCAAAAACAGAAACACTTCTCGAAGGAATGAGATGCCCCATAAATCCTTATTATTCTCGTGAGATTTTTGATGTATGGGGTATTGATTTTATGGGACCCTTTCCTGTTTCTTTTGGTTTTGTTTACATTTTGCTAGCTGTTGATTATGTATCCAAGTGGGTGGAAGCGAAAGCTACTCGGACTGATGATTCCAAAGTTGTTATGGATTTTGTTAGATCACAGATTTTCTGCAGGTTTGGAGTTCCGAAGGCCATCATCAGTGATCAGGGTTCACATTTTTGTAATCGAAGCATGGAAGCTTTGATGAAAAAGTATGGGGTCTTGCACAAAGTTTCTACACCTTACCATCCCCAAACTAATGGGCAAGCCGAGATTTCCAACAGGGAGATCAAACAGATACTCCAGAAGACAGTTCAACCTAACAGAAAGGACTGGAGCAAGAGGCTTGAGGATGCTTTATGGGCTTACCGGACTACTTATAAGACACCAATCGGGATGTCTCCGTATCGGATTGTTTTTGGAAAAGCCTGCCACCTGCCGGTGGAAATTGAGCATCATGCATTCTCGGGCAAAGTGAAAAGGTGCAACTTGGACCTAGATCAAGCGGTGTATGGAGAGGAAGCTGCGCAAATGCAAAGAATTGGAGGAGATCCGCTTGGAGGCTTATGAAAGTTCCAAACTCTATAAGGAGAAGACCAAAGCCTTCCATGATAAGTTGATTCTCGAGGAAAACATTTGAGATTGGTCAAAAAGTTCTCCTCTATAACTCCCGCCTCCGACTAATGCCCGGCAAATTAAGGTCTAGATGGGATGGACCATTTATTGTTACTAAGGTTTTTCCTTCCGTGTCTTTCGTTCGATTAAAAGTGAGGTCACCGCCAAAGCTTTCATCGTAAATGGACACCACCTCAAACAAGATCATGAACTTCCCGCAGAATGCGTGTGGAGGTGATGAACCTTCTCCATCCGCATTATGAATGAAAAAAAAAAAAAAAAAAAAAAAAAAAAAAAAAAAAAAAAAAAAAATTGTGTGTCCGACAATAAGGTAGGTAGTGCCATTAAATTTTGTCACTCTAAGCAAGTGAAGGTCACTTTTTCTTCAACGACAACAACTGTGAAAAAATCTTGCAGTATGGATTTTATTGGCCCATTTTATTCAAGGTCTGTTACACCTTTTGCAAAAGTTGCGGAAATTGGTCAAAAAGGTTCTGCTTTGAGATTATCATCTGCACCTACTCCTTGAAAAATTGAGATCCAGGTGGCGTGGTTCTTTTGCTGTCAAACACGTATATCCTCTGAGGCCGAAGATATTGAGGATCCTAGGAATGGTAATGCGCTTAAAGATAATGGACAAAGACTCAACCATTCCTGGAAAACCAAGTTCTTGAGTTCTTTGTGTTGCCAGTTAAGTGGCGGATACGGTACTCTGTGACTCTCAAGTCGGTTTATTTTTCAGTTTCCCAAAATAACTGAATCCTTCTTCTTCTTCAAAATGGATGTCATTCTTTCAAACCTGAGAAAACATTTTCCTTCTCTTCCTCAAAATGCTCTGAGAAAAATCTACAAAGTTCGATGTGAAAGATTGAGACTGTTAATGCACAAAGGTATGCCAAAAGATGTACGCTGGATAATTGAAGCGAAGGTCCGATTAGCAGGTGAGTCCTCAATTTCATTTGACTCATACATGCCCGGTCTTGGAAGAAGTTCATATTCTAAAAAGAGAAGAGCAAAAAGGTTACAAGTCTGTTACAAATGTGGACGATGGAATTGTAACAGACAATGTCGTTCTTTGGGGATGATTTCCGCAAATAAATCCTTCATTAAGAATGAACTGAGTAAGGAGTCATTAGATGATATCTTATTGACTCTTGAGACGCGTTCTTATGGATTGATGCGGGGTGAAATTCTTAATTTGTGGAATCTCTTCAAGGATGAAGAAAAACGCTACAGTCTTGGGAATCTGACTCTAAAAGACCCTGTTTGCCAATTTATAAGAAAATTGGATGGGAAGCTTATCCTCGACTCATAGAAGACGTTTAAGCCGTTACTGGACGTTAAACCAAAGGCAGATGTGAGCCATATCCACAAACAATCTATATATATCATCTTCTTCTTCTTCTTCTTCATGTCATCTCTAAAAAAAAAAAACAAAAAAAACAAAAAAAAAAACAAAAAACAAAAAACAAAAAAAAACAAAAAACAAAAAACAAAAAAAAAAAAAATTATGTATACGTCTTAGGGTTGGCTTTGGTAACACACACCGTGAATGGGGAAATGCATGCATCCTGATCCAGCCTTCTTAATTGAAAAACAAAGAAGGTAGATTGTATCCCACATGTGAGGCACCAACAGTATTATGGCCACTTGTCCCTTTTGCGAGCCCTATGTTGCGCCGGTCTTGAATGGGTCGAATACTGGTCAACAATGCTTTGGCACAAAGCCGAAAGAGCAGACTACCTCCATCCCAATCTTAAGTAAGTATGCACTCATCTTTCATCAAGTTTTTTCTAACAATTTCAAAAAAAAAAAAGGACGTGATGTCTCATCGCACTCATGACGCGCAAAGATAAAGATACGCCATGGAAACCGTACATACAGTATGTCATCATTTTCTATTTCTTTTATCTTTGTATCATTTTGTTGTATTTTGATTTTTGTACAGACGATCCTTTGAGCAGGGTCCTTCAGGGGTTTCTAGACTTCTTTACCTTGATGATTTTCTTGAAGTCAAAAAAATAAAATAAAATAAATAAATAATAAAAAAAAGAAAAAGAAAAAGAAGAAAAGATTCTGTGTTTCTTAATTTCAACCTTTTCTGACAACAGCCAACCTACCCTTATAGGTGCAATTATTCCCCTTTCCATTCTTTTTCTTATTTAAACACTCCATTTTCCTTCAACTCGAGACACTCAAAGGGAGGAAGAGTATAGAATGGGGCTTCTATTCGTAACCTCAAAAATGTCTCGTGTTTTTGTGGGTCGAGTTATGGGAAGGGATTAGAGTTTGTAAACGCAGCTAGCACTCTTGGTCGATCACTTGTCGCGAGGAATATTCATCTTGTATATGGGGAGGTTGCCGTGGGTTAATAGGGGCTATATCACTTGCTCGCATATGTAAGAGACAACAGTTTTAGGTGTCATTCCCGAACCTTTAGCTCAACAGAACATCAATGGAAAGACAATTGGAGAGGAACTTAAAGTATCATCAATGCATGAACGAATGAAGATCATACTTGAAAACTCTGATGCATTCATTGCCTTACCAGGTGGTTTTGGTACTTTGGAAGAGATTTTTCAAATTGTCTCTTGGGCTGAACTGAACATCCACCATAAACCCATTGGTTTGTTGAATGTTAATAATTTCTTTGATCTTTTGTTATTTTTTCTTGACAAAGTTATGGAACAGAAATTTATCACTCCTTCAGCAAGACAACTTCTTATCTCTGCCTCCACTATTGATGAGCTCATTGATAAATTAGAAGCTTTTGAGTATGTGCTTGATAAAGTATTAGCTCAGATAGATTGGTCAACAGGAAGCAGCGAAGGAAGTAACAAGAAAAAAAAGCCAGATCTGACACTTTCTCTTTAATGGGTTTGATTTTATTAAAAAAAAATTGTTGTTTTGTTTGGAAAGTATAATATGATTGTCATGGACTTATTAAACTAATTAGTGATGGCAGAGTAAGGAGAATTTTACTCTTGAGACGCATCTTAATTGGTGGCAGAGTAAGGAGTTTTTTAGGTAGTAATTAATTAGTATTAAATTGTGGATGTACTAACGTTTTCTTGTTTGATTTCTTTTCATGGTCTGATGCGTAATCGACAAGGTGCTTCTTTTCGCTTGGCGTTGATTCACTTCTTATCAGGTTGTGTTGCTCTTTTCTATATCTCTCTTTCACATTGAGGGCAATGTTATATTAAGTGTGGGGGAGAGATTTTAGCATGTTTTTTTTGTTAAAAAAAATAAAAAAAAGGGGTTCATTGCATGATTGAATAACTTTTCTCCTTTCTTGAACTGATATGCTTGGTGATGGATGATTGAATTGATGAATTGAGTTTGATGGATGCATACCTTGTGAGATTTTGAGCCTAATGGATGGATTTAACATTTATGCCATTCTCTTCTTTCTTGTGTGATTGTCACTCATGTTAATGACCACTCTAGAACTTGCTTTGATTCTTTTTTAGGCTACATTTCACTTGCATGCATGAACATGATTGAGGCCCTCTTTCTTAATTAGCTAGTTTAACCAAATAGCCAACCTTGTTTCCAATATGATATCAAGCACTCTTTTGATTTCTTGAAAATTCTCTGATTCCTGCCAACCTTGTATATTTTCCTTTGCTTAACCCCTTTGAGCTTATTTGACCATTCCTTGTTTCTAGCTCATCATGTGCCTTAAATGAGAAATCGTGTTCTTACTTTACCTTAGGGAATAAAAGAACATTAGCTTGGTTAATGGATGAGTTTTTGAACAAGTGTGGGAGTGTGTGTACAAAATAGTTGTTGAAAAAGAAAAGAGTGCCCAAAAAGAAAAAAATGTATGTATATAGTTATGTTCATATATATAAAAAAAAAAAAAAAAAAAAAAAAAAAAAGAAAAAAAAAAACCAAGTGTTTAAAAAAAGAAAAGGATTGGGAAATGAATATGTAAAGGGATATGCACTAGAGTTGGGATGAACTTTTATGCTTGTTATTTGAACTCACTCTCATTTGCTTTTATTCTCTTTGGTATTTATCTTCTCATATCCATTTTATCCTCTCCTGTTACCTTGACCTCACTACAACCTTGAATAAAGTCCTCATGATTTGTGTGTGCATGTGTTTTGAGTAGTGGAGAAGTAGAATATAAGCAAGCTTATGGTAAGTGCAATTTTCATGGGTTGAATTGAGTGAAATACCTACCTTTTAAACACTTGAGAGATTGAGAGGAATCTTGTGAAGATCTATCATTCTCGATTCATGTTGAAGATACCTTGCTTGTTGGTTTGAGATGTGGAGAATTGTTAACTCATGAATGTTTTGATCCCTTGAACCTTTGGTTGTTCTTCTTGATTGTAAAATTTTGGTCTTGAGTTTTGCCCAGGAGTACAAAAAGTTAAGTGTGGGGGAATTTGATAATCACATATTTTATTCATTAAGAAACCCTTATGTTTTGTCATTTACACTCTCCATATTCTTAATTGATTGAGTTTGATATGATTTTGTGAGTTTGAGCTCAAATTGGTCCTAATTGAATATTTTCAGCATTATTGAGATTTGACACAGTTTCTGTATTTTGGCCATAACTTGAGTTCCTAATATCTGATGAACATGAATTTTACCTTGTAGGAAATCTAAGAGGAAGCTCTACAACTTTGATGAATAGCTCGAAGTCCGATTCAGATTTCTAAGGGACCTAAGTTTACATGGAAGTAAGAATATGGGTTCTGTCAGTAGAATCCAAACAGTGTGCACTCATAAAATCATATCTCAAGATGTAATAATGGAGATGGGCTGAAATTTGGACAGTGGATATTCAAGATCCAAATAAACAACTTTCATGAAGAACACATTTTCAGAAAAAGAAGTCTAGTAGGTCATTTTGAGCTTGCAAGTCAGAACAGAGGTGCTGAAGTTGGGTTTGAGCAACCTACGGTATTTGGGACATATCTTGGGCTTAAGGAAGCCAAATTGGACGAACCAGCTATCCATTTTATAGCCAAGACAAGGATCTACAACTTTTATGAAGAACACTTTTCGTGGTTCTGAAGTATAGTGGGTCGTTTTTGGCTTCCAAGTCAGACACGAAATTTTCGTCCTCAACCACCCACTCATCCGTCCACTAATCCACTAATCCATCCACTAATCCACTCATCCACTCATCCACTCATCCACTAACTCACCCATTCATCCACTCATACACTAATCCAACCACTTAACCACTTCACCCACTCATCCACTAATCCATCCACTAATCCATCCACTCACCCATTCATGTCCATAATTTCCCACTCACCAAAAGTCCTTTGGCATTTTTCACTAATTCAACCACTCAACCATTCCACTCACTCATCCACTAAACCAATCTACTAAACCAACCCACTAATCCATCCACTCAAACACTCCACTCACTCATCCACTCATCCACCCACTTCCCTTTGTCATTTTGTTACCTTAGACTTCTATAAAAGGCACCATTTATCATGAACAACATGTATTCTCCTTCATTTCTCTCTAAGTTTCTTCTTGCTTCTTCATAGTTTCTCATAGTTTTTGTATATTTTGATGCTCTCCTTCATGGTAATGGAGGGCTAAGCTACTTTGGGTCAATTTAGAACTCTTGAAGAGATTGTGGTTTGGATTCTTGAGACCTTGGTTATGTATTGTATTTGATTTGTAATTGAATTCCTCCTTTCTTCTTCTTTTTCTTCTTCTTGATCTTGAATGCATGAATGGTGATTCTATTTATGTTGATCTGATTGATCTTGGTTTAAGATTGAGATTTGTGATGAAACTTAGAACTGATTGATCTAAACTAATCACATAAATGAAGATTGAGATTTGTGATGAAACTTAGAACTGATTGATCTAAATTAATCACAGAATTGAAGAGGTTAGGTTACTGATTTGTGCCTAAGTTAAATTGAATTTGGTACTTGAAATTAACATAGATTTTCATGAATGATGCGATTGCGGATTTGTGTTTATCACTTGTTAATTGAATTCTAGACGATCGTCTAGTATGAATTCTGGATTTGATGCAGAGATCTCGGTTAGATCCAAATTAACAGTTCAATTGCGCTTCAAGTGTTCTATGAAGGGTCTATGATTGAATCCACCCAATCTTGGATAGGTTTCTAAATTGACTGCTCTTTAATTATTATTTCTTCCTTTAATTTTGTTAAGTGCGATCTTAAACTGTTAAACCCCCCTTTTTGCTAACTTTCACTTGATTTGATTAAATTGCATTTATGATCCTTGAGGAGACGATCCGGTGTTGTTCACTATACTACAAGTTTAGGTAATAACTTCGGTTATAATTTTGACTGAGTTCGGCGCTCGTCACAGGTTGAAGGAAGATAAATTACATGGGAAATCTTTTGCAATACATTCCTAGAGAAGTACTTTCCGGCTAGTGCAAGACATGTGAAGGAGATGGGGTTTCTTGGTCTACGACAAGGAAGGATGACTGTTGGTGAGTATGCTACAAAATTTGAGAGCCTGTCGAAGTTCTCACAGTATTTTCAAATCCAACCTGATGAAGAGTGGAAATGTCAAAAATTCGAAGAAGGTTTAAGACTTGAATTGAAACAAGCAGTGCTGCCGATAAGGATGAATCAGTTCCCAGCATTATTGGATACATGTCGCCAGCTTGAAGATCTGGATCAATCCAGAGATACAAGGAATCACAACTTTGGACCATCCCAGTTCCAAAGAGGGGGAATTAACAACAATAATCAATTTCAACGAAAACCATACTCGAGACCACTAGGGAATCAACCTCAACGATAATCATTTGGAGGCGGTTCTAGTGGGAATAGAACTAGTCAAACCGTGGCATCTGCACCAACACCAAAATGTTTCAAATGTGGGAGAGGAGGTCACTTGACGAGAGATTGCATAATCAAAGGAATTATTTGTTTTAGATATGGAAAGCCCGATCATATTTCCAAAGACTGTAATCAGCCGAAGATATTATGTGAGTAATGTACGTGCTGCTAGGGGTGTAATTGGATGGTTTGGTTCGGTTCTTGGGAGAAAATAAATCCAAACTAATCAAAATCAATTGGTTCAGTTTAGTTTGGTTTTCTTGTTTTTTTATAGCTAAATCTGAACCAAATCGAACTGAACATTTATGGATTGGTTTGGTTCAGGTGATTGGATTGACCATTATTTTTTTAATACAAAAATTAACTAAATAATTATACATGCAATACAAAAAATACATATTATGTATCCAAAATTTCAAATAATATTAGAACATAGATTAACATTTGCTCTTCCACAATGGTGGGAGGCTGCCAGCTAATGTTGTTTGTAGTTCCAGTTCAATACATAGGAGTACTTATAGCTAATTTCTCCATCTGTATTTCAATCTTAAGAAAAAGATGACATGTAAAGACTTTCAATGATCAATTGATATAGAAATAGACAACACTAAAACTAGGAAAATCTTCCAGTCAAGAGGAACATAACAGGGTCTGATATAACTACACACAACTTTGTGCAAATGATGAATCTATGAAAAGGACCATCAAAACTAGTGTTGCAATAATAGACCAGCCTTTAGCCTTGGGCTTCTAGTACCACAAAAAATGAAGTTAGACTGGTTCACTAACACCCAATTGATCACTGCACATCAACATGATAAATCACCTTAAAGCATGTAGATAACTGGCAACAACCTTATCTAAAATGTCGGTGTATGTGTGAAAGTTAGTATATATACCAACTAGTTTTTGAAAGAAGTGTAATTGACTATTGTATTTGAGTAGTCCTTTCACATTAATTATAGGCTATCTTCGTTAGTTTCAAGCACTAACTAACAATTTACCATTTCTTTTAGTTAGTTAGGGGTTTTTAGACTAGGGATATTGAGTAAGACTAAGGAAATCATGACTACAAGTTACAAGACAATTTTGCATATTATTATTGGAAAACAGTGAGAGTTTTACCTACTCACAGTACCCTGGACACTTCCATATTTACACTTCAATATACTATAACTAGATTACACAATTAGAATTGTTGATGCACACATTTTTTTAGGATTACGAGTTCATCAAAGACAAAACTCATTCAAATTAAACCAATGTAAAAAACAAAAGTACTCCACAACAGAAGGATAAAAGGAAAAAGAATAATCTGAAAGTTGTTATTAATAATAAGCCTTTTCTTTTTGTTAGAATGAACAACAATACAACATGATATTATTCATATCATAACTTAATCAATAGAATCACAACAATAACTACAATAACACAAAATCAACACCTAGTTTCTAAAATATACACCAACCTAAAACTAAATTCAGCAAAAGAACAAAAAATGTAAATGAAAAAAGAATCATCAAATTGCAGCATATTCATAAGCTCCCATCCCATCCATTGATCCAATCCAACAAATCCAACAAATCCAACACTTTTCTTTTGTTCTTTGTTTTTCTTCTTTGTTTCTGAACCATAAGTTTTCAGTTTTTGCTTAAAACAACCAATTTTTTTTTCTTATGAAATTAAACTGTTTACTTTTGGAACTCAAAACAATGGTATTGTCAAGAAAAAAAAAACAAAGACACGCATATAGCTTCATCTTCAGTACATCATTCATGCTATAAAAGAGGCTAGCAGAGAGTGAGGGGAGTTTGTGGTGAAAAAGGAGTTAAAGACTTACCGAGCGGTGGCAAACAGCAGTGAGCAGGGCGAGTCGAGCAACGACGGGGTAAGGCAACGAGGGGCGAGGGGCGAGGGATGAGCGGCAAGGGGTAGCAGAGGGGTGAGGGTCACCTGACTGGGTTAGGGATTTAGGAAAAAAATGAAATTGATTGGAACTGATTTGGTAAAAATGGAAATGGGTTTCAAGTGTTTACAAATAAAAAATGGTTTGGTTTGGTTTGGTTCGATTCGGTTTTGAAATTTCAAATCCGAGAACCGAACCAATTAAGTTTTAATTGGTTCGAATTTTACCTAAACTAATCAATATGCCCAAACCAAACCAAACCAAACTAACTTAATTAGTTCAGTTCGGATTGATCAGATTGGTTGGGTTATCCGAACCAATTTACACCCTTACGTGCTGCCACACCACAAGTAGAAGGGTGAGTATATATAATAAGCGGAGCGGAAGCCTCCCAATCAAGGGAGAAGGTGTTATATCAGGTAATCTTTTAACTGTACTGTATAATTTGGGGCCAACCCATTTGTTTATTGCCTATGATTGTGTGGATCGCTTGAGATTATTTGTGTCTTCTCTATGTTTTCATCTGATCATTTCTACCTCTACTGCTAAGCCTGTTATTACTTCTAAAGTTTGTTTGAACTACCCTATTATCATTGAAGGTTGAAATTTTTCTGTTGATCTAATTTGTTTACCTCTTACTGAAATCGATATAATCTTAGGGATGGATTGGTTATTTTCTAACCATATCTTGTTAGATTGTTCTAATAAGACCTTAGTATTTCCTAAGAATGAGATTTCTGGATTTTTGATGGCCAACCAAGTCTAAGCTTGTTTGAGGGAAGGAGCCCAAGGATACATGCTGCTTTCTTCTTTAGAAGTCAAGAGTGAGAAGGACGTGCATGTTATTTCTATTGTTAATGAGTTTCTTGAGGTTTTTCCTGATTATGTACCCAAATTACCACCGGAAAGAGAGAGAAAATTTTCTATCGATCTTGTACCAGGATCAGGTCCTATCTCGATGGCACCATATTGGATGTCGTCGTCAGAATTAGAAGAGCTCAAGAAGTAATTAGTGGAACTGTTGGAAAAATAGTTTGCGAGACCTAGTGTTTCACCATGGGGAGCTCCAGTGCTGCTAGTCAAGAAACAGGATGGAAATTCTCGTCTCTATATGGATTATCGTTAGTTGAAGAAGGTCATGATAAAGAATAAGTATCCACTTCTAAGGATAGATGATTTGATGGACCAATTAAAGGGAGCAGCTATTTTCTCCAAGATTAATCTATGATCTGGTTATCATCAAATTTGTATTAAGGTAGAGGATATACCTAAGATGGCTTTTCGGACTCGATATGGGCATTATGAGTATCAAGTGATGCCATTTGGAGTGATGAATGCTCATGCGATATTTTTATCTAGATAGATTTGTCGTTATTTTTATTGATGACATTTTGATCTATTCTCAAAATCATGAGGAACATGCTGAACATCTCAGTATAGTTCTCCAAATTTTGAAAGAAAAGTGGTTGTACGCAAAGCTATCAAAGTGTGAATTTTGGTTAGAAGAAGTACAATTTTTGGGTCACGTGATTTCCAAGGAAGGAATTGCAGTGGATTCATCAAAAGTGGAAATAGTTCTTCAATGGGAAAGGCCAAAGACAGTGATTAAGATCCAAAGTTTTGTTACATTAGCTGGGTATTATCAAATATTTATCGAAGATTTTTCCAAGATAGCGGGACCCCTCACACAACTCACCTGGAAGAATCAAGCTTTTATTTGGACCGATGCGTGAGAAGAGAGTTTCCAAGAATTAAAAAGACGTTGACTACCACGCTAGTGTTGATTTTGCCAGATCCCAATGAACCGTTTAAGGTGTACTGTGATGCTTCTTATCAAGGTTTAGGATGTGTACTGATGCAGAATAGAAAGGTTGTAGCATATGTTTCGAGACAATTGAAAGTGCATGAGAAGAATTACTTAATGCGTGATTTGGAATCAGCCGCAGTTGTGTTTGCGTTGAAGATTTGGAGGCATTTTCTTTATGGAGCCACGTTCAATGTCTTCAGTGATCACAAAAGTCTGAAGTATTTGTTTGATCAGAAGGAGTTGAACATGAGGCAGAGACGATGGTTGAAATTTTTGAAAGATTACGATTTTCAGCTTCAATATCATCTAAGAAAGGCAAATGTTGTAGCTGCTTTGAGTAGGAAAATGCTTAGTGTATTTGCTATGACGATCAAAGAAGGCGAGTTAATAGAACAATTTACGGATATGTGGTTGTCCGTAGAGTTAGCACCAGGAAGATTTCGTTTGAATATGGTTACTAGTTTGAATTATCTACTAGAAATTCGAGAGAAGCAGGAAAGTGATCAATTTTTGCAAAATGAAAGGGAGCTAATGAAGCAAGGTCTTGTGTCAACAGTTAAGGAAGGATCTGATGGAGTTTTGAAATTCAAGGGTAGGATCTGTATACCCAATGATCCGTAGCTTAGGAGGTCGATTCTTGATGAAGCCCATACTAGCAGGTTGAGTATGCACCCGGGAATGACAAAGATGTATCAAGATCTAAAGTAGTTGTTTTGGTGGCAAGGGATGAAGAGAGATGTTTCCACGCATGTGGCATCGTGCTTAGTTTGTAAAAAAGCTAAGGTAGAGTATTAGAGACCAGCAGGAATGTTATAGCCTATAACTATCCCATAATGGAAATGGGATAGCATTGCCATGGATTTTGTTGTCAGATTGCCAAAGACTAGGAAAAGTTATGATTTTATATGGGGCATTATTGACCGGCTTACGAAATCTGCGCACTTCTTGCCAATTAACATAAAATATTCAATAAAAAGATTGACCCAAGTGTACATATGAGAAATTGTCAGACTTCACAGTGTACCCTCTAGTATCATTTCCGATAGAGACCCAAGGTTTACATCGAGATTTTGGTAGAGTTTACAAGAAGCTATGGGGACGAAACTTCATCTAAGTTCTTCTTAACATCCATAAACTGATGGTCAAACAAAGAGGAGTATTCAGTCATTGGAAGATTTATTAAGGGCTTGTGTGTTAGAGCAAACTGGGAGTTGGGATGAATTCTTGTCTCTGATAGAATTCATCTATACCAATAGTTTTCATTCAAGCATAGGGATTTCCACTACAACAAAATTGGCCTATGGCAACTCTTCGAAAATGTACTTTAAAATACACTTAAGTGTAGCCTTTGAAGTAGGCTACACTTTTTGGCCCTAAGGCAACGCTTTTAGAGGGGTGGCTTATTCAGGCGTGGCCTATTATCTAAGGCTATGTTTTTTCAGAGTCAAAGGCTACGCTTTTCTTCTTCAGTCTATGGGTACGCTTATAAAGTGTTGCCCTATGTCAAACCATATGGGTACACTTTTAAAGCGTTCCCTTATATCAAACTCTATAGGTACACTGAAAAAGCGTTGATTTATGTCTAACCCTATGGGTACACTTTCAAAGCGTTCCCTTATGTCAAACGTTATGGATACGCTGGAAAAGCGTTCCCTTATGTATAACCCTATGAGTACATGTGGAAAGCGTTCCCTTATGTCAAACTATGTGGGTACGCTTGCAAAGTGTTCCCTTATGTCATTTTACCTAAGGCATCACTTTACAAGTGTTCCCTTATGTTGCTATTTTTTTTTTAAATATGACTACTCTTTTATCATTTGCAAAAAATGCTTCATTTTTTAATATTTTTAATGCCATTTACTTTATATATTATTTTTATATAATTTTAATTTTAGAATATACACAAATAAATTTATATGTAGTATATAATTTCAAGCAATAATATAAACTAATTTTAATATTTAACACATTGTTCAAAGTATTAACCAAAGTATCCACAATAACACATTGATGAAAATATTAATCAAATAATCCAAAATACTTAATCAAAATAAACATATATATTTTCATGATGTCTGAGAAAATTATCTTCATCAAGTTCTCTTCATGAACATTAAATATACTACGTAGCTCTATTGTCATCCCCAAATACGGTACCAACATTGTCCTACAAAAGAGAGACATAGAAAAAAAATCTCAACAACTCATACATATCAAAAAAATAAAATCATTCAAACACATGGCCTATTAGTTATTATTTAACACTACCCATATCATATCAATGACACCATTTCCTCTCAGAGAGAAACATGAAAAAGAAAAAGAGCAAGGTGTTGATTTAATTGATGGAATATGTTATCTCGCAAAACCTAAGCAATCATCTCAAATACAAAATTAATTCACAGATAAGGTTAGGGGTCAAGGGTTGTGACGGTTGTCCTAGCAATAAGGCCCAATCACTACGACACTCATTTCTTGGCATTCAGCAACATGTAGCAGATTTTGTTATACAACACTCTGCCCTACTATTAAATAATCACTTGATGCTGAAAATTTTCAAATTAATAAATTGCTGAGAAATTGAATCAGGTAAATGTGATTTGAATTTTCATTTGAAGCCTGCCGTATGGCCAAATTGTCAGCCCGCAAATTTTTCTTAGGCAGACCCAGATGAGGGGCTATATGCATCAAAAGGAAAATTTTGCAAAAGGATAGTACATATACAGTGTAGACAACACAATTTGCACCACTATAAGACAAGAGCTAAGGTTAATTTGTGATATATATATTGACGGGCAACAACAAAAGTATACAAATAAGAATATTTCAATGAACTAAGAAAATAGGAAAAAGAATTAAACAGTGCCCAAAAGCAAATATCAATATGATAAGTTCCAGAACCCACACACTATTCATAGTTTCATACTCAGCAAGCACAAGATATAAGGTTATACACACAAAAACCCAAAAGAAATTAGAAGAGAGAAAGTAAATTAAATTTTTGTTTAGCATAAGTATTAAAGCTTAGGATCCTCGAAATCAAAGAATATGATGTCCAAGGTTTTACAACATTATCACTATTTAGAAATCTGAAAATGACACAAAAGACACCACGCATGAGATATTTTATTGCTTGTAGTTGGTTTCACAGGCTTTATTAATATTTTAAGTGAGTCTAATTACCATTTGTCCTTTATGATTTAAGGGGACCAGTCAAGATACAAGCACTAGAATTTAAACTGTTTGAAACATGACAAGATGAAGAAAAGATACCATTTCAAGGTTCGGAACATGAGTTGACCCAGAAGAATGTGGAAAATGGTGGCCTATGACACCTTGTGCACTATTCGCATCCGGTGCAGAGTGTTGGGTAGATTACAGTAATACTTCAACTTCTTCTACGCTGATTCCGGGGTTGTTTTGCTGCAACAAAATCTTTACAATATGTCGTAATCCTTTAACCTCTCATTTCAAATCTCCGACTTCAGTTCGCAAGGATTCAACTTTCTCATTTTGTTGTCATTTGATTATGTTGATTTCTTCATCTTTTTTCAAGTACGTCATTGTAACTGATCTACCCTAGCATCAAAACCTCCCGGGCTGCTCCTTCCCAAACACTGCTTCAAATCCATCCTCATCAGTTTCTCCAGCCTCTTGGCGATTTTGAAGTTTTGACTGTTAAAAAGAAACATTAATAATAACATCAATACTAACATTAATAATATCATTAATAATAACACACTTCATTTGCTTACAATTGCAACTTTTGTCTCTGAATCAACTTCCTTTCCTTTACTATTTGTGCGGGTTGCAACAAACATTTAAGATTTTGTTAAATCTTCATTGTTCTCTTTGGTTGAGTGCTACAATAATGAAAAGAAAAGTACAAACAATCAAGACTATACTAGCAAGGTGTGAGAAGAAAGGAAAGTCATGTTGCCAACCCAAGTGTCTAAGATTAATACTAGTCTCATGCGTACTATTCCAAAATTTACGGGCCCCATCGGATGCCCAAACTTATGCTTCTTTCTATATACAGAATTCATTTGACACATAGACTACATTTTAATAAAAAGAAGATATATATATATATATATATATATATATATATATATATATATATATATATATATATATAGATCAAATCATAAAAAAAATAACTAGATCAAGAATTTGACTAAGGTTAGAAAAGATTGTTCTATCTCACTTGGACCTATTTCCATCATAACAGACCTATTTCTCCCTTTACTGCAGAGGAAATTTTCATCGAATTTTAACATAACACCAACAACATTAAAAAGTCCAAACCAATTTTACATTATGTTAGAGTGAGCTTAGTAAACAATACCAAAGCCATCCCCTGTACATGCTTCAAACTTTACATGTTCTCAGCACATGCAAATAGCCCAAGCTCCAAAATTTTTAAATTCTAATAGAGTGAATTCAACATTTTAGTTCAAATAACCAGTATCTATACGATTGCTTTAGCAAGTAAACGTTATTGATTGTTCTAAGGGATTACTATATAACCATGAAGGAATTCGTTGGACCAAATCTAAGGGATTCAAAAGTTGTATTTGTGACAAAAACTTGATTGTCAACAACTAGAAGCTAACGGTACATTTGACTAGATGCATGTAACACCCCTAAATATAACAACCACAGCACAATCGTCATTACACCACAGTTACTAGATCCAGGCGTGTCATAGTCATGATAACAGTAATTTCAAAATTTACGCAAGTTTATTTTTTTTTCATTTTTATGCATAAGTAGAAAATACAAGCCATGAATGAAATATAAATATATTCAACCCTTAATACAACCACTGAAATAAAATCACATTCCTTATATATTTTATAGTCAATTAACATAAATCACTGATAACATAGAATATAATAATTACAGAGTCAAATAAAATACAGCGGGAATAAAAATACTAAAGGGGAAAAATAGTAACCCTGGGGTAAGTACTACTAGCAGACAAAGCCGCAACCCCATATACACATACGACGCTCGGAGTCCCATTCAATAAGTCAGGCATCAATGCCTCCACGCAACTGCACTCGTACGTAGCCGAAGAAATCTTGTCCAGACGCCCAATCCAATAAACTAAGGTGTGGTCCCTCTTTATCTTCCTCACGATCTTTTATCAAATATAAATATAAAACAAAAATACAAAAATATAGGAAAGAGGTGAGACACCCATCTTTCATTACCATTACGGCAGTAAGAAAATGACACGACACGTAGTGTCACAAAAAGCAATACAGATTCATATATTTATTAACAAAGAATAAATGAATTTATAATAAAAGCAATTCAATTATAAGCAATAATAAGAATCAATAATAACAATGATATTTATAGTAAAGGCAGAACAACAGTAAGCAATAGTAGGCAGATCACAATAGTATTTCCAGGAATCAGCACAACAATAAGATAATCATTTACAGAAGTAAAACAGTTATCTTCACATTCACAGGTGTTCATGCTCCACAATTTATGAGACCCACAATGAACGATGCACAATGCATTATGATACCACAATTCCTACTCCATGGAGCTAGACATAAACATTTTCAGAGTGAATGATCAAGGAGTAATGTCAGTATATCGTTAGCCTTAAAATACAGTGTGCTTCATCTCATAAAAATATTTACGCAAATGGCTTATGCATGGCACCTCAACAGTTGATCGCGATATAGGACAGCGTCCCGGTCCGGATCGTCGGATTCAATTATAAGCAATAATAAGAATCAATAATAACAATGATATTTATAGTAAAGGCAGAACAACAGTAAGCAATAGCAGGCAGATCACAATAGTATTTCCAGAATCAAAGACAACAATCGATAATCATTTACAGAAGTAAAACAGTTATCTTCACATTCACAGGTGTTCATGCTCAACAATTTATGAGACCGACAATGAACGATGCACAATGCATTATGATACCACAATTCCTACTCCATGGAGCTAGACATAAACATTTTCAGAGTGAATGATCAAGGAGTAATGCCAGTATATCGTTAGCCTTAAAATACAGTGTGCTTTATCACATAAAAATATTTGCGCAAATGGCTTATACATGGCACCTCAACAGTTGATCGCGATATAGGACAGTGTCCCGGTCCGGATTGTCAGTGTGTTTGCATCGGTTTACCCCGCGGCACAGAGGAGCTCATAACTGTCCATGTGAGGAACCCGCACCCTGACGCCCCCAGGGCCAACAACATATGGCACCTACGCTAGTCTATTCGCACCTGCACATAGGTGTTATTGAACTCCTAGGCATACATCGCCTTTCAACAATGTCCAACGGACAAAACATATGCATGATGACACAATCTCCAATCATGTATGTTCATCAATGATGCATTCATCATATACACTACCACAATGGTATATAGTCATTCTCAGTATCAACATGTCATATCTCATTGAGGATTTAATCAACAAGTACATAACCCTTCATAGGGACTCACAACACATAGAGTCAAATCTCAATATCGATATATATTATGGTTTATCATTATCACCATTCCCCATTAAGGGTTTAAGATTTTCAAGAGCTTAAGTCTTGATCAATTATGAAAATACTTAGGTTAACTAACCCTTAAAATCGTAGCCTCACAAGCCCTCAAGGTTCTAAATTCCTTCTCGCATTATGCTCTAGTCTCTTGATACCAATCACTTAGTTTTTATTTTACATGGGACAATCCAATTCCTCAACATTATTAGGTATTCATGGTTTATCAATTATTATCATATCCACATTAGGGATTTTTCATGTCTTTAAACTCCTAATCTCCAAATATGCACAAAGGCATCATTTAAACTTTAAGTTTTTCATAACCAACTCCACTATGATTATAAATCCTTTAGTGTTCAATTACACAAGCTTTATTGCTTACTAACTCAATCCAAACTCCCATTATCATGGGTCAAAACCGTGGCCCTTCAAGTCCTCAAAGATCTAATTTCTTTCTATTTTATGTATTAACTTCTTAATCTCAATTTACTTAAATTTTGATTTATTAAAGTCATTTCAATTCCTTATGATTTTAAGCCACAACCGTTGCCATCATTTGTCATCAAAGTTTCAATTCTTCACCACATTATGCATTAGTTACTTGATACTTAATCACTCAAATTCTATTCCTTGCAAGATCAATTCAATTCCCAAATTTCCAAGGTCCAAACCGTGGTTTCATAAGTCCTCTAAGTTTCACTTTTTCTTTCCTTTTTATGTACTAGGTCATCATTATCAATTCACTTAAATTTTAGTTCATTAAGATCAATCCAATTGCCTTAGGGTATCCAATGTCCAATTTTTTTCTTTCCACTTTTATGCATAAGTTTTCTTAATACTAGTTCACTTACATTTAGCTCATCAAACTTAATCCCATTGCCTCTTTATCAAGACCAAAACTATGGCTTCATGTGGGGTAGTAAACCCTTGGAATTTCATATCCATAAGTTTTATTTATCATCATTTAACATTCAATTTCATAGCTTCCTTTTATTATGTACTAAACAAATTTATCAATCAAGAATCATCTCAAAACTGTGGCATCAAGTCAAGGTAGGAAACTCCACATTTTCCATTTAACAACCTTAACTTGATCAAGCATATTTAACACATCAAACATATTCAAGAACACAATTCAAGCATTAATCAAATTCAAGAACACTATATCATACAAATTTTTACAATTCAAGTAAGCATACAAGGATGGAATTCTCCATCAATATACATACAAAGTTCCCTCACCACCATAAGTGGTTGAAGTGAGTAGTCTCCCTCTTACCTAGAGGAGACAATTCAAGAAAACAACTCCTTGGCTCCTTGATTTGTAAATTCGGATTCCACCTTTAAGAGAACCATAAAGTGATCAAATTCTCATATTTACAAACTAAGGATTGAAAAGAATGATCCTTGGTCATATAGTAACCAAGGAAAACGAAAATGAGAAGAAATAGGAGAGAAATCAAGAATCTTTACCTTGGAAGACAATGGAGACAAGGTTGGATTTTGAGCAAGCCTTCTAAATGAAAATTGTAGAGAAGATGAAGGTGAGTGTAGAAAAGTGTTTAGTGAAGAGAAAAATAAAAAAGCTTGGTCATCCATGGAGGAGTGATTTTCGGATATGGAGAAGGAGACGTAGAAAGGTTGGATTTTTGAAGAGATTTTCTAAAGAGAAAGTGTATAGGAGATTGAGAGAAGTCTAGAAATGGTGTTTATGAAGAGAAAAGTGAAGAGAAACAATGGTGGTGGTGGCTGGAAATTTCAGATTCAAGAGGAGGAAGAAGAGAATCGGTGGAGAGAAAATGAAGGTAGAGGTGAAAAATGAAGAAGCTTTCTACACAAAGAAGGTAGAGGAATTGAAGGTGAGTATGGAAATGAGCTTGGAGAGGAGAAAAGTTGAACAAAAATGGTGGAGGAAAGGCTGCAATTTTCGTGGTCATGGTGGAGGTAGAGAGAAGGAGGAGAAAAAGATGAAGAAGATGAAGTGAAGAGAGAGAAGTGAATAGGTAAAGTGAATTAGGGTTTGAGTGTTAAGTGTGTAGTAGAAACTTGACCAATTCTGGCTCCAAATGGACTGCCAACCGTAACCCTATGAGAGTGTGGGAGGGAGTGTTGTGTCATTTCCATGCTATTAGAGTGGGTAGTTAGGTCATTTTGGGTCAAAGCTTCTAGAAGCTTGATTAAAATAGTATTATATTTGAATTAAAGTAGATTTGATTTCACTTAAAATGGATTGCATTTGGATAAGGTGATAGGATTTCTAATGCATGCTATCATCCAATGGATAGTAGTTGCGATCGACGTGTCGGTATTAATTTATCGATAAATGAAATTTACACAAATATTTTTTATTTCATCTGTTAAATTTCTTGAAAAACGTGAAACCTTGTAAACTATGTCTGGCCTCGAGTTTAGTAAGATCCCCCGTCGACGTTTCCATAGTTCAAGGTTCTCGGGAAAAATATTTCATTTTTCCGGCTCCGCTCAGCGCGCACGTAAAATGAGGAATGTATTAAAATATTCAACGTTTCCGGAAAAGCTCTAGAAAATTCCCATAAATCACAAATATTATAAAACGACTATTCGTCACAAAATTTTCCAACTTTTGAAACGTTACAGTCGTTTGCCCAACTCTGCCCAATGTGCACGCAAAACGAGAAATATACTAAAATATTCGACGTTTCCAGAAAAATACCAAAAAATTCTCAAAAATCATAAATATTGTAAAATGAATATTTGTCATAAAATTTTTCAACTTTCGAAGCGCTACATTCGTTTTCCAGAGTCTGCTTGATGTACACGCAAAATAAAGAATATATTAAAATATTCAACGTCCCCAAAAAAATAAAAAAAAATCCCAAAAATCCCAAATATTGTCAAATGATTATTTATCCTAAAATTATCAATTTTCGGGATGTTATAACACTCCCCTACAAATAGAAATTTTGTCCTCGAAATTTTCATCCCTTAGACTAAACCTTAACGTTTTTCTTCACCCCACGTTCTAACTTTCATGTCGCGCTTCTAATCGCGTCTATTTAGATCACCCTTACCAATGTGATCCCTTTGTCCACTTTTTGCCTTGCTCTCTTATCCTCAACTTTCACAATAAACTTTTTCATAGATTATATTCTCTTTCCATCCCTTACAACTGATATTTCCGCTTTAACGTATGATATATCTTGGTCACTTTTCCACTTCTCTTAAATTTTTCCTAACAGACCGTTTGAAACAGCAACCGTATCTAGACATACTTCATCCGGTATCACTTCTAATGACAACCACAAGTCCTCAAACTACTCCATTAACTTCTTCCCCTTTAAAGTTTGGAAAACTAGATCAAAATGTCCAACATGCTTCTCCATGTGTTTAAGAATAGATCAGAATGTCGTTGATAAGGACAACAACAAATATGTCTAGGTAAGGATGAAAGATCTAAATTAGACAGTTCATGAATACGATAAGAATATTGGTTACTCCGAACGGTATCACGAGATACCCTTAATGTCCAAAGCGCATACAAAAAATTGTTTTGGGAATATTCTAAATTTCCCACGAATTTAATGATGGTAAGAGTGTACGTCTACCTTAGAGAGAGCAACGACTCTCATTTCGCCAATCCATTGAATCATTCATCTTTCTTTGAGAACATTCATCCTTGACATAAGTATTGCTCCTTTTGTGACAGTCCTCATCTCACCGAGAAGTTTCATTCTTTTCCTTACTGACAACATTGTAGCTCCACATGCGAAACTCTTTGACAATCAGAGTGGCATTTATACTCTCCTTACTATTGGTCATCTACGGAAAACACTAACATATATTCTCAGGCTCCCTTTTGCTTCCAAAGCTTCAACTTTGTTGGCCGTTATGAATATCAGAAGTCTTAATTCTGAAAACTAATAAGGTTTTCATTGGAATGGTTTAGCAGGATATGACTAGAAAATGATCAATCAATCCCTAAATCATGAACTCTAATCGATGCGATTCCAAATGAGCAAAATAGATCAACAAAAATGTTCAATCTCTATGAGGAGTAGGATAGATTAAACAAACTCAGGAGTCAAGACAAGTTTCAACAGCAGAAATGGGAACAACTAAGTCGAAGATAAGAAAGATACAAATGAATCCAAATGATCCATGCAGTTACGAATTGAAAGTGGAAGGGTCACCCCCAGAATTATATGGCACGATTACAGGGTCATCATTTGAGGCATAACTTCCCTTGTTGAGATCCCCAAATGTTGAGGTCTGATTGGATCTACTACTACTAGCACTTTCCCCTACGGGTTGGGTGTTATTGTTACTTCCTTGGTACCCATGAACATAGTTCCCGTTTAAACTTATTAGCTTTTCCATTATTCCTCCTTTGGAATCTAGGTAGTCCATGGTTATCCCAAGTCTGACTTTCCTTTAATAGATTTTGAATCTTAACCTCCAATTCTCGTTGCGGTGCGGTCCTCTGATCTTGGTGAATTGTCGCATCAGCTATCCTTTGAATTTTCTCCTGCAGTCGTAGCCATAATTCTACGGTCTTGTCCTGCGCTTACGTGAGTACATTTGCCACGAGCCATTGACTCTCTTCGCAGGCGGACCAAACATAACACGATAAAACGAATGTAATTATTTCAAACAACATTACCTCCCTTCGGAAGTCAAACACAAAGAGTCACACAAAGCACACAATTCAAACAAAGCAAGTTCAATTCATAAATCCTAATAATCTCTAGCTCGAACTTCTTCGTTCTGTCTCCTGTGGCGTAATCTCTCATAAGTCCCCAATCTCCAAACAGCTTCTTGAACTGAATTTAAACTAGTCATTCTTTCTCTAGAAGATCGATTTTCCAAAACCTTTTGATCTCCTCACAAAAGACTTCCTATCTTCCTAACACAGTACGCCTAGGAGAAGTCATAGTTTCCTATACACACAAAACATTATATATTGAGTAGGTTAGTCCTCAATATCATTCAACTACATAACAGTAGCTATCAATATTCAACCTACAGCAAGTCATGCATTCCTTTCCCATCATCTCAATCAAGAGACAAGGAAGTGCACAACAAACCAAATTCTAATATGCCTAAACAAAGCAAGTCCATATCCCAGCTCAACAGGATGAACTGCTCTGATACCACCTAATGTAACACCCCTAAATATATCAACCACAGCGCAATCGTCATTATACCACAGTTACTAGATCCAGGCGTGTCACAGTCATGATAACAGTAATTTCAAAATTTACTCAATTTTTTTTCATTTTTATGTATAAGTAGAAAATACAAGCCATGAATGAAATATAAATATATTAAACCCTTAATACAACCACTGAAATAAAATCACATTCCTTATATATATTTTATAGTCAATTAACACAAATCACTGATAATATAGAATATAATAATTATAGAGTCAAATAAAATACAGCGGGAATAAAAACACTAAAGGGGAAAAGTAGTAACCCTGGGATAGGTACTACTAGCAGACAAAGCCGCAACCCCATATACACATACAACGTTCGGAGTCCCATTCAACAAGTCAGGCATTAATGCCTCCACGTAACTGCACTCGTACGTAGCCGAAGAAATCTTGTCCAGACGCCCAATCCAATCAACCAAGGTGTGGTCCCACTTTATCTTCCACACGATCTTTTATCAAATATAAATATAAAACAGAAATACAAAAATATAGGAAAGAGGTGAGACACCCATCTTTCATTACCATTACGGCAGTAAGAAAATGACACGGCGCAGAGCGCCCATAAAGCAATACAGTTCATATATTTATTAACAGCAACAGCAGAATTTATAATAAAAGCAATTCAATTATAAGCAATAGTAAGAATCAATAATAACAACGATATTTATAGTAAAGGCAGAGCAACAGTAAGCAATAGTAGGCAGATCACAATAGTATTTCCAGGAATCAAACAACAATGAGATAATCTTTTACAAAAGTAAAATAGTTATCTTCACATTCACAGGTGTTCATGCTCAACAATTTATGAGACCGACAATGAACGATGCACAATACATTATGATACCACAATTCCTACTCCATGGAGCTAGACATAAACATTTTCAGAGTGAATGATCAAGGAGTAATGCCAGTATATCGTTAGCCTTAAAATACAGTGTGCTTCATCTCATAAAATATTTGCACAAATGGCTTATACATGGCACCTCAATATTTGATTGCTATATAGGACAGCGTCACGGTCCGGATCGTCGGTGTGTTTGCATCGGTCTTCCCCACGACACAGAGGAGCTCATAACTGTCCATGTGAGGAACCCGCACCCCGATGCCCCCAGGGCCAACAACATATGGCGCCTACGCTAGTCTATCTGTACCCGCACATAGGTGTTATTGAACTCCTAGGCATACATCACCTTTCAACAATGTCCAACGGACAAAATATATACATGACGACACAATGCCCAATCATGTATGTTCATCAATGATGCATTCATCATATACACTACCACAACGGTATATAGTCATTCTCAGTATGAACATATCATATCTCATTGAAGATTTAATCAACAAGTACATAACCCTTCATAGGGACTCATAACACATAGAGTCAAATCTCAATAACGATATATATTATGGTTTATCATTATCACCATTCCCCATTAAGGGTTTAACATTTTCAAGAGCTTAAGTCTTGATCAATTATGAAAATACTTAGGTTAACTAACCCTTAAAATCGTAGCCTCACAAGCCCTCAAGGTTCTAAATTCCTTCTCGCATTATGCTTTAGTCTCTTGATACCAATCACTTAGTTTTTATTTTACATGGGATCAATCCAATTCCTCAACATTATTAGGTATTCATGGTTTATCAATTATCATCATATCCACATTAGGGATTTTTCATGTCTTTAAACTCCTAATCTCCAAAGATGCATAAAGGCATCATTTAAACTTTAAGTTTTTCATAACCAACTCCACTATGATTATAAATCCTTTAGTGTTCAATTACACAAGCTTTATTGCTTACTAACTCAATCCAAACTCCCATTATCATGGGTCAAAACTGTGGCCCTTCAAGTCCTCAAAGATCTAACTTCTTTCCATTTTATAACTTCTTAATCTCAATTTACTTAAATTTTGATTTATCAAAGTCATTTCAATTCCTTATGATTTTAAGCCAAAACCGTGGCCATGGCCATCATTTGTCATCAAAGTTTCAATTCTTCACCACATTATGCATTAGTTACTTGATACTTAATCACTCAAATTCTATTCCTCGCAAGATCAATTCAATTCCCAAATTTCCAAGGTCCAAACCGTGGTTTCATAAGTCCTCTATGTTTCACTTTTTCTTTCCTTTTTATGTACTAGGTCATCATTATCAATTCACTTAAATTTTAGTTCACTAAGATCAATCCAATTGCCTAAGGGTATCCAATGTCCAATTTTTTTCTTTCCACTTTTATGCATAAGTTTTCTTAATATTAGTTCACTTACATTTAGCTCATCAAACTTAAACCCATTGCCTCTTTATCAAGACCAAAATCGTGGCTTCATGTGGGATAGTAAACCCTTGGAATTTCATATTCATAAGTTTTATTTATCATCATTTAACATTCAATTTCATAGCTTCCTTTTATTCTATACTAAACAAATTTATCAATCAAGAATCATCTCAAAACCGTGGCATCAAGTCAAGGTAGGAAACTCCACATTTTCCATTTAACAACCTTAACTTGATCAAGCATATTTAACACATCAAACATATTCAAGAACACAATTCAAGCATTAATTAAATTCAAGAACACTATATCATACAAATTTTTACAATTCAAGTAAGCATACAAGGATGGAATTCTCCATCAATATACATACAAAGTTCCCTCACCACCATAAGTGGTTGAAGTGAGTAGTCTCCTTCTTACCTAGAGGAGACAATTCAAGAAAACAACTCCTTGGCTCCTTGATTTGTAAATTCGGATTCCACCTTTAAGAGAACCATAAAGTGATCAAATTCTCATATTTACAAACTAAGGATTGAAAAGAATGATCCTTGGTCACATAGTAACCAAGGAAAACGAAAATGAGAAGAAATAGGAGAGAAATCAAGAATCTTTACCTTGGAAGACAATGGAGACAAGGTTGGATTTTGAGCAAGCATTCTAAATGAAACTTGTAGAGAAGATGAAGGTGAGTGTAGAAAAGTGTTTAGTGAAGAGAAAAATAAAAAAGCTTGGTCATCCATGGAGGAGTGATTTTCGGATATGGAGAAGGAGACGTAGAAAGGTTGGATTTTTGAAGAGATTTTCTAAAGAGAAAGTGTATAGGAGATTGAGAGAAGTCTAGAAATGGTGTTTATGAAGAGAAAAGTGAAGAGAAACAATGGTGGTGGTGGCTGGAAATTTCAGATTCAAGAGGAGGAAGAAGAGAATCGGTGGAGAGAAAATGAAGGTAGAGGTGAAAAATGAAGAAGCTTTCTACACAAAGAAGGTAGAGGAAGTGAAGGTGAGTATGGAAATGAGCTTGGAGAGGAGAAAAGTTGAACAAAAATGGTGGAGGAAAGGCTGCAATTTTCGTGGTCATGGTGGAGGTAGAGAGAAGGAGGAGAAAAAGATGAAGAAGATGAAGTGAAGAGAGAGAAGTGAATAGGTAAAGTGAATTAGGGTTTGAGTGTTAAGTGTGTAGTAGAAACTTGACCAATTCTGGCTCCAAATGGACTGCCAACCGTAACCCTATGAGAGTGTGGGAGGGAGTGTTGTGTCATTTCCATGCTATTAGAGTGGGTAGTTAGGTCATTTTGGGTCAAAGCTTCTAGAAGCTTGATTAAAATAGTATTATATTTGAATTAAAGTAGATTTGATTTCACTTAAAATGGATTGCATTTGGATAAGGTGATAGGATTTCTAATGCATGCTATCATCCAATGGATAGTAGTTGCAGTCGACAGAAGTCAGTATTAATTTATCTGATAAATGAAATTTACACAGTATTTTTTTATTTCATCTGTTAAATTTCTTGAAAAACGTGAAACCTTGTAAACTATGTCTGGCCTCGAGTTTAGTAAGATCCCCCGTCGACGTTTCCATAGTTCAAGGTTCTTGGGAAAAATATTTCATTTTTCCGGCTCCGCTCAGCGCGCACGTAAAATGAGGAATGTATTAAAATATTCAACGTTTCCGGAAAAGCTCTAGAAAATTCCCATAAATCACAAATATTATAAAACGACTATTCGTCACAAAATTTTCCAACTTTTGAAACGTTACAGTCGTTTGCCCAACTCTGCCCAATGTGCACGCAAAACGAGAAATATACTAAAATATTCGTCGTTTCCGAAAAAATTCTAGAAAATTCTCAAAAATCACAAATATTGTAAAATTAATATTTGTCATAAAATTTTTCAACTTTTGAAGCGCTACAGTCGTTTTCCAGAGTCTTCTCGATGTACACGTAAAATGAAAAATATATTACAATATTCAACGTCCTCAGAAAAATCTAAAAAAAACTCCTAAAAATCTCAAATATTGTTAAATGATTATTTATTCTAAAATTATCAATTTTCGAGATGTTACAACACTCCCCTTCAAATAGAAATTTCGTCCTCGAAATTCCGTCCATTTAGATCACCCTTACCAATGTGATCCCTTTGTCCACTTTTGGCCTTGCTCTCTTATCCTCAACTTTCACAACAAACTTTTTCATAGATTATATTCTCTTTCCATCCCTTACAACTTATATTTCTGCTTTAACGTCTGATATATCTTGGTCACTTTTCCACTTCTCTTAAATTTTTCCTAACAAACCATTTGAAACAGCAACCGTATCTAGATATACTTCATCCGATATCACTTCCAATGACAACCACAAGTCCTCATGCTACTCCATTAACTTCTTCCCCTTTAAAGTTTGGAAAACTGGATCAAAATGTCCAACATGCTTCTCCACGTGTTTAAGAATAGATCAGAATGTCGTTGATAAGGACAACAACAAATATGTCTAGGTAAGGATGAAAGATATGATTTAGACAGTTCATGAATACGATAAGAATATTGGTTACTCAGAACAGTATCACGAGATACCCTTAATGTCCAAAGCGCGTACGAAAAATCATTATGGGAATATTCTAAATTTCCCACGAATTTAATGATGGTAAGAATGTACGTCTACCTTAGAGAGAGCAACGACTCTCATCTCGCCGATCCATTGAATCACTCATCTTTCTTTGAGAACATTCATCCTTGACAGAAGTATTGCTCCTTTTGTGACAGTCCTCGTCTCACCGAGAAGTTTCTTTTTTATCTTATTGACAGCATTGTAGCTCCACATGTGAAACTCTTTGACTATCATAGTGGCATTTATACTCTCCTTACTATTGGTCCTCTATGGAAAACACTAAAACATATTCTCAGGCTCCCTTTTGCTTCCAAAGCTTCAACTTTGTTGGCCATTATGATTATCAGAAGTCTTAATTCTGAAAACTAATAAGGTTTTCATTGGAATGGTTTAGCAGGATATGACTAGAAAATGATCAATCAGTCCCTAAATCATGAACTCTAATCGATGCGATTCCAAATGAGCAAAATAGATCAACAAAAAGGTTCAATCTCTATGAGGAGTAGGATAGATTAAACAAACTTAGGAGTCAAGACAAGTCTCAACATCAGAAATGGGAACAACTAAGTCGAAGATAAGAAAGATACAGATGAATCCAAATGATCCATGCAATTACGAATTGAAAGTGGAAGGGTCACCCCCAGAATTATATGGCATGATTACAGGGTCATCATTTGAGGCATAACTTCCCTTGTTGAGATCCCTAAATGTTGAGGTCTGATTGGATCTACTACTACTAGCATTTTCCCCTACGGGTTGGGTGTTGTTGTTACTTCCTTGGTACCCGTGAACATAGTTCCCGTTTAAACTTATTAGCTTTTCCATTATTCCTCCTTTGAAATCTAGGTAGTCCATGGTTATCCCAAGTCTGACTTTCCTTTAATAGATTTTGAATCTTAACCTCCAATTCTCGTTGTGGTGCGGTCCACTGATCTTGGTGAATTGTCACATCAGTTATCCTTTGTATTTTCTCCTGTAGTCCCAGCCATAATTCTACGGTCTTGTCCTACTCTTATGTGAGTACATTTACCACGAGCCATTGACTCTCTTCGAAGGTGGACCAAACATAACACGATAAAACGAATGTAATTATTTCAAACAACATTACCTCCCTTCGGAATTCAAACACAAAGAGTCACACAAAGCACACAATTCAAACAAAGCAAGTTCAATTCACAAATCCTAACAATCTCTAGCTCGAACTTCTTCGTTCTGTCTCCTGTGGCGTAATCTCTTGTAAGTCCCCAATCTCCAAACAGCTTCTTGAACCAAATTTAAACTAGGCATTCTTTCTCCAGAAGATCGGTTTTCCAAAACCTTTTGATCTCCTCACAAAAGACTTCCTATCTTCCTAACACAGTATGCCTAAGAGAAGTCATAGTTTCCTGTACACACAGAACATTACATATTGAGTAGGCCAGTCCTCAATATCATGCAACTGCATAACAGTAGCTATCAACATTCAACCTACAGCAAGTCATGCATTCCTTTCCCATCATCTCAATCGAGAGACAATGAAGTGCACAACAAACCAAATTCTAATATGCCCAAACATAGCAAGTCCATACCTTGGTTCAACAGGATGAACTGCTCTGATACCACCTAATGTAACACCCCTAAATATAACAACCACAGCGCAATCGTTATTACATCACAGTTATTAGATCCAGGCGTGTCACAATCATGATAACAGTAATTTCAAAATTTACGCAAGTTTATTTTTATTTTTTTTTTCATTTTTATGCATAAGTAGAAAATACAAGCCATGAATGAAATATAAATATATTCAACCCGTAATACAACCACTGAAATAAAATCACATTCCTTATATATATTTTATAGTCAATTAACACAAATCACTAATAACATAGAATATAATAATTACAGAGTCAAATAAAATACAGCGGGAATAAAAACACTAAAGGGGAAAAGTAGTAACCCTGGGGTAGGTACTACTAGCAGACAAAGCCGCAACCCATATACACATACGACGCTTGGAGTCCCATTCAACAAGTCAGGCATCAATGCCTCCATGCAATCGCACTCGTACGTAGGCCGAAGAAATCTTGTCCGTAGGCCTTGATCCAATCAACCAAGGTGTGGTCCCTCTTTATCTTCCTCACGATCTTTTATCAAATATAAATATAAAATAGAAATACAAAAATATAGGAAAGAGGTGAGACACCCATCTTTCATTACCATTACGACAGTAAGAAAACGACACGGCGCAGAGCACCTATAAAGCAATACAGTTCATATATTTATTAACAGCAACGGTGAAATTTATAATAGAAGCAATTCAATTATAAGCAATAATAAGAATCAATAATAACAATGATATTTATAGTAAAGGCAGAACAACAGTAAGCAATAGCAGGCATATCACAATAGTATTTCCAGGAATCAGCACAACAATCAAATAATCATTTACAGAAGTAAAACAGTTATCTTCACATGCAAAGGTGTTCATGCTTAACAATTTATGAGACCGACAATGAACGATGCACAATGCATTATGATACCACAATTCCTACTCCATGGAGCTAGACATAAACATTTTCAGAGTGAATGATCAAGGAGTAATGCCAGTATATCGTTAGCCTTAAAATACAGTGTGCTTCATCTCATAAAAATATTTGCGCAAATGGCTTATACATGGCACCTCAACAGTTGATTGCGATATAGGACAGCATCCCGGTCCGGATCGTCAGTGTGTTTGCATCGGTCTACCCCATGTGAGGAACCTGCACTCCGACACCCCCAGGGCTAACAACATATGGCACCTACGCTAGTCTATTTGCACCCGCACATAGGTGTTATTCAACTCCTAGGCACAC
The DNA here is from genome assembly GCA_029884605.1 of Ormosia emarginata. Taxonomy (NCBI): domain Eukaryota; kingdom Viridiplantae; phylum Streptophyta; class Magnoliopsida; order Fabales; family Fabaceae; genus Ormosia; species Ormosia emarginata. Next base: position 5,546,108 of record JAQQTP010000056.1, on the reverse strand, counting down.
ATCGCCTTTCAACAATGTCCAACGGACAAAACATTTTCATGACGACACAATGTCCAATCATGTATATTCATCAATGATGCATTCATCATATACACTACCACAACAGTATATAGTCATTCTCAGTATCAACATGTCATATCTCATTGAGGATTTAATCAACAAGTTCATATCCCTTCATAGAGACTCACAACACATAGAGTCAAATCTTAATATCGATATATATTATGGTTTATCATTATCACTATTCCCCATTAAGGGTTTAACATTTTCAAGAGCTTAAGTCTTGATCAATTATGAAAATACTTAGGTTAACTAACCCTAAAAATCGTAGCATCACAAGCCCTCAAGGTTCTAAATTCCTTCTCGCATTATGCTCTAGTCTCTTGATACCAATCACTTAGTTTTTATTTTACATGGGATCAATCCAATTCCTCAACATTATTAGGTATTCATGGTTTATCAATTATCATCATATCCACATTAGGGGTTTTTCATGTCTTTAAACTCCTAATCTCCAAAGATGCATAAAGGCATCATTTAAACTTTAAGTTTTTCATAACCAACTCCACTATGAATATAAATCCTTTAGTGTTCAATTACACATGCTTTATTGCTTACTAACTCAATCCAAACTCCCATTATCATGGGTCAAAACCGTGGCCCTTCAAGTCCTCAAAGATCCAATTTCTTTCCATTTTATGTATTAACTTCTTAATCTCAATTTACTTAAATTTTGATTTATCAAAGTCATTTCAATTCCTTATGATTTTAAGCCAAAACAGTGGCCATCATTTGTCATCAAAGTTTCAATTCTTCACCACATTATGCATTAGTTACTTGATACTTAATCACTCAAATTCTATTCCTCGCAAGATCAATTCAATTCCCAAATTTCCAAGGACCAAACCGTGGTTTCATAAGTCCTCTAAATTTCACTTTTTCTTTCCTTTTTATGTACTAGGTCATCATTATCAATTCACTTAAATTTTAGTTCACTATGATCAATCCAATTGCCTAAGGGTATCCAATGTCCAATTTTTTTCGTTCCACTTTTATGCATAAGTTTTCTTAATACTAGTTCACTTACATTTAGTTCATCAAACTTATCCCATTGCCTCTTTATCAAGACCAAAACCGTGGCTTCATGTGCGGTAGTAAATCCTTGGAATTTCATATTCGTAAGTTTTATTTATCATCATTTAACATTCAATTTCATAGCTTCCTTTTATTATGTACTAAACAAATTTATTAATCAAGAATCATCTCAAAACCGTGGCATCAAGTCAAGGTAGGAAACTCCACATTTTCCATTTAACAACCTTAACTTGATCAAGCATATTTAACACATCAAACATATTCAAGAACACAATTCAAGCATTAATCAAATTCAAGAACACTATATCATACGAATTTTTACAATTCAAGTAAGCATACAAGGATGGAATTCTCCATCAACATACATACAAAGTTCCCTCACCTTCATAAGTGGTTGAAGTGAGTAGTCTCCCTCTTACCTAGAGGAGACAATTCAAGAAAACAACTCCTTAGCTCCTTGATTTGCAAATTCGGATTCCACCTTCAAGAGAACCATAAAGTGGTCAAATTCTCATATTTACAAATTAAGGATTGAAAAGAATGATCCTTGGTCACCTAGTAACCAAGGAAAATGAAATGAGAAGAAATAGGAGAGAAATCAAGAATCTTTACCTTGGAAGACAATGGAGACAAGGTTGGATTTTGAGCAAGCCTTCTAAATGAAACTTGTAGAGAAGATGAAGGTGAGTGTAGAAAAGTGTTTAGTGAAGAGAAAAATCAAAAAGTTTGGTCATCCATGGAGGAGTGATTTTCGGATTTAGAGAAGGAGAGGTAGAAAGATTGGATTTTTGAAGAGATTTTCTAAAGAGAAAGTGTAGAGGAGGTTGAGAGAAGTCTAGAAATGGTGTTTATGAAGAGAAAAGTGAAGAGAAACAATGGTGGTGGTGGCTGGAAATTTCGGATTCAAGAGGAGGAAGAAGAGAAGTAGTGGAGAGAAAATGAAGGTACAGGTGGAAAATGAAGAAGCTTTCTACACAAAGAAGATAGAGGAAGTGAAGGTGAGTATGGAAATGAGCTTGGAGAGGAGAAAAGTTGAACAAAAATGGTGGAGGAAGGGCTGTAATTTTCGTGGTCATGGTGGAGGTAGAGAGAAGGAGGAGAAAAAGATGAAGAAGATGAAGTGAAGAGAGAGAAATGAATAGGTGAAATGAATTAGGGTTTGAGTGTTAAGTGTGTAGTAGAAGCTTGACCAATTTTGGCTCCAAATGGGCTGCCAACCGTAGCCCTATAAGAGTGTGGGAGGGAGTGTTGTGTCATTTCCATGATATTAGAGTGGGTAGTTAGGTCATTTTTGGTCAAAGCTTCTAGAAGCTTGATTAAAATAGCATTATATTTGAATTAAAGTAGATTTAATTTGACATAAAATAGATTGCATTTGGATAAGGTGATAGGATTTCTAATGCATGTTATTATCCAATGGATAATAGTTGCAGTCGACAGAAGTCAGTATTAATTTATCTGACAGATGAAATTTACACAGCGTTTTATTATTTTGTCTGTTAAATTTCTTGAAAAACATGAAACCTTGTAAACTGTGTCCGGCCTCGGGTTTAGTAAGATCTCCCATCGACGTTTCCATAGTTCAAGGTTCTCGGGAAAGATATTTCATTTTTTCGGCTCCGCTCAGTGTACACGTAAAACGAGAAATATATTAAAATATTCAACGTTTCTGGAAAAACTCTTGAAAATTCCCATAAATCACAAATATTATAAAACGACTATTCGTTACAAAATTTTCCAACTTTTGAAACGTTACAGTCGTTTACCCAACTTTGCCCAATGTGCATGCAAAACGAGAAATATACTAAAATATTCGACGTTTCTGGAAAAAATTTCAGAAAATTCTCAAAAATCACAAATATTGTAAAATGAATATTTGTCATAAAATTTTTCAACTTTCGAAGCGCTACAGTCGTTTTCCAGACTCTGCTCGATGTACATGCAAAACGAGAAATATATTAAAATATTCAATGTCCTTAGAAAAATCTGAAAAAAATTCCCAAAAATCCCAAATATTTTTAAATGATTATGTATCCTAAAATTATCAATTTTCGGGATGTTATAATGCACATAATTTTAGACTTCTAGTGTTATTGGCAACCATGTAGCTGAAATGTTTGAAATATGTAAGTTTAAATTTTAAAGAGAACTGTTACCAAATTAATAATAATAATAATAATAATAATAATTATTATTATTATGCTTGTTCATGATTTCATATACATAATCTTTTTCACTGACAATATTTTACCCATCAAATATAGCAGCTTATTTAATGCAAAAGTAATTGATTATGACAAATAGAAAAACCAATTACATAGTGATGAATCAGTTAGCTAAAAGCTATAAATGGAATTATCCATAATATAAAGAAATATGCACACGAAAATTAAATTCAGACATCAATGAACAATTATGCAAGGAAACCAAAATTCTTAATTCTTTAACTTCTAAGACTTAAAGAGGAATCAATAAGAAATTTCAAAATAAACTATAGAAAGAGCTGTGCAGGTATATTAATGACGGCTGGACCACTAGTATCCAGTACAAATGAAGTAAGTTTTAAAATGTCTTACTATTAAACTTGTGCCAGTTGGTTATTTCCAACTCCTAGTGTGTAACAGGCTAGTGTAGTAGCAATTTCTAGTAGCATTGCATAGTAGAGACAAAAACCAAATAGTGGATTAAGAGGTGAGAGATGAAAAGTTTAGGAGTACAAGTGTCAAAGTGATAGATGAGAAGGGTAGAGCAGTTTAGTAGTGAAAAGCGGGTAGTTACTAAAATATACCTTGATCAGTGTTCCACTTGCTGTCAAAAACTTCAATTTTGCTGACAACAACCTTTTGAAGTCTGGTGGTGCCCAATATTGGTCCTACATATTACAAAGCAATGAAAATCAACTCAGTTGAAAACAAAAGCAATATAACATATCATGAAATATAAAATAGAGTAGTATCCTACCAAATTAAATACTAAACACTTCAATTTCACCAGTAACAAACAAATACAATGTCATTCCTTAACCATAAAAAACTTGGTCCATTGAAGTTAAAACAACATCATATTTTTAAGCATCATTACTACTATCATATAAAGTATATTGATGTTTACCAGATGCTAAACCAATGAAAAAGGGAGAAAAATAAAAAAAAACTGAGCTTGCTAAAGGGTAGAATAAGCCAACTTCACTGATCATACTGAACTAAAAAGCTTCCAACCACATCTTGAAATTTGTATAACAAAAGTTATGATTAATCAATACATGACTAGAAGTACCACAAGTCATCCTGGAGTGCTCCAATAGTTTCATACCTAACAAGAAACTTTCACAAACAATGCTAACCTCGTTGAATGGCATCACTGGTATTAATTAAACATATTCATTAACATTTCACATGGCTAACAAAAATTAGAATTCCTAGCATTCCAAGAATGGGGGATTTCTTATTTCATAATGGACAAATGGTTTCAATTGTAGGCTTTCCCTCATTCCACTACTGCTAAGACAAATTCTCACAAATCCACTCCCCCTAAAAGGGGAACCTTTAATCTACCCTATCAGTTTACCTTCGGTCTCAATTACATTGATCCTCTTAACCTCTCTAGCTCTCTTCTACTTGTTAAAAGTCTTTCGCTCATCCGTGAAAGTATTGAACTTGCACCTTTTCTGTCAGTTAAGCTTCTGAAGGTCACCTCTTAATGTAACTTCTAATCCAATTAGATCGCTAATGTATCTCTTGGCACTTGTGCTCTCTTTTGACTTTAGCCTTCAGGCTTGTGAAGTAGTCTAGTCTACTTTTTAAGAAAGGGCCTTTCTTTCTAGTTAGCCATAGAATAAGTTTTTTCCAATTGACCTAAACTAAAAGGCCAACCGTGCTTTCGACAAGGAAGATTAAAGGGGAATTTTGAGATGATATTGAGCTCTATTGAGAAAACAACGGACAAATTATTGGGCAAAAATACAGAAAAAAAGACTAGAGTGAGAAGCATTACAGAGAATTGTATAGTATCTTGAATTTAGCCATTTTTATGCATAAGATGGGTTGTTAATTAATTATAGAACAAAGTATATAATATAAATCTCAACCCATATACACCAACAACTAGAAGAGTGACTACTACAGCATCGTTGAGGTTTCACCAATAATTTAGTGTCTTAAGAGTTAAGAAGTTTCTCTGTTAAACCAGATGCCAATATAACACAAACAAGGGAGGATTAAGAAAAAGAAGAAGAAGAAGAAAATGGGGTAAAACATTGCTAAAATTTCTAAATAAGGGGCAAGTAAGTAATAAGTGATGAAATTTTACCGAATACAGAGCAAAAATTGAAATAAAAAAGGAAACTTGAAGAGAACCCATGAAAGCCCATTACCCCCCAAAACAAACACTGAGAAATAGAAAATCAAGCAGAGGGAAAGACGTCAGTTACACATTAATCTTGTTCAAAATACCCACATATGTAATCTTGGAGATTTTTCGTGAAAGATAAATTAATAATACCTGTATGTAGTCACATTTTCATCCAGGAACACATTTGGCACAAAAAACTTTAGATTTGCCCCAATTCATTTACAAACATCTAAGTAAAAATGTCATTCTAACCTAGGAAACAGTTGCTTGAGTAAAAATGTCATTCTAACGCAGCAACAAAGAGAGGGTAGAGGGATGAGAGGAACAATGAGTACCTAAAGAAGGTCAATTGCAATCCTAACGCACCAGAAGCTCGGAGTGGTGGAGAGAATAAAGGGCTGAGAGGAGTGGCAGAGAGACGCTGTAATAGAGGGAGTGGCAGAGAGAATAGTTTAGGAGTGGCGAAGTATCACAGAGGGATGAAAGATGGCGTAGTGAAGGATAGAATTAAGGATTTTTTCTTAATTTCAAAAGGCTCTAAGTGACAAAATTAAGTGGGAAACAAATTCTGGCGAGTATTAGAAATAGTTTAAGGAACGCTTTGATAATGTACCATTTGATACTCAAATGAGCAGCGCTTCTTAAGTGTAGTGTTTTATTAGAAAAGGGTAGCCATAGATCTTAGAAAAGGCTACTCTTATAAAAGCATTCCCTATTAAGACTTAAGGGTACACTTTTAAAGTGTAGCTTAAAAAAGTGTAGCCATAGGTCTTAGAAAAGGCTACTCTTATAAAAGTGTCCCCTATTAAGACTTAAGGGTACATTTTTAAAGTGTAACTTAAAAAAGTGTAGCCGTAGGTCTTAGAAAAGGCTTCCCTTATAAAAGTATTCCCTATTAAGACTTAAGGTACACTTTTAAAGTGTAGCTTAAAAAAGTATGGTCATAGACCAATTTTTGTTGTAGTGATGGCACTCTATGAGGCGTTGTATGGGCGACGATGCAGAACACCTTTGTGTTGATATCATGATAGAGAAAGTATGACAATAGGACTTGAGCTTGCACAAATGAAAAAGATTAAGACGATTCAGGAGAAAATGTGGGCAACTCAGAGTCGGCAGAAAAGATATGCGGATAAGAGAAGGAGATCTCTTGAATTTAAGGAAGGTAAGCATGTATTTTTGCGAGTTACACCCACGACTAGAGTTGGAAGGGCTATTAAATCCAGAAAACTCACTCCCAAATTCATTGGACCATATCAAATTCTTCGTCAGATAGGTCCAGTAGCATACTAAATAGCTTTACCACCCTTTTCTTTCCAATCTTCATAATGTCTTTCATGTGTCACGGTTGTGAAAGTATATCCCTGATCAAACTCATGTCATTCAACCTGATACGGTATAATTAAAAGAAAATTTGACTTATAAGACACTTCCTGTTGGGAATTGGAAGATAAGATGAAGGAGCAATATCCACAACTTTTCTAAGGTATGATACATTTCGAGGACGAAATTTATTTTAGTGGGGAAGAGTTGTAACACCCCGAAATTTGTTATTTCTCTGTAATGTCTGATTGTACTGTTTGGTGGTTTCTGTGCACTGTTAAATTTATTTTGACTATTCTATGATTATTTTTGAACTTTTTGTGTGTTTTACTTCGGGCCGGGAAAATAAAAATTTTTGGGTTGGGGAAAATCTTTGATAGTTTATTCGGGACCGGGGGAGCTTACTAAACCCGAAACTAAAAGACACAGTTCTCATTTTTATAATTTTTAGAATTTATCTGTCAAATAAAAATTTTCTGTGTTTTATTATCCATCGGACAATACCTATTGACTTATGATCAGTAGCTTTTGTTCATTAGGTAATAGTTTATGTAGCTTTTGTCCATTGGACAATAGTCTTTGGAAAAAGTTTTGGTGACTCATTTTGTAAACCAATTAGAAGGCTTGATGCTTAAGGTGAACCAATGGAAAGTTGGTCAATATTAATGGCTTGAAAATTTAGTCATAAACCTAGAGTAACTAACTAGTTAACCTAAGCATAACTGGAACTAATTGAATCAAAACTTAGTTAGCTTTCTCCTTGAGCTCCACGACCAAGGAGGGTTCTTGCACCTTCTAGAATTTGTGATTCATACCATGACTCCTTAAGCATGAACCAATAGAAAACCAAATGACCAAAGCATGACAAGCTTGTGACCAACACCATGTGCTCATTCACAAACTTGTTAGCTAAGTCTTTGACTCTCCATGTGATAGCACTCCATGGCTAGGAGCTTTAGTTTTAGGATATTTCACTTAAGCATATCACACTTTGTGACCAAAAAGCTTTTCTCTCCATTCTCTTTCTTCTAAACACAAAGAAAAATGTTACCTTCCTCCTTCATGAAGCTCTCGGCCACACCACCATAAAACACCATCCAAGCTTCCATAATTCCATCTAACCTCATTTTCTTAACCTATACATTATTCGAAGACCTTTTCATGTTGTGAATCTAGCCTAGTTCTTCCATTTACTAGCTTGAATCCAAGTTAGGGTTTTCTAATCTTCAAGGTAAAGTTCTTGTTTCTTGATTCTAAATTTGATTTTTAAGTTTCTAGACCATGATTGATCCATGGTTTTCTTGTTTTCAAGCTTGATTTGTGACTTTATTATGGTTTAAGTTTTCTAGGGTTTGGTTGTGGTGTTACATGAAATCACCAAGAAGGCATCAAGAGGATTTATTAGTCTTCCTTGAGGTAAGAGGGAGATTAACCTCATCAAACATGTGTTGGTGGTGAGGAAATGGATTGTTTATGGTGAAAAATCCGTAAGGATTTTTTCACTTGATTGTTTAAGCCTTCATTATTTGTGATTGTTTGGATTTGTATGCTTTATTGCTTTGATAATGAGCATGAATATGTTTTTATAGAAGCATGATGATTGGTGTGTATGGTAAGATGTGATTCACATGGAAAGGAAGAGTGTGAAGGTTCCAAAGAACCTAGAGGCTCACAGCCTCAACATCATTTTTGGAGCAAATCTTTCTAAATTATTTTACTAATCATGAAATTAAGTGATTTAGTAACAAGTAATTGGATTAGAGATTTTTTTATAAAGAAATATAAATTAGAAAATGAAGAAATATTTTATAATGAAACATTAGGTGAATTTCGGCCAACATGCCAAGTTTTATTAATTTAGGTCAAAAATAATTTCTTAAGAGTAGATTTAGGGGTTTAAGTAATCAAAATTTAAATTAGTGGATTTTAAGATATAAAAAGAAAAGAAACAAGTTTTTGGAATAAAATGGAAAAGAAATTCGGTTATAAAGGAAAATAAATTTTTAACTTAAAGTTTATTGACGTATAGCACATTCATTGGGCTTTGAGGTGCGTTAGTAAGCTTTGAGCTATGATATTGGATTAACTCATAGAAATATGAATTTTGTGAGATGTAGTAGAAAATACTCTTTAAAAGAATATTAATAAGAAAATATTATAGTAAGGCCGAAATATATATATATTATAAAGAAAGTTTCAAAATTTAATTTAGAAAGCTAAGACATATTTTATGTGATTGAAAAAAATAGTGATAAAATCTTACGCTGCGTTTCCAAAATAGTGATTTTCAACTTACGCGATTGAGAAAACGTTTAAAAATCTCTACGCAATTTAGAAAACATTTGAAAATTTTTCCGCAGTTGCAAAAACGTTGGAAAATACTTACATAATTTGAAAAACGTAAGAAAAATGGTACGCAATTATGAAAATGCAGTAAAAGTACTACACGATTGAAAATAACAACAAGTTGTTGTCGGGCCGACGTTGTGGACCTGGTTGTGTTGGAAAGTAGTACTGCCATGTGATGGCGTGTTTTTATGAAAAACAGTGATAATGATATTTGTATGTGTATTTGAATCATACATCATGCATTGAAAAGCATGTCAACTTTTATTTGGTAAAAGCGAGTTGCCTAGGAGATGAATTACACCTTAGTGCAGGTGCGATATGTGTAGTGTTGTTCACTAGTTGAACTTGGAGGCGTTGGTGTGCACAGGATTCCACATGTGGCCAGTTGGTAGCTCTTCTGAGCCGTGGTACTGGCAATACACTAACAATCTCAACAAAACACTATTCTTAATCACGATCTGGCGTAGACTGTCTTGTATAAGCCATGTTGTGTACGCTAAGTTTTTTTTTTAGCACTTTATTGGAGGCTAATGAGATTCAGATAGATCTTCTGGATCTTTCTCTCTGAAATTGTGATTAGCTCCATAGAGTAGGAATTGGTATGTGTACATATGCATAGTGGGTCAGCATATTGATGTGACAATTATAATTATTTGATATATTATCTATGATGTGATAACATGGTTTGATGTGTTAATACTATATCTATATGTTTACTGTCATTTCTATACTGCCGTACTGGTATTGATGTAGGGGATCTCACATTTTCATGTTATGTTTGCTATGTTGTATGTTTATATTAAATAAAGATGATGTAGAAGAAGAGTCAGGATTGCCTGGATTCTGTTTGAGATAGTTTATCTGGTATATGTTATGGCGTATCGACGAGGCATCATCGGGTTTATGCGTGTACAGTTCCACGAGGATGCGGATGCTTGGACCATAGACTTAGAAAGGGATCGTGTCGTTTATGTTGGGGAGTTGACCCTAACTTTTTGTGGGGACCCGTAATGGGAACCCTATTTTGTCTACTATTGTTTCCTTACATTTAGAGTTCTCAATGCCCATGAGGGATTTGTGGGGTATACCTGTTTACACCCCTAGAGAGACTTTTATAGTGTCATCTGCGCGTACTCCTATTCCTAGGTCTGTGTAGAACCCGAGGTTTTTGTCTTCGAAGGAGACTGAGGATGATCCTTCTGAGGAACTTTCTCACTAGACACTTTATTTTTAGTTATTTTAAATGCTTTGAAGTAATAGTTGTATATATTTACTTTTTGAAGCACAATCTTATGTATGTAAATTATTTGTAAACTGGGTTTTATATTTCTGTATATTAAGAGTGAGTAATGTTCAGTTATGTATTGTATGGATTATTTATTTATCTAATTTTTATATTATTCACAAACGAAATTTTAAAATCAGTATTGTTACAAGATTAATTCTTTTATAACTTGCGTAAGTTATATAAGTTTTAGTCTTAAATGTGATACCATACGGTAGGTGTTATAGGTGGCTTATCCAATAAGGATCGCAACGCGCATCTCTCAAACTTCTTAGAGATTTGTGACACGTTTAAGCATAACAGAGTATCCGAGGATGCTATACGCCTAAGGCTTTTCCCTTTCTATTTAAGAGATAAAGCCAAAACCTAGTTGCATTCTCTTCCAGCGGGATCGATTACAACTTGGGCAGAGGTATGTACTAAATTTCTAAACAAATACTTCCCTCCAGCCAAGACTGTGGAGATGGTGAATGATATTACTTCATTCACTCAGACTGAATCAAAATCCTTACACGAAGCCTAGAAAAGATACAAATATCAGCTAATAAGGTGTCCACACTATGCGATTCCACTATGGCATCAGGTTTATTCATTTCACAAGGGCTTGTTACTGCAGCATCGTCCAATTGTGGATGCGGCGGCTGGTGGTTCTTTGTTAAGAAAAACCTTTGATGAAGCCTTCCAACTGTTAGAGGGATTGGCTGCTAATAGCTACCAATGACCCTCAGTAAGAAACACTCCACAGAAGGTAGCTGGAGTGCATAAAGTGGATGCAATAGCCCCATTATCAACTTTGGTAGTAGCATTAGCAAGTAAGATGGATAGTATGGGACAATATGCTCACCATAGCCCATTTGTGTTGTGTGACAAATGCAGCGATAACCATTCAAGTGATAGGTGCCCTACTATGGAGAACTACCAATTACAACAAAATAACCCATACACGAATCAATATAATCCTGGGTGGCAGAACCATCCAAACTTCTCTTGGAGGGACAATCAAGGAGCCTCCTCTTCAGCACCTAGAGCTGAGCAACCTTACAATCCTCTTGGATTCCTCTCTCAGTCCAAACAACCAATGCAGGATAAAAAGCCCTCTTTAGAAGATATGTTTATGTAGTTAATGGTAAAAACTGATTCTTTCTTGACAAAGACAAATTCTCATTTAGCAAAGAATGATTCTTTGATACAAAGCCAAACGGCTTCAATGAGAGCGTTGGAAACTCAAGTAGGGCAGTTGGCTAACGCCATCAATAATAGGCCCCTAAGCACCTTCCCAAGTGATACAATTATAATCCGAAGGGCACCTCAAATGAGCATTGCAAGGTTATCTCACTAAGGAGTAGGAAAGATATAGAGGGAAATCTCAAGACAAAATTGCTAGATGATGAGGTTGAAGAGAGGAAAGACCAGGAACAGTAAGGTGAGGACGAAGCAAAGAATGATGAAGTTGACCACAAAAAAGTGGAAGATGAGAAGGTAGAGGATAAGAAGGTAGTGGATAAGCCGTATATACATCCTTTATCATTTCCAAGTAGGCAAATCAATCACCAGATGGATGTTCAGTTTAAGAAGTTTTTGAAAGTTTTCAAGAAACTTCATATAAACATCCCTTTTGCTGAAGCATTGGAACAGATGCCCAGATACGTAAAATTTATGAAGGATATATTATCCAAGAAATGTAAGCTGGGTGATTTTGAAATGGTAGTATTATCTGAAGAATGCAATGTTGTCTTGCAATGAAAGCTTCCCTCGAAGTTGAAGGATCCAAGGAGCTTTATAATTCCTTGTGCCATAGGAGAGAAATTCTTAGGCCAAGCGTTGTGTGATATGGGGGCAAGCATTAATCTCATGCCCCTATCCATATTCCAAAGGTTAGGTTTAGTGGAATGCAAGCCTCTAGCTAGCTAATCGATCTTATACATATCCGAAGGAAATAATGGAGGATGTCCTGATGAAAGTGGATAAGTTCATATTGTTAGGAATTGCAGATTAAAAATCGCATAGCGGAATAATAGAATTCCCTCATAAGATCCATGCGAAAAGTCCATAATCCGAGTTTTAAAAGTTTACCTCTTGAAGCGTGATAAACACAAGCGAGGTGAATCACCAACACCGTTATACCAACGATGTCTCTGCGGTATCTACAGAACAGCCTTGCAAAAAGGAGTCACGCCTCTGTTTCGTGGTGCTAACAGTGAAGAGAAGAGAAGAAGACCTTTCACTGTCTGTCAGTCACTTTCTTAGGTGCGGCTAGGGTTGTAATGTTACGTACGTAGCAGCCCCCTTAGCAGTACTATTTATAATAGTGGCTGCCTTAAGTGAGTGTGAGTAGTAGCAAGGTAAGCTATACAACCCTAAACCCATCTGTCATGAGTTTGGCCCACAATTGAATCTGAGTCCAACTTGGATCCTTATTGCTCCAATTTAGTATGTTCTAAGTGTGCGACCCTGCAAGTTCTCATAACGTTGGTAGTAATATTAAAATCTCATTTTAATATTACAAACAGTGAGCGGTATCTAGCAACACATCACTGCTACCCAAGTAATGAGAATGTCAGTGATTTGATATAACCTATCCATGACCAATGTTTCCGTGTAGTTTAGTCCCTTTGTCCAGATATCTAGATTGAACACAAGGCATGGAACGTGTCACCCTTGTTTAGTTCAATCTTCATTTTCCTGATTCTCGAGTAAACATAGTACTAACAAATGAGATCAATATCTCATATTGACTTATTTGAGCATGACCATGCATTTCGTAGTCTCACTCAATCAGGGGCCCCAAAGATATCACTTCTGTTATGTAGGAGGGACAAATCCCATCTAGGTCACTCACATCCCTCCACATGAATCGTGGTATGTCTGATAACCAACTTTATAATCATCTTGTTACAGATGACATTTGATGGCATTAAAAACACACAACTCCTCATGTAGGAATCGTAGTGATTTCAGGTCAAAGGACCACATACACTATTATCACTATGAGAATCGCTTATGACACTCATGTAACGATCTATGTAGCGTTCTCATGGCGGGTCTGTCCAATACATCATTACTCTAATATGTATCCATGTGTAGACTTGATATCTCATATCCATGACCCATGAGATGTGGTCATCAGTCTACGCACATACTAGTCTCAATGCATTATTGTTGTCCTAATTAACAATAATACTTGACTAGGGAGATTTAAGAATAGTATTTTATCCAATAGCATCTCATGATCAAGTCATCCACTTGATGTCCTATGGTATCAAACTTACTATTCTAAAGACTTTATTATGTTTATAAAAAAAGAACACAATAAATGAAATGCCTCATATATTAAAATAACATAATACAATATATATAAATATAGACAAAATGTATTGGCCTCTAGGACATACACCAACACATATTTCCTGTGGATTTTGTTATTCTGGATATGGAAGAGAATCAAAGGGTGCCACTGATTCTAGGTAGACCGTTCCTAGCCACGGGAAGTACACTGATAAACATCCAAAAAGGTGAATTGACTATGAGAGTTCAAGATCAAGAGGTAACTTTCAACATCTTCAATGCAATTAAGTTTCCTCAAGATCATGAAGAGTGTTCTTATATAGGTTTATTGGATAATATCATTAATGATGCATTTCAAGCCAATAATCCTGAAGACTCCCTTGCTTTAGCATTGACTTCATCAACCAAGGATGATAAAGATTCTAGGGACGAAGTATCTGACTTCATCAAGTGCCTGGATGCGATTCCTAGGCAATATCGGTCGCCCAAGTGTGAGACTTTGGAGTCTGATGCAACTAAAGAGGCAGATAAGCCTTCCATTGAGGAAACCCCAAGGCTTGAGCTAAAGCCTTTACCTAACCATTTACGGTATACTTATTTGGGAGCAACATCTACCCTGTAATTATATCATCATCCCTTTCTGAAGGGATAATTAAAAGTTTCAAACCCAAGTGCAGGTTGTTTCAAGTAGTACACTCTCGGGAGTCTGAGGTTGATCCACAGGGAATTGATGAAGAGAAAATTATTTGAGGTAAGACGAAAATTTGTCACAAAATTAAAAATGATATAAGTTGTTCACAAATGAAAAAAGAATTACTTGGGTTAGGAGATCCACTCTTGGTAATAAATTAAAGATAAGATTATTTCTTTTTATAACTCAATTGAAATCATACATAACGAAGGTTCCAATCGGAAGATTTAACATTCAAAGTTTAATTTAGATTATACATGTAATCATATTATGGTTCCAATAATTATCTACCAACACTTGTAAATGGTCTCAAGCATCCACTGTGCCAACGTCTTGTCGACAATGAATCAAGATATTTATACTACAAGAAGAGTTTCTAAATTAATCGGAAACAACATACAACACATATAAAGATTGCATAAAAATATATCATTCAAGCACAAGAAGTAGAATAATCTAAATTTATTTCATTACTAAGAGCTTCACTCTTTCACCGAAGCAAGATAAAGATTTAGTTACTCATAGACAAGAAGAGAGAAAGAGAGAAGAAGATGATGATGAACATAACTTCAATTAAGAACAATAGAAAACTACACAAAGGAAGCAATTAACATGCAAATATGAAAGTAAAATCTAAGCTAACACCCTTAAATGATCAGCCTTTGCCTCCTTTTATAGAGTTCAAGGAGTGCAAGAAGACAATGGAGTTGTTTGATGATGAGAAGTAAAATCAAAATAGATGATGAATGAACTGAAATTATAGACTTTCTTGGCTCCGAAATGTCTCTGCTCTTAGCTCATTACATACATCAGAATTCCATCAAGTAGTCTTCATGAAAGTTCTAGGAAATTGTCTCAGCTTTCCATAGACACCTATTTCATCTAAATCCAACAACCATAGCCCGAGATATGGCCCAATTACTGCTCATGGGTCAGGCCTAACTCCAGTACCTCTGTTCTGACTTCCAAGCCCAATATCACCTTCAAGGAATCCGAATTGAATTTGGTGTTCTTCATGAAAGTTGTAGATATGGGTCTTAACCTTCCACTGTCAAAATTTCAGAACTGTTGAACTCCTATAACCCGAGATATAGCCTAATGAGTGCATAGAGGTCAAGTTGTCAGGTTCAAAACTCTAGATTTTGTTTCAACTCCAATTTGAGTTATCCAAACGTGTGTTCTTAGTCTTGAGGCCTTCATGAAAGTTGTAGAAATATGTCTTAGTTTTAAAACAAGACTAAAATCACATCCATCGGATATTTGAAACTCAAATTATAGCCAAATTACTAAAAAAACCAAGTGAGAAGATTATAGAATGAATGAAATATATTGCTATCAGTGTGGCTTTTGCTATCAAGTGAATAATTATTAGAGATTAATCTAAACTTTCCAACAAGACCAGAATCACATTAATCAAATAATTGCAATTCAAATTGTGGCCACTTTACTTAAGAATGGAATCACCAAAATTAATGATAATTCAGGCAATAATTTCTTCAATGATCCAAATAAGCTTAATTTCATAAAATATGACAAAATCAACTTAATTAAGCCAAATTGAACCTTAAGAAGCTTAGTGAGAGGCTTATAAAATGAATAAAATATATTGTTATCACTTTCTAATGATCAAGAGGAGAAACTTCTCCGTGTGCTTAGGAAATACAAGCATATTATCGGATGACTATTGCTAATATTCAAGGCATTAGCCCCTCCATCTGTATGCACAAGATCTTGTTAGAAGACAATCAAAGTGGGGTTGTGGAACACCAAAGGAGGCTGAATCCAATTATGAAGGAAATGGTGAGGAAAAAGATAATCAAGTGGCTGGATGCAAGTATTATTTATCCTATTTCTGACAGCTCCTGGGTATCCCCAATTCAATGCATTCCTAAGAGGAGTGGCATGACGATAATCACAAATGAAAATGATGAGCTCATCCCTTCACGAAAGGTTACAGGCTGGAGGGTATGTATGGATTACCACAAATTAAACAAGGCCACCCGAAAAGACCATTTCCCGCTCCCTTTCATAGACTAGATGTTGGATAGACTACCAAGAAAGGCCTATTACTGCTTCTTAGACTGTTATTCTGGATATAACCAAATTTTCATAGATCCTGAAGATCAAAAGAAGACAACATTCACTTGTCCCTATGGTACATTTGTTTTCTAGAGGATGCCCTTTAGGTTATGCAATGCTCCTACAACCTTTTAACGCTGCATGATGGCCATCTTTACTGATATGATTTAGCATGGCCTTGAGGTGTTTATGAATGACTTTTCTATATTTGGGGACAATTATAATAGTTGTTTACAGACTTTATCATTCGTGCTGAAAAGGTGTGAAGAGACCAACCTTATCTTGAATTTGGAAAAATGTAATTTTATGGTCCAAGAAGGCATAGTTCTTGGCCATAAGGTTTCTTTAAAAGGGATGGAGGTGGACAAGGCAAAGATTGATGTGACTGACAAGCTTCCTTTGCCTAGCTCAGTAAAAGGAATCTACAGTTTTCTTGGCCATGTAGGTTTCTATCAAAGGTTTATTAAAGATTTTTCGAAGATACCCAAGTCTTTTTGCAACCTATAGGAGAAAGACATCCATTTTATCTTTGATCATTCATGTCAGGTTACATTTGAGGAGCTGAAGAAGAAACTGGTCTCAGCATTAGTAATTATCACTCCAGATTGGGATTTATCGTTCGAGCTTATGTGCGATGCCAGTGATTGCGTTGTGGGTGCAGGGTTGGGGCAAAGAAAAGACAAGGTGTTTTGCTCTATTTATTATGTGAGCAAAACACTTAATGACTCCTAACTGAACTACACAACAACACAAAAAGAGCTGCTGGCAATTGTGTTTATGTTTGATAAATTTCGAGCTTACTTGGTAGGAACTAAGGTGGTTGTGTATACATATCATTATGCAATAAAGTACTTAGTGAGCAAGAAAGGCGCAAAACCATAATTGATTAAGTGGGTTTTACTTTTACAAGAGTTTGATCTGGAGATCAGAGATAAGAAAGGTGTGAAAAATTAAGTAGCAGACCACCTTTCAAGACTTGAAAATGAAGAATACTAAGCTGAACTTATCACAATTAGGGAAACATTTCCTGATGAGCAGCTTTTTGCAACCACCGTTCAATCATGTCCATGGTATACTGACATGGTGAATTACATTGTGGGTGGTGTGTTGCCACCTGATCTAACCTCTCACCAGAAGAAGAGATTCTTTTATGATGTCAGGCACTACATCTAGGATGAGCCATTTTTGTTTAAATAGTATTCTGACCAGATGTTGAGGAGGTGTGTACCTATGGAGGAA
This sequence comes from Ormosia emarginata, assembly GCA_029884605.1. Classification (NCBI taxonomy): domain Eukaryota; kingdom Viridiplantae; phylum Streptophyta; class Magnoliopsida; order Fabales; family Fabaceae; genus Ormosia; species Ormosia emarginata. The sequence continues at coordinate 5,528,412 of JAQQTP010000056.1, read as the reverse complement.
GTGAAGCAAATCCTGAACTAATGTCATGTTTCTCCATATGGTGGACACTCAATTGGTGAGATGATGGCTGCAAAGGTGCTCCAGTCTGACTTTTATTGGCCATCACTATTCAAGGATGCACATTTTCTTTTGCAAATATGTGATCAGTGTCAAAACTCTAGAAACATATCAAGGAGGAATGAAATGCCCCTTAACTCCATTCTTGAGGTAGAGATTTTTTATGTTTGGGGCATTGACTTCATGGGCCCCTTTATTCCCTCCTTTGGGAATCTGTATATTGTAACACCCTAACTTTAAGATAAATGACCGTTATGTCCTACTTTTACTGTTTTATGATTTTCTATACGATATAAAATTTATTTGACTGTTCCATGTTCATATTTGAGTGTTTTGTGTGATTTACTATGAGTCAGGAAAATAATAATTCCTGGGCCGGGGAAATCTTATTTTGATTATTCAGAGCTAGAGGATCTTACTAAACCCAATTCTGATTGATACGTGTATCAATCTTTTAATTTTTAGGATTTAACTGTGCAATAAAATAATTTTATATTATTATAATATTATTTTATTAGTCAGTGTAAATAAAACAACAGTGGACTAGGAAATGTCCGTGGGACCCATAATTTCTTTGCGAGACCCACGTTTAGATAAAGTAGTCAACGTTAGTGGCTTGATTTATTTTGAACCAATAGGAATTAAGTCAACAAAGAGGGCTTGACTTGATTTACACCGTTGGATGAAAAGGTTGAGTTTTGAATATCAACCGTTGATCTAATCTATGGTTATAAAGAATGAGCTTGGTGAGGAAGGCTTGGATATCCACCATTGATTTAATGGACGGTGGAGATTGGTCTCACAAAAATGGTTAGAATCATTTATGACCATTGGATGAGGAGAAATGTAGGGAAGATCTTGACCCTTTATTGTTTTAAGATGAATCTAATGGTTAAGATTTCATAGAGAAGAGATCTAATGGTTTAGATTTGATCATATCACTACCTAATATGAACCCTTGATTTAATCAATGGCTCTTGAAGCTTAGAATTATAAGAATGTTAATTAATTAGTAATGTAACAAATTAACCTAATTAAACTAGATTAAGTGTGCATAGAAACTTAATGAGATTAGTAGCTTAATTAGTGATCATCATTAAGGAAGAACATTCAAGAACAAGTGACTAGGTTTATGACAAGGCTTGGATTAGCCAATGGAAGACAAGCTTGGTGATCAAGTTTTGATCTCAACCTTTGATCACATCTAAGGCTAGGATGGAGTCTTGGAAGGTCAAACAAAGTGGCCACCTTTCTCTCTATTGAACTCCACGGCCATGCATATTTGGAGGGCATTTTGCACTTCAATTTCTATCACTTGGTTTATACTTTCTCTCTTCCAAAATCAAGAACCACCATTGTTGCTCTTCTCCAAGCCAATCGGCCACACCACCTACACCATCATCCAACCACCCAAAATTTTATCCAACCTACTTTTCTAAACCTAAACACTATTCTAAGAACATCTCTAGTTGAGAGTTCTTCCAAAATCTATCATCTTAAGCTTGGAAAATCACTTTGGAGATTTTCCCTAGAAGGTGAAAATCCTTATTTTCCATTTCTAACTTCTTTTTCAAGGTTCTAAGCCATGATTTATCCATGGTTTATGATTTTCTCCTATAGTTATAACTCTTTAAATTTTTGTTTAAGATCTTTTAGGTTCTTGAAGGAGATCACGAAATCCATAGGAAGGAGAGTAGTAGATTTTGTCTTCCTTTAAGGTAAGAGGGAGATTTAATCTCATCAACCATGTGTGGTGATGAGAAAATGGACTTGTATGTGTGTGAAGAATCCATAAGGATTCACTTGTGTTTGATTGTTTAAATGCTTTCTTGCTTGTGTATGATATTGTTTGTATGCATGTCTACAAGCTTTAAAATATATTGTATGTGTGATTATGCATGACTATTACTTAGGATGTGAATAACATGTGAGGTTTGCATGAGTGTTCCAAAGAACACAAAATAGAGGCTCACAGCCTCAACCAAGAAAAGAGAACCAAAATGTTCTCAATCATTTTCTAAAGGAAGGACTTAATGGAATTAGGTTAATGAATGAATTACAAAATGATTTAGAAGATAGAAAATGATCCAAAGATCAAATGCAAATGCTTTAGCAATTTCGGCCAACATGCCTAATAAAAGTGTAATCAATCCAAAAGTTATTTTCTAAAGTGCAGAATTGATATTTAATCTAAAAAGAAATGCATTTGTAATGAATTTTCAATAATTAAAGAAGTAAACCAATTTTTTTTTATTAGAAAAGTGATATAGTAGAATAATGAACAAAACCTTTGAAAAATACTTACTTTTAGATTTTAAAGTATAGTAACAATTTCTAAAGTGGATTTTATAATTATAAAATAAAATAAAAGAAATTTTAGAGGAAAGACGTAGAAAGCACATTTTTAATAGAATTTACAGACAAAATGCTGTCAAAATTTATTAAAAACAGTCAAATAACAGTCAAATAAAAGAAAACATTTTATAATATATTTATAATGTAAGAAAAATTATTCTACGTAGTTTTAAAGTAGTGAAAATAGCTTACGTAGTTTTAAAACAGAGATTTTAAAGCTTTTCGATCAAGAAAATGATTTAAAAATCTTACGCGATTGAGAAGATGATTTAAAAATACTACGCAATTTTAAAAACAGCAAAATATATTTACGTGATTTAAAAACATTTGTAAAAATGACGAAATTGTGAAAACGCGATAAAATTTCTACGCGATTAATTGGAACAGCGAGTTTTACTGTCGAGCCAAAGTGGTGGACCCGAACATGTGAAAATATAGTGCGTCAAGTGGGAACGTACTATATTTTGGACATGTGGAAATATGGTGCGTCAAGTAGGAACGTACTGTATTTTGGATTTTTGCCATTGAGGGCATTTGCATAAATATGAGAATATTTTGAGACTAAGGGTAATTTGGTAATTTCTATTTTTATTCATGCATTGAGTTGTGCCAATATGGTTGATTATTGGTGATTTGATTGACAAGGTGAATAACACCGTGTTGTCGGTGTGATAAGCGTAGTGTGGTTCATTTCTTTGTATGGACTTGGAGGCATTAGTGTGCGGAGTATTCCACATGTGGACAGTTGGTCACTCCTCTGAGCTGTGGTAACTGGCAACACACTAGTGATCTCGATACGCACTATACTTAATTAAGATATTGTAAAGACTATTTTAGTACAATGCCTGTAGTTACACGATGTTTAGACTGTGTGCTACTACACGATGATTGGACAGTGGGCTATAGACACAACGTAAGAGAGTGCAATAGTTTGGTTGGGCAGTCTGAGGTACTTATAGTTCTTTACGGGTCATTCTCTTAATATTTGTGTCTAGCTCCATGGAGTGGGAACGAGTCACATTTCATTTGCATTTGTGTCATGTATCATAATATTATTATTTGTGATATTCTTTGATACTGTTGCATTAAAATGTTGGGAATTGTGGATCAAAAGTCTCGCAGCGGAATAATAGAATTCCCTCACAAGATCCATGCAAAAAAGTCCATAATCCGAGTTTTTAAAAATTACCTCTTGAAGCGTGATAATCACAAGCGAGGTGAATCACCAACACCGTAATAGTGACGATGTCTCTGCGGTATCCACATGAACAGACTTGCAAAAGGGAGTCACGCCTCTGTTTTCGTAGTGCTAGCTGCGAAGAGAGGAGAAGAAGACCTCACTGTCTCTCACTCACTTTCTGTAGGTGTGGCTAGGGTTGTGTTGTAACCTAGTAGCAGCCCCTTTAGCAGTACTATTTATAATAGTGGTTGCCTTAAGTGAGTGTGAGTAGTAGCAAGGTAAGCTGTGCAACCCTAACCCATCTGTCATGAGTTAGGCCCACAATTGAATCCGAGTCCAACTTGGATCCTTATTACTCCAATCAAGTCTGTTCTAAGTGTTCGACCCTGCAGGTTCTCATGATGTTGGTAGTAATATTAAAATCTCATTTTAATATTACAAACAGTGAGCGGTATCTAGCAACACATCACTGCTACCCAAGTAATAAGAATGTCAGTGATTTGACATAACCTATCCGTGACCAATGTTTCCGTGTAGTTTAGTCCCTTTGTCCAGATATCCAGATTGAACACAAGGCATGGAATGTGTCACCCTTGTTTAGTTCAATCTTCAGTTTCCTGATTCCCGAGTAGACATAGTAATAACAAATGAGATCAATATCTCATACTGACTCATTTGAGCATGGCCATGCATTTCGTAGTCTCACTCAATCAGGGGGCCCGAAGATATCACTCCTATTATGTAGGAGGGACAAATCCCATCTAGGTCACTCACATCCCTCCACATGTATCACGGTATGTCTAATAACTAACTTTATAATCATCTTGTGACAGATGACGTTTGATGGCATTAAAAACACACAACTCCTCATGTAGGAATCGTAGTGATTTTAGGTCAAAGGACCACATACACCATTATCACTATGAGAATCGCTTATGACACTCACGTAACGATCCACGTAGCGTTCTCATGGCGGGTCTGTCCAATACATCATTACTCTAATATGTATCCATGTGTAGACTTGATATCTCATATCCATGTCCCGTGAAATGTGGTCATCAGTCTACGCACGTACTAGTCTCAATGCATCATCATTGTCCTATTTGACAATAATACTTGACTAGGGACATTTTAAGAATAGTGCTCTATCCAATAGGATCTCATGATCAAGTCATCCACTTGATGTCCTATGGTATCAAACTTACTATTCTAAAGACTTTATTATGTCTATAAAAAATAACACAATAAATGAAATGCCTCATATATCAAAAAATAGCATAATATAATGTATGTAAACACAGACAAAATGTATTGGCCTCTAGGGCATACACCAACAATCTCCCACTTGCACTAGAGCCAATCAGGCATATTTCTAATGCCTAAAGACCTAGTGTGACCTTCATGCTTCACAGTGCAAGAGGCTTCGTCAAGGATCAACAATGTTATCATCTATCGGTACTCTGCATATTTTCACATCTCCTCTATCGATGATTTCTCGAATGAGATGGAAGCGCCTAAGTATATGTTTGGATCGCTGGTGAGATCTGGGCTCCTTAGCTTGTGCAATGGCTCCATTATTATCACAATAGAGGTCCACTGGGTCCACAATACTAGGAACTACACCAAGCTCAATAATGAACTTTCTAATCCAAACGGCCTCCTTTGCTGCATTGGAGGCAGCAATATACTCAGCCTCTGTGGTAGAATCAGCGATTGTCTCCTGCTTTGAACTCTTCCAGCTCACAGCCCCACCATTCAGGCAATAAACAAAACCCAATTGCGATCTGGAGTCGTCTTTATCGGTTTGGAAGCTAACATCAGTGTAACCCTTTACAACTAGTTCCTCCTCAGCTCCATATACCAAGAACAAATCCTTAGTCCTTCTCAAGTACTTAAGGATGTTCTTGACAGCACTCCAATGACTCTCACCGGGATCAGACTGGTACCTGCTCATCATGCTCAAAGCATACGAGATATCTGGTCGAGTACATAACATGGCATACATGATAGATCCAATTGCAGATGCATATGGAATCTTACTCATGCGATCCCTCTCATCCTGGGTGGAAAGGGATTGAGCCTTAGATAGGCTTATACCATGCGACATAGGCAAGAGTCCTTTCTTGGATTCATGCATGTTAAATCGTCTTAACACTTTGTCTATGTATGTACTCTGACTTAGGCCAAGCAATCTCTGCGATCTATCTCTATAGATCCTTATACCTAATACTTAGGTGGCTTCGCCAAAGTCCTTCATAGAAAAGCACTTCCCTAACCAAGTCTTTACAGACTGTAGGGTAGGGATGTCATTTCCAATTAGTAGTATGTCATCTACATACAATACTAAAAAGACAACTGTGCTCCCACTAACCTTCTTGTAGACACAAGATTCTTCTTCATTCTTGATGAAACCAAACTATTTGATTGTATCATCAAAACGAAGATTCTAGCTTCTAGAAGCTTGCTTCAATCCATAAATAGATCATTGCAACTTGCATACCTTTCTAGCATCCTGTGGAGTGGCAAAACCCTCAGGTTATGTCATGTACACATCCTCGAGAAGATTTCCATTAAGGAAAGCAGTTTTGACATCCATTTGCTAGATTTCATAATCATGGTATGTTGCAATAGCAAGCAAGATCCGAACGGATTTAAGCATCGCAACTGGGGAAAAAGTTTCATCATAGTCTACACCATGAATTTGCTTGAAACTTTTAGCCATTAATCGCGCCTTAAAGGTATGCACATACCATCCATGTCGGTTTTCTTCTTAAAAACCCACTTGCACCCAATGGGTTTTACCCCTTCAGGTGGGTCAACCAAGGTCCATACCTGGTTGGCATACATGGATTCCATTTCACATCTCATGGCCTCAAGCCATTTTTCGATTCTCGGGCCAATAATGGCTTCCTGGTAAGTCACAGGCTCATCTTGATCCATGAGCAATACGTCACCTTGTTGAGTCATGAGAAATCCATATCTCTCTGGTTGACGACGTATCCTGTTAGACCTACGTGGGTCTTGTGCTACTAGAGCAGATTGTGGTTCCACAACGATTTGTGGAGGCTGCTCTATTTCCACCATTGGTTCACTGCTACTCTGTGAACTTTGAATTTCTTCAAGTTCTACTTTCCTCCCACTGATTCCTTTGGAGATAAACTCCTTTTCTAGGAATACAGCAGTCCGTGCGACAAACACTTTGCCCTCGGTAGGATTATAGAAATAGTATCCATTGGTTTCCTTAGGATACCCCACAAAGAAGCATTTATCTGATTTTGGGCCAAGCTTGTCAGAAACTTGACTTTTCACATAAGCTTCGCAACCCTAAATCTTCATAAAAGACATACTGGGCCATCTCCTAGTCCACATCTCATATGGTGTCTATTGAACCGTCTTAGATGGAACACGGTTAAGTGTGAAGGATGCTGTTAACAGAGCATGTCCCCAGAAGGAGCCTGGAAGGTCTACATGACTCATCATGGATCGGACCATGTCCAACAAGGTTCGGTTCCTCATTTCAGAAACACCATTCCATTGTGGTGTTCCAGGAAGAGTGAGTTGAGATATTATCCCACACTCTTTCAGATGATCATCAAACTGTTGGCTTAAGTATTCACCTCCTCAATCTGATCGAAGGATTTTAATACTCTTGCCAAGTTGGTTTTGTACTTCATTCTTGAACTCTTTGAACTTTTCAAAGGATTCTGATTTGTGCTTCATAAGATATACAAATCCATATCTACTGAAATTATCAGTAAATGTAATGAAATACTGAAAACCGCCTCTAGCTAGTGTGTTTAGTGGCCCACATACACCACTATGTATAAGGCCTAAAAGATCACTAGCCCTTTCACCTTGTCCAAAGGAATGGGGCCTTAGTCATCTTTCCCAATAAACAAGATTCACATGTCTCATATGATTCGTAATCAAACGAGTCCAAGAATCCATCTTTATGGAGTTTAGAAATGCGGTTCTTATTTATGTGGCCCAAATGACAATGCCAGAGATAAGTCAGGTTCATATCATTTGACTTGAACCTCTTTGTATTTACGTTATAAATGGGCGTTTCGAGATCAAGGACATAAAGTCCATTACTCAAATGTGCACTACCATAGAAAATATCATTAATATAAATAGAACAACATTTGTTCTTTATTATAAAAGTAAAACCTTTCTTGTCCAAACAAGAAACAGAAATGATATTCCTGCTAATAGCAGGCATAAAATAACAATTATCCAATTCAATTACAAGCCCAGTCGGCAAGGCTAATAAATAAGTCCCTACGGCTAATGCAGCAACCTTTGCTCCATTTCCCACTCGTAGGTCGACTTCGCCCTTGGTCAATGGTCTACTGCTCTTTAGATCCTGCACATTTACACAAATGTGAGATTCACATCCAGTATCTAATACCCATGATGCAGAAGTAGATAAATTGACTTCTATAACAAAAATACCTAAAGTGGAAGTCTCACTTCCCTTCTTCTTCTTGAGCTCCTCTAGGTACTTGGCATAGTTCCTCTTCCAATGTCCGGTCTGACTGCAATGGAAACATGTACCTTCCTTAGCCACTCCACCCACTGGTTTCAAGCTAGAAGTGCTAGGCTTGGACTTTTCCTTGCCCTTACCCTTCCACTTGTCCTAGGGCTTTTTCTGTTGTTTCTTGCCCTTATTCTTATGGACCATCATTATGGCCTTTCCTTTGCCTTTGTTTATGTTCGCTCGCCAGCTTCTCAACATGCTTAGCAACACTGGTAGTGATTTGTCAATTTCATTCATGTTGTAGTTCATGACAAATTGACTAAAACTCTCCCAAGCAACGATTGCGGACTAAGTCAGTGGCCAACTCTTGGCCCATAGGAAAATCGAGTCTCTCAAGGTTTTCAATGTACCCAATCATCTTGAGTACATGAGCACCAACAGGGCTTCCTTCTACCAGCTTGCACTGAAAGAGTGCTTTGGAGACCTCATATCTCTCATGTCTAGCCTGCTCTTGATAAAGCTTTTTAAGGTGTAAGATCATATCGTAGGCTTCCATGTTCTCGTGTTGCTTTTGGAGCTCAGAGTTCATGGTGGCTAGCATTAGACATCCAATGTCCAAGGCATCATCTTGATGCTTCTTATAAGCATCTCTTTCAGCTCTAGGGGCATTAGCAGCAAGTGGCTCACGAATAGGCTGTTCTAAAACATACAGCTTTTTCTCTTGCTTGAGGACAATCCTCAAGTTCCTGTACCAGTCTAGGAAATTTGTCCCAGACAACTTATCCTTCTCAAGGACCGATCGCAATGATAAGTACTTGATGTGTTTGTTGCCATGGTAATCTATCAATAGAAATATGCAAAATATAAGTATTATGCTATAACATATTTAACAAGGTCTTTTAATTAAATACGCCTCCCACTATTTTATTCAAATCAATGACCCTCAGCATTGACTCGGAAAATCCCATTGAAAGATTTCCTAGTGGGCCAAGATCCATATTTCACCTAGTTTTGAGTCAGCTTTGGCTGATCGCCCAAAATTTAGTTATTTAGGTAGGAAACTCTTTCCAATTACATCACATGCAACTCTTGGATAGTTGGGTGAATAACACTTATTCTAATCCATCTAATGGACTAAAGCCCAACTTCATGCCTCTAAGCCTTTAATCCTATTGAAATGGCCTAGTTAAGTTAAACCCAATGGTTGACATTTGGATATTACTATTATCCTATCGCATCTTACTAATATAGATAAAGGCACCCTGCTTTGGCAGACCTACACTTGATCGATATTAGTCTTGACGAGTGCCACGCATTGGAAGGCATCACATAATGACTTAATATTTTCTTTGAGGGAATTTTATTATTAGATCTCACCATTTATTAAACTTGTTTAACATACCATAAACATCATCCACGCATCTCATACATATAAAGCATATAATAAATGTGACATGGTTATGGCCTCTAAGAGAGTAGCATTAATTAATGCCAGCTTCACCAAGCGTCTCCCACCAACGTCCTCACTTGATATCGTCTCCTTGTCTCCACATAAAGATTACATTATAGAAACCTCTTTTACATTCGAGGGGAGTTAGATGAGAAGAGAATATACAATCAGAATGTAGAGAGAAAGGCACGACACACAAGTCGTATTTAAAATAACCAAAATAGTATAAAATAAAGACTAAGGCCATAACCATGCACCATGCATCTCTAAGAATACATAAACACAAAGCAATAATGATTTTGTGAATTATAAAAACAGTTTTGAATATTGCACTTTCAAATATCACACACCACAAAACGGGGTTCGGGGCAGCGCCTCGACGGGGATCCTGCTGCCCGGTCAGTGGACGGGGGTCAAGGGGAGGCCGCCCCTTGCGGGGTGTAGGGGTAGCGCCCCAGTCCAAAATTTTTCATTCATATACCACCACTGGTTACTTGAACAAAAATTCGAGTTGGACCCCTTCTGCCTCTATGACGGCTAGGGCAACAACACTTGAACCCTAAGGCCAGCAAACACATGAACGCTTCATATGCCACAGGGGTTCCTCACAGCCGTTGTCACCTATCTAGAAACAAGGTTTCCAGAATGCGTGAAGACATGAACACTTCATGTCATAAGGAAGCTTCATAGCCGCTGCAAAACGGAAACAAGGTTTCCAAAACCTTGTGTCGCGTTGCTGTGTATATCGCATTCATACAGAAAATATGCAGAAACAGAAAGCATTCAAAACAGTTTTCGCAAAATCATACATATCACATATATATATACCAGATAAACGCAAAAATAGAAAGCATTCTAAACGATTTTCATTCATACATATCACACATATATATCAGAAAAACGCAGAAATAGAAAGCTTTCAAAATAGTTTTCGCAGAAACATATGAACATCTTCATGGTTTCAGAAACATAAACATGTTTCATAAACAACAAATAAAACAGAACACGGTTTCATACATCATTATTTCGATTTCAGAAATAACATATAAAGATCATATCTTTTATCAAAAGAAAGCAATGAATCATGTTATTGCATATAACAAGAAAAGTAGAAAACTGAATCATGGTTTCGCAAGTGGCTCTGATACCACTGTTAGGAATTGCGGATCAAAAGTCTCGCAGCGGAATAATAGAATTCCCTCACAGAATCCATGCGAAAAAGTCCATAATCCGAGTTTTTAAAAATTACCTCTTGAAGCGTGATAATCACAAGTGAGGTGAATCACCAACACCATAATAGTGACAATATCTCTGCGGTATCCACATGAACAGACTTGCAAAAGGGAGTCACGCCTCTGTTTTCGTAGTGCTAGCTGCGAAGAGAGGAGAAGAAGACCTCACTATCTCTCACTCACTTTCTGTAGGTGCGGCTAGGGTTGTGTTGTAACCTAGTAGCAGCCCGCTTAGCAGTACTATTTATAATAGTGGCTGCCTTAAGTGAGTGTGAGTAGTAGCAAGGTAAGCTGTGCAACCCTAAACCCATCTGTCATGAGTTAGGCCCACAATTGAATTCGAGTCCAACTTGGATCCTTATTACTCCAATCAAGTCTATTCTAAGTGTGCGACCCTACAGGTTCTCATGATGTTGGTAATAATATTAAAATCTTATTTTAATATTATAAACAGTGAGCGATATCTAGCAACACATCACTGCTACCCAAGTAATGAGAATGTCAGTGATTTGACATAACCTATCCGTGACCAATGTTTCCGTGTAGTTTAGTCCCTTTGTCCAGATATCCAGATTGAACACAAGGCATGGAATGTGTCACCTTTGTTTAGTTCAATCTTCAGTTTCCTGATTCCCGAATAGACATAGTAATAACAAATGAGATCAATATCTCATACTGACTCATTTGAGCATGGCCATGCATTTCATAGTCTTACTCAATCAGGGGGCCCGAAGATATCACTCTTATTATGTAAGAGGGACAAATCCCATCTAGGTCACTCACATCCCTCCACATGTATCATGTAACACCCTTTTGGAGGATGTCACATATATAAAGAAAATAGATAAAATCTACCCAAGTTGTAAAACACTTAATACAAAATAATATGGGTCGTAAAATAATTCCTGTTAAACAGATTATTAAAAATAAAATAATGCGAAAAACATAAACTAAACAGATCAACATCACTCATAATATACATATGTTCCAAGTTATAAGTTATACAAATAATTTACAACTACAATTACAAATATTTAAACAGAACAAGAAATAAAAACAAGTAAAAGAGTCAATATATACATCCATACGCAGACGCGCCCAAAAAAAAACATCATGCATATTTAATCCTCTGAAGGATCACTCTCAACATGAAAATGATCATCAGGAGACAAATATCCCGGATGTCTCGACACTCGGCGATAACGAGATCGCGCAGTCGATACGAGTGTCATCTCACTAGGCTCAGTGGATACACCACCCCAATGATGCCTAATGGATAAAGGTAACTCTAAATGCAGAAACACCGTCGTCGTCATCACTGGCTCGTCAACAAATCTATGGCGTAGTGTCACCGTCATCCGTCCCGCATATGTCACGGAGTCTCTATCTCCTCTCATGTGCCACACTAGCGATCCACCGTGAAACTCGAGAGTCACGAACCCCAAAAATCCAGGCACCGCCATACCAAAACTAATCAATCCAATGGATATGGATGATCAGATGGTTCTTGATCGTCAAACTGGCCGTCGGCTAGCTGATCTTCCTCCTCCTCGGGGTACAGAACCTCAAGAGGCTGTTCCTCTTCTTCTTCCTCAAACTCTTTACCGCATAAAATAAATATACAGAAACATACACAATACGTAAAAGAGGTAAGACAATCTAAAATCACCATAAACATGGCCAATAAGAAGACGATGAACAACAATGCTATACAATTCATGCAATATGAAAAGCTATAACGTAAATCGAATGAGAATAAAGAAAAAGATTTAATTATCATAACGACACATAATATCACGTATAAAATAAAACATCACGAGATAAAATAATAGAACAGGTAAATAATCCTCATAATACTAACCAGATAAAATAGACGGATAAGATAAAATAAAGTTCCAGATATATACTCATAAGAAATATGACACGTTCCTACTCCATGGAGCTAAACAACACGATACCACGGATATCGGAGGAATGACTCGCAAAAATCTATTAGTACCACGGCTGCCCACCAACTATTCCGCGGTCATACGTTGCGTCTATAGCTTCACATCACCGGGAATTTACCATCCAGGGCGTGGTGTAGTTCACCTGCCTCACGTCGTGACACTACGGCAAATGTACTACTAGACTTTACAAATCTCGATTAAATATAGTGCGTGTCGAGTCCATTAGTGTGCTATCGGTTACCACGGCCCAAATGGAGCTACCAACTCGTCCATATATGGAATCCCGTACACTAATGTCTCCAAGTTCATTAGAACAATGAACCACACTACGTTTATCGCATCGACAACACGATGTGATTCACCTCGTCAACCAAAATTCACCAAAAATTGGTAAATTACCGTAGAATACCCTCAAGGTATAAAAATATATGCCCTCAATGGCAAAAATATACAAGAAGTCCCCTTGCACAAATACGTCTCAAAGCACATGCGGGTTCACCTCATAGCCCGACAAATAGAAAAATACGTAAATCCGAGGAAAATCTTTGTTTTGGTCAATCGCGTAGAAATTTTATCGCGTTTTCACAATCTCGTTGTTTTTATAAACGTTTTGAAATCGCGTAAATATATTTTTCTGTTTTTAAAATCGCATAGGATTTTTAATACGTTTTCTCAATCGCGTAAGATTTTTAAATCATTTTCTTGACCGAATTCCTTAAAAATTACTGTTTAAATAAACAGAAATAATAATTAGTACGTTTAAACTACGTGTAATATTTTCCATACCGTATACTTCTGTCTTTTGGACATCTTTTCTATCTTATTTGTCCGTTTTTACTAAAAATTGACAATTATTTTGTTTAAATTTTAATAATGATGGTTTCCTAATTTTTCGTAAAAACTTTGTTTATTTAAATAAACCGGATAATTTAATCTTTTAAAAACTCCTAACATGCTTCAAAATATAGCATGAGCCATATGTTAGAAATTCTTAAAGATTACTGTATTTCCTTTATAACAATAAAATTATTGATTTTAGTTCCTTAAATTAATTCTAATCAATTGATTTCTTCAAAACTTATTTTAGAAAAATTCTTTTTAACATGTATTGCAACTTTATAAATGAAAATGGTTTGGAATTGATTTTAGAAATCAAGACTACCTAATTTTGGCATGTTGGCCGAATTTCATAAACCCTTTTGTATTTGATTTCTAAATTATTTTTCATCTTATAAATACATGTCAAACTTATTGTATTGTCTAAATTCATTTAGACATCATTTTTAGAAAATGGTTTTTGAAATCAATACATTCATTTTAGGCATGTTGGCCCAAAACACTAATTCTTACCATTTGATTTCTAAATTCATTTTTCATGATCTAAACAACTTAATATCTTGCTAATTCTCCTAGGTTAATTAACTTACCTTTTAGAAAAATTAAGAGAACATTTTGGTTCCCCATTTGGTTACAAACCATGGGCATTATGGAGTGTTCTTTGGAACACACATGCGTTTCCTTGACATGTTGTTCACATCATATACATTATCATGCAATTCTATACTTTATCATGCAATTCTAACACATGCAATATTATCAAAGCTTATAGACATGCAACTTAAAGCTTGTAGACATGCAATTTATTACAAACAACAAATAGGAAAGCTACTAACAAATACACAACCACATCAAATAAGCTACTAACAAGCACACACATGAATCCTTATGGATTCTACAATCACAAAATCAACTCCATCTTCTTACCACCATCCATAGGTGATAAGATTTGTCTTCCTCTTACCTTAAATGAAGATAAATGGATTCTTTCACTCCTCCTAGGGTCACGGTTTTCCTCCTTCAAGAACCTAACAAACTTAAACAAAAACTACAAGTTACTAACCATTGAAAAAGAACCTAAACCATGGATAAATCATGGCTTAGAACTTTGAAAAAGAATTTAGAAAAGAAAAACAAGAGATTTCACCTCCTTGGTACAAACTTCCAAGTAGGTTTTCAAGCTTCAAATGTAAGATTTTGAAAGAACTCTCAACTAGAGATGTTCTTAGGATTGTGTTTAGGTTTAGACAATTTGGTTAGATGAAATTTAGAGTGATTGGATGGTAGGGTTATAGGTTTGGCCGAATAGAGCTCTAGGAAAGCTTCAATGGAGTTTTGAAATTTTGGAAGAGAGAGAAGAGAGAAAAATGCATGAAAGATGAAGTGATCTTTTGGTCTTCCAACCTCACTTGGCCGTAGCCTTCATTGCATGCAAGGTGTGCATGGGCTTGGCTTCATCCTAGCCTTAGAATGCATCAAAGGTCAAGATTAAGCCTTGATTAGCAAGCTTGTTTCCTATTGGTTGCTCCTAACCTAGTCATTAGCCCTAGTCACCATGCTTAGTCACTAATAACCTAGTCATCAAGCCTTATCATAATGTTCAAGAATATTCCTCCACTAATCATGTTTAATTAAGCTACTAGGTTAATTGGTTTAGCTAAACGTGGGTCTCGCAAAGCATTTCCGGGTCCACTATCACTAAATTATACTGACTAATAAAATAATATTATAATAAATAAAAATTATTTTATTTGACAGTTAAATCCTAAAAATTAAAAGATTAATTTTAGGCTCATTCAGAATTGGGTTTAGTAAGATCCCCCGCCTCTGAATAATTAAAAACAGATTTTACCGGTCCGAAAAAATATTATTTTCCTGCCCCGTAGCAAATCACACAAAAAGTCCATATAAAATCACAGACAGTAATATTGGACACTAAATCAAGTAGAAAACAATTAAAAACAGCAAAAACAGTACAAACAGCACGTTCGGGACGTAATGGTCATTTTTTTATTTTTTCCCACAACGTAGCTAATCATCCAAAAAGTTCAAATAAAATTACAGACAGTATTAATTGTCTGTATATCTTCCAGAAAAATTAAAACAGTAGCTCGAAAAAACTTTTATTTTACCGTCTCGAAACAAATTACGTAAAAAGACCAAATAAAATTTGAGCCTGTATAAACGTATTTGTATTTCATACGGAAATCGAGAAACAGTAAAATAGGGACACAATGGTAATTCACACGAAAGCTTGAAAAACAGCAAACAGTACATTCGGTACATTTTCTAAAAATAGGGGTGTTACATATCACGGTATGTCTAATAACTAACTTTATAATCTTGTTACAGATGACGTTTGATGGCATTAAAACACATAACTCCTCATGTAGGAATCGTAGTGATTTCAGGTCAAAGGACCACATACACCATTATCACTATAAGAATCGCTTATGACACTCACGTAACGATCCACGTAGCGTTCTCATGGCGGGTCTGTCCAATACATCCTTACTCGAATATGTATCCATGTGTAGACTTGATATCTCATATTCATGACCCGTGAGATGTGGTCATCAGTCTACGCACGTACTAGTCTCGATGCATCATCGTTGTCCTATTTGACAATAATACTTGACTAGGGACATTTTAAGAATAGTGTTCTATCCAATAGGATCTCACAATCAAGTCATCCACTTGATGTCCTATGGTATCAAACTTACTATTCTAAGGACTTTATTATGTCTACCAAAATTAACACAATAAATGAAATGCCTCATATATCAAAAAATAGCATAATATAATGTATGTAAACACAGACAAAATGTATTGGCCTCTAGGGCATACACCAATATAAAATTGTTGTATCAAATTGTATTATTAGTTATGATGCGATAGTATGCTTTATTGTATAAACTGTTATATCTGTTGTATTTGGCGTTTTCTTAATTGCCATGCTAGTATTGATGTATGATTATCTCACCTCTCTATATGTATTGCTTTCTGTATTATTAAATTATGTTGTAAAGAGTTTGAGGAAGAGGATCAGTCTCTTGAGTGTGTGTATCCTGAAGAGGAGTAGCAGCAGCAGATGGGGGATTAGTTTGACGACTGCGAACCTTCTGATCATCCATATCCATTGGACTGATTTTGGCAAGTATAACACTGCTGGGATTCTTTGGTTTTGTGAAACTTGAGTTTCACGGAGGCTCGAAAGCTTAGCGATTGCGGGAGGATAGAGATTCGGTTGTCTATGTAGGGCGTCTGACTGTGACCCTATGTAGAGAGTTTGACGAGGAGCCTATTTTTACTACTACTCTGTATTTACATTTAGAGTTGCCGCTGACTCTTAAGCGTTATTGGGGAGGGATGTTCCATGCGCCTAGTGAGATTAGTAGTGTGTCGACAGCACGGACTCGTGTCCGTAGAGCTTCGAGACATCCTGGATACCTATCACTTGAAGTTTCATCTAAGAGTGATCCTTCAGAGGGTTAGGGATCTATGATGTGCACTTGGGCACTTTTTGATGTAGTATTGTATATTAACTCTCGATAACTTTATTTAAATATTTTGTAGTTGTATATTATTTGTACTACTCAAAACAAAATCCTATGTATATTATGTGTGATGACAGTTTGTTTTATTTTATGTTCCGTGTTATTTTATTTAGTAATATTCTGTATAAAAGGAAAAAAATTTACAACCCATATTATTTATGTAACGAATGTTTTACAACTTGGGTAATATTTATTTATTTTATTTTATTGCATCATAAATGTGACATCCCCACAAGGGTGTTACATATATACTAGTGGCAGTGGACTACGTGTCCAAGTGGATGGAGGCTTGTGCATTTCCGACCAATGATTCAAAGGTAGTGATTAGCTTGACGAGAAAATAGATCTTCACCAGGTTTGGAACACCTAGGGCCATAATTAGTGACAGAGGGTCACATTTCTGCAATAATTATTTTGAAGCCCTGCTAGCCAAGTATGGAGTGATGCACCGGATAGCCACTACGTATCACCCACAGATAAGTGGGCAAGCAGAGGTATCCTATCGCAAAATAAAGCGAATCTTGGAAAAGATAGTGTGTCCAACCAGAAAGGATTGGTCAAGGAAACTGGATGACACACTGTGGGCTTACAGAACTACTTACAAGGGCCCCATTGGTATGTCTCCATACAAATTGGTATTTGGGAAGGCATGCCATTTTCCAGTTGAGCTTGAGCATAGTGGTTATTGGGCAATAAAGCAGCTCAACTTCAATTTACAAGTTGCCGGTGAGAAAAGGCTTTTGTAACTTAATGAGCAGGACGAATTTAGGCTGCAAGCCTATGAGAATGTAAAAGTGCACAAGAAGAAGGTTAAATACTAGCATGACAAGAAAATAGTTTAGAAAAAATTTGAAGAAGGTCAGCAAGTTCTCCTTTACAATTCCAGGCTCAAGTTTTTCTTGGAAAGCTTAGATCGAGATAGTCGGGACCCTTTGAGGTGATAAAAGTGTTTCCCCATGGAGCAATGGAGATAGCTCCACTTGATGTATCATTAAGTTTTAAGGTTAACGACCAACACCTAAATCCTTATTTTGGAGGAGAAATTTATTGGGGGAAGACCTCCCCCACTTTAACAGCTTTAACTTGATATCTACAAAGTCCTGCCTAGACTATAAATAAGGCCATTTTTGGGAGGGAACCCAAATGTTCATATTTTGAATTTTAAGTTATTAGTATGTTATTATGCTGATTTTGTAGTTTGACTAAGTTTTTGTTATACAAACTGTTATTTGACCTTTTGAACATGTTTTACAGGTGTTCGAGATCTATTTTGGCCATGAGTCCTAGCAGAACTCAATTTTCTACAGAATTCTGCAGCTTGACCTCTCACGCCACGGTGTAAAACTTGTTTATGCCGCGACGTGAGGCCTTATTAGCCAAGTATCAATTAGTATAATGCCGCGGTGTGTGGAATGTCTATGCTGCGGCGTCCTGGTTTAAAAAAAATTAATAAATAATATTATTTAAATATTTAAATTAGGAGGGAATAAATGCACGCTGTGACATTGAAGTATTTGTGCCACGGCGCTATGTGTTAGTCAGAGTTAAACACAGTGACGTTTCGCATGCGTAACCTATTGGCACTCAGTTTCCCTCACTCATTCTCCATTTTCTCTGAACCCCTCTATCTCATTTTTGCTTTTTCAACCTCTCAACCTTCATTCCTTTGCTTCAATACAAGGTATGATGTTCTTTCTACTAAGTATTTTTATTTTAAGTTTTTGTTTCATTTAATTTCGTAATAGGTGTATTTATTTTGTTTTTATTATGAATATATGTTGTAGGATAGGTGTTTTATTTAGTTAGGTTGAAGTTTTTTTTTGCCTAGAATGCTTGATTTGGGGAAGCCCTGTTGTTTTCTGCAAAATTTTTGGGTTTTCTTCATAAGCGCGCCGCGGCGTTTATTTTGAACGCCACGGCGTGGGCTTGAATTTGCAACAATGTCGCGGCGTGGCATTTGAATGTTGTGACGTTATGTTGAATATGCTTAAATGTTGCGGCATGACCTATAAATGTTGCGACATTGACAGGAACATTTTGAATGTCACGGTGTGGGTATAAATGATGCGGCGTATGTCCCTGAATTGTCTAGAATTTTCCAGAATTACAAGTTTTATTATGCTTAATATTGCCAATTACATGACTTTGACTATTTGCAATTCTTTTGCAGGTACTATGGGTTCCAAAAGACAACGCGGTTCCTCTAGCTAGAGAAATAGGGAGCCATCTCCCCTTTCTCCCTTTCATGAGGGGAGATTCATTTCTGCTGAGGCTCCTAAGCAATATGCCACACTTCCAAACTAATGATGGCAGAGCGAGGATTCTCCTTCAAGGAGGCCATCCCAGAGGATATTGAACGAACCATCCACCACCAATGCTGGGCTAGATTTGCCCAACATCTAGAGGTTACGGTACTTCCCGTGGTTCATGAATTTTATACAAACATCAAGATCAATGGCTCAAACACCACAACTGTTGTTGTACGGGGACGATAAGTTTCCTACTCTGCTACAGTCATCATGGCAGCACTAAACTTGGCAGCTCCTCCGCATGTCTGTGAGTACGCTCATTTCCTCACAATTGACCCAGATGACATCGATCTCGCCACTGTTACCGCTAGGATTTGCACGCCTGCATCCCAACCCGTGCAGCGAACATTGAGCATCCAGACTGCCAGAGCAAGATTCTTCCCATTAGCCTGTTTAACACTAGAGGCTCGAGTCTAGTACCATTTTATTTGCATGCGCATCCTTTCTACAGTTAACTTATCTGAGGTGACTCGAGATCGGGTGATCCTGATATATGTTATTCTCAAGCACAAAGCCATGGATGTCGCCGATTTTATTCACTAGCAGATCAGGAGGGCGGCTAGGGAGTGCAGGAGTTTATTCTTTCCTTCACTAATTCATCAATTATGTCGGCGGCAGATGGTCCAGTGGCAGGACCATGAGGAGCGATCAAAGGTTAAACAACCTCTCAATGATTATTTCATTGAGAGGGTGAGAGCAACTCCAACCCCTCCACCAGCTAGGAGAGCACCGAGGGCAGCGCCAGCTGAGCACAGGGTAGCGCCAACAGATGATGTAGCTTGGCGTGTGTACATGGAGGCTCAGGTTACTCAGATGATAGCTATGTTGTCCTATACCATCCAGATGCAGTGGTGGATACCGGAGCGATTGTAGCCGCTTATGGAGGACTACCTTGTCCCTGACTTCCCACTCGTCATTACACACCAGCCTGCTGATGCAGATGATAAGGCCCAACCCATACCCGAGGATGAGGATGCAGATGATGAGGATACAGACACCGATGAGGCGTCCATCTAGCCTTTATGGCATTCAAGGCACATTCCTTTCATTGTATTTCCTTTTATAGTGTATTGCATGTTTCTTTTTGTACAGTAAGGACACTATTTCCCTCAGGTTTGGGGGTGTCTTAAACATGTTATTTTGATATATATGTATATGCTAGTTATTATGGTAATATTGCCTATCTTTGATATGATATTTTGGTGTTTTAGTACAGTTATTTATGTTTGTAATTATTTATGCTTGTAATTACGTATGCTTTGATAGTATCTATAGAAATATGTATCTTGATAAAAATTTTATGAAAATCTCATTCAAGATACAATTG
This sequence comes from Ormosia emarginata, assembly GCA_029884605.1. Lineage (NCBI taxonomy): Eukaryota > Viridiplantae > Streptophyta > Magnoliopsida > Fabales > Fabaceae > Ormosia > Ormosia emarginata. The sequence continues at coordinate 5,507,679 of JAQQTP010000056.1, read as the reverse complement.
TTGTTCCCTTTCACAACATGAGTCATAATGGTTACTGGTGTGAAATGATTGTCCAATGATAGATTGGATGCAAATGGACCTTAATATTTCTGTGAATCCATATACAATCTTTGAAGCATGCTGGAGCAATCTAGTTTCTTTTTATGCATGGTGTGTTTCCCACTTGCATACCTATTTAACTTTGAAAGTGATAAGAATTATTGCCTAGAGAAAGTTTATGGATTGTACATGTGAAAGATCAATTATCCTTGAAATTGTTCTTGAACTTTCTTGAGGCGAAATCCTAATTTGTGCATGATTGAGGAAATGATTAAGGGGCATTGTTTGGACCGATTGAGCCTTAAAAAGCTTACCTTGATATGATCATATCCTTAGGTCCCCTTTGAAGCCTTATATATGTTTGGCCTTATATTTTTCAATACCTACATATTCCATACCATGTAACTATTTTAGATGCACGTGAAAACATTACATTCTTTATCTTACCATCATTGTTGGTTGAGTACATACCATTTGATTTCTTGAAATGAGTCTAGTAATCAGGAGTATTATGTTATCAAATTCAAAGATGAACTTGAAAGAACCATCTGCTGAAAGAGAAGCATTGCTTAATAAAAGTAAAAGAAAAAAAAAAGAGAAAAGAGACAAGCAAAGCAAAGAAAAGAAAGAAGACAAGTTAAACAAAAAGCATTGAATGGTTCTAATGAGTTCTAATCTTTCAAAGTTCTTTTTGAAATACCCTAACAGTTTCACTTGGGCTTAAGTCTTGAAATCATATGTGTATGTTTCTCAATGTTTATGTTAAATCTATTCCCTTTTGTTCTTTAACCCATACTAGTGGTCTTTCATTATAAGCTGTGAAAGACCTTTTTGATCCTCAATTGTATGTAATTTACATTAGTAGAGAGAGAGTTGAATTACAATATTATGGATTCTTTGAATTTTATCCATGTGTATGCTTATAAACTCATCCAGGTGAGTATGAATTGAATAAAAACAGTTTATTTGCATGATTGTGGGAAATATATCTTATATAAAAGGAACCTGTGAATGCTACCATGATGAGAATTGTGAATATGTGAAACTGATTGTGAGGCAGGTGCATTCTTTGAGGATTCATGCAATCATCATAGACTAGTTTAGTTTAAGTTAAAGCGAAATGTTGACAATTGTTGAGTACAGGTTAACAAGGTTGATCGATGAGAATGTACTTTGTTTTGCTCAAGGACTAGCAAAAATCTAGGTTTCGAGGTGTGTGATAATTCCACAAGTTGTAGTTATTTGTGCCTCATAGTTGTGCTAAATAGATTGCTTAGTCCTTGTTTTGATGCATGAATGGAAGACTTTAGTTTTATATTCATATAATTCAATTTTGATGTCTTCTATCATGATTCAGAGAAAATGTTTCTGATTCTTTGATAGATTGAGTACATTGGCACTTATTATTGAATTGGTAATTTCTCTATGGTAGGAAAGGTTCTAACTAAGTGAAACTTAGAAGATTTGGACCAACATTGCAAGAGAAACCTAAGTGCAAGGATCAGCTTGTCACGCCGCAGCGCGGGCATATCAATGTCGCGGCATGGTGCTTCCCCTGCTTCAGACAGAGAGCTCTGTATTTTGCATGCTGCAGTGCAAGGCAATGAATGTCTCGGCATGGTGACCTATAATGTACACGTGCCGTGGCATAGGCAGTTGAATGTTGTCGCATGACTCTATTTTCTGAACCCTATAAATACTGTTGCATTAATTTTCATAAAAGGGAGAAGTTATTTTTAAGTAGTTGCTGCTAGGATTTCATACTTTAGACTGAAAGGAAGCAGAAGGAACTAAGATTGAAGGCTATCTTCAGCTTGGAGGAGGATTGAAGCTTGAAGGATCATCACCATTGAGCTTTCTTTTCTCTTTCTTTTACTTCCTTATATCTTTTCCATGAACATGATGTATTTTGCTATATTTTCGTGCTTCATGGCTGGCTAAGCTATGTGTAGGGTTTTCTTTAGATCTTCCTATGGATATTAAGTGATTTTGTAATCTTTGGAGTTTATATACATGATTTGGTTTGGTTCAATCATATGGTTCTTAATTTCTTTATTGTTTAATCAGTTTTTAAGTGGTTTGATAAAATCTAATGAACCTAGACATAGGAATTTGGATTTGAGATCATATGTATGATTGATGCATGTTCTATTTCATTCAATTGGTTTGGGTGAGATGATTCATTAATAGGATAGAAACATACCTATTGGCTATGCATAGTAATTGATTGAGAATAGATCTTAATGAGTGGATTTTACTCTAGTTCTTAAGGAAACATAGTGAATTAGGTAATAGAAACAAGGTTGATTGACCTAGACATAGGTTGTTAACTAAATCAGATTCTCAAGCTAACCTAATCATTTCGTTTATATTGCTTGTAAGGATTACTTGTTACTAATTGAAGTAGAAGGTGAAGAAGGATTCCCTATTCTCTAATTATCAACTTTAATTCCAATTAGATAGTTTTTAAGTCTTTGATTTAGTTTAAACACAACTCTTTCGATTTGAATGTTCTTAGATAGAAATTATTAAACTATTAGTTAATAGTTAGCTTTGAATTAGCAATTATCCTCGTCAGAATGATATTAGACTCTTAACTATTTTATAAGTGCGACCGTGCACTTGTAGTAAGCAAAAGAATGAATAAGAATGCTTTAAACCAGCTCCTCCTGCTTAACCCTAATTCCAAAAAAGAATGGATCGGTGCTCTAAAAAAGGTCTCAAATGGCCAAATTGTTGTGTGATTATTTTTTTGACTACCCTAAGTGACCAAGTGGAAACGGGGGTGGACGGTGAAGAGAGGCTGGAAGCTACATTGGTGGGGAATTAGGAAAAGGTCAAGACGCTGATGACCGAGGTAGCAGAGGCCAAGATGGTAGAGGTCGAAGTGGTTCCAGAAGGCTCCAACCCTACCTTTAAGCTTTTTGTTTTCATTTTTGCCCCCTATGTGGAGCGTTATTGATGTATTTGGATAAGTCCTGACCTTTGGCATCTTTTATTTATTTTCAATAGTTGGAATTTTCTTTATATTGATGTTTGTGTTCTTTCTCTGAGATGAGTCCAATGCTCAATCTCGGTGTCTTGTACACACTTATCGAATTCTTTCCTTCACAATGCCAAGATGGGTCCAACACTCAATCTCAAAATTGATTTTACACTTAAGCAATTTTCTCGCGTAATTCACCAAGATGGGTCTGACACTCGATCTTAATGACAAGACTTTGGATTGAAGGCCTGCGTCCTCATTGGGACCCGTAGTATGATATTTGTAACTTATCATTTAGAAACTTAACAAGTTGGGGTGCAAAGTCCTATAAAGGCTGAGATCTATGGCCTGTAATCGTAAGTCAAAGTCCAACGTGTTCCTTCATTATCTCTCTATTGATCACTACTTGAAAGAGGGTAGGGACTTTATTGCTCTTAGGGATCTGGTGTCCTTTTAGAAGCCTTTACCCTACGACTTATGGCAATCTGTGCTTGCTTGGGAACCATTGCTTTAAATTTATTGGGAATTAAAACTGCTTTAATGAGAGAAGAAGTTTTTTGCTTCATTTCCCAACTGTCCGCTTCTCTTGTGGCCAATCACGGGAGAAATAATTAAATGTGGCTTCGAAGATGCAGTCAATTCACCTTTTTAGGGACTAATCATAATGCATTACTCCCTTTATAAATAGGGAATGTTTGCAGTGGGGTTGTCACTTTTTCTTTTCTTTCGTTTTGTTTTTTGGCTTCGTTTGAGATTGGGTTTTTTTTTCCAGAAAGTGGCCCTTTTTCGCTTCTTGTGGGCTTATTGAAAACACGTCTCTTTCTAAAATCCTCTTTCATTTATTTCCCAATTTCTCAAAGGTGTTACCTTTTTCCCTATATATTTTTCTAGTGTAGGCATTTCTCTCCAAGCGTAATAGCTCAGTGAGGGCCAAGTAACTACTCTATGTGGCTGGGTCAACATGTCTTCAAGTAGTAGCCTTCCTTTTATAGCATATGCAACAATGGAGCAAGATTTTACTCATCCTGGAAAGGCTCATGGCTTCTGTCCTATTTCCTATGAGACGTGGAGGGGTTTCACCGCTCTCCCTCCTATACTCTCCTAACTGTCACCGAAAGTGCTCACTATGCCTTAGGTGCACAGGGGTGTTTTAGGGTGTGTAATATTGTGAAGCTTTCTCCTTATGTTGACCAAGAGGGACGAGACTGGTGCTCACATCTTAAGGAATTGTTGAGGTGGTCGTAGCCAGTGCTTGATCATCATCATCATCTCACCAGGCTAACTTCTTGGCTTCTTTCAAGTGGGCACTCTTGGACAAGCATCGTGTATAGGTCCTTCTTGTAAAGTTGACGATGTTTGGAATGTGAATGATAAATATTTATTTTTTTGAATATTTTGCTTTTCGTTGTTTACTCCATACCACCAAACTTAAATATTATTTTTCCTTATGCAATGAAAAAGAATGGAACTAAGGGTAAAACTCATCTTTTTGAGGTGAATGCAAATGCAAAGGTTTTCCAAAAAAAAAATCTAACTCCAAAAACCAATTCAAAGCTTGAATGATCAATCACTCTTTTATGTATTCATGCCCAACTCAAGTATACATCAATGATCAAGATAAATTTTTATTGGAAAGGTTTCACAAAACTCAAAGTTCTCTTTATAATCACTCATTTACTCAGTGACTCCTAATCATTGTAACACCCCAAATTTTCCTATCTATTAGACAGTAATTTTGACAGTTAACAGAATTCTATTATTTAGTGATTTCTATGTATTGTAAAATTATTTTAAGTATTCTGTCAGCGTATTTGATCGTTTTGAGTGATTTACTTCGTGTCAAGAAAATAATAATTTTCGGGCCGGGGGAAATCTTTATGTATTTATTTTTCTTGATTGTTAATTATTTTTAACAATCTGACTTGATTTTCATATGTTTTCTAATATTTGTGATTTTTGTGAATGATTATAAATTTTTATATTTCTCTGACTATTTTTGCGTTGTCTGTGGGCCCAGGGTGGCCTTACTGGGACCAGGTGGGTCTCGCAAAGTAAAAATTTTTCTATGCATAGAAAAATTTGTATTGTTTAGACGGAGACGGGGGATCTTACTAAACCTGAATCTGGAAACAATTTTTAAAATTTTCTTTTACTGTGTTTTGTACTGTATTTAATTATTGGGTAATAAAAATACAGTAAAAATATTATTCAAAGGGTTATAGCAGATAGAAAAATAAATATTATACTGCTTAAGTCAACATTATTGGCTTGGTCATCAACCATTGATTTACTCAATGGTGGAGACTTGATCTTGATTTAATCAACGGTTGAGATTTAGTCTTACAAAGTGGCTAGGACCATTTATAGCCCTTGGATGTAAAGTTTGAAGGAGTAATCTTGATCTTTCATTTTGGAGATGCATCTAATGGCTAGGATTTCAAGGAGGAAAGATCCAATGGCCTAAATTAAGTCTTCTATCTAAGCCTAAACCTAGAAGCTACATTAAATCCTAACCATTGATCTAATCAATGGTTAAGATTGCCTAAAATGGTGGCTAGGAGATTTGTTGCATTTTGAAGAATGCATGAAAGGGGGGACGGTTTTGGTGCTGCATTTAGAAGCTAAAGCAACATTTGAAGACCATAATTGATCACCTTTGGTCATTATTGATCATTCTTCATCATTCTTGAATTTTCCTAAAGCAAAGCTCTTCAAAATTTTCTCTTCACCTCTACTCCATGCATGTTTCGGCCAAGGCACCCAAGACAACCTTCCATCACTCTTTAATTTCAACCAATCATATTTCTTGAATCCTTACCTTATTCTAAGCAACTTTCATGTTGGAGACTTTTTCTAAATCTTCCATCTTCAAGGAGTTTTTCTAAGAGCAAAGTTATAGGGTATTTGAGGTGAAGTGTAAGGAAACTTCATTTCTTCTCTCTTATTCATGTTCTAAGCCATGTTTGATTCATGGTTTATCTTGTTCAAGCTTGATTTACTAATAAATATATGTTTTGTTGTGTGTTTAAGAAATCTTTGGTGGTGAAGGACTTAGAAAAAGAAGCAAATCTAGGAGCTTTTGAGGTTCTTCAAGAGGTAAGAGGGAGATTCATCTCACCAACCAAGTATGGTGGTGAGAGATGGTTTGTGTATTTGATGGATGGTGAATCCATGTGAGGATTCATATCTATGGTCATGTAATAATTTGTGGGTATTTATGTGCTTTGATTATTTGCCTATGCTTGGTATGATTTGCGTGATTTATTGCTTTGATTATGGCATGCTTGTGATATATATTTTAATATGTATATGTATGCCATGATTTGATGATGGAAAGGAAATTGATTTTTGGTTCCAAAGACCAAGAGGAATTTCAGCCAAGGCACCTCAAAATAGGTGTTCATAAATTAATATTTTCATGAATGATAAAATTGAATGATTAGAAAAACAAGGAAAATAAACAAAGGGTTTGTTTTTCAAGAAGTGGTGTTCATGGTTTTGAGAAGAATTTTTATTGATTTATTTTGTGTTAAAATAAGAATGGAATTTAATGGAACTCAAGGACATTTTTGAATAAGAATATTTTAAGTATTTTACAAATTATGGGTTTTAAATGAAAAGAGCAATGAGTTGATGATTTTAAGGATTTGCAAAGAAAGTGAAAATGAAAAATGAACAAATGATTAGATTTCAAAGACCAAGTGATCATGGTTTTTGTAAAGAATTTTTAATGGTTTTGTTTGTGTAAAACCATATTGACTTAGAAGGAAAAATATTTGATGACCATTGAAACCATGTACCACGGTTTTGAAGGCTTGTGAATGCCTTGATTTTATGAAATAAAGTGATTTTCAAAGTAGAAATACAATTGGATTTAGTACAAGGAATTTGGAAAGGGAATCAGAGTATTTTATCACTTGAGAAATGGAATTTTCGTATGTGAATGGAAAAGAGAGGTTGGAAGTGTTTGAACCTCAATTTATTTTGAAGAGAATTGATTTTAGAATTGATTTAAGAAAAATAGAGAATATAATAGTGATTTGATATTTTCTAATCTATAACTCAACCTTTGGGTTTTGAAGTGTGATGAGGAATTTTAAAGATTTGAAAACCTTGATTTACATCAATAGAAATGGTGAAATTATGGAATTTATTATGAAAAAGATTTTCTTGAGTAAGAAAATGAGGAAAATAATATGAGAAGTCATATTATTTTAAGGAAAGGATTTCTTAAAGGAGAAATGTGAAAAATGATGTTAGAAATGATATTGATTTGTTTTGACAGTCCAAAATAATGTTTGGAATATTGAGGAATATTTTACGTGATTGTAAAATAGTGAAAAATGATTTACGTAACTTAAAAATGTGATTTTTAAGCTACGCAATTTTAAAAACGTTGAAATATTTCTACACAATTTGGAAAGCGTTTAAATATTTTTACACGTTTGAGATATTGTTGAAAATCGCTACGCGATTTAAAAATGGTGGAATATTTTTACGTAATTGATGAAAATGTTGAAAAATTACTACGTGATTTTAAAATGCAACAGAAACGTTGCAAAATTGTGAAAAACGTAACAGAAATGTTGCACGATTGTGAAAAAATAACAAAAGTGTTTTATGACTATGTAAACACGATAACATGATTTTGCGATTAAATATACAATATGATTACTGTTGGGCCAGTGTGTGGACCCTGATTATGAGATAATGAAATTAAAACTGAGAATGGGCCAATGTGTGGACCGTGAATATGAAAGTGTGAATTTTGCCTATGATTGGCATTGGTGTATTGAACATGCATTGGAAATGAGGCATTTTGCCTGTGATTGGCATTGGTGCATTGAACATGCATTGGAAAGATATGCATTGAGGCATATGATGATTTTGAATTGAACAAAAATTGATAGCTGATGCTATTGGGACCCTTGTGGTTGAAGAAAGAATGTGAATTGATAGTGAGGTCTGTGATGGATCATGGTGTAACACCCTTGTGGGAGTGCCACATTTATGATGCAATAAAATAAAATCTATCCAAGTTGTAAAACATTGGTTACATAAATAGTATGGGTTGTAAAATTTTTTTCTTTCTTTTATACAGAATATTACTAAATAAAATAACATGGAATATAAAGTGAAACAAACTAATATCCCACTTATAATATACATAAGAATTTGTTTTAAGTTAAGCAAATAATTTACAACTACAAAATATTTAAAGAAAACAGTAAAGAGTTCATATACAACACTACATCAAAAAGTGCCCAAGTGCACATCATAGATATCTAACCCTCTGAAGGATCACTCTCAGATTGAACTTCAGGTGATAGGTATCCAGGATGTCTCGCAGCTCTACGGACAGGGATCCACGCTGTCGACACTATACTGATCTCACTAGGGATACGGAACATCCCTCCCCAGTGACGCCTCAGATCCAATGGCATCTCCAACTGTAGGTACAAAGTCATAGTAAAAGCAGGCTCAGCATCAAACTCTGCTCATAGGGGCACAGTCAGTCGTCCCAAGTAAATAATTGATCCTCGATCCTCGCGCAAATGCCAGGCCTCAGAGCCTCCGTGAAACTCCAATCTCACGAACCCAAGAAATCCCGGCAACGCCATCCTCAAAAGTCAATCTAGCAGGTATGGATGATCGGATGGTTCGCAGTCGTCGAACTGATCCTTGGCTTCCTACTGCTGCTCCTCCTAAGGATACTCACAATTTTGAGGTTGTTCCTCTTCCTCAAACTTTTTACCATATCAATTACAATACAGAAACAATACGTATAGAGAGGTGAGATAATCATACATCAATACTAGCATGGCAAATAAGAAAACACCAAATACAACAGATATAACAATTTATACAATAAAGCATACTATAGCATCATAAATAATAATACACTTTAATACAACAATTTTAATACAACAGTATCAAATAATATCACAGATAATAATGTTATGATGCATGACACAAATGCAAATGAAATACGACTCGTTCCTACTCCATGGAGCTAGACACAGATATCAGAGAGAATGACTCGCAAAGATCTATCAGTACCTCAGGCTGCCCAACCAAACTATTGCACTGTCTAACGTTGTGTCTATAGCCCACTGAAATGAACCACACTACGTTTATCACACTGACAACATGGTGTAATTCGCCTCATCAATCAAATCACTAATTATCAATCAAATTGGCATAACTCAATGCATGAATAAAAACAATAATTACTAATTTACCCTTAGCTTCAAAATATTCTCATATTTACGCAAATGCCCTCAATGGCAATAATCTCAAATACAGTACGTTCCCACCTGACGTACCATATTTCCACATGTCCGGGTCCACCACTTTGGCCCGACAGTAAAACTTGCTGTTCCAATTAATCGCGTAGAAATTTTATCGCGTTTTCACAATTTTATCATTTTTACAAACATTTTTAAATCATGTAAATATATTTTGCTGTTTTTAAAATCGTGTAGTAATTTTATATCGTTTTCTCAATTGCGTAAGATTTTTAAATTGTTTTCTTGATCGGAAAGTTTTAAAATCTATGTTTTAAAACTACATATGCTATTTTCACTACTTTAAAACTACGTAGAATAATTTTCCTTACGTTATCAATATATTAGAAAACGTACTCTTTTATTTGTCTATTTTTAATAAATTTTGACAAGATTTTGTCTATAAATTCTATTAAAAATGTATTTCCTACGTTTTTACTCTAAAAATTCGTTTACTTAGTTTATTATTACTAAATCCACTTTAGTAATTATCACTATACTTAAAATTTCAAAAGTAAGTATTGTTCAAGGGTTTTAGGTATTTTTCTTCTATATCACATTTCTAATAAAAATTTGTTTACTTCTTTAATTCTTCGAAATTCATTACAAATGCATTCTTTTTAGGTAAAACATCAACTCTACACTTTAGAAATTAAGTTTTGGATTAATTTTATATTTGTTAGGCATGTTGGCCGAAATTGATAAAACATTGGCATTTGATCTTTAGTTCATTTTTCTTCTTTTAAATCATTTTAAAATTCTTTAATTTACCTAAATCCATTTAATCCTTCCTTTAGAAAATGGTTGAGAACATTTTGGTTCTCTTTTCTTTGTTGAAGCCGTGAGCCTCTCTTTGTGTTCTTTGGAACACTCATGCAAACCTTACATGTTATTCACATCCTAAGTAACAATCATTCATATATCACACATGTAATATATTTCAAAGCTTGTAGACATGCATACAAACAATATCAAACACAAGTAGGAAAGCTTTTAAACAATCAAACACAAGTGAATCCTTATGGATTCTTCACACACATACAAGTCCATTTTCTCATCACCACACATGGTTGATGAGATTAAATCTCCCTCTTACCTTAAAGGAATATTAAAACCTCTACTCCTTCTCCTAGTGGTTTTGGTTTCATCTCCAAGAAAACCTAAAGATCTTAAACAAAAATTTCAAGAGTTAAAACTATAGGAGAAAATTATAAACCATGGATAAATCATGGCTTAGAACCTTGAAAAAGAAGTTAGAAATGAAAAATAAGGATTTTCACCTTCTAGGAAAAATCTCCAAAGTAATTTTCCAAGCTCAAGATGATAGATTTTGGAAGAACTCTCAACTAGAGATGTTCTTAGAATGGTGTTTAGGTTTAGAAAAGTGAGTTGGATAAAATTTTTGAAGGTTGGAAGATGGTGCAAGGTGGTGTGGCCGAATGGTTCAAGAAGAACAACAATGGTGGGCTTTGATTTTTGGAAGAGAGAACGTGTAGCAAAGTGTTGGAAAATGAAATGAAAATACCCTCCAAAATGGTGCATGGTCGTGTAACACATCCAATGAAGAGATGACCTCTTTGTTTGACTTCCAAGACTCTATCCAAGCCTTAGAATTCATCAAGGGTTGAGATCAAAACTTGGTCTCCAAGCTTGTCTCCTATTGGCTCATCCAAGCCTTGTCATAAGCCTAGTCACATGCAATGTCATTTGTTCTTGAAGATTCCTCCCTAATGGTGATTAATTAGCTGCTAATCCCATTAAGCTTCTAATTACACTTAACCTAACTTAATTAGGAAAATTAGTTACATTACTAATTAATTAGCATTCTTGTAATCTAAGCTTCAAGAACCATTGATCATATCAAGGGTTAATATTAAGTAGTGATATGATCAAATCTAAGCCATTAGATCTTATTTCCATGAAATTCTAGCCATTAGATTCATCTTTAAAGATAAAGGGTCAAGATCTTCTCTACATTCTTCTCATCCAACAGTCACAAATGATTCCAACCATTTTTTTGTGAGACCAATCTCTACCTCCATTAAATCAATGGTGAATATCCAAGTCCTTCATCATTAAGCTTATCCTTACAACCATAGATTAGATCAACGGTTGATATTCAAAACTAAACCTTCTCATCCAACGGTGTAAATCAAGTCAAGCCCTCTTTGTTGACTTAATTCCTATTGGCTTAAAATAAATCAAGCCATCAACGTTGACCACTTTAACTAAACATGGGTCCTGCAAATCAATTGAGGGTCCTATAAACCAAAAGTGGGTCCCACAGACATTTTCGGGTCTATTGTCGCTTTATTTATACTGACTAATAAAATAATATTATAATAATATAAATTATTTTGTTGCACAGTTAAATCCTAAAAATTAAAATATTGATACACGTATCATTTAGAATTGAGTTTAGTAAGATCCCCAGCTCCAAATAATTAAAATAAGATTTCCCCGGTCCAGAAATTATTATTTTCCTGACTCGAAGCAAATCACACAAAACACTCAAATATGAACATGAAACAGTCAAATAAATTTTATATCATACAGAAAAAACATAAAATAGTACAATCAAGACATAACAGTCATTTATCATAAAGTTGGGGTGTTACACAAACAGAAATTTCATCCCCGAAATTTGTCGTACATCAAAACAACTGAGGGTATTGCTCCCTCATTTTGTCTTCTAGCTCCCAGGTAGCATCACCTGTTACGTCATTCCATATCACCTTCACCAGCTTTATCATCTTCCCTCAAAGCTGCTTCACTTTGTTGTCTTCAATCCTAATAGGAAGTGTCTCATACGTCAAGTTGTCCTTTAGTTGCACTTCATCAGGCTGTATAAAATACGTCGGATCAGAAATATACTTCCATAATTGAGACACATAGAATACATCATGCAGATTGGATAGAAAAGGCGGTAAAGCAATCTGGTAGGCTACAGGACCTATCCGTCGAATAATCTGATAAGGCCCAAAAAACTTAGGAGTAAGCTTCTTGGATTTGATAACCCTTCCGACACCAGTCGTAGGTGTTACTCGCAAAAATACATGCTCACCCTCCTCAAATTCTAGAGGTCGCCTTCGCTTATCAGCATAGCTCTTTTGTCTGCTTTACGTCGTCTTCATCTTTTCTTGTATCATCTTTACCTTTTCCGTAGTCTGCTGCACAAGATCTTGCCTAATAGTCATACTCTCCCCATCTTGATACCAACATGAAGGTGTTCAGCATCGTCTTCCATACAGCGCTTCATAGGGTGCCATCCCTATGCTTAAGTGAAAACTATTGTTGTAGGTGAATTCTATCAAAGATAAAAATTCATCCCAACTTCCTTGTTGTTCCAATACACAAGCGCGTAATAGATCTTCCAAAGACTGTATAGTCATCTCTGTCTGACCATCAGTCTACGGGTGATAAGGAGAACTCAATCATAGCTTGGTCCTCATGGCTTCCTGCAAACTTCGCCAGAACCTCGATGTAAACCTTGGATCTCTGTCAGAAACTATACATGTAGGTACACCATGTAATCTAACAATCTCGCTGATGTATATCTGGGTTAATCTTTCCAATGAATACTTAATATTGATCAGCAAGAAGTGTGCTGACTTTGTAAGCCTATCAACTATAACCCATATTGAATCATGTCCTTTCCTTGTTCTCGGCAATCTGGTAACAAAATCCATCGAAATACTATCCCACTTCCACTCTGGAATAGCTAACGGTTATAACATACCGACTGGCCTTTGATGTTCCACCTTTGCCTTCTGACAAACCAGACAAGACGCCACACGTTTTGCTACATCTCTTTTCATCCTTGGCCACCAAAATAACCTTTTCAAGTCTTGGAACATCTTGGTCATCCCCGGATGCATACTCAAATCACTAGTATGGGCTTCATCCATAATTACTTTCTTAAGTTCAGGGTCATCAGGTATACAAATTCTTCCCTTGAATCTTAAGATTCCATCTTATCCTTCCTCCATTGTTGCCTTATGACCTTGCTCCAAGAATTCCCTTTCGTTTTGCAAAATCGCATCCTCCTTTTGTTTATCTCAAATTATATCAAGTAATTCATTCAAGAACACAACCCTACCTAGGCGAATCTTTCCAGGCTCCAATTCCACTGACATCCACGAATCTCTAAACTTGTTAATTAATTCTTCCTCCTTTATCATCATTGTAGAAACACTGATCACCTTTCTACTTAGAGCATCAGCTACCACATTAGCTTTTCCTGGATGGTATTGGAGTTGAAAATCATAATCCTTCAAGAATTCCAACCATCGCCTCTGCCTCATATTCAATTCTTTTTGATCAAACAAGTACTTTAAAGTCTTGTGATCACTAAAGGCATTGAACATAGCTCTATACAGAAAATGCCTCCACACCTTCAATGCAAAAACTACTGTGGCTAATTCCAAATCATGTGTTGGATAGTTCCTCTCATAAACCTTTAACTGTCTAGAAGCATAAGCCACCACATTTTTATTTTGCATCAATACGCACCCTAACCCCTGATAAGAAGCGTCACAATATACTTCAAAGGACTTGTTAGGATCCGGTAAAATTAGCACTGGTGCAGTTGTCAGCCTTTTCTTCAATTCTTGGAAACTCGCTTCACGTTCCGCCGTCCAATCAAAAGCTTGACTTTTCCTCGTGAGCTGCGTAAGCGGTCCAGCTATCTTGGAAAAACCTTCTATAAACCTCCGGTAATATCCGGCTATTCCAACAAAACTTCGGACTTCCGTTACTGTCTTAGGCCTTTCCCATTGCAAAATCGTCTCCACTTTCGATGGATCTACCGCAATACCTTCCTTGGAAATTACATGACCTAAAAATTGAACTTCCTCCAGCCAAAATTCACACTTTGCCAACTTTGCATACAACTTCTTTTCCTTCAAAACCTGAAGAACTATACCGAGATGTTCAACATGCTCTTCCTTAGATTGAGAATAGATCAGAATGTCATCAATAAAGATAACAACAAATCTGTCTAAATACGGACGAAAAATCCTATTCATATAGTCCATGAATATTGCAGGAGCATTCGTCACTCCGAACGGCATCACCTGATACTCATAATGCCCGTAACGAGTTCGGAAAGCTGTTTTAGGCACATCATCAACCTTGACACGAATCTGATGATAACCCGATCTCATATCTATCTTAGAAAATACCACTGCTCCTTTCAACTGATCCATCAAATTGTCAATTCTCGGAAGTGGATATTTATTCTTTATAGTCGCCTTGTTCAGCTGTCGATAATCTACGCAAAGTCGAGAAGTTCCATCCTTCTTCTTGACTAGAAGCACTGGTGCTCCCCACAGTGAAACACTAGGTCGCACAAACTATTTTTCTAACAGCTCCTCCAATTGCTTCTTTAATTCCACCAACTCCGCTGGCGACATCCAATACGGCGCAATTGAGATAGGACCTGCTCTTGGTACCAAATCGATACAAAACTCGATTTCCCTCTCAGGAACGGCGCCAAAAACTTGATTGGGGTGAAATCCACAAGTGTACGGTTTCGTCGTCAAGTAATAAAAATATCGAATCCACAAGGACTATGTTTATGAATACCAATTAATTAATTAATTCAACTAAATTAAACAAAAGAGAATATAATTGTTGAACAAGAACGTAGAAACCAAACAATTAAATAAATAAAAGTTAAGACGCAAAATTGAGAATAAAAATAGCAAAATGTTGAGAAAAGATTTCAGATTTAAGAAAGCTTCCAGGATTGGGGTTAACCACAATGATACAAGACTCCTAATTGACAATCCTTTTATTAACACTTGAAATTCAATTGAAGGTGAATTACCCTAAATTAGTTAATGTTCCCTTTCAAGATACAAGAATCGTGCCCAATTAAACCAATTCCTACTCTCGTGGTAATTGAATCTAAATTGAACCCATTACGCTTTTTGGTAATTCATTAATCCTCGAAAGGCTAAACCTAATCTCGTGATTTAAACCTTAAGTTCAATTCTTATAGTTCTAACACCTAGGTTCACCTTTCAGTACGTCCCTAGATATCTATGAGATGCAAATAAGTGGCCAGCAAATTCACATGAATAATCGCAATAAGGATTGAATCAACAACATTCAAGATTAATAAAAGGGGTAAACAATATCAATTAATCATCATCAATGTATCAAAGGGCATTGCCCAATCCTAGAAACAAAAGGAACTACTCAGACATGGAGAAGAAGAAACCAGAAATCAAGTTCCAAGAACATCTAAACCCGTAATCTTAAAGAGAAGAGAGGAAGATGAAGATCAAGAGCCTCCAATATGCCTCCTTCCAAACCAAATTCGAACCATAATGTTGTCTTCAGAACATCTATATATACCCCATGGATTAAAACTGGTTCAAGCCCATCAGAAAAGAGAAAAACGGACTTAAAAATCTGACACGCACACCGAACCACGGCCGTGGTGGGTACCACGGCCAGGCCATGGTCAGTTCTGGACTTAGAGTTCTCAACCAGACTCTCAACCACGGCCGTGGTGGCCACCACGACCAGGCCGTGGTTGTCTTTGACTTCCTTTTTGCTTTTTCACGTAGGCTGCTCGATCCATGGCCGTGGTTCAAAGCCACGGGCGGCCGTGGAACTCTCTGGAATGAGCTTTTTGTCCCAAATTGCTACCCTTTAAGCTCCAACTTCAATTGTGCAAGCTTTCCATCCATTTCAAGGCTAATTAAGCACCAATCCTGCACAACAACACCAAAAACACCGCAGTTATCCGAACTAAAGGGAAAAACAAACAAAAAGGGAAACTAAAATGCCTAGAATGTATAAAAATGCATGCAAACACATGAACAAAATATGATGTTGTTTCACACACATCAAAATACCCCCAAGCTTAAGATTTTTCTTGTCCCCAAGAAATAACTAAGACCAACTAAGAAATGGGATTATGATACAATAATGAATGAGGAACCCGAGAAAACATCTAACCAAGCAATAGGCAAAGACAAACCAAGAATTAGAGAGGTAATCAAAATCAAGTCCAATTAGAGGCTAAAGTTCTCAGAAATCATGCTCCTTACTAAATTAGGATCACTCAACTAACACACTCAAAGTGTTTAAGGATGAAGACAATGCGCTCAATATTCCTCAAAGAAAATGCACTTCCATAAGCTTGATAAGAAACTAAATTTCCACTAATAATCAGCATGAATGTAAGAATCAAAAGGTCTTTCAAGGGATATAATGGGGCCATGGGAATGATGTCAGGAAGGATAAAGAAAGGAGGGTATGCACAAAGGGCTAACAACATTTTTAACAAGCACAAGAAACCTAATAGAACATACATGGAGCAAAGATGTAACGCCCCAATTTTTAGAAAATATTTTGAATGTACTGTTTGCTGTTTGTCATGCTTTTGTGTAAATGACCGATGTATCCCTATTTTACTGTTCTCGATTTCTGAATGAAAACAATTACGATAATACAGGCTCAAATTTTATTTGATCGTTTTACGTAATTTGCTTCGAGACGGTAAAATAAAAATTTTTCTGAGCTACTATTTTAATTTTTCTGAAAGATATACAGCTATATAATACTGCTGGATATTTTATTTGAACGTTTTGGACGATTACCTACGTTGTGGGAAAAAATGGGAAAATGACCGTTACGTCCCGAACGTACTGTTTTTGCTGTTTTTGCTGTTTTTAATTGTTTTCTTCTTGATTTAATGTCCGATAATATTGTCTGTAATTTTATATGGACTTTTTGGGTGATTTGCTCGAGCAGAAAATGATATTTTCCTCGCCGGAGAAAATCTTATTCTATTATTTAGAATTGGGGGATCTTACTTAACCCGATTCTGAATGAGACTAAAAATAATCTTTTAATTTTTAGGATTTAATCAAATAAAATAATTTTATATTATTATAATATTATTTTATTAGTCAAGTATAATTTAGTGACAAGTGGACCTGAAATATTTTGCGGGACCCACAATTAGCAGAACGGTTAGATCGGTAGCTTAATTAATCACCGTTAGCAGTAGAACTTTCCAGAACAGGCTGACTCAGCTAGCTGACTCAGCAGAGAATTAAATGAGCTATGTGACTCAGCATGTGAGTCATCATGAACCAACCAATAGCAATCAAGCTTGTTAAGCAAGATTTAATCCTAACCTTTGATGCATTCAATGGCTTGGATGAAGCCAAATCCATACACATCCTTGACCACTTGAAGGCTACGGCCATTAGGAGAAGGAAGACCAAAATAACACTTCATCTTCATCACTTTTGTCTCTTCTCTCTCTTCCAAAAACCCTAGCCACCATTGTTGTTCTTTTCTCCTACCATTCGGCCAAGACCTATCCTACACCATCCAACCATCCAAAAATTTTTCTAAGCAAGTTTTCTTAACCTAAACACTATTCTAAGAACCTTTCTAGTTGGGAGTTTCTTCAAAATCTTCCACTTAGGGCTTGGAAACCAACCTTGAAAATTTTACCTAGAAGGTGAAATATCATGTTTTTCCTTTCTCTCTTCTTTTTCAAAGTTCTAAGCCATGATTTCTCCATGGTTTAGCTTCTTTTTCATGGTTAGTAACATGTAAATTTTGTTTGAGATTTCTAGGTATTTTTGAAGGTGAAAACCGAACCCTAGGAGGTGTGAAAGCAAACCTTTTGTCTTCATTTAAGGTAAGAGGAAGACAATTCTTATCATCCCTTGGTGGTGGTAAGAAGATGGAATGATTTGTAATGTTTGAAGAATCCATAAGGATTCGGTGGTGTTGTCTTTGTTTGGTATGTATGTGTTAATTTTTATGTTTGCTAGTAGTTTATGTGGTAATTGTTAGTAGCTTTCTTGTTTGATGATTGTAATAATTTTTGCATGTCTATTAGCTTTTGATTGCATGTCTATAAGCTTTAATTTAGGTTTAGGTGTTAGAAAATATATTGCATGTGTTAAAAAATACAATGCATGTGTTAGAATTGTATGATAATGTATAGGATGTGAATAACATGTTCAAAAATTGCATGAGTGTTCCAAAGAGCACAATCCAATAGCTCACGGCAATGACAAATTTGGAGGACCAAAATGTTCTCTTGATTTTTCCTAAAGTGTAACTTAATTAACCTAGGAGAATCAAGAAGGTTTCAAATTGATTTGATCAAAGAAAATGAACTTAGAAATCAAATGGTAAAGATTTAGTATTTTTGGGCCAACATGCCTAAAAGATTAATTTGATTCCTATCAATTATTTCTAATATGATTTAGTGAACTTAGACAATATAATATATTTGATATGATTTGGAAGGTGAAAAACAATTTAGAAATCAAATGCAAAAGTTTTATGAAATTTGGCCAACATGCCAATATAGGTAATCATGATTTCTAAAACTTAATTCCAAACCTTTTTCAATCAAAAAGAGACAATATAAGTTAAAAAGAAATTTTCTATAATGATTTTGAAGAAACAAATGGATTAGAATTAAGTTTAAAGAATTAAAACTAATGATTTTGTCATTAGGAAGGAAATACAGTATTTTGAGAGTTTTCTAACATATAGCTCACTCTAGGTTTTGAAGCATGTTAGAAAGTTTTCAAAAAGAATTAAAGTTATATGATTGAAGTTTTAGGTAAACAGAAATTTTATGGATAATTTAGGAAACCATTATTATGATATTCTAAACAAAATACTGTCAATTTTTAGTAATAGTATGTAATAAACATTTCACAACTTGGGGTAGATTTTATTTCTATTTCTTTTATTTTCTTTTATGTGTGACATCCTCCAAAGGGGTGTTACAAAAGACAGTTTTCAATCAAGGCATAATTCCACATTTTCTCCCTTTCTTTTCAAGCTTTCATCTCAAGCTTTTCTTTTATTTTATTTTCCCTTTTTCCTCTTTTTTTTTTAGAGGGAGAGACCTCATTTTCAAAACACATGATTCCCAATACAACATTCAAACTCAGATTGCTCCATTCAATATTCTAAATGATCACCGACAATGTATCATCATAGGCATCAAGAAAACAATTATACAATAAGCTCAAAATGGGCAACTAGTGGATGAAAGTGTAACAAATTCAGAAGGCCAGAAAAATACCTAAGATGCCTTAATCATATTCAAGCATGCAAACCAAGATTTCGCCTCAAAATGGTTTCAAATCAAGTTCTAGAGCACAAAATCAATGAGGAATGACCACTCAACACAACGAATGGGATGAAAAATCATATAGTGAATAAATCCCATACAAGCTCAAAACTCACTTTAAGAGGTTCAAAAATCAATGAGAAGCACAAATTCAAAGAATAAGCTAATTATCAACTATCAAGAAATCACCTCCACTATCAATTAAAGACAATGCATGTTGCCTACCACAAGAATCAATAAATTGGATTCCAAATCAATTATCATCTCAAAATCCCCAAAACAGAGGGGGACAAAGTTCAACCAAAAAGCATAAATATAAGATGGTGTGAAAATGCAACAAGAAAATGCAATACAAAATGAGATATGGGTATGCATGATAATGAAGATAAAAATAAAAATGAAAAATAAATACCCCCAAGCTTAGACCTTACATTGTCCCCAATGTAAAAATCTAAAACTATGGAAGGAATAAATGAAAAGAACTCACTGCGGTGGTGGAAAAAGGAGACGTGTAGCCATGAACTCGAACATCCGGTCTAAAACTCCATTTTTTTTTGGCCGACAGCTATATACATCCCCCTACAAAGGCTCCGAACTCAGGGAGGCACCAAAGCCGACTCAACAATAGCTAACTAAGAAACAAAAATAAAAAAAGTGTTAATCAATAAAAATAAGAAAATAAAGGAAAAGAGATAGAATGTTGGGTTGCCTCCCAAGAAGCGCTAAGTTATAGTCATTAGCTTGACTGTGAGTTTGTTCTATGCTCAGGTGATATCAATAGAGTGGTACTCAGTTCCCACTCCATCTTCATAGTGTTGCACTCTCTGGCCGTTTATTAGAAATGTCTTCTGGCCTTCTATCTTCACCTCAAGCACACCATAGGATAAGACTCGAACAATCTCATATGGTCCAGACCATTTCGACCAAAACTTACCTGGACAGAAATGTAGAAGCGAGTTATCAACAAGAACTTTATCCCCTTGTCTAAATTCATGCTTCTTAACACATTTGTCATCCCGCTTCTTTGGTCCTTTCTTGCAGGGCTTGACCTTCTCGAACTTGGAAGCAACCTTGGGCAAGGTCTCCTCTAATACAGCATGAGTCACAGATTCCTGCATATCTGAAAGTACAACTCTGTCCACATCATCAGTAGCATCTATGCGATTACATGAATTAGAGGAATTAAGATTTTTTTCAGAATTGAAAACATTAAAAACTACTTCCTCATTATTCAATCGCAAAGTCAATTTCCCTTCGTGAACATCAATAATTGCCCTTCCAGTGGTGAGGAATGGTCGCCCGAGTATGAGCGACATTTTAGCATCTTCTTCCATGTCAAGCACAACAAAATCAATAGGTATAAAAAACTTACCCATTCTAATAGGAACATCTTCCAAGATGCCAACGGGGCACTTGACGGACCGATCCGCCAACTGGAGTGAAATAGTTGTGGGTTTCAGCTCACCCACCTCCAACTTCTTGCACACAGAAAGGGGTATAAGACTGACACTAGCCCCTAAGTCACACAGAGCTTTATCAAAATTTGTGTTACCAACCAAGCAAGGAATAGAGAAGCTACCTGGATCTTTTAGCTTAGGAGGCAATTTATTTTGAATTAAAGCACTACACTCCTCAGTTAAAGCTACGGTCTTATATTCATCAAGCTTTCTCTTATTAGACAAAATGTCCTTAAGAAACTTAGCATAGGTAGGCATTTGTTTCAATGCCTCAGTGAAGGGTACATTAATGTACAATTTCTTAAGGACCTCTAGGAACTTCCCAAATTGCATATCTAGCTTGGCCTTAGCCAATCTTTGAGGGAATGGCACTGGGGGTTGGTATGGTTCAAGGGGTACATACTTAGACACCTTTTCATTAATTTCCTCTTCCTCTAAGGGTTGTGTCTTAGTGTCTTTTTCCTCATTCCCCTCATCTTTGTCACTAACCTCCTTATCCTTGGGATCCTCTAGGTTCTTACCACTTCTCAAACTAACAGACATGCAGTGTTCATTACCTGGATTCATTTCAGGCTGACCAGGAAATTTACCTTGTTGCCTATGTGAAGTGCCTGCAAGTTGGGCAATCTGAGTTTCTAACAATTTATTATGAATGGCCAAATTTTTAACTTTAGATGACAACTCTCTAATGGCCTCAGTCACAACTTGCCCATGTTGCCTAAACTCCTCATTTTGCTTAGCTTGACTCTCAACAAAATTCTCAAGAAGAGACTCAAGTTTAGAGTTTTGTACCATTGGAGTCCGGAAGAGGGTTTAGCACTACCTTGCCCTGCTTGGTGTTAACTATTCGGTAGGAGAAGTTGGGATGTGACTTCTAACCGGGTTGTAAGTTTGAGAATATGGATCATTCCTCCCTTTTGGTTGAAGTCATGGAAATTGTGGCATGATTCCACTTGCTCCACCGGTGCACCTTGTGAGAGCCAATTCCAACTTGGCATTCAACACCTATGTGTCCCCGTGCTCCACAAATCTCACAAAAATTGTTAGAGGCACCTATGGCATTTACATGAGCTTTTTTTTTTCAGCATGTCAAAATGTTTATTCAAAGAATCAAATTTTGACATAATTAAATCAACTCCGTCTACCTCAAACTTACCTCCCGAGAGTTTTCTCGGGTTATTACCTCTTTCATTTGCCCATTGGTGATGATTTGTGGCAACACTCTCAATGATCTCATAGGCTTTTGTCAGTCTTCTATTCATCAAAGCTCCACCAGCTGCGGAGTCTAGAGACACCTTCGAAGAATATTCTAGCCCATCATAGAAGGTGTGGACAATCAACCATTTTTCTAACCCATGGTGTGGGCAGGCTTCTAGCAAAGCCTTATATCTATCCCAAGCTTCCGACAATGATTCACCATCTTTCTGGACAAAGCTTGTGATTTGGGTCCTCAGATGAGCAGTCTTGGATGGTGGAAAGAATTTGTTCAAGAAAGTTTGCTCCAATTGGTCCCAAGAAGTGATGGTCTCAAATGAATTGACCTCAACCAAGCCCTAGCTCTATCTCTCAATGATAATGGAAATAGGCGAAGGCGAATAGCATCAACAGAGGCACCTTCAATCTTGAGGGTCTCACAGAATTCCAAGAACATATCCACATGATCGTTTGGGTCCTCTGATGGCAATCCTCCAAACTGGTTCTGCCTTATCATGGTGAGTAAAGCAAGTGGTATGGTGAACTATCTAGCTTCAATGTCTGGCCGAGCAATTCCAGAACGCAAACCCCGAGCATTAGGGGCTGCATACTCTTTAAGAGGTCTATTATCGCAGTGCAGCCATGACAAGCGTTGGCTCAAGTCTATCTCTTGCTCTTTGGCTTTGTTGTCTTCTCCTTCTGCGAAGGGTTTCTTTCAATTTCGTGGATCGCTTCTTCAAGAGTCCCAAAACATCTAGTTCTTCGCATAAACAAGAGAATTACCTGTAGACACTCAAAGAGAAAACAAGAAAGTAGTAAAAAGGTTTAAAATAATTAAATTAAAAATTTAACTGATATTCAAGAAGAACACAACATCCCGACAACGCGCCAAAACTTGATTGGGGTGAAATCCGCAAGTGTACGGTTTAGCCACGTCAAGTAATAAAAATATCGAATCCACAAGGACTATGTTTATGAATACCAATTAATTAATTAATTCAACTAAATTAAACAAAAGAGAATATAATTGTTGAACAAGAACGTAGAAACCAAACAATTAAATAAATAAAAGTTAAGACGCAAAAATTGAGAATAAAAATAGCAAAATGTTGAGAAAAGATTTCAGATTTAAGAAAGCTTCCAGATTGGGGTTAACCACAATGATACAAGACTCCTAATTGACAATCCTTTTATTAACACTTGAAATTCAATTGAAGGTGAATTACCCTAAATTAGTTAATGTTCCTTTTCAAGATACAAGAACCGTGCCCAATTAAACCAATTCCTACTCTCGTGGTAATTGAATCTAAATTGAATCCATTACGCTTTTTGGTAATTCATTAATCCTCGAAAGGCTAAACCTACTCTCGTGATTTAAACCTTAAGTTCAATTCTTATAGTTCCAACACCTAGGTTCACCTTTCAGTATGTCCTTAGATATCTATGAGATGCAAATAAGTGGTCAGCAAATTCACATGAATAATCACAATAAGGATTGAATCAACAACATTCAAGATTAATAAAAGGGGTAAACAATATCAATTAATCATCATCAATGTATCAAAGGGCATTGCCCAATCCTAGAAACAAAAGGAACTACTCAGACATGGAGAAGAAGAAACCAGAAATCAAGTTCCAAGAACATCCAAACCCGTAATCCTAGAGAGAAGAGAGGAAGATGAAGATCAAGAGCCTCCAATATGCCTCCTTCCAAACCAAATTCGAACCCTAATGTTGTCTTCAGAATATCTATATATACCCCATGGGTTAAAACTGGTTCAAGCCCATTAGAAAAGAGAAAAACGGACTTAAAAATCTGACACGCACACCGAACCACGGCCGTGGTGGGTACCACGGCCAGGCCGTGGTCAGTTCTGGGCTTAGAGTTCTCAACCAGACTCTCAACCACGGCCGTGGTGGCCACCACGGCCGGCCGTGGTTGTCTCGGACTTCCCTTTTGCTTTTTCACGTAGGCCGCCGATCCATGGCCGTGGTTCGGCCACGGGCAGGCCGTGGAACTCTCTGGAATGAGCTTTTTGTCCCAAATTGCTACCCTTTAAGCTCCAACTTCAATTGTGCAAGCTTTCCATCCATTTCAAGGCCAGTTAAGCACCAATCCTGCACAACAACACCAAAAACACCGCAGTTATTCGAACTAAAGGGAAAAACAAACAAAAAGGGAAACTAAAATGCCTAGAATGTATAAAAATGCATGCAAACACATGAACAAAATATGATGTTGTTTCACACACATCACTCCTCCAATTGCTTCTTTAATTCCACCAACTCCGCTGGCGACATCCGATACGGCGTAATTGAGATAGGACCTGCTCTTGGTACCAAATCAATAGAAAACTCAATTTCCCTCTCAGGTGGCAAACCAGGTACGTCATCAGGAAAAACCTCTGGAAATTCATTGACGACAGGAATAACATTCACATCCTTCTCACTCTTCACTTCTAGATAAGATAATAACATATATCCCTGTGCTCCATCTCTTTACAATGACTTGACTTTAATAGCAGTCAAAAATCCAGAACTTTCTTCCTTAGGAAAAACTATGGTTTGTTTGCACAATCTATAAGGATATGGTTAGAAGATAACTAATCCATTCCTAATATTACATCTATCTCCGCAAGAGGCAAACAAATCAAATTGACCGAAAACATACGATCCTTTATAACAACAGGACAATTCAAACATATCTTGGATGTAACTACAGGTTTAGCAGTTGGTGTAGACACAACCAATTGAAAACTCAGAGAAGTCACAGGTAGTTTCAATCTTTCCACATAATCATATGCAATAAACGAATGTGTTACACCTGAATCATATAACACAGTCAGAAGATTACATTCAATGACACCTTCCCCCTGAATAAGATCCTCAGACTGAGAAGCTTCAGTTCCAGTCATTGTATATACTCGCCCTCCTGACCTTGGATGATTACCTCCTAACCTCGGCTGATTAGCACGAACACTTTTCATAGCAGGTTTCCTTTCCGGCTGAGTACAATCCCTAGATACATGTCCAGGTTATGTGTAATTAAAATAGATTGTCCCTTTGATTAAGCACTCCGTAGAAATATGACCACTCTTTCCACACTTGAAACACATTGGCGTAAACGCCACTTTCTGACCAGCTCTATTACCACTAGCACTTCCCCCAATAGGTGGTCGTTCAGGTTGATTTCTTAGTGGTTTCGAATACGGCTTGCGCTGAAACCGACTATTATTACTGTTACCTCCTCTCTGAAACCTCGTTTGTCCAAAATTACGGTTCCTTGGATCCCGTGACGGCTGCAACTCCTCAAGTCGTGCACAAGTATCCACCAAAGCATGAAATTGATTCATCTTCAAGGGTAACACTCCTCGTCGCAATTCTACCCTCAATCCTTCCTCAAATTTTCAACATCTCCACCCATCATTCGGTCGGGTTTGAGCATAATTCGAAAACTAAGACAAACTCTCAAACTTAGAAGCATACTCATTAATAATCATATTGCCTTGACGTAAACCAAGAAATTCCATTTCCTTGGTATGTCTAGCACTAGCAGGAAAATACTTATCCAAAAATACTTCAAAAAACACCTCCCAAGTAATTTCAGTTCCTTCAGCCTGCAATAATCGACGGGTCCCTTTCCACCAATTTTCTCCATCCCCTCTCAGCATAAAGGTAGCATACGTCACCTTCTTATCATCAGCGCATCCCATTCCTTCAAATATCTTTTCCAAGTCTTGTATCCACAGACTTGCCTTCTCAGGATTAAGCTCGCCTCTAAACTGTGGCAGGTTGTTACGCCTAAACTCAGATAAATTTAGGGCATCAGTAGTAGCATCTTGTTGTTGAGTTGCTCTCTCATTTTGTTGAGTTATCACTTCAACCATCTGCTGCATAGCCTCCGTAACTGCAATCATTGGGTCCACATTACGGTTCACGTTCGCACGTGTTCCTCTTCTGCCAGATATCTTCTTTCTTCAATCATTACAAAACAAAATTAGATACATCCTTTCAGAAGTAAATCATAGAGAATCACACAACACAAGCAAAAACAGACCCAACCACAACCCCAAAAGACTCTAACTTAGGCTCTGATACCAACTAATGTAACACCCTTGTGGGAGTGCCACATTTATGATGCAATAAAATAAAATCTACCCAAGTTGTAAAACATTGGTTACATAAATAGTATGAGTTGTAAAAAATTTTTCTTTTCTTTTATACAGAATATTACTAAATAAAATAACATGGAATATAAAGTGAAACAAACTAATATCCCACTTATAATATACATAAGAATTTGTTTTAAGTTAAGCAAATAATTTACAACTACAAAATATTTAAAGAAAACAGTAAAGAGTTCATATACAACACTACATCAAAAAGTGCCCAAGTGCACATCATAGATATCTAACCCTCTGAAGGATCACTCTCAGATTGAACTTCAGGTGATAGGTATCCAGGATGTCTCGCAGCTCTACGGACAGGGATCCACGCTGTCGACACTATACTGATCTCACTAGGGATACGGAACATCCCTCCCCAGTGACGCCTCAGATCCAATGGCATCTCCAACTGTAGGTACAAAGTCATAGTAAAAGCAGGCTCAGCATCAAACTCTGCTCATAGGGGCACAGTCAGTCGTCCCAAGTAAATAATTGATCCTCGATCCTCGCGCAAACGCCAGGCCTCAGAGCCTCCGTGAAACTCCAATCTCACGAACCCAAGAAATCCCGGCAACGCCATCCTCAAAAGTCAATCTAGCAGGTATGGATGATCGGATGGTTCGCAGTCGTCGAACTGATCCTTGGCTTCCTACTGCTGCTCCTCCTAAGGATACTCACAATTTTGAGGTTGTTCCTCTTCCTCAAACTCTTTACCATATCAATTACAATACAGAAACAATACGTATAGAGAGGTGAGATAATCATACATCAATACTAGCATGGCAAATAAGAAAACACCAAATACAACAGATATAACAATTTATACAATAAAGCATACTATAGCATCATAAATAATAATACACTTTAATACAACAATTTTAATACAACAGTATCAAATAATATCACAGATAATAATGTTATGATGCATGACACAAATGCAAATGAAATACGACTCGTTCCTACTCCATGGAGCTAGACACAGATATCAGAGAGAATGACTCGCAAAGATCTATCAGTACCTCAGGCTGCCCAACCAAACTATTGCACTGTCTAACGTTGTGTCTATAGCCCACTGTCTAATCATCGTGTAGTAGCACACAATCCAAACATCATGTAACTACAGACATTGTACTAAAATAGTCTTTACAAGATCTTGATTAAGTATAGTGTGTGTCAAGATCACTAGTGTGTTACCAATTACTACGGCCCAGAGGAGCGACCAACTGTCCACATGTGGAATACTCCGCACACTAATGCCTCCAAGTCCATACAAAGAAATGAACCACACTACGCTTATCACACCGACAACACGGTGTGAATTCGCCTCGTCAATCAAATCACCAATTATTAATCAAATTGGCATAACTCAATACATGAATAAAAATAATAATTACTAATTTACCCTTAGCTTCAAAATATTCTCATATTTACGCAAATGCCCTCAATGGCAATAATCTCAAATACAGTACGTTCCCACCTGACGTACCATATTTCCACATATCCAAAATATAGTACGTTCCCACCTGACGTACCATATTTCCACATGTCCGGGTCCACCACTTTGGCCCGACAGTAAAACTTGTTGTTCTAATTAATCGCGTAGAAATTTTATCGCGTTTTCACAATTTTGCCATTTTTACAAACATTTTTAAATCGCGTAAATATATTTTGCTGTTTTTAAAATCGCATAGTAATTTTATATCTTTCTCTCAATTGCATAAGATTTTTAAATTGTTTTCTTGATTAAAACGTTTTAAAATCTCTGTTTTAAAACTACGTAAGCTATTTTCACTATTGTAAAGCTACGTAGAATAATTTTCCTTACGTTATCAATATATTGGAAAACGTTCTCTTTTATTTGTCTGTTTTTAATAAATTTTGACAGCATTTTGTCTATAAATTCTATTAAAAATGTATTTCCTACGTTTTTACTCTAAAAATTCGTTTACTTAGTTTATTATTACTAAATCCACTTTAGTAATTACCACTATACTTAAAATTTCAAAAGTAAGTATTTTTCAAGGGTTTTATGTATTTTTCTTCTATATCACATTTCTAATAAAAATTTGTTTACTTCTTTAAATCTTGGAAATTCATTACAAATACATTCTTTTTAGGTAAAACATCAACTCTGCACTTTAGAAATTAAGTTTTGGATTAATTATATATTTGTTAGGCATGTTGGCCGAAATTGATAAAACATTGGCATTTGATCTTTAGATCATTTTTCTTCTTCTAAATCATTTTAAAATTCTTTAATTTACCTAAATCCATTTAATCCTTCCTTTAGAAAATGGTTGAGAACATTTTGGTTCTCTTTTCTTTGTTGAAGCCGTGAGCCTCTCTTTGTGTTCTTTGGAACACTCATGCAAACCTTACAGGTTATTCATATCCAAAGTAACAATCATGCATATATCACACATGCAATATATTTCAAAGCTTGTAGACATGCATACAAACAATATCAAACACTAGTAGGAAAGCTTTTAAACAATCAAACACAAGTGAATCCTTATGGATTCTTCACACACATACAAGTCCATTTTCTCATCACCACACATGGTTGATGAGATTAAATCTCCCTCTTACCTTAAAGGAAGATTAAAACCTCTACTCCTTCTCCTAGTGGTTTCGGTTTCACCTCTAAGAAAACCTAAAGATCTTAAATAAAAATTTCAAGAGTTAAAACTATAGGAGAAAATTATAAACCATGGATAAATCATGGCTTAGAACCTTGAAAAAGAAGTTAGAAATGAAAAATAAGGATTTTCACCTTCTAGGAAAAATCTCCAAAGTAATTTTCCAAACTCAAGATGATAGATTTTGGAAGAACTCTCAACTAGAGATGTTCTTAGAATGGTGTTTAGGATTGGAAAAGTGAGTTGGATAAAATTTTTGAAGGTTGGAAGATGGTGCAAGGTGGTGTGGCCAAATGGTTCAAGAAGAACAACAATGGTGGGTTTTGATTTTTGGAAGAGAGAAAGTGTAGCAAAGTGTTGGAAAATGAAATGAAAATACCCTCCAAAATGGTGCATGGCCGTGTAACACATCCAATGAAGAGATGGCCTCTTTGTTTGACTTCCAAGACTCCATCCAAGCCTTAGAATTTATCAAGGGTTGAGATCAAAACTTGGTCTCCAAGCTTGTCTCCTATTGGCTCATCCAAGCCTTGTCATAAGCCTAGTCACATGCAATGTCATTTGTTCTTGAAGATTCCTCCCTAATGGTGATTAATTAGCTACTAATCCCATTAAGCTTCTAAGCACACTTAACCTAACTTAATTAGGAAAATTAGTTACATTACTAATTAATTAGCATTCTTATAATCTAAGCTTCAAGAACCATTGATCATATCAAGGGTTAATATTAAGTAGTGATATGATCAAATCTAAGCCATTAGATCTTATTTCCATGAAATTCTAGCCATTAGATTCATCTTTAAGGATAAAGGGTCAAGATCTTCTCTACATTCTTCTCATCCAACGGTCACAAATGATTCCAATCATTTTTTTGTGAGACCAATCTCCACCATCCATTAAATCAATGGTGGATATCCAAGTCCTTCATCATTAAGCTTATCCTTACAACCATAGATTAGATCAACGGTTGATATTCAAAACTAAACCTTCTCATCCAACGGTGTAAATCAAGTCAAGCCCTCTTTGTTGACTTAATTCCTATTGGCTTAAAATAAATCAAGCCATCAACGTTGACCACTTTAACTAAACGTAGGTCCCGCAAATCAATTGAGGGTCCTACAAACCAAAAGTGGGTCCCATAGACATTTTCGGGTCCACTGTCACTTTATTTATACTGACTAATAAAATAATATTATAATAATATAAAATTATTTTATTGCACAGTTAAATCCTAAAAATTAAAAGATTGATACATGTATCATTCAAAATTGGGTTTAGTAAGATCCCCCAGCTCCGAATAATTAAAATAAGATTTCTCCTAGAACATTTTCCCGACTCGAAGCAAATCACACAAGACACTCAAATATGAACATGAAACAGTCAAATAAATTTATATCATATAGAAAAAACATAAAACAGTACAATCAAGACATAACGGTCATTTATCCTAAAGTTGAGGTGTTACACTTGGGGTGTGTTAAGGCACGGCGGTCGACCAGTGGATATCTGTCTGTGGGCTATGGCTGGACCATATGCCACTTGGCGATGCAGTCTGTTGCAACGCATTGACGATACCCGACAAGAACACGATTCTTTTCGAAAGCTGGACAATTGTCTGTGGGCTAAGGCTAGGTGTAACACCCCAAAATTTACTTTTCTACTATCAGAATTCATTCTAAAATATTTGTGATTTTTTGGAATTTTTCTTGGAATTTTCTGAGAACGCAGAATATTTTAATATATTTCTCGTTTTACGTATGTACTGAGCGGAACCGGAGAAATGAGATATTTTCTCTGAAAACCTTGAACTATGGAAACGTCGACGGGAGATCTTACTAAATCCGAGGCCGGACACAGTTTACAAGGTTTCATATTTTTCGAGAAATTTTAACAGATGAAATAATAAAACACTGCAAAGAATTTATCTGTCAGATTTGTTAATGCTGACTTCTGCCAACTATAATTATGTCCAATAAATAATAACACGTAATAAAAATCATATTGCATTATTCAAAAATTACCTTGTGTCAAACCCCTTTTTAGCCTTATTTTCAAGAAAGAAGAAAAAGAGAATTTAGTTGATTAAAACCCCTTGTAGGAAGTTTCCAAGAAGCTTCCTATTTGACACATTTTTCTCTCTCTCCCTTCTCCACTCTTCTACGGTAAAAGCTATAAGGGAAGCCTAAGTAATTCCTCTCATCTTCCTAATATTACACTCTCATTTTTCTAAACCCCAAATACCCATTTCTCCATTCCCTCACTTCTTCTTTTCTTCTCCACCGTGCAACCACTCCTGGAGGCAGTCATCCTTTGCTTGCTTCATCATCAAGGATTCTTGTTTTCTTATACCATTCCAAGTCCTCTTTTGTTGCCATCTTTTGGTTCTTTTTCTTCTTTTTCCATTTTTCTTCCACTATTGAAGCTAAAGCTTGGAGCTTTAAGGTAAAACCTTCAACTTTCTTCCATTTTTCTTGCTATTTTCGTTTCTCTTGGCCACCTTGGTGACCAAGAACCTATTTTTCATGGTTTGAGTGGACATTGTGGTGATCACTCACATTGGAGTTTTCTTGAAGGGGGAAAACGAAAATCTAGGGCAAGAAGGAGTGGCACATTGTGTTGTCTTCCAAATAGGTAAGAGGGAGATGATCCTTTTCAACCAACCTTGGTAGTAAGGGAATGTCTTGTATGTGAGTTATTGTTGATTTCTGAATCCATGTATAAAGTTCTCTCATTTTTATGTTGTTCTTCATGATAGTGCATTTTGTTGGGTTTGTATGATTTATTGATGCCTCTTGCATGATTTGAAGGTATATTTGAGTAACTTGTTGATTACATATGATAATGATTGGTTTAGTTTGAGTTAAAGGACCTGGAGGACTTTGTTTTCTGCAAGTTTACGCGTGGTAATCGATTACACGGGGCTTGTAATCGATTACCAAGCTCTTAAGGATACGAAATCGTGATTCTGAAAATCTGGTAATCGATTACGTCTTGAGTGTAATCGATTACAGAGATTCTGTTTAGCTTGTAATCGATTACAAGAGTGGTGTAATCGATTACCAAGCCTCTGATGTCACGAAATGGTGCTTCTGGGAATCACGTAATCAATTACAACTAGTGGGTAATCGATTACGGAGGTTCTGTCTAATTGGTAATCGATTACCAGGGCTGTGTAATCGATTACCAGGGCCTTGAAGTTACGAATCGTGGTTCTGGAAATCACGTAATCGATTACAATGAGATTGTAATCGATTCATGAGAGATTCGTTCTCCTCTGTGTAATCGATTACCAGGGTGATGTAATCGATTACCAAGACCAAAAATGAGATTTTTGAGCTGGAAATGATTAAGATTGTGGTTCTTTGTCCTTTGTAACTCAAACATAACCTAAAAACCCTGGATTCAAGGATTTTACTTTACTAAATTGTGATAGGAATGTGTATTCATACCGATAGAGAAGAAATGATTTTGAATATGGAATTCTTGGATCCATGACATGGAAATTGTGGTGTGTGTGTGTAATGAGGAATATATATTGATACTGAGAATTATTGATGCAAGTGTGATTTCCTATGTGGGTTATGCACCATTGATGTAGTACTCAATGAGATAAGAATGATGATGTGCCATTGAGGCAATGTTTTAATAAATGTATTGTTGATATGTCATGTTGGACATTGAATAATGCTTATGTGCCATTGAGGAAAGGCTTATGTTCAATGCATCATTGATGAACATACATGATTGGACATTGTGTCGTCATGCATGTGTTGTCCGTTGGACATGGTTAGTAAGGCGATGTATGCTGTAACACCCTAAACTTTTGGGATATTACTGTTGAGTCCCGAATGTACTGTTTGATGTTTTTCAACTTTAGGATAAATGACGGTTATGTCCTTTTTACCTTGTTTGTTGTTTTTACGTATGAATTCTTGCTTTATAATCTTGTCTATTATTTTATTTGGACTTTTTGTGTGATTTGCTCAGGGACAGGAAAATAATATTTTTTCGGTAGGAAAATCTTATTTTAATTATTTGGAGTCAGGATCTTACTAAACCCAATTGAATGATACGGTTAGTAATCTTTTAATTTTTAGGATTTTATTGTGAAATAAAATAATTTTATATTATTATAATATTATTTTATTAGTCAATACAAATAAGCCGTAATGGACCCGGAAATGTTTTGCGGGACCCATGTTTAGTGAAAACTTAATAGGATTAGTAGCTTAATTAAACATCATTAGTGGTGGAACATTCAAGAGCATGTGACTAAGCTGGATGACTAGGCTTAATTAGTGATTAAGCTTGATGACAAGGCTTAATGACAAGGCTAGGATTAACCAATGAGAGCAAAGCTTGGTGATCAAGTCTTAATCCTCACCATTGATCAATTCTAAGGCTAGGATGGAGCCAAGCTAATGGACACCTCTCTTGCCTTCATGTCTACGGCCATACACCTTTTGGAAGGCCATTAATCACTTAATTTTAATGCATTTTCTCTCTTTTCTCTCTTCCAAAAACACAACTCCATTGTTGTTTCCTTGTGAAGCATTCGGCCAAGAACCCTAGTTCACCATCCATCCACCCAAAATTTCTTCTAACTAACTTTTCTAAACCTAAACACAATTCTAAGAACATCTCTAGTTGAGAGTTCTTGCAAAATCCATCATTTGGAGCTTGAAAATCTACTTGGGAGATTTTACCTAGAAGGTGAAAATCTTTGTTTTCCATTTCTAAATTCTTTTTCAAAGTTCTAAGCCGTGATTGATCCATGGTTTAAGCTTTCTTTCATGATTATAATTTGTAGAATTTTGTTTAAGCTTGTTAGGTTTTGGAGGAGTGAAAACCGAAACCCTAGAAAGGAGTGAAAGAGTATTTGTCTTCATTTAAGGTAAGAGGAAGACTTAATCTTATCATCCTTGGGTGGTGGTAAGAAAATGGAAATTGTTTGTGATTGTAGAATTCATAAGGATTCATTTGTGTGTTTGTTAATAGCTTTCGTATTTGTGATTTGTATTAATATGCATGTCTACAAGCTTTAAAAATTGTATGTGTTAGAAATGCATGTGTAAATAGTAGGATGTGAACAACATGTCAAGGATTGCATGAGTGTTCCAAAGAACACACCTCTAAGGCGCATGACCTTAACCAAAAAGGAGAACCAAAATGTTCTCAACAATTTTCTAAAAGAGTGATTTAATTGACTTAGGTAAAAGAACAAGATGCAACATGATTTAGAAGAAGAAAAATGATCCAAAGATCAAATATTAAAGTTTTGACAAATTCGGCCAACATACCTAAGTTGAATATTTTGATTTCTAAAATTGTTTTTCAACAAAGGTTAGGTAATGATACTAAAAGGAATTTTATTACAATGAGTTTTAAGGAACAAAAATGATTAGAACAAGTTTAAAAAGTTAAAACCAATGATTTTAGTGGTTAAAAGTAAATACAGTAGCTTTTGTGAAATTTCTAACGTATAGCTCATATTGTATTTTGAAGCACGTTAGTAGTTTTCAAAAGTGTAATGAAATGGTTGTAATATAAATAAAAGGAATTTTTACGGAAAACTTAGAAAATCATTGTTATACATTTTCTAAGAAAAATACTGTCAATTTTTGCTAAAAACAGACAAATAAGATAGAAAAGATAGCAAATATAATTTATACGGTATGGAAAATATTCTACATAGTTTAAACGTACTAAATATTATTTCTGTTTACTTAAACAGTAATTTTTAAGGAATTCAGACAAGAAAATAATTTAAAAACCTTACGCGATTGAGAAAACGTATTAAAAACTCTACACAATTTTAAAAACAGTAAAATATATTTACGCGATTTAAAAACGTTTGTAAAAGCGATGAGATTTTGAAAACGCGATAAAATTTTTATGCGATTGACGAAAATAGCAAGTTTTACTGCCGGGCCAAAGTGGTGGACCCGGATAGGTTGTGAAACAGTATTGTCAGGTGGGACGTACTGTATATAAATAGTATTGTCAGGTAGGACGTACTATATATATATATATATGCGATTTGCCAGTGAGGGCATATTTATAATTTTTGCCAGTGAGGGCATATTCGTAATTTTTGCCAGTGAGGGCATATTTGGAAATTTTATCATGCATTGAGTCATGCCAATTTTCGTGGATTGATTCACAAGGTGAATAACATCGTGTTGTCGGTGTGATAAGCTTAGTGTTGTTCAACTTGAATGAACTTAGAGACATTAGTGTGCAGATTATTCCATTTGTGGACAGTTGGTCGCTCCTCTGGGCTGTGGTAACTGGTAACACACTAATGGACTCGACACGCACTATACTTAATCAAGATCTTGTGAAATCTATTAGTGCAAGCCTGTAGTGACACGACGTATGACAGTGTGCTGCACCACTATGCTATTTCAGTGGGCTATAGATGCAACGTGAGACAGCGGAATAGTTATTGGGCGGTCGACGGTACTAATAGATTTTGCGGGTCGTTCTCTCTGATGTATGTATTTTTAGCTCCATGGAGTAGGGTTGAGTCACATTTCATATATTTTTATCTCATACATTTTAATGCTATTTATCTATAACATTTTATTTATCTGTATCATTATTTATCTGTACCATTATTTATCTGTGCTATTTTGTCTATCTGTACCACTATATGTTGTTACATTGCGTTCTGTGTTACATTACATTTGTGTTATCTTATATTTTATTTATGCTATTATAGAATGCTATATTGTATGAACTGTTATACTTGTTGTATTGTCGTTTTCTTATTTTACCATGTTTGCGGTGATATAGATTGTCTTACCTCTTTCTTGTATGTGTTATTTGTATATTTTGAATTATGTGTTAAAGAGTTTGAGGAAGAGGAATAGCCTCTTGAGTGTGAGTATCCTGAGGAGGAGGAAGATCAGCAAGCCGAAGATCAGTTCTACGATCAAGAACCATCCGATCATCCATATCCTTTGGATTGATTGTGTGGATATGACGCTACTAGGATTCTTTGGATTCGTGCAACTGGAGTTTCACAGAGGCTCTAAAGCCTAGCATCTGCGAGAGGATCTAGATTCGGTGACGTATGTAGGACGTCTGACGGTGACCATACGTACTGAGTTTGATGGAGTACCGATCTTTTCTACTTTGCTGTATCTACATGTGGAGTTGCCGCTATCTCTTAGGCGTCATTGGGGCGGTATGTTTGATGCGCCTAGCGAGATCAGCAGCGTATCGACTGCACGGACCCGTGTCCGTAGAGGGTCGAGGCATCCTGGATATCTATCACCTGAAGTTTCATCTGAGAGTGATCCTTCAGAGGGTTAGGTATACATGATGTGTACTTGGGCGCGTCTGCGTTGTATATATTGACCTTTTACTGCTTTGTTTACTGTTCTGTTTTAGTTTTAAATATAGGTAGTTGTACATTACTTGTATAATCTAAGATGAAACCATATGTATATTATGTGTGATGATAGTGTGCTTATTTTATGTTCTGTGTTATTTTATCTCGTAATATTCTGTTTAATCGGAAAAATTTTACAACCCGTATTATTACATAATAAATGTTTTACAACTTGGATAGATTTTTTTTATCTTTCTCTTATTTTATTTTATAAATGTGACATTCCCATAAGGGTGTTACATATGCCTAGGAGTTTGAATAACACCTATGTGCGGGTGCGAATAGACTAAGCGTAGGTGTCATATGTTGTTGACCCTAGGGGCGTCGGGGTGTGGGTGTCTCACAATAGACAGTGGTAGCTCCACTGGGGCCGTGGGATAGACCAATGCGATACACCGACGATCCTGCCTGAGACGCTGTCCTATGTCGCGATCAACTGTTGAGGTACCATGTATAAGCCATTGCGCAAACAATTTTATGAAAGAGAGCACACTATATTTTAAGGCTACTGAGATATTGGTATTACTCCTTGATCATTCACTCCGAAAATGTTTACGTCTAGCTCCATGGAGTAGGAACTTTGGTACCCTTGTTGCATTGTGAGTTGTCAGTCACATGGTCCATTGAGCATTTATGATTGGATAACGTGTTTACTATTATGATTGTGATATTTATTTGACTCTTGGTAATGCTAATGTTGCTAGCTGGCTATGGATAATGTTAACTATTGATTTCGCTATTTTACTCTTATTAATTGCTTTCATGTATTACTGTACTTGTATGTATTAACTGTGTCTTGTGTGGGCGTTCGACGCCATTTATTTTCTTACTGTCATGTTGGTACTGAAAGCTGGAAATCTCACCTCTTTCGGTAATTTCTTTATTTTGTATTTTGGTTGGATCGTGTGCTCTCGAGAAGACGCTCGTGAGGAGGACAAGGAAACCACTGAGTTTCAAGGTTTCTGGCCTTATCTCGACTGAGATCGAAGTTGTTGAGGATGTCATTTCGACTCCAAGGACTTTTTGGCTACGTGCGGATCAACTTTCTTGGAGGTCCGGACTGTTGGCATATCAACGTGCAAACTGATCGATGTGTATACCACGGCGATGTGATGGTGTCCTTAGCGTGGAGACGTTATGACGCTCCTATTCTGGATTTTCATGCTTTTGTATGGCTGGAGTTCTATATGCCGGTGAGGGACATGTGGGGTGAAATGTATTATACCCCTCGTGAGGATTCCTTTTTGTCTACTGCCCGGGCTCCTGCCCACTGTTCTGTCATCCCGATGGATGTCTCGTTGGATGACGAGAACCCTGAGGAGGATCCATCTACGGTTCCTTCTCGTTCCAGGCAGTCTTCGGGTTGGTTTTAAATTGATGGCTACTGATGGCTATCCGTTTATTTTGAGGGAGCCTGACGTACTACTGGATTAGTGGGTATATATTTGTATCTCTTGGGGTAGGTACACATTTTGCTTCTTGTATATCTTTTTGGAAATGTAATGTAAACAGGCTTGTATTTCTGGTACAAAGTGTGTAATTATCCATATTGTAAATAGTCGTATGTTTCATTCCACATTGATTGCTCTATGACCTTTTTGACAAAAGTTTTATTGGTAAGAGGAACTTTTAATTTTAACCCAATCATGCGATATATTTACAAACAGATGTATACATACATTAAATGGAAGTTTTAACCGGATTTATTTTTTAAAAAAAAAAAGAAAAAAGAAAAAAAATGTTTAAACTTTCCGTAATCGTTTCACTATAGTGCGACGTTCCTTCTTCTTACCCATTATGACTTGGGGAGAAAAAAAAAGGGGGCGTTACACTGTCTTGGTATCAGAGCTCCTGGTTATGTTTCTTTGGGTCGTGTAGTTTTGGACTGTCTTATTTGTGCTGTGCCATTCTCTGTGATTTTGCTATTTGGTATTCAAATGAATACATCTGACTTTCTCTGTGTTTTGCGTAGTCTAATCCGAGATGGAACAATGGCTCGTCAGGGTGATATGGCTGCTGCGATAGAGGCAATACAGAAGATGGCTGAGGCAATGCTGCAACAGAACCAGCAAACAACTCAACAACAGGCTAGAGCTGCACAATAGCTAGAAGCTACGGCGGATGTTCAGAACTTAGAGGGATTTCGTCGTGCTAACCCTCCGCAGTTCAAAGGGGAGTTTGATCCGGAGAAAGCTACATTGTGGATCCAAGAGTTGGAGAAAATATTTACGGGTATGAATTGTGCTGATGATAAGAAGGTGACCTATGCCGCATACATGCTGATAGGAGACGCTGAACATTGGTGGACGGGAGAATAAAGGCTACTGCAAGCCGCAAATAGGGTGATAACTTGGGAAGTGTTCAAAGAAAGGTTCTTGAACAAGTATTTTCCTGAAAGTGCCAGGCACGCAAAAGAAATGGAATTTCTGAGGTTATGACAGGGAGGCATGACTGTGAGCGAATACGCCACCAAGTTTGAGAACTTGTCCAGATTTTTGACCTATTTTCAACGTCAAGCTGATGAAACTTGGAAGTGTCGGAAGTTTGAGGAAGGCCTGAGGCATGATGTGAAGAAAATTGTGATAGCCTTGAAGATTTCTCAGTTTTCTGAGCTACTCGACACTTGCTGCCGATTGGAAAGTGTGGAACAAGAACGTGAGGCGAGAAACAGAAACTTTGGGCTCATTCGGTCCCAAAGAGGAGGTGGTGGTAACTCGAGTCGTTATCAAAAGAAGCCTTATTCCAGACCCTCTGGAAGCCAACAACCACAAAAATTTCAAGGAGGAAGCCCAACCGGAAGCCCCGGAAGGATGGGTCAAAATGCTACAACTACTCCGAGATGTATGAAATGTGGGAAGGAGCATTTCACAAGGGACTGCACAATCAAAGGATTTATTTGCTTTCGGTGCTGGAAACCTGGTCATATTTCTCGAGACTGTAACCAGACCAAGGCAGAACCATCCGTTAATGTTGCTAAGACTTCTAAACCACAAGTTAGAGGCAGAGTCTACACCCTGAGTGGTGTTGAGGCCTCTGAATCCGAGGATCTGATACAAGGAGAAGGTATCATTGAAGGTAATCTTTTAATTATACTGTATGACTCTGGTGCTACTCATTCTTTCATTGCATATGATTGTGTGAAAAGACTTGGATTGCTAGTGTCTTCTTTGCTTTTCAATTTGACTGTTTCGACTCCTACTGCAAAACCTGTCGTCACTACTAAGGTGTGTCTAGGTTGTCCTTTAATAGTGGAAGGTCGAATCTTTTCTGTCGATTTGATTTGTTTACCATTATCCCAACTAGACGTGATATTAGGAATGGACTGGCTATCTGCCAACCATGTCTTGTTAGACTATTCCAGAAAAACAATAGTTTTCCCTTTGGATGAGGATTCTAGATTTCTGACTGCCAACCAAGTGAAAGCTTTTCTGAAAGAAGGAGCTCGAGGATACATGTTATTATCTTCTTTGAAAGTCGAGAGTGAAGTTGATGTGGACGCAATCTCTGTTGTTCGAGAATTTCCTGAGGTTTTCCTTGATGATGTACCTGGTTTGCCACCAGAACGAGAGGTCGAGTTTACTATCGACTTGGTACCAGGAGCTGGCCCTATTTCTATAGCACCTTACCGTATGGCACCAGCAGAACTCGTGGAACTTAAGAAGCAGTTGGAAGAGCTCCTAGAGAAGCAATTCGTGAGACCCAGTGTGTCACCTTGGGGAGCACCTGTATTGTTGGTCAAGAAGAAAGATGGGACTTCAAGATTATGCGTGGACTACCGTCAGTTGAATAAGGTTACGATCAAGAACAAGTATCCATTGCTGAGGATAGATGACTTGATGGACCAATTGAAGGGAGCAGCTGTGTTTTCCAAAATCGATATATGATCGGGTTATCACCAAATCAGAGTAAAAGTGGAAGATATTCCCAAGACGGCTTTTTGTACTCGTTATGGTCATTATGAATACCTAGTGATGCCTTTTGGTGTGACAAATGCACCTGCGATATTTATGGACTATATGAATAGGATCTTTTGTCCTTACTTGGACAAATTCGTTGTTGTTTTCATCGACGATATCCTGATCTATTCACAAAGTCGCGAGGACCATGCTGAGCACCTCAGCATAGTTCTCCAGATCTTGAAGGAAAAAGAGCTATATGCGAAACTATCCAAGTGCGAGTTTTGGCTAGATGAAGTGAAATTCTTGGGTCATGTAATCACAAAGGAAGGAATTGCAGTGGATCCTTCAAAGGTAGAAGCCGTACTACAGTGGGAAAGACTAACTTCAGTTACGGAAATCTGAAATTTCATTGGATTAGCCGGATACTATCGGAGGTTTATTGAGGGGTTTTCCAAAATTGCGGGACCGCTCACTCAACTCACCAAGAAAGACCAAGCTTTTGAATGGACAGATTCCTGTGAAGAAAGTTCCCAAGAGTTAAAAAGGAAGCTGACTACATCACCAGTGCTAGTTTTACCGAATCCTAACGAACCATTTGAAGTGTATTGTGACGCTTTGTACCAAGGTTTGGGGTGC
The DNA here is from genome assembly GCA_029884605.1 of Ormosia emarginata. NCBI lineage: Eukaryota > Viridiplantae > Streptophyta > Magnoliopsida > Fabales > Fabaceae > Ormosia > Ormosia emarginata. The sequence goes on along the minus strand of JAQQTP010000056.1, from coordinate 5,466,842 downwards.
ATTCTTATGCAAAATGGAAAGGTGGTAGCTTACGCCTCAAGACAATTGCGAATGCACGAGAAGAACTACCCAACACACGATCTAGAGTTAGCTGTAGTGGTGTTTGCATTGAAGATATGGAGACATTATTTGTATGGAGCCACATTCAATGTCTTTAGTGACCACAAAAGTCTGAAGTACCTGTACGATCAGAAAGAGCTGAACATGAGGCAACGAAGATGGCTAGAATTTTTGAAAGATTACGATTTCCACTTTCAGTATCATCCTGGAAAGGCGAACGTGGTGGCCGTTGCTTTGAGTAGAAAGACGATTAGTGTTTCTACTAAGATGATTAGAGAAAAGGACTTGATAGAGTAATTCAGAGATATATGGTCATTTATAGAGTTAACACCGGGTAAAATCTGTATAAATAGGATCACTATCTCGAATGACCTGATGGATGATATTCGAGAGAAATAAAAGGCCGATAAATTCCTACAAGAAGAAAGAGAATTGATGAGGTAGGGTGGTGTATCAACATTGAAGGAAGGAAGCGATGGGACTCTGAGATTCCGAGGAAGGGTCTGTGTGCCTAAAGATGAAGACCTCAGAAAGTACATACTTGAACATGCTCATTCGAGTCAGTTGAGTATGCATCCTAGAATGACCAAGATGTATTAAGACTTGAGGAAGTTATTTTGGTGGCATGGAATGAAAAGAGATATCGCTAGATGCGTGTTGTCTTGTTTGGTTTGTCAGAAAACGAAGATTGAGCACCAAAGACCAGCTGGATTACTACAACCTTTAACTATTCCTGAATGGAAATGGGATAGTATCGCCATGGATTTTGTTGTCGGGTTACCAAGAACTAGGAAAGGATATGACTCAATATGGGTAATAGTGGATCGACTTACGAAGTCAGCTCACTTTCTGCTAATCAACATAAGATATCCATTGGAGAAGTTGACTCAGATATACATTGGTGAAATTGTCAGACTTCACGGGATACCCACGAGTATTATTTCCGATAGAGACCCGAAGTTTACCTCAAAGTTTTGGCAAAGTCTTCAAGAGGCTATGGGAACAAAGTTGCGGTTAAGTTCTGCCTATCATCCGCAAACTGATGGTCAATCAAAAAGAACAATCCAGTCGTTAAAAGATCTGTTGAGAGCCCATGCCATAGAGCAAACTGAAAGTTGGGATGAAATCTTACCATTGGTTGAATTCACCTACAATAACAGTTACCATTCAAGTATAGGGATGGCGCCCTATGAGGCTCTATATGGGCGGAGGTGTCAGACGCCTCTGTGCTGGTATCAAGATAGAGAACGACTTACCGTTGGACCTGAACTCATTCAGCAGACAACTGAGAAGGTTAAAATGATTCAGGAGAAAATGAAAACAGCTCAGAGTCGACAGAAGAGTTATGCGGACAAAAGAAGGAAACCTCTTGAGTTCGAAGAAAGAGAGCATGTCTTCTTGAAAGTCACACCTATGACTGGGATCGGTCATGTCCTCAAGTCTAGAAAACTCACTTCAAAATTCCTTGGACCTTACCAAATTCTTCGTCGGATAGGTCCTGTTGCTTACCAAATAGCTTTACCCCCTTTTCTTTCAAATCTTCATAATGTCTTTCATGTGTCACAACTCAAAAAATATATCCCAAATCCTAATCATGTCATAGCACCTGATTCCGTACAATTAAAGGAAAACTTGACTTATGAGATAACTCCTGTAAGGATTGAGGATAGGAGGACAAAACAACTAAGAGGAAAGGACATTGCACTAGTGAAGGTAATCTGGAACGAAGCAACTGGAGATGTGACGTGGGAACTGGAGAACAAGATGAAAGAGCAATATCCCGAATTGTTTTAAGGTATGAAAAATTTCGAGGACGAAATTCTTAATTGTTGGGGAGAGTTGTAACACCCCAAAATTTACTTTTCTACTATCAGATTCATTCTAAAATATTTGTGATTTTCTAGAATTTTTCTTGGAATTTTCTGAGAACGCGGAATATTTTAATATATTTCTCGTTTTATATATGTACTGAGCAGAACCGGAGAAATGAGATATTTTCTCCGAAAACCTTGAACTATGGAAACGTCGACGGGGGATCTTACTGAACCCGAGGCCGGACACAGTTTACAAGGTTTTACATTTTTTGAGAAATTTTAACAGATGAAATAATAAAACACTGCGAAGAATTTATCTGTCAGATTTGTTAATGCTGACTTCTGCCAACTATAATTACGTCCAATAAATAATAACACGTAATAAAAATCTTATCGCATTATTCAAAAATTACCTTGTGTCAAACCCCTTTTTAGCCTTATTTTCAAGAAAGAAGAAAAAGAGAATTTAGTTAATTAAAACCCCTTGTAGGAAGTTTCCAAGAAGCTTCCTATTTGACACATTTTTCTCTCTCTCCCTTCTCCACTCTTCTACGGCAGAAGCTATTGGGGAAGCCTAAGTAATTCCTCTCCTCTTCCTAATATTACACTCTCATTTTTCTAAACCCCAAATACCCATTTCTCCATTCCCTCTCTTCTTCTTTTCTTCTCCACCGTGCAACCACTCTTGGAGACAGTCATCCTTTGCTTGCTTCATCATCAAGGATTCTTGTTTTCTTATACCATTCCAAGTCCTCTTTTGTTGCCATCTTTTGGTTCTTCTTCTTCTTCTTCTTCCATTTTTCTTCCACCATTGAAGCTAAAGCTTGGAGCTTTAAGGTAAAGCCTTCAACTTTCTTCCATTTTTCTTGCTGTTTTCATTTCTCTTGGCCACCTTGGTGACCAAGAACCTATTTTTCATGGTTTGAGTGGACATTGTGGTGATCACTCACATTGGAGTTTTCTTGAAGGGGGAAAACAAAAATCTAGGGCAAGAAGGAGTGGCACATTGTGTTGTCTTCCAAATAGGTAAGAGGGAGATGATCCTTTTCAACCAACCTTGGTAGTAAGGGAATGTCTTGTATGTGAGTTGTTGTTGATTTCTGAATCCATGTATAAAGTTCTCTCATTTTTATGTTGTTCTTTATGATAGTGCATTTTGTTGGGTTTGTATGATTTATTGATGCCTCTTGCATGATTTGAAGGTATATTTGAGTAACTTGTTGATTAAATATGATAATGATTGGTTTGGTTTGAGTTAAAGGACCTGGAGGACTTTGTTTTCTGTAAGTTTACGCGTGGTAATCGATTACACGGGCTTGTAATCGATTACCAAGCTCTTAAGGATACTGAAATCGTGATTCCTAGAAATCTGTAATCGATTACGTCTTGAGTGTAATCGACACACGAGATTCTGTTTAGCTTGTAATCGATTACAAGAGTGGTGTAATCGATTACCAAGCCTCTGATGTCACGAAATGGTGCTTCTGGGAATCATGTAATCGATTACAACTTGTGGGTAATCGATTACGGAGGTTCTGTCTAATTGGTAATCGATTACCAGGGCCTTGAAGTTATGAATCGTGGTTCTGGAAATCACGTAATCGATTACAATGAGATTGTAATCGATTACAGAGATTCTGTTCCTCTGGTAATCGATTACCAGGGTGATGTAATCGATTACCAAGACCAAAAATGAGATTTTTGAGCTGGAAATGATTGAGATTATGGTTCTTTGTCCTTTGTAACTCAAACATAACCTAAAAACCCTGGATTCAAGGATTTTACTTTACTAAATTGTGATAGGAATGTGTATTCATACCGATAGAGAAGAAATGATTTTGAATATGGAATTCTTGGATCCATGACATGGAAATTGTGGTGTGTGCGTAATGAGGAATATATATTGATACTGAGAATTATTGATGCAAGTGTGATTTGCTATGTGGCTTATGCACCATTGATGTAGTACTCAATGAGATAAGAATGATGATGTGCCATTGAGGCAATGTTTTAATAAATGTATTGTTGATATGTCATGTTGGACATTGAATAATGCTTATGTGCCATTGAGGAAAGGCTTATGTTGAATGCAACATTGATGAACATACATGATTGGACATTATGTCATCATGCATGTGCTGTCCGTTGGACATGGTTAGTAAGGCGATGTATGCCTAGGAGTTTGAATAACACCTATGTGCGGGTGCGAATAGACTAAGCGTAGGTGTCATATGTTGTTGACCCTGGGAGCGTCGGGGCATGGGTGTCTCACAATAGACAGTGGTAGCTCCACTGGGGCCGTGAGATAGACCAATGTGACACACCGACGATCCTGCCTGAGACGCTGTCCTATATCGCGATCAACTGTTGAGGTACCATGTATAAGCCATTGCGCAAACAATTTTATGAAAGAGAGCACACTATATTTTAAGGCTACTGAGATACTGGTATTACTCCTTGATCATTCACTCTGAAAATGTTTACGTCTAGCTCTGTGGAGTAGGAACTTTGGTACCCTTGTTGCATTGTGAGTTGTCAGTCACATGGTCCATTGAGCATTTATGATTGCATAACGTGTTTGCTATTATGACTGTGATATTTATTTGACTCTTGGTAATGCTAATGTTGCTAGCTGGCTATGGATAATGTTAACTATTGATTTTGCTGTTTTACTCTCATTAATTGCTTTCATATATTACTGTGCTTGTATGTATTAACTGTGTCTTATGTGGGCGTTCGACGCCGTTTATTTTCTTGCTGCCATGTTGGTACTGAAAGCTGAAAATCTCACCTCTTTCGATAATTTCTTTATTTTGTATTTTGGTTGGATCGTGTGCTCTCGAGAAGACGCTCGTGAGGAGGACAAGGAAACCACTGAGTTTCAAGGTGTCTGGCCTTATCTCGACTGAGATCGAAGTTGTTGAGGATGTCATTTCGACTCCGTGGACTTTTTGGCTACGTGCGGATCAACTTTCTTGGAGGTCCGGACTGCTGGCATATCAACGTGCAGACTGATCAATGTGTATACCACGGCGATGTGATGGTGTCCTTAACGTGGAGACGTTATGACGCTCCTATTCTGGATTTTCATGCTTTTGTATGGCTGGAGTTCTATATGCCCGTGAGGGACATGTGGGGTGAAATGTATTATACCCCTAATGAGAATTCCTTTTTGTCTACTGCCCGGGCTCCTGCCTGCTGTTCTGTCGTCCCTATAGATGTCTCATCGGACGACGAGGACCCTGAGGAGGATCCATCTACGGTTCCTTCTCGTTTCAGGCAGTCTTAGGGTTGGTTTTAAATTGATGGCTACTGATGGCTATCCGTTTATTTTGAGGGAGCCTGACGTACTACTGGATTAGTGGGTATATATTTGTATCTCTTGGGGTAGGTACACATTTTGCTTCTTGTATATCTTTTTGGAAATGTAATGTAAACAGGCTTGTATTTCTGGTACAAAGTGTGTAATTATCCATATTATAAATGGTCGTATGTTTCATTCCACATTGATTGCTCTATGACCTTTTTGACAAAAGTTTTATTGGTAAGAGAAACTTTTAATTTTAACCCAATCACGCGATATATTTACAAACAGGTGTATACATACATTAAATGGAAGTTTTAACCGGATTTATTTTTAAAAAGAAAAAAAAAAAAAAAAAAAAATGTTTAAACTTTCCGTAATCGTTTGTGTATCGTTTCACTATAGTGCGACGTTCCTTCTTCTTACCCATTATGACTTGGGGAGAAAAAAAAAAGGGCGTTACACTGGGCATTATCTGTGGGCTAATTTGGAAGATTGCCTTTGGGTTAAGGCTGACAATTAACAGAGCATTCTTCTCGAAATTGTGAAAAACTCCATGGAGTAGGACATTGAGTCTATGTGCACATGCATAACATATGCATCATTATTGAGCATTGGTTATGATAACTGAACTATTGAATATCTGGAATATATTGATGGCATTATCATAATTATCAGTGTGATAATTGAACTGTTGAATAATACTGGATGATGATGATGATAAATAATATTGGTGGCATTATTGTTATTATCGTGTGAATTGAATAATGTTAATGGCATGATGATAATTATTATCTTTACATTATGATGATGGCATAATTATAATTATGGTATGATATATATGTATGATATATTGTTTGTGTTATCTCTGTGCTACCATGTTGGTATTGGCGTAGGTGATCTCACCTCTTTGTTATATTATTTTGCTGTGTCTGTATTATTAAAAATTATATAGTAGAAGGAACGAGTTGTCTTGGACATGACGGGTGGTAGATATTCTGAGATTGGTGACAACATGGAGGAGTGGTGATTCAGGATTCGATAGTGTGCAGTGTGAACAAGGAACAGATGTCTGATGCATCAAGATGGATACAAGAAGGAATAAGTATGTTAAGTTTTACCGTTAGTGTTGTACCGTGCTATTAAGTAAGACCCATGATGGGGTTTGCTACTGTTAAAAAGAGAGTCCGTTAGTTTTATATTTCTCTTTAAATTGTTAAATATTAATTGGTATCAATATTGTATATTTATCAGTTTAAATATATTTTCTGTAATACTTATGGATTTCAGTAAGTTTATGTTTTTGTAATAAGAAACTTTAAAACTCACCTTTTATAACTCAAACCTTTTATGAACTTCTTTACAGATTATAAGTTGGGAGTCGGAAATGTGATACCCAGAGGAGGGTGTTACATTAGTTGGTATCAGAGCACGGTATGAGTCTTTTGGGGTTTGTGGTTAGGTCTATTTTGCTTGTGTTGTGTTCTTTGTGTTTTGTTTTCCAAAAAGAAACAATGTTATTTAAAATGGATATCAGATCCATTGTATTTTGGTTCGTCCGTCTTTGAAGAAAGAAAAACGGCTTGTGGTAGATGTACGTGTGTGGAAGCGGAACGTGACACCAAAATATGGTTGCAACTACGGGAACAATGCGGAGGATAATTGATGTTATAGTACAACAAAAACAGAGAATCGCTGAACAGTAGAAGCTAGAAGTTGAGATTCAGGATCTAATGGAAGAGAATCAGTTTTGGAATATAAGATTTCGTAATTTTGGAATTGGGTATTCTAAAGGAGGGATATTAGGAAAGTAATTGATTACAACAGAAAACATATTTACAACCATTGGGAAATCAACAGCAGTAAGATGTGTGGAAGAAGGTACTTAACGAAGGATTGTACGTCCAAAGAAACAATTTGTTTTAAGTATGGAATGTTTGGACACATTTTCAAAAATTATGTTCCATTGAAAACAGAGTTTTCTGTTAGTAAAATCTCAGATAGTAGGGAGAGTCGATACTCTATATGGAACAGAGAGTGTTCTGAGCTGAAGACCTAAACAAGGGAGACTGTATTGTCGAAGGTAATTCTTTACCTATTCTTTATAGCATATGATTGAGTAGATCAATTATATGTTGGTGTTATCTGTGTCTTCGTGATATTCTAATTTGTTTATTTCTGTTTCCATTGCTAGCCTATCGTGTTACTTGAGTTATTCAAATCATTGTTATAGATCAAAACTTTGTGTTAGTTTGATCTGTTTATTTCTTTCATAAACAGATATGATCTTTGCAAGAAAGGATATTCCTATTTATATCCATGTCATAGTATCAGAGTGACGTAGCAGAAGCATGGTGGATCCTTCAAAGGTTGAAACAGTTTTTCAGTGGGAAAAGTCAAAGACTATGGAAATTCTGGAAAATTTCTGGATCGCAAGATTTCTCACCTAGCTTATCAGAAAGAATTAAGCATTTGTATGGACTGATGCATACAAGGAGAATTTTTAGGAGTTGAAATGTGTTTGAGTACTTCTCTGGTATTAATTCTGTCTAAAAACATACGCTACAACTAGTCAAAGTTTAAGATGTGTGCTTATTCAAAATAGAAGAGTTATAACGTATGTTTCAAGGAAATTGAAGTTACATGAGAAAAACTATTCTACGCATGAATGGGGGTTGGTAGCCACTGAGTTTATATTAGAAGTATGGAGATACTTTCTTTATGGAGTAACATTCAATATCTTCAGTAATCATAAGAGTTTAAGATATCAGTTTGATCAAGAGAAATTAATCGCGAGGCAAAGAGATTTTATTGGTTAGAATAATATGAAATGATGTAAGTGAAGATGCAACATGAGAACTAGAAAATAAGATAAAGAGCATTATCCATATTTATTCTGAGGGTGTGAAATCAGGTTTATCAAATTTCGAGGACGAAATTTCTTTTTAGAGGGGGAGTATTGTAACATCCCAAATTTTCCTATCTATTAGACAGTAATTTTGACAGTTAACAGAATTCTACTGTTTAGTGATTTCTGTGTACTGTAAAATTATTTTGAGTATTCCGTCAACGTATTTGATCGTTTTGAGTGATTTACTCCGTGTCAAGAAAATAATAATTTTCGTGCCAGGAGAAATCTTTATGTATTTATTTTTCTTGATTGTTAATTATTTTTAACAATCTGACTTGATTTTCATATGTTTTCTAATATTTGTGATTTTTGTGGATGATTATAAATTTTTATATTTCTCTGATTGTTTTTGGGCTGTCTATGGGCCCAGGGTGGCCTTACGTGGGCCCAGGTGGGTCCCTCAAAGTGAAAATTTTTCTACGCATAGAAAAATTTGTACTGTTTAGACGAAGATGGGGGATCTTACTAAACCTGAATCTGGAAACAGTTTTTAAAATTTTCTTTTACTGTGTTTTGTATTGTATTTAATTATTGGGCGATAAAAATACCGTAAAAATATTATTCGAAGGGTTATAGCAGATAGAAAAATAAATATTATACTACTTAAGTCAATATGATTGGCTTGGTCATCAAGCATTGATTTAATCAACGGTGGAGACTTGATCTTGATTTAATCAACAGTTGAGATTTAGTCTTACAAAGTGGCTAGGACCATTTATAGCCATTGGATGTAAAGTTTGAAGGAGTAATCTTGATCATTCATTTTGGAGATGCATCTAATGGCTAGGATTTCAAGGAGGAAAGATCCAATGGCCTAAATTAAGTCTTCTATCTAAGCGTAAACCTAGAAGCTACATTAAATCATAACTATTGATCTAATCAATGGTTAAGATTGCCTAAAATGGTGGCTAGGAGATTTGTTGCATTTCGAAGAATGCATGGAAGGGGGGGACAGTTTTGGTGCTGCATTTAGAAGCTAAAGCAACATTTGAAGACCATAATTGATCACCTTTAGTCATTATTGATCATTCTTCATCATTCTTGAATTTTCCTAAAGCAAAGCTCTTCAAAATTTTCTCTCCACCTCTACTCCATGCATGTTTCGGCCAAGGCACCCAAGACAACCTTCCATCACTCTTTAATTTCAACCAACCATATTTCTTGAATCCTTACCTTATTCTAAGCAACTTTCATGTTGGAGACTTTTTCTAAATCTTCCATCTTCAAGGAGTTTTTCCTAGAGCAAAGTTATAGGGTATTTGAGGTGAAGTGTAAGGAAACTTCATTTCTTCTCTCTTATTCATGTTCTAAGCCATGTTTGATCCATGGTTTATCTTGTTCAAGCTTGATTTACTAATAAATATATGTTTTGTTGTGTGTTTAAGAAATCTTTGGTGGTGAAGGACTTGGAAAAAGAAGCAAATCTAGGAGCTTTTGAGGTTCTTCAAGAGGTAAGAGGGAGATTTATCTCACCAACCAAGTATGGTGGTGAGAGATGGTTTGTGTATTTGATGGATGGTGAATCCATGTGAGGATTCATATCCATGGCCATGTAATAATTTGTGGGTGTTTATGTGCTTTGATTATTTGCCTATGCTTGGTATGATTTGCGTGATTTATTGCTTTGATTATGGCATGCTTGTGATATATATTTGAATATGTATATGTATGCCATGATTTGATGATGGAAAGGAAATTTATTTTTGGTTCCAAAGACTATGAGGAATTTCGGCTAAGACACCTCAAAATAGGTGTTCATAAATTAATATTTTTATGAATGATAAAATTGGATGATTAGAAAAACAAGGAAAATAAACAAAGGGTTTGTTTTTCAAGAAGTGGTGTTCATAGTTTTGAGAAGAATTTTTATTGATTTATTTTGTGTAAAAATAAGAATGGAATTTAAAGGAACTCAATGACATTTTTTAATAAGAATATTTTAAGTATTTTACAAATTATGGGTTTTAAATGAAAAGAGTAATGAGTTAATGATTTTAAGGATTTGTAAAGAAAGTAAAAATGAAAAATGAACAAATGATTAGATTTCAAAGACCAAGTGCTCACGGTTTTTGTAAAGAATTTTTAATGGTTTTGTTTGTGTAAAATCATATTGACTTAGAAGGAAAAATATTTGATGGCCATTGAAACCATGTACCATGGTTTGGAAGGCTTGTGAATGTCTTGATTTTATGAAACAAAGTGATTTTCAAAGTGGAAATACAATTGGATTTAGTACAAGGAATTTGGAAAGGGAATCAGAGTGTTTTATCACTTGAGAAATGGAATTTTCGTATGTGAATGGAAAAGAGAGGTTAGAAGTGTTTGAACCCCAATTTATTTTGAAGAGAATTGATTTTAGAATTGATTTGAGAAAAATGGAGAATATAATAGTGATTTGATATTTTTTAATCTATAACTCAATTTTTGGGTTTTGAAATGTGATGAGGAATTTTAAAGATTTGAAAACATTGATTTACATCAATGGAAATGGTGAAATTATGGAATTTATTATGAAAAGGATTTTCTTGAGTAAGAAAATGAGGAAAATAATATGAGAAGTCAATCTGCAGGGTATAGGCACATCGTCGACCCTTCCCAAGCCTATCTACCATCAGGAAGATAACCAAGACCAGAGATCTATTCTCTCTCCAACTTTCTCTGATATGAATGATGTCCATGATTAGTACACCATTCGTTATTGATAAGCCAACCCTTAAAAAAGACTTCTTTTCCGAGGCATGGACGCCTCAACGGGAATGGTTTTTTGAAAATTATAAGGGTGAAAAGAAAACTGAAATCCAAAATAAATGGTATACATTTATGGAAAACGTTAAAACCAATGTTCCTTTCTTTGACTGGTTTCATGCCTGTCTGACTAGGAATGGAATTCCCTATCCATGGAGCATCGGTCTTATGGTGGATCTGTCTGTTAACGTCTTAACAGTCTGGCATCGCAAGGACGAAACCCTTGTTAAATCCATTCTTCCTCCCCAAAGTTCTTATTTTCTGGATAAGAAAGATAAAAACAATAAACCTATCGTTCCCTCTCCATTCAAATCTAGAGCTGACGATGAACCCATAGTTTCTCATGATATTAAAAGTCTTATGGAATAAAACAATTATACAAACAAGTATCTCCAAGTCTTAGATGAGAAAATCTTAAACAAGGAACATAAGAATAAAGAAAAATAATCAGAAGATAAACCTTCAATTTCTGGAACTAAAACTGAGAAAACTGCAATCGAAAAACATATCTTCAAACCGTTTAGAGTTTCTAAACAAGTAAAAGAATCCATTAAACTTTTAAAAAACAAGAATTTAGGTAATCTGAATTCTAATCCAAATATTGATCTTGTCAATGAAATTGTTTCAAAACTTAACCGTATTCCGCCTGTTGACGCAGTCATCTTGGATACACCTCAATCTGAAACTTTTAGGGTTTCTAAACCCTTGAGCATCAATACACTCAAACAATATGATTCCCAGTCTGAACCAGATTGCCAATCTGAACAAAGTTCTGTAATCAAAGTCAACCCAGTTATCAGTAAAGTTCTTAACTGGAAAAATCCTTCTAAACTTTATTATCAACGAGCAACTCCTCCTGATCTGTTGCTTGAAGAACGTGATCCAACGTTTAAATCTTTTAGCGCCAACAATGTCTATGTCTGGGATATAGATGGTAAAACTGAGTATCAAATCCTTAATACTCTTCAGGAAATGACAATGGTCTTTACAGCTTATCAAACTTCCTATGACTGTAGTGATCAGGTTATCTGTGAAATCCTTATTGCTGGCTTGATTGGTCAACTCAAAGGTTGGTTGGATCATTATCTCACAGAAACTCAACGAAACGACATCCAGAATGCCGTTAAACTCGATCGAAAAGACTATCCTGTCCTTAGTGATGGCAAACTAATTCTTCATCTTGTAAATGCATTAATCTTTGCCATTGTTCAACACTTCATTGGTAATACAACTATCTGGCGTGATAGATCTGTTGAGCTTCTATCCAATCTTAAATGTAAAACCTTAGCTGATTTTAGGTGGTATCGTGACACCTTTCTTACTAGGGTTTATACTCGTGAAGACTGTCAACAACCTTTCTGGAAGGAGAAATTCCTTGCAGGTCTTCCTAAATCTCTAGGTGATAAAGTTAGAGATAAAATCCATGGTCAATCTCTTAATGGAGAAATCCCTTATGAGCAGTTGAGTTACGGACAACTCATTGCTTTCGTCCAGAAAGTCACCCAAAAAATCTGTCAAGACGATAAAATTCAATCTCAGCTTGCCAGAGAAAAGGCTCAAACTAAGCAGGAGCTTGGAAACTTCTGCGAACAATTTGGTGTTCCTTGTGCTAGGAAGAAGAAGACTAAACCAAAACAGATTCATCCACAAAATCAAAAATCTAAATATTTTAAGCATAAAGCTTCAACCAAACCTAGAAGACTTAAGCAAGAATTTAAGTCAAAACCTCCAATTGACAATGTCAATGTCCCTAAGAAACCCATAATCTGCTATAATTGTGGCAAACCTGGTCATATTAGCAAATATTGTCGGCTTAAGAAAAAGATAAAACCCTTAAATCTTGATCAAGCTGTTGAAGAACAACTTAATTACCTTCTTATCGAATCATCTGAAGAAGATTCTGAAAAAGAATTTTCTGAAGATTTAAATCAAATCCAGGATAATGATATCTCATTATTTGATGGAGATTCAGACTCTCCAGTGGTTAATGTTTTAACTAAAGAACAAGATCTTCTGTTTGAAGTTCTTAACTCTGTCCAAAACTCTGAAGAACGAAGTATCTTCTTACAAAAATTTAAATCAATCATTGAAGAGTCCTTTTCTAAAACCCTTAAGAATCTAATTCTTAGGAATAAATATGATCTTAAAGAAACTATAAAGAAGCTTGAAAAATCTTCTTCTAAAAAACCTGTCACTCTTCAAGATCTTCAATCTGAGATTAATAATCTTAAAATTGAAGTTAAAAAACTTAAAGAAGAACAACAACTTCATTCGCTTATCATCTCCCAATTAGGTGATATGCAATTAGATTCAGAATCTGAAAAATCTGAGAAAATTCCTAAAACCTTAATCTTAGCCAATCCTAAGATTCAAAATGATAATGATGCATTGTGTGACATTATCAATCAACTTAAAATCCAAAAATTCTTCATAAACATTAACATCAAAATTGATGATTTTGTCCTTAACACTGTTGTATTGTTTGAACCAGCGCAGATTCAAACTGTATTTTGGAGGGAATGGTTCTGACAAAGTACTTTGAAAAAACTACTGAGCGGCTCAGTACCGCTAGTGGATCCAAACTTAAAATACAGTACAAACTTTCATCCGCAACTATTGAGAATCAAGGTTTCCAAATTGAAACCTCTTTTTTGCTTGTCAAAAACCTCAAAGGTGAAGTCATCCTTGGAACGCCTTTTATTAGGGCTCTCTTCCCTTTGCAAATTTCTAAAGAAGGTATTATTACCCAACATCTTGGCAAAACTATATGTTTTCCATTTCTTAGAAAATCAATTATTAAAACTCTTAATCCAATTATTAATTTAATTAACAATAAACAAACACAAATAAAATATTTTAAAGAAGAAATTTCTTATAAGAATATTGAAAATCAGCTTTCTCAACCTCAGGTCCTGAAATGCATTCCATATTTTCATCTTCAAATCCAAAATTCAATCTGTTCTGACCTTCCTAATGCGTTTTGGGAAAGAAAGAAGCATATGGTTGATCTTCCATATGAGAAAGACTTCAACGATCGACAGATCCCAACCAAAGCTCGTCCTATCCAGATGAGTCTTGAACTTCTCGATTTCTGTAAAGTTGAAATCAATGATCTTTTATCTAAAGGTCTCATCCGTAAGAGTAAGTCTCCATGGTCTTGCTTTGCCTTCTATGTCAACAAAGCCGCTGAGATCGAAAGAGGAGCTTCGCGCCTAGTCATAAACTATAAACCGCTTAATCAAGCTCTTCAATGGATTAGGTATCCTATTCCTAATAAAAAAGATCTTCTCAAACGTCTTCATCCTGCTAAAATATTTTCTAAGTTCGACATGAAGTCAGGATTTTAGCAAATCCAACTCAAGGAGAGTGATCGCTATAAGACAGCTTTCACTGTACCTTTCGGGCAGTACGAATGGAATGTAATGCCCTTTGGTCTGAAGAACGCTCCTTCGAAGTTTCAAAGGATCATGAATGAAATTTTTAATTCATATTCAAACTTTACGATCGTATACATTGATGATGTTCTTGTATACTCCCAATCTATTGATCAACATTTTAAACACATTAATATTTTCATTAATGTAATTAAGAAAAACGGTTTGGTCGTATCAAAATCAAAGATCAACTTGTTTTAAACTCAAATTCGGTTTCTTGGTCATAATATTTATCAAGGACCTATTAATCCTATCAATCGGGTTATTGAATTTGCTGATAAATTCCCCAATCAAATTATTGACAAAAATCAACTTCAGAGATTGCTTGGTTGCTTCAATTATATCGCTGACTTCTTTCCTCAGCTAAGTAATCTTATCAAACCTCTGCATGATCGTCTGAAAACCAATCCACCTCCATGGTTAGATATTCATACAGGTATTGTCAAACAAATTAAATCTCAGGTTAAGTCTCTTCCATGTCTTTACCTTCCCAATCCTAAAGCTTTTAAAATTGTCAAAACTGATGCCTCTAACATTGGTTATGGTGGCATTCTTAAACAAACGTGTTGCAGACAAAGAACATGTCATTGCATATGCATCAAAACATTAGAATTTTGCTCAACAGAATTATTCAACTGTGAAAAAAGAAATTTTGGCAATTGTTTTATGCATTACAAAATTTCAATCTGACTTGTTAAATCAAAAGTTTTTGATTCGTGTTGACTATAAATCGGCTAAAGACATTTTGTTAAAAGATGTTAAAAATTTAGCTTCAAAACAAATTTTTGCTAGATGGCAAGCCATCCTTTCTGTCTTTGATTTTGATATTGAATATATCAAGGGAACCTCAAACACTTTACTTGATTACCTTACCCGTGAATATCTTCAGGGAAAGTAGCAGAATACCTCGAGGAGGCTCAACATCCTCATCATTCCCTTCTCGTGGAAGGGGTAAAGGTAAGTTAGTTCTTTCTGAATTAACTAAAAAACAATCTTCTGAGTCTTCTACTCTTCCAGAGTCATATACTCAGATTCAAACCTCTCAATCTAGTACCCACAAACAAACATTTGATGATTACCCCATTCAAACACTATAAGCCTTCCAATAACAAGGCCTTACCAAACTCCCCAGAGAATCATGGGCTGACATAGCCTCCCAGGATGACCTTGAAACCCTCATCCAAAAACAGAAAAACAAGGAAATTATTATCAATTTCCCCAGCAAATAGATTGTTATGTCTCAACCTTCCCCGGTTCAGACCCAAACAGGGTACATCACTAAAACTGATTTTACCCTTGCAGTTATGCAAATGGAAAGAGATTTCTGGGATGTTAATCCTAGAGTTGCTGCTGAAAGGATCTTTCCTAATGGATTCTTATTTAGACCTTTGTCTCTCATAAAAGACCAAAAATTTTATTCATATGTCTTACTGGCTACTGGATCTGTTTCACTGAAACATTTCAAAGAAAATGGAATTGTCCATTACTCGACTTGTCAAATTTTGAAATTTGTTTCTCCTACTGACTGGGGTCAAGCCTTTCACTTGACTAAAAAATTTCCAAAAAATTTATAACCCAATTGGTTATGATTACTTTGACTATCTCCAGGCCTGGTACAACATGTTCTGGATCAAAACTGAAGCTGATCGTCATTCTTGGCTTATCTATTTCAAAAGAAATGTCAAGTATGATTTCCCTAACTGGTTCGCGGCATGGTGGGCTTTCTTTGGTCCCATCCCTAACATCCTTCCGGCTGATGTTTTTGAAGGATTCAAGTACTTTGAGAAGAGATTTGATCGTGCCTCTGACTCTTGGCCTATTGAACTACATTTCTTCTCCAAGTTCTCAATCTCCTGGGTATGCTCGTGACAATTTATTTACCACAAAAATTTCCCTGGAATCTTGCCATCCCTAAACAGACAAGCTACAGTTAAATGGTGGCGTAAATTTGATGGTTCTCATGCCACTATTGACGGTGTAAAACAATGGTTTTGCCAAAACCAGAAGACTCTGAAGCCTGCTGACCCTGAAGTTAGCATCTTCCTTAACCAGAGAGCTCATGCTACTGCAGCTCTCAATGCATCAACTTCAAAAGAAGAATTTGAAGAAAATCTCAGAATTATTCTCCCGAATATTGAAGATGAGAAGTCTGAGTCTAAATCTAAAGACAAATTGGATTCTGGCTCCCAAAATATATCAGTTTCCAGTTCATTCAATCAAAATAAAGATGACTGTTTTGGTAAAGATCTTGACAGTCAGAGTGTCAATCTCAGCGATGATGAATAGTCATCCTTGCGGCTGGGTACTGTAGCAGGGGGTCACTGTTCACTGTTCACTGTAGCGGAAGTGGCAGAAAACTATTTGCTACTGTTCACTATAGCATGATTTTCATTTTACTGTTTGTAATAGTAAAATTTTGTCTATTTAACATTCTGTCTTCAGACTTGTAAGGCATTTGAAAATTTAGTCTTTCCTTAGTTTCTCTGAGCCTTACAGAGTGATCTGAGAGAGTGAGTTCTCCTCCCTCTTCCCTCATCTCCCAAAACTTGTAATCTTCAGTTTATTAATAAAGTTTCAATCTTTTCTACTTATGTAATTTATTCTTCTCTCTCATCCCTTCGCCGGATCTCGCCATCTTTGACGCACTTTCGGTTTTCACTTTAATGTTTTAATTTATTTACTTTACTTTTCTGTATTTCATTTATATGTAAGCAGTCCGTCTACATCCTACTTCTCTTTATCCTGCTCTCTTCTCCCCCTCCATTTTTCCCGTGATCTTCGTCCTATAACTCTGACTTACACTTCTCTTCTCATCCCTTCGCTGGATCACACCGTCTTTGATGCACTTCTGGTTTTCACTTTAATGTTTTAATTTATTTACTTTACTTTTTTGCATTTCATTTACATGTAAGCAGTCCATCTGCAACCTACTTCTCTCTATCCTGCACTCTTCTCCCCCTCCGTTTTTCCTGTGATCTTTTTCCTATAACTCTGGTAGGAAAGTAAATGAACGGAGTTTAAGTTGCTTTTATCTTATTGAACTGGATATTAACGTTGTTATATTATAATGCTTTGATATTTATCTGATCTGCTTATTTCTTTGTTAAATCATGTTATAACCTGTTAAAACTATAAATTATAACTAGATCTGGAAAGTACGCAGTATATGTTACCCTATCTTGGACTGGATGGTACATAATATCCGTGTTGGATCTTTGCTGTGGGGCAGTAGCAGTAAGTCCCAGTGGTGAAGGGCAGTAAGTCTAATTCGACGATGCTTCCACAGGAAGTGATAATTTGGGTACGGTGATGAACTTGGACCAAGATCTGGTAAATGCTTGCGGTGGATATAGATCTGGACATAATTAAGGACTTAAAAGGTTAAAATATGATTTAATAATTGATAATCACCTCAGATCTAAATCAAAGTATAAAATAATCTGGTAATCTTAAAATCTAGTTCAGAAGATAAATTTAACTTAAATTTCATTGTTTCTGCTTCTACGGAACTACATGATGGCTATTTCCTTGTTTCTGCTTCTACGGAACTACATGATGGCTATGGTATTGGGGGTTTTATACATCATCTGCTTCTGATCTTTATTTTCTGTGTTTATATTTCTGTTCTTATTTTTATATCTGTTCTTATATCTGTTTAGCTTTCTCTCTTTTGTAACTATGTTACGATCTTTGTCTTCTGCTTTCTCCAAACTCTCAATCAAATCATCTCATCCATCATCTTCTTCTCTTTCTAAAGAACAAACGAAACAAACTAAAACTGACATCTTTAATGAAGAAATTCATTTTGAAGACATAAACTAAGACTTTGACAATTGGGAAATTCCAAAAATTTCTACAAACAATCTCCACAAACCTGAAGGTAGTTTCTTTAGGAGTTCTGATTATATTATTAGGACTGTAGAGAAAACAATCATAATTGAATCGGACGATGAAGAATTCTACTTATTGTCTGAAGAATCAATTAAAAAACATAAAACAAAATACAACTTTCTGCATGTTACTTGTGTGCAGGTTGCTGTCAACCCTTTAATCCGCGATGGGTTAAATGCTTCTATCCTTCTCTGTCTTAGAGATGTTCGTCATAATAAATTCCACGACTCACTACTTGGAACTATAGAAACAAGCCTAGGTCATGGCCCAATCTACTTCAATTGCTACCCAGACAAAATGGTTAGTCTCCAAGACAAAAACATTTTAGACTGTCTTTTCTTAAACTTGAAAGTCTGTGGCTTAAACATGAAGCCCGGATCTGTCCCTTTGTCTTTAATCTATAGGATTTAGTATAAAGTAATGAATTCTTCCATCTCTAAAACTTTAAAATCTAAAGAAAAAGGGGTAACAACCTTATTCTTAACTGACACATCTAAGGCCAACGTTGTTGTCCTAAAAATGATCCAATGGGAAGATGTGGTTCTCCCTCAAAAGTGGACTATGGATGAAGCTACACCAGCTTTGCCCAGAGAATCTCCAGAGATTCAAGAAATTGTCCAACACTAATATGGAAAAGTCGAACTAATGTTTGACCGAAGAAACTCTTTTAGTTCATCTAGATCTTTTAAGTCTAATTCAACTAGATCTGATAATTTTAGATCTGCTGTGTCTAGAAAATCTTTCTCAACTGTAGGATCTTCTTCTACAATCAATCTGTAGGGTTTAGACACATCGTCGACCCTTCCCAAGCCTATCTACCGTCAGGAAGATAACCAAGACCAGAGATCTATTCTCTCTCCAACTTTCTCATATATGAATGATGTCCATGATTAGTACACCATTCGTTATTGATAAGCCAACCCTTAAAAAAGACTTCTTTTCCGAGGCATGGACGCCTCAACGGGAATGGTTTTTTGCCAATTATAAGGGTGAAAAGAAAACTGAAATCCAAAATAAATGGTATACATTTATGGAAAACGTAAAAACCAATGTTCCTTTCTTTGACTGGTTTTATGTCTATCTAACTAGGAATGAAATTCCCTATCCATGGAGCATCGGTCTTATAGAGGATCTGTCTATTAACGTCTTAACAGTCTGGCATCGCAAGGATGAAACCCTTGTTAAATCCGTTCTTCCTCCTCAAAGTTCTTATTTTCTGGATAAGAAAGCTAAAAACAATAAACCTGTCGTTGTCTCTCCATTCAAATCTAGAGCTGACGATGAACCCATAGGATCTCATGATATTAAAAGTCTTATGGAACAAAACAATTATAAAAACAAGTATCTCCAAGTCTTAGGTGAGAAAATCTTAAACAAGGAACCTAAGAATAAAGAAAAATAATCAGAAGATAAACCTTCAGTTTCTGGAATCTTCAAACCATTTAGAGTTTCTAAACAAGTAAAAGAATCTATCAAACTCCTAAAAAACAAGAATTTAGGTAATCTGAATTCTAATCCAATTATTGATCTTGTCAGTGAAATTATTTCAAAACTTAACCGTATTCTGCCTGTTGACGCAGTCATCCCGGATACACCTCAATCTGAAACTTCTAGGGTTTCTAAACCCTTGATCATCAATACACTCAAACAATCTGATTCCCAGTCTGAACCAGATTACTAATCGGAACAACATTCTGTAATCAAAGTCAACCCAGTTATCAGTAAAGTTCTTAACTGGAAAAATCCTTCTAAACTTTATTATCAACGAGCAACTCCTCCTGATCTGTTGCTTGAAGAACGTGATCCAACGTTTAAATCTTTTAGCGCCAACAATGTATATGTCTGGGATATATACGGTAAAACTAAGTATCAAATTGTTAATACTCTTCAAGAAATGACGATGGTGTCTACAGCCTATCAAACTTCCTACGACTGTAGTGATCAAATTATCTGTGAAGTTCTTGTTGCCGGCTTCACTGGTCAACTCAAAGGTTGGTAGGATCACTATCTCACTGATAATCAGCGTAACGACATCACAAACGCTGTCAAACTTGACCCAGATAGCTTTCCTATCCTTAGTGATGGTAAACCAATTCTTGACTCAGTAAACGCATTAATCTTCGCCATTGTTCAAAATTTCATTGGTGATACATCTATCTGGCGTGATAGGTCTACTGAGCTTCTATCTGATCTTAAGTGTAAATCCTTAGCTGACTTTAGGTGGTATCGTGATACCTTCCTTACTAGAAGACTGTCAACAACCTTTCTGGAAGGAAAAATTCCTTGCAGGACTTCCTAAATCTCTAGGTGATAAAGTTAGAGATAAAATCCATGGTCAATCTCTTAATGGAGAAATCCCTTATGAGCAGTTGAGTTACAGACAACTCATTGCTTTCGTCCAGAAAGTCACCCTAAAAATCTGTCAAGACGATAAAATTCAATCTCAGCTTGCCAGAGAAAAGGCTCAAACTAAGCAGGAGCTTGGAAATTTCTGCAAACAATTTGGTCTTCCTTGTGCTAGGAAGAAGAAGACTAAACCAAAACATATTCATCCACAGAATAAAAAATCTAAATATTTTAAGCATAAAGCTTCAACTAAACCTAGAAGACTTAAGCAAGAATTTAAGTCAAAACCTCCAATTGACAATGTCAATGTCCCTAAGAAACCCATAATCTGCTATAATTGTGGCAAACCTGGTCATATTAGCAAATATTGTCGGCTTAAGAAAAAGATAAAACCCTTAAATCTTGATCAAGCTGTTGAAGAACAACTTAATAACTTTCTTATCGAATCATCCAAAGAAGATTCTGAAAAAGAATTTTTTGAAGATTTAAATCAAATCCAACATGATAATATCTCATCATCTGATGGAGATTCAGACTCTCCAGTGGTTAATGTTTTAACTAAAGAACAAGATCTTCTGTTTGAAGTTCTTAACTCTGTCGAAAACTATGAAGAATGAAGTATCTTCTTACAAAAATTTAAATCAATCATTAAAGAATCCTCTTCTAAAATCCTTAAGAATCCAATTCTTAGGAATAAATATGATCTTAAAGAAACTATAAAGAAGCTTGAAAAATCTTCTTCTAAAAAGCCTATCACTCTTCAAGATCTTCAATCTGAGATTAATAATCTTAAAATTGAAGTTAAAAAACTTAAAGAAGAACAACAACTTCATTCGCTTATCATCTCCCAGTTAGGTGATATGCAATCAGATTCAGAATCTGAAAAATCTGAAAAAATTCCTGAAACTTTAATCTTAGCCAACCCTAAGATTCAAAATGATAATGTTGCATTTTGTGACATTATCAATTAACATAAAATCCAAAAATTCTTCATAAACATTAACATCAAAATCAATGATTTTGTCCTTAACACTGTTGCATTGTTTGATACCGATGCAGATTCAAACTGTATTTTGGAGGGAATGGTTCCGACAAAATATTTTGAAAAAACCACTAAGCGGCTCAGTACGGCTAGTGTATCCAAATTAAAATATAGTACAAACTTTCATCCACAACTATTGAAAATCAAGGTTTCCAAATTGAAACCTCCTTTCTGCTTGTCAAAAACCTCAAAGGTGAAGTCATCCTTAGAACGCCTTTTATTAGGGCTCTCTTCCCTTTGCAAATCACTGAAGAAGGTATTATTACCCAACATCTTAGCAAGACTAATTGTTTTCTGTTTCTCAGAAAATCGATTCTTAAAACTCTTAATCCAATTGTTAATTTAATTAACAATAAACAAAAACAAATTAAATATCTTAAAGAAGAAATTTCTTATAAGAATATTGAAAATCAGCTTTCTCAACCTCAGGTCCAGAAACGCATTCAATCTTTTCATCTTCAAATCCAAAATTCAATCTGTTCCGACCTTCCTAACGCGTTTTGGGAAAAAAAGAAGCATATGGTTGATCTTCCATATGAAAAGGACTTCAATGATCGAATGATTCCAACCAAAGCTCGTCCTATCCAGATGAGTCATGAACTTCTCGATTTCTGTAAAGTCGAAATCAAGGATCTTTTATCTAAAGGTCTCATCCGTAAGAGTAAGTCTCCTTGATCTTGCGCTACTTTCTATGTCAACAAAGCTGTTGAGATCGAAAGAGGAGCTCCGTGCCTGGTCATAAACTATAAACCGCTTAATCAAGCTCTTCAATGGATTAGGTATCCTATTCCTAATAAAAAAGATCTTCTCAAACGTCTTCATTCTGCTAAAATCTTTTCTAAGTTCGACATGAAGTCAGGTTTTTAGCAAATCCAAATCAAGGAGTGTGATCACTAGAAGACGGCTTTCACCGTACCTTTTGAGTAGTACGAATGGAATGTAATGCCTTTTGGTCTGAAGAACGCTCCTTCGGAGTTTCAAAGGATCATGAATGAAATTTTTAATTCATATTCAAACTTTACGATCGTATACATTGATGATGTTCTTGTATACTCCCAATCTATTGATCAACATTTTAAACACATTAATATTTTCGTTAATGTAATCAAGAAAAATGGTTTAGCTGTGTCTAAAACAAAGATCAACTTGTTCCAAACTCAAATTCGGTTTCTTGGTCATAATATTTATCAAGGAACTATTAATCCTATCAATCGAGTTATTGAATTTGCTGATAAATTCCCTAATTAAATTATTGACAAAAATCAACTTCGGAGATTTCTTGGTTGTTTAAACTATGTCGCTGACTTCTTCCCTCAGCTTAGTAATCTCATAAAACCTCTACATGATCGTCTGAAAACCAATCCACCTCCGTAGTCAGATATTCATACAGGTATTGTCAAACAGATTAAATCTCAGGTGAAGTCTCTTCCATGTCTTTACCTTCCCAATCCTGAAGCTTCTAAAATTGTCGAAACCGATGCCTCTAACATTGGTTATGGTGGCATTCTTAAACAGCGTGTCGCAGACAAAGAACATGTCATTGCATATGCATCAAAACATTAGAATTCTGCTCAACAGAATTATTCAACTATGAAAAAAGAAATTTTGGCAATTGTTTTATGCATTACAAAATTTCAGTCTGATCTTTTAAATCAAAAGTTTTTGGTTCGAGTTGACTGTAAATCGGCTAAATACATTTTGTTAACAGATGTTAAAAATTTAGCTTCAAAACAAATTTTTGCTAGATGGCAAGCCATCCTTTCTGTCTTTGATTTTGATATGAGTATATCAAGGGAACCTCAAACACCTTACCTGACTACCTTACTCGTGAATATCTTCATGGAAAGTAGCAGAATGCCTCGAGGAGACTCATCATTCCCTTCTCGTGGAAGGGGTAAAGGTAAGTTAGTTCTTTCTGAATTAACTAAAAAACAATCTTCTGAGTCTTCTACTCTTCCAAAGTCATCTACTCATATTCAAACCTCTCAATCTAGTACCCGCAAACAAACGTTTGATGATTAGCCTATTCAAACACTATAAGCCTTCCAACAACAAGGCCTTACCAAACTCCCCAGAGAATCGTGGGCTGACATAGCCTCCCAAGATGACCTTGAAACCCTCATCCAAAAACAGAAAAATAGGGAAATTGTTATCAATTCCCCCAGCAAACATATTGTTATGTCTCAACCTTCCCCGGTTCAGACCCAAGTAGGGTACATCACTAAAACTGATTTTACCCTTGCAGTTATGCAAATGGAAAAAGATTTTTGGGATGTTAATCCTAGAGTCGCCGCTAAAAGGATCTTTCCTAATGGATTCTTATTTAGACCTTTGCCTCTCATAAAAGACCAAAAATTTTATGAATATGTCTTACTGGCTACTAGATCTGTTTCACTGAAGCATTTCAAAGAAAATAGAATTGTCCATTACTCGACTTATCAGATTTTGAAATTTCTTTCTCGTACTGATTGGGGTCAAGCCTTCCACTTGACTAAAAAATTTCCAAAAATTTATAACCCAATTGGTTATGATTACTTTGACTATCTCCAGGCCTGGTATAATATGTTCTGGATTAAAACTGAAGCCCATCGTCATTCTTGGCTTATTTATTTCAAAAGAAATGTCAAGTATGACTTCCCTAACTAGTTCGTGGCATGGTGGGCTTTCTTTGGTCCCATCCCTGATATCCTTCCGGCTGATGTCTTTGAAGGATTAAAATATTTTGAGAAGAGATTTGATTGTGCCTCTGATTCTTGGCCTATTGAACTACATTTCTTCTCCAAGTTCTCAATCTCCTGGGTTTGTTCGTGGCAATTTATTTACCACAAAAATTTCCCTGGAATCTTGCCATCCCAAAACAGACAAGCTGCAGTTAAATGGTGGCGTAAATTTGATGGTTCTGATGCCACTATTGACGGTGTAAAACAATGGTTTTGTCGAAACCAGAAGACTCTGAAGCCTGCTGACCCTAAAGTTAGCATCTTCCTTAACTAGAGAGCTTATGCTACTGCGGCTCTCAATGCATCATCTTCCAAAGAAGAATTTGAAGAAAATCTCATAATTATTCCCCTGAATATTGAAGAAGAAAAGTCTGAGTCCAAATTCAAAAGTAACTCTGAATCTGGCCTTCAAAACAAATCAGATTCTGGTTCTTACAATCAAAATGAAGACGACTGTTATGGCAAAGATCTTGACAGTCAGAGTGTCAACCTCAGCGATGATGAATTGTCATCCTTGCGACTGGTTATTGTAGCAGGGTCACTGTACACTGTTCATTATAGCGGAAGCGGCAGAAAATTATTTGCTACTATTCATTGTAGCGGAATTTTCATTTTACTGTTTGTAATAGTAAAATTTTGTCTATTTAACATTCTATCTTCAGACTTATAAGGCATTCGAAAATTTAGTCTTTCCTTAGTTTCTCTGAGCCTTACAGAGCGATCTGAGAGAGTGAGTTCTCCTCCCTCTTCCCTCATCTCCCAAAACTTGTAATCTTCAGTTTATGTAATAAAGTATCAATCTTTTCTCTATATGTAACTTACACTTCTCTTCTCATCCCTTCGCTGGATCTCGCCGTCTTTGACGCACTTCCGGTTTTCACTTTAATGTTTTAATTTATTTACTTTACTTTTCAGCATTTCATTTACATGTAAGCAGTCCATCTACATCCTACTTCTCTCTATCCAGTCCGACAAAGTACTTTGAAAAAACTACTGAGCGACTTAGTACCGCTAATGGAACCGAACTTAAAATACAGTATAAACTTTCATCCGCAACTATTGAGAATCAAGGTTTCCAAATTGAAGCCTCCTTTCTGCTTGTCAAAAACCTCAACGGTGAAGTCATCCTTGGAATGCTTTTTATTAGGGCTCTATTCCCTTTGCAAATTACTGAAGAAGGTATTATTACCCAGCATCTTGGCAAAACTATCTGTTTTCCGTTTCTCAGAAAATCGATTCTTAAAACACTTAATCCAATTGTTAATTTAATTAACAATAAACAAAAACAAATTAAATATCTTAAAGAAGACATTTCTTATAAGAATATTAAAAATCTGCTTTCTCAACCTCAGGTCCAGAAACGCATTCCATATTTTCATCTTCAAATCCAAAATTCAATCTGTTCTGACCTTCCTAACGCGTTTTGGGAAAGAAGAAGCATATGGTTGATCTTCCCTATGAAAAGGACTTCAACGATCGAATGATTCCAACCAAAGCTCGTCCTATCCAGATGAGTCATGAACTTCTCGATTTGTGTAAAGTCGAAATCAAGGATCTTTTATCTAAAGGTCTCATCCGTAAGAGTAAGTCTCCTTGGTCTTGCTCTGCTTTCTATGTCAACAAAGCTGCTGAGATCGAAAGAGGAGCTCCGCACCTGGTCATAAACTATAAACCACTTAATCAAGCTCTTCAATGGGTTAGGTATCCTATTCCTAATAAAAAAGATCTTCTCAAATGTCTTCATTCTGCTAAAATCTTTTCTAAGTTCGACATGAAGTTAGGATTTTGGCAAATCCAACTCAAGGAGAGTGATTGCTATAAGACGGCGTTCACTGTACCTTTCGGGCAATACGAATGGAATGTAATGCCCTTTGGTTTGAAGAATGCTCCTTCGGAGTTTCAGAGAATCATGAATGAAATTTTAATTTCATATTCAAACTTTACGATCATATACATTGATGATGTTCTTGTATACTCCCAATCTATTGATCAACATTTTAAACACATTAATATTTTCATTAATGTAATTAAAAAAAATGTTTTGGCCATATCTAAATCAAAGATCAACTTGTTTCAAACTCAAATTCGATTTCTTGGTCATAATATTTATCAAGGAACTATTAATCCTATCAATCGAGTTATTGAATTTGCTGATAAATTCCCCAATCAATCTATTGACAAAAATCAACTTCAGAGATTTCATGGTTGTTTAAACTATGTCGCTCACTTCTTCCCTCAGCTTAGTAATCTCATAAAAGCTCTGCATGATCGTCTGAAAACCAATCCACCTCCATGGTCAGATATTCATACAAGTATTGTCAAATAGATTAAATCTCAGGTGAAGTCTCTTCTATGTCTTTATCTTCCTAATCCTAAAGCTTTTAAAATTGTTGAAACCGATGCATCTGACATTTGTTATGGTGGCATTCTTAAACAGCATGTCGCAGACAAAGAGCATGTCATTGCATATGCATTAAAACATTGGAATTTAACTCAACAGAATTATTCAACTGTGAAAAAAGAAATTTTGGCAGTTGTTTTATGCATTATAAAATTTTAGTCTGATCTTTTAAATCAAAAGTTTTTGGTTCGAGTTGATTGTAAATCGGCTAAAGACATTTTGTTAAAAGATGTTAAAAATTTAGCTTCAAAACAAATTTTTGCTAGATGGCAAGCCATCCTTTCTGTCTTTGATTTTGATATTGAATATATCAAGGGAACCTCAAACACTTTACCTGATTACCTTACTCATGAATATCTTCAGGGAAAGTAGCAGAATGCCTCGAGGAGGCTCAACATCCTTATCATTCCCTTCCCGTGGAAGGGGTAAAGGTAAGTTAGTTCTTTTTGAATTAACTAAAAAACAATCTTCTGAGTCTTCTACTCTTCCAAAGTCATCTACTCAGATTCAAACCTCTCACTCTAGTACTCTCAAACAAACGTTTGATGATTACCCCATTCAAACACTACAAGTTTTCCAACAACAAGGCCTTGCCAAACTCCCCAGAGAATCATGGGCTGACATAGCCTCCCAGAATGACCTTGAAACCCTCATCCAAAAACAAAAAAACAAGGAAATTGTTATCAATTCCCCCAGCAAACAGATTGTTATGTCTCAACCTTCCCTGGTTCAAACCCAAACAAGGTACATCACTAAAACTGATTTTACCCTTGCAATTATACAAATGGAAAGAGATTTCTGGGATGTTAATCCTAGAGTTGCTGCTGAAAGGATCTTTCCTAATGGATTCTTATTTAGACCTTTGTCTCTCATAAAAGACCAAAAATTTTATGAATATGTCTTACTGGCTACTGGATCTGTTTCACTGAAGCATTTCAAAGAAAATGGAATTGTCCATTACTCAACTTGTCAGATTTTGAAATTTTTTTCTCCTACTGACTGGGGTCAAGCCTTCCACTTGACTAAAAAATTTCCAAAAATTTATAACCCAATTGGTTATGATTACTTTGACTATCTCCAGGCCTAGTATAATATGTTCTGGATTAAAACTGAAGCTGATCGTCATTCTTGGGTTATTTATTTCAAAAGAAATGTCAAGTATGACTTCCCAAACTGGTTCGCGCCATGGTGGGCTTTCTTTGGTCCCATCCCTGATATCCTTCCGGCTGATGTCTTTGAAGGATTTAAATATTTTGTGAAGAGATTTGATTGTGCCTCTGATACCAGAGTTATAGGAAGAAGATCAGGGAAAAACGGAGGGGGAGAAGAGAGCATGATAGAGAGAAGTAGGATGCAGACGGACTGCTTACATGTAAATGAAATACCGAAATGTAAAGTAAATAAATTAAAACATTAAAGTGAAAATCAGAAGTGCGTCAAAGACGGTGAGATCCGGCGAAGGGATGAGAAGAGAAGAATAAATTACATTAGTAGAAAAGATTGAAACTTTATTAATAAACTGAAGATTACAAGTTTGGGAGATGAGGGAAGAGGGAGGAGAACTCACTCTCTCATATCGCTCTGTATGGCTCAGAGAAACTAAAGAAAGACTAAAATTTGGAATTTATCATTGAAGAATCCTCTTCTTAAACCCTTAAGAATCCAATTCTTAGGAATAAATATGATCTTAAAGAAACTATAAAGAAGCTTGAAAAATCTTCTATCCGATGGGAGGATGTGGTTCTCCCTCAAAAGTGGACTATAGATGAAGCTGCACCACCTTTGCCCAGAGAATCTCTAGAGATTCAAGAAATTGTCCAACACCAATCTGGAAAAATCGAACTAACGTTTGACCGAAGAAACTCTTTTAGTTCATCTAGATCTTTTAGGTCTAATTCAACTAGATCTGATAATTTTAGATCTGTTGTGTCTAGAAAATCTTTTTCAACTGTAGGATCTTCTTCTACAATCAATTGAAGGGTTTAGTCACATCGTCGACCCTTCCTAAGCCTATCTACCGTCAAGAAGATAACCATGATCAGAGATTTATTCTCTCTCCAACTTTCTCTGATATGAATGATGTCCATGATTAGTACACCATTCGTTATTGATAAGCTAACCCTTAAAAAAGACTTCTTTTCCGAGGCATGGACGCCTCAACGGGAATGGTTTTTTGAAAATTATAAGGGTGAAAAGAAAATTGAAATCCAAAATAAATGGTATACATTTATGGAAAACGTTAAAACCAATGTTCCTTTGACTGGTTTCTTCTTCTAAATGATGGCGTAAATTTGATGGTTTTCATGCCACTATTGACGGTGTAAAACAATGGTTTTGTCAAAACCAGAAGACTCTGAAGCTTGCTGACCTTGAAGTTAGCATCTTCCTTAACCAGAGAGCTCATGCTACTGCGGCTCTCAATGCATCATCTTCCAAAGAAGAATTTGAAGAAAATCTCATAATTATTCTCCAGAATATTGAAGAAGAAAAGCCTGAGTCCAAATCCAAAAGTAAATCTGAATCTGGCCTTCAAAACAAATCAGATTCTGGTTCTTACAATCAAAATGAAGACGACTGTTATGGCAAAGATCTTGACAATCAGAGTGTGAACCTCAGCGATGATGAATTGTCATCCTTGCGGCTGGTTACTGTAGCACGGTCACTGTACACTGTACACTGTTCACTATAGCGGATGCGGCAGAAAACTATTTGCTACTATTCACTGTAGCGGAATTTTCATTTTACTGTTTGTAATACTAAAATTTTGTCTATTTAACATTCTGTCTTCAGACTTGTAAGGCATTCGAAAATTTAGTCTTTCCTTAGTTTCTCTGAGCCTTACAGAGCGATCTGAGAGAGTGAGTTCTCCTCCCTCTTCCCTCATCTCCCAAAACTTGTAATCTTCAGTTTATGTAATAAAGTATCAATCTTTTCTCTATATGTAACTTACACTTCTCTTCTCATCCCTTCGCCAGATCTCGCCGTCTTTGATGCACTTCCGATTTTCACTTTAATGTTTTAATTTATTTACTTTACTTTTCTGCATTTCATTTACATGTAAGCAGTCCGTCTGCATCCTACTTCTCTCTATCCTGCTCTCTTCTCCCCCTCCATTTTTCCCGTGATCTTCACCCTATAACTCTGGTATCAGAGCCTGATGGGGAAGTAGGAAAGTAAATGAACGGAGTTTAAGTTGCTTTTATCTTATTGAACTGGATACTAACGTTGTTATATTATAATGCTTTGATATTTATCTGATCTGCTTTATTTCTTTGTTAAATCATGTTATAACCTGTTAAAATTGGATATTATAACTGGATCTGGAAAGTACGCAGTATATGTTACCCTATCTTGGACTGGATGGTACATAATACCCGTGTTGGATCTTTGCTGTGGGGCTGTAGCAGTAAGTCCCAGTGGTGAAGGGCAGTAAGTCTAATTCGACGATGCTTTAAAGTATAGGATTCAGTATAAAGTAATGAATTCTTCCATCTCGAAAGCTTTAAAATCTAAAGAAAAAAGGGGTAACAACCTTATTTTTAACTGACACATCTAAGGCCAACATAGTTGTCCCAAAAATGATCCGATGGGAGGATGTGGTTCTCCCTCAAAAGTGGACTATGGATGAAGCTGCATCAGCTTTGCCCAGAGAATCTCCAGAGATTCAAGAAATTGTCCAACACCAATCTGGAAAAGTCGAACTAACGTTTGACCGAAGAAATTCTTTTAGTTCATCTAGATCGTTTAGGTCTAATTCTACTAGATCTGATAATTTTAGATCTGCTATGTCTAGAAAATCTTTCTCAACTATAGGATCTTCTTCTACAATCAATCTGCAGGGTTTAGACACATCGTCGAACCTTCCCAAGCCTATCTACCTTCAAGAAGATAACCAAGACCAGAGATCTATTCTCTCTCCAACTTTCTCTGATATGAATAATGTCCATGATTAGTACACAATTCGTTGTTGATAAGCCAACCCTTAAAAAAGACTTCTTTTCCGAGGCATGGACGCCTCAACGGGAATGGTTTTTTGAAAATTATAAAGGTGAAAAGAAAACTGAAATCCAAAATAAATGGTATACATTTATGGAAAACGTTAAAACCAATGTTCCTTTCTTTGACTGGTTTCATGTCTATCTGACTAGGAATGGAATTCCCTATCCATGAAGCATCGGTCTTATAAAGGATCTGTCTGTTAACGTCTTAATAGTCTGGCATCGCAAGGACGAAACCCTTGTTAAATCCATTCTTCCTCCCCAAAGTTCTTATTTTCTGGATAAGAAAGATAAAAACAGTAAACCTGTCGTTCCCTCTCCATTCAAATCTAGAGTTGACGATGAACCCATAGGATCTCATGATATTAAAAGTCTTATGGAACAAAACAATTATACAAACAAGTATCTCCAAGTCTTAGGTGAGAAAATCTTAAACAAGGAACCAAAGAATAAAGAAAAACAATCAGAAGATAAACCTTCAGTTTCTGGAACTAAAACTGAGAAAACTGCAATCGATAAACCTATCTTCAAACCGTTTAGAGTTTCTAAACAAGTAAAAGAATCCATTAAACTTTTAAAAAATAAGAATTTAGGTAATCTGAATTCTAATCCAAATACTGATCTTGTTAATAAAATTGTTTCAAAACTTAACCGTATTCCGCCTGTTGACGCAGTCATCTTGGATACATCTCAATCTGAAACTTCTAGGGTTTCTAAACCCTTGATCATTAATACACTCAAACAATCTGATTCCAAGTCTGAACCAGATTGCCAATCTGAATAAAGTTCTGTAATCAAAGTCAACCCAGTTATCAGTAAAGTTCTTAACTAGAAAAATCCTTCTAAACTTTATTATCAACGAGCAACTCCTCCTGATCTGTTGCTTGAAGAATGTGATCCAACGTTTAAATCTTTTAGCACCAACAATGTCTATGTCTGGGATATAGATGGTAAAACTGAGTATCAAATCCTTAATACTCTTCAGGAAATGACAATGGTCTCTACAGCTTATCAAACTTCCTACGACTGTAGTGATCAGGTTATCTGTGAAATCCTTATTGCTGGCTTCACTGGTCAACTCAAAGGTTAGTGGGATCATTATCTCATAGAAACTCAACAAAACGACATCCAGAATGCCGTTAAACTCGATCCAGATGACTATCCTATCCTTAGTGATGGCAAACTAATTCTTGATGCTGTAAATGCATTAATCTTCGTCATTGTTCAACACTTCGTTGGTGATACAACTATCTAGCGTGATAGATCTGCCGAGCTTCTATCCAACCTTAAATGTAAAACTTTAGCTGATTTTAGGTGGTATCGTGACACCTTTCTTGTAATTGGCTAGCTATCATGAGCAATAGTTTTGATGATAACAAACGTGAAGACAAACATGAAGATGATGAGAAGACCAAGTCCAAGATCTTCAAGAATAAGCTTTAGGACTTAGGATCCTTGTAAAAGCCTCATTGGATATCTCATTAATTGGCATTGCAAAGAAATGTTTTCAAAATTGTTTTTCCAAAATTAAACAACCATTTTCTGGTCATTTGAAAGCATTTAAAACTGGTTTTATAACAGAGGTATTCGAATACCCTGATAGGTATTCGAATAGAGTGTTTTTCAAGCTTATGCGTTTTCTGTTTTTCAAAGTGGTATTCGAATACCCATCTATGGTATTCGAATAACCTGATTCGTAACTGATATTCTCTGCTGTGCTAAAACAGAGGCATTCGAATACCCCATATGGTATTCGAATACCCTAGATTCAGAATGAACTTTTTTAAATGAGGCATTCGAATACCCTTAACTGGTATTCGAATAACCCAGCCTTAATCAGTTTTTTAAAAGAGTTTTGGCAAGAGGCATTCGAATACCTCATAAGGTATTCGAATACCGTTTCGTAATTGGATTTCACGAAGCTTTCGAAAATGGCAGCAACGGCCATAATTTCAATAATTACTTGCTTTTAATTGCTCCAACGACTAGTTTCTTCCATTGCTCTATAAATAGAGACCTTGGGTCTCTTCTGAAAGCCCCCAACCATTTTGAACTATTTGCTTGTGATTAAAACGTGATTATTTCATTTTTTCTATGCTCTTTTTGCCAAAACCTTGAGATATCCTTTAGAGAGCTCATTAGCACTTCAAGTTGTAATATCTGCTCTGAGTGAGAGTTCTTTTTTCATCTATTCTCTGCTTCTGTAAAAGGGTGAGGTATCCCTTAGTGAATTTGTGAGGGTGAGGTATCCCTCTAGTAAAAGGGTGAGGTATCCCTTGGTGTAAAGAAGGTGAGGAATCCTTCAAAGGGGGTGAGGTATCCCTCTAGTAAATAGGGTGAGGTATCCCTGTTATGTAAAGGTTGCAAGCACCCGTTGTTAAGCTTGTGTTGAATAGTGAAAAATCTCGAACCGTGTTTCGGGACTGGACGTAGGCCACAAGTGGTTGGTGGTCGAACCAGGGATAAATATCGTGCCTCGCTTTTCTACCCTTAATCTTTTATCTTTATGCACTTTATTTATTCTTGCAATTTAATTATTATTTGTTCTTCTTATCTTTATCTCATTCTCGCCTTTATTATTTAAATTTAGTATAATTCATTTGTTTAAGGCTTTTGCGAAAAATTTCTAATTACTCAATTCACCCCCCTCTTGAGTACTGAAGCCACTTGGGTAACATTTCTTACTAGGGTTTATACTCGTGAAGACTGTCAACAACCTTTCTGGAAGGAGAAATTCCTTGCAGGTCTTCCTAAATCTCTAGGTGATAAAGTTAGAGATAAAATCCGTGGTCAATCTCTTAATGGAGAAATCCCTTATGAGCAGTTGAGTTACGGATAACTCATTGCTTTCGTCCAGAAAGTCGCCCTAAAAATTTATCAAGACGATAAAATTCAATCTCAGCTTGCCAGAGAAAAGGCTCAAACTAAGCGGGAGCTTGGAAACTTCTACGAACAATTTGGTCTTCCTTGTGCTAGGAAGAAGAAGACTAAACCAAAACAGATTCATCCACAGAATCAAAAATCTAAATATTTTAAGCATAAAGCTTCAACCAAACCTAGAAGACTTAAGCAAGAATTTAAGTCAAAACCTCCAATTGACAATGTCAATGTCCCTAAGAAACCCGTAATCTACTATAATTGTGGCAAACCTGGTCATATTAGCAAATATTGTCGGCTTAAGAAAAAGATAAAAGTCTTAAATCTTGATCAAGCTGTTGAAGAACAACTTAATAACCTTCTTCTCGAATCATCTGAAGAAGATTCTGAAAAAGAATTTTCTGAAGATTTAAATCAAATCCAAGATGATGATATCTTATCATCTGATGGAGATTTAGACTCTCCAGTGGTTAATGTTTTAACTAAAGAACAAGATCTTCTGTTTGAAGTCTCCTTGGTCTTGCTCTGCTTTCTATGTCTCATCCATAAGAGTAAGTCTCCTTGGTCTTGCTCTACTTTCTATATCAACAAAGCTGCTGAGATCGAAAGAGGAGCTCCGCGCCTGGTCATAAACTATAAACCACTTAATCAAGCTCTTCAATGGGTTAGGTATCCTATTCCTAATAAAAAAGATCTTCTCAAACGTCTTCATCCTGCTAAAATATTTTCTAAGTTCGACATGAAGTCAGGATTTTGGCAAATCCAACTCGAGAGTGATCGCTATAAGACAGCTTTCACTGTACCTTTCGAGCAGTACGAATGGAATGTAATGCCCTTTGGTCTGAAGAATGCTCCTTCGGAGTTTCAAAGAATCATGAATGAAATTTTTAATTCATATTCAAACTTCACGATCGTATACATTGATGATGTTATTGTATACTCCCAATCTATTGATCAATATTTTAAACACATTAATATTTTCATTAATGTAATTAAGAAAAATGGTTTGGTCGTATCTAAATCAAAGATCAACTTGTTTCAAACTCAAATTTGGTTTCTTGGTCATAATATTTATCAAGGAACTATTAATCCTATCAATCGAGTTATTGAATTTGCTGATAAATTCCCCAATCAAATTATTAACAAAAATCAACTTCAGAGATTTCTTGGTTGCTTAAATTATGTCGCTGACTTCTTTCCTCAGCTAAGTAATCTTATTACACCTCTGCATGATCGTCTGAAAACTAATCCACCTCCGTGGTCAGATATTCATATAGGTATTGTCAAACAGATTAAATCTCAGGTGAAGTCTCTTCCATGTCTTTACCTTCCTAATCTTGAAGCTTTTAAAATTGTCAAAACTGATGCCTCTGACATTGGTTATGGTGGCATTCTTAAACAACGTGTCGCAAACAAAGAGCATGTCATTGCATATGCATCAAAACATTGGAATTCTGCTTAACAGAATTATTCAACTGTGAAAAAAAAAATTTGGCAATCGTTTTATGCATTACAAAATTTCAATCTGACTTGTTAAATCAAAAGTTTTTGGTTGGTGTTGACTGTAAATCGGCTAAAGACATTTTGTTAAAAGATGTTAAAAATTTAGCTTCAAAACAAATTTTTGCTAGATGGCAAGCCATCCTTTCTGTCTTTGATTTTGATATTGAATATATCAAGGGAACCTCAAACACTTTACCTGATTACCTTACTCGTGAATATCTTTAGGGAAAGTAGCAGAATGCCTCGAGGAGGCTCAACATCCTCATCATTCCCTTCTCATGGAAGGGATAAAGGTAAGTTAGTTCTTTCTGAATTAACTAAAAAATAATCTTCTGAGTCTTCTACTCTTCCAGAGTCATCTACTTAGATTCAAACCTCTCACTCTAGTACTCTCAAACAAACGTTTGATGATTACCCCATTCAAACACTACAAGCTTTCCAACAACAAGGCCTTACCAAACTCCCCACAGAATCATGGGCTGACATAGCCTCCCAGGATGACCTTGAAACCCTCATCCAAAAATAGAAAAACAAGGAAATTGTTATCAATTCCCCTAGCAAACAGATCATTATGTCTCAACCTTCCCCGGTTCAGACCCAAATAGGGTACATCACTAAAACTGATTTTACCCTTGCAGTTATGCAAATGGAAAGAGATTTCTGGGATGTTAATCCTAGAGTCGCTGCTGAAATGATGTTTCTTAATGGATTCTTATTTAGACCTTTGTCTCTCATAAAAGACCAAAAATTTTATGAATATGTCTTACTGGCTACTGGATCTGTTTCACTGAAACATTTCAATGAAAATGGAATTGTCCATTGCTCGACTTGTCAGATTTTGAAATTTGTTTCTCCTACTGACTGGGGTCAAGCCTTCCACTTGACTAAAAAATTTCCAAAAATTTATAACCCAATTGGTTATGATTACTTTGACTATCTCCAGGCCTGGTACAATATGTTCTAGATTAAAACTGAAGCTGATCATCATTCTTGGCTTATTTATTTCAAAAGAAAGGTCAAGTATGACTTCCTAAACTGGTTCGTGGCATGGTGGGCTTTCTTTGGTCCGATCCCTGATATCCTTTCAGCTGATGTCTTTGAAGGATTTAAAAATTTTGAGAAGAGATTTGATTGTGCCTCTGATTCTTGGCCTATTGAACTGCATTTCTTCTCTAAGTTCTCAATCTCCTGGGTTTGTTCATGGCAATTTACTTAAAAGGTTAAAATATGATTTAATAATTGATAATCACCTCATATCTAAATCAAAGTATAAAATAATCTGGTAATCTTATCCTCTAGTTTAGAAGATAAATTTAACTTAAATTTCCTCATTTCTACTTCTATGGAACTACATGATGGCTATGGTATCGGGGGTCTATACATCTTATCTGCTTCTGATCTTTTATTTTCAGTATTTATATTTCTATTCTTATATTTATTTTTATATCCGCTTTGCTTTTTTTCTTTTCTCGTAACTATGTTACGATCTCTGTCTTCTGCTTTCTCCAAACTCTCAATCAAATCATCTCATCCATCATCTTTTTCTCTTTCTGAAGAACAAACGAAACAAACTAAAACTAACATCTTTAATGAAGTTGTTGTTCTTCTTTAATATGAGAAGTCATATTATTTTAAGGAAAGGATTTCTTAAAGGAGAAATGTGAAAAATGATGTTAGAAATGATTTTGATTTGTTTGAAAGTCCAAAATAATGTTTGGAATATTGAGGAATATTTTACGTGATTGTAAAATGGTGAAAAATGATTTACGTAACTTAAAAATGTGATTTTTAAGCTACGCGATTTGAAAAACGTTGAAATATTTCTACATAATTTAGAAAGCATTTAAATATTTTTACACGTTTGAGATATTGTTAAAAATTGATACGCGATTTAAAAATGGTGGAATCTTTTTACGTAATTGATGAAAATGTTGAAAAATCACTACGTGATTTTAAAACGCAACAAAAACATTGCAAAATTGTGAAAAACGTAACAGAAATGTTGTACAATTGTGAAAACATGACAAAAGTGTTTTATGACTATGTAAACGCGATAACATGATTTTGCGATTAAATATACAGTATGATTACTATTGAGCCAGTGTGTGGACCCTGATTATGAGATAATGAAATTAAAATTGAGAATGGGCCAATGTGTGGACCCTGAATATGAAAGTGTGAATTTTGCCTATGATTGGCATTGGTGCATTGAACATGCATTGGAAATGAGGAATTTTTCTTGTGATTGGCATTGGTGCACTGAACATATATTGGAAAGATATACATTGAGGCATATAATGATTTTGAATTGAACAAAAATTGATAGCTGATGCTATTGGGACCCTTGTGGTTAAAGAGAGAATGTGAATTGATAGTGAGGTCTGGGATGGATCTTAGGGTGCGTCAAGGCGCGGCGGTCAACCAGTGGATATCTGTCTGTGGGCTAAGGCTGGACCATATGCTACTTGGCGATGCAGTCCATTGCAACGCATTGACGATACCCGACAAGAACATGATTCTTTTCGAAAGGTGGACAATTGTCTGTGGGCTAAGGCTGGGCATTGTCTGTGGGCTAATTTGGAAGATTGTCTTTGGGCTAAGGCTGACAATTAACAGAGCATTCTTCTCGAAATTGTGAAAAACTCCATGGAGTAGGACATTGAGTCTATGTGCACATGCATAACATATGCATCATTATTGAGCATTGGTTATGATAATTGAACTGTTGAATATCTGGAATATGTTGATGGCATTATCGTAATTATCAGTGTAATAATTGAACTGTTGAATAATATTGGATGATGATGATGATGATAAATAATGTTGGTGGCATTATTGTTATTATCGTGTGAATTGAATAATGTTAATGGCATGATGATAATTATTATCTTTACATTATGATGATGGCATAATTGTAATTATGGTATGATATATCTGTATGATATGTTGTTTGTGTTATCTCTGTGCTACTCTGTTGGTATTGGCGTAGGTGATCTCACCTCTTTGTTATATTGTTTTGTTGTGTCTGTATTATTAAAAATTATATAGTAGAAGGAACAAGTTGTCTTAGACATGACGGGTGGTAGATATTCTGAGATTGGTGACAACATGGAGGAGTGGTCATTCAGGATTCGATAGTGTGCAGTGTAAACAAGGAACAGATGTTTGATGCATCAAGATGGATACAAGAAGGAATAAGTATGTTAAGTTTTATCATTAGTGTTGTACTGTGCTATTAAGTAAGACTCGTGATGGGGTTTGCTACTGTTAAAAAGAGAGTCTGTTAGTTTTATATTTCTTTTTAAATTGTTAAATATTAATTGGTGTCAATATTGTATATTAATCAGTTTAAATATATTTTCAGTAATACTTATGGATTTCAGTAAGTTTATGTTTCTGTAATAAGAAATTTTAAAACTTACCTTTTATAACTCAAACCTTTTATGAACTTCTTTACAGATTATGAGTTGGGAGTCGGAAATATGATACCCTGAGGAGGGTGTTACAATCATCTCCTTATATCAGTAGGAAATAATGCTACATGATTCTTCACTAATCCAAGTCTATCCTAAGTTAAGATCTTTTATTTCTTCTTTCCTTTCTTGTGAAGTTTAGTGCGAAAATGTCTGAGTTTATAGTTCACCACCGGCCCTTATTCACAATTTGGAATTTTAGAGGGGAACAAAAAATCAAGCGCAACGTGTGTTTGAGTTTACGGCTCATCACTGACTTTTATAAGCTTTTCTCTTTTTCCATTAATTTTCTTAATTTTCACCACCCTGAAACTTATACTCCTTTATCACTTAGGTGGTGAAAACTCCTTAATTCAACTTTTTTAATTTCGTAGTTTAGAACTTCTTAGAACTAACTTAAAAAAGAAGAGAAGAATTGTCTATGATTATGGGAGAAACCTAGAAAATTGTATCATAAATAATGATCACTTCAAGAGCTAATAATTTAGCAAAACAAGCTTTTCAATTCAAATTCACTAAATTAACAAATATATACCAAGAGGACATGAATAAAATCAAGAACTTTTTTTGTATATTCTTACTTATCAAAGCTTTACAAAAAAATATTAATTAATGCACTTTGTAATTTGCATCAAATTCAAAGAGAATGGGTTTAATTCCTTATTTTTTATTTTTTTTATTTTTTGTTGGTGAAACTATATAAATCTTCCTACAAAGGCTCCGAACTCAAGAAGGCACTTAAGCCAACTCAAATTAAAAAAAAGGGCAAAATTAACATAAAAAATTGCAGACATGTAAATGAATGCAACACTGCCCCCAAACTTAAAAGTTGACAATGTCTCCAATGTCACAGATAAAGAACATACCTCAAGATATTCAGTTGAAACAAATTAAGTACAATATAAGGTGGAAAGAATTATCTCAAACAAACCATCAAGTTCATTGTTAACAAATACAAATAAATAGGTTCACAAAATAGTCAATTAATTATAGCCCAAATATAGTAATTTATCAACAATCACTGTTTAGCAAGTGACATAAGTACCATCCACTTACTTTCAACATATCAAGTCTTAAATTCAGTTATTATATTGTCAAACAATTAGGCTTCATCTTTCAATCATTCACCTAAAGCCTAAGATCATGTGCATATGGGATCTAACATATCACAAGCATTAAGCACACTAAGAATGAATTAACATATCAGTCAAACAAGTACTAGACAAATCAATTCCTAATTACACAGTAATCACAATTGTCATGCCACCTTTTTCAATCCATAATAGGGATCATTGGAATCTATAGAGGTTTGGTGGTTGAAAAAATTAACAAACTCTTTTTGGGGTATACCAGACTATGATTCACACTGGCTAGGACTTTTCTTTTTAAGGAAAAATAGAAAAACGAAAAATATAATTAAAAAGAAAAAAAAATAGGAAACCCGAAACTTTAAATCAAAGCATGGTGTATATTAAATTGAATTGAAAAACAAGACACAAACAAACTAAAACAACACAAAACACTTCAAATTTGAATCCTAATCTAAAAATCTAAATACAAAAAAATAGAAAAATAAATTCATTAATTAGTTTACGCATTTTATTTCGCCATTGCTTCTTGCTTCTTTTTAGCTCGCCTTTTGTTTTCTCTTATTGTCTTTTCAATCTATGGATCAAATAGTAGTGAGCTAGGGTCACTTGTACCTTGCATAAAACAAAACACCACTAATGATTAGAAATAGAAATTAACAATTAAAGCAAAAGTAACAAAACGAAAATAAAAACAAAGCCTAGAGTAGTACTCTTCCTAGATACTAATGATATTGATAAAAGTCTAATTCCTTGGCAACAACACCAAAAACCTGATTGTCCCACGTGTAATTATGCATTTATTTAGGTGAAATTACCGCAAGTGCACGGATCGAACAAGTAATAAAGAGTAAATAGAATATTATTCTATCAGACCTTTTGTGTACTGCAAGTGCATGAGTCGTACAAGTAATATAGTGAAAACCACGAGGATAATGTTACTTCCTATGCTAAATATCAACCAATAACTTAAATAATTCTATTTAAGAGCCTAAAAATAGGAAAAAAGAAATAAACTAAAGACTAAAAAGCAATAAAGATAATGGTTAGATGTAACACCCTAAATTTCCTATCTCTTAAACAATAATTTTGACAGTTAATAGAATTTTACTGTTTAGTAATTTATGTACACTGTAAAATTATTTTGTTTATTCTCAGCATATTTGATCGTGTTTAGTGATTTATTCCGTGTCAGGAAAATAATAATTTTCGGGCCGGAGAAAATCTTTAAATATTTATTTCTCTTGACTGTTAATTATTTTTAATAATCTGACTTGATTTTCATATGTTTTCTAATATTTGTGATTTTGTGAATGATTATGAATTTTTTTGACTGTATATGGGCCCAAGTGACCTTACGTGGGACCAGGTGACCTTACGTGGGCCCAGGTAGGTCCCGCAAAGTAAAAATTTTTCTACGCATAAAAAAATTTATACTGTTTAGACGGAGACAGGGGATCTTACTAAACCTGAATCCGGAAACAGTTTTAGAAAATTTCTTGTACTGTGTTTGGTACTGTATTTAATAATCAAACGATAAAAATACAGTAAATATAATCTTTCGTGGGGTTTTAGCAGTTAAAAAATAGAAATTATATTGCTTAAGTCAACATTGGTGGTTTGGATATCCACCATTGATTTAATTAACGATGGAGTCTTGATCTTGATTTAATCAACGGTGGAGATTTGATCTTAAAAGTAAATAGGATTATTTATAACCGTTAGATGGAGATTAAATCAAGGGTAGAGATTTAGTTTTATATAATGGCTATGACCATTTACAACCATTGGATTTAGAATTGATCAAGGGCAGAGATTTGGTCTTAAAAAGTAACAAGAATCATTTATGACCATTGGATGTAAATTTAATCAATGGTGGAGAATTAGTCTTAAAAAGTAGCAAAGACTAATTAGGACCCTTGGATTTAAAGTTTGAAGGAGCAATCTTGACCCTTAATTTTGGAGACACATCTAATGGCTAGAATTTAAAGGAGAAAGATCCAATGGCCTAGATTAAGTCTTCTAATCAAAAGTCTACCTTAATCCTAACCATTGAACCAATCAATGGTTAGGAATGCTTCAAATAATGGCTTGAAAAAGATGACAACATTATGCATAATGCAAGGGGGGGACGGTTTTTGTAGTATTTTGGAGCTAAAGGTGATTTTGATGACCATTATTACTTGTCATGGTCAATATTACATCATTCTTGACCATTATTGTTTGGTTTGCTTCCTTAGGAGAATGCTTGGAGGGGGGGCACGGTTTTGAGAGGCCTTAAGGCCATAGAAAAAGTTTGAAGACCATTATTGTCATCCTTGGTCATCATTAAACATTTTCAAGAAGCTAAGTTACCAAGTTTTCTCTCCATTTCTCTTCTCCAAGCAAGTTTCGGTCAAGCACCTTAGAACCATCATCCAAATTTCTATCATTTCATCCAACTTGATTTTCTAAACCTAAACACCATTCTAAGAACATCTCTAGTTATGAGTTTTCTCTAAATCATTCATCTTGATCTTCAAATCCAAGCTTCAAGATTCTACCAAAAATGGTAAATTTCATATTTCTTCTTCTAATCTTCTAGTTTTGATTTTCTAAGCCATGATTGAACTATGGTTTACCTATTTCTACACTTGTTATTGATTGTAACATTTGTTTATGATTTTTAGGAATTTTCCCAAGGAGCTTCACAAAATTTGTGGAAGGAAAAACTAAGTATTTCCACTTCATCTTTTGTCTTAACCAAGCCTAAGAAGCTTTTCTCTTACAAAAATCAAAAAATTCCATCTTTGTTCTTCAAGAGGAATTTCGGCCATACCATCCAAAATCACCATCCAATCCTTTTTAATTTCATCCAACCATAGATCTTGAATCTACATGATATTCTAAGCAATTTTCATGTTGGAGATTTTCTCTAAATCATCTATCTTCAACCTTGTTCTTCAAGCTAAAGATTGAAGCTTTAATGGTGAAGTTTGTTACTCTTCACTTTTCTTTTGATTTTCAAGGTTCTAACCATGATGCATATCCATGGTTCCTCTTAATCAAGCTTAGTATACTAATTTTTATGTATTTTGTTTTGTATTTGAGAAGCCCTTGGTGGTGAAGGACTTGGAAAAAGAAGCAAAACAAAGAGCTTTTGAGGATCTTCAAGAGGTAAGAGGGAGATCCATCTCACCAACAAAGTATGGTGGTGAGAGATGGTCTTATATTTGATGGATAGTGAATCCATGTGAGGATTCATATCCATGGTCATGTAAATTATTTGTGTGTGTTTATGAACTTTGATTATTTACCTATGCTTGATATGCTTTGCATGATTTTATAGCTTATATGGTATGCTTATAATATGCATGATGAGAATATGTTGAAATTATGTATATGTATGCCATGATGTGATGATGGAAAGAAAATCAATTTTTTGCTTCAATGGCCAAAGGAAAGGAAATACGGTTTTAATACCCATGAAGAGGGTTTATGTTGAAAATTTTTAAGAACAAGGGAATTAATTTTTGGGTCCCTAGAACATTGAGAATTTCGGCAAAGACACCTCAACATAGGTGTTTACAAATTAATATTTTCATGGAAGAATAAAATTGGATTGATTAGAAAAGTATAGAAAATAAACAAAGGGTTTGTTTTCAAAGAATACATGAACACAGTTTTTAGAAGGATTTTTATTGATTTATTTTGTGTAAAAAGTTTCTAAGTGTTTTACTAAACATGAGTTTTAAATGAAAATAGCAATGTTAATTTTAAGGATTTGCAAAGAAAGTGAAAAAGGATTTGTAAAGAAAGTGAAAATGGATTTGCAAAGAAAGTGAAAAATGAAAATGAACAAATGACTTGATTTCAAAGACCAAGTGTTCACGGTTTTTGTAAAGGATTTTTAATGGTTTTGTTTGTGTAAAACTATATCAATTTAGAAAGAAAAATATTTGAAGGTTTCAATAGTCATGTCCACGTTTTTTTGAAGGCTTGTAATGCCTTGATTTTTATGAACAAAGTGATTTTCAAAGTGGAAACGTAACTTGATTTAATACAAGGAATTTGGAAAGGGAATCAGTGCATTTTATCGCTTGAGAGAATAGAAATTTTCGTAACGAAAAACAAAGAGAGGTTGAAAACGTTTGAATTTCAATTTATTTTGAAAAAGACTGATTTTGGAAATGATTTGAGAAAAGTTGAAAAGGAATTTTTGAAGGTCAAGAAATATTTTCTATAATGGGATTGTGGGGAAAAATTATTTACGTATCTTAAAAATGTGATTTTTAAGCTACGCGATTTGAAATACGAAAAAAAAATATTTCTATGTGATTTTAAATACGTTGAAATATTTCTACGCGATTTGAATTACGTTTAAATATTTTACGTAATTTGAACTACTATTGAAAAATCACTACGTGATTGAAAAGTGATGAATTATTTTTACGTGATTGTGAAAAGTGGCAAAAAATTGTTATGTGATTTGAAAAGTGTTTTAAATATTTTGAGAATGATGGAAAATGATTTATGCAACTTAAAAGAATGATTTTTAAGTTACGCGATTTTGAAACAGTGGAAAAAATACTATGCGATTTGAGAAACGTATGATTTTATGCGATTGAGAAAAATGTTAAAAAATTTGTACGTGGTTTAAAAGTGCAACACAAGAGTTGCGGTATTTTGAAAACGTAACAGAAATGTTATGAAATTTGTAAACGTAACAGTAGTGTTACGGTATTGTGAAAACGTAATAAAAACATTTTGGAATTTTAAAAACGTAACAAAAGTGTTATGGTATTGTGAAAATGTAAAAGAAGTGTTATGGTATTGTGAAAATATAACAGAAACGTT
The DNA here is from genome assembly GCA_029884605.1 of Ormosia emarginata. Taxonomy (NCBI): domain Eukaryota; kingdom Viridiplantae; phylum Streptophyta; class Magnoliopsida; order Fabales; family Fabaceae; genus Ormosia; species Ormosia emarginata. Next base: position 5,422,399 of record JAQQTP010000056.1, on the reverse strand, counting down.
TTTGGATTGTAAAAACGTAACAGAAATGTTACGCGATTATGAAAATATGGTAAAAGTGTTTTATAACTATGAAAACATGATAACATGATTTTGTTATTGAAAAATACAATATGATTACTGTAAAACTAATGTATGGACACTGTTTGTGAAAACAACGAGTTTTGCCTGTTATTGGCACGTGGTGCATTTTAGATACATTAGAAAAAAAAATATGCGTTGAAGCATATGATTTAATTGAACAAACGAATTTGAACAGAATGGCCCTTGTGGTTGGACTTGCACTGATATATTCGTGCATTGTATAAACTATATCTGAGAAATTATGAGATATACCTGTGATTGGTATTTGGTGCATTATACATGCATTGGAATGGTCCGATGAGGACTAGATATGGCTGATTGCCTAGGAGAAACACACCTCTTGAGTGGGTGCGATATGCGTAGTGTAAGTCACTTGTTGACCTTGGGGGCATCGGGGTGCGGGTTGCTTACACGGGTGGTTGGTCGTGCTTCTTCTCGTAGGTTAGACCGATGCAACACACCAATGATCCTGACCTAGATACTATTCTTATTCAAGATCTGATAAAGACTGTCGTGTATATGCTAGATGTGCAAAATCAAAATGAGGATTATAGCACGTGATCTGAGGCATGTGGTACTGACAGATCTTTTCGATCATTTCTCCGACCTGAGTTTAGCTCCATGGAGTAGGAAATCGAGTCTTGTGTACATGCATAATCTGAACACTTATATCTGTATGATATATTAATTGAGAAATATTGGCTATGACAACTGTTTTGAATACTTGGATTGATATATGATTGGATGATGATAGTTGATTAATATTGAATATATTATTGGAAGTCTGGTATGATATCCCTGTATGATATTGTTGTTTGTGTTATCTCTGTGCTGCCATGTTGGTATTGGTGTAGGTGATCTCACCTCTTTGTTATGTTGTTTTGCTGTGTCTGTACTGTTAAAATCAAATAATAGAAGGATCGAGTTGTCTTAGACATAACGGGCGATGGATACTCTGAGATTGGTGACAACAATAAGGAGTGGACATTCAGGACTCGAAGGGGTGCAGTGTTGACAAAGGAACAGATGTATGATGCATCAAGATGGACAGAAAAAGGAATAAGTATGTTAAAGTTTCTCGTTAGTGTTGTACTGTGCTATTAAGTAGGACCCGTTATAGGGTTTGCTACTGTTAAAAAAAAAGAGTCTGTTAATTTTATATTTCTCTTTAAATTGTGAAATATTAATTGGTGTCAATATTGCATAATGAATAGTTGAAATATGATTTTCAATATTACCTAATATTTTCAGTAAATTTACGTTTCAGTAAAGAAGAGATTTTGAAACCCATATTTTCATAACTCAAACCTTTTACGAATTGATTTTCAGATTATAAGTCAGGAGTCGGAAATGTGATGCCCTAAGGAGGGTGTTACATTAGTTGGTATCAGAGCACGGTTTGAGTCTTTTGGGGTTTGTGGTTAGGTCTATTTTGCTTGTGTTGTGTTCTCTGTATTATTGTTTTCTGAAAGGAAACAATGTTGTTTATAATGGATATCAGATACATTGTATTTTCGTTTGTCCGTCTTTGAAGAAAGAAAAATGACTCATGGTAGATGTACGCATGAGGAAGCGAAACATGTTACTAGTAATGCAGTTGCAGCTACGGGAGCAACGGGAGCAATGTGGAAAGACGACTGCACGAACAGAGGATCGCTGAACAGCGGAAACTAGAAGTTGAAGTTCAGGATCTGATGAAAGAGAATCAGTCTTGGAATATAAGATTTCGTAATTTTGGAACCTGGTATTTTTTTTAGGATATTGAGAAAGTAATTGATTTCGTTGGAAGATGTATTCACGACCATTGAGAAACCAGAAGCAGTACGTGATGTGGAAAGGGGCACTTAACGAAGGATTGTACGTTAAAGAAAATAATTTGCAGAAAGTTTGGACACATTTCCAGAGATTATGCTCTTTGAAAACAGAGTTTTCTGTTAGTAAAATCTTGGGTAGTAAGGAAAGTCGTTACTCTAAGCGGAATGGAAGTATTCTGAGCAGAAGATTTTAACAATGGAGATTGCGTCATTGGAGCTAATCCTATAAACCCTACTGAATATAGGGTTGTACTGTGTTGTACCGTGCTATTAAGTAGGACCCGTTATAGGGTTTGCTACTGTTAAAAAAAAGAGTTTGTTAATTTTATATTTCTCTTTAAATTGTGAAATATTAATTGGTGTCAATATTGCATAATGAATAGTTGAAATATGATTTTCAATATTACCTAATATTTTCAGTAAATTTACATTTCAGTAAAGAAGATATTTTGAAACCTATATTTTCATAACTCAAACCTTTTACGAATTGATTTTCAGATTATAAGTCGGGAGTCGGAAATGTGATGCTCTAAGGAGGGTGTTACATTAGAGATTAGGAAAATCCCTCTTTACCCCATACTTCAACTAATAATATGCAACTCTTTAAGCAACATTAACGAACGAGTTAAGATAGCTTGAGAATCTACTTTAGTTGAAAGCCTATGTCTAGGGGTCAATCAATCATGCTTCATTTACTTACTTCATTATGTTTCCATGAGAACTAGAGCAAACTCACTCATTAAAGTCTATTCTCAAACACGTGCTATACATAGATAAGAGGTATATTTCTATCACATTAGCAAATCAACTTGTCCTGCATTAGAATGGAATCGAACATGCATCAACCATATCTATGATCTCAAATCCAAATTCCTATGTCTAGGTTCATTAGATTTTATCAAATCAGCTTAAATGTTGATCAAGCACTCAAGATCATTAAAATCAATATGATTGAACAAAACCACACATATACATAAACTTAAAGAAGAATAATATCATTAATATAAATGGAAGGATCCAAAGTATTCCTTAAATACAGCTCAACTACTCAATGAATACGAAAATAGAATCACAAAATACATGTTCAAGATAATGGAAGAGAAGAAAGAAAAGGGAGAAGGAAGGAAGCTCATGGATTTGATCTTTGATGCTTGAATCTTCCTCTATAAGGAAGATAGCATTCAACCTTAGCTCCACTGGCTTCTTCTCAGCCTCAGAATGAAGACCTAATGCAGCTTCTCTAACCCTAAATGGTCATCCTTTCAAAAATCTTAAAAAAAGAATATGGAGGCTCAGTTTGCCACCTCACAACACGACGTGAAATATATTGTGCCACGGTGTGTATGCCTTGGGTGTAAGTATTGGAAGCAGGTGATGCACATCACGCCGCGATGTGACATATCATGCACCACGGCGTGCTCTACTGGAATGCTTCCTGTAACACCCCTTTGGAGGATGTCACACATAAAAGAAAATAAAAGAAAGAGAAATAAAATCTACCCAAGTTGTAAAACATTTGTTACATACTATTACGGGTTGTAAAATAATTCCTGTTAAACAGAATATTCTTAAATAAAATATGCGGAAATAGCAAATAAAAAAAAACATAAAACAAAACAACATTACTTATAATATACATATGATCCAAGTCATAAGTTATACAAATAATTTACAACTAAAAGTACAAATATTTAAACGGAAACATTAAAGAAAGACAGTAAAAGAGTCAATATATACATACATACGCAGACGCGCCCAAAAAAACATCATGTATATTTAATCCTCTGAAGGATCACTCTCAACATGAAAATGATCATCAGGAGACAAATATCCCGGATGTCTCGACACTCGGCGATAACGTGATCGCGCAGTCGATACGATACTTATCTCACTAGGCTCCGTGGTCATACCACCAAAATATCGCCTAAGAGATAAGGGTAACTCTAAATGTAAAAATACAGTAGTAGTCATAACCGGCTCTCCATCAAACTGTTGACGTAGGGTCACTGTCAGCCGTCCTACATACGTCACAGAGTCTCGGTCTCCTCGCAGATGCCAAGCTAGTGATCCTCCATGAAACTCCAGCTGTATAAATCCTAAAAATCCAGGTACCGCCATACCCAATCAAATCAATCCAATGGATATGGATGATCAGATGGTTCTTGATCGTAAAACTGGTCATCGATTTGCTGATCTTCCTCCTCCTCCTCCTCGGGGTATAGGATCTCAAGAGGTTGGTCCTCTTCCTCAAAGTCTTTATCGCGTAAAATAAATATACAGAAATACATACAACGAAGAGGTAAGACAATCTAAAATCACCATAAACATGGCCAATAAGAAGACGACAAACAACATATATACAATTCATGCAATACGAAAAGCTATAACAGGAATAATAACGTAATAGAGTAAAGTTTAGATATCATAACATTACATAACATCACGTATATAACACGATAAAAACGCAGATAAAACAATATCACGTAGAATAAAATAAGAAATAGACAACCATCATAATAATTACCAGATAAAGATAAATAGAGCAAATAGAATAATATCCAAGATATAATCATATACATTAAGACACGATCCTACTCCATGGAGCTAAACACAAACAGATATCGAGAGAATGACTTGCAAAATCTATTAGTACGACGGCCGCCCAACCAACTATCGCTACTGTCACACGTTGCGTCAATAGCCTACGACACGGGAATCCACCATCCAGGCGTAGTATAGTTCACGGTCTCCGTTGTGGCACTATAGGCAATGTACTACTAGACTTTACAAACCTCGATTAAATATAGTGCGTGTCGAGTCCATTAGTGTGCTATCGGTTTACCACGGCCCAGCGGAGCTACCAACTGTCCATATATGGGATCCCGTACACTAAAGTCTCCAAGTTCATTAGAACAATGAACCACACTACGTTTATCGCATCGACAACACGATGTGATTCGTCTCGTCAACCAAAACACCAAAAATTGACATATTACCAAAATACCCTTGAGAAAACATATCCTCAAAGATAAACATATACAGTAAGTCCCACCGGACAAATACTGTTCCAAAGCCTGTACGGGTTCACCTCTTAGCCCGACAGTAGAAAAATACAGAAACTTCATAAAAATATCGTTTCGATTAATCGCGTAAAAATTTTATCGCGTTTTCACAATTCTGTCGTTTTTACAAACGTTTATAAATCGCGTAAATATATTTTTCTGTTTTCAAAATCGCGTAGAGTTTTAAACACAATTTCTCAATCGCGTAAGATTTTTAAATCGTTTTCTTGTTCGAATACCTTAAAAATTACTGTTTAAATAAACAGAAATAATAATTAGTACATTTAAACTACGTAAAATATTTTTCATACCGTATACTGTCTTTTGAACATCTTTTCTACCTTATTTGTCCGTTTTTACTAAAAATTGACAGTATTTTGTTTAGAAAATTAATAATAATGGTTTCCTATTTTTTTCGTAAAAACTCTGTTTATTTAAATAAACCGGATAATTTAATCTTTTAAAAATTCCTAACATGCTTCAAAATATAGTATGAGCCATATGTTAGAAATTCTTAAAGATTACTGTATTTCCTTTATAACAATAAAATCATTAATTTTAATTCCTCAAATTAATTCTAATCTATTGATTTCTTAAAAACTCTTTTTAGAAAAATTCTTGTTAACATATAATGCCTTCTTTATACTTGAAAATGGTTTGGAATTGATTTTAGAAATCAAGAATATCTAGCTTGGCATGTTGGCCGAATTTCCTAAATCCTTTGAAATTGATTTCTAAATTATTTTCTATCTTCTAAATATCTATCAAATTTATTGTATTGTCTAAATTCATTTAGTCATCATTTCTAGAAAACGGTTTTTGAAATCAACACATTCATTTTAGGCATGTTGGCCCAAAATACTAAGTTTTACCATTTGATTTCTAAATTCATTTTTCATGATCTAAACAACTTGAAACCCTCTTAATTCTCCTAGGTTAATTAAATTACCTTTTAAGAAAATTAAGAGAACATTTTGGTTCTCCATTTGGTTAGTGGCCGTGAGCCTTGGTGTAGTGTTCTTTGGAACACACATGCATTTCCTTGACATGTTATTCACATCCTATACATTATCGTGCAATTCTAACACATGCAATATATTTCTAACACATATAACCTAAATCAAAGCTTGTAGACATGCAATTTAAAGCTTGTAGACATGCAAATTATTACAAACAACAAATAGGAAAGCTATTAACAAATACACAACCGCATCAAATAAGCTACTAACAAGCACAAACATGAATCCTTATGGATTCTACAATCACAAAATCAAACTCCATCTTCTTACCACCATCCATAGGTGATAAGATTTGTCTTCCTCTTACCTTAAATGAAGACAAAAGGATTTCTTTCACTCCTCCTAGGTCACGGTTTTCTCCTTCAAAATACCTAGCAACTTAAACAAAACTACAAGTTACTAACCATTGAAAAAGAACCTAAACCATGGATAAATCATGGCTTAGAACTTTGAAAAAGAATTTAGAAAATAAAAACAAGAGATTTCACCTCCTTGGTCAAATCTTCCAAGTAGGTTTTCAAGCTTCAAATGTAAGAATTTGCAAGAACTCTCAACTAGAGATGTTCTTAGGATTGTGTTTAGGTTTAGAAAACTTGGTTAGATGAAATTTAGAGTGATTGGATGGTAGGGTTTTAGGTTTGGCCGAATGATTGAGAAAGGGGGCAACAATGGTGTTTAGGGTTCTTGGAAGAGAGAGAAGAGAGAAAAGCATGAAAGATGAAGTGATCTTTTGGTCTTCCAACCTCACTTGGCCGTAGACTTCATGGCTTGCAAGGTGTCCATGGCTTGGCTTCATCCAAGCCTTAGAATGCATCAAAGGCCAAGATCAAAACTTGGTTAGCAAGCTTGTCTCCCATTGGTTCCTTCTAACCTAGTCACTAAGCCTTGTCACTAAGCTTCATCATCACACTAACCTAGTCACTAAGCTAGTCACCATGTTCTAGAGAGTTCCTTCACTAATGATGATTAATTAAGCTACTAAGTTAACTGTATTAGCTAAACGTGGGTCCCACAAAACATTTTTGGGTCCACTGTCACTAAGTTATACTGACTAATAAAATAATATTATAATAATACAAAATTATTTTATTTGACAGTTAAATCCTAAAAATTAAAAGATTAATTTTAGGCTCATTCAAAATTGGGTTTAGAAGATCCCCCGCCTCTGAATAATTAAAAACAGATTTTACCGGTCCGGAAAAATATTATTTTCCTGCCCCGTAGCAAATCACACAAAAAGTCCATATAAAATCACAGACAGTAATATTGGGCATTAAATCAAGTAGAAAACAATTAAAAACAGTAAAAACAGCACAAACAGCACGTTCAAGACGTAACGGTCATTTTCCTATTTTTTTCCCACAACGTAGCTAATTGTCCAAAACGTTCAAATAAAATTACAGACAGTATTAATTTTCTGTATATCATCCAAAAAAAATTAAAACAGTAGCTCGGAAAAACTTTTATTTTACCGTTTCGAAACAAATTACGTAAAAAGACCAAATAAAATTTGAGCCTGTATAAACGTATTTGTATTTCATGCAGAAATCGAGAAACAGTAAAATAAGGACACAACGGTCATTCACACGAAAGCTTGAAAAACAGCAAACAGTTCATTCGGTACATTTTCTAAAAATTAGGGTGTTACACTTCCTTGGCTTTCTCATCCAATGTTGGGCCTTGGCTTGCATCAATTCATCTCTTTTGAGCCCATCCTACATTAGAGAAATCACCAAGTCAAACGTAAGTTGAAAATCCACTTAATCACTTAAGAATATGCACAATTTGCTCAAGATCATATAGGAAGGTGTCCAAATTGCATTTGACAAATATAAGCCACTAAGTAATCTATGAAGCACCAATATAGGGCACAAATAACTACATTTTGTGAAGTAATCACATTCCCACGAGGAATTAGTTTACCAATTATCACTTCTCTAACATTAATACTATCTAGGTAACTAATAACTAAGAGTGATTCAAAACAATTAAAGACACAATTATAAAAGACAAAAATACACAAGAATACTCAAAATTAAGAGGGAAAAGATAGAACAAAGCACATGAATGCAAAACACATTAAGGATGTAAACACACAAAATTAAAATACTAGGGATGTGACTTCACTTAATTCAACAATTTATCATAGATAATACAATAGCTTTGAGATCTTCATTCTAATTAATTTTTAGTCATTCAATTGATGGGGAGAATCCCTTAATTAATTAAAACTCTATTCCTTGGCAATTTAATTCTCTTTAATTATCAAAGCATTGCCAATTCCTTGATCTAAACCCTAACTCTTAAATGCATAACATTCACTCTATGGATTCTCATGGAAAATATAACAATTCTCCCACACAACCTATAACCTCTATTCTTAGATGATTATAAATCAAGGCACTTATTATTTATGGTCTAAGTCATATGCAAACCTTTTGATTTTACACATATCTCACTAGATTAATTTGTGAGTGACCAATTCATAAAAGTATTAAGTACCATAATAAGCACTCAAATTGAATAGAAAAGAAATTAATTAAAAATCCAATCTTAATACATGTTGATTGAATCAAGTTACATTTTCGCCCTAGAAACACACAAATTTAGCTACTCATGACAAAAGAGAAGAAGAGATAGAAAGAGAAAAGATAATTCATCATGATAAAACTATAGAGAAGAAACCAAAGCACCTTCAATGGTGATTTGATCTCCAACTCTATAAGAGCTCCATGACGGCTCTTCCTCCTCTTCTAGGGATCGTCCCCTCATTCCCTTTGAGCCTCAAAAACTCTATATTTTTTTAGTATTTTCTAAACCAAAAGAGAGTTCCTTTGCTAAATTCATTTTTCCCTTTTTATAGAAAACCTAACAGCTTTTCGTATCTAACTTGCATGATTTTTATCATCCTCCAGATAGCCGAATTTGCTCTCAATCTCAACAGAGAAGTTGTAGTATTTTTTGTTAGACTTTCAATACCACAAACGGTGCATCGATCTGATCTCTGTAGCCCAATATATGATGACTCCATTACTGAGGAATAGTCAAGATGCTGTAGAAATCTGAATTTTGCTCCAAATCTAATCTATTTGAAAATCCTTATCCAATCTCCAATCTAAGATTTTGTGTCTAATTAGCACTCTAATTAGCATTTAAGAATAGAATAAGAATCTTTCAAATATTTATCTTTAGGAATTTCTTATTTTTGCACAAAATCTAATAATTTATCTTGAAAATTCAAATATGACTAGGTGAAGAGAAAATTATTTAAAAATAAATTATGAATAAATAAAAACAAACAAAAACTAAATAAACATAAATTAAGAATCGTAATAAATAAACCCAAGAGATGAGTGTATTTTACACTCATCACTTCCTTCATCGAGATAAGTCCAACGCTTGATCTCGATGATTGTATTTTTGCCTTTGCCATGCCAAGATAGGTTCGACGCTCAGTCTTAGTGTTTAGTGACTTGCTTGATTAGTTTACTGAGATAGGTCCAATGCTCGATCTCAGTGGTTGTATTTCATATTAACCAACACTCATTTTTCCTGACCGAGATGAGTCCAATGCTGGTGGTCAGGTTCATTTAGGGAATAATTGATAGTTGAACTTGTGAAATAGAAGACAAGGAAGCCTCTTGGTGTGGAGTCCACGATCTCGGGCTACAGTTAACTACTCTTAACTTCTGTAAACTTGGTCGGTTTAAGTGTTAAGGTTAGGCTATAAGGGCATGGGTGTAAACCCTTGAATGCGCTCCTTGACCTCGAATAGTCAAGGGGATTCTCCTACCTGACCATCATGTTAGAATACCCTTAACCCATGTAAACCTAGTAGATTTATGGGTTAAGGTCAGACCCATAAGGGTACAAGTGAAGACCCTTGAACATGCTCATTGACCTCGAATGATGGTCAAGTGGATTCCCCTGTCAGGCTATCATGTATGAATATCAGAATAATTAATCCTCTTCAGACCTTGTATTCCTTGGACCTTGCCAAGGTATGGTAATCTTGTGGGTTGTGTCAGGCCAAAGTATTCATGGACTCAAAGTCATGGTCGAGGTACTAGCTGAGATAAGGATAGGTCGAAGTACTCGTGGACTCATCGTCATGGCCAAGGTACTGGCTTTAATGATGTCAAGCTAGAGTACCCGTGGACTCAAAGTCACAGTTAAGGTACTAGCTTAAATGAAATAACAATGTTTGGGAAGAATAACATTCATTCATATTAAACGATGTTCATTACATTGTAGAAGTAATAACTACTAAGCATTACAATATTGTTTGGGTTACTTCGATATGATGACAATTGTCCTCATAATTGTTATTATGGGGTGGTGCCCTATCTTGATTTTGGGCATTAACTCGAGGTGAGCTTGGGCTAGGGTTGTCATTCCTAGTCGCGGAACACCTTTTCTAGTAGGGAGGAGAGGGGCTCTATGGGCTATAGCCTTGCTTTCTATAATGGCCTCCCCTCAAATTATTGTTCCGAGTTTGGCATACATATTGGCTCAAACGCTCATCCCCGATAAGAGACTCAATGGCATCCTAAAGATTAATACAGTCTTCCATGTTGTGACCATGGGCGTCATACCAAGCGCAGTGCTTGGATTTGTCCCTTTACGAATACTTCTTCATGGGGGGAGGTCTCTGCACTTCTTGGAGCTCGGTGTTCATGACCTCGTGGTAGATTTGAGCCAGATGTGCATTGAGGAGAGTATAGTTCTTGTACTTTTCCTTGATAAGGTGACTTCGAACTCCGGCCCTGTTAGTTCGATTGCTCCCCGGATTTAGGCTTAGCATTTTCTCCTTTCTCAAGATACTTCCTAGCTCGAAGAATACCTTCAACATTAATATACTTGTTTGCACAGGCCCATAACTTGTCCATAGTTTTGGACTACTTCTTTGCTATTGAAAAGAAGAATGGTCCTCGTCGGAGCCCTTCTCTAATATAGTACAATCTGAGCCTTTCATCCTAGTCTCGTATGTTCACAATCTCCTTGTTGAACTAGGATATGAAGTCTTGGAGAAACTCCTCCCTTCCTTGCTTAATATGGGAAATGCATGAAATAGATTTAGGGTGTACCTTGCTGGTAGTGAAGTGCAGCAAAAATCTTAAGGACAGGCCCTCCCATTTAACAACAGACCTAGGAGGTAGGGTGGTAAACCATCTCAAGGCGGCTTTCTTGAGGGACAATGGGAAAGCACGACATATGAGGGAATCATCTCCTCCAGGAAATAAGAGAGCAGACACGTAGGCATCGAGATTCTCCTGGGAGTCTGTGGTCCCATGATAGACTTTAATGTTGGTAAGATACTTGAAATGCCTAGGGATCTCGTAGGCCATCAGTTTATTAGAGAAGGGCTAATTTTAAGAAACCAAGCTCCTTACTCCGTGTTACTGCTCCCTTATTTGGACAGGTTCAGCATTATAACTGGAATCCATAATCCTATAGTTTTTTGGATGGCTGTCGTCTTCCTGAGTTATGCCTCTTCTATTTTCACGATTCCTTCTCGGAGATCGGCTCTCGCCTTCATGGTCTTAGTTTCTCTCCAAGTTGTGAATTCTTTCCTCATGGAGATGAATCCTTTCATCTTGAAGTCTGACTAGAGAAATCAATTCTGCCTTGGACAACTCCTAACGATTAGATTCAGTGTAGCGAGACCAAACCTGATTCTTAACTCGATCCCCGAGGCATTGCAATGCTGATACCTGTTGTCCATCACCATATGGTGCTTTTAAGGGACCTAAATGTTGTCTCACCAGAACTCGCGGGTAAGGAGAGAGAGATTGTCTCTAGTAAAAGAAGTCTTCAACTCGTTCTACCTAGGTTCCGGTTGAGGCACAACCGGTTTTATGACTGGCTCATGAGCAGCAAGAATAGATATTGGGTGGCGCATGACAAAGGCACGATTCTGGTTGGTTGAAGCTTGTCTTCTCCTCATATTAATGATGATGATGGTAGTAGCAGGAGAACTGTTGGTGGTGTTGGGAGTAGAAATTTATCTTTTCCCACAGATGGCGCCAATGTTCAGAAGATTACCTGAGAAGGTAAGTGATGGTGGATTCCTCCATGGTGTAGCAATAATGGCAATGGAGCGAGGGGTGGGTACTTACAAAAGGCACTCTGACACTCAAGTCAGTATGTGCGCAAGGAGGGTAGTGTATAGAATTAGGGATTAGGTCATACCTTTATCACCTTGCTGAGTGTATATATATGAGCATTTTAGGGTGTGGAGAATTTGAGCATTCAGTGTATATTGAATGTGACAAAGTGACTCTAATACTCAAGAGGAGGGTGAATTGAGTTACAAAACTTTTCGTAAATATTTATAAAACAAATTTCATTGAAGCTAAATATTAAGATGGATATGAAAATAAAGAAAATAAATTAAAGCTTTAAGCGCAACAAATTAACAGATAAGCAATAACAAATAAATTACAATAAAATAAAGAGATAAAGATGAGAAGAACATGCACAATATTTATCCTAGTTCAGCCATCAAACCACTTGTGGCCTATGTCCAGTCCTCGAAACACAATTCGAGATTTTTCACTATCAATACAAGCTTAAAATAGGTGCTTGCAACTGTTACAAATAAAAGCACTTTTCTCACATAGGGAAACTCTACCCTTGTGCTAAAGCCTCAACTTTCAAGGATACATCACCCTTACTCAAACCTTAGAAGGATACCTCACCCTCGTTACAAAGTAACAAAAAATAGATGAAAAAAACTCTCACAAAAAGTAAATGTCACAAATTGAAGCACTATAGAGTTCTTTAAGGATATCTCAAAGTTTTGACGAAAAGAGCACAGAAAATATAAGATAATTATAAATCACATTTTTAAGCAAGCAAAGAATGATTCAGATTATTAAGCAGCTTGCAAAGGTGACCCAAGGTCTTTATTTATAGAGTTCTTATGTAAAATAGTTGTTGAAATCATTAATTAATATAATTAATACAAGAATGTCAGTATCTTTTCAAAATAGGGGGTCACAAGTTTATTCGAATAACTATTGAGTTATTCAAATAACTCAACTTGAAAAAGCTTTCAGAAAACTAAAACTGATATGTGTTATTCGAATAGCCTTAGAGTTATTCGAATAACTCTATTTAAAAAACATTTTCAAAAAACAGGTCTATTCGAATAACATATGGTTATTCGAATAGCTCATTTAAAAGAAGCTATCCAGAAACCATTCTATTCGAATAGCATAGTTGCTATTCAAATAACACTTTTGAAATCAGAAATGTGCAACAGGATTTTGAAGTTGTTATTCGAATAACTATAGGGTTATTTGAATAACCTTGTTAAAAACCAATTTTTCCAAACTTGGTTTATTCGAGTAAATAGGCCTTTTTTAGAATAACCTTGTTAAAAACCATTTGAAAAACATTTAGAAAACTACCCAGTGATTTCCAAAAAAAAAAGCATCAAATCCTTTTGATTAATTCATGAACCAAATTTGAATCTTAGTTTTATTAAAAAGCATGGTTTGGATCTTTTCTTTTTAAGAAATGATGAGATATCCGAAAAGGGCTCCGTACGGAGAGACTCCAAGTCCTAAAGCTAGTCTTCGAGAGATCTTGGACTTGGTCTTCCTTCCATCTTCATTTTTGTTATCATCAAAACCATTCTTCAATGACTTGTAGTTAATCATATTCTCCCCGTTTTTGATGATGACAAACTGACATTGAGAAAAGCATTAGTACAGATAAATTGGAATTCACAAAGGTTAAAATTTGAAAGATTTACTCCCCTTCTTTAAGAGGTAATTTATATCATATACATGCGCAGCTCCCCCTTTCTTTTGGAATCCAATAATTGGTTTAGGTTTACCTGTCTTTTCTCAAGTTTTATGATTATTTTTCTTCCCCTTTGGCATGATCAAAAAGATATAACAGATAAACACAATGTAAATAGCAGAGAATCATATAATAACACAGAATTAAACTCATTTCATTAATAATTTTAATTAGCCAAGAACATATATAGTTGCACAAAAAAGCCAATACAACATAAGTAAATAGAAAAACTAGAAATAAGTGTCTGGTGGCAGAGGTGGAGAGGCAGGTGCTTGGCCAGACAGCAAGGCTCGGAGGGCAGCCTGTTCACACTCAACACCTTCTATTCTATCAAATAGAATAGTGAAAGTGTTTTCCATATAGGCTCTATTATTATGCAGAGTAGCCAGGATTTGCTCCAATGTGACTGGAGCAAGAGCAAGTGCAACAGTAGGTGGAGCACGAAGGTCTTCATCATCTTTAACTTCATCTGGGTAGACCCAGCCTTCAGCAAATTTAACCATCTTAATTTTGTGCAGCATAAAGGACCCAAAGATGTGATGGTGGGTCAGCTTAGTCGTCCTATCAGTCTCTAGAATTTGAGGGTATTTGCCAAAGATGGCTGAGATGAGTAACCCATAAGGCAAGTCAGATTTCTCCTTACCATTTGCTTTCATCATATGTTTCATGATGAAGATTGGCCAGTTGACCCTGTGACCTATCTTCAGAAGCCAAAGCATAAAGATGTCATCTTCAGATAGATAGGCATAGTTCCTATCTCGAGGGGCTAAGATGTGGGCATATACATAGTGTAAGAGCCTGTCTTGGCTCTTCAGCATCCCTCCCTTGACACCTTTCTCTAGCAAGGCAAGGCCAGGCTTCAATAAGTCCTTAACAACATGATTTTTGTTGTATTCTTGAATGATCGGGCTATCTTCCCCTTCAACGAGAGTGCCACCAAACTGTAACTCAAACAGAGCAGTCCAATCCTGAGGGGTGATCACAATGTGTTGATCATAGACATCTGAAAGAAGATTTTGGCCATCGATCCTTAGGTTGCAGAAGAACATCTTTACCAAGTCAAGGAAAAGATCAGCTTTATAGGAGCAAAGACGAAGAACTCCTTGAGTGTTCAGCAGGTGGAGGAAGTCAAAGCCGCCTTCATTCTGGAAGAAATTCAAGTCCATGAATTTGGGCTACACAAGGTTGCGCTCCCTAAAGTGACTGATGAAGTGACCCAGCTTACTCTCACTAGATGAGAGTCTTCGAAGGTCCAACGGGTTGTTGCAGGGTGTGGTCTTCATGCGAGGATGTTTGGTGTGGGTAGACGAGGAGGTCATGGCTCAAAAGAGGATTTGAGGATGAAAAAATGGTGGTTATGGTGAGTGGGATAGAGAAAAAGATGGAGGAAGATAATGGAGGAGAGGTAATGGTGGATGCGTGGGTAAGGAAAAGAAGAGGGAGAACAGAGGAGGAGAAAATGGAAGAATAGTTTTGTGGGTTAATCGAATGAACGATGTGGGAATTTATAGGAAGCTTGAGTTTATTCGAATAGAAAAAAGGGTATTCGAATAAACATACGTAGAAGCTCAAAGGACATGGTGTTTTAGCCAAGGTTTATTCAAATAACCTTGTGTTATTCAAATAACCAGGTAGGAGAAAGGGTTTGTTATCAGACCATTGTTTGAATAATTTGTCTTTTATTTGAATAAGACAGATATAAGAGAATACATGATGAAGTCTCCAACTTCAGGTTTATTTGAATAAAGTTTATATTTATTCGAATAAAAGCATAAAAACACAAAAGCATAAACATCACAGTTATTCGAATAAGGTATAGGTCTATTTAAATAGAACAGACATTAGATATGAGGACTGTGGTTACTGGTTCGCAGTTTATTCGAATAACCATAGGTATATTTGAATAAATCTATTAGAAATACATCAGTAAACACATTCAGAGATGAATTTTAAGAAGGAGAAACTTGCCCAATGATAATGTACCTACAAAAAAGATTTTGGGATATCACTGATGCTTAAGTTAGTAGAAATTGAAGTTCAATAAATATAATCATTATATGCATGATTGATCTACAATTCCAAGTTCTTTAGGCAAATGTTTTGTAAAAATATTAGCAAGTTGATTATTTGTCTCAACAAATTCTAAAACACAATCACCTTTTTGAACATGATCCCTTATAAAATGATATTTTATTTCAATGTGCTTTGTTCTAGAGTGCATAATGGGATTCTAGGTCAAATTGATTGCACTAGTATTGTCACATCTTATATAGATGTGATCTAGCTGAAGTCCAAAGTCTAGAAGTTGTTGCTTCTTCCATAGGATTTAGGCACAACAACTTCCAGCTGCAATATATTCAGCCTCAGCAGTAGACAATGCCACATTATTTTGTTTCTTACTATACCAAGAAACTAAAGAATTACCAAGCAAGTAACATATCCTACTAGTGCTTTTCCTATCCAATTTGCATCCAGCAAAATCGGAGTCGGAATAACCAAAAAGACTACAAGTGGCATATTTGGGGTACCACAAGCCCACTTGTGTAATGTCACCAAGATATTTCATGATACATTTTACTGCACTTAAGTGCAATTCCTTATGATTAGCATGGTATCTAGCACACATGCATACGCTAAACATAATATCCAGTCTACTAGCAGTGAGATAAAGAAGAGGTCTAATCATACCTCTATATTTAGTAATTTCTATAGGATTACTTGCTTCATCCTTGTCCAAGTAACATGAGGTGCTCATTGGTGTATCCATATGCTTTGAGTTGTTCATTCCAAATATTTTGAGAAGCTCTTTACAATACTTGGCTTGGATAATGAATGTTCCATTCCGTGTTTGCTTAATTTGAAGCCCAAGAAAGAAATTTAGTTCTCCCATCATGGACATCTCAAACTCGCTTTGCATAATCTTAGCGAATTCCTTGCACAGAGTTTCGTTAGTGGTACCAAAGATAATATCATCTACATATACTTGTACAAGGAGAATATCATGCTTTTTATTTTTAATGAAAATGGTTGTATCAACTTTGCCTCTTGTAAAACCATGTTCTAAGAGGAACTTACTCAACCTTTTATACCAAGCTCGACGAGCTTGTTTTAAGCCATATAAGGTCTTTTTTAGTTTGAAAACATGGTTGAGCAGTTCATGATTTTCAAAACCTGGAGGTTGTTCAACATATACCTCCTCTTGAATAAAACCATTTAGAAATGAACTTTTGACATCCATTTGATATAATTTAAAATCCATGATGCAAGCAAAAGCAAGTAATATTCTAATAGCTTCTAATCTAGCAATAGGCGCATAAGTTTCTTCATAGTCTATATCTTCTTCTTGATTATATCCTTTTGCAACAAGCCTAGCTTTATTTCTAGTTATTAGGCCAGCTTCTTCAGGCTTGTTCCTAAAGACCCATTTGGTGCCTATAATTGGATGATCATTGGGCCTTGGAACCAATTCTCAAACTTGGTTTCTTTCAAATTGGTTTAGCTCCTCTTGCATGGTCAAGATCCAATGTTCATCATTAAAGGCTTCATTTATGTCTTTAGATTCAATTTGAGAAATGAAACACATATGGTTGCATGCATTTCTAATTGAGTTTCGAGTACTTACACATTTGGATACATCACCTATTACTTGACCAAGTAGATGGTATCTTGAGGTTCGTCATTCTTTAGGAAGGCCCATGACTTGTGACTCTTCTTGATTTAGGGGGTCCTCTTCTTGTTTCCTTTCTTCCTTGTTGTCCAAATGTGTTTTTTCCAAAGCTTCTGCAACATCATCAATAACAAACTCCTTTCACAATCCATTTGGATTAGTTTCATCAAATGCAACATGAATGGATTTTTTAATTGTCATAATTCTTTTATTATAAATTCTAAAAGCTTTGCTATGAATTGAATAGCCTATAAATATACATTCATTATACTTAGCATCATATTTTCCTAAGTTATCCTTTCCATTGTTTAAAACAAAATATTTACATCCAAAAACATGAAAATGTGAGACATTTGACTTTCTTCCTTTGTATAATTCATAAGGGATTTTCTTTAAAATAGGCCTAATTAAAGCCCGGTTCATTACATAACAAGCGGTACAAACCACATCCGCCTAAAAATACTTAGGAAGAGAAGCCTCATTGAGCATAGTTCTTGCCATTTCTTCTAAAGATCAATTTTTTCTTTCTATAACTCCATTTTGCTGTGAAGTTCTAGGGACAAAAAAATTATGCTCAATGTCATATTCATCACAAAAACTTTCAAAATCATGATTTTCAAACTCGCCACCATGGTCACTTCTTATGGATGTACTTGAAAAATCTTTTTCATTTTGGATAACTTTGGCAAGTTTCTTAAAAGCTAGAAATGCATCATTTTTGTGAGAAAGAAATAAAGTCCATGTGAACCTAGAAAAATTGTCCACAATCACTAAGGCATAATAATTCTCACCAAAGCTCATAGCTCTAGATGGTCCAAAAAGATCCATATGTAAAAGTTGCAAAGGTCTAGTAGTTGAAACAATATTTTTGGCTTTAAAAGAGACCTTCACTTGTTTTTCCTTTTGACATGCATCACATAATTTATCTTTTTCAAAATTGAGCTTGGGTAGTTCAATTACTAGCTCTTTAGAAACTAACTTTTTTAAGTGATCCATATGAATGTGAGTAATTCTCCTATGCCATAACCAAGACTCATCTTCCTTACTTAAAGGCATTTCACATCACTTGAAGATATATCATCAAGACAAATCATATAAATGTTATTAACTCTATGACCAACAAACTTAACATGCTTGTCATTTTTATCTTCAATTATGCTACAATTCGAATCAAATATAACTTTATTTCCTTTATCACATAATTGACTAATACTAAGCAAGTTGTGTTTAAGTTCTTCAACAAGCAATACATTATCAATAGAGGAGTTAGGACTCTTACCGACTTTGCCAACTCCAAGAATCTTTCCTTTTTGTCTCCATAGGTTACATATCCATGAGTTTTGGGAACAAAGAATGAGAATTTAGAGTTGTCTCTGGTCATGTGCTTGGAGCATCCACTATCGAGGTACTAATTTGAGTTTTTTGCCTTCAAGCACACCTACAACACAAATTTAATTTTTAACTTTTGGTACCCAAATTTTCTTAGGTCCTTGAATGGCAGTTTTGGGTATAGTTCCCTTAGGAACCCAAACTATTTTTATTCCAATTTTTGTGTTAATATTTTTCATTGCATTGAAAGTTGAAGCACTATGTCCTTTCTTCCCACAATAAAAGCACTTGACAAATGGGTTATTAGAAGTACTTCAATGAACAAAGAAATTTTTATAAGATTTTTGTTGATTTTTCGAGTTATATCATATCCTGGCTTTTTGAAAAACAATTCTCTGTCTTCCTAACAAAATGTTTAAATTATCTTTTTCAAAAGTGAATTTAGCAAGGGTGTTCTTTAAGTTTTCAACTTCTTTTTCAAGAATATGACAAGATGAACAAGATAAAGAAGTTGAAGCATGTGAAAACAAGTTGTGCGTGCATCAATTAATCCTAAAGTCTCATTTTCAATTTTTAATTCTTTAATTTCTTTATTTAAATTAAAAAATTGATTTTCTAAAGAGGAAATTGCTTTATTAGACGAAGAGACTAATTTGGTGAGCCTTAGTGATTCATCATGCAATTCTTCAAAGGCCTCTTGCAATTCATCATACGAAGGAGATAAATCACAGTTAGAAATTACCTCAATGTCACTCTCGTGATCTTCTTTTCCTTTGGCCATAAGACATAGATTATCTTCCTCGCTATCTAAGCTGTCAGTTGATTCCATATCATTGTCATCTCATGCTATGTAGGCCATTCTTCCTTTTCTTTCATTAAAATGTTTCTTCTCAAATTTCTCCATCTTCTTTTAGTAAATTGGGCACTCCATCTTCATGTGACCTGATTTTCCACATTCGTAGCAAGTTGGAGTTGAAGATGTTCCTTCTCCTTTGTGATGAGTTTTCTTTGGAGGAAAAGGTGGTCTTCTTTGGATTCCCTTTTTTATGAGAAACTTACCGAATTTCTTTACCATAAGGCTGAGGTTTTCTTCATTTAGTTTAAGGTTCTCTGTGCTTTCTCCATCCTCATGATTATCATCATCAATTACTGAGGTGGTGGCTTTGAGAGTTATGCCCTTTTTCTTTTTATCATTTTCTTCACTTTGGCTTAATCTGTTCAGCTCCAGTTCGTATTTATGGAGTTTTTCAAAAAGGGTAGCTAGTGTCATTGTCGATTAGTCCCTTGATTATGATATAGTTGTCACCTTGGGTTGCCAAATCCTGCTCAAATATCTTAAAACTTTGTTAATCAAATCTTCATTAGAAAAATTCTTTCCTAAAGATGCAAGATGATTTATGATATGGGTGAACCTCTTTTGCATTTCCTGAATGTTTTCTCCTTGGTTCATTCTAAATAATTCATATTTGTGAGTAAGAGAATTGACTCTTGACCTCTTAACTTCACTAGTACCCTCATGGGTAACTTGTAAAGTATCTCACATTTTTTTAGCAATTTTGCAGTTTAAAATTTTAAAAAACTCATCATACCTCAAAGCAGTGGTAATTATGTTTTTGGCTTTCAAATTATGTCAAACTTTTCTTTTATCCTCATCAAACCAATCACTTCTAGGTGTCTCGATTTTTACACCATCGATCACTCGTGTAGGTATAAATATGTTGTTTTCGACAACATCCCACACATCTAGATCAATAGCTTCGATGAAGATTTTCATTCTTTCCTTCCAATATGCGCAACCATCCACATTGAAAAAGGGTGGTCGATTTATGGAAGATCCATCTAAAAAACCATTTAAAGAAATCATGTTCTCTTGAAGCTGCTAAGCTCTTTAAACAAAAGTCTAGCTTTGATACCACTTGTTACCAAGTGGCTTCAGTACTCAAGAGAATGGTGAATTGAGTTACAAAACTTTTCACAAATAGTTATAAAATAAATTTCATCGAAGCTAAATATTAAGAAGGATATGAAAATAAAGAAAATAAATTAAAGCTTTAAGAGCAGCAAATTAACAGATAAGCAATAATAAATAAATTGTAATAAAATAAAGAGATAAAGATGAGAAGAACAGGCACAATATTTATCCTAGTTCAGCCACCAAACCACTTGTGGCCTACGTCCAATCCTCGAAACACAATTTGAGATTTTTCACTATCAATACAAGCTTAAAACAAGTGCTTGCAACTGTTACAAATAAAAGCACTTTTCACACACAAGGAAACTCTTCCCTTGTGCTAAAGCCTCAACTTTCAGGGATACCTCACCCTTACTCAAACCTTAGAGGGATACCTCACCCTCTTTACAAGCCTTTGAGGGATACCTCACCCTTGTTACAAAGTAGCAGAAAATAGATGAAAAGAAACTCTCACAAAGAGTAAATGTCACAAATTGAAGCATTATAGAGCTCTTTAAAGATATCTCAAAGTTTTAGCGAAAAGAGCACAAAAAATATAAGAGAATTATAAATCACGTTTTCAAGCTAGCAAAGAATGATTCAAATTATTAGGCAGCTTGCAAAGGTGACCTAAGGTCTCTCACTACAAGAAATAAGAAAATTAGCAAGGGAAATTTCCCTCGCTAGTCCATCGTTGATCCCTCGTAAATAAAAATTGCGAGGGATCAGCGATGGAATAGCGAGGGAAAAGCCAGTCGTTTTTATTTTCATCACTAATTAGCGAAGGAACGTGTTGCCTCGCTCATCCGTCGCTAGTATAATAATTTTCCTCGCTAATCCGTCACTAATTCGTCACAAATATAAGCCATTATTCCCTCGCAAATCAGCGAGGAACATTCCATCGCTATTCCGTTGTTGTATCCATACCAATGTTGGACAATTTCCCTTACTAATATGTCGTTAATCCATCACTGAATTCCCTCGTCATTTTGTCGCAAATCCATCGCTGAATTACCCCGCTATTCCGTCGCTAATCTCTCAGTAGTTATTTATATGATTTCCTTGCCATTCTGTCGCTAATCCCCTGCTAATAACATATCTGATTTCCTCACTTTTCCGTCGCTAATCCCTCGCTAATAACTTATCTGATTTCCTCGCTTTTCCGTCGCTAATCCCTCGCTAATTAGTCTTTTTTTTTAAAATTACATATATTTTTATTGACTAACCAAAACCTGTCAAACAGAAGATCCAGCAATAGAGCATAAGCAACAAAATTGTGCAAAGGATCCAAAATAAATCTATTAATTATATCAAATCATATACAAATAGTTCATTAAATGTCGTACAAAATAGGAATAAAAATAATAAGCAATCAGTCTAAGTTGGCTTCGTCTTCGTCTTCATCATCATCATCCTCTCGACCCTCCCTAACTATTGCACCTTGCGATGGTGTATGTGGAACAACATTTCCTGATCCGATCGTAGATAGGATGGGCAACAACATAGGAACAAGTTGAGTCTGGACAAAAGAAGCCATCGATGTTGCCACTGCTGCATTGACAACTTCATTTATGGTCCTAGTTATGTCTTGTGTCAACGGTCTAGAGCGGGAAGGACCTGCAATCGAGGAGGATGAAGCTAGCATGGTGTTATTAATGTCAATGTGCAAGCTGTTACCTATGCCATGCACCCGTCCCTTCTTGTTGGGACCTACCGCATCCAACCAGACCTCTGGGTCAACCATAGGATGAGAGGAAGAGTTTTCTCCATATTTTTCTGTCATCGCAGTATCATATGACTCCTAAAATAACAAAACAAGAAAAACATTAACAAAAAAACCAATAACTTAACAAATACAAATGACTTTTTAATTTTAAAAACACCAACAATAAAATTCCTCGAGCACTTGGAAACATAGCTTCCATCTTTCTTCTTATGAACATTGCAATAGAGATCTTTGTAAGAAACTAGATGTTTTAACTCTGCCTACTGTAACCATATATGGAAAAGAATATATAATAAACATATATCAAAAGTAAGGCAATCCCTCTAAAATACCAATGCAAAGATGTCATACTCAAGATAGGCAAATAACTTAAGTAATTACAACATGTTAATAAACAAATTAATAAAATAAAATAAAACTCAGAAAACTCTAGCCAGATTAATAAATAGATCACTATCAAAACTTTAAATGAGCAAGTTATATTACCATCTTGTTCTTGTGTTGATCAAATCTTATCGACCCTGCTGTATGCTTCAAGGCATCAAGCATGGCTACCCTGTTCCTTCGGGCAGCTGCAGACCTCGTCATCCATTTATCTATTAACCAAATATTAACCAGGTCATCCCATACTTTTGACCTTATTCCTCTAGGCCCATGGCCCTTAACATCAGCCAAGTTATTTGAATTTGCCTTTTCAAAGGCCTTTTTCCCGTGCTTTGTTCAAATGGTTTGGATAACGGTCCATGCAAGTCCGTTCCCAGACAGTTCTCGCCATGCCGCGATCAGAATTAGATGCAAACTAATGCTTAGCCTACACAAATGTTATGTAAATATATTTATTTTTCGATGAACGTATAATATGTAATTCTATAAACACAATTACTTATGATGAAGTCCAGAAATAGTATTTCCTTCATGTTAGCAGGGTAATCTCTCCACGTATTAGCCGGAATAGGCATCCTTGTTATGACTCTGATTGGTTTCGAAAGCTTGGTTTCTTCTATTTTCTTTAAGGTACTTTATTTCTCTTACCCTTGACTCTGATTTTTGTTTATTTTCGTGAGTGAGTGATTGCGTATCTTTTTTTATGGTGTGCATTTCCCTTTCTTTTCTGCGAACAAGGGTGGGGGAATATTGTTTCCCCCTCTTCTAATGGCGCTGCCCTATGGAGCACATCATCCCTTGCACTATGTGCGGCGGAGGTGTCCCTCAGAGGTTTTGACCTTGGTGGGTGCAGAGGCCAGTGCGTGGGTGCATTCAGTCTTCTCTGTTCACCCATTGCCATGTTTGGATCTTCGAACTTAACTGGTTTTGACCTTATGCCTCTATGTATTTTCCAGGAATTCGAATGGCCAGAAGGAGAGCGCTCGTTCTTGAAGCGCCTGCCCCGGTTCTGGAAGTTCGAAAGCTGGAGAATCAAGAGGCCGAGGAGGAGGAGATCCGTATTCGCCGAGGTCCGGGATTGCCCTACACATAGGTTACAGATGATGCCTTTGATAGGATTTCCAGTTATGAGTCCGAGTCGAAGTTGGATAAGCTGAAGGATTACCTGGAGCTTACTGAAGGGGGTGAAAAGGATCACGAATTCCTGATCATATCCTCGAGGAGAGAACGGGTGTGTTCGACCCGATAAGCGGGGGAACACTTCATGTTTCTATACGAGAACTTCTTTACGAGATTCAGATTTTAGCTCCCCTTCAATGACTTCCACATTGCCATCCTCCAGACTCTTTATGTTGCCCCTAGTCAAATCCACCCTAATGGTTGGGCAAATTTCCTAGCCTTCGAAAGAATATACCGGTTGGTGGGGTTGCAATGCTCGGATGGGGATTTTTCTACTTTCATACAAAGTATTCTGTTCATGGTGCCTGTGCTCGTTAGCAATCCTGGCTTTCAGTTCAGTCATGGCAAGGAAGAACTGTCTTTTTTCCGTACTTGGAAAGTTACAAGGACTTCAAAGAAAAATTCTTTAAGTTGATGGCGGTTGGCAACACTTACCCTTTCTGGTTGGGGAGCGATGGGGAGCCCACATTTAGTCTTTATTGGAATCCGACGGAGTAGAGCATCCCCACTCAAACATTCGAGAGGGAAGTAGATCATCTGAATGACAAAGAAATTGAATGTGTCAATTTCTTTAAAATGTGGGTTGACGTGGTCGGAAAAATTTGGCCTAAAGATATACTAGACGCCCCAAACGATGATGAGCTTTGGGTCGTGCTAGGTAATATAGGTCGTTATTCATGCTTATTTTCTCTCTTAGTCGTTATATGACAAATTGCCTGTGTTAGTTTTATAGAGAGCTTGGCCGAGATGTCTTAAGATGAGAATGCGCTAGCGGTCCTTGAAGCCTTGAAGGCCAAAAGTGTACTGAGGCCATCAAACCCCCCTGCTGATATCGTTTCGGTTTCCCTGCCTTGTCTTGCTGAGGTTCCTTTGATGGAGAGAGAACCAATCTATGTGGAGGATTCCCCTCCCTTGCTTGAAAGGCGCAAGAGGAAAGCGGTGGGCGAGGGTTAGTCAGATGATTGGGGTAAGAGAGTTGTGGTTAGAGATGACTCCAGGCCGATCAATTTGTACCGTGAGGACTTGGATCCTCACGAGTTCATCGACTTCACCCTTCTAGATGAAGAAGTTGTTGCTCACCTTGCCCGACGTGGAAAGAAGGATGCATTCTCCTGGTTTGAAACTTTCGGGCTCAGTCTTGCAGTGGAGACTCGGTATTTGGAGTATATGGTTGAAGAACACGAACGGGAGATGGCGGAAAGGGCTGCTGCTGCAGAGCGGGGTGAGAACCAAGCTCTTAGGGCAAAAGAAGAGGTCGTAAAGGCCAAAGACGATGCTGAAACTCGAGCCCGAGAACTAGAAAGTGAAGTGGCTGACCTGAAGGATGCGACAAAGGAACAAGAAGCTAGCTTGGCCGAGGTCAAGAGGTGTGTGGCCGAACTGAAGATTGAGAATGAAGGTCTTCAGGTCAACAACCAATAACTTGAAGCCAAAGTTACTTCCTAGCAAGGCGATGTCGCCCAACTCATCACCGTTTGCACCAACATCAAGGAGGAGCAGTTCTAAAATGCCATCAACCAACTCCATCTCTTCAATCCAGGGGTTGCTCTGGTTTTGGACTCCCTGGACTCCAAGAAAGTAGTCCGGGATGGTCATCTTGTGCTTCCTCGTCTTGCTTCTGAGGGTCCAAGTGTTGAAGGTTCTTCTGTTGTGGTCCGCGTCCGGATCCTACTACGGAGTAACTTGATTCTTGTTCTTGCCCTCTGCATGGGGTTTTGTTATTGTATGAACAATGGTAATGCCTTAATTTTCAGGATTTTTAATTAATTTAGCTTTGTTTATTTTGGCATTCCTTTTGTCTATTTCGGGGTCCAACACCCATCGTGTTATTTAGAACAACGACTATAGATTTAGGAATTTGGTTGAAAATGGTATGCCACGGTCCGGGTTTGACACCCATTACCAATCAACGTTTAAGATTCCCTTTGAAATTTGGGCTTTAAATAAGAACCTTTGGCTTAGGAACCGATGTTCAAAACATTTTTGGCATTCGAGAACCGTGCCCAAGGTAGAAAACCTTGTGCGGGGTCTATTACTAATTATTAGTATTTAGGATCCTCTGACTTCGGTTTTAATAAAACTTATCCGGGGACTGTACCATTTGTTTTGGTATCTTGATCCGCTCGTGATTTGTTTTATTTCTAGTGGTCTTTGGCCGGGGTCTTTTAATGCTTATAGTTTGGTGCCATAATTTTCCTCGAGATAGGATTTTTCCTTTGCACGACTTGTTTAACATAAGATAACTCACGGTGGGTACTGTGATGACTTGGGATGTCATGATGGCCTTTGAAGGCCTTGAAATCTTCATTGTAATCATATATATTGTACTCAAAACTCATGTATCAACACTGTAATACTTATTTTATTGAGTAGATGAGAGGACTAAGGTCCATACAATGTGCTCCCGTATCAATTGGGGCAGATCAAACATGAAATAAACTAGGAGACTAGGCCTTAGAAGGCGCTTAGCTATAGTACTTTCTGAGTTTGTCTACATTCCAGTAGTTCTTCACTGGCTTTCTTGTTAGTGTCTCCAGCGTGTAAGCTCCTTTGTTGATGCTGATCACGATGTGATAAGGGCCTTCCAAGTTAGTGGCTAATTTTCCCTGGGAGGCATTCCTTCCGCCGATATTAGCCCTGCAGAGTACTAGGTTGCCTGACTGGAACCTCCTAGGATGACCTTCATGTTATACCCGGCTGCTGTTCTCTGCTTGATTGCAGCATCGTGTATATGTGCGATATGTCTTCTTTCTTCAAGCAGATCCAACTCTTCCCTGATCAGTCTGGGCTTATTATCAGGTGAGAAGTTCTGAAGATGCCAACTCGGTTCTCCTATCTCCACCAAGATCATTGCTACACATCCATAGGTTAACTTGAATGGAGTTTCACCCGTTGTGGAGTGAGGAGTGGTTCGGTAGGCCCACAGAACGTGGTCCAAATGCTCGGCCCAATTTCCTTTGGCTTCGTCCAGTCTTCTCTTTAACCCCCTAACGATAATACGGTTTGCTGCTTTAGCTTACCCATTTGTATGGGGGCTATCCACGACACTGCAATGATGATTTATTTTCAGCCCAACAAGTAAATCTTTGAATCCCTTGTCTTTGAACTATTTCCTGTTATCCGTAACAATGGATTCGAGGACTCTGAACCTGGTGTTGATATGACGCCAAGTGAATCTCTGAATTCGGGCCGCAGTGATAGTGAATAGGGGCTCCACCTCAATCCACTTAGTAAAGCAGTCAACGGCCACTACCAAAAACTTCAGCTGCCCGAGCGCTTGAGGGAACAGACCTAGGATGTCCATACCACATTGATAGAATGGCTAGGGTATAAACATCATGGATAGTTCTTCTGGCAGAGTATGATAATGGTCGGAGTGTTGTTGTCATTTGTTGCATGTCTGGATATGCGCATGAGAGTCTGCTTCCATCGTAGGCTAATAGTAACCCGCCTTGAGTGCCTTCAACGTTAGGGCTTTACCTCCTAGAAGATGTCCACAACTTTCTTCGTGAACCTCGACCAATACATACTTAGCTTCTTTCGGTGCGAGGCATTTAAGGAGGGATAGAGAAAACTCACGTCAGTATAATTGTCTGTGGTAGATAGTATACCTAAATGTGGCTTTATTTAGTTTAGACGCTTCCGTTGGGTCCTCGGGTAGGCTACTGAATTGTAAGTACTCCATTAATGGTGTGATCCAAGTAGGCTCTTGCCCTTCAATCTAGAAGACAGATATGTCAACAACGAAAGGTTGTGGGAGGGTCTCCTGGATTATTGGACGGTTGTTACCTGGACTATTGGTTCTGACCAACTTGGATAAGAGGTCGGCCCTAGAATTTTGCTCCTGAGGTATGTGCTCCAACTTTATAACTCAAAAACCTGTGACGGCTTCTTATACCCTTGTCAAGTATTTCAGCAGAAGGGGCTCTTTGGCCTGATAGTCACCTCAGATCTAGGACGTCACGAGCTAGGAGTCACTACAAAATCTGATCTTTGTAGCCCCCAAGTCTCGGGCCATTACCAGTCTGACGATGTATGCTTCATATTCTGCCTAGTTGTTTGAGATAGGAAATTCGAACCTAAGGGAGTTCTTAACAGTCACCCAATCGAAGTTCTCTAGGATTACTCCAGCACCACTTCCCTTCGGGTTTGAGGACCCGTCAATGAACACAGTCCAGAGTACTTTCTCGGTATCACTGGGGCCTGAAGTGAGTTCGATTACGAAGTTTGAGAGTGCCTATGCCTTGATAGCTACTCTGGGTGCATAGGTGATCCCAAACTCGAAAAGTTCGATGGACTAGGCAATCATCCTTCTTGCTAAGTCTGGCTTGTGTAGTATCTGTTGGATGGGCTGGTCTGTCCTCAGCACCACTAGATAGTACTGGAAGTATTGCCTTAATCTTCTAGCCATGATGATGAGTGCAAAAGCAACCTTCTCTATTTTTTGATATTAAAGTTTGGGGCCTTGTAACACCTTGCTCACGAAATAAACTAGCTTCTGGCCTTCTGTTGTTTCCCTAATGAGTACTGAACTTACAGCCTCCTCATGGACGGAGATGTACACTTAAAGCGTCTCACCTGACTCTAGCCTCGTAAGGATAGGAGGGGATGCTAGAACCTGCTTCAAAGACATGAAAGTGTCCTCACGTTCTTGAGTATACTTAAATCCTATCCCTTTTTTCAATAACTTGAAGAGAAGGGGGATTTGTGAGCGGCTTTGGCTAGGAATCTTATGAGAGCCGCTATCCGTCCGATTAACTGTTGTACTTCCTTCACACTTTTGGGACTATGCATGTCAAGCATCGCTTTGCATTTATCGAGGTTTGCCTCAATACCACGATGAGACAGCATGAACCCCAAAAACTTGCCAACTTGGACCCCGAATGCGATTTTTCTAGATTAAGCCTCATGTCATGCTTTCTTAGTTGCGCAAATACTTCTTCGAGGTCTAAGGTGTGTGATCTTGATGAATGGGGTCTTGACTATCATATCGTCAATGTAGACCTCTAGCATTCTTCCCATTTGCCATTCAAAAACCTTGTTCATCATTCTTCTGTAAGTGGCTCCGACATTTTTTAACCTAAAAGGCATTACCTTGTAGCAATAACTCGCCCTTTCGGTAATAAAAGTAGTTTTATCTTTGTCTCCGGGGTGTATTGGAATCTGATTGTATCCGGAGTTGGCATTCATGAAAGATAGCAGACGGAAGCTGGAGGAGCTGTTAACCAGATTGTCAACGTTTGGGAGGAGGTATGGATCTTTAGGGTATACCTTGTTTGGGTCGGTGTAGTCTACACACATCCTTCACTTCCCGTTTGACTTTTTTACCAGGACAACATTCAAGAGTCATGTGGTATACGAGATCTCCCTGATGAAGCCGGTATTTAGTAATTCTTTGACCTGCTCCTTGATAATATGTTGCTTCTCAGGGCCTACTTTCTTTTTCTTCCGGAGACCAGCTTCGTATCTCGTTTAATAGATAAACAATGGCAGATAAAAGCAGGGTCAAGCCCATGTATATCAGCGGATGTCCAAGCGAAAAGATCCTTATTTTTCTGTAGAAGCTATATTAGCTGGATCCTCTCTTGCTCTTCAAGATTTGCACCTATCTTGGTGACTTGGTCTGGTCTATCACTGAGCTGAAGTGGGAGCAGTTTCCCTTCTGGCTGAGGTCTGGTACCTCAGATTTCCTCACGTATGTCCAACTCGGTCATTAGGATGTTGACTTGATCTCGAGCCGGGATGGATGTTCGTGCCTTTGTCTTCCTGGAAGCCTTACTGATTTTCAGACTCACGTTGACGGGCTGCAATCTAGTCACCCTTGACTGTGACCACTTCATTATTCCTGTTGAGGAATTTCATGGCCTGGTAAGCAGTAGAGACTACAGTGGCAATGTCATTCAAAGTAGGCTGACCCAGAATAATGTTATAAGTCGAAGGACAATCCACAATCAAGAATCTCACTTTAATAGTTCTGTACAAACTTCCGTCACCCAATGTTAAGAACATGTCATAATATCCCACTGGGGTAACCTTCTCTCCAGAGAAACCTGTCAGTTCATCTTCATATGGTGTGAGTGCAGACAGAGGGAACTCTAGCCTTTCAAAGGCGTCCATGAACATGATATCCGCCGAACTTCCTTGGTCCACAAAGATGCGACGGACTTCGGCGTTGGATATTATCCCGAATATGACCAATGGGTCATCATGATCTCAGATAATATCACCGTAGTCCTTGTCGGAGAAGAAAATGGGCGGTGTGTTCTTGTCTTCGGCATGGGGTCTTCGTGAAGAGCTAGACACGCTCAAGACTGCTCTCCGGGGTGCCTTCTTCCGAGAGTTGTTACATAGACCCTCGCCTGCAAATCCTCTGGAAATGGTACTGACAAGCTTGTTTCCTATTACCCCTACCTTGGGTATCATGCTTCTGGTCTTGCCTGTTTGCAGCATCTCGGCATGGCAGTGTCTGGGATTTCCTGGTGGGACTCCGGGTTCTTCTCCTTTGATGTTGGTTCGGACTCCGCCGTAGGCTACGACTTCATTTCCGATTCCTGCGTCTTTCGCGGTCCTCATTTCCTCATAAACTGCTGATGTATTTTTGTAAGCATCCCTCCTTGACCAGAGGTTCAATTATATCCCGGAGTTGGTAACAGTCTTCAGTGTCATGACCATAGCTTTTATGCCACATACAGTGCTTAGAATGGTCTTTCTGGGACTGCTTCTTCAGGGGTAGTGGCCTCTTAATATCCTGGAACTCGGTTTGAAGGACCTCCTTCAAGATTGTCTATTGAAGGTTGTTCAAATGAGTGTACTCAGAATACTTGGGCTGGTACCATTCGCTCTTAGAAGAATCACGGGCTGGTTGGAGTTCTGGTTCTTTTTTTGGTGAATGGGTTCACCCTTTTCCAGACTCTTTTTAGCCTTGGTGATCTCTTCAAGTTCAACGTACTTGTTAGCACACAAGTGAAACTCATCCATGTAATTGGCTAGTTGGCATTGATAATAATTTTGATGATAACAAACATGATGAAGATGATGATAAGACCAAGTCCAAGATGTGCAAGAAAAGCTTTAGGACTTAGAATCTTTTTATATGAAGCCTTCTGGATATCTCATTGGTTTTGGAAAGAAAAGTCTTAAACATGTTTTTTCAAATATATCTATGTTTTCAAAATGGTTTTGAAAATGATTAAAAGTTAGTTTAGAAATTTGGAAGCAATTCACAGGTTTTTGAAAATGTTTAAGAAATTCTTTTTTAATAGCTTTATTCAAATAAAGTTCTCCTTATTCAAATAAACTAATCTCAAATGATTAGCTTTGTTAAAAGGTTATTCGAATAACTTCATAGTTATTCGAATAACAGGTTTCTAATAAGCTGCACACCTTTGTTTTCAAATTGTGTTATTCGAATAGCATTTAAGCTATTTGAATAAAGGCGTTACTATGAGTATCTTTCAAAAAAGCTTATTCGAATAATAAGGGAGTTATTCGAATAACTATGTCTTTTATAAAACTCTTTTAAAAGGATTTATTCTAATAACATTTATGTTATTCGAATAACATATATCAGTATCTGTTTTCTCATGGCTTTTCAAAATGAGTTATTCGACTCAGAAGTTATTCGAATAAACTCGGGATCCTAATTTAGAAACAATTGGCCATATTTGCATTTATTATATGATTTAATTGCACCCAATGACTCTTTTCTTCAAAGCTCTATAAATAGAGACCTTGTGTCATCTTTGCAACAAGCCTAACTATCTGAATCATTCTTTGCTTGCTTGAAAATGTGATTTATAATTTTCTCATATTTTTTGTGCTCTTTTTGCCAAAACTTTGAGATATCCTTAAAGAGCTTTCTTAGTGCTTCAAGTTATATTATTTGCTTTGTGTGAGAGTTTCTCTTCATCTACTTTCTGCTCTATTGTAAAGACGGTGAGGTATCCCTCAAAGGTTTGTAAAGAGGGTGAGGTATCCTTCAAAGGTTTGTAACAAGGGTGAGGTATCCCTTAAAGGTTTGTGTAAGGGTGAGTTATCCCTGAAAGTTGAGGCTCAAGCACAAGGGTGAGGTATTCCAAGGTGTGAGGAGCGCTCTAGTTTGTAACGGTTGCCAGCACATGTTTAAGCTTGTATTGATAGTAAAAAAAATCTTAAATTGTGTTTCAAGGACTAGACGTAGTCCACAAGTGATTTAGTGGCTGAATCAGGATAAATATCGTGCATGCTCTTCTCATCTTTTTCTCTTTATTTTCTGTAATTTATCTATCTTTGCTTATCTATTAATTTGTTGCGCTTAAAGCTTTCAATTATTTTCTTTATTTTCATATCTTTCTTAATATTTAGCTTCGATGAAATTTGTTTTATATGCATTTGCGAAAAGTCTTTAATACTCAATTCACTCCCCCTCTTGAGTACTGGAGCCACTTGGGTAACAAGTGATATCAAAGCTAGACTCTTGTTTAAAGAGCTTAGTAGCTTCAATAAAACATAGCTTCATCAAATGGTTTTTCAGAAGAAATTTTCATAAACCGTCCACATTTTTTCAATGGGGATGGTTATGCATATTGGAAGGAAAGAATGAAAATTTTCATCGAAGCTATTGATCTAGATGTGTGGGATGCTATAAAAAATGGCGCATTTATACCTATGCAAGAGGTCAATGGTGTAAAGACTGAAACACCAAGGAGTGAATGGTCTAATGATGATAAAAGAAAAGTTCAACATAACTTGAAAACCAAAAATATCATTACCACTGCTTTGGGATATGATGAATTTGTTAGAATTTCAAATTACAAAACTGCTAAAGAGATGTGGGATACTTTACAAGTTACCCATGAGGGTACTAGTGAAGTAAAGATGTTGAGAATAAATTCTCTTACTCGCGAATATAAATTATTTAGAATGAACCAAGGAGAAAGCATTCAGGAAATGCAAAAGAGGTTCACCCACATTGTAAATCATCTTGCATCATTAGGAAATAATTTTTCTAACGAATATTTGATTAACAAAGTATTGAGATGTTTGAGCAGGATTTGGCAGCCTAAGGTAACAGCTATTTTAGAGTCAAGAAATTTAGCAACTATGACTCTTGTGACTCTTTTTGGAAAACTTGAAGAGCACGAATTAGAACTTAACAGGCTTGACCAAAGTGAAGAAAATGATAAGAAGAAAACGGGGATCGCACTTAAATCCACCTCATCCACCATTGACAATGAAGATGAAGACGATGGAGAAGACACAGATAATCTTGAACTAAATGAAGAAAATCTCAGTCTTCTAGTAAGAAAGTTTAGAAAATTTCTCAAGAAAAAGAGAATTCAAAAAAGACCTTTTTTCCCTCCAAAGAAAACCCATAACAAAAAGGGAAGGAACAACTTTAATTCCAACCTATTACGAGTGCGGAAAATTGGGTCACATAAAGATGGAGTGCCTAATTTACGAAAAGAAGATTGAGAAATTTGAAAAGAAACCCTCCAAGGAAAGAAAAGTCTATATAGCATGGGATGACAATAATATGGACTCTACTAACAGTTCAGATAGCGAGGAAGCCCATCTATGTCTTATGGCCAAAGGAGAAGGAGAAGAAGAAGAAGAAGAAGAAGAAGAAGAAGAAGAAGAAGAAGAAAGCGACAATGAGGTAAGTTCTGATTGGTTGTCTTCTTATGATGAACTATAAGATGACTTTGAAGAACTGCATGATGAATCAGTAAGGCTCACTAAAATAATTTCTTCATCTAAGAAAATAATTTCTGCTTTAGAAAATCAAATTCTCATTTTGAATAAAGAAATCAAAGAATTAAAAATTGAAAATGAGACATTAGGATTAATTGATGCATGCACAACTTGTTCTTTACATGCTTCTACATTTTCATCTTATTCCTCATGTCATATGCTTGAGAAGGAAATTGAATACTTAAAGAACACTCTTGCTAAATTCACTTTTAGAAGAGATAATTTAAATATTTTGTTAGGAAAACAAAGAGTTGTTTTTCAAAAAATCGAGATAGGTTATAATCCTAAAAAACAGTAAAAATTTTATAAAAATTTCTTTGTTCATTCTAGTACTTCAAGTAGTCCTTTTATTAAATGCTTTTATTGTGGGAAGAAAGGACATAGTGCATCAATATGCAATATAAGGAAAAATATTAATACGAAAATTGGAACTAAAATAGTATAGGTTCCTAAGGGTACAATACCCAAAACTAACACACAAGGACCCAAGAAAATTTGGGTACCAAAAGTCAAAATTTGAAGTGTGTTGTAGGTGTGCTTGAAGGCCAAAAGCTGACTTTAGCATTTTGAAAATGGCTACTACAAGCACAAAGACCGGAAATAATTTCAAAGTCTCTTCCTTGTCTCCATGAATCTTAGACTTGCAATCTTTGGATAAGTGAAAACTTGTTTTATGCTTTTTTATACTTAAAATTTGTAAATATCTCTACATGTCTTGAATATGTTAGATGAGTACACATCCTATTTGGAATAACCTATT
This sequence comes from Ormosia emarginata, assembly GCA_029884605.1. Taxonomy (NCBI): domain Eukaryota; kingdom Viridiplantae; phylum Streptophyta; class Magnoliopsida; order Fabales; family Fabaceae; genus Ormosia; species Ormosia emarginata. The sequence goes on along the minus strand of JAQQTP010000056.1, from coordinate 5,387,883 downwards.
TTATGATAATATATTTGTTCTTGACCATGTGACCATTATCTTTTATTAAAATTTACATGCTCATAAGTATTATATATCTTCTTGTTTGATATTGCGTGATATATTCATATCTTGAAAATGATTCATATTATATCTTGAACTTGTCTTTGAACTTCATTACATGAAACTTAAATCAGGTGTGCATACTAGAAGTTCTTACTTGATATAACTTGCCTAACATGATCATTGTTTGCCCAAGATGCTTATATAAGTTTTGATGATAATCATATGTTTCTTGATAGACTTGAATCATGCCTTAAAATGCTTAAAACATTTTTTTTTGATTCAAGTACATATATACACCATGCTTGTATTTATTGCTTAAATTATTGATTTATCATTTTTTGATTTATTACTAACTTGAGTGTCAAAGATATCCCAAAATTTGTTTTGCTGGTACTTCAATCTTTAAGGTGATAACTACCTCAAGCAAACATTTAAATGGAAAAAGATTATTCAACTTAAGAGAAATAAATGAAGAACAGAGGACTAATAAATGAAGAACATTCTAAAGAAGCATCACTCTCTTCCTAACTCAATAAGTATCTCTATTCCCAAGCTATTATGGTATTTTATATGTTATGAATTGTAAGATATTTGTTGATAAATTGATCTTAAATGATTAAATATTTTCGTTACATGAGTAGTATACTTAGCATTGACAAAGCACCAAAGTGAATATTAACTTGCTAATTTTGTCATTGCATATAGGGTAGATAATGTTAGTTCTATACAATGCTCTGATCCCCATAGCATATTTCATCAAGTTAAATGTTTAATATATATGGTTTTCTTGATTTATGGCAGAATACTACGAAATTGGAAAATATAATTAGACTGCAAATGTAAATAGCTCTTTTGATGACTATATAATATAATTGGATGAACGATGAATGAATATATGTTCTTCTGAACTTGCTAGTGATTAATGTGCTAAATAATGTGTTCACTTTGCTAAAATTATAATATTACACTTTATTGTTATTCTGGTCTGCTATAAATGAATATATCTTGTTGGACTGGAACATACTCTGTTTAAGCGCTATGCTTTCACTTACCCCACCTTTTTGTTTATGACAAAAGAGGGAGAAAAAATTTAAGTTTATTTGAGAGAAGACAAGTAAAATTAAAAAGAGAAATTGGATTCCAAAAATAAGGGAGAGTTACGCACATCTTTGATATAATCACTTCTTACGAAAAAGAGGGGGAGTAAGTTTCTCAAAATTGATTATTATGAATTTCAATTTATCTGAACTAATTCTTTTCTCAAATGTTAGTTTGTCATCATAAAATATGGAGAGAATGTAATTGGCTAATTGGCATTGATAATAGTTTTGATGATAACAAACATGATGAAGATGATGATAAGACCAAGTCCAAGACCTGCAAGAATAGCTTTAGGACTTAGAGTCTTTTTGTACGAAGCCTTCTGGATATCTCATTGGTTTTGGAAAGAAAAGTCTTAAACATGTTTTTCAAATATATCTATGTTTTCAAAATGGTTTTGAAAATAATTAAAAGTTAGTTTGAAAATTTGAAAGCAATTCACAAGTTTTTGAAAATATTTAAGAACTTCTTTTTTAATAACTTTATTCGAATAAAGTTCTATTTATTCAAATAAACCAATCTCAAATGATTAGCTTTTATAAAAGCTTATTCGAATAACTTCATAGTTATTCGAATAATAGGTTTCTAATAAGTTGCACGCCTTTGTTTTCAAATTGTGCTATTTGAATAGCATTTAAGCTATTCGAATAAAGGTGTTACTATGCGTATCTTTCAAAAAGGCTTATTCGAATAACAAGGGAGTTATTCGAATAATTATGCTTTTCAGGATTTATTCGAATAACATTTATGTTATGCGAAGAACATATATCATAATTTGTTTTCTCGTAGCTTTTCAAAATAAGTTATTCGAATAACTCAGAAGTTATTCGAATAAACTTGAGATCCTGATTTAGAAACAAACAACCATATTTGCATTTATTACATGATTTAATTGCACCCAACGGCTCTTTTCTTCAAAGTTCTATAAATAGAGACCTTAGGTCATCTTTGCAACAAGCCTAACTATTTGAATCATTCTTTGCTTGCTTGAAAACGTGATTTATAATTTTCTCATATTTTCTATGCTTTTTTCGCCAAAACTTTGAGATATCCTTAAAGAGCTTTCTTAGTGCTTCAAGTTATATTATTTGCTCTGTGTGAGAGTTTCTCTTCATCTACTTTCTGATCTATTGTAAAGACAGTGAGGTATCCCTCAAAGGTTTGTAAAGAGGGTGAGATATCCGTTAAAGGTTTGTAACAAGGGTGAGGTATCTCTTAAAGGTTTGTGTAAGGGTGAGGTATCCCTGAAAGTTGAGGCTCAAGCACAAGGGTAAGGTATCCCAAGGTGTGAGGAGCGCTCTAGTTTGTAACAGTTGCAAGCACCTGTTTAAGCTTGTATTGATAGTAAAAAATCTTAAATTGTATTTCGAGGACTAGACGTAGGCCACAAGTAGTTTAGTAGCTGAACCAGGATAAATATCATGCATGCTCTTCTCATCTTTATCTCTTTATTTTCTATAATTTATCTATCTTTGTTGATCTGTTAATTTGTTGCGCTTAAAGCTTTGAATTATTTTCTTTATTTTCATATATTTCTTAATATTTAGCTTCGACAAAATTTGTTTTATAAGCGTTTGCGAAAAATCTTTAATACTCAATTCACTCCCTCTCTTGAGTACTGGAGCCACTTAGGTAACGATTCAGACTGGTTGGCTTCTTTGTGGCTAGCGAGCAGAAGAAACCTGAATCAGTTTGAAGGTCATTCCTGGTGTAATGGAGGGCTATCTTGTCATCCAAGTTCTCTATGCCTACGCAGGCGTGATTGAACCTCTTGACATATTCGCGCAAGGATTCATTGCTTCCCTAGCGGATTTCGGAAAGAGAATGAATCGACTTCAGTCGCTCCTTGGCATTGGTGTAGTGCGGGAAGAAGCACTGCGTGAGGTCTTTTGATCTTGTAACCTTTGTCCGTAAGGTAACAAACCAGCAGAAGGCATCTTTCTTCAAAAAGATAAGGAAAGCCCGGTATAGCAATTCCGGGGTGTGTCCGTAGAGCTGTATGGACTGAGTGTAGGCATCCAAGTGCTCTTGAGGATACATCGTCCCATTGTATGGCTCCAGATTACTTGGAGGTTTGAAGTTCCTTAGGACCCTGTATGCCATCAAAGCGTCTGAGAATTGTTGTTAACGGCCGGGGGCCGGGTTATTATTTCTAACAACCGCAGTGCCAGCAGGCTGGGCTGCTTGGCCACTACAGACTGCATCACGTTCTCCGTCGTCGTTGCCTGCCCTCATGGATCTTTCAAGGCCTTCCAAACGACAGCGTTGTTCTTCCAACTGACGTTGTTGGCCTTCGATCAGTGTTGTTTGTTGACGTAGCAGCTCTCGAAGGTCATTCCTTATCATCTCGGACTGGACGCTATTCTCGTAATGGGATGCATGGTCTTCATCATTGTTTGGGATGCCTAGACGTGCGTGCACAGGGATTCTCGCTCCTAAGTTTTCATTATTGGCTTCTCCCCGAGGAAAAACAAGCCTATCTCGAACAAAGACCCTTTGTGACAGAGCGGGGCTTTTAGCAGAAGCTGAAGTTTCGTGCCTCTCATTGAGAGTTTCCACGACGACAGGCCTGCTTTTAGCGGTGGAGGTTTCTGGTGATGCAACGGAATAAGGGTCGCGATGTGCCGCTGGGCCCTATGCTTGGTCAGGGGCAGCGTGTGCAGCACTTCTGTTCCTTTATCTTGTGCTCACCATGGTTAACGTGGGAATGGAAGTTTATAGTCTTTCACAGATGGCGCTAATGTTCTTAAGTAGATTCAGAAGATACCTGAGATAGGCACGTATATGGTGGTTTCCTCGTTGTGCAACTGCTGTCAAGCATTTTGAACCATGGGGTGAGTACCAGCAAAGGGACTCCAACGCTCAAGTTAGACAGTGCATAAGTAGGGTTTATGCAATTAGATAGCAGATACTTGAACACGTAGGGAAAATCTTCTAAATTGTCGAGACTTAGTCTTTGTCCCCATCAGACGCCAAGAGAAAATAACCTCAAGTCTTGGTCTTTGAGGTTCTAGTCTTGAACCGCTTTACAACAATGTTTTTGTGAAATATATTTAGTGACTTTGAGGTGGCCTTTGTGAACCTCACATGGGTCTTCACCTTTTATGATTATTAAACTTGTTGAAATCAATTGTGACTAAACCAGAGAGAAGCGGTGACAGAGTTCTTCTAATTGCTTTAGGAAGAGGAGTATTTGATTTCTAATGTGTTGTTCATTTCTGTGCTGTCATGCCCGATCATGTCTATCACAATTGAAAGTTAAAGAGAAAAAAAAATTATAATCGTATGGCTCCACCATTCACTTTGGATATAATTGAAACCTATGAAGCACGGACACGCCAATTTTGAGGTGTGTTCGCATGTCGGACACGTGTTCGTGTCAGATACATGAATACACTTGTACGACACACGTGTCTTATGTGTCTGGATGTGTCCGATTAAAAAGATTATTTTTTTTCAGTTTGGACACGTCTCAGACATGTCTAGGACACGACTTGAACACGACTCATTAATATTTTAAAAAAAAATAGTTTCTATGACTAACATTCAATTAATAAACTCGTAACTCACTCAAGCCCAATCACATGACTGATGTCTCAAGCTACTATTTTCACATATTAGTATTTTAAGTTTTATCTTTTCACATATCACTATTAGAGTTTTAAGTTTTATCTTTTCACACACTACTATTTTCATCTGTTCCTTCTACCTCTGCTCGTATACCAAACCGTCCACTTCTTCGTCACCGAAGCTTATCTCACACCAATATTCCATCTAGTTAACCTTTTTTTTATGCATTATACTTATACATGATTAATTCTATTAAGAGAAGTTGATTTATGAGATTTTTAGAATATATCAATAGAAATTATGCTTCTATATTTTTTAGGAAGAACTTACTAAGTAGTAAATATTGACACATATAACATATATTAAAATATTATAAATCTCTAAACTTATAAAAATAATATTAATGAATTATAAATCTTTTTCTTAAATTTTATATATATATATATATATATATATATATATATATATATATATATATATATATATGTGTTGTGTCAATGTTTTATAATTTTTAAATTTAATGTATCTTTGTATTTATGTCCATGCCATATATAGTATTCGTATCTGTATCTGTATTTGTGCTTAAAACTAAAAATGATTTAAAACTTATATAACAAGGCGGTGGAAGCTGGTACAGCCGTACAGGAAGAATGATCCATCAGCTAGTCCAAATCATCTCTCGTAATCTTCTTCTTATGCAAAGGAATAAATATGAGTTGAGGAAGGAAGAGGGTGAGGGACGGATGGAAGTATCTGGAATTTGGAAGAACTGATGGTGACTTATCAATATCAAGATTCAAGATTCAGCGTTAATGAGAAATGTGTTCTCACTTATTATCATTCAAAGTTAGAGTTATATTGAGCTATGTTTAATTATGATAAATAGAGTAAATGGACATAACTCTTAGTTCTTAGTTATTAGAGGTGGTAAAACGAATCAACTTGTTTGGTTTGACTTGTCCCGCTTTCAACCCGTCAAAATATGTAGCGAGACAGGTTGACCCGTTTTGAAAAATGAGTTAAAAGAACTAATTCACCCCATTTTAGGATGAGTTAGTGAGTTGATGGGTTGACCCGCTTAAATGAGAAAATGAAAAAAAGTAAGCGAGTTTGTGGGTAATCTGCCTAAAAAATAAAAATAAATGTATAAAAAATAAAAAAATCATAAAAATTTTAAAAAAATAAAAAAATTATAATTTATAGAGATTAAAAAATAAAAAACAAAAATAAAATTAAGATTACGCCTATAAAAATATCACAAACACAAATAAAAAAACTTATTTATAACACTTTTTAAAAAAAACTCAATCCGACAGACTAATTCGCTCCCGTCCTGTTTAACCCGCGGGTTATGCAGGTTAAAAAATAAAAATTGATAGAAATCTTAAACTCAATCTACCAAAAAATAACTGATTGAGAAATTAACCTAATGAGTTAAAGTCATTTTACCACATCTATTAGTTATATAAGAGTTATTTATTCACTTATAAATTTATGTATATATATTGCAACAATCAAGTGAGAATAAACAAATAAATTTGGTCTTAAATAATCTTTTTCTTATTCTAAATTTCTGAATAATATAGCAGTAGCATAAACGCATCATATTTTATATTTTCTTGAGTAATTTAGTTAAAATATCATCTCTAAAATATCATCAATAGAATGGTTTTAGAGCCGCAGATCCTTGCGGTAAAGAAAAGTGAAGAGTTATGAGTGCCACAAGCACTTAATAAAAAATCAATAGAACATTCTATAATAATGTCCAAGTTTCTTTATTAGATGGAGAAAATTATAATTTTGGGTAGTAAAATATAGACATTATTCACTTCTTTGATGTCTTAGAGTTAAACAAAATGCGGTATGTAAGAATCAAAAGTCAATTGGTATGCATTGTTAGTACAAAAAAATTTATACTGACATCTGATAATATTTTAACAAATAAACATTTATTGCTATTTTTTTATTTTTTATTTTTTTACAGGAACGTGGCATTTTATTAACTAGAAACTGGAACAGCCATTTCATCAAGGAAAGCTTGATTACTAGCATCAGGGGACATAATCCCCATAAAAACCAGCAGACTATGCTAAACGATGAGCTACTTTCTTACCTCCTCTACACACACATGAGAAAGACCACCAGATGAAAGATTCCTTGAGATTTAAACAATCAGAAACCACCTAGTCGAAATAGGTATTTTGTGGAGATCCGTCGTGCAAAGCTTGAATTAGGCTAAGTCAGATATGCAGGAAACAAAGATCAGCCGCCAAAGTCAAGCCCAACTTCAAACCAATTGCCTCTGCTAGCTTAGCCTCCAATGCTTGATTCAAATGCCAGGTTGCTGAGGCCATCAAATTACCTTCACCATCTCTCACTACAGCACCAACGCCCCACAAGTTCACCCGAATTTCAGCAACATCAACGTTCAGCTTATATCTATCAGCACTTGGAGGTGTCCAAATACTGATAGACCGGCTTCTGGTAATAGATGAAATTTAGCAATGAGACAACGAAGATGCAAAAGCGTCCTTATACCTCCACAGTGCAGAGGATGCATTGGAAATCACAAGCTCTTGGGGAATGTCTTTACCTACAAAGCATAATTGGTTTCTGGACAGCCAAATACCATGAGCAAGGGACACAAGCAACTCAACCCCCTCCTCAGGCAGATTTTGCAGCAAACTCAAGAACCACGAGTCAAAAGCAGTCGACTCAGATGCAGAGATATGCAGTCCCAGCGGGGAACAAAACTATAAATTCGTAGTCCAGATACAGTCACAAAAAGCATGACTGAGAGACTCCTCGCATAGGTTGCAGCGAGGACACAAATTGACAAGATTCACATCTCTTTTCTTTAAGCTATCCCTCACTGGAAGTGACTTGTTCAGAAGCCTCCAGAGAAAATGGGAAGATTTTGGGGGAATTTTTAACTTCCATAGCTTCCCCCAATTTATGGGCAAGAAAGAGTATGTTGAGCTAGCTAAGACCTCCTCTCTAATTTCCGATCTCTTAAGTGAAAATCTGAATTCACTTTGAACTCACCATTTGTAGTTTCTCCCCATATGAATTTATCTGAGACCACATGAGAAGAAATGGGAATTTCCAGAATTTGTGATGCTTCAAAAGGCCAAAAAGTTGCATTTGCGAGCTATCTGTTCCAATCCTTTTCCCATCTACCGTCAAATCCTTGACCACTGCATTAGAGGGGATATTGTTTGGAAGGGTCCATATATTATAACCGAATTGCTTAGGAAACCACCCATCAACCCACACCTTACATTACAAAAAAAGCACGTTAAATTGTGGTAATTTTTTTTGTAGGGATTATCAAATTTTACAAATTAACACAAATTATGGAAGTTTTTTTTCCTTCAGTGAAGGTTATTAACTCTCACAAATTAAAAAAAATTATTTTTATATTTCCTCTATTTTTTGGCCTTCCTCTCATTCTACCTCTCACTCTTGTGCTCTCACTTTTCTCTCCCTCTCACTCTCACTCTCCCTCTCACCGCTACTGTGGGAAGGCCCAGAACTCCCAACATCTGTCGTCCATCACCAGATCCACACGCATCTGTTGTCTGTCTTGCACAGCCGCACCATCCTCTACACCTCACCAGAACTCCCAACGACACCCACGAACCTAGATCAGCCTTGCACAGCCGCGCCATGCACGATTCTACCCAAATCTAGCTGCTATTGTCAGGTATGATTCAAGCAAACTATCTCTCTCAATCTTTGTCAGTTAAATGAACGTTTCTAGAAACCTGCTCGTCGTGCCCCCATGGTCGCGTTGTCAGCTAAGTCATCGAGCGGTTACTCGAAGATCACCTTTTGTGCGAAATCGAAGATAACCAGCTTCTTGCATCAACACTACATTTTCACTGGGTAGGGGTGAGAGTTTGGGTGTTGTGATTTGTGATTTCTAGTTATGATTTCTGGGTTCTCTAGAAGACAATGGATGACAAGGATGGGGATATGCACGGTCGACACTATTGGTGGCGATGGGTAGCATTGGTGGAGGTGGAGGTTTGCTGCACGGGTCTTGGAGTTAGACGACAGTTAAGCTCAGTTGCTTGTGTGGTGGTAATGCAAGAGTAAACCAGAAGCTTTGAACAATTTAGTGCACAAAGTTAACACCTGTATTAAATCAATAATAAAAGAAAGAACATTTTCAATATTGTAATCACCCACTTGTGGTAAGAAGTGGGTATGGTTTTAAATTGCATTGTGTTACACTGCAATTACAAGATTATTTATAATTAAATCAGTAATACAGTTGCTCAGTTGCATTACTCAAAGCTATCGAAGGAGTTCCATGCGAAGATGAAAGAGATGCTGCACATAGCTTATGTTTTCACTTATTTCTAGCAAAAAAGACTTATAATTTTAATGACTTATGTAACGTTCCGGGACTGCCTGCAGGATTGATGTGTGTCCTCATAAATCAACACAAGTCTTTTCAGCGTGCTTTGTCCTCACTCACACGCATCTTAAAAAACTTCTCAGGAGATCACCCATCCCACAAGTGCTCCAAATCAAGCACACTTAATCATGAGGTACTTATGTTCTTGGCTCCCGAAAAGAAGATGCATCTTGTTGATATAGGTGGTGCTAATCAATTTCTTTAAGACATCATCAACTATGCAGTCTCATACCTGCACAGTCTCTGAATCCCTTTCATTCTGGTGTGTTTTCAGTTCATTCATGTGTCCCTTCGCCTAGAAACTTGCTAAGAGCCGCTCCTTGTCTGTACTTCATCTTTTTGCACCGACAACCACTCCCCGTCCTCGTCGGCCCCGGGTGTCACAACTTAACTACCATGTACTGTTTATGGAGCATTTTATGTTTATTATTTTAAATTATGTTTATTATTTGTATTGATCTGTGTCGATTTACTAGTTTGTGTTTCTAGTTCATTAGCCATTTTTTGTGTTGATCTGTGTTAATTGTGTTTGGGGTTCGTTTGCAACATTCATTGGAAAAGCCATGGTTTGTAATATTTTGGTTTATGTTTTTTGAACTTGAAGGTCGTAAGAGCAAGACAAGTGTTCATGATTTTTAGTAGTGGTTCGTGTGGCCCTTCAAGTGCTTGTTAACATTCCTAAAAAAAATTATTGAAAAATCATACATGTAAACAATTTATTTCTAGTTAAAAATCATGAGTAAACTATCAAAAGAAAAAAGCCAAAAAATTATAAAGAACTTGCTTCTAGAAAATCAAAAGGATTTGTCAGATGTTATTAGGGATATTTTTGAAATATTATCAAATATCGCTGGGAATATTGTCTTAAACCAAACATAAAAATATAAGATTCCTAATAATTACTTGTAAAATTTTCATGAATAGTCAAAATCAACCAAACATATAAGACTTACAATTTCCCTAATGAATGACGTTGAGTGCACCACATTAAGATAGCTTATTATTTAATAAAGTTGGTGTCTTGAAAATCCTAATAGTGCTATTATAAGTCAGTTTGTATCAGTATTGTCTACATGAAGATATTTTGGTTTGTATTTTGATTGGATAATTCTATCTTCCTTTCTTTGGGCTGGTTGTTTCAGATTCACAAGTGGAGGTGCAATATCAACAAATTGATCTATCTTCCCTTGCTTTCTTTGAAGTGAGTTATCTTTCATCACTCCTTCACTCTAATTTTTTTTCAAGTTAGTTACAATTTCCACTTTTAAGTTCTCTCTATACTTGTTTACTTTGTGACTGTAATTTTAGATAAAGTTAGGAATATACTTTGTGAATGTAATGTTATGGCATTGGAATGATTATCCCTTGGGTTTATTTTGTCTATAATTTTTTTTTAAGTTTTCCTATATTTGAACTTCTTTCTTTTTGGCAACATATTTGTGTTGAGATTTATCTTGTTCAGCCATCGTTTTCATGATTTTTTGAAGTTGTGCATGAAGTTAATACTTGCTGATGGATAAATCTTGGATTGCAAAGCCAAGGAACACAATTGAATACTCAATTGATTTAAGTAACTTCCTCAATTTTGCATTTGAGAATGAGGCCGTTGGAGATACAATACGCACTACTAGAAATTTGGATTTTAGTGACCGATTTAGAGACCGATTTATTTCGGTCTCTATAGAGATCGAAATAGAGACCGATTTAAAAAAAAATCTAATTTGCTACCGAAATAAAATCGGTCTGTAAATCGGTCTCTAAATTTTTTAGAGACCGAAATTATGTTATAAAAGAAATTTTTTTAAAAAAAATATGTCTAATTATTAGAGACCGATATTTCGGTCACTAAATAAAAAAATTACAAAAAAAAATTAATGTAGAGACCGCAAATTCGATCTCTAAAAAAAGTATTAGAGATTGAAAATTCGGTCTCTATATAAAAACTAAAAAAATAAATAAATAATTAGAGACCAAAAATTCAATCTCTAAAAAATTCCTCACCTCGCCAAAGGTGCATGACCCCTCCCCCCCCCCCTCCCCATCCCCCTTCCTAACTATTTTTCTGTCCTATTATCCGGCTCTCCTCCCACTCAATCACCCCCATTGCCCCTGCAGATCTAACCGTCGTCCAAGCCCCCACCTACCCGATCGCCGCTCCCCAGACCACCGCGAGCCAGATCGTCGTTGCATACGAAATAAACTTGCGCGAACCAGAATAGCGACGAGAGCCAGAACGCCACGACCCAGTCTGGTGTCTCATCTGAACCAAACCGGTGCTTGCGCCACCACTACTTAAGCTTGATCCAGACCGCCGTTCAACCCACCGGATATGCTCCAACTAGAGTCGGATCCATTGATCCAACACCGCGAACAGAGGCTTGAACCACCGTCGTCCTACCCAACTCCGCGAAAACCCACTCGAACTGCCGTCGCCACCGCCGTCCGTCCCAGCACTGCGAATAATGGTCGATCCCTGGTAACTAACTTACTTTCATACTAATTCTTCCATTTTTCCTTTTTATTTTGAATCTAAACTGAAAAATAAGATGACTGAATGAAACCCTGTAATGCTCTTGTTCATTCTAATGACTTCAATGAAAATAAATGATTCCACTGCTAATTTCATGTTCTTTCTTCTATTCATTGGTGATTTATTTGATCTCGTGAGTTGTTCTGAACATACCTCTTTAATCTATTTTTTTTTTTAAGCTTAGTTGATTACCGATAAACTGTTCCATTAAATGTCAATTTTTTTAGCATGTTATTTAAGCTTAGTTGTTAGCCCATAAATTGTTTGATTCAATGTACTTGATTCTACTCTGAAGCTACTGGGTTGGCCTTGTTATGTCCTGAAAATTAGTTGATCCATAACGGTCTGTTTGGCTGAAACTTACTTCAATGGGATTGTGTGATATCAATTTTTTTTATTTGAAAAAAAAAAGAAATCAGGAGTATGAACTATGCTGCTCATGGTTTTTTTACTGAATATATATTTCCCCCCATAGCTTGATGGTTGTCAGTCAATATCTAAATATATCAATTGAAATGTGCTTCCTAGCTAATACAGGGCATGTGCTAGGTGACTTTTCCGAGATGTCTTTTTTGTTTCTTGCTGTGAGTTTATATAGTTTGCTACCCAGTAATACACTTGATCTGATTTTTTGGTAGCATGTGCTAATATGATCAGACACAATCTTGATGTGATGCATATTGAGAAAAATGTGTTTGATAATGTCTTTAATACAGTGATGGATATTAAAGACAAAACCAAAGACAATGTTAAAGCTAGAATGAATATGAAAGAGTATTGTTGGCGGAGGGAACTACAGTTGCAAGAATTGCCTAATGGAAAAATTTTGAAGCCTAAAGCAAAATTTGCGTTGAACATAGAGCAAAAAAAGGTTGTATGTAAATGGGTTAGTGAATTAAAAATGTCTGATAGATGTGCCTCTAATATGTGTAGATGTGTAAACATGAGAGAGGGGAAGCTAGTTGGGATGAAAAGCCATGATTGTCATGTGTTTATGGAGCGATTGCTACCAATTGCTTTTAGTGCATTGCCAGATCCAGTGTAGAAGCCTTTAGCTGAGTTAAGTAAATTCTTCAGAGATTTGTGTTCAACAGTGTTACGTGTGTCTGATTTGTTGCTAATGGAGCAAAACATCGTCATTACAACATGTAAGTTAGAACGAATCTTTCCACCTGGATTCTTTAACTCAATGGATCATTTACCTATTCATCTGTCATATGAGGCAAGAGTAGGAGGCCATATTCAATATCGATGGATGCATCCATTTGAGAGGTAATCACTAACTTTATTGCGTTTTAAAATGTGGTAATCTTTTTATTTCAAAGTTTAGTAATTAATGATATCATGTTTTTTTAGGTACTTGAATAGGTTGAAACGAATGGTTAAAAACAAATCACGTGTGGAAGGGTCCATATGTGAGACATATTTATGCTAAGAGACTTCTCATTTTTGTTCTTACTATTTTGAATCTCATGTGCAATCAATGAAAAATAGAGTTAGTCGAAATGATGATAGAGGTTTAGATGAGACAATCCAACCCACTTTATCAATTTTCAATCATCATGGCCGCTTAGCTGGAACTTGTAACAATAGGTATTTAATGGATAAGGAAATAATTGTTGCACATTTACATATCCTACTTAATTATGAAAAGGTTCAACCATATATTGGGTAAGTGAACTGAATCATTCTTGAATTGTTCATTTTAGTATGTATATATAATTGGTTCATATTTAGTAACTGTGTGCATGTGATTAGATTTTTTGAGGAATATTTGAAAGCAGCTAATCGAAACATCAGTTGCATTGATGTTGATGGTATGATTGCATCTGATTTTCTAACTTGGTTTCGAAGTTACGTAAGTGTTTTAACATTTTTTTAATGATATAAATACTTGATAGTTATGTTATAAATTAAAATGATTTTACTATTATCATTGGTAGGTTCACAATAAAATTAACTTGGTACAAAATCAATTTTTGCACCACTTAGCATGGGGTCCTAAGAGAAAGGTTCATACATGGCCTATCTACTTTGTCAATGATTATAAGTTTCATACAAAAGATTGGAGTATCGGTAAAAAAAACCATCAATTGTGGGGTTTGTGTTAAGGGTGATGACAAAGTAGAAGAAGAAAATTATTATTATGGCATCATTAAAGAAATAGTGGAAGTAGAATACCCAGGAGAACCAATGAAATGATTAGTGTTGGTTAATTGTGAATGGTTTAATGTTGTACTTAATCATGGTGTGAAGGTTCATAAATAATATGGAATCATGGAGGTTCGATATACTCGACGGTATCTAAAATATGACCCCTTCATATTTGCTCAAAATGCAATTCAAGTGTATTATGCGCCTTACCCTGAAAAAATAAAAGACAAGGCTAATTGGTGGGTTGTCATTGTGTTTTGTATTTTGCACAAAGGAATTATTATTTATTTGATAAGCATTTTAATTTACATTCCATTTGTGTTCATTGCTGATGTCTGAGGGAGCTTGAAGTAAAGGAAAAGTTTCTAAGAGTCGCCCAAAAAAGCAATAGCCGGTGCGACCGGTGAGGCATTCTACTTCTCACCCACCTTTAACCTCTGCTAGTTCTCCATCTCCTACTACTACTCTATCACCCACATTACCTGCATTGACTTATTCGATCCCAAGTGCACTAACACCACCTCTTACTCAACCATCTCACTGTGTGGTGCCTCCTACAGAGGAGTCTCATCACAATGTTAGATCATCTATCCCTCTAACAGATGTAGGATCTACACTTGGATCAAGTCATACTTAGGATGCATCAGATACACAAATGTCTGGTAGCAAACCAATTTTATATCTAGAAGGAGATGAGTATGTATAAGTAATATTTTTTAAAATTACATTACTATGTTTGATATATTATAACTAAACACCTGTATTATTTGTAGATTCTTACCTTCACACCTGGCAGCAAATGGAATCAGTGAAATCTTCAAGAGCCATTATTTAGAGCCATGGACATCATGGAAAAGGATAGGTGATACAAGAGATTTGTGGTTTGCAGAGTTTATGGTAATTTTTAAATTTTTATTTCTACAATTTAAAATTTGATAGACTTTTTTTTTGTCATAAACAATTTGCTTACTCATATTTATTGCAGAGGAAGTTTATTGTCATTCTACCAGATAATTATTGGGCTAAAAGAGACTTTGAGAAACGGGTGCAGCATTGTTGAAGAATGTTATGGAAAAGGCTCGCAAGAAAATAGAGAGACCAAGTTGGCTTGGGGATGACATATGGGACGCATTGTGTACACATTGGGAAAGTGATGCTTTCAAGAAGAAAAGTGCAATTGCAAAAGCCAATTGGGCATCTAATTATGGAGGATATGGAGCTTCATATCACACCAGTGGCTCTATTACCTCATCTTAGCATAGAGCTAATTTGGTTAAGTTCATTAATATCTTGCATTATTGTCGAAGTTGTCTAATATGGTTAAATTTACTAATATGGTTTTATTACAATTGCTGCAGACTAAGTTGAATGGTGTTGTTCCATCAGCACCAACATTGTTTCACCACACATATTGACGTAGGATCACACATTGGTGGATAAGAGATCAGAGCATATAACTGTAAGCAATTATTTTATCTAATCCCAAGTGCAACTTTTAACATGTGATTGAAATCACGTTTATTTTTATACTTTATGTTATGACTTATATTATGTTAGACTTATATGTTACTTTAACGTTTTGCATTAGTGTCATATTGGTATTAACAGGCCAAATTTGTAAACGAAATGCAAGAAATGACTCAAAGAGCATCAGAGCAGGGAACTCCTCCCCCAAATGAGTTGGATGTGTGGCGCAATGTGGCTGGAGTGAAAAAAGGTAAAATATATGGTCTTGGAATTGAGTCAATCGTAATGGTTGGAAGACCACAATATCGTGACTCAAGTTCTTCATCATCTGACTGGGTGCGAAGAGATGAACTTGAAGAATTAAGAAATGAGAGAAATGAGCTTCTGGCTCAAGTGACAAATAATAAGAGACAGATTGAGTAGACAAACTAGCTGGTACGAGAGATGATACAGTCGATGAACTTTCAGTCTTCTCAAACATTTTTTGTGACTGATGGAGCAGAAGAGGAGGACGACGACGACGAAGGCGAGGAATAGTTTTTATGATTAGAGTTTAGTTTGTGGTGTGTTCAACTTTCTTACATTTGAAATGTTGTAGTAATGAGATGTAGACAATGCTTACTTTAGTTTATTCTAGAATGTCTTGATGTTTAAATGAGATATTCTAAAGACTGAATTAATTTAGTTTACGTTTTTTTTTATTTATGTGTTTAGTTATATGAGATTGTTGACTGTTGTTTATTAGGTGTTTTAAAAATCTGGATTTTAATAAATTTAAAAATAGATATAAATTCATATGACAAATTAGAGACCGAATTAGGGACGATACATATTAAAAGCTACATTTAGAGATTGATTTAGAGACTGATTTATCGGTTTCTAGTTTAGAGACTAATTATATAAAATATATAATATATTTAGCATTTTTAGAGGCCGATTTAGCGACTGATTAACCCGTCTCTAGTTTAGTAACCGATTTTATAAAATATATAAATATATTCAGCCTTTTTAAAAACCGATTTAGAGACTGATAAATCGACCTCTAGTTTAGAGACTGATAAATCGGTCTCTAGTTTAGAGACAGATTTAGCGACCAATTTTATAAAATATATAACTATTCACATTTTTTAGAGACTTATTTAGAGACCAAAAGATCAGTCTCTAATAAATCGATCTTTAAATTAGTCGCTAATGTAATTTTTTGAAAAATAATCGACCAATTTTTGATTGACATTAGTGACTGATTATTTTTAAAAAATCGGTCTTTAAATTTAGCGACCAACAATTTCGGTCTCTAAAATTTAGCGATGAGCGTTTTAGAGACCGATTTAAATCGGTCTCTAAATCAGTCTTTATTTATTTTAGAGATCGATTTTCATGATTTATAAATCGATTTTTCGGTCTTTAAAATTCAAATTTCTAGTAGTGACGATGTCCGTGTCCAAAGTGTGGGTTTGAGAAATGACAAACTAGAGATGTGGTCGAAGATCACTTACTTTGGATACTATTCCCCAAAAATGATGTTATATGGAATCTTCATGGTGAGAAACAAGTATTAGAATATTCTAAAAATGTAGATGTTATGCAAGAGATATCGCACTCTGAAAATTCAATAGAAACAATGATTAATGTTACATTTGGACAGTATAGATACCAAGCCACAAATGCAAGGATGTCACAATTACTGGATGCAGATGGAATATTAAAGAGGAGCTTAAGAAAGATAGTTATTTCTATGAATTTCTTAAAGATAAAAATTAAATATCGTACGAAGGAAACAAGTATACAAAATTAAAATTTATAATAAAATTATATCATATAAAAATTTTATATAAATTAAGTGATAATACAATAATTATGATACTAAATTTGTTGAGAGATACGTTTAAAAGTTGCCTCCCCCTTGACCACTGCATTAGGGGGGATATTGATTGGAGGGGTCCATATATTATAACCGAATTGCTTAGGAAACCACCCATCAACCCACACCTTACTTAATAAATTCCCCATTACCAAGACGCCCAAATCCCCCTTTATTTGAGAACCTATGCTGCACTCTGATTCTCTGAATGCTTCTCTAAGCGAAGCTAGGTACATACCCACTGCGGCATCAAGAAAAGAGCTCCTACGGAAATATTTAGATTTTAGCACCCTTGCCAGAAGAGAATCTGGGATTTTCATCAAGCGCCAACCTTGTTTGGCTAAAAGCGCTTGATTAAAAACTCTAAAACTTCTAAATCCCAATCCTCCCTCCACCTTGGTTTCACAGAGTTTAGACCATAAATCTTCCTTTCACCCAATTTACTGTCCCACCAAAAATTGCTAATCATTGATTAAATTGTGTTGCACAAATCAATCGGTAGAAGAAAACAACAACCACTGATGTAATTAGGAATTGCCTAAGCAACTAATTTAATTAATACTTCTTTACCTGCCATAGATAGGACCATCTCTTTCCAATCTTTAAGCTTCTTCCACACTCTATTTTAAACAGAATCAAATACCTGTTTCTTAGATCTACTCCGAAAAGTAGGCAAACTTGCGTATTTAGAGTGACTCTCCACAGTTTTTATATTCATCCACCCTTAGATATTATTTCTACAGTCTGTTGAAACATTTCGATTAAAGGAGAGCTTCGATTTGTCCAAAATAATGAGCTGATCTGATGCTCTCTGATAAAGATTAAGAATATCCATAAGAGCCTCCACTTCTGCTTCAGTAGCATAGGTAAAGAAAATACTGTCATTTGCGAAGAAGAGATGTGATATTTCAAGCCCTGATCTAGCAATCTTTATACCATGTAACGCTTTCTCCTCGAGCCTGAATGACCAAGCTCGAAAGCACTTTAGCGCATAAGATGAACGGATAAGGGGACAGTGGATCACCTTGTTCGAGACCTCTCTCCTGTCTAAACTTTTCACAAAGACTACCATTCAACAAAACTGAGAATGAGACAGAATTCACACACTTTAAAATAAGAGAAACCCATAGAAACAAGCACCTTCTCCAAAAAGACGCACTCCACTTTATCATATGCTTTAGTCATATCCAGCATAACTCCCGTGAAACCTTTTTTTTTTTCATTTCTCTTCTTTTTCATATAACGTAAAATATCAAAGGCAATGAGAGCATTATCAGTGATAAGCCTACCTGGAAGAAAAGCGCTTTGGAATCCACCAATCAAGTTGGGCAGAATTTGCTTCGGTCTGTTTGCTATTGTTTTTGCAACTAGCTTCATGATGACATTACAGAGAGTCTTTAGTGTGAGAAGGCCTCTTAACTTTTGGAATGTGATAAATAAACGTATGAAACATGTCACTAGGATCACCGCCATTGTTCAGAATTTTTAAGACAACTTCTGTCACATCAGGCCCCACAATTTCCCAACATTTCTGATAAAATGGCCTATAGACCATAAGGCCCTGGGGCCTTAGAAGGGGGCATTTGAGACAAAGCATGGAAAATCTCCTCTTTTGTAAAAGCTAGCAGAAGAATTTGTCTAAGATCATTTGAGACACGACCTTTAACAACAGAAACTACCTTATCCAAAATCTGCAACTGATCCCGCATCAAACAATTTCAGGAAGAAAGTTGTGACAACCCAAGCAATATCATCCTCTTTTGTGAAAACAATATCAATATTGTTCTAGATCGTAATCTGAAATACTGTCCTTAAGGGTCAAATCTAGCATATACGTCACTAGGCTCCGAATTACGTATCTCAGCAGGACGTCTATACACGAGTACTAGTCGTATTTTTTAACTAATACTTCATAAGTCTGTGCATAACCTGATCACTGCCTATGGTAATCTTTATAGTGTGGGGACCATAACTACCTGTTACAGTGGTTGGCCAATAATGCGACAAGTCCGAGATTTCAGGGATCTGCCTGGACGATCGTGGGAGGGAGGCACCCTCCATTAGGACTCTGCCCGAACAATCGTGGGGAAGAGACACACCCTCCCTTGTCAGGCCATGATCTCTACATGCCTGCAATCTGCGACGAATACTCAAGGATTTTACGGATGTACTATAAGTATCAGGAAACACCACTCTAACAAGGGAACCATAATTTCACATGGTGTATATCCTCTTAGTGCCTGGTCTAACTTGAACGTTGGAGTCCCTTTGCAGGTACCCAACCCCTCTGTTCAAAGACTCTCGGAGGTAGCAACCACACAAGGAGGAGGAAACTACCGTACACGTGTCTTATCAGGAACCCTCTGGTTCTATATCAGAATATTGGTGCCGACTGTGGGGAAGCCGTAAATTTCTAATCCTACCTAGTCATGGTGAACACAAGACAAAACTCAAGAAAAGACGTTGAGCAAACTTTTGCTAACCATAGGCAAGCTTTTGTTACACAACATCCCCCCACTCTATCCCATCACCTACCAACGGAACCTCTGCCATGAGAAACCAGGCACCCAACACGGAGTAGCAGCGCGAGAGACATTCCACTTCAATTTCAGATAAGAGTCCTAACCCCTCGCGCAGGATCTCAGTAAGGGATAGGCTTAGAATCCAAGGCCAAGGGAGAAATCCCAACACCCAAAAACACAGAATCCCAGTACATCAGCGCTTAGGAATGCCAGATGGCGATGCCGGTAACCGAATATCTCATTCTGAGGATGGGAGCCAGTCCCATATGTCCCAACGTCAATTCCAGGACATGCTACAACAACACATGGCCATGCTGAACGAGCAATATCAGAGACTAGAAGACATGCAAAGAGCTATGCATAATAACCAGCTCAGATCAAACCATGCTAGTGGAAGATGTAATGTGGAGAACAATCAAAAGAAGCGTCATGTCGAAGCCACGGTATCCAACATTAGAAACAACAACTCGAACCGCGGCATCCAGGAGCACCCTTTCTCTGACCAACTTATGGAATACCAAGTCCTCAAGAACTTTAAGTTCCCTACCAACCTGAAAATTTATGATGGAACCACAGACCCCTAGGAACACGTAAATGCCTTTAAGCAATCTATGTGCTTCCATGGCAGATCCATGGAGCTGCTATGCCGTGTTTTCCCCATTCTTCCTCAAAAAAGGAGCCCTTAAATGGTTCTCTGGTCTACCACGTAAA
Source organism: Ormosia emarginata (assembly GCA_029884605.1). Classification (NCBI taxonomy): domain Eukaryota; kingdom Viridiplantae; phylum Streptophyta; class Magnoliopsida; order Fabales; family Fabaceae; genus Ormosia; species Ormosia emarginata. The sequence goes on along the minus strand of JAQQTP010000056.1, from coordinate 5,367,496 downwards.
TCTGTGATAGATTAGTAGATTTGAAACAATGATTCTTGCTCCAATACACCACCAGTAAGGAGCAGCCCAAGTCCATCGAATCTCTGGCCAAGATTCGACAGGGGCGAGATGAGCCCCTCCGCAATTACGTAAGACGGTTCATGGCGGCATGTACCAACGTGGAAAGTTTTGATGACAAGATCGCTCTTCACTATGCCATGAGTGGTCTTCGTGTGGCGTCCGAGTTCTTTGCGTCCCTTATAAAGAAGAAGCTTGAGAACTTGGGTGAATTTCAGAGATGGTCCCAAAAGTACGTCAACCTGGAGGAAGCAATAGAGGACCAGAGGAGATGGGATAAAGATGAGCGCACTTATCAAAAGCCCAATCACGATTCCTCATGGTCCTAGCGTCCTAAAGGTAGTCCACCACGAAGAAGGTTTTCTTACTATACTCCCGTAAATGCCCCACGAGAAACGATCTTGAAGGAGGTGATGCAGACCGAGTTCCAGAATATCCAGAGACCACCCCCATTAAAAAGCACAAGCAAAAAGACCACTCCAAACATTGTGCGTGGCATAAAGGTTATGGACATGACACTGAAGACTGCTATCAACTGCGCGATGTCATTGAGTTCCTGATCAAGGTCGGACGATTCCAGCAAAATGTCCTTCATGCCCAAAATGATGAGCATCGCGGCGGGCGCAGAGAGGATAAGCGACAAAGTCTATCTCCTCTCCACAGGAGGAGAAACTGAAGTCCGAGGGGAAGATCCTGGACACCACCCTGTCGGAGTGACAATGACTGGCAAGGGAGGAACAGGGACTCTTCATCTAATGACAACAACAATCATCACTTCGAACCAAACAAGACGATCAATATCATTGCGGGAGGATTCACTGGAGGAGGGCCGTCAAATGGAGTGCAAAAGAAAGTATTAAGAATGGCGGTGTTCAGTGTCTCCCACTCTGAGTCCAAATCCAACATCGCGGAAAGAAAGACGTCATGCATTACCTTTTCGAACGAGGACTACAGTGGAATCATCCCAGATCATGACGATCCCTTTGTGATCTCCGGAGTCATTTCCAATGCCGAGGTCCACCGAATTTTCGTGGATCAAGGAAGCTCGGCAGATATTATGTTTCTAGACCTCTACCAGAAATTAGAACTCCCGCGGTCGGATTTGACCCCTTATGACGGGGAACTCACAGGATTTACAGGTGAGAAGATCACCCCGGCTGGGTACTACGAAACCCATTTGACCTTAGGTTCCTCCAAGCTTTTTAGAACAGTCAAGGTAAAGTTCTTGGTTGTAGACTGCCCTTCGGCTTACAATATCATCCTTGGTTATCCTTCCCTAAATGCCCTTGGCGCCGTGGTATCCACCACTCACTTTGTCATGAAAATCCCTAATAAGCACAATGAGGTGGTCACTGTCAAAGGTGACCAAGTGGCCGCTAAAAGATGCTACAACGAAAGCCTGAAAATTTGTAGGGCGCCGGAAAGAGGAAAATCTGTTAATCCTAGCCCAGTCCTGGATCAGGTCAACATACTGATGACCGAGTTGGATGCTAGAGAGGAACTTCGAGACATCAGACCCCAGTCAGAGGGTAAGTTGCAGCCACTCCAACTTGGAGCCAAGCCAGACCAGATTACCAAGATCGGAGCTCAGTTAGAGGAGGACGAAAAATAACAATTGATTAAGCTATTGTTGAAGAACAAGGATCTGTTTTCCTGGACGTTGTCCGATATGCCAAGACTCAACCACTCCTTTATCTGCCACCACTTGTCCTTTAGCAAGGATATGAAGTCGGTCGCTCAGAAAAAGAAGAAGGTCGGCCCTGAAAGGCAGCGGATTATCGAGGAGCAGGTAAAAGAATTGCTCAGTTGCGGGTTCATTAGGGAGATTGTTTATACCACTTGGCTGTCCAATGTGGTCCTGGTGAAAAAAACCCAACGGGAAGTGGAGAATGTGTGTGGATTACACAAATTTGAATAAAGTCTGCCCAAAAGATCTATCTCTACTCCCCAATATGGACTAATTGGTTAACAGCTCTTCAGGCTTCAAGTTGCTATCATTCATGGATGCTTACTCCCGGTACAACTAGATTCCGATGTACCCTAGAGATGAAGAAAAAATTGCCTTCATCACTGGAAGGGCGAGCTACTGCTATAGGGTTATGCCCTTCGGATTGAAAAATACAGAAACCACCTATCAAAGAATGATGAACAAAGTTTTCAAGAATCAAGTGGGGAAGATGCTAGAAGTCTATGTCGATGACATGATAGTAAAGGCCCCACAGGGCGGATCACATAAAACAGACCTTGATGAAGTATTTGCACAAGTCCAGAAGCACAATATGAGACTAAACCTAGAGAAGTATGCCTTTAGGGTCCATGCCGAAAAATTTTTGGGGTTCATGCAAACCCACCGCAAAATTGAAGCCAATCTTGACAAGTGCCAGGTCGTGCTTGGCATGAGGAGTCCCCGGTGTGTCAAGGAGGTGAAACAGCTGACAGGAAGGATAACAACCCTCACACGGTTCCTTTCCAAAGCAGCCCATAAATCTCTTCCTTTCTTCAAGTTACTAAAAAAGAGAAAAAGCTTTGAATGGACCCCAGAGTGCGAGGACGCATTTTCATCCTTGAAAAAGCTTTTGTCCTTTCCTCCAATCTTGTCAAGATCGAACAACGGAGAAACACTCTTCCTATACCTCTCAGTCCACGAAGAGGCTATAAGCTCAGTACTAATTCGGGAGACAAACGAGGGTCAAAAATCAGTCTACTTCATGAGCAAAGTTCTTCAAGGACCAGAACTCCGGTATTAGAAGGTTGAGAAGGTTACTTTTGCCCTGATCACCACGGTAAGAAGACTACGACAGTACTTCCAGTGCCACCCAGTGGTAGTAAGGACGGACCAGCCCATCCGCTAAGTGTTGCACAAACCAGACTTAGCGGGAAGGATGATCGCCTGGTCAATCAAACTTTCTCAGTTTGGAATTGCTTATGAACCATGACTCACAATAAAAGGCTAGGCGTTATCTGACTTCTTGGTAGAACTTACTTCGGACCCAGGGGACCCAAAAAGAATTTCTTGGATCATCTTTGTTGATGGATCCTCGAACCCCAAGGGAAGTGGAGCCGGAGTGATTCTGGAAAATTCAGAAGGACTGACGTTGGAGCATTCTTTGAAGTTTGAGTTTCCTACCTCGAACAACCAAGTCGAATACGAAGCATACATTGCCAGAATAACCATAGCAAAAGACATGGGGGCAACTAGGATCACACTTTGTAGCGATTCATTATTGGCAACCTCCCAAATTCGAGGAGAATATCAAGCCAAGGAACCTCTCTTGCAAAGGTACTTAGTTAAAGTCCAAGAACTCCTCAAAGGCTTCAAACAAACCAAGATTGTGCAGATTCCAAGGGAGCAAAACTCCAGAGCTGACCTCTTATCTAAACTTGCTGGCACAAAAAGCCCTGGCAACAACCGATCAGTGATCCATCAAACCCTTCCTCAGCCCTCTATCATGGATAATGCCATCTATTAGGTAGAAGATGAAAGGACATATTGGATCACCCCTATCATAGAATACTTACAGTCCGGAGTCATGCCTTCAGGCCCTAAAGAAGCCTCAAAGCTAATTAAGATAGCAGTGAGGTACACTATCTACGACGATCATTTGTACTGACATGGTTTCTTTTTTCCCCTCCTCAAATGCCTCACCCCAAAAGAAGTAGAATACGTTTTGGCCGAGGTTCATGAAGGAAGTTGCGGACACCATTTTGGAGGCAAAACACTGGTCTTAAAAAGCACTAAGAGTGGGGTACTACTAGCCAACAAGGGAAGCTGATTCCCATGCATATATCCAGATTTGCAGCAAGTGCCAACACCATTCAAACCACTACAAGGACCCCTCAGAGGAGCTATCCATAATGTTCATACCCTGACTGTTCTACAGATGGGGCATGGATATCTTGGGCTCATTGCCCCAAGCCCCAGGCCAGCTAAAATATTTGGTGGTAGTAGTTGGTTACTTTACAAAGTGGATTGAGGTAGAACCCTTACCCACAATCACTGCAGTCCGAATCCAGAAATTCACTTGGCGCCACATCATCACCAGGTTTAGAATTCCGGAGTCCATAGTAATAGACAATGGAACTCAGCTCAAAGATAAGGGATTCGAAGAACTTCTGGCTAGACTAAAAATAAAACATCACTGCAACATCGTAGAAAATCCCAGGACAAACAGGCAGACAGAGACTGCCAACCAGGTTATTGTTCGAGGAATCAAAAAAAGATTAGATAAGGCTAAGGGAAATTGGGTTGAACAACTCGACCACATCCTTTGGGCCTATAAGACTACTCCCCACTCTACTATGGGTGAAACTCCTTTTAAACTCACTTATGGAAGCAAAGCAATGATCCCAGTGGAGATAGGAGAACAGAGTTGGCATCATCAATAATTTTCGCCTAACAGTAACCTCATATTGATCAGGGAAGATTTGGACCTGTTAGAAGAAAGAAGACGCGTGACCCATATACGCGACACCACCCTCAAACAAAGGACGGTGGCTAGATACAACAAGAATGTGGTACCAAGGAGGTTCCAACCTGGAGATCTGGTACTCCAAGAGCAAAGATCAGAGGAAAATATGCCTCCCAAGGGAAACTAGCCCCTAACTGGGAAGGCCTCTATCGTATCGTCGTTAGCACTGGCAAGGGAGCCTACACGCTGGAAACTCTAATAGGCAACACAATCAAGAACTATTGGAATACAGATAAACTTAGGAAATACTATAGCTAGACGCCCATAACGGCCTAGCCTTCTAGTAAAAACTAATGTTTGATCTGTCCTCAGTTGATTTTGTATGGACCCTTGTCCCCCAACACTTATCAATGAAAAAGAGTTATTCAAATACTACTTTTTCAATAAGAAATCAAAAGCCCATATTAGAAGGCGTAGTATACCCAGTTGTGGTAGCAAACTACAGGGTCAACACCCGACCTCAATACCTGACATAGATTACTTCAAAGTCAGTGGTACAACGGATCTGATGACCCACAGTCCACTTATATACCTAAGTCAAGTGGGATCCCATTTAACCAGTGTGGTTAACAAGAGGACACCGGGTAAGGTCTAAATAATAACGCATGCCTAAGGCAAAAGGATTTGAAAGCACTAAGCCTTTCGGACGATGAATTCTAAGCTAAGGCATTATTTCTTACACCTAAGTTCAAAGATTCCATAAGTTTAATACTATAAATGATGGATCATGCACTAAGGTGTTTATTCTCACCTAAAAGTCCACATTTCTAAGGTACTCATCATTATGAGTGATTGGATAATAGACTACAGTGTTGTTTATACCTAAGTCCAGAGGGATATTACATACCCAGTATCGCGGTTATGGAACTCTGGAATATGGTTCCCACGTTTTTACCAAGAAATTTTCTAAGTCCACAGCATGGTTGCGACAGATACCATAAATGGGCATTGGACCCAGAACGGACCACGGAAAGTAAATATGCATACAGACAAATAAGAAGTAAATGTGCATAAATTTAAAACCCCAACCAAACGGGGCAATTGCCTTTACAAAATAACAAAAGGCAAAAAGAAAAAAGAACTTAGGTTTTAACCCTGCCAGTTGCCGGAGTCTGAACAGCTCTTGAGGCATCCCCGGAATCGGCCTGAGGAAGGTCCTGCACAAAGATGAGCTGCCCATCATGGAAGACTTTCTCAACACTAAGACTCTCTAAGGCGAGGGTGACATCAGGATTGAAGTGTTGGATCTAAGCTACAGCATTCTGGAATTGCTCCACTCTGATTTTTTTAGAAATCGCATCCAGCTCATCCACATCCTTCTTCAGCTGAACCACTTGAGCACGGAGGTCAGCATTGACCTCTTCAGTCTCAATTTTACCCAATTCAAGCCTCTTCTTATCCGCCTTAGCTTCGACTAATACCCTCTCCAAATTAGTGATCCGCACTTGCGCATCTTCATTAAGCTTGAGGGCGGTGTTAAGCCTCCGTGTGGCCTCCTCAAGCTCCTTATCCTTCCTCTTCAGTTCAACCGATGCTTTCCTTTCGAGTTCCTCAATAGTCATCTCGATATAGCGGACATCAGCAGTAGTATAGAGTGTCAAAGCCTGTAGTTTGGTTAAAGTTTGAACAAATCCATGCCGGGATATGTGCCCCATTACCTCATCATTCATAAAGTACTCATCAATGAATGGTCTAGGGTCAGAATTCCCTGCAATAATAGGCAAGAGAGCGGCACCCTCCTCGGCACCGCCATCCGGAGCAACTCTCTTACCCTGCTCAGAAGAGTCCTCAGCAGCTTTCTCTTCCTCGATTGAAGATTCTGAGAAAACCTCGAGTCCTTAGAGATCTTATCAACAATGGTGTCATAGGGTGCCAGGGCAAAAGTGGAAGGAGCACTTGAAGAACCTGTCCCATTTCACCTCGCCCTTGAAGCATGCAAAGTTGCAACAAAAAGTCCTGACGCCATCCTGCTCACTGAAATAAAACAAGACAAGCAGATCAGAAAGCAAAGAATTAAGAGTATACAGACAAAAACAATCCCACACATACAAGGTAATCCATGATATTCCATTTCCCACCTAACAAAGTAAAGAGAAGGTCATCACCAGGAGTCTCAAGGACATCTCTAATGTTGATATTCCCATTTTCAGCATACCGGGATATGAACTCAACCGTCTTAAGCTCATCCAGGTTAAGTTCATCCTTTTCTTTCTCCAAAGGCACAGTCGGAGCGCTCCAAGCATCCAACGTCTAATACAAAGGAAACTTCGGTTCCCCATTAGCATTCAAGAAAAAGGGATGGAATCCCTTGACCGCCATAATCTTAAAAAACCTAGTCTTGAATCCTTTGAAGCTATCTTGAAAGACATCAAAGGACTTACGACTGCTTCTGGACCGAATAGTGAGCCAATTCTTCTGCTTCGATGAACCTTGGGGATTTAACCGGGTGTAAAAGTAGATAAAGGTGTTAACCGAACACCTTAGTCCGTTTACTCGATAGAACCTCTCAAAAGCTATAATATAACCCCAACCATTAGGGTGAATCTGGGTCGGAGTTGCACGAAGAGCATGGAGGATAGCCATTTGAAACTCTGAGAACAGAAGACGGAGCCCTAGCTTCACAAAAAGGGGCTCATACAAAAATATGAAATGTGAGCCCACCTCCCGAGTGGAGCACACCCTCTCATTCCACTCAGGGCACACAGCAAAGAACTCCTTATCCCTTTTCTTCTCGTCCATCAGGTGAATATAATCTATTGTCTCCCTGAGAATGGCCTCGTAACAAAAGTTGGAAAGATGTTTCTAGACATCATTACCTACCCACGGATATACTAACCCTGAACCACGACGAATCCGAATTTGGTCAACCTCAGCCAGAGTGAGATCCTCGAAAACAGACACTCTGGACCTAGCCCTTCCTTTGCCCTTCGCCATGAAAACCATGAGAACATCGAAAGAAGCCGACAAGCAACTGTCAGAATCATCTAAACAAAAGATTCAGACAAGGATACAACGAACCCATGTACTGGCTTCTTTTATCTCCAAAATGTTAAATTTCAAAAGGACACCTCTGCCGTGCACGGCGCGACGAAGACGGAGTTTCCAGGGGAAAAGGAGAAACTCAAAGGCGCAACAGGAATAAGAAGTGCATTCGAACATTCTACTACCTAGTGCTAGTAACCAGAAAAGAAGAAAAACTAAGGGGGTAAGAAAAGAAGTTACCTCAAATAAACGCTAAGAGCTATTGTGAAATGAGTGGAAAATGCCCATAACCTCCACGAATAGCCTCTCTTCAACACAATGCTCTCTGAAGACTACTCAGAAATGGTAGAAAGTGAACAATGAACTCCTAACCCCCATTTATAAAGACTAAAACGGTTAGGGGGCATTTTCGTTCTCACTATCCAAATTTTGAAAACATGTTCATCATGGCATGCAAGGCTCTAGGCACTTCCATCCATTAAAAACACGCCACATGGCCGTCGCAGTTATAGAAGCAGTTGAAAAGATATTTGTGCAGATGCAAGGATAGTTGCGTAGCAATTCAAACATTGTGCAGCTTTCGAAGGTTAAGTCCGGACATTTACTCTGGACCCCGGCATAAACTAGGGTAAACCTTTCGGTTTCAGAGTCACCATTCGAACGACGACAACCAAATAGGAGTCAACGAATAATATAACCTTCCTCGGCGCAAATACCCCGAGCTAAGCATTTAGAACTTGTCACTTTGCCTTTTCAAGACAAAGCACCAACTTGGGGGCATGATGACATTATGCTGGGGTAAGCGTTGGACTCACCCTAGCCAAGTATGAAAGACCACAGAAAGATAAGAAGAAATAACACCGGAGTAAGCGTTGGACTCACCCCGGTTGAACATAAAAACTTCAGATAGTGGAAAGAAAAGAAGGAAAAGAAAAAGATAAGATACAAAGATAAGAGCTTTTATTAATCTTATTCTCATTTCATACATCATCTTACATTAGAAAGAGAGGGAAAAGAAAGTATAGAGACATGAAAGCTTTAAAGAAAAAAGGGAGACCCCGGAGGAAGGAACCAACATCATCGTCATGGTACCCCGGGTCATGTCACATCCACATTTCCTCCGCGGTATGAAGAGTCACTGCCACCACCACGGCTCCCTAGGTTCTGCGCCTCTTGAAAAAGTGGATTGACTTTGAAGAACCTTGGCAAACCGATATCAGGTACCAGAACGCCAAATCTTCTGCATTGCCTCCACCAATAAAGGCCAGAATGCACCCCTTTTCAGTGGATGGGGTGCAACCTTTCATGAAGGAGATCGTTCCACCGAAGTCTTAGCCAGTCTCACGAATCTCCCAAGGCACTTCAAAGCACGGAGCAGTTTCAATAGTCCCTCCTACTTACCCGAGGGCTTGTTCAGGCTAAAGCAACCATTACATCCCCGGGCAAGAACAAGGAAAGTGAACGCCCCAGCTCCTAAGAACCCCGTCCAACACAGAAGGCGACTTAAGCCTCCCCAGCGACGACAAATATCAAACAAGCAATTATGGTACGCTAGAAAAGTAAGCTGCCCTCTATAATTACGCCCAGAAAGTAAGCCACCTTCAAAAGGGACATCCACAGAATGGCTAAAATAACTTCAAGCATTTTGAAAAAAATAGGAATATGGCTCTTGCAGTGGGCAGAACCCTCTCAGGACATGAATGAAAGGCAAAGAGAGCCATGAAGGAAGAAATCACTCAAAGTGAGGTTACAGAGCAAGAGGAATACAACAGAAGAAGTGCCAACTTCAGATGAAAACGCTCCCCTTTTATAGGGGAAGCAAGGCATTCTGATTGGGCCTAAGAGCAACGTACCGATCGCGTAAGGTAAGCTACCCTTAAATGCTCCTCGATTCTAATTGGGCGAAGGGGAAGCATATTATTACGAAACATACGGAAATTAATGGGGCTTTAATGTCCAATAAAGTCAGAACAAGCTGCTTCCCAAGGAAACTCAGCATTTCTGCAAAGCATGAAAAAAGACAAAAGACCCTGCGTAACTATGCACAGGGACAAGATGTACCCCGAATGACGGGATGACGGTATATGCCAACCCTGGGGGGTACTCCCCAGACAATGGATGTTGGCCTCTACGGATTCCCACAACGTAACGGATCCCCATCCTCGGTCTAAATATCTTGATACTTAATTGTTCTACTTAAGCGCCAAGCTGGGGGCAACTGTTCTGGACCGTGGTCCAGGATACCGCCCTTAAGGGCCAAACCCGGCATATAAGTCACCAGGCTCTGGATTACGCAACTCACCAAGACATCCGTACATGGGTACTAGTCGTACTCCCCAACCAACACTCCATAGGTTTGGGCATGGCCTGATAACTACCTATGGTGACCTTTATAATGTGGGGACCATGACTACCTGCTACAGTGGTTGGCCATTAATGCAACAGGCCCGAGATTCCAGGGATCTGCTTGGACAATCGTGGAAGGGAGGCACCCTCCGTTAGGACTCTACTCGAACGATTGTGGGGAGGAGGTACACCCTCTCCCGTCAGGGTACGATCTCTACATGTCTACACTCTGCGACGAATGCTCAAAGATTCTGTGCATGCACTATAAGTATCAGGAAACACCACTCTAACAAGGGAATCATTATTACACATAGTGTATATCCTCTTAGTGTTTGGTCTAACTTGAGCGTTGAAGTCCCTTTACAGGTACCCAACTCCCCTGTTCAAAGACTCTCGGAGGCAGCAACCGTATAAGGAGGAGAAAACTACTGTACACGTATCTTATTAGGCACCCTCTGATTCTACATCAGAACAAACATCATTTTTAGTTTTCTGAATAATATTTATATCTTTTCTCTATGAGGATTTCTGATGAAAAAAGCTTGTGTTCCTGTCTCCAAATTTCAACCAATTAGCTCTGGCTCGTTGGGCCCACCAAATTTCATCATGCTCTAAAAGGACATTAAGCTCACTTTGTAACTTTTTATACTCATCCATTGTCCCCTTCATGTGCAGCGATTTCTCCAATCAGAGAGCCTATCTTGATATTTTTTAATTTTTTTCCTCGTCTCACCAAGCTCATCGTTGCCTCATGTATCCAGACCTTCCAAGTAAGTTTCAATTTTTTACATTATGTGGGGCACACCCCTATTCCACATTTGAGAAACCACTTGTTTGCAATCTGCATGTCGCCAAAGCTCTTCAAAACGTACAATACGTTGCTTGCGCCAAGGCCTCCCAGAATTTGATTTTAGAAGTAATAGCAACGGGTTATGATCTGAGTTGTACTGCGAGAGATGATGAATTGTGGCTGATGGGAAAATCTCACTCCAAGAATTAGTTGCAACTCCTCTGTCCAAACTTGCCTGCATATTATCATCCCCTTTTTGATTGTTAGACCAAGTAAATGAATTTCCATAGAAACCCAAATCAAAAAGACCACATAATTGAAGAGTATCTCTCTAAAGATAGATACCTAAAGAAGAACTTATTGGATTGCCACCCATCTTCTCCTCCTGGGATACCACTTGACTAAAATCACCTAAACATATCCATGGAAATGAAAATTGATGGTTCAGATCAAGAAGAAGCTTCCAAGTCAAGTATTTGTTTTCCCCCTTAGGATGATCATAAATTCCAGTGAATCTCCAAGTATCTTCTTCCTCTCCACCCCTCATAAGCAAGTCAATATGATTCAGAGACATTGATAGCAGCTCAATATCCATTAGCCAACCCACCTCTCCTTTCCTTTCCCTCCCCATTTCAATCCACTGCCACTACATTAGCATAGCCATTCAAGTATCTCATGTTTTTTATTTGATGTGCTTTTTTCCTTATCTCTATAAGGAAAACAAGGTTGGGAGCTTTTTGCAGCATAAGCCTCTTAAGGGCACGAACTGCACGTGGGTTCCCAAGCCCATGGCAGTTCCAAGCAAGGCAACTCATTCCTCTCGGTAGGCCTGGCTAGCAGGACCTACCATTACCCAATGAGCCACTTCTCTTAGCTTTACCTTCCCCTCAACCTCATCCACCTCCATTTCTGCTGAGTCTAGTCCCCTTTTCTTGGAAACATTGGGCACTACCTTCAAATTTTCCTTATCAACTGCTTTCCTACCTCCCCCAGCTCGACGTCATTTTTTGGTTACCTTTGGATTTCCACTATTTGACAGCATATTTGATATATCAATAAGTGGAAGTGATAGTTCAGAATCAGCCTCTTCCTCCCCCAAAACACACTGCTGCGTCTCTACTTTGTCCCCATCGAACCTGTAAACTTCTTTGGATAGAGAGTTTTGGATCAAAACCACTCCTTCATCAACTAGTGTTGCATTTGAAACGGAACCCACAGTTGCAGTTGCACCATGTTTTTTTCACCATGCATTTTTTCAACCTGTGTTTTTTCACGACTCTCTCCTCCCTGACATGCACTCCAAGCTTCTTTATCTCCATTAGCAGTGGGCTTATGCTTTGTATTGATCTCCTCTCTTCCTCCAACCTCCTTCCTTCTTTACCTTCTTCAATCTATAACCGATAGGCTGGCTAATTTGGAAAGTAAAACATCAGTTTTTCGGGGCTTAATTAGTGCGATTACTATTTTTCTCAACTTTATCTTCACTTCTACCCTCTTATTCCCTAGCTTGGCAGGCAGTTTTTATCTTCCAACCAGTCTCTCATGCCCTCAGCTCAGGCCCAAGGTTCTTGGATTGTTTGACACCCCTTTCTTCATTCAATATCTCCTTACTATATAATCTTTCCTCGTGATCAACCTTGCCACAGTAATAGCAAAACTGGGTGAGGCATTCATACCTAAAATCAACCCAAAAGATCCCATCTTTAGTGCTTCCTGCATTCATGCCCTTTTTAACAAAAGCCATAGTTTTCAACTGTACAAACACCTTTAAGATCACGTCCTGCTCTCCTGGCATATCAAAAAGTTCTGACTCCAACACGTTGCCAATGATGGAACCAATCTTGAAACCCATGCTTTCAGTGCATAGGAAGACCCAACAACTGCACCCACAACGTCACCTTATAGAAGTCCAACTCTTTTGTGGCCTAATCATGTTTCCACCGTAGTAGTATGATTCATGAGTTTCTGATTTCTGTATATCCATGGACCTCCCCTCGAAACACGTTGAAGATCGACTTCATTAGCAAAGAAGAATTGGAATAGCTTGTTTCCAATCTCCTCAACCCTAAAGCCTTTCTGATTAACCCAGATATATACTTGTAAGCGCCATTTGCAGGCTAACGTTGTTTGTTGTTTTTCCAGTAAGAATCTTCCTAACAAGGCTGCACTCATAGTCCTGAACTCCTTCTACCACATCTTCATCGTCAAAAACCACGAAAGTTTCTTCCTCCTCCTCCTCACCCTCCTCTCCACCATTAACATGGTCTCTCGTATCAACTTCCTCTCTCTCCGTCGAGCAGAAGGAAACCACCCGATGGGATATATCTCCCACACAGAGGTGCGTTACAGAACCGCTATCAAAAACGGATTTGAATACTACCATGCGCCGTCACCCTAACCCTAGCAGAGCAGGTGAGAGCACGAGGATTTCTGCTTTTTTTATTAATTAAAATAAAAATAAGTTGTAAAACACTTTACACTCATGATATATACTACTTTAATTCAAAAAAGAGTTTTAAGCTGCATACAATTTTTGCAGTTTGCAATACTTAGCAACCAATGAATGTTATGCAAGTCATTAGAAATTCGATGAAAAAAAATCATAATATAGAAAAAGAAGATATATGAGCTAAAAAATTGCCATATGCCTCCCCTGTTAACAACTAAATGCTTCACTTGTTTGACCTATGATATTTAAAATATTTAATATTTTATCACATGTTATTTTATTTAACAATTTCTTGCTACATATGATATAAGGTACCAATATGAGATATGTGGTAAAAAAATATTACGTGTAGATAAATCATTTAAATGCATTACTTGCTTGACCTATAACATCTAAAATATCTAATATCCTATCACATGTCATTTTATGTAGCAATTTCCTGTCATGTATGATATAAGGTAGTAATATGAGATATGTGGTAAAAAATGTCACATGTACATAAATCATTTAATCATTTAATAAATAAATTAAAGAAATGCAATAAAATAAAAACACAAATAAAAAAAAATATATTTATGCTCTAATAATAATAATATAAAAAATCAATTAAAATATTGAATTATTCTTTTACCCTTATTCTTCTTTCTGCATCTTGACAAACAACTTCTCACAAAACTTAGAAGAGATGCTTCTTATTGTGTATGCTTCTTCGTCTGCAAAGGCTAGCATGCCATGCATTTTCTATTTTGGGACTGAGCATGCAATGCGTCTAATTCGTTGTGGATCTGGTTGTGAGATTGGTTTGCTACTAGATTTGCAATTTACAGGGAAATTCAATCGATGACTGTGTACAAAGGAGGGTTTGAGTTGGGTCGTGGTCTTGAATGGATGGTCTAGCACATAGATTAGTTGATTAAAAAAAAATTGAATTCATTTCAACAGAATTATTTTTTGGGATAGAATTCCGTGATTTAATGTAATTGCTAATAATATTTAGTTTCATGTATAACACATGTACAGCTTGATTGGTCTATTTCAACATTTAATTGCGTCAAGTTTAATTAATTTTAAATGTTTACAATAATTTTAAAAATGTGTGTATTCAAATATGATATATCCATTAAAAGTCATCACTGCTTAGAAAACTCATTAACTTTGCATTATTATGTATTTAAGTGTCTAATTAATTTTTGAAAAACAAAGTTTGATGTTCAATCATATTTTTAACCAAGAAAACGGATTAGCATTCAACTTTTCAAATTTAAGTAATAAAATAATAAATTATATCTAATTATTAGAAATTACATTTTCATTCAATCAAATGACATGAATAATTTATTTTGATTACAGCATAACTTTTTAATGTCATGACTTTTGTAAAACGAAATAATCATGAATAATTTAATAAAGACATTTAGATATATTAATTAGTTCAAAATTAGTGACACTTAAATTAGCACCTTATGTTTGAGTTTTAGTGGAATATATATAAATTATTAAATTAGCACAAAATTAGTAGCTTATCAAATTTTCAGGACTTCGAAATTTATAAATTCTTTTAAATTAATTTACCTTTAATTACATATATAATATCATCTACAATTGTTTGAAAATTTCGAACCATTAACTAGGTATATATTATTTGATCCACAATCTTTGTAAAGAGCGTAAATTAAAAAAAAAAAGTGCATTAATTAAAAAGAAATTAGATGACATGAGTTATTACCATAAATATTAAATTGCTACTAAAAATGATATTTATTTATATATTTATTTATTCTCAATAATAAATATATTTATTTATTTTAAAAAATTACCCTTTTAGTGTTAATATGTCCCATACATTGTACGGACACATATATTAGTTCCAATTAAAGTGTAATTACTTTAATGACAGCTCTAAAGGTCATATTTTCTTCTTTCTTCGTTAATGACTGTACATTTTAAATGATATATATTGATCATGGAGGATGAACAGCAATTTCTTTTTTCTTTTTGTGAGTGTGTGAATGATAAACCATATTCTTGTTGTCAAACCTAACGCATATATAAATTTGTCCCACCTAGAAAGCATACCTTTTTTTTTTGTTAGTATTACAGCCAACTAGTGTTTCAACCAGTTTATGTACATATCGGTTAATTTTCCTTTTTAGTCTGGTAAAAGGTAGATTATCCATGCTGAGACTAGAGAATTAATAAGGATATTCCTTGTAACTTAGTTTCAAGAAATTGACACAGCTAGAATTTGAACATGTTACCGTGCATCTACCTACACATCACATGTGTTTTGGTATATCCTACTGAGCAAGCCCAATGATAGCTTGCATGTGTTTCACGACCTAAGACCTCAGGGACCCCACTCGCTATATAAGCAAATACTTGGGGGGTACTTTATGTTAGTTTACTTTATCTGTGTTTATTCTTTTTTCCCTTTTGGCTATGTGACTAATTTGAGCGTTAAAATGTCTTTTGTAAATATCTAGCCCCCACCTCTAATCACTGTGGTTGACTATAGCAGAAACCCTCTGCTGACCTCAAGCCAAACCACCACAAGTAGAGAACAAGAACATGCTCGTCCACCACTAAGCCAACCCCTTAGGATTACCAATATTTTTTATTTGTAATTGACTATTGTCCATTGAAGAATTGTTTTGATGATAACAAACAAGAAGATGATGCAAGATCAAGCCCAAGATCTTCGAGAATAGTTTTAAGACTTAGATATTTGTGTAAAGGTAAAAATGGGTTCACACTTAAGCTCTAAACTTGCTTTTCAAGGAACCCAAATAGCACACATGGTTTCAAGGCTTCAAAATGGTTTTTGGTCTCTTAAGAAATAACATTTAAGTGCTCAAAAGCTTATTGAAACATTTGGAAACAATTGACAATGTTTAAAAGCTATTTGAAATATTTTTCAAACAGGTTTATTCAAATAACCAAAGTCAGAATACTAAGTTTCACTTTTCATGAAGCTTTATTCGAACAACATAGTGTATTACTCGAATAAAGGTTTAAACCAAGCTTATGTGCATTCTATTTTAAAAGGTTTATTCGAATAACAAACTTGTTATTCGAATAAAAGTGTTTTTTAGAATATGTTTTAAAAGGCTTTATTCGAATAACCAAATGGTTATTCGAATAACAAGTTTCAGAATCAAATTGCTCATGTGTTATTTATACTTTTATTCGAATAACACATGTGTTATTTGAATAAACACGCATATCAAAAATAAAAATATATGACTAGTTGATTGCATTTAATGCTCCAACCACCTCCAATGAATATTTAATACTTTAAGCTATAAATACTGTAACACCCTCCTCAGGGTATCACATTTCCGACTCTCAACTCATAATTTGTAAAGAAGTTCATAAAAGGTTTGAGTTATAAAAGGTGAGTTTTAAAATTTCTTATTACAGAAACATAAACTTATTGAAATCCATAAGTATTACTGAAAATATATTTAAACTGATTAATATACAATATTGACACTAATTAATATTTAATAATTTAAAGAGAAATATAAAACTAACAGACTCTCTTTTGAACAGTAGCAAACCCCATCACGGGTCTTACTTAATAGCACGGTATAGCACTAACGGTAAAACTTAACATACTTATTCCTTCTTGTATCCATCTTGATGCATCAGACATTGTTCCTTGTTCACACTGCACACTATCGAATCCTGAATGGCTACTGTAACACCCCAAATTTTGGAAAAATATTCCGAATGTCCTGTTTGCTGTTTTTCAAACTTTTGTGTAAATGACCGTTGTGTCCTTATTTATCTTGTTTCTTATTTTTCTGTATGAAATACGAAAAAAATATCTTGTTTGTTATTTTATTTGGTCGTTTTACATAATTTGTTTCGATACAATAAAATAAAAATTTTATCAAATTACTGTTTTAAATTTTTCTGTGTGAAAAACAGATGTATAATACTGTCTGGTATTTTATATAATCGTTTTACGTATTTTTCTTCAAGACAATGAAATAAAAATTTTCTTGAATCCATTTGTTTTAAATTTTTCTGTGTAATATACAGCTATATAATACTGCTGGATATTTTATTTGAACGTTTTGGATGATTAGCTACATTGTGGGAAAAAATGGGAAAATGACCATTACGTCCCGAATGTGCTGTTTTTGATGTTTTTGCTGTTTTTAATTGTTTTCTACTTGATACAGTGCTCAATATTACTGTCTGTGATTTTATTTAGACTTTTTGTGTGATTTGCTCCGGGTAGGAAAATAATATTTTTCGGACCGGAAAAATCTGTTTTTAATTATTCGGAGGTAGGGATCTTACAAAACCCAATTGAATGAGCCTAAAATTAATCTTTTAATTTTTAGGATTTAATCAAAATAAAATAATTTTATATTATTATAATATTATTTTATTAGTCAAGACAAATAAGTGACAATGGACCGGAAATATTTTGCGAGACCCACGTTTAGTCATCAAGTCTTTGTACACGTGACCAATGAGGAGTGGTCAAAATTGGTGGCTATGACTCATCGCAACGGCCAATAGGACGATGACACGTGGCGTGACACCTCAAAGATCATGACTCGGCCAGCTCCTAGAAGGTTCCGTGGTGACTGACTCACCGGTGACTCACCATGATGACTCGCTCGGTTCCGAAACTTATCCGATGACTCAAAGATGTCGACTCGCCATGCCGACACGACCAATGATGCGATCGGTGACTCACCGTGATGACTCGCCATACCGACTCATCTACTCTAGAAAATATCTACGCCGACTCGCCATGTTGACTCACCCGTTCTAGAAAATTCCACGATGACTCATCATACCGACTCATCGTAGTGAGTCACATATTCTAGAAATTTCTCTTTGATGACTCGCTTTATGACTCATCAAGGGTAATCGAGAGAAAAAAATGATTAATAATAATTGCTACTACTGTTAGTCTAAAATAAAAATCTATCTATATTTTATTACCCATTAGACAATAAACACTGACTTTATAAACAGTAATTATTGTATAATTATTGTTTATTGGTTAAAGTATGTTAGAAAATATACAATGTGCACCAATATGAATTTGTCAACAAAAATAGCAACCAATAAGAATCAAGTTAGTAAATATTTAACCAATAGAACTTGGTCAAGATTAATGGCTTGAATTTTTAAGAACCAATAGAAAACAAGCTATCAAATAAATTTAGGCTTCTTGAAGTTTGGTGTTCTACGGTGGAGGAAGAGAGCAATTTGCTCTAATAGCCAAATTCACCAAAGTGAATTCACGTAGAAGGCTTTAGGAAATTCATTTAGAAAGCCAAATTAAACAAATGAAGAATAGTCAATATTGATGGCTTCTCTTTGTTGCTTTCTACGGCAAAGCAAAGCCTTTTGATGAAGCAAATATTACAAATTCAATTCTTACTATCTTTCAATTAATTAACCAAGTAAGACCAAGTCAATTTTAGTGGCTTTTTGCATGTGTTTCTACGGCAACTTGCATGCTTTAGGAAGACAATTCCAACACTCCAATTCACTCTCACTCTCTATGCATTTACGGCAATGCATGGTTGAAGAAAACAATTTCAATACTTCAATTCATTCTTTCTTTTGAAGCATCTACGATCATGCATTTCAAAAAGGAATTAAAGCTAATTTCCATTTCCTAAAATTAGTCAATTTTGGTGGCTCTCCTTTTTGGCTTCTACGGCAATTCACCTTGGGTGAATTCTTCAATTTGCTATCATTCAAAGAAACAAAACAACCAATATTTCTCACTTTCTCTCAAGGTCATTCACGGCCAACCAAATATCAAAGCCTTTCTCTTACTCCAAAATTCTCCAAATAGCAAAAGCTCTCATCCCTTTTTCCTTCCTTGTGTTTCATGGCCATAGCTTCCAATAAGAGGGCAAACTTCACCCATTTATCTCACTTGTTCTCTTCCATATCCTTTTCTCCAAAGAACCAAGATCAAGCAACCAAATTTCTCTCCTTTTTCTCTTCCCCATGGATTCGGCCAAACACACTTCAAGACCATCCAACCACTCAAAAATTTATCCAACCAAGTTTTCTAAACCTAAACACAATTCTAAGAACATCTCTAGTTGAGAGTTCTTGCAAAATTCTTCATTTGAAACTTGGAAACCTACTTGGGAGATTTTACCTAGAAGGTGAAATTTCTTGTTTTCTATTTCTAAATTCTTTTTCAAAGTTCTAAGCCATGATTTATCCATGGTTTAAGCTCTCTTTAATATTAGTAATTTGTAGAAATTTTGTTTAAACTTGTTAGGTGATTTTGGTGGAGAAAACCGAAGACCCTAGAAGAAGTGAAAGCATACTTGTCTTCAAGAGGTAAGAGGGAGATTACCCTCATCAACCATGTGTTGGTGGTGAGGAATGTTTGTTTTGTGGTGAAGAATCCATAAGGATTCATTCACTTAATTGTTTATAGTTTTTCCTAATTGTGTTTGATTATGTGTGTAGCATGTTTAATGGCTTTAATATTTTGTATGTGTTATGTGTGTAACATGTCTAAAAGCTTTAATATTTTGTATGTGTTTATGGTTGTTTTAAATATATGGTATGTGTACTTATATGTATGATAATTATTGTAACATGTGAATAATATACAAGGAATTGCATGAGTGTTCCAAAGAACACAAACCTAAGCTCACGGCCTCAAGGCAAAAAGGAGAACCAAAATGTTTGCATCAATTTTCTAAATGTGGAATTTAATTAACCTAGGAAAATTGACAAGTTACAGATTGATTTAAAGTAAGAAAAATGAATTTATGGATCCAAGAATAAAATTAGGTATTTCGGCCAACATGCCTAAGTTAAATGTTTTGATTTCTAAAACCATTTTCTAAAACAATGATTTAATGAATACAATGAATTTGACATTGATTTAAGAGATGAAAACTAATTTAAAGATCAAATGCAAAGACTTTGTTAAATTTGGCCAACATGCCACATACTTTTAATCCAAATTTATTTTCTAATTATGGACTAGATAATTTAATAAAAATAAATTAGATCAAGAGTTCTATAAGAGATTAAATGTATGGAAATAATTAGGAATGAATTATAAAGCATGGAATGACTTTCGGCCAAAATGCCAAATTTAAATCTTTTTGATTTAGAGAATTGTTTTCAACTAAGTTTAAGTAATAAATGCCAAAAGGATTTTATTACAATGAGTTTTGAAGAAATAAATTGATTAGAATTAAGTTTAAGAAGTTTAAGCTAATGATTTTTACTGTTAGAAGAAATACAGTAGCTTTGTAAAATTTCTAACTTATAGCTCACCTTGTGTTTTGAAGCACGTTAGTAATTTTCAAAAGTGTAATCTATTGGTTTTAATAAAAATAAAAAGAATTTTTGACAGTAAACCTAGAAAATCATTATTATAATTTTTCTAAACATAATACTGTCAATTTATATTAAAAACGGACAAATAAGATAGAAAAGATGTCCAAAAGACAGTATACGGTATGAAAAATATTCTACATAGTTTAAATGTATTAAATATTATTTCTGTTTGTTTTAAACAGTGTTTTTAAGGAATTCGGACAAGAAAATGATTTAAAAATCTCACGCGATTGAGAAAACGTATTAAAAGCTCTACGCGATTTTAAAAACAGTAAATAAATTTACGCGATTTAAAAACGTTTATAAAAACGACGAGATTGTGAAAACGCGATAAAATTTCTACGCGATTGACCAAAACTATATGTTCTGTATATTTTTCTGCTGTCGGGAAAATGTGAACCCATACAGGCTTTTGAGGATTTTTCGCTGTCGGAAAAATGTGAACCCGTACAGGCTTTCTATTTTTCTGCCATTGAGGGCATATTATTATCTTGAGGGTATCTTCGTAATTTCATATTTTTGGAATTATGTGTTGAGTTTATGCCAAATTTTTGGTGGATTGATTGACGAGGTGAATCACATCGTATTGTCGGTGCGATAAGCGTAGTGTGGTTAGATTTTGAATGGACTTGGAGGCATTAGTGTGCATAAATCCATATGTGGACAAATTGGTTGCTCTTCTCGGGCCGTGGTAAATGACAACACACTAACGGACTCGACACACACTATGTTTAATCGAGATCTTGTAAAGTCTAATAGTACATTGCCTGTAGTGCCACAACGTGAGACCGTGAACTACACCACGCCTTGGACAAGGAGTTCCATGTGACGTGGGGCTATAGACGCAACGTGTGACAATGCAGAATAGTTTGGTTGGGCAGCCGTGGTACTAATAGATTTTGAGGATCATTCGCTCTCGATGTCCGTATGTTTTTAGCTCCATGGAGTAGGATGGTGTCATATTGCATATGTTTATATGCTGTACATTATTATCTTTTATCTGTGATCTTATGATTATATGTTGTTATTATCTTTTTATCTCGGATCTTATATGTGGTTATTTCTTATATGTGGTTATTTCTTATATTTTATCCATGATATTATATGTCGTTATTTAGTATATATTTATCTGTAATGTTATATGTTGTTATTGTTATTCATTTTATTATGATATATGCTTATTCAAATTAATTGTAAATTGATAACATGACTATATTTGTGATATCTGTGTGTATGGAATGACTTTGTCATTCGTATAATTCTTTGCTACCGTACTGGTATTGGTGAAAGGGGATCTCACCTCTTTACTGTATTGCTTGTTGTGTTTGTATTGTTAAATTCGTATAGTAGACGAAGGAAGTTTCTTAGACCTACTGGAGGCTATGTTCTGAAGATGGTGATGGCGTCAAGGTGTAATCTTCCAAGTTTCGACAAGATGCAGTTGGTGAAGAAATGGAACATGTAGGTTGAGTTTTTGTTAGTATTGTTACCGTGCTATTAGTAGTAACCTTCTTTGGGTTTGCTACTGTTTCTCTGAGTCTGTAAATGTTATATTTTAAATTGTTATTGGATATTTTGTAACATATATAATATGTGTATTAATTAATTTAACCCGATTTCTGTTTTACTTATAATTTTTGGTAAGTTTATATTTCCGCTAAAAGATATTTTAAAATTTATCTTTTAAAACTCAAAGCTTTTATAAAATGATTTTATTTGATTTTATATTTTATTTAAAATGTGACGCCCTACGGAGGGTGTTACATTAGTTGGTATCAGAGCACGGTTAGAGTCTTTTTGGGGTTTGTGGTTAGGTCTGTCTTGTTTTTGTTGTGTGACTCTCTGTGCTTGGACTCCGAAAGGAGACAATGTTTCTTTGGAATGGTTACTTTGGTATCCATTGTACTATGATTCGTCTGTCTTTGAAGAAAGACGATGATTCGTGGTAAACGTGCACATGAGGAAGCAGGACGCGATAGCGGCGATATGACTGCAACTATGAAAACAAGGTAAAGAATAGTTGAAGGAACAGTACAATATGATTTGAGGATTACTCAGCAGCGAGGAACGATAGCCAAGGATTAGAAGAAGACAAAGTTGAAATAAATATTAGAATACGCAATTTCGTAACGTTAGACCGTATTAGTTCTGAAGGAGGAGAAATCGTAAGGCCAAGCAAGTCCAGTGGAAAAACGTATTCGTGATCATCAGGAAGTCAACAACAACAACAATCTTGTGGAGGAAAAGCTAGCGGTAGCAGGTTTGGTTAAACTGTGACATCTGCACCAAAATGTTGAAAGTGCGGGGAAGATCATCTAACAAGGGACTGTACAATCAAAGGAAAATCATCTGTTTTCAAGTGTGGGATGCCCGAACATTTTGCTGAACAGTGTATCTTGCCAAAGACGAAGTCATCTGTTAGTAACGTACGTGCTTCGACATCTTAAGTCGAATGGAGCAACGATTCTTCAAGTGGAGTAAAAGCGTCTTAGACTGAGGACCTAAACAAAGGAGATTGTGTCACAAAAAGGTGATTCTTTAACTATACTGTATAATTCCGAGGGTAACCTATTTCTTTATGGCATATATTGTGTGGGTCAATTAGAATTATTTGTGTCTTCATTATCTTTTGATCTGGTTGTTTCTATTTCTATTGCTAAAATATGCGGTTGAAGACTTGAGTTGCTTAAACCATCTTAAGTCTGTTAAATAATTGAATCTTTTCTGTGGATTCAATTTGTATGCTTCTTTCTCAAAACAGACGTGATCTAAAAATGTGGATTGGGTATTTTTCCGACCATCCATGTTTTGTTAGACCAGTTGGTCGAATTGTTTAGTTGAAAAGCTCACTTCTAAATTTATCGGGCCATATCAATTTCTCTATTCGATAGGTTCGGTGGTATGGCTGATTCTATCATCTCTTTCTATCATCTCTTATTTCTATGCTTCCATGATATCCTTCATATGCCGCAATTGCGAAATATGCGAGAAATGTACTTTTGGTCTAACTCATTCTTTTATGACTAATTGACTATTTGAGTTTATTAGAGCTATTAATATCTTTGTTACCTTTTGATTTATCTATTTCTGCTTTTGTTACCAAACTTATTGTTATTATCCAGCTACTTAAACAATCTTTTCTGTTAATCCAAACTGTCTACCTCTTTTGAGAGAGAGATGTGATCTTATACAGGGATTGGTTATCTTTAATCATATCCTATAGTTATTTCAATAAAACTTTGGTGTCCCAGAAAACTCATTCTTAAAAATCGGACAATGTCAGATTCTTTGTTGGACATGTCTGGTAACAATTCAGATAGTTTCTCTACCTTCTCTTTCTAAATTTTTATAATGTCCTTTTATGTATTGCAATTGTAAAAGAAGGGATATTTTTAGTCAAAATTATGTCACAAGTATCAGATACAGTATTGTTGAAAAAGAGAACTTGAATTGTAAGGCACTTCCAGCTAAAAGCAAAATCAGAAGAATGAAGCGGTACAAAGGCAGGGATAATTTTAAGTGGTACTGATTAGAGTGGCGCAGCGGAAGCGTGGTGGATAGTATCTTTCGTCCTTATTTAGACAGAATTGTCATTATCTTTATTAACGACATTCTGATCTATTCTCGAAATCATGAGGAATTGTTTTACGCGATGCAAGGAGTTTTCATTTATCGAGGTAACCTGAAATGGCGTAAACGGATATGCAACGTGGGAACTAAAAGACAAGATGGAAGAATAGTATCCATGATTGATCAGAGACTGCTACGAATTTCGAGGGCGAAATTCTTTTTAGGAGGGGAGAGTTGTAACACCCCAAATTTTGGAAAAATATTCTGAATGTCCTGTTTGCTGTTTTTCAAACTTTTGTGTAAATGATCGTTGTGTCCTTATTTACTGTTTCTTGTTTTTCTGTATGAAATACGTAAAAAATAATACTTGTTTGTTATTTTATTTGGTCGTTTTACATAATTTGTTTCGATACAAGAAAATAAAAATTTTATCAAATTACTTGTTTTAAATTTTTCTCGTGTGAAAAACAGATGTATAATAATTGTCTAGTATTTTATATAATCGTTTACATATTTTTCTTCAAGACAAGTGAAATAAAATTTTTCTTGAATCCATTGTTTTAAATTTTTCTCGTAATATACAACTATATAATACTGCTGGATATTTTATTTAAACGTTTTGGATGATTAGCTACATTGTGGGAAAAAATGGAAAAATGACCATTACATCCCGAATGTGCTGTTTTTGATGTTTTTGCTGTTTTTAATTGTTTTCTACTTGATACAGTGCTCAATATTACTGTCTGTGATTTTATTTAGACTTTTTGTGTGATTTGCTCCAGGGTAGGAAAATAATATTTTTCGGACCGGAAAAATCTGTTTTTAATTATTCAGAGGCGGGGGATCTTACTAAACCCAATTCTGAATGAGCCTAAAATTAATCTTTTAAATTTTAGGATTTAATCACAAATAAAATAATTTTATATTATTATAATATTATTTTATTAGTCAAGACAAATAAGTGACAATGACCAAAATATTTTGCGGGACCCACGTTTAGTCATCAAGTGTTTTACACGTGGACCAATGAGGAGTCTGGTCAAAATTGGTGGCTATGACTCATCGCAACGGGCCAATAGGACGATGACACGTGGCGTGACACCTCAAAGATCATGACTCGCCAGCTCCTAGAAGGTTCCGAAGTGGTGACTCGGCCAGCTGACTCACCATGATGACTCGCCGGTTCAGAAACTTCTCCGATGACTCAAGATGCGACTCGCCATGCCGACACGCCCAATGATGCGCAATGACTCACCGATGACTCGCCATACCGACTCATCTCGCTCTAGAAAATATCTACGCCGACTCGCCATGTTGACTCACCCGTTCTAGAAAATTCCACGATGACTCATCATACCGACTCATCGTAGTGAGTCACATATTCTAGAAATTTCTCTTTGATGACTCGCTTTATGACTCATCAAGGGTAATCGAGAGAAAAAAATGATTAATAATAATTGCTACTCTGTTAGTCTAAAATAAAAATCTATCTATATTTTATTACCCATTAGACAATAAACACTGACTTTATAAACAGTAATTATTGTATAATTATTGTTTATTGGTTAAAGTATGTTAGAAAATATACAATGTGCACCAATAGGAATTGGTCAACAAAAATAGCAACCAATAAGAATCAAGTTAGTAAATATTTAACCAATAGAACTTGGTCAAGATTAATGGCTTGAATTTTTAAGAACCAATAGAAAACAAGCTATCAAATAAATTTAGGCTTCTTGAAGTTTGGTGTTCTACGGTGGAGGAAGAGAGCAATTTGCTCTAATAGCCAAATTCACCAAAGTGAATTCACATAGAAGGCTTTAGGAAATTCATTTAGAAAGCCAAATTAAACAAATGAAGAATAGTCAATATTGATGGCTTCTCTTTTGTTGCTTTCTACGGCAAAGCAAAGCCTTTTGATGAAGCAAATATTACAAATTCAATTCTTACTATCTTTCAATTAATTAACCAAGTAAGACCAAGTCAATTTTAGTGACTTTTTGCATGTGTTTCTACGGCAACTTGCATGCTTTAGGAAGACAATTCCAACACTCCAATTCACTCTCACTCTCTATGCATTTACGGCAATGCATGGTTGAAGAAAACAATTTCAATACTTCAATTCATTCTTTCTTTTGAAGCATCTACGATCATGCATTTCAAAAAGGAATTAAAGCTAATTTCCATTTCCTAAAATTAGTCAATTTTGGTGGCTCTCCTTTTTGGCTTTCTACGGCAATTCACCTTGGGTGAATTCTTCAATTTGCTATCATTCAAAGAAACAAAACAACCAATATTTCTCACTTTCTCTCAAGGTCATTCACGGCCAACCAAATATCAAAGCCTTCCTCTTACTCCAAAATTCTCCAAATAGCAAAAGCTCTCATCCCTTTTTCCTTCCTTGTGTTTCATGGCCATAGCTTCCAATAAGAGGGCAAACTTCACCCATTTATCTCACTTGTTCTCTTCCATATCCTTTTCTCCAAAGAACCAAGATCAAGCAACCAAATTTCTCTCCTTTTTCTCTTCCCCATGGATTCGCCAAACACACTTCAAGACCATCCAACCACTCAAAAATTTATCCAACCAAGTTTTCTAAACCTAAACACAATTCTAAGAACATCTCTAGTTGAGAGTTCTTGCAAAATTCTTCATTTGAAACTTGGAAACCTACTTGGGAGATTTTACCTAGAAGGTGAAATTTCTTGTTTTCTATTTCTAAATTCTTTTTCAAAGTTCTAAGCCATGATTTATCCATGGTTTAAGCTCTCTTTAATATTAGTAATTTGTAGAAATTTTGTTTAAACTTGTTAGGTGATTTTGGTGGAGAAAACCGAAGACCCTAGAAGAAGTGAAAGCATACTTGTCTTCAAGAGGTAAGAGGGAGATTACCCTCATCAACCATGTGTTGGTGGTGAGGAATGTTTGTGTTTGTGGTGAAGAATCCATAAGGATTCATTCACTTAATTGTTTATAGTTTTTCCTAATTGTGTTTGATTATGTGTGTAGCATGTTTAATGGCTTTAATATTTTGTATGTGTTATGTGTGTAACATGTCTAAAAGCTTTAATATTTTGTATGTGTTTATGGTTGTTTTAAATATATGGTATGTGTACTTATATGTATGATAATTATTGTAACATGTGAATAATATACAAGGAATTGCATGAGTGTTCCAAAGAACACAAACCTAAGCTCACGGCCTCAAGGCAAAAGGAGAACCAAAATGTTCTCATCAATTTTCTAAATGTGGAATTTAATTAGCCTAGGAAAATTGACAAGTTACAATTGATTTAAAGTAAGAAAAATGAATTTATGGATCCAAGAATAAAATTAGGTATTTCGCCAACATGCCTAAGTTAAATGTTTTGATTTCTAAAACCATTTTCTAAAACAATGATTTAATGAATACAATGAATTTGACATTGATTTAAGAGATGAAAACTAATTTAAAGATCAAATGCAAAGACTTTGTTAAATTTGGCCAACATGCCACATACTTTTAATCCAAATTTATTTTCTAATTATGGACTAGATAATTTAATAAAAATAAATTAGATCAAGAGTTCTATAAGAGATTAAATGTATGGAAATAATTAGGAATGAATTATAAAGCATGGAATGACTTTCGCCAAAATGCCAAATTTAAATCTTTTTGATTTAGAGAATTGTTTTCAACTAAGTTTAAGTAATAAATGCCAAAAGGATTTTATTACAATGAGTTTTGAAGAAATAAATTGATTAGAATTAAGTTTAAGAAGTTTAAGCTAATGATTTTTACTTGTTAGAAGAAATACAATAGCTTTGTAAAATTTCTAACTTATAGCTCACCTTGTGTTTTGAAGCACGTTAGTAATTTTCAAAAGTGTAATCTATTGGTTTTAATAAAAATAAAAAGAATTTTTGACAGTAAACCTAGAAAATCATTATTATAATTTTTCTAAACATAATACTGTCAATTTATATTAAAAACGGACAAATAAGATAGAAAAGATGTCCAAAAGATAGTATACGGTATGAAAAATATTCTACGTAGTTTAAATGTATTAAATATTATTTCTGTTTGTTTTAAACAGTGTTTTTAAGGAATTCGGATAAGAAAATGATTTAAAAATCTCACGCGATTGAGAAAACGTATTAAAAGCTCTACGCGATTTTAAAAACAGTAAAATAAATTTACGCGATTTAAAAACGTTTATAAAAACGATGAGATTGTGAAAACGCGATAAAATTTCTACGCGATTGACCAAAACTATATGTTCTCAGTATATTTTTCTCATTGTCGGAAAATGTGAACCCGTCATGAAGCTTTTGAGGATTTTTTTGTCGGAAAAATGTGAACCCGCATGTGCTTTCTATTTTTCTCGCCATTGAGGGCATATTATTATCTTGAGGGTATCTTCGTAATTTCATATTTTTGGAATTATGTGTTGAGTTTATGCCAAATTTTTGGTGGATTGATTGACGAGGTGAATCACATCGTATTGTCGGTGCGATAAGCGTAGCGTGGTTCGATTTTGAATGGACTTGGAGGCATTAGTGTGCATAAATCCATATGTGACAGTTGGTTGCTCTTTTCTCGGGCCGTGGTAAATGACAACACACTAATGGACTCGACACACACTATGTTTAATCGAGATCTTGTAAAGTCTAATAGTATATTGCCTGTAGTGCCACAACGTGAGACCGTGAACTACACCACGCCTTGGACAAGGAGTTCCATGTGACGTGGGGCTATAGACGCAACGTGTGACAACAAGCAATAGTTTGGTTGGGCAGCCGTGGTACTAATAGATTTTGAGGATCATTCGCTCTCTCGATGTCCGTATGTTTTTAGCTCCATGGAGTAGGATGGTGTCATATTGCATATGTTTATATGTCAGTACATTATTATCTTTTATCCGTGATCTTATGATTATATGTTGTTATTATCTTTTTATCTCTCGGATCTTATATGGTTATTTCTTATATGTGGTTATTTCTTATATTTTATCCATGATATTATATGTCGTTATTTAGTATATATTTATCTCGTAATGTTATATGTTGTTATTGTTATTCATTTTATTATGATATATGCTTATTCAAATTAATTGTAAATTGATAACATGACTATATTTGTGATATCTCATGTGTATGGAATGACTTTGTCATTCGTATAATTCTTTGCTACCGCATCTTGGTATTGGTGAAAGGGGATCTCACCTCTTTACTGTATTGTTTGTTGTGTTTGTATTGTTAAATTCGTATAGTAGATGAAGGAAGTTTCTTAGACCTACTTGGAGGCTATGTTCGAAGATGGTGATGGCGTCAAGGTGTAATCTTCCAAGTTTCGACAGATGCGCTTGGTGAAGAAATGGAACATGTAGGTTGAGTTTTTGTTAGTATTGTTACCGTGCTATTAGTAGTAACCTTCTTTGGGTTTGCTACTGTTTCTCTGAGTCTGTAAATGTTATATTTTAAATTGTTATTGGATATTTTGTAACATATATAATATGTGTATTAATTAATTTAACCCGATTTCTGTTTTACTTATAATTTTTGGTAAGTTTATATTTCCGCTAAAAGATATTTTAAAATTTATCTTTTAAAACTCAAAGCTTTTATAAAATGATTTCATTTGGTTTTATATTTTATTTAAAATGTGACGCCCTACGGAGTGTGTTACAGCTACTCCTCAATGTTGTCACCAATCTCAGAGTATTTATCACCCGTCATGTCTAAGACAACTCGTTCGATTTATTATATAATTTTTACAACACAAGCCCAACCAAACAATATAACAAAAAGGTGAGATCACCTACGCCAATACCAACATGGTAGCACAAAGATAATACAAACAGCATACCACATAGATATATCATATCGTAATTCCAATCAACATTATTTATTGTAACAGATACAATAACTAATAATTACCATCATGCCATTAACATTATTATCATCACACAATAATTACCACAATGCCATCACATTATTATCATTATCATCATCCAAGTATTTCAATAGTTCAATTATCATAACCAATACTCAATAATGATGCATATGTTATGCATGTGCACATAGACTCAATGTCCTACTCCATGGAAGTTTTCACAATTTCAAGAAGAATGGTCTGTTAATTGTCAGCCTTAGGCCAAAGACAATCTTCTAGATTAGCCCACAGACAATGTTCAGCCTTAGCCCACATACAATTGTCCAGCTTTTGAAAAGAATTGTGTTCTTGTCGGGTATCGTCAATGCGTTGCAACGGACCACATTGCCAAGTGGCATATGATCCAACTTTAGCCCACAGACAGATATCCACTGGTCGATCGCCGCGCCTTGACGCCCCCAAGATCCATCACAGGCCTCACTATCAATTCACATTCTCTCTTCAACCACAAGGGTCCCAATAGCATCAACTATCAATTTTTGTTCAATTCAAAATCATCATATGCCTCAATGCATATCTTTCTAATGCATGTTCAATGCACCAATGCCAATCATAGGCAAAATTCACACTTTCATATTCAGGGTCCACACATTGGCCCATTCTCAGTTTTAATTTCATTATCTCATAATCGTGGTCCACATTACCGCCCAACAAGAATCATATCAGATATTTAATCGCAAAATCATGTTATTGCGTTTTCATAGTCATAAAACACTTTTGTCGTGTTTTCACAATCGCATAACATTTCACATTACGCTTTTTCACAATTTTGCAACGTTTCTGTTGCATTTTAAAATCACATAGTGATTTTTCAACATTTTCATCAATCACGAAAAAATATTCCACCATTTTTAAATCGCGTAGAGATTTTTCAACAATATCTCAAACGTGTAAAAATATTTAAACGTCTTCCAAATTGCGTAGAAATATTTCAATATTTTTCAAATCGCGTGGAAATATTTAAACGTTTTTTGAATCTCGTAGCTTAAAAATCACGTTTTTAAGTTACGTAAATCATTTTTCACCATTTTTCCATTACGAAAAATATTTCTCAACCTTCAAAAATTCCATTTCAACCTTTCTCAAAATAATATGACTACTCGCATTTTTTCTACATTTTCTTACTCAAGAAAATCCTTTTCACAATATATTCCACAAATTCACAATTCCATTGAATTAAATCAATGTCTCTAACTTTAAAAATTACTAACGCTCTCCAAAACCCAAAGGATGAGTTACACGTTAGTAAATTTTAAATCACCATTATATTCTCCATTTTTCTCAAATCAATTTCAAAATCAATTCTCTTCAAAATAAATTGAGGTTCAAAAACTTTCAACCTTTTTTTTTTCTTTC
The DNA here is from genome assembly GCA_029884605.1 of Ormosia emarginata. Lineage (NCBI taxonomy): Eukaryota > Viridiplantae > Streptophyta > Magnoliopsida > Fabales > Fabaceae > Ormosia > Ormosia emarginata. Next base: position 5,336,183 of record JAQQTP010000056.1, on the reverse strand, counting down.
ATAAACAAAATTTCTATTTTTCAAGTGATAAAACACTCTGATTCCCTTTCTAAAATCCTTGTACTAAATCAAATTACATTTCCACTTGGAAAACCACTTTGTTTCATAAAACCAAAGCATTTACAAACCTTCAAAACCGTGTTACATGGTTATTTAAACCATCAAATATTTTTCCTTCTAAGTCAATATAGTTTTACACAAACAAAACCATTAAAAATTCCTTAACAAAATCGTGAGACTCGTGGTCTTTAAAATCAAATCATTTGTTCATTTTCATTTTTCACTTTCTTTGCAAATCCTTAAAATCATCAACTCATTGCTCTTTTTATTTAAAATTCATGATTTGTAAAACACTTGAAATATTCTTATTCAAAAATGTCCTTGAGTTCCATTAAATTCCATTCTTGTTTTTACACAAAATAAATCAATAAAATTCTTCTCAAAACCGTGAACACCACTTCTTGAAAAACAAACTCTTTGTTTATTTTCCTTGTTTTTCTAATAATCTAATTTTATCATTCATGAAATATTAATTTATGAACAACTATTTTGAGGCGTCTTGGCCGAAATTTCTCTTGGTCTTTGGAACCAAAAATTAATTTCCTTTCCATCATCAAATCATGGCATACATATACATATTCAAATATATATCACAAGCATGCTATAATCAAAGCAATAAATCATGTAAATCATACCAAGCATAGGCAAATAATTAAAGCACATAAACACCCACAAATTATTACATGACCATGGATATGAATCCTCACATAGATTCACTATCCATCAAATACACAAACCATCTCTCACCACCATACTTGGTGAGATGAATCTCCCTCTTACCTCTTGAAGAACCTCAAAAGCTCCTAGATTTGCTTCTTTTTCCAAGTCCTTCACCACCAAAGATTTCTTAAACACACAACAAAACATATATTTATTAGTAAATCAAGTTTGAACAAGATAAACCATGGATCAAACATGGCTTAGAATCATGAAAAAGAGAGAAGAAATGAAGTTTCCTTGCACTTCACCTCAAATACCCTATAACTTTGCTCTTAGAAAAACTCATTGAAGATGGAAGATTTAGAGAAAGTTGATTGGGGTGAAATCCGCAAGTGTACGGTTTCGTCGTCAAGTAATAAAATATCGAATCCACAGGGACTATGTTTATGAATACCAATTAATTAATTAATTCAATTAAATTAAACAAAAGAGAATATAATTGTTGAACAAGAACGTAGAAACCAAACAATTAAATAAATAAAAGTTAAGACGCAAAATTGAGAATAAAAATAGCAAATTGTTGAGAAAAGATTTCAGAATTAAGAAAGCTTCTAGGATTGGGGTTAACCACAATGATACAAGACTCCTAATTGACAATACTCTTATTAACACTTGAAATTCAATTGAAGGTGAATTATCCTAAATTAGTTAATGTTCCCTTTCAAGATACAAGAACCGTGCCCAATTAAACCAATTCCTACTCTCGTGGTAATTGAATTTAAATTGAACCCATTACGTTTTTTGGTAATTCATTAATCCTCGAAAGGCTAAACCTACTCTCGTGATTTAAACCTTAAGTTCAATTCTTATAGTTCCAACACCTAGGTTCATCTTTCAGTACGTCCCTAGATATCTATGAGATGCAAATAAGTGGCCAGCAAATTCACATGAATAATCGCAATAAGGATTGAATCAACAACATTCAAGATTAATAAAAGGGGTAAACAATATCAATTAATCATTATCAATGTATCAAAGGGCATTGCCCAATCCTAGAAACAAAAGGGAACTACTCGACATGGAGAAGAAGAAACTAGAATTCATGTTCCAAGAACAACCAAACCCGTAATCCATGAGAGAAGAGAGAGAAGATGAAGATCAAGAGCCTCCAATGTGCCTCCTTCTAACCAAATTCGAACCCTAATGTTGTCTTCAGAACATCTATATATACCCCATGAGTTAAAACTGGTTCAAGCCCATAAGAAAAGAGAAAAACGGACTTAAACATCGACACGCACCCGAACCACGGCCAGGTGGCCACCACGGCCTGGCCGTGGTTGGTTCTGGGTTCATGATTTTTATGCTGTCTCTCAACCACGGCCGTGGTGGCCACCACGGCCAGGCCGTGGTTGGTTCTGGAAACTCTCTTTTTTGCTTTTTCACGCAGCTGCTCGATCCATGGCCGTGGTTCAGACCACGGGCAGGCCGTGGAACTCTCTGGAATGAGCTTTTTGTCCTAATTTGCTACCCTTTAAGCTCCAACTTCAATTGTGCAAGCTTTCCATCCATTTAAAGGCCAATTAAGCACCAATCCTGCACAACAACACCAAAAACACCGCAGTTATCCGAACTAAAGGGAAAAACAAACAAAAAGGGAAACTAAAATGCCTAAAATGTATAAAAATGCATGCAAACACATGAACAAAATATGATGTTGTTTCACACACATCAAAATACCCCCAAGCTTAAGATTTTGCTTGTCCCCAAGCAATAACTAAGACCAAACCAAGGAGTAGGATCAAAAGACAATAATAAATGAGGAACCCGAGAAAACATCCAACCAAGCAATAGGCAAAGACAAACTAAGAAATAGAGAGGTAATCAAAATCAAGTCCAATTAGAGGCTAAAGTTCTCAGAAATCATGCTCCTCACTAAATTAGGATCACTCCACTAACCACACTCAAAGTGTTCAAGGATGAAGACAATGCGCTCAATATTCCTCAAAGAAAATGCACTTCCATAAGCTTGATAAGAAACCAAATTTCGACTAATAATCAGCATGAATGCAAGAATCAAAAGGTCTTTCAAGGGATATAATGGGGCCATGGGAATGATGTCGAAGGATAAAGAAAGGAGGGTATGCACAAAGGGCTAACAACATTTTCAACAAGCACAAGAAACCCAATAGAACATACACGGAGCAAAGACAATTTTCAATCAAGGCATAATTCCACATTTTCTCCATTTCTTTTCAAGCTTTCATCTCAAGCTTTTCTTTTATTTTGTTTTCCCTTTTTCCTCATTTTTTTTAAGAGGGAGAGACCTCATTTTCAAAACACATGATTCCCAATACAACATTCAAACTCAGATTACTCCATTCAATATTCTAAATGATCATCGACAATGTATCATCATAGGCATCAAGAAAACAATTATACAATAGGCTCAAAATGGGCAACTAGAGGATGAAAGTGTAACAAATTCAAGGCCGAAAAAATACCTAAGATGCCTTAATCACATTCAAGCATGCAAACCAAGATTTCGCCTCAAAATGGTTTCAAATCAAGTTCTAGAACACAAAATCAATGAGGAATGACCACTCAACACAAAGAATGGGATGAAAAATCATATAGTGAATAAATCCCATACAGGCTCAAAACTCACTTTTAAAGGTTCAAAAATCAATGAGAAGCACAAATTCAGAGAACATATGCTAATTATCAACTATCAAGAAATCACCTCCACTATCAATTAAAGACAATGCCTATTGCCTACCACAAGAATCAATAAATTGGGTTCCAAATCAATTATCATCTCAAAATCCCCAAAAGAGAGGGGGACAAGGTTCAACCAAAAAGCGGAAATATAAGATGGTGTGAAAATGCAATGCAAAATGAGATATGGGAATGCATGATAATGAAGATAAAAATAAAAATGAAAAATAAATACCCCCAAGCTTAGATCTTACATTGTCCCCAATGTAAAAATCTAAAACTATGGAAGGAATAAATGAAAAGAACTCACTGCATGGTGGTGGAAAAAGGAGACATGTAGCCATGAACTCGAACACCCGGTCTAAAACTCCATTTTTTTTTTGTGGCCGACAGCTATATACATCCCCCTACAAAGGCTCCGAACTCAGGGAGGCACCAAAGCCGACTCAACAATAGCTAACTAAGAAACAAAATAAATAAAAAAAAATGTTAATCAATAAAAATAAGAAAATAAAGGAAAAGAGATAGAATGTTGGGTTGCCTCCCAAGAAGCGCTAAGTTATAGTCATTAGCTTGACTGTGAGTTTGTTCTATGCTTAGGTGATGTCAATAGAGTGGTACTCAGTCCCCACTCCATCTTCATAATGTTGCACTCTCTGGCCGTTTATCAGAAATGTCTTCTGGCCTTCTATCTTCACCTCAAGCACACTATAGGATAAGACTCGAACAATCTCATATGGCCCCGACCATTTCGACCACAACTTACCCGACGGAAACGTAGAAGCGAGTTATCAACAAGAACTTTATCCCCTGGTTTAAATTCACGCTTCTTGACACACTTGTCATCCCGCTTCTTTGGTCCTTTCTTGCAGGGCTTGACCTTCTCGAACTTGGAAGCAACCTTGGGCAAGGTCTCCTCTAATACAGCATGAGTCACAGATTCCTGCATACCTGAAAGTACAACTTTGTCCACATCATCAGTAGCATCTATGCGATTACATGAATTAGAGGAATTAAGATTTTTTTCAGAATTGAAAACATTAAAAACTACTTCCTCATTATTCAATCGCAAAGTCAATTTCCCTTCGTGGACATCAATAATTGCCCTTCCAGTGGCGAGGAATGGTCGCCCAAGTATGAGCGGCATTTTAGCATCCGCTTCCATGTCAAGCACAACAAAATCAACGGGTAAAAAAAACTTACCCACTCTGATAGGAACATCCTCCAAGATGCCTACGGGGTACTTTGACGGACCGATCCGCCAACTGAAGTGAAATAGTTGTGGGTTTCACTCACCCACCTCCAACTTCTTGCACACAGAAAGGGGCATAAGACTGACACTAGCCCCTAAGTCACACAAAGCTTTATCAAAATTTGTGTTACCAATCAAGCAAGGAATAGAGAAGCTACCTGGATCTTTTAGCTTAGGAGGCAATTTATTTTGAATTAAAGCACTACACTCCTCAGTTAAAGCTACGGTCTCATATTCATCAAGCTTTCTCTTATTAGACAAAATGTCCTTAAGAAACTTAGCATAGGTAGGCATTTGTTTCAACGCCTCGAGAAGGGTACATTAATGTACAATTTCTTAAGGACCTCTAGGAACTTCCCAAATTGCATATCTAGCTTGGCCTTAGCCAATCTTTGAGGGAATGGCACCGGGGGTTGGTATGGTTCAGGGGGTACATACTTAGACACCTTTTCATTAATTTTCTCTTCCTCTAAGGGTTGTGTCTTGTGTTTTTTCCTCATTCCCCTCATCTTTGTCACTCACCTCCTTACCCTTGGGATCCTCTAATGTCTTACCACTTTTCAAACTAACGCCATGCGGTGTTCATTACCTGGATTCATTTCAGTGACCAGAAATTTACCTTGTTGCCTATGTGAAGTGCCCGCAAGTTGGGCAATCTGAGTTTCTAACAATTTATTATGAATGGCCAAATTTTCAACTTTAGATGACAACTCTCTAATGGCCTCACCACAACTTGCCCATGTTGCTTAAACTCCTCATTTTGCTTAGCTTGACTCTCAACAAAATTCTCAAGAAGAGACTCAAGTTTAGAGTTTTGTACCCGTTGGAGTCCGAAGAGGGTTTACCACTACCTTGCCCCGCTTGGTGTTGACTATTCCGGTAGGAGAAGTTGGGATGTGACTTCCAACCTAGGTTGTAAGTTTGAGAATATGGATCATTCCTCCCCTTTTGGTTGAAGTCATGGAAATTGTGGCATGATTCCACTTGCTCCACCGGTGCACCTTGTGAGGAGCCAATTCCAACTTGGCATTCAACACCTATGTGTCCCTGTGCTCCACAAATCTCACAAAAATTGTTAGAGGCACCTATGGCATTTACATGAGCCTTTTCAAGCATGTCAAAACGTTTATTCAAAGAATCAAATTTTGACATAATTAAATCAACTCCGTCTACCTCAACTTACCTCCCGAGAGTTTTCTCGGGTTATTACCTCTTTCATTTGCCCATTGGTGATGATTTGTGGCAACACTCTCAATGATCTCATAGGCTTCGTCGGTCTTCTATTCATCAAAGCTCCACCAGTGCAAGGAGTCTAGAGACACCTTCGAAGAATATTCCAGCCCATTATAGAAGGTGTGGACGATCAACCATTTTTCTAACCCATGGTGTGGGCAGGCTTCCAAAGAAAGCCTTGTATCTATCCCAAGCTTCCGACAATGATTCACCATCTTTCTGAACAAAGCTTGTGATTTGGGTCCTCAGATGAGCAGTCTTGGATGGTGGAAAGAATTTGTTCAAGAAAGTTTGCTCCAATTGGTCCCAAGAAGTAATGGTCTCAGCGGGAATTGACATCAACCAAGCCCTAGCTCTATCTCTCAATGATAATGGAAATAGGCGAAGACGAATAGCATCAACAGAGGCACCTTCAATCTTGAGGGTCTCACAGAATTCCAAGAACATATCCACATGATCGTTTGGGTCCTCTGATGGCAATCCTCCAAACCGGTTCTCGCCTTATCATGGTGAGTAAAGCGGTGGTATGGTGAACTGCCTAGCTTCAATGTCCGGCCGAGCAATTCTAGAACGCAAACCCCGAGCATTAGGGGCTGCATACTCTTTAAGAGGTCTATTATCGCAGGTGCAGCCATGACAAGCGTTGGCTCAAGTCTATCTCTTACTCTTTGGCTTTGTTGTCTTCTTCTTCTCGCGAAGGGTTCTTTCAATTTCGGATCGCTTCTTCAAGAGTCCCAAAACATCTAGTTCTTCGCATAAACAAGAGAATTACCTGTAGACACTCAAAGAGAAAACAAGAAAGTAGTAAAAAGGTTTAAAATAATTAAATTAAAAATTTAACTGATATTCAAGAAGAACACAACATCCCGAACAGCGCGCAAAAACTTGATTGGGGTGAAATCCGCAAGTGTACTGCGGTTTCATCGTCAAGTAATAAAATATCGAATCCACAGGGACTATGTTTATGAATACCAATTAATTAATTAATTCAATTAAATTAAACAAAAGAGAATATAATTGTTGAACAAGAACGTAGAAACCAAACAATTAAATAAATAAAAGTTAAGACGCAAAATTGAGAATAAAAATAGCAAATTGTTGAGAAAAGATTTCAAATTAAGAAAGCTTCCAGATTGGGGTTAACCACAATGATACAAGACTCCTAATTGACAATACTCTTATTAACACTTGAAATTCAATTGAAGGTGAATTATCCTAAATTAGTTAATGTTCCCTTTCAAGATACAAGAACCGTGCCCAATTAAACCAATTCCTACTCTCGTGGTAATTGAATTTAAATTGAACCCATTACGTTTTTTGGTAATTCATTAATCCTCGAAAGGCTAAACCTACTCTCGTGATTTAAACCTTAAGTTCAATTCTTATAGTTCCAACACCTAGGTTCACCTTTCAGTACGTCCCTAGATATCTATGAGATGCAAATAAGTGGCCAGCAAATTCACATGAATAATCGCAATAAGGATTGAATCAACAACATTCAAGATTAATAAAAGGGGTAAACAATATCAATTAATCATTATCAATGTATCAAAGGGCATTGCCCAATCCTAGAAACAAAAGGGAACTACTCAGACATGGAGAAGAAGAAACTAGAATTCATGTTCCAAGAACAACCAAACCCGTAATCCATGAGAGAAGAGAGGAAGATGAAGATCAAGAGCCTCCAATGTGCCTCCTTCTAACCAAATTTGAACCCTAATGTTGTCTTCAGAACATCTATATATACCCCATGAGTTAAAACTGGTTCAAGCCCATAAGAAAAGAGAAAACGGACTTAAACATCTGACACGCACCCAACCACGGCCGTGGTTGGTTCCGGTTCATGATTTTTATGTCGTCTCTCAACCACGGCCGTGGTGGCCACCACGGCCAGGCCGTGGTTGGTTCCGGGAAACTCTCTTTTTGCTTTTTCACGCACCGCTCGATCCATGGCCGTGGTTCAGACCACGGGCAGGCCGTGGAACTCTCTGGAATGAGCTTTTTGTCCTAATTTGCTACCCTTTAAGCTCCAACTTCAATTGTGCAAGCTTTCCATCCATTTAAAGGCCAATTAAGCACCAATCCTGCACAACAACACCAAAAACACCGCAGTTATCCGAACTAAAGGGAAAAACAAACAAAAAGGGAAACTAAAATGCCTAAAATGTATAAAAATGCATGCAAACACATGAACAAAATATGATGTTGTTTCACACACATCAAAAGTCTCCAACATGAAAGTTGCTTAAAATAAGGTAAGGATTCAAGAAATATGGTGAGCTGAAATTAAAGAGTGATGGAAGGTTGTCTTGGGTGCCTTGGCCGAAACATGCATGGAGTAGAGGTGGAAAGAAAATTTTGAAGAGCTTTGCTTTAGGAAAATTCAAGAATGATGAAGAATGATCAATAATGACCAAAGGTGATCAATTATGGTCTTCAAATGTTGCTTTAACTTCTAAATGCAGCACCAAAACCGTCCCCCCTTCCATGCATTCTTCAATATGCAACAAATCTCCTAGCCACCATTTTAGGCAATCTTAACCATTGATTAGATCACTGGTTAGGATTTAATGTAGCTTCTAGGTTTAGGCTTAGATAGAAGACTTAATTTAGGCCATTGGATCTTTCCTCCTTGAAATCCTAGCCATTAGATGCATCTCTAAAATGAAGGGTCAAGATTACTCCTTCAAACTTTACATCCAAGGGCTATAAATGGTCCTAGCCACTTTGTAAGACTAAATCTCAACCGTTGATTAAATCAAGATAAAGTCTCCACCGTTGATTAAATCAATGGTTGATAACCAAGCCAATAATGTTGACTTAAGCAGTATAATATTTAATTTTATATCTGCTATAACCCTTCGAATAATATTTTTACAGTATTTTTATCGCCCGATAATTAAATACAGTACAAAACACAGTAAAAGAAAATTTAAAAAACTGTTTCTAGATTCAGGTTTAGTAAGATCCCCCATCTCCCTCTAAACAGTACAAATTTTTCTATGCGTAGAAAAATTTTCACTTTGCGGGACCCACCTGGGCCCACGTAAGGCCACACTAGGCCCACAGACAGCCCAAAAACAATCAGAGAAATATAAAAATTTATAATCATCCACAAAAATCACAAATATTAGAAAATGTATGAAAATCAAGTCAGATTGTTAAAAATAATTAACAATCACGAGAAATAAATACATAAAGATTTTCTCCTGCCCGAAAATTATAATTTTCTTGACACGGAGTAAATCACACAAAACGATCAAATGTACTGACAGAATATTCAAAATAATTTTACAGTACACAGAAATTACTAAACAACAGAATTCTGTTAACTGTCAAAATTTCTGTCAACTAGTTAAGAAAATTTGGGATGTTACAAATACAAGTTATTGGACATTAAAGTTAGTAAGGGAAACAATATGAAAACCATTGTTGAGCATTAATCGAGTTATTATAGCCATTTTCATAAAATCTCTATTTTGAGCTTAAAGTGTGATCAATTCTTATATCTGTTGAGCTTCAATTTGTATTATCTACTCTTGTGAGAGTTTTCTTTCATCTATACTTTGAGATTATTCTGTAAAGAAGGTGAGGTATCCCTCAAAGAATTGTAAGGATGAGGTATCCCTTGTTGTTGAGGCTCAAACACAAAGGGTGAGACATCCCAAAGTGTGTTGAGTGCTTTATTTTGTAAAGGTAACAAGTATTTGTTCAAGCTTGAAGTTATAGTTAAAAATCTCATATCATTACTTGAGGACTAGACGTAAGTTACAAGGAGTGATTGAATCTGGATAAATCACGTGCTTGATCTTCTAACACTACAAAAAAAAAAAACAAACTTTAGCCACGGTTAAAACCATGGCAAATTTGAAGGAATATCGTGGCAAATGTAAATTAGTCACGGTTACCAACTCCGTGCTTAATCATGGCGTCGCTCCAATTTTAGCCACATTTATTCCAACCATGGTAATAGTAATTTAGCTACGGTTATTGACCTAATTAGCCATAGTTGTAACCGAAGCTAATTGTTATAGAAGAATAAAAAAATCCAAATATAACCACACTTATAACCATGACTAATGTCATGATAGTTTTAGTTTAAAATTAGTCACGGTTCAAGCGTAGCTAATTTTTTTTACATTTTGAAATTAGCCACGGTTTAACCGTGGTAACGTTAATAATGGATTTCAGTTGGAAATTAGCCACGGTTAAACCGTGGCTAATTTTATTTTATTTTTATAATTTCTTGATATTTTCATACTTCCCCTGATATCAGTGCATATTTGAAAAGTTAAATGTAATATTAAAAGTCAAAACATTAGCTAATAATAGTGAGTCTCATATATATATATATATATATATATATATATAGCAAAAGCAAAAGGCTTAAAACATTTAATATTCATAATCACTCCTATTGTTAAATTAAAATGCAAAATAGAATACTAAAATTTGTTCAAGAATATTCTAAGTTAACATGACTAAAAAGGTGAAACATCAAGTAGGTAACTCACTACCAAACTTATCCTGTAAAATTTTGTGAAGAGTTGCCAATTAACTTTGAGTTTGTGCAAATTGTTCCTGAGTTTGTATAAGTTGTTTTTGAGTTTGTGCAAGTTGTTCCTTACTTTCTTCATATCCAGTTAGCTTCTCTTCCAAAGTTTCTATATGCTTTACCAAGTCTTCAACACGTTGTTAGGATACATTACTACAAGAACCACTAAAATTCACATAACCAATGGAATGTCTAGGCTTTCCAAAAGCAATAGAAGGGCAAATGTCAGTGCCTAAACCACGCACGCGACCTGGATGCTTATCTCCATAGACTTTTCCAATTGCATCATCGGGATGAGCCAATACTTTTGATGGAACCCCTATAGTAGCTGCACACTCTTGATATTCAAGTAGGTGGTTTGATATTTTGTCCTACAAGTAAAAATAAGACAGCAACAAAGTTTGTTATGATTTAGCTACAATAACTTCTGTAAAAAAGATTATTAGCTCACAAAAGTCTTCAACTCTGAACATGATCCAACTCATCAAGATATATATGGTAAATTAAGGCAATTTGTGAATGAAACTACTCCAAACCAACTACTGGATGCATGCTTCAACATATCATAACAACAATAATTGCACTATCCATAGACATTTTATTAGTTGCTGCAGTTGGGTCATGCCTTGTTTTAGTTTTTGAAATTAGCTAGAGGCAAGTAGTCACGCCTGGTACTGCATTTGTTTGGCATGCAGAACTGACAACCATAGTCCATAGAGACAACCAATATAGCCATTTAAATGTGAGAGTTTGTTCCACAAGCAAGCAGATGTAAGAAAGTGTTATAATATACAAAATTGATATGTCAGGCAAGCATGAGGTGGATCTTGATACAAATAAGAAAAACTTTATTTACTTTTCTTCTACTTTTTGATAAAAGAATAAATTATTAATAGAAAGAGGAAATATTCTTTTTCCTCACCAAACAAGATGAAAAATACCATGACTGGATGATGCTGCTGGCATAGGACTAGCAGTTAAAATTAAAATAAAAAATTGGTTTTCTTATCTTTTATTGAGAATATGATATGGATCTAAACAAAAACTAGCAATCTAATTTCACTAAGTCAACTAGCCTAGATGCCTTAATAGTTCACAAAACTGTCTGACCTCAATCTCATACTTGAAATTGACTATCACTTGTATCTTTCTGCTTGTACATAATCACAAATAAGCTTAAAGTTATTATGCATGATACTTTTTTCTCTGTGTTTATGAAAACTATGAAGGACTTCACTACATCTGATAACCATAATTGTTTTGTAATTGGCATTTGCATCCCTAACCTTGATTTACTGATTTCTTTGAGCATAATTTCTTCCAGAATTAGTGTTTGTTTACACAAGCTTAAAGAATTACACCTTAAATTAGTTTATCCACATCGTTTGGAAAGACATACATGTACCAGCAAAAGTTGACCCAGACCTAATACACAGTTTAGGTAATAAATAATACTTGCAGTCTAACCAACATATTATCACTTTAGAGTTTAGACTACACCAAAAACTAGAAGATCAAAATTAACATTGGCTTTGCACCCAAGAGCCGCCTAAAGGCTCCAAACCTGTCCCACGGCACTATTTTATCTGAGTTAGTCTAACTCTAACATTGCAAAATATCCCAGAATCAATGCAGTACAAATCTAAAAATCATTAAATAACTATATTCATTATAGATAGCAGAGATTACAATGATAGGAAGTAATAGTATTATAACAGAAACTACTAAATACATATGTGCTTCCTGTTTATGCATTCTTTCACTCAACAAAAGCTTGATGATGCTTTGCCAACAAAAAGCTACGTCAATAATTTGAGATAGCAAAAACTCATCAATACTTCCAATTCTAATATAGTTGCCTAAAACTAGCTAAATTATCATTTGCTAAATTCTCTGAAAGAGAGATGAATGCAAGCTATACAGATACTCTTCCGATAAAGAATCACAAGATAATTTACTAAATTATCAAGTCATAAGGTGAATCTTGATACAAATAAGTCAGGATGTAATGCGTTCAATTGAAGAAAAAATATCCAATATCATAACTTGAAAAGGCAAAAAACACATGCACTTGAATAACACTCAAGTAGCATTGAATCATTTAACATGCAAAATGAAAAATTAAACAAAGGTAATTTACTTATAACCAATTGTTTTCCTTCATCATTCACATAATTTCCATCCTTTTTCAGCAAAGTTGACAAAATAACCTCACTTCGACATACAAGCCTTCTTAATTTTCGCTCCTAACATTGATTAATAAAATATAAGAACTAACAAATAAGTGTCACATGTAGCACACTTTATTTGCTACAATAAGGCAATTCCCTAAACAGAAACCAAACACAAAGCAACTTACCATTTGGCAAGCTCTCCTTGCATTGCTATTACTACCACTGGTATGCGAGACTTTAAGTTTCTTCCAATTTCTTGTGTTTTGTAAGCTTCGTGCCTATAATTTTTAAATATGATAATCATTATTTACCAAATTTTCTAGGACATGGACAAAGTGAAATAATTTCCTACAAAAAGTAATCACCTTCATCTTATCATCCTTATAGTGATGCACAAAAGTTGTCCAATCAACACAGTCCACACCTGAAGGAGGATTGACAAGAATCTCATCCTCACTTTTATTAAGGTAGAAGTGCTTACACCTTAACCTATATTTGTGGGCCTTCCATCTTTCCCTTAAGGTACTTATAGCCCATTTGATGCCAGCAGCATAATCAAACTCAAAATTTTCCTTCAAACATCATTATATTCATAAATCAATCCTTAATGACAATAGAGACACTAAAGCAACTAAAGTTGTAGGATATTTTAGATAGTTACCTCAATATATTTCCATTGTTGGAAATTACTGCCCTCTGGCATCCAATCCCATCTTTCAACTGATATAGGACAAATAGTTGAGTTTTGAGCAAGTTGACCAAGAAACCTCACAAGCAAGTTTGAACCATTATTGTTGCCTTATCCGTTAGCATTGACTTCCACAATACCTTTTTTAGTTTTTTCCAAATGCCAAACCTAATTTGCTTGCATTTTTTGAGTTGTAATTTCTCTAGTAGAGGTATCTACCATTATGTACACAAATCAAAGTTAACATATATTTTCTAATACAACAACCATAAAATAAGATACTAAAATTAATGATATGTTGCTCTTACCTTTAACCTTGACAACTAAAGGCTCATCTTTCTCTTGTGATTGAGTTTCATTTGGGCTTAAGGAAGAGCCTAAGTTGTCATCACTAGATGGAGGAGTTGTTATGTTCACATCTATAGGTTGGTTATCAAGCTGATTATCACTAATTTGTTGTTGCAAATCTTGGGAAGTTTCGTTATTGTTGCCATTTTGTTGTCCTTGTAGCTTTTCTATCATTGTTTGTCCTTAATCCTTACACTTTTGCCTCATCTTGAACCAAATACCTAGACAATTTGCTATCACAAACAACAAAAACAAGGAAGCACAAAAAGAAACATAAGATATTATTTAAATGCATTTAAGTACAAGATACAATTTAAGCACAAAAAGAAGCACGAGATATAATTTAAGCACAAGTTATAAGCTAAAAAATGCACTTGAAGTTCTCAATTTAAAATGATTTAAGAAACACAAAAAGAACTATAATTTGAATTACAAAGTACATAACAAGAGATATTAATCTAGTCTAACATTCTTCCATCATCTCCATCACTACAACTATTATGATCTTCATCATAATTTGGCTTATCTTGTTCTTGTTCATTAACACCATCCCGCATTAATTGTAATTCTTCAATGTTCTCCAAATGTTACTCACAGAAAGGTATATCCTCTATTGATGGCTCTTCTAAATCCACTAAGTTCACATCTCCCATATCATATGTGTCTCTAGGCTTCATATGACAAACACAACACCAACCTTGATCAATTGGATCATCAACATAATAAACCATTCTAGCATCAGTTGCAAGGATGAACGATTGATTTGTTTCATGTTCACCGGTGTGTATCAAGCAGGAAAATTTTACACTTGTTATCCTAAATTGATCTATCTTGGTTCCCTTGTTAAGTATAGTGTCTACCCAAACACATTTGAATAGCACAACCCTTAACTTATCATAGTAATCCAACTCTATGATATTAACCAATTTCCCATGGTACATATCATCACTTGATCTTTCAATAGGGTTACTACCACATGAAAATATCTTAGTAATAGCAGACATAACAACGCCACTATTCTGTGTTCTCAACCCTTGATCCTTTCTCTCAATATGAAACTTAAATCCATGAATGTTATACCCATCAAATCTCCTTGTAATATTATGTGGCCCTTTTGCAAGCCATTCAATTTCAGGTGTAATATCTGGATCATCCTTTCTTGCAACCTATTATTTTTTGAAATGCATTAGGAAAATTATATATACTTATGAGCTTTTGAGATGAAAAAAATTAGTAGAATTAAATATGTATATTCTTACATATTCTTTAAACCACTCATGGAAATGTTTGTGCACGTATTCTTCCATAGCTTTGGAGGAGTTTCTTTTGCCACAATGCATCTTGGTGACCTCAGTTCTACACTTACTGGAGGGAGAAGTTGATGCAGATTAAAGGAAGCAAACCCAAATGCAAGTTGTCTCAGGTAATAAATTTCTCTAGAGTCCGAGGTCGATCCACAGGAAATTTATTAAGAAAAATTCTTTGAGGTAAGGGAAGACTGTCACAACAATAAAGATAATAAAACTTGTTTACAATTAAATTAAAGAAATTGCTTGGGCAAGGACATCCACTTTTGGTAATAAATTAAGGACAAGATTAATTCTTTTATAACTCAATTGAAATTCACGTACAACGGAGATTCCAATCGGAGAATATAACATTCAAAGCCCATTTAGAATTATATACGTAGTTATATTATGGTTCCTTTAATTATTTACCAACACCTACACTTGTAAATGGGTTCAAGCATTCATTGTGCCAAACCACTTGTCTACAATGAATCAAGAACTCCACTTTACAAGGAGGGTTTCTAAATTGATTGAAAATAAAATACAACACGTATAATGATCACTTGATAATATATCATTTAAACACAAGAAGAAAATTAATCTAACTTTATTTTTATTACCAAAAGCTTCAATCCTTCACCCAAACAAGATGAAAATTAGTTACCCATGAGCAAGAAGAAAGAAAGAGAGAAGAAGATGATGATGATCATAACTTCTATTTACAACAAAAGAAAATTACTATAAGTAAATAACATAATAACATGAACTTAATCTAAAACTAAGATTCCTCAAATGATCTGCCTATGGTCCCTTTTATAGAGGATTAGGGATATAAAATGACAAGGGAATTAATTAATGAGTGAGTGGATGTGTAGCATCCCGAAATCCTAGTGCCTTAATTTGTGATTCTACGAAATCTTAGATTTTAGTTAAGATTAAATTAAGATTTAGTATCTTGTAAGCCAGAAAGATTAAATTGAGGACTTTGATTCAATTAGAATTTCTTAAAGAAATCTTAGGCAAGTTCACAACTATGACTAAGTAGGAGGCAACTTGATTTTAGAAAATTCTATTTAGACTTAGTATTAATTCTAATACAAGAAAATGATCTATTCAAAGTTAAATATCAAGGATTAATCATAACTTAGTATGTGATGGATTAAAATTTATCAAGTGATAAACACTTGAGTGTCACGGCTACCTCATCATGGTATTCCATGAATTGGCCACGAAATGGAAGAGGAAATCATGCAAGCCAACAAGTAACAGCTTGCATGTTATTATTCTAAAAACTAGTATTGTTGTCCAATTCTTAATGCATGGCTGCAAAGGTAAATAAAGGATGACAATTGTAGTTCATGCACAAGCTTGTCAAAGAAAGAATAAAGAAGTAGATTCCCTCAATTCTTTTAGAACAACCACGATAATAACAAGACAGCTGCACATGCATGATTTCAAATGAAACAACACTTTTCTCTTCCAAACAAGAATGCCTATACAAGTGTCAAGCATGCCCACCTCTTTTCATGCAAGGAATCACGACAATGAACACATGGAGGGCTGCATGTTCACCTCCAAGCCAAGTGTAAAACATACACTCTTATAACTAGGCAAGGATGACATACTCAACCACTACCTGGACAAGAAGGAGCAACATGTAAAATGACATGATTTCACTCATGAATTCAAGCTAAACATAGCTGGAACAAGTGGCAAGCTGCATGACTTGCTAGCCATGCAAGGTGACATGATGTATTAGCATTCCAAGACAGCCATGGCTGGAAGCTTTTGGTCTACTGCATGACCTTAATCAAAACTCATTTGACACCTCTCAAACTCTTAATTAACCCCAAGACAAGTGTGCAAACCGAGCATACCTTTATCATCATGAATTGGCATGACTAACATGGAGATTCCAAGACAAACTTTCCATTCAACCACTTATGCACAATGTGTTCACCTGCAAGGAACACAATGCATGACACCTCACTTTAAGCATCTCAAAATCGTGAGACATTTGATCTCCATGCAATTCACTTCTTCATGCAATGACACCTCTCAAGACTAGGAAACTACTTGATTCACGATGAGAATAGGAGGGTAGCAGAAACCTCACATCCTTCACCTCATCTTTTCTCTATTTCATTTCAAACCTGTAATATTTGAGTTGTCAACATGATGTTCTCTCCAAGTACCCAACAAAGACACTTTTCCATTAATGAAAATTGCCACCAAGATATCCCTAGGCCTAGCCTAGCCATGAAGGTAATGATGGCAACCTTATTTCTGCCCAAGAAAACCATGGAAGGTATTTTAAGAAGCTTTAAGTCTTTGAAGCTCTCCTTGGACAACACACCTTTTTCACTTCTTTCCTCACCTAGCCACGAACCCCCTAATTCACTCTCTAATTCACCATATCCACAAACACTCTCTATTCTTGTCTTCATCAACTGTGGACACTGGAAGAAGCATCATCTACCTTTCTTTCTATTAGGGAAGTGGTCAAGGTAGGAAAAATAAGGGGGAACTCACTTCTCTACAAACTCTTCTTCATGAAATGCTATATATCATCTTCTTAAACCTCCATTCTTCTATTCTTTTCTAACAAAAATAGTTTCTGTTTTTTAACTTTTAATTTATGAGAAAGTACTTTAAATTAAATATATTATAGTACTAATAATTTATTATAAGCCTTGTTTAAGAGTATGTTGTTGTTTAGATTTAATTCACTACTTTGTGATTTTAAACTCTATGCTGTCTACAATTGGTCTTTAACCTTTTTTTTTTTTATCTTGAAAGAATGAAAAGGTAAGTTGTTTACTTAAGTGGACAACCGTGCTTCCATGATTATTGGAATGGTGATATAGAATACATGCTTGCTTGGAATTGCTTGACATAAAAGGTTTGAGTTATACCTTTACTTGATTACTATTATTGGTTTGGCATAGCCTTGATTATTTTACTATGCTATTTGGAATTTATTGAATTGTATAAAGTGATCATATAACTATGCTCATATGGAATTATTAACTTGAAATTGGATGTTGGAACTTGGTTGATGGCCGTGACCCTTGAATTGTATTATTGGAATCTATTTTGATGAGTTCCATTTTAATGACACCACGAGCTTTCAAATTGTGAAATATGTAATTATAATAAAAGTGGGAAGACAAGGATTCCTTGGGATTAGCCTACACAATGATATGTGAGGAGTAGATTGAGGCGGTGGTGAAACCCTTGGGAGTAATGCTATTGTGACCATACATTTGTTCAGGGTAGAACAAGTCCTGGTTGGACTGTGATTTTGTTTATCGTGGGGGTCGCTTCTGGAGGTGGCATTACTTTAACATGCCTTTTTTCTCCAAGATGATGGAGAGCATACAGTGGGAGGTATATGTACTCTCGTCCATCCGTTATCCTAAAGGAGCACTCCATGGAGTTAGTTTTAATAAAAGACACTTAAAACACTTTTATGATTATTCTATCCTGTGTATCCTTTAATTGTGATCTATATAGATAATTATTAAATTGTTGTATTACCCATTATTAGCATCCTAGAGGAGTAACTATTATATTGGATGTGTGAATGTTTCTATCCTCCACTAATGCAATTTTATGTTGTTGTCTGTAATATTGTTTCTTATTGCTTAAATTTCTAACATCAATTTTATTTTGTAGAGAAGGTATTTCTGAAAGGTAAAAATGTTTTGGGAATCAAAGATATTTCTAAAGCTAAATTAATTACTGTCATGAACATTTTACTTAAAAATCGATTCCCCTGGAACTCCATTAGTTTTGTTTTTAAATTCTTTTTCCTACTAAGAAATCTTTTCGCACCCCCCTGTGATTTCTATCGTGGTATTCCAGGCCCGCAGATATGAGCACTATCGTTGTTTGGTTGGGTGAAGGAAATCAATCCTATGACTTGAAGACTAAATTGTTCACATTTACTGGACAGATCACAATTCAAGTCTCATCAATAGCTCATCCAGAATTTGGAACTATAACAATTTTTGGCCACTTTACGTTCCAAGTGGTTTTTCCTCCTTAGTGGCCATGTTGTAGCCTAACCCAACTATACTAACTGTTGACTGCTGCTTATTTCTCCTCCACATACTACTTGAATAGAGGAGAAAAGTGTTGATGTTTTATTTTACTTTATGCTGTTTTTTTTAACTACTGGCCTGTATATGACCTAACATAGGTCAAATTTTGTGATTTCACTTTGAACAAGTATTTGGCAATTTGAATTATGATGTTTGTGCCTAGAAAATTCCGTGCGTTAAATTTTAGTTATTGGTTTCATGCTTGAAAAATTTATGAAAACATTATCTTGTCAATCCTATTTAGTTAAAAACTACAATAATTAAAATAACTTTATCAACATAGTAGAAATGTATTATTTTAGGTCCTTACAGGATGAGTGGGTGGATGAGTAGAAAATGCCAAAAAACTTTTATGAGTGAAAAATTATTAAAATTTCTTGTCTCTGAAATCATTCAGTGTTGAACTCATGGATAATGTCAGAACAAAGCAAAATGGTCTTCATAAAAGTTCTAGAAAATTGTCTCAGCTTTCCAATGCCACTAGAATCATCCAAAAATTTGTCCTACAGCCCAAGATATAACCCAATTACTACAGATTACTCAGGCCCAATTTTAGCACTTCTGTTTTGACTTCCATACTCAATATGACCTCAAAGCTATCTAAATGACCTCTTGTGTTCTTAATGAAAGTTGTAGATATAGGTCTTAACTTTCAGATGCCAAATTTTTAGCCCATTCCAGTTTCTTCAACTCGAATTATGCAATGATTACTACACATTGTTCGGGTTCCAGTCACAAAACTAGTGTTCTGAATTCCAAGCCCAATTAGCTCTACTAGATGTCTGATTTTTGCTTGGAGCTCTCATGAAAGTTGTAGAGCTCTCTCTTATCTTTCCTACAAGGTAAGATACATAATTATAAGACATCTAGAACTCAAGATATGACCGAAATACAGAAATAGTGTAATACCAAAATAATGCTAAAAAAATTAATTAAGTCCAATTTGAGTCCAAACTTACAAAACATAACCAGACTTAATCAATTAAGTACATAAAGAGTGTAAATAACTAAAAATGAGGGTTTATTAATATATAAAATATGTGATTATCAAATTCTTCCACACTTTACTTTTTGCACTCTTGGGTAAAACACATAAGACCAAAGCTAAGAAACAAAGAAAAACGAAACAGACTCAAAAGTTAAAAACTCTAAAAGACTCGATGAATCAAAAAGAACAACTAGAAATTCAAGGGATCAAAGCATTAATGAGGTAACATTTCCTCATATCTCAAACCAACAAGTAAAGAAACTTCAGTTGAAAAGAATGAATCAAGAATGATGGATTCTCACAAAATTCACTCTCAATCTCTCAAGTGTTTAAAAGGTAAGTATTTCACTCTATTCAACCCATGAAAAATTGTACTACCATAAGCTTGCTTATCTTCTACATGTCCACTACTCAGAACACATGTACACACAAATAAAGAGGATTTTATTCAAGGTTGTAATAGGATCAAGGTAAAGGAGGGTGGTAATATAAATATGAGAAGATAAATACCAAAGAGAATAGAAGAACATTATGGTACAATTAGAGTGGAGAAGATGTTTGAGAACATTCATCATAAAGGACAATGATCAATATTTGACTAATGTTTTATTGAAGATCAATCCCAAATTGGTGAGTTGAATTCATTGCTAGGCCTAAACCTTCTCATTCTCTTCCTATTGTTTCCAAGCATCCATCTTTATTCTATGTATGGATATGTCACATGGTGTATCAGGAGACTCTGATAATCCTTTGATTTCAGCGGTTGTCAACTCTTTCTTTTTTTTTCAACATTTTTTTTAACATTTTGCACACACACCCCTACACTTGTTCAAGAACAAGGCCAATGCTCTCTTATTCCCTAAGGTTGGGTAAAAACATGTTCTTTTTTTTAAGGCACGTAATGAGCTAAAAACAAGGAATGACTATTTGGTCAAAGTAGTTATTTCAAAATGCCTCAATCATGTTTCTGTATGCATGTGAAAATGTAGCTTAAAAAAGAATCAAAGCAAGTTCTAGAGTAACAATTCCTTGAGTGAAAAAAAATATACAAGAAAGAAGAGAATGGTACAGATATTCAATCCATTCATCAATGGGCTCAAAATCTCACAAGGCATATTTCTATCACTCTCAATCCATCATTTCAACATTCATATCCAAGCATGTGATTTTTAAGAAAGAAGATAATTTATGCTAAGATCCAAGAATCTATTTGCTACTTCTGCATAAAATAATTATTTCCTCAACTAAGATGCGTCTCAAGAGTAAACTTACCTCCAAGGCAAAATTTACTCCTTACTCTGTCATCCTTAATTGGTTTTACTACGAATAGGTTTTTGACAGTCATATCACTAAACATACTTCCAATTTAGATGCATCTCAGGAGTAAAATTACTCCTTACTCTGCCATCATTCATTGGTTTAGTAAGTTCATGACAATCATATCATACTTCCCAAAAAAAAACTTTTTTTTTATTTTTTTGGTCAACTATCCTTCCCCCCACCCAGATCATAACATTATCCTTAATGTTAAAATATAGATGAGTAAAGGATAGAATATATTACCTATTGGAGAAATCAGACACAAAGTATGGTAAATAAAATCAAAGGTAAAGAAAAGTTATAAATGAAATGTCAGATCAAACTTTCGTTTCAAGCTACTTCCCTCACTGCTTCCTACTGACCAATCTATCTGAGCTATTGCTGTAACACCCCTTTGGAGGATGTCACACATAAAAGAAAATAAAAGAAATAGAAATAAAATCTACCCAAGTTGTGAAACATTTGTTAAATATTATTACGGGTTATAAAATAATTCCCGATGTACAAAATATGATATAAAAAGATAATGAGGAAAATACGAAATAAAAAAAAAAAAACATCATCACTAATAATATACATATGATTAAGTTATAAACTGTACAAATAATTTACAATAAGGACTACAAATACTTAAACAAAAACAAGAGGAAAGCAATAAAAGAGTTAATATATACGTACATACTGTTGACGCTAAAAAAAACATCATGATTATCTAATCCTCTGATGGATCACTCTCAGCATGAAAATGATCATCAGGAGATAGATATCCTGGATGTCTCGACACACGACGATAACGGGATCGCGCAGTCTATACAATGCTTAACTCACTAGGCTCAGGGTTTTCAGCACCCCAATAACGCCTAATGGATAAGGGTAACTCTAAGTGCAGAAATAACGTCGTAGTCATAATGGGCTCTCCATCAAATCGTTGACGTAGAATCACGGTCACACGTTCTGCATATGTCACAGAATCACGATCTCCTCGTAGATGCCAAGCCAGAGCACCTCCATGAAATACCAGCTCTATGAATCCCAAAAATCCTGGCGTCGCCATCCCTCACAATCAATCCGGAGGATATGGATGATCGGATGGTTCTTGATCGTTAAACGATCGTCTGCGCACGCCGCCTTCCTCCTCTTCGGGTACACGATCTCAAGGGGCTGTTCCTCTTCCTCGAAGTCTTTACCGCGTAAAATAAATAAACAGAAAATACATATAACAAAGAGGTAAGACAACATAAAATCATCACAACATGGCCAATAAGAAGACGACAAACAACATATATACAGAGTTCATGCAATACATAAAGCTTTAACAATTATAATAACAAATTGAAGTAAAATTTAGATATCATAACAATATATATCATAACGTATAAAACCTCACGGATAAAATAAGAAAGATAAGAATAAACAGATAAAATATAATAACCAAATATAATAACAAGAACCGGATAAAATAAACAAATAAAATACGTATAAACAATAAATAGATAAGATGAAAATAAATAGACATAGAGATAAACAAATAATATAACAAAACCCTACTTCATGGAGCTAAAGAAAACACAAGTATCGAGAGAGGAATGACTCGCAAAAATCTAATAGTACCACGACCGCCCCACCAACTATTGCGTTGTCACACACGTTGTGTCTATAGCCCCACGACACAGAATCCATTATCCAGGCGTGGTGTAGTTCACGGTCCTCACGTTGTGGCACTACAGTGCAAATGTACTACTAGATTTCACAAATCTCGATTAAATATAGTGTATGTCGAGTACCATAGATGTGCTATCGGTTTACCACGGCCCGGAGCTACCAACTCGTCCACATGTGGGATCCCGTACACTAAAGTCTCCAAGTTCATTAGAACAATGAACCACACTACGTTTATCTCATCGACAACACGATGTGATTCGTCTCGTCAACCAATCCACCAAATACATGGCACACATAACGAGATAGATGGAAAGCACATGCGGGTTCACATTTTCCCGACAAAGATATAGTCTCAAAAGCCTCGTACGGGTTCACATTTTCCCGACAAAAAAGATTTTCAAAAATAATCAGACGGGTTCACATTTTCCCGACAAGATAAAAGATAGTAACGATCAATCGCGTAGAAATTTTATCGCGTTTTCATAATTCCATCGTTTTTACAAACGTTTAAAAATCGGGTAAAGATATTTTTCTTTTTTAAAATCACGTAGTATTTTTAATACGTTTTCTCAATCGCGTAGGATTTTTAAATCATTTTCTTATTCGAATGCCCTTAAAATTACTGTTTAAACCAACAGAAATAGTACTTAGTACATTTAAACTACGTAGAATAATTTTTCATACCGCATACTGTCTTTAGGATATTTTTACTATCTTATTGGTTCATTTTTACTAAAAATTGACAGTATTTTGTTTAGAATATCATAATAATGGTTTCCTAAATTATCCATAAAATTTCCATTTACCTAATTTTTAACCATATCATTTAATCCTTTTTGAAATCTCTAACATGCTTCAAAACCTTAAGTGAGCTATATGTTAGAAAATTTCTCAAAATTTCTGTATTTTACTTCCTAATGATAAAATTACTAGTTTTAATCCTTTAAGCTTAATTCTACTCAATTTGTTTCTTCAAAAATCATTATAGAAAATTTCTTCTTAACTTGTATTGTCTCTTTTTGATTGAAAAAGGTTTGGAATCAAGTTTTAGAAATCATGATTACCTATAGTGGCATGTTGGCCAAATTTCATAAAACTTTTGCATTTGATTTCTAAATTGTTTTTCACCTTCCAAATCATATCAAATATATTATATTGTCTAAGCTCATTAAATCATATTAGAAAATAGTTAGTAAGAGTTAAATTAATCCTTTAGGCATGTTGGCCAAAAATTCTAAGTCTTTACCATTTGATTTCTAAATGCATTTTCTTTGATCAAATCAATTTGAAACTTGCTTGATTCTCCTAGGTTAATTAAGTTACACTTTAGGAAAAATCAAGAGAACATTTTGGTCCTCCAAACTTGTCATTGCCGTGAACTAGGGAATGTGTTCTTTGGAACACTCATGCAAATTTAAACATGTTATTCACATCCTATACCATATCATACAATTCTAACACATGCATTGTATTTTCTAACACATGCAATATATTTTCTAACACCTAAACCTAAATTAAAGCTTATAGACATGCAATCAAAAGCTAATAGACATGCAAAAATTATTACAATCATCAAACAAGAAAGCTACTAACAAATACCACATAAACTACTAACAAACACAAAAATTAACAAATACACACATAATTAACACATGACCACCGAATCTTTATGGATTCTACAAACATCACAAATGGCTCCATCTTCTTACCACCATCAAGAGATGATAAGAATTGTCTTCCTCTTACCTTAAATGAAGACAAATGATTAGCTTTCACACCTCCTATGGTTCGGTTTTCACTCCACCAAATACCTAAAAATCTCAAATAAAATCTACATGTTATTAACCATGAAAAAGAAGCTAAACCATGGAGAAATCATGGCTTAGAACTTTGAAAAAGAAGAGAGAAAAGAAAAATATGATATTTCACCTTCTAGGTCAAATTTACAAGGTTGATTTCCAAGCCCTAAATGGAAGATTTTGAAGAAACTTCCAACTAGAAAGGTTCTTAGAATAGTGTTTAGGTTAAGGAAACTTGGTTAGAAAAATTTTTGGATGGTTGAATGGTTAGGAATGGCTCTTGGCCGAAAATGGTGAAGAAAATGAACAAGAATGGTGGCTAGGGTTTTGATGAGAGAGAAGAGAGAAAAGTGATGAAGATGAAATGTAATTTTGGTCTTCCAAGGCCTCTTGGCCGTAGCACTCAAGTGCAAATGGATGTGCATGGATTTGGCTTCATCCAAGCCATTGAATGCATCAAAGGTCAAGATCAAATCTTGCTTAACAAGCTTAAATCCTATTGGTTGCTCATGGTGACTCACCTTGCTTAGTCACACAAAGGCATTAAATTCTCTCATTGAGTCACTAGTGAGTCACTGTTCGAAAGTTCTACCGCTACGGTGATTAATTAAGCTACCGATCTAACCGTTTCGCTAATTGTGGGTCCCGCAAAATATTTCCGGTCCACTTGTCACTAAAATATACTTGGCTAATAAAATAATATTATAATAATATAAAATTATTTTATTTGATAGTTAAATCCTAAAAATTAAAAGATTATTTTTAGTCTCATTCAATCGGGTTTAGTAAGATCCCCCAATTCTAAATAATAAAATAAGATTTTCCCTACTCGAAAAATATTATTTTCCCGCCTCGAGCAAATCACACAAAAAGTCCATATAAAATCACGACAAGATTTTCGGGCATTAAATCAAGAAGAAAACAATTAAAAACAAAGAAAAACAAAGAAAAAAACAAGATGCGTCGGGACGTAACGGTCATTTTCCTATTTTTTCCCACAACGTAGGTAATCGTCCAAAACGTTCAAATAAAATATCCAAGCAAGATATATAGCTGTATATCTTTCAAAAAATTAAAACAAGAGCTTTCGAAAAAATTTTTATTTTACCGTCTCAAGCAAATTACGTAAAACGATCAAATAAAATTTGAGCCTCAGATTATCGTAATTGTTTTCATACAGAAATCGAGAACAGAAAAATAGGGACACAGCGGTCATTCATACAAAAGCATGAAAAACAACAAACAGTACATTCAGAATATTTTCTAAAAATTGGGGCGTTACAATTGCTGGGTCAGGTTTATAAACAAAAGCTACTGATTTATCAATCTACTCATCAATAGTGGAATAGAGATAAGAAGTTGTCTTGCCGAAGGTGTGATAAATTTATGTTCCACAACATGGTCAAGAAAAAGTAACAAAATATCAAAGAAATTATTTACATTCAACAAACTAATGGGTTTATGGTAGATGTTCAGTTGGGCAAAAGAGACAATTTGAAAAATTTCTTCCAAAGTACCAAAATCACCTGGTAAGGCAATGAATGCATCAGAGTTGTCAAGTATTATCTTCATTCGTTCATGCATAGATGATACCTTAAGTTTCTCCCCAATTGTCTTTCCAGTGATGTTTTGTCGAGTGAAAGGTCCAGGAATGACACCTAAAACCTGACTGCCTCATATATATGTAGCAAGTGATACAACCCCCATTAACGCACGACAACCTCCCCCATATACAAGATGAATATTTCTCACAGCAAGTTATCGACCAAGAGTGTTAGCTACATTTACAAACTCCAAACTTTTCCCATACTTAGACCCACAAAATACACAAATATTTTTAAGTTGACGAACAAAAACACCTTCCATTTCTATTCTCACCTTCCCTTTGAATGATTCTGAGTTAGAAAAAAGTAAAGAAAATGGAGTGTTTAAATAGGAAAAAGAATGGAAATGGTAATAATAGCACCTATAAGGAAAGGTTGGCTGTTGTCAGAAAAGTTTGAAATTAAGAAACACAGATTTTTTTTTTGTTTTTTTGTTTTTTTTTTGTTTTTGTTTTTTTGTTTTTATTTTTGAACTTCAAGCAAACCATCAGGGTAAAGAAGTCTAGAAACTCCTGAATGATCCTGCTTAAAGGATCGTCTGTCCAAAACCAAAATATAGCAAAATTATACAAAGATAAAAGAAATATAATAGCAAATGATGATATACCTTTATATATAGTTTTCATGGCGTATCTTTATACTACGCATCATGAGTGCAGTAGTGGCATATCTTTATACTGCGTGTCACTAGTGCAGTAGACACTCACGTCCGTTTATTCGAAGAAAGGAGAAAGAAGAAACCATTTTGGATTTTCATCCTGGTCTGGAACCTGGAGAGCTCACACTTGGGCTCGTAACATCAACAAAGACGCTAAAATCTGAAACACGTAATGTCTAAGATCTAGAACATCCCATCCCAGGGCGCTGAGAGCCCTTTCTAATAAAAGAGAGGATCAAGCTCAAATGCCTCATACGCTTTGGCAGCCGCATGTTACTTCTCACTAATAACCAGAGTGAGACGCTTTTGCCTGTCCATCAACTCCACAGTGCCTAGATAATAAACATTGGGTTATGAAGTGCGGCTCTTTACAGAGTATGGTACACAAACATTTTTTAAGGACCAGCATGCAAAGGTCTACCCGAGTCAATGACGGGTCAGCCAAAGGCTGGGGCTTCACAACTAATTAAAGTCATGGTACTCCTTTCGAATCGCCCTTGTTCAAACATTTTTTTTCTTTTTTTTTCTTTTTTTTTAAAGAAAACATAAATAAGAAGAAGATAATATGTACAGATTGTTGTGGATATGGCTCACATCTGCCTCTAATTTTACGTCTAGTAATAGCTTAAATGCTTTCTATGAGTCGAGGATAAGCTTCCCATCCAATTTTCTTATAAATTGGCAAACAGGGTCATTTAGAGTCAGATTCCTAAGACTGTAACGTTTTTCTTCATCCTTGAAGAGATTCCACAAATTAAGAAGTTCATGATGCACAAATCCACAAGAATGCGTCTCAAGAGTCAATAAGATATCATCTAATGACTCCTTACTCAGTCCATTCTTAATGAAAAATATTTTATCTTCTCTGTTTGTGGAAACTATCCCCAAAGAATGACATCGCTTGTTATAATTCCATCGTGCACATTTGTGACAAACTTGTAACCTTTTTACTCTTCTCCTTTTAGAATACGAACTTCTTCCAAGACCTGACATGTATGAGTCAAATGAAATTGAAGACTCACCTGCTAGTCGGACCTTTGCTTTAATTATCCAGTGTACATCTTCTAGCATACCCTTGTGCATTAATAGTCTTAATCTTTCACATCTAACTTTGTAGATTTTTGTCAGAGCATTTTAAGGGAGGGAAGGAAAATGTTTTCTCAGGTTTGAAAGAATGACATCCATTTTATAGGAGAAAGAATAAGTTATTTTGGGAAATTAAAAAATAAACTGACTCGAGAGCCACGAAGTACCGTTATCCGCCACTTAATTGGGAACACAAAGAACTGCAAAAAGAAGGCAACAAAATTAGAATAAATTCTATTCATAACAAGGATCAGAAAAAGAGATGAATTCTACCTCATCAACTTGGTTTTCCAAAAATGGTTTGAGTATTTGTCCATTGACTTTAAACATATTACCATTCATAGGATTCTCAATGTCTATGGCCCCATGAGGATACAAATATTTGACAACAAAAGGATCACTCCACCTAGATCTCAATTTTTTAGGAAATATGTGCAGACGAGAATTATAAAGCAGAACTTTTTGACCAATTTCAAAAGATTTTCTTAAAATTGTCTTGTCATGAAAAACTTTTGTTCTAGCTTTATAAATCTTTGAGTTTTCATATGCATCATTTATCAACTTTAAAAGATAAAGCAAA
Organism: Ormosia emarginata; assembly: GCA_029884605.1. Lineage (NCBI taxonomy): Eukaryota > Viridiplantae > Streptophyta > Magnoliopsida > Fabales > Fabaceae > Ormosia > Ormosia emarginata. The sequence goes on along the minus strand of JAQQTP010000056.1, from coordinate 5,307,406 downwards.
ATCTTGGCTTAACACTTTGAAACTAAGATCAATTGGCACATGGAAAGAAATGCAAGGTGAGTTCTTGAAGAAATTTTTTCTAACACATAAAACCAATGATATGAAAAGACAAATCTAAAATTTTTTCCAAAATTCAAATGAAGCATATTTTCAATGTTGGGAACGATTTAAAGATTTGTTAAATTCTTGCTCACATCATGGTTTTGAAAAATGACACATTATAAGCTTCTTTTATGAATGTTTAACACCTGAAACTAAACAATTTGTAGAAACAATGTGCAATGGTGAGTTTCTTGATAAAGAACCTGATGAAGCTTTAGACTATTTAAACCAGTTGGCTGAAAATTCTCAATCTTGGCATAGTACTAACCCTTCTGAAAATTTAATTAGATCTAACCTTGTAAGTGCTAATAAAGAAAAATATCACCTTAGTCAATAGGAAGGTCTAAATGCTAGGTTTGCTAGTTTGACTAGAAAAATTGAAGCAATGAAATTAGGAAAAGTAAAAGAAATCAAATTTGTATAAAATGGATAATTTTGTGGCATTTGTGATGACTTAGGACACTCAACACATGAATATCCTAAGATTCTTGTTTTTAAAGAAGTTTTACATGAGCAAGTAAATGCAATGAAGAATTTTAAAAAGTCATTTACTTCTTCTTTTTCAGATACATACAATCCGAGATGGAGAAATTACTAGAACTTCAGCTGGAGGAATAATAATCAGTCATAATTCGTGCAACCACCACCTCTTCAGGCACAACAAGACTCTCAAATTTCTCAAGGATATGCATCTTATGTCACACCATATAGGAAAAACCTTGAAAAAACATTGTATGCATTCATAGAAAAGCAAGAGGCCATTAATAAACAAAACAATCAAACCATGATTGACATAAAAGAAACTCTTGCTAAACTTTCTTCTGCACTCACCATTCATGAGAAAGGAAAATTTCCTTCTTAACCTTAACCGAATCCCAAGGGTCAGTACAGTCTAAATGAGGGGAGTTCAGAAAACCAACAAATAAATCAAGTCAAGTTAGTGATAACTCTTAGGAGTGGAAAGGATGTTGAAAAACAAATTCCCGAACCTTGTGAGAAAGAAGATGAACCAATTCCCCAAGAAAATGAAGAAGTTAACCAAAAGGAGACTAAACTCTCGCCTTCACCCCAATTTCCTCAAGCATTAAACAATTCAAGGAAATTGAATCATAACACTGAAATGTTTGAAATTTTGAAACAAGTAAAGGTCAATATTCCTTTGTTAGATGCTATTAAACAGATCCCTTGTTATGCTAAATATTTGAAGGACTTGTGTACTGTTAAAAAGAAACTAAATGTGAAAAAGAAAGCATTTTTGGTTGAACAGGTAAGCTCAATTCTTCAGAATAATAATGCGTTGAAATATAAAGACCCTGGTTGTCCTACAGTTTCATGCATTATTGGAGAACATAAAATTGAAAAAGCTTTACTTGATCTTGGTGCTAGTATCAATTTGCTTCCATATTCAGTTTATCAGCAACTCAACTTGGGTGAGTTAAAACCAACTTCTGTAACTCTTCTACTTGTCAATGGATCAATTAAAATTCTAAGAGGAATAGTGGAAGATGTGTTGGTACAAATTGATAAATTCATATATCTTGTGGATTTTATTGTCTTAGATACTGAACCTATGGTTGATAGTTGCAAGTCAATTTCTGTTATTTTAGACCATCCATTTTGAGCAACATCTAATGCTTTGATAAATTGCAGAAATGGAATGGTGAAGCTAACATTTGGAAACATGACATTGGAGCTCAATGTTTTTAACATGTGCAAGCAACCATAGGAAGTCCTTGATGAAAAGGAGGAAGTTAAAGGGATTGAAGCCATTATAGATGATCATCTTCAAACAAGGAGTTCTTCTAACCCATTAGAAATTTGTTTAGTCAATTCATTTGATTCAGGCATGCAGTTAGAATATGATATCTCTGAAATATGCTCTTTGCTTGATTGTACACAAGTAATGGAGTACAAGGGATGGAAGCCAATATTTGAAGAGCTAAAACCCATGAATGATAATGCCCATGAAAAAGTACCCATACTGGAACTAAAGCCATTACCTGCCGGGTTGAAGTTCACATTTTTGGGAGAAGAACAAAACTTTCTAGTGGTAATTTCCTCGTCCCTTACTAAAGAACAAGAAGGAAAGATGCCGCCTCAATGGACGCACTAAGATAGGAAGGAATTTTTGACAGAGGTGAAAAACTTTTATTGGGACCCATACTTGTTTAAATATTGTCCTGACCAAATCTTTAAGAGAGACGTGTGTCCAACAGTGAGGTAGGTAGTGTCATTAAATTTTATCACTCAGAAGCATGTGGAGGTCACTTTTCTTCAAAGAAAACAGCTGCAAAAATGTTATAGTGAGGATTTTATTGGCCCACTTTATTTAAGGGCTGCTATACTTTTTGCAAAAGTTGTGAAATTTGTCAAAAAATGGGCTCAATTTCAAAAAGAAACATGATGCCTCTGAACCCCATCCTTGTCATTGAAATTTTTTATTGTTAGGGAATTGATTTCATGGGCCCATTTTCATCTTCATTTGGATTTATGTATATATTAGTTGCAGTTGATTGTGTCTCAAAATGGATTAAGGCAATTCCAGGCCGACATAATGATCATAAAACTGTTCTCAAATTTTTAAAGGAAAATATCTTGTGTCGATTTGGAATCCCTTGAGCTATCATCAGTGATGGGGGAACACATTTTTGCAATAAACTATTTGAATCTTTAATGAAGAAATATGGTATTACACACAAAATTGTAACACCCACCATAGGATGCCACATTTAAATGTTATTATTACCAAATTATCCCTTCCATTATAAAATATGCTTTGTAACGTAAATACGAGTTGTAAAATTTCTTGATGTCGATAAAATAAACTTATTGGAAAATAAAAATATTAAAGCATCATCACAAATAATTTATATCATTTATATTACACAAGTACTGTCAAACTTATTTATATACAGACCAGGTTCTCAAAAGTATTTGACATTATTTAAACTACATACTTGCCCAAGTATAAACTAAACAGCAGAACCCTCAGTTGGGTCTTCTGCAAATTCCTCAGTAGGTAGGAATCCGACTTGACGCGAAGTCCTACGAACATGTGTCCGCGCAGATGACACAATACTAATCTCCATTGGGACGTGAAACCTACCGCCCCCAATACCGTCTAATTGACAGCAAAAATTCAACATGTACATATATGGTTACAGAAAAGAACGAGTCACCATGAAAAATCCTGCTCATGACGACCGTCAAAAGTCCCTGATAAATGAGTCCGTCCTCATTGGGACTTAACCTCCAAGCACTAGCTCCACCGTGGAATTATAGTCGCACGTACCCAAAGAAACTTGACCGGGATGTCATCCGATCAAAACTCAGCTTCCTCTACAGGAATCTGCTCTTCTTCACCCTCTTGTTCAATCCCTTGTTCAGCGTCTTTACAAATATAAATATAGTACAAAATAGGCATACAAAGAGGTGAGATCACCTACGCCAATATCAATATGGTAGTACAGAGATAACACAAACAGTACACTATACAGATATATCATACCATAATTACAATAATGCCCTCAACATTATTTACCATAATAGATACAATAATTACAATCATGCCATCAATTATTATTTATCACAATAAATATAATAAATAATAATTACTATCATTCTATTAACATTATTCAAATCACATGATAATTACAATAATGCCATCAACATTATTTATCATCATCATCATCATCCAATATTCCTCAATTAATATATCACACAGATATAATTATTTAATATTTACGATAATGCCCTTAACATTATCCAAGTATTCAACAGTTCAATTATCATAACCAATACTCAATAATTATGCATGTGCATATAGACTCACTTTCCTACTCCATGAAGCTAATACTCAAGTCAGAGAAATTGACCCGAAAGATCTGTCTGTACCAACATGTCTCAGACAACGTGCCATAATTCTCATATGTGTTTGCACATCTAGTATATACACGACAGTCTTTATTAGATCTTGATTAATAATAGTGTCTAGGTCAAGATCATCGGTGCGTTGCACCGGTCTAACCCACGGTACAGAAGAGCTACCAACTGTCCATTGTAGGCAACCCGCGCCCCGATGCCCCCAAAGTCAACAAGTAACTTACACTACGCATATCGCACCCACTCAAGAGGTGTACGTCTCTCCTAGGCAAATAACCTTATCCAGTCCATCGGACTTTTCCAAATGCATGTTCAATGCACCAATGCCAATCACAGGCAAAATTCATCATTTTCTCATATAGTGTCCATACACTATTCCAACAGTAATCCTACTGTTAAATTCATCATTTTCTCATACAGTGTTCATACACTAGTCCAACAGTAATCCTACTGTTTATTTAGTCACGAAATCATATTATCGCATTTTCATAGTCGCGCAACACTTTTGTCACGTTTTCATAATGGTGCAACATTTCTGTTACATTTTCACAATTTCGCAACATTTATATTGTGTTTTCAAATCGCGTAGCGATTTTCCATCATTTTCTCAATCACGTAAAAATATTCCATCATTTTTCAATCGCATTAGCGATTTTTTCACAATATCTCAATCACGTAAAAATTATTGAAACGCTTTTCAAATAGTGTAAAAATATTTAAACATTTTTTCAAATCGCATAGCTTAAAAATCACGTTTTTAAGTTACGTAAATCATTTTTCACCATTTTACAATCACGTAAAATATTCCTCAATATTTCAAAATTTTCAATTCAACCTTTCTAAAAATAATATGACTTCTCACATTATTTTTCATATTTTCTTACTCAAGAACATCCTTTTCGCAATATATTTCACAAATTCACTTTTTCATTGAATTAAATCAATGTTTCTCACTTAAAATTTCTTAACGTCCTCCAAAACCGAAAGGATGAGTTTTACGTTAGTAAATTTTAAATCATCAACGTTTTCGTTATAATTCAAAATAAATTCTCAAATTCAATCCTCTTCCAAAATAATTTGAGGTTCAAACTCTTACAACCTCTATTTTTCTTTCATAACCGAAATTTCTATTTCTCAAGTGATAAAACACTTTGTTTCCATTTCCAAAATCCTTGTACTAAATCAATTATATTTCCACTTTGAAAATCACTTTGTTTCATAAAACCAAGGTATTACAAGCATTCAAAACTGTGGACATGGCCATTGAAAACCATTAAATATTTTTCCTTCTAAATCAACTAAGTTCCATTTATGGTTTTACACAAATAAAACCATTAAAATTTCCTTCAAAAATCGTGAGACTCATGGTCTAAAAAAACCAATTCATTTGTTCATTTTCCTTGCTCTTCAAGTTCTCTAATTTTACCATTCATGAAAATATTAATTTGTAAACACCTATTTTGAGGTGTCTTGGCCGAAAATCCTCTTGGTCTTTGGAACCAAATTTTCTTTTCCTTTCCATCATCAAATCATGGCATACATAAACATATTCATAATATATATCACAAGCATGCCATAAACAAAGCAATAAAAATCATACCAAGCATGTAAGCACACATAAACCATGCAAAACACATAAACCACATAAACACCCACAAATAATTACACAACCATGGATATGAATCATCACATGGATTCACCATCCACCAAATACAACTTCATCTCTCACCACCATACTTGGTTGGTGAGATGGATCTCCCTCTTACCTCTTGAAGAACCTCAAAAGCTCCTTGGTTTGCTCCTTGAACAAGTGATTCACCACCAAAAGCTTCTCAAATACAAAACTAAACACAATTTTATTAGCATATTAAGCTTAAACAAGAAGAACCATGGATCAAACATGGTTTAGAATCATGAAAAAGAGATAAGAAGTGAAGTTTCCATAACTTCACCTTGAAAACCCTAAAACTTTGCTCTTGAAGAAAGTCCTTGAAGATGATGGATTTAGAACTTGCTCCAAACTACAAAGTATCTTAGAATGAGGTATAGATTCAAGAAGTAAGGTTGTTTGAAATTAAAGAGTGATGGAAGGTGGATTTGGTGGTCTTGGCCGAACCTAGCTTGAAGAGAAATGGAGAGAAAATTTTTGTGTGTTGGTTCTTGATATTTTTGGAGATAAGAATGAATGATTACAGGAATGATAAGCTTCCTATAGTTGATGGCTTCTTCAAAACCGTCCCCCCCCCCCTTGATGCACTCTTCTTGAGTGACCAATCTCACTAGCCACCATTTTAAGCATTCCTAACCATTGATTAGTTCAATGGTTAGGATTAATATAGATTCCAGGTATAGCCTTTAGATTAGAAGACTTAATCTAGGCTATTGGATCTTTCTCCTTGAATTCCTAGCCATTAGATGTATCTCCAAAATGAAGGGTCAAGATCACCTCTTCATACTTTCCATCCAATGGTCATAAATGGTCCTAGCCATTTTATAAGACCAAATCTCCACTGTTGATTAAATCGATGGTTAATATCCAAAGGCTTCAACATTAAGCTTGCTTCCCATTGGTCCATCATAAAGTTGTCATAACCACTAATGTTGACTAAGCAGTATAATTTTTATTTTTATCTGCTATTACCCTTCGAACAATATTTTTACGATATTTTTATTGCCCGATAATTAAATACAGTACAAAACATAGTAAAAAAAAATTTTAAAAACTGTTTTCGATTTCAGGTTTAGTATGATCCCCCACCTCCGTCTCAACAGTACTTTCCACTACCGAATAGAGTAATTGATACTATTTGTTTTCTGGTTTAGTTAAAAGGTATCTAGATTAAGTGAAAATATTTGATTACTCTGTTCAATTCCAAATATGAATGCTAAATATTTTTCTGTACAAATGATTCCAGAACCTCGAATATTTTTCAACATCACACGTCCATATCCATTCTAGTTAATCATTTCATGATAAGCAAAAGTTGTTCTCTAGTCTCTACCCACATGAACGGTACTAAGGCATCTCATATACCATTGAAGAAGACCTATGCTAATAGTCCCAAATTTTATAAGATTAAGATCAAAGGATAAGTATGTTATGACTTAAGAATTAAGAGTGTCCTGTAATTTATATTTTTTCTTTTTTCTTTTTGGATCTCTATTTCTTCTAAGTTTTCATTTTGATTAAGTTATGATTAATAATTCATAAGACTTTCTTCTTTTGGGATTTATGTCCATGGTCTCATATGTTGCTGGTTATGACTATGGGGGTTGGACCAATGCACATGCTACCTTCTATGGTGGTACTGATGCTTCTGGGACAATGGGTATATGTATGCCTGCACAAACGTAACTAACAAATGTGTTAGCCTAAGTTATGCTTTAAGTTCTATACTTGCTTGTGCTTGGTATATATATGGTAACACTTTAATTATCTCAAATTGCAGGTGGGGCTTATGGGTATGGAAACTTGTATAGCCAAGGTTACGGGACTAATACAGCAGCACTGAGCACTGCCTTGTTCAACAATGGCTTGAGCTGTGGTGCATGTTACCAAATTAAATGTGTAAATGACCCACAACGGTGCCTCCCTAGCTCCATTGTAGTCACTGCCACTAATTTCTGCCCACATGGTGGTTGGTGTGACGCTCCCCATCACCATTTTGATCTTTCTCACCCTGTTTTCCTGCACATTGCCCAATATAATGCTTTGGTATTGTTCCCGTAGTTTACTGTATGGTAATTAATTTATCGTTCTCATTTTTTAGAATAATATTTATCACACACTATTTTATTTATACTACTTTATATTTTACTTATTTTGATTAAAAGAATGAGAGAGAATGTATATTAAAAATTGTATTTCTCTTATATTATTATTCAAAAATGATATAAAAAAATATAACAAAAGTTATGTGTAAATACCATCTTGTTCTCTCTAGCTCTTTGTTTTGCTTATTTTGTAGGGACCTATTTGAATGGATTGAGCTTGAAGTCTTGAACCACTACAGTTCTGGCACTCATTGCTATTCATGGATCAGGATTAGTCATCATGGTTTTTTATTGTTTGTTGTTTAGCCCTCACTGTATTGGTTGTTGGTTGCAAGATAATATTTAGGTTCTTTCTTCAAATTATTTCTACAGCAATTGTGAATGGCCTGGGGGCTTATTTTTCACTTCAACAGAAGTGTTAAAAGATAATATTTACCTTGTATGCATTTTAGCTTGAATACATAAGTGCTAAAGGAAAGGATCTTTACCATGGGAAGAGTAATTTACTGGATTTTAATTAGTTAGCCATTTAATATAGGAGCTATTTTGTATTCTTCATATCTAAAGTTGTTTTAGTCTTCTTTATAGGCATTTGTGTAGAAGATCACGACCATGTGGCTTGTGGCATGCCAAAATTAAATTCACCGGAATATAGGTGTTTTTAGAATTTAATCAACGATTTAATCTTTTGTTCATAGACATATCATGATAAAAATGTGATTTTTGGGATTTTTCTGTGTAATTGATTATATGGATTAAGATCTAAAATCATGTTTGATATAAGAAAAAAATAGTTTGCTTTGATTTCTATAACTCTATAATAATTCACTTCTAGCAATTTTTTTTATATATAGAGACCGATTTAGTGACCGATTTTATAAAATATATAATATATTTAGTCTTTTAGAGATCGATTTAGAGACTGATAAATCGGTCTCTAATGTAACCGATTTTATATATATACATGTTTTTAGAGACCGATTTAGAGATGGATAAATCGGTCTCTAAAAAATCGGTCTCTAAATCTGTCTCTAATGTGCTTTTTTTGAAGTATGATTGACCAATATTTGATCGAAAATTAGCAACCGATTTAAAGACCGAAAAAATCGGTCTCTATAAAATCGGTCTCTAATATTTAGCGATGAGGCTTTTAGAGACCGATTTAAATCGGTCTCTAACTATTTTAGAGACCGATTTTCTTCATTTAGAGACCGAAAAATCAGTCTCTAAAAGCCAAATTTCTAGTAGTGGTTTGGATCAGGTAGAATCAATAACGGTGAAGTAGTCAGTCGTCTTTTCAACTCTTGAAAACTTTCTTCGCATGCATCAGTCCATACAAAGGTTGATTCTTTCTTGTAAGTTGGGTAAGAGGTCCTGCTATCTTAGAAAACCCCTCAATAAACTGTCGATAGTAACCAGCTAATCCGACAAAACTACGAATTTCTGATACAGTCTTTGGCCTTTCCCATTCCAAAACCGTCTCTATCTTTGAAGCATCAACTTCAATTCTTTTCTTCGATATCACGTGTCCCAAAAATTGAACTTCGCTCAACCAAAATTCATATTTGGACAACTTGGCATATAACTTATTCTCCTTTAAAATCTGGAGAACCACTCTGAGATGTTCAACATGTTCCTATTGACTTCGAGAATAAATCAAAATGTCATCTATAAAGACAACAACAAACTTATCCAAGTACGAATGGAAAATCCTATTCATAAAGTCCATGAATATGGCCGGTGCATTAGTCACACCAAACGACATCACTTGATATTTGTAATGCCCATAACGAGTCCAAAATGCAATTTTGGGAATATCTTCCGCTTTCACACGAATCTAGTGATACCCAGATCGTAAATCAATCTTGAAAAATATTGTGGCTCCTCGCAATTGATCCATCAGATCATCAATTCTTGGAAGTGAATATTTATTCTTAATCGTAATCTTATTCAATTGTCGCTAATCTACACATAGACGTGAAGTTCCATCCTTCTTCTTTACCAACAATACTAGAGCTCCCCATGGTGACACACTAGGTCTCACGAATTGTTTCTCCAACAAGTCCTCTAGCTGTTTCTTAAGCTCTGCCAATTGTACTGGTGATATCCGGTAAGGCGCCATAAATATCGGTCCAGCTCCAGGTACTAAATCAATAGAAAACTCAATTTCTCTTTCTGGCGGTAGTCCAAGTATATCTTTAGGAAATACTTCAGGAAATTTATTCACAACGAAAATATCCTTCAAGACATCTTCACACTGAACCTCCAAAGAGGATATAAATAAGTACCCCTGATCTCCTTCCTTCAAACAAGCTTCTACTTGAGTAGCCGTTAGGAATCTAGGATCCTTAGCCTCAGGAAATACTAGTGTCTTACTAGAACAATCAATTAGGATATGGTTAGAAGATAACCAATCCATTCCTAAGATTACATTAATCTTGGAAAGAGGCAAACAAATCAAGTCCACAGAAAAGATTCTATTCCTAACACATACAGGACAATTCAAACATACTTTTGTAGTTATCACAAGCTTATCAATAGGAGTAGCAACACTCAAATCATAAGGCAATGTAGTCACAGTCAATCCTAAATGCTCCACACAATCACATGCAATAAAAGAATGTATTGCTCCCGAATCATAGAGTACGGTTAAAGGATTGCCTTCGATAGCACATTCCTCCATAATTAAGTCCTCAAATTTCGTGGCTTCTTCCCCGCTCATGGTATACACACGACCACCCGCCTATGGTCTCGCCGTACGAACATTTCCCACCGATGGTTCCGCCTTCAACTGATGACATTCCTTGGAGAAATGTCCAGGTTTCCCACATCTATAACAGATAAGTCCTTTATGTTGACAATCTTTGGTGAGATGATCCTTCCCACACTTAAAGCATTTATACGTAGAAGTTCCAACTTGACTTGCCTTACTGCCACCAGAACTTCCTCCCACAGATTGCTGTCGGTTCTGACTTCCTGCTGGTTTGACATACGATTTTTGCTGAAAACGATTTCCACCACTACTCTTTCCTCTTTGGGATCTTGTAGGTCCAAAGTTTTTAATTCTTGCCGCACACTGTTGATCAATCTCCTCAACCTTACGGCACTTGTCCAACAATTCTGGAAATTGTTTAATTCCCAAGGTTGCTACAGCTAGCTTAATGTCAAGATTCAATCCTTCCTCAAATTGTCTGCACTTCCACTCTTCATCCTGGTGCATATGAAAATACCTCGAAAACTTAGACAAACTTTTGAATTTTGTAGCATACTCACTTACAAACATCACTCCTTGTCTCAGACTAAGGAATTCCATCTCCTTAGCGTGATGAACACTTGCTGGAAAATACTTTCCCAGAAACTTTTGCTTAAAGAGCTGCCACATCACAACTCTTCCCTTAGCTTGTAACAATCTTCGGGCTCCTGCCCACCAAGCTTCACCATCTCCCACTAACACAAAAGTCGCAAAAGTAAGCTTTCGCTCATCGGTACAACCCATACCATCAAATATCTTCTCTAATTCTTTGATCCACAGATCAGCTTTGTCTGGGTCAAATTCTCCACGAAACTTTGGTGGATTGTTTCTACGAAACTCTGACAAACTGTGAGCATCCTCAGTTGCCCTTTGATTTTGCTGTACAACAACATCAGCCATCCGTTGCATTGCTGCTACAGCTGCAACCATGTTCTGGTTATCATCACCAACACTTCCCATTCCTACTCTAGTATTGACACGTCTTCTTCCTCGTCAGCCATTTCATTCTCTCTAAATCAAACTGGACAACACAAAGAAGATAAGGTCAATCTTCAAACAATATTGTTTCTTTTCAGAAAATAATCACAGAGATTCACACAACACAAACAAGACAAACCTAACCACAAACCCAAAAGACTTTAACTTGGGCTCTGATACCAACTAATGTAACACCCACCATAGGATGCCACATTTAAACGTTATTATTACCGAATTACCCCTTCTATTATAAAATATGCTTTGTAACATAAATACGAGTTGTAAAATTTCTTGATGTTGATAAAATAAACTTAGCGGAAAATAAAAATATTAAAGCATCATCACAAATAATTTACATCATTTACATTACACAAGTACTGTCAGACTTATTTATATACAGACCAGGTTCTCAAAAGTATTTGACATTATTTAAACTACATACTTGCCCAAGTATAAACTAAACAGTAGAACCCTTAGTCGGGTCCTCTGCAGATTCCTCAGCAGGTAGGAATCCAACTTGATGCGACGTCCTATGAACAGGTGTCCTCGCAGATAACACAATACTAATCTCTATTGGGACGTGAAACCTACCGCCCCAATACCGTCTAATTGACAACATAAATTCAACATGTACATATATGGTTACAGAAAAGAACGAGTCACCATGAAAAATCCTGCTCATGACGACTGTCAAAAGTCCCTGATAAATGAGTCCCTCCTCATTGGGACTCAACCTCCAAGCACCAGCTCCACCGTGGAACTGTAGTCGCACGTACCCAAAGAAACTTGACCGGGATGTCATCCGATCAAAACTCAGCTTCCTCTACAAGAATCTGCTCTTCTTCACCCTCTTGTTCAATCCCTTGTTCAGCGTCTTTACAAATATAAGTACAATACAAAATAGGCATACAAAGAGGTGAGATCACCTACGCCAATACCAATATGGTAGTACAGAGATAATACAAACAACACACTATACAGATATATCATACCATAATTATAATAATGCCCTCAACATTATTTATCATAACAGATACAATAATTACAATCATGCCCTGAATCATTATTTATCACAATAAATATAATAAATAATAATTACTATCATGCCATTAACATTATTCAAATCACATGATAATTACAATAATGCCATCAACATTATTTATCATCATCATCATCTAATATTTCTCAATTAATATATCACACAGATATAATTATTCAATATTTACGATAATGCCCTCAATATTATCCAAGTATTCAACAGTTCAATTATCATAATCAATACTCAATAATTATGCATGTGCACATAGACTCACTTTCCTACTCCATGGAGCTAATACTCAAGTCGGAGAAATTGACCCGAAAGATCTGCCTGTACCAACATGCCTCAGACTATGTGTCACAATTCTCATATGTGTTTGCACATCTAGCATATACACGACAGTCTTTACTAGATCTTAATTAAGAATAATGTCTCGGTCAGGATCATCGGTGCATTGCACCGGTCTAACCCACATGCATGTAAGAGCTACCAACTGTCCATTGTAGGCAACCCGCACCCCGATGCCCCCAAAGTCAACAAGTGACTTACACTACGCATATCGCACCCACTCAAGAGGTGTACGTCTCTCCTAGGCAAATAGCCTTATCCAGTCCATCGGACTTTTCCAAATGCATGTTCAATGCACCAATGCTAATCACAGGCAAAATTCATTATTTTCTCATACAGTGTCCATATACTATTCCAACAGTAATCCTACTGTTAAATTCATCATTTTCTCATACAGTGTCCATACACTAGTCCAACAAGAATCCCATCTTGTTTATTCAGTCGCGAAATCATATTATCGCGTTTTCATAGTCGCGCAACACTTTTGTCACGTTTTCACAATGGCGCAACATTTCTGTTACATTTTCACAATTTCGCAACATTTTTATTGCGTTTTCAAATCGCGTAGCTATTTTTCATCATTTTCTCAATCACGTAAAAATATTTCATCATTTTTCAATCGCATTAGCGATTTTTCCACAATATCTCAATCACGTAAAAATTATTAAAACGCTTTTCAAATAGCGTAAAAATATTTAAACATTGTTCCAAATCGCGTAGCTTAAAAATCACATTTTTAAGTTACGTAAATCATTTTTCACCATTTTACAACCACGTAAAATATTCCTCAATATTTCAAAATTTTCAATTCAACCTTTCTCAAAATGATATGACTTCTCACATTATTTTCCACATTTTCTTACTCAAGAAAATCCTTTTCGCAATATATTCCACAAATTCACCATTTCATTGAATTAAATCAATGTTTCTCACTTAAAATTTTCTAACGCTCTCCAATACCCAAAGGATGAGTTTTACGTTAGTCAATTTTAAATCATCAACGTTTTCTTTATAATTCAAAATAAATTCTCAAATTCAATCCTCTTCCAAAATAATTTGAGGTTCAAACTCTTACAACCTCTATTTTTCTTTCATAACCGAAATTTCTATTTCTCAAGTGATAAAACACTTTGTTTCCATTTCCAAAATCCTTGTACTAAATCAATTATATTTCCACTTTGAAAATCACTTTGTTTCATAAAACCAAGGCATTACAAGCCTTCAAAACTGTGGACATGGCCATTGAAAACCATTAAATATTTTTTCCTTCTAAATCAACTAAGTTCCATTTATGGTTTTACACAAATAAAACCATTAAAATTTCCTTCAAAAACCGTGAGACTCATGGTCTAAAAAAACCAATTCATTTATTCATTTTCCTTGCTCTTCAAGTTCTCTAATTTTACCATTCATGAAAATATTAATTTGTAAACACCTATTTTGAGGTGTCTTGGCCGAAATTCCTCTTGGTCTTTGGAACCAAATTTTCTTTTCCTTTCAATCATCAAATCATGGCATACATAAACATATTCATAATATATATCACAAGCATGCCATAAACAAAACAATAAAAATCATACCAAGCATGTAAGCACACATAAACCATGCAAAACACATAAACCACATAAACACCCACAAATAATTACACAACCATGGATATGAATCATCACATGGATTCACCATCTACCAAATACAACTTCATCTCTCACCACCATACTTGGTTGGTGAGATGGATCTCCCTCTTACCTCTTAAAGAACCTCAAAAGCTTCTTGGTTTGCTCCTTGAACAAGTGATTCACCACCAAAAGCTTCTCAAATACAAAACAAAACACAATTTTATTAGCATATTAAGCTTAAACAAGAAGAACCATGGATCAAACATGGTTTAGAATCATGAAAAAGAGATAAGAAGTGAAGTTTCCATAACTTCACCTTAAAAACCCTAAAACTTTGCTCTTGAAGAAAGTCCTTGAAGATGATGGATTTAGAACTTGCTCCAAACTACAAAGTATCTTAGAATGAGGTATAGATTCAAGAAGTAAGGTTGTTTGAAATTAAAGAGTGATGGAAGGTGGATTTGGTGGTCTTGGCCGAACCTAGCTTGAAGAGAAATGGAGAGAAAATTTTTTGTGTGTTGGTTCTTGATATTTTTGGAGATAAGAATGAATGATTACAGGAATGATAAGCTTCCTATAGTTGATGGCTTCTTCAAAACCGTCCCCCCCTTGATGCACTCTCCTTGAGTGACCAATCTCACTAGCCACCATTTTAAGCATTCCTAACCATTGATTAGTTCAATGGTTAGGATTAATGTAGATTCCAGGTATAGCCTTTAGATTAGAAGACTTAATCTAGGCTATTGGATCTTTCTCCTTGAATTCCTAGCCATTAGATGTATCTCCAAAATGAAGGGTCAAGATCACCTCTTCATACTTTCCATCCAATGGTCATAAATGGTCCTAGCAATTTTATAAGACCAAATCTCCACTGTTGATTAAATCGATGGTTGATATCCAAAGACTTCAACATTAAGCTTGCTTCCCATTGGTCCGTCATAAAGTTGTCATAACCACTAATGTTGACTAAGCAGTATAATTTTTATTTTTATCTGCTATTACCCTTCAAACAATATTTTTATGGTATTTTTATTGCCCGATAATTAAATACAGTACAAAACATAGTAAAAAAAAATTTTAAAAACTGTTTC
Source organism: Ormosia emarginata (assembly GCA_029884605.1). Taxonomy (NCBI): domain Eukaryota; kingdom Viridiplantae; phylum Streptophyta; class Magnoliopsida; order Fabales; family Fabaceae; genus Ormosia; species Ormosia emarginata. Next base: position 5,291,824 of record JAQQTP010000056.1, on the reverse strand, counting down.
CGGTTTCAGGTTTAGTAAGATCCCCCACCTCCGTCTCAACAGTACAAAATTTTCTGGCTGCAGAAAAATTTTCACTTTTCCGGGCCCACCTAGGCCCACATACAGCCCTCCTGGGCCCACAGACAGCCCATAGATAATACTAAAATAATCAGAGAAATATCAAAATTTCATAATCATCCATAAAATCATAAAAATTATAAAACTTACGAAAATCAAATCAGATTACGTAAAATAATTAAGACTTAACAGTAATAATTAAATTACGTAAAATTTTCTCTGGTCCGAAAATTATTATTTTCCTGACACGGAGTAAATCACACAAAATGATCAAAATGTATTGACGGAATACTCAAAATAATTTTACAGTACACAAAAATCACTAAACAGTAGAATTCTGTTAACTACAAAATTACTGTCAAATAGTTAGGAAATTTGAGGTGTTACAAAAATTGTCACCCCTTATCACCCTCAGACAAGTGGACAAGTTAAATTGGCAAATAAGGAGATTAAACAAATTTTGGAAAAAACAATAAACCCAAATCATAAAGATTGGTCTTTAAGACTAAATGATGCACTTTGGGCTTACCGTACTGCTTTCAAAACATCTTTCGGCATGTCACCCTATCGGTTAGTCTATGAAAAACCTTGTCACTTGCCTGTAGAATTAGAACATAAAGCATTTTGGGCCATTAAAGTTTTCAATCTAAATCTTGATAATGCTTGCAATATACGCAAATTGTAATTAAATGAATTGGAAGAATTGAGAAATGATGCATATGAAAATTCAAAGATTTATAAAGCTAGAACAAAAGCTTTTCATGACAAGATAATTTTGGGAAAATCTTTTGAAATTGGTCAAAAAGTTCTGCTTTATGACTCTCATCTGCACCTATTCCCTGGAAAATTGAGATCTAGGTGGAGTAGTCCTTTTGTTGTCAAACATGTGTATCCTCATAGGGCTATAGATATTGAGAATCCTAGGAATGCATTCCAACCGTTGCCTAAAGTCTATGGCAATGCTTTCCAACCCTTGCTAGGCCGTTACCTCTTCTGCCGTGGCCTATCACAATAGGCAACACTTTTTAAACTTTTGGCAACACTTTAGGAAAAAACGTTGCCTATAAGAACCTTCTGGCAATGCTTTTGACATGTTGTGTATAGTATCTTTAGGCAACGTTTTCCTGTCGTTGCTTTTAAGTATGTCATAAGACAACATGTAAAAACCGTTGCCTATAGGTCAGAGTTTTGGCAACGTTTTTAAAACGTGTACTATAGGTCAAGGTTTAGGCAACGTTTTCTGAACGTTGCCTATAGGTCAAGGTTTTGACAATGTTTTCTAAACGTTGGCTATAGATCAAGGTTTTGGCAAGGTTTAGGCAATGTTTTCTGAACGTTACCTTAGAAAACGTCGCCTATAGGTCACAATTTTGGCAACGTTACATGTGTATAGTATCTTTAGGCAACGTTTTCCTGTCGTTGCTTTTAAGTATGTCATAAGACAACATGTAAAAACCGTTGCCTATAGGTCAGAGTTTTGGCAACGTTTTTAAAACGTTGCCTATAGGTTAAGGTTTAGGCAATGTTTTCTAAACGTTGCCTATAGGTCAAGGTTTTGACAATGTTTTCTAAACGTTGGCTATAGATCAAGGTTTTGGCAACGTTTTCTGAACGTTACCTTAGAAAACGTTGCCTATAGGTCACAATTTTGGCAACATTTTTTAAACGTTGCCTATAGGTAAAGGTTTTGGCAACATTTTTTAAACGTTGCCTATAGGTTTAAAGTTTCATTTCATTTGTGTTACCCATAAGGAAACTTGTAAAAAGTGTTGCCAATAGGTCTGCTTTAGCTAATTTCATTGCTTTTACCAATAAAGCAACCTTTTAAAAAATTTACCTATGTACCACTTTTAGACAACAATTTTCACTTGTGTATTAAAAAATTACATATTAAAAACTAATAATGCATTAAAAAGCTAATTCTTCTCAAATAAAATATACTAAATTATGTAAATGTATTTACTGTATATAGACACCAAAACTAAGGGAAAAAAGTCATTTACTAATATTGTACAAAAGTAATGTGATTGTTCTTGATCACATAATACAAATGAAAGAACAAAAAAACTAAAGTTGTTCCTTGGAAAATCTCCATAATTGTATCCACATGTTTTGATTTATCTAGTATATTCTCACTACAAAAGAAAAAACAATAAATATATGTAAATAAATATTTAAAAACACATAAGTATTCATCCTCAATACATATTGTGTTTATAAATTTATTTATATGCCCAACTCTTTATAACCATTATTCCCTTGTTGTTCTGTTAGTTTAAATTTTTTCCTTTCCTTTAACCATACTAGTCCTACAAGTAGGCATTTTTTAATGACATCCAGCAAGTTGACCTAAAGACTATGGTACTAATAAATCATGGACACTACAACATATAATAATAAGATTAATGGTGTCCGTAATATAATTTAACAATGCTATACGTAATAAATAACTTGGGCAAGTAGAAAGATATCTAAACTTAGAAAAGAAACTAATATATCTAATTGCATAGCACACATAATGTATTCCAGCATAGTTTTTAACATACAAATATTGTACACATACTCACTCCACCACAGACACTCACACATACATGCTATATTACCCATACGAGAGCAAAGAGGTTGGCAAAAAAAAAAACAAAGGTAAAAAAATTATTCCAAATAATCTAGCAATCAGTAGTCTCTAGCACACTAATAAGGAGATATTGACTTTATCGTTCTATTTTTCTTGAAGACATTCCTCTCTTTTTCCTTCCCATTAGACTTGTAAATTCTTTGCTCTTTTTCCTTCTCTTTTCCAAATCTCTTCCTCTATTTTATAGAGGGGACAAAGAATACCACTCTATCAATTAAAAAAAGACAGTAGCAATTCAGTTTGAACTTGGAATGAACCTACCATCTACGGACAAGCTAAATTAGAGGGCTATTGACAACTTTTCCTATCTAATACCAATCATATATTAGTAATTCTGCAAAAATGTGACAGTGACTATGCCATTTCAACGTACAGGTTTCGAAAAGGCTGAGTTAATTTTTGTTCTAAATAAAATAGCAAGAGTTTATATTAATACTAACTAAAATTTACACAAGTAGTTTATTAATAAATTAAATCCCATTTTCACAGCCATTCAAACTTATTAAAACCATATTATTATTATCAAGTTAGTAGATCTTCACGAGATCAAGAATAAAACGGCAGAGGTAAATTCAATAACCATAAAACTAGGACAAAATTTACCATATCAGGATCATAAAAACTAAACTCAAACTAAATCCAGGAAATTATACTTGACTTGCATTAAATACTGTCAACATTTCAAAATAAAAATGCAAAAACATAGCAAAAAGGTAAAGACAACATTCTCACTAGTTGCTAATAATAAAAAGCAGTTCTGTCAGATTTAATCAACTTCCTCCATCTTGCTACCCTCAGCATCTAGCACACTAATAAGGAGATATTGACTTTATAATTCTTATTCATTAACAGATATTGCATCATTTTCATCAGTCAAATTAATATGCAAAGATCAAGAATAAAACCAGAACAATAACTCATCCATTCATATCAAACTGAATCTAAAACAAATTAAGTTCAAATCACCATTCTAAATCAACATTTGTTATTACCTTTTCTTGGCTTGGAATATGCATCGATGTAGAAGAGAGTGGAAGACCATTTTTATCCATGTTAGGTGCACTATTCGCATCAGCTGGAGATGAGCGCATTAAGGGTGCCAAGTCTTCCAAGTTCACACCAGGGCTAGCTCTTTCAAGCAAAGCCTTCACAAGATTTTCTAATCCCTCTACTTGTTTCTTCATGTTATTCATCTGATTGTCAGTGTCTTGCTTCTGATTTTCCATCTCAGTTTTCAAGGTTAACATTTCTTCAGAGTGCTTGCGCTTTACAACTTCAATCTTAGCATCCATTTTTAAACTAGTTTTAGTGACACCTCTTCCATACCCACAAACTCTCCCTGGCCTTTCCTTGTCGAACACAGCTTGAAAGGCTTCATCAGCATTCTCTTAAGAGTTTTCAATCCGACCTTGAACTTCATCCTACAAAAAGATAGAGCACTCATCAACACATAATGTTAAACATCAATAAAAGATTTGCATTTTTTATAATTTTACATTATATAACTTACAATTGCACTCTTGGTTTCTAAATCCAATTCCTTTCCTTTTGTTCCCATGCGAGTTGTAATGAATAAATCAACTTATGTGACATCATCATTTCCATTTGTCAAACGCTTCAACAAATTTGTAAAAAGTAAGTAAAATATTTATCAATAGTCTAGAAATTCACAAATTCTCAAGCACAATACCAAACGATTCCGAACTCTAGCAAAATTCACAGGTCCCATTCGATGGTTCCACCTTTGACGCTTTCTATTTTCAGAATTCATCTTGCTGATTGTCTATATTCCATAAAAAAAGAAGTATAATGTTATGAAAAATGCATCTCATAAGTAATATGAAATTGAAATATGACCTTATAATTTAGATCTTACTTGAATTACTGGAAGACTCCAAAAGGCAATCAACTTTTTAAAAATTGAAATTGGTACATCTTTTGGACGATTCTTTAACATATCTTCAGTGTTGTCATAAGGCTCAAAATGCTTTTTCTTGATCTTACACTTGTTCCTCTTCCAAGCTTCCTTTACTCCTGAAAGTACCCAATCTTCTCCTTCTTTTGGAATAATGAATTTTGACTAAGGAAAGTACCACAATGATGTTAGCATCATTAATATACTAATATTGCATTTAAAATGATAGAAATTAATCCTACGCATACCCGAACATATTTCATAATATTATCTATGTAGCTTTTTGGAATGGCCTTAAAATTGGTGTAGCTCAAGGGGCAGAATTTTGATTTTCTAGCAATTGTGCCCAAGAACAAGCTTAAATTAGAAACACTTTTATCAGTAAGCCCAATTGCTACTCTTTTCTCAAAAATGATTTCTTCTCGTTCTTCCTCCAATCTAGCATGGATATCTTTGCATTCAGTCTTGCCTCGAGTTTTTTTCATCTTTACTGTCCCTAGTTTTACATAAGTAGAGGCATAAGTTTTATAAGTCAATGCATACAAAGTATTTGACAAATATTTGTTAAAACAAAGTAGTTGGAAAAATAGTATTTGAAGTCAATGATGTTACCTTCTGAATTATTATCCATTTCCTCAACTTCCTCTTTGTCAACATCTCGGTCAATGAAGTTACCTTCTTGAACTACTCTTTCATTTTCAGCTTTTTGTTCTTCATCATGTATCAATTGATTTTCTTCTTCATAGACATCATTTTCTTCAAGGAAGTCATCAAGAGACATTGCTGAGCAAACTGCATTCATCCTCTTAACTTTAGGACCATGATCATTTTGGTTCGACCCTTGGTTCACACTTGTGATTGATTGTCTCTTTTTTTCATTTGGAATTTGTTTTCCACTTGTTTCTTTCAATAGAGCTAAACTTGGTGTCATGAGACAACCACCTTGGACTTCCAATTGAGTGACTCTTGTGTGAGTCACATTTGTAAATAAGGGCTGTCTCATTGCCATTTCACTAGAGCCTCTAACTTATGCAGTCATTTTAGTACTCTTAGGCTGCCTCTTTTCCATTTGAGTGACTTGTGTTTAAATCACTTTTGTAGGCAAGGGTTGTCTCATTGTCATTTGACTAGCTCCTCTAACTTGTGAATTCATTTTAGTGCTCTTAGGCTGCCGCTCTTCCTTTTGAGTGACTTGTGAAGGAGTTGAATTCATAGGAAAGAACTTTTTTTTAAATAATTAATATTTTCTTCACTTTGGGTTGTACCTGTAGCATTCAACTGCCTACCATCTACTTTATTCTTTCCAAGCTTCTCAACTTCTTCTTGCTTGATTTTAAATATTTTAGACAATTCAAAGACTTGACCTTGACTGAAATTGAGATCCAAATTGGCTCTCTTATTGGGACCTTCACATCCCTTGTTTAAAGTTGGCACCCTTTTTTTGTTACTTTCTCCCTTGTTCATTTTGTTTCAAAATGAAGGTTTTAATCTACAAAATTGACAAATTGAAATTCATTAGCTTATAACATTACATTTGCCAAATACTGAATGGAGATACCTAATGCAGAATGAGTATGATTAATGGAGATAATGAATAATGCACCCAAAAAAATGAAGATAATGAATAATTATATTGTTATTATCATTACATTCGAATTTATTATTTGTGCATCCAAATGAACGCTTAGGTTTACAACTCTATGTTTGTGTATTCCATCTCCATGTATATAGAATTTGTGTCTATATCCTCTAGATTTGATTATGCTGTTACCGAAACTGAAAATTTATGTTTTATTTTTCTCTTTGCTGACTTGTGGTAATTTATCAATGATGTTGTTTCTTTTTCCTCTATACTCTATTTACAAGCTGATTTTATCTTCTTTTTTCGTTTTTATCTTAATTTCCTGTATCAAGTTGGTTGAGCTTTCTATATATATATATATATATATGAGGGGGGAATCTAACTTACACCAAGTAACTTTTTTTACTTACACTCATTTTCAACCGTTAGATCCACTTTCATCTAATGGTTGAGATTATTTCATTAAAAGTAACCATTAGATGAAAGTAGATCTAATAGCTGCAAATGAGTGTAAGTAAAAAAAAACTTACACTAGTGTAAATTGATCCTCCCTCTATATATATATATATATATCTGGTTCTCTCAATTCTTGATGTGAATACTCCATAAATTAAGGCTTGAAATTGAATTGAATCTAATTGTCTATTTGTTATAAAAGAATAAAAATAAGGACTAGAAAGTGATGCCAGAACGAAGAGGAACAAACATACTTGACAATAACTATATATATATGGTTTTAGGGGTATTATTATTCTACATTAAGAAATTTTTGTTAAAGTGATTAAAAAATGCAAGCTCTTTGCTGGTCCTGTTTGTGGACTTTCATTCCTTTTCTTACATAATATATAATAAATAGGTCTTTGTCGATTCCGCCAAGTATATAATATTTGCTTTTGGCACTTTTTTTCTCAATGACAGTGAACTTTGAAGGAGATGTAAAGATCCTATTTAGTTTGAAAAATAATTTTGACGGCTTAGATGTGGTGTTAAACAATATAATATTTTCTAATTGGGTTCCATTGTGGTGGGTTGGGGGTGCGGTGGCTAAGGTGTGATGGCTTAAAAGGTGTTGAGTCTCTCGATCTTGTTGATTTGGGGTCATGGGTTCGAGTAGGTGCTTGGAAGATGGTGGTGGTGGTGGTTTTAAAGGGTTAAGTCTTAATTCAATTGTGTTAGATTTTTTTGATGGCTATGTAGTTTGGCTAGCAACTGAGTTATCGGTGACATTGTGGTTGTGTTTTGGAGGAATTAGTGGTTTGGTATGATTGGATTGAGATGGAAGTCACACGTTGTGGGTAGGGGAAGATGTTTATTTCTGTGACTCAGTGTAGATGAAATATGGGGTGATGGTTTTTGTTGTTTGCATTTGTAGGTTGGATTCATGGTAGTGTATTTTGATGGCAAGGAACTTATTCTATAGAAGGATCCACTTTTCATGCCAACATGTTTGCCTTAGCAAAACATGAAATACATTCCCAATTCCCATCATACAGTCTACATTGCAGTTATATCACTCATGGCATAGCAATAGTGCAAATAGATCAAAATGCATTTGCAGAAACAGGAGAAGGGAGCTTACCACCCTGTGGCTCAAACAAAAAACCAGAAGTTAAAAAGTTTTTTTTTTATCTCAAGTCTTTTCCTCCCTGTATTTCTCTTTAAAATTCTCTCTTTCTTTGTTTCCAGCCCTTCGATCTTGTCACAGATTGCAGTCTTGGTTTTGTAGCACATTAAAGGCTTTCCCATTTTCTTTAGCTTACGCTGGAAACTCTTGCTACAACTTTTTTTTTTGTTCTTTTACCAAATTGCTATATATTAGGTCATACTCAAAAGGGTTTGGATATCATTTTTTATTTTCAATTTTCATAAATTTTATTTAATTTAATACTTAACATCATTTAATCTTATACGCAAATACCAAAATTGTAGATATTTTCTAATTGGGTTCCATAAGATTTTTTACAAGATATGCACAAAATGAGATAAAAAAAATGCAGCACCTCAAAATTGATAACATTTCAATATCCTATATACAACCCTATACACTTGCATCAATGTCTTACATAATGTCTTCAAAATCAGAATCTTTTTCTTCTTCAATTTCATCGGATAACGGTTCAGCCATGTCAATAATGGTTTCTAGAACATCTCTTCTCACAAGTTCATTGTCACCATCATCATTGGGCATAGCAAGACTTATAGAATGGTTAGACGGCTCATTACCATAAAATTCTTGAGCATCAGAAATTGGATCATCACTTAGGCTAAACAAGTCTCTTGGAACTGTCTTCATGACATAATGCTTGCTTTCATCAATGGGATCTTGGATATAGAAGCATTGGCGTGCTTGAGATGCAAGAATAAAAGGCTCATCACGGTAACATCTCTTATAAAAGTGAACATAAGTAAGTCCAAACATGTCTTCTTGAGCTTCAAACCAATCACATCTAAACACCACAACTTTAAAATGGCCATAATAATCTAATTCAATCATGTCATTTATTCTTCCATAATAAGTCACATTTGCTGTGATTGGGTGCTCATCCTTAGAGCTAGCAAAGCTTGTAGTTAATACCATCAATGTTACACCGCTGTTTTGAGTCCTTCGTCTCGCATCACGCCGCATTGTATGAAATCGATATCCATTAATGAGATACCCACTAAATCTTTTTGTAACAGAATTAGGCCCTCTAGATAAAGTTTTAATGAAGTATGGAGTATCCTCTTTCATGGCACGCGTTTCAAACCATTCAATGAAATCTTGGCTTTGAATTTTTGCTTTCTTCCACTTTGTCCTTCTAACTTGATTTTTAACAGCATTCTCATGCTCTCTAAAGTGGAAAAAATTAAAGGCGTTAATATAATTATAATCTTAATCTATTTATGAAAAAGAAAGATAATGAGCACGTCACCATACCTAAGGTATTCTTATACTTCATCACAATTGATCAATATGTATCCATGTGCTTGGGTTAGTGACTTGTGATCTACAGAAATTAGAACACCTTTCTTTTTCCCTCCTATAGGACATCCTTTGCTAGGAAAAAGATCAAATGAGTTAGCCTCGCTATTGCATTCATCATTGTTTCGGCTCAATTTATTCAACATAGTTTGCACATGTAACATCCCCGGGACTGTCTGCAGGATTGACGAGTGTCTCCACAAACTAACATGAGTCTTTTCAGCGTGCTTTGTCCTCACTCACACGCATCCTAGGAAACTTCCCAGGAGGTCACCCATCCCACAATTGCTCCAAGTCAAGCACGCTTAACAATGGAGGTCTTATGTTCTAAGCTCCCGAAAAGAAGTTGCAACTTGTTGATATAGTTACGCCTAATCAATTCTTTTAAGCCATTCTCAACTATGCAGTCCCATACCTGCACAGTCTCTGAATCCCTCTCATTCCGGTGCGTATTCAGTTCATTCATGGGACCCTTCGCCTAGAAGCATGCCAGGAGCCGCTCCTTGTACGTGCCTCTCATGCACCGGCGTCCACTCCCGCCCTCATCAACCCCGGGACACCACATGCCCACCAGCTTTCCGCCCGGTTCGTCCCCGAACCACACCGTACTGGGAGAGGTCCCATCTCTGATACCATCTGTAACATTCCCGGGACTGCCTGCAGGATTGACGAGTGTCTCCACAAACCAACACGGGTCTTTTCAGCGTGCTTTGTCCTTACTCACACGCATCCTAGGAAACTTCCCAGGAGGTTACCCATCCCACAATTGCTCCAAGTCAAGCATGCTTAACAATGGAGTTCTTATGTTTTAGGCTCCCGAAAAGAAGTTGCAACTTGTTGATATGGCTACGCCTAATCAATTCCTTGAAGCCATCCTCAACTATGTAGTCCCATACCCGCACAGTCTTTGAATCCCTCTCATTCCTAAGCGTATTCGCTCATTCATAGGACCCTTCGCCTAGAAGCATGCCAGGAGCCGCTCCTTGTACGTGTCTCTCATGCACCAGCGTCCACTCCCCGCCCTCATCAACCCCGGGACACCACAGCACAGCTTCATGCAAATATCTTGAGCAAAATGTCAAGCATTCTTCAGCCAAATATGCCTCTGCAATTGAGCTTTCTGGACGACTTCTATTGCGAACATAAGACTTCAACTTACACATATATCTTTCTGGAGGGTACATCCATCGAAATTGAACTGGGCCACCTAATCTCACTTCATTTGCTAGATGAATAGGCCAATGAACCATTATATAAAAAAAAACATAGAGGAAAAATTCTCTCCAATTGACAAAGTGTTTCTGCAATCTCTGCTTCCAAGCGATCTAATTCTTCTAGTGTAACAACTTTCTGACATAAACATCGAAAGAAAAAACAAAGATGGATCAAAGGGATGGCAACAGGATTAGGCAGTATGCTTTTTATTGGCATTTGCAATAGGTAATGCAACATGAAATGAGCATCATGAGTCTTATAGCCTGATATTTTTCGTTCACTAACTTGAACACATCGAGAGATATTTGAGGCACTACCATCTGGCAATTTCGCTGACTTCAAAACACCACAAAATAAAGATTTTTCTATTGTTGTCATAGAAAAACAAGCTTTTGCAAACTTAGTAGTTTTTCCATCTTTTGTCTCCTTTGGTTGAAGGTTCTTTCTTATGCCCATTTCTTTTAGGTCAAAATGTGCTTTTGCATGATCTTTTGTCTTTCCAGAGATATCTAATAGAGTTCCAATAATATTATCACATATGTTTTTCTCTATGTGCATCACATCAAGGTTATGGCGCATGGTGTTATGCTTCCAATATGGCAACTCAAAGAAAATTGACCTCTTTTTCACCGGACCATCATTCTTTTTCTTCTACTTCTTTCCGAACACATTGTCAAAGTCTTCTAATTCAGCTAAGATTTCTGTCCCACTTAATGTTGATGGTGGAGATCTAAATTCTGTATCTCCATTAAAAGACCTTTTATTAGATCTCCATGGATGACTCATGGGCAGAAAAATTCGATGATCCATATAACATATCTTTCGACTATGTTTCAAATAAGTAGAACAAGTCCCATAATTACAACAAGGACAAGCCAACTTTCCTTTGGTGCTCCAACCAGATAGCATAGCATAAGCAGGGAAATCACTAATAGTCCATAAGAGCTGCTCGCATTTGAAAAGTCTGGTTGGTTGAAGCATCATACGTTTCTACTCCTAAATCCCATAACAACTTTAACTCCTCAATCAATGGTTCTAGATAAATATTAATGTCATTTCCTGTGAAAGTCTTCCAGGGATTAGTAAGGATAACATGCAATATTCTAGTTTCATGCACAACCACGGAGGTTGTAACACCCTCCTCAGGGCATCACATTTCCGACTCCCAACTCATAATCTGAAAAGAAGTTCATAAAAGGTTTGAGTTAAAAACGTGGGTTTAAAAAAAATTCTTCTTATTACAGAAACATAAACTTACTGAAATCCATAAGTATTACTGAAAATATATTTAAACTGATTAATATACAATATTGACACCAATTAATATTTAACAATTTAAAGAGAAATATAAAGCTAACAGACTCTTTTTTTTTAACAGTAGCAAATCCTATGACAGGTCCTACTTAATAGCACGGTACAACACTAACGAGAAAACTTAACATACTTATTCCTTCTTGTATCTATCTGGATGCATCAGACATCTGTTCTATGTCAACACTGCACGCTATCAAATCTGGAATGGTCATTCTCTGATGTTGTCTCCGATCTCAGAGTATTTATCACCCGTATGTCTAAGACAACTCGTTCCATCTATTATATAGTTTTTACCAATACAAGCACAACAACACAACATACAAAGAGGTGAGATCACCTACGCCAATACCAACATGGTAGCACAGAGATAACACAAACAACATATCATATAGGTATATCATACTAGAATTCTAATAATGCACTCAACATTAATCAACTATCATCATCATGCCATTAACATTATTATCATCACACTATAATCATAATAATGCCATCAACATGATTATCATCATCATCATCCAAGTATTTCTCAACAGAACAATTGTCATACCCAATATTCCTCAATTAATATATCACATAGATATAAATGCTTAGTTTCATGCATGTGCACATAGACTCAGTTTTTTAAAAACAACTCCATGGAGGTTTTCACAATTTCGAGGAGAATGCTCTGTTAATTGTCAGCCTTAGCCCAAAGACAATCTTCCAGTCGTTGAAAAGAATCGTGTTCTTGTCGGGTATCGTCAATGCGTTGCAATGGACTGCATCGCCAAGTGGCATATGGTCCAGCCTTAGCCCACAGACAGATATCCACTGGTCGACCGCCGTGCCTTGACGCCCCCAAGATCCATCATAGACCTCACTGTCAATTCTCATTCCCTCTTCAACCACAAGGGCCAAAATAGCTATTAGTTATACTTTATACAATGCACGAATATATCAGTGCAAGTCCAACCACAAGGGCCAAATCTTTTCAATTTCATTTGTTCAATTTAATCATATGCCTCAATGCATATTTTTCTAATGCATGTATAATGCACCAATGCCAATCACAGGCATATCTTTCCAATGCATATAAAATGCACTAAATGCCAATCACAGGCACAACTTGTCATTTTCTTATACAGTGTTCATACACTGTTTTGGCAGTAATCATCATGTTATCATGTTTTAATAGTCATAAAACACTTGTCATATTTTCACAATCGCGTAACATTTTTGTTACGTTTTCACAATTCCAAAACGTTTTAGTTATATTTTCACAATACTGTAACACTTCTGTTACGTTTTCACAATACAGTAACATTTCTGTTACATTTTCAAAATATCGCAACTCTTCTGTTGCACTTTTAAACCACATACTAATTTTTCAATGTTTTTCTCAATCGCATAAAAATATACGTTTCTCAAATCGTATAGTATTTTTTCACTGTTTCAAAATCGCGTATCTTAAAAATCATTCTTTTAAGTCGCGTAAATCATTTTCCATCATTCTCAAAATATTTAAAACACTTTCCAAATCACATAACGATTTTTCGTCATTTTCACAATCACGTAAAAATATTCTATCACTTTTAAATCACATATTGATTTTTCAACAGTAGTTCAAATTATGTAAAATATTTAAAACTTTTTCGTCGTTCTCAAAATATTTAAACATATTTCAAATCGCTTACAAATATTTCAATGCATCTCCAATCGCGTAGAAATATTTTACCGTATTTCAAATTATGTAGAAATATTTTACTGTATTTCAAATTGCGTAAAAATATATTACTGTATTTCCAAACACTTAGAAATATTTTACTATATTTCAAATCACGTACTTTAAAAATTACGTTTTTAAGATACGTAAATAGTTTTTTTCACCACAATTCCATTACAAAAAATATTTCTCACCCTTCAAAAAATTCTATTTCCACTTTTCTCAAAATAATACTTTATTTAACACATTTTCTTACTCAAGAAAATCTTTTTCTACATTTCTTTACTCAAGAAATCCTTTTCTACAATATATTCCACAAATTCACAATTCTATTGAATTAAATCAATGTTCTAACTTAAAAAAAAACACTAACGCTCTCCAAAACTCAAAGGATGAGTTACACGTTAGAAAATATCAAATCACCATTATATTCTCCATTTTTTTTTCAAATCAATTCTAAAATCAATTTTCTTCAAAATAAATTGAAGTTCAAACGTGTTCAACCTCTCTTTGTTTTTCGTTTACAAAATTCTCTCAAGTGATAAAACACTCTGATTCCCTTTCCAAATTTCTTGTATTAAATCAAGTTACGTTTCCACTTTGAAAATCACTTTGTTCATAAAAATCAAGGCATTACAAGCCTTCAAAAACGTGGACATGACTATCGAAACCATCAAATATTTTTCCTTCTAAATTGATATGGTTTTACACAAACAAAACCATTAAAAATCCTTTACAAAAACCGTGAACACTTGGTCTTTGAAATCAAGTCATTTGTTCATTTTCATTTTTCACTTTCTTTGCAAATCCATTTTCACATTCTTTACAAATCCTTTTTCACTTTCTTTGCAAATCCTTAAAATCAACATTGCTATTTTCATTTAAAACTCATGTTTAGTAAAACACTTAGAAACTTTTTACACAAAATAAATCAATAAAAATCCTTCTAAAACCGTGTTCATGTACTCTTTGAAAAACAAACCCTTTGTTTATTTTCCTTGTTTTTCTAAACATCTCATTTCATCATTCATAAAAATATTAATTTGTGAACACCTATCTTGAGGTGTCTTGGTCGAAATTCACCATGTTCTAGGGACCAAAAATTAATTCCCTTGTTCTTGAAAATTTTCAACATGAACCCTAATCAAGGGCATCAAAACCGTAGCCCTTCCTTGGCCATTGGAGCCAAAAATTGATTTCCTTTCCATCAACACATCATGGCACACACATACGTATTTCATCATAAATACTACAAGCACACCATATACTTATCATACATATTTTAAGCATACTATCAAAGCCATAAAATCATGCAAAGCATACCAAGCATAGACAAATAAATAAAGCACATAAACACCCACAAATAAATTACAAGACCATGAATATGAATCCTCACATGGATTCACTATCCACCAAATATAAAACAATCTCTCACCACCATACTTGGTTGGTGAGGTAGATCTCTCTCTTACCTCTTGAAGATCCTCAAAAGCTCTTAGTTTTGCTTCTTTTTTGTAATACCCCTTTGGAGGATGTCACACATAAAAGAAAATAAAAGAAATAGAAATAAAATCTACCCCAAGTTGTGAAACGTTTATTACATACTATTACGGGTTGTAAAATAATTCTTGATAAACAGAAATATGATATAGAAAGATAATGCGGAAATACGAAATAAAAATAAAACATCATTACTGATAATATACATATGATTTAAGTTATAAGTTTGTACAAGTAATTCACAACTAAGACTACAAATATTTAAACAAAAACAACAGAAGGAAAGCAATAAAAGAGTTAATATATACGTACATACGGCGACGCGCCCAAAAAAAAAAACATCATAGTTATCTAATCCTCGATGGATCACTCTCAAGCATGAAAATGATCATCGGGAGATAGATATCCTGATGTCTCGACACACGGCGATAACGGGATCGCGCGGCCGATACGATGCTTATCTCACTAGGCTCGGGGTTTCCAAAGCACCCCAAAGTGACGCCTAATGGATAAGGGTAACTCTAAATGCGAGAAAAAGTGTTGTGGTCATGACAAGCTCTCCATCAAAACGTTGACGTAGAATCACGGTCACACGTCCCGCATACGTCACAGATTCACGATCACCTCGTAGATGCCAAGCTAGCGAACTCCCATGAAATACTAGCTCTACGAACCCCAAAAACTTCGGTCTTTGCCATCCCACACAATCAATCCAAAGGGTATAGATGATCGGATGGTTCTTGATCGTAAACGGTCGTCTCGCACTGTCGATCTTCCTCCTCCTCGGGTACAAGATCTCAATAGGCTGATCCTCTTCCTCGAAGTCTTTCTTGCGTAAAATAAATAAACAGAAAATACATATAACAAAGAGGTAAGACAACATAAAATCATCACAACATGGCCAATAAGAAGACGACAAACAACATATATACGCTCATGCATTACAAAATATTATAATAGAAAGAATAACAAATTAGAGTAAGATTTAGATATCATAACAACATATCACATCACGATAAAATAAGGAAGATAAGAATAAACAGATAAGATATAATAACCAAATATAGTAACAGTAACCAGTTAAAATAAACAAATAAAATATAGATAAACAAGAAATAGATACGATGGAAATAAATAAACATAGAGATAAATACCAATATGACAAAACCCTACTCCATGGAGCTAAAGAAAACACAAGTATCAGAGAGCGGAATGACTCGCAAAATCTATTAGTACCACGGCTGCCCAACCAACTATTGCGCTGTCACACGTTACGTCTATAGCCCCACGACACAGGAATCCATCATCCAGGCGTAGTGTAGTTCACGGTCTCACGTTGTGGCACTACAGGCAAATGTACTACTAGATTTCACAAATCTCGATTAAATATAGTGCGTGTCGAGTACCATAGTGTGCTATCGGTTTACCACGGCCCAAATGGAGCTACCAACTCGTCCACATGTGGGATCCCGTACACTAAAGTCTCCAAGTTCATTAGAACAATGAACCACACTACGTTTATCGCATCGACAACACGATGTGATTCGTCTCGTCAACCAATCCACCAAAAACTTGGCACACATAAATAGAAAGCATATACGGGTTCACATTTTCCCGATAGCAGAGATAAACTCTCAAAAGCACATGTACGGGTTCACATTTTCCCGATAGCGAAAGATCCTCAAAATAATGCATGCGGGTTCACATTTTCCCGACAAATGAAAGATTCTCAAAAATAATCATGCGGGTTCACATTTTCCCGAAAGCAAAAGATCCTCAAAAATAATGCATGACGGGTTCACATTTTCCCGACAAAGATAAAAATAAATATAGTAACGGTCAATCACGTAGAAATTTTATCGCGTTTTCATAATTCCATCGTTTTACAAATGTTTAAAAATCGGGTAAAGATATTTTTCTGTTTTTAAAATCGCGTAGCATTTTTAATATGTTTTCTCAATCGCGTAGGATTTTCAAATCATTTTCTTATTCGAATGCCTTTAAAATTACTGTTTAAACAAACAGAAATAGTACTTAGTACATTTAAACTACGTAGAATAATTTTTCATACCGCATCTTGTCTTTTGAATATTTTTGCTATCTTATTGGTTCATTTTTACTAAAAATTGACAAGATTTTGTTTAAAAATCATAATAATGGTTTACTAAATTTTTCCATAAAATTTTCATTTACCTAATTTTTTAACCATATCATTTAATTCTCTTTGAAATCTCTAACATGCTTCAAAACCTAAAGTGAGCTATATGTTAGAAAATTTCTCAAAATTACTTGTATTTTACTTCCTAATGATAAAATTATTAGTTTAAATCCTTTAAGCTTAATTCTACTCAATTTGTTTCTTCAAAAACCATTATAGAAAATTTCTTCTTAACTTGTATTGTCTCTTTTGATTGAAAAAGGTTTGGAATCAAGTTTTAGAAATCATGATTACCTATAGTGGCATGTTGGCCAAATTTCAGTAAAACCCTTTCATTTGATTTCTAAAATGTCTTTCACCTTTCAAATCATATCAAATGTATTATATTGTCTAAGTTCATTAAATCATATTAGAAAATAGTTAGCAAGAATCAATTTAATCCTTTAGGCATGTTGGCCCAAAATACTAAGTCTTTACCATTTGATTTCTAAATTCATTTTCTTTGATCAAATCAATTTGAAACCTTCTTAATTCTCCTAGGTTAATTAAGTTACACTTTAGAAAAATTAAGAGAACATTTTGGTCCTCACAATTTGTCATTGCCGTGAGCTTGTGGATTGTGCTCTTTGGAACACTCATGCAATTTTTGAACATGTTATTCACATCCTATACATTATCATACAATTCTAACACATGCATTGTATTTTCTAACACATGCAATATATTTTCTAACACCTAAACCTAAATTAAAGCTTATAGACATGCAATCAAAAGCTAATAGACATGCAAAAATTATTACAATCACCAAACAAATAAGCTACTAACAAATACCACATAAACTACTAGCAAACATAAAAATTAACACATACACACCAAACAAAGACAACACCACCGAATCCTTATGGATTCTTCAAACATTACAAGTCATTCCATCTTCTTACCACCACCAAGGGATGATAAGAATTGTCTTCCTCTTACCTTAAATGAAGACAAATGATATGCTTTCACACCTCCTAGGGTTCGGTTTTCACCTTCAAAAATACCTAGAAATCTCAAACAAAATTTACATGTTACTAACCATGAAAAAGAAGCTAAACCATGGAGAAATCATGGCTTAGAACTTTGAAAAAGAAGAGAGAAAGGAAAAACATGATATTTCACCTTCTAGGTAAAATTTTCAAGGTTGGTTTCCAAGCCCTAAATGGAAGATTTTGAAGAAACTCCCAACTAGAAAGGTTCTTAGGATAGTGTTTAGGTTTAGAAAACTTGGTTAGAAAAATTTTTGGATGGTTGGATGGTGTAGTTTATGACTTGGCCGAATGGTAGGAGAAAAGAACAACAATGGTGGCTAGGGTTTTTGGAAGAGAGAGAAGAGAGAAAAGTGATGAAGATGAAGTGTTATTTTGGTCATCCAAGACCACATGGCCGTAGCCTTCATGGCTGGTCAAAGGGGCCATTGGTTGGCTTCATCCAAGCCCTTGGATGCATTCAAAGGTTAGGATTAAATCTTGATGAACAAGCTTGATTTCTATTGGTTGCTTATGGATGACTCACAAGCCTAGTCACTCATTTCATTTAATTCTCTCATTGAGTCACTAATGAAGTCACTGTTTCCGAAAAGTTCTATCGCTAACTAATGTGATTAATTAAGCTACCGATCTAACCGTTCGCTAATTATGGGTCCCGCAAAATATTTCCTGTCCACTTTCACTAAATTATATTGACTAATAAAATAATATTATAATAATATAAAATTATTTTATTTGTGATTAAATCCTAAAAATTAAAAGATTAATTTTAGTCTCATTCAGAATCGGGTTAAGTAAGATCCCCCAATTCTAAATAATAAAATAAGATTTTTCCTACCGAAAAATATTATTTTCCTGCCTTTCGAGCAAATCACCCAAAAAGTCCATATAAAATCACAGACAGTATTATCGGACATTAAATCTAGAAGAAAATAATTAAAAACAGCAAAAACAGTACGTTCGGGACGTAACGGTCATTTTATCGTTTTTTCCCACAACGTAGCTAATCGTCCAAAACGTTCAAATAAAATATCCAAGAAGATTATATAGATATCATTCAGAAAAATTAAAACAAGAACTCAGAAATTTTTATTTTACCGTCTCGAAGCAAATTACGTAAACGATCAAATAAAATTTGAGCCAAGATATCGTAATTGTTTTCATACGTAAATCGAGAACAGGAAAATAGGGACACAACGGTCATTCACACAAAAGCATGAAAAACAGCAAACAGTACATTCAGAATATTTTCTAAAAATTGGGGCGTTACATTTTTCCAAGTCCTTCACCACCAAGGGCTTCTCAAATACAAAACAAAATACATAAAAATTAGTATACTAAACTTGATTAAGAGGAACCATGGATCAAACATGATTTAGATCATGAAAAAGAAAGAAGAAATGAAGTTTCCTTACACTTCACCATAAATACCTTATAACTTTGATCTTGAAGAAAGTCCATGAAGATGAATGATTTAGAGGAAGTCTTCAACATGAAAGTTGTTTAGAATATCATGTAGATTCAAGATCTATGGTTGGATGAAATTAAAAGAGATTGGATGGTAGTTTTGAGTGATATGGCCGAATGATGTGTTTAGGGAAAAAAATGAAGTTTTCTTTTGTTTTGCTTCTTGATACTTGAGTGAAAAGATGAAGATGTGATAATGTGAAGTGTAGAAATGAATTATTTGGTCTTCTAATTCAATGCATGGCCGAAAATTGCATAGAGAGAAATTTTGCTAAGTTAGCTTTCTTGAAACATGCAATAATGACCAAGATTGAGATATAATTGGTGTCTTGAAACTTGGCTATTGTCTTAAGCCTCCAAAACCGTCCCCCCCTCCATGCACTCTTCAAATGTGACAAATCTCCTAGCCATCATTATTTGAAGCATTCCTAACCATTGATTAGTTCAATGGTTAGGATTAAGGTAGACTTTAGGTGTAGCTTTAGATAGAAGACTTAATTTAGGCCATTGGATCTTTCTTCTTTAAATCCTAGCCCTTAGATGTGTCTCCAAAATGAAGGGTTAAGATTACTCCTTCAAACTTTACATCCAAGGGTCATAAATGGTCTTTGTCACTTTTTAAGACTAAATATCCACCATAGATTAAATCCAAATCCAATGGTCATAATTGAGCCATCTCCACCATTGATTAGATTCAAATCCAACAGTCACAAATGGTCCTAGCCACTTTGCAAGACCAAATCTCCACCCTTGATCAATTCTAAATCCAATGGTTATAAATGGTCATAGCCATTATATTAGACTTATCCTACACCATTGATTAAATCGACAGTTGATATCAAAGTCTCCAATATTAGACTTGTTTCCTATTGGTCCATCAAAATTATCATAACCACTAATGTTGACTTAACAGTATAATATTTATTTTTATCTGCTAAACCCCACAAAAATTATATTTACTGTATTTTTATCGCCCGATAATTAAATACATTACAAAACACAGTAAAATAAAATTTTAAAAACTATTTCCAGATTTAGGTTTAGTAAGATCCCCTGTCTCCATCTAAACAATACAAATTTTTCTATGCGTAAAAAAATTTTCACTTTGCGAGACCCACCTGGGCCCACGTATGGCCACCTGAGCCCACATACACTCCCTGGGCCCATAAGTAGTAAAAAAATTTCATAATCATCCACAAAAATCACAAATATTAGAAAACGCACAAATATCAAATCAAATTACGTAAAATAATTAAAACCTAGCGGTAAAAATTAAATTACGTAAAGTTTTCCCCGGCCCAAAAATTTTTATTTTCCTGACACGGAGTAAATCACTCAAAATGATCAAATACGCTGACGGAATAATTAAAATAATTTTACAGCGCTCAGAAATTAGTAAACAGTAAAATTCTGTTAACTGTCAAAATTATTGTTTACGAGATATGAAATTTTAGGATGTTACAGAGGTAAATTATATGCCATCAACACCACAGGCTATGTACTATGAGATATACTCATGGTCCGATATGGATTGAATCCATCGCTAGCCAACCCAAGCCTTACGTTGCGAGAATCCTTTGCAAAATCAGGATTATCCCTATCAAAGTCCTTCCACGCTTGACCATCAGCAGGATGTCTCAACTTTCCATCATTTGAATGCTCGTCTTCATGCCACCTAAGTGTATTGGCTGTCTTTGAAGACATAAACATCCTTTGGAGTCTGGGAATCAAAGGAAAGTGTCTCAAGATCTTAGCATTTACATTAGGTTTCTTGGAAGATTCAGTCTCACAATCAATTCTAGGATATTGAATATATCGCGAAGCTCCATATATATGGAAAAACTCTTTATCAGCATAACAACCCCTATATAGCATGCAATCATTGGGACATGCAGGGATCTTCTCGTAGTCAAGACCCAAGTCCTTTATCATGGCCTTGGTTTTGTTGAAAGATGGAGGAATATTCAAGTTAGGTATAGCTTCTTTCAACAACTCAAGGAGAGATGTGAAAGATGCACAACTCCATCCATGAAGACACTTTAACAAATAAAGCCAAATGGTGAATGACAATGTAGAGAAGTTTTCACAACCTGGGTACAGTTCTTGATTTGCCTCCTCAACCAGTTTATAAAACTTATTTGCATCTTCATTAGCACCTTCATGAAGCCTATCCTCTTGTACTACATCTCTAAACCTATCGTTCAATAAGTTATCAATGTCATCACGTGGGTCTTCAACATCCATGTCAACATAAAGACCCGTTGCGCTTAGCCCCTCTCCGTGGTTGATCCATTTTCGGTAGCCCACAATAAATCCCTTGCATATTAAATGTTTGTACACAACATCTCTTGTTCTCCAATAAGAATTTGCACATTTTGCACAAGGGCATAATACCTCCTCTCCATTAGGTTCTCCAATAGTAAATGCAAAATCTAAGAAAAAATGGACACCATCAATGTACTCTTTGCTAAACCTCAGTAAATCCATCCACTCCTTGAACTCATCATTTAATTCATTGATAAGAAAGTTATTTTTGGTGTTAATGTCCAAATGCTAATACGAATATTCATAGTACTAAATTAGTCAAAACAATAATATCATATAAACCAGTTCAAGTAAATAATGCAGGATAAAAAGTAAGACTTAAATAGGAGAAATTTATGTCTTACCAGTTAAACGAGTTGGGATTAGCCATCCTTTTGAGTTTAGACTCTAGGAGCTAATTGAGTACCTTTACCAATGCCTAAAAAAACAAAAAATAGAAATTATGGAATGGGGTGACATTTTGGCAAATTGGGATGATTTGTAATTTTAAAAATCATGAAATTTTAACCACATCTAAAGTCTATTAATTTTTTTTATTCAGATTTCACCCTATCATAGAGATGGACTATCTGTTACAACCAGAAAAAAAAAAACCATTCACCCATGTGCCCCTCATATCCAAGGATTACAAAGAAAAGGGAATAGCAACATGTTGGTTGCGATAGTGGGGTTTAACTGTGTTGGCACCTGAGGAACTGACTGGGATTGTAGAAGTAAATATTATTAAACATATATAGAAGCTAAGCCTACAGAAGAACTTACAGTTGTTCTGATTTTATCAGACTCCCAAGTTCTGATGATACTGAGAAGTTGATTGACCCAAAACCCCTGAAAATGAATCTCATAAGTTATAATAGCTGCAAGTGGCAAATTATATACATTGTATAGTTCTAACTAATTCCTAACTAACTCAGTGCCACGTGTGCAACCTGAGTATCTGACTCAGTAACTGATTTCTAACTGTTAACTATTCTATTATATGTATAAAAGTATAGTTGTAGTATACTAATACACTTGTTGTGTTTACACTAGTAATGTAACACCCCTTTGGAGGATGTCACACATAAAAGAAAATAAAAGAAACAAAATAAAATCTACCCAAGTTGTGAAATATTTGTTAAATATTATTACGGGTTGTAAAATAATTCTTGATGGACGAAATATGATATAAAAAGATAATGCGGAAAATACGAAATAAAAAAAAAACATCATTACCGATAATATACATATGATTAAGTTATAAGTCTGTACAAATAATTTACAACAAAGACTACAAATATTTAAACAAAAACAAGAAAGAAAGCAATAAAAGAGTTAATATATATACGTACATACGCAGACGCGCCCCAAAAAAAACATCATGGTTATCTAATCCTCGGATGGATCACTCTCGGTCCTGAAAATGATCATCGGGAGATAGATATCCCGATGCCTCGACACACGGTGATAACGGGATCGCGCAGTCGATACGATGCTTATCTCACTAGGCTCAGGGTTTTCAGCACCCCAATAACGCCTAATGGATAAGGGTAACTTTAGGTGTAGAAATAACGTCGTCGTCATAATCGGATCTCCATCAAACCGATGACGTAAAATCACGGCCATACGTCCAAAGATAGGTAATGTAGCACGATCTCCTCGTAAATGCCAAGCCGATCACCTCCATGAAATACCAGCTCTATGAATCCCAAAAATGCTTTGGCCGCCATCCCCCACACAATCAATCCGGAGGGTATGGATGATCGGATGGTTCTTGCTCGTAAACCGATCGTCGGCTTGTCGACCTTCCTCTTCCTCGTGGGTACACGATCTCAAGAGGCAGTTCCTCTTCTTCCTCTTCAAACTCTTTACCGCATAAAATAAATAGACAATAGACACATACAATAAAGAGGTAAGACAACATAAAATCATCGCAACATGGCCAATAAGAAGATGACAAATAACAACTACACGCTTCATATGATACGAAAAAGCTATAACAAGAATGCATATTAGATATCCTAGTGTTTCGAACATCATAGATATAACGCAAATAAAGAAAATCACACGTATAAATCAATCTCACAGATAAAATAAGATAAGAAATGGACAACTAACATAAGAATTATCGATAAATATAAATAGAGAAAATGTAAAAACATCCAAGATATTACCTAGATAAAGATAAATAGAGAAAAATGGAATATTATCCAAGATAAAATCAAATACACCAAAACACAACCCTACTCCATGGAGCTAAACCCAAACAGATATCGAGAGAATGACTTGCAAAATCTATTAGTACCACGGCTGCCCAACCAACTATTACGCGGTCACACGTTGCGTCAATAGCCTACTAAGACTGGGAATCCACCATCCAGGCGTAGTATAGTTCACGGTCTCCGTTGTGGCACTATAGGCAATGTACTACTAGACTTTACAAACCTCGATTAAATATAGTGAATGTCGAGTACCTTAGTGTGCTATCGGTTTACCACGGCCCAAAGTGGAGCTACCAACTCATTCCACGTGGGATCCCGTACACTAAAGTCTCCAAGTTCATTAGAACAATGAACCACACTACATTTATCACATCGACAACACGATGTGATTCGTCTCGTCAATCGAAACACCAAAAATTGGTATAAAGACAAATACATAATTCTAAATATATGAAATTACGAAAATGCCCTCAAGATAAAAATATGCCCTCAATGGCGAGAAAGCCTGACGGGTTCACTTTTTCCCGACAGCGAAATAACCTTAACAACTTATACGGGTTCACATTTTCCCGACAACGAAAATAGATATAGTAACGGTCAATCGCGTAGAAATTTTATCGCGTTTTTGAAATCTCGTCGTTTTTACAAACGTTTAAAAATCGGGTAAAGATATTTTTCTGTTTTTAAAATCGCGTAGCATTTTTAATACGTTTTCTCAATCGCGTAGAATTTTTAAATCATTTTCTTATTCGAATGCCCATAAAATTACTGTTTAAACAGATAGAAATAGTACTTAGTACATTTAAACTACGTTGAATAATTTTTCATACCGCATACTGTCATTAGGATATTGTTACTATCTTATAGGTTCATTTTTACTAAAAATTGACAAGATTTTTGTTTATAAACTTATAATAATGGTTTTCTAAATTTTCCATAAAATTTCTATTTACCTAATTTTTAACCATATCATTTAAATCTCTAACATGCTTCAAAACCAAAAGTGAGCTATATGTTAGAAAATTTCTTAATATCACTGTATTTCCTTCCTAATGATAAAATCACTAATTTTAATCCTTTAAACTTATTTCTACTCAATTTGTTTCTTCAAAAATCATCATAGAAAATTTCCTTTAACTTGTATTGTCTCTTTTAATTGAAAAAGGTTTGGAATCAAGTTTTAGAAATCATAATTACCTATAGTGGCATGTTGGCCGAATTTTGTAAAACTTTTTCATTTGATCTCTAAATCATATCAAAGGTATTATCTTATCTAAGTTCATTAAATCATGTTATAAAGTAATGATTTTAAATCAAATAAATCCTTTAGGCATGTTGGCCCAAAATTTACTAAATCTTTACCAATTGATTTCTAAATTCCTTTTCTTGGATCAAAACAATTTGAAACCTTCTTATTTCTCCTAATCAATTAAGTTGCACTTTAGGAAAAATGAAGAGAACATTTTGGTCCTCACACTTTAGCATTGCCGTGAGCTATTGGATGTGTTCTTTGGAACACTCATGCAAATTTACACATGTTATTCACATCCTAAACCTTATCATACAATTCTAACACATGCATTTATATCTCTAACACATGCAAAATATTTCTAACACATGCAAAATATTTCTAACACATAAAACCTAATTTAAAGCTTATAGACATACAATCAAAAGCTATTAGACATGCAAAATTATTACAATTACCAAATAAGAAAGCTACTAACACATAACACTTAAGCTACTAGCAACCACAAAAATTAACAAATACACATCAATAAACACACCACAACCGAATCCTTATGGATTCTACAAACAACCCATCTTCTTACCACCATCAAGGATGATAAGAATTGTCTTCCTCTTACCTTAAATGAAGACAAAAGCTTGCTTTCACACCTCCTAGGTCACGGTTTTCACCACCAAAAATACCTAGAAATCTCAAACAAAATCTACATGTTACTAACCATGAAAAAGAAGCTAAACCATGGAAAAATCATGGCTTAGAACTTTGAAAAAGAAGAGAGAAAAGAAAAGCATGAAATTTCACCTTCTAGGTAAAACTTTCAAGGTTGGTTTCCAAGCCCTAGATGGAAGAATTTGAAGAAACTTCCAACTACAAAGGTTCTTAGAATGGTGTTTAGGTTAAGGAAACTTGGTTAGAAAAATTTTTGGATGGTTGGAGTGTTAGGAAACTAGCTTGGCCGAATATGGTGAAGAAAATGGACAAGAATGGTGGCTAGGGTTCTTGATGAGAGAGAAGAGAGAAAAGTGATGAAGATGAAAGTTATTTTTGTCTCCTAAGGCCTCTTGGCCGTGAACATCAAGTGGGGTGCAAGGTGGGCACCTTGCTTGGCTTCATCCAAGCCATTGGATGAATCAAAGGCCAAGATCAAGCCTTGGTGAGCAAGCTTGATTCTCATTGGTTGGTTCCTAGGTGACTCACATGCTTTGAGTCACTCAACAGATAAATGCTCTGTGAGTCACCAGTTGAGTCGACTTGTTCTGGAAAGTTCTACGACTTACGGTGATTAATTAAGCTACCGATCTAACTGTTTCGCTAATCGTGGGTCCCGCAAAATATTTCCTGTCCACTCATTGTCACTAAAACATACCGACTAATAAAATAATATTATAATAATATAAAATTATTTTATTTGACAATTAAATCTTAAAAATTAAAAGATTATTTTTAGTCTCATTCAGATCGGGTTAAGTAAGATCCCCCAATTCTAAATAATAAAATAAGATTTTCCCCGGCCCTAGAAAATATTATTTTCCCGCCTCGAGCAAATCACACAAAAAGTCCATATAAAATCACGCAGAATGATTTTCGGCATTAAATCAAGAAGAAAACAATTAAAAACAGACAAAAACAATAAAAACAAGACGTTCGGGACGTAACGGTCATTTTCTCGTTTTTCCCACAACGTAGGTAATTATCCAAAACGTTCAAATAAAATATCCAAATTGTATTATATAGTCAGTATATCTTTCTAGAAAAATTAATACAAGATGCTTCGAAAAATTTTTATTTTACTCGTCTCAAACAATTTACGCAAAACGATCAAATAAAATTTGAGCCAGTATTATCGTAATTGTTTTCATACAGAAATTAAGAACTGAAAAACAGGGACACAATGGTCATTCATACAAAAGCATGAAAAACATAAAACAGTACATTCAGAATATTTTCTAAAAATTGGGGCGTTACAAGTAAAACCAGTTCATATCGGCAAGTAGTTCTTTTGGAATATGAAAAACTGGACTACACTAATACTAGTACAATCACCCTTCAATATACTTGGATGGTTTTGCCCTTCGATTTTTGAAGCCCAGCATTTGAAATTGATGGTCTGATACATTAGTTTTCACTAGCCTAGCAAACCTGCAGTCCTGTCACGTGAATTCATGCCCAAAGTCAAGCTAGTCTATATGAGTTATCAACCAGTGAAATTAATTAGCTCGTTGAAGTCAAATTAACGTCTAAGAAAAGAACACGGGTTTTATGTGTTTTGAATAGCTCCACGTACAACAACTCCCAACTTTCATAACCACAAATACATATAAATTGTAGCATCACAATCATACCTTAATTACCCTTGACTTAATTACCAAACCAAATTTAGTTATGGGTTCCTTAATTGTGTTTATAGGTCCATTTTAATTATTTCCCTTTGTAATTTAAATTAACTAAAGTTAGTTGTAGCAATAAGCGAATCGTGTTTTTAAATAGATGATCAAAATTCAAATATTAAAAAGATCTCTTAATTATAATAATAAATTAACAATAAATAACACAATCAAAGCTAGTACCATTAGCATCAGTGAACAAAGCAACAAAAATATAAGGCAAGGGAGAAGATAACATATTAATATTACTCATTGCTTCATGCCAGTTGCCACCAATGAGATTGTCTAAGAGCATCATAGGTACGGGAATGATCAAAATTACCTTAATTCCTAACACTCCTAAGTCCAAACAACTATATAAGATTTTGTTGTGCCAACAAATATAAAAGAAATATTAGAAGTATTCTCTGATCCAGCAGGAAGCCAATTCCATCCTCAGAGGACAAAGAAAAAAATCTAAATTTTGTAATAAGATGGCTCTTAGCCTCATTTATCGTCCTTGTGCCATATCAACCTACAAGACTTCCAATAGGTTGCCAATCATTGGACTAAAATAAAAGCAATCATATGCAATTTCAAACAAGAAAGCTTTACCCTTGTTCCTCAACTTTCAGTATTTTCTTCCAACTCCTAATACAATCTTAGGGAGGCTTAATGTCTCAAACCATGTGCCTTATAATAGATAGCAGTAGCACCAAGCCCACACAACCTATAAGGATCCAACATTTGCAAAAAAATTCCAAATACGCCTTGTAAGTCAGAATAGAGGCTTTGTTCCAATCAGCTAGTTTTCTGAACCTCAAGGGCCCTTCCTATCATGTTTTGCAACAATCTACCCAACTGATGTTCACTAAAATTAGCTGTGCTGATTTCTATATCCATCTTATGCTCCAAATTTACACCCAAATCAGAATTGGACAAGGCTCATAGCAGATGAAGAGGATTGCTATGTTACAATCATATTACCCAATCCTTTCACCATCAATTTGAAATTTAATTTTCATATGATGTATACAATAGCTGCAAGTTTACTTGACTACATAACATGAACCTTGGGATTGAGCTCTATACAAGCACTAAATTCTGTTTTATGCCAAAACTGTGTCCACATAAATTCAGTTTTGCTTCTACCCATGTTTATGTTTATAGTTAATTGGTGTTATTATTATTATTAGTTGTAGTTGTAGCAATATTAGTAGTAGTACTTTACAAAGAAGATTAATAAAATTATGTCTTCGTGGTGTCAGGTATCGTATTGCCATTGCGGTGTTTATGGCTAAATATTAGTAGTTGCAAGATCTTTTGATATTGTTGTTGCTACTAGTTCCACCACCATTTGTTATGAAAGAATATAATTAAGGGGTCTGTTTATGTATTGTTGGTGACTTTATAGCCATTTTATTTATTTATATAATTTTGGGTACAATAGCCATTTTACTTTTAATGGTCAACTTTTCACAACGTCAATGGAGCAAATATTGCTGGTCAATTTAGAGCCTAAAGTTTATGCTTTACTCTGGATCTGGGAAATATTACTAGAGACAGTTTTTATTATGATTTCTATCAGCCCCTTATTTATGGGCCAAGGGTTACTAAAAAATAGATAAACTTTATTAGATCTAGATTACTATATCACTCTAACCTGAATTACATTAGTTTTTATCTTTTGGCATATGTTATGGGTCTAATCATTGAAATTGTGAGATGGGTGGCATTTAAGTATTTTACTGTATTAGGGTGATGATTATTAGAGAATGGTCTAGCTTTTTTAACATCTATTAGTTTATTTGTATTTTTGGTTACTTTGTTTTCACAAAATTGATGATATGTTTTGCATTTCATTCGTAAGCTTAAATGAACAATACTTACAAAGGAGATTTGAAAAAATGACAATAAATCTGCACAGCAGTGTACGTAGATTTGTGACACTGTACAGAGACAGAAATAAATCGTATGATGCAGAGAAAAGTATAACTTTGTTATTATCACTCAAAAATATTGCCATAAAGACATACCTATGGACCTTGACAATGCCAAAACACCAAGAACTCAAGACTGTTTCATCAGTATGACCCTTCCTCCAAAGCCTTCTATCCTTGTCCACTCATCCTCACTATTTGGCTACAAATAGGAAATAAAATTTCTTCCATCAGAAAACTTCAGCTTCCAACAAAAGTCCAGCAAAAAAAAATTATGAAACTAGGAAGAAATGCTTTAATAACTCAAAAAAAAATTATATATATAAGCTTCAATAACTATTGTTTACAGACTCTAAAATAGATGATTCCTATCCTAGCTTGTAACATGCTTATTGAAGTTGAAATCTTTTAACAATAAAAATGCAATAATAGATAATAAATAAAAGAAATTTACATAAAAATATGTGTTTGTTTGGTCAGTTGCAAGTTATATGAGGTAGAACTTAGAAGAACGGAAAGTTGGCAAAATTTCAAATGAAAAGAAAAAAGAAGAACGAGAAGAGAGAAAGAGAAGACTGTAAGATTGATATTCAAGACGTGAACAGAGAGGTGCAGATCATGTGGAAACACCCAAAGCCACAAGCTTATTCACGCAGCCATTAGCATCCTTGGTGGACTCAATAACCATCAACAAGAACACTCTTCCAAATGCTCTCCCAGGTCCGTGTGGTGAAATAGACCGAAGAAGAACAATAAACCAAGGAAAAAAAACAAACCCAAAATTAAGAGAAATATTGGAAATTGAAAGAAACCCATTTGACCCATTTGCCTCAAAATTACACACTAACTCCTAAATTCCACCAAAAAATCAAAACTTTGGAGGAACCAAATCTAGATTCAACGTAGAGAAAATTAGGGGAAACACAGTGAAAAGGAAACAAAAAGTTAACTCGACCCATATAATCCAAGAGCAGTGAGAGAACCTAAGTGTTAGGAAAAAGAAAAACTTTTTCAAGAAAGTGATGGAAAATTTTATGGTTGCATAGGGAAAACAATCCACAACTAATGCATGTACAGTACGTACAACCAACCAACCTGAAAAAGAAAAAAAAAATGGGGCAGGCAAGAATAAAAAAATGGATCACTTGCCTGATCACCCCAACATTGGTTCCTTTAGGGAGGCTTATGAGGACAGAGATAATGTTGTGTACCTTGACATGGAGCAACAGGAAGCTTTCCAAATCTCAGTTGTTTTTTCTGATTTTGTTCCTCTGAGTACGAACAACAATGGCACTACTATGGTGGCCAACATGAACTGATTGCAGTCCTCCACTACTTTGAAGCTTTTGACTTTGATGTTGGGCTGTAGTGAAGCACAGATCTGGTCACTATGCTGCCGTCACAGATCTTGTTTGAGTGTGAGGAGAGGGTTTGAGTGTGAGAGGGCGTAGTGAGGAGAGGGTTTGAGTGTGAGATGACTTGTTGCCCGCGCAGTGGCAAAATTTTCATAGTTTTAGCGCATTTCTCAAAGAATTAGTTTCAGAAAACTATTAATATAAAAACTAATTGGATAAGCAACGTTTTTCTTGGTTTTAAAAGATAATGTAATGAGAACACTTAAAAATCGTTGCATATTCTCTTTATGGCATCGTTTATTAAATGTTGTGTTAAAAGCGTTGCCTAAACATGTTCAAAATTAGAGCACGGTTGTAAAGTGTTGCCTATGCTTGTTATGACAATGTTTTTTAAACGTTGCCTTATACTCGTGGCCTAAAGCTATAACTAAAAACAACATGTAAAAAATGTTGCCTATACCACTTTAGGCAACGCTTTTTAAGCCTTGCCAAAAACTTCGTTGCCAGAAGCCAAAATTGTTGTAGTGATGGTAATGTGTTTAAAGTCAATGGACAAAGACTCAAACCATTTCTGGAAACCAAGTTGATGAGGTAGAATTCATTTCTCTTTCTGATCCTTGTTATGAATAGAATTTATTCTAATTTTGTTGCCTTATTTTTGCAGTTCTTTGTGTTGCCGGTTAAGTGATGGATAACGGTACTCCGTGACTCTCAAGTTGGTTTATTTTTCAGTTTCCCAAAATAACTGAATCTTTCTTCTCCTTTAAAATGGATGTCATTCTTTCAAACCTGAGAAAATATTTTCCTTCTCTCCCTCAAAATGCTCTGAAAAAAATCTACAAAGTTAGATGTGAAAGATTGAGACTGTTAATGTACAATGGTATGCCATAAGATGTACGCTGGATAATTGAAGCAAAGGTCCGACTAGCAGGTGAGTCTTCAATTTCATTTAACTCATATATGCTAGGTCTTAGAAGAAGTTCATATTCTAAAAGGAGAAGAGCAAAAAGGTTACAAGTCTGTCACAAATGTGCACAATGGAATTGTAACAAGCGATGTCGTTCTTTGGGGATGGTTTCCGTAAATAGAGAAGATAAAATATTTTTTATTAAGAATGGACTAAGTAAGGAGTCATTAGATGATATCTTATTGACTCTTGAGACGCATTCTTGTGTATTTGTGCATCGTGAACTTCTTAATTTGTGGAATCTCTTCAAGGATGAAGAAAAACACTACAGTCTTGGGAATCTGACTCTAAAAGACCCTGTTTGCCAATTTATAAGAAAATTAGATGGGAAACTTATTCTAGACTCATAGAAGGCGTTTAAGCCGTTACTGGACGTGAAACCAGAGGCAGATGTTAGCCATATCCAGAACAATTTGTACATATTATCTTCTTCTTCTTCTTCATGTTTTCTAAAACAAAAAATGTCTGAACAAGGGCGATCTAGAAGGAGTACCATAACTTTAATTAGTTGTGGAGCCCCAGCCTTAGGTTGACCCGTCATTGACTCGCTGGTCCTTAAAAAAGTTCGTGTATCATGCTCTGTAGAGAGCCACACTCCATAACCCAATGTTTACCATCTAGGCATTGTGGAGTTGATAGACAGGCAGAAGCGTCCTACTCTGGTTATTATTGAGAAGTAACCCGCGGCTGCCAAAACATATGAGGCATCTGAGCTTGATCCTCTCTTTTATTAGAATGGGCTCTCAGCGCCCTGGGATGGGATGTTCTGGATCTTGGACATTACGGGTTTCATATTTTAGCATCTTTGTTGATGTTATAAGCCCAAGTGTGAGCTCTCCAGGTTCCAGACCCAGGATAGAAACCCACGATGGTTTCTTCTTTCTCTTTTCTTCGAATAAATAGACGTGAGTGTCTACTGCACTGGTGACATGCAGTTTAAAGATATGCCACTACTGCACTCATGACGTGCAGTATAAAGATACGCCATGAAAACTGTACATAAATGTATGTCATCATTTGCTATTATATTTCTTTTATTTTTGTATGATTTTACTGTATTTTGGTTTTGGACAGATGATCCTTTAAGCAGGGTCCTTCAGGGGTTTCTAGACTTCTTTACCTTGATGGTTTTCTTGAAGTCAAAAAACAAAAAATAAAAAACAAAAAAAAAACAAAAAAAAGTTTCCTTTACCTTTGATCTTTGATCCTTGATCCAGCAATAACTCAGATAGATTGGTCAGCAAGAAGCAGTGAGGGAAGCAAGATTAAAAGAAAGCCATATTTGACACTTTGTTTATAGCTTTCCTTTACTTTTGATTTTATTTTTCGTACTTTGTTTCTGTTTAAATTTCTGTCAGATTTCTCCAACAGGTAATATCTTCTATCATTTACTCATCTATATTTTAACATTGAGGACAATGTTGTGATCTGGTTGGGGGGAAGGATAGTTGACCAAAAAAAAATTTTTTTTTTTGGAAGTATGATATGATTGTCATGGACTTACTAAACCAATGAATGATAGCAGAGTAAGGAGTAATTTTACTCCTGAGACACATCTAAATTGGGAAGTATGTTTAGTGATATAACTGTCAGAAACCTATTCTTAGTAAAATCAATTAAGAATGGCAGAGTAAGGAGTAAATTTTGCCTTTGAGGTAATTTTACTCATGAGATGCATCTTAGTTGAGGAGATAATTATTTTGTACAGAAGTAGCAAATGGATTATTGGATCTTAGCATAAATTGTCTTCTTTCTTAAAAATCACAAGCTTGGATATGAATGTTGATATGGTGGATTGAGAATGATAGAAATATACCTTGTGAGATTTTGAGCCTATTGATGAATAGATTGAATATCTATACCATTCTCTTCTTTCTTGTGTGATTTTCACTCATGGAATTGTTACTCTAGAACTTATTTTGATTCTTTTTTAGGCTACATTTTCACATGCATACATAAATATGATTGAAGCATTTTGAAATAGCTATTTTGACTAAACCATCCTTATATATTTTTCCTTGTGTAACCCTTTTGAGCTTATTTGACCATTCCTTATTTTTAGCTCATTACGTGCCTTAAAAAAAACATGTTTTACCCAACCTTAGGGAATAAGAGAGCATTGGCTTTGTTCTTGAATAAGTGTGGGGGTGTGTGTGCAAAATGATCAAAAAAAAAATCTGACCACCGTTGCAATCAAAGGATTATCAGAGTCTAGAATAAAGGTGGATGCTTGGAAACAACAGGAAGAAAAGAAGAAGGTTCAGGTCTAACAATGAATTCAATTCACCAATTTGGGATTGATCTTCAACAAAACATTAGTCAAATATTGGTGATTGTCCTTTATGATGAATGTTCTCAAACATTTTCTCCACTCTAACTGTACCATAATACTTTTTTATTCTCTTTGGTATTTATCTTCTCATATCCATATTATCCCTTCTCCTTTACCATGACCCCATTATAACCTTGAATAAAGTCCTCTTGATTTTTGTATGCATATGGTTTGAGTAGTGGAGAAGTATAAGATAAGCAAGCTTATGGTAGTGCAATTGTTCATGGGTTGAATAGAGTGAAATGCTTACCTTTTAAACACTTGAGAGATTGAGAGTGAAATCTATGAGGATCTATCATTCTTGATTCATTCTTTTCAACTGAAGTTTCCTTACTTGTTGGTTTGAGATGTGAAGAAATGTTACTTACCTTATTAATGCTTTCATCCCTTGAATTTTTGGTTGCTCTTCTTGTTTTATCGAGTCTTTTAAAGTTTTTAACTTTTGAGTCTATGTCGTTTTTCTTTGTTTCCTAGCTTTGGTCTTATGTGTTTTACCCAGGAGTGCAAAAAGCTAAGTGTGGAGGAATTTGATAATCACATATTTTATATATTAATGAACCCTCATTTTTAGTCATTTACACTCTCCATGTACTTAATTGATTAAGCATGGTTATGTTTTGTAAGTTTGGACTCAAATTGGACTTAATTGATTTTTTCAGCATTATTTGGATCTTACACTGTTTCTGTATTTTGGTCATATCTTGAGTTCTAAATGTCTAGAAATTATGAATTTTACCTTGTAGGAAAGCTGAGAGAAAGCTCTACAACTTTGATGAAGAGCTCAAAGTCTCATTCAGACATCTACTGGAGCTAATTGGGCTTGGAAGTCAGAACACGAGTTTTGTGACTGGAACCTAAATAGTGTACAGTAATCAGAGCATAACTCGGGATGTAGGAACTTATTTGGGCTGAAATTTAGCAACTTGAAATTTGAGACCTATATCTACAACTTTCATGAAGAACACAAAACTCAGATTGGACAGCTTGGAGGTGATATTGGGTCTGAAAGTCAAAACAGAGGTGCTGAAACTGGGCCTGAACAATCTGCAGTAATTGGGCCATATCTTGGGCTCTAGGTGGTGAAATGAGCTAAAATTTGGACATGTGAAAGTTAAGACCTAGATCTACAACTTTCATGAAGATGGCTTTTCCATTTGATGACGGCATCCTTGAGTTAAGCAATGAATCAGAGACAAAGAATCTCAATAACCCAACCACTCATCCACCCACTCATCCACCTACTCTTAATCATCCGCCTTGTCATTTTGTATCCCTAATCCTCTATAAAAGGCACCATTGGCTGATCATTTGGTGCTCTTGGTGTTAGGCTTACTTTTTATAAGTTATGGTTATGCTTGTTTATTGTTTTCCTTTGTTATAATTTGCTCTTGCTCTAAATTGAAGTTATGATCATCTTTCTCTTCTTCTCTCTTTCTTTCTTCTTATCTATGAGTAACTAAATCTTTATCTTGCTTGGGTGAAAAAGTGAAGCTCTTGGTAATGAAATAAGGTTAGATTATTCTATGTCTTGTGCTTAAATGATATATTATCAAATGGATATTATATGTGTTGTATTTTGTTTCCAATCAATTTAGAAACCTTCTTTGTATAATGGAGATCTTAATTTATTGTAGACAATAGGATTGGCACAGTGAATGCTTGAACTCATTTACAAATATTGGTAGATAATTAAAGGAATCATAATATGATTGCATATATAAATGAACTTTGAATGATATATTTTTCGATTGGAACCTACGTTGTGTGTGGCTTTCAATTGAGTTATAAAGAGAAATAATTTTGCCTTTAATTTTTTACCAAGAGTGAATCTCCTAACCCAAGCAAGTTCTTAAATTCATTTGTGAACATCTTTTATTACTTTTGGTGTTGTGACAAATCTTTTTCTTACCTCAATTAATTTTTCTTCATCAATTCCCTGTGGATCGACTCTGGACTCCCGAGAAATTTATTACTTGAGACAACCTGTACTTGGGTTTGCATCCTTTAAATCCCACAATCAAAGACAAGGAAATTACCACTAGAAAACTTTGCTCTTTTCCCAAAAATATGTAGTTCAACCTAGCAGGTAATGACTTTAGTTCCAGTGTGGGTACTTCTTCATGGGTATTATCATTCATGGGTTTTAGCTCTTCAAATCTTGGCTTCCATCCCCTGTACTCCATTACCTGTGTACAATCAAGCAAAGAATATATTTCAGAGATATCATCATTTAATTGCATGCCCGAATCAAATAAATTGACTAAATAAATTTCTAATGGGTCAGAAGAACTCCTTGTTTGAAGATGATAATCTACGATGGCTTCAATTCCTTCAACTTCCTCCTTTTCATCAAGGACTTCCTGTGGTTGCTTGCACATGTAAAAAACATTGAGTTCCAGTGTCATATTTCCAAATGTTAGCTTCACCATTCCATTTCTGTAATTTATCAAAGCATTAGATGTTGCTAAAAATGGACGGCCTAAAATAACAAGAATTGACTTGCAACTATCAACCATAGGTTCAATATTCAAGACAATAAAATCCATATGATATATGAATTTATCAACTTGCACCAACACATCTTCCACTATTCCTCTTGGAATTTTAATTGATCGATCAACAAGTAAAAGAGTTACAGAAGTTGATTTTAACTCACCTAAGTTGAGTTGCTGATAAACTAAATATGGAAGCAAATTGACACTAGCACCAAGATTAAGTAAAGCTTTTTCAATTTTATGTTATCCAATAATGCATGAAACTATAGGACAACCAGGGCCTTTTTATTTCAACGCATTATTGTTCTGAAGAATGAAGCTTACCTGTTCAGCCAAAAATGATTTCTTTTTCACATTTAGTTTCCTTTTAACAGTGCACAAGTCCTTCAAAAATGTGGTATAACAAGGAATTTGTTTGATAGCATCTAA
This sequence comes from Ormosia emarginata, assembly GCA_029884605.1. NCBI lineage: Eukaryota > Viridiplantae > Streptophyta > Magnoliopsida > Fabales > Fabaceae > Ormosia > Ormosia emarginata. The sequence continues at coordinate 5,254,630 of JAQQTP010000056.1, read as the reverse complement.
CAGAGGAATATTGACCTTCACTTGTTTCAAAATTTCAAAAATTTCAATGTTATGGTTCAATTTCCTTAATTTGTTTAATGCTAGAGGAAAATGGGGTGCAAGTGAGAGTTTGGTCTCCTTTTAGTCAACTTCTTCATTTTCTTGGGGAATTGGTTCATCATCTTTCTCACAAGTGTAACACCCTCCTTAGGGCATCACATTTCTTACTACCAACTCCCAATCTGAAAATGATTTCATAAAAGGTTTGAGTTATAAAAGGGTGAGTTTTAAAATTCTTTTTCATCAAAGACGGAAACATAAATTTGCTGAAATCCATAAGTATTACTAATATACAATATTAACACTAATTAATATTTAACAATTTAAAGAGAAATATAAAACTAATAGACTTTTTTTTTAACAGTAGCAAACCCCATCACGGGTCCTACTTAATAGCAAGGTACCACACTAACGAGAAAACTTAACATACTTATTTCTTCTTGTATCCATCTTGATGCATCAGACATCTGTTCTTTGTCAACACTGCACGCTATCAAATTTGGAATGGTCATTCTCTGATGTTGTCTCCGATCTCAGAGTATTTATCACCCGTATGTCTAAGACAACTCGTTCCATCTATTATATAGTTTTTACCAATACAAGCACAACAACACAATATAACAAAGAGGTGAGATCACCTAGGCCAATACCAATATGGTAGCACAGAGATAACACAACAACATATCATATAGATATATCATACCATCAACATTAATCAATTATTATCATCAAATCATTTATCAATTCAATTATCATCATCATCATCCAAGTATTCAAAACAATTGTCATAGCCAATATTCCTCAGTTAATATATCATACAGATATAAATGCTCAGATTCATGCATGCGCACATAGACTCAATGTCCTACTCCATGGAGCTAATACTCAATTCGGAGAAGTTGATCCGAAAGATCTGTCTGTACCAAAATACCTCAGACCAAGTGCTATAATCCTTATTTTGATTTTTGCACATCTAGCATATACACGACAGTCTTTACGAGATCATGATTTAGAATAGTGTTTCGGTCAAGATCATCGGTGCGTTGCATCGGTCTAACCTATGGGAAGAAGCGCGACTAATCACCCGTGTAAGCAACCCGCACCCCGATGCCCCTAAGGTCAACAAGTGACTTACACTACGCATATCACACCCACTCAAGAGGTGTACGTCTCTCCTAGGCAAATAGCCTCATACAGTCCCTCGGACCTATCCAATGCATATTCAATGCACCAATGCCAATCATAGGCAAAATTTATCATTTTCTCATATAGTGTTCATACACTAGTTCATGCATATAAAATGCACTAATGCAAATCACAGGCAAAATTCACCATTTCATATTCAGGGTCCACACATTGGCCCATTCTCAGTTTAATTTCATAAATCTCAAAATCAGGATCCACACACTGGCCCAACAGTAATCATATTGTATTTTTAACAGCGAAATCATATTATCACGTTTTCATAGTCATAAAACATTTTTATCGTGTTTTTCACAATCGCGCAACATTTCTATTATGTTTTCACAACTCCGCAACACTTCTGTTACGTTTTCAAATTACGTATTGATTTTTCAATGTTTTCTCAATCGCGTAGCGATTTTTCACCATTTTCATAATCGTGTAACTTAAAAATTATTCTTTTAAGTCGCGTAAACCATTTTCCATTATTTTCAAAATATTTAAACACTTTCCAAATTGCATAGAAATATTTCAACATTTTTCAAATTGCGTAGCTTAAAAATCACGTTTTTAAGATATGTAAACATTTTTCACCATTTTACAACCACGTAAAATATTCCTCAATATTCCAAACATTATTTTGGATTTCCAAACAAATCAATATCATTTCTAATATTATTTTTCCATTACGAAAAATATTTATTAACCTTCAAAAATTCCATTTCCATTTTTCTCAAAATATTATGACTTTGTACTTCCTCTTCTATATTTTTCTTACTCAAGAAAATCTTTTTCCACATTTCTTTACTCAAGAAGTCTTTTTCCAAAATATAATCCACAAAATCACTTTTCCATTGATATAAATCAATGTTTCAAATCTTAAAATTTTACTAACGCTCTCCAAAACCCAAAGAATGAGTTACACGTTAGAAAATATCAAATCACTATTATATTCTCCATTTTTCTCAAATCAATTCTAAAATCAATTATCTTCAAAATAAATTGAGGTGTGTTTGAACCTCTCTTTTCCATTCATATACTAAAATTCATTTCTCAAGTGATAAAATACTCTGATTCCCTTTCCAAATTCCTTGTACTACATCAAAATATATTTTCACTTTGTTTCCATAAAATCAAGGCATTACAAACCTTCAAAATCGTGGACATGACTATTGAAATCATCAAAACATTTTTCCTTCTAAGTCGATATGGTTTTACACAAACAAAACCATTAAAAATTCTTTAATAAAATCGTGTGACTCATAGTCTTTAAAATCAAATCATTTGTTCATTTTCATCTTTCACTTTCTTTGCAAATCCTTAAAATCAACATTGCTCCTTTCATCTAAAACTTATGATTAGTAAAACATTTAGAACTTTTTACACAAAATAAATCAATAAAAATCTTTCTAAAACCATGTTCATGTACTCTTTGAAAAATAAACCCTTTGTTTATTTTCCTTGTTTTTTCTAAACATCTCATTTCATCATTCATGAAAATATTAATTTGTGACACCTATCTTGAGGTGTCTTGGGCAAAATTCGCCATTTTCTAGGGACCATCCATTAATTCCCTTGTTCTTGAAAAATTTCAACATAAACCCTCATCATGGGTATCAAAACCGTAGCCATCTTCCTTTGGCCATTGAAGCCAAAAATTGATTTCTTTTCCATCATCTCATCATGGCATACATATACATATTCAAATATATATCACATGCATGCTATAATCAAAGCAATAAATCATGCAAATCATACCAAGCATAGGCAAATAACTAAAGCATATAAACACCCACAAATTATTACATGACCATGGATATGAATCCTCACATGGATTCATCATCCATCAAATACACAAACCATCTCTCACCACCATACTTGGTTGGTGAGATGAATCTTTCTCTTACCTCTTGAAGATCCTCAAAAGTTCCTTGTTTTACTTCTCTTTCCAAGTCCTTCACCACCAAGGGCTTCTCAAATACAAAACAAAACATATATTTATTAGTAAATCAAGCTTGAACAAGATAAACCATGGATCAAACATGGCTTAGAATCTTGAAAATCAAAAGAAAAGTGAAGATTAACAAACTTCACCAATAAAGCTCCAATCTTTAGCTTGAAGAACAAGGTTGAAGATGAATGATTTAGAGAAAGTCTCCAATATGAAAGTTGCTTAGAAAATCTTGTAGATTTAAGATCTATGGTTAGATGAAATTAAAAGAGCTTGGAGAGTGGTTTTGGGTGTCTTGGCCGAATGGTCCTTCTTGAAGAACAAAGATGGAATTTTTTTATTTTTGTGAGGGAAAAGTTTCTTAAACTTGGTTAAGGTAAAGAATGAAGTGAAAACACTTGGTTTCCCTTCCTATCAATTTCGTGGAGCTCCTTGGAAAATCCCTAAAAATCATAAACAAATGTTACAATCAACAACAAGTGTAGGAATAGGTAAACCATGATTCAAGCATAACTTAGAAAATCAAAACTAAAAGATTAGGTGAAGAAATATGAACTTTACCATTTTTGGTAAAAACTTGAAACTTGGATTTGAAGCTCAAAATGAATGATTTAGTGAAAACTCATAACTAGAAATGTTCTTAGAATAAGGTAAGGATTCTAGAAATAAGGTTGGATAAAATTTTTGAGTGATGGAAGGTATTCTTGGGTGCTTTGGCCGAATGGTGTTTCTTGGAGAAGAGAATGGAGTTTTTGTGTTTTGTTTTGGAGAAGATGATGAATAGAAAGACAATTATGATACAAATAATAGAAACCAACAATTTGGCCCCCTTTAGAGTGCATGGCCGTAGCTATGCTTGAAGAGAAAGAAGAGAATATTTTTGCTTTAGGAAAATGATCAATAATAATGTATCAAGACATCTAATAATGTCATAAAGTTTTTTTTTAGCTCCAAAATGAAGCACAAAACCGTCCCCCCTCCATGCATGCATTCCATAATGTTGTCATTTTTTTCAAGCCACCATTTAGAGCCATTTAAGCCATTGATTAGATCTATGGTTAGGATTAAAGTAGACTTTTGATTAGAAGACTTAATCTAGGCCATTAGATCTTTCTCCTTGAAATTCTAGCCATTAGATGCATCTCTAAAAATGAAGGGTCAAGATTACTCCTTCTTAGTTTTAATCCAAGGGTCATAATTAGTCATAGCCATTTTAGAAGACCAAATCTCCATCATTGATTAAATCCAAATCCAATGGTCATAATTGATCCATCTCCACCGTTGATTTAATCCGAATCCAACGGTCACAAATGGTCCTAGCCACTTTGTAAGATCAATTCTTCACCCTTGATTAATTCTTCATCCAATGGTTGTGAGTGGTCATAGCCATTTTCTTAGACTAATTCTACACCGTTGATTAATTCGACGGTTGATATCAAAGTCTTCAATATTAGACTTACTTCTTATTGGTCCGTCAAAAGAATTAAACTTGTTTCCTATTGGTCTATCAAAAGTTGTCATAACCACTATTGTTGACTTAAGCAGTATAATTTCTATTTTTATCTGCTAAAACCCCACGAAAGAATATATTTACTGTATTTTTATCGCCCGATAATTAAATACAGTACAAAACACAGTACAATAAACTTTTCTAAAACTGTTTCCGAATTCAGGTTTAGTAAGATCCCGTGTCTCTGTCTCAACAGTACAAATTTTTCTATACGTAGAAAAATTTTCATGTTTTGAGACTCACCCTAGGCCCACGAAGACCACTGGGGCCCACAAACAGCCCAAAAACAACTAGATAACCATAAAAATTTATAATCATCTACAAAAATCACAAATATTATAAAACGTATGAAAAACAAATCAGATTGTTAAAAATAATTAACAGTCAAGAGAAATAAATACTTAAAGATTTTCTCCGGCCTGAAAAATTATTATTTTCTGGACACGGAGTAAATCACTCAAAACGATCAAATAAGCTGACAAAATAATCAAAATAATTTTACAGCACACAGAAATCACTAAATAGTAGAATTCTGTTAACTGTCAAAATTACTGTCAAATATTTGGGAAGTTTGGGGTGTTACAACAAGGTTTGGGTATTTGTTTTTCAACAGCCTTTCCACTCCTAAGAGTTATCACTGACTTGACTTGATCTATTTGTTGGTTTTCTGAACTCCCCTCATTTAGACTGTACTGACCCTTGGGATTTGGTTGAGGTTGAGAAGGAAATTTTCTTTTTTCGCGAATGGTGAGTGCAAAAGAAAGTTTAGCAAGAGTTTCTTTTATGTCACTCATGGTTTGATTATTTTGTTTATTAATGGCCTATTGCTTTTCTATGAATGCATGCGGTATTTCTTCAAGGTTTTTCCTTTATGGTGGGTAGGACATAAGGTGCATATCCTTGAGAATTTGAGAGTCCTGTTGTGCCTGAGGAGGTAGTGGTTGCACGAATTGTGACTGATTATTATTCCTCTAGCTGAAGTTCGGGTGATTTCTCTATCCCGGATTGTATCAACTAATTCACAATTAGTTAACACATAACGGTGAGCTTGTATTTTCTCCAAGGGTGGTAAGGAAAAAATCTTGATAGCCCCAACAGGACTGCTAGTGCAAGAAATAAATTTGACAAAATTGTAGATTCACTACTAGCATTAACCTGATTGTCATCGTCATTGCGTCTTAGTCAATTGAATCTTGTTTCAATGTCACCATCCTCTAAATATCTAGAACAAAAAGTGAGACATTCCTCCATAATGTACCCTTTAGCTATACAACCCTCTGGTGTAGCCTTGTTACGAACATATGATTTTAAATGCCCAAGGGTCCTAGCAGTATAAGGAAATGAATCACATAATAGTATAATCCATAATACATCATTAACTAAACAAAATCAAGGATATACCTTTCAACAGGGTACATCTATCTATAATACACCATACTAGCAATCATTGCTTCCTCTCCAAGATGAATGACTAAATGAACCATAACAGTGAAAAAGGAAGGAGGGAATATCATTTCCATGTGACAAGGGTCAAAGCAATTCAAAGTTGTAGTTTTTATAAATGCTTGACATCTAAAACTTTGCTTGATACTTCTCTAAAGTAGTTACATAGCTCAATCAATACTAGAGTAACTTCTTTAGGAAGAGATCTTCTAAAGACAATTGGCAAAAGATGTTCCATAAGAATATGTGAGTCATGGCTTTTTAGACCAGAGATCTTGCGTTTCTTAATATCAATGCATCTAGAAATATTTGATGAGTAACTATCTGGAAAAACCACACTTTTAAGAACTTTTAGGAAGATATCTTTCTATGCACTTTTCATTTTAAAGCATGATGGAGGAAACTTAGAAGAATTAGGATATGAATGAAGCTTTTCTCTAATTCCCATCGCTTGTAAGTCTTTACGAGCTTAAAAATTGTCTTTTGTTCTATTTTTGTCATCAAACACTGTGAACAATACATTATCACAAACATTTTTCTCTATGTGCATAATATCAAGGCAATGCCAAATAAGTTTATATTTCCAATAAGGTAAATCCTAAAATATACTCTTTTTCTTCCATTGTTGTGGCCCAACCTCACTTGCATCCTCATCACGAGACCTTTTGCGACTCTTTTCAATTTATCTTAACATGGTTGAACCTGATGGTGGGATAGGTGCAGGTCTAAACTCAGTAGAACCATCAAAGGAGTCTTTATTGTTCTTATACTTGTGATCAAGTGGAAAATAATGACGATGTCCCATGAAATAATTTTTTCTACCAAACTTTAGCCTTTTAGATTTTGTATCAAAATTACATGATGGACAAGCAAGAAATGTATGTGTGTTCCACCCATACAAGTTGTCAAGACCTGGAAAGTCACTAATAGTACAAAACAATGCAGCACGTAAGTGAAACGTTTCATTAGCAGAGGAGTCATAAACATCTACACCTTTCCACAATTCTTTTAACTCTTCAACTAGGAGCTATAAGTAAACATCAATATTATTGCCAAGCATCTTAGGACCAGGAATTATCATCGACATGATAAGAGAAGTTTGCTTCATGCAACACCATGGTGGATAGTTATAAATATACAACATCATGGGCCAAATGCTATTATTGGAACTTAGAGTTCCAAATGGATTGAAACCATCTGTAGCTAAACCAAGTTGTATATTACGAGGCTCTAAAGCAAAGTCTTCATACAATAAATCAAAGTCCTTCCACGCTTTACTATCCCTAGGATGCCTTAACAATCCACATGGGTTAGGCTCCAATGTATGCCATTTTGAGGAGCTCAGCAGTTTTAGAGCATATGTATAGCCTTTGCATACTAGGTATAAGTGGGAACTACCTCAATACTTTTACTAGTTAAGGTTTTTTTTTTTTTGGTTGGCCATCTATCATATTACTCGCACCACCATTATTTTCATTTGGTTTATACCTGGATGCATTGCACTTCATGCATTTATCTATATCCTTATCCTCGTAATGTCCCCAGAATAACATGCAATTGTTCAGACATGCATGAATTTTATCATAGCTTAAACCTAAGCTCTTAATAATCTTTTTTGCCTCATAGAAAGATGCTGGTAGTTTAGCATGGGGAAAAGCATCACTTAAAGGTCAATGATCATTGAAAATGTTTTATCAGTTGCACCTCATAAGATTTCTATATGATACCAACGAACAATGAATGAAAATTTGCTATATTTTGTGCAACCATGGTAGAGTTCTTGATTCTCATCCATTAACAACTCCCTAATTTTTTCTAGCTCTTCGTTACTTGCATCTTCAATACCCCTAGGGTGGTCACCATTAGGTAGATTTGATGGACTAGAATCTTGAGTTCCATGATTATCAAAGACACCAAAAACATCATTTAACATATCTTGCATTGGATGTTGTCTAGTTGGTTCTTGTACTTGTGATACTAATTCTACATTGGATTGAACATGTTTTTCCCCATGCATGTACCAAAATGTGTACTTTCTTGGAAAGCCCTTTTGAAGTAGATGACTAAACACTTCAGCTCTATTGCCTATATGACAAAATCCACATGTAATGCAATGACACAAAATTTGTCCATTTATAGGTGCATTTGAAAAGGCAAAGTCCAAAAATTGGACTACCCCATCCAAGAACTCATTTGATCTAATTGGTTTCTCAATCCAACTCTTGTCAATCATAATTGGAGGAATCTATTTTCAAGTTTAAATTAAATCATTAAAGCATTTAAGATAACTAATAATATAATATTGAGAATATAGCATAAGTCCAAGTTAAAAATTTTGAGAAAGCAACTAGGCCTTATAATGTTCTGCTTGCATATAATGACAAGAAAGAGAGCCATATCAATGGTACTAAATTAAGAGAATCAATTAAGTAAAATATATTAGGCAAATATAGCGTCAAACTGAATAAAAAATTATTATGCCTTCACTACTCCGACTATTTCAAGCCTCTATGGTACACGCCCACAAAATCTTTAAGTTTTTCAATGATAGATCAAGCATATGTGTAACAAAAAGTGATTAGTGGACTTACTTGGAGTCAAACAGAGTTGCATAAGAGGAACCCCAATCAATCTTTAAAATAGAATAGTACCCCAATCAATCTTAATAACATAATAGTATAATTAAAGATGGCTTAAATTTAATTGAAATGAGGAAAAAAAAATAGTCCTCAGCTTATAATAGCAACCAATAGAAGGTGCAGTGCAACTTATAGCTGAGTAACTAAAAATAAATATACCATAAGAATATAAGCAAAATTTATGATAACTACTCTTTCAAGATATCTAACACTTAAATTCTATACCAAACACAACAGAAATCAATCCATCACAGAATACACCATTATCCCAAACACTAAAGGTCCAAAATTGTGGTACTCCTAACTCCTAAAACCTTGTCAAAAGGAGATTAAAATAAATAAATTCTCAGATTCAAGAGATTATTTATGAATTTAGGAAATCTTGAGGACAGTGACTTGGAAGAGGCAAAATTTTGGAAGCCTCCTATTGGAGATCGCTGGGATGATGATGATGGAGGAGATCAATAGGGTTTAGGCACAGAGTTTATCCTATTAGAACCTAATACTTTCTATCAAAAAGGGAAAATAAGAATCTGATACTAATAATGACAAATATTTAAGTAATGACACAAGTACATTCAAAAGAAAGAAGAAAGAAGCAGATAAAGAATCCAAATTTACATAAATATTTATGCTGATAATAACGCAAGAGCTTATCCTATTTTCTGGCTAGCAAAACCTATTGCAATAACATAGGTAGAATATGATCTCGTCTACTGAAAGGTGTAGTGATTACAAGGAGTCAAAACAACTATCAATGTGGTATTTTGCTTCATTATGAAATACTTAATGAAATAGTTTCTAAATATTTAAGAAAAGTCAATAGTCATGCCCAGTTTCCATATTGGCACAAATATATGTTGAATTGCTTTTCTCCATATCTTATAGGATAAGAAGAACCACCAAACTTAATATATGTTAGTAAGTCAAGTTTAGTTGAAGAGCATCTTATACAGGACAGAACTTTGGCAGCCAATAAATTATTTCAGTCTTGGCGATATGCATTACAGATGGAAAATGGATCTAGATACAAAATATTAATGATAATCTACCCAATACTATTGTGTTACTATGACAATTCAAATGTACTATTGTGTTACTATGTCACTTCAAAATTCAAAAAGTGGTCTTCCCAAAACCTTATCATATCATATAAAGATATAAATTAACAAAAATAGATAAATAATGCAGCAAATTAGTTATATAACAGACACTAGATAAAGTACCATCCAAAATTGCATTGGCGCCATATGCTTGACACTTTTATCAAGCTCATTGAATAAGCCAATAAAAATGCTGCCTAACTTTGAAAAAGTTGAACATTATCATTAACATTGGAAGTAAAATGTCTTATTGTAATCCCATTTATCATTAAAGGGATTATTGTTATTATTATTATTTGAAAAAGGAAACCAACTACCTCCTATTAGATTATAATTAAGAATTACTATATGCAAGAGTTTGAATAAAAGATATGAAAGTTCAATTAATTGTGTTTCTAACTAAAAAGGTACTTCAACATTGGTGTGTTAGAAATTTCATCTTTGAAATTGAGTTCTTCACGATGAAGTTATGCAAAGAGAGGTATATATAAAATATAAATATAAATATAAATATAAATATAAATATAAATATAAATATAAATATATATATATATATATCAACTTACACCAAAGATAAGTCTTTTTTGACTTACACTCATTTTTAACTGTTAGATCCACTTTCATCTAATGATTACTTTTAATGAAATAATCTCAACCATTAGATGAAAGTGGATCTAATGGTTGAAAATGAGTGTAAGTCAAAAAAGACTTATACTAAAGCCAATCCCTTCCCTCTCTCTCTCTCTCTCTCTCTCTATATATATATATATATATATATATATTAAGAATTACTCAGTACAAGAGTTTGAATAAAAGATATGAAAGTTTAATTAATTGTGTTTCTAACTAAAAAGGCACTTCAACATTGGTGTGTTAGAAATTTCATCATTGAAATTGAGTTCTTCGGTCGATGAAGTTATGTAGTAGAGAAAAAATTGAAGAGAAAAAAATGATGGCAGTTAGAACTTAGAAGATAAGTGCAGAAGCTGGAGTTGGTCAATGTTAAATCATTCTGTCTTATACAAAAATCATTTATGGGAGTGCCTAATACATCCGAATTTTTTTATGTTCTAAATTTATACAAGAAATTTCTCATCATGCAGCATCTTCAGTCACACTTAAAATTTCAAGTGGGCACAAACCATTTTGAGCAACTGGAACCCTTACTGAGTTCATGATATACAATGCCTCACTCTACCACATAAGCTACGGTCACTAGATAGAAGAAATAGCCTCATTTTACTCTATTAATCCTACTAAATCAAACATCTAATATGTGCCACCAAACAAGATTACCTCATAACAGTACCTTGTTCTTGCAAAATCATTATAGACCTTAGCGGATATTTCTATGATACAACCTACAAGGTGAAGCAAAATGAGACTTTTGTGGACATTAAACCCTAATTTACAGTGGATAAGCCTGGCCTAATAACAATGTATTGGTCCCAGATGATAACTTAACAATACATATTCCATGTGGGTGTTCACAAAGTAACTCTCAAATTGTTGTCACCTATATAGATATTAGAAAGCATGGTTATCAACATTCCACGATTGATCTATTCATAATGCTGTCTCTTGTATTTATTAGCAGTTTATGTTTGTCAATCAAAATAAAAATGGTTTGTTTATGACATGGAAAACTCACATTTTCATATACCTTGTTCAACGGGTGGCTAAACTAAACCTAAAAATAAATAAATAAATAAAATATATATAAGCGTGAAACAAATTGAAGAAGAAAAAAAACCTGAGCATAATAGTCCCTTTAGACTCTGCGAGCAATTTGGTGGCCACCTAAATCAAAGGCCTTTGAATTTAATCCTTCCGATACTCAACTCCTCCAAAGTTGGATAATGAGTGGGTTTGATACTGAACTAGTCTCTGCCAAAAAAAAAGTTTCAATTTCTCAATAAACTGCTTCAAAAAAAATATAAAAAAAAAAAGAAACAAATGTAGATTAAGATATAAAAGGGAATTTTTTTTGCAAAAATGGATGACAGCTTCCAATGAGCTCTCTGTAAAGATAGTCAGAAGTGAGAGGAGAAATTTCACAAATGAAAAAAATAGAGAAACATGACAATAAATGAGTTTTCCCTTAATTAAACCGTACTGGTTCATACCTGAACGAGGAACAACTGTAGGCAGTAGCAGCTATGGCGATGACTGATTGGAGAACAAAGACAAAGGCAGTGTGAGGTTTTGGTGGCTAGGACACAATGAGATTGGGGGAAAAGAGAGAAAGGGGGGGACGGAGACGATTTAAGGTGTCGGTGCATGGGAGATGGAAAAAGAACCAAACCAAAAAAAACTCAAATGCTTAATAATAATAAGGAGGGAGATAAAAAAAGAAAAAAGGAGGGAGAGCAAAGTATGGCGCACTACTTTGCTACGTTGGCACAACTTCGTAGCAAATGTGGGCTGATTTAGTTGGGTTTGCCATAGTTATTATAACCATGGCTAAATAACTATGGCTAAAACCCATATTTTTGGTAGTGTAAACTCAAACTCTTTTGTATTTGTGCTTTGATTTCATATGTTTGCTTGAATATTATCAGTCTTGGCTTATTCATTTGTAAGTAAAAGTATTTAATTTTCTCTATCTATTCACCTCAATCAATCAATAGCTTAAACTAAAATTGATATTAAAGTGTTTTGTGAAAGAATTGCGAAAATATTTTATAAACTCAATTCACCACTCCCTCTTAAGTATTAAAGCCACTTGGTAACAAGTGGTATCAGAGTTAGACTCTTATGTAAAGAGCTTAGCAGCTTCAGGAGAAGTGCTGACTTCTTCAAATGGTTTTTCTTCAGAAAGTTCTTCTATAAATATACCACCATTTTTCAATGCGAATGGTTATGCATATTGGAAAGAAAGAATGAAAATTTTTATAGAAGCTATTAATCTAGATGTGTGGGATGCCGTTGAAAATGATCCATTTGTTCCCACATATATTGATAATGGTGTAAGAACTAATACACCAAGAAGTGAATGGATCGATAAAGATAAGAAAAAGGTTCAATACAATTTGAGAGCCAAGATCATTACCACATCCTTGGGTATAATGAGTTCTTTAGGGTGTCAAATTGTAAGAGTGTCTAAGAAATATGAGATACTTTACAAGTAACCCATGATGATACAAGTGAAGTAAAAAGATCAAGAATAAATACTCTCACTCATGAGTATGAACCTTTTAGAATGAACCAAGGAGAAAGCATTCAAGAAATGCAAAAGAGGTTCATATATATTATAAATCATCTTGCTTCATTGGGAAAAACATTTTCTAATAAAGACATTATTAACAAAGTTTTAAGGTGTTTGAGTAGGAATTAACAACTTAAAGTGACGGCTATTGCGGAGTCAAGAAATCTATCAACAATGACACTAGCCACTCTTTTTGGAAAGCTCTAAGAATATGAGTTGGAGCAAATAGGCTCAATCAAAATGAGGTGCATGACAAGAAAAAAAATGGGGATTACTCTCAAAGTCACTTCCTCCACAATTGATGATGATGATGAAGATGGCATAGAGAACCTTGAGCTAAATGAGGAGAATCTTAGTCTCCTTATAAGAAAGTTTGGAAGATTCCTTAAAAAGAAGGGAATTCAAATAAGGACACCTTTCATTCCAAAGAAGACTTATCATAAAGGGAAAGGAACCTCATCCACATCAACATGCTGCGAATATGAAAAATTAGGGCACATGAAGATGGAGTGTCTCATTTATCAAAAGAAGATGGAGAAGTTTGAAAAGAGACCTTCTAAAGAAAAGAAAGGAAAGAGATCCTACATTGTATGGGATGATAATGACATGGATTCCACGGATAACTCGGATAATGAGGAAGCCCATCTATGTCTTATGGCTAAAGGAGAAGAAGATGAAGAAAGTGACATGGAGGTAACTTCTTATAACCTTGACTCTTCACCTTCCTATAGTGAATTACAAGATGCACTTGGAGAGTTGCATGATGAGTCTATGAGACTCACAAAATTATTTTCTTCATGCAAGAAAATAATCTCCTCTTTGAAAAATAAAGTTTTTATTTTAAACAAGGAGATTGAAGAACTCAAAATTAAGAATGAGACTCTAAGACTAATTAATGATAACTCATCATGCATGACTTGTTCTTCATATAAAAATACATTCGCATCATCATCTTACTCATTATGTAAAGTATTTGAAAAAGAAATTGAGGATTTGAAAAACACTATTTCAAAATTCACATTTGGAAGAGATAACTTGAAAATATTCCTATGAAAACAAAGATGTGTTTTCCAAAAGGCCGGCTTAGGGTTCAATCCCAAAAACCAATAAAAGCTTTACAAAAATTTCTTTGTTTCCTCAAGTACTTCAAGTAGTCCCTTCATCAAATGCTTTTATTGTAGGAAGAAGGGGCATAGTGCTTCAACATGTAATGTTAGGAAGAACATCAACACCAAAGTTGGGACTAGAATAGTTTGGGTCCCCAAGGGTCCCCAAAGCTAACACACAAGGACCCAAGAAAATTTGGGTACTAAAGGTTAAAAACTAAAAGTGTGTTATAGGTGTGCTTGAAGACCAAAAGTTCAAATTGGTATCTTGATAGTGGTTGCTCCAAGCACATGACTGTAGATGACTCTGAGTTTTCCTTCTTGTCCCCAAGAAGCATGGGCATGTAACCTATGAAGACAACATTAAAAGAAAAATCCTTGGAGTTGGCAAAGTTAGTAAAATCCTTTCCTCTTTTGTTGAAAATGGTTTACTTGTTGAAGGGCTTTAACATAATTTGCTTAGCATTAGTCAATTGTATGATAAAGGAAATAGAGTTATATTTGATTATAATTGTTGCATAATTGAAGGAAAATATGATAAGCAAGTTAAGTTTGTTGGTCATAGGGTCAATAACATATATATGATTAGCCTTGTTGATATATCTTCAAATGATACGAAATGTTTTATAAGCAAGGAAGATGATTCATGGTTATGTCATAGAAGGATTGCTCATATTCAAATGGATCACTTAAATAAGTTGGTCTCAAAAGAGCTAGTAATTGGACTTCCCAAGCTCAAAGTTAAAAAAGATAAACTATGTGGTGCATGTCAAAAAGGAAAATAAGTAAAGGCCTCTTTTAAAGTTAAAAGTGTTGTTTCAAATAGTAGACCTTCACAACTTTTGCACATAGATCTTTTAGGTCCCTCCAGAATAATGACCTTTGGTGGGAATTACTATGCATTAGTGATTGTGGATGATTTTTCTAGGTTTACATAGACATTATTTCTATCTCATAAATATGATGTCTTTCAATCCCTTAAAAAACTTTCCAAAGTTATCCAAAATGAAAAAGGTTTTTGTATTGCATCCAAAAGAACTGATCATGGCGGTGAGTTTGAAAACCATGAGTTTGAAACCTTTTGTGATGAACATGGCATTGAGCATAATTTTTCTACTCCTAGAACTCCACAACAAAATGGAGTTGTAGAAAGGAAAAATAGATCTTTAGAAGAAATGACAAGAACTATGCTCAATGAGGCTAACATTCCTAAGTATTTTTGAGCGGATGCAATAAGTACTGCTTGTTATGTTATGAATAGGGCCCTAATGAGGTCAATTTTAAAGAAAACCCCTATGAGTTATACAAAGGAAGGAAGCCAAATGTTTCACACTTTCATATTTTTGGATGTAAATGATTTGTTCTAAACAATGGAAATGATAACCTATGGAAGTTTGATGCTAAATCAGATGAAGGTATATTTCTTAGCAATTTTATGCATAGTAAAGCTTTTAGAGTTTACAATAAAAAAACTATGACCATAGAAGAGTTCATTCATGTTGCATTTGATGAAACTAACCTAGATGGACCGAGAAAGGATTTGGTTGATGATGTTGTAGAATTCTTGGCAAGAACACACTTGGAGAATAAGGAAAAAGAATTCAAGAAGCAAGAAGAAAGCCCATTTGATCCCTGAAGGCAAGAGGATTCACAAATCATTGACCTTCCCAAGGAATGGAGGACATCAAGAATTATCCTCTTGACAAAGTGATAGGTGATGTATCAAAAAGGATAACTACTTGTAACTTGTAACACCCTCTTTTTACACGTTAGGCTTGTATAAGGTTACAGAGGTAGCTTAATACTTGTTCAACATGTTCGTTAAATTTTGTGACATTTTGAGTTAATTTAGGTACTTTGCCACAACACAGAATGTGCAAAATGACTATTTTAACTCAGAAAATAGCATAAATATGTAATTAAAGGAAATAAATATGGAAAGTACATTCTAGGTTACAAATGTGTGAAAAAGGATGTGGTTAAATTTTTAGGGCAAACAGAGTCAGTTTAGTATTTTTTAAGGATACGGTTGAGTATTTAAGTACCAAATTGAGGTACAACAAATATGAAAATTTATGGAAATGATGAAACAAGAAATTAAATAAATCTTACGATTTATTTTAAGGTTGTTGGAAGTTATAGGAAACTTGATTTAATTAAATCAAATTATTTTTAACATATACAAATTTCAGTGAAAGGATAATTTTGCCCTTAATATAATCTTTTAGAAAGATGAGATTTCTCTCATCTTTCTCATTTCTCTTCTACGTCTCCAATAGAGGAAAAATGAAGGAAAGAAAATAGAGAAAGAAAAGGGGAAATAGGGAAGGAAAAAGAGAAAAAGAAAGAGAAGGAAGAAGTGGAAGAGAAAGGAGAGCTTGGAGCCTCCATGGCCATCTTCAAGACCTTGAGGTAAGGAGTTTTTTTTCATCTCTTTTCTTCTTTATATTTATACCTTCAAATCTGAAAATTTGATGGTTAATTGAGATTATGGTTGATAGTGGGTTATATAGTTGAGGAATTTCAATAAGCTTTGGTGGTTATTTTTGGTTGAGATTTGATAAATGAGTGTAAAACCTCTATTTGTTTCTTGACTTGAAAGTGGATCTTTAAATGTTTGTTAATGAAAACTTGTTAGTTTGATGAGATTTTGAGTTGGGAATGAATTGTATATGAGTTAAGTTTTGGATTGGATTGAAAAATTGGCTTGTGGTTGTGTTTTTCATGTTTCTAGAAAAACTAGAAACTTAAACTAGAGCCGCGACACTCCAGGGGTAGAAGTTGCGGCACTCCACTTTCAAGAAGTAGGAAATGCTTCCCGAGAAGCTAAGGCCACGACACTGAAGAAAGGGAGTCGCGACCCTCTATTAAAAACATGCTAAAATGCTTGTTTTGATGAATTTTGCTATGTAATGCATTATGTATTGTTAATAAATGATGTAATGGGACATATTAAGGTTTGATTGATGATATGATAAGGGTGTAATATGAACTTTGATTTGTTTAGTTGGGAAATTGATTTCCAATGTAATGTTATGTCAAATTGATATATTTAAAATATGTGCTTCAATGTTTATACTTTGTAAGAAATTAATAATCACCAAGATGATTAAGATGCTAAATGAGGAATTGAGCCATGATATGATGTGAAGTAGAGAAGCATATTGATTTATATATGTTATCAAATGATGTTGATGAGCATAATATTAGAAAGCAATATAAAAGGAATGATAAAGGTAGATGAGGGTGAATGAGTCACTCTCTACAAGCATATATGATAATGTAAAAAGAGAAAGTTTAATGATTATGGTATTGCTTCCTTATTATATAATGAAAAATATGATTAAGTAAAAGTTAAAGAATGAAATATTTTTAATATATTATGCATGATTTACTTTCAAACTTGTTATTTGGTGTTTCTATGTATTGTAAACTTATGACTTAGACAAAAGGGCTCCAAGTTCCAAAGTTATAAATATTTGGTAGTGCAAGGAACAAAAAGGTGTCCTGCCTACCCAGAAAACAATAGAAGGAACAAAAGGGCTTCATGGAACAAAAGAACTTCTTGGAAATAATCAAATAACATGTGTTTTCTAAAATAAAATCTTTTAATAGAATCATTACATGAGCATACTTTATGGTTCTCATTAGGCATAATCATACATTATCATGCATTGCATAAAATTGACAATTGTATGGGCAATTGTCTTGTTTTTATCAAATGAGAAGATTAAGTATAAAACCTAGTTAGAAAAGGTTGAGAATAATACTTAAGTGAGTTGGTAATGTTCATGGTATGATGATATATGTTTAAAGTAAAAGTTATTCAAATATGTTGTTATGTTTTAATGAAATTGATTACTACCATAGCTGTTACGAAAGAATGTGTTGATTTATATGTAGAATTTCTTTGTATTGATTAATTATTTTTAGTAACTAAATGAATTGCCTGCTTTGGGAAGGGCAATGACTGAGATTTAACTTATGCCACCTTTCCAAATGATTAAGTACAATTTGTGTTTTTTCCCAAAGCAGTTGGATTTACTATGATGTTACGATTTCAAACTTACTACTGAGAATTATTAATTCTCACCCCAATTTTTGTTTTATGTTTTTCATGATAAATCCAACAAATGATCAAAGCAATCGCAAGGCAAGGCGATGAAGATTTAGTTAAGTTGTTAATGTAATAATTTTGGTTATGTATTTATATTAATGGCTCTGTAATTAAGTTTATATAATTAGTTTTGTAAAGGTTTGCAAACTCAGACATATCAGATAGATTTATGTTAAAGAGCAAGTTTCTTGAGGTGTAAAATGTCTTACTCTCTTACTTTTGTAAAGGCTCTATATATTTATTCATTAAATAGATATTGAACAGGTTGTACATTTACGCTTAAGCTATAAAGTGACATACTTAATTCTATTTACTTAGTATATTTAAGGTATACTATGGTATATAGAATTAGGGTGTTACATTTTGGTATCAGAGCAGTTCTTCCTGTTGAGCCAGGGAATTGACTGACTATGCTTTTGAGCCTGATTAGTTGCTTTTGTTTGTGTTGTGCATTCTTTTATCTCAATGTGAGATATATGAATAGAATTGCATGATAGCTTTAGGATTGGATGTTAATAATTACTAGCACACTGTTAGATGATATCGAGTTTGGCCAACTCAATATGTAATATTCGGTGTGAACAAAAAATTATAACACCTCCTAAATGAATATGGGAGAATAGGAAAACTTTTTGAAAGGGTAATTGTGATATCTCTCAGATAGTTAGGCCGTTGATGGAAGTGATGAGAGATCACAGCGCCACAACTGGAGAACAAACAAAAGTTATTAATAGAATGATGTGGAAGCAAACTAAGGCTATTAGTAGCATGATGAAAAGAATGAAATCAAATTCATCAGTTGAGGATGACAAGAATGATTTTGGAAAGAAGGTACAAAATAAAGTTAGTAGTTAATTGATGTTGCTTTCTCAATGATGTGATAAGAATAGAAAAGCTCAAGGTTTGAATGGTGAATATGATAAAAGAATTAAAGAACTAAAATGTCAGCAAGAAACATGTTTCAAGGTTTTTGAGGACACACAATTAGCTTAAATGCTAAAGTTTTATAATAGAGAGGCTAAGAGCAAGGAAGAAGATATTCTAGGTAATAAGTTATCCAGACAAATAAAAGGTGTCATTTGTTTCTTTATGCTAAAGGGAGAAATGACGCATGGTGGATGGGTTTGAGATGATTAAGGGAAATTGTTGGTATATAGATGAATTGGAAGAGATTTAGAATGACCTCTTTGGATAAATATTTCTTGAAGAATAAGCAAGAAGACAAGAAAAATGGAATTCTTGAATTGAAGTAATGTAGTGTGTCCATAAGGTAATATGAAATAGTAGTTTGGTATATAGTAATGAGTTTATTTTGATGCTCGAAGTAAAATCATGATTTAGTGAAGTTGAATTGTGAGTTATGAAATTCACTAGAGATGATACTTGTAATATGTTGAGAGAACTAAGATGGCGATATGTTTGAAAAAAATAAGTTAAGATGGTGGCAATTGTTATAACAGAACAGGTTGCTATTGTTAATAAGATTTTTGTTAGGATGGAAGCCAATCCACCTCTACAAATGAGATTAGGATTCCCATGATTATCTGGAGCTTGAAAGCATAAATTTGTTATTAATCAGAAAATAATACAATATAGTGATAGACAAGGAACAAAGTGAATCAGTATAGTCTCTAAAAGAGTAAAAAGGTTAGATATTGAAGTTAGATTTCAATTTCTATAAATAAAGGAAAGCAAGTTCAAGTTGGAATATGGAGTCAGAAGTGTGCGAAATATGAAAAGTAATATGAAAGTAAGTCAAGTTGATAGGTCGGTTAGTATGTTATACATACAGTAAACCACAAGATTAAATGAAGGATTGTCTATGAGGGATTATTTATCAAGATAAAGAGTATGATTTTCCAAACCGTTTTGAGACAAACATTTTTTAAGGTTACAATTTTTGAAGATCTAAATTGAGTTATGTTTTTTGAAGATATAATGGTAAAGATATGTTTGTAAATATAGAAACATTCATCAGAGTTGTTGTTTCTACATGAGATGTAATGTCGTTAAATACTATAGAGTTAAGAAATTGGTATAGAATGGAAAGAATAGGAAAGTTGTCATCTTGAAGTTTCGAGCTTATTTCTCTATAGTATTCTTTTCGATCAGATCAAGTGGTAATTCAAATAGAATAATACCTAAAGTTGTAACTTTGGAGGTATCAATTGGTTAAAATTGCAAGTTTTCAAAGATACATCAACTGTGAAAGGGAACGACAATTGTATTTTGAATGAAATTTTCATGAGCCATGTGTATGTCACTACTATGTTTCTTCAAATGGGAGATTGAGGTTCAAGGATATAACGCACAGACACACCCTCATTAATCTTTAAGTGATAACAATGTTTTGGTTGTTAATTTGTTGATGAAAGGAATTTTAAGACCGGTGTTCATGAAGCTAATGCTTTTTATAGGAAAATTGGAAAGGAAGAAGGACCCAAGGACTTCTCTTGTGAAATGTTATTGTGTTAGAATGAAATTATATTATTTTGAAAATGAGATGGCATTTTACATTTTGTCAAATAAGACAATGTTTGAAACTAGATCTTTAGCTATGCTTGCGTACATGTTAGCTACTGTGGACAAGTATATGGCTAGGGTTTTTCCATTCTATTAAAATTGTAACACTCAGAATTGACTTGATAACTATAAATGTTTAAACTATTGAAGATGTATACCTCTAGGATGAAAATTGCAACATTGTACATGACAAGGAGGAACCACGTATTCATATGGATGGAAATTAGGTTGTCTTAGAAAGCTTAGCAAATGTTTTGTTCTTGCAATATGTCAGAAGAAAGGGACTCAAAGGATAAATAAACAAATTAAGGAAATTCATAATCTAGTTGAACTTTTAAGGCAATGGGTAAAGTAGAGTATTAGTGGAGGAGTTTAATAAGACTATTGGAAGTTGCACGTACTTATGTAACGTGGGAGGCATTCAAAGAGACTTTCTTAAACAAGTGTTTTCTAAGAAATATATAAGATAATGAAGAAGTGGAATATGTTTGAAACTAAATAAGGGGGCATGTCCATTGTATAATATGAAATAAAGGGAAGTTTGGAGAACTTTTCAAGTTTTCCTCATATGTTAGGATTAATCCAAGCGAAAACTAAAGTGTGTCAAGTTTGAATCTAGATTGCAGGGATAGAAAACAAGAGATTTGCCAGGCTTATGGAGATTAGGGATTTTTTTCACCTTAGCTAGGAAGTATAAAGTTTCACATTAAGAAGAACATCACGAATCTTCAAAAGAAGAAAAGGATAGACGATGAGGATAAAGAATATGATTTTACACCCAATGAATTACAAAAATGGAAACTATGAAGCCTAAATACTTTAAAGGTGGAAGAAGATGACATGAGGACAAACTTTGTTTGTTATATTATGAGTGCAATCAACTAGGGCTTTATGTTGGTAGGTGTCAGTAAAGGCAGAAAGTTATACCCAATCCTAGACTATAGGTTCTAGGAAGGGTATATACTTTAAGAAGGTAAGAAAGGAAGTTTAATCTTCTGACTCTTTACAAGGTAACTCTCATCAGAAATGAAAAAATATGTATATCTAAGTTTGGTTAAAGGTTGGAATGGATGAGATGGATACAATGAAAGAGAAACTGTTACAATTATCTAAACTATTAATATGAGCAACTAAATTTTGGGGAAAAAATTTTAAAAAGGAGGGGAAAATTGTTACACCCTCTTTTTACACATGTTAGGCTTGTATAAGGTTACAGAGGTAACTTAATACTTGTTTAACATGTTTGTTAAATTTTATAACATTTTGAGTAAATTTAGGCACTTTGTCACAATACAGAACGTGCAAAATAGCTATTTTAACTCAGAAAATAGCATAAATATGCAATTAAAGAAAATAAATATGGAAATTTCATTTCAAGGTTACAAATGTGTAGAAGAGGATGTGGTTAAAGTTTAAGGTCAAATGGTGTCAGTTTGGTGTTTTTAAAGAAACCAAGTAAGTATTTAAGTACTGGATTGAGGTACAACAGATATAGAAATTTATGAAAATGATGAAACAAGAAATTAAATGAACCCTACGATTTATTCAAAGGTTGTTGAAAGTTAGGAAATTGATTTAATTAAATCAAAGTGTTCTTAACAAATACAAATTTAAGTAAAAAGACAATTTTGCCCTTAGTATAATCTTTTAAAAAGATGAGATTTCTTTCATCTTTCTCATTTCTCTTCTATATCTCCAGCAAAGGAAGAATGAAGGAAAGAAAATAGAGAAAGAAAAGGGGAAAGAGGGAAGGAAATGGATAAAAAGAAAGAGAAGGAAGAAGTGGAAGACGAAGGAGAGCTTGTGTTAGCCAGGGTAACCATCACCCAAAAGGGGGGGTGAATTGGGCGATTACAGATTTTAAAACAACTTTGAGAAATTATACATTTTCATATTTTCAATCAATACATGCAGTGGAATATGTTTAACAAAGATACAACTATTATAGATTACCTAAATACAACTTGAGTTATGGGATAAATCAAGCAAATAGGCTAGATATCAAATTCAACTCAAGCATATATAATTAAAGCACAAATATAAAAGAGATAGAGTTGAGAAAAGCAAACACAGTATTTATCCTGGTTCAACCACCAACCACTTGTGGCCTACGTCCAGTCCTCACGTAAAACTACCTGAGATTTTCCACTATCATATTAGGCTTGAACAGGTGCCTGCTACCTTTATAAATTAGAGCACTCTTCACATCTTGGGATACCTTACCCTTGTGTTTGAGCCTCGACAGTCAGGGATACCTCACGCTTACAATTTCTTTGAGAGATACCTTACCCTCTTTACAATGAATCAAGATATAGAAGAAAAAAGAAACTTTCACAACAGTAAATGATACAAATTGAAGCACTATGAAGCTTTTTCAGAATATATCAAATTTTGATGAAAAAGAGCACAAGAAATATGTAAAAATATGAAACATAAATCAAAACATAAGAGAATGGTTTTAGATGATTGGATGCATGTAAAAGAAGACCACAAACCATGTATTTATAGAGTTTTTTGAAAAAAAGTAGTTAGGTATCATTTATTTCATCATTAAATGCATAGAAAACTAGTCGTTGTGTGTTTTTGCTCATGTTTATTTGAATAGCATATGTGTTATTCGAATAACACTTCAAAAAACACATTCTGGAACATTTTCTAGGTGTTTTATTCAAATAAATATATGATTATTCGAATAAACCACTCTGTTTTTGAAATCTGAATTTAAATAGTCATAATTTCATCTTTTCTCATTCGTTTAAAGCAAATGACCACTCATTGGAAAGATATTTGAGTCTATTTTCAAATGAAATAAGTTTTAGAAACAAATTCAAAGTATTTTGAAAGTTATGATCAAAAGAGTAACTAAATGTCAGTTTTGTAAAACTCAAAGTTGACTATTTTCATAATTTTGAACTACCACCATGACTAGCTTTTCAAAACTTATTTGTTGGGTATTTTAGCATGTGAAAAAATATTTGTAAAGATTTAAAAATATATTTGAGATAGCTAGAAGGCTTCTTACATAAAACATGTTAAGTCCTATAAGCTATACCATTTAATCTTTCTTTGGACTTGGTCTTTGACATGACTTTGTTGTTATCAAAATCTTCATGAAATAGGCAAGCACATTCTCCTTGAGTTGAACATAATTGAGATCTTTGCTTTCTTGTTGCAATGCTCACTTTTGTACTTAGATTATCCAACAAAGTATTACTCACTTAAAACATAGTAAATCCAAACTTATAATTCAATATCTTCATATAAACTATTAAGTACATCTATGTAGCATAAGTATCATTCTTTTTGTCTTGTATTGGTCATCATCAAAACTTAACATATTAAATCATTGGGGAAAACTTATTTCCACAATCTTTCCCTTTTTTATGATGACAAATTACCAAAGAAAAATATATTAATCAATATAAGCATATCAAACAATAAGCACAAGAACATATTTTTCTTTCCAATTCTCACTCACCCTATTTGACATCAACAAAAGGGCTTAGGAAGGAAAGATCATAATTTCTCTCCCCCTATAGATAAAACTTATGTCGCCAAAAAGAGTAGGATCATCAAAACCAAAAACTTCTTCAAGTTATTCAAAACATTATTATCTTCCCATGTTCAATTCTACATATGATTCAAGAAGGGAGAGATGAAACAAGCATGCTTTCAAGATATAAAAGATTATTCATACAATACTTGTCATATTTTGGTACATCAACATTTAGCGTATGATAGCAATAAAATACTCTATATAATCAAACAAGAATGTAAGCTAAAAGATATAAACAACTTAAGAGCTAGGCTCCCACTCATTGAAGCACAAGATGCATAAAGTGAAATATATATGCCAAAACCATGTAAGCACATTACCATAAAGTAAAGCGAGGCAAATGATACTTATTCTTAATCCATCAATCAAAAACCATTTTAAAACTTCTCCCCCTTTCAAAAAGAATTTTATAAGGGCACATTAAATTTTCAAAAGTATTTTAAGGCATCATTCAAGTTTATCAAGAAACACATGATCATCATCAAAACTTATATAGACATTTTGGGCAAACAATGATCATGTTAGGCATGTTGAGGCATAACAAAACTCTCTACTTCTCCAAATATCACATGATATTCAATTTAAAGCATAAATAAGGATAATAGATTGATATCACCAAAAGTGTACTCTTTGAGTTTTTTGTAGGTGACACTAACTTTCATGTCTCAAGGCTCCTTGAGAATGTTGTGATTCTCTATGTCATTGTTTTTATATTTTCACCATTCTTGGAGAACTTGGACCACTTCAATATTTTTTAACCTCAAGATGCATAGTTGTATTTCACTTCACTGCATGCTTGAGCTAATAGTCTCCCTACAACACAATTCAAAGTATTTTCTTTGGTATCCAGTAATTTTGGATCCATAGAGGTTAGTCATTGATTATTAATTCATTATTCTCTCATAAAGATCAATTTTTACATAGTATGTAAATTGTGCACAATAAATTTAAATAATCAATTACCCTTAAGCACCAAGCCAATAACATCCTTACTTTTATGATATATAGACAATTTAAAGCATAGAAAGCATACATAGTCATAGAATACCTTACGATCAAGAAATATGCAAAATAGTGAGCAAATGGTGTAACAAGAAAGAACATAATCATGTGTTGTATATAATATTTAACTTTTACTAAGTATACATGATTCTATCATTTACATAAGGCCTACAAGGAATATACCTCATATTCATTGTCTCTTTAAGTGAATGTGCATAAGAGGTAAAGGTTTTTGATACCTTGGCTTTGGTAATCAACGAAATACTTTTTCTTACCCAATGCTTCTCTTTTAGAGTCTTGAACTTTACAAGTTCTACATTTTGTACTTGAGAAACTTTGGTTGAAGTCATCTTCCTTATTTGACCAAAGTTTCTACCATTGAGCTTTGAGAGTATTCTCTTTGATGATTCCTCTTTCCTTTAACTAATTAGTCCATCCTTTCGAGAAGTTTTCTACATAACTGAAACACTAGGAGGACATATTGGTACCCATTTCATTTTGAGTCCTTGAATGTTAGTACTACATCCTTTCAGACTTTTAGGAACCCACACCATGTTATTTCTCATATAAGGATTTCTTCTATAATTGCATAAATGAGAAATATATCCTAGATGACCACAAAAATTACAAACTATTGAATTTAATGATGACTTAGTCCTTTGAAGATCATTTTTGGAAAACTTAAGTCTTTTCTTGTTATTACATTTTATGTTATTTTTGCCATAAGCCTTACTTGAATTTCCATGTAGAATAACATCAATTTCATTCTTATTAACAAACGTGGAATGTAAACAATTAGAATCATTAGCTTTGGCAAATTCGGAATATAAGTCATTAATTTGATTTTCTAAATTAATGCACTTTTTACAAGAAGTTGGGGTTTTACATTTCAAAAGTATTTTCTCATCAAGAAAATCATATTTATTTTTCAAAGTCTTAATTTCATTTTTAATGGAGCAAATGTTTTCCAAAGAAGATAAGTTTTTATTTTCTAAATTCAACAAACCATCATACAATTCATCATATGCATATTGTAACTCATAATAGGAAGGACTATAATCAAGATAAGTATCATTTGCCTCAAAGTTCTTTGGAGTCAAGTAGGAAGTTGTCTCAATTTCTCGCATCATTGACTCTTCATGGGAATCATCATCCTCATTCTTTCCCATTAAAGCTTCAAGAGTATATACCATTTGGTTTTGCTTTGCCACCTCTTCAAACTAAACATCATTTTGAGGATATTTTTCATAACAAGATTCCTTCAATGGCTTTTGCTCTTCTTGCTCTTTATATACAACTTTATGCAAAAAATATTGTTAGCAAAATAGATAGCATCAAGAGCATCTCATATATCTTTAGCATTAAAGCAACTCTTAATTTTAGCATAAGCTTCATCATTCAAACCACTTCTTAAAATTTGCATAGCTCTAATGTTTAAGGAAAAATATTTCTTGTCATAACTATTCCAAGTTTGTTTTGATTTGCTAGTAAACAAATCCATTTAGTACAACATCCCATAAATCCAAATTAATAGATTGCATAAAAAACTTTATTCTAGTTTTCCAATAAACAAAATGCACACCTTCAAAAAATGGTAGTTTATCAATTTCTAAACCTTCCATTTTGAAAAGCTTTTAATGCTTGCCAACAAACAAGGATCTTTAACTCTAAGTAGTTAAGCTTTCAACAGAGCACGAAGCTCTAATACCACTTGTTAGCCATGGTAACCATCACCCAAAAGGGGGAGTGAATTGGGTGATTACAGATTTTTAACACAACTTTGAGAAATTATGCATTTTCATATTTTCAATCAATACATGCAGCGCAATAAGTTTAACAAAGATAAAACTATTGTAGATTACCTAAATATAACTTGAGTTATGGGATAATTCAAGCAAATAAGCTAGATATCAAATTCAACTTAAGCATATATAATTAAAGTACAAATGTAAAGGAGATAGACTTGAGAAAAGCAAACACAATATTTATCCTAGTTCAGCCACCAACCATTTGTGGCCTACGTCCAGTCCTCAAGTAAAACCACCTGAGATTTTCCACTATCACTTCAGGCTTGAACAAGTGCCTACTTCCTTTACAAATTAGAGCACTCTTCACACCTTGGGATGCCTCACCATTGTGTTTGAGCCTCGACAGTCTGGGATACCTCACGCTTACAATTTCTTTGAGGGATACCTTACCTTCTTTACAATGAATCATGATATTGAAGCACTATGAAGCTCTTTTAGAATATCTCAAATTTTGATGAAAAAGAGCACAAGAAATATGTAAAAATATGAAACACTAATCAAAGCATAAAAGCATGGTTTTAGATTGTTGGATGTATGTAAAAGATGACCCAAAACCATGTATTTATAGAGTTCTTTGAAAAAGAGTCATTGGGTATCATTTATTTCATCATTAAATGCATAGAAAACTAGTCATTGTGTGTTTTTGCTCGTGTTTATTCTAATAACATATGTGTTATTCGAATAATACTTCAAAAAACACATTCTGGAACATTTTCTAGGTGTTTTATTCGAATAAATATATGATTATTCAAATATCTGGTTTTGAAATCTGATTTTAAATAGTCACAACTTCATCATTTCTCATTCGTTTAAGGCAAATGCCACTCATGGGAAAGATATTTGAGTCTATTTTCAAATGAAATAAGTTTCAGGACAAAACTCAAAGTATTTTAAAAGTTATGATCAAAAGAGTAACTAAATATCAGTTTTGCAAAACTCAAAGTTGACTATTTTCATAGTTTTGAACTACCACCATGACTAGCTTTTCAAAACTTATTTGTTGGGTATTTTAGCATGTGAAAAAACATTTGTAAAGATTTAAAAACATATTTGACATATCCATAAGGCTTCTTACATAAAACACGCTAAGTCCTATAAGTTATACTATTTAATCTTCCTTTGGACTTGGTCTTTGACATTACTTCGTTGTTATCAAAACCTTCATGAAATAGGCATGCACGTTCTCCTTGAGTTGAACATAATTGAGATCTTTGCTTTCTTGTTGCAATGCTCACTTTTGTACTTAGACTATCTTACAAAGTATTATTCACTTAAAACATAGTAAGCCCAAACTCATAATTCAATATCTTCATATAAACTATTAAGTACATCTATGTAGCATAAGTATAATTCTTTTTGTCTTATATTTATCATCATCAAAACTTAACATATTAAATAATTGGGGCAAACTTATTTCCACAATCTCCCCCTTTTTTATGATGACAAATTACCAAAGAAAAATATATTAAGCAATATAAGCATATCAAACAATAAGCACAAGAACATATTTTTCTTTTCAATTCTCACTCACCCTATTTGACATCAACAAAAAGGCTTAGGAAGGAAAGATCATATTTTCTCTCCCTTTATAGATAAAACTCATGTTGCCAAAAAGAGTAAGATCATCAAAACCAAAAACTTCTTCAAGTTATTCAAAACATAACTATCTCCCCATGTTCGATTCTACATATGATTCAAGAATGGAGAGATGAAACCAGCATGCTTTTAAGATATAAAAGATTAGTCATACAATACTTGTCATATTTGATACATCAATATTTAGCGTATGATAGCAATAAAATACTCTATATAATCAATAAAGGATGTAAGCAAAAGATATAAACAACTTAAGAGCTAGGCTCCCCCTCATTGAAGCACAAGATGCGTAAAGTGAAATATATATGCCAAAACCATGTAAGCACATTACCCTAAAGTAAAGCAAGACAAAAGATACTTATTCTTAATCCATCAATTAAAAACCATTTTAAAACTTCTCCCCCTTTCAAAAAGAATTTTATAAGGGCACATTAATTTTTCAAAACTATTTTAAGTTATCATTCAAGTTTATCAAGAAACACATGATCATCATCAAAACTTATATAGACATTTTGGACAAACAATGATCATGTTAGGCATGTTGAGTCATAACAAAACTCCTTACTTCTCCAAATATCACATGATATTCAATTTAAAGCATAAATAAGGATAATAGATTAATATCACCAAAAGTGTACTATTTGAATTTTTTGTAAGTGACTCCAACTTTTATGCCTGAAGGCTCCTTGAGAATGTTGTGATTCTCTATGTCATTCTTTTTATGTTTTCACCATTCTTGGAGAACTTGGACCACTTCAATTTTTTTTAACCTCAAGTAGCATAGTTGTATTTCACTTCAATGCATGCTTGAGCTAATAGTCACCCTACAACACAATTCAAAATATTTTCTTTGGTATCCTGTAATTTTGGATCTATAGAGGTTAGTCATTGATTATTAATCCATTATTCTTTCATAAAGATCAATTTTTCCATAGTAAGTAAATTGAGCACAACAAATTTAAATAATCAATTACCCTTAAGCACATTGACAATAGCATGCTTACTTTCATGATATATAGACAATTTAAAGCATAGAAAGCATACATAGTCATAGAATACCTTATGATCAAGAAATATGCAAAATAATGAGCAAAGGGTGTAACAAGAAAGAACATAATCATGTGTTGTATATAATATTTAACTTTTACCAAGTACACATGATTCTATCCTTTACCTAAGGCCTGCAAGGAATATACCTCATATTCATTGTCTCTTTAAGTGAATGTGCATAAGAGGTAAAGGTTTTTGATACCTTGGCTTTGGTAATCAAGGAAATACTTTTTCTTACCCAGTGCTTCTCTTTAAGTCTTGAACTTTACAAGTTCTACATTTTGTACTTGAGAAACTTTGGTTGAAGTCATCTTCCTTATTTGACCAAAGTTTCTACTATTGAGCTTTGAGAGTATTCTCTGTGAATGCATGTGTCTTGAAGCATGTCAAATGGTTTTTGATGATAACAAAGACAAAGATGAAGATCAAAGAGCGAAAGAGCAAACCAAGATCAAAGGAAGAAATCAAGAGGTTTAGATATAGGCATTATAGCACATCAATGTTAAATGCTCCCAAGATATCTCAAATGGTTTTTCAAAAATGATTTGAATCAATATGGCTTTCAAAGATCAATTCCTAAAAGAGAATTTCTTTTACCTTGGATCATGCCAAATAATGTTCTATACTTGTTTAATCCATGTTTTCTAAAGTTAGGAATGATTTAAATCATTTTAAGGCTTGAAAAATGAGTTTAAAGTTTAGTGTAATCGATTACCAAGGTTTAGTAATCGATTACAAGCCAAATTTTACATAAGAAGCCATGTAATCGATTACATCAATATTGTAATCGATTACCAAAAATCGAGAACGTGTAATCGATTACACCAAGTCATGTAATCGATTACCATGTTCCCAAAAGCCAAGAACACGACCAAAAGGGCCATGTAATCGATTACATCAATACTATAATCGATTACCAAAAAAAACTCGAGAGAACGTGTAATCGATTACACCAAGTCATGTAATCGATTACCATGTTCCACTAAAAACCAAGAACACGACCAAAAGGGCCATGTAATCGATTACATCAATATTGTAATCGATTACCATGAAGTCGAGGGGCATGTAATCGATTACACAGTCATGTAATCGATTACCACAAGCCCAAAAAGCCAAGAACACGTTGTATTTTTCATCATTAAATGCATGTAATCGATTACCAAAGGCTTGTAATCGATTACCAAGGTTCTTCAAAACATGCCCAACGGCTATATTGAATGCATTTAATGCTTGGCTTTAACCACCCCCAATGCTCTTTTTTTCAATGAATGGGCTTTAAATACAATGGTCAGCATCATTAAGGTTGTTCTTGAACCTAAAAACATCATAGCAACACATCATACGAGAATCAAACTCAAATCTTTCTTGCTCGTTTTTGTCCAATCTTTGAGATATCTTTGTGAGCATTATTAGAACTTCAATTTGTATCATCTACTCTAGTGAGAGCTTCTCAAATTCAATCTTAATTGCTTGTATAAGATAGAGGGTGAGGCATCCACTCAATTTGTAAAGCAGGTGAGGCATCCCTTTGTTTGAAGAGACTCAAGCTTAAGGGTGAGGCATCCCAAGGAGTTGAGGGCTCAAGTTTGTAAAGGTATTCAAGCACCTATTGAAGCTTGAAGATATAGTGGAAAATCTCAAGTTGTTGCTTGGGAATTATGGGCCAAAACCATGTACGTAGATCACAAGTGGATTGGTGATCGAACCAGGATAAATGATTGAGTTTGTTTTCTCTAAACCCTTCTCTTTATATTTGTGCATTGCTTATACTCTTACTTGATTACTTCTCTCTTGGTTGGTTATTAAGCAATATACATTGTTCTTATCAATTCATTCATTTCAATTAGTCAATAGCTTCAACGAAAATCAATAATCAAGTGTTTTGCGAAAGAATTGCGAACTTGTTTTACAAACTCAATTCACCCCCCCTCTTGAGTATTGAAGCCACTTGGTAACATTCTCCTTGATGATTCCTCTTTCCTTTAATTAATTAGTCCATCCTTTCGAAAAAATTTATGCATAATTGAAACATTAGGAGAATATTTTGGTACCCACTTTATTTTGGGTCCTTGAATGTTAGTACTGTTAACACTCCAAAATTTAGCTATTTGACAGTAATGACAGAATCGTATTATTTTATGATTTTTGTATGCTGTAAAATTATTTTTACTATTCCGTGACTGTATTTGATCATTTTGTGTGATTTGTTCCGAGTCCAGAAAATAATAATTTTTAGGCCCGAAAAAATCTTTACGTATTTATTCGGAGATGGGGAATCTTACTAAACCTAATTTTGAGAGATACGTGACATAATCTTTTAATTTTTAAAAATTATCTATAAAATAAAAATATATTGTATTTTTATTTTACAGCGGACAAATATTTACTGACTTGTAAGCAGTGATATTTTGTTTATTGAGTAATAATTTCTGTAGTAATTGTCTGGAAAATATTTTCTGTGAACCAATAGGATTTAGTCAAAATAGGTTGCTTGAATTTCTAAACCAATAGGAAGATGTCAATAAAAATGGTTAGACTAGTTAGTTAGAAACTAGATGACTTAAACTAAGTTAGCCTAAACTTAACTAAGTTAATCTAAAAAGCCTAAGTAGTAACTAAATGGAGCAAACCTAGTTTGCTACTCTTTAGAACCTTAGTTACAAGAAGGTTCTAGCATATTCAAGAATGATTAATGCCTATTGTAACTAGATAGTTAGTCAGTAACTAAGTAGTTAGCAAAAAAGCTAGAAAACCTAACTAAGTTAGTTTAATTTGGTTATGACACAATTCAATTAGAAACTTAGTTAGTATTCTATTAATTCCATAGTTAGGAAACTTCAAGAACTTGATGACTCAAGTTGTCTAAGCCTATAGAAAACAAGCTTGGAGGCAGAGGCTTTGAAGATCAACCATTGATTCAATCTATGGCTCTTGAAGCCTCAAAAAGTGGCTAGATGAATTTAGACACTCTCTTGGTGTCTAAGGGGGGTTCACAGTTTAGGCTTTAGGAGAAGCAAAGTAAGACTCTTCATTCATTTCATTTCATCTTCATCATCTTCCTAAAGCAAGTTTCACAAAATTCTCTCTATTTCTCTCTAGAACACCTCACGGTCACACCATTCCATACCATCACCCAACCTTCAATAATTTACACCAACCATATTTCTTGAATCCTTACCTTATTTCAAGACACTTTGTAGTTGAAGTCTTGATTAAAATTATCCATCTTCAAGGAGTTCTTTCAAAGCCAAAACTACACACAAAAACTCTCATCTTTTCCTTTCTTTTGATACCACACGGCCAAGGTGCCCAAATACCATATCCAACCTTCTATAATACCATCCAAACATAGATCTTGAATCTAGATGCAAATCCAAAGAACTTTCATGTTGAGACTTTCTTCTAAATCCATCATCTTCAAGTATTTTTCCTAAGCGCAATTTTGAAGGCTTTTGAGGTGAAGTTCTTGATCTTCATCTTTAATCTTGTTTCAAAGTTCTAAACCATGATTTGAATCCATGGTTGCCTTAGTTAAGCTTTAGATATTAATATTACATGTTTTCTTTGTTTAAAGTTCTACTTGGTGGAGAACATCAACTTGAAAGGAGACATACAAGGAGCTTAGGAGCATCACCAAAAGGTAAGAGGGAGAATAACCTCATCAACCATTCATGATGGTGAGGAACGAAATTTGTATGTGTGGGTGAAGAATCCATGTGAGGATTGATTTACCCGATTGTGTATGCTTACTTGTATATGTGTTTATTTGTTTTTATGTGATTTTAGTATGTTAATAATATGCATTAAATTGTTATGATTATTTATTGCTTATATGTGATGTTTTAACTGTGATATTATGTATGGGCTTGATGTGATAGAAGTTTGATGATTTAAACATGTTATATGCTATGAATGTATATTGGAAAGGAAAGAATTTTGGTCCCAATGACCGTAGAGGCCCATGACCTTCACACTAATTTTGGGAGTGTCAAGTTGAAAATATTTTATAAAGGATGGACGTAGAAGAGTAGGTGATGAGGAATTAAATTAATAATTTATAAAGTGGAAAACGGGTATGAATTAAGGTTTTACAAGTTGAGAAAGTAAGTGAACAAAGTTTTATTATGGGAAAAGAGTGGACTTTTTATCATGAGAAGGAAAATGAATTTAAATGGTGATTTGAGACGTTTAAGTATTTTATTTTAAAGTGGTTTAGTGAAGGTCAAAGGATAATAAATTTTGAAGATTGTGATTTAACCAAAGTAATGAAGTTTTATGAACAATGTTGGAAAATAAATTTCTAATCTGAAGTTGCTAACGTATAGCTCACCCATTTGGGTTTTGAAGTGCATTGGAGGACTTTGATCTATACAATTTGATTAAAAGTAATGTAAATTCTTGTGAAGAAAATATTAGGAGATTTTATTAAATTTAAATAATACAAATTTTGAGAAAAATGTCAGAAATTATTTCTTAGAGGAATTTTTATGAGAAAAAAATGAGAAATGATGTCCAAATAATATTTTTAAATAGGGAGAGTGTCAGAATTGAATTTAGAACGTTAAGGAATATTCTATACAGTGAAAAACAGTAGAAAAATCTTACGTATTTTAAAAATAATGATTTTTTAGCTACGCAATTTAGAAAATGTTTAAATATTTTTATGCGATTGGAAAAATATTGGAAAATATTTACGTGATTTGAAAACGTGACAAAAGTATCACGCAATTGTGAAAACGCGATAAAAGTGCTACACGATTGAGAAAATAATGGTTTGCTGTCGGGCCGACGTACTAGACCCAAAAATGTTGGAAAAGGGATTTTTGCCTGTGGTGGCTTGTTTGATGCATCGAATCATTGATCATGCATTGTGTAAGTCAAGTTGACTTTGTTAAGGCCGGTGGCCTAGAAGATTGAATTTACACCTTTGCGCGGGTGAGATTTGTGTAGTGAAGGTCTTTGATGGATCTTAAGGACGTCGGGGTGTGGAATGCCATTGGTGGCTAGTTTGTTGCTCAACTACGTCATGGTAACTGATACAAACACACCGACGACCTCAACGCGACACTATGCCTATTCGTGATTTGGTAAGAGTGTTTTGTATAAGCCATGACACGCAAATTGAGAAAATGTGGCACTTGAATTAAGGTTTGACGATATGCAGACATGTACTCCCTCATCATTCTCTCTAAATTTGTTTAGCTCCATGGAGTAGGAAACGATACATCGTGCATATGCATAGTCGGTACATATATTGTTGTGGCATAGTCGGTACACATGCCATTTGGGGATATATTTAGTAGATCTTATTGCAATATTACTGATGTTTATACTATTGTGATATAAGTTTATTGGATTATTTTCTAGTTGATGACATGATTATAATTATAATTCTATGTATTTCTATATTGAATGACTCTACTGTCTGTACTGTTTCTCTATTGCCATGATGGTATTGATGTAGGGGTTCTCACCTTTTTGTGTTATTATTTGGTTTGTCTTCATTTTATGTTAATGTCTGTGAAGACGGCAATGGCTGCTAGAAGGGATTTGCGAGGTTTCGTTAGTCTACAGCTTCTCGAAGGCGCTGATGCTTGGTGTGTCCATTGGGATACAGAACATGTAGAGTATTGTGGAGACATTATTCTATTCTCAAGTAGGACCCGCTAATGGGCCACTACTTTTATAATTGCGACTGGATACGTAGAGTTTGTTATGCCTATCGGGGAGTTATAAAGTGATCTTCACAATACTCTGTGCTCAAATTTCTGCTCGTCGAGACACTTCTCAGTCAGAGAATTTGGATACGGAGGAGAACTTTCCCTCCAGTTGTTTTGAACTTGGGCAAGTTTAGGTTTGATTATATTGTTTGTAAGTATATTGTGAGAACATAAGCTTTATGTATTTTATGCTATTATTGATTTATGATATAGAAAATAAATAGTTTAATATGTTTGTATTTTATATACTTAGTTAAGTTTAAGCTATCAATAAAAGGGAAAATTTCCAACCCACATTTTATAAAGATAAAATGATTTATGAACTTAGGGTTTAGTTTTTAAAATTTTTTTGTCGAAAATGTAATGCCCTATGGAGAGTGTTACAAGTACTACATCCTTTAAGACTTTTAGGAACCCACACCATATTATTTCTCATATAAGGATTTCTTCTATAATTGCATAAATGAGAAATATGTCCTAGATGACCACAAAAATTACAAACAATTGAATTTAATGATAACTTGGTCCTTTGAAGATCATTTTTGGAAAACTTAAGTCTTTTCTTGTTATTACATTCTATGTTATTTTTGCCACAAGCCTTACTTGAATTTCCATGTGGAATAACATCAATTTCATTCTTATTAGCAAACATGGAATGTAAACAATTAGAATCATTAGCTTTGGCAAATTTGGAATATAAGTCATCAACTTGATTTTCTAAATCAATGCACTTTTTACAAGAAGTTGAGGTTTTACATTTCAAAGGTATTTTCTCATCAAGAAAAGCATATTTATTTTTCAAAGTCTCAATTTCATAATGTTTTCTAAAGAAGATAAGTTTTTATTTTCTAAATTTAACAAACCATCATACAGTTCATCATATGCACATTGTAGCTCATAATAGGAATGACTATAATCAAGATAAGTATCATTTACCTCAAAGTTCTTTGGAGTCAAGTAGGAAGTTGTCTCAATTTCTTGTATCAATGACTCTTCATGGGAATCGTCATTCTTATTCTTTCCCATTAAAGCTTCAAAAGTATATACCATTTGGTTTTGCTTTGACACCTCTTAAAACTGAACATCATTTTGAGGATATTTTTCATAACAAGATTCCTACAATGACTTTTGCTCTTCTTGCTCTTTATATATAACTTTATGCAAAAAATCATTGTTAGCAAGATAGATAGCATCAAAAGCATCCCATATATCTTTAGCACTAGAGCAACTCTTAATTTTAGCATAAGCTTCATCATTCAAACCACTTCTTAAAATTTGTATAGCTCTAATATTCAAGGAAAAATATTTCTTGTCATAACTATTCCAAGTTTGTTTTGATTTACAAGTAAATTCATTTAGTACAACATCCCATACATCCGAATCAATAAATTGCATATAAAACTTTATTCTAGCTTTCCAATAAACATAATGCACACCATCAAAAAATGGTAGTTTATCAATTTCTAAACCTTCCATTTTGAAAAGCTTTTAATGATTGCCAACAAACAAGGATCTTTAACTCTAAATGGTTAAGCTTTCAATAGAGCACGAAGCTCTAATACCACTTGTTAGCCATGGTAACCATCACCCAAAAGCAGGGTGAATTGGGTGATTATAGATTTTTAAAGCAACTTTGATAAATTATGCATTTTCATATTTTCAATCAATATATACAGCACAATAAGTTTAACAAAGATACAACTATTATAGATTACCCAAATACTACTTGAGTTATGGGATAAATCAAGCAAATAGGCTAGATATCAAATTCAACTCAAGCATATATAATTAAAGCACAAATGTAAAGGAGATAGAGTTGAGAAAAACAAACACAGTATTTATCCTAGTTCAGCCACCAACTACTTGTGGCCTACGTCCAGTCCTTAAGTAAAACTACCTAAGATTTTCCACTATTACTTCAGGCTTGAACAGGTGCCTGCTACCTTTACAAACTAGAGCACTCTTTACACCTTGGGATACCTCACCCTCATGTTTGAGCCTCGACAGTCATGGATACCTCACCCTTATAATTTTTTTAAGGGATACCTCACCCTCTTTATAATGA
Organism: Ormosia emarginata; assembly: GCA_029884605.1. Classification (NCBI taxonomy): domain Eukaryota; kingdom Viridiplantae; phylum Streptophyta; class Magnoliopsida; order Fabales; family Fabaceae; genus Ormosia; species Ormosia emarginata. The sequence goes on along the minus strand of JAQQTP010000056.1, from coordinate 5,217,012 downwards.
ATCAAGATATAGAAGAAAAGAGAAATTTTCATAAGAGTAAATGATACAAATTGAAGCACTATGAAGCTCTTTCAGAATATCTCAAATTTTGATGAAAAAGAGCACAAGAAATATGTAAAAATATGAAACACAAATCAAAGCATAAGAGAATGGTTTTAGATTGTTAGATGTATGTAAAAGATGACCCAAAACCATGTATTTATAGAGTTCTTTGGAAAAGAGTCGTTGGGTATCATTTATTTCATCTTTAAATGCATAGAAAACTAGTTGTTGTGTGTTTTTGCTCGTGTTTATTTGAATAACACTTCAAAAAACACATTCTAGAATGTTTTCTAGGTGTTTTATTCTAATAAATATATTATTATTCAAATAAACCACTTTGGTTTTGAAATCTGACTTTAAATAGTCACAACTTCATCATTTCTCATTCGTTTAAAGAAAATGACCACATTGGAAAGATATTTGAGTCTATTTTTAAATTAAATAATTTCAGAACAAAACTCAAAGTATTTTGAAAGTTATGATCAAAAGAGTAACCAAAGGTTAGTTTTGCAAAACTCAAAGTTGACTATTTTCATAGTTTTGAACTACCACCATGACTAGCTTTTCAAAACTTATTTGTTGTGTATTTTAGCATGTGAAAAAACATTTGTAAAGATTTAAAAATATATTTGAGATATCCAGAAAGCTTCTTACATGAAACACGCTAAGTCCTATAAGCTATACTATTTAATCTTCCTTTAGACTTGGCCTTTGACATGACTTTGTTGTGATCAAAACCTTTATGAAATAGGCATGCACCTTCTCCTTGAGTTGAACATAATTGAGATCTTTGCTTTCTTGTTACAATGCTCACTCTTTGTACTTGGACTATCCTTCAAAGTATTACTCACTTAAAACATAATTAGTCCAAACTCATAATTCAATATCTTCATATAAGCTATTAAGTACATCTATGTAGCATAAGTATCATTCTTTTTGTCTTGTATTTTTCATCATCAAAACTTAACATATTAAATCATTGGGGCAGACTTATTTCCACAGCTTGGAGCCTTCATGGCCATCTTCAAGACCTTGAGGTAAGGGGTTTTTTCATCTCTTTTCTTCTTCATCTTTATACCTTCAAATATGAAAATTTGATAGTTAGTTGAGATTATGGTTTATAGCGGGTTGTATAGTTGTTGAAGAATTTCAATAAGCTTTGGTGGTTGTTTTTGGTTGAGATTTGATAAATGAGTGTAAAACCCCTATTTGTTCCTTGACTTGAAAGTGGATCTTTAAATGTTTGTTAATGAAAACTTGTTAGAATGATGAGATTTTGAGTTGAGAATGAATTGTACATGAGTTAAGTTTTGGATTGAATTTAAAAATTGGCTTGTGGTTATGTTTTCCACATTTTTGGAAAAACCAGAAACTTGAACTGGAGCCACGACACTCCAGGGGTAGACCCCACGGAACCCCACTTTTAGGAAGCAGGAAATGCTTCCCGAGAAGTTGATGCTGTGGAACTGAACAAAGGGAGTCGTGACCCTCTTTTAAAAACATGCTAAAATGCTTGTTTTGATGGATTTTGCTATGTAATGCATTATGTATTGTTAATAAATGATGTAATGGGACATATTATGATTTGATTAATGATATGATGATGGTGTAATATGAACGTTGATTTGTTTGATTGGGAAATTGATTTCCAATGTAATGTTTTGTCAAATTGATATATTTAAAAGATGTGCTTCAATGTTTATACCTTGTAAGAAATTAATGATCACTATGATGATTAAGATGCTAAATGAGGAATTGAGCCATGATATGATGTAGAGAAGCATATTGATTTATATATGTTATCAAATGATGTTGATGAGCATAATATCGGAAAACAATATAAAAGGAATGATAAAGGTAGATGAGGGTGAATGAGTCCCTCTCTACAAGCATGTATGATAATGTAAAAAGAGAATGTTTAATTATTATGATATTACTTCCTTATTATATAATGAAAAATATGATTAAGTAAAAGTTAAAGAAGGAAAGGTTTTTAATATTATGCTTGATTTGTTTTCAAACTTGTTATTTGGTGTTTTCATGTATTGTAAACTAACAACTTGGACAAAAAGGATCTAGGTGGCTTGGACAAAAGGGCTCCAAGTACCAAAGTTATAAATATTTGGTAGTGTAATGAACAAAAGGGCGTCTTGCCTACTTAGAAAACAATACAAGGAACCAAAGGACTTTCTGAAAATAATCAAATAACATGTGTTTTTTAAAACAAAATCTTTTAAAAGAATCATTACATGAGCATACTTTAGGGTTCTCATTAGGCATAATCATACATTATCATGCATTGCATAAAATTGACAACTGTATGAGCAATTGTCTTGTTTTTATCAAATGAGAAGATTAAGTATAAAACCTAGTTAGAAAAAGTTGAGAATAATACTTAAGTGAGTTACTAATGTTCATGGTATGATGATATATGTTTAAAGTACATGTTATTCAAATATGTTGTTATGTATTAAATAAATTGATTACTACCATAGCTGTTACGAAAGAATGTGTTAATTTATATGTAGAATTTCTTTGTATTGCTTAATTATTTTTAGTAACTAAATGAATTGCCTGCTTTGGGAAAGGAAAGGATTGAGATTTGGCGTATGCCACCTTTCCAAATGATTAAGTATAATTTGTGTTTTTCCCCAAAGCAGCTAGATTTACCATGATGTTACGATTTCAAACTTACTACTGAGAATTATTAATTCTCAGCTCAATTTTTGTTTTATGTTTTCCATGATAAATCCAACAAAGGATAAAAGCAAGCGCAAGACAAAGTGATGAAGATTTAGTTAAGTTGTTAATATAATAATTTTGGTTATATATTTATATTAATGACTCTGTAATTAAGTTTATGTAATTAGTTTGTAAAGGTTTGCAAACTCAGACATATCAGATTAACTTTTAGTAAAGAGCAAGTTTCCTAAGGTGTAAAATGTTTTGCTCTCTTACTTCTGTAAAGGCTCTATATATTTATTCGTTAAATAGATATTGAACAAGTTATAAATTTACGTTTAAGCTATAAAGTGGCATACTTAATTCTATTTACTTAGTATATTTAGGGTATACTATGGTATATAGAATTAAGGTGTTACATAACTCACTTAGAGATGCATGTAACTACATGGGTTTTGTCTCTTTAGTTGAACCTAAAGACATAAATGAGCCTATTAGTAATGAACATTGGATCTTGGCTATGCAAGATGAACTAAACCAATTTGAAAGAGATCAAGCTTGGCAGTTAGTTCTAAGGCCTAATGATCATCCTATAATTGACACCAAATGAGTCTTTAGTAACAAACTTGTTGAAACGAGCTTAATAATAAGGAGTAAAGCTAGGCTTGTAGCTAAATGGTACAATCAAGAAGAAGACATAGATTATGAGAAAACATATGCACCTGTAGCTAGATTAGAGGCCATTAGAATGCTACTTGCATATGTATGCATCATGGATTTCAACCTTTATCAAGTGGATGTCAAAAGTGCTTTCTTAAATGGTTTTATACAAGAATAAGTGTATGTGGAATAACCTCCTGGTTTTGAAAATTTTGAACTATCCAACCATATTTTTAAATTGAAAATAGTTTTGTATTACTTAAAACAAGCTCCTAGAGCTTGATATGCTAGGTTGAACAAGTTCCTTTAAGAAAAAAGGATTTTCTAGTGGAAAAGTTGTCACAACACTCTTCATCAAACATAAAAAAGCATGACATACTTCTTGAACAAATATATGTTGATGACATAATTTTTGGTGCTACTAATGAGTCTCTTTTAAGGAGTTTGCTAACATTATACAAAATGAGTTTGAGATGTCTATGATGGGTGAACTCAACTTCCTTGGGCTCCAAATCAAGCAAACAAGGGTTAAGACTTTCATAAGTCAATCTAAATATTACAAGGAGTTGCTCAAAAAGTTTAGAATGAACAATATCAAGCATATGGTTACACCAATGGGTAGTGTTTGTTATTTTGGACAAGGATGAAGGAGGTAAGCTTGTAGAAATCTCAAAATATAGACGTAAGATTGACTCACTCCTTTATCTTACTGCAAGTAGGCCGGATATTATGTTTAGTGTGTGCATGTGTGCTAGATTTCAAGCTAATATAAAAGAATCACACATATATGTTGTAAAAAGAATCATGAAATACCTAATAGGCACTTCACAAATAGGTTTGTGGTACCCCAAGGGTGCCTTATGTAGCCTCATTGGTTATCCTGATTCTAATTTTGCTGGATACAAAATGGATTGGAAGAGCACTAGTAGGACATGTCACTTTGGAAGCTCTCTAGTTTCTTGGCATAACAAGAAACAAAATAGTGTGGCATTGTCTACAGCTGATGCTGAATATGTTACAGTTAGGAATTATTGTGCACAAATCCTTTGGGTGAAGTAACAACTTCTAGACTATGGAGAGCTTGATCACATCCCTATAAGGTGTGATAATACTAGTGCAATCAATTTGTCTAAAAATCTCATTTTGTATTCTAGAGCAAACCATATAGAAATAAGACACCACTTTATTAGAGACCATGTTCAAAAGGAAGATTGCATGCTTGTGTTTGTTGAAACATCTAAACAACTTGCAGATATTTTCACTAAACTATTAGCAAAAGTAACATTCTTTTACATTATAAAAGAATTATGAATAATTGATCAATCATGCATATGAATGAATGATTGTGTTTATTACTTTTTTTTATTAATTTATTTCCTTTGAATCATTATTGAGTTGAGCGTCGAAGGTATCCTAAAATTTATTTTGTTGGTACTCCATCTTTGGGAAAAATTCCCCATCTCAAACTTTATGTTTGATCATATTCTTTTTAACAATCTGGTGCATTTCTAATAGCTTATTCGAATAATGCAATGCTTATTCGAATAATGAGTTCCAGTAGCCCCCAAATTTGTGTTTTTGAATGTTTTATTCGAATAATGTTTGATAGAAGCGTTTAAAATCTGATCTTCGCTGGTTTTATTTGAATAACTAAATGATTATTTGAATAATGCTTGGCAGTAAGCCAAGTCTAAATGCTTTTATTCGAATAATAAAAATCTTATTTGAATAAACCTTGGCAGAAAGCCAAGATTGTTGGTTTTCGACAAGTTTATTCAAATAAAGCCAACGTTATTTGAATAAACATGGGTTCTTTAAAAGCAAACAACCTTCCTCCTCCTTCATTCTCATCTTTCTTCTCTCTCTCTTCACTCTCATTCTCCCTCACGCAACAACCTATCTCTATGCAACCTCTCTCAACCATGCCCTAGCCACTTCTTCTACACCTAAATCCACCACTGTTGGCCTCTTCCTTACACCACATATTGCCTATTTCACCTTTTCCCTCATCTTTTTTCTTAATTCACACATCATCCTCTACCCAAACACCATACCTACACCTCCAAGCTTCAACCATGGCTTCTTCATCAAACCCTAAACGCCCCAGAACCAAAACTGCTCCAACAAACAACCCTCTGGACCTGTTAAGACTCTCTTTTGATCCGGAAGACCTTGTTCGTTTTAGAACTCACTTTGTGACTGGAAACCTTGTGCAACCAAAGCATATGAATATGTCGTTCTTTGAAAATAAAGGTGGGTTTGAGTTCATGGATCTCCTGGCATACCAAGGGGTGCTAAAAGCTTTGCGCTCTCAAGGATGACATCTATCTTAACCTCGTCAAAATGTTCTTCTACAACCTGAAGATAGTTAGTTAGAATCTTGTCTCAGAAGTCAAGGATCAACGCATGTTGATCACTCCACAAGACTAGTTATAGTGGTTTAATTTGCAGACTAATGGCCATAACATCGAAGAAGACAACGTAAGATATGTCAAGGAGTATAAGAGATTAGAAGCTCTTGAAGAGATGAAGAAACCTGGTTTGGAGATACCCAAGGCTAGTATAAAGGGTGGGATGCTGAAAAGCCAAGATAGGTTGTTGCACTATACGTACACGCATATCCTTGCTCCTCAAGGAGGCAACTATGCCTACCTTGGCGAGGATGATATATTCATGGTGTGGTACTTGAAGCATGGACACCAGTTCAACTAGCCTAATTTTAATGCAAAACACATGATGAAGGCCAAAGGAAAAGAAAAGTTAACCTGCCTTACGCCCTATTGGTTGTTGCCTTTTTTCAGAAATACCCACACATCTTGGAAATTGAGGAGCCCACCAGGCTAACTCAACACAAAGTCTTTGGCTCCTACACGCTTAAGAAGATGAAGATGATAAGAGATGAAGACAGTTGGGTATATGCAGATGAGATGGAAGAAGCTGGAGTAGATGCTGAAAATGAGGAGGCAGAAGAATGTACTACTGCTACTACTGCTGGCCCAATCACCAACGGACAACTGATGGCAACTATGTTGGAGCTCAAAGCCTATATGGAGAACACCTCTACTACTCTTTTTGATAGGATTGAAAGCGTAGAGCGTGAGCAGGCATCCTTGTGAGCATAGTTCACAGGAAGAGCACTTCACTCCCCTCCTCCACCACTAGATGCATACTTTTAGGATCCTTACACTTAGGATCTCTATTTTTGATTGTATTGGTTGACACATGTGATAAACATAGAAATGTAATTAGCCAACTTTGATTGTTTTGATGAATGAATAAGAATGATTATTTTCTGAACTATCTTATGTCTAATGCAAGAATACATCTTGATTACAATGCTATTCTAGTCTATTATGAATGAATATATCTTGTTGGACTTGAATGATTATCCATTGCTTATGCTTTGACTTTCTCTTGCCCCATCTTTTTTTTCATGACAAAAAAGGAGGAGAAAAAGCTAGAGTTCTTATGATTTGTGAATGTTTTTGAGAAAAGACAGGTTAATATAAAATGGATCTTGGGATTCTAAAAGTAAGGGGAGCTGCACATATCTCTAATTTAAATTCACCTCTTACGAAAAATAAGGGGAGTAAGTCTCTCTAACAATCTTGTGAATTCCAATTTATAAAACTAACTCTTTGTTCAATGGTTGTTTGTCATCATCAAAAAGGGAAAAAATGTAATTGGCTATTGGCCATTGAAGAATTGTTTTGATGATAACAAACATGAAGATGATGACAAGATCAAGTGCAAGACCTTTAAGAATAACTTTAGGACTTAGATCTTTGTGTAAAGGTAAAAGGTGTAACACCCCAAATTTCTTACTATTTGACAGTAATTTTGACAGTTAACAGAATTCTACTGTTTAGTGATTTCTGTGTACTGTAAAATTATTTTGAATATTCCGTGAGTACATTTGATCGTTTTGTGTGATTTGCTCCGTGTAAAAAAAATAATAATTTTCGGGCCGAGGAAAATCTTACGTAATTTAATTATTACTGTTAAGTCTTAATTATTTTACGTAATTTGATTTGATTTTCGTAAGTTTTCTAATTTTTATGATTTTGTGGATAATTATGAAATTTTTATATTTTTTTTATTATTTAAATATTATTTGTGGGCCCCAGGGGGCTATACGTGGGTTCAATGGTTGTTTGTCATCATCAAAAAGAAAAAATGTAATTGGCTATTGGCTATTGAAGAATTGTTTTGATGAACCTAAGTGGGTCCAGAAAAGTAAAAATGTTTCTACGGCTAGAAAAATTCGTACTGTTGAGACATAGACAGAAGATCTTACTAACCTGAATCCGGAAACAGTTTTTAAAATTTTCTTTTACTATGTTTTGTACGATATTTAATTATCGGGCAATAAAAAAAATAATAATACAGTAAAAATATTATTCGTAGGGTAATAGCAGATAAAAAAAAATATTATACTTCTTAGTCAACATTGGTGGTTTGGATATCTACCATCGATTTAATCAACGGTGGAGATTTGGTCTTAAAAAGTGACTAGGACCATTTATAACCATTGGATGAAGAATTAATCAAGGGTGGAGATTTGGTCTTCTAAAATGGTTATGACTAATTATGATCCTTGGATCTAAAGTAAGAAGGGATCTTGACCATTCATTTTTGTAGATGCCTCTAGTGGTTAGGATTTAAAGGAGGAATGAATCCAATGGTCCAAAATCAAAACTATCATTTGGAAACTCTCTAATAATTTGGTGCCTTTGACTAACACTCTAATAATTCACTCATTTCTCACTCACTCTCCACAGCAATGCAAGGAAAAAAGGGGGCTAAAATCATTTCATGCATTTGCTATCTTACTTCACCACCTTTTCTCTCAAATGTTCTAGTACTTTGACCATCACCCAAATAATTCACTCTTCACTTTCCATCACTTCTACGGCCATGCATTGATTAGGAGACCAAATAATTCATTTTTACACTTCACGTTATTACATCTTCATTTTTTCACTCAAGTTTCAAGAAGCAAACAAAAGAAAACTCCATTCTCTCTTTCTGAGAAGACCATTCGGCCAAGACACCTAAACCCACCCTCCAATCTCTTTTAATTTCATCCAACCATAGATCTTGGATCTACATGATATTCTAAGCAACTTTCATGTTGGAGACTTTCTCTAAATCATTTATTTTCAAGGACTTTCTTCAAGAGCAAAGTTATAGGGTTTTTGAGGTGAAGTGTAAGGAAACTTCATTTCTTCTTTTTTTTTTCATGTTCTAAACCATGTTTGACTCATGGTTCCTCTTATTCAAGCTTAATATACTAATAAACTTATGTTTATTTTATGTTCAAGAAACTTTTGTTGGTGGAGAACTTAAGCAAAGTGCAAAGTAAGGAGCTTTTTGAGGTTCTTCAAGAGGTAAGAGGGAGATCCATCTCACCAACCAAGTATGGTGGTGAGAGATGTGTTTTGTATTTGGTGGATGGTGAATCCATGTGAGGATTCATATCCATGGTCATATAATAATTTGTGTGTGCTTATGTGCTTTGATTTATTTATTTGTGATTTGTATACTTTGCATGATTTTATTGCTTATATGATATGCTTATAATATGCTTGATGAGAATATGGTATGCTTATAATATACATGATGAGAATATGTGGAATATATTATGAAGGATGTATGATGGAACAAGAAATTTTGGCTCCAATGGCCAAGGGAGGCTACGGTTTTGACACCTAAAAATTAGGATTTCATGTTGAAATTTTTCAAGAACAAGGAATTTGATTGTTTAAAGAAATTATAAAGTGGAGAAATTATTTTGGTTCCAAAGACCAAGTGAGTTTTGGATTAGAAGGCTAAAATGAACAATTTTTGAATTAAAGTGTGGTTTATGAGAGGCAAATTAATTAATTAAATGTAAAGGAAATGATTTAAGGATTTATTAAAGGAAGGAAAATGATTTAAGGATTTATTAAAAGAAGAAGAAAATAAAGGATTTATTATTTAGAAAAAATGTGATTTCGATTTTTAATAGAAAATGAGAAGAAAAATATTTTGAACATTAAAGGATTTTATAAAGAGTAAATTTGGATAGAATCATTTATTTATATAGTTGAAAAATGAATTGTTGGGAAGATATTGAAAAAGGAGAATTTTATTAAATGAGAAAATGTGGAAAAATGGTTTAGAAATTGAATTTATTTATGGAAAAGCCAAAATAAAATTTGGAAAATTGAGAAATATTTAATTAAGTTGAAAAATAATTTTCATAATGGAAAAATGGTGAAAATCGATTTACGTAACTTAAAAACATGATTTTTAAGCTATGTATTTGAAAAAAAATGTTTAAATATTTCTACGCGATTTGGAAAACGTTTAAATATTTTTACGTAATTGAAATATTGTTGAAAAATCACTACGTAATTGAGAAACGGTGGAATATTTTTACGTGATTGAGAAAACAATGGAAAATCGCTACGCGATTTGAAAATGCAACAGAAATGTTGTGAAATTTTAAAAACGTAACAGAAATGTTGAACGATTTTGAAAACGCGACAAAAGTGTTTTGCGACTATGAAAACGCGATAATATGATTTCGCGATTGGATATACAGTAAGATTACTGTTGAACCAATGTATGGACATTGTATGAGGCATATGATGAAATTGAACAGTTGATATTAAACGATATATAGCTGATAGCTATTATGGCCTTTGTAGTTGAACTTGCATTGAGATATTCGTGCATTGAATTATGACCCTTGTGGTTGAAGAGAGAATGAGAATTGAAAAGTGAGGTCTATGATGGATCTTGAAGGCGTCAAGGCGCGGCGGTCTATCCAATAGGCAGTTGCAAGTACCCTGTGCCACTTGGCGACGCAGTCCGTTGCAACGCTTTAATGATACCCGACAAGAACACGATTCTTTTTGAAGACTGGAGATTGTCTGTGGGCTAAGGTTGGACAATTAACCAGAGCATTCATCTCAAACTTTTGAAAACCTCCATAGAGTAAGAAATTGAGTTTTTGTGCACATGCATAATTATTGAGTATTGGTTATGATAATTGGACTGTTGAATACTTGGATAATGTTGAGGGCATTGTCGTAAATATTGAATAGATTTTTCTAATTGAGGAATATTGGATGATGATGATGATAAATAATGTTGATGACATTATTGTAATTATCGTATGTTTTGAATAATGTTAATGGCATGATGGTAATTATTATCTTTACATTATGATGATGGCATAATTGTAATTATAGTATGATATATCTGTATGGTGTGTTGTTTGTATTATCTCTATGCTACCATATTGTTATTGGCGTAGGTGATCTCACCTCTTTGTATGTCCATTTTGTATTGTAATTTTATTTGTAAAGACACTGAGCAAAGGATTGATCAAGAGGGTGAAGAAGAGCAGACTCCAGAGGAAGCGGAGTTTTGAGAAGATGGAAATGCCCAGCTTCCTAGGTCATATAACGTTGCAATTTTGCGGAGGTCCGGAGGCGTGGCATGTACACCTAGATCGGTAATGTATCTTCTATATAGGGGACCTGAACATTACATACAGTAGGCTTTATCAAGGGAACCCCTATTTTAGTGTCAATATTTATGTACAGTTAGAGTTTCCAATATCTATTAGGCAGTACTGGGGAGCCTACTACTGTACGCCTAGTGAGATTAGTATCGTGTCTTCTGCCCAGATACCTGTCCATAAGACTTCGCGACAAAATGGATTCCTATCTGCGAGGAATCTGAGGAGGACCCGTCTGAGGGTTCTACTGTTTAGTTTATACTTGGGCAAGTTTGTTGTTTAAATACTGTTTAAATACTTTTGAGAACCTGGTCTGTATATAAATAATGTTGATAGTACTTTTGTAATGTATAATGATGTAAATTATGTGTGATGATGTATAATATTTTTAATTTTTGCTAAGTTTATTTTATCGATATCAAAGAGGAAAAAAATTTTACCACTCGTATTTTTATTTATAACATCATCTGTTATGAACTTGGGGGTAATTCAGTAATAATGAAGTTTAAATGTGGCACTCTACGGTGGGTGTTACATTAGTTGGTATCATAGCCCAAGTTAGAGTCTTTTAGGTTTGTGGTTAGGTCTGTCTTGTTTGTGTTGTGTGATTCTCTGTGACTCGTTTGTTTGTTTGAAGATTGACCTTACTTTCTTTATATTGTTCAGTTTGATTAGAAAAATCATAATGGCTGGATGAGAACGAGGATGCATCAATACGAGAGTAGAATTTGAAAATGTTGGCGATGACAATTAGAATATGGCTGCAGCTGTAGCAACAATGCAACGAGTGGCTCATGTTATTGTACAACAAATCGAAGGGCAAATGCAAATGTTCATAGTTTGCCGGAGTTCCGTAAAAACAATCCACCAAAGTTCCGTAGAGAATTTGACCCAGAGAAAGCTGATCTGTGGATCAAAGAGTTGGAAAAGATCTTTGAAGGTATGGGTTGTACTGATGAGCGCAAGCTGACTTTTACGACTTTTATGCTAGTAGGCGATGGAGAAAACTGGTGGACAGGAGCCCGAAGATTATTACAAGTTGAGGGAAGAGTTGTGACGTGGCAACTCTTTAAATAGAAATTTCTGGGAAAGTATTTTCCAGCAAGTGTTCGTCATGCTAAGGAGATGGAATTCCTTAGTCTGAGGCAAGGGGTGATGTCTGTCAGTGAGTATGCGGCAAAATTTGAAATCTTGTCTAAGTTTTCAATGTATTTTCAAATGCACCCAGACGAGGACTGGAAATGCAGAATTGAAAAATTTCCAGAATTGTTAGACCGTAAGGTTGAGGAGATTGATCTTCAGCGTGCGATGAGAAATAAAAACTTTGGACCTACACAATTCCAAAGAGGAAAGGGTAGCGGTGGAAACCGTTATCAGCAGAAATCGTATACCAAACCGGTAAGAGGACAGAATCGGCAGCAGTCTGTTGGAGGAAGTTCAGGTGGCAGTAAGGCAAGTCAAGCTGGGACTTCTACGCTGAAATGTTTCAAGTGTGGGAAGGACCATCTGACCAAATATTGTCCACATAAGGGAGTTATCTGTTATAGATGTAGGAAACTTGGATATTTCTCCAAGGAATGTGATTAGTTGTTGAAGAATGAACCCTCTGTGGGGAACGTTCGTACTGCAAGGCCACAGACGGGTGGTCGTATATATACTATGAGCAGGGAGGAAGCCGCAAAATCAGAGGACTTGATTATGGAGGAGTATGCCATTGAAGGTAATCCTTTAACCATACTCTATGATTCAGGAGCAACACATTCTTTCATTGCATGTGATTGTGTGGAGCGTTTGGGATTAACTATGACTGCATTGCCATATGATTTAAATGTTGCTACTCCTACTGATAAGCATGTGATTACTTCAAAAGTATGTTTGAATTACCTTGTCTGTGTTAGGGATAGAATCTTTTATGTGGATTTGATATGTTTGCCCTTTTCTAAGATTAATGTAATCTTAGGAATGGATTGGTTATCTTCTATATCCTAATTGATTGTTCGAATAAGACACTAGTATTTCCTAAAGCTAAGGATCCTAAATTCCTAACAGCTACTCAAGTAGAAGCTTGTTTGAAGGAAGGAGATCATGGGTATCTATTGTTGTCTTCTTTGGAGGTGCAATGTGACGATGTCTTGAAGAATATTTTTGTGGTCAACGAATTTCTTGAATTATTTCCTAAAGATATACCTAGATTACCGCCAGTAAGGGAAATTGAGTTTGCTATTGATCTGGTACCTGGAGCAGGACCGATATCTATGGCGCCTTATAGGATGTCACCAGTAGAATTGGCAGAACTTAAGAAACAACTGGAGGATTTGTTGGAAAAACAATTTGTGAGACCTAGTGTGTCACCTTGGGGAGCTCCAGTATTGTTGGTTAAAAAGAAGGATGGAACATCTCGTCTATGTGTAGACTACCGACAATTGAATAAGATTACAATTAAGAATAAATATCCACTTCCAAGAATCAATAATTTGATGGATCAATTGCGAGGAGCCGCAATCTTTTCCAAGATTGATTTACGTTCTAGGTATCACCAGATACGTGTGAAAGTGGACGATATTCCCAAGACAGTATTTCTGATGCACTATGGGCATTATGAATATTTAATGATGAAGTTTGGTGTGACGAATGCACCTGCAATATTCATGGACTTCATGAACAGCATTTTTCGTTCATACTTGGACAAGTTTGTTGTTGTCTTTATAGATGACATTTTGATCTATTCTCGAAGTCAGGAGGAACATGTTGATCATCTCAGAGTGGTTCTCCAGATTTTGAAGGAAAATAAACTATATGCCAAGTTGTCCAAATATGAATTTTGGTTAAGCGAAGTTTAATTTTTGGGACATGTGATATCAAAGGACGGAATTGAAGTTGATGCTTCAAAGGTGGAGATGGTTTTGGAATGGGAAAGACTGAAGACTGTATCAGAAATCCATAGTTTGGTCGGATTAGCTGGTTACTATCAACGGTTTATTGAGGGGTTTTCGAAGATAGCAAGACCTCTTACCTAACTTACACGAAAGAATCAACCATTCGAATGGGCTGATGCATGCAAAGCAAGTTTTCAAGAGTTGAAAAGACGATTGACTACTTCACCGGTATTGATTCTACCCGATTCGAATGAACCTTTCAAAGTATATTGCGATGCTTCGTATCAAGGATTGGGTTGTGTACTTATGCAGCATCAGAAGGTTGTGGCTTATGCTTCAAGGCAGCTAAAGGTGCACGAGAGGAATTATTTGACTCATGATTTGAAGTTGGCAGCTGTGGTGTTTACGTTGAAAGTGTGGAGACATTTTCTCTATGAAGCAACGTTCACTGTTTTTAGTGATCATAAAAGTTTGAAGTACTTGTTTGACCAAAAAGAGTTGAACATGAGGCAAAGGCGTTGGTTAGAGTTTCTGAAGGACTATGACTTTCAATTGCAATATCATCCTGGAAAGGCGAATGTCGTAGCGGATGCGTTGAGTAGAAAGATGCTTAGTGGTTCTGTTATGATGATCAAGGAGAATGAATTGATAGAAGAGTTTTGGGATATGCGTTTGTCTGTGAAACTGATGCCGGGCAAGATGCGTTTTAACATGATCACCATTTCAAATGATTTGATGGATAGAATTCGCGAAGGACAGAATAGTGATCAATATTTGCAAGAGGCAAAGGAAGCAAAGAGCTAAGGTGCAGAAGTAGAATTCAATGAAGGTGCTGATGGAATCCTGAAGTTTAAAGGAAGGGTTTGTGTGCCAAATGATTAAGAACTTAGAAGATTGATTTTGGGTGAAGCTCATCGAAATAAGTTAAGTATGCATCCAAGTGCCACAAAGATGTACCAGGATTTAAAACAATTATATTGGTGGCAAGGAATGAAAAAGGATGTCACTGAGTATGTATCATCCTGTTTAGTCTATCAAAAGGCTAAGGTAGAACACCAAAGACCATCGGGAATGTTGCAAGCTTTGCCTATTCCTGAATGGAAATGGGATGACATATCAATGGATTTTGTGACAAGACTACCAAAAACTCGAAAAGGTCATGATTCTATTTGGGTAATTGTTGATCGGCTTACTAAGTCAGTGCACTTTTTACCGATTAATATTAAGTACTCAATGGAAAAGTTGACTTAAGTGTACATCAGTGAAATTGTTAGACTTCATAGTGTACTATCCAGTATTATTTCGGATCGAGATCCGAGGTTTACATCAAGATTTTGGCACAGTTTGCAAGAAGCAATGGGGACAAAGCTACGTTTGAGTTCTGCTTACCATCCACAAACAGATGGTCAGTCAGAAAGGACAATTCAGTCGTTAGAGGACTTATTGAGAGCTTGTGTATTGGAACAAATTGGTTGTTGGGATGAATTTTTGCCATTGATAGATTTCACGTACAACAACAGTTTTCATTCGAGCATAGGAATGGCACCCTATGAAGCATTGTATGGAAGACGATGCAGAACGCCGTTATGTTAGTATCAAGATGGTGAGAGTGCTATTCTAGGACCAGAGCTTGTACAGCAGACAACTGAGAAAGTGAAGATGATTCAAGACAAGATGAGGATGACTCAAACTCGGCAAAAGAGTTATGCTGATAAAAGAAGAAAACTGCTTGAGTTTGAGGAAGGTGGCCATGTATTTCTGCGAGTGACACCTATGAATGGAGTTGGACGAGTGCTTAAGTCCAAGAAGCTCACTCCAAAGTTTATCGAGCCGTATCAGATACTCCGTCGAGTAGGTCCGGTAGCTTACCAGATTGCGTTACCACCATTTCTGTCAAATCTTCACAATGTATTTCACGTATCATAACTACGGAAATATATTTATGATCCTACACATGTTATTGAGCCAGACACAATACAACTGAAGGAAAACTTAACCTATGAAACGTTTCCAGTCAAGATTGAGGATCGAAGGACGAAACAACTTCGAAGTAAGGAAATTTCATTGGTTAAAATAGTTTGAAACAACATAAGTGGTGAAACTACATGGGAACTGGAAGAAAAGATAAAAGAGCAATATCCATATTTATTCTGAGGGTGTGAAGTCAAGTTTATCAAGTTTCGAGGACGAAACTTCTTTTTAGAAGGGGAGAGTTGTAACACCCCAAATTTCCTAACTATTTGACAGTAATTTTAACAGTTAACAGAATTCTACTGTTTAGTGATTTCTGTGTATTGTAAAATTATTTTGAATATTCCGTGAGTACATTTGATCGTTTTGTGTGATTTGCTCTGTGTCAAAAAAATAATAATTTTCGGGCCGGAGAAAATCTTATGTAATTTAATTATTACTGTTAAGTCTTAATTATTTTACGTAATCTGATTTGATTTTCGTAAGTTTTCTAATTTTTATGATTTTGTGGATGATTATGAAATTTTTATATTTTTTTGATTATTTTAATATTATTTGTGGGCCCTAGGGGGCTATACGTGGGCCCAAGTAGGTCCAGAAAAGTAAAAAATTTTCTATGGCTAGAAAAATTCGTACTGTTGAGACAGAGACAGGAGATCTTACTAAACCTGAATCCGAAAACAGTTTTTAAAATTTTCTTTTACTATGTTTTGTACAATATCTAATTATCGGGCAATAAAAAAATAATACAGTAAAAATATTATTCATAGGGTAATAGCAGATAAAAATAAATATTATACTTCTTAGTCAACATTGGTGGTTTAGATATCTATCATCGATTTAATCAACGGTGGAGATTTGGTCTTAAAAAGTGACTAAGACCATTTATAACCATTGGATGAAGAATTAATCAAGGGTGGAGATTTGGTCTTCTAAAAGGGCTATGACTAATTATGACCCTTGGATCTAAAGTAAGAAGGGATCTTGACCATTCATTTTTGTAGATGCATCAAGTGGTTAGGATTTAAAGGAGGAATGAATCCAATGGTCCAAAATCAAAACTATCATTTGGAAACTCTCCAATAATTTGGTGCCTTTGACTAACACTCTAATAATTCACTCATTTCTCACTCACTCTCCACGGCAATGCAAGGAAAAAGGGGGGCCAAAATCATTTCATGCATTTGCTATCTTACTTCATCACCTTTTCTCTCAAATGTTCTAGTACTTTGACCATCACTCAAATAATTCACTCTTCACTTTCCATCACTTCTACGACCATGCATTGATTAGCAGACCAAATAATTCATTTTTACACTTCACATTATTACATCTTCATCTTTTCACTCAAGTTTCAAGAAGCAAACAAAAGAAAACTCCATTCCCTCTTCCTAAGAAGACCATTCGGCCAAGACACCTAAACCCACCCTCCAATCTCTTTTAATTTCATCCAACCATAGATCTTGGATCTACATGATATTCTAAGTAACTTTCATGTTGGAGACTTTCTCTAAATCATTTATTTTCAAGGACTTTCTTCAAGAGCAAAGTTATAGGGTTTTTGAGGTGAAGTATAAGGAAACTTCATTTCTTCTTTTTTTTTCATGTTCTAAATCATGTTTGACCCATGGTTCCTCTTATTCAAGCTTAATATACTAATAAATTTATGTTTGTTTTGTGTTCAAGAAACTTTTATTGGTGGAGAACTTAAGCTAAGTGTAAAGTAAGGAGCTTTTTAAGGTTCTTCAAGAGGTAAGAGGGAGATCCATCTCACCAACCAAGTATGATGGTGAGAGATGTGTTTTGTATTTAGTGGATGGTGAATCCATGTGAGGATTCATATCCATGGTCATGTAATAATTTGTGTGTGTTTATGTGCTTTAATTTATTTATTTGTGATTTGTATGCTTTGCATGATTTTATTGTTTATATGATATGCTTATAATATGCTTGATGAGAATATGGTATGCTTATAATATACATGATGAGAATATGTGGAATATATTATGAAGGATGTATGATGGAACAATAAATTTTGGCTCCAATGGCCAAGGGAGGCTACGGTTTTGACACCCAAAAATTAGGGTTTCATGTTGAAATTTTTCAAGAATAAGGAAATTGATTGTTTAAAGAAATTATGAAGTAGAGAAATTATTTTGGTTCCAAAGACCAAGTGAGTTTTGGATTAGAAGGCTAAAATGAATAATTTTTGAATTAAAGTGTGGTTTATGAAAGGTAAATTAATTAATTAAATGTAAAGGAAATAATTCAAGGATTTATTAAAGGAAGGAAAATAATTTAAGGATTTATTAAAAGAAGAAGAAAATAAAGGATTTATTATTTAGAAAAAGTGTGATTTCGGTTTTTAATAGAAAATGAGAAGAAAAATATTTTGAACATTAAAGGATTTTATAAAGAGTAAATTTGGATAGAATCATTTATTTATATAGTTGAAAAATGAATTGTTGGGAGATATTGAAAAAGGAGAATTTTATTAAATGAGAAGTTGTGGAAAAATGGTTTAGAAATTGAATTTATTTATGGAAAAGCCAAAATAAAATTTGGAAATTGGAGAAATATTTTATTAAGTTGAAAAATAATTTTTGTAATGGAAAAATGGTGAAAAACAATTTACGTAACTTAAAAACGTGATTTTTAAGCTACGCGATTTGAAAAAAAATGTTTAAATATTTCCACGCGATTTGGAAAATATTTAAATATTTTTACGTAATTGAAATATTGTTAAAAAATCACTACGTAATCGAGAAATGGTGGAATATTTTACGTGATTGAGAAAATGATGGAAAATCGCTACGCGATTTGAAAATACAACAGAAATGTTGTGAAATTTTGAAAACGTAACAAAAATATTGCGCGATTTTGAAAACGTGACCGAAGTGTTTTGCGACTATGAAAACGCGATAATATGATTTCGCGATTGAATATACAGTAAGATTGCTGTTGAACCAGTGTATGGATACTGTATGAGACATATGATGAAATTGAACAGTAGATATTAAACGATATATAGCTGATAGCTATTATGGCCTTTGTGGTTGAACTTGCATTGAGATATTCGTGCATTAAATTATGGCCCTTGTGGTTGAAGAGAGAATGAGAATTGAAAAGTGAGGTCTATGATAGATCTTGGGGCTGTCAAGGCGCGACGGTCGATCCAATGGGCAGTGGCAAGTATCTTGTGCCACTTGGCGACGCAATCCGTTGTAACGCATTGACGATACCCGACAAGAACATGATTCTTTTCGAAGACTGAAGATTGTCTGTGGGCTAAGGCTGGACAATTAACCAGAGCATTCATCTTGAAATTTTGAAAAACTCCATGGAGTAGGAAATTGAGTTTTTGTGCACATGCATAATTATTGAATATTGGTTATGATAATTGGACTGTTGAAGACTTGGATAATGTTGAGGGTAGGGATGGCAATGGGTAGGCGGGGGCGATATAGTGCTTCCCCGCCCCGCCCGTTTATTTCATGGGTACCCATTTATGATCCCCATGGGTAAATGAGATATCATGGTATCCACTGATATTTGATACTTTAAAATAAAATCTTAAAAATTATAAAACAAATATAAATAAAATAAACTTTAACATCACATACTATAATTTTATTTAACAATATAAGATTCTTACAAAATTAAAAGAATATTATAAATAACAAACTAAATTTAATTATATTTTGTAATAATTAGTTTACATAAATAACTATTACATAAATAGTATATATTTTTTTCAACAAGTTTTATCATTATGGGTTCATTTAATAAAAAAATATTTTTAAATAATAAAATATACGTATTTTCATCTCATCTCAAAGTTAAAAAGAAAAAAGAATTATAATATATGATATATATTAAATAAAATATATATACTAAACGGGTTTGTGGGTACATGGGCGAATACTATAATCTCCGCCCCCGTATTTATTAAATAATTGGATCCCCATCCGTCATTAATCCATGATCCCATGGATAATTTTGTCCCTGAGGGCATTATCGTAAATATTGAATAAATTTTTCTAATTGAGGAATATTGGATGATGATGATGATAAATAATGTTGATGACATTATTGTAATTATCGTGTGTTTTGAATAATGTTAATAGCATGATGGTAATTATTATCTTTACATTATGATGATGACATAATTGTAATTATAGTATGATATATCTGTATGGTGTGCTATTTATATTATCTCTATGCTACCATATTGGTATTAGCGTAAGTGATCTCACCTCTTTGTATGTCCATTTTGTATTATAATTATATTTGTAAAGACACTGAGCAAATGATTGATCAAGAGGGTGAAGAAGAGCAGACTCCAGAGGAAGCGAAGTTTTGAGAAGATGGAAATGTCCAGCTTCCTAGGTCACATAACGTTGCAGTTTCGAAGAGGTCTGGAGGCGTGTCATGTACACCTAGATCGGCAATGTATCTTCTATATAGGGGACCTGAACATTACATACAGTAGGTTTATCAAGAGAACCCTTATTTTAGTGCCAATATTTATGTACAATTAGAGTTTTCAATATCCATTAGGCAGTACTGGGGAGCCTACTACTGTATGCCTAGTGAGATTAGTATCGTGTCGTCTGCCCGGACACCTGTCCATAGGACTTCACTAGAAAATGGATTCCTATCTGCGGAAGAATCTGAGGAGGACCCGTTTGAGGGTTCTACTGTTTAGTTTATACTTGGGCAAGTCTGTTGTTTAAATACTGTTTAAATACTTTTGAGAACCTGGTTGTATATAAATAATGCTGACAGTACTTTTGTAATGTATAATGATGTAAATTATGTGTGATGATGTATAATATTTTTAATTTTTGCTAAGTTTATTTTATCGATATCAAAGAGGAAAAAAAATTTTTACCACTCGTATTTTTATTTATAACATCATCTGTTATGAACTTGGGGGTGATTCGGTAATAATAAAGTTTAAATGTGGCACCCTACGGTGGGTGTTACAAAAAAGGAGTTCACACTTAAGTTCTAAACTTATTTTTCAAAGAACCCAAATAGCATGTATGGTTTCAAGGCTTCAAAATGATTTTTGGTTTCTTAAGAAATATCATTTAAGTGCTCAAAAGCTTATTGGAACATTTGGAAACAATTGGTAAGGTTTAAAAGTTGTTTGAAATGTTTTTCAAACATGTTTATTCGAATAAAGGGTTCCTTATTTGAATAACCAAATTCAGAATACCAAATTTCCCTTTTCATGAAGCTTTATTCGAATAACACAGGGTATTATTCGAATAAAAGTTTAAACCAAGCTTATACACCTTCTATTTAAAAAGGTTTATTCGAATAACAAAAAACTATTCGAATAAAAGTATTTTTTAGAATCAATTTTAAAAGGCTTTATTCGAATAACCAATGGTTATTCGAATAACAAGTTTTAGAATCAAATTATTCATGTGCTATTTATAGTTTTATTCGAATAACATAAACATGCATACTAGAAATAGAAATAAACAGCAAGTAGATGACATTTAATGCTCCAACTACCTCCAAAGGATCTTTAATGCTTTGAGCTATAAATATAAGTTGTTGGGCATTAAAGTCAGTAAGGGAAACAATTTGAAAATCATTGTTGAGCATTAATACAAGTTATTACAATCATTTTCATAAAATATCTGTTTTGAGTTTAATGTGTGATCAATCCTTATACTAATTGAGCTTCAATTTATATTATCCACTCTTGTGAGAGTTTTCTTTCATCTATACTTTGATTATTCTGTAAAGAGGATGAAGTATCCCTCAAAGAATTGTAAGGTTGAGATATCCCTCATTGTTGAGACTCAAGTACAAAGGGTGAGATATCTCAAGGTATGTTGAGTGCTCTAATTTGTAAATGTAGCAAACATCTGTTCAAACTTAAAGTTATAGTTAAAAATCTCAGGTGATTACTTGAGCATTGGGCATAGGTCACAAGGTGTGTCTAAACTAAGATAAATCTTGTATTTCATCTTCTAAACTCAAACTTCTTTATATTTATGCTTTGATTTTATATGCTTGCTTGAATACTATTTGTCTTGACTTATTCATTTGTAAGTCAAAGTATTCAATCTTCTCTATCTATTCACCTCAATCAATAAATAACTTTAACGAAAATTGATATTCAAGTGTTTTGTAAAAGAATTGTAAAAATCTTTTATAAACTCAATTTAACCTCTCTTAAATATTGAAGTTACTTAGTAACATTATTGAGGCTAGACGCATCATATTTTTACAAATTAATTAATGTAACGATATATAAATAATATTCATATATGAATAAAAGTTTATTTTTTATTTTTGATATTTTAAATTTATACAGTGTTATATTAATTTTGCTTTTATAAATTCCTGTGTAAATTTATATAAACTTGTTTCTTTTTCTGTTCATTTATCATTTGTAATCACTCTAAATATGAAAAGTTGAAAACCTTTCCCATGATGAATTAATTTAAAACTTTCCCATGTTAATGCACCTGCGTAGCAACGGCTTCGCTTTTATTTTGGCTTAAGTGTGGGAATACTCCAATGTCCAAGCTCGCCTATGATTTATGAACATGAGAATCCTAAGAATTTTCCTTTGTTTTCTCAGCCAAGACAAAAAAATCCACCATTGATTATTCATATAAATCCGACCAGTTTTGCTGTTTGCAATACTTAGCAACCAATGAACGTTTTGCAAGTAATCAGAAATTCGATAAAAAAAATAATCATAATTGTATATTTGAAATCATCAATAAATATACTTGATTTGATTTAGAAATAAAATCTCTTTAGATTTAAGTAAATTTTTATACGTACTCAACTAAAATCAATAGATGCATAAAGAAAAGTAAATCAATAAAATCTCAAAATCAAATTAGTTTTTAATAACTTTCCAAATAAAATATTTAATCTCAAAATTAAATTAATTCCAATCTTATAAAATTTTCAATAAATGATTTTCTTTTAAAATCAAATCAAATTAATTGTAATTTTATAACTTTTAAAATACAAAAAAAAATTGATTTATAATTCAAATTAATTCCTTAATTTTGTAATTCCAATTAAAGTGTAAGTACTTTAATGACAACTCTGGAGGTCATATTTTCTTCTTTCTCCTTAATAACGGTACATTTTTAATGATATGTCGACCATGGTGGATGAACCATGGTGGATGAATCGTAATTTTTTCTTTCTTTCTTTCTGTAATTTTTAAATGTATAAAAGTTTATTTTTATTTTTAAAATTTATAAAGTGTTATGTTAATTTTGCTTTTTTAATAAATTCATGTGTAATTTAATAATTTTATATAAACTTGTTTCTTTTTGTGTTCATTTGTCATTTCTAACCACTCTAAATATGAAAAGTTGAAAAACCTTTCCCATGATGAATTAATTTAAAACTTTACCATGTTAATACGCCTGCGTAGCAACTGCTTTGCCTTTAATTTGGCTCAAGTCTGGAAATATTCCAATGTCCAAACTCGCCTATGATTTATAAACATAAGAATCCTCTGAGTTTCCTTCGTTTTCTTAGCCAAGACAGAAAATCCATCATTGATTATTATTCATACAAATCAGACCTGCTTTCGTGATTCTCTTCTCTTTCGTTATTCCTTTAATCATTGTCCACATGGGTTCTCTTCCGTGCTTGCTTATGGTTATTCTTCCACTGGTTTACAATGTTGCTGCTGCTTGTTCTAATGGAGCTTGCAGGGTTTGCATACCCCAGTATACTACTTTGTCAAATCATGTCGTTATATTTTCTTGTTTTTATCTTTAACTGTTTTCAAATTAATCTTTGGTTAGCTTCTTGATGAGTGCTCGTCTGATGGAGATTGTGGCGCTGGGCTCTATTGTTTCTTCTGCCCACTTGGGTTTTCAGGCTCTAGGTGTGTGAGATCATCTATCACAGATCAATTCAAGCTCATAGTAAGATATCTATCTCTTTACTCTTTGCCTAGTTTTCGCAAAAACTGACACAGACAGGCATAGATGAGAAACTACTATAAGTCAAAGCAGTGTTTAGCTTTGCTATCAATCAACAAGGCAACAACCATGGTGCTCGGGTCACTAGGATTGGTTCTTGTTCTGGTGGGGTAGGCCAGAAACTAAATCCATCATTTTATATTATCTAAATATTAATCGCCTGTTTGGTGAAAAGTGAAAACCTTTCTGTGAATTATTTGTTATCATATTTGTTTTGGCTAAAAGATCTGATTTTTGTCTGCTGGTTAAATTCTATGATTCTGGCCATTGCAGAGACTCGAATATTTTGCTCATTCATCATGTCCACAATCCTGTCGCTGTCTCCTCAATTAATGATTGTCAATTAAGTAAATAGTTATTGATAATTATGAGAGGAAATATAATTAAAAACAGGGGTGTAATTTTTTTATGTAATTGATTGACAATATTTAATTAAGAAAATAAAGAGATAAAATAAAATATTTGAATCCGACATATAGTCTTATAGATGACACTTGACATGTCAACCTATTTGGTGAAATGTTATGAACCAGTCATAACCAATAAACCTAGTGAACTTCTGAAAACGTCAAAACGATCACCGGTCAGCCCATTTGTTGAATGCTTGTGGCTTATTTAGCAACACAAAAGAAATAGGTAATACGGATCAGGGAACCAAAATAAACATTGTTACATGGGTCCATATAATTGTGAAAAATAGGTAGAACATAGAAGCAATATTTCTTTTTCTTTTGAGTAAAAAGGACAAGGAAATTTAGAGGTATTTGATCTTAATCTCTTCTTAATTGCTTCTTTTTCCGGATAGAATAATTCTCTACCGTTCAACAAATATGCATTTTTGACAACACACAACGCTTATGCCATTGATGGGGAGCCATCTCATACAGGTGTGCCTCGAATAACAGTCACCAACCAAGAAGACAATGTCACCCAACAGCTAAATGTATGCTATTCAGTACTACTAATCATAACTTAATTATCGTTAACTTTTCTATTGCTCGGATTCTTATAAGCAATGTTTAACTGACCATTTTGTTTCAACAATGGTTTATGTGTAGAATGGAGTTCGGGGACTAATGCTAGATACATACGATTTTGATGGAGATGTGTGGTTATGCCATTCATTTGGAGGCCAATGCCATGACTTCACAGCTTTTGTATGTGCAAGTCATCTACCCAATCATCTTAGTTTTTGATCTATGCTTTCCTAACTAGTTTTGGAGAAAAGGATTGCAATTCGCAAACCTTAATGACTACCTCTACACCGAGATCCTAACTTGTAATTAACTAGTAGGAACCTGCTATAGACACTCTGAAGGAAATTGAAGCTTTTCTATCAGCAAATCCAACAGAAATTGTCACAATTATCTTGGAAGATTATGTTCATGCCCCAAATGGTTTGACAAAGGTCTTCACTGATGCTGGTCTGATGAAGTATTGGTTTCCATTGTCAAGCATGCCAAGAAATGGTCAAGATTGGCCTCTAGTGAGTGACATGGTTGCAAAAAACCAAAGATTACTAGTTTTCACTTCTATCAAATCTAAAGAACAAAGTGAAGGCATTGCTTATCAATGGAATTTCATGGTTGAAAATCAATGTAAGCAAACACCATCCATTAAACCTCTTCATTCTTAACACAAGCATTTGTTCTTGCTTCTTTGTCAATTTTCTTTGTGGTGATCTTCTTATCTTAAATTATGCAGATGGGGATGGTGGAAGGAAGGCAGGAAGCTGTCCAAACAGGGCAGAATCATCCCCTCTTGATGACAAAAGCAAATCCTTAGTATTGGTAAACTATTTTCGAACAACTCCACTTAAGCCAATCACATGTGCAGATAATTCTGGAGATCTCATTAACATGCTACACACTTGTTACGGTGCTGCTGGTAACCGGTGGGCTAATTTTGTTGCTGTTGATTATTACAAGGTTGGTTTTTGGCATATGTTATCTCTTCCTTCTAAATTTAGTTGCTAAAGCATCAAATTTTGACTCATAATCCTTATATTCTTATAATTTGGGGGGTTATTATGCAGAGGAGTGAGGGAGGAGGGTCGTTTCAAGCTCTAGACACTCTAAATGGGAAGCTATTGTGCGGATGTGATGATGTTCATACATGTGTGGTAAAACAATTAACTTCACTCTTGCTTTCTATAAAGTATAAACACACAACTATTAAGTTAATATACAACTACAACGACTTTATTTTGATTTTTTTGTTTCAGCCTGGATCAACTTCACAAGCATGCTCACCACCATAAAAAGCAGAGTAACAAGGGCAACGAGCGTCTGGAAATGATTCAGACATTAGATTGTTGTTCAATTTTCAGTCAATAAAACCATTATTGGTTACCATTGTATCATATACTCCAGCATTGGAAAAAGTGATACAAATACTTTTTTAGCTTTTCTGCAGTCCTAGTCTTGAATGATTAAATTAAATTCGCAATTACAAAGAGATAAAAGATCTTTTTTATTAAAAAAGACTTCAGCAGTTTAAGTTTGAATCAAGACTTAGTTTGACATGAAAATTCACATCCAGAACTGAACCATGCCAAGATCCATGGCATCACTCAACAACCTCTAAAGCTCATACGCTCTCGCAAGCTATGAGCTTGGGAGACTGTAAACCATGCCAGGACCCACAGAACAATCTAGCAAGACCATAAAGTCACATACCCCCTCAAAGACCAGACCTAAAGTGGTCAACTTCGAGCTTAGCCAACCCATTCGGGGTACCCCCGGACCATCAAGATCACGAATCCCTGCCAAAGTCGGGCTTAGTGAGACCAAACCCGGGTACGCGGCAGCTCCCTAAGAGCTTTTGCCTATCCCAGGGGATATCTCAGCAGGACAAGAGTAATGTCGACCAAAGAGAGACAAAAAAACCCTTGAGGGAAGCCTTAAATGCACTCCTACTAACCGAAAGGACACGTGGCAAGTCTTAATAGGAAGAAAACCTTAGCAAAATTTCCCTCCAAAACCCCTAGGCACAAACAACATAAAGGGGAGTGCACAGCACACCCACCCCAATGCGTGAGAATCATGAGAGGGTGTGCATCATGACCACCCTCATGCATGGCAAGCGTGAGGATGCACATGACGAACCCCCCTACTTCTATAAATAGTAGATGAAATCAGCACAAATGATGAATTCACCTTTAGCCTTCAGCCCTATTGCACCCAGATAAACCTTTTTTCTAGTTACATCACCTTGGGCCTTCACCCCCATGAAAGGACCCAAGACCCCCTGTTGGCAGACATGAACATCTTGGCTTGATCTGTGGGAAACTGGTAAAACTTTCCCCACCATAACTTTTTTGCTAGTTTCTTATTTTTTATACATCGCATACCTCACTCCCATATATTTTTTGATCCCCATCAATTCATCGGAGTGCACCTGTCCAAGCTAATGACTAGGCCTAATGGCGTGTACCAGGAGCAAGGGCGTGAATAGCAGCGCTGCAAACAACCTTGCCAATGGCCACCAAAACCAACCGCCATCTCCTCCACCTTCGCCACCACCATCACCACCCCTTCCACTGCCACCCCCGGGACGTGACGCCAATATCATCTATAACTTACTTTATGCCATGGAAGTCATGCAGTAATAAATCAACACCTTGACCCGTCATCACCAAAGCCACCACAGCGAGTCACAATTCAACAATGAGGAGTCCATTCACATTGAACCATCTCACCAACAATCCACTCGTCACTAGCCTTCGCGACAAGCTTCCAACCAGTGTAGCCAACCCCACATCCCACCTCCACCACCCCAGATTCCACCCCATCCTGGACACCCATTCGTAGAAGATATCATGCTCACCCTACTCCTAACTCATTTCAAGCTCCTTGCTACCATCAAGCTATACGATGGATCGACAGATCCCCAGGAACATTTAAAAGCTTTCAATTCAGCCATGTTGTTATTTGGAGACTTGGACAAGATCAAGTGCTGAGCATTTCCAAGCACCTTGAAGCGATCCACATTGCAAAGGTTTTCCACGCTATCGGCCTATTCAGTGTTTAGTTTTGCTGACCTATCCACCTATTTCTTCAATCACTTTTCTACCAGCTGAGCGCACAAGAAAACATTCATATCCCTCATCAACCTACAACAAGGAAAAGACTAATCCCTAAAGGCATTCATGAGAAGATTTAATTCAAAAGCCATCCAAATTAGGGACTTCAACCTAGTAGTCTCACTACATGCAACTATGTCAGGACTTAAACTAGGGAAATTCGCAAATTTGTTGGCTAAACAACCTCCCGTAAACCTGGAAGACTTGCTGCGAAGATCAGTCAGATATATCAGCATTGAGGAGACAAACAAGGCACAAAACGTGTTAACAAAAGCCATCACCGATGAAGTTCAAGCTCAACAACAACAACAACAACTGACTAGTGGCACCAAAAACTGGGGAAGGGGTAACAATCCCTCTAATAGGAGAAAAGGATTTGGAACGAGAAGTGGCTGAGGACGAGGTAGCAATCGTGAGCTCCTACCTATAATCCCACCTAGCTATGATAAATACACCTCACTTAACAACAAATGAAAAGAAATCCTGCAGAATCTATGCAACCAAACTTGCCACCCTACCACTAACACCAAACACCTAGATTAGCTACATTGACAAAAACAAAATGTGCCATTACAACAGGGCTTTCCGTCACAACACAAAGGATTGTGTTGGATTGAAAAACCTCATAGAACATCTTATCCACCAAGGGAACATGAAGCACTTTGTGCAAAGGGAAAGGGAGCGCTGCCCATAAAGAAGGAGAGATGCAAGAAGAAGCTTGGATCAAGTTGAAGAAAGAAAGGAAGGAAGAGCCAAAAAGCAGCGAACAATCTAAGGAGTAATTAATACCATCGCTCAAGGCTTTGCGGGAGGAGGAGAGTCTGAGTCAGTAAGAAGGTGACACCTCAGGACTATCTGGACTGTTATGAGCATTGGATAGAGTATTTCTTCCAGGCCCGGAACCTCAAAGCAAAATGTCCCTATCACTTTCTTATATGAAGATTTCTAAGGAATAGACAGAGAGCAAGATGAACCAATAGTAATCTTGGTAGTAGCAGTAAATCTTGTTATCAAGACAGTTTCGGTAGACCAAGGGAGTTTAATAGACATCATATTCATCAATGCTTTCAGGAAAATCAGCATCGTGGAAAGCAAGATTAAACCATATCATGGGAACTTGGTCGGATTCTTGGGGGAACAAGCCCGTGCTATAGGGTATGTTGATCTGTGGACCACCTTTGGAGATGAAAGAGAGGACATGCAAAAGGGCAGAGAGAAAAACATTGGCGTTCATTTCCTAATCATAGACAAAAATAACCCATAAATCATGATTCTTGGGAGACCATCTCTGAACAGACAAGGAGTCGTTGTTTTAACTCCACACCTCACAATGAAATTCCCAACAGATCAGGAAGAAGTAGCAGCCATACATACAAATCAATTCGAAGCACGATAATGTTACATCAATTTCCCAAGAACTAGAAACCCAGACCAAAGGATTGAAAAAATACGAACTCCTACTCATCATGTAAATTTAGCAGAGCTAGATCCATAAGATGAGTTCCAAGAAAAAAAGTTGAATCCAGAAGAGGAATTGAAGAAATTGATTCTAGGAAAAGATCCTTCAAAGTTCACATGCATTGGGGCACAACTCAGTAACGAAGAGGAGTAGCAACTGGTAAATTTCCTCTAAGGGAACACTAATCTTTTCACCTCGACATCCTTGGACATGTTGTGAATAGATCTGAAAGTCATATGCCACCGACTTGCCGTAAATCCCAATGCCAAGGTGGTAGCACAGAAAAAGAGGAAGCTCGGGGATGAAAAAAGGAAAGCAATGATAGAAGAAATAAAATGCCTCCTAGAAGCCCAGTTCATAAAAGAAATCAAGTATACCACGTTGATAGCCAATGTGGTAATGGTGAAAAAGTCAAATGGAAAATGGAAAATGTGCATAGACTTCACCGACTTAAATAAAGTATGCCCCAAAGATTTATATCCCCTGCTAAACATAGACAAACTGGTAGATGAAGCATCTAGTTACAAAATGCTTAGCTTCATGGACACGCACTTTGGGTATAATCAAATCTGCATGGCTCCAGAAGAAAATGATAAAATTGTGTTCATCATAGAAGGAGCAAATTACTGCTACAAGGTAATACCTTTTTGTTTGAAGAACGTAGGTGCAACTTACTAGCATTTAATGGACAAGGTTTTTAAGGATCGAATAGGTTGGAACATCGAGGTGTATATAGACGATATGGTAGCAAAAGTGACACATGAGCAAGACCATTGCAAGTTCCTAGAGGAAATCTTTGCTCAACTACGGAAGTTCAAAATGTGCCTTAATTCGAAGAAATGTGCCTTTTGCGTAGAGATAAGAAAGTCCCTCAACTTTATGCTTACAAGTAGAGGAATAGAAGCAAACCCAACAAATGTCAAGTCATAATCAACATGAAAAGCCTACCTTCAGTGAAAGATATGCAACGGTTAGCCAGAAGAAACACAACCCTATCCCGCTTGTTGGTGTATGCCCTAGTGACTAATTTATTTTGACCGTACTAGCTTACATTGTATTATGCTATTTATTTAATATACGAGGCATTTCATTTATTATGTGTTATTTATGATAAACATAATAAAGTCCTTATAATAGTAAGTTTTATGTCATAGGACATCAAGTAGATGACTTGATCATGAGATCCTATTGGATAGAAATAGAACAATATTCTTAAATGTCCCTAGTCAAGTATTATTGTTAATCAAGACGATAATAATGCATTGAGACTAGTATGTGCGCAGACTGATGACCACATCTCATGGGTAATGGATATGAGGTATCGAGTTTTCATATGGATACATATTAGAGTAATGATGTATTAGACTGACTCACCATGAGAACGCTACGTGGATCGTTATGTGAGTGTCATAACCGATTCTTATAGTGATAATGGTGTATATGGTCCTTTGACCTAAAATCACTACGATTCCTACATGAGGAGTTGTAAGTTTTAATACCATCAAACGTCATTTGTAATAAGGTGATTATAAAGTTAGTTATTGGACATACCACGATTCATGTGGAGGGATGTGAGTGACCTAGATGGGATTTGCCTCTCCTACATAACAAGAGTGATATCTTCAAGCCCCCTGATTGAGTGAGACTACGAAATGCATGGTCATGCTCAAATGAGTCAATATGAGATATTGATCTCATTTGTTATTATTACATCTACTCGAGTATCAAGAAATGGAAGATTGAACTATACAAGGGTGACATGTTCCATGCCTTGTGTTCAATCTAGATATAGAGACAAAGGGACTAAACTGCATGGTAACATTGATCATAGAAAGATTATGTCAAATCATTGACATTCTCATTACTTGGGTAGCAACAATGTGTTGCTAGATACCACTCACTGCTTGTAATATTAAAAATAAGATTTTAATATTACTGTCAACGTTATGAGAACCTGTAGGGTCGCACATATAGAGCAGACTAAACTGAAGCAATTAGAATCCAAGTTAGATTGGGATTCAATTGTGGGCCAGACTCATAACAGATGAGTCTAGGATTGCACAGCTTACCTTACTGTTGTTCTCACTCATATAAGGCAGTAGCTATTATAAATAGCACTACTAAGGGGCTATCAAGACATGCATCACAAACCCTAGCCACACTTGATAGAAGCAATGAGTGAGAGAGTGATATGTTTATCTTCTCTTCGCAGCTAGCATTGTGCCAGAGATGTGGGACTCCTCTTTGTAGATGTTGGATGTTCGTGAGTCTATTTGTGTAGATACCGTAGATACATCATTGCTATTACTGTGTTAGTGATTCACAACGCTTGATTTTATCACGCTTCAAGAGGTAAACTCCTTTAAAACACAGATTATGGTCTATTTCACATGGATCCTTGGTGAAAATTTTTGTTTATCCATTGTGTGATGTATCCATAATTCCCAACACTGCTTCCTCTTAAGATCTGCAGATAAACCCCTCCCCTTCTTCAAATGCCTAAAGAAGTTGAAAAAATTACTGCAAATCGGCCTTCCAGAAGCATAAACAATTCCTAGCCTCCCCACTGATTCTAACTAGGCTAGACCCAGGAGACACATTACTCTTTTACCTATCATTTTTAGAGAAAGCATTAAGTTTTGTACTCATAAAAGAACAGGGCAAAGAGATATGACTGGTCTACTTCATCAGCATGGTATTTCAAGGGCTGAAAATGAGGTACCAGAAGATCGAGAAGTTGGCTTTGGCACTAGTCACTTCAGTAATACGACTATGCCTATATTTTCAAAGTCACAAAATCGTTGTCAAAATCGACCAACCAATCAACACTACAACAATTTTGGCTTCTAGCAACGAAGTTTTTGGCAACGCTTAAAAAGTGTTGCCTAAATTGGTAGAGGCAACATTTTTTGAAAGTTACTTTTAATTACAACTTTAGGCCATATGTTTTAGGCAACGTTTTTTGAAAGTTACTTTTAATTATAACTTTAGGCCACATGTTTTAGGCAACATTTAAGAAATGTTGTGATAACTAGTATAGGCAACACTTTATGGTCGTTCTCTAAATTTAAACAAGTTTAGACAACACTTTTGACACAACGTTTAATAAACATTGTATTAAAGAGAATAAGCAACAATTTATAATTGTTCCCATTATATTTCTTTTTAGAACAAGTTAAAAATGTTGCTTAATTAGTTTTTATATTCTGAAACTCCTTAATCAGAAAGGCATGCATATTGTGTGGGAGTGTGAAAATTTTTTGCTTTAAACCCTAATCACAACGACACATATGCACTCAAACCAACTCCACCTTCATGTTCTTGCCTATTCTCAGCCACACATATTCCTTGCTCTGCCACTAGCTCTTCATTCTTATTCTAGTGCTCACTGCCCTTTCCCTATTAGAGGCACTCAGACGATGCACTCAAACTAACCCCAATCGAAACCAGCCCGAATCGAGACTAACCCTAATCAAAACGAGCCCCAATTGAACCGTTCCTCAGATTTGGCAGCAGCGCAAATTGAGCCCCAATCGAGATGACATTGCTTAGAGCCCCAATCAAACCGTTCATTCTCAGATGACACACCCACTGTTTTCCTACTCAGTAGCGCAAACCTGTTCGTTCCTTCTCTGTTTGGTAAGAAATCTTTGGCAAACTTGTTCCTTCCTTCTTATAGTTGTGGCTATTGTATTTTTCTATTTTTTTTGTATTTTCTGGAAAAATTAAGATAATGGGATAAATACAAGAGGAAGTTGATTCCTAACTTTTACTCCATCTTGATCACATAACATATCCATTGGTGAGTTTTTCATGCTTTGTTGTTTCTTTAGTTAATTTTGCCTTTTAGTTTCCCAAAAAGATATCCTTTCCAATCCATTTTTTATTTTTTTAAAGTTGAATCAATGTTTCTGAACACAATTCATGACTTCACTTGGGGTCCTACTCCTTCCCATAATTTATTTCTTTTTGTTTATTTAATTTGGATTCACTAAGGAATATATCCTCCATTCTCCATCAGCTTATTTCTTATTTTGTTGAATAATTCCATGGTTTTTGTTGTTGGGGTTGTTGCTCTTCTCTTGTTTTCACATGCCTTTTTTTTATAGCAAATTTGCAAATTTTAGTGTAATTGCTTGAAAAAGCTCAACCTTTTCTTTTTTGGGTTGACGACTTGACGCTGCTAATATAATTTCCTTGCTCTATTCTTTGCATATCTTCTCCAATAGAAGATTCATGGTTTATTCCATTATGTTGTTTTGTTATGTATTGGTCTCCTGCTTGCTTTGTTTTTCTAGTGTTTATTATCTGCACAAGCACTAAATATTTCAACTACATATTTGGTGTTATGGTCTGGTAAGTTGATTAATAAATTGAGGGAAACTTGATCACTCCATCTTGCTTGTGTTTATTAGCCATGGAGGTAGGTGAAGGACTACTTAAGGGTATTTGACTTGATGGTGTTTCTGAACTTTGAGTTGGAGTCTTAATTACCAATTTTGGCCTCTCAATAGATTCAAATTCATCTTTTATTTTCTCAATGGCATCAAATAGTTGTGTGACCTTGTTGCTGTCTTTTTTGTATCAAAATTGTAAACTTTACTTATGGATAAGGAAGTAACACTAACATGTTTGTTAACATTAGAAAATTAGAGAAGGATAGAGGACCAAGTGAAGAATGAGAGCAAGAAACAACATACTTGAAAATAATTTCCTTTTGAATGTGAAATTGCTTGCTCATGGTGTCCACTATATTCAAAGTGGTTAAAAATTGACAATTAGAAAAAGAAATAAGCATTTGCTTTAAGACCTCAAAATCTTGCAGAACAATGGACCTAAATAACCATATCATGTCACCTAACAAGATTATCTTACTTTCATGAGAGAAATGATTTTCACTTCACATAATGAGATCAATGAAACATTAAAAAGAAAAATATCTTGGATTTGATATCCAAATATTCTTCTTCAAGCTTTCTCTTTGGATTCACTACTTTCAAACCATTATTATCTACAGCTACTGATATTTCAAACTTAATATAAATCAATAGTTGGAGGCATGGTTTTGACATAATAGACAATTTAGAGAGGCAGAGCACCATACCCTTGATTTGAACATAAATTCTCCACAAGTTTTCTTATTTGAGTAACTGATGAACCCAATTTTTTCCTAACATGAGTAAGCCGATGATGAGAAGATTAGGCAAAAATGCAGTAGATGAGTTAATAAAACAATAAAGAAAGATATCAAGCTACGATGATTTATTACCTTGTAAGAAGACATAAGATGAACAACCAAATTCACAAAATGATCTCTATATCTCCATATTTGATTACCTATTGGTATTAAACTACAGGACATACTTGACATGCTCCTTTTTTTCTTTATATGTGAGGTTTGAAGAACCCATGTGCTCTCTAGAACAACTATTATGCTTAAAAAATGAACAGAGAAGAAGATTCTGTGGCATTAGTACTACTCCCAACCTCAGCTTATGATCTAAAATATAAACTAAAAAGAAAAACAAAATAAAAATTGAAGGACATCTACGGTAGATACGCTTGTTATCATCTTGTTATTAGTAAAATAAATCTGTTTTAATTTTTATGCATCTCTTTTTTGTGTATTCGTGCTTTAAAATCATAGATTGATACACAAATGCTCTAAGGGGAACCGATATCTTTAGTTATTGATCTACATATATATATATATATTGTCCTGTTTTTGAGAAGCTACTTTTCCTAAGTAGCTTTGTAGTCTAGGAAGGAGAACAATATATTTTGATGCATTTTTGTGTTATGTACTTCTCTATTAAGTACTTGAGATGCTAAATTACAATATTGTGGAGCATAGTAACAACAATTGTTCAATATACTAGGGTCCTAATAGTAACGTTTCAAGTCTGCATAACTTGAGCTATAGGAATCTGAATGACATGAGGTTTGTTTGGTTGGAAAGCTAAGGGATGGATCTATTTTGTGTTAAAATTTCATATTTTTTACATGGTTGGTTTAATACCATTTTTTATTTGAAAACAAATCTATTTTTGCAAGAAAGGTATCCTAACAGCCTATCTGCACAACTGCGTAACTAGAGTTGTAGGAACTCTTTTTGCCTGCTATTTTTTTTCTTTTGAAAGCTACACTATAAGGCTAGATGTGGTTAAAATTTCATGATTTTTAAAATTACATATCATTCCCAGTTTTCCAAAATTTCACCCAATTCTATAATTTTTGTTTTTGTTTTTTCAGGCATTGGTAAAGGTACTCAACTAGCTCCTAGAGTCTGAACTCAAAAGGATGGTTGATTCCAACTCTTTTACCTGGTTAGACATAAAATTCTCCTATTTAAGTCTTACTTGTTATCCCACATTATTTACCTGAACTAGTTTATATGATATCATTGTTTAAACTAATTTAGTACTATGAGTATTTGTGTTAGCATTTGAACATTAATATCAAAAATAACTTTCTTATCAGTGAATTAAAAGATGAGTTCAAAAAATGGATGGATTTATCGAGGTTTAGAAAAGAGTACATTGATGGTGTCCAGTTTTTCTTATATTTTGCATTTACTATTGGAGAACCTAATGGAGAGGAGATATTATGCCCTTGTGCAAAATGTGCAAATTCTTATTGGCGAACAAGAGATGTTGTGTATGAACATTTAATACGCAAGGGATTTGTTGCGGGCTACTGAAAATGGATCAACCACGGAGACGGGCTAAGTGCAACGAGTCTTGATGCTGACATGGATGTTGAAGACCCATATGATGACATTGATAACTTAATGAATGATAGGTTTAGAGAAGTAGTGTCAGAGGATGGGCTTCATGAAGATGCTAATTGTAACGTCCCTTTTTAGAGAGGGACCGTCACACCAAACCAAGAACAGAAAATGAAATATAAACTAAGACCCGGTTCATTATACATCTATAATATCCTACTCATTTGTAAGAGTATAAATAATTTGGCGAATTCTTTTTTTTTTTGTAAGAAAATGATAAAACATAAGTACAACAAAAATTAGCATGATAAGTAAGACATACATTCATACATTATATATATATATATATATATATATATATATATATATATATATCATACTTGTTTAGATACATCGAAAAGCTATACAAAAGAAACAGAACCTTTATAGGCCCCAAAAGGATTATACATTTACTGCCCACCAAAAAGACAAAACATCAGGCCCACAAAATATTTATAGATAGCCATCAACGGCTACAAACAATATCAACTCCTAAAACTAACGAGAAGGAACCGTAGTTGAATCCTCCTCAGGGTCTTCCTCATTAGAGCAAATCCTCATCGGAATAACCGAATTACGAGCAGGCGCTCGTGCAAAGGATAAGAACGAATCCTCTTGTGGAGTATAGTAACGATCACCCTACATATCACGTATGGGCAAGTAAAACTCTAAGTACACATGTGCATTAAAGGTAAAGACAGGCGGGTCATGGCAACCCCATGCCAGAGACACAACCACGTCTCCATGGTAGATACAGCGATCCGTACTCATATTGAAGTGCCAGCAGTCCGGACCTTCATGAAACATTAATCTAACATAACCCAAAAAGCCATGCGGACGGGACACCATCTCCAAATAGAACAACTAATCAAGATCAGGCCAAAAGCCAAGGAATCTGTGCACTTCCCCTTCTTCACTGACGTCTTCAAAGAAGCACATAAGTAAACAGAATAACAGAAATACAGAAAACAAGTAAGACATCCAACATTCAATACCAGGTATGACAGTAAAGAAAAAAATCAGCGCGAGGCGCCCACATAGCATCGCGACAATATTAACAGTAATAATATCAAGCGACAAAAGAAACAATAGTAAAATCTCAAATAATAAGCAGTTAAATAGTTCAAATAATCATAACATCAGTAAAAGAAATAATTCTACAATTATATAAATTCAAGCCAGGTAAAGTATGGGACAAACAATGCACATGCACAAGGTACCAAAAATCCTACTCCATGGTGCTAGACACAAACATTGGAGAGAATGATCAATGAGACATGTCAGTATCTCGTCAGCCAAAAATCAAGTGCTTTCAGAAAATTAATAATTTGCGCAACAAGGCTTTATACACGGCATTCTTTGCAAGATCGCAATATTGGATAGTGTCTCGGTCCGGATGGTCGGTGCATTTGTATCGGTCTATCCCACAGCCTAGAGGAGCTACCAACTGTCCATTTGTTAAACACCTGCACCTGAATGCCCCCAAGGTCAACAATTGACTTACACTAGTCTATTCACACCCGCACTAAGGTGTGATTCAACTCCTAGGCATAAAGCCTTATGATCTGTTGATAATTTCAGTATTTTAAATGCCTTACATTTGATCTAATTGGATTCCATATGCGCTCAATTGATAGCATTTGCATAAGTTTCTGACATTTACCTTAATTAGAACCTTATTGTGAAACTTTGCTTAAATATGTTGATAAACACTCATGATTGAATTGTGCTTTTCAGGAAACCCTTGAGTGTTAAGGTCCATTAGTCTTAAAACTAGGCTTGCTATCCATGTGAAGGAAGAGTCAAGGATTCATGTAGATCAATACCACTCCTTGAAGCAAGGGAAGAAGAATGTTTGTTGAGAATCCCAGCTAAAGATGAAGAAAGTCAACAACATGACCCATGTCATCTGACACGGGGTAACCCGTGTATTCCTTTGGTACCACAAGAAGTTGCCAGTCATGAATTTGTCCAACACGGCCCGTGTCATCTAACAACGGGTAGGCCATGTACATTTCTGATATGACAAGGGAATCTAGCTTTTGAGCTTTGACTAACCAAATGGCCCGTGTCATCTGACACGGGGATGGTTGTGTATCTCTCTAGTATCTTAAGATGGGGTTAGTTCTGAGCCAATTCGACTACACGGCCCATGTTATATAACACGGGGTGTGCCGTATGGTTCTCTGAGTATCAAAATGCCTGAATTAGTGAAGACAGAGCCAGACACAGGGTGGGCCGTGTCTGCGAATCAGAAACTTAACTTCGTATTTTGAAGCAAAATTAGGGGTCCAAAAGTATAAATAGGATTAGCTAGGACTCATAAGGGAGTTCTAAACTGGAAGCCGTCAGAGTAAAGAAGAGGATTCAAGGAACAAGAAAGAACAAGATTTGATCGAAGATTGGAGATTCGGGTTTGACCAATTGGAGATCGATCAACGTTACTCATTGAAAACTAGTTTGATCTTCAATTTTCTTTCATTTTTTCATTCTTGACTATGTTTCTATTTCGTTTTAATTCTGATTTTGAATTCGCCATGTGTGGCTAAACTCTTATTTGGTTAAGGGAAGATGAAACTCTACTTTTGGTTATGTAAATTCTGCATATTCCTTTATTTCAGTACAATTGCGTTTTTATTCATATGTTTCTTATCTCAATTCAATATAAAGGTTTTTATATTCTTGCCAATTTAGAAAGTGGATAAACTAGGATTACTATGCGCGGTTGCGGTGGTAGAACTAGTGGAACATATGAACTACGTAATTTAATCCCGATGAGTGATTGAATCTTAGTGTGATTGGTTTTCTAAATCTTAATGCAATCAATAGGTATGTGTAAGAGTGGTTGCTTTACAAATAACTATTGATTAGGAATTGATTTGAGCAGTTGCTAAATTAATCAATACTTAAGGAAAACAGAGATTAATCTCACAATTGCGTAAAAACATAATTGATCATATTGAAATAAAGGTTATGTGGATTTGTATAATCATATAAACCTAGTAGTGGATTCTATCTCTTAACCAATATCCTCAAATTGGAAATTCAAATCATACTTGTTTTGCTATTGTTTTATCTTTAGTTTCTGTTTTAGCTTGAATTAACAAAACCCTTTTTACTATTTATTGTCACTTAGAGTTTAAATTAGGATTCAGTTAATAGTGTTAAATTGAGTTAGCTCTCTGTGGATCGACCCTTGTTAACTACAACTAGTTGCAAGGTTTTATAATTTTGGTGGGACTTGGAACTATGTTTTTACTATCAATTTTAATTCACAATCCACACTACACCAAATTTTGGCGTCGTTGCTGGGGAACTAATTGTTCAATTGCGCTATTAGTTTGTTTCTTATTTTTCACTCTATTTTTATTTTATTTTTAATTCTTTTCTTCCTCTTTTCTGACTGTTTTGTAGGCGTTCATATCCAGTGGTGATGTAAACGAGCAATTGAAGAATCTAAGACATTACTTTGAACAAGTCAACTCATAGTTTCCTCTTCAATTCACACCTGCTGACGTCGAAGCTGCCCGCCATATAGATTTATCCAGTTTTGAGACATTTTCTGAAACATCTCAAGAAGTGGTAATGGCAGAAAATACTTTAATGGCGTTGGGTGCTCTAGACTTAGACCAACAACCTCTTTGTAATAGAAATTATAGACACTGAAGGGGCTTTTGAATTGAAGTTTGGTTTAATCCACCTTCTACCATCCTTCAATGGATTAGCTGGAGAGGATCCTAACAAGCATTTGAAGGAGATACATGTGGTTTGTTCCAGCATGAAGCCTGCAGGGGTTTCAGTAGATCAAGTCAAGCTCAGGGCCTTTCCATTCTTGTTAAAGGATGCTGTAAAGGAATGAATGTACTATTTGCCATCGGGATCGATCAATTCTTCGCAAGACATGACTCGAGCTTCCTGGATCGGTACTAGCAAAGACATGGGGAATCATTTCATGATTACTAGGAGAGGTTTAAGAGGTTATGTGCTAACTATCCCCAACACCAAATTAGTGAGCAACTACTGATTCAGTACTTTTATGAGGGGTTGCTAGTGATGGATCACGACATGATTGATATTGCTAGTGGAGGAGCATTGGTTGATAAGACTCCTTAAGAAGCTAGAAACTTGATTGCAAGAATGGCTGCGAACACCTAATAATTCTTTACCAGGAATGACATTGGAGTGCAAGCATTAAAAGCGGCAGATACAATTAGCTAGTAGCAGCAAATGGCTCAATTGACTACTATGGTTCAGAAACTAATGGATAGTGGAAAAGCATCAGTCAATGCTTGTGGGATTTGTTGCTCTCCTGGACACCCCACTGATATGTGTCCCACCTTACATGAGGACACAAATAAGGAAGCAAAAGCAATAGGGGGATATTCTAGCACTTCTAAAAATTACAACCCCTACTCCAACACATATAATTCGAGGTGGAAAGATCATCCTAACTTCAGCTATGGCAAGCAACCCCAGAGTTAACCTCTAACTTAAGGACCTCTAGGGTTTCAACAGAGGCAAGCATTGTTCTCTCTGAGGAAACAACAAACCCCAGCTCATAAGCAACCTGAACCTTCGTTGGAGGAGTTAATGAGGCAGATGGCCACCAACAATATTCAGTTTCAGTAAGAAACAAGAGCCACCATTAGTAACTTATAGAATCAGGTGGGGCAGTTAGCCACCGAGATCAACAAGGTTCAGAGTCATCTTTCTGGGAAACTTCCTTCACACCCGGAGCTGAATCCGAGGGAAAATGCTAGCGCTGTAACGTTGCAAAGTGGAAAGACATTGGGCGAACCCACATATCCTCCACAAGTCACTGAAGACAAAGTTTTAAAGCCTACGGATGTAGAAGAAAGGGACCCAACTCTGAGGCTCCTAAGGTAAGTATTTCTGAACTACTCCCTAAATATGTCACTAAGGCCCCTTTTCCTAGTCGATTGGTTAAAAATAAGAAAGAAGAGGTGGATAAAGAGATCCTAGAGACTTTTAGGAAGGTGGAAGTTAACATCCCTTTGTTAGATGCCATTAAGGAAGTGCCTAGATATGCTAAGTTCTTAAAAGAATTATGCACTAACAAAAAGAAGTTAAAAGGTAATGAAAGGGTCCAAGTTGGAGCGAATGTTTCAGTTGTTTTTAATAAAAAAACTCCCAACCAAGTGTAAGGATCTTAGCACATTCACTATACCCTGCACAATAGGTAACAAAAGGTTTGAAAGGGCAATGTTAGATTTAGGTGCATCTATAAATGTCATGCCTTATTCTATCTATGCATCCTTATATCTTAGTCCTTTAGAACTAACTGGTGTTATCATTCAATTAGCTGATAGATCTAACGCATACCTGAAGGGTGTTGTTGAGGATGTGTTAGTGCAGTTGAATGAATTAGTGTTTTCGACGGACTTTTATGCGCTGGACATGGAGGAAAATAAATCCCCCAACTCTGCTCCTATTTTCTTGGGGAGACCTTTCTTGAAGACTGCGCGGACAAAGATTGATATGCACTCAGGGACCTTGACCATGGATTTCTTGCTTCTAGTGATTGAGAGATTTCCCCCCTTCCCCCCCCAATTTGATGGAGAATTAATTAGATTCAATATTTTTGAGGCCATGAGATACCCGAGTGATGTGCAATCTGCTTGTTTGATTGATTCTTTTGATGCTTTTGACTCCTTAATTTCGGTAGCTTTTGAGTCTAATCATTTTGATGCTCTTGATACTATTTTGACTCGCAGCTTAGACTTACAGGAAGAAAAGAAAGCTAACGCAAGCGAGCCATGGAGCGAAGAAGTCCAAGAGGTGGTAGTAGCCATGCATGTGCTCTCTTCCACTTCAAAAGGATATGATGTTTCATATGTTGAGCTACCTATTACTACCAATGCACCTAAACCTTCTGTTGTGCAAGTACCAGAGTTGGAACTCAAAGAATTACCAACTCATCTTAAATATATATTCTTGGGAGAGAAGGACACATTTCCAATGATCATTGCTAAGTCACTCACCCAAGAGCAAGAGGATAAATTGGTAGCTATTTTGAAGGTGCATAAGACAGCCATTGGTTGGACCATAATGGATATTAAAGGGATTAGCCCCTCCATTTGCATGCATAGAATCTTAATGGAGGATAGGGTTAAACCAGCAAGAGATCCGCAGAGAAGATTAAATCCTCCTATGATGGAAGTTATGAAGAAGAGATATTGAAGCTCCTAAGTGTGGGGGTGATCTACCCCATTTCTGATAGTAAGTGGGTGAGCCCGGTTCAAGTAGTACCAAAGAAATGGGGGGTGTTTAATAAAGTGTGATGAAAGGAGCTTATTCCTACTAGACTACAAATAGGGTGGCGCGTTTGCATCAATTATAGAAAATTAAATGCAGCTACCAGAAAAGACTACTTTCCTTTGTCCTTTATTGATCAAATGTTGGAGAGATTAGCTGGTCATACTCACTATTGCTTTCTAGATGGATTTTTAGGCTATAATCATATTGCCATTACTCTAGAAGATCAGGATAAGACCACTTTTACTTGCCCTTTTGGCACCTTTGCATATCGACGGATACCTTTTGGACTGTGTAATGCACTCGGGACATTTTAGAGATGCATGATAAGTATATTTTATGATTACATAGAGAATATTATTGAGGTCTTCATGGATGATTTTAGTATATTTGGGACTGGTTTTGAAAGTTGTTTGGAGCATTTGCAGTTAGTTCTCAAAAGATGCATTGATACTAACCTTGTGTTGAATTGGGAAAAATGCCACTTCATGGTGGAAGAGGGTATAATGCTAGGTCATGTAATCTCTGCTAGGGGAATCGAGGTGGATAAAGTTGAGGTAGAACTTGTGCGCTCCTTGCCCCCGCCCACTAATGTGAGAGAGATTTGCTCATTTATTGGTCATGCAGGGTTTTATCGGAGATTCATCAAGGACTTCTCCAAGATATCTTTACCCCTTTGCACACTACTTCAGAAAGATGTCCCATTTCATTTTGATGAAAGGTGTATGGAAGCCTTCACCAAACTCAGGAGTTGATGACTACAACACCTATCATTAGGCAACCTAATTGGGAGCTACCATTTGAGATAATGTGTGATGCTAGTGACTTTACTAAAGATAAAGAAAGTCCTAGGACGGCTCGTTGATAGGGTGCCATATGCCATTTACTATTCCTCAAGGACCACTAAATGACGCTCATTGAATTTGTCTACAACACGATGTCAAACTTCTAGGCCGTGGTTTACTTTGGAAAAATTCAGATCGTATCTAATTGGTTCCAAAGTGATTGTATTCTCTGATTATGTGGCCCTGAAGTATGATTTAGCAAAGAAGGATGCGAAAACTTGGTAGCGGACCATTTGAGTCGGTTGGTGACTGAATAGGAGGAGATACCTATCCAAGCGAGTTTTCCAAATGAACAATTAATGGCCATTGAGCTTACAATACCTTGGTATGCTGATATTGCTAACTATTTGGCTACTAAGGATTTTCCGTAGGATTTGACCAAAGCACTCATAAAGATAAGCTAAAGAGTGAGTCAGCAAGTACTACATCAGGATGATCCTTACCTTTAGAAGCATTGTGATTCGGATCAAGTAATTTGGAGATGCATCTTACTCATTGAAAACTCACTCTGATACTCTCTTTCTCTTCGTTCTTGCATGTGGAGACATTTTGGAATGAAGAGGACAATTCAAAGTGCTTGACAATGGTTTCTATTAGCCCACAATTTTTAAGGATGCTTATAACTCTAGTTTTGTCATGTGACCATATTCCTTTATTTCAAAGGACAATTGTAATATTCATCCGCAAAAATCCAAATGCCTCAATATAATCTTTGTGGAAATCTTTAATGTCTAGGGCATTGACTTCATGGTTGCGGTGGTAGAATTAGTAGAACATATGAACTAAGTAATTTAATCCCGGTGAGTGATTGAATCTTAGTGTGATTGGTTTTCTAAATCTTAATGCAATCAATAGGTATGTGTAAGAGTGGTTGCTTTACAAACAACTATTGATTAGGGATTGATTTGAGCGGTTGCTAAATTAATCAATACTTAAGGAAAACAGAGATTAATCTCACAATTGCGTAAAAACATAATTGATCATATTGAGATAAAGGTTATGTGGATTTGCATAATCATATAAACCTAGTAGTGGATTCTATCTCTTAACCAATA
Source organism: Ormosia emarginata (assembly GCA_029884605.1). Classification (NCBI taxonomy): domain Eukaryota; kingdom Viridiplantae; phylum Streptophyta; class Magnoliopsida; order Fabales; family Fabaceae; genus Ormosia; species Ormosia emarginata. The sequence goes on along the minus strand of JAQQTP010000056.1, from coordinate 5,172,795 downwards.
TTCTCAAATTGGAAATTCAAATCATACTTGTTTTGCTATTGTTTTATCTTTAGTTTCTGTTTAGCTTGAATTGACAAAACCCTTTTTACTGTTTATTGTCACTTAGAGTTTAAATTAGGATTCAATTAATAATGTTAAATTGAGTTAGTTCTCTATGGATCGACCCTTATTAACTACAACTGGTTGCAAAATTTTTATAATTTTGGTGGGACTTGGCAACTGTTTCTACTATCAATTTTAATTCACAATCTATACCATACCACCTTACTTCAACAATGAATGATGACTCAATGCATGTTCATGTATATTTAACAATGATATACTTTCCCATAACATGCCACAATTTGACCAAGTTATACATCAACAGATTCTTGGTCCCGGACCCATAACGACGCATTATCAAGTTCTCAAATATGACAATACCCTTTTAAGGTTTATTATGAAATTTCACTTTAATTTAACATTCCTTATGAAATCTTTTTCTAGAGGAATTCTCTTGCAATTCTCATTCAATCTTTATTTCTCTTAATTAACCAAGTTCCTTAAGTCCAAAGAATCACCCTAGGTCATCAAATAAATTTCTTTCCATCACATTGTTAATTATTTAACACTTAATTATTTAAGTTCCAAGGTTACACAAAAATTACATACTTGGACCCATAAAAGGCCCTAGAGACCATCAGCCTCCCAAGGGGTAAGAACCCAAAATTTTTCATTTGCATTAATTAATTCTTTAACACTTAAATCATATAGTTCTAATTTCTACAAAAATTAAATCTTGGACACTAAAAAATTTAGCCTCTTGGCCATGAATCCAAAGGGGCAAAGAGCCTTAAATTTTCCACATATCAATCCAAGCAATCCAATATATTTTCCATGGCCATCAAGATACACAATGACAATCAATAAATTCATACAAGTCAAAATAGCAACAAAATCATGAAAAACAACACAACAAAGAGAGCAATCCCACATGGATCCCTCATCAACAACACCAAAAACGTTTCCTCACTACTAAGATAGGTTGAAGAGGATCATCTCCCTCTTACCTATAGAAGATAACACAAGAAAGCAGGCTTCTTGATCCCTTTGTTGCAATTTTTGTCCTCCACCTTCAAGAAAACCCTAAGGTGAGCAAACTTTTACAATCCTCATTCAAACCATGAAAAGAGGAGTCCTTGGTCTCATAGGTGACCAAGAAAAATGAAAAAGAGAAGAAAAGAAAAGAAAGTCAAGAACTTTACCTTAGATCTTCAAGTTAGGACTTCAATGGTGGAAGGTGAAAAAGGAAAAACTAGGGGATGATCACCAAGGAGAAAAGTCTTAGAATGATGAGAGGAAACAAGAAATGGAATTAGTTTAGCAAGCTAGTGAAGATAGACTACAAAAGGCGTGGGTGTCGAGGAGTAGAGAGGAAGAGAGAAAAGTTTGAGAGAAAAAGTTGAAGAAAGAAGAAAGGTGATAACTTTTTGATGATTTCAAAATTAGAAGTGAAAAGGTGATAAAGTGAAAAGCTCATTTTTGGCTCCAAAAAGGGCCTCATTGTCGTGAGTGTGGGAGGGAGGAGAGAGAAAATAAAGCTTCATTTGGAAGCTTTGTACAAAGCTTCTTTAGGAAGTTTTGGAGCACTTTTCCAAAAGTCAAACGATGATGTCACATATATGATGTCAGCTTTGATGATGTCATTAAAGTGCTATCTACAAAAGATGACCAACACTCTACTAAAGCTAATATCCAGTGAACAAAGGTTACAATTAATAAAAATAATATTTATTGCTCATCAGATAATTTCCCGGTACAACGATTTTATTTATCAGATAAAATCTCAAAAAATGAAAACTCCGTAAACTGTGTCTGACCTCGGGTTTAGTAAGATCCTCCATTGACGTTTTCACAGACCAAGGTTTTCTGGCCTCGAGGAAAATATTTTATTTTTCCGACCCCGCTCAGCCCGCATGCAAAACAAGAAATATATTAAAATAAACAATGTTTGCGAAAAAGTCCACAAAAATTTACAAAAATCACAAATATTATAAAATGACTATTTATCGTAAAACAAACAATTTTTGGGGTATTACAACTCTCTCCTTCTAGAAAGAAATTTCGTCCTTGAAATTTTCATACCTCAGAATAGCTGTGAATGTTACTCCTTCATCTTGTCTTCTAACTCCCACGTTGCATCTCCGGTTGTGTCATTCCAGATTACTTTTACCAATGGAATCTCCTTCCCTCTGAGTTGCTTTACCCTCCTATCCTCAATCCTTACAGGAGGTGTCTCATAGGTCAAGTTCTCTTTCAATTGTACTGTGTCGGGTGCTATGACATGGTTCGAGTCAGGGATATATTTTCGCAATTGTGATACATGGAAAACATTGTGAAGGTTAGAAAGAAAAGGTGGTAAGGCTATTTGGTAAGCTACTAGACCTATCCGACAAAGAATTTGATAAGGTACGAGGAATTTGGGAGTAATTTTTCTAGATTTTAGAACTCGGCTAATCCCAGTTGTATGCGTGACTTTCAAAAACACATGCTCGCCCTCCTCAAACTCAAGAGACTTTCTTCTTTTGTCAGCATAGCTCTTCTGTCGACTCTGAGCCGTCCTCATCTTTTCCTGAATCATCTTGACCTTTTCTGTTGTTTGTTATGCTAGATCAGGTCCAATTGTGAGATACTTTCCATTTTGATACCATCACAAGGGTATTCTGCACCATCGTCTATACAAGGCTTCATAGGGTGCCATCCCTATACTCGAATAGAAACTGTTATTGTAGGTGAATTCTACCAAAGGCAAAATTTCATCCTAACTTCCAATTTGTTCCAAAGTGTAAGCTCTGAGCAAATCTTCCAATGATTGGATTGTCCTTTCTATTTGCCTATCCGTTTGAGAATGATAAGCAGAACTTAACTGAAGTTTAGTCCTTAATGCTCCTTGCAAACTTTGCCAAAACTTTGATGTGAATCTTGGATTTCTATCAGAAATAATGCTCGAAGGCGCACCATGCAATCTAACAATCTCGCCAATATACACTTGGGCTAACTTTTCCATGAAATACCTTATGTTAATCGATAGGAGGTGTGTTGACTTCGTAAGTCAATCAACAATTACCCATATGGAATCATGACTTTTTCGGGTCGTTGGCAGTCCAACCACAAAATCCATTGCAATACCATCTCATTTCTACTTGAGAACAACTAGAGGTTACAACATTCTAGAAGGTTTTTGATGTTCAATCTTCACTTTCTGACAGACTAAGCAAGATGACACATGTTGAGCTACGTCTCTCTTCATTCCCGGCCACCAAAATAACCTTTTCAAATCTCAGTACATCTTTGTCATGCTAGGATACATACTTAACTTGCTGTTATAAGCTTCACCAAGAATTTCCGTTCTAAACTTCGGATCATTGGGTATGCAAATCCTACCTTTGAACTTTAGGACTCCACCAGGTCCTTCCTCTACTGTCGTCACACCATCATGCTTCATTCGTTCTCTTTCTTCATGCAGAAATTCATCACTTCCTTGTTTCTCTAGGATTCCTTCCAGTAAATCATTCAGAACAGTAATCGTGTTCAAACAAATTCTTCCTGGTTCCAATTTAATGGATAGCCACATATCTCTGAACTGCTCTATCAATTCCTTCTCTTTGACCATTATAGCAGAGATACTGAGCATCTTCCTACTTAAAGCATCTGCCATGACGTTTGCCTTTCTGGGGTGATATTGAAGTTGAAAATCGTAGTCCTTCAAGAATTCCAACCATCTTCTCTGCCTTATGTTCAATTCCTTTTGGTCGAACAGGTACTTCAAGCCCTTGTAGTCGCTAAAGACGTTGAACGTTGCTCCATAGGGAAAGTGCCTCCATATCTTCAAAGTGAATAACACAACTACTAACTCCAGGTCATGTGTTGGGTAGTTCTTCTCATGCACTTGCAACTGTCTCGAAGCGTAAGCCACCATTTTTCGATTTTGCATAAGCACACACCCTAATCCTTGGTATGAAGCATCATAGTACACCTTGAAGGCTTCACCTAGATCAGGTAGAACTAACACTGGTGAAGTAGTTAGTCATCTCTTCAATTCCTGGAAACTTTCTTCGCAAGCATTAGTCAACTCAAAGACTTGATTCTTCCTTGTGAGTTGAGTGAGAGGCCCTGCTATCTTAGAGAATCCTTCAATGAACCTCCGATAATATCCAGTTAATCCCACAAAGCTCTGAATTTCTGTCACTATCTTCGGCCTTTCCCATTGCAGAATCACTTCCACCTTTGGCAGGTCTACTATAATCCCTTCCTTCGAGATTACATGGCCCTAAAACTTGACCTCTTCCAGCCAGAATTCAAACTTCGATAGCTTGGTGTACAACTTCTTCTCCTTCAGAATCTGGAGAACTATACTGAGGTGTTCAACATGATCCTCCTGATTTCGAGAATAGATCAGAATGTCGTCAATGAAGACAACAACAAATCTGTTCAGGTAAGGACGAAAGATTATATTCATGTAATCCATGAATATGGCAGGGGCATTCGTCACTCTAAACGGCATCACAAGATATTCGTAATGACCGTAACGGGTACGAAAATCCATTTTGGGAATATCCTCCACCTTTACTCGAATCTGATGGTAGCCCGATCGCATATCGATCTTAGAGAATATCATTGCTCCTTTCAGTTGATCCATTAAGTCATCTATCCATGGAAGTGGATATTTATTCTTGATTGTGACCTTATTCAGCTGGCGATAATCTACACATAATCACTAAGTTCCATCCTTCTTTCTGACTAGCAACACTGGTGCTCCCCATGGTGACACACTAGGTCTAACAAACTACTTTTTCAAAAGTTCTTCTAACTACTTCTTGAGCTCAACTAACTCTGACGGTGACATCCTGTAGGGTGCTATAGATATAGGACCATATCCTGGTACAAGATCAATGGTGAACTCTATCTCTCACTATGACAGTAGACTAGGTACATCATTAGGAAAGACTTCAGGAAACTCGTTAACCACTGGAATTGTATTCACATTTGCCTCGCCCTCGACTTTTAAGGAAGACAATAGTATGTATCCTTAAGCTCCTTCTTTCAAGAAAGCTTGAACTTGGTTGGCCGTAAAAAATCTAGAAACTTCATGCATAGGGAAAACTATGGTCTTACTAGAACAATCTAACAAGATATGGTTAAAAGACAACCAATTCATTCATAAAATTACGTCTATTTGGGAAAAGGGTAAACAGATCAAATCATCAGAAAAGATTCGACCTTCAACAATTAAAAGACAATTTAGACAAACTTTGGGGGTAACAACAGGTTTAGCAGTAGGGGTAGACACAGTCAAGTCAAAAGGTAAGGAAGACACATGTAAACCAAGTCATCTCACACAGTCATAAGAAATGAAAGAGTGGGTTGCCCCAGAGTCATATGGTACAATTAAAAGATTACCTCCTATGGTACCCTCTCCTTGTATCAGATCTTCAGATTCAGAGACTTCCACTCCACTCATGGTGTAGACTCGGCCTCCCGCCTACTGTTTTGCAGCTCGTGCAGTGTTGACTGAAGGCTTCGCCTTAACTTGATTGCAGTCTCGGGAAAAATGTCCTGCCTTCCCATATCTATAGCAGATAATTCCTTTGATGGTGCAATCCCTCATTAGGTGATCATTCCCGTACTTCAAACACTTTCGCGAAGATGTCGCAGCCTGACCAGTCCTACCAGGACTTCCACTGGGACTTCCACCTTTGTGGTCGCTGTTGCTGATTCCCAGGTGGTCTAGAATAAGGTTTCCTCTAATCACGGTTTACATTGCTGCTACCCCCTCTTTAGGACCTAAAAGGTCCAAAGTTACGATTCCGCGTGTCCCGCGCCTGATCCAGATCTTCAATTCAGTGACACGTGTCCAACAGCTCTAGAAACTAGTTGATCCATGAGGTTATGACCGCCCTTTTCGCTTCATGCCTCAATCCTTCCTCAAATTTCTGGCACCTCCACCCCTCATCCGGCTTGTGTTGGAAATACCTTGAAAATTTGGACAAGCTCTCGAACCTCGCGGCATACTCTCTGGCAGTCATGTTCCCTTGCCTCAAACTGAGGAACTCCATCTCTTTGGCATGTCTTGCACTTGCTAGGAAATACTTCTCCAATAATTTATCCTTCAATATCTCCCAGGTGATTACTCAGCCTTCAGTTTCTAGTAGCCTCTGCGCTCCATTCCACCAATCTTCTGCATCTCTGATCAGCATGAAGGTAGCATAGGTTACCTTCTTGTCATTGGTACAATTCATGCCTCTAAAAATTTTCTCTAGCTCCTTGATCCAAAGACTAGCCTTCTCTGGATCAAATTCTCCCTTAAACTAAGGTGGGTTATTATGACGGAACTCTGACAGATTTTGAGCATCAGCTGATACTTCTAGCTGTTGTGAAGCCCTTTCCTGCTATTGAGCAGCTCTCTCTTGTTATTGTACAATGATGTCTACCATTTGTTGCATCGCTTCTGCTGCTGCAGCTATGCTCTCAGCTTCTTGTCCACGCGCCATCGTTTCTCTTCAAGTTAAGCTATACAAAACACAAGGAAAGTCAGATGCATCTTTTCGAAATACCAGACACAGAGAATCACATAGTGCTAACAAGACAAACCTAACCACAAAGACCCAAAGAAAACTAAAATTAGAGCTCTGATACTAAACTAGTGTAACGCCCCTTTTTGGAGAAGGACCGTCACACCAAACCACTAACGAAAAACGAAATATAAACTAAGACCCTCATTTGTAAGAGTATAAATAATTTCACGAATTCTTTTTTTTTTTGTAAGAAATTAATAAAACATAAGTACAACAAAAATTAGCATGATAAGTAAAACATACGTTCAAACATCATATATATATATATATATATATATATATATATCATACTTGTTTAGATACATCGACAATTATACAAAAGAAACAGAACCTTTACAGGCCATAAAATGATTATACATTTACTGCCCACTAAAAAGACAAAACATCAAGCCCCCAAAAGATTTACAGATAAGCATTAGCGGCTACAAACAGTATCAACCCCTAAAACTAATGAGAAGGAACCGTAGTTAGATCCTCCTCAGAGTCATCCTCATCAGAGGAAATCCTCATTGGGACAACTGAAATACAAGCAGACACTCGTGTAGAAGATAAGAACGAATCCTCTTGTGGAGTATAGTAACGACCACCTCACATATCACGTATGGGCAAGTAAAACTCTGAGTACACATGTGCATTAAAGGTAAAGACAGGCGGGTCATGGTGACCCCACGCCAGAGACACAGTCACGTCTCTGTGGTAGATAAAATGATTCGTACTCATGTTGATGTACCAGTAGTACGGACCTCCATGAAACGTCAATCTAACATAACCCAAAAAGCCACGTAGACGGGACGCTATCTCCAAACAGAACAACTAATCAAGATCAGGCTAAAAGCTAGGGAATTCATGCATTTCCATTTCTTCGCCGACGTCTTCAAAGAAGCACATAAGTAAACAAAATAACAGAAATACAGAAAAGGGGTGGGACATCCAATATTCAATACCAGGTATGGTAGTAAAGAAACAAATCGGCGTAAGGCACCCACATAGCATCATGACAATATTAACAGTAATAATATCAAGCGACAAAAGAAACAATAGCAAAATCTCAAATAATAAGCAGTTAAATAGTTCAAATAATCATAACATTAGTAAAAAAAAATAATTCTACAATTATATAAATTCAAGCCAAGTAAAGTATAGGAGAGACAATGCACTTGCACAAGGTACCAAAAATCCTACTCCATGGAGCTAGACACAAACATCGGAGAGAATGATCAAGGAGACATGCCAGTATCTCGTTTGCCTAAAATCAAGTGCTTTCAGAAAATCAATAATTTGCACAACAAGGCTTTATACACGGCATCCTTCGCAAGATCGTGATATAGGACAGTGTCTCGATCCGAATCGTCGGTGTGTTTGCATCGGTCTATCCTATAGCCCAAGGAGCTACCAACTGTCCATTTGTGAGACACCTGCACCCCGACGCCCCCAAGGTCAACAAATGACCTACATTAGTCTATTCGCACCCGCACTAAGGTGTGATTCAACTCGTAGGCATAAAGCCTTACTTCAACAATGCATGATGACTCAATGCATGTTCATGCATATTTAAAAATAATATACTTTCCCATAACATGCCACAATTTGGCCAAGTTAAACATCAACGGATTCTTGGTGCCACTCAGGAACACATAACGACGCATTATCAAGTTCTCAAATGTGACAATACCTTTTTTATAGTTTATTATGGAATTTCATTTTAATTTAACATTTCTTATGAAATCTTTCTTTAGAGGAATTATCTTGCAATTCTCATTCAATCTTTATTTCTATTAATTAGCCAAGTTCCTTAAGTCCAAAGAATCACCCTAGGTCATCAAATAAATTTCTTTCCATCACATTATTAATTATTAACACTTAATTACTTAAGTTCTAAGGTTACACAAAAATTACATACTTGGAGCCATAAAAGGCCCTAGAGGCAAGGAGCCTCCTAAGGGATAAGAACCCAAAATTTTTCATTTGCATTAATTAATTCTTTAACACTTAAATCACATAGTTCCAATTTCTTCAAAAATTAAATCTTGAACACCCAAAAATTTGGCCTCTTGGCCGTGAATCCAAAGGGGCAAGAGCCCTAAATTTTTCACATATCAATCCAAGCAATCCAATATATTTTCCATGGCTATCAAGATACACAATGATAATCAATAAATTCATACAAGTCAAAATAGAAACAAAATCATGAAGAACAATACAACAAAGAGAGCAATCCCACATGGATCCCTCATCAATAACACTAAAAACATTTCCTCACCACCAAGATAGGTTGAAGAAGATCACCTTCCTCTTACTTATAGAAGACAACACAAGAAAGCAAGTTTCTTGATCCCTTTGTTGCAATTTTCGTCCTCCACCTTCAAGAAAACTGTAAGGTGAACAAACTTTTACAATCCTCACTTAAACTATGAAAAGAGGAGTCCTTGGTCACATAGGTGACTAAGAAAAATGAAAAAGAGAAGAAAAGAAAAGAAAGTCAAGAACTTTACCTTAGATCTTCAAGTTAGGGCTTCAATGGTGGAATGTGAAAAAGAAAAAACTAGGGGATGATCACCAAGGAGAAAAGTCTTAGGATGATGGGAGGAAGTAAGAAATAGAATTAGTTTAGCAAGCTAGTGAAGATGGCCTACAAAAGGTGTGTGTGTCGTGGAGTAGAGAGGAAGGGAGAAAAGTTTGAGAGAAAAAGATGAAGAAAGAATAAAGTTGATAGCTTTTAGGTGATTTCAAAATTAGAAGTGAAAATGTGATAAAGTGAAAAGCTCATTTTTGGCTCCAAAAAGGGCCTCATTGTCGTGAGTGTGGGAAGGAGGAGAGAGAAAACAAAGCTTCATTTGGAAGCTTTGTACAAAGCTTCTTTAGGAAGTTTTGGAGCACTTTTCCAAAAGTCAAATGATGATATCACATATATGATGTCATCTTTGATGATATCATTAAAGTGCTATCTACAAAAGATGACCAACACTCTACTAAAGCTATTATCCAGTGAACAAAGGTTACAATTAATAAAAATAGTATTTATTGTTCATCGGATAATTTCATAGCACAACGATTTTATTTATCAGATAAAATCTCGAAAAACAAAAACTTCGTAAATTGTGTCCGGCCTTGGTTTAGTAAGATCCTCTGTCGACGTTTCCACAGACCAAGGTTTTCCGACCTTGGGAAAAATTTTATTTTCCCGGCCCAGCTCAGTGCACACATAAAACAAGAAATATATTAAAATAGACAACATTTCTAGAAAAATCCACAAAAATTTACAAAATTCACAAATTTTATAAAATGACTATTTATCATAAAACAAACAATTTTTGGGGTGTTACACTAATGAAGATGTAAAGAAGTTTTATAAATTGGTTGAGGAGGCAAATCAAGAACTATACCCAAGTTGTGAAAACTTCTCTACATTGTCATTCACCATCCGACTTTATTTGTTGAAGTGTCTTCATGGATGGAGCAATGCATCTTTCATATCTCTCTTTGAGTTATTGAAAGAAGCTATACCTAATTTGAATATTGCTTCATCTTTCATCAAAACCAAGGCCATGATAAAGGACTTAGGTCTTGACTACGAGAAGATCCCTATATGTCCCAATGATTGCATGCTATATAGGAGCCATTATGCTGATAAAGAGTTTTGCCATATATGTGGAGCTTCACAATATATTCAATATCCTAGCATTGATTATGAGGCTGAATCTTCCAAGAAACCTAATGTAAATGCTAAGATTTGAGACACTTTCCTTTAATTCCCATACTCCAAAGGATGTTTATGTCTTCAAGGATAGCCAATACACTTAGGTGGCATAAAGACGAGCGTTCAAAGGATGGAAAGTTGAGACATCCTATTGATGGTCAAGCGTGGAAAGACTTCAATAGTGCTCATCCTGATTTTGCAAAGGATTTTCGCAACGTAAGGCTTGGGTTAGCTAGCGATGGATTTAATCCATATCAGACCATGAGTATATCTCATAGTACATGACCTGCGGTGTTGATGACATATAATTTAACTCTGTGGTTGTGTATGAAGCCAAAATATTGCATGTTATCCTTACTAATCCCTGGAAGACATTGATCACCTGGAAATGACATTGCTATTTATCTAGAACCATTGATTGAGGAGTTAAAGGTATTATGGGATTTGGAAGTAGAATTGAATGATGCTTTAGCCAAGTAGAATTTTCAAATATGAGCAGTTCTTTTATGGACTATTAGTGATTTTCCTGCTTACGCCATGCTGTCTGGTTAGAGCACCAAAGGAACGTTGGCTTGTCCTTGTTATAATTATGGAACTTGGTTCTACCTATTTGAAACATAGTCGAATGGTGTTATATGGATCATTGAATTTTTCTGCCTATGAGTCATCCATGGAGATATAATAAAAGGTCTTTTAATGGAGATACAAAATTTAGATCTCCACCACCAACATTAAGTGGGATAGAAATCTTAGCTGAATTAGAAGACATTAATAATGTGTTCGAAAAGAAGCAGAAGAAAAAGAATGATGGTCCGTGTAAAAAAGTGGTCAATTTTCTTTGAGTTGTCATATTGGAAGCATAACACCATGCGCCATAACCTTGATGTGATGCACATAGAGAAAAACATATGTGATAATAATATTGGAACTCTATTAGATATCTATGGGAAGACAAAGGATCATGCAAAAGCTTGTTTTGACCTAAAAGAAATGGGTATAAGAAAGAACCTCCCAATAAAGGAGAAAAAAGATGGAAAAACCACTAAGTTTGCAAAAGCTTGTTTTTCTATGACAGTGGTAGAAAAATCTATATTTTGTGGTGTCTTGAAGTCAGCAAAATTGCCAGATGGTAGTGCCTCAAATATCTCTCAATGTGTTCAAGTTAGAAAAAGAAAAATATCAGGCTATAAGACCCATGATTCTCATTTCATGTTGCATTACTTGTTGCAAATACTAATAAAAAGCATACTACCTAATCCTGTTATTATCCCTTTGATCTGTCTTTGTTCTTTCTTTCGATGTTTATGTCAGAAAGTTATCACACTAGAAGAATTAGATCGCTTGGAAGCAGAGATTGTAGAAACACTTTGTCAACTGGAGAGAATTTTTTCTCCATGATTTTTTTGTATATAATGGTTCATTTGCCTATTCATGTAGCAAATGAAGTGAGATTAGGTGGCCCAGTTCAATTTCGGTGGATGTACCTTCTAGAAAGGTATATGTGTAAGTTGGAGTCTTATGTTTACAACAGAAGTCATCCAAAAGGCTCAATTGTAGAAGCATATTTGGCTGAAGAATGTTAGACATCTTGCTTAAGATATTTGCATAAAGGTTTGCAAACTATGTTGAACAAATCAAGCCGAAACAATGATAAATGAAATAGTGAGGCTGACTCATTTGATCTTTTTCCTAACTAAAGACGACCTATAGGAGGGAAAAAGAAAGGTGTTCTAATTTCTATAGATTACAAGTCACTAACCCAAGCACATGGATACATATTGATCAATTGTGATGAAGTACAAGAATACCTTAGGTACGATGACGTGCTCATTATCTTTTTTTTTTTCATAAATAGAATAAGATTATAATTATATTAATGCCTTTAATTTTTTTTCTACTTTAGAGAGCATGAGAATGTTGTTAAAAATCAAGCTAGAAGGACAAAGTGGAAGAAAGCAAATATTCAAAGCCAAGACTTCATTGAATGGTTTGAAACTCGTGGCATGAAAGAGAAAAATATTGATTTCATACAAGGCAGCGTGATGCGAAATGGAAGACTCAAAACAACGGTGTAACATTGATGGCATTAACTACAACCTTTGCTATCTCTAAGGATGAGCACCCAATCACAGCAAATGTAACTTATTATTGAAGAATAAATGACATGATCGAATTAGATTATTATGGCCATTTTAAAGTTGTGGTGTTTAGAAATGATTGGTTTGAAGCTCAAGAAGACATGTTCAGACTTACTTATGTTCACTTTAATAAGAGATGTTACCGTGATAAGCCTTTTATTCTTGCATCTCAAGCATGCCAATGCTTCTATATCTAAGACCCCATTGATGAAAGCAAGCATTATGTCATGAAGACAGTTCCAAGAGACTTGTTTAGCATAAGTGATGAACTAATTTTTGATGCTCAAGAATTTTATGGTAATGAGCCGTCTAACTATTCTATAAGTCTTGGTATGCCCAATGATAATGGTGACATTGAACTTGTGAGAAGAGATGTTCTAGAAACCATTATTGACACAACTGAACTATTGTCCAATGAAATTGAAGAAGAAAAAGATTATGATTTTGAGGACATTATGTAAGACATTGATGCAAGTATATAAGGTTGTATATAGGAAGTTTAGAGAGTGGAAGTTGAAGAAATGGACAATAATGCAGAAGGTAACAACATTGTCTTCAACTACTATTTTTCCAACTACTTAGTTTTCACAAATATTTCTATATTACTTTGTATGCATTAACTTATAAAACATATGCCTCTACTTATGTAAAATTAGGGACATAAAAGAAGAAAAAAAGTCAAGACAAGACTGAATGCAAAGATATCCATGATAGATCAGAGGAAGAACGAGAGGAAATCATTTTTGAGAAAAGAGTAGCAGTTGGACCCACTGATAAAAGTGTTTCTAATTTAAGCTTGTTCTTGGGCACAATAGCTAGAAATTCAAAATTATGTCCCTTGAACTACACCAATTTTAAGGCCATTCCAAAAGGCTACACAGATAATATTATAAAATATGTCCAAGTATGTGTAGGATTAATTTCTATAATTTTAAATGCAATATTAGTATATTAATGATGCTAACATCATTGTGGTACTTTCCTTAATCAAAATTCATCATTCCAAAAGGATGGAGAAGATTGGGTACTTTCAGGAGTAAAGGAAGCTTGGAAGAGGCACAAGTAAAAGATCAAGAAAAATAATTTTAAGCCTTATGACAACACCGAACATATGTTAAAGAATCGTCCAAGAGATGTACCAATTTCAATTTTTAAAAAGTTGATTGTTTTTTGAAGTCTTCCTGCAATTCAAGTATGACCTAAATTATAAGTTCATATTTCAATTTCATATTACTTATGAGATGTATTTTTCATAACATTATACTTCTTTTTTATTTTTATGGAATAAAGACAATCAGCAAGATGAATTTTGAAAATAGAAGGCGTCAAAGGTGGAACCATCGAATAGGACCTATGAATTTTGCTAGAGTTTGGAATCATTTGGTATTGTGCTTGAGAATTTGTGAATTTTACTCATTGATAAATATTTTACTTATTTTTTTTTCAAATTTGTTGAAGCGTTTGGCAAATAAGAATTATGAAGATGTCACCTAAGTTGATTTATTCATTACAACTCACATAGGAACAAAAGGAAAGGAATTGGATTTAGAAACCAAGACTGCAATTGCAAGTTATATAATGTAAAATTATAAAAAAATACAAATCTATTATTAATGTTTAATATTATGTTTTGATGAGTGCTTCATCTTTTTACAGGATGAAGTTCAAGATCAGATTGAAAACTCTAGAGAGAATGCTGATGAATCCTTTCATGTTGTGCTCGACAAGGAAAGGTCAAGGATAGTTCATGGGTATGAAAGAGGTGCCATTAAAACTAGTTTAAAAATGGATGCTGAGATTGATGCTGTAAAGCGCAAGCACTCTGAAGAAATATTAACTTTGAAAATTGAGATGGAAAATCAGAAGTAGGACACAGACAATCAGATGAATAACATGAAGAAACAAGTGGCTGGATTAGAAAATCTTGTGAAGGATCTGCTTGAAAGAGTTAGCCCTAGTGTGAACTTGGAAGACTTAGCACCTTTAATGAGCTCATCTCCAACTGATGCAAGTAGTGCACCTAACATAGATAAAAATGGTCTTCGACACACTTCTACATCGATGCATATTCCAAGTCAAGAAAAGGTAATAATACATATTGATTTAGAATGGTGATTTGAGCTCTATTTCTGGTTCAATCTGATATGAATGGATAGGTTGTTCTAGTTTTATTCTTGATCTTTGCATGTTAATTTGACTTATGAAAAGGATGCAATATCTGCTAATGAATAATGGGAGCATTAATTGATACTAGAATCCTTGGTTGTTTGATTTTACTTTGAGGTGTGTGGTTATTTGATTTTGGTTTTACATAATGGTGGTCTGGTCTCTTAATTAATAGGCAACATAATGCAAGATGAATGTTTGAAATGATGTTATATAAACATAGGATTACATACTTGAAGCTTATGTTTTTTACGTCTATTTTTAGTATATTAGATAAATATAGTGCTGAGATGTTAAGATCATATCATATCATGTCATGTAGATACTTTTACTATGGGCTTATACAGGGTAAATAAGGAGTTTTAATGAAAATTCTTCTCTGATTATTACATGTCGTGTTTTGGACAGAATAATTTTGTGTGGTTCCTTGATAACCTTTCTAGACTTTGGCTAGTTGAGGATGTAGTTATTATTATTTTTTGTAGTAAGAATATACTAGATAAAGCGAAACAAAGACATCCTACATGTGGATACAATTATGGACATTTACCAAGGATATTTAGCTTTAGTTTTTGTTCTTTCATTTGTGTTATGTGATCAAGAACATTTGCATTACTTTTGTACTCACAATAATAGTAAATGACCTTTTTTTTCTTAGTTTTGGTGTAAACAGTAAATACACTTACATAATTTAGTATATTTTATTTGTTTTTGTCAACAATACGTGAATGTTTTATCTTTGAGAAGAAATGATTTTTTAATACACAGGTAGAAAATGTTGCCAAAAGTAGATATGCATATATAGGTAACATTTAAAAAAAAAAAGGCTTAAAGCGTTGCTTAAAGTAGTATTTATAACCAACATGTAAAAAATATTGTCAAATTTTTAACTTAGAGGCAATGCTTTTTACAAGTTGTGTTACGACGTACTTAAAAGCAACGATCGTAAAGCGTTGCCATAATTATTCATGGACAACTTCTCAAAAGCGTTGCTAGAAGATAAGAATAGGCAATGTTTTTTCTAAAGTGTTGCCAAAAGTTTTAAAAAGTGTTAGAAGAGGTAACGGCTTGCCAATGGCTAAAAACATTGCCATAGACTTTAGGCAACGGTTATTGGCCAATGGCACGCTTTTCAGCCCTTTCCAAAAGGCAAAGTTGTTATAGAGCAAGTAGGTATTGAAGAAGCCAGAACTAGCATGGTGCATGATAGCTTGGTCCATCGTGCTATCCGAGCATGACATCACTTACCAAGCTCAGGGGCTATTAAATCACAATTCCTATTTGACTTTTTGTTGGAGCTAATAGATACCATCTCAATAAACCTAGAACTAAGAGCATGGGTACTATATGTTGATGACACTTCAAATCAAAAAGGGAGTGGAGCCGATATCATACTAAAAGGCCCTGAGGGAATAATCATAAAACAATCATTACAGTTTAGGTTCAAAGCAAACAACAATCATATGAAGCCCTGATCACAGGAATGGAGCTTTCTCGGGAAATCAGAGCTCGGGACCTTCAGGTAAAGAGTGACTTATAGTTGGTAAAAAGCCAAGTCAAAGGGGAGTACCAAACAAAAGAACCTCAGTTAGCCTAGTACATAGGAAAAGTACAACAGTTAGCTTCCACCTTCCAAAGTTTTTCATTAGACCACATCCCCAGAAGCGAAAACTCAAAGGTAGATCTTCTCTCCAAGTTAGCAAGCACCAAAGGCCCAGGGAATAATAGAACTGTCATTCAAGAAACTCTTGAGGATCTAAGTATACACAGAAGGGAGGTCATGAAAATTCAAGAAGATGAAAGCTCATAGAAGTACCCGATAATTAACTACCTACAGGAAGATGTCATACCCATAGAGTCGAAGAAAGCCCAAAAGATCAAAAGAACAACAAGCTTTTATGTTCTTATCAATGATGAGTTATATAGAAGGGGATTCTCATCACCATTACTAAAGTGCTTGGATAAAGAATGAGTAAGTTACGTCATGGTAGAGGTTCATAAAGGGATCTAAGGTAATCATACAGAAGAGGGGTCAATGGCAGTAAAGATCCTCAGATTAAGGTATTTTGGACAACTCTAAAAGAAGAATGCATCAAGTATGTCAAAAAGTATGACAAATGACAATAATTCACTGACCTGCACCAAGCCCCATCAGAAAATCTTCATAGTTCCAATAATGCATGGCCTTTCTCGTGGTTGGGAATTGACCTACTCGGACCATTTCCCATCCCTATCAGGCAACAAAAATACCTCATTTTGGCAGTAGATTACTTCATAAAATGGATTGAGGCGGAGCCTTTAGCTTGGATAACTGCCTTAGACATAACATCCTCCATAACCTAATAGTCTTGATCAAGGTTATAGAAATTTAATTACAATAGTGTGAGTTATTTATTATATTTGGAAATCTTTTTGAATTAGTTTGAGTATAATTTTATTGCACTGAAAGTGAGAAATAACTCATATAAACTCATATTTCAGCATAAATAGTTGAAAAGATAGAAATAAATATGAAAATTTTATTTCTAAGTTATAAGTGATTAGAATGAGCTATACCAAATTTTGGAGGATTAAATGAATTGATAGAGTATTTTTAATGATACGAAATGAGTATTTAATGGCCTGATTGGACAGTTAAGTAGCTAAAAAAATTATGAAAATTTGTGGAGATATCAGGTAGAGGATGTAAAATATTTTGGTAAAGAATACCAATTAAGGTGAATACCAGTAAGCCCATTTGCTTAATTCTTAGGTTTAACCTAACTCAGGGAAGAGTAATGAAGCTTAACTAATAAATAGCAGTATATAAAAAATTATGGAATCACGGATATGATGAATGAGTGAAGTCTTAAAATTTTCTATAACACTTATGGGAGTTAGAAAATCTAGTTTTGGAAAATTAAAGTGTTCCTAAGAGATATAGAAGTTTCAACATGAAATTTATCTTTATCTCCTCCACTCTCTCCATTGCCTCTTCACCCCTTCATCTTTATTCAATTTTGACTTTTCTTTTCCTTCATTTTTGCCCTGAATGACATTCCTCCCTGTTTTTCATCGTTCTCGATTTTTGTATGAAAACAATTACGATAAAAGAATAGAATTTTATTTGATCGGAAAGAAAGGGGTTTGCTTCCAGACGGTAAAAAAAAAGTTTTCAAAAAAAGGTAAATTTTTCTCAAAAGATATAAGGAATATAGGATATTTTATTTGAAGTTTTGGACAATTACCTACGTTGTGGAAAAATGAGAAAATGACCGTTGATCCCGAACGTTGTGTTTTGTTGTTTCATTCTTTCTTTTTTCTATTGTTTTCTTTTTTCTTTTTTAATTTTTGAAAATATGAATGAAAGATTTTATATGTGACTTTTTAGTGATTGATTTGTCGCTTGCGCTTGAAAATAATATTTTATGAATGGTTTGAGAAAATCTTATTCTTGTGTTATTTAGACTTTGGGGATCTTAGCTTGAAACTTGTACGATGAATAGAATAAAAATGATCTTTTGAATTTTAGTATTGGTATATGAAAGGTTATAATTTTATATTATTAACAATATTATTTTATTAGTGATTTTAAAAATAGTTTATGTTGAGAAATTGGTACATGAGTTATACATACTTTTAGAACATGTTTTTATATGGAAACCCTTTTTGGATTAGAGAAAAGATAATAGGAATCACAATTAGTAGAATTTGTTAGATCGGTAGCTTAATTAATCACCGTAGCTTAGTAGAACTTTCCAGAAAGCGGTCCGCCGACTCACATGACTATAGTGACTCAAATAGAGAATTTATTACACCTGTGACTAAGCAAGGTGAGTCACCATGAGCAACCAATAGAATTTAAGCTTGTTAAGCAAGATTTGATCTTGACCTTTGATGTATTCAATGGCTTGGATGAAGCCAAATCCATTTCCTTACCACTTTAAGGCTGGCCATTAGGAAAAAGCCAAAAACAACACTTCATCTTCATCACTTTTCTCTCAATCTTTTCCAAAAACCCTAGCCTCCATTGTTGCTCTTCTTCACCATTTTCGTGTGAAGAGCCATTCCTAACCATCCAACCATCCAAAAATTTTTCTAACCAAGTTTCCTTAACCTAAACACTATTCTAAGAACCTTTTAGTTGGGAGTTTCTTCAAATTCTTCCATCTAGGGCTTGGAAACCAACCTTGAAAGTTTTACCTAGAAGGTGAAATTTCATGCTTTTCTTTTTCTCTTCTTTTTCAAAGTTCTAAGCCATGATTTTCCATGGTTTAGCTTCTTTTTCATGGTTAGTAACATGTAGATTTTATTTGAGATTTTTAGGTATTTGGTGGAGTGAAAACCGAACCATAGGAGGTGTGAAAGCAAGCTTTTTGTCTTCATTTAAGGTAAGAGGAAGACAATTCTTATCATCCTTGATGGTGGTAAAAGATGGATTGTTTGTAGAATCCATAAGGATTCGGTTGTGGTGTTTTATTGATGTGTATTTGTTAATTTTTGTGGTTGCTAGTAGTTTAAATGTTGTATGTTAATAGCTTTCTTGTTTGGTGATCTAATAATTTTGCATGTTTATTAGCTTTTGATGGTATGTCTATAAGCTTTAATTTAGGTTTTATATGTTAGAAATATTTTGCATGTGTTAGAAATATAAATGCATGTGTTAGAATTGTATGATAAGGTTTAAGATGTGAATAACATGTGTAAGTTTGCATGAGTGTTCCAAAGAACACATTCCCTAGCTCACTAAGCAATGACAAAGTGTGAGGACCAAAATGTTCTCTTCATTTTTCCTAAAGTGCAACTTAATTAATTAGGAGAAATAAGAAGGTTTCAAATTGTTTTAATCAAAGAAAAGGAATTTAGAAATCAAATGGTAAAGATTTAGTAAATTTGGCCAACATGTCCTAAAGGGTTTATTTGATTCAAAATCTTTACTTTATAACATGATTTAATGAACTTAGATAAGATAATACCTTTGACATGATTTAGAAATCAAATGAAAAAGTTTTACAAAATTCGGCCAACATGCCACTATAGGTAATTATGATTTCTAAAACTTGATTCCAAACCTTTTCAATCAAAAGAGACAACTACAAGTTAAGAAGAAATTTTCTATAATGATTTTTGAAGAAACAAATTGAGTAGAATTAAGTTTGTAAAGGATTAAAACTAGTGATTTTATCATTAGGAAGTAAAATACAAAATTTTGAGAAATTTTCTAACATATAGCTCACTTTAAGTTTTGAAGCATGTTAGAGATTTCAAAAAGAATTAAATGATATGGTTAAAAATTAGGTAAATAGAAAATTTTATGGAAAATTTAGAAAACCATTATTATAAGTTTATAAACAAAAAATGCTTATCATTTTTGTAAAAATGAACCTATAAGATAGTAAAAATATCCTAAAGATTCATGCGGTATGAAAAATTATTCTACGTGTGTTTAAATGTACTTGTTAGTACTTTCCTTTCTATCTTTGTTAAATTGCATGTCTTTTAAGGGTATTCGAATAAGAAAATGATTTAAAAATCCTACGCGATTGAGAAAACGTGATAAAAATAGCTACGCGATTTTAAAAATAGAAAAATATCTTTCACCCGAAATGCATTTTCAAAACGTTTGTAAAAACGACTTGTAATTATGAAAATGCGATAAAATTTTCGCGATTGACCGTTACTTATATTTTTTTATCTTTGTCGGGTAAAATTAACCTAGGAGAATTAGAAAATCTATATGTTGTTTAGAAAATGTGAACCCGTAATTTAGAAATCAAATTTTAAAATCTATTATTTTGGGCCAAATGTGAACCTAAAATGAATGTATTTTTCAAAATTTGTTTCTAAAATGTGATGGCTAAATGAATTTTCCATCTATACAATAAGTGTGACATGTATTTGGTGGATTTGTTAATTTAGAAATCAAATCACAAGGGTTTATGAAATTGTCGATGCGACAAAATTAGGTAGTCTTGATTTCTAAAATCAATTCCAATGAACTTTTCAGGCTTTAAAGTTGCAATCCCACATGTTAAAAAGAATTTTTCTAAAATAAGTTTTAAGAAATCAATTGATTAGAATTAATTTAAGGAACTAAAATCATAATTTTATCGAGATTTGTGAAATCTAGTAGTACATTTGCTAACATATGGCTCATGCTATATTGAGCATGTTAACTACACCACGCCCGGATTGATGGATTCTGTTTATTTAGAATAAACAAAGTGTGACAACAAAAAGTTGGTGGGGCACCATGGTACTATTAGGTTTTTAAATCATTCCTCTCTCGATAAGATGTGTTTTTCTTTAGCTCCATGGAGTAGGATTTTGTCATATTATTTATCTCTATGTCTATTTGTTTATCTTATCTATTTATTGTTTATTTATTTTATTTGTTTATTTTATCCGGTTATTTTATTATATTTGGTTATTATATCTTATCGTTTAATTCTTATCTTTCTTGTTTTATCAGAAAAATTATTTGTGATGTGAAACATTGTGATGATATCTAAATTTTCTTAAATCGCGATTATAATTGTTAAAGCTTTATGTATTGCATGAACTCGTATATATATTGTTTGTCTATCTTTTTATTGGCCATGTTGTAATGATTTTATGTTGTCTTACCTCTTTGTTATATGTATTTTCTCGTTTATTTATTTTACGCGGGGGACTTCGAGGAAGAGGATTTTTGCCATTGAGATCGTGTACCCTTTTATACCGATCAAGAACCATTCCAATCCGATCATCCATATCCTGGTTGGATTGATTGTGAGGGATCGACGCCTGTGATTTTTGATGGATATAATGTAGGTATTTCATGGAGGTGCTCTAATGAACTTGGAGACTTTAGAGGAGATCGTGATTCCATATATGCGGGATGTGTGACCGTGATTCTACGTCATCGCCGTGATAGAGATCCGATTATGGACTACGACGTATATTTAATCGCAGATTTGTAGAGTTACCCTTATCCATTTGGCGTTATTGGGGTCACGAAAACCCTGAGCCTAGTGAGATAAGCATCGTACGACTGGATCCCGTAAATCGCCGTGTGTCGAGACATCCAGATATCTATCTCCCGATGATCATTTTCATACGAGAGTGATCCATCGTGGTTAGATAATCAGATGTTTTTTTTAGCGAGTTAGCATTCCCTCGATATATTAACTCTTTTATTGCTTTCTTTACTTGTGTTGTTTAAATAGTTGTAGTCTTAGTTGTAAATTATTTGTACAGAGTATATAACTTAATCATATGTATATTACTAGTGATGATGTTTTTTTTTATTTCGTATTTTTCGCATTATCTTTTTATTGCTATATTTTATCTATCGAATTTTATTTTACAACCCGTATAATATTTAACAAATGTTTCATTAACTCTTTTAGATTTTATTTCTATTTCTTTTATTTTATTTATGTGTGACATCCTCCAAAGGGGTGTTACACTTTTGCCTCTTCACCCCTTCATCTTTATTCAATTTTGACTTTTCTTTTCCTTCATTTTGCCCTCATTCCTCACATCGCAGCAAAAAAAAAAAAAACAAAGAGAAAAGAATAGAAATGAAAAAAGAGGAAAGAAAGGGGTAAGCAGCTAAGGGAAGAAAGGCAAGTGCAAAAAAAGGAAGAAGGGAAGAAGGAAAGAAGGAAAAGAAAAGGAAGTAAGCATCAAGTAGCTGGGAAAGAGGTAGGCGTTGATGCTTTGTGTTTTGTTGCTTTCATTCTTTCTTTCTTTCTACTTTTTTTTTCATCTTTTTCTTTTTGATTTTTGAAAAGATGAATGAAAGAAATTAATGTGAATGAAATAGAAGATTGAGGTTAAGTGGCTTGCGCTTGAATATGGTATAGATATATGATTATGAATGGTTTGAGATTTCATATTCTTGTGTTAAGTGCTCTTGACTTTGTTTATCTGTAGCTTGAAACTTGTATGATGAATAGATTATAGTTGATAATTTGACATTTTAGAATTGGTATATGAAAAGTTATGCATTTAGAATTCATTAGCAAGTTTGATTGCTCTTGTATTTGTGATTTTAAAAATGGGTTTTGTTGATGTTGAGAAATTGGTACATGAGTTATACATACTTTTGGAACATGTTTTTATGTGGAAACCCTTTTTGGATTAGAGAAAAGATAATAGGAATCGGTTCTCAACATAAATGAATTTGTTCTGGACATTCTACTACTGGGCACTTAGTCACCCAGATGAACCACTTAAGCGGTGTTGTTCGTTTGGAGTTTATTTTTCCGCATTATTTTATTTTTAATAAGTTGTTTACCGCTTAATTGGTCTACATCAAAATGGTCCAGTGGTTAGCGACTAAGAGCTCAAGTTTTGGGCACCTAAGCGCCTAGTGTCAAAAGTTTCCTTATTCTTTTATTGTGATAAAAATAGAGACCTTAGCTTAATGTGTTCCCTTTCCATGTTGATTAATATGAACCATAACATAATTAAAGTTATGCTATAAAGTAAAGTAGTCAAAGTATGCATCATAAATGAGATGAATGATAGTGTAAGGAAGGATGATTCTCTCCCTATCACATATGAAAAATAGTATGAGGAAAGATGATTTCCTCCCTATCTTAGATAAAGGGTAGTGTGAGGAAGGATGATTCCCTCTTTATCCTAGATGATTAATAGTGTGAGGAAGGATAATTCTCTCCCTACCAAGTAGTTGAGGATGAACATTCTCTCTCTACTTGAATTGAGATATACTAAATGAGGAAAGATGATTCCCTCATTATAAAGGTAGCATAAGGATGAACATTCTCTCACTACCTATTTGATGTTTGAGATATGATAAGTGATGAATGATATCTTTATGATTGAGATATGACGAATGAAAGACTGAGGAAGGATGATTTCCTAATTATTAGGGTAGTATGAGGTGGAGCACCCCCTCTCTACCTATTTGATACTTGGGATATGATAAATGAAGAATGATTTGATGATGAGATATGATGAAAGATGAGAAATGATGAATAATGATGCATGATGAATGACGATATTTGATGAATAGTGATGTATGATGAATGATATGAATTATTTGATTATACAAATGATTTTTATATATAATATAAATTGAACATCTGTTTCGGGAAGAGAAATGACTAGTTATGGTTTTCTGCCACCTTCCTACTTTAAAATTTGAGTTTTGAAATGATTTTTCTTCGAAACAGCTGGAATTATTATAATAAACTACTGAGAATTGTAAGATTCTCACCTTATTTTTATATTATTATTCTATGATAATTCCAAGAATGAATCTGCAACGAGAAGTCAAAGAAGAAGCTGTAGATTATTTTGATGTTATTTTGTATATGAAATGTATAAATATTGCCTTAAAGGCATGTGATGTAATATTTGTATTTTGATGTACGCTTTGTATAAAGATCCTTTCATTATATATATATATATATATATATATATATTATATATATATATATATATATATATACACATTTCAACCACATCAGGCTTATATTTTCATATATGTTATAAATTTTCTTACATAATTTGCTATTAGTATAGAAGTGGCATGCCTAATTCTAACTACTAATGTAGAATTCTGGATATGTCATTAGTACTAGTATTGGGATGTTTCATCAGAAGCAAAAGATTTCGTTTGGAAGAGCATTATTTGCAAGTATAGGTTACCGCACTTGCTTGTAATAGACAATGGAACTTAGTTCACCAATGAATAGTTCAAAAATTTCTATGAAAGACTTGCATCAGGCAATGCTTTACCTCAATTGAGCACCCACAGAGGAACGGTCAAGCAGAATCTGCAAATAAAGTCATACTATCAAGAATCAAAATAAGACTGGAACAAGTGAAAGACAGATGAGCAGAAGAACTTTAGAGTGTCTTATAGCCATGCCAAGGGCCACAGGATAATCCACAAGACCTTGAAGTCACATACCTGTAGAGACCAGGCTTGAAGTGGTCAAGTCTGAGCTTAGCCAACCTATCTAGGGTACCCTTGAACCATCAAGATCATGAATCCCTACCAAAGTTAGGCTTAGTGTGACCAAATCTGGGTACAAAGTAGCTCCCCAAAGAGCTTCCACTTATTCTTGGACTTAAAGAGCCTATCCTATGGGATATCTCACTAGGGCAAGAGTAATGTCAATCAAAGAAAGATAAAAGACCTTTGAAGGAAGCCTAAAGCACACTCCCAGTAACGGAAAGGACACATGGCAAGTCTTAATTGGAAGGAAACCCTAACATAATTTCCCTCCAATACCCCTAGCCATATACAAAATGAAGAGGGAGGGGTGCGCAACACACCCACCTGAATGCATGAGAAATGTGAGAGGGTGCACATCATGACCACCCACATGCATGGCAAGCATGCAGGTATACATGAAGCACCCCCTGCTTTTATAAATAGTAGATGAAATCAGCACAGATGATGAGTTCACCTTTACCTTTCACCCCTATTGTACCTAGATAAACCCATTTTTTTGGTTGCATCACCTTGTCTTCACCCCCTAAAAGGACCCAAGACCCCTCTGTTGGTGGACATGAATGAGAATTGTGTTAAATTAAGTTCCTTGAATATTTGTAATGTGAAACAAGCAAATATTCAACAATTCATGATGGAGCTAATGGTTTTGGCAAACTTCCAAGATGTTGAGGGCAAAAAAATGTCTCTTTGTTGTTGAAATTTTAGTAGTCATAATTTATGTAGGCATAAAAATAAAATGCCTAAACTATAATTACTATTGCTCATCTCTTCAACCGTCCTATATAATTATGCAAGTTCTATTTCTGTATGGTCTGAGGAAAAAATTCAAACAAGTTAGGGATTTAAAATTGTACTTATGTTTTCTTTGTCAAATATTTATTAGTTATTAGTTATCATGATGACAGATACCTCATGAGTGGAGATTGAATCAAGGCACACCCAATTAACCAAAGTTAATGTGTATTATTAAGGATAATAGAAAAATCTCTCACATAATCACACGATTTATTTGAATTCATAAATTACAGGAGGTGAAGAGCCATGATTCTTCGATAGGTTGAGGCATTGAGTCATTTAAAGGCAATATAAAGGGCATAGAGGGGTCTTGGTCCCTCCACTCACCTTAAGTGCTTATGTGTTTGCAAAGTTTCTATCACGAAAGATAAATATTTTAGTTAGAGTGAGGAGAGAGAAGACCGAAATGCTGCATTTGTTCTAGTTGTAGTTCTTTTCTTATCTTGTAATATGAAGCTTATTTGGTTATCATGACATAAGATACTTCTCTATTTTAATAAGTATTAATAAAGAATTAATAATATAAAGGTATGTTTCTTCCGTATTTTTTATTATTTATTTTTTATTATTATTATTATTATTATTTATTGACTATGTGAATTTAAATCTTGCCTATGATTAATATCATTCTAACAATTGTAATAGTATATTTTTTAAAGAATTGAGTATCAGAGTTAAGAGGATTAAAAAAATATTGGCAAAAAAGGCATTTTGGTCCCTAAATTTTTTTTTACAATTTAGTCCCATAACTTTTTTTAAAAAAATTGGCCCCTTAAGTGGAGAATCGTCTCAATATGGTTTTCTATCACCCCTACTAACGAAACACGCGGATGTGGTACTAATAGCGACTACCTGGCTCTAATATGGTTGTTAAGTGGCTTAGATGGGTAGGGAGAGGCATAAGCGACGTCATTTAGGGTTTGTGATACTTATATTTGGTCTTTTACTTTTAATTTTGTTTTCAATTTGGTCCCTTACTTTTAATTTCATTTTCAATTTGGTCATTTACTCATAAACAAACCATAAGCCTCCTTTGTAATGAAACCCTACCACCATGCCACCCTAGCCATGATGCAACACAACTATCACCCTTGCCTTACAATATCAACTGCCACACAGAGTGTCAAACCACCACAAACCCCAGTACCAGCAATCCACATCCTATGCCCCAATGCAAGAGCCACCCTCTAATGTGTCTTCCCTAGCCAAGGCACCACCATGCTAAACTCTATACTCAATTTCCTTATTTCTAAACCACCAAAATCACCCATCCCATCCTCACCAATCAAACCTTGAAAAAACCTCAATCAAACAAGTTTCCTTATAAACCAACATCACTAAAACCTTCTGCCTCACTTTCACACAAGTAGTCACAAATAGTCAAACACAAGACCCTAATACAAATCACCTCCTTCGTATACAACATCTCCACAACATTTCTAAGCTATGTCCCCTCACTTGAGTAGTTTCATAGAGCCATCCTTCACTGTGAACACTTAATTTTATCCGGGTCATTAAGACTCTTTTATTCATAAAAAAAAAAAGAAAATAATAAATGAAAAAAAATGAAAATAATAAATAAAATAAAATAAATAGTAAAATAATAAAAAATAATTTAAAAATAATTAAAAAAAAAAAAGTGAAAAAAAAAAAAGAAAAAGGAAAAAAATAAAAAATGACCCAACTTTCTATCTCATAACCTCGACCATTCGACCCATTATCCAACCCATAACACATATGTCACTTAACACCCAAAGAAATCCTAACAGATCACCATTAGACCCATCCTAAACCCTAGCCACTGTCTCTCTCCAAAACCTAATTCCCTCATATAAAATCCCATAACTCACACACAGAAATTTAGCAAAAAATTCAGACATAGACACATACACTCACAACTAATACCCTAACCATTTTTTTTTCATTCTCGCAGCCTTCATCATCCTCCAACCACCATCTTCATCACCTTTGCCAAAAACCTCATCACTACCCTCACTCATCTTCACCAACAAAAACAACACTCCGTCACCATCACTATCTTCCTCCAAGCTTCCATAACCACTCTCACCACCTTCCTAAAATCACCTCACCTCATCACCATCAACACCCTCCACTCTCATAACAGCCACCCTTCACCACCATCCCACAAACCACCATCACCACCCAAGCCTTCACCAAAACACCCATCACCTCTCACCACCCATCAAAAACATCACACAACCCACTTCACCGTGACCCAACTAGACTACCATCCCCATCTTCCACGACCAACCCAACCGTGACCCATCATCCACAACCACCAACACACCAAACCATAACCAACCCACCATCCACGTCCAAGCCCTCCTTCCTTCCAAACTATGAACCACTATAGCTCAAACACAACCATCACTACATGCCCCCAAACCTCCATTCTTCACCACTGTCTTCCACCTTGAAAAGCCAACACCACCCTTCAACCTTCAACCTCCACCCTATAGCCAGCCACACCCACCATGTGAGATACATTAGATCCAACCATAGTCGTAGCTCCACCCCTGCAACTTAGATATGCCAGCCACATCCTAACAGCAGCACCACTGCGACAAGCCCCCAACTAGACGTGCACCGTTGCCCCATAAGCAATCGGGACCCGTGTAGCACCACTGGAACCCATGTTGTCCACCCTGCAACTCAGATTTGCACACGAGTCGTGCCACCACGCATTAGATCCTATGCCACCGCACATCACTGCATCACGATCCAACCAAAACTTGCAGCCACTAGCTCCACCGCACCACCAACACCCAACCTTGAGGAACCTCCCCAAGTTAGCCACGAACCATCCCATGTTTGTTTTCTCTTTTCATTTCTTTGTGTTCTCTATTTCTTTGTCTTTTTTTCTATTTTCATTCCTTTCTTTTTTTAAAGATATAAAAGATATAAAAAAATTTAAAAGAAAATTTTGAATCTTCTTGTTTGAGTTGTGAAAGTAATTTACTTATTTAACCATATTTATTGTGTCCACTGACATGATTTTATATAAATCTTAAGAAGTAGATGTTGATTTATTGTAGTGTACACTTCTTGTTTGTTTTAGTTATTGAAAAATGTTTAATTTTTTAAAAAATTGTTAAGTAATTTTTTTTACGAAAAAAAAATCTTTTTTAATCAACGCAATGACCAATGATGATGACTGAATAGCGGATGTTATCTTCAATGTCATTTGGATCATAAGGGTTTATTGAGTAGCCTAGTGCTAACTTAAACCCTGTGCAAGAATGGATTTTGTTTTCAAACAAAATTCCTTTTCAAAAATTCTTTTCATAATTAAAATTAACCAACCTACAATTATTTTCTAAAGAACTACGTGACTTTGAATTCCTCATTACACCCAGGGATACGTAGGAGCAGAACTCCTATTCTATCAAACCAAAAATTAAATTTTCACAAATTATTTGTCTTTTCAGTTTATTTTTTAACAAAAGGAGTGAAACAAATATATTTTGAGATTATCAAGTTTTACACAACTGACTTAAGGTACCGTCTCAGGACGGATGTGTTAGGGGTGTTGTGGGATTAAGTTTCCATAATTTTCTACACATAATCGACTCTCGAATCTAATCTAGTTTCAAAGACTATTTTCTAAGAAAGGTTTTTCAATTTTTTCAAATTTAAATAAAATTGGTGGCGACTCCATTTTTCATTTTTATTATATATTTGTTCGTCGCTCCCGTCGCAGATCTCCCTGTCCTGACAGATGATGACTTCACTGGGGAAACTTCGAGAGTCAGGCCTATTGTTAATTGTACAAATTATTAATAGTTTCCATTTATTTATTTGACCCCTTTTTGTCCTTGTTTTTGTTTTCTTATTTGTTTGTAAATAGATTTTATTTAGTACTTTTATGTAAATATTTGATAGCATTATCGTGTGTTTATTTTGACATGATTTACTTGTATATATTTTTTAATATTTTGTGCTTAATTGTTGAAACCCTAGGGTAGATGATTACTGGTTGGCTATTGTATGTATGTTTTTGTAGGTTAATGGGTAGTTTTATCTTTTCAAAATTTTTTATATAAGTTTGTATGCTCCCTCACACACGTTATTATCACTTACCTCATACACTTTTTGAGCTCTATACCTGAGTTTGTGCGAACCCGAGGAATAAGAGGGGTCTTGACTTTTGTTATTGAGGGGCCTTATGCTCACTTGACATTTGTTGAGACACCACTCAGATTGTTACCAATATTATGGGCTAGTCATATTGAGAGGGTTTATCGCTACTTATGATTAATTCATGAATTGAGTCATTATTTTTTGAGATAAGAACAATTTGGGGACCATGACTTTTTAGAAGTTTAGATCTGTCTTGAAAAAACTATGCACTGATGGATTAAACATAATAATTGCCAAAATTAGAGTCATTACCTTAAGGAAATCTAACCCTTAGGTTCCACCTGACTTGGGCACAAAGGGAACGTACTTCATCTTTATCTATCCATTTCTCATGGCATTCATGATTGCATTCTTTTTTTTTAAAAAAAAAATCAGCATAAAAAAAGAGGATACATCATCTTGCATTTTCATGGCATTCATAGCATTTTTTTTAAAAAAATAAAATTAAAAAAATACATCATCTTGCATTTTTATGACATTTCTAGCATTTTTTAAAATAAAAAATATACCATTTTATATTTTCGTGGCATTCCTAGCATTTTTTTTTAAAAATAAAATAAAATACAGCATCTTGCATTTTCATGGCATTCCTAGCATTTGAAAAAAAAAAAGAAAGGAAATAAGAGAGGCATGCATTAGGAAATCATACGTTATCCTTTGGGTTTACGACCCTACAAGGACTTCTCCATGTAGTCTGTTAGGATACATTCTTTAGAGCTACCTGGATAAGAGATACCCTTAGGATGCATTCTTCCTTTTTTTTGGTTTGCTTACATATTTTTTGACTCTTTGTAGGGTGAATTTCCTTGGTAAAGTGGAAAGATTAATACTTGTCAATAGCAAGGAATGAAAGAAATATGTCAAGGGTAGGACACTAGCAATGCAGTTAACCTCAGGAGGAATATGAAAATTACAGTAAATGGCAGTGATTTGAGGCATGTGAAGAACATTACTCAACAGATGACTCCTAAAGCTCGATCAGAGTTCTCAAGCAATTATAGGCAGATCTTAGATTTGTTGCACATTACAGTTTAGGAACTTGTCTTGAGTGACCTTGCTCAATTTTAGGACTGTTCTCTGAGATGTTTTGAGTTGCCCAACTTGGATATTACACCAACCATAGAAGAGTATGCCATCATGTTGAAGCTCTGATAACTCCACAATGTGTAGTTATTTGTGCCCTATATCTATATTTCTCAGATTGCTTAAGTCCTTATTGTTATGCATATTTGGAAGGTTTTGTGCTAATATTTGTTAGATTCTAATCTAGATGCTTTCCTATGTGATATTGAGCAATTTCTGCATATTTGATATGTGATTAAGTGAATTTGTATCTATCATTGATTTGGTGTTTTCTCTATATTAGGAAGATTTCCAAACAAGATGATATGTGGAGCATTTGAGGTAGAATGGGAAGAGAAAGCCAAATCTGCATCTTAGCAGGCAACGCCTCAGCGCAGGCATATCAATGCCACGACGTGGTGCATTCCCCTATTGAGTCAGAGAGTTGCGCAAATTGAACGCGCGGTGTAAGGAAATCAATGTCGTGGCGTCTGTGACATAAATTTACACGTGCTGCGGCGTAGGAATGTTAATGTTGTGGCGTGCCTCTATTTTTATGAGTCTATAAATATGATTTTAACAGATTTTATTAGAGTTTTTTTCGGAGCGCTTTTTAGGTTTTAGAGAGGCTGTGACTGGAAAATTATTTCTGGGCTGATTGAAGGCCTAAGGATTCCTAGTTGGAGGCAATCTTCTTCATGGAAAGAGATTCGAGCTTTAAAGATGATATCCATGGCTTCCTTCCTCTTCTCCCTTTGTTTATCTTCTCTTCCCTATCTTTTGAGCATGGTTTTTGTACTATAATTTCGTGTTCATGGATTAGCCAAGTTGTATTTAGGGATACTTTGAATCCTTTCTATGAATATTAATGTTTATATTATCTTTTGAGTATATATTGATGTTTAGCTTTTCAATCTTATGGTTCTTAATGCTTTTGAAGGTTTTATTAGCTTTTGAATGATTTGTTGAAATCTGATGAACTTAGACATAAGAATTTGGATCTTAGATCATACGTATGGTTGATGTATGTTTGATGAGTTCAATTGGCTTGGATGAATTATTTCGCTAACTGGATAGAAATATACCTTTTAGCCATGTACAACGGGTGTTTGAGAATAGATCGTTCATTAGTGGAGTTTACACTAGTTCTCATGGAAACATAGTGAATTAGTAAATAACACTAGGGTTAATTGACCTAGTCATAGACTTTTGACTAAATCAGATTCTCAAGCTAACTTAATAATTCATTGATGTTGCTTGGAAGTATTGCATATCATTAGTATGAATTAAGAGGTGAAGAAGGATTCCCTAGATCTCTAAACCATTATCTTTATTGTTTTGTAGACTTAAGATTTAGTTTATTTGTACTTTCTCTATTTTTATGTCCTTGAATAGAATTTAGCTAAGCTATTGGTAGTTACTTAGTAATGGAAGCCATTTATCCTCGTGGGAACGAACTTATACTCTATATTTGTATTACTTGTATGACCCGTGCACTTGCTGCCTAATAAAGGGACAAACAAGTTTTTGTCGCCGTTGCCGGGGATAACGGTTTAATTCTGTATTGCTAATATGAACAATGAGTTTGGTTAGTTCTAATTCAAGTTGTATATAATCTATGTTAATTTAAGTCTCTTTAAGTTATTGCTTTAGGTTCAATAAAGAAGTCAGATGATCCTAATCATATGAGGTCCTTTAGGGAATTCGCGACTCTTCAAAAGGATAAGCCTTGGAATCAAGTTTAAGAAGACTACTCATCTGTAAAATTCATTTTGGTGACAATTTCTGGCAATGACTGTAAACTAGGCCCTTCTTGGGAAGGAAATCCCAAGTTTATGTTTAAGTTGTGTCTTTACTTTATGCATAGCAAGGTAGTATATTGAATTTTATATATTAACATGTTGTTAATAGTGTTAGTCTATTAATTTAGTAGTTTATTGATTTTGATTGTTTTTATGCTTTTCTTAGGTTTTAAGTTTTATATAGGTTTATATGTTGATTTTGTTTTTGGTATGTTTTTGTTGTACATTTTGTAAAATAGTTTTTTGGACAAGTTTTGCTGCTATTGGAGGCCACTTTGAACCAATTCCAGTAGCAAAACTGTGTTTGCTGCTAAATTTTGTAGTCAAACTTCCCACGCTACAGCATTGCCACGTTTCACGCCGCGGCACCAATGAGTATTTTTTACAGAATTCTGCAGATGAGCTATGACGCTGCGACGTTGGCAGTTTAATGTCGCACTGTTGTGCTTTGTTTTATACATATTTCTTTCGTTTTTCATGTGATTTCATATTTTAGTATGCTCAGATTAATAATATGCTTAATTTGAAAAGTTCAGGTCCCAAAATGCCAATGCAAAGTGAGGACTTTGTCTCACTTGGGTTTGGGGGAGTGTCATTACATGCTAGTTTCAATTTTTAATATTATGCAAATGATGTTATGCATGTTAAATTGAAAAGTTGAATCTATTTGAATGCATGACTTGCTGCAAAAGAATGTTGGTGTTGTTTTGGTTGTTCATGAAATGAAAGGTTACTATTTGCCCCCTTTTGAGTAAAACCTTATGTAATCTTGAAGCATGTGAAACAGTTTAGTTGCTCCTGATGCATGATTTATATTCCACTTAGATGCAAGTGTAACTTTGAAAATGATATGAATGCATGTCTAGAGAAAGTTTATGGATGTACATGTAGAGTTTCGATTATCCTAAAAGTTGTTTTTAAATTCTCTTGAGGCAAAATCCTAGATTGTGCATGACTGAGGAAATGATTAGGGCATTGTTTGGACCAATTGAGCTTTTCAAGCCTACCCTGCTATGATGATATCTCTAGGTCCCATTTTGAAGCTTGATAATTATTTGGCCTTATATGTTTTTCATTCACCCACGTATTCCTTACCCTGTTAACAATTCTAATGCATGTGAAAGCATTGCATTTTCTTCCTACCTTCATTGTTTGTTGAGTATATAATGTGTTATTTCTTGAATTGAGTCCAGTGAGTAGGGTTATGTATGTTCAATAGAAAATTAGCCTGAAGGAACTGTAACGCCCTTTTTTCTTACCTCACGAAGAAGGAACGTCACCCCATAATAATAATTCAAAACATAAAACGGAATAAATTATGGAAAATAATAATTATTTTAAACCTCATAGACCTGATTCATTTAATAAATGTATAGGTTCCTTTCTAAATTGCATTACATTTTTTTTCTTGTTTAAATTATATTATTAACAGGTAGTGTTAAAAGAATAAATTTAGAGATACTCTTCGTAGCGAGATAATAGTTCAAACGGTCGTAATAAAAACTAACGTGAAATAAACCATACATCTATGCATAATATATTTATATATATATGCAACAACCTATTTAATTACATCATAATTTACACAAAAAGCAAAAGATGTACTCACCCGAGATGATACAAATATACACCCTTCAATTATAGCAAAATGTCAGGCTTCCCAAAAAGATAAACGGTTAGCCATCAGTAGTCACTGACAGTATCAGCCCCTAAGACTGACGAGAAAGGACCGTAGTTGGGTCCTCCTCAGGGTCCTCTTCATCCAATGAAATTGCCATTGGAGCAACCAAATTTCGAGCAGAAGCCCTAGTAGTGGAGAGGAAAGAGTCCTCTTGTGGGGTGTAGTAAAAGTCATCCCATAGATCTCTAACAGACAGGTAAAATTCCAAAGGAACAAAAGTGGTAAAGTAAAAAATAGGCGGGTCATAGTGGCCCCACTCCAAAGACACAGTCAGCTCCCCGTGATAGATGCAACAATCCATGCTTAAGTTAATGTGTCAGCAATCGGGTCCCCCATGAAAGGTCATCCTAGCATACCCCAAAAATTGGCGTGGACGCGAAGACATCTTCAGCAAACTCTAGTCGTTGTATGGCCAAAAACCCGGAAACTCAGGTGTTTCCTTTTCTTCCTCACGAACACCTTCTCAGAAGTACATAAATAAACAGGGATATCGAAATACAGAAAGAAGTGAGACACCCATCTTTCATTACTAAAATGGCAGCAAGAAAACAAAATGGCGCTGGATGCCCACATGGCATTACAACATATATATTCATCCACAATAATAATAAAATTGACAGTAAAACAGAACAACAATAAATAATGGTAAGAATTAACAATAACAGATAGATAACAGTAATATCTTCAGCAGTCAACAGTCCAATAGTTAGATCATTATTACAGTAATAAGAACAGATATTTTCACAGTTATAAATAATCATGCTCAATGAATTATGAGACTGATAGTTCACAATGCAAATAGTACCAAGTTCCTACTCCATGGAGCTAGACACTAACATTTCAGAGAGAATGATCAAGGAGTCATACCAGTATCTCGTTAGCCTTAAAAATAATGTGTTTCATCTCATAAAAATATTTGCGCAATATAACTTATACATTGCACCTCAACAGTTGATCGCAATATAGGACAGTGTCTCAGTCCGGATTGTCGGTGTGTTTGCATCGGTCTATCCCACGGCCCCAATGGAGCTACCATTGTCTATTGTGAGACACCCGCACCCCGACGCCCCCAGGGCCAACCACTATGACCCTACGCTTAGTCTACTCGCACCTGCACATAGGTGTTATTCAATCTCCTAGGCACACATCGCCTTTCTAATAATGTCCAATGGACAACACATATACATGACGACGCAATGTATATTATGTATGTTTATCAATGATACATTTATCATAAGGCATACCACAATGGCATACGATCATTTCTCAATATCAACATGTCATAATTTTTATCAAGTACTTAGTCCCACATAGGAACTCACAATAACATAGAACCAATTCTCAACATCAACATTTATTTATATATGGTTCATCAATTATCACAATCACATGTTATGGAATCCAACATTTCCAACATCTTAGATCTTGGTCAATTATGAGAAGTTTAAGTTAAATAACCCTTGGAAACCATGGCTCCCTCAAGAGTCATTACTCAATTTAATTCTTCCATCTCATTATGGATTATGCATATCTCTAAGTTCTTAATTTCCAAAAATGCACCAAGGCATCATTTGAACCCAAAATTTTCTTTAAAAACCGTGGCCTCCCTAGGTCTTCAAGGTTCCAATTTCTTTCCATTTTATGCATTAATTACTTGATATCTAATCACTTAAATTCCAAGGCCAAAACCGTGGCCTCACATTAGGGTAGGAAACCCTCAAAATTTTCATTTTATACCTTAATCATCTCATAATTAATCACATAAGTTTTATTTTACACAAATCAACTCCAACCTTAAGAATTTCAAGCCAAAACCGTGGCCTCCAATGGGGTAGTAAACCCTAAAAATTTTCATTCATTAATTCTAACATTTCCAAACATTCCAACACCACTAATGCATTTAAAATCATTATTCAATCATCAACCTCAATTAAAAACACATTCACATGCAAAATCATCAAACAAAGTAAGCATACAAATGTGGATTTCTCCATTAAACAATCACACAAGGTCTCCTCACCACCAATAATGGTTGAAGTGAGTAAATCTCCCTCTTATCTAAAGGAAAAACATGAAAATGGACTCTTATTTGCTACTTGATGGTTTCAATTTTGGGGTCTCCAAGAACCTTAGAATTTCAAACTCAAAGAATCAACACCAAGCTTTGAAAAAGATGGATCTTTGGTCTCCAATGAAACCATAGAACACGAAAATGAAGAAAAAGAAAAGAAAAAATGGAAACTTTACCTTAAAGTTTGAAGCTTGGTCTTGGAAGACAATGGACGTGATGATGGATTTTGGAGAAACTCTCCAAATAGGAAGTGTAGAGGAGGTTGAAGGGAGCGTAGAAATGGTGTTAATGAAGAGAGAAAATGAAAAGAAGTGATCACAAATGGGGCTACAGACCATGGGTGAAGGAGGAGAAGAAGAAAGAAAATGGAGAGAAATGGAAGATGAAATTTGAAGAAAGAGAAAGTGTTGTATGCAAATGAGAGATATTTGGTAAAATGTGTTAAGTGAGGGAACAAAAATTTGCTCCCTTTGGAAAAGCATTTCTGTGGCATTGAGAGAGAGAAGTAGGGGGAAATTGGCTTCCCCAACAAGCCAAGGGTAACTTAGTCATTTGGTGGTCAAAACTTCTCAAAGAAGCTTTGATTAAAATACAATAGATTTGAATTAAAGTGAATTTGATTAGACATAAAGTGGATTATATTAGGATAATATGATAGGGTTTTTAATACATGTTATTATCCAATGGACAATTGTTACAGTTGACAGAAATCAGTATTAATTATCCGACTGACAAAAATTTACACAACGATTATTATTTTATCTGATAAAATTCTCGAAAAATGTAAAATCTCGTAAACCATGTCCAGCCTCGGGTTTAGTAAGATCCATCATCAATGTTTCTATAGATCAAGGTTCTCGAGAAAAATATCTCATTTTCCCAGCTCCGCTCAGTTTGCACAAAAAAATGAGGAATAATATTAAAATATTTTGTGTTCTCAGAAAAATCCAGAAATTTTTTCAAAAATCACAAATATTGTAAAATGAATATTTATAATAAAATAAATAAATTTTGGGGTGTTACAGGAACCAGATGCAAAATTGAAGAAAAAATATTGCTTTGAAAAAAAATGGCAAAAGAAAAAGAAAAACAACAATAAGCAAAGCAGAAGAAATGAAATGTATGAAAAGCATTGAATGGTTCTGACAAGTTTTATTCTTTCACTGTTGATTACCTTGATAGTATCACTTGATGGCTTAAGTCTTGAAATAACATGTTTAAGTTTCTCAATGTTTGTTGTATATCATTTTCCTTTTTTTCTTACGTCCATTACCATTGACTTTACATTACAAGTTGTAAAGACCCTCTTGATCCTCAGTTGTGTGTGGTTTACATTAGTGGAGAGAGAGTTTAGATTCCATTTTGTGGATTTTATAATTCATACACATGTATGCTTATAAACTTATCCGGATGTATATGATTTGAATAGGAGAAGTTTATCTTGCATGTTTGTGGATAATATGTATTGCATGGAAGGAAGCTGGATTGTTAGCATGTGAAGGATTATGCATGAGTGAAGCTAGTTTTGGGGCATTTGCGCTTTTTATGGATTGAAGTAATCATTATATACTAGTAGCTATGGTTTAATTGAAGAAAAGAAAGATTGAAATTTGCTAATTGCTGAATGAAAAGTTGTTTGAATTGTTACAGTAAGTTTACTTAATCATACTTTGTTTTGCTCAAGGACAAGCAAAATGTTAAGTTTGGAGGTGTGATAACTCCACAATGTGTAGTTATTTGTGCCCCATATATGTATTTCTCAGATTGCTTAAGTCCTCGTTGTTATGCATATTTGGAAGGTTTTGTACTAATATTTGTTAGATTCTAATCTGGATGCTTTCCTATGTGATATTGAGCAATTTGTGCATATTTGATATGTGATTAAGTGAATTTGTATCTGTTACTGATTTAGTGTTTTCTCTATATTAGGAAGGGCTCCAAACAAGATGATATGTGGAATATTTGAGCTAGAATGGGAAGAAAAAGTGAAATTTGCATCTCAGTAGGCAATGTCGCAGCGTAGGCATATCAATGCCACGACGTGGTGCATTCCCTTGTTAAGTTAGAGAGCTACGCAAATTAAGCACTGCAGCACAAGGAAATTAATGCTGCAGCGTCTGTGACCTAAATTGACACGTGTCGCGGTGTAGGAATGTTAATGCCAAGATGTGCCTCTATTTTTATGAGTCTATAAATACGATTTTAACAGATTTTATTACAGTTTTTTTTGAAGAGCTTTTTAGATTTTAGAGAGGCTGCGACTAGAACTTCATTTCTGGGCTAATTGGAGGCCTAGGGATGCCTGGTTGGAGGCCATCTTCTTCATGGAAGGAGATTCAAGCTTTAAATATCATATCCATGGCTTCCTTCCTCTTCTCCCTTTGTTTTTCTTCTCTTCCCTATATTTTGAGCATGGTTTTTGTACTGTAATTTCGTGTTCATGGATTAGCCAAGCTGTATTTAGGGATACTTTGAATCCTTTCTATGAATATTGATGTTTATGTTATCTTTTGAGTATATATTGATGTTTAGCTTTATTCAATCATATGGTTCTTAATGCTTTTGAAGGTTTTGTCAGATTTTGAATGATTTGTTGAAATCTGATGAGCCTAGACATAGGAATTTGGATCTTAGATCATACGTATGGTTGATGTATGTTCGATGAGTTCAATTGGCTTGGATGAATTAATTCGCTAACTGGATAGAAATATACTTTTTAGCCATGTATAGCAGGTGTTTGAGAATAGATCGTTCATTAGTGAAGTTTACACTAGTTCTCATGGAAACATAGTGGATTAGGTAAATGACACTAGGGTTGATTGACCTAGACATAGGCTTTTGACTAAATCAGATTCTCAAGCTAACTTAACAATTTATTAATGTTGAGTAGAAGGATTGCATATCATTAGTATGAAATAGGAGGTGAAGAAGGATTCCCTAGATCTCTAAACCATTATCTTTATTGTTTTGTAGCCTTTAGATCTAGTTTATTTGTACTTTCTCTATTGTTATGTCCTTGAATAGAATTTAGCTA
The DNA here is from genome assembly GCA_029884605.1 of Ormosia emarginata. Lineage (NCBI taxonomy): Eukaryota > Viridiplantae > Streptophyta > Magnoliopsida > Fabales > Fabaceae > Ormosia > Ormosia emarginata. The sequence continues at coordinate 5,133,619 of JAQQTP010000056.1, read as the reverse complement.
AGCTATTGGTTGTTACTTAGTTATGGAAGCCATTTATCCTAGTGGGAATGAACTTACACTCTGTATTTGTATTACTTGTATGACCCGTGCACTTGCAGCCTAATAAAGGGACAAACAAGATCCCAATGAGCAAGTACCCAAATGTTTAGCTTTATGGAGGGCATTATGTGTCAGAAGAGAGGATAACATAACTAATAGAGGTTCAAGCAAATCAGTTTGGCATAGAAAAAAAAGAAGAAACACAAGGCTTGAGGAAGAGTTACCTAGAAGCACATCTTGAAATTCTAGCATAACAAGGAAATTGAGATCTCTTTAACAAAACATTGACATTAACCATCTTTGGTTTAGTGTTATTCCCATTTACCTCATATGTAGTGGACGAAGCAGCAATGAATGTTTTCTTCAAGTTTGGGAATCATAAAGCAAATCCAATTCTTACTATTCTTGCTTATGTTTTCTTAACAATGGAAAATTGCCATAAAAAAGTGGAAGGATGATTCGATATTGTACACATATATTGTATGTTTGGATCATGACGCACATGGATATACACAATCGCCTGGACCTCTTATCTAACCCGCTAAGGAATTTTGGCTGCATACCACCAAAGTAACAGAAAGCCTACGAATAGAAAAATGAGTTCATGAAGATAGGGCTAGATTCTTTTAAATGTGTATACCCTTGATATCATAGGGAAGAAATAGTTCTCAATTATGGTGACTTTTCTGATGTTCCGTTAATGGGCGCGAGAGGTTGTGTATCATTTACATCGGTCCTTGTGCTCAAACAACTCCAATGGACTCGGCACGTGCTTAATGAAGCACAACTTAAAGGATTTAACTTTTTATATAAAAAAGACGGAAGGACTGCCAAGCAGGAAAATGAGGTCAAGGACACTTGGAAAAATATTCATAGGGCAAGGGTAAAAGAATTGGGGAAACATGTGATAATTCATACTCTCGAGTACCTACAATGGAGAGAAACAAGGAAGGCGCAAAATAGTACCCCTCAGGCAGTTTTAAGCGATGAAGACCACTCTTAGGTTATATCCTAGATGACCACCCAGATAGATAGGATGAAAGTGCAAATGGAGTTTTTGGAACAAGAGAAGGAAGTCGTTGAGCTAAAAGTTGTCATCCACAGAAGCTGATGCCAGAAGTTAGCTGACAAGATTGAAGACTTAAAGGATGCATAAACTTATGCTGCTGAAGCCCCGAGTCAAGTAAAAAGAGCAAAGAAAGGAAAAGAAGTAGAATCAAGTAAGACCACACTAGAGATCTAAGAGTTACGAGTAAAAGTAAGTGCCCAAGAAAAGATAACAAAAAAGATTTTACAAGAGATAGAAGAATCGGAAGCAAACACTAGGGCACAAGATCAAAGAATACAAGCCCTTTAGAAAGCTCTGACTGAGATGAAACAATGCTCTGATCAAGGACGAGTATTAGCCACAAATTATTATGATTCATTCAAGAAAGCAAATAGGAGAGTGAGACATTTGGAACAAAATGTAATGTTATTTTGTTTTAACAAAATCAAACTAGTTTAAGAATCATTGCGCGGCCTAGGAAAGAAGAGATCAATCATACCCGAGTTCACAATACCAGATCCCGGGCCAGAATGGCTGCTAGTAATCCTAAGGCAAGGAAAAACTTGAGCAAGAAAGTTAATGAAATAATAGGGAGGATGAATAAGATGTCTGAAACTTAAGCAAGGTTGGAAGGAATACTGCAAGATGTGATGGAGTCTCTCTACTTAATTAGTGAAAATATGGATGCAAATAGGGTTAAAACATATGTAAGTGTGCCACCGATAACTGCCCTGACATTCTTGACTATGTGAATGCTTATATCATGAAGCATATCAATGAAGTTTTTTATGATAACAAAGTCAAGATGAAGACCAAGTTCAAAGAGGTATATTTGGTATATGTTATAGGTCTTAGAACTTGAATGTGAAATGCTCTCAAGATATCTCAACTTATCTTCAAATGTTTTTGAGAGATCTTTATAAATCAACTTAATGTTCAAAGCTTTCTGTAACACCCCTTTTGAGGATGTCACACATAAAAGAAAATAAAATAAATAGAAATAAAATCTACCCAAGTTGTGAAACATTTGTTAAATATTATTACGGGTTGTAAAATAATTCCTGATAGACAGAAATATGTAATAAAAAGATAATGCGGAAAATATGAAATAAAAAAAAAACATCATTACTGATAATATACATATCGTTAAGTTATAAACTGTACAAATAATTTACAACTAAGACTACAACTATTTAAACAAAAACAAGAAAGAAAGCAATAAAAGAGTCAATATATACGGACATACTGTTGACGCGCTAAAAAAAATCATGGTTATCTAATCCTCGGATGGATCACTCTCAGTCTGAAAATGATCATCGGGAGATAGATATCCCTATGTCTCGACACATGGCGATAACGGGATCGCGCGGTCGATACGATACTTATCTCACTAGGCTCGGGGTTTTCAAAAAGACCCCAATAACGCCTAATGGATAAGGGCAACTCTAAATGCGAAAAAAGCGTCGTCGTCGCAATCGGATCTCCGTCAAGCGATGACGTAGAATCACGGTCATACGTCCAAAGCATAGGTAACGAAGCACGATCTCCTCGCAAATGCCAAGCCGGATCACCTCCATGAAATACCAGCTCTATGAATCCCAAAAATCTCAGCGTCGCCATCCTCACAATCAATCCAGAGGAGGATATGGATGATCGGATGGTTCTTGCTCGTAAAACTGATCGTCGGCTTGCTGACCTTCCTCTTCCTCAGGGTACACGATCTCAAGAGGTTGTTCCTCTTCTTCCTCTTCAAACTCTTTACCGCATAAAATAAATAGACAATAGACACATACAATAAAGAGGTAAGACAACATAAAATCATCGCAACATGGCAAATAAGAAGACGACAAATAACAATTACACAGTTTATACAATATGAAGAAGCTATAACAGTAATTCATATTAGATATCCTAGTGTTTCAGAACATCATAGACATAACACAAATAGAGAAAATCACACAGATAAATCAATCTTACAGATAAGATAAGATAAGAAATAGACAACTAACATAAAAATTATCAGATAAATATAAATAGAGAAAATGTAAGAACATCCAAGACGTTACCAGATAAAGATAAATAGAGAAAAATGGAATATTATCCAAGATAAAATCAAATACACCAAAACACAACCCTACTCCATGGAGCTAAACCCAAACAGATATCAGAGAGAATGACTTGCAAAATCTATTAGTACCACGGCTGCCCAACCAACTATTACGCGATCACACGTTGCGTCAATAGCCTACGACACTGGGAATCTACCATCCGAGGCGTAGTATAGTTCCATGATCTCCGTTGTGGCACTATAGGCAATGTACTACTAGACTTTACAAACCTCGATTAAATATAGTGAATGTCGAGTACATTAATGTGCTATCGGTTTACCACGGCCACGATGGAGCTAACAACCCGTCCACACGTGTGGATCCCGTACACTAAAGTCTCCAAGTTTATTAGAACAATAAACTACACTACACTTATCGCATCGACAACACGATGTGATTCGTCTCGTCAACCCAAAACACCAAAAAATCGGTATAAAGACAAAACATAATTCCAAATATATGAAATTACGAAAATGCCCTTAAGATAGAAATATACCCTCAATGGCGAGAAAGCACATGTACCCCCACACCATCCATTCACTTTTTCCCGACAAATGAAATAACCTCAAAAGCTCATGACGGGTTCACATTTTCCCGACAAATGAAAATTAAATATAGTAACGGTCAATCGCGTAGAAATTTTATCGCGTTTTTGAAATCTCGTCGTTTTTACAAACGTTTAAAAATCGGGTAAGGATATTTTTCTGTTTTTAAAATCGCGTAGCATTTTTAATACGTTTTCTCAATCGCGTAGGATTTTTAATTCATTTTCTTATTCGAATGCCTTTGAAATTACCATTTAAACAGATAGAAATAATATTTAGTACATTTAAACTACGTAGAATAATTTTTCATACCGTATACTGTCATTAGGATATTTTGACTATCCTATAGGTTCATTTTTACTAAAAATTGACAGTATTTTGTTTAGAAACTTATAATAATGATTTTCTAAATTTTCCATAAAATTTCTGTTTACCTAATTTTTAACCATTTCATTAAATTCTTTTTGAAAGTTCTAACATGCTTCAAAACCAAAAGTGAGCTATATGTTAGAAAATTTCTTAATATTACTGTATTTCCTTCCTAATGGTAAAATTATAAATTTTAACCCTTTAAACTTACTTCTAATCAATTGGTTCCTTCATAAATCATTATAGAAAATTTCTTCTTAACTTGTATTGTTTCTTTTAATTGAAAAAGGTTTAGAATCAAGTTTTAAAATCATGAATTCCTATAGTGGCATGTTGGCCGAATTTTATAAAACTTTTGCATTTGATTTCCAAAATGTCTTTCACCTTTTAAATCATATCAAATGTATTCTATAGTCTAAGTTCATTAAATCATTTTAGAAAATAGTTATCTATAGTCAATTTAATCCTTTAGGCATGTTGGCCCAAAATACTAAGTTTGTACCATTTGATTTCTAAATGCATTTTTCTTTGATCAAATCAATTAGAAACTTTCTTGATTCTCCTAGGTTAATTAAGCTACACTTTAGGAAAAATGAAGAGAACATTTTGGTCCTCTTATTTTGGCATTGCCGTGAGCTATTGGATTGTGTTCTTTGGAACACTCATGCAAACTTACACATGTTATTCACATCCTAAACCTTATCATACAATTCTAACACATGCATTTATATCTCTAACACATGCAAAATATTTCTAACACATGCAAAATATTTCTAACACATAAACCTAATTTAAAGCTTATAGACATACAATCAAAAGCTATTAGACATGCAAGATTATTACAATTACCAAATAAGAAAGCTACTAACACATAACACTTAAGCTACTAACAACCACAAAAATTAACAAATACACATCAATAAACACACCACAACCGAATCCTTATGGATTCTACAAACAACTCATCTTCTTACCACCATCAAGGGATGATAAGAATTGTCTTCCTCTTACCTTAAATGAAGACAAAAACTTGCTTTCTCACCTCCTTAGGTCACGGTTTTCACTCCACCAAACACCTAAAAATTTCAAACAAAACCTACATATCACTAACCATGAAAAAGAAGCTAAACCATGGAAAAATCATGGCTTAGAACTTTGAAAAAGAAGAGAGAAAAGAAAAGTATGAAATTTCACCTTCTAGGTAAAACTTCCAAGGTTGGTTTCCAAGCCTTAGATGGAAGAATTTGAAGAAACTCCCAACTACAAAGGTTCTTAGAATGGTGTTTAGATTAAGGAAACTTGGTTAGAAAAATTTTTGGATGGTTGGAGTGTTAGGAAACAAGCTTGGCCGAATATGGTGAAGAAAATGGGCAAGAATGGTGGCTAGGGTTCTTGATGAGAGAGAAGAGAGAAAAGTGATGAAGACAAAGTGATTTTAGGTCACCAAAGGCCTCTTGGCCGTGGACTTCAAGTGGGGTGCAAGGTGGGCACCTTGCTTGGCTTCATCCAAGCCATTGGATGAATCAAAGGCTAAGATTAAGCCTTGGTGAGCAAGCCTAATTCTCATTGGTTGGTTCCCGGTGACTCACATGGCTTAGTCACACTGCGTAATAAATGCTCTGCTGAGTCAGCTAGCTGAGTCAGCCTGTTCTGGAAAGTTCTACAGCTTACGGTGATTAATTAAGCTACCGATCTAACCATTCTGCTATTTGTGGGTCCCGCAAAATATTTCCGGGTCCACTGTCACTAAAACATACTGACTAATAAAATAATATTATAATAATATAAAATTATTTTATTTGTGATTAAATCCTAAAAATTAAAAGATTATTTTTAGACTCATTCAGAATCGGGTTAAGTAAGATCCCCCAATTCTAAATAATCAAATAAGATTTTCCCGGCCCGAAAATATTATTTTCCCGCCTCGAGCAAATCACACAAAAAGTTCATATAAAATCACGAGACGGTATTTTCGGCATTAAATCAAGAAGAAAATAATTAAAAACAGACAAAAACAGAGAAAACAAGACGTTCGGGACGTAACGGTCATTTCCCCGTTTTTCCCACAACGTAGGTAATCGTCCAAAACGTTCAAATAAAATATCCAAGCGTTAGTCAGTATATATCTTTCGAGAAAAATTAATACAAGAGCTCGAAAAAATTTTTATTTTACCGTCTCGAAACAAATTACGTAAAACGATCAAATAAAATTTGAACTGTATTATCGTAATTGTTTTCATACGTAAATCGAGAACGAGAAAAATAGGGACACGGCGGTCATTCATACAAAAGCATGAAAAACTAGAAACAAGTACATTCGGAATATTTTCTAAAAAAATTGGGGCGTTACAACACTCCCCAACAAATAAAAATTTCGTCCTCGAAATTCGATGTTCATCCGAACAAATGAGGATACTGATCCTTCATTTTATCTTCCAGTTCCCAAGTAGCTTCACCCGTCACCTCATTCCATATAACTTTCACCAGCTCGATCATCTTCCCTCGAAGCTGCTTTACCTTTCTGTCCTCTATCCTGACAGGTAAAGTTTCGTAAGTCAAATTCTCCTTTAACTGTACGTCATCTGACTGTATAACATGTGTCGGATCTGGCATATACTTCCGTAACTGAGACACATGAAACACGTCATGCAAATTGGATAGAAACGGCGGCAAAGCAATCTGATATGCTACAGGACCTATACGTCGAATAATCTGATATGGTCCAATGAATTTAGGAGTAAGCTTTTTAGACTTAATTACTCTTCCGACACCAGTCGTAGGAGTAACTCTCAGAAACACATGCTCACCCTCCTCAAACTCAAGAGGTCGTCTTCGCTTATCCGCGTAACTCTTTTGTCTGCTTTGCGTCGTCCTCATCTTCTCTTGTATCATCTTGACTTTATCCGTAGTTTGCTGTACAAGCTCCGGTCCAACAGTCATACTTTCTCCATCTTGATACCAGCATAACGGCGTTCGACATCGTCTTCCATATAATGCTTCATAAGGTGCCATTCCGATGCTTGCGTGAAAACTATTGTTGTAGGTGAATTCTATCAAAGATAAAAATTCATCCCAACTTCCCCGTTGTTCCAAAACACAAGCACGCAATAAATCCTCCAAAGACTGTATAGTTCTTTCAGTCTGACCGTCGATCATGGATGATACGTTGAACTCGGTCGTAACTTAGTTCCCATAGCTTCTTGCGACTTCGCCAAAATCTTGACGTAAACCTCGGATCACGATCAGAAATTATACTCGTCGGTACACCATGTAGTCTGACAATTTCACTGATGTACAACTGGGTTAATCTTTCCAATGAATATTTGATATTGATCGGTAAGAAATGAGCCGATTTCGTAAGTCTATCGACTATAACCCATATTGCGTCATGACCTCTCTTTGTCTTTGGCAAACCAGTAACGAAATCCATAGAAATGCTGTCCCATTTCCATTCTGGAATCGATAATGGTTGCAACATCCCAGCTGGTCTTTGGTGTTCAACTTTCGACTTTTGACAAACTAGGCAAGTTGACACGCATCTAACAACATCACCCTTCATTCCATGCCACCAGAATAACTTCTTCAAGTCTTGATACATTTTTGTTATACCTGGATGCATACTCAATAGACTAGTATGGGCATGTTTCACAATATATCTTCTCAACTCTCGATTACGAGGAACACAGACTCTACCCCGAAATCTCAGAATTCCATCAGTTCCTTCCTTGAACTCTAGTGTCTCGCCTTGCTTCATTTGCTCCCTTATTCCTTGCAAAAATTTATCGGCATTTTGCTTTTCCTTTATGTCTTCCATTAGCTCGTTTGAGATAGTAACCATATTCATACGGATCTTTCCCGGTTTCAACTCAACAAATGACCACTCATCTCTAAATTGTTCAATGAGCTCCTTTTCCTTGATCATTAGTGCAGAAACACTAATAATCTTCCTGCTCAAGGCATCGGCCACGACATTCGCCTTACCAGGGTGGTATAAAAGTTGAAAATCGTAATCGTTCAGAAATTCCAACCACCTTCGCTGCCTCATATTCAGCTCCTTCTGGTCGTACAAGTACTTCAAACTCTTGTGATCACTGAAAATATTGAACGTTGCTCCATAGAGAAAGTGTCTCCATATCTTCAAAGCAAAAACTACCGCAGCCAATTCTAAATCATGCGTAGGATAATTCTTCTCATGAACCTTCAATTGTCGAGAAGCATACGCCACCACATTCCGGTCTTGCATCAACACGCATCCTAGTCCTTGATAAGAAGCGTCACAATACACATCGAAAGATTTCGTCGAATGAATCGGTAGGATTAACACCGGCGCTTGATTGTTAACCTCTTCTTCAACTCTTGAAAACTGGCTTCACGCTCTTCCGTCCATTCAAAAGCTTGACTTTTCCTCGTAAGTTGTGTAAGTGGTCCAGCAATCTTGGAAAAACCTTCAATAAATCTCCGATAATAACCAGCAAGTCCAACAAAACTTCGAACTTCTGTTACTGTTTTAGGTCTCTCCCACTGTAAAACAGTCTCCACTTTCGATGGGTCCACCGCTATACCTTCTTTAGAAATTACGTGTCCAAGAAATTGAACTTCTTCCAACCAGAACTCACACTTAGACAACTTCGCATACAACTGTTTCTCCCTCAAAATCTGAAGAATAACACTCAGATGTTCAGCATGTTCTTCCTTCGATTGAGAATAGATCAGAATGTCATCGATAAAGACAACGACAAATCTGTCTAGATATGGACGAAATATTCTGTTCATATAATCCATAAATATAGCAGGAGCATTCGTCACCCCGAATGGCATTACCTGATACTCATAATGTCCATAACGAGTTCGAAAAGCAGTTTTCGGCACATCTTCCCCTTTTACACGAATCTGGTGATAGCCTGATCGCAGATCTATCTTGGAAAATATCACAGCTCCTCTCAATTGATCCATCAAATCGTCGATTCTTGGAAGCGGATATTTATTCTTGATAGTCACCTTGTTCAGCTGCCGATAGTCCACACAAAGTCGTGACGTTCCATCCTTCTTCTTGACCAAAAGTACTGGCGCACCCCATGGGGAAACACTAGGTCGTACAAATTCTTTCTCCAACAGTTCCACCAATTGCTTTTTCAGCTCCTCCAACTCTACTGGCGACATACGATATGGTGCAATTGAGATAGGACCTGTTCCCGGTACTAAATCAATTGAGAACTCGATCTCCCGCTCAGGCGGTAAACCAGGTACATCTTCAGGAAAAACATCCGGAAAATCGTTGACAACAGGAATAGTATTCACATCCTTCTCATTCTTAACTTCTAGAGAAGACAATACCAGATATCCCTGCGCTCCATTTCTCAACAAAGACTTGACCTTAACAGCAGTTAAGAATCCAGACTCTTCTTCCTTAGGAAAAACTATAGTTTTCTTCGCACAATCTATGAGGATATGGTTAGAACATAACCAGTCCATCCCTAATATTACATCTATCTCAATGAGAGGCAAACAAATCAAATCGACCAAAAACAAACGGCCCTTCACAACAATAGGACAATCCAAACAGATCTTAGAAGTAACTACAGGTTTAGCAGTTGGCGTAGATACATTCAACATAACATTCAGAGAAGATATGGGCAACTTCAACCTTTCTACACAATCATATGCAATAAACGAGTGTGTAGCACCCGAGTCATACAAGACAGTCAGAAGGTTACCTCCAATGTCTCCTTCTCCTTGAATAAGATCATCAGACTTAGAAATCTCAGATCCCATCATTGTATACACTCGTCCTCCAGATCTCGGTTGAGTACTTCCAGATTTTTGCTGATTAGCTTTAACATACCGAACAGCAGGTTTTCTCTCCGGCTGTGGACAATCCTTTGCTATGTGCCCAGGTTGTTTACAATTGAAACAAACTGCACCTTTAACTGTACACTCGGGAGAAATATGACCTTTCTTCCCGCACTTAAAACATGTTGGCGTAAACGCCACCCTCTGTCCAGCTCCACTACCACTTGCACTTCCACTAACAGATGGTCGTTGAGATTGACTTCCTGTTGGCCTGGTATACGGCTTACGCTGAAACCGATTGGCATTACTACCTCCACCTCTCTGGAACCTTGTCGGTCCAAAATTCCGATTCCTTTGATCTCTAGATGGCTCTAACTCTTCAAGTCGAGCACACGCATCCACCAAAGCATGAAACTGAGTCATCCTCAAAGATACCACTCCTCGTTTCAGTTCCACCCTTAAACCTGATTCAAACTTCCTGCATCTCCACACATCATCTTGTCGTGTCTGAGCATAATCTGAGAATTGAGATAAACTCTCAAATTTTGTGGCATACTCATTCACCGTCATATTCCCCTGTCGCAAACCAAGAAATTCCATTTCCTTGGCATGCCTAGCACTCGCGAAAATATTTATCCGAGAAAAGTATTAGAAAACACTTCCCAAGTGATCTCGGTCCTTCACTTGCAACACTCGGCGGATTCCTCTCCACCAATGTTCTGCATCTCCTCTCGATGAAAACAAGATAAGTTACTTTCTTTTCATCTCACGTACATCTCATCCCCTCGAATATTCTCTCTAAATCTTGCATCCACCGACTCGCTTTCTCCGGATCCACCTCGCCTCTAAATTGTGGCGGATTATGACGCCTAAATTCGATAAATTTAGGGCATCACCGTAGCATCTTCTTTGTTGGGCTTTTCTCTCAAATTTTATATTTGAGTAATCACTTCAACCATCGCCGCATAGCCTCGGAAGAACCAACATCGGATCCTCATCTCGATTTACATTAGCACGTCCTCTGCCTCTGACCAGCCATCTCCTTTCTTCAAACATAACAAAACAAAGTCGGATACATCCTTTAAGATATTTCCAAAAGGATATAAATCACAAAGATCACAGAGAATCACACAAAGACAAACAAAAACGGACCCAACCACAACCCCAAAAGACTCTAACTTGGGCTCGATACCAACTAATGTAACACCCCTTTTGAGGATGTCACACATAAAAGAAAATAAAATAAATAGAAATAAAATCTACCCAAGTTGTGAAACATTTGTTAAATATTATTACGGGTTGTAAAATAATTCTGATAGACAAATATGTAATAAAAAGATAATGCGGAAAATATGAAATAAAAAAAAAAAACATCATTACTTATAATATACATATCGTTAAGTTATAAACCCACAAATAATTTACAACTAAGACTACAACTATTTAAACAAAAACAAGAAAGAAAGCAATAAAAGAGTCAATATATACGTCATACGCCGACGCGCCCAAAAAAAAAACATCATGGTTATCTAATCCTCGGATGGATCACTCTCGGTCCGAAAATGATCATCGGGAGATAGATATCCCTGGATGTCTCGACACATGGCGATAACGGGATCGCGCGATCGATACGATACTTATCTCACTAGGCTCAGGGTTTTCAGCCCCCCCAATAACGCCTAATGGATAAGGGCAACTCTAAATGCAGAAAAAGCGTCGTCGTCGCAATCGGATCTCCGTCAAACTGATGACGTAGAATCACGGTCATACGTCCAGCATAGGTAACAGAAGCACGATCTCCTCGCAAATGCCAAGCCAGATCACCTCCATGAAATACCAGCTCTATGAATCCCAAAAATCCTGGCGTCGCCATCCTCACAATCAATCCAGAGGATATGGATGATCGGATGGTTCTTGCTCGTAAAACTAATCGTCGGCTTGTTGACCTTCCTCTTCCTCAGGGTACACGATCTCAAGAGGTTGTTCCTCTTCTTCCTCTTCAAACTCTTTACCGCATAAAATAAATAGACAATAGACACATACAATAAAGAGGTAAGACAACATAAAATCATCGCAACATGGCAAATAAGAAGACGACAAATAACAATTACACAGTTTATACAATATGAAGAAGCTATAACAGTAATTCATATTAGATATCCTAGTGTTTCAGAACATCATAGACATAACACAAATAGAGAAAATCACACAGATAAATCAATCTTACAGATAAGATAAGATAAGAAATAGACAACTAACATAAAAATTATCGATAAATATAAATAGAGAAAATGTAAGAACATCCAAGACGTTACCGACGGATAAAGATAAATAGAGAAAAATGGAATATTATCCAAGATAAAATCAAATACACCAAAACACAACCCTACTCCATGGAGCTAAACCCAAACAGATATCAGAGAGAATGACTTGCAAAATCTATTAGTACCACGGCTGCCCAACCAACTATTACGCGATCACACGTTGCGTCATAGCCTACGACACTGGAATCTACCATCCAGGCGTAGTATAGTTCACATCTCCGTTGTGGCACTATAGGCAATGTACTACTAGACTTTACAAACCTCGATTAAATATAGTGAATGTCGAGTACATTAATGTGCTATCGGTTTACCACTTGCACCCCAAATGGAGCTACCAACTCATTCACATGGGATCCCGTACACTAAAGTCTCCAAGTTTATTAGAACAATAAACTACACTACACTTATCGCATCGACAACACGATGTGATTCGTCTCGTCGTCCAAAAACACCAAAAAATCGGTATAAAGACAAAACATAATTCCAAATATATGAAATTACGAAAATGCCCTTAAGATAGAAATATACCCTCAATGGCGAGAAAGCACATGACGGGTTCACTTTTTCCCGACAAATAAAATAACCTCAAAAGCTCAGACGGGTTCACATTTTCCCGACAAATAAAATTAAATATAGTAACGGTCAATCGCGTAGAAATTTTATCGCGTTTTTGAAATCTCGTCGTTTTTACAAACGTTTAAAAATCGGGTAAAGATATTTTTCTGTTTTTAAAATCGCGTAGCATTTTTAATACGTTTTCTCAATCGCGTAGAATTTTTAAATCATTTTCTTATTCGAATACCTTTAAAATTACCATTTAAACAGATAGAAATAATATTTAGTACATTTAAACTACGTAGAATAATTTTTCATACCGTATATCTTGTCATTAGGATATTTTGACTATCTTATAGGTTCATTTTTACTAAAAATTGACATATTTTGTTTAGAAACTTATAATAATGATTTTCTAAATTTTCCATAAAATTTCTGTTTACCTAATTTTTAACCATTTCATTAAATTCTTTTTGAAATCTCTAACATGCTTCAAAACCAAAAGTGAGCTATATGTTAGAAAATTTCTTAATATTACTGTATTTCCTTCCTAATGATAAAATTATAAATTTTAACCCTTTAAACTTACTTCTAATCAATTGGTTCCTTCATAAATCATTATAGAAAATTTCTTCTTAACTTGTATTGTTTCTTTTTAATTGAAAAAGGTTTAGAATCAAGTTTTAAAATCATGAATTCCTATAGTGGCATGTTGGCCGAATTTTATAAAACTTTTGCATTTGATTTCCAAAATGTCTTTCACCTTTTAAATCATATCAAATGTATTCTATAGTCTAAGTTCATTAAATCATTTTAGAAAATAGTTATCTATAGTCAATTTAATCCTTTAGGCATGTTGGCCCAAAATACTAAGTTTGTACCATTTGATTTCTAAATGCATTTTTCTTTGATCAAATCAATTAGAAACTTTCTTGATTCTCCTAGGTTAATTAAGCTACACTTTAGGAAAAATGAAGAGAACATTTTGGTCCTCTTATTTTGGCATTGCCGTGAGCTATTGGATTGTGTTCTTTGGAACACTCATGCAAACTTACACATGTTATTCACATCCTAAACCTTATCATACAATTCTAACACATGCATTTATATCTCTAACACATGCAAAATATTTCTAACACATGCAAAATATTTCTAACACATAAACCTAATTTAAAGCTTATAGACATACAATCAAAAGCTATTAGACATGCAAGATTATTACAATTACCAAATAAGAAAGCTACTAACACATAACACTTAAGCTACTAACAACCACAAAAATTAACAAATACACATCAATAAACACACCACAACCGAATCCTTATGGATTCTACAAACAACTCATCTTCTTACCACCATCAAGGGATGATAAGAATTGTCTTCCTCTTACCTTAAATGAAGACAAAAACTTGCTTTCTCACCTCCTTAGGTCACGGTTTTCACTCCACCAAACACCTAAAAATTTCAAACAAAACCTACATATCACTAACCATGAAAAAGAAGCTAAACCATGGAAAAATCATGGCTTAGAACTTTGAAAAAGAAGAGAGAAAAGAAAAGTATGAAATTTCACCTTCTAGGTAAAACTTCCAAGGTTGGTTTCCAAGCCTTAGATGGAAGAATTTGAAGAAACTCCCAACTACAAAGGTTCTTAGAATGGTGTTTAGATTAAGGAAACTTGGTTAGAAAAATTTTTGGATGGTTGGAGTGTTAGGAAACAAGCTTGGCCGAATATGGTGAAGAAAATGGGCAAGAATGGTGGCTAGGGTTCTTGATGAGAGAGAAGAGAGAAAAGTGATGAAGACAAAGTGATTTTAGGTCACCAAAGGCCTCTTGGCCGTGGACTTCAAGTGGGGTGCAAGGTGGGCACCTTGCTTGGCTTCATCCAAGCCATTGGATGAATCAAAGGCTAAGATTAAGCCTTGGTGAGCAAGCCTAATTCTCATTGGTTGGTTCCTTGACTCACATGGCTTAGTCACACCGCTGCGTAATAAATGCTCACGAGTCGCCTAGTAGTCACTGTTTCTGAAAAGTTCTACGACTTACGGTGATTAATTAAGCTACCGATCTAACCATTCTCTATTTGTGGGTCCCGCAAAATATTTCCTGGGTCCACTTTCACTAAAACATACTTGACTAATAAAATAATATTATAATAATATAAAATTATTTTATTTGACAGTTAAATCCTAAAAATTAAAAGATTATTTTTAGACTCATTCAGAATCGGGTTAAGTAAGATCCCCCAATTCTAAATAATCAAATAAGATTTTCCCCGGCCCGGAAAATATTATTTTCCTGCCTCGGAGCAAATCACACAAAAAGTTCATATAAAATCACAGACAGTATTTTCTGGCATTAAATCAAGAAGAAAATAATTAAAAACAGACAAAAACAGAGAAAACAGTACGTTCGGGACGTAACGGTCATTTCCCCGTTTTTTCCCACAACGTAGGTAATCGTCCAAAACGTTCAAATAAAATATCCAGCAGTATTATTTAGCTATATATCTTTCAGAAAAATTAATACAGTAGCTCAGAAAAAATTTTATTTTACCGTCTCGAAACAAATTACGTAAAACGATCAAATAAAATTTGAACCTGTATTATCGTAATTGTTTTCATACAGAAATCGAGAAACGAAAAAAATAGGGACACAGCGGTCATTCATACAAAAGCATGAAAAACAGAAAACAGTACATTCAGAATATTTTCTAAAAAAATTGGGGCGTTACACTTTCTATTTAAAGAAATGTTGATTTTAATATTGGTTTTGTAACACAAGTTCATATCTTAAACAAATCCAAAGTTTTCTAAGTTGGAAATGGCCATCAAGCTTGATTGAACTTAAAAATTGTGTTTAAGGGCCATTGTAATCGATTACACAAGTGTTGTAATCGATTACAAGTCAACCAGAAGCCTTGTAATCGATTACATTGAGGTTGTAATCAAATTACAAGCATGGCAGAAGCCTTGTAATCAATTACATTGACGTTGTACTTGATTACAAGTATGGCAGAGGCCATGTAATTGATCACATGGACATTATAATCGATTACATCAAGTCTGACAACATCCAACGACTCTTTTCTTGGTATTTAATGCTGCCATAAATGCCACCTAACGGCTCCTTTGATCTAGAAACTTATAAATACAAATCTTAGGGCATTATTTGTGGATAACCATCAACATGAAACTTATTTCTATTACTCTAATCCGAGAATCAATCTTTCAAACCTTTATTGCTCTATTTTTACAAATTATTTGAGATATTCTTAAAGAGCATTGTTAGGTCTTCAATTTGTATCAATTATTCTTATGAGAGTTTCATTCTATTAACCTTATTTAATCTGTAAAAGAATATGAGGCATCCCTTCAATTTGTAAAGAGTGAGGCATCCCTTGAAAGTAGATGCTCAAGCACAAAGGGTGAGGTATCCCAATGTATATTGATTGCTCCAGTTTGTAAAGATTGTCAAGCACCTATTGAAGCTTGAAGATATAGTGGAAAATCTCGAGTGATTACTTGAGGACTGGACGTAGGCCATAAGTGGAATGGTGGCTGAACCAAGATAAATCTTGTGTTTGATTTTCTTAACCCTACTCTTTTATCTTTGTGGATTGATTATATTTGCTTGCTTGTATACTATCTTGTTTGGTTGATTCTTTTGTGAGTGAAAGTGTTCAATCTTCATTATTCATTCATCTCTATCAATCAATAACTTTAATGAAAATCAATAATAAAATTTGTGAAAGATTTACTAACTTATTTTATAAACTCAATTCACCCCCCTCTTGAGTATTGAGGCCACTTGGTAACAAGTGGAATCAGAGTTAGACTCTTGTGTAAAGAGCTTAGCAGTTTTAAGAGAAAATATGGCTTCAAATGGTTTTTCTTCGGAAAGTTCTTCTATAAATAGACCCCTCTATTTCGATGGGGATAGTTATGCCTATTGGAAAGAAAGAATGAAATTTTTTATTAAAACTATTGATTTAGATATATGGAATGCCATTGAAAATGGTGCTTTTGTTCCCACACACATTATTGATGGTGTAAGAACTAATACACCAAGAAATGAATGGATCGATGAGGATAAAAAGAAGGTTCAATACAATTTGAGAGGCAAGAACATCATTACCACATCCTTGGGGTATGATGAATTCTTTAGGGTGTCAAATTGTAAGACCACCAAAGAAATGTGAGATACTCTACAAGTAACCCATAAGGGTACAAGTGAAGTAAAATAATCAAGAATAAACACTCTCACTCATAAGTATGAATTATTTAGAATGAATCAAGGAGGAAGCATTCAAGAAATGCAAAAGAGATTCACACACATTATAAATCATCTTATTTCATTAGGAAAGACTTTTCCTCATGAATATCTTATTAACAAAGTTTTGAGATGTTTGAACAAGAATTGGCAACCCAAAGTAATGACTATTGAGGAATCAAGGGATTTATCAACAATGTCTCTGGCCACTCTATTTGGGAAGCTCCAAGAACATGAATTGGATTTCAATAGGCTCAATCAAAGTGAAGAGCATGACAAAAAAAAAAGATTGCTCTCAAAGCCACTTCATCTATAATTGAAGATGATGATGAAGACAATGAAGATGGAGTAGGAAATCTTGAGCTGAATGAAGAAAATCTTAGTCTTCTTGTGAGGAAGTTTGGAAGATTTCTTAAGAAGAAAAGAATTCAAAGAAGGTCACATTTCCCTCCTAAAGAGACCTATCATAAAGGGAAAGGAACATCATTAACTCTAACATGTTATGAATATGGTAAACTAGGACATGTGAAGATAGAATGTCCTATATATTTTAAGAAGATAAAGAAGTTTGAGAAGAGACCTTATAAATAAAGGAAAGGAAGAATGGCTTACATAGCATAGGAGGACAACGATATGGATTCCAACGATAGTTCAGAAAATGAGGAAGCCCATCTATGTCTCATGGCTCAAGGAGAAGAAGGAGAGGAGAGTGACACCGAGGTAACTTCTTCTAACCTAGACTTTTCACCCTCCTATAGTGAATTACAAGATACTTTTCAAGAATTGTATGATGAATCCTTGAAGCTCACAAAAATGGTTTTATCCTCCAATAAAACAACCTCTTTATTAATCAACAGAGTTTTTATTTTAAACAAAGAGATTAATGAACTCAAAATTGAGAATGAAACTCTACGACTTATTGATGCTAACTCATCATACATAACTTGTTCTTCGTTTGACAATGATCCATTCAATTACTTTGATCATCATGTAAATCTTTTGAAAAAGAGATTGAGGATTTGAAAAATACTCTTGCAAAATTTACTTTTGGAAGAGACAACTTGAATGTGTTACTACGGAAGCAAAAATGTGTTTTTAAAAAAGTCAATTTGGGGTATAATCTAAATAACTAACAAAAATCTTACAAGAATTTCTTTATGTCCTCAAGTACATCAAGTAGTCCCTTTATCAAATGCTTTCATTGTGGGAAGAGAGGGCATAATGCATCTACATGCAATGTTAGAAAGAACATAAATACCAATGTCAAAACTAAAATGGTTTGGGTTCCTAAGAGCACTTTTCCTAACTTTAACACATATGGACCCAAGATAATTTGGGTAGCAAAGGTTAAAACTTGAATGTGTGTTGTAGGTGTGCTTGAAGACCAAAAGCTCAAGTTGGTATCTTGATAGTGGATGCTCCAAGCATATGACGGCTGATGGATCCAAGTTCTCCTTTCATGCACCAAAGAAGCATGGTCATGTCACATATAGGGACAACGATAAAGGAAGAATCCTTGGTGTTGGAAAAGTTGGTAAGGATTCCTAAACTTCAATTGATAATGTCTTGTATGTGGAAGGACTTAAACACAACTTGCTAAGCATTAGCCAATTATATGATAAAGGTAATATAGTTATATTTGATTCTAATTGTTGCATAATTGAGGGTAAGGATAACAAGCATGATAAGTTTGTTAGTCATAGAATTGATAATATATATATGATTAACATTGATGATATTACCTCTCAAAATGTAAGATGTCTTATGAGTAAAGAGAGTGATTCATCGTTATGGCATAGGAGAATTGCCCATATTCATATAGATCACCTAAACAAACTTGTTTCTAAAGATTTAGTAATTGGTCTTCCAAAGCTCAAATTTGAGAAAAATAAACTTTGTGGTACATGTCAAAAGGGTAAACAAGTAAAGGTTTCTTTCAAAGATAAAAATATTATTTCTTCTACTAGACCTTTACAACATTTACATATGGATTTTTTTAGACCATCAAGAACTATGAGCATTGAGGGTAACTATTATGCTTTTGTGATTGTGGATGATTACTCTAGATTTACATAGACTCTTTTCCTAGCTCATAAGAATGATGTCTTTCATGCATTTAGAAAACTTGCAAAAGTTATTCAAAATGAGAAGAATTATAGCATTGCATCCATAAGAAGTGATCATGTGAGAAATTTAAAAATCATAAATTTGAAATGTTTTGTAATGAAAATGACATTGAGCATAATTTTTCTACTCCTAGAACCCCACAACAAAATGGAGTGGTTGAAAGGAAAAATCGATCTTTAGAAGAGTTAGCAAGAATTATGCTTAATGAAACAAGCCTTCCTAAGTATTTTTGGACTGATGCGGTAAGTACCGCTTGTTATGTTATAAATAGGGTTCTAATAAGGCTAACTTTAATGAAAACCCTCTATGAACTATTCAAAGGAAGGAAACCAAACATTTCCCACTTTCATGTCTTTAGTTACAAATGCTTTGTTTTAAACAATGGGAAAGATAACTTAGGTAAGTGTGATGCTAAATCCGATAATAGAATATTTCTTAGTTATTCACTTAGTAGTAAATCATTTCGAATTTATAATAAGAAAACTATGACTGTTGAAGAATCAATACATGTTGCTTTTGATGAAACTAACCCAAATGAGCCGAGAAAGGAGTTTGTTGATGATGTTGTAGAAATCTTAGCAAAAACACACTTGGAGAATCAAGAGAAAGAGCCCAAGAAGCAAGAAGAAAGACCCTTTGATCCCTCAAGGTAAGAGGAATTAGAAATCATGGACCTACCCAAGGAATAGAGGACATCAAGATATCATCCTCTTGACAAGGTGATAAGTGATGTATCAAAAGGGGTAATTACTCGAAACTCTCTTAGAAATGCATGCAACTATATGACCTTTTATCTCTAAAGTTGAACCTAAAGACATAAATGAGGCCATTGATGATGAACATTGAATCTTAGCCATGCAAGATGAACTAAACCAATTTGAAAGAAATCAAGTTTAAGAATTAGTTCCAAGGCCCAATGATCATCCCATAATTGGCACCAAATGGGTCTTTAGGAACAAACTTGATGAAACATGGTTAATAATAAGAAACAAAGCTAGGCTTATTGCTAAAGGTTATAATCAAGAAGAAGGAATATATTATGAGGAAACATATGCCCCCGTAGCTAGATTATAGGCCATTAGAATGCTACTTGCATATGCATGCATCATGGATTTCAAGTTTTATCAAATGGATGTCAAAAGTGTTTTCTCAAATGGTTTTATACAAGAAGAGGTGCATATGGAACAACCTCCTGGTTTTGAAAATTTTGAGTTGCCCAACCATGTTTTTAAATTGAAAAAGGCCTTGTATGGCTTAAAACAAGCTCCTAGAGCTTGGAAAGAGAGTTTGAGCAAGTTTCATTTAGAAAAAGGGTTCTCTAGAGGAAAGGTTGATACTACTCTATTCATCCAGCATAAAAAGCATGATTTTCTTCTTGTTTAAATATATGTTGACAAAATCATATTTAGTGCTACTAATAACTCTCTTTGTAAATAATTTGTCAATATTATCCAAAATGAATTTGAGATGTCTATGATGGGTGAACTCAACATCTTCATTGGACTCCAAATCAAGCAAATAAGGGATGAGACTTTCATAAGTAATCCAAATATTGCAAGGAGCTGCTCAAAAAGTTTGGAACAGACAATAGCAAGTATATGGCTACACCAATAAACATTTCTTGTTGTTTGGACAACGACGAAGGAGGTAAATCTATAGAAATCTCAAAATATAGAGGTATGATTGACTCACTCCTTTATCTTACTGCAAGTAGGCCAGATATAACGTTTAGTGTGTACATGTGTGCTAGGTTTCAATCAAATCCTAAAGAATCTCACCTATATGCTGTAAAAAGAATTATGAAATATCTAATAGGCACTTCACAAATGGATTTGTGGTACCCTAAGGGTGCCTCATGTAGGAAGAGCACTAGCGAGACATGCCACTTGCTTAGAAGTTGACTAGCTTCTTGGCATAGCAAGAAATAAAATAGTATAACATTGTCTATAGCTGAAGTTGAATATGTTGTAGCTAGGAGTTGTTATGCTCAAGTTCTGTGGATGAAGCAACAACTTCTAGACTATGGTCTTGAGTTTGATCACATCCCTATAAGGTGTGATAATACTACTGCAATCAATTTGTCTAAAAATCCCATTTTGCACTAAAAAACAAAGCATATAGAAATAAGGCACTATTTCATAAGAGATCATGTTCAGAAAGGTGATTGCGTGCTTAAGTTTATTGAAACCACTAAACAATTAGCTGATATCTTTACTAAGCCTTTGAATAAAGAAACATTCTTCTATATAAGAACTGAACTTAGTATATTGGATCAATTACGCATCTAAACTTATGCTGCACAATTTTGCTATAAAATTCATCAATTTGCTTCATTATATGTAATTTTTTACATAATGCATAATTTTGCTGCATAATGTATCATTTGCTGTATAATATGTAATTTTAATGCATAACTTGACACTTTTGCTGAATAAAGTCACAATCCTCTACATAATCTGTTTTCTTGCAGCATAATATGAAATTTGCTGCATAAGTTGATTGATTTGCAGTATAATATGTTATTTTTGCTGCACAATTACTTTGCTTTAATCACTTTTGAATCCAATACTGACTTGAGCGTCGGAGGTTCCCCTAAGTTTGTTTTGCAGGTACTCCATCATGACTAAGTTCTCCAAATAGCTCAACTATCACCAATCCTGTAAAAGTGGTTTGATCCTTGTCAAAGGTGGTGTTTTAGTAAAAACATGTGTTTTGGATCAAGACCTGATCAATTTTTAAGCCTACATATGGTTTGGAGTTGATTTGGGAAGTTATGGAACTATTTTGGAAGTTTTGAAATTAATCTTCTACTGTTTGAAGTGCAAAAAGTGAATTTAGCAAGCTTATGATCGATTACAAGACCTTTGTAATTGATTACAAAGGCTATGTCAAGCGTTACAAGCAAAGTCAGAATGCTTGTAATCGATTACATATACCATGTAATCGATTACAAGAAACCCAGAACGCATGTAATCGATTACAACCCCAATGTAATCGATTACAAGGCAGTTTAAAAAGGTTTTCAGCCCGCGAACAACCATTTTTGTTCTGCAACACAATTTTCTCCCTCTAAGCCTCACGAAAACCCTCACCTAAAACTCTCAATTTATCCCTTAAATTTTGCCCAAATCTCATAATTCCACCTTCATTTCACTCGAATTCCTCCTCTCTACCAAACCCCTAAACTAATTTCCATCCAAAAGCCCAAAAATTCATTGCACCATTTTTTTCTCACATACCTCTCTCTCTCTCTCTCTCGCCCTAACTCACAAAATCCACCACCATCACACCTGTTTCCACCCCTTTCCACCACCAACATCCACGAAAACACCTTTTCACTCCTCACATCATTTCTCACCCATCTCCTATCAAATGACAGAATCATCAAGGAACACTAAGAGACCAAGAACAGGGGTACCCTTGGCAACATCTTCTCAAGCTCCTACGCTCACCATCTCCGGGTTGGACCTTACACAACATTTCAGGATGAACAAGAAAGTTGAAATATTCTGTAAAAAATTTCAGTTACGCAAGATTGTTCAACCCAGGTATCTGATAACTCCATAAAATATAGTTATTTGTGCCCTATCTCTATGCATTATTGATGGCTTTGTCCTTATTGTGATGCATTCTTAGAAGGCTTTAGCCCTATTTTCATGTGAAATTCATGTTAAGGTCTTCCTTATCAATCTTGTTTAAATCCTTCCTAATCTTTGATTGGATTAAGCTTGATTATATTTGTATTTGACTAGTTGATTTCTCAATTGTAGGATAAGCCCAAAAGAACCAAATTGATGCAAGTCAAGGCCCTGTATTGAAGGAGGAATCACAAGGTAAGAGCCATCACGTTGTGGTATAACGAACTGCACGCCGTGGCGTCCTGCTCTTTGCCAACGCACCTTGTCAACCCGAGGCTGTCACGCCACGACGCAAGGAAGTAAATGTCGTGGCGTTGGTGCCCTAAGTTTTGCGCGCTGCGATGGTGTGTGTCACGCCATGGCGTGGAGAGCGAAATCTATATGTCTATAAATAAGTGCCAAACATATTTCAGTAAGATATCTCTCTCAAAAAACTCTCTCTTGGAAAACTCTCTTTATCTCACATTTTCACACTTCTCTCTCTTTCGTCTTTGATATTACATTTTGGAGCTTTTGCCCATTAGATAATCTAGTAGCTAGGAAGGCATTGTGAGGTTGAAAGAGGGTTGAGGGAATCAAGTTCCAAGCTTCAAGGTTCAACCCATTGGGGCTTTATCTTTCGTTTCTTCTTCTCTCTCTCTCCCATTTATCTTGAATGCATTGTGTTTAGATTATTCTTTGAATCTCCCTTTAACATTGAATGATTTGTACCCCTTTTGAGTTTATATGAAAGATTTGAGTTTTTTTCTATCATATTGTGCTTAATGCTCTTATTTGTCTGATCAACTTGTGAGTGATTTGTTGAAATCTATTGAGCCTAGACATAGAACTTTAGGTTTTAGATATCTTGTATGATAGATGCACGTTCGATTTCATTTCAATGGTGGAATGAGTTAATTCATTAATAGGATAAACATATACCTATTAGCTATGTATAGTCTTAGTTGAGAATCGATCTTAATGCTTGTTGTTTGCTCTGGTTCTCATGGACGCATAATGAGCTAGGTAAATAGCATAGGGTTAATCGTCCTAGACATAAGCTTTTAACTAAGTTAGTTTTTCAGGCTAACCTAATCTAATCGTTTGAATGCTCATAAGGACTGCATGTTTTTGGTTGAAATAAGAGATGAAAAAGAGTTCTCTAGGTTCTTCTCTTATCTTTATTTTTTTTCTTTATGTCTTGTAATTTATCTATCAGCCTTTTTTCCACTTTAAGTTTGCTTGAATAGAATTAATTAAGCTATAAATTAATATTTAGCTTTGGAAATTACCATAGTCCCTGTGGAGACGATCCTACTCATCATTTTTATTACTTGCGCGACCCGTGCACTTGCGGTTAGCAAAAGAGCAGTTGGTTTCTGACTCAGCAGTATCTCACTAAAAAATTTTGCTCTAGTGAACCACTAGCATGCTTTAGATTGATTGAGCAATTGGAGCTAATAGAATTTTTGAGCATTAGGAAGCCCATTTACCCATATTTAGTTAAGTATTCTATACCAATTTAAAATATGAGAATAATTGTCTGGTGTCTGAAGTGAAGAAGAAACAAATTGTTATACCGTGTGATGTTTGGTATAGGCTTACTGGTCTCACGTCTGATGGTGCACATTTCTCTGGGGTTAATGTATGGGGAGAAGAATATGACTATAAAACTACTTTGAGCTCTATTATAAGGATGGATTATATAATTAAACAGAGGATAATAGCCACATGACTCACTATGGAGAGCAAGGTACTCCATTACATCCTGGCTAGAGCCTTGATTCTTAGGGGTGGGAACTATTTGTTACCAAGTTGCTTCCAGTACTCAAGAGGGAGTGAATTGAGTATTAAAAAATTTTCGTAAAAGCGTAAACAAATTAAATATAATAAAATAAAATATTAAAATAGCATGAAATAAAGGAAGAGAAGAAGAACGGCCAATAAATAAATTACAAGAGATAATAAATTGAATACAGATAAATAAAAGATTAAGAATAAGAGAAACAGACACGATATTTATCCTAGTTTGACCACCAACCACTTGTAGCCTACGTCCAGTCCTCGAAACACAGTTCAAGATTTTTTACTATTCAATACAAGCTTAAAACAGGTGCTTGCAACCTTTATAATCAAGAGCACTTTTCACACACAGGGAAACTCTACCATTGTGCTAAAGCCTCAAACTGTCAGGGATACCTCACATTTACAAAAACCTTCAAAGGATACGTCACCTTTATTACAAAGCCTTTGAAGGATACCTCACCCTCTCAGAAATACAACAGAAAAAGATGAAGAGAAACTCTCACAAAAAGTAAGTAATACAAATTGAAGCACTATAGAACTCTCTAAGGATATCTTAGAATTTTGGCAAAAGAGCATAAAAAATAAGAGAGAAAATTGTAAATCACATTTTAACACAAGCAAAAAATAATTCAGATTGTTCGGGACCTGGAGAAGTGACCCAAGGTCTCTATTTATAGAGCCTTTGAGCAAAAATGCCTGTTAGAAGAATTAAATTCATATTTGATTTCGAAATATGTCCGTTTCTTTCTAAAACAGGATTTGTGGGTTATTCGAATACCATCATGGTTATTCGAATACCACTGTTTAGTGAAAACCAACTCTGCAAGTAGTTATTCGAATACCTATAAGGTTATTCGAATACCTCTAGTTCAAAAAAGCTTGTGAAAACAGTTCAAAAGAAGTTTATTCGAATACTTCTCAAGTTCTTCGAATACTTCTGTTTAATTTTTTTTTTCTATAAACAGGTATATTCGAATACCACATGGGTTATTCGAATACCTCATTTTTGAAAATAAATTTTAAGAAATCCTGTATTCGAATGTCTGGTGTGCTATTTGAATAGCACTTTTGAAAACATGAAAATAGCGTAGCAGGTTATTCGAATACCTTGGGAGTTATTCAAATACCCTTGTTAAAAAACCATTTGAAAACCTTTAGAAAACTGCCCAGGTGATTTCCGAATTTCTAAAAACTTTTGATCTTTCAAAAACCAAATTAAAACTTTAGTTTAATTTATAAGGAACATGTAATTAGATCTTTTTAAAACAAACAATGAGATATCCAATAAAAGCTCCATACAAAAAGACCCTAAGTCCTAAAGCTAATCTTTGAAGATCTTGGACTTAGTCTTCTCATCATCTTCATGTTTGTTATCATCAAAACTCATTTTCATTGTTGCATAGTAATCACATTCTCCCCTTTTTTGATGATGACAAACTAGTATTGAGAAAAATATTAATTTAGATAAATTGGAATTCAAAAAGGTACGTTAAGAGACTTATTCTTCCTCTTTTTCGTAATAGGTGATTTATATCAGAGATGTGCGCAGCTCCCCCTTATTTTTGGAATCTAATAATTGTTACTTACATTACCTATCTTTTCTAAAAAATTACTGGTATTTTTCTCCTCTTTTGGCATAATCAAAAAGATATAACAGATATATATATATATAAGAAAGGCAGAGAAATAGGTAGAAAAAACATTGATTTCATTAATAATCAAATTGGTCAACATACATTTATAAGTGCATAAACAAAAAATAGGTGGCCAAAACAAAGCCTAAAACTAAGCATCTGGTGGAGGAGGAGGGGAGTCAGAACTCCTAGGAGTAAGCAATGCGCGTAAGGCAGCCTGCTCATGTTCAACACCTTTAAGTCTATCAAACAGGACAGAGAAGGTATGCTCCAAATAGGCCTGGTTGTCCTCCATATCGGCTCGGTTGGCCATAACGTGATCCAAAGTGAATTGATCAACAACAACAGGGGCAGCCTTAGCAGCAAGGGTAGTTGTAGGGTCAGTAGGGTCGCCTTGAGGTTCTTCCTCATCATCTTCTACTTCGACTGGGTACACCCAGCCATCATCAGTCTTGATCATCTTCATTTTGTTGGGGGAAAATGACCCAAACACATGATGATGGGTCAGCGGAGTTGCCCTCTTGGTTTTCAAAATCTGAGGATACTTGCCTAGGAAGGCAGTGTTAATCAAACCATAGGGTAATTCAAACTGCTTTTTACCTTTGGCCCTCATCATATGCTTCATGATGAAGACGGGCCAGTTAATTTGGTATCCCTTCTTAAGCATCCACAATATGAACACATCATCTTCACTTAGGTAGGCGTAGTTCCCACCTCGAGGAGCTAAGATGTGGGCATAAGCATAATATAAGAGCCTATCCTGACTCTTCATTATGCCTCCTTTGACTCCCTTTTGAGTTGAAGGCAATGCCAACCCAAGTCTCAGAACATCTTCTATAGTTCTGTGTTGGTGTACTAGAAAAGCGAGTCGCTATCTTCTTCAATGTTTCATCCAGTCGACTGCAAACCAAAGAGCTGAACCCAATCTTAGGAAGAGATCACAATGTGTTGGTCGTAGACATCTGAGTGGAGTTCCTGACCTTCAATCTTCAGGTTGTAGTAGAACATCTTTACCAGATCAAGAACGGCCTTGTAGGAGCAGAATTGAAGCACGTCTTGGTGGTCCAACTGGTTCAGAAAATCAAATCCACCTTCTTTTTCAAAGAACCACAAGTCGAGGTACTTCGGTTGCATAAGATTGCACTCCTAGAAATGTGTAATGAAACGACCAAGCTCTCACTCATTGGATGAGAGCCTTCGAAGGTCTAGCGGGTTGTTGTATGGAGCCGTCTTCAAGCGAGGACGTTTGAGGCGAGAAGAAGAGGATGTCATTGATAGAAGGAAGATGGTGGGAGAGATAGAAAAAAGTGAGAGAGGAGGGAGGCCATCGAGTTCAGAAACGGAGAGTTAAAGAGAGAAGAGGAAAACCACAGGTTTTTGAAACAAGAGAAAAGAGAGAATGAGAATGAACGGGTAAGAAAGGGGTATATAAAGAATACCCAAAATCTATTCGAATACCATGAGATCTATTCAAATAGATCTGTTGGGAAAAACCAAAGGATGCACTCTTCTGATAGAAGGTATTTGTATAACTACACAGTTATTCGAATAGCTAGGCCAGTTTGGATTGGCATCTATCCATGGGTTATTCAAATACCTCTTTCTGTATTCAAATACCCACCACAAAAATATAAACTCCAGAAATAGCATGTATTCGAATATATTGGAATATATTCGAATACCCCAGAAGCATGAAAAAAAAAACTAATAGCAATATATATCAGGTTATTCGAATAACTACATAGTTATTCAATAGACCGACTTGTAAAAACATAAAAAATACTGGACTGATGTATGGTTATTCGAATAGCCATAGGTCTATTCGAAAAGACCTATCAGAAAAACATAGAATCTCATGTACATATGTAATGGTATTCAAATACCATAGAGAGGTATTCGAATAATTTTAACAGGAAAGCATATTTATCATGTACAAAAATGCATTTTGAGAGATGAAAACTTAACTATTGATGGAGTACCTGCAAAAAAAGATTTTGGGATATCTCCAACGCTCAAGTCAGTAATAATTCAAGAAAGATAAATTCATAATTAAGCAAATAATTTCAAGTAATTATATGTTTGATTGGTTAATTATGCACAATTCTCCTCAAATATAAAAGAATGCTTATTTTGCTAGGGGTTTAGTGAAAATATCTGCAAGTTGCTCAGATGTTTCAACAAATTCAAGAATGCAGTCCCCTTTTTGCATATGCTCTCAGATAAAATGATGTCTTATCTCTATATGTTTTGTTCTAGAATGCAAAATAGGATTCTTAGAGAGGTTTATAGCACTAGTGTTGTCACATCTTATCGGGATGTGATTAAGCTGAAGACCATAGTCTAGAAGTTGTTGCTTCATCAATAGAATTTGAGCACATCAACTCCCGACTACAACATATTCAGCCTCAGCAGTAGACAAAGCCACACTATTTTGTTTCTTGCTATGCCAAGAAACTAAAGAACTACCAAGCAAGTGGCATGTCCCACTAGTACTCTTCATATACATTTTGCATCCCGCAAAATCAGAATTGGAATAGCCTATTAGGCTACATGAAGCACCCTTAGGGTACCACCAACCTATTTGTGAAGTTCCTACTAGGTATTTCATTATTCTTTTAATTGCACTTAGATGAGATTCCTTAGGGTTAGCCTGATATCTAGCACACATGCAAACACTAAACATAATATCTAGCCTACTAGCAGTAAGATAAAGAAGAGATCCAATTATACCTCTGTATTTCGTTATTTCTACAGATTTACCTCCTTCATCTTTATCCAAATAGCAAGAAGTGTTAGCCATGTGCTAAGCATTGTCCATTTCGAACTTTTTGAGCAGTTCCTTACAGTATTTGGTTTGACTTATGAATGTCCCTTCTTTTGTTTGTTTAATTTGAAGCCCAAGGAAGAAATTAAGTTCTCCCATTATTAACATTTTGAACTCATTCTGCATTGATTTAGCAAAAACTTTACAAAGGGATTCATTAGTAGTACCAAAGATAATATCATCCACATATATTTGTACAAGGAGAATATCATGCTTTTTGTTTTTAATAAAAAGGGTAGTATTGACTTTTCCTCTTGAAAAACCATTTTCTAAAAGAAACTTACTCAACATTTCATACCAAACTCTAGGAGCTTGTTTTAAGCCGTATAAGGCCTTTTTGAGTTTAAAAACATAGTTGGGTGGTTCATGATTTTCAAAGCTATGATGTTGTTCAACATATACCTCCTCTTGAATAAAACCATTTAGAAAAGCACTTTTAACATCCATTTGATATAACTTGAAATCCATGATGCAAGCATATACAAGTAACATTCTAATAGCTTCTAATCTAGCTTCAGGTGCATAAGTTTCTTCATAATCTATTCCTTCTTCTTGATTATAACCTTTTGCAACTAATCTAGCTTTATTTCTTGTTATCAAGCCATTTTCATCAAGTTTGTTTCTAAAAACCCATTTAGTACCAATTATAGGATGATCATTAGGCCTAGGAACTAATTCCCAGACTTGGTTTCTTTCAAATTGATTTAATTCCTCTTGCATAGCTAAGATCCAATGTTCATCATCAAAAGCTTCAATTATATCCTTAGGTTCAATTTGAGAAACAAAGGCTAAGTGATTACATGCATTTCTAAGATAGTTTCTAGTAATTACCCCTTTTGATATATCACTTATCACGAAGTCAAGAAGGTGGTGTCTTGATGTCCTCCATTCTTTAGGAAGGTCCATGACTTGTAATTCTTCTTGATTTGGAGGATCCTCTTCTTGTTTCCTTTCTTCCTTGCTGTCCAAATGTGATTTCGCAAAAGCTTTTGCAACATCATCAACAACAAACTCCTTTCTCGATCCATTTGGATTAGTTTCATCAAATACAACGTGAATGGATTCTTCAATTGTCTTAGTTCTTTTATTATAAATTCTAAAAGCTTTGCTATGAATAGAATAGCCTATAAATATACCTTCATCAGACTTAGCATCAAACTTTCCTAAGTTATCCTTTCCATTATTAAAAACAAAACATTTATATCCAAAAACATGAAAATGTGAGACATTTGGCTTTCTTCCCTTATATAACTCATATGGGATTTTCTTTAAAATCGGCCTTATAAGGGCTCTATTCATTACATAACACGCGGTATTTACAGCATCCGTCCAAAAATACTTAGGAAGAGAAGCCTCATTAAGTATAGTTCTTGTCATTTCTTCCAAAGATTGATTTTTCCTTTCTATAACTCCATTTTGTTGTGGAGTTCTAGGGGCAGAAAAATTATGTTCAATGTCATGTTCATCACCAAAAAATTTCAAAAACATGATTTTCAAACTCACCACCATGGTTAGTTCTTATGGATGTAATTGAAAAACCTTTTTCATTTTGGATAACTTTGACAAGTTTCTTAAAAGCTAGAAATGCATCATTTTTGTGAGAAAGAAATAAAATCCATGTAAATCTAGACAAATCATTCACAATCACTAACGTATAGTAATTCCCACCAAAACTCATAGTTCTAGATGGTCCAAAATGATCCATGTGCAAAAGTTACAAAGGTCTAGTAGTTGAAACAATGTTTTTGGCTTTAAAAGAAACCTTTACTTGTTTTCCCTTTTGACATGCATCACATAATTTATCTTTTTCAAAATTGAGCTTGGGTAGTCCAATTACTAATTCTTCAGAAACCCGTTTTTTTAAGTGGTCCATATGAATGTGAGCAATTCTCCTATGCTATAACCAAGACTCATCTTCCTTACTTAAAAAACATTTCCATAACTTGAAGATATATCATCAAGACTAATCATATAAATGTTATTAACTCTATGACCAATAAACTTAACATGCTTGTCATTTTTATCTTCAATTATGCAACAATTTGAATCAAATATAACTCTATTTCCTTTATCACATAATTGACTAATACTAAGCAAGTTATGTTTCAAACCTTTAAAAAGCAATACATTATCAATAGAGGAGTTAGGACTCTTACTGACTTTGCCGACTCCAAGAATCTTTCCTTTGTTATTATCTCCATAGGTTACATGTCCATGAGTTTTGGGAACAAGGAATGAGAATTTTGAGTTGTCTCCGGTCATGTGCTTGGAGCACCCACTATCGAGGTACCAATTTGAGCTCTTTGCCTTCAAGCACACCTACAACACATTTAATTTTTAACTTTTGGTACCCAAATTTTCTTGGGTCCTTGAATGTCAGTTTTGGGTATAGTACCATTGGGAACCCAAACCATTTTTGTTTCAATTTTTGTATTAATGTTTTTCCTTGCATCTCATGTTGATGCACTATGTCCTTTCTTTCCACAATAGAAACATTTAATAAAAGGACTACTTGAAGTACTTGAATGCACAAAGAAATTTTTATAGGATTTGTGCTGATTATTAGGGTTATATCCTATTTCAGCCTTTTGAAAAACAAATCTTTGTTTTCCTAATAAAATATTTAAGTTGTCTCTTCTGAGAGTGAATGTAGCAAGAATGTTATTTAAATCTTCAATTTCTTTTTCAAGCAAATGACATAAAAAAACAAGATAAAGATGTAGAAGCATGTGAAGAATGAGATGTACATGCATCAATAATTCCCAAAGTTTCATTTTCAATTTTTAATTCTTCAATTTCTTTATTTAAAATAAGAATTTGATTTTATAGAGAAGAGATTGTTTTCTTAGAAGAAGAGATTAATTTAGTGAGCCTTAGTGATTCATGTAACACCCCAAATGTTCCTAACTAGTTGACAGTAATTTTGACAGTTAACAGAATTTTACTATTTAGTGATTTCTGTATACTGTAAAATTATTTTGAGCATTCCATCAGTACATTTGATCGTTTTGAGTGATTTACTCCGTGTCAAGAAAATAATAATTTTCGGGCTGAGGAAAATCTTTATGTATTTATTTCTCTTGATTATTAATTATTTTTAACAATCTGACTTGATTTTCATACGTTTTCTAATATTTGTGATTTTTGTGAATGATTATGAAATTTTTATATTTCTCTGATTGTTTTTGGGCTGTTTGTGGGCTCAGGTAGCCTTACGTGGGCCCAAGTGGGTCCCGCAAAGTGAAAATTTTTCTACGCATAGAAAAATTTGTACTGTTGAGACGGAGACGGGGGATCTTACTAAACCTGAATCCGAAAACAGTTTTAGAAAATTTCTTTTACTGTGTATTGTACTGTATTTAATTATCGAGCGATAAAAATACAGTAAATATATTCTTTCGTGGGGTTATAACAGATAAAAATAAATATTATACTGTTAAGTCAACATTAGTGGTTATGATAACTTTTTGACAGACCAATAGGAAGCAAGCTTAATGTTTAAGATTTTCATATCAACCGTGGATTTAATCAACGGTGTAGAATCGGTCTAATAAAATGGCTATGACCATTTATAACCATTAGATGAAGAATTAATCAAGGGTAGAGATTTAGTCTTACAAAGTGGCTAGGACCTTTTGTGATCGTTGAATTTGGACTTAATCAACGGTGGAGATAGATCATTTATGACCATTGGATGTGGATTTAATCAATGGTGGAGATTTGGTCTTCTAAAATGGCTATGACTAATTATGACCCTTGGATTTAAAGTATGAAGGAGTACTCTTGACCCTTCATTTTTGGAGATGCATCTAATGGCTAGGATTTCAAGGAGGAAAGATCTAATGGCCTAAATTAAGTCTTCTAACCTAAAGCTAAATCTAAACCTAGAATCTACATTAATCCTAACCATTGATCTAATCAATGGTTAAGGTTGCTCTAAATGGTGGCTAGCAATAATGATCACTCAAGGAGAGTGCATGAAGAGGGGAGAACGGTTTTTGTGCTTGTTTAGGAGCTAAAGTAAAGTTGAAGACCATTATTAGTTGTCTTGGTCACTTATTGATCATTCTTGATCATTTCCTTCAAGCAAGCTCTTCAAAATTTTCTCTTCTTCCTTTTCCAAGCTAGTTTCGGCCAAGCACCATAGAACCACCTTCCGTCAGTCTTTAATTTCATACAACCTTATTTCTTGAATCCTTACCTTATTCTAAGCAACTTTCATGTTGGAGACTTTCTCTAAATCTTTCATCTTCAAGGAGTTTTTCCAAGAGCAAAGTTATAGGGTATTTGAGGTGAAGTGTAAGGAAACTTCATTTCTTCTCTCTTTTTCATGTTCTAAGCCATGTTTGATCCATGGTTCCTCTTGTTCAAGCTTGATATGCTAATAAATATATGTTTTGTTGTGTGTTTAAGAAACCTTTGGTGGTGAAGAACTTGGAAAAAGAAGCAAACCAAGGAGCTTTTGAGGTTCTTCAAGAGGTAAAAGGGAGATCCATCTCACCAAACAAGTATGGTGGTGAGAGATGGTTTTGTATTTGATGGATGGTGAATCCATGTGAGGATTCATATCCAAGGTCATGTAATTATTTGTGGGTGTTTATGTGTTTGATTTATTTGTTCATGCTTTGTATGAATTGCATGATTTATTGCTTTTGATTATGGCATGCTTGTGGTATTTATAATGAAATATGTATATGTATGCCATGATTTGATGATGAAAAGGAAAACAATTTTGGTTCCAAAGAACCATAGAGGCACACGGCCTCAAGGATGATTTTTGAGTAAAAAGATTCTAAGTATTTTACAAATCATGACTTTTAAATGAAAAGAGCAATGAGTTGTTGATTTTAAGGATTTGCAAAGAAAGTGAACATGAAAATGAACAAATGAATGGGTTTTAAGGACAATGAGTCTCATGGTTTTTGTGAAGAATTTTTAATGGTTTTGTTTGTGTAAAACCATATTGACTTAGAAGGAAAAATATTTGATGGTTTCAATGGCCAAGTACCACGGTTTTGAAGGCTTGTGAATGCCTTGATTTTATGAAACAAAGTGATTTTCAAAGTGGAAATACAATTGGGTTTAGTTCAAGGAATTTGGAAAGGGAATCAGAGTGTTTTATCACTTGAGAAATAAAATTTTCGTATGTGAATGGAAAAGAGAGGTTGAAAGTGTTTGAACCTCAATTTATTTTGAAGAGAATTGATTTTAGAATTGATTGAGAAAAATGGAGAATATAATAGTGATTTGATATTTTCTAATCTATAACTCAACCTTTGGGTTTTGAAGTGTGATGAGGAATTTTAAAGATTTGAAAACGTTGATTTACATCAATGGAAATGGTGAAATTGTGAAATTTATTGTGAAAGGATTTTCTTGAGTAAGAAAATAAGGAAAATAGTATGAGAAGTCATATTATTTTGAGGAAAGGATTTCTTAAAGGAGAAATGTGAAAAATGATGTTGGAAATGATATTGATTTGTTTGAAAGTCCAAAATAATGTTTGGAATATTGAGAATATTTTACGTGATTGTAAAATGGTGAAAAATGATTTACGTAACTTAAAAACGTGATTTTTAAGCTACGCGATTTGAAAAACGTTAAAATATTTCTACGCGATTTGGAAAGCATTTAAATATTTTGAAAATGATGGAAAATGGTTTACGCGACTTAAAAGAATGATTTTTAAGTTACGCGATTGTGAAAAATGGTAGAAAATCGCTATGCGATTTGAGTAACGTGTAAATATTTTTACGTGATTGAGAAAACGTTGAAAAATCAATATGTAATTTGAAAACATAACAGAAATGTTGCGCGATTGTAAAAACACGACAAAAGTGTTTTATGACTATGAAAACGTGATAACATGATTTTGCTATTGAATATACAGTATGATTACTATTGAACCAGTGTATGGACACTGTATGAGAAAATGATGAGTTTTGCCTATGAATGGCATTTGGTGCATTTTACATGCATCGGAAAGATATGCCTGTGATTGACATTGGTGCATTGAATATGCATTGGAAATGATGAATTTTGTCTGTGATTGGCATTGGTGCGTTGATTATGCATTGGAAAGATATATAATAAAGCATATGATGAAATTGAAAATATGCATTGAGGCATATTAGGATTTTGAATTGAACAAAAATTAATAGCTGATGCTATTGTGACCCTTGTGGTTGAAAAGGGAATGAGAATTGATAGTGAGGTCTATGATGGATCTTGGGGGCGTCAAGGCGCGGTAGTCGACCAGTGGATATTTGTCTGTGGGCTAAGGCTGGACCATTTGCCACTTGGCGATGCAGTCCGTTGCAACGCATTGACGATACCCGAAAATAACACGATTCTTTTCGACGACTGAAAGATTGTCTTTGGGCTAAGGCTGACAATTAACAGAGCATTCTTCTCGAAATTGTGAAAACCTCCATGGAGTAGGACATTGAGTCTATGTGCACATGCATAACATATGCATCATTATTGAGTATTGGTTATGAAAACTGAATTGTTGAATATCTGGATAATGTTGAGAGCATTATCATAAACATTAAATATTTATATCGTATATATAATATATATTGGATGATGATGATATAATAATGTTGAGGAATATTGTATTATGATGATGATAATAATGTTGATGGCATGATTATAATTATGGTATGATATATCTATATGATATGTTATTTGTGTTATCTCTATGCTACCATGTTGGTATTGGCGTAGGTGATCTCACCTCTTTGTTCTATGGTTTTGTTGTGTCTGTATTATTAAAAATTATATAGTAGATGGAACAAGATTCTTAGATGTGACTGGAGATGAATATTCTGAGATTGATGATAACATGGAGGGGTGACCATCCCAGATTCGTTGGTGTGCAGTTTTGATGAGGAACAAATATATGATGCATCAAGATAAATACAAGACCGAATAAGTATGTTGAGTTTTTACCATTAGTGTTTTACCGTGCTATTGAGTAGGACCCGTCATGGGGTTTACTACTATTTAAAATTGAGTCTGTAAGTTTTATATTTATTGAATAATTGTTAAATATTAATTGGTGTCAATATTGTATATTAATAAGTTTAAATCTATTTTTCAGTATTATATATAAATTTCGGTAAATTTATGTTTCAGCAAGAAGAAATTTTAAAACTCACTTTTTATAACTCAAACCTTTTATGAACTGATTTTCAGATTATAAGTTAGTAGTCGGAAATGTGATGCCCTACGGGGGGTGTTACAATTCATCATGTAGTTCTTCAAAAGCATCTTGTAATTCATTATAAGAAGGCAATAAATCAGAATTTACCTCATTGTCGCTTTCTTCCTCTTCTCCTCCTTTGGCCATAAGACATAGATGAACTTCTTCGCTATCTGAACTATCAGTTGAGTCCATGTCGTTATCATCCCATACTATGTAGGATCTTCTTCCCTTTCTTTCCTTGAAGGGTTTCTTTTCAAATTTCTCCATCTTCTTTTGGTAAATTGGATACTCCATTTTCATGTGTCCAGATTTTCCACACTCGTAGCAGGTTGGAGTTAAAGTTGTTCATTCCCTTTTATAATGAGTTTTCTTTGGAGGAAAATGTGGTCTTCTTTGGTTTCCCTTCTTTCTAAGAAACTTACCGAATTTCTTAACTATAAGGCTAAGGTTTTCTTCATTTAGCTCAATATTTTCAGTGCTTTCTCTATTCTCATCATCATCTTCATCAATTGCTGAGGCAATGGCTTTGAGAGCTATGCCCTTTTTCTTCTTATCATTTTCTTCACTTTGGCTTAGTCTATTCAGCTCCAGTTTGTGTTCATGAAGTTTTCCAAAAAGGGTAGCTAATGTCATAGTCGACAAGTCCCTTGATTATGATATGGCTATCACCTTGGGTTACCAAATCTTGCTCAAATATCTTAGCACTTTGTTAATTAAATCTTCGTTAGAAAAATTCTTTCCTAAAGATACAAGATGATTTACGATGAGGGTGAACCTTTTTTACATTTCCTGAATGCTTTTTCCTTAGTTCATTCTAAATAATTCATATTCACGAGTAAAAGAATTAATTCTCGACCTCTTAACTTCACCAGTGCCCTCATGGGTAACTTGTAAAGTGTCCCACATCTGTTTAGCAATTTTGTAATTTGAAATTTTGAAAAATTCATCATACCCCAAGGCAGTGGTAATGATGTTTTTAGCTTTCAAATTATATTGAACTTTTCTTTTATCCTCATCAAACCAATCACATCTAGGTGTCTCGATTTTTACACCATCGACTACTCGTGTAGGTATAAATGCGCCATTTTCGACAACATCCCACATATCTAGATCAATAGCTTCGATGAAGATTTTTATTCTTTCCTTCCAATATACGTAACCATCCCCATTGAAAAAAGGTGGTCGGTTTATGGAAGATCCCTCTGAAAAGCCATTTGAGGAAGCCATGTTCTCTTAAAGCGGCTAAGCTCTTTATTCAAGAGTGTAGCTCTGATACCACTTATTACTAAGTGGCTTCCAGTACTCAAGAGGGGGGTGATTTATGTATTAAAAACTTTTTGCAAAAGCGCACACAAATTAAATATGCTAAAATAAAATATTAAAATGGCGTGAAATAAAGAAAGAGAAGAAGAACAACCAATAAATAAATTGCAATAGACAATAAATTGAATGTAGATGAATAAAAGATTAAGCATAAGAGAAGCAAGCACGATATTTATCTTGGTTTGACCACCAACCACTTGTGGCCTACGTCCAGTCCTCGAAACACAGTTTGAGATTTTTTACTATTCAATACAAGCTTAAAACAGGTGCTTGCAACTTTTACAATCAAAAGCACTTTTCACACACAGGGAAACTTTACCCTTGTGCTAAAGCCTCAAACTGTCAGGGATACCTCACTCTGACACAAACCTTCAAGGGATACCTCACCCTTGTTATAAAGCCTTTGAGGGATACCTCACCCTCTCAGAAATACAGCAGCAAAAAGATGAAGAGAAACTCTCACAAAGAGCAAGTAATACAAATTGAAGCACTATAGAGCTCTCAAAGGATATCTCAAAATTTTGGCAAATGAGCACATAAAATAAGAGAGAAAATTGTAAATCATGTTTTAACACAAGCAAAAAATAATTCAGATTGTTCGGGACCTGCAGAAGTGAGCCAAGGTCTCTATTTATAGAGCCTTTGAGCAAAAATGCCTGTTGGAAGAATTAAATTCATATTTGATTTCGAAATATGTTTGTTTCTTTCTAAAACAGGATTTGTGGGTTATTCGAATACCATCATGGTTATTTGAATACCACTGTTTAGTGAAAACCAATTCTGCAGGAAGTTATTCGAATACTTATAAGGTTATTCGAATACCTCTGTTTCAAAAAAGGCTTGTGAAAATAGTTCAGAAGAAGTTTATTCAAATACTTCTGTTTAATTTTTTTTTCTGTAATAAGGTATATTCAAATACCACATGGGCTATTTGAATACCTCATTTTTAAAAACTGATTTTAAGAAATCATGTATTCGAATGTCTGGTGTGCTGTTCGAATAGCACTTTTGAAAACTTGAAAATAACGTAGCAGGTTATTCTAATACCTTGGGAGTTATTCGAATACCCTTGTTAAAAAACCATTTGAAAACCTTTAGAAAACTGCCCAGGTGATTTTTGAATTTCTAAAAACTTTTGATCTTTCAAAAACAACATTAAAACTTTAGTTTAATTTATAAGGAACAGGTTTTTAGATCTTTTTAAAACAAACAATGAGATATCCAATAAAAGCTCCATACAAAAAGACCCTAAGTCCTTAAGCTAATCTTTGAAGATCATGACTTGGTCTTCTCATCATCTTCATGTTTGTTATCATTAAAAGTCATCTTTATTGTTACATAGTAATCACACTATTCCTAGGTTTTAAAGGATGATGTTCTTGCCATGTAGGCAATGAACATTGGAAGACCTATAAACTGGGCAAACTACATTATCCAACATATGTTAGAAGCCAGGAAGAAAAACCATCCTCTGCCCTATGCAATGCTAATTACAGCCATTTTAGAGCACTTTTGGATATCTTTATCTAGTGAGGCAAAGAATGAGAGCTCAGATGGACTAGAGTCTATTAGTGTGCATACCCTAACTAAGCTCCAAATGAAGAGAATTGATGATCGTTGGTACTACCTTCATCATGGAGTTAATGGTCACATTCCTTGAGGAGCTGAGAAAGGTAATGAGGCTAAGGACCAACACCATGCTCCTGTTACTCTAGAGCTCTTACTTTAAGAACTGCAATGCCTCCGGACAAATGTCAACACATGATTGGATAACCTTGAGCAGAAGATGGACCACCTTGAGTTGAGATTGGATCATTCTGATCAGGAGTTTGCCTCTATTAGCTCTTTGCTAGAGGGACCAGATTATGTACCGAGGACAGGTACCAGTCATCCCACATCCTCTACTACACCCCCTATCCATGTTGGGGTTACAATTGATACATGTGCACTTATTTCCTTTGTTGCTCCTCTTGTTGATACAACTGCAATTCTTGATGATGATGAGGAACTTCTTGGCTCTAATGATGATCTTGACATTGATGATGATGATGTGGATCTCAGAGATGTGGCTGCTACCAGTGACATAGACAGTGACAATGGGGCGACTGAGTGACCTTGGGGCTTAGTCATGATGTTTTTGTTTTTCATTCTATATATTGTCTAACCCCATGGCACTTTACTGTCGTTTCATATTTTTTTGTATATGATTCTGGATTTCTTTTGGTATAAATGATTATAAAATTTGATCTTTTGATGTTCATGTGCAACTTGCCATTGATTTATTAAAATTGATTATTCTGATTTTGAATGGGTAGTTGAAAACTTGTTTATGGGATAAATACTACTGAAATGCCACTGAAATTTTGTTGGTTTGAAATGCTTATGCTGTTTTTGATAATGCCAATGGAGGAGAGAATATAACATGAGTTGCATGAGTGTGGGGGAGTTTTCAACTCACAAATTATTTTTCTTTTCTTATGCACAAACTACGAGGGGGAGTTCTTTTAAATCACACACACACACACACACACACACACACACACACACACACACACACACACATATATATATATAAATGTTACTCTTTCTCCTATGTTATTTTGTCATCATCAA
The DNA here is from genome assembly GCA_029884605.1 of Ormosia emarginata. Classification (NCBI taxonomy): domain Eukaryota; kingdom Viridiplantae; phylum Streptophyta; class Magnoliopsida; order Fabales; family Fabaceae; genus Ormosia; species Ormosia emarginata. The sequence goes on along the minus strand of JAQQTP010000056.1, from coordinate 5,093,415 downwards.
AATGGGGGAGAATGTGAATGTTTATGTCATGAATCATATCAATGGAGTTTTCTCCTATGTTATTTTGTCATCATCAAAATGGGAGAGAATGTGAATGTTTATGTCATGAATTATATCAATGGAGTTTTTTATGATAACAAAGTCAAGATGAAGACCAAGTTCAAAGAGGTATATTTGGTATGAGTTATAGGTCATAGAACTTGAATGTGAAATGCTCTCAAGATATCTCAACTTATCTTCAAATGTTTTTTAGAAATCTTTACAAATCAACTTAATGTTCAAAGCTCTCTATTTAAAGAAATTTTGATTTTAATCTTGGTTTTTGTAACACAAGTTCATATCTTGAACAAATCCAAGGTTTTCTAAGTTGGAAATGGCCATCAAGCTTGATTGAACTTAAAAATTGTGTTCAAGGGCCAGTGTAATCGATTACACAAGTGTTGTTGTAACACCCCAAACTTCCTAAATAGTTGACAGTAATTTTGACAGTTAATAGAATTCTACTATTTAGTAATTTCTATGTATTGTAAAATTATTTTGAACATTCCGTCAATATATTTGATCGTTTGATGTGATTTACTCCGTGTCAAGAAAATAATAATTTTCGGGCCAGGGAAAATCTTATGTAATTTAATTATTACTGAAAAGTCTTAATTATTTTATGTAATCTGATTTGATATTTGTGAATTTTCTAATTTTTTTGATTTTGTGTGTGATTATGAAATTTTTATCTTACTCTGTTTATTTTAGTGTTATCTGTGGGCCGTCTGTTGGCCCAGGGAGGTCGTATGTGGGCCCCACGTGGGTCTAGAAAGGTAAAAATTTTTTTGTAACCAGAAAAATTCATACTGTTGAGACGGAGACAGTGGATCTTACTAAACCTGAATCCAGAAATAGTTTTAAAAATTTTCTTTTACTGTGTTTTGTATTGTATTTAATTATCAGGTGATAAAAATAGAGTAAAAATATTATTCGAAGGGTAATAGCACATACAAAAATAAATATTGTAGTGCATAGTCAACATCAGTGGCTTGGATATCCACCATTGATGTAATCAACGGTGGAGACTTGATCTTGATTTAATCAATAGTTGAGATTTAGTCTTATAAAGTGGCTAGGACCATTTATAGCCCTTGGATGTAAAGTTTGAAGGAGTAATCTTGACCCTTCATTTTGGAGACACATCTAATGGCTAGGATTTCAAGGAGGAAAGATCCAATGGCCTAAATTAAGTCTTCTATCTAAGCCTAAACCTAAAACCTACATTAATCCTAACCATTGATCTAATCAATGGTTAGAAATGCTTGAAATGGTGGCTAATTATGATGGTCACTTATTGAATGCATATGGAGAATACATGAAGGAGGGGACAGTTTTGAAGAAGCTAATAGGTATAGAAAGCTTATCATTCATGCAATTATTCATTCTTGTCTCCAAAATTATCAAGAACCAAAACACAAAAATTTTCTCTCCTTTTCTCTCCAAGCAAGGTTTCGGCCAAGCACTCTAAACCACCCTTCCATTACTCTTTAATTCCAAACAACCATATTTCTTGAATTTATACCCTATTCTAAGACACTTTGTAGTTTGCACCAAGTTCTAAATCTTTCATCTTCAAGGAGTTTTTCCAATAGCAAGTTCTAGGGTTCTTAAGGTGAAGTTATGGAAAACTTCATTTCTTCTTTTTCATGTTCTAAACTATGTTTGATCCATGGTTCCTCTTATTCAAGCTTAATATACTAATTTCTTTGTGTTTGTTTTATGTTTAAAAAACTATTGTTGGTGGAGATCTTGATCAAAGTGCAAAGCAAGGAGCTTTTTGTGGTTCTTCAAGAGGTAAGAGGGAGATCCATCTCACCAACCAACCATGGTGGTGAGAGATGGTTTGTGTATTTGATGAATGGTGAATCTATGTGAGGATTCATATCCATGGTCATGTAATAATTTGTGTGTGTTTATGTACTTTGATTATTTGCCTATGCTTGATATGCTTTACATGATTTTATTGCTTATATGGTACGCTTATAATATGCATGATGAGAATATGGTATGCTTATGATATGCATGATGAAGACATGTTGAATATATTATAATGGATGTATGATGGAATAAGAAATTTTGGCTCCAATGGCCAAAAGGGAGGCTATGATTTTGACACCCAAAAATTAGGGTTTCATGTTAAAATTTTTCAAGAACAAAGAAATTGATTTATTTAAAGAAATTATGAAGTGGAGAAATTATTTTTTTGGTTCCAAAGACCATGATGAATTTCGGCCAAGACACCTCAAAATAGGTGTTCACAAATTAATATTTTCATGAATGATAAAATTGAATGATTAGAAAAGCAAGGAAAATAAACAAAGGGTTTGTTTTTCAAGAAATAATGTTCACGGTTTTCAAAAGAATTTTTATTGATTTATTTTGTGTAAAAACAAGAATGGAACTTAGTTGATTTAGAAGGAAAAATACAAGAATGGTTTCAATGGCCATGTCCACGGTTTTGAAGACTTGAAATGCCTTGGTTTTGTGAGAACAAAGTGATTTTCAAAGTGGAAATATAACTTGATTTAATACAAGGAATTTGGAAAGGGAATCAGAGTGTTTTATCACTTGAGAAATGGAATTTTCATATGTAAATGGAAAAGAGAGGTTGAAAGTGTTTGAACCTCAATTTATTTTAAAGAGGATTGACTTTTAGAATTAATTTGGAATTATAAAGAATACGTTGATAACTTGGGATTTTCTAACGTATAACTCATTCTTTGGATTTTGGAGAGCGTTAGTAAATTTTAAAGTTAGAAACATTGATTTAATTCCATGAAATGGTGATTTTATGGAATAAATTGCGAAAAGAATTTTCTTGAGTAAGAAAATGTGAAAAATAATGTGAGAAATCACATTACTTTGAAAAAGGTTTGAAAAGGAATTTTTGAACGTTGAGAAATATTTTACGAAGTTGAAAAATGGTGAAAAATGATTTACGTAACTTAAAAACGTGATTTTTAAGCTACGCAATTTGAAAAACATTTAAATATTTCCACGCGATTTGAAAAATGTTGAAATATTTCTACGTAATTTAGAAAGTGTTTAAATATTTTTACGCGTTTGAGATAGTATTGAAAAATCACTACGTGATTTCAAAATGGTGGAATATTTTTACGTAATTGATGAAAACATTGAAAAATCTATATGTGATTTGAAAATGTAATAGAAAATGTTACAAAATTGTAAAAATGCGACAAAAGTGAAGCGCGACTATGAAAATGCGATAATATGATTTTCACGATTAAATATACAGTAGGATTACTGTTGAACCAGTGGATTGACGTTGTATGAGAAAATGATGAATTTTGCCTGTGATTGGCATTGGTGCATTTTATATGCATGAACTAGTGTATGGACACTGTATATGAATTTTGCCTATGATTGGCATTGGTGCATTGAACATGGATTGGAAAAGTCCGATGGATTGTATGAGGCTATTTGCCTAAGAGAGACGTACACCTCTTGAGTGGGTGCGATATGCGCAGTGTAAGTCACTTGTTGACCTTGGGGGCATCAGGGTGCAGGTTGCTTACATGGATGGTTGGTAGCTCTTCTTCCGTAAGTTTGACCGATGCAACACACCGATGATCCTGACCGAGACACTATTCTTAATCAAGATCTAGTAAAGACTGTCGTGTATATGTTAAATGTGCAAACACATATGAGAAATGTGGCACTTGGTCTGAGGTATGTTAGTACAGACAGATCTTTCTGATCAACTTCTCTGAACTGAGTGTTAGCTCCATTGAGTAGGAAATTGAGTCTATGAACGCATGCATGAATATGAGCATTTATATCTGTATGAGATATTAATTAAGGAATATTGGCTATGACAATTGTTCTGTTGAGAAATACTTGGATGATGATGATGATGATATAATGTGATAGCATTATTGTGATTATTGTGTAATGATAATAATGTTAATAGCATGATAGTAATTATTATTTATGATATATGTTATGATAAATAATGTTGATGGCATAATTATAATTATGGTATACTGTATGTATTATATCTGTGTTACCATGTTAGTATTGGCGTAGGTGATCTTACCTCTTTGTATATTATTTTGTACTGTATTTATTTTTGGGTAAAGACGTTGAGTAAGGCACTGAACCAGAGGGTGAAGAAGAGTAAGCTCCTGTGGAGGAAGCTGAGTTTTGATCGGATGGCATCCCAGTCAAGTTTCTTCGGTTACGTGAGATTACAGGTCCATGGTGGAGCTGGAGCGTGGAGAACTAGTCCCAATGAGAGGGGACTAATTTATGAGGGAAACCTAATGGTCATTATGAGCAGAGAGTTTCGTAGAGACACGTTCTTCTCTGTAACTATATATGTACATGTTGAATTTCCGCTGTCCATCAGGCAGCATTGGGATACTAGATATTATGTCCCAACGAAAATTAGTATTGTGTCGTCCGCTCGGACACCCGTCTGTAGGGCTTCGCATCGTGCTGGATTCCTTCCTGCTGAGGAATCTGAGGAGGACCCATCTAAGGGTTCTGCTGTTTAGTAAGACTTGGGCAATATATGAGTTTTAAATTATGTTTAATTACTTTGAGAACTTGGTCTGTATATAAATAATCCTGACAGTACGTTTGTAATGTATGATGATGTAAATTATGTGTGATGATGTATAATATTTTACTTTCTGCTAAGTTTATTTTGTTGTTATCAAAGAAGAAAGAAAAAGATTTTACAACTCGTATTTTTATCACAACATCACATTTTATGAACTTAAGGGTAATTTGGTAATTAAGTAGCATAAATATGGCACCCTACGGTGGGTGTTACAGTAGTAATCTATTACAAGTCAACCAGAGGCCTTGTAATCAATTACATTGAGGTTGTAATCGATTACAAGTTTGGCAGAGGCCATGTAATCGATTACATGTGTTCCGTAATCGATTACATCCTGCCTAGAAAGCTAAGAACACGTTCTAAGAGCCATGTAATCGATTACATGTACATTGTAATCGATTACATCAAGTCTGACAACACCCAACAGCTCTTTTCTTAGCATTTAATGCTGCCATAAATGCCACCCAACGACTCCTTTGATCTGAAAACTTATAAATACACATCTTAGGGCATCATTTGTGGCTAACCATCAACTTGAAACTTATGTATATCACTCTAATCCGAAAATCAATGTTTCAAACCCTTATTGCTTTGTTTTTACAAATCATTTGAGATATTCTTGAAGAGCATTGTTAGGACTTCAATTTGTATCAATTACTCTTATGAGAGTTTCATTCTATCAACATTGTTTAATCTGTAAAAGAGGGTGAGACATCCCTCCAATTTATAAAGGGTGAGGCATCCCTTAAAAGTAGAGGCTTAAGCACAAAAGGTGAGGTATCCCAAGGTGTTGACTGCTCCAATTTGTAAATGTTGTCAAGCACTTATTGAAGCTTAAAGATATAGTGAAAAATTTCGAGTGGTTGTTTGAGGGCTGGACGTAGGCCATAAGCGGATAGGTGGCTGAACCAGGATAAATCTTATGTTTGATTTTCTTAACCATACTCTTTTATCTTTATGCATTGATTATATTTGCTTGCTTGAATACTATCTTGTTTGAATGGTTCTTTTGTGAGTGAAATTGTTCAATCTTCATTATTCATTCATCTCTATCAATCAATAGCTTCAATGAAAATCAATAATCAAGTGTTTTATGAAAGATTTGCAAACTTATTTTTTAAACTCAATTCACCCCTCATGAGTATTGAGACCACTTGGTAATAGACTGTAACCTTGGGCATCACTGTGGGGATTCATGAGCAATATATCAAACAACATCGATAATCATGCTTATTGGGGAGGTGTATCGTGCCTTGGATGGTGCTCACAATGAAATTCCTGGTTATGCTAGACCTACCTAAGAACAACCTCATGTGTCCATTCCATGGCAAACAAAAATGACTCACTTTGGGAATAATCACGCCATGACCGAGAAAGATAAGATGAAGGAAGAATAGATGGAGAAAATGGAAGAACAAATCAAGGCAATTAAGGGCCCTAGTGCTTATTGACCTCTCAGAATAGAAGAATTGTGTCCTACCATGAATGTCGTAATCCCTAAAGACTTTAAGATTTTGTATTTTGTCAAGTATGACGGGAGTGGTAACCATCAGTTTCATTTGATCAGTTATGGAACTAAGATGGTTGTTTAGTCCAAGGATGATAAATTCCTCATTAGCTTTTTCCACGAGAGTTTTACAGGCCCCGCTTTAGAGTGGTATCTTCAATTAGACCACTCTAAGATTTCTCGTTGGATGGAATTAGTTGATCTATTCATGGATTAATAAAAGTTCAATCTGGACACAGCTCCTACCCTAGAATAATTGAGCTCAAAGGAGAAAAGAAATAAGGAATCTTTCAAACAGTATGCATAAAGGTGGAGAGCCTCGGTAGCTCAAGTTCAACCCCTGTTGACACTGTCTGAGATGTGTTCATATTTCTTAGGAGAAAGGATCAAGATGTTAGCTAAAGCTGGGAAGTTTCCAGTGAGCAATGTAGAGAATACTGCTCCAAAGATGGGAATCCAACTGAAAAAGAAAGAACCCGAAGTAAATTATGTCTAACACCAATAGACCTTCAGACGTCGATATTCCCCACAAAACTGAAGTCATTAACCACCATATAGCCATAACCTTCACTTTCCATACCAAACATCTACGCCTCCTTATTACCCATACCACCAAAGTGTGCTAACCAAAAACGTCATCCTAACTCCATAATTCCAAATCAATAATGTTCCCACACCACAATCATATGTACCAACTTGCCAAAACTATACTCAATATCCACCTGGACCTCCACAAAATTACCTAAGCCACCCACAACATCGGTAAAACTTCTAAAACCAATGTCACTTCTGCCCCTAAAACCCACCCCATTTCCCAAGGTTATTCATTTCAAATGCAGACTTATTCCAAAGGCTGTTTAATGTCCACCTCATCTTGGGAAATCTTGTATGTCCCCAAGAACCACCATTTCCAACGTGGTATAACCCGAATTTAACTTACAAATACCACATGGACATCCCAGGGCATTCAATTGAAGATTGTGAATCTTTCAAGAATGCAATAAGGAAGCTAATTGCTTATGGAAAACTTAACATTCAAGAGAAGACCGGATCCAGCATTATCAATAATCAAATCCTAATCATGGTGGAAGGAATGAGGTAAATACTTTGGAGATGGAAGGATCACTAATAAGAAAGGTCATGAGTTTGCATACACCGATGGCTAAAATATTCAAGGGATTGAAGAAAGTAGGTTATAGTATCACTGCACCAACTGTCACGATGAAAGAAGAGAAGTACAATAAAGAGTCAAGTTGTGCTTATCATTGTGGGTGAATGGAACTAATAATCACATATTTTATACATTGATAAACACTTATTTTTAGTCATTTACACTCTTCATGCACTTAATTAATTGAGCTTGGTCATGTTTTGTAAGTTTGGGCTCAATTTGGGCTTAATTGATCTTTTCCAACATTAGTGAGATTTTATACTGTTTTTGTATTTTAGCCATATCTTAAGTTCTAGATGTTTAAAAATTATATATCTTATGTTATATGAAAGATGAGAGAGATCTCTACAACTTTCATGAGAGCTCCAGGGCTAATTAGGACATCTAGTGGAGCTAATTAGGATTGAAAGTTAGAACACATGATCTATCAATGGAACCCGAGCAATGTGCACTAATCAGGGCATAACTTGGGATGTGGATATGATTTGAGCTTGAAACTAGTGGAAAATGAAAGCTAAGACATATATATCCATTTTATGTGAATATCATTTTTCCAAACTACGACGTTTTGATGGAGTTTTCATCCCTTGAAGATAGCCAATAGAATTAGAGACCTTTTGAGAATGTTTTGTCCATAACTTGAGTTGAAGACCTCCAATTAACATAAGGTTTGGGCCCAAATTCTCATTATTGACCCGACTTTGTACCCATCAGGTTTCTAAAGGGGTAAGGCTAAAATAGGGGTTAGTTAGGGGTGTGAGGCCAGAGATCCGAGGCACCATTCATTCTACGTTTTTCACATTCTTTCTAGACTTTACTCACTTCCTTTCCCTTTTCTCTAGGTTTTCATTTTTTTCTCTTATTTTTCTAAGTTCTTCCCTCCCATTCATGGAGGGGTAGAGCCTGTAATCAATCCAAGGGATTGACATTCTTAATGATTATTCTTGAGATCCTATTTTAATTGCTATACATTCATCTATTAATCAAATTTCTCTTCTTCTTCTTCTCTTGTTTAAATTCTAATTTAATGCTTAATTTGATTGGGATTTTTATATGTTAATTCCATAATTACCATATGCCAAGAGATGAATTCAGAGGTTAAATAATGCATCAAAGGTGTTTGATGAAATGTTTAGCTTGGTTGGATCTTCGTTTTTAAGTTGATTTGGGTTTTGGATGAATGTCTACTTTGTCTAACCTTAATTAATTGAATTCTAGAAGTGTTTCTAGTAGAAGATCCATGGATCATTGAGAGGCATCTTGATGTGATCTAAGACCAAGGATTCAGTTGACAATAGAATGGATCTATAGAGATCAAGGATGGATTAAAATCAAGATTAGTTAATTCCCTTGGATTGGTTATTTTTAATTCTGTTTTCTCCATTTAATTAGTCTTTGTTTCTGTATTTTAATCTTGCAAACCCCTCTTCCCTAATTTTAGCTTGATCTAATCAAATTGCATTTAAATCCTTGAGAAGCGATCTGGTGTTGTTTCCTATACTATAAGCTATAGGTATAACTCGGTTATAATTTTGATTGAGTTCGGTGCTCGACCAAAATTTTGGCGCCATTACCGGGGATTGTTAATTGTAATCTGATCATATTAAGTGACCATACCAACTCTTGTTCTTACTGATATTTAACTCTTGTTGAACATTCTGCTGCATTGCATTACATTCTGCTGCTGGTTACTATTACATTAGTTATTACTACTATTGATCACTTTATTGCTGCCTTTATTGATAATTACATTGCAAGATCTCCTTGTAAGTGTCATCCAACCATTTTGGATGCATTCCTAATTACCTAACATTGTTTCATACCCAGCTAGCACTTTTTCACCATTTTCTAATTTCTTCAGGTGCAGGGGTAGACTAGTGTTAATCTGAATATGAAGTTTGGAGATGAGACTTGGTCCCCAAGGTTAAATCATCATTTTGAGCAAGGTGATCTCTTAAGGATCATCCCCTCAGATTTTAGCCAAATTCCATCATCTGATAGGGTTTTTGAGAAAATTAGAGACATAACGGTAATTATAGCAATTGTTTTGGTAACTCAAAATGACCTGAATTTTGGCCAGTTGATAGGAAAAAATTCATTGATCAAGACCAGGCAAGGTTTTTAGGCAACCTTGGCTATGCTCTGTTTTCCCAAATTTCATCGTTTAGACCACTTTTTCAATTTTTGAAATATTTTCTTTGCATGATAATTTTCTAAATCAGTGTAGTTTTCATTCTATTGTGGTCCCATGATTTTTAAAATTCATTTGATGTGTTTTTTTATTTTTTCTAGCTAATTTTGTAGTGTAGATTTGCATGTTTTTTTGTTTTTGGTATTCTGACACCTCTATAGCCCTAGTTGATGCATGATTAGGTCTAATTCTGATATCTTGTTTGATTTTGATCCTGAGTTTGATAGAATATTGCATAGGTTAATTAGAGCTCATAGGCTAAGTGCAAGAATTACTTCTGAACTTGATTTTGATGTTGAATTTGAGAGTGAACCTGAGATCTTAAGTAATTCGGAACTCATGGTTGATAACATGTATAATAGGACCTTTAAGGAACTTGCTGCTCCTGATGTAACTTACCAGTCTTTGTGTATTCAATATCCTGATCTTAATGTTGATTTTGAGTTAAAATCTGGATTGATACACTTGTTGCCCAAGTTTCATGGTCTTGCAGGTGAGGATCCCCATAAGCACCTAAAGGAGTTCCATGTGGTTTGTTCAACCATGAAGCCGCATAGGATCCCTGAGGAGCATATCAAGCTGAGGGCATTCCCTTTCTCACTTGTTGATGCAGCCAAGGATTGATTATTTTATATTTCACTAGGTTCAGTCATGAGTTAGAATGACAAGAAGAGGTTGTTCTTGAAGAGATTCTTTCCTGCCTCCAGAGCTGCTGCAATTAGGAAAGACATATGTGGCATCAGACAGATTTTAGGTGAAACTTTGCATGAATACTGGGAGAGATTCAAGAAGTTGTGTTCAAGCTGTTCACACCACCAAATCAGTGATAAACTCTTGATTTAATAATTCTATGAGGGCTTGCTGCCAATGGACAGCAAGAGATTTGATAGCAAACATGGCAATAAACATCCAACAATTTGGCACACGGATCATTACCTCAACCAGAGAAGTTAATGAATGAGGTCCAATTATCTCATGTAGTCCAACAGAGAATGGAACACATACTTGATGAATTGACTTCTTTGGTGAAGCAATTAACAGTGGGACAATAATCATATATGCAAATGGTTGCAACTGTGTGTGGCATTTGCTCTTATTCATCTCATCCTACTGATGCATACCCTACATTTCAGGATAGTGGTTCTATTTTTTTAGATCAATTGTTGCAGTAGCTAGTAATTTTCCTAGTAGACCCCAATATCAGCAGTCACAACAACAACCCAGATATGATCCATTTTCTAGTATTTATAACCCTGGCTAGAGAGACCATCCTAACATGAGATATAGGAATTCTGGTCAACAACAACAGTCCCACCAGCAGCAGCAGCAATTTAGATACCAAGTTGCAGGTCCTAACAACAAATACCAACTGTAACGCACCTAAATCTAGCCACCGCAGCACAATCGTCATTATACCATAGTCACTAGGTCCAGGTGTGTCACAGTGTCAAATATCCAGTATTTTCAAATTTAGATTTATAAGATAATTAGAGATATTTTCATTATACATAAATAGAAAATACGAGCCACGATATGAAATGTAATTATATTGTCTCGCAACACAAAATACAACATTAGCTTAATACAGAGTACACATCCATCATCTTTACATAAATTAACTTGCAACAATATAAAATATAGGTTTTACATAGCATAACATAAATACCATATAAAAGTTCGACTTTCCCTGAAGTTTAACACATGTAAGGAATGGTCCTGCACCTGATCTTCTTCAGTGTTTCCGATAAGGAGTACTCGACCTTACGACACTTCCAGATGGATGGGAGCACGAACATGCATTATAACTGAAACCTCTCTAGGGAAGAGGCGGTGGTTATCCCACATCTTCTCAATTGGTATAGGGAACTCCACACGTATAGGAACATAAGATATGTTTGTACCAGCTCCAGGTTCATTACCGCACTGAACTAGGGTCACATCCCCAATGTAAATAACACGCTCCATTTCACGGTCAAAATGCCAAGCTTCCAAGCCACTATGAAACTATATCCACGTGCGTAACAGAAGAGGTTGTGCAGATGCCATCGCAAGGAAACGGAAGTCGATCCTTAAAACCTAACTAATCAAACTCAATTCACGCTCTTCACTGTCTTTATTCAATACCACATAAAACAGGGTAATACAGTAAAGAGGTGAGACACCCAACTTTCATTACCATTATAGCAGTAAGAAGACAACACGACACAGAGCACCCACATAGCAACACAGTCCAAATATTCATTAACAGTAATAGTAGAATTTATAGCAAAGTAGTACATGCTCAATAATTTATGAGACCGATAATGAATAGTGCATAATGCATTATGATACCAAAATCTTACTCCATGGAGCTAGACATCAACATTTTCGGAGTGAATGATCAAGGAGTAATGCCAGTATATCGTTAGCCTTAAAAATTTGTGTGCTTCATCTCATAAAAATATTTGTGCAACAATGGCTTATACATGACACCTCAACAGCTGATCGCGATATAGGATAGTGTCTCAGTCCGCATCGTTGATGTGTTTGCATCGGTCTACTCCATGGCACAGAGGAGCTCATAACTATCCATGTGAAGCACCCGCACCCCGACGCCTCCAGGGCCAACCACTATGACCCTACGCTTAGTTTATTCGCACCCGCACATAGGTGTTATTCAACTCCTAGGCATATATCACCTTTCTAACAATGTCCAACGGACAACACATATGCATGACGACACAATCTACATTATGTATATTTATCAATGATGCATTCATCATAAGTATACCACAATGGCATATATATTCATTCTCAATGCCAATAAATCATATCGATGATACATTTATCATATGCAATACCACAATGGTATATAATCATTCTCAATGTCAATATGTCATAATCTCTTCAAGAAATTCATCAATAAATACTTAGCCCCACTTAGGGTCTTACAACAATATAGAACCACTTCTCAGCATCAATGTATGTTTACGGTCCATCATTTATCACCATTCCCCATTAAGGGTCCAACGTTTCCAATAACTTAAGTCTTGATCAATTATGAAATTCTCTAGGTTAAATAACCCTTAAAACCGTGGCCTCACAAGCCTTCAAGGTTCTAAATTTCCTTCCATTTTATGCACTAGTCTCTTGATACCTAATTACTTAGCTTTTATTTCACATGGGATCAATTCACTTTCTCAAGGTTCACGCCAAACTGTGGCCTCACATTAGGGTGGGAAACCCCCAAAATTTCCATTTCATGTCTTACTCATTTCATAACTAATCACATAGATTTTGTCTTACACAATTCAATTCCAACCTTAGAGATTTCAAGCCAAGACTGAGGCCTCATAAGTGTTATCATCCAATTTAATTCTCCCATCTCATTATAGATTATGTTTGTCTCTAAATTCTTAAATTCTAAGGATACACTAAAGCATCATTTGAACTCCAATTTTTCTCACAAAAACTGTGACCTCTCAAGTCTTCAAGATTTCAATTTATTTCCTTTTTATGCACTAATTTCTTGATATATAATCACTCAAATTTTAGTTCACACGAAATCATTCCTATTTCCCTAAATTCCAAGCCAAAATCGTAGCCTTACATTAGGTTAGGAAACCCTCAAAAATCTCCATCCATTAATTCCCAACATTATCATTCAACCTTTAATTACATAAGCTTCATTTTATTTGTGTACAAAAACCAATTCATACCTCAAAATCCTAGTCAAAACCGTAGCCTCATATTAGGGTTGGAAACTCCAAATTTCCCATTTAACAACCCTAACATGATTAAGCATTTTCAATATACCCAATACATTCAAGATCATTATACAAGTATCAATCTCAATTAAGAATACCTAAACATGAAAAATCACCTAACAAAGTAAACAAACAGAGATAGATTTCTCCATCAACAACCACACAAAAGCCTCCTCACCACCAATAATGGATGAAGTGAGTAAATCTCCCTCTTACCTTGAGGAAGAACATGAAAATGGGCTCCTACTTGCTTCTTGAAGATTTCAATTTTGAGCTTCCAAAACACTAGAATTTCATTCATCAAGAACCAACATTAATCATGGTAAAGAATGGATCTTTGGTCTCCAATGAGACCCTAGAGCACGAAAATAAAGAGAAAGAAGAAGAAAAATGGAAGCTTTACCTCAAAGTTGGAAGCTTTGTCTTGGATGGCAATGGAGGAAAAGATAGTTTTTGAAGAAAACCCTTCAAATAGGAAGTGTAAAGGAGGTTGAGAGGAATGTAGAAATGGAGTTAATGGAGAGAAAAGTGAAGAGAAATGGTCTTTAATGGTGGCTGGATTTTCATAGAGAAGAAGGGAGAAGAAGAGAGAAATGGAATAGATGCTTGAAGAGAGAGAAAGTGTTGTGAAAAGTGAGAGATATTTTGAGTGATGTGTATTAGGTGGGGAGGCAAAATTTTTGCCTCCCAAGGGCAAGCATTGCCACGGCTATGGAAGGAGAGAGGGGGAGAATTTTTGGCTTCCCCAACAAGCCAAAGGCATACTAGTCTTTTAGTAGTCAAAGCTTCTCAAGGAAAATTTGATGAAAGTACACTTTATTTGAATTAAAGTGGATTTGATTTGACATAAAGTGGATTGCATTGGGATAAGGTGATAGGGTTTCTAATACATGCTATTATCCAATGGATAATTGTTACAGTTGACAGAAGTCAGCATTAATTATTCAGCAGATAAAATTTTACACAGCGATTTTTCATCCTGTCAGATGAAATTTCTCAAAAAACATGAAACCTCGTAAATTATGTCTGGTCTCAGGTTTAATAAGATCCCTCGTCGACGTTTTCACAATTCAAGGTTCTCAGGAAAAATATCTCATTTTTTCGGCTCCGTTCAGTGCGCATGCAAAACGAGGAATAATATTAAAATATTTCGCATTCTCAGAAAAATCCAGAAAAATTCTCAAAAATCACAAATATTATAAAATGACTATTTGTCATGAATTTATTAATTTTCTGGATGTTACACCAACCACATTCAGACAACAACAACTTGTGTAGCAGTCTGTCCAAGGCATTCCAGTTGAGCCATCATTGGAAGATTTGATGAAACAGATAGCCACAAACAACATTCAGTTCCAACAGAATGTCAATGCCACCATTCAGAATCTACAAACTCAGATTAGACAACTGGCAACCACTGTAAGTGAGCTAAAAAGTCAAGGGTCGAGCCAATTGCCTTCACAAATAGTCAATAACCCAAGAGGCAATATAAGTGTCATTACCTTGAGTAGTGGTAGAGAAGTTGATGGTCCTAGTCTGCCACAACTAGAGGTACCAGTGCAGCAACCAGAGAGTGACCAGAAATAGCAAAATTCACAGAAAATAGATGGCTCACTCTAGAAATATGTGACACAGAATAAATATGTAAAGAATTCAGATCTGGCCATTACATTACCCTTACCAAATAGGGTCATATAGTCCAAGCAGACAACGCAAGCAGAAATAGAAAGAGAAGTCATGGAGATATTTAGGAAGGTGAAAATCAATATCCCTCTCCTAGATACAATCAAGCAGATTCCCAAGTATGCTAAATCCCTCAAGGAGTTATGTACTCATAAGAGAAGACTTAAGGGTACTGAGAAGATTAGTATGGGTAGAAATGTTTCTACAATGATCCAGCCAAGCATGCCAAAGAAATGCAAAGATCCTAGAACTTTCATAATCCCTTACACGATAGGCAACTCCAGATTTAAAAATGCAATGTTAGATTTGGGTGCTTCTATTAATGTCATGCCTATGTTCATTTATAAGTCTTTGAACATTGACACTTTGCAACCCACTGGTATAGTGATTCAGTTGGCAAATAAGACCATTGCTCATCTTGCAGGAGTGCTGGAAGATGTGTTAGTTCGGGTGAATGAGCTTATTTTCCCAGTGGACTTCTACATTCTAGACATGGAAGATAAGTCTTCAACAAACCACGCTCCATTGATTCTAAGCAAACCATTCCTCAAGATAGCCGAGACCAAGGTAGATGTGCATGTTGGCACCCTTTCTATGGAATTTGGTGACAATGTGGTACAGTTTAACATTTTTTATGCCATGAGACATTCTCTAGAGGAGCATTCATTTTTCTATGTTGACATGATTGAGATGTTAGTTGATGATGCTTATGTTGATATATATGTTGAATTCCTTGATATTGCTGACTTTCTAGATTCTGTTACCTGTGATACATGTATTGGCTATGATATTGTACCATGTGCTGTATGTGTTGAGGTTTATGCAGTTATCAGTGATGATGCAACTGCTAACTTTAATTATGCAACATGTGAAAATAAGATTTATGCTAAATTTAATGTTGTTGAGTTAGTTGTTTCAAATAGTTTGCTACCTTCCATTGTGCAGCCCCCATCCTTAGAGTTGAAGACTTTTTCAGACCATCTTAAATATGCATATTTAGGAGATGGTGAGAAATTAACGGTGATTGTCGCTAAGAATCTGCAACCTGAACAAGAAGAAAAATTGCTGCAGGTTTTGAGGCAGAATAAGCAGGCCATCATATGGACACTTGCAAATATTCCTAGTATTAGTCCCTCCACATGCATGTATAGGATTTTATTGGAGGAGGGCACCAAACCAGTGAGGTAGCCCCAAAGGAGACTGAACCCACTGATTATGGATATGGTGAAGAAGGAAGTGACCAAGCTGCTGTAAGCTGGCATTATTTATCTCATATCCAACAATAAATAAGTGAGCCCCATACAGGTTGTTCCAAAGAAATCCGGGGTCACGGTAGTTGCAAATAAGAACAATGAGCTTCTACCCACAAGAATTCAAAACAGTTAGTGAGTTTGCATTGATTATAGGCGACTTAACCAGGCCACATGAAAGATCATTTCCCATTGCCTTTCATTGATTAGATGTTGGAGAGGCTGGCTTGCAAGTCACATTACTATTTCCTAGATGAATATTCGAGCTATTTTCAGATTCATATAGCCCTAGAAGACCATGAAAAGACTACTTTCACTGCCCATTTATCACATTTGCATACAGGAGGATGCCCTTCGATCTGTGCAACGCTCCAGGCACCTTTCAAAGGTGTATAGTAAGTATCTTTTTTGAATTTTTAGAGAGTTGCATGATGCGTTTATGGATGATTTTACTATTTGTGGCTCTTCTTTTGATGCATGTTTGGATAGTTTGGCTCGGGTTTTGCATAGATGCATTGAGACTAACCTTGTTCTGAATTTTGAGAAATGTCATTTCATGGTGGAGCAAGGTATAGTTTTAGGGCATGTAGTATCTAGCAACGGTATTGAGGTTGATCCTAAAAAAATAGATGTCATTTCACGCCTATCTTGCGCCACATGCGTGCGAGAGGTTCGTTCTTTCCTTGGTCATGCAAGTTTCTATCTTACGCCACATGCGTGCGAGAGGTTCGTTCTTTCCTTTTACTATCCAACTTGCCACAAAAAGATATGGAGTTCCATTTTGACCAGAGGTGCAAGGATGTCTTCAATCACCTGAAGCGAGCATTGACCAGTACACCTATCATCTAACCACCGGATTGGACACTCCTATTTGAGCTCATGTATGATGCCTCTAATTATACATTGGGAGATGTCCTTGCACAAAGGGTTGGCAAAGTACCTCATGTCATCTCCTATGCTTCGAGGACTTTAGATACTGCACAAGCCAACTACACCACAATTGAAAAGGAACTTTTAGCAATTGTTTTTGCTTTAGATAAATTTCGATCATATTTGCTTGGTTTTAAAGTGGTTGTGCTTTTAGATCATGCAGCTTTGAAGTTTCTCATAAAGAAGCCTGATGCAAAGCCCTGGTTGATTAGGTGCATGTTGTTACTCCAAGAGTT
The DNA here is from genome assembly GCA_029884605.1 of Ormosia emarginata. Classification (NCBI taxonomy): domain Eukaryota; kingdom Viridiplantae; phylum Streptophyta; class Magnoliopsida; order Fabales; family Fabaceae; genus Ormosia; species Ormosia emarginata. The sequence goes on along the minus strand of JAQQTP010000056.1, from coordinate 5,076,074 downwards.
TGATATTGAGATTCGTGATAAGAGTGGAACAGAGAACCTGATGGCTAATCACCTGAGTCGGATTGAGAGAGAGGCGAATTTTTCTCCCATCCACGATGTTTTCCCTGATGAGTAGCTTTTCAAGCTGTAAGGTAGCATCCCTTGGTTTGCAGATTTGGTTAATTTCTTAGTTGCTAGAACACTACCTACACATTTTACTAAGGCATAAATTGGTAAACTGAAAAGTGAGTGAAAATATTATGTGTGGAGTGACCCTTATTTGTGGAGATTTTGTAATGACCAAGTCATTAGGAGATGTGCACCAGATAATAAGTTCCATTCTATTCTTAGCTTTTGTCATACACTTGCATGTGGCGGCCATTTTGGGCCCTAACGTACAGCTAGGAAAATCTTATACTCTGGATTGTATTTGTAATACCCTTAAGTACATGTTAGACTGGTAAATGGTTACGAAAGGTAGCATTTAACTTGTTTAGCATGTCAGTCAAGTTTTGTGACAAACTGAGTTCATTTAGGCACTTAGTTGCAACACAGAAGTTGTAAAGTGGCTTAAAATGACTCAGATAATAGCATAAGTTGCTAAGTTGAAGGAAATAAACATAAAGAGTTTATTTCTAGGTCACAAATGAGCCAAGTAAGATGTGGCAAAAGTTTCAAGAGAATCAGAGTCAGTTTGGTATTTTGAGGCATACTGGTTGTGCATTTTAATACCAAATGACTAGCAAGCAGATATAGAAAATAATGAGAAAGAGAAACAACAACTTAGATGAATCTTATGATTTATTCTAAGGTTGTTGGAAGCAGTGGAAACTTCGAATTAGCATGATTCGGGTATCCATAGTAGATAGAAGTTTCAATATTAATCTTTTCCCGTAATTCCATGCACGTCCCTTCCCCTTTATATTTGGTTCTCCTCGGCAGAGAAGAAGAGAAACCGAAAACCAGAGAAGAAAAGAGAGAAAGGGGAGAGGAGAGAAGGGAAGAAGAAGGGAAGAGGAAGATCAAGCTTCAAGATTCAAGGCTTCAATCTTCAAGAGGTAGGGGTTTAGAGCTTTTATTCATCTCTATTCTCTATGTATGCATATAGATACATAATATGCTAATTTGAGTTTTAGAGATGTTAGAAGAGTTTGGCTTGCATAGAAGTGTTCCTTGGGTCATTTATAACTTGTCTATAACATCAATTTAAGAAAGAAGACCCTTGGAATCAAAAGTGAGCCTTAAGTTAAAGAATGGAGAATTCTAGCCATAATCCAAATTAAGAGATTTAAGAGAGTAATTGATGTTCCTAAATGTTAAAGAACTGATTAGGGACTTAGAATTACTTAGAATTTGGATTGAAATGGCTTGGAATCACAGAAATGACCAATAGAACAAGAAAATCCGTAGGCTGCATTCAACAGAACCGTGGTTCTCACTTACATGGCGCCGCGGCGTGGAGATAGTCATGCCGCAGCGTGAGAGTTTTTCGCCGGGAATGCCGCGGCGTAGAGGATGCATGCCGCGGCGTGAGGCTAAAAATTAGCCCAGCAGTAGCCCTCGAGAGAAGGGTGCCGCGGCGTGCAAATGCTGTGCCGCGGCGTGAGACCCTGAAGCTCCAAAATGATGTTTTTGGGATGTTTTGAGGTGCTATAGTTAATGGAATCATTGAGACATGTTTCCTAAGTGTGTTAAGGCACAAGTTGGGATATTTTCAAGTGGAAAATATCTAGCCATCAAGTATGAGAAAGCATAGGCTTTTAAGCATCCTAAAGGAAAGGTTTGCTTTAAGTAATGACATTGCACTTTAGGCAACTTAATGTTGCAATTGATATCACTTAAAATGTGATGAGATAGTGCAATAGAGATGAATAATAGTATTCACTCTAGTAGAGAATAATGAGAAAGGTATGAACCTTAGGAAATCCAAGAATAGTGGATTACCTTAAGAAGGTACCTAGAAGCTTAGGCAACAAAGAGTTGCAAGTAAGAACCACTCTTGAGTTAGATTACATGAGTGGAGACAAGATTGTGTATTAGTTCCACAAAGGGAATGTTTAGGTACTTAGTCTCAAGTTAAGTGTGACTTAGTACATTGCTAAATACACAATAAGAGGAATTGTGACTAAGAAGATGTCATAAGCAGAAAGTAGAACATAAATGTACAATAACTCAAGTATAAGCTAAGATGAGTTAGAAGTACAAGATAAAGAGAAGTTACTTTAGATACGAGCAAAGCATGGAAGTTGAGTTTAGAATAAGCATGTTAGCACACAAGTGTAGTATACGCTACTACCAGAAGTGTGATAGAAAAGGAAAGTTAGATGCATGAATTACTCTCTTTAGATAAAGTTGAGTTAATTATGCAAAGTTTTAGAGAAATGCCCTCGCTTCCTTAAGCAAGGTTAGATGAGGCATTAGTTAAGATAGACTCTTTCACTAGGATGAGTTGAGTCTATAGAAAAGAGGAAGATGGTGTTTATGTAAGAGATAAACATAACACTAAGCTTTTCACACACTAGAGAGTTAAGCTAGTGTGAAGATGAAGAGAAAGGACCTTAGGGCAACCAAGATTAGTGGTTTGCCAAAGGTAAGTACCTAACACCTCAAAGAACCTAAGGTTGCATTAGAAATCGCTTAAGAGAAAGGAGTGATGAGGTGAAGTTTAGGTACAAGTAAGAGACATAGTTTAGTAATGTTTACCTGAGAATGTAACGTTATATGACGTGAGGTCATTCACCGGGAGGTAAGGGATCGAGAAAGTTCCTAAGGAAACAAGTATTCCTAACCAAGTGCTAAGGTTACATATAGTATGAGGTTACTGATTCTCCTCATCACAAGGGGTAAACATAAGAAGACTAGAATATGCTTAGCTCTTAGAGGAACTAAGTATATAAGTATGTACGAAAGTCTATGAATTAGTCAAGTAGGATCGATCTAGTGAGTATCCTTTGATGTTAATCATGAAGGCAAAAAGGAGATAGATGGGTGTCCGAAGGACTTTTGAGAAGGACATAACCCTGATGTCTCGATGTGCCAAGGCCTAAGGAGATAAGTGGGAAATCCAGAGACGCTCTTTGAGCAAGGATGAAGCCCGAATTTCTCAATGAGCCGGATACGTGTAAGGTGAGGATGAGGTTTCCTCTATTTACCACTAGATGATATACTTGACTAGTTCCTAGCAAATTCCTTCGCTCCAAATCAAAACTCTGCATTTGCATTTCATTCACATGCACTTAGGATTCCTTAGGCATATTCATTACATATCATTAGCATTGCATTTACGGACGGTTATTGTATGGGCATTGTCCGTCACCGTTGGTATGTACAGATGTATGGGCGGGCTGTATATATTAGCAGTGTGTTCACTCTTGTTTGTTATCACACTATTAGAAAGTGTTAAGTTATGAGAAAAGAGGAGGCAACCCCTAAGTTATGAGAAAAGAGGAGGCAACTCCTAAGTTATGAGAATAGAGGAGGAAACTCCTAAGTTATGAAAATAGAGGGGAAACTCCTAAGTTAGAATTATAGCTTTTGTTATATATATTTGTTATATACAATGTTATAGAGAACTGGTATTGGAATTGCTTATACTTGAGAATGTTAATTCTCACCCCGATTCTATTCCATGTAAATCCGATGCGAGGCTCAAAAAGTGCAGTACAGAGGTGCAGACCACATTGTTAGGGCGAGAAGATAAAGCATGAAGACTAGAGTAGTTTTATTGCTTTATGTAGACAGAACTAATGTAATAAGTTTATATTTGTTACGTAAGTTTTATTTTATATGTATTACAATAAGCCCTCAGGTGGCTAAGTTTGTATATGTATAGATATATGTATGAGTTTAAGCTTTTCCGCAATCTCTCAAGGCTTTCTATAATTACTCAGTTGTGATTATAGATATATTTGTAGTATGTAGTATAGAAGTGACATCTCTAGTACTGATTATCTTTGTATATCTCTGTCTACCTAGGATATATCTGGATATGATATCTGTATTAGGGTGTTACAGTATTGGCCTACCCTATTTCATGATGCATATATATTTTGTAAGTCTTGTGAACAGTGCTAGAGAACAGGTAATATTGCTTGCAAGAATTAAATGCCCCAGCAGTCTTTATTATTTTGTGAGATTTTTGATATATGGGGTATTGACTTTATGGGACATTTTCCTATTTCTTTTGGTTTTGTTTAGATATTGTTGGCTGTGGATTACGTATCTAAATGGGTGGAGGCAAAAGCCACCCGAACTGATGATTCTAAAGTTATTGCAGATTTTGTTAGATCACAGATTTTCTGTAGGTTTAGAGTCTCGAGGGCCATCATCAGTGATCAGGGTTCACATTTCTGTAACCAGAGCACAGAGACTTTAACGAAAAAATATAGGATCTTGCATAAGGTTTCCACATCTTACTATCCTCAAATGAATGGGCAAGCAGAAGTCTCAAACAGAGAAACCAAGCAAATCCTGGAGAAAATTGTACAACCTAACAGGAAGGATTGGAGCTTGAGACTTGAGGATGCTCTTTGGGCTTACAAGACCACCTTTAAAACACCTCCTTGGTGATGGTCACAGTTTTGAGAAGGAAAAGATGACAAAATATCATCTTTTCTCTTAAGCTTTCTATTCATCTTTCTATCAAGTGACTAAAAGAAAAATTCTCTTATCTCTCTCTCTTGGTAGCTCACGGTTTTCACCCCCTAAATCCACTCTCCATTTTCTTTCATTTCAACCAATGCCTATTAAATCTATACCTCATTTGGAGAAGCTTCTTTGTTGAGATCATCTTCTTGTTCTTCCATTTTCAAGTCCTTATTCTAACTTAAAGTTGGAGCTTTTAAGGTAAAACTCTTCAATCTTCACCCTTTACATTTTCCTTTTCATCCAAAAAGCCACACATTCATTTTCTCTCATTTTTCTCTTTCTCATTTTTCTCTCTAAGCTCCACGGCCAAAACACCATTCCACCCTCCACATTTTGTTTGCTTTAATCAATTACATTTCTTGCATCTACACAACCATATGATGATTTTCTATCTTGTGATCTTCATCTTTATCATTTTCCTTCAAGCCCTAACTTGAAGTTCTTGAGTTTTAGGTGTTGATCTTGAAAGTTTGAATCTTTAAGGGTGTTGTTAGAGGTGTTGGACGAAATTTCAAACGACAAGGAGCTTTCTTTTTGTCATCTCTTTAGGTAAGAAGGAAATTTATCCTCTTCAACCATTCATGGTGGTGAGGAACGATTTTTTGTGTGTATGTGTGAGAAATCCATGTGTGGATTCACTCACTTGTTTGTATAATTAAACTGCTTTGTGGTTACCTGGCTTATTTTATTTCTATTGCTTTGAATATTATGTATGACTTGTTAGAATAAAAATGTGATGATGGTTATGTGTTTTATAATGTGAATCCCTTGGAAAGGAAAAAGAGAACTTGGTCCCATGGATTTTGTGGCTCACGGCCAAGTAGAGAAAGGGAAGAAGTCCAAGACAAACTTTTGTATTAATTGGGGATTCAATTAATTAAGTGATTAGTAATTCATAAAAAGAAGGAAATTTTGGGTTCCTAGACCCTTATGGTTCACGACTATGTAGAGAGTTTAAGGTTAATGAAATTTTGTATCAAGTTGGAACTTAGTAATTAGATAATTAGAAATATAATTAGGGACTCATAAAATAGATAAGAGGAATATAAAATTTTAACCTTACTTCAAGAGTGATTTTCGGCCAAAGTGGTTAAAAATGGGTTTGAATGATGTTTAAGAACTTAATGAATTAAGTGATTTAGTGATTTATAAAATTAGAGTTTTAAATCAAGAGAGTTTGCTAAAGGTAATAGAAAAAGGGTTTTTTTTTGTAAATTAAAGTAATATGGACCTTAGTGAGTAATGTGGGGAAAATCTTTTCTTGAAAAGTTTATTATGATAGACATTGGAAATTGAGGTTGAATTCTGTATTGAATTTTAAAAGTTTCAAGACGAAGTTTTAAATCGTGATGACAATGTTACGTAACTGAAAATAAACGGCGATTTTGCTGTCATGTCCACGAGGGGGACCTTGATTTATTGATGATGATTATGGCCAAGTTGTGGCATATGGTTACGGAGAAATCATAACATTATTGTGTGAGCATACATTGAGTCATGCATCATACTTTGTGAAAGTTCGTTGGACTTTGTTTTGTTAAGACTGTATAAGCCTAGGAGATGAATTACACCTTAGTGCGGGTGTGAATAGACTAGTGTAGGTCACTCGTTGACCTTGGGGGCGTCGGGGCACGGGTGTCTTATCAAGGACAGTTGATAGCTCCTCTGTGCCATGGGATAGATCGATGCAAACGCACCGACGATCCGGAATGAGACACTGTCCTATATCGCGATCTTGTGAAGAATGTCTTGTATAAGTCATGTTACGCAATTTGTTGATATTGAAGCACTTGATTTGAGGCTAACGAGATACAAACATGTCTCTTTAATCATTCTCTCCAAATATGTGATTAGCTCCATGGAGTAGAAAATTGGTCACATTGTGCATATGCATAGTCAATCGACATCTCTTTGTGGCATTTACATATTTGTTGATCTATCTATTGAAATATTTATTGAAATATCTATTGAATATTTATTGAATTACCTGTTGTATGAAATAATGATTTATATGTGTATTTTTGAGCTTGGAATGACATTATTGTCCATGTTGGTATTGTTGCTAGATATCTCACCTCTTTATTATGTTATTCTGTTATGTATGTATGTATGTATGTATATATATATATATATATATATATATATATATATATATATATATATATATGCTTGATGAAGACTGAGAAGAAGGTGAGGTAGATCCTATCTTTCTGTTGTTTTGTTTTGTCGGCGATGGCTGCTAGAAGAGATTCTTGGGTTATGTTAAAGTACAATTCCTCGATGGTACTGACGCATGGCGTATTGACTAGGCCACTCAGAGCGTTAGGTATATAGGGGACATGACCTTATTGGTTCACAGGGTTCGTGATGGGGACCATTTCTTTTCTCTTGATGTTATAGTGCACTTGGAGTTCAACATGCCCATGAGAGAGCTAAGGGGTGACTATTTCTATACTCCACATGAGGACTCGTTGGTATCTTCTGCTCGGGCCCCTGCCCACGAGCCTGTGGCTCCTATCATGATTACCTCTTCTGAGGAGGATCCTAAGGAGGATCCGTCTGTGGGTCTTTCTTTGTAGTTTGTGATATATTTTGAAGCTTTGGGGCTTGATGTCTTTTGTTATTTTTGGTGGCTGATATGTAAAATCCTAGGGCTTGTAAAGCTTTTGTTTATATTTTACGAAGGCTCTTTGATGTATATAAGTACATATGATATGTATTATTTTGGTGTGGTATATGGAAAGTATAAAAAGGTTCTTTATATTATTTTCCGTATATTAAAAGAAAAGAAAAATAAATAAATTGGCAATTTCATATACTTATTTGATAACAAGTAATATTTTATAAACCAGGTTTTGGTTTGAGTTTTCTTTTGAGTTTCGTTGTTTTCTGCAAAAGTTGTAACGCCCTTTGCGAAGTGGGGCGTTACACGTGAGATGCACCAGATCCTGCCATAGCCGCAGCTCCACCCCTACAACTCAGATCTGCCAGCCATGTCATAACAGCAGCACCACCACAACAAGCCCCCAACTAGACACACACCACTTGCAACCACGACTAGTACAGCAGGATTGGAACTCGCGTCGTCCACCCTGCAACTGAGATATGCGCATGAGCCATACAACCATGGATCAGATCCTCTGCCACCACGCATCATCGCATCACGATCTGGCCAAAACGTGCAGCCACCAGCTCCACCACACCACCAACACCCAACCTTATAGAAACTCCCCAAGTTAGCCATGAACCATCCCCTGTCTGTTTTCTTTTTTTGTTTCTTTGTGTTCTTTGTTTCTTTTTTTTCTATTTTCATTCCTTTTTTTGGATATAAAGATATAAAAAAATTTAAAAGAAAATTTTGACTCTTCTTGTTTGAGTTGTGAAAGTAATTTGCTTATTTAACCATATTTATTGTGTTCAATGACATGATTTTATGTTAATCTTAAGAAGTAGATGTTGGTTTATTGTAGTGTACACTTCTTATTTTTTTTAGTTATTGAAAAATGTTTAATTTTTTTAAAAAAATTGTTAAATAAAGTTTCTTTTTTTTTTTACAAAAAATGAAACATTTTTTAATCAATGCAAAAAAAAGAAACATTTTTTAATCAATGCAATGACCAATGATGATAATTGAATAAAAAATGTTGTCTTCAATATCATTTGGATCATAAGAGTTTATTGAGTAGCTTGATGCTAACTTAAACTCTATACAAGAATGGATTTTGTTTTTAAACAAAATTCCTTTTCAAAAATTCTTTTCATAATTAAAATTAATCAACTCACAATTATTTTCTAAAGAACTACGTGACTTTGAATTCCTCATTGCATCCGAGGATACGTAGTAGCGAAACTCCTATTCTGTCAAGCCAAAATTTAAATTTTCATAAATTATTTGTCTTTTAAAATTATTTTTTAACAAAAGGAGTGAAACAAATATATTTTGAGATTATCAAGCTTTGCACAATTGACTTAAGGTACCATCTCGGGGTGTTGTGGGATTAAGTTTTCACCCTTCTCTACACATAATCGACTCTCACATCCAATCTGGTTTCAAAGACTATTTTCTAGGAAAAGTTTTTCAATTTTTTCAAATTTAAATAAAATTAGTAGTGACTCCATTTTTCATTTTTATTATATATTTATTTGTCGCTCCTATCACAGATCTCCCAGTCGTGACACTCGCCCACCATTTCAAATCCTAATGGAGAGGAATAAGAAACCCTAATTGATAGGAAGAAGATTTAGGGGAGCACGACACAACCCAAAAATGGTGTCATTTTGATTAGTTTGGGAAAACAAATGTAATAAAGTTGGGGTAAAAAGGTAATTTTAAAAAAATAAAAATTTGACTCGAAAGTGGGATATAGACAAATAAAAGTTTAATATTTATATAGTATGATATAAATAATAAATTTTAAATATATTAATTTTCTTTAAAAAACAAAAAAACTGTGTTTGGATAAATCATTTTATATAAGAATTATATTTTTTAGGGGTTTAAAATCCTCAACCATAAAATATTGTGTTTGGGTAATTATCAATCAATCAATCATCAATATAATAATATAATATATAATAATAATATATAAAGAGAATATACATGTCTTCATATTCTGTAATATATCATTCTGACATAGAACATATTTAAAAATCTATCATATGTAGCAAATACATGATTCCAATAACTGGCATGTGGCATTCCATGTTACAATTTAAAAAGAAGGTGTACATGTATCATCAAGTTTAAATTAAATTTATTGGTCATACATACAAATATAAAAATTTGTAATCACATATTAATTACATTGACATATCTACCTTTACATATTAATTCATATTCATATTTAAAAAAATTCAAAAATTCTCACCTATTTTTAGTTAACCACGTTATTAATTGTTTTCATTGGTGATTGATCTAAACATCTCAAAATTTTCGTAGGTGTCTTATACCATCTTTGTTATATATGTACTATAATCTTAAATTAATTAATTATATTTTCAAATTACTGTATTTATTTATATATATTTATTCTATATTATTTACAAAACTTTAATATATATATATATATATATATATATATATATATATATATATATACGCTGAGTGAAATTTTTACATGAAAATATAGTAAAATTAATTAAATGTAATTTATTATAAGGAAACTAAGATATTATTAAGTGTTTTTTAAAAATTTTTCGTTCATATATATAATATCATATCAATCAATCTATTAATCAATCATTAATATAATATAATATAATAATAATAATAAAAAAGAAGATACATGGCTTGAAAAGATACAACGTGCCTTCCAAGTTAACAACTAAATGTTTTGGTTTGTTGACATATGACAAGTAGAATAGCTAAAATTCCACCATGTATCATCTAATGTGGTATTTTTTTCATGTGTGGCCCATGTGACAACTACCACATGTACAAAAAGTATATAATAAATTAAAAATAATAATAAATCAAACAACTCCAAAAAAATAAAATATAATAAAAAATACAAAGAAAATAAACCACTATGACAACTAAATAATAAAAAAAACAACTAAATTAAATGAAAAAAATAACTAAATAATTTTAATCATTTACAAACATTTTCTTCTATCCCTAACCTCTTATTTCTGGGTTCTAGTTGGCTTGCACTTTCTTTCATGTTGATGGAGAAAATAATTCTCATTCTTTTTAGTATGGAATATTGAGGTGTACTTGAGATAAGCACGTTCTGGTGGTTTCCTCCTTGTGCAATAGCAACAAAGCGTGTTGAACCGGGGGGGTTGGTATTTACAAAGGGACTCCGATGCTCAAGTCAGGTTGTGCACAAGTAGGTTATGCTATAAGCAATAAGTTATCTATAGAAGGTGATTGAGCCTGATATTTATAGAGTGCAATTAGGGTTTAACCTCCCTTAATTATAGTTGGAAATCCCTATAAGATCAGAACATTAATACTACAATTATGAGCAACTTTAGACAGTTATGGGCGTTATAATCTCGCAAGATTGTGAGTGGCAGTTATGGATATTTCATGATTTATCCTCTGCTCTTGTAATCCTTAGATCCTTGCCCAATGCCACAGTCTGATATATGTGGTACCGAGGTCTTGACAGCATTCAGTGCTTAGCTAGGATGTTCATGGTGGATTCTGATGGTACACGTGCTGGGTTGGTCCACTAATCGTGGTCCGGATCACAGTCCAGAACAGTTGTCTCCAACTTAGCGCTTCGATGGGACAACTAAGTGTCAAGGTATCCAAGTGTGATAGGAGCACATGGCACACAATGGATAAAATGATCTATATAAGAGTTAATTCTAGATCTAACAATGTTTTCCAAAAGGCCGAGGTCTGTGATACATTATAATATTCCCCTGAGTTAATGAGTAAGGTTAGGATCCGTATTGGATTGGATCGCTCTGCTCATGTCATTGACTCCTTTATCCAGGGTACATCACAGGTTGCTCCCATGTGTAGTTCATAGGTCTTTGTTGCCCTTCCTTGCAGCCTTTACTCTGGAATTTGTAGTAGTTTGAATTTACTTGGAAACCGTCGCTTTGGCGATTGGGAATTAAAAACCCCTTTTAAAAAGGGTAGAAAGCTATTTTCTAATTGCCCGCTTCTCTCATGGCCAATCATAAAGAGGGAGGATTAAAACGTGGCCTCAAACGTGTAATTAGTTTTCCTTCTCAGGGGCCAATTAGAATGCTTCATTCTTCTTATAAATAGGGAATGTTTGTATTGAGGCTGACATTCCTTTTGTTCTCTGGTTTCGTTTGAGAGTGATTCATTTCCAGAGGATGATCTATTTCTCAGTTCTTGTGAACATGTGGAGCGTCTTGCCCCCTTTTGAAACCATTTTCCTATTCTTCCCAAAATTCTCCAAGATGTTCCCTTCATTAGTACTGGTTTTTCCAATAGAGGTATTTCTTTCTAGGCATAACGGCTTGGTGAGGACCAAGTAATTGCCCTACGCAGCTGGGTCAACATGCATCCAGATGACATAAGCATTTCTCTCCTAGCGTATCCAAGAGCATGCATCCTTCCTGCTTTTACTGGGTGGATCCATGGTTTCAGCCTCAATTCTTGTGAGGCATAGAGATGCTCCATATTCTGTCCTTGTCCTTTCCCGACTGTTCTGGAGACACTTGGCCACTTCAAAATATAGTTGGATATGCAGGAGGGTGGAATGATCCCTTGAACAACTTGGGAGTGAAACATTCTGCAGTTGTTATCCAAATCGGGGGAAGATGGGTGTTGCTGTTTGGAAAAGCCTTGGAGGTGGTCGTGGTCAATGGTTATCATCGTCATCACTATCTTTGTCCGGCTTCCTTCCTGGCTTTTTCTAGTGGGCATTCTTGACTTAATAGTTTATGTACTATTTTTTGTTAAGGTTGATGATGTATAAAATATGAATAAATAAAAGTCTTTTTTTTAATCGTGTATCTTATATTTTCTATTTCTATTTTTTACTTTCTTTTCCATTTCTCTAGGATGAATCTAATGCTCATCGAATAGAAATATAGTTAGCCTTGTCTTGTTGCCCCCAACTTGGTGCTTGGTTAATATAGTGAAGTAGCAAGATAAGTCTCAATACCCCGGGTGACGGGATATGTGTTTTGCTGGAAGTCGTGGTCCTAACTGCCTATAGGGTTATAAGCCTTAATCTGGAGATGTTTACGACCAAGTCATTTGACATTGATGGTTGCGCTATAGTTCAAACAAGGTCCATGCGTCAATTGACCATACGTGGACATTTCAGGGTGAAGTCGGGGTTCGTAAAAAAAATACGAACTCAACTATTAGGCTTGCGTGAAGTTTAGTTTTCTGCGCAACCATCTTTTCAACTATTGTGATAGCTGTAGAATCCATGTGGCATATTCTAACTGGGTAGACGTTAGGGTTTTGCATACCATGATAAGTGGCTTTTGAAATATAAAGTGTTAGGACAGAATTGCCCCTTAACCGTCCGACCTTTATAAATAGGAGCCAAGAGTGCCCTTTTCCACATTTTATTGTTCTATTCTAAACTCTAGCTACCTGAAGCAATTTTTTGCGGCTTTTCACAGTAGAGAAGTGTGATTTTGGGTGGTTAGCAACAGTTTGCATTAGTTCTTGCCCTAGTTTCACATCTTTATCTTGTCAGCTTTCCCCATTTCTTCAAGGCACATCCTCTTCTATCTTTTGTTTATTACTATTTTTTAGCGTTACCCTGAGGCAGAGGGTCTCTATCTTCTGCATTTTGGGCTCCCCTTCCTTTTTCGTACAAAATAAGTTAGGAGTGCAATGATTCTGGGCTCAACTCTAGTGTTAACTCTCTGGAGCACTTTCTCTACCACGTCATGAGTGGTGGAAGCGCCCTTACTAGCTCATGGACCTTCTAGGGTGCGGAGGTCGGTTCCTATAGTAAGTATAACTGAATAGGAACGGAGGGCAGTAACTTCCCTTCCCCCTATCAACCTAGGATAATTCCTTTGAGTGTCTGACCGGTCTCTGTGGATGTTTTTAAGGATTTAATGGCTAAGAGATAAGTAGCTAGGGCACGGAGAGTGGTAGAGGAAAACCCCTTGGTAATCGTCCGTGGGAGGCGGGTGCGCACTACATGTTCTTGTATGAGGATCTCTTCATCTGACTGGGACTCTGAATCTTATTTACTAATTTCTAGGTTGTAGTGCTCTGCACTCTTAACGTGGCTCCATCCCAACTTCATTCCAACGGTTAGGGAAACATACTTGCCTTTGAAAGACTTTGCTGAGTAGTCGGATGGCGATACTCAGAGAAGGCATTCTTCTATCTCTTTACCCGGTGGAGTCCCCAAGGGGAGAGGGCTATAATGTCCTAATACTACTACTAATGACATATCCAAAATTATGCATTAGCAATCATATTAGAGTACATCACATGGAACAATATCAAACTTTTCTGAAGAAATATACTTTTAATATACAAAATATGATCCTGAAGCAGAAGTACATAGTACTTAACAATATAATTGTGTCATATACAAATAGTACATTAAGGTACATCAAAATATATCAAATACATCATTTGCCTCTAAGGCACAAAAATGGTATCCAACCATATACAAAAGTCAAATAAAAAGAATCAAAAGATCTTAAGATTAGGTTCTTCTTCTCCTCCATAGTCTGTACGAAGATATCTTGGAATCATTATGGAAATCAAAGAAATGCGGAGAATCTCACAATTCTTAGTAATCATTTTAAATCGTGTCATCATAATCATTCTAGTTGTTTCGGGAAAAAAACCATTTCAAATCTTTATACTATACTTAGTGAAAAGGTGGCTAAAGCCAAATCAAATCCTTTCCCTTCCCGAAACAGAGGTTCACTTTATATCATTTATCAAAAAATCCTTTTTGTAATGAAATCAATTATAAAATCTTATCAAAATCTCAATTCATATTCAGAAAATCCATTCAAGATAACTCATGCAATAAGTTATCTTATAATGGTCATCTATCAATCATTATCATCAATCATCAATAAATCACCAATCATCATTTTATCAAATTGGTATGGAGGGAATTATCCGTCCTCATAATACTGTTCACTTGGAAGTTGCCTACTTTCAGGTTGGTGCACTCCAACCTATTTATGATGATTTATTTGTCACACAGAGCTACTCTGACTAACCCATATCAAGTCCACAACAAATGAGGGAATTATTCATCCTCATATAGAGTTATGAGTAGAGAGGGAATTATTCGTCCTTAACTACGTTGATAGTGAGGGGGTCATCCTTCTTCACACTATCTCTAATCTAGGAATACCTCAAGTAGAGAGGGAATTATCCGTCCTCAATTATATTTCATCTAGGGGCAGCTCAGGTAAAGAGGGAGTATCTATCCTCAACATTAATCACTCAAGTGGTAAGGAAATATCCATCCTCAACCACCATTTCCAAGTCTCACCCTAGGACCAAGGATATCCTGAATAATGGGTTACTCATGAAAATCAATCATCCATCTCATCTTGCACGTAATAAAATATTTTATCATATCATCTCATCCCATAACATTATGCATCCATATTATATCAAGCATGCAAGAGAGTCATTTATCGTATCATTTCATTATTTGAATTTTGAAATTATATCAATGCACAATCTTGACACAAAGTGTCCATTCATAAATTAAATCACGAATCATAGCAAAGACATTTGAAAACACATCATTTAATACTCTTAAAAAGGTTCAAATTCGGAAAATAAGGCTCCGTAATTCGAATAACATGTGTTGTTATTCGAATAACAACTTATTTTTGTGCTTTCTAGAACTTATTATTCGAATGAAGCTTTCCTTTATCTGAATAACATACAAATTTTCTAACATTCCTAATGCTTATTTGAATAACGAGCTTGTTATTTGAATAATAAGATGCAGAATTAGACTTTTGCATCGTTTTCTTGTTGTTTTCTCTCATTTTCTTCATTCTAATCAAATCTCTTTCTATCAACATATATGCATACTTTAAAACAAGTAAGAAAACAACAAGAAATCATCAACTTTAGCACATATAATCATATGTTTTCAAAGCACCTATAAAATAGCAAATCTCAATATGGGCATGAAACCCATTTTTAAAATCTTAAAACTCATTTGTGAATAAAACCAAGGAATCAAGTTCTCAAGTCATAATCCACACAAAATCATCTTTACCATTTCAAAATCATCATTCAAATCACAAGTTTCCAAAACTTGGAAAACAAAGGAAGAATAGAAAATGTAAAGAAAACCCCCTACCGTAACTTGTTACTTTCTTCTTTCCTTTATCATTCTTTCCCCCTTCCTCTTCCTTCTTTCTCCCCTTTCGATCCTTGTTTTTCTTGTTTTTGCTTTCTTCCTTCCTCTACTAATGTGAGAATGAGAGAGTGAGGAAAGATAGAAGTGGAGACGTGAAAGAGTGGGAAAGAGTGATAGAAAAGTACCAAAATATCATATGTTAGGTAGGTTTAAGAAGAAAGGAACAATAGAAGACGTGGGAAGCATTTCCAAAAGTGAAATCCAACTTATAAGTTTTTATCTACTAAGAACACTTTAGTCTTTCAGAAATGAATTTTCTAACTTTCATAGGTATTATATAAAATTCTAGAATTTCATTCTATTTTCTATATTAATATTCCATCACTTTTCTTATACTGCAATATTAGTCTCTAAGCTTCATTATTCTTTCCTGGGTACAATTAAATGTATGGAATTGAATTAAGAAGCCTTCATATATCCATTTTAATTGTTCATAGCTTAGAAATAAATTTTCCTCATTTATTTCTATTTTCTTAACCATTTTCACGAAAGTCCAAGTTTTATAGGAGTTATTTCTCACATTCAGTGTTATAGATTTATGCTCAAACAATACTAGCTATTTACCAGAATTAACTAGTGTCTTATATCGGTGTTATTGAGCTTATATAACCTTGATTAAGTCCATTATGTTAGAGAGAATGTTACAATTCTCCACTTCCCTTTTTTTATAAATTTTGTCCTCAAAATTTGCTTATCTCATTCAAAAAGCTCCAGATGATCTTTTATCATGTGATTCATGCTCTCATGTGGCTTCTTCTGAGTCACCTCCCTCCTGTAGTACCTTTACCAAAGGAGTTTGTTTTCACTCTGAGTTCTTTCACAATCCTATCCATGATCCTTATAGGTTTAACCATATAACTTAAATCATCTTTTAACTGTATTGATTCATTTTCCAGAATGTTTGAAGGATCTGGATTATACTTTTGGAGTTGGGAAACATGGAAAACATCATGGAGGTTTGACCAACTGGGGGGCAAGGCTATTTGGTAAGCAACGAGTCTGACTCTTTTCAAGATCTGAAAGGGACCAAGATATCGAGGGGTTAACTTTTTTATTTTGATAGCCATACTAACTCCCGTAGTAGGAGTAACTCTAAGGAACACATGTTCTCCTTCACTGAATTCCAAAGGTTTTTTTTCTCTCATCCGCATAATTTTTCTACCTACTTTGGGCTGTTAACATCCTATCCCTAATCATTTTGATTTGTTCTATGGTTTTCTGCACTAAATCTGGTCTTAGGATAGTCTATTCCCCTGCTTCATACCAACATAAGGGTGATCTGCATTTTCTACCATACAAGGCCTCATAGGGTGTCATTCGTATGCTGGTATGATAACTGTTGTTGTAGGAAAATTCTATAAAGGGTAAAAATTTATCCCAACTTTCCTGTTGGTCTAGCACATAAGTTGTCAGCATATCTTCTAAAGTTTGGACTATTCTCTCAGTTTGGTCATCTGTCTGTGGATGGTAGGCTGTGCTAAACCTCAACTTTATCCTAAAAGCTTTTTGCAAGGCTCCCTAAAATTTAGAGGTGATTCTAGGATTCCTATCTGATATTATACTAGAGGGAATTCCATGTAGTCTGACAATCTCTTGGAGATACAATTGGGCTAATCTATCGAATGGCCAGTTAGCCTTTATGGCTAAAAAGTATACAAATTTTGTCAATATGTCCACTATAACCTGAATGGCATCAAGACCTAACTATGTCCTTAGCAATCCCATCACAAAATCCATTGATATACTTTTCCATTTCCACTCAAGAATTTCTAAGTATTGAAGAAGTCCTGAATGTCTTTGTTGTTCTATTTTTATCTTTTGACAAACTAAGCATTTGGACACAAAATCAGCTATAACTCATTTCACATTTGGCCACCAAAACATCTTTTTGAGGTCTTGATACATCTTTGTGGCTCTAGGATGGATGGTGTATCTACTTTTATGGGCTTCCTCTAAAATCTTTTCTTTGATTTCATTTTCTTTTTGACACAAAGTATATCTCTAAGACCACATTATATTTTCAAAAGCATTTTAGAAGGGTAGAAGGGTTTTATATTGAAACCACATATTCTTTTCAAGACAAGAGCATGATTCTCGTAGGTGTTATACTATAAAAAAAACCACAAATTAAGAGAATCATTGATATCAAACATTCACATTTTGAGGAAATATGCTATAGGGATCAAAGTATGTATAGTACTAATATCATCCACCCTATATGCAATGACAAAAAATAGCAAGTTAATATCCAATTAGGCACTTTGTCAATGCGAAGCATATTTCTCATGTAAGGAAAGCATCAAATCATTTAAGATCAATTTATCAATAACTATCATTCAATCCATAACATATAGAATTCCACAATAGCTTAGGGATATAGATACTTATTGAGAGAGTGATGCTTCTTTAGAATGTTCTTCATTTATTTGTCCTTTGAGTTTGAGCTTTCTTTCATTGCGTATTCCATTCCATTGTACTTGAAGAAAGTCTTGTCATGTTCCTCTTCACTTAACTCTTCTCTTTATCCATTTATGCTTGACATTTCAATATTTGATGACTATATTTGAAGCACATAGAGACACTTCCAAAGCTAACTCTAAAAGTTCTCTAAAACATAGGTAAGCATCAAATATCATTTAAACTTATTTACAAGCATAATTTAGGTTGATATACAATGTAAAACATGTACCACATTATCAACCATGCAATGTTAGCTCTTACAAGAATAAAGGAAGAACATATGCACTTGAATCCAAAAGCATAGTTTAAGCATTTTCAAAACAAGATTCAAGTTTATCAAGAAAGACATGATCATCATCAAAACATATATAAGCATTTTGGGGCAAACAATAATCATGTAAGGCATGTAAAAACAAGTAAGAAATTCTAGTAGGCAAACAATGATAATGTGAGTTTCAGATAAAAAGGCTTCTAGCGCGCTGAAACTTGTTTTTAAACCCGTGTGTAATCAATTACCAGCCTTCTGGAAGTATTGTAATCAATTACATGATTCGTGTAATTGATTACCAGCTTACTGGGAATCTTGTAATCGATTACAGGGTTGGTGTAATCGATTACCTGAGTTCTGTGATCATTGTAATTGATTACCTATTATGTGTAATCGATTATTGGCTTAACAGAACCTTTGTAATCGATTACAAAGGTCTTGTAATCGATTACCAGATTACTAAAACTCAGATTTGGCATTTCAAACAGTATAGGCTCAATTTCAAATCTTTCAAATTAGTTCCAAAGCATCTCAAATCAATTCCAAATATCATGCAAACATAAAAAATTTATCAGTTCTAGATCTAAAACATGTGTTTTTGTAAAATCACTACTTTTATGAAGGATTAAGTCATTTTGACAGGATTTGTGAACTTGAGCTTTTTGGAGGACTTTGGCATGATGAAGTACTTGCAAAATAACTTTAGGAGAAACCTCTGATGCTTAAGTCAGTATTGGGTTCAAATATGATTAGGAACCAGTAAGTTATGCATCAAAACTTTATCATTATGTAGCAAGATGACATGTTATGCATCAAAATGACACACTATGCAGCAAATCAATGTATTATGCAGTAAAAATGACATATTATACAACAGAGTGAAGTTGTGCAGAAATTCAACTTATGCATGATTGATCTAATATGCCAAGATAAAATATATCTACTACAAACATTCATTCAAAGACATGATTGATCAAAGAACTGAGAACAAAGATATTTTCATTAAACATGTTATTTTAAACAAGAAGCATACTTATATAGCATGTTCAATACATGCAGAGATATTTTCAAGATATAAGGCTAGAAAAGTATAAAACGAGTCTCCACTTATCCAAATATCTCATGATATTCAATTTAAAGCATAAATAAGGATAAAAGATTGATATCACCAAAAGTTTACTCTTTGAGTTTTTGTAGGTGACTCCAACATCCATGCCTCAAGGCTCCTTAAGAATGTTGTGGTTCTCCATATCATTCTTTTTATGTTTTCACCACTCTTGGAGAACTTGGACCATTTCAAATTTTTCAAATCTCAAGTAGTAGAGTTGTATTTTACTTCAATGTATACTTGAGCTAAAAGTCACCCTTCAACACAATTCATAGTACTTTCTTTGGTATCCACCAATTTTGGATCCATAAAGGTTAGTCATTGATTATTAATCCATTATGCTCTTATAAAGATCAATTTTCTATAGTATGTAAATTGAGCACAACAAGTTAAATAACCAATTGCCATTAAGCACATAACCAATAACATGCTTACTTTCATGATATATAAACAATTTAAGGCATAACAAGCATATCTAGGCATTGTAGAATTTATGTACCAAGATATATAACAAATTAATGAGCTATGGTACATAAAGAATGAACATAATCATGTGTTAAACAAAATATTCGAATTTTACCAAGTGCATTCTATCCTTTACCTAAGGCCTACAAGAAATATACCTCATATTTATTGTCTTTTTAAGTGAATGCTCATAAAAGGTAAAGACTTTTGATACCTTGGTCTTGGTAATCAAGGAAATTCTTTTCCTTACCCATTGCTTCCCTTTAGGTGTTTTGAACTTTGCAAGTTCTACATTTTGTACTTGAGATGCTTTGGTTGAAGACATCTTCCTTCTTTGACCAAAACTTCTACCAATGGGCTTTGGAAGCATTCTTCTTGATGATTCCTCTTTCTTTTGACCAATTAGTTCATCATTTTGAGAAACTTTCTACATAATTGAGACACTAGGAGGACATTTTGGTACCCACTTCATCTTGGGTCCTTGAATGTTAGTACTAGAACCTTTAAGACTTTTCGGAACCCTAACTAAGTTATTTCTCATATAAGGATTTCTTCTATAATTGCACAAATGA
Organism: Ormosia emarginata; assembly: GCA_029884605.1. Taxonomy (NCBI): domain Eukaryota; kingdom Viridiplantae; phylum Streptophyta; class Magnoliopsida; order Fabales; family Fabaceae; genus Ormosia; species Ormosia emarginata. Next base: position 5,055,752 of record JAQQTP010000056.1, on the reverse strand, counting down.
GAAATATGTCCTAGATGACCATAAAAATTGCAAACAATTGAATTTAATGATGACTTAGTCCTTTGAAGATCATTTTTGGAAAACATAAGCCTTTTGTTGTTTTTATATTCTATGTCATTTTTGCCACAAGCCTTACTTGAATTTCCATGTGAAATAACGTCAATTTCATTCTTATTAACAATCATGGATTGTAAACAATTAGAATCATTTGCTTTGGCAAAATTGGAATATAAGTCCTCAACTTGATTTTCTAAATTAATGCACTTTTCACAAAAAGTTGAGGTTTCACATTTCAAAGGCATTTCCTCATCAAGAAAAGCATATTCATTTTTTAAAGTTTTAATTTTATTTTCAAAGGAGGAAATGTTTTCTAAACAAGATAAGTTTTTATTTTCTAAATTCAACAAATCATCATATAATTCATCACATGCACATTTTAACTTATCATAGGAAGGACTATAATATGGTTTAGCATTATTTACCTCAAAGTCCTTTTTAAGGGAATCACCATCTTCCTCATTGTTGTCCATCAAGCGTTCAAAAACATCTTCTTTCTCAATTTTGTTTTGCTTTGCCTCTTCTTCAAATTGAGCACTATCATCACCAAGAGGCATTAAGCTCATTTTCTTGCTTTGAACATGTTATTGAGGACATTTTTCAATGTTGTCTTCCTCTAGAGGTTTTTGCTCTTCTTGCTCTCTATATACAACTTTATGCAAGAAATCACTGTTAGCAAGATAAATAGAATTAAGAGCATCCAATATATCTTTAGCACTAGAGCAACTCTTAATTTTAGCATAAGCATCATCATTTAAACTATTTCTTAAGATTTGTATTGCACTAATGTTCAAGGAAAAATATTTCTTATTATAGGCATTCCAAGAATGTTTTGATTTACAAGTAAATCCATCAAGTACAATATCCCATAAATCAAGATCAATAGATTGCATATAAATTTCCATTCTAGCTTTCCAATAAACAAAATTCACACCATCAAAGAATGGTAGTTTATAAATTTCAAAACCATTCATTTTGAAAATCTTTTAATGGTTGCCAACAAATAAGGATCTTTAACTCCAAGTGGTTAAGCTTTTACTAGAGCATGAAGCTCTGATACCACTTGTTAGCCATGGCAACCATCACCCAAGAGGGGGGTGAATTGGGTGATTACAAATTTTAAAACACCTTTGAGAAATTAAGCATTTTGAATAACTCAATTAATAAATGCAGTGGAATAAGTTTAACAAAGGTGCAACTATTAGAGATTTCACAATACTACTTGGACTATAGGATAAATCAAGTAAATAAGCTAAATATCAAATTCAACTCAAGCATATATAATTAAGGCATAAATGTAAAGAGATAGAGTTGAGAAGATCAAACACAAGATTTATCCTGGTTCAGCCACCAATCCACTTGTGGCCTACATCCAGTCCTTAAGCAATCATTCGAGATTTTCCACTATATCTTCAAGTTTCAACAGGTGCGTGACAACCTTTACAAAATTGAGCACTCAACTCCTTGGGATGCCTCACCCTTGAGCTTGAGCCTTTTCAAACAATGGGATGCCTCACCTTTTACAATTTGGAGGGATACCTCACCCTCTTTACTAACAAGGGATACCTCACCCTTACAACTTTGAGGGATACCTCACCCTCTTTACAAACAAGGGATACCTCACCCTTTTCTCTAGAGGGATACCTCACCCTCTTACAATAATTTCAAGATGAAGAGAAAGATTAGAAACTCTCATAAGAGTAGATATACAACTTGGAAAACAAAGTATAGATGATAAGAAACTCTCTCAAGAGTGGATAATACAACTTGAAGCTCTATGGGTATCAATGGTTCACACTTTAAAGCTCAAAATATGATTTTGATGATTCAAGGATCAAGTATAGTGTTATTGTGTTTCTTAGGATGTAAATGCTTCAAATATGACTTATATATAGAGCCCAAGTGATAAAATAGCCGTTGATAGTGTTTAGAAATGATTTTTTTTTAATGAAAACTAGCTATTTATAGCTGTTAGAAACGTTTCTGCGCACTTGATAATTGATTACACACTTCTGGTAATCGATTACATGGCTTCTTTCAACATTGTAATCAATTACAAGACTTGTGTAATCGATTACAACATTTTCTGGTTTTGAAAGCTGACTTTAAAAAGTCATAACTACTTTATTTCTAATCCGATTAAAATGACTAGTCATTGGAAAGATCTTTGAGTCTATTTTCAAATGAAATAAGTTTCACAACAAAACTCAAAGTATTTTGAGAGTTATGATCAAAAGATTGACCAAAGGTCAGTTTTTCAAAACTCAAACTTAACTATATTTTATAGTTTAAAGCAAATGGTCATAACTTCTTCATTTCTTATCTGTTTAAAGTAAATGACCACTCATGAGAAAGATATTTGAGTCTATTTTCATATGAAATAAGTTCCATAACTAAACACAAAGTATTTTGAAAGTTATGATCAAAATAGTAACTAAATGTCAGTTTTGCAAAACATAAACTTGACTATTTTTCAAAGGTTTGAACTACCACCAAGACTAACTTTCCAAAAATAGTTTGTTGGGCATTAAAACATATAAGAAGCACTTTTTAAAGATGTTAAAACATATTTGAGTTTAGTGTGATTCTTTTTTACCTTTACATAAGATCTAAGTCCTACAAGCTATTCTTAAAGAACCTTGAGACTTGATCTTTTGCCATCATCAATTCTTGATGTAATCCAAGCTTCCAAAAATTTCTTCTCTTCAAATCTTGCAAATGCTTGGAACATCTTATCATTCTCATTCTTCTTGAGTTAAGCATGATTGTGATCTTTTGCTTTCTTGTTGCAATGCTCACTCTTGATACTTAGACTATCCTACAAAGCATTACTCACTTAACACAAGCATAGTTAGTCCAAATTCATAATTCAATATCTTCATATGCATGATATAATATATTTCATTAAGCACATCTATAGAACATGATCAATATTCTTTTGTAATGCATTTGTCATCTATTAAGCACATTTATGAAGTACAAGCATCATTCTTTTTATCTTGTATTTGTCATCATCAAAACTTAACATATTAAACTATTGATGCAAAGACAATTCTACAAAGTTTTATTGGTAAAAGCAAGTTGCCTAGGAGTTGAATTTATACCTTTGTGCGTATGAGAATTGTGTAGTTACTATCAGTTATTAATCTTGGAGGCGTCAGGGCGCAGAATGTCATTTGTGGCCATAGAGTAGCACCTCTGCGCGTGGTATCCAATGCAAACGCATCGACGATCTTGACAGAGTTACTACTCTTTTCATGGTTGGTTGAGAGTGTCTTGTATAAGTTGTTTTGTGTAATTTGATATAATATCTTGGCATATGATTTGGGGTTGACAATATACAGACATGTACTCTCAATCTTTCTCTCTGAAATTATGATTAGCTTTATAGAGTAGGAATTGGTCTGTGTACGTATGCATAGTTGGTCTGCATATTGATGTGACACTAATGTTATTTGATATATTATTTGTGATGTGATAACATGACTTGATGTGTTAAATATTGTATCTGTATATTTACTGTCATTTTCTATACTGCCATATTGGTATTGAAGTAGGGGATCTCACCTCTTTGTTATATTGTTCTGTTTTATTATGTATGTTTAATGAAGATCGTGGAAACGACGAGGTAGGAAATTCTATTTTCTATACTTGATAGTTTTTCCTTGTATTTGCTTTTATGGTGGCGAGGCGTTAAGTGCTTGGTTTTGTTACAGTATAATTCCATAGGGGAACTGATGCTAAGAGGTTTGATATGGGTAATGAACGTTTTGTGTATACCGGGGACTTGACTATGAATCTTAGTAGGACACGTGATGGAGTTCCAGTCATGTCAATGAATGTTTCCATTCATTTGGAGTTCTTGATGCTTATTTGAGAGCTTTGGGGTGGTAGTGTCTATACCCCACAGGAGGATTCAATGGTGTCGTCTGCTAGGACGCCAACCCGACGTGTGTTGTATTTGCCAAGATTTTTTGATGATGATGCTGAGGAGGAGAAGGATCCTACTGAGGGCTCAAATCCTTAGTCTTTAAAAGTTCTAGTTAGGCAGTTTATGTTTTGATTTATAGGATGTACATATTTATCTTTGGGAGTACAATGTATTTATGTAAATTATTTGTGAACAAGGTTTCAGTATTTATGTATATTATGGTGTGTTTTATTTTGTTACAATATCATACTCATGTTTTATTTATTTTCAGTTATCCGCAAATGAAATTTTGAAATCAGTGTTTTTACAAGATTAATTATTTTATAACTTGGGTTAGTTATATTAGTATTAGTCTTAAATGTGACACCCTATGATAGGTGTTACATTAGTTAGTATCAAGCCCCGGCTAGAGTCTTTTGGGTTTTTTGGGTTAGGTCTGTTTTGCTTGTGTTGTGTGATTCTCTGTGTTTGATTTCCAAAAGGTGACATCTGACTCTTATTGTGTTTTGTTTGGCTGCTTGTGAAGAAAGCTATGTCTCGTACCAGAAATATATGTATGAATGTGGAACGTGATAATGATACAATGACAGCGACTGCAAAAGCAATACAGCGAATGGCAGACGTAATTATGCAACAGAATCAACGAGCTACACAACAACAAGAAGCAAATGTTGATGTCCAAAACTTGTCCGATTTTCATTGAAACAATCTGCCATATTTCAGAGGTGAGTTTGATCCGGAGAAGGCAAGTTTGTAGATCCAAAAGCTGGAAAATATTTTTGAAGGAATAGGTTGTATGGACGATCGTAAGGTGACTTATGCCACTTTTATGTTGATGGGAGACAGTGAAAATTGGTAGAGAGTAACTCAGAGAATACTACAAGCTGAAGGAAAGGAAATTACGTGGGAGGTATTCTGTGAGGTATTTCTGGAAAAATATTTTCCGAATAGTGTAAGGTATGTCAAGGAGATGGAATTTCTTGGGCTACGACAAGGTGGAATGATGGTGAACGAGTATGCTACAAAGGTTAAGAGCTTGTCAAAGTTCTCACGGTATTTTCAAATCCAGCTAGATGAGGTGTGGAAATGTCGTAAGTTTGAAGAAGGTCTAAGAGTTGAGTTAAAGCGAGGTGTACTGCCAATGAGAATGAAGCAGTTCTCAGCCTTCATGGACATGTGTCGCAGACTTGAAGAGTTTGAACCATCTCGAGATACAAGGAATTGTAACTTTGGACCATCTAGGTTCCAAAGAGGAAGAAACAATAACAACAACAACCAATTTCAGTAAAAACCATATTCTCGACCATCAGGAAGCCAGCAGCAACAACAACAGCCATGTGGAGGAGGTTCTAGTAGCAATCATTTTTGTCAAACTTTGGCACCTCTGACGAGGTGTTTAAAGTATGGAAAGGGTCATATGACAAGGGACTGTGCAATCAGAGGGATAATCTGCTTTAAATGTGGAAAGCCTAGTCATATCTCAAGGGATTGTGATCAAGCAAAGGTGGAGCCTTCGGTGAGTAATGTTCATGCTGCTAAGCCACAAGTTGGTGGGCGAGTGTATACGATGAGTAGAGTTAAAGCGTCCCAGTCTAAAGATCTTATCAAGGGAGAAGGTGTCATATCAGGTAATCTTTTTACTGTACTATATGGTTTGGGTGCAACACATTCATTTATTGCATATGACTGTGTGGATTGTTTGGGATTGCTTGTGTTTTCTTTGAACTTTCAATTGATTGTTTCTACACCAACTACCAAGCCTATTAGTACTTCTAAAATATGCCTAAATTGCTCTGTTATTATTGATAATTGAGTCTTTTATGTTAATTTAATTTACTTGCCTCTTATCAAAATAGATATAATCTTAGGAATGGATTGATTATCTTCTAACCATATCATGTTAGATTGTTCTAAAAAGACCTTAGTATTTCCTGAGAAAGAGATTTTTGGATTTTTGACTGCCAATCAAGTTGAAACTTTATTAAGGGATGAAGCCCAAGGATATATGTTGTTATCTTCTTTAGAAGTCAAGAGTGAGAAGGACGTGAACGCTATTTCTGTTGTTAATGAGTTTCCCAAAGCTTTTCCTGATGATGTGTCCAAATTACCACCAGAAAGAGAGATAAAGTTTTCTATCAATCTTGTGCCATGAGTGTTGGTGTATGCCCTAGAGGCCAATACATTTTGTCTATATTTACATATATTATATTATGCTATTTTTTAATGTATGAGGCATTTTATATATTGTGTTCATTTTTTATAAACATAATAAAATCCTTAGAATAGTAAGTTTGATACCATAGGACATCAAGTGTATGACTTGATCGTGAGATCCTATTGGTTAAAACACTATTCTTAAATGTTCCTAGTCAAGTATTATTGTTAATTAGGACAACAATGATACATTGAGACTAGTATGTGCGTAGACTGATGACCACATCTCACGGGTCATGGATATGAGATACCAAGTCTTCACATGGATACATATTTGAGTAATAATGTATTGGACAGACCCATCATGAGAACACTACGTGGATTGTTACGTGAGTGTCATAAGCGATTCTCATAGTGATAATGGTGTATGTGGTCCTTTGACCTGAAATAACTACGATTCCTACATGAGGAGTTATGTGTTTTAATGCCATCAAATGTCATTTGTAACAAGATCATTATAAAGTTAGTTATTAGACATACTGCGATTCATGTGGAGAAATATGAGTGACCTAGATGGGATTTGTCCCTCCTACATAACATGAGTGATATCTTCGGGCCCCCTGATTGAGTGAGACTGCAATATGCATGACCATGCTCAAATGAGTCAATATGTGATATTGATCTCATTTGTTATTACTATATCTACTCGAGAATCAGGAAACTGAAGATTGAACTAAACAAGGGTGACACGTTACATGCCTTGTGTTCAATCTAGATATCTAGACAAAGGGACTAAACTACATGGTAACATTGGTCACAGATAGGTTATGTCAAATCACTGACATTCTCATTACTTGGGTAGCAGTGATGTGCTGCTAGATACTGCTTACTGTTTGTAATATTAAAAATAAGATTTTAATATTACTACTAACGTCATGAGAACCTGCAGGGTCGCACACTTAGAGCAGACTAAATTGGAGTAATAATGATCCAAGTTGGACTCAGATTCAATTGTGGGCCTAACTCATAATAGATGAGTCTAGGGTTGCACAGCTTACCTTACTACTGCTCACACTCACTTAAGGCAGTCACTATTATAAATAGTACTGCTAAGGGAGCTGCTAAGTAGACATTACAGAACCCTAACCGCACCTACAGAAAGTGAGTTAGAGAGTGACAAGTTTCCTTCTCTTCTCTTTGCAGCTAGCAGTGTTGTAGAGAGGTCAAACTCCAAGACTGCGGACGTTGGACATTTTGCAAGTCTATTCGTGTAGATACCGTAGAGACGTCATCGTTATTACGGTATTGGTGATTCACGTTGCATGAGTTTATCATGCTTCAAGAGGTAAACATTTTAAAACTTGGATTATGGCCTTTTCGTATGGATCCTATGAGGGAATTTTTATTATTCTAGTGCGTGATGTATCCATAATTCCCAACAAGGAGCGAGTCCTATTTCAATTGCACCATACTAAATGTCGCCATCAGAATTAGCAGAGTTAAAGAAGCAATTAGAGAAACTGTTGGAAAAACAGTTTGTGAGACCTAGTGTTTCACCATGGGGAGCTCCAGTGTTGTTAGTCAAGAAGAAGGATGGAACTTCATATTTGTGTATGGACTACCGCCAGTTAAATAAAGTTACGATAAAGAATAAGTATCCACTTCTTAGGATTGATGATTTGATGGACCAATTGAAAGGAGCAGTTGTTTTCTCCAAGATTGATCTGAGATCTGGTTATCATCAAATTTGTGTTAAGGTAGAGGATATACCCAAGACTACTTTTCAAACGCGCTACGAGCACTATGAGTATCTTGTGATGCCGTTCGGCGTGACGAATGCTCCTGCGATATTCATAGATTACATGAATAGGATATTTCATCCATACCTAGACAGAATTATCGTTGTTTTTATCGATGACATTCTGATCTATTCTCAAAGTCATGAAGAGCATGTTGAACATCTCAGTATAGTTCTCCAGATTTTGAAGGAAAAGAAATTGTGAGCAAAGTTATCAAAGTGTGAATTCTAGTTAGAAGAAGTTCAGTTTTTGGGTCACGTGATTTCCAAGGAAGGAATTACAGTGGATCCAGCAAATGGAGACAATTCTTCAGTGGGAAAGGCCAAATACAATGACTGAGATCCAAAGTTTTGTTAGATTAGCGGGGTATTATCGGAGATTTATTGAAGGCTTTTCCAAGATAGCCAAACTGCTTGCACAACTCATGAGGAAGAATCAAGCTTTTATCTAGACAGATGCATGCGAAAAGAGTTTCCAGGAGTTAAAGGAAAGGTTGACTACTGCACCAGTGTTGATTCTACCAAATCCAAATGAGTCTTTTGAGGTATACTAAGATGCTTCTTATCAAGGATTAGGATGTGTATTGATGCAGAATAGGATGTGTATCAAGGATTAGCATATACTTCGAGACAACTGAAGGTACATGAAAAGAATTACCCAACGCATGACTTGGAATTAGTCACAGTTGTTTTTGCATTGAAGATTTGGAGACATTTTCTGTATGGGGCTACATTCAATATCTTTAGTGATCATAAGAGTTTGAAGTATTTGTTTGACCAGAAGGAGTTGAACATAAGATAGAGGAGATGGTTGGAAGTTTTGAAGGATTATGATTTTCAACTTCAATATCATCTTGGAAAAGCGAATGTCATGGCAGGTACTTTAAGTAAGAAGATGCTTAGTGTCTCTGCCATGATGATTAAAGAGGAAGAATTAATAAAGCACTTTAGAGATATATGGTTATCAGTAGAATTAGCACTAGGAAGAATTCGTCTGAATATGGTTACTATTTTGAATGATTTGCTAGAAGAAATTCGAGAGAAGTAAGAAGATGACCAATTTTTGCAAAATGGGAGAGAACTAATGAAGCATGGTCGTGTGTCAACGGTCAAGGAAGGACCTGATGGAGTCCTAAAGTTTAAAGGTAGGGTTTCCATACCCAATGATCATGAGCTTAGGAAGGCAATTCTCAATGAAGCTCACACCAGCAGGTTGAGTATACATCCAGGAATGACCAAAATGTATCAAAATCTGAAGCGGTTATTTTGGTGACCTAGAATGAAGAAAGATGTTGCGAAGCATGTGTCGTCGTATCTTGTTTGTCAAAAAGCAAAGGTTGAACATCAAAGACCAGCAGGTATGTTACAATCCCTAACTATTCCAGAATGGAAATGGGATAGTATTGTCATGAATTTTGTTACTGGATTGCCAAAGACTAGGAAATGGTATGCTTTTGTATGGGTCATTGTTGATCAACTTACGAAGTCTACACACTTCTTGGCAATTAATATCAAGTATTCAATGGAAAGGTTGACCCAGGTGTACATTGGTGAAATCGTTAGACTACATGGTGTACCTTCTAGTATCATTTCCGATAGAAATCCAAGGTTTATATAAAGGTTTTGGTAAAGTTTACAAGGAGCAATGGGGACTAAGCTTTGTTTGAGTTTTGCTTACCATCTGCAGACTGATGGTCAAACTGAGAGGACTATCTAGTCATTATAAGATCTGCTATGAGCTTGTGTGTTAGAACAAACGGGGAGTTGGGATGAATTCTTACCTTTGATAGAATTCACCTACAACAATAGTTTTCACTCAAGTATAGGGATGGCACCCTATGAAACGTTGTATGGACAACGATGCACAACACCTTTGCATTGGTATGAAGATGGAGAAAGCATGACAATAGGACCTGAGATGGTGCAATAAACAACGGAGAAGGTAAAGATGATTCAGGAGAAAATGCGAATAACTCAGAGTCAACAGAAAAGCTACGCAGATAAGATAAGGAGACCTCTTGAATTTGAAGAAGGTGAGCATGTGTTCTTGCTAGTCACACCCACGACAGGAGTCAGAAGAGTTATAAAATCCAGAAAACTCACTCCTAAATTCATTGGACCCTATCAAATTCTTCGTCGGATAGGTCTAGTAGCTTACCAGATAGCTTTGCCACCCTTTCTTTCCAATCTTCATAATATTTTCCATGTATCCCAGTTGAGAAAGTATATTCCCAATCCAACTCATGTCATTCAGCCCGATGAGGTACAATTGAAAGAAAATTTGACTTATGAGACACTTCTTGTTAAGATTAAGGACATGAGAGTGAAACAACTCAAAGGGAAGGAGATTCCACTGGTAAAAGTGATTTGGAACGAAACGACGGGAGATGCTACATGGGAATTGGAAGATAAAATGAAGGAGCAATATCCACAATTGTTCTAAGGTACGATAAATTTCGAGGACGAAATTTTTTTAGTGGGGGAGAGTTGTAACACCCCAAAATTTGCTATTTATTAGTAAATGCCTGATTTTACTATTTTGTGAATTATGTGTGCTATAAATTTATTTTGACTGCTCTGTGATTGTTTTTCATCTTTGTGTGTGATTTACTCCGAGTTGTGAAAATAAAAATTTTCGGGCCGGGAAAAATCTTTGATGATTTATTCGAAGCCGGGCGAGCTTACTAAACCCGAATTCGAGAGAGGCATAGTTCTCAATTTTATAATTTTTAAAATTTATCTGTCAAATAAAAATTTTTGTGTTTTATTTTCCAGTGGACAATACTTATTGACTTGCGAGCAATAGTTTTTGCCCATTGGGTAATAGTTTCTGTAACTATTATCCATTGGACAATAGCTTTTAGAGAAAGTCTTGATGACTTGTTTTGTAAACCAATTAGAAGACTTGAAACTTAATGAAAACTAATGGAATCAAGTCATAAAAAATGGCTTGACTAGTTAGCCATGAAACTAGATGAACTAACTAGATAACCTAAGCATAATTGGAATGGAATTGAATCAAAACTTGGTTAGCTTCCACCATTGAGTTCCACGGCTAAGGAGAGTTCATGCACTCTCTAAAACTTGTGATTCACTTGCATGACTCTTCAGGTTTAGCCAATAGAAAACCAAGTGACTAAAGCATGATAATTTTGTGAAATAAGCCATGTGTTAATCATAAATTTGTTAACAAAGTTTTGACTCTCCTTTTCTATGCACTTCCACGGCAAGCACTAGAGAAAACATGATATTTTCATTTCATTCCTATCACATTTGGTGACTTAAGCTTTTCTCTCCATTCTCTTTCTTCCAAACTCAACAAAAACTCCATTCTTTCTCCTTCATGAAGCTCTCGGTCAGCCACCTTAGAAACACCCTCCAAGCTTTCAAAATTTCATTTAACCTCATTTCCTAAACCTAAACACTATTCTAAGAACTTTTCATGTTGTGAACAAAGCCTAGTTCTTTCATCTACTACCTTGAAAATCAAGCTAGAGTTTTCTATTCTACAAGGTAAAATTCTTGTTCTTGTTTCTAAGTTTGATTCTTGAATTTCTAAACCATGATTGATCCATGGTTTCTTATTTTCAAGCTTTGTTTGTGACTTTGGTTTGGTGTAAGTTTGTTAGGGTTTTCTTGGAGTCATTCACAAAATCTATAGAAGACCAACCAAGAAGGATTTTTGTCTTCCTTAAGGTAAGAAGGAGATTAACCTCATCAAGCATGTATTGGTGGTGAGAAAATGAAATTGTTTATGGTGAAAAATTCATAAGGATTTATTCACTTAATTGTTTAAAGTTTTCATTATTTGTGATGATTTTGATTGGTATGCTTTATAGCTTTGATTATATGCTTAAATATGTGATTATGAAAGCATGTTGATGATTGTATAAAGTAGGATGTGATTCACATGATGAGAAATTATATGAAGGTTCCAAAGAACCCTAGAGGCTCACGACCTCAACATCAATTTTTGAAGCAACACGTTCTAAATTATATCACTAAAATGGATTAAGTGATTTAATAAACAAGAAATTGGATTAAAGGCTTTTACAAAGAATAATGAGATAATAAATAAATAAATATCATTTATGAAGCATATATAGATTTTTGGCCAACATGCCAAGGTTTGGTGTTTTAGATCCAAAATTATTTTTCCTAAGTATAGACTTAGGCAATTAATTAACAAGAACTCAATTTAATGGGTTTTTAGAAGTAAACTAAATTTTTAGAATTAAATTAGTGTAATTAAGTTATGATGAGAAATAAAATTAAAACTTGAAATTTATCAATGTATAGCTCACCCTATGGGTTTTGAAGCGTGTTAGAGAATTGAGCTGTAATATCTAATTAAACCAAGAAAGTGTAATTTTTGTAAGAAATAGTAGAATATTACTACTTAAAGGATTTTTAGTGAGAAAATATTATAAATAAGGCCAAAATGGTTCTGAACTATTATAAATAAGGATTTTTAGTGATAAAATATAATTGTTATGAATTGGGTTTGATTGGTGTCTTCATTCCTTGGTCATGCAATGGTTCTAAATACGATAATATCACACAAAGAATAAGATGAAATGAATGAGCTTCATGAGATGCATAAGATGAAATGAAAACATTTTTTTTCTTTTTTTAATGCTAGGAATGCCATGAAAATGGAAGCTGATGTATGTTTTTTTTTTTTATAAAGATTGCTAGGAATAAAAATACAAGATGATATGTTTTTTTTAGAATACTAAGAATGCTATGAAAATGCGTAATTTATTCTTTTTATATTTTTTTAAGAATGCTAAGGATGCCATGAAAATGTATGATTTATTTTTTTTTTTTTTTTTTTTTTTATTTTTTAGAATGTTAAGAATGTCATGAAAATGTATAATTTTTTTAAAGAATGCTAAGGATGCCATGAAAATGCATGATTTATTTTTTATATAGTTTTTAAAATATTTGGAATGTCATGAAAATGCAAAATGCTGATTTTTTTTTTTTTTTTGAAAAAGAATAAAGGATAGCTAGATAAAGAAGAAGTACATTCCCTTTGTGTCCTAAGGGATAACCTTAAATTAAGGATCTATAGGTCTAACTAATTCGTGAAAACTTTCATTGGGCAGCTCTATTATTCTAAAGGTCTCAAGAGCTAAGTCTCATTTCAGAATGTTGACCACAAACAGTGGGTAAACCACTGGGTGTGGGACATTTATAAAAAAGGCACACTCTAGATGAGGTTTTCGCGATAACCAAATAGGATGTATATCTAAAATGACTATCACTATGCAACCTCTACCTAACTTAAGATTCACTCAGACCCAGGTATAAAGCCCCACTCGGATGTGTATGATAAACGTATAGGTGCGATGGGTGTAAGAAGCATACAAACCTTCATAATCCTAAAGACTACCTACATCCTACAAAACTAAAACAAATGCAAAACAAAATTCTAAAAAAAAATTCTCTATCTTGTGATTCGCATAATAAAATAATTAACAAATAATCAAAGGTGAGAAATAGAAAACAAAAAAAAAAGAGGTAAAACAAATATATAAAGATCACAAAAATTTTGCAAAACTAACTTATATGGGCTTGACTCTCAAGTATCCCCAGACCAAGATTGCAGCGAAGTAATAAGTTGCATGATTTTAAAAAACATGAAATTGAAGTCGCCACCAATTTTATTTGAATTTAGAAAAAATTGGAAAACCAAGTGTAACGCCCCAATTTTTAGAAAATATTCTGAATGTACTGTTTGCTGTTTTTCATGCTTTTGTGTGAATGACCGCTGTGTCCCTATTTTACTGTTCTCGATTTCTGTATGAAAACAATTACGATAATACAGGCTCAAATTTTATTTGATCGTTTTACGTAATTTGCTTCGAGACGGTAAAATAAAAATTTTTCTGAGCTACTGTTTTAATTTTTCTGAAAGATATACAGCTATATAATACTGCTGGATATTTTATTTGAACGTTTTGGACGATTACCTACGTTGTGGGAAAAAATAGGAAAATGACCGTTACGTCCCGAACGTACTGTTTTTGCTGTTTTTGCTATTTTTGCTGTTTTTAATTGTTTTCTTCTTGATTTAATGTCCGATAATACTGTCTGTGATTTTATATGGACTTTTTGGGTGATTTGCTCCGAGGCAGGAAAATAATATTTTTCGGTAGGGAAAATCTTATTTTATTATTTAGAATTGGGGATCTTACTTAACCCGATTCTGAATGAGACTAAAAATAATCTTTTAATTTTTAGGATTTAATCACAAATAAAATAGTTTTATATTATTATAATATTATTTTATTAGTCGGTATAATTTAGTGACATGATGGACCCTAAATATTTTGCGGGACCCACAATTAGCGAACAGTTAGATCGGTAGCTTAATTAATCACCAGTTAACGATAGAACTTTCCGAAACGCAGTGACTCAACTAAGTGACTCAATGAGAGAATTAAATGACTGTGTGTGACTCAAAGCATGTGAGTCATCAAGGAGAACCAATAGGAATCAAGCTTGTTAAGCAAGATTTAATCCTAGCCTTTGATGCAATCTATGGCTTGGATGAAGCCAAATCCATGCACATCCCTTGCCACTTGATGGCTACGGCCAAGAGGAGTGAGAAGGCCAAAATAACACTTCATCTTCATCACTTTTCTCTCTTCTCTCTCTTCCAAGAACCCTAGCCACCATTGTTGTTCTTTTCTCCTACCATTCGGCCAAGAGCCATTCTTGACCATCCAACCATCCAAAAATTTTTCTAACCAAGTTTTCTTAACCTAAACACTATTCTAAGAACCTTTCTAGTTGGGAGTTTCTTCAAAATCTTCCATTTAGGGCTTGGAAACCAACCTTGAAAATTTTACCTAGAAGGTGAAATATCATGTTTTTCCTTTTTCTCTCTTCTTTTTCAAAGTTCTAAGCCATGATTTCTCCATGGTTTAGCTTCTTTTTCATGGTTAGTAACATGTAAATTTTGTTTGAGATTTCTAGGTATTTTTGAAGGCGAAAACCGAACCCTAGGAGGTGTGAAAGCATATCATTTGTCTTCATTTAAGGTAAGAGGAAGACAATTCTTATCATCCCTTGGTGGTGGTAAGAAGATGGAATGATTTGTAATGTTTGAAGAATCCATAAGGATTCGGTGGTGTTGTCTTTGTTTGGTGTGTATGTGTTAATTTTTATGTTTGCTAGTAGTTTATGTGGTATTTGTTAGTAGCTTATTTGTTTGGTGATTGTAATAATTTTGCATGTCTATTAGCTTTTGATTGCATGTCTATAAGCTTTAATTTAGGTTTAGGTGTTAGAAAATATATTGCATGTGTTAGAAAATACAATGCATGTGTTAGAATTGTATGATAATGTATAGGATGTGAATAACATGTTCAAAAATTGCATGAGTGTTCCAAAGAGCACAATCCACAAGCTCACGGCAATGACAAATTGTGAGGACCAAAATGTTCTCTTAATTTTTCTAAAGTGTAACTTAATTAACCTAGGAGAATTAAGAAGGTTTCAAATTGATTTGATCAAAGAAAATGAATTTAGAAATCAAATGGTAAAGACTTAGTATTTTGGGCCAACATGCCTAAAGGATTAAATTGATTCTTGCTAACTATTTTCTAATATGATTTAATGAACTTAGACAATATAATACATTTGATATGATTTGAAAGGTGAAAGACATTTTAGAAATCAAATGAAAGGGTTTTACTGAAATTTGGCCAACATGCCACTATAGGTAATCATGATTTCTAAAACTTGATTCCAAACCTTTTTCAATCAAAAAGAGACAATACAAGTTAAGAAGAAATTTTCTATAATGGTTTTTGAAGAAACAAATTGAGTAGAATTAAGCTTAAAGGATTAAAACTAATAATTTTATCATTAGGAAGTAAAATACAGTAATTTTGAGAAATTTTCTAACATATAGCTCACTTTAGGTTTTGAAGCATGTTAGAGATTTCAAAGAGAATTAAATGATATGGTTAAAAAAAATTAGGTAAATGGAAATTTTATGGAAAAATTTAGTAAACCATTATTATGATTTTTAAACAAAATACTGTCAATTTTTAGTAAAAATGAACCAATAAGATAGCAAAAATATTCAAAAGACAGTATGCGGTATGAAAAATTATTCTACGTAGTTTAAATGTACTAAGTACTATTTCTGTTTGTTTAAACAAGTAATTTTAAAGGCATTCGAATAAGAAAATGATTTGAAAATCCTACGCGATTGAGAAAACGTATTAAAAATGCTACGCGATTTAAAAAACAGAAAAATATCTTTACCCGATTTTTAAACGTTTGTAAAAACGACGGAATTATGAAAATGCGATAAAATTTCTACGCGATTGACCGTTACTATATTTATTTTATCTTTGTCGGAAAATGTGAACCCGTCTGATTATTTTTGAGGATCTTTCTTTGTCGGGAAAATGTGAACCCGTACAGATTATTTTTGAGAATCTTTCGCTGTCGGAAAATGTGAACCCGTACAGATTATTTTTGAGAATCTTTCGCTGTCGGGAAAATGTGAACCCGTACAGATTATTTTGAGGATCTTTCGTTTGTCGGGAAAATGTGAACCCGTATATGCTTTTGAGAGTTTATTTCTTTGTCGGAAAAATGTGAACCCGTACGGGCTTTCTATTTATGTGTGCCAAGTTTTTGGTGGATTGGTTGACGAGACGAATCACATCGTGTTGTCGATGCGATAAACGTAGTGTGGTTCATTGTTCTAATGAACTTGGAGACTTTAGTGTACGGGATCCCACATGTGGACGGTTGGTAGCTCCGTGGGCCGTGGTAAACCGATAGCACACTATGGTACTTGACACGCACTATATTTAATCGAGATTTGTGAAATCTAGTAGTACATTTGCTGTAGTGCCACAACGTGAGACCGTGAACTTCACCACGCCCGGATGATGGATTCTGTGTCGTGGGGCTATAGACGCAACGTGTGACCGCGCAATAGTTGGTTGGGCAGCCGTGGTACTAATAGATTTTACGAGTCATTCCGCTCTCGTGATACTTGTGTTTTCTTTAGCTCCATGGAGTAGGGTTTTGTCATATTATTTATTTATCTCTATGTTTCTTTATTTTCATCTTATCTATTTATTTCTATTTTAACTTGTTTATCTATTTTTATTTGTTTATTTTATCTGTTCTTGCTTCTATATTTGGTTATTTTTATTATATCTTGTCTGTTTATTTTTATCTTTCTTATTCTATCTGTGAAGTTTTAATTGTGATGTGATATATTGTTATGATATCTAAATCTACTCCAATCTGTTATTATAACTGTTAAAGCTTTTTGTATTGCATGAACTGTATACATATTGTTTGTCGTCTTCTTATTGGCCATGTTGTGATGATTTTATGTTGTCTTACCTCTTTGTTATATGTATTTTCTGTTTATTTATTTTACGCGGTAAAGACTTCGAGGAAGAGGATCAGCCCATTGAGATCTTGTACCCCGAGGAGGAGGAAGATCAGCAAGCGGACGATCAGTTTGACGATCAAGAACCATCCGATCATCCATATCCCTTGGATTGATTGTGTGGGATGGCAGCACCAGAGTTTTTGGGGTTCGTAGAGCTAGTATTTCATGGGAGTTCGCTAGCTTGGCATCTACGAGGCGATCGTGAATCTGTGACGTATGCAGGACGTGTGACCGTGATTCTACGTCAACGTTTTGATGGAGAGCCTGTCATGACCACAACACTTTTTCTGCATTTAGAGTTACCCTTATCCATTAGGCGTCACTGGGTCTTTGCCGAAACCCCGAGCCTAGTGAGATAAGCATCGTATCGACTGCGCGATCCCGTTAACGCCGTGTGTCGAGACATCCGGGATATCTATCTCCTGATGATCATTTTCATCTTGAGAGTGATCCATCGAGGATTAGATAACCATGATGTTTTTTTTGGCGCGTCGGCGTTTATGTACGTATATATTAACTCTTTTATTGCTTTCCTTGCTTGTTTTTGTTTAAATATTTGTAGTCTTAGTTGTGAATTACTTGTACAACTTATAACTTAAATCATATGTATATTATCGGTAATGATATTTTTTTTTTATTTCGTATTTCCGCATTATCTTTCTATATCATATTTCATTTATCAAGAATTATTTTACAACCCGTAATAGTATGTAATAAACGTTTCACAACTTGGGTAGATTTTATTTCTATTTCTTTTATTTTCTTTTATGTGTGACATCCTCCAAAGGGGTGTTACATTAGTTGTATCGAGCCCAGTTAGAGTCTTTTGGGGTTGTGGTTGGGTCTGTTTTTGTTTGTCTTTGTGTGATGCTCTGTGATCTTTGTGATTTATATCCTTTCGGAAATATCTAGAAAGATGTATCTAACTTTGTTTTGTTATGTTTGAAGAAAGAAGATGGCTGGTAGAGGCGAGAGGACGTGCTAACGTGAATCGTGTTGAGGACCCGATGTTGGTTCTTTGTTGAAGCTATGCGGCGATGGTGAAGTGATTACTCGAAAAAATTGAGAGCGACTCAACAAAGAAGATGCTACGGTGATGCCCTAAATTTATCTGAATTTAGGCGCCATAATCCGCCACGATTTTAGAGGCGAGGTGGATCCGGAGAAAGCCGAGTCGGTGGATGCAAGATTTAGAGAGAATCTTTGAGGGATGAGATGCACGGATGAAAAGAAAGTAACTTATGCTTTCTTCATGCGAGAGGAGATGCGAGAACATTGGTGGAGAGGAATCCGCCGAGTGTTGCAAGTGAAGGGGACTGAGATCACCTGGGAAGTGTTTTCTAATACTTTTCTGGATAAATATTTTCCTGCAAGTGCTAGGCATGCCAAGGAGATGGAATTTCTTGGGTTGCGACAGGGAAATATAACAGTGAATGAGTACGCCACAAAATTTGAAAGTTTGTCTCAATTTTCGGATTATGCTCAAAATCGACAAGATGAGGTATGGAAATGTCGGAAGTTTGAGTCCGGATTAAGAGTGGAATTGAAGCGAGGAGTAATATCTCTGAATATGAATCATTTTTATACTTTGGTAGACGCATGTGCGTGACTTGAGGAGCTTGAACCGTCGCGAGATCAGAGGAATCGGAACTTTGGGCCGACAAGGTTTCAAAGAGGTGGAGGTAGCAATACAAATCAGTTTCTGCGTAAGCCGTATTCTAGACCACAAGGAAGTCAGACTCAGCGACCGCCAGTTGGAGGGAGTGTACCTAGTGGTGGAGCAGGATAGAGAGTGGTGTTTACGCCGACGTGTTTTAAATGTGGTAAGAAGGGCCATATATCTCCAGTTGTACGGTCAAGGAACTGTCTGTTTTAACGTGTGACAGACTGGACATATGTCGAAGGATTGTACTCGACCAGGAGAAGAAACCTGTCACATTCGTCATGTTAGAGCTAATCAAAGCAAAAATCTGGAAATACTCAACCGAGATCGGAGGGCGAGTGTATACAATGATGGGATCTGAAGTTTCTCAATCGATGACCTTATTCAAGGAGAAGGTGACATTGGAGGTAACCTTCGACCGTATTGTATGACTCGGGTGCTACACACTCGTTTATTGCCTATGGTTGTGTGGAAAGACTGAAGTTGCTGTGTCTTCTCTGAATGTTAAGTTGAGTGTATCTACGCCAACTGCTAAACCTGTAGTTACTTCTAAGATCTGTTTGGATTGTCCTATTGTTGTGAAGGGCCGTTTGTTTTTGGTCAATTTGATTTGTTTGCCTCTTATTGAGATAGATGTAATCTTAGGGATGGACTGGTTATGTTCTAACCATATCCTTATAGATTGTGCAAAGAAAACTATAGTTTTTCCTAAGGAAGAAGAGTCTGGATTCTTAACTGCTGTTAAGGTCAAGTCTTTGTTGAGAGATG
Organism: Ormosia emarginata; assembly: GCA_029884605.1. NCBI lineage: Eukaryota > Viridiplantae > Streptophyta > Magnoliopsida > Fabales > Fabaceae > Ormosia > Ormosia emarginata. The sequence continues at coordinate 5,035,939 of JAQQTP010000056.1, read as the reverse complement.
GAGCGCAGGGATATCTGGTATTGTCTTCTCTAGAAGTTAAGAATGAGAAGGATGTGAATACTATTCCTGTTGTCAACGATTTTCCGGATGTTTTTCCTGAAGATGTACCTGGTTTACCGCCTGAGCGGGAGATCGAGTTCTCAATTGATTTAGTACCGGGAACAGGTCCTATCTCAATTGCACCGTATCGTATGTCGCCAGTAGAGTTGGGGGAGCTGAAAAAGCAATTGGTGGAACTGTTGGAGAAAGAATTTGTACGACCTAGCGTTTCCCCATGGGGTGCGCCAGTGCTTTTGGTTAAGAAGAAGGATGGAACTTCACGACTTTGTGTGGACTATAGGCAGTTGAACAAGATGACTATCAAGAATAAATATCCGCTTCCAAGAATCGACGATTTGATGGATCAATTGAGAGGAGCTGTGATATTTTCCAAGATAGATCTGCGATCGGGTTATCACCAGATTCGTGTAAGAGGGGAAGATGTGCCGAAGACTGCTTTTCGAACTCGTTATGGACATTATGAGTATCAGGTAATGCCATTCGGGGTGACGAATGCTCCTGCCATATTTATGGATTATATGAACAGGATATTTCGTCCATATCTAGACAGATTTGTCGTTGTCTTTATCGATGACATTCTGATCTATTCTCGATCGAAGGAAGAGCATGCTGAACATCTGAATGTTGTTCTTCGATTTTGAGGAGAAAGCACTGTATGCGAAATTGGCTAAGTGTGAGTTCTAGTTGGAAGAAGTCCAATTTCTTGGTCACGTAATTTCTAAAGAAGGTATTGCGGTGGACCCATCGAAAGTGGAGACTGTTTTACAGTGGGAAAGACCTAAGACAAGAATGTGAAGTTCGAAGTTTTGTTGGACTTGCTTGGTTATTATCGGAGATTTATCGAAGGTTTTTCCAAGATTGCTTTGGACCACTTACACAAATGACGAGGAAAAGTCAAGCTTTTGAATGGACGGAAGAGCGTGAAGCCGGTTTTCAAGAGTTGAAGAAGAGGTTAACAAGCTGCACCGTATTGATCCTACCAGTTCGAAGAAATCTTTCGATGTGTATTGTGACGCTTCTTATCAAGGACTAGGATGCGTGTTGATGCAAGACCGGAATGTGGTGGCATATGCTTCTCGACAATTGAAGGTTCATGAGAAGAATTATCCTACGCATGATTTGGAATTGGCTGCGGTGGTTTTTGCTTTGAAGATATGGAGACATTTTCTATATGGAGCAACGTTCAACATCTTCAGTGATCACAAGAGTTTGAAGTACTTGTACGACCGAAGGGAGCTGAATATGAGGCAGCGAAGATGGTTAGAATTTCGAACGATTACGATTTTCAACTTTTGTACCACTGCGGTAAGGCGAATGTCGTGGCCGATGCCTTGAGTAGAAAGATTATCAGTGTTTCTGCGCTGATGATCAAAGAAAAGGAGCTCATTGAACAATTTAGAGATGAGTGGTCATTTGTTGAGTTGAAACTGGGAAAGATCTGTATGAATATGGTTACTATCTCAAGCGAGCTGATGGAAGACATAAGGGAAAAGCAAAATGTCGATAAATTTTTGCAAGGAATAAAGGAGCAAATGAAGCAAGACGAGACAGTAGAGTTCAAAGAAGGAACTGATGGAATTTTGAGGTTTCGGGGTAGAATCTGTATTCCTCGTGACCGGGAGCTGAGGCAATATATTGTGGAACATGCCCATACTAGTCTATTAAGTATGCATCCAGGCATAACAAAGATGTACCAAGACTTGAAGAAGTTATTCTGGTGGCATGGAATGAATGGTGATGTGGTTAGATGCGTGTCAACTTGCCTAGTTTGTCAAAAATCGAAAGTTGAACACCAAAGACCAGTTTGGGATGTTGCAACCATTATCGATTCCAGAGATGGAAATGGGACAAGCATTTCTATGGATTTCGTTATTGGTTTGCCAAAGACAAGGAAAGGTCATGATTCGATATGGGTTATAGTCGATAGACTTACGAAATTGGCTCATTTCTTACCAATCAATATTAAATATTCATTGGAAAGGTTAACCCAATTGTATACATCGGTGAGATTGTCAGACTACATGGTGTACCGACGTGCATAGTTTCTGATAGAGATCCGAGGTTTACGTCAAGATTTTGGCGAAGTCTGCAAGAAGCTATGGGAACCAAGTTACGATTGAGTTCAGCATATCATCCGCGAGACGATGGTCAAATAGAGAGAACTATACAGTCTTTGGAGGATTTATTGCGTGCTTGTGTTTTGGAACAACGAGGAAGTTGGGATGAATTTTTATCTTTGATAGAATTCACCTACAACAATAGTTTTCACGCAAGCATCGGAATGGCACCTTATGAAGCATTGTATGGAAGGCGATGTCGAACACCGTTGTGTTGGTATCAAGATGGGGAGAGTATGACTATTGGACCAGATCTTGTGCAACAAACGACAGAAAAGGTAAAGATGATACAAGAGAAGATGAGAACGACGCAAAGCAGTGAGAAGAGTTATGCGGACAAACGAAGACGATCTCTTGAGTTTAAGGAGGGTGAGCATGTGTTTTTAAGAGTTACTCCTACGACTGGTGTCGGAAGAGTGATTAAGTCTAAGAAGCTTACTCCTAAATTCATTGGACCATATCAGATTATCCGACGTATAGGTCCTGTAGCATATCAGATTGCTTTGCCGCCTTTTCTATCCAATTTGCATGACGTGTTTCATGTGTCTCGATTACGGAAGTATATACCGATCCGACACATGTTATACAACCGGATGACGTGCAATTAAAGGAGAATCTGACTTACGAAACTTTACCTGTCAGGATTGGGGACAGAAAGGTAAAGCAACTTCGAGGAAAGATGATTAAGCTAGTGAAAGTCATATGGAATGATGTGACGGGTGAAGCTACCTGGGAGCTGGAAGATAAAATGAAGGATCAATATCCTCATTTGTTTTGATGAACAACGAATTTCGAGGACGAAATTTTTATTTGTTGGGGTGTTGTTGTAACGCCCAATTTTTAGAAAATATTCTGAATGTCTTGTTTCTTTGTTTTCATGCTTTTGTGTGAATGACATTTGTGTCCCTATTTTACTTGTTCTCGATTTACGTATGAAAACAATTACGATAATACAAGCTCAAATTTTATTTGATCGTTTTACGTAATTTGCTTGAGATGGTAAAATAAAAATTTTTCTCGAACTCTTGTTTTAGTTTTTCTCGAAAGATATACAACTATATAATACTTTGGATATTTTATTTGAACGTTTTGGACGATTACCTACGTTGTGGGAAAAATGGGAAAATGACCATTACGTCCCAAACGTCTTGTTTTTTTCTTTTTTTTGTTTTTAATTGTTTTCTTCTTGATTTAATGTCCGATAATACTGTCTGTGATTTTATATGGACTTTTTGGGTGATTTGCTCCGAGCGGAAAAATAATATTTTTCGGTAGGGAAAATCTTATTTTATTATTTAGAATTGGGGATCTTACTTAACCCGATTGAATGAGACTAAAAATAATCTTTTAATTTTTAGGATTTAAGCTCATCAAATAAAATAGTTTTATATTATTATAATATTATTTTATTAGTCAGTATAATTTAGTGACAATGACCCTAAATATTTTGCGGGACCCACAATTAGCAGAACGGTTAGATCGGTAGCTTAATTAATCACCGTTAACAGTAGAACTTTCCAGAACAGGCTGACTCAGCTAGCTGACTCAGCAGAGAATTAAATGCACTGTGTGACTCAGCATGTGAGTCATCAAGGAGAACCAATAGGAATCAAGCTTGTTAAGCAAGATTTAATCCTAGCCTTTGATGCAATCTATGGCTTGGATGAAGCCAAATCCATGCACATCCCTTGCCACTTGATGGCTACGGCCAAGAGGAGTGAGAAGGCCAAAATAACACTTCATCTTCATCACTTTTCTCTCTTCTCTCTCTTCCAAGAACCCTAGCCACCATTGTTGTTCTTTTCTCCTACCATTCGGCCAAGAGCCATTCTTGACCATCCAACCATCCAAAAATTTTTCTAACCAAGTTTTCTTAACCTAAACACTATTCTAAGAACCTTTCTAGTTGGGAGTTTCTTCAAAATCTTCCATTTAGGGCTTGGAAACCAACCTTGAAAATTTTACCTAGAAGGTGAAATATCATGTTTTTCCTTTCTCTCTTCTTTTTCAAAGTTCTAAGCCATGATTTCTCCATGGTTTAGCTTCTTTATCATGGTTAGTAACATGTAAATTTTGTTTGAGATTTCTAGGTATTTTTGAAGGTGAAAACCGAACCCTAGGAGGTGTGAAAGCATATCATTTGTCTTCATTTAAGGTAAGAGGAAGACAATTCTTATCATCCCTTGGTGGTGGTAAGAAGATGGAATGATTTGTAATGTTTGAAGAATCCATAAGGATTCGGTGGTGTTGTCTTTGTTTGGTGTGTATGTGTTAATTTTTATGTTTGCTAGTAGTTTATGTGGTATTTGTTAGTAGCTTATTTGTTTGGTGATTGTAATAATTTTGCATGTCTATTAGCTTTTGATTGCATGTCTATAAGCTTTAATTTAGGTTTAGGTGTTAGAAAATATATTGCATGTGTTAGAAAATACAATGCATGTGTTAGAATTGTATGATAATGTATAGGATGTGAATAACATGTTCAAAAATTGCATGAGTGTTCCAAAGAGCACAATCCACAAGCTCACGGCAATGACAAATTGTGAGGACCAAAATGTTCTCTTAATTTTTCTAAAGTGTAACTTAATTAACCTAGGAGAATTAAGAAGGTTTCAAATTGATTTGATCAAAGAAAATGAATTTAGAAATCAAATGGTAAAGACTTAGTATTTTGGGCCAACATGCCTAAAGGATTAAATTGATTCTTGCTAACTATTTTCTAATATGATTTAATGAACTTAGACAATATAATACATTTGATATGATTTGAAAGGTGAAAGACATTTTAGCAATCAAATGAAAGGGTTTTACTGAAATTTGGCCAACATGCCACTATAGGTAATCATGATTTCTAAAACTTGATTCCAAACCTTTTTCAATCAAAAGAGACAATACAAGTTAAGAAGAAATTTTCTATAATGGTTTTTGAAGAAACAAATTGAGTAGAATTAAGCTTAAAGGATTAAAACTAATAATTTTATCATTAGGAAGTAAAATACAGTAATTTTGAGAAATTTTCTAACATATAGCTCACTTTAGGTTTTGAAGCATGTTAGAGATTTCAAAGAGAATTAAATGATATGGTTAAAAAAAATTAGGTAAATGGAAATTTTATGGAAAAATTTAGTAAACCATTATTATGATTTTTAAACAAAATACTGTCAATTTTTAGTAAAAATGAACCAATAAGATAGCAAAAATATTCAAAAGACAGTATGCGGTATGAAAAATTATTCTACGTAGTTTAAATGTACTAAGTACTATTTCTGTTTGTTTAAACAGTAATTTTAAAGGCATTCGAATAAGAAAATGATTTGAAAATCCTACGCGATTGAGAAAACGTATTAAAAATGCTACGCGATTTTAAAAACAGAAAAATATCTTTACCCGATTTTTAAACGTTTGTAAAAACGACGGAATTATGAAAACGCGATAAAATTTCTACGCGATTGACCGTTACTATATTTATTTTATCTTTGTCGGGAAAATGTGAACCCGTCTGATTATTTTTGAGGATCTTTCGTTTGTCGGGAAAATGTGAACCCTTTTTTTTGTCGGGAAAATGTGAACCCGCATTATTTTGAGGATCTTTTGAGGATTTTCATTGTCGGGAAAATGTGAACCCGTACATGGCTTTTGAGAGTTTATCTGCTTTGTCGGGAAAATGTGAACCCGTACATGGCTTTCTATTTATGTGTGCCAAGTTTTTGGTGGATTGGTTGACGAGACGAATCACATCGTGTTGTCGATGCGATAAACGTAGTGTGGTTCATTGTTCTAATGAACTTGGAGACTTTAGTGTACGGGATCCCACATGTGGACAGTTGGTAGCTCCGTTGGGCCGTGGTAAACCGATAGCACACTATGGTACTCGACACGCACTATATTTAATCGAGATATGTGAAATCTAGTAGTACATTTGCCTGTAGTGCCACAACGTGAGACCGTGAACTACACCACGCCTGGATGATGGATTCCTGTGTCGTGGGGCTATAGACGCAACGTGTGACCGCGCAATAGTTGGTTGGGCAGCCGTGGTACTAATAGATTTTACGAGTCATTCCGCTCTCTGATACTTGTGTTTTCTTTAGCTCCATGGAGTAGGGTTTTGTCATATTATTTATTTATCTCTATGTTTCTTTATTTTCATCTTATCTATTTATTTCTATTTTAACTGTTTATCTGTATTTTATTTGTTTATTTTATCTGTTACTGCTTCTATATTTGGTTATTTTTATTATATCTTGTCTGTTTATTTTTATCTTTCTTATTCTATCTGTGAAGTTTTAATTGTGATGTGATATATTGTTATGATATCTAAATCTACTCCAATCTGTTATTATAACTGTTAAAGCTTTTTGTATTGCATGAACTGTATACATATTGTTTGTCGTCTTCTTATTGGCCATGTTGTGATGATTTTATGTTGTCTTACCTCTTTGTTATATGTATTTTCTGTTTATTTATTTTACGCGGTAAAGACTTCGAGGAAGAGGATCAGCCCATTGAGATCTTGTACCTCGAGGAGGAGGAAGATCAGCAAGTGGACGATCAGTTTGACGATCAAGAACCATCCGATCATCCATATCCCTTGGATTAATTGTGTGGGATGGCAGCACCAGAGTTTTTGGGGTTCGTAGAGCTAGTATTTCATGGGAGTTCGCCAGCTTGGCATCTACGAGGCGATCGTGAATCTGTGACGTATGCAGGACGTGTGACCGTGATTCTATGTCAACGTTTTGATGGAGAGCCTGTCATGACCACAACACTTTTTCTGCATTTAGAGTTACCCTTGTCCATTAGGCGTCACTGGGGTGCTGAAAACCCAGAGCCTAGTGAGATAAGCATCGTATCGACTGCGCGATCCCGTTATCGCCGTGTGTCGAGACATCCGGATATCTATCTCCCGATGATCATTTTCATGCTTTGAGAGTGATCCATCGAGGATTAGATAACCATGATGTTTTTTTTGGGCGCGTCGTAGTATGTACGTATATATTAACTCTTTTATTGCTTTCCTTGTTTGTTTTTGTTTAAATATTTGTAGTCTTAGTTGTGAATTACTTGTACAGACTTATAACTTAAATCATATGTATATTATCAGTAATGATATTTTTTTTTTTTCGTATTTCCGCATTATCTTTCTATATCATATTTCTGTTTATCAAGAATTATTTTACAACCCGTAATAGTATGTAATAAACGTTTCACAACTTGGATAGATTTTATTTCTATTTCTTTTATTTTCTTTTATGTGTGACATCCTCCAAAGGGGTGTTACACCAAGCTTAGAAAATAGTCTTTGAAAATCATATTAGATTCGAGAGTCAATTATGGATAAAGAAGAGTGAAAACTTAATCCCATAGCTGTAACACCTACAGTAGGGTATCACATTTAAGACTAATCCTAATATAACATACCTAAGTTGTAAAAGAATTAATCTTGTAAAATACTGATTTTAAAATTTCTTTTGCGGAATAACTGTAATTAAATAAAAACCTTTAAATATAAAATATAACCGAAAGTAAACTTGACATACTTATATACATAGTGAAACATTATTTACAAATAATTTACATAATTACACACTCAAGCCCAAAAGTTAATATATACATTACACACGACGAAAAATATAAAAAACTAAACCACAACCTCTCAAACTAAAGTAAGGATTTGGGTCCTCAGCAGGATCCTCCTCCTCCTTCTCCTCGGTGTCATCATTAAAGAACCCCGACGAATATAACACACGCCTGGAAGTGTCCCACCTAATGATACCATCGAATCCTCCTGCGGGGTATAAACACTACCACCCCAGAGCTCACGTATAGGTATCGTGAACTCAAGATGTTACCCAAGTGGCTTCAGTACTCAAGAGGGGGGTGAATTGAGTAATTAAAACTTTTTCGCAAATCCTTTTTAACACAAATATCTCGAAGCAATATAATGAATATATATAAAGATGATGAAATGCCTTAAGAACAGTAAATAAATAATTAAACAATAATAAATAAATTACTGAAAATAAAGAAATAAAGAAGAGAAGATCATGGACGATATTTATCCTGGTTCGACCACCAACCACTTGTGGCCTACGTCCAGTCCCCGAAACACAGTTCTAGATTTTTCACTATTCAATACAAGCTTAAAACAGGTGCTTGCAACCTTTACACAACAAGGATACCTCACCCTATTCACTAGAGGGATACCTCATCCCCTTTGAAGGATACCTCACCTTCTTTACAACAAGGGATACCTCACCCTTTTACTGAGGGATACCTCACCCTCACAATTTCACTAAGGGATACCTCACTCTTTTACAAAGAACTAGTATATAGACGAAGAGAAACTCTCACAAAAAGTAAATATTATAAATTGAAGCACTAGGAAGCTCTCTTAGGATATCTCAAAATTTTGGCAAAAAGAGCACAGGAAATAAGAGAAAAATTAAAGAACACATTTTAACACAGGCAAAGAATGATTCAAATAATTGGGCAACCTTTAGATGTGACCCAAGGTCACTATTTATAGAGCCTTTGAGGAAAACAGTCATTGGAACAATTAATTTCCATTTAAATTTGAATTATAGTTGTTTCCTTCTAAAACAGGAATCATGGTTTATTCGAATACCCTCCTGGTTATTCGAATACCCTCCTGGTTATTCGAATACCACTGTTTCATGAAAAACAAATCTAAAGGAGGTTATTCGAATACCTTATTGGTTATTCGAATACCACTGATTTAAAATGAATTTGAAAAGCAGTTCAGATGAAGGTTATTCAAATACCTTATTGGTTATTTGAATACCTCTAATAAAACAAGCTTTTCTGTAAAATAGGTTATTCGAATACCTAGGGTGCTATTCGAATAGCACTTTAAAAACATAACAACGTAGAATATTAAAAAACCATTCTATTCGAATACCTTAGGGTATATTCGAATACCTTAGGGTATATTCGAATACCCCTAAAACAAAACCAATTTTAACCGCTTTCAAATATTCAGAGAATGATCCTTTGGATTTGGAATATTAATTTTGAAAACATTTCTTTGCAACCAAAACCAATGAGATATCCAAAAAGGCTCTTTACAAATATCCTAAGTCCTAAAATTATTCTTTGAGGATCTTTGGACTTGGTCTTCTCATCATCTTCATGTTTGTTATCATCAAAACTATTATCCAGGTCAGCTAGCCAATTACATTCTCCCCATTTTTGACGATGACAAACTAACATTTGAGAAAAGAATTAGTTCAGATAAATTGGAATTCACAAAGTTAATATGAGAGACTTACACCCCCTCTTTTTCGTAAGAGGTGATTTATATTAGAGATGTGTGCAGTAGCTCCCCCTTACTTTTGGAATCTAATTTCCATTTTTGTCTTACCTACTTTTCTCCCCCTGACTTTTCTCAAACAAACAACTCAATAATTTTCTCCCCTTTTGTCATGATAAAAAAGATAGGGCAAGATAGAGCATAAAGTTAAAGCAATATGATATATATATATATATATATATATATATATATATATATATATATATATATATATATATATATATATATCAGTTTTAACATTTGCATATCCTCAAGTTGAATGAACTTTTTCATTTAAATGTGTGCTTGAAGTAGTTAACTCCCTACAACAAAATTCAGAGAACTTTCTTTGGTATCCATTAATTTTTGGATCCATAGAGGTTAGCCAAACTCATAAGTAAGTAAGCATTCAAAATAATAAGTCAAAAATAGCAAATGAGTTCATAAGGGTAAAAGATATTTTATTGATTAATTTGGCCAAGTAACCAAGTAACCACTTGTTTGATACCACTTGTATATTTATCAAAACAGTAGCCAATTATATTTGGTTAAGCATTTGCATTACAAAGAATTTAACATATGCAACATATTCTTAAGAAAATGAAGGGGCAAGAACAAGCTAAGAAAAATGCATTTAAGTGCATCATGTGATTTTCATTTAAGGCATAAAATATAGGCTTAAAAGAAATAAGATGTATTTCATCAAAAACATGTCATTCATAAAGTCAAATACATTTACATTTGCATTTGCATTAGAAAAGATAGAAGTATAATAGAGATAAGGCCGTAAGCATGGCTTTCTGCCAAGGGTTATTTGAATACCTCATCTTATATTCGAATACTCACCACAATTACAAATTCCAGAAAGAGCATGTATTCGAATGGATGGAAGGGTATTCGAATACCTCAGATATATACGAGAGAGACAAATTAACAGGTAACATGTTATTCGAATAACATAAAAGGTATTCAAATAGACTAGCTTATAAAAACATGAGAATACAAGACTGATATATGATATTTGACTGACTACAAAGGTTATTCAAATAAAACCATTAAAAGAATAGATATCAAATGAAAGGACTGTGGTTGCTAGAGTTAGGTTATTCGGATAAATTGGGCATTATTCGAATATGATTGATATGCAACACAATTTTTAGAGCAGCTGATTTGTGTTTATTCGGATAACCACAGGTTTATTCGAATAAACCTATCAGAAATATATTACTAAGCACGTTTAGAGATGGAATTTAAGAAAGAAAAGCTTACCTAAAGATAGTGTACTTACAAAATAAATTATGGGATATTTTTATCCAAAGATTGCAAGTCCAAGCTTCATGAAAACAAGGAGGAGAGCTTGGAATTATTTCCGATCTTGTGCTTGTAGTAGCCACTTTCAAAATGCCAAAGTCAACTCTTGGTCTTCAAGCACATCTACAACACATTTCAATTTTTGGTTTTTGGTACCCAAATCGTTTTGGGTCCTTGTGTGTTAGTTATGGGTATTGTACCCTTAGGAACCCATATCATTTTAGTTCTAATTTTTGTATTAATGTTTTTCCTTGCATTGCATGTTGATGCACTATGTCCTTTCTTTCCACAATAGAAACATTTAATAAAAAGACTGCATGAAATACTAGAATTAACAAAGAGATTTTTATAAAATTTTTGTTGATTTTTCGGGTTATATCCTATCCCAGCTTTTTGAAAAACAACTCTTTGTTTTCCTAACAAAATATTTAAATTATCTCTTCCAAAAGTGAATTTAGAAAGAGTGTTCTTTAAATCTTCAATTTCTTTTTCCAGAATATGACAAGATGAACAAGATGAAGATGTAGAAACATATGAAGTGCAGGTTGAACATGCATCAATTAATCCTAATGTCTCATTTTTAATTTTTAATTCTTCAATTTCTTTATTCAAAATTAGAATTTGGTTTTCCAGAGAAGAGATTGTTTTCTTAGATGAAGAAATTAATTTTGTGAGCCTTATTGATTCGTCATGCAATTCTTCGAAAGCATATTAAAGTTTATCATAAGAAGGAGATAAGTCAAAGTTAGAAATTACTCATTATCGTTTTCTTCTTCTTCTTCTACTTTGGCCATAAGACATAGATAGGCTTTTTCGCTATCTGAACTATCAGTTGAGTCCATGTCATTGTCATCCTATGCTATGTAGGTTCTTCTTCCTTTGGAGGGCTTCTTTTCAAATTTCTCCATTTTCCTTTCAAGAATTAGGCACTCCATCTTCATGTGTCCAAGTTTACCACAATCCTAGCCAGTTGGAATTGATGACGCTTTTCTTTGAGTTCCCTTTTTCCTGAGAAATTTTCTAAATTTTCTTGCAAAAAGGCTGAGGTTTTCTTCATTTAGTTCTGTGCCTTCTCCATCATCATTATCACCATCACCATCATTGGTTGAGGAAGTGGCTTTGAGTGCAATTTCATTTTTCTTCTTATCATTGTCTTCACTTTGATCAAGTCTACTGAGTTCTAATTCGTGCTCTTGAAGTTTGCCAAATAAGGTAGCTGTAACACCCTTGTGGGGATGTCACATTTATGATGCAATAAAATAAAATAAATAAAATATTACCCAAGTTATAAAACATTTGATAAATAATTAATATGAGTTATAAAATTTTTCTTTTTATACATAACAACCTTAAATAAAATAACACAGAACGTGAAATAAAACAAACTGTCATCGCACATATAATATACATATGATTTTGTTTTAAGTTATGCAAATAATTTACAACCACCAAATATTTACACAAAGCAGTAAAAAGTTGTTATACAGTACAACATCATAAAGTGCCCAAGTGCACATCATAGATTTCTAACCCTCCGATGGATCATCGGACGATAGAATATCCGGATGTCTCGTGTAACGCCACTTTTTCTCCCTTAGTCATAATGGGTAAGAAGAAAGAACGTCGCACTATAGTGAAACGATACACAAATGATTACGGCAAGTTTAAACATTTTTTTTCTTTAACATAAATCCGGTTAAAACTTCCATTTAATGTACATATACACCTGTTTGTAAATATATCGCGTGATTGGGTTAAAATTAAAAGTTCCTCTTACCAATAAAACTTCTGTCAAAAAGGTCAGAGAGCAATCAACGTGGAATGAAACATACGACCATTTATAATATGGATAATTACACACTTTGTACCAGAAATACAAGCCTATTTAAATTACATTTCCAAAAAGTTATACAAAAAGCAAAATGTGTACCTACCCCAAGAGATACAATTATATACCCATTAATCCAGTAGTAAGTCAGGCTCCCTCAAAATAAACGGATAGCCATCAGTAGCCATCAATTTAAAACCAACCCTAAGACTGTCTGGAACAAGAAGGAACCGTAGATGGATCCTCCTCAGGGTCCTCGTCGTCCGACGAGACATCTATCGGGACGACAAAACAGCGGGCAGGAGCCCGGGCAGTAGACAAAAAGGAATCCTCACGAGGGGTATAATACATTTCACCCCATATGTCCCTCACGGGCATATAGAACTCCAGCCATACAAAAGCATGAAAATCCAGAATAGGAGCGTCATAACGTCTCCACGCTAAGGACACCATGACATCGCCGTGGTATACATCGATCGATCGCATGCGCACGTTGATATGCCAGCAGTCCGGACCTCCAAGAAAGTTGATCCGCATGTAGCCAAAAAGTCCACGGAGTCGAAATGACATCCTCAACAACTTCGATCTCAGTCGAGATAAGGCTAGAAACCTTGAAACTCAGTGGTTTCCTTGTCCTCCTCACGAGCGTCTTCTTAAGAGCACACGATCCAACCAAAATACAAAATAAAGAAATTACCGAAAGAGGTGAGATTTCCAGCTTTTAGTACCAACATGGCAGCAAGAAAATAAACGGCGTCGAACGCCCACATAAGAAACAGTTAATACAGACAAGTACAGCAATACATGAAAGCAATTAATGAGAGTAAAACAGCAAAATCAATAGTTAACATTATCTATAACCAGCTAGCAACATTAGCATTACCAAGAGTCAAATAAATATCACAGTCATAATAGTAAATACATTATCCAATCATAAATGCTCAATGGATCATATGACTGAGAACTCACAATGCAACAAGGGTACCAAAGTTCCTACTCCATGGAGCTAGACATAAACATCTTCGGAGTGAATGATCAAGGAGTAATACCAGTATCTCAGTAGCCTAAAAATATAGTGTGCTCTCTTTCATAAAATTGTTTGCGCAATGGCTTATACATGGTACCTCAACAGTTGATCGTAACATAGGACAGCGTCTCAGGCAAGATCGTCGGTGTGTCGCATTGGTCTATCCCACGGCCCCAGTGGAGCTACCACTGTCTATTGTGAGACACCCACACCCCGACACCCCCAGGTTCAACAACATATGACACCTACGCTTAGTCTATTCGCACCCGCACATAGGTGTTATTCAAACTCCTAGGCATACATCGCCTTACTAACCATGTCCAACAGACAGCACATGCATGACGACACAATGTCCAATCATGTATGTTCATCAAGGATGCATTCAACATAAGCCTTTCCTCAATGGCACATAAGCATTATTCAATGTCCAACATGACATATCAACAATACATTTATTAAAACATTGCCTCAATGGCACATCATCATTCTTATCTCATTGAGTACTACATCAATAAGTGCATAACCCACATAGGGAATCACACTTGCATCAATAATTCTCAGTATCAATATATATTCCTCATTACACACACACCACAATTTCCATGTCATGGATCCAAGAATTCCATATTCAAAACCATTTCTTCTCTATTGGTATGAATACACATTCCTATCACAATTAAGTAAAGTAAAATCCTTGAATCCAGGGTTTTTTAGGTTATGTTTGAGTTACAAAGGACAAAGAACCATAATCTCAATCATTTCCAGCTCAAAAATCTCATTTTTGGTCTTGGTAATCGATTACATCACCCTGGTAATCAATTACCAGAGGAACAGAATCTTTGTAATCGATTACAATCTCATTGTAATCGATTACGTGATTTCCAGAACCACGATTCGTAACTTCAAGGCCCTGGTAATCGATTACACAGCCCTGGTAATCGATTACCAATTAGACAGAACCTCCATAATCGATTACCCACAAGTTGTAATCGATTACGTGATTCCCAAAAGCACCATTTCGTGACATCAGAGGCTTGGTAATCGATTACACCACTCTTGTAATCGATTACAAGCTAAACAGAATCTCTGTAATCGATTACACACAAGACGTAATCGATTACTAGATTTCCAGAATCACGATTTCGTATCCTTAAGAGCTTGGTAATCGATTACAAGCCCCGTGTAATCGATTACCATGCGTAAACTTGCAGAAAACAAAGTCCTCCAGGTCCTTTAACTTAAACCAAACCAATCATTATCATATTTAATTAACAAGTTACTCAAATATACCTTCAAATCATGCAAGAGGCATCAATAAATTATACAAACCCAACAAAATGCACTATCATAAAGAACAACATAAAAATGAGAGAACTTTATATATGGATTTAGAAATCAATAACAACTCGCATACAAGACATTCCCTTACTACCAAGATTGGTTGAAAAGGGTCATCTCCCTCTTACCTATTTGGAAGACAACACAATGTGCCACTCCTTCTTGCCCTAGATTTTCGTTTTCCCCCTTCAAGAAAACTCCAATGTGAGTGATCACCACAATGTCCACTCAAATCATGAAAAATAGGTTCTTGGTCACAAAGTTGGCCAAGAGAAACAAAAATAGCAAGAAAAATGGAAGAAAGTTGAAGGCTTTACCTTAAAGCTCCAAGCTTTAGCTTTAATGGTGGAAGAAAAATGGAAGAAGAAGAAGAAGAACCAAAAGATGGCAACAAAAGAGGACTTGGAATGGTGTAAGAAAGCAGGAATCTTTGATGATGAAGCAAGCAAAGGATGACTGCCTCCAGGAGTGGTTGCACGGTGGAGAAGAAAAGAAGAAGAGAGGAAATGGGGAAATGGATATTTGGGGTTTAGAAAAATGAGAGTGTAATATTAGGAAGAGGAGAGGAATTACTTAAGCTTCCCCTATAGCTTCTGCCGTAGAAGAGTGGAGAAGGGAGAGAGAGAAAAATGTGTCAAATAGGAAGCTTCTTGGAAACTTCCTACAAGGGGTTTTAATTAACTAAATTCCCTTTTTCTTCTTTCTTGAAAATAAGGCTAAAAAGGGGTTTGACACAAGGTAATTTTTGAATAATGCGATAAGATTTTTATTACGTGTTATTATTTATTAGACGTAATTATAGTTGGCAGAAGTCGGCATTAACAAATCGACGAGATAAATTCTTCGCAGTGTTTTATTATTTCATCTGTTAAAATTTTTCAAAAAATGTGAAACCTTGTAAGCGTGTCCTAGGCCCTCGGGTTTAGTAAGATCCCCCGTCGATGTTTCCATAGTTCAAGGTTTTCGGAGAAAATATCTCATTTCTCCTTAAAGCTCCGCCAAAGGTGCATACGTAAAACGAGAAATATATTAAAATATTCCGCATTCTCGAAAAATTCCAGAAAAATTCCAAAAATCACAAATATTTTAGAATGAATTCTGATAGTAGAAAAGTAAATTTTGGGGTGTTACAACTCTCCCCAACAATTAAGAATTTCGTCCTCGAAATTTTCCATACCTTAAAACAATTCGGGATATTGCTCCTTCATCTTGTTCTCCAGCTCCAACGTCACATCTCCAGCTTGCTTCGTTCCGATTACCTTCACTAGTGCAATGTCCTTTCCTCTCGAGTTGCTTTGTCCTCCTATCCTCAATCCTTACAGAGTTGTCTCATAAGTCAAGTTTTCCTTTAATTGTACGGAATCAGGTGCTATGACATGATTAGGATTTGGGATATATTTTCTGAGTTGTGACACATGAAAGACATTATGAAGATTTGAAAGAAAAAGGGGTAAAGCTATTTGGTAAGCAACAGGACCTATCCGACGAAGAATTTGGTAAGGTCCAAGGAATTTTGGAGTGAGTTTTCTAGACTTGAGGACACGACCGACCCCAGTCATAGGTGTGACTTTCAAGAAGACATGCTCTCCTTCTTCGAACTCAAGAGGTTTACTTCTTTTGTCCGCATAACTCTTCTGCCGACTCTGAGCCGTTTTCATTTTATCCTGAATCATTTTAACCTTCTCAGTTGTCTGCTGAATGAGTTCAGGTCCAATGGTAAGCCGTTCTCCATCTTGATACCAGCACAGAGGCGTCCGACACCTCCGCCCATATAAAGCCTCATAGGGCGCCATTCCTATACTTGAATGGTAACTGTTGTTGTAGGTGAATTCCACCAATGGTAAGATTTCATCCCAACTTCTAGTTTGCTCTATGGCACAGGCTCTCAACAGATCTTCTAATGACTGGATTGTTCTTTCTGATTGACCATCAGTTTGCGGATGGTAGGCAGAACTTAACCGCAACTTTGTTCCCATAGCCTCTTGAAGACTTCGCCAAAACTTCGAGGTAAACCTCGGGTCTCTATCGGAAATAATACTCGTGAGGTATCCCGTGAAGTCTGACAATTTAACCAATGTATATCTGAGTCAACTTCTCCAATGGATATCTTATGTTGATTGGCAGAAAGTGAGCTGACTTCGTAAGTCGATCCACTATTACCCATATTGAGTCATATCCTTTCCTAGTTCTTGGTAACTCGACAACAAAATCCATGGCGATACTATCCCATTTCCATTCAGGAATAGTTAAAGGTTGTAGTAATCTAACTGGTCTTTGGTGCTCAATCTTTGTTTTCTGGCAAACCAAACAAGACGACACGTATCTAGCGATATCTCTTTTCATTCCATGCCACCAAAATAACTTCCTCAAGTCTTGATACATCTTGGTCATTCCAGGATGCATACTCAACTGACTCGAATGAGCATCTTCAAGTATGTACTTTCTGAGTTCTTTATCTTTATGCACACAGACCCTTCCTTGGAATCTCAGAATCCTATCGCTTCCTTCCTTCAACGTTGATACACCACCCTGCCTCATCAATTCTCTTTCTTCTTGCAGGAATTTGTCGACCTTTTGTTTCTCTCGAATATCATCCATCAGGTCATTCGAGATAGTGATCCTATTCATGCAGATTTTACCCGGTGTTAACTCTACAAATGACCATATATCTCTGAATTGCTCTATCAAGTCCTTTTCTCTAATCATCATAGTAGAAACACTAATCATCTTTCTACTCAAAGCATCGGCCACTACGTTCGCCTTTCTAGGATGATACTGAAGTTGGAAATCGTAATCTTTCAAAAATTCTAGCCATCTTCGTTGCCTCATGTTCAGCTCCTTCTGGTCGTACATGTATTTCAGATTTTTGTGGTCACTGAAGACGTTAAATATGGCTCCATACAGATAATGTCTCCATATTTTCAATGCAAACACCACTGCAGCTAACTCTAGATCGTGTGTTGGGTAGTTCTTCTCGTGTATTCGCAATTGTCTTGAGGCGTAAGCTACCACTCCTCCGTTATGCATGAGAACGCACCCCAAACCTTGATACGAAGCGTCACAGTACACTTCAAATGGTTCACTAGGATTCGGTAAGACTAGCACTGGTGACGTAGTCAGCTTCCTTTTTAACTCTTGGAAACTTCCTTCACAGGAATCTGTCCATTCAAAAGCTTGGTCTTTCTTGGTGAGTTAAGTGAGCGGTCCCGCAATTTTGGAAAACCCCTCAATAAACCTCCGGTAGTATCCGGCTAATCCAATGAAGTTTCGGATTTTCGTAACTGTAGTTGGTCTTTCCCACTGTAGTACGACTTCTACCTTTGAAGGATCCACTGCAATTCCTTCCTTTGTGATTACATGACCCAAGAATTTCACTTCATCTAGCCAAAACTCGCACTTGGATAGTTTCGCATATAGCTCTTTTTCCTTCAAGATATGGAGAACTATGCTGAGGTGCTCAGCATGGTCCTCGCGACTTTGTGAATAGATCAGGATATCATCGATGAAAACAACAACGAATTTGTCCAAGTAAGGACGAAAGATCCTATTCATATAGTCCATAAATATCGCAGGTGCATTTGTCATACTAAAAGGCATCACCAGGTATTCATAATGACCATAACGAGTACGAAAAGTCGTCTTGGGAATATCTTCCACTTTTACTCTGATTTGGTGATAACCCGATCGTAAATCGATCTTGGAAAACACAGCTGCTCCCTTCAATTGGTCCATCAAGTCATCTATCCTCGACAATGGATACTTGTTCTTGATCGTAACCTTATTCAACTGACGGTAGTCCACGCATAATCTTGAAGTCCTATCTTTCTTCTTGACCAACAATACAGGTGCTCCCCAGGGTGACACACTGGGTCTCACAAATCGCTTCTCTAGGAGCTCTTCCAACTGCTTCTTAAGTTCCACGAGTTCTGCTGGTGCCATACGGTAAGGTGCCATAGAAATAGGGCCAGCTCCTGGTACCAAGTCGATAGGAAACTCGACCTCTCGTTCCGGTGGCAAACCAAGTACATCATCAAGGAAAACCTCAGGAAATTCTCGAACAACAGAGATTGCGTCCACATCAACTTCACTCTTGACTTTCAAAGAAGATAATAGCATGTATCCTTGAGCACCTTCTTTCAGAAAAGCTTTCACTTAGTTAGCAGTCAAAAATCTAGAATCCTCATCCAAAGGGAAAACTATTGTTTTTCTGGAACAGTCTAACAAGACATGGTTGGCAGATAGCCAGTCCATTCCTAATATCACGTCTAGTTGGGATAATGGTAAACAGATCAAATCGACAGAAAAGATTCGACCTTCCACGATTAAAGGACAACCTAGACACACCTTAGTAGTGACGACAGGTTTTGCAGTAGGAGTTGAAATAGTCAAATCGAAAGGTAAAGAAGACACAGGCAATCCAAGTCTTTTTACACAATCATGTGAAATGAAAGAATGAGTAGCACCAAAGTCATACAGTACAATTAAAAGATTACCTTTAATGATACCTTCTCCTTGTATCAGATCCTCAGATTCAGAGGTCTCAGCACCACTCAGGGTGTAGACTCTGCCTCCAACTTGTGGTTTAGAAGTCTTAGCAACATTGACGGATGGTTCCGCCTTGGTCTGGTTACAGTCTTGAGAAACGTGACCAGGTTTCCCGCACCGAAAGCAAATAAATCCTTTGATTGTGCAGTCCCTTGTGAAATGCTCCTTCCCACATTTCATACATCTCGGAGTAGTTGTAGCATTCTGACCCATCCTTCCAGGGCTTCCAGTTGGGCTTCCTCCTTGAAATTTTTATGATTGTTGGCTTCCAGAGGGTCTGAAATAAGGCTTCTTTTGATAACGACTTGAGTTACCACCACCTCCTCTTTGGGACCGAACGGGCCCAAAGTTTCTGTTTCTCGCCTCACGTTCTTGTTCCACAGTTTCCAATCGGCAGCAAGTGTCGAGTAGCTCAGAAAACTGAGAAATCTTCAAGGCTATCACAATTTTCTTCACATCATGCCTCAGGCCTTCCTCAAACTTCCGACACTTCCAAGTTTCATCTGGTTGAAGCTGAAAATAGGTCAAAAATCTGGACAAGTTCTCAAACTTGGCGGCATATTCGCTCACAGTCATGCCTCCCTGTCGTAACCTCAAAAATTCCATTTCTTTTGCGTGCCTGGCACTTTCAGGAAAATACTTGTTCAAGAACCTTTCTTTGAACACTTCCCAAGTTATCACTCTGTTCGCGGCTTGCAGTAGCCTTTATTCTCCCGTCCACCAATGTTCAGCGTCTCCCATCAGCATGTATGCGGCATAGGTCACCTTCCTATCATCAGCACAATTCATACCCGTAAATATTTTCTCCAACTCTTGGATCCACAATGTAGCTTTCTCCGGATCAAACTCCCCTTTAAACTGTGAAGGATTAGCGCGACGAAATCCTTCCAAGTTCTGAACATCCGCTGTAGCCTCTAGCTATTGTGTAGCCCTAGCCTGTTGTTGAGCTGTCTGCTGGTTCTGTTGTAACATTGTCTCGGCCATCTTCTGTATTGCCTCTATGGCAGCAGCCATATCACCCCGACGAGCCATCGCCTCTTCTCAGATTAGACTACGCAAAACACAGAGAAAGTCAGATGTATTCATTTGAATACCAAACAACAAAATCACAGAGAATGACACAGCACAAACAAGACAGTCCAAAACCACACGACCCAAAGAAACATAACCGGGAGCTCTGATACCAAGACAGTGTAACGCCTCTTTTTCTCCCTTAGTCATAATGGGTAAGAAGAAGGAACATCGCACTATAGTGAAACGATACACAAATGATTACGGAAAGTTTAAACATTTTTTTTCTTGAACATAAATCCGGTTAAAACTTCCATTTAATATACATATACACCTGTTTGTAAATATATCGCGTGATTGGGTTAAAATTAAAAGTTCCTCTTACCAATAAAACTTCTGTCAAAAAGGTCAGAGAGCAATCAACGTGGAATGAAACATACGACCATTTACAATATAGATAATTACACACTTTGTACCAGAAATACAAGCCTGTTTAAATTACATTTCCAAAAAGATATACAAAAAGCAAAATGTGTACCTACCCCAAGAGATACAATTATATACCCATTAATCCAGTAGTACGTCAGGCTCCCTTAAAATAAACGGATAGCCATCAGTAGCCATCAATTTAAAACAAACCCTAAGACTGGTTGGAACGAGAAGGAACCGTAGATGGATCCTCCTAAGGGTCCTCGTCGTCCGACGAGACATCCATCGGGACGACATAACAGCGGGCAGGAGCCCGGGCAGTAGATAAAAAGGAATCCTCACGAGGGGTATAATACATTTCACCCCACATGTCCCTCATGGGCATATAGAACTCCAGCCATACAAAAGCATGAAAATCCAGAATAGGAGCGTCATAACGTCTCCACGCTAAGGACACCATGACATCGCCGTGGTATACACATCGATTAGTCTGCACGTTGATATGCCAGCAGTCCGGACCTCCAAGAAAGTTGATCCGCACGTAGCCAAAAAGTCCACGGAGTCGAAATGACATCCTTAACAACTTCGATCTCAGTCGAGATAAGGCCAAAAACCTTGAAACTCAGTGGTTTCCTTGTCCTCCTCACGAGCGTCTTCTCGAGAGCACACGATCCAACCAAAATACAAAATAAAGAAATTACCGAAAGAGGTGAGATTTCCAGCTTTTAGTACCAACATGGCAGCAAGAAAATAAACGGCGTCAAACGCCCGCATAAGACACAGTTAATACATACAAGTACAATAATACATGAAAGCAATTAATGAGAGTAAAACAGCAAAATCAATAGTTAACATTATCCATAACCAACTAGCAACATTAGCATTACCAAGAGTCAAATAAATATCACAGTCATAATGGTAAACACATTATCCAATCATAAATGCCCAATGGACCATGTGACTAACAACTCATAATGCAACAAGGGTACCAAAGTTCCTACTCCATGGAGCTAGACATAAACATCTTCGGAGTGAATGATCAAGGAGTAATACCAGTATCTCAGTAGCCTTAAAATATAGTGTGCTCTCTTTCATAAAATTGTTTGCGCAATGGCTTATACATGGTACCTCAACAGTTGATCGTAACATAGGACAGCGTCTCAGGCAGGATCGTCGGTGTGTCGCATTGGTCTATCCCACGGCCCCAGTGGAGCTACCACTGTTTATTGTGAGACACCCACACCCCGACACCCCCAGGTTCAACAACATATGACACCTACGCTTAGTCTATTCGCACCCGCATATAGGTGTTATTCAAACTCCTAGGCATACATCGCCTTACTAACCATGTCCAACAGACAGCACATGCATGACGACACAATGTCCAATCATGTATGTTCATCAATGATGCATTCAACATAAGCCTTTCCTCAATGGCACATAAGCATTATTCAATGTCTAACATGACATATCAACAATACATTTATTAAAACATTGCCTCAATGGCACATCATCATTCTTATCTCATTGAGTACTACATCAATAAGTGCATAACCCACATAGGGAATCACACTTGCATCAATAATTCTCAGTATCAATATATATTCCTTATTACACACACACCACAATTTCCATGTCATGGATCCAAGAATTCCATATTCAAAATCATTTCTTCTCTATCGCTATGAATACACATTCCTATCACAATTAAGTAAAGTAAAATTCTTGAATCCAGGGTTTTTTAGGTTATGTTTGAGTTACAAAGGACAAAGAACCATAATCTCAATCATTTCCAGCTCAAAAATCTCATTTTTGGTCTTGGTAATCGATTACATCACCCTGGTAATCGATTACCAGAAGAACAGAATCTCTGTAATCGATTACAATCTCATTGTAATTGATTACGTGATTTCCAAAATCACGATTCGTAACTTCAAGGCCCTGGTAATCGATTACACAGCCCTGGTAATCGATTACCAATTAGACAGAACCTCCATAATCGATTACCCACAAGTTGTAATCGATTACGTGATTCCCAAAAGCACCATTTCGTGACATCAGAGGCTTGGTAATCAATTACACCACTCTTGTAATTGATTACAAGCTAAACAGAATCTCTGTAATCGATTACACACAAGACATAATCGATTACCAAATTTCCAGAATCACGATTTCGTATCCTTAAGAGCTTGGTAATCAATTACAAGCCCCGTGTAATCGATTACCACGCATAAACTTGCAGAAAACAAAGTCCTCCAGGTCCTTTAACTCAAACCAAACCAATCGTTATCATAGTTAATCAATAAGTTACTCAAATATACCTTCAAATCATGCAAGAGGCATCAATAAATCATACAAACCCAACAAAATGCACTATCATAAAGAACAACATAAAAATGAGAGAACTTTATACATGGATTCAGAAATCAATAACAACTCACATACAAGACATTCCCTTACTACCAAGATTGGTTGAAAAGGGTCATCTCCCTCTTACCTATTTGGAAGACAACACAATGTGCCACTCCTTCTTGCCCTAGATTTTCGTTTTCCCCCTTCAAGAAAACTCCAATGTGAGTGATCACCACAATGTCCACTCAAACCATGAAAAATAGGTTCTTGGTCACCAAGTTGGCCAAGAGAAACGAAAATAGTAAGAAAAATGGAAGAAAGTTGAAGGCTTTACCTTAAAGCTCCAAGCTTTAGCTTCAATGGTGGAAGAAAAATGGAAAAAGAAGAAGAAGAACCAAAAGATGGTAACAAAAGAGGACTTGGAATGGTGTAAGAAAGCAAGAATCTTTGATGATGAAGCAAGCAAAGGATGACTGCCTCCGGGAGTGGTTGCACGGTGGAGAAGAAAAGAAGAAGAGAGGAAATGGGGAAATGGATATTTGGGGTTTAGAAAAATGAGAGTGTAATATTAGGAAGAGGAGAGGAATTACTTAGGCTTCCCCTATAGCTTCTGCCATAGAAGAGTAGAGAAGGGAGAGAGAGAAAAATGTGTCAAATAGGAAGATTCTTGGAAACTTCCTACAAGGGGTTTTAATTAACTAAATTCTCTTTTTCTTCTTTCTTGAAAATAAGGCTAAAAAGGGGTTTGACACAAGGTAATTTTTGAATAATGCAATAAGATTTTTATTATGTGTTATTATTTATTGGACGTAGTTATAGTTGGCAGAAGTTAGCATTAACATATCTGACAGATAAATTCTTCGCAGTGTTTTATTATTTCATCTGTTAAAATTTTTCAAAAAATGTGAAACCTTGTAAATGTGTCCGGCCTCGGGTTTAGTAATATCCCCCGTCGACGTTTCCATAGTTCAAGGTTTTCGGAGAAAATATCTCATTTCTCTTGTTCCGCTCAGTACATACGTAAAACGAGAAATATATTAAAATATTCCGTGTTCTCAGAAAATTCCAAGAAAAATTCAAGAAAATCACAAATATTTTAGAATGAATTCTGATAGTAGAAAAGTAAATTTTGGGGTGTTACATCTCGCAGCTCTGCGGACAGCAGTTCGCGCTGTCGACACTATACTGATCTCACTAGGGATACGGAACATTCCTCCCCAGTGACGCCTCAGATCCAACGGTATCTCCAACTGTAGATACGAAGTCGTAGTAAAAGTAGGCTCAACATCAAACTCTGCTCGTAGGGACAAAGTCAAATGTTCCAAGTAGATCACCAATCCTCGATCCTCTCGCAGACGCTAGGCCTCTGAACCTCCGTGAAACTCTAGCCTTACGAAACCAAAAAATTCCGGCAACGCCATACTCGCTGAATCAATCCAACGGATATTGATGATCGGAAGGTTCGCACTCGTCGAACTGATCTCCCGTTTGCTGCTGCTCCTCCTCTTCAGGATACACACAATCTAGAGGTTGTTCCTCTTCCTCAAACTCTTTTATAATATAATTTAATAATACAGAAATAATACATATAGAGAGGTGAGATAATCATATATCAATACCAACATGGCAAATAAGAAAATGCCATTACAACAGATATAACAGTTTAATACAATAAAGCATACCATAGCATTATAAATAATAATACAATTTAATACAGAAATTTTAATACAACAGTATCATATAATATCACAGATAATAATGTTATGATGCATGACACAAATGTAAATGCAAATACGACTCGTTCATACTCCATGGAGCTAGACACAGATATTAGAGAGAATGACCCGCAAAGATCTATTAGTACCTTAGGCTGCCCAACCAAACTATTGCACTATTTAACGTTGTGTCTATAGCCCACAGTCCAAACATCGTGTAGTAGCACACAGTCCAAACATCGTGTACTACAGGCATTGTACTAAAATAGTCTTTACAAGATCTTGATTAAGTATAGTACGTATCGAGATCACTGGTGTGTTGCCAGTTACCACGGCCCAGAGGAGCGACCAACTGTCCACATGTGGAATACTCCGCACACTAACGCCTCCAAGTCCACACAAAATGAACCACACTACGCTTATCACACTGACAACACGGTGTTATTCGCCTCGTCAATCAATCACTAATATCAACTAAATTGGCACAACTTAATGCATGAATAAAAATAATAATTATCAAATTACCCTTAGTCTCAAAATATTCTCATAATTACAAAAATACCCTTAACCTCAGAATTCTAATATATAGTACGTCCCACCTGACAGTACCATATCTCCACATGTCTGGGTCCACCATTTTGGCCCGACAACAAACTTACTGTTCCAATTAATCGCATAGAAATTTTATCGCATTTTCATAATTCTGTCATTTTCACAAACGTTTTTAAATTGCATAAATATATTTTGTTGTTTTTAAAATTGCGTAGTATTTTTAAATCGTTTTCTCAATCGCGTAAGATTTTTAAATCGTTTTCTTGATCGAAAAGCTTTAAAATAAAGATTTTAAAACTGCGTAAGCTATTTCTAATACTTTCAAACTACGTAGAATAATTTCCTTACGTTATAAATATATTATAAAACGTTCTCTTCTATTTGTCTGTTTTTAATAAATTTTGACAGCATTTCGTCTATAAAATCTATTAAAAATGTGCTTTCTACATTTCTCTTCTAAAATTTCTTTCGTTTATTTTATTACCACTAAATACACTTTGAAAATTCAAGTTATACTTTTTAAGCTCAAAGTTAAGTATTTTTTAAGAGTTTTGTTTATTTCTCTTCTATACTATATTTCTAGTAAAAAATTAATTTACTTCTTTAATTCTTGAAAATTCATTACAAATGCATTCTTTTTAGGTAAAACATCAAGTCTACACTTTAGAAAATAAATTTTGGATTGATTACACATTTGCAAAGCATTTTGGCCAAATCTCATAAAACCTTGGCATTTGATCTTTGGATCATTTTTCTTCTTCTAAATCATTTTGAAATTCATTCATTTACCTAATTCTATTAAATCCTTCCTTTAGAAAATGGTTGAGAACATTTTGGTTCTCTTTTCTTTGTAGAGGCCGTGAGCCTTTCTTTGTATTCTTTGGAACACTCATGCAAACCTTACATATTATTCACATCCTAATTAATAATCATGCATATATCAACACATGCAATATATTTTAAAGCTTGTAGACATGTATACAAACAATATCAAACACAAATAGGAAAGCATTTAAACAATCAACACAAGTGAATCCTTATGGATTCTTCACACACATACAATCCATTTTCTCATCACCACACATGGTTGATGAGATTAAATCTCCCTCTTACCTTTAAGGAAGATAAAATCTTTTACTTCTGCTAGTGATTTCATGATCTCCTTCAAGAAAACCCAACATACTCAAATAAATTTTACAAGTTATAACTATAGGAGAAAAACATAAACCATGGATCAATCATGGCTTAGAACCTTAGAAATGAAATTAGAAATGAAAAATAAAGATCTTCACCTTTTAGGAAAACCTCCAAGGTAATTTTCCAAGCTTAAGATGAAAGATTTTGGAAGAACTCTCAACTAGAGATGTTCTTAGAATGATGTTTAGGTTTGGAAAAGTGAGTTAGATGAAATTTTTGAAGGTTGGATGATGGTGTATAATGGTGTGGCGGAATGGTCTTCAAAGGTTTTAATTTTTGAAGAGAGAAAAGAGAGAAAGTGTAGGTTAAGTGATAGAAGATGAAGTGAAAAATTGTCTCCTAATGGTGCATGGCCGTGGAGCTCATTCAAGAGGAGGTGGCCTCTTTATTTGACTTCCAAGACTCCATCCTAGCCCTAGCTTTCATCAAGGGTTCATATCAAAGCTTGGCCTCCAAGCTTGTCTCTAATTGGCTCATTCAAGCCTTGTCACATGCCTTGTCACATGTTCTTGAATGTTCCACCCTAATGGTGATCATAGGATACTAATTAAGTTACTAATCAAGTTACTAATCTCATTAAGTTTCTATGCACACTTAATCTAACTTTATTAGGTTAATTGGTTACATTACTAATTAATTAGCATTCTTGTAATCTAAGCTTCAAGAGTCATTGATTAAATCAATGGTTGATATTAGGTAATGATATGATCAAATCTAAGCCATTAGATCTCTTTTCCATAAAATCCAAACCATTAGATTCATCTTCAAAAATAAAGGGTCAAGATCTTCTCTACTTACTTTCCATCCAATGGTCACAATTGATCCTAGCCACTTTGTGAGACCAATCTCCACCGTACAATTGATCAACGGCGGATATCCAAAGCCTTCATTAATAAGCTTATCTGTACCACCATTGATTAGATCAACGGTTGATATTCAAAACTAAACCTTCTCATCCAAAGGTGCAAATCAAGTCAAGCCCTCTTTGTTGACTAATTCCTATTGGCTTAAAATAAATCAAGCCATCAACGTTGACTACTTTATCTAAACGTGGGTTCTGCAAACCAATTGTGGGTCCTACAAACCAAAAGTGGGTCTTATAGACTTTTCTGGGTCCATTTTTGTTTTATTTGTACTGACTAATAAAATAATATTATAAAAATATAAAATTATTTTATTGTACAGATAAATTCTAAAAATTAAAAGATCGATACACGTATCATTCAGAATTGGGTTTAGTAAGATCCCCCAGCTCTAAATAATTAAAATAAGATTTTCTCCTGCCTGAAAATTATTATTTTCTTGACTCGGAGTAAATCACACTCAACAATCAATTACAATTAAGAAACAGTCAAATTAATTTTATAATACACAAAAAAACATAAAACAACACAATCAGGACAAAATGGTAATTTATCTAAAAGTTGGGGTGTTACAGTAGCTAATGTCATTGTTGATAAGTCTCTTGATTCTGATATAACTGTTACCTTAGGCTGCCAAATCTTACTTAAACATCTCAACACTTTGTTAATCAAATCTTCATTAGAAAAATTCTTTCCTAATGATGCAAGATGATTTATAATGTGGGTGAACCTCTTTTGCATTTCTTGAATGTTTTCTCCTTGATTCATTGTAAATAATTCATATTCACGAGTAAGAGAATTAATTCTCGACCTCTTAACTTCACTGGTACCCTCATGGGTAACTTGTAAAGTATCCCACATTTCTTTAACAGTTTTGCAATTTGAAATTCTAAAAAATTCATCATGCCCCAAAGTTGCGGTAATGATGTTTTTGGCTACCAAGTTATTTTGAACTTTTCTTTTATCATCTTTAGACCATTCACTTCTTTGTTTTTCAATCTTTATACCACCGATCTCTCACGTAGGTATAAATGCGTCGTTTTTGGTAGCATCCCACACATCTAGATTAATAGCTTCGATGAAAATTTTCATTCTTTCCTTCCAATATGCATAACCATCCCCATTGAAAAAGGGTGGTCAGTTTATGGAAGTTCCTTCTGAAAAATCATTTGATGAAGCCATGTACTCTTGAAGCAGCTAAGCTCTTTATACAAGAGTCTAGCTCTGATACCACTTGTTACCCAAGTGGCTTCAGTACTCAAGAGGGGGTGAATTGAGTAATTAAAACTTTTTCACAAATACTTTTTAACACAAATATCTCGAAGCAATATAATGAATATATATAAAGATGATGAAATGCCTTAAGAACAATAAATAAACAATTAAGCAATAATAAATAAATTGATGAAAATAAAGAGATAAAGAAAAGAAGATCAGCCACAATATTTATCCTGGTTCAACCATCAACCACTTGTGGCCTACGTCCAGTCCCCGAAACACAGTTTGAGATTTTTCACTATTCAATACAAGTTTAAAACAGGTGCTTGCAACCTTTACACAACAGGGATACCTCACCCCCTTTGAAGGATACCTCACCTTCTTTACAACAAGGGATACCTCACACTTTTACTGAAGGATACCTCACCCTCACAATTTCACTAAGGGATACCTCACCTTTTTACAAAGAACTAGTATATAGACGAAGAGAAACACTCACAAAGAGTAAATATTACAAATTGAAACACTGGGAAGCTCTCTTAGGATATCTCAAAGTTTTGGCAAAAAGAGCACAGGAAATAAGAGAAAAATTAAAGAACACGTTTTAACACAGGCAAAGAATGATTCAAATAATTGGGCAACCTTCATATGTGACCCAAGGTCACTATTTATGGAGCCTTTGAGGAAAACAACCGTTGGAACAATTAATTTCCATTTAAATTTGAATTATAGTTGTTTCCTTCTAAAACAAGAATCGTGGTTTATTCGAATACCCTCCTGATTATTTGAATACCACTGTTTTGTGGAAAACAAATCTAAAGGAGGTTATTCGAATACCTTATTGGTTATTCGAATACCACTGATTTAAAATGACTTTGAAAAACAGTTCAGATGAAGGTTATTCAAATACCTTATTGGTTATTCAAATACCTCTAACAAAACAAGCTTTTCTGTGAAACAGGTTATTCAAATACCTATTGTGCTATTCGAATAGCACTTTAAAAACAGAACAACGTAGAATATTTAAAAACCATTCTATTTGAATACCTTAGGGTATATTCGAATACCCTTAAAAAAAAACTAGTTTTAAACACTTTTAAATATTCAGAAAATGATCCTTAGGATTTAGAATATTAATTTTGAAAACATTTCTTTGCAACCAAAACCAATGAGATATCCAAAAAGGCTCCTTACAAAGATCCTAAGTCCTAAAACTATTCTTTGAGGATCTTTGGACTTGGTCTTCTCATCATCTTCATGTTTGTTATCATCAAAACTATTATCCGTGTCAGCTAGCCAATTACGCAAGACGCATAGAAACATGTTGCGTCAACACATGAGTTCCATCTCTAGTTCCACTAAGGTTAAGAGTTAAATCCCCAGTATACACAAACCGCTCATTCCCATAGTCAAACCTCCAAGCGTCAGTCCCCCCATGGAATTGCACTGTGACGAAACCCAAAACTTGACGTCTTGCCGCCATATAAAACAACACAGCAAAAAGATATACTATTGGTGGTAAACAGAATTACCAGCTCCTTCGTCTCCTCCGTCTTCATCAAACATATACAACAAAACAAATATAATATAGCAAAGAGATGAGATCCCCTACATCAATACTAATAGGACAATATAGAAAATGACAATAAATAATACAAATACAATATTTTCACATACAAACATATTATCACATCACAGATAATATATCAAATGACATAATTATCATGACAATATGCTGACCTATTATGCATATGTACCAAGACCAAATCCTACTCCATAGAGCTAACCAGATTTCGGAGAGAAATATAGGGAGTACATATCTATATATCGTTAGCCTTAAATCATGTGTCAATATATCATATCATGGTGCGCAACATGGCTAATACAAGACACTCTCAACAAATCACGAAAAGAGTAGCAACTCCGTCAAGACTGTTGGTGTGTTTGCATAGGATACTACGGTGCAGAGGTGCTACCAACTGACCACATATGAATTTTCACACCCCAATGTCTCCAAGATCACTGAAGATCGTAACTACACAATTTAATCCGCACGAAGGTGTAATTTCAATCTCATAGCACACTTGCCTTAACCAAATAAGTTGACACATTTTTCTATGCATGATGTATACTCCAAAACACTTACAAACCGTATTCTTATAGTATTTCACATACACACACCATTTCTTGATGGTATCACTTTCCAACATAACTGGGCCCACCATTATAGCCCGACAGTAACTTGCTGTTATTTCCAATCGCGTAAACATTTTATCGCATTTTTGAAATTGCATAACATTTTTCTTACGTTTTCAAATTGCGTAAGTATTTTCCAACGTTTTTGCATTCGCAGAATCATTTCCAAACATTTTCTAAATCGCAAAAAGATTTTTAAATGTTTTTTCGATCACGTAGCAATTTTAAATCATTTTCTCAATCCTATGACTTAAAAACTACTATTTTTAAATCGCGTTAGATTTTTCTAACATTTTCCACTTACGTAAAATATTTTGTAGCTTTCTAAATTTATTTATAACACTTTCTATATAATATAGGCAATTTGTCATTATTTAAATATTATCCTACTAAGATTTCTGAACGTAATATTCTCTACTTATTCTTTACAAAAATTTAACTACGTTGATTTACTTAAATATTACAGCTCAAAATTTTCTATCGCGCTTCAAAACTCAAAGGGTGAGTTATACGTTAGCCAATTTCAAGTTTTAACTTTATTCATCATTATAACTTAAATATGCTAATTTAATTCTAAACATTAAATCTACTTTCCTTTTTCTACTAAAGATTCATTAAATTGGATTCTAGTTAATGAATTGCCTAAGTCCACACTTAGGAAAATATCTTTGGATGTAAAACACTAAACTTTGGCATGTTGGCCAAAAATTCATTTATACTTCATAAATCCTATTTAATCATTCTCCATCACATAATCATTTACAATACCCTTTAATCTAATTTCTTATCATTAAATCCTTTAATCCATGATTTAGGAAAATAATTTGAAACATTTTGTTCCCTTGGTGTTGTTAAAAACCATGAGCCTCCATAGGTTCTTTGGAACCTTCATACAACTTATCAACATGTGAATCACATCCTACTTAATACAATAAATCAACATGCTTCAAAATCACATAACTAAACATATAATCAAAGGTATAACACATACCAACCAAAAATTACCACAAACAAAGTAAGCTATAAATCACACAAGTGAATAAATCCTTACGGATTTTCCACCACAAACAAGCCACTTCCACACCACCAACATATGATTGATGAGGTAATCTCCCTTTTACCTTAAAGAAGACAAAATCCTCCAAGTAGCTTCCTCCAAGGAATTTCGTGTAGCTTCCTAACAACACCCTATCAAACTTTAGGAGTAGAAAACTCAAGCTTGGTTTCCAAGCACAAGATGGATGAACTAGCTTAAGTTCACAACATGAAAAATGTTTAGGATGATGTTTAGGTTTAGGAAATCAAGTTGGATGAAATTTTGGAAGCTTGGATGTTGGTGTTGGGTATAGAGGTTGTGAGCTTGAAGATGGAGAGAAATGGAGTTCTTTGTTGTATTTTGAGAGAAAGAGAAGCTTATGGATTCAAAGTGAGATAGAAATGAACACTAAACACCCTCCCCCTCTAGTGATTATTGTGAGATGTCCAGGAAATGAGAGTCAAGAATTTTTGCTACCAATTATGACTATCACATGGTTAATGTCACTAACTTGTCATGCTTTGACCATGTAGATTTCTATTGGTTTAGACAAATGAAGCACCTAATTCTAGATGATCCATGAACCTTCCTAACTATGGAGCTCCAAGGAAAAGCTAACCAAGTTTCTAATTCAATTGATCCCTAACTAAATTAAGCTAACTTAGTTAGATTTCCTAGTTTCTTTGCTAACTATCTAGTTACTTAAGTGTGACTAACAAGTTTTCTAGAAGACTCTAAATCCTCCCAAAACCGTGAAGCCCTAAGGAGAAGCAAACCAAGTTTGTTCCATTTAGTTCCTTCCTAGGCTTTATGCTAACTTAGTTTAAGCTATCTAGTTTCATCTAGTTACATAGTTAACTAGTTTAGCCATTTTCGTTGACCATATTCTATTGGTTCTCATCAAGTTTCAATTATTCTACTTGGTTCATAAAACAAGTCATTAAAACTTTCTCTACAGACTATTATCCAATGGACAATAGTTTCAAAAATTATTATCCAATGGACAGAACATACTGCTCACAAGTCAGTAAATATTTATCCGTTGAATAACAAAATACATAATATTTTTATTTCACAGATAAATTTTAAAAATTAAAAGATCATGACATGTATCTCTCGGATTCGGATTTAGCAAGATCTCCCGGCTCTGAATAAATTAGTAAAGATTTTCCCCGACCCAAAAATTATTATTTTCCTGACCCGGAGTAAATCACACACAACGATCAAAAGCAGTCACAGAACAGTCAAAATAAATTTACAACACACAAAAATCACAAAATAGTACAATTCAGTCATTACTGTAAAATAGCAAATTTTGGGGTGTTACAACTCTCCCCTACTAAAAAGAATTTCGTCCCCGAAATTTACCAAACTTTAGAACAATTGAGGATATTATTCCCTCATCCTATCTTCTAACTCCCACGTAGTATCTCCTATTGTTTCATTTCAAATTACTTTTACTAAGGGAATTTCCTTCCCTTTGAGTTGCTTCATCCTCCTGTCTTCAATTTAACAAGAAATGTCTTATATGTCAAATTTTCTTTCAATTGTACCTCATCGGGCTGAATGACATGAGTTGGATCGGGAATATACTTTCTCAATTGGGACATATGGAAAAAATTATGAAGGTTGGAAAGAGAAAGGCGGTAAAGCTATTTGGTATGCACCTATCCGACGAATAATTTGATAAAGTCCAATGAATTTAGGAGTGAGTTTTCTGGATTTTATAACCCTTCCGAGACCAGTCGTGGGTGTGACTCACAAAAACACATGCTCACCTTCCTCAAATTCAAGAGGTCTTCTTTTTTTATCAGCATAGCTTTTCTGCCTACTCTTAGTCGCCCTCATTTTCTCTTGGATCATCTTGACCTTCTCAGTCGTTTGTTATACCATTTTAGGTCTAAGGATCATACTCTTACCATCTTGATACCAACACAAAGGTGTTCGGCATCATTGTCCATATAGCGCTTCATAGGATGCCATTCCTATGCTTGAATGAAAACTGTTATTGTAAGTGAATTCTACTAAAGGCAAGAATTCATCCCAACTTCCTTTTTATTCTAACACGTAAGCTCTTAACAGATCCTCTAGTGACTATATCGTTCTCTTCGTTTGACCATCAGTCGGCGGATGATAAGCAGAACTCAAACGAAGTTTAGTCCCCATTGCTTCCTGTAGGCTTCGCCAAAACCTTGACGTAAACCTTGGATCTCTATCAGAAATGATACTAGTGGGTACACCATGAAGTCTAACGATTTCACCAATGTACACCTGGGTTAACTTTTCCATCAACTACCTGATATTGATTGGCAAGAAGTGAGTAGACGTCGTAAGCCTATCAATAACGACCCATATAGAATCATATCCTTTTCTAGTCTTTGGCAAACCCGTAATAAAATCCATTGCAATACAATCCCATTTCTATTCTGGAATAGTTAGGGGTTGCAGCATACCTGCTGATCTTTGATGTTCAACTTTCGCCTTTTGACACACAAGACATGATGACACATGTTCAGCCATATCTCTCTTCATCTCAGGCCACAAAATAATCTTTTCAAATCTTGATACATCTTGGTCATTCTGGGATGTATACTCAACCTACTATTGTGAGCTTCATCGAGAATCACTTTCCTAAGATCGGGATCACTAGGTATACAAATCCTGCCTTTGAACCTTAGGACCCCATCAGATCCTTCATCAACTATTGCCACATGACCTTGCTTCAAGAATTCTCTCTCTTTTTGCAAAAACTCGTCTTCTTCTTGTTTTTCTCATATTTCTTCCAACAAATCATTCAGAATAGTGATCTTGTTCAGACGAATCCTTCCAAGCGCTAATTCTATCGATGGCCACATATCTCTGAATTGTTCTATCAGTTGTTCCTCCTTAATCATCATAGCAGAAACACTGAGTATCTTTTTACTCAAAGCATCTTCCATAACATTCACTTTTCCAGGATGATATTGAAGCTGAAAATCGTAATCCTTCAAAAATTCTAACCATCTCCTCTGCCTCATGTTCAATTCCTTTTGATCGAACAAATACTTCAAACTTTTGTGATCACTGAAGACGTTGAACGTAGCTCCATATAGAAAATGTCTCCAAATTTTCAATGCGAAAACAACTACAGCTAACTCTAAATCATGCGTCGAGTAATTCCTTTCATGTACTTTCAATTGTCTTGAAGCATATGCTACCATGTTTCTATTTTACATCAAAACACATCCTAACCCTTGATAAGAAGCATCACAATATACTTCAAAAGATCCATTTGGATCTAGTAAAATCAGCACTGGTCCAGTAGTCAACCTTTTCTTTAGCTCTTGGAAACTTTCTTCATATTTATCCATCCAGACGAAAGCTTAATTCTTCCTTGTGAGTTGCATAAGAGGTCTGGCTATCTTGGAAAAAACATAAACAAATCTTTGATAATATCCGGCTAATCCAATAAAACTTCAGATCTTAGTCATTGTTGTTGGCCTTTCCCACTGAAGAACCGTCTTTACCTTTGCTAGATCCATTGCAATTCTATCTTTAGAAATTACATGACCTAAAAACTAAACTTCGTCCAACCAAAATTCATATTTTGACAACTTTGCGTATAACTTCTTCTCCTTTAAAATCTGGAGAACTATATTGAGGTGTTCAACAAGCTCTTCCGGACTTTGAGAATAGATCAGAATGTCATCGATAAAAATAACGGCAAATCTGTCTAGATATGGACGAAAGATCCTATTCATATAATCCATGAATATTGCAGGAGCATTTGTCACTCCAAACGGCATTACAAGATACTCATAATGACAATAGCGCATTCGAAAAGTTTTCTTAGGTATATCCTCTACCTTGACACAAATTTGATGATAACTGATCGCAAATCTATCATAAAGAAAACAACTGCTCCTTTTAACTGGTCCATCAAATTGTTAATCCTTGGAAGTGGATACATGTTATTGATTGTGACTTTGTTTAATTGGCGATAGTCCACACACAAACGCGAAGATCCATCATTCTTTTTTACTAGTAGCATTGGAGCTCCCCATAGTGAAACACTTAGTCTCACAAACTATTTTTCCAATAGTTCCTCCAATTACTTCTTTAGCTCTGCTAATTCTGATGGCGACATCTGGTACGGTGCAATCAAAATACGACCCGCTCCTAATACAAGATCGATAGAAAACTCTATCTCTCTTTCTGGTGGTAATACAGGTACTTCATTAGGAAAATCTTTAGGAAACTCATTTGCGACAAAAATAGCATTCACATCCTTTTCATTCTTGACTTCTAAAGAAGATAGCAACATGTATCCTTGGACTCCATTCCTCAATAAAGATTCGACTTGATTGGCAGTCAAAAATCCAGAAACCTCATCCTCAAGAAATACTAAGGTCTTTTTAGAACAGTCTAACAGGATATGATTAAATGATAACCAATCCATTCCTAAGATTATATCTATATTGGTAAGAGGCAAACAAATTAAATTAATAGAAAATACTCTATTATTGATAGTAAGAGGGAAATTTAGACATACTTTAAAAGTACTAACAAGCTTGGCAGTAGGTGTAGAAACAATCAATTGAATGTTCAAAGAAGACACAGACAATTTCAACTAATCCACACAGTCATATGCAATAAACGAAAGAGTTGTACCCGAATCATATAGTATAGTTAAAAGATTTCCTGATACGACACCCTCTCCCTTGATAAGATCATCGGATTGAGAGGCTTCAGCTCCACTCATTGTATATACTCATCCTCCAGCTTAGGGTCTGGCAGCACGAACATTTACTCACTGAAGGCTCCATCTTCACTTGATTACAATCCCTTGAGAAGTGACCAGGCTTTCCGTATCTAAAGCAAATAATTCCCCTGATCGTACAGTCCCTTATCATATGGCCCTTTCTGCACTTCAAACATCTCGTTGGAGGTGCCACATTCTGACCAAAACGATTGCCACTAGGACCCCCTCCACGTGCCTACTGTTGTTGTTGTTGACTACTTGATGGCCTTGCATATGGTTTCTGTTGAAACCAGTTGTTGTTATTTCCTCCTCTTTGGAACCTAGACAGTCCAAAGTTATGATTTCTCGAATCACGTGATGGCTACGATTCCTCTAGACTGCAACACATGTCTATCAGTGCCAAAAACTGGTTCATTCACATCGGCAGTACCCCTTTCTTCAATTCAACCCTTAAACCTTCCTCAAACTTGCGACATTTCCAAATCTCGTCTAGTTAGACCTGAAGATACCGTGAGAACTTAGACAAGCTCTCAAACTTCACAGCATACTTATTCACCGACATCCCACCTTGTCTTAATCCAAGGAATTCCATCTCCTTGGCGTGCCTCACACTATCTGGAAAATACTTTTCCAGAAATACATCACAAAATACCTCCTAAGTAATTTCTCGTCCTTTTGCTTGTAATACTCTTCGAGTTACTTTCCACCAATTTTCTCCATCACCCATTAGCATAAAAGTGCCATAAGTCACTTTGCGATCATCTGCACTTCCCATTCCTTCAAAGATCTTCTCCATCTCTTGTATCTATAAACTTGCCCTTTCCGAATCAAACTCGGCCCTAAACTGCGGCAGGTTATTGCAACGAAATTCAGACAAATTCAGGACATCAACATTAGCTTCTTGTTGTTGTGTAGCTTATTGATTTTGTTGCACAATAACATCTACCATATGCTGCATTGCTGCTGCAACTATCGTTGTTGGGTCCTCATTGTGTCCCACGTTCACACGTGCTCCTCTATTACGAGACATAACTTTCTTCACCAGTAATCAAAAACACAAATAAGAGTCAGATGTAACCTTTCGAAAACCAAACACAGAGAATCACACAACTTAAGCAAAACAGACCTAACCACAAAAACCCAAAAGACTCTAACCGAGGCTCTGATACCAACTAATGTAACACCTACAGTAGGGTATCACATTTAAGACTAATCCTAATATAACTTACCCAAGTTATAAAAGAATTAATCTTGTAAAATACTGATTTTAAAATTTCTTTTGCAGAATAATTGTAATTAAATAAAAACCTTTAAATATAAAACGTAACCGAAAGTAAACTTGCCGTACTTACATACATAGCAAAACATTATTTACAAATAATTTACATAATTACACACTCAAGCCCAAAAGTTAATATATACATTACACATGACTAAAAATATAAAATACTAAACCACAACCTCTCAAACTAAACTAAGGATTTGGACCCTCAGCAGGATCCTCCTCCTCTTCCTCGATGTCATCATTAAAGAACCCCAGCGGATATAACACATGCCTGGTAGGTGTCCTAGCTAATGATACCATCGAATCCTCCTGCAGGGTATAAACACTACAAACCCAGAGCTCACGTATAGGCATCGTGAACTCAAGATGCATAGAAACATGCTGCGTCAACACAGGAATTCCATCTCTGGTTCCACTAAGGTTAAGAGTTAAATCCCCGGTATACACAAACCATTCATTCCTATAGTCAAACCTCAAAGCGTCAGTCCCCCCATGAAACTGCACTGTGACGAAACCCAAAATTTGACGTCTTGCTGCTATATAAAATAACACAGCAAAATGATATACTACTAGTGGTAAACAGAATTACCAGTTCCTTCATCTCCTTGGTCTTCATCAACCATATACAATAAAACAAATATAATATAGCAAAGAGGTGAGATCTCCTACTTCAATACCAATGGGGCAATATAGAAAATGATAGTAAATAGTACAAATACAATATTTTCACATACAGACATATTATCACATCACTGATAATATATCAAATGACATAATTATCATGACAATATGTTGACCCATTATGCATATATACTAAGACCATTTCCTACTCCATGGAGCTAACCAAAATTTCGGAGAGAAATATAGGGAGTACATGTCTGTATATCATTAGCCTCAAATCATGAGCCAATATATCATATCATGGTGCGCAACATGGCTAATACAAGACATTCTCAACAAATCACAAAAAGAGTAGCAACTCTGTCAAGACCGTTGGTGTGTTTGCATAGGATACTACGGCGCAGAGGTGCTACCAACTGGCCACATATGAATTTTCACACCCCAACGTCTCCAAGATCACTAAAGATTGTAACTACACAATTTAACACGAAGGTGTAATTTCAATATCCTAGGCATACTTGGCATAATCAAATAAGCTGACACATTTTTCTATGCATGATGTATACTCCAAAACACATACAAACCGTATTCTTATAGTATTTCACATACACACACCATTTCTTGGCGGTATCACTTTCCAACATAATTGGGCCCACCATTATAGCCCGACAGCAACTTGCTGTTATTTCCAATCGCGTAAACATTTTATTGCTTTTTTGAAATTGCATAACATTTTTCTTTCGTTTTCAAATTGCGTAAGTATTTTCCAACGTTTTTGCAATCGCGGAATCATTTCCAAACATTTTCTGAATCGCAAAAAGATTTTTAAATGTTTTCTCGATCGCGTAGCGATTTGAAATCATTTTCTCAATCCTATGACTTAAAAACTACTATTTTTAAATCGCGTTAGATTTTTCTAGCATTTTTCACTTACGTAAAATATTTTGTAGCTTTCTATATTTATTTATAACACTTTCTATATAATATAGGCAATTTGTCATTATTTAAATATTATCCTACTAAGATTTCTGAACGTAATATTCTCTACTTATTCTTTACAAAAATTTAACTACATTGATTTACGTAAATATTATAGCTTAAAATTTTCTAACGCGCTTCAAAACCCAAAGGATGAGCTATACATTAGCCAATTTCAAGTTTTAACTTTATTCATCATTATAACTTAAATATGCTAATTTAATTCTAAACATTAAATCTACTTTCCTTTTTCTACTAAAGATTCATTAAATTGGAGTCTAGTTACTGAATTACCTAAGTCTAAACTTAGGAAAATATCTTTGGATCTAAAACACTAAACTTTGGCATGTTAGCCAAGAATTCATTTATACTTCATAAATCCTATTTAATCATTCTCCATCACATAATCATTTACAAAACCCTTTAATCCAATTTCTTATCATTAAATCCTTTAATCCATGATTTAGGAAAATAATTTGAAACATTTTGTTCCATTGGTGATGTTAAAAACCGTGAGCCTCCATAGGTTCTTTGGAACCTTTATACAACTTATCAACATGTGACTTATATCCTACTTAATACAATAAATCAACATGCTTCAAAATCACATAACCAAACATATAATCAAAGCTATAACACATACCAACCAAAAATTATCACAAACAAAGTAAGCTATAAATCACACAAGTGAATAAATCCTTATGGATTTTCCACCACAAACTAGCCACTTCCTCACCACCAACATATGGTTAATGAGGTTAATCCCCCTCTTACCTCAAAGAAGAAAAAAATCCTCCAAGTAGCTTCCTCCGAGGAATTTCGTGTAGCTTCCCAAGAACACCCTAACAAACTTTCGAAGTAGAAAACTCAAGCTTGGTTTCCAAGCACAAGATGGATGAACTAGCTTATGTTCACAACATGAAAAGTGTTTAGGATGGTGTTTAGGTTTAGGAAATCAAGTTGGATGAAATTTTGGAAGCTTGGATGTTGGTGTTGGGTATAAAGGTCGTGAGCTTGAAGATGGAGAGAAATGGAGTTCTTTGTTGTATTTTGAGAGAAAGAGAAGCTTATGGATTCAAAGTGAGATAGAAATGAACACTAAACACCCTCCCCCTCTAGTGATTTCCATGAGATGTGTAGGAAAGGAGAGTCAAGAATTTTTGCTACCAATTATGACTATCACATGGTTAATGTCACTAACTTGTCATGCTTTGTTCGTGTAGATTTCTATTAGTTTAGACAAATGAATCACCTAATTCTAGATGATCCATGAACTTTCCCAACCGTGGAGCTCCAAGGAAAAGCTAACAAGATTATAATTCAATTGATTCCTAACTAAATTAGGCTAACTTAGTTAGATTTCCTAGTTTCTTTGCTAACTATCTAGTTACTTAAGTGTGACTAACAAGTCTTCTAGAAGACTCTAGATCCTCCCAAAACTGTGAAGCCCTAAGGAGAAACAAACTAAGTTTGTTCCATTTAGTTACTTCCTAGGCTTTATGCTACCTTAGTTTAAGTTATCTAGTTTCATCTAGTTACATAGTTAACTAGTTTAGCCATTTTCGTTGACCATACTCTATTGGTTCTCATCAAGTTTCAATTATTCTAATTGGTTCATAAAACAAGACATTAAAACTTTCTCTCAAGACTATTATCTAATGGATAATAGTTACTGAAATTATTACCCAATGGACAGAACATACTACTCACAAGTCAGTAAATATTTATCCACTGAATAACAAAATATAGAATATTTTTATTTCACAGATAAATTCTAAAAATTAAAAGATCATGACACGTATCTCTCAGATTCGAGTTTAGCAAGAACTCCTGGCTCCGAATAAATCAGTAAATATTTTTCCCGACCCAAAAATTATTATTTGCCTGACCCGAAATAAATCAGACACAATGATCAAAAGTAATCACAGAACAGTCAAAATAAATTTACAACACACAGAAATCACAAAATAGTACAAGTCAATCATTACTATAAAATAGCAAATTTTGGGGTGTTACAACAGCACTCCTAACACACCCGTTCTAATACGGTACCTTAAGTCAGTTGTGTTAAAATTTCATAATCCCAAATATATTTATTTTTACTTCTCTTAAAAATACTTTGTAACTATTTATTTTATTATTTTTTTAAGAATGAAAAGAAACAAACCAATTGTGAAAATTTAATTTTTGGCATGAACGAAATAGAAGCTCTACTCCTACAAATCCTCTGGTGCAATGATGAACTCAAAGTCACGTAGTTCTGTAAAAAATGGAATGGTTATTTTTAATTTTTTGAAAAGATTTATTTAAATAAAAAATAATTTAATTTTTATGTTAAAAAAATTCTAAATCATCAAGTTGTCATAACTTAGATGATTATAAAAGTTATGAGATTAACAAGTTATCACAACTCAGCTAATCCCATTTTATTATTGAATTAATTTTAAAATAAAAAAAAGTTTACAAAAAAAACTAATAAATAAATAAATAAATAAACCAAACTAACAAATGAATATGTTAAAATGAATAACACATGTATATAATAAAAAATAATAATAATAAAAGAGAAAAAAAAAACTTACCTCCAAGGCATATAAAATGCTATGCTGAAAGAAGTTGGTGCACAGGACCCCATATGTTTTCTCGAATCAAACTTTGAAAAGCAACCCGCTTGCAAGAAATTTTTTTTACTAAAGTCCTCGAGCTTTTATCTTTAGTATTAAGCCAAAGTGTGTAAATTTTTCTGGATGTCAAAACAATTGAGAATCACCCCTTTATATAGGAGGAGGGGAGGGAGAAGGAGC
Source organism: Ormosia emarginata (assembly GCA_029884605.1). Classification (NCBI taxonomy): domain Eukaryota; kingdom Viridiplantae; phylum Streptophyta; class Magnoliopsida; order Fabales; family Fabaceae; genus Ormosia; species Ormosia emarginata. Next base: position 4,993,403 of record JAQQTP010000056.1, on the reverse strand, counting down.
ATGACTTCTCTAATATGAGACTTAATGATACAATGAATCTAGACACTTTAGTTTTTTTCAAATTTATTCTTTTTCCTTTTTTCCTTTCCTCTTTTTTATTTTTTTTAGATTTTCATTCATTTTTTTCATGTTTTAGATTTTTTACTAGAGTTGCGCTTTGTAATTGTAATTAATTTTTTTAATTTCTTTGATGACCTGGACAAAATTGGGTGTTCACACCTAACCTATTTTTCAAAGCATCATAATAAACTTCAAAGTTTTCTCATGGGTCTGGAATCACTAGCACAGGTGTAGTGGTCAATTTCTCTTTTAGCTCTTGGAAGTTATTCTCACACTTCTGGGTCCACTCAAAAGTGATGTCCTTCGTAGTCAACCTAGTTAAAAGCAAAGCTATCTGAGAAAAATATTTTATGAATCTTCTGTAATACTCAGCTAAACCCAAGAAACTCCTAACCTCAATTACGGTGGTATATCTCTCCCATCACAACATTGCCTCTATCTTACTAGGATCCACTGATATCCCTTCTCTAGAGATCACGTGTCCTAAAAACTACACCTCCTTCATCCAAAACTTGCATTTTGACAACTTGGCAAACAATTTCTTTTCTTTCAGGATTTCTAGAATCATCCTAAGATGTTCCTCAGTTGCCTTTGAATAAATGAGAATATCATCTATAAAAACAGCCACAAATTTATCAAGGTATAGTCTAAAAATCTTGCTCATATAATCCATTAAAACAATAGGTACATTTGTCAGACCAAAGGACATTATAAGGTACTCATAGTGCCCATATGTAACACCCCAAAATTTGCTATTTATTAGTAAATGTCTGATTTTACTGTTTTGTGAATTCTGTATGCTGTAAATTTATTTTGACTATTCTGTGAATGTTTTTGATCATTGTGTGTGATTTACTCCAAGCTATGAAAATAAAAAATTTCAGGCCAGGAAAAATCTTTGATGATTTATTCGGAGTCGGGGGAGGTTACTAAATCCGAATCTGAGAGGCACAGTTCTCAATTTTATAATTTTTAGAATTTATTTGTCAAATAAAAAATTTTCGTGTTTTATTATCTAGTGGACAGTACTTACTGACTTGCGAGCAGTAGTGTTTGCCCATTGGGTAATAGTTTCTGTAACTATTGTCTATTGGACAATAGCATTTAGAAAAAGTCTTGATGACTTATTTTGTGAACCAATTAGAAGACTTGAAACTTAATGAAAATCAATGGAATAAAGTCAACAAAAATGGCTTGACTAGTTAGCCATGAAACTAGATGAACTAACTGGATAACCTAAGCATAATTGGAATGGAATTGAATCAAAACTTGGTTAGCTTCCTCCTTTGAGTTCCACAGCCAAGGAGAGTTCATGCACTCTCTAGAACTTGTGATTCACTTCCATGACTCTTAAAGTTTAGCCAATAGAAAACCAAGTGACTAAAGCATGATAATTTTGTGACATAAGCCATGTGTTAATCATAAATTTGTTGACAAAGTTTTGACTCTCCTTTTCTATGCACTTCCATGGCAAGCACTAGAGAAAATAGGATATTTTCATTTCATTTCATTCCTATCACTTTTGGTGACTTAAGCTTTTCTCTCCATTCTCTTTCTTCCAAACTCAACAAAAACTCCATTCTTTCTCCTTCATGAAGCTCTTGGCCAGCCACCTTAGAAACACCCTCCAAGCTTTCAAAATTTTATCAAACCTCATTTCCTAAACCTAAACACTATTCTAAGAACTTTTCATTTGTGAACAAAGCCTAGTTCTTTCATCTACTACCTTTAAAATCAAGCTAGAGTTTTCTATTCTACAAGGTAAAATTCGTGTTCTTGTTTCTAAGTTTGATTCTTGAATTTCTAAATCATGATTGATCCATGGTTTATTATTTTCAAGCTTTGTTTGTGACTTTGGTTTAGTTTAAGTTTGTTAGGGTTTTCTTGGAGTGATTCATGAAATCTATAGGAGACCAACCAAGAAGGATTTTTGTCTTCCTTAAGGTAAGAGGGAGATTAACCTCTCAATCATGTGTTGATGGTGAGGAAATGGAATTGTTTGTGGTGAAAAATTCATAAGGATTTATTCACTTAATTGTTTAAAGTTTTCATTATTTGTGATGGTTTTGATTGGTATGCTTTATAGTTTTGATTATATGCTTAAATATGTGATTATGAAAGCATGTTGATGATTGTATAAAGTAGGATGTGATTCGCATGATGAGGAATTGTATGAATGTTCCAAAGAACCCTAGAGGCTCACAGCCTCAACATCAATTTTTGAAGCAACATGTTCTAAATTATATCACTAATATGGATTAAGTGATTTAATAAACAAGAAATTGGATTAAAGGCTTTTACAAAGAATAATGAGATAATAAATAAATAAATATCATTTATGAAGCATAAATAGATTTTTGGCCAACATGTCAAGGTTTGGTGTTTTAGATCCAAAATTATTTTCCTAAGTATAGACTTAGGTAATTAATTAACAATAACTCAATTTAATGGGTTTTTAGAAGTAAACTAAAATTTTAGAATTAAATTAGTGTAATTAAGTTATGATGAGAAATAAAATTTAAACTTGAAATTTACTAACGTATAGCTCACCCTATGGGTTTTGAAGCACGTTAGAGAATTTTGAGCTGTAATATCTAATTAAACCAAGGAAGTGTAATTTTTGTAAGAAATAGTAGAATAATGTTACTTAAAGGATTTTTAGTGAGAAAATATTATAAATAAGGCCAAAATGCCTACAGTATGTAGAAAGTCTTAGAAATGAGTTTAGAAAGCTAAAAAATATTTTACGCAAGTAAATAATATTAGAAAAATCTTAGCGATTTCAAAATAGTGATTTTTAAGTTATGCGATTGAGAAAATGTTTAAAATCTCTACGCAATTTCAAAAACATTTGAAAATATTTCTGTGATTACAAAAATGTTGAAAAATACTTGCGCGATTTGAAAACATAAGAAAAATATTACGCAATTGTGAAATTGCCATAAAATGTTTATGCGATTGGAAATAACAGCAGTTTGTTGTCAGGCTGTTGTGGTGAGCCCTATTGTGTTGAAAAGTGATATAGCCAAGTGATGGCATGTGTATGTGAAAATAGTGATAATGATATTTGTATGTGCATTTAAGTCATACATCATGCATTGAAAAACATGTAAAGTTTTGTTAGTAAGGGCAAGTTGCCTAAGAGTTGAATTTACACCTTTGTGCAGGTGAGAATTGTGTAGTTATGATCAGTTATTGATCTTGGAGGCGTCAAGGCACAGAATGTCATTTGTGGCCAGATGGTAGCACCTCTGCGCCGTGGTATCTGATGCAAACACACTAATGATCTTGACGGAGTTACTACTCTTTTCATGGTTGGTTGAGAATGCCCTGTATAAGCCGTTTTGCGCAATTTGATATAATATCTTGGCACATGATTTGGGACTGACATTATACAGACATGTACTCCTGATCTTTCTCTCCAAAATTGTGATTAGCTCCATGGAGTAGGAATTGGTTTGTGTAAATATGCATAGTTAGTCTATAAATTAATGTGACATTAATGTTATCTGATATATTATCTGTGATGTGATAACATGACTTGATGTGTTAAATATTGTATCTATATATTTACTGTCATTTGTTATACTACCATACTGGTATTGATGTAGGGGATCCCACCTCTTTGTTATATTGTTCTGTTTTATTGTGTATGTTTAATGAAGATCGTCGAGATGATGAGGCAGGAAATTCTATTTTCCACACTTGATAGTTTTTCCTTGTATTTGCCTTTATGGCAGTGAGGCATCAAGTGCTTAGTTTTGTTACAGTACAGTTCCATGGGGGAACTGATGCTTGGAGGTTTGATATGGGTAATGAACTTTTTGTGTATACCAGGGACTTGACTATGAATCTTAGTGGGACACGTGATGGAGTTCCAGTCATGTCAATGAATGTTTCCATTCGTTTGGAGTTCTTGATGCTTATTCAAGAGCTCTGGGGTGGTAGTGTCTATACCCCATAGAAGGATTCAATGGTGTCGTCTGCTAGGACGCTAGCCCGACGTGTGTTATATCTGCCAGGGTTTTTTGATGATGATACTAAGGAGGAGGAGGATCCTATCGAGGGCCCAAATCCTTAGTCTTTAGAAGTTCTAGTTAAGCAGTTTATGTTTTGATGTATAGGATGTACATATTTATCTTTTGGGAGTACAATGTATTTATGTAAATTATTTGTGAACAAGGTTTCAGTATCTATATATATTATAATGTGTTTTATTCTATTATAATATCATACTCATGTTTTATTTATTTTCAGTTATCCGCAAATAAAATTTTGAAATTAGTGTTTTTACAAGATTAATTCTTTTACAACTTGGGTAAGTTTTATTAGTATTAGTCTTAAATATGACACCCTATGGTGGGTGTTACACCATACCTGGTCCTAAAGGCAGTCTTAGGAATATCTTCTTCTTTGACTCTAATTTGATGGTATCCTGACCTTAAGTCAATCTTTGAAAACATTGCATCTCCCCTCAACTGGTCCATCAAATCATATATCCTAGGCAGTGAGTATTTGTTCTTAATTGTGACCTTATTCATTTGTCTATAATCCACATATAGTCTCATGCTACTATCTTCTTTTCTACTAAGAGCATAGGGGCTCCCCAAGGTGAGATACTAGGTCTAATAAACTTTTTATCCAATAACTCATCTATCTGTTTCTCAAGCTCAGAGAGTTCTATAGGGCACATCCTATAAGGTGCTATGGAGATACGCCCTATTCCTGGCACTAAGTCTATAGTAAACGTAATCTCTCTCTCTCAGGTAGAAGTTCACTCACTTCATCTGGGAAAACCTTCAGGTATTCTCTTACCACAAGTATACTCTCCAAACTTTGTTCCCTTTCGAAATTCAATGAAAGAGGAGAACATAGCCTTGAGCCCCCTCCACTAGGTGGTTGACAACTTGGTTGGCACTCAGATACATCGATTCAAAAGATAGGTTTGTAGAAGGAAGGTTAGACATAAACACTAAGGTTTTATCTAAACAGTTCAAAACAACATGGTTTGCTAACAACCAACCCATTCCCAAAATGATGTCTAAATCAACAAGGGATAAACATATAAGATTCACTAGGAAGTTTCTATTTTCAACAGTTACCTCAGTTTATATATATTTTGGAAGTTGTTACAGGTTTTCCCGTGGGCACATAAACTTTCAAGTCATAGGGGAGGTTAGAAATAGACAAATCTAGCATCCTCACACAGTCATAAGAAATGAAAAAGTGAGAAGGTCTAAAATCATATAATACAGTCAAAAGTTTATTTTTAACAATGCACTTACGCTGTATTAGATCAAGAGATTGGGCTGCTTCCTTGCCACTCAAAATGAAAACTCTTCCTTGGGTTAGTGGTCTGGGAACTTCTGCTCCTTGCCTCTGGGGACAGTTCCTAGCATAGTGTCCCTTCTTGTCACAGTTGAAGCACTCCATCTGATTAATCCTAAAAACTCTATCTTCGTGGTACCCCTCACACTTCGGACACAGTGGTCCTTTATCTTCTATTTAGAGATGTTTCCCTTTCCCTTGTCGATTCTTGAACTTAGAGAACTTCTTTTTGGAGTCATCATCTATCTTCTTTCTCTTTTGAAAGGCTTGAGGCTTCTGCTCTTGTTATGGCCCTAGTGATGCTGGTCTCAAGCTATTCAACTCTACTATTCTGCATTTATGCACCAGAGTATGGAAATCTCTGATCTCAAGAGGCCTTACCATCTTCCTCACCTCATCCCTTAGTTCGGACTCAAACTTTACACATTTCTAACTCTCATTTGGATTATGCCGAAAGTAAGAAGAAAACTTTGACAGCTCATCAAATCTGGTCACATATTGTCCCACAACCATGTTTCTGTGCTCCAACTTCAGGAATTCCAACTCTTTCACTTCTTACAAGTTCCTTCGAAAATACTTATCCAAGAAAGCCTTCTTGAATACCTCCTAAGTCATCTCTATCCTAATTGCCTCTGTAATTCTTTTTGTGTCATTCCACCAATACTCGGCTTCCCCCTTCAACATGAAGGAAGCAAAAGACACCTTTTGGTCATCAGTGCATCTCATCACTATAAAGATATTCTCTAACTTTCTCAACCATCCCTCCACCTTAGCTAGATCATACTCTCCTTGGAATCATGGAGGGTTGGTCTTCCTAAACTTTGAAAGGTCATGGAAATCTTGATTTCTCACAACCGGTGCTTCATTCTCTTATTGTGGATGGGGGTTATTACTGTAACGCCCCTTTTTGGGAGGGAACGTTACATTGTCAAATAAAATAAAATGCGGAAATTGAATAAACAACGATTAAGACCCGGTTCATTTTAATTAATTAATGTTTAACCATGTGAGCAAACTTGGCAATATTTTTTTTTTATAATAATAATAATAATGATACTGCGGAATGTGAATAAAGGAACGAATAAAACAATACATAGAAATTTGCACCTGAATAGCATGCATATATATATCTAGAGTTTAATACAACTGTTTCATAAATACAAGCCTGGCCATCATCAAAAAGCAAAACTATACCCACCCCAGGAAAACATGCATATACAAAATGTACAAATTTCAACCAAAAAGAAAATACATCGAGGCCCCAAAATAAAAACACGCGGCCCATCGGTAGCCACCAATGATCATCGACCCCTCAGATAAAAAGGGACCGATTCAGGATCATCAGGAGGACCCTCATCAGGATCTTCCTCATCCGAGGACTCATCCATAGGAACCACGGGGCGCGGGACGGAGCCCGTGCGGTGGAATCAAACGAATCCTCCCGCGGAGTGTAATAACGGAACCCCACATCTCCCGATAGGCAGGTAAAACTCCGGCGTAAGCGAGGTAGCAAGTGAGGACAGGAGCCTCATGACGTCTCCAGGCAAGTGCTATCGACACGTCTCCCACATACACGCAGCGGTCGGAGTTCAGGTTGATGTGCCAGCACTCCGGCCCTCCAAAGAAGGTCAGACGCACATCTCCCAAGAATCCGCGCATACGTGCAGACATCGTCGCAGTAGAAGTCAGTCTTGTGCAGGCCAGAAGCCGGGGAAAGCAGGCTCTTCTGTCTCTTCACCGTCGTCTTTCGATCAAAGACAAGGTGCACATAAACAACAAATAATGGAAGCACAGGGGAAGAGGTAAGATATCCTACCATCAATACCAATACAGCAACCAAGAACCGAACGACGCATAACGCCCACGTAGCATGTAAAGGCAATAAATAAGCTTTTAAACAGATAACCAGTCAGGCAATCATTAACAAAGGTAATGAATAATTCATAAAATCCAGGCAGTTAAATTCAGACAGTCAAATATTGTGTAAACAGTAATTTTCAGATGACAGAATATTCCATGATGCATGGACTCAAATATTCAATTTCCTACTCCATGGAGCTAGACTCAAACAGTCGGAGAGAAAGATCAGGAGACATGTCTGTGACTCGGCTGCCGAGGCCAGTGCTATCAATAATTTTTCTCGTGCACAATCATGGCATTGCACAGACATTCTACACTAGATCACGATATAGGACAGTGTCAAGTCCGGATCGTCGGTGCGTTTGCATCGGTTTGCCCCACGGGCAAAGGAGCTACCAACTACCCATTGTGGAGGACCCGCACCCCGACGCCCCCAAGGTCATAACAAGACCCACACTTGTCTACTCCCACCCGCACTAAGGTGTGTTCAATCTCCTAGGCAACTTGGCCTTACACACTTCCACAAGGACATTCACAATGCATAGGACTCTATGCATGAACAGTATGATCCACAATTTCATACAATAGCATAATATACCACATTTGATCAAGAGAGTGCAATAAGCAAATTTGCATCCAAAAAGAACCCAATATCAACATAATATCAATTTATAATTCAAGGAACATATTTTAGGTCCATTATGGATTTCTAAAATCTCCAAGTCTTATGAAAATTATCTCATTGGTTCATTAAGGTTTATGAAATCCTTAATCTCTTGTATTCTTTGATTACTTGTAATCCGAGTAAGGGGTTATGGAATCTTAACCCAAATTTTCACCTAGAGGCCGTGGCCTTCCCAAGGTTTCAAATATATCATGTTCACATCATTAGGTCCATTTACTTGTTATTTTAATCCAAGTTATTTGATTCTTATAATTACCTTCCAAGTTTAGCTTATCTCCTAAGTCTTAACCACAATTCGTCATAAAAATTATTGTTGCAAGTTTCCTACTATTTAATCTACGTTTTGTTAATTGATTAATTCAAGTCTTGACTTCTCAAATTTGTCATCTTTTCCCCTCATTCAAGCCCTCAAAACCGTGGCACACCATAGGGTCCTAGGTTACCAATTTTCTTCTCACTAGTTTAGTCTTCCTTTACCTAATTTGCCTAGCATTATTCTTGACACAATGTTAACCAAAATTCTGCTCCCAAAACAGCCCAAAACCGTGGCACTCACCAAGGTCCAACAACCAGAATTTTGTCCACTTGAATCAACCTTAACTACTTGATTTAATTAGCCTTGCATTGGTCAAAATTTAAGCATCATTTCCATTCATTTTCCAGCCCAAAAACAGCCCAAAAACAGCCCCAAAACCGTGGCACATTCAGGGGTCCAGCAACCAGAATTTCCAACAAGCAAACATGGATTTCAATCACAAAATTACATGAATAATTAACCACTCAATCAACTACTCAAAGCTAAATTAAGATAACATTCAAGAAACCAATTTCAAGCAATTTCAAGAACAACCACCATGTGGTTTTTCTTCCAAAAATCAAATACAAGATTCCTAGTTGCTAAAGAGGTTGAGGAGGATTAATCTTCCTCTTACCAAGATGAAGAACCAAGAAATTCCAAGAAGCACTTGATTTTCGGATTTGAAGCTCAAAAACCCTAGAAAATGGGGTCCAAGTTAGAACAATGTAATGGTGTGAAAAAGAAGAAGAAAATGACCATTAAATCAAGAGGAAACCAGAAACGAAAATGGGAGGGGAGGTCTGAAATTTTTCAGCCATGGGAGCTCACCTTCAAAGCTTGAGAAATGGTTGAAGATGGAAGCTTTCTTGAAAACTCCAAGCACAAAAGATGATGAGAAGGAGTAGGAGATTAAGAAAACATGGTTGAAGTAAATTTTTATGAAGGTTGGGGTTTCTTGAGGTGGCTGGCCGTGTGGTGTGCTGGAAGAGGAAGAAAGAAATGGTTGAAGAGAGAAAGGAGAAGAAGAAACGTAAAAGGAAGAAGAAATGGTGCTTTTGGGATGTAAATGAGTTAAATGAATTATTTGGATAATTCAAATCAATTCATTCACCTTTTTGGGCTGCAGATCACGTACATGAGAGAGAGAAATGGGTGACAAAAATTGGCTTCCTTTGGAAGCTACACATGTGGTCAAAGCTTGGGGTCAAAGCTTCTTAAGGAAGCTTGAATATTTAACTATTAAATTTGAATTAAAGTGATTTGATTAGACATAAGGTAGATTACATTAGGGTAATGTGATAGTATTTTTATTACACACTATTATCCAATGGATAATAGTTACAGTCGACGGAAGTCAGTATTTAATTAATCTGACAGATGAATTTTTCGCTGTATTGATTTAAATGTATTTGTTAAGATTTCTCGAAAATTGTGAAACCTCGTAAACTGTGTCAAGCCTCGGGTTTAGTAAGATCCCCCGTCGACATGTCCATAGTCCAAGGTTCTCAGAGAAAACATTGCGTTTCTCTCGATTCTAACTCAACAATGCAAGACGCAAAACGAGGAATATATTAAAATATTCGACAATTCTAAAATTCCCAGAAAATTCTCAAAAATTGCAAATATTATAAAACGACTATCCGTCATATAATTTTCCAATTTTTGAAGCACTACAGTCATTTTCACGACTCTGCTCGAGTTTCACGTAAAACGAGAAATATATTAAAATATTCGTCGTTTTCGAAAAATTCCAGAAAAATTCTCATAAATCACAAATATTAGAAAATGACTATTCATGGTGAAATAATCAATTTTCGGAGTGTTACACCGGTCTCAAGCAATTCTCAAATTGTGCACGCAAAACGAGGAATATATTAAAATATTCGTCGTTTCCGAAAAATTCCAGAAAAATTCCTAAAAATCAAGAATATTATAAAACGATGATTCATGATCAAATATGCATTTTTCGGAATGTTACAATTACCCATCCTTTCCAGCACTCTGTTAGTGACTGCTGCTTGCTCCTTCATGGCCGCAACCATCTCTCTTTGTTCCCTTATAACAATAGTCATCTCTTTAAACATCTCCATCATATCTGACGTGCTATCACTAGTAGACGCTCAATCTCCTTGTGTTCGCCTGGATGATGCCATAGTCCCTGTACACACAGAACATTTCATATTGAGTTGATCAACCTCAATACTTATGTAACAATGTAACAATAATCATTAACATACATACTTAAGGCTGCAATGTAATTCTACCTATACATCTTAGTATCAAGATAAGAAAATGCATCACATTCATGTTAAAAGCATAACTAGTCCGTACCTGGGCTCAACAGGATGAACTTACTCTTATACCAAAATGTAATGTCCTAATACTACTACTAATGCATATCCAGAATTATGCATTAGAGATCATATTAGAGTACGTCATTTAGATCAATATCAAATTTTCCTAAAGAAATATACTTTTGATATACAAAATATGAGCCTGAAGTGGAAGTACATAATACATAACAATAGAATTATGTCATATACAAATAGTAATTAAGGTACATCAAAATATATCAGATACATCATTTGCCTCTAAGGCACAAAAATAGTATACCACCATATGCAAAAGTCTAATCAAAATAATCAAAAGATCTTAAGATCAGGTTCTCCTTCTCCTCTGTAGTCTGTACGAAGATATCCTGGAATCATTATGGAAATCAAAGAAATGGGGTGAGAATCTCACAATTCTCAGTAATCATTTTAAAATCGTGTCATCATAATCATTCCAATTGTTTTGGGGAAAAACCATTTCAAATCTTTATACCCAGTGGAAAGGTGGCTAAAGCCAAATCAAGTCCTTTCCCTTCCCAAAACAGAGTTTCACTTTATATCATTTATCAAAAAATCCTTTTAGTAATGAAATCAATCATCAAATCTTATCAAAATCTCAAATCATATTTAGGAAATCCATTCAAGATAAACTCATACAATAAGCTATCTTACAATGGTCATCTATCAATCATTATCATCAATCATCAATAATCTTTTTATCAAAGTGGTATGGAGGGAATTATCCATCTTCACAATATCATTCACTTGGTAGTAGTTTGCTTTTAGATTGGTGCACTTTAACCTATTTACTACGATCTATTTTCACACAGAGCTACTCCGAGTAACTCATATCAAGTCCATAACAAATGACGGAATAATATATCCTTATATAGAGTTATGAGTAGAGAAGAAATTATTCGTCCTCAACTACTTTGATAGGGAGGGTATCATCCTTCCTCACACTATCTCTAATCCAAGAATACCTTAAGTGGAGAGGGAATTATCTGTCCTCAACATCAATCACTCAAGTGGTAAGGAAATATCCATCCTCAACCACCATTTCCAAGTCTCACCCTAAGACCAAGGATATCCTAGATAATGGGTTACTCATGAAAATCAATCGTTAATCAGCAATCTTATCTTGTGTAATACCCCAAAATTTGCTAATTTACAGCAATGTCTGAATTGTACTGTTTTGTGTTTTATGTGTACTATAAATTTATTTTGACTGTTCCGTGACTGTATTTGATCTTTGTGTGTGATTTACTTTGAGTCAGGAAAATAATAATTTTCTGGGCGGGAAAAATCTTTATCTGACTATTCGGAGCTGGGGGATCTTACTAAACCCAATTCCGAGTGATACGTGTGTCGATCTTTTAATTTTTAGAATTTATCTGCGAAATAAAATAATTTATATTTTAATATTATTTTATTATCTGTTGGACAGTACCTACTGATTTAAAAGCAGTAGCTTCTACCCAGTGGACAATAGGAACCGAAAAAGTCTTTGTGACTTACAGTTAAGTGAACCAATAGGAATTAGTCAACGATATTGGCTTGAATTTCCTAAGCCAATGGTTAGTAGTCAACAAAAGCGGTTGGACTAGTTAGTTTAGTAACTAGAAAACCTAACTAAGTTAGCCTAAACTTAACTAAACTAATCTAAAAAACCTAAGTAGTAACTATAGAGCCTTAGTTGCAAGAAGGTTCTAGCATATTCAAGAAATGGAGGAGTCATTCCTAAGTAACTAGATGATTAGCCAAGTAACTAGGAAATCTAACTAGATTTACTTAAACTTAACTAGGAAACCAAATGAACCAAAACTTGGTTTGCTCTCCCATTGAGCAATTCAGTTAAGGCACCTACAAGAAGCATCAAGAACAAAATGACTCAAGTATCTAAGCATATAAGAAACAAGCTTGGAGGCAAAAGATCAACCATTGAGTTCATCTAAGGACATTAGGAGGTCTTGAGTGGTTAAACAAAGTGGCCACCTCCTTTGGGAGCTCCACGACCATAAGGCTCTAGGAAGAGCTATGGATGACACTTTGTTAGTTCATTCCAACTTCATTCATTTTCTAAAGCAAGTTTCACCAAAATTCTCTCATTTTCCTCCTTGTGAAGCTCACGGCCACCTCACCATAGACTAACCTCCACTCTTCTATAATTTCATCCAACACCACTTCTTAAACCTAAACACCATTCTAAACATCTTTGATGTTATAAGTTTCTTCAAAATCATTCATCTTGTGCTTGGAAAACAAGGTTGAAGTTTCTTCTACACAAGGTAAAAATCCTTGTTTCTTGTTTCTAAATTGATTCTTGAAGTTCTAAGCCATGATTGATCCATGGTTTTTCTTTTTCAACCATAGTTTATAACTTTGTAAATTGTTTAAGCTTATTAGGATTTTCTTGGAGGTTCACAAAATCACTAGGAAAGCATCCAAGAAGGATTTTGTCTTTCTTAGAGGTAAGAGAGAGATTTAATCTCATCAACCATGTGTTGGTTGTAAGAAAATGGATGTGTTCGTGGTGAAGAATCCATAAGGATTCATTCACTTGATTGTTTAAATTTTTCCTATTTGTGGTGATTTTTTATGCAAGCATGTCTATAGCTTTGATATATGTTTTAATATGTGTTTATGAAGGCGTGATAGTTATTTTATGTATTAGCATGTGAATAACATAAAAAGGAGTTGCATGAGGGTTCCAAAGAACCCATGAGGCTCACGGTTTCACCACCACAAAGAGAACTAAGATGTTCTCAAATATTTTTCTAATCATGGTTTAATTAATTTAATTGGATTAATGATTTTTACAAGGACTTAGATAATAGAAAAATAATTTAAAGATGATTTATAGAGAACATAGTGAATTTCGGCTAACATGCCATTTATGATATCTTTGATCCAAAGTTATTTTCTAAGTGGGGGCTATGTAAGTAATTTAATTGAGAATTCAATTTAATGAAGTTTAGAGAATAAAATAAAGTAAAGTTATTTTAGAGCTTAATTAGAGGAATTAAGTGCGGATGAGAAATAAAATAAATACTTAAAAAGTACTAACATATAACTCACCATTTGGGTTTTGAAGTGTGTTAGCAAGTTTCGAGATGTAAATATTAGTTAAATTTATATATGGTAATTTTTAAAAGGAAACAGTAGAAAATACTACTTAAAGGATTTTCAAAAGGAAATGTTGTAAATCAAGCTAAAAATAAATATATACAGTTTCAAAAATTAATTTAGAAAGTAAAGAAATATTCTACGTAGTTGAAAAATATAAGAATACTTTACGCGTATTTAAAATAATGATTTTTAAACTATACAATTGAGAAATTATTTAAAAATGTTATGCGATTGAGAAAATGATTTAAAAACGCTACGTGATTGCAAAAACGTCAAAAAATATTTACGCAATTTGAAAACATTGGAAAAAGGTAACAAGATTGTGAAAACGTAATAAATAATTTACGCGATTGAGAATAACAGCAGTTTGCGGTTGGGTTAAAGTGGTGGACCCAGTTATGTTGAAATATGGTACTGCCAAGTGATGGCGTGTGGTTGTGAGAAATAACAGTATTGTGATATGTGTATTTTGGCTTATGCACCATGCATAGAGAAATGTGTCAATTTGGTTGATATTGGCAAGTTGCCTAAGAGATGAATTATACCGCAGTACGGGTGCGATAGGTGTAGTGTTGTTCATTGAGTGAACTTGGAGGTGTTGGTATGCGAAGAATTCCACATGCAGACAATTGGTAGCTCCTCTGGGCCATGGTACCAAGCAACACACTAGCGATCTCGACAAAGTACTATTCTTAATCACGATCTAGTGAAGACTGTCTGGTACAATGCTTGTTGTACACGACGTTTAGACTGTGTGGTACTTGGCTGAGGCAACCGAAGCTACGAACAGACCTTCCAGATCATTCTCTCTGACGGTTGTGGTTAGATCCATGGAGTAGGAACGAGTCTATGTACATCTGCATATGTGGTTTGCATCATAATGTGATATTTATATTTGGTCTGAGATATTATGTATGATGTGATGATATGATTTGACATATTAAATGTTATATCTGTATGTACTGTCATTTTCTATACTGCCATGCTGGTAATGATGCAGATTATCTCATCTCTTTGTATGCATTTCTGTATTATTATTTATGTTCGGTAAAGATTGTGAGGAAGGCGAAGAGGAGCAACCTCCTTATTGTCAGTACGAGGAGGAACAGCATCCGAGTGATTAGTGTGAAGAGGGCGAGCCTCTAGATCATCCATATTGTTTGGATTGACTCTGACACGTTATGACACTACTGAGTTTTCTGGGGTTCGTGAAACTAGAGTTTCATGGGGGTTCCGAGGCTTGGCATCTATAAGCTGATAGGGAGACTGTGGTTTATGTGGGACGTTTGATTGTGTCCCTCAGTAGGGAATATGATGGAGTCCCTATGTTTTCTACGACTGTTTATGTACATTTGGAGTTGCCCTTGTCTATTAGGCATTATTGGGGTGGTCGTTTCCATGCCCCTAGTGAGCTTAGTAATGTGTCGACAGTACAGACTCCTGTCCATAGGGATACACGACATCTGGGGTTTCTGTCTTCCAATGATCTCCCAGAGGAGGATCCTTCGGAGGATCAGAACTTCTAGATGTGTACTTGGGGTAGTTTACAGTTTGTTATGAGTTAAACAGTTTACTGCTTTGCTAAACGGTTTGTAGTGTGTAATTATTTGTATCTTTAAAACAAAATCATATGTATAATTATGGTGTGTATTTAATAGTTTGTATTATTTCATATTCTCAGTATATTTTATTTAATGATATAATGTACAAAAACAAAATTTTTACAACTTATATTATTATATGTTAATAAATAATTTATAACTTGGGTAAGGTTTTATTATAATTGTCGTAAATGTGACATCTTAAGGAGGGTGTTACATTAGTTGGTATTAGAGCCTAAGTTAGAGTCTTTTGGGGTTTGTGGTTAGGTCTATTTTGCTTGTGTTGTGTGATTCTCTGTGATTTGTTTTCGAAAGGTTACATCTGACATTGTTTTGTCTTGTTTGATTGATTGAAAAAAGAAATGTCTCGTGGTAGAGGAACACGTGCAAACATGGGACATAATACTAATCCAATGACTGCAACTGCTGAGGCTTTGCAGCGTATGGCAGAAGTAATTACGTAGCAGAATCAACGAGCAGCGCAGCAACACAAGGCGACTGCTGATGCCCAAAACTTATCGAAGTTTCGACGCAATAACCCGTCGCAGTTTGGAGACGAGTTTGATTCGGAGAAGGCGAGTCTTTGGATCTAAGAACTGGAAAAGATTTTTGAAGGTATAGGATATACAAGTGATCGGAAAGTGACATATGCTATATTTATGCTAATGGAGGACAGTGAGAACTGGTGGAGAGGAACTCGATGATTACTAGAAGTTAAGGGAACCGAAATTACATGGGAGGTGTTCTGCGAAGTATTTCTAGAGAAGTACTTTTCGGCTAGTGCATGACATGCCAAGGAAATGGAATTTCTTGGTTTACGACAAGGTAACATGACTGTTAGTGAGTACGCAGCGAAATTTGAGAGCTTGTCACAGTTCTCAAGGTATTTCCAAATCCAGCCTGACAAGGAGTGGAAATGCCACAAGTTTGAAGAAGGACTAAGGGTAGAATTGAAAAGAGGAGTGCTGCCTATGAGAATGAATCAATTCCCTGCCCTATTGGATACATGTCGATGACTTGAGGAATTGGAGCTGTCACGAGATCCAAGGAATCGTAACTTTGGACTAACTAGGTTCTAAAGAGGTAGAAACAACAATAACATCCAGTTTCAACACAAACTATACTTGAGACCACCTGGGAATCAACCCCAACATTCATCTTTTGGGGGAAGTCCTAGTAGCAACAAGACTGGTCAAATCGTGGCGTTTACGCCAAGGTGTTTTAAATGTGGGAAGAGTGGTCACATATTAAGAGATTGTTCAATCAAGGGAACAATCTGGTTTAAATGTGGAAGGCCTGGACATGTTTCTAGGGAATGCAACTAACCAAAAAGAGAACCAATAATGAGTAACGTTCATGCTGCTCAGCCGCCGTCTGGAGGGCGAGTATACACGATGAGCGGAGTTGAAGCTTCGCAGTCCGAGGATCTTATTCAGGGAGAAGGTGTCGTAGTAGGTAATCTTTTGACTGTACTATATGATTCAGGTGCAATGCATTCATTTATTACATATGACTATGTGGATCGGTTGAAATTGCCTGTGTCTTCTCTAAGTTTTCAGTTGGTTATTTCTTCACCAATTGTTAAACTTGTTGTTACATCTAAAGGATGTTTGAATTGCCCTATTACAATTCATGATCGAGTATTTTCTTTTAATTTAATTTGTTTACCCCTCGTTGAAATAAATATAATCTTAGGAATAGATTAGTTATTTTCTAACCATATTCTACTAGACTATTCTAATAAGACCTTAGTTTTTCCTAAGGATGAGGATTTTGGATTTTTAACTACCGCTAAAGTCGAATCATTATTGAGGGATGGAGCTCAAGGATACATGTTGTTGTCTTCTTTAGAAGTCAAGAGTGAGAAAGATGTGAACGTTATTTCTATCGTTAACGAGTTTCCTGAGGTTTTCTCGATGAGGTACTCAGTTTACCACCGAAAAGAGAGATAGAGTTTTCTATCGATCTTATACTAGGAGTAGGTCTTATTTTGATTGCACCATATCGGATGTCGCCATCAGAATTAGTGGAGTTGAAGAAACAATTGGAGGAACTATTGGAAAATTTTTTTGTAAGATCGAGTGTTTCACCATGGGGAGCACCAGTACTGCTAGTTAAAAAGAAGGATGGAACGTCTCGTCTTTGTGTGGACTACCGTCAACTGAACAAGGTCACGATAAAGAATAAGTACCTACTTCCAAGGATTGATGATTTGATGGACTAACTAAAAGGAGCACCTGCTTTCTCTAAAATAGATCTATGATCAGGTTATCATCAAATTCGTGTCAAGGTAGAGGATATATCTAAGACAGCTTTCTGAACTCGTTATAGACATTATGAGTATCAAGTGATGCCGTTCAGAGTGACGAATGCTCCTGCTATATTCATGGATTACATAAATAGGATCTTTTGTCTATACTTAGATAGATTTGTCGTTGTCTTTATCGATGACATTATGATCTATTCTCAAGGTCTAGAAGAGCATGCTAAACATCTCAGCATAGTTCTCCAAATTTTGAAAGAAAAGAAGGTCTATGCAAAGTTGGCGAAATGTGAATTTTGGTTAGAAGAAGTTTAGTTTCTGGGTCACGTGATTTCCAATGAAGGTATTACGGTGGACCCATCGAAAGTGGAAACCATTCTGCAATGGGAAAGGCCAAAGATAGTGACAGAGATCTGACGTTTTGTTGGATTGGCAGGATATTACCGAAGATTCATTGAAGGTTTCTCCAAGATAGCAGGACCTCTTATGCAACTCATAAGGAATAGTCAAGCTTTTGTTTCAACAAAAGAATGCGAAGAAAGTTTCTAGGAGTTAAAGAAGAGATTGACGACTGCACCAGTGTTGATTTTGTCAGATCCAAGCGAGACTTTCAAAGTGTATTACGACACTTCATACCAGGGATTAGGGTGTGTGCTAATGCAGAACAGAAATGTGGTAACTTATGCTTCAAGGCAACTAAAGGTACACGAAAGGAACTACCTGATGCACGATTTGGAACTAGTTGTAGTGGTTTTCACGTTAAAAGTATTGAGACATTTTCTGTATGGGGCCACGTTCAATGTCTTCAGTGATCATAAGAGTTTGAAATACTTGTTCGATTAGAAGGAGTTGAACATGAGGCAGAGACGGTGGCTAGAGTTTTTGAAGGATTATGATTTTCAGCTTCAATACCATCCAGGAAAGACGAATGTAGTGGCAGATGCCTTAAGTAGGAAGGTAATTTCTACCATGATGATAAAGGAAGAAGAATTGATCAATTAGTTTAGAGATTTGTGGTTGTCTGTGGAATTAGCACCAAGAAGGATTAGTCTAAATAGAGTTACTGTTTTGAATGACTTGTTGGAAGAAATCTGAAAAAAATAGGAAGATGATCCATTTTTGCAGAATGAGAAAGAATTTTTGAAGTAAGGTTATAAGGCAACGGTTGAGGAAGAATCTGATGGGGTTTAAAGATTTTAAGGAAGGATTTGTATACCTGATGATCTCGATCTTAAGCAAGCGATTCTTGACAAAGCTCATACTAGTAGGCTGAGTATGCATCCGAGGATGACTAAGATGTATCAAGATCTAAAGCGGATGTTTTGGTGGCCAAGGATGAAGAGAGATGTTGTGGAACGTGTGGTGTCTTGTCTGGTTTGTCAAAAGGAAAAAGTTGAATATTAAAGACCTGCCGGTATGTTATAACCCCTAACTCTTCCAGAATGGAAATGGGATAGTATCATAATGGATTTTGTTACCAGATTACCAA
Source organism: Ormosia emarginata (assembly GCA_029884605.1). NCBI lineage: Eukaryota > Viridiplantae > Streptophyta > Magnoliopsida > Fabales > Fabaceae > Ormosia > Ormosia emarginata. The sequence continues at coordinate 4,974,360 of JAQQTP010000056.1, read as the reverse complement.
AATCTAGGAAGGGTCATGATTCTATATGGGTTATAGTTGATAGGCTTACGGAGTCAGCGCACTTCTTGCCGATCAATATCAAGTATTCATTGGAACGATTGACCCAGGTGTACATTAGTGAAATTGTTAGACTTCACAGTGTACCCTCTAGTATCAAATCTGATAGAGATCCAGGCGAAGTTTACAAGAAGCCATAGGGACTAAGCTATGTCTGAGTTCTGCTTATCATCTGCAGACTGATGGTCAGACTAAGAGGACTATCCAGTCGTTGGAGGATCTGTTGCAAGCTTGTGTGTTAGAACAACAAGGGAGTTGGGATGAATTTTTGTACCTGATAGAATTCACCTACAACAATAGTTTTTACTCAAGTATAGGGATGGCACCCTATGAAGCACTTTATAGGTGACGATGCCGAACACTTTTGTGTTGGTACCAGGATGGGGAAAGTATGACTATAGGACCTGATCTTGTACAACAAACAACGGAAAAGTGAAAATGATTCAGGAGAAAATGAGGGCAACTTTGAGCCGATAGAAAAACTATGCAGATAAGCGAACAAGACCTCTTGAATTTAAGGAAGGTGAACATGTATTTTAGCGAGTAGCACCTACGACTGGTATAGAAAGGGTTATCAAATCTAGAAAACTCACTCCTAAATTTATTGGACCTTATCAAATTATTCGTTGGATAGGTTCAGTAGCTTACCAAATAGCTTTACCACCCTTTCTTTCCAATCTCCATAATGTATTCCATGTGTCTCAGTTGAAAAAATATATTCTCGATCCAACTCATGTCATTCAGCACGATAAAGTACAATTGAAAGAAAATTTGATGTATGAGACGCTTCCTGTTAAGATTAAGGACAGGAGAGTGAAGCAGTTTCAAGGAAAGATGATTGTATTGGTAGAGGTAATCTGGAATAAGGTGACGGGAGATGCTACCTGGGAGTTAGAAGATAAAATGAAGGAGCAATACTTGCAACTTTTCTAAGGTACAATAAATTTCGAGGACGAAATTTTTTTTAGTATGGGAGAGTTGTAACACCCCAAAATTTGCTAATTTATAGCAATGTTTGAATTATACTATTCTGTATTTTTTGTGTGCTGTAAATTTATTTTTATTGTTCCGTGACTATATTTGATCTTTGTGTGTGATTTACTCTGAGTTAGGAAAATAAAAATTTTCGGGCCAAGGAATATCTTTATTTGAATATTCAGAGCTGAAGGATCTTACTAAACCCAATTCCGAGTGATACGTGTGTCGATCTTTTAATTTTTAGAATTTATCAGCGAAATAAAAATATTTTATATTTTAATATTATTTTATTATTTGTTCGATAGTACCTATTGATTTAAAAGTGGTAGCTTCTGCCCAGTGGACAATAGGAACTGAAAAAGTCTTTGTGACTTACAGTTAAGTGAACCAATAGGAATTAGTCAATGATATTGGCTTGAATTTCCTAAGCCAATGGTTAGTAGTCAACAAAAGCAGTTGGACTAGTTAGTTTAGTAACTAGAAAACCTAAGTTAACCTAAACTTAACTAAACTAATCTAAAAAGCCTAAGTAGTAACTAAATGGAACAAACCTAGTTTGCTACCCATTAGAGCCTTAGTTGCAAGAAGGTTCTAGCATATTCAAGAAATGGAGGAGTCATTCCTAAGTAACTAGACGATTAGCCAAGTAACTAGGAAATCTAACTAGATTTACCTAAACCTAACTAGGAAACCAAATGAACCAAAACTTGGTTTGCTCTCCCATTGAGCAATTTAGTTAAGGCACCTACAAGAAGCATCAAGAACTAAATGACTCAAGTATCTAAGCCTATAGGAAACAAGCTTGGTGGCAAAGGCTTTGAAGATCAACCATTGAGTTCATCTAAGGTCATTAGGAGGTCTTGAGTGGTCAAACAAAGTGGCCACCTCCTTTGGGAGCTCTATGGCCATAAGGCTCTAGGAGGAGCTAAGGATGACACTTTGCTAGTTCATTCCATCTTCATCCATTTTCTAAAGCAAGTTTCACCAAAATTCTCTCCTTTTCCTCCTTGTAAAGCTCACGACCACCACACCATAGACCAACCTCCACTCTTCTATAATTTCATCCAACACCACTTCTTAAACCTAAACACCATTCTAAACATCTTTGATGTTGTAAGTTTCTTCAAAATCATTCATCTTGTGCTTGGAAAACAAGGTTGAAGTTTCTTCTACACAAGGTAAAAATCCTTGTTTCTTGTTTCTAAATTGATTCTTGAAGTTCTAAGCTATGATTGGTCCATGGTTTTTCTTTTTCAACCATAGTTTATAACTTTGTAAATTGTTTAAGCTTGTTAGGGTTTTCTTGGAGGTTCACGAAATCACTAGGAAAGCATCCAAGAAGGATTTTGTCTTTCTTAGAGGTAAGAGGGAGATTTAATCTCATCAACCATGTGTTGGTGGTGAGAAAATGGATGTGTTCGTGGTGAAGAATCCATAAAGATTCATTCACTTGATTGTTTAAAGTTTTTCCAATTTGTGGTGATTTTTTATGCAAGCATGACTTTGATATATGTTTTAATATGTGTTTATGAAGGCGTGATAGTTATTTTATGTAGTAGGATGTGAATAACATGAAAAGGAATTGCATGAGGGTTCCAAAGAACCCATGAGGCTCACGGTTTCACCACCACGAAGAGAACTAAGATGTTCTCAAATATTTTCCTAATCATGGATTAATTAATTTAATTGGAGTAATGATTTTTACAAGAACTTAGATAATAGAAAATAATTTAAAGATGATTTATAGAGAATATAGTGAATTTTGGCCAACATGCCATTTATGATATCTTTGATCCAAAGTTATTTTCTAAGTGTTGACTATATAAGTAATTTAAGTGAGAATTCGATTTAATGAATTTTAGAGAATAAAATAAAGTTAAGTTATTTTAGAGCTTAATTAGAGGAATTAAGTGAGGATGAGAAATAAAATAAATACTTGAAAAGTACTAACATATAGCTCACCCTTTGGGTTTTGAAGCTCGTTAGCAAGTTTCAAGATGTAAATATTGGTTAAATCCATAGATGGTAATTGTTAAAAAGAAATAGTAGAAAATACTACTTAAAGGATTTTCAAAAGGAAATGTTGTAAATCAAGCTAAAAATAAATATATACTGGAGAAAGTTTCAAAATTTAATTTAGAAAGTAAAGAAATATTCTACGTAATTGAAAAATATTAGAAATACCTTACGTGTATTTAAAATAATAATTTTTAAACTACGCGATTAAGAAAATGATTTAAAAAAGTTACGCGATTGAGAAAATGATTTAAAAACGCTACGCGATTGCAAAAAAGTCAAAAAATAGTTACGCAATTTGAAAATGTTTGAAAAAGGTGATAAAATTGTGAAAACGCAATAAAATATTTACGCAATTGAGAATAACAGCAGTTTGCGATCAGGTTAAAGTGGCGGACCCAGTTATGTTGAAATATGGTATTGCCAAGTGATGGCGTGTGGTTGTGAGAAATAACAGTATTGTGATATGTGTATTTTGGCTCATGCACCATGCATAGAGAAATGTGTCAATTTGGTTGATATTGGCAAGTTGCCTAAGAGATGAATTACACCGTAGTATAGCTGCGATAGGTGTAGTGTTGTTCATTAAGTGAACTTGGAGGCGTTGGTGTGCAGAGAATTCCACATGCAGACAGTTGATAGCTCCTCTAGACCATGGTACCGAGCAACACACTAGTGATCTCGACAAAGCACTATTCTTAATCACGATCTAGTGAAGATTGTCCGGTACAATGCCTGTTGTACACGATGTTTAGACTATGTAGTACTTGGCTGGGGCAACTGGAGCTTCGAACAGACCTTCCAGATCATTCTCTTTGACGGTAATGGTTAGCTTCATTAAGTAGGAACGAGTCTGTGTACATCTGCATATGTGGTCTGCATCATGATGTGATATTTATATTTGGTCTGAGATATTATGGATGATGTGATGATATGATTTGTCATATTAAATGTTATATTTGCATGTACTGTCGTTTTCTATTATGCCATATTGGTAATGATGTAGATTGTCTCGCCTCTTTGTATGTATTTCTATATTATTATTATATTCGGTAAAGATTGTGAGGAAGGCAAAGAGGAGCAACCTCCTTATTGTCAGTACGAGGAGGAACATCATCCGAGTGATTAGTGCGAATAGGACGAGCCTCTAGATCATCCATATTGTTTGGATTGACTCTGACACGTTATAACGCTACTGAGTTTTCTGGGGTTCGTGAAACTAGAGTTTCATGGGGGTTCCAAGGCCTAGCATCTACAAGCTTATAGGGAGACTATGATTTATGTGGGACGTTTGACTCTGTCCCTCAGTAGGGAATATGATGGAGTCCCTATGTTTTCTACGACTATTTATGTACATTTGGAGTTGCCCTTGTCTATTAGGCGCTATTGGAGTGGTCGTTTCCATGCCCCTAGTGAGCTTAGTAGTGTGTCGATAGCACAGACTCCTGTCTATAGGGCTACGGCATCCGAGGTTTTTGTCTTCCAATGATCTCCCAGAGGAGGATCCTTTAGAGGATCAGAACTTATAGATGTGTACTTGGGCTAGTTTACAATTTGTTATGAGTTAAACAGTTACTGCTTTGCTAAACGGTTTGTAGTGTATAATTATTTGTATCTTTAAAACAAAATTATATGTATAATTATGATGTGTATTTAATAGTTTGTGTTATTTCATATTTTGTTTATTTTATTTAATGATATAATGTACAAAAAGGAAATTTTTACAACTTATATTATTATATGTTAATAAATAATTTATAACTTGGGTAAGGTTTTATTATAATTGTCGTAAATGACATCCTAAGGAGGGTGTTACATCTTGCATGTAATAAAATATTTTATCATATCATCTCATCTCATAGCGTGATGCATCCATATCATATCAAGCGTAGAAAAGAGTCATTTATCATATCATTTCATAATTTGAATTTTGAAATTATATCAATGCACAATATTGACACAAAGTGTCCATTCATAAATAAAATCACTAATCATAGTGAGGACATTTGAAAACACATCATTTAATACTCTTAAAAAGGTTCAAATTTGAAAAACATGATTTTGTTATTCGAATAACATGTGTTTTTATTCGAATAACAACTTGTTTTTGTGCTTTCTAGAACTTGTTATTCGAATAAGGCTTTCCCTTATTTGAATAACACAAATTTTCTAACATTCCCGATGCTTGTTATTCGAATAATGAGCTTGTTATTCAAATAACAAGATGCAAAATCAAACTTCTGCATCATTTTCTTGTTGTTTCCTCCTATTTTCTTCATTCTAATCAAATCTTTTTCTATCAACATATATTCATACTTTAAAACAAGCAAGAAAACAACAAGAAATCATTAACTTTAACACATATATTGATACGTTTCATAACAACCATAAAATAGCAAATCTCAATATGGGTATGAAACCTATTTTTCAAATCTTAAAACTCATCATGAATCAAACCAAGGAATCAAGTTCTCAAGTCATAATCCACACAAAATCATCTTTACCATTTCAAAATCATCATCTAAATCACAAGTTTCCAAAACTTGGAAAACAAAGGAAGAATACAAAATGTAAAGAAAACCCCTACCTCAACTTGTTACTTCTTCTTTCCTTTATCCTTCTTTCCCTCATCCTCTTCCTTCTTTCTCCCCTTTTGATCCTTGTTTTTCTTGTTTTGTTTTCTTCGTTCCTCTGCTAATGTGAGAACGAAAAAGTAAGGAAAGTGAGAAGTGGAGACATGAGAGAGTGGGAAAGAGTGATAGAAAAGTAACAAAATATCACATGTTAGGTAGCTTTAAGCATAAAGGAATAGTAGAAGATGTAGGAAGCATTTCCAAAAATGAAATCCAACTTATAAGTTTTTATTTGCTAAGAACACTTTAGTCTTTCATAAATGAATTTTTTAACCTTCATAGGTATCAAAGAAAATTCTAAGATTTCATTCTATTTTCCATATTAATATTCCATTATTTTTCTTATACTGTAATATCAGTCTCTAAGCTTCATTATTCTTTCTTGGGTACAATTAAACCTATGGAATTGAATTAAGAAGCCTTTAAATATCTATTTTAATTGTTCATAGCTTAGAAATAAATCCTCCTCATTTTATTCTATTTTCTCAACCATTTTCATGAAAGTCCAAATTTTATAGGAGCTATCTCTCACATTTAGTATTACAGATTTATGCTCAAACAATGCTAGCTAGTCACCAGAATTAACTAGTGTCCTATACGGTGTTATTGAACTTCTATAACCTTGATTAAGTTCATTGAGTTAGAGAGAATGTTACAAGGGCCACTTAAAAGAACTGGCTCACGATTCGGTCAACGCTCGGTCGGAAGGTCTTTCAAGTTTTCCAAGATAGCTTCAAGAACTTCAAAATGAAGTGCTTCAAGTTGATGATGGTAGCAAGGACTCGCCCATTCTATCTGGACGCTGGAGGAGAGTCAGTGTTCGACTTATACTTGACCCAAAAGGCATAAAGCATTCCCCTTGCAATGTTTGAATAGGAAAAGCTCGATCTTGACTGGGATGACGCTGAGTGTGTCAATTTTCTAAATATGTGGGCTTAGGAAATAAGACTCATTTCTTGTAAAGACGTGTTCGAGCCTTTGACAATGAAACTCTTGAGGCCAACTTAGGTAGCCTAGGCCACAGTCCGTATTTATTCTCTGTATGTAGTAATTTTCTTTGCATTATTTTCTTGTGGTCTGACTCTTGCTATGGTATATGAAAACGCTCTTGCCACCTTCATGGCCTTGAAAGCTAGGAATGAAAGAGCTGGTCCTTCTAGCATTCCAATGGACATTGCTCCAGCCCCTCCAATCGAAGATCTGGTGATCGAGGTGGGTTTGGTCTCATTGGAAGAGTCCCCTGTGTAACCTCTTCAAAGGAGGAAAAGGGGAGTTGTTGAAGGTAGCAGGGCAGAGAATCGAGGGAAAAAGGTAGCCGTTGAGGTGGATGACGAGGGTTCGATTACCTTGTACTGGAATAACTCGGAGCCTGGGTTGTTCATCGACTTCTAACTCTTACATTGACTTCTACCTTGTTCATCGACTTCATTGACTTCCAGACCTACGGCCTCCGCCTTGCTGCTGAGGCTTGTTTTGTTGAGAGATGCTTTGGAGAATGTCAGGGCGGCCTAGGAGGAGGGAAACTTGGCCCTCAAGGCCAAGGAGGAAGTTGAGTCGGCCAAGAACGATGCTGAAGCAAAGGTCAAGGAACAGAAAGGGAAGCCGGTGGCCTCAGAAGACCATTTGAAGTAGGAGAAGGGTAGGTCAGTGGAGGTTATGAGGGAAGTCGCCGACCTCCGTGTTGAGAATGAATGTAACATCCCGGGACTGCCTGTAGGATTGATGAGTGTCTCCACAAACCAACACGAGTCTTTTCAGCGTGCTTTGTCCTCACCCACACGCATCCTAGGAAACTTCCCAGGAGGTCACCCATCCCACAATTGCTTTAGGTCAAGCACGCTTAACCATGGAGTTCTTATGTTCTAGGCTCCCGAAAAGAAGTTGCAACTTATTGATATGGCTACGCCTAATCAATTCCTTTAAGCCATCCTCAACTATGTAGTCTCATACCTGCACAGTCTCTGAATCCCTCTCATTCTGGTGTGTATTTAGTTCATTCATGGGACCCTTCGCCTAAAAGCCTGCTAGGAACCACTCCTTGTACGTGCTTCTCTTACACCGACATCCACTCTCCGTCCTCATCAGTCCCGGGACACCACATGCCTACCAACTTCCGCTTGGTTCATCCCCGAACCACACCGTACTGGGAGAGGTCCCATCTCTGATACCATCTGTAACATCCTGAGACTACCTGTAGGATTGATGAGTGTCTCCACAAACCAACACGAGTCTTTTCAGCGTGCTTTGTCCTCACCCACACGCATCCTAGGAAACTTCCCAGGAGGTCGCCCATCCCACAATTGCTCCAGGTCAAGCACGCTTAACCATAGAGTTCTTATGTTCTAGGCTCCCGAAAAGAAGTTGCAACTTATTGATATGGCTACGCTTAATCAATTCCTTTAAGCCATCCTCAACTATGCAGTCTTATACCTGCACAGTCTCTGAATCCCTCTCATTCCGGTGCGTATTCAGTTCATTCAAGGGACCCTTCTCCTAGAAGCCTGCCAGGAGCCGCTCCTTGTACGTGCTTTTCTTACACCGGCGTCCACTCCCCGCTCTCATCAGCCCCGAGACACCACAATGAAAACCTCCAAACTAAAACTAGAGCCTCCGGTCTGAAATGGCTGGCTACAAGAGGGCACCCAACAGCTGATTATAATTTGCACAAAGATCAATAGGGAGCAATTCCAAAATGCATTCGACCAAGTCCAGCTTTACAACCTCAGGATGGCCCTGGCATTAGATGCATTGGATTTCAGAAAGTTGATCCAGGACGGCCGTTTCATGCTTCTGGATCTTGCTCAACAGGACAACCAAGGTCACTGAGAATGTAGTCACTGTTGTCCAAGATTGGGCCATTGCCGAGGACAGTGGCAATGTAGCTGAGCTTGCCTCTTGCTTTTGCCCCTTGCGTGAGGCATTTATTTTGTAGACAATTTCCCTAGTCGCTGGGCTTTTTAAACTAATTTCCTTTGCTCCTATAACCATGTGCTTTTAATTTCCATGGTCTGTATTGGGTCTAACTCCCATTATAAATGTGCACTTGGTAATTGCTTAAGGACTTAGGAGAACTTCCAAATTTAATTAAAGCTTTGGTCTAGGGTCCAATGCCCAAAACATTTGAGCACTCAGAATTTCACTTAGGACTTATGCAAAATTTAAGGTGATCTATAACTGGGGTCTTTAATGCTTACGGTCTAGCATGGAAAATTGCCTAACACTTAGGAATTTTTTACTTCAGAACTAGTTTAACATAAGACATTCACAGTAAGTACCTAATGGCAGATCACGGGTGTTGTAATCTATGTTGTCAATTAATTTCATAACCACAAAATGGTCATAGCCAAGTGTTGAGGATTAGGTATAGGCCCATAACTCATTACCAAAAAGCACAAGCGGGTTTTGTGGGTTATTCTTTTTAACCTAGAATCTAAGAGACCTCAGATCCCATAGGGAATAGGCTCAAGACAATCTCAAGGTGTTTTCAAGCTTGAGGGTCTTTAAATCAATACACTCTAAATCCCTTAAGGAATGGGCTCAGTAGACATTTTTAAGGCGGAGTCCAGCTTAAGGGTCCTTTAAGACTTGAGTACAAAAAGTTATAAAAGAGTTAACTTCATTTTATTAATAGAATGAAGGACTGAAGTCCATACAAAGTATATGTATGCCAAAATTAGGGAAGATCAAACAAAGTAAACTAAGAGGCTAGGCCTTAAAGGGCACTTAGCTATAGTACTTTCTAAGTTTGTCCGCATTCCAATAGTTTTTAATCAGCTTTCCTATTAATGTCTCTAGGGTGTAAGCTTATTTGCTAGTGTTGATTGCAATGCGGTAGGCTCTTTCCCAATTAGGGGCTAACTTCCTTTGGGAGGCATTCCTGCCACCAATGTATACTCTCCAGAGTACTAAGTCCCCTGGCTGGAATTTTCTTAGGACAACCTTCAAGTTATAACTAGTCATTGTCTTCTGTTTGATGGAAGTGTCACATATATGAGCGACGTGCCTTCTTTCCTCTAGGAGATCTAAGCCTTCCCTGATCAATCCTGGGTTACTATTAGGTGAGAACTGTTGGTGACGCCAGCTTGGCTCCCCTATCTTTATCGGGATCATAGCCTCATACCCATAAGTCAGTTTAAAAGGGGTTTCACCTGTTGTAGAGTAAGGCGTAATCCGATAAGCCTAGAGGACATGGTCTAGTTGTTTAGCCAAATTTTCGTTGGCTTTATCCAACCTTCTTTTAATTCCTTGAACAATGACCAGGTTGGCGGCTTCTGCTTGTCCATTTGTCTTGGGGTTCTCAACGAAACTGTAGTGATGCTTGATTTTTAACCCAGCAAGCAGCTCTTCGAAATCCTTATCTTTGAACTAGGCCCAATTGTCCTTCACAATGGACTCTGAACCCAAAACTTGGTGATGATGTGGTGCCAAGTGAACTTTTGGATCCTGGCAGAGGTGATTATAACAAAGGACTCAGCTTCGATCCATTTAATAAAATAGTCCACGACCACCACCAAGTAGTTTAGTTGACCAGGTGCTTAAGGGAACGGACCAAGGATGTCCATAGCCCATCTGTAGAATGGTCAGGGTACAAACATTGTGGATAGTTCCTCTAGGGGGAGCCTGATAATGGTCCAAGTGACACTGACACTTGTCACACACTCAGACATGTGCAAAGGAGTCAGCTTCCATTGTTGGCCAATAGTATTCGGCCCTAAATGCCTTCAACACTAAGGCTTTGCCTCCTAAGTGGTGTCTATAGCACCCCTCGTGGACCTTATCCAGAACATACTCTACTTCTTTTGGTATGAGACATTTAAGGAGAGGTGAGGAAAATCCATGTCGGTATAATTGCCCATCATAGATGGTGTACCTGATTGCGTCTTGAATAGTTTAGAGGCTTCCTTTAGATCATAGGGCCTGGCTCTAGACTATAGATACTCCATGATTGGGATGATCCAAGTACGCTCTTCTCCTTCCACTTAGAAAATGGTCGTATTTGTGATGAAGGGTTGAGAGAGGGTCTCTTGGATCATGAATGGTTATTGCCTAGGCTTTTAGTGCTGCCTAGTTTGGACTGGAGATCTTCCCTAGAGATCTACTCCCTAGGTATATGCTCTATCTTGGTATCTTGGTATCTTGGAAGCTTTTGTGGAGCTCTTGTACCTTTGCCAAGTATCTCTTAAAAATGGGTTTCTTGGCTTGATAATCACCTTGGATCTAGGAGGTCACAAGTTAGAAGTCACTGCAAAGTGAGATCTTAGTCGCCCTATGTCCTTAGCCATTACCAGTTTGATAATATATGCTTCATACTCTGTCTGATTATTTGATGTTGGGAATTTGAACTTGAAGGAGTTTTTCATTGTCACACCTTCATAATTTGTCAAAATCACCCCGACGCCACTTCCCTTGGGGTTCGAGGATCCATCGATGAATATGGTCTAAGAAATTCCTTTAGAGTTATCGGGGTCTAATCTGATGTGAGTTCTGGCAAAAAGTTAGAGAGCGCCTGTGCCTTTATTGTTATCCAAGGCTTATATGTGATTTTGAACTCAGAAAGCTCAATATACTAGGCAATCATTCTCAATGCTAAGTCTAGCTTATGCAGTACCTGGTGGATAGGCTAGTTTGTCCTAACCACCATGGGATGGAACTGAAAGTACTGCTTGAGTCTTCTAGCTATGGTGATAAGTGCGAAGGTAACTTTTTCAATCTTCTGATAGTAGAGCTCTAGGCCTTGCAAAACCTTGCTTACGAAGTAGATCGACTTTTGTCCTTCTGCGGCCTCCCGGATTAGCACTGAATTTATAGCTTCTTTGTGAATTGAAAGGTACAAATACAATGTCTCACCGGGTTCCGGTCTTGTCAGTTTGGGGGGAGAGGATAGAAGATTCTTTAAAGAGGAAAAGATATTCTCACATTCTCGAGTCCACTAAAAAATCCTTCCTATTTTTGAGCAATCTGAATAAGGTAAGGGATTTATGAGCAGCTCTAGCAAGGAAACGTGTGAGGGTCATAATCCGGGTAGTTAGCTACCACACTTCCTTCATATTTTGTGGGCTATGCATGGTAAGCACCTCTTGACATTTATCTGGGTTTGCCTTAATCCCGTAGTGAGTCAGCATGAAGCCCAAGAACTTACCTGCTCAGACCCTAAATACTTCTTCGAGGTCCACAACGTGTGATTCGTCCTGTGGGGTTTTTACTATCATGACATCAATGTAAACCTCCAACATCTTCCCCACTTGGTTTTCAAAAGACCTTATTCATCATTCTCTGGTAGGTGGCTCTTGTATTTTTCAGACCAAAGGGCATGACTCTATAGCAGTAGCTCACCCTGTCAGTGATAAAGGCAGTCTTCTTTTCGTCTCTGGGATACATTGGGATCTGATTGTACCCGAATTATGCATCCATGAAAGACAATAGACAGAATCCGAAAAAACTATCAACCAATTTATCTACATTAGGAAATGGGTACAAATCTTTAGGGCAAGCCTTGTTCAAGTATGTATAGTCCACGCATATTCTCCATTTCCCGTTTGACTTCTTCACTAGGACCACATTGGACAACCATATGGTGTAAGATATTCTCCTGATGAAGTTGGCAATGAGCAACTCCTTAACCTACTCTTCGATAACCTATTGTCTTTCTAGGGTAACTTTTCTTTTCCTCTAGGAGACTGGTCTTGCATCCTCCCTAATAGATAGGTGATGGCAGATGAAGGTTAGGTCAACCCCAGGCATGTCGGAGGATGTCTAGGTGAAGAGATCTTTATTTTTATTCAAGAGCTCAATTAATTGGTGCCTATCTACTTCTTCCAAATTCACTCCAATCTTAATGACCTGATCTGGCTTCGCAACAAGTTGAAGCGGCTGCAGTTTGCCCTCCAGCTAGGGTCTGGTACCCTGAATTTCTTCTCGTACGTCTAACTTACTCATAAGAATGTTAACCTGATCCAGATCCAGGCTAGATGTACCAGTTTTCACTTTCTTGGGCACTTTGCAAATCTTGAGGCTCTTATTATAACATTTCTGTGCCGTGATCTGGTCATCATTGACTGTGATAACATTCCTTTAAGCCATCCTCAACTATGCAGTCCCATACCTGCACAGTCTCTGAATCCCTCTCATTCTAGTACATATTCAGTTCATTCATAGGACCCTTCGCCTAGAAGCCTGCCAGGAGCTGCTTATTGATGCTTTCAATTTAGCACCGATGACCACTCCCCGTCCTCGTCGGCCCCGGGACGCCACATGCCCAGCAACTTCCGCTTGGTTCATCTCGGAACCACACCGTACTGGGAGAGGTCCCGTCTCTGATACCATTTGTAACATCCTGGGACTACTTGTAGGATTGACAAGTGTCTCCACAAACCGGCACGGGTCTTTTCAGTGTGCTTTGTCCTCACTCACACGCATCCTAGGAAACTTCCCAGGAGGTCACCCATTCCACAATTGCTCTAAGTCAAGCACGCTTAATCATGAAGTTCTTATGTTCTAAGCTTTCGAAAAGAAGTTGCAACTTGTTGATATGGCTACGCTTAATCAATTCCTTTAAGTCATCCTCAACTATGCAGTCTCATACCTGCATAGTCTCTGAATCCCTCTCATTCCGGTGCGTATTCAGTTCATTCATAGGACCTTTTGCCTCGAAGCTTGCCAGGAGCCGCTTATTGATGCTTTCACTTTAACATTGGCGACCACTCCCCGCCCTCGTCGGCCCCGAGACGCCACATGCACTAATGTAACACCTTTCTTAGGATGTCACATTTACGACTAATTATAGTAAAACCTTACCCAAGTTATAAATCATTTATTAGCATATAATATTATAAGTTGAAAAAATTTTATTTTTGTATATTATATCGTTAAATAAAATAAACAGAACATGAAATAAAATAAACTAATAAATACACACCATAATTATGCATACAATTTCATTTTTAAGGATACAATAAATACAAACTATTGGATAGAATTATAAATTGTTTGACTCATAACAAATCATAAACTAGCCCGAGTACAGAACTAAAAGTTCTGATCCTCTGAAGGATCCTCCTCTAGTAGATCATCGGAAGACAAAAACCCTGGATGTCGTGTAGTCCTACGGACAGGAGTCCGGCGGTCGACACACTACTAAGCTCACTAGGGGCATGGAAACGACCACCCCAATAGCGCCTAATAGATAAGGGTAACTCTAGATGTACATAAACAGTCGTAGAAAACATAGGAACTCCATTATATTCCCTACTAAGGGACACAGTCAATCACCCCACATAAACAACAGTCTCCCTATCCACGTGAAGATGCCAGGCTTCAGAGCCGCCTTGGAACTCCAATCTCACGAATCCCAGAAAACTCGGTAACATCATGTCACGTCAAGTCAATCCAAACAATAAGGATGATCTAGAGGCTCACCCTCTACGCACTGATCACTAGAATGTTGTTCCTCCTCGTACTGATAACTCAAAGGTTGCTCCTCTTGTCCTTCCTCAAAATCTTTACTGAACATAATAATAATACAGAAATGCATACACAGAGGTGAGACAATCTACATCATTACCAATATAGCAGTATAGAAAACAACAGTACATATAGATATAGCAATCAATACATCAAATCATGTTATCACGTCATACACAATACCTCAGATCAATATAATCATCACATCATGATGCAGACCCAATATGCATATTATAACGCCCTTTTTTGAGGAGGGAATGTCACACCAAAAATGACAATGCGGAATAAATCATAAATTAAGACCCAATTCATTTTAATATAAGAAAACCTGTTCACTTATATACGCATACTAATTTGGCTAATTCTCTTCTTCTTTTTTTGTTTGCTTTGAGAAGAAAAAATGAAGAAACATAATTATAATAGAATCCATATTAGAAATAAACCATGCATCATACATACATATACACTTATATCATCATTGTTTAGTTACATCATCAGATATACAAAATAAGCAAAAGCTTTACCTGCCCCAAAATGGTTACACATATACAACCCACGAAAAAGACAAAATATCAGGCCCTTAAAAGATTTACAAATAACCATTAGTGGCTATCAACAGCATCAGCCCCTAACACTAACGAGAAGGAACCGTGGCTGGGTCCTCCAATGGGTCTTCATCGTCAGAGGAAATCCTCATCGGAGTAGCCGAGTTAAATGCAGGGGCTCGTGCAGAGGATAAAAACGAATTCTCACGTGGAGTGTAGTACAGATCACTCCACATATCACGAGCGAGTAGGTAAAACTCTAAATGAACATTTACAATAATGTCAAAAACAGGTGGGTCATAACGACCCCAAGCCAGAGACACCGTCACGTCCCCATGGTAGACATAACGATCCGTACACAGGTTGATGTGCCAATAATCCAAACCTCCATGAAATGTCAGCTTAACGTAACCCAAAAAGCTTCGTGGATGGGACATCATGTTCCAACTGATGTTAATCAAAATCGGGCCAAAATTCGGGGAACTCGTGCACTTCCCCCTCTTCACCAACGTCTTCAAAGAAATAAATAAATAAACAGAATAACAGAAAATACATAAAAGAGGTGAGATACCCTGCATTCAGTACTAATTATGGCAGTAAAGAAACAAAACGGCGTAAGACGCCCACATATCATAGCAGAAATAACAATCAACATCAAAATTCAAATAATAAATAGCTCAACATTTTCAGACACATTATAATATCAATAAAACAACAGCTTATCATCAAGTAGATAAATAAATATCAAATGATATGTTGACTCACTATGCACGTGCACATGGTACCAAAATTCAACATTCGATACAACAATTCCTACTCCATGGAGCTAGACAAAAATATTCAAAGTGAATGATCAAGGAGACATGCTAGTATCTCGTCAGCCATAAAATCAAGTGCTTTCTAGAAAAATTCATAATTTGCGTATCAAGGCTTTATATAGTGGCATTCTCACAGGATCGCGATATAGGATAATATCTCAGTCCAGATCATCGGTTTGTTTGTATCGGTCTATCCCACGGCCCTGAGGAGCTACCAACTGTCCGTTCGTGGGACACTTGCACCCCGACGCCCCTAAGGTCAACGATATGACCTACACTAGTCTATTCGCACCCACACTAGGGTGTGATTCAATCTCCTAGGTATACAACCTTTCAACAGAGTCCATCGAACTTTCACAATGCAGATGACTCAATGCATATTCAAGTATATTCATCAATTGATATACTCATCCATAATATATCACAATTCGGTCAAATTGAATATCAATATTTCTTTGGTCCCACTCATAGACCCAAAATAACATAACATTAAATTCTCAAAAGTGGTAAAACACTCCTTAAGGTTCGTTATAGAATTTCACTTTAGCTTAACAATTCTTACAAAATCTCTCTCTAGAGGAATTCTCTTAATTAATCAAGTTCTTTACTGTAGTTTAATTATAACATATTCATCACTGAAGTCCTACCATCTGTTACTAAGTGGCCTCAATACTCAAGAGGGGGGGTGAATTGAGTAAGTAGAACAAGTTCGCAAATCTTTCGCAAATCGTTTGATAAACAATTTTCGTTGAAGCTATTGAACGATTAGAGATAAATGGATGAATGAGATTAACACTTTTACTTATAAATGTGATAGCCAAAGGAGAGAATATCCAATCAATTCAATAAAACAAAATCAAATAAAGAGAAGGGTTTAGAGAGAACAAACACAATCGTTTATCCCGGTTCGATCACCAATCCACTTGTGATCTACGTCCATCCCAAGCAACAACTTGAGATTTTCCACTATATCTTCAAGCTTCAATGGGTGCTTGACAACCACTACAATCTTGAGCACTCAACACTATGGGATACCTCACCCTAATGCTTGAGCCTCTATTTTCAAAGGGATACCTCACCCTTACAATACTTGAGGGATACCTCACCCTCACTAAAACAGATTGAATAAGATTTGAGTGTATTGAAATTCTCTGAAGAATAAGTAATACAAGTTGAAGCTTAAAGGTGTCAAGGATTCACTCAACTAAAGCCCAAAAACAGAGATTGATTGAAGAGATCTAGAAAACGTGAGTTCAATGCTTTTGTAAGTTTTTCAGACTTATTCACCAACCTTTAATCAATGCCCAACAACCAAATTTATAACCAGAGGCAAATTAGATCCGTTGGGATGGTTGGTAGCATTTAATGCTCTGTAAAAAGACCGTTAAAACAAGTTTACTGGTTTTCCAGATAACCGATTAGAGGTTCCTCCTAATCGGTTAGACCATTTAGAAATCAGTTCCAGGGCTTCTGTTTTGAAGAATAATCAATTAGCAAGATTTCCCTAATCGGTTAGGCAATTAAAAAACAGTTCACTAAATAAGAAGGCATACTAACCAATTAGCAAGAAGCACTAATCGGTTAGGACATTTACAAATTGATTCTCGAGTTATCAAATAATCAATTAGTTGGTTATCCTAATCGATTAGGATACTTTTAGAAATTGCTTCATTTCTCAAATAATCAATTAGCAAGATATCCTAATCGGTTAGGAACAGCCCACGTATCTTTCAAATGGTCATACTAACCAATTAGCAAAATTCTCTAATCGGTTAGGACACTTTAGAAATGGATTCTGAGTTCTCAAATAATCGATTAGCAAGTTGTTCTAATCGATTAGGTCCTTTACAAAATATTTCCTGTGACATTTAAAATCACATTAACCAATTAGCAAACATGCCTAATCGGTTAGGCAATTATAAAAGGTGGTTCACGTAGCTTTTATAACAAATGCTAATTGGTTAGTGAAAAGGTTTAATTGGTTAGGAGCAATTAGAAAAACATGTTTTGACTTGATGAATAACCAATTAGTTGGAGTTCATAATTGGTTAGGAGCTCTTAAAAAGATTTAGTACTTTGTTCTTGATCAAGTCACTAACATGTTATTCCATTAAAACATTTTAGCTCAAACATAAACCAATTTTTTTACAAGATTAAAACATGATTTTGTAAAGCCATTTAAGTCAAGTGAAAAACCATTTGAATGAGCTTTGGAGTGAATCCTAAATACCTTAACATAATATCTAAGCCCTATGTGCTATACTTGAATATTCTTGAAGCTTGATCAATGCACATCCATCCTTTCTTGTTTGTAAACATCAAAACCAATTTCTTGAAACAATGCCAATCACACCATCATCTCACATTTCCTAGTTGATTCTATTCTGGGCGCCTAGGCGCCATGTCTTCAGCGCCTGAGTGTTGGTTGAGTGTCTGAGCGCTAAACACGCAGCGCCTGAGCGCTCACTGAGCTACGTTACTAGAAGTCCTTTTGGGCGTTGGGCGCTTAAGCATCCAAGTTCCAGCGCCTGAGCGCCGGTTCAGTGCCTGGGCGCTCACTGCACAGCGCCTAAGCGCTCGTGCATCAGCAAGGATTCTGCAGAATTCATTTCTGCAAAATCTTGATCCATTTTCAAGGCTTTTCATCAACTTCAGACAATCCAATTCATGGTTCATAATCATCAAGATACAAAAGTGAAAATCAATAGATTCATAGTCATCAAAACACACAATAAAAGTCCATAGATTTATGCAAATCAAATAACCAAAAAAATCATGAAAATAATACAATACAACAAAGAGAGTAATCCCACATGGATTCCCTCATCATCAATACCAAACAACCATTTCCTCACCACTAAGATAGGTTGAACAAGATTATCTCTCTTTTACCTAAGGGAAGAACAAGAAAAGACTCCTTGGTTGCTTCTTGGTGGATTTAGGCCAAGACTTCTCCAAAAACCCTAAAAATGCAACTTCAACAAATCAACACCAAAGCTTGAGAAAGAAAGGATCCATGGTCATGGAAATGACCATAGAAATGAAAAAGAAGAAGAGAAAGAAAGGATCAAGAGATTTACCCTCAAAAGCTCCAAGCTTTGGCTTCAATGGTGGAAAATGGAAGAGGAAAAACTAGTGAATGACCACCAAGGGAAAGTGTCTTAGTATGATGGAAGGAAGTAAGAAATGGAGTTTGTTCAGCAAACAAATGGAGATGGTCTCCAATGTGTGGGTGGTGTCGTGGAGGAGGAAGAAGAGAAGAAAAGGGAAGGGTTTGAAGAAGAATGAGATGAGAGAAAAAGGAATGAAAAGGTGATAGATTTCTTTTTATGTTTTGAAATGGATATGAAATGATAAAGTGAGAAGCAATTCTTTGCTTCCCAAAGTGTGCATCTGCTATGGAGAGAGTGGGGAGGGAAGAGAGAGAAATGGATTATATTGGAAATTTCTAGGAAGTTTTCTTGATAAGCTTTTGACTAAATTTAATCATTCTTTTGAATTAAAACTAGAGGATGTGACATAAAGTAGATTTTGGATAAAATGATAAGGATTTTTACTAAAAGCTATTATCCAATGGACAATTGTTGCAATTGACAAAGCCAGTATTAATTGTCCAACGGATAATAAAATGTACAATATTTTTATTTATTAGATAAAAATCTCAAAAAATGTGAAACCTCGTAAACCATGTCTGGTGTCAGGTTGAGTAAGATCCCCCAATACCGCTCTCACAGTTCAAGGTTCTCGGGAAAAATACTTCATTTCCCCAGCTCTGCTCAGCTCGCACTAAAAATGAAAAATATATTAAAATATTCAATATTTTTGAAAAAAACTAAAAAAATTCACAAAAATCACAAATATTATAAAATGCCTATTTATCACAAAATTATCAATTTTCGGGTGTTACAACTCTCCCCTTCTAAAAAGAAATTTTATCCTCGAAATTTTCATACCTTAGAATAGTTGTGGATATTGCTCCTTCTTCTTGTCCTCTAACTCCCACGTTGCATCTCTGGTTTTGTCATTCCAGATTACCTTTACCAATGAAATATCCTTCCCTCTGAGTTGCTTTACCTTCCCATCCTCAATCCTTACAGGAGTTGTCTCATAGGTTAAGTTCTCTTCCAATTGTACTGTGTCCGATGTTATGACATAGCTCGGGTCAGGAATATATTTTCATAGTTGTGACACATGGAAAATATTGTGAATGTTAGAAAGAAAAGGTGGTAAGGCTATTCGGTAAGCTACTGGACTTATCTGGCAAAGAATTTGGTAAGGTCCAAGAAATTTAGCAGTAAGTTTTCTAGATTTCAGAACTCAACCGACCCCAGTCGTAGGCATGACTTTCAAAAACACATGCTCGCCTTCCTCATACTCAAGAGGTTTTCTTCTCTTGTTGGCATAGCTCTTTTGTCGACTCTCAGTCGTCCTTATCTTTTCCTGAATCATCTTGACTTTCTCGGTCATTTGCTGTATAAGATCAAGTCTAATTATAAGACGCTCGCCATCTTGATACCAACACAAAGGTGTCCTGCACCGTCATCCATATATAGCTTCATAGGGTGCCATCCTTATGCTCGAATGAAAGCTATTGTTGTAGGTGAACTCTACCAATGGTAAAACTTCATTCCAACTTCTAGTTTGTTCCAAAGTGCAAGCTCTGAGCAAATCCTCCAATGATTGAATCGTCCTTTCCGATTCACCATCGATTTGAGGATGATAAGCAAAACTCAACCGAAGTTTAGTCCCTAACGTTTCTTGCAAACTTTGACAGAACTTTGATGTGAACCTTGGATCTCTATTAGAAATAATACTGGTAGGCACACCATGCAGCCTAACGATTTCACCAAAATACAGCTGAGTCAACGTCTCTATGTTGTACCTTATGTTGATCGGCAAAAAATGTGCTGACTTCGTGAGTCGATCAATGATTACCCATATTGAATCGTAACCTTTTCTGGTCTTTGGCAATCCAACCACAAAATCCATTACAATATTGTCCTACTTCCATTCGGGAATAGTTAGGGATTGTAGCATTCCAGAAGGTCTTTGATGGTCAACCTTCATTTTCTAGCAAACCAGACAAGACGACACACATCTGGCAATGTCACTCTTCATCCCATGCCACCAAAATAACTGTTTCAAATCTTGGTACATCTTGGTTATTCTCGAATGTATACTCAACTGGCTCGTGTGAGCATGTTTAAGAATATATTTCCTAAGCTCTTGATCTTTGGGTACATAAACTGTACCTTTGAATCTCAGGATTCCATCAGTTCCTTCCTCTAATGTTGTCACACCGCCTTACTTCATTAGCTCCCTTTCTTCTTGCAAAAACTTGTTAACTTTCTACTTCTCTCAAATATCTTCCATTAAGTCATTTGAGATAGTGACCATGTTCATACAAATCTTCCCTGGTGCCAATTCTACAAAGGACCATACATCCCTGAATTGCTCTATCAAATCCTTTTCCTTGACCATCATAGCAGAGATACTAAGCATCTTTCTACTTAAAGCGTCTGCCATGACATTTGCCTTTCCAGGGTGATACAGAATTTGAAAATCATAATCCCTTAGAAATTCCAACCACTTTTGTTGTCTCATATTCAACTCCTTTTGGTCATACAGGTACTTTAGGCTCTTGTGGTTGCTAAAGACATTGAACATCGCCCTATAAAGAAAATGTCTCCATATCTTTAAAGTGAATACCACAGCTACTAACTCCAAGTCATGGGTTGGATAGTTCTTCTCATGCACTCGCAACTGTCTTGAAGCATAAGCCCCACTTTTTTATTTTGCATAAGTACACACCCTAATCCTTAGTATAAAGCATCACAATACACTTCAAAGGGTTCACTCGGATCGAGTAGAACTAACATTGGTGACGTAGTTAGTCATTTCTTCAATTCTTGGAAACTTTTTTTGCAAGCATTAGTCCACTCAAAGGCTTGATTCTTTCTCGTTAGCTGAGTGAGAGGCCCCGCATTCTTAGAGAATCTCTCAATGAATCTTCGGTAATATCCAGCCAATCCTACAAAGCTCTGAATTTTTGTCACTGTCTTTGGCATTTCCCATTGTAGAATTGCTTCAATCTTTAACGGGTCCACAACAATCCCTTCCTTCGAGATCACATGGCCCAAAAACTTGACCTATTCTAGCCATAATTCACTCTTCGATAGTTTGGCATAAAACTTCTTCTCCTTCAGAATCTGGAGAACTATACTGAGATGTTCAGCATGATCCTCCTCACTTCTAGAGTAGATTACAATATCGTCAATGAAGACAACAACGAATCTGTCCAGGTAAGGACGAAAGATTTTATTCATATAATCCATGAATATAGCAGGTGCATTTTTCACACCAAATGGGATTACAAGATATTTGTAATGACTGTAACAGGTATGAAAAACCGTCTTAGGAATATCTTCCACCTTTACTCGAATCTGATGGTAGGCTGATCGCAGATCGATCTTAGAGAACATTATTGCTCCTTTCAGTTGATCTATCAAGTCATCTATCCTCGGAAGTGGATACTTATTCTTGATCGTGACATTATTCAGTTGGCATAGCCTACACACAATCGTGAAGTTCCATCCTTCTTTTTGGCTAGCAACACTAATGCTCCTTATGGCGATACAATGGGTCTAACAAACTGCTTTTCCAAAAGTTCTTCTAGTTGCTTCTTGAGCTCAACCAATTCTGATGGTGACATCATGTATGGTGCTATAGAAACAGGACCAGATCTAGGGACAAGATCAATGGTGAACTCTATCTCCCGCTCTAGCGGTAGACTAGGTACATCATTAGGAAAGACTTCAGGAAACTCGTTAACCACTGGAATTGCATCCACATCTGCCTTGCCCTCAACTTTTAAGGAAGACAATAGCATGTATCCCTGAGTTCCTTCTTTCAAGAAAGCTCGAGCTTGGTTGGCCATCAAAAATCTAGAATTCTCATCCATAGGGAAAATTATCGTTTTAGTAGAACAATCTAACAGGATATGGTTGGAAGACAACTAATCCATTCCTAAAATTACATCTAACTGGGAAAGAGGTAAACAGATCAAATCAACAGAAAAGATTTGACCTTCAACAATTAAAGGATAATTTAAACAAACTTTGATAATAACAACAGGTTTAGTTGTAGTGGTAAAAATAGTCAAGTCAAAGGGTAAGGTCCAAGAATCTGTCCTTGAATATGTCCTAGGTGATTACTCGTCCTTCAGCTTCTAACAGTCTTTGTGCTCTGTCCCACCATTCTTCTGCCTCTCCAATCAGCATGAAAGTGGCATAGGTTACCTTCTTATCATTCGCACAGTTCATGCCTCTGAAAATTTTCTCTAGCTCCTTGATCCACAGACTAGCCTTCTCTGGATCAAATTCTCCTTTAAATTGAGGAGGGTTATTACGATGGAATTTTGACAGATTTTGGGCTTCAACCGATGCCTCCTACTGTTGTACAACCCTTTCCTGCTGTTGAGCAGCTCTTTTAGTTTGTTGTGCAATAACGTCCGTCATTCATTGCATCGCTTCTGTAGTTGCAGCCATACATTTTAACTTCTTGTCTATGTGCCATCGTTTCTCTTCAAGTCAAGCTATACAAAATACAAGAAAAAATTAAATGTATCCTTTCAGAATACCAAACACAGAGAATCACACCGCACAAAGAAGACAGACCTAACCACAAAGACCCAAAAGAAAACTTAAATTGGGGCTCTGATACCAAATAGTGTAACGGCCTCTTTTGAGGAGGGAACGTTACACCAAAAATGACAATGCAGAATAAATCATAAATTAAGACCTAGTTCATTTTAATATAGGAAAACCTGTTCACTTATATACATATGCTAATTTGGCGAATTATCTTTTTTTTTTGTTTGCTTTGAGAAGAGAAAATGAAGAAACATAATTACAATAGAATCCACATCAAAAATAAAACCATGCATCATACATACATATACACTTATATCATCATTGTTTAGTTGCTTCATCAGATATACAAAATAAACAAAAGCTTTACCTGCCCCAAAATGGTTACACATATACAGCCCACCAAAAAAACAAAATATCAGACCCTCAAAAGATTTACAGATAACCATCAGCGGCTATCAACAGTATCAGCCCCTAACACTAACGAGAAGGAACCGTTGTTGGGTCCTCCTCGGGGTCTTCATCGTCAGAGAAAACCCTCATCGGAGTAGCCGAGTTATAGGCGGGGGCTTGTGTAGAGGATAAAAACGAATCCTCATATGGAGTGTAGTATGTAACGCCCCTTTTTGGAGAGGGAACGTCACATTATTAAACATAAATGAAAATACGGAAAATAAAATTTTTCTAAATTAAGACCCGGTTCATTTAATTTAAAGTTAACTTGTTCGATGCTTTAATACGTGAGTAAAACGGCAGTATACTTTTTTTTGTTAATCAATAAAACCAAGTGATGAAACTTGAACAGCAGTAAAGAGTAAGATAGGAAACAAAACTCACATCTGAAAAATACGCATATATATATATATATATATTGAATATCAACTGTACTTTAGATACAAGCCTGGAAATTTCCAAAAAGCAAAACTATACCTGCCTATGGATTTTACATACACATCCACCAAAATATCAAAATACACAACCCACCAAAAGTAATACATCAGGCCCCCAAAATAAAACACAGCAGCCATCAGCAGCTACCAGTAAAATCAGTCCCTCAGAGGAGGAGGGACCGTATCAAGATCCTCAGCGGGGTCCTCCTCGTCCGAGGAAACCATCATCGGGACCACAGAGGCACGAGCAGGAGCTTGAGTGGTGGAATCAAACGAATCCTCCTGAGGGGTGTAGTAACAATCACCCCACATCTCATGGATGGGCAAGTAGAACTCCAGTCGCAGGCTGACATAGCAGGCAAAAACAGGCGTCTCATGACATCTCCAAGCTAAAGAAATCGACATGTCCCCCAGATAGACACAGCGATCAGAACTCAAGTTGATGTGCTAACACTCCGGCCCTCCAAGGAAGGTCAGACGCACATCGCCTAGAAATCTGCGTATGCGTGCCTCCATCTTCCTCTATGGGTGCTAGTCTTGATCTGGCCAGAAGCCGGGGAAATCAGGGGCTTCAACCTCCTTGCCGTCGTCTTCGGTAGATACCGTATACACACAAGCAGCAAATAATAGGAGTACAAGAAAGAGCTAAGACATCCTACCATCATTACCAATTATAGCAGCCAGAAACAAAACGGCGCAACACGCCCAAATAGCAATTCAAAATAGCATTTCCAATTAATAAACAGTAGATCCAACAGTAAGCAAATAAACAATTCCAGGTAGATGTTCATTACAGTAATGATCAGATAATTCACAGTTACGGAAAGTAATGATTTACAATGACAGATTATTTCATGATGCACATGCATGCTTTCCCAAATTCCTACTCCATGGAGCTAGACACAAATAGTCAGAGAGAAAGATCAGGGGACATGTCTGTAACTCGGCTGCCGCGGCCAAAGTGCTAAAATCAATAATTCTCACGTGCACATCCAGGCATTATACAGAAATTCCATGATCGATCACGATATAGGACAGTGTCTCAGTCCGGATCGTCGGTGGGTTTGCATTGGTTTGCCCCACGGGTAGGAGAGCTACCAACTGCCCATTGTGGAGGACTCGCACCCCGACGCCCCCAAGGTCATAACATGACCTACACTAGTCTACTCGCACCCGCACTAAGGTGTGTTCAATCTCCTAGGTAACTTGGCCTTACAACAGTCCACAGGACATTCACAATGCATAAGACTCTATGCATGAACATGTATGATCATCAATTTCATACAATTCCATAATATGCCACAATTTGCCAAGAGAGCATCAATATACAAATGGTCACTCAAATGGACCCATAATATCACAATATTGAAATCAAATAATGCAATACATTTTTAAGATCCGTTATGCATTCTTATTCAAGATTTGCCATTCTTACAAGAATCCATCACTAAGTCCTCAAAATCAATTAAGTTTTTCTAAAGCAATCTATCCTCATACACTTAGAAGATTATTCTAAGGTCTAAAGGTCTCACACTCTCTTGTTCTTGCTCTTGTAAAATTTCTCAAGCTTCATGACAAGTTCATTTCTTGGTTCTTTAAAATTTATGAATCTCCGATTTTATTTCTTTCTTCCAAATTTACTAATTTACTAATCTATTATCTATGTTTTAACCATTTAATTTTTCCAATCTCCAAGATTACCAAAATTCACATATTTAAGTCCCAATTTGCCCTAGAGGCCGTGGCCTCCCTAAAGGGTTCAATCCTCAATTTTCCATTTCATTGATTTTATACTACACACTTGATTAATTTAACCATTCACTTGTTCACAAAGAACACATCCATTTAAACCTCAAAACCGTGGCCACCCAAGAGCCATTCCAAATTCATTTTCTTCCATTTCAAGCCATCCAACCCAATCCAATATATCAATATGCACAATCAATCCAATCAAGGTCATGAACTCCATAAAAATCAACATATAAGCATACTAATCACAAAATCAAAGGATAACCCTCATTAGGGTTTTTCCACAAACAACACAATCAAGGTTCCTAAATGCTAATAGAGGTTGAGGATGAGTGTCTTCCTCTTACCTAAGTGTAGAAATCAAGAAGAACCACCAAGAAACTCCTTGCAAATTCGGATTGGGTGCCACCAAAACCCTAGAAATTTCAACTTAGTTAAAACAACACCAATGCTTGAAAAATAAAGCATGGATGGTCACCAAGAGGACCATGAACACGAAAATGAAGAAAGGGAAGGAAGAATCAAAAATATTAACCAAGAACTCAAAGCTTGAAGCTTGAAGAAGATGGTGAAAATGGTGGAATCTCAAGATGCTCCAAGCAAGAGAAGTGTTTAGGAGAGGGAGAGGATTAAGAAAATGTAGTTGGATGAAAATTTTGTGAAGAATGAGTGGGGGAGAGGTCTGCTGGCCGTAGCACACCAAGAGAGAGGGAGGAGAAAAATGAAATGAAGAAAGAAGAAGAAAGAGAAAGTATTTTTAGGTTAAATGAATTTTGTGATGTGTAATTGGTTAAGTGAAGCAAATTAATTTTTCCCCCATAATGGGCTGCAGCCGTGTGGTGTTGGAGAGAGAGGAGGGAGAGTTTCTGGCTTCCCTTGGAAGCTAAGGGCTTCTTGGTCATTGTTTGGTCAAAGCTTCTCAAAGAAGCTTTGATTATTTTACATTAAATTTGAATTAAAGTGAGTTGATTAGACATAAAGTAGATTACATTAGGATAATGTGATAAGATTTTTATTACATGCTATTATCCAATGGATAATAGTTACAGTTGACAGAAGTCAGTATTTAATTAATCTGACAGATAAATTTCACGCAGTATTATTTTATTTTATTTGTTAAAATTTCTCAAAAAACGTAAAATCTCGTAAACTGTGTCCAGCCTCGGGTTTAGTAAGATCCTCCGTCGATGTGTCCATAGTTCCAGGTTCACGGAGAAAACATCGCGTTTCTCCAGTTCCGTTCAGTGTGCACGCAAAACGAGGAATATATTAAAATATTTGACAGTTCCGGAAAAATCCCAGAAAATTCTCAAAAATTGCAAATCTTGTAAAACGACTATTCGTCTAATCATTTCCCAATTTTTGAAGTACTACAGTCGTTTTCCTGACTCTGGTCAATATGCACGTAAAACGAGAAATATATTAAAATATTTGTCATCTCCGAAAAATTCCGAAAGAATTCACATAAATCACAAATATTAGGAAATGACTATTTGTGGTAAAATAATTAATTTTCGGAGCGTTACACTGACTTCAGCAATTCTCAACTCAGTGTGCACGTAAAACGAGAAATATATTAAAATATTTATCTTTTCCGAAAAATTCCAAGAAAATTCCTAAAAATCAAGAATATTATAAAATGATTATTTATAATTAAACAGATATTTTTTGGGATGTTACAACACTCCCCAACTAAAAAGAAATTTCATCATCGAAATTTACGTACCTTAGAAAAGATATGGGTGTTGCTCTTTCATTTTGTCCTCCAGCTCCCAAGTCGCATCACCAGTTGTTTCATTCCAAATCACCTTTACTAATGGGATCTCCTTGCCTCTAAGTTGCTTTATCCGTCGGTCCTCGATTCTCGCAGGAGGCGCCTCATAGGTCAAGTTCTCTTTTAACTGTACTGTGTCCGGTGCTATGACATGACTTGGGTCAGGTAAATATTTACGCAGTTGTGACACATGGAAGACATTGTGTATGTTGGAAAGGAAAGGGGGTAAGGCTATCTGGTAAGCTACTGGACCTATCCGGCAAAAAATTTGGCAAGGTCCAAGAAATTTTGGGGTGAGTTTTCTAGATTTCAAAGCCCGGCCGACCCCAGTTGTGGGTGTGACTTTCAAGAATACATGCTCACATTCCTCAAACTCAAGAGGCTTTCTCCTCTTATTCGCATAACTCTTCTGCCAGCTCTGAGCAGTTCTCATCTTCTCTTGAATCATTTTGACCTTCTCAGTTGTCTGCTGAATGATATCTGGTCCAATCGTGAGACGCTCACCGTCTTGATACCAACACAATGGTGTCCGACACCGTCGTCCATACAGAGCTTCATAGGGTGCCATCCCTATACTCGAATGATAACTATTATTATAGGTGAATTCTATCAGTGGTAGAACTTCATCCCAACATCCAGTTTGTTCTATAGTACAAGATCTAAGCAAATCTTCTAAAGATTGGATCGTTCTTTCCGATTGACCATCGGTTTGTGGGTGGTACGCCGAACTCAGACGTAACTTTGTTCCCAATGATGCCTGTAGACTCTGCCAAAATTTTGAAGTAAACCTCGGATCCCTATCCGAAACAATACTCGTAGGCACACCATGCAGCCTAATGATCTCTCCAATATACAGCTGGGTCAGCTTCTCCAGACTGTACCTTATATTGATCAGGAGAAAATGAGTTGACTTTGTGAGTCGATCCACTATTACCCAAATCAAGTCGTGTCCTTTCTTTGTCCTTGGCAAACCCACAACAAAATCCATTGCAATACTGTCCCATTTCCATTCAGGAATAGATAATGGTTGCAGCAATCCTGTAGGTCTTTGATGTTCCACCTTACCTTTTTGACAAACTAGACAAGTTGATACGCATCTAGTGACATCGCTCTTCATCCCATACCACCAGAACAACTTCTTCTAGTCTTGGTACATCTTCGTTATGCCCGGGTGCATATTCAGCATGCTGGTGTGAGCACGATCCACAATATATCGTCTAAGCCCTTGGTCACGAGGAATACAAAGTCTACCCCGGAATCTCAGAATTCCATTTGTTCCTTCCTCAAATTCTGTTTCTTTACCTTGCCCCATCAGTTCTCTCACTTCTTGTAAGAATTCATCGACCTTCTACTTTTCCTGTATGTCATCCATCAGTTCATTTAAAATGGTGACCATGTTCATACAAATCTTTCTGGGTTCCAACTTAATGAATGACCAAACATCTCTAAACTGTTCTATGAGGTCTCTTTCCTTAATCATCAAGGCAGAAACACTGATGGTCTTTCTACTCAAGGCATCTGCCACAACATTCGCTTTGCCAGGGTGATACAACAGCTGAAAATCATAGTCCTTCAGGAATTCTAGCCATCTCTGCTGCCTCATGTTCAGCTCCTTCTGATCATACAAGTACTTCAAACTTTTGTGGTCACTGAAAATGTTGAACGTCACTCTATAGAGGAAATCCCTCTATATCTTCAGAGCGAAAACCACAACTGCTAGTTCCAAATCATGCGTCGGGTAGTTCTTTTCATGCACTCGCTACTGTCGCGAAGCATAAGCCACCACTCTTCTATGTTGCATAAGAACATATCCCAATCCTTGGTATGAAGCGTCACAGTACACCTCGAATAGCTCATTCGGATCAGGTAGCACCAATACTGGTGAGGTGGTTAACCGGTTCTTCAACTCTTGGAAACTTTACTCGCAGCTATCAGTCCATTCAAAAGTCTAGATCTTCTTTGTCAGCTGAGTGAGCGGTCTAGCAATTTTGGAAAATCCTTCTATGAATCTTCTGTAATATCCGGCCAAACTCACGAAGCTACGAATTTCCGTCACTGACTTCGATTGTTCCCACTGCAGCACTGCCTCCACTTTCGATGGATCCACTACAATCCCTTCCTTTGAGATCACATGGCCTAAGAACTTAACCTCATCTAGCCAAAATTCATACTTCGACAGCTTGGCGTACAGTTCCTTTTCTTTCAGAATTTGAAGAACCATGCTGAGGTGCTCAGCGTGATCCTCCCGATTGTGAGAATATATCAAGATGTCATCAATGAAGACGACAACAAACTTGTCCAAGTACAGACGAAAGATTCTATTCATGTAGTCCATGAAGATAGCAGGTGCATTCGTTACACCAAACGGCATCACAAGGTATTCGTAATGACCGTATCGGGTACGAAAAACAGTCTTGGGTATATCCTCCGTTTTCACTCTTATCTGATGATACCCAGACCTCAGATCGATCTTCGAAAATACCGCTGCTCCCTTCAGTTGGTCCATCAAATCGTCGATTCTTGGGAGTGGATATTTGTTCTTAATCATCAGCTTGTTCAACTACCTATAGTCCACACACAATCTTGAGGTACCGTCCTTCTTTCGAACTAACAACACTGGCGCTCCCCAAGGCGATACACTCGGTCTGACAAACTGTTTCTCTAAGAGCTCCTCTAATTGTTTCTTAAGTTTTGCCAATTCTGTTGGCGACATCCGGTAAGGTGCCATAGACACGGGACTAGCTCCCGGTACAAGGTCAATAGCAAACTCTATCTCATGTGTCGGTGGTAAACCAGGTACTTCTCCCAGAAAGACTTCAGAGAACTCCTTCACTACTGGAATAGCACTCAGATCAGCCTCGCTCTCGATTTTCAAAGAAGATAGAAACATGTATCCTTGAGCTCCTTCTTTCAAGAAAGCTCGTACTTGGTTGGCCGTCAAGTATCTAGAATCTTCATCCACAGGAAAGACTAAGGTTTATCTAGAGCAATCTAACAGAACATGGTTGGAAGACAACCAGACCATCCCTAGGATTATGTCTAATTGTGACAAAGGTAGACAGATTAGATCAACAGAAAAGATTCGACCTTCAACAATTAGGGGACACTTCAAACAGACTTTGGTAGTAACTACCAGTTTGTCAGTAGGGGTTGAGACAGTCAAATCAAAGGGTAGTTCAGACACAGGTAAGCCAAGTCGTAGCACACAGTCATAGGATATAAAAGAATGGGTTGCCTTAGAGTCATACAGTACTTTTAAAAGATTACCTTCTATGGTGCCTTCTCCTTGAATCAGGTCTTCGGATTCAGAGGCTTCAGCTCCGCTCATGGTGTAGACTCGACCTCCGGCTTGCGGTTTCTTGGCTTGAGTTGCATTGATTGAAGGTTCAGTCTTTGCTTGGTTGCAATCTCTGGACATGTGGCCCAGTTTGCCACATCTGAAGCAGATAAATCCCTTGATCGTGCAGTCTCTCGTGTGATGATCTTTCCCACACTTTAGGCATTTAGAGGGATATGCCACATTCTGACCAATCCAGTTCCTAGTAGAACCTCCACCAGAACTTCTGCCAGTTGGTTGCTGGCTTCCCGTTGGTCGGGAATAGGGCTTCTTTTGGAAGCAGTTTGAACCACTGCCTCCACCTCTGGAACCTCGCAGGTCCAAAGTTCTTACTCCTCGAGTCTCTAGCTTGTTCCAAGGCCTCAACTTCACAGCACGTGTCTAACAGTTCTGAGAATACTTTAATTTTCAGAGTGATGACAGCTTTCTTCACCTCGTATCTCAGTCCCTCAGTGAACTTCCACCACTTCCAAGCTTCATCTGTTTGATGCTGATAATGCATTGAGAACTTCTCCAAGTTCTCAAACTTGGCCGCATACTCACTGATGGTCATGCCTCCTTGTCTCAGGTTAAGGAATTCCATCTCCTTTGCATGTCTTGCACTAGTAGGGAAGTACTTATCCAAGAATTTTTCCTTGAACAAGTCCCATGTGATGTCGCGCCCTTGCCTCCAATGCTCTTTGGGCTCCGTTCCACCAGTCTTCGGCATTGCCGACAAGCATAAAGGTAGCGTAATTCACCTTCTTATCTTTGGCACAGTTCATGCTATGGAAAACCTTCTCGAGTTCCTTGATCCACAAACTAGCCTTGTCTGGATCAAATTCTCCCTTGAACTGCGGAGGGTTGTGATGACGAAATTCTACTAAGTTTTGTGCATCTGCAGTTGCATCAAGTTGTTAGGTAGCTCTCTCTTGTTGTTGAGCAGCACGCTCATTTTGCTGCGCGATGACTTCTGCCATCCACTGCATCGCTTCTACAGCAGCTGCCATATCTCTGCCTCTCGCCATCTTACTTTCTCTTGAATCAGGTTAACTGAAAAACATAAGGAAAGTCAGAGGACTCCATTCAAAACACCAATCACAGAGATTCACACAGCACAAACAAGACAGACTCACACACAAGACCCAAAGTAACACAAACCGGGGCTCTGATACTAACTCAATGTAACGCCCCTTTTTGGAGAGGGAACGTCACATTATTAAACATAAATGAAAATGCGAAAAATAAAATTTTTCTAAATTAAGACCCGGTTCATTTAATTTAAAGTTAACTTGTTTAATGCTTTAATACGTGAGTAAAATGGTAGTATACTTTTTTTTGTTAATCAATAAAACCAAGTGACGAAACTTGAACAACAGTAAAGAGTAAGACAGGAAACAAAACTCACATCTGAAAAATACGCATATATATATATATATATTTTGAATATCAACTATACTTTAGATACAAGCCTGGAAATTTCCAAAAAGCAAAACTATACCTGCTTATGGATTTTATATACACATCCACCAGAATATCAAAATATACAGCCCACCAAAAGTAATACATCAGGCCCCCAAAATAAAACACCGCGACCATCGAATACCAAGAAAATCATCCCTCATAGGAGGAGGGACCGTATCAGGATCCTCAGCGGGGTCTTCCTCGTCCGAGGAAACCACCATCGGGACCACAAAGGCACGGGCAGGAGCCCGAGCGGTGGAATCAAACGAATCCTCCTAAGGGGTGTAGTAACGATCACCCCACATCTCACGGATGGGCAAGTAGAACTCCAGTCGCAGGCTGACATAGCAGGTAAAAACAGGCGTCTCATGACGTCTCCAGGCTAGAGAAATCGATACGTCCCCCAGATAGATGCAGCGATTGGAACTCAAGTTGATGTACCAACACTCCAGCCCTCCAAGGAAGGTCAGACGCACATCGCCTAGAAATCCGCACATGCATGCCTCCATCTTCCTCTGTGGGTGCTAGTCTTGATCTGGCCAGAAGCTGGGGAAATCAGGGGCTTCAACCTCATTGCCGTCGTCTTCGGTAGATACCGCATACACACAAGCAGCAAATAATAGGAGTACAAGAAAGAGGTAAGACATTCTACCATCATTACCAATTATAGCAGCCAGAAACAAAACGGCGCAATGCCAAATAGCAATTCAAAACAACATTTCTAATTAATAAACAGTAGATCCAACAGTAAGTAAATAAACAATTCCAGGTAGATGTTCATTACAGTAATGATCAGACAATTCACAGTTACGGAAAGTAATGATTTACAATGACAGATTATTTCATGATGCACATGCATGCTTTCCCAAATTCCTACTCCATGGAGCTAGACACAAACAGTCAGAGAGAAAGATCAGGGGACATGTCTGTAACTCGACTGTCGCGGCCAAAGTGCTAAAATCAATAATTCTCACGTGCACATCCAGGCATTGTACAGACATTCCACATTCGATCACGATATAGGACAGTGTCTCGGTCCGAATCGTCGGTGCGTTTGCATCGATTTGCCCCACGGGTAGGAGAGCTACCAACTACCCATTGTGGAGGACCCGCACCCCGACGCCCCCAAGGTCATAACATGACCTACACTAGTCTACTCGCACCCGCACTAAGGTGTGTTCAATCTCCTAGGCAACTTAGCCTTACAACAGTCCACAGGACATTCACAATGCATAAGACTCTATGCATGAACATGTATGATCATCAATTTCATACAATTCCATAATATACCACAATTTGCCAAGAGAACGTCAATATACAAATGGTCACTCAAATGAACTCATAATATCACAATATTGAAATCAAATAAGGCAATACATATTTAAGATCCGTTATGCATTCTTATTCAAGATTTGCTATTCTTACAAGAATCCATCACTAAGTAAGTCCTCAAAATCAATTAAGTTTTTCTAAAGCAATCTATCATCATACACTTAGAAGATTATTCTAAGGTCTCAAGGTCTCACACTCTCTTGTTCTTGCTCTTGTAAAATTTCTCAAGCTTCATGACAAGTTCATTTCTTGGTTCTTTAAAATTTATGAATCTCTGATTTTATTTCATTCTTCCAAATTTACTAATTTACTAATCTATTATCTATGTTTTAACCATTTAATTTTTCCAATCTCCAAGATTAC
Source organism: Ormosia emarginata (assembly GCA_029884605.1). Lineage (NCBI taxonomy): Eukaryota > Viridiplantae > Streptophyta > Magnoliopsida > Fabales > Fabaceae > Ormosia > Ormosia emarginata. The sequence continues at coordinate 4,940,316 of JAQQTP010000056.1, read as the reverse complement.
CAAAATTCACATATTTAAGTCCCAATTTGCCCTAGAGGCCATGGCCTCCCTAAAGGGTTCAATCCTCAATTTTCCATTCCATTGATTTTATACTACGTACTTGATTAGTTTAACCATTCACTTCTTAAAATTTGTTCACAAAGAACACATCCATTTATACCTCAAAACCGTGGCCACCCAAGAGCCATTCCAAATTCATTTTCTTCCATTTCAAGCCATCCAACCCAATCCAATATATCAATATGCACAATCAATCCAATCAAGGTCATGAACTCCATAAAAATCAACATATAAGCATACTAATCACAAAATCAAAGGATAACCCTCATTAGGGTTTTTCCACAAACAACACAATCAAGGTTCCTAAATGCTAATAGAGGTTGAGGAGGAGTGTCTTCCTCTTACCTAAGTGTAGAAATCAAGAAGAACCACCAAGAAACTCCTTGCAAATTCGGATTGGGTACCACCAAAACCCTAGATATTTCAACTTGGTTAAAACAACACCAATGCTTGAAAAATAAAGCATGGATGGTCACCAAGAGGACCATGAACATGAAAATGAAGAGAGGGAAGGAAGAATCAAAAATCTTACCCAAGAACTCAAAGCTTGAAACTTGAAGAAGATGGTGAAAATGATGGAATCTCAAGATGCTCCAAGCAAGAGAAGTGTTTAGGAGAGGGAGAGGATTAAGAAAATGCAGTTGGATGAAAATTTTGTGAAGAATGAGTGGGGGAGAGGTCTGCTGGCCATAGCACACTAAGAGAGAGGGAGGAGAAAAATGAAATGAAGAAAAAAGAAGAAGAAGAAGAAAGAGACAGTGTTTTTAGGTTAAATGAATTTTGTGATGTGTAATTGGTTAAGTGAAGTAAATTAATTTTTCCTCCATAATGGGCTGCAGCTATGTGGTGTTGGAGAGAGAGGAGGGAGAGTTTGTGGCTTCCCTTGGAAGCTAAGGGCTTCTTGGTCATTGTTTGGTCAAAGCTTCTCAAAGAAGCTTTGATTATTTTACATTAAATTTGAATTAAAGTGAGTTGATTAGACATAAAGTAAAATGCATTAGGATAATGTGATAGGATTTTTATTACATGCTATTATCCAATGGATAATAGTTACAGTTGACAGAAGTCAGTATTTAATTAATCTGACAGATAAATTTCACGCATTATTATTTTATTTTATCTGTTAAAATTTCTCGAAAAATGTGAAACCTCATAAACTGTGTCCAGCCTTGGGTTTAGTAAGATCCCCCGTCAACGTGTCCATAGTTCCAGGTTCACAGAGAAAACATCGCGTTTCTCCAGTTCCGTTTAGTGCGCACGCAAAATGAGGAATATATTAAAATATTCAACGTTTCCGGAAAAATCCCAAAAAATTCTCAAAAATTGTAAATATTATAAAATGACTATTCGTCTAATCATTTCCCAATTTTTGAAGTACTACAGTCGTTTTCTCGACTCTGCTCAATATACACACAAAATGAGAAATATATTAAAATATTCGTCGTCTCCGAAAAATTCCGAAAGAATTTATATAAATCACAAATATTAGGAAATGACTATTTGTGGTAAAATAATTAATTTTCGGAGCATTACACTGACTTCAGTAATTCTCAGCTCAGTGTACACGTAAAACGAGAAATATATTAAAATATTTATCATTTTCAAAAAATTACAGAAAAATTCCTAAAAATCAAGAATATTATAAAATGATTATTGTAATTAAACAGATACTTTTCAGGATGTTACGTAGTACAGATCACTCCACATATCACGAACGGGTAGGTAAAACTCTAAATGAACATTTACAGTAATGTTAAAAATAGGTGGGTCATAACGATCCCAAGCTAAAGACGTCATCACGTCCCCACGATAGACACAGCGATCCGTACGCAGTTGATGTGCCAGCAATCCGGACCTCCATGAAAACTCATCTTAACATCACCTAAAAAGCTTCGTGGACGGGACGTCATGCTCCAACTGATTTTAATCAAAATTGGGCCAAAATCCGAGGAACTCGTGCACTTCCCCCTCTTCACCAACATCTTCAGAGAAATAAATAAATAAACAGAATAGCAGAAAATACATAAAAGAAGTGAGATACCCTGCATTATGTACCAATTATGGCAGTAAAGAAACAGAACGGCGCAAGATGCCCACATATCATAGTAGAAATAATAATCAGCATCAAAATTCAAATAATAAACAGCTTAACATTTTCAGACATGTTATAATATCAATAAAACAATAGTTTATCATCAAGTAGATAAATAAATATCAAATGATATGTTGACTCACTATGCATGTGCACATGGTACCAAAATCCAACTTTTGGTACAACAATTCCTACTCTATGGAGCTAAACAAAAACATTCGGAGAGAATGATTAAGGAGACATACTAGGTTAACAAACTCCTTAAGGTTCGTTATAGAATTTCATTTTAGCTTAACAATTCTTACAAAATCTCTCTCTAGAGGAATTCTCTTAATTAACCAAGTTCTTTACATTAGTTTAATTATAACATATTCATCACTGAAGTCCTAGCATCATCTCACATTTCCTAGTTGATTCTGTTCTGGGCACCTAAGCGCCATGTCTTCAGCACCTGAGCGCTCAACACGCAGTGCCTAAGCGCTCACTAAGCTATGTTACTGGAAGTCCTTCTAGGTGTTGGTCGCTTAAGCGTCCAAGCTCCAACGCTTTGAGTGCTTTGGTTGAGCACACAGGCGCTCAGCACGCCACGGCCTTTGGCGCGCTCGTGCATCGTGCAAGGGATTTTGCGAATTCGTTTCTGCAGAATCTTGATCCATTTTCAAGGCTTTTCATCAACTTCAGACAATCCAATACATGGTTCATAATCATCAAGGTATAAAAGTGAAAATCAATATATTCATAGTCATCAAAACACACAATGAAAGTCCATAGATTCGTACAAATCAAATAACCACAAAAATCATAAAAATAATACAATACAACAAAGAAAGTAATCCCATATGGATTCTCTCATCATCAATACCAAACAAACGTTTCCTCACCACCAAGATAGGTTGAAGAGGATTATCTCCCTCTTACCTAAGGGAAGAACAAGAAAAGACTCCTTGGTTGCTTCTTGGTGGATTTAGGCCAAGACTTCTCCAAAAACCCTAAAAATGCAACTTCAACAAATCAACAGCAAAGCTTGAGAAAGAAAGGATCTATGGTCATGGAAATGACCATAGAAACGAAAAAGAAGAAGAGAAAGAAAGGATCAAGAGATTTACCCTCAAAAGCTACAAGCTTTGGCTTCAATGGTGGAAAATGGAAGAGGAATAACTAGTGAATGACCACCAAGGGAAAGTGTCTTAGGATGATGGAAGGAAGTAAGAAATGGAGTTTGTTTAGCAAACAAATGGAGATGGCCTCCAATATACGGGTGGTGCCGTGGAGGAGGAAGAAAAGAAGAAAAGAGAAGGGTTTGAAGAAGAATGAGAGGAGAGAAAAAGGAATGAAAAGGTGATAGATTTCTTTTTGTGTTTTGAAATGGAAATGAAGTGATAAAGTGAGAAGCAATTCTTTGCTTCCCAAAATGTGCATCTGTCGTGGAGAGAGTGGGGAGGGAAGAGAGAGAAATGGGTTATTTGAGAAATTTCTTGGAAGTTTTGTTGATAAGCTTTTGATTAAATTTAATCACTCTTTTGAATTAAGGCTAGAAGATGTGACATAAAGTAGAATTTGGATAAGATGATAAAAATTTTAACTACAAGCTATTATCCAATAGACAATTGTTATAGTTGACAAAGCCAGTATTAATTATCTAACAGATAATAAAATATACAGCGATTTTTATTTATTAGATAAAAATCTCAAAAAACGTGAAACCTTGTAAACCATGTCTGGTGTTGGGTTGAGTAAGATCCCCCAATACCGCTCCCACAGTTCAAGGTTCTCAGGGAAAATACTTCATTTCCCCGACTCTGCTCTGCTCGCACGCAAGATGATGAATATATTAAAATACTCAACATTTTCAGAAAAATCCAGAAAAATTCACAAAAATCACAAATATTATAAAATGACTATTTATCACAAAATTATCAATTTTTGGAGTGTTACACATATGTACACAAACTCGTTCCTTCTCCATGGAGCTAACCACAATTTTTCAGAGAGAATGAAGCTAACCACAAGTGTTATACAATCTAATCATCATATACATCAGACATTATAACAGACAGTCTACGCTAGAATGTGATTAAGAATAGTGCTTTGTCATGATCACTAGTGCGTTGCCCGCCAGAGGAGCTACCAACTGTCCACATGTGGAATCCTCTGCACACCAACGCCTCCAAGTTCACTCAATGAACAATACTATGCCTATTGCACCCGCACTACAGTGTAATTCATTTCTTAGGAAACTTGCCAATATCAAACAAATTTATACGTTTCTCTATGCATGGTGCATGATCCAAAATACACATATCACAATACTACTATTTTTCACTACCATACGCCATTACTTGCCAATACCATTTTTCAACATAATCGGGTCCACCACGTTAACCCGACGGCAAACTGTTGTTATTTTCAATTGCATAAATATTTCATCATATTTTCACAATCGCGTAACTTTTTTCCAACATTTTCAAATCGCGTAAATATTTTTCAATATTTTTTCAATCGTGTAGTGTTTTTAAATCATTTTCTCAATCTCGTAGTGATTTTAAATCATTTTTTTAATCGCGTAGTTTAAAATCATTATTTTAAATACACGTAAGGTTTTTCTAATTTTTTTAACTGCATAAAATATTTCTTTACTTTCTAAATTAAATTTTGAAACTTTCTCCATTATATATCTATTTTTAGTCGTAATTACAGTATTTCCTTAATAAAAATCCTCTAAGTAATATTTCCTACTGTTTCCTGTAAAAATTACTTTTCTTGGATTTAACCAATATTTGCAGCACGAAACTTACTAACCTGCTTCAAAACCTAACGGGTGAGCTATACGTTAGTAGTTTTCAAGTATTAATTCCATTAATTTAACTCTAAAATTAATTTACTCTCCTTTATTCTCCAAAAATTCATTAAGTTAAGTTCTTATTAAATTAATTACATAAGTCCACACTTAGCAAATGACTTTGGATTAAAGATATCATAAATGGCATGTTGGTTGAAATTCACTATGTGTTCTATAAATCATCTTTAATTATTTTCTATCATCTAAGTCCTTGTAAAAATCCTTAATCCAATTAAATTAATTAATCCATAATTAGGAAAATATTTTAGAACATCTTGGTCCTCTTGGTGGTGTTGAGGCCGTGAGCCCCCTTTTGGGTTCTTTGGAACCCTCATGCAATTCCTTATCATGTTATTCACATCATACTACATACAGTAACTATCATGCCTTCATAAACACATATTAAAACATATAATCAAAGTTATAAACATGCTTGCATAAAAAATCATCACAAAAAAGAAAAGCTTTAAACAATCAAGTGAATGAATCCTTATGGATTCTTCACCACAAACAAATCCATTTTCTCACCACCAAGACATGGTTGATGAGATTAAATCTCCGTCTTACCTTTAAGGAAGACAAACTCTTCTTGGATGCTTTCCTAGAGATTTCGTGATCCTCCAAGAAAACCCTAACAAATAGGATCTAGTCAACAATAATGGTTGGACTAGTTAGCTTAGAAAGTAGAAAATCTAACTATGTTAGCCTAGATTATATGTAGTAACTAAATGAAATGAAACTTAGTTTGCTATTCCTTAGGGATTCTTGTTACAAGATTTTTCTAGTACATTCTAGAAGCTTGTTAGTCACACCTAAGTAACTAGGAAATCTAACTAAGTTAGCTTGATTTAATTAGAAGCAAAGGAATTAGAAACTAGGTTAGCTTAAGCTTAACTAGGCAACCAAATAAACCAAAACTTGGTTTGCCCCTCCATTGAGCTACACGGCCAAGACACCTTCAAGGAAGGTTCAGGGCTTAAAATTTTCAAGCTTATCACATGTAGTAGTTATCCATGCCTCCTAAAATATCTACTTAGTAAAAATATCAAACAAAAATCCTACCATTCTCTCCATTCACTTACACGGCTAACCTTAGGGAAAATAGATCATTTTCACTTCATCTTTATCCTACCAAAGACCAAATAGCTATTCTCTCCATTCTCTCTCTTCCAAGAGCCAAAAAACTCCATTGCTTTCCTTTGAGGAGCTCACGACCTCCACACCATAACCATACCTCCACTCTTCTATAATTTCATCTAACACCATTTCTTGAACCTAAACACAATCTTAAACACTTTTCTAGTTGTGAACTTAAGCTAGTTCATCCATCTTGTGCTTGGAAAACAAGGTTGAAGTTTTCTACTCAACAAGGTGAAGTCCTTGTTTCTTGTTTCTAAATTGATTCTTGAGTTCTAGAGCCATGATTGATCCATGGTTTTCCCTTTTTTAAGCTTAGTTTATGACTTTATAAATTGTTTAAGCTTGTTAGGATTTGCTTTGGAGGGTCACGAAATCTCTAGGAAAGCATCCAAGAAGAGTTTGTCTTCCTTAAAGGTAAGAGGGAGATTTAATCTCATCAACCATGTCTTGGTGGTTAGAAAATGGATTTGTTTGTGGTGAAGAATCCATAAGGATTCATTCACTTGATTGTTTAAAGCTTTTCTTATTTGTGATGATTTTTGATGCAAGCATGTTTATAACTTTGTTATATGTTTTAATATGTGTTTATGAAGGCATGATAGTTGTTGTATGTAATAGGATGTGAATAACATGATAAGGAATTGCATGAGGGTTCCAAAGAACCCAAAAGGGGGCTCACGGCCTCAACACCACCAAGAGGACCCAGATGTTCAAAAATATTTTCCTAATCATGTATTAATTAATTTATTTGGATTAAGGATTTTTACAAGGACTTAGATGATAGAAAATAATTAAAAATGATTTATAGAACACATAGTGAATTTCGGCCAACATGTTATTTTTGTTATCTTTAATCCAAAGTCATTTGCTAAGTGTGGACTTATGTAATAAATTTAATAAGAACTTAACTTAATGAATTTTTGGAGAATAAAGGAGAGTAAATTAATTTTAGAGTTTAATTAATGGAATAAATACTTGAAAAGTACTAGCATATAGCTCACCTATTAGGTTTCGAAGCATGTTAGCAAGTTGAGCTGCGAATATTGGTTAAATCTAAGAAATGTATTTTTTACAGGAAAAGTAGGAAATATTACTTAGAGGATTTTTATTAAGGAAATACTGTAAATAAGACTAAAAATAGATATATAATGGAGAAAGTTTCAAAATTTAATTTATAAAGTAAAGAAAAATTTTACGCAGTTAAAAAATATTAGAAAAACCTTACGCGTATTTAAAATAATAATTTTTAAACTACACGATTGAGAAAATAATTTAAAATTATTATGCGATTGAGAAAATGATTTTTTTTTAAGCAAATGGTTTGCAAAAGCATCACTCTAAAGGCAGACATCCCAACTATGTTGGCACCCCTGCCAATATCAATCATTTGTAGCAACCCATAAATTTATTAAGAAAGAAAAAAGAATACAAAAGGAAACATGGGGGGACATTAACCTTACCCATGGAAGAATTACAAATTCTTAAATCTATAACTAGAAACATTATTCCTATTTTTAAAGAAAACTTCAACAATGAATGAAGGTATTAAATTCCACTAAACAAATCCTGAAATAGAAGAGCCATGACAAGCAAGTTTGTCTGCACAAGCATTTCCCTCTCTATAAATGTGAGAACATGAGAATCTCATTTGCTTGGATAAGGTTAAACAATTCTTCCATCTGTTTTGTAATTGCCAAGGAACAATATTAATATTGCTAAAAGTAGAGACAACCAGTTGAGAGTCACATTCAATCCAAATATTATACCAACCTTTTTTGAAAGCTATCTCAATAGTTAGAATAACTACTGAGAGTTCAGCAAAAAGAGCATTTTTAATACCAAGACTAGAAGCAAAATAGCCAAGAGTAGCAGCTCTACTGTCTCTAAATATACCATCACAGCCGGCAGGACCAGGACACCCTTTGGCAGCACCATCAACATTACACTTTATCACATAACAGGAAGGTGGAGACCAAATTACTTCCTTAATAACAGGCATTTTCCTCGGATGAGAAGCAACCTTAAAGGACTGAAGGATCATGAATTTTGTTATTGAAGAAGACATACTGCCAACACTCAAGTTACCTGAGAGAGAAACATTAGCCACAATTAAACTAATGGCTGAGTACACTGAAATAATTTTGTTGTGGAATCTAACCCTGTTTCTGCAAAACCAAATAGCCCAAGGAACGAATATGATAGCAGCTAAGATGACATCTCGAGCCAAAGAGCTCCAACTTCTGCTGCACAATGAAAGGATAAGAAGAAAACTGGAACAGTCCACATGCATATTAATAATGTTGCCAAACTAGCTCCAAATATGCTTAGCAAAGTTGCAGTCCATAAACAAATGATGAGTGGTTTCTGCTGCCTGACCACAAAGGCTACAAACAGACACGATAGTACACCCTTTAGACCAAAGCTTGTCATCAGTTGGCATTTTGTCATGAATAATTATCCATAGCAGAAATGATTTAGAAGGAGGAATGCATTTACTCCATATGAGCTTAGCCCAAGGAACAGCATTTCCTATAGGATTTTGAAAAGTGTAAGCATCCTTAAAACTCAATTTGCCAGTATCAGATTTAGCCTAGATCAGAGAATCATTACAAGGCAGAGAAGGAATTATAACCTGTTGAATTTCTGATTTCAAAGCAGGAAACTTGGAAACCAAATCACTAGGAATTGACCACTTACCATTGACAATGAAATCCTTAACTTTTGACTTCAAAGAACTATACAAAATAATAGGAACACCAATTATATCCACAATTGGACTAGACAACCATGGATCAGTCCAAAAATTTATAGTAGCCCCATTGCCAATTTGCCACAAGGAGTGCTCTTGAATGATAGGAATAAATGTCTTAATACCAGACCAGATCAAAGAAGAAATATGGTAGCTAACAGGTTTATTTTTCCTGAAGGCTCTAGCTTTCAATAAAGTAGTCCATTGATCATTAGAAAAAAGTAACTCCCAACCCAGCTTAAGCATACTTGCTGTATTGATAGAATTAATGGACCTTATGCCAAGGCCGCCCTCCAACACAGGTTTACAAACTTTGCTCCAAGCAACAGTAACCAACTTCATGTTATTAATATCTCCTGACCAAACAAAATTTCAGATCCAACCATCCACCAATTTAATGAGATTAGCAGGCCAAGCATAGATCCTGAAGCTATAAATTAGCATACCTTGAATAATTGACTTAACCAGTAAAACTCTCCCTATCAAAGATAACAATGATCCTTTCCAAGAGGTAAGTTTATTTTAATTTTGTCAGCAATTGGCATTAAAAACACTACACGATTGCAAAAACGTCAAAAAATATTTACGCGATTTGAAAACATTGGAAAAAGGTTATGCGATTGTGAAAATGCGATAAAATATTTACGCAATTGAAAATAATAGTAGTTTGTTGTCGGGTTAACGTGGTGGACCCAGTTATGTTGAAAAATGGTACTTCCAAGTGATGGTGCGTGGTTGTGAAAAATAGTAGTATTGTGATATGTGTATTTTGGATCATGCACCATACATAGAGAAACGTGTCAATTTGGTTGATATTAGCTAGTTGCCTAAGAGATGAATTACACCGTAGTGTGGATGCGATAGGCATAGTGTTGTTCATTGAGTGAACTTTGAGGCATTGGTGTGCGGAGGATTCCACATATGGACAGTTGGTAGCTCCTATAGGCCGTGGTACCAGACAACACACTAACGATCTCGACAAAACACTATTCTTAATCATGATCTAGTGTAGACTGTCTGTTATAATGCCCGATGTATACGATGATTAGACTGTATAGCACTTGGCAGAGGCAGCCGTGGTACAGACATGTTCTTCTAGATCATTCTCTCTGAAAAATTATGGTTAGCTCTATGGAGTAGGAACAAGTCTGTGTACATATGCATATTGGGTCTGCATAATGATATGATGATTATATTGATCTGAGGTATTGTGTTTGATGTGATAACATGATTTGATGCATTGAATGCTATATCTGTATGTACTGTCATTTTCTATACTACTATATTGGTAATGATGTAGATTGTTTCACCTCTGTGTATGCATTTCTGTATTATTATTATTATGTTCGGTAAAGATTTTGAGGAAGGAGAAGAAGAGCAACCTTTGAGTTGTCAGTATGAGGAGGAACAACATTCTGGTGATCAGTGCATAGAGGGCGAGCCTCTAGATCATCCTTATTGTTTGGATTGACTTAACGTGACATGACGCTACCGAGTTTTTTGGGATTTGTGAGACTGGAGTTCCAAGGAGGCTCCGAAGCCTGGCGTTTTCACATGGATAGGGAAATTGTTATTTATGTGGGGCAAATGACTATGTCCCTTAGTAGGGAATATGATGGAGTTCTTATGTTTTCTACAACTATTTATGTACATCTAGAGTTACCCTTATCTATTAGGCGCTATTGGGGTAGTTGTTTCCATGCCCTTAGTGAGCTTAGTAGTGTGTCGACCACACGGACTCCTGTCTGTAGGGCTACACGACATCTAGGGTTTATGTCTTCTGATGATCTACCAGAGGAGGATCCTTCAGAGGATCAAAACTTTTAGTTCTGTACTTGGGCTAGTTTATGGTTTGTTATGAGTCAAATAGTTTATAATTCTGTCTAATAGTTTGCATTTATTGTATCCTTAAAAATGAGATTATATGTATAATTATGGTGTGTATTTATTAGTTTATTTTATTTTATGTTCTGTTTATTTTATTTAACAATATCATATACAAAAAGAAAATTTTTACAACTTATATTATTATATGTTAATAAATGATTTATAACTTGGGTAAGGTTTTACTATAATTAATCATAAATATGACATCCTAAGGAGGGTGTTACATTAGTTGGTATTTGAGCCCAAGTTAGAGTCTTTTGGGGTCTGTGGTTAGGTATATTTTTCTTGTGTTGTGTGATTCTCTGTGATTTGTTTCAAAAAGGTTACATCTGACTTTGTTTTGTCTTGTTTGATTGATTGAAGAAAGAAATGTCTCGTGGTAGAGGAATGCATGCGAACATGGGACGTGATACTGATGTAATGAGCTGCTGAGGCCATGCAGCGTATGGCGGAAGTAATTATGCACCAGAATCAACGAGCAACCCAGCAACACGAGGTGATTGCTGATGCTTAGAACTTATCTGAGTTTCGACGCAATAACCCACCACAGTTTAAGGGCGAGTTTGATCCAGAGAAGGCGAGTCTTTGGATCCAAGAGCTGGAAAAGATTTTTGAAGGAATAGGATTTGCGGACGATCGAAAAGTGACATATGCTACATTTATGCCGATGGGAGATGGTGAAAACTGGTGGAGAAGAACTCGGAGGTTACTACAAGCTGAGGGGAGAGAAATTATGTGGGATGTGTTCTACGAAGTATTTCTAGAGAAGTACTTCTCGACTAGTGCATGACATGCCAAAAAGATGGAATTTCTTGGTTTACGACAAGGCAACATGACTGTTGGTGAGTATGCCACGAAATTTGAGAGCTTGTCAAAGTTGTTAAGGTATTTCCAAATCCAGCCTGACGAGGAGTGGAAATGCCACAAGTTTGAAGAAAGACTGAGGGCCGAATTGAAAAGAGGAGTGCTACCAATGAGGATGAATCAATTCCCTGCCTTGATGGATACATGTCGACCACTTGAGGAACTAGAGCCGTCACGAGACCCGAGGAATCACAACTTTGGACCGTCTAGGTTCCAAAGAGGAGGAAACAATAATAACAGCCGATTTCAGCACAAACCGTACTCGAGACCACCGAGGAACCAGCCCCAATGTCCATCTTTTGGGGGAAGTCCTAGTGGCAACAAAGCTAGTCAAACCGTAGCATTTACGCCAAGGTGTTTTAAATGTGAGAATAGTGGCCACATATAAAGAGACTGTTCAATCAAGGGACTTATTTGCTTTAAATGTGGAAGGCCTAGTCATGTTTCCAAGGACTACAACCAGCCAAAAAGGGAGCCAACTATGAGTAACATTCGTGCTGCTCAGCCGCAATCTGGAGGGCGAGTATACACGATGAGTGGAGCTAAAGTTTCCCAGTTCGAGGATCTTATTCAGGGAGAAGGTGTCGTAGCAAGAAATCTTTTAACTATATTATATGATTCGGGTGCGACGCATTCATTTATTGCATATGACTATATGGATCATTTAGGATTGTCTGTGTCTTCACTGAGTTTTTAGTTAACTGTTTCTACAACAACTCCTAAGCCTGTTGTTACATCTAAAGTATGCTTGAATTGCCCTATTACCGTTCATAATCGAGTCTTTTTTGTTAATTTAATTTGTTTACCCCTCGTTGAAATAGATATAATCTTATGAATGGATTGGTTATCTTCTAACCATATTCTACTAGATTGTTCCAATAAGACCTTAATTTTTCCTAAGGATGAGGATTCTGGATTGTTAATTGTCGCTAAAGTTGAATCATTGTTGAGGGATGGAGCTCAAGGATACATGTAACACCCCGAAAAATGATAATTTCATGATAAATAGTCATTTTATAATATTTGTGATTTTTGTGAATTTTTGTGGATTTTTCCAGAAATATTGAATATTTTAATATATTCCTCATTTTGCATGTGTGCTGAGCGGAGCCGGGAAAATGAAATATTTTCCCCGAGGCTAGTAAACCTTGAACTGTGAAAACGTCGACGGGGGATCTTACTAAACCCGAGGTCGGGCATAATTTACGAGGTTTATGCTTTTCAAGATTTTTATCTGATAAATAAAAATTATTGTATAATTTATTATCCATTAGACAATAAATACTTGGTCTTTTAATCTGTAACAATTGTCCATTAAATAATAGCTTGTAGTAAAAATCCTTATCATCTTATCTTGAAATCTACTTTTTGTCTAATCAAGTTGACTTTTGTAAAATCTAACCAAAGCTTCTCAAGGAAACTTCTTAGCAATTTCCCAAGCAATCCATGAAGTCATTTCCCTCTTCTCTCTCTTGTTCCACAGCAAGGGCAATTTAGGGGAGCCAAAATTTGTTTCTCACTTTATCACTCTTACTCCTACATTTCAAACCACAAAAATCTATTACTTTCTCTCTCTACCATTTCCCTTCTCTTATTTTCTCTCAAGCTCTTCTCTTCCTCTTCTCTTCTTCTTCGACAGCACCCACACCATGGAAGGACCATCTTCTCTAGCTTGCTAAACTACTTCTATTTCTTACTTTCTCTCATCATCCTAAGACATTTTTCCTTGATGATCATCCTCTAGTTTTTTTTTTCACCTTCCACTATTGAAGCCCAAGCTTGAAGCTTTTGAGGTAAAGTTCTTGACTTTCTCCTCTTTTCTTCTCTTTTTCGTTTTTCTTGGTCACCTATGTGACCAAGGACTCCTCTTTTCATGGTTTGAGTGAAGATTTTGAAAGTTGTTTACCTTAGGGTTTTCTTGAAGGTGGAGGACAAAATTCCCAAAGGAAAAAGAGCTTGCTTTCCTTGCTATTTCTCTAGGTAAGAGGGAGATAATCCTCTTCAACCTATCTTGGTGGTGAGGAAACATTTGTTTGGTGTTGTTGATGAGGGAATCCATATGGGATTAACCCATTTGTTGTGTTGTTTTTCATGATTTTGTTGCTATTTTGATGTGTATAAATCTATTGATTTTCATCGTGTATCTTGATGACTATGGACCATGTATTGGATTGCTTGAAATTGATAAGAAAACTTGAAGTAGGGATCAAGATTCTGCAGAAAATGAGTTCTGCAGAATTCTTACTGATGCGTGAGCCTCAGGCGCTGTGTAGAGAGCGCCCAGGTGCTCAACCGGCGCTCAATCACTGGAGCTTGAACACCTAAGCGCTTAATGCCCAGAAAAATTTTGCTGTAACGCAGCTCAGTGAGCGCTCAGGTGCTGCGTGTTGAGCGCTCAGGCGTTAACGAGATGGCGCCTAGGTGCCCAGAGCAAAATTATCCAGGTATATGTAAGATAATACTAGGACTTCAGTATGAGGATGTTACAATTAAACTAAAGTAAAAAAGTTGACTAATTAAGAGAATTCCTCTTGAGAAAGATTTCATAAGAATTATTAAGCTAAAGTGAAATTCCATAATGAACCTTAAGGAGTGTTTTACCACTTTTGAGAGCTTGATACTATGTTATTATGGGTCTATTAGTGGGACCACAGAATTATTGATGTTTAACTTGACCAAATTGTAATATGTTATGGATAAGTATATCATTTGTTGAATATACATGAAAATGCATTGAGTCATCATGCATTGTGAAAGTCCGATGGACTCTGTTGTAAGGCTGTATGCCTAGGAGATTGAATCACACCTTAGTGCAGGTGTGAATAGACTAGTGTAGGTCATATTGTTGACCTTGGGGACGTCGAGGTGCAGGTGTTCCACGAACGAACAGTTGGTAGCTCCTCTGGGCCGTGGGATAGACCGATGCAAATGCACTGACGAACTAGATCGAGACACTATCCTATATCCCAATCCTATGAGAATGCCGTTGTATAAAGCCTTGTTGTATAAATTATGAATTTTTCTGGAAAGCACTTGATTTTATGGCTGACGAGATACTGACATGTCTCCTTGATCATTCTCTGTGATGTTTGTGTCTAGCTCCATGGAGTAGGATATGTAGTACTGAATGTTAGATTTTGGTACCATGTGCACGTGCATAATGAGTCAACATGTTAACTGACATTTATTCACATGATGATAAATTGTTTTTTCATTGATATTATAACTGCCTGAAATTATTGAGCTGTTTATTGTTTGAATCTTGATACTGATTATCATTCCTACTATGTTATGTGGGTGTCTTGTGTCGTTCTATTTCTTTGCTGCCATAAATGGTATTGAATGTAGGATGTCTCACCTCTTTTCTGTATTTCTACTATTCTCTATAATTATATGTTTCTCCGAAGACGTTTGTGAAGAAGGGGAAGTGCACGAGTTCCCCAGCTTTTGGCCTGATTATGATTAGTACCTGTTTGAAGTATGATGCCCCGTCCACGTGGCTTTTTGGGTTATGTTAAGCGGACTTTTCATGGAGGTCCGGACTGGTGGCACATCAACCTGCTTACAGATCATTGCGTCTACCAAGGAGACGTGATGGCATCTCTGGCTTGGGGTCGTTATGACCTACCTGTTTTTACTTTCATTGCAAATGTTCATTTAGAGTTTTACTTACCCGTTTGTGATATGTAGAGTGATCTTTACTACACTCCAGGTGAAGATTCATTTTTATCCTCTGCACGAGCCCCTGCTTGTAACTCAGTTGCTCCGATAAGGATTTCCTCTAACGATGAAGACCCAGAGGAGGATCCAAACACGGTTCCTTCTCATTAGTTTTAGGGGCTAATGTTGTTGATAGCCACCGATGGTTATCTGTAAATCTTTTTTAGGGCCTGATGTTTTGTCTTTTAGTGAGCTGTACATGTGTAATCTTTTGGGGCGAGTAAAGCTTTTGCTTATTTTGTATATCGGTTGATGTAACTAAACAAGTGTGATATAAGTATACAGACTTATCGATATTTTAAATGAACTGGGTCTTAGTCAATGATTTATTTTCTGTATTGTCCTTTTTTTTGTTGTGACATTCCCTCTTTAAAAAGGGGCGTTACACTAGTTTGGTATTAGAGCCCCGGTTTAAGTTTTCTTTTGGGTCTTTGTGGTTAGGTCTGTCTTGTTTGTGCTGTGTGATTCTCTGTGCTTGATATTCCAAAAGGATACATCTAATTTTTCCTTGTGTTTTATTCAGTTAACTCTGAAAAAGTGAAATGGCACGCGGTGGAGGTATTGTTGCAGTTGTAGAAGCAATGCAACGAATGACGGACGTTATCGCACAACAAACTGAAAGAGCTGCTCAACAGCAAGAAAAGGTTGCACAACAGTTGGAAGCATCGGCTGACGCTCAAAATCTATCAGAGCTCCGTCATAACAACCCTCCTCAGTTTAAGGGGGAATTTGATCTAGAGAAGGCTAGTCTATGGATCAAGGAGCTGGAGAAAATTTTCAGAGGCATGAACTGTGCGGATGACAAGAAAGTAACTTATGCTACTTTCATGATGATCGAAGACACAGAAGAATGGTGGAACAGAGCACAGAGACTACTAGAAACTGAAGGTCGAGTAATCACTTGGGAGGTATTCAAGGACAGATTCTTAGAGAAGTATTTCCTAGCAAATGCAAGACATGCAAAAGAAATAGAGTTCCTCAATTTGAGACAAGGAACCATGACTGTCAGCGAGTATACTGTGAGGTTCGAGAGCTTGTCCAAATTTTTAACGTATTTCCAACATCAGCCGAACGAGGTGTGGAAGTGTCAAAAATTTGAAGAAGGATTAAGGCTTGACGTAAAAAGGGCGGTCATAACCTTGAGAATTAACCAGTTTTCAGAGCTGTTGGATACGTGTCACCGAGTGGAAGATTTAGATCAGGCACGGGACACGAGGAACCGTAACTTTGGACCTACTAGGTTCCAAAGAGGAGGTGGCAACAACGCAAACTGCTTTCAGAAGAAACCTTATTCCCGACCACTGGAAAATTGGCAATAGTCACCTAGTGGAGGTCCTAGTGGAGGTTTTGGTGGAAACCGAACTGGTCAGAATGTGGCATCTACGCCAAGGTGTATGAAGTGCGAGAAGGATCACCAAACGAGGGATTGCACCATCAAAGGAATCATATGTTTTCGATACGGGAAGCCTGAACACATCTCTTGTGACTGCAATCAAACTAGGGCAGAGCCTTCGGTCAATACTACAAGAGTTGTAAAACCACAAGTAGAAGGTCGAGTCTATACCATGAGTGGAGCGAAAGCCTCCAAATTTGACGATCTGATACAAGGAGAGAGTACCATAAGAGGTAATTTTTTGACTGTACTGTATGACTCTGAGGCAACCTACTCTTTCATTTCTTATGACTGTGTGCGATGACTTAGTTTACATGTGTCCTCTTTACATTTTGACTTGACTGTTTCTACCCCTACAGTTAAACCTGTTGTTACCACCAAAGTTTATTTAGATTGTCCTTTCATTGTTGAAGATCGAATCTTTTCTATTGATTTGATTTGTTTACCTCTTTCCCAATTAGACGTAATTTTAGGAATGGATTGGTTGTCTTCTAACCATATCCTGTTAGACTGTTCTAGTAAGACCATAGTTTTCCCTATGGATGAGGATTCTAGATTTTTGACGGCCAACCAAGTTCAAGCTTTCTTTAAAAAAGGAGCTCAGGGATACATGCTATTGTCTTCCTTAAAAGTTGAGGTCGAGGCAAATGTGGATGCAATTCTGGTGGTTAATGAGTTTCCCAAAGTCTTTCCTAATGATGTACCTAGTTTACTACCGGAGTGGGAGATAGAGTTCACAATTGATCTTATGCCTGGATCTAGTTCTGTTTCTATAGCACCCTACAGGATGTCACCATCACAGTTAGTTGAGCTTAAGAAGAAATTAGAAGAACTCTTGGAAAAGTAGTTTATTAGACCCAGTGTGTCACCATGGGGAGCACCAGTGTTGCAAGTCAAAAAGAAGGATGGGACTTCACAATTGTGTGTGGACTATCGCCAGCTGAATAAGGTCATGATCAAGAACAAGTATCCACTTCCAAGGATAGATGACTTGATGGATTAACTGAAAGGAGCAGCAGTGTCCTCAAAGATCGATCTGCGATCGAGTTACCATCAGATTCAAGTAAAGGTGGAAGATGTTCCCAAGACGGCTTTTCGTACCCGTTACAGTCATTACGAATATCTTACGATGCCGTTTGGTGTGACAAATGCTCTTGCCATATTCATGGATTATATGAATAGAATCTTTCGTCCTTACTTAGATAGATTTGTTGTTGTCTTCATTGATGACATTCTGATCTACTCTCGAAATCAGGAGAATCATGCTGAATACCCCAATATAGTTCTCCAGATTCTAAAGGAGAAGAAATTGTATGCCAAACTGTCTAAATGTGAATTCTGGCTAGAAGAGATCAAGTTTTTGGGCCATGTAATCTTAAAGGAAGGGATTGATGTAGATCCGTCAAAGGTGGAAGCAATTTTGTAATAGGAAAAGCCAAAGACAGTGACAGAAATTCAAAGCTTTGTGGGACTAGCTAGATATTATCGAAGATTCATTGAGGGATTCTCCAAGATTGCAGGGTCTCTCACTCAGCTAACTAGAAAGAATCAAGCCTTTGAGTGGACTAATGCTTGTGAAGAAAGTTTCCAAGAATTGAAGAAATGACTAACTACTTCACCAGTGTTAGTTCTACCCGATCTGAGTGAACCCTTCGAAGTGTATTGCGATGCTTCATACCAAGGACTAGGATGTGTGCTTATGCAAAACAAAAAAGTGGTGGCTTACGCTTTGAGACAATTACGAGTGCATGAGAAGAACTACCCAACACATGACTTGGAGTTAGCAGTTGGGGTATTTGTTTTGAAGATATGGAGGCACTTTCTTTATTGGGCGACATTCAATATCATTAGCGACCACAAGAACTTGAAGTACCTATATGACTAAAAGGAGTTGAATATAAGGCAAAGAAGATGGTTGGAATTTCTAAAGGATTAAGATTTTCAACTTCTGTATCACCCTAGAAAGGCAAATGTCATGGCAGATGCTTTAAGTAGAAAGATGCTCAGTATCTCTACTATCATGGTTAAGGAAAAGGATTTGATAAAGTAATTCAGGGATGTATGGTCCTTTGTAGAGTTGACACCGGAGAAGATTTGTATGAACATGGTCATTATCTCAAATGACATAATGGAAGAAATTCGAGAGAAGCAGAAAGTTGACTAGTTTTTGCAAGAAGAAAGGGAGTTGATGAAGCAAGGTGGTGTGACAACATTAGAGGAAGGAACTGATGGAATCCTAAGATTCACAGGTAGAGTTTGTGTACCCAAAGATCAAGAGCTTAGGAAGTATATTCTCAAACACACTCACACGAGCCAGTTGAGTATACATCCAAGAATAACCAAGATGTACCAAGACCTGAAACGGTTATTTTGGTGGCACAGAATGAAGAGTGACATTGCCAGATGTTTGTTGTCTTCTTTGGTTTGCCAAAAAGCGAAGGTTGAACATCAAAGACCTTCTGGAATGTTGCAACCCTTAGCTATTCCCGAATGGAAGTGGGATAATATTACAATGGATTTTGTGGTTGGATTGCCAAAAACTAGAAAGGGTTACGATTCAATATGGGTAATCGTTGATCGGCTCACAAAGTCAGCACATTTCTTACCAACCAACATAAGGTACAACATGGAGAAGTTGACTTAGTTGTATATTGGTGAAATTGTTAGACTGTATGGTGTGCCTACCAGTATTATTTCTGATAGAGATCCAAGGTTCATATTAAAGTTTTGGCAAAGTTTGCAAGAAGTGTTGGGAACTAAACTTCGGTTGAATTCTGCTTATCATCCTCAAACCGATGGTCAATTGGAAAGGATGATTCAATCATTGAAGGATTTGCTCAAAGCTTGCACTTTGGAACAAACTGGAAGTTAGGATGAAGTTTTACCCTTGGTAGAGTTCACCTACAACAACAATTTTCATTTGAGCATAGGGATGGCACCCTATGAGGCTCTATATAGACGACGGTGCAGAATACCTTTGTGTTGGTACCAAGATGGCGAGCGCCTTACTATTGGACCTGATCTTATACAACAAATGACTGAGAAAGTCAAGATAATTCAGGAAAAGATAAGGATGGCTCAGAGTCGACAGAAGAGCTATGCCGACAAAAGAAGAAAGCCTCTTGAGTTTGAGGAAGGCGAGCATGTGTTTTTGAAAGTCACGCCTATGACTGGGGTTGGTCGAGTTCTGAAATCTAAAAAACTTATTCCCAAATTCCTTGAACTTTACCAAATTCTTCGCCAGATAGGTCCAGTAGCTTACAAAATAGCCTTACCACTTTTTCTTTCTAACCTTCACAATGTTTTTCATATGTCACAACTACAGAAATATATTCCTGACTGAGCCATGTCATAGCACCGAACACAGCACAATTGAAAGATAACTTAACTTATGACATAACTCACTGAGGATAGGAAGGTAAAGTAACTCAGAAGGAAGGAAATCCCATTAGTAAATGTAATCTGGAATGACATAACCGGAGACGCAACGTGGGAGTTGGAAGACAAGAAGAAGAAGCAACATCCACAACTATTCTAAGATATGAAAATTTCAAGGACAAAATTTCTTTTTAGAAGAGGAGAGTTGTAACACCCTAAAAAATGATAATTTAGGGATAAATAGTCATTTTATAATATTTGTGATTTTTGTGAATTTTTTCGAAAACGTTGAATATTTTAATATATTCTTTGTTTTACGTGCGCACTAAGCGGAGCCGGAAAAATGAAATATTTTCCCCGAGGCTAGTAAACCTTGAATTATGGAAACATCGACGGGGGATCTTACTAAACCTGAGGTCGGGCACAGTTTACGAAGTTTACGTTTTTTGAGATTTTTATTTGATAAATAAAAATCGTTGTATAATTTATTATCCATTAGATAATGAATACTAGTACTGTTAACTGTAACAATTATCCATTGAGTAATAGCTTGTAGTAAAAATCCTTATCACCTTATCTAGAAATCCACTTTATGTCTAATCAAGTTGACTTTTGCAAAATCTAACCAAAGCTTCTCAAGGAAACTTCCTAGCAATTTCCTAAGCAATGCATGAAGCAATTTCCCTCCTCTCTCTTGTTCCACAGCAAGGGCAATTTAGGGGAGCCAAAATGTGTTTCTCACTTTATCACTCTTACTCCTACATTTCAAACCATAAAAATATATTACTTTCTCTCTCTACCATTTCCCTTCTCTCATTTTTCTCTCAAGCTTTTCTCTTCCTCTTCTCTTCTTCTTCTTGCACGGCACCCACACCATGGAAGGACCATCTTCACTAGCTTGCTAAACTACTTTCATTTATTGCTTCCTCTTATCATCCTAAGACATATTTCCTTGGTGACCATCCTCTAGTTTTTCCTTTTTCACTTTCCACCATTGAAGCCCAAGCTTGAAGCTTTTGAGGTAAAGTTCTTGACTTTCTTCTCTTTTCTTCTCTTTTTCATTTTTCTTGGTCACCTATGTGACCAAGGATTCCTCTTTTTATTGCTTGAGTGACGATTTTGAAAGTTGTTCACCTTAGGGTTTTCTTGAAGGTGGAGGACGAAATTCCCAAAGGAAAGGATCTTGTTTTCCTTGTTATTTCTCTAGGTAAGAGGGAGATAATCCTCTTCAACCTATCTTGGTGGTGAGAAAACGTTTGTTTAGTGTTGTTGATGAGGGAATCCATGTGGGATTACCCCTTTTGTTGTGTTGTTTTTCATGATTTTGTTGCTATTTTGATGTGTATGAATCTATTAATTTTCATTATGTATCTTGATGACTATGGACCATGTATTGGATTGCTTGAAATTGATAAGAAAACTTGAAGTGGGGATCAAGATTCTACAAAAAACGAGTTCTGCAGAATTCTTGCTGATGCCTGAGCGCTCAGGCGCTGTGTAGAGAGCGCCCAGGTGCTCAATCGTCGCTCAGGCGCTGGAGTTTGGACGCCTAAGCGCTCAACGCCCAGAAAAATTTTCCTGTAATGCAGCTCGGTGAGCGCTCAGGCGCTGAAGACATGACGCCTAGGCGCCCAGAGTAAAATCAGCCAGCTATATGTAACATAATACAAGAACTTCAGTATGAGGATGTTACAATTAAACAAAAGTAAAGAACTTGACTAATTAAGAGAATTCCTCTAGAGAAAGATTTCATTAGAATTGTTAAGCTCAAGTGAAATTCTATAATGAACCTTAAGGAGTGTTTTACCACTTTTGAGAACTTGATACTATGTTATTGTAGGTCGATGAGTGAGACCAAGGAATTGTTGATGTTGAACTTGATCAAATTGTAATATGTTATGGATAAGTATATCATTTGTTGAATATACATAAAAATGCATTGAGTCATCATGCATTGTGAAAGTCCGGTGGACTCTATTGTAAGGTTGTATGCTTAGGAGATTGAATCACACCTTAGTGCGAGTGCAAATAGACTAGTGTAGGTCATATCATTAACCTTGGGGGCGTCAGGGTGCGGGTGTTCCACGAACGGACAGTTAGTAGCTCCTTTGGGCCGTGAGATAGACCGATGCAAACGCACTAACGATCTAGACCGAGACATTGTCCTATATTGCGATCTTGTGGGAATGCTGTTGCATAAAACCTTGTTGCTCAAATTATGAATTTTTCTAGAAAGCACTTGATTTTATGGCTGACGAGATACTAGCATGTCTACTTGATCATTCTCTCTGATGTTTGTGTCTAGCTCCATAGAGTAGGATTTGTATTATAGAATGTTGGATTTTGGTACCATGTGTACGTGCATAGTGAGTCAACATATGAACTGACATTTATTCACATAATAATAAACTGTTATTTCATTGATGTTATAACTGCCTGAAATTGTTGAGTTGTTTATTGTTTAAATATTGATATTGATTATCATTCCTACTATTGTAACATCCCAAAAATTTATAATTTCAGGATAAATGATCATTTTACAATATTTGGGATTTTTAGGAATTTTTTTGGATTTTTCTGAGAACGCGGAATATTTTAATATTATTCCTCATTATGCGCGCACATTGGGCAGAATTGGCAAAAATGACCGTAACGCTCCCAAAGTTAGAAAATTTTATTACGAATAGTCATTTTCTAGTATTTGTAATTTATGAGAATTCTTTCAGAAATTTTCAGAAACGACGAATATTTTAATATATTTTTCGTTTTACGTGCACACTGAGTCGAACCTGGAAAATGAAATATTTTTCCCGAGAATCTTGTACTATGGAAACGTCGACGGGGGATCTTACTAAACCCGAAGCCAGACACAGTTTACAAGGTTTCATATTTTTCGAGAAATTTTAATAGATAAAATTATAATCGCTGTATAAATTTTATCTGTCAGGTAAATTAATACTAACTTCGGTCAGCTTTAACGATTGTCCGCTGAATAATAACATGTAATAAAAATCTTATTACGCTATTCAAAATTTACTGGTGTCAAGCCCTTTTAGCTTTATTTTCAAAATAAAAGTTAAATTAATTCAAAAGCTTATTTGGGAAACTTCTAGGAAACTTCCTCCCATTTCACATTTTCTCTCTCTCCCCTCTCCACTCTTCTTACACGGCAGATGGCCCTTGAAAGCCCATAACCACATTTTCATTTTTATCTCTTCTTCTCCTCTTTCTCTTCTTCTCTTCTACGTTTCTTCTTCTTCTTCTTCTTCTTCTTCTTCTTCTTCTTCTTCTTCTTCTTCTTCTTCTTCTTCTTCTTCTTCTTCTTCTTCTTCTTCTTCTTCTTCTTCTTTTCTTCTTCTTCGTTCTCCACCGTCCACCCTCACCATTCACCATCTTCATGATTTGCTAAATCAAACCCATATCTAGCTTCTTCCATCATTCCAAGGCCATTTTCCTTGTGGCCTTCCTTGATTCTTCTTCTTCTTCTTCCTCCATTTTTCACCATTGAAGCTAAAGCTTGGAGCTTTTGAGGTAAAGTCTTCAGCTTTCTTCTATCTTCTCATTTTTGTTTTATTGGTCACCTATGTGGCCAAGGAGTCATTTTTCTATGATTGGAGTGAACACATTGGGAATTTCTCACCCTAGGGTTTTTCTTGAAGGGGAAAACAAAAATCAAGAGCAAAAAAGGGAAAGCATTCTTGTGATTGTCTTCATTTAGGTAAGAGGGAGATAATCCTCTTCAACCAATCTTGGTAGTAAGGGAATGTCTTGTGTGTTGTTGTTGATGAGAGAATCCATGTTGGATTTCCCTCTTTGTTATATTGGGTTATTTCCATGATGTTGTAGTTGTTTGATTTGCATGGATGTATGGATGTACATTGTGTGATTTGATGATCATGAACTCATATGTTGCTATTTTGTAATTATATGTCATGTATCACATTTTGGAATGGTTGAAAATGAATGAGGGATTTTGGATAGTGAATGGGCCAGGGCTCTGCAGAAACGAATTCTGCAGAACCCCTGTTAATGCACTAGTGCCCAGGCGTTGTGCATAGAGCGCCTAGGCGCTCTATGCCCAGAAAGTTTTCCCTGTGACGCGGCCTGGTGAGCGTTCAGGCGCTTCGTGGTCAGCGCCCAGGCGCTCCACTAGCGCTCAGGCGCTCCAGATGTGGCGCCTAGGCGCCCATAGCAGAACCAGCTAGGTAACTGCGAGATGCAGCTATGTAATTGGAGATTTGAAGGTTAAGGTTGGGATTTGAGATGGAAAGTTTTAAGGGTTTATTAACTCAACTTGAAGCCACAGTTTTAGATTGGGACTACAAGGAATTAGAATGAACTTGGTGAACTAAAGTTTAAGTAAAAGAATATTAAGAAATCGATACATAAAATGGGAGAAATTGATGTTAGTAGTGGACTTTAGAAAGCCATGGTTTTGATCACGGATTTTAGGAAGTTTGGCCGATTTAAGGTAAAATAGAAGTTAAGTAATTTTGAACATAGAGGAAGAACAAGAGAGTTGTGAGACTTATAAAACCTGCGAGTGAATTTTAAGTGAGCATAATTGACTAGGTTAAGGGACTTGATCAACCCTAAGGAATGAAGCTTGAATAAGGACTTCAAGAGAAGTTTCTCTAGAAAATGAATTTATAAGGGATGATAACTTGAGTAAGACTTTATGATAATCCCATAAGACTTATTAATGGATGAATTGACCTAATTGTGGCATATTATGGAAGACTGTGTATTGTGAAATATTTGTGAACATGTCTATGCACGGAGTCAACATGCATTAGACGTTTGCTCAGTCAATGACTGTTAAAGGGCTGAATGAGCCTAAGATCATGCATTGAGTCAGCATGTATTTTATAAACTAATCAGTCAAGGACTGTTAAAAGGCTGGATGAGCCTCTGATTTTGAATTAAGTTAACGTATTGAACAATTTGTTCAGTCTATGACTGTTAAAAGGCTAGATGAGCCTATGATTATGCATTTAACCAGCATGCATTGAACAAATTGCTCAGTCAGTGACTATTAAAGGGCTGTATGGGCCTATGAATACGAACCGAAAGATGTGGTCGACGATGGACCTATAGGGGGCGTAAGGCGCGGTGTATGCCGATTGCACGCATTACGAGCCCAACAAATCATCATTCTTTACGCAGTGAATTAATGAGAATTGAATGGTGAGGTCTGTGATGGATCTTAGAGGGGCGTAAGGCGCAGTGTATGCCGATTGCACACATTACGAGCCTGACAAATCACTATTCTTTTTATGGTAAATGAACGAGGATTGGATAATGTGGTCTATGATGGATCTTTGGGTGCGTCAGGGTGCGGTGATCCTTTTGGTGATGATGATATCACATCGTGAAATACCTCTGGCCGGAAAGCCGATTGCAACGCACTGACGAGGAACCGACAAGCACTATTCTTTTCGTGGTCCGGCATAGACTGTTTAAGAGGGCAGAGACTACCGGAACGTTCATGTTTTAAAATGGAAAATCTTGGTACCAAGTGCACAAGCATTGTGAGTCAGCAATTGTGAGTTGGCATTGTGAGTCAGCATTGTGAGTTGGCATTGAGAGTCAGCATTGTGAGTCCACTTGTCATGTGTCACTCTTTTATATGATGAATAAACTATTGGGATCCTGATGCTATGATTACCTGAAGTGTTTTAACTGTTCAGTATCTGAGACCTTGTTGACTGCATAGAGCATTGTTATTATTGATTCTTATTATTGTTTGTAACTTGACTGCTTGTGTTGTAAATTCTATGGTTGTTGTTGATGAATCTATGAACTGCATTTCTTCATGGGCGCTTTGTGCCGTGTTATTTTCTTACTGCCATAGTGGTAATGAAAGACGGGTGTCTCACCTCTTTCCTATATTTCTGTATTGTTGTTTTATATTCATACTTGTTAAGAGACCTGGACGAAGATGATATGGAACCACGCCTTGCCGATGGGGTTGGGAATCTGGACAAGGTTCCTTTGATTTCGCAAGAGTGCAGCAGCGTAGGGGCATTGATGCCACTGTGTCAACTGGGACGCTGAGTGTCATGTGCATATGGGGTTGCGGCCTTGTCTGCTGGTAGTACCCATCCCAGGTTACTACTTCTCCCCTTTTTTTGTTTTATTTCCGTGTATCTTATTTATTTGACTCTGTAATCATTATATTTTATGTTGTTAGTGATTCGTGTAAATTGGCTATGAGATATATATATAAGGAATGTGATTTTATTTCAATGGTTGTATTAAGGGTTGAATATATTTATATTTCATTCATGGCTCGTATTTTCTACTTATGCATAAATGCGAAAAACAAAAATAAACTCGTTAATTTTGAAACTACTGTTATCATGACGGTGACATGCCTGGATTTAGTAACTGTGGTGTAGTGACGATTGCACTGCAGTTAGTATATTTAGGTGCGTTACAGCTATGCTATGTGGGCGTCTTGCGCCGTTTTGTTTCTTTATTGCCATAATTGGTATTGAATGTAAGATGTCTCACCTCTTTTCTGTATTTCTGCTATTCTGTATAATTATATGTTTCTCTAAAGATGTTGGTGAAAAAGGGGAAGTGCACAAGTTCCCCGGCTTTTGGCCTGATTATAATTAGTACCTGTTTGAAATATGAAGTCTTGTTCACGTGGCTTTTTGGGTTATGTTAAGCTGACTTTTCATGGACGTCTGGACTGCTGATACATCAACCTGCGTACGGATCGCTGCGTCTACCAAGGAGACATGACGACGTCTCTGGCTTGGGGTCGTTATGACCCACCTGTTTTTACTTTCACTGCAAATGTTCATTTAGAGTTTTACTTAACCGTTCGTGATACGTGGAGTGATCTTTACTACACTCCACATTTTTATCCTCTGCGCGAGCCCCCGCTTGTAACTCGGTTACTCTGATGAGGATTTCCTCCGATGATGAAGACCCCGAGGAGGATCCAGGCACAGTTCCTTTTGTAATTTTTAGGGGCTGATGTTGTTGATAGCCACTGATGGTTATCTGTAAATCTTTTTTAGGGCCTGATATTTTATCTTTTGGTGGGTTGTACATGTGTAATCTTTTGGGGAGGGTAAAACTTTTACTTATTTTGTATATCAGTTGATGTAACTAAACAAGTGTGATATAAGTATATATATGTGTATAATGTATGGCTTATTTCTCATGTTGATTCCAGTATAATTATGTTTTATCATTTTCTTACAAAAAAAAAAGAAGAATTCACCAAATTACTTATACGATTTACCACTAAACAGGCTTATCGATATTTTAAATGAACCGGGTCTTAGTCAATGATTTATTTTCTGCATTGTCCTTTTTTTGGTGTGACGTTCCCTCCTTAAAAAGGGGTGTTACAATACATGCTACTGTCTTCTTTAGAAGTCAAGAGTGAGAAAGATATGAACGTTATTTCTGTCATTAACAAGTTTCTCGAGGTTTTTCCCGATGAGGTACCCGATTGACCACCGGAAAGAGAGATAGAGTTTTCTATTGATCTTGTACCAGAAGCTGGTCCTATCTCGATTGCACCATATTGGATGTCGTCATCAGAATTAGTAGAGTTGAAGAACCAATTGGAGGAACTATCGGAAAAATAGTTTATGCGACCGAGTGTTTCACCATGGGGAGCTCCAATACTGCTAGTCAAAAGAAGGATGGAACTTCTCGTCTTTATGTGGACTACCACCAACTGAACAAGGTCATAATAAAGAATAAGTACCCACTTCCAACGATTAACGATTTGATGGACCAACTGAAAGGAGCAATTGTTTTCTCTAAGATAGATCTGCGATCAGGTTATCATCAAATTCATGTCAAGGTAGATGATATACCTAAGACAGCTTTCCGAACTCGTTACAAGCATTATGAGTATCAAGTGATGCAATTTGAAGTGATGAATGCTCCTGCTATATTCATGGACTATATGAATAGGATCTTTCGTCCATACCTAGGCAGATTTGTCGTTGTCTTTATCGACGACATTTTGATTTATTCTCAAGATTCGGAAGAGCATGCTGAACATCTCAGCATAGTTCTCCAGATTTTGAAAGAAAAGAACTTGTATGCAAAGTTGACAAAATGTGAATTTGGTTGGAAGAAGTTTAGTTTCTGGGTTATGTGATTTCCAAGGAAGGTATTGCGGTGGACCCATCTAAAGTGGAAAACATTCTGCAATGGTAAAGGCCAAAGACAGTGACAGAGATCCGAAGTTTTGTTGGATTGGCCGGATATTACCGAAGGTTCATTGAAGGTTTCTACAAGATAGCAGGACCTCTTATACAACTCACAAGGAAGAGTCAAGCTTTTGTTTGGACAGAAGAATGTGAAGAAAGTTTCCAAGAGTTGAAGAAGAGATTGACGACTGTACCAGTGTTGATTTTGTCGGATCCATGTAAGTCTTTTCATGTGTACTGCGACGCTTTTTACCAGGAAAAATTGAGATGTGTGCTAATGCAGAATAGAAATGTGGTAGCCTATACTTCGAGACAACTGAAGGTACACGAGAGGAACTACCCGACGTACGATTTGGAACTAGCCGTAGTAGTTTTTGCATTAAAGATATGGAGACATTTTCTGTATAAGGCCATATTCAACATCTTCAGTGATCACAAGAGTTTGAAGTACTTGTTCGATCAAAAGGAGTTAAACATGAGACAGAGACGGTGGCTAGAGTTTTTGAAGGATTATGATTTCTAACTTCAATACCATACAGGAAAGGCGAACATCATGGCAGATGCCCTAAGTAGGAAGGCGATCAGTGTCTCTACAATGATGATAAAGGAGGAGGAATTGATCAAGCACTTTAAGGATATGTGGTTATTTGTGGAATTGGCACCAGGAAGGATTCATCTAAATAGAGTTACTGTTTTGAATGACCTGTTGGAAGAAATCCAAGAAAAATAAGAAGGTGGTCCATTTTTTGCAAAATGAGAAAGAATTCTTGAAGCAAGGTCATAAGGCAACGGTTGAGGAAAGATTTGATGGGGTCTTAAGATTCGAAGGAAGGAATTGTATACCTAATGATCCCGATCTTAAGCAAGCAATTCTGGATTAAGCTCATACTAGTAGGTGAGTATGCATCTGGGGATGACTAAGATGTATCAAGATCTAAAGCGGATGTTTTGGTGGCCAAGGATGAAGAGAGATGTTGCAGAATGTGTGGCGTCTTGCCTTGTTTGTCAAAAGGCAAAACTTGAACATCAAAAACCCACCGGTATGTTACAACCCTTAAATATTCCAGAATGGAAATGGGATAGTATCACAATGGATTTTGTTACCAGATTTCCAAAGGTTAGGAAAGGTCATGATTCTATATGGGTTATAGTTGATAGGCTTACGAAGTCAAAGCACTTCTTGCCAATTAATATCAAGTATTCGTTGGAATGATTGACCCAAGTGTACATTGGTGAAATTGTTAGACGTCATGGTGTACCCTCTAGTATCATTTCCAATAGAGATCCAAGGTTTACGTCAAAGTTTTGGCGAAGCTTATAAGAAACCATGGGAACTAAGCTGTGTCTGAGTTTTGTTTACCATCCACAAATCGATGGTCAAACTGAGAGGACTATCCAGTCATTGGAGGATCTGTTGAGAGCTTGTGTGTTAGAACAACAAGAGAGTTGGGATGAATTCTTGTCTTTGATAGAATTCACCTACAATAATAATTTTCACTTAAGTATAGGGATGGCATCCTATGAAGCACTGTATGGGCGACGATGTCGAACACCTTTATGTTGGTATCAGGATGGGGAAAATATGACCATAGGACCTGATCTTGTGCAACAAACAACGAAAAAAGTAAAGATGATTTAGGAGAAAATGAGGACGACTCAGAGTCGGCAGAAAAGCTATGCAAACAAGCGAAGGAGACCTTTTGAATTTGAGGAAAGTGAGCATGTGTTCTTGTGAGTGACACCTACAACTGGTGTTGGAAGGGTTATCAAATCCAAAAAACTCACTCCTAAATTCATTGGAACTTATCAAATTATTCGTCGGATAGGTCCAGTAGCCTACCAAATAGCTTTACCACCATTTCTTTCCAATCTCCATAATGTATTCCATGTGTCTCAATTAAGAAAATATATTCTCGATCCAACTCATATCATTCAGCCTGATGAAGTACAATTGAAAGATAATTTGACGTATGAGATGCTTCCTGTTAAGATTGAGGACAGGAGAGTAAAACAGCTTCGAGGGAAAGGAATTGTATTGGTGAAGGTAATCTGGAATGAAGTGACGGGAGATGCTACATGGGAGTGGTGTGTGAAATCCGCAAGCGTACGGTTTCATTGTCAAGTAATAAAAAGATCGAATCCACAGGGACTATGTCTATGAATGCCAATTAATTAATTAATTCAATTAATTAAACAAAAAAGGAATATAACTGTTGATTAACAAGAACGTAGTAACAAAGCAATTAAATAAATGAATATCAAAATGCAAATTAAGAACCAAAATAGCAAGTTGTTAAGAAATGTTTTCAGATTTAAGAAAGCTTCCAGGATTGGGGATAACCACGATGATACAAGACTCCTAATTGACAATCCTTTTATTAAAACTGAAGTTTAATTGAAGGTGAATTACCCTAAATTAGTTAATGTTCTTTCTCAAGAGACAAGAACCGTGCCCAATTGAACCAATTCCTACTCTTGTGGTAATTGAATCTAAATTGAACCCATTACGCTTTATGGTAATTCATTAAATCCTCGAAAGGCTAAACCTACTCTCGTGATTTAGACCTTAAGTTCAAGTCTTATGGTTCCAACTCCTAGGTTCACCTCTCAGTATGTCTCTAGATATCTATGAGATACAAATAAGTGGCCAGTGAATTCACATGAATAAGCGCAATAAGGATTGAATCAAAGAACATCCAAGATTAATAAAAGGAGTAAACAAAGTCAATTAATCATCATCAATATATCAAAGGGCATTGCCCAATCCCAGAAACAAAAGGAACTACTCAGACATGGAGAAGAAGAAACAAAAAATAAAGTTCAAAAACATTCAAACCCGTAATCAAAGAGAGAAGAGAGGGAGAAGAAGATCAAGAGCCTTCCAATATGCCTCCTTCCAAACAAAATTCGAACCCTAATACTATATTCAGAACATCTATAAATACCCTTTGGGTCTAAACTGATCCAAGCCCATAAAAAGGAAGAAAAATGAACTTAAAAATCTGACACGAACAACGATCCACGACCGTGGATCATTCCACGGGCAGGCCGTGGAATTCTCTGGAACTTCCCTTTTGCTTTTTCACGTAGCTGCTCGATCCATGGCCGTGGGGAATTCCACAAGTAGGTCGTGGATCTCTCTGGAGTGATCTTTTTGTCCCAAATTTCTATCCTTGAAGCTCCAACTTCAATTATGCAAGCTTTCCATCCATTTCAAGGCCAATTAAGCATCAATCCTACACAACAACAACAAAAACACTGCAGTTATCGGAACTAAGGGAAAAACAAATAAAAAGGGAAACTAAAATGCCTAAAATGCATAAAAATGCATGCAAAACAAGAACAAAATATGATGTTGTTTCACACATATCAAGTCCCCCCAAGCTTAAGATTTTGCTTGTCCCCAAGCAATAACTAATGTCAAACCAAGAAGTGGGATCAAAAGACAATAATGAATGAGGAACCCGAGAAAACATCCAACCAAGCAATAGGCAAAGGCAAACAAAGAATTTGAGAAGTAATCAAAATCAAATCCAATTAGAGGCTAAGTTCTCAAGAATCATGCTCCTCACTAAATTGGGTTCACTCTACTAACCACACTCAAAGTGTTTAAGGGTGAAGACAACACGCTCAAGATTCCTCAAAGAAAATACACTTTCATAAGCTTGATAAGAAACCAAATTTTTACTAATAATCAGCATGCATGCAAGAATCAAAAGGTCTTTCAAGGGTTGTAATGGGGCCAAGGAAATGATGTTAGGTAGGTTAGAGAAAGAAAGGTATACACAAAGGGCTAACAAAATTTTTAATAAGCTCAAGAAACGTAATAGAACATAAATGAAGCAAAGACATTTTTCAATCAATAACTCCACATCTCCAAGCATTTTCTTCCATTTTTTTTCTTTCCTCTCTTTTTCTTCTTTTTCAAGCTTTCATCTTATGATTTTCTTTTTTTTTCTCTTTTTTTTTAGAAAGAGAATGCTTAATAACATATGATTCCCAACACAACTTTCAAACCCAATATGCTCCATTTAATATTCTAAATGATAACCGACAATGTATCATCATAGGCATAAAAAAAGAACAATTATGAAATAGGCTCAAAATGGGCAACTAGTGGATGAAAGTGTAACAATTTCAGAAGGCCAGAAAAATACCTAAGATGCCTTAATCATATTCAAGCATGCAAACAAAAATTTCGCCTCAAAATGGTTTCAAATCAAGTTCTAGAGCACAAAATCAATAAGGAATGATCACTCAACACAAAGAATGGGAGCAAAAATCATATAGTGCATAAATCCCATACATGCTCAAAACTAACTTACTTTTAGAGGTTCAAAAATCAATGAGAAGCACAAATTCAAAGAACATATGCTAATGATCAACTATCAAAAAATCACCTCCACAATCCATTAAAACAATGCTTGTTGCCTACTACAAGAATCAACAAATTATGTTCCAAATCAATATCGTCTCAAAATCCTCAAAAGAGAGGGGCACAAGGATCAACCAAAAAGTTAAGAGATATGATGATGTGGAAATGTAATAAGAAGATGCAATGCAATATGAGACAAGAGAATGCATGAGAGCAATGATCTACAATGAAAATAAAAATGAAAATACCCCCAAGCTTAGAACTTACATTGTCCCTAATGTAAAAATCTATAACTGGAGAAGGAATAAAAGAAAAGAACTCACTGTGGTGGTGGGAAAGGGTGCTGACTTCCTTCTTTTTTTTTTTGGCCCCTTGAATTCCACGACCATGGTTGGATCCACGGCCAGGCCGTGGAATTCTCTGACTTTGATATTTTCCTCTGGTTTTCATTCAATGGCCATCAAATTTTCCATGGGTTGGGTGTGGAACTTTCTGACTTCACTCTCCTTCTAAATTTAGCTTCAAAAAGGGTCAAACCTAGACAAAATCCAAGAGACAAACATCAAACCAACAATCTAACACACAAAATTAAAAGAAAAAAAGGAAATAAAATAAAGGAAAAACAATGAAACTTGGGTTGTCTCCTAAGAAGCGCTTGTTTAAAGTCGTTAGCTCGACTCTGGTCTGGTTTCTATGCTCAGGTGATGTCAATGGAGTGGTACTCAGTTCCTACTCCTTCTTCAAGGTGTTTCACTCTTTGGCTATTGATCATGAATGGTTTATTGCCTTCTTTCTTCACCTCAAGCACACCGTAGGATAAGACTCGAACAATCTCATATGGTCCTGACCAATTTGACCATAACTTACTAAGACAGAAACGTAGAAACGAGTTATCAACAAGAACTTTATCCCCTGGTTTAAATTCACACTTCTTGACGCATTTGTCATTCTGTTTCTTTGGTCCCTTCTTGCAGGGCTTGGCCTTCTTGAACTTCGTAGCTGCCTTGGGCAAGGTCTCCTCTAACATAACATCAGTTATAGATTCCTGCATATCTGAAAGAACAACATTGTCCACAACATCAGTAGCATCTATGAGATTACATGAATTAAAAGGAATTAGGATTTTTTTCAGAATTGAAAACATTAAAAACTACTTCCTCATTGTTCAATCACAAAGTCAATTTCCTTTCGTGAACATCAATAATTGCCCTTCCAGTGGCGAGGAATGGACGCTCAAGTATGATCGGCATTTTAGCATCTGCTTCCATGTCAAGCACAACAAAATCAATAGGTATGAAAAACTTACCGACTCTAATAGGAACGTCCTCCAAGATGCCTACGGGGTACTTGACGGATCGATCAGCCAATTGAAGGGAGATAGTTGTGGGTTTTAGTTTACCTACCTCCAATTTCTTGCACACAGAAAGAGGCATAAGACTAACACTAGCCCCCAAATCACACAAAGCTTTATCAAAATTTGTGTTACCAATCAAACAAGGAATAGAGAAGCTACCTGGATCTTTTAGCTTGGGAGGCAATTTATTTTGAATTAAAGCACTACACTTCTCAATTAAAGCTACTATCTCATATTCCTCTAGCATTATCTTATTAGACAAAACGTCCTTAAGAAATTTAGCATAGGTAGGCATTTGTTGTAAAGCCTCAATGAAGGGTACATTAATGTACAATTTCTTAAGGACCTCTAGGAACTTCCCAAATTGCCTATCTAACTTGACCTTAGCCAATCTTTGAAGGAAGGGCACTGGGGGTTGGTATGGTTCAAGGGGTACATACTTAGACACCTTCTCATTAGTTTCCTCTTCCTCTAAGGGTTGTGTCTTAGTGCCTTTTTCCTCATTCCCCTTATCTTTGTCACTCTCCTCTTTACCCTTGGGATCCTCTAATTTCTTACTACTTCTCAAACTCACAGCATTACAGTGTTCAATACTTGGATTTGTTTCGGGTTGACCAGGAAACTTACCCTGTTGCTTATGTGAAGTGCTTGCTTGTTGCACAATCTGAGTTTCTAACATGTTATTATGAATGGCCAAATTGTCAACCTTAGCTGACAGCTCTTTAATTGCCTCAGTCACAACTTGCCCATGCTGCCTAAACTCCTCATTCTGCTTAGATTGACTCTCAACAAAATTCTCTAGAAGAGACTCAAGTCTAGATTTTTGTACCTGTTGGAATCCAGAAGAGGGTTTAGCACTACCTTGCCCAGCTTGGTATTGACTATTCCGGTAGGAGAAGTTGGGATATGACCTCCAACCGGGGTTGTAAGTTTGGGAATAAGGATCATTCCTCCTCTTTTGGTTGAAGTCATATAAATTGTGGCATGATTCCATTTGCTCCACCGGTGCACCTTGTGAGGAGCCAATTCCAACTTGGCATTCAGCACCGATGTGTCCCTGTGCTCCACAAATCTCGCAAAAATTGTTAGAGGCACCTATAGCATTTACATGAGCTTTTTCAAGTATGTCAAAACGTTTATTCAAAGAATCAAATTTTGACATAATTAAATCAACCCCGTCTACCTCAAACTTACCTCCCGAGAGTTTTCTCGGGTTATTACCTCTTTCATTCGCCCATTGGTGATGATTCGAGGCAACACTCTCAATGATCGCATAAGCTTCTGTCAGTCTTCTATTCATCAAAGCTCCACCAGCTGCAAAGTCTAGAGACACCTTCGAAGAATATTCTAGCCTGTTATAGAAGGTGTGGATAATCAACCATTTTTCTAACCCATGGTGTGGGCAGGCTTCCAGCAAAGCCTTATATCTGTCCCAAGCTTTCGACAATGACTCTCCATCTTTCTAAACGAAACTTGTGATCTGGGTCCTAAGATGAGCAGTCTTGGAAGGTGGGAAGAATTTGTTCAAGAAAACTTGCTCTAATTGGTCCCAAGAAGTGATTGTCTCAGCGGGAACTAACTTCAACCAAGCTCTAGCTCTATCTCTCAATGGCAATGGAAATAGGCGGAGATGAATAGCATCAACAGAAGTGCCTTTAATCTTGAGAGTCTCACAGAACTCCAAGAACATATCAACATGATCATTTGAGTCCTCTGATGGCAATCCTCCAAATTGGTTCTGCCTTATCATAGAAAGTAAGGCAGGAGGTATGGTGAACTGTCTAGCTTCAATGTCTAGCCGAGCAATTCCAGAACGCAAACCCCGAGCATTTGGGGCTGCATACTCTTTAAGCGGTCTATTATCAGTAGGTGTAGCCATGACAAGCGTTGGCTCAAGTATTTCTCTAGCTCTTTGCCTTTGTTGTGTTCTCCTTCTACGAAAAGTTCTTTCAATTTCAGGATTTGCTTCTTCAAGGGTCCTGGAACGTCTAGTACTTTGCATAAACAAGAGAAATTACCTACAGCGAGTTAAAGAGAAAACAAGAAAGTAGTAAAAAGGTTTAAAATAATCAAATTAAAAATTATACTGATATTCAAGAAAAACACAGTCCCCGACAACGGCGCCAAAAACTTGGTGTGTGAAATCCGCAAGCGAATGGTTTCGTTGTCAAGTAATAAAAAGATCGAATCCACAGGGACTATGTCTATGAATACCAATTAATTAATTAATTCAATTAATTAAACAAAAAGGGAATATAATTGTTGATTAACAAGAACATAGTAACAAAGCAATTAAATAAATGAATATCAAAATGCAAATTGAGAACAAAAGTAGCAAGTTGTTAAGAAATGTTTTCAGATTTAAGAAAGCTTCCAGCATTGGGGATAACCACGATGATACAAGACTCCTAATTGACATCCTTTTATTAAAACTGAAGTTTAATTGAAGGTGAATTACCCTAAATTAGTTAATGTTCTTTCTCAAGAGACAAGAACCGTGCCCAATTAAACCAATTCCTACTCTCGTGGTAATTGAATCTAAATTGAACCTATTACGCTTTATGGTAATTCATTAAATCCTTGAAAAGCTAAACCTACTCTCGTGATTTAGACCTTAAGTTCAATTCTTATGGTTCTAACACCTAGGTTCACCTCTCAGTACGTCCTTAGATATTTATGAGATGCAAATAAGTGGCCAGCGAATTCACATGAAAAAGCGCAATAAGGATTGGATCAAAGAACATTCAAGATTAATAAAATGGGTAAACAAAGTCAATTAATCATCATCAATGTATCAAAGGGCATTGCCCAATCCCAGAAACAAAAGGAACTACTCAGACATGGAGAAGAAGAAACAAGAAATCAAGTTCAAAAACATTCAAACTCGTAATCAAAGAGAGAAGAGAGGGAGATGAAGATTAAGAGCCTTCTAATGTGCCTCCTTCCAAACAAAATTTGAACCCTAATATTGTATTCAAAACATCTATAAATACCCTCTGGGTCTAAACTAATCCAAGCCCATAAAAAGGAAGAAAAATGAACTTAAAAATCTGACACGGACAGCGACCCACGATCGTGGATCATTCCACGGCCAGGCTGTGGAACTTGCTGTCTGAGTTCCACGGTCGTGGATCATTCCACGGCTAGGTCATGGAATTCTCTGGAACTTCCCTTTTATTTTTTCACGCGGCTGCTCGATCCATGGCCGTGGGGAATTCCACAGGCAGGCCGTGGATCTCTCTGAAGTGAGCTTTTTGTCCCAAATTGCTATCCTTTAAGCTCCAACTTCAATTATGCAAGCTTTCCATCCATTTCAAGACCAATTAAGCATCAATCCTGCACAACAACATAAAAAGCACCGCAGTTATCCAAACTAAGGGAAAAACAAATAAAAAGGGAAACTAAAATACCTCAAAATGCATAACAATACATGCAAAACAAGAACAAAATATGATGTTGTTTCACACGCATCAGGGAGCTGGAAGATAAAATGAAGGAGCAATACCCACAACTTTTCTAAGGTACGATAAATTTCGGGGATAAAATTTCTTTAGTGGGGGAGAGTTGTAGCACCCCAAAATTTGTTAATTTACAGCAATGTATGAATTGTACTATTTTGTAATTTTTGTGTTCTGTAAATTTATTTTGACTGTTCTGTGACTGTTTTTGATCTTTGTGTGTGATTTACTCTGAGTCAGGAAAATAATAATTTTCGGGCAGGGGAAAATCTTTATCTGATTATTCGGAGCTGGGGGATCTTACTAAACCCAATTCCGAGTGATGCGTGTATCGATCTTTTAATTTTTAAAATTTATCTACGAAATAAAAATATTTTATATTTTAATTATTTTATTATCTGTTGGACAGTACCTACATACTAAAAAGTAGTAGCTTCCGCCTAGTGGACAATAAGAACTGGAAAAGTCTTTGAGACTTACGATTCGGTGAACCAATAGAAACCTAGTCAACGTTAATGGCTTGAATTTTTCAAAGCCAATAGGATCTAGTCAACAATAATGGTTGGACTAGTTAGCTTAGAAACTAGAAAACCTAACTAAGTTAGCCTAGATTATATGTAGTAACTAAATGGAATAAAACTTAGTTTGCTATTCCTTAGGGATTCTTGTTACAAGATTTTTCTAGTACATTCTAGAAGCTTGTTAGTCACACCTAAGTAACTAGGAAATCTAACTAAGTTAGCTTGATTTAATTAGAAGCAAAGGAATTAGAAACTAGGTTAGCTTAAGCTTAACTAGGCAACCAAATGAACCAAAACTTGGTTTGCTCCTCCATTGAGCTGCACGGCCAAGACACCTTCAAGGAAGGTTCAAGGCTTAAAATTTTCAAGCTTATCATATGTAGTAGTTATCCTTGCCTCCTAAAATATCTACTTAGTAAAAATATCAAACAAAAATCCTACCATTCTCTCCATTCACTTACACGGCCAACTTTAGGGAAAATAGATCATTTTCACTTCATCATTATCCTACCAAAGACCAAATAGCTATTCTCTCCATCCTCTCGCTTCCAAGAGCCAAAAATATTCCATTGCTTTCCTTTGAGGAGCTCACGGCCTCCACACCATAACCATACCTCCACTCTTCTATAATTTCATCTAACACCATTTCTTGAACCTAAACACAATCCTAAACACTTTTCTAGCTGTGAACTTAAGCTAGTTCATCCATCTTGTGCTTGGAAAACAAGTTTGAAGTTTTCTACTCAACAAGGTGAAGTCCTTGTTTCTTGTTTCTAAATTGATTCTTGAGTTCTAGAGCCATGATTGATTCATGGTTTTCCTTTTTCAAGAATAGTTTATGACTTTATAAATTGTTTAAGCTTGTTAGGATTTGCTTTGGAGGGTCACGAAATCTCTAGGAAAGCATCCAAGAAGAGTTTGTCTTCCTTAAAGGTAAAAGGGAGATTTAATCTCATCAACCATATCTTGGTGGTGAGAAAATGGATTTGTTTGTGGTGACGAATCCATAAGGATTCATTCACTTGATTGTTTAAAACTTTTCTTATTTGTGATGATTTTTGATGCAAGCATGTTTATAACTTTGATTATATGTTTTAATATGTGTTTATGAAGGCATAATAGTTATTGTATGTAGTAGGATGTGAATAACATGATAAGGAATTGCATGAGGGTTCCAAAGAACCCAAAAGGGGGCTCACAACCACAACACCACCAAGAGGGCCAAGATGTTCTAAAATATTTTCCTAATCATGGATTAATTAATTTAATTGGATTAAGGATTTTTACAAGGACTTAGCTTATAGAAAATAATTAAAGATGATTTATGGAACACATAGTGAATTTTGGCCAGCATGCCATTTATGATATCTTTAATCCAAAGTCATTTGCTAAGTGTGGACTTATGTAATTAATTTAATAAGAACTTAACTTAATGAATTTTTTGGAGTATAAAGGAGAGTAAATTAATTTTAGAGTTTAATTAATGGAATAAATACTTGAAAAGAACTAGCATATAGCTCACCCATTGGGTTTTGAAGTGCGTTAGCAAGTTTTGAGCTGCAAATATTGGTTAAATCCAAGAAAGGTAATTTTTACAGGAAACAGTAGGAAATATTACTTAGAGGATTTTTATTAAGGAAATACTGTAAATAAGACTAAAAATAGATATATTAGAGAAAGTTTCAAAATTTAATTTAGAAAGTAAAGAAATATTTTACGCAGTTGAAAAATATTACAAAAATCTTGTGCGTATTTAAAAAAATGATTTTTAACCTACACGATTGAGAAAACAATTTAAAATCACTACGCGATTGAGAAAATGATTTAAAAACGCTACACGATTGCAAAAATGTCAAAAAATATTTACGCAATTTCAAAACATTGGGAAAAAGTTACGCGATTGTGAAAATGCGATAAAATATTTACGCGATTGAAAATAACAGCAGTTTGCTATTGAGTTAACGTGGTGGACCCGGTTATGTTGAAAAATGGTACTACCAAATGATGGCGTGTGGTTGTGAAAAATAGTAGTATTGTGATATGTGTATTTTGGATAATCCACCATGCATAGAGAAACGTGTCAATTTGGTTGATATTGGCAAGTTGCCTAAGAGATGAATTACACCATAGTGCAGGTGCGATAGGCGTAATGTTGTTCATTGAGTAAACTTGGAGGCGTTGGTGTATGGAGGATTCCACATGTGGACAGTTGGTAGCTCTTCTTGGCTGTGGTACCAGGCAATGCACTAGCGATCTCGACAAAGCACTATTCTTAATCATGATCTAGCATAGACTGTCTGTTATAATACCTGATGTATACGATGATTAGACTGTATAGCACTTGGCCGAGGCAGCCATGGTATCTGAAAATTTGTGGTTAGCTCCATGGAGTAGGAACGAGTCTGTGTACATATGCATATTGGGTCTGCATCATGATGTGATGATTATATTGATCTGAGGTATTGTGTATGATGTGATGACATGATTTGATGTATTGAATGCTATATCTATATGTACTGTCATTTTTATACTGTCATACTGGTAATGATGTAGATTGTCTCACATCTATGTATGCATTTTTGTATTATTATTGTGTTCAGTAAAGATTTTGAGGAAGGAGAAGAGGAGCAACCTTTGAGTTGTCAGTACGAGGAGGAACAACATTCTAGTGATCAGTGCGTAAAGGGCGAACCTCTAGATCATCCTTATGTTTTGGATTGACTTGATGTGACATGACGCTACCGAGTTTTTTGGGATTTATGAGACTAGAGTTCTAAAGGGGCTCCAAAGTCTGGCCTCTTCACGTGGATAGGGAGACTGTTGTTTATGTGGGGCGATTGACTGTGTCCCTTAGTAGGGAATATGATGGAGTTCCTATGTTTTCTACGACTGTTTATGTACATCTAAAGTTACCTTTATCTATTAGGCGCTATTGGGGTGATCGTTTCCATGCCCCTAGTGAGCTTAGTAGTGTGTCGACCGCACGGATAACTATCCATAGGGCTACACGACATCCAGGGTTTCTGTCTTCCGATGATCTACCAGAGGAGGATCCTTCAAAGGATCAGAACTTTTACTTTTGCACTTGGGCTAGTTTATGGTTTGTTATGAGTCAAACAGTTTATAATTCTGTCTAATAGTTTGTATTTATTGTATCCTTAAAAATGAGATTATATGTATAATTATAATGTGTATTTATTAGTTTATTTTATTTTATGTTCCGTTTATTTTATTTAACGATATAATATACAAAAAGAAAATTTTTACAACTTATATTATTATATGTTAATAAATGATTTAAAACTTGGGTAAGATTTTACAATAATTAGTTGTAAATGTTATATCCTAAGGAGGGTCTTACAGTGATGGTAGTTAGAGGATGCCGTCAGCAACTTGGCCGACATCGACACTAATGATTGCCGAAGTATGCAACAAAAATAATGAATAATAATTGTAACATATTACTTTTAAATTTTGTGCTTGAAATTATAATTCTTAGGATTTAATTTAAGAATTGAAAATAACATAAAATTGTTATGTTCCAATTTCATAGAATCGAATTCAAAATTGGAATTTCAATTCTAACGTACATAACAAACATGATAATTGAAATTGAGAGGTCAAATTTCAATTTCAAAACTTAATTTCAAGCTTAATTTCATGCGCTGAATTACACTTAAGTTTGTTTCTTTATTCACACACTTAAAAAAAACCATATTTTGTTGCACAATACCATTTTTTTCTTAAGTAATTGTTTACTCAATTTTAAACATGTATCAGTTGTCTGATTCTACCAATACCATATTTTGTTTTTGATTCTTTTAGGAATGTATGCTTAAAAGAATTAAACATAAGAATTAAATATAT
This sequence comes from Ormosia emarginata, assembly GCA_029884605.1. Classification (NCBI taxonomy): domain Eukaryota; kingdom Viridiplantae; phylum Streptophyta; class Magnoliopsida; order Fabales; family Fabaceae; genus Ormosia; species Ormosia emarginata. The sequence goes on along the minus strand of JAQQTP010000056.1, from coordinate 4,898,430 downwards.
TTTTTTCCTAATTTTTTTTGCTTGTTTGCTTAATTTTTCCTGTTAAGTTGTGTTTCTAGCCAACTCAATTTTCTTCCATTAATTCCTCTCATTGGCATAATAATTCAAGGATTGCATCAAGGACTAAATATTGCACATCAAGAATCAAATCATTTGCCATTCCTTTGTCAAACCTTGTGTAAATCTAATTAGAAGAATTCTTGGTTGCTTTAGTTGGGTTGGAGAAATTTTGCTTAAACTATTTATATTATGCTTATAATATTATGCTTTTTTGGTGTACATCGCACTGAAATTTTCCCAAGACACTAAATGATTCTATGCTCTCATGTTAAGTTGTTGTGGATCGTGATCTAGAATCCCCTCCAATAGGATCAACCCGGCATATGTTCCTCTAGACTCTGTCGTCAGTTTCCCGACTAGGCCATCCAATTACGGCCTTCAGAGGTGGGCCACAACAGCAATCATTAGATCTGTGCATATTCTAATAACTGTCAATCATGATCTTGCAAGTGTGGGACCTATAACTACCTGCAACATTGGATGACCACTATCGCAACATCTCGAAAGTTCAAGGATTTACCTCAACGATCGTGGGAGGACACCCTCGGTCAGGCCACGATCCTAAAAATAACTACACCCCATGCGGATTGCATGAGGACTCTGCAAATGCTCTATAAAAACCAGACTAAGCTACTCTAATATGATTCATTATCTACTGCCTTATTGTTGACACCCTACTTATGTGTTGCCTGAGTTAAGCATTGGAGTCCCTTTTACAGGTACCCAACACCTCGGCTCCACACACTTGGTTGCGGCTGCACAAGGAGGAAACTACCATATGTGCCTACCTCATGCACCCCTCTGGTTCTACATCAGAGCATTAGCATCGTCTGTGGAAAACTTAAACTTCTAATCCCACCCAAAAATGGTGAACACAAGACAAAAGTCAAGGAGAGACACTGCGCAAACCTCCGCTAACCAAAGGCAAGTTCCTACAATGCAACGCCTTCCTCATCTTGTCCCACCATCTACTGTTGAAGCCTCTGCCATGAGAAACTAGGTACTCAACACATAGCACCAGTGCGATGGGCACTCCACTTCAATCTCTCCAACGAAAGTCTTAACCTATCGCGCAGGGTCTCTGTAAGAGATAGACTTGGAATCTCAGGCCAATGAGGCAACCCTAACATCTAAAAGCATAGAATCCCAGTACGTTAGCACTTGGGAATGCCAAATGGTAAAGCCAACGATCCTACGTCTCGCTCCGAAAGTGAGAGTCAATCCCATATGTCCCAACATCAATTACAGAACATGCTGCAGCAACAAATGGCTATACTAAACAAGCAGTATCAAAGGTTAGAGGACATTCAATAGGCTATGCACGAAAACCAACCTATGTCAAATTGTCGTGACGGAGGACATAACGTGGAAAATAACCAAATGAGGGTTCATGTTGATGCGATAGTATCCAACACTGGGAACAACAATCTAAACCATGGCATCCAGAAACATCCCTTCTCTGATCAACTAATGGAGTACTGCGTTCCCAGAAACTTCAAGTTCCCAACAAACTTGGAGATTTACGATGGAACCACGGACCCACAAGAGCACATAAATGCCTTTGAACAATCCATATGTTTTCACAGAGGATCCATGGAGTTGCTATAGTAGCATTGTGATATGTGTATTTTGGATCATTTATTTGGTAAACGTGTCAATTGCCGATATTGACAAGTTGCCTAAGAGATGAATTACACCATAGTATGGTGCGATATTTAGTATTGTTCATTGAGTGAACTTGGAGGCATGTCATGTTTTCCTTCTTTCTCTCAAAAAGACAGCCCTCAAGTGGTTCTCCGGCTTACCACGAGGGTCTTTGGTGGACTGGTCAGACCTAAAATAGTGGTTCCTACTCCAGTACACCACCAGCAAAGAGCAACCCAAATCCATCGAGTCCCTGGCTAAGGTTTGCTAGGGATGAGATGAAACCCTCCGCGATTACGTAAGGCGATTCATGGAGGCATGTACTAATGTGGAAAACTTTGATGACAAGATAGCCCTTCATTATGCCAGAAGTGGCCTCCGAGTGGGTTCTGAGTTTTTCACGTCCCTGGTAAAAAAGAAGCCAGAGAACTTAGGTGAGTTTCAAAGAAGTTCCCAAAAGTATGTCAACCTTGAGGAAGCAATAGAGGACCAGAGGAGATGGGCTCCCTCATCAAAAGCCTAGTCATAATTCCTCACAATCCCGGCATTCTAAAGGTAGTACACCCCGGAAAAGGTATTCTGATTATACTTCTCTAAACACCCCTTGAGAAACAATCTTAAAGGAGGTCATCCAAACTGAGTTTCAAAATATCCGGAGGCCACCCCCCATTAAGAAGCACAAGCAGAAAGAACACTCTAAGCACTGCTCATAGCATAAAGGTTATGGTCATGATACTAAAGATTGCTACCAAATGTGTGACGCTATCACATTCTTGATCAAAGCAGGACAGTTACACCAGTATATCCTACGTGCCCAAAATGATGAGCATCGTGGTAGGCGCAAAGATGACAAATGATGAAGCCCATCTCCTCATCGCAGAAGAAAGTCCCGGAGTCCTAGGAGAAGATCCCAAACTCCACCCTGTTGGGGTAGCAATGACTGATAAGATAGAAACAGGAAAGCCCTGCCTAATAACAACGATGATCGTCATTTCGAGCCAAACCAAATGATCAACACCATCGTGGGAGGGTTTGCTAGAGGTTAACCATCAAACGGAGCACAAAAGAAAGCACTAAGAATGGTGGTGTTCAGTGTCTCCTATTCTAAACCCAGATCCTGGACCGTGGAAAGAAAGACACCCTCCATCACCTTCTCGGACGAGGACTATGGTGGAATCATCCCGGACCATGACGATCAACTTGTCATCTCTGGGATAATTTCCAATGTCGAAGTCCACCGAATTTTTGTAGACTAAGGAAGTTCAGCAGACATTATGTTCCTGGACCTTTATTAAAAGCTTGAGTTCTCGTGGTCAAATTTAACCTTGTACGATGGTGAGCTAAGCTTTACAGGCGAAAAGATCACCCTAGTAGGATACTATGAAACTCATTTGACCTTGGGATCTTTTAAGCTTTACAAGACGGTCAAGGTAAGATTCTTGGTCGTGGACTGCCCTTCGGCTTATAACATCATCTTAGGCTGCCCTTCTCTAAATGCTCTCAATTTCATCATATTTATCACCCACCTCGTCATGAAATTCCCAAACAAGCGCAATGAGGTGGTCACTTTGAAAGGCGACCAAGTTGCCGCCAGAAAATGTTATAACAAGAGCTTGAGAATTTGCAAGGCACCTAGAAGGGGAAAATTAGCCACTCCCGGCCCAGTCCTGGATCAGGTCAACATTCTTATGACTGAGCTGGATGCTAGGGAAGAACTTCGCAGTACCAAACCCCAGCCGAAGGGCGAGTTGCAGCCTCTCTAACTTGGAGCCAAGCCAGACTAGGTTACTAGGATTGGAACACATTTAGAAGGAGACGAGAAGCAACAACTAACAAAGCTTTTATTGAAAAACAAGGATCTTTTCGCCTAGACGTTGTCTGATATGCCAAGGCTTGACCCCTCCTTCGTCTGTCACCGCTTGTCCATCAAAGAAAATATAAAGTCGGTCGCTCAGAAAAAAAACAAAGAAGGTCAGCCTTGAAAGACAGCAAGTCATTGAAGAGCAGGTAAAAGAATTGTTAAGTTGTGGTTTCATTAAGGAGATTACTTATACCACATGGTTATCCAATGTGGTTCTGGTGAAAAAATCCAATGGAAACTGGAGAATGTGCATGGATTATACGGATTTGAATAAAGCCTGCCCAAAAGATCTATACTCACTTCCTAATGTAAACAAATTGGTTGACAACTCTTCAAGCTTCAAGTGGTTGTCATTCATGGATGCCTACTCTGGGTACAATCAGATTCCGATGTATTCCGGAGACGAAGAGAAAACTACCTTCATTATTGATAGGGCGAGCTACTGCTATAGGGTTATGCCCTTCGTACTGAAAAATGTAGGAGCCACCTATAAGATGATGATAAACAGAGTCTTCAAGAACCAAGTGGGGAAGATGCTAGAAGTTTATATCGATGACGTGATAGTGAAAACCCCACAGGGTGGGTCACATATGATGGACCTTGAAGAGGTGTTTGCATAAGTCTGAAGCACAATATAAGGCTAAACCTAGAAAAATGCGCCTTCGGGGTACGTGCTGGAAAATTCTTGGGATTCATGCTAACCCACCACAGAATTGAAGCTAATCCTGATAAGTGTCAAGTCATACTCGACATGAGAAGCCCTTAGAATGTCAAAGAAGTACAACATCTCATGGGCAAGATAACAACTCTCACAAGGTTCCTTGCCAAGATGGCCCACAAATCTCTCACCCTATTCAAGCTACTCAAAAAGGGGGAAGAACTTCGAATGGACCTAGGAGTGTGAGGACGCCTTTTTATCTTTGAATAACCTTCTGTCTTCCTCTCTTATTTTGATAAGGCCGGAACCCAGAGAGACGCTCTACTTATACCTTTCAATCCACGAAGAGGCTATAAGTTCATTACTAATCCAGGAGACGGACGAAGGACAGAAGCTAGTCTATTTCGTGAGCAAGGTTTTATAGGGCCCCGAGCTTCAATACCAGAAAGTTAAGAAAGTTGTTTTTGCGCTAATTACCATGACCAGAAGACTGTGACAGTACTTTCAATGCCACTTGTGGTAGTAAGGACGGACCAGCCCATCCACCAGGTGTTGCACAAACTAGACTTGGTCAGAAGAATGATTGCCTAGTCGATTGAACTCTCCAAGTTTGGGATTACTTATGAACCACGACTTGCAACAAAGGCCCAAGTGTTGTTAGACTTCTTAGTAGAACTCACATTGGACCCTGGTGACCCAACAAGAGTATCTTAGACCATCTTTATTGACAGTTCCTCAAATCCTAAGGGAAGTGGAGCTAGGATAATTCTAGAAAATTTAGAGCGACTGACACTGGAGCATTCCCTGAAGTTTGAGTTCACAACCTCAAACAACTAAGCTGAATATGAAGCATGTATTGTTGGGCTAGTAATGGCAACAGATATGGGAGCAACCAAGATCACACTGTGTAACAATTCTCAACTTTCAACCTCCCAAATTCGAGGAGAATATTAGACTAAGGAGCCTATCCTGCAAAGATACTTGATTAAAGTGCAAGGACTTTGATAATCACATATTTTATTCATTAAGAAACCCTTATGTTTAGTCATTTACACTCTCCATATTCTTAATTGATTGAGTTTGGTATGATTTTGTGAGTTTGAGCTCAAATTGGTCCTAATTGAATATTTTCAGCATTATTGAGATTTGACATTGTTTCTGTATTTTGGCCATAACTTGAGTTCTTAATATCTGATAAACATGAATTTTACCTTGTAGGAAAGCTAAAAGGAAGCTCTACAACTTTGATGAAGAGCTCAAAGTCCCAAAAAGATGTCTAAAGGACCTAAGTTTACATGGAAGTCAGAATACGGGTTCTGTCAGTAGAATCCAAACAGTGTGCACTCATAAAATCATATCTCAAGATGTAATAATGAAGATGGGCTCAAATTTGGATAGTGTATAGTCAAGATCCAAATAAAAAACTTTCATGAAGAACACTTTTTGAAAAAATGAAGTCTAGTAGGTCATTTTGAGCTTGTAAGTCTGAACAGAGGAACTGAAGTTGGGTTTGAGCAACCTACGGTATTTGGGACATATCTTAGGCTGAAGGAAGCCAAATTGGACGAACCAGCTATCAATTTTATAGCCAAGACAAGGATCTACAACTTTCATGGAGAGCACTTTTCGTGGATCTGAAGTATAGTTGGTCGTTTTTGGCTTCCAAGTCAGACACGAAATTTTCGTCCTCAACCACCCACTCATCCATCCACTAATCCACTCATCCATCCACTAATCCACTCATCCACTCATCCACTAATCCACCCACTCATCCACTCATACATTAATCCAACCACTTAACCACTCCACCCACTCATCCACTAATCCACCCACTCATCCATCCACTCACCCATTCATGTCCATAATTTCCCACTCACCAAAAGTCCTTTGGCATTTTTCACTCAACCAACCCACTCAACCATTCCATTCACTCATCCACTAAACCAATCCAATAAACCAACCCACTCAACCACTCCACTCAAACACTCCACTCACTCACCCACTCATCCACCCACTCCCCTTTGTCATTTTGTTACCCTAGACTTCTATAAAAGGCACCATTGGTTATCATGAATAAGTTGTATTCTCCTTCATTTCTCTCTAAGTTTCTTCTTGTCCTCTTCATAGTTTCTCATAGTTTTGTATATTTTGATGCTCCCCTTCATGGTAATGGAGGGCTAAGCTACTTTGGGTCAATTTAGAACTCTTGAAGAGATTGTGGTTTGGATTCTTGAGACCTTGGTTATGCATTGTATTTGATTTGTAATTGAATTCCTCTTTTCTTCTTCTTTCTTCTTCTTCTTGATCTTGAATGCATGAATGGTGATTCTATTTATGTTGATATGATTTGATCTTGGTTTAAGATTGAGATTTGTGATGAAACTTAGAACTAATTGATCTAAACTAATCACATAAATGAAGATTGAGATTTGTGATGAAACTTAGAACTAATTGATCTAAATTAATCACAGAATTGAAAAGGTTAGGTTACTGATTTGTGCCTAAGTTAATTGAATTCGGTACTTGAAATTAACATAGATCTTCATGAATGGTGCGATTGCGGATTTGTGTTTATCACTTGTTAATTGAATTCTAGACGATCGTCTAGTATGAATTCTGGATTTGATGCAGAGATCTCGGTTAGATCCAAATTAACAATTCAATTGCGCTTCAAGTGTTCTATGAAGGGTCTATGATTGAATCCACCCAATCTTGAATAGGTTTCTAAATTGACTGCTCTTTAATTGTTATTTCTTCCTTTAATTTTGTTAAGTGCGATCTTAAACTGTCAAACCCCCCTTTTTGCTAACTTTCACTTGATTTGATTAAATTGCATCTACAATCCTCGTGGAGATGATCCGGTGTTGTTCGCTATACTGCAAATTTAGGTAATAACTTCGGTTATAATTTTGACTGAGTTCGGCGCTCGTCAAAATTTTGGCACCGTTGCCGGGGATTAATAAGTGTAATCTTTTCATTTTAAGTGTTTTTACTAACCTTTGCTTTTCATTAACTTTTCTAACAATGGACCATGCATAATGGAGTCAAAACTTGAGGAGTTGACTTCTTTGGTAAGACATATAGTAGTGAGACAACAATCACCTGTGCAAGAAGCTACACTTGTGTGTAACATTTGTTTTTGTTCATCTCACCCCACATATGCATGCCCTACACTTCAGTATGGTAGTTCTGTTTTTCCAGATCAATTTGTTACAAGAACTGGTTATTTTCTGATGAACCACACGTTCAAAGAAGAAGAAAAGAGTTATGACCCCTTCTTTAACACATACAACCCTAGTGGAAATACTATCCTGGATCTGGGATATGGCAATACTGGCATCACTACAAAGAACAATCATTTCAATATGAGCAGCAATTCCGGTGATAACAAGTCCATCAACCACAAAACTTGAGCCTTCATGGGAGGACTTGATGAAAACCCAAATTGAGTTCCAGCCAATTTCACTTGCCACTATTCAGGATTTAACAACCCAAATTGACCAGTTGACAACCACTGTTAATGAACTGAGATGTCAAGAGTCAGGCCAACTCTTTCCCCAAACAATTCCCAACTCCATGCATTCTAATTGTCATATTGATTTACAAAAGAGACTTAGTTGAGGAAACTCATGATGAGTTGTGTCTTTGAATTTCCTGATTTAATTGGTTTTGATGATTCTATCAATTACAACTCATGTGCTGATCATGATGGTGATATAAAATGTGTTGTGTGTGCTGAAATTTCTACATATTTGAAAACTAATGATTCTATTTACGCAGGATCTAATGATATAGAAGGGTCTATCAACAATGTAGTTGCAGAATCTGAAACATATAGGGAGGTGGAGTTGAAGGCCATTGAGGAATTTTCAAAGAAAGAGGAAAGTCAGCAGATGCTAGTAACTACTGAAGTGGATTTTGTTTTTAGGCCATGGTCCAACATTATCAATGAAAGCAGGATTGCAAAATTACACGTATTGCATGCCATTGGTGAAGTCAAAGAAGACCAATGGGACCCCAATGTGAACCCTCATGCTTCAAGCTTCACTTGGTCGTTACACTTCAACCAATGGGACCGTAGTGGAAGCAATCATGTTGTGTCAACCATAACCTGGTCATCACGTTTCAACCAATGGGATCCTGGTGGAGTCTTTTCACCAACCTCACTTAATAAGACCAATGGATACCATCTCAAGCCGAAAAATATGGAAGTGAAAGTGATGGGCTTTTACCATCCACATTATAAAGATCACTAAGAAGTGTCCCAACGTCGAGCTAATGACGTTAAACAAGCGCTTATTGGGAGGCAACCTAACTAGATTTGTTTTCAAGATCTTTGGGGATGGTTTTCGCAATCCGAGAAGATAAAAACATACTTCACTTTGAATGGCTGAGTAAGGAGTCAGTAAGTTATACCTTATTGACTCTTGAGACGCATTCTTGTGGCCTAGTACATCATGAACTTCTTAATTGTGGAATCTCTTCAGAGATGAACAGAAGTGTTATAGTCTTGGGAATCTGACTCTAAAAGACCCGCATTTCCTCTTTAATTTTATATTATTCCAGTCATGTTATTTTGGTTTTACATTTTACTCATTTGTTTTGTGAGTTTTCGGGTTACATTGCGACTTTGATTCTTACGCATCTTTTCTCGCTTGCCATTATCTCGCCCTCATCAAAGGTTGTGTTGCTCTTTTCTTTCCGTTTTATTTATCACTTTCACATTGAGGACAATGTCTATATTAAGTGTGGGGGAGAGATTTTAGCATGTTTCTTTTTTTGTTAAAAAAAATTTAAAAAAAAAAGGGGTTCATTGCATGATTGAATAACTTTTCTCCCTTCTTGAACTGATATGCTTGGAGATGGATCATTGAATTGATGAATTGAGTTTGATGGATGCATACCTTGTGAGATTTTGAGCCTAATGGATGGATTTAACATTTATGTCATTCTCTTCTTTCTTGTGTGATTTTCACTCATGTTAATGACCACTCTAGAACTTGCTTTGATTCTTTTTGAGGCTACATTTCACTTGCATGCATGAACATGATTGAGGCCCTCTTTCTTAATTAGCTAGTTTAACCAAATAGCCAACCTTGTTTTCAATATGATATCAAGCACTCTTTTGACTTCTTGAAAATTCTCTGATTCCTGCCAACCTTGTATATTTTCCTTTGCTTAACCCCTTTGAGCTTATTTGACCATTCCTTGTTTCTAGCTCATTATGTGCCTTAAATGAGAAATCGTGTTCTTACTTTACCTTAGGGAATAAAAGAACATTAGCTTGGTTAATGGATGAGTTTTTGAACAAGTGTGGGGGTGTGTGTACAAAATGGTTGTTGAAAAAGAAAAGAGTGCCCAAAAAGAAAAAAAATGTATGTATATAGTTATGTTCATATATATACAAAAAAAAAAAAAAAAAAGAAAAAAAAAAAGAAAAAAAAAACCAAGTGTTTAAAAAAGAAAAGGATTGGGAAATGAATATGTAAAGGGATATACACTAGAGTTTGGATGAACTTTTATGCTTGTTATTTGAACTCAGCTCTCATTTGCTTTTATTCTCTTTGGTATTTATCTTCTCATATCCATTTTATCCTCTCTTGTTACCTTGACCTCACTACAACCTTGAATAAAGTCCTCATGATTTGTATGTGCATGTGTTTTGAGTAGTGGAGAAGTAGAATATAAGCAAGCTTATGGTAGTGCAATTTTCATGGGTTGAATTGAGTGAAATACCTACCTTTTAAACACTTGAGAGATTAAGAGGGGATCTTGTGAAGATCTATCATTCTCGATTCATGTTGAAGATACCTTGCTTGTTGGTTTGAGATGTGGAGAATTGTTAACTCATGAATGTTTTGATCCCTTGAACCTTTGGTTGTTCTTCTTGATTGTAAAATTTTGAGTTCTTGAATGTCGTTGGAATTTAAATTTTTGTTAATCTCTTATGTCCTTGTTTTGGTCTTGAGTTTTGCCCAGGACTGCAAAAAGCTAAGTGTGGAGGAATTTGATAATCACATATTTTATTCATTAAGAAACCCTTATGTTTAGTCATTTACACTCTCCATATTCTTAATTGATTGAGTTTGGTATGATTTTGTGAGTTTGAGCTCAAACTGGTCCTAATTGAATATTTTCATCATTATTGAGATTTGACACTGTTTCTGTATTTTGGCCATAACTTGAGTTCCTAATATCTGATGAACATGAATTTTACCTTGTAGGAAAGCTAAAAGGAAGCTCTACAACTTTGATGAAGAGCTCGAAGTCCCAAAAAGATGTCTAAAGGACCTAAGTTTACATGGAAGTCAGAATACAGGTTCTGTCAGTAGAATCCGAACAGTGTGCACTCATAAAATCATATCTCAAGAAGTAATAATGAAGATGGGCTCAAATTTGGATAGTGGATAGTCAAGATCCAAATAAACAGCTTTAATGCAGAACACTTTTTGAAAAAAGGAAGTCTAGTAGGTCATTTTGAGCTTGCAAGTCGGAACAGAGGAGCTGAAGTTGGGTTTGAGCAACCTACGGTATTTGGGACATATCTTGGGCTGAAGGAAGCTAAATTGGATGAACCAGCTATCCATTTTATAGCCAAGACAAGGATATACAACTTTCGTGAAGAGCACTTTTCGTGGATCTGAAGTATAGTTGGTCGTTTTTGGCTTCCAAGTCAGACACGAAATTTTCGTCCTCAACCACCCACTCATCCATCCACTAATCCACTCACTCATCCACTCATCCACTCATCTACTCATCCACTAATCCACCCACTCATCCACTCATACATTAATCCAACCACTTAACCACTCCACCCACTCCTCCACTAATCCACCCACTCATCCATCCACTCATCCATTCATGTTCATAATTTCCCACTCACCAAAAGTCCTTTGGCATTTTCCACTCAACCAACCCACTCAACCATTCCATTCACTCATCCACTAAACCAATCCAATAAACCAACCCACTCAACCACTCCACTCAAACACTCCACTCACTCACCCACTCATCCACCCACTCCCCTTTGTCATTTTGTTACCCTAGACTTCTATAAAAGGCACCATTGGTTATCATGAATAAGTTGTATTCTCCTTCATTTCTCTCTAAGTTTCTTCTTGCCTCTTCATAGTTTCTCATAGTTTTGTATATTTTGATGCTCCCCTTCATGGTAATGGAGGGCTAAGCTACTTTGGGTTAATTTAGAACTCTTGAAGAGATTGTGGTTTGGATTCTTGAGACCTTGGTTATGCATTGTATTTGATTTGTCATTGAATTCATCTTTTCTTCTTCTTTCTTCTTCTTCTTGATCTTGAATGCATGAATGGTGATTCTATTTATGTTGATCTGATTTGATCTTGGTTTAAGATTGAGATTTGTGATGAAACTTAGAACTAATTAATCTAAACTAATCACATAAATGAAGATTGAGATTTGTGATGAAACTTAGAACTAATTGATCTAAATTAATCACAGAATTGAAAAGGTTAGGTTACTGATTTGTGCCTAAGTTAATTGAATTCGGTACTTGAAATTAACATAAATCTTCATGAATGGTGCGATTGCGGATTTGTGTTTATCACTTGTTAATTGAATTCTAGACCATCGTCTAGTATGAATTCTGGATTTGATGCAGAGATCTCGGTTAGATCCAAATTAACAATTCAATTGCGCTTCAAGTGTTCTATGAAGGGTCTATGATTGAATCCACCCAATCTTGAATAGGTTTCTAAATTGATTTGCTTTTTTAATTGTTATTTCTTCCTTTAATTTTGTTAAGTGCGATCTTAAATTGTCAAACCCCCCTTTTTGCTAACTTTCACTTGATTTGATTAAATTGCATCTACAATCCTCGTGGAGATGATCCTGTTGTTATCTATACTTTGCAAATTTAGGTAATAACTTCAGTTATAATTTTGACTGAGTTCGGCGCTCGTCAAAATTTTGGCGCCGTTGTCGGGGATTAGTAAGTGTAATCTTTTCATTTTAAGTGTTTTTACTAACCATTGCTTTTTATTAACTTTTCTAACAATGGACCATGCATAATGGAGTCAAAACTTGAGGAGTTGACTTCTTTGGTAAGACATATAGTAGTGAGACAACAATCACCTGTACAGGAAGCTACACTTGTGTGTAACATTTGTTTTTGTTCATCTCACCCCACATATGCATGCCCTACACTTCAGTATGGTAGTTCTGTTTTTCCAGATCAATTTGTTGCAAGAAATGAATGGTTATTTTCCGATGAACCACGCTTCAGGCGGACAAAGAGTTATGACCCCTTCTTCAACACATACAACCCTAGTTGGGAATACTATCCTTCCTGATCTGGGATATGGCAATACGGCATCACTACAAAGAACAATCATTTCAATATGAGCAGCCATTCCAATGGATAACAAGTCCATCAACCACAAAACTTGAGCCTTCATGGGAGGACTTGATGAAAACCCAAATTGAGTTCCATGCAGAATTTCACTTGCCACTATTCAAGATTTAACAACCCAAATTGACCAGTTGACAACCACTGTTAATGAACTGAGATGTCAAGAGTCAGGCCAACTCTTTCCCCCAAACAATTCCCAACTCCATGCATTCTAATTGTCATATTGATTTACAGGCAGACTTAGTTGAGGAAACTCATGATGAGTTGTGTGCTGAATTTCCTGATTTAATTGGTTTTGATGATTCTATCAATTGCAACTCATGTGCTGATCATGATGGTGATATAAAATGTGTTGTGTGTGCTGAAATTTTTGCATATTTGAAAACTAATGATTCTATTTACGCAGGATCTGATGATATAGAATGGTCTATCAACAATGTAGTTGCAGAATCTGAAACATATAGGGAGGTGGAGTTGAAGGCGATTGAGGAATTTTCAAAGAAAGAGGAAAGTCAGCAGATGCTAGTAACTACTGAAGTGGATTTTGTTTTTAGGCCATGGTCCAACATTATCAATGAAAGCAGGATTGCAAAATTACACGTAATGCATGCCATTGGTGAAGTCAAGGAAGACCAATGGGACCCCAATGTGAACCCTCATACTTCAAGCTTCACTTGGTCGTTACACTTCAACCAATGGGACCGTAGTGGAAGCTATCATGTTGTGTCAACCATAACCTGGTCATCACGTTTCAACCAATGGGATCCTGGTGGAGTCTTTTCACCAACCTCACTTAATAAGACCAATGGACACCATCTCAAGCCGAAAAATGTGGAAGTGAAAGTGATGGGCTTTTACCATCCACATTATAAAGATCACTAAGAAGTGTCCCAACGTCGAGCTAATGACGTTAAACAAGCGCTTATTGGGAGGCAACCCAACTAGATTTGTTTTCAAGATCTTTGGGGATGGTTTTCGCAATCCGAGAAGATAAAAACATACTTCACTTTGAATGGCTGAGCAAGGAGTCAGTAAGTTATACCTTATTGACTCTTGAGACGTATTCTTGTGGCCTAGTACATCATGAACTTCTTAATTGTGGAATCTCTTCAGAGATGAACAGAAGTGTTATAGTCTTGGGAATCTGACTCTAAAAGACCCGCATTTCCTCTTTAATTTTATATTATTCCAGTCATGTTATTTTGGTTTTACATTTTACTCATTTATTTTGTGAGTTTTCAGGTTCTTGCAGCTTTGATTCTTACGCATCTTTTATGCTTGCCATTATCTCGGCCCTCATCAGTTGTGTTGCTCTTTTCTTTCCGTTTTATTTATCACTTTCACATTGAGGACAATGTCTATATTAAGTGTGGGGGAGAGATTTTAGCATGTTTTTTTTTTGTTAAAAAAAATTAAAAAAAAAAAGTTCATTGCATGATTGAATAACTTTTCTCCCTTCTTGAACTGATATGCTTGGAGATGGATGATTGAATTGATGAATTGAGTTTGATGGATGCATACCTTGTGAGATTTTGAGCCTAATGGATGGATTTAACATTTATGTCATTCTCTTCTTTCTTGTGTGATTTTCACTCATGTTAATGACCACTCTAGAACTTGCTTTGATTCTTTTTGAGGCTATATTTCCCTTGCATGCATGAACATGATTGAGGCCCTATTTCTTAATTAGCTAGTTTAACCAAATAGCCAACCTTGTTTTCAATATGATATCAAGTACTCTTTTGACTTCTTGAAAATTCTCTGATTCCTGCCAACCTTGTATATTTTCCTTTGCTTAACCCCTTTGAGCTTATTTGACCATTCCTTGTTTCTAGCTCATTATGTGCCTTAACTGAGAAATCGTGTTCTTACTTTACCTTAGGGAATAAAAGAACATTAGCTTGGTTAATGGATGAGTTTTTGAACAAGTGTGGGGGTGTGTGTACAAAATGGTTGTTGAAAAAGAAAAGAGTGTCCAAAAAGAAAAAAAATGTATGTATATAGTTATGTTCATATATATACAAAAAAAAAAGAAAAAAAAAAAAAAGTGTTTAAAAAAAGAAAAGGATTGGGAAATGAATATGTAAAGGGATATACACTAGAGTTGGGAAGTCAGAATACGGGTTCTGTCAGTAGAATCCGAACAGTGTGCACTCATAAAATCATATCTCAAGATGTAATAATGAAGATGGGCTCAAATTTGGATAGTGGATAGTCAAGATCCAAATAAACAACTTTCATGAAGAACACTTTTTGAAAAAAGGAATTCTAGCAGGTCATTTTGAGCTTGCAAGTCGGAACAGAGTAGCTGAAGTTGGGTTTGAGCAACCTACGGTATTTGGGACATATCTTGGGCTGAAGGAAGCCAAATTGGACGAACCAGCTATCCATTTTATAGCCAAGACAAGGATCTACAACTTTCATGAAGAGCACTTTTCGTGGATCTGAAGTATAGTTAGTCGTTTTTGGCTTCCAAGTCAGACACGAAATTTTCGTCCTCAACCACCCACTCATCCATCCACTAATCCACTCATCCACTCATCCACTCATCCACTCATCCACTAATCCACCCACTCATCCACTCATACATTAATCCAACCACTTAACCACTCCACCCACTCATCCACTAATCCACCCACTCATCCATCCACTCACCCATTCATGTCCATAATTTCCCACTCACCAAAAGTCCTTTGGCATTTTCCACTTAACCAACCCACTCAACCATTCCATTCACTCATCCACTAAACCAATCCAATAAACCAACCCACTCAACCACTCCACTCAAACACTCCACTCACTCACCCACTCATCCACCCACTCCCCTTTGTCATTTTGTTACCCTAGACTTCTATAAAAGGCACCATTGGTTATCATGAATAAGTTGTATTCTCCTTCATTTCTCTCTAAGTTTCTTCTTGCCTCTTCATAGTTTCTCATAGTTTTGTATATTTTGATGCTCCCCTTCATGGTAATGGAGGGCTAAGCTACTTTGGGTTAATTTAGAACTCTTGAAGAGATTGTGGTTTGGATTCTTGAGACCTTGGTTATGCATTGTATTTGATTTGTAATTGAATTCATCTTTTCTTCTTCTTTCTTCTTCTTCTTGATCTTGAATGCATGAATGGTGATTCTATTTATGTTGATCTGATTTGATCTTGGTTTAAGATTGAGATTTGTGATGAAACTTAGAACTAATTGATCTAAACTAATCACATAAATGAAGATTGAGATTTGTGATGAAACTTAGAAATAATTGATCTAAATTAATCACAGAATTGAAAAGGTTAGGTTACTGATTTGTGCCTAAGTTAATTGAATTCGGTACTTGAAATTAACATAGATCTTCATGAATGGTGCAATTGCAGATTTGTGTTTATCACTTGTTAATTGAATTCTAGACCATCGTCTAGTATGAATTCTGGATTTGATGCAGAGATCTCGGTTAGATCCAAATTAACAATTCAATTGCGCTTCAAGTGTTCTATGAAGGGTCTATGATTGAATCCACCCAATCTTAAATAGGTTTCTAAATTGACTGCTCTTTAATTGTTATTTCTTCCTTTAATTTTGTTAAGTGCGATCTTAAACTGTCAAACCCCCATTTTTGCTAACTTTCACTTGATTTGATTAAATTGCATCTATAATCCTCGTGGAGATGATCCGGTGTTGTTCACTATACTGCAAATTTAGGTAATAACTTCGGTTGTAATTTTGACTGAGTTCGGCGCTCGTCAAACTTCTCAAAGGCTTTGAAGAAACCAAGGTTGTACACATCTCGAGAGAGCAGAACTCTAGGGCAGACCTTCTGTTTAAGCTTGCCAGCACCAAAAGCCCTAGTAACAACCGGTCAGTAATCCAAAAACCCCTTTCTCGGCCTTTCATCACGGAGCACACTGCTTTTCAAGTGGAAGAAAAGGAAGATTCTTGGATCACCCCCACCATGGAATACCTGCAGTCTAGAACCACACCTTCGGACCCTAAAGAAGCCTTTAAGTTGATCAAGATAGCAGTGAGGTATACCATTTATGATGGTCGGCTATACCGGCGTGGTTTCTCTTCTCCCCTTGTCAAATGCCTTACCTCGAAGAAAGCAAAATATGTTCTGGCCGAAGTTCACGAAGGAAGCTGTGGGCACTATCTGGGGGCAAGGCTTTGGCTCTAAAAGCATTAAAGGCAGGATACTACTGGCCAACCATGGAAGCTAACTTCCACGCACATGTCCAGATTTGTGACAAGTGTTAACAACAGTCGGATCATTACCAGGCTCCCTCGGATGAGTTATCCACAATGTCGATCCCTTGGCTGTTCTACAGATGGGGAATGGACATCTTAGGCCTGTTTCCCTAGGCCCAAAGTCAGTTAAAATACTTGATGGTAGCAGTGGACTACTTTATGAAGTGGATTGAGGTAGAACCCTTAGCCACAATCACTTCAGCACAGATCCAAAAGTTTACTTGGCACCACATTATCACTAGGTTTGGAGTTCCGGAGTCTGATGTAACAAACAACGGAACCCAACTCAAGGATATGGGGTAAGTCCACATATTTACTCTAAGCCCTGGCTTAAATCAGGGTAAACCTTTTGGTTTAAGAGTTTTAGTTCAGATAACGACTATCGAGTAGAAGTCAACAATTGACTACTAATATTGAACTTACAACCTCTCTTGGTACAAAGACCCTGGACTAAAGGTTTGGAGCTTGTTACTTTGATTGTTCAAGTCAAGCACCAAGCTGAGGGCATGATAGCGTTACTCCAGAGTAAGCGTTGGACTTACCCCGATCAACAATAAATACTACGGACAATGGAAAAGAGGAAAGTAGGAATGAAAGGAAGACAAATACAAGCAGAATTCAATGAAAAATAATTTTTATTGATATCGCTCTCATTCCATACATCGTCTTACATCCAGGGAAAAGGAAAAGAAAATACTGAGACATGGAATTTATAAGAAAAGAGCAACCACTTGAGAACCCAGAGGAAGGAACCGACATCACCATCACTGGCGTCCTGGATCATGTCACACCCACATTTCCTCTGGTATCTTCCTTGCAAAATGGCCTCTTGAAAAAGTTGATAGGCTTCAAAGAAATTTAGCGAACCAGAACAGACCACTGCTGCCAGACTCCAGACTTCTGCCACATTCTTCTTCACTGCCCCCTTCACAATGATAATAAAGGCCGGAACGCATTCTCCTTTGTTGGACAAGGCACGGCCTCTCATGAAGAAGATCATTCCACTAGAACCCTAGCCAGCTTCATGATCACCCCAAGTTACTCCCAGAGTAGCTTCAATAGTCCCTCCTACTTGTCCAAGCATCCTTAGAAGATGGAGCACTTGCTGAGTCTAGGAAAGTAAGAGGAAGTGTAGGCTCTGTTTCTCCGAGGAGGACCGTCCAACATGACAGGTATCACAAATCTCCCCAGCGACAGAGCGTAGATCAGACCTACCCTCATACGCTGAGAGAGAAAAATATTTGTCGTTAATACATTGAGAAAGAAAAATATCTAGTAGAGGAAGAATCAGTTACAAGAACAACAAAGATTTTCAGAGATTTGGGGAAGAACAAAAGGATGCCATTTGCAGGGGACAAAACCCTCCTTACAAAGGCAAAAAACGAGAAGAGAACTAATCTCTAAAAGAAAATCATATTCATAGAAAGATACAAAGTAAACACAATGAAGAGAATGTCAACCCCAGTGCAAATGTTCCCTATTTATAGAGAAAATGAAGCACCTTAATTGGCCCCAAAGAAGGCGAAACTGATCGCGTGAGATAAGCCCATTTTAATGCTCATCGCTTCCGATTAGGCGCAAATTTGGGAAACAACATAAAACTGATAAAGGGTCTTTAATTCCCAATAAAGTCAAGGTAGCAGTTTCCCAAGAAAGCCCAGAATTGTTGCAAAATGCGTAAAAAGACAAAAAGGCCCTGCAAAACCATGCACAAGGCAAAGGACATACTTCAGATGACTGGATGGTAGTACATACTAACCCCGGAGGTACTCCACAACAATGGACCTCAACCCTTAAGGATCCCCGTATCTATTAGCCGCTGCAAATCTCCTCCAAATTCTGGTATCTTGATACTTAATTATCCCACTTAAGCACCAAGCTGGGGGCAACTATTCTGGACCATGATCCAGGATCCCCTCCATTAGGATCAACTCAGCATATGTTCCGCCAAACTCTACCATCAGTATCCTAACTAGGCCACCCGACCACGACCTTCAGTGGTGGGCCACAACAGCAATCATTAGATCTGTGCAAATTCCAATAACTGTCAATTATGATCCTGTGAGTGTGGGGGCCATACTACCTACAACTTTGGATGGCCACTACCGCGACATCCTGAAAGTTTAGGGATTTACCTCAACGATCATGGGAGGGCACCCTCCGTCAGGCCACGATCCTAAAAATACCTTCACCCCACACGGATTGTACGAGGACTTTGCAAATGCTCTATAAAAACCAAGCTAAGCCACTCTAACATGATTCATTATCTACTACCTTATTGTCAATACACTACTTGTTCGCTGCCTAACTTGAGCATTGGAGTCCCTTTTGCAGGTACCTAACCCCTTGGCTCAACATGCTTAGATGCGGCTGCACAAGGAGGAAACCACCATACATGCCTACTTCAGGCGCCCCTCTGGTTCTACATTAGAACATAAGTAATTCAAACAAAAAAAACTTATAAGATTAAAGATCTTAGCTTCAGTTTTGGCTGTACTCAGGCATTAATTTGTTCAAAGCTATGACCCAAAATTGAGGATAACCGCAACAATAGAAGGTCCTTTTGAAAACTTGGTCTATGAAGACCAATTTCACTACTTTTTTCTTCTGGTATAGGCATTAAGTATATGACATTGACTAGTATTATCTAGTAAAGAGTTGACCACCAACTTGGAAGAGATTAAAATTGTTCAAAGAAAGCATAGTTAATAGTTTTATTTCTATGGAAACACCACATATCACTGGATATTATTTACACTTTTAGATTGCATCACATTTTACACTTTTAGATTGAATCACGGTGGCTTTACCAAAACTGTCTGTGTCCTTATTTTGATTTAGTTTATACTTGTTAGTTTATTGGTTGAGCAATTTTATTTGTGATTGGGATTTTAGTTGTAATCTTATTTAAATTAAATCCTCTAAATCTAATACATGATGTATTTTCTCTAATTGTATTTTCACAGTAGATTTATTCTCGTGTTTCTAAGTTTCTCTCTACAATGGCACAGGGGCAGCACTCATTGACAACCATGAATCCTTTAATGCCTTTTTTATACCTTATTGTTAGAATTTAAGGTCCAATCTTCAAGCTTTGGAAATTTATGGTGGTTCAATAACAAAGGTATTCTTTGTTGCTTCTTTCAAATTTTTAGTAAAGCCATTAGATCGGTTTTTATTTTCTATAGCTCCTTCGAAGGTTAAGTGTTTCATCTGTGGTACTACTTGAAAATAAGGAACAACAGTAAAACAACTGATTATAGTTGAATTGCTTGAGTGAATTTCACTTAGCATACATGTATTTATATACATGAGAAATTAATTACAACTTCTATTTACAAGAAGAATAATTAAAGACTTAAACCATTCCCTATGACATTATTGTTTCCAAAGCTAACTATCATATTGCCCATGCTAAGTAATTCAATATTCAACTCTCTCCCTCAAGCTGGAGCATATAAATCATATGCACCAAGCTTGTTACATATGAATTGTACCCAAGGACCCCTAAGAGATTTGGTGAAAATATCTACAAGCTGATTATTTGAGCTAACAGAGGCAGTCCCTGCTTCTCCACTTTGTATCTTCTCTCTCACAAAATGGCAATCAATTTCTATGTGTTTGGTCCTTTTTTGAAACATCGGGTTAGAAGCAATATGTAGGGCTACCTAATTATCACATATAACCTCCATCTTGCCTGGTTCACACAATTTGAGTTCAACGATTAATTGTTTCAGCCATATTAGCTCACATGTTATAAGTGTCATAGCACGATACTTTGCTTTTGCACTCGATCTTGCCACAACACTTTGTTTCTTACTTTTCTATGATATTAGGTGTTAGAAATAACGTTATAAGAAATAGAAGTAGTTAATGATGATTCATTATATTCATATACATAGGAAAAGTGATTCATGAACATAGGGAATAATGTTCTTGAAAATGTAAAGTTGTATTTATTTCATAGTACATCTATGTATCATTCCTGCTAAGTGCTCATCACTCAAGCAATTCAAAAATTTTTCCCTTCTATATTCTTCAAGTCTTTAGTCTTTTTTCAACTTGGTATCAGAGCAGGTTCGAACCCGCCTCTGGTTACAGCCATAGAATCTCTGCTATCTGGTCCAGCAAAAAATTCCTTAACAAATAGTTTGTCAATCGTGTGTCTTGTTTCTATCACAAGACATTATCCCAACAGTCCACCACCAGAGACGTACTGCATATGCCCCGTCAGATGACTAAGAAGGTTTCGATCGACCAACCCACCAAGACCCATCACGTGCCACTTTCCCGGAGTTCAATCACGTGCCACCTTCTCAGAGTTCAATCACCATCGCACTAGTTCAATCTGAACTGCCGTCTTTTCCTCTTTCCATTCCTGCCATCTCCTTCCCCAACTGCACCTTGTTCCATTCCTACCTCTTTGTTGCATGTTAACCTTTATTAAAAAAAATAAAAAAAACCAAGATGGAATATAGAACTACCTCTCAAACCTCTCAAAATCCTCAACCAGGTCAGATACCTATATACAGCCATTTCTTCTCTATTTTTGGAACCCCAATAATAACTTCAGAAAAGCTAAATGGAAAAAAATATTTGGATTGGTCAGCATCTGTAGAGCTTTGGTTTCTTGGTCAAGGATTCTATGATCATTTGGAAAAGTCTTCTGATTATATTCTAGAAAAAAATCGAAGTCAATGGGAGAAACTTGATTATCAGCTTTGTGTCTTATTATGACAATCCGTCAAACCAACCATTCTAGCAAACTTTAGAACCTTTAAAACCTGTCATACTTTTTGGAAGAAGACTCAAAGTGTTTTTGCTAACAATATACAAAGGAAATATGACTCAGTGCAAAAGTTGGTCACTCTCAAATAATCAGACCATGATTATTTGAGTTAAAAAGCTTAATGAGTTAAAAATGTTCTTGGAAGCTGACATCTTTGCAAGTATAAAGACAACACTTGACAATCTATATATAGTGTTGATCCTTTGTGGGATGAATTCAGATTTTGATCATGTACATAACCAAATTTTAACTAGTCAAGAAGTCCCTCCAATGGAGAATCTGATTACTAGACTTCTTCAAGTCCCTTCACTAAAAGTGGGAGGTAATTCTATTAATTCAATTGAAACTTCTGCAATGGTATCTAATCATGGAGGATGAGGAGGTCGTGGAAATTGTGGAGGACGAGGAGGAAGAGGTAGTCATCCTTGTAACGCCCCTTTTTCTCCCTTAGTCATAATGGGTAAGAAGAAGGAACGTCGCACTATAGTGAAACGACACACAAAATTGATTACAGAAAGTTTGAACATTTTTTTTTAACATGAATCCAGTTAAAACTTCCATTTAATGTACATATACACCTATTTGTAAAAATATCGTGTGATTGAGTTAAAATTAAAAGTTCCTCTTACTAATAAAACTTCTGTCAAAAAGGTCAAAGAGCAATCAACGTGGAATGAAACATACGACCATTTACAATAGGGATAATTACACACTTTGTACCAGAAATACAAGCCTGTTTTAATTACATTTCCAAAAAAATATACAAAAAGCAAAATGTGTACCTACCCCAAGAGATACAAATATATACCCACTAATCCAGTAGTACGTCAGGCTCCCTCAAAATAAACGGACAGCCATCAGTAGCCATCAATTTAAAACCAACCCTAAGACTGCCTAGAACGAGAAGGAACCGTAGATGGATCCTCCTCAGGGTCCTCGTCGTCCGACGAGACATCCATCGGGACGACAGAACAACGGGCAAGAGCTCGGGCAGTAGACAAAAAGGAATCTTCACGAGGGGTATAATACATTTCACCCCACATGTCCCTCACAGGCATATAGAACTCCAGCCAGACAAAAGCATGAAAATCCAGAATAGGAGCGTCATAACGTCTCCACACTAAGGACACCATCACATCGTCGTGGTATACACATCGATCAGTCTGCACGTTAATATGCCAGCAGTCCGGACCTCCAGGAAAGTTGATCCGCATGTAGCCAAAAAGTCCACGGAGTCAAAATGACATCCTCAACAACTTTGATCTCAGTCGAGATAAGGCCAGAAACCCTGAAACTCAGTGGCTTCCCTGTCCTCCTCACGAGCGTCTTCTCGAGAGCACACGATCCAACCAAAATACAAAATAAAGAAATTACCGAAAGAGGTGAGATTCCCAGCTTTCAGTACCAACATGGCAGCAAGAAAATAAACGGCGTCAAACGCCCACATAAGACACAGTGAATACATACAAATGCAGTAATACCCGAAAGCAATTAACGAGAGTAAAGCAGCAAAGAACAATAGTAAACATTATCTATAGCCAGCTAGCAATATTAGTATTCCCAAGAGTCAAATAAATATCGCAGTCACAATAGTAAACACATTATCCAATTATAAATGCTCAATGGACCATGTGACTGACAACTCACAATGCAACATGGATACCAAAGTTCCTACTCCATGGAGCTAGACATAAACATCTTCGGAGTGAATGATCAAGGAGTAATACAAGTATCTTAGTAGCCTTAAAATATAGTGTGCTTTCTTTCATAAAATTGTTTACGCAATGGCTTATACATGGTACCTCAACAGTTGATCGCGACATAGGACAGCGTCTCAGGCAGGATCGTCGGTGTGTCGCATTGGTCTATCCCACGGCCCTAGTGGAGCTACCATTGTCTATTGTGAGACACCCACACCTCGACGCCCCCAGGGTCAACAACATATGACACCTACGCTTAGTCTATTCGCACCCGCACATAGGTGTTATTCAAACTCCTAGGAATACATCGCATTACTAACCATGTCCAACAGACAGCACATGCATGACGACACAATGTCCAATCATGTATGTTCATCAATGATGCATCCAACATAAGTATTTCCTCAACGGCACATAAGCATTATTCAATGTCCAACATGACATATCAACAATACATTTATTAAAACATTGCCTCAATGGCATATCATCATTCTTATCTCATTGAGTACTAAATCAATAGGTGCATAACCCACATAGGGAATCACACTTGCATCAATAATTCTCAGCATCAATATATGTTCTTTATTACACACATACCACAATTTCCATGTCATGGATCCAAGAATTTCATTTTCAAAATCATTTCTTCTCTATCGGTATTAATACATATTCCTATCACATTTAAGTAAAGTAAAATCCTTGAATCTAGGGTGTTTAGGTTATGTTTGAGTTACAAAGGACAAAGAACCATAATCTCAATCATTTCCAGCTCAAAAATCTCATTTTTGGGTCTTGGTAATCGATTACATCACCCTGGTAATCGATTACCAGCATAACAGAATCTCTGTAATCAATTACAATCTCATTGTAATCGATTACGTGATTCCCAGAACCATGATTCGTAACTTCAAGGCCCTGGTAATCGATTACACAGTCGTGGTAATCGATTACCAATTGGACAGAACCTCCGTAATCAATTACCCACAAGTTGTAATCGATTACGTGATTCCCGTAAACATTTAATGAAGCGTTTCCATTTCGTGACATCGAGGCTTGGTAATCGATTACACCATTCTTGTAATCGATTACAAGCTAAACAAATCTCAAATGTCGATTACACACAAGACGTAATCGATTACCAGATTTCCAGAATCACGATTTCGTACCCTTAAGAGCTTGGTAATCGATTACAAGCCCCGTGTAATCGATTACCATGCGTAAACTTGCAGAAAACAGAGTTCTCTAGGTCCTTTAACTCAAACCAAACTAATCATTATCATATTTAATCAACAAGTTACTCAAATATACCTTCAAATCATGCAAGAGGCATCAATAAATCATACAAACCCAACAAAATGCACTATCATGAAGAACAACATAAAAATAAGAGAACTTTATACATGGATTCAGAAATCAATAACAACACACATACAAGACATTCCCTTACTACCAAGATTGGTTGAAGAGAATCATCTCCCTCTTACCTATTTGGAAGACAACACAATGTGCCACTCCTTCTTGCCCTAGATTTTCGTTTTCCCCCTTCAAGAAAACTCCAATGTGAGTGATCACCACAATGTCCACTCAAACCATGAAAAATAGGTTCTTGGTCACCAAGGTGGCCAAGAGAAACGAAAATAGCAAGAAAAATGGAAGAAAGTTGAAGGCTTTACCTTAAAGCTCCAAGCTTTAGCTTCAATGGTGGAAGAAAAATGGAAGAAGAAGAAGAAGAAGAAGAAGAAGAAGAAGAAGAAGAAGAAGAAGAAGAAGAAGAAGAAGAAGAAGAAGAAGAAGAAGAAGAAGAAGAAGAAGAAGAAGAAGAAGAAACCAAGAGATGGCAACAAAAGAGGACTTGGAATGGTGTAAGAAAGCAAGAATCCTTGATGATGAAGTAAGCAAAGGATGACTGCCTCCGTGAGTGGTTGCACGGTGGAGAAGAAAAGAAGAAGAGAGGAAATGGAGAAATGGGTATTTGGGGTTTAGAAAAATGAGAGTGTAATATTAGAAAGAGGAGAGGAATTACTTGGGCTTCCCTTATAGCTTCTGCCGTAGAAAAATGGAGAAGGGAGAGAGAAAAATGTGTCAAATAGGAAGCTTCTTGGAAACTTCCTACAAGGGGTTTTAATTAACTAAATTTTTTTTTCTTTCTTGAAAATAAGGCTAAAAAGGGATTTGACACAAGGTAATTTTTGAATAATGTGATAAGATTTTTATTACGTGTTATTATTTATTGGACGTAATTATAGTTGGCAGAAGTCAGCATTAACAAATCTGACAGATAAATTCTTCGCAGTGTATTTTTATTTCATCTGTTAAAATTTTTCGAAAAATGTGAAACTTTGTAAACTGTGTCCGGCCTCAAGTTTAGTAAGATCTCCCGTCGACGTTTCCATAGTTCAAGGCTCTCGGAGAAAATATCTCATTTCTCCAGTTCCGCTCAGTACATATGTAAAACGAGAAATATATTAAAATATCCCGCGTTCTTAGAAAATTCCAGAAAAATCACAAATATTTTAGAATGAATTCTGATAGTAGAAAAGTAAATTTTGGGGTGTTACAGTCCTCAATGTTCATATTGCAAAAGAATGGGTCATACCCATGATATATACTACTCACTTCATGGATTTCCAAAAAAAAATTGTGAATGTCTCTAAGACTGAAGGAAATCTCACAGAGAAAGAATATTAAGAATATCTTCAATTGAAGGCTTCCAACCAATCTCAGTCCTCCACTGCAACAGGTGCCTGTCATTCTATAACTTGCATTTCTCAGTCTGGTAATTCTCAAAGTCCATGGATTATTAATTCAGGTGCCTCTGATCACATTGCTAGTAATAGTTCTTTATTCTCCACCATTTCTCGACCTAAATTTTTGCATTTCATTACTCTAGCAGATAGTTCTAAAGTTGTTGCCAAAGGAATAGGTCATGATTCACCTACTCCTTCTATGTCTTTAAAATATGTTTTATTTATACCTGGTTGTCCTTTTAATTTGATCTCTCTTAGCCAACTTACTTGCTCTCTTAATTATTCTATAACATTTGATGCTAATTCATTTGTCATACAGGAACGTGGTACAAGTCGGATGATTGGCGTAGGACATGAATCTCAAGGTCTTCACTACGTCTAATCAGCCTTTTCTGAAACTTATGTTGCAACTGCGTCTGTCAATCTTCTTCATGAACGTCTAGGTCATCCAAGTTTGCAAAAAATGCATAAATTAGTTCCAAGTCTTGAGAAAATAAAAACTCTTAATTGTGAGTCATGTCAACTCGGAAAACATGTTCGATCTTCTTTTCTAAGTTAGGTTGAAAGTCGAATAAATTCTCTTTTTTTTCCATTATTCATTCAGACATCTGTGGTCCAAGTTGTGTAACTACATCTTTGGATTTTAAATACTTTGTTACTTTCATTGACGAATTTTCAAGATGTACTTAGGTATTCTTAATGAAAGAACATTCTAAAATATTTTCTTTTTTTATCTCCTTTTATACAGAGGTTGAAACTCAATTTGGTAAAAAAAAAATTAAAGTTCTTTGAAGTGACAATGCAAGAGAATATTTTCTGCTGCTTTCTCTTCTTTTCTGACTTTAAAAGGGATTTTACACTAGTCAACTTGTCCTCACACACCCCAACAAAATGGAATAGAAGAAAGGAAAAATAGACATTTAGTTGAAACTGCTCGGACATTATTACTTCATGCAAAAATACTTGTTTGTTATTGGGGTGATACAGTTCTAACTGCATGTTTTTTAATAAATTCAATGCCTTCTTCTTCTCTTGGTAATAAAGTTCCACATTCTATTTTATTTCCTAAAGAATCATTGTTTCATCTTACTCCTCGTGTTTTTCGTTGTACTTGTTTTGTTCATAATCTCTCTCCAGGTTTGGATAAACTCTTGGCTCGGGCAATTAAATGTGTTTTTCTTGAGTATTCTAGACTATAGAAAGAATACCATTGTTATTCTCTAGCCAATAATCATTATTACATGTCTATAGATATCATCTTCTTTGAAGAAACTCCATACTTTTCATCTTCTGAGTCTAACATTATCCTTGATGTTTTACCTATTCTTGTAACATCCTCTTTTTAGCATGTTAGACTTGTATATGGTCATAGAGGTACAATAATACTTGTTTAACATGTCCGCTAAATTTTATGACATTTTGAGTTAATTTATGCACTTTGCCACAACACAGAATGTGTAAAATGACTAATTTAACTTAGGAAAAATAGCATAAATACTAAATTAAAGGAAATAAATATGAAAAATTATTTCTAGGTCACAAATGTGTAAAATAGGATGTAGTTAAATTTTGAGAATAAACATAGTTAGTTTGGTATTTTTAAGGACATTGAGTGAGTGTTTAAGTACCGAATTGAGAAGTAATAGATATGGAAAATTAAAGTAATGGTGAAATAAGAATTTAGATGAATCTTATGATTTATTCTAAGATTTTTGTAAGTTAGGAAACTTGATTTAGTAGAATCAAAGTATTCCTAACAGATACGAAGTTTAGCGAAAAGACTAAATTGCCCTTCAAGTTTTTCTTTAAAGTGAGATTTGATCTCACATTCCTCTCATCTCTCTCTCACATTCATTCTGCAAAAGAAAGGTAAACAGAAAGGAGAAAAAGGGAAAGAAGGAAGAAAATGAAGAAGAGAAAGAAGAAGCAACAAAGGCAAGCTTGGTGGTTTATCATCAAGGTTAGGTAGGGGGAACTCTTTTCTTAACTTTTTCTCATCTTTTTCCTTCTCTTGGTTGCATGTTTAATAATGAACAAAATGGGATTTTATGAGATATAAGGCTTTTCTTGGTATGGTTTGGTTATGGTTGAGGTTTAAAACAAATTTGTGACTTTGGTTTTGCCATAGCTTTTGATGGATGAAAAATGGGTATTTCATGGATGATTAGTTGAATTTTGATTCAAGATTGATGAGTAAGAGAGTATTTAAAGATTATAATGTGATTAAAGTATTAGAAATTACTTGAAAAACATGATTAAATGGAAGGAAATTGGTTGGATAAGATGATGAACATTAGATCGTTTGCTAGTCTACTGGCGCCTAAATGTCAGCGTTTGGGCGCCCAACGACCAGAGAGGAATTTCTGAGCGTTGCTTAGCCAACGCCCAAGCTCAAGAAAACTGGTGCTTGAGAGCCAGTCGTGAAGCAAAATAGAGCAGAAACTAGTCCTTGGGTGCTTGAGCACCCATTGTAGAACAGAATAAGGCAGCAAATGTAATGGCACTTTATTACTTGAAAATATGATTTATAATGTAATGTAATGATATTTTATGACATTTTAGATTAAGATAAGTTTAAGTAAAGCTATGCAAAGTACGAATAAGCTTGAGTTTACTATAAATTCTAAGAATTATGAAATGATTATGTATAGACTATAGGTGTGAAAAGTAATTGATATCATTTGGATGCATTTATATAACGAGTAATGATATAAAACATTATACTATGACTGTGTATCTTGTAAGAAATATTGAAATGATATATTGTTGATGAAAGGAATTTGGTTATGATTTGAGTATGAATATTGAATGAAATTAAATCATGTTGTGAAATATTGAATATACCTTGTATGGTATGAATGATAATTAAGATGAGTGTGATGTAACAATGACATTGAAAAGTATAATGAATTAAGCTTATTAATAAATGATGTTGACAAGCGTAATATTGGGAAGCAATATAAAAATGATGGATAAAGGTAGATTGAGGTTGAGTGAGTTCTTCTCTACAAGAATATAATGTAATGTATAAATGGAAAGTTTAATGATTGTGGTTTTGCTTCCCTATTATGCAAGGAAAAGAAAGGTTATGTGAAAAGTGAATGAAGGAAAGATTTTAAATATTCTTGCATGTTTTGTTTTCAAACTTATTACTTGCTAATTTCTATGTATGAATGGTCCTAAGGCTAGAGCCAAAAGGGAGCTCCTAGTGCCAGGGTTATGGTTATTAAGAGTTAATCTTACTATTGTGGGACAAGATAACAATTATACCCAATATGGTATTAAGGGTTATTCCCACTATTATGGGAGAAGATAACTATACATATCAGGTAGTGCTAGGAGGATAAGGAACAATAGGATGTCTTACTCCTTCCTACCCAAGATATACAGGGAACAATAGGGCGTCCCGGAACAAAGAATTTCCTAGAAAGGTGCAAGTAACATGAATTTTCTAAAATAAAATCTTTTAAAATTATTGCATAAGCATACTTTAGGGTTTTCATTAGGCATAATCATACATCACCATGTATTGCACAAAATTGGCAATTGTATGGGCAATTGCCTTGTTTTCATTAAATGTGAAGATCAAGGATAAAAGTTAGTTAGAAAAGGCTAGAGATAATACTTAAAGAGAGTTAGGAATTATTCCTAGTGTGATGATAAATGTTTAAAGTACATGTTGTTCAAATTGACTATTATGTAATAATTAATTTATTTTGTAATTAAATGAACAGTCTACCTTAGAAAGGAAAAGGACTGAGTTTTTGCTTATATCACATTTCCATATATTATGTTAAAAAATTGGTTTTTGCTCGAAGCAGCTGGATTTATCATGACGTCATAATTTCAAACTTACTACTGAGGATTATTAATTCTCACCCTAGTTCTTTTTATGTTTTCTGTAACATCCCAAAGACTAACACTAATAACATATCTGGTTTACGCATCGGTAATTAGAATTTGGTACATTACTTATGAATATCCATAGATTTTCAAATAAATAGTTTAATAATATACAAAATATGAGTCTTTAGCATAAGCATATTACACGTATAATATAAAATGAATTTTATACAAAGAATACATCGTTGAATATAATATACCTCGACCAGAAGCTCTGTAATTGATTACATCTAGGATGTAATCGATTACGTCTCAACCAGAGGCTCTATAATCGACTACATTCAAGATGTAATCGATTACATCCAGCTCAGAAACCATTTTCGCAGCTCCAAAAGCTTTGTAATCGATTACAAGGGCTATGTAATCGATTACAAGCTCATTATATGCAAAAATCTGAGTTCTTAAACCACTCTAACCCAAATCAAACTAATAAACATCATCATCAACATCAAATTATCACAAATATGCATCCAAATCACTCATAAAACATCAAATCTCCAAATGGATATGAAACCCATTTTTCCAAATCTTAAAACTCATCAAGAGGTAAATCAAGAAATCAAGTTCTTAAATCATAATCATCACATAATCATCTTTTCCATTTCAAAATCATCATTCAAATCTCAAGTTTCCAAGGCTTTGGAAGACAAAGAAATAGTGGAAAAGATGAAAGAAACCCCCTACCTCAAATCTTCCATGGTTCCTTGTTTCCCTTTGCTTGATTCTCCTTCTTCTTTCTTTTTCTCCATTTTCAGCTTTCTCTTACGTCTCCCTCTTTCTCTGCTCTGCTTTCTTTTCTCCTTTCTCTTCTCTTTCTTTTATTTCTTTTCTTTGTTTATTTTGTCTCCTGATGACTTAACGTGAGTAAGGGGAGAGGAATGAGGAAAATATCTCAAAAGGTAATCATGAGGGATGAGACGTGAAGGAAGGGAAATAGGAGGGAAAAAGTGAATCCAACAGATAAATTTTTATCTGCTAAAAATATTTTAATTACTCAGAAGTGAATTTTCCAACCTCTATAGGCATTATGGAAAATTCTAGGATTTCACGCATTTCTCAGTTTTATTTTTCCATAATCATTTGTATACACACCTTTATTAGACACTAAGTTTCACTATTCATCCCTGGCTTAAATTAAACCTTATGGAACTGAATTTAGGAGCTTCCAAGTGTCCATTTCAACTTGTTTCTACTCTCAAATTAATATTCATTCTTCTATATTACACTTGCTCATACCCCTATGGCTTCTGATCCATTTATCTAATTAGTTTGGTCTTTAAACATTATCGCAGTGTCATTAAAAATGTCAAACTAACTTATCTGATCTTCCAAAATTTTATATACCTCATTCCAATCCTTAATGACTTCAAAATAACTTTACCATATTTATTCCCATACATTTAGCTATTTAAGCTAAATTTTGAACTATTTTAAGTTATTTCTCGTATTCAGTGTTATAGATTTACGCTCAATTCAGCCCAAACCATTACCAAAATCATTAGGCAACTTATACCAGACTTATTAAGCTACTATAACCTTGATTAATATCATTACTTCAGAGAGGATGTTACATTTTCCATGATAAATCCAGAGGAGGATCTAAGCAAGCATAGAGCAAGGAAAAGAAGACTTAGTTAAGCTATTTATGTAATTATTTTAGCTTTGTATTTAAATTAATGGTTCTGTAATTAAGTTAAATATATTTAGTTTTACAAAAGTTTGTAATCTCTGACATATCGTGTGGTCGATTAGTAAAAAAACAAGTTTCCAAAGTGTGTAAAATGCATTGCTCTCTTACTTTTTGTCAAGGCTCTATATATTTATACGTTAATAATTATTATACATGTTATGTAATTATGTTTTAATTTTAAACATGGCATACTTAATTTTACTTATTTAGTATACTTAGAGTATACTACAGTACCTAGAATTAGGGTGTTACATTTTGGTATCAGACTAGTTCATCCTGTCGAGCCAGGGAATGGACCGACTATGATTTTGGGCATGTTTAGATGTTTTTGTTTGTGTTGTTTATTCGTTTATCTCACTGTGATATAAGTGAATAGAATTGCATGACTTACCTTAGGATTGGATATTAGTAGTTACTAGCACGTTGCTACATGATATTAAGTCTGACTAACTTAATATATAATGTTCTGTGTGAACAAGAAATTATGACATCTCCTAGGCGAATACAGGAGAATAGGAAAGTTTCCATGAGAAGGTAATAATGATATGTTTGAGATAGTTAGACCGTTGATGAAAGCGATGAGCGAACAGAGTGCTACCACTAGAGAATAGATAGAGGTTACTAATAGAACGATGTGGAAGCAGCCTAAGACTATCAATAGCATGATGCAAAGAAGGAGACCAAACCCACTAGTTGAGAAAATAGTAATAGTAAGGAGTTAGCACTTCCATGATCTTTTAGAATTTAGAAAAATGGCATAAATTGCCTAAATAAGAGAAATAATTTGGGATAGGCAATTTGTAAGTCATAAGTAAGTTAAGGAAGTTGCAGTTAAAGTTTGGAGGTAAACTGAGCTCGTTTGGTATTTTTAAGCACATCGAGTAAGTGTTTAGATACCTAATGGACTCAGCGCAGAAATGAAAATTTAAGATAATGATGAATTTGATAATAAGATAAATCTTAGGATTTACTCTAATACCTGTGGAGGTGATGAAACTTGAAATAATAAGATCAAAGTGTTCCTAAGATGTATAAGGTTATAATGCTTAATTATTAAGTTAAGAAAGAAGCCAAATAAATGACTTCTCTCCTCTCATTTTTCTTCACACGGTAGAAACAAGAAACGAGCAAGGGAGAGGTGAAAAGGAAAAGAGAAAAGAGAAAGAAGAAAAGGAGAGGAAGAAAAGAGAAAGAGGTAAGGCTAAGGTTTAAGTAACTTCATAAAGAGACTCCACAAAGAGGTAGGGGGATTTATTTCTAACTTGTTTATTTTTCTTTTTCTCATCCATTTTCTTCCATGAGGTGGTTGTTTATGGTGTACTAAGATGAGATTAAGTGAACTATGAAGTTTCTTTTGATTTATTTTGATTACAGATGAAGTTGAGAGTAAGATTATGCTTTAAATTTTCTATGGATTTTGATGGGTTTAACATGAGTTTTTCTTTTTTTTGGAAAATGGATTGAGTTTTGATGCTAGATTGAAGTATTAAGATTGTATTTTGATTATATATTATGATTGTTGAATGGAAAAGCTTCAAGGAAGTGAGTTTGATGGAGAAAACTTGATTTGGGTTCAAGATTATGCAGAAACGTGTTCTGCATAATAGTCAACCCTAGGCACAGGGTTTCTGCAACGCCACTTTTTGGAGAGGAAACGTCACATTATTAAACATAAATGAAAATGCGAAAAATAAAATTTTTTCTGAATTAAGACCCGGTTCATTTAGTTTAAGGTTAACTTGTTCGATGCTTTAATACGTGAGTAAAAATGGCGGTACACACACACACACACACACACACACACACACACACACACACACACACACACACACACATATATATATATATATATATATATATATATATATATATATATGTATATATATATATATATAAAATTAATAAATAAAACTAAGTGACAAAACTTAACAACAAGAAAAAGTAAGACAGAAATAAAACTCACATCCGAATAATATGCATATATATATATATATTTGAATATCAACTATACTTTAGATACAAGCACTGAAAATTTCCAAAAAGCAAAACTATACCAGTTCGGAAGGAATCATACACATACATCTCCCCCCCCCCCCCCCCCTAATATCAAAATATACAGCCCACCCAAAAGTAATACATCAGGCCCCCAAAACAAAACACTGGCAGTCATCAGCAGCTACCAGTAAAATCAATCTCTCAGAGGAGGAGGCACCGTATCAGGGCCCTCAGCAGGATCCTCCTCGTCCGAGGAAACCTCCATCGAAATCACAGAGGCACGGGCAGGAGCCCGAGAGGTGGAATCAAAAGAGTCCTCCTGCGGGGTGTAGTAACGGTCACCCCACATCTCCCGAATGGGCAAGTAAAACTCCAGGCGCAGGCTGACATAGCAAGTGAAAACCGGCGTCTCATGACGTCTCCAGGCTAAAGCAATCGACACGTCTCCCAAATAGACACAGCGGTCGGAACTCAAGTTGATGTGCCAACACTCCGACCCTCCGAGGAAGGTCAGACGCACATCACCTAGAAATCCGCACATGCGTGCCTCCATCTTCCTCTGTGGATGCTAGTCTTGATCTAGCCAGAAGCCGGGGAAATCAGGGGCTTCAACCTCCTGGCCGTCATTTTCGATAGATACCATATATACAAAAACAACAAATAATAGCATTACAAGAAAGAGGTAAGACTTCCAACTATCATTACCAATTATAGCAGCCAGAAACAAAACGGCGCAACGCGCCCAAATAGCGATTCAAAATAGCATTTCAAATTAATAAACAGTAGATCCAACAGTAAGCAAATAAACAATTCCAGATAGATGTTCATTACAGTAATGATCAGACAATTCACAGTTACGGAAAGTAATGATTTACAATGACAGTTATTTCATGATGCACATGCATGCTTTCCCAAATTCCTACTCCATGGAGCTAGACACAAACAGTCGGAGAGAAATATCAGGGGACATGTCTGTAACTCGGTTGCCGCGGCCAAAGTGCTAAAATCAATAATTCTCACGTGCACATCCAGGCATTGTACAGACATTCCACGCTCGATCACGATATAGGACAGTGTCTCGGTCCGGATCGTCGGTGCGTTTACATCGGTTTGCCCCACGGGTAGGAGAGCTACCAACTACCTATTGTGACGAACCTGCACCCCGACGCCCCCAAGGTCATAACATGACCTACACTAGTCTACTCGCACCCGCACTAAGGTGTGTTCAATCTCCTAGGCAACTTGGCCTTACAACAATCCACAAGACATTCACAATGCATAAGACTCTATGTATGAACATGTATGATCATCAATTTCATACAATTCCATAATATGCCACAATTTGCCAAGAGAGCATCAATATACAAATGGTCACTCAAATCGACCCATAATATCACAATATTGAAATCAAATAAGGCAATACATTTTTAAGATCCGTTATGCATTCTTATTCAAGATTTGTCATTCTTACAAGAATCCATCACTAAGTAAGTCCTCAAAATCAATTAAGTTTTTCTAAAGCAATCTATCCTCATACACTTAGAAGGTTATTCTAAGGTCTCAAGATCTCACACTCTCTTGTTCTTGCTCTTGTAAAATTTCTCAAGCTTCATGACAAGTTCATTTCTTGGTTCTTTAAAATTTATGAATCTCTGATTTTATTTCATTCTTCCAAATTTACTAATTTACTAATCTATTATCTATGTTTTAACCATTTAATTTTTCTAATCTCCAAGATTACCAAAATTTACATATTTAAGTCCCAATTTGCCCTAGAGGCCGTGGCCTCCCTAAAGGGGTCAATCCTCAATTTTCCATTCCATTGATTTTATACCACACACTTGATTAATTTAACCATTCACTTGTTAAAATTTGTTCACCAAGAACACATCAATTTAAACCTCAAAACCGTGGCCACCCAAGAGCCTTTCCAAATTCATTCTCTTCCATTTCAAGCCATCCAATCCAATCCAATGTATCAATATACACAATCAATCCAATCAAGGTCATGAACTCCATAAAATCAACATATAAGCATACTAATCACAAAATCAAAGGATAACCCTCATTAGGGTTTTTCCACAAACAACACAATCAAGGTTCCCAAATGCTAATAGAGGTTGAAGAGGAGTGTCTTCCTCTTACCTAAGTGTAGAAATCAAGAAGAACCACCAAGAAACTCCTTGCAAATTCGGATTGGGTGCCACGAAAACCCTAGCAATTTCAACTTGGTTAAAACAACACCAATGCTTGAAAAATAAAGCATGGATGGTCACCAAGAGGACCATGAACACGAAAATGAAGAGAGGGAAGGAAGAATCAAAAATCTTCCCCAAGAACTCAAAGCTTGAAGCTTGAAGAAGATGGTGAAAATGGTGGAATTTCAAGATGCTCCAAGCAAGAGAAGTGTTTAGGAAGTGGAAAGGATTAAGAAAATGTGGTTGGTTGGAATTTTTGTGATGGATGAGTGGGGAGGAAGAGGGTCGGCCGTAGCTCTAGAGAGAAGGAGGGGAAGAGGAAAATGAAGAAAGAAGAAGAAGAAGAAGAGAGAGAAGTGCTTTAGGTTTTTGTTTTGAAATTAATCAAGGTAATTAGTTAAAGGAAAAATCAATTCTTTCCCCCCCCCCAAAATGATGGTCCAGCCGTGCATGAAGGAGAGAGAAGAGGGAGAGTGGGCTACATTTTGCATGGGGAAAAGGAGAAGGAAATTTCCAAGAAGCTTCCTCCAAGCTTGCATGAGAAGCTTCGCACGTTTCATGATAAAGTGAAAGTAAGATTGCCTCCTAATTAAGCACACTAACACAGATGAATATTTACAATGTCAGTATTATTTTTCCCCCCAGTGTAGGAGAGTCACAGATGATGAAAATAATATTTTATTGTTCATCGGATGATTTTACGGTTCCGCGATTTCATTTATCGGGTAAAAACCTCGTAAAACGTTGAATATATTAAAATATTCGTCGTTTCCGAAAAATTCTGAAAGAATTCACATAAATCGCAAATAATAGAAAATGACCATTCATGACAAAATAAATGATTTCCAAAGCGTTACACTGACCTCAGCAGGTCTCTGCTCAGTATGCACGTAAAACGAGAAATATATTAAAATATTCATCGTTTCTGAAAAATTCCAGAAAAATTCATATAATTCACAAATATTTGAAAATGACCATTCATAATAAAATAATTGATTTCTGGAGCGTTACACTGACATCAACAGGTTTCTGCTCAGTGCACACGCAAAACGAGGAATATATTAAAATATTCGTCGTTTACGAAAAATTCCAGAAAAATTCCTAAAAGTCAAGAATATTATAAAATGATTATTGACGATTAAATAAACACTTTTTGGGGTGTTACAACACTCCCCCACTAAAAGGAATTTCATTCTCGAAATTTACGTACCTTAGAAAAGATATGGGTGTTGTTCTTTTATTTTGTCCTCCAGTTCCCAAGTTGCGTCACCAGTCGTCTCATTCCAAATCACCTTTACCAATGAAATCTCCTTGCCTATAAGTTGCTTTATCTGTCGGTCCTCGATTCTCGCAAGAGGCGCCTCATAGGTCAAGTTCTCTTTTAATTGTACTGTATCCGGTGCTATGACATGACTTGGGTCAGGTAAATATTTACGCAGTTGTGACACATGGAGGACATTGTGTATGTTGGAAAGGAAAGGGGGTAAGGCTATCTGGTAAGCTACTGGACCTATCCGGCAAAGAATTTGGTAAAGTCCAAGAAATTTTGGGGTGAGTTTTCTAGATTTCAAAGCCCGGCCGACCCCAATCGTGGGTGTGACTTTGAGGAATACATGCTCACCTTCCGCAAACTCAAGAGGCTTTCTCCTTTTATCCGTATAACTCTTTTGCTGGCTCTGAGCAATCTTCATCTTCTCTTGGATCATTTTGACCTTCTCAGTTGTTTGTTGCATGATATCCGGTCCAATCGTGAGACGTTCACCGTCTTGATACCAACACAAGGGTGTCCGACACCGTCTTCTGTATAGAGCTTTATAGGGTGCCATCCCTATACTCGAATGGTAACTGTTGTTGTAGGTGAACTCTATCAATGGTAGAACTTCATCCCAACTTCCAGTCTGTTCTATAGTACAAGCTCTAAGCAAATCTTCTGGGGATTGGATCGTTCTTTCCGATTGACCATCGGTTTGTGGGTGGTACGCCGAACTTAGACGTAACTTTGTTCCCAATGATGCCTGTAGACTCTGCCAAAATTTTGAAGTAAACCTCGGATCCTTATCTGAAATAATACTCGTAGGCACACCATGCAGCCTAACGATCTCTCCAATATACAGCTGGGTCAGCTTCTCCAGACTGTACCTTATGTTGATCGGGAGAAAATGAGTTGACTTTGTGAGTCGATCCACTATTACCCAAATCGAGTCGTGTCCTTTCTTTGTCCTTGGCAAACCCACAACAAAATCCATTGCAATGTTGTCCCATTTCCATTCAGGAATAGACAATGGTTGCAGCAATCCTGTAGGTCTTTGATGTTCCACCTTAGCTTTTTGACAAACTAGACAAGTTGATATGCATCTAGTGACATTGCTCTTCATCCCATGCCACCAGAACAACTTCTTCAAGTCTTGGTACATCTTCGTTATGCCCAGGTGCATATTCAGCATGCTGGTGTGAGCATGATCCACAATATATCGTCTAAGCCCTTGGTCACGGGGAATACAAATCTACCCTGGAATCTTAGAATTCCATCTGTTCCTTCCTCAAATTCTCTTTCTTTACCTTGCCTCATTAGTTCTCTCACTTCTTGCAAGAATTCATCGACCTTCTACTTTTCCCGTATGTCATCCATTAGTTCATTTGAAATGGTGACCATGTTCATACAAATCTTTTCGGGCTCCAACTTAACAAATGACCAAACATCTCTAAACTGTTCTATGAGGTCTCTTTCCTTAATCATCAGGGTAGAAACACTGATGGTCTTTCTACTCAAGGCGTCTGCCACGACATTCGTTTTGCCAGGGTGATACAACAGCTGAAAATCATAGTCCTTCAAGAATTCTAGCCATCTCTATTGCCTCATGTTCAGTTCTTTCTGATCATACAAATATTTCAAGCTTTTGTGATCACTGTAGATGTTGAATGTTGCTCCATAGAGGAAATGCCTCCATATCTTCAGAGCAAAAACCACAACTGCTAGTTCCAAATCATGCGTCGGGTAGTTCCTTTCATGCACTCGCAACTGTCACGAAGCATAAGCCATCACTCTTCTATGTTGCATAAGAACAGATCCCAATCCTTGGTATGAAGCGTCACAATACACCTCGAATGGCTCATTCAGATCAGGTAGCACTAACACCGGTGAGGTAGTTAGCCGTTTCTTCAACTCTTGGAAACTTTGCTCGCAGCTATCAGTCCATTCAAAAGCCTTATTCTTCTTTGTCAGTTGAGTGAGCGGTCTAGCCATTTTGGAAAATCCTTCTATGAATCTCCTGTAATATCCGGCTAAACCCACGAAGCTACAAATTTCCGTCACTGACTTTGATTGTTCCCACTGTAGCACTGCCTCCACTTTCGATGGATCCACTGCAATCCCTTCCTTTGAGATCACATGGCCTAAGAACTTAACCTCATCTAGCCAAAATTCACACTTCGACAGCTTGGCGTACAGTTCCTTTTCTTTCAGAATATGAAGAACCATGCTGAGGTGCTCAGCGTGATCCTCCTGGTTCTGAGAATATATCAAGATGTCATCGATGAAGACGACAACAAACTTGTCCAAACAAGAACGAAAGATCCTATTCATGTAGTCCATGAAGATAGCAGGTGCATTTGTTGCACCAAACGGTATCACAAGGTATTCGTAATGACCGTATCGGGTACGAAAAGCAGTCTTGGGTATGTCCTCCATTTTCACTCTTATCTGATGGTATCCAGATCTCAAATCAATCTTTGAAAACACCGCTGCTCCCTTCAGTTAGTCCATTAGGTCGTCAATTCTTGGGAGAGGATATTTGTTCTTGATCGTCAGCTTGTTCAACTGCCTATAGTCCACACACAATCGTGAGGTACCGTCCTTCTTCCGAACTAACAACACTGGCACTCCCCACGGTGATATACTCGGCCTGACGAACTATTTCTCCAAAAGCTCCTCTAGCTGCTTCTTAAGCTCTACCAATTCCATCGGCGACATTCGGTAAGGCGCTATAGACACGGGACCAGCTCCCAGTACAAGGTCAATAGCAAACTCTATCTCACGCGTTAGTGGTAAACCAGGTACATCTTCAGGGAAGATTTAAGGAAACTCCTTCACCACCGGAATAGTGCTCAGATCAGCCTCACTCTCGATTTTTAAGGAAGATAGCAACATGTATCCCTGAGCTCCTTCTTTCAAGAAAGCTCGTGCTTGGTTGGCCGTCAAGTATCTAGAATCTTCATCCACGGGGAAAACTATAGTTTTTCTAGAACAGTCTAACAGAACATGGTTGGAAGACAACCAGTCCATCCCTAAGATTATATCTAATTGTGAGAGAGGTAAACAGATCAAATCGACAGAAAAGATTCGACCTTCAACAATTAGGGGACACTTCAAACAGACTTTGGTAGTAACTACCAATTTGTCAGTAGGGGTTGAGATAGTCAAATCAAAAGGTAGGGTAGAAATTGGCAAGTCAAGTCGTAGCACACAGTCACATGATATGAAAGAATAGGTTGCCCTAGAGTCGTACAGTACTTTTAAAAGATTACCTTCTATGGTGCCTTCTCCTTGAATCAAGTCCTCGGATTCGGAGGCTTCAGCTCCGCTCATGGTGTAGACTCGACCTCCGGCTTGCAATTTCTTGGCTTGAGTTGCATTGATTGAAGGTTCAGTCTTTGCTTGGTTGTAATCTCTAGACATGTGGCCCGGTTTGCCACATCTGAAGCAGATAAATCCCTTGATCGTGCAGTCTCTCGTGTGATGGTCTTTTCCACACTTTAGGCATTTAGAAGGATATGCCACAATCTGACCAGTCCGGTTCCCAGTAGAACCTCCACCAGTTTGTTGCTGACCTCCCGCTGGTTGGGAATAGGGTTTCTTTTGGAAGCGGTTTGAACTATTTCCTCTACCTCTTTGGAACCTCGTTGGTCCAAAGTTCTTACTCCTCGAGTCTCTAGCTCGTTCCAAGGCCTCAACTTCATAGCACGTGTCCAACAGTTTGAGAATACTTTAATTTTCAGAGTGATTACAGCCTTCTTCACTTCGTACCTCAACCCTTCAGTGAACTTCCAACACTTCCAAGCTTCATCTGTTTGATGCTGATAATGCGTTGAGAACTTCTCCAAGTTCTCAAACTTGGCCGCATACTCACTGATGGTCATGCCTCCTTGTCTCAGGTTGAGGAATTCCATCTCCTTTGCATGTCGTGCACTGGTAGGAAAGTACTTATCCAAGAATTTGCCCTTGAACAAGTCCCATGTGATGTCAGCTCCTTCGGCTTCCAGTGCTCTCTGAGCTCCGTTCCACCAGTCTTTAGCGTTGCCAACAAGCATGAAGGTAGCATAGTTCACCTTCTTGTCTTCAGCGCAGTTCATGCCACGGAAAACCTTCTCGAGTTCCTTGATCCACAAACTAGCCTTGTCTGGATTAAATTCTCCCTTGAATTGTGGAGGGTTGTGGCGATGAAATTCTGCTAAGTTTTGTGCATTTGCAGTTGCTTCAAGTTGTTGGGTAGCTTTCTCTTGTTGTTGAGCAGCACGCTAATTTTGTTGCGCGATGACTTCCGCCATCCACTGCATCGCTTCTACAGCAGCTGCCATTTCTCTGCCTCTCGCCATCTCACTTCTTCTTGAATCGGATTAACTGAAAAACACAAGGAAGGTTAGAGATATTCATCCAAAACACCAATCACAGAGATTCACACAGCACAAACAAGACAGACTCACACACAAGACCCAAAGTAACACAAACCGGGGCTCTGATACCAACTTTATGCAACGCCCCTTTTTGGAGAGGGAACGTCACATTATTAAACATAAATGAAAATGCGGAAAATAAATTTTTTTTTCTGAATTAAGACCCGGTTCATTTAGTTTAAGGTTAACTTGTTCGATGCTTTAATACGTGAGTAAAAATGGCGGTATATATATATATATTTTAATTAATAAATAAAACTAAGTGACAAAACTTGAACAATAGTAAAAAGTAAGACAGGAAATAAAACTCACATCGAATAATACGCATATATATATATATAATATATATATATATATATATATTTGAATATCAATCGTACTTTAGATACAAGCCGAAAATTTCTAAAAACGC
Source organism: Ormosia emarginata (assembly GCA_029884605.1). Lineage (NCBI taxonomy): Eukaryota > Viridiplantae > Streptophyta > Magnoliopsida > Fabales > Fabaceae > Ormosia > Ormosia emarginata. The sequence continues at coordinate 4,856,481 of JAQQTP010000056.1, read as the reverse complement.
AAAACTATATCAGCCCAAAGGAATTATACACATACATCCCCTCGCGGAATATCAAAATATACAGCCCACCCAAAAGTAATACATCAGGCCCCCAAAACAAAACATTGGCAGCCATCAGCAGCTACCAGTAAAATCAGTCTCTCAGAGGAGGAGGCATCGTATCAGGGCCCTCAGCAGGATCCTCCTCGTCCGAGGAAACCTCCATCGGAACCACAGAGGCACAGGCAGGAGCCCGAGCGATGGAATCAAAAGAGTCCTCCTACGGGGTGTAGTAACGGTCACCCCACATCTCCCGAATGGGCAAGTAAAACTCCAGGCACAGGCTGACATAGCAAGTGAAAACCGGCGTCTCATGACGTCTCCAGGCTAAAGCAATCGACACGTCTCCTAAATAGACACAGCGGTCGGAACTCAAGTTGATGTGCCAACACTCCAGCCCTCCGAGGAAGGTCAGACGCACATCGCCGAGAAATCCGCGCATGCGTGCCTCCATCTTCCTCTATGGATGCTAGTCTTGATCTGGCCAGAAGTCGGGGAAATCAGGGGCTTCAACCTCCTGGCCGTCGTCTTCGGTAGATACCGTATACACACAAACAGCAAATAATAGGAATACAAGAAAAGAGGTAAGACTTCCTACCATCATTACCAATTATAGCAGCTAGAAACAAAACGGTGCAACGCGCCCAAATAGCGATTCAAAACAGCATTTCAAATTAATAAACAGTAGATCCAACAGTAAGCAAATAAAAATTCCAGGTAGATGTTCATTACAGTAATGATTAGACAATTCACAGTTACGGAAAGTAATGATTTACAATGACAAATTATTTCATGATGCACATGCATGCTTTTCCAAATTCCTACTCCATGGAGCTAGACACAAACAGTCGGAGAGAAATATCAGGGGACATGTCTGTAACTCGGCTGCCGCGGCCAAAGTGCTAAAATCAATAATTCTCACGTGCACATCCAGGCATTGTACATACATTCCACGCTCGATCACGATGTAGGACAGTGTCTCGGTCCGGATCGTCGGTGCGTTTGCATCGGTTTGCCCCATAGGTAGGAGAGCTACCAACTACCTATTGTGACGAACCCGCACCCTGACGCCCCCAAGGGCTTAACATGACCTACACTAGTCTACTCGCACCCGCACTAAGGTGTGTTCAATCTCCTAGGCAACTTGGCCTTACAACAATCCACAGGACATTCACAATGCATAAGACTCTATGCATGAACATGTATGATCATCAATTTCATACAATTCCATAATATGCCACAATTTGCCAAGAGAGCATCAATATACAAATGGTCACTCAAATGGACCCATAATATCATAATATTGAAATCAAATAAGGCAATACATTTTTAAGATCCGTTATGCATTCTTATTCAAGATTTGTCATTCTTACAAGAATCCATCACTATGTAAGTCCTCAAAATCAATTAAGTTTTTCTAAAGTAATCTATCTTCATACACTTAGAAGGTTATTCTAAGGTCTCAAGATCTCACACTCTCTTGTTCTTGCTCTTGTAAAATTTCTCAAGCTTCATGACAAGTTCATTTCTTGGTTCTTTAAAATTTATGAATCTCCGATTTTATTTCATTCTTCCAAATTTACTAATTTACTAATCTATTATCTATGTTTTAACCATTTAATTTTTCCAATCTCCAAGATTACCAAAATTTACATATTTAAGTCCCAATTTGCCCTAGAGGCCGTGGCCTCCCTAAAGGGGTCAATCCTCAATTTTCCATTCCATTGATTTTATACCACACACTTGATTAATTTAACCATTCACTTGTTAAAATTTGTTCACCAAGAACACATCAATTTAAACCTCAAAACCGTGGCCACCCAAGAGCCTTTCCAAATTCATTCTCTTCCATTTCAAGCCATCCAATCCAATCCAATGTATCAATATACACAATCAATCCAATCAAGGTCATGAACTCCATAAAATCAACATATAAGCATACTAATCACAAAATCAAAGGATAACCCTCATTAGGGTTTTTCCACAAACAACACAATCAAGGTTCCCAAATGCTAATAGAGGTTGAGGAGGAGTGTCTTCCTCTTACCTAAGTGTAGAAATCAAGAAGAACCACCAAGAAACTCCTTGCAAATTTGGATTGGGTGCCACGAAAACCCTAGAAATTTCAACTTGGTTAAAACAACACCAATGCTTGAAAAATAAAGCATGGATGGTCACCAAGACGACCATGAACACGAAAATGAAGAGAGGGAAGGAAGAATCAAAAATCTTACCCAAGAACTCAAAGCTTGAAGCTTGAAGAAGATGGTGAAAATGGTGGAATTTCAAGATGCTCCAAGCAAGAGAAGTGTTTAGGAGGTGGAGAGGATTAAGAAAATGTGGTTGGCTGGAATTTTTGTGATGGATAAGTGGGGAGGAAGAGGGCCGGCCGTAGCTCTAGAGAGAAGGAGGAGAAGAGGAAAATGAAGAAAGAAGAAGAAGAAGAGAAAGAAGTGCTTTAGGTTTTTGTTTTGAAATTAATCAAGGTAATTAGTTAAAGGAAAAATCAATTCTTTCCCCCCCAAAATGATGGTCTAGCTGTGCATGAAGGAGAGAGAAGAGGGAGAGTGGGCTGCATTTTGCATGGGGAAAGGGAGAAGGAATTTTCTGAGAAGCTTCCTCCAAGCCTGCATGAGAAGCTTCGCACGTTTCACGATAAAGTGAAAGTAAGATTACCTCTTACTTAAGCACACTAACACAGATGAATATTTACAATGTCAGTATTATTTTTTCCCCTAGTGTGGGAGAGTCACAGATGATGAAAATAATATTTTATTATTCATCGGATGATTTTACAGTTCCGCGATTTCATTTATCGGGTAAAAACCTCGTAAAACGTAAACCTCATAAATTGTACCCGGTCTAGGGTTTAGTAAGATCCCCTATCGACAAGTCCACAATTTTAGAGTTTACCAGACACAGGGAAGATATTACGTCTTCCCGGGTCCGCTAAGCTTGCACATAAAACGAGGAATATATTAAAATATTCGTCGTTTCCGAAAAATTCTGAAAGAATTCACATAAATCGCAAATAATAGAAAATGACCATTCATGACAAAATAAATGATTTCTGAAGCGTTACACTGACCTCAGCAGGTCTCTGCTCATTATGCACGTAAAACGAGAAATATATTAAAATATTCATCGTTTCCGAAAAATTCTAGAAAAATTCATATAATTCACAAATATTTGAAAATGACCATTCATAATAAAATAATTGATTTTTGGAGCGTTACACCGACATCAACAGGTTTCTACTCAGTGCGCACGTAAAATGAAAAATATATTAAAATATTCATCGTTTCTGGAAAATTCCAAAAAAATTCTTAAAAATCAAGAATATTATAAAATGATTGTTGACGATTAAATAAACACTTTTTGGGGTGTTACAGTTTTCATGCCTAGGCGTGGTCTGATCAGTTTTCAGTTCAGGCGAGATAGAGAGTGTCATGCCTAGGCATAGAAAACTTGCGCCTAGGCGTGAGGCAGCCACGCCTAGGTGCCACTTCCAAAATTTTTCAGCATTGAGTTCTTGAAAAAAATGAAGTTTCCAATGTGCTGGGATCCTTCATAAATGTTCCTTAAAGTGTGTTATGACACAAATATGTATTTCAAGAAGGGATTGAGCACTACATGTAGTTACAAAAATTAAAATTTTTTTCATTTTCATGCAAGAGAAAGAAAATGATATATATGAAAGGTTAATAAATGATGATTATATTGAGTAAGGAATTGGATATTGAAGGAAATTAGTAAGTAAGTAACCAAGAGTTACCTAGATATGATTTAAGAAGTGATAAGAATGAGAGATTCAAGTATGTTTAGGTTATTATGACATTTAGAAAATGGGTTAAGGAGGTAACAGATTCCCTCCCCACTACAAAGAGGAATAGTATGTTTATAATATTAATGACATTCAGAAAGTGGGTTAAGGAGGTAATAGATTCCCTCCCCACTACAAGGAGTAATGGTATATTCATGACATTCATGACATCCATGACATTATTCATGAAATTATATTAACACAACTCGCATTGCATAATATTCATACGTCATAGCATAACATATGCATTTTCAAGCAGCTGTATGGGCGGTTGTATTATCCATTGCATTCTCAGACAGCTTTATGGGCAGTTGTCTTATCCTTTGTATAACATAGTTCAGATTATGTTTACTTGGGGATATTACAAAAAGAAAGAAATGTAATTGTTTCTCAAATCTTAAGTAATAATTTAAGTATTGTTTACAGTTTTAGTTACGAGATCTGTTGAGTAATAGTTTAATTGCTAGTTGTGGTTGTATTTAATGTTTATGGGTTATATATATTCAATATGAGTACTATAATTGCTGGTATTAGTACATTACTACTGAGAATTTTAAATTCTCATCCTGGGTGTTGCCATGAAAATCTAGGTGGAAGCTCGTCTAGTGGCCAGAAGAAAGAAGAAGACCGAAGAATGGTTTAGTATTATTATCCTTTAGTTTCAGTTTGTACATCATGTATATATTTATTTTAGACTTGTAAACAGTTGTACATGTATATAATGAAGTTTAGTTTTTACAAGGCTCTCTATAATAAATTCTTTATATGAATAATTATAGATTAGTTGAATATATTAAAGTTAGTTGTAACATGACTAATATTGTTTAAGCAGATATATTAGGTTTTCAGTATTAGGTTGTTACAACAACCACTTGTGAGCTTATTTGGATTAAACAAATTCTTCAGGAATTGAAGTTTGGAGATGTTCAACAAATGAAACTATGTTGTGACAATCAAGCAGCTCTTCACGTAACCTCTAATCTTGTGTTTCATGAAAGAACTAAACATATTGAAATTGATTGTCACTTCGTTTGAGAAGGTCCTTTCTAAGGAAATTATTACTGAATCTATTAGTTCAAATGATCAACTAGAAGATATCTTTACAAAACCCCTTAGAGGACCTCAAAGCCATTATATTTGTTGCAAGCTTGGGGCATTTGACTTATATGCTCTAGCTTAAGGGGGAGTGTTGGAAATAACGTTACAAGAAATAGAAGTAGTTAATGATGATTCATTAGATTCATATGTTGGTGTATGCTCTAGAGGCTAATACATTTTGTCTATATTTATATATATTGTATTATGCTATTTTTAATATATGAGGCATTTCATTTATTATGTTCTTTTTTATAAACATAATAAAGTCCTTAGAATAATAAGTTTGATGCCGTATGACATCAAGTAGACGACTTGATCGTGAGATCCTATTGGATAAAACACTATTCTTAAATGTCCCTGGTCAAGTATTATTGTTAATTAGGACAACAATAATGCATTGAGACTAGTATATGTGTAGACTGATGACCACATCTCATGGGTCATGGATATGAGATATCAAGTCTTCACATGGGTACATATTAGAGTAATAATGCACTGAACAGACCCGCCATGAAAATGCTACATGGATCGTTATGTGAGTGTCATAAGCGGTTCTCATAGTGACAATGTATATGTAGTCCTTTGACCTGAAATCACTACGACTCCTACATGGGGAGTTGTGTGTTTTAATGCCGTCAAATGTCATCTGTAATAAAGTGATTATAAAGTCGATTATTAGACATACGAATCATGCGGAGGGATGTGAGTGATCTAGATGAGATTTGTCTCTCCTACATAACATGAGTGATATCTTCGGGTCCCCTGATTGAGTGAGACTGCAAAATGCATGGTCATTCTCAAATGAGTCGATAAGAGATATCAATCTCATTTATTATTATTAAGTCTACTCGGGTATTAGGATACGAAGGATTGAACTATACAAGGGTGACGTCTTCCATGCCTTGTGTTCAATCTAGATATTTGGACAAATGAACTAAACTACACGAAAACATTGGTCACGGAAAGGTTATGTCAAATCACTGACATTCTCATTACTTGGGTGGCAGCGTTGTGTTACTAGATACTGCTAATTGCTTATAATATTAAAATGAGATTTTAATATTACTACCAATATTATGAGAACCTGTAGGGTTGCACACATAGAGCAGGCTAAATTGGAGTAATTAGGATTTAAGTTGTACGTGGATTCAATTGTGGGTCAGACTCATAATAGATGAGTCTAGGGTTGCACAGGTTACCTTACTACTGCTCACACTCACTTAAGGCGGTCATTATTATAAATAGTACTGCTAAAGAGGCTACTAAGGATACATCATAGAACCCTAGCCGCACCTACAGAAAGTGAGTGAGAGAGTGATAAGTTTCCTTCTCTTCTCTTCGCAGCTAACACTATTGTAGAGAGATCAAACTCTAAGACTACAGACGTTGGACGTTTTTTGCAAGTCTGTTCGTGTCAATACCACAGAGACTTCATCGCTATTACGGTGTTGGTGATTTACGTCGCTTGTGTTTATCATGCTTCAAGAGGTAAACACTTTAAAAACTCAAATTATAGCTTTTTCGCATGGATCCTGTGAGGGAATTTTATTATTCCGCTGCGTGATGTAACCGCAATTCCTAACATCATGTACATAGGAAAAGTGATTCATGTACATAGGGAATAATGATATATATATATCATTCTTGCTGAGTGCTCATCACTCAAGCAATTCAAAAAAATTTCCCTTCTATTCTCTAAGTCATTAGTCTCTTTTCAACTTTAGGTTTCCACTAAAAAGAACACAATAACCTGATGTAAAACATCTATCGAATGGAGAACTTGCCCAATCTGCATCTGTGTATCCCACAATCTAAGTATGTCCTTTATATTCGTACAATAGGCATTTTCCTGAAGCCCTTTTGATATATCTAAGAACTCTAATTGATTCATTTCAATGTCCTTCACATGGTGATTTAAGAAATTGACTAAGGATGCTCATAACAAAGGATATATCTGGTCGGGTAACAATCAAATAATTTAATCGGCCAATCAACCTGCGATATTTGGCTGGATCAAATAATGATTCTCCATGATTTGGACAAAGTTTGGCATTGGATCCATTGGTGTATCTATTAGCCTACCATCCAATATTCCAATTTCCTTGAGAATGTCTAATGCATATTTTCTCTGTGAGATACAAATTCCTGCATTAGATTGTGCTACTTCTATTCCTAGGAAATATTTCAACCTTCCAAAATCCTTAGTCTAAAAGTGATCAAATAGGTGTTGTTTTAACTTCACAATTCCTTCTTGATCATCTCCAGTGATAACAATATCATCGACATAAGCAATCAAATATATGGAAGTTCCAGAGGAGAAATGGTGATAGAAAAGTGAGTGATCGGCCTCTCTATGAACTATATCAAAATCTAATATAATAGTACCAAATCTATAAGCCATATAAAGATTTGTGCAAACATCAGGCCAAGGCAGACTCCCCCTAAGCAACAAGCCCATAGGTTGCTCCATGTACACTTCTTCTTGGAGATCACCATGTAAGAATGCATTCTTAATATCAAGTTGATAAAGTGGCCAGTGGTGGATGGCTACCATAGAAAAGAGAAGATGAACTAACGTCATCTTTGCAACCAAAAAGAAAGTATCACCATAATCAAGGACAGAAATTTGAGTGAAACATTTAGCAATAAGACGAGCTTTCAATTAATCAACATCTCCATCAGGTCTCACCTTAACTGTGTAAATCCACTGATAACCCACAGTAGATTTGCGAGGTGGCAATGCAACAAGTTCCTAAGTATCATTGGCATGAAAAGCAAACATCTCTTCTAATATTATCTGGCGCCAGTCTGGATGGGAGAGGGCTTTGGCTATTGTTTTTGGTATAGTCACAGAAGACAAAGAAGAGATAAAAGCATAATGGGAAGAAGACAAGCGATGATAACTCAAAAAAATTATAAATGGGATGAGGATTGCAAGTAGAACAAGTATCTTTTCGGATAGCAATGGGAGGACTAGAGCTAACGTCTGAAGCAGGATCTAAGGAAGGTTTAGCAACTGGTTCTGGTTGTGAATTAGTAGGGATTGCATCTAGACCATTAGCCATATGAGGTCAATAATGATAAACTTGGAGAGGTTTATCTGCAAGGACAAATGGGGTAGAAGCCAAAGTAGTGACAAGAGGTCCGTCTAAGTAAGGAACAGGTAAAACTTCAGTGACAGGATGAGAGATAATATCAGATATAGAGAATAAAAGGAGTATTTTCAAGAAAGATAACATTTGCAGACACAATATAACGGTTAAGTTCAGGGGAATAACATTGACATCTTTTTTGGAATCTAGTATATCCCAAGAAGACACACTTAATAAAACGAGCAGTTAACTTATCTTTCCCTGGTGTAAGATCATGAACAAAACAAGTACAACCAAATATACGTAGTGAAAGGGAGAAAATAGGCTCATGAGGAAACAAGGTTAATGAGGGATTTGATTTTGCAAGACAGAGGAGGACATACGATTAATAAGGTAGCACTCAGTAAGGATAGCTTCACTCCAAAACAGAAGGGGAACATGAGCATGAATAAGCAGAGTGCGAGTAGTTTCTAGTAAGTGGCAGTGTTTTTGCTCAGTAACTCCATTTTGTTGTGGAGTGTGTGGACAAGAAGACTGATGGAGAATACCTTACAAAGCCATAAAAGATGAAAAAGATGCAGAAAAATATTCACGAGCATTATCACTGTAATTGGCATTGACTAAAGCAATGGTCTTGATGATAACAAACAAGGACAAGGAATGGAAGTGCAAAGATCAATTCCCAAGGTTCTTCAAGTTTAGCTTATAGGACTTAGATCTTATGTTAAGGTAGAGAGAAATCATACTAGCTCATCTCTTGTTTTCATTTAACTTAAATCTCTTTACTAAACTATGTTTAATATTGATTAAGTTTGAAGAAAATTTTTTTAGAAAGGATAAAAAGAAAATCATATTTTATACTTGTGAAAATACTCATCAAGTTTGTGAAAAAAGTTTTTAAAAAAGGTTGAAAATGATTTGGGAAAGTTTGGTTATGAAATCCGTTAGAAATCTTGTTTTCTTAGTGACCCATTCTTATATTTTTCTAAGGCTCCTAACCAATTAGGTCATTCCCCTAATTGGTTATTTGGCAAGTTAGTAGCCAATTTCTAAAGCTCGTAACCAATTAGGAACTCCACCTAATTGGTTATTCATCAAGTCAGAACCTATTTTGTAAATGTCCTAACTGATTACGAACATTGGCTAATTGGTTATTTGTCAAGACAGAGGCATTGCCTCTTCATTTATAATGTTGCTAACCTATTAGAGCTTTGGGCTAATTGGTTAGTGTGGTTTTTGGAAAGAACGTAAATTGATCCTTTATAATATCCTAACTAATTAGGATGTCCATCTAATTGATTATTGGTGAAATTAGAAGCTAATATTAAGGTGTCCTAACCGATTGGAGACTTGGACTAATTGGTTAGCATGTATCTTTTAAGAAACAAAACTGTTTTATTCAATGTCCTAACCGATTAGTGTTTCTACTAATTGGTTAGCATCCTTTTAAACAAAGCCACGTGAAAAACTTTTCTAAATGCCTAACCAATTAGGCAAGTTTGCTAATTGGTTAGTAAGTGAAATAAGTTACGAAGGATTCTTTTTAAATTGGTCCTAACTGATTAGCCATTTTCCCTAATTGGTTAGTGAATGAATTTGTTACGCATAATTCACTTTAAATATCACATAACCGATTAGGCCAATTCTCCTAACCAATTAGGAGAATTCAATAACCAGTTATTGGAGTTGCAGAAAACGAGTTTCAACGGCTCTATTTGAATATTTAATACACCCAACTACTCCTAACGGCTCTTAATTTGTTTTGGGTATAAATCTAAGTTGTTGGGCATTAAAGAAATGTTGGAGAACAATATGAAAATCATTCTTGAGTATTAAGTTCGTATTTCATCATCTCTTTCTCCAAAAACTCTGTTTTGAGCTTCAAATTGTGATTCATTGATACCCATAGTTCTTCAATTTGTATTATCCACTCTTTGAGAGAGTTTCTATCATTCAAACACTTTGATTATTCTGTAAAGAGGGTGAGGTATCCCTCTAGTGAAAAAGGGTGAGATATCCCTTATTGAAAAGAAGGTGAGGTATCCTTCAAAGGTGTAAAGAGGGTGAGGTATCCCTCAAAGGTTGTAAAGAAGGTGAGGTATCCTTCAAAGGTTGTAAAGGGGGTGAGGTATTCCTGTTTTGAGGCTCAAGCACAAAGGGTGAGGTATCCCAAGCTGTGGTGAGTGCGCTATTGTGTAAAGGTATTCAAGCACCCATTCAAGCTTGAAGTTTAGTAGAAAATCTTGAGTGGTTTGCTTAAGGACTGGACGTAGGTCACAAGGAGTGGTTGAACCAGGATAAATCCTTGTGTTTGATTTTCTCAACTCTATCTTTTTACCTTTGTGCTTTAATTATATATGCTTGAGTTAAGATTGATATTTAGCTTTGCTTGAATACTTTATATCTTGGCTTGGTTATTTGTGAGTAAAGTATTCAATCTATAATAGTTATCCCTTTGTTATGCATGTTCTGCTGTATTTAATAATTGAATGCTTCAAAATGTTTAATTTCTTAATGATAATCTAAAAACTTATAATCACCCAATTCACCCCCCCTCTTGGGTAATGGTTGTCATGGCTAACAATCACTACTCAAAATTTTAATAGAAATATTGAATTGTGTATGAATTTCAAAACAAAAGGATTTGATTATAGAAAACAATTCAAATCTTTCTTTCGTTAAATATAACCAAGTACAACGAGAATAGTCATCAATAAAGGTAATAAAGTAACAAAAACCTTGACAAGAAGGAACACGACTTGGACCCAAACATCTGAATGAATAATGGCAAATGGTTATGCAACTCTCTTATTGACCTAATTAGGAAAAGAAGTGTGAACATGCTTTCCTAATTGACAGGACTCACACTCTAAGTTATTAATACTCGATAGACTAGGAACCATAATTTGGAGCTTGGATAGGCTGGGATGTCCCAAGCGACAATCAATCAATTTTGGATACTCAACAGCGGAACAAGATACTGATGAACTTAGTATGGTCAGTCAATACAGTCCTTGAGATTCACATCCAATACCTGCCCCATTCCCCAATCCTGCATAATAACAGAATCAACAAAAAAGGTAACAAAACAATTAAGTGAAAGAGTAAGTTGATTAATAGAAATTAAATTAGAGGGACAATTAGGCATATAGAGAACATATTTTAAAGGCAATTTGGGAAGAAGATTAGCTTGACTTATCCCTTTAGCACAAATTTAAGAACCATTAGCCAAAGTAATGGATGGAAGAAAAACAAGTTGTTCAAGTTTAGAAAGAACAGAAGAAGTACCAGAAATGTGATTAGAAGGACCTGAATCAAGGATCAATGGTCCAAGAGAGGAAGAATGAGACATACAAGCAATAGGATTACCAGAATGTGCAACCAAAACAATGAGAGTAGAAGCCTGCTTAGATACTTGGTACTTCATAAACTCATTATAGTCATTTCTTAAAACATAAATGCTATGTGTTTCCTGTGGGTTGAAAGGAGCTTCAAAAGTCTTATCAGATTGTACCACATTAGCGACCTTTGGAGGACGACCAGGAAGTGCATAAGATCGGTCTTGGGTATGGCCTACTAGATGGCAATAGGTATAAGTGAGTCGTGAAGTATGATTACCACGATTATTAACATGACCACGACCACTTCCACATACTCCTCGAGTGGAAACATAGGAAATGGATTGGGATGCTAATGCGGCATGATCAACATTGTTGGCTTCAAGTGAGGGGCTTAATTGTAGAAGTTGTGCAAAGACATTTTCAATGGAGGGAATATGTGTGGTGCCCAAGATTTGTTGCCGAAGAGATTCAAGTTATGTTGGAAGCCCCAACAGAGTAATTATCAAAAATAATTTTTGTTGTTGAGCATTATGAGCATTAACATCAACAGCATAAGGAAACATGTTTGAATATTCCTCCATAACAGCTTCTATAGCTCCAATATACGATTCTATGTATGTGCCCTTAAGCTTCAAACTATGCATCTTTTGGATAACGTTACACATCCTTGCAATATCATTTAAATACAAGGCTTTAGCACGATCCCATACCTTTTTGCATGTCTTGTATGCCTGAAACATTGAGATTTTATTTGGATCAATAGATTGTCACATTAGATTGCATAATTGGGCATCAACTTTTTTCTGCTCGATCAATTGCTGGAATATCATTTTCTTTCTTAGAAAGATGATCTTCATATCCTTGGCCCGTAAACCAAAGTTCCACAGAATCAGCCCATGCTAGATAATTCTTACCACCTATCAACTTTTCAGTAGTCATAGTAGTACTTCAAGAAAAAACAAAGGTCGGTACAGGTGATTTCTCACCATTGGAGGATCTCTGATTCTGACATGCTAGAACAGGAATAAAGAGGCTGGGTAGAGGTTTAGAAAGGCCGAAAATAACCTGGAAAGGAAAATTCTTGCTGAAAAAATGCATACGTGACGGCGTGTGAAGTTCATGCACTCCATAATAGTGGCGCGTAAGGACCACACTCCAATTAGGACGATGGTGTGTGACACGGCTTTCGGTGATGGCATTGACAAGGCTAACCGGACAAAGACTACTGAACATAGACATGGGGTTGGTTTTTAATGGGTCTAGGTTGAGAATGAGTAATGGTAAAAAATAAAGCTGATACGAAAGGGGCAAAAATGTTCTAACGTTGCAAAATATAAGCATAACTGAAGTATAGTCGAAAAGAAAGATAAGAACTGACATGGCTAAAAGTGATTTAACTGAAAGGAAGGAAAACTAAAGCCGGATTAGAACCCTCTCTCATACCAACTTGAAAATAAAGAACAACAGTAAAACAATTGATTATAGTTGAATTGTTTGAGTAAATTTCACTCAATATACAGGTATTTATATACATGAGAAATTAATTACAACTTCTATTTACAAGAAGAATAATTAAAGACTTAAACCATTCCCCATGAAACTATTGTTTCCAAAGCTAACTATCATATTTCTCATGCTAACTAATTCAATATTCAACAGTACTCAACCTGATTAGTACTAATGATATGCTATTAAATGGATAAAAGAACAAAGTCCTTTATTTAGATATTGAACAATTTAAAGAAGCATAATTTATTTTGAGATGTTCTTTTACAAGTGTTGGTCCTTATATCTATAATCTATCTAAGATGGTTAGTTATTGTCAACCCTCCCCCAATTTTGTGATGTTCTTTTTTATTTCTTTTACAGGTTCTAATCCAAATTTTTCCCTCAATCATTCCAATTTCCTTTGTGTTGTAGACATGCTTGATAACTGCTACCTATTTTTGGCACTAATACACAAGTTGTCTTTTGGAAGTGGATTAGCCCCAAGTTGTTAGGTATTGATAAGATGATTTTCAATGTGTAGCTATAAATATATGCTTTAAATTATGATGTTTACTTAATATGTGTGTACATTTGCCTATGTAGGATTGTATTTATATATAAAGGTCTTGAGTCCTTTAGCCTTGCTCTACTGATATTATTCATGAATTTTTTTGTGTCAACATATAAAAGTTAGAACTTAGAATATATTAGGGAGCATTTAGCTTTGTTTAGTGACTATGAATTAGTTGCATGGATACCAAAGTATTATCAATTTAGCTCACATTTTACTTTGACTTGCATTACTTGTGATTGTAGAAGTTACAAAGAAGTTTACTTGCAAAATGTAATAGCAATTAATGGTGTGCATATGATATTGTAACTATTTCATATGCTTTCAACTATCTTGATATCTTTTATAGTTAGTTGGATAATTATAATTATTGGTTATTTATTGTGATTTTTTTTTAATTTTGATTTTGGATAATTATGTGCATAAGAAAATAGAATTCTTTTAATAAAATAAAGGTGTTTAGTTGTGACAAATCACAACTAGACACATTTTTCTTTTATTTTTAAAAATATTAGAGACGAAAATAAATAAGAATTTTTTTTCTCTAATTAAAGAATTGAAAACGAATTTTGATAACTAAATAGAGATGGAATTTTAAAATTTAGAGATATAAACAAAAAATTCATCTCTAAATAATCAGCGGCGCCATTTTTTGTCATGGAACTGAGTCTATCTCTAGTTTCGAAAATTCAACATTTTAGAGACAAAATGTTTTCGTCTCTAAATTTAAATTTTCTAGTAGTGATTGTGTCCTAACATATAATATTAGCATCCACGATAAAATATTGATTGTAACCAATATTTACTAGTAATGCATTAAGACTCTTATTTTTGGTCTAGCTGTTACTCTATGATGGAAATGAGGATAAATGATTAAATTAATGACCATGATTTAATTTTGTTTACTTGGTTGCCAAACTGTTACCTTAAAGCTGGTAAAAAAAAAGTGAGTTGATCAAAATATTTGAGATATGAATTATTTATGTTATGTGGGATTATTTAGGCCAAGCCATTGAATGTAATTTTGTAATGATAATTCGTGTACATGTTACAAGAAAAGAATGATGATACAATGCAAAAAAGAGAAAATATTTATATAAGCTTACAAATAGAGAAATGATGAAATTGTAGAAGGGGGCAGTCTTAGAGAAGAAAGCAATTCTTCTACCAACAAAGAATGGGGAAGTACCCATAGAGATAGAAAAAGTTGGAGGGACACCCTTAACTAGGGAGTGTGCTTACAACCTGACACATGTGATTAGATTAGAGATTGAGAATTCTCTAGAGATAAAGACATAAAGAGAAACAAGTCTTTGATGAAATAATTATGTGAATTTTTATTGTTTATGGTCATGCATGGAATATATAAAGATAAAATGTTTTTTGTAGTTTATACAATTGGAAACATTGTGATTTTAATAAAAAAATGTTTTATTAATGTTCTTTCTTGCCTATTGGGAATTTTATGACTCTCACCCCTTGAGCATGATGTTTCCAGTGAGACATGATTGAAGATGCATACCATGATCATCGCGTTGGAGGTCCGCTACATTTGGGTGTACGTGCCTAAAGTGGAGGGCTTTGTTTGGACCTTGGTTTCTATGACCATGCATGTAGCAGACTAATATACACATATATACATATATAGTTGTAGCACCTATCATGAATTAACCTTGTATATGGAGTTCATGAATGCATAACAATTTCTACCACTAAGTGGTGCTCAGTTATAAGGGAGGTGTTACGCCTCTCTACTAACCTATAGTGTGTTATAAACTTTCTAGATGATAAGACTTGATGTGTAACCTATATGGATGACTATAAACCCTAGTAAGGGGCTATGTTGTATGTTTGGTACTAATAGACGTTTATTACATGTGCCTATACTCAATTAAGTCTTTATGCCTAGTAGTTTCTTGTTGAGTTCACTTTAACACAAATATCACCCAAGTTTTTAGAGTAAAATTCAAATTTTCTTAAGTATAGAGTCAGAGTGAATCAAAAGAGTTAAAGTGATAGAAGAGAAGCAAGGCATAGGAATTTTTACTAATTCACCCTTAAACCACTTGGGGCTACCTCCAGTACCTAACAAATACTAGGATTTTCACTATAAAAAGTATTCTTTCTTACCAAGTCTCTGTAGGTTCTAACACTGAGTATTCTTTTCCCTTAATCTCTCCAAGCACAAAACCACAAGTATTCTTTTTCTTCAGTCTCTCCAGGTGCAAACAAGCTTAAATAAGCTTCTTAGTTGCTTGTACAACCCATAAGCTCACTACCAACACTCAACAATCTAAGTCAGGTTTGAAGTATTTAATACAAATGGATAAGTCTCGAAATTACTTAAAGAGTGTATAAACATAGTTTTGCAAGGCCTATAATACACCTACTGAAGATTTGAGAAGTTAAGAACAAAGTATGTTAAGGTGAGAGAGTTATTCTTCATGTGCACAGTGTGATTATCGTTCAAATCATTAACCCTCTCTTTCAAGCTTGCGACCTTTTATAATAGCCTTCGAAATATAGTTGTTGGAGATTTCCAATGCTCACTTGTCCTTCTTGTGACAGGTAGCCGTTATTTTATTTTGTGTGCTAAGTCAGCATAAGTCACTTATGTTCTTGCCCAGATGAGAATGTTCTCATGAGGAACTCTTTCATAAACTTTCTCAATTAACCTTCTCAGCAACCTTCTCAAGCTTAATCTTTCAAAAATCTTGTTGTCTTTTGATTTCACCATCAGTTTCATGTTTCTTCTTGATATCTTGAATGGTGATAACTTCATTTTGATTTTTGATTTGCTCTTAGATTGGTCCTTATGAAAATTCTTTATATTTCTGAACTTTCTCACAACCTTTCAAGATGAATTCTCTCATATTCTTCAGGAACTTTCTCATAATGCATTTGAACTCTCTCAAGTCTAAATTTGATCTTCTTATCCTTTTCTAATCATCCAGAAAGTTTCTGTACTTTTAATTTAGTCCTAAAAAAGTTACTACTAACAAGAAAACTCCATAATGATCATGTTAGCACAATTAAAATACTTAAGAGCAAACATTCATAATTTTCAATGTAGTTGTTATCATCAAAACATAATTTACAATTTTAGGCACAAAAGAGCTTTAAAGCTTATTCACAGCACAAATTAAATGGGCTAGCATTTTTGTTGGCTCACGTCTACCTCGCGTTGGATTGTAGGTTACGCGGAACAATCTGAGGCCCACACTCTTCTTTTGTTTTTTTTTGTTTTTTTCCTTTTAAATAACATAAAACAGACCCCAATTTTTAAATTTTAGCTTACAAAAAAATCGAAATCCAACTTTCCTATTAAACTCAACTCAAAAATGCCATTTCAATGAAATAATACAATGCAAGTTATGCAATAAATTAAAATATGTCATACACTCATCATATCATACTAAATTGCTCAAGTAGAAGTTCAAATACCTAAATAGCTAAATCACTCAGGGTCAACAATTGTAATTGTAACTGTTCTGGACCGTGGTTCGAGATCCCATCCGGAAGGATCGACCCGACACACGAACCACCAGACTCCGCCATTAACACCCCGGCCTAGGCCTTACGACCTCGGTCCACGGCATCGGACTATAACAATCGTCAGACCTATGCAGATTCTCACAACTGCCGATTATAACCTTAAATGTGGGGACCATAAATGCCTGCAATAAGGATTGGCCACTAAGGAGACATCCCTGACAGGTCAGAGATAATCCTCAATGATCGTGGGCTGATACCTCTGCCAAGGCACGATCCTAATGTACCTTTGTCCTATACAGATTGCATGAGGATTCCAGTCATGCTCTACATATACCAGGCCAAGTTAACCTAATAAGGTATCTGTTATTCCATTGCATAAACCCTACTTGTGCACTGCCTGACTTAAGCATTAGAGTCCCTTTGTAGGTATCCACCCCCTGGTTCAATACGCTTGGCAGCAGTTGCATAAGGAGGAAACCATCATACATGTGTCTATCTCAGGTACCTTCTTAATCCACTTCAGAACATTGGCATCGTCTGTGGGGATCTGATAAACTTACATTCCCGCGTTAACCATGGTGAGCACGAGACACAACCATAGGAAGGAAAGCACTGTATATACTACCCCTGGCCAAATACAGGGCCCAACGGCACAGCGCGACCCTCCTTCCATCACACCACCAGAAACCTTCGCCGCTAAAAGCAGGCCTGTTGTGGTGGAAACTCTCAACGATGGACACGAGGCTTCAACTTCTACTGAAAGGCCCGCTCCATCTCGGAGGGTTTCAATCTATAACAGGCTTATCTTTCCTCATGGTGGAGCCAACAATACAAACCATGGAGCAAACCGTGAAGCTAGGATCCTTGTGCATGCTCGCTTGGGAACCTCCCACAACAATGTAGACCATGCGTCTCACTATAAAGACAATGTCCAATCCAAAACGACGAAGAATGGCCTTCAAAAGTTGTGGGACCAACAAACAGCACTCATCGAGGGTCAGCGGCGTTAGCTGGAAGAACAATGTCGTCAGTTACAGAATCTTGAAAGATCGGTGAGGATGGACAACGACAACGGAGAACGTGATGTAGTTTGTAATAAGCAAGCAGTCCAACGTGCCGGTGCCAGGGTTTTTGGAAACCATAACCCAGTCCCCGGCCGTTAACAACAATTCTCAAATGCTCTAATGGCATATAGGGTCCGAGAAACTTCAAGCCTCCGAGCAATTTGGAGGCTTATGATGGGACAACAGATCTCCAGGAGCATTTGGACGCTTACACTCAGTCCATATAGCTCTACGGGTACACCCTGGAACTGTTATGTCGACTTTTCTCCTCTTTCTGAAGAAGGACGCCCTCCGTTAGTTTGTCACCTTACAAACAAAGATCACAAGATGGGAAGACTTTACGCAACGTTTCTTGTAACACTACACCACAGCAAATGAGCAATCGAAGTCGATTGACTTCTTTTCCGGAATCCGCCAGGGAAGTTTTGAATCCTTGTGCGAATATGTCAAAAGATCCAATCAGGCCTGTGTGGGCATTGAAAACCTGGATGATAGGATAGCCCTCAATTACGCCAGAAATGGACTCCAAACTGACTCGGGCTTCTTCATGTCGTTGGAAAAAAAGAAGCCAATGAGTCTAGATGAGTTTCACTTACGGGAGGATAAGTACGTTGAGCTAGAGGAAGTTACCAAAGCCAAAAAGAATTTGGAGAAATGTGAACTGATCCACCAGAAAAAGAGCTAAAACTCCAACTAACCCCATGACTCCTCCAAGAGCGAACGGCATCGGCCCAAGTATTCTTAGTATACTCCTTTGAACACCCCTCGAGAGACAATTTTGAAGGAGGTCCTTTTAACCGAGTTCTAGGATATCAAGAGGCCACCACCCATAAAGAAGCAATTCCAGAGAGACCATTCGAAACATTACAGGTGGCACAAGAGCTATGGCCATGAGACAGAAGATTGTTACTAACTTTGGGATGTTATCGAGTCCCTGATCAAAGAGGGACAGTTGCAAAAGTACATCAGCAACTTTCGAGGAGGTGAGGACCGCAGAAGACGTAGGGATCGGAGAACGAAGTCCAAACCAACATCCAAGAAGGAGCCAGAGTCTTGCCAGAAGATCCTAGACCCCACCACGCCGCAATATTGAAAATAGGCAAGAACAGGATTGGGATACTCAAGGTGGGGGTAACAAGAAAGACAGACTCATCAATACCATCTCAGGAGGGTTTGTAGGGGGTAGTCCGTCTAACAATTCTCAGAAAAAGACACTACAGATAGCGGTCTTAAGCGAATATGGTTCTTTGCGAAGACCCCATGTTGAAAACAAGGATGCACCATCCATTTCCTTCTCCGACAAGGACTACAACGACATTATCCGAGATCATGATGACCCTCTAGTCATATCCAGAATAATATCTAATGTCGAAGTCCATCGTATCTTTGTGGATCAAGGGAGTTCAGCAGACATCATGTTCATGGGTGCCTTCGAAATACTAGAATTCCCTTTGTCTACACTCACACCGTATGAAGGTGAACTGACCAATTTCTCCAGAGAGAAAGTTACCTTGATTGATTACTTTAAAACTTTTTTGACCTTGGGTAACGACAACACGTACAAAAAAATTAAGGTGAGATTCTTGGTCGTGGATTGCCCCTCGACTTACAACGTTATCCTAGGCCATCCTACGCTAAATAGCATTGCCGCTGTAGTCTTTACCGCCTATCAGGCCATGAAGTTCCTTAACAAGAATAATGAAGTGGTCACGATCAAGGGTGACCAGATTGCAGCCCTCAAGTGCTATAACGAGAGCTTGAAGATCAGTAGGGCTTCCAGGAAAACAAAGGCACAAGCATCCAGTCCCGCCCGCGATCAAGTCAACATTTTGATGACCAAGTTGGATGTCCGTGAGGAAATCCAAGGCACAAGACCCCAGCCTGAAGGAGAATTGATCCCGCTTCAGCTGGATGATAAACCCGACCAAGTCACCAAGATGGGAGCAAACCTCGAAGAGCAGGAGAAGATCCAGTTGATGGAACTCTTACAGAAAAATAAGGATATTTTCGCTTAGACATCGGTTGACATACCTGGGATCAATCCCGCTTTTATCTGCCATCGTTTATCTATTAAACGTGATGCAAAGCCGGTCTCCCAGAAGAAAAGAAAAGTTAGCCCCAAGAGGCAACAGACCATTGAGGAGCAAGTCAAGGAATTACTAAACGTTGGCTTCATTAGGGAGATCTCGTACACCACTTGGCTCTCAAATATTGTCCTGGTAAAAAAGTCAAATGGAAAATGGTGGATATGTGTGGACTACACCGACCTGAACAAAGTGTGTCCTAAAGATCCATACCCACTCCCAAACGTTGACAAGCTAGTTAATAGCTCCTCCGGCTTTCGGTTACTGTCCTTCATAGACATTAACTCTGGTACAATCAGATTCTGATGTTCCCTAGAGACCAAGATAAAACAGCCTTCATCACCGAAAGGGCAAGTTACTGCTACAAGGTAATGCCTTTCGGGTTAAAAAATGTTGGGGCCACTTACCAGAGAATGATGAACAAGGTCTTTAAAGAACAGATAGGGAGAATGCTAGATGTCTACATCAATGATATGATAGTCAAGACCTCATCGTCATGATCACACACCTTGGACCTCGAGGAAGTATTTGCATAGTTAAGAAAGCATGACAAGAGACTCAATCCAGAAAAATGCGCATTCGGAGTCCAAGCTAGAAAATTCTAGGGGTCCATACTGACTCACCGCGGCATTGAGACAAACCCTGACAAATGCAAGGCTGTGCTTGATACGCATAGTCCCCAGAGTGTGAAAGAAGTACAATAGTTAACTGGGTGGATTGCGACTCTCACCAGATTCCTAGCCAAAGCCACTCACAAATTCCTCCCTCTCTTCAAGCTATTGAAAAAAAGGACAGGATTCGAGTGGACACAAGAATGTGAAGACGCTTTTGCATTTCTGAAGAACATTCTGGCATCCCCTCCCATTCTTACAAGGCCTGAGTCAGGTGAAACACTTTACGTGTACCTCTCCGTCCACGAGGAGGCTGTGAGTTCAGTACTCATCAGAGAAACACCGGAAGGTCAGAAACTGGTTTATTTTGTGAGCAAAGTATTGCAAGGCCCTGAACTCTGATATCAAAAGATAGAAAAGGTCGCTTTTGCACTCATCATCATGGCCAAGAGACTAAGGCAATACGTCCAGTGCTAACCCGTGGTAGTAAGGACAAATCAATCCATCTGACAGATACTGCATAAACCAGACTTAGCAGGGAGGATGATTGCCTAGTCTATTGAGCTTTCTGAGTTCGGGATAGCCTACTAACCCAAAGTAGCAATTAAGGCACAGGCGCTCTCAGATTTCTTGGTTGAACTCACTTCAGACTTTGGTTATACCGAGGAGATATCTTGGTCTGTGTTCGTTGATGGGTCCTCAAACCCAAAAGGAAGCGATGCCAGGGTAATCTTGAAAAACTCTAAAGGGGTGACTGTTAAGAATTCACTAAGGTTTGAATTTCTCACCTCGAACAACCAGGTAGAATATGAAACATGCATCGCTGGACTGGCAATGGCCAGAGACTTGGGAGCCGTAAAGATTCAATTTTGTAGTGACTCCCAGCTCGTGACCTCCTAGATCTGAGGTGAATATCAGGCCAAAGAGCCCCTCCTACAGAAATACCTGGCAAGAGTGCAAGAACTCCTCACAAACTTCCAGCTAGTTAAAGTGGAGCATATAGCCCGGGAACAAAACTCGAGGGCCGACCTCTTATCCAAGTTGGCTAGCACCAAGAGTCCGGGCAACAACTGTTTGGTGATCCAGGAAACCCTCTCGCACCCTGCAGTCTCTGACATAGTTGTCTTCCAGGTCGATGGGCAAGAACGTACCTAGATCAAGCCACTATTAGAATACTTACAGTCTGGTAGCCTCCCCGAGTATTCAAAGGAAGCTACTAAGTTAAAGAAAGTCACGGTCAGATACACCATCTTCGATGGGCAGTTATACCGGCATAGATTTTCTTCACCTCTCCTCAAATGCCTCGCGCCAAAAGAAGCCGAATATGTCCTAGCTAAAGTCCACGAAGGAAGTTATAGGCACCATCGAGGAGGTAAGGCTCTAGCATTAAAGGCACTTAGGGCAAGCTACTACTAGCCCACAATGGAGGCAGACTCCCTTACGCATGTCCAAATATGTGACAAATGCCAACGACATTCTGACCACTACTACACCCCGCCAGAAGAACTGTCCACGACATCCATACCCTAGTCATTCTATCAATGGGGCATGGATATCTTGGGACCTTTCCCTCAAGCTCTCGGATAGCTGAAGTTTTTGGTTGTAATCGTGGACTACTTTACCAAGTGGATAGAAGCAGAGCCCTTGGTCACCATCACCTCGGCCCGAATTCAAAGGTTCACTTGGTGCCACATCATTACCAGATTCATGGTCCCAGAATCAATCGTAATAGATAATGGAACGTAGTTCAAAGATAAGGGGTTTGAAGAACTACTTGATAGGTTGAAGATAAAACATCACTGTAGTGCCGTAGAAAACCCCCGTATAAACAGACAAGCTGAGGCAGCCAACCGTGTCATCATCAAGGGGTTAAAGAGAAGACTAGACGAAGCCAAAGGAAATTAGGCCGAGGAGTTAGACCACGTCCTTTGGGCCTACCAAACCACACCTCACTCCACAACGGGTGAAACCCCATTCAAGCTAACCTATGGATATGAAGCAATGATCCTGGTGGAGATAGGGGAACCAAGCTAGCGTCTCCATAACTTTTCACCTGACAACAACCCCGGACTGATCAGGGAAGACTTGGATCTATTAGAAAAAAGAAGGTGCATCGTACACATACGCGATGTCGCAATCAAGCAAAGAACGGAAGCTCGATACAACCTGAAGGTCATTCCTAGAAGGTTCCAGCCAGGCGATCTAGTACTCAACTCCACAGGGCTGACATCGGCGGAAGGAATATCTCCCAAGGGAAATTAGCCCTAACTAGGAAGGCCCCTATCGTATTATGATCAGTACCAGTAAAGGAGCTTATACTCTAGAGACATTGACGGGCAAACCAGTGAAGAATTTTTAGAACGCAGACAAACTTAGAAAGTACTACAGCTAAGTGCCTTTTAACGCCTAGTCTCCTAGTCTACTTTATATTTGATCTGCCCCAATTATTATATGGACCTTAGTCTTTCAAGATGTTTAATGAAACAAGCATCACTGAGTCAGTGCATTTTGTTAAAAGAAATTTTTAAAGACCCACCACGATGTCCCAAGATGCCATGGTACCAACCGTGAAATTGTCTTGTTCTAGATAGGTCGTGCAATAGAAAAATCCTGACTTCGAAAATTCTCGCACCAAACCATAAGCACGAAAAAGCCCGGCAAGGACCAGTCTCTCAAACCAAAGTCATGCGGCATCCTAAATACCAAAGTGATTGGTAATGGACCCTGGACAAGGTTTCTATACTAAAGTCATGAGAGATCCTAGACACCAAAGCAATTGGTAATGGACCCCGGACAAGGCTTCTTACCTTAGGCACGGATCCCAAATGCCAATCCACTTTGGACATCAGATCCTAAGCAAAAGTTTTTAAATTTCTTATCATGTGAAGTCCTAAAGGGAATCATAAGCCCTCAACAGTAATGGGCGTTGGACCCGGACCATGGTCTTTCCTCATCAAATTCACAAAGTCAAAACAACATGAAGGGTGTTGGACCCCAAAATAAACAAAGGGATGCAACAAAACCAACTTGATTAAAACCCCAAAAATCATAGTAGCACTATTGTCCATACAAAAACAAAACCCCACACAGGGGGCAAGAATAAAAGTTAGAATTACTCTGTGGCGGGATCTAGACTGCGGACCTCGGTGGAAGAGCCTTCAACACTTGGACCCTCAGCAGCAAGATAAGGAAGCACGAGAAGACCATCTCAGACTACCTTCCCAGAGTCCAAGGAATCTAGAACCAGATCAACCCTGGGATTGAAAAGCTGAACTTGGTTAATGGCATTTTGGAACTGCTCTTCCTTGATATCAATGCAAACAGTAATAAGCTGCCTGGCATCGCCTCGCAAGGAAGTAACTTGGGCATCAAGTCGTTTATTCCCGGCCTGAAGACCTTTATTCTCAGCTTTCAGTTCGGCCACACACCTTTTGACCTCCGTCAAGTTGGCCTCATTTTCCTTCGCCACATCCTTCAGGGCGGCCACTTCACTCTCCAGCTCTCGGGCCCGGGCCTCAGCATCATTTTTGGCCTTTACAGCCTCTTCCTTTTGCTCTAAGAGCTTGGTTTTCACCCTGCTCCGCAGCAGCAGCCTTTTCCGCTAACTTCCGCTCATGGTCTTCAACCATATGCTCCAAGTACCGAGTCTCCAAGGTAAGACAGAGCCCAAAAGTCTCAAACCAGGATAAGGTTTCCTTCTTGCCACGCAGGGCTAGATAAGCTTCAACTTCTTCATCTAGGAGCTAGAAGTCGATGAACTCACGGGAATTCGGATCCTCATGGTATAGATTGATTGGACCGGTGACTTCTTTAACCGTGGCCCTCTTACCCCAGTCGTTTGACTGACCCTCACCAGCCACTTTTCTCTTACGCCTCGCAAGCACCGGGGGGAATCCTCCACGTGGATCGGTTCCCTCTCTATGATTGGAACCTCAGTCAGACGGGGTGATGAGACTGGCACAACGTTAGCGGTGAGGTCTAACGGTCCCGGTTCACTTCTGGCCTTCAAAGCTTCAAGAATGGCCAACACATTCCCATCCTGAGACATCTCGCCCAAGCTCTCTGAAAAACCAGCATAGGCAATTAGATCCATATAACGGCAAAGGAAAAGAAAATAAGCATGAACAACGGCCTATA
Source organism: Ormosia emarginata (assembly GCA_029884605.1). Lineage (NCBI taxonomy): Eukaryota > Viridiplantae > Streptophyta > Magnoliopsida > Fabales > Fabaceae > Ormosia > Ormosia emarginata. The sequence goes on along the minus strand of JAQQTP010000056.1, from coordinate 4,831,638 downwards.
CTACCTAGCACAACCCAAAGCTCCACATCATCCATGGCATCCAATATTTCTTTAGGCCGGATTTTACCGACCTCACTAACCCACATTTTGAAGAAATTGACACACTCAATCTCCTCGTTATTCAGGTGGCCGATCTCCCTCTCGAATGATTGGGGGGTGCACCATGCCGCCGGATTCTAGTATAGGCTAAATATTGGCTCCTTATCGCTCCCCAACCAAAAAGGACGAGTGCCACCGACCGCCATCAACTTAAAAAACTTTTCCTTAAAGTCCTTGTAACTTTCCAAGTATGGAAAGAAGATCGTTCTTCCTTGCCGAGATCGCACCGACAGCCAAGATTGTTGACAAGCGCGGGCACCATGAATGGAATACTTCGTGTGGAAATAGAAAAACGCCACATCGGAGCGTCGCAACCCCACCAACCAGCATATTCTCTCGAAAGCCAAGATATTTGCCCAACCATTGGGGTGGATTTGACTAGGGGCAACATGAAGAGTTTGGTGGACGGCAATGTGGAAGTCGTTGAAGGGAAAGCGAAGTCCAAACCTCGTGAAGAAGTCCTCATAGAGAAACATAAAGTGTTCCCCTGCTTGACGGGTCGAACACACCCGTTCTCTCCTTGGGGACACGATCAAGAACTCGTCATCCTGAGCTCCTCCCTCGGTAAGTTCCAATATTCTATTAGTTTGTCCAACTCCGCCCCAAACTCATAGCGAGAGATCCTATCGAAGGCATCATCCGTAACCCAGGTGTAAGGCAATCCCGGACCTTGGTGATAATCACATATTTTATACATTAATAAACCCTCATTTTTAGTCATTTACACTCTCCATGTACTTAATTAATTTATCCTGGTTATGTTTTGTAAGTTTGGACTCAAATTGGATTTACTTGATTTTTCTAGCATTATTTGAGTCTTACATTATTTGGATTTCTATCATATCTTGAGTTCTAGATGTGTAAAAGTTATGTACCTTACCTTGTAGAAAAATTATAAGAGAGAGCTCTACAACTTTGATGAAGAGCTCAAAGTCTCATTCAATTTACATCTAGTGGAGCTAATTGGGCTGGTTCAAGGATCGCACTTAACAAAAACAAGAGTTTTGTGTCTAGAACCTATGAATAAGGTGGATTCAATAATCAGAGCATAAAACTCTTGAAGTGCTGTAGGAACTTTCTCAAATCCAGGCATAAAATTTTGATACTTGAAATTTAAGACCCATATTCTGAAAATCTTTCATGAAGAACACAAAACTCAAATCGGACAACCTTTGGAGGTGATATCAGTTCTAAGTTTCATCACAAGTCAAATTTACAGTGATTAGTTTAGATCAACCTGGGTTTCATCACAATAATCTTAAACCAAGATCAATCAGGGAATCCATTCATCTCGATCAAGAAGAAGTAGGTGATGAAATGAGCTGAATTCATTACACATCTAAAAGTTAATACTCAGATCTAAACACACTTTCATGAAAATGACTTTTCCATTTGATGACGGAATCCATGAGTTAAGCAATGAATGATTTAGAGAGACAAAGAATTTCAATAATTTTTCACTCAAGGTAACTCACCATTTGGCATTTTTTTGATTCATTACCCACTGGTTTACCTGGACTGGTTTAATCAGCTCCCTTGTCATTTTGTATCCCTAACCCTCTTGGTGATAAAATGGCACCATTGGCTAATCATTTGGTGCTCTTGGTGTTAGGCTTAGTTTGGATTAGTTATGAGTGGATGAGTGGGTGAGTTAGTGGATGAGTGGATTGGATTAGTGGATGGATGAGTTTAGTTGTAATTTTGAGGACTCTTTCTAAGTCTGACTTGGAAGCCAAAAACGACCCACTATACTTCAGAACCACGAAAAGTTTTTCATTAAAGTTTTAGATTCTTTCTTGGCTTTAATAAAATCTATTTTGGCTTTTAAGCTCAAGATATGTCCCAAATACCGTAGGTTGCTCAAACCCAATCAGACTTGTTCCGATCCTTGCAAGCTCAAAATGACCTACTAACTCTCTCAAAATGTTTCTTCACTATCTAACTTTGGATCTTGACTATCCAATGTCCAACTTTCAGCATCTCCAATTTTCTAACTTTTAATTTACACTCATTTATTTTTCTGACTTCCATTCAACTCCCTTAACTTTTCATTTTCTCATCAAAGTTGTAGAGCTTCTCTAACTTTTTACAATTTTCATCTTTTATTTTATGCTCTTAATTTTTTAATTCAATAATGGTGGAAATATTATTATTGCTTTCTAACATAATAAAATAATCTTTTTTCTAAATCTAAACATAAGGGTTTCTTAATGAATAAAATATGTGATTATCAAATTCCCCACACTTAGCTTTTTTGCACTCTCAAAACTCATTTTTACATCATTTTAAATTTATTTTCTGCAATTTACTTCTCAAACCAACAAGCAATTTATTTTAGATCTTCACAATTCCCTACTTCTCTCAAGTTTTATTTTTCACTCAATTCAACCCATTTGCACTTTAAGCTTCGCAATTTATTTTTCAAAACACATGCAATTTACTTTATTCAAGGTTTATTTTTGGATATGAGAAGATAATTTACATTCAAATAACAAGCATAAAAGTTCATCCCAACTTATTTTCTACAATTTACTTCCCAATCCTTTTCTTTTTTTTTTTAATTTATTTTTTGTATTTTTTTTCTCGCACTTTCTAACTTACTAATTATTAACTCTCATAATTATCTAACTTTTTTTTTTATCGGGCATCTAACTTTATACTTTATCACGTTATCTAACTTTTTCACTTGTTAATAAGCTTTTCTTTTATTCCCTAAGTTAAAGTAATACCACGATTCCTTTTAATATTTAATGAGCTAAAACAAGGAATGTAAATCATCGATTTGTACATTATTTTTTTTTGATATTTTAAGTCATTTATTTATGCTTAATTAGTAGTATCGTGATTTAAATTGGTTAAACTTAGTTAAAATTAATCCAAGAGGTACTTTATATATTGATTTGTTTGAATCATGATTTAGCCTCAAAAAGAATCAAAGCAAGTTCTAGATTTAAAATGGATGTCATTCTCAAGATAAATTTAATGAAAACATTTTCCTTCCATCCATTAGGCTCAAAATATCACAAGGTATGCATCCATCAAACTCAAAAATTCAATCATCCATCACCAAGTTAGATGTGAAAGAGAAAAGTTATTCAATCATGCAATGAACCTCTTTTTTTTTTTTATGCAAAAAGAACACGCTGAAATCTCTCCCCCACACTTAATATAGACATTGTCCTCAATGAAAGTGATAAATAAATCGGAAAGAAAAGCAACACAACTGATGAGATAATTGAAGATGCACAAGAATCAAAGCTCCGACTAGTAGCATTTGAAACTAAAATACAAAAACACTAGAAGAAGAAAAATAAGGAAGAATTTCCACAAAGTTCTTAAAAGCAAATCTAGTTGGGTTGCCTCCCAATAAGCGCTTGTCAGTTAGCTCGAAGAATTGGGACACTTAATGTGGATGGTAAAAGCCCATTCTAATGCGTCGTTAGCTCGACATTGGGACACTTCTTAGTGATCTTTATAATGTGGATGGTAAAAGCATCACTTTCAAAAGGAGATGGTGTCCATTGGTCTTATTAATTGAGGTTGGTGAAAAGACTCCACTAGGATCCCATTGGTTGAAACGTGATGACCAAGTTATGGTTGACACAACATGATAGCTTTCACTAGGGTCCCATTGGTTGAAGTGTAATGACCAAGTTAAACTTGAAGGAGATGGTTTCTTTCTTAATTTCCTTGAAACCAATGAGAAGATAAAATTTTCTTCATTAAGAATGACCCAAAAACAAAATCCACTTCGGAGTCATTAGATGATATCTTATTCCTCAACTGGCTTCAACGCCTCCCTATTGTTGTGGATTGGTGCATCGTGAACTATCATTAGATTTGTGGAATCTCTTTCAAAGATGAAGAAAACATTTTATGCTACAATCAAGACATGAGTTGCTTGATAGAATCATCAAAACCAATTAAAAAATTCAACCCAACTTCATGCCAATTTATAAGAAAATTAGAATTGTTTGGGATAAGAGTTATCTTGACTTCTCGACTCATTAATAGGCGTTGTCATCCGCTCAATTTGGGTGAAATCGAGGCGGATGTGAGTTATATCCACAACTCAATTTGGGTTTTATTAAGTTCTTCTGAAGGCTCATCTTCATGTTTTGGACTTTTAAAAAATAGAAAAAAAAATATTTGAACAAGCCGTATTGCCATCCCAGGATCCGGATAGTATTCCCGCTAGGGTTGTATGTGTTGAAGAAGGGGTCAATTATCGTGGAGCCCACCAAGCCAAATTGATCTAAAAAGTAACTACCATCAAGTTGACTGCATATGTGGGGTGAGATGAACAAAAACAAATGTTACACACAAGCACGTAGTCCTTAAAAAGGTAATTGTTGTCTCACCACTGCTCTTACCAAAGAAGCACTCCAAGTAACCCAATGCATTTCCCATCTCAACAAAATTATAACCGAAGAGTACCTAAGCTTGTAGTAGCACAGTGACAACACCGGATCGTCCCACTCGTAGATGCAATTTAATCAAATCAGTGAAAGTTAGCAACCCGGTTTGATGGTTCAAGGATCGCCTTAACAAAATTAAAAGCGAGAAATAACAATTAAAGAGCATCTTTAAAACCTTCCAAGATCAATCTCTTTTCATAAAACACTTGGGGATCTCCGAGATCTCTGCATCAAATGGGACAATTCATACTAGACGATCTTGGACATTAACAAGTGATAAACACAAATCCGATTTTAGCATCTTTGAAAATCTATGTTAATTTCAGCCCAATTCAATGAGCTAACTTAGGCCAAATCAAGAACCTAACCCTTCAATTCTCGTGATTAATTTAGATGGAAACCCACGATGGTTTCTTCTCTTCTTTTGATTAGTTTGAATAAATCACAAATGAATCTTAAACCAAGATCAACGCAACATAAAGATAATCCACCATTCATGCATTCAAGACGAAGAAGATAAAGAAGAAACGCCAGAAAGAAAAGAAAAGAGGAATTCAATATACAAATCAAATATGTCATCATTTGCTATTATATTTCTTTTATCTCTGTATGATTTTGTCAGTATTAGCCCTTTACCATGAAGGGGAGCATCAAAATCCTTTGAGTAGGAAGAAACTTCGAGAGAAATGAGACTTCTTTACCATGATGGTTTTTTCTTGAAGTAAAACAACAAAAAAAAAAAAAGATTTTGTGTTTTAGTGGGTTGGTTTAATTTTTTCTAAGGTAACAAAATGACAAAGGGAAGTGGGTGGATTGGATGACTGGATGAGTGACAAAAACCAAAGGACTTTTATAAATTATGGACATGAATGGGTGAGTATTATTAACCTTTGGATTCTTTTTCCTGAGTGGGTGGATTTAAACACTCCATTTTATGAGTATTTTCTAGTCCATGAGTGGATGAGTCATTCAAGAGGAATGGATGAGTATTAGAAATGGAAGGTGGATGGTTGAGGACGAAAATTTCGTGTCTGACTTAAAAAAACGACCCATTTGAACCACGAAAAGTGTATTTTTTAGTCCTTGGGTCTAAAATGTAGCTGGGAAGGGTTTAAATACCGAGTTTCAAACCCAACTTCAGTACTTGCAAGCTCAAAATGACCTACTAGACTTCTTTTTCTCAAAATGTGTTCTTCATCAAAGTTGTTTATTTGGATCTTGACTATCCAATGAAATTTCAGCCCATCTCCATTATTACATCTTGGGATTTTTTTGGTTGTCGTTCGGGTTAATGGGTAGCTTCCATCAACTTAGGTCCCTTAGACATCTATATCAGACTTTGAGGCGAGCTTCCTCTTAGCTTTCCTACAAGGTAAAATTCATGTTCATCAGATGTCTCATTATGGCTGGACCTTTAGCTCAATAATGGTGGAAATATTCAATTAGGACCAATTTGAGCTCAAACTCACAAAATCATACAAACTCAATCAATGAACTTAAGGTATCATCTAAACATATGAACTTAATGAAAATAATGCTTGAAAACTTATCAATGCATTCATTGCCTTACCAGGTGATTTTGGTACCTTGGAAGAAGTTTTTCAAATTGTCTCTTGGCTAACCGAACATCCACCATAAACCCATAAGTTTGTTGAATGTAAATAATTTCTTTGATATTTTGTTACTTTTTCTTGACCATGCTGTGGAATAGAAATTTATCACACATTCGGCAAGACAACTTCTTATCTATGCTTCCACTATTGATGAGTTGATTGATAAATTAGAAGCTTTTGTTCATAAACCTGACCCAAAGAATAGCTCAGATAGATTGGTCACAGGCATGAAGCGATGAGGAAGCAAGATGCATCGCAAGCCCGATCAGACACTCCAGTTATTTAAATAATATTAAGCTTTAGTTTTATTTATTGTATTTTGTTTCTGTTTAAATTTGTGTCAGGTTTCTCTTTTCAGTAATTTCTCCAACAGGTAATATCTTCTATCCTTTACTCATCTATATTTTAATATTGAGGACAATGTTGTGATCTGGTTGGGGGGAAGGATAGTTGAACATTGAACAAAAAAATTTCTTTTTTTGGAAAGTATGATATGATTGTCATGAACTTACTAAACTAATGCATAATGGCAAAGTAATGAGTAATTTCACTCTTAAGATGCATTTAAATTGGAAAGTATGTTTAGTAATATGACTGTCAGAGACCTATTCGTAGTAAAACTAATTAAGGGTGGCAGAGTAAGGAGTAAATTTTGAAAATAATTTATTACTCTTGAGACGCATCTTAGTTAGGGTAGTAACTATTTAGTGTTTATTTGTGGAAGTAACAAAGTTTTGCTGTTTGATTTCCTTTGAAAGATTCAAGCGAATGTACTCTCACATCCTTTGAAGCAATTGAAATTCAGGAATCATAGCATGATTGAATAAATTATCTTCTTTCTTAAATTTCACATGCTTGGTTATGTATGTTGAATTAGTGGATTGAGAATGATAGAAATATGCCTTGTGAGATTTTGAGCCTATTGATGAATGGATTGAATATTGTACCATTCTCTTCTTTCTTGTGTGATTTTCACTCATGGAATTGTTACTCTAGAACTTGCTTTAATTCTTTTTTAGGCTACAATTTCACATGCATACATAAATATGATTGAGGCATTTTGAAATAGCTACTTTGACTAAATAGTCATCCTTGTATATTTTTCCTTGTGTAACTCCTTTGAACTTATTTGACCATTCCTTATTTTTAGCTCATTTCTTGCCTTCAAAAAAAAAGGAAAAAAAAAACATGTTTTTATCCAACCTTAGGAAATAAGAGAGCATTGATCTTGTTCTTGAACAAGTGTGGAGATGTGTGAGTAAAATGATCAAAAATAAAATAAAATAAAAAATAAAAAATTGACGACCGTTGCAATCAAAGGATTATCATAGTCTAGAATAAAGGTGAATGCTTGGAAACAACAGGAAGAAAAGGAGAATGTTCAGGTCTAACAATGAATGCAATTCACCAATTTTGGATTGATTTTCAACAAAGCATTAGTCAAATATTGGTTATTGTCTTTTATGATGAATGTTCTCAAACATTTTCTCCACTCTAACTGTACCATAATGCTCTTTTATTCTTTTTGGTATTTATCTTCTCACATCCATATTATCTCCTCTCCTTTACCATGACCCCCATTATAACCTTAAATAAAGTCCTCTTGATTTTTGTATGCATGTGGTTTGAGTAGCGAAGAAGTAGAAGATAAGCAAGCTTATGGTAGTACAATTGTTCATGGGTTGAATAGAGTAAAATACTTACCTTTTAAGCACTTGAGAGATTGAGAGTGAATTCTCTGAGGATCTATCATTCTTGATTCATTCTTTTCAACTAAAGTTTCTTTGCTTGTTGGTTTGAGATGTGAAGAAATGTTACCTCATTAATGCTTTGATCCCTTGAATTTCTTGTTGCTCTTCTTGCTTTATCGAGTCTTTTAGAGTTTTTAGCTTTTGAGTCTATGTTATTTTTCTTTGTTTCCTAGCTTTGGTCTTATGTGTTTTGCCCAGGAGTTCAAAAAGCTAAGTGTGGAACTCGACGAATCGCCTCCTCCTCGACCTCTTGATTCTCTGGTTCCCGAGCTTCTGGAACCGGGGCATGCGCTTCAAGAACCAGCGCTCTCCTTTTGGCCATTTGAATTCCTGGAAGACACACAGAGGCGTAGGATCTGAACCAGTCAAGTTCAAAGATCCAAACATGGCAATGGGTGAACAGAAGAAGACTAAATGCACCCATGCACTGGCCTTTGCTCCCACCAAGGTTAAAACCACGGAAGGACACCTCTGTCACACGCAGTGCGATGGAGGAGATGCTCCATAGGGTAACACCATCAGAAGATGGGGGAAACAGTTTTCCCCATCCTTGTTTGCAGTAAAGAAAGTATGTGTAACCATTCACGAAACGAAAATAAACAAAATCAAAGTCAAGAAAAAGGAAATACCTTGAAGAAAATGGAAGTAGAAGGAAGAAATCAAGCTCTGGGAAGTCCAAAAATTCTAGAACTGTTTCGCGTCGTCGCAACGCTTGTCGGAAATTACCTCATGCCACCAATTTTGATGAAAATCAGTGAAATGAAACAAAAAGGCTAAAACCCTACTTATAGGGGTTATAGTTAAATGGCACTTCCGTCCGAGCATTCTAGATTTGAAAAGATATTAATCATGACGCGCGAAGCACTATCGCTACTACAAATTTGAGTTTGAGAGACTGAAAAATCGGTCTCTAAATCAAGAAAATTGGTCTCTAAAATAGTTAGAGACCAATTTAGAGACCGATTTAAATCGGTCTCTAAAAGTCTCGTCGCTAAATATTAAAAAAGAGACCGATTTTTTCGATCTCTAATTCAGTCGCTAATTTTCGATCAAATATTAGTCAATTATATTTCAAAAAAGTACATTAGAGACTGATTTTTTAAAAACTAATTTTTCAGTCTCTAAATCAGTCTCTAAAATCATGAATATATTATATATTTTATAAAATCAGTCGCTAAACTAGAGACTAATTTATCGGTCTCTAAAAAGCTCAATATATTACGAGACTGACAAATTTATCAATCTCTAAATGTCTTTTTTTATATATTTAACCCCTAATTCAATTGTTAAATGGCAACTCTATAACCCGTGCTTGTGCTTCAGCTTTTATAAATTATATATAGATTTTATTAGGCGACGACTTATGCAATCTTTTTATATCAAGCCTATAATTTAACAATTTACAATCAATCACCAAAGTTAAGATCAACATCTATTTGTTGAGAGCTAAACTTCAGTTTCAGAAGGAAACATAGAGCTTGTAGAATAAGTGAATTTACATGGATAACTGATTTACAAGTCTTATTTGAGGGCAACCTTAACTGCCCCTAGAAACAATCATTTTTCGTAAGAGCAACATGGTTCACTGGAATTATGTTATTCACTTTGCCACTTTCTCTACGTTCCTTCCTGCCCGAGGTTCCATAACGGCTTGAAGGAGTAAGCATTCGCTACCCAATCGGTGTCCCAATTATGGTGTTAGCATTAATGCTCTGACCCAGAGGCTTCTTTGCTGCAGACCTTGAACCAAAAAGTGCCTCTTGCTCTACAGCAAGTTGTTCCTGCAGCCGTTTCTGCTCCTGTTAAGAACAACAGAATAAGCAGTTGTGTAACCAAAAGTTCACAGTTGATGAAAACAACTAAGTAATATACGAATTGAAGTCCAAACATAAATACTGTCAGACTAGCTCAAAAAGTGTCCAATACTACATCAGTAAATGATTGTATAACATGCACAAATACAAAAGTTTAGTAAACTAAGGTTTTGACTGATTAACTGGACTTTAATTTCTATTCAAAATGCAATAATTGGAAATCTGAAAAAAGAACTAGATAGTCACTTTAGTGCTGTTTTTTTTATAAAAAATATATAAAGATTAGTAATCTATGGCCAAGTTGGCCTTAACTTACTATTTTAATACAATGAGTACAGCAATTTTCTATCATCAAACAGGAAATATTTAGAGGAATATCAGACATTAAGTAGGAATTAGCTTCATACAAGCCTAACATGAAACTCTGAACAATATATATATAATCCGATAATAATGTACTGTTTTTTCTTTTTCGGTGAAAAGATAAATCATATGTTGTTAAATAAAGTTTATTTCACCACATTCTTTATTGAATTCATTTTTTCCAAAATTAGATACTCCCATAATGCCATTAATATTATACAGAATTCTACTTCCAATACCTCATGAAGCTCTTTGTTAGTTAATTATGGTTAAAAATTTCTCATCGGTGAATCTTAACAGCTTGTAGGCTGTAGATTTACTAACTACTCAAAAACCTTTGTGGCCTTATCAAGTTAAGCTTTCTCAGACAAATCAAAGTTACTCAATCATCTGATGTTGACATAATTGTCTAATGCCCCAATTTTAATCTCTAACTATGTTTTGCTTGCTAACTTCTAATTACTAGCACACCATCTTAAATATTCATTGGTCAGATATAATTAGATATTGGTAAAACTTCTTTCCCTTCAATAACAAGACAGAGGGTTACCACATAACCGACCTATATTCACTAATACTATAGATGTTCCATGGAACTACTTCTATAAAATTATGGAGTTGTTATTACTCAAGCTTGTCCGCAGCTTACACTAGTATAAGTTGTTATTCACTAATTCTATAAAATTATAGATTTTATTATGATTTAGATACCACTAACATCTTAATGGCTTTCTGATTCAAGTATAAGCGTATGTAAATTTTACAGAGAATCAGAATGTACAGAGTCACACCTGTCCAAGAATGACTCTGCTTGTGGCAACATCAACTAAATTAAATGCCCAACATCAACTCAACAAAGAGGAGAAAAAGAACAATGAAAACAAACACAATACATTTTTCTTAGACATGAAAATAGTTTAAAAACAGGGAACAACATAAAACAAAGTTAACAAGTAAATTAAATTTATAAAAACATATCAATTTAACCAAGTAACATTTCTACATGAAGTCAAAATGGAAATGAAGTGTTTATCCTAACCACTCAATAGTTTGGTTAATTCAATAACTTGAGTGACAATCTTTAGAACCTAACTCAAGACATCAAAGGCTACAAAATAAACAAACACTATCTTGTGTTTATAAGAATTTAAAACTGATATGCACATAATGATGTCAAAATATCAGTCTAGAAAGGCAGCATTCATGGGAGACAAAAGTATACATGCATGGAGGTGGACCCTCTCCTTCTGGCTCCAACTTGCGCCATTCATAAGGCTTGGCAGCTGTGTCCAAGGCCCATACATTAGCCAAAGGTCTCTTTCCTGGAAAGCAAAGGCCAAACTAGTGTAACATCCAATAAATTTACAGTCACACAAATACAACCAAGGCATACAATGCAAAAGGGTATAAAGGACAATATCACCAATAATGCTAGCAGATATTATTTGAGCAATGATATCCTTGTTCGTCTAATAATGTGGTTAAGGTTTATACTCAAAGGGAGAAATATTAACAAAGAAATTGACTTTAAATTATTAAATGATACTAATCAAATACTATGTGTAAGTGGCATGACAATTAATAACTAAAAAGTACAAATTTATTTTAAGGATATAAAACCATGTATTCATCGAATATTAACCTATAGATTAACAATAGGATACAAATCGAGACACAAAGCGGTATTTTGGATCAAAAAATTACACAAACAAATATTCGTGTAATTTTGATTAAGAAAGTAATTTTGGAATCAATTAATGTAAACATTAAGTAAAATATTACATGAGGAAGCTGCAGGCTTGTCAGTGTTCTTAACAGTCTGATACATCTGAAGAAGCAAAAAAAAGACAAATATGATGATTATAATACATAGAAATCAATATCTAAATAAATAAATAATAAACATAATGAAAATCTGAATTGTCTATAAAGAAGAGGATTTCACGAAGAATAAAAAAAAACATTAAAATTAAGAAATAATAAAATTAGATGCTTCTTTTTCTAGATTTTTCTAGGTTTCTTTATTAACCACGAGGTTGATGTTTGGTAAGGTCAGTTATTGCTTCTAATATTATTGAGAAATGATGGCCACTTTTTTCTTTCTCTTTTTATCTTTATATCTCTCTCTTAAAAAGTAGAAGTTGTCCTGTTTTTCAAACAACAGATTTAACTTTTGGTTCATTCATTCACATTCACAGCATGTCTTGGCAGTAGCGCCACACAGATGACTTTGGACACAATCCACAGGACAAGCTCGCGCACACAGAGAGAGTGGCTTTTGTTATTTTGTTGTACATGTGAATGTGATCTCTGAGGCAGTGAGTCATACCTGTAAATGGTTCTTGACGTGAGCTAATGTTAGATCTTTGACATCCATGAGCTCCAAAACTGACTTTGGTGTAGGCCCTAACACCCAAAACATACAAGTTACAACAACTAGAGCTTAATTAAAACACAGCCAAAATTACAGAAGGAGTAATCGCACATGGATTCCATTATTTAAACACTTATAATACGACACCTCACTCACATCTCAATAGGAAGTCATTCATACAGTATATAAGAACATTAAGTCACACTCACATATTATACGGTGTCTCATATGGGATGTCGTATTTTGGGTATTCAAAAAATATTTTCCAATTACACACACTACAAAAAGGAGAGAGAGAGAGGGAGAGAGAGAGGGAGAGAGAGGGAGATTCACTTTCATGGCCCCCAAGCAGCTCAACAGCATGAACAAAGCAATCATGAAGAGAACTAGTCCAATGCATTCTTGGAGCCCTCATGTTCCTCTTACTTTGCAGCCTTGGCAATATTCTTGGACTCCCAAATCCATTTGAACCAAACTGATGCTGCTGCTGATGCTGATTCAAGTACTTAAACTGCTTGGTTCTTAAACTCTCCATGGTTATCCTTCTATATTTTAAAATGTAATTACACAAACTTAATGCTATTTACACAAAGCGGTAATATTCAAGTGTTCCTTCTCCTTTCCAAAACTCCAGGAGACACAAACAAAGGGAAGTAGCAGTTCTTGATTTTCATTTTCTTTATTTCAGGATCAAAAAATGACTGCACATTGTCGTTGACTCGAAAAAAGAATTTTAAAGCAACTGAGTTATGTAAAGATTAAAAGAAAGAAATTTGTGTCCATGTTTAAGGAAGCTGTGTTTCTCAAAAAACACCATTAACGTGATGGAATGATATTTATGCATTGACAGTAGAGCTAATTAAGAGAAGTTTCAGCATAAAACAAGTATACAATTACTCTACATCAATGCATTCACCTATTTATCTAAAACAAACAATATGGTGCATCTAATCTAATTTAAGAAGAATTAGGAAACTTACTTGAAGGATCTCCCATATTGACATTGCCCAAGGCCTCGGAATATAGCAACCAGAAATATCATAGTACTCAATCATTTTCGCATTAACAACTACATGTCCAATTAATCGAAAGCCAAAGTCAAACAACACATAAACTACTGAGATTGTCACACAGTGAAACAAGACCAGATCTGGATGAGCTATTTTGACCAAACACAGAGTCAAAAGCACAAGTAGAAACTATCTAATAGATGATAATCAGAAACAAATACCTCGGAATACCACTCCCTGAAGTTGTCAGCCTTCCAATTCATAAGTCCTAAGCCAGTCTCTTTCTTCACCTCCTTCTTCTTCGCACCTGCAAAAGCTCCGCCATTAGAAGGGAAGCTAAAACGTGAAAAAAAAATTAAAAAAAAAAAAGCGGAAAAGCAGTAACACAAATTACCAGATTGCTTTGCGCCAGCACTTTTTGCTCTATTCCCCACCATCCTGAACGAACTCCACCTGCCACAAGAAAACAACCAAAAGAGAATTGTTACTGATTAGGTTGTGAAGCATATATGGATTCAAATGCAAGCGCCATTTGTGTTACCGATTGCAGAGATGACGGAGGTGAACAAAGTGCACGAGAGCAATGGTGGCGTGACGGGGACTATAGGGTTTTCGCTTTCAGCGGCTAGGGGCGACGAGCAGCGGCAAGCTGCGGCAGGGGCGACAAGCTGCGGAAGTGCTCTGCTAGGACTGGGAAAATGAAATGGATAGAAAAGAGGGAGAGGGAGAGGGAGAGGGAGAGGGTACACAAGAAAACTTAAAACGCAAAATGGTTTAGCGACCGCATTTTCGTTCCCTACATATTTATTTATTTTTTTAAAAAAAATTTTATTTAAAAATTAAAATTTTGATCTTAAGCATTTTTATTTATTTATTTAATTTTTTTATTTAGAGATTAAAATGTTAGTCTCTAATAATAAGATAATTTTTAATTTTTTTAGCAACTGAATTTTCAATCGCTACCTGTTTATTTATTTTTTGTAATTTTTTTAATTTATAGACTAAAATATCGGTCTCTAAAAAATTTAAAGACTGAATTAGAGACTGATTTTTTTAGAGACTGAATTAGAGACCAATTTTATTTCGATAGCAAATTAGATTTTTGTTTATTAATTGATCTCTATTTCGGTCTTTAAAACTCAAATTTCTAGTAGTGTATGCATGTCCACTCAACCCGAGCACACCACGTGGCTCACATAGCCGTCATAGCAGTCGGGAAGATAGTTCTCCAGCAGACTAAGAGACACACAACCTTAAGGTCCAAGAGCTCAAAGAACTTGTTCAGACCCCAGAAGCTTGACTACCCCGGTAAAGTTTCCCTAAGGTACAAAGACCTCAGATCCAAGTATTTAAACTTGGCACTTCACAAATCTTGACTAAGTACCAAACTGGGGACAACTTAACATATCGTGTCGTTAAGGTGAGCATTGGACTCACTCTGGTATAATATAAATACTACGAATAACAGAAGAGAGACAATAGAAGACACAAGATTCAAAGCAAAAGAAAAATTTTATTAATTTCTCATTCCTTACATCATCTAACATCAAAAAGAGAGGGAAAAGAAATTACTGAGACATGAAATCTATAAAGAAAAGAAAGACCCAGGAGGAGGGAACCGACATCATCGTCAACGGTATCCTAGGTCATATCACATCCACATTTCCTCCACGACATGCAAAGTCACTGTCACTACCACAGCTCCTCGGAATTAGCACTAGCCTCTTGAAAAAGTGAATTGGCTTTGAAGAACCTCGGCAACCGGAGTCAAGATTCTGGAACATCAAATCTCCTGCATTGCCTCCACCTATAAAGGCTGAGATGCACTCTCTTCCAATCGACGAGGCACAACTTCCCACGAAAGAGATCGTTCAGCTAGAGCCTTAGCCAGCCTCACAATCACCCCAAGTTGTTTCAAGGCACTGAGCAGCTTCAATAGTTCCTCCTGCTTACCTGAGAGCTTGTTCAAGGCGAAGCAACCATTACATCCCCGGGCAAGAACAAGAAGAGTGAACACCTCAGCTCCGAAGAGCCCCATCCAACACAATAGGCGACACAGACCTCCTCAGCAATGACAAATATCAAACAAGCAACCAAGGTACACTGGAGAAGTAAACCACCCTCTATAATTCGCTAAGAAAGTGAGATATCTAGTAGAAGAATCGTTTACGAAGACATGACAAAGTTTCAGAGATTTGGGGCAGAATAAGAAGAAAACCCCCGCAAAAGGCAAAACTCTCCAAAAATGCACAGGGAAAGAAGGAACCATTTCTCTAGGATAAGTTACTTCCAAATGGAGACGCAGAAAGAAAAAAAGGAATGTCAAAGTCGAACGCATACATCCCTTATTTATAAAGAGAATGGAACGCTCTGATTGGTTCCTAGGAAGGAAGAGCCTGTCAAACCATAAAATATGCGTTTAATGCTCTCCCGTTCCCATCGGCTACAAGAGCAGTGGACAGTTGGAAATTGCGTGAAGCTGACGTTCCCCATTAAAGGCTCCTCAATTCTCAAGGAAATCAAAGCAAAGGTTTCCAAAGAATCTAAGACCAACAAAGGACACTGCTGCAAGTTAAAAGACCCCGTGAACCATACTTGAGGGCAACAAGAGGAAAACCTCAGAACAAGGAATGGTGATATAGGCAAGGACCCACCTCGGTCTCCAACCACATCCCGACCTCTGAGATACCCCGTACTCAACGATGGACCTCGGCCTCAATACGAGACACCACAAAACCTGGCTATAAAGCTAGGGTGTAGTCCGTTGTGAGCCTGATGATCCTATACCTTGACACTTAGGTTTTGTCTAAGCGCCAAGATGTGGGCAACTGTTCTGGACCATGATCCGGGTCCCATCCGGAAGGATCGACTCGACACACGAACCACCGGACTCCGCCATTAACACCCTGACCTAGGCCTTACGACCTCGGTCCACGGCATCAGACTATAACGATCGCCGGGCATACGCAGATTCTCACAACTGCCGATTATAACCCTAAATGTGGGGACCATAACTGCCAACAATAAGGATTGGCCACTAAGGAGACAACCTTGACAGATTAGAGACGAACCTCAACGATCGTGGGCTGATACCTCTGCCAAGGCACGATCCTAATGTACCTTTGTCTTATATGGATTGCATGAGAATTTCAGTCACGCTCTACATATACCAAGTCAAGTTAACCTAATAAGGTATCTGTTATTCCATTGCATAAACCCTACTTGTGCACTGCCTAACTTGAGCGTTGGAGTCCCTTTGCAGGTACCCACTCCCTGGTTCAATACACTTGGCAAGCGAACAAGAAGGAGAAAACCACCATACACGTTCTGGCTCGGTGCCTTCTAAATCTACTTGAACGTGAAGAATAGCAGATCATGCAATTTGCATCTCAGGCCCTTACACAGAAGCACTTATTGAACAATAAAATGAGGGGGAAAAAACAAAGGGGGAAGAACAATCAACAGAGACTGAGACAAATCAACAGAGACTGAGACAAATCAACAGAGACCAAACTAATTGAAAAGTGAAAACATACCTAACAGATCAACCACACATTGGAGAACTCGTGGTCGTAGTTGCACAACAGAGAGAAAGTCACAGTTGCCAGAGAGAGAGTGTTTAGGTGGTTGCAGGTGGCCAATGACTAGCGACGTGGGTCGCGACTCGCATTCGTGGTGACTCATGGCCAGTTATGGGTGGTCCCGCGGCACAGAGGACTGACGGTAGGCAAGAAGAGTGAAAGATGAGTGGAGCTAGGTTTTCAGAATCAAATATTATCACTTCAGATCTGATTTTGTATTTGTATCTTTGTATGATTTAATTTTTGTTTTTTGTTATTTAATAATTTTAATTTTAATTTTAAATTTTTTTCATTTAGGTCGCCAGGTATTGAAGTTTTTGTGTTCGGCTCAAATGCCCAATTACCAAATGCCCAAATTAAAAGGAAATAACAAAAAATTATTATGTAAGCGGGCAAGCGGACTGACATGCAAACCTACATATCAAAAATTGTGTAAATGTGAATTTATGCGGACCAGGTCAATAAGTTCACATTTAAATAGATCAGCCTTTTGGTTAGTTCTAATAGGCATGGGTTCTCAGTTAAGTGGACGAATCCGTGGACCGCGGCCCATACACACACCTTTAACTAGTTGGCAGCCTCGTGATTTTAATTTCCATCGCACTTTATGTTTTACCCAGAAATGAATAAGGTAAGGATTCATTAAGAAGTAGGTCATTACAAGATTTAGTAATTTCTAAAGAGACTTAATGCCACTTAAGGCTCTTGACTTAATTATACATAACTTGGTATTTTATTTTTAGTTCTTGATAACTCTTCATATATCACACACATAAAAATATTGCACGCGGTCTATTAAATTTCAAATCATAAAACAAAAGAATTCAAGGGTTTTACATTCTCTTTCACTTAACAAATTGATATAAATAATTTAATCCAAAACTCATATATAAATAGAGCTAAAAATTAAGGCAACAATTTTAGGTTTGTTAGTTTTGAGCGATAAAAAAAAAATCATTTGGTCAATTTTTTTAACACATAATATCCTTTTTTATAGTTTTAGCATTATATAAATAAATACCTAACTCTCATGGGTATTTTAGTAACTTGACACTTACTTTTTAAAAAAATAACAAACTAAATCTCACTTTTTCTCACCCCACCTCCCTCACGCTTGACCCATCGCTATTTTAAAAGACTTGAAAAACCCAATCTGACTTTTCTTCTCCCCAGCTCCTCTCCCTTCGTTTTCTTTGTCAGCTTCTCAGTTTAAAGAGCTTCTGAAACCCATAACTACAAGACTAGAGAGAAGATTTCAATTTCTATCTTTAATGGATGCAAATAATATGAACAGGTAGTCAGGTGCTGTAATTTCTTTTCTTTTAGTTGCAAGTTTATATATATAATAAGGCTTTGCACAACTATTGTTGGGCATCTAGGCATGGTGTATACTGCTACCATCCCACCCGAGGCACCACTTCATATTAGAGACTTAAAATTCATCGATGTGGCTGTGGCCATCGTCCTTCAACGGAAAAGGCACCAATGGGGCACCCCATGTGTCTTTGGATACAACGTGGAAAGTGACCCATCATATTTTCATATCCTCACAAATCCAATTAATAAAAATAAAATAAAATTATAGCGTCAAAATTTACACAAAAAGAATTAAGTAAGAGTGTATTTGGAATGTAATAAAATAGGAAATGATTTGATTTATAAATCAAATTTAATTAAATTTTGTGTTTAAATGTTAAAAAATAAGAAATGATTTGATTTAAAAATCACGTAGACTTACTTCATTCCTTTTGTTTTAAAATTCCATCAATTTTGATAGAATTTGTTAGGATTTGATTTAATTTGAAATGAATAGACTATTTTACCCTTAATAACTACCTCTAACTACTTTTCATAAGGGTTAAAATGTAAAATAATAAAATCAAATCAAATCAATTCTTATTTTAATGAATTCCAAACACAAAATTTGATTTATAAATCAATTCAAATTCTTTTTTTTTTTTAAGTTACAAACACAAAATTTGATTTCTAAATCAAATCAAATCAATTCAAATTAAATCAAATCAAATCATTTCCTATTTTTATTCATTCTAAACACACTCTAAAAGTTCCCATTAGTCAAGCTCCGAGATATAGCGGCATAAGCAACCGGTTGCAGAGAAGAGAGGCATCTGACGGAAATGCAGAAATGCTTCAAAACTACAATGAAAGTGGAAGGATGGTCTAATAAAGAAATTATTTGTCTCAGTTAGTGACAAAAATTACATTATTCTTTCTACTCCCAAAGTGACTAAATTTAGATCTCGTTTAAATATATTTATGAAAAAAGAATTTATTTTAAATTATTTTTTAAAAGAGTTTATTTTTAAAGAAAAAAATTATATTACATTTAGATGTAATACTTAAAAAGTTTTTATATTAAAACTTTGAAATTGTTAATTTCTAAAATCAGTAATTAAATCACTTTTTCTAAACTTCTGCGCTTTTTTTTCTAAGATAGTATTTAAACATAATTAAAAACACTTTTAAAGACTCATTTTAAAGTATAAATACTTATTTTAAAAATTAAATGTATTCAAACGGGCTCAAAGAGCTCTTTGAAATCATAAGTTAACAATGAAAACCATGGGTCAATATTAGAGAGGAAGGTAGAGAGAGAAAAAGTGAGATTTAATTTGTTATTTCTTTTTTAAAGTGTAAGTTACTAAAATGTTCATAAAAGGTTTTTTTTTAAAATTTTTTTGGTGCATGCATAAGAGTTAGTTATTTACTTAAAAAAGAGACTGGGTTTTTTTATCAAAAGAAATGGTGGAACTTACTAATATCTACCTACATAAAAAAGAGGGAGAAGATGGTAGCAGCTCCATATATATATATATATATATAGTGTTACTTTTTAAATGATTCAATTCAATAGCAAAATGAAATACGACTAATGACAAAAGGAGAAGTCCCTAAAGATTCCTCTTTTTCAATCGAAAAAGTATTCAAGCAAGGAGCAAGAAAAGTATCCTCACCTCAGAATTGAAGACACTAATGAAAGTTCATCATCACTTGAATTGTGTTTGTTGGATGGATATAGAAGTAAGTATTTTTCACTATTCATATGGCTTTTTTTGGTACCAAGTATTGAACCTGCTGCGTATTGGTGGTGAAAGACCATTACAAAGTACCACCATTTGTATGGCTTTTGACTTTCTTTTAAAACGTCTAAGGGAATGTTGTCTGTGATTTTATTAATTCTTAGTACCCAATCGAGTGTTTTTTCCCTACATCATTTATACTTAACAGAACAGAGGTCACAAATGAATAGGAAAAAGACCCTACAGAAGTCTCGACAACCTTCATATCATTTTCTCTACGCTGTCCTGGTATAAGGAAAATCCGGAGTCTTTTATAATACTCATAACAAAGTATTGAGTATTGATGTTCTAAGCATTTTACTTATTAGATGTGAAGAAAATAATATGAATGACTGAGATTAAAGAAAGATTACCTATTGAAGAGGTTACTTGATGAAAATAAATAATTACAAATTATTCTCTAACACAAAAGCTCTTGTTGGATTTGGTTGGGTCCAGCAGTTTGGGGCAGATCTAGGCCAGAGAGGAGCAGTCGGAGTTGACGGTGCAACGAGACGTAGCGCGCTAGTGCGCAAATGGAGAGGGGTGAGCCGACACGAGATTTGGACTGTCGTGAAAATGCAGGTTCAAGTCAAATCTGGGTGTGGAGGTCGCGGTTCGAGCGGGCCAACGGAATGGCTAGTGGAGCGGTGTGGCGCGAGAAGGTGGTCTGCGTAAGGGTCGAGCGGCTGCAGCTACGGATCTCTAGTCGCAGTTGTGCGATGCCACTTAACAGTTCCGGAGATGTCGGATCTGGTCGCGGTTGTGCAACGCGGGTTCTTCAGGTGCAGGTTTGACGGTTCCGGGATTGTCGGATCTCGAGTGGGTGAGCTACGGCTGACCGATTTGATGTTTCAGGGTCTGGCCGGTGGCGCGGTGCTGCGCATTAGAACGGCGGTGTGCAGTGTGTAACACCCTCCCTAGGGTATCACATGTCTGACTCCCGACTCATAATCTGAAAAGAAGTTCGCACAAAGTTTGAGTTATAAAATATGGGTTTTAAAATTTCTTTCTATCTGAAACATAAACTTACTGAAATTCATAAGTATTACTGAAAATATATTTAAACTAATTAATATACAATATTGACACCAATTAATATATAACAATTTAAAGATAAATATAAAACTAACAGACTCTTTTTTTTAACATGGATTCCCTATAACGGGTCCTACTTAATAGACACGGTCACAACACTAACGGAAAACTTAACATCTTATTCCTTCTTGTATCCATCTTGATGCATCGACATTTGTTCTATGTCAACACTTGCACGCTATCAAATGGAATAGTCATTCTACGATGTTGTCTCCGAAAACTCGAATATCTACCTCCTCCGTATGTCTAAGACAACTCATTCATTCTACTATTTAATTTTAACAATACGAATAACAACAAGACAACATAACAAAGAGGTGAGATCACCTACACCAATACCAACATGGCAACACAGAGATAACACAAACAACAATATCATACAGGGATATCATACCAGACTTCCAATATTATATTCAATATTAATCAACTATCATCATCCAATCATATATCAATTCAATTATCATAAACAACAATTACGATAATGCCTTCAACATTGTTTAATTATCATCATCATCATCCAAGTATTCAAAATAATTGTCATAACCAATATTCCTCAATTAATATATCAAACAGATATAAATGCTCAGATTCATGCATGTACGTACATTGACTCAATTTTTCAAAAACAACTCCATGGAGGTTTTCACAATTTCAAGAAGAATGCTTTCATTAATTGCTTAAGCCCACGACAATCTCCCGGTCGTTGAAAAATCGAATCGTGTTCTGCCAGTATCGTCAATGCGTTTAACGGATCATGCCGCCAAGTGACATATGGTCCAAATTAGCCGAGACAGATATCCACCTTTGATCATTTGCATGTTGCGCCCAAGATCCATCATTAACTTCACTATCAATTCTCATTGATATAAATCAACGTTTCAAAACTTAACATTTTCTAACGTATTTCAAAACTCGAAAATCAGTTATACGTTAGTAAATTTTCAAAACATCATTATATTCTTCATTTTTCCCAAATCATTTCCAAACACAACCTTCTTCAAAATAAATTGAAGTTCGAAAACATTTTCGTTTACAAAAACTTGATTTTCTCAAGTGATAAACACTTTAATTCCCCTTCCAAATTCTTGTGCGAAAATCATTTTGTTATAAAATCAAGGTATCCGCAAGTCTTCAAAAACCGTGAACGTGTTCATTGAAAACCATCAAATCTTTCGAGAGAAAAACACTTCGCTTTATAAAATATCACTTTGTTTCATAAAAATTTAGGCATTACAAGCCTTCAAAAACGTGGACATATTGATTGAAACCATCAAATATTTTTCCTTCTAAATTGATATGGTTTTACACAAACAAAACCATTAAAAATCCTTTGCAAAAACCGTGAACACTTGGTCTTTGAAATCAAGTCATTTGTTCATTTTCATTTTTCACTTTCTTTGCAAATTCATTTTCACTTTCTTTACAATCCTTTTTCACTTTCTTTGCAAATCCTTAAAATCAACATTGCTATTTTCATTTAAAACTCATATTTAGTAAAATACTTAGAAACTTTTTACACAAAATAAATCAATAAAAATCCTTCTAAAACCGTGTTCATGTACTCTTTGAAAAATAAATCCTTTGTTTATTTTCTTTGTTTTTCTAAACATCTCATTTCATCATCCATGAAAATATTAATTGAACACTTATCTTGAGGTGTCTTGGCCGAATTCACCATGTTCTAGGGACCAAAAATTAATTCTCTTATTCTTGAAAAATTTTCAACATGAACCCTAATCATGGGTATCAAAACTGTAGCCCCTTCCTTTGGCCATTGGAGCCAAAAATTGATTTCATTTCCATCATCACATCATGGCATACACATACATATTTCATCATATATACCATAAGCTACCATAAGCATGCCATAATCAAAAGCAATAAATCATGCAAATCATACAAAGCATGAACAATTAAATCAAACACATAAACACTCACAAATAATTACATGACCATGGATATGAATCCTCACATGAATTCACCATCCATCAAATATAAGACCATCTCTCACCACCATACTTGGTTGGTGAGGTGGATCTCCCTCTTACCTCTTGAAGATCCTCAAAAGCTCCTTGTTTTGCTTCTCTTTCCAAGTCCTTCACCACCAAGGGCTTCTCAAATACAAAACAAAATACATAGAAATTAGTATACTAAGCTTGATTAAGAGGAACCATGGATCAAACATGGTTTAGATCATGAAAAAAAAGAGAAGAAATGAAGTTTCCTTACACTTCACCACAAAAACCTTAGAACTTTGCTCTTGAAGAAAGTCCTTGAAAATGAATGATTTAGAGAAAGTCTCCAACATGAAAGTTGTTTAGAATATCATGCAGATTCAAGATCTATGGTTAGATGAAATTAAAAGAGATTGGATGGTAGTTTTAAGTGTCTTGGCCGAATGGTGTGTTTAGGAGAAGAGAATGAAGTTTTTGTGTTTTGTTTTGAAGAAGATCATGAATAGGAAGGCAATTATGATACAAATGATAGAAAACAACAATTTTGGTCTTCTTTGGAGTGTATGGCCGTAGCTTTACTTGGAGAGAAAGAAAAGAATATTTTTGCTAAGTTATTTTGCATGCAACTTGCAATAATGGGAAAAGGTGATAGATTATTGTCTTCATCTTTTTCTTTGGCCTAAAAAGCCTACTCAAAATTGTCCCCCTTTTCCTTTGCATCTCCAAAACCGTCCCCCCCTCCAAGTAGTCTTCTAAGGATGCAAACAAAACAATAAAGGAACATAATCGACTAAAGCAAAGCATAATTGACGAGCGCCGAACTCAGTCAAAATTATAACCGAAGTTATTACCTAAGCTTGTAGCACAGTGACAACACCGGATCATCTCCACGAGGATTGTAAATGCAATTTAATCAAATTAAGTGAAAGTTAGCAAAAGGGGGTTTGACAGTTTAAGATCGCATTTAACAAAATTAAAGGAAGAAATAACAATTAAAGAGCAGTCAATTTAGAAACATATCCAAGATTGGGTGGATTCAATCATAGACCCTTCATAGAACACTTGAAGCGCAATTGAATTGTTAATTTGGATCTAACCGAGATCTCTACATCAAATCCAGAATTCATACTAGACGATCGTCTAGAATTTAATTAACAAGTGATAAACACAAATCCGCAATCACACCATTCATGAAGATCTATGTTAATTTCAAGTACCGAATTCAATTAACTTAGGTACAAATCAGTAACCTAACCTTTTCAATTCTGTGATTAATTTAGATCAATCAGTTCTAAGTTTCATCACAAATCTCAATCTTCATTTATGTGATTAGTTTAGATCAATCAGTTCTAAGTTTCATCACAAATCTCAATCTTAAACCAAGATCAATCAGATCAACATAAATAGAATCATCATTCATGCATTCAAGATCAAGAAGAAGAAAAAAAGAAGAAGAAAGGAGGAATTCAATTACAAATCAAATACAATACATAACCAAGGTCTCAAGAATCCAAACCACAATCTCTTCAAGAGTTCTAAATTGACCGAAAGTAGCTTAGCCCTCCATTACCATGAAGGGGAGCATCAAAATATACAAAAACTATGAGAAACTATGAAGAAACAAGAAGAAACTATGAGAGAAATGAAGGAGAATACAACTTGTTATTCATGATAACCAATGGTGCCTTTTATAGAAGTCTAGGGTAACAAAATGACAAAGGGGAGTGGGTGGATGAGTGGGGTGGTTGAGTGAAGTAGTTGAGTGGATGGATTAGTGGATGAGTGAGTGGATTAGTGGATGAGTGGGTGGATTAGTGGATGAATGAGTGGATTAGTGGATGAGTGGGTGGATTAGTGGATGAATGAGTGGGTGGTTGAGGATGAAAATTTCTTGTCTGACTTGGAAGCCAAAAACGACTAACTATACTTCAGATCCATGAAAAGTACTCTTCATGAAAGTTGTAGATATTTGTCTTGGCTATAACATGCATATCTGGATCGTTCAATTTGGCTTCCTACAGCCCAAGATATGACACAAATACCGCAGGGTTGCTTTCAAACCCAACTTCAAAGACTGTTCGACTTGCAAGCTCAAACCGACCCATTAGACTTCATTTTTTCAAAAAGTGTTCTTCATGAAAGTTGTTTATTTGGATCTTAACTATCAATCCAAATTTCACCCCATCTCCATTATTACAAATTGAGATATGATTTTATGAGTGCACACCGTTTGGATTCTAGTGACAGTAACTCGTATTCGACTTCCATGTAAACTTAGGTCCCTTAGACATCTGTTTAGACTTCGAGCTCTTCATCAAAGTTGTAGAGCTTCCTCCTAGCTTTCCTACAAGGTAAAATTCATGATTATCGATATCGTGGAACTCAAGTTATGGCCAAAATACGAAACAATGTCAAATCTCAATAATCTTGAAAATATTCAATTAGGACCAATTTGAGCTTAAACTCACAAAATCATACCAAACTCAATCAATTAAGAATATGGAGAGTGTAAATGACTAAACATAAGGGTTTCTTAATGAATAAAATATGTGATTATCAATAATTGACTAAAGCAACTAATAATACTTTGAAACTTTTCATTTAGCTTCATAAGAAGCATAAAACTGTCCCCCCTCTCATTATGTATTCAATAATGTTGTCATCATTATTAGCCACTATCTAGAGCATTTTAGACCATTGATTAATTTAATGGTTATGATTTAGATAGACTTTTGATTTAGAAGACTTAATCTAGGCCATTGGATCTTTCTCCTCAAATTTAGCCATTAGATGCATTTCTAAAATGAAGGGTCAAGATTACTCCTTCTTACTTTTAATCCAGGGTCATAATTAGTCTTTCTTTTTTTAAGACTAAATCTCCACCATTGATTAAATTTACATCCAATGGTCATAAATGGTTCTTATTACTTTACAAGACCAAATCTCCACCCTTGATTAATTCTTTATCCAATGGTCATAAATGGCCTTTGTCACTTTTTGAGACCAAATCTCTACCATTGATTAAATCCATATCCAATGGTTACAAATGGTCATAATCACTTTACACGACCAATTCTACACCGTTGATTAAATTGACGGTTGATATCAAAGCCTTCCTTATTAAGCTTGTTTAGATTAAATCTCCACCATTGATTAAGTTAATGGTGGATATCCAAACCACCAATGTTGACTTAAGCAGTATGATATTTAATTTTATATGCTAAAACCCCACAAAATTATATTTACTGTATTTTTTTATCATCCGATAAATTAAATATAGTACAAAACACAATACAAGAAATTTTCTAAAACTGTTTCCGGATTCAGGTTTAGTAAGATCCCTTATCTCCGTCTAAACAGTACAAATTTTTCTATGCGTAGAAAATTTTTCACTTTGTGGGACCTACCTGGACCCACGTATGGCTACTTGGGCCCACATACACCCCCTAGGCCCATAAACAGTAAAAAAATTCATAATCATCCACAAAAATCACAAATATTAGAAAACGCATAAATATCAAATCAGATTACGTAAAATAATTAAAACCTAATGGTAAAAATTAAATTACGTAAAGTTTTCTCCGGCCTGAAAATTTTTATTTTCCTGACATGGAGTAAATCACTCAAAATGATCAAATACTGACGATCGAATAATCAAAATAATTTTACAAATATTAAATTACTAAACAAGAAAATTAAATCATCAAAATTACTAGTTAAGAGATACGGAATTTTTGGGGTGTTACAATACTCCCCCTCTAAAAAGAAATTTCATCCTCGAAATTTGATAAACCTGATTTCACATCCTCAGAATAAATATGAACATTATTCTTTTATCTTTTCTTCCAATCCTTATGTTACATCTTTACTTACGTCATTCCATATGATTCTAACCAATGAAAATTCTGTCTCATGTTTACTTGATCAACCAGATATCTCAATAAATTTTGTACAGATTTCCATTACCGTCTTAACTTTTCCCCTTGAAGAAATGTTTCAACTTTTGAAGATCCACCATGCTTCTGTTGCATCACTTTGATACTCTGACCTGGATATAAATAGGAATATTCTTTCTTGCAATATATTCCTTCTTTCTTTTCTTTTATATGAAAGATAGCAAAATAATCTGATATGTTATCGAACATATCCAGCAAAGAATTGGATGTAACTTGATCTTCAAGGATGAATTTTCTGGAACACTAGCACTTTACTGAGATAATCTCATAGGATATGGTTGGAAAATAACCACTCCATTTTCAAAGATCATATCTGTTTATGAAACAGGTCAAACTAACACAAAGTTTTGATCTATAACAATGATTTGAATAACTTAAGTAGCTCGATCGGCTAAGAATAGAAACAGAATTAAACAAATCAGAGGATAACGAATAAATGTAACATATAATTAATCTACTCAATCAGATGCCACAAAGAATAGGTTGCTCACAGAAATATTCAGTATGGTTTATAGGATTAGCTCCAATGACGCAATCTCCATTGTTTAAGTCTTCCGCTCAGAACACTCTCGTTCCTTTCAGAGTAACAACTTTCCTTACTATCTGAGATTTTACTAACAGAAAACTCTGTTTTCAAAGAGCATAATCTCTGGGAAAATGTGTCCAACTTTTTCGCAAATTGTTTCCTTGACGTACATTCCTTCATTAAGTACCTTCTTTCACATCACTTACTGCTTCTGGTTTCTTAATGATCGTAAATACAATTTCCATTGAAATCAATTACTTTCCCAATATCCTTAAAAATATCAGGTTCCAACATTACGAAATCTTATATTCCAAGACTGATTCTTTTCCATCAGATCCTGAACTTCAACTTCCAGGTTTCATTTGTTCGAGATCCTCTGTTTTGTGCATCATCTTTCCACATTGCTCCTGTTGCTCCCGTAATTTGTTGCATTACTAGTAACATGTTCCACTTCCATACAAGTACAACTATCCCAAGCCATTTCTTTTTTTTTTTCGAGACGAAGCGACCGAAATATAATGGATCTGATATCCATTATAGACAACATTGTTTCCTTTCGGAAAACAATAACACAAAGAACACAACACAAGCAAAATAGACCTAACCACAAACCCCAAAAGACTCAAATTGTACTCTGATACCAACTAATGTAACACCCTCCCTAGGGTATCATATGTCTGACTCCCGACTCATAATCTGAAACGAAGTTCGCACAAAGTTTAAGTTATAAAAGATGGATTTTAAAATTTTTTCTTTACTGATTAATATACAATACTGATACTAATTAATATTTAACAATTTAAAGAGAAATATAAAACTAATGTACTTTTTTTTTTGAGTAAAACCCTATAACGGTCCTCTTAATAATAGCGTGGTACAACACTAACGGAAAACTTAACATACTTATTCCTTCTTGTATCCATCTTGATGCATCAGACATCTGTTCTATGTCAACACTGCACGCTATCAAATCTGGAATAGTCATTCTCTGATGTTGTCTCCGAAACTCAGAATATCTACCTCCGGTATGTCTAAGACAACTCATTCATTCTTCTTTGTTTAATTTTAACAATACTGACACAACAAGATAACATAACAAAGAGGTGAGATCACCTTCTGTAATACCAACACTAAAGACCGAGATAACACAAACAATGATATATCATACAGGGGATATCATATCGACTTCTAATATTATATTCAATATTAATTAACTATCATCATCCAATCATATATCAATTCAATTATCATAAACAACAATTACGATAATGCCTCAACATTGTTTAATTATCATCATCATCATCCAAGTATTCAAAACAATTGTCATACCAATATTCCTCAATTAATATATCAAATAGATATAAATGCTCGATTCATGCGTGTGCACATAGACTAATTTTTCAAAAACAACTCCATGGAGGTTTTCACAATTTCGAGAAGAATCTTTTGGTTAATTGCACCGCCTAAGCCTCACGACAATCTCCCAGTCGTTGAAAAGAATCGTGTTTTGTCGAAGTATCGTCAATCGTTGCAGAACGGATCAGCGCTAAGTGGCATATGGTCCAAATTTTTTAGCGCCAGCAGACAGATATCCACCTGGTCGATCGCCGCATTGACGCTTCCCCAAGATCCATCATAGACCTCACTATCAATTCTCATTCCCTCTTCAACCACAAGGCCAAAATAAATTATTAGTATACTTTATACAATCGTGAATATATCGGTCATTAAGTCAATCACAAGGGCAAATCTTTTCATTTGTTCAATGTAATCATATCGCCTCAACGCATATTTTTCCAATGCATGTATAATGCACCAATGCCAATCACAGGCATATCTTTCCAATGCATATAAAATGCACCAAATACCAATCACAGGCAAAACTCGTCATTTTCTCATACAGTGTATGGACATTGGTTCAACAGTAATCATAATGTTATTATGTTTTTATAGTCATAAAACACTTTTATCGTGTTTTCACAAATTTGCACAACATTTCCGTTACGTTTTCACAATTCCCAAAACGTTTTAGTTATATTTTCACAATACCGTAACACTTCTGTTACGTTTTCACAATACAATAACATTTCTGTTACATTGTCAAAATACCGTAACTCTTTTGTTGTACTTTTAAACCACGTACTAATTTTTCAATGTTTTTCTCAATCGCGTAAAAATATACATTTCTCAAATCGCATAGTATTTTTCCACTGTTTCAAAATTGCGTAACTTAAAAACCATTCTTTTAAGTCACGTAACCATTTTCCATCATTTTCAAAATCACGTAAAAATATTCTCTCATTATTCAATCACGTAAAATATTCCATTACTTTTCAATCGCGTAGTGATTTTTCAATGATAGTTAAATCGCGTAAAATATTTAAACGTAATTCAAATCGCGTAGAAATATTTTAACGTGATCCCAAATCGCTTTTAAGATATCGTAAAATATTTTTCAATATTTTACAATCATGTAAAATATTTCTCAATATTCCAAACATTATTTTGACTTAAATAAATCAATATCATTTTTAACACATTTTTCAAATGCGTAGCTTAAAAATCACGCTTTTAAGATACATAAAACATTTTTCATCACCATTTCATTTTAAAAATATTTCTTAACCTTCAAAAATTCATTTTCAACGCTTTCTCAAAATAATATGACTTTGTATTTCATTTTTCACATTTTCTTACTCAAAAAATCTTTTTCACATTACTTTACTTTCAAGAAATCCTTTTCCAAAATATAATCTACAAAAAATCACTTTTCCATTGATATAAATCAACGTTTAAAACTTAACATTTTCTAACGTGTTTCAAAACTCGAAAATCAGCTTATAATGCTAAGTAAATTTTAAAACACTTATATTCTTCATTTTTCCCAAATCATTTCCAAACACAACCTTCTTCAAAATAAATTGAAGTTGAAACATTTTCGCTTACAAAAACTTCATTTTCTCAAGTGATAAACGCTTTAATTCCCTTTCCAAATTCTTGTGTGAAAATCATTTTGTTATAAAATCAAGGTATCCGCAAAGTCTTCAAAAACCGCGAACGCGTGTTCAATTGAAACTGTCAAATCTTTCAAGAGAAAAACACTTCGCTTTATAAAATATCACTTTGTTCCATAAAAATTTAGGCATTACAAGCCTTCAAAAACGCGATATATATTATATCAAACTATCAAATATTTTTTCTTTTAAATTGATATTGTTTTACACAAAAAACCATTAAAAATCCTTTACAAAAAACGCGAACACTTGGTGCTTTGAAATCAAGTCATTTGTTCATTTTCATTTTTTACTTTCTTTCAAAATCCATTTTCACTTTCTTTCAAATCCTTTTTCACTTTCTTTTCGCAAATCCTTAAAATTAACATTCTTATTTTCATTTAAAACTCATGTTTTAGTAAAAACACTTAAACTTTTTGTACACAAAATAAATCAATAAAAATCCTTCTAAAATCGTGTTCATGTACTCTTTGAAAAATAAACCATTTGTTTATTTTCCTTGTTTTTCTAAACATCTCATTTCATCTTCCATAAAAATATTAATTTGTGAACACTTATCTTGAGGTGTCTTGGTCGAAATTCACCATGTTCTAGGGACCAAAAATTAATTCTCTTGTTCTTGAAAAATTTTCAACATGAACCCTAATCATGGGTATCAAAACCGTAGCCCCTTCCTTTGGCCATTGAGCCAAAAATTAATTTCCTTTCCATCATCACATCATGACATACACATACATATTTCATCATATATACCATAAAATTCTACCATAAGCGCCATAATCAAAAGCGATAAATCATGCAAATCATACAAAGCATGAACAATTAAATCAAACACATAAACACTCACAAATAATTACATGAATTAATGATATGAATCTTCACGTGGATTCACCATTCATCAAATATAAGACCATCTCTCACCACCATACTTGGTTGGTGAGGTGGATCTCCTTCTTACCTCTTGAAGATCCTCAAAATTTCGCTTTGTTTTGTTTCTCTTTCCAAGTCCTTCACCACCAAGAGAACTTATCAAATACAAAATAAAATACATAGAAATTAAGTATCTAAGCTTGATTAAGAGGAACTATGGATCAAACACTGGTTTAGATCATGAAAAAGAAGAAGAAGAAATGAAGTTTCCTACACTTCACCACAAAACCTTAAAGCTTTCTTTCTTGAAGAAAGTCGTGAAAATGAATGATTTAGAGAAAGCTCTCACAACACGAAAGTTGTTTAGAATATCACGCAGATTCAAGATCTATGGTTGGATGAAATTAAAAGAGATTGGATGGTAGTTTTAAGTGTCTTGGCGAATGGTGTGTTTAGGAGAAGAGAATGGAGTTTTTACTCGTGTTTTTTTTGGAGAAGATCATGAATAGAAAAGCAATTATGATCTGAATGATAGAAAACAACAATTTTGGTCTTCTTTGGAGTGTATGGCCGTAGCTTCACTTGGAGAGAAAGAAGAGAATATTTTCTTAAGTTATTTTGCATGCAACTTGCAATAATGGGAAAAGGTGATAGATTATTGTCTTCATCTTTTCTTTGGCTTAAAAAGCCTCTCACTCAAAATTGTCCCTTTCCTTTGCATCTCCAAAATCGTCCCCCCTCCAAGTATTTTCTAAGGATGCAAACAAAATAATAAAGGAACATAATTGACTAAAGCGACTAATAATACATTGAAACTTTTCCTTTAGCTTCATAAGAAGCATAAAACTGTCCCCCCTCTCATTATGCGTTCAATAATGTTGTCGTCATTATTACCACCATCTCTGAAGCATTTTAGACCATTGATTAATTGAATGGTTAGGATTAGATAGACTTTTGATTTAGAAGACTTAACTGGTAATTAGATCTTTCTCCTCAAATTAGTAATTTAGATCGTTTTCAAATGAAAGGTCAAGATTCTCCTTCTTACTTTTAATCCAAGGGTCATAATTACTTTCTTTTTTTAGACACAAATCTCCACCATTGATTAAATTTACATCCATGGTCATAAATTGGTCCTTTTACTTTTTCAAGACCAAATCTCCACCCTTGATTAATTCTTCATCCAATGGTCGTAAATGGCTTTGTCACTTTTTTTGAGAAAATCTCTACCATTGATTAAATCCATATCCAATGTTCTGAAATGGTCATCATAACCACTTTACACGACCAATTCTACATCGTTGATTAAATCGACGGTTGATATCAAAGCCTTCCTTATTAAGGCTTGTTTAGATTAAATCTCCACCATCGATGATTAAGTTAATGGTGGATATCCAAACCACCAACGTTGACTTAAGCGAGATAATATTTATTTTTATATGTTAAAACCCCACAAAATTATATTTATTGTATTTTTTATCGTCCGATAAATTAAATACAATCTACAAAATACAAGATAAAAAAATTTTCTAAAACTGTTTCCAGATTCGGGTTTTGTAAGATCCTGTCTCCGTCTTAAATCTAAGCGATCTTTTTCTACGCGTAGAAAAAATTTTCACTTTCTTGATCCACCTGGCAAGTATGCCTTGCAATTTCAATTTCGCATATGTGCAGAACCTACCCACATATACTCCCTGGGCCCCACAAATAGTAAAAAAAATTTATAATCATCCACAAAAATCACAAATATTAGAAAACGCACAAATATCAAATTAGATTACGTAAAATAATTAAAACCTAATGGTAAAAATTAAATTACGTAAAGTTTTCCCTAATAGAAAATTTTTATTTTTCGACACAAAGTAAATCACTCAAAATGATCAAATACTGCTGACGGAATAATCAAAATAATTTTACAATGGTTCGAAATTACTAAATAGTAAAATTAATTAACTTGTCAAAATTACTTGGTTAAGAGATACTGGAATTTTGGGGTGTTACACATGATCTGAGAATAGTGATGGCTGCTGGGTTGACGGCACGAATCTGAATTGTTGGAGCAGAGATGTTTGGGTGGTGATGGGTCATAAGCTCGTGGTCGGCTGTTTGAGGATAATGAATTGACTACGGTGGGTAGTTGTTAAGAGTAGAGATGGAGGTCTGTGGTGATTGGATTCAAGCGATTTGGACATGACAACGGTGGTGGAGCGACGGCTCAATGTGGTGGCTGGCAACAATGGTGATGTGTGACCAGCGTGATGGTCCACGATGATTCAGGCGAGTTAGATGGTTGGGATTAAAGAATTTGAAAAAGAAGAAAAATTAAAAGGTAATAAACTAAAATAAAATCTAGAGGACTAAAATATAATAAAATTTACATTAGGTTCCAAATAAGTAATAATTGTTTTAAATAATAAAATAAATATAAAATGTATAGAAACTCGAGGAACTAATTATTACCAATATTTTTTTTAGATGCATTAATGCTCTCCATCTATTTAAGTGCATTGAAAACGTATAGGAAAATCCCATCCTTATCAAGTCATACTTCACCTTCGTGTTGATTAGCCAAGGCCACATAAATTGGAGATTGGCTTCATATCATGCCCCATATACTTTCCCATCTGAAAGGGATATCTTACCTTGCCTTTTGATGTTAAGTTTTCTAAAAGAATTTATAGTCTCATTGATAAATATATTCATGACAATTGTCTGAATTTTTTTACGCGACTTCTAAATTATATAGACATTTAGAACTTCATATTTTGAGTTTGATTCAATTAAAAAAAATTATATTCATCAAGAAAGAACATCTACAGTAGTACTTGATTTGAATCCCTACAAGATAATCAGTACTTGATAATAATCCCCTTGCCTATTTTAGTCCACAATTGGAAATTATTGTATGCTTGTTCTTGTCTTTTCGTCTTTCATGTATTGAATAATCTCATTTATTATTTTTAAGCACAAACTTTATAAGTTTGCTTTAGTGTTTCAATTTTTTATTTTTTTTTACAAATTTTCAGTTTTCTCATTATTATTATTATCATTACAGCCACAATCATTACCTTTACCACTTTCACTAACTTTTTTTTTTCAACTAGGAGTGCTCTCATATTGTATTGTATCGGTTTTGAAGAAAAAAAACTAATTGATCCAGTGTCATTGGATTTTTCATATAATCATTCGATCAGTTTTATTCAAAATATAAAATCGATCTAATTTAATATAATTTAAATCGGTTTAAATTTGATCAATTTTTTAATTTTTTTTGTCAATTTCTTAAAATAAACAAATTCATAAAAACAATATACAAATCAAAATTTATCAAAACATAATAAATACAAGTTAAAACTAATTCATTAAAATACATCAAAATGCAAGGCCAGACTAATAATTCATCCTATAATATATGTTCAAATCCAAGATCCAAACTAGAGAAAAAACTAAGTTTGGCTTAGAGTATAATGATAAAGTTCCTAAATAAGTATGAACAATATAGTAATTTCTTAGATAAAATATTATTTTAAAAAATGTATAAAATTTTTTGATTTGGATTGGAATGGATCAATTTTTAAAATTAGAATCGAAAATTGATCCAATTTAATTAATTTTTTTGATTTTCCATTATTTCAATTTTTTAGTTTGAGTTTTTCAATTTTGATTGGATTGATTCAATTTTAAATATTCTAGTTACAACTATCACGGACTTTACTACTACTACTACCAGACCATCAATCATATATAATATATTCAAATAATAAAATTAAATTTTATTTAACTTCTTTTTCTGATTCTTTATTTAATTCAATATAAAATTTAATATCTTGACCAATGTCATATTCTAACATAATTAAAATATAGTTATAAACTTCAATGTTAATTATGTTATTAAAATAAAGTTTATGATATTCACGTAAAAAAAAAATCAGTTTATGATAGAAAAATAATTTTCAGTAAACAACCTTTTTCATGGGCCAAATGCTTTTTAATTTTTGTCACTACAAATACAACTGTGAAGTCCCCACTTCCCAACTCACATTTTCTCGTGAAAGATTCTTTCAATTATTTTACTATAAAACTGATTCTAGTGAGGGCTTTAATGAATGAACAATTGCCTTTTTGCCTTTCAGCAAATAGTAGATAAGAAGAGGATTGGGTGGCCAAGAAGAGACACAAATAGTCACAGAATCCAAAATGAAGAAGGGATTCTCCCTAGCATTCTTGGTGATGTCCCTGATCATATTGTTCCACGTAGATGTAAGCATAGCAATTCTATGGAAGACCAACGCCACCGAAGAGGACTATCTCATACATAACCAGTGGGAGCAAGAAGAATTCTCCTTGGATTCCCATTTTGGTAGGATGCTCTATGATGTGAGTCAGTCTGTAACTGGGAAAACCGGCAACAGTGGTCAACCTGCTTCTAACAGTCCACGCGGTCAAAATTATCGTAGCTACCTGCCCAATCCAAATGGTGGTCGCTCTAGACAAAACTGCGGTGATTACACCAGGAGTTGCTGAGAAAACTGAAACTGAAACTGTTTGATTTTAAGATTGTGGTTTCAAACTGTTTCCATGTTTTTAATGCTTTTCGTTCCTACTTCTGTTGTGGTCTTCATCTCAACTATGTGTTTATTGCTGTTTGGGTGTGTGTCAATTTAACAATTGTAAGAATAATTTATGGATGTCAAATGGCAAGTTTCTGAGCTCTCGGTATCCTTTATTATGCACAGATGCTTTCCTGGTTTGATTTTGCATTTCCTTTCCATCGCTATTTATTGTTATGGTTATTGTATATACTGCTTTGAGATTTGAGTTCAATTTCGAACTGTCGATCGAATTTTTCGTTATTCTGGGAAAAAGAAATGGTTGAACAATTATACGCTCCAGTTTTTGCAGAACTCAAATGATCTTAAAATGATTTCGTTCAATATGGCTTCAATTTCTCAAGATTCAACAAGAATTTGTGGAACCCAATGGGTTGGGGTAGAGGCGGATGATAGGAGTGTAAATTTGTTCGGATTGGCTTGATTAATCTAAAAAATTGAACTGAATTAATTTAATTAGTTTGATTCGATTTAGTTCAATTGATCAAGTCTAATCAAATAAAAACTGATTAAAACTAATCAGAAGTGATTCGATTCTTGAATTTCATGATTTGAAACTTGAGATTTGTTGACCCAATCCTTTTTTTTAAAATCATTGCAGCCCTTAACGCTGCGTTCCCCCCCCCCCCCCCCCCCCAAGAAATCCAGAATTCCTTTCTTTTCCTTGTCTCTAACTCAAAGTCTCCTAACCCTATCGTTGCTCCACTCACCCAAATGTTGTGTCGCTCCCTGCCTCATAATACTTAGTGAACGGGTAGTAGATATTAAGACACGCGCACATGCTATGAAGTGCCATACTACTTTCTTTGAAGCAGTTGGTCCAGGATTCATTTTTGAAAGAGTAAGCATGGTTGCTATTTATGGGCATATTTTCTAATCAATAGGCGTAAATGTGTTCGTAGCATGTCTCCCAAAAATTTATGAGCAAGGAAGGGCTTGGTTAATTTTTATTTTCTCCTTGAAAAGAATCACGCCATAAAACTATGATCATTTAGGAGCTCACTTTGTGACATCACTATTTTAATTGAGTTGCCTTGCCACAATTGAATGTCATTATTCTAGTTGCTCACTTGTCTGTCCATCGGTATAGTGTTGCTAATTATGTGAACATTTATATGGAAGGGAAATTTATTTTTCGACTTTTGCTTGTTTGATGATTATCTATCGCTAATTATATGAAGATTTATGAAGTGAATTTGCCTTGGATCCATACGACTTTGTATAAGGTGATTGGCAGAACATGCATTTTATGGCATATTTACATGTTTTTCTTTAACTGACTTTTCACTATTTTAGCAATCAGATAAAAATAGGTGGTTGCATCCACAAGTGATATCTTATTTGTAGAATTGTATAATTTCTTGCTATTATTAATATTAGAATTTTTTTTTGTTTGAAAGTTGAAACATTACATAAAGTTTCTCATAGTAAAAAAATGATTGTGACTGTGTTTGAAATGTTAAAAAATAAGAAATGATTTGATTTATAAATCAAATTTAATTAAATTTTGTGTTTGAATGTTTAAAAATAGGAAATGATTTGATTTAAAATCTCATGGATTTCATTCCTTTTGTTTTAGAAATTCTATCAATTTTAATAATATTTGTTAGGATTTAATTTGATTTGAAATAAATAGATT
Organism: Ormosia emarginata; assembly: GCA_029884605.1. Lineage (NCBI taxonomy): Eukaryota > Viridiplantae > Streptophyta > Magnoliopsida > Fabales > Fabaceae > Ormosia > Ormosia emarginata. The sequence continues at coordinate 4,793,867 of JAQQTP010000056.1, read as the reverse complement.
ATTTCATCCTTTAACAATAGTTAAAATGTAAAATAATAAAACCAAATTAAATCAATTCTCATTTTAATTAATTCAAAACATAAAATTTGATTTTTAAATCAATTCAAATCATATTTTTTTAAAAAAATTCTAAACACAAAATTTGATTTTTAAATCAAATCAAATCAAATTATTTCTCATTTTTATTCATTCCAAACATAACATGTAGGAAATGGGTTTGGAGCTATAGGTTACTGATATTGTATGTTTCTGAATGATATAATCAAAAGAGTAAATGGAGTCATAGTTGAATAAGAAGTTCTAAAACAAGCTTATATATGTTATTGAGCAAGTGTTTTCTTTTTTTATAATCTATTTCTGTTCTTGGGACCTTTGCTGGAATTTGTATGAAATGTAGGTTGTACTGTTTTCTTTTTGACAACCTTCCTTCTTGCTTTGGCTTATCTTTATGTCTTAACTAATAATGTTTTAAAAACGGATATTCATATTGTAGTTGTACAAGATCATGAAGGATGAACCTATTAAAACATAAGTTTTTTCAAGTTCAAAATCTTAGTTTTCATCTTCTTCTAATCGCTTTTGATTGAGCTTTATTCTCAAATTTTATCATGTTTTTTATTATTTTAAACTTTTTTCTCATTACGTGTTTTATTTATTTTTTGTTAGGTGATTACATATGGAAGAAGACTGGATGCTTGAACTAGGAGCAAAAAGCTAAAAGGGAGATTCTGGAGCTGAGCGCTCAACTTTCCACCGCTTAAGCGCCCAAGCACAGAGAAGGAAGTGTTGCGCCCTTAAGCGCCTAATTTTTTAGCGCTTAATCGGTGGAACATGGAATGCATTATGTCAGGCGCCTAAGCACCCCAAAACTGAACGCTTAAGCACTTAATATGTTTAATGATGCATTTTGTTGCCTATAAATAGAAGAAGTGATGTTTTTGGGTAAGCATTCACAGAGAGAAGCGGAAGCATGAACCCTAATTTGACATGAGAGCATCTAGGCTTGAAGATTGAGTTTTCTTCAAGCTTTCCACCTATCTTCCATGGAGTTTGTTAGAATTTCTTCTTTGTTTTCTTCTTTCTCCATATGTAGCTAAATTTCTCTTGTTAGGATGACGATGAATCTTGTAACACCCCTTTGGAGGATGTCACACATAAAAGAAAATAAAAGAAATAGAAATAAAATCTACCCAAGTTGTGAAACATTTGTTAAATATTATTACGGGTTGTAAAATAATTCGATGACGAAATATGATATAAAAAGATAATGCGGAAAATACGAAATAAAAAAAAAACATCATCACTAATAATATACATATGATTAAGTTATAAACGTACAAATAATTTACAATAAGGACTACAAATACTTAAACAAAAACAGAAGGAAAGCAATAAAAGAGTTAATATATACGGGACATACGGTTGCGCGCTAAAAACATCATGATTATCTAATCCTCGATGGATCACTCTCGATGAAAATGATCATCGGGAGATAGATATCTGGATGTCTCGACACACGGCGATAACGGGATCGCGCGGTCGATACGATACTTATCTCACTAGGCTCGGGTTTTCAACACCCCAATAACGCCTAATGGATAAGGGTAACTCTAAGTGCGAAATAACGTCGTAGTCATAATGGGCTCTCCATCAAATCGGCGACGTAGAATCACGGTCACACGTCCCCATATGTCACGAATCACGATCTCCTCGTAGATGCCAAGCGAGCACCTCCATGAAATACCAGGCTCTATGAATCCCAAAAATCCTAGCGTCGCCATCCTCACAATCAATCCAGGAGGATATGGATGATCGGATGGTTCTTGATCGTCAAGCCGATCGTCTGCACTTTGCACGGTCTTCCTCCTCTTCGAGGGTACACGATCTCAAGGGGCTGTTCCTCTTCCTCGAAGTCTTTACTCAAGCGTAAAATAAATAAACAGAAAATACATATAACAAAGAGGTAAGACAACATAAAATCATCACAACATGGCTAATAAGGAGACGACAAACAACATATATACGATTCATGCAATACATAAAGCTTTAACAATTATAATAACAAATTGAAGTAAAATTTAGATATCATAACAATATATATCATAACGAGATAAAACCTCACGATAAAATAAGAAAGATAAGAATAAACGATAAAATATAATAACCAAATATAGTAACAAGAACCGGATAAAATAAACAAATAAAATACAGATAAACAATAAATAGATAAGATGAAAATAAATAGACATAGAGATAAACAAATAATATAACAAAACCCTACTCCATGGAGCTAAAGAAAACACAAGTATCAGAGAGAGGAATGACTCGCAAAATCTAATAGTACCACGGCTGCCCCACCAACTATTATTGCATTGTCACACGTTGCGTCTATAGCCCCACGACACAAGAATCCATTATCCAGGGCGTGGTGTAGTTCACGGTCTCACGTTGTGGCACTACAGGCAAATGTACTACTAGATTTCACAAATCTCGATTAAATATAGTGTATGTCGAGTACCATAGTGTGCTATCGGTTTACCACGGCCCAAAGGAATACTACCAATGTCCACATGTGGGATCCCGTACACTAAAGTCTCCAAGTTCATTAGAACAATGAACCACACTACGTTTATCTCATCGACAACACGATGTGATTCGTCTCGTCAACCAATCCACCAAAAACTTGGCACACATAGATAGAAAGCACATGCGGGTTCACATTTTCCCGACAATGAGATATAGTCTCAAAAGCACATGCGGGTTCACATTTTCCCGACAATGAAAGATTTTCAAAAATAATCATGCGGGTTCACATTTTCCCGACAAGATAAAGATAATGTAACGGTCAATCGCGTAGAAATTTTATCGCGTTTTCATAATTCCGTCGTTTTTACAAACGTTTAAAAATCGGGTAAAGATATTTTTTGTTTTTAAAATCGCGTAGTATTTTAATACGTTTTCTCAATCGCGTAGGATTTTTAAATCATTTTCTTATTCGAATGCCCTTAAAATTACTTGTTTAAACCAAAATGAAATAGTACTTAGTACATTTAAACTACGTTAGAATAATTTTTCATACCGCATACTGTCTTTAGGATATTTTTACTATCTTATTGGTTCATTTTTACTAAAAATTGACAGTATTTTGTTTAGAATATCATAATAATGGTTTCCTAAATTATCCATAAAATTTCCATTTACCTAATTTTTAACCATATCATTTAATTCTTTTTGAAATCTCTAACATGCTTCAAAACCTTAAGTGAGCTATATGTTAGAAAATTTCTCAAAATTTCTGTATTTTACTTCCTAATGATAAAATTACTAGTTTTAATCCTTTAAGCTTAATTCTACTCAATTTGTTTCTTCAAAAATCATTATAGAAAATTTCTTCTTAACTTGTATTGTCTCTTTTTGATTGAAAAAGGTTTGGAATCAAGTTTTAGAAATCATGATAACCTATATTGGCATGTTGGCCAAATTTAGTAAAACTTTTTCATTTGATTTCTAAATCATGTCAAAGGTATTATCTTATCTAAGTTCATTAAATCATGTTATAAAATAATGATTTTGAATCAAATAAATCCTTTAGGCATGTTGGCCCAAAATTTACTAAATCTTTACCATTTGATTTCTAAATTCCTTTTCTTTGATCAAATCAATTTGAAACCTTCTTATTTCTCCTAATTAATTAAGTTACACTTTAGGAAAAATTAAGAGAACATTTTGGTCCTCACACTTTGTCATTGCCGTGAACTAGGGAATGTGTTCTTTGGAACACTCATACAAATTTACACATGTTATTCACATCTTATACCTTATCATACAATTCTAACACATGCATTTATATTTCTAACACATGCAAAATATTTCTAACACATAAAACCTAAATTAAAGCTTATAGACATACAATCAAAAGCTAATAGACATGCAAAATTATTACAATCACCAAACAAGAAAGCTACTAACATACAACACCTAAGCTACTAGCAACCACAAAAATTAACAAATACACATCAATAAACACACCACAACCGAATCCTTATGGATTCTACAAACAATCCATCTTCTTACCACCATCAAGGGATGATAAGAATTGTCTTCCTCTTACCTTAAATGAAGACAAATGATTAGCTTTCACACCTCCTATGGTTCGGTTTTCACTCCACCAAATACCTAAAAATCTCAAATAAAATCTACATGTTATTAACCATGAAAAAGAAGCTAAACCATGGAGAAATCATGGCTTAGAACTTTGAAAAAGAAGAGAGAAAAGAAAAATATGATATTTCACCTTCTAGGTCAAATTTACAAGGTTGATTTCCAAGCCCTAAATGGAAGATTTTGAAGAAACTTCCAACTAGAAAGGTTCTTAGAATAGTGTTTAGGTTAAGGAAACTTGGTTAGAAAAATTTTTGGATGGTTGGATGGTTAGGAATGGCTCTTGGCGAATGATAGGGAAGAAGAACAACAATGGAGGCTAGGGTTCTTGGAAGAGAGAGAAGAGAGAAAAGTGATGAAGATGAAATGTAATTTTTGGTCATCTAAGACCTCTTGGCCGTAGACATCAAGTGGGGTGCAAGGTGGGCACCTTGCTTGCTTCATCCAAGCCATTGGATGAATCAATGGTCAAGATCAAGCCTTGGTGAGCAAGCTTAATTCCTATTGGTTGGCTCATGGTGACTCACATGCTTTGAGTCACACTGACTCATTTAATTCCTCTTTGAGTCACTAGTGAGTCACTGCTTCTGGAAAGTTCTACAACTAACGGTGATTAATTAAGCTACCGATCTAACAGTTACGCTAATTGTGGGTCCCGCAAAAATATTTCCGGTCCATCATGTCACTAAAATATCTTGACTAATAAAATAATATTATAATAATATAAAATTATTTTATTTGACATTAAATCTAAAAATTAAAAGATTATTTTTAGTCTCATTCGAGAATCGGGTTAAGTAAGATCCCCCAATTCTAAATAATAAAATAAGATTTTCCCAGGCCCGAAAAATATTATTTTCTTGCCTCGAGCAAATCACACAAAAAGTCCATATAAAATCACGAGACGTATTTTTAGACATTAAATCAAGAAGAAAACAATTAAAAACAGCAAAAAACAATAAAACAAGATGCGTTCGGGACGTAACGGTCATTTTCCCATTTTTTCCCACAACGTAGGTAATCGTCCAAAACGTTCAAATAAAATATCCAAAGAAGTATTATATATTTGTATATCTTTCAAAAAATTAATACGAGAAATTCGAGAAAAATTTTTATTTTACCGTCTCGAAGCAAACTACGTAAAACGATCAAATAAAATTTGAGCCTGTTTTATCGTAATTGTTTTCATACAGAAATCGAGAACAGAAAAATAGGGATACAGCGGTCATTCATACAAAAGCATGAAAAACAGCAAACAGTACATGCAGAATATTTTCTAAAAATTGGGGCGTTACAAATCTTGTTCTTAGAAGATGTAAATTTGTTTATGTGTTTAATCTGAGTTTCTATTTCATGATTTACGTATTTATCTTTTCTCTTAATATTTTTCTTGAATTGGCCATTCTTGGAATGATTTTAGGGTTTATGTATGATTTGAGAAAATTGTGTATGAACCTAGAACTTGTAATAAACACCTCAATTTCTACAATCGCTAGGAATAAACATTGTAGGTTGTGTGATCTTACTCTTTATTCTCTAATTTTTTATAAAGCATTCTCTATTTAAAGTTATACTAAGGGATTAGTTAACTCAAAGTAGTGTGAAGAAGATTAATATACCAAGGGATTGAATATTGAATAATTTTGGGAATTTGATCATGAATCATGAAATAAAACTTAGTTAAACTAATCTTTAAATTTGTATCAAAAGAGTTTAAGTGAAATCTGAACTCTAACACTTTGATATCATTATTTTCATCCTTTACCTAATTAATTTATTTTACTCTTGTTAATTTTGCGTATTTTCTTGCTAGTGTCTTAAATTTAGATTTTATTGTTAATGATATTTAAAGCTTTATCACATCCCAATTTTTGATAGCTTAAATAGTGTTGATTTAACAAATTTATTAATTGAAAGCGTAATCTTTGTGAGAACGATATCTTACTCATCATTTTATTACTTTTGCAATTTGGTACACTTTCCAATATCTCAACAAGTTTTTTGAGCCGTTGCCGGAGATTATTTGTTTGTCAATATTAAAGAGTAGTTAAAAAGACACTAATTTAGGCATTTATTTTTATTTTTAATTTATTTTTATTTAATCCACTCTTGTTTGCTTTGTGTATGCAAGGTACTGTAAATTTGAAAGCATTACTTTTTTATTCAAAAGTTGTGAAAATCTTAAGAGCAAATAGATAAGTAGCAAGAGAGAGAAGAAGAATTGAAAGAGAAACAATGACAAAACCTAATGAAGAAAAAAGATACACTTTGGGAGATTATGCAACTCTTACTGTTGAAAGGGTTACAACCAGTATAGTGCGACCTGTCATACAAGCTAACCATTTTGAGATCAAACCAGCTCTTTTATAGCTGGTTCAGCAAGACCAGTTTGGGGGTAATTAGTCAGAAGATCTCAATTTGCATATTGATAACTTCCTATAGCTATGTGATACCATCAAGTTAATGGAGCGAGTGAAGATGCTATATGGCTAAGGCTTTTCCCATTCTCTCCAAGAGATAAAGCTAAGAGTTAGTTACAAGTTCAACCTTAAGGAAGCATTACTACTTGAGATGATTTGGTTAGCAAGTTCTTTACTCGATATTTTCTTCCGTCAATGTTTATGAAGATGAGGAGTGAAATCACATGTTTCGCTCAGAATCAGGGGGGATCTCTATATGAAGTTTGGGAAAGATACAAGAAATTGCTGAGAAGATGCCCTCATCATGTAACACCGTGGGAAACATGTTAGGCTCGTATAAGGATACACAGGTAACCTAATACTTGCCTAACATGTTTGTGTAATTTTGTGACTTTCAGAGCATGTTTAGTTACTTTGGTATAACACTAAATGTGTAAAAAACAGAGTCTTGCTTTTGGAGATGCAAAATGTGTTTCTGGGCAGGTGGTAATCGATTACATTATGCTTGTAATCGATTACATCCTCCTTGTAATCGATTACATGGATTCTGTTAAGCTAGTAATCGATTACCAGGGTCATGTAATCGATTACCATACTCCTAAAATGAGTATTTTGATTTGAAAATGATTGAAACAAAGTTCTTTATCCCATGAGACCTAAATACAAACCATAAACCTTAAGTATATGATTGAATTCACTAAATTATGGAATGAATATGCATCCAAACTACTTTGTGGAATGATTGCTATAATAAGTTTGAATGAAATAAAGTGTTTAACTTGTGTGATTCCTTCTTTTATACTTCTTAATGAGTGATGAAACTCTAATAGAAGTATTTAAAGAAATGTTTATGTAGTGAATATAAATCAATTGGTATGTTAATTATTGTGATATTTAGCATCATTGTAGTTCACACTTGGGGTGATGGATGTAAAGCATTTGGTATGCTATATATTATAGTAATTGTCATCATTGTATTTCACATTTGTCGTTATGAATGTAAATCAATTGGCACACTAGTTAATATAGTAATTGGCATCATTATTTTTTGTAACTATGTAGATGAGGATGAGATCCTTACGTAGGGGTGATCATACATGATTGTAAGTGAAAATGTAACCTGCCTTCCTTATCATAGTGATGAGCTGAGGATGGTGCATTCCCTTACACCCTGTGAAATGATTAAAACTAGGTTTCAGTGCTTGTTCAAGACTTGTGGAATCGAGTTTCTTTGTTTTGTTCAAGGCTCATGCATATCACGACATTACCATGGAACTGGATTCCCGTGAATGGTATCACAACATTATTCATTTCGTAATTAGCTTATTGCATAGGCATAAACATAAGGCATCACTAAGCATGTGCATGACAATTATATGGGTGGTTGCTAATCACAACAAAATCATTCATGGCAATTGTATAGACAATTGCTTGTTTTTGAAATGTTGACTAAAGAGTTGTATGTTGTAGAAATGAGTTTTTATACAAATTTATAGAATAGGATTCCATTTCAAGAAGAGAAAGGAAACGATTTTGACTTTTGCCACCTTCTTACCGTGTTTATTTATATGTTTTGAAAACTATAAGTGTTTTTCCCTGACATTGCTGGAATGATTATGATGGCATGTTTTAGTGTGAAACTACTGAGAATATGTGATTCTCACCCCATGTGTGTGTTTCCATGATGATTCCAGGAAAGAAGAAGACTTTTGAAAAGCGAAGACAAAGCATAAATTAAAGAAATAGTATAAGGATGTTTTATGTTACTTTTTGAAAACAGGTATCATAAGTGCCTTGAGAGGCCTAGTATATGGGTTTTGTACATATTTTGTATTTATGAATAATACATACGTTATGTAAATTCGTTAGTTCATGGCTCATATTTTCTATACATGTAGTTTTATTATATTAGAAATGCCTAGTAGAAGTTAGTAACAAGCCTGGATCTAATTACTATAGTATAATATAGATTATACTATTGTTATTAAATTTAGGATATTACACATCACACATTTGAAATTTGGCAACAAGTCTATATCTTCTATAATGGCTTGAATTATTCCATTAGAACCATGGTTGATGCGTTTGCAGGTGGGTCTCTCAACACCAAAACTCCTGAAGAGGCTCAAGAATTATTTGAAACTATGACTACGAATGAATATCAAATGCCTAGTGGAAGATTAATGGTTAAACATGGAGTTATGGAGCTTGGCACCTTTGATGTCATACTTGTGCAAAATAAGACTCTTTCACATTAAATTGCTAATCTCACCAAGCAAATTGGTAACATACAAGTAAACTCAGTCAACCATCAAGCTTTAACTTGCAATTTATGTGGGGGCAATCATGTCAATGGTGAATGTGAGACAAGTAACTCAAGTTTTACTTCTCAAGAGCAAGTCAACTACATAGGCAATCTTTCAAGACCCCAATGTAACCCATACTCAAACATGTGTAATTCAGGGTGGAGGAATCATCCTAACTTTTCTTGGAATAATCAAGGGATGCAACAAGTTGCTCAACAAGAAAAGAAATCTTCTTTAGAGATTGGTCTTAAAAAGCTCTCTCAACAGACATCTTCCTTTGTGCAATAAACTTCCAGTTTCTTCAAAAATCAAGAGGCATCTATTCGAAGTCTGGAAACACAAATGGGACAGATATCAAGACAGCTTGTAGAGAGACCTCTAGGTAACCTACCTAATGGCATTGTGATCAATCCAATGGAGCATTCTAAGGTAATCACTTTGAGAAGTGGTAAGACCTTGAAAGGACATGTGAAAGAAGCACCTAGCTCTTCAGGAATTGAGAAGAGGAAAAATGATGTTCCTACTAAAGATGTTTTAATTCAAGATGACAGTTAAGAAGAAGAAGCTAAGGAGGAACAACCAAAAATGAGGAGAAAGAGGAAGGATCTTGAGCAGAACACAACATATGAACCATCACCGAACGTTAAGATTCCATTTCCTCAGAGGTTGAAGAAGGAGAGTTAAGAGAGGCAATTCTCGAAGTTCCTAGATATCTTTAAGAAATTGTAAATAAACATCCCCTTTACTAAAGCACTTGAACAAATGTCATCTTATGCTAAGTTCATGAAGGACTTGCTATCAAAGAAGAAAAAGCTCAAGAAAAATGAGACACTGATGTTGACAGAAGAGTGCAGTGCTATAATTCAAAGGAAACTACCACCTAAATTGAAAGATCTTGATAGTTTCACCATCCTTTTCACTATTGGAAAGCTGACTATTAGGAAAGCTCTTTGTGATCTTGGGACGAATATAAATCTCATACTAATATCTATGATGCACAAGCTGTGAATTGAAAAGGTGAAATTAACAATGATCTTCCTTCAACTAGCAGATTGATCTATCAAACACCCTTACAATATAGTTGAAGATGTGTTAGTAAAGGTGAATAAGTTCATTTTTCTAGTTGATTTTGTGGTTCTAGATATGAAAGAAAATGCAGACATCCCTTTCATTATGGTCAGGTCTTTCTTAGCAACTAGAAGAACATTAATTGATGTGCAACAATATGAGCTCATGTTGAGAGTGCAAGATAAGAAAGCCATTTTTAGTGTCTTTGAAGCAATGAAACATCCTATGGAGGAAGAAGAATGCCTTAGGGTGGACATATTTGATTCTTTGGTTAATAAAGCATTAAAGTAGAGCATTCCAACATGTCCACTCGAAACAGTGCTAGTTAACTCTAATGCCTCAGTGGATGATGAGGAGGAGGCAACATCGGAGATACTTGAGTGAGCAAGTTTGGAGGCTTTGCCAACCTTCCCTCATTTAAACTTGCAGAAAGAAGAGTTGAAGAAAGAAGATGTAGTTAAATCGGAGCCACTAAAGCTAGAATTAAAACCACTTCCCTCTAATCTCAAATATGTTTTTCTTAGTAAGAACAACATTTTTCCAGTAATTGTGAATATTGAGCTTAGTAAAGTTGAAGAAGAAAAGCTTTTGAAAGTCTTAAGAGAACACAAATCAACTATTGGGTGGACTATTGAGGATCTTAAGGGCATTAGTTCCACAATTTGCATGCATAAGATCCTAATGGAAGATGACTTCAAGGTGGTGATTCAACTGCAAAGGAGATTAAATCCAACCATGAAAGAAGTGGTAAGAAAGGAAGTGATGGAACTCTATGACGCAAGCATTATATATCCTATATCAGACAGTTCGTGGGCAACTCCAGTACAAGTTGTTCCAAAGAAAAAGGGATGACAATGATAGTTAATGACAAAAATGAACTCATTCCCTCAAGGACTGTCACCAGATGAAGAATGTGCATAGACTACAAGAGGCTCAACAATACAACAAGGAATGATCACTTTCCCATTCCATTCATTGATCAGATGGTAGAGAGATTAGCAGGTCAAACCTATTATTGCTTTTTAGATGGCTACTCTAGCTATAATTAGATCTTGGTGGCACCCAAGGATCAGGAGAAGACTGCTTTCACTTATCCATATGGAATCATTGCGAAATGAAGGATGCCCTTTGAATTATGCAATGCTCCTATAACTTTTCAAAGGTGTATAATTTTTATTTTTTCTGGTACGATTGAAAAGTTTGTTAAAATTTTTATGGATGATTTTTCTGTATTTGAATCTTATTTTGATTCTTGTCTATCTACTCTATCTTTGGTTTTGGAAAGATGTCAGGAGACTAACTTAGTGTTGAATTGGGAGAAATGCTACTTTATGGTGTAGGAAGGAATTGTTCTAGGACATCACATTTCTTCACGGGGAATTGAAGTGGATCGAGCAAACATAGAAATTATTAAGAAACTATCCTTTCCCACCAATGTCAAGGAAGTCAAGAGTTTCCTCGGGCATGCTGGGTTCTACAGGAGATTTATTAAGGATTTCTCCAAGATCACTAAACCATTATGCCAATTGATTATTAAAGATGCACCATTTATTTTTGATATTGAGTGTTTAAAGGCATTTAATATAACATCCTAATACAAATATCTCGATATAACTTACATATATAAAGATATAAGGTATTAACCATGTTATGCTACTACTCTTACTACAATTCTAATCCCATATCATTTAACAAATAAATATGGAGAGCCACGATAAAAGAATGTCATACATATATACATCAAAACTACAACTCAAAGTAGAATATACAAGAGTTGTCCATGAAATATAAAACTAAAAACTATCTAGTCTTGTTGCTCTTTCTTCAGTTTCTTTATACCTGTAACAAGTTCTTGACCTATTTTTACCATGGTTATTGGGAATTATGGAAACAAACGCAGAGAAAAAACAAAATTTCCACCAAGGATCCATGCAAAAAGAGGACCATAATCCATGATTTTTTAGTTTACCTCTTGAAGCGTGATGAAAAACAAACAATGTGAATCACCAACATCGTAACAGTGATGATACCTCTGCGGTATCCACACGAACAGACTTACAAATGTCCAACATCCGCAATGTTGGAGTCTCACATTTTTTATGCAGTGCTACCTGCAAAGAGAAGATAAATCTGTTACTCTCTCACTCATTGTTTTTGTAGGTGCGGCTAGGGTTATGTTATGCAAACTTAATAGCCCCCTTAGCAATACTATTTATAATAGTGACTGTCTTAAGTGAGTGAGAGCAATAGTAGGGTTAGCTGTGCAACTTTTGGACTCATCTGTTATAAGTTAGGCCTATAATATTCCTTCTAAATTAAATATGACAGTATTTATTTTGTATTCTGTATTCATATGATATATGTATAATTTATTAACTATTATTATTAAGGGACATATGTAGAATTAAAAATTTAAAGGATGTACATGGAATTAAAAATTTTTGCATATAAATTGAATTGTTTATTTACAACAAATCCAAAAAACTAACAGAAAATTTTCTAGGATGTTAAAAATTCTTAAAAAACATTGTTAAGTTATATTAACTAGAAATTAAGTTAGAGTTTTAGAAACCCTAAGTAACTAGGCTAATTAATTAATTAGTGACTTAGTTAGTTTATGGAACTAGGTTAGTAACTAAGTTAGATTATTTGGTTAGAGTAACTAAATGTCATCATTACTTAACCATAAACCAATCAAAGCTTAGCCATTTGTTAAGCATTTTATTGGTTAGAAACTTTGAGAAGAGACAATTGTTTTACTTGCTATTGGTTAGTTAGGAAATATATAAGGAAAGAATTAGAAAAAAAAAAAAGATGAACATAGAAGCTTGAAGAAGTGCTCGGCCAAGAGAGAACCAAGGAGGAAGAAAAAAGAAAAATTTGAAGGGAAAGGAGAAAAGCTAAGGAGCAAGAAGGATTAAGGAGTTCCAAGCTCATCCACTAAGAGATTAGAGTAAGAAACTTACCTATTTCATCTTTATTTCATCTATCTTGAGGTAGGGTAATCATGCCTTTCTCTACCTTTTCTTTTAAGTTTTTCTTGTTGTTGGAAGAATTTTAGCATATTTTTCACTAAGTATTTAAATCAAAGAAGTTGGATGGTGGTTGTTTTCGTTGGATTGAAAACCCTAGGTTAGTGGATACTTAACTTGTGTTCTTGAAATCTTGTTTGGATTTCTATGGAAATTGTTTGGGAATGAGGTTGTTGGTGAAGAAGAAGTCCTAAAGGTGATGTTTATTTTAAGAAATTATAGTTAGGAGATGAAGATCTATGAGCTAGGGTTTTGCTCTAATTAATTTGGAGATTTTGATCTAAACTTTGATTTAAATGAAATTGAGGTTATCAATGATCTTTTGATGGTAAAAATAGTTTAGAAATGATGAGAATGAGAAGAAAATGTTCTTTGTTACAATTTAAGATTTTCGGCCAAGCATGCCTATTAAGATTTGATGTACTTGTTAATGAGTTTTATTGTATTCTATTGTTATAATTATGGAAGGAAATGATATGAATTTTATTTGAGATTGAAATTGTGAGTAAATGCTTGATTATGTTAATGTTACTCATGATGAACTATTGAAGTTGTTTTGTGGGAAAATGATTCAAAGTTATGGTGTTGATGGGCTTAGAGCCTAAAAAGGGTAGCATTAATAATTTTAAGAAAACATTGTGGGTCTTTTGGAACTTGTTAAGGTGATTCTTGGGCAACGGCTAAGAGGAGCCTTAATGGGGAGTCTTGCATGGTATGGAACAAATTCCTGAAAGGGAAATGACCAATGAGCTAGGGGACGCCCTAGAAAGTATGAGATCTCTACTATGTGGTATGTTATGGGCCATGTGAGCAAGAAGAAAAGTAAGAACTTAGTGAATTGTGAAATGATATTATTTAGTATATTTTCTTGATATAAAGTATAATTATGTAGTACTCTGTTTGAAATTATTTTCTACAGTGAATATAGTTGAACATAGCATAGTTGAAATTAAATAATTTTATTAATTGTATGATTACTCTACTAAGAATTTAAAATTCTCACCCTTTTATCTGTTATGTTCAGAGGATCTAGATAGTGTGTATCACGTTGTTAATTGACATTGATGCTCAATGTGTCTTTCACCCTACCACTGGAGAAATACGTATAGTAATTAATGGCATTAATATCCAATACTTCATCTTGCATGATTCTAACTACTAATACAAATGTATAATATGGCTGTATGTAGATGTAAATAGTTGACTTGGCTGCTTTTGGATGTGCTTGTCTACTGATGTACTGACCGACATTGCTGATTCTGACATTTTAGATGTCCCTTTTGTATTTTGAACCCAGTCAGGGTTTGTAAAAAAAATTTGGACAGATGTATCAGCACACCATATGTAAATCTTAAATATAAATGCAGTTAGCGTGTTGTTATGTTTTCTGTTGTTCTCTTTTATTGCTGGTGTTCCATTTAGACGGTTATAATAAGAGTTATAAATAACTTAATTTCCAATATCAAATAAATTCCCTTACGTATTTAACCGCTGCATGTATTTAATTAGAAATTCAAATAAATAACAAAGCTACGTAATATTCTACCAAATTAGATTAAGTAATAATAATAATAATAATAATAAATAAATAAATAAATAAATAAATAAATAAATAAATAAATAAATAGGCACGTATCAACTATTGAGTATAAAATTAAAATATAACAAATTACTGGTAGAATGTTACAAGGCCCACGATGGAATCCTAGTCCAACTTGGATTCTTATTGTTCTAATTTAGTCTGCTCTATGTGTGTGACCCTGAAGGTTCTCATGATATTGGAAGTAATATTAAAATCTCATTTTAATATTACAAGCAGTGAGCGGTATCTAACAACACATCACTACTACCCAAGTAATGAGAATGTCAGTGATTTGACATAACATTTTCGTGATCAATGTTTTCGTGTAGTTTAGTCCCTTTGTCCAGATATCTAGATTGAACACAAAACATGGAACGTGTCACCCTTGTATAGTTCAATTTTCTATTTCCTGATATTCAAGTAGATGTAGTAATCAAATGAGATCAATATTTCATATTGACTCATTTGAGCATGGCCATGCATTTCGTAGTCTCACTTAATCAGGGGCCCCGAAGATATCACTCATGTTATGTAGGAGGGACAAATCATATCTAGGTCACTCACATTCCTCCATATAACTAACTTTATAATCACCTTGTTATAGATGACGTTTGATGGCATTAAAACATACAACTCTTCATGTAGGAATCGTAATGATTTCAGGTCAAAGAACCACATACGCTATTATCAATATAAGAATCACTTATGACACTCACGTGACGATCCATGCAGCGTTCTCATGGTGGGTCAATCTAATACATCATTACTCTAATATGTACCGATGTGAAGACTCAATATCTCATATCCATGATTCATGAGATGTGGCCATCAGTCTACGCAGATACTAGTCTCAATGCATTATTGTCATCCTAATTAACAATAATACTCGATTAGGAACATTTAAGAATAGTGTTATGTTTCTATCCAATAGGATCTCACTATCAAGTCATCCACTTGATGTCCTATGGCATAAAACTTACTATTCGAAGAACTTTATTATGTTTATCATAAATAATACATAATAAATGAAATGCCTCATATATATTAAATAAATAACATATTATAATGTAAGCTAGTATGGTCAAAATAAATTGGCCTCTAGGGCATATACTAACAATGGAAACATAAGAAGGGGTGAGAATATAAAATTTCTCAGTAATTAACATGTATTTCATGGTAATCATTAATGTAAATTACACACCAATCTATATTATATCAACATTATACAATCGCCCATATAATTGTATAACATCAACTATACTTGACAAATTTCTTAACTTGCATCATTGCCTAACTTTGGACTTAACTCATCCTATAGTTCTTGGTAGTAAGCTTATCTTACTTTATTTTGGTTGACAAATAGCATAACTCACTAATTTGCCTTAAGTAAAGTGTTGTACCGACATTTTCCTCTCACAATTAGCTCCTTAACAAAGAGTTTTACTCAATACATTGCAAGGTTAAAGGGGTTTAACTCACTCCCTTAATTAGGATAATTGTACTATGGTTCAACTCTAATAAGTAAAGGAACCAACTCTTTACTAATACTCCATTTCAACCTAACTTAATGAGGTAATAGAGTATTTCTCTAAAACTTGCCTAATTAGTTCAACTTTGACTAAAGAAAGTAAATTATGCTTATATGATAAGTCTAACTACCTTACTAAACTTGTATCTAGCTTACCTTAAAATCACAACTCAGGTGGTATTTTAATCCACACTAATATGCTCAAGTTCCTAGACACCTATTTCAATCAATCCATAACTCTTGAATAACTTAAAAACTCAAACTTGTTCTTACATGCTAGGTGATTATTCCCTTTGTGAAATATCCCTAAAAGTGTCTTAACACACTTAAGAAAGCATATATTAATGATCCCAACTGATTAGGAAGCTCAAAGTGTCCATAAAATAACCTTGGTCAATTTTGGAACCAACGCCTAGGTGCCCCATCTCTAGTGCCTAGGTGCTGGCTTGGCAAAGCAATGCTTTGTTCTATTTTGTTGCTAGCGCCTAAGCGTTCAGCATTCGGCGCCTGAGTGCCCAATACAGTGCACTACGCAAACTGCTCTCTGGACTATGGGCGCCTGGGCCCCTAACTCTCAGTGCTTGAGCACTGGCCATATATTAGGAAATTTTGCAGAATTCTGTAGAATTGGTTATTATTCCATTAGAACATAACTGAAATTCAGCCATTCTAAAATGGCTTCTAAGTGATTTATATCATCACTAACAACCTCTAAACATGTTGGAATACTCATTTAAATTATTAGCTCACTTAGGAATGGATTAATGATAAAAACATAATCACACCAACCTAAGTTCTATGTTCCAACTTAAAGAACTGACTAGTTTTGTCTAAAGACAAAATTAATCCTTTTGTATTCAATAAACAAAAAATAACTCAGTCCACTCAATGAAGGCACGAACTAACAAAGAAAATAGGCTTTTGCATCTCAAATCCATTTATGAAGGAAAATGAATGAGTTTTAAGGTTAAGAACCCTTACCTCAAGTGGTTTATGATGATGGATAATCAAGCTTGGCCTTGCCTTTGGCTCTCTTGCTCCTTTCCTCTTATTTCCCCTTTGCTTTCTCTTCTTTTCCCTCTTTGTTTTCCTTTACTGGTGTTGTTGTTTGGTTTCATGAGAGGCAGTGAGTGAAATGGAAAAAGAATGAATGAAATATCATGATATAAGTCAACAAAGAAGGCTATAGAAATCGTATATGACTTGTAACATTAAGATATTTCACTGATACTTCTTGATCTGCTACGAACACTTAGATTTAGTTAAATCAAGTTTTTCAGCTTTCAACAACTTTAGAATAAATACTAAAATTCATCTTAATTATTGTTTCACCATTATCCTATTTTTCTATATCTGTTGCTAGTCAATCTGGTATTAAATGCATAACCAATATGCCTAAAAATACCGAACTAACCCTGATTTTCCTCAAATTTTAACTACATCCTCTTACACCTATTTGTGACTTAGAAACAATTCTCTAGGTTTACTTCCCTTAACTTAGTAATTTATGCTACTATCTGAGTCATTTTAAGTTATTTTTCACACTCTGGATTGCAACAAAGTGCCTAAACTAACTCAGTTTGTCACAAAAATAAGCATACATGTTAAGCAAGTGTTATGCTACTTTTGTAAACATAAACTAGTCCAACATGCTAAAAAGAGGATATTACATTTAATGTTTTGAAAAGCAAGCTCATTTCTGCTCCCATACTTGTTGCTCCTAATTGGAATTTACCATTTGAATTAATGTGTGATGCAAATGATTTTGTTGTGGGTGCTATTTTAGGACATATAAAAGTTAAAGTTTTGCATGTTATTTATTATGTAATTAGAATTTTAAATGATACACAACTTAACTATGCAACCACAAAAAAAGAATTACTTGTAGTAGTCTTTGCATTTGATAAATTCTGTTCTTATTTAGTTGGGTCAAGAGTTATTGTTTATATTGATCATTCAACTTTAAAATATCCCTTGACTGAACTAGATGTAAGACCTAGACTGATTAGATGGATTTTGTTGTTATCGGAATTTGACTTGGAGACTCGAAACAAGAAAGGAACGGAAAACCTAGTTGCTAACCACTTGTCAAGAATCACACTAGAAGGAGGTTAAGAAGAAGAACATGTACTAATAAAGGAAGATTTCCCAAATGAACAATTGTTCACTCTTCAAATCCTCCCTTAGTATGCAGATTTTACAAATTACAAGGCTGATGGACTCATCCTATCAGAGCTGATATGGCAACAAAGAAAAAAGTACATGATGCTAGGTATTATATTTGGGATGAACCATTTTTATTTAAAAGATGTGCTAACAGTGTGTTGAAAAAGTGCATTTCAGATGAAGAAGAGCTAAGCATCCTGTGGCACTATCATGGTTTTGACTATGAAGGCCACTTCGGAGGTAATAGAATAACAACAAAGGTATTACAATTTGGTTTCTATTGGCCTGCCCCATTTAAAGATGCTCATAAGTTTGTTGAAAGTCATGACAGGTGTCAAAGAGTTAGCAACATCTCTAGAAAGCATGAAATACCACTCAATAACATCATGGAAGTGGAGTTGTTTGACGTTTGGGGAATTGATTTCATGAGCCCTTTCCCTTCCTCATTTTCTAATTAATTCATTTTAGTGGCTGCTGATTATGTGTCCAAATAGGTGGAGGCCATTGCTACACTAACTAATGATGCTAAGGTGGTTGTCAAGTTATTAAAGATAACATTTTCACTAGATTTGGAACCCTTAGGGTAGTAATTAGTGATGGTGGGAGGCACTATTGTAATAGGCAATTTGAGTCTATTTTGAGCAAATTTGGAGTTAAGCACAAGGTAGCCACCCCCTATCATCCTCAGTCAAGTGGTCAAGTAGAGGTTTCTAATAAGGAATTAAAAAGTATACTAGAAAAGACTGTTAATACCTCTAGGAAGGATTGGTCACTTAAGCTAGATTATGTATTATGGGCAATAGGACTTCATTTAAAACTCTCATTGGTATGTCCTCATATAGGCTAGTCTTTGGTAAATCTTGTCATTTCCCTGTGGAACTTGAACATAAAGCTTTTTGGGTAATTAAATTTTTTAATTTTGATGTGAAAGTTGTAGGTGAGAAAAGATTTCTACAGATGAACGAAGTAGAGAAATTCATAAATGAAGCCTATGAAAATGCTCATCTATACAAGGGAAGAACAAAGTTGTGGCACGATAGAAAGACCACCTTAAGGCACTTTGAACCAGGTTAGCAAGTTTTGTTGTTTAACTCAAGGCTGAAGTTTTTTCTAGGTAAATTGAAATCTAGGTAGTCGGGTCCATTCTAAGTGAAGGAAGTTTCCCTTTTTGGAGTAATTGAACTTGTAGAACCTCATTCGAGAAAAAGCTTCAAAGTCAATAGAGAAAGATTGAAGCACTACTGGGGAGGAGAGATTGATTTCCAAAAGTCCTCCCAGGCCCTTAGCTAACCCAACTGAGAATTTGAAACGTTGAGCTAATGATGATAAATAAGCATTTTTTAGGAGGCAACCCAAGTTTCTTTTTCCTTTTGTTTTATTTTATTGCATTTACTTTTGAATTAGTTATTTTGGTTATTTAATTTGTCTTTTTTATTAGTGTTTGTGAAGTCTTCCCTTTCAAATTTGAGTTAATTGTTTTAGTTTGTTGTTTAGTGAAAAAAATGGTTTGTCAAAAATAAAGTTAGCTGGTAGAGTTGTGTTCCTGCCTTAAGCGCCCAAAAACTAGGCGCTCAAGCGCTCAACACATTTGCTCTCTACTAGCCAGCGCCTAAGCAGTGAGTTTTGCACCAATTAAGCACACAACACCTGAAGGGCGTACCCATTCTGTGAGCCATCGCTTAAGCACACAACACCAGATGTGCTGATTTAAGAGGGTTTTATGCATTTTCCCTCAAATCTTTCTCAAAATCCATATCTCAAAACCTAACTCTCTCTCTCCGACTTTCAACTCAAATCCATCTAAATCACCCTTAATCTTTCCAAACACTAACCCAACCCCATTCTTACACCAAAAACACACCTAATCCTTATCCTTAACCTCTCCAATTCGTGAAAAATCTCCATTGAATCACCCATTACAGGCCTAGGGCATGAAATTGGGGAAGAACTTGGAATCTTTCAATTGATGCCCACCCAACCCACAATCTTCCTTTATTTAGGTATATTGTTCATTTCCTACTTGTCTAAGGTTAGGATTTCACATTAGAAATTGTTAAATACCTATGTGAAGATTTTGAGATTTGTGGGTATTTGGAGTTTTCTGAAATTTATGGGTTTTTGATGGTTTGGTAGCATGTGTGTTGAAGAAAAACTTGGATAAATTCTCGCTATGAGTTAATGGATTATTGTGAATGTGATTTTTGGTGCTTAATTTGTTAAGTTTCATAGCAATTTTGAAATGCTCACCATGTGTTTGATGATTTATTGGATTCTAGAGATCTAGTGACATACTTGCTTTGAATTGTTGATGGGTTGATTTTGTTGATGATTGGATTTTAATAGATTAATTTGATGAATTGATTTTGTTGAGTAATTTTGTTGTGATTCTGAAAATGTCTGAAGGGTTGAGTTGATTTTGTGCCTTTTATGCTCAAATTCTTACTCATGATATAGTATTTTGGATATGATAAATTGAACAAAGATTCACTAGTTGCATTTTTCTTTTGTACAGAAATAACTCTATCCAATGGCTCCAAACAAAAAGAGAAAGGAGACAATAGGGTCTAGTTCTAGAAGTGTCACTTTCGATGATCACCATTTTTGCTCTTCTTAACATGAAGAGAGGTACAGGGAAGTAGTAGGAAAAAATGCACAATCAGAGCAAGAAGTATTGAACTGCAAGGCTAGACGTATCTCCCAATCATTAATAAAATCAAGTGGAGAAGTTGGAAAAGATTCTATATGCCACCTCAACCAAGCTGGCCTACGTTGGGTAAGGAATTTTATACCAATAACTTTCATGAGAAGAAGAAAAATGGACTTCTATTGACATATGCTGAAAGATTCAAAACCTATATGAGAGGTCGTGAATTTTGGTTTAGTAAGGATGAATTAAATGAGCTGCTTGGTATAGGATTCAATTTTCAAAGAGCTGGGTATTATGGATACTCCAAATTAGTCAACCAAGAGCTAGACCAAGAGGGAGTTCTTCAAGAACTCTGCAAAGAAAGAGTCTATTTGGAATGTGATGTCAATGATGAACCAAAGCATCTTAAAAAGAGCTATTTAAAGTCCATTCCCAAGGCCTGGTGCACGTTTGTACAAGCCACTCAGCTTTCCTGCTCCCACACCCATGAGGTAACTATAAATAAGACTCTACTTATCTACGCCATTGTGACTAGTTTACCAGTGAATGTGGGACAAGTGATTACTTCCCACATTAATGAATTAGCTCACAGTGATGTGGCTAAGTTGGCATTCCCCTCTATCATCACCAAATTATGTTTCAAGAAGGGCATTCCACTAGAAAATGATGTGGAAGAAAGACTAGCTCCATTAGTGGACTCTGCCATGCTGGATGTATACTTTAGAGAAGACGGTGTGCCAATCCAACATCCTACCCCACCAGCTCCTGTCAAATGAAGGAGGCAACAATGACCCATCAGAGAAAGTTTAACCAGGGTCAAGCGAGAAGTGCGAGACTGTAGAGAGATGTTAACCCACGTTACCCACTGTATGGCTAGAATGGAAGGAATGATACACAATCTAGCTTCTCAGCTGAACTTGGGGGCCTTCCCCTCTACGTCCCACAAGAGAAGCATGATGAGGATGATGAGCAAGACTGACTAGACCACCAAACAATGAGTTTTTATTTTCCCTTCACTTTTATTTTATTGTTTTTACTTTTTCTTTGTTAATTGCTTATATTTAGTTTGCATAGTGAGGGCACTGTTTATCTTAAGTTTGGGGGAGTAGCTTTGCTAATTTTGTTTTTTATTTTTATTTTCTGCTTTCTGTTAGTATTTTATTTTAAGTCACATTGTTGAAATAGAGCATACTGTTCTGTTAATTTGAATATCTAATGATTGTATGAATTGTGGATTGATCTCTTTTCTTGGAATATTACATAAGAATTCAGGAGTTGTGTTTATCTCTATTGCTTCAATTGTGTATGAATGCATCTCCTATCTTTGTGTTTAGTAGACCTTGAAATATGAATGCATGTTTAGCTTATAAAAAGTTTATGGAAATGCATGTGTGTGGATTACTTGTATCTAGAAGTTGTTTAAAATCTCTCTTGAGGCGAAATCCTAGACAATGCATGATTACGAAAATGATAAGGGCATTCTTTGGACTGTTTGAGCCTTTCAAGCTAACCTTTGAATAATATTATATACCTAGGCCCCCCTTTTTGCAACCGTATGTATTTGGCCTTTATTACTTTTATTTACCTACATTTTCCTTATCCTTACCCTTAAAAAAATATTTCCTCTCATATGTTCCCTTTGTTAAGTGTATATCATGTCTTGTTTTACTGTTCAAGTCATCTAATTAGTTATTTTTGTGCACAAAGTATTAAAGGAACTAAGAAAAAGAAGAAAAATGATAATGAATGGAAGGAAATGAAATGAAAATTATTTCATGAAAAATAAATAAAAAAAAGTGATTGATTTTTATGCTCTGTTTTGCACTTGTTCAATATTTTTGTGGCTTGAATTTTGAAATTTGCATGATTATGTATTTCAACTTTTGCTTTCTTTATCTTATCCCTTCTTTTCTAACCCCCACCCTTGGCCTTACATTACAAGCTTTAAAAGACTATTTTGATCCTTTGTTATGTGTTGTTTACATTAATGGAAAGAGAGATGAAAAACAACCCTATGGATGTGAGTTTGATGTGCATTTACAATTTTATAAACCTATTCAGGCTTGTACTTCATGAGTATCATGTCTATAAGAAGTAATTTATGCTTGAAAGTTGTATGTTAGAGTCGGTGTAACAATTAGATTGTATATGTATGATGTCTTGTGTAACATCCTTAATACAATTACTAATAGCGTATCTAGATTTACATATTAGCAATTAAAATTAAGCATGTCATGTATTAATAATAAAATAATTTTAAATTAGTATTATACAATATACGTAAAATATGAGACTGTTAAGGGTTGAAATATTGTACATATATTATGTAGTACATTGTACAAAATATATTATAGTATACAATAGTTACACAATTTGTTACAAAGTATACATGTCAAATACATAATAATATCACAATCTATTCTACGTTTTCTTCCGATATATTCTTATTGACATATACGTCCTTGAAAATATTATGGAAAAACAAACAGAAATAGGTGAGAATTTTAAAAATTCTCAATAATATTATTAAAAATGTGTCATCATAATACTTCTAACTGTTTCGAAGAAAAATACATTTCAAAACTCATGTTAGTTTATATACTATAAAGGTGACAAACTGTTAAATCAGGTCTTTTTTTTTTCTCGAAACAGAATTCTAATTAATAAAAGTTTCTATAAACATTTATTAATCATCATCACAAATTATTCCTATAATCAAATTTCAGAAATAATTTCCAAACAAGAATCATGATTTTAAATCCATTTAATGATTCTTATAAAAATACTAGGTCTTAATATAACATTTAAATACAAATTCATCTTAGTGCTTAATCAAATACTTGCTTATCCCACAGAACCCATATCACAAGCACCTCAATAGGTGAGAGTCACCTCACATAGCTCGGGTTCTATATACTCATGGTAAGGAGTGAATTAAGGTCTCACATTCCCACTAGTACCCTATGAGGGAAACCATAGTGAGGAAACATAATGAGGAATTTAAGAATACAAGATCCTCTTCCTCACGGATGATCATCTCCATGATTCTAATGGGATTTTGGATACCCTTCCCCCATACAGGATCAATTCGAAAATCCACTATAACTAAGTGAATTAACAGTTCACAATAAAAAGGGTACTAGGTGGGAAAGCATAATAGGACTATTTCCTTCTTATTCAAGGATAAAAGTCCAAAATTCTCATATCCAATTCAAATTCAACTCCCTCGAGCACCGATCATTTAAGCACACATATCATACAAACTTTCCAGTTGTCCATTAATAACAAAATTAACCATAATGATCAATGTTATAATCAACATATAATCATATAATTTATTCAAGACTAAGTCACGACTATGACTCTTGTAACACCCTTATGGGGATGTCACATTTATAAAGAAAATAAAATAAAGATAAATAAAATTTACCCAAGTTGTAAAACATTTATTATATAATAATATGAGTTGTAAAATTTTTTCGGTTAAACAGAATATTACGAGATAAAATAACACAGAACATAAAATAAGCACACTATTATCACACATAATATACATATGGTTCTATCATAGGTTATACAAATAATGTACAACTACAAATTTTTAAAAAAAACAAAACAGTAAACAAAGCAGTAAAAGGTCAAAATATACAAACGCAGACGCAACCAAGTACACATCTTAAATATCTAACCCTCTGAAGGATCACTCTCAGATGAAACTTTAGGTGATAGGTATCCAGGATGCCTCGACCCTCTACGGACACGAGTCCGTGCAGTCGATACACTGCTGATCTCACTAGGCGCATCAAACATACCACCCCAATGACACCTAAGAGATAGTGGTAACTCCACATGCAAGTACAACATGGTGGAAAAGATCGGCACTCCATCAAACTCTGTACGTATGGTCATAGTCAGACGCCCTACATACGTCACCGAGTCTCTATCCTCTCGCAGACGCCAGGCTTCAGAGCCTCCGTGAAACTCAAGTTGCACGAATCCAAAGAATCCTAGTAGTGTCATACTCACACAATCAATCCAATGGATATGGATGATCGGATGGTTCTTGATCGTAGAACTGATCTTCGGCTTGCTGCTCTTCCTCCTCCTCGGGATACTCACACTCAAGAGGCTGTTCCTCTTCCTCAAACTCTTTAACACATAAATTTAAAATACAGAAACACATACAATAAAGAGGTAAGACAATCTATATCATCACAAACATGATAAAATAAGAAAACGACAATACAACAGATATAACAATTCATACAATATAACATACCATAATAGCATAAATCATAATATCATGTAATACAGAAATTCAATATAACAATAACATGTAATGGTACAAATAGATAAAATGGTACAGATAATAACATTAAAATGTATAACACATAAGTATATGAAATGTGACTCAACCCTACTCCATAAAGCTAAAAACACAGACATCAGAGAGAATGACCCGCAAAATCTATTAGTACCATCGACTGCCCAAAACTATTTCGCTGTCTCACGTTGCGTCTATAGCCCACTGTCATAACGTCGTGGTATAGCACACTGTCAAAACGTCGTGTCACTATAGGCTTGTACTAAATAGATTTCACAAGATCTTGATTAAGTATAGTGCGTGTCGAGTCTATTAGTGTGTTGCCAGTTACCACGGCCCAGAGGAACGACCAACTGTCCACAAATGGAATAATCCGCACACTAATGTCTCCAAGTTCATTCAGGTTGAACCACACTACGCTTATCACACTGACAACACGATGTAATTCACCTCATCAATCAATCCACCAATTATCAACCAAATTGGCACAACTCAATGCATGATAAAATTACCAGAATACCCTCAATGGTAAAAATTACGAAAATGCCCTCAACGGCAAAAATCTCAAATATGCCCTCAATGGCAAAAATCTCAAATATATATAGTATGTCCCACCTGACAATACTGTTTCACAATCTGTCCGGGTCCACCACTTTGGCCCGACAGTAAAAATCTGTTGTTTTCATCAATTGCGTAGAAATTTTATCGCGTTTTCAAAATCTCATTGTTTTTACAAACATTTTTAAATCAGGTAAATATATTTTACTGTTTTTGAAATCGCGTACTGTTTTTCAAACGTTTTCTCAATCGCGTAAGATTTTTAAATCATTTTCTTGTCCGAATTCCTTAAAAATCACTATTTAAATAAACAAAAAAAATAATATTTAATATATTTGAACTACGTAGAATATTTTTCATACTGTATAAATTATATTGGATATCTTTTCTATCTTATTTGTTTGTTTTTAGCAAAAATTAACAAAGATTTTGCTTAGAAAATGTATAACAATGGTTTTCTAAGTTTTCTACGTAAAAATTCCTTTTATTTATATTATAACCATTTAATTATACTTTTGAAATCTACTAACGTGCTTCAAAATATAAAATGAGCTATACGTTATAAATTTTACAAAAGCTACTTATTTTCTTTTAAACATTAAAATCATTAGTTTTAACTTCTTTAACTTAAACTAATCATTTTTATTCCTCAAAACTCATTGTAATAGAATTCCTTTTAGCATTATTCCTTAACCTTGATTGAAAATAAATTCTTTTTTTGAAATCAAAACATTCAACTTAGGCATGTTGGCCGAAATTGCCAAAACTTTGATATTTGATCTTTGGATCATTTTTCTTCTTCTAAATCATGTTGTATCTTGTCATTTTACCTAAGTCAATTAAATCACTCTTTTAGAAAATTGTTAAGAACATTTTGGTTCCCAATTTAGGTTGAGGCCGTGAGCCTTAGTTTTGTATTCTTTGGAACACTCATGCAAACCTTAGCATGTTATTCACATCCTACTAATTATTCATGCATTTCTAACACATACACTATATTTAAAGCTTGTAAACATACATATTAATACAAATCACAAATAGGAAAGCTATTAAACCAAACACACAAACGAATCCTTATGGATTCTACAATCACAAACAATTCCATTTTCTTACCACCACCCAAGGATGATAAGATTGAAGTCTTCCTCTTACCTTAAGTGAAGACAAACACTCTTTCACTCCTTTCTATGGTTTCGGTTTTCACCCTTCAAAGACACCTATCAAGCTTAAACAATTTCTACAAGTTACTAACATGAAAGAAAGCTTAAACCATGGATCAATCATGGCTTAGAACATTGAAAAAGAATTTAGAAATAAAAAACAAGGATTTTCACCTTCTAGGTAGAATCTCCAAAGTAATTTTTCAAGTTCAAGATGATGGATTTTGCAAGAACTCTCAACTAGAGATATTCTTAGAATTGTGTTTAGGTTTAGAAAAGTAGGTTAGAAGAAATTTTGGGTGGATGGATGGTGAAGAATGGTGCTTGGCCGAATAGACCTTCAAAGAAGCATCAATGGTGTTTGGTATTTTTGGAAGAGAGAGAAGAGAGAAAATGTTAGAGAATGAAATGATTTTTGCTCTCCAAAGTGAAGCTTGGCCGTGGAGTTCAATGCAAGGGAGGTGTCCCCTTGGTTGGCTCCATCCAAGCCTTAGAATTGATGAATGGTGAGGATTAAAACTTCATCACCAAGCTTAGCTCTCATTGGCTAATCCAAGCCTTGTCATTAAGCCTAGTCATTAAGCCTTGTCACTAATTAAGCCTAGTCATTAAGCCTAGTCATTAAGCTACTACTCCAAAACTTTAACTGTTTCGCTAAACGTGGGTCCCGCAAAATATTTTCGGGTCCATTACCGCTTATTTGTACTGACTAATAAAATAATATTATAATAATATAAAATTATTTTATTGTACAGTTAAATCCTAAAAATTAAAAGATTACGAACCGTATCATTCAGAATTGGGTTTAGTAAGAT
The DNA here is from genome assembly GCA_029884605.1 of Ormosia emarginata. Lineage (NCBI taxonomy): Eukaryota > Viridiplantae > Streptophyta > Magnoliopsida > Fabales > Fabaceae > Ormosia > Ormosia emarginata. The sequence continues at coordinate 4,766,100 of JAQQTP010000056.1, read as the reverse complement.
CCCCCAGCTCCGAATAATTAAAATAAGATTTTCCCGGTCCGGAAATTATTATTTTCCTGTCCCAGAGCAAATCACATAAAAAGTCTAAATAAAATCATAGACAGTAAAATAAAATAGTATTTTATACAGAAAAATAACAAACAATACAAAAAGGACATAACGGTCATTTATTCTAAAGTTGAAAAACAAAAAACAGTACATTCGGGACACAACGATAATTCACCCAAAAGTTTAGGGTGTTACAACTCTCATGCATGACCAACTTGATACTCACATCTACCGACCACATCATTTTCTAACAGCTTTTATAGAAGTCAAAATGAGCACAAAATCAACTCAATGCAAATTTAAGAATAGTTGCTTGGCTGTAAATAATAAAATATAAAACCAACTATACCCAAAGTTAATAATGGGTGCTTGACTATGAAAATCAATGCACAAATAGTTAAGTATGTGTCACAAAATCCTTAATTAAAATATGTGGCATAAAACTTCAAATATTTTCACTTATATCTAGCACTTGGCCATGAACACCAATACAACACAAACATTTGTGACCAAGAATAATCAATAATTCAAAGTCAATAAAAGTGACCCAAACTAATTATTGGCCATAAACAACAATTCAACACAAGCATGAACATCAAGTCAAAGTCAATAAAAGTGGCACAAAATAAATTTTGGTTGTGATATGTGACCAAGCATGAATAACAATTCAAAGTCAATAAAATGACACAAAATGAATTTTGGCTGTGGAAAACCAAATTGAAATGAATTGTGAACACAAGCATGAACAACAATTCAAAGTCAATAAAAGTGGCGCAAAATGAATTTTGGCCGTGAACAACAAATTGAAATGAAGTGTGAACACAAGCATGAACATTAATTCAAAGTCAATAAAAGTGGCACAAAATGAATTTTAGCCATCAACAATAAATTGAAATAAAGTGTGAACACATGAATGCATTAATTGGAACAAGGTGTGAACATTTGAACACAACATTTAGGGCACACAATTTTGTTCTGGCCGTGGCTCTCCATATTCACAAACCCAACCAATAACATCAATTTTCACTTAAGATTCCATAAGTAAGAAAGACAAGATGAAGATAAAAGAAAACAAAGCATAAAATAACAAAGAATTCTTCTTCATTTTTCTCATTTGGCTGTAGCTTCATAGTCAATAAAGTCCACATAACAAACTCAATATCAATACAATAAGCAGAATAGGATGAAGACTAGAAACCCCAACCTTTTCTCCTTGCTTCTGAAGCTTTTATTCTTTGAATTTTATTCAATTTTTCACTTTTTCCTCTTTGCTTTCTCTTCTTTTTCTCCTTTGTTTTTCATGGTTTACCTCCCCTATTTCTACTACCAAAACCACATGAGAAAGTGGGTGAAAGAGTGAAGACAACAAATCAAAGATTGGTAGAAAATTGTAGAATGTATAAGGCGGTGGCAAAAAGAAAAGTGAGAAATATTTGTTGTGTAAAAACTTTTGTATCTATTACGTACACTTTAATATTCTAAAGTTGAGTTTTCAAGTATCCATAAGTGTTATTGAAAAATTTAAGACCCAACTTAATCCTTGGATCCATATTTCCACCATTTTTCATATATTACTGTTTATTAGTTAAGCTTCATTATTCGATCTCAAGTTGAATTAAACCTAGGAATTAAGTAAATATGCTTACTGATACTTATCTTAGTTGATATTTTATACCAAAATATTCCTCACATCTTATTTATCATCTCCATGAAATTTCATAATTTTCTGAGCTACTTTAATTATCTAATCAGTCTTCTAAACTCTCATTTAGTATCATTAAAAATACCAAATTAATTCATTTGATTCTCCAAAATTTACTACAACTCTTATCAACTGTTTATAGTTAGGAAATAAATTTTATTTCCATCATATAAGGTGTTTATGTAGAAACTCTAGCTAATTTTTCACATTCGGTATTATAGAATTATGCTCAAATTATTTCAAAAGGTTACTCGAATTGACAGATAACTTTTACCAGTAATACTGAGCTTTTATAACCCTACTTAGAACTATTAGGTTAAGGAGAATGTTGCACCTTGAAAAGAGGTTGTGAAGTAGTTTCTAAAGATGTGAATGATTTTTAATAACCGGTATTTGATAATTATATATTTTATACATTAATAAACCCTCATTTTTAGTTATTTACACTCTCCATGTACTTAATTGATTGGGCTTGGTCATGTTTTGTAAGTTTGAGCTCAAATTGGGCTTAATTGATCTTTTCTAACATTATTGAGATTTTACACTGGTTCTGTATTTCGATCATATCTTGAATTTTAGATGTTTAAAAATTATGTATCTTACCTTGTAGGAAAGATGAGAGAGAGCTCCACAACTTTCTTGTCTCCAGGGCTAATTTGAACATCTAGTGAAGCTAATTGGGCTTGGAAGTTAGGACACGAGTTCTGTCATTGGAACTCAAGCAGTGAGCACTAATTAGGGCATAACTTGGGTTCTGGATGTGATATGGGCCTGAAACCAGTGGAATTTGGAAGTTAAGACATATATCTTCAATTCATATGAAGACCACTTTTCAAAACTATGACGTTTTGATGGACTTTTCATCCCTTGAAAAAGCCAACAGAATCAGAGACCCTTTGAGCATGATTTGTCCATAACTTGAGTTGTAGACATCCAATTAACTTGAGGTTTGGGCCTAATTTCTCATAAATGACCCAACTTTGTACCCATCAGGTTTCTAAAGAGGAAAGGCCAAATTAGGGGTTAGTTATAGGGAGAGATGGGAGAAACCCGAGGCTATCTTTCATTCTACACTTGTCACCTTCATTCTAGACTTTTATCTCTTATTCTCTCTTCTTCCTCAAGCTCCTTCATGGTAATAACTATGGAGAGCTAAACTTCTGTAATCAATTTAGAGATTCTTGAAGAAATTACATTTTGGATTCTTGAGATCTTGGTTTTGTTTTTGTGTTTGAATTGCATTTGGATTCCTCTTCTTTTTCTTCCTCTTGATCTTGAATGCATGAATGATGATCCTGTTTATGTTTGATCTGATTGGGTCTTGATTTAAGACTGAGAATTGTGATGAATTTAGGATTGATTGATCTGAATTAATCATGAATTTGAAAAGGTTAAGTTATTCATTTGTGCCTAGGTTAATTGAATTCAGAGATCAAATTAACATAGATCTAACATGAATTGTGCAATTGCAAATTTGTGTGTCAATTGTTAATTGAATTCTAGATGATTGTCTAGTATGAATTATGGATTTGATGCAGAGATTTCAGTTAAATCTAAATTAACCATTCAAATGCACTTCAAATGTTTGTTGAAAGATCTATGATGGAATCAACCAAATTTCGGATAGATTTCTGAATTGATTGTTCTTTTAATTGAATTTCTCACTTTAATTATGTTATTTACATATTCTGAGTTCTCAAATCCTTCCCCCAGTCTTTGTTACTTGATCTGATCAAATTACATTTATAATCCTTGAGAGACAATCCGGTGTTGTTTCCTATGCTACAAGTCATAGGTATAACTCGGTTACAATTTTGATTAAGTTCGGTACTCGGTCAGTATTGCCATGTTTAAGTCAACATGTTTTGAGTTTTTAGTTGGTTAGTTTTAAATTTCCTTGTCTTATTTTGAATTTTTTTTCTTGTTTTGCTTGAGGACAAGCAAAATCTTAAGTTTGGGGAAGTGATGAACCTATAAAAACATGAGTTTTTTCATGTTCAAAATCTTGGTTTTCACCATCTTCTAATCCCTTTTGATTGAGTTTTATTCTCAAATTTTATTATGTTTTTATTGTTTTAAACTTTGCTCTCATTACATGTTTTATTTGTTTTTGTTATGTGATTACACATGGAAGAAGACTGGATGCTTGAACAAGGAGCAAAAAGGAAGATTCTGGTGCACTTTCCACTGCTTAAGCGCCCAAGCATAGAGAAGGAAGAGTTCCGCGCTTAAGTCCCCAATTTCTAAGCGCTTAATCGGTGGAATATATAATGCATTATGTTGTTCGCCTACGCGTCCAAAAATAGAGCACTTAAGTGCTCAGTAGGTTTAATGACACATTTTGTTGTCTATAAATAGAAGAAGTGATGTTTTCAGGTAAGCATTCAGATAAAGAACCAAAAACATGAACCCTAATTTGACGTGGGAGTATCCAGGCTTGTGTAACACTCTAAATCTAATGTAGTAGTATATTCACAATATACCATAGTAAAGCGAGTTAAACATGTCACTTTCACTTTAACACAACGACAAAGAAATCCATAATAACCATACATGCCATAATAGAGAACCAAGAAGGAAGAAAAGTTAGATATAAACATCATTGGCCACAAATGGGCTCATTGTTATATAAACTTTACACAAACTCAAAGCAATATAAATAAATACATGCTTTGTTCCAAAAGAAACAAAACAAACTACTCTAAGTCTTTTGCTTCTTCTTCTTCCTCTTAGAAGATTCTTGACCTAGATTTATCACGGGAATAAGTAAACGGGGTGAGAATTCACAATCCTCAGTAATTAGTTTAAAACATTCCTTCATGATAACTACAGCTGCTTCGGGGTAAAACAAGTTATACATAAATAACTAGAAAGGTGACATAAGCCAAAATTAGTCCTTTCTCTTCCCAAGGTAGTAAGTTCATTCATTTACAAAATATGGTTTTATCATCACATAATTAACCAAATTCTATGAATAGAACTAACAATAACAGATTTTGTTCAAAATAGATAAATGAGACTCTACTCATTACTATGAGAATATATACATACTCACTATGTAATATTCATAAAGAAAACCATAACCCTATCACACTTCATTGCCAACAAGAGAGACAACTGCCTACACATTTGTTAAATAATGCAATGCATAATATGTCATAAGATTATGCCTACGAAATGTCCTAAAAGTATGTTTATGCAATGCTTATGTAGGTTTTTGTTTTAGAAAACACATGATACTCACTTAATCTTAGGAAGCGTATTCCCTTGTATTATTCTGGGTAGGTTAGGCAAAAAAGCCCTTATACTACTTGGTAATCGGTGGATTCCTTCCCCTAATAAAATAGTAAGAGTATTATTACTACCCCATGTACCAGTAACCCTGACCATAATAGCATTGCCCACTACAAGAATTTAGGATCTCATATCCCATTCTCTGGCCAAATGGTTGTGCACATCATATAAGGTCACAATACGTAGGAATAACAAGTTTAAAAAAAAACATACATAGTTATTTTCAAATCACATTTGGAAATCACAAGGTTCACAACAACCAAGTGAAAAAGTAATACTGGTAACTTAAGATTCTAGCTTAACTTATCACATAAAGTAATAAGATCCATGCCACTAGCATTCTTGTATCTAGTACCCCACATCATCATTTCTCTAGTGATTTCAAGACAATCTCATGTTGCTCAAGGCTATAGACACTACTTTATGGCATTCCACAACACTTTGGGTGCCCAAGGTTTTACCAAATCCCATATATGCAAGGTAGTTATTTTCTCAATGAAAAACCCCTAATAGTGTCTTAATACACATTAAAGAGCATATATATAGGATCCCAACCAATAAGGAAATCTATTCCCACCACAAGAAACACCTAGAGTTTTCTGTCCTTTGGGCGCTCAAGCAGCCAACATTGGGCGCTCCAGAGGTAGAAACTCAACCTTGTTTCTCCCAGCCGTTGGCGCTCAGGCGGTGAGCACTAGGTGCTCAAGCACCCAGTCACCAAAAACTCATCTTTGTTTCCCTTAGTTGCTGGTGCTCTGGAACCCAATTCTGGTGCCTAGGCGGCCCACGCGCAACACCAAGCTGTGTTGTTTCTGGGCAGTGGGCGTTTGGGCGCCGAGCTTTGGGGCTTAGGCGCCAGTGCACCAGAAATGGGTTTTTCCTATTCCGTTGGTTCTCAAACTAGAAACCAACCCCCAAAATCAGGTTCTAAGTGTTTTCCAACACAATACATGGTCACTAAGCTCAAAGAAACTATCATACACCCTATCTACACATCACCTCATAGGAAATGATCTAAATCAATCATTCACAAAATACCCATTTTCTCAACTCATGGATATGAGGTTTTAAGGATGCAAACAAGTTTCAAATCAGCCACCATGCATGTTCTAACACAAAAGGAACCTCTAAACAAGTTCTTAACCAGTTTAACCATCTCAAACTATGGAAAAGCCATAAAACCCCATTTTTCTAGCCTAACATGCATAACTCAAGCATGAAGTAAAGAAAAAGAAAAGGTTAGTGTTGAGAACAAGCACCCCTACCTCGTGTAGGAAGGATGATGATCAAGCTTTTGATTTGCCTTTAGCTTTCCTCCTTTTCTTCTCTTCTTCCTCTTTCTTTTCCCTTTATCTATTTCTACTATTGCTTCACGATAGAGAGAAATGATAAAGTGAGTGAAAGTGAGGGAAATATTCCAAGGAAGTTAAAGAAAGTAGATTGGAAAATCGTGGAAGCTTAAGGCCAAATAATATATTTTGAAAAAAACATTATATCTGTTACCAAGTGACCTCAATACTCAAGAGGGGGGTGAATGGAGTTTATAAAATATTTTCGTAAATCTTTTTAAAAATACTTGACTATTAATTTTCGTTGAAGCTATTGAATGATAGAGCTAAATGGATAGATAAGATAAAATCCTTTCACTCACAAATAAGACAGTCAAGCAAGATAGTATTCAAGTAATGCCAATAAAATAGTGCACAATAGTAAAGAGTTGAATTTAGAGAATCAAACACAAGGTTTATCTTGGTTCAACCACCAATCCAATTATGGCCTACGTCTAATCCTCAAGCAATCACCCGAGATTTTCCATTATATCTTCAAGCTTCAATAGGTGTTGGATGATCTTTACAAACTTGAGCACTCAACACATATTGGGATACCTAACACTCTATGCTTGAGCCTCTTCTTTCAAGGGATACCCCACCCTTACAACTTGGAGGGATGCCTCACCCTATCTTTTACAATTAATACAAAGTATGAATGATGAGAAACTCTCTCAAGAGTGGATAATACAAATTGAAGCTTATGAGTATCAAGGATTCACACTTATAATGCCTAAAACAAGGGATTGATTGAAAATGATAGTAAAACTCGTATTAATGCTCAACTAAGGTTTTTAGATGGATTGCCTAACCTCTATAAATACCCAACAACTTATATTTATAACCCATTAATGAAAAGAGCCGTTGGAGAGGTGGTTGAGAGCATTAATGGCAACAAACTAGCCATTATTTCCATTTCTGGTTCATTCTTTTATTCAAATAACAACTTTGTTATTTGAATAAAGTTTCAAATAACACGAAGACAATTTTTCCTCTAGATCGTGTTATTCAAATAACATATGTGTTATTCAAATAACCTACTTAAAATCTATTTTTCTGAAAAGCTTGTTATTCGAATAACATATGTGTTATTCGAATAAACCATTTAAAGTTTGATTTCTGGAAAACGTGTTATTTGAATAACACATTAGTTATTTGAATAACCATTACGTGCCAAGCTGGATCTAAACTCTCATTCAAATAAAGCATGGCTTTATTCGAATAAAGCTTATCAAGATGGAAGATTTGGCATCTTTGACTTTGGTTATTCGAATAAGGAAACCCTTATTTGAATAAATCATTTGAAAATCATTTCTTATAGCTTTTAAACATTGCCAAATGATTCCAAATGATCTTATAAGCTTTTGGCCACTTAAAGGTTGTTTCTTTGAAAACTAAAAATCATTTTGAAGCCTTGAAAATATGTGTGCTATTTGAGTTCTTTGAAAAGGTTATTTATAGAACATTAGTGTGAACTTTTTATACCTTTACAAAATGATCTAAGTCCTAAAAAATGTTCTTAAAGGTCATGGACTTGATCTTGTAACATCTTCATGTTTGTAGCATTAGAACAAAGTCCTTCACAAGTCAATACTTCTTAAGAAAGGCTGAAATAAGCAGTGCATAAGACAAGTCAAAATTCTTTTTGGTTTTTGCCTTCATCATATGCTTTCTAATAAAATTAGGCCAGTTGACCCTCCAATTCTTCCATAGCACCCAAACTATGAAAATGTCATTCTCGGTCAGGTAAGCGTAGTTTCCACCACAAGATGTTAGAATGCGAGCATAAGTGTAGTGGAGAAGCTTGTCTTGATTATTCAGCATCCCGCTCTTCAACCCAACCTTGGGCCACTGCTTGCCAGGTTTCACAATCAGAGACATAACATCCTCCTTGACATACTCCTATACCTATGGCCTGCTATCTTCCTCAATGGTTATGCCCATTGCCTTCAAGTTGAAGCACTCTAGCCAACTTCCAGGATGATTACAATCTAATGGTCCTTGACTGCAGAGATGATGTTGGGACCATCTAGCCTCAGGTTGCAGTAAAACATCTTTACTTGGTCTGGGAAGATGGTGTCCTTATAGCTCCACAGCTGGAGTATGCCTTGGTGGTCGAGGAAGTCTAGAAACTCAAAGCCGCCTTCATCTTCAAAGAACTTCTGATCTATATATTTGGGTTGCACCAGATTTCTATTCCAAAAGTGTTCCCTAAAGCGTTTCAGATCATCTTCATTTGATGAGAGTCTTCGAAGTTGTTGGTGGGAGTAATTTTTGTACGTGGACGTTTGGATGAGAAGGCCATTGGAGAGCTTTGAGTGCGTGTATGGTGTTTGGGTTGATAGAAGAACGGTTTAGAGAGAGGGAAAGAGGTGAAGCACGGTGTGACAATGGAGATTTGAGTGAAGGATGTTGGTGGGAGCATGGAGAAGAAAAACAAAGGAAGAAGAAAAACTTGAGAAATGAGGATGAATACGCGCAGATCCCCTTTTATAACTTTTGTGTTATTCAAATAATAGTGGTGTTATTTGAATAACAATGTGGTAGATCAAACGTCTTGACTCTCTGCCAAGTGTTATTCGAATAACACATATGTTATTCGAATAACCAAAACTCCATACTTGGCTTTCTACCAAGCTTTATTCGAATAACCAGAGGGTTATTCGAATAACACATTAAATATCAGAATTTGGAACCCTTTTGTCAAATGTTATTCGAATAAGGGAAGCCTTATTCGAATAAGGCATACGATTTAAAACAAAAAATAGGGATTATTGCAATATGTTATTCAAATAAGACATGTCTTATTCGAATAATATTGAACAGAAAATCACCAGTAAACACATTTAAACTGCAGATGGAGAGGAGATTTCTTGCCCACTTGATGGAGTACATGCAAAACAAATTTTGGGAAACCTCCGATGCTCAAGTCAGTAATAATTTATGAAGCATAAATCAATGATAAAGCATTAAATACAAGCACTCATTCATATGCATGATTAATCAATGATACCCAATTCTCTTCTTATGTAAAAGAATGCATCTTTAGCTAAAGGCTTAGTAAAATGTCAGCTAGTTTCTTAGTGGTTTTAATAAACTCAAGCTTGCAATCACCTTTTTGAACATGATCTCTTATGAAATGGTGCCTTATTTCTATGTGCTTTGTTCTTGAGTACAAAATGGGATTTTTAGATAAATTGATTGCACTAGTGTTATCATACCTTATAGGGATGTGATCAAGCTCAAGACCATAGTTTAGAAGTTGTTGCTTCATCCAAAGGATTTGAGCACAACAACTCCCAGCTGTAATATATTCAACTTCAGCTGTAGACAATGCTATACTATTTTGTTTCTTGCTATGTCAAGAAACAAGTGAGCTTCCAAGCAAGTGGTATGTCTCACTGGTGCTCTTCCTATCCAATTTGCATCCAGCAAAGTCAAAATCAGAATAACAAATTAGGCTACATAAGGCACCCTTAGGGTACCACAAACCCATTTGTGAAATGCCTATTAGATATTTCATTATTCTTTTAACAACACTTCAGTGTGATTTTCTAGGATTAGCTTGATATTTAGCTCACATATATACACTAAACATAATATCTGTCTACTTGTTGTAAGATAAAGGAGCCAATCATACTTCTATACTTTGTAATTTCTACAGGTTTACCTCCTTCATCCTTGTTCAAATAGCAGGAAGTGGCCATCGGTGTATCAATATGCTTGAATTGTCCATTCTAAAATTTTTAAGCAGCTCCTTGCAATATTTGGATTAGCTTATGAAAGTTTCATCCTTTGTTTGCTTGATTTGGAGTCCAAGGAAGAAGCTGAGCTCACTCATCGTAGACATCTTGTAACACCCTAATTCTAAATACTATAGTATACCATAAGTATACTAAGTAAATAGAATTAGTATGTCACTTTCTAACTAAAGCGTAAATTTATAACTTGTTCAATAACTATTAACGAGTAAATATATAGAGCCATTACAGAAATAAGAGAGCAAGACATTTTACACCTCAGTAAACTTGCTCTTTACTAAAAATTGTTGGGAATTATGGATACATCACGCAGCGAAAAAACAAAAATTCCCACCAATGATCTATGTGAAATAGACCATAATCCGTGTTTTAAAAGAGTTTAACTCTTGTAGCGTGATAAAATCAATTAATGTGAATCACCAACACTGTAGCATCCCGAAATTTTTTATTTCTCAGTTATATGTGTTTTTTTATGTTTTTTGTGATTTTTATGAATTGTTTGATTTATTTTTATTATTTTATTATTATTTTTGGACTATTTGTGTGTTTTTAGTGAGACCAGAAAAATAAAATTTTTTTGAGCCCAAAAAATTTTGGACTGTTAATGTGGGGCTGGGGGACCTTACTAAATACTAATTTTGCTCGCAGTAGCCTTTGTCTATTTGATAATAGTTTCAGGTAAAAATCTGGTTGGATGATTCTAGACTTAGGCTAGTCATCTTTTCTAGAGGTTTCTTTTGTGACTCACTTAGTGAATCACCTTATGACTTACCTTGTGTGGTGACTCATTATGTGAATCACCATGTGACTCACTCACCTTGTGTGACTCATCTTGTGACTAGCCATATGACTCACCTTATTTGCACCAATGAAAGGAAAACTTACAAGCTAAGCTTGGTGGTAGTCAACTATGGTGGCCATGACTCACATCCATGAACCAATGAAGGCAAAGCTAGGAGGAGTAGCTTGGACACTCACCTCCTAGGGGGTTCCATGGCCAAGAATGGTTCTAGGAAGCTTAGAAGGCCAAAAATCAAATTTGCTATCTCTTATGTTCATCTTTTCATCTTTCTATCAAGAAAACCAAAACATAAACTCTCTCATTTTCTCTCTTTGTGTGTTTCAGCCAAGCACCCAAGAATCACTTCGAAACTTCTTAAATTCTAACCAACTATATATTTTGACTCTAAACATCTTTTTGAGACACTTTTGTGTTGTAACCATCATCTAATTCATCCATCTTCAAGCTTTTTCTTCAAGCTCAAGTTTAAGGGTTCATAGGTGAAGTTCTTTAATCTTCACTTTTCTTTTGATTTTCAAGTTCTAGACCATGATCTTAATCCATTGGTTATCTTGTTTCATGCCTTAGATGTTAATATTTGTATGTTTGTTTTGTTTTCAAGAACATCTTGGTGGTGAAAGTTTGCTTCAAGAAGGCATACAAGGAGTTTTTGATCAACATCTAAGGTAAGAGGGAGATTATCCTCATCAATCAATCATGGTGGTGAGGAACGAAAATTTGTGTTGTATGTGATAAATCCATGTGAGGATTTATTCACTTGTTTGTATAAATTTAATGATTTGTGTTTGTTTGCTTTATGTGATTATATGGCTTTGATAGTATGCATGATATTTGCTATAATAGAAATTGATGATTGGAATATGTGGTATGTTTTGAATCATATAGGAAGGATGAAAATTTGTTGTTCCAAAGACCAACATGGCTCACGGCCATTAAGCTTAAAATAGGGTATCCAAGACAAAAATATTTTATTAATTGTGGACTTAGTTGATTTTGTAACAACGATATGAGTTAAGGTTTTGCAAGTTGAAAAAGGAAGTGAACAAAGTTTTAATATTGGAAAGGAATTAGATTAGGGTTTTACAAAAATGGAAAAGGAAATAAATAAAATTTTATTATTGATCATCAAGTAATTTTGTTCATAATGTTGGAAAATAAAGTTGAAAAGCAAATTTGAAATTTAAAGTATCTTATTTAAAAGGATTTTAGTAAAATAAATGGAGAAGATTTTATTAAGTTAAAATAATGCAGATTTTGGGAAAAACGTTAGAAAGTATTTTCTAGAGGAGTTTTAGTAAGAAAGTATTGGAATTAAGGTTAAATTTTATTTGAAACTTGGAAACTTTCAAAATTAAGTTTAGAAAGTCAATAAAAGCTTTACGCGATTGAAAAATAGTGATAAAAAACTTACGCATTTCAAAAATGATGATTTTTGAGTAACGCATTTGAGAAAATGTTTAAAAATTTTTATGCAATTGAGAAAATGTTTATGCGATTTGAAAATGTAACAAAAGTGTTATGCAATGGTGAAAATGCGATAAAAGTGCTTCGTGATTGGGAAAAATAGTAGGTTGCTGTCGGGCCGACATACTGGACTTGAAGATGTTGGTATATGGTTTTAGCCCAGTGGTGGCTTGTTTTTGTGGAAATTATACATCGATGATCTTGACGAGACACTATTCCTATTCCCGATCTAGTGTAGAATGTCTTGTATAAGCCATGATGTGCACGATTAGAAAATTATAGCACTTGATTTGAGACTGACGATATACAGACATGTCTTTTAGATCATTCTCTCCGAGGTTGGTTTTAGCTCCATGGAGTAGGAAATTGGTCTATTATGCATATGCATAGTCAGTCAACATATTGATGTGATATATGTTTATATCTGTTGAATTATTAATTAATAGTATGATTATACTTGATGATTTTGTACTTGAATAACACTATGTGTTATTACTGTTTCTTTGCTGCCGCATTGGTATGTGATGTAAGGGATCTCACCTCTTTATTGTATTGTTCTATTTATTCTATTTTATGTTTATGTTCTATGAAGACCATGATGGTGGCGAAGCGGAGATCTTCTTGGTTTTGTTAGGACGCAGCTTTGTGGGAGTACCGATGCTTGGATTGTCCATATGGATACAGAGCGCTTTAAGTTTTGTTGGGTTTGTTATCATGCTTTTAAGTAGGACCCATTATGGGGTTTGTTACTTTTTCCTTTAAAGTATGTAAGTCTTATGTATTTATGTTTTATGTTGTTAGTACTCTATGTTATATATATATGATGTATAGTATTCAGTTTGATATATCCTGTGTTCTCTATTTTATTTTACTTGGTTTAAGTTATCCGCGAAAGGAATTTTGAAACTCGTACAATATAATATTAAATATTTTATGAAATGGTTTTAGTTAGAAAGTTTTTGGCCTGAAATGTAATACCCTAGCGAGGATGTTATAAACACTATAACAACAATGATGTCTCTGCGGTATCCAACCTTCGCAAAAAGGAGTCCCACGTCTCTAGCACAATGCTAGCTGCGAAGAGAAACTTGTTACTCTCTCACTCATTGTTTCTGTCAAGTGCGGCTAGGGTTTGTAATCCATGCCTTAACAACCCCCTTAGCAGTGCTATTTATAATAGTTGCTGCCTTATGTGAGTGAGAACAACAGCAAATTAAGCTGTGCAACCCTAGACTCAACTGTTATGAGTTCAGCCCATGATTGAATCCCAATCCAACTTGGATTCTAATTACTCCAATTTAGTCTGCTCTATATGTGCGACCCTACAAGTTCTCATGACGTTGGAAGTAATATTAAAATCTTATTTTAATATTACAACCAGTGAACGATATCTAGTAACACATTGCTGCTACCTAAGTAATGAGAATGTTAGAGATTTGACATAACCTTTCCGTGATCAATGTTACCGTGCAGTTTAGTCCCTTTGTCCATATATCTAAATTGAACACAAGACATGAAACGTGTCACCCTTGTATAGTTCAATCTTCTATTTCTTGATACTTGAGTAGACGTAGTAATAACAAATGAGATCAATATCTCATATTGACTCATTTGAGCATGGTCAGCATTTCATAGTCTCACTCAATTACGGGGCCCGTATATATCACTCATGTTATGTAGAAGGGACAAATCCCATCTAGGTCATTCACATCCCTCTACATAATTCGCGGTATGTTCAATAGCAAACTTTATAATCATCTTGTTACAGATGACGTTTGATGGCATCAAAACATACAACTCGTCATGTAGGAAACGTAGTGATTTCAGGTCAAAGGACCACGTACAACATTATCACTATGAGAATTACTTATGACAGTCACGTAACGATCCACGTAGCGTTCTCATGGCGGGTCAGTCCAATACATCATTACTCTAATATGTATCCATGTGAAGACTCGATATCTCATATCCATGACCCGTGAGATGTGGTCATCAGTCTACGCACATACTAGTCTCAATGCATTATTGTCGTCCTGATTAACAATAATACTTGACTAAGGACATTTAAGAATAATGTTCTATTTCTATCCAATAGGATCTCACGATCAAGTCATCCACTTGATGTCCTATGGCATAAAACTTACTATTCTAAGGACTTTATTATGTTTATCATAAATAACACACAATAAATGAAATGCCTCATATATTAAATAAATAGCATAATACAATGTAAGCTAGTACAATTAAAATAAATTGGCCTCTATGGCATACACTAACAAAAATCTATTTGATATGTTTGAGTTTGCAAACATTTACAAAACTAATTACATAAACTTAATTACAGAGTCATTAATATAAATACATAACCAAAATTATTACATTAACAACTTAACTAAATCTTCATCACCTTGTCTTGCGCTTGTTTTGATTCTTTACTGGATTTATCATGGAAAACATAAAACAAAAATTGGGGTAAGAATTAATAATTCTCAGTAGCAAAATTTAAATCGTGACATCACGGTAAATTCAGCTACTTTTGGGAAAAACACAATTTATACTTAATCATTTGGAAAGGTGGCATAAGCTAAATTTCAGTCCTTTCCCTTCCTAAAGCAGACAATTTATTTAATAACAAAATAATTCAATTATCGCAAAACAATCAATTTGACTAACATATACTTTAAATATATATCATCATACTAGGAACCATACCTAACTCACTTTAAGTACTATTCCCTGTCGTTTCTAACTAGCTTTTATCCCTAATCTTGACCTTTAATAAAAACTTGACAATTGCCCATATAATTGCCAATTTTATGTAATGCATGGTGATGTATGATAATGCCTAATGAGAACCCTAAAGTATGCTCATGCAATAATTTTTAAAAGATTTTGTTTTAGAAAATACATGTTATTTGAATATTTCCAGGAAGCCATTTTGTTCCTTGTATTGTTTCTGAGTAGGCAGGACATCATTTCATTCCTTGCACTACCAAACATTTTTAACTTTGATACTTGGAGCCTTTTTGTCCAAGCCACTTGGAGCCCTTTTGTCCAAGTTATAGGTTTACAATATATGAAAACATCAAATAACAAGTTTGAAAACCAAAACATGCAACAATATTAAAATCCTTTCCTTCTTTGACTTTGTACATAATCTTACTTTTTCTTATATAATAGGGAAGCAATTACCATACATATTTGTAGAGAGAGACTCATTCAATCTCATCTACCTTTACCCTTTCTTTTATATTGCTTCCCAATATCATGCTCATCAACATCATTTAATAACATGTATAAATCATTATATTTCTCAATATTACATCATATCATGGCTTAATGCCTCGTTTTCATCATCATTTAACATCTTAATCGTCATGGTTACCATCAATTTCTTACAAAGTATAAACAATGATACACATGATTTAAATATATCAATTTGAACAAAATCATATTATTGGAAAAGCTTGAAAACTCAACTCATACTTATATCTAGTTCTTCATTTCTAACTCTTCTCAACTATAAAATTACCATGTTATTTATGATCTAGGATACCCACCTAAGGCATACCATCACTTGGGAGAGCTCAAAATCCTCAAAATGGTGAATTTTACATGTGTGCTGCAGCACAAAGTCTTGGGTGTTGCGGCATCAAGGTCTCGGCAAGAAAATCCTGCATAGCTGCAAGTGGGGTGCCGCGGCTCACTCCCCTGGGTGCTGCAGCACTAATGCGAAATTCTGGTTTTCCAGAATGCAACAGAAAACTCATCCCTTCCAAATCCACCTCTTTCATTCAAGATTTACAACCATCCAAAACATAAAAACATCATTAATTAACTCAACCACAACATAAATTTGGAATCCAAACATTCAAAGATCAACCAATCAAACTAATCAAAAATAGATTTCAAAAACATCTCTCAATAAATTAACACTAAGAGGTTATGGTTTCTATTGCTAAAAAGCTATGGATTCCAAGATTTCCACCTTCTGAACCAAGCATGAACTAGAGTATATCTCTCTATTCTCACCCAAGAGCCACTAATCTTCATCAAACCATTCAAAGAACAAGATGAAGATGAGGGAAAAAAAGTGAAAATCAAAAACCCCTACCTCAAGCTTGAAGATTACTTCCCATCTTTGCCTTTCTTCTTCTTCTTTCATTTCTTCCTTCTCTTCCCATTTTTTAGTTTTTATTTCTCTATTTTCCTTCCCTTCTGTAGAACGAAAATAAGGGATGAGAAAGATGAGAAAATCTTGTTTTTTTAAAAGATGATATTAAAGGCAATTTTGTCCTTTCACTAAATTTCGTATTTGCTAAGAACACTTTGATTTAACTAAACCAAGTTTCCTGCTTTCGAACAACCTTAGAATAAATTATATGATCCATCAAAATTATTGTTTCATCATTTTCATAATTTTTCATATCTATTATGCCTCACTAGGTATCCTTAAAAATACCAAACTAACTCTGTTTGCCCTAAAATTTTAACCACATCCTCTTCCACATATTTGTGACCTAGAAATAAACTTTTCATATTTATTTCCTTTAATTACATATTTATGCTATTTTTCTGAGTTAAAATAGTTATTTTGCATTTCTGTGTTGCGGCAAAGTGCCTAAATTAACTCAAAACATCACAAAATTTAACGGACATGTTAAACAAGGATTAAGCTACCTTTGTAACCTTATACAAGCCTAACATGTGTAAAAAGAGGTTGTTACACATCTCAAAGTCATTTTGCATAATATTGACAAATTCCTTACAAAAAGAGTTATTAGTAGCACCAAATATTATATTATCAATATATATTTGAACAAGAAGTATGTCATATTTTTTATGCTTGATGAAAAGAGTAGTGTCAACCTTTCCCCTAGAGAATCTTTTTTCCAAAAGGAACTTGTTCAACCTTTTATACCAAGCCTTAAGAGTTTGTTTTAAGTTATACAAGATCTTTTTCAATTTAAAAACATGGTTGGACAGTTCAAAGTTTTCAAAACTAGGAGGTTGTTTCACATACACCTCTTCTTGTATAAAACCATTTAAGAAAGCACTTTTGACATTCATTTAAAAAAGCTTGAAATCCATGATGTATGCATATGCAAGTAGCATTCTTATGGCTTCTAATCTATCTATGGTAGCATATGTTTCTTCATAATCTATGCCTTCTTCTTGATTATAACTTTTAGCAACAAGCCTAGCTTTGTTTCTTATTATTAAGCTTGGTTCATCAAGTTTATTCCTAAAGACCCATTTGGTGCCAATTATGAGATGATCATTAGGCCTTGGAACTAATTACCAAACATGATTTCTCTTAAATTGGTTTAGTTCATCTTGCATGGCCAAGATCCAATGTTCATCATTAATGGTCTCATCTATGTCTTTCACGGCTATGCAGAGAAAGAAAATGAAGAAGAGAAAAAGGGAAAGAGGGAAAGAGGAAGGGAAGAAGGAAAGATCAAAGGCCAATGAATCAACTAAGGTGTGTTTGTTATTTCTTTCCCTCTCATTTTCATCTCTTGTTTCTTAGTTTGGTTGATGGAGAGAAAGTGGGGTTGGGTAAGAAAAATGAGATTTGATGTTAGTTTTATATTTCTAAGGATGAATTGAGATTGGTAGTAGCTTATTTGATACTTAGAGACTAGTTTTGGTCTCCTAGAACTCATAGTTTGTGATTGAGCTTTAAGTTGAGAAAAAAGGTTTTGATTTGAAGTTTTGAGTTTGAGTTATGATTAGTTGAATCAATAGGTTGTAAAAAGAGTTACAATAAGTTTATAGTCCTAAATTGGTGTTAGAGATCACATAGAAACTAATCTTGAATGATTGGGAGTGAGAATTGTTCCTTTGGAACAATTCTTAGATTCTGTAGAATCCAGTGACAGCCGGTAGAAATGGTTGCATAACTTAAGCTACAGACATCGATTTGACCTAATTCAAGTGGAATTTGAAAGTTAAGACATAAGGCTTAATGTGATAAAAATGTCAGAATTTTAGATCAAGCTAATTAGTACCAGTTTCTGTTTGAATTCGAGACAGACTCTGCAAAAAAGGCATTATGGCAGCTAGTAAACCAGATTGCGTAATTCCTTGCTCTGATGTCGTATTTGTATGAAACTTATGGCATTTGAAAGCTAACATGCAAGGCTAATCCACTGTTAAATTTCAGAATGTTAGCATTTTTCGTTTGTTCCCAGTTTCATTTTAAAGTCAGGTCATTTTCGGGTAAAATAGAGAATGCCCTGTTTTAGCTTCTATAAAATGTCGCATAACTTTGGCTACACTTATCCAAATGAAGTGAGGTTTGTGGCATTTGAAAGATATGAGGGAAGTCTACTTCCTCATAAAATTTTAGAATTTTAGAAGTCAGGATGCACATTTGTTGCAGTCATGAAGAACAACTTTTTTAGGCGAAAGTTGAGGTGTTTTTGAGAAAGTTTGGGTCCTAGAAACTTTAGTAGCTTCTTTAATAGTTGAAGTTGAGTTATAAAAGTGTAATAAGAGTTTCATAGTGCCTAATTAGCAAGACTTGAGTGGCATAGTGCCTAGCTAGCAAAAGTGAGGGCCATAGTGCCTAGATAACAAGAGTGAGGGACCTAGTGCCTAGTTAGTAAAAATTGAGGACTACAGTGCATGAAAGCTCTCAGAGAGTTAAGGTAGGTTACAGGAGGTTGCATATTCCTTCCTTACCTGGTAGGTTACAAGAGATTACATATTCCCTCCTTACTAAGAGGAAGAGCTAGTAGTGCAAGGACAGACTTGGTATAAAGTTTATATGATGTAAGAGTTAGACATAACACCATATCAGCACACATACTCATGCATATATACACTTGTTATTCCTAAGAAAGGATAAGAAAAGATGAGGAAAGGGCCCATTCACAGTTTAGAAACATTTGAGAAGGTGAGTTAAGGAGATAACAGATTCCCTCCCCACTACAAAGAGGAATAGCAAGTTCATGACATCAATGACATTATTCATGATATTATACTAACACAACTCGCATTACATCATATTCATACATCGTAGCATAACATATGTATTTTTAGGAAGCTGTATGGGTGGTTGTCTTATCATGCACTTCTAGGCAGCTATATGGGCGGTTGCCTTATCCTTTGTATGAAATAGTTTAGAGTTATGACTAAATTGAGAACATTACATAGAGAGAGAATGTACATGCTCCTAGAGTATTGAGCAGCGATTTGACGACCTATAAAGATTTATTTATGAAGTTTATGATTGAGTAATGACTAATAGCTTGATTGCTAGTTATAGTTTCATTTTAGATATTTATGGGTTGTATATTGTTATACAACTGCTGGTATTGGTATACTTATACTAAGAATTGTAAAATTCTCTCCCCGTGTGTTCCATGTTAAATCCATGTTGTAAAAGAAAAAGATGTATGTGTTAGTTTTACTTTATGTCAAATAAGACAAAGTTGTGTATATAAGTGGATATTGCTTCCACAAGGCTCTCCATGATGATTTATTTATATAAATATTATGGATTACTTTAATGAATAAGTTATAAGTAGCATAACTAATACTGTTTATCTAGGTATATGTTTGATATACTAGGATTTCAGTATTAGGATGCTACATCACCTATCACCTTGTCAAGAGGATGCTATCTTGATGTCCTCCATTCCTTAGGTAGATCTATGATTTCTGAATCCTCTTGCCTTGGGGAATCAAAGGTTCTCTCTTCTTGCTTCTTGGACTCTTTCTCTTGATTCTCCAAATGTGTTTTTGCCAAGATTTTTGCAACATCATCAACAAACTCTTTTCTTGCTCCATTTGGGGTAGTTTCATCAAAATCAACATGTATTAATTCTTCAACAGTCATAGTTCTCTTATTATAAATTCGAAAGGATTTACTACTGAGTGAGTAACCAATAAATATTCCCTCATTGGATTTAGCATCAAACTTGCCTAGGTTATGTTTTCCATTGTTTAAAACAAAGCATTTGCAACCAAAGACATGAAAATGGAAAATGTTTGGTTTCCTTCCTTTGTATAGTTCATAGGGGGTTTTCTTTAAAATAGACCTTATTAGAGCCCTATTCATAACATAGCAAGCGCTACTTACCGCATCTACCAAAAAATACTTAGGAAAGCTTGTTTCATTGAGCATAGTTCTTGCTAACTCTTCTAAAGGTCGATTTTTTCTCTCAACCACTCCATTTTGTTATAGAGTTCTAGGAGTAGAAAAATTATGCTCAATGTCATTTTTATTGCAAAACATTTCAAATTCATGATTTACAAATTTCCCACCATGATCACTTCTTATGGATACAATGCTACAATTCTTCTCATTTTGAATAACCTTTGCAAGTTTTCTAAAAACATGAAAGACATCATTCTTATGAGCAAGGAAAAGAGTCCATGTAAATCTAGAGTAATCATCCACAATCACAAAATGATAGTAGTTGCCCCCAAAGTTGATAGTTCTTGCTGGTCCAAAAAGATCCATGTGCAAAAGTTATAAAGATCTAGTAGAAGAAATAACATTTTTAGCTTTGAAAGAAACCTTTACTTGTTTACCTTTTTGACATGCATCACAAAGTTTATTTTTCTTAAATTTGAGCTTTGGAAGACTAATCACTAAATCTTTAGAAACAAGTTTGTTTAGGTGACCCATATAAATGTGGGCAATTCTCCTATGTCATAGCTATGAATCATTCTCTTTACTCATAAGATATCTTGTATTTTGAGAGATAATATCATTAAGGTTAATCATATATATGTTATCAATTCTATGACCAACAAACTTAACTTGCTTGTCATCCTTACCCTCAATTATGTAATAATTAGAATCAAATATAACTCTATTATCTTTATCATATAATTGACTAATGCTTAGCAAGTTGTGTTTGAGTCATTCTACATACAAGACATTATCAATTGAAGTGGATGAATTCTTACCAACTTTTCCAACTCCAGGGATCCTTCCTTTATTATTGTCCCCATATGTGACATGACCATACTTCTTTGGTGCAAGAAAGGAGAACTTATAGTCATCACCCGTCATGTGCTTGGAGCATCCACTATCAAGATACCAATTTGAGCTCTTGGACTTCAAGCACACCTACAACATATATTCAAATTTTAACCTTTGGTACCCAAATTTTCTTGGGTCCTTGTGTGTTAGATTGAGGCAAGGTACCCTTAGGAACCCAAACCATTTTAGTTCCAACCTTGGTGTTTATGTTCTTCCTAACATTGCATGTAGATGCACTATACTCTTTCCTCCCACAATGAAAGCATTTGATAAAGGGGCTACTTGATGTACTTGAAGAAACAAAGAAATTCTTATAAGACTTTTGTTGGTTATTGGGATTATACCCCAAACAGGCTTTTTGAAAAATACATCTTTGTTTTCCTAGTAACATATTCAAGTTGTCTCTTCCAAAGGTAAATTTTGCAAGACTATTTTTGAAATCTTCAATCTCTTTTTCAAAAGATTTACATGACGAGCAAGGTAATTGAATGGATGCATTGTCATTTGAGGAACAAGTTATGCATGATGAGTTAGCATCAATAAGTCCGAGAGTCTTGTTCTCAATTTTGAGTTTATCAATCTCCATGTTTGAAATAGAAACTTTGTTTATCAATAAAGAGATTGTTTTGTTGGAAGATAAAACCATTTTTGTGAGCCTCAAGGATTCATCATGCAATTCTTGAAAATCATCTTGTAATTCATTATAGGAGGCTGAAGAGTCTAGGTTTGAAGAAGTTACCTCAATGTCACTCTCCTCTCCTTATTCTCATTGAGCTATGAGACATAGATGAGCTTCCTCATTTTTCGAGCTATCGGTGGAATCCATATCATTGTCCTCTCATGCTATGTAAGCCCTTCTTCCTTTCCTTTCTTTAGAAGGTCTCTTCTCAAACTTCTTCGTCTTCTTTAGATACACGGGACATTCTATTTTCATGTGTCCCCGTTTTTCGCATTCATAATATGTTGGAGTTGATGAGATTCCTTCCCATTTATAATAGGTCTTCTTAGGAAGGAAATGTGGCTTTCTTTGAATTCCTTTCTTCTTAAGAAATCTTCCAAACTTTCTCATAAGAAGACTAAGATTTTCTTCATTTAGCTCAAGGTTTCCTACTCCATTCTTCATCATCATCTTCAACTGTGGAGGAGGTGGCTTTGAGTGTAATCCTCTTTTTATTCGTATCATGCTTCTTATGTTGATTGAGCCTATTTAGCTCCAATTTCTGCTCTTGGAGTTTCCCAAATAGAGTGGCTAGAGACATTATTGATAAATCCCTTGATTCCGCATTAGCCGTTACTTTGGGTTGCCAATTCCTACTCAAACACCTCAAAACTTTGTTAATAAGATCTTTATTAGGAAAAATCTTTCCCAATGAAATAAGATGAATTACAATGTGTATAAATCTCTTTTGCATTTCTTGAATGATTTCTCCTTGATTCATTTTGAACAATTCATACTCATGAGTGAGAGTGTTTATTCTTGATCATTTTACTTCACTTATACCTTCATGTGTTACTTATAAAATATCCCACATTTCTTTGGCGATCTTACTATTTGATACCCTAAAGAATTCATCATACTCCAAGAATGTGGTGATGATGTTGACTCTCAAATTGTATTGAACCTTCCTTTTGTCCTCATCGGTCCATTCACTTCTTGGTGCATTAGTTCTCACACCATCAATAGTACGTGTGGAAATAAAAGCACCATTTTTAACGGTATCCCACACATCTAAATCAATAGCTTCAATAAAAATTTTCATCATTTCTTTCCAATAGGCATAACCATCCCCATTGAAATAGAGGGTCTATTTATAGAAGAACTTTCGGAAGAAAAACCATTTGAAACCACTTCTCTTGAAGCTGCTAAGCTCTTTATACAAGAGTCTAACTCTGATACCACTTGTTACCAAGTGGCCTTAATACCCAAGAGGGAGGTGAATTGAGTTTATAAAATATTTTCACACATCTCTTTAAAAACACTTAATTATCAATTTTCGTTGAAGCTATTGAATGATAGAATTGAATGGATAGATAAGATAAAATCCTTTCACTCAATAAGACAGCCAAGCAAGATAGTATTCAAATAATGCCAATAAAATAGTGCACAATAGTAAAGAGTTGAGTTTAGAGAATCAAACACAAGATTTATCCTAGTTCAGCCACCAATCCACTTGTGACCTATGTCCAGTCCTGAAGTAATCACTTAAGATTTTTCACTATATCTTCAAGCTTCAACAGGTGCTTGATGACCTTTACAAACTTGACCACTCAACGCACCTTGGGATACCTCACCCTTTGTGCTTGAGCCTATTCTTTCAAGGGATACATCACCTTACAACTTTGAAGGATGCCTCACACTCTCTTTTGCAATTTATACAAAGTATGAATGATAAGAAATTCTCTCAAGAGTGGATAATACAAATTGAAGCTTATGAGTATCAAGGATTCACACTTATAATGCCCAAAAATAGAGGATTGATTGAAAATGATAGTAAAACGCATATTAATGCTCAACCAAGGTTTTCAGATGGATTGTCTAACCTCCATAAATGCCCAACAACTTATATTTATAATCCATTAATGAAAAGAGCCATTGGAGAGGTGGTTGGGAGCATTAATGGTAGCAAACTAGTCGTTATTTCCTTTTCTGGTTCATTCTTTTATTCGAATAACAACTTTGTTATTCGAATAAGGCTTCAAATAACATGAAAGCAATTTCGCCTCTAGATCGTGTTATTCGAATAACATATGTGTTATTTGAATAACCCACTTAAAATCTATTTTTCTGAAAAAGCTTGTTATTTAAATAACATATGTGTTATTTGAATAAACTATTTAAACTTTGATTTCTGGAAAACGTGTTATTCGAATAACCATTACGCTCCAAGTTGGATTTAAACCCTTATTCGAATAAAGCAAAACTTTATTTGAATAAAGCTTATCAAGATGGAAGATTTGGCATCTCCGACTTTGGTTATTCGAATAAGGAAACCCTTATTTGAATAAACCATTTGAAAATCACTTCTTATAGCTTTTAAACATTGTCAGATGATTCTAAATGATCTTATAAGCTTTTGGCCACTTAAAGATTGTTTCTTTGAAAACCAAAAACCATTTTGAAGCCTTAAAAACATGTGTGCTATTTGAGTTCTTTGAAAATGTTATTTATAGAGCATTAGTGTGAACCTTTTATACCTTTACAAAATGATCTAAGTCCTAAAAATAATTCTTAAAAGTCTTGGACTTGATCTTGCAACATCTTCATGTTTGTTATCATCAAAACAAAGTCCTTCATAGGTCAATAGCCAATCACAATATCTCTTAAGAATACTTTAATATACCATAATTAAGTTTCCTAACTTCCATAAGTATTATAATAAATCATGGGATTCATCCCAACCCTAGTTTTATCAATATCATAAAGTTCCATATCTTAGTAAAGTCAATCTAGTATTAAAACATCCACTCAGTGTACTTAAAAATACTAAACTAACTCAGTTGACTCTAAAAAATTAACTACATGAGATTTCACTCATTTGTGACCTAGAAACAAATTCTCCATATTTATTCTCATTAATTAAGTAGTTTAAGTCATTTCCTGAGCTAGTAACAATTATTTTTCACATATAGTGTTACTGGAAGTAACTAAACTAACTCAGAAAGTCATAAAATTAAACAGGCTTGTTAAGCAAGTATTATGCTACCTATGTAACCATATACAAGTTTACAACGATTAACAGGATATTACATTTCTCCCCTCTTTTTTAAAATTTTTCTCCCAAAATTGTTTACCTCATATAAACAACTGTGGGTAGTCTTGTTGCATGTGGGACTCCAACTCCCATGTAGCTTCCTCAAAACCAGCTCCATCCTAAAGAACCTTCACCAAAGGAATTTGCTTACTTCTAAGCTCTTTGACCCCTCTGTCCACGATCCTTACCAGTTACATTTCATATGACAATCATCCTTTAACTGGATAGATTCATTTCTTATGACATGTGAAAGATCTGAATTGTAATTTCTTAGTTGTGACACATGAAAGACATTATGAAGGTTTGACAAGTTGGGAAGAAAGACTATTTGATAGGCTACAAGTCCAATTCTCTTTAGGATTTGGTAGGGACCAATGAAATGAGGATTTAACTTCTGTGTTCTCAATGCTCTACTTATCTCATTTCCACTTAGGGATTTCTAAGGACTGTAGAGGTCCGGAGGGTCTTTGGTGTTCTATCTTGACTTTTTGACAAGTTAGGCATGTAGATACAAACTCTACTATGTCCTTCTTCAATCCAAACCACTAAAACATCTTCCTTAAATCTTGGTACATCTTAGTAGCCCCGGGATGGATGGTGTAATGACTTCAGTGAGCCTCTTCAAGGATCTGTTCCTTAGTTTCAGATTCATTTGGAATGCAAGTCTACTCTAAACTTAATCATTCCATTATCCTCCATATTAAACTCTTTCGGGTTTCCTAAGAAGATTTAAAGTCTCTTCTTCCTTTTGTGTTTCTAAGATTTGATTCTTCAAGTCATTAACTATGACCACTTTACTCACACAGAGACTATGTGGTAACACATTCACTGCAAAACTCAAATCTCTAAAACTTTCAAGAAGTTCACTCTCCTGAATCATCATTTGAGACACATATAGGGATTTCTTACTTAGTGCATTGGCCACTACATTGACCTTACCCGGATGGTACTTCAGCTCAAAGTCATAATCCTTTAAGAATTCCATCCATCTTCTCTACCTCATGTTCAGCTCTTTCTGATCAAACAAGTACTTTAAACTCTTATGATCACTGAACACCTCAAATTGGACTCCGTACAAGTAATGTCTCCAAACCTTTAAGGCAAACACCACTGCAAATAACTCCTGATCATGAATAAGGTAGTTCTCCTCATGCGGCTGCCTCGATGCATAGGCAACTACTCTCTTATATTGCATCAGAACACACTCTATGCAACACCTTGAAAATTCATATTTTATTTATTTCAGGCGATTCTTAATTATTTTGAATAATCCGACTCGACTTCTGTGAATTTTATAATTTTTGTGATTTTTAAGAATTTTCAGAAATTTTTATGTTTTTTTATTTAATATTATTTTGGGACTATTTACGAGCCTTCGTATTTTATTTCTTTTTGAAAATCCTTAATGATTTTTACTAATCCGACTTGATTTTCGTAAGTTTTATAATTTTTATGATTTTATGGATGATTATGAAATTTTTATATTTCTCTGATTGTTTTTGGGTTGTCTGTGAGCCCAGGTGGCCTTACGTGGGCCCAAGTGGGTCTGAAAAGTGAAAATTTTTCTACGGATAGAAAAATTTGTACTGTTTAGACAGAGACGGGAGATCTTACTAAACCTAAATCCGAAAACTATTTTTTTCAAATTTTCTTTTACTGTGTTTTATACTGTATTTAATTATCGGGTGATAAAAATACAGTAAAAATATTATTCGTAGGGTAATAGCAGATAAAAATAAAAATTATACTGTGTAGTCAACAAAGAGGGCTTGACTTTGATTTGACCATTGGATGAGAAGACTTAGTTTGAATATCAACAATTGATCTAATCAACATTTGAGAAACAAACTTAATAAAGAAGCATTGGATGATCACCATTGATTTAATCAATGGTGTGAGAGTAAACTTAGTTAGGAAGCTTTGGATATCCACCATTAATTTAATCTACGGTGGAGATTTGGTCTTTTAAAATGGTTATGACTAATTATGACCCTTGGATTTAAAGTATGAAGGAGTAATCTTGACCTTTCATTTTTGGAGATGCATCTAATGGCTAGGATTTCAAGGAGGAAAGATCTAATGGCCTAGATTAAGTTTTCTAACTTAAAGTCTACCTCAATCCTAACCATTGAACTAATCAATGGTTAGGAATGCTTCAAATAATGGCTATTGAAATTGGTCACTCAAGGAGAATGCATGAAGAGGGGGGGACAGTTTTTGGTGTTGTCTTAGGTGCTAAAGCAAAGTTTGAAGACCATTATTAGTTGTCTTAGTCATTATTGATCATTATTGATCATTTCCTTCAACAAAGCTCTTCAAAATTTTCTCTCCTTTCTCCTTAAAGCTAGCTCACGGCCAAGCACCCATACTCCATCTTTCATCACTCTTTAATTTCAAACAACCTTATTTCTTGAACCCTTGCCTTATTCTAAGTAACTTTCATGTTGGAGACTTTCTCTAAATCATTCATTTTCAAGGATTTTCTTCAAGAGCAAAGTTATAGGATTTTTATGGTGAAGTGTAAGGAAACTTCATTTCTTCTTGCTTTTTCATGTTCTAAACCATGTTTGATCTATGGTTCCTCTTATTCAAGCTTAATATACTAATTTCTTTGTGTTTGTTTTATGTTTAAGAAACTTTTGTTGGTGGAGATCTTGATCAAAGTGCAAAGCAAGGAGCTTTTTGTGGATCTTCAAGAGGTAAGAGGGAGATCCATCTCACCAACCAAGTATGGTGGTGAGAGATGGTTTGGTATTTGATGGATGGTGAATCCATGTGAGGATTCATATCCATGGTCATGTAATTATTTGTGGGTGTTTATGTGCTTTGATTATTTGCTTATGTTTGATATGCTTTGCATAATTTATTTGTGTTTATATGTTTAGTATGATTTATTGCTTTTATGGTATGCTTGAAATATAATATGTTGATTATATGTGATGTATGCCATAAAAAATTGTTGGAAAGAAAAACAATTTTTGGTTCCAAAGACCATGAGGATTTTGGCCTCTACACCTCAAAATAGGTGTTTACAAATTAATATTTTCATGAATGGTAAAATTGGATGTTTAGAAAAGTAAGGAAAATAAACAAAGGGTTTGTTTTCAAAGAATAAGTGTTCACAGTTTTTGAAGGATGTTTTTGAATCAAAAGATTCTAAGTATTTTATTAATCATGAATTTTGATTTTAAGGATTTGTAAAGAAAATGAAAATGAAAAATGAACAAATGATTTGATTTCAAAGACCAAGTGTTCACGGTTTTTTTTTAAAGAAATTTTAATGGCTTTATTTGTGTAAAAACAAGAATGGTACTTAATTGATTTAGAAGGAAAAATATTTGATAGCCATTGGAACCATGTACCATGGTTTTTTTTTAGAGATTGGAATAGTTTTGGTTTTATGAAACAAAATGATTTCAAAGTGGAAACAAAGTGTTTGAACAAAATGTTTTAGTACAAGAATTAAAGAAAATGAAAACAAGGTGTTTTGTTACTTGAAAGATAGATTTTTGTTTATGAAAGACAAAAAGAGGTTGAAAGTATTTGAACCTCAATTTATTTTGAAGAGAATTGATTTTAAAATTGATTTGAGAAAAATGGAGAATATAATAGTGATTTGATATTTTCTAATGTATAACTCATCCTTTAGGTTTTGAAGTGATAAGGAATTTTAAAGATTTGAAAACATTGATTTACATCAATGGAAATGGTGAAATTGTGGAATTTATTACGAAAAGGATTTCTTGAATATGGAAATGTGGAAAATGAAGTACGAAGTCATATTATTATGAGAAAGGTTGAAATGGAATTTTTGAAGGTTGAGAAATATTTTTCGTCATGGAATTATGGTGAAAAACGATTTACATAACTTAAAAACGTAATTTTTAAGCTACGCGATTTGAAAAATGTTAAAATATTTCTACGCAGTTTGGAAAGCGTTTAAATATTTCAAAAATGATAGAAAATGGTTTACGCGACTTAAAAGAATGATTTTTAAGTTACGCGATTGTGAAAATGGTGGAAAATCGCTACGCGATTTGAGAAACGTGTAAATATTTTTACGTGATTGAGAAAACGTTGAAAAATCAATACGTGATTTGAAAACGTAACAGAAATGTTGCGAAATTGTGAAAACGTAACAGAAATGTTGCGCGATTGTGAAAACGCGACAAAAGTGTTTTGCGACTATGAAAATGCGATAATATGATTTCGCGATTGAATATACAGTATGATTACTGTTGGGCCAGTGTGTGGACCCTGATTATGAGATTATGAAATTGAACTAAGAATGGACCAGTGTGTGGACCTTGAATACAAAATTGTGAATTTGAACTGAGAATGGTTCATTTTACATGCATGGACTAGTGTATGAACATTGTATGAGAAAATGATGAATTTTGTCTGTGATTGGTATTTGGTACATTTTATATACATTGAAAAGATATGCCTGTGATTGGCATTTGGTGCATTATACATGCATTGAAAAAATATGCATTATGGCATATGATGAAATTGAAAGATATGTATTGAGGCATATGATGAAATTGAAAAATATGCATTGTGGCATATCATGAATTTAAACAAAATTGCATTGAACGAAAATTAATAGCTAATGCTATTGTGACCTTTCTGGTTGAAGAGGGAATGAGAATTAATAGTGAGGTCTATGATGGATCTTGGGGGCATCGAAGCGCGGTGGTTGACCAGTGGACATTTGTCTATGGGCTAAGGTTGGACCATGTGCCACTTGGCGATGCAGTTCGTTGCAACGCATTGACGATACCCGACAATAACACGATTCTTTTCGACGACCAGGAGATTGTCTTTGGGCTAAGGCTAACAATTAACCAGAGCATTCTTCTCGAAATTGTGAAAACCTCCATGGAGTAGGACATTGAGTCTACATGCATAGCATATACATCATTATTGAGCATTGGTTATGATAATTGAACTGTTGAATACTTGAATAATATTGAGGGCATTATCATAAATATTGCATATGAATTTCTAATTGAGGAATATTGGATGATGATGATGATAAATAATGTTAATGGCATTATTATAATTATTATTATTTTATACATTATGATGATGACATAATTGTAATTATGGTATGATATATTTGTATGGTATGTTGTTTGTGTTATCTCTGTGCTACTATGTTGGTATTGACGTAGGTGATCTCACCTCTTTATTATATTGTTTTGTTGTGTTTTGTATTGTTAAAAATTAAATAGTAGATGGAACGAGTTTCTTAGACGTGAATGGAGGCAAACAAATCTGAGTTCGGTGACAACATCAAGGAGTAACCATTCTGGATTCATCGGTGTGCAGTTTTGAGGAGGAACAAATATATGACGCGTCAAGATGGATACAAGGCAGAATAAGTATGTTGAGTATTTATCGTTAGTGTTTTACCGTGCTATTGAGTAGGACCCGTCATGGGGTTTGCTACTATTTAAAATTGAGTTTGTAAGTATTATGTATCCTAAATAACTATTAAATATTATGTGGTGTCAGTAATATATGTTAATCAATTTAAATCTATTTTTTAACATTACTTATAAATATCAATAAATTTATATTACCGTGAAAAGAAATTTTACAACCCACGTTTATAACTCAAACCTTTTATGAATTGATTTTCAAATTATAAGTTGGTAGTCGGAAATGTGATGCCCTATGGGGGGTGTTACACACTAAACCCATCTTTGAAGCGTCACAATACACCTCAAAGTTCTCCAGAAGATCCAGAATTACCAACATCGGTGTAGTGGTAAACCTCAACTTTAACTCTTGGAAACTATTCTCATAATTTTGAGTCCATTCAAAAGTACTACCTTTCCTAGTCAGTCTAGCCAAGGGTAGCGCTAATTGAGAAAATTCCTTTATGAACCTCCTATAGTACCCTGCCAGGCCTATGAAGCTTCTGATCTTGGTCACAGTGGCGGGTCTCTCCCACTGTACCACTGCCTCAACCTTACTTGGGTCGACTGAAATCCTACCCGGAGACATCACATAGCCCAAAAACTTCATTTACTTATGTTAGTCATGGCAACCATCACCCAAGATGGGGGTAAATTTGGTAATTACAAATTTTAAAACACATTTGAGAAATTAAGCATTTTGAATAACTCAATTAATAAATGCAACGAAATAAGTTTAACAAAGGTTCAACTATTAAAGATTTCACAAATACTACTTGGGCTATAGGATAAATCAAGTAAATAAGCTAGATATCAAATTCAACTCAAGCATATATAATTAAGGCACAAATGTAAAGAGATAGAGTTGAGAAGATCAAACATAAGATTTATCCTAGTTCAGCCACCAATTCACTTGTAGCCTACGTCCAGTCCTCAAACAATCACTCGAAATTTTTCACTATATTTTCAAGCTTCAATAGGTGCTTGACAACCTTTAGAAAATTAAGCATTCAACTCCTTGGGATGCCTCACCCTTGAGCTTGAGCCTTTTCAAACAAAGGGATGTCTCACCCTTTACAATTTGGAGGGATACATCACCCTCTTTACCAACAAGGGATACCTCACCCTTACAACTTTGAGAGATACCTTGCCCTCTTTACAAACAAGGGATACCTCACACTTTTCTCTAGAGGGATACCTCACCCTCTTACATTGGTTTCAAGATGAAGAGAAAGATTAGAAACTCTCACAAGAGTAGATATACAACTTGAAGAACAAAATATGGATGATAAGAAACTCTCTCAAGATTGGATAATACAACTTGAAGCTCTATGGGTATCAATGATTCACACTTCAAAGCTCAAAATATGATTTTAATGATTCAAGAATCAAGTATAGTGTTCTTGTGTTTCTTAAGATGTAAATGTTTCAAATATCACTTATATATAGAGCACAAATGATAAAATTGCCGTTGGTAGTGTTTAGAAATGATTTTTTATGAAAACTAATTGTTTACAATCGTTAGAAACATTTCTGGGCACTTGGTAATCGATTACACACTTCTGGTAATCGATTACATGGCTTCTGTCAACGTTGTAATCGATTACAGGACTTGTGTAATCGATTACAACATTTCTAGTTTTGAAAGCTGACTTTAAAAGGTCATAACTACTTCATTTCTTATCCGATTAAAGCAAATGACCAGTCATTGGAAAGATCTTTGAGTCTATTTTCAAATGAAAAAAGTTTCACAACAAAACTCAAAGTATTTTGAGAGTTATGATCAAAAGATTGACTAAAGGTCAGTTTTTCAAAACTCAAACTTGACTATATTTTATAGTTTAAAGCAAATGGTCATAACTTCTTCATTTCTTATCTGTTTAAAGTAAATGACCACTCATTGGAAAGATATTTGAGTCTATTTTCATATGAAATAAGTTTCATAACAAAAATCAAAGTATTTTGAAAGTTATGATCAAAATAGTAACTGAATGTCAGTTTTGCAAAACACAAACTTGGCTATTTTTCAAAGGTTTGAACTACCACCAAGACTAACTTTCCAAAAACAGTTTGTTGGGCATTAAAACATGTAAGAAACACTTTTTAAAGATGTTAAAACATATTTGAGCTTAGTGTGATTCCTTTTTACCTTTACACAAGATCTAAGTCCTATAAGCTATTCTTGAAGAACCTTGGGACTTGATCTTTTGCCATCATCAATTCTTGATGTAATCCAAGCTTTCAAAAATTTATTTTCTTCAAATCTTGCAAATGCTTGGAACATCTTATCATTCTCATTCTTCTTGAGTTGAGCATGATTGTGATCTTTTGCTTTCTTGTCGCAATACTCACTCTTGATACTTGGACAATCCTACAAAGTATTACTCACTTAACACAAGCATAGTTAGTCTAAATTCATAACTCAATATCTTCATATGCATGATATAATATATCTCATTAAGCACATCTATGTAATATGATCAATATTCTTTTGTAATGTATTTGTCATCTATTAAGCTCATTTATGAAGCATAAGCATAATTCTTTTTATCTTGTATTTGTCATCATCAAAACTTAACATATTAAATCATTGAGGCAGAGACAATGCTATAGCTTAAGCCAGAACTCACACTTAGATAGTTTAGCGAATGACCTCTTCTCCTGAAACGTTTCCAAAACTACCCTTACGTGTTGTTCATGCTCCTCCATTGTCTTAGAATAGATTAGGATATCATTTATAAACACTACTACAAATTAATATAGGTAGGGTCTAAAGATCCTATTCATGTAATCCATGAACACCGCTGGTGCATTTGTCAACCCAAAGGACATCACAAGGTACTCATAATGTCTATACCTAGTTCTAAAAGTGGTTTTAGGGATATCCTCTTCCCAAACCCTTATCTAATGATACCTAGATCTAAGATCAATCTTTGAGAAAATTGAAGCTCTTCTCAATTGATCCATTAGATAACCTATCCTAGGCAACGTATACTTATTTTAATGGTTACCTTATTCAATTGCATGTAGTCAACACAAAGCCTCATGGTACCATCATTCTTTTTCACTAATAACACAAGTGCTCCCCCAAAGGGAAACACTTGGTCTTATGAATTATTTGTCCAACAATTCCTCGATTTGCTCCTTGAGTTTCGCTAACTCTAACGATGCCATCCTGTAGGGTGTTATAGATATAGGTCCCATCCCAGGAACTAAATTTATAGTGAACTCTATTTCTCACTCAGGTGGTGTAACACCCCTTTGGAGGATGTCACACATAAAATAAAATAAAATAAATAGAAATAAAATCTACCCAAGTTGCGGAATATTTGTTAAAATTATTACGGGTTGTAAAAATAATTCCTGATAAACAGAAATATGTAATAAAAAGATAATGCGGAAAATACGAAATAAAAAAAAACATCATCACTAATAATATACATATGGTTAAGTTATAAACTGTACATATAATTTACAACTAAGACTACAACTATTTAAACAAAAACAATACTCTCGAAAGAAAGCAATAAAAGAGTTAATATATACAGACATACGCTGACGCGCCCAAAAAAAACATCATGATTATTTAATCCTCTGATGGATCACTCTCGGTGTGAAAATGATCATCAGGAGATAAATATCCCTGATGTCTCGACACACGGCGATAACGGGATCGCGCAGTCGACACGATCCTTATCTCACTAGGCTCAGGGTTTTCAGCACCCCAATAACGCCTAATGGATAAGGGTAACTCTAAGTGCAGAAATAACGTCGTCGTCGCAATCGGATCTCCATCAAACTGATGACGTAGAATCACGGTCATACGTCCAGCATAGGTAACAGAAGCACGATCTCCTCGTAAATGCCAAGCCAGATCACCTCCATGGAATATCAGCTCTATGAATCCCGAAAATCCTGGCGTCGCCATCCCCACAATCAATCCAGAGGATATGGATGATCGGATGGTTCTTGATCGTAAACCGATCGTCGGTGCCTAAAACTCTACCTCCTTTTCACACAGTTCTGTCGATCTCCCTCTTCCTCAGGGTACACAACCTCAAGAGGTTGTTCCTCTTCTTCCTCTTCAAACTCTTTACCGCATAAAATAAATAGACAATAGACACATACAATAAAGAGGTAAGACAACATAAAATCATCACAACATGGCAAATAAGAAGACGACAAATAACTACTACACATTTTATACAATACGAAGAAGCTATAACAGTAATACATATTAAATATCCTAGTGTTTCAGAATATCACAGATATAACACAAATAAAGAAAATCACACAGATAAATCAATCTCACAGATAAGATAAGATAAGAAACAGACAAAAAAATTATCAGATAAATACAAATAGAGAAAATGTAAAAACATCCAAGATATTACCAGATAAAGATAAATAGAGAAAATGGAATATTATCCAAGATATACTCAAATACACCAAAACACAACCCTACTCCATGGAGCTAAACCCAAACAGATATCGAGAGAATGACTTGCAAAATCTATTAGTACCACGGCTGCCCAACCAACTATTACGCGATCACACGTTGCGTCAATAGCCTACGACACTTTGGAATCCACCATCCAGCGTAGTATAGTTCACGGTCTCCGTTGTGGCACTATAGGCAATGTACTACTAGACTTTACAAACCTCGATTAAATATAGTGAATGTCGAGTACGTTAGTGTGCTATCGGTTTACCACGGCCCGGAGCTACCAACTGTCACATGTGGGATCCCGTACACTAAAGTCTCCAAGTTTATTAGAACAATAAACTACACTACACTTATCGCATCGACAACACGATGTGATTCGTCTCATCAACCCAAAACACCAAAAATCGGTATAAAGACAAAACATAATTCCAAATATATGAAATTACGAAAATGCCCTCAAGATAAGAATATATGCCCTCAATGGCGTAAAAGCTTCATGCGGGTTCACTTTTTCCCGACAAAGATAATAACCTCAAAAGCACATGTACGGGTTCACATTTTCCCGACAGGCGAAAAATAAATACGGTAGCGGTCAATCGCGTAGAAATTTTATCGCGTTTTTGAAATCTCGTCGTTTTTACAAACGTTTAAAAATCGGGTAAAGATATTTTTCTGTTTTTAAAATCGCGTAGCATTTTTTAATACGTTTTCTCAATCGCGTAGGATTTTTAAATCATTTTCTTATTCGAATGCTTTTAAAATTACCATTTAAACAGATAGAAATAATATTTAGTACATTTAAACTACGTAGAATAATTTTTCATACCGTATACTGTCATTGAGATATTTTTACTATCTTATAGGTTCATTTTTACTAAAAATTGACAGTATTTTGTTTAGAAACTTATAATAATGGTTTTCTAAATTTTCCATAAAATTTCTATTTACCTAATTTTTAACCATTTCATTAAATATTTTTTTTTTGAAATCTCTAACATGCTTCAAAACCAAAAGTGAGCTATATGTTAGAAAATTTCTTAACATTACTGTATTTCCTTCCTAATGATAAAATTATAAATTTTAACCCTTTAGACTTACTTCTAATCAATTGGTTCCTCCATAAATCATTACAGAAAATTTCTTCTTAACTTATATTGTTTCTTTTTAATTGAAAAAGGTTTAGAAACAAGTTTTTAAAATCATGAATTCCTATAGTGGCATGTTGGCCGAATTTTATAAAACTTTTGCATTTGATTTCCAAAATGTCTTTCACCTTTTAAATCATATCAAATGTATTCTATAGTCTAAGTTCATTAAATCATTTTAGAAAATAGTTATCTATAGTCAATTTAATCCTTTAGGCATGTTGGCCCAAAATACTAAGTTTGTACCATTTGATTTCTAAATGCATTTTTCTTTGATCAAATCAATTAGAAACTTTCTTGATTCTCCTAGGTTAATTAAGCTACACTTTAGGAAAAATCAAGAGAACATTTTGGTCCTCCAAACTTGTCATTGCCGTGAGCTATTGGATGTGCTCTTTGGAACACTCATGCAAATTTACACACATGTTATTCACATCCTAAACCTTATCATACAATCCTAACACATGCATTTATATCTCTAACACATGCAAAATATTTCTAACACATGCAAAATATTTCTAACACATAAACCTAATTTAAAGCTTATAGACATACAATCAAAAGCTATTAGACATGCAAAATTATTACAATTACCAAATAAGAAAGCTACTAACACATAACACTTAAGCTACTAGCAACCACAAAAATTAACAAATACACATCAATAAACACACCACAACCGAATCATTATGGATTCTACAAACAACTCATCTTCTTACCACCATCAAGGGATGATAAGAATTGTCTTCCTCTTACCTTAAATGAAGACAAAAACTTGCTTTCTCACCTCCTTAGGTCACGGTTTTCACTCCACCAAACACCTAAAAATTTCAAACAAAACCTACATGTTACTAACCATGAAAAAGAAGCTAAACCATGGAAGAATCATGGCTTAGAACTTTGAAAAAGAAGAGAGAAAAGAAAAGTATGAAATTTCACCTTCTAGGTAAAACTTCCAAGGTTGGTTTCCAAGCTTTAGATGGAAGAATTTGAAGAAACTCCCAACTACAAAGGTTCTTAGAATGGTGTTTAGGTTAAGGAAACTTGATTAGAAAAATTTTTGGATGGTTGGAGTGTTAGGAAACAAGCTTGGCCGAATATGGTGGAGAAAATGGGCAAGAATGGTGGCTAGGGTTCTTGATGAGAGAGAAGAGAGAAAAGTGATGAAGACAAAGTGATTTTTAGGTCACCAAAGGCCTCTTGGCCGTGGACTTCAAGTGGGGTGCAAGGTGGGCACCTTGCTTGGCTTCATCAAGCCATTGGATGAATCAAAGGCTAAGATTAAGCCTTGGTGAGCAAGCCTACTTCTCATTGGTTGGTTCCCGGTGACTCACATGACTTAGTCACACTTTGCGTAATAAATGCTCTGTGAGTCGCAGTAGTCGAGTCACCTGTTTTCTGAAAGTTCTACAAACTTACGGTGATTATCTAAGCTACCGATTTAACTTGTTCGGCTTAATTTATTGTGGGTCCCGCAAAATATTTCCTGGGTCCACTTGTCACTAAAACATACTTGACTAATAAAATAATATTATAATAATATAAAATTATTTTATTTGACATGATTAAATCCTAAAAATTAAAAGATTATTTTTAGTCTCATTCAGAATCGGGTTAAGTAAGATCCCCCAATTCTAAATAATCAAATAAGATTTTTCCCGGCCCTAAAATATTATTTTCCTGCCTCGAGCAAATCACACAAAAAGTTCATATAAAATCACAGACAAGGTATTTTCTCGGCATTAAATCAAGAAGAAAACAATTAAAAATGCAGACAAAAACAGAGAAAACAATGCGTTCGGGACGTAACGGTCATTTTCCCATTTTTTCCCACAACGTAGGTAATCGTCCAAAACGTTCAAATAAAATATCCAGAAGGTATTATTTAGTCTGTATATCTTTCAGAAAAATTAATACAAATAGCTCGAAAAATTTTTATTTTTCGTCTCGAAACAAATTACGTAAAACGATCAAATAAAATTTGAACTCAGTATTATCGTAATTGTTTTCATACATAAATCGAGAAAGAGAAAAATAGGGACACAGCGGTCATTCATACAAAAGCATGAAAAACAGAAAATAGTACATTCAGAATATTTTCTAAAAATTGGGGCGTTACAGGTGGCAACTCAACTATATTACTTTGGAATACCTCAAGATATTATCTCACCACAGGTATATAATCTAAACTCTGCTCAACTTCAACACTTAAGAGGAAAGGAGAACATATCCTAGAGCCCCTTTATGCCAAACAGTGATTCACCTGATTTGCATTGAGATACACTAACTCAGAAGGAACAACTCTATATGGTATATCTGACAAGAACACAAAGGTTTAATTTAAATAATTCAAAACTACATGGTTGGAAGACAACAAATCCATGCCAAGAATGACATCAATATCTACAAGGGGTAAACAATTAAGACACACTTTTGAAGTTGCAACTGGTTTATCGTTGGGATTAGATACAGATAAGTCACAAAGAGTTTAGATACAGGTAAATCCAGTATATTCACATAATCATTAGAAATAAAGGAGTATGATACTCCTGAATCATATAACACAGTTAAAAGATGATCGTGAATTATGCCTTTACCTTGGATAAGGTCCGAAGACTGAGTCAACTCTTCACCATTTAGAGTGTAAACTCTTCCTTGGGCTTGAGGTCTCACAGTGGACG
Organism: Ormosia emarginata; assembly: GCA_029884605.1. Taxonomy (NCBI): domain Eukaryota; kingdom Viridiplantae; phylum Streptophyta; class Magnoliopsida; order Fabales; family Fabaceae; genus Ormosia; species Ormosia emarginata. The sequence continues at coordinate 4,727,246 of JAQQTP010000056.1, read as the reverse complement.
CAATTTTTTTACTCTAAAGATAATCCTTAGCAAAATGCCTTGGCTATCCACAAACAAAGCACACCAAACAAGGTCAGCCTCCATGCTATTTTCCACACTTAGGACATATAAGCCCCTTAGCTCTTCCCTGAGCTTGCTTGCCTTTTTCTTGAGAATAACCAGACTTAGAAGCACTCTTCTTACCCTTCTTATACTTGTCATCCTCACTTTTTCTCTTTTGGGAATCCTGTGTTCTATTATCTAGTTGAGGTGTAGAATCACCAAACTTCATTATTCTACACTTGTTGACTAAAGAGGAAAAATATTTGATCTCCAAGGGCCTTATTACCTTCTTGATATCATTTTTCAAACTAGACTCGAACTTCACACATCTTCAATTTTCATTCTGGTTGTGTCTAAAATGAGAGGAAAACTTCGACAACTCTTCGAATTTGGCCACATACTAGCCAACTGATAAACTTCCTTGTTCAAGCCTCATAAACTCTACCTCCTTTTCGTCATGTAAAGTTCGTGAAAAATACTTTTTTCAAGAAAGCTGTCCTAAACACCTCCCATGATAACTGGTTCCATCTGCCTCCATTAACCTTGTTGTACTCTTCAACCAATGTTCCACCTCTCCTTTTAACATATAAGAGCAAACGAGACTTTCTGCCTATCAGTGCAAATCATCACCCCAAAAATCTTCTCCATCTCACTCAACCATTCCTCAACTTTCACTAGGTTATACTCGCCCTTGAATAGTGGAGGGTTCACCTATTCGAACATCGTGAGATCTTGAACATTTTGGTTGCTTCCCACTTGTACTTCTTGTACAGGTTGCACTGGTTATACATGTGGTGTGGTGTAGGTCGCTGAGGTGGAATTGCTCCCATTCTCTCAAGAAATCTTGCATTCATAGCAATTCGCTCCCTCATCGCATTTGCTATTGCCATAAAGGTTCCAGCCATATCTGGGCCTTCATTAGATGAGTTCCTATTCCCTTAGGTTCACCTTGGAGGTGCCATAGTTTCCTGTACACACAAAATAATACCTATTGAATTGTTTAGTCTCAATATCTTGTAACAATGTGACAGTAGCTAAGAACAATCATACCAAAGGTAAGTCATGCAATTTCATTCAAACATCTCATAATGAGACAAATAAATGCACAACACACAAAGGAACTCCTAAACATGCCTAAGTATAGCCAATCTATACCCCGACTCAACAGGATGAACTGCTCTGATACCATAATGTAACATTCTAAATATAATACAGTAGTATATTTGCAATATACTAGAGTAAAGAGAGTTAAGCATGTCACTTTCACTTTAACACAATGACAAAGAAATCCATAATAACCATACATGCTATTATAGAGAGCCAAGAGGGAAAAAAAGTTAGATATATACATTATTAGCCACAAACGGGCTCATTGTTATATATAAACTTTACACAAACTCAAAGCAATATAAATAAATACATGCTTTGTTCCAAGAGAAACAAAATAAACTACTCTAAGTCTTTTGTTTCTTCTTCTTCCTCTTAGAAGATTCTTGACTTGGATTTATCATGAAAACAAGTAAACGAGGTGAGAATTTACAATTCTCAGTAATTAATTTAAAACATAGCATCATGATAAGTCCAGCTGCTTTGAGGAAAAACAAGTTATTCACAAATAACTAGAAAGGATAAGCTAAAACTAATCCTTTCTCTTCTTGAGGCAGTAAGTTCATTCATTTACGAAATAAGGTTTAATCATCACACAATTAACCAAATTCTATGAATCGAACTAACAACAGCAGATTATGTTCGCAATAGATAAATGAGAATCTACTCATTACTATGAGAATACATACACACTCACTACCATAACCCTATCACACTTTATTACCAACAAGAGAGACAATTGTCTATACAATTGTCAAATAAAACAATGTATAATATGTCATATGATTATGCCTAAGAAATATCCTAAAAGCATGCTTGTGCAAGTTTTTATTTTAGAAAACACATGATACTTGCTCAATCCTAGGAATCCCGTTCCGTTGTATTATTCTGGGTAGGTTAGGAAAAGAGCCCTTATACTACCTGGTAATCGGTGGATTTTTTCCCCTCATAATAGTAAGAGTACTATTACCACCCTATGTACTGGTAACTCTGACAATACTAGCATTATCCGCTATGAGAATTTAGGATCTCATATCCCATTCTCTCATCAAGAAAGTTCGACTTGGTCGCGCTACAAATCCAAAAATCTCTTAATCATAGAATACTTAAGGTTTTATTGGAATAGTCTAATATGATTGGTTAGAAGATAACAAATGGATGTGCACACCATATAAGGTCACAATACATAGAAATAACAAGTTTAAAAAAAACATACATAGTTATTTTCAAATCACATTTGAAAATCACAAGGTTCACAACAACTAAGTGAAAAAGTAATACTAATAACTTAAGATTCTAGCTCAACTTATCACACAAAGTAGCAAGATCCATGTCACTAGCATTCTTATATCTAGTACCCTACATCATCACTTCTCAAGTGATTTCAAGACAACCTCATGTTGCTTAAGGCTCTAAACACTACCTTATGGCATTCCACAACACTTTGGGAGCCCAAGGTTTTACCAAATCTCATATATGCAAGGTAGTTATTTTCTCAATGAAATACCCCTAATAGTGTCTCAATACACATTAAAGAGCATATACATAGAATCCCAACCAATAGGGAATTCCATTCCCACCATAAGAAACACCTAGTTTTCTACCCTTTGGTCGCTCAAGCAGTCAGCATTGGACGCTCAAGCGCTCCAGAGGCAGAAGCTCAACCCTGTTTCTCCCAACTGCTGGTGCTCAGGCGGTGAACATTGGGTGCTCAGTCACCAGAAACTCATCTCTGTTTCCCCTGGTCATGGGGGCTTAAGTTCCCAATTTTGGTGCCTAGGCACCCCACAGGCAACACCAAGCTGTGCTATTTCTGGGCAGTGGACGCTTGGGCGCCCTGCTCTGGCTCCTAGGCGCCAGTGCACCAGAAATACGTTTTTCATGTTCCATTAGTTCTCAAACCAGAAACCAACCCCCAAAATCATGTTCTAAGTGTTTTCGAACACCATACATGGTCACTAAGCTCAAAGAAACTATCATACACCCTATCAACACATCACCTTATAAGAAATTATCTAAATTAATCATTCACAAAATACCCATTTTCTCAACTCATAAATATGACGTTTCAAGGATGCAAACAAGTTTCAAATCAGCCACCATGCATGTTCTAACATAAAAGGAACCACCAAACAAGTTCTCAACCAATTTAACCATCTCACACCATGGAAAAATCGTAAAAACCCATTTTTCTAACCTAACATGCATAACTCAAGCATGAAATGAAGAAAAAGAAAAGGTTATAGTTGAGAACCGCAACTCCCTTCTTAGGGTATCACATTTAAGGACTAAAACTTCAAAACTTAGCCCAAGATGTAAAAGGCTAAATCTTGTAAAATACGGATTTCAAATTTTCTTTCTTGAAAACATAAATTTAAACATAACAAAGGCAACACAGGATGTAATACTAAATAATTACACATGAAAATATACAAAAGACTTGTGCTCAAAAGGCTTATATACAAACTGTTTGACAAAGCATAAACTAGCCCAAGTCTAAAAACCTAGGGAGTGGGGTTTTCCATTGGATCCTCCTCCTCAGAATCCTCGCCAGACAAAACCCTCAGTATCCCAGTCAATACACCAGGCATCAGTACCTCCGTGGAATTGGACTCTGACAAAACCAACAAAATCTCTTCTCACCGCCATCGTAGAGATCAACGCAAATAGAAAGGATGCAATCCTTCTTTGTCTTCCCCACAGTCTTTATCAAATATAAACATAAAACAGAATAACATAACAGAGAGGTGAGATTCCCCTACATCAATACCAACATGACACCATAGAAACAACATTGACAAATAATGTCATTCAAATACCGATATCAACCAACAAAATCATGATACCAATAAATAATCAATTTAATAAATAATTCAACAAATAAATATTGCACCAACAAGTCAAATACTATGCGTATGCACGATGGACCAATTTCCTACACCATGGAGTTGAACACAATTTCAGAGAGAATGATCTAGAAGACATGTTTGTATCTCGTTAGTCTCAATTCAAGTGCTATAATTTCTCAATTTGCACATCTTGGCTTATACAAGACAATCTATACCAAATCGTGAATAGAATAGTGCCTGGTTGAGATCGTTGGTGCGTTGCACAGTCACCACAGCCATTGAGCTACCAACTGGCCACTTGTGGGATACCTGCGCCCTGACGCCTTCAAGTTCAACAAGTGAACCACACTACACAATTCACACCCGCACTAAGGTGTAATTCAACTCTTAGGCATACAGCCTTACAACAAGTCTATCAGACTTTTACTATGTATGATTAATGACTCAATGCATACGCACGTATTAATATCATGATTTCACATAAACATAAGCTACTATTGAGCCAAATAGTCGCTAACACCTCCGGGTCCCATTTAAGAGCTTGACAGCACACTGCTGTTATTTTCAATCGCAAAGTTCAAAAATCACCGTACTTAAATTACATAAAAATTTTATTACACTGTTAAGCTTAATTTTGGAACTTTCAAAGTTTAATATAAAATTTAACTTTAGTTCCAATATTTTCTAACTAGGCTCCTCTAGGTAATACTTCCCAATATTTTTCACAAAGAACACAAAAGGAATCCACATTATGTTAATTTAATAAATTTTTTCCCGTGCCTTTAATAAAATACCTTATGTTTTCAATTTCTCCATCAAGCTTATTTTTCCACTCAATAGCTGAAATCCCTCTCTTACTAAATGACCAATTTTTTTGTTCTATCTCTCTTTCATTATTACAAATCCTTAATCCAATTCCTTTTCACCTAAGCATCTAAGTTCCAAATCAACACAAAAGTTTGCCTTAGATACCCTATTTGGAGTCATTTGGCCGTGACCCCTAAGGCCTTTAAATTCCAAAATTTTTATCCTCATCAACAAGAGTCCAAACATAAAACATACTTCAATCATCAACATTTCTACTCAACTAAGGTTATGCATAATATCAAGCCATAAAATCATATAGGGCAAATGATCACAAAATCACCAAAAATTCATACAACCAATTGAATGAATCCTGACAGGGATCCTTCACTTACAACATACAAATTCATTTCTCACCGCCATGATAGGTTGATGAGGTTAATCTCGTTCTTACCTTAGAGGATGACCAAGAACTCCTTGGGTGTTTTTCTTGAATCAAACTTCCACTTCCAAGATGCTCTAAAAAACGAAAAACAACATACAAAAATCAACATCTAAGGCTTGGAATAGAATGACCATGGATCAAAATCCTGGTCTAGAACTTGAAAATAAAAGAGAAGTGAAGATGGAGGAATTTCACCTTAAAAGCTTTCAAAACCCTAGCTTGAGGAAGTACTTGAAAATGGATGAACTAGATGGTGGTCACAACATGGAAGTATCTTCAAATGAGGCTTGGATTCAAGAAATGTAGTTAGTTGAAATTAAAGAAGATTTGAGGGTGGATTTTGGGGTGGTAGCCGTGAGCTCCCAAGAGAGAAAATGAGAGAAAAAGTGAGAGAAAGTCTGTAGCATTTTTGGTCTTGAAAGATGAAAATGGAAATTAAGGATGAAAAATAAAAAATGAGTTAAGTGGAAACTTACTGTAGAAGCCTCATTGGCCGTGAGCCTCTCCTAGGGAAGGTGTCCAAAGCTTCTCCTATAAGCTTGTCTCAAAACTTGCTTAGGAAGCTTTCTTCTTATTGGTCCAAAAAGATATGAGTCACATGGTGGGCCATGGTCACTTAATGGCTAATGGTCCCATTATAAAGCAAACATCAAAGAGAGTAATTAGACATACCGGTAATTATTAACCGATGGATAAAAGTTACAGTTAACAAAATCAATATTTATTGTCCAATGGATAATAGAACGTACCTAGAATTTATTTACAAATAAAATCTCAAAAAATGAAAACTTTAAAAACTGTCTTCAGTCTCGGGTTTAGTAAGCTCTCTCGGCCCCGTCTCAATAGTCCAATTTTTTTTTGAAAATAATATTTAAATAATCAAAATAAGTCAACTAATTCATAAAATCACAAAAATCATAAAAATAACAGATAACCGAAAAACAAGAAAAGAAAAAAATTTGGGGTGTTACAACTCTCCTCTTCTAAAAAGAATTTCATCCTCGAAATTCATCATACCTTAGAACAAATGCGGATATTGCTCTTTCATTTTGCCTTCTAGTTCCTATGTTGCATCTCCAGTCACCTCATTCCAGATCACTTTTACCAATGCAATTTATTTGCCTTTGAGTTGCTTTACTCTCATATCCTCAATCTTAACAGGAAGTGTTTCATAGGTCAAGTTCTCTTTTAGTTGTACTGTATTTGATTCTATGACATGGGCTGGATCAAGAATATACTTTCGTAATTGTAACACATGGAAGACATTATGAAGGTTGGAAAGAAAATGTGGTAAGGCTATTTGATAGGCTATCAGACCTATCCGACGAAGAATTTGATATGGTCCGATCAATTTAGGAGTGAGTTTTCTGGATTTAATAACCCTTCCGACACCAGATATGAGGGTAACTCTCAAAAACATATGCTTACCTTTTTCAAATTCAAGAGGTCTCCATGTCTTGTCAGCATAGCTCTTCTGTCGACTTTGAGTTGTCCTTATTTTTTCCTGAATCATCTTAACTTTTTCAATTGTTTGTTGCTCAAGCTCAAGTCCTATCGCAAAACTTTTGCCATCTTGGTACCAACATAAAGGTGTTTTACATCGTCACCCATACAACGCCTCATAGGGTGCCATCCCAATGCTTGTGTGGAAACTATTATTATAGATGAATTCTATCAAAGGTAAGAATTCATCCTAACTCCTAATTTGTTCAAAGACACAAGCTTTTAACAGATCTTCCAATGATTGGATTGTCCTCTTTGATTGACCATATGTTTGTGGATGGTATGCAGAACTTAAATGAAGCTTCGTTCCCATTGCTTCTTGCAAACTCTGCCAAAATCTTGATGTAAACCTTAGGTCTCTATCAGAAATAATATTCGAGGGTACACCATGTAGTCTAACAATCTCACTGACAAACACTTGGGTCAATTTCTCCATCGAATACCTTATGTTAATTGGTAAAAAGTGCGCTGACTTCGTAAGCCGATCAACAATTACCCATATTGAATCATACCCATTTCTAGTCTTTAGCAGTCCAACCACGAAGTCCATTGCAATGTTATCCCATTTCCATTCTAGAATAGTCAGAGGTCGTAGCATTCCTAAAGGCTTTTGGTGTTCCACTTTAGCTTTTTGACAAACTAAACAAGATGACACATACTTAGCAATATCCCTCTTCATTCCTTGCCACCAATATAATCATTTCAGATCCCGGTACATCTAGTAGTTCCTAGGTGCATACTCAACTTGCTCTTATGGGCTTCATCAAGAATCAACCTCCTGAGCTCAGGATCACTCGATACACAAATCCTATCTCTGAATCTTAGGATCCCATCCGGTCCTTCTCTAAATTCTGATACAGCGCCTTGCTTCACCAGCTCCTCCTCATTCTGTAAGTATGGGTCACATCTTTGCTTCTCTCGAATTTCTTCCATTAATCCACTCAAAATAGTGATCATATTCAAACACATCCTTCCCGATGTCAACTCCACCAACAACCGCATATCCCTAAACTGTTCGATTAGCTCACTTTCTTTGAGCATCATAGCAGAAACACTAAGCATCTTCTTACTCAAAGCATCTGCTACGACGTTCGCCTTTCCAGGATGATATTGAAGTTGAAAATCATAGTCTTTCAAAAATTCTAACCACATCATTTGTCTCATATTCAACTCTTTCTAATCAAACAGGTATTGTAGACTCTTGTGGTCGTTGTGAACGTTAAATATTGCTCCATATAAAAAATGTCTCCAGATCTTTAACGTAAACACAACAACAGCTAATTCTAAGTCATGCGTAGGATAGTCCTTCTCATGTACTCTCAATTGCCTTGAAGCATACGCTACCACTCTTCTATTCTGCATAAGGACGCATCCTAAACCCTGATATAAAGTATCACAATACACCTCAAAAGGTTCATTGGGATCGGGCAGGATCAACATTGGTGAAGTAGTCAACCGTCTCTTCAACTTTTGAAAACTCTCTTCACATGTATCTATCTATGTGAAAACTTTATTCTTTCTTGTAAGCTGGGTGAGAGGTCCTGCTATCTTGGAGAATCCCTCGATAAACCTTCGATAATAACCAGCTAATCCCACAAAACTACAAATTTCTGTTACAGTCTTTGGTCTCTCCCATTGAAGAACTGTCTCTACTTTCAATGGGTCCATCGCAATTCTTTTCTTTGAAATCACGTGACCCAGAAACTGAACCTCCTCCAACCAGAACTCACATTTTGAGAGCTTAGCGTATAACTTCTTCTCTTTCAGAATCTGAAGAACCACATTGAGATGTTCAACATTTTCCTCCTGACTTCGAGAATAGATCAAAATATCACCAATAAAGACAACAACAAATCTATCTAGATAAGGACGAAAGATTCGATTCATGTAATCCATGAATACAACAAGAGCATTTATTACTCTAAGATCACAAGATACTCATAATGCCCGTAACACGTTCGAAAAGCCGTCTTGGGAACATCCTCTACTTTTATACAAATCTGATGATAGTCAGAACGTAGATTAATCTTGGAGAATACAATGGCTCCCTTCAGTTGATCCATCAAATCATCTATTCTCGGAAGTGGATACTTGTTCTTGATTGTGATCTTGTTCAACTGACGATAGTCCACACATAACCGAGAAGTTCCATCCTTCTTCTTAACCAACCGCACTGGACCTCCCCACGACAAAACATTAGGTCTCACAAATTTTTCCCCCAATAATTCCTCCAATTGCTTCTTAAGTTCGGCTAACTCTAATGGCGACATCTGATATGGTGCCATGGATATAGGACCAGATCCTGGTACAAGATCGATAGAAAATTCTACCTCTCTTTCTAATGGTAATCTAGGTATATCATCAGAAAAAACTTCAAGAAACTTATTGACCACAGGAATAGCATTCACATTATTCTCACTCTTGACTTTCAAGGAAGACAAAAACATGTATCCTTGAGGTCCTTCCCTCAAGAAAGTTTGACTTGGTTGGCAGTTACAAATCCAAAAATCTCAGAATCATAGAATACTAAAGTTTTATTGGAATAGTCTAATATGATTGGTTTGAAGATAACTAATCCATTCTTAGAATCACGTCTATTTGAGAAAGAGGCAAACAAATCAGATCGACCGAAAAGATCCGATCTTCCACAGAAATAGGACAGTTCAAGCAAACTTGAGTAGTAACAACGAGTTTAGCAGTAGGGGTAGAAATAATGAAATCAAAAGGTAAAGAAGACACAAATAATCCTAATCGGTGCACACAGTCACAGGCAATAAAAGAATAGGTCACCCCTGAGTCATACAGTACAATTAAAAGATTACCTCCTATGGCACAATCTCCCTTAATTAGATCTTTGGATTAGGAGGCTTCCGCTCCACTCATAGTATAAACTCTTCCTCCTGCATGAAGTCTTGCAGCACGTACATTGCTAACAAAGGGCTCCGCCTTAGATTGATTGTAATCCTTTGAGATGTGTTCGGGACTCCCGCATCTGAAATAGATGATCCCCTTGATTATACACTCCTTCATTAAGTGGTCATTTCCACACTTGAAGCATTTTGGCAAAGTTGCCACGACTTAACCAAACTTGTTGCTACCAGAACCTCTTCCATGTGATTGTTGTCGATGTTGATTCCTCGGCGATCGAGAATAAGGCTTTCCTTGAGAATGAGTCACATTGCTCCTATTTCCCCTTTGGAATCGAGAGGGTCCAAAGTTACAGTTTCTTGTGTCTCGTGATTGATCCAACTCTTCATTCCTGTGACACTTGTCCAATAGAGCTAGGAATTGCTCAATTCCCAAAGGCAGTACCGCTATCTTCAAGTCATGCCTCAATCCTTCTTTGAACTTGCAGCACTTCCACTCCTCATCAAGCTGTAGTTGGAAATACCTTGAGAACTTCGACAAGCTTTCAAACTTAGCAGCATATTCACTGACTGTCATGCTCCCTTGTTTTAGACCTAGAAACTCTATTTCTTTCGCATGCCTCGCATTGGCTGGAAAGTATTTCTCCAGGAATTTGTTCTTAAAATCTTCCCAGGTGATCACTCTTGCTTCAGCCTCCAACAATCTTTGAGTTCCGGCCCACCAGTCTTCGCCATCTCCGACAAGCATAAAGGTAGCATAAGTTACCTTTCTCTCATCGGTACATCTCATTCCTCTGAAAATCTTCTCTAACTCTTTGATCCAAATATCTGCTTTCTCCAGATCAAATTCTCCTTTGAATTGTGGTGGATTGTTACGGTGAAATTTTGATAAATTCTAAGCTTTAGCGGTAGCTTCTTGCTGTTGGGTAGCTCTTTGGTTCTGTTGCACTATAACATCTGCCATCCTCTGCATAGCTTTAGCTACTGCAGCCATACTCTCATTGTCTCGTCCAGTGTCCATACGTACAGCTTTGCCACGAGCCATTGCATTCCTTTGAAGTCAAACTAAACAATACACAATGAAAGTCAGATGTAACCTTTCGGAAACCAAACACAGAGAATCACACAACACAAGCAAGACAGACCTAACCACAAACCCTAAAAGACTCAAACTTGGGCTCTGATACCAACTAATGCATCATCCTCCTTAAGGTATCACAATTAAGGACTAAAACTTCAAAACTTAACCCAAGATGTAAAAGGCTTAATCTTGTAAAATACGGATTTCAAATTTTTTTTCTCGAAAACACAAATTTAAACATAACAAAGACAACACAGGATGTAACAAAAATAAGAAAAGGAAAAGAAATTGGGGTGTTACAAGAACAAGCACCCCTACCTCTTGTAGGAAGGATGAAGATCAAGCTTTTGATTTACCTTTAGCTTTCCTCCTTTTCTTCTCTTCTTCCTTTTCCTTTTCCTTTTTTCTTTTCCCTTTCTTTGTTTTTGTTGTCTCTATAAAAATATTATATCTCTTAGGAATACTTTAATCTACCAGAATTAAGTTTCCTAACTTCCATAGGTATTATAATAAATCCTAGCATTCACCCCAACCCTAGTTTTATCAAATCATAAAATTCCATAGCTCAATAAAGTCAATCTAGGATTAAAATACTCACTCAGTGTACTTAAAAATACCAAACTAACTCAGTTAACTCTAAAAAAATTACTTCATGAGATTTCACACATTTGTGACCTAGAAACAAATTCTCCATATTTATTTTTATTAACTAAGCAGTTTAAGCCATTTCCTGAGCTAATAACAACTATTTTTCATATATAGTGTTGGTGTATGCCCTAAAGGCTAATTTATTTTGATTGTTTTACATACATTGTATTATGCTATTTATTTAATATATGAGGCACTTTATTTATTGTGTTATTTATGATATACATAATAAAGTCCTTAGAATAGTAAGTTCGATGCCATAGGACATAAAAAGGATGACTTGATCGTGAAATCTTATCGGATAGAAACAGAACACTATTCTTAAATGTCTCTAGTCAAGTATTATTGATATTCAGGATGACAATAATGCATTGAGACTAATATGTGCGTAGACTGATGGCCACATCTCACAGGTCATGGATATGAGATGTCAAGTCTTCATATAGATACATATTAGAGTAATGATGTATTGGACTGACTCGCTATGAGAACACTACATGGATCATTACGTGAGTGTCATAAGTGATTCTCATAGTGATAATGGTGTATGTGGTCTTTTGACCTGAAATCACTACGATTCCTACATGAGAAGTTGTATGTTTTAATGCCATCAAACGTCATTTGTAACAAGGTGATTATAAAGTTGGTTATTGGACATACCGCGAATCATGTGGAGGGATGTGAGTGACCTAAATGGGATTTGTCCCTCCTACATAACAGGAGTGATATCTTTGGGGGCCCTGATTGAGTGAGACTACGAAATGCATGATCATGCTCAAATGAATCAATATGAGATATTGAGCTCATTTGTTTTTCTACGTCTACTTGAGTATCAAGAAATGAAAGATTGAACTATACAAGGGTGATATGTTTCATACCCTGTGTTCAATTTAGATATCTAGACAAATGGACTAAACTACATGGTAATATTGATCATGGAAGGGTTGTGTCAAATTACTGACATTCTCATTACTTGGGTAGTAACGATGTGTTGCTAGATACCATTCACTGCTTATAATATTAAAATAAAATTTTAATATTACTACCAACGTCATGAGAACTTGTAGGGTCGCACACATAGAGCAAATTAAATTGGAACAATTAGAATCCAAGTTGGACTATGATTCAATCGTGGGCCGGACTCATAATAGATAAGTCTAGGGTTGCACAGCTTATCTTGCTGCTGCTCTCACTCGCATAATGCAACAACTATTATAAATAGCACTACTAAGGGGCTGTCAAGGCACGCGTTACAAACCCTAGCTGCACTTAACAGAAACAGTGAGTGAGAGAGTGATAGGTTTCTCTTCTCTACGCAACTAGCACAGTGCCAGAGAGTGGGACTCCTTTTTGTGGACGTTGGACGTTCGCGAGTCTATTCGTGTGAATACTACAGAGACATCGTTGCTGTTACGGTGTTAGTGATTCACGTCGCTTGATTTTATTACGCTTCAAGAGATAAACTCTTTTAAAAAAACATGGATTATGATCTATTTCGCATAGATCTTTAGTAGGATTTTTTTTTTCGCTGCATGATATATCCACAATTCCCAACATATGGTGTTATAACAAAGTGACTAAACTAACTCAGAAAGTCACAAAATTAAACAGGCATGTTAAGCAAATATTATACTACCTTTATAATCATATACAAGTCTAACACATTTAAGAGGATGTTACAACTTGAAGATTAGGAGTTTTCTTCAACCTTTCCAGCTATCTTCCATGGAGTTTGTTGGAACTTCTTCTTTGTTTTCTTTTTTCTCTATGTGTAGCTAAATTTCTCTTGTTAGGTTGACAATGAGTCTTGTTCTTGGATGATATAAATTTTTTTGTGTTTAATATGAGTTTCTATTTCATGATTTACATGTTTATCTCTTCTTTTAATACTTTTCTTGAATTGACCATTCTTGGAATGATTTTAGGGTTTATTTATGATTTGAGAAAATTATGTATGAACTTAGAACTTGTGATGAACACCTCAATTTCTGCAATAAGTAGGAATAGATGTTGTAGGTTGTGAGATCTTTCTCTTTATTCTCTAGTTTTTGATAATGTCTTCTCTATTTAGGGTTATACTAAGGGATTGACTAACTCAAAGTAGTGTGAAGAGAATTAATATACAAAGGGATTTGATATTAATTAATTTTGGGAATTTAATCATGATTCATGGAATAGAACTTTGTTAAACTAATTTTTGAATTTGTATAAAAAAAGTTCTAGTAAAATCTGAACCCTAATACTTTGATATCATTATTTTTCATCCTTTGCCTAATTAATTTATTTTACTCTTGTTAATTTTGCATATTTTCTTGTTAGTGTTTTAAATTTAGATTTTATTATTATTGATATCTAAAGCTTTATCACATCCCAATTTTCAATAGCTTAAATAGTGTTGATTTAACAAATTTAGTAATTGATAACATAATCTCTGTGGGAACGATATCTTACTTTTCATTTTATTACTTTTGTGATTTGGTACACTTGCTAATATCTCAACAAGGAGCATAAGAATCCTTAGGTTCTTAGTGAGGGAATTTTTTGGATGGTTTCTGCTGCTGAGGATTTTAGTGTATCACATCTAAAGCTTAAGATGTATTATCTGAATTTACATGTTTTGTAAATATGTTAGTTTTGTTTTTTTTTTTTGTTATGAAAATTTCTTGTTGAAGTTTCTAAGTTTTGATGCAATTCCCATTTTGTAGGATTTAATTGATTTTCTTAAAGAAATTGGGCTACAGTCAAGGGCAATTGCTACTAGAAATGCATCAATTAAGCTCTTGGGTGTTTTGCATAGATTTATTGGTCTAGGTGACTTTAACTTTCAAATATCCATCTCTTGTTATCTCATTATTAAAGGTTCTAAGGTTATTTGCCTTACAAACATTAAAGGGTTTCTTACTGATGTTAAGCCTGCACTACTCAGTTCCCTTAATACTGAGTATGAGAAGAATCCACTTGAGGTATGTTGTATTTAATGATGTAAGTTCTACACAGTATCATGATTTCCTAATGCTCTCATTTTGTTTCTTGCTCCAGGGGGTGTCTGCAGCTCCCAAGAGAAATGTCAGGGCTTTAGATTCATCTTCATCTGTGGTGGCTGGTGGGTTGGATGGCTTGCCTCATGAAGATACTAGTGGAAATATCACCCCAACTCTCTAGAAGAGCTTGGAAAGACATCTTATGAACTATTTGTATAACTTAGATTAATTACATGTGCTTTTTATTCTTGTTTTGTAAGACATCTTATGAACTATTTGTATAACTTTGAACTATTTATATAAGTTTGAACCATTAGTAGACTTATTTTAGACTATTTGTATAACAATTTTGTTGCTTTTCATAATTTTATTTATTGGATTTCTATCTTGATTGAGAGGTTTATACAAGTGTATTTTGGATATTAAAAAATAAATTTTTTATATTTTAAATTGAAAAAAAAAGCAATCAAATTGATTTGTGAGAGATTAGCGAGAGAATGGAGAGGAAACCATAATAAAGAGTGAAAGATAGTCAACCATGGGTGACAGATTCACAATGAAATAGCGACGAACATTAGTGATGGAGTAGCTATAGATATTAGCAACGAAATAACTACATACATTAGAAAGGGGTTTGCGAGGGAATAGTGAGGGCAATTAGCGATGAATATTGGTAGTACTAGATCCAAAATTGGTATGAATTTCTAAACTATAACTACGAATAGCGATGGAATACCTATAGAATTTTCCCTCGCTGATTTGCAAGGGAATACTGGCACCTTTTTTATGAAAATTTACAACAACTTAGTTATGGAATAGTGACAAAAATTCCAGTCGCTATAAGTATTTAACGATGACTTAGCGACAAAATATGTTTCATTGTTTCTTAGCGAGGAAAAAAACTGACAAAAATGTCCCTTGCTAATCCCTCGTAGAAATAATTTGCGAGGGACTAGCGAGGGACATTTCCATTACTAATCTACGAATTTCTTCTTGTGTTCATAGGTGCTTGAAAAACTTTTACAAACTTTGCGCACTTACTGCACCTTTGGATTTATCCACCCTTTATGTATAAGCATCACGCACTTTACTACAAGGGAAATCTTACCATTGATCTCACTTGATGGACTCTCCACCCTCTAGAAGTTTTTACAATGAAGATTACAATATAAACTTTGATAAAGAATAAATATACAACTTGAAGAACTAATGAGATAGAGAGATTTTGACAATGAAGAACTTAAAATATTACTTTGATGATTCAAAGGTTAAATCAATTGTCCAAATATTTCTAGAGATGTAAATGCTTCAATATTCACTTATATATAGAGTCCAATTGATAATTTAACTGTTGGTGATATTTAGAAATGTTTTCTTATGAAAACTAGTCATTTATAGTCGTTAAGAATGCATTATGATGCGTGGTAATCAATTACAATGTGTCGGTAATTGATTATGGACCTTTTGTATTGTTCGTAATTGATTACAACCTCTTGGTAATCAATTACAAGATTTTTTTTGGTGTCCAAGAACAATATAATTAATTACAATGACCTTGTAATCGATTACAATCATTATGATATTTAAAAAATAACTTTAAATACTCATAACTTCTTTATTTCTCATTCATTTTAAGCAAATGACCACTCATTGGCAAGATCTTAGAGTCTATTTTCATATGAAATAAGTTTTAGAACAAAAATCAAATTATTTTGAAAGTTATGATTAAAAGAGTAACCAAAAGTCAGCTTTTCAAAACTTAAACTTGACTATTTTTCATAGTTTTGAGCTACCACCATGACTAGCTTTTCAAAACATGTTTGTGGGGAATTTTAGCATGTAAGAACCATTTGTAAAGATTTAAAAATATATTTGAGTTCTTTTATTTTAAAACCTATATCTTTACATAAGAGAAAGCCTAAAAAAAAATATATCAATTCTAATCCTAAGGCTTCTTGATGTAATCCAAGTTTCCAAAAATTTATTCTCTTTAAATCTTGCAAATGCTTAGAACATCTTATCATTCTCATTCTTTTTGAGTTGAGCATATTTGAGATCTTTTACGTTTTAGTTGTAATGCTCACTCTTAGTACTTAGACTATTCTACAAATTATTACTCACTTAAAACGAACATAATTCAAATTTATAATTCAATATCTTCATATGCATAATTCATAAATGTATAACTCTAGTTAGTCTAACATGCATATAAGACTTTTATAAGCACATCCAAATAAGACATCTATCAATTACTAATAAATATATTCTATATAGTATGCAACAAATAACACTTTGGCCAAAATGCATGATTTCTTACACAATACTAGAATGTACATTATGCACATTTTCATTCAAATTGAGACAAATTTAATATTAATTTAATACAACTCATATAACATATTATTAGATATATTCTATAAAAGATGCTACAAAGAACTCAATGTATGATTCTTATATAAAATATAACAAGATGGAATACATAATCATGTATGATCCAATATAATTCATTAAGCACATCTATGTAGCCTAATCATCCTCCTTTTGTCTTGTATTTCTCATCATCAAAACTTAACATATTAAACCACAAACTTATTTCCACATGATGCTGTGAGCCTACAATGAGTTGCTACGACGCTCCCTGTGGTGCATCGAACAAGACACTAGCAAACGAGCTACCCCTCACCGCCGAACGAGAGACCGTAAGCGACAAGAGGCCACTGGAAGCTTGTTGCTAGGTTTTTTGTGTTGAGAGACTTATTTTCTATGATTTAAGATTGATGATATTTGATTTGAGCTTTGCTGTACAACTTTTTTTGTATTGAGATTGCCTGCAATGTGCTTGAATCTGAGTTGATGGACTACATGATTTTTTGTGTGGGATGTTGATTTTTGTTAGAAGAGATTTAAAAAAACAAATTGAAGGACCGTATCACCCAAACCAAAACTACCTGTATTTGTTCGATTTGGTTTGGTTCGGGTTTGGTCCAAAAAGTTTACAAAAATTGAACCAAACAAATCCAATTAATTTTGATCGGTTTGAATATTTTTTCTCCCTAAAACTGAACAAAACCAACCTATTACACCCCAAATGGATGATGTGATGAATGAGTAGGCGCAAAATCATAGGTTCAAATCCCAGCTACGTGAATTTGGGGACATGAGTAAGAAATATCTTTATAAATTCCTTAGTTTATCCTTATAAATTCCTTAGTTCTAGGGTGGATGGCCTGCCTTCAAGTAGATCGGGAAGGTGGATTTATCAATGTGCGCACAATTGACCCAAACACCAACTAACTGCAATAATAATTAAAAAAACAAGAATTAGCGGACCACAAGAATTTAGTGAACAAAAAATAAAGTTAATATGTTTTAATTATTTCATTTTATTTTGTCCGAAATATTATGAATATCATTTTTACCATACATTTTATAAGTTGTTTTTGTCTTATTAAGTTAAATATTTTTGTTTTTTCAACATTTTTATTAATAAAAATATAATTCAATAAAGCTGAAGTCCTTTATTGGTAATAATAAAAGTTCAGCCACTTAACTTTTATACTATAAAGTGTTTAGGTCATTAAATAATACTTCACTTTAACTTTATTTTTATTTTTTTACAAAACCAAGAGGGGGTGAATTGGTTCTATAGGATTCGATAACAAAAAATTACAAAATTGAACAACAATTGCAATCTAAACACAAGTAAAAACTTGACAGTAAAGAGGAAGAGTTAAAAGAAATGCACAAATAAATTTCATATTGATTCAGCCACAATGCGCGACCTACATCCAGCCCCTAAGCAAATGCTCAAGATTTTCTTCACTTGT
Source organism: Ormosia emarginata (assembly GCA_029884605.1). Taxonomy (NCBI): domain Eukaryota; kingdom Viridiplantae; phylum Streptophyta; class Magnoliopsida; order Fabales; family Fabaceae; genus Ormosia; species Ormosia emarginata. The sequence goes on along the minus strand of JAQQTP010000056.1, from coordinate 4,709,092 downwards.
CGAGTTTTCTCTTACAAGGACTCTGACAAACCTTCCTCTACCTTAGTCCTAAAGCAGAGTTACAATGATTTCTTTCACCCAAGGATACCACTAAACCTCCCTTAACTTCTGTCCGAAGAAGAGTAACTAGATCAAAGGAATGTTACCTACACCATTTTTTTCTGACAAGAACAAGGTTTTAATTCTTAAAGGTTGTGATTGATCTTATCAATGAGTTACAATAGGTTTAAGGACTCTCTCTAGAACAGATGTACAAATTTAGAACCAATTAGGAGGAAGAAAAACGAAGATTACAAAAATATAGCAATTCCTCACTTTTCTTTTGAGCAATAGTGTGAGTGGATCTTCTCCAAAGATTCCTATTTGTAGTGGAAGGCTTCCCTTTTACTTTACTAGTTGTCAGAGATATGGAAGACTAAGGAATTTCAGCCTTTAATTTGTGAGAAGCAAATCTGTGTAAAAAATGCATAGTTGCTCCTTTTGTTCTCTGAAAGTTGCTCATTTACCCAATAATCACTCTAATATTTGCTCCTTTTCTCTGGTTTATGTATGGCAACAACTTTCCAATTTTTGAACGTTGGAACTTTCATTCTCACTTGATAGAGTTTGATCCAATCATAAATATGTATACAAAATTTGTCTCTAATAATAAGAGAAATCAAATTATGAGTAAGGAAAGATATTATAGGATGTTCAAATTAAAAAACTTTCCTTGCACACTCAAATGAATATAACCCAAATGTTAGGAAATATGGATGGTAATTGATAAATAGGCAAATGCATGATTATCAATATTATGATCCCCAAATAATTATCCAATAGAATTAACCAATTAATAAGACTAAGCATAATGACAATGCATGGTTTATCAGATTTAGCTGGAAGCAATATTAAAATTAAGTGCATTAAAAATTAAAGAATAAGAGTTAGGAAAGCTCCCCCTTAATCCATGAAAATTTGCTCCCCTAAGCTTATGCACTACGTTGACAAAACTTGCAAAACTTGCTTTCTCCCCCCTTAAGCATAAAAAAGGCAAAGAACAATGCCAAAAAAAAAAATTCCAACCTTTATAGCACAAGCACAATAGAAATATCTAAAGAGAGGCATAACAGTAAAGCCATAACAAGAGACAACCAAAACAAATAAAAAAGTCTATTAACATTCACACAAAAAAAAAAAAAATCAAAGAGTGCAATGAATAGGATAACAAGGGACAAAATAACTAAAACCATATCCAGTTTGAAGAAAGCAAGAGAAAACATAAATTCAAGAAAGCTTTTTGAGAATAGATTCTAAAAGACCTTGGGTATGTTCTTGATTAGCCATCAATTTCTGTTGATTCTCCAAGAAGCATGCAATGACTTTTTTAGCTAGGTAGAGTTGTCTCTTTATGTCTTCAAGCTTCTCACTATGAGAATTTAATTCAGCCTTAAGTGCAACAAACTCAGAAACATTTTCAGCCACATTAGAGGACTCACCGAAGTGTTTAGAACTTTGCATAGGAGCAGAATCTAATTCAAGATCACAAGTGGCATTCTCTTTGCCTAGAGCAACTATTGTATCACCCAGGAAGTCAACATTAGTTTCATCATCCATTCCAAGTGAATGAAACAAAATTGAATTAACTAGCAATGTATCAAAATTAGAGTTATTTGGGGATGGTAGATTTAGTTGTTTCCTTTCTTCTCTAAAACTCATTCGAACCCATTTTCCATTTGGTAGCTTTTTGAACATCATGTATGATATCCATTTTTTTAATCATAATTGCTTCTATGAGCAGATGATTCGACTAGCTCATCTTCCGGTATTTGAACATCAAAGGCACGAAGAATCTTAATGATCACCATTCTATAAGGTAGATGACTACAGGTACACTTGAGGACTTTCATCATGCCTTTGAAGATGATGAAACCCAAGTTGATCTTCTTGTCTTTTATTGCAAACCACATAAAGAATAAGGGAAATATAGTAATAGCATTATGAATTCCATACTTTGGCAGTAAAACATTTGTAAAAAAGTGATAAAGCAATCTATGCTTAACATTTATGAAGTGTCTTGCATCAGGAAACAGAGGAGGCTACGTTTCAGTTGTAAGACTAAGTGCATCATTGAATAAGAAGTCGACATGCTTAATAGATGTATTAGAAAAATATATCTTTTCAGAATCAGATGCTTCACCTCCCAAGATATCGTTAATGCTTTGATCAGTAAGAGAAATTTCAATCCCAAGAAAGTATGACTTTAATTCAATTCCTTGTGCATTGAAAGATAAATTTACATGGAATAATCAAACAATTCTAGATAATATCTCCTCATTTAATTTCAAGAAAGATGTCTATCCCATGTTCTCAAGTTTCTTGAATGCATCAATCCCTTCACGAGTGAAATATTCTACATTCATTATCCTTCTCATGAATAAAATTTTCTTTTCAAAGCACTTTTTAAATTTTTGCTTGGCCTCCTTGTATTGAAACAAGAGGGCATCAGCAACTGATAGAACACCACCCTTAGACTTGGTAGCATTAGCATGCTTATCAACTTTCTTCTTTGGTTGCAATTTCTTATTTTTTTACCTTCGTAGTAGATTTTCCACACTTTTTTAAAGCCATATCAAATATCAACTACTGTGCAACACAATAATATAGAACCTCTCACTAAAGATGTCAGTGCAAACAATCAGATAATCAATAATTGCAAAAAGTATGATCAGTTGATGAAATAGCCCAATCAGATCAACATTACATAGAGAGTATCTCAGAAATCGACACATTAAACCTCTAATTTTTTTGGATTAATCCAAAGTCCCAAACAATAAAGCAGTTTACCATGAACTGAGAACCCATTACCTGATACCCATGAACAAACCACGTCTCTAAGTTAGGTGAACCACGAGCTAGAGGATGTGAACAGGTGCAAGCAAGCCGTTTCAATTGTAGGTGTCATTGTTGCTGGAAGAAGAGGGGCTCACAATGCCTGAATAGAAGCTCTCGTTGCTGGAAACTATGGAGGATCTCACTAGCGATGTTGTTGCACATAAACAGAGAGAGCTTGTGTCTTCGATCCATGAACGTATTGGAGTTTCGTGGTTGTGTATGATTTAAGAGTGAAAAAATTTGTGAAACACATGAGGAAAAATTGATGGAAAGAATTTTAGGGTTTAGGTTTTGAAAAGATGAAGAAATGAGGGAAAATGAGAGAGATGTCGAGAGAGAAAAGAGAGAAAGTAGTTTCTGATATCTAAATTTTTAATAATATTTTTTTAAAAATGAAACCAGAAGTAATAGAAGGACTAAAAGGTCCTTAAAAAAATGTGAGAAACGAGCCTACCCTAAGATTTTAATCTCAGCACATCATATCCCATAAAAAACATCGAGAAGAAGAGCAACTAAAACCAACAACTACAAGGTAATTTTTTTTTCTCTGATTAGTTGCTCATTTTGACTATAATATCAAAACTAGAGAGTTTTGAACAAAAAGCTTAACTAGGACATGGATATGGTTCTAATCACTCCAAATGACATCAATACCATATAATATCATCATCTCATGCACTCTAACACACAAACACAATAAAAATAATTTGCATAAAATTGGCATAAAACACATAAAGCATATATGAAATTGACATAAAGCGCATAATATGCCAATGTTATGAGTCATATGGTCTGCATGGGTTTTTCATTAACCCAAAAACCACAAAGAAATCATTCAATGCTAGTTAAACTAATCTCATTCTTTATAAAACAAAATTGCTCCTCATTGAGGCGTTGTGTAAATATATCAGCAAGTTGTAAATAAGTACTTATAAGATTAAGTTCAATATGAGCCTTTTGAACATGATTTCTTAGAAAGTGGTATATAATCTCAATATGTTTTGCTTTAGATTGTTGGATAAGGTTCTTTGTCAAGTTGATGGCTTTTGTATTATCACATTTTAAGGGTATTGTGTCAAGATTTATGCCATAGTCAAGTACTTGGTACTTCATCCATAGCACTTGAGTGTAACAATTAGTAATAGCAATGTGTAACATCCTCTCTAACTAGTTAGTCTTAATCACAATTATAGAAGTTCAATAACACCTTGTTAACTTTGGTAACCTTTTTAAGTTAGTTGGGCTATTTTGCTATAATACTGAATGTGAAAAATAGTTGTTAATATCCCAGAGAGTAGCATAAACTGCTTAAATGAGAGTAATAAATATGAAGAATTTATTTCTATGTCACAAATAAATAGAATGTGTTGTAGTTAATTTTGGAGAATTAATTGAGTTAGTTTAGTATTTGTAATAATACTGAGTGAGTGTTTAAGAGCTAGATTAAATAGGCAGATATCTTAAAAAATTATGAGAATTTGTGAAAATATCAAGTAAAGAATGAAAAATTTTCTAATAATGAGTACAAGTTAAGGTAGATACCTATAAGCTTATTAGCTTATTTCCTTAGGTTTAATGTAACTTAAGGAAGAGTAATAAAACTTAAGTGATAGTTTTAGGTGTATAGAAGATTATGGAATGATGGGTATAGATTGAGATGGATCCTAGGATTTTTCAGAACACTTATGGAAGTTAGGAAACTTGGATTGGTAAGATGAAAGTATTCCTAAGAGATATAAAGTTTTTAGCTAAATATCTAGTCCATCCTTATCTCTCCACCACTCTTTACTTTTTAACCTTTATCTTTGACTTTTCTTTTCATTTCTCACGCTGGATAGTAGAGGAAAGAGCAGAGAAAAGAAAAGGGAAAGAAGAGAAGAGAAGAAGGAAAGGAAGGAGCAAGAACAAGAGGAAAGCTTGGGTATCAACCACACAACTTGAGGTAAGGGTGTTTGTTTACTTAGTTTCTTTCCCTTTCTACATCCTCTTGATGCATGATGTATGCTTATTTGGATAGAAAATGGGTTTTGTGATGTTTTTCCATGGTTTAAGATGGTGAGCTTGGTTAGAAGTTGAGAAAATGGTAAGTAATGATTTGAGACATGCCAACTGGTGGTTTAGAGCATCCAAGCATCCACAAAACTCCATTATCTTGTGTTTGGGGAAAATGGGTTTTGGGATGAGAGATTTAACATACTTGTTCTTGTTTCACTAGGTGGGTGTTTTAAGAATGTGTATGAGAGTTTTACTATGTTTAGAGACCATGTATGAGGTTGAAAACCATCTAAAACTTGTGTTTGGGGGCAAGGATTGGTTAGAAACTTAGTGGAACAGGGTATCTAAATCTGATGTTGGGCACCTAAGCCCCCAAGAAGTGAGTGCCTAAGTGCCTAAAGCCAGAGAGAAAAGGCGTGTTGGGCGCCTAAGCGCCCAAGAAGTGAGCACGTAAGAGCGCAAGACAAGAATGTTCTGGTGCTGAGCGCTTGATCGCTCAGAAACTGGGTGTCTAAGCACCCAATGACCAATAAACCTATGAGAGTTTGCTGTCATGGATCGCCTAAGCGCTAGATGTGACACGCTAATACTATTACTAATAACATGTCTAGGATCATGCATTAGTGGTTAGGATTAGGTATGTCACTTCAAAATATAAGAAAAATATGAGCCTGTTACAAGTATAATAATATACATATATCGAAAGAAAATTCTATACAATTACATTCATTCTAATACAAATACTACAATATTAGGCTCCGTGGCATTACCTACACAAATTCTACATAATACTCTTCTAGTCTCTACTACTAAGCTATTTGATCTCAACTCCAATTCTTCGTTTCTACTGATTGATGCCTTGACTGTCCCAGGAAATAATTTAGAATACAATATACGGGGGTAAGCATTCAAAGAATTCTTAGTAGTTTTAAAAAAATCATTTGCATAACCAAATACTTTCATAAGATATCATATACTTCATTCCAAATTATCTTTATGATTCATCATTATAAATATCTCAAGTAGCAATATCATCTCATATAATAATCATCAAACTTTTCATAAATAATAAATCAACACATCAATTGCTAATCATGTTTCATAATGTATCACAAATATTTACTCATTAACCATCAACATTCAATGCTAATAAGACATTCTATCATATATCATTCATTTGGGATACTCTCATACTCGAGGTTTATCCTGTTCCAGTATGTTCTGATTCATTCAGGATACTCTCATGCTTGAGGTTATATCTTATTTTGTACTGGATACTCTCCTACCTTAGTTTATATCCAACTCTCATACTTATAGTAAGTAAAGGAATGTTCGTCCTCACATTACCACTTCATTCTATTCTCATTCGCTCGGAATACTCTCATACTCGAGGTTATTTCCCATTCTATTCATATTCACACTCATTTGGTAAGTGAGGGAATATCCATCCTCGCAATACCCTTCCATTCTCAATCATTTCGGGATACTCTCACACTCAAGGTTATATCACATTCTATTCAGGATATTCTCCTACTCAAGTTTATATCCAGTATCACATTCTATGATAGGGAGGGAAATACCATCCTCACACTATCATTTCATTCTCAATCTCATTCATTCATTTTCTTGTTCATCAAATTCATCATACTTACATTCTTATGCTTTTCATTATCATATTTATCAATATCATTCATCAATATGCATTTATTAATATGCTTCTCAATTTTATTCCTTAGTATGCTTTTCAAGGTCATTCATACATTAAATTCATCATATATCATTGTTTCAAATACTTCATAAGAATCATTTTACAAAATAGTTTGGAAGCATATTCATTCCACTATATGCCATTCTAATATGTTCCATGAGAAATACTTGTTGATGAATATGCATGTGATGCCTTGTTTATGAGGAACATATCATTGATACACATACATGATGTAAATTGAGTCATCATGCATATGTGATATCCGTTGGACTTTATTGAGAAAGGCGATATATGCTTAGGAGATTGAATAACACCTTTGTGCGGGTACGAGTAGACTAAGCGTAGGGTCATAGTGGTTGACCTTGGGGCGTTGGGGTGCGGGTGTCTCACAATAGACAGTGGTAGCTCCACTGGGGCCATAGGATAGACCGATGCTAACACACCGACGATCTAGACCGAGATGCTGTCCTATATCGTGATCAACTGTTGAGGTGCCGTGTATAAGCCATATTACGCAAATATTTTATGAGATGAAGCACTCTATTTTTAAGGCTAACGAGATACTGACATGACTCTTTGATCATTCTTTCTGAAATATTGATGTCTAGCTCTATGGAGTAGGATTTTTGGTACCATAATGCATTGTGCACTGTCCATTGTCAGTCTCATATTTCATTGAGCATGAGTACTTATGACTGTTGAATTATCTGCTTTTGCTATTGAAATAATTATCTGATTCAATAAACTATTTATTTCCTGAGATTCTATTGTTATTTCTCTTTTATTGCTTACTTGATTATTACTATCGATAACTGTATGTGTTGTAATGTTATGTGGGCGTCCAACGTCATTCTGTTTTTTTACTACTGTATTGGTAATGAAAGCTGGGTGTCTCACCTCTTTCTTATATATTTGTATTTCTGTTTCATTTAAATTACTTCTAAGAATACGTTCGTGAAGAATAGGAAGCACCTGAGTTTCTTGGCTTCTGGCCCGATTACGACTAGTGTTGTTTTGAAGATGTCGTCACTCCTGTGCCAATTTTTGGGTTACGCAAGGATGACCTTTCACGGTGGTCCTGACAGCTGGCACATAAACTTGAGCACGAACCGTTACATTTACCACGGGGAGCTGACTGTGTCTTTAGCTTGGGGTTGCTACAACCCACTTGTCTTTGATTTTACTACTTTTGTCTATTTGGAGTTTTACCTACCCATTAGGGATTTGTGGGATGACCTTTATTATACCCCATGAGAGGACTCATTCTTCTCTACTGCTCGGGCTTTTGCTCGAAATTCGGTCACTCCGATGGTGATTTCATCAGATGAGGAGGACCCTGCTACGGTCTTTTCTCGTCAGTCTTAGGGGGTTGATACTGTCGGTGGCTACTGATGGCTATCCGTATATCTTTTTGGAAAGCATGACGTTTTGCTATTTTGATGGGACGTAAATTTGTAATCATCTTGGGGGTGGGTAAAACCTTTTACTTTTTGTATATTTTGATGATGTAACTAAACAAGCTTGATGCATATAATATTATATATATAATGTGAATGTATGATTTTTAATTCCATGTCGATTTCCATTGTATCTACAATTATCATTACCTCTTCAAATAATTCAAAAAAATATATATAATACATGCATTTATTTTAATATCCAATTAATACATACTTGCGATTGGAAATGGTTATTTAAAGGTTAACAACGAACTGGGTCTTTATCTATGATATACTTATTTTCTGCATTTTATTTCGCATTACTATGGTGTGATGCTTCTTCTTCTCCTAGAAAAAAGGGCGTTACAATGTCTTGGTATCAGAGCCCCGATTTAAGTTTTCTTTTGGGTCTTATAGTTTTAGACTGCCTTGTTTGTACTGTGTGATTCTCTGTGTTTGGTATTCCGAAAGGATGCATCTGACTTTTTCTTGTGTTTTGCATAGTTTGACTTGAAAGTGGATTATGGCTCGTAGAGGAGACATGACTACGACAATTCAGAAGATGGCTGAGGCAATGCTACAACAGAATCAGCAGACTACTCAACAGCAACTGAGAACTGCACAACAGTTGGAAGCTACTGCTGATGCTTAAAACTTGGCTGAATTTCATCGCACTAACCCTCCACAATTCAAAGGAGAATTTGAACCAAAGAAGGCTAGTCTGTGTAACATCCCAAATTTTTGTATCTCGTAAACAGTAATTTTGATCGTTTTGAGTTGTTTACTCCGTGTCAGCGTACTTGATCGTCAGCATATTTGATCGTTTTGAGTTGTTTACTCCGTGTCAGGAAAATAAAAATTTTCGGGCCGGGGAAGACTTTACGTAATTTAATTTTTACCGTTAAGTAATTATTTTACGTAATCTGATTTGATATTTGTGCATTTTATAATTTTTGTGATTTTATGGATGATTTTGAAATTTTTCCTATCTGTGGGCCCATAGCAAAAAATATGTATGGCAATTGGCAGCCATACGTGGGCCAGTGGGTCCCACAAAGTGAAAAAATTTTCTACGCATAGAAAAATTTGTACTTGTTTAGGCGGAGACGAGAGATCTTACTAAACCCGAATCCGTAAATAGTTTTAGAAAATTTCTTGTCTCTTGTATTTTATCTCGTATTTAATTATCGGATGATAAAAATACAAGAAAAAATATTATTTGTAGGATCTGAGAATAAATATTATATTGCGTAGTCAACAAAGAGAGCTTGACTTGATTTATACCTTGGATGAGAATACTTAGTTTGAATATTAACCAATTGATTTAATCAAATGTTAAGAAACAAACTTAATAAAGAAGCTCTTGATAATAACCATTGATTTAATCAATGGTGTGAGAATAAACTTAGTTAGGAAGGCTTTGATATCAACCATAGATGTAATCAAAGGTGTAGAATTGGTCTTGAAAAATGACAAAGACCATTTATAACCATTGGATTTAGATTAAATCAAGGGTGGAGATTTAATCTTAAAAAGTAACAAAGACCATTTATGACCATTGGATGAAGAATCAATCAATGGTGGAGATTTGGTCTTCTAAAGTAGCAAAGACTAATTAGGATTGGATTTAAAGTTTGAAGGAGCAATCTTGACCATTAATTTTGGAGACACATCTAAGGGCTAGAATTTAAAGGAGAAAGATCCAATGGCCTAGATTAAGTCTTCTAACCTACCTAAATCCTAACCATTGAATTAATCAATGGCTAGAAATGCTTCAAATGGTGGCAAATAATGAAGACAACTTTATTGAATGCATTATGAAGAGAAGGTGATGGTTTTGGAGTGTTTAGAAGACAAAGAGACAAGCTTTATGTCATTTTTGCATGTCTTGGTCAAGTTAGACATCATAATGGCTTACTTTTGATTTTTGCACTCCAAGGAGAATGCTTGAAAGGGGGGCACGATTTTGGTGCTGCATGAAGGAGTTTGGAAGACCATAATTGCATGCTTTAGTCATTATTGTCTTCCTTGGTCTTCATTGATTCATTTTCAAGAAGGAAACTTAGAAAATTTTCTCTCCATCTCCTTTCTCCTCTAGGTTTCGGCCAAGCCCTCCAAGAGCACCTCTCATCACTCAAAAATTTCATCTAACTTGATTTTCTAAACCTAAACATCATTCTAAGAACATCTCTAGCTATGAGTTTTTCCAAAATCATTCATCTTGAGCTTCAAATCCAAGCTTCAAGTTTCTATCAAAAATAAAAAATTTCATCTTTGTTCTTCAAGAGATATCATTCGGTCAAAACCCCTAAAATCACCATCCAAGCTCTTTTAATTTCATCCAACCTTAGATCTTGAATCTCCATGATATTCTAAGTAACTTTCATGTTGAAGACTTCTTCTAAATTATTCATCTTCAAGGAGTTTCTTCAAGATCAAAGTTATTGGGTTTTTGAGGTGAAGTATAAGGAAACTTCATTTTCTTCTCTTTTTTTCATGATCTAAACCATGTTTGATCCATGGTTCTTCTTAATCAAGCTTGATATGTTAATTAACTTGTGTTTTGTTTTGTATTTGAGAAGCCCTTGGTGGTGAAGGACTTGGAAAAAGAAGCAAAACAAGAAGTTTTTGAGGATCTTCAAGAGGTAAGAGGGAGATCCATCTCACCAACTAAGCATGGTGGTGAGAGATGGTATTTTATTTGATGGATGTTGAATTCATGTGAGGATTCATATCCATGGTCATGTAATTAATTTGTGAGTGTTTATGAGCTTTGATTAATTTTCTATGATTGATATGCTTTGCATGATTTTATAGCTTTGATGATATGCTTGATATGCTATACATGCTTTTATGGCTTTGATGGTATGCTTATATTATTTATGATGAAATATATATGTATATGCCATGACTTGATGGTGGAAAGGAAATTGATTTTTGGCTCCAAATAGCCAAGGAAGAAATACGGTTTTGATGCCCTTGATTAGGGTTCATGTTGAAAATTTTCAAGAACAAAAGAATTGATTTTTAAGTACTTAGAACATGGTGGATTTCGAACAAGACACCTCAAGATAGGTGTTCACAAAATTAATATTTTCTTGAATGATGAAAATGGATGTTTAGAAAAGTAAGGAAAATAAACAAAGAATTTATTTTTCAAAGAGTACATGAATACGGTTTTAAAAGAATTTTTATTGATTTATTTTTTGTAAAAAGTTTCTAAGTGTTTTACTAAACATGAGATTTAAATAAAAATAGTAATGATAATTTTAAGGATTTGCAAAGAAAGTGAAAAAGGATTTGTAAGGAAAGTAAAAATGAATTTGAACAAATGGGTTTAGATTTTATGACCATCGGTATTTCGGTTTTGAAAATAAAGAATTTTTAATGGTTTTGTTTGTGTAAAACCATATCAATTTAGGAGGAAAATATTTGATGGCTTCATGGCCAAAGACTCTGCGATTTTTGGAGGTTGGAATAATTTTGGTTTTTATGAAACAAAGTAATTTTAAAGTGGAAACAAAATGTTTGAACAAAATGTTTTAGTATAAGGATTTTGGAAAGGAAATCAAAGTATTTTATCACTTGAGAAATGAACTTTCATATGAAAATGAAAAAGAAAAGTTGCAAGGGTTTGAATCTTAATTTGTTTTGAAGAGAATTGATTTTAGAATTGATTTGGGAAAAATGGAGAATATAATGGTGTTTTGAAAATTTACTTAACGTTATAACTTATTTACAAGTTTTGAACTACGTTAGAAAATGTTAAGTTTTGAAACGTTGATTTACATAAATGAAAAAGTGATTTTGTGAATTATATTTTGAAAAAGAATTTCTTGAGTAAAGAATCATGGAAAAATATTTTCTTGAATAAGAAAATATATTAAATGAAGTGTAAAGTTATATTATTTTGAAAAAAGTTAAAAAGGAATTTTTAAAGGTCAAGAAATATTTTATGTAATGAAATTGTGGTGAAAAATTATTTACGTATCTTAAAAATGTGATTTTTAAGTTACGTAATATGGAAAAATATTTCTATGCGATTTTAAATACGTTAAAATATTTCTACGCGATTTGAATTACGTTTAAATATTTTACGTAATCTGAATTACTATTGAAAAATCACTACGTGATGGAAAAGTGATGAATTATTTTTACGTGATTGTGAAAATAGCAGAAAATCGTTATGTGATTTGGAAAGTGTTTTAAATATTTTGAGAATAACGGAAAATGATTTATGCAACTTAAAAGAATGATTTTTAAGTTACGCGATTTTGAAACAGTGGAAAAATACTATGCGATTTTGAGAAACGTATATTTTTACGTGATTAAGAAAAATGTTAAAAAAATTAGTACGTATTTTAAAAGTGTAACAAAAGAGTTGCGGTATTTTGAAAACGTAATGTAAATATTCTTGTATTGTGAAAACGTAATGTAAGTGTCACGCGGTATTGTGAAAATATAACAGAAACGTTTCAAAATATTGAAAACGTAACATAAGTGTTACGATATTTTGAAAACGTAATATAAACATTTTGGAATTGTGAAAACGTAATATAAACGTTTTGGAATTGTGAAAATGAAACGGAAATATTACGCAATTTTGAAAACATGACGAAAGTGTTTTATAACTATGAAAATGTGATAACATGATTTTTGCTGTTGAAAATATAGTATAATTTGGTGCATTTTATATGCATTGGAAAGAGATGCTTGTGATTGGATTTGGTGCACTATACATGCATTGGGAAAAAAATATGCGTTGAGGCATATGATACATTGAACAAATGAAATTGAAAAGATTTGGCTCTTTGGGGTTGGACTTGCACGGATATAATCGTGCATTGTATATAATACTTGTGGTTGAAGAGGGAATGAGAATTGATAGTGAGGTCTATGATGGATCTTGGGGGCGTCGAGGCGCGGCGGTCGACCAAGTGGACAGCTGGCAAGTACCCTGTGTCACTTGGTGATGCAGTCCGTTACAACGCATTGACGATACCCAACAAGAACACGATTCTTTTCAATAACTGGAAGTCTTTGGGCTAAGGCTAACAATTGACAGAGCATTCTCCTCGAAATTGTGAAAACCTCCATGTAGTTGTTTTTGAAAAACTGAGTCTTTGTGCACATGCATGAGTCTGAACATTTATATCTATGTGATATATTAATTGAGGGATATTGGTTATGACAACTGTTTTGATTATTTGGATGATGATGATGATAATTAAACTGATAAATGATTAGATGATGATAGTTGATTAATGTTGATAACATGATTATAGTATGATCTATCTGTATGATTTGTTATTTGTGTTATCTCTGTACTGCCATGTTGGTATTAGCGTAGGTGATCTCACCTCTTTGTTACGTTGTTTTGCTGTGTCTGTACTGTTAAAATCAAATAATAGAAGGATCGAGTTGTCTTAGACATAACGGGCAATGGATACTCTGAGATTGGTGACAACAATAAGGAGTAGACACTCAGGACTCGAAGGTGTGCAGTGTTGACAAAGAACAGATATAGAACAGATGTCTGATGCAACAAGATGGATACACAACAGAATAAGTATGTTAAGTTTTAACATTAGTGTTATACCGTGCGATTAAGTAGAACCTGTCATAGGGTTACTACTGTTAAAAAAAAGAGAGTCTGTAAGTTTTATATTTCTCTTTAAATTATGAGATATTAATTAGTGTCAATATTGCATAATGAATAGTTGAAATATGATTTTCAATATTACCTAATATTTTCAGTAAATTTATGTTTCAGTAAAGAAGAAATTTTAAAACCCACTTTTTATAACTCAAACCTTGTGTGAACTTCTTTACAGATTTTGAGTCGGGAGTCAGACATATGATACCCTAGGGAGGGTGTTACAGTCTGTGGATCAAGGATCTGGAGAAGATATTCATGGGTATGAACTGTGCTAATGATAAGAAGGTGACTTATGTTGCGTTCATGTTGGATGGAGATGCAGAGGACTGGTGGATCGGAGAACAAAGATTGTTGGAAGCTGAAAATCGAGCAATTACTTGGGAGGTATTTAAGGAGAAATTCTTGGATAAATATTTCCCAGAAAGTGCTAGACATGCGAAGGAGATGGAGTTTCTCGGTTTGCGACAAGGGAACATGGCTATAAGTGAGTATGCTGTGAAGTTTTAGAGCTTCTCAAGATTCTCAACTTACTTTCAATACCAGCCAAACGAAGCATGGAAGTGTCGAAAGTTTGAGAAAGGTTTGAGACATGATGTGAAGAGAGCTATTATAATATTGAAGATCAACCATTTTTCGGAACTACTTGACACGTGTCATCGGGTGGAAGACTTAGACCAAGCGCAGGACATGAGGAATCGCAACTTTGGACCTTTTCGGTCTAAATGAGGAGGAAGTTGCAATGCTAATCGTTATCAGAAAAAAGCCTTATTCAAGACCACCTGGAAATCAGCCACAACGACCATAAGGTGGAAGTCCTGGAGGAAGTTTGGGTAGAACTGGTCAAACTACGATGTCTACGCCAAGATGTATGAAGTACGGGAAGGAGCACTACATGAGGGATTGTACAATAAAGGGAATTATTTGCTTTAGGTGCGGGAAGCCTAGACACGTTTCTCGCGACTACAATCAGACTAAGGCAGAGCCTTCGGTTAATGCTGTAAGAACTATGAAGCCACAGGCAAGAGGTAGAGTTTACACCCTGAGTGGTGCTGAAGCCTCTAAATCTGAAGATCTTATACAAGGGGAATGTCTCATAGAGGGTAATCTTTTAACTGTACTGTATGACTCTAGGGCAACCCGTTCTTTTGTTTCCTATGACTGTGTGAAAAGACTTGGTTTACCTGTGTCTTCTTTGCCTCTTGATTTAACTGTTTCAACCCCTACTGCTAAACTTGTTGTTACAACCAAAGTCTGTTTAGATTGTCCATTGATTGTTGAAGGTCAAATCTTTTCTGTTGATTTGATCTGTTTACCACTTTCCTAGTTAGACATAATCCTAGGAATGGATTGGGTATCTTCTAACCATGTCATGTTAGATTGTTCTAGAAAAATCATAGTTTTCCCTTTGGATGAGAGTTCTAGATTTCTGACAGCCAACTAAGTAAAAGCTTTCTTGAAAGGAGCTCAAGGATACATGCTATTGTCTTCTTTAAAAGTCGAGAATGAGGTAGATGGGAACACACGTCCAGTGGTTAGAGAATTTCTTGAATTCTTTCTTGAAGATGTACCTGGTTTACCGCCGGAGCGGGAGATTGAGTTTACCATTGACCTTGTACCTGGAGCTGGTCCTATTTCTATAGTGCCCTATAGAATGTCACCAGCATAGCTAGTTGAACTCAAGAAGTAATTGGAGGAGCTTTTGGAAAAGCAGTTTGTTAGACCTAGTATGTCGCCATGAAGAGCACCAGTATTACTAGTCAAGAAGAAGGATGGTACTTCGTGATTGTGCATGGACTATTGCCAGTTGAATAAAGTCACCATAAAGAACAAGTATCCACTGCTAAGGATAGATGACCTAATGGATCAGTTGAAGGGAGCAGTGATGTTTTCTAAGATCAATCTGCGATCAGGTTACCATCAGATCCGAGTAAAGGTAGAAGACATTCCCAAAACAGCTTTTTGTACTCGTTATGGACACTATGAGTATCTGGTGATGCTGTTTGGTGTGACAAATGCACCTGCTATATTCATGGATTATATGAATAGAATCTTTCGTTCTTATTTGGACAAATTCGTTATTGTCTTCATTGACGATATCCTGATCTACTCTAAAAATTAGGAGGATCATGCTAAACACCTCGGTATAGTTCTCCAGATCTTGAAGGAGAAGGAGTTGAATGCCAAATTGTCAAAGTGTGAATTATGGCTGTAGGAAGTCAAATTTTTAGGTCATGTGATCTTGAAAGAAGGAATTATTGTAGACTCGTCAAAACTGGAAGTTGTTCTGCAATGGGAAAGACCGACAGCAGTGATGAAAATTCGAAGCTTCATTGGGTTAGCGGGGTACTACCGAAGATTCATTGAAGGATTCTCTAAGATAGCTGAACCTCTCACTCAACTCACAAGGAAGAATCAAGGTTTTGAGTGGACAAATGCTTGCGAAGAAAGTTTTCAAGAGCTGAAAAGGAAACTAACTACTTCACCAATGTTAGTTCTACCTAATCCAAGTGAACCATTCGAAGTATACTGTGACGCTTCATATCAAGGATTAGGGTGTGTGCTTATGCAAGGCAGAAGAGTGGTGGCTTATGCTTCGAGACAATTACGAGTGCATGAAAAGAACTACCTAACTCATAACTTGGAATTAGCTGCTGTGGTATTTGCTTTGAAGATATGGAGACATTTTCTTTATGGAGCAACGTTCAATGTCTTTAGTGATCATAAGAGCTTGAAGTATCTGTATGAAAAAAAAGAGTTGAATATGAGGCAACGAAGATGGTTGGAATTCCTAAAGGATTATGATTTTCTACTTCAATACCACCCTGGAAAGGCCAATGTTGTGGCCGATGCCTTAAGTAGGAAAATGATTAGTGTTTCTGCCATGATGATCAGAGAAAAGGATTTGATAGAATAATTCAGAGACGTATGGTCTTTTGTGAAATTAATGCCGAGCAAAATCTGTATGAACATGGTCACAATCTTAAGTGAGTTAATGGATGACATCCGAGAGAAGCAGAAAGTTGACAAGTTCTTACAAGAAGAAAAGGAGTTAATGAAGCAGGGCGGTGTATCAACATTAGAGGAAGGAAGCGATGGAATTTTAAGATTCAGAGACAGAGTCTGTGTGCCTAAGGATCAAGAGCTTAGGAAGTACATTCTTGAACATGCTAACACAAGTAAGTTGAGTATGCACCCAAGAATGACCAAGATGTACTAAGATTTGAAGAAGTTATTTTGGTGGCATGGAATGAAAAGAGATATTACTAGATGTGTATATTCCTTTCTGGTATATCAGAAAACAAAGATTGAACATCAAAGACTGTCAGGAATGTTACAACCCTTATCTATTCCCGAATGGAAGTGGGATAGTATTGCAATGGATTTTGTTGTTGGATTACCAAAGACCAGGAAATGATACGATTCGATATGGGTAATTGTTGATCGACTCACGAAGTCAGCACATTTCTTGCTGATCAATATAAGGTATTCATTGGAGCAGTTGACTCAATTGTATATTGGTGAAATTGTCAGACTACATGGTGTGCCTACAAGTATCATTTCTGACAGAGATCCGAGATTCACATCAAAGTTTGGCAAAGTCTTCAAGAAGTAATGGGAACAAAGTTACGTTTAAGTTCTGCATATCATCCTCAAACCGATGGTCAATCAGAGAGAACCATTCAATCATTGGAAGATTTACTTAGGGCTTGTGCTTTGGAGCAAACTGGAAGTTGGGATAAAGTTTTGCCATTGGTAGAGTTCACCTACAACAACAGTTATCACTCGAGCATAGGGATGACTCCCTGTGAGGCTCTATATGGGCGAAGGTGTAGAACACCTTTATGTTGGTATCAGGATAGTAAATGACTTACCGTTGGACCTGATCTCATACAACAAACGACTGAGAAGGTCAAGATGATTCAAGAGAAGATGAGAACGGCTCAAAGTCGACAAAAAAGCTATGCAGACAAAAGGAGAAAACCTCTTGAATTTGAGGAAGGAGAGCATGTGTTTTTGAAAGTCACGCCTACGAATGGGGTTGGTCGAGTTCTTAAGTCTGGAAAGCTTACTCTTAAATTCCTTGGACCTTATCAAATTCTTTGTCGGATAGGTCCAGTTGCTTACCAGATAACTTTACCACCTTTTCTTTCAAATCTCCACAATGTCTTTCATGTGTCACAACTTCGAAAATACATTCCTAGCCTTGATCATGTCATAGCACCTGACTCAGTACAATTAAAAGAAAACTTGACTTATGAGACGTCACCTGTAAAGATTGTGGATAAGAGAATGAAGCAACTCAGAGGAAAAGACATTCCATTGGTGAAAGTGACCTGGAATGAGACAACCAGAGATGCGACTTGGGAGCTTGAAGACAAGATGAAGGAGCAATATCCACAATTATTCTAAGATATGAAAATTTCGAGGATGAAATTTCTATTTGAAGGGGAGAGTTGTAACATCCCGAAAATTTATAATTTTTTGATAAATAGTCATTTTCTAATATTTGTGATTTTTGTGAATTTTTTTGGATTTTTCTGAGAACGTAGAATATTTTAATATTATTCCTCGTTTTGCATGCAAACTGAGTGGAGCCGGGAAAATTATATATTTTCTCGAGAACCTTGATCTATGAAAACGTCGACAGGGGATCTTACTAAACTCGAGGATGGACATAGTTTACGAGATTTTATATTTTTCGAGAAATTTTATCCAATAAATAAATCGCTGTATAATTTTTATCCGCTGGATAATTAATACTGACTTCTGTCAATTGTAATAACTGTCCATTGGATAATAGCATATATTAGAAATCCTATCACATTATCCTAATGTAATCCACTTTATGTCCAATCAAATCCACTTTAATTTAAAAATACTATATTTTAATTAAAGCTTCTTTGAGAAGCTTTGACCATAAATGACCAAAGTGCCCAATCTTGTAGGAGAAGCCACTCATCCCTCTCCTTCTCTCTCTCATTGCCGCGACACTTAGAGCCCTTGGGGGAGCAAAATTTTGCTTCCACACTTATTACCCTTCACCAAAATATCATTCATTCTACTATCACTTTCTCTCTCTTCAACTTTCATCTCCATTTTTCTCTAACTTCTATCTTCTTCTTCCTTCTTCACTCCACAGTTTTGCAGCCCTCTTGGGAGATCATTTTCATTTTCGGTTTTGCAGCCCTCTTGGGAGATCATTTTCATTTTCTTAGTTCACCATCATCATTTCTACATTCCTCTCATCATTCTCTACATTTCCTACTTGAAAATTTTCTCACAAATCCATCATCTTCACCCTTTTCTTCCAAGAACAAAGCTTGAAGCTTTAAGGTAAAGCTTCCATTTTTCTTTCTCCTTCTCTTCATTTTCATGTTCCATGGTCACATTGGTGACCAAAGATTCATCTTTTCCAAGTTTGGTTGTTGATTCTTTGAACTTGAATTTCTAGGGTTTTTGGAGAGCCAAAACCGAATCCACCAAGAAGCACACCAAGGTAGTGATTTCGTGTTCTTCCTTTAGGTAAGAGGGAGATTTACTCACTTCAACCATTATTAGTGGTGAGAAGACCTTTGTGTGGTTGTTGATGGAGATATCCATATCGGATGCTTACTTTATTTGATGGTTTTTCATGTCTATGTATTCTCGATTGAGATTAGTGATTGAATGATGGTTTTGAATGCTTGACAATGTTAGATTTAATGAATGAAAAATTTGAGGGTTTACTACCCTATTGAGAGGCCACAGTTTGGCCATGAATTTTAAGGGTTGGATTTGATTTTGTGTAAAATAAGACTTATGTAATTGAGTATTGAAAGATTGATGCATGAAATAGAAAAAGATTTGGAACCTTGATGACTTAGGGAGGCCACGACCTCTAAAGGAATTTTTGGAGTTCAAGTGATGCTTTGATGCATCTTTGGGAACTAAGAATTTAGATATTAGTAATTCATAATGAGATGGAAGAAATTGATTGAGGAATGAACATTAAGAGGGCCACGGTTTTGAAGGGCTCCTTAGCCCAAAATTCTCCTAATTGATCAAGACTTAGTACATTGAGAATGTTGGATTCATAATGTGAAATTGTGGTATATGTTGATATTGAGACTTGGTTTTATGCTATTGTGAGTCCATATGTGGAACTAAGTACTTGTGAATTGTACTTGATGAAATTGTGGTATGATATTGTTGAGAATTGTCTATATGTCATTATAATATGTTCCATGAGAAATACTTGTTGATGAACATGCATGTAATGCCTTGTTTATGAGGAACATATCATTGATACACATACACGATGTAAATTGAGTCGTCATGCATATGTGATGTCCGCTGGACTTTATTGAGAAAGGCGATGTATGCCTAGGAGATTGAATAACACCTTTGTGCAGGTGTGAGTAGACTAAGCGTAGGGTCATAGTGGTTGACCTTGGGGCGTCGGGGTACGGGTGTCTCACAATAGACAGTGATAGCTCCACTGGAGCCGTGGGATAGACCGATATCAACACACTGACGATCCGGACCGAGACGCTGTCTTATATCGCGATCAACTGTTGAGGTGCCATGTATAAGCCATATTGCGCAAATATTTTATGAGATGAAGTACTTTATTATTAAGACTAACGAGATACTGGCATGACTCCTTGATCATTCTCTCCGAAATGTTGATGCCAAGCTCCATGGAGTAGGATTTTTGATACCATAATGCATTGTGCACTGTCCATTGTCAGTCTCATATTTCATTAAGCATGAGTACTTATGACTGTTGAATTATCTGCTTTTACTGTTGAAATAATTATCTGATTCAATAAACTATTTACTGCTTGAGATTCTATTGTTATTTCTCTTTTATTGCTTACTTGATTATTACTATCAATAACTGTATGTGTTGTAATGTTATGTGGGCGTCCAGCGCCGTTCTGTTTTCTTACTATCGTATTGGTAATGAAAGCTGAGTGTCTCACCTCTTTCTTGTATATTTGTATTTCCATTTCATTTAAATTACTTCTGAGAAGACGTTCGTGAAGAATAGGAAGCACCTGAGTTTCCTGGCTTCTGGCCCAATTACGACTAGTGTTGTTTTGAAGATGTTGTCACGCCCGCGCCGATTTTTGGGTTACGCAAGGATGACCTTTCACGGTGGTCCCGACTGCTGGCACATAAACTTGAGCACGGACCGTTGCATTTACCACGGGAAGCTGACGGTGTCTTTAGCTTAGGGTCGCTACGACCCGCCTATCTTTGATTTTACTACTTTTGTCTATTTGGAGTTTTACCTACCCGTTAGGGATTTGTGGGATGACCTTTATTATACCCCACGAGAGTGGTCATTCCTCTCCACTACTCGAGCTTTTGCTCGAAATTCGGTCGCTCCGATGGTGATTTCATCGGATGAGGAGGACCTTGAAGAGGACCCTGCTACGGTCCCTTCTCGTCAGTCTTAGGGGGCTAATACTGTCGGTGGCTACTGATGGCTATCCATATATCTTTTTGGAAAGCCTGATGTTTTACTATTTTGATGGGATGTAAATTTGTAATCATCTTGAGGGTGGGTAAAGCCTTTTACTTTTTGTATATTTTGATGATGTAACTAAACAGGCTTGATGCATATAATATTATATATATAATGTGAATGTATGATTTTTAATTCCATGTCGATTTCCATTGTATCTACAATTATCATTACCTCTTCAAATAATTCAAAAAATATATATAATACATACATTTATTTTAATACCCGATTAATACATACTTGTGATTGGAAATGGTTATTTAAAGGTTAACAACGAACCGGGTCTTTATCTATGATATACTTATTTTGTGCATTTTATTTCGCATTACTATGGTGTGACGCTTCTTCTTCTCCTAGAAAAAAAAGGGCATTACATGTGTGGTAGCCATGGAGAGCTAATTATTTGAGATCAATACAAGGATCTTGAGGAAATTCTAGTTTGGCTTTAAGATTCTGTTCCTAATTTCGATTTTGAATTGAATTAATTATCTTCTTCTTCTCTTGATTTGGATTTCGAATTACATGATTAGAGATTTCTATTGTGTGATGTGATTTAAATCCTTAATCCTAATTAAGATTTGTGATTAAATTATAATTGATTAATTGTGGTTTAGTCAGATGAATTAAAGAAGGTTAGGTTGGCAAATTTGTTAATCTGGGTTAATTGAATTCTGGTTGTTAAACTAACATAGGTTGCATGATTCTAGTGATTATGGATTTATGAATTATTTGTTAGTTAAATTCTAGGTGATTATCTAGTATTGAATTCTATGCGTTTGATGCAGAGATTTTGGTCAATCATAGATTAACTAATTAATTCAATCAAGATGCATGTTCAGTGATCAATGACAAGCCAACTAGATTTCTGACAGTTTCTATTGGTTGGTTTGCGATTTGATTTTATTTCTTATATTTAATTAATATGTTTACATTCTGCATACACAATTCCCCCTTTTGTGATCTTGATTTAGTTTGATTGGTATCTTGATCCTCAAGAGACGACTCGGTTTGCTGCCTTGTACTACAAGTTATCGGTAGAACTGGAATTTTATTATTTGGTTGAGCTCAACACTTGAATCAAATTTGGCGCCGTTGCCGATCACCATTAGGTGCTAATTAATAATTTCAAGACTTTAAATAACCCCTAAACCCCTTTTCTTCTTTGTTTTTCTGGTTTTTAGGAAAATACGGGTGATTTCGGGTCAATTTCCTGAATTATGTATGAATTTTTATGCTCAGAATGATCTGCAACTTGGTTAGTTGAAGTAAAACGACATTTTAAGCAACATTCTTTACATGTAACAAGGTCACTCAAATTTTGGCCAAATTTCATCGTTTAGACCACTTTTTCAATTTTTTAAAGATTTTTTATTACATTTTTTAGTTTCGTTTTTGTGTAATTTTCATGTTGTGGTGGTCCCATAATTTTTTAAAATCTTTAAAAATAGTTTCAGTTGAGTTTTTGTGTGATTTTTACCATTGCATTGTATTTTTTTTTGTTTTAAGTCGATTTTGAGTTACTATAATGTTATTTGATGCATGACTCAATCTTCTGATAGTCATATACTTGACATTGACCCTGAAATTGAAAGAAGCTTGAATAGGACTCATAGAATTAGTGAAAGCATAACATCTGAGGTTAAGACTGACATTGATTTTGAAACTGAAGGTGAATATATAGATCACACTACACCTATGACTGATAACACTACATCTATAGCTGATAACATGCAAAATAGGACCTTAAAGGAACTAGCTACACCTGATATGAACTATCAGCCATTGTGCATTCAATATCTTGATTTGGATGCTGATTTTGAACTTAAATCTAGTTTAATTCACTTGTTGCCTAAGTTTCATGGCTTTGCAGGAGAGGACACTCATAAGCACTTAAAGAAGTTTCATATGGTTTGTTCCACCATGAAACCACAAGGAATTGTAGAGGACTACATCAAGCTGAGAGCCTTTCCTTTTCATTAGATGGTGTAGCCAAGGACTTGTTATACTACTTGAACCCAGGAGATATCACTAGCTAGAATGACATGAAGAGACTTTTGTTGGAGAAGTTTTTTCCTGCGTCAAGAGCTGCTGTAACACCCTCTCTAGGGCATCACATTTTCGATTCCCGACTCATAATCTGAAAAGAAGTTTACACAAGTTTGAGTTATAAAAATATTGGTTTAAAAAAAAAAACTTCTTTCTTTACTGACACGTAAATTTACTGAAAATATTAGGTAATCATATTTCAATTACTCATTATCCAATAATGACACACAATTTAAAGAGAAATATAAATTGACAGACTCTTTTATTCTTTCTTTTTCCACAGTAGCAAACCCATTACGGTCCTACTTAATAGCACGGTGTAACACTAACGATGAAAACTTAACATACTTGTTCCTTCTCCTGTATCAAACTTGATACATCAGAACTCTACTCCTTGTCAACACTGCTCCCCAACGAGTCATGAACGTCCACTCCTTATTGTTGTCCCCAATCTCAGAGTGTCCATCGGAATGTCCATCTTGAAGCATCAAACATTTTTTCTATATCTGTTCCTTGTCCTCAAACATCTTTTCCATTTCAACACTGTCGGCAAGGTCATTCTCTGATGTTGTCTCCAAACGTAGAGGTATTTGTCACCCGCTATGTCTAAGACAACTCGTTCCTTCTACTGTATAATTTTAATAATACAGACATAGCAAAAATAACATAACAAAGAGGTGAGATCACCTACACCAGTACCAACATGGCAGCACAGAGATAACACAAACAACAATATCATACAGTTATCATAATTACAATCATGCCATCATCATTATGGTTATCACACAGATACAATATTAAAATCATGCTATCAACATTAATCAACTATCATCATTCAATCATATATCAATTCAATTATCATAAACAACAATTATGATAATGCCTTCAAAGATTATCATCATCATCATCCAAGTATTCAAAACAATTGTCATAGCCAATATTCCTCAATTAATATATATCACACGATATAAATGTTCGGTTTATGCATGTACACAAGACTCAATTTCCTACTCCATGGAGCTAAACTCAGGTCGAGAAATGATCGAAAAGATTGTCGGTACCACATGCCCTCGAGACCACGTGCTATAATCCTCATTTTGATTTTTGCACATCTAGCATATACACGACAGTCTTTATCGGATCTTGATTAAGAATAGTGTCTCGGTCGATCATCGGTGTGTCGCGTCGGTCTAACCTACGATTACATGAGAGCGACTCACTCACATTCCATTGTAGGCAACCCGCACCCGATGCCCCCAAGGTCAACGAGTGACCTACACTACGCATATCGCACCCACTTAAGAGGTGTATGTTTCTCCTAGGCAATTAGCCTTATCCAGGTCCATCTGACCATTCCAATGCATGTATAATGCACCAATTACCAATCACAGTATAATACCAATCACAAGCTTCAAAGTAATCATACTTGTATTTTCAACAATGAAATCATGTTATCACATTTTCATAGTTATAAAACACTTTCGCCGTGTTTTTAGAAAATTACTTATGCAACATTTCCGTTACGTTTTCACAATTCCAAAAATGTTTTTGTTACGTTTTCAAATATCGTAACATACTTATGTTTTCAAAATTCTAAAACGTTTTTGTTATATTTTCACAATACCATAACACATTCACGTTTTCAAAATTCTAAAAAGTTTTTGTTATATTTTCACAATACCGTAACACTTCGTACGTTTTCAAAATCTTTAAACTCTTACATTGCACTTTTAAATCACGTACTAATTTTTCAACGTTTTTCTAAACACGTAAAAATATACGTTTATCAAATCCCATAATATTTTTCCACTGTTTCAAAATTACGTAACTTAAAAATCATTCTTTTACATCACGTAAATCATTTTCTTTCATTTTTACAATATTTAAAACACTTTTCAAATCACATAATGATTTTCTATCATTTTCACAATCACGTAAAACTATTCTATCACTATTCAAATCATGTAGTGATTTTTCAACAATATTTCAGTTGCGTAAAATGCTGTCCAATTCGCGTAGAAATATTTTACTGTATTTCAAATCATTTTTAAGATACGTAAAATATTTTTCAACATTTTACAATCACGTAAAATATTCCTCAATATTCCAAAATACTATTTTGGACTTAAATAAATCAATATCATTTTCAATACATTTTTTTTAATTGCGTAGCTTAAAAATCACATTTTTAAGATACGTAAAATATTTTTCATTACAATTTCATTACAGAAAATATTTCTTAACCATCAAAAATTCCTTTCAACTTTTCTCAAAATAATATAACTTTGTATTTCATTTTTTTCACATTTTCTTACTCAAGAAAATCTTTTTCCAAAATATAATCCACAAAATCACTTTTCCATTGCTATAAATCAACGTTTCAAAACTTAACATTTTTTCTAACGTATTTCAAAACTTGAAAATAAGTTATACGTTAGTAAATTTTCAAAACACCATTATATTCTCCATTTTTCCCAAATAATTTCCAAACACAACCTTCTTCAAAATAAATTGAAGTTGAAAACATTTTAAGTTTACAAAAACTTGATTTTCTCAAGTGATAAACGCTCTGATTCCCTTTCCAAAATCCTTGTATTAAATCCAGTTATGTTTCTACTTTGAAATTCACTTTGTTCATAAAAATCAAGGCATTACAAGCCTTCAAAAACGTGGACATGACTATTGAAATCATCAAAACATTTTTTTTCTTCTAAATCAATATGGTTTTACACAAACAAAACCATTAAAGCCATCAAATACTTTTCCTTTTAAATTGATATGGTTTTACACAAATAAAATCATTAAAATTTTGTTTTTCAAAACCGAAATACCAATGGTTATAAAACCAAACCCATTTGTTCAAATTCATTTTTACTTTCTTTACAAATTCTTTTTCACTTTCTTTGCAAATCCTTAAAATCAACGTTTGCCCGTTTTCATTCAAAACTCATGTTTAGAAAAACACTTAGCATCTTTTTACACAAAATAAATCAATAAAAATTCCTCCAAAAATCATATTCTTGTCCTCTTGAAAAACAAATCCTTTGTTTATTTTCCATACTCTTCAAATCATCCATTTTCATCTTTCATGAAAATATTAATTTGTGAACACCTATTTTGAGGTGTGTTGTTCGAAATCCACCATGTTCTAAGTACTCAAAAATCAATTCTTTTATTCTTAAAATTTTTTAACATGAACCCTAATCAAGGGCATCAAAACTGTAGCTCTTCCTTGGCTATTGGAGCCAAAAATCAATTTCCTTTCCACCATCAAGTCATGGCATATACATATATATTTCATCATAAATAATATAAGCATACCATCAAAGCCATAAAAGCATGTATAGCATATCAAGCATATCATCAAAGCTATAAAATCATGCAAAGCATATCAAGCATAGAAAATTAATCAAAGCTCATAAACACCCACAAATTAATTACATGACCATGGATATGAATCCTCACATGGATTTCACATCCATCAAATAAAATACCATCTCTCACCACCATGCTTGGTTGGTAAGATGGATCTCCCTCTTACCTCTTGAAGATCCTCCAAAGCTTCTTGATTTGTTTCTTTTTCCAAGTCCTTCACCACCAAGGGCTTCTCAAATACAAAACAAAACACAAGTTAATTAACATATCAAGCTTGATTAAGAGGAACCATGGATCAAACATGGCTTAGATCATGAAAAAGAGAGAAGAAATGAAGTTTCCTTACACTTCATCTCAAAAACCCAATAACTTTGATCTTGAAGAAAGTCCATGAAGATGAATGATTTAGAGAAAGTCTCTAACATGAAAGTTGTTTAGAACATCATGTAGATTCAAGATCTATGGTTGGATGAAATTAAAAGAGCTTGGATGGTGGTTTTGAGTGTCTTGACCGAATGGTTTCTCTTGAAGCACAAAGATGAAATTTTTCATTTTTGCTAGAAACTTGAAGCTTGGATTTGAAGATCAAGATGAATGATTTTGGAAAAACTCATAACTAGAGATGTTCTTAGAATGATGTTTAGGTTTAGAAAATCAAGTTGGATGAAATTAAAAAGTGATGGAAGGTGTTCTTGGAGTGCTTGGCCAAAACATGAAGAAGGAGAGAAATGGAGAGAAAACTTTTGTGTTTTGGTTCTTGATAATTTTGGAGACAAGAATGAATGATCAATAATGACCAAAGGTGATCAATTATGGTCTTCAAAGCTCCTAAATTCAGACCAAATTCGTAGCCCCCCCTTCTTGCATTCTTCTTGAGTGCAAATTGATCAATAATGATCAATTATGATGAAACATTGACCAAGACCACTAATAATGACATAAAACTTTTTCTTTGGCCTAAAAAGGCTACTCAAAATTGTCTCCTCCTTCCTATTGCTTATTTAAAATGTGACAAATTTTACTAGCCATTATTTGAAGCCATTTAAGCCATTGATTAGATCAATGGTTAGGATTTAAGTAGACTTTTGATTAGAAGACTTAATCTAGGCCATTGGATCTTTCTCCTTTAAATTCTAACCATTAGATGTGTCTCCAAAATTAATTATTAAGATTGCTTCTTCTAACTTTTAATCCAAGGGTCATAATTAGTCTTTGTCACTTTTTAAGACTAAATCTTCATCCTTGATCAATTCTAAATCCAATGGTTATAAATGGTCATAGCCATTTTATTAAACTTATCCTACTGTAGTTGATTAAATCAAGATCAAGTCTTTAACGTTGATTAAATCTACGGTTGATATTCAAGTCTTCAATAGTAGAAGACTTGCTTCCAATTGGTCCGTCAAAAGTTGTCATAACCACTAATGTTGACTTAACGAATAATATTTATTTTTATCTGCTAAAAACCCCACAAAAGATTATATTTATCGTATTTTTATCATCCGATAAATTTAATACAAAATAAAATATAATTGACTGACAAGAAATTTTAAAAATTGTTTCCTGATTCAGGTTTAGTAAGATCCCTGTCTCTCGTCTAAGCAAGTACAAATTTTTCTATGCGTAGAAAAATTTTTTCACTTTTGGGACCCACCGGGCCCACGTATAGCCACCTGGGCCCACATACACCCCTGGGCCCACAATCAAAAAAAATTTCATAATCATCCACAAAAATCACAAAAATTATAAAATGCACAAATATCAAATCAGTTACGTAAAATAATTACCTAACGGTAAAAATTAAATTACGTAAAGTTTTCCCCTACTTAGAAAATTTTTATTTTCCCGACACGGAGTAAATCACTCAAAACGATCAAATACTGTTGACGGAATAATCAAATTAATTTTACAAAGCACTCGAATTCACTAAACAAGAAAATTACATTAGCTAGTCAAAATTACTGTTTAAGAGATTGAAAATTTTGGGGTGTTACAGCTGCTACAATCAGAAAGGATATATGTAGGATTAAACAGATGAGTGGTGAGACCTTGTATGAATACTAGGAGAGATTCAAGAAATTGTGCTCAAGCTATCCCCACTACCAGATTAGTGATTAGCTGTTAATTTAATACTTTTATGAGGGCTTATTGCTAATGGATAGAAGCATGGTGGATGCTGCGAGTAAAGGTGCCCTAGTTAACAAAACCTCAGCTACTGTCAGAGACCTGATTAAAAACTTGGCTGCCAACTCATAGCAATTTGGTACTAGAATGATAACTCAAACCAGAGGAGTCAATGGAGTCCAGGTTTCTAATGTTGATCAACAGAGGATGGAGCATAGACTTGATGAGCTGACTTCCTTGGTGAAATAGTTAGCACAGGGACAACAATTACCTATGTAGGGGCCTGCAAAAGTGTGTGGCATTTGTTCTTGTCCTTCACATCCCATAGATACATGCCCTACACTTCAGGATGGTGGTTCTATTTTTTTAGATTAATCTATTGCTGCAGCAGGTGTCTTTTCTGGTAAACCACAATATTAGCACCAACCTAAATATGATCCATTCTCCAACACATACAATCCTGGCCGGAGAGACCATCCAAATCTAAGATATGGCAATGCAGCCTCACAACGGCAGTAACCATTGCAGTACAAGTAGCCTTTCCAACAGCCAATGAGATAGTAATAGTTTCAACCTCAAGCTGGACTAAGTAGCCAATTCTAGCAGCCTATGCAGTAACCAAATCTAGCAACCACAAAATTTGATCCTTCATTTAAGGATTTGGTGAAGTAGATGGCCGCAAATAACATTTAGTTCCAGCAGAGGACAGAGGCCAGCATACAAAATTTAGAAACTTAAATTGGACAATAGGCCTTTACATTGAGTCAACTGCAGGCCTAAGGTTCTAGACAACTCCCTTCCTAAACAATTCTCAATCCAAAGAGGAATGTGAGTGCCATTATGCTGTGGTCTAGAAAATCTGTAGAAGCATCACCTGAACTTCAACCAACCAGCAAGCATCAACCAGCAGAAGAAACAATTTTTAATGAACCAGCCCAAAAATTTGAAGTAAGAAGAAATCAGTTGTTGCCGATAAGCAGCAGCAGACTGCAGTGGCTCTTCCCTTTCCACAGAGAGCCATTGAGACCAGAAAGATACATGAGGCTGAGAGGGATAGAGAGCTCCTTGAGACTTTCAGGAAAGTGGAAGTCAATATTCCATTTTTGGAAGCGATCAAGGAGATACCAAAGTATGCTAAGTTCTTGAAGGAATTGTATGCACACAAGAAGATGCTAAAAGGCAATGAGAGAATTAACATGGGGCATAATATTTAGCCCTTATCTAGCCTATACCATAGAAGTGCAAGGATCTTTTTACAATTCTTTGCATAATAGGAAATCACAGATATGAGCATGTCATGCTAGACTTAAGTGCTTCCATTAATGTAACGCCTATGTCTATTTATAATTCCCTTGAACATGGTCCTTTGCAGGCTACATGTGTGGTGATATAGCTAGCTAATAGAAGTAATGCTTACCCAGCTGGTTTGGTGGAAGATGTGCTAGTCCGGGTGAACGAGTTGATTTTTCTTGCAGATTACTACGTTCTGGAGATGGAAAGGGAGTCGCCCGCCAGCATGGCTCCACTAATTCTAGGGAGACATTTCCTCAAAATAGCTTGGACAAAGATTGATGTGCATGCAAGAGTTCTTTCCATGGAGTTTGGAGATTCCATTGTGAGGTTTAATATTCTTGATGCTATGAAACACCCTATGGAAGAACATTCTGTCTTTCATATTGATTTAATTGACGATTTGGTTAAAAATTCATATGTTGGCTTGCGTCAGGAGTTTCCTGAGATTACTGATTTTGATTATTCTATTTGCGGTGATTTGTGTGCTTATTGTGATGGTGATAAGTTTTATTTTGTGTGTTCTGAAATTTCTATATTTTTAGGATATGATGAGTCTGTTCTTATGTTAGCAAATGGTGCAACAGGTGATATATATGTGTTGTGGATTTTTTGTAAGTGTACAGATCGTACAAGTAAAAAAATATAGATCGTTCCCATGAGGATCGATTGAATACTAACTCTTACGGAGACTTTGATTATTTAAAAAAGTAAAATCAATAGTAAAAGCTCAATTAAAATTAAAACGAAAAGCAAAGAAATAAAGTAAACAAATAAAACTAGAAAAGATGAGGTTCAACAAAGATTTAAAGGCCTGGGATTAGGAATTCACTACACTACCCCCTATGATAAATTGTAATATTATCTTTGTTCAATTATGTTCTTGAAGGTGATTTATCCTAAATTATTTAAAGCCCAATTTCTTGGCACTAAAAATATGCTAAAACTTCATTAATCTCATTCTTATGACAATTAATCCTTATTCTAACCCATTAAGTTTTATGACAATCGTTTACCCCTCGAAAGATTTAAGCCTATGTCTAGGTCTCAATTCCAATTCAATTCTTGGATTATCAAGCAATTAAATTTCATCTTTCGATCCTTCACCTAAAGCCTAAGATCTTGTAAATATGGCGCGCAACATACCACAAGCATTAAGCATACCAAGAATTAATCAAGAACAATAATTTCACATTAACAAAGAATCAAATTAACAATTCTACATAAAGAAATTGAGAGTTTCATCCCAATCCTAGAAAAAAGGGTTTAGCCGCTCATGGCTATTGTAGCACAATCAAGAACAAAGGTGAGAGAAACAACCATGATTCCAAAAAGAGAAGATAGAGAAGATGAAGATGGAGATGTCTTCAATGGTTAAACTTCAATGAGTATTGCTCTTGCCTTCCAAGCCTTAGCCTCAAATTCTCTTCCTTTGCCTCTCAAAACCAGTCGTAAACAAAGTTTCTGCCAAAAAGTCCCCCTTAGGTTTTGGGATTTGCTCAATTTATAATGTTTAGGGGGTGAAAAACTACTATTTTTAGGCTTAGTAGAACTCACACTGTCGTGTCTAAGCTCGACACGGCCGTGTGAGCATGAAAAACAACGTAACTTGTTGCGTAAGAAGAGACACAGTCGTATGTCCCACTTAGAAGCTTCATTGAAGTTAGACAGGGTCGTGTGAGCTTAATAGAAGCATTTTCTAAGTTAGATACCACCATGTCTAACTCCTCAATCGCTCAAAGGTTGGATTTTGGATAAGTTATCTTCATAAAAGTTGAATGATTGTGTCTCAGCTTTCCAATGCTACTAGAATCACCTCGTTTCGACCTCCGTACCTCAAGTTATACTCATTTTATCGCACAAAGGTAAAAAACTCTACGAATCTTGGCCATATAAATTCCGAGCTCAACTCCATTGCAATGAATCCATCCAAAGCTTCATAGAGCCATGTCAAAACACCTCTTTTGGACCTAAAAACATAGAGAAAGACCAATCATGAGATACCAAGGATAATTAGATTAAATGTGACATAAATTCTAACATAAATCAATCAAAGCACACCTAAATCCACCTCAAATCAAGCACAAGATATGTGTATTTTATCCACACATCAAATTCTCCCACACTTGAACTTTGCTTGTCCTCAAGCAAACAATATGAATAAAAAACAAGATTAAACTCAACATCAAGAAACACGAATCAAGGAAAATTCCACAATTTAAAAATTCAATTAAGCTCAAAAATCAAATCTAATCAGGCAAGATAGTTTAGCGCTTAATACAATTAGAGGCTTGAGTCTAGCTTGCACCTTTTCTCTTTACGAACCATTTGAGATTACTTGCCTTTCCATCACTCAAGTGTTTAAGGATAGGGAGATCACTCAAATTTCTCTTAAAAAAATACATTACTATAAGCTTGGTTATCAATCTCATTTTCACTTTCAAGTTCACATACAATACTAGAATCAAAAGGACTTCCTTTGGTTGTAACGGGGTCAAGGGGATTAATGAAAGGTAGGAAAAAGGTAAATAAAGGTAAAGAACGTTCAGGGATAAATCGATACAAAATAGAATCAGGTTGAAAACATAATGCACATGGAGATAACAAATTCTCACTTTTAACCTAACATTCTTATTATTCTTCACCAACAATCCTTTTGTTTTTTTCTTTCTTTTTTTCTTCTTCATTCATTTTAATTTTTTTTCTTTTTTTTTAGCAGCAAAACCTTGAAGATAGAAACAACCTTTTATGAATTTTCAATTAACATATTAGCTGTTCCAAAGAATCCAACTTGATTATTCAATTTAGTATTCAAAGAAATCAATCTCAGGCTCAAATGGGGCAACTAAGGGATTATTATATCAATGCAACTCTGGCAGTCAAGAAAGAATTAAGCCTAATTGCCTTAATCATATTCAAGTATGTATGTGAATTAATAAAGTCTCAACAAGATATTAAAACAAGTTCTAGCACACATCAATCAAGATAAAAATCACTCTAGAAGAAAAATAAGATTTTGTTTATGAAAAATCCAATCAATAAATGCTCAAAACTCACTTTCTAGCTAAGTTAATAGAGAGAAGAAATGCAAGTAGACATGACTAATTTCCAAATAAAATGCTAAATGTCTTAATACTCAATTGAAAAAGATTGCCTTGTACAAAATCAATTCATAAGTACTGGATTCCCCTTTTCAAACATAATTTCTATCAGCTTAGAAATAATCAAGAAATCAACATACAATTCCTGCTTGATTCGATGCAATACTCTAAGTGTTCATTGACTCAAAGTAATAAAAAGGATACCCCCCACACTTAAAATTAACACTGTCCTCAATGTTGAAAAAATAATAAAATAACAGAACAAAGGACAATGAAACTTTCCTAAAAATGAAAACGTAAGATCATGAAGGTGGTGGGAGAGGTGGTGTAACACCCACCGTAGGGTGCCACATTTATGTTACTTTATTATCAAATTACCCCAAGTTATAAAATATGATGTTATAATAAAATACGAGTTGTAATTTTTTTTTGATGACAATAAAATAAACTTAGCGGAAAATAAAACTATTATACATCATCACATATAATGTACATCATTATACATAACAGTCATCACACATAATTTACATCATTATACAACACAAGTGCAAAATTTATTACAACCATTTCTTGAAACAATAAACATACTTTAATAATTATAGACA
This sequence comes from Ormosia emarginata, assembly GCA_029884605.1. Taxonomy (NCBI): domain Eukaryota; kingdom Viridiplantae; phylum Streptophyta; class Magnoliopsida; order Fabales; family Fabaceae; genus Ormosia; species Ormosia emarginata. The sequence continues at coordinate 4,675,363 of JAQQTP010000056.1, read as the reverse complement.
TTATTTATATCAGAGTTCAAACATGCCCAAGTTTAACTAAGCAGAAGACCCTTCAGACGGGTCCTCCTCGGGTTCCTCAGCAGGTAGGAATCCGTTATGATGAAGCCCTATGAACAGTGTCCGGTACGACACTATCTTGATTTCCGTTGGGACATAATTTCTAGTGTCCCAATGTCGCCGATATGCAACGGAAATTCAACATGAACAAAGATAGTCACACGAGAAAAATGGATCCCCACGATACAAATTCTACTAATACTAACGGTCAGTACTAAATAAGTCCTCGCTCATCGGGACTTGTCCTCCAAGCTCTCTCTGTGAAATTGTAAACGTACATATCCGAAGAAACCGGCTCTTGACGTCATACTATCGAAACTCTGCGGTTCACGATGTGAGAAGTAATTCTCTTCTCCTTCTAGTACCGTATCTTTCTCAACATCTTCACCCAATATAAATACAATATACGAGATATACATACAAAGAGAAAGTGAGATCACCTACGCCAATACCAAAGATAATAAAGACAGAGATAATACAAACAAAATATTATACCAAAAATATCATATCATAATCACAATTATGCCATCATCATAGTGTAGGAATAATAATTACCATCATGCCACTATCACTATTTAAATCACAAAATAATTACACAAACACCATCACATAGATATAGATGCTCAATTTCATGCATGCGCACGTAGACTCAATGACCTACTCCATGGAGCTAATACTCAAGTCGGAGAAATTGATCGAAAAGATCAATGGTACCACGTGCCTCGCACCAAGTGCTATAATTATATCTTGCACATCTAGCACACATACACGTGATCTTTATCGATCTCGATTAAGAATAGTGTCTCGGTCGGATCATCGGTGTGTTGCATCGGTCTAACCCACGGTGCGAGAAGAGCTACCAACCGCCCATTGCAAGCAACCCGCACCCCGATGCCCCCAAGGTCAACAAGTGACCTACACTACGTGTATCGCACCCACTCAAGAGTGTACGTTTCTCCTAGGCAATTAGCCACATACAATCCATCGGACCATTTTCAATGCATGTGTAATGCACCAATTACCAACCAAAGGTAAATCACATAATTTCTCATACGAGGTTCAAATAAATGTATTAATGCCAATTTCAGGCAAACTTCTAAATTTCTTGTACAGTATTCATATACTATTTTAATAGAAAGTTCTTGTATAATTAACAAGAAAAATACATTACCATGTTTTTCTCATTCGTAAAATATTTTTGTCATATTTTCACGGTCACGTAATATTTTATTACGTAATCAATGATTTGTAATATTTACACGTTTAAAAATTAGCGTAACAATTTTCTACTGTATTAAAACGCGTAAAATATTCTTTCATTTTTAAATCGCTTCTAGCGATATTTTTCTACAACATTTCGTGATCATGTAAAATATTTAAACGCTTTAAAAATCGCGTAAAACATTTTAACGTTTTTCAAATCACGTAACTTAAAAATTATGTTTTTGAGTTACGTAAATCATTTTTCACCGTTTTTACCCTTCGTAAAATATTTCTTAACTTTAAAAATATTATTTTGGATTTTTCTTACAATAATATAATTTCTTACTTTATTCCCTTCTTATTCTTAGTCAAAAATCTTTTCCGTAATATATTTTCTCAAAAATCACTTTTTATTGATTTAATCTTACAAAATCACATTTAGTTGATTTAATTAATTTCTAACTTTAAATTTCCTAACGTTTTTCAAAATCCAAATAAATACTACGTTAGTAAATTTAAGTTATGAACGTTTTCTTTTATATTTCTAAATCACTTCTAAAATTAATTCTCTTTAAAATAATTTGAAATTCAACACTTTCAATTTCTTTTTCCTTTTATTTATAAAAATTCCACTTCACTAAATATATTATACTTTAATTTCTTTTTCCAAAAATCCTTATTTGAAAATTCTTGTATTTTATAACATCAAATATTTTTCTAAATTGTCAAAACCTTATATATGGCCTTTGAAACTACCAAATATTTTTCTTGTAAATCATCTAAGATCCATTCTTGTTTTCTACACAAAATAAATTAATAAAAATATAACTCAAAAATCGTGTGCCTTATTTTTGTAAAACAAACCCTTTTATTTAATTTCCTTACTTCTCAAATCATTCAATATTGTCATTCATGAAAATATAATTTTGTGAACACTAATTTGGTTGATGTCTTGGCTGAAATTTATTTTAGTTCAAGGACTAAAAATTCATTCTATAATTCTTGAAAAATTTCAAATTAAACCTTAGTCTTGGAAGTTAAAACCGTGACCTCCTCTACGGCCTTTGGAGCCAAAATTTTGCTTATTTCAACATACATCCATCATAATATATTCAACATATATCATCATGCATATTTTAAGCATACCATATATAAAAATATAAAAATCATACTAAGCATGCATACACAAGTAAATCATGCAAAGCATATCAAGCATAGGCAAAAATAATCAAAGCACATAACACACATAAATTATTACATGACCATGGATAGGAATCCTCACATGAATTCACCATCCATCAAATATAAAATCATCTCTCACCACCATGCTTGGTTGGTGAGATGAATCTCTCTCTTACCTCTTGAAGAACCACCAAAAAGCTTGTTGATTTGTGTTTTGAACAATATCTCCACCGACACAAGTTCTTAAACATGAAACAAATACAAGAAAATTAGTATATTAAGCTTGAATAAGAAGAACCATGGATCAAACATGGTTTAGAACATGAAAAAGAAAAAAATAAATGAAGTTTTCTTACACTTCACCAACAAAAACTCTAGAACTTGATCTTAGTGAAAGTCCTTCAAGATGGAAGATTTAGAGAAAGTCTTCAACATGAAAGTTGTTTAGAATGAGGTAAAGATTCAAGAAACTATTGTATGAAATTAAAGAGTGATGGAGGAGAAGATTGGAGTGCTTGGCAATGGTCATATTTTGGGAGAGAAATGGAGTTTTCTTGGTTTGGTTTCTTTGAAGTTTAAGTGATAAAGTGAAGAAGTGATAAATGAAGTGTAGAATGGTCTTCCAAGATGGCATTGCCGTAGCATGCCTTGGAGAAAAATACAAAGTGAAATTTGAAAAACATAAGCATTAATGATCAATAGTAATTTGTCTTAACACTTGGCTATTTTCTTTATCCTTTTCCATCCTTTTTCTTTGGCCTAAAAACCTATTCTAAAATGGTCTCCCTTCTTCCTTGCTCCTTCAACTGTCCCCCCTCATCATGCACTCCAAAATGTGACAATTTGATAGCCATTTTTGTTTTTAGTCATTTTAGGTATTAATTAAAAGCATTATAGGTAGAAGACTTATTATGGGTCATTGGATCTTTTCTCTTTAAACCTTATCCCTTAGATGTGTCTCCAAAAATGAAGGGTCAAGATTACACCTTCAAACTTTACATCCAAGGGTCCAAAATGGTTGTAATCATTTTTGATGACCAATTCTCCACCATTGATCTAAATCCAAATCCAATGGTCATTAATGATCCATCTCCACCATTGATTAATTTTACATCCAAGGGTTGATAATGGTCATAGTCATTTATAAAATTAAATCCCTACCCTTGATTTAATTTCCATCCAACGGTTATAATTGATCCTATTTACTTTTAAGATCAAATCTCCACCGTTAATTAAATCAAGATTAATTCTCCAACGATAATTAAATTGATAATGGATATCCAAACCACTAATGTTATCTTAACAGTATAGAATTTTATTTTTATCTTCTGTTCTAACCTCACAAATATATATATATATATATATATATATATATATATATATATATATATATATATATATGATTACCGTATTTTTAATTAAATACGATACAAAATACAAGACAAAATACAATAAAGGAAATTTTCTAAAATTGTTTTCGGATTTAGGTTTAGTAAGATCCCCTATCTCCGTCTAAACAAGATAAAATTTTCCTATTCGTAGAAAATTTTTTCATTTTATGGGACCCACCCGGCCCACGTATGGCCACACTGGGCCCACATACACCTCGTGGGGCCCACAACACAAAAAAATTCCAAATTCACACATAAAATCACAAAAATTAGAAAACGCACAAATATCAAATCAAATTACGTAAATTAATTAAGACTAAACAAGCAAAAATTAATTTACGTATATTTTTTCTCGACCAAAAATTATTATTTTCTTGACACGAGCAAATTACTCAAAACGATCAAATATACGTAGAATATTCAAAATAACTTTACAGTACACAGAAATCACTAAACAGTAGAATTCTGTTAACTATCAAAATTACTGTTTAATAAATAGAAAGTTTGGGGTGTTACAGGTGGAGCCAGAGGAAATGAGTGTAGCCATGAGCTCGAATATCTGAAAAACAAGAAAAACAAAAGCAAAAATTGAAAAACAAAATACAAGAACTAAAAGTGCAAAAGAAATCAAAAAGAAAATATAAGAAAAGATAGAAACACAGGTTGCCTCCTGTGAAGCGTTTGTTTAAGGTCTTTAGCTTAACCATGGGTTGGTTCTATGCTTAGGTGATGCCAATGGAGTGCTGCTCAGTCCCTACTCCTTCTTCATAATATTTCACTCTCTGGCCATTTATCAAGAATGTCTTGTGGCCTTCTTTCTTTACCTCAAGCACTTTGCACAATAAGACATGAACAATCTCATATGGTCCATACCATTTTGACCACAACTTACCCGGATAGAAACGTAAAAGTGAGTTATTAATAAGAACTTTATCCCCAAGCTTAAATGCATGCTACGTGATACATTTATCATGCCATTTCTTTGGTCCCTTCTTGTCAAGCTTAGCATTCTCAAAGTTGGTAGTAGCCTTGGGCAAGGTCTTCTCTACCAAATCATCAGTTACAGATTCTTGCATATCTGAAAGTACAATACTATCCATAACATCATTAGCATCTATGCGATTACATGAATCAAAGGAACTAGTATTTTTTTTTCAGAATTAAAAGCATTAAACTCTACTTCCTCATTATTTAATCGCAAAGTCAGTTTCCTTTCGCGGACATCAATCATGGCTCTTCCAGTGGCGAGGAATGGATGCCCAAGTACGATCGGCATCTGAACATCTACTTTCATGTCAAGCACAACAAAATCAACTGGTATGTAAAACTTTCCCACCTTCAATGGTACATTCTCTAATATGCCAATAGGGTGTTTGTTGACCTATCCGCCATTTAAAAAGAGATGGTGGTTGGTTTGAGCTTCCCAATATCACGTTTCTCACAAATAGAAAGTGGCATCAAACTTACACTTGCCCCAAGATCACACAAAGCCTTGTTAATGTTCATGTTCCCAATTAAGCATGGAATTGAGAAGCTACCCGGATCCTTAAGCTTAGGTGGAAGCTTGTTCTGAATAATTGCATTGCATTCTTTCGTTAAGGCAACAGTTTCATAGTCCTCAAGCTTCCTCTTATTAGAGAGAGTCTCTTTCAAGAACTTAGCATAAGAAGGCATTTGGGAAAGAGATTCCTTAAAAGGCATGTTAATGTAAAGCTTCTTAAGTACCTCCAAAATTTTTCCAAATTGATGATCAAGCTTTGCCTATTGATACCTTTGAGGGAAAGGCAAAGGTGGAACATATGCTGGTGGAGGAACATACTTTTTATTACTTACTTCATCTCCTGCTTTATCATTGCTCTTATCTTATTTTTCCTCATTTTCATGGGTATCATTTTCTTTAAGCTTTTCTTCTCATGTGGGGCTTTCAAGTTGTTTACCACTTCTTAATGAAATTTCTAAAACTTGCTTCCTTGAGTTAATCTCCAATTGACTTGGTATTCACCCTTGAATCATGTTGAACAAGCTTGCTTATTGGGCTATTTGAGTTTCAAGCATCTTGGAGTAAGTGGCCATTTGATCTAGGCGAGTAGTGAGTTGCTTGATGGACTCCCCATGTTGTTGTACTTGTGCTTGAATGACTTGGTTTTGCTCCTTTTGAGTAACTATGAAATTCTCCATGAGAGCTTCTAAATTGGACTTTGCACCTTGAGAAGATTGTTGAGGTTGTTGGAATCCGGGTGAAGGTCTATTGTTGGATGGAACCCTTATGTTTTGTTGGTTACCATATGAGAAATTGGGGTGATTTCTCTATCTGGAGTTATATGTGTTGGAGAAAGGATTCCCTTGAACCTTGAAATTGCCATTCTACATGTAATTCATTTGCTTCAAAGATGGGTCTTGAGAATACATCTCCAATGAATTGCATTCGAAAGTCAAATGCCCTCCTCCATATATGTCACAAGCTATATTAGGGGTAGTGACACCATTGACATTTAGCTTCTCAAGTGACTTGGTCAAAGCATCAAACTTAGCATTCAACATAGTAATGACATCAAGCTCTATCATTCCAACTTGTTTCTTTGAAGATGATCTCTCATTTGGCCACAAATAAATGTTCGAACCAACCTCATTAATCAAGGCCCTTGCCTCTGTTGGAGTCTTTGCCATCAAAGCACTGCCAGTTGTGGCATCAAGAGTTACCTTTGTAGAGAAAGTCAACCTAACATAGAATGCTTGTATAACAACAAAATCTTATAAGCCATGATGTGGACACTGACAAATGAGATCATTGTACCTTTCTTATGTTTCATAAAGTGATTCATCTTCCTTTTGAGACAAGGTAGTGATGTCTTCATGGAGCTTGATTGTTTTTCCAATCGGACAGTACTTGTCCAAGAAAGCTTGCTCCATCAAATCCCAGGTAATAAGTGAATTTGAGACTTCCGAGTGAATCCACTTCTTTGCCTTCCTCTTAAAAGAAAAAGGGAAAAATCTGAACCGAATAGCATCAGTTGAAACCTCATTTATCTTGATTGTGTCACAAAGCTCCAAGAATTCATCCAAATGTTGATTTGGGTCTTTAGTTGTTGACTTGTAAAATTGTAATTGTTGAACCATCTGGATTAGTGACATTTTTATCTCAAAATTGTTGGCCTCTACCTATGGCCGTACAATGGAAAACTGATGAGCGTTAGTATTAGTGGTTCCATAATCCCTCAGCCTTCGCTCTGGATTGACGACTTGGTTAATGTTGTCTGCCATGTGGTCTACCTCAACTCTCTATGCTCTTCTTTCCTTTCTAATATTACGAAGTGTTTTCTCGATCTCAAGATCAACAAAGATAGTAAGATCTTCTTGACTCCTCGTTCTACGTATAAAAAAGAAATAACACTTGAAAATTCAAAGAAAAATGAAATAAATAAAAAATGCTTAAATCAACCAAATTGCTGCTTGTGTTAATATCAACACAATCCCCGGCAACAACATGAAAAACTTCTTTTGAATTTTTCACAAGCGCACGGATTGTACAAGTAATAAAATAAAGATTGTTCCTACGAGGATCGATTGATTACTAACTCTCAAGGTGACTTTGATTATTTAAGCGAGTAAAATTAATAGTAAAAGCTCAATTAAAATTAAAATGAAAGCAAAGAAATAAAGTAAAGAAATAAAACTAGAAAATATGAGGTTCAACAAATATTTAAAGGCCTAGGATTAGGAATTCACTACACTACCTCCTATGATAAATTGTAATCTTATCTTTGCTAATATTCAATTATGTTCTTGAAGGCGATTTGTCCTAAATTATTTAAAGTCCAATTTCTTGACACTAAAAAAATGCTAAAACTTCATCAATCCCATTCTTATAGCAATCAATCCAAGTTCCAACCCATTAAGTTTTATGACAATCGTTTACCCCTCGAAAGATTTAAGCCTATGTCTAGTTCTCAATTCCTAAGCTCAATTCTTGGATTATCAAGCAATTAAATTTCATCTTTCAATCTTTCACCTAAAGCCTAAGATCATGTAAATATGGCGCGCAACATACCACAAGCATTAAGCATACCAAGAATGAATCAAGAACAATAATTTCACATTAACAAAGAGTCAAATTATCAATTCAACATAGAGAAATAGAGAGTTTCATCCAAATCTTAGAAAAAGGAGTTTAGTCGCTCATGGCTATTGTAGCACAATCAAGAACAAATATTAAAAAAATAACCATGATTCCAAAACAAAAAAAAGAATATGGAGAAGATAAAGATGAAGATGTCTTCAATAGTTGAACTTCAATGACTCTTGCTCTTGCCTTCCAAGCCCTAGCCTCCAGTTTTTTGCCTTTGCCTCTCAAAACTAGCCATAAACAAAGTTTCTGCCAAAAAGCCTCCCTTAGATTTTGGGATTTGCTCAATTTATAATGTTTGGGGGTGAAAAACTATTATTTTTAGGCTTAGGAGACCTCACACGGCCGTGTCTAAGTTAGACATGGTCATGCGAGCATGAAAAATAGCGTAATTTGTAGTGTAAGAAGAGACATGACCGTGTATCCCACATAGAAGCTTCATTGAAGTTAGACAGGTTCGTGTGAGCTTGACAGAAGTGTTTTCCAAGTTAGACACGAGTGTGTCTAACTCCTCAATCACTCAAAGGATGAATTTTGGAAAAGTGATCTTCATGAAAGTTGAAAGATTTTGTCTCATTTTTCCAATGCCACTGGAATTACCTTGTTTCGACCTCCGTAGCTTAAGTTATGCTCATTTTATCGCGCAAAGGTCAAAAACTCTATGAATCTTGGCCATATAAATTCCGAGCTCAACTCTATTGCAATGAATCCATCCAAAGCTTCATAGAGCCATGTCAAAACACCTCTTTTGAACTTAAAAACATAGAGAAAGACCAATCATGAGATACCAAGGATAATTAGATTAAATGTGACATAAATTCCAACATAAATCAATCAAAGCACACCTAAATCCACCTCAAATCAAGGACAAGATGTGTGTGTTTTATCCACACATCAATGTGCAGAGGTTCAAGTAGCAGAAGCAGAATCATTACAGCCACCTAGATTACTTCCCTCCATAGTGCAACCACCAAAGTTGGAGCTGAAGCCATTACCCGAGCACCTGAAATATGCATATTTGGCAGATAATGAGCAGCTTCCCATGATTGTAGCTAGAAACCTCCCTACTGAACCAGAGGAGAGACTACTACGGATTTTGAGAGAGAATAAGAGGGCCATTGGATAGACATTGGCGAATATTCTTGGCATTAGCCTTTCCACATGCATGTACAGAATTTTACTTGAGAATAAAGCTAAACCAGTGAGGCAGTCCCAAAGGAGACTAAATCCTCTAATTTTGGATGTAGTGAAAAAAGAGATGACCAAGCTACTGTAGGCTGACATTATCTATCCCATATCTAACAGTCAATGGGTGATTGTTGTGGCTAATCAGAAAAATGAGCTTATTTCTACCAGAGTACAAAATAGCTGGAGAGTCTACATTGATTACAGAAGGCTTAATTAGGCTACTCGTAAGGATCATTGCCCCATTCTTTTTATTGACCAAATGTTAGAGCGGTTGGCTGGCAAGTCACACTATTGCTTCTTGGATGGTTACACTGGATACTTCCATATCCATATTGCACCTGAAGATCAAGAGAAAACCATATTTACTTGTCCCTTCGGCACCTTCGCTTACAAACAGATGCCTTTTGGCCTCCGTAATGCCCCTAGCACCTTTCAACAGTGTATGGTGAGCATCTTTTCAGACTTTTTAGAAGAGTGCATGGAGGTATTCATAGATGATTTTACTATTTATGACTGTTCTTTTGATTCTTGTTCGGATAGTCTAGCTAAGGTACTGCATAAATGTATTGAAACTAACCTTGTTTTAAATTTTGAAAAATGTCATTTCATGATAGCAGAGGGTGTAGTTTTAGGTTACGTAGTCTCTAGTAAGGGCATTGAAGTAGATCTTGCTAAAATAGATGTCATTACCTATTTATCTTATCCCACATGCGTGCAAGAGGTGCGTTCTTTTTTGGGACATGTAGGTTTTTACAGGCGCTTCATCCGTGATTTTAGCAAGATCACCCTTCCACTATCTAATTTGCTGCAAAAGGATGTGGAGTTCGTCTTTGACCAGAAATGCCAAGAAGCCTTTGATCATTTGAAGAAGGCGTTGACTAGCACTCCCATCATCTAGCCCCTTGACTGGACACTTCCATTTGAGCTTATGTGCAATGCCTCCAATTATGCAGTAGGAGCTGTCCTAGCACAGAGAGTAGGGAGGGATCTTCATGTGATCTACTATGCCTCCAGAACTTTGGATGCTGCTCAAGCCAACTACACAAGTATAGAAAAAGAACTCTTAGCCATTGTATTTGCTTTAGACAAATTTAGATCATATCTGCTTGGTTCTAAAGTAGTTGTGTTTTCAGATCATGCAGCGCTGAAGTTTCTTCTGAAGAAACCCAAAGCGAAACCAGGACTAATTAGGTGGATGTTACTATTCCAGGGGTTTGATATTGAAATCTAGGATATGAGTGGAGCAGAAAACCTGGTGGTTAATCATTAAAATAGAATTGAGAGAGTTTTAGAGCCTCTGGCCATCCATGACTCCTTCCAAGATACGTAGCTTTTACATTAGTTAACACTCATATTTAGTCTCTTGGACTTCTTATATGCTTAATTGATTAGTTTTGGCCATATTATATAAGTTTGGGGGTCAAATTAGGCTTTATTAATTTTTTTAGCATTATTAGGATTTTTCACTATTTCAGTATTTCGGTCATATTTTGAGTTCTAGATATTTAAAAATTATGTATCTTACCTTGTAAGAAAGATAAGAGAGAGCTATAAAACTTTCATAAAGAGCCTTAGAATTGAATCAGATATCGAGTGGACCGAATTGGGCTTGGAAGTTAGAACTCAGGTTTTGTCGTTTAACCTAATCGGTGTGCACTAATTGGTACATAATTCGGGATGTAGGTATGATATGGACCTGAAACTAGTGTAATTCGAAAGCTTATTATGAAGACCACGAATTGAAAATACAACGTTTTGATGGCATTTCACCCCTGTGAAGTCGGATGACGGGATCAGAGACATGTTAAGAGTGATTTGGGCATAACTCTCTCATCTTAAGCCCAATTGAAGTGATTTTGGTGGCCAAGGAAATCTAAGAGGCTGAAAATTAACTTTAACCTAGGGACAAATTAGGATTCTTAATTCCTAAGTTAGTTATTTTGTTATAAAGAGGGGATCTGAGATAGATAGAAACCCTAGCCATTTTTACTTGATTTTTCTACATAGAGTTTTCTCTTTTCTTTTTGCAAATTATGTGTGGCAGGCATGGAGAGCTAATTATTTGAGATCAATATAAGGATATTAAGGAAATTCTAGTTTAGCTTTAAGATTCTGTTCCTAATTTCGATTTTGAATTGAATTAATTATCTTTTTTTTTTCTCTTGATTTGGATTTCGAATTACATGATTAGAGATTTTTGTTGTGTAATGTAATTTGATTGAATCCTTAATCCTAATTAATATTTATGATTAAATTATGACTGATTAATTATGGTTTAGTCAGATGAATTGAAGAAGGTTAGGTTGGCAGATTTGTTAATCTGGGTTTATTGAATTCTGATTGTTAAACTAACATAAGTTGCATGATTCTAATGATTGTGGATTTATGAATTGTTTGTTAGTTAAATTCTAAGTGATTATATACTGTTGAATTCCATGTCTTTGATGCAGAGATTTCAATCAATCATAGATTAATCAATTAATTCAATCAAGATGCATGTTTAGTGATCAATGACAAGCCAACTAGATTTCTGACGGTTTCTTAGATTGGTTGCTTTGCGATTTGATTTTCTTTCTTATATTTAACTTTACGTTTACATTCAGCATACACAATTCCCCCCTTTGTGATCTTGATTTGGTTTTATTGGTATCTTGATCCTAAAGAGAAAACTCGGTTCGGTGCCTTGTCCTACAAGTTATTGATAGAACTAAAATTTTATTATTTGGTAGAACTCGACACTCGATTCAGCCCCAGCTTTTAATGGCACCTGTAATACTTACTAGAAAGAGATGATGAAAATTTTCATTGAAGCTATTGATCTTGATGTTTGTGATGTCATTGAAAATGGTCCTTTTGTTCCTACTAAGTTTGTTAATAATAGACAAGTTGAAAAGCTACGAGCTGAATGGATTGATGATGATAGAAAGAGAATGCAATATAATGCTAGATCCAAGAACATCATCACTAGTGCTCTAGGGTATGATGAGTACCTTCGCATTTCTAACTACAAAACAATACAAGTTATGTGGGATGCTCTTTAAGTCACCCATAAAGGAACTAGTGCGGTGAAGAGGGCTAGAATAAACACTCTTACACATAATTATGAATTATTTAGAATGAATCAAGGTGAGAGCATACCAGATATGAAGAAGTGATTTACTTATATAATTAATCATATTGCCTTATTGGGAAAAACTTTTCTAAATGATGATTTGATTAACAAAGTTTTGGCATGTTTAAGTAGAGAGTGGCAGCCCAAGGTCACCACAATTGCTGAATCAAGGAACCTTGCCACAATGACTCTTCCAACATTCTTTGGGAAGCTATAAGAGCATGAAATAGAATTATCAAGGCTTTACCAAAATAAAGATGTTAATAGAAAGAAGAAGGGTCTAGCACTTAAGGCTTCCTCATCCTACATTGATGAAGATGAGGTAGAGGACTTGGAGATGAATGAAGATACCTTTAACCTCTTGGTTAGAAGATTTGGAAGGTTTCTAAAGAAGAAAGGAAATGGGAAAAGACCACTCTTCCCTCCAAAGAAGAACTATGTAAAAGGTGAAAGCTCTATTCCAATTCCTCCTTCTTGCTTTGGATGTGAGAAACTTAGTCATATGAAGGTGGATTACCCTCTAGGCCAAAAGAAAGGAGAAAAGTTTGAAAGAAGGTCCAACAAAGAGAACAAAGGGAGAAGAATATATGTTGCTTGGGAGGACAATGACATGGACTCCTCCGATGAATCTGAAGATAAAGTAGCCAACCTTTGTCTCATGGCCAAGGATGATCTTGAGGTAGATTCTCTAACCCTTGAATCCCAACACTCTTATGATGAATTGCAAGAAGCCTTTGAGGAATTGCATAAAGAGTCCTTGAGGCTTGCTAAAATGGTTTCATTATCAAAGAAAATAATTTCCTCTCTTAAGAGTCAAATTTCTATTTTAAACAAAGAAGTAGATGAATTGAAATTAGAAAATGAAACTCTTTGGCTAATTGATACAAATTCCTTATGCACTACTTCCTCTTCACATAAGGATGTTCCTTTTTCATCTTTTTCATGTCAATCATGTTTATCATTAGAAAAAAAAGTTGAATATTTGAAAAACACTCTTGCTAAATTTACTTTTGGTAAAGAAAACTTGAATATCATACTTGGAAAACAAAGATGTGTGTTTGATAAGGCTAGATTGGGTTACAATCCTAAGAAACAACAAATTTTTTATAAGAACTTCTTTGTTTCTTCAAGTATGTCAAGTAGTTCTTTTATTACATGCTTTCATTGTGGAAGAAAATAATATAGTGCATCTACATGTAGAATTAGGAAGAAATCACATGTTAGACAAAAGAAAATATTGGTTCCAAAGGGCTCCTTGCCCAAGACTAACACCTAAGGACCCAAAAAGGTTTGGGTACCTAAAACCAAATCTGAACATGTTTCGTAGGTGTGCTTGAAAGCTAGTAACTTAAATTGGTATCTTGATAGTGGTTGCTCTAAACATATGACGGGTGATGGATCCAAGTTCTCCTTTCTTGCTCCCAAGAAGAATGATCATATCACTTATGGAGATAACAATAAAGGAAAGATCCTTGGAGTAGGAAAAGTTAGTAAGAATCCCTATACTTCAAAAGATCATGTCTTTTATGTGGAAGGATACAAACATAACTTACAAAGCATGAGTCAATTGTGTGATAAGGGAAATGAGTTATCTTTGACTCTAATTGTTGCATAATTGAAGGTAAGGATGATAAACAAGTTAAGTTTGTTGGTCATAGAGTCGATAATATATATATATATATATATGATTAACCTTGATGATATTACCTCTCAAGATGCTAGATGTCTTATGAGTAAGGAGAGTGATTCATAGCTATGGCATAGGAGAATTGCCCACATTCACATGGATCACCTAAACAAACTTCTTTCTAAAGAATTAGTGATTAGTCTTCCAAAGCTCAATTTTGAGAAAGATAAACTTTGTGATGCATGTCAAAAGGGAAAACAAGTAAAAGTTTCTTTCAAAGCTAAAAATGTTATTTCTACTACTAGACCTTTACCACTTTTGTACATGGATCTTTTTGGACCATCAAGAACTATGAGCTTTGGAAGTAATTACTATGCTTTTGTGATTATGGATGATTACTCTAGATATATATGAACTCTATTCCTTGCTCATAAGCACAATGTCTTTCATGCATTTAGAAAACTTGCAAAGGTTATTCAAAATGAGAAAAATTGTAGCATTACATCCATAAGAAGTGGTCATGGTGGGGAATTTGAAAATCAAGAGTTTGAAATATTTTGCAATGAAAATGACATTTAGCATGATTTTTTTTGCTCCTAGAACTCCACAACAAAATGGAGTAGTTGAAAGGAAAAATAGATCTTTATAGGAATTAGCAAGAACTATGCTCAATGAAATAAAACTTCCTAAGTATTTTTAGGTGGGTGCTGTAAGTACCGCTTGTTATGTAATGAATAAGGGTTTAATAAGGCCAATTTCCCACCTTCATGTCTTTGGTTGCAAATGCTTTGTTTTAAACAATGAAAAAGATAACCTAGACAAGTTTGATGCTAAATCTGATGAGAGAATATTTCTTGGTTATTCTCTTAGTAGTAAATCATTTAGAATTTATAATAAGAGAACTATGACTATTGAGGAATCAATACATGTTTCATTTAATAAAACTAACCTCATTGGGTTAGGAAAGGATGATATTGATGATGTTACAAAAATTTTATCCAACACCTACTTAAGAAGCAAAGGAGAAGAGCAAAATAAAGAAAGCCAAAGATAGAAAGCACCATCACAACAAGAGGAGCAACAATCAAATGGTCTTCCAAGAGAGTGGAGAACTTCAAGGCACCATCCTCTTGACAAGGTTATAGGTTATGTCTCAAAATAGGTAACTACTAGAAACTCTCTTAGAGATGCATGTAATCACATGGGTTTTATTTCTGAAGTTAAACCTAAAGACATAGATTAAGCCATTAGTGATGAATATTGGATCTTGGCTATGCAAGAAGAACTAATGATTATCCCATAATTGACACTAAATGGGTCTTTAGAAACAAACTTAATGAAATGGACTTAATAAAAAGGAATAAAGCTAGGCTTATAGCTAAAGGCTAAATTAAGAAGAAAGTATAGATTATGAGGAAACATATGCACCCGTAGCTATATTAGAAGCTATTAGAATGCTACTTGCATTTGCATGCATCATGGATTTTAAATTCTTTCAAATGGATGTTAAAAGTGCCTTTTTAAATAGTTTTATCCAAGAAGAGGTGTATGTGGAATAACCTCTTGGTTTTGAAGAATATGAACAATCTAACCATGTTTTTAAGTTAAAAAAGGTCTTGTACGACTTAAAACAAGCTCCTAGAGCTTGGTATAAAATGTTTAGCAAGTTTCTTTTAGAAAAAGGTTTTACAATAGGAAAGGTTGACACTACCCTCTTCATCAAAAAGAAAATCCATGACATTCTCCTTGTGCAAATATATATTGATGACATAATTTTTGGTGCTACTAATTAATCTCTTTGTAAGGAGTTTGCCAATGCTATGCAAAGTGAGTTTGAAATGTCAATGATGGGTGAGCTCAACTTCTTCCTTGGACTCTAAATAAAGCAAACTAGAGATGAGACTTTCATAAGTCAATCTAAGTATTGCAAGGAGTTGCTCAAAAAGTTTGGAATGGAAAATACCAAGCATATGGCTACACCAATTGGCACATCATGTTATTTTGAAAAGGATAAAGGAGGTAAACCCATAGAAATGTATAGAGGTTGATTGGTTCTATTCTTTATCTTACTGCTAATAGGCCTGATATTATGTTTAGTGTGTGCATATGTGCTAGATATCAGGCTAATCCTAGAGAATCACACTTAAGTGCAGTAAAAAGAATAATATCTAGTAGGCACTTCACAAATGGGATTGTGGTACCCCAAAGGTGCCTCATGTAGTCTAATTGATTATTCTGATTCTAATTTTGCTAGTTGCAAATTGGATATAAAGAGCACTAGTGGAACATGTCAGTTGCTTGGAAGCTCTTTAGTTTCTTAGCATAGCAAGAAACAAAATAGTATGTCATTATCTACTACTGAAGCTGAGTATGTTGCAGCTGGAAGTTGTTGTGCTCAAATCCTTTGGATGAAGCAATAACTTCTAGAGTATGGACTTCAACTTGATCACATCCCTATAAGATATGATAACACTAGTGCAATCAATTTGTATAAGAATCCCATCTTGCACTCTAAGACTAAGCACATTGAAATAAGACACCACTTCATAAGAGATCATGTGCAAAAAGGAGATTGCATGCTTGAATTTGTTGAAACAAGTAAACAACTTGCAAATATATTTACCAAACTTGTGGCAAAAGAAGCATTCTTTTACATTAGAAAAGATCTAGGCATATTAGATCAATCATACATTTAATTTGAATGAATACCCTTATTGCATAAATTTCTTTTTTGCATAATTTCTCTTGTTAATTTTATCTTTTGAATCCAATGCTAACTTGAGCGTTGGAGGCTCCCCTAAGTTTGTTTTGCAGGTACCCCCATCATGACTAAGTCCTCCAATTGCTCAAGAAATCATCTGCACAAATGCTAAAGTTTGGTTTTTGAAAAATGGAATGAATTCCTTAGAATTGGTTGATCTTTGGAGAAAATGGTGAAATTGCAAGAAAAATGGTTTTTGGATCAAATCATGTTTCTACAAGAAGGATATTTAGTTTAATATGCTTTTGGAATTGGTTTGATGAATTTGGGATATGGTCTTCTGCTATTTGAAGTGAGAAAACTATTTTTAGAAGGCTGGTAATCGATTACCAGTATCAGGTAATCGATTACTAAGGCTCTGCTCTGCCTTACGTAGGAATGCTTCACAGAATAGTGGTAATCGATTACCACCACTTGGTAATTGATTACCAAGTTTTCCAAAATAGTGGTAATCGATTACTACCCTTTGGTAATTGATCACCTCGGGGTTTTAAAGGGTCTGAACGTGCCATGCAACCACTCTTCATGTAGAGCTCTCATTCTCTCTCTAATCCCACAAAACCCCATCTCATAAATCTCTTAGTTTCTTTCATTTCTCTTCACCAAATCACAACTTTCCACCACCAAATCCTTCAAAATCACCTTCTCTACAAAACCTCTAACCTATTACTCACCAAAACACCCAAATCACCCATAAAATTTTGAAAAATTGTGTCACACTCTCTCTAGAACCTACGCCCTATCTTTCAAATTTCCCTCAAATCTTTATCTTTTTCTTCCCTTTCCTAAAACCAATCACCCCCAAACACCTTCCCATCCTCCTTCCTTCCATCATTTCATAAAATTTCTCCTATATGACTAAATCATTAAGCAGGGTCAAGAGGCCACAAACAGAGGCTGCCATAGGGAAGACTACCCAAGCACCATCGACTACCATTCTGGGTTTGGACCTTTCCACTCACTTTAGCACCTCCATGCAAGCAGAAAATTTCTACAAAAATTTTCATCTCATGAAAATCATACAACCCAAGTACCTAACCACTGCTTTTTTGCTCAAAGGAGCCTTTACAACGCTTTAGGTTGTTAGAACACCTAGAGTTGGTTAAGTTTCTGAGCATTAACCCTAGAATATATACCTTGACTTAGTTAGGATTTTCTATGCAATTTTGAAGTATGCGAATGCATGTTTGGTCACAGAAGTGAAGAAAATCAAAATTGTTATATCTCATTATGTTTGGCATAGGATTACTAGTCTGACTTTTGATGGGTTTGCTGAAGTGCAGGGTAATGATTATGATTATAAAACTGCTTTGAATTCCCTGTTGAGGACTGGCTACAGGCGTTCCAATAGGATCATGGCCAGTGGGCTAACTATAGAAAATAGGGTGCTGCATTACATTTTGGTGAGGACTCTAATTGCTAGGGGAGGAAATTACTCCCAGGTTCAAACAAATGATGTGCTCACCCTGTGGGCACTAAACACTAAAAGGCCTATTAATTGGGGTTATTACATGATTCAGCACATGCTGAAAAGCTCAAAAGGAGAACTAACCCTTGTCTTATGCCATGATGATTACAAAGATTATGGAATTTTTCCACATTCCTATGTCTAGGGAGGCAAAGGATTCGAGCTCTAATGGACTTGAATCCATTGATGATCACACTTTGCACAAATTGAAGAAGAGCAAAGTTAATGATTACTGATACTATTTGCATCATGGGGTAGACAGAAATATACCCCGGGGTGATGATGAGGATACTGAGGAAGAAGCACAACCTGCTGCTCTAACTAGGACTACCTTGGACCTTCTACTCCAAGAAATATGAGGCCTTTAGACTCTTTTTGAGACTAGGATAGACCATCTAGAGGCACAAGTGACTCACACGGATTAGGAGGTGGTTGTTGTGATTATTTACAAGTGCACCAAATCATAAAAGTAATAAAATCGACACTAATTCCCATGAGGATTACGTTATCAATGACTAAGTTCGTTAAATCGACACTATTTATAAGCTATCAAAAAGAGAGTTGATAAAAATATAAATAAAAGAAAACATTAATCAGAAAATAACCAAAATTAACAAGAGTAAAAATAAATCAATTAAACAAAGGTTGAAAAACAATGATATCAAAGTGTTAAAGTTCTGATTTCACTTCAACTCTTTTGATGCAAATTCAAAGATTAGTTTAACTAAGTTTTATTCCATGATTCATGATCAAATTCCCAAAAATCATTAATATCCAATCCCTTGGTATATTAATCATCTTCACACTTATTTGAGTAAACTAATCCCTTAGTATAACCCCAAAAAGAGAAAGCTTTATAAAAAATGAGGGAATAAAAAGTAAGACCACAGAACCCATAACGTCTATTCCTAGCAATTGCAGAAATTGAGGTGTTTATCACAAGTTCTAGGTTCATGCATAATTTTCTTAAATCATACATAAACCCTAAAATCATTCCAAAATTGAACAGATTAATGAAATCATTAAGAGAAGTGATAAACACGTAAATCATGAAATAGAAACTTAGATTAAACATATAACAAGTTTACATCATCCAAGAATAAGATCCATCATCACCCTAACTAGAGAAGTTTAGCTACACATGGAGAAAGAAAAAAACAAAGAAGAGAATCTAACAAACTCTATAGAAGAAAAGTGGAAATGTTGAAGAAAATCCCTAATCTTCAAGCCTTGATGCGCCCACACCAAATTAGGGTTCGTGCTTCTGCTTATCTCTCTGAATTTCTGCTAAATCCTTGCCCATAAACCTAACTTTTTCTATTTATAGGCAACAAAATGAGTCATTAAACGTATTGAGCGCTTAAGCGCTTAATTTTTGGCTGCTTAAGCTCTTAGTTTTTGGGCGCTTAGGCGCGCAGTGTAGATGTCTCTGCCTTTAGGCACTTAAGCACTCAGCTTCCCAACATAAAAAATATTTTTCTTGCTTTTCACTCCTTGTTCAAGCATCTCGTCTTCTTCCTTGTGCAACCAACTAAGAAAACAAATAAAACACGTAATTAAAACAAAGTTTAAAACATCAAAAGCATGATAAAATTGAGAAAAAAGCTCAATCAAAAGGGTTGAAAAAAAGGGTGAAAACTAAGATTTTACAATGGGAAAAACATGAGTTTTTACAGGTTCATTGTAACGTCCCTTTTTGGAGAGGGAACGTCACATTATTAAACATAAATGAAAATGCAAAAAATAAAATTTTTCTAAATTAAGACTCGATTCATTAGATTTAAAGTTAACTTGTTCGATGCTTTAATACGTGAGTAAAACGGCAGTATACTTTTTTTTTAACAATAAAACTAAGTGACGAAACTTGAACAACAGTAAAGAGTAAGACAGGAAACCAAACTCATATCTGAATAATACGCATATATATATATATATATATATATATATATATATATATATATATTGAATATCAACTGTACTTTAGATACAAGCACGAAAATTTCTAAAAAGCAAAACTATACCTGCCTATGGATTTTACATACACATCCACCGGAATATTAAAATGTACAACCCACCAAAAGTAATACATCAGGCCCCCAAAATAAAACACTAGCAGCCATCAATAGCTACCAGTAAAATCAGTCTCTCAGAGGAGGAGGGACCGTATCAGGGTCCTCAGCGGGGTCCTCCTCGTCCGAGAAAACCTCCATCGGAACCACAGAGGCAAGGGCAGGAGCCCGAGCGGTGGAATCAAACAAATCCTCCTGAGGGATGTAGTAACGATCACCCCACATCTCACGTATGGGAAAGTAGAACTCCAGTCGCAGGCTAAAATAGCAGGTAAAAACAGGCGTCTCATGATGTCTCCAGGCTAGAGAAATCGACACGTCCCCCAGATAGACGCAGTGATCGGAACTCAAGTTGATATGCCAACACTCCGGCCCTCCAAGGAAGGTCAGACGCACATCGCCTAGAAATCCGCACATGCGTGCCTCCATCGTCTCCAGTAGATGCTAGTCTTGATCGAGCCAGAAGCCAGGAAAATCGGGATCTTCCGCCTCCTTACCGTCATCTTCGATCAATGCAGTGTACACACAGGCAGCAAATAATAGAAATATAGGAAAGAGGTAAGACATCCTACCATCATTACCAATTATAGCAGCCAGAAACAAAACGGCACAACCGGCCCAAATAGCAATTCAAACATCATTTCCAAATAATAGCAAAGTCCAACAAGCAGCAAATAAAACAATTCTAGGTAGATGTCCATTACAAGAATGATCGACAATTCACAAGCTTACGAGAAAAATAATGATTTACAATGACAGATTATTTCATGATGCACATGCATGCTTTCCCAATTCCTACTCCATGGAGCTAGACACAAACAATCGAGAGAATGATCGGGGGACATGTCTCAGTAACTCTCACCTTTTTTTAACAAAAAGTGCTAAAATCAATAATTCTCACGTGCACATCCAGGCATTGTACAGACATTCCACGCTTGATCACGATATAGGACAGTGTTTCTGTCCGAATCGTCAGTGCGTTTGCATTAGTTTGCCCCACGGGTAGGAGAGCTACCAACTACCCATTGTGAGGGACCCGCACCCTGACGCCCCCAAGGTCATAACATGACCTACACTAGTCTACTCGCACCCGCACTAAGGTGTGTTCAATCTCCTAGGCAACTTGGCCTTATAACAGTCCATAGGACAATCACAATGCATAAGACTCTATGCATGAGCATGTATGATTCATAATTTCATACAATTCCACAATATGCCACAATTGGCCAAGATAAGCATCAACACATAAATGGTCACTCACATAGACCCATAATGTCATAATATTGAAATCAATTACGATAACACCTTTCTAAGGTCCATTATGCATTCTTATTCAAGATTTGCCAATCATACAAGAATCCGACACTAAGTAAGTTTTCATAATTAATTGAATTTTCTAAAGTAATTTATTCTCATACACTTAGAATGATTATTCTAAGATCTCAAATCTCACACTCTCTTGTTCTTACTCTTGTAAAATTTTCTCAAGTTTCATGACAAGTTCCTTCCTTAGTCCTTTAAAATTTATGAATCTCTAATTGTATTTAATTCTTCCAAATTTGCTACCTTACTAATTTATTGCCTATGTTCCAATCATTTAATTTTCTAAATTCCAAGATCACCAAAAATTACATAATTAAGTCCTAAATAGCCCTAGAGGCCGTGGCCTCCCTAGTGGATTCAATTCTCAATTTTTCCATTCCATTGATTTTATATTACACACTTGATTAATTAGTCATTCACTAGTTAAAATTTGTTCACCAAGAACACATCAATTTTCACCACAAAACCGTGGCCACCCAAGAGCCCTTCCAAATTCATTTTCTTCCATTTCAAGCCATCCAATCCAATCCAACATATCAATATACACAATAAATCAAATCAAGGTCATGAACTCCATAAAATCAACATGTAAGCATTTAATTTAGCAAATCAAAGAATAACCCTCATTAGGGTTTTTCCACAAACAACACAACCAAGGTTCCTAGATGCTAATAGAGGTTGAGGAGGAGTGTCTTCCTCTTACCTAAGTGTAGAAATCAAGAAGAACCACCAAGAAACTCCTTGCAAATTCGGATTGGGTGCCACCAAAACCCTAGAAATTTCAACTTGGTTAAAACAACACCAATGCTTGAAAATAAAGCATGGATGGTCACCAAGAGGACCATGAACACGAAAATGAAGAGAGGGAAGGAAGAATCAAAAATCTTACCCAAGAACTCAAAGCTTGTAGCTTGAAGAAGATGGTGAAAATGGTGGAATTTCAAGATGCTCCAAGCAAGAGAAGTGTTTAGGAGGTGGAGAGGATTAAGAAAATGTGGTTGGTTGGAGTTTTTGTGATGGATGAGTGGGAAGGAAGAGGGCTGGCCGTAGCTCTAGAGAGAAGGAGGAGAAGAGGAAAATAAAGAAAGAAGAAGAAGAAGAAGAGAGAGAAGTGCTTTAGGTTTTTGTTTTGAAATTAATCAAGGTAATTAGTTAAAGGAAAAAAATCATTTCTTTCCCCCCCAAAATGATGGTCCAGCCATGCATGAAGGAGAGAGAAGAGGGAGAGTGGGCTGCATTTTGCATGGGGAAAGGGAGAAGGAAATTTCCAATAAGCTTCCTCCAAGCTTGCATGAGAAGCTTCGCACGTTTCATGATAAAGTAAAAGTAAGATTGCCTCCTAATTAAGCACACTAACACAGATGAATATTTACACTGTCAGTATTATTTTTCTCCCTAGTGTAGGAGAGTCACAAATGATGAAAATAATATTTTATTATTCATCGAATAATTTTACGGTTCCGCGATTTCATTTATCGGGTAAAAATCTCGTAAAATGTAAACCTCGTAAATCATGCCCAGTCTCGAGTTTAATAAGATCCCCTGTCGACAAGTCCACAATTTTAGAGTTTACCGACACAGGGAAGATATTGCGTCTTCCTGGGTCTGCTCAGCACGCACACAAAACGAGAAATATATTAAAATATTCATCATTTCAGAAAAATTCTGAAAGAATTCACATAAATCGCAAATAATAGAAAATGACCATTCATGACAAAATAAATGATTTCGAAGCGTTACACTGACCTCAGCAGGTCTCTACTCAGTATGCACGCAAAACGAAGGATATATTAAAATATTCGTCATTTCCGAAAAATTCCAAAAAAATTCATATAATTCACAAAATATTTGAAAATGACCATTCATAATAAAATAATTAATTTTCGGAGCGTTACACTGACATCAATAGGTTCCTGCTCAGTGCGCATGTAAAATAAGGAATATATTAAAATATTCATCGTTTCCGGAAAACTCCAGAAAAATTTCTAAAAAACAAGAATATTATAAAATGATTATTGACGATTAAATAAACACTTTTTGGGGTGTTACATTCATCACTCTCCCAAACTTAAGATTTTGTTTGTCCTCAAGCAATGAATAAACAGTAAAAATCATAGGAAGAGTACTTCTTTTGTAAAGATGTCAAGCTTTGCAATTCAAACTTCTCAAAGAAACCTCAACAATCCAAATCTATGAATAACTCATTCAAATACCAAGAAGTTAAAATACCTAATCAAGCATACATATTTAACAAAGTGCAAACAACTTAACTTAAGCAAGCTTTCACAAACAAATTCATGAATCTATTTGTACCTGGATGAGACTATGCACACAAAGCATTCTTTAAAACCTCAATGACATAACTGAATTGATGAATGAATGAATATCCCATGGGCAAAGCCATTATTCCTTTCTCCACTAATATAGTGCACACTTTCAAAGGATCAAAAGTCTTTATTAGGGTTGTAATGGGGCCAAGAGGTGAAAGGTAAAACAAAGAAAAGGGAAAACGAAAATAAAAAAATGAGAGAGTCATGACGAAGAAGTTTAAAACACATTGAAAATCAAGATATATTATATAAAAAGAAAAATTCACTTCAATTTACTAGAACACCATTTACAAAAAAAACTATGAAATATTCACCTCCACCCCCAAACTTATTTCCTTGCAACACATTGGGTGGACCTTCTTGCTTTTTTTTTTCCAAACATGCTTGACTTTGACTTTTCTTTCCTTCTTCTCCCTTTATCTTCAACATTTATCTCACTTGGATCCTCAATAAGTCTATGCCTTCCTCATTCAATCCTCACTCACAAAATGGTAGGTATGTGTTTAAAGGTTAAGGGTAAAGGTGGAATGTGGATTAATGAAAGAAAATAAACTAATAAAAGGCTCAAATAGGGTTCCAAGGGATAATAGTGATGAATGAGAGGTCTAAGGCCTTGATAAGGTTAAAGAAAGAATGCCTAGATCATCTTCTTTTAAGTGCACACTAGGATTTCACCTCAAAAGGATGTAGTGGAATTGTTCTTGGACTAGTGAGACAATTAGATATTCACTTTAGCACACATAGTCCTTCTCTAGGAATACACAAATTAAATCAAAAGTTTAATGAACTGATGCAAAAGAAAAATCAAATGCCCAAAGCTAAATATGTATGACAATCATGAACAAATCTCCAACCAGCATAATCTTAAGCTAACATGAATCAAGCTCTCTTGGCTTAAGATCAATCTTCAAAGCAATACTTTTCTTTTCAGAATAAGTTAATTCATTTATATGCTTGAGTGAACATGGATTTAGGGTGATGATGACAAAATAAAATCAATAAAAATAAATAAATAAATATGGAAATAAAATGCTAAAAGGAAAAAAAAATCTTTTTGGCAGCCAACAACTATATACATCTGCCTACAAAGGTTCCAAACTCGGGAAGACACTTAAGTCAACTCTACATTAACTTCAAAACAAAAATAAAAAAATGTTAGTCAATAAAATAAGAAATAACGAAATAGTAGCAAAAAAAAAAAAATGGAAAATCAACAAATTTAAAGATTAAAAAGTAAAGAAAAAGAAAGAAAACTTTGGATTGACTCCCAAGTAGCACTTGATTTATGTCATTAGCTCGATATTGCCCTTTGTTCAAGTTGATCAAGGTAACTTAAAGTAAGAGAAATGAGATGACTATTTCCCTTTTTCAAAGTAATGCTTCCATCCTTGGTTAATGACCTTGGAAATGCCTCCAAAGACATTTTAAACTAAACTTAGGACTGGTTGTCCTAAATACGCCTTCGCATGAGAGATTCCACTAGGCCATGGTGGTTTCAATTGATCAAAAGATGAGGAACCAATTTGTAATGAATCATGGATCATAGGAGGACCTTTCTCTATTTCAACAATCTTGGAAGTGGGAGAATCAACATTAATTAATGGTGAAGAGCTCTTATTAGCCAAATCCTTTTGAGCATATCTTGAATACAATTAACGAGGGCATAAAGCTCTTATGTTGGTTTAGACTTATCAAAGACATTGATAGTCACTTGATCTACATCCACCCTAAAAATGAGTTCACCTTTAGGTACATTAATCAATGCTCTCGAAGTTACCAAAAACGGTCTTCCAAGAATAAGAGGGATGCCAACATCTTCTTCCATATCAACATTACAAAGTCAACTAAAAAAAATAAATTTATCTACTTTTACTAGCACATCTTCCACAATACCATATGGGTGTCTAACAGTCCAATTTGAAAGTTGAAGAGATATCATGGTTAACTTGACTTATCCAATACCAAGCTTCCTAATTATTAACAATGGCATCAAGTTTATACTAGCACCAAGATCACATAAAGTCTTCTCAACAGTCAATTTCCCAATAGTACAAGGAATATTGAAACTACAAGGATTTTCAATTTTGGAGGCAACTTCTTTTGGATGATGGCACTACACTCTTCATTCAACATTACCGTTTCATCTTCTTTTAACTTCCTCTTCTCTGATAGGAGCTCTTTCATGAACTTAGCATAAGAATTCAGCAAAGGGAATGTTTATTTGTAGTTTCTTGAAGACATCTAAGAACTTCGAGAATTGCCTCTCTTGATTCTTTTTCTTCAACCTCTGAGGGAATGGGATCCTAGCATATGGTGATGGTTCATATGTTGTGTTCTATTCAAGATCCTTTTTCTTTCTCTGCCACTTCAGTTGTTCATCCTTAGCTTCTTCTTTACTGTCATCCTAAATTACGACATCATCATTGGAATCTTCAGTTTTCTCCTTCTCTATTCCCAAGGAGCTTAGTACTTTTTTCACATGTCCTTCCAAAGTCTTGCCACTTCTCAAAGTAATTGTCATGCAATGCTCCTTTGGATTGACCATAGTGTCACTAGGTAAGTACCTAGAGGTCTCTCTATTAGCTGTCTTGATATCTGACCCACTTGAGTTTCTAGACTTCGAATAGTTGCCTCTTGATTTTTGAAGTTGGCCCTTGATTCCTGCATGAAATTAGAAATGTGTTGCACAAAAGAAGATGTCTGTTTAGAGAGCTTTTCAAGAGCAATCTCCAGGGGAGATTTCTTCTCTTGTTGAATAGTATTTTGCATCCCTTGATTATTCCAAGAAAAATTAGGATGATTCCTCCACCCTGAATTATACGTATTTAAATATGGGTTACCTTAGGGTTTTGAAGGATTACCCATGTAATTGATTTGCTCTTGAGAAGTAACACCTGAGTTTCTTGCCTCGTATTCATCATTGAAATGATTGGCTCCACAGAAATCTCAAGTTAAAGCTTGATGGTTAATTGAGCTTACCTGCATATTACCAATTTGTTTGGTGAAATTGGCAATTTGCTGTGAAAAAGTCTTATTTTGCGCAAGTATGGCATCAAAGGTGCCAAGCTCTATAAATCCCTTTTTAACCATTGATCTTCCACTAAGCATATGATATTCATTCGTAGCCATAGTTTCAAATAATGCTTGAGCCTCTTCAAGAGTTTTGGTGCTGAGAAATCCACCTGCAGATGCGTCAACCATAGCCCTAGTGGAATGATTCAAGCCATTATAAAATATCTAAACCTTTTTCCAAATTTCAAACCCATGATGAAGACATCTTCTCAGCAATTCTTTGAATCTTTCCTAAGCTTCATACAAAGATTCCCCCTGATTTTGAGTGAAACATGCAATCTCACTCCTTATCTTTATGAACATTGACAGAGGAAAATATCGAGTAAGGAACTTGCTAACTAAATCATCTCAAGTAGTGATGTTTCCTTGAGATTGGACTTGTAACTAGCTCTTAGCTTTATCCCTTAAATAGAATGGGAAAAACCTTAGCCTGATAGCATCATCACTTGCTCCATTGTAGTTGATGGTCGGAGATATGCAAGAAATTGTTGATATGCAAATTGGAGTCTTTTGATTGATCTTCCCTAAACTAATCTTGTTGCACCAGTTGTAGAAGAGTTGGTTTTGTACCTTGTATGGTAGGACGCACTGTATTGGTTGCCACCCTTTTACTAGACGGAGTTGCATAATCTGCCAAAGTGCGTCTTCGTTCTTCATTAGTTTTTGCCATGTTCTCTTCTTCAATTCCTTTTTTCTCTCTTGTAGATTTTCTATTTGCCCTTTCTGCTTTCTCAATCTCCAGATCAAAAAGTAATGCTTTCGAATTCACAGTACCTAGCATAAACAAAGTAAACAAGAGTGAATTAAAAAGAAACAAATTAAAAATAAAAATAAATTAAACAAATAAAAATGAAGGCCTAAATTATTGTCTTTTAACTACTATTTAATATTGATAATCAATAATCCATAGCAACAATGCCAAAAACTTGTTGTGATTATTGGCAAGTGTCAAACCACAAAAGTAATAAAAGATGAGTAAGAGTATCGTTCACATGAGGATTTCGTTATCAAATACTAAGTTCGTCAAATCGACATTATTTAAGCTATCGAAAAAGAAAGTTAATAAAAATATAAATAAAAGAAAACACTAATAAGAAAATAGCCAACATTAAAAAGAGTAAAAAGTAAATCAATTAAGCAAAGGTTGAAAAACAATGATATCAAAGTGTTAAGGTTCCGATTTCACTTGAACTCTTTTGATGTAAATTCAAATATTAGTTTAACTAAGTTCTAATCTATGATTCATGATCAAATTTCCAAAATTAATCAATTCCAATCCCTTAGTATATTAATCTTTTTCACACTACTTTGAGTTAATCAATCCCTTAGTATAACCTTGAATAGAGAAGGCTTTATAAAAATAAGGGAATAAAAAGTAAGACCACATAACCTACAACATCTATTCCTAGCGATTGTAGAAATTGAGGTGTTTATTGTAACACCCCAAATTTCTGTATCTCTTAAACAGTAAATTTGACAGTTAACAGAATTTTACTGTTTAGTAATTTCTATGCACTGTAAAATTATTTTGTTTATTCCGTTAGCGTATTTAATCTTTTTGAGTGATTTACTCCGTGTCTGAAAAATAAAAATTTTCGGGCCGGGGAAAACTTTACGTAATTTAATTTTTACCGTTAGGTAATTAATTTACATAATTTGATTGGATATTTGTGAATTTTCTAATTTTTGTGATTTTATGTGTGATTTTGAAATTTTTATGGTTTGTGGGCCCCACGAGGTGTATGTGAGTCCAGGTGGCCATATGTGGGCCCAGGTGGGTCCCATAAAGTGAAATTTTTTTCTACGCATAGAAAAAATTGTATTGTTTAGACTGAGACATGGGATCTTACTAAACTTGAATCCGGAAACAGTTTTTAAAGTTTTATTGATCTTGTGTTTTTTTCAAAATCGTATTTAATTATCGGATGATAAAAATACAAGTAAAAAATATTATTTGTAGGATACAAGAATAAATATTATACTTCGTAGTCAACAAAGAGAGCTTGACTTGATTTATACCCTTGGATGAGAATACTTAGTTTGAATATTAACCATTGATTTAATCAAAGGTTAAGAAACAAACTTAATAAAAAGCGCTTGGATAATAACCATTAATTTAATCAATGGTGTGAGAATAAAACTTGGTTAGAAGACTTTGATATCAACCATAGATGTAATCAAAGGTGTAGAATTGGTCTTGAAAAATGACAAAGACCATTTATAACCATTGGATTTAGATTAAATCAAGGGTGGAGATTTAATTTTAAAAAGTAACAAAGACCATTTATGACCATTGGATGTTAATTTAATCAATGGTGAAGATTTAGTCTTAAAAAGTGACAAAGACTAATTATAACCCTTGGATTAAAAGTTAGAAGGACCAATCTTGACCCTTAATTTTGGAGACACATCCAATGACTAGAATTTAAAGGACAAAAATCCAATGGCCTAGATTTATTCTTCTAAAATTAAAAATCTACCTAAATCCTAACCATTGAATTAATCAATGGCTAGAAATGCTTCAAATGGTGGTAAATAATGAAGACAACTACTTGAATGCATTATGAAGAGGAAGGGGACGGTTTTGGCTTGTTTAGAAGACAAAGAAAAAGCTTTATGACATTATTTGATGCTTTATGTCAATTATGACTTGCTTTAGTCAATTTTGTTTCATTATTGCTTTATTTGCATTCAAGGAGAATGCATGAAGGGGGGCACGGTTTTGGTCTGTTTTTGGGAGCTTTGAAGACCATATTGGTCACCTTTGGTCATTATTGACCATACTTCATCATTCTTGAAACTTTCCTTCAAGCAAAGCTCTTAGAAAATTTTCTCTCCTTCTCCTTCTAGCATGGTTCGGTCTTGACACCCAAGAACACCCTCCATCACTCAAAAATTTCATCCAACTTGATTTTCTAAACCTAAACATCATTCTAAGAACATCTCTAGTTATGAGTTTTTCCAAAATCATTCATCTTGATCTTCAAATCCAAGCTTCAAGTTTCTATCAAAAATAAAAAATTTCATCTTTGTTCTTCAAGAGATATCATTCGGTCAAAACTCCTAAAATCACCATCCAAGCTCTTTTAATTTCATCCAACCTTAGATCTTGAATCTCCATGATATTCTAAGCAACTTTCATGTTGAAGACTTCTTCTAAATCATTCATCTTCATGGACTTTCTTTAAGATCAAAGTTATTGGGTTTTTGAGGTGAAGTGTAAGGAAACTTCATTTTCTTCTCTCTTTTTCATGATCTAAGCCATGTTTGATCCATGGTTCCTCTTAATCAAGCTTAGTATACTAATTTCTATGTATTTTGTTTTGTATTTGAGAAGCCCTTGGTGGTGAAGGACTTGGAAAAAGAAGCAAAACAAGGAGCTTTTGAGGATCTTCAAGAGGTAAGAGGGAGATTCATCTCACCAACCAAGCATGGTGGTGAGACATGGTATTTTATTTGATGGATGTGGAATCCATGTGAGGATTCATATCCATGGTCATGTAATTAATTTGTGGGTGTTTATGAGCTTTGATTAATTTCCTATGCTTGATATGCTTTGCATGATTTTATAGCTTTGATGATATGCTTTATATGCTATACATGCTTTTATGGCTTTGATGGTATGCTTATATTATTTATGATGAAATATATATGTATATGCCATGACTTGATGGTGGAAAGGAAATTGATTTTTTGCTCCAATGGCCAAAGAATGACTACGGTTTTGGCACCCAAGGTTAGGGTTCCATGTTGAAAATTTTCAAGAACAAAAGAATTGATTTTTGAGTACTTAGAACATGGTGGATTTCGAACAAGACACCTCAAAATAGGTGTTCACAAATTAATATTTTCATGAAAGATGAAAATGGATGATTTGAAGAGTATGGAAAATAAACAAAGAATTTGTTTTTCAAGAGAACAAGAATATGATTTTTGGAGGAATTTTTATTGATTTATTTTGTGTAAAAAGATGCTAAGTGTTTTTCTAAATATGAGTTTTGAATGAAACGGACAAATGTTGATTTTAAGGATTTGCAAAGAAAGTGAAAAAGGATTTGTAAGGAAAGTAAAAATGAATTTGAACAAATGGGTTTGGTTTTTATGACCATCGGTATTTCGGTTTTGAAAATAAAGAATTTTTAATGGTTTTGTTTGTGTAAAACCATATCAATTTAGGAGGAAAATATTTGATGGCTTCAATGGCCAAAGAAGACTACGATTTTTGGAGGTTGGAATAATTTTGGTTTTTATGAAACAAAGTAATTTTAAAGTGGAAACAAAATGTTTGAACAAAATGTTTTAGTATAAGGATTTTGGAAAGGGAAATCAAAGTATTTTATCATTTAGCGAAATAAACTTTCATATGAAAATGAAAAAGAAAAGTTGCAAGGGTTTGAATCTTAATTTGTTTTGAAGAGAATTGATTTTAAATTGATTTGGGAAAAATGGAGAATATAATGGTGTTTTGAAAATCTAACGTTATAACTTATTTTCAAGTTTTGAAATACGTTAGAAAATGTTAAGTTTTGAAACGTTGATTTACATCAATGAAAAAGTGATTTTGTGAATTATATTTTGAAAAGAATTTCTTGAGTAAAGAATGTGGAAAAATATTTTCTTGAGTAAGAAAATATATTAAATGAAGTGTAAAGTTATATTATTTTGAGAAAAGTTAAAAAGGAATTTTTAAAGGTCAAGAAATATTTTCCGTAATGAAATTATGGTGAAAAATTATTTACGTATCTTAAAAATGTGACTTTTAAGTTACGTAATATGGAAAAATATTTCACGTGATTTTAAATACGTTAAAATATTTCTATGTGATTTGAATTACGTTTAAATATTTTACGTAATCTTAATTACTATTGAAAAATCACTACGAGATGGAAAAGTGATGAATTATTTTTACGTGATTATGAAAATAGCGGAAAATTATTATAAGATTTGGAAAGTGTTTTAAATATTTTGAGAATGACAGAAAATGATTTATGCGACTTAAAAGAATGATTTTTAAGATTACGTGATTTTGAAACAGTGGAAAAATACTATGCAATTTTGAGAAACGTATATTTTTACGCGATTAAGAAAAACGTTAAAAAATTAGTACGTGTTTTAAAAGTGCAATAAAAGAGTTGCATATTTTGAAAACGTAACAGAAATGTTACTGTATTGTGAAAACGTAACAAAAGTGTCACGGTATTGTGAAAATATAACAGAAACGTTTCAGAATTTTGAAAACGTAACATAAGTGTTACGATATTTTGAAAACGTAATATAAACATTTTGGAATTGTGAAAACGTAACAGAAACGTTTTGGAATTGTGAAAATGAAACGAAAATATTACGCAATTTTGAAAACACGACGAAAGTGTTTTATAACTATGAAAATGTGATAACATGATTTTTGCTGTTGAAAATACAGTATAATTTGGTGCATTTTATATGCATTGGAAAGAGATGCTTGTGATTGGATTTGGTGCATTATACATGCATTGGGAAAAAATATGCGTTGAGGCATATGATACATTGAACAAATGAAACGAAAAGATTTGGCCCTTTAGGGTTGGACTTACTGCGAAAAGAGTCGATATATTCGTGCATTGTATATGGCCTTTGTGGTTGAAGAGGAATGAGAATTGATAGTGAGGTCTATGATGGATCTTGGAGTAGCGAGAAGGCGGTCGACCAAGTGGACATTCAAGCGAGTACCCTGTGTCACTTGGCGATGCAGATCCGTTCAAACGCATTGACGATACCCGACAAGAACACGATTCTTTTCAACAACTAGAAGATTGTCTTTGTTCATCTTAAGGCTAACAATTGTGAGCATTCTCCTCGAAATTGTGAAAACCTCCATGGAGTTGTTTTTGAAAAAGCGAGTCTATGTGCACATGCATAACATATGCATAAATTTGAGTGTCCATATCTGCATGATATATATTAATTGAGGAATATTGGCTATGACAATTGTTTTGAAATACTTGGATGATGATTGATAATCATGTTGGTGGCATTATTGTGATTATTGTGTGATGATAATAATGTTAATAGTATGATGATGATAGTTGATTAATGTTGAGTGCATTATTGAAATTACGGTATGACATATCTGTATGATATTGTTGTTTGTGTTATCTACTCTTGTAGCCATGTTAGTATTTGCGCGGGTGATCTCACCTCTTTGTTATGTTGTTTTGTTGTGTCAGCTGTCTTTGTTAAAATCAAATAATAGAAGGATCGAGTTGTCTTAGACATAACGCAATGGATACTCGAGATGGGTGACAACAATAAGGAGTGGACATTCGGGACTCGAAGGTGTACGGTGTTGACAAAACGGATGTAGAACGATATGTCCGATGCAACAAGATGGATACACAACAGAATAAGTATGTTAAGTTTTAATGTTAGTGTTGTACCATGCTATTAAGTAGGACCCACCATGGGGTTTGCTACTGTTAAAAAAAAAGAGTCTGTTAGTTTTATTTTTCTCTTTAAATTGTTAAATATTAAGTGATGTTTGTTATATGATTTTAAATCAGTTAAATCTATTTTTCAGTAATACTTACGAATTTCAGTAAGTTTATGTTTCAGTAAAGAAAGAAATTTTGAAACCCATCTTTTTATAACTTAAACTTTGTGCGAACTTCTTTTTGATTATGAGTCGGGAGTTAGACATGTGATACCCTAGGGAGGGTGTTACATTTATCACAAGTTCTAGGTTCGTGCACAATTTTTTCAAATCATACATAAACCCTAAAATCATTCTAAAATTGATCATATTAAGAAAAATATTAAGAGAAAAATACGTAAATCATGAAATAGAAACTTAGATTAAACACATAACGAGTTTACATCATCCAAGAATAAGATCCATCATCACCATAGCTAGAGAAGTTTAGCTATACATGGAGAAAGAAGAAAATAAAGAAAAAAATCCAACAAACTCCATCGAAGAAAGGTGGAAAGGTTGAAGAAAATCCCTAATCTTCAAGCCTTGATGTGCCCACACCAAATTAAGGTTCGTTCCTTCACTTCTCTCTTTGAATCTCTGCTGAATCCCTTCCCACAAACCTTACTTTTTCTATTTATAGGCAACAAAACATGTCATTAAACGTACTGGACGCTTAAGCACTCAATTTTGGGTGCTTAGGCATGCAGTGTAGATGTCTCTGCCTTTGGGTGCTTAAGCTCTTAGTTTTCGGACGCTTAGGTGCGTAGTGTAGATGTCTCTGCCTTTGTGTGCTTAAGTGCTCAGTTTTTTTATCAGCAACTCCCTTTTTCTTGTTTTTCGCTCCTTGTTCAAGCATCCCGTCTTCTTCCTTGTGTAACCACCTAAGAAAATAAATAAAACACGTAATTAAAACAAAGTTTAAAACATCAAAAGCATGATAAAATTGAGAATAAAACTCAATCAAAAGGGTTGAAAAAGGTGAAAACCAAGATTTTACAATGGAAAAACATGAGTTTTTACAAGTTCATCAGTAGCTGCTCTACGAGCTATGTTGGAGCATAGTAGGATGCATAAAGTTAGAAGGGCTGCTACACCCCCTCCACCTGGGCATGATGATGTAGTTGCAGAGCATAGAGATGCTGATGTTGCTGAGGATCTTGCTAATGGTGATGAGGCTGAGGAGCATGCTAATGATGCTGTAGAGACTAACAATAAGGAGATGGAATGAAGGCAGGGCTAGTCATGATGTTTTTTCTTTGTCTTGTCTTATTTTGTCTAACACATAGGTACTTGACATTACTTTTGGCTTATAACTCTGATATTTATATGAGCTTATTATCTTATGACTCTTGATATGTATGAGCTGATATGAGCTGTTAATTAATCTTTGGCATGTTGTTGGTTAATCTGTTTTGATGACTATGTATATGAGCTAATAATGTTGACTGTTGTTGGTTAGTATTTTTTTTGCTATTGGCATGATCTTGGTATGCGTATGTCACTATATCTTTTTTATAATTCCAAAAGAGGGAGAGTATAGATTGCATGAATAAGGGGGAGTCTTGCATGAATTTTTTTTTGTCATTGAACATTACTTAATATTTTCTTGCTTCAACCTCATGCATGGATTAAGGGGGAGAGTTGAACTCTAATCTCTAATAAATTATAAAGAGCTACTATGTACCTGTTTTGGTTTGTTATCATTAAATAGGAGGAGAATGTGAATGCTTATGTCATGAAAATCATGAAGATTTTGATGAAAACAAAGTCAAGCCAAAGACCAAGTCCAAAGGAAGCTTAAATGGTATAGTTTATAAGACTTAGGGTCTTTATGTGAGGAGCTTTCTAAATATCTCAAAATATTTTACAATATTTTTGAAAGAGTTCTCTTGAAAACTATTTTAGTTGGTGGGTAGTTTTTTCAAACAAATGATGTTTTAAACTTGGATGATGAAAATCTATTTGAATCTTTTAAAAATCTAAGTGTTCTAAGTTAGTAATGTTTACCAAGCTTAATTAAGCTCAAAAATAGGTTCTAGAATGATTGTAATCACATCGAATGACTTAGTAATCAATTCACAACTTTTTTGAAAGCTGGTAATCGATTACCAAGACCTAGTAATCGATTACAGACATGTGGGAACCTGTTTTTCAAAAGTTAGAAGCTTGGTAATCGATTACCACCTGCCTAGAAAGCCAAGAACATGTTTTAAGAGCTTGGTAATCAGTTACCACTAGTCTGAAATCAACAATAGCTAGTTTCAGAGCATTTAATGCTAAAGTAAATGACCCCCTAATGGATCTTTTTCATTAAGGACTATAAATTCAAGTCTTGAGGCACTTATTAGAGCCAACTAACGCTCTGAAAAACATCTCCCAGATATTTAATCTGTGAATCATTAATTATGCTTTGTTTTGAGAAATTGCTTGAGATATTTTGAGAGCTTCATTAGAACTTCAATTTATATATCTGCTCATTGAGTGAGTTAAATTCATTTCAATTCATTTCTTGAGAGGGTGGAGGATCCCTTGAGAAACTAAAAGGCTTATACACATGGAGTGAATGATCTTTGAAATATAGGAAGAGCTGAAATATTGTAAAGGGTTTATGAAGCACCTTGTGAAGCTTGATTATAGTGGAAACTCTTAGGTGGATGATCCTAGGGACTAGACGTAGATCACAAGGGTGATTGAATCAGTATAAATTTCTATTTGTAATCTTCTCAACCATTATCTCTTTACATTCAAGCTTATTTATTGTTTTTGCATTCTTACTGCTTGTTATTCCATTCATTCATTCTATTTAAGCTTGTGTAGTGTCATAAATTCATTCAACTCAAAGAAAATCGCTTAAAAAAAAAACTAAAAGGGACTTATTTGTGAAATGTTTTAAAAGACTCAATCTACCCCTCTCTTGAGTCTTGAAGCCACTTGGTAACACTATAAACCTTTTCACTTACCGCCTTACCACTCTAATCTTTGTCCAACTTGGTGGTAGGATTCATTGGTGTAGCTAGGGGTTAGCCAAGTCCATTCCAAACTTCTTTATGAGTTCCTTAGTGTACTTAGTTTGGCTAATGAAGATTCCTTCTTTTATTTGCTTCACTTGAAGATCAAGGAAGAAAGTCATCTCCCCCATCATACTTATTTCAAATTCACCTTACTTAAGCTTTGAAAAATCCTTGCATAAGCTTTCATTATTTGACCCAAAAATGATGTCGTCAACATAGAGTTGTATATTTAATATATCATGCTTGAATGACTTTGTAAACAATGTAGTATCAACTTTACCCCTTAAAAATCCATTTTCATTCAAAAAATTACTTGATATTTCGTACCAAGCTCTAAAAGCTTATTTTGAGCCAGAAAGAGCCTTAGAAAGCTTATGAATATGATTAGGCAAATTGTCATCTTCAAAATTGGGTGGCTGTCTCACATAGACTTCCTCATTCAAAAAATTATTTAAAAAGGTACTTTTGACGTCCACTTGGTAAAGCTTAAAATTTTTAAAATATGCATATGCAAGAAGCATTCTAATTGATTCTAATCCAGCTACAAGTGCATCAGTCTCATCAAAATCTATACCTTCTTGTTGGTTGTACCCTTAACTAACCAACCTAGTCTTGACCTAGTTTGATGTGAAACACCCACTTGGTGCCGATAATGGGGTGGTCCTTTGGTGGAGGAACAAGGGTCCAAACCTTACTCTAACTCTCATCTTGCAAGGCTTCTTCTATGTTATTTGGCTCAATTTGTGACAAGAGAGCTAGGTTGTTCATGTTTCTAAAGGAGGATATTGTTCTCATCCCGCTTGAGGGATCTCCAATGATAAATCCATAGGATAATTTGATGAGTGCCTCTAATCCCTTGGTAACTTTGACTTAGTTTCTTTTGGTCACTCTTTTTGAATTTCAACACGTGGAATTTGCTCTAATGACACTTCTCTTTCTTCTACTTCTTTTTTAGTGTCTTGATTTTCCTTATTGAAGGGCCCATCACCATCGTCATCATCTTTCCTTTCAACATTCTTACTCAAAGAATAGTTGTTAGATTCATCAAATACAATATTTATAGATTCTTCAACTATCATTCTTCTTTTATTATAAACTTTGTATGCCTTACTTGAAGTAGAATAGTCAATAAATATACCTTTGTCAAATTTGGAGTTAAACTTACCTAGGTGATCCTTTGTATTGAGAATGTAAAATTTTGAACCAAACACATGAAAATGACTAATATTGGGTTTTCTTCCCTTCCAAAGCTTATAAGGAGTCTTCTTTAAGAGAGATATTATTAAACATCTATTCAAAACGTAGTAAGAAGTGTTCTCGACTTTGCCCCAAAAATAATTAAGAAGATTAATTTCATAAATCATAGTTCTTGTCATTTCCTATAAGGTTCAATTTTTCCTTTTAATAATACCATTTTGTTGTGGTGTTCTTGTGCAAGAGAAGTTATGCTTAATTCCATTTTCTTTACAAAAATTTTCAAAAGATTTATTTTTAAATAATTTCCCATGATCACTTCTTATGCTAGAAATGACAATTCCTTTTTCATTTTGAATCATTTTACAAAAACTTTTGAAGACATCAAAAGCTTCATCCTTATGAGCTAGAAAGAGCACCTAAATGAACCTTGAAAAGTCATCAACAATAACAAATGCATATTTTTTTCCATATAGACTTGCGGTCTTGGTTGGACCAAATAAATCGATATGAAGTTGCAAAGGCCTTGAAGTTAGTACTTCCTTTATTGGTTTAAAAGATGATCTAGTTTGTTTTCCTTGTTGGCAAGCTTCACAAATATGATCCTTTTCAAAACTCATTTTTGGTAAGCCAACAACTTAATCCTTTTTTGAAAGACTATAGATGAGGTGCAGGCTTGCATACCTTATTGTCCTATGCCATAACCAACCTTAATCTTCTTTTGAAATAAGGCAATTTATATTTTTGGGTTTAATGTCCTTCTAGCACACAA
Source organism: Ormosia emarginata (assembly GCA_029884605.1). Lineage (NCBI taxonomy): Eukaryota > Viridiplantae > Streptophyta > Magnoliopsida > Fabales > Fabaceae > Ormosia > Ormosia emarginata. The sequence continues at coordinate 4,637,029 of JAQQTP010000056.1, read as the reverse complement.
TATAGAGATTATCATGTCTATAGGCAACACATAAAACTTTTTCATTGTTAATGCTATGAATGATTCAATGAGATGAGGTAAAAACTACTTTATGTCTTTTGTCACACAATTGGCTAATACTAAGAAGATTATGCTTAAGAGCTTTAACCAAGAGAACATAATTAGTGCAGGAGGTAGAGTTAATAAGAATTTTATCAATACTAGCTATTTTTTTATTGCCATTATCTCCAAATGTGACAATTCCTCCTTCTTTATGTTTGAGGGAGGTAAACTTGCTATAATCCCCAATCATGTGCCTAGAGCACCTACTATCAAGGAACCATAAGTCTTTAGAGTTTGTCTACAAGCACACCTACAAGACAAATTTACCTTACTTTAGGTACCTAAATTTTCTTGGGTCCTTGGGGGTTAGAACTTGAAGATGGGGACTCTCATCTTGCTTGAGCCTTTTTTCTTGATAGCATATGTGAAAAGATATAGCCCTTTTTTCCACAATAGTTACAAGTCACATAAGGAGATGTAGAGACACTTACTTTCACAAAAAGATTCTTATAGTATTTTTCACTTTTACATTGAATAAATCCTATTATGACTTTATCAATGAACATTTTTGTTTTCCTAAGAGATTATCCAATTTTTTTCCTTTTACAAAGTTGGTAATGTCTTTAGTAAGCTCATCAACCTTTTTATTCAATAAAACATTTTCATTAATTAATTTTTGTTCATTTTCATTGGAAATGTTTTCTAATTTCAAACACTCCACTTATTTTCTCAAATTTTCAATTTCCACAAAAGCATGATCATATTTTGATTTCATAGCAAAATATTTTGAAGACAATTTTTGAGAATCCTCAAGAACTTGTTCAAGCATTTCATTTAGTTCATCATGTGTATGAGTCTTGATCATTTACCTCATCATGACTTCTTGCCATGAAACACATGTTGGCAACTTCTCCTTCTTCTTCAAACTCATTTTCTGATAAGGAGTCATGACTATCACTCCAAGTGGAGTTTATCATCATTGATTTCTTCTAGGTAGGTTTCTTTAGGAATTTTTTCTTAATATGGGGGCACTCAAATTTGTAGTGACCAACTTTCTTGCACCTATAACACATTATTTGATCATTGTTGAACTCTTCATTTAATGGATCCCTTTTGAATTATTGCTTTATTTTTGCTCAAAACTTCTTCTTGTGAAGTGTGTATAGCCATTTTGTGATCAAGACAATTTCTTCATCTTTGTTCATTTGACCTCCATCTTCATATTTTTCATTTCGATAGTAGCTTGAAGTAGCTTTCACTGCAACCGCTTTCTTTTCGCTAATTTCATCATGCATTTTATTTAGGAAAGTTGAGTCATAGGTTATGAGATCACCTCTTAATTTATCATAGGAAATAGTATTCAGGTTTCACCTTTTTGGAATCGCAACCACCTTTGATTGCCATTCTTCGGTGAGGTTTATTAGTACTTCCTCACTAATTCTCTTTCCGTGTAGACCTTCCCAAGGGGCATCAAGGATGTTGACTATGTTTGAGACCCTTTTGAACATCTCATCAATTTTCTTTCTTTTTCATGTTGAACAACTTTTACTTATGAACAAGCATGTCAATCGTCACTTTTTTTTTTACTTGGCTAGTTCCTTTGTGTGTCACCTCTAACTTATCCCACATTTGCTTGGCCATTTTACACCATGAGATTTTTCTTAAATCATCCAAATTTATGGCATAATAAACGATATTTTTGGCTTTTGCATTTTGTTCCTTCTTCTTCATGTCTTCATCATTGAATTCCTCTTAAGTCTTCTCCACCTCTTTGCTATCTACCACTTTCTTCGGAAAGGATAGTCAGTTCTTGATCACGAGCCAAATCTTGTAGTCAACGAACTGAATGAATATTCTCATTTTTTCCTTCCAATAGGTATAGTTTGACCCAACGAAGTATAGTGGCCTTGAGATGGATTATCCTTCAATGATGTTTTAGTTTATCAAGTTTTATGCCATTGAACTTACAAGGATCGACTTCTCAAGCAGTTAGGCTTTCTAAAGAATCAAGCTCTGATACCAATTGATAGAACTAAGAAGGGGGTGAATTGATTCTATGAGGTTTAATAACAAAAAAATTACAAAAATAAACAACAATTGCAATATAAACATTGCAATATAAACACAAGTAAAAACTTGAAAGTAAAAGAGGAAGAGTTGAGAGAAGTGCACAAATGGATTTTATATTGTTTAGTCCATAATCACAACAAGAAATTCTTAGATCAGTGACGAAAACATCTATCGCTAAGAAGTGACAGAATACATTCCATCGCTAATCCGTCGCTAAATACATGTAGCGACAGGAATTTCCCTAGCTAAGCACTCGCAAATTTTCAAAAAAAAAAGTGTCTGTATTCCCTCGCAAATCTGCAAAGAAATCTATTGCACAAAAGCAGAGGTCTGTAGAGAAAGTTTCTCAAGTGCAATTTCAAGAGGAGGCTTCTTCTCTGGTTGAGGATTCAATGGTACCATTTGATTGCTCCAAGAAAAATAAGGATGAATCCTCCACCCTGGATTATATATATTTGAAAATGGAATACCTTAGGATCTCAAAGGATTTCCTATATAATTGACCTTCTCTAGAGCAATAACACCTGAGTTTTCTACCTTACATCCACCATTAACATGATTACCTCCATAGAAGTCGCAAGTTAGCACTTGATGGTTCACTGAATTCACCTGTATATTCCCAACTTGATTGGTGAGATTGGCTAACTGATGCGAAATGCTTTTATTCTGAGCAAGTAAGGCATTGAGAGTGCCAAGTTCCATAACTCTCTATTTAATAGTAGATCTTCCACTAGGCAACTGGTATTTGTTAGTAGCCATAGTCTCAAATAATTCTTGAGCCTCTTCAGGAGTTTTAGAAATTAGAGAACCACCTACATATGCATCCACCATAGCTCTGGATGAATGATTTAAACAATTATAAAAAATATGCACTTGTTACTAAACTTCAAAAGCATGATAAAGGCATTTTCTCAATAATTCTTTGAATCTTTCCCACGCTTCATATAGAGACTCCCTTTGATTCTGAGTGAAACAAGCAATCTCACTCCTAATCTTCACAAACATCGACGGAGGGAAGTATCGAGTTAAGAATCTGCTCACCAAATCATTCCAAGTAGAGATGCTTCCTTGAGGTTGGGCTTGTAGCCAGCTCTTAGCTTTATCCCGTAAAGAGAATGGAAAAAGCCTTAATCTAATGGCATCATCACTTACTCCATTGTATTTGATGGTGTCGCAGAGCTGCAAGAAATTATTAATATGCAAGTTTAGGTCTTCTGACTGATTTTTCCCAAACTGATCTTGTTGTACTAACTGTAGCAGAGTTGGTTTAATCTCAAAATTGTTGGCATGAATAGCTGATCGCAATATACTAGTAGCAACCCTTTCAGCAGATGGAGTTTCATAGTCAGCCAACACGCGCCTTCTTTGCTCAATAGTATTTTCAGCCATAGGGTTCCTTATTTCTCTAGTTGATTTTCTATTTGCTCTTTCTATTCTTGTTATCTCTATATCAAACAATAGTTCTTCTGATTCATAATACCTTACATACACAAACAAACAAGCAAACAAGAGTAAAATAAAGAAAAGTAATTAAAAATAAAAAATAAAAATAAACAACCAATAAAAAAAAATCAAGAAAACAAGAGTGAATAAAAAGAAGCAAAATTAAAAAGAAAATTAAATAAAATTAAACAAGAAAAAAAGTGCTTAAATTAGTGTCTCTTCAACTACTATTTAATATTGAAAAACAATAATCTCCAACAATAGCGTCAAAAACTTGATGTGAAATTTAGCAAGTGCACCAAATCACAAAAAAGTAATAAAATAGTGAATAGAGCATTGTTCCACGATGATTATAATGTCAATTATCGATTTCGTTAAACTGACACTATCTATGCTGCCCAAAAGATGAGAGTTGACAAAAGTAAAAATAAAAGCAATTGATAACAAGAAAGTAATTAAATAAAGTAAATCGAAGCAATTAAAAAAAAGGTTGAAAACAATGATGAGAAAATGTTAAGGTTCAGACTTTACTTGAACTCTTTTGATGCAAATTCAATTATTAGTTTAATCAAGTTTTATTCCATGTTTCATGATCAATTCTCAAAATTAATCAATATCTAATCCCTTGGTATATTAATCTTCTTCACACTATTTAGAATTAACCAATCCCTTAGTCTAACCCCAAATAGTGAAGGTTTCATAAAAAACGAGGGAATTAAAAGAAAGATCACACAACCTACAACATCTATTTCTAGCGATCGTAGAAATTGTGGTGTTTATCACGTGTTCTAAGTTTATGTAAATTTTCTCAAATCATATATAAACCCAAAAATCATTCCTAAATTGATTAGGTTTGGAAAAGTATTAAGAGAAGAGAAAAACACTTAAATCATGAAATAAAAACATTAATTAAACATATAAAAGAGTTTACATCATCCAAGAACAAGATTCGTCATCCCCCTAACAAGGGAAACTTAGTTACACTTAGGAAAAGAAGAAAACAAAGGGAAGAATATGACAAACTCCATTGAGAATTTGCGGAAAGGTTGAAGAGAATTCTTAATCTTCAAGCTTTGATGCGTCCACACCAAATTATTGTGTTGTCTTGACGGTTGCTGTATTATAAGTTGTATCTTTCAGTTTAGGGATTTACTCTATTTATAATAGTTAAAGGGCAAAACTACCTGTTTTTCACATACAGGAGGCTCACACAGCCGTGTGAGTACACAACATAGTCGTGTGAGAATAACATCAATGTATCCACACTAGATGGGAGACACGGCTATGTGACTATAAGACACGACCATTTCTCATAGACATAAGCTCTCCATAAGTTAGACAGGGTCGTGTCTAATTTTCCAATCGCTTCTGAGTTGACACAGGATCCTGTTTAAGCCAAAATGATCTTCTTTTGCCCTGAAAAAGCAATGTCTTCTCTTGCTTTCACTCCAAATATGATAAACCTCTTCAATCTGCAAAAATCGAAGACAGTGATAAGGGTCTATATAAAATATAAGCAAATCACCATAAGTCATGTAGTTTTAAGACTACAAAACATGAACTTTTGGAAGTTCATCAATGACACATCAAACTCCACTCTATAAAAGCCCTAGATGTCCCCTCTTTTCATCACTATTAACACCAAAGGTAAATGGGAACCTTGTTCTCCACTTTATTCTTTAAAATTCATAATTTTGTTTGCCTCATGAAGATGTGAAGAGTCAAAATTTCTTATGGGTTCCTGAGCCCACGATATTTCCAAATTAAGATTTTCATGATGCTCGACAGAGTTGCTAGGCCAACTCCACTGTTATGACTGAAACTATACCGCTTACTACTACTTTCTATGCTTTATTCATCACCAAATCTTCCTTAATTTCCATCGCTTCCAATCCTTGCATGTACGTGGCCTAGGATCATTTTGTCAACGTTATATTTTGCTTCTCACCAGTTTCATTTGATTTTTCCTTGGCCCAATGCATCCATTTTTTCCCACCCCTTGAACCTCTTGAATTCTGCTTTGTAGACGTTTTAGCAGTAAAAGTAACAATATTGGACTTTTCGTGCTGAGCAGTATTGTTACCCATATTCATTCTCATATTGTAACACCCTAATACCGGATACCTTATTATATACGAAATATACAATAGTATACAATATTAGCTATGTCATTTCTAACCTGATAACAATAAACTATATTCATAATAGCCACACATGTTATTATAAAGAGCTTTGTGGAAAAGAGATTATATAAATACAACCTCGGCCTTAAAAGGGCATATTGTAAATGCATAAAACTTTAAAACACACCAAAGCAAATATAACATCAATATACAAGCATTGTTCTAAAAGTAGTAAAACCACTCTACACTAGTTCTTTTACTCTTGTCTTCTTTCCCTTGGAAGGGTCTTGACTTGAATTTACATGAAAACACAACAGGGAGAAAATTCACAATTCTCAGTAATGTTATTCTAAAACCACACATGGAATAATTATCACACAATTATCCATTTACATCTGAATACGTTTACAACTAGTAAATAAGATACTACTCATTACTAAAAGAACAATCACATACTCACTCTAGGTGTTATTCCCAAGCAAACATAAAGAAAGACAACTGCCTATACAATTGCCATCGAAAGGCAAATGCAATGATTATGTCGTATGATTATGCCTAAGGTATGTCCTAAGATAAAGAATATGCAATGTAGTAAAAGAGTGTTAGTGCAATGTCATGAAACTTGACTATTCCCTGGAACTCGGTTCCTTATATTATTCTGAGTAGTATGGCTAAGATCATTTAACACTACCTGGTATTGAATGGACTCTTTACACTCACTACAATGAGTGTACTTGTACCACCACAAATACCATTTAGAGATAAGTAGGAATAGCAAGTATGGGAAAACATGCAAAGTTATATAAAGAAACACATTTAAGCACCACAAAAGATACTCTTCTACACAAGTTCATATTCAATGCTCACATATGAGTCTATCCTCCTTCATGAGGTTTCCACTCATTAATATAGGAATGCTTACATACTTGCTCTATGTAGTATTCCCATCACATATTCAACATCACTAGGTCCACACTAACCTAGTGAACTAACTTGCACTCTTAGCTCACTATATCTCACAAAGGAGCTAATCATGTCTCTAGATTATCCTCACAGCTTAACCTTAGCTAATAAGGAAAACAACTATCATTCATGCACCTTAAACTTAACTTTCACCAAAGATGCAACTCATCCATAATGATATATGTAACACCTTTCTCAGGGTATCACATTTCCGACTCCCAACTCATAATCTGTAAAGAAATTCATAAAAGGTTTGAGTTATAAAAGGTGAGTTTTAAAATTTCTTATTACAGAAACATAAACTTACTGAAATCCATAAGTATTACTGAAAATATATTTAAACTGATTAATATACAATATTGACACCAATTAATATTTAACAATTTAAAGAGAAATATAAAACTAACAGACTCTCTTTTTTTAACAGTAGCAAACCCCATCACGGGTCTTACTTAATAGCACGGTACAACACTAACGGTAAAGCTTAACATACTTATTCATTCGTGTATCCATCTTGATGCAACAGACATTTGTTCCTTGTTCACACTGCACACTATCGAATCCTAAATGGCTACTCCTCAATGTTGTCACCAATCTCAAAGTATTTACCACTCGTCATGTCTAAGACAACTCGTTCCATCTATTATATAATTTTTACAACACAAGCCCAACCAAACAATATAACAAAGAGCTGAGATCACCTACGCTAATACCGATATGGTAGCATAGAGATAACACAAATAGCATATCATAAAGATATATCATACCATAATTACAATCATGCCATCAACATTATTGTCATCACACAGATACAATAATTACAATCATGCCATCAACATTATTATCATTATCATCATCCAATATTCCTTAATTATTATATCACACAGATATAAATATTCAATATCTATGATCATACTCTTAACATTATCCAGGTATTCAACAGTTCAATTTTCATAACCAATACTCAATAATGATGCATATGTTATGCATGTATACATAGACTCAATTTTTCAAAAACAACTCCATGGAGATTTTCACAATTTTGAGAAGAATGCTCTGGTTAATTGCCCAACCTTAGCCCACAGACAATCTCCAGTCTTCGAAAAGAATCGTGTTCTTGTCGGGTATCGTCAATGCGTTGCAACGGACTGCATCGCCAAGTGGCACATGGTACTTGCCAACTGTCCACTGGTCGACCGCCGGGCCTCGACACCCCCAAGATCCATCATAGACCTCACTTTTCAATTCTCATCCCCTCTTCAACCACAAGTGTAACACCCCTTTGGAGGATGTCACACATAAAAGAAAATAAAAGAAATAGAAATAAAATCTAGCCAAGTTGTGAAACATTTGTTAAATATTATTACGGGTTGTAAAATAATTCCTGATAGACAGAAATATGATATAAAAAGATAATGCGGAAAATACGAAATAAAAAAAAACATCATCACTAATAATATACATATGATTAAGTTATAAACTGTACAAATAATTTACAATAAGGACTACAAATACTTAAACAAAAACAAGTAAGGAAAGCAATAAAAGAGTTAATATATACGACATATCTTTGACGCGCCTAAAAAACATCATGATTATCTAATCCTCGATGGATCACTCTCAAAGATGAAAATGATCATCGGGAGATAGATATCCTGGATGTCTCGACACACGGCGATAACGGGATCGCGCGGTCGATACGATGCTTATCTCACTAGGCTCGGGGTTTTCATAATGGATAAGGGTAACTCTAAGTGCGTAAATAACGTCGTAGTCATAATGGGCTCTCCATCAAATCGCCGACGTAGAATCACGGTCACACGTCCCGCATATGTCACGTAATCACGATCTCCTCGTAGATGCCAAGCCGAGCACCTCCATGAAATACCAGCTCTATGAATCCCAAAAATCCTGGCGTCGCCATCCCTCACAATCAATCCAGAGGATATGGATGATCGGATGATTCTTGATCGTCAAACTGATCGTCTGCCTACCGGTCTTCCTCCTCTTCAGGGTACACGATCTCAAGGGGCTGTTCCTCTTCCTCGAAGTCTTTACCGCGTAAAATAAATAAACAGAAAATACATATAACAAAGAGGTAAGACAACATAAAATCATCACAACATGGCCAATAAGGAGACGACAAACAACATATATACAGTTCATGCAATACATAAAGCTTTAACAATTATAATAACAAATTGAAGTAAAATTTAGATATCATAACAATATATATCATAATGTATAAAACCTCACAGATAAAATAAGAAAGATAAGAATAAACAGATAAAATATAATAACCAAATATAGTAACAAGAATAACCGATAAAATAAACAAATAAAATACGATAAACAATAAATAGATAAGATGAAAATAAATAGACATAGAGATAAACAAATAATATAACAAAACCCTACTCCATGGAGCTAAAGAAAACACAAGTATCAGAGAGAGGAATGACTCGCAAAATCTAATAGTACCACGGCTGCCCCACCAACTATTGCGCTGTCACATGTTGCGTCTATAGCCCCACGACACAGGAATCCATTATCCAGGCGTGGTGTAGTTCATGGTCTCACGTTGTGGCACTACAGGCAAATGCACTACTAGATTTCACAAATCTCGATTAAATATAGTGTATGTCGAGTACCATAGTGTGCTATCGGTTTACCACGGCCACGGAGCTACCAACTGTCCACATGTGGGATCCCGTACACTAAAGTCTCCAAGTTCATTAGAACAATGAACCACACTACGTTTATCTCATCGACAACACGATGTGATTCGTCTCCTCAAACCAATCCACCAAAAACTTGGCACACATAGATAGAAAGCCTGTACGGGTTCACATTTTCCCGACAGCAGATATAGTCTCAAAAGCCTGTACGGGTTCACATTTTCCCGACAGCGAAAGATTTTCAAAAATAATCTGTACGGGTTCACATTTTCCCGACAATATAAAGATAGTAACGGTCAATCGCGTAGAAATTTTATCGCGTTTTCATAATTCCGTCGTTTTTACAAACGCGTTTAAAAATCGGGTAAAGATATTTTTCTGTTTTTAAAATCGCGTAGTATTTTTAATACGTTTTCTCAATCGCGTAGGATTTTTAAATCATTTTCTTATTCGAATGCCCTTAAAATTACTGTTTAAACCAACAGAAATAGTACTTAGTACATTTAAACTACGTAGAATAATTTTTCATACCGCATACTGTCTTTAGGATATTTTTACTATCTTATTGGTTCATTTTTACTAAAAATTGACAAAATATTTTGTTTAGAATATCATAATAATGGTTTCCTAAATTATCCATAAAATTTCCATTTACCTAATTTTTAACCATATCATTTAATTCTTTTTGAAATCTCTAACATGCTTCAAAACCTTAAGTGAGCTATATGTTAGAAAATTTCTCAAAATTTCTGTATTTTACTTCCTAATGATAAAATTACTAGTTTTAATCCTTTAAGCTTAATTCTACTCAATTTGTTTCTTCAAAAATCATTATAGAAAATTTCTTCTTAACTTGTATTGTCTCTTTTTGATTGAAAAAGGTTTGGAATCAAGTTTTAGAAATCATGATAACCTATATTGGCATGTTGGCCAAATTTCAAAACTTTTTCATTTGATTTCTAAATCATGTCAAAGGTATTATCTTATCTAAGTTCATTAAATCATGTTATAAAATAATGATTTTGAATCAAATAAATCCTTTAGGCATGTTGGCCCAAAATTTACTAAATCTTTACCATTTGATTTCTAAATTCCTTTTCTTTGATCAAATCAATTTGAAACCTTCTTATTTCTCCTAATTAATTAAGTTACACTTTAGGAAAAATTAAGAGAACATTTTGGTCCTCACACTTTGTCATTGCCGTGAACTAGGGAATGTGTTCTTTGGAACACTCATACAAATTTACACATGTTATTCACATCTTATACCTTATCATACAATTCTAACACATGCATTTATATTTCTAACACATGCAAAATATTTCTAACACATAAAACCTAAATTAAAGCTTATAGACATACAATCAAAAGCTAATAGACATGCAAAATTATTACAATCACCAAACAAGAAAGCTACTAACATACAACACCTAAGCTACTAGCAACCACAAAAATTAACAAATACACATCAATAAACACACCACAACCGAATCCTTATGGATTCTACAAACAATCCATCTTCTTACCACCATCAAGGGATGATAAGAATTGTCTTCCTCTTACCTTAAATGAAGACAAATGATTAGCTTTCACACCTCCTATGGTTCGGTTTTCACTCCACCAAATACCTAAAAATCTCAAATAAAATCTACATGTTATTAACCATGAAAAAGAAGCTAAACCATGGAGAAATCATGGCTTAGAACTTTGAAAAAGAAGAGAGAAAAGAAAAATATGATATTTCACCTTCTAGGTCAAATTTACAAGGTTGATTTCCAAGCCCTAAATGGAAGATTTTGAAGAAACTTCCAACTAGAAAGGTTCTTAGAATAGTGTTTAGGTTAAGGAAACTTGGTTAGAAAAATTTTTGGATGGTTGGATGGTTAGGAATGGCTCTTGGCCGAATGATAGGGAAGAAGAACAACAATGGAGGCTAGGGTTCTTGGAAGAGAGAGAAGAGAGAAAAGTGATGAAGATGAAATGTAATTTTTGGTCATCTAAGACCTCTTGGCCGTAGACATCAAGTGGGGTGCAAGGTGGGCACCTTGCTTGGCTTCATCCAAGCCATTGGATGAATCAATGGTCAAGATCAAGCCTTGGTGAGCAAGCTTAATTCCTATTGGTTGGCTCATGGTGACTCACATGCTGAGTCACACAGCTCATTTAATTCCCTGCTGAGTCACTAGTCCGAGTCACTGCATTCTGAAAGTTCTCATCAAGCTAACGGTGATTAATTAAGCTACCGATCTAACCGTTTCGCTAATTGTGGGTCCCGCAAAAATATTTCGGGTCCACTTGTCACTAAAATATGATGACTAATAAAATAATATTATAATAATATAAAATTATTTTATTTGACATTAAATCCTAAAAATTAAAAGATTATTTTTAATTCGACGGGTTAAGTAAGATCCCCAATTCTAAATAATAAAATAAGATTTTCCCCCGCCCGAAAAATATTATTTTCCCCTTCGAGCAAATCACACAAAAAGTCCATATAAAATCACACAAGTATGTATTTTCGGACATTAAATCAAGAAGAAAACAATTAAAAACAAGAAAAACAATAAAACAATACGTTCGGGATGTAACAGTCATTTTCTCGTTTTTCCCACAACGTAGGTAATCGTCCAAAACGTTCAAATAAAATATCCAAAGAAGATTATATAGCTGTATATCTTTCAAAAAATTAATACAAAGAGCTCGAAAAAATTTTTATTTTACCGTCTCAAGAAAAACTACGTAAAACGATCAAATAAAATTTGAGCCTCAGATATCGTAATTGTTTTCATACGTAAATCGAGAACGAAAAATAGGGACACAAATGGCATTCATTCATACAAAAGCATGAAAAAGCAAAGAAACAAGATATTCGAATATTTTCTAAAAATTGGGGCGTTACAATAAGGGCCATAATAGCTATCAACTATATTTTATACAATGCACGATTATATCAGTGCAAGTCCAACCACAAGGGCCAATCTTTTCAAATTCATTTGTTCAATTTAATCATATGCCTCAACGCATATTTTTCCAATGTATGTATAATGCACTAAATGTCAATCACTGGCATATCTTTCCAATGCATATAAAATGTACCAAATGCCAATCACAGGCAAAATTCATCATTTTCTCATACACTGTTCATATACTGGTTCAACAGTATTTATACTGTATTTTCAATAGCGAAAATCATGTTATCACGTTTTTATAGTCACAAAATACTTTTGTCGTATTTTTCACAACTCCACAACATTTCTGTTACGTTTTTACAATTCCACAACACTTCTGTTGCATTTTCAAATCACGTATTGATTTTTCAACATTTTCTCAATCGCGTAAAAATATTTATGTTTCTTAAATCGCGTAGCGATTTTCCACCATTTTTACAATCGCGTAAAAATATTTCATCACTTTTCAATCACATAGTGATTTTCCAACAATATTTCAATCGCGTAAAATATTTAAAAGTTTTTCAAATCGCGTAGAAATATTTAAACGTATTTCAAATCGCGTAGCTTAAAAATCACGTTTTTAAGATACGTAAAACATTTTTCACCATTTTACAACCACATAAAATATTCCTCAATATTCCAAACATTATTTTGGACTTCCAAACAAATCAATATCATTTCCAATATCATTTTTCACATTTCACCTTTCAGAAATTCTTTACTCAAAATAATATGACTTTTCACATTATTTTTCACATTTTCTTACTCAAGAAAATCTTTTTCACAATATATTCCACAAATTCACAATTCCATTGAATTAAATCAATGTTTCTAACTTTAAAATTACTAACGCTCTCCAAAACCCAAATGATGAGTTACATGTTAGAAATATCAAATCACTATTATATTCTCTATTTTTCTCAAATCAATTCTAAAATCAATTCTCTTCAAAATAAATTGAGGTTCAAACACTTTCAACCTCTCTTTTCCATTCATATACAAAAATCTCATTTTCTCAAGTGATAAAACACTCTGATTCCCTTTCCAAATTTCATATACTAAATCAATTATATTTCCAATTGGAAAATCACTTTGTTTCATCAAAATCAAGGCATTACAAGCCTTCCAAAACCGTGGTACATGGTTATTGAAGCCATCAAATATTTTTCCTTCTAAGTCAATATAGTTTTACACAAACAAAATCATAAAAAAATTCTTCACAAAAACCGTGAACACTTGATCTTTGAAATCAAATTATTTGTTCATTTTTTATTTTCACTTTCTTTGCAAATCCATTTTCACTTTCTTTGCAAATCTATTTTCACTTTCTTTGCAAATCCTTAAAATCAACATTGCCCTTTCCATTTAAAACTCATGTTTAGTAAAATGCTTAGAAACTTTTTACACAAAATTAATCAATAAAAATCCTTCTCAAAACCGTGAACACTACTTCTTGAAAAACAAACCCTTTGTTTATTTTTCATGCTTCTCTAATCATTCAATTTTATTATTCATGAAAATATTAATTTATGAACACCTATTTTGAGGTGTCTTAGCCGAAATTCCTCTTGGTCTTTGGAACCAAAAATCAATTTCCTTTCCATCATCAAATCATGGCATACATATACATATTCAAATATATATCACAAGCAAGCCATAATCAAAGTAATAAATCATGCAAATCATACCAAGCATAGGCAAATAATCAAAGCACATAAACACTCACAAATTATTACATCACCATGGATATGAATCCTCACATGGATTCACCATCCATCAAATACCAAATCTTCTCTCACCACCATACTTGGTTGGTGAGATGAATCTCCCTCTTACCTCTTGAAGAACCTCAAAAGCTCCTTGTTTTGCTTCTTTTTCCAAGTCCTTTACCACCAAGGGCTTCTCAAATACAAAACAAAACACACATAATTAATATATATATATGACTTGAATAAGAAAACCATGGATATGAATCATGGTTAGAACCTTGAAAATCAAAAGAAAAGTGAAGATTAATAAACTTCACTAATAAAGCTTCAATCTTTAGCTTGAAGAACAAGGTTGAAGATGGATGATTTAGAGAAAGTCTTCAACATGAAAGTTGCTTAGAATATCATGTAGATTCAAGATCTATGGTTGGATGAAATTAAAAGAGATTGGATGGTGATTTTGGATGAATGGCCGAATGGTTCCTCTTAAAGAACAAGGTTGGAGTTTTTGATTTTTTTGTGAAAGAAAGGCTTCTTAGACTTGGTTAAGATAAAGAATGAAGTGAAAATACGATTTTCCTTCCTATCAATTTCAGACTCCATGGAAAAATCCCTAAAATCATAAACAAATGTTAAAATCAATAACAAGTGTAAAATAGGTAAACCATGGTTCAAGCATGGCTTAGAAAATTAAAACTTGAAGTTTGGGTGAAGAGATAAGAACTTTACCCTTTATGATAGAAACTTGAAGCTTGGATTTGAAGCTCAAGATGAATGATTTTGTGAAAACTCATAACTAGAGATGTTCTTAGAATGGTGTTTAGGTTTAGGAAATCTGTTTAGATGAAATTTTAGAAGCTTGGAGACATGGTTTCTAGGTGTTGGCCGAAACCACCATCAAAGGAAAGTGGAGAGAAAAGCTTGATAACTTAGCTTCTTAAAAATGAATGAATAATGACCAAGAATGGAAATAATGGTCATGAAACCATGCTTTGCTCTAAAGGATGCACCAAAACCGTCCCCCCCCTCAATGCATTCTCTTAAGAGTGCAAAATGAATCAATAATGATGCATAATAACCAAGACCATTAATAATGGTCTTCAAACTTTCCTTTAACTCCTAAAATAACTACAAAACCGTCCCCCCCTCCATTATGCATTGAATAAGTTGTCATCTTTTCTAGCCACCATTTAGGGCAATTTAAGCCATTGATTAGATCAATGGTTAGGATTAAGGTAGACTTTTGATTAGAAGACTTAATCTAGGCCATTAGATCTTTCCTCCTTGAAGTCCTAGCCATTAGATGCATCTCCAAAATGAAGGGTCAAGATTACTCCTTCTTACTTTCAATCCAAGGGTCATAATTAGTCATAGCCATTTTAGAAGACCAAATATCCACCATTGATTAAATCCAAATCCAATGGTTATAAATGATCCATCTCCATCGTTGATTAAATCCAAATCCAACGGTCACAAATGGTCCTAGCCACTTTGTAAGACCAAATCTCCACCCTTGATTAATTCTTCATCCAATGGTTATAAATGTTCATAGCCATTTTATTAGACCGATTCTACACTGTTGATTAAATTGACAGTTGATATTCAAAGCTTCAAAAATTAAACTTGCTTCCTATTAGTCCGTCAAAAGTTGTCATAACCATTAATGTTGACTTAGCAGTACAATATTTATTTTTATATGCTATAACCCCACGAAAGAATATATTTATTGTATTTTTATAGCTCGATAATTAAATACAGTACAAAACTCATAAAAAGAAATTTTCTAAAACTGTTTTCGGATTCAGGTTTAGTAAGATCCCTTGTCTTCATCTCAACAATACAAATTTTTTATGCGTAGAAAAATTTTCACTTTGCGGGACCCACCTAGGCCCTCGTAAGGCCACTTGGCCCCATAAACAGCCCAAAAACAATTAGAGAAATGTAAAAATTTATAATCATCCACAAAAATCACAAATATTAGAAAACGTATGAAAATCAAGTCAGATTGTTAAAAATAATTAACAATCAAGAAAAATAAATACATAAAGATTTCCCCTGGCGCAAAAATTATTATTTTCTTGACACGGAGGAAATCACTCAAAATGATCAAATACGCTGCGGAATACTCAAAATAATGTTACAGTACACAAAAATCACTAAACAGTAGAATTCTGTTAACTGTCAAAATTACTGCCTAATAGATAAGAAATTTGAGGTGTTACAATATACAAACTATGCTAAACAGTTTAGCATACTACACCCGTACACCATAACATCATATCACAAGTGATATCATATGCTACAACATGTTACTCAAAAGACTAGACTCCTTCATATGGTAATTCACCACCATTGGATTCACGTCCTATTCTTTTACACATGTACTAGTTACTTATTTCCTCCACAAAATATCCCTAATAGTATCTTAACTCACACTAAAAAGCATGTATAAGGGATCCTAATAAGTAGGAAACTTCATTTCAATAAGATACATATCTAGACATTTTCTAGTTTGGTTGCCTAGAAAGACTGATTTTCATGAATGCACCAAATGTACATCCTAACTTCAAAAAATTTGGAATTTTGTAGGCAAATAACCTTATCTCATATCTTTCAAATGAAATAAACCTCACTTCATTTGACTTAGTGTAGCTAAAGTTATGCAACAAAATATAGAAGCTGAAATAGGGCAACTAGCTATTTTACCAGAATCTGACCTTACTTTAAATTAAAATTGGGAATGCATGAAGAGTGCAAAATTCTTTAAATTTTTACCTCTTATAGCCTTATATGTTAGCTTCAAAATGCCACTGGTCTCATATATTTTAAACCTTGAAGCAAGAAGTTATCCAATCTGGTTTAATAGGTGTCAGTCTGCTTGTTTCTGAAGAATTTATGTCAAATTTAAACCGAAATTGGTGCTACTTGGGTTATCCTAAAATATGAACTTTTTACTATATGAAGCTTATGTCTTTGTTTTCCAATGAAATAAGAAGTATGTCATTTTGATGACTACAACTCAAGTTATACTAGAAACACCACAAGCTGTCATAAACTAGTTTTATGCAAAATCAGCCCTAACTTCAATCTAAAATTGGGATTTTGTTTAGCTTATTAAAATTCTAAAGTTTCAACTACTAAAATCTCAATCTCTTAGTTTCCAATCCTTATTCATGGGTTCTAAGTGATTTCCAATCCTAAACATGATCACTAGTCATGTTGTGACTCTCATACACTAACTTAACTCATGCAAGCATAGATTAAAGCATCAACTATAAACCTAAAAACCTAGTTCTCAACTCACATCTCAAGTGGGTATTCTAAGGGATCAAAACTAACAACCATGCATCAAATAAGCTAATAACAAACTCACTTCAACCATAGAAGCAAGAATCAAACAATAAGAGTCACTAAAATCTCTCAAACCCATTTTCCTTCATCAAGCTAAACCATGCACCAAGCTGAAGATGAGAAAGAGATAGATGAAGTCAAGCACTCCTACTAGCAGTGGTTATGGAAGTTCCAAGCTTCCTTTTCGTTTTCCCTTTCCTCCTCATTCTTCTTCTTCTTTCCCGTTCGTTTTCTCTCTTTCCTTTTCTCTATTTTTCTGCCTTTGGCTGCTACTGCTTCTTTACATGAGAAAGGAGAGAAAACAAAAGAAAAAAGCCAAGAAATTCAAAGAGAAAAGTTGAGAACGGTGACTCATAAAGTCACTTAGATATTTTGCTGAAACTTTACATCTCTTAGGAATACTTTAATCTCATAGAATCAAGTTTCCTAACTTCCATAGGTATTATAGAAAATCCTAGGATTCATCTTAATCCTATTCTCATCATTTCCATAATTTTTTTTATATTTGCTACAAGTCAATCCAGTACTAAAACAGGCAACTAATGTATTTAAAAATACCAAACTAACTTAGTTTATCTTGAAACTTTAACTACATCTCATTTCATACATTTGTGACCTAGATATAAATTATCCACATTTATTTCCCTCCTCTAAGTAATTTATGCTATTATCTGAGTCATTTTAAGCTACTTTCACCTTCAATGTAACAACAAAGTACCTAAACTAACTCAGTTTGTCACAAAATTAAACATTCATGCCAAGCAAGTAATATGCTACCTCAGTAACTATATACAAGTCTAACATGTTTAAGAAGATGTTACATTTCTCATCTCTTTTTTAAAAATTGTCTTTAAAATTTAGTCTCCACTACTAAAAGTTCTGAGATCTCTATAAGACATCACGCTCGAAGGAATCTTGTTACCAAGTGGCCTCAAACTTAAGAGTAGGGGTGAATTAAGTTTATAAAATATTTTTGTAAATCTTTCCCAAAGCACTTGTAAACCAATTTTCGTTGAAACTATTATTTAATTAAAGTGAATAGATAAATGAGATCGAATAAATCACTCATAAATAAACAAGTCAAGATAGAAAGTATTCAAGCAAAACTAGATATCAAAGTCAACTCAAGCATATATAATTAAAACACAAAGTAAAGAGATAGAGTTAAGAGAATCAAACACAAGGATTTATCCTGGTTTAGCCACCCCTTGTGACCTACGTCTTGTCTTCCAGCGAACCACTTGAGATTTTTCACTAAACTTCAAGCTTGTACGGGTGCTTGAAAACCTTTATAGTTTGGAGCACTAAACAACACCTTGGGATACCCCACCCTTGTGCTTTGAGCCTCAAAATAGGGATACCTCACCCTTTACTACCCTTCAGGGATACCTCACCCTCTTTACAACCTTTGAAGGATACCTCACCCTCATTATACTTTTAAAGGATACCTCACCTTCTTTTCAACAAGGGATATCTCACCCTTTTTCACTAGAATGATACTTCACCCTCTTTACAGAATAAACAAAGTGTTTGAATGATAGAAACTTTCTTAAAGAGTAGATAACACAAATTGAAGCTCTATGGTATTAAGGATTCACACTTTGAAGCTCAAAACAAGGTATGTAATGAAATGATGAGAAAACTTGTATTTAATGCTCAAGGATGTTTTTCAGAATGTTTTCCAACCTATAATTAATGCATAAACACTCTCATTTATGGCCCATAACATTTAAGAGACGTTAGAAGTAGTTGGGGGCATTAAATGCTCTCAAAAAAGTTGTTGGGAAATTGTTCTGTAATTGGCCATAACCCGTTATGGCATAACCATAATCGGTTATAGCTTACGAGCACGTTATCCTAGGCTTTTACCAAACTTCATAACCAATTATGAGTTTTTCATAATTGGTTATGGAGTATTTTATAACTTGTTATGAATTGTCATAATCTATTATAAAATTTGCCATAATATGTTACAAAAAGGTTGACGTTCTGTTAACACCATATAACCTATTGGAATAGGCTTAATTTATTATGGACATATAGAGAGCATAAAAACACTTCCTGACTTGTCATATAACAGGTTAGGAGAAATACACATAATTGATTATAAGACTTTCGGAAAATGTAGGAAAACCTCTGACTTAGTCCTTAACCTATTATGGAGAATCCATAATCCATTATGAAGAATCCATAACGTATTATGGCTTGCTTAGAAACATAGGATTTTCAATGAAATTCTCAACCAAGGATATCCAAAATCTTTCCAAACTTTCTAAGAGCATTTTACTCAATCTTAAACATAATTTTCACAAGATGAAAACATGATTGTGCAAAGCTATTTTGAAATGAGTTTTAAACCAAGAAATGAGCTTTTGTGTGAGTCCATTATACCTCTACATATGATCTAAGTCCTATTAGTTAATCTTGAAAAATCTTAGGACTTGCTCTTTTGCACTTCATTACTTTCTTGTTTGTTGATCATCAAAACCAAGACCATTGTCATTCACATTTTCTCCCTTTTTTGATGATGACAAATAATCATTTAAGAAAAGCATTAGTTCAATTAAATTAGTATTCACACAAGGTATTAAATAAAACTTACTCCCCCTCTATTTTTTAAGATGTGACAAGTTCAGAATTTGCATAGCTCCCCCTTGATATTGGAGTCCCAGAATCATTGAATTTATACATTTTGTTTACCTTTTCTCAAAGACTTTCTTCTCCCCTTTTTGTCATGATAAAAAAGATATTCCATATAGATTTTGACAAAGAGAGAAGTAACACAAAACCATTGTCACACAATTAATATTTAATAATAATTCATCAACAATATAACCTTAAACACAAAACCATTGCCATTTAACACATATCCAAGTCATATTATGGTTAAGCAAGGTTATAAGCTATGACAATGAGCAGCATATCCAAAGATGAGCATTAAGCATAATAACATAGCTAAAACATAAAGAGATTAGCTAAATAAAAAAGATCCATGCCTAAGCTCCATGATCTTCCGGTGGTGGATGACGACCCTCAAGCTTATCCAAGCAATCTTCCATAGTACTGAAGAGATCATAGATAATTGTGTTGCTGTGGTTGACAATAGAGGCAGGGCATGTTTGGAGTAGAGAGAAAGTGTGAGGGGAGGTGAAAAATTGGAAGAAAATAGAGATTTTAATTGGTGGAAATTGATGGAAAGTGACAGAAAGTGAGGTTTAGTGGTGGATTTTAGTTGGATTTTGAGTGAGAGAGATGTTTGAGTGAGTAGGTATGAGTGGGTGAGAGTGGAAGAAGATGATAATGGTGGAGGATGGCTCATGAATGATGAAGAAAGAGGCATGACTGGACCTTTTATTTTTGAGCATAACTAATTATGCTATTCTTGTAATTAGTTATGAGGTGTTCACAGAGAGCCTTGTCTTGGTTTATATGTCCATAATCGGTTATAAAGAGAGGCAAAACTGATTATGCGGGCTTCCAGAGAACCCCCAGAAAACTAAATGACCTCATAACTGATTATATAAGGTTCATAATCGGTTATATGGGACTTGGCAGAGAGCCACAAATATCTAGAATTATGTCATAACCGATTATAAGCTTGGCATAATCAATTATTTTAGCTTGACATAAAGCATTTCCAACGTGCCAGACATTTCCACAACCCTCATAACTGGTTATAACCTTTCTATAATAGGTTATGTCCATCCCCTAACTCTTTATTTCTCAGACAAAACCAGAAAAAGTCTTCAAGAATTCATCTTTTAAGACCATCAATACTTTCCATTCTCCATCAACACCAAAAAATTCTTCAAGAATTCATCCTTTAATATACCAACAACTGATGCTATTCTTAAGGAACTACTTGAGTTGGCTTCATTTCCATCACCTCTAAACATCTTAAATATATCCCAAAACAGATTTTGCTTCTTTGAGAGTGCTAGAATCCAAATTCTTCAGCAAGAGCTTGAGATTGGAAATTTGGGGGACTTGAGCATGAATCAAGTACCTGCAAAACAAACTTGGAGGAAATTCCGACGCTTAAGTCAGTATTGGATTTATAAATAATTTAGAACAAGAATATTATGTATGGAGTTCAATAATGCAGCAAAGTATCAAATTATGCTACAAAGTGACAAGTTATGCATCAAAATGACATATCATGCAGTAAATGACAGATTTTGCAACTAAATGTCATATAATGGAATAACATGACAAATTATGCAGCAAAAATGATTTTTAGCAAGAGTCAGATGCATGATTGATCTAATATTCCAAGATAAAAAGCATCTAACATAATCATTCATTCAAATGCATGATTGATCAATTATTCCTAATTCTCCTATTATATATGCACTTTAGGACAAACAATGATTATGTTAGGAATGTTATGTCAAGTACAAAGATATTATCTTCAAACATACCATTTCAAACAAGAAGTATACTTATCTAGCATATTAACACATGTAAAGATATTTTCAAGATATAAAGCTAGAAGAATATAACTTTAAAGCAAGTTAAAGCATAGAACAAGTCTCCACTTATCCAAAGGTTGCAAGTCCAAGCTTCTTGGAGACAAGGAAGGGAACTTGGAGTAATTTCCAATCTTGTGCTTGCAGCAGCCACTTTTGAGATTCCAAAATTAGTTCTTGCCCTTCAAGCACACCTACAACACACTTCAATTTTTGGCTTTTGGTACCCAAATTTTCTTGTGTCCTTGTGTGTTAGTTTTTGGCAAAGTGCCTTTGGGGACCCAAACCATTTTGGTCCCTATCTTGTTATTGATATTTTTCCTTACATTATAAGTTGATGCACTATGTCCTTTCTTGCCACAATGAAAACACTTTATGAAAGGACTTGTTGATGTGTTTGAGGGAACAAAGAAATTCTTGTAAAGTTTTTGTTAGTTTTTGGGATTGTACCCTAAACCAGCCTTTTGAAAAACACATCTTTGTTTACTAAACAATATGTTTAAATTATCTCTTCCAAAGGTAAATTTTGAAAGAGTATTTTTCAAATCTTCAATTTCCTTTTCAAAAGTTTTGCATGATGAGCAAGAAAAGGATGTAGATGCATTATCAAGAGAAGAACATGTCACGCATGAAGAATTTGCATTAATAAGTCCAAGAGTTTCATTTTCAATTCTAAGCTCCTCAATATCCTTATTTAAAATAGAGATTTTGTTTTCAAAAGAGAAAATTATTTTCTTAGATGATGAAACAAGTTTTGCAAGCCTCATAGATTCATTATGCAATTCTTCAAATGCATCTTGCAATTCATCATAGGAAGGGGAAGAGTTAAAGTTTGAGGACATTACCTTTGTGTCATCTTCATCTTCCTATTCTCCTCTAACCATGAAACATAGATTGACTTTCTCATTATATGAGCTATTGGTTGAGTCCATGTCATTATCATCCCAAGCTATGTAGGCCCTTCTTTCTTTCTTCTCCTTTGAGTACCTCTTCTCATATTTTTCCACTTTCTTTTGATAGATTAGACACTTCATCTTCATGTGTCCCGGTTCTCCACATTCATAGTATTTAGAAGTGAATGAGGTTCCTTCTCCTTTGTGATAGGCATTCTTTTGGGGAAAGAGAGATCTTCTTTAAGCTTCATTCTTCTTGAAGAATCTTTTAAATTTCTTTACTAGAAGATTAAAATTTTCTTCATTAATCTCCAAGCCATCTCCATCATCATCATCATCATTATTAATCATGGAGGAGGTGGCCTTTAGAGCAATTCCCTTCTTTTCCTTCTTGTCATGCTCTTCATTTTGATTGAGCCTATTCAGCTTCAGCTTATGCTCTTAGAGCTTTCCAAATAGAGTGGCCAAAGTCATTGTTAAATTTCTTGACTCCGATGTGGCCGTCACTTTGGGCTGTCAATCCCTGCTCAAACATCTTAAAACTTTGTTAATAAAATCTTCATTAGAAAATGTCTTTCCTAAAGAAGCTAAATGATTAAAAATATGTGTAAAGCGTTTTTGCATTTCTTGAATGCTTTCAACTTAGTTCATTCTAAAGAGCTTATATTCATGAGTGAGAATATTAATTCTTGATCTTTTCACTTCACTAGTACCCTCATGGGTAACTTTCAAAGTATCCCATATTTCTTGGGTGGTTTTACAATTTGACATCATAAAGAATTCATCATACCCCAAAGCTGTGGTAATGATGTTTTTGACTCTCAAATTGTATTGAGCCTTCTTCTTATCATCATTGGTCTATTCACTTCTTGGTGTATTAACTCTTACACCATTTAAAACTTGTGTGGGGGACAAAAAGATCATTTTCAACAGCATCCCACACATCTAAGTCAATAGCTTCAATAAAAAATTTTATTCTTTTTTTCCAATAAGCATACTCATCCCCATTGAAAAAGGGACATCAAAAGAGAGAAGAACTTTCTGAAAAACCATTTGAAGTCATGACTTCTCTTGAAGCTGCTAAGCTCTTTACATAAGAGTCTAGCTCTTGTACCACTTCTTACCAAGTGGCCTCAAACTCAAGAGGAGGGTGAATTAAGTTTATAAAATATTTTCGTAAATCTTTCGCAAAGCACTTGCAAACCAATTTTCGTTTTTAATTGAAGTGAGTAGATAAATGAGATTGAATAAATCACTCATAAATAAACAAGCCAAGATAGAAAGTATTCAAGAAAAATTCGATATCAAAGTCAACTCAAGCATATATAATTAAAGCACAAAGTAAAGAGATAGAGTTGAGAGAATCAAACACAAGGATTTATCCTCATTCAGTCACCCCTTGTGACCTACGTCCAGTCCTCAAGCGAACCACTCGAGATTTTTCACTAAACTTCAAGCTTGAACGGGTGCTTGAATACCATTACAAATTAGAGCACTCAACAACACCTTGGGATACCTTATCCTTATGCTTTGAGCCTCAAAACAGGGATACCTCACCTTCTTTACAACCTTTGAGGGATACCTCACCCTCTTTACACTTTTGAAGCATACCTCACCTTCTTTTCAACAAGGGATACCTCACCCTCTTTACATAATAAACAAAGTGTTTGAATGATAGAAACTCTCTCAAAGAGTAGATAATACAAATTGAAGTTCTATGGTATTAAGGATTCACACTTTGAAGCTCAAAACAAGGTATATAATGAAATGAAGAGAAAACTCGTATTTAATGCTCAAGGATGTTTTTCAGAATGTTTTCTAACCCATAATCAATGCATAAACAAACTCATTTATAGCCTATAACATTTAAGAGATATTAGAGTAGTTGGGGCATTAAATGCTCTCAAAAGAGCTGTTGGGAAAGTTTTCTGTAATTGACCATAACCCATTATGGCATAACCATAATTAGTTATGGCTTGCAAGCACGTTATCCTAGGCTTTTATCTAACTTCATAACCAATTATTAGTTTTTCATAATCGGTTATGGAGTATTTCATAACTTGTTATGAATTGTCATAATCTATTATGAAATTTAGCATAATCGATTATGAAACCATTTAAACAAAAATGTGGACATTCTATTAACACCATATAACCTATTATGGAATAGGCTTAATCGATTATGGACATATAGAGAGCATAAAAACACTTCCTGACTTGTCATATAATAGGTTAGGAGAAATACACATAATTGATTATGATACTTTAGGAAAATGTAGGAAAGCCTCTGACTTAGTCCATAACCTATTATGACTTGCTTAGAAACATAGGATTTTCAAAGAACTTCTCAACCAAGGATATCCAAAATCTTTCCAAACTTTCTAAAAGCATTTTACTCAATCTTAAACACAATTTTCCCAAGATGAAAACATGATTGTGGAAAGTTATTTTGAAATGAGTTTTAAACTAAGAAATGAGCTTTTGTGTGAGTACATTATACCTCTACATATGATCTAAGTCCTATTAGCTAATCTTGAAAAACCTTGGGACTTGCTCTTTTGCACTTCATTGCTTTCTTGTTTGTTGATCATCAAAACTAAGACCATTAACATTCACAAATCTCACCTCCCTTAGTGATATCTAACTTATCGTTCTCAATTTCTAACAAAACTTAAATGTTCTCAAAACTTGTTTACCTCTTATAAACAACTCTGGATAGTCTTGCCTCATGTGACACTCCATCTCCCAAGTGGCCTCTTTAAAGCCAAACCCAAATCAAATATCCTTCACCAAAGAAATCTTCCTTCCACTAAACTCTTGGACTCCTCTGTCCATAATCCTTACAAGTTTTATCTACAAACCCTCTATTTGTTTCTTGGGTTCTACTAACTTTAAAGATACTATTCTATACGGTGTAGATACAAACAAGTCCTAAGTGAGCTTAGTCATACCGACTAGACCCTCACTAGAAGAATTCTTATTTCCCTTAGTTCGCTTTGGTGGAGTCATAGTTTTCCATACACAAAGAACAATGCCTATTGAGTTTATCAGTCTCAATATCATGTAACAGTGTGACAGTAACCATTAACATTCAAACCTAAGATTGTCATGCAATTTTATTCACACACCTTATAAAGAGACAAGAAATGCATAACACACATCTGGAAATACTAAACTTGCCTAAATCTAGTTAGTCAATACCCCGGCTCAACAGGATGAATTGCTTTGATAATATAATGTAACACCCTAATACCAGATACCTTAGTATATACTGAATATACAATAGTATACAGTATTAGTTATGTCACTTCTAACCTGATAACAACAAACTATATTTATAATAACCACACAATTTATTATAAAGAGCCTTGCGGAAAAGAAAGATTATATAAATACAACTTCAGCCTCAAAAGGACATATTGTAAATGCATAAAACTTTAAAACAAACCAAAGCAAATATAACATCAATATACAAGCTATGTTCTAAAAGCAGTAAAACCACTCTACATTAGTTCTTCTGCTTCTAGCCTTCTTTCCCTTGGACGGGTCTTGACCTGAATTTATATGGAAACACAGCAGGGTGAGAATTCACAATTCTCAGTAATGGTATTCTAAAGCCACACATGGCATAATTATCACACAATTATCCATTTACATTAGAATATGTTTACAACTAGTAAATAAGCTACTTCTCATTACTAAAAGAACAATCACATACTCACTCTATGTGTTATTCCCAAGAAAATATAAAGAAAGATGATTGCCCATACAATTGTCATTGAAAGGCAAATGTAATGTTTATGTCGTATGATTATGCCTAAGGTATGTAGTAAAATAGTGTTAGTGCAATGTCATGAATGTAACACCCCAAATTTCCTTATCTGTGATTTTTATGATTTTTGTGATTTTTATGAATTATTTGACTTATTTTGATTATTTTGATATTATTTTCGAAAAATTTTGGATTATTGAAGCGGGGTAGAGAGAGCTTACTAAACCCGAAATCGGAGACAGTTTTTGAAGTTTTCATTTTCTGAGATTTATTTGTAAATAAAATCTAGGTATGTTCTATTATCCATTGAACAATAAATACTGGTTTTGTTAAGTGTAACTTTTGTCCATTGGTTAATAACTATCAATTAATGTCTAGTTACTCTCTTTGATGTTTGCCTTATGATAAGACCATTAGCCATTTAATGACCATGGCCCACCAAGTGACTCATCTCTTTTTAGACCAATAGAAAGAAAGCTTCCTAAGCAAGTTTTGAGACAAGCTTGTAGGAGAATGCTGAGTCGGAAACTAACTGCTCTTTTGCTAATCGTAAGTGCATGGGTTGCGCAAGTAATAAAAATGATGAGTACGATCATCTCCATAGAGACTATGGTAATTTCCAAAGCTAAATATTAATTTATAGCTTAATTAGTTCTATTCAAGCAAACGTAAAGTAAAAAAGGGTTTAATAGATAAATTTCAAGACATAGAGAAAAACAAAGATAGATTGAGAACCTAGAGAATCCTTCTTCACCCCTTATTCCTACTGATAACATACAAATCATTCAAGTAATACAAACAATTAGATTAGGTTAGTCTAAGAAACTAACTTAGTTAAAAGTCTATGTCTAGGATGATTAACCCTATATTATTTACCTAGTTCACTATGCGTCCATGAGAACTAGAGCAAACAACAAGCATTAAGATTGATTCTTAACTAAGACTATACACGGCTAATAGGTATATGTTTATCCTATTAATGAATTAACTCATTCCGCCATTGGAATGAAGTTGAACGTGCATGTACCATACAAATGATCTAAAACCTAAAGTCCTATGTCTAGACTCAATAGATTTCACCAAATCACCCACAAGTTGATCAGACAAATAAAAGTATTAAGCACTATATTGCAGAACAAAACCCAAATCTTTCATATAAACTCAAAGGGATACAAATCAATCAATATTCAAAGGAAGATTCAAAGAAAACTCTAAACACAACTAGCTACACAAGGAATATGAAAATGTATACAAAAATATGTATTCAAGATAAATGGAAGAGAAAGAGAAGAAGAAACTAAGGAAGAAGCCCCAATAGGTTGAGCCTTGAAGCTTGGATCTTGGTTTCTTCAACCCTCTTTCAACCTCACAATGCTTTCCTAGCTGCTGGATTCTCCAATGGGCAAAAGCCCCAAAATGTAGTATGAGAGACATAATAGAGAGAAGCGAAAGAAAAATAGAAAAACCTAGCAAAAAATGAGCGAGTCCTCCTCAAAATCTGTATTCCACGTATTTATAGACACACATATTTTCGCGTATCATGCTACAACGTGCAAAACTTAGGGCACTAGCGTCACAACATTTGCTTCCTTGCGTCGCGGCGTGATAGCCTCGAGATGACAGGGTGCACAGGCAGAGAGTAGGACGCCGCGATGTGGAGTTCCTTACTCTGCGACGTGATGTACTGGAGCTTGCCTTGTGATTCCTCATTCAGTACATGGCCTTTTCTTTCAAATTGGTTCTTTTAGAACCATCCTGCAATTAAGAAATTAACCAGTCAAATAGAAATGTAATCAAGCTCAAACTAATCAAAGATTAGGAAGAATTAAAGAAAGATTAGAGAGGAAGACTTCAACATGGATTTTACATGAAAATGGGGCTAAAGTCTTCTAACAATGCCTAACAATAAGGATAAAGCAACTAATAAAGCATAGAGATAGGGCACAAATAACTATATTTTATGGAGTTATCACACCCCCAAACCTAATATTTTGTTAGTCTTCGAGCAAAACAAAGCCAGGCTACACTTGCAAAGACAAGCATATCTTAAACACTAATGTACTGTGATTGCATTAAACCTCAAAGAATACGCATGTCTTAAAATTCTGGCTCACATCTATACAATCCTTATCATACCAATAATCAAAATTTTCAAATCATACATGGTTCATTTCCCAGAAACATGTAAGTCAAACCTCTTCATTTCAAATCATACTTAACCAGATAAGCTTATGAGCAAACACATGGATATCAATTAAAGAATCCACAAAATTGTAATGTAACTCTCTTTCCACTAATGTAAATCACACATGAATAAGGATCAAAAGGGTCTTTATCAGCTTGTAATGTAAGGCCATGGTTATGGGGTAAAGAAGAAAGGGGAAAGGATAACAAATAAACATTGAGAAATAAAAATATGTGATTTCAAGATTTGAGAACAAGTGAAACTAGCAGGGTATTCAACAATGAAAGCTCAAAACTCGCCAGAACCATGCAATGCTTTTCATTTTTAACTTTTCTCCTTTCTTTGTTTGCTTTGCTTTTCTCTCTTCTCTTTTTCTTTCTTTTTACTTTTACAAAGCAATTTCTTTTTTTTTTCTTTTATTGCATTCAGCTCCTGCAGGTTCATTTTTGTATTTTGAAAATATTAATACCCCTAATCACTAAACTCACTTCAAGAAATAACATATCATGTACTCAACAAACATTAATGGTAGGAAGAAAATGCAATATTTTCACATGCATTAGAATGGTTAACAGGTGAACGAACACAATGGTAATGAAAAACAAATAAGGCCAAACAATCAAAAAGCTTCAAAGGGGACCAATGGATATCATCATTTAAGGCTAAGCTTGAAAGGCTCAATCGGTCCAAAGAATGTCCTAAGCATTTCCTCAATCTTGCACAACTTAGGATTTCGCTTAAAGAGAGATACAAAACAATTTTAGAGATGCAAAACACATCCATATGTACTTGTCATAAACATTCTCTAGAAAAGCACTCAAATTCAATCCAAGGCTAAACAAGCATAGTAATGGAAGATTCATCATGCATAAAAAGATCAAGATCAATTAGCATGCTTCCAAGATTGCATAAGGATTCATAGAAAAAATTGAGGTGAATTTGCATCCTTAATTATCATTGGGCAATCATTACACTATCAAATAGCATTATGTTATGCTTTTAAATAATTTCATAGGAATCAACCATGCAAATCAACCATTATGTGCACCAAATCATATAAAAACAAAAATAATACTGAAAATATCCAGAAATTAAACTAATAATATTTAACAACTAATAAAAAGTCAATGCATATATATATAAACTAAGACACCCCCTAAACCTGAGGGAAACAGTGTCCGCACTGTTCCATACATCTATATAAAAACAAATAGAGTCAACATGAAAGAAAGGATGCCCTGTATACATCACTACAAATCATCATCAATATCAGGAAGAACCTTGGTGCCTGCACCGCTGTCATCATTGCCTAGAAGTGGCTCAGTGTCACCGCCACTATCGTCATGGTGGGCAGTAGAGTGCTGATGTTGATATGAAGGGCCTGCTCTATCAAAAGGAAGGTAGGACTACTGCTGCTGAAAAGGTCCTGCACCAGGGAAGGATGGGTATGGTGGAATAGGGAAGTCATGAGTGGAGATCTGTAGGCACTCTGCCAGCCATTGAATGCTCTCAACTGTGTACGCCTTCATGGTGGCAAGCTGGTGAAGCTCTACGCTCGTGTTGGCAGCTTGGTGGGGTACCTGGGGCTCTAGGGTCGCTCTCTAAGCTCGGTGGGGAACTCGGCAGGGGACTGCTGCAGCAGGGGGAGCCGCACCAACCCTTCCAATGAAATACTCATTGAGAGGTTGCTTGTCTTCGGTACGCTCCTCATGAGGGTCAATGGGCACGCCCCGCCTCTGGCATAAGAGCTGGATGAGAGATGGGAAAAATAAACTAAGCTGCTCAGTGGCTGAACTCTACAGCTGCCTCTGAAGAATAACTGCGACGTTTATGAATCGCCGCTCCATAATGTAGTAGATCATGATAGCCCTGTCTTGGGTAACCTCTAACAAGTTATTGGAAGGTAAGAGCCTAGTACTGATGAAGTGGTACCAGACTTTGGCCTCTAGGGTCAGACAAAAATGGGGGAAATACCATGCGCACCCCTATTGTTTAAAGGTCCAGGGGACCGACTGTGACTCTGCGGTGCATATGTGCGTGGTGACTGTCAGTAGATTGATCCCCTTAGGCTCTCGCTGGGTGAATGCAAAATAGTCACAAATCAAGGGAGGAGTGGGCAGGGTAAGCACAACCTTGATGGACTCCACTGAGAAAGATACGTGATGCCTGCGCACTACCACGATGGTGGAGTCAACATGGGTGAATGCCAGGTTCGCATAGAACTCGCGAACCAAAGGATAGAAGCCCGACTAGGGTGTTTGGCGAACTCCCCCCACTCATGCTGCCGGATAGTGGCCTTAATCTCCTCCTAAATGGAATAGGCGAAGACGAATCCATGCTCCTCAATGATGTTCTTTGAGACCAAGGTGTCATATCGGTTGTGAACACCCAATTTTGACCGGGTCCTTAAAACTTTTAATTTAGAAAATATAAAAATAAAAAGTAATAAAAGATTTTGTATTTATTTATTTTACCTTATTTTATCTTACACTCACTTCTTTAATTTCTGATCCAGATCAAGTACAGCCCAATGGAAATAATGTTTAGATCCATGTAGCTATTTGGCCCATTGGTCGTTAAGTTGTAAAAAGAAAAAAAAAAGCTAACATTGCAGGAGCTAGCACCAGCCAAATGAACAAAGACAAAAGGAAAATGAAAAACACATACAAGTTGAACCCGAAAGCAGGAACGTAGAAAGCCAAAGACAAAGCTGAACATAAGCAGGAGCCAAACAAGCAAGGCCAAACACTTAAGCCAAAAAGTCTTTAATGTAATTGACAGAAGGAAACCCTGAAGATGAAAACAACTACAAGGAGCTGCAGCCCCTACGTATGAGCAATCACAAGCAAGCAGGAATGTGCAAGCAAAACCAAAATAAAGACAAAACAAGTGAAGAGGAAAAGAAATGGTGCCGGCAGAGGCCTTCAAAAAGTTAATCATCAAAGAGGCAAAGAGTAGCTGCCCCTGAATAGCTGCCTGCAACTCCTACAATGCTTACAAGTCATGCAAGGTCAACCATGAAAAAAAAAAGGGAGAATTAAAGGAGATGGTACACGAAAATGGAAGGGTGCAGATGATGCAGGAGAAAGGAGAAAAGTCTTAAATTCAAAATTGGAGTGGAAAAGGACTACACCATCTGCTCTCAAGCCAAGGAAAATAGAGTGGAAAGAGACAACACAATTTGCCCTCACGCAGGCCAAGCCAGAAATTTTGTGTGCCTATATAACAGGGAGCTTCGTAGAAAAGGGGGTTGGATTTTTTGGTTTTTGGGGTGGTTGCTATTTTTGGCTAAGCTCTTGTTCACGTTTTTTTTTCTGCTTAGAAATTCAGAACTTACCTATCTGTAACTACTATCTTTTGCTTAGAAAGAAAGGAGAGAAGGGAGAAGAAGGTGGAGTGAATCTTGTAAACATAAACTGAGTGAGAGAAACTTTGTGTTTTTTCTGAGAATCAGAGGTATAACAATTCCCCTTTTTCATTATGCATCATGGTGTCGCCATTATTGTTTGCACTTGAATTGCTACATTTTTTTCCCTCTTCATGTTCTGATTCTCTTACATTCAGCAATACACACTTCACAATCTACACTTCTACCTGAGAAAAACCCCAAACCCACCATTACAAAATCAATCACAGCAGCACTCCCATAACTAAAACCAAGCATATTTACACCCAAAATAGTTCGCTACTCAAAAATAAAATTCCATCAGAATTCATGATTATAGTCGAATGATAAAAAAAAAAAAAAAATAAACATAAACCACCCATTTTCTCCCCCTAACCGTGCCAACAACCATTACTCCCACCATGGATGTCGTCATCCATCGTCCTCCACCGAGCTCCAACTCGAAACCAACCAGATCTGCGACAGAGGCTCCACTGTGAGAGCCGCGAAGCACCATGGATGCCGTCATCCACCGTCCTCCACACCCCGTAACCGGAGTTGCGCACGCTACGTGCCAGGATCGCCACACGCTGCCACTCCTCTGTCTTGGTCTGCCGCTGGTCCCGTTCCAGAGGACCTCCTTCCCCGATCTCTCTCTCACTGTCCCATTTCAGAGACTAAAAGTCTCTTGCGTTTTCAAGTTTTCAGAAGCTAAAAGCTTCTTTGTTTCGTTTACAGAGGCTTAAAGCCTCTGTTGTTGTTGCTTTTTTTATTATATTTTTTGCTTTAGGTAACCTTTCTTTTAAAAAAAAAAATTAAAAAGAGGGGATAATATTGAAAGTGTTCGACGGGTTGGGTTTTGTTTAATTCTCTTTTTTTTTTTTTTTCTTTGGGCTAGATTTTGGTTTTCGTTTTATTTGAGTTTTTTTGTTATCTTGGGCTTTTCCTTTTGGGTTTCCTTTGGGGTTGGGATAGGATAGCTTAAGTTATAATAATTTTATTTTTTGTAAGTTTATTTTTTAATCTATCACATAAAAAAAGGGGTAATAAAAAAAATCATGTTGGTTTTTTTTTTCTATTTGAGCTTTTGCTTAAACTGTTACATGTTTATATTCATTTGTTTTTATTTTTATAATTAATTTATTTATTGCTAGTGAATTTTTTAATCATTTCTTTTTTTCTTAGAATAAAACGGGATTAATTTGAAATGATGAGTTTGTTAATTTTTTTTCTTTTTTTTTTGAATCATTTAAGTTGTGACAACTCGATGATTTGATTATTCTTTTTTACACAAAATTAAATTTTCATAATTTATTTGTTTATTTAGTTTATCTTTAAATAAATGGGTAAAATAAATATTTTTAAAAGTTATAAAAATTTGCACAATTATTTAAGGTAACCGTCTTAGGGCGGATGTATTAGGGGTCTTTGTGGGATTAAGTCTCCACCCTCCACCCTTCCTCGTCATAATCGACTCCCGAACCTGAGTTTTTTAACGCAGACCATCTTTTTGGTTTTCTAATTTTTCCTAATAAAAATAAAATTAGTGGCGACTCCCTTAATATTTTGTAATTTAGGTCGTTATCCCGCCGCGATCCCGGTCGCGACAGTTGGCGATTCCGCTGGGGAATTTTGAGAGTCAAGCCTTTGTAAATTAGTTGTGCAAATTTTGTGACATTTAAATGTTTGTTTTACCCTTTTGTTTTGTTTTGTTTTGTTTTTTATTTTTTATTTAATTTATTTTCTTATTTATTTTAATTGTAATTCTTATTTGTTATGCAAACCTTAGGGTAGAGAACCTTTGGGAATTTGTATTGTGCTGTTTTGTTTTGCAGGATGTGGGTAATCTTTAGGATTATAAAGGTTTGTATGCTCCCTACACCCACTACACTTACACATTTCTCACACACATTCGAGTGGGGCCCTATACCCGGGTCTGAGTGGAGCCTAAGTTAAGTAGAGGTTGCGTAGTGGTAGCTATTTTGGATGTACATCCTATTTGGTTATTACGAAAACCTCATCTAGAGTGTGCCTTTTTCATACATGTCCCGCACTTGGTGGTTTACCCACTGTTTGTGGTCAACATTATGAAATGGGACTTAGCTCTAGAGGCCTTTAGAATAGTAAAGTTACTCAATGAGAGTTCTCACGAATCAGAAAAACTTATAGATCTTTAGGGTAGAACTCCTCAAATTTAAGGCAATCCTTTAGGACACAAAGGGGGCACACCTTCTTCTAGTTTATCCATGTCATAATTGCTCTTGTACCTACACATAATAAGTAGTGTGGTCCATTAATATGATAAACCTAATCGCACCCCGCTCAAGGACAAGTTTTATCTGGAAATAAAAGGAGAAATTTTTTTTTTCTTTTTTTCAAAAAAAAAGGGAGGTGCAAGTCACTATTAATGGACCAACTATTTATCATTGCACTTATTCTAAAGAAAAATAATGCTTTGCGTCCTTGCATCATATTTCTTACTACACTCTAATCTTTTTGTCATCCTTCAGGAAAATTTGTTAGAGAACCGTTAAATTCAATCAAGATTTGAAGTGAGTATCTTTGATGGAAAGAAATATGGGATCAGATCATAAGGATATGACCTTGAAGAAGACTCTGCGACTCAAGGCCAGGAAAGTTAACACTGAGAGCCTAGTGATCATGGGCCGAATGCTGAAGAAGACCCAACGTTTGACACTCGCAGTAAAGTATGGGAAGATCCTGGACCTGTTAGAGGTGAATGTGCAAGTAGAAGCGATCACTGCAGTGGCCCAATATTATGACCCACCTCTTCGGTGTCTCACCTTTCAGGATTTCCAGCTAGCCCCCACTTTGGAAGAATTTGAGCAGATTCTGGGTTTGCCGTTGGAGGGTAAGAAGCCATACTGTTATATAGGACACTACGCATCCATCCAAACCGTAGCAAATGTTCTGAAGGTGCATGCCAGAGATCTACAAGGAGCACAACAGAATAGGAATGGAACCAAAGGGTTTTCAAGAGAATACCTCGAGGGACATATGCATCACTTAGCCAAAAGTGAAGATTGGAATGCTTTTATGGATGTGCTAGCTCTCACCATTTATGGCCTAGTCTTGTTCCCTAATATTGATGACTATGTGGATTATGCAGCGATTGATGTGTTCCTAGCTAGCAAGTTTAACACCGACAACCCAGTCCCAGCCATTCTCGCAGATGTTTATTGCACCCTGAACTTCTGCCATGAAAAAAATGGCAAAAGAATCCTTTGTTGCTTGCCGATGCTATATGTTTGGCTCACAACTCATGTTTTTAACAGATCATATAGAACAGAGTGCCCTATTGCTGACTTCAACATGTACCAATTAAAGACCAAGAGCAGTCGTGAATGGGCGGACCATTTGGCGGAATTGGATGAAAAGCAGATTAGATGGTATCCTCGATGGAAAGATGTAGAAGCTATCATCTACCAGTGTGGAGGATTTCCAAACGTACCCCTCATGGGTACACGAGGGTGTATCAATTACAATCCAGCTTTGGTACAGCGACAGCTTGGTTATCCTATAATGGGACCACCTACGGAAATCCAAATAACCCCTTTTGTTCTTTACTATGCTGACATGGAAAACATGGAGTCACTTCAGAAGATCCGAAGTGTTTGGGACAGAATCATCTGAAAAGGAAAGGAACTGGGAGTTAGAAGTTGTGCGGCCAAGGAAAGTTACCGCCAATGGGTTAAAGACAGAGTTCAGGAAATCAAGTTACCATTCAAGGCCCCGACAATTCCTTTGGCTGATGGATCTTCAGCTTCGGTTTTGATTGAAAGTGAAGAGACGAAAGATATGAAAGCTAGGATCACGAAGATGGAAAAGGAAAATGAGAATATAGAAGCGGAACTGAGAGAAATCGCAGATGGAATATGCAGCCTTGAAGCGAGAAAACATTGAAAAGGATCACATTCTCGAAAGGGCTAACAAAAAGATGAAGATGGAACATGATTACCTGCTGAAGACTAAGCATTGTCTGGGGGCCGCGAACAAAGAGCTAGGACTTCGCAGACAAGAAAGAGATAGAGCTATGACTGAAAACCAACAGCTTAGGGAACAACTCGAGAATGCCAAGTTAACCCAGAGTAATGCGATGCAACTGGTGCAAGAAATGAGACAACAGATGGAAATAACGTCTAAGAGATATGAAGATATGGCAAAAAATAAGAAGCTCCACATGAAAGAGATGGTTACAAAATATGAGGCAATATTACAACAGGAGCAGAAAAAAATGAAGGAACTGATGAATCAGGTGGAACAACAAAAAGGCGACGTGAGTGGATGGAAGGAAGAAGCGTATTTTTGGAGGAGTCGCTTTGCAAAATTAGCATGTTTGGCTAATTCAGCAATTGCGGATACCCCATATCATTTGAGAAAAGCTGATAAGATGCTTAATCCATTTGAGACACCGGTAGAAATCAGTGACTTCATTGGGTACTGTAAAGACCTAATAGGACAAATGAAACAGATGGCCAAGGTGTATTCAGATAGGGAATAGTCTTATTCGGTTAGGGCACATGTATTCAGCTATGAAACAATGTATTTGATTGTCATATCTTGTCAGTTGAATGAATGAAGTATTGATGGTTTTGATACTCATTTTCTGATCCCATATTTCACTTGAGACTTAATACTTTTGAACGAGACGTTCTGGGTAATAGTAATGACAAAACAAGGATCAAAGATACTCATTTCAAATCTACTTTGCTTAAAAATCACTAACGGCCCTCTAACAAATAATAAGTTTAATTACTTTTTAAATAAAATCGTAATTTGGAATTCTACTGCTTTCAGGTAAAAAATTTTGAACCATTGCTCGTCCTCGAAAAATGAAGATCATACAAACCCGAACCTACGAGACTAGGTTGCAAACTAGGCTGCAAGAGATGTCAAATTCAGGAAGAAATTTGGATCAAGAGATAGATGAAATAAGGGGAAGAATGGATGCAATAGTAGAAGGACAATCGAGGGTCGAAGATTTTCTGAGACAGTTAACTGCGACCCTCGGAGCAATAAATGGAACCCCTGTCGGCGCTGGGGTAAATGTAAATGCAAACAGTAATGTGAATGAAGAAAATAATTCTATGAATGGAAATCCTGAAAGGGGAAATAACAATGTAGAAGTCACTCATGAGCAGCCAGTAAAAATATTCTTGGGCAATAATTCCAAAAAGGAAAAATTAAGAGATGAGTTGATTAGAAAGATGCAAGAGCAAATTAAAGCTATGCAAAGTCCTAATTTATATGGCTCGATGGGAATCAATGAATTATGTCCTGAGGTTGAGGTTAATATCCCTAAGGACTTCAAAATTCTGGAGTTCTCAAAGTACGACGGAAGTACCAATCCAAAGTTTCATCTAAAGACCTATATCACGAAGATGGCCATTTGGTCGCGTGATCAAACGTTTTTGATCAATTTTTTTCATGAAAGCCTGACCGGGCCAGCTTTGGAATGGTACATGCAACTTGACCATTCAAGGATTTCCTGCTGGGATGATTTGACCAGTCTATTCTTAGGGCAATATCGATTCAATATCGACACAGCACCTACTCGAGAGTAGCTAGGGGCAATGCAAAAGAAGCATGGTGAAACCTTCAAGCAATACACCCAAAGGTGGAGAATGTTGGCCGCCCAAGTTCAACCACCATTGACTTCGTCAGAAATGAGTTCGTATTTTATGGGGACTTTAGGAGCACCTTTTATTGGATTAATGACAAATGCAACCTATACGGATTTTTCTGGCCAAATTATGGCTGGAGAGAGGATTGAGAATCTCGCAAAAGCTGGAAAATTACCTACTGGAAATACGGAGAAAAATTTTCCTAAGAAGATGGCGCCGATAAAGAAGAAAGAACCAGAAGTCAGCTAGGTGCAACAACAAAACTCATGTTTTCTTCATAATCCACAACCATACCCTGCTTATCAAGCCCCTTCACCCGCTTTTTCAGCTTACCAAACTTCATACCAAGTGAACCATGTTCCCTCACCACGTACATATGTCCCCACTCGTCCTGTTTATCCTAATCGTCCTCCTGCACCTCGAAATCCAGGAAACCAAGGGTATGCTCGACCCCCTTCGAATCTACCCCCTTTTCCAAAATTGCCAATCTCCAATGCTGACTTGTTTCAACAGTTGTTCGACACGCACTTGGACGCATGTATCCCTGCTCGCCCCATGGTACCCCCATTCCCCGCTTGGTACAATCCTAATGCAAATTGCAAGTTCCATATGGACAACCCAGGACACTCAATCGAGGATTACGAGGTATTTAAAACAACAGTGAGGAAGTTGATTGCCTACGGAAAGCTAGATTTTGAAGAGGAGAAAGGGCCTAGCATTACCAGCAACCCAATCCCGAATCATGAGAAAGGAGTTGTAAATGCATTAGAAAAAGACAAGGAAGGAGTTCAAGAGGTAGCAAATGTCAAAACTCCCATGAAGTTAATATTCTAAGGTCTGGTCCAAGCAGGCTATTGTTCTTCAATAACCTTAAGGGATGTAGAGTTTGAATATGATGTTGAAGCTTATTGTGAATACCATATGGAGAAGGGACACGATATTGAGAGTTGTCAGGAGTTCAAAACTTAGTTGCAGAAATCCATGGCTCTAGGTATAGTGGACGTTACTCGAGCAAGAGAATCCATAAAAGAAATAGATACTGTAGAGCGTTTAGTTCTCAAACTTCCGCGTGCTAGTGAAGTCCCAAATTCTGGAAAGATTGTCATAGCAATAAAGAAGCCTACACCTTTCTCCTACAGTGATACCCATACTGTACCTTGGAAGTATGATGTCAAATTAGAAACACAAGATAATGTAGGACAAACCTCTTCAGCCCCTATCGCTCAAATAGCAGAGCTCGCACAAGCAGTGCCGAGTACCGGGGACATAGGAGGGATCACGAGAAGTGGCAGATGCTATGGGCAAGAAGATAAGACTGGGAAAAGAAAAGCATTCAACAAAGAAACAAAGGAAGAAGAGGAGGAAGAATTCTTAAAAATTATGAAGCAAAGCGAGTATGATATTGTAGATCAACTCAGGAAAACCCCAGCTCGGATCTCTCTTCTGTCACTCATAATGAACTCTGAACCTCACCGCAAAGCACTGCAAAGAGTGCTAAACGAAGCCTATGTGAAGCCAGATGTTACCCCAGAAAGCTTAATAAACATGGTAGACCCAGTGAGGCACGTCAACGTGATCCCTTTCTCTGAGGAAGAAGTGGTACGTTCGACAGGAAATAACCCGCGTGCCTTGCACATCACTTTGAAATATCAGGGGTATATAGTGGCAAAAGTTTTAATTGATGGAGGTTCTGCATTGAACGTCCTCCCGAGGAATACCTTGTCCCAACTGGCTATGAGTGTAGAAGACCTAAAGCCTCAAGAAATGACGGTGCGAGCCTTCGATGGAAGGAAAAGAGGAATTCTGGGAGAAGTGACCCTTCCACTCAAGATAGGCCCAAGTTGTTTCCAAGTACTATTTCAAGTAATGGAGATTGAGCCTACATACACTATGCTCTTAGGAAAACCATGGATCCACGCTGCTGGTGTTGTTCCCTCAACCTTGCACCAGTGCTTGAAATACATTAAGAATGGATGTCTGGTTACCATTCGAGGAGAGGAAGAAATCCTACTAATGAAGCCTACTTCAGTGCCTTATGTTGAAAACACTGAACTGGAGGCGGACAACTTCTTGCACAGCTTCCAGCTGGTAGAAGCAAAAACGAAGAAGGACGAATCGTCCTCCAAAGATGTTCACCAAGTTGTGACTCACATCATGACTAATAATGGTTATCAAGCTGGGAAAGGTTTAGGAGTTCAGCTGCAAGGAATCAAGTCTATGATCACCCTGCCAGAGAATAAGAACAGATTTGGTCTGGGGTATGAGGCATCTTTGGAAGAAATGATGAAGCATGGCTTGGCTCTCAATGAGGGAAAAAGGGAGAATAAAATGACAAAGACGATTCCTCATCTGAAAGAGACGTTCCCCGTCCCTACCGAATTTATCAATGGAACTTCCAGTCAGGTCCGCCTAATCATTAACAATGTGGAGGAAGACTCAGGAGAAAACCATGCTATCCATCCCTCCAGCAATTCGAAACCTCTAAACAATTGGAGATCTGAGGCGTTATTTGATGTGATTGCCATAAAGTAATTGTTTAGTCGTGAAGCTATCTTAGACTTTTGTAATGTTGAATCTATGTTAAATCTTATCGAAGCTTTAATGTAATGAACTTGTGTGTTTCTTGGTATGATTCTTTGTTTATGTTGTCTTTCTTCAAAATTTCAATGCAATGAACTTGTGTGCTTCTTAGTTGATCCACTGCTTTGTTTCTTTTCTATCTTTGACTTACGTTTTTTTTTATCCTTGTCCAATTACCATATTTTTCCTGTCAATAATTTCCAATCTGGCATAAATAAATCTTCCAGGGATTTGAGTCTTGTAGAGGTATTGTCCCATGAAAGGATTCTTGAAAACTCAAAGATGGATTCTTATTCGATGATGGATATAGATAACTATGACTCAGATGAAGATAAGAACGCCACTGAGGAGTTTTCCAAATTGGTAGAAAAGTCAGAAAGAGAGTTCAGCCTGGATGAAGAGGAAGTGGAGGTGATTAATATGGGAACTGATGAAGACAAGAAAGAGTTAAGATTGGTGGATAATCCAGAGCGGGAATGCATGATCAAGTTATTTAGAGATTACATCGATGTCTTTGCATGGTCTTATCGAGATATGCCAGGGCTGGATCCGAGCATAGTTTCCCATAAAATTCCGCTACACCCCAATGCTGAGGCGAAAAAGCAAAAGTTGAGGAGAATGCACCCTGAAATGTCTTTAAAGATCAAAGAGGAAGTTACCAAGCAATTGGAAGTAGGATTTTTAGAAGTACTTAGACACCCAGAATGGGTAGCGAATATCGTCCCCGTTCCAAAGAAAGATGGAAAAGTCAGGATGTGTGTGGATTATAGGGATTTGAATAAGGCTAGCCCTAAAGATGATTTCCCATTGCCTCACATTGATGTCCTTGTCGATAATGCAGCAAGAGGCCATAGATTCTCTTTCATGGATGGATATTCTGGTTACAATCAGATTCTCATGGACACAAATGACAGAGAAAAGACCACATTCATCACGGCATGGGGAACCTTTTGTTACACAGTTATGCCATTCGGGTTGAAGAATGCTGGGGCCACCTATCAACGCGCTATGGTTGCTTTGTTTCACGATATGATACACAAGGAAATTGAGGTATACATGGATGATATAGTGGCCAAGTCCAAAGAAGGAGAAAGTCATATGGCAGTGTTGCAAAAGTTATTTGAAAGACTCAGAAAGTACAAATTGAGACTAAACCTAGCAAAATGTGTCTTTGGTGCATCAGCTGGAAAGTTGCTTGGTTTTGTTGTTAGCAAGGAAGGGATCAAAGTGGACCCAGACAAAGTTAAAGCAATACAAGAGATGTCTGCTCCTAAGATCGAAAAGGAAGTGAGAGGTTTTCTCGGGAGGTTAAACTATATCGCTAGATTCATAGCCAACTTGACTAGCACCTGTGAGCCGATCTTCAAGTTACTAAAGAAACAACAACCAGGAGAGTGGGATGAACATTGTCAGGAAGCTTTTGAGAAAATAAAAGCTTACCTACAAAGTCCTCCTATTTTGGTGCCACCGACACCAGGGCGGCCATTGATATTGTACCTCACGGTATTGCAGACATCCATGAGAGCAATGTTAGGACAACATGATGAAACAAGAAAGAAAGAACAGGTCATCTACTACTTGAGTAAGAAGTTCAATGATTCTGAGTCCCGCTACATGGCAATCGAGAAAACTTGTTGTGCACTAGCATGGACGTCAAGAAGGTTGAGGCAGTACATGTTGTACTATACAACTTGGCTGATCTCAAGAATGGATCCGATAAAGTACATATTTGAAAGTTCTCATGTATCAACACGAGTCTCTAAGTGGCAAGTGGTGCTTTCTGAGTTCGATATAAAACACATGAATCGAAAGTCTATCAAAGGGAGTGTAATTGCAGATCACTTAGCTGAGAACCCGCTCAATTACGAGCAACCTGTAATGTCTGAATTCCCAGATAGAGATATTTTAGCAATTGAAGAAGAAGAGTCTGAGGAAGAAGACACATGGAAGATGTTCTTTGATGGAGCAGTTAACATGTATGGGAGCGGCATAGGAGCAGTGATCACCTCACCAAGTGGGAAGCAATACCCTGTCGCCATCAAGTTGGAGTTCGATTGCACCAATAATATCACAGAATATGAAGCGTGCGCTCAAGGGTTGAAAGTTGCGATAGAATTGGGAGTGAAGGAATTACAAGTATATGGAGATGCAGCACTGATAAT
The DNA here is from genome assembly GCA_029884605.1 of Ormosia emarginata. Lineage (NCBI taxonomy): Eukaryota > Viridiplantae > Streptophyta > Magnoliopsida > Fabales > Fabaceae > Ormosia > Ormosia emarginata. The sequence continues at coordinate 4,594,605 of JAQQTP010000056.1, read as the reverse complement.
TTATCAAGTGAACGGGGAATGGCAGACTAAGGATCCAAAGTTGATTCCATACCAGAAATATTTGACGCAGTTGGTTGAGAAGTTTGAAGAGATCACCTTTTCGCACTTGACTCGGGATAAGAATCAATTCGCAGATGCTCTGGCTACTTTAGCTGTGATGACTAATCTGAATATTCATGCTAATGTGTAGCCCATCCGAGTAAGGGCACAGAGTGAACCGGTTTATTGTTCTAATGTCGAGGAAGAAGAAGATGGTCAGCCCTGGTTCTATGACATCAAGCAGTATATTAAGTGCAGAGAATACCCATCAGGGGCAAATGAGACAAACAAAAAGACCATTCGTCGACTCTCCATGGCTTTCTTTTTGAATGGGGAGGTACTATACAAAAGGAATTATGATGGTACACTCCTCAGATGTGTAGAAGCTAAAGAGGCTCTCACCATCTTAACAGAAGTTCATGAAGGGATTTGTGGAACACATGCCAATGGTATCATGATGGCTCGCCAAATCCTCCGATGTGGTTATTACTGGTCCACTATGGAATCTGATTGCATAGGATATGTTCGAAAGTGTCATAAATGCCAAGCTTACGCTAACCGCATTAATGCACCTCCTGTCCCATTGCATAATATGGTGGCACCCTGGCCTTTTTCAATGTGGGGAATCGATGTTATTGGGCCAATAAATCCAAAGGCTTCCAATGGCCATCGGTTTATCCTGGTAGTAATTGATTACTTCACCAAGTGGGTAGAAGCTGCTTCCTATGCCAAGGTTACTCAAAAGGTTGTTCTCAAGTTCTTGAGGGCAAACATCATCTGTAGATATAGAATTCCAGAAAGGATTATCACAGACAATGCCCCTAATCTCAATAGCACCGAAATTAAGAACCTATGTGAGAGGTTTAAGATCAAACATCACAATTCTGCTCCTTACAAATCTCAGATGAATGGTGCGGTAGAAGCAGCAAACAAGAATATCAAGAAGATAGTAGCTAAAATGGTTGTCAACGACAAGGAATGGCATGAGATGCTCCCCTATGCTCTCCACGCTTATCGCACTAATATCCGATCTAGCACTGGGGCAACACCATTTTCCTTGGTATATGGAATGGAAGCAGTTTCCCCCATAGAGGTCGAAATCCCATCATTGAGAGTGTTGATGGAAGCCGAGTTAGAAGAATCTGAGGGGGTAAAGACTCGGTATGAGCAGTTAAACATGATTGAAGAAAAGCGATTAAAAGCTATTTGTCATGGGCAACTGTATCAAAGAAGAATGGCAAGAGCTTTCTATAAGAAAGTTCGCCCTAGGGAGTTCCAAGCAGGCGACTTGGTTCTAAAGAAGAAACTCCCAAACCAAGAGGATGCCCGAGGTAAATGGGCACCGAGTTATGAAGGACCTTGTGTTGTTAGGTAGGCATTCTCTGGAAGAGCCTTAATTTTGACAAATATAGATGGAAATGAATTGCCAAGACCAACAAATGCCGATGCAAGAAAAAGTTCTATGCCTAAAAAAAAGAAAAAAAAAAAAAAAAAAAAAAAAGAGAAAAAAAAATATATAGCTCGTTAGGCGAAAACCCGCAAGGGCGACCTAAGCAAAAGTTAGGTATTTAAACCGGGCGTAAGTTTAAAGTCGGCAAAGGTTCTCCTAAGAGGCGCATCCTGAGGGACCCACAGAGACAACATAAAGGAAACAAGAAAAACTGGCACAATTTTTTTAGTGGTGATGAATTGGTGTTACAAGCAAAACTGGGGCAAATTTAAGTAGAGAACAGTGGAAGAGAATTCGTGTCATTGGCAGTCGATGGTTGTAATATCCATCTGAGAATCAGGACCCATCTAATGAGAATGAAGGAATCCAAACTGGGGCAATTACCTTTCGCTTTGTCTTTGTGTCATCCTTTGTACTTTTTGTCATCTTCAATGCTTTTATGTGTTCGTGAACATTCAAATGAATGAGAATACCTTTCTCTTTCTTTTCTTTTCTCTTATTCTTCTTCTTTCTTTATTTTGTTTCTTTCTTACTTGTGAAATCATACAGTTTATCACAAAGCTTCGATAAAAGGGAATATGAATTCAATATCATTGATTTGACAAATTTAATGGCAATCCTCCAATTAACAAGTTAGGTCAAGAATGAGTTAGAAGAAAACTCTAGAAGATTGAAGTTACTCCCCATGCAATCTGAGAGATCGTGTGCCTGATAAGCAAACTCAGAAGTGAAGCTACCCCAACGTTTGAAGGTCCCAAGGAATTTGAAACAAGTTGACGAGCCCTAGTTTGCAAGAGCTTACGCCTGGGTTTGATGGATCAAAGTTTTTCGAGGAAGCACTTAGCATCGAGGATACAAGTGGAAGGTTTTTGACATGATATTTTTAATCTTTTTTGTGTTACAGGAATGAACACTACAATGTCTTTTCGTGTTCAAAAGACATTAAGCTGAAAGTGATGTCTCTGGCTTTTACGCCGAGCTTGACTATGGAAGAACAGACAAAGTTAAAAAAAAAGGGGAGAGCAAAAAAAACAAAAAGAAGAAATGTATTTTCGGGACGCCAGATACCCACCTTTTTTTAATTTTTGGGACGTCAGATGCCCACTGTCTTTTGACTTTCGGGACACCAGATGCCTATTGTCTTTTGTTTTTGGGACACCAGATACCCTCTGCTTTTTAATTTTCGGGATGCCAGATACCCACTGTTTTTAATTTTCAGGACACCAGATACCCATTGCTTTTTATTTTTGGGACGCCAGATACCCACTACTTTTTAATTTTTGGGTTGCCAAATACCCACTGTTTTTAATTTTCGGGACGCCAGATACCCACTGCTTTTTATTTTCGGGACGCCAGATACCCACTGCTTTTTAATTTTCGGGATGCCAAATACCCACTGTTTTTTAATTTTCGGGACGCCAGATACCCACTGCTTTTAATTTTGGGACATCAGATACCCATTGTCTTTTAAATTCAGGGTCAAGCCCATTGCTTTCTTTTAATTTTTGGGACGCCAGATGCCCATTACTTTTTAATTTTTGGGACGCCAGATACCCACTATTTTTTAATTTTCGAGACGCCAGATACCCACTGCTTTTAATTTTGGGACATCAGATACCCATTGTCTTTTAAATTCTGGGTCAAGCCCATTGCTTCTCTTTTAATTTTTGGGACACCAGATACCCATTGCTTTTAATTTTCAGGACGCCAGATATCCACTGTTTTTAATTTCAGGACACCAGATACCCATAGTCTTTTGAATGTCAGGCCAAGCCCGTTGCCTATTTGCAATTCCAGGTCATCCAGCATTATTTCCAATATATATATATATATATATATATATCTTGATCAATAAACGTTAATTGAGCTGCGACAGCTTATTGATAATACAGTGACGTCTTTGGCTTTACGCTGAGCTTCACCTTGGTGGGATTAACGACGCTGCGACAGCTCATAAATCTCCATTTGAGCTCGCTAGTTGGCAATTAGCATCATTACATCACCGAACAAAATTTAAGTTCACATCTTTACTCGTTTCTTACGACGATGATAGGAAAAATTATAATTATTCCTACTATCTAGTAAGAAACAAGTAAAGAGGGGCAACTGTGAACACCCAATTTTGACCGGGTCCTTAAAACTTTTAATTTAGAAAATATAAAAATAAAAAGTAATAAAAGATTTTGTATTTATTTATTTTACCTTATTTTATTTTACACTCACTTCTTTAATTTCTGATCCAGATCAAGTACAGCCCAATGGAAATAATGTTTAGATCCATGTAGCTATTTGGCCCATTGGTCGTTAAGTTGTAAAAAAAAAAAAAGATAACATTGCAGGAGCTAGCACCAGCCAAATGAACAAAGACAAAAGGAAAATGAAAAACACATACAAGTTGAACCTGAAAGCAGGAACGTAGAAAGCCAAAGACAAAGCTGAACATAAGCAGGAGCCAAACAAGCAAGGCCAAACACTTAAGCCAAAAAGTCTTTAATGTAATTGACAGAAGGAAACCCTGAAGATGAAAACAACTACAAGGAGCTGCAGCCCCTACGCATGAGCAATCACAAGCAAGCAGGAATGTGCAAGCAAAACCAAAATAAAGATAAAACAAGTGAAGAGGAAAAGAAATGGTGCCGGCAGAGGCCTTCAAAAAGTTAATCATCAAAGAGGCAAAGAGTAGCTGCCCCTGAATAGCTGTCTGCAACTCCTACAACGCTTACAAGTCATGCAAGGTCAACCATGAAAAAAAAGGGAGAATTAAAGGAGATGGTACACGAAAATGGAAGGGTGCAAATGATGCAGGAGAAAGGAGAAAAGTCTTAAATTCAAAATTGGAGTGGAAAAGGACTACACCATCTACTCTCAAGCCAAGGAAAATAGAGTGGAAAGAGACAACACAATTTGCCCTCACGCAGGCCAAGCCAGAAATTGTGTGTGCCTATATAACAGGGAGCATCGTAGAAAAGGGGGTTGGATTTTTTTGGTTTTTGGGGTGGTTGCTATTTTTTGGCTAAGCTCTTGTTCACGTTTTTTTTTCTGCTTAGAAATTCAGAACTTACCCATCTATAACTACTATCTTTTGCTTAGAAAGAAAGGAGAGAAGGGAGAAGAATGTGGAGTGAATCTTGTAAACATAAACTGAGTGAGAGAAACTTTGTGTTTTTTCTGAGAATCAGAGGTATAACAATTCCCCTTTTTCATTATGCATCATGGTGTCGCCATTATTGTTTGCACTTGAATTGCTACATTTTTTTCCCCTCTTCATGTTCTGATTCTCTTACATTCAGCAACACACACTTCACAATCTACACTTCTACCTGAGAAAAACCCCAAACCCACCATTGTAAAATCAATCACAGCAGCACTCCCATAACTAAAACCAAGCATATTTACACCCAAAATAGTTCGCTACTCAAAAATAAAATTCCATCAGAATTCATGATTATAGTCGAATGATATAAAAAAAAAAAACAAACATAAACCACCCATTTTCTCCCCCTAACCGTGCCAACCACCACTAATCCCACCATGGATGTCGTCATCCACCATCCTCCACCGAGCTCCAACTCGAAACCAACCAGATCTGCGACAGAGGCTCCACCATGAGAGCCGCGAACCACCATGGATGCCGTCATCCACCGTCCTCCACACCCCGTAACCGGAGTTGCGCACGCTACGTGCCGGGATCGCCATGCGCCGCCACTCCTCTATCTTGGTTCGCCGCTGGTCCCGTTCCAGAGGACCTCCTTCCCCGATCTCTCTCTCACTCTCCCATTTCGGAGACTAAAAGTCTCTTACGTTTTCAAGTTTTCGTAAAGCTAAAAGCTTCTTTGTTTTTTTTCGCTTCGAGAGACTTAAAGCCTCCTTGTTGTTTTTTTATTATATTTTTTTGCTTTAGGTAACCTTTCTTTTAAAAGAAAAATTAAAAAAGAGGGATAATATTGAAAGTGTTCGACGGGTTGGGTTTTGTTTAATTCTCCTTTTTGTTTTTTTTTTTTTGGGCTAGATTTTGGTTTTCGATTTATTTGAGTTTTTTTGTTATCCTAGGCTTTTCCTTTTGGGTTTCCTTTTGGGGTTGGGGTAGGATAGATTAAGTTATAACAATTTTATTTTTTGTAAATTTATTTTTTAATCTAACACATAAAAAAGGGGTAATAAAAAAAATCATGTTGGTTTTTTTTTTATTTGAGCTTTTTGCTTAAACTGTTACATGTTTATATTCATTTGTTTTTATTTTTATAATTAATTTATTTATTGCTAGTGAATTTTTTAATCATTTCTTTTTTCTTAGAATAAAACGGAATTAATTTGAATTTGTGATGAACTTGTTAATTTTTCTCTTTTTTTTTTTGAATCATTTAAGTTGTGACAACTCGATGATTTGATTATTCTTTTTTTTTTACACAAAATTAAATTTTCATAATTTATTTGTTTATTTAGTTTATCTTTAAATAAATGGGTAAAATAAATATTTTTAAAAGTTATAAAAATTTGCACAACTGATTTAAGGTAACCGTCTTAGGGCGGATGTATTAGGGGTGCTGTGGGATTAAGTCTCCACCCTTCCCTGTGCATAATCAGACTCCCGAACCTAAGTTTTTTAATGCAGACCATCTTTTTGGTTTTCCAATTTTTCTTAATAAAAATAAAATTGGTGGCGACTCCTTAAAATTTTGTAATTTAAGTCGTTATCCCGCCGCGATCCCGGTCGCGACAGTTGGCGACTCCGCTGGGGAATTTTGAGAGTCAAGCCTTTGTAAATTAGTTGTGCAAATTTTGTGACATTTAAATGTTTGTTTTACCCTTTTGTTTTGTTTTGTTTTGTTTTTTTTTTTTATTTAATTTATTTTCTTATTTATTTTAATTGTAATTCTTATTTGTTATGCAAACCTTAGGGTAGAGAACCTTTGGGAATTTGTATTGTGCTGTTTTGTTTTGCAGGATGTGGGTAATCTTTAGGATTATAAAGGTTTGTATGCTCCCTACACCCACTACACTTACACATTTCTCACACACATTCGAGTGGGGCCCTATACCCGGGTCTGAGTGGAGCCTAAGTTAAGTAGAGGTTGCGTAGTGGTAGCCATTTTGGATGTACATCCTATTTGGTTATTACGAAAACCTCATCTAGAGTGTGCCTTTTTCATACATGTCCCGCACTTGGTGGTTTACCCACTGTTTGTGGTCAACATTATGAAATAGGACTTAGCTCTAGAGGCCTTTAGAATAGTAAAGTCACCCAATGAGAGTTCTCACGAATCAGAAAAACTTATAGATCATTAGGGTAGAACTCCTCAAATTTAAGGCAATCCCTTAGGACACGAAGGGGGCACACCTTCTTCTAGTTTATCCATGTCATAATTGCTCTTGTACCTACACATAATAAGTAGTGTGGTCCATTAATATGATAAACCTAATCGCACCCTGTTCAAGGACAAGTTTTATCTGGAAATAAAAGGAGAGAAATTTTTTTTTTCTTTTTTTCAAAAATAAAAGGGAGGTGCAAGTCACTATTAATGGACCAACTATTTATCATTGTACTCATTCTAAAGAAAAATAATGCTTTGCGTCCTTGCATCATATTTCTTACTGCACTCTAATCTTTTTGTCATCCTTCAAGAAAATTTGTTAGAGAACCGTTAAAGTCAATCAAGATTTGAAGTGAGTATCTTTGATGGAAAGAAATATGGGATCAGATCATAAGGATATGACCTTGAAGAAGACTCTGCAACTCAAGGCCAGGAAAGTTAACACTGAGAGCCTAGTGATCATGGGCCGAATGCTGAAGAAGACCTAACGTTTAACACTCACAGTAAAGTATGGAAGATCCTGGACCTGTTAAAGGTGAATGTGCAAGTAGAAGTGATCACTGCAGTGGCCCAATATTATGACCCACCTCTTCGGTGTCTCACCTTTCAGGATTTCCAGCTAGCCCTCACTTTGGAAGAATTTGAGCAGATTCTGGGTTTGCCGTTGGAGGTTAAGGAGCCATACTGTTATATAGGACACTACGCATCCATCCAAACCGTAGCAAATGTTCTGAAGGTGCATGCCAGAGATCTACAAGGAGCACAACAGAATAGGAATGAAACCAAAGGGTTTTCAAGAGAATACCTCGAGGGACATATGCATCACTTAGCCAAAAGTGAAGATTGGAATGCTTTCATGGATGTGCTAGCTCTCACCATTTATGGCCTAGTCTTGTTCCCTAATATTGATGACTATGTGGATTATGCAGCGATTGATGTGCTCCTAGCTTGCAAGTTTAACACCGACAACCCAGTCCCAGCCATTCTCGCAGATGTTTATTGCACCCTGAACTTCTGCCACGAAAAAAATGGCAAAAGAATCCTTTGTTGCTTGCCGATGCTATATGTTTGGCTCACAACTCATGTTTTTAACAGATCATATAGAACATAGTGCCCTATCGCTGACTTCAACATGTACCAATTAAAGACCAAGAGCAGTCGTGAATGGGCGGACCATTTGGCGAAATTGGATGAAAAGCAGATTAGATAGTATCATCGATGGAAAGATGTAGAAGCTATCATCTACCAGTGTGGAGGATTTCCAAACATACCCCTCATGGGTACACGAGGGTGTATCAATTACAATCCAGCCTTGGTACAGTGACAACTTGGTTATCCTATAATGGGACCACCTACGAAAATCCAAATAACCCCTTTTGTTCTTTACTATGCTGACATGGAAAACATGGAGTCACTTCAAAAGATCCGAAGTGCTTGGGACAGAATCATCCGAAAGGGAAAGGAACTGGGAGTTAGAAGTTGTGCGGCCAAGGAAAGTTACCGCCAATGGGTTAAAGACAGAGTTCAGGCAATCAAGTTACCATTCAAGGCCCCGACAATTCCTTTGGCTGATGGATCTTCAGCTTCGGTTTTGATCGAAAGTGAAGAGACGAAAGATATGAAAGCTAGGATCACGAAGATGGAAAAGGAAAATGAGAATATAGAAGCGGAACTGAGAGAAATCGCAGATGAATATGCAGCCTTGAAGCGAGAAAACGTTGAAAAGGATCACATTCTCGAAAGGGCTAACAAAAAGATGAAGATGGGACATGATTACCTGCTGAAGACTAAGCATTGTCCGGGGGCCGCGAACAAAGAGCTAGGACTTCGAAGACAAGAAAGAGATAGAACTGTGACTGAAAACCAACAGCTTAGGGAACAACTCGAGAATGCCAAGTTAACCCAGAGTAATGCGATGCAACTAGTGGAAGAAATGAGACAACAGACGGAAATAACGTCTAAAAGATATGAAGATATGGTCAAAAATAAGAAGCTCCACATGAAAGAGATGGCTACGAAATATGAGGCAATATTACAATAGGAGCAGGAAAAAATGAAGGAACTGATGAATCAGGTGGAACAACAAAAAGGCGACATGAGTGGATGGAAGGAAGAAACGTATTTTTGGAGGAGTCGCTTTGCAAAATTAGCATGTTTGGCTAATTCAGCAATTGGATACCCCATATCATTTGAGAAAAGTGCGATAAGATGCTTAATCCATTTGAGACACCGGTAGAAATCAGTGACTTCATTGGGTACTGTAAAGACCTAATAGGACAAATGAAACAGATGGCCAAGGTGTATTCGGATAGGGAATAGTCTTATTCGATTAGGGCACATGTATTCAGCTATGAAACAATGTATTTGATTGTCATATCTTGTCAGATTGAATGAATGAAGTATTGATGGTTTCGACACTCGTTTTCTGATCCCATATTTCACTTGAGACTTAATACTTTTGAACGAGACGTTCTGGGTAATAGTACTGACAAAACAAGGATCAAAGATACTCATTTCAAATCTACTTAGCTTAAAAATCACTAACGGCCCTCTAACAAATAATAAGTTCAATTACTTTTTAAATAAAATCGTAATTTGGAATTCTACTGCTTTCAGGTAAAAAAATTTTGAACCATTGCTCGTCCTCGAAAAACGAAGATCACACAAACCCGAACCTACGAGACTAGGTTGCAAACTAGGCTGCAAGAGATGTCAAATTCAGGAAGAAATTTGGATCAAGAGATAGATGAAATAAGGGGAAGAATGGATGCAATAGTAGAAGGACAATCGAGGGTCGAAGATTTTCTGAGACAGTTAACTGTGACCCTCGGAGCAACAAATGGAACCCCTGTCGGCGCTGGGGTAAATGCAAATGCAAAAAGTAATGTGAATGAAGAAAATAATTCTATGAATGGAAATCCTGAAAGGGGAAATAATAATGTAGAAGTCACTCATGAGCAGCCAGTAAAAATATTCTTGGGCAACAATTCCGAAAAGGAAAAATTAAGAGATGAGTTGATTAGAAAGATGCAAGAGTAAATTAAAGCTATGCAAGGTCCTAATTTATATGGCTTGATGGGAATCAATGAATTATGTCCTGAGGTTGAGGTTAATATCCCTAAGGACTTCAAAATTCCGGAGTTCTCAAAGTACGACGGAAGTACTAATCCAAAGTTTCATCTAAAGACCTATATCACGAAGATGGCCATTTGGTCGCGTGATCAAATGTTTTTGATCAATTTTTTTCATGAAAGCCTGACCGGGCCAGCTTTGGAAGGGTACATGCAACTTGACCATTCAAGGATTTCCTGCTGGGATGATTTGACCAGTCTATTCTTAGGGCAATATCGATTTAATATCGACACAGCACCTACCCGAGAGCAGCTAGGGGCAATGCAAAAGAAGCAAGGTGAAACCTTCAAGCAATACGCCCAAAGGTGGAGAATGTTGGCCGCCCAAGTTCAACCACCATTGACTTCGTCAGAAATGAGTTCGTATTTTATGGGGACTTTAGGAGCACCTTTTATTGGATTGATGGCAGGTGCAACCTATACGGATTTTTCTGACCTAATTGTGGCTGGAGAAAGGATTGAGAATCTCGCGAAAGCTAGAAAATTACCTACTGGAAATACGGAGAACAATTTTCCTAAGAAGATGGGGCCGATAAAGAAAAAAGAATCAGAAGTCAGCTATGTGCAACAACAAAACTCATGTTTTCCTCGTAATCCACAACCATACCCTGCTTATCAAGCCCCTTCACCCACTTTTTCAGCTTACCAAACTTCATACCAAGTGAACCATGTTCCCTCACCACGTACATATGTCCCCACTCGTCCTGTTTATCCTAATCGTCCTCTTGCACCTCGAAATCCAGGAAACCAAGGGTATGCTCGACCCCCGTCGAATCTACCCCCTTTTCCAAAATTGCCAATCTCCAATGCTGACTTGTTTCAACAGTTGTTCGACACGCACTTGGTCGTATGTATCCCTGCTCGCCCTATGGTACCCCCATTCCCAGCTTGGTACAATCCTAATGCAAATTGCAAGTTCCATATGGACAACCCAAGACACTCAATCGAGGATTGCGAGGTATTTAAAACAACAGTGAGGAAGTTGATTGCCTGCGGAAAGCTACATTTTGAAGAGGAGAAAGGGCCTAGCATTACCAGCAACCCAATCCCGAATCATGGGAAAAGAGTTGTAAATGCATTAGAAAAAGACAAGGAAGGAGTTCAAGAGGTAGCAAATGTCAAAACTCCCATAAAGTTAATATTCCAAGGTCTGGTCCAAGCAGGCTATTGTTCTTCAATAACCTTAAGGGATGTAGAGTTTGAATATGATGTTGAAGCTTGTTGTGAATACCATATGGAGAAGGGACACAATATTGAGAGTTGTCAGGAGTTCAAAACTTAGTTGCAGAAATTCATGGCTCTAGGTATAGTGGACGTTACTCGAGCAAGAGAATCCACAAAAGAAATAGATACTGTAGAGCGTTTAGTTCTCAAACTTTCGCGTGCTGGTAAAGTCCCAAATTCTGGAAAGATTGTCATAGCAATAAAGAAGCCTACACCTTTCTCCTACAGTGATACCCATGCTGTACCTTGGAAGTATGTTGTCAAGTTAGAAACACAAGATAATGTAAGACAAACCTCTTCAGCCCCTATCGCTCAAATAGCAGAACTCGCACAAGCAGTGCCGAGTACCGGGGACATAGGAGGGATCACGAGAAGTGGCAGATGCTATGGGCAAGAAGATAAGACTGGGAAAAGAAAAGCATTCAACAAAGAAACAAAGGAAGAAGAGGAGGAAGAATTCTTAAAAATTATGAAGCAAAGCGAGTATGATATTGTAGATCAACTCAGGAAAACCCCAGCTCGAATCTCTCTTTTGTCACTCATAATGAACTCTGAACCTCATCGTAAAGCACTGCAGAGAGTGCTAAACGAAGCCTATGTGAAGCCAGATGTTACCCCAGAAAGCTTAGTAAACATGGTAGACCCAGTGAGGCACGTCAACGTGATCCCTTTCTCTGAGGAAGAAGTGGTGCGTTCGACAGGAAATAACCCGCGTGCCTTGCACATCACTTTGAAATGTCAGGGGTATGTAGTGGCAAAAGTTTTAATTGATGGAGGTTCTGCATTGAACGTCCTCCCGAGGAATACCTTGTCCCAACTGGCTATGAGTGTAGAAGACCTAAAGCCTCAAGAAATGACGGTGCGAGCCTTCGATGGAAGGAAAAGAGGAATTCTGGTAGAAGTGACCCTTCCACTCGAGATAGGCCCAAGTTATTTCCAAGTACTGTTTCAAGTAATGGAGATTGAGCCTACGTACAATATGCTCTTAGGAAGACCATGGATCCACGCTGCTGGTGTTGTTCCCTCAACCTTGCACCAGTGCTTGAAATACATTGAGAATGGATGTCTGGTTACCATTCGAGGAGAGGAAGAAATCCTACTAATGAAGCCTACTTCAGTGCCTTATGTTGAAAACACTGAACTGGAGGCGGACAACTTCTTGCACAGCTTCCAACTGGTAGAAGCAAAAACGAAGAAGGACGAATCGTCCTCCAAAGATGTTCACCAAGTTGTGACTCGCATCATGACCAATAATGGTTATCAAGCTGGGAAAGGTTTAGGAGTTCAGCTGCAAGGAATCAAGTCTATGATCACCCTGCCAGAGAATAAGAACAGATTTGGTCTGGGGTATGAGGCATCTTTGGAAGGAATGATGAAGCATAGCTTAGCTCTCAATGAGGGAAAAAGGGAGAATAAAATGACAAAGACGATTCCTTATCTGAAAGAGACGTTCCCCGTCCCTACCGAAGTTATCAATGGAACTTCCAGTCAGGTCCACCTAATCATTAACAATGTGGAGGAAGACTCAGGAGAAAACCATGCTATCCAGCCCTCCAGAAATTCGAAACCTCTAAACAATTGGAAATCTGAGGCATTATTTGATGTGATTGCCATAAAGTAATTGTTTAGTCGTGAAGCTATCTTAGACTTTTGTAATGTTGAATCTATGTTAACTCTTATCGAAGCTTTAATGTAATGAACTTGTGTGCTTCTTAGTTGATCCACTGCTTTATTTCTTGTCTATCTTTGACTTATGTTTTTTTTTTATCCTTGTCCAATTACCATATTTTTCCTGTCAATAATTTCCAATCTGGCATAAATAAATCTTCCAGGGATTTGAGTCTTGTAGAGGTATTGTCCCATGAAAGGATTCCTGAAAACTCAAAGATGGATTCTTATTCGATGATGGATATAGATAACTATGACTCAGATGAAGATAAGAACGCCACTGAGGAGTTTTCCAAATTGGTAGAAAAGTCAGAAAGAGAGTTCAGCCTGGATGAAGAGGAAGTGGAGGTGATTAATATAGGAACTGATGAAGAAGGAAAGAGTTAAGATTGGTGGATAATCCAGAGCGGGAATGCATGATCAAGTTATTTAGAGATTACATCGATGTCTTTGCATGGCCTTATCGAGATATGCCAGGGCTAGATCCGAGCATAGTTTCCCATAAAATTCCGCTACACCCCAATGCTGAGGCGAAAAAGCAAAAGTTGAGGAGAATGCACCCTGAAATGTCTTTAAAGATCAAAGAGGAAGTTACCAAGCAATTGGAAGCAGGTTTTTTAGAAGTATCTAGACACCCAGAATGGGTAGCAAATATCGTCCCCGTTCCAAAGAAAGATGGAAAAGTCAGGATGTGTGTGGATTATAGGGATTTGAATAAGGCTAGTCCCAAAGATGATTTCCCATTGCCTCACATTGATGTCCTTGTCGATAATGCAGCAAGAGGCCATAGATTCTCTTTCATGGATGGATATTCTGGTTACAATCAGATTCTCATGGACACAAATGACAAAGAAAAGACCACATTCATCACGGCATGGGGAACCTTTTGTTACACAGTTATGCCATTCGGGTTGAAGAATGCTGGGGCCACCTATCAACGCGCTATGGTTGCTTTGTTTCACGATATGATGCACAAGGAAATTGAGGTATACGTGGATGATATAGTGGCCAAGTCCAAAGAAGGAGAAAGTCATATGGCAGTGTTGCAAAAGTTATTTGAGAGACTCAGAAAGTACAAGTTGAGACTAAACCCAACAAAATGTGTCTTTGGTGCATCAACTGGAAAGTTACTTGGTTTTGTTGTTAGCAAGGAAGGGATCAAAGTGGACCCAGACAAAGTTAAAGCAATACAAGAGATGTCTGCTCCTAAGACCGAAAAGGAAGTGAGAGGTTTTCTCGGGAGGTTAAACTATATCGCTAGATTCATAGCCAACTTGACTAGCACCTGCGAGCCGATCTTCAAGTTACTAAATAAACAACAACCAGGAGAGTGGGATGAACATTGTCAGGAAGCTTTTGAGAAAATAAAAGCTTACCTGCAAAGTCCTCCTATTTTGGTGCCACCGACACCAGGGTGGCCGTTGATATTGTACCTCACGGTATTGCAGACATCCATGGGAGCAATGTTAGGACAACAGGATGAAACAAGAAAGAAAGAACAGGCCATCTACTACTTGAGTAAGAAGTTCAATGATTCTGAGTCCCGCTACATGGCAATCGAGAAAACTTGTTGTGCACTAGCATGGACGTCAAGAAGGTTGAGGCAGCACATGTTGTACTATACAACTTGGCTGATCTCAAGAATGGATCCAATAAAGTACATATTTGAAAGTCCTCATATATCAACACGAGTCTTTAAGTGGCAAGTGGTGCTTTCTGAGTTCGATATAAAACACATGACTCGAAAGTCTATCAAAGGGAGTGTAATTACAGATCACTTAGCTGAGAACCCGCTCAATTACGAGCAACCTGTAATGTCTGAATTCCCAGATGGAGATATTTTAGCAATTGAAGAAGAAGAGTCTGAGGAAGAAGACACATGGAAGATGTTCTTTGATGGAGCAGTTAACATGTATGGGAGCAGCATAGGAGCAGTGATCACTTCACCAAGTGGGAAGCAATACCCTGTCGCCATCAAGTTGGAGTTCGATTGCACCAATAATATCACAGAATATGAAGCGTGCACTTAAGGGTTGAAAGTTGCGATAGAATTGGGAGTGAAGGAATTACAAGTATATGGAGATGCAGCACTGATAATTTATCAAGTGAACGGGGAATGGCAGACTAAAGATCCAAAGTTGATTCCATACCAGAAATATTTGACGCAGTTGGTCGAGAAGTTTGAAGAGATCACCTTTTCGCACTTGACTCGGGATAAGAATCAATTCGCAGATGCTCTGGCTACTTTAGCTGTGATGACTAATCTGAATATTCATGCTAATGTGCAGCCCATCCGAGTAAGGGCACAGAGTGAACCGATTTATTGTTCTAATGTCGAGGAAGAAGAAGATGGTCAGCCCTGGTTCTATGTCATCAAGCAGTATATTAAGTGCAGAGAATAGCCATCAGGGGCAAATGAGACAAACAAAAAGACCATTCGTCGACTCTCCATGGCTTTCTTTTTGAATGGGGAGGTACTATACAAAAGGAATTATGATGGTACACTCCTCAGATGTGTAGAAGCTAAAGAGGCTCTCGCCATCTTAACA
This sequence comes from Ormosia emarginata, assembly GCA_029884605.1. Taxonomy (NCBI): domain Eukaryota; kingdom Viridiplantae; phylum Streptophyta; class Magnoliopsida; order Fabales; family Fabaceae; genus Ormosia; species Ormosia emarginata. The sequence goes on along the minus strand of JAQQTP010000056.1, from coordinate 4,579,232 downwards.
GAAGTTCATGAAGGGATTTGTGGAACACATGCCAATGGTATCATGATGGCTCGCCAAATCCTCCGATGTGGTTATTACTGGTCCACTATGGAATCTGATTGCATAGGATATGTTTGAAAGTGTCATAAATGCCAAGCTTACGCTAACCGCATTAATGCACCTCCTGTCCTATTGCATAATATGGTGGCACCCTGGCCTTTTTCAATGTGGGGAATCGATGTTATTAGGCCAATAAATCCAAAGGCTTCCAATGACCATCGGTTTATCCTGGTAGCAATTGATTACTTCACCAAGTGGGTAGAAGCTGCTTCCTATGCCAAGGTTACTCAAAAGGTTGTTCTCAAGTTCTTGAGGGAAAACATCATCTGTAGATATAGAATTCCAGAAAGGATTATCACAGACAATGCCCCTAATCTCAATAGCACCGAAATTAAGAACCTATGTGAGAGGTTTAAGATCAAGCATCACGATTCTGCTCCTTACAGATCTCAGATGAATGGTGCGGTAGAAGCAGCAAACAAGAATATCTAGAAGATAGTAACTAAAATGGTGGTCAACGACAAGGAATGGCATGAGATGCTCCCCTATGCTCTCCACGCTTATCGCACTAATATCCGATCTAGCACTGGGGCAACACCATTTTCCTTGGTATATGGAATGGAAGCAGTTTCCCCCATAGAGGTCGAAATCCCATCATTGAGAGTGTTGATGGAAGCCGAGTTAGAATAATCTGAGTGGGTAAAGACTCGGTATGAGCAGTTAAACATGATTGAAGAAAAGCGATTAAAAGCTATTTGTCATGGGCAACTGTATCAAAGAAGAATGGCAAGAGCTTTCTACAAGAAAGTTCGCCCTAGGGAGTTCCAAGCAGGCGACTTGGTTCTAAAGAAGAAACTCCCAAACCAAGAGGATGCCCAAGGTAAATGGGCACCGAGTTATGAAGGACCTTATGTTGTTAGGCAGGCATTCTCTGGAGGAGCCTTAATTTTGACAAATATAGATGGAAATGAATTGCCAAGACCAACAAATGCTGATGCTGTAAAAAAGTTCTATGCCTAAAAAAAAAGAAAAAAGAAGAAGAAAAAAGAGAGGAAAAAATATATAGCTCGTTAGGCCGGAAACCCACAAAGGCGACCTAAGCAAAAGTTAGGGTATTTAAACTGGGCAGAAGTTTAAAGTCGGCAAAGGTTCTCCTAAGAGGCGTATCCTGAGGGACCCACAGAGACAACATAAAGGAAACAAGAAAAACTGGGGCAATTTTTTTAGTGGTGATGAATTGGTATTACAAGCAAAACTGGGGCAAATTTAAGTAGAGAACAGTGGAAGAGAATTCGTGTCATTGGCAGTCGATGGTTGTAATATCCATCTGAGAATCAGGACCCATCTAATGAGAATGAAGGAATCCAAACTGGGGCAATTACCTTTCGCTTTGTCTTTGTGTCATCCTTTGTACTCTTTGTCATCTTCAATGCCTTTATGTGTTCGTGAACATTCAAATGAATGAGAATACCTTTCTCTTTCTTTTCTTTTCTCTTATTCTTCTTCTTTCTTTATTTTGTTTCTTTCTTACTTGTGAAATCATACAGTTTATCACAAAGCTTCGATAAAAGGGAATATGAATTCAATATCATTGATTTGACAAATTTAATGGCAATCCTCCAATTAACAAGTTAGGTCAAGAATGAGTAAGAAGAAAACTCTAGAAGATTGAACTTACTCCCCATGCAATCTGAGAGATCGTGTGCCTGATGAGCAAACTCAGAAGTGAAGCTACCCCAACGTTTGAAGGTCCCAAGGAATTTGAAACAAGTTGACGAACCCTAGTTTGCAAGAGCTTACGCCCGGGTTTGATGGATCAAAGTTTTTCGAGGAAGCACTTAGCATCGAGGATACAAGTGGAAGGTTTTTGACATGATATTTTTAATCTTTTTTGTGTTACAGGAATGAACACTACAATGTCTTTTCGTGTTCAAAAGACATTAAGCTGAAAGTGACGTCTCTGGCTTTTACGCCGAGCTTCACTATGGAAGAACAGACAAAGTTAAAAAAAAAGGGAGAGCAAAAAAAAGAAAAAGAAGAAATGTATTTTCGGGACGCCAGATACCCACCTTTTTTTAATTTTTGGGACGTCAGATGCCCACTGTCTTTTGACTTTCGGGACACCAGATGCCCATTGTCTTTTGTTTTCGGGACACCAGATACCCTTTGCTTTTTAATTTTTGGGACGCCAGATACCCACTGTTTTTAATTTTCAAGACGCCAGATACCCACTACTTTTTAATTTTTGGGACGCCAGATACCCACTGTTTTTTAATTTTCGGGACGCTAGATACCCACTGCTTTTAATTTTGGGACATCAGATACCCATTGTCTTTTAAATTCTGGGTCAAGCCCATTGCTTTTCTTTTAATTTTTGGGATGCCAGATACCCATTGCTTTTTAATTTTCGGGACGCTAGATACCCACTATTTTTTAATTTTCGAGACGTCAGATACCCACTGCTTTTAATTTTGGGACATCAGATACCCATTGTCTTTTAAATTCTTGGTCAAGCCCATTGTTTCTCTTTTAATTTTTGGGACACCAGATACCCATTGCTTTTAATTTTCAGGACGCCAGATATCCACTGTTTTTAATTTCAGGATACCAGATACCCATTGTCTTTTGAATGTCAGGCCAAGCCCGTTGCCTTTTTGCAATTCCAGGTCATCCAGCATTATTCCCAAAATATATATATATATCTTGATCAATAAATGTCAATTGAGCTGCGACAGCTTATTGATAATACAGTGACGTCTCTGGCTTTACGCTGAGCTTCACCTTGGTGGGATTAACGACGCTGCGACAGCTCATAAATCTCCATTTGAGCTCGCTAGTTGGCAATTAGCATCATTACATCACCGAACAAAATTTAAGTTCACATCTTTACTCGTTTCTTACGACAATGATAGGAAAAATTATAATTATTCCTATTATCTAGTAAGAAATAAGTAAAGAGGGCAGCTGTGAACACCCAATTTTGACCGGGTCCTTAAAACTTTTAATTTAGAAAATATAAAAATAAAAAGTAATAAAAGATTTTGTATTTATTTATTTTACCTTATTTTATTTTACACTCACTTCTTTAATTTCTGATCCAGAACAAGTACAGCCCAATGGAAATAATGTTTAGATCCATGTAGCTATTTGGCCCATTGGTTATTAAGTTGTAAAAAAAAAAAAAGAAGCTAACATTGCAGGAGCTAGCACTAGCCAAATGAACAAAGACAAAAGGAAAATGAAAAAACACATACAAGTTGAACCTGAAAGCAGGAACGTAGAAAGCCAAAGACAAAGCTGAACATAAGCAGTAGCCAAACAAGCAAGGCCAAACACTTAAGCCAAAAAGTCTTTAATGTAATTGACAGAAGGAAACCCTGAAGATGAAAACAACTACAAGGAGCTGCAGCCCCTACGTATGAGCAATCACAAGCAAACATGAATGTGCAAGCAAAACCAAAATAAAGACAAAACAAGTGAAGAGGAAAAGAAATGGTGCCGGCAGAGGCCTTCAAAAAGTTAATCATCAAAGAGGCAAAGAGTAGCTGCCCCTGAATAGCTGCCTACAACTCCTACAACGCTTACAAGTCATGCAAGGTCAACCATGAAAAAAAAAAGGAGAATTAAAGGAGATGGTACACGAAAATGGAAGGGTGCAGATGATGCAGGAGAAAGGAGAAAAGTCTTAAATTCAAAATTGGAGTGGAAAAGGACTACACCATCTGCTCTCAAGCCAAGGAAAATAGAGTGGAAAGAGACAACACAATTTGCCCTCACGCAGGCCAAGCCAAAAATTTTGTGTGCCTATATAACAGGGAGCTTCGTAGAAAAGGGGGTTAGTTTTTTTTAGTTTTTGGGGTGGTTACTATTTTTTGGCTAAGCTCTTGTTCACGTTTTTTTCTGCTTAGAAATTTAGAACTTACCTATCTGTGACTACTATCTTTTGCTTAGAAAGAAAGGAGAGAAGGGAGAAGAAGGTGGAGTGAATCTTGTAAACATAAACTGAGTGAGAGAAACTTTGTGTTTTTTCTGAGAATCAGAGGTATAACAATTCCCCTTTTTCATTATGCATCATGGTGTCGCCATTATTGTTTGCACTTGAATTGCTACATTTTTTTTCCCTCTTCATGTTCTGATTCTCTTACATTCAGCAACACACACTTCACAATCTACACTTCTACCTGAGAAAAACCCCAAACCCACCATTGCAAAATCAATCACAGCAGCACTCCCATAACTAAAACCAAGCATATTTACACCCAAAATAGTTCGCTACTCAAAAATAAAATTCCATCAGAATTCATGATTATAGTCGAATGATAAAAAAAAAACATAAACCACCCATTTTCTCCCCTAACCGTGCCAACCACCACTAATCCCACCATGGATGCCGTCCTCCACCGAGCTCCAACTCGAAACCAACCAGATCTGCGACAGAGGCTCCACCGTGAGAGCCACGAACCACCATGGATGCCGTCATCCACTGTCCTCCACACCCCGTAACCGGAGTTGCGCACGCTACGTGCCAGCATCGCCACGCGCCGCCACTCCTCTATCTTGGTCCACCGCTGGTCCCGTTCCAGCTTCCCCGATCTCTCTCTCACTCTCCCATTTCAGAGACTAAAAGTCTCTTGCGTTTTCAAGTTTTCAGAAGCTAAAAGCTTCTTTGTTTTTTTCGTTTACAGAGGCTTAAAGCCTCTGTTGTTGTTGCTTTTTTATTATATTTTTTTGCTTTAGGTAACCTTTCTTTAAAAAGAAAAATTAAAAAGAGGGGATAATATTGAAAGTGTTCTGACGGGTTGGGTTTTGTTTAATTCTCCTTTTTGTTTTATTTTTTTTTTTTCTTTGGGCTAGATTTTGGTTTTTGTTTTATTTGAGTTTTTTTTGTTATCCTGGGCTTTTCGTTTTGGGTTTCCTTTTGGGGTTGGGGTAGGATAGATTAAGTTATAATAATTTTATTTTTTGTAAGTTTATTTTTTAATCTAACACATAAAAAAGGGGTAATAAAAAAAATCATGTTTGTTTTTTTTTCTATTTGAGCTTTTGCTTAAACCATGTTACATGTTTATATTCATTTGTTTTTATTTTTATAATTAATTTATTTATTGCTAGTGAATTTTTTAATCATTTCTTTTTTTCTTAGAATAAAACGGGATTAGCTGAAATTTGTGACAGACTTGTTAATCTTTCTCTTTTTTTTTTGAATCATTTAAGTTGTGACAACTCGATGATTTGATTATTCTTTTTTTACACAAAATTAAATTTTCATAATTTATTTGTTTATTTAGTTTATCTTTAAATAAATGGGTAAAATAAATATTTTTAAAAGTTATAAAAATTTGCACAACTAATTTAAGGTAACCGTCTTAGGGCGGATGTATTAGAGTGTTTGTGGGATTAAGTCTCCACCCTTCCCTCGTGCATAATCAGACTCCCGAACCTGAGTTTTTTAATGCCGACCATCTTTTGGTTTTCCAATTTTTCTTAATAAAAATAAAATTGGTGGCGACTCCCTTAATATTTTGTAATTTAGGTCGTTATCCTGCCGCGATCCCGGTCGCGACATCAGTTCTGCGCAGTCGCAGAAATGAACTTAGTGCGGTCAAAGTCCTGGGGAGGAGATGGCTCCCTCTGCTGCCTACTACTCTCACCTTTAACTCGTTTAGGACTCATCAAGCAAATATAAACACTTGAAAAGATATGAGAAGGTCATAACTGAGCAATAGAATAGATATGACAATTAAAAGCAATAAAGTTTCTGGAAAAAATAAGGCAGGTGTCACGACATTGATTCTGGCGCCACGACATTTAAACAATTCCATTTAGTGCCACGACGTTCTGACATGCACCGCGGCATTCAATCAACTCATATCAACGTCGCGGCATCATGAACTCACGTTGCAGTATTCAAAGAAATTCAAAATATATGTTCCACGTATTTATAGATACAGATTTTTGTGTATCACACTGCGGTGTTGTGCAACACACGTCACGGAAACTCAAGGCACCAGCGCCCCGACATTTACTTCCTTGCACCGCAGCGTGACAACCTCAGGATGATAGGGTGCACAGGCAAAGAGTAGGATGCGACGTGATGTACTGGAGCTTGCCTTGCGATTCCTCATTCAGTGTAGGGCCTTTTCTTGCTTCAAATTGGTTTTTTTGGGACCATCCTGTAATTGAGAAATCAACCAGCCAAATAGAAATGTAATCAAGCTCAAACCAATCAAAGATTAGGAAGAATTAAAGCAAGATTAGAGAGGAAGACTTCAACATGGATTTTACATGAAAATAGGGCTAAAGTCTTCCAACAATGCTTAACAACAAGGACAAAGCAACCAATAAAGCATAGAGATAGGACACAAATAACTACATTCTATGAAGTTATCAGAGAAGCTTTGGACACCTTCCCTAGGAGAGGCTCACGGCCAAGGAGGCTTCTAGAGTAAGCTTCCACTTAACTTATTTTCTATCTTTCATCCTTAATTTCTATTTTCATCTTTCAAAAACCAAAAAAGCTACACACTTTCTCTCTCACTTTTTCTCTCATTTTCTATCTTGGGAGCTCATGGCTACCACCCCAAAATCCACCCTCCCACCTTCTTTAATTTTAACTAACTACATTTCTTGAATTCAAACCTCATTTGAAAACACTTCCATGTTGTGACCACCATATAGTTCATCCGTTTTCAAGTAGTTCCTTACACTAGGGTTTTGAAAGCTTTTAAGGTGAAATTCCTCCATCTTCACTTCTCTTTTATTTTCAAGTTCTAGACCATGATTTTGATCCATGGTCATTCTATTCTGAGCCTTAGATGTTGATTTTTGTGTGTTGTTTTTGTTTTCAAGAGCATCTTGGAAGTGGAAGTTTGATTAAAGAAAAACACCCAAAGAGTTCTTGGTCATCCTCTAAGGTAAGAGGGAGATTAACCTCATCAACCTAACATGGTGGTGAGGAACGAATTTGTATGTTGTAAGTGAAGGATCCATATGAGGATTCATTCACTTGGTTGTATGAATTTTTGGTGATTTTGTGATTATTTGCCCTATATGATTTTATGACTTAATAGTATACATGACCTTGGTTGAGTAGAAATTTTGATAACTGAAGTATGTTTTATGCTTGAACTCTTGTTGATGAGGATAAAAATTTTGGAATTTAAAGGCCTTAGGAGTCACAGCCAAGTGACTCTAAATAGGATATCCAAGGTAAACTTTTGTGTTGATTTGGAACTTAGATGTTTAGGTGAAAAGGAATTGGATTAAGGATTTATAATAATGAAAGAGAGATAGAACAAAATTTGGTCATTTAATAAAAGAGGGATTTCGGCTATTGAGTGGAAAATAAACTTGAAAGGGAAATTGAAAACTTAAGGTATTTTATCAAAGGCAAAGGAAAAGAATTTATTAAATTAACATAATGTGGATTTCCTTTTTGTGTTCTTTGTGAAAATATTGGGAAGTATTACCTAGAGGAGCCTAGTTAGAAAATATTGAAACTAAGGTTAAATTCTATATTAAACTTTGAAAGTTCCAAAATTAAGCTTAATAGTGTAATAAAAGTTTTACGTAATTTAAGTATGATGATTTTTGAACTTCGTGATTGAAAATAACAGTAGTGTGCTGTCGGGCTCTTAAATGGGATGCGGAGGTGTTGGTGACTGTTTGGCTCAATAGTATCTTATGTTTATGGAAATCATAATATTAATATGTGTGTATGCATTGAGTCATTGATCATGCATGGTAAAAGTCTGATAGACTTGTGGTAAGGTTGTATGCTTAGGACTTGAATTACACCTTAGTGCGGGTGCGAATTGCATAGTGTGGTTCACTTGTTGAACTTGGAGGTGTCAGGTTGCAGGTATCCCACAAGTGGCCAGTTGGTAGCTCTACTAGGCCGTGCTGACTGAGTAAAGCACCGACAATCTCGACTAGGCACTATTCTATTCATGATATGGTGTAGACTGTCTTGTATAAGTCAAGATGCGCAAATTGAGAAATTATAGTACTTGAATTGAAGCTGACGAGATACAGACATGTCTTTTGGTGTTGAATGGACTCTTTCTTCTCATTACAATAAGTGTACTTGTACCACCACAAATACCATTTAGAGATACATAGGAATAGCAAGTATGTGAAAACATGCAAAGTTATATAAAGAAGCACATTTAAGCACCACAGAAGATACTCTCCTACACGAGTTCATATCCAATGCTTACACATGAGTCTATCCTCCTTCACGAGGTTTCCACTCATTAATATAGGAATGCTTACATACTTGCTCTATGTAGTATTCCTATCACATATTCAACATCACTAGGTCCACACTAGCCCAGTGAACTAACATGCACTCTTAGCTCACTATATCTCACAAAGGAGCTAATCATGTCTCTAGGTTATCTTCATAGCTCAACCTTAGCTAATAACGAAAACAACTATCATTCATGCACCTTAAGCTTAACTTTCACCAAAGAAGCAACTCATGCATAATGATATACTAACTATGCTAAATAGCTCAGTATACTATGTGACACCCCAAATTTCCTAACTAGTTGACAGTAATTTTGACAGTTAACAGAATTCTACTGTTTAGTAATTTCTGTGTACTGTAAAATTATTTTGAGTATTTCATCAACATATTTGATCATTTTGAGTGATTTACTCTGTGTCAAGGAAATAATAATTTTCGAGCTGGAGAAAAATCTTTAAGTATTTATTTCTCTTGACTGTTAATTATTTTTAATAATCTGATTTGATTTTCATACGTTTTCTAATATTTGTGATTTTTGTGGATGATTATAAATTTTTATGGTTATCTGGTTGTTTTTGGGCTATTTGTGGGTCCTAGTGGTCCTACGTAGGCCTGGGGTGAGTCCCAAAACATGAAAATTTTTCTACGTATAGAAAAATTAATACTGTTTAGCTGGAGACAGGGGATCTTACTAAACCTGAATTCGGAAATAGTTTTAGAAATTTTATTGTACTGTGTTTTGTACTGTATTTAATTATCGGGTGATAAAAATACAGTAAATATATTCTTTCGTGGAGTTTTAGCAGATAAAAATAGAAATTATATTGCTTAAGTCAACAATAGTAGTTATGACAACTTTTGACGGACCAATAGGAAGCAAGTCTAATATTGAAGACTTCGATATCAACCGTTGATTTAATCAACGGTGTAGAATCGATCTAATAAAATGGCTATGACCATTTACAACCATTGAATTTAGATTTAAATCAAGGGTAGAGATTTGATCTTATAAAGTGGCTAGGACCATTTGTGATCGTTGGATTCGGATTAAATCAACGGTGGAGATGGATCAATTATGACCATTAGATTTGGATTTAATCAATGGTGGAGATTTGGTCTTCTAAAATGGTTATGACTAATTATGACCCTTGGATTGAAAGTAAAAAGGAGCAATCTTGACCCTTCATTTTTAGAGATGCATCTAATGGCTAGAATTTCAAGGAGAAAGATCTAATGGCCTAGATTAAGTCTTCTAATCAAAAGTCTACCTAAATCCTAACCATTGATCTAATCAATGGCTTAAATGGTGACTTGAAAAAGGTGACAACTTTGTTAGATGCAAGGAAGGAGGGGGGACGGTTTTATGCTTCATTTTGGAGCTAAAGAAAAGCTTTATGACCATTATTAGATGCCTTGGTCAATTATGCATCATTATTGATCATTTTGCACTCAAGGAGAATGCATGAAGAGGGGGGACGATTTTTATGTTTGTTTAGGAGCTAAAGCAAAGTTGAAGACCATTATTAGTTGTCTTAGTCATTTATTGATCATTCTTGATCATTTCTTTCAAGCAAGCTCTTAGAAAATTTTCTCTCCTTCTCCTCTAAGCAAGTTTCGGCCATAACCCTCAAATCTACCCTCCATCACTCAAAAATTTTATCCAACCTAGTTTCTTGAATCCTTACCTTATTCTAAGAACATCTCTAGTTATGAGTTTTCACTAAATCATTCATTTTGAGCTTCAAATCCAAGCTTCAAGTTTCTATCAAAAAGGGTAAAGTTCATATTTCTTCACCCAATCTTTTAGTTTTGATTTTCTAACCCATGCTTGAATCATGGTTTACCTATTCTTTTACTTGTTATTGATTTTAAGATTTGTTTATGATTTTTTAGGGATTTTCCAAGGAGCTCTACGAAATTTGTGGAAGGAAAACTAAGTGTTTTTACTTCATTCTTTACCTTAACCAAGTCTAAGAAGCCTTTCTTTCACAAAAAAAATCAAAAACTCCAACCTTGTTCTTCAAGAGGAATTTCGGTCATACCACCTAAAATCACCATCCAAGCTCTTTAATTTCATCCAACCATAGATCTTGAATCTATATGATTTTCTAAGCAACTTTCGTGTTGGAGACTTTCTCTAAAATCATTCATCTTCAACCTTGTTCTTCAAGCTAAAGATTGGAGCTTTATTGGTGAAGTTTGTTAATCTTCACTTTTCTTTTGATTTTCAAGGTTTTAAGCCATGTTTGATCCATGGTTTATCTTGTTCAAGCTTGATTTACTAATAAATATATGTTTATGTTTTGTATTTGAGAAGCCCTTGGTGGTGAAGGACTTGGAAAGAGAAGCAAAACAATGAGCTTTTGAGGATCTTCAAGAGGTAAGAGGGAGATTCATCTCACCAACCAAGTATGGTGATGAGAGATGGTTTGTGTATTTGATGGATGGTGAATCCATGTGAGGATTCATATCTATGGTTATGTAATAATTTATGGGTGTTTATGTGCTTTGATTATTTGCCTATGCTTGATATGCTTTGCATGATTTTATGGCTTATATGGTATGCTTATAACATGCAAGATGATAATATGGTATGCTTATAATATGCATGATGAGAATATGTTGAAATTATGTATATGTATGCCATGATGAGATGATGGAAAAGAAATCAATTTTTGGCTCCAATGGCCAAAGGAAGAGGGCTACGTTTTTTATACCCATGATGAAGGTTTATGTTGAAATTTTTCAAGAACAAGGGAATTAATTTTTGGTCCCTAGAAAATGGTGAATTTTGGTCAAGACACCTCAAAATAGGTGTTCACAAATTAATATTTTCATGAATGATAAAATTGGATGATTAGAAAAGCAAAGAAAATAAACAAAGGGTTTGTTTTTCACGAAGTAGTGTTCACAGTTTTTGAGAAGGATTTTTATTGATTTATTTTGTGTAAAAAGTTTCTAAGCATTTTACTAAATAAGAGTTTTAAATTAAAAGAACAATGAGTTGATGATTTTAAGGATTTGCAAAGAAAGTGAAAAATGAAAATGAACAAATGATTTGATTTCAAAGACCAAGTGCTCACGATTTTTGTTAAGGAATTTTTAATGGTTTTGTTTGTGTAAAATCATATTGACTTAGAAGGAAAATATTTGATGGTTTAAATAATCAAGTACCACGGTTTTGAAGGCTTATGAATGTCTTGATTTTATGAAATAAAGTGATTTTGGTATAAGGAATTTGGAAAGAGAATCAGAGTATTTTATCACTTGAGAAATGAATTTCAGTATGTAAATGGAACAGAGAGGTTCAAACACACCTCAATTTATTTTGAAGAGAATTGATTTGAGAAAAATGGAGAATATAATAGTTATTTGATGTTTTCTAACGTGTAACTCTTCTTTTGGGTTTTGGAGAGCGTTAGTAATTTTTAAAGTGAGAAACATTGATTTAATTCAATGGAATTGTGAATTTGTGGAATTTATTGCAAAAAGGATTTTCTTGAGTAAGAAAATGTGGAAAATAATGTGAGTAGTCATATTATTTTGAGAAAGATTGAAATGGAATTTTTGAAGGTTGATAAATATGTTCGTAATGGAATTATGGTGAAAAATGATTTACGTAACTTAAAAACGTGATTTGTAAGCTAAGCGATTTGAAAAATGTTTAAATATTTCCACGCGATTTGAAAAACGTTGAAATATTTCTACGCAACTTGGAAAGCGTTTAAATATTTTTACACGTTTGAGATATTGTTGAAAAATCGCTACGGGATTTAAAAATGGTGGAATATTTTTACGTGATTGAGAAAACGTTGAAAAATCACTACTTGATTTGAAAATGCAACGGAAATGTTGTAAAATTTTGAAAATGTAACAGAAATGTTGCGCGATTGTGAAAACACGATGAAAGTGTTTTGTGACTATGAAAACGCAATAATATGATTTCGCTGTAAAAAATATAGTATGATTACTGTTGGGCCAGTGTATGGACCTTGATTATGAGATAATGAAATTAAAACTGAGAATTGGCCAATATGTAGACCCTGAATATGAAAGTGTGAATTTTGCCTATGATTGGTATTGGTGCATTGAACATGCATTGGAAATGAGGAATTTTTCCTGTGATTGGCATTGGTGCATTGAACATGCATTGAAAAGATATGCATTGAGGCATATGATGATTTTGAATTAAACAAAAATTGATAGCTGATGCTATTGGGACCCTTGTGGTTGAAGAGGGAATGTGAATTGATAGTGAGGTCTATGATGGATCTTGGGGTGCGTCGAGGCGCGGCGGTCGACCAGTGGATATCTGTCTGTGGGCTACAGCTGGACCATATGCCACTTGGCGATGCAGTCTGTTGCAACGCATTGACGATACCCGACAAGAACACGATTCTTTTCAAAAGCTGGACATTTGTCTGTGGGCTAATCTGGAAGATTGTCTTTGGGCTAAGGCTGACAATTAACAGAGCATTCTTCTCGAAATTGTGAAAACCTCCATGGAGTAGGACATTGAGTCTACATGCATAACATATGCATAAATCTGAGTATCTATATCTGCATGATATAATAATTGAGGAATATTGGATGATGATGATGATAATCATGTTGATGGCATTATTGTGATTATTGTGTGATGATAATAATGTTAATGGCATGATGATGATAGTTGATTAATGTTGATGGTATGATATATCTGTATGATATGTTGTTTGTGTTATCTCTGTGCTACCATATTGGTATTGGCGTAGGTGATCTCACCTCTTTGTTATATTGTGTTGTTGTGCTTGTATTAGTAAAAACTATATAATAGATGGAACGAGTTGTCTTAGACATACGGGTGATAAATACTCTGAGATTGGAGACAACATCAGAGAATGACCATTCCAGATTTGATAGCGTGCAGTGTTGACATAGAACAGATGTCTGATGCATCCAGATGGATACAAGAAGGAATAAGTATGTTAAGTTTTCTCGTTAGTGTTGTACCGTGCTATTAAGTAGGACCCATGATGGGGTTTGCTACTGTTAAAAAAAAAAGGAGTCTGTTAGTTTTATATTTCTCTTTAAATTGTTAAATATTAATTACTGTCAATATTGTATATTGTATATTAGTAATACTTATGGATTTCAGTAAGGTTATGTTTCTGTCTTCAGCAAGAAAAGAAATTTTAAAACTCACATTTTTATAACTCAAACCTTTTATGAAATCATTTTTAGATTGGGAGTTGGTAGTCAGAAATGTGATGCCCTAAGGAGGGTGTTACATACTACACCTAGTACACCATATCATCATATCACAAGGGATATCACATGCTACAACATGTTACTCAAAAGACAAGACTCCTTCCTATAGTAATTCACCACCATTGGATTCACATGTCCTATTCTTTTACACATGCACTAGGTACTTATTGCCTCCACGAAATATCCCTAATAGTGTCTTAACTCACTAAAAAGCATGTATAAGGGATCCTAACTAATAGGAAACTTCATTTCAACATGATACATATCTTGACATTTTCTAGTTTGGTCACCTAGAAAGGTTGATTTTCATGAATGCACCAAATGTACATGCTAACTTCACAAATTCTAGAATTTTATAAGCAAATAGCCTTATCTCATATATTTCGAATGAAATAAACCTTATTTTATTTGACTTAGTGTAGTTGAAGTTATGCAACAAAATGCAGAAGCTGAAACAAGGCAACTAGTTATTTTACCAAAATCTGACCTTATTTTAAATTAAAATTGGGAACGCATGAAGAGTTCAAAATTATTGAAATTTTTACCTCTTATAGCCTTATATGTTAGCTTCAAAACACCATTGGTCTCATGTATTTTAAACCTTGGAAAAATATGTTATGCAATCTGGTTTAATATTTGTCAGTCTTCTTGTTTTTGAAGAATTTATCTCAAATTCAAATCGAAATTGGTGCTACTTAGGCTGTCCTAAAAATCTGAACTTTTTATTACATGAAATCTTATATCTTAGCTTTCCAATGAAACAAGAAGCAGGTTATTTCAATGACTACAACTCAAGTTATACTAGCAATACCACAAGCTATCAAAACTTGTTTTTCTGCAAAAATCAACCCTAACTTCAATCTAAAATTGGGATTTCGTTTAGCTTATGAAAATTCTAAAGTTTCAACTACTAAAATCTCAATCTCTCAGTTTCCAATCCTCATTCATGGGTTCTAAGTGATTTTCAATCCTAAACATGATCACTAATCATGTCGTGACTCTTATACACTAACTTATGCAAGCATGCATGGATTAAAGCATCAACCATAAACCTAAAAACTCAATTCTCAACTCATAACTCAAGTGGGTATAATGGATTCTAAGGGATCAAAACTAACACCATGCATCAAACAAGCTAATAACAAACTCATTTCAACCATAGAAGCAAGAATCAAACAACAAGAGTCACTAAAATCACTCAAACCCATTTTCCTTCATCAAGCAAAACTATACACCAAGATGAAGATGAGAAAGAGATAGATGATGTCAAGCACGCCTACCTCAAGCCTTGAAGATGGTAGTGGTTATGGAAGTTCCACGCTTCCCTTCCCTTTTTCTTTCCTCCTTCTTCTTCCTCTTCTTTCCCTTTCATTTTCTCTCTTTCCTTTTCTATGTTTTTCTGCCCTTGGCTACTGCTGCTTCTAAACATGAAAAAAGAGAGAAAACAAAAGAAAAAAGCCAAGAAAGTCAAAGAGAAAAGATGGTAACGGTGACTCATAAAGTCACTTAGATATTTTGCTAAAACTTTACATCTCTTAGGAATACTTTAATCTCACAGAATCAGGTTTTCTAACTTCCTTAGGTATTATGGAAAATCCTATGATTCATCTTAATCTTATTCTCATCATTTACATAATTTTTCATATCTGCTACAAGTCATAAGTCTCAATCTCAAATATAATAGATCTCAATCTAACATATTAATATCATAAGTCTCAATCGACCTAACTCAAACATAATAGGTATCAATCTCAAATAAACTAAACACCATAAGTTAATAAGTGCATAACAAATTAATAACTAACAAGTTTTACTAAGTCTGGAATAAACTAAATAAAGCTAGTCATAACTCAAACAACAAATTATTCTAACCAATCGAAGTCAATGTCATCACACATATCATATGTATTGACATAATCATTAACTTCACTCTCTATTTTTTTCATATACTCTTTATCACCTAAGTGGCTTTTTATTTTTAAAAAAATGTGTGGGTTGGTCGATTTTGGGTGGGTTGGACTACCCGACCCACACACTGCTGGTTGAAGCATTTTTTAACCCAACCTAACCTGTGAACCCAATACAACCCATAGTTTATAAGTTGAGTTAGGTCAAAATCTGCAAGTTTACGAGTTGACTCGACCTACTGAATACCCCTAATTCAAAGTATATTTACTTTACTTTATTTTGTATTCAAAAAGCAGTTTATAATCAATATTTAACTGCAAGAGTTTTGGAAAAACAAAGTGATTTTTCCTTGAAAAATCAACAAATTCAAACATGGTAGGAAGATATTTTATGTGTTGTGAGAGACCTATTCACTAATTAATGATAGATAAATGACTGATTTGGACGGACTTTAAAACATTATAAAACTTTCTCTAAAAGACAAAAAGTAATTTATGTTTGAACATAATATTTGAGAAATATATTATTATATGTTTATCAATTTATCCATGCTATAAAAAATGCAGTTAGGAAGAAAATTACAAAATGTGTTGTTTTAAATGTTTGAGCATTTTTTTTTTTGGGTCAAAAGCTCATCCAAATATATTCGAAATAATATATATATATATATATATATATATATATATATATATATATATATATATATATATTTGTTTGTTTTGAAAATTACTTTTTCATTAACACTACAATAAAAACACCAATTATCGTCAGCATATTTTTTGGCGAAATTGTGTTCACTAGTAAAACAAAGGAGAATATTAAAAAATATATAAAAAGTAAATTTCCAGAGGAAAAATTTGTCAAAAAATCATTAACTTTATTACAAAAAATAAAAAATTTCAATGTATCTACTAAAAAAAAAAGAAAGGAAACTGATGCAGTAGCTTTTCAAATTTTTTGGTGGATAAATTTTACCTAAAAATCCATCTAAAAAGGAATAGAAACTGATGCGACAACATTTCAAATTTCCTAGCAGATAAATTCAGCTGCAAAATTCATTAGAAATTAAATTATAACTACACTTGTGAAGTCATCTTACCCATTTCTCCTCTCTTCCTCTCTTCCCTTTCCTTCTCTAGCCACTCTCTCTCCCTCTCCAATCATTGCCTCTGCCTCTCCGATCACTCTTGATTTATGAAAGTGGTGTTTGCACAAGAAATACAACTACATAGCTTAATTATATATGATTTGTGCTACTTACCAATTTGCTATCCTCAACTTCACTACTTTGTTCAGCTAACAAAACAAATCATAGAGATCTTGAAAGACTTCATCAATGGTTGTCAAAGTTTATATTGTATATTTTTCTTTACATTTTTTTTTGGGTTTGATGCATTATTATTTTAACTATATTCTTCTTTATGCTTTGTAATGGCCGTATTGGTTTGTTTGATTGTTGGAGGTGTTTAAGTGGAATTTTGGTTTAGAGACTTAATAAAAATTCTAACAAACAAATAAATATATCGAAACGAATATGAGTTCAAAGTTATGTGGTAATCTCGACGTGAAAATGGTTTTAACAGTAAACAAAAAGGGATTTAAGAAATTTGAAATAAATAAGCAGAAAATGCAGAAAGAAAACTTTGAAAAGATTAAAGAAATGTAAAGAAACTTAGCAAGAACTTTAAGAATGTAGAAAATTAACTGAAAGCATGTAAATGGTTATAAGATTAAAGTGCAGAATTTAAATGGAAAAGCAGTAAAGAAAAACAGGTAAAAGTGCGAAGAGATGTAAAGGAAATTGAAAGGACGAGACTGAAAAGTAAAGAACTTCAAAAGAACATTGCATTAATTTTAAATGACGTGAAATGGAAAAGGGAAGGCATACTTGAGAAAAATCCTTTAATCTGCTCGAGTTGAGATATTAGGATTATGTATCAGCAAATAACCTCCCTATTTACATCGTGACTACTGATATTTATAGACATAATTAAAAATAACTAACACCCTAAAAGATCAACACGTTTGAGCGGTTTTTCCATCAGCAAGTATCCACTTTTCGATAGAACCAGCACTTAACTGCTTTTGACCAATTTTCGTCGACTCAATGTAATGTTTCTGTCGAATAATTC
The DNA here is from genome assembly GCA_029884605.1 of Ormosia emarginata. Classification (NCBI taxonomy): domain Eukaryota; kingdom Viridiplantae; phylum Streptophyta; class Magnoliopsida; order Fabales; family Fabaceae; genus Ormosia; species Ormosia emarginata. Next base: position 4,561,652 of record JAQQTP010000056.1, on the reverse strand, counting down.
TTCTTACTAACATCAATACCTTATAGCCACACTAGAATCTTCCTCTTATTCAATGCTACTATTGATTTCTCCGTTTAGCATTTCTGTAGGCTCAATACTTTGGAAAATTTCTTCAAAACCATCATCCAACCGACGAATTGCCAAATCTTTATTTTTACGCCCAACAGATGCCCCCCAAAAAATTTCTTTCGACGCCGACAGAAGAAAGAAAAATTTTTAATCAAAAATCCTTTATATATATTCAAATCCAATCAGAACCTTCCAACAGTACCTGAACAGCCATAATCAATCTTATCATAGCAATAAATAGCCGTTCCTAATAAATAGAGCTCATAATTACCCCTATTTTCTCTTGAAAAAAATAACTTTTTAAAATTCACGCGACTTTTCACCCCTTTATCACTATTTACCATCTTCAACCTCTCTCTCTCTTTACTATTCATCACCTTCAACCTTACCTTCGCCCGTTTTCTCTGCAAACTCTTGCTCTCTCCAATGGCTTCCAGCTCTCAAACTCCCAACGTGCCAACAACAGATTTGGGTAACCATGCGGTCATTCAAGACCCAGTTCTACAAAAGTCTGAACTTTGGCATTTTTCGAAGGTAATACTCCCCATTAACGACTCTCCATTTTCGTTGGATCCTCTGGCTACTTTCTTGGGCCTAGTTCTGCCCAAGGAATCTATTACTGATGAAATAAATTCCTTCTTCCCCTGTAAAAGTTCCCAAGAAGCTATCTTGGCTTCCCTTCCTTCCATTCTTATTAGCTACTTTGGAAAATCTGAAAGGTTGTTTAGGACTCCCCCTACCCATATTAATGGGTATCTTGAATGGCTTGACAGAGTTCAAGCTTCTAAAGAAAGTTTATGGAGGGAAATAGGGATTTTTTATTGCATTTAGCTTTCTCGTTATCCTATAAAAATGGATTCTTGCATACTGGGTGCCTCTTTCTTTTTCTGGAACAAAACCACCAACTTCTTCCAATTTTCCTATGGCATGATGGGTCCAACACTTTTCGACATATTTGCCATAACTGGTCTTCGACCAGATGGGGAAATCATTACGCCTATTCTTCAACCTTCAAACACTATTGACGTATATTCAAAAGCCCCAACTTCTTTTTCCTGCTTCATTAATTTTTATTCCCTTGAGTCAGGTCCTGTGACCGACGAAGAACACATAGCTTTTCTTCTCCTCTGGCTTTCAGCCTATGCTATAGGTTCTAAGTCGGTTCAAGTATCCAGATCCTTTCTTCAACTTGCCAACCTTCTTCATGAAGGTTGGCCACTAGCTCTTGGTCAATTTCTCCTTGCCAATCTCTATCTGAGTATAGGTGAAATTGTCCAAAGTATCAGGGTTCAAGTAAAGAAAACCAATTCTGGTGGTCCAATGTGGCTACTCCAGCTTTGGTTGAATGCCATACTGGGAGATTATTTAGTCGACTCTTCTCCTCCGACAGTCTCTCTTGCTACATATGGCAATAGACTTTGCCATGTAAAACATGAGAAAACCCACAAACAGAGCTTAGAAAATTTCATGTACTTTTTCAGTATTTTTCATTCCATCTCTTTTAGTACTGAAGACATATATTTTGCTCCTTTTGCCAACCATTCTTTTGGTCCCGAATGGTTCACTCGACCAATTCTTTCCGACGATCCTCTTACTCAGGCCGACAACGTTTCTGTCTGGTCGAATTTTCTTTGCCGACAAGTTCTGGTGGTTGGTCTCCCTGGTTCGACAGACAAATCTTTAGAGTTATATCTGCCAAACTCAGTAGCTCGACAATTGGGATTTTGTCAAGCTATTCCAGCACCTTTCTCTCATAAGGCTAAAGAAAACTTCATCAACGGCCACCTATAAAGCATGTCGGATCTTATTCGAGTAGCTTCAAAAAATAAAAGGCACAAGTATCACTTTAAGAACTCTGCATTCACCCCCTACAGAGGAGTTTCAAAAGATTTTGTCGATTGGTAGACTAAATATTATAGTCCTTACCATATCGATATTGAAATATGTCGAAGCCGTATTACTGAAACTCTGATTCCTGTGTAGGGTCAAGATCCTTCATCAAAAACTAAAGGTACACATATTCAAGATATCAAAGCTTTTGAAAAATATTACAAAATCAAGTGGGACTTCAGGTTTCCTAGCTTAATTGTTCGACATTGTGAAGAAGTCATAGCCAAGCTAAAATGAGCACACCAGGAAAAATGTTCTACCAATTTTCTCTCTGTTTCTATAAAAAACCCTTTAGCACGGCTTGAACCTTTTCAAATCCCTTTTCCAAAGCTAGTGCTTTTTCCTTGTGCTCGTTTCAGACTGGCCGACGAATTCCCAGGTAAACCTACAAGGACTGGTAAGTTCCCTATTTCAGATAGGATATATTCTGTGAGTAATATCTTTCTTACAAGAACTCCAGAAGTTAATTTTACTCGTCGGTTTGCCTTGTCGTTCGAACAATTTGTCAGGAATACCCGAGTCATCACTAAAATACCTGAAGGTATTTTTCTCTTTACATTTTGTTATTTTTAACTTTATACCTCATTTACTAAATACACTTTCCTTCTTGCAGTACTTCCATTGAAAAGACCTTCAGAATATAAGCAGTCTCAAGGAAGTGATGATGAAGAAGAAGATGAAACCACTTCTTTAAAAAAAAAGAAAAGCAAGAAGGCTCAAAAACCTCCTATTCCCAAGGCTTCAAAGGTCAAATCAGCTGCATCAATGCAATCAAAGAGTCCTTCGAAACACGAAGCTGCTAAATCAAAAACCCTCAAGGTATATATATACTTTTCCGACTATATATTAAGACTTGGTTTTTTAATTTTGTTCAAGTCTAAATTAATGTCTAATTCAGATTAGCGAATCTGCTCTTGCTACTTTGGTTTCTCCTGTCGAATCTTCAATCCTATCTCCAGAACATCCTCCAAAGGTATGCCTCATATTATTGTACATTCCTTAATACCATGCAACAATATCTCACCCCTTTTATCTTCACAGAAAAAGAAAAAGAAGACTCAAGCCACCATTTCTACTTCGAAGCCTCCTGTCGAAGAAACAGAAACCATTTTTCTTTCATCTGAGGTAAATTAATATACTTCTTTTGCTTAGATTTCTTGATTCCTACCAGTCATTTAACATTTGATTCTTTCATTTCAGAATCTGGAAGTTGATCAATCCACAGATCATCCTCCTGAACCAATTGTCGAACCAAGAACTAAAGAGCTAATTTGACAATCTCCAGAGGTAATGTTGATTGGGGTGAAATCCGCAAGTGTACGATTTCGTCGTCAAGTAATAAAAAGATCGAATCCACAGGGACTATGTCTATGAATACCAATTAATTAATTAATTCAATTAAATTAAACAAAAGGAATGTAATTGTGGAGTGATAAGAACGTAGTAACCAAACAGTTAAATAAATAAAAATTAAAATGCAAGGTTGAGATCAAAAGCAGAAATTGTTAAGGAAAAGATTTCAGATTCAAGAAAGCTTCCAGGATTGGGGTTAACCACAATGATACAAGACTCCTAATTGACAATCCTCTTATTAACACTTGAAATTCAATTGAAGGTGAATTACCCTAAATTAGTTAATGTTCCCTTTCAAGATACAAGAACCGTGCCCAATTAAACCAATTCCTACTCGTGGTAATTGAATCTAAATTGAACCCATTACGCTTTTGGGTAATTCATTAATCCTCGAAAGGCTAAACCTACTCTCGTGATTTAAACCTTAAGTTCAATTCTTATAGTTCCAACACCTAGGTTCACCTTTCAAGACGTCCCTAGATATCTATGAGATGCAAATAAGTGGCCAAAGAAATTCACATGAATAATCGCAATAAGGATTGAATCAACAACATTCAAGATTAATAAAAAGGGTAAACAATATCAATTAATCATCATCAATGTATCAAAGGGCATTGACCAATCCTAGAAACAAAAGGAACTACTCGTAGATGGAGAAGAAGAAACCGAAATCAAGTTCCAAGAACATCCAAACCCGTAATCCTAGAGAGAAGAGAGGAAGATGAAGATCAAGAGCCTCCAATGTGCCTCCTTCCAAACCAAATTCGAACCCTAATGTTGTCTTCAGAACATCTATATATACCCCATGGGTTAAAACTGGTTCAAGCCCATCAGAAAAGAGAAAAACGGACTTAAAAATCTGACACGCACACCGAACCACGGCCGTGGTGGGTACCACGGCCAGGCCGTGGTTAGTTCTGGACTCAGACATTTCAACCAAACTCTCAACCATGGCCGTGGTGGCCACCACGGCCAGGCCGTGGCTGTCTCTGGACTTCCCCTTTTGCTTTTTCACGTAGCTGCTCGATCCATGGCCGTGGTTCAGGCCACGGGCAGGCCGTGGAACTCTCTGGAATGAGCTTTTTATCCCAATTTGCTACCCTTTAAGCTCCAACTTCAATTGTGCAAGCTTTCCATCCATTTCAAGGCCAATTAAGCACCAATCCTGCACAATAACACCAAAAACATCGCAGTTATCCGAACTAAAGGGAAAAACAAACAAAAAGGGAAACTAAAATGCCTAGAATGTATAAAAATGCATGCAAACACATGAACAAAATATGATGTTATTTCACACACATCAAAATACCCCCAAGCTTAAGATTTTGCTTGTCCCCAAGCAATAACTAAGACCAACTAAGAAATTGGATTATGAGACAATAATGAATGAGGAACCCGAGAAAACATCTAACCAAGCAATAGGCAAAGACAAACCAAGAAATAGAGAGGTAATCAAAATCAAGTCCAATTAGAGGCTAAAGTTCTCAGAAATCATGCTTCTCACTAAATTAGGATCACTCAACTAACACACTCAAAGTGTTTAAGGATGAAGACAATGCGCTCAATATTCCTCAAAGAAAATGCACTTCCATAAGCTTGATAAGAAACCAAATTTCCACTAATAATCAGCATGAATGCAAGAATCAAAAGGTCTTTCAAGGGATATAATGGGGCCATGGGAATGATGTCAGGAAGGATAAAGAAAGGAAGGTATGCACAAAGGGCTAACAACATTTTCAATAAGCACAAGAAACCTAATAGAACATACATGGAGCAAAGACAGTTTTTAATCAAGGCATAATTCCACATTTTCTCCCTTTCTTTTCAAGCTTTCATCTCAAGCTTCTCTTTTATTTTGTTTTCCCTTTTTCCTCATTTTTTTTTAGAGGGGAGAGACCTCATTTTCAAAACACATGATTCCCAATACAACATTCAAACTCAGATTGCTCCATTCAATATTCTAAATGATCACCGACAATGTATCATCATAGGCATCAAGAAAACAATTATACAATAAGCTCAAAATGGGCAACTAGTGGATGAAAGTGTAACAAATTCAAAAGGCCAGAAAAATACCTAAGATGCCTTAATCACATTCAAGCATGCAAACCAAGATTTCACCTCAAAATGGTTTCAAATCAAGTTCTAGAGCACAAAATCAATGAGGAATGACCACTCAAAGACAAAGAATGGGATGAAAAATCATATAGTGAATAAATCCCATACAAGCTCAAAACTCACTTTTAGAGGTTCAAAAATCAATGAGAAGCACAAATTCAGAGAACATATGCTAATTATCAACTATCAAGAAATCACCTCCACTATCAATTAAAGATAATGCCTGTTGCCTACCACAAGAATCAATAAATTGGGTTCCAAATCAATTATCATCTCAAAATCCCCAAAAGAGAGGGGACAAGGTTCAACCAAAAAGCATAAATATAAGATGGTGTGAAAATGCAACAAGAAAATGCAATGCAAAATGAGATATGGGAATGCATGATAATGAAGATAAAAATAAAAATGAAAAATAAATACCCCCAAGCTTAGACCTTACATTGTCCCCAATGTAAAATCTAAAACTATGGAAGGAATAAATGAAAAGTGTAACACCCTCCCTAGGATATCACATGTCTGACTCCCGACTCAAAATCTGTAAAGAAGTTCACACAAGGTTTGAGTTATAAAAAGATGGGTTTTAAAATTTCTTTGTTTACTGAAACATAAACTTACTGAAATTCATAAGTATTACTGAAAATATATTTAAACTGATTAATATACAATATTGACACCAATTAATATTTCACAATTTAAAGAGAAATACAAAACTAACAGACTCTTTTTTTTTTAATAGTAGCAAACCCCATGACGGGTCCTACTAAATAGCACGGTATAACACTAACGATAAAACTTAACATACTCATTCCTTATCTTGTATCCAAATTTGTTGCATCGAACTCTACTCCTTGTCTACTCGAACACCTTTGAACTTGAGACAACCATTCTTCAATGTTTTCATCAATCTCTGAGTATCCATCGCCTCAGTTATGTCTAAGACAACTCGATCCTTCTATTATTTAATTTTAACAATACAGACACAAAGAAAAACAACATAACACAGAGGTGAGATCACCTACGCCAATACCAACATGGCAGCACAGAGATAACACAAACAACAATATCATACAGGGATATCATACCAAATTTCCAATAATATATTCAATATTAATCAACTATCATCATCCAATCATATATCAATCCAAGTATTCAAAACAGTTGTCATAGCCAATATTCCTCAATTAATATATCATACAGATATAAGTGTTCAAATTATGCATGTACACAAGACTCGATTTCCTACTCCATGGAGCTAAACTCTGGTCGGAGAAATGATCGAAAAGACCTGCCGGTACCACGTGCCTCAGACCACGTGCTTTAATTCTTATTTCAATTTTTGCACATCTAGCACATACACGACAGTCTTTATCAGATCTTGATTAAGAATAGTGTCTCGGTCAGGATCATCGGTGTGTTGCATCGGTCTAACCTACGGGAAGAAGCGTGACCAACCACCCGTGTAGGCAACCCGCACCCCGATGCCCCCAAGGTCAACAAGTGACTTACACTACGCATATCGCACCCACTCAAGAGGTGTGTTTCTCCTAGGCAATCAGCCATATCCAGTCCTCATCGGACCATTCCAATGCATGTATAATGCACCAAATCCAATTATAGACAAATATGTCATTTTCTCACAAACAGTGTATGGACACTTGGTTCAACAATAATCATATCAGTACTTTCAACAATGAAAATCATGTTATCACGTTTTCATAGTTGTAAAACACTTTTACCGTATTTTCACAATCTCGTAACATTTCATTACGTTTTCACAATCCAAAACTTTTCTCAATGTCTTCACAATACCATAACACTTCTTTTATATTTTCACAATACCGTAACACTTTTGTTACGTTTTTTTAAAATTCCAAAACGTTTTATTACGTTTTTACAATACCGTAACACTAATTATTACGTTTACAAAATTTCGTAACATTTCTATTACATTTTCAAAATGTTGCAACTCTTCTGTTGCACTTTTAAACCACGTACTAATTTTTAACGTTTTTCTTAATCGCGTAAAAACATACGTTTCTCAAATCGCATAGTATTTTTCCACTGTTTCAAAATCACGTAACTTAAAAATCATTCTTTTACGTCACGTAAATCATTTTTCATCATTCTCAAAATATTTAAAACACTTTCCAAATCACATAACGATTTTCCTTCATTTTCACAATCACGTAAAAATAATTCATCAATTTTCAATCACGTAGTTATTTTTCAATAGTAGTTCAAATTACGTAAAATATTTAAACATAATTCAAATCGCGTAGAAATGTTTCAACGTATTTAAAATCGCGTAGAAATATTTTAACGTATTCCAAATCATTTTTAAGATTCGTAAAATATTTTTCAACAATTTACAATCACGTAAAATATTCCTCAATATTCCAAACATTATTTTGGACTTAAATAAATCGATATTATTTTCAACACATTTTTCAAATTACGTAACTTAAAAATCACGTTTTTAAGATACGTAAAACATTTTTCATCACAATTTTATTACGTAAAAATATTTCTTAACCTTCAAACATTTTATTTTTTACACTTTCTTACTCAAGAAAATCTTTTTCCACATTTCTTTACTCAAGAAATCACTTTCCAAAATATATACCACAAAAATCACTTTTTCATTGATATAAATCAACGTTTCAAAACTTAACATTTTCTAATGTATTTCAAAACTCGAAAATCAATTATACGTTAGTAAATTTTTAAAACACCATTATATTCTTCATTTTTCCCAAATCATCTTTCAAACACAATCTTCTTCAAAATAAATTGAAGTTCAAAAATATTTTTAACCTTTCTTTGTCTTTCGTTTACAAAACTCAATTTTCTCAAGTGATTAAAAAGCTCTGATTTCCTTTTCAAATTCCTTGTATTAAATCAAGTTACGTTTCCACTTTGAAAATCATTTTGTTCATAAAAATCAAGGCATTACAAGCCTTCAAAAATGTAGAAATGACTATTGAAACCATCAAATGTTTTTCCTTCTAAATTGATATGGTTTTACACAAACAAAACCATTAAAATTTTGTTTCCAAACTGAAATACCAATGGTTATAAAACCAAACCCATTTGTTCAAATTCATTTTTTACTTTCTTTGCAAATCATTTTTTTCACTTTCTTTACAAATCCTTTTTCACTTTCTTTGCAAATCCTTAAAATCATCATTGCTATTTTCATTTAAATCTCATGTTTTGTAAAATACTTAGAAACTTTTTACACAAAATAAATCAATAAAAATCCTTCTAAAATCGTATTCATGTACTCTTTGAAAAATAAATTCTTTGTTTATTTTTCTTACTTTTCTAAACATCCATTTTCATCATTCAAGAAAATATTAATTTTATGAACACCTATCTTGAGGTGTCTTGTTCGAAATCCACCATGTTCTAAGTACTCAAAAATCAATTCTTTTGTTCTTGAAAATTTTCAACATGAACCCTAATCAAGGGCATCAAAACCGTAGCTCTTCCTTGGCTATTGGAGCCAAAAATCAATTTCCTTTCCACCATCAAGTCATGGCATATACATATATATTTCATCATAAATAATATAAGCATACCATCAAAGCCATAAAAGCATGTATATCATATCAAGCATATCATCAAAGCTATAAAATCATGCAAAGCATATCAAGCATAGAAAATTAATCAAAGCTCATAAACACCCACAAATTAATTACATGACCATGGATATGAATCCTCACATGGATTCCACATCCATCAAATAAAATACCATCTCTCACCACCATGCTTGGTTGGTGAGATGGATCTCCTCTTACCTCTTGAAGATCCTCCAAAGCTTCTTGATTTGTTTCTTTTTCCAAGTCCTTCACCACCAAGGGCTTCTCAAATACAAAACAAAACACAAGTTAGTTAACATATCAAGCTTGATTAAGAGGAACCATGGATCAAACATGGTTTAGATCATGAAAAAGAGAGAAGAAAATGAAGTTTCCTTATACTTCACCTCAAAAACCTTAGAATTTGCTCTTGGAAAAACTTCTTGAAAATGAATGATTTAGAGAAAGTCTCCAACATGAAAGTTGCTTAGAACAAGGTAAGGATTCAAGAAATATGGTTGGTTGAAATTAAGAGTGATGGAAGCCATACTTAGGAGTCATGACCGAATCCACCAAGGAGAGAAAAGAGAGAAAATTATCTAAGAGCTTCAATCTTTAGCTTAAAGAATAAGGTTGAAGATGAGTGATTTAGAGAAAGTCTTCAACATGAAAATTGCTTAGAATATCATGTAGATTCAAGATCTATGGTTGGATGAAATTAAAAGAGATTGGATGGTGATTTTAGGGTAGATAACCGAATGATATCTCTTGAAGAACAAAGATGAAATTTTTGATTTTTGATAGAAACTTGAAGCTTGAATTTGAAGATCAAGATGAATGATTTTGGAAAAACTCATAACTAGAGATGTTCTTAGAATGATGTAAGGATTCAAGAAATAAGGTTGGATGAAATTAAAAATGATGGAAGGTGCTTCTTGGAGAGCTTGGCGAAACTAGCTCATAGGAGGATGGAGAGAAAATGTTCAATGAAGTCTTAGGCTTTTTGGAGGAAACAAAGATGAATTATGATAGCAAATGAATGAAATGTTTTTTGGCCCCTTCCTCCTATGCATTGCCGTAGAGTGAAGAGAGAAAAGAATGATAGGAAATGAATTAATTTTAGTCTCCTTCCAAGAAATTTCCTAAGGAAGAAAACAAGGCAACCATGTAGCATAATTGACTAAAGTCTTCAATTATGGTTAGAAGATGACCAAGTATTATTTTGTGTCATCCAAAATTGATGCATAGCCGTGGAGTGTGATGGAAAAATTGAAAGAAAGGTGATAATGCATGAAACATTGATCAAGACTTCTAACAATGACATAAAGCATTAAATTAATGCATTTGAATTTTTTTTTTCTTTGTCTTCTAACAAGCCAAAACCGTCCCCCTCCTTGCATTACATGTCATCTTTTTCAAGCCATTATTTGAAGCATTTCTAGCTATTGATTAATTCAATGGTTAAGATTTAGGTAGATTTTTAATTTTAGAAGACTAAATCTAGGCCATTGGATTTTTCTCCTTTAAATTCTAGTCCTTAGATGTGTCTCCAAAATTAAGGGTCAAGATTGCTTCTTCAAACTTTAAATCCAAGGGTCCTAATTAGTCTTTGCTACTTTAGAAGACCAAATCTCTACCCTTGATTAATTCTTCATCCAATGGTCATAAATGGTCTTTGTTACTTTTTAAGATTAAATCTCCACCCTTGATTTAATCTAAATCCAATGGTTATAAATGGTCTTTGTCATTTTTTTCAAGACCAATTCTACACCTTTGATTACATCTATGGTTGATATCAAAGCCTTCCTAACTAAGCTTATTCTCACACCATTGATTAAATCAATGGTTATTATCCAAGCGCTTTATTAAGTTTGTTTCTTAACCTTTGATTAAATCAATGGTTAATATTCAAACTAAGTATTCTTATCCAAGGGTATAGATCAAGTCAAGCTCTCTTTGTTGACTACGCAATATAATATTTATTCTCAGTATCCTACAAATAATATTTTTACTTGTATTTTTATCATCCGATAATTAAATACGAAGATAAAATACAAGATACTGAAATTTTCTAAAACTGCTTCCTGGATTTAGGTTTAGTAAGATCCTCCCGTCTCCGTCCTAAACAGTACAAATTTTTCTATGCGTAGAAAAATTTTTGCTTTATGGACCCACCTGGCCCACGTATGGCCACTTGGGCCCACATACCCACTTCTATGGGGCCACAGAGATAGGAAAAATTTCAAAATCATCCATAAAATCACAAAAATTATAAAATGCACAAATATCAAATCGACACGTAAAATAATTACCTAACGGTAAAAATTAAATTACGTAAAGTTTTCCCCGCCCCGAAAATTTTTATTTTCCTGACACGGAGTAAATCACTCAAAACGATGAAATACGCTGACGGAATAAACAAAATAATTTTACAGTGCACAGAAATTACTAAACAGTAAAATTTTGTTAACTGTCAAAATTACTGTTTAAGAGATACAGAAATTTGGGGTGTTACAAAAAGAACTCACTGCGGTGGTGGAAAAAGGAGACGTGTAGCCATGAACTCGAACATCCGGTCTAAAACTTCATTTTTTTTTGTGGCCGACAGCTATATACATCCCCCTACAAAGGCTCCGAACTCAGGGAGGCACCAAAGCCGACTCAACAATAGCTAACTAAGAAACAAAAATAAAAAAAGTGTTAATCAATAAAAATAAGAAAATAAAGGAAAAGAGATAGAATGTTAGGTTGCCTCCCAAGAAGCACTAAGTTATAGTCATTAGCTTGACTGTGAGTTTGTTCTATGCTCAGGTGATGTCAATAGAGTGGTACTCAGTCCCCACTCCATCTTCATAGTGTTGCACTCTCTGGCCGTTTATTAGAAATGTCTTCTGGCCTTCTATCTTCACCTCAAGCACACCATAGGATAAGACTCGAACAATCTCATATGGTCCAGACCATTTCGACCACAACTTACCTGGACAGAAATGTAGAAGCGAGTTATCAACAAGAACTTTATCCCCTGGTTTAAATTCACGCTTCTTGACACATTTGTCATCCCGCTTCTTTGGTCCTTTCTTGCAGGGCTTGACCTTCTCGAACTTGGAAGCAACCTTGGGCAAGGTCTCCTCTAATACAGCATGAGTCACAGATTCCTGCATATCTAAAAGTACAACTTTGTCCACATCATCAGTAGCATCTATGCGATTACATGAATTAGAGGAATTAAGATTTTTTTCAGAATTGAAAACATTAAAAACTACTTCCTCATTATTCAATCGCAAAGTCAATTTCCCTTCGTGGACATCAATAATTGCCCTTCTAGTGGCGAGGAATGGTCGCCCAAGTATGAGCGGCATTTTAGCATCTTCTTCCATGTCAAGCACAACAAAATCAATAGGTATAAAAAACTTACCCACTCTAATAGGAACATCTTCCAAGATGCCAACGGGGTACTTGACGGACCGATCCGCCAACTGGAGGGAAATAGTTGTGGGTTTCAGCTCACCCACCTCTAACTTCTTGCACACAGAAAGGGGCATAAGACTGACACTAGCCCCCAAGTCACACAGAGCTTTATCAAAATTTGTGTCACCAATCAAACAGGGAATAGAGAAGCTACCTGGATCTTTTAGCTTAGGAGGCAATTTATTTTGAATTAAAGCACTACACTCCTCAGTTAAAGCTACGGTCTCATATTCATCAAGCTTTCTCTTATTAGACAAAATGTCCTTAAGAAACTTAGCATAGGTAGGCATTTGTTTCAACGCCTCAGTGAAGGGTACATTAATGTACAATTTCTTAAGGACCTCTAGGAACTTCCCAAATTGCATATCTAGCTTGGCCTTAGCCAATCTTTGAGGGAATGACACTGGGGGTTGGTATGGTTCAGGGGGTACATACTTAGACACCTTTTCATTAATTTCCTCTTCCTCTAAGGGTTGTGTCTTAGTGTCTTTTTCCTCATTCCCCTCATCTTTGTCACTAACCTCCTTATCCTTGGGATCCTCTAGGTTCTTACCACTTCTCAAACTAACAGACATGCAGTGTTCATTACCTCGATTCATTTCAGGCTGACCAGGAAATTTACCTTGTTGCCTATGTGAAGTGCCTGCAAGTTGGGCAATTTAAGTTTCTAACAATTTATTATGAATGGCCAAATTTTCAACTTTAGATGACAACTCTCTAATGGCCTCAGTCACAACTTGCCCATGTTGCCTAAACTGCTCATTTTGCTTAGCTTGACTCTCAACAAAATTCTCAAGAAGAGACTCAAGTTTAGAGTTTTGTACCTGTTGGAGTCCAAAAAAGGGTTTAGCACTACCTTGCCCTGCTTGGTGTTGACTATTCCGGTAGGAGAAGTTGGGATGTGACTTCCAACCGGGGTTGTAAGTTTGAGAATATGGATCATTCCTCCCTTTTTGGTTGAAGTCATGGAAATTGTGGCATGATTCCACTTGCTCCACCGGTGCACCTTGTGAGGAGCCAATTCCAACTTGGCATTCAACACCTATGTGTCCCTGTGCTCCACAAATCTCACAAAAATTATTAGAGGCACCTATGGCATTTACATGAGCCTTTTCAAGCATGTCAAAACGTTTATTCAAAGAATCAAATTTTGACATAATTAAATCAACTCCGTCTACCTCAAACTTACCTCCCGAGAGTTTTCTCGGGTTATTACCTCTTTCATTTGCCCATTGGTGATGATTTGTGGCAACACTCTCAATGATCTCATAAGCTTCTATCAGTCTTCTATTCATCAAAGCTTTACCAGCTGCGGAGTCTAGAGACACCTTCGAAGAATATTCTAGCCCATTATAGAAGGTGTGGACGATTAACCATTTTTCTAACCCATGGTGTGGGCAGGCTTCCAGCAAAGCCTTATATCTATCCCAAGCTTCCGACAATGATTCACCATCTTTCTGAACAAAGCTTGTGATTGGGTCCTCAGATGAGCAGTCTTGGATGGTGGAAAGAATTTGTTCAAGAAAGTTTGCTCCAATTGGTCCCAAGAAGTGATGGTCTCAGCGGGAATTGACCTCAACTAAGCCCTAGCTCTATCTCTCAATGATAATAAAAATAGGCGAAGGTGAATAGCATCAACAGAGGCACCTTCAATCTTGAGGGTCTCACGAATTCCAAGAACATATCCACATGATCGTTTGGGTCCTCGATGGCAATCCTCCAAACCGGTTCTGCCTTATCATGGTGAGTAAAGCGGTGGTATGGTGAACTGCCTAGCTTCAATGTCCGGCCGAGCAATTCCGGAACGCAAACCCCGAGCATTAGGGGCTGCATACTCTTTAAGAGGTCTATTATCGGCAGTGCAGCCATGACAAGCGTTGGCTCAAGTCTATCTCTTGCTCTTTGGCTTTGTTGTCTTCTCCTTCGCGCGGGGTTCTTTCAATTTCGGGATCGCTTCTTCAAGAGTCCCAAAACATATAGTTCTTCGCATAAACAAGAGAATTACTGTAGGCACTCAAAGAGAAAACAAGAAAGTAGTAAAAAGGTTTAAAATAATTAAATAAAAAATTTAACGATATTCAAGAAGAACACAACACTAAGAATCGCGCCAAAAACTTGATTGGGGTGAAATCCGCAAGTGTATGGTTTCGTCGTCAAGTAATAAAAAGATCGAATCCACAGGGACTATGTCTATGAATACTAATTAATTAATTAATTAAATTAAATTAAACAAAAGGAATGTAATTGTGGAGTGATAAGAACGTAGTAACCAAACAGCTTAAATAAATAAAAATTAAAATGCAAGGTTGAGATCAAAAGCGAGAAATTGTTAAGGAAAAGATTTCATTCAAGAAAGCTTCCAGGATTGGGGTTAACCACAATGATACAAGACTCCTAATTGACAATCCTCTTATTAACACTTGAAATTCAATTGAAGGTGAATTACCCTAAATTAGTTAATGTTCCCTTTCAAGATACAAGAACCGTGCCCAATTAAACCAATTCCTACTCTCGTGGTAATTGAATCTAAATTGAACCCATTACGCTTTTTGGTAATTCATTAATCCTCGAAAGGTTAAACCTACTCTCGTGATTTAAACCTTAAGTTCAATTCTTATAGTTCCAACACCTAGGTTCACCTTTCAGTACGTCCCTAGATATCTATGAGATGCAAATAAGTGGCCAGCAAATTCACATGAATAATCGCAATAAGGATTGAATCAACAACATTCAAGATTAATAAAAGGGGTAAACAATATCAATTAATCATCATCAAAGTATCAAAAGGCATTGCCCAATCCTAGAAACAAAAAGAACTACTCAGACATGGAGAAGAAGAAACTAGAAATCAAGTTCCAAGAACATCCAAACCCGTAATCCTAGAGAGAAGAAAGGAAGATGAAGATCAAGAGCCTCCAATGTGCCTCCTTCCAAACCAAATTCGAACCCTAATGTTGTCTTCAGAACATCTATATATACCCCATGGGTTAAAACAGGTTCAAGCCCATCAGAAAAGAGAAAAACGGACTTAAAAATCTGACACGCGCACTGAACCACGGCCGTGGTGGGTACCACGGCCAGGCCGTGGTCAGTTCTGGACTCAGACATTTCAACCAAACTCTCAACCACGACCGTGGTGGCCACCACGGCTAGGCCGTGGTTGTCTCTGGACTTCCCCTTTTGCTTTTTCACGTAGCTGCTCGATCCATGGCCATGGTTCAGGCCACGGGCAGGCCGTGGTGGCCATCCGATAATTAAATACAGTACAAAACACAGTACAAGAAATTTTCTAAAACTGTTTCTGGATTCAGGTTTAGTAAGATCCCCTGTCTCCGTCTAAACAGTACAAATTTTTCTATGCGTATAAAAATTTTTCACTTTGCGGGACCCACCTGGGTCCACGTATGGCCACCTGGGCCCACATACCCCTCGTGGGGCCCACAAACCATAAAAATTCATAATCATCCACAAAAATCACAAAAAATTAGAAAACGCACAAATATCAAATCAGATTACGTAAAATAATTACCTGACGGTAAAAATTAAATTACGTAACGTTTTCCCCGGCCGCCCGAAAATTTTTATTTTCCTCACACGGAGTAAATCACTCAAAACGATCAAATAAGTTGACGGAATAAACAAAATAATTTTACAGTGCACAGAAATTACTAATCAGTAAAATTCAGTTAACTGTCAAAATTACTGTTTAAGATATTGGAAATTTTGGGGTGTTACAATTCTCCCCCTCTAAAAAGAAATTTCGTCCTCGAAATTTGATGAACGTGATTTCACATCTAAGGATGTGAACATTACTCTTTTAGCTTTTCTCCAGTCTTCATGTTGCATCTTCCTTAACGTCTTTACATACTATTCTAGCCAACAAAACTTTTTTTTTTGCTTGACGTTCAACTTCTCCTGTTCAAATGGATATCTCAAATTCTTAGTTACTGAAGATGTTAAATGTTACTCCAGAAAGAAAGTAGTTTCCATATTTCTGATACCAATACAACGGTTATCAATCTTCATTCATGCCCAGAATAGTTTTTCTTAGATAATTTCTAACTAATGTAATGTCTTACTTAAAATTTTCTTATTCCCGTATCTCTATATATATATTCTAGATTTTGCTTGTAACAGGAAATGTCTCTCTAGCTGAATTCTCCTTTCAACCAACTAATTCTTAATCCAATAGTCTGCATACCAACTAATGTAACCAACTAATGTAACGCACTAATGTAACGCATCACAGTACTATGGATTTCCGTTATTGTTTTTGATGATTTTTTTTTCCTTGAAGAAATAGTTTCAACTTTCGAAGAATCCACCACGCTTCCGCTGCACCATTCTGATACTGCGACATGGTTATAGATAGGAATATCCTTTCTTGCAATATATTCCTTCTTTCTTTTCCTGTCTTACAATTGCAATACATGAAAGGAAATTACGAGGCTCAGAAAGAAAAGGTAGCGAAATTATCTGATATGTTACTAGACATATCCAATAAGAATTTGATTTTTCCTGATATGAGTTTTTTTTTGTTCTGGAATACTAGCATTTTACTGAGATAATCTCATAGGATATGGTTGGAAAATAACCAATCCATTTTCAAAGATCACATCTATTTATGAAAGAGGTAAACAGATCAAACTCACACAAATATTTGACCCGCAACAACAATTTGAATAATTTGAATAGCTCGATCGGCTAAGAATAGGTACAGAAGTAATCAAATCAGAGGTTTACGAATAACTCTAACATATAATTGATCTACTCAATCATATGCCGTAAAGATTAGGTTATTCATAGAAATATTCAGTATGGTCTATAGAATTAGCTCCAATAACAAAATCTCCCTTGTTTAAATCTTTCGTTCAGAACATTCCCGTTCCATTCAACGTCTCAATTCTCTCTACTATCCGAGATTTTACTAACAGAAAATTCTATTTTTAATGGAATATAATTTATGGAAATGTGTCCAAACTTTCCACACTTAAAACAAAGTGTTTCCTTGAACATCCAATCTTTCATTAAGTGCCCCTTTCCACTTCACTTCTTGGTTCTGGTTTCTCAATGGTTGTAATTTCATTTCCCATTGAAATCAATTACTTTCCCAATATCCCTAAGAAAATACCAGGTTCCAAAATTACAAAATCTAATATTTCAAGATTGATTCTCTTCCATCGATCTTGAACTTCAATTTCTAGTTTTCCCACTTAACAACGGTTCTTTGTTCGTGCAGTCGTCTTTCCACATTGCTCTCATTGCTCCCGTAGCTCCTGCAACTACATTACGCTCCCTTAGTTCCTGCAGTTGCAGCTGCATTACTAGTAACATGTTCCACTTCCACATACGTATAACTATCCCGAGCCATTCCTCTGTTCCTGCTGTACTTGTCACTTCAGTTGTCCTTCGCTTTGTTTCTATAGCTGTAACCACATTATTATATCACATTTTGCTTCCACACATGTACATCCACTATGAGATTGTTGTTGTTGTTGGCTTCCTGGAGATTGCAAGTACATTTTCTGTTGGAATCGCTTGACCTTACAATTTCTCCTTTTTCGTAACCAAAAAGGTCCAACGTTACAGGGTCTCTTATTCTAAGATTGATTCAACTCTAACAAAATCTTAACTTCAGCTATCAATTCTTGTTGTTGAACAATCTTCTGAGTTTGCTGTATAATTGCTTTAGCCACTATTTGTTTTACTTCCAAAGTTGCAGTCATATCACCACCATTGCTTTTCGCTTCCAGACGCGTACATCTATCACGAGTCAATGTCCTTCCTTCAACGATGGATCGAATCAAAATAAATGGATCGATATCCATTTTATACAACTTATTTTGTTTCCTTTCTTGAAAACGAATAAATTAAACTAAAATGGATCGATATCCATTTTATACAATTTTATTTTGTTTTCCTTTCGGAAAACAAAAACACAAGAACACAACACAAGCAAAACAGACCTAACCACAAACCCCAAAAGACTCAAACCGTGCTCTGACACTTAAACCTTAAGCTCTGATACCAACTAATGTAACACCCTCCCTAGGGCATCACATTTCTGACTCCCGACTCATAATCTGAAAATAAGTTCACACAAGTTTTGAGTTATAAAAATATGGGTTTAAAAATTTCTTTCTTTACTGACACGTAAATTTACTGAAAATATTAGGTACTCATATTTCAATTTCTCATTATCAAATATTGGCACACAATTTACAGAGAAATATAAATTGACAGACTCGTTTGTTCTTTCTTTTTCCACAGTAGAAAACCCGTTACGGATCCTACGTAATAGCACGGTGTAACACTAACGATGAAAACTTAACATACTTGTTCCTTCTCCTGTATCAACTTGATACATCAGAACTCTATTCCTTGTCAACACTGCTCCCCATCGAGTCATGAATGTCCACTCCTTATTGTTGTTCCCAATCTCGAGTGTCCATCTGAATGTCCATCTTGAAGCATCAGACATTTGTTCTATGTCTGTTCCTTGTCCTCAAACATCTTTTCCATTTCAACACCGTCGGCAAGGTCATTCTCCGATGTTGTCTCCAAACGTAGAGGTATTTGTCACCCACTATGTCTAAGACAACTCGTTCCTTCTCTTGTATAATTTTAATAATACGATACATAGCAAAAACAACATAACAAAGAGGTGAGATCACCTACACCAAGTACTCAACATGGCGGTCTGACAGATAACACAAACAACAATATCATACGCTTATATCATATCATAATTATGATCATGCCATCATCATTATGGTTATCACACAGATACAATACTAAAATCATGCTATCAATACTAATCAACTATCATCATCCAATCATATATTAATTCAATTATCATAAACAACAATTGTGAGCATTATCATCATCATCATCCAAGTATTCAAAACAATTGTCATAGCCAATATTCCTCAATTAATATATATCACACAAATATAAATGTTCAGTTTATGCATGTACACAAGACTCGATTTCCTACTCCATGGAGCTAAACTCGGGTCGGAGAAATGATCGAAAAGAATCATTTGTACCTCATGCCTCGGACCACGTGCTATAATCCTCATTTTGATTTTTGCACATCTAGCATATACACGACAGTCTTTATCGATCTTGATTAAGAATAGTGTCTCGGTCGGGATCATCGGTGTATCGCGTCGGTCTAACCTACGGTTCTGAGAAGCGACTTCATCATCCATTGTAGGCAACCCGCACCCCGATGCCCCCAAGGTCAACCAGGTGACCTACACTACGCATATCGCACCCGCTCAAGAGGTGTGTTTCTCCTAGGCAATCAGCCATATCTAGTCCTCATCGGACCATTCCAATGCATGTATAATGCACCAAATACCAATCACAGTATATCTCATAATTTCTCAGATATAGTTTATACAATGCACAAATATATCAGTCCAAGTCCAACCACAAGGGCTATTCTTTTCAAATTCGTTTATTCAATTAAATCATCTTATCATGTTTTCATAGTTATAAAACATTGTTGTCGTGTTTTCACAAAATTGCGCAATATTCCCGTTACGTTTTCACAATTCCACAACACTTCGATTGCGTTTTCAAAATACCATAACACTTTTGTTACGTTTTAAAATTAAAACATTTCTGCTATATTTTCTCAATACCGTAAAATATACGTTTCTCAAATCGCAAAGTATTTTTCCATTGTTTCAAAATTGCGTAACTTAAAAATCATTCTTTTACGCACGTAAATCATTTTCTATCATTCTCAAAATATTTAAAACCCTTTTCAAATCACATAATGATTTTTCGCTATTTTCACAATCACTTAAAAATAATTCATCACTTTTCCATTACGTAGTGATTTTTCAATAGTAATTCAAATTACGTAAAATATTTAAACGTAATTCAAATCGCGTAGAAATATTTTATCGTATTTAAAATCGCGTAGAAATATTTTTCCATATTACGTAACTTAAAAATCACATTTTTAAGATACGTAAATAATTTTCGACCACAATTTCATTACAGAAAATATTTCTTGACCTTTAAAAATTTCTTTTCAACTTTTCCAAAAATAATATAACTTTATACTTTATTTAATATATTTTCTTACTCAAGAAAATATTTTTTTCCATTTTTCTTTACTCAAGAAATCCTTTTCCAAAATATAATTCATAAAATCACTTTTCCATTGATATAAATCAATGTTTCAAAACTTAACATTTTCTAACGTATTTCAAAACTTGAAAATAAGTTATATGTTAGTAAATTTTCAAAACACCATTATATTCTCCATTTTTCCCAAATCATTTCCAAACACAACCTTCTTCAAAATAAATTGAAGTTCAAAACATTTTCGTTTACAAAAACTTGATTTTCTCAAGTGATAAACGCCTACGATTCCCTTTCCAAAATCCTTGTATTAAATCCAGTTACGTTTCCACTTTGAAATTCACTTTGTTCATAAAAATCAAGGCATTACAAGCCTTAAAAAACGTGGACATGACTATTGAAATCATCAAAACATTTTTTTTTCTTCTAAATCAATATGGTTTTACACAAACAAAACCATTAAAGCCATCAAATACTTTTCCTTTTAAAATTGATATGGTTTTACACAAACAAAATCATTAAAATTTTGTTTTTCAAAGCCGAAATATCAATGGTTATAAAACCAAACCCATTTGTTCAAATTCATTTTTACTTCCTTTACAAATTCTTTTTCACTTTCTTTGCAAATCCTTAAAATTAACGTTTGCCGCTTTTTCATTCAAAACTCATGTTTAGAAAAACACTTAGCATCTTTTACATAAAATAAATCAATAAAAATTCCTCCAAAAATCATATTCTTGTTCTCTTGAAAAACAAATCCTTTGTTTATTTTCCATACTTTTCACATCATCCATTTTCATCTTTCATGAAAATATTAATTTGTGAACACCTATTTTGAGGTGTCTTGTTCGAAATCCACCATGTTCTAAGTACTCAAAAAATCAATTCTTTTGTTCTTGAAAATTTTCAACATGGACCCTAATCAAGGGCATCAAAACCGTAGCTCTTCCTTGGCTATTGGAGCCAAAAATCAATTTCCTTTCCACCATCAAGCCATGGCATATACATATATATTTCATCATAAATAATATAAGCATACCATCAAAGTCATAAAAGCATGTATAGCATATCAAGCATATTATCAAAGCTATAAAATCATGCAAAGCATATCAAGCATAGAAAATTAATCAAAGCTCATAAACACCCACAAATTAATTACATGACCATGGATATGAATCCTCACATGGATTCCACATCCATCAAATAAAATACCATCTCTCACCACCATGCTTGGTTGGTGAGATGGATCTCCTCTTACCTCTTGAAGATCCTCCAAAGGTTCTTGATTTGCTTCTTTTTCCAAGTCCTTCACCACCAAGGGCTTCTCAAATACAAAATAAAACACACAAATAATTAATATACAAGACTTGAATAAGAAAACCATGGATTAGAATCATGGTTAGAACCTTGAAAATCAAAAGAAAAGTGAAGAGTACCAAATTTCACCATTAAAGCTTCAATCTTTAGCTTGAAGAACAAGGTTGAAGATGAATGATTTAGAGAAAATCTCCAACATGAAAGTTGCTTAGAATATCATGGAGATTCAAGATCCAAAGTTGGATGAAATTAAAAGAGCTTGGATGGTGATTTTAGGTAGTATGACCGAATGGTGTATTTTGAAGAACAAAGATGAAATTTTTGATTTTTGATAGAAACTTGAAGCTTGAATTTGAAGATTAAGATGAATGATTTTGGAAAAACTCATAACTAGAGATGTTCTTAGAATGGTGTTTAGGTTTAGAAAATCAAGTTGGATGAAATTTTTGAGTGATGGAGGGTGTTCTTGATGGTCATGGGCAAAACTTGCTTGGAGGAGAGGTGGAGAGAAAAGTTTGATGAGTTTTTGCTTTTGGAGGAGACAAAGATGATCAAGAATGATCAATAATGACCAAGATAGCTAATAATGGTCTTCAAAGCTCTCAAAATCAGACCAAAACCGTGCCCCCCCTTCTTGCATTCTTCTTGAGTGCAAAAATCAAAAGTAAGCCATTATGATGTCTAACTTGACCAAGACATGCAAAAATGACATAAAGCTTGTCTCTTTGTCTTCTAAACACTCCAAAACCATCACCTTCTCTTCATAATGCATTCAATAAAGTTGTCTTCATTATTTGCCACCATTTGAAGCATTTCTAGCCATTGATTAATTCAATGGTTAGGATTTAGGTAGATTTAGGTAGGTTAGAAGACTTAATCTAGGCCATTGGATTTTTCTCCTTTAAATTCTAACCATTAGATGTGTCTCCAAAATTAATGGTCAAGATTGCTTCTTCAAACTTTAAATCCAAGGGTCCTAATTAGTCTTTGCTACTTTAGAAGACCAAATCTCCAACATTGATTAATTCTTCATCCAATGGTCATAAATGGTCTTTGTTACTTTTTAAGATTAAATCTCCACCCTTGATTTAATCTAAATCCAATGGTTATAAATGGTCTTTGTCATTTTTCAAGACCAATTCTACACCTTTGATTACATCTATGGTTGATATCAAATCCTTCCTAACTAAGCTTATTCTCACACCATTGATTAAATCAATGGTTATTATCCAAGGCTTCTTTATTAAGTTTGTTTCTTAACCTTTGATTAAATCAATGGTTAATATTCAAACTAAGTATTCTCATCCAAGGGTATAAATCAAGTCAAGCTCTCTTTGTTGACTACGCAGTATAATATTTAGTCTTGTATTCTACAAAAAATATTTTTACCTGTATTTTTATCATCCGATAATTAAATACAGTACAAAACACTGTACAAGAAATTTTCTAAAACTGTTTCTGGATTCAGGTTTAGTAAGATCCCCTGTCTCCGTCTAAACAGTACAAATTTTTCTATGCGTAGAAAAATTTTTCACTTTGCGGGACCCACCTGGGTCCACGTATGGCCACCTGGGCCCACATACCCCTCGTGGGGCCCACAAACCATAAAAATTCATAATCATCCACAAAAATCACAAAAAATTAGAAAACGCACAAATATCAAATCAGATTACGTAAAATAATTACCTAACGGTAAAAAATTAAATTACGTAACGTTTTCCCCAATACTTGAAAATTTTTATTTTCCTCACACGGAGTAAATCACTCAAAACGATCAAATAAGTTGACGGAATAAACAAAATAATTTTACAGTGCACAGAAATTACTAATCAGTAAAATTCAGTTAACTGTCAAAATTACTGTTTAAGATATTGGAAATTTTGGGGTGTTACAAAAAACACCGCAGTTATCTGAACTAAAGGGAAAAACAAACAAAAAGGGAAACTAAAATGCCTAGAATGTATAAAAATGCATGCAAACACATGAACAAAATATGATGTTGTTTCACACACATCAAATGTATCTTACAATACTCAACTATTTTCAAGGTATTATTCATTCTAAAATCTCCTCTGTTTATCTCCAGGATTCAATAAACTTGGCTATATCCAACAGCCCACAAAGGCTAGGAACCAAGAATCCTCCAGAATCCTATACTTCCCTAGCCTTTGCCACATCTAGCGTTTCTTTACCATTCCCGACAGAAATCCAAACTGTCGAAGCCTTAGAAAAAACTCCAATCCCCCCAGGCATTGAGGGTTCTTCTTATTCAGAACAAGCCAATCCTGTTCAAATTCTCTCTGAAGAATTTGACATGGATACTGTGATGGCAGAATTTGCCCCAATTGATCCACCTCTATCTCCTCCAGCCAACTTAATTGTTGTTGTGCCAGAAGAGACTGAAGATAAAGAGGCAGATTTAGACGAATTGATAACAATGTTGTCGGGCGACCACAGAAGTTCTCCTCAATCAGCTCGTTCTTTGACACAACTGGGAGAAGACACCAGTGATTCCCATATTACTGGACTCTTGACTAAATTGAAGAATGCCTTCACCTACTCTTTCGAGCACTTAATTTCTGACCAACCTCTTCAAGAAAGAATGATGGCAATCGTAACTGAACTTGAGCCTTTTGCTCAGCAATTACCGATAACTAGTCGAGCTCTTCCTACGACTGTTAAAGATTTTCTTCAAAGCTTAACGGCAAAAATGCCAGTCATTTGTCGAGTCATTCCTGCTTACACACAAGAGATTCAAGTGAAGTCCAGAATTTTGAAGCAGTTAACAGACACAAAAAGTGAAAATGCCACTCTTAAGGAAAATCTAATAAAAGGAAAAGCCAAAAAGGCAGAGCTCGACAAGGAGATTAAAGACTTAGAGAAAAAACTTGAGGTTGCTCGTCATCGCAACCAAAAACTTCAAACAACATTACAACAAGGGGTTGCCAGACAACAGAGTATTGCGAATAATACCAAACAATGGGCTGTCGAAGCCAAAGCTGTATTGGCAAAAATAAATTCCATTGAAGCGGAATATCAAACTCACTTTTTGTTCGACAAGCAATCTTTAGAAGATTCTGGGGTTCTTCAAAAATTCTAAGTATTGGCCCCCTTTTTTTATATATACTGTCGGTCTATCAATCCGACAGAATTTGTACGGCCTTCTAGGCCAACACTTAATAAACATTCCTTTTGATCAATTTCCAATACGGGTTTTTTTTTATATTATTATTATTGCTCCATAACTCTATACGTTTTAAACGTTCTTTTATTCTGTTTCTTTCCAATGCATCTCATAACTATGCATCATAATTAATTTAATTAATTATAATGAAAGTTACAAAATGTTACTTAATGACCTATTCTGCAAAAATCACCTATAAATAGTGTCCTCCGAGACACCAGGATTCAAAAGAGTATAATCTAACCTTTTCCTTCTTCCTTTCCAGTGAAATTTACCATGTCATCAGATAATTTCCTCTTCTCTCAATGGGAAAAATGGAAGAAGGTTTCTGTATTAAGGGTGACGCTTATCTTGAGCTTCAGTAAGAATCGTAATATTCCTGATGAGCTTCAGTAATCATCGTAACAACCCAATGTTTTCAAAACATGGTTATTATGATTTGAATGACTCATCAGGGGGTAGACGACCATCCAATCTCTCGTCCAAGACAAGTTAAAGGTCATCTACTTCTTCCTCTTCTTCAGCTCCCACGAGCTCAAACGGGACACATACTCAGCTGAGGAGAAGCTTCTGGTTTATTTAGAATAGATTTATTTGTCTCTGTAATATTCTGATAACTTAAACAAGTTGTAATATCAGTATGTAACTTGTAATTGTCGAATATATGAATGAAATTTTCATTTTTACTCATTGTCAATCTTTACTTCACACATTGTCGGTTTATATGGCTTTAAGTATTTGCCATTAATTGACTTAATCCTTAAACCAGAATTAACTTCGACGAGTGCATAAGCATTCCCAGAAAATACTTGAGTAATTTTAAATGGTCCTTCCCATTTTGGAGACCATTTTCCATATTCTCGACACCTCTTATCCATGGGCAGAATAACTTTCCAAACCAAGTCATCAATCTTAAAGGATTTATACTTAACTCGACTGTCGTAAAACTTCGCAATTCTTTCTTTCTGTCGAATCAAGTTTTCTAGAGCTACTAATCTTTCATCACTTAACTCGTTTAATTCATCAAACATCAAGTCCCAATAATGTTCAATTGGTAACTCGTCTTGTTTCTGAATCCGAATTGATTGAATATTAATCTCAACTGGTAACACTGCATCATGACCATAAACTAACTTATATGGTGAAGTGCCCGTCGATTCTCTTGGTGAATTTCTATATGCCCATAGAATTTGATTAAGGGTATTATGCCAATTTCTAGGTTGTCGACTAATATGCTTTTTAATCAGACTTATGATTATTTTATTCATGGCCTCTACCTGGCCATTCGCCTGAGCATAATATGGCATCGACGTAAGCATTTTAATTTTCCTTGAACTGGCATATTCGACAACTTTCTTTCCAATGAATACTGATCCTTGGTCGGTTGTCAAAGTTTGTGGTATTCCAAACCGACAAACTATATTATCTTCAAGAAAGTCAATCACATCCTATTTGGTTACATCCTTCAAGGCTACAGCCTCAACCCACTTGGTGAAGTAATCAACTCCTACTAGAATATATTTGTGTCCCTTCGATGAGACAGAATGAATTTGGCCAATTAAATCCAAAGCCCACCCTCTGAAAGGCCAAGGTTTAACTATAGCATGTAACTCACTAGTAGGAACATTTTGTATATAGCCATGTCTTTGACACTCTTCACAAGACTTAGCGAACATTATACAATCCCTAACTAGTGTTGGCCAATAGTACGTTTGACGTCAAATGACCTATTTCATCTTTTCACCTGCCTGATGAGCTCCACAAATTCCTTCGTGGACTTCTGCCAATGCAATATAAGCCTCTGCTTCACTTAGCCAAACTTCTAAATTTCCATCGACAGACTTTCTATACAAGGCTCCCCCTAATACCATAAACTTCATTGCTCTATACCTGAGTTTTCTATTCACATCTTGACTTGGATTTTCCAAATAACTCAGTATTGGTTGTCTCCAGTCATTAATCGTCGAAATATCATTTTGTAGTATATCTCTTTCCTCTAATGGATATAAAAGTTCCCTTATTTCCATTAGATTTGTAAGAACCTTGGATGAAAGTCTATACCCAGAGGCTACTTGTGCTAATTCATTAGCCTCTTTATTTAAATCTCTGGAAATGTGTTCGATAGTTACTTTGTCGAATTGTTTCATTAACTTACTTGCCACAATATAATATTTCATTAGATTTTCACTAATACATTTATATTCTTGGGCAAGTTGTTTGACGACCAACTGTGAATCACCAAATATATGCACATTATGTGCTTTCATTTCTACTAATATCTCTAATCCGACAATTAAGGCTTTATATTCAGCCTCATTGTTGGAACAGGTATACTTAAGTTCAAACATGAACTTAGTTGGCGTACCTTGAGGAGAAACAATTAAGATCCCACTCCAATTCCATTCTAATGCCTTGAACCATCAAAATATAAACGCCACGGTTTTAAACCAACAACATTTATATTATCTACATCCAAACAAGGATGGTCAGCCAAGAAGTCAGCAATTACTTGGCCTTTTACTGCTCTCATTGGTACATATTGTAAAGAAAATTCTGACAAAGCAATAGTCCATTTTCCAATACGACCATTTAACACTAGTTTTGATAACATATATTTTATTATATCGATTTTTGACATAACCATTACATTACAAGGCATCATGTAATATTTAAGTTTAGTACATGAGAAGTACAATGCTAAACAAAGTTTCTCTATTGCACTATATCTTCTCTCAACATCATTTAAAACCCGACTAAGATAATACACGGCTCTTTCAATGCCATTTACATCTTGAGCCAGCATACTTCCTATTGTTTCTTTTGATGCCGATATATACAATTTTACCGATCGATGGGGCACTGGAGGCATCATGACCGGTGGTTTTGTCAAATACTGCTTCATCTGGTCGAAGGCTTCTCGGTGGCAAAGTTCCCACACAAAATCTTGTTCAACCTTCAACTTGATCAATGGAGCAAAAACTCTGGTTCTTCCTGACAAGTTGGATATAAATCTTCTTAAGAAGTTAACTTTTCCTAAAAAAGATTGCAATTCTTTTTTGTTTGTCAGTGGTGTGGCCTCCAAAACTGCTTTGGCTTTGTTCTTGTCCACTTATATACCTTTTTTATGAACTAAGAAACCCAAGAATTTAGCAGTCGACACTCCAAAACTACATTTTTCTGGATTCATCTTAAGGTTGTGCTTCCTTATCCTGTCGAATGCCTGCCTCAAGTTTGTCAAATGGCTTTCCCTCGTTTCTGACTTGACAATGATGTCGTTGATGTAAACTTCCATAAATTTTCCAATGACATCATGGAAAATTGTATTCATTGCTCTCTGATAGGTGGCCCCTACATTCTTTAAACCGAAAGGCATGACTACCCATTCAAATGTCCCAATGGCTCCTGGACATCTGAAGGCAGTTTTCGACACGTCCTCTTCGGCTATAAAAATTTGATTATAACCTGCATGGCCATCTATAAAACTTAATAATTCATATTCAGATGCGGCGTCAACTAACATGTCCGCAATTGGCATAGGATACTCATCTTTAGGTGTGGCAGTGTTGAAATTTCTAAAACCTACACATATTCTCAACTTGCCATTTTTCTTAACTATAGGAACAATATTAGAAAGTCATTCGACATACCTGGTTGTTCTGATGAATTTTGCTTTGAGCAATCTTTCAACCTCTTCTTTTATCTTTAAGATCACCTCAGGTGCAAATCTCCTGTTGGCTTGTCTGACAGGTCTGCATCTTTTTTTTAGAGGCAATCTGTGCTCAACAAGATCTCTACTCAATCCAGGCATTTCGTCATAATCCCAAGCAAAACAATATTTATATTCCATAATTAACCCGACAAGCTTTTCTTTGAAATTCTTTGGCAGAAATGAACTCATAAAAATAGGCCTCCTATCTGCTTCAGTGCCCAAGTTTATTTCTTCCAAAGGATCTTCCATTTCCACATTTTGCTTTTCATCAAGCCCTTTTTCAAATCCTAAAGGACCATCATCAATTACACAATCTGACAACATGCTTTCAGCAGTGAATACTGCTTTGTCTGCTAAATAAGCTGACAATTTTTTTGAGTAATCCTTAATACTCATAACTAGTGCTTGGCCGATCTTCCTCGACCTTCTTCACCCAAACTGATCCCTCAAGCAACCTTCAAGTGCATCTCTGTTAATTACTCCACCACTTGCTGTTACTTGTTTAACATTTGGAGCATATATTCTGAAGTCGACATGAAGCTGTTGGAGATAGCAAAGATTGTCATCTGCTTCTATTACTTCAACTTGGTCATCTTCATTCCAAAGAATGAGCTTCTGATGAACCGTTGATGGTATTGCTCCGACGGCATGAATCCAATCCCTTCCTAGCAAAAGGTTGTAACTTGACTTCGTCGGGATTACCACAAATAGTGTCGGCCTTGCAACAGATCCGACTTGTACTTTCAACATCACCACTCCATCTGACGGGGAGGTTTTACCACTGAAATCTGTGACTATCATGTTTGTCGACATCAAATCTGACTCATCTTTCCCAAGTTTTTTAAGCATGGTCCTTGGGATTAAATTGATTGCTGCCCCCCCGTCGATCAAAACTCTATTGGTGGGTTTTCCTTCTAATAGAGCCTTGATGTGTAACGGTCGTAAATGAGCCTTCTAATCTTCTGTCGATTTTTCAAGCTGAGCTGTATTGTCAAAGACTGTGATCATATTGTCCTGGAAAAGAAGCCAATGATCATCTAGGTCATCAAAATCTTTTTCATTCTCCCCAGTTTACTCAATTTCATGATACCCTTCAAAATCTGCAGGTAACAGTGAAACTAAATTAACACTCATTGACTTCAAGAATTCCTCCTCGTCAGACAGTTCTTCATCACTTGAATGCTTTCCAATCCTGAAATAATCTTTCAACGGCAAGTTACTATCCATAGCCATCAGGATATCATCCAGATTATCATCCAAGTTAATGTCCATGTCGAATTGCTCCTCATCACCAAGGCCTAAAGGATCCTCTGGATCATTTAAGGCCTCAATAACTTCATCAGTCATTGAGTCCATGTTTTGGCAATCAGGCTTTGCCAATCTTTCTCTTTCTTTACTTACGTAGAGCACTTTTTTCCTCCACTTAACATCTTGATTAGGGTCTTCTAAAATTCTCCTGATTTCTTCTTTCGACCAGTCTTCAATATTACCATTTCCAATTCTAGAATCCTTAAGCTGCTCTTTTCCTATTGTCGGTTTTGCAACATTCGAGCTGACCAACTCCTTATCTTTTTTTACTGGTAAACTGTTCTTTTTTGCCTTTTTTCTCATTGCTATTAATCCAATTGGCCATTTCCTCTTTGTTTTATTTGGAATTGGCCTTCGAACCTGCTTACCCTTTCTTATTTCTTCCAACCTTTCTTGTCGGGATTTATCATCAGTATCAAGCCGTCCAACTGCATTTGTTGTCGGCTCCCCTGGAAACGATCCCTTGGTGACAACACTTTTTTATCTTCCTACCATCTTTATCCTGATTAAGCACTGGTTTCTTTTCGACCACCAAACAACCTGTTTCTACTAGTTGCTCCTTGATCACTAATCCTTCAGGCATATCTCTTCTCTTTTGTGCTTGTCTTAATCTCTGTAATCTCCTTTTCTTACTCTTCGACATTGGAAGAACCTTTGATGGCCCTGCTTCATCTTGGCCAATCGAGGTTTTTCCTAGATTGATCCTTCCATTCTTGTAGTCTTCATTCCAAAAAGGTTGATCCCTTTGAAAGTTACTCCTCCTGGTAGACACATTCCGTCGAAAATACGTATGTTCATCCACCTATCCATGGCAACATTAGCAGGTGGCACCCTAGTCTTAACTGGTCCGACATGAGCTCTGTTCCCCACAAACCCCTGTGGTTCGACTAATCAACCATTCATGTTAGGTCTAGGCATGTAGACTGGCTTTGGCCTTGGAGCATGAAAAGTCTTCTGTGGTCTCTAGGTTTTTCTGTCGAGAACTATTTTATTACCCTGCTGGATACTTGGTTGTTCTTCAGCAGCTTTTTTCGTAGCAAGCTCATCGTATATTGTGTTACATCTTGGGCACAACCTTACCTTGCCCTCTTCTTTCTTTCTTTCAAGAAATGCCTCGAGAGACTCACCTGGCTTAGGATATATGTCGATTGCATCCTTTGTATCCACGTTGAATTCTTGCAACTTCCTTATGTTGAGCATCCCAACATTTAAAGGAACTTGCTGATCAACACAAGATACTTCAGCCTTAAATGATCTGTGTCAACTTTCATATCCGCTTTAAGCTTGTCGACAAACTTCAAACGCCCATCCATTATTGCTTTTTGAATTATGTCTCTGAAACGAACACATTCATTAGTAATATGATCGAAACTATTATGAAACTTACAATATTTTCAGTCTTTAATTTCATCAAACTTTAGTAACCTATGACCTTCCGACAGTTTAATCTGTTTGTCTTTTAATAACAAATCAAAAATCTTATCAGCTTTGGTTACGTTGAATGTATATGTTTTCCTAAGAACATAACCATTTTCTCCTTATTTCTAGTAGGCTGTAAGGCCTAGCATACATAAGGAGGACCGTTTTGGAGTTCAGCGATGTTAACTTCGAACTCATCGTCTCTGCCTTCAAACTCATTGTCAGATTCACTTAATCCGACAAATGCCACCTTTTCTTTTTTAAGAAATCTTTTCTGTTTTTGAATCTTTTCAACTTTTAGTTGTTCAATTTGCCTAACTTTTTCACCTAGTTGGGCAAGATCAACCAAATGTTAATTCACTAATTTCTTCCTTATATAATAATCTAGACCACCTGCAGCTATCTTTACTACTTTGACCTCTGGTATAGGAGTAAAACATCTACTCCTCATTTGTCGAAACCTAGCAAGATAGTCATCCACAGTTTCATTATATATCTTTTGATGTTGAAAAGATCTGTCAGTCCCACTTTCAAATCTCCTCTAAAAAATTGATCATGAAAGCTTTTTTCCAATTGAGCCCAGGAGTGGACTGAATTTGGTCTCAATGTCGAAAAACAGGAAAAAGCATTTTTTGTGAGGGAACTTGGGAAGAATCTCATTTTAAGGCCTTCAACAGTGGCCAAGTCCCCCATCTCTATTGTAAACCGTGCAATATGTTCGACGGTCGATTCCTCACTTTCTCCTGCAAACTTGGAAAGTTTTGGAATCTTAACTCCTCTAGGCAACTCTGCCTGTTGGACCCACTTAGGAAATGCTGATACAAAATATGGCTGGTTTGCATAACCAACGTTAAAACAAAATCTATTCAGCACTTGTTCCACTACTTGGTTTACATTTTGTTTAACCACTTGGTGCCCCCCAAGATTTTGTTGAAGTAATCTCATGGCTACATCATTTCTGGCCATTTGATCTTCATTTCCTCGACGGAGCACATGGACATTTCCATATTCCAAACGTGGCTGATCATTTTGGCCTGATTGATCTAAGTTTTGTTGATTTTGTCTCACATTTGCCTGAGGTGCAACCATTTCTCTATTTACCCCAGGCTGGGCTCCCTGAATATTATCATTGGCCAAATCACCTATTCCCAAGACTTGGTTTAACCTTGTCATTTGCTGAGCTAATGCATTGCAAACATTATTTGTATTTTCCATGATTGACGTAATCACAGCACCCATTTGCTGGGTGAACATATGGACCATGTCATGGTTGCTTTCATCCATTTGTTGTCGAAAACTGGCCAAAGAATTCATAGTTGGCCCTGTTATACTTTGGGGATTGTCTCTCGACATATTTGGGAAAACTGGTCCCAAATTCAATCTCTCTTGTTGAAAGAGAGTTGGATTGCTTGTACCTGCAACCCCTATTCTTTGGCTACCAAAACTTGCCAAGGCCGAACTTATCTGTGGTTGGCCTTGTGAAGCTACTGATTGGCTAACAGTATTGGCTAAAGTGGAGCCAAGTCCCGTTTGTGCCATCACAGGAGGCACATAATTTGGTGGCAACCCATATTGGGGCACAAACCTCGAATTTGAATTTATTATGCTTTGGTTACTTGGCTGACTCGGCGATAGCTGAGTCATTCCAGGCAACACTTGTTCTACTACTGGATTACTCCGGAGAGCACTAGTTGCTATAACATCCTCCACCAAACCAGTACTAACGACAGTTGAGGGTGGCACAGTAACGGCTGTCGAAGGTATATCCGATGCCTGACTACTTACATTTGCAACGCCCTGCTGGGGATGTCACATTTCCAAACAATAATAATAAAACCTTTACCCAAGTTATAAGTTATTTCGTAATATATAATAATATAGGTTGTAAAAACATTTTTTTAACATTATATTATATTATAAAATAAACAGAACATAAAATAAAACAAACTATTACAATACACACCATAATTATACATATGATTTTGTTTTTAATAGATACAACTAATTTACATATTACAAACTATTTAATTAAAAATAATAAATTGTCTGGTTTGAAGCAAACCATAAACTAGACCAAGCATAACACTAAAAGTTTTGATCCTCCGAAGAATCTTCCTCGGGAAGATCAGTGGAAGACAGAAATACTCTGGTAACACCATACCACGCTGCAATCAATCCATATGATATGGATGATCTCGAGGTTCGCCTTCCTCGAACTGGTCACTCGGTTGCTACTTCTCGATGTATTGACAATCCAGTAGTTGCTCCTCTTCTACTTCCTCAACGACTTTACGGAACATAAATAATAATACAGAAAATATAAACAAAGAGGTGAGACAATCT
The DNA here is from genome assembly GCA_029884605.1 of Ormosia emarginata. Classification (NCBI taxonomy): domain Eukaryota; kingdom Viridiplantae; phylum Streptophyta; class Magnoliopsida; order Fabales; family Fabaceae; genus Ormosia; species Ormosia emarginata. The sequence continues at coordinate 4,527,790 of JAQQTP010000056.1, read as the reverse complement.
ACATCATTACCAGCATAGCAGTAAAAAAAACAACAATACAAATAAATATAACAGTTAATATAACAATTCATATTATCACATATGCAAAATATCATAAATCAAATTATAACTATTCACACAGTGATGCAGATTAAATATGCCATGTACTCAGACTCGTTCCTACTCTATGGAGCTAAACACAAACAGCAGAGAGAATGATCCAATAGACATGTCCGCACATAAGGCTGCCTCAACCAACTATTACACAGTCAAATACGTCGTGTAAACAGCACACAGTCAAATACGTCGGGTGAATGGTACACAGTCAAATACGTCATGTACGTCCAGGCATAGTACCAGACAGTCCCCAATAGATCATGATTAAGAATAGTATTTGTCGAGATCGCTAGTGTGTGTTATCAGTTACCACAGCCCAGAGGAGCTACCAACTGTCCACATGTGGAATCTATTGCACACTAACGCCTCCAAGTTCTCCACATGAACACACTACGCCTATCACACCCGTAACACAGTGTAATTCATCTCGTCAGTTAATCATCAATTTCAACCAAATTGACATACCACTCTATGTATGTAATGATCCATAATTACAAAAATACCCTCAGTATCACCATGAACCATAATTACATAAATATCCTCATCGTCACCATAATTACAAAAATACCCTTTGTATTAATAATTCCAAAAACAGCATGTCTCCACTTGACAGTACTATTTTCCAACATGTTCGGGTCCACCACTTTGGCCCGACAGTAAAAATTACTATTCCTATTAGTCGTGCAAATATTTTATCGCATTTTTCAAACGCGTAAATATTTTTCAACGTTTTCTCAATCGCGTAGTTTAAAATCCACTATTTTAAATACACGTAAGCTATTTCTACTGTTTTTCACTGTATAAAATATTTCTTGACGTTCCAAATTATATTTTTAAACTTTCCAAAACTAAAAATATTATTTGGACATCATTTTCCATTTTTCTTACAAAAATTACTCTAAGTAATAATTTCTGACGTTTTTCTCAAAAATTCGATTTTAATCAATTCTTCTACAGTTAATTTTATTCTTTAACTACGTAAAATATTTCCTTGCTTTCTAAACGCCATTTTGAAACGTTTTTCAATACTTGCTCATTATTAATCAATTTTGACAGCATTTCGTTTCGAAAATTCACTGAGTGATATTTTCTACGCATTCCATTTAAAATTCCTTTATTTAATTATAACCATAAAATACACTTTAAAAATTGCTAACATACTTTAAAACTCAAAGGTAAATATTTTTCAAGTGTCTAAAATTTATTTCTTTTCTATACTAGGCTTCTAATAAAAATTTGTTTACTTATTTGGTTCTTGAAAATCCATTGTAAATGAATTCTTTTTAAGTTAAGTAACTAGTCTACACATAGAAAATAAATTTTGGATTAATTATACATTAAAAAAGCATTTTTGACCAAATTCCACCATTCTTTGTACAAATCATCTTTAAATTATTTTTCATCCTCTAAATTATTGTAAAATCCATTAACTTAATCAAATCAATTTACTCATCCTTTCAAAAATGGTTGAGAACATTTTGATTTTCTTTTTCATAGTAAAAACTGTGAGCACTTCATTATGTGTTCTTTGGAACACTTATGCAAATCTCAACATATTATTCATATATCACAATAGATATCATATATCTATGAACACATACCATATATTAAAGCAATCATAAAACATATACCAAAATATCAAAGCTATAGACATGCTTGCATGCATAATAAATCACAAATAGAAAAGACAACAAACAACTAAGTGAATGAATTCTTATGGATTCTTCACCACAATTACATCCATTTTCTCACCGCCACACATGGTTGATGAGATTAAATCTCCCTCTTACCTATAAGGAAGACAAGATCTCCTTGGACTCCTCTTTAGAAATTTTGTGTAGCTTCAACAAAAATCCTAAAAGGCTTAAACAAATTATAAAGTCATAAACTATGGTTGAAAAAGATAAACCATGGATCAATCATGGCTTAAAACATCAAAAATCAAATTAGAAACAAGAAACAAGAATTTTCACCTTATAGGAAAAAACTTCAAAGTGATTTTCCAAGCTCTAAATGGATGATTTTGTGAAAACTTACAACTAGAGATGTTCTTAGAATATGGTTTAGGTTTAAGAAATGATGTTAGATAAAATTTTTGATGAGTGGAAGTAGGATTTATGTGTGATGGCCGAATGGTGTGTGGAGAGAAAGGTTGAAGTTTTCTTTGAGTTCATGAAAGGAAGAGATAGGAGAGAATAAGTTAGAATGATTGAATGAATTATTATGAAGTGAATAATAGTCTTCCTCCATTATGCATGGCCGTAGAGCTCAATCAAAGAGCTAGCCACCTTTGTTGACAATTCTAAGCTCCTAATGGCCTTTAGATGGATTCAAGGGTGGATGTTCAAGCTTCTAGCAACTCCATGATTGCATACTTAGAGCATATGGCCGAAATATGCATAGGAAATTCAATCAAAATTTGATTGATTTCATAAACCTATTTATGTTTAAGTCCTCCTAGTTTGTTTTAATTAATAATTAGCTAGGTTCCTTTGTATTTTAGTTAATCATTTATTTACTTAGAGTCCCTAATCTTCTACTTAATTATACTAGTACATTGCCTAACTAAAATTTGATGAAAAATTAATTAGGTTTAATCCATTTAATTATCACTTAAACCCTTTAGATTAACTTAATTAGGTTTTAGACTAATTATTCTATTAAGTTAGATTTTTAACTAACTAATCTACTAAATCTAACCATTTTTATGGATTTTCAACCTTTAGATTTAGAATTTTACAAGCCATTTATGGTGGTAAACTTTTCCTAAAAGTTGGTCTCACAAACCCAAACGTGGGTCCCACAGACTTTTCTGTATGATAAATATTTTTATTATATAGAAAAATCCTAAAAATTAAAAGATTGATATACGTATTATTCGAAATTGGGTTTAGTATGATCCCCCAGCTCCAAATAATCAAACAAGATTTTCCCTGGCCCGAAAATTATTATTTTCTTGACTCAGAGTAAATCACACAAAATAATCAAATACAGTTACGAAACAATCAAATTAATTTTATAACACAGAAAACAAAAAATAGTACAATTAGGGCAAAAACATAATTAACTAAAAATTGGGGTGTTACAACTCTCCCCCACTAACAAAAATTTTGTCCTCGAAATTTATCGTACCTTAGAAAAGATGTGGGTACTGCTCCCTCATTTTATCTTCCAGCTCCCAAGTAACATTTCCCGTTACCTCATTCCATATAACCTTTACCAATACAATCATTTTCCCTCGAAGCTGCTTCACTCTCTTGTCCTCAATCTTAATAGGAAGTGTCTCATACGTCAAATTATCTTTCAGTTGTACTTCATCAGGTTGAATGACATGTGTTGGATCAGGAATATATTTTCTCAACTGAGGCACATGGAATACATTATGGAGATTGGATAGAAAAGGTGATAAAGCTATCTGGTACGCTACAGGACCTATTCGACGAATGATTTGATAAGGTCCAATGAATTTAGGAGTGAGTTTTCTGGATTTAATAACCCTTCTGACACCAGTTGTAGGTGTTACTCGCAAAAACACATGCTCACCTTCCTCAAATTCAAGAGGTCTCCTCCGCTTATCAGCATAACTTTTCTGTCGGCTCTGAGTTGTCCTCATTTTCTCCTCATTCATCTTCACCTTCTCCGTAGTTTGTTGCACAAGATCAGGTCCAATGGTCATACTTTTCCCATCTTGATACCAACACAAAGGTGTTCGGCATCGTCGTCCGTAAAGTGCTTCATAGGGTGCCATCCTTATACTTGAGTGAAAACTATTGTTGTAGGTGAATTCTATCAAAGACAGAAATTCATCCCAACTCCCTTGTTGTTCTAACACACAAGCACGCAACAGATCTTCCAATAGTCCTCTCTGTTTGACCATCAGTCTACTGATGATAAGCAGAACTCAGACGTAACTTAGTCCCCATGGCTTCTTGTAAGCTTCGCCAAAACCTTGACATAAGCCTCGGGTCTCTATCAGAAACTATACTTGAGGGTACACCGTGAAGTCTAACAATTTCACTAATGTACACTTGGGTTAATCATTCCAATGAATACTTAATATTGATCGGAAGAAGTGCGCTGACTTCGTAAGCCTATCAACTATAATCCATATAGAATCATGACCCTTCTTTGTTCTTGGCTATCCGGTAACAAAATCTATTGAGATACTATCTCATTTCCACTCAGGAATAGTTCAAGGTTGTAACATACCGGCTGGTCTTTGATGTTCAACTTTTGCCTTTTGACAAACCAGACAAGATGCCACATGCTCTGCAACATCTCTCTTCATTCTTGGCCACCAAAACATCCGCTTTAAATCTTGATACATCTTTGTCATCCTCGGATGCATACTCAACCTACTAGCATGAGCTTCGTCCAGAATTGCTTGTTTAAGATCGAGATCATCAGGTATACAAATCCTTCCTTTAAACCTTAAAACTCCATCAGATCCTTCCTTAACCGTTGCCTTATGACTTTGCTTCAAAAATTCTTTCTCATTCAGTAAATATGGATCCTTATCCTGTTTTTCCTTGATTTCTTCCAGCAAGTCATTCAAAATAATAACTTTACGTAGACGAATTCTTCTTGGTGCCAATTCCACTGACAACCGTAAATCTCTAAAGTGTGATCAATTCTTCCTCCTTTATCATCATAGTAGAAACACTGATCACTTTCCTACTTAAGGCATCCGCTACCATATTCGCTTTTCCCAGATGGTATTGGAGTTGGAAATCATAGTCCTTCAAGAACTCTAACCATCGCCTCTACCTCATGTTCAATTCCTTTTGATTGAACAGATATTTTAAACTCTTGTGGTCACTGAAGACATTGAACACAGCTCCATACAGAAAATGTCTCCACACTTTTAACGCAAAGACCACTGCAGCGAGCTCTAAATCGTGCGTTGGATAGTTCCTCTCATGAACCTTCAACTGTCTTGAAGCATAGGCTACCACATTTCTGTTCTGCATCAACACGTATCCTAACCCTTGGTAAGAAGCGTCACAATACACCTCAAAAGCCTCGTTAGGATCCGGCAAAATCAGCACCGGTGCAGTCGTCAATCTCTTCAACTCTTGAAAACTTGCCTCACATTCTTTCGTCCAATCAAAAGCTTGACTCTTCCTTGTGAGTTGCATAAGAGGTCCAGCTATTTTTAGAAAAACCTTCAACGAACCTTCGATAATATCCGGCCATTCCAACAAAACTCCGGATCTCGGTTACCATCTTTGGCCTCTCCCATTGCAAAATAGTTTCTATTTTCGATGGGTCCACCGCAATACCTTCCTTAGAAATTACGTGACCCAGAAATTGAACTTCTTCTAACCAAAACTCACACTTTGCCAATTTTGCATACAACTTTTTGTCCTTCAAAATTTGGAGAACTATACTGAGATGTTCAACATGCTCTTCCTTATTTTGGGAGTAGATCAGAATGTCATTGATAAAGACAACGATAAACCTGTCTAGATACGGACGAAAAATCCTATTCATATAGTCCATGAATATTGCAGGAGCATTCGTCACTCCGAACGGGATCACCTGATACTCATAATGCCCGTAACAAGTTCAGAAAGCTGTTTTAGGCACATCATCAACCTTGACACGAATCTGATGATAACCTGATCGCAGATCTATTTTAGAGAAAATAGCTGCTCCTTTCAGCTGGTCCATCAAATCATCGATCCTTGGTAGTGGATATTTGTTCTTTATTGTGACCTTGTTTAGCTGACGATAGTCTACGCAAAGATGAGAAGTTCCATCCTTCTTCTTGACTAGTAGTACTGGCGCTCCCCATGGTGAAACACTCGGTCATACAAACTGTTTTTCCAATAATTCCTCCAATTGCTTCTTCAACTCCACCAATTCGGATGGTGACATCCTATATGGTGCAATCGAAATAGGACCTGCTCCTGGTACTAAATCAATAGCAAACTCGATTTCTCTTTCCGGTGGTAAGCCAGATACATCATCAGGATAAACTTCCAGAAACTTATTCACGATTGGAATAGCATTCACATTTTTTTCATTCTTGACTTCCAAAGAAGATAGCAGCATGTATCCTTGAGCTCCGTCCCTCAACAAAGATTTGACTTTGACGGTAGTTAAAAATCCAGAATCCTCATCCTTAGGAAAAACTAAGGTTTTATTAGCACAGTCTAATAGTATATGGTTAGAAGATAACCAATCCATTCCTAATATTATATCTATTTCAACAAGAGATAAGCAAATTAATTTGACTGAAAAGACTCGATCATTTATGGTAATAGGACAGTTCAAACATACTTTAGATGTAGCAACAGACTTGGCAGTTGGTGTAGAAACAATCAATTGAAAACTCAAAGAAGACACAGGCAATTTCAACCGATCCACACAATCATACGCAATAAATGAATGTGTCACACCTGAATCATATAGTACAGTCAAAAGATTACCTGCTACGACACCTTCCTTCTGAATAAGATCTTCAAACTGAGAAGCCTCAGCTCCGCTCATCGTGTACACTCGCCCTCCAGATCGCGGTTGAGTAGCACGAACATTGCTCACAACTGGCTTCCTTTCTGACTGGTTACATTCTCTAGAATCATGCCCAGGCCTTCCACACTTGAAACAGATCGGCCCTTTAATTGAACAGTCTCTATATATGTGGCCACTCTTTCCACATTTAAAATATCTTGGCGTAAACACCACTTTTATACCAGCTTTGTTGCCACTAGAACTTCCCCCGATAGATGGACGTTGAGGTTGATTCCCCGGTGGTCTCGAATATGGCTTGCGCTAAAACCGGCTATTGTTACTGCTACCTCCTCTCTGAAACCTCGTTTGTCCAAAGTTACGATTCCTTGGATCACGTGACGGCTCCAACTCCTCGAGTCGTGCACAAGTATCCACCAAAGTATGAAATTGATTCATCTTCAAGGGTAGCACTCCTCGTCGCAATTCTACCCTCAACCATTCCTCAAATTTCTAACATCTCCACGCATCATTCTGTCGAGTTTGAGCATAGTCTGAGAACTGAGACAAGCTCTCAAATTTAGAAGCATATTCATTGACAGTCATGTTGCCCTGACGTAAACCAAGAAATTTCATCTCCTTGGCATGTTGAGCACTGGCAGGAAAGTACTTTTCCAAAAATACTTCACAGAATACCTCTCAGGTAATTTCAGCTCCCTTAGCTTGTAGTAAGCGTCGGGTTCCTCTCCACCAGTAGTAAGCGTCAGGTTCTTCTCCACCAGTTCTCACCATCCCTTCTCAGCATAAATGTAGCATACGTCACCTTTCGATCATTGGCGCATCCCATTCCTTCAAATATCTTTTCGAGATCTTGGATCCAAAGACTCGCCTTCTTTGGATTAAATTCACCTCTGAACTGCGGCGGGTTATTACGCCTAAACTCAGACAAGCTTAGAGCATCAGCAGTCGCATCTTGCTGTTGAGCTGCTCGTTCATTTTGTTGCGTAATCACCTCTTCCATACACTGCATAGCCTTAGCAGCTGTAGTCATTGGGTCAATATTATGGTTCACGTTTGTACGCGTTCCTCTTCCGCCAGACATCTTCTTCTTCAATCAAACAAGACAAAACAAAGTCAGATGTACCCTTTCGGATACCAATCACAGAGAATCACACAACACCAGCAAAAACAGACCCAACCACAACCCCAAAAGACTCTAACTTGGGCTCTGATACAAACTAAATGCAACACCCTACTGGGGATGTCACATTTCCAAACAATAATAATAAAACCTTTACCCAAGTTATAAGTTATTTCGTAATATATAATAATATAAGTTGTAAAAATATATTTTTTAACATTATATTATATTATAAAATAAACGAACATAAAATAAAACAAACTATTACAATACACATCATAATTATACATATGATTTTGTTTTTAATAGGTACAACTAATTTACATATTACAAACTATTTAATTAAAAACAATAAACCTATGGTTTGAAGCAAACCATAAAGCTAAATGCCAAGCATAACACTAAAAGTTCGATCCTCTCAAGAATCTTCCTCGGGAAGATCATCGGAAGACAGAAATACTTTCTGTAACACCATACCACACCGCAATCAATCCATATGATATGGATGATCTCGAGGTTCACCTTCCTCGAATCCCAGTCACTCGGTTCTTTGCTCCTCGTTGTATTGACAATCCAGCGATTCTTGCTCTCTTCTACTTCCTCAACGACTTTACGGAACATAAATAATAATACAGAAAATATATACAAAGAGGTGAGACAATCTACATCATTACCAGCATAGCAGTAAAAAAAACGACAATACAAATAAATATAACAGTTAATATAACAATTCGTATTATCACATATGCAAAATATCATAAATCAAATTATAACTATTCATACAGTGATGCAGATTAAATATGCCATGTACTCAGACTCGTTCCTACTCCATGGAGCTAAACACAAACATCAGAGAGAATGATCCGATAGACATGTCCGCACATAAGGCTGCCTCAACCAACTATTACACAGTCAAATACGTCGTGTAAACAGCACACAGTCAAATACATCGTGTGAATGGTACACAGTCAAATACGTCGTGTACGTCCAGGCATAGTACCGGATAGTCCCGATAGATCATGATTAAGAATAGTATTTGTCGAGATCGCTAGTGTGTGTTATCGATTCCACGGCCAGGAGGAGCTACCAACTATCCACATGTGGAATCTACGCACACTAACGCCTCCAAGTTCTCCACATGAACACACTACGCCTATCACACCAGTAACACGGTGTAATTCATCTCGTCGACCAATCGTCAATTTCAACCAAATTGACATACCACTCTATGTATGTAATGATCCATAATTACAAAAATACCCTCAATATCACCATGAACCATAATTACATAAATATCCTCATCGTCACCATAATTACAAAAATACCCTTAGTATCAATAATTCCAAAAATAGTATGTCTCCACTTGACAAGATTATTTTCCAACATGTCCGGTCCACTACTTTGGCCGACAAGAAAATTACTATTCCTATTAGTCGCGCAAACATTTTATCGCATTTTTCAAACGCGTAAATATTTTTCAACGCGTTTTCTCAATCGTGTAGTTTAAAATCCACTATTTTAAATACGCGTAAATTATTTCTACTTGCTTTTTCACTTTGTATAAAATATTTCTTGACGTTCCAAATTACATTTTTAAACTTTCCAAAACTAAAAATATTATTTGGACATTATTTTCCATTTTTCTTACAAAAATTACTCTAAGTAATAATTTACGACGCGTTTTTCTCAAAAATTGATTTTAATAAATTCTTCTACGCTTAATTTTATTCTTTAACTACGTAAAATATTTCCTTGCTTTCTAAATACCATTTTGAAACGTTTTTCAATACTTGCTCATTATTAATCAATTTTGACAGCATTTCGTTTAGAAAATCCACTCAGTGATATTTTCTACGTATTCCATTTAAAATTCCTTTATTTAATTATAACCATAAAATACACTTTGAAAATTGCTAACATACTTTAAAACTCAAAGGTAAATATTTTTCAAGTGTCTAAAATTTATTTCTTTTCTATACTAGGCTTCTAATAAAAATTTGTTTACTTATTTGGTTCTTGAAAATCCATTGTAAATGAATTCTTTTTAAGTTAACTAACTAGTCTACACATAGAAAATAAATTTTGGATTAATTATACATTAAAAAAGCATTTTTGACCGAATTCCACCATTCTTTGTACAAATCATCTTTAAATTATTTTTCATCCTCTAAATTATTGTAAAATCCATTAACTTAAGCAAATCAATTTACTCATCCTTTCAAAAATGGTTGAGAACATTTTGGTTCTCTTTTTTATAGTAAAAACCATGAGCTCTTCATTATGTGTTCTTTGGAACACTTATGCAAATCTCAACATATTATTCACATATCACAATAGATATCATATATCTATGAACACATACCATATATTAAAGCAATCATAGAACACATACCAAAATATCAAAGCTATAGACATGCTTGCATGCATAATAAATCACAAATAGAAAAGACAATAAACATGCACACAAAATTAATCACAAATAGAAAAGACAACAAACAACCAAGTGAATGAATCCTTATGGATTCTTCACCACAATTACATCTATTTTCTCACCGCCACACATGGTTGATGAGATTAAATCTCCCTCTTACCTATAAGGAAGACAAGATCTCCTTGGACTCCTCTTTATAAATTTTGTGTAGCTTCAACAAAAATCCTAACAAGTTTAAACAAATTATAATGTCATAAACTATGGTTAAAAAAGATAAACCATGGATCAATCATGGCTTAGAACATCAAAAATCAAATTAGAAACAAGAAACAAGAATTTTCACCTTATAGGAAAAAACTTCAAAGTGATTTTCCAAGCTCCAAATGGATGATTTTATGAAAACTTACAACTAGAGATGTTCTTAGAATATAGTTTAGGTTTAGGAAATGATGTTAGATAAAATTTTTGATGAGTGGAAGTAGGATTTATGTGTGATGGCCAAATGGTGTATGGAAAGAAATGTTGAAGTTTTCTTTGAGTTCATGAAAGGAAGAGATAGGAGAGAATAAGTTAGAATGATTGAATGAATTATTATGAAGTGAATAATAGTCTTCCTCCATTATGCATGGCCGTAGAGCTCAATCAAAGAGCTAGCCACCTTTGTTGACAATTCTAAGCTCCTAATGGCCTTTAGATGGATTCAAGGGTGGAAGTTCAAGCTTCTAGCAATTCCATGATTGCATACTTAGAGCATATGGCCGAAATATGCATAGGAAATTCAATCAAAATTTGATTGATTTCATAAACCTATTTATGTTTAAGTCCTCCTAGTTTGTTTTAATTAATAATTAGCTAGGTTCCTTTGTATTTTAGTTAATCATTTATTTACTTAGAGTCCCTAATCTTCTACTTAATTATACTAGTACATTGCCTAACTAAAATTTGATGAAAAATTAATTAGGTTTAATCCATTTAATTATCACTTAAACCCTTTAGATTAACTTAATTAGGTTTTAGACTAATTATTCCATTATGTTAGATTTTTAACTAACTAATCTACTAAATCTAACCATTTTTATGGATTTTCAACCTTTTGATTTAGAATTTTACAAGCCATTTATGTTGGTAAACTTTTCCTAAAGGTGGGTCCCACAAACCCAAACATGGGTCTCACAAAACAAATGTGGGTCCCACAAGCCAAACGTGAGTCCTACAGATTTTTCTGTATGATAAATATTTTTATTATACAGAAAAATCCTAAAAATTAAAAGATTGATATATGTATTATTCGAAATTGGGTTTAGTAAGATACCCTAGCTCCAAATAATCAAATAAGATTTTTCCCGGCCCGAAAATTATTATTTTCTTGACTCGGAGTAAATCACACAAAATAATTAAATACAGTTACGAAATAGTCAAATTAATTTTATAACACACAGAAAACATTACAATTAGGGCAAAAACGTAATTAACCAAAAATTGGGGTGTTACAACATTACTCATGGTTTGCGTATTTTGAGAAGAGTAGATAAATCTTCTACTTCTTAAACACATAAAACCATTTCCTATGACACTATGAGTTACTCTAAACTTGTCCCACCGAGTGTGCCAATTTGTTTAAGTGGAATTTTGGTTTAGAGACTTAATAAAAATTCCAACAAACAAATAAATATATTGAAACGAATGTGGGTTCAAAGTTATGTGGTAATCTCGACGTGAAAATGGTTTTAACAGTAAACAAAAGGGATTTAAAAAATTTGAAATAAATAAGCAGAAAATGCAGAAAGGAAACTTTGAAAAGATTAAAGAAATGTAAAGAAACTTAGCAGGAACTTTAAGAAAGCAGAAAATTAATTGAAAGCGTGTAAATGGTTATAAGATTAAAGTGCAGAATTTAAATGGAAAAGCAAAAAAAAAGCAGGTAAAAGTGCGAAGAGATGTAAAGGAAATTGAAAGGACGAGACTGAAAAGTAAAGAAACTTCAAAAGAACATTGCATTAATTTTAAATGACGTGAAATGGAAAAGGGAAGGCATACTTGGATAAAAATCCTTTAATCTGCTTCGAGTTGAGATATTAGGATTATGTATCACGCAAATAACCTCCCTATTTACATCGTGACTCGATATTTATAGTATTTAATTAAAAATAACTGACATCCTAAAAGATCAACACGTTTGAGCAGTTTTTTTCATCAGCAAGTATCCACTTTCCAACATAACCAGTACTTAACTGCTTTTGACCAATTTTCGTCGACTCAATGTAATCTTTCTGTCGAATAATTCTTCTTACTAACATCAATACCTTATAGCCACACTAGAATCTTCCTCTTATTCAACGCTACTGTCGATTTCTCCGTTTAGCATTTCTATCGGTTCAATACTTTGGAAAATTTCTTCAAAACCATCATCCAACCGACGAATTGTCAAATCTTTATTTTTACCCCAACAAGAGGGAATGTATATCTGTTTCTTTTTGTGGTTATTGAGCAATAAGCTAAAAGAATGGTGTTGATAACACCTAATCCTTTTTGTAAATTTGTTTCCATGATGCATTTGCTTATTGAATTATTTTACATTTTGTTTGGTAGTAATTAGATCAATCAACCTATGCAAAAAGCACACTTTCAAAATATTTTTCCTTTGTTTCATTGTTCTGATTTGACTTTAATTTTTATTAAAACAACATTAGATGGGTATATAATTTTGCAATATTGCAACGTTATTCATTTCTTTCAAATTTATTGTATTGAAAAATGAATTTATTTATTTTCATTTTACAATACAAGTACATAGCTTAAGTAATATTTAAAAAAAAAACGTAACATTTTTTACTGATTGGCCACTGAAAATATTCTAAGTAACAAAAACCACGTTGCTATTTTTTGCTGGAATATTCACCAAATTTTTTTGACAAACTTATCCACCTGTAAGTTTTTAGCAGAATTTATTCTCCAAAAATACCAAAAAAAAATTCTGACGAATATTTCTATTGGGTATGAATTTCGTTCGAGTATTTTTTTTTATGATAAAAAATTCACCGAAAATTTCAGTTTCAGCTTATTTGCATTGGATGACAGATATGGCCCTAGTAGGATGCAATTTATTTGTAGTGTAAGAAATACATTTAAAGGAACGCAGAATATGTTAATGATTTGGTTCAGCATTTAAGGATGGAAATACTTCATTTAAAAGTTGCATATCCCTGTGTTTGGAATACATGACTTTGGAATCTGCTTTCATCCTAAATTTTAAAAATAAATAGATAAATAAATAATCAGAGACAGGATACTTTTGCCTTTGCTGAAATTTCCACACATAGGTACATTGACTTGTCGCTGCCCATGCAGAAAGAAACAGAAATCACAAGCATGCGTTGACTTTTCCATAGCCATTCCAAACAAAGGACTATTTACTTGACCTACTTCCGTGCGTAGACTCCGAGCTCTTGCTGCTTCTCAGAAATAATAGCCACCAACCACAGTAGTAGACTTGGAATTGAAATCGTGATAAGTATATTAATTCGTTTATAGTGTTCTGCTGTGTTTTGCTACTCTGTACTGCTTCAATCACACTTTGATACATTATTAGAAATTTAAATTTTAGAGATTAATTTCGTTCTTTAAATTATAAAAATCAATTTCTAAAATAATTAAAGACCAATTTAAATCAGTTGTTAAAACGCTCATCATTAAATATTAAAGATTGAAATTGTTGGTCGTTAAATTTAGAAACCGATTTAGAGACCGATTTTTTAAAAATAATCAGTCTCTAATGTTAGTAAAAAATTGATCGATTTTTTTTCAAAAAATTACATTAGAGACGGATTTAGAGATTGATTTTTCAGTTTCTAAATCAGTCCCTACAAAATTTTAATATTTATATATTTTATAAAATCGGTCACTAAATTGATTTCTAAATCAGAGACTGATAAATCGGTCTCTAAATCATTCTCTAAAAAGGATTAATATTTTTATATATTTTATAAAATCGATCACTGAATCGGTCTCTAAACTAGAGACTGACAAATCGATTTCTAAATCAATATCTAAATCGGTCTTTAAAAAGGAAGAATATATTTATATATTTTATATAATCGGTCACTAAATCGTGGTCTCTAAACTAGAGACTGATAAATCGGTCTCTAAAAAAGCTACATATATTTATATATTTTATATAGCCGATCACTAAATCGGTCTCTAAATGTAATTTTTTATATAATTGGTCCCTAATTCAGTCTCTAATTTGTAATATGAATTTATATTTATTTTTAAATTTATTAAAATCTATATTTTTAAAACACCTAATAAACAACAGTCAACAATCTCATATAACCAAACACATAAATAAAAAATAATGTAAACTAAACTAATTCAATCTTTAGAATATCTCATTTAAACATCAAGGCATTCTAGAATAAACTAAAGTAAGCATTGGCTACAACATCTCATTATTACAACATTTCTAATGTAAGAAAATTGAACACAATACAAACTAAACTCTAATAATAAAAACTATTCCTCGTCTTCGTCATCGTCGTCGTCCTCCTCCTCTTCTGCTCCATTAGTCACAAGAAATGTTTAAGAAGGCTGAAGGTTTATCGACTGCATCATCTCTCGTACCAGCCGGTTTGTCTCCTCAATCTGTCTCTTATTATCTGCCACTTGAGCTCGAAGTTCATTTCTCTCATTTCTTAATTCTTCAAGTTCATCTCTTCGCACCCAGTCAGATGATGAAGAACTTGAGCCACGATATTGTGGTCTTCCAGCCACTATGGTTGACTCAATTCCAAGACCATATATTTTATCTTTTTTCACTCCAGCCACATTGCGCCACACATCCAACTCATCTGGGGGGAATTCCCTACTCTGATGCTCTTTGGGTCATTTCTTGCATTTCGTTTACAAATTTGGCCTGTCAATACCAATATGACACTAATTAATGCAAAAAGTTAAAGCAACACATAAGTTTGACATAATATAAGCCATGACATAAAGTATAAGAATAAACGTCATTTCAATCACATGTTAAAAATTGCATGCTTGTTTAATTTTAATTTGAGATGATAGCACAGTTAAACAATTGCTTACAACTATATGCTCTAATCTCCTATCCACCCATATGTGTTCCTTACGTCGATGTGTGTGGTGAAACAATGTTGGTGCTGATGAAACAACACCATTCAACTTAGTCTACAGCAATTGTAACAAAACCATATTGGTAAATTTAATCATATTAGACAACTTCGACAATAATGTAAGATATTAATGAACTTAACCAGATCAGCTCTATGCTGAGATGTGGAAATAGAGCCACTAGTGTGATATGAAGCTCCATATCCTCCATAATCAGATGCCTGATTGGCTTTTGCAATTGCACTTTTCTTCTTGAAAGCCTCACTTTCCTAATATGTACACAATGCGTCCCATATGTCATCTCTAAGCCAACTTGGTCTCTCCATTTTCTTGCGAGCCTTTTCCATAACATTTTTCAACAATGCTGCACCCTGTTTCTCAAAGTTTCTTCTAGCCCAATAATTATCTGGTGGAATGACAATAAACTTCCTCTGGAATAAATATGAGTAAAAAAATTATTTATGACAAAAAAAAGTCTATCAAATTTTAAATTACAGAAATAAAAATTTAAAAATTACCAAAAACTCTGCAAACCACAAATCTTTTGTATCACATATCCTTTTCCATGATGTCCAATGCTCTAAATAATGGCTCTTGAAGATTTCACTGATTCCATTTGCTGCCAGGTGTGAAGGCAAGAATCTACAAACAATACAGGTGTTTAGTTACAATATATCAAACACAGTAATATAATTTAAAAAAATATTAGTTATATATACTCATCTCCTTCTAGATATAAAATTGGTTTGCTACCAGGCATTTGTGTATCTGATGCATCCTGAGTATGACTTAATCCAAGTGCAGATCCTACATCTGTTGGAGGGATAAATGATCTAACATTGTGATGAGACTCCTCTGTCGGAGGCACCACACAATGGGATGGTTGAGTAAGAGGTGGTGTTAGTGCACTTGGGATCGAAACACTAAATGCAAGTAATGTGGGTGATGAAGTAGTAGTAGGAGATGAAGAACTAGCAGAGGTTAAAGGTGGGTAAGAAGTAGAATGCCCCATCGGACGCACCGGCTGTTGCTTTTTTGGGCGACTCTTAGAAACTTTTCCTTTACCTCAATCTCTCTCAGACATCTGCAATGAACATAAATGGAATGTAAATTAAAATGCTTATCAAATAAATAATAATTCCTTTGTGCAAAATACAAAACACAATTAATTTACCTTTTGTTATCAAATGAAAAAACACAAACACTAATCATATTCATGATCAACATCATCATCATCATCATAGTCATCACCTTCATCACCATCATCGTCATCACGATTATCATCATGCAATTCATATTGTTGAAGATCTTCATCTTCATTGTCATTTTCAGAATCATTGTCAAAATCAAATTCATCTTCCTCCCTATTATCTCCTTCATTACTTTCTACCTTATCTTCCTCCTCATCCTCGCCGACATCAGCTTCTACCTCACAATGATCACCTTCTTCATCTCTTAAGTTGGCAAGAGGGTCATCATTTGTTATAAAATCTACATAGGTTGCAGCATCTTGATATGCAACCTCTAATGCATATCGAGCATCAACAGTACCTCTTGGTTTGGTTTTAATGACAACCCACTAATTAGCCTTGTCTTTTATTTTTTCGGGGTAAGGTGCATAAGACACTTGAATTGCATTTTGAGCAAATATGAAGGGGTCATATTTTGGATACTATCGAGTATGTCGAACCTCTACGATTCCATATTGTTTATGAACCTTCACATCACGATTAAGTCCAACATCAAACCATTCACAATTAAACAACACTAACTGTTTCATTGGTTCTCCTAGGTATTCTACTTCCACAATTTCTTTAATGATGTCATAATAATAATTCTCTTCTTCTACTTGGTCATCACCCTTAACACAAACCCCACAATTGATGGTTTTTTTACCGATACTCCAATCTTCTGTATGAAACTTATAACCATTGACAAAGTAGATAGGCCATGTATGAACCTTTCTCTTAGGACCCCATGCTAAGTGGTGCAGAAACTGATTTTGTACCAAGTTATTTTTATTGTGAACCTACCAATGATAATAGTAAAATCATTATAATTTTAACATAACTATCAAGTATTTATATCATTAAAAAAAAAGTGTTAAAACACTTACATAACTTCGAAACCAAGTTGGAAATTCAGATGCAATCATACCATCAACATCAGTGCAGCTGATGTTTGGATTAGCTGCTTTTAGATATTCCTCAAAAAATCTAATCACATGCACATGGTTACTAAATATGAACCAATAACATATACATACTAAAATGAACCATTCAAGAATGATTTAGTTCACTTACCCAATATATGGTTGAACCTCTTCACAATTAAGTAGGATATGTAAATGTGCAGGGATCAGGATCCTCTCAATTTTGTTCTCTCTCAAGTGGTTAATTATTGGAGAGAGAAAGACACAAAAAAAGTTGAGTGTGGGACCTAATTGAAACTTGTGAAATTTCTTTTATAACATTGTGTCTTTCTCTCTCTTACAATTGACCACTTGAGAGGGAATAAAAATTGAGAGGATCCTGATCCAAACGTGCAACATCTATTTCCTTATCCATTAAATACCTACTGTTATAAGCTCCAGCTGAGCGGTCAGGATGATTGAAAATTGATAAAGTGGGTTGGATTGTCTCATCTAAACCTCCGTCATCATTTCAACTAACTTTATTTCTCATGGATTGCACATGAGATTCAAAATAGTAAGAACAAAAATGAGAAGTCTCTTGGCATAAATATGCCTCACATATGGACCCTTCTACATGTGATTTGTTTTTAACCATTCGTTTCAACCTATTCAAGTAACTAAAAGAAACATGATATCATTAATTACTATACTTTGAAATAAAAAGATTACCACAATTTAAAATGCAATAAAGTAGGTGATTAGCTCTCAAATGGATACATCCATCGATATTGAACAGGGCCTCCTACTCTTGCCTCATACGGCAGATGAATAGGCAAATGCTCCATTGAGTTAAAGAATCCAGGTGGAAAGATTCGTTCAACTTACATGTTATAATGACAATGTTTTGCTCCATTAGTAACAAATCAGACACACATAACACTGTTGAATACAAATCTCTGAAGAATTTACTTAACTCAGCTAAAGGCTTCCCCACTAGATCTGGCAATGCACTAAAAGCAATTGGTAGCAACCGCTCCATAAACACATGACAATCATGACTTTTCATCCCAACTAGCTTCCCCTCTCTCATGTTTACACATCTACACATATTAGAGGCATATCCATCGGCATTTTTAATTCACTAACCCATTTACATACAACCCTTTTTTGCTTCATGTTCAATGCAAATTTTGCTTTAGGCTTCAAAATTTTTCCATTAGGCAATTCTTGCAACTGTAGTTTCCTCCACCTACAATACTCTTTCATATCCATTCTAGATTTAACATTGTCTTTGGTTTTGTCTTTAATATTCATCACTGTATTAAAGACATTATCAAACACATTTTTCTCAATATGCATCGCATTAAGATTGTGTCTGATCATATTAGTTTCCCAATAAGGTAACTCCCAGAAAATACTTTGCTTTATGCAATTATGAGTAACCCCGAACCCAGCACATGTACATGGACCCACCTCAGTTACTTTAGAACATCACAAACATCTTCCCATACCTCGGCCCCGGACAACCTAGGTGGAGGTGCAGATTTCTCTTGTCTGTTCTTCTAAAATGCATCCTTATTTCTACGGTATGCATGATCCATAGGAAGAAATTGATGATGACAATCAAACCAGGAACATTTACCACCATGTTTCAAAGTGAAAGCCTTTGTTCGATTCATACAATATGGACATGCCAATCTCCCTGCTGTACTCCAACCCGACAATATGTCGTACACAGAAAAGTCATTTATTGTCCACATTAATGCAACTTTCATTACGAAATTTTCTTTTCTTGAAATATCATAAGTTAGGACACCTTGTTCCCACAACAATTTCAACCTTTCTATCAAAGGTTGCAAATACACATCTATTTTACTTTTCGAATTATGTGGCCCAAGAATAATCAAAGTCAAGAACATATATGGAGTTGTCATGCATAATTCTAAAGGAAGATTGTATAGAGTGACAATTACAGGCCAACAGGAGTAAGGAGTAGTTGATTGACTATACGGAGTAAAACCATCAGTACTTAAGCCTAATCTAACATTTGTTCAGCTTTAAATTCAGGATATGTTTCATCAAAATGTTTCCAGTCTTCTCCATCTAATGGATGACATAACACTCCCGATTCTCGTCTATTTTCATAATGCCATCTCATGTGCGGAGCAGAACTCATTGAAGCATATAATCTCTTCAGCCTAGGAATGAGAGGTAAATAAATCAACCTCTTTACAGGGATCTCCTTGGTTTTTCTCTTACCAATCTTTTTTATTTTATATCGAGCCGTACAACAAAATGTGCATTTTGTAACTCCCTCTACATTGAACAACATACAACCATTCATGTAGCAATCAATTCTCCTTGTAGTAAGACCTAGTTTGGAAACTATTTTTTTCGCCTTATAAAAATTTTCTGGGATGAGATTTCTAGGAGGATGTGTCATTTTCACAAGTGCTACTGTTTGATTAAAAGATCGTTGGGAAATGTTTCCCTTCGATTTGATATTCAATAATTCAACAGCAACAGATAATTTAGTTTCATCTTCACATCCCGGCCACAAAGGCTTTTGGGTCGCACGAAGCATATCATAAAATTTTTGAGCATCTTCATTTGGAGGCTCCTCTAAGGGTTGATTATAATGGAACCTAAACTCTGGACCAACCGCATCATAAACCATTGCCTTAAATCTATTTAAATTGTCATTATTACCCATTTGTGTATTAGTAGAGGTGCTTGGATGACTATTAAAAGCTCCAATCAAAGTCGGATCAATTTCTCCATAACTTGTCCAATACCAATAATCATGTTTAAAACCCTTTTTATAAAGATGAACTTTAACGTCCTCAAGTGTCAAGAACTTCAGGTTTTTGCACTTAGAACAAGAGCATCTAATATTTCCATTTAATAAATGTGCTTGTTGACATGCAAGGGAAACAAATTGTTCTACCCCCTCTACAAACATATCAGTAAGTCCATTCTTACCTGGCAAAAGTCTATTATACATCCAACAACGATATTGACGAATGTCCATATTCTGTAACATAATTAAAATAAAACATTAAAACTACAAGTACAAGTGAAATTAAGTTTTTGAGCAATAGATAATTCAGTTTCATCTTCAAATAATTTTTGAGTAACAGATAATTCAGTTTCATCTTCACATCCTGGCCACAAAGGTTTTTATTTTTTTTTCTTTTCATGATTAAAAAAAACACAAAATTTTGAGACTGAAGTGACATACACATGTATGATTAGTTTATACTTTATACCTCTCCTACTTCTTAACTATTAGGCCAAGTTTGAGTGGAAGTTAGTTTTTAGCAGCATAGTAGGCTCCTCAAGTGAGTCTTAGTGTTTGAAACAAGCACTTCTGTGCTAGCATGCATGGTCCTGAATATGCACAAAGTTCTCTCTTTCATAAATTTGAATTGATTAGGAAATTGCAGACAACCATTTTTCCTAGTGATTAGGTAAAGACTATTGGGGTTTTATGCTTCTCTGTTATGCTTATGAATTTTATTGTCCGTACTAAGAGCATGTTCTTTGTAGATGATCCCAAACAAATTCACAAGGAAATATGGAGGTGGTCTGTCAAACCCAATGTTTCTCAAACCTCTAGATGGCATATATAAAGTATACTATAAGCAACCATAAAAATGGAAGAAACTTACCCTGAACTTTGCGACTGCCCCGAACTGGTTCATAATCACAAGCAATGGTTTACATGAATATTTCAAACAATAATCTCACAGGCACAATTCCAAATTTGCCACTCAAGTTGCTAGACAGTCCACAAATATATTTGGCTTCAAATCAATTTGAAGGTTCCATTCCATTTTTTTTGCAACAAGCAACAACACTGGATCTCTCCAGAAATAAATTTTTGGATTTATTTTTATTTTTATGTGGAAAAAGAATAGCACAACTAGTCCTGGGAATTTTACATGTATCAAACAATCAATTGAAGGGTAAGTTGCCTGACTGTTGGAATAATCTAAACTCGTTAGAGTATTTTACCCGTGGTGGTAGTCTGGATGCAGAACGACGACACACAGCTGGAAGACGGATCCAGAACGGCGACCTCGGATCCAGAACTGAGACCACGGATCCAGAATGGTGATTACGGATCTAGAACGGCGAGCTACAAATCCGGAATGGCGAGGCACGGTTCCCGGAACGACGAGCATGGAACCGGAACGACGAGGCACAGGTGGAAGACTCGACGGGTATGGCGGGCTGGGTGGAACACGCCATGGGAACGGTGCTGGTGGGTGGAAGACCCAATGGGAACAGTGCTCAAGAACGAGGCATGGAACGGCGCGGCTGGGTGGAATACTCGACGGGTCGTAGTGCTGAGATCCGGACGAGGCACAGAACAACGTGGTTGAGGAACGGCGAGGCACGGGTGGCTCGACAAGTGTGCAAGGACGGTGGCTGCGGCTATGTTTCGAATTTGGGAGAGGGAGAAGTGATGAAAACTGAGAAAGAAAGAGGGAGATAAGCTGAAAACGTGAATTTCTTTTAGAGACTGAATTTTTCAGTCTCTACACATTTTTTTAAAACTTTTTTATTTAGAGACCGAAAATTCGGTCTCTAACACCTTCAACTTTGTTTTTCTTTTTTAGAAACGAAAATTTGGTCTCTATTTTTTTTTTAATTTAGAGACCGAAATATCGGTCTCTAACACAAAAACACATTTTTATTTTTTAATTTTTTTATAACATAATTTTCGTTCTCTAAATCGGTCTCTAAATTTTTTAGCGACCGAATTAGAGATCGATTTTAATTCGGTGATAAATTAATTTTTTTTTTCTTAATCGGTCTCTATTTCGATTTCTATAGAGATCGAAATAAATTGATCTCTAAATCGATCTCTAAAAATTATATTTCTAGTAGTGATAGATGGGCATAACTAGCACACAAATTGCATCAAGGAGCACCCTATTTGCTCTTGTTGTGCCTCCTTTACCTTTCCATAGCAAATGATATTTACCATCATGTTGATCTCTTTAGCATCAACTGTGGCTCCTCCGACAACTTCTCGTTTGATGGTCGAAAATGGACTGGAGAGACAACAACCCGAAACCCTTCTTAAAAAGTAAGGACGAGTCATCAGTTGCTATTTCTGCACTTACAGCATCTATCAAACAGGGCCCTTACACCTCAGCTCGTCTCTCTTACTCCCAATTCACATAGTCATTCCCTGTCACGACTGGCCTAAAGTTCCCCTCTTCTTCAACCCAACTTCTTACCAAAACATTGACCACACCAAAGTTTATTTTTCAGTCAAAGATAGAATTTGATTTCAACTCAAGTTGAAAAAAAGTTCTCAAATTCTTTTGTAATATTATACTATATGTTATAATTTATTTATTTCAATTTCATTAACTTAATAAAATAAATATATGTCATAATATTAAAATAAATTAAAAGATTTTTCTCTAACTTAAATTACAGCTAAGTTTTGTCCTTCACTCATATGAGGTGAATAGACCCTTCTTAAGTATTTCAATGTATCCCTTAACACTGATGCTGATGCCAACCCTGACGACATCTTGTTCAGATAGTATTGCATCAACGTCAAAGACAGTCAGAGGCTCAACATAACATTCATACCAAGCACAACCCAGCACCCAGATTCCTATGCTGTCATCAATGGAATCGTGATTGTTTCAATGCCCGCATATCTCTATTACACTAAACCTGACTATAACATAGGATTCCAGTTTGTGGGCTCCACTATCCGATACCGCATCGAAAACAACTTTGCCCTCGAGACAAAGTACCGGTTAAACTTTGGAGGAAGAACAATCCCCCCCTCCGGAGACACAGGTATGCTCAGACCCTGGGATGCCGATGACGAGTACGTAACTACACGTAGTGGACCATGAGTTGATATTGAGCATAGAACGAATCTCAGCTTCACTACGGTTCCTGAATACACAGCCCCCTCTGAACTCTACCGAACTTTACGAAATATGGGAATGAATGCCTCTGTCAACAGGAGCTTTAACCTCACTTGGGAGCTTCCCGTTGATTTTGGCTTCACCTACATGCTAATGTTACACTTTTGCGAGCTCGACCCGGTAATTCATAAGGCTGGTGACAGAAGATTCAATATCTTCATAGCGGATCAGATGGCTGACGATCATGCAGACGTTCTCTTATGGACCGATCAACAAAAGGGAGTATCGGTACTAAGAGATTATGCGGTATTCATCCCAAGGAATAAGAAAAATGCAAAGGTTTCACTGAAAATGCATCCTCACCCACAAAGCCCGTTCAGTGATGCACTTCTGAACGGACTTGAACTTTTCAAAATCAACGACTCCCAAGGCAGTCTCGCCGGGCCCAACCCGGACCCTTGTCCACAAACCCCACCCGTCCCGGAGGTTCCCCTTCAAAGCCCAGACAAGAAAAGCAGTGACACTACCAGAACTCTTGCAGTCGTTGCTGGTTCAGTTTCCGGGGTCGTTTTGCTCTCCGTTATCATCGTCGTTTTCTTCCTCATCAAACCTCAGAAGAACGCCGTGGTGGACAAGGGTTCCAAGCCAAAAGATGAAATTTCTTGCTGTCGTGGCCCCTCATCACCACCGTCCAAACTCTACCTCCACTTTTCAATCGCGAAGATTAGAGCCACCACCAACAACTTCGACGAACTCTTCATGGTGGGCGTTGGAGGGTTCAGTAACATGTATAAAGGGTACATCGACGATGGTGCAACACCAGTAGCAATCAAAAGGCTCAAATCGGGTTCTCACCAAGGTGCACAGGAGTTCATAATGAGGAGTTGTGGGTTGAATTACGAACTAAGTCATTCTCTTTAAGATAATCCGTGACTCTGCCTCTTTCTGTGCAAGCAGTATATCAACAACGTCGCCCTCATGATAAAACAATCCGAAAACTCTTTCTATATCAGTATTTTTTGCACATAAGAATACTATTCGAATTTAAAGTGTATTCTCTGTCTTTCTTTAAAAAATATGAACGTTTTTTTCTATTTTGGAAAATAGGGACGCTACTTTTAACGTTCATGACCAAAAATCAAGGAAAAAAGTGAACATAAAGTCATGGCCAAACTTTTTGTTATTGATCAAATCAAATAGTAAAAAAAATAAAATCAAGTTAATAAGTGGGTCCCAAAATGAAAACTTCTTTTAAATATATTCTAAAATATCAACAATCTTTCACTTATATTTAAAAGAACGAAAACTAAACTTTGAGAAAGACAGTCAAGACTTCTGCCTCAACAAATGTATTTTTTGAAATTGAAATTTACCTAGTAACAGTCCTACTAGTGTATAAGAATAGATAATGAACTAATCTTGAACTATCATTCTAGGATATACAAAGAAAAAATATCACACACAATCCTATTAGCACGCAATTCTAAAGCCAGCACTTTTCGGCCATATGCTTCTATTCCAATTCTAGTATATGCTCTAAACAATTTGCTAAATTCTTACAGAATGCGACCTCACATTCACATATACAAATGTGATGTTATCAAGAGTGATTATGTAGCAAAACACCACACTTTTGTTATAGTCCTCATTAAGAGTTTTAATAAACTCAGCCTTTTTCATCGCTACAGAATATCATGCTATGAGAATGGACTTGGAGTATAAAACTCCATGTAAAATTGCATGATTCCATGTATATCACTAATGATTTGTTTTTCTCATTGAACCTTTTCGTGGGATCTCCACTCAATAGGTTGGGTTACCATCATTATTGACTCATTTATTCATAGGCTTTAGTCTTATTCCTTTCGAAGTGTTCCACACTTTTTCACATACTAATCCTTTCGTCAAAGGATCGGCAAGATTCTCACAAGATTGAAGATAATCCACTTTCACAGCACGTGTACAAAGATATTCTCTTACAATATTGTGTTTTCAACGTATATGTCGATTCTGAATTGCTCTTGTAATAATAGTTCTGAACAATTGAGATAGCTTCTATGTTATCACAGTGGATTAAAACAGCCACTGTAGGTCTTTCTCATAAGGGAGTATCTACTAGCAAATTCCTCAACCAACTAGCTTCCTCACTAGCAGTAGCCAGAGCAATAAGTTTTGACTCTATAGTGAATTGAGTTAAAATAGTTTGCTTCTTTGACTTCCAAGAAATAGTTCTACCTGCGATACTAAAAATGTATCCACTGGTTGCTTTTGAGTTATCTAAAAGGGTATTCCAATCGACATCACTGAATCCTTCAAGGACCGTGGGAAACCTCTGATAATGTAAGCCTAGGTTCATGGTTCTTTTCAAGTAACACATGAGCCTTCCAACAACAAACCAATGTTCTTCATTAGGACAATTAGTAAATCTACAAAGAACTCCAAAAGCATATGCAATATTGGGTCGGGTACAATCAAGGGCATAACGAAGACTCTCAATAATGCTAGCATACTCAGATTGCCTAATGCTTTCACTAGTGTTCTTAAATAATTTAACATTAGGATCATAAGGAGAATAAATAGGTTTGCAATCAAAATAGTTATATCTACATAACATAATTTCAATGTAATGAGATTGATCCAATGAAATGTCATTACTTGTCCTTGTTATTTTAATTCCAAGAATAACATTAGCCTCTCCGAGATCTTTCGTATCAAAATTGTTGTTAAGTATATTTTTCACGTCATTAACAACACTAATATTTGTACCATATATTAATAGATCATCCACATACAAGCATATCATAGTGCACACATTATCAACAAGCTTGTATTAAATACACTTATCACTTTCATTTATTCTAAAACTATGACTAATAACAAGAGGGTCAAATTTATCATGCCATTGCTTAGGTGCTTGCTTAAGACCATATAAGGATTTTTCTAATTTATATACCTTATGTTCTTATCCAGGAATAATAAATCCTTCAGGCTGGTTCATGTAGATTTCCTCATCCAAGTCACCGTTTAAAAAAGTTGTCTTAGTGTCCATCTGTTGTACAATCAAGTTATGCACTACAACAATAGCAAATAAAACATGAATCAAAGTTATTCTAGGGACAAGAGAATAGGTATCGAAAAAATATATATTTTCTCTTTGCTTAAAGCCTCTAGCTACCAGTCTAGCTTCGTATTTTTCTACGGAACCATCAGCCTTTAGTTTTCTTTTTAGTACCCATTTACAACCATTAGGCTTACAACCAGAAGGCAAATCAACAAGTTTTCACGTTTTATTATATTGCAAAGAATCCATTTCATCATTCACAGCTTCTCACCAAAACATAGAATCAGTAGATTTATATGCCTCTTTTAAAGAAATAGGATCTCCTTCTATAGTAAAAGTGTAACATCCTCCCTAACCTAATGATCCTAATCAGGGTTATAGTAACTTAGTAATACTGGTAAGAGTTATATGTTAATTCAGGTAATTTTCTAAACAAGTTTGAGCGTAATTCTGTAACACTGAATATAAGAAAATAATTAAAGTATTTACAGAATAAGTTCATATAATGAAAATAAATATGAAAAATTTGATTCCTAACTAAGAATCATTGATAAGAGTTGTAGAAAATTTTGGGGAATCAACTAAGTTAATTTGGTATTTTTAACGACATCAACGAGAAATAGCCGAAATAGTTAAACAACTCAGAAAATTATGAAATTACATAAAGATGACAAGTAAGACATAGGGAATATTTTGGTATAAGATGCCAAATAAAATGAGTATCAGTAAGCATATTTACTCAATTCCTGAGTTTAATTTAACTTGAAACCGAGTAATGAAACTTGACTGATAAAAAATAATATATGAAAGGTTTTAGAAAAATAGATCTAATGACTAAGTT
Organism: Ormosia emarginata; assembly: GCA_029884605.1. Classification (NCBI taxonomy): domain Eukaryota; kingdom Viridiplantae; phylum Streptophyta; class Magnoliopsida; order Fabales; family Fabaceae; genus Ormosia; species Ormosia emarginata. The sequence continues at coordinate 4,500,594 of JAQQTP010000056.1, read as the reverse complement.
GAGTTCTAAAATTTTTCATAATACTTATGGTAACTTGAAAACTTATCTTTGAAAAATTAAAGTATGCTAAGCAGAATCAAAAGTTTTTGCATGAAAATTATGACTATTTCTTTGACCAATTCCTACGGCCAAATATCCTAGAAATCTCTAGACACTTTCTCACCATTTCTCTCCATCTATTTTTGCATGAGAACTGTTAAAAAAATAGAACAAAAACAGCACAAAGAAAATACCATACAACTCACTCCATCTTCCACTTTTCATTCTCTCAATTTCATCCATATCTAACTTTGCAATTTCTTATTTTTCCTTCATTGATTACACGACCATATAGCCTCAAATATAGTAGCAGAAACACAAAGACAAGAGGAAAGAAACAAAAGAAAACACGAAGGAAAGAAGCAACAAGATCAAGAAGAGAACAAAGGCATGAAAGGAAAGAAATATTAGAAAGCTAGTGGTGATAAGGTAGGGGCTGCCACCTTGTATTTAATCATCCTCTCTTATATTTCTTTTGTTTGATTTATAATTCTGTTTTCATGTCCATGAGTCACACGGTTAAATAGAATTTTGGTGGTTAGTTTTTGGTTTCAAAATGTTAATTCTTTGTCATTGATGCTTGAATGGAACTTGTGACTTGGTGAATGAAAATTTTGTGTTCTCTAGTTACATTGTTCATGGCCTAAACATGGTCATGTAAAGAATGGATGCCTACTTTAAGATTTATGCGTAATTCTTTCATTCTGAGGACTTTGAGAAGTGATTGACATGTAAAAAATAATAATTGAATGTGATAAGTTTGTGACCAAATCCTATGTTAGGTAGTTACACAGCCAAGTCAAGTAGTTGGATGAGAATTATTGGTTTGATTTGTTAATTATATCTCATTTGGTTGTTATATTGTGTTAAGATGTTAAAATAAAATGAAAATATGTTGAATTTGGGTTGTATAAATTCAAACAGTGTGTTGCCCTGTTCTTGAACACAAGTAGTGATGCTAATGTACATATCTTTATTTCATTATTTTGTTGTTGTTTAAATTCTACTGTTGTTGCTATTAATTTTGCTATTGCTATTTAAATTTTGCTGCTATTGTTGTTTAAATTCTGCTACTGCTATAGTTAATTGTTCTACTGTTGTTTAAATTTTGCTATTGCTGGTATTAATTATTCTGTTGCTATTTAAATTTTGATGTTGCTGCTGTTAATTATTCTGCTGCTCTTTAAATTTTATTGTTGCTGTTGTTTAAATTTTGTTGCAATTGTTGTCTTTAAAATTTGTTATTAATGTCTTAAATTCTGCTGCTACTACTATTTTTAAAATCTATTGCCACTATATTAATTGTGTTGTTACTTGCTATTTTATAGTACTGCTATTGTATTAATTTTGTTGTGCTTGTTATTCTATTAAATACTAAAATGAGCTTGTGCTTGTTTAGAAGAAATTCACTACAAGAAATACGCGATTTAGCGACGGAAATTTGTGAGGGAAAATTTCCCTCGCTAATCCCTCGCTAATTAGCGAGGGATTAGCGAGGGAACCCTGAGTCCTCGCTAAATTTTAAAAATAAATATGAGGGATAAATAGCGAGTTAATAGCGAGGGAATTGCGAGGGTTTATTTCCCTCGCTAAAATCAACGAGGGAATGACGAGGGAAAATTCCCTCGCTAAACCGATAAATTGTTAGCGAGGGATATTTTCGTCACAAATCCTCGCTAAAAAATGTTAGCGAGGATATTTTCATCACAAATCCTCGCTAAATTGATAAAATGTTAGCGAGAGATTTATTTTCGTCACAAATCCCTCGCTAAACTGATAAAATGTTAGCGAGGGATTTATTTTCGTTACAAATCCCTCGCTAAACTGATAAAATGTTAGCGAGGGATATTTTTGTCACAAATCCCTCGCAAAACCTGATAAATTAAATTCACTCTCACGAAAATATCAGGAACCTCACCCCCGCACTCTCTCACTCTCGGAACCTCCCTCTCACTCTCGGGCCTCCCCTCTCACTCTCGGGCCTCCCTCTCACTCTCAAAGAACCTCCCTCTCTCACTCTCGGGCCTCCCTCTCACTCTCGGCAACCTCCCTCTCACCTGCACTCTCACTCTCTCACACACTCTCTCTCTCTCTCGTGTTCTCCCTCTCCCTCTCCCCCACACTCAGTGCCCCCGGATCTCCCTCTCCCTTTCCCCCACACTCAGCCTGCCCGGATCTCCCTCTCCCTCTCCCTCTCCCCCACACTCACTCAAAGCTGCCCAGATCTCCCTCTCCCTTCGTGTGCTCTCTCTCACCCGTAGCAGTGGCCACCACCATGTGCGGTGTCGCAGGTCGTAGCTCCAGATTCGACCATCACAACTCCAGCTCGCAGCTCCAGATTTGGCCATCACAGCTCCAACTCGCAGCTTCTGCCTCTGCTTCACAGGTAAGCCCTGTTAGCTTCTTTTTCCATTAAGCTTCTTTTTTCTGCAATGTGAGTGGATTTGGCAGTGACCCTCTTGTGGCAGTGACCCTCTTGTGAAAATTCATTTAAATATTTAAATATTTAAATATTTTGGTGATGTGAGGTTAGGTTGTTTGAGAATGGCAGATGGTTTGTGTTGTTGATAAAATTTCTGTATGTTGTTATATGCTATTGTTGGAGGGTTTTATGGAATGACAGAAGTGATAGGATTAGAGTGAGTTCAAGGTGTTTGATGTTTTGCCATGTTGAACTTTGGTTGCTAATGATGGTGGAAATCCATGGGTTTGGAGAAGGGTTCGGTGTTTTGTTGGGTTTGTAGTTTATGGAAATCCATTCCATGATGTTTTGCCATGTTGAACTTTGGTTGCTAATGTTCGTTTCTTTGTTCGTTTCTGTGTTTAATTCTCTGCAATGTGGATGTAAGTTTTTGTGAGGTTGCATTGATATCATCTAATACTTAAATTTGTAAAAACAAGTTTTCGTAAATCTTTGATATTACTTGATGCTTGGATTTGGATGTCTATGCTTGAGTTTGAGACACAAAATGTGAAAGCACTCATCCAGTTATCCCATAAACTTGATCCTTGCACCTTGAACTACCGCCCATTCCAGTATGAAACAAATTCAGACATAAACCTGAAAACCCAAATCAATACCCAGGAAATTACCGTCTCCACTCTCACACCCACGACCAAAGATATTAGGAACTTTCACCTGCTTAAATCCAAACTCCAATTCCAGAGCATAACAAATTAACTTGTGAAGAACATACTCTTTTATATCTTGAAAGACTATTTAATAAAACGGTAGAAGGGGGCAAGTTAGTATCTATGCATAAAGCCATTGGCTTCATTCTCTATGATCTGCCTTTGTACACTAGAAACAACAAAATGTACACTACTTCCTATATGTTCATTAAGTGTAGAATTAGTCCTATTAAACCTATGCAGGGAATGAAAAGTCCTATTTATCTAAGGACCAAAATGATGTAATGTACCAAGGTTGGACCTCGTCATACAACATTGAAAACTCAAAAACACAAAACAAACAAAATTGACTAACCAACACTAAAAATACACCAAAATAAATCTAATTGACCTATCAAATGATTTTTAAAAAATATGGGACCACCACACACTAAAAACTACACAAAAATGGAACTAAAAAATGAAATAAAAAATCTTCAAAAAATAAAAAAGTAGTCTAAACGATGGAATTTGGCTTAAAAATGAGTGACCTTCAGTATAACACTGAAGCCTTGCTTAAAATGGCATTTTCCTTCAAGAAAACAAGTCTCAGCTCAATCTAAAATTAGCTTCTTTTTCCAAAAATTACAAAATTACCCAAAAACCTCACCAAATGATGGAAATTAGCTAAAATCTGAGTACCTGATCCGTAAACGGATCATTTTGCTCCAAATGATGTTTTACCCTTGGACACCAAATTTCAGCTCAATCAGAGTTGGCGAGATTGCATTTTTTCTCCCCTTCACCAGAAAAAAAAAATCAAAAACTAGAGAAAGAGTGCTAGCAGGGTATAAAAGTAATTAATCTTTTATGTAGTGTTTAGCTATATATTCATGGAGGATAATCTCTTATTTTTTGTAATTACTTGAGTTATTTGCCTATCTTGAGTATGACATAAAGACATTGGTATTTTAGAGGGTTTGTCTAATTACTTTTGACATGTGTTTATTATTGGTACTTTTGACATGTGTTTCATCGTTATAAAAACAAACATATATCGTTATGGTGCGATCAAGAGATGCACTGGTGAAGGTGTTTGTGTCTTTAGGATTAAATGTTACTTACATATCTATATGTTGCATGGTTGAAATGGTTGAAATTATAATGCTTTGTTTTTTTTTCTCAATTTGAGCGAAGCCTTAGTTTCCCGTTTGAGATTCAATATTAATGAGCATGTGTACTTTTTAAAGGTACTGCTCGTTGTATTGAATCTTGAATTGTCCAAGTGGGACAGTTTGGGAAGGGACTTTTTCTTTACTTGGTTAATGGTTATTCCTTAAATCTCATATTTTATACTTGATGAAATTTTGTTCTGTTACATTTCTTTTTGTTCTCTGGGTGCATACTTGATCGTGGTAGATGTCACCATGTTCGAGTCGTGCACTTGGAGACCAAAGTGAAATGTCAAAATTTCGTCAAGTATAAGATGTGTGATTTTTGTGAATTTTATGAACTAAGTGTTGAAAAAGTGTCTTTTTGAATGGGATAGGGTCATACCATTTTAAAAGAGAGGTGAAGATTTTGAAAAGGATTGTATTAATGTGCTAAGATAAATTTCAGCAATCATGAGACCCGATCGAAGTTGGATGTTACGAAGAAATGATCCTACTGGCTATGTAAGTGAAGAATTCAAGGATGGAGTTGATGATTTCATTAAGGTTGCTCAAGGAGACCCGACAATTACTGATGCATTAAATCGCATCCTTTGTCCATGTGCTAGATGTAAGAATCGTGTTTGGAGGGAGTTTTTTGGGTAGAAGAACATCTGTATAAGTACGGTTTGTGGATGGTTATGTAAATTGGACCATTCATGGTGAGGACGAGATGGGGGATAACGACTCAACATCCATTGTCCATGATGATGAAATGGAGCCTAGGAATCCATACGTAGATATGGTTATGGATGCCGCGGGAGATAGATTAAATCCAGAAGCTCAAGATTTAGAAGATGATCCAAATCCGTCAGCTTCGAAGTTTTATGACTTGTTAAGAGAGGCTGATGAACCTTTATGGGATGGTTGCCATAAGCACACGAAATTGTCAGCTGTAACTCAACTTTTGAACTTGAAGTCAGAGTTTAACATGAGTGAGAGTTGCGATAATAGAATGGTTGTCATAATTAAGAGCATGCTTCCAGAGCCTGAAAGGTTACCCGAAAACTTTTACAAATCTAAGAGAATGGTTCGTGAGTTGGGATTAGGATATGAGAAGATAGATGCGTGTCCTAATCAGTGCATGTTATATTACAAAGAATACAGTGACAAGAGTTTGTACTCAGTTTGCTTAGTATGTGGACACCCACGATTCAAACTGAAGGCAGGACGTTCATCGAATGAGAAGGATGTGCCGCACTCAGTGTTGCGATATTTTCCCATTATTCCTAGACTCCAACGTCTGTTTATGTCCAAAAATACTGCACAATATATGAGTTGGCATGCAGATGGAGTACGTCAAGATGAATCAGTGATCACGCATCCAGCTGATGCTGAGGCTTGGAAACGATTTGACACTACCCATTCAACATTTGCGCTAGAGGCTCGAAATGTTAGGCTTGGCCTTTGTACAGACGGTTTTAATCCATTCAGCGGTTCAGCCACACCATATTCATGTTGGCCTGTTTTTGTCACACCGTACAATCTACCCCCAAGTATGTGCATGAGAAGGGAATACATATTCCTCACTCTTGTGATTCCTGGACCAAAGTCACCAGGTAAAAGTTTAGATGTCTATCTTAGACCCCTAATTGACGATCTAAAGAAATTGTGGGAAAATGGGGTGCACACTTATGATGCTTGGAAGAAGCAAAATTTCAATATGAAAGCGGCTTTATTGTGGACAATAAGTGACTTTCCAACTTCTATGGAATGCTATCTGGTTGGAGCACTCATGGAAGACTTTCTTGTCCACTTTGTATGAATCACAGTAAGTCATTTGTATTGAAGCACGGTAGGAAATGTTGCTGGTTTGATTGCCATCGTCAATTTCTACCTTTTGATCATCCATTTCGCCGTGATCGAAACTCTTTTAAGAGGTCAACAATAGAAAAATCTAATCCACCGCAACGTTTGAGTGGGACAGATGTCTTGAATAGAGTGAATCAACTTAAGGAAGTCATTTTCGGCTTGAAATCAGGTAAACAAAAACAAGATGGCTTTGGTATATATCATAACTGGGTGAAGAAGAGCATATTTTGGGAATTGCCTTATTGGTCCACTAATCTAATACGACATAACATAGATGTTATGCATGTCGAGAAGAACGTGTTTGATAATATCTTCAACACTGTTATGGACATAAAGGGCAAGACAAAAGACAACGCAAACGCAAGAGAAGATTTGAAGATAATTTGCAAACGTCCCACCTTGGAGCTGATAGTTGAGAATGGCAAGTGTAAAAAACCAAAGGCGACATATGTCTTGGATGCCAATCAAAGGAAGATGGTGTGTGAGTGGATAAAACAGTTGAAATTTCCTGATGGGTATGCATCGAATATCGCACGTTGCATCAATGTAGACGGCGGGAAGATATATGGAATGAAAAGTCATGATTGTCATGTTTTTATGCAAAGGTTAATTCCTCTGGCATTTCGTGATATCTTGCCTAAACCTATATGGGAACCGTTAACAGAACTCAGCTTATTCTTTAAAGAAGTTTGTGCAATTGAAATTCGTGCTTCATCATGGAGAATGCGAGCTTAGAATTATTGAAACAGTTTGCAAGTTAGAGAAGATTTTTCCTCCAGCATTCTTTGACGTGATGGAACATCTAGTTATGCATCTCCCCTATGAAGCTAAGGTTGGAGGACCAGTTCATTACAGGTGGATGTACCCTTTGAGAGGTGTATGTTGTACTTAAAAAGAAAGGTCCGAAATAAGGCGAGAGTTGAAGGATCTATCGTGAAGCATATATTTTAGAAGAAATTTCCAATTTTGCTTCCATGTATTTTGATCCCCACTTACAGACCTGGCGCACTCAAGTTCCTCGAAATGACGATGGTGGGGAAAATACAATTGATGAACGGTTTTCCATTTTTAAACATCCATGTCGTCCTATCGGGAAAGGTCGAATAGATTCTTGACAGATGTGGAACTTCATATTCTTGAGACGTATGTGCTTGTAAATTGTAGAGAAGTAGAACCTTATATCCAAAGTAAGTCTACTCCCTAACTAATGAATTTGTTAATTTTTAACTATGTTATGCTTATATTAATTATTGTATTGATTAGACAATTCGAGGATTCGTTAAGGAAACATATCCCAATATCACTGATGATCAAATATTGGAAGCTCGAGATAAGGACTTCAGTAGGTGGCTAAAACATCTAGTGAGTCCTTTTATTCATAATCACATCTATCATGTTAAATTAAATGTTCATTATTCTAAATGTTACAATTATCTACCATTTATGTAATGATACAGGTTAATATAGGTCAAGTTGAGGATCAAATGATACGAGAGATAAGTTATGGTCCAAGCAAGTCTGTGACTTCTTACTATGGCTTAATAGTTAATGGGTATAGATTTCATACTAAGGAGTACGGACAAAATAAAGCTACCATGAATAGTGGTGTGTGTGTTAGAGGTAGTATATATGGTGAGAATGACTTTGACTATTATGGCATTGTTGAAGAGATATTAGAATTGTCATATGTAGGAAATCAGAATAGAGTATTTCTTTTACAATGTCATTGGTTTGACCCGATTAATGGAGTCAATGTTGATGAGAGATATGGGTTGGTTGACATCAAGCATAAATCAAGACTTCACTCAAATGAGCCATTTGTCTTGGCTGAACAAGCACAACAAGTGTACTATACAAGATACCCACAAAGCGGGAATAGAGCTAATAGTGAATGGTGGGCAGCTTGTAAGGTCAGAGCAAAACTCTTCGTGGCTGAGACATTGAACGATGAAGGTGATGAATTGAATGAGCTAGCTGCTACTGATTATTACCAACATGATGGATCCCTTGGAACACACAATATTATCATAGATGATGAAGCAATTTCCTTGTTTGATGCACATGCCCAGATGGAAGAAGTGAACATACATGATATACATAATCCAATGGACGTTCAGGTTGATGATGAGTTCATTGATGACAACGAAGATAATCAAATTAATGAATTCTCGGATGAAGATGAGGAATCTTTTGCTTCGACTCAAGTAGTTACAATTGAATCTTGTTCAATAAATTTTGTTAATGATATTTACACTAAAATATCATTATTATATTTTGAGGTTTTTATTGACATTTAGTTTCTTAACTCGTCATGTTTCATTATGTTTTCTTATGCAGATATTCATCATGGTAACTCGAGGTAGAGGCAATGGATGCGGTCGTGGGAGAGGCCGTAATGTTCCACCCTAGCCTTCTCCACCTTATCATATTTCTCCACCACTACAACCTTCTCAGCACTCCCAGGTATACCTGTAGGATAATCTTTTTAATTATTGTTAACTCTTGGTTTATATAAATGTAATATATATAATATTATTTTTTGTTTATTTATAATTATGTTAGGTGCAACTTCACCATCGCGGCCCATTGACCAAGGCAGACGACCAATGCCTCATCCCATTGACCACCGGAGGCACATCGCCTTCGTCCCACCTCTTACCGACCCACCCCTTTCTATGCCACCCCATGTTGACCCACCAACTAGCACCCCGAATGTGGTGCCTTCAAGTGGAGAATCCCATATAGAAACTGATAGCAGGAACTTATATATTTGGCACCTGTCCCTCGAACCGTAAGTAATAGTGATTATCATCTTTTATTACATTTTATATTACTAATATTAACTTTTTGTATTACTAACATTAACTTTTTGTACTTACAGAGAAGGTTTTTCCCATCAAGAGTGACCCGAGACATCATGTACAATGTCATGACAAGGATGCCTATTCCAAATAGTACGTGGAGAGATTATCCTTCCGAAATGAAGGAAATACTATTTAAGGATTTTATGGTAAGTAATTGTATTTCTAGAATTATATATTATATATTCATTAAAAAATAAATATACTTACATAATATTTGTGCAGGATAAGCATCGGTTCGCATCCGATTCTGATCGCGGCATGGCTAGAGTCTGTCTGGGAACGGACTTCCATGGATCGTTATTCAGACTATTTGAACAGAGCGCGGGAAAAGGCTTTTGAGAATGCAAATTCAAATAACTTGGCTGATGTTAAGGGCCATGGACCCAGAGGGCTTAGGACAGAAGTGTGGGATGGGCTAGTGGACATTTGGCTGACAGAAAAATGGATGCGAAAGTCTGAAGCCGCCCGAAGGAATAGGGCAGCTATGCCTGATGCGTTGAAGCATACAGGAGGGTCGATTTCCTTTGGTCAACATAAGCACAAGATGGTAATATAAAAATCATTTAAAGTTTTGAGTTGTGAATATAATTAGAATATCAAAAACAATTTTCATTTATCTATTATCTAAGAAATAAGGGATTGTATATGTGTGTTTTGTCGCTATTTGTGGGTTTTAGATGTCTCATATTTCTTCTTAAACTCTCTAAAAGAGATATAGTCAAACTCTAAGTTAGAGACCACATTTTACGTATAAAACCTCCTATTGAAGGATGCTTGTGATAGGTAAATTCTGAAATTGAGACCGATTCATTAGTGAAAATTTCATGTTTTATCGTGGAAGCTCTTTACTAATGTATTGATTATGTGTATACCTATATATGTATCTATTGAATGGATTGTGTAATTGAAATGGTTGCATGTTTCTCGACTGAAGTAAATAATGGTTTAGACATTCTGTGTTGATATTACTGAGCACTCTCTAATTAATGAAAATCTTATTTTTCCTTAACTCAAATGCACAAGACTCTCTCACCTTTATTTTTTGTAATTACTTGAGTTATTTGCTATATTGAGTATGACATAAAGACATTGGTATTTTAGAGGATTTGTCTAATTACTTTTGATATATGTTTATCATATATTCTTCTATATGTGATTATAGGAGATAGAGTTAAAGCATCAAGTTTCTTACGAGATCTCTATGCCAAAGTTCATAAGAAGAAGAAAGATGGAAGTTATGTCTCTCGAGCGCTCAAGGGACTTCATTGTAGGTGTCTTTATAATTTAAGTCATTTATATTTGTTAAGTTATTAATTTTTTTGCTAATATTTTTCTTGCTTTGTTATTTTAGGAGTCATACGACGCAGCAATGTCAGAAAAATATGGAGAAAACTCTTCCATTCATCCTATGGTTGACCCGCAGGTATGGTTGGATGCGGCGGGTCCCAACAAGAAGGGACGAGTGCATGGCATGGGTAACAGCTTACACATTGGTATTAACAATAACACCATGCATGTTTCATCCTCGGAGGTTGTGGGTCCTTCTCGCTCTACACCTTTGACACAGGACATAACTGAAGTCAGTAATACAAATGTGAAATACACTGTAGTAAGTGCAACAAAGGGCAACAAAGAATGAATTCCTTCGTCCAGACTCAACTAGTCCCTATGTTTGCGCCCTTTCTATCTACGATCCAATCAGCAAATGTTGCTCCACAAGCACCATTGCAAGGTGAAGCAACTGGGGAGGGTCAAGAGGATGTTGATTATGAAGACGAAGACGAAGCAAACTTAGATTGATTGCATGTTCTGTTTATTCTTATTTTGTATGACATTGTATGAAATTTTGAACTTACGTAGCTTATATAATAACTTTGAATAATTAGTAGATTTATTTTGGATTTGTATTTTGTTGCTTTTATTATTTGCTTTGGATAATCTTGATTGAAAAGATTTACAGTATATTGGATATTAAAAACTAAGTCTTTTACAGTATATTGGCCCAAAAAAACTAATTTGCGAGGGTTTAGCGACGGAATAGCGAGGAAAATATATAATATACCTTGCGAGGGATCAACGAGGGAATAGCGAGGGAAATCAGCGAGGGTTTAGCGAGGGAATAGCGAGGGAACTCAGTGAGGGAATAGCGAGGGATTAGCGATGAAACTCAGCGAGGGATTAGCGACGGAATAGCGAGGGAAATCAGCGAGGGATTAGCGAGGGAATACCGAGGGATTTTCATTGTAATAGATTGCGTATATTCTTTATATAGCGACGAAATAGCGACAGAATTTCCCTCGCAAATTTGCGAGGGAATACAGTTGTCAACGGTTTAAAATTTTGTGAGGGATTAGCGAGGGATTAGCGAGGGAAATTTTTTGGTTAGCGAGGGATTAGCGAGAGAATACGTGCCCTCACTAATTAGCGACCAAAAAAAACCGACCGATGTTTCCCTCGCTAATTTACTGATTTCTTGTGGTGATTCTAGGAAAAGTAAACCTTAGTGAAGCTCACGGTCATGTTGAGAATTGATGAAATGGTATTGATTATTCTTGAATGATTGATGACTTGATTAAAAAAAATGGTTTTCTCTCTTGGGTATCCTTTTGTGGAGCTAGACTAATTTGGATTTTGGATTAACCTTGTACAAGGTAAGTCTTGGATAATGGTAAGAGAATATGATAATTTCTCTATACCAGAGTAATTGAGGTTGAGGGAAACCTTCCTCTTTACCCAAGTTTCCCTAGTCATCAAGTAGTTAAGGATGACTTCACTACTTGGGGTAATCCTAAATTCTGGATATTGGAAGGATTTATGTGCATCTTCCTTATCCCAGATGATTGATAGTATAAGGAATTATGTACGTCCTCTCTATCATGGTAGTTTGAGTTCTACCCTTAGCTCTACTCCGAGGATTTCTGTGTGTCCTCTTTACTAGACTAAGATAGATATTACCTAGTTATCCAGAGTAGTTCTATGTAGCAAATTGATCATCATAAATGGGTTGTTGTGTACTAATCCAAAAGCAGGCTATTACCAAATGATTTGAAATATGATGCATCTTGAGAAATGATATTTCACTACTATAAATATGGGTTTTAGAGACCGATTTATTTCGGTCTCTATAGAGACCGAAATAGAGACCGATTAAGAAAAAAAAATTAATTTGCCACCGAACTAAAATTGGTCTCTAATTCGGTCGCTAAAAAATTTAGAGACCGAATTAGAAACCGATTTAAAAAATAAAAATTATGTTATAAAACAAAATAAAAAATAAAAATATGTCTTTATATTAAAGACCGATATTTCGGTCTCTAAATTTAAAAAAAAAATTAGAGACCAAATTTTCCATCTCTAAAAAAAAATAAAGTTGAAGATGTTAGCAACCGAATTTTCGCCTCTAATTAAAAAAGTAAAAAAAAATGCGTAGAGACCGAAAATTCGGTCTCTAAAACAAATCACGTTTTCAGCTTAACTCCCACTTTCTTTTTCAGTTTTCATCACTTTTCCTTCTCCCAAATTCGAAACACAGCCGCAGCCACTGTCCTCCCCTGCAGCCCGCGACCACAGCCCACCAGAAACCTCCATCTACTTCGCTCCTGCCTGCAACCCGCGACCACGGCCCACCGCTCTACCCACCAAGCCAGTCGCGCCCAGATCTGCCAATACCATCTCATCGGAAACCACCAGCAGATCCAGGACCACCACGCCTGGTTGCGCACCACCGCGGCCATTGCTTTGCCTCCCCATTGAACCTGCGACATTTCCCCCCTGGTGCGCGTCCCTAGTGCGTTTTCTGCCTCCCTTTTGCTTCTTTATCTTTTTTCTTTTTTTTTCTTTATTTTGTTTGTTTTTATCTATTTGGTTTCCCTTATTTGAACTGAAAATGGGCAGAATGAGGATAAGAAAGAGAAGTTACATGCCAGGGATGAGCATGGTTTTGATGAAAGTAAGAAGGAAGAAGAATGTTCCATTGACAGAACAGAATCTATTTGTGGTGAGTTCTCCCACATGCCTACAAGCTATTTGAGTGAATGTGTAAGTGAGGTATTTGTTTTTCTTATAGGCAATGCTAAAAATGGGTTGTATAGAGGCTGAAGCAAAGTTGCAGAGAAGTTGTTGGTCTATATTGTGTTTTGATTTCTTTATATGTTCTAGGTTTTCTGCAATTGACCAAATTCCTTGCATTTTAGCTTACTTTCTCTTTGATTATTATATGTTCTGATCCTTTACTAACTTATTTTTGAGTCTTGGTTATAGGAGGTGTTTGTGGACCCAAGCCGTGATGAAAGCTTGACCTTTGAGCTTTTGGAATTTAAGCCCGCATTGCTGATAATGGAAGTGCTGCATGGTTTCTTCAAGACCTTGCTAGTGAGCAGGATGCTGAAGGAAGTGTGGTATGTCATTGTTTCATTTTAGTTTCTTAAGTTATAGGATTAATGAAGTGTGGCACTGTAATTGGTATATAGAAACTGGATTCTGTTATGTTCCTTCTATACATCGGTAAAGAATATTCGTGGAATGTGAGGGTGGTACTAAGAGTAGGCATGTATTTTGAATCTTTGATTGTTTTGCCGTACTATTGGGTCCAATAAAAAAAGTGCTTAGGTGGCTTGTTGGTTTAGTTCCATTAAGTGTGCTATAATTTTTATTCTATTTAATTTATCAAAGCTTCCTTGTAAAAGTTTTTTGGGTGATGGTAGTAGTCACATGGCTTAATTTAAATGTTTAACTTGGGCTGTAATTTTGGGTATTAGGATCTTTAACTTTGTCTGAATGTTTTCTATGTTGTATATTAGGAGATTTAGATGTCATTGATGATTGGTAGACTCCATTCCCCCTATCAGCATATTATAATATTGCATGTGATCTTTCTTTCTTTTAATGCCTGAGTTTTTTTTTGTTGGTATTGGTATACAATACCTGAGTGATTTGATTTAAAAGATCTATAACTCTACTTAGATTGGTATACAATGCAGCTATGATTGATCACATAAGCTGAGAACTAAAATCAATTTGGACATTATAGTCTTGGCTAAACGTGTCAAGTAGGTAGACAATGTTAAGTAAATACTTCGATACTTAAATAGATGATAAATGATTGTCTCTATTTGGCAGTATGGGAGATGAGGTTGTAGTGATCTGTTGCTTTACAGCTTACATGCTTTAGTAGCTTTGGATCTCATCTAGGTGGCAAATTCTAGTACGTAACTAAAGATTTTTTGTGGTTTTTTTTTTATTTTTTTGGGGGTTGCATATAAGTTGATGGTTTCCCTTGTTTTTGAGCACGGTCCCTTCACATATATGTTGGAACAGACACGAGGCAGATCAATAGTTCAATAGCAATTTTTGTGTCTTTCTCGATTTTTGCGGGGGCGACCAAAGGTACAAGGGGTTGATTTTCTGCTATTTGTTTAAATTTCTATTATTTGCTTCTTCTATATTCTTATTTCTATTTGGCTTGCTGCAAAAGGATGTTGATTTTGAATCTGCGGAAGCAAAAAAGTAAGTTTGTGGATCAACATCTACAAAGAGATCTCGTGCTGCAGAGGTCCATAATCTCTCAGAGAAGGTCTGTACATACATTTCTTTATTGAGTTCGCATCTTTTATATTATTTTTCTCATAATATGTAAGTTTTCACTTTGCATTTGCATGCAGAGGCGTTGTGATCGGATTAATGAAAAGATGAGAGCTCTACAAGAACTTATACCTCGTTGTAATGAGGTAAACTGACTTTTTAAATTTCTTAGTACTTTATTTCTTGAGATAAAGGGAAGGTTTTTAGATTTTATTTCCTTCCTAATTGTTGTTTCTAATTTTGATTCCTATTCTGAATTCGTAGTCTGACAAAGCTTCAATGCTGGATGAAGCAATTGAATACTTGAAGTCATTGCAGTTACAAGTGTAGGTATTCCTATTTTGATTTCTAATTTTTAGATTTTATTTCCTTCCTAATCTCTCATACTTGTTATAATTTTTCCTTTATCTAATCAATCCATTGGTACAATTAGATTGGACCCTATCAATTATTGTTCATCATCATCTTCACATGTGATGAAGGACTATGTTGTAATTAGCCCTGTCTTTTACTTATTTATTTTTCTTTACTTAGTTATTGCTTTTGGCTGGCACCGACACTGTACCTGCGTTTATTAGTTCTCTTTAAGAAGTATTGGGAATGAATTAGGAAAGTTTATCTGAATCTGCAATGCAATTGATCTTGTTTGTAGCAGAACTTCACAAACATTGGAGAAGGAGTCTGAAACTCCAATTGAAGATTGGCATCAATGGAGAAAGTATGGCCAAAAAGTGATCCTCAATGCCAAATACCGAGGTATATATCTATATTAAATTATTAATGAATTTAATTCCTCCCTTAAAATTTCTAGTTTACTCCTCTCGATTCTCTCTAAACACCTCTTTTTTCTCGAGCCTAAATGGATATATATATGCAGGAACTACTACAGTTCAATGATCAAGCCAGTGGTGAGGTTCACCAAAGGTGTGCAATACGCTCTTCGTCAGCTAGTCATGAATCACGTGCACATCAATAGATGATATTTTTTGTATTTAGCCTATGGAAAACTACTATCGATTTTTAAACTATGACAATGCTTTTGTATTAACTTTATATACTTATTAAGAAATCGAGACCATCTATTATGTTGTGTGAATTTCAGCTAAGTGTGCTACTATTTCATGTTAAACAACAAAATTAGAAAAACGTATTTGACATGTTCATGTCCATTGCATTTGTTATATTTACAATTATAAATTTGAAAGAACATGGTTATACTATTTGATGTTTGACATTATTATAACTCCCAAATGCAAAATATATTCCATTATTATTATTATTATTAAATATATAAAATATATATTTATGAAATATATAAAATATATTCATCATTTTTAGAGACCGATTTAGAGATCGATAAATCAGTCTTTAAATTAGAGACCGATTTAGAGACCGATTTTATGAAATAAATAAAATATATTAAACTTTTTTAGAGACGGATTTAGAGACTGATAAATCGGTCTCTAGTTTAGAGACCGATTTAGCGACCAACCTTATAAAAAATGTAAATATTCACGTTTTTTAGAGACCGATTTAGAGACTGATTTAGAGACTGATTTAGAGACCGAAAAATCAGTCTTTAATAAATCAGTCTCTAAATCAGTCTCTAATATACTTTTTTGAAAAATAATTAACCAAATTTTGACTGACATCAGAGACCGATTATTTTTAAAAAAACGGTCTCTAAATCGATCTCTAAAGTTAGCGACCAACCAAAATTGATCTCTAATATTTAGCGACGAGCATTTTAGAAACAGATTTAAATCGGTCTCTAACTATTTTAGAGACTGATTTTTATGATTTAGAGATCGATTTTTCGGTCTCTAAAACCCAATTTTCTAGTAGTGTTTGATGATATTATTTCATATTTGATGGCATGATTGATTCATCATCATGATATTTGATGATATGATTTGATATTCAATTTGGTAAATGTTTTTCATAACGATAAAATGAAATGTCTATTTTAGGAAGAGGAATGACATGGTTTTGGCTTTTTACCACCTTCCTAAATTATTATTAAATGTTCTATAATAAATTTTCTTCGAAATAGCTAAAATTATTATAATGACACAGTTTTTATTAAACTACTTAGAATTTTTCATAATTTTCACACCTTACTTCTATGCTTTCTATAATGATTCTAGGCAGGACCCAAGAAGACTAGCAAATGCGAGTTTTGATGTGAAGACATAATTCAGTTATTTTTGTTTGAACCTTTATATTATGTTGTATTAAATTTTGTGCCATAAGGTAATCTTTGAATAGATATACTATTATGGACTGTTGTATAAATTTCAATTTCAGTATATATGTATACTATGTTATTACGAAATGGCTCATATTTTGATATCAATTTAAATTACGTATTTGTAAAATTATAGATATCCATAAGTAATATACCAGATTCTAAATACTAAGTCATAATCTGGATACGTCATTAGTATTAGTATTTAGGATGTTATATTCTGGTATCAGAGCAGTTCATTTTGTTGAGTCAGGGTATGCACTAGTTATACTATTGTTATGCATTTTCTTATCTTAATGATGAAAAATATAGGTAGAATTGCATAACTGCATTGTGAATGCATGTTTGTAGTTTATTGTTACACAGTTATATGATATTGAGTTTGATCAACTCAATATGTAATGTTTCGTGTATGTAGGATACTATGACATCTTTCAGGCATACGCGGGGTGATAGAACATCCACTAATGAAAACATGGCAAATATGATGGAGATGTTTAGAGAAATGACAACGGCAATAAGAGAGATGAGGCAGGAAAGGACGATGAATAACCCACATCCACAGTAGTAGAATGAACCAGCTGTGTTACGAAACCAGAACTTCAATGATTTTGTTGAGTTCATAAAATGTAATCCACCACTATTTCATGGAGAATATGGTCTGGTTAAAGCTTAAGCTTGGATCAAGGAGGTAGAGAAGACTTTTGTTGTATTGGCATGTATGGATGAACAACGGGTGTATTTTGCCTCTTTTATAATGAAAGGAGAAGCTGAATATTGGTGCACTGAGGCAAGAAGATTACTTGAAGTTACTGGAACCTAGGATACTTGGGAGGTATTTAAAACTACCTTCTTGGAAATATATTTCCCTCCGAATGTCCAAGAAGAGAAAGAGATGGAGTTCTTAGAGCTTAAGTAGGGAAGTATGACAATAAGTCAATATTTGGTAAATTTGAGGAATTGGCTAAATTTTCTTTGTATCTCAAATATAATCCTGATGAAAAGTGGAAATGCGTAAAGTTTGAGAATGGCTTGCGAGGGGATATGAAAGAAAAGGTACAGTCATTTGGGGTTCGAAATTTTCATGCTAGAGTAAACAAGTGTCAAATAATTGAATCCTCTAGATTGGAATGGGAACAAGAGCAAAAGTCACAAAATTTTCAAAAGAGGAAGAGAAATGATGATTAATTTAAGAAAAACGGGTTCTAACCCAAGAATTAGAAAAAGAAGGGGAAGTAGTTACGAATTGAAGATAAAGGGCCAAAATGTACAAAATATGGAGGATATCAAGGTAGTAGGCCATGTATGATCAATAAAATGTCATGCTTCAGCTGTGGCAAGAAAGGACACCTTTCCAGAAATTGTCCTCAACAAAAGGAAGCGGCGACTCCCAGACCCTTGACCAGAGGAAGGGTATTCACTTTGAGTAGGTAGGAAGTAGCTCAATCCTCAAACCTTATACAAGGTAAGTGTATAGTTAAGAATAAGCTTTTAACTGTACTTTATGATTCAGGGGCAACTTATTCTTTTATTTCTTATGATTGTGTGAAGGAATCAAAGTTACCTATTTTTGACCTTTCTTATGATTTGTCAGTCTCCACCCCTATTGGAAAACCTATGTTAACCTCCCAAATATGCCTAAATTTTTGTGTAATAATCGAAAACAGAGACTTTCTTGTAAACTTAATTTGTTTACCTTTGATTGATATAGATCTTATTTTGGGCATGGACTAGTTATCTAAAAATCATGTTGTCCTTAATTGTTCAGATAAAACCTTGGTTTTTCAAGCATATACTCATACCCTAAACACATATTCTGAGTCTATATATTTAAATGTCAATCAAGTTACCAATTATATTTTGTAATACCCTTAAGTACATGTTAGACTGGTAAATGGTTACGAAAGGTAGCATTTAACTTGTTTAGCATGTCAGTCAAGTTTTGTGACAAACTGAGTTCATTTAGGCACTTAGTTGCAACACAGAAGTTGTAAAGTGGCTTAAAATGACTCAGATAATAGCATAAGTTGCTAAGTTGAAGGAAATAAACATAAAGAGTTTATTTCTAGGTCACAAATGAGCCAAGTAAGATGTGGCAAAAGTTTCAAGAGAATCAGAGTCAGTTTGGTATTTTGAGGCATACCTTGGTTGTGCATTTTAATACCAAATGACTAGCAAACAGATATAGAAAATAATGAGAAAAGAGAAACAACAACTTAGATGAATCTTATGATTTATTCTAAGGTTGTTGGAAGCAGGGAAACTCGAATTAGCATGATTCGGGTATCCATAGTAGATAGAAGTTTCAAGTATTAATCTTTTCCCGTAATTCCCTGCACGTCCCTTCCCCTTTATATTTGGTTCTCCTCGGCGGAGAGAAGAAGAGAAACCGAAAACCAGAGAAGAAAAGAGAGAAAGGGGAGAGGAGAGAAGGAAAGAAGAAGGGAAGAGGAAGATCAAGCTTCAAGATTCAAGGCTTCAATCTTCAAGAGGTAGGGGTTTAGAGCTTTTATTCATCTCTATTCTCTATGTATGCATATAGATACATAATATGCTAATTTGAGTTTTAGAGATGTTAGAAGAGTTTGGCTTGCATAGAAGTGTTCCTTGGGTCATTTATAACTTGTCTATAACATCAATTTAAGAAAGAAGACCCTGGAATCACAAAGTGAGCCTTAAGTTAAAGAATGGAGAATTCTAGCCATAATCCAAATTAAGAGATTTAAGAGAGTAATTGATGTTCCTAAATGTTAAAGAACTGATTAGGGACTTAGAATTACTTAGAATTTGGATTGAAATGGCTTGGAATCAGCAGAAATGACCAATAGAACAGTAAATCCGTAGCTGCAGAATTCTGCAGAACCAGGGTTCTGCTGATGGCGCCGCGGCGTGGAGATAGTCATGCCGCAGCGTGAGAGTTTTTCGCCGGGAATGCCGCGGCGTAGAGGATGCATGCCGCGGCGTGAGGCTAAAAATTAGCCCAGCAGTAGCCCTCGAGAGAAGGGTGCCGCGGCGTGCAAATGCTGTGCCGCGGCGTGAGACCCTGAAGCTCCAAAATGATGTTTTTGGGATGTTTTGAGGTGCTATAGTTAATGGAATCATTGAGACATGTTTCCTAAGTGTGTTAAGGCACAAGTTGGGATATTTTCAAGTGGAAAATATCTAGCCATCAAGTATGAGAAAGCATAGGCTTTTAAGCATCCTAAAGGAAAGGTTTGCTTTAAGTAATGACATTGCACTTTAGGCAACTTAATGTTGCAATTGATATCACTTAAAATGTGATGAGATAGTGCAATAGAGATGAATAATAGTATTCACTCTAGTAGAGAATAATGAGAAAGGTATGAACCTTAGGAAATCCAAGAATAGTGGATTACCTTAAGAAGGTACCTAGAAGCTTAGGCAACAAAGAGTTGCAAGTAAGAACCACTCTTGAGTTAGATTACATGAGTGGAGACAAGATTGTGTATTAGTTCCACAAAGGGAATGTTTAGGTACTTAGTCTCAAGTTAAGTGTGACTTAGTACATTGCTAAATACACAATAAGAGGAATTGTGACTAAGAAGATGTCATAAGCGTAGAAGTAGAACAGTAAATGTACAATAACTCAAGTATAAGCTAAGATGAGTTAGAAGTACAAGATAAAGAGAAGTTACTTCCTTAGATACGAGCAAAGCATGGAAGTTGAGTTTAGAATAAGCATGTTAGCACACAAGTGTAGTATACGCTACTACCGTAAGTGTGATAGAAAAGGAAAGTTAGATGCATGAATTACTCTCTTTAGATAAAGTTGAGTTAATTATGCAAAGTTTTAGAGAAATGCCCTCGCCTCCTTAAGCAAGGTTAGATGAGGCATTAGTTAAGATAGACTCTTTCACTAGGATGAGTTGAGTCTATAGAAAAGAGGAAGATGGTGTTTATGTAAGAGATAAACATAACACTAAGCTTTTCACACACTAGAGAGTTAAGCTAGTGTGAAGATGAAGAGAAAGGACCTTAGGGCAACCAAGATTAGTGGTTTGCCAAAGGTAAGTACCTAACACCTCAAAGAACCTAAGGTTGCATTAGAAATCGCTAAGAGAAAGGAGTGATGAGGTGAAGTTTAGGTACAAGTAAGAGACATAGTTTAGTAATGTTTACCCGAGAATGTAACGTTATATGACGTGAGGTCATTCACCAGAGGTAAGGGATCGAGAAGTTCCTAAGGGAACAAGTATTCCTAACCAAGTGCTAAGGTTACATATAGTATGAGGTTACTGATTCTCCTCATCACAAGGGGTAAACATAAGAAGACTAGAATATGCTTAGCTCTTAGAGGAACTAAGTATATAAGTATGTACGAAAGTCTATGAATTAGTCAAGTAGGATCGATCTAGTGAGTATCCTTTGATGTTAATCATGAAGGCAAAAAGGAGATAGATGGGTGTCCGAAGGACTTTTGAGAAGGACATAACCCTGATGTCTCGATGTGCCAAGGCCTAAGGAGATAAGTGGGAAATCCAGAGACGCTCTTTGAGCAAGGATGAAGCCCGAATTTCTCAATGAGCCAGATACGTGTAAGGTGAGGATGAGGTTTCCTCTATTTACCACTAGATGATATACTGACTAGTTCCTAGCAAATTCCTTCGCTCCAAATCAAAACTTTGCATTTGCATTTCATTCACATGCACTTAGGATTCCTTAGGCATATTCATTACATATCATTAGCATTGCATTTACGGACAGTTGTATGGGCATTGTCCGTCACTGTTGGTATGTACAGATGTATGGGCGCTGTATATATTAGCAGTGTGTTCACTCTTGTTTGTTATCACACTATTAGAAAGTGTTAAGTTATGAGAAAAGAGGAGGCAACCCCTAAGTTATGAGAAAAGAGGAGGCAACTCCTAAGTTATGAGAATAGAGGAGGAAACTCCTAAGTTATGAAAATAGAGGGGGAAACTCCTAAGTTAGAATTATAGCTTTTGTTATATATATTTGTTATATACAATGTTATAGAGAACTGGTATTGGAATTGCTTATACTGAGAATGTTAATTCTCACCCCAGTTGCTATTCCATGTAAATCCAGATGCAGGCTCAGGTGCAGGTACAGAGGTACAGACCCTGTTAAGGGCGAGAAGATAAAGCATGAAGACTAGAGTAGTTTTATTGCTTTATGTAGACAGAACTAATGTAATAAGTTTATATTTGTTCTGTAAGTTTTATTTTATATGTATTACAATAAGCCCTCAGGTGGCTAAGTTTGTATATGTATAGATATATGTATGAGTTTAAGCTTTTCCGCAATCTCTCAAGGCTTTCTATAATTACTCAGTTGTGATTATAGATATATTTGTAGTATGTAGTATAGAAGTGACATCTCTAGTACTGATTATCTTTGTATATCTCTGTCTACCTAGGATATATCTGGATATGATATCTGTATTAGGGTGTTACATATTTTCTCTTTGCTTAAAGCCTCTAGCTACAAGTCTAGCTTTGTATTTTTCTACGGAACCATCAGCCTTTAGTTTTCTTTTTAGTACCCATTTACAACCAATAGGCTTACAGCCAGAAGGCAAATTAACAAGTTTCCACGCTTTATTATATTACAAAGAATCTATTTCATCATTCACAGCTTCTTGCTAAAACACAGAATCAGTATATTTATATGTCTCTTCTAAAAAAACAGGATCTCCTTCTATAGTAAAAGTGTAACATCCTCCCTAACCTAATGATCCCAATCAGGGTTATAGTATCTCAATAATACTGATAAGAGTTATCTGTTAATTCGGGTAATTTTCTGAACTAATCTGAGTATAATTTTGTAACACTGAATACAAGAGAATAATTAAAGTATCTACAGAATCAATTAATATAATGAAAATAAATATGAAAAATTTATTTCCTAACTAAGAATCATTGATAAGAGTTGCAGGAAATTTTGGGGAATCAACTGAGTTAATCTAGTATTTTTAAAGACACCGACGAGAAATAACCAGAAGAGTTAAACAACTCTGAAAATTATGAAATTACATGGAGATGACAAGTAAGACATGGGGAATATTTTAATTATTCCAAATAAAATGAGTATCAGTAAGTATATTTACTCAATTCCTGAGTTTAATTTAACTTGGAACTGAGTAATGAAACTTGACTGATAAAAAATAGTATATGAAAAGTTTTGGAAAAATAGATCCAATGACTAAGTTGAGTTCTAAAATTTTTCATAATATTTATGGTAACTTAAAAACTTAGCTTTGAAAAATTAAATTGTGCTTAGCAAATACAAAAGTTTCTACATGAAAATTTTGACTATTTCTTTGACCAATTCCTATGACCAAATATCCTAGAAATCTCTAGACACTTTCTCACCATTTCTCTCCATCTATTTCTGCATGAAAATTGCTAAAAAATAGAACAAAAACAGCACAAAGAAAATACTATACGACTCACTACATCTTCCACTTTTCATTCTCTCAACAAATTTTTCTTCACCCATTTGATACTTCATAGACAACATATTTCTTTGACCCAGCCTCTTTAGTACCATATTTCTTTTGCAAAACATCCCAAACATCCTTAGCAGTCTTATACGAAGAATAATAATCATACAACTCATCACCTAGAATATTCAAAATATAATTCTTGGACATAAACTCATAATATTCCCAATTTTCAATTTCTTTTAAATATATACTAAAATATCAACATATTGAATGCTCTCTCAACTACACCACCTCCATCTAGTGTCCCTCGTAGGGTACTGCTTTGAGAGCAACATGTTGATCCTGGTTTACGATTTCATGTCTCGTGGAACCCTCTGCGACCATCTCTACAACATCGATAACCCTTCTCTCTCGTGGAAGCAAAGGCTCCAGATATGCATAGGTGCTGCACGTGGACTGCCTTACCTCCATACAAGTGTGAAGCACATGATCATTCACCGTGACATGAAGAGCACCAATATCTTAATGGATGATAAATGGGTGGCCAAGGTTTCAGACTTTGGATTATCTAGAATTAGACCCACAAGTATGCCTATGATCCACATGAGCACTGTGGTGAAGGGTAGTGTTGGTATTTAGACCTGGAGTATTACAAACGACAACGTTTGACTAAGAAGTTTGACGTGAACTCATTTGGGGTGGTGTTGTTAGCGGTATTGTGTGTAGGGGTGGAAACAGGCTAAGCTAGGCTAGCCTTTGCCTTAAACAAGCTTGACTTGTATCTCAATTATAAGGCTTGAGCTTGGCCTGTGAACCTAAAATAGACTGATTTTTAAGGTCTGGCTTGACCTTTTTCAAAGTCTGCCCTAACCTGAAAGCCTATTTAAAGGCTTACTTTACAATAAGGCATTTAAATAAGCTAATAGACCTATCTTTAAATAGGCCAAAAGACCTTTACATAGGCTAATAGGCCTACCTTTAAATAGGCAAACAGACCTTTACATATAATTGGTCTAAGCCTTGAAATAGACCAACGGGCTTAGGCCTTTAAATAGGCCAACAAGTATGTAATTTTTAAAATATTATATTAAAAATCTAATATTCTAATTCAATAACATAACTCTAACATGCCAGCATATACTTTTGTTATAACTTAACACTTACCCCTACTTTTATAGATGCTCACAACTTCCTTACTCTAGTTTTGGTCGATGTGAGACTTGGAAATATACCACATTGTCATCAAGCTTCACCATGAAACCTCCATAGCTCACCATTTTCACCATCATCTTCCCCCAAAATAATACAATAACCTTATTAACATTCTGCCAACGTGAATTATGTTTCAAATAATAACTTCAATATATTAATAATTTAAAAAGTATATATTTTAATATGACCAACACTCTTTGGTTGTCACGCCAAAGCCACCATGAAATTCCGCCTAGCACCATGACCATGACCAACCCTCTGCTAACATCTACCTAACCTTATCTTCATTTTCAGTATACTTTATTGATACTTGAGGTTACTGTGTTGCTCAATTTTTAATGTATGAAGACATCTTTTCTAAGCCCAACGAGCATTAGTTAGATACTACACATACTCAACAAGAGGATTGCCACACACATCAATCTTCATGTTTTGCATCTTCTAATAATTTTGCAACATGGTATATTTCCAAGTCCCACATCGACCAAAGACTAGAGTAAGAAAGTGATGAACATCTATAAAAGTAAGATGTGAGTGTTAAGTTATAATATAATTCTAATATGTTATTTTCATTCTAACTTACTAACTTAGGTTTTAGTTATAGACTTTTATTAAATTTAATTTAACTAAAAATATATTAATATATTATAATAAATTGATAATTATAATTATTATAATAATACATATCATATTATATATAGTTAAATAGGTCATGTTGGCCTGTCAGGCCTAAAAGACCTATTAGATAGCCTGAGGCTTGACCTTTTCAGTTAAACGAGCTTTTAAAAAAGCCTTGACCTAACTTATTTAATAAACAGGTTAGGCTAGGTGTAACATCCTAATACAATTATTGTAAAATAACTGAAATATTTCAAGATAAACTGTATTAAATATGTCACTTCCTAAAAATGCAAAAAATATAAATCTACAATAACCGATATAATCATTATAAAGAGTCATGAAGAATAAAAAATATTACATATATACATCAGTAGCGAAAAAGCCATATTGTAATACATAAGCTTTTACAAATTAAAAAGCAAAGTAAATAAATGCAAGCTAATATATAAAGAAAACAAAATAACTAAACTAAGCCTTTTGCTTCTTCTTGCCCTTTTTCTTTGGAGGGTCTTGACCTGGATTCACATGGAAACACAACGAGGTGAGAATTCACAAAATCCTCAGTATGAGTATACCAAAACCAGTGTTTACAACATTCAATAATGAGTAAACAAAACCATACACAAAGAAATAATAAGAAATGATACTATACAACTGCCCATACAATAAAAAATATCACTAGTAACAAACAATTGCCCACACAACTATCATTCAAATGCAATGCTTGTTATGATGTATGTTTATGTCATGAGAATGTACTAATAATATGATTATGCAATACTAGTGCATGTTTTGGATTCAGAAATCACATGCTACTTGTTCATTCCTAGGAACCACATTCCCTTGTATATACTAAGATGGATGGGCCTAAGAGCCTTTATACTACCTGGTAACAAGTGAATACCTTTCCCTCATAATTGTAAGAGTACTATACTAACATACCGATAACCCTGACCATAATAGCATTGCCCGCTATGAGAAATTAGATCAAACACCTTATTCTTTGGCCAAATGGCTGTGCACACCATGTAAGGTTACAATACGTAGGAATTAACAAATAACAAGTTTGAAAATAAAACATGCAAGAGTAATTTTGAACCACAATGTTCACCATTTTCATATGAACAAGCAACATTAGTAACTTAAAGTTCTACTTCAACTTATCACATAAATAGTAGGATTCGTGTTACTAGCAATTCAGTATCTAGTACCTTACTCCATCACTTCACAAGTGACTCATAATCAACCCCATGTTGATCAAGGTCCTAGGTACCCCCTATCGTAGTCCATCACACATGGACACTATAGGTTTCTCACAAATTTCTCACATATGTAAGGTGATTATTCTCTTCGAGAAATATTCTCAAAAGTGCCTTATTATACTCTAAAAGACTTACATAAGTGATCCCCTCAAATAGAGAATTTAAACAACAATTTCCAAGTATTGAAGTTGCCCTGTTTGGGCGCTCAGGCGCTCCACCCCTAGCGCCCATGTGCTAGCATAGCAGAGGTAAGCCCTACATCCCCCTGTGATTGGCGCTCAGGCACTCAAACCAGGTGCTCGTCGTGCGCTTAAGCACTCAAAACTTAGCGCTCAGGAGCTGAGTGCATTATAGCACACAACACTCTTTGGACAGTGGGCACTTGGGCACCCAACTCCTGGTGCTCAAGTGTTGGCTGCCCAAAATAGAATCTGCAGAATTCTGCAGATATGGTTATTGTTCCATTGGTAACCAAAACGAAATTTAATCACTCCAATTCAATTTCTAGGTGATTTTAAGTCCCTAACAAGTTCACTAACATATAAGAATCATCAACCACCAACTCAAGTCACCAAAATTGGATCCATGAACTAAAACACTCATATAAAACTCATTTCCTCACTTTGTGCTTCAAAGATCCAAATGAAGAGTTCTAAGTTTCTAACCCAAACTCATACCATGAACAAGTCATAAACAACCATTGAAAACATCTTCAAGTAAGAAAACACTAAAAACCCTTCAAAATCTTATGTTAACCTATCAAACCTCAACTTGGCATAATAGAAGAAGATAAGAAAAATGAAGTTAACTAGACTCAAACCCCCTACCTTTTGTGCAGCAAAGATAGAGATCAAGCCTTGGATTTGCCCTTGATTTTCCTCTTCTTTTCCTCATCTTCCTTCTTTTATTCTTGTTCCCTTTTATCTTGGATATTTGTTGTTGTTGTTGAAGCCCCAAACTATAAGAGAAAAGAGTGAATAATAAGGGGGAAAATGAAGTGAAATATCAATGACAATGTCAACAAAAGGGACAGCAACGTGAATGACTCAACTCACTTAGATATTTAGCTGTATCAACTATATCTTCTAAGAACACTTAGATTTCTCCAAATTAAATTTTTCAACTTAAAACAAGTTTGAAATAAATCGTAAGATTCATCATCAATACCATAATTTTTCATATCTGTGATTAGTTAATCCGGCATTAAAACATAACAAGTATGCTTAAAAATACTAAACTAACTTTGATTATTCTCAAAATTTAACCATATCATAGTTTACATATTTGTAACTTAGAAACAAATTATTCATATTCATTTCCATTAGTTAAGCCATTTAAGCTAATATCTATGTCATTTTAAGCTACTTTTTATGTTTTAGGATGCAATAAAGTGCCTAAAATAACTCAGATTGTCACAAAATTAAATAGACATGTTAAACAAGTATTAAACTGCCTTTGTAACTATTTATAAGTCTAATATGTTTTAGAAGATGTTATATTTCTCCCCTCCTTTTTAAAATTTTGTCCCCAAAATTGCTTACCTCATATAAACAACTACAGGTAGTCTTGCTGCAAGTGGGACTCCAACTCCTAGGTCACCTCCTCAAAGCCAGCACCATCCCAAAGTACCTTCACCAAATTACCTCTAAGCTCTTTGATCCCTCTATCCACGATCCTTACTAGTTGTATAGCATAAGATATATCATCCCTTAACTGCATAGATTCATTTCTTATGACAGGTGAAGGATCTGGATTGTACTTCCTATGTTGTGACACATGGAAGACATTGTGAAGATTAGACAAACTGGGAAGAAGGGCAATTTGGTAGGCTACATGACTAACTCTTTTTAGGATTTGGTAGGGACCAATGAAACGAGGATTTAACTTTCATGTTCTCAATGCTTTACTAATCTCTATTGCAGGAGTGACTCTCAAGAAAACATGATCTCCCTTGTTGAGCTCTAGAGGTCTTCTCCTCCTATCAACATAGCTCTTTTGCCTATTTTGAGCCATAACCAACCTATCCTTAATCATCTTAATTTGATTTGTGGTCTGTTGTACTAACTCAGGTTCTAGGATGACTCTCTCTCCAATCCCATACCAACAGAAAGGGGACCTACACTTTCTATCATAAAGCGCTTCATACGGTGTCATACCTATGCCGGTATGATAACTGTTGTAGTAAGCAAACTCTACTAAAGATAAGAACTTATCCCAACTACCCTTCTGCCCTAGCACGCATGCTCTAAGCATATCTTCGAGGATTTGGATAGTCATTTCTGACTGACCATCTATTTGTGGATGATATGTTGTACTCAAACTAAGCTTTGTCCCAAAAGCTTTCTGCAAGGCTCCCCAAAATCTAAATGTGAGTCTAGGGTCTCTATCAGAAACTATGTTATGGGGTACACCATGCAATTTAACTATCTCTTAAAGGTATAACTGGGTTAGTCTATCCATGGAGTAGTTAATTTTATAAGGTATAAAATAGGATGACTTAGTTAGTCTATCCACTATAACCAAAACCGCATCAAAACCTTGCTGAGTCCTGGGTAACTCTGTCACACAATCCATTGTGATGTTATCCTATTTCCACTTAGGGATTCCTAAATATTGAAGAGGTCCAAAGGGTTTCTGGTGTTCTATCTTGACCTTCTGACAAGTTAGGTACTTAGACACAAACTCGGCTACATCCCTCTTCATTCTAGACCACCAAAAAATCTTCTTCAAGTCTTGATACATCTTAGTGGCCCTGGGATGAATAGTGTAATGAGTACAGTGAGCTTTTTCAAAGTCATTTCCTTGATTCTAGATTCACTTGGAATGCAAAGTCTACCTCTAAACTTAATCATCCAATTATCTGCCATATCAAATTCTCTAGGATTTCTTAAAAATATTTGTTCACTTATATCCCTAAGAGTTTTATTTTCCTTTTATGCTTCTAAGATCTGAGTCCTCAAGTCACTCACTATGTCCACTCGACTCACACTGAGACATGATAATCATATATTTTATATATTAATAAACCCTCATGTTTAGTCTTTTACACTCTCCATATTCTTAATTGATTGAGCTTGGTCATATTTTGTGAGTTTGAGTTCAAATTAGGCCTAATTGAATTATTTTCAGCATTAATGAGCTTTGACATTATTTCTGTGTTTTGGCCATAACTTGAGTTCTAGATATCTGATAATTATGAAATTTACCTTGTAGGAAAGCTAAGAGGAAGCTATACAACTTTGATGAAGAGCTCGAAGTTTCAATCGGATGTCTAGTGGACATAATTGGGTCTGGAATTCATAATATGAGTTTAGAGACCCTTTGATGTTGTTTGGTCATAACTTAAGTTATAGACCTCCAAATTGCATGGGGTTTGGGCCAAATTGTTCATAATGGACCTAGCTCTGTAATTAGTATATTTTTAATTATGTGAAGCCAAGATAAGGAGTAATTTAGGGGGTTAGAAGTCAGAAACTGAGGCACCTCATTTTGGACACTTTTTCTTCCTTCTCTCAAGAACTCTTTTCCTCCCTCTTCTCTTTAATTTTCGTTTTCTTCTTCCTTTTTAGTTTTTCTGAGTTCTCCCTTTCTCATGGAGGGGTAAAGCCTTTAGATCAATCTAAGGGATTGAACATTCTTGATTGTTGATCTTGAGATTTCATTTCTATTATTAAAGTTCATATATTAATCAAGTTTCTCTTATTCTTCTTCTTCTCTTTGTTAATTCTGGTTGCTTAATTGAAATTTTCTTATGTTAATTGCTTAATTACCATGTGCAAAGAGATGAACTCAAAGATTAAACAAGACATTGAAGGTATTTGATGAAATGTTTAACTTGGTTAGATATTAGCTTTTAAGTTGATTTCGATTTAGATGAATGCTTGCTTTGTCTAACCTTAATTAATTGAAATCTAGAAGCATTTCTGGTAGAAGATCTGTGGGTCATTGAGAGGCGTCTTGAAGTGATCTAAGACCAATGACTTGATTGATAATTGAATGGACCTATAGTAATCAAGGATAGATTAAAATCAAGTTTGGAGAATTTTCTTGGATTGGTTGCTTTCTCAATTCTGATTTATCTCTTAATTTGTTTCTGTTCTGTTTGCTACATTTTTAATCTTGTCAAACCCCTCCATCTTGCCTTGATTTGATTAAATTGTAACTAAGATCCTTGAGAGATGATCTGGTGTTGTTTCCTATGCTACAAGCCATAGTCATAACTCGGTTACAATTTTGGTGAGTTCGGCGCTCGTCATAATACACTTACTGAAAGACTTATGTCTCTAAAAATTTCAAGAAGTACACTCTCCTTGATCATCATCTGGGACACATGTAAGGATTTCTTACTTAGTGCATCAATCACCACATTGGCCTTACCCGGATGATACTTTAACTTAAAATCGTAGTCTTTCAAAACTTCATCCATCTCCATTATCTCATCTTCAGCTCCTTCTGATCAAATAAGTACTTCAAACTCTTATGACTAATAACTCTATAAAATGTAGTTATTTATGCCCTATATCTATGTCTTATAGATAGCTTAGTCCTTGTTATTATGCATATATGGAAGATTTTAGGCTTATATTCATTGAATTCAATTTTCATATCTTCCTATATGATCTTGAGAAAATCTTACATATTCTTCAGGTGATCATGTACATTTGCAATTGTTATTAACTTTATGATTTTTCTATTGCAGGAAGGATTCCAAACAAGTAGATTTGTCGAAGATTTGGACCTACATTGGAAGAGAAAGCCCAAGGTCAAATTCAGCATATCATGTTGTGGCGCAGGCAAGTTTATGTCGCAGCATGGTGCACTCAGCTTGTTGCATACTGAAATCTGAGGCTAGCACGCCGCAGTGCAAAGGAGTGTATACCGTGGCATGACACTAAAAACTGAGCCTGTAAATACTGATTTAAGGCAATTTAATTAGAGAGCTTTTTGGAAAATAGAACACAGTTGGGGTTTAATATTTGGGTTGAAAAAAAGCCAATGAAAGTAAGGTTGGAGGCAATCTTCTTCAAGGAAGAAGATTCAAGCATCAAGGATCACATCTATTAAGCTTCTCTCCCATTCCTTTTACTTTTCTCTCTTCCATTATCATGAACATGATTATTTATGATAGATTTTCATGTGTCATGTGTAGCTAAGTTGTATATAGGGATTTCTTTGGATCCTTCTATGAATATTAGTGATTTTGTAACCCTTTGAGTTAATATAGATGATTTGAGTTTGTTTAATCATATTTCTCCTAATGTTCTTGAGTGTTTGGCCAATATTTAATGTGATTGGATTAAATCTATTGAACTAGACATAAGGATTTAGATTTGAGATCATGGATATGGTTTATGCATGTTTAATTTCATTCTAATGATAGGATGAGTTAATTTGCTAATGAGATAGACATATACCTCTTAGTCATGTATAGTAATTATTGAGAATAGTTCTTAATTAGTGGAGTTTGCACTAGCTCTCATGTAAACATAGTGAACTAGGCAAATGAAATATAGTTAAATGACCTAAACATAGGCTTTTAACTAAGTTAGTTTCTCAAGCTAAGAAATCTCTTTTCATTTATATTGCTTAAGTGTTGGTGTATGCCCTAGTGGCCAATACGTTTTGTTTGTATTTACATAAATTATATTATGCTATTTTATATGAGGCATTTCATTTATTATGTTCTTTTTTTTTGGTAAACATGATAAAGTCCTTAGAATAGTAAATTTGATACCATAGGACATCAAGTGGATGACTTGATCGTGAGATCCTATTGGATAAAACACTATTCTTAAATGTCCCTAGTCAAGTATTATTGTTAATTAGGACAACAATAATGCTTTGAGACTAGTATGTGCATAGACTGATGACCACATCTCACGGGTCATGGATATGAGATATCAAGTCTACACATGGATACATATTAGAGTAATGATGTATTGGACAGACCCGCCATGAGAACGCTACGTGGATCGTTACGTGAGTGTCATAAGCAATTCTCATAGTGATAATGGTGTATGTGGTCCTTTGACCTGAAATCACTACGATTCCTACATGAGGAGTTGTGTGTTTTAATGCCATCAAACGTCATTTGTAACAAGATGATTATAAAGTTGGTTATTAGACATACCGCGATACATGTGGAGGGATGTGAGTGACCTAGATGGGATTTGTCCCTCCTACATAACAGGAGTGATATCTTCGGGCCCCCTGATTGAGTGAGACTATGAAATGCATGGCCATGCTCAAATGAGTCAATATGAGATATTGATCTCATTTGTCATTACTATGTCTACTCGGGAATCGAAACCGAAGATTGAACTAAACAAGGGTGACACGTTCTATGCCTTGTGTTCAATTTGGATATCCGGACAAAGGGACTAAACTACACGGAAACATTGGTCACGAGATAGGTTATGTCAAATCACCGACATTCTCATTACTTGGGTAGCAGTGATGTGTTGCTAGATACCGCACATCGTTTGTAATATTAAAATGAGATTTTAATATTACTACCAACGTCATGAGAACCTGCAGGTCGCACACTTAGAACAGATTAAATTGAGTAATCGAATCCAAGTTGGACTCGGATTCAATTGTGGGCCTAACTCATGACGATGGGTTTAGGGTTGCACCACTTACCTTGCTACTTTGCTCACACTCACTTAAGGCAGCCACTATTATAAATAGTACTCGCTAAGGGGGCTGCTACTAGGTTACATCACAACCCTAGCCGCACCTACGAGAAAGTGAGTGAGAGATAGTGAGGTCTTCTTCTCCTCTCTTCGCAGCTAGCACTACGAAACAGAGGCGTGACTCCTTTTGCAAGTCTGTTCGTGTGGATACCGCAGAAACATCGTTGCTATTACGGTGTTGGTGATTCACCTCGCTTGTGTCTGTCACGCTTCAAGAGGTAAAATTTTAAAACCTCGGATTATGGATTTTTCGCATGGATCCTGTGAGGGAATTCTGTTATTCCGCTGCGAGACTTTGATCCGCAAATTCCCAACATTAAGAGGATTACATATTACTAATTGAAGTAGAAGGTGAAGAAGGATTCCCTATTCTCTAATCATTAGCTTTTATTCTCGATTTACAACATTTAAGTCTTTTATTTTGTGATTAACTTACGCAAACATTTCTCCAATTTTAATGTTCTTGAATAGTATCAAGTGGTTGATACTTAACATTAGAAATTATCCATATCCTCGTGGGAACGATATCCTATTGATCATTATATTACTTGTGCGACCTATGCACTTGCAATACACAAAGGTCTAAACAAGTTTTTGGCGTTGTTGTCAGGGACACGACTTAATTTCTAAACTGCTAATATTAACAACAAGCTTATTTAGTTCTAATTCAAGGTTTTTTTTGTTCATTTTAATTTAAGTTTTCATTCTTTATCTGTTATAGGTACTACTGAAATGGCGAACAATCATAACCACACGTAGCCTTTAAGGGAGTTCATAATTCCTCAAATGGAGAATTTACAGTCAAACATAAGACAGTCTCCCATCTGCATAAACAATTTCGAGATCAAACTAGCCATAATCCAAATGATACAAACTTCTATGCAGTTTAGCAGTTTTCTTAGTGAAGATCCAAATGCTCACTTATCTAACTTCCTAGAAATTTGTGACACTTTTCGGCATAATAAAGTCTCCGAAGATGCTATTTGCCTACGGCTCTTTCTATTTTCTCTTAGAGATAGAGCCAAGAGTTGGTTACAATCTCTACCGATGGGATCTATAGTTACTTGGACCGATGTCTGTAACAAATTTCTCAATAAATACTCTCTACCAGCCAAGATTGTTGAAATAGTGAATGACATCACCTCATTCACACAATATGAATCTAAGTCCTTGTACGAAGCTTGGGATAGGTACAAGAATCTTCTTCGTAGTTATCCCTATCATGAGATACCTCCTTGGCGTCAAGTTTACTCTTTTCATAAAGGTTTGCTGCCATATCATCATCCTATTGCGAATGCGGCTGTTAGAGGTTCATTACTAAGCAAATCTTTTGATAGTGTATTTCAATTGCTAGAAGAATTAGCAGGCAATAGCTACCAATGATCTTCATTGAGAAATGCTACAAAGAAGACAACAGAAGTACATGATATTGATGCAATTACCTTATTATCGACTCAAGTGGCAGCAATTGCTAGCAAGCTAGAGAGTTTGGGACAAAGCCCTCATCAGAGCCCATTTGTTCTTTACGATAAGTGTGGTGATAATCATGCAAGCGATAGACGCCCTTCCATGTCGGAATGTGCTCAATATATTAAGAACTATCGCCCACAGTAGAACAACTCCTACTCAAATCAATACAATCTAGAATGGAGAAACCATCCTCACTTCTCATGGAAGGATAATCAAGGAGCATCATCTGTTGGTGTATGCCCTAGAGGCCCATACATTTTATCTGTATTTACATACATTGTATTATGCTATTTTTAATATATGACGTATTTCATTTATTATGTTCTTTTTTATAAATATAATAAAGTCCTTAGAATAGTAAGTTTAATACCATAAGACATCAAGTGGATGACTTGATCGTGAGATCCTATTAGATAAAATACTATTCTTAAATGTCCCTAGTCAAGTATTATTGTTAATTAGGACAATAATAATGCATTGAGACTAGTATGTGCGTAGACCGATGACCACATTTCACGGGTCATTGATATGAGACATCAAGTCTTTACATGGATACATATTAGAGTAATGATGTATTGGATAGACCTGCCATAGGAACGCTACGTGGATCGTTACATGAGTGTCATAAGCGATTCTCATAGTGATAATGGTGTATGTGGTCCTTTGACCTGAAATCACTACGATTTCTACATGATGAGTTGTGTGTTTTAATGCCATCAAATGTTATCTGTAACAAGATGATTATAAAGTTAGTTATTAGATATACCGCGATTCATGTGGAGGGATGTTAGTGACCTAGATGGGATTTGTCCTTCCTACATAACAGGAATGATATCTTTGGACTCCCTGATTGAGTGAGACTACGAAATGCATGACTATGCTTAAATGAGTCAATATGAGATATTGATCTCATTTGTTATTACTATGTCTACTTGGGAATTAGGAAACTGAAGATTGAACTAAACAAGGGTGACACGTTCCATGCCTTGTGTTCAATCTAGATATCTAGACAAAGGGACTAAACTACACGGAAACATTAGTCACAGATAGGTTATGTCAAATCACTAACATTCTCATTACTTGGGTAGCAACGATGTGTTGCTAGATACCGCTCACTATTTGTAATATTAAAATGAGATTTTAATGTTACTACCAACATCATGAAAACCTGCAGGGTCGCACACTTAGAGTAGACTAAATTGGAGTAATAAGGATCTAAGTTGGACTCGGATTCAATTATGGAACTAACTCATGACAGATGAGTCTAGGGTTGCATAGTTTACCTTGTTACTGCTCACACTCACTTAAGGCAGCCACTATTATAAATAGTACTACTAAGGGGGCTGTTAAGGACGTATCATAGCAACCCTAGGCACACCTACAAAAAGTGAGTAAGGGACAGTGAAAGGTCTTCTTCTCTTTTCTTCGCAGTTAGCATTGTTGTAGAGAGGTCAGACTCCAAGACTGTAGATGTTGGACATTTTGCAAGTCTGTTCGTGTGGATACCGCAGAGACATCGTTTTTATTACGGTGTTGGTGATTCACGTCGCTTGTGTTTATCACGCTTCAAGAGGTAAACATTTTAAAACTCGAATTATGCTTTTTCGCATAGATCCTATGAGGGAATTTTTATTATTCTATTGCATGATGTATCCGCAATTCCCAACAGTGGTTCCAAAGCGTCTTGTGAAACCATGATTCAGTTTTTCTGCTCTTCTTGTTATATGAAATAATGTGATTTGTTGTTTTCTTTTTGTAAAAGATATGATCTTTATATGTTATTTCTGAAATTGAAAGAATGCTTTACGAAAACATGTTCTATTTGATTTGTTGTTTACGAAACATATTGATGTTTTCGAAACCATGAAGATGTTCATATGATCATATAAAACCATTTTGAATGCTTTCTATTTTTGCGTTTTTCTTGTATATATATATATATATATATATATATATATATATATATATATATATACGATATGTATGATTCTGTGAAAATCATTTTTGAATGCTTTCTGTTTTTGTGTTTTTCTCGTATATATGTGATATATACATAGCAGCGTGGAGCAAGGTTTTGGAAACCTTATTTCCAGTTTGCGGCAGCATCGAAGCAAGCCTTGGCTATCTTTACAAAATAGCAGAGATGCAAGTGTTCTTGAATCCTTGTTTCTGCACAAAGGCACGGTGCAAGGTTTTGGAAACCTTGTTCTTGGTTTGCGGCGGTTATGAGGCTTCCTCATGACTTGAAGTGTTCATGTCTTCACACGTTCTGGAAACTCTTTTTCTGGAAAGGTGATGGCGGCTGTGAGGAACCCCTACGGCACATGAAGCGTTCATGTGTTTGCGGGGCCTTAGGGTTCAAGTGTTGTTGCCTTAACTGTCACATGAACCCCGTTGCGTGTTGTGTGATATTCGAAAGTGCGATATTCAAAACTGTTTTTATAACTCACAAAATAATAATGTGTTATTGCTTTGTGTTTATATGTACTTAGTGATTCATGGTGCATGGTTATGGCCTTAGTCCTCTTTTTATGCTATTTTGGTTATTTTAAATATGACCTGCATGTTGTGCCTTTCTCTTTACATTCTGATTGTACATTCTCTTCTCACCTAACTCCCCTTGAATGTAAAAGAGGTTTCTATATAATGTAATCTTGATGTGGAGGCAAGAAGACGACATCAAGTGAGGACGTTGGTGGGAGACGCTTGGTGAAGCTAGCTTAGTTAATGCTACTCTCTTAGAGGCCATAACCATGTCACGTTTATTATATGCTTTATATGTATGAGATGCATGGATGATGTTTATGGTATATTAAACAAGTTTAATAAATGGTGAGATCTAATAATAAAAATTCCCTCAAAGTAAATATTAAGTCATTATGTGATGCCTTCTAATGTGTGGCACTCGTCAAGACTAGTATCGATCAAGTGTAGGTCTGCCAAAGCAAGATGCCTTTATCTATATTAGTAAGACGCGGTGGGATAAGAGTAATATCCAATTGCCAACCATTGGGTCTAACTTAACTTGGCCATTTTAATAGGATTGAAGGCTTAGAGGCATGGAGTTGGGCTTTAGTCCATTAGATGGATTAGAATAAGTGTTATTCACCCAACTATCCAAGAGTTGCATGTTATGTAATTGGAAAGAGTTTCCTACTTAAATAACCGAATTTTGGGCCATCAGCCAAAGCTGACTCAAAGCTAGGTGAAATATGGATCTTGGCCCACTAAGAAATCTTTCGATGAGATTTTCCGAGTCAATGCTGAGGGTCATTGATTTGAATAAAATAGTGGGAGGCATATTTAATTAAAGACCTTGTTAAATATGTTTATGGCATGATACTTATATTTTGCATATTTCTATTGATAGATTACCATGGCAACAAACACTTCAAGTAACTTATCATTGCGATTAGTCCTTGAGAAGGACAAGTTATCTGGGACAAATTTCCTAGATTGGTACAGGAACTTGAGGATTGTCCTCAAGCAAGAGAAAAAGTTGTATGTTTTAGAACAGCCTATTCTTGAGCCACCTACTACAAATGCCCCTAGAGCTGAAAGAGATGCTTATAAGAAGCATCAAGATGACGCCTTGGACGTCGGATGTCTAATGCTAGCCACCATGAACTATGAACTCCAAAAGCAACACGAGAACATGGATGCCTACAATATGATTGTACACCTCAAAAAACTCTATCAAGAGCAGGCTAGACATAAGAGATACAAGGTCTCTAAAGTACTAGTTCAGTGCAAGCTGGTAAAAAGAAGCCCTGTTGGTGTTCATGTACTCAAGATGATTGGATACATTGAAAACCTAGAGAGACTTGGTTTTCCTTTAGGCCAAGAGTTGGTCACTGACTTAGTCCTGCAACTATTGTCGAAAAGTTTTAGTCAATTTGTCATGAACTACAACATGAATGAAATTGACAAATCACTACCAGAGCTGCTAAGCATGTTGAGAACTACTGAGCAGAACATAAACAAAGGCAAAGGAAAGGCCATAATGATGGTCCAAAAGAATGAGGGCAAGAAACAGTAGAAAAAGCCCAAGGACAAGTGGAAAGGCAAGGGCAAGGGCAAGGATAAGTCCAAGGCCAGCACTTCTAGCTTGAAACTAGTGGGTGGAGTGGCTAAGGAAGGTACATGCTTCCACTGTGGTCAGACCAGACATTGGAAGAGGAACTGTGCCAAGTACCCGGAAGAGCTCAAGAAGAAGAAGGAAAGTGAGACTTCCACTTCAGGTATTTTTGTTATAGAAGTCAATTTATCTACTTCTACATCATAGGTATTAGATACTGGATGTAGATCTCACATATATGTAAATGTGCAGGATCTAAAGAGCAGTAGACCATTGACTAAGGGCG
Organism: Ormosia emarginata; assembly: GCA_029884605.1. NCBI lineage: Eukaryota > Viridiplantae > Streptophyta > Magnoliopsida > Fabales > Fabaceae > Ormosia > Ormosia emarginata. The sequence continues at coordinate 4,461,675 of JAQQTP010000056.1, read as the reverse complement.
AAGTCGACCTATGAGTGGGAAATAGAGCAAAGGTTGTTGCATTAGCCATAGGGACTTCGTTATTATCTATGCCCATTGGGCTTGTAATAGAGTTAGAGAACTGCTATTTTATGCCTGATATTAGCAGGAATATCATTTTTGTTTCTTGTTTGGACAAGAAAGGCTTTACTTTTATTATAAAGGACAAATGTTGTTCCATTTATATGAATGATATTTTTTATGGTAGTGCATAATTGAGTAATGGACTTTATGTCCTTGATCTCGAAATGCCCATGTATAACATAAATACAAAGAGGTTTAAATCAAACGATTTGAACCCAACTTTTCTCTGGCATTGTCGTTTAGGCCACATAAATGAGAAACGCATCTCCAAACTCTACAAAGATGGATTCTTGGACTCGTTTGATTTCGAATCATATGAGACATGTGAATCTTGTTTATTAGGGAAGATGAAAAAGTCCCGTTCACTGGACAAGGCGAAATGGCTAGTGATCTTTTAGGCCTTATACATAGTGATGTATGTGGGCCACTAAACACACTGGCTAGTGGCGGTTTTCAATATTTCATTACATTTACTGATGATTTCAGTAGATATAGATTCGTATATCTTATGAAGCACAAATCAGAATCCTTTGAAAAGTTCAAAGAGTTCAAGAATGAAGTACAAAACTAACTTGACAAGAGTATTAAAATCCTTCACTCAGATCGAGGAGGTGAATACTTAAGCCAACAGTTTGATGATCATCTGAAAGAATGTGGGATAATATCTCAACTCACTCTTTATGGAACACCACAATGGAATGGTGTTTCTGAAAGGAGGAACCAGACCTTGTTGGACATGGTCCGATCCATGATGAGTCATGCAGACCTTCCAGGCTCCTTCTGGGAACATGCTCTGTTAACAACAGCTTTCACACTTAACCGTGTTCTATCTAAGATGGTTCAACAGACACCATATGAGATGTGGACTGGGAGACGACCCAGTATGTCTTTTATGAAGATTTGGGGTTGCGAAGCTTATGTGAAACATCAAGTTTCTGATAAGCTTGGCCCTAAATCAGATAAATGCTTCTTTGTAGGGTATCCCAAGGAAACCAAGGGATACTATTTCTATAATCCTACCAAGGGCAAAGTGTTTGTCGCACGGACTGTTGTATTCCTAGAAAATAAGTTTATCTTCAAAGGAACCAGTGGGAGGAAAGTAGAACTTAAAGAAATTCAAAGTTCACAGAATAGCAGCGAACCGATGGTAGAAATAGACCAACCTCCATAAGTCATTGTGGAACCACAATCTGCTCTAGTAGCACAAGATCCGCGTAGGTCTAACAGGATACGTCATCAACTAGAGAGATATGGATTTCTCATGACCCAGCAAGGTGACATATTGCTCATGGATCAAGATGAGCCTGTGACTTACCAGGAAGCCATTATTGATCCAGAATCTGAAAAATAGCTTGAGGCCATGAGATCTGAAATGGAATCTATGTATGTCAACCAGGTATGGACCTTAGTTGACCCACTTGAAGGGGTAAAACCCATTGGGTGCAAATGGGTTTTTAAGAAGAAAATCGACATGGATGGTAATGTGCATACCTTTAAGGCACGATTGGTGGCTAAAGGTTTCAAGCAAATTCATAGTGTAGACTATGATGAGACTTTTTCCCCAGTTGCGATGCTTAAATTCGTTTGGATCTTGCTTGCTATTGCATCATACCATGATTATGAAATTTGACAAATGGAAGTCAAAACTATTTTCTTTAATAGAAATCTTCTCGAGGATATGTACATGACACAACCTAAGGGTTTTACCTCTCCACGGGATGTTAGAAAGGTGTGCAAGTTGCAATGATCTATTTATGGATTGAAGCAAGCTTCCAGAAGTTGGAATCTTCATTTTGATGATACAATCAAACAATTTGGTTTCATCAAGAATGAAGAAGAATATTGTGTCTACAAGAAGGTTAGTGGGAGCACAGTTATTTCTCTGGTGTTGTATGTAGATGACATTATACTCATTGGAAATGACATCCCTACCCTACAGTATGTAAAGACTTAGTTAAAGAAGTGCTTTTCTATGAAAGACTTGTGTGAAGCCATCTATGTGTTAGATATCAGGATCTATAGAGATAGATCGCAGAGATTGCTTAGCCTAAGTCAGAGTACATACATAGACAAAGCGTTAAGATGGTTTAACAAGCATGAATCCAAGAAAAGACTCTTGCCTATGTCGCATGGTGTAAGCTTATCTAAGGCTCAATCCCCTTCCACCCAGGATGAGAGGGATCGTATGAGTAAGATTCCATATGCATCTGCAATTGGATCTATCATGTATGCCATATTATGTACTCAACCAGACATCTCGTATGCTTTGAGCATGACGAGCAGGTACTAGTCTGATCCCGGTGAGAGTCACTAGAGTGCTGTCAAGAACATCCTTAAGTACTTGAGAAGGACTAAGGATTTGTTCTTGGTATATGGAACCGAGGAGGAACTAGTTGTAAAGGGATACACTAATGCTAGCTTCTAAACCGATAAGGACGACTCCAGATCGCAATCGGGTTTTGTTTATTGCCTGAATGGTGGGGCTGTGAGCTGGAAGAGTTCAAAGCAAGAGACAGTTGCCGATTCTACCACAGAGGCTGAGTATATTGTTGCCTCCAATGCAGTAAATGAGGTCATTTGGATTAGGAAGTTCATTATTGAGCTTGGTGTAGCTCCTAGCATTGTGGACCAAGTGGACCTCTATTGTGATAATAATGGAACCACTGCACAAGCTAAGGAGCCCAGATCTCATAGCGATCCAAACATATACTTAGGTGTTTTCATCTCATTCGAGAGATCATCAATAGAGGAGATGTGAAGATATATAGAGTACCAACAGGTGAAAACATTGATGATCCACTGACGAAACCTCTTGCACAGCAGAAGCATGAGGGTCATACTAGGTCTTTAGGCATTAGATATATATCTGATTGGCTCTAGTGCAAGTAGGAGATTGTTGGTGTATGCCCTAAAGGCCAATACATTTTGTCTGTATTTACATACATTGTATTATATTATTTTTAATATATGAGGCATTTCATTTATTGTGTTCTTTTTTTATAAACATAATAAAGTCCTTAGAATAGTAAGTTTAATACCATAGGACATCAAGTGGATGACTTGATCGTGAGATCCTATTAGATAAAACATTATTCTTAAATGTCCCTAGTCAAGTACTATTGTTAATTAGGACAACAATAATGCATTGAGACTAGTATGTGCGTAAACCGATGACTATATCTCACGGGTCATTGATATGAGACATCAAATCTTCACATGGATACATATTAGAGTAATAATGTATTGGACAGACTTGCCATAAAAACGCTACATAGATCGTTACATGAGTATCATAAGTGATTCTCATAGTGATAATGGTATGTGGTCCTTCGACTTGAAATCACTACGATTCCTACATGAAGACTTATGTGTTTTAATGCCATCAAACGTCATCTATAACAAGATGATTATAAAGTTAGTTATTCGACATACTACAATTCATGTGGAGCAATGTGAGAGACCTAGATAGGATTTATCCCTCTTACATAAGAGTGATATCTTTGGGCCCCCTAATTGAGTGAGACTACGAAATGCATAGTCATGCTCAAATGAGTCAATATGAGATATTGATATCATTTGTTATTACTATGTCTACTTGAGAATCAGGAAACTGAAGATTGAACTAAACAAGGGTGACACGTTCTATGCCTTGTGTTCAATCTAGATATCTGGACAAAGGGACTAAACTACACGGAAACATTGGTCACAGATAAGTTATGTCAAATCACTGACATTCTTATTACTTGGGTAGCAACGATGTGTTGCTAGATACTGCTTATTGTTTGTAATATTAAAATGAGATTTTAATATTACTACCAACGTTATGAGAACCTACAGGGTCACACGCTTAGAGCAACTAAATTAGAGTAATAAGGATCCAAGTTAGACTCAGATTCAATGTGGGCCTAACTCATGATAGATGAGTCTAGGGTTGCACAGCTTACCTTGCTACTGCTCACACTCACTTAAGGCAGTCACTATTTTAAATAGTACTGCTAAGGGGGCTGCTAAGGGCGTATCATCACAACCCTAGCCGCACCTATAGAAAGTGAGTGAGAGATAGTGAAAGGTTTTCTTCTCTTTTCTTCGCAACTATCACTGTTGTAGAGAGGTCAGACTCCAAGACTGCGGACGTTGGACGTTTTGTAAGTCTGTTCATGTGGATACCATAGAGACATTGTTGCTATTACGGTGTTGGTGATTCATGTCGCATGTGTTTATCACGCTTCAAGAGGTAAACGTTTTAAGACATTTTAAAACTTAGATTATGGCTTTTTCGCATGGATCCTCTGAGGGAATTTTTATTATTCCGCTACGTAATGTATCCGTAATTCCCAACATCATCTTCATCAACTGGAAATAAGAAACCAAACTATCCTCCTGGTTTCTCCTCACAATCTAGGAAGCCTATACAAGAGAAGAAACCATCTTTAGAAGACATGTTTATGTAGTTGACGGTCAAGACAAATTCCTATATGACTAAGACAAATGCTCATTTGGTCAAGAATGATTCAATGATTCAAAGCCAAATAACTTTGATAAGAGCATTGTAGACATAGGTAGGGCAGTTTGCAAATGCCATAAACAATAGGCCTCCGGGACTTTTCCAAGTGACACTATTAATAATCCTAAAGGTGCCTCCAATGAACATTGCAAGAACATATCATTGAGAAGTGGGATGGGCATAGAAGGGAATCCCAAGACAAAGCTGCTTGAAGGAGATGCTGAGGTAACAAATGAAGAACTGGTTGTGAGCAAAGAGGTTAAGGGGAATGATGAAGTTGTCAAGAATAAGGTAGAGGACAAGAAGAAGGAGGACAAGCCTTGTACACCACTTCTATCCTTCCCCAATAGACAAGTTAAGCAAAAATTGGACGCCCAATTCCATAAGTTTTTAGAAATTTTTAAGAAACTTCACATTAACATACCATTTGCTGAGGGTTTGGAACAAATGCCAAGTTACGTGAAGTTTATGGAGGACATCTTGTCCAAGAAGAGATGGCTTAAGAGGAATGTAGTGTCATCTTGCAAAATAAGCTACCCCCAAGTTGAAAGACTTGGGAAGCTTCACCATCCCTTTCACCACTGGTGAGAAATTCTGTGGTCGGGCATTATGTGATTTGGGGGCTAGTATAAATCTTATGCCCTTTTCAATATACCAAAAACATGGTTTGGGGGAGGCTAAGCACACATCAATTATCTTGCAACTTGCGGACTGGACCTTGACCTATCCACGGGGAATAATTGAAGATATGCTTGTGAGGCAGACTTCATTGTCCTTGATATGGAGGAAGATAAAGATGTTCCTCTGATTCTTGGAAGACCATTCCTTGCAACCGGAAAAGCTCTCATTGATGTTCAAAAATGGGAGCTCACCATGAGAGTACAAGATCAAGAGGTAACTTTTAATATTTTCAAAGCAATGAAATATCCTCAAGATCTTGAAGAATGTTCTTCTGTGAATATGATTGGTAGGATGATATCCAAAGTATTTTGTGCAAGTGTCCCATGCAATCCTCTTAAAGCTCTTTTGATCTCTACATGTGAAAGGGAAGATGAGGAAATGAGAGAGCTCATGAATTTATTGGATACTTCACCTAGATGGAATAGAAATCCCAAGATTGAAAAGAGGAAGACCTTCCTCACATTAATAGATCCATGATGAAAGGAAAGCCAAGTCCTGCCAGGACTATAACTAAGACCCTTCTTGGGAGAGAACCCAAGTGTTTAATCCTTTTGTTTTTGTCTTTAATATGTTAATACTTTGATTTGGTGGTTTTGTGATATTTTGGTTATACATATAGTAATTTAACCCTCTAGACAAATTTTAGAAGTGTTAGAGACCCCTAGGAAGCAAAAGTGGTAGCAGAATGGAGTTTGCTATAGAATTTTGCAGATAGACTCCTCACATCGCAGCATACGTCTTGTCACGTCATGGCGCACTGACCTCTGTTCATCTCAGGGCCAAAAACCTGAGAGCATAACGTCATGGCGCAACATGTTTGCACACCATGACGTGCCTGTTTAAAAAAATAAACAAAATAATAATAATAATAATAACATAAAATATTTAAATAAAAATAAGAAGGATTTTAATGCACGCCGCAGCGTATGAATGTTCACATCGCAGTGTGCTGATGCAAATAGGGTTATGTGTTGCGGCGTTTCGCTTGTCCCTCTGTTGTTCTCCCATTTGCTCTCGGTTTCCTCTATTTCTCTGCATATCTCTCTTGTTTCTTGCATTCCTCACCCTTCCATCTACATTTCTACATTTCCTTTGTAAGGTATGTTATGTTTAACTTAGTTTATTTTGCTATTTGGCTTTTATTTTCATGTTGTTTTGCATTTTTGTTTTATTTTATTTTTGTTTTTGGGTTTTCTCTGTTTTTGGTTGTTTCCCAATTCATATCGGCCTGTAAATGCATGTTATACATATAATTGAATATGTTTTAGTGTTGCCCTAAGTGATGTTGAGCAAAAAGCACAATTTCTGGTCCCTGCACCGCGGCGTGGCTTATGTCGTGCTGCGGCGTGAGTTTAAATGTTCATAGATGCCACAATGTGGAGCCTTCATGCCATGGTGTAAGCTTGAATTTGTATGAGTGTCGCAGTATGACAACTTCATGTCGCGACGTGCAATGAAATTCTACTTGAATGTCGCAATGTGGAGCCTTCATGTCGTGGCTTAAGCTTGAATGTTCATGTATGTCGCGACGCATATGTACATGCCATGGCGTGTGGTCCACATATGTGCTTACTTTAATTGTTTCACATCCTACTTTTAAATACTCAATTATAATAGTTTGTATATTTTAACAAGTTTAGGTACATTATACCTCAGACACTATGCCTTCTAAACATTAGAGAGCCTCCACCAGACAGCGTAGCAGGGAGCCATCTCCCCCTCCTGAGTTCGATAGGAGGAAGTTTATATCGACTGTAGTAGCTCAACGATACATGATACTGGTCACCAGACCGATGACCTTGGAGCGGGGCTTCACATTTACATAGGCCATACACTAGGAGATAGAAGGGCTCATATGTAACACCCCCAAAAAAATTAATACTTTCATAATAAATAGCAGTTTTATAATATTTATGATTTTTGTGAATTTTTTTGGATTTTTCGAAGATGTTAAATATTTTAATATTATTCTTCATTTTACGTGCACACTGAGCGGAGCCGAGATAATGAGATATTTTTTCCGAGAGCCTTGAACTGTAGAAACGTCGACAAGGGATCTAACTAAACCCAAGGCCAGACATAATTTACGAGGTTTCACGTTTTTTGTTATTTTTATCTGATAAATAAAAATCACAGAATAATTTGATTATTCGTTGGACAATAAATATTAGTTTTTGTTAGCTGTAACTTCTGTCCACTGATAATAAATCTAATACAGTGTTAGTCATATTTTAGAGAACACTTTAGTGACATCATAATGATGACATCACCACCATGACATCACTTTGACTTTTTAAAAAGGTGAACTTGGCTTGTTGGAGAAGCTTAGAGGAAGCTTCCTAGCAATTTCCTTAAAGCTTGTAGGAGAAGCCTCATTTCCTTTCTTCTCCTCTCCACCACACAATCTTAAGAGCTCTTTGTGACCACTCATTTTAATTCATACACTTACACAAAATACACCTAATTACACATTTCACTTCATTTCACTTTACTATCACTTTCTCTCTCTATCTTCTCTCTTTTTCCTTTTCTCTCAACTTACACCTCTTCTCTTCTCTTTCACCCTCTCCACGGCACCACCATCTCCACCCACCTCTACCATGGCAAAAATTTCAAGTCTTCATTTTCCTTAAGCTACTACTCATCCTAGACATCATTCTTCTTAGATCCATAAAAATCACATCTTCACCATTTTCTTTCTTCTTATTCTCCTTTACCCTCACGGTTTCTGCAGCCCCAACAAGTGACCATCACCATTTTCACTTTCTCACTTCACCATCACCATTTCTACACACTCCTTCTCATTCTAAACATTTTCTCTTTAGAGATCTTCTTCAAAATCCATCATCTTCTTCACTTTCTCTCAAGAACAAAGTTTGAGACTTTGAAGGTAACTCTTTGATTCTTCACTTTCTCTTCCTATTTTTCGTTTCTATGGCCATATTTATGACCATAGTTCTCTTCTTTTTCAACCATTGGTGTTGAGTCTTTGAACTTGATTTTTAGGGTTTTTGGAGTCCCAAAACTGAACCACCAAGAAGCCATCTAGGAGGCCATTTTTGTGTTCTTCCTTTAGGTAAGAGGGAGATTTACTCACTTCAACCATTATTGGTGGTGAGAAGACCTTTGTGTGATTGTGGATGAAGAAATCCATATTGGATGCTCACTTTGTTTGATGATTTTTCATATCTATGTGTTCTTAAATGAGATTAATGTTTGATTGGTGGTTTAGAATGCATTTGGAATATTGGAATATTTGATAATGTTAGATTTAATAAATGGAAAAATTGAAGGGTTTACTACCCTATTGGGAGGCCACATTTTTGGCTATGAATTTTTAGGGTTTGAATTGATTTTGTATAAAATGAAGTTTATGTGATTAGGTACTAAATGATTAATGCATAAAATGGAAAAATTTGGAACCTTGATGTCCTAGGGAGGCTCACGGTCTCTAGAGGAATTTTTGAGTCCAAGTGATGCTTTTGTGCATCTTTAAGAATTAAAGGATTAGAGATGTGTAACCTATAATGATATAGAAGAAATTGAATTAGTGATGAACACTAAGAGGGGCCATGGTTTTTGAAGGGTTCTTTAGCCCAAAATTTTCGTAATTGATCAAGATTTAAGACATGGAAATGTTAGATCCATAATATGAAATTGTGATAATTGTTGAACCATATATATATATATATATATATATATGTTGATATTGAGAATTAGTTCTATGCTGAGTCCATATGTAGGACTAAGTACTTGATGACATGTATTTGATGAAATTATGGCATGATATTGTTGAGGATTGTCTACATGCCATTATGCTATGTTCCATGAGAAATACCTTATTGGTGAATATGCATATGATGCATTGTTTATCAGGAACATATCATTGATACACATACATGATGTAAATTGAGTCGTCATGCATATGTGATGTCCATTGGACTTTGTTAAGAAGGCGATGTATGCCTAGGAGATTGAATTACACCTAAGTGCGGGTGCAAATAGACTAAGTGTAGGCCATGTGTGTTGACCTTGGGGGCGTCGGGGTACGGGTGGTTCACATGGATAGTTATGAGCTCCTCTATGTCGTGGGGTAGACCGATGCAAACACACCGACGATCCAGACCAAGACGTTGTCCTATATCGCGATCAACTGTTGAGGTGCCATGTATAAGTCATATTGCGCAAATATTTTTATGAGATGAAGCACTTTATTTTTAAGGCTAACGAGATACTGGCATTACTCCTTGATCATTCTCTCTAAAATGTTTATGTCTAGCTCTATGGAGTAAGATTTTGGTACCATGTGCATGTGCATAGTGAGTCAGCATATCGTCTGGCATTTATATATTTACCTCTTTTCATGATGATGAAACTATTGTTCATTTATATGATGACTAGACTTGGCTTTAAATGAAGTTATGATTATTTGAACTGCCTTATTGTTTATTATCTGCGATATTATTGTTGTTCCTCTTTTATGCTTATCTTTATCATTACTTATTGTTGTTTCTATCTTAATGCTTATTTTTATTGTTGTTGTTGATAAATGTATGTGTTGTGATGTTATGTGGGTGTCCTGCGCCGTTTTGTTTTCTTGTTGCCGTATTAGTAATGAATGCTGGGTGTCTCACCTCTTTCCTGTATCCCCGTATTTCTGTTTTATATTTATATTTGATAAAAGATCATGAGGAAGATGAAGAGGGACCATGTCCTTACTGATTAGATTGCGCTGATTCATTATTTTCGATGTGGCGTCTGGACGAGATTTCTTCTATTACATACGGGTGCAGCTTCGTGGGGGCATTGATGCCTGACGTGTCGACTGGGACACCGAGCGACTCATATTTTTGGGGTTGCGGCTTTGTCTGCTAGTAGTACCTATCCCAGGATTACTACTTTCCCCCTTTGGTTCTTTTGTACCCGTTATCTTTTATTTAAAATATGTAAGTACTATATTTTTTGTTATCAGTACTTTGTATTAAGAACGAATATATGTTATATGAAATATCTTTTCCTTCAGTGGTTGTATTAAATGGTTGGATACTAAATATGCATCATTCGGGGCTCATATTTTCTATTCATGCGTAGTGGAAATAAAATTATTTTGAAAATATTATTTTTGAGACTGTGACACGCCTGGATTTACTGACTGTGGTGTAATGACGATTGTGTCGTAGTTATTAGATCTAGGGGTGTTACATTAGGTGGTATCAGAGCAGTTCATCTTGTTGAGCTGGGGTATGGACTTGCTATGTTTAGGCATATTAGAACTTTTGCATGTTGTGCACTTCCTTGTCTCTTGATTGAGATGATGGGAAAGGAATGCATGACTTGCCATAGGTTGAATGTTAGTAGCTACTGTTATACAGTTGCATGATATTGAGGATTGACCTACTCAATATGTAATGTTCTATGTGTGCAGGAAACTATGACTTCACCTAGGCATGTTGTATTAGGAGAATATGAGTTCTTTAGTAAGGAGATCAAGAGGTTTTGGAAAATCGATCTTCTGGAAAAAAAGAATGACTAGTGTAAGTTTGGTTTGAGAAGCTGTTTGGGAGTTGACAATTTGCAAGAGTTACGCCATAGAAGGCAGAATGAAGAAGCTCGAGTTAGAGACTATTAGGATTCGTGGATTGGACTTGTCTTATTTGAAATGTCTGATTCTTTGTGTTTGGTTTCGAAAAAGAGACAAAATTGTTTGAAATATTTACGTTTGTTGTGTTGTGTTATGTTTTGTCTGTCTTTGAAGAAAGTCAATGGCTCGCAGTAGCCATACAAGAGTGATGGCTCGTGGTAGACGTATGCATGTGAGCGCAGGACGAGATAATAGAAGTATGGTTGCGACTGCAGAAGAAAGGCAAAGGATAGTCGATGTAACAACTCACCAAGATCAGAGGGCCGCACAGCAGCAAGAATTGGAAGTTGAAGTTCAGAATCTGTTGGAGGAAAGTCGGCTTTGGGGTAACCTTGGACTGCCTAGATCCCGAAGGAGGATTAATAGAAATGCTAATCGGTCTAAGCGGAAACCGTATTCACGATTGTCAGGAAAGCAACAACAGTGTCCAGCTTATGGAGAAGGTGTTAGTAGCTATAGTTCTAACCAGACTGGGACACCTTTACCAACATGTAAGAAATGTGGAAAGAACAACTCAACGAGGGAGTGTAAGATTAAGAAGGTAGTCTATTTCAAGTGCGGAAAGAAGCACCTAACAAGGGATTGCACAATTGAAGGAATTATTTGCTTTAGATGTGGGAAGCCTGGATATGTTTCCCGCGACTGAAACCAAGCCAAGGCAGAGCCTTTAGTCAATGCTGCAAGAGCTGTGAAACCACAGGCAAGAGGCAGAGTTTATACCCTGAGTGGAGCTGAGGCCTCTAAATTTGAAGATCTAAATAATGGAGATTATGCCACAAGCGACGATCCCGTAACTATGCTGTATAATTCTGGGGGCAATCCATTTCTTTATAGCGTATGACCGTATGGATCATTTGGATTCATCTGTGTCTTCAATTATCTTTGACTTAGTTATTTCTACTTCTGTTACTAAGACTTGTCATTGATACTTAAATTTGTTTAACCTATCCTATTTCTATTAAAGATCTAATCTTTTGTTGATTTGACTTGCCTACCTAGAATCACACCTGTTTAGAGTTCATGATTTTAGGAATAGATTGGTCATTTTCTAGTTATGTTCGGCTAGATCGTTCTAATGAAAACCTTGTTGTTTCTTGAAACTAAGATTTTTGAATTCGTAACAGCTAACAAAGTTGAAGCTTTGTGAGGAAAAGGAGCCTAAGGATACATGTTAATGTCTTCCTTGGAGGACAAAAGCAAGGGGATTATAAATGTCACTCTTGTAGTCGAAGAGTTTCACATGATGAGCTACAGTGCTGTCAATTAAGGAGAAGAATGGAACTTCTCGGTGAGACGAGAACTGTCACAAAATGAACAAGATTACGATCAAAGATGAGTATCCTCGGAAGAAGATGAACGATTCGATGGATCAGCGAGAAGGGAGTCTTTGTTTTCTCTAAGATAGATGTACGTTCTGGTCATCATTAAATTCGTGGGAAATTGAGAATGTCTCCAAAACGATTTTCTGAACGCGCTTTGGATATTATAGGTATCTCATGATGCCATTCGGAATGACAAACGCTCTTGTCGTATTCATGGATTGTATGAATTAAATCTTTCATCTCTATCTAGATAGATATTTCATTATCTTTATCAATGACATTCTGATCTATTCTCGAAAATATGGAGGGACATGTTAGATATCTCGATATAGTTTTCCAAACTTTAAAGGAAAAGAATTGTACGCCAAAGTATCAGAACACGAATTCTGATTTGAGGAGGTTCAGTTTTCGGGTCATGAAATTTCAAATGGAGGAATTGCTGTGAGTCCGTCAAAAGTTGAAGCAGTTTTACAATGGGAAAGACTGGAGACCATAATACCCTAGTAACTTACAAGGTTAGTTGGTTTCTATCGAAGAAGTATCGATAGATTCTCCAAGATAGTAGGACATCTTACTCAGCTTACAAGGAGAGAATCAAACTTTTTATGGACCAATACATGTGAAGAAAGTCTTCAAAGGTTGAGGAGATATTCTGGTTTTGATTCTACTCGATCCCAATGAAACATTTGAAGTGTTTTGTGATGCTTCACATCAAGGTCTAGGATGTGTGTTCATACAAAGTTAGGAAGTTGTGACTTACGCCTCGAAGTAGTGGAAGATGCATGAAGAAAATTACCCAACTCATGACTCGGTGTTAGCCGTAGTTATATTTGCTCTGAGAATATGGAGACACTTGCTACGATCAACGCCTTTAGTAATCCCAAGAGCCTGAGGTATCTATTTAACAAAAGGGAACTGAACCTGAGACAGAGAAGGTGACTGAAATATATATATATATATATATATATATATTTGAAAGAGTATGATTTCCAACTTCAATGTCATCCTAGAAAAGCAAACGTCATAGCAGACGTTTTGAACCGGAGGCTGCTTGATATCTTCATTATGATGGTTAAGAAGAAGGAATTAATAGAGTGATTCAAGGACAGGTGGTTGTCATTGGAAATGACACCGGATGAGGCATGTCTAGATATAGTTACTATTTCGAATGATTTGTTGGGAGAAATTCAAGAAAAGTAGAAAAGTCACCAATTTCTACAAGACAAGAAGGAGCTATTAAAACAAGGCATGATATCATATTGTGATGAAGGAATTTGATGAAATCCTGATGTTCATAGGTAAGGCCTGTATATCGAATAATTCAGAACTCAAAGAGTAAATTTTCGATGAAGCTCACATGAGTAAGTTGAGTATGCACACTGGAGTGACCAAGATATATCAAGATCTAAAACAAAAGTATTGATAGCAAGGAATGAAGAGAAACATTGCCAAATATGTGTCATCTTGTCTGAGTTACCAACCAACTCATTCCTGAATTCTTTGGACTATATCAAATTCCTCTCCGGATTGGTCTGGTGGCCTATCAACTAATTCTGTCATCCTTTCTTTCTAAATTTTCGTAATATCTTCCATATATTATAATTGCGAAGGTGTATCCCCGATCCAGCCATGTCGTCAAACTGGACATAGTACAATTAAAAGAGAGTTTAATCTATGAGATACTTCCTGTAAAGGTCAAGGCTAGGACTGTAAAGCAACACTGAAGTAAGGAGATTACACTAGTAAGGGTGATCTAAATTGATGTGACTAGAGGCATGATGTGGAAGTTAGAAGATAAGATAAAGAAACAACATCCATGTTTATTCTAAGGAATGAAAATTTCGAGGACGAAATTTTTATTTGAAGGGAAGAGTTGTAACACCCCAAAAAAAATTAGTACTTTCATGATAAATAGTCATTTTATAGTATTTGTGATTTTTGTGAATTTTTCTAGATTTTTTCAGAGACATGGAATATTTTAATATTATTTTTCGTTTTGCATGCGCACTGAGCAAAGCCGGGAAAATGAGATATTTTTCCGGAGAGCCTTGAACTGTGGAAACGTCAATGAGGGATCTTACTAAACCCGAGGCCAGACATAGTTAATGAGGTTTTGCATTTTTTGAGATTTTTATGTGATAAATAAAAATCGCAGAATAATTTTATTATCCGTTAGACAATAAATATCAGTTTTTGTTAACTGTAACTTCTGTCCACTGATAATAAATCTAATACAATGTTAGTCATATTTTAGAGAATACTTTAGTGACATCACAATGATGACAACACCACCATGACATCACTTTGACTTTTCAAAAAAGTGAACTTGGCTTGTTTGAGATGCTTGGAGGAAGCTTCCTACCAATTTCCTCAAAGCTTGTAGGAGAAGCCTCATTTCCTCTCTTCTCCTCTCCACTACACAATCTTGAGAGCTCTTTGTGACCACTCATTTTAATTCATACACTTACACAAAATACACCTAATTACATATTTCACTTCATTTCACTTTACTATCACTTTCTCTCTCTATCTTCTCTCTTCATCCTTTTCTCTCAACTTTCTCCTCTTCTCTTCTCCTTCACCCTCTCCACGGCACCACCATCTCCACCCACCTCTACCATGGCAAAAATTTCAAGTCTTCATTTTTCTTAAGCTATTACTCATCTTAGACATCATTCTTCTTAGATCCATCCATAAAGATCACATCTTCACCATTTTCTCTCTTCTTATTCTCCTTTACCCTCACGGTTTCTGCAGCCCCAATAGGTGACCATCACCATTTTCACTTTCTCACTTCACTATCACCATTTCTACACACTTCTTCTCATTCTAAACATTTTCTCTTTAGAGATCTTCTTCAAAATCCATTATCTTCTTCACTTTCTCTCAAGAACAAAGTTTGAGACTTTGAAGGTAACTCTTTGATTCTTTACTTTCTCTTCCTAGTTTTCGTTTCTATGGCCATATTTATGACCATAGTTCTCTTCTTTTTCAACCATTGGTGTTGAGTCTTTGAACTTGATTTTTAGGGTTTTTGGAGTCCCAAAATTGAACCACCAAGAAGCCATCTAGGAAGCCATTTTTGTGTTCTTCCTTTAGGTAAGAGGGAGATTTACTCACTTCAACCATTATTGGTGGTGAGAAGACCTTTGTGTGATTGTTGATGGAGAAATCCATATTGGATGCTCACTTTGTTTGATGATTTTTCATATATGTGTGTTCTTAAATGAGATTAATGTTTGATTGGTGGTTTAGAACGCATTTGGGATGTTGGAATATTTGATAATGTTAGATTTAATAAATGAAAAAATTTAAGGGTTTACTACCCTATTGGGAGGCCACAGTTTTGGCTATGAATTTTTAGGATTTGAATTGATTTTGTGTAAAATGTATTTTATGTGATTAGGTACTAAAAGATTAATGCACAAAATGAAAAAATTTGGAACCTTGATGTCCTAGGGAGGCTCACGGCCTCTAGAGGAATTTTTGAGTCCAAGTGATGCTTTTGTGCATCTTTGGGAATTAAAGGATTAGAGTTGTGGAACCTACAATGAGATAGAAGAAATTGAATGAGTGATGAACACTAAGAGGGGCCACGGTTTTTGAAGGGTTCTTTAGCACAAAATTTTCATAATTGATCAAGATTTAAGACATGGAAATGTTAGATCCATAATATGAAATTGTGATAATTGTTGAACCATATATATATATATATATATATATATATATATATATATATATATATATATGTTGATATTGAGAATTAGTTCTATGCTATTGTGAGTCCATATGTGGGACTAACTACTTGTTCATATGTATTTGATGAAATTGTGGCATGATATTGTTGAGGATTGTCTACATGTCATTATGCTATGTTCCATGAGAAATACCTTGTTGGTGAATATGCATATAATGCATTGTTTAGCAGGAACATATCATTGATACACATACATGATGTAAATTGAGTCGTCATGCATATGTGATGTCCATTGGACTTTGTTGAGAAGGCGATGTATGCCTAAGAGATTGAATTACACCTAAGTGTGGGTGCAAATAGACTAAGCGTAGGTCATGTGTGTTGACCTTGGGGGCGTTGGGGTGCGGGTGGTTCACATGGACAGTTATGGGCTCCTCTATGCCGTGGGGTAGACTGATGCAAACACACCGACGATTCGGATTAAGACGTTGTCCTATATTGCGATCAACTGTTGAGGTGCCATGTATAAGCCATATTGCGCAAATATTTTTATGAGATGAAGCACTTTATTTTTAAGGCTAACGAGATACTGATATTACTCCTTGATCATTCTCTCTGAAATGTTTATGTCTAGGTCCATAGAGTAGGATTTTGGTACCATGTGCACGTGCATAGTGAGTCAGCATATCCTTTGGCATTTACATATTTACCCCTTTTTATGATGATGAAACTATTGTTCATTTATATGATGACTAGACTTTTGGCTTTAAATGAAGTTATGATTATTTGAACTGTCTTATTGTTTATTATCTGCGATATTATTGTTGTTCCTCTTTTATGCTTATCTTTATCATTACTTATTGTTGTTTCTATTTTAATGCTTATTTTTATTGTTGCTATTGATAAATGTATGTGTTGTGATGTTATGCGAGCATCCTGCGCCGTTCTATTTTCTTGCTGCTGTATTGGTATTGAATGTTGGGTGTCTCACCTCTTTCTTGTATCCCCGTATTTCTGTTTTATATTTATATTTGATAAAAGATTGTAAGGAAGATGAAAATGGACCACGTCCTTACTGATTGGATTAGGCTGATTCATTATTTTAGATATGGCGTCTAGATGAGATTTCTTCAGTTACATACGGGTGCAGCTTCGTGGTGGCATTGATGCCTGACGTGTCGACTGGGACACTGAGTGACTCATATTTTTGGGGTTGCGGCTTTGTCTGCTAGTAGTACCCATCCTAAGGTTACTACTTTCCCCCTTTGGTTCTTTTGTACCCGTTATCTTTTATTTAAAATATGTAAGTACTATATTTTGTGTTATCAATACTTTGTGTTAAGAATGAATATATGATATATGAAATATCTTTTCCTTCAGTGGTTGTATTAAATGATTAGATACTAAAATTGCATCATTCGGGCTTATATTTTCTATTCATGCATAGTGGAAATAAAATTATTTTAAAAATACTGTTTTTGAGGTTGTGACAAGCCTGGAGTTAGTGACTGTGGTGTAATGACGATTGTGCCGTAGTTATCAAATCTAAGGGTGTTACATCATATGCCACCATAAATGGGGTGTGTTTGCCAAACAACCGGAGTCTGCTGTTATTCTTCTAGTAGTTCGCGAGTTTTACGCGAACACAACCTTCTCTGAGCCTGGGACTACAGTCAGAGTCACACGCATGATCTCCTACTCTACGGTGACTATTTGAGTAGCTTTGAGCTTGCCTACCCCCCCGTAGATCTATGAGTACACGGAGTTCCTCTATTAGGAGCCTGAGGAGGGGATTGACCTTAACACGGTCACGGACCGAATTTGCAACCTTGAGGCTCAACCGGTCGTATGAAATGTCTGTGTACAGACACAACAGTCACATAACTTCCCCTAATCCTGCCTTATCCTAGAGGCGAAGGTCTGGTACCACTTCATATCCACCTAGATCCTCCTATCTATAAACTTATCCGAGATGACTAGAGATCGGGCAGTCCTTATATATGCCATCCTTGAGCACCACTCCATAGATGTCGCTCAGCTCATCATCGACCAGATCAAGAGGTCAGTGAAGCAGTACAAGAGCCTCTTCTTCCCTTCTCTCATCCATACGTTATGCAGTAGGCAACATGTATAGTGGAGCCCACATAAGGAGCTAACTGATGTGAAACATCCTCTTAATGATTATATCATTGAGAGCTTAGGAGCAGCTCTAACCCCAACACCTGTTAGACAGAGACAAGCTCGTCAAGAGCCTAGAGCAACCCTTCCTACTGATGTTGACTGGCATGTACAGATGAAGGCCTAGATAGCACGTTTGGCTACCTTGCAGACCTGCCAGTACTATTACACCATTTAGACTTAGCGGTGGATGGCAGAGCGCATGGGGTATCCCATGGATGACTTTCCTGTGTCTGAGTTCCCACCTGAGGCGGTGGCTGACCCTCCCCCACCGTAATAGGATCCTGAGGTGACAGATGATGATGATTAGGAGGATGATGACTAGCTCTATTGCATACAAGGCACTTTCTTTCATTTTTTATGTATTGATATTTTGTTGTACAGTGGGGGCACTATTTTCCTTTAGTGGATAATATGATAATGAATGTATAACATGTTATGATGTTTAAAATTTTTTTATGTTTAATGTACATGTTATCATGATTATACAGTGTTTTGTCTATTACTGTTAAATGATTATATAGTTTTTATGTTTTAATGCACATGATTTTTTTTGAATGCATGTTTTGAATATTCATCACAAAGTTGAATCTATTAAACTACATTATAATGTGCCATTCGCTAGTGTAGTTTTGGTTGTCCAATGATAATATTGCTTGCAAATTACCCTCTTTTAAGCAAATCCATATGCGATCAAGAAGCATGTTGAAACAATCTAGTCATTTTTTAATGCATGATTTAGATCACACTCGTATGCTTATGTAACTTTGAAAATGATATGAGTGCATGTCTATAGACGGTTTATGAAAAGTACATGTAGAAATTTCATGGATCCTGGAAATTGTATGTAAACTCTCTTGAAGTGAAATCCTAAATTGTGCATAATTGAGAAAATGATTAGGGCATTATTTGGACCGATTGAACCTTTCAAGTTTACTCCAATATGATTATATCCATAGCTTCCCTTTGAAGCTTAATAAATGTTGGGCTTGTATGTTTTTCAAACACCCTCATATTCCTTACCATGTAACCATTCTAATGTATATGAAAACATTACATTCTCATCCTACCATCATTATTTATTGAGTACATAATATGTTATTTGTTGAAGTGAGTCCAGTGATTAGGGGTATTAAGCATGTTCAATACAAAAATGAGCTTGAAGGAACTATATGCAGTAAAAGAAAAAGCATTGCTTTGTTTAAGCATAAAAAAAATGCAAATGAAGAAAATAAGAAAAGTCAAATACAAAAAACATTGAATAGTTCTAGAGAGTTCTAGTCTTCACTTTTAAATACCCTAATAGTTTCACTTGGAGGCTCAAATCTTGAAATAACATGTTTATGATTCTCAATGTTTGTATTGAATCCTTTCCCTATTATACTTTTGCCCATAACCATTGGCCTTACATTATAACCTATTGAAGTCCCTTTTGATCCTCAATTATGTGTGATTTATATTAGTGGAGAGAGGGTTTAAAGACAATATTGTGGATTATATGATTTCTAGGGATGTATGCTTATAAATTTATCTGGATGAGTATGAATGGAATAGGAGAAGTTTAGCTTGCATGTTTGTGGGAGATGTGATTTGCATGATAAGAGGCCTTGAATGTTAGCATGCTAAAAATTGTGTATGTATGGAGTTGATTGTGAGGCAGTAGCATTCTTTGAGGGCTTACACAATCATTGTACACTAGTTATCATTTACGTAAAAATAGAATTCATAGTAGATGTTGAATGTATGTTGAAGCATGATTTGTCAAGCAAGTGTACTTAATCATACTTTGTTTTGCTCGACGACTAGCAAAAACCTAGGTTTGGAGGTATGATAACTCCATAAAATACAATTATTTATTCCCTATATCTATGTCCTATATATAGTTTAGTTCTTGTTATTATGCATATATGGAAGATATTAGGCTTATATTCATCAAATTCAATTTTTATATATTCTTATATGATCTTAAGAAAATCTTGCATATTCTTCAGGTGATTAAGTACATTTGCAATTGTTATTAACTTTGTGATTTCTCTATTGTAGGAAGGATTTCAAATAAGCAGATTTATGGAAGATTTGGACTTACATTGGAAGACAAAGCCCAAGGTGAAATTCAGCATATCATGCCACGGCGTAGGCATGTTCATGTCGTGGTGTGGTGTACTTAGCCTACTGCACACTAAAACTCGAGGCTAGCACGCCGTGGCACAAAGGAGTATATGTCACAACATGGTGACCTAAATTAAATGTGCGCTGCAGCGCAAGATGGTTCATGCTGCGACATCAAACTGAAAACTGAGCCTATAAATACTGATTTAAGGCAATTCAGTTAGAGATCTTTTTGGAAAATAGAACACAACTGCTATGGTTTAATATTTGGGTTGAAAGCAAGCTAAAGGAAGTAAGGTTGGAAGCCATCTTCTTCAAGGATGAAGATTCAAGCATCAAGGATCATATGTATTGAGCTTCCCTCTCATTTCTTTTACTTTTCTTTCTTCCATTGTCATAAACATGATTATTTGTGATAGATTTTCATGTGTCATGTGTAGCTAAGTAGTATATAAGGATTTCTTTGGATCCTTATATGCATATTAGTGATTTTGTAACCCTATGAGTTAATATAGATGATTTGGGTTTATTTAACCATATTTCTCTTAATGCTCTTGAGTGTTTAGCTAACATTTAATGTGATTTGATTAAATCTATTGAACTAGACATAGAGATTTAGATTTGAGATCATAGATATGGTTTATACATGTTTAATTTCATTCTAATGGTAAGAAGAGTTAATTAGCTAATGGGATAGACATATACCTCTTGGTCATGCATAGTAATTTTTTAGAATAGTTCTTAATGAGTCGAGTTTGCACTAGCTCTCATAGAAACATAGTGAACTAGGCAAATAAAACATGGTTAAATGACCTAGACATAGGCTTTTAACTAAGTTAGTTTCTCAAGCCAACAAATCTTTTTTCATTTATGTTACTTACAAGGATTATATATTAATAATTGAAGTAGAGAGTGAAGATGGATTTCTTATTCTATAATCATTACCTTTTATTCCTGATTTGCAGCATTTAAGTCTTTTATTTCATGGTTAACTTGTGCAAACCTTTCTCCAATTTGAATATTCTTGAATAGTATTAAGTAAGTTATTAGTTGATACTTAGCATTATAAATTGTCCATATCATCGTGGGAACGATATCCTGCTAATTATTATTTACTTGCGCAACTCGTGCACTTGCGGTACACAAAGGTCTAAACAATGACCACTAAACGCCTCAAATTAGACTCCGTATAAGTAATGTCTCCAAACCTTTAAGGCAAACACTACTACAGCTAACTCCAAATCATGAGTAGGGTAATTCTCCTCGTGTGGCCTCAACTACCTCAATGAATAGGCAATAACTCTCTTATGTTTCATCAGAACACACCCCAAACTCATCTTTGAAGCATCACAGTACACCTCAAAGTTATCCAAAGGATCCGGAATTACCAACACCGGTGTAGTAGTCAACCTCAATTTTAACTCTTGGAAACTATTCTCATATTCCTGAGTCCATTCAAAAGTACTACCTTTCCTAATTAGTCTAGTCAAGGGTAGTGCTAATTGAGAAAATCCTTTTATGAACCTCCTATAGTATCCCGCCAAGCCTATGAAGCTCCTGATCTCGGTCATAGTGGTGGGTCTCTCCCACTGCAACACTGCTTCAACTTTATTTGGATCCACTAAAATCCCACCCTGAGAAATCACATGGCCGAGAAAATGTACCTGCTCAAGCTAGAACTCACACTTTGCTAACTTGGCAAATAATTTCTTTTCCTTAAAGGCTTCCAAACCACCTTAAGATGCTACTCATGGTCCCTTATTGTCTTGGAATAGATTAGGATATCATCAATAAACACTACAATAAACTGGTCTAGGTAGGGTCTAAAGTTTCTGTTCATGTAATCCATGAACATTGCTAGTGTATTCGTCAACCCAAAGGACATTATAAGGTACTCATAATGCCCATACCTAGTCTTGAAAGCAATTTTAGGGATATCTTCCTCAACCCTTATTTGGTGATACCTAGACCTAAGATCAATTTGAGAAAATCAGAGCTCCTCTCAATTGAACCATAAGACCATCTATCTTAGGCTACAGATACTTGTTCTTTATTATTACCTTGTTCAATTGTCTATAATCCACACAGAGTCTCATGGTACCATCATTTTTCTTCACTAGTAACACAGGTGCTCCCCAAGAGAAACACTCGGCCTAATGAATTGTTTATCCAACAAATCCTCGATTTGTTTCTTGAGTTCTGCTAACTCTAATGGTGTCATCCTATAGGGTGCTATAGAGATAGGTCTCGTCCCAAGCACTAAGTCTATAAAAAACTCTATTTCTTACTCAGGTGGCAACTCCATTACATCATTCGAGAATACTTCAGGATATTCACTCATCACAAGTATATTACCTAAGCTTTGCTCAACCTCAGCACTTAAGGAAAACAAGAGAACATATCCTAGAGCTCCCTCCTCTGTAACGCCTATTTTTCTTAGCTCGAGAAGAAGGAATGCCACACCATAATAAAACTAAAACAAAAATGCGGAAAAAAATAATTACTTTGATTAATTAAGACCCGGTTCATTTTTAACACGTGATTAAATAATTTGCATTCTTGGATGATAAAATAGTCGAGTATTGAAATATGTGCACATAATTTTTCTTTCCCCCCTTTTTTTTAACAATAAAGAGATGGTAATAATTACAGATACAATAAAATTGACACAGAATTAAAAATCATACATTCACAATATATATATATATATATATATATATTATACATAAGCCTGTTTAATTACATCATAAGTTATACAAAAAACAAAAGATATACCCACCCGAATGATACAAATATACACCCAGAAAGTACGGCAAAACATTATGCTTCCCCAAAAAGATAAATGGTTAGCCATCAGTAGCCACCGACAGTATCAGCCCCTATGACTGACGAGAAGGGACCGTAGCCGGGTCCTCCTCAGGGCCTTCTTCATCCGATGAAATTACCATCTGAGTGACCTAATTTCGGGCAGAAGCTTGAGCGGTGGAGAGGAAAGAGTCCTCTTGTGGGGTGTAGTACATATCAACCCACATATCCCTCACGGGTAGGTAAAACTCCAAAATGACAAAAGTAGTGAAGTCGAAAACATGAGGGTCACAGTGACCCTAAGCTAAAGACACCATCAACTCCCTACGGTACACGCATCGGTTCGTCTGCACATGTATGTGCCAGCAATCGGTCCCTCCATGGAAGGTCAACTTGACGTACCCCTAAAATTGGCGTGGGCGTGATGACATCCTCAGTAAGCTTTAGTCTAAATATGGCCAGAAACCCAGAAACTCAAGTGTTCTTTTCCTTCCTCACGAACGTCTTCTCGGGAGTATACAAATAAATAAGAATATTGAAATATAGAAAGAAGTGAGACATCTAACTTTCAGTACCAAAATGGCAGCAAGAAAACAAAATGATGCCGGACGCCCACATATTAACACAGTTCATATATCCAATCACAGTAATAATTAAAATTAACCAGTAAAAGCAGAATAAAAATAAATAACAATAAAAAGTATCTATAACGGGCAAATAACATCAATATATCTAATAGTCAACAGTTCAAGCAATCAGATAATTATTGCAGTAATAAAAATAGATATTTTTCCATAGTTATAAATGCTCATGCTCAGTGAATTATGAGACTGACAGTTCACAATGAAAATGGTACCAAAATCCCTACTCCATGGAGCTAGACATAAACATTTTCAGAGTGAATGATCAAGGAGTTATGTCAGTATCTCGTAGCCTTAAAAATAGTGTGCTCATCTCATAAAAATATTTGCGCAATTGGCTTATACATGGCACCTCAATAGTTGATCGTGATATAGGACAGCGTCTCAGTCCAGATCGTTGGTGTGTTTGTATCGGTCTATCCCACGGCCCCAGTGGAGCTACCACTGTCTATTGTGAGACACCAGCACCCCGACGCCCCCAGGGCCAACTACTATGACTCTACGCTTAGTCTACTTATGCATGATACCACTGTCTATCCTAGGCATACATCGCCTTTCCAACAATGTCCAACAGATAACACATATGCATGACGATGCAATGTACATCATGTATGTTTATCAATGATGCATTCATCATAAGCATACCACAGTGGCATACATATATATTCATTTCTCAACATCAGCATGTCATAATTTCCTCAAGCACACAGTCAACAAGTACTTAGCCCATATAGGGTCCACAATAACATAGAATCAATTCTCAACATCAATATGTATTTAGGGTTCATCCATTATCACAAGTCCATATTATGGATCCACATTTTCAAAGTCTTAAACTTTGGTCAATTATGACAATTTTAGGTTAAATAACCCTTCAAAATTGTGGCCCTCTTAAGTATTATTATCCAATTTAATTCTTCTACTTCATTATGAATTATGCATGTATCTAAATTATGAATTTCCAAGGATGCACTAAGGCATCATTTGAACTCTAATTTTTCTCCAAAAACCATGGCCTCCCTAGGTCTTCAAAGTTCCAATTTCTTTCCATTTTATGCATCAATTACTTATTTTCTAATCATTCAATTTCTATCTCACACAAAATCACTCCAATCCCCTAGAATCCAAGCCAAAACCGTGGCCTCTAAAATGGATAATAAACCCTCAAAATTTTCATTCTTTAACTCTAACATTTTTCAAGCATTTCAACAACACCAATGTATTCAAAATCGTCATTCAATCATCAATATCAATTAACAACACATAAACATACAAAATCATCAAACAAAGTAAGCATAGAAATATGGATTTCTCCATCAAACAATCATACAAGGCCTCCTCACCAACAATAATGGTAGAAGTAAGTAAATCTCCCTCTTACCTAAAGGAAGAACACGAAAATGGCTTCCTAGGTGCTCCTTGGTGGTTTCGGTTTTGGGGTCCAAAAACCCTAGAAATTTCAATCATCAAGAATCAACATCAAGCATGGTAAAAGGTGGATCTTTGGTCTCCAATGAAACCATAGATCATGAAAATGAAGAGAAAGAAAGAAGAAAATGGAAAATTTACCTCAAAGTTAGAAACTTTGCCTTGGAAGACAATGGAGGTGAAGATGGATTTTGAAGAAATTTTCTAAATAGGAAGTGTAGAGGAGGTTGAGGTGAGCATGGACATGGTGTTAATGAAGAGAAAAGTGAAAAATGGTGGTCATAATGGGGGCTGTAAACTGTGTTCAAGAAGGGAGAAGAGAGAAGGAAGAGAGAAAATGAAGATGATGTTGAAGAAAGAGAAAGTGTTGATGAAAAATGAGATATTTTGAGTGATAATTCATTAAGTGTAAAGGCAAATTTTTGCCTCCCTAAGGCTAGCATTGCCACGGCAATGGAGAGAGAGAAGGGGGAAATTTTTGGCTTTCCTAACAAGCCAATGATAGCTTGGACATTTGGTGGTCAAAGCTTCAAAAGAAGCTTTGATTAAAATACAATAAATTTGAATTAAAGTGGGTTTGATTAGACTTAAAGTAGATTACATTAGGATAATGTGATAGGATTTTTAATACATGTTATTATCCAATGGACAATTGTTACAGTTGATAGAAATCAGTATTAATTGTCTAGCAGATAAAATTTATACAGCAATTTATTATTTTATCAGATGAAAATTTCTCAAAAATTGTAAAATCTCGTAAACCATGTCCAGCCTCGGGTTTAGTAAGATCCCCTGTCGACATTTCCACAGATCAAGGTTCTCGAGAAAAATATCTCATTTTCTCGAGCCCACTCAATTTGTACGTAAAACGAGAAATAATATTAAATATTTCACATTCTCAAAAAAATCCAAATTTTTTTTCAAAAATCACAAATATTATAAAATGAATATTTATAATAAAATAAATAAATTTTGGGGTGTTACAACTCTCCCCATCAAATAAGAATTTCGTCCTCGAAATTTTCATACCTTAGAACAACTCTGGGTATTGCTCCTTTATCTTGTCCTCTAGTTCCCATGTCGCATCTCCAGTTGTCTCGTTCCAGATCATTTTCACCAATGAAATGTCTTTCCCTCTGAGTTGCTTTATTCTCCTATCCTTAATCCTTACAGGAGTTGTTTCATAAGTCAAGTTTTCCTTTAATTGTACTGAATTGGGTGATATGACATGATCAGGACTCGGAATGTATTTTCGAAGTTGTGACATATAAAAAACATTGTGGAGATTTGAAAGAAAAGGTGGTAAAGCTATTTGGTAAGCAATGGGACCTATTCGACGAAGAATTTGATAAAGTCCAAGGAATTTTGGAGTGAGCTTTCTAGATTTAAGAACCTGACCGACCCCAGTCATAGGCGTGACTTTCAAGAACACATGCTCTCTTTCCTCAAATTCAAGAGGTTTCCTTCTTTTATCCACATAACTCTTTTTCCGACTCTGAGCTGTTCTCATCTTTTCCAGAATCATCTTGACCTTCTCAGTTGTCTGTTGAATAAGATCAAGTTCGACTGTAAGTCACTCTCCATCTTGATACCAATATAAAGGTGTTCTGCACCTTCTTCCATACAGAGCCTCATAGGGTGCCATCCCTATGCTTGAATGGTAACTGTTATTGTAGGTAAATTCTACCAACGGTAAAATCTCGTCCCAACTTCTAGTCTACTCTATAGCACAAGCTCTCAGCAAATCTTCCGATGATTGAATTGTTCTTTCTGATTGATCATCTGTCTGAGGATGGTATGCAGAACTTAAACGTAGCTCTGTCCCCATTGCTTCTTGAAGACTTTTCCAAAATTTTGATGTAAATCTGGGATCTCTGTCGAAGATAATACTAGTAGGCACACCATGCAGTCTGATAATTTCACCGATGTACAACTGAGTCAACTTCTCCAATGGATATCTTATGTTGATCGGAAAGAAGTATGCTAACTTCGTAAGTCGATCCACAATTACCCATATTGAATCATATCCTCTTCTAGTCTTTGGCAATCTAACAACAAAGTTCATGGCAATATTATCCCATTTCTATTCGAGAATAGTCAAGGGTTGTAGCAATCTTAACGGTCTTTGATGTTCAATCTTCGTTTTCTGATAAACCAAATAGGAAGATATGCATCTAGTGATATCTCTTTTCATCCTATGCCACTAAAACAACTTCAAATCTTGGTACATTTTGGTCATTCCAGGATGCATACTCAACTAACTCTTATGAGCATGTTCAAGAATGTACTTCTTGAGTTCCTCATCTTTAGGCACACAGACTCTACCTTGGAATCTTAAAATTCCATCGCTTCCTTCCTCTCATGTTGATACACCGCCTTACTTTATCAGCTCTCTTTCTTCTTACAAGAACTTGTCAACCTTCTGCTTTTCTCGGATGTCATCCATTAAATCATCCGAGATGGTGAGACCATGTTCATGCAGATTTTGCCCGGCATTAATTCCACAAAAGACCACTGATGCATGCAGATGTAGTGATTAAAATTAAGATAAAAATCAGTTGTCAGGCCCACCAGAAAATAAAAACCTTACAACTAGTTGTAGTAGATAAGGGTCGATCCACAGAGAACCAATTCAATTAACACTATTAAACAATTCCCAATTTAGACTCTGATTAACAATAAACAGTAAAAGGGGGGTTTTGGAGTTTTGATGAACAATGAACAGCTTCAAAGATAACAATAAACAAACTGAAATCAACAATATAAGAAAATTGGTTAAGTGATTGAATCCACCACTAGATTTATATGATAATGTAAATCCACATATCCTTTTTATTCCAACATGCTCAATTATGTTTTTATGCAATTGTGAGAGTAAATCTCTGTTTTCCTTACGTGTTGGCCAATTTAGCAATCAGCTCAAATCAACTCCTAATCACCGATTAGTCATAAAGCAACCGCTCTTACAACTATCCAACAATTGCATTAAGATTTAGAAAACCAATTACACTAAGGTCTAATCACACACCGGGATTAAATTACTTAGAACATATATTTCTCTAGATCTAATACCGCAACCGCGCATAATAAACCCAGATCTACCACTTTTATAACTGGTAAATAGCACAAAGATAATTATACCCACATGAACATCATACATCCCACTAGATCTACTACCGCAACCGCGCATAATAAACCTAGATCTACTACTTTGAAAGTAGGAACAAGTACAAAAACCTTCATACCAACAATAGATTCAGAAATATATGAATAAAAACATAACTGTGTTGAAATAATCAAATATGCAAAGTTTACAACATTAATACTAGCGGTTTCATCACCCCCTTAACCAAGGGAGGTTTAGTTACACATAGCTAGAAAGAAATCACAAGAAAAACTGAGAGAAAATGAAGGAGAGTTCCCTCCCTTCCTATGATAACCAATGGTGCCCTTTTATAGAAGTCTAGGGTAACAAAATGACAAAGGTGAGTGAATGGATGAGTGGGTTAGTGGAGTGGGGTGGTTGAGTGGATTGGTTGAGTGGGTGATTGGTTAAGTGGGTTGGTTTGAGTGGAGTGGATTAAATATTGGTTGAGTGGGTTAGTTGAGTGGATGAGTGGTTGAGTGGGTGAGTGGATGGATGAGTGGATGGATTACTGGATGGGTGGGTGGAGTGGTTAAGTGGTTGGATTAGTGTATGAGTGGATGAGTGGGTGAGTTAGTGGATGAGTGGATGAGTGGATGAATAGATTAGTGGATGGATGAGTGGATTAGTGGATTAGTGGATGGATGAGTGGATTAGTGGATTAGTGGATGGATGAAAATTTCGTGTCTGACTTGGAAGCCAAAAACGACCCACTATACTTCAGAGTCACGAAAAGTGTTCTTCATGAAAGTTGTAGATCCTTGTCTTGGCTATAAAATGGATAGCTGGTTCGTCAAATTTTGCTTCCTTAAGCCCAAGATATGTCCCAAA
Source organism: Ormosia emarginata (assembly GCA_029884605.1). Taxonomy (NCBI): domain Eukaryota; kingdom Viridiplantae; phylum Streptophyta; class Magnoliopsida; order Fabales; family Fabaceae; genus Ormosia; species Ormosia emarginata. The sequence continues at coordinate 4,432,591 of JAQQTP010000056.1, read as the reverse complement.
TACCGTAGGTTGCTCAAACCCAACTTCAGCACCTCTGTTCCGACTTGCAAGCTCAAAATGACCTACTAGACTTCTTTTTATCAAAATGTGTTCTTCATGAAAGTTGTTTATTTGGATCTTGACTATCCACTGTCCAAATTTCAGCCGATCTCCATTATTACATCTTGAGATATGATTTTATGAGTGCACACTGTTCGGATTCTACTGACAGAACCCGTATTCTGACTTCCATGTAAACTTAGGTCCCTTAGACATCTGAATCGGACTTCGAGCTCTTCATCAAAGTTGTAGAGCTTCCTCTTAGCTTTCCTACAAGATAAAATTCATGATTTTCAGATATCAGGAACTCAAGTTATGACCAAAATACAGAAATAGTGTAAAATCTCAATAATGCTGAAAATATTCAATTAGGACCAATTTGAGCTCAAACTCACAAAATCATGTCAAACTCAATCAATTAAGAATATGGAGAGTGTAAATGACTAAATATAAGGGTTTCTTAATGAATAAAATTTGTATTTATCAAATTCCCCCATACTTAGCTTTTTGCACTCCTGGGCAAAACTCAAGACCAAAACAAGGACATAAGAGATTAACAAAAATTTAAATTCCAACGACATTCAAGAACCCAAAATTTTACAATCAAGAAGAACAACTAAAGGTTCAAGTGATCAAAACATTCATGAGTTAACAATTCTCCACATCTCAAACCAACAAGCAAGGTATCTTCAACATGAATCGAGAATGATAGATCTTCACAAGATTCCCTCTCAATCTCTCAAGTGTTTAAAAGGTAGGTATTTCACTCAATTCAACCCATGAAAATTACACTACCATAAGCTTGCTTATCTTCTACTTCTCCACTACTCAAAACACATGCATACACAAATCATGAGGACTTTATTCAAGGTTGTAGTGAGGTTAAGGTAACAGAAGAGGATAAAATGGATATGAGAGGATAAATACCAAAGAGAATAAAAGCAAATGAGAGCTGAGTTCAAATAACAAGCATAAAGGTTCATCCCAACTCTAATGTATATCCCTTTACATATTCATTTCCCAATCCTTTTCTTTTTTTTTCTTTTTTTTTTCTCTTTTTTTTTTAGGCACTCTTTCCTTTTTCAACAACCATTTTGTATACACACCCCCACACTTGTTAAAAAACTCATCCATTAACAAAGCTAATGTTCTTTTATTCCCTAAGGTAAAATAAGAACATGATTTTTCATTTAAGGTACATAATGAGCTAGAAACAAGGAATGGTCAAATAAGCTCAAAGGGGTTAACCAAAGGAAAATATACAAGATTGGCAGGAATCAGAGAATTTCCAAGAAGTCAAAAGAGTGCTTGATATCAAATTGAAAACAAGGTTGGCTATTTGGTTAAACTAGCTAATTAAGAAAGAGGGCCTCAATCATGTTCATGCATGCAAGTGAAATGTAGCCTTAAAAAGAATCAAAGCAAGTTCTAGAGTGGTCATTAACATGAGTGAAAATCACACAAGAAAGAAGAGAATGGCATAAATGTTGAATCCATCCATTAGGCTCAAAATCTCACAAGGTATGCATCCATCAAACTCAATTCATCAATTTAATCATCCATCACCAAGCATATCGGTTCAAGAAGGGAGAAAAGTTATTCAATCATGCAATGAACCCCTTTTTTTTTCTTTTCTTTTTTTTTTTGAATTTTTTTTTTTTAAAAAAGAACATGCTGAAATCTCTCCCCACGCTTAATATAACATTGCCTTCAATGTGAAAGAGAGATATAGAAAAGAGCAACACAACCTGATAAGAAGTGAATCAACGCCAAGCAGAAAAGAAACACACTGTCAGTACTGCATCAGACCCTGAAAAGAAATCAAACAATAAAACTTTAGTACTAATTAGTTACTACCTAAAAAACTCCTTACTCGCCACCAATTAAGATGCGTCTCAAGAGTAAAATTACTCCTTACTCTGCCATCACTAATTGATTTAATAAGTACATGACAATCATATCATACTTTCCAAACAACACAACAAATTTTTTTATTTTTTATTTTTATTTTTTATTTATATATATATATATATATATATATATATATATATATATATATATATATATATATATATAAACTATCCTTCCCCCAACTAAATCATAACATTGTCCTCAATGTTAAAATATAGATTAGTAAAGGACGAAAGATATTACCTGTTGGAGAAAGTGACACAAATTTAAACGAAAAAAGGTACAATAAAATCAAACCCATTAAAGATGAAGTCGCAGATCTGGCTTTTGTTTCTTGTTACTTCCTTCGCTTCGTTGACCAATCTATCTGAGCTAACACCGGATTAGGTACATACTCAAAAGCTTCTAATTTATCAATGAGCTCATCAATAGTGGAGGCAGAGATAAGAAGTTGTCTTGCTGAAGGAGTGATAAATTTCGTTCCACACTTTGTCAAGAAAAGATAACAAAAGATCAAAGAAATTATTAACATTCAACAAACCAATGGGTCTATGGTGGATGTTTAGTTCGGCCCAAGAGACAATTTGAAAAATTTCTTCTAAAGTACCAAAACCACCTAGTAAGACAATAAATGCATCAGAATTGTCAACCATTATTTTCATTCGTCCATGCATAGATGTTACCTAAATTTCTTCTCCAACTGTCTTTCCAGTGATGTTATTTTCAGCCAAAGGTTTAGGAATAACATCTAAAACCTGACTGCCTCCTATAAAAGCAGCAAGTGATACAGCCCCCATTAACCCACGACAACCTCCCCCATATACAAGATGAATATTCCTCGCAGCAAGTGATTGACCAAGAGTGCTAGTTGCGTTTACAAACTCTAATCCCTTCCCATAACTCGACCCACAAAAAACACAGACATTTTTGAGGTTACGAATAGAAGGCCCCATTCTATACTCTTCCTCCCTTTGAGTGTTTCTGAGTTGAAGGAAAATGGAGAAAATGGAGTGTTTAAGTAGGAAAAAGAATGGAAAGGGGAATAATTGCACCTATGAGGGTAGGTTGGCTGTTGTCAGAAAAGGTTGAAATTAAGAAACACAGAATCTTTTCTCCTTTTTTTTTACTTTTTTATTTTTTTTTTTTTTTTTTTTTTTTTTTTTTTGTTTGACTTCAAGAAAACCATCAAGGTAAAGAAGTCTAGAAACCCCTGAAGGACCCTGCTCAAAGGATCGTCTGTACAAAAATCAAAATACAACAAAATGATACAAAGATAAAAGAAATAGAAAATGATGACATACCTGTATGTGCAGTGTCCATGACGTATCTTTATACTGCGCGTCATGAGTGCAGCAGACATCACGTCCTCTCTTTTTTTTTTTTTTTTTTTGAAATTGTTAGAAAAACTTGATGAAAGATGAGTGTATACTTACTTAAGATTGGGATGGAGGTAGTTTGCTCTTTCGGCTTTGTGCCAAAGCATTGTTGACCAGTATTCGACCCATTCAAGACCAGCGCAACATAGGGCTCCCAAAAGGGACAAGTGGCCATAATACGACTGGCTGCCTCACATGTGGGATACAATCTACCTTCTTTGTTTTTCAATTAAGAAGGCTGGATCAGGATGCATGCATTTCTCCATTCACGGTGTGTGTTACCAAAGCCAACCCTAAGACGTATACATAAATTTTTTTTTTTTTTTTTTTTTTTTTTTTTTTTTTTTTAGAGATGACATGAAGAAGAAGAAGAAGATGATATGTACAAATTGTTTGTGGATGTGGCTCACATCCGCCTCTGGTTTAACGTCCAGTAACGACTTAAACGTCTTCTATGAGTCGAGGATAAGCTTCCCATCCAATTTTCTTAAAAATTGGCAAACAGGTCTTTTAGAGTCGATTCCCAAGACTGTAGCGTTTTTCTTCATCCTTGAAGAGATTCCACAATTTAAGAATTTCACGATGCACCAATCCACAAGAATGCGTCTCAAGAGTCGATAAGATATCATCTAATGACTCCTTACTCATCCATTCTTAATGAAGAAAATTTTATCTTCTCTATTTGTGGAAACCATCCCCAAAGTACGACATCGCTTGTTACAGTTCCATCGTCCACATTTGTGACAGACTTGTAATCTTTTTGCTCTTCTCCTTTTAGAATATGAACTTCTTCCAAGACCGGGCATATATGAGTCAAATGAAATTGAGGACTCACCGCTAATCGAACCTTTGCTTCAATTATCCAAACGTACATCTTCTCGGCATACCTTTGTGCATTAACGGTCTCAATCTTTCACATCGAACTTTGTAGATTTTTCTCGAGCATTTTGAGGAAGAGAAGGAAAATGTTTTCTCGGGTTTGAAAGAATGACATCCATTTTGAAGGAGAAGAAGGATTCGGTTATTTTGGGAAACCGAAAAATAAACCGACTTGAGAGTCACGGAGTATCGTATCCGCCACTTAACCTAAGCAACACAAAAAACTTAAGAACTTGGTTTTCCAGAATGGTTGAGTCTTTGTCCATTAACTTTAAGCGCATTACCATTCCTAGGATCCTCAATATCTACGCCCCGGAGGATACACGTGTTTGACAAAGAAAAGAACCACGCCACCTAGATCTCAATTTTTCAAGGAGTAGGTGCAGATGATAATCTCAAAGCAGAACCTTTTTGACCAATTTCCGCAACTTTTGCAAAAGGTGCAACAGACCTTGAATAAAGTAGGCCAATAAAATCCATACTGCAAGATTTTCGCAGTTGTTGTCGCTGAAGAAAAGTGACCTTCACATGCTTCCGAGTGACAAAATTTAATGGCACTACCTACCTTATTGTCGGGCACACACACTTTTTTTTTTTTTTTTTTTTTTGGTTTTTTTTTTAGAGATTCAAATGCTTACAACCAACAAACAGATAAAAACATAATCTAAGAAACTAATGAAAACACAAAATAAAAAAGGGATAAAGAGAGCAAATCTGGTTGGGTTGCCTCCCAATGAGCACTTAGTTTATTGTCCTCAGCCCGACATGATGATACTTTCAATGCTCCCATATTGTGGAAGGATGAGGGTCATCACTTCCATCTCTGCACTGTCAGGAAGTTCATGATATGGTTTGAGACAATGACCATTGACCTTAAATGCTTTGCCAGAAATTTCACTCCTGATCTTAACTGCACCAAAAGGAAAAACATTAGTTACCACAAACGGCCCAATCCACTTAGAACGCAGTTTACCTGGAAATAATTTGAGTCTTGATTGGAATAGCAGGACTTTTTGTCCTCTGTGAAATTTCTTTTTGGAAATCAATTGGTCGTGGAATGCCTTAGCTTTAGTCTTATAAATAAGGGCATTCTCAAAGGCCTCATTTCTTAGTTCTTCCAATTCTGTATGCTTGGAACTTCCTTTGCTTTCCAAAGACCTTCCAATTCCATATTAACTTGTTTAATGGCCCAAGAAAGATCGATGTTGCAACTCAACGGGCAAATGACGGGGCTTTCCATACACCAACCGAAATGGTGACATGCCGATGGGAGTCTTATAGGCGAGTCCTATAAGCCCATAAAGCATCTTCAAGTCGAGTGCTCCAATCCTTTCTTGAGGGATTCACTGTCTTTTCAAGGATTGACTTAATCTCCCGGTTGGACACTTCAGTTTGCCCATTTGTCTGTGGATGGTAAGGAGTGAAAATTCTGTGCATTACTCCATATCTCTTCAATAGAGCATCAAAGGTTTTGTTACAAAAATGGGTCCCTTGGTCACTGATGATAGCCCTTGGGGTCCCGAACCTGGAGAAAATATGTGACTTAACAAAATCTGCAACAGTTTTAGAATCATCAGATCGAGTGGCTTTTGCTTCCACCCATTTAGACACATAATCAACAGATAAAAGAATGTATGTGAAACCAAATGAAGGAGGGAATGGTCCCATGAAATCAATACCCCACACATCAAAGAGTTCCACAAAAATGATCGGAGTCGAGGCATTTGATTACGAGGACCAATATTACTGTTCTCCGACAATGGGTCACAAGACTTACGAAATTGTAAGCGTCTTTGAAAATTGAAGGCCAATAGAAACCACTTGTCAAGCACTTTATTGGCTGTCCTTTTCTGCCAAAGTGTCCTCCACATGCATAGGTGTGGCAAAAGGAGAGGATGGAGTGTGTCTCAGAATCAGGAATGCACCTCCTAATGACTTGATCTGCACAATGCTTCCATAAGTACGGGTCATCCCAGATATAGTATTTACAGTCACTCCTTAATTTATCTCTTTGGGCCTTGTTCAAACCCTCCGGAAAGTCCTTAGTAACCAGGTAGTTAACAATGTCAGCATACCAAGGGATTATGGTGTTGACAACCATCAAATATTCATCCGGAAAAGTCTCCATGATAGGCATTTCTTCCTCTTCAGTTACCAATCTACTCAAGTGATCGGCCACCAAGTTTTCGCTCCCTTTCTTGTCTTTAATCTCCAAGTCAAATTCTGGAGCAATAAAATCCATCGGAGCAATCTAGGCTTTGCTTCTTTCTTTGTTAGAAGATACTTGAAGGTGCATGATCTGAAAACACAATCACTTTAGAACCAATTAGATATGATCTAAATTTTTCTAAAGCAAATACAACACTAGAAGTTCCTTTTTGTGGTTGAGTAATTAAGTTGAGCATCATTTAGAGTCCTTGATGCATAGTAAATGGCATAAGGAACTCTATCAACTCGTTGTCCCAAGACACTCCTACCGCAAAGTCACCGGCATCACACATTAGTTCAAAAGGTAACTCCCGGTTGGGTGGCACGATGATAGGTGCAACAGCTTAACAACTTCTTGAGTTTATTGAAAGCTTCCATACATTTCTCATCAAAGTTAAAATTAACATCTTTTTGAAGAAGTCTCAAAGGGCAATGAGACTTTAGAAAAGTCTTTAATGAATCTCCTAGAAACCTGCATGACCAATAAAAGAACGAATCTCCCGCACACTAGTGGGTGGTGGCAAAGAATGCATGAGTTCTACCTTAGCTTTATCTACTTCAATTCCCCTAGCGAAAATTACATGACCTAACACAATACCTTCATTCACCATGAAATGACATTTTTCCCAATTCAAGATACCGTGTTAGTGTCAATGCATCTTTTAAGCACCAAAGTTAAATGTTCCAAACAATTTTCAAAATCATTTCCAAAGACACTAAAGTCATCCATAAAAACCTCAATGATGTTTTCAATGTAATCGAAAAATATACTCATCATGCATCTTTGGAAAGTTCCTGGTGCATTGCAGAGTCCAAAAGGCATTCGCCTATATGCAAAGGTACCAAATGGACAAGTGAATGTAGTCTTGTCTTGGTCTTCTAGAGCTATGGCAATCTGATTGTAACCTGAAAAACCATCCGAAAACAATAATAAGAATGACCAGCTAATCTTTCTAACATTTGATCAATGAAAGGTAAAGGAAAGTGGTCTTTTCTCGTGGCGGCATTCAACTTCCTGTAATCAATACAAACATGCCACCACATGCGTCTGTAACCTAGTGGGAATAAGCTCATTTTCAGCATTTCTTACCACGTAATTCCGATTTCTTTGGTACTATCTCGGACTGGGCTTACCCACTTGTTGTCGAAATGGGGTAGATCACCCCACACTTAGGAGCTTCAGTATCTCCTTTTTCACAACCTCCATCATGGGAGGATTCAATCTCCGTTGAGGGTCTCTCACAGGTTTAGTATCCTCCTCCATTAATATCCTGTGCATACAAACGGAGGGACTAATACCCTTGATATCAGCTATTGACCAACCAATGGTTGTCTTATGTTCCTGCAAAACAGCTACCAGTTTCTCTTCTTGCTCTTGGGTGAGTGACTTTGCAATTATTACTGGAAGGGTGTCCTTCTCCCCCAAGAAGATGTATTTAAGATGATCAGGTAGTGCTTTCAGTTCCAATTCAGGTGCCTGCACAACAGAAGGTTGAGGTATATCAGTAGTAACAGGTAAATCAACAAAAGTTACCTCATGCTCTTCTGGAGTGGAAGAGAGCTCTTGTAAGGCAAAGAACAATTTCATCAATGTCTTCACTCCATGGCTCTTCTTCACTCTTCTTCTTTTCCTCCCGTACATCTAAGCTATGAGTTAGAATTGTATCAAGAGCATCAAAATGGTCGATCAAAAGTCAGAAATTAAAGAATCAAAAGGATCAAAAGAATCAATTAAACAAGCGAGTGCACATCACTTGGGTATCTCATAGCTTCAAAAATATTGAATCTAATTAATTCCCCATCAAATTCCATTGTTAGAATTCCTGAGTGCACATCAATTTTTGTCCGTGCAGTCTTCAAAAATGGTCTTCCTAGCAAGATAGGAGCAGATTTGGGAGACTCATCCTCTTCCATGTCCAAAACATAGAAGTCTCATTTTAAAACACTAATTCATTCACTGTACCAAAACATCTTCAACCACACCCTTAGGGTATGCATTAGATCTATCGACCAATTGAATCACAACACCAAAGAGGTTCCAAAGGACCCAAGTATAAAGATGCATAAATAGAATATGGCATGACATTTATAGATGCACCTAAATCAAGCATTGCCCTTTCAAACCTTGTGTTACCTATAGTGCATGGAATGGTGAATGTGCCAGGGTCCTTACATTTGGTTGGGAGTTTCTTTTTAATTACAAATTGAAACATTTTCTCCCACTTGGACCTTTTCATTTCCTTTTAACTTCCTCTTGTTAGTGCATAATTCTTTCGAAATTTTGCATATCTAGGTACCGCTTAATGGCATCTAACAAAGGGATATTAACCTCTACCTTCCTAAAAGTCTCAAGTATTTCTTTTTCTGCTTCTTCTTTCTTGGTTTTAACCAACCTACTAGGAAAAGGAGCTTTAGTGACATATTTAGGAAGGGTTCGAAATACTTACCTTAGGGGTTTTGGAAGTTTGCCCTTATCATTTGCTTCTTTAGGTGGTTCATCCTTCTCTTGAATGATTGGTGGAAGAGAGGTAGGCTCATCCATCGTCTTTCCGCTTCTCAATGTGACAAGACTAGCATTTTCCCTCGGATTCACTTCATTTGTGTGAGGTAGTTTCCACTGAAGCTTGGCTTTGAAACTTGTTGAATTCTCGTGGACAACTGTCCTATCTCGATTCTGCAAGTTATTGATTGCGATCCTTGTTTCTTGTTTGAAACTTTGTATAGTTGCATTTGTTTCTTGTTGGAACCGCAAATTATTAGTGGCCATTTGTTTTACTAGCTCCTCTAATGAAGGCTCGGATTGCTTAGGAGCTTGAACTTGCTTCTTGTCTCGAGGGAAAGGTACTTGCCTTTGTTGGAATCCTGGAGGTCCATAAGGGAGGTTGATTTTGAGGTTGCTTTGCATAGCTGAAATTTGGATGATCCCTCCAACCCGGATTATATGTGTTTGAGTAGGGGTTGTAATTTTTTGAAAGTCCAAAGATATCCCCTCTTCGCTCTTACCTCCTCATTTGTGTCTTCTTGGAGAGTGGGACACATATCGGTGGGATGTCCAGATGAACAACAGATCCCACAAGCATGAACTCGGTGCTTTACACCGAATCCATTAACCGCCGAACCATAGCAGTCAATTGAGTCATTTGTCGTTGTATCTTGGTTGTCTCTACTTCTTTCACTTGCTCTTACTCCAAAGTGTCATTTCTAGAGTAGAATTGTTGAGTATTGGCGACCATTCTTGAGATCAAGTTTCTAGCTTCTTGAGGAGTTTTATCAATCAATGCTCCTCCGCTAGCAAAGATCAATCATGTTGCGATCCATCACTTGTAAGCCTTCATAGAAATATCTTGAATTAAAAGTCACTCACTTATTTGATGATGAGGGCAATGAAACATAGCTTCTTAAATCTCTCCCGATAGTCATGGAGTGATTCCCATGCCTTTGTTGAATACCACAAATTTCTTTTCGATTGTTGCAACTTTTGAGGCAGTGGAAGTATCTGTCTAGGAAAGTTCGGGCCATGTCCTGCCATGATTGGATGGATCCGGGTGGCAAGTAGTAAAGCCACTCCTTAGCTGAGTCTTTCAATGAGAATGGAAAAGCTCTCAACTTGACTTGCTCTACATGAATTCCTGCAGGTTTCATGCTAGAACATACCACATGAATTTCCTTCAAGTGCTTGTTGGGGTCCTCTCCGGGTAATCCATTGAAAGATGGCAAGAGATGGATTAAACCGGATTTCAATTCAAATGCCTCTTCATTTTCAAGAATGTCTATGCAAAAAGGCTGTTGATCTAGATCTGGAGCACCCAATGCCCTTAAAGTGTTTTCTACCATTGTCACTTCTTCAGATATTTCAGATGGCTCAAATGTCTCTGAACTTGATAGATCAATGTAACTGGCAACTTCAATGTCACAGGTGTGAGTTGGAAGTTAGCCGGATGGAAGGGAAATTGAGGATGTGAAGTGAGTTGATCAATATAGTTCCTCAAATTTAGCAATCCTTCGTCTACTCCTTCAAAGGACATCAACACCTACAAAACACTCGAAAAGAAAGATTAAAAATAAAATAAAATAAAATAAAAATAGAATAAAAATAGGAAATAAATTAATAGTGTAATTGAAAAAATTGGTTCCCGAAGAACGGCGCTAAAATTCGATGCGTGCGGATGTAGTGATTAAAATTAACATAAAAATCGGTTGTCGGACCCACCGAGAAAATAAAAACCTTACAACTAGTTGTAGTTAGTAAGGGTCGATCCACAGAGAACTAATTCAATTAACACTATTAAACAATTCCCAATTTAGACTCGATTAACAATAAACAAGCAAAAGGGGGTTTTGGAGTTTTGATGAACAATGAACACTTCAAAGATAACAATAAACAAACTGAAATCAACAATATAAGAAAATTGGTTAAGAGATTGAGTCCACCACTAGATTTATATGATAATGTAAATCCACATATCCTTTTTATTCCAACATGCTCAATTATGTTTTTATGCAATTGTGAGAGTAAATCTCTGTTTTCCTTACGTGTTGGCCAATTTAGCAACCGCTCAAATCAACTCCTAATCACTGATTAGTCATAAAGCAACCGCTCTTACAACTATCCAACAATTGCATTAAGATTTAAAAAACCAATTACACTAAGGTCTAATCACACACCGGGATTAAATTACTTAGAACATATATTTCTCTAGATCTAATACCGCAACCGCGCATAATAAACCCAGATCTACCACTTTTATAACTGGCAAATAGCACAAAGATAATTATACCCACATGAACATCATACATCCCACTAGATCTACTACATGCAACCGCGCATAATAAACCTAGATCTACTACTTTGAAAGTAGGAACAAGTACAAAAACCTTCATACCAACAACAATAGATTCAGAAATATATGAATAAAAACATAACCGTGTTGAAATAATCAAATATGCAAAGTTTACAACATTAATACTAGCGGTTTCATCACCCCTTAACCAAGGGAGGGTTTAGTTACACATAGCTAGAAAGAAATCACAAGAAAAAGCGAGAGAAAATGAAGGAGAGTTCCCTCCTTCCTATGATAACCAATGGTGCCCTTTTATAGAAATCTAGGGTAACAAAATGACAAAGGTGAGTGGATGGATGAGTGAGTTAGTGGAGTGGGGTGGTTGAGTGGATTGGTTGAGTGGGTGAGTGGTTAAGTGGGTTGGTTTGAGTGGAGTGGATTAAATATTGGTTGAGTAGGTTAGTTGAGTGGATGAGTGGTTGAGTGGGTGAGTGGATGGATGAGTGGATGGATTAGTGGATGGGTGGGTGGAGTGGTTAAGTGGTTGGATTAGTGTATGAGTGGATGAGTGGGTGAGTTAGTGGATGAGTGGATGAATGGATTAGTGGATGGATGAGTGGATTAGTGGATGGATGAAAATTTCGTGTCTGACTTGGAAGCCAAAAACGACCCACTATACTTCAGATTCACGAAAAGTGTTCTGCATGAAAGTTGTAGATCCTTGTCTTGGCTATAAAATGGATAGCTGGTTCGTCAAATTTGGCTTCCTTAAGCCCAAGATATGTCCCAAATACCGTAGGTTGCTCAAACCCAACTTCAGCACCTCTGTTCCGACTTGCAAGCTCAAAATGACCTACTAGACTTCTTTTTATCAAAATGTGTTCTTCATGAAAGTTGTTTATTTGGATCTTGACTATCCACTATCCAAATTTTAGCCCATCTCCATTATTACATCTTGAGATATGATTTTATGAGTGCACACTGTTCGGATTCTACTGACAGAACCCGTATTCTGACTTCCATGTAAACTTAGGTCCCTTAGACATCTGAATCGGACTTCGAGCTCTCATCAAAGTTTTAGAGCTTCCTCTTAGCTTTCCTACAAGATAAAATTCATGATTGTCAGATATCAGGAACTCAAGTTATGACCAAAATACAGAAACAGTGTAAAATCTCAATAATGCTGAAAATATTCAATTAGGACCAATTTGAGCTCAAACTCACAAAATCATGTCAAACTCAATCAATTAAGAATATGGAGAGTATAAATGACTAAATATAAGGGTTTCTTAATGAATAAAATATGTGTTTATCAACCACACGTCTAAGAATTGTTGTATCAAGTCTTGTTTTCTGATCATCATAGTGGAAATGCTGATCGTTTTCCTGCTTAAGGCATCGGCCACAACATTGGCCTTTCCAGGGTGATACTGAAGTTGGAAATCATAATCTTTCAAGAATTCTAACCATCTTCGTTGTCTCATGTTCAACTCTTTTTTATCATACAAATACTTCAAGCTCTTATGATCACTATAGATGTTGAATGTTGCTCCATAGAGGAAATGTCTCCATATCTTCAAAGCAAATACAACAGCAGCTAACTCCAAGTCATGCGTTGGGTGGTTCTTCTCATGCACTTGTCATTGTCTTGAGGCATAAGCCACCACTTTTCTGCCTTGCATAAGGACACAACCCAATCCTTGATATGAAGCGTCACAGTATACTTCGAATGGTTCACTTGGATCAGGTAGAACTAACACTGGTGAAGTAGTTAGTCTTCTTTTCAACTCTTGAAAACTCTCCTCGCAAGCATCCGTCCATTTAAAAGCTTGATTCTTCCTTGTGAGTTGAGTGAGAGGTCCGATAATCTTAGAGAACCCTTCAATAAATCTCCGATAATACCCCGCTAATCCAACAAAGCTTCAGATTTTAGTCACCATCTTCAGTCTTTCCCATTGTAGAACAGCTTCAACCTTTGATGGATGTACGACAATTCCTTCCTCCGAAATCACATGGCCCAAGAATTTAACTTCATTCAATCAAAACTCACACTTCGATAACTTGGCGTACAACTCTTTCTCCTTCAAAGTCTAAAGAACTATACTGAGATGCTCGATATGATTCTCCTGATTTTTCGAATAGATCAAGATATCATCGATAAAGATAACGACGAATCTGTCCAAATAAGGACGGAAGATCCTATTCATATAATTCATGAAAATAGCAAGTGCATTAGTCACTCCAAAAGGCATCACCAGGTACTCGTAATGTCCATAACGAGTATGAAAAGCCATTTTAGGAATGTCTTCCACTTTCACTCTGATCTGATGGTAGCCCGATCGCAAATCGATCTAAGAAAATACCACTGCTCCTTTCAGTTGGTCCATTAGGTCATCTATCCTCGGCAATGGATACTTGCTCTTAATCATGACTTTGTTTAACTGATGATAATCCACACACAATCTCAAAGTACCGTCTTTCTTCTTAACTAGCAATACTGGTGCTCCCTAAGGTGATACATTGGGTCTCACGAATTGCTTTTGCAAAAGCTCTTCCAGTTGCTTCTTGAGCTCAACTAGCTCGGCAGATGACATTCTATAAGGCGCTATGGAAATAGAACCAGCTCCAGGTACAAGATCAATGGCAAACTTGATCTCCCACTCCGGTGGTAAACTAGGTACATCTTCAGGAAAGACTTCAGGATACTCTCGAATCACCGAGATTGCGTCCACATCTACCTCATTCTCGACTTTCAAAGAAGACAACAACATGTATCCCTGAGCTCCTTCTTTTAAGAAAGCTTGAACTTGGTTGGCCGTCAAAAATTTAGAATTCTCATCCAAAGGGAAAACTATAGTTTTTCTAGAACAATCTAACAGGACATGGTTAGAAGATAACTAATTCATTCCTAGGATCACATCTAATTGAGATAGTGGCAAACAGATCAAATCAATAGAAAAGATTCGACCTTCAACAATCAATGGACAATCTAAACAGACTCTGGTAGTGACAACAGGTCTAGCAGTAGGAGTTGAAACAGTCAAATCAAAAGGTAAAGAAGACATATGTAAGTTAAGTCTTTTCATATAGTCATAGGACATAAAAGAATGGGTTGCACTTGAGTTGTACAGTACAGTTAAAAGATTACCTTCTATGACACCTTTCCCTTGTATAAGATCTTCGGATTCAAAGGCTTCAGCACCACTCAGGGTGTAAACTCGACCTCCAGCATGCGGTTTAGCAGTTCTAACAGTATTGACAGAAGGTTTTGCCTTAGGTTAATTGCATTCACGAGAAACGTGTCCAAGTTTCCTGCATTTGAAGCAGATAACTCCTTTGATAGTGCAGTCCCTCGTGTAGTGTTCCTTCCCTCACTTCATGCATCTCGGCATAGACGTCGTTGTTTGACCAGTTCTGCCCGGACTTCCTCCAAGACTTCCACCTTGCAGCTTCTGTTGTTGATTTCCAGGTGGTCTGGAATAAGGCTTCTTCTGGTAACGGTTACCATTACTGCTTCTTCCTCTTTGGGATTGAAAAGGCCTAAGGTTTCTGTTTCTTGCATCACGTGCCTAGTCCAAGTCTTCCACTCGGCGACATGTATCAAGTAGTTCCGAGAACTGAGTAATCTTCAAAGTTATGACGGCTCTCTTCACATCGTGCCTTAGGCCTTCCTTGAACTTCCGACACTTCCATGCTTCGTTTGGTTGGTGTTGAAAGTAGGTTGAGAATTTGGACAAACTCTCAAATTTGGCAGTATATTCACTCACAGTCATATTGCCTTGTCTCAAGCTAAGAAATTCCATTTCCTTAGCATGCCTAGCACTTTCTAGGAAATATTTATTTAAGAATCTCTCTTGGAAGACCTCCCAATTAATTGCTCGATTCTCAGCCTCCAATAACCTCTGCTCTCCGGTCCACCAATCCTCTGCGTCCCCAATCAGCATGAACGCAGCATAAGTCACCTTCCTATCGTTGGCACAGTTCATGCCCGTGAAGATCTTTTCCAATTCCTTGATCCACAGAGTAGCTTTCTCATGATCATACTCTCCCTTAAATTGTGGAGGGTTAGTGCGATGAAATTTCGCTAGATTCTAGGCATCAATAGTAGCCTCCAGTTGTTGTGCAGTCCTTTCTTATTGTTGAACCGTTTGTTGGTTTTGCTGAAGCATAGGCTCAGCCATCTTCTAAATTACTTCGATTGTAGCAGTCATGTCTCCTCGACGAGCCATAATTCTTCTCAGATCAAGCTATACAAAACACAGAGAAAAGTCAGATGTATCCTTGCAGAATACCAAACACAGAGAGTCACACAACACAAACAAGACAGTCCAAAACCACATGACCCAAAAGAAAACTTAAACCAAGGCTCTGATACAAAGATAGTTGTAACGCCCCTTTTTCTTAGCTCGCGAAGAAGGAACGTCACACCATAATAAAACTAAAACAAAAATGCGGAAAACAATAATTACTTTAATTAATTAAGACCTGGTTCATTTTTAACATGTGATTAAATAATTTGCATTCTTGGATAATAAAATAGTCAAGTATTGAAATATATGTACATAATTTTTCTTCCCTTCTTTTTTTTTTGTTAACAATAAAGAGATGGTAAAAATTACAGATACAATAAAATCGACACAGAATTGAAAATCATACATTCACAATATATATATATATATATATTATATGCATCAGCTTGTTTAATTACATCATAAGTTATACAAAAAGCAAAAGATGTACCTACCCGAATGATACAAATATACACCCAGTAAGTACGATAAAACATCAGGCTTCTCCAAAAAGATAAATGGTTAGCCATCAGTAGCCACTGACAGTATCAGCCCATACGACTGACGAGAAGGGACCGTAGCCGGGTCCTCCTCAAGGTCTTCTTCATCAGATGAAATTACCATCGGAGCGATCGAATTTCAGACAGAAGCCCGAGCCGTGGAGAGGAAAGAGTCCTCTCGTGCGGTGTAGTACATATCAGCCCACATATCCCTCACGGGTAGGTAAAACTCCAAAATGACAAAAACAGTGAAGTCGAAAACAGGAGGGTCATAGCGACCCCCAGCTAAAGACATCGTCAGCTCCCCACGGTACATGCATCGGTCCGTCTACACATGTATGTGCCAGCAATCGGGCCCTCCATGGAAGGTCAACTTGACGTACCCCAAAAATCGGCGTGGGCGTGACGACATCCTCAGCAAGCTCTAGTCTAAATATGGCCAGAAACCCGAAAACTCAGGTGTTTCCTTTTCTTTCTCACGAACGTCTTCTCGGGAGTATACGAATAAACAAAAACATTGAAATATAGAAAGAGGTGAGACACCCAGCTTTCAGTACCAAAATAGCAGTAAGAAAACAAAATGGAGCTAGACACCCACATATCAACACAGTTCATATATCTAATCATAGTAATAATTAAAATTAACTAGTAAAAGCAGAATAAAAGCAAATAGCAATAAAAATTATCAATAACAGGCAAACAGTATCAATATATCTAATAGTCAACAATTCAAGCAATTAGATAATTATAGTAGTAATAAAAACAGATATTTTTCCACAGTTATAAATGCTTATGCTCAGTGAATTATGATACTGACAATTCACAATGCAAATGGTACCAAAATCCCTACTCCATGAAGCTAGACATAAACATTTTTGAAGTGAATGATCAAGGAGTTATGTCAATATCTCGTTAGCCTTAAAAATAGTGTGCTCATCTCATAAAAAAATTTACGCAATTGGCTTACAAATGGCACCTCAATAGTTGATCGCGATATAGGACAACGTCTCAGTCCGGATCGTCGGTGTGTATGCATCGGTCTATCCCACGGCCCCAGTGGAGCTACCACTATCTATTGTGAGACACCCGCACCTCGACGCCCCCAAGGCCAACCACTATGGCCCTATGCTTAGTCTACTCGCACCCGCACATAGGTGTTATTCAAACTCCTAGGCATATATCACCTTTCCAACAATGTCTAACGGACAACACATATGTATGACGACGTAATGTACATCACGTATGTTTATCAATGATGCATTCATCATAAGCATACCACAATGGCATACATATATATTCATTTCTCAACATCAGCATGTCATTATTTCCTCAAGTACACAGTCAACAAGTACTTAGCCTACATAGGGCCCACAATAACATAGAATCAATTCTCAACATCAATATGTATTTAGGGTTCATCCATTATCACAAGTCCACATTATGGACCCACATTTTCAAAGTCTTAAACTTTGGTCAATTATGACAATTTTAGGTTAAATAACCCTTCAAAATCGTGGGCCTCTTAGGTGTTATTATCCAATTTAATTCTTCCACTTCATTATGGATTATACATGTCTCTAAATTCTTAATTTCTAAGGATGCACTAAGGCATCTTTTGAACTCTAAATTTTCTCCAAAAACCGTGGCCTCCCTAGGTCTTCAAAGTTCCAATTTCTTTCCATTTTATGCATTAATTACTTGTTATCTAATCACTCAATTTCTATCTCACACAAAATCACTCCAATCCCCTAGAATCCAAGCCAAAACCGTGGCCTCTAAAATGGATAATAAACCCTCAAAATTTTCATTCTTTAACTCTAACATTTTTCAAGCATTTCAACAACACCAATGTATTCAAAATCGTCATTCAATCATTAATATCAATTAACAACACATAAACATACAAAATCATCAAACAAAGTAAGTATAGAAATATAGATTTCTCCATCAAACAATCATACAAGGCCTCCTCACCAACAATAATGGTAGAAGTGAGTAAATTTCCCTCTTACTTAAAGGAAGAACAAGAAAATGGCTTCCTAGGTGCTCCTTGGTGGTTTCGGTTTTGGGGTCCAAAAACCCTAGAAATTTCAATCATCAAGAATCAACATCAAGCATGGTAAAAGATGGATCTTTGGTCTCCAATGAAACCATAGATCACGAAAATGAAGAGAAAGAAAGAAGAAAATAGAAACTTTACCTCAAAGTTAGAAGCTTTGTCTTGGAAGACAATGGAGGTGAAGATGGATTTTGAAGAAATTTTCTAAATAGGAAATGTAGAGGAGGTTGAGGTAAGTATGGAAATGGTGTTAATGAAGAGAAAAGTGAAAAATAGTGGTCACAATGGGGGGCTACAAACCGTGTTCAAGAAGGGGGAGAAGAGAGAGGAAGAGAGAAAATGAAGATGATCTTGAAGAGAAAGAAAGTGTTGATGAAAAATGAGATATTTTGAGTGATAATTCATTAAGTGTGGAGGCAAATTTTTGCCTCCCTAAGGCTAGCATTACCGCGGCAATGGAGAGAGAGAAGGGGAAAATTTTTGGCTTCCCCAACAAGCCAAGGGTAGCTTGGACATTTGGTGGTCAAAGCTTCTCAAAGAAGTTTTGATTAAAATACAATAAATTTGAATTAAAGTGGATTTGATTAGACTTAAAGTAGATTACATTAGGATAATGTGATAGAATTTTTAATACATGTTATTATCCAATAGACAATTGTTACAGTTGCCAGCAGTTAGTATTAATTGTCCAGCGGATAAAATTTAAACAGTGATTTATTATTTTATCAGATAAAAATTTCTCAAAAAATATGAAACTTTGTAAACAATGTCCTGCCTCGGGTTTAGTAAGATCCCCCGTCGACGTTTCCACAGATCAAGGTTCTCAAGAAAAATACCTTATTTTCCCGGGCCCGCTTAATTTGCACATAAAACGAGGAATACTATTAAAATCTTTCACATTCTCAGAAAAATCTAAAAAAAATTCTCAAAAATTACAAATATTATAAAATGAATATTTATAATAAAATAAATAAATTTTGGGGTGTTACATCCTCTAAATAGATATTAACCTGATTCGCATTGAGATACACTGACTCAGATGGAATGAATCTGTTGGCATATTTGACAAGAAAATTAGGGATTTATCTGAACAATTCTACACTATATGGTTGGAGGACAACCAATCTATGCCAAGAATGATATCAATATCTACAAGAGGCAAACAAATAAGGTTTACAAGGAAAATCCTATCTTCTACCTTTACACAACAATCAAGATACACTCTGGATGTTGTAACTAGTTTACCAGTGAGAGTAGATATAGATAAATTATATAAAAGTGCAAACTCAAGTAAATCCAGCATATTCACACAATCAAAAGAAACAAAGGAATGAGAGGCTCCCGAATAATATAACACAATTAAAAGGTGATTGTGAAGTATGCATTTACCTTGGATAAGGTCCGAAGATTGAGTCACCGCTTCACCGCCTAGAGTGTAAACTCTCCCTTTGGCTAGTGGTCTCTGAGTAGGTGCAGCTTCCCTCCTTTACAGACACTCCTTAGCAAAATGCACAGGTTGTCCACACATAAAGCACACTGAGCAAAGCTAGTCTCTGTGCTGCTTTCCGCATTTGGAACACTTAGGTCCTACAAACTCCTTCTGAACCTACTTGCCTTTATCCTGAGGAAAGCTAGGTTTTAGGCTCCCTTCTTGAACTTTTAATCACCTTGTTTCCTTTTCTAAAAGCTTTGTGATATTTACTCCGCTAAAGGTTTCCCACCATGCCCTTCTATTATCTGACATTTGTTCACCAAAGTTGCAAAGTCCCAAATCTCAAACAATTGGATAGCCTTATGGATGTCATCTCTTAATATTTCCTCAAACTTGACACACTTCCAAGACTCATTTGGGTTAAGCTTGATGCAAGACGAGAATTTTGAAAACTCGTTGAATTTGGCCACATACTAACCAACAGACATGCCCCCTTGCTCCAACCTAAGAAATTTCATCTCCTTGGCATTCTGAAGGTTTTGTGGAAAGAACTTCCCTAGAAAAGAATTCTTGAAGATCTCCCACGTAACAAGAGTTCTTGACTCCTGAAAAGATCTCCTGATGTCCATCCACCAATCCTCTACTTCTCCCTCCAACACATAAGAAGCAAAAAGAACTATTTGCTCATCCGAGCAAGGCATGACAGTAAAAATCTTCTCCATCAACTTGAGCCAACCCTCTACTCTGGCTAGGTCATACTCCTCCTTGAAAGAAGACGGATTAGATTTCCTGAACTCCGAGAGATCTTGGAAGTTCTTATTCCTCCTAACTACCTATTGGTTTGGTTGCTCTGGTTGATATGGTGGTGGTGTAGGACTTTGATACTGAGTCACACTCATCCTTTTAAACATCCTAGTAGTCGCAATTGTTTGCTCTTTAATAGCCTCAGAAGTAGCGACTGTATGCTCTTACATGACATCAGAGGTAACAATTGTTTGCTCCCTTATCGCATCAGTCATTGCCATAAAGGCTCCAAACATGTTCGGGCCTTTGTTATCTGAGTTCCTATTCCCACGGGTTCTTCTTGAAGATGCCATAGTTTCCTGTACACACAGAACAATACATATTGAGCTGATTAGTCTCAATATCATGTAACCGTGCAATAGTAGCTAAAAACAGTTATATCAAAGGTAAGTCATACAGTTCTTCCAAACATCTCAAGCTAGAGACAAAGAAATGCACAACACACAAAGGAACTTCTAAAAATGCCTAAGCATAGTCAATCCATACCCCGGCTCAACAAGATGAATAGCTCTGATACTATAATGTAATACCATAATAAAATCATAGTAAAATAACCAGAATATTTCAAGATAAACTATATCAAGTATGTCACTTCCTAAAAATGCATAAAACATAAATCCATAATAACTGTTATAATCATTATAGAGAGCCACAAAGGATGAAAAAGATTACATATATACATCACTGGTGAAAAAGCCATACTGTAATACATAAGTTTTTACATATTAAAAAGCAAAGTAAATAAATACAAGCTAATATATAAAGAAAACAAAATAACTAAACTAAGCATTTTGCTTCTTCTTACCATTTTTCTTTGGAGGATCTTGACCTGAATTTACATAGAAATATAACACGGTGAGAATTCACAAAATCCTCAGTATGAGTATATCAAAACCAGTCTTTACAACATTCAATAATGAGTAAATTAAACCATACACAAAAATAATAATAATAAATGATGCTATACAATTGCCCATACAATCGTGAATATCACTAGTAACAAACAATTGCCCACATAATTATTATTCAGATGCAATGCTAGTTATGATGTATGTTTATGTCACGAGAATGTACCAATAATATGATTATGAAATGCTAGTGCATTTTTGGTTTTATAAATCACATGCTACTTGTTCATTCCCAGGAACCACGTTCCCTTGTATATACTAAGCAGGATAAGCCTAAGAGCATATACACTACTTGGTAATAAGTGAATACTTTTCCCTCACAATCGTAAGAGTACTACTACCACCATACTGATAACCCTAACCATAATAACATTGTCCTCTACTAGAAATTAGATCAAACACCATATGCTCTGGCCAAATAGCTATGCACATCATATAAGGTTACAATATGTAGGAATTAACAAATAACAATTTTGAAAATAAAACATGTAAGGGTAATTTCGAACCACAATGTTCACCATTTCCATATGAACAAGCAACACTAGTAACTTAAAGTTCTACTTCAACTTATCACATAAGTAGTAGGATTCGTGTTACTAGCAATTCAATATCTACTACCTTACTTCATCACTTCACAAGTGACTCATAAATCAACCCCATGTTGATCAAGATCCTAGGTACCCCCCTATGGTATTCCATCACACATGGACACTATAGGTTTTTCATAAATTTCTCATATATGTAAGGTGATAATTCTCTCCAAGAAATATTCTCAAAAGTGCTTCATTACACTCTAAAAGACTTACATAACTGATCCCCTCAAATAGAGAATTCAAACAACAACAATTTCTAATTATTGAAGTTGCCCTGTCTAAACGCTCAGGTGCTCCACCCCTAGTGCCCAGGTGCTAGCATGGTAGAGGCAAGCCCTACATCCCCTTGTGACTGGCGCTCAGGCACTCAAACTTGGCGCTCAGATGCTCATCGCGTGCTTAAGCGCTCAAAACTCAGCCCTCAGGCACTGAGTGCATTACAGCACACAGCACTCTCTAGATAGTTGGCACTTGGGCGCCCAACTCCCAGCGCTCAAGCATTGGTTGCCTGGAACAGAATTTGTCAAATTTTGCAGATATGGTTATTGTTCTATTGGTAACCAAAACGAAATTTAATCACTCTAATTCAGTTTATAAGTGATTTTAAGTCCCTAACAAGTTCACTAACATATAGGAATCATCAATCACCAACTCAAGTCATCAAAATCGGATCCATGAACTAAAACACTCATGTAAAAACTCATTTCCCCATTTTGTGCATCAAAGGTCCAAATGAAGAGTTCCAAGTTTCTAGCCCAAACTCATACCATGAACTAGTCATAAATAACCATTGAAAACATCTTCAAGCAAGAAAACACTAAAAACCCTTCAAAATCCCATGTTGACCTATCAAACCTCAACTTGGCATAATAGTAGAAGATAAGAAAAATGAAGTTAACTAGACTTAAACCCCTTACTTTTTGTGTAACAATCAAGCCTTGGATTTGCCCTTAATTTTCCTCCTCTTCCTTCTTGTATTCTTGTTCCCCTTTCTCTTGGATATTTGTTGCTGCTGTTGAAGCCCCAAACCATAAGAGAAAAGAGTGAATAACAAGGGGAAAAGAATAAAGTGAAATATCAATGACAAAGTTAATAAAAGGATGTGTGTGAAACAACATCATATTTTGTTCTTGTTTTGCATGCATTTTTAGGCATTTTAAGCATTTTAGTTTTTTTTTATCTATTTTCCCCTTAGTTCAGATAACTGCGGTATTTTTGGTATTGTTGTGCAAGATTGGTGCTGAATTAGTCTTGAAATGGATGGAAACCTTGCACGATTGAAGTTGGAGCTTTACGGATAGCAAATTGGGGCAAAAAGCTCACTCTAGAGAGTTCTACGGCCTGTCTGTGAAATTCCCCACGGCCATGGATCGAGCAACTATGTGAAGAAGCAAAATAAAATTTTTAGAGAGTTCCACAGCCTGGCCGTGGAATGATGCACGGTTATGGATTGCAATACTAGACAGATTTTTAAATTTTATTTTTATTTCTTTTTGGGGAGTAAGGCCAAAAAAATCATAGGGTATTTATAGATGTTCTGAATACAATATGAGGGTTCCAATTTGGTTTTGAAGAAGGCACATTGGGAGGCTCTTGATTTTCATCATTCTCCTCTCTTCTCTCTTTGATTACGGGTTTGGATGTTCTTGAATTTGATTTCTTGTTTCTTCTTCTCCATGTCTGAGTAGTTTCTTTTGTTTCTAGGATTAGGCAATGCCCTTTGATACATTGATGATGATTAATTAACATTGTTTACCCATTTTGTTAATCTTGAATGTTCTTTGATTCAATCCTTATTGCGCTTATTCATGTGAATTTGCTAGCCACATATTTATATCTCATAGACGTTTAGGGATGTACTGAGAGGTAAACCTAAGTATTGGAACCATAAGAATTGAACTTAAGGTCTAAATCACGAGAGTATGTTTAGCCTTTCGAGGATTTAATGAATTACCATAAAACGTAATGGGTTTAATTTAAATTCAATTATCACGAGAGTAGGAATTGGTTTAATTGGGCACGGTTCTTGTCTCTTGAGAAAGAACATTAACTAATTTAGGATAATTCACCTTCAATTGAATTTTAATTTTAATAAAAAGGTTGTCAATTAGGAATTGTCTTGTATCATTGTGGTTATCTCCAATCTTGGAAGCTTTCTTGAATTTGAAAACCTTTCTTAACAACTTGTTATTTTTGTTCTCAATTTTGCACTTTGATATTTATTCATTTAATTACTTTGTTACTACATTCTTGTTAATCAACTATTATATCCCCTTTGTTTAATTTAATTGAATTAATTAATTAATTAGTATTCATAGACATAGTCCATGTGAATTCGATCTTTTTATTACTTGACAATGAAACTGTACACTTGCGAATTTCACACACCAAGTTTTTGATGCAATTTCTGGGGACTGTGTTTTTCTTGAATATCAGTTTAATTTTTAATTTGATTATTTTAAACATTTTTATTACTTTCTTGTTTTCTCTTTGACTCTCTGCAGGGAATTTCTTTTGTTTATGCGAAGTACTAGACGTTTTGGGACTCTTGAAGAAGCAGATCTTGAAATTGAAAGAACTTTTCGTAGAAGGAGAAGACAACAAAGGCAAAGAGCGAGAGAAATACTTGAACCAACACCTATTATGGCTGAACCTATGGACAATAAATCGCTAAAAGAGTATGCAGCCCCAAATGCTCGGGGTTTACGATCTGGAATTGCGCGGCCAACTATTGAAGCTAGATAGTTCACCATACCACTTGCTTTACTCTCTATGATAAGGCAGAGCCAGTTTGGAGGATTGCCATCAGAGGACCCGAATGATCATGTGGATATGTTCTTGGAGTTCTGTGAGACCCTCAAGATTGAAGGTGCCTATGTTAATGCTATTCGCCTTCGCCTATTTCTACTATCACTAAGAGATAGAGCTAGAGCTTGGTTGAAGCCTGTTCTAGCAGAAACAATCACTACTTGGGACCAATTGGAGCAAGCTTTCTTGGACGAATTCTTCCCACCTCCCAAGACTGCTCATCTTAGGACCCAAATCACAAGCTTTGTTCAAAAAGATAGAGAGTCATTGTTGGAAGCTTGAGACAAATATAAGGCTTTGCTGGAAGCCTGCCCACTCCATGGGTTAGAAAAATGGTTAATCATCCACACCTTCTATAATGGTCTAGAATATTCTTCGAAGGTGTCTCTTAACTCTGCAACTGGTGGAGCTTTGATGAACAGAAGGCTACCAGAAGCATACGAGATCATTGAGAGTGTTGCTACAAATCATCACCAATGGGCAAATGAAAGAGGGCATAACCCGAAAAAACTCTCGGGAGATAAGTTTGAGGTAGACGGTGTTGATCTGATTATGTCAAAATTTGATTCTTTGAATAAATGTTTTGATATGCTTGAAAAAGCTCATGTTAATGTCATAGGTGCTTCTAACAATTTTTGTGAGATTTGTGGAGCACAGGGACACATGAGTGTCGAATGCCAAGTTGGAATTAGCTCCTCACAAGGTGCACTGGTGGAGCAAGTGGAATCATACCATAATTTTCATGACTTCAACCAAAAGGGGAGAAATGATCCATATTCTCAAACTTATAACCCCAGTTGGAGGTCACATCTTAACTTCTCCTATCGGAATAGTCAACACCAAGCTGGGCAAGGTAGTGCTAAACCCTCTTCTGGATTCCAACAGGTACAAAAATCTAGGCTTGAGTCACTTCTTGAGAACTTTGTTGAGAGTCAATCTAAGCAAAATGAGGAGTTTAGGCAACATGGGTAAGTTATGACTGAGGTCATTAGAGAGTTGTCATCTAAGGTTGACAATTAGGTCATTCATAATAAGATGTTGGAAACTCAGATTGCCCAACTTGTAGGCACTTCACATAGGCAACAGGGTAAGTTTCCTAGTCAGCCTAAAATAAATCTAGGTAATGAACACTGTATGGCTGTGAGTTTGAGAAGTGGTAAGAAATTAGAGGATCCCAAGGGTAAAAGGGAGAGTGCCAAAGATAAGGGGAATGAGGAAAAAGACACTAAGACACAACCCTTAGAGGAAGAGGAAACTAATGAGAAGGTGCCTAAGTATGTACCCCCTGAATCATACTAACCCCCAGTGCCCTTCCCTTAAAGATTAGCTAAGGCCAAGTTAGATAGGCAATTTAGGAAGTTCCTAGAGGTCCTTAAGAAATTGTACATTAATGTACCCTTCACTGAGGTGTTGCAACAAATGCTTACCTATACTAAATTTCTTAAGGACATTTAGTCTAATAAGAGAAAGCTAGAGGAATATGAGACAATAGCTTTAACTGAGGAGTGTAGCGCTTTAATTCAAAATAAATTGCCTCCTAAGCTTAAAGATCCAAGTAGTTTCTCTATTCCTTGTTTGATTGGTAACACAAATTTTGATAAAGCTTTGTGTGATTTGGGGGCTAGTGTTAGTCTTATGCCCTTTTCTGTGTGCAAGAAATTAGAGGTGGGTGAACTAAAACCCACAACTATCTCCCTTCATTTGGCGGATCGATTTGTCAAATACCCTGTAAGCATCTTGGAGGATGTTCCTATTAGAGTGGGTAAATTTTTCATACCTGTTGATTTTGTTGTGCTTGACATGGAAGCAGATGTTAAAATGCCGATCATACTTGGGCGTCCATTCCTCGCCACTGGAAGGGCAATTATTGATGTCCACGAAGGGAAATTGACTTTGCGATTGAACAATGAGGAAGTAGTTTCTAATGTTTTCAATTCTGAAAAAAAAACCCTAATTCCTTTAATTCATGTAATCGCATAGATGCTATTGATGTTGTGGACAATGTTGTGCTTTCAGATATGTAGGAATCTGTGACCGATGCCATGTTAGAGGAGACTTTGCCCAAGGCTGCTACCAAGTTCGAGAAGGCAAAGCTCTGCAAGAAGGGACCAAAGAAGCAGAATGACAAGTGTATCACGCAGCGTGCGTTTAAACCAGGGGATAAAGCTCTTGTTGATAACTCGCTTCTACGTTTCAGTCCAAGTAAGTTATGGTCAAAATGGTCAGGACCATATGAGATTGTTCGAGTCTTATCCTATGGTGTGCTTAAGGTGAAGAAAGAAGTTAATGAGCCATTCATGATCAATGGCCAAAGAGTGAAACACCTTGAAGAATGAGTGAGGACTGAGGGCTACTCCATTGTCATCACCTGAGCATAGAAAACAGACTAGAGTCGAGCTAATGACTTTAAACAAGGGCTTCTTGGGAGGCAACCCAAGTTTCTTTGTTTGTCCTTTTTATTTTTTCTTTTCCTTTTGATTTTTGTGTGTTGGATTGCTGGTTTGATCTTTATCTCATGGATCTTGTCTAGGTTTGACCTTTTTTAAAGCTTAAATTAGTAGGATAGTGAAGTCAGAAAGTTCCATACCCAGGCCATGGAAAATTCCATGGTCATAGATTGAAGATAAGAAGAAAAATGTAAAAGTCAAAGAGATCCACGACCTGGCCGTGGATCCAACCATGGCCGTGGAATTCAAAGGGCCCAAAAAAAAGGAAGTCAACACCCTTTTCCACCACCGCAGTGAGTTCTTTTCTTTTATTCCTTCTCCAATTATAGATTTTTACATTGGGGACAATGTAAGTTCTAAGCTTGGGGGGCTATTTTTATTTTCATTTTCATTGTAGATCATTAGTCTCATGTATTCTCATGTTTCATAATGCATTGTCTTATTGCATTTTCACACCATCATATCTCTCGATTTTTTGGTTGAACCTTGTGCCCCTTTCTTTTGAGGATTTGAGACGGTATTGATTTGGAACCAAATTTGTTGATTCTTGTGATAGGCAACATGTATTTTTTGAATTGATAGTGGAGGTGATTTCTTGATAGTTGATAATTAGCATATGTTCTCTGAATTTATGCTTCTCATTGATTTTTGAACTTCTAAATATGAGTTTTGAGCTTGTATGGGATTTATGCACTATATGATTTTTGCTCACATTCTTTGTCTTGAGTGATAATTCCTCATTGATTTTGTGCTCTATAACTTGATTTGAAACCATTTTGAGGCCAAATTTTGATTTGCATGCTTGAATGTGATTAAGGCATCTTAGGTATTTTTCTGGCCTTCTGAAGTAACTGTTACACTTTCATCCACTAGTTGCACATTTTGAGCTTATTGCATAATTATTTTTCTTGATGCCTATGATGATAAATTGTCAGTGATCATTTAGAATATTGAATGGAGCAAATTGGATTTGAATGTTGTATTGGGAATCATATGTTTTGGAAATGAAGTCTTTCCCCTATGTTAAATAAAAAAATTAATTAAAGGAAAAGGGAAAATAAAATAAAAGAAAAGCATGAGATGAAAGTTTGAAAAGAAGGAAAAGAAAGGAAGAAAATGCTTGGAGATGTGGAGTTATTGATTGAAAAATGTCTTTGCTCCATTTATGTTCTATTGGGTTTCTTATACTTATTGAAAATTTTGTTAGCCCCTTATGCATACCTTCCTTTCTCTACCCTACCTAACACAATTCCCTTGGCCCCATTACAACCCTTGAAAGACCTTTTGATTCTTGCATGCATGCTGATTATTAGTGAAAATTTGGTTTCTTATCAAGCTTATGGAAGTGCAGTTTCTTTGAGGAATCTTGAGTGCATTGTCTTCACCCTTAAACACTTTGAGTGTGGTTAGTAGAGTGAACCTAATTCAGTGAGGATGCATGATTTCTGAGAACTTAGCCTCTAATTGGACTTGATTTTGATTACCTCTCTAATTCTTGGTTTGCCTTTGCCTATTGCTTGGTTGGATGTTTTCTCGGGTTCCTCATTCATTATTGTCTTTTGATCCTACTTCTTAGTTTGACATTAGTTATTGCTTAGGGACAAGCAAAATCTTAAGCTTGGGGGGATTTGATGTGTGTGAAACAACATCATATTTTGTTCTTGTTTTGCATGCATTTTTAGGCATTTTAGTTTCCCTTTTTATTTGTTTTTCCCCTTAGTTCGGATCACTGTGGTGTTTTTAGTGTTGTTGTGCAGGATTGATGTTGAATTGGTCTTGAAATGGATGGAAACCTTGCACGATTGAAGTTAGAGCTTTACGGATAGCAAATTGGGGTAAAAAGCTTACTCCAGAGAGTTCCACGGCCTGCCTGTGGAATTCCCTACGGCCATGGATCGAATAGCTGCGTGAAGAAGCAGAAGAAAATTTCCAGAGAGTTCCACGGCTTGGCCGTGGAATGATCCATGGTTGTAGATCGTAGTACGAGACAGATTTTAAAATTTTGTTTTTATTTCTTTTTAGGGAGTGAGACTGAAAAAAATCCCTATGATATTTATAGATATTCTGAATACAATATGAGGGTTCCAATTTGGTTTTGAAGGAGGCACATTGGGAGGCTCTTGATCTTCATCTTTCTCCTCTTTTCTCTCTTTAATTACGGGTTTGGATGTTCTTGAATTTGATTTCTTGTTTCTTCTTCTCCATGTCTGAGTAGTTTCTTTTATTTCTAGGATTGGACAATGCCTTTTGATACATTAATGATGATTAATTGACTTTGTTTACCCCTTTTATTAATCTTGAATGTTCTTTGATTCAATCCTTATTGCGCTTATTCATGTGAATTTGCTGGTCACATATTTGGATCTCATAGACGTTTAGGGACGTATTGAGAAGTGAACCTAAGTGTTGGAACCATAAGAATTGAACTTAAGGTCTAAATCACGAGAGTAGGTTTAGTCTTTCAAGGATTTCATGAATTACCATAAAGCGTAATGGGCTTAATTTAAATTCAATTATCGTAAGAGTAGGAATTGGTTTAATTGGGCATCGTTCTTGTCTCTTGAGAAAGAGCATTAACTAATTTAGGGTAATTCACCTTCAATTGAATTTCAATTTTAATAAAAGGGTTATCAATTAGGAATTATCATGTATCATTGTGGTTATCCCCAATCTTGGAAGTTTTCTTGAATTTGAAAACCTTTCTTAACAACTTGTTATTTTTGTTCTCAATTTTGCACTTTGATATTTATTTATGTAGTTGCTTTGTTACTACATTCTTGTTAATCAACAATTATATCCCCTTTGTTTAATTGAATTGAATTAATTAATTAATTGATATTCATAGACACACTCCCTGTGGATTCGATCTTTTTATTACTTGACAACAAAATTGTATACTTGCAGATTTCACACACCAGGGCAGCAACGTGAGTGACTCAACTCACTTAGATATTTAGTTGTATCAACTATATTTGCTAAGAGCACTTGGATTTCTCCAAATCAACTTTTTCAACTTTAAACAAGTTTAAATAAATCTTAAGATTCATAAAAAAATCTTGTTTTACCAATACCATAATTTTTCATATATGTGACTAGTCAATCTGACATTAAAACACACAACCAATATGATTAAAAATACCAAACTAACTTTGATTATTCTTAAAATTTAACTATATCACAGTTCACACATTTGTGACTTACAAATAAATTATTCATATTTATTTTTATTAGCTAAGTTATTTAAACTAATATCTGAGTCATTTTAAACTACTATTTACCTTTCGGGATATAACAAATTTCCTAAACTAATTCAAATTGTCACAAAATTAAACAGACACATTAAGCAAGTATTAAGCTACTTCTGTAACTATTTATAATTTTAACATGTTTTAGAAGATGTTATATCAGGCTAGACCAGGTTTCAGACATGTTAGGTCATAGGTCCCTGACGGATAACCTAACTTATTTCTACCCCTAATTGTGTGCGAGGCTGGTGTTACTTGTTGATTGGGCGAGGCGTTGCTATCACATGGGCACTCTAGGTGAGACCGTGGACCTAACACTGAAGGGTCAGATTGCACCAGAGTGTTTGAGTAAGTTTGGGGAGATTACCGTGAGCCGTTTGCTTGATGATAGGACTCAGCGGCCTTCCATCAACGACGTCGTTTGGGTGCTGGAGTTTGTTCTGCAACTTCAAGAGAATGCGAATATAGTGGTGGAGGGTGGTGGGAATTATGAGGAAAGTGATGACATGTTTAGCAGTAGCACAAGTAGTAGACACGTTTCGGATAATAAGTAAGAGCAGTGGAATGAGGATGACAAGCAGTGAAGATCACAACTATGAGAGTAAGGAAAATAATAGGTTGATGTCGGAGACCGTTTTCTCTGAGATTAGGGACCCTAAGGGACGATGAGGTTAGAGCAATGTTCAGGACTTCGGGCCAGAGTATGATGCTTAAGATCTTGAACCTCTATATTTGCATATGCATTTTAATTTCAATTGGATGGAGCATATTTACAGCATTGTGGATTTGTGCATGTATGCAATGACAAGTTTGTAACTGAATGTGAGAAGTAAAATTTTATAAGAACGTTTAGATATATTTATGTACAATGATATTGATTAATTACCTAAAATCTGAAATTTTTTATGGTAAGATATTTCATAAGATGCGTGAATACATTGTAAGATTAGTAAAAATATCATTAAGATATTTTATTTATAAGATAAAAGAGATATACAAATAAATTAAGTTACATTCTAAGGTGATGAAGTTATGGGATAGAATTACACGTTTTGTGGACCCAAAAGAAAAAGTTACACGTTTTGTAATTTTGGGATGTCATAATATTTTTGTTTTGTAATTTTGGTCACATTAATTTATTTAGATGTCGTAATTTTTTTGTATTAACGTTATTGATTAACAACAATGACTTGTTGCACAGGTTTATGAAACAGATAATGATAATTCTACATATACGTCAAGCCATCTTATTGATGTATACTTGATTTATGAGTAAATACTTAATTTTCCAAAAAATATACCAGACATCAAGCTTGTCATTAAAAAATTTTAAACATGAATTTGGTCTCTCAAGTTGCGATTTTTAAAATAAACATTAATTTAATCTATTTAGGCGTTAATTTGACTTCTAAATTAATGCTTATTTTATATTATAAAGAATTAAATTAATGTACAAAATCTTTGAAAAATTAACTTGATATCTATGTATGTATGTAGAACCTATATTTGAGTATGCACTCTATTATGAACCTATATGTTGACTTGAAACAAGTAGTTGCAACATATTGTCATGTGGCATGAGGAGCTAAACTTGGGAAACAAATCCAAGAGCAGCAACATCAACATGAAGTAAGAGTGTGGGCACAAAAGGCAAAGGGGTAGTGAGAAATGGGTGCGAAGAATTTGGACACAAGATCTCACTCTCTCTCTTAGCTTTTCCCTTCTCTTTCTGGTTCTACCTTCTTCCTCTTTCCTTCCTTAGACTTGATTCTCAGTTTATTTCTCTTTGATTCTCAATATAGAATTTTTATGTACTTTCATCTACTAAATATTTTCTAAGTAGTGCATTTCCAATTACAAATTGTTCTGTAAATCTATTCATTATATTTGATCTTATCAGCCTCATTACATTGGTGCTTTCATTGATCTCACATGGCTGACGACCTTAGATCCGAGGCTCTAGATGAGCTTGCAATTTAGATGAAATGTATATTGCAACTTCTTGAACGTCAATATGATCGAGACATAACCTCAGCCAATGAGAAGGACTCAAGTTTGGAGGGTAACCACATCGTTCCAATTCCACCTCTCGCTATCGAGATTCAACAAATTTCAGAAGTTGTCGAGCAGAATGATGACCTGGATGATGCACTCATGGATCCATTAGAAATAACGACAAAGATGGTCGTGGAGACTACAGAATCCTTTAACAATCGCAGATCTGATGTAGACAACTACTTGAGTTTGGGTTGTGAACAAATTACACAAAAATATGTAGATATTCAAGAAGATTATCCACAAATTCGTTCCTTGATTCTCAAATCTGTTTCTACCCATGATGAGATTAGGCGACTTGCAAGTGACAATGGTATCACCCATGGTACGGTTAAACTCGATGCCTCAATTGAATGGTTATCTCAAGTGCAAGAATCGATGAGTTTCAACAAATTGGATGCACTTCTTTGTCAGTGTGAATTCGAGGAGTATGTATTTGAGGAATTCATTAATATCAAAATCCCATATCTGTGCTGACCATTGGAGTTGACACCTAAACCACCGGATTTGACCAATTTTGCAGTGACCGCTCCTCCACCACCATCGCCAGAACCACCTGACCTGCGCCATCGCGATCTTCCAGGGTGCGCGGTGTTCAAGCGTCTCGGACAAAATGGTGCCGACGACCATCGATTCAAGAGGGCGCGACTCCGTCGTCATCGATGCTTGGGTGATGAAGACACACCTGAATTGGGCATTCTGTATTCAGGTGAATTTTTTAGTGTAACACAGCTGAAAGTTTCTTATTGGGCATTTGAATTCAGGCGAGAAGATGCCCTGTTTCCATTTAAAGACATTGGTAGTTTTGACTGGACAACAAAAAAAGCTTACCAGAATCCAAACTATGTCAACTACTTATCCATGAGAGCTGGAAGTTTGAAACGTATACAAGCCAGAGCACCTATACGCTGGGAGCTGTTGAAGGAACTGCACTTGAGTTTTAACAGTAAGAAATTGGATTCATTAACAATGGCTTGGGTTCTGTTTAGTTGTTGGGTTGATTTCACCATATACAATGCTCATAAACTTTCTTTAATACTTACAAGTCTTGTTTGTCAACATGCCTGTGAGCTCAAAGATGGTCTTGGGGATGATATGGAAACTGTCTATGTTGGTTGTCTTAAAGAAGAAATTGAGCCAAGTGAGCAAGATAATGTTGTTCAGTACTTGCTGGACACTTTCAAATGTGTACCCACGTTCCTTCCTCCTGCACTTTTTAGTAAATCCTATCAAGGATTCTGCAAACAACATCTTTGGCCTTTGTTTCACTACATGCTTCCACTATCACATGATATTGGTGGTCGATTTGATAAGTCCCTTTACAATGCTTATGTTTCTGTGAACAAGATATTTACAATAAAGTGATAGAAGTGATTAGTCCTGTTGATGACTTTATGTGGGTTCATGACTACCATTTGATGGTTCTTCCAACATTTTTGAGAAAGAGATTTAACAAGGTG
Source organism: Ormosia emarginata (assembly GCA_029884605.1). Lineage (NCBI taxonomy): Eukaryota > Viridiplantae > Streptophyta > Magnoliopsida > Fabales > Fabaceae > Ormosia > Ormosia emarginata. Next base: position 4,398,797 of record JAQQTP010000056.1, on the reverse strand, counting down.
AGACTAGGATTCTTCCTCCATAGTCCATTACCTTCCTCTGAGATATACCAAACCCTTCATGTTATGAATGAACTTCTTAGAGCACTTCTCAATTCTGACCTTATTGGGTTCATACTTTTGATTATGTCAGGCATTTCTCCTCTTGTTGCAGTAGAATGCTTGAGCTTTCTTATCAATCCAAGTGGGGCTACATCAATCTTGAGTATTATGGAAGAACTATAAGCATTAAGATTCTTCATGTTGGTATTCATATAGGTCAGTTTCAATCTATAATGCATCTTCCTAAGACATAAAGCAAGGTTTTAGAGTTACATAACCAGTTCAGAGGTCAAACTGTAATCGCGTTGGATCCAAACTTTAAAAAGTTGTCAGTGGCACATATTGTTTCAGCTTATAAGAGGACCAAGCACCATGCAATTCTTTTGGATTATGATAGTACCATGGTGCAACATGGATCAATTAGTACAACACCTAATCCTGAAGTTGTTGCCATTTTGAACAACTTGTGCAGGGACACCAAGAATTATGTTGTCATTAATTGTATAAAAGGAGAGATTTTCCTTATCAATGGAGATTGGGAGCAGGATGTTATGACACTAATAAAAGGAGTAGAAAAGGCACATCTCCAATACAGTGGGGACACGGTTGGCAAACCATTTGTGGTCTCTGAGGACACTGCAGTCATTAATGAAGATGTTGTTAGTAATATCAGAGGTATGGCTAGTATGAGCTCTAATCTTTTTGGTTCATATTTTGAGTTATTCGGTGCTGATAGTGTTGTTGTTGCTATTCCTTCATTTGGGGTAAATCATAAGTTGCAGGAGTTTGCAAATGGTGATACTATTTTTGTGTTTTTTGTCGTATTTGGTACCTTTTTGAGCCATGGTGCTATTTCATTATTTGACACACAAACCCTAAAGTTTTTTATTGGTTTAACATGGGGAGCAATGCTGTCATACATATTTTCGGCCATGATCATTGAACTTATGGTAAGTGTTACTCTTACAATGATTTGGGAAGCACGAAGGCAATTCAATGGCCAATATTCTCGGATAGCTTGGATATCATCAAATCCTATTGGGAAGATTTTGGATTTTACGACACACCATTGCACAGCTTTTGACCTTGAGGACAAGGTCACTTTTAATGGGGAAGGTAATGTTATGAACCTATATGTTGACTTGGAACAAGTAGTTGCAACACATTGCCATGTGGCATGAGGAGCTAAAATTGGGAAACAAATCCAAGAGCAACAACATCAACGTGAAGTAAGAGTGTGGGCATAAAAGGCAAAGGGGTAGTGAGAAATGGGTGTGAAGAATTTGGGCACAAGATCTCACTCTCTCTCTCAGCTTTTCCCTTCTCTTCCCGGTTCTACCTTCTTCCTCTTTCTTTCCTTAGACTTGATTCTCAGTTTATTTCTCTTTGATTCTCATTATGAAATTTATATGTACTTTCATCTACTAAATATTTTCTAATCAGAATAGTAGTGCATTTCCAATTACAAATTGTTATGTAAATCTGTTTATTATATTTGATCTTATCAGCCTCGTTACATACTCTAGATTTAATGAAGCATGAATTCCAGCAAACACGTCACTCACTAACATCAAAAGAAAAAAGAACAAGTTCGAGTCAAGGGGATTTTCTTATCCCTCTCTTCTGCTCGTGCTCTACACAGGACTCCGTGGATCTTTTGATGGCTGGTTGGAATGTTCTTCTCGTAGTTTAAAGGCTTCTTTATTGTGATTCATAGCAAGAAACTGGGTGAAAATTCAAGTAGTAAACCAGGGCACTTGTCAAAAAGCCACTCAAGAATAGACGAAATACTCCGCTTTATAGTAAGACAATACATCAATACAAAGTCTGAGTAAGTCAATAACCTTAACAAAAAATAATATTACAGTAAATTGTTAGTAGTTAATGACATCCGGCAACCTGTTGTGAATGGTCAACATTCCCGTTATTGCTATCATCAAATCGAAACGGCCCCTGTACATCATACATTTGAATCTGCTCTAAGAAATCCCTTCAATGCTAAAAAAACATTACCTAATATCTTGAATCAGAAGCTTCCTCTAAAAGCCATGCATGCACCATCACCAATCCCTCCATGTGAAGAGCCAAATTCTTTGACTAAGTTTGACAAGTTGTTTGAATTTCTTGCAAGTTGTTTTATTGTTTATTTTGCTTCCAACCTGTATCCTTATCATTACAGCTTGTATCCCTATCACATTTGGTCCCTAAATTCACTATAAATAGGGCCAAATACTCATGTATTAAGCATCTTGAAGTTTATGAGAAATTGAGTGTTTTGAGTTAGAGAGCTTTTCTCTCTTCTTCCTGAGCCATTTTGGTATCAGAGCAAGTTCCTAGATCCCGGAGTTGAGTTTGAGTGAGAAAATCAACGGAAAGTTGAGTGTTTTTTTGGTGAGCAAGAGAGTTGTCCGCCAAAAACTCCACTTTGCGGTCATTTTTTCGCAAAACTAACCCCGCCATCGCGTCCAGAAGGGCCGAAAACCTTGGGAACCAAAGTTTCGCGGCCAAAGGAGCCGCCACGCGCCGCCACGAGCGTCGCCGGAAAGTTCGCCGGAAACATTCCCGCCGCTGCCGGAGTTGCAGACAATCGCCGGAAAATCAAAGGTTGAAGACGACCACGTTAGTGTGCCAAGTCACAGACACATGTCACCTTTAGCCACTCTCTTCACGCCACGTGTCAAGGGAGCCACGTCATCAGTCAAAGTCTACCTTTGACCCCACAGCCACCTCACCAGCCATGTCATTCCTCCAACCAACCAGAAATCGCCACGCATCACGTTGACCAGTCAACTGCCACGCTGTCCAGAGTTTTGAAATTTCAAAAATGCCCTTGAACTATTGGTAAATTCTGTTTTGACCCCTTAACTTTGTGAATTTACAATTTGACCCCTTAACTTTTGTATAAAATTACACTTTGACCCTAGAACTTTCCAAAATTATAAAATTACCCCTCTCTATTTTTCCCCCACACAAAGTACCAAATTGTTCTTTGTTATTGGAAAAGAAATTGTGGAATTATAAAAAGGTGCATTTCAAGAAAGGTCTAGTTAAGGAAAGACAAGGTTTTTAAGTACGCTTAGCGACACCTCTCTTTCCTTGGAACTTCCTTGGTGTTCTAATTATAAAACTACAATCTCCAATCCGGTAACTCAGTATTTCAAATTTCTCCTACATCCAAAATGCCTCCCAGAAGACAACCTGTGCATGACCTTACTATGGAGGACATGCGAAGACAAATAGAGGAATTACAAAACACCGTACATGCCCAACAAGTTCGATTGAATGAACGAAATCGTTCGTGCGAAGAAGCCGCATACTTCAGTGATTCTTCATCACCTAGAACCAGACGACCCCGGAGACAACCAGTCAGACATGATGACATCAAAGTAGACATTCCATTTTGAAGGAAGGCTTCAACCAGAAGAATTTATTGATTGGCTTCAGACTGTTGAAAGGGTGTTCGAATACAAGGAGATTCCAGAAGAAAAGAAGGTAAAAATTATTGCTGTGAAGCTAAAGAAACATGCTTCCACTTGGTGGGAAAATCTTAAAAAGAGGCGAGAACGAGAAAGGAAGAGTAAGATCAGAACATGGGAGAAAATGTGGCGAGAACTATCCAGAAAGTTCTTACCTCCTCAATATTATCAACAAACTTTCCTTCAACTACAAAATATTCGTCAAAAGAATTTGTCAGTTGAAGAATACGCCAGAGAATTTGAGAAGTTGATGATGCAATGTGATGTTCAAGAGAGAGAGGAGCAGACAATTGCCCGTTTCCTTGGAGGACTAAACCCTGACATTGCCAAACCTGTTGAACTTCAACAATATTGGACATTAGAAGATGTTATTAGCCTTGCTACAAAAGTGGAGAAGCAGTTACCCAGAAAATCTATCTACAAAAACTTCTCCTCCAATAATCCTCCTTACCCCCGCAAAACACCCACAGATCAACACAGCTCATCGAGTAAGCCTCCATCCAAACCCATCACCACCGAAAACAAAACCAAGGCCATCAAATGTTTCAAGTGCCAAGGTTTTGGTCATATCGCCTCCAATTGCCCAACACGGAGAACCATTACCATCATCAAAGGAGAAGCTTATGAAGTATCAGAACAAGAAGAGGGTCCAGAACGAACTGAAGGAGAAGAGGAGTGCGAGCCAGTATATGATGAAGAACTCACTGTTGCTGACCATGGTGAATCTTTAGTGATCAGACGAAGCTTGCATACAACATCAGTAAAAGAAGAACCTTGGTTAAGGCACAATATTTTCCACACTCCTTGCACTTTTGCTGGAAAAGTTTGTGATGTTATTATAGACAGTGGAAGTTGTGAAAATGTAGTTTCCAACTACATGGTGAAGAAATTGGAACTTCCTACCCAGGCGCATCCACACCCTTACTAGTTGCATTGGCTCAGCAAAGGAAGTGAAGTAAAGGTTGACAAACGTTGCCTTGTGACCTTTTCCATTGGCCAGAAGTACAAGGATCAGATCTGGTGTGATGTTGTACCTATGGATGCTTGTCATCTTCTCCTTGGAAGACCCTGGCAATATGATCGTCATGCATTATATGATGGTTATTCCAACACCTACTCCTTTGTCAAAGATGGAGTAAAGGTCAAGCTAACTCCCTTACCACCAAGTGAGCTTGATAATGGCACAAAAGAAGCCAAGCCATTGGTGTCCTTAATCACAAAAGAACAATTTAAAGAAGCTGCAGAGGAAATTCAGACCATGAGTTTTATTCTACTGTTCGAGTCAAATGAGGAGACAATCATTCCAGTAGAAATTAAGTAGCTACTTACAGAATTTCCAGATGTTGTTCCAGAGGAAATTCCACCGGGACTACCACCAATGCGAGATATCCAGCATGCTATTGATTTTATTCCTGGAGTAGTCATTCCAAATAGACCAGCCTACAGAATGAGTCCTCAGGAACATGCTGAGATCCAGTGCCAAGTTGAAGGATTATTGAAGAAAGGATTGATACAGGAAAGCATTAGTCCGTGTGCGGTTCCTGCCATCCTAGTACCTAAGAAAGACGGAAGCTGGAGAATGTGTGTTGATAGTCGAGCTGTCAACAAGATTACCATCAAGTATCGGTTTCCGATACCCCGACTTGATGATTTGCTAGATCAGTTACACGGTGCCACTATCTTTTCAAAGATTGATCTTCGAAGTGGTTATCATCAGATCAGACTAAGGCCCGGAGATGAATGGAAGACTGCCTTCAAAACCAGAGATGGCCTTTATGAATGGACTGTTATGCCTTTTGGGTTGTCCAATGCCCCAAGTACATTCATGCGTCTGATGAACCAAGTCCTTCGACCTTTTATTGGTAAATTTGTTGTTGTCTATTTTGATGATATTCTAATCTTCAGTAAGGACAAAGAAGAACATTTAGAGCACCTTCAACAAGTGCTACAGACTCTCCGTGAGCAGAAACTCTATGCCAACTTAAAAAATGTTCTTTCTTAACCAATGAAGTTACTTTTCTTGGTTATATTATCACATCCAAGGCATACGAGTCGACCCAGAAAAGATAGAAGCAATCAACAGTTGGCCCATTCCAAAATCAATCCATGATGTGAGAAGTTTCCATGGATTAGCCTCCTTTTACGAAGATTCATTAAGAACTTTAGCTCGATTCTTACTCACAGATCGTATTAAAGGAGACAAGTTTCAATGGACCGAGGCCGCACGTAAAAGTTTTGATGAACTAAAAAGGCGTTTGACCAAGCACCGGTGTTAGGCCTTCCCAATTTTGATCAAGTATTTGAAGTTAGTGTGATGCTTCCAACACTGGAATTGGTGTTGAAGAAGGTCATCCCATAGCCTTCTTCAGTGAAAAGCTCAACAATGCTAAACTCCGATATTCTACATATGACAAGGAGTTCTATGCAATTGTTCGTGCTTTGCAACATTGGAGCCATTATTTGCTTGAATAAGGAATTCATTCTTTATTCTGATCATGAAGCATTAAAGCATTTGAACTCTCAACAGAAGATTAATCGCAGACATGCTGCTTGGAGTGAGTTTTTACAACCTTACCCTTTTCTGATCAAGCATAAGGCTGGAGTTCAAAATGTCGTTGCGAGATGCCCTCAGCAGACGTTATACTTTGCTTTCCTCATTACTGTAAAAGTCATCGGCTTTGAGACTATCAAGGAACTATATCCAGATGACCCGGATTTTCGAAGTTCGGAATGCCACTGAACTACAATCCTCACAAGATTACTACCGGCATGAAGGATTTTTGTTCAAAGGAAAGACTTTGTGTATTCCTCAATGCTCCTTACGAGAAGCTATCATTTGGGAAGCACATGATGGAGGTTTAGCAGGTCATTTTGGCCGAGATAAAACTGTGGCCTTAGTAAAGGAGAATTTTTATTGGCCAAGACTGGAAAGAGATATAAACTGGCATATTCAAAGATGCAGAATCTGTCACTTGGCTAAGTCTAAAGGCCAAAACACCGGATTGTATATGCCACTTCCAGTTCCAGAATCACCCTGGGAAGATGTTAGCATGGATTTTGTCTTAGGACTACCACGAACTCAGCGTCAGAAGGATTCCATCATGGTAGTGGTAGACAGATTTTCAAAGATGGCCCATTTCATTCCTTGCCAGAAGACCAACGATGCTGTTCAGGTTGCCGATCTATATTTCAAAGAAATTGTTCGTCTTCATGGAATTCCAAAAACCATCACTTCCGACAGAGATGTGAAGTTCTTAAGCCACTTTTGGAGAACCTTATGGAAGAAGATGGGTACTAAACTTCAATTCAGTAGTGCCAGTCATCCCCAGACAGATGGTCAAACAGAATCCATCAACGGGGAAATCTACTTGTTTGTCAAAAATCTAAAGCAAGTGGGATCTTATTCTTGCACAAGTTGAATTTGCTTACAACAATTCGACTAATCAAGCAACTGGAAAATGCCCCTTTGAAGTAGTATATGGCACCCGTCTGCTAAGTCCACTTGACTTGACTCCCTCAGTTGATAAGCAACAATATAGTTCAGATGCATAAAGTAGAGCAAAGGAGATCAAGAAGCTACATGAGCAAGTTCGAGAGCAGGTTCGCAAACAGAATTCAAGGTACAAATCTCGTGACAAACATCGAAAGCGACAAATTTTTAAGGTCGAGATTTGGTATGGATTCACCTACGAAGGAACGGTTTCCAAAACAACCAAATGCTAAGCTGTCCCCAAGAGCTGATGGACCATTCCGAGTCGTGCAAAAAATCAACGACAATGCTTATAAGGTAGAACTACCAGGATCATATGGTGTCTCTGCAACTTTCAACGTCGCTGATCTTTCACCATATTTAGATGATGAGGCGGATCTAAACTCGAGGACGAGTTCTCTCCAACCCGGGGAGTATGAATCAGAAGCTTCCTCTAAAAGCCATGCATGCACCACCACCAACCCCTCCATGTGAAGAGCCAAATTCTTTGACTAAGTTTGGCAAGTTGTTTGAATTTCTTGCAAGTTGTTTTATTGTTTATTTTGCTTCCAACCTGTATCATTATCATTACAGCTTGTATCTCTATCACATTTGGTCCCTAAATTCACTATAAATAGGGCCAAATACTCATGTATGAAGTTTATGAGAAATTGAGTGTTTTGAGTTAGAGAGCTTTTCTCTCTTCTTCCTGAGCCATATCTGCTGCACAATTTCTCTGGAAAACCCTAAAATGTTAAAATAACTGTATATATTGACTCCTGGGGCCAGTGACCTCCATTTATGATAATATCTGCAAATCAATAGATACCTTGTCAACGCAGTTGTCCATACAGATAGACAAGATAACTCCAATCAAAATGACTTCTCTGTCAAATTTGGTAATACAATTAGAGTCACTTTCAAACAAAAATAAATGGAACTGCAACTGAGAAAATTACAACCTCCTTTTATCGCTTTTTATGATTAAGAAATTCCAACTGATTAAATATGGATGCTTCTGACAGAAAATCCCAAAAATGTCCTCAGCGAACTACCAAGGCTTGTGCTCCCGGGGAAACATCTTCAGTTATTTTGTTAGCTTGAATAGTGCTGATAACATTTGCAATATTACCCTGTAAATGGGATATAAGTAAATAATCAAACATCACAGCAAAACCAAGACAGGTGATTATCTTATATAATACAATGGCATTTAATCTTATTTCTCAAAAGCAGAATTTTATGAGCCACAGATGCTGTCATTGACAAAAAAGGCTAACAGAATATCATGTATAAACAATGTCATAATCAACCCAAGTAGAGGAATCAGAAAAGGACTCCTAGGCCTAAAGTCAGATAATTGTGTGCATATGCATCATGGAGGATTAAAGCTTCTTCATCAACAGAACAGGAAATAACATTTGACTGAGAAGGAACAAGTATACACTACGAATTTACCATTGACAAGTATTCCTCAGACTCTAAGGACCATATATCAAGCAAGAAGACTATTCCACTTTTCTCAGAAACCTTGGAGAATATCAATTCAGCAGAAGTAACATCAATGATGCTACTCCAACCACTTTCTCATTGCAATGAATTCTTGAGCTTCCATGCACAGTCTACTAACTTGTGACTTGGCAGCCTGACAATCTAAGATAGTTGTAAATTCATGAATAACGCGTACGCGGTACGCCAAATTCAAAGAAGCACGAAATGATGTACTCGCATATACTGCAATTAATGCATGTACAGACAGAAATAGAGGAAACTAGTCTTGCACTTGGTTTGATAGAAAAAGGAGGCAGCCAGAAATATTATATTCTTAGCATTAAGTTCAAAAATGTTTAAAAAAATTATTTAAAAAAAAAACTTAATCCATCAGCTGCATCCCTCCACTCTTCCATCCAATTTACTAAACAAGTCTTTCTATAATGTACATGACCTCCCTTTCATTTTCACAGCATCAGAGTGTGGACCAAAGCAACTTTCATTTTCACGATAGCTTATTTTTCATATTTTAATTTATAAATGCATGCGTTTTTTCTTTTTTTCTTTTTGAATTTACGGCCAAATAAGTTTTAATAGCCAATTATATTTGATTCATTTACTTTTTCTCTTCCTATGAATTTATAGTATAAATCTTCACACAACATTCATCTTCTCACTTTAGAGATGTCCTCACGACAGCAAATCTACAATTAATTAATTTTAAACTCAAAAAAGTATTGGTTTGTAAAAAAAAAAAAAAAACAACTCAAAAAAGTATAAACTTGTCAAAAAAAAGAAAACAACTCAAAAAATTATTGGCACAAACGAAACAAATTGGTTTTCCTTTCGGTTAGTGGCAGAGTTGATACTCAATTTCATTATTTAACTACATGAAAGATGCGAATAGAGAATTAGAGACACGACTATCTTAATCATATGGCCATGAAAACTTCCCCTTGCCGTGTAGATTGTGATACCTCGAATTGACTGTCAGCCCCGACAGCAACTGCCGATATAATCGCAATCAATATTTAATTTCATGCATGCAGCAAGTTTGGAATGTGAATAATGACAAAATTCTTTAAACAAAATGTCCAAAATATAATTGATTAATCGACTCGAAACTCATGATTTAGCTTTGTTTATGTTCTTTGTTTGAAAGAAAACTACCAACAAAATGCAGGAAAAAAAGAAAAAAGAGAATAAGAAAAGAAGAAGCTCGGAGAGCAGTCCCCAGGATTCTCAAAATCTAAACCTCCAGCAACCAGGAGCGTGATTGGAACATCAAAAGAATGCAAACACATCTGATGCTTTGATACCCAAGACTTTTTCTTCCTTGCAATGTGCCTCTGTAGTCTGCATAGTCACGATCCCTTACTACGGTGCTGTTACTATAGAATTTACTTATCAGTGGCAACTGGCAAGTCACAAGTTTTTTTATTTTCTATCAGCGTAACTTGCAACTTTACGTAGCAAACCTTGACACGTTCAACTAGTAACAGTTGCAATATAACATGGTTGTTATGTTGCAAGTAATATCTGTTACAAGTTACAGGTTATATAAGCAAGTTTTCCTAATTTAACTACAAGAAGAAGAAAAATGAAACCTATAGCTTGCACACAATACACTTTCATGATAAGGCAACTGCACATTCCTATGTCATGTTAGTGGCGTAATTATGGGTGGAGCTTCACAAACAATTTAGATAGATGAATGTTCTCAACGGATCTTTGAGATTTCAACCAGTAACTTGTGCAGGGCTTGAGGCTTTGAGAAAAACGGAGAATGATCAGCACCCTTCAAACGGAAAACCTTTTCTGGGGGACTTGCATTTATCATGTTCTCTTGGAGCGTGATGGGTATGGCATTGTCTTCAAGAGTTTCTATATAAAACCGCCTTACAGATCCATATTTCATATCAGAAACGGAAAGTTTCTCTAAAACTGGTGCAAATGGTATTGGCCTCATCGAGACAGAAGCTAATGCAACATCCTGTATTAAGAGAGCAATCAACAATCAGGGACGGTCAGGGGAAATAGATATAGGCTCTATCCCAAACTATCAAAAAGGAGAGACAGAGACAAAGCTCAGATTCCAAATCACATTATTTTATTATGTAGTAGTCAGTATATTGACAAATACATCCCCTAATGCTAGTAGAGACCATATTTTTTGGTTAAGCAGAGATCCTGACAGCAAGGCCTTCACAAGAGACTTCATTACAATATATACTCTATTTTTAGTGTTATGGTCTGCAAGGGATATTAGCTTCCTTTTGCAGCATAAAGCATAAATATTGCATAAGTCATTTTCCAACATACTCATTAAACTACAGAATTTAATAGACAACATTGTAAACTGTCAATTTGAAATTATGAAGGACTCAAAGCGGTTGCCTGTAATTCAACTAATTGCACAATTTCACTTATCATCTGACTTATATTTTTCATGTGTCAAAACTCTTTGATGAGCAGTTGAGTCCCCAATAATCTAATATCAACAAATTAAATGGTTTACACATAAGGATCCACTCATTGAACGCCAAAGAATAGTTTACACATCTTTATCAGCTCAGAGTGAATAAGAAAAATAGAAATGAAGTAATGATAAGTCACTTTCATAGGCATTGCCATTTTAATTAAAACAGAACAAAAATATTGCCCATGTAGCAGCAGGAGGGGAGGCCTCTGTTTGTTCTCTTACAGAAGGAGGAGGGGAAATTTGGCACCCACAGAGGCAATATTTTTTTAAATTTTACAATATCAAACAGATATCCAATCACTTAGTTTCTCCTTCAAATATACTAAATTCTTCTGGCCCCCAAGATGAACAAGCACTTCAAGAGCACAAATGTAACTTCTGTACCTTACTAAATATTAAAATTTTCATTCATAGACATATCTAAAGCTTATAGAACTCAAGGGTATGTATATTAAAAATAATTTACAAAAAGTGCAAGCATTGCCCCACATACACAAAAATAAACGAGCCCCCTCAAAACAGTAGAATGCTAATTTTTTTTTTTTATAAAAGATGTTTTCGTGTATATTAAAACTTACTTTGGTGGGACATAGGTTGAATAACAAATCCCTCAACAGTGACTTGTCCAGATCAAAAGAAGTAGGAGGACGATCATTCCCATTGGCATACAAAAAAATCTGAGCCTGCTGCATAAGATCATTTGAACCTGCCTGGAACATATAGCCACGATCAAATCATCATTAAAAGGATAGAAGAATTCTTCATTTATAAAAAATGTAACTGCATTGCATATGACCATTAGAAATTATATAATAATTATGATGCCCTCTTTCTCTGTTTTCAACTCATCCCTTCTAAAATGTAAACATTCTTCTCCAATGGAGTGCGATATTACAATTTTACCTAGACACTTATGAAGATAGTAAGTTCATCAGTTTAGCAAAAAGTTAATGCAAATTATGCACAAGCATCCAGCCATAAAGCAAGTGTATAACTGGCAAATAACTTTTCAACTTTCAAATGGGTGGATCAGAAAATCTGTAATTTTGATGAATCATAGAAACTTCTCAACACAAACCACCTAATAGAATTGAGGCAAAATGACTGTGTGCATCAAATGCATTGCCTATTGCAATGCTACTCGTAGGCATGCCCAAAGAGATAATTAAAAATACTGGGAGTGGAATGTTTAGGAAGGATTCAATCAAGTATCTGTTCATAGGTTGTTAGTTCAAACTACTGTAATAAAATTCAGAATAATAAAATAACTACCATTACTCCCAGTCCCCATCACCTCACCTCCCCTTTTTCTTTCAAGCTAAATTTTGATTGATAGAGCTTCTCAGATTTCAGATCACAGAACAAGTGAAAATTAAGATATGTCAATATTAATGCTAGCAGGAGATGGAAAACCTGTTGAGAAATGATATCAAGAGTACTTTGTCCCCTAGTCAGCATTGCTGCAGCAATAAAGACAGCCTTGGAAATCTTGAGAGGAAACAACTCCATGGCATACGATATACATGCCCCACCAAAATCATGTCCAACCAAGATCACCTGCATAAGAACCAGAAAGAAAGTATGAAATACATCCAAGGAATATTCTGCAGAGAGCTTATTCTCAGAAGTAGATTTTGTACTACCAAACATCACACCCTAGCACGCAACAATGCCAAATGGCCCAATAATAAATCATCAGTGTCCTCATAGGAGTGTATTGATGGTGAAACATTTAAAACATTTGACACAGATTTTCACTAGTCTGATTTAAATAGAACAAACACAACCTATAGTCTGTTTTCAAATACAATCAGTTCCATCTGTATCAAGCAAAATTGATTCTTTTAACCCTTAGCAAAATACAGAATAAAACTAAGACTACTGCAATCCTGTTAAGAATGTCACCACATATCCTAAGCAGTTTCAAGAAAGCTATACTATTTTTTGCTGAATAGAAGAATTCAAGCAAACCATAATCCCAATTGCCTGTATTCATATATATTCAGAAGTAAATAAGATCAATCACATAACTTTTCCTTTGCTATTCAACCATGATTGAGGTAATGCACGGATACAGGTATGGGTATCGGATACGACACAAATACGGTACGAGGATACGACTTTTGTTAAAAATTCAAACAAACATTTATCAAAGTATCCGAGTATCTAGTATGGTATTGGGTACGTATCCAACACGGGTACAACAGACATTATGAAGTACCCGTGCTTCTTTACGTCTTTTGAAATTATAGAAATTGTATAATTATTTTCATTTCAATCCTAATCATTCTTAATTTTCTCAACACATTTTTTCTCCGAATTCAATTACTTTGCTTTTTGGCTATTTGGCTCTTTTTTTTTTTTTTGTCTTCATATATTTTTCCAGAATTAAATAAAGTTTCTCTTATCTTGAACTACAATATGACATATAGGCTGTCTTTAGTGATGGGCATCTCCATTCCTTAACTTTTCTTTTGTGGCCATTCATCTATGTTGACACCACTCAAAACTCCACTATGACCAATTACACATAATTTTACATTTTCATCAGAAAAAAGATATAGAACCAGGGTACATACTACATACTGCAGGAGAGAGAGAGAGAGAGAGAGAAGACAAGTCACAAAAACCATACACTTGAAAATAAGCTGGCAATGATTGAAACAGAACCTATATGCTAAATGCCATGCATCCTACCTCCCCCACTGAAATACTTGAACACAGCCAATGGAGATATATATAATAAAGATATAACAATCCATCAGTTATAAAGTCGGAAAGCAATAAAATAATCACCTTTTCGCCTTCGGAAAGTTTGTCAAGAAAGTCAATAAGTGGCTTCACGTATTGTGACAGACTTGTAATGTTGTTTGTATCAAATGAATGAACTCCAGAACCAGTTAAATCTATGGCAGCTACTTTATAACCACCTTCTTCTAGAAGTGCTATAGTTTTGTACCAACACCAGGCCCCAAAGCCACCTCCATGAACAAGGACAAAATGATTGGTCTCAAGATCATCAACCTTTATACCCTGTCAAATTGAAAATCTGCATATGTAAGCTAAAGAAAACACAGCTATAAAGATGACAGAGAAAGTATAAAATGAAGAACTCTTAATATTTGAATTAAAAACAAATAATGTGCTGCCATTTTAACCCTCTAACTTGCAAAGATAACATGAAAATATTAACCACATACTAGTATTTGCCATAGTAACAAAAGAAAAAAAAAACCTGATTCCTGTTTTATGCAAACACCATACCAAAATCAATGAAGCAGGGCAATTTTAATATAATTTTTAATTAAGAAAATGACACTACATTGACAGCCTCAAGTTAGAAAGAACAGTACTGGATCCATCTGAATTTCAAGGTAATTTTAGAAACCCTGATATCTCTGTTGTGAAAAGAAAGAAGCAAAACTAGATTACTTTCAAAGCTACACCCAACTTTTAGTAACAAAAACACTTCAAAAGCTCAAACGTCACCTCCTTCACATGCCCTCCAATTATTCAAGACTCAAACACATTATTTTTAAAAAAACTCTAATTTATGTACCTATAGTACTTCCCACCCATGTTATTATGCTTTAACACGTGCCTGTACAAGTTCAATTGCCTCTTGAACTAATGGTAGTGGATGTAAATCAAATAAAACAAGTTATTTTATTTCTCAACACAACACTGTTCTGATGTAAGTCTAAGAAACCTGATCGTCACAGACCAATCATCCCAGAATTCTTTCATTTTCTTCAACATCTTATTTAGTTTTCCAATATCTAAGAAACTATATCATCATACAAAACCCATCCAGTAATTATTTTAAGGCCTCAATTTAAACAAAAAAATGCAAGTTTGTCGTAAGAAACAAAAACCGACAAAAAAAAAATTGGCTTCATCTCACTTCAGCGCCCATGAAAGCAAACCAGATATAGAAAGAAAATGATAATCACAAGACAAAAATCCAATCACTCAAAAGTTGAATAAATTATCAAATTTTCCAAAATCACTTGATATATGTATAATAAACCAAATCAACCAAAGAATAACTGAAAAAAAAATCATGTGATGACACTTTTTCTTCTTTCAAATTAAGGCCATGATCAAGTTCCATCATTTACTACAAATCCACAAAAAAGAACCATGAAAGCAAAGTACCTGATTAACGAACTGATGAGGCTGGAGAAGAGGGTCAGTGAGAGACCTCGCCCTGGAACTCGAACTCCTGGGCAATGCGTTCTTCTTGGAGGAGGAGGACCCATTGGGGTACCGGAGGGAACTGGACCGATCGAACTGCAGGGAACCGTTCTGCTGCTGGTGCTGCCTGAAGAGGATGGCGGCGGCTATGGCCTGCTCGCGAATCGCGGCGTCGTCGAGCTTCTCTTTGCGCGAGCGGGACCAGCGATTGCTGGAAGCGGAGAGTGGCGGCGCGTTGGAGGAACGCTTCTTGGTGGTGGGTGGCTGTGGCTTGGGTTTGAGGAGAGCGCAGAGATTGCCCATTGGCTTTGGTTTCGGTATTGGTGATGGCGCATGCAAAGGAAGACTATGAAGAGGGAAAGTTTTGTGGGGTTGAACAAGGAAGGTTCAGGTGAAGTTGGGAGTTGGCAGCAACAGATATATAGAGAGAGAGAGAGAGAGAGACTGCGTGGTGTTGTTTATACGGCAGCCAGTTGCGAAACTAAGAAAAAACATTTGACGTACGTTTCAAAATACGTGTACATTAAAATAAGGAAAATATTCATCTTACCGCAAATATTACCATAAAATTTCTAACACTTTGGTATTATTTATAGGATTAACTTGTAAATAGTATTAAATCAGTTTTCTATTTTTTTTTTGTATATATTTATTAATCAATTTTTTATGTTGTTAACTACTTTTTTGTTTTTCGTTAATCAATTTTTTTCACGAACATAGAAACTATGTAATAAAATCTTGTATTATTAACTAACTTCTGTACGTAATTAACCACTTTTTTATTCTTCATTAACCAACTTTTTTTCTATGCTCGTGAAAAAAGTTAGTTAATGAAAAATAAAAAAGTGGTTAATTACGTACAGAAGTTGATTAATGACACAAAATTTTACCACATGATTTCTATGTTCGTGAAAAAGTTGGTTAACGAAGAACAAAAAAGTAGTTAACGACGTAGAGAAGTTGGTTAATGGATATACACTTAAAAAAAAACAGAAGCTTGATTTGATATTGTTTATGGATAGATCCCATGAACAGTATCGAGTGTGAAAAGTGTGGGTACTGTATGCAATAGGAATATCATTGTTGTTAAAATAACGGGGGGAATATTGACACATACTATTACTAATCGACAACTCTTCACTAACAATTTATTATTTTGACATCTTAAATTACCATCATTATATACTTTTATTTTATTAAAGTCAAACGTTAATTAAGTATATTAAATTTTTTCAAACTTAAATTTTTGTATTTAGTAAAAAATTAATTTTTAGGATTCAATTTTGTTTCATTTTAAATGATACATTATCATTTAATTTTATATTATCTTCAAATTAATTTAATTATGATAATAATTATTTTATAAGTTAAATTATTTTAATAATATAATAATACATGATTTGATAAGAATGTAAATTTTTTTACAATAATAATTAATCAAATCTAAGCTATGATTTTTAAGTATAATTAAGATGAACTAATATCAAGTCAAATTTGATTTTAATTTATTTTCATTATAAAATAATATGGGAAAAAATATTTACATAAAATTTGGTCATACATATATCACACAAAGATAAAGATAACCATTGATTTCCATTATCGAACAAGAGAGAGAAAAAAATGAATAAGTGAGATAAGGTCTGTGTAATTTTTGTAAGGGAGAGTCTATATCAGTAATAGGACTAAAACAATATATGTATGATAACTCTATGAAATATAGTTAGTACACAAACATTTTATGATGCATTCATAGGCTAGATCCTTGAGTTTTATCTTATTTTTAGTATATATTTGACTAATTCAATATTTATTTACTTACAGGAGCTTGCAAAGTAGCACGGGGTGCGTAAAGATGCAAGAGGAGTGAGGACGGGAGAAATTCCTTCTAAAAACAAGGGAGGTCGCGACACTTCCTCACTAGAGCCGCGACCTCCAACTCTCAGGAGGTCAATAAACATTGTCCAAAGAGCAGGGAGTCGTGGCATTCCCAAGCTTTGTGTCACGACTCCTCATAAAAGACCTAGAGATGTATTTTTTTTTACTTAGTGCCGCGGCTTCCATAGATTTGTGCCGCGGCACACCTCCTCGTGATGGCTCAGTAACGTGATTTTAATCACTAAGTGTCGCGGCTTCTAGAGCTCTTGTGTCGCGTCACTCCTATTCGTATCACACATCGTTGATTTACATTGGGGAAATTGGTTTTCTGAGGGAACAGAACAGTTTTGGGATGCAGAACAATATTGGACGCAGGGAGAGCAATTTGGGAGAAAGAAGAGCAAGGTGTGATGAAGAATTAGAAAAACTGGACACAACACCGTACATCCATCAAGACACCTAGTTCTTTCTTTCATCTTCTTTCTTTTTTTTATGATGTCTGTATTGCTACTTCTAGAGATTGCTATCTTTGCAACAATGATGTTCTAATTTTCTTCTCTGGGGTCTAATGAATCTTATTATGTAATATGAATTAATTGTAATTCTTTCTTGTTATCTTAATGCGCATACTTGATTGACCATTATTTGTGTTGTTTTGGTGAACCCATTGAACTAGACATAGGGATTTGGTTGTTGGACCTTGGAATTAGAAATTGTATGTTTAATTAAATTTAATTGTTTGGATGAGTTGATTAGCCAATAAGATAGAAATATACTTATTGGTCATACATAACAAGTATTTGATGTTTGTTTTCAACGCATGAAATTTTGTTAATTCGCATAGAAATATAGTGTTTTGATTAAGTTCCATTGGTTTATAAGGCCATCGAAAGAGTTTTGTAAATGCTTAAACACGTTGGCTAACATAACCAGTTTATAATCAAGAGTAATGAAAAGATTGTATGAAATCAAATAAAATAATAAGTGATGTTAGACTATAGATTCTTAACCCACTGTTTCTTCTTTGCTTATTTTAGGAGCTTTGGAATTGTTTGTTTTAATTCGTTTTACTATTTAATCACGTCAATCAATTCAATGTCCTAGAATAGGGAGTAAGTGATAATTGGTTATTACTTAACATAATATTTTAATAAAGTCTTTGTGGGAACGATTCTTGAATACTCACTTTTATTACTTGTCGACATGTGTGTTTGCGTAATCTAGCTAAATAGACAACAATGTAAAGAGTTTTTTTTAAAAAAAAATTATTAGGAATAAAAGCATGAATATCACATAAGATCAAAAGAATTTGTACTTAACATCGATGTTATAAATTCTCATAAAAAACGGTTCATATTATAGGAATAATAAAAATGGATGTTTAAAACTTTTATTCCTTAAATTATAATTTCATAATAATTATATGTAATGTCCTAATACTAATACCTTAGTATATCCAGAATATACAAGGGTAACTAGTATTAGCCACGTCACTTCTAACTTAAAAACAACATTCTAGATTCATAATAATCTTACACTTTATTATAAAGAGCCAAGAGGGAAAGAAAAGATCATATGTATATACAAACTCAACCTCAAAAGGTCATAGTATACTATATACAACTTTACACAATCCAATGCTAATATTTCACTCTACGAGCATTAGACAAAAGCAAATAAACTAAACTAGTTCATCTGCCTCTTTCTCTTCCCCTCTGAAAAGATCTTGACTTGAATTTATCATGGAAACAACAAACGGGGTGAGAATTCACAACTCTTAGTAATATATTTATAAAACATGACATCATATAAGTCCAGCTGCTTCGAGGAAAAATAAGTTACACACTAACAAGTAGAAAGATGGCAAGAGCAAAAAATTGTTCCTTTCTCTTCTTGAGGCAGAGCATTTATTCATTCATAAACATAGTTTAATTATCACATAATTAACTATTCGCAATGAATAAATCTACTAACAATAGATTATATTTGCAATAAGTACATGAGTCACCACTCATTACTATAGGAATATTCACATACTTACTCTATGCAATATTCACAAAGCAAACTCAAAATCTATATCCATAGTTAACCTCTTTTCAATGATATATAATTGCCCTTACAATTGTAAAATATCATGTTCCTTGGAAAAGTATTTTTCTCACTCCTTTGTCCTTAGTAGAGAGTTTTTCTCACTCATCTATTATGACAATGTGCTTTTCTCACTCCCTTCTCTCAAAAATCCATTCTTGACAAAGATAAAATAATTGCCCATATAATTATTATTGAAATGTAAATGTTTGTGCATACTCATGCCTAAGATATACCCTAAGGTAATAATTATGAAATGTGCTATGATAGTGTTTGTGTAATGTCATAAAACTTGACCATTCCCACGAACCTAGTTCCTTGTATTTCTCTAGGTAGGGAGGGAACATATTACCTCCTTAACCTACCTAGTAGGGAGGAATGTGTTACCTCATTAACCTACTAATGACCCTGGCTTTATGGATGGGAACCCTATTGGGAAGTCTCATATTAAGAATTTAGGATACCTTTCCCAATCAAGGATCAACTCCTAAGATTCCTATTACGATAAGCACCCTGTTTGAGAAATCTCACCTTGAGAATTTAGGATCCCCTTTCTTATCAAGGATCATTTCCTACAATTCTCTGGCCAAATGATTATGCACATCATATAAGGTTACAATACATAGGAATGACATGTGTGTGAAACTATGCAGTATTATATTCAAATCACATATACACACCACATTAACTCATCACAAACTCTACTTCAAACAAGTGAAAGAGCAAAGACTAGAAAACATGCAACTCTGACTCAACTTTATCACATAAAAGAGCAAACTCATGTTTCTAGTATTCTCTTATAGCTCAACTTTAATAAATAAAGGAGCAAAACATTCATAGCACACTTCTTAAACCAAAGCAAGTGTACAACCAAATCAAGTGCATAATTATAACATTTCTCAAGTACATAACATTCATTATATAAGTCACTTCATCAAGTGAACTTAAATAAAACCCTTCATATTAAACAATATGGAACATCATTCATTCAAAACAAGGGTCCACAAAACTATTATCAAGGTTTGGTAACCAAAAGCAACTCAAAACATTCGTATTTTATACTGGATAATCGATTAGAACTATGCTATAATTGATTATCCTTGGCCAACTGTGGCATTTTATAAGTTCATAATCGATTACCTACTCAAGTTAATCGATTATGACTCCTCTATGATACTCTGGAAGAGCACAATAACCAGTTAGCCACTTTGGCTAATCAATTATCATGGTAAAATGGCTATCTGCTAGAACCCAATAATCAGTTAGCCACTTTGACTAATCAATTATCTAGTTACTAAAGTCCTCTGTTAGTGACCAATAACCGATTATCCACATTTGATAATCAGTTATCTGGTGTGTGTTGCACCAGAAAACAGAGCATCACAATAATAATTCTTCCAAATTTTCATCCTTTCCATCAACTTGTCATCAAAACTCATCATGCACATACATTCACACTAATATACAAGTGAAAAACTAACAAGGATCAACCCCAAGGGTTTCTCAAACCAAAACTAAAGGGTTTAAACAACATAACTAAGCCATCAAACCCATAGTTCTATTTTCATGTTTATGAAGATTTCAAGCCAAACCTAAGCTCATCAACAACAACTTGGAGTTGTATTTATACATATACAAATCCATACATGATTATGCTATATTCTCATCAAATCACACTCTATACACATACACCTATGTTTCTATAGAGTTTTATGAAAAACCACATGCAAACCTACTCTATACAACTTTCAAGAAAACAAGGAATGGTAAAGCATAGAGAAAATAGCATAACAACCCCTACCTTGACTCCCCAAAGTGATGGTAGGCTATGGTGCTTCATAGGTTTCCTTTCCTTTTTCCTTTCTTCTCTTCCTTCTTTCCCCTTCCCTTTCTTTCTTTTTCTGTTCTTTCTCTGTTTCCTCAGTTGCTCCAACGTAAGAGTGAGAGAATGAGATGATAACAAAGAAAAAGTAAGATAAGAAAGAGAAAGTCAAAGAAACAGTGGATGGAGCAGTGGAAAGGAAGAAGAAATATCTAATGACTTTGGTAACTAACTGGAAGTATTATATCTCCTAAGGATACTTTAGTCTTCTATTAACAAGTTTTCCAACTTTCATAGGTGCTATAGAAAATCCTAGAACTTCATGTTGTCCTTAAACTCATTTTTCAAAGACTTTCTATACATTATAAACTATCACTTAAGTTCTATTGCTTTTCTTTAAGTTAAATTAAACCTTTGGAATAAAGCTAATAGACTTATAGATATCTACCTTGTCCTATACTCGTTACTAAAAAATTTCCTATCATTTACTTGATATCTTCACAAATTCTCATAATTTTTCAAGATATCTACCAATTTAATTTGACTCTTAAACACTTACCTAGTGTTATTAAAAATATTAAACTAACTTAGTTAATTTTTCAAAATTAACCACATCATATCCTATTTATTTGTGACCTAAAAATTAATTCTTCATATTTATTTGCTTCATCTAAGCAGTTTATGCTACTCTCTGAGCTATTAACAACTATTTTTCACATTAATTGTTATAGCAAAATAGCCAACTAACTTAAAAAGGTTACCAAAGTTAACAGATAACTCATACAAGAGTTACTGAACTTCTATAACCATACTTAAGTTTAACAGGTTAAGGGAGATGTTACATTATACATCATAAAAGATAACTGAAATATAATATATTTTCTATTATAAAAAAAATTAAAATACTAATTTGATATATTGTACTATTAATGATATTTGAAATAGTAAAAAATAGTTGTGCATGTTGTTATGGCTTCACATGAACAAGGTGCAATGAAAAAAGAAAATTGATAAAATTTTAAATAATTATAAGAGTTTGAATACATAAATAAAAATAAAAATAATTAATGTTATAGAATGTGAATAGACAAATAATAATATACTTAATTAAAGTTTAACTTTAATAATATGAAAGTATTTAGGTGAATGTATTTAAGTGAACAATGTTTCCAAATGTGACAGCTCACTGTTTCTAGTGGACTTCTCCTCCATGCTTAGCCTCTTCTTCTCTTCTTCAAGGTTTCCCCCTTCATCCCTTTTTCTCTCAATTTCTGTTTACATGGTTAGTATTAGGATATTGGGGAATAAAGGAGAAGAGGGGTCTTCTATGGAGGTTTTGGATTAGCTACAGTCTCCACCACACCGGCCACGCTGGAGAGGGGCCCCAAGGAGTGCTTATGCCCCCAAAGGGCAAAGGCTTCCTCAAGCTATCGAGCTTTGTGCTCATGGCAGGGGGTTATGCAATACCATAATACAATTATCTCAATATAACTTGGATATTTAAAGATAAATAGTATCAAGTATGTCACTTCCTAACTACACATACAAAATAAATCCATAATAATCTGTATAATCATTATAGAGAGCCAAGAAGGATGAAAAATTTAAATATATACATCAAAGGCATCATAGCAATACATAACTTTTATATAATACAAAGCAATTATAAATATATACAAGCTTCTGTTGGGAATT
The DNA here is from genome assembly GCA_029884605.1 of Ormosia emarginata. Taxonomy (NCBI): domain Eukaryota; kingdom Viridiplantae; phylum Streptophyta; class Magnoliopsida; order Fabales; family Fabaceae; genus Ormosia; species Ormosia emarginata. The sequence continues at coordinate 4,376,160 of JAQQTP010000056.1, read as the reverse complement.
TGCGGATCAAAGTCTCGCAGCGGAATAACAGAATTCCCTCACAGGATCCATGCGAAAAATCTATAATCCGAGGTTTTAAAATTTTACCTCTTGAAGCGTGACAGACACAAGCGAGGTGAATCACCAACACCGTAATAGCGACGATGTTTCTGCGGTATCCACACGAACAGACTTGCAAAAAGGAGTCACGCCTCTGTTTCGTAGTGCTAGTTGCGAAGAGAGGAGAAGAAGACCTCACTATCTCTCACTCACTTTCTCGTAGGTGCGGCTAGGGTTGTGATGTAACCTTGTAGCAGCCCCCTTAGCGACTATTTATAATAGTGTCTGCCTTAAGTGAGTGTGAGCGTAGCAAGGTAAGTGGTGCAACCCTAAACCCATCCGTCATGAGTTAGGCCCACAATTGAATCCGAGTCCAACTTGGATTCGATTACTCCAATTTAATGCTGTTCTAAGTGTGCGACCCTGCGCAGGTTCTCATGACGTTGGTAGTAATATTAAAATCTCATTTTAATATTACAAACAGTGAGCGGTATCTAGCAACACATCACTGCTACCCAAGTAATGAGAATGTCAGTGATTTGACATAACCTATCTGTGACCAATGTTTCCGTGTAGTTTAGTCCCTTTGTCCAGATATCCAAATTGAACACAAGGCATGGAACGTGTCACCCTTGTTTAGTTCAATCTTCAGTTTCCTGATTCCCGAGTAGATATAGTAATGACAAATGAGATCAATATCTCATATTGACTCATTTGAGCATGGCCATGCATTTCATAGTCTCACTCAATCGGGGGCCCGAAGATATCACTCTGTTATGTAGGAGGGACAAATCCCATCTAGGTCACTCACATCCCTCCACATGTATCGCGGTATGTCTAATAACCAACTTTATAATCATCTTGTTACAGATGACGTTTGATGGCATTAAAACACACAACTCCTCATGTAGGAATCGTAGTGATTTCAGGTCAAAGGACCACATACACCATTATCACTATGAGAATTGCTTATGACACTCACGTAACGATCCACGTAGCGTTCTCATGGCGGGTCTGTCCAATACATCATTACTCTAATATGTATCTATGTGTAGACTTGATATCTCATATCCATGACCCGTGAGATGTGGTCATCAGTCTACGCACATACTAGTCTCAAAGCATTATTGTTGTCCTAATTAACAATAATACTTGACTAGGGACATTTAAGAATAGTGTTTTATCCAATAGGATCTCACGATCAAGTCATCCACTTGATGTCCTATGGTATCAAATTTACTATTCTAAGGACTTTATCATGTTTACCAAAAAAAAAGAACATAATAAATGAAATGCCTCATATAAAATAGCATAATATAATGTATGTAAATACAAACAAAACGTATTGGCCACTAGGGCATACACCAACAGCTTTGTACCAAAAAGAGTCAAGAAAAACTATCTAGCTCTTCTACTTCTTCTTCTTCTTGGAATAAGCTTTACTTGGATTTATCACAGAAACAAATAAACGGGGTGAGAAATTACATTTCTTAGTAATCAATTTATAAAAAACGTGTCATCATGATAAGTCCAGCATCTTCAAGGGAAAAACAAGTTATACACAAATAACTAGAAAGGAGGCACAAGCCAAAATCATTATTTTCTCTTCCCAAGGCAGACAGTTCAGTTATTCAATAAAATGGTTTAATTTTCACACAACTATCCATTTACAAGGAATAAATTAAACAACAAGAGATTATATTTGCACTAGTACATGAATTACCATTCATTACCATAGGACTATCCTCATACTACTCTATGCAAAATTCTCAAAGAAAATATAACACTTCAATACCAAAGGAACAGATAACTGCTCATACTTTTGTCAAATAGTGCAATGCTTATTATGTAATATGGTTATGCCTAAGAAATTCCCTAAGAGTATGCTTGTGCAAATTTTAGTTTTTGAAAACACATGAGTATTAGCTTATTTCCAAGAACCCGGTTCTCTTGTATCTTTCTGGGTAGGATAGGCAAAACAACCTTTTACACTACCTATTAAAGAATGGACTCAAACTATCTAACCATATCGATAACCCTAACCATTGGAGTGGAGTAAGAACCCCTAGCTCTAGCCAAATGGTTGTGCACACCATATAAGGTCACAATACATAGGAATAGAAAATGTAAAAACATGCAGTGTTATATTCTAAAACAAATACACACTACAATAACCATCACAAGGTCAAATCCAACTAAGTGGAAAGGCAAAATCTAGCAAACAAGGGATTCTAGCTCAACTTTATTACACAAAGGAGCAAAATCAAGTTTCTAGCATTTTCATATAACTCAAACCTTATCACACAAGGAAGTAACTACCATTCATGCATCTTTAGCCCAACTTTCATCGTAAAGGAGCAAACTATGCATAAACATAGGAAAATCATGGCATACAAACCCAATTTAGGGTATACCTAGTGTATTTCACACCAAAACATCACAACTGATATCAAAATGCACTACATGATACCCAAAGACTAGGTTCTAACCTATGACATTCCATCACTTCTTTGGATGCCTAAGGTTTTCTCTAATTTCTCACATATGCAAGGTAGTAATTCCCTCTATGAAATACCCTTAATAGTGCCTCAACACACTTTAAAAGACATATATGAGTAATCTCAACAAGTAGGGAAGTCCATTACATAAAAAACAAGATCCTGACAAAAACTGGCAGTGGCGCCTGGGTGCCACTTTTCCATGCCTAGGCATGGTCTATGCCTTGCTTCCAAACCTATAGCGCTTAGGCGTGGCCCGTTGGCGCCTAAGCACCATGGTCTTTGTTTGTACCTGGACTGAAACTGAATCAGCTATGCCTAGGTGTGCCAAACTGGCGCCTAGGCGCTATACTGCACTAGAAAATTATGTAAAAAACATGACTACTGTGCTATTGGTTTCTAACCAATTTCCAACCTTCCAATATTGGACTCTAAGAGGTTTTCAACTCCATACATGGTCACTAGGATCTAAGAAACTCTCATACAATCTTACAACACATATTCTCATAGAAAATGATCAAAATCAACAATCCACAAAAATCCATTTTTGAAACTCATGGATGTGAAGCTTTAGAGATAATAACAAGTTTCAAACCATCCACCATGTATAAACTAACGCAAGTTGAACCATAAAATAGGCTTACCACAATTTCATCAACTCTAACCATGGAAAAACACACAAAAAAAACCCATTTTCGAAACTCAAACATAATCACAAACATGAAGAGAAAAGATCATAGAATAGAAGATGGAATCAATCACCCCTACCTCAAAGATGTGATGGATGATCAAACCTTGGCTTTCCCCTTTGCTTTCCTCTTCTTTCTTGCCTTTTCCTCCTTGAGCTTTTCTTCCTTTTCTTTTCCCTTTCTCTTCTTTCTCCTTTCTATTTCTTCTTGGCCGAAAGAGAGAATAAGAGAGTAGGTGAGATGAGATGAAATATCAAAGGAAAAAGTCAATAAAAGAGGCTGCTGAAACCGTGGAAAGCTTAAGGCAATTAGATATTTTGCAGCAAACATTATATCTGTTAAGAATACTTGGATTTCACCAAATCAAGTTTCATAACTTCCAAAGGTATTAGAATAAATCCTAGGATTCATCTCAACCCTAGTTTCATCATTACCATAAGTTTCCATATTTGTGTCAAGTCAATCTAGTATTAAAACACTCACTCAGTGTACTTAAAAATACCAAACTAACTCAGTTTATTCTCAAACTTTAAATACAGCTTTTAACATGCATTTTTGACTTAAGAATAAATTCTCCACATTTATTTCCTTTAACCAAGTCATTTATGCCATTATCTGGGTCATTTTAAGTTATTTTTCACTTTCTGTGCTGTAGCAAAGTACCTAAACTAACTCTGAATATCACAAAATTAAATAGGCATGTCAAGCAAGTATTATGCTACTTTAGTAACTATATACGAGACTAACATGTTATAGAGGATGTTACATTTCTCTCCTCCTTTTTAAAATTTTGTCTCCAAAATTGCTTACCTCATATAAATAACTCCGGGCAATCATGCTGCATATGGGACTCCAACTCTCAAGTAGCCTTCTCAAAGCCAGCTTCATCCCAAAGTACCTTCACTAGAGGAATCTGCTTACCTTTAAGCTACTTGACCCCTCTGTCCATGATCCTTATTGGTTGCATCGTATAAGACAAAACATCCCTTAACTGCACATATTCATTTCTTATGACATGTGAAGGATCTAAATTGTACTTCCTAAGTTTTGACACATGAAATACATTGTGAAAGTTTGACAAATGAGGTGGAGCTGTAATTTGGAAGGCTACAAGCCCAATTCTTTTTAGAATTTGGTAGGGACTAATGAAACGAGGATTTAACTTCCATGTTCTCAATGTTCTACTAATTCCTATTGTAGGAGTGACTCTCAAGAAAACATGTTCGCCATCTTGGAACTCTAGAGGTCATCTCTTTCTATCAGCATAGCTTTTCTGCCTACTTTGAGCCATAACCAACCTATCCCTGATAATCTTAATCTGATATGTGGTCTGCTGTACTAACTTTAGTCCTAGGATGGTTTTCTCTCCAACCTCATACCAACATAAAGGGGACCTACACTTCCTACCATAAAGTGCTTCATATGGTGTCATGCCTATACTGGTATGATAACTGTTATTATAGGCAAACTCCACTAAAGGTAAGAACTTATCCTAACTACCATTTTGCTCTAACACACATGCTCTAAGCATATCCTTAAGGTTTTGGATAGTCTTTTCTTTGATCATCTATCTGTGGATGACATGTTGTACTCAAACTAAGTTTTGTCCTAAAAGCTTTTTGTAAGACTCCCCAAAATCTAGATGTAAATATAGGGTCTCTATCAGAAATTATACTAATGGGAATACCATGCAATCTAACTACTCTTGTAGGTACAACTGAGCTAGTCTTTCCAAGGAGTAGTTAGCTCTAATGGGAAAAAAGTAGGCAGATTCGGTTAGTCTATCCACAATAACCCCCAACCGCATCAAACCATGGCTGAGTCTTAGGTAACCCTGTGACCAAACCCATTGTGATATTATCCTATTTTCACTTAGGGATTTCTAAGGACTGTAGAGGTTTAGAGGGTCTCTGGTGTTCTACCTTGACCTTCTGACATGTTAAGCACTTAGACACAAACTCTGCTATGTCCTTCTTCATTCCAAACCACCAAAACATCATCCTCAAATCTTGGTACATCTTAATGGTCCTGGGATGGATGGTGTAATGACTCTTGTGAGCCTCTTTAAGGATCAGTTCCTAGATTCTGGATTCACTTGGAATGCAAAGTCTTTCTCTAAACTTAATCATTCAATCATTCGCCATATTAAACTCTTGTAGGTTTCCTAAGAAGATTTGCTCACTTACATCCCCTAGAGTCTCATCTTCCTTTTGAACTTCTAAGATCTGAGTTCTCAAGTCATTAACTATGTCCACTTTACTCACACAGAGACTATGTGGTAACACGGACACTGCAAGACTTAAATCTCTAAAACTTTCAAGAAGTTTACTCTACTGGATCATCATCTGAGACATATGTAGGGATTTCCTACTTAGTACATCGGCCACTACATTGGACTTACCCGGATGGTACTTTAGCTCAAAGTCATAGTTCTTTAAGAATTCCATCCATCTTCTCTACCTCATGTTAAGTTCTTTTTTATCAAACAAGTACTTTAAACTCTTATGATCACTGAACACCTCAAATTGGACTCCGTATAAGTAATGTCTCCAAACCTTAAAGCAAACATCACCGCAGCTCATTCCAAATCATGAGTAGGGTAGTTCTCCTCATGCAGCTTTAACTGCCTCGATGCATAGGAAACTGCTCTCCTATGTTGCATTAGAACATACCTTAGACTCATATTTGAAGCGTCACAGTACACGTTAATTTTCCAAAGAATCAGGAATTACCAACACTGGTATAGTGATCAACCTCAACTTTAACACTTAGAAACTATTCTCACAACTCTGAGTCCACTCAAAAGTACTACCTTTCCTAGTTAACCTAGTTAAGGGTAGTGATAACTGAGAAAAACCCTTTATGAACCTCCTATAGTACCCTGCCAAGCCTATGAATCTTCTGATCTCAATCATAGTGGTGGGTCTTTCCCATTGTAACACTGCCTCAACATTACTTGAGTCCACTGAAATCCCACCTTGAGAAATCACATGGCCTAAAAACTGCACTTGTTTAAGTCATAATTCACACTTAGATAGCTAGGCAAACAACCTTTTTACTTTAAGGGTTTCCAAAACTACCCTCACGTGTTGCTTATACTCCTCCATTTTCTTAGAATAGATTAGGATGTCATCTATAAACACTACTACAAACTTATCTAGGTAAAGTCTGAAGACCCTATATTGAGGTTCTAAATCGGATAGAGGCAACACCTTCCTAACTTTATCCTAACATTGGCATACATTTGATCTTTCAAGATCGTGAGCAGGCACTTTGAGATGGAGCATTCTGTCGACCTTTTTTTTTCTACATGTTTAATATGCTGGGGTCAATAGGGGGAGACAAACCGGCCTGGATCACCATCAGCAGCTATGTGGGGGAGGAAATGCTTCAAGCTATATGATGAATCCTACAAGGATTTTAAGGAAACATATTTCAAGCTCCAAGGAAGAGGTTACTAAACTCTATTCTTCATTGGCGAAGATCGAATGTCTCGATTCCACTAGCATTGGAATAGGAATTTTCAGTACAAGACCAAGCTTCACACTAAATGGGAGTGGATGACGAAGGTTAAGCATGATGCCTACAACTTCTTCGTCATGGCAACCAAGAGACATGTGAACTTCCAAGCTGATCAATTAGATTCCCAAGGAGGTTGAGGGCCTTCTACATAAGTTCAGCATCCGTGGTGCCGTTTCCCGTTCTTCGTAACTTATGATTCTTGTTGTCATTTAACTATTTTCTTTTTTGACAATTGAAACTTAATGCTCTATTTTCTTCATTTGTTTTGTAGACAACATGATGAACATCGGGGTTGTCAAATTTCTCTGAAATGCTTTGAAGAAATAGAAGTTAGAGGCTGGTAGAGGACGTGTCTTTTCTACTACGTCCTCCAAGGCCATAAAAATAGACTCCGGGCTTCAGACTTCTGTCAGTGGCCTTGTGGGTGGATCAAAGGGGACCACCTCCGGCTCTGGGTCTCTAGCTCTAATGGATAAAGGTTAAAAGTGCAGGGAGAATAAGCAAGCTAGAGAAAGCAGGTTGAAGAGGGTTTAGACCTCGGAGGCCGCAGCACCTACCTCTCCCGCTCCCTCATTCCTAAGGACGTCAACGAGTGTTCTAGCCAGGCAGAGGACTAGAGGGTGATTGATCTTATTAAGGCCTCCCCATCATGCTTGGTGTTGATATAGAGTAAGGCTTTTAATGTCTGAGGTCACTTTGATATCTTTTTCCAAAGGAACGAGGACATTGGGGTGATAAGCCAGAAGTCACACTCTGATCTCCTCGTCTATCTTCAAACCATGCAAACCAATTGTCATCCTTTATCCACTACTTGGAGAGGTCCTTGGACACTAAGAAGATGTCTATTTTGGAGGCAGACAATAGGTTCCTTCAGGAGAAGTTTGCCAAGTTTGAGGTGAAGAGGAAGGAGACGAAGGAACAAATGATTGAGCTGGGTAATCATGTACAAATTTCTTCCTACCAGGCCATAGGGAACGTTAATCATGATGAGACATGGAAAGCCAAGGTCAAGGAATTTGAGGCCAAATCCAAGGAGTCCAACACCCAGGTTAAAGCGCAAAAGACCCAGGTGGAGAACTTAGTGGCTAAAAAGACAAGTCTTGAAGCTCGGGTATCAAAACTTGAAAAGAAGCTTAGGGAGGTCGGAGATTGGGAGGAGGATAGGGCTAAGCTGTTTGCAGAGTGGAACCAGTATCTTGAGAATTGGCAAGCTTCCAATGAGACCTTATTCAAGAATGCCCTTGCGTCGACATCCACCATTAGTGGGTGAAGGAACATTAGAGAAAAGCAAGTAAAGGAACTCCTTAAAGCTGGCTTTATCAGGGAAGTATCCTCCACCACTTGGCTCTCTAATGTTGTTTTGGTTAAGAAATCCTCAAGGAAGTGACGTATATATATGGATTACACAAATCTCAATAAAGCATGCCCTAAGGATCCTTACCCATTACTTAACATAGATAAGATAGTAGATGGATCATCTGGTTATTAATTTTAGTCTTCTATGGGTGCCTATTTATGATACAATCAAATTCCAATGCATCCAAAAAATGAAGAGAAAATAACTTTTATCACTAAGAGATCTAGCTATTATTATAAGGTGATGCCCTTTAGGTTCAAAAACATTGGAGCCACTTACCAGCGCATGATGAATAAGGACTTTGAGGACCAAATCAGCAAGGTGATTGAAGTTTATATTGATAACATGATCGTGAAGACCCCAAATACAGGAGACCATGCAGCCAACATCACATAAATGTTCTCTTATATGAGAAAGCACAATATGAGACTCAACCTAAAGAAGTGTGCATTTGGGTCCAGACTGAAAAATTTCTAGGTTTCATGCTGACTAACAGAGGCATAGAAGCTAACCTTGACAAATGCTAAGTTGTTATCAACGTGCAAAGCCCCAACTCTTTAAAGGAAATCTAGTAGTTAACAAGGCGGATCGCGACATTGATAAGACATGTCTCCAAGTCTGCTCAGAAAGCTTTACCCTTCTTCAAGCTCTTAAAGAAGAGGAAAGACTTCGAGTGGACATCGAAGTATGAGAAAGATTTCCAAAGCTTGAAAACTATACTAGTCAACCCTCCTATCTTGACTAGTGATCGGCGATGTCGCACTCGCCTCAAAATAGACTAGGATTTATGGAATATAGTATAGTGCATAACCTAGGTCATCTCCCAAGGACCAATTCGAATTTCTCAAACATGTTAGAAGTTATCAATAAGTAAGGGGTTTTGTTCATTACAATAACAGAAAACGAATTCAAATTTTGAGAAAATTCAATTAAGGAAACATCAATCCAAGGTCTTCAATCATGTGGCAGAATTAATCATTGTTCAAAGACAACCAATTCTGTTGCTTACACCTCTTGTTAATTCGAATTCAACTAGGTAATCACCTAGAATTTCATCAACTAAAACAGAATCACAATTGCAATTCTTGATTAAGATTGATCCAGGAACAAATTCAGATTAACATAGATTACCAACCGATGATCTATTCTCCATTAGATTCAGATTAATCAACCCTAATTCTAACTTCAATTTCGAAATCATAATCAGAAATCAATTGAAGAAGGAGAAGAGGGAAGAACACAACAGAAATTACAATTTAAACAAGAGAACTCAAAACTCTAACCACAATCATTGAATTCCTTAGATTGATTGGAGCTTTAGCCTTCCATGGCCATTACGAAAATGCAGATCAGAGGGAAAAACGAAAATAGAGAAGATGAAAAGATAATAACTGTTTCTTCAATCTGAAAAGGTAAAACAGAAAACAATCCAAAAAGTGTTTTTCGGATTCTGCTTTAACCTATTTGTAACTGAAATGTCTTCTCAAATTCCTAATCTACCCCTAGCCCAAACTGTAGCCCTCTGAATAAGCTTTCCAGAGACATATCATTTGCCTTATTTGGGCTTAAATTGAGAGAGATAGGCCCAAATTAGTGAGGGAAGGTCCAAGCTTTGTGACAGCAACAATGTCTTAACTTTGAGGCCCAATTTCGCCTTGAATCCAGCCGAATTAGAAAAATTGCATTAGACACCAGATTGTAGATCTTCATCTCAGCTTTCAGGGAACTCCAAGATCATCTAAATAAGATATTTGTAGCCCAAGTTATGACCTGTACAAGACAGAAAGGTCAAAATGAGCTAAAATCCAAAAATTAATGAAGTTTTTACAATTAAGCTCAATGAAGACCAATCATCTAAAACTCATCTACAAACATAATATTGGACACAATTGGCATCAATTAGGCAAAATATAAAGCAATAATGAATGACTCAAAATTGATTGATCAAAATCCCCCACACTTGAACCTTTGCACACCTGGGCAAAATTCAAAATTGAACCAAAAGGGGTTTCACCACAAGAACACAAAATCAACATGTCTTCCAATGAATTGCAAGAATGCAAAGTGGTGATCAAGATTCAAACATCCAAAGTATCAAGGAATCAAGACAAACATGAATATGTCTCTCAACATCTCAAGCAAGCAAGAAGACAAATCGAATCAAATGATGAACCAAAAGTGATAAGATCCTCACTAGGCATACTCTACTCTCAAGTGTTTAAGATTGTATTTACACTCAAGGCACCCATGAAAGCAAGTACTACCATAAGCTGGACAAGTCTCTAATTTTCACCACTTGAAACACATGCAAATAAAGATCAAAAGGACTTTATTCAAGGTTGTAATGGGGCCAAGGCAAGGGAAGGAACAATATGGATATGGCAAGTTAAGCACCCAAGAGAATAAAAGAGCAATGAGAAGGAACTCAAATGACAAGTAATGCACATTTTCTTACTTTGATCACCTTTCCCTTTTGCTTTTACAACCTTACTTGAACCGATTTTTTTTTTTTTTTTATTTTTTTTTTTTCTTTTTATTTTTTATTTTTAATTTTTATTTCATTCTTCCTTTTCTTCTCTCTTTTTTTTTTTATTATTTTTCATTTTTTTATAACCTTGCATGCATATTACACATCAATTTTGTATAACCACCACACTTGAACTATCAACTGCCTACAAGTAAAAGAGCTCCTCAAATGAAATGAACCAATGCTCTCCCATTCCCTAAGGTACGATAAAATCATGGTTTTTCACAAAGGCATAAAATGAGCTAAAGCAAAGAATAGACAATTAGGCTCAAGGGAGGGTAATCAAAGGGAAATGATGCAAGGTTGGCTATTTGGCCAAAGTAGCTTGTAACACCCCAAGAATTCGTATTTTATTTGTTTTGGTCAATTCTGAATTATTTTGAATAATCTGACTTGACTTCTGTGAGTTTTGTAATTTTTGTGATTTTTAGGAATTTTTGAAAGTTTTTGCGTTTTTGATTATTTTAATATTATTTTGGGCGGTATATATATAAGCCTTCGTATTTTATTTCTTTCTCTCAATTCTTAATTATTTTTACTAATCTGATTTGATTTTCATGAGTTTCACAATTAATATGATTTTTGTGAATTTTTATGATATTTTAGATATTTTGAATATTTTATTATATTTTAGATATTTTAAGATATTTTGAATATTTTATTATATTTTAGATATTTTGAGATATTTTTAAGATATTTTAAGATATTTTGAGATATTTTGAGAATATTATATTATATTTTGATATTTTGGTATATTTTGAATATTTAATATATTTCTGATATTTTGGGTTGTGTGTAGGCCCAGGGCGGGCCTGGAAAAATAAAAATTTTTATTAGCCAAAAAGTTTTGTACTGTTGATTCGGAGCCGGGGGAACTTACTAAACCCGAAACCGGAAACAGTTTTTGAAGTTTTATTTTTCCTGCGATTTTATCTGACAAAAAAATCGGGGTATGTTTTATTATCCATTGGATAATATCTTTCTTGAAAAATATCTAGTAGATGATTCAAGACACGAGCCTAGTCACTCACTCTAGAATGTTCTAGACGATGACTCATCGTTGGTGACTCACCTAGGTGACTAGCCTAGTGACTCACATGTTCTAGATAGTTCTAGAAGACGCATCGTCAGCACGCCTAGTCATCGAATGCTTTACACGTGGACCAATGAGGAGCTGGTCAATATTGGTGGTTGTGACTCATCATGAAGGGCCAATAAAAATTCGACACGTGGCGTGACACCTCAGCACTTGTGACTCAGCAGATTCTAGAAGGTTCCAGAAGCGGTGACTCGCCCTATGACTCACCTAATGAGTCACCTATTCCAGAAGCTTCTCTAACGACTCACCAAGCTGACTCAGCATCATGACTCACCATTGGTGACTCAGCTGATGACTCGCCATGCTGACTCACCCATTCTAGAAAATATCTACGCTGACTCATCATGCTGACTCATCGTAGTGAGCCACATATTCTAGAAACTTCTCTTTGATGACTCGCTTTGTGACTCATCAAGGGCAATCAGTAGAAAATCATTAACAATAGTTGCTACCCAACTGGAGCAAGGTAAAAATATATGTATATTTTATTATCTATTAGACAATAAACATTGACTTTATAAACAAGAAATATTGTTCATTGGTTAAAGTATACTAGAAAATATACAACATTCTTGTACCAATAGAAATTGGTCAACAAAAATAAGAACCAATAGGAATCAAGTTAGTAAATATTCAACCAATAAAAATTGGTCAAGAATAATGGCTTGACTCTTTAAGGACCAATAGGAAACAAGCTATTAAACAAATTTGGACTTCTTGAAATTTGTTGGTTCTACGGTGAAGGAGGAGAGCAATTGCTCTAATAGCCAATTCACTTTGTGAAATTCACGTTGGAAGCCTAAAGTGAACACAATGAAGACTAGTCAATATTGATTGCTTTTCTTTGTTGCATTCCATGGCAAAGCAACCTTTTGTGAAGCAAATATTACAATTCAATTCTTACCATCTTTCATTAATTATCCAAGTAAGACAAAGTCAATTTTGGTGGCTCTCCATTTGGTTTCCACGGCTATGCACATTCGGTGAAGGAAAGTGTTTTACAATTAGCTATCTCAATTTATATTCATTCTTCCTATCTCTTAAGTAAAGCTCTCAAATTTTCTTTCTCCTTGTCTTCTTCAATCTCACGGCCTCCCCACCCAATCTCCTTATTTACTCTTCTATAATTCTAAACTATCTTATATCTTGCTTCCTTACTTCATCTCAAGCTACTTTGTAGTTGAAACCTAAGCTTGAATCATCCATTTTCTATCTTGTTCTTCAAAGCTCAAGTTTGAAGCCTTGAAGGTAGGATTCTTTAATCTTAATGTTTCTATCCATTTCAAAGTTCTAATCATGATTTTAATCCATGATTATTTTAGTTTAGAGCCTTAGGTATTAATATTGCATGTTTTCTTTGATTTTCAAGAAACTCTTGGTGGAGAAAGTTTACTTGAAGGAGGCATACGAGGAACTTTGGAGGTTTCTTCAAGAGGTAAGAGGAGATTACCCTCATCAAGCCATGTGTTGGTGGTGAGGAGTGTATGTGTTTGTGGAGAAGAATCCATAAGGATTCATTCACTTGGTTGTTTACTATTTTTTTTTAATTTGGTGATTGATTATGTGTGCAAGCATATCTATAGCTTTAATAATTTGTATGTGTTTTATGATTGCTTTAATATATGGTATGTGTACATAGATGCATGATAATTATTGTAACATACAAATAACATATAAGGATTTGCATGAGTGTTCCAAAGAATACCAAAGGGGCTCACGGCCTCAATAAGAAAAAGAGAACCAAAAAGTTCTCAACCATTTTCTAAAACAATGATTTAATGAATTTAGGTAATACAATGAATTTGACATTGATTTAGAAGATGGAAAATGATCCAAATATCAAATGCAGGGATTTTGGGGGAATTCGACCAATATGTCATATAATGTATATTTAATTTCTAAAATTATTTTCCAAGGTAGATCAAGTAGTTAATTACAAAAGAATTTAATTTCAATAAATTTTTGGGAAATAAAATGGATGAACTTAGTTTTAGAAATTAAAGTTCGAGGATTTTACTATAAATGCGAAATACAGTGAACATTTGAAAAATGCTAACATAGAGCTCACTTGATGTTTTGAAGCACGTTAGTAGTTTTCAAAAGTGTAATTAAATGGTTGTAATATAAACAAAAGAATTTTTAACAGAAAACCTAGAAAACCATTGTTATAGATTTTCTAAGCAAAAATACAGTCAATTTTTGTTAAAATTAGACAAATAAGATAGAAAAGATATCCAATATAATGTATACGGTATGAAAAATATCCTACGTAGTTCAAATGTATTAAATATTATTTTTCATTTATTTAAATAGTGATTTTTAAGGAAAGCAGACAAGAAAATAATTTAAAAATCTTATGCGATTGAAAAAATGTTTGAAAAACAGTACGTGATTTAAAAAACAGTAAAATATATTTATGCGATTTAAAAACGTTTGTAAAAACGACGAAATTTTGAAAATGCGATAAAATTTCTACGCGATTGACGAAAACATCAAGTTTTTACTATCGGGCCAAAGTGGTGGACCCGGACAGATTGTGAAACAGTATTGTCAGGTGAGACATACTGTATATATATGAAATTTGCCAGTGAGGGCATATTCGTAATTTTTTCCATTGAGGGCATATTGAAAATTTTTGTCATTGAGGGCATATTGGTAATTTTTGCCATTGAGGGCATATTGGGAATTTTTGCCATTGAGGGCATATTGGTAATTTTATCATGCATTGAGTTGTGCCAATTTGATTGATAATTGGTGGATTGATTGACGAGGTGAATTACATCGTGTTGTCGGTGTGATAAGCGTAGTGTGGTTCAACCTGAATGAACTTGGAGACATTAGTGTGCGGATTATTCCATTTGTGAACAGTTGGTCGCTCCTCTGGGCCGTGGTAACTGGCAACACACTAATGGACTCGACACGCACTATACTTAATGAAGATCTTGTGAAATCTATTTAGTACAAGCCTGTAGTGACACGACGTTATGACAGTGTGCTACACCACGACATTTTGACAGTGGGCTATAGACGCAATGTGAGATAGCGGAATAGTTATGGGCGGTCGACGGTACTAATAGATTTTGCGGGTCATTCTCTCTGATATCTGTGTCTAGCTCCATGGAGTAGGAATGAGTCTATGTACATTTGTATATGTGATCTGCATCTTAAATGTGGTTATTTATATTCAGTGTTGAGATATTATGTGTGATGTATTAATATGAGTTATTTTGCATGATGTGATTATATGGTTTGTGGTATCAATTGTTATATCTATCATGGTAATGTTATTGCTGTTCATTTTATTATGATATATGCTTATTTGAATTAATTGTAAATTGATAGACTGATTAAAATTGTGATATTTGTGTGTATGGAATGACCTTGTCATTCATATCGTTCTTTGCTACTCTTTGTCTTGGTATTGGTGAAAGGGGATCTCACCTCTTTACTTGTATTGTCACTTGTGTTGTGTTTGTATCGTTAAATTCGTATAGTAGATGGAGCCACTTCTTAGACCTATTGAAGGCAAAATTACGAAAATGGTGACTCGTCGAGGAGTGATCTTCTAAGTTTCAACAAGATGCATTGATGGAGAAACGAAACATGTAGGTTGGGTTTTCTCGTTAGTGTTGTTCTGCGTGCTATTAGTAGTACCACATTGGGTTTGCTATTGTTTCTCTGAGTCTGTAAATTTTATGTTTTAAATTGTGGTTAAGTGTTTTGTGGTATATATGTGTATTAATCAATTCAATTTAAATTTCTATTTTTCTTGTAATTTTTGGTAAGTTTATGTTTCCATGAAAAGAAAGTTTAAAATTCATCTTTTAGAACTCAAAGCTTTTTATAAAATGATTTTCAGATTTTAAGTTTTTAGTAAAAAATGTGATGCCCTATGTAGGGTGTTACATAGCTAAACAAAGAAAGAAGGCCTCAATCATCTCAATACATGCATGTGAACAAGGAGCTTCAAAAAGAATCAAGTCAAGTTCTAGAGTATCAACAATCATGAGTGAGATCACACAAGAAAGAAAAGAGAATGGCGTAATGCAATCCATCCATGTATAAGGTCCAAAATCTCACCAAGGACAAGCCTATCACAAATGATGCAACACTTTAATTCTCAATGCCAGCTTTCTAAACCAAAAATGCAAGAAAAATATTCACATCATGTCAAGAAACCTCTAACTAAGAATGATGAAATTATTCACAACCTGTACAAACCAAGATATTCAATGAAAGGCATGCAAAATATCAAAATGGAAACAAAAACAGAATAAAAACATAAAGAAAATCAAAGAAAATTCAAAAACAAAAAAAATAGAGAAAAAGGAACAGAAATAGAAAAATTCCCTCCCCCACACTTAAATCACACATTGTCCTCAATGGAAACATAAAGCAAAAACAAAAGACAGATATACATGTGAAATAAAAGAGCAAGGGAAGAAAACACCCTTATCATGGTGGGAAGATTTGCACTTGGGGAAAGGTGGGCTTTGCCAAGGAGAGTTCCTCTACAGGTGCTAGGCTTGCAGGGCTTAAGACGGTGGCCATTAACCTTGAAACTCTTATTGGTGGCTGCATGCGAAATCTCCACTGCACCATAAGGAAAGATGCTAGTGACAACAAAAGGACCATCCCACCTAGAACGGAGCTTACCGGGCATGAGTTTAAGGCGAGAGTTGAACAAAAGCACCTTTTGGCCAATGGAGAACTCCTTTCTAGAAATCATCTTATCATGGAAATGCTTAGTCTTTTCCTTATAGATCCTTGAATTCTCATAAGCCTCCAAGTGAAGTTCTTCCAGCTGTTGCAATTGAAGCTTCCTCTCTGAACTTGTTTGGTCAAATGCTAAGTTACAACTCTTCACTGCCCAGTATGCACGATGCTTTATCTCCACCGGAAGGTGACATGGTTTACCAAAGACAACCCTGAAAGGAGACATCCCTATAGGTGTCTTGTAAGTGGTACGATGAGCCCAAAGAGCATCTTCTAACCAGTGGCTCCAATCTTTCCTATTCGGCTACACCATCTTCTCCAAAATCTGCTTGATCTCTCTATTAGAAATCTCGGCCTGCCCGTTAGTTTGGGGATGATATGCAGTAGACACTCAATGCATGACCCCATACTTCCGAAACAAAGCCGCCAAAGTCTGGTTACAGAAATGAGTCCCTTAGTCACTAATGATAGCTCGAGGCACTCCAAATCTGCAAAATATGTTAGACTGGACAAAATCCACAACAACTCGAGCATCATTAGTCCTGGTGGCCTTAGCTTCCACCCATTTAGAAACATAATCAACCGCAAGCACAATATAAGAGAAACCAAAAGAAACAGGGAAAGGGCCCATAAAATCGATACCCCAAACATCAAAAACCTCGCAGAACAGAATGGGCTGCTGGGGCATCTCCTGCCTGCGAGTGATAGCCACTCTTGCTCTCTGGCACTGCTCACAAGTACTGAAAACCTGATATGCATCTTTGAAAATGGTAGGCCAGTAGAATCCAGAATCCAGCACCTTCCTAGCGGTCCGCTGTGGTCCAAAGTGACCTCCAACTGGAGAGGCATGACAGAAATGAAGAACAGACTGGATCTCATGGTCAGGTATGCATCTGGAAATCACCTGGTCACTACAAAATTTCCACAAATATGGATCATCCCACACATAATATTTAGCATCACTCTTAAGTTTAGCTTTCTGTGATCTAGATGCATAAGAAGGAAAAACAGATGCAACCAAGTAATTAACTAAATCAGCAAACTAAGGAGAAAGTGGTGTATCATGCAGCTGCATGAGCTGCTCATATGGGAAGTCATCTCTGATAGGAGAAGGGTCAACAACTCCTTCTATCCTGCTCAAATGATCCGTCACCAAATTCTCTGCGCCACTCCTATCTCTAATCTCTAAATCAAACTCCTGGAGAAGCAGCATCCATCTAATCAATCTCGGCTTTGATTCTGCCTTCTTCAACAAGAATTTTAATGCTGCATGATCAGTAAAAACAACCACTCTAGAGCCAAGCAAATATGATCTAAACTTATCAAGTGCAAATACAATGGCAAACAACTCTTTCTCAGTGGTGGTATAGTTAGCCTGTGCAGCATCTAAAGTCTAAGAAGCATATGAAATGACATGAGGAAGTCTGCCAACTCTTTATGCAAGGACAGCTCCCAATGCGTAGTTAGATGCATCACACATGAGTTCAAAAGGAAGCATCCACAAAGGTGGCTGAATGATGGGAGTGGTGGTCAAAGTTCCTTTGAGGCAATCAAAAGCCTCTCTGTACTTGCCATCAAAATCAAAAACAATATCTTTCTGCAACAAGTTGGACAGCGGAAGGGCCTTTTTGCTGAAATCTTGAATGAACCGCCTGTAGAAACCTGCATGGCCAAGAAAAGAACGAACCTCTTGCACGCAAGAGGGGTAAGGTAACTGGGAAATAACATCAATTTTAGCAGGATCTACTTCTATACCCTTCTGAGAGATGATATGACCTAAGACTATGCCTTGTTCTACCATAAAATGACATTTCTCATAATTAAGAACAAGGTTAGTCTCAATGCACCTATGCAAAACTCTATCCAAACTGTCCAAGCATGCATCAAAGGAGGAACCATAAACAGTAAAATCATCCATAAACACCTCAATGCAATCCTCTAAAAAATCTGTAAAGATACTCACCATGCATCGCTGGAAGGTAACAGGAGCATTGCACAGGCCGAAAGGCATCCTCCTGTAGGCAAAAGTGCTAAAAGGGCAAGTGAAGGTGGTCTTCTCCTGGTCCTCTAGTGCTATATGGATCTGGAAGTACCCCGAAAAGCCATCAAGCAGTAGAAAGACTTTCCAGCCAGGCGCTCAAGCATCTGATCGATAAAGGGCAAAGGAAAATGGTCATTTCTTGTCGCTTGGTTGAGCCGCCTGTAATCAATACAAACTCTCTAGCTACTCTGCACTCTAGTAGGAATCAGCTCATCACAATCATTCTTCACTACTGTGATTCCTGATTTCTTTGGAACCACTTGAACTAGACTCACCCAAGCACTATCTGAGATAGGATAGATGATGCCCTTTGTTGCGTGCTTAGTCACCTCTTTCTTCACCACATCCAGGATCAAAGGGTTGAGTTGCCTCTGTGGTTGTCTCACTGGTTTAGCACCATCATCAAGTAGTATTCTGTGCATGCACATGGAAGGACTAATGCCAGGAAGGTTAGCCAAAGTCCAACCTATAGCTTTCTTATGCTTCCTCAATATTTGCAGTAACCTCTCCTCCTAGTCAGCATGGAGGGCAGTAGAAATGATCACTGGCTTATCCTCCTCTAAGTATGCATACTTAAGGTGCTTTGGGAGTGGCTTAAGCTCCAGTGTAGGCGGCTGCACTACAGATGGAAGGATTCTGGTGGAAGTAGCTGTGTTTACAGCCTGCAATCCAACGAAATCTAATTCAGAGGTACTTACTGTAATCAAACTACTGCATTCTGGCTCCATTAATTCTGCAGCTGCACCACCATTTAATTGATCAGACCCCATATATGTATCAGAATCACCATGTAAATAGGATGCAATCTCAGTACAAACACTGCACATTCCTGAAACAGTACAAGCATCATATGTGTAGGTATCAACAAAATCAGAAAAGAATGGAAGATCATTAGGAAGATCATCAGCAAAGAGCTCAAAAAAGCTATCATCAACTATATCAGCTAGCAAATCTATATGGAAAACTGAATATTCTTCCATGGGGTGCTTCATGGCATCCAAGATGTTAAATCGAACCACATTATCTCCAAACTCCATGGAAAGAGTGCCTGCATGGACATCAATTTTGGTCCTGGCAATTTTGAGGAAAGGTCTACGAAGAATGATGGGAGCCTTACTGGATTCGGATTCTCCATCCATATCCAGAATGTAGAAGTCTGCAGGAAAAATCAAATCATTTACTCTAACAAGGACATCCTCAATGAGTCCAGCAAGGTATGCATTACTCCTGTTTGCCAACTGAATGATGACTCCTGTATTCTGCAAGGATCCAAGAGCAAGAGAGTTGAACACTGACATAGGCATAACATTAATTGAAGCACCTAAATCCAACATGGCATTTTCGAATTTGCTACTGCCTATGGTGCATGGAATAGTAAAAATTCCAGGATCCTTGCATTTTTGGGGTATTGTAAGCTGTATAAGTGCAGACACATTTCTTCCCATGCTGATCTTCTCATTTCCCTTGAGTCTCCTTCTATGAGTACACAAATCCTTAAGAAACTTGGCATATCTTGGAATTTGCTTGATTGCTTCAATGAGAGGAATGTTCACCTCAACCTTCCTAAATGTCTCCAAGATCTCCCTATCTGTGTCAGTCTCATGAGTCTTCTTAAGCTGCAAAACTCTCTGAGGGAATGGTAGTGGGATGGAATGCTCAGCAGTAACTACAGGAATGGGCCAGAATCTGTTTTTTTATTTTTGCTGCTACATGGAATTTCTGGTATGGCTTGCTTCTCCTTATCTAATTCATGTTGCAACCCACAGTTTGGTGCATCGACAGTCTTACCAGATCTTAGAGTGATGGCACTCACATTCCTTGGATTCACCACAGTTTGTGCTGGAAGTTTATCATAATCTTGTGACTGTAATTGGTTCATAGAACTTGCAAGTTGGCCAATCTGATTTTCCAAATTCTGAATGGTAGCTTCTGTCCTCTGCTGGAACTGCAAGTTGTTCACTATCATCTATTTCATCAATTCCTCTAAGGTTGGCTTGGATTTAGGAGGGAAATTATTTGGCTGCTGCATATTTTGCTGCTGCATGAAAGGTGGCTGATATGGTCTGTTGGATCCTGCAGTGGACTGAAAGGGTAGCTGCTGCTGCTGCTGCCTAAATTGAGTAGGGGTAGGCTGTGTAGAGTTATTCCCTCACCTCAGATTGGGATGATTTCTCTAACCTGGGTTATATCTGTTGGAAGACAGATCATAACTCGGTTGTTGCTGCTGCTGAGGCCTATTATTGTAGATGTTTGCTGCATAGGCCTGTGGGGTACCATCAGTGTCAACCTCCTGAAGTGTAGGACAGGAATCTGTGGAATGATCAGCAGAAATACAAATGCCACACACTCTGGCAGGAGCTACTGCAGCAGGTTGCGGATGTTGAGTCACAGCCAATTGCCTCACCAAGGATGCAAGGTCATCAATTTTTTCTTTCCAATTTCCTGTGATCTGCAGCATAAGTTGCTTCAATTTCGTAGACACCTCTACTCAATACCACTAAGTTACTTCTGGTGCCAAACTGTTGGGAATTAGTGGCCATATTCTCAATCAGTGCTCTTGCAGCCATAGGAGTCTTGTCTACCAATGCTCCTCCACTAGCAGCATCAATCATGCTCCTATCCATAGGTAGTAAACCTTCATAAAAATACTGGATCAGTAACTGGTCACTAATCTGATGGTGAGGACAGCTTGCACACATCTTTTTGAACCTTTCCCAGTATTCAGATAATGGTTCTCTGTCAAACTGCCTGATGCCACATATCTCTTTTCGGATTGATGCAACCCTTGATGCTGGAAAGAATTTCTCCAAAAACAGTCTCTTAAGATCATTCCAGCTAGTCACAGATCTCGAATGCAAATAATACAACCAGTCCTTAGCAGCATCCTGTAATGAGAAAGGGAATGCTCTAAGTTTGATGTGATCTTCGGAGATGCCTTGAGGCTTCATGGTAGAACACACAATGTGGAACTCCTTGAGATGCTTATGAGGATCTTCTCCTGCATGACCATTGAACTTAGGCAACAAATGGATTAGTCTAGATTTAAGTTCAAATGGAAGATCAACATCAGGATACTGAATGCATAAAGACTGATATGTAACATCAGGAGCAGCCAGCTCCTTCAAGGTTCTATTATCCATAATCTCAGTATGCTTAGTAGAATCAGAATTGAAGGATGGATCAATGACAGAAAGTGCAGAATCAGAAAATTCAGAAGCAGAATCACTAGTATGATAAGTATGTGAAGAATCACTACTTCCTATATGCTCAGCAAATGCAGAATCAAATCTATTGAACCTATGCAAGGTATGAAAAGTCCTATCTATCTCAGGATCAAAATTATGCAAATAACCAGGATTGGACCTAGTCATATAACTTGCAAAACTCAAAAATAGCAAAACAGCAAAATGGAGTATCCAACACTAGAAATGCCCCAAAATAAATCTATTTGACCTATCAAATGATTTTTAAAAAATATGGGACCACCACACACTTAAAACTACACTAAAATGGAACTAAAAAATGCAATGAAAAATCTTCAAAAAATGAAAAAGTGATCTAAATGAAGGATTTAGGACAAGATAGGGTGTTGCTCATAGCAAAGCTGTGAGCCTTGTGGAGAAGGCCATTTTCCTTCAACCCACCAATTTTCAGCTCAATCGGAGCATGTTTGCTCACCCAAAAATTACAAAAATGCCATTGTCTCACCTAAAATTGCTCAAAAACCCTAGCAAACGATGGATTTTGCCCAAATTATGCAGGACTGATCCAAAGGATCAGTTTGCTTAGAATGATGGTTTACCTTTGGAGACCAAGTTTCAGCTCAAGACTCCATCACAAGTACAGTTCCTGTCTACTAGTACCTTTTTGGATTCAGAAAAATGGGAACAAAGTGAAAGTGGAGGTGAAACTCAAGAATGAAGAAGAGAAATTTCAAATATCAATAATGAAGCATATGGATGATCAAATGCAGCAAAATGACATGCAAAAGCCGAATCTGGTGCAAGGAGACCAATGAAACAGTAACTGCAGCAAGGTTATGAAACAAATCGGGTTATGCAGCTCAGCAGATTATGTAGGAAATTTTGCAGTATATGAATGCGGTATTTGTGCAACAGAAGTATCAATTGTGTTGAGTGAAGCAATGCACATTCACAGGAGTCATGAAATGCAGCAAAAATCCAATGGAATGGTAAACAATCCAATGGAACAATAAAAACGAAAATCCAGTGAACTGCAAATGGAAAGCAACAGATTTATACCAGAATCAAACAATGGTGTGTTGCAGTAGAAAAACACAATTGGAACAACAAAATTCTACAGAAGAGCAAAATTGCACTGCAAATTACCAGAATATGCGAGAAGAACACTCATCGGCAGCACGAATTATGCGGCAGGATCAGTAGCAGAATCAGTGGAAAAAAAAAACAGCAAAATGCACTTAAGGACTTCCAACAAAGTTGATCACGAATGCAGAGAAATTAACAACAATTAGGAACTCCTAAGAAACCGAAAATAGATCCCCAGCAACGGCGCCAAATTTTGATCGGCGATGTCACACTCGCCTCAAAATAGACTAGGATTTATGGAATATAGCATAGTGCATAACCTAGGTCATCTCCCAAGGACCAATTCGGATTTCTCAAGCATGTTAGAAGTTATCAATAAGTAGGGGGTTTTGTTCATTACAATAACAGAAAACGAATTCAAATTTTGAGAAAATTCAATTAAGGAAACACCAATCCAAGGTCTTCAATCATGTGGCAGAATTAATCATTGTTCAAAGACAACCAATTCTGTTGCTTACACCTCTTGTTAATTTGAATTCAACTAGGTAATCACCTAGAATTTCATCAACTAAAATAGAATCACAATCGCAATTCTTGATTAAGATTGATCCAGGAACAAATTCGGATTAACATAGATTACTAACCGATGATCTATTCTCCATTAGATTCAGATTAATCAACCCTAATTCTAACTTCAATTTCGAAATCATAATCAAAAATCAATTGAAGAAGGAGAAGAGGGAAGAACACAACAGAAATTACAATTTAAACAAGAGAACTCAAAACTCTAACCACAATCATTGAATTCCTTAGATTGATTGGAGCTTTAGCCTTCCATGGCCATTACGAAAATACAGATCAGAGGGAAAAACGAAAATAGAGAAGATGAAAAGATAATAACTATTTCTTCAATCTGAAAAGGTAAAACAGAAAACAATCCAAAAAGTGTTTTTCGCATTCTGCTTTAACCTATTTGTAACTGAAAAGTCTTCTCACATTCCTAATCTACCCCTAGCCCAAACTGTAGCCCTCTGAATAAGCTTTCCAGAGACATTTCATTTGCCTTATTTGGGCTTAAATTGAGAGAGATAGGGCTAAATTAGTGAGGGAAGGTCCAAGCTTTATGACAGCAACAGTGTCCTAACTTTGAGGCCCAATTTCTCCTTGAATCCAGCTGAATTAGAAAAATTTCATTAGATACCATATTGTAGATCTTCATCTCAGCTTTCAGGGGAATCCAAGATCATCCAAATACGATATTTGTAGCCCAAGTTATGGCCTGTACAAGACAGAAAGGTCAAAATGAGCTAAAATCCGAAAATTAATGAAGTTTTTACAATTAAGCTCAATGAAGACCAATCATCTAAAACTCATCTACAAACATAATATTGGATACAATTAGCATCAATTAGGCCAAATATAAAGCAATAATGAATGACTCAAAATTAATTGATCAACTAGGTCGGAGGACAATGAAACCATTTTCCTTTATCTCTCGGTAGCAGCAGAAGTAGTTAGTTCAATCCTTGTTAGAGAAACCAGTGAAGGCGAAAAGCCTATATACTTCACTAGCAAAGTTCTATAAGGCCCCGAACTCCATTACCATAAAATATAGAAGTTGGTGTTTGCGCTTCTTGTTTCCACTTGAAGGTTGAGGCTAGTGCCACCCCATTGTCGTGAGAATGAACTAATCAATCAAGCAAGTCCTTCACAAGCCAAAGCTCACAGGAAGGATGATAGCTTGGTATTTTGAGTTGTCAAAGTTCATAATAGAATATGATCCTCACAACCCATCAAAGCGCAGGCCCTATTCGATTTCCTAGTGGAGTTCACACATCCTTCAACACCCGATAACGAAGGGGAATGGGCCATTTATGTAGATGGAGCTTCCAACTCGAAAGGAAATGGTGTTGGTATAATTCTTGAAAACTCCAATAGAGTCGCACTGGAGCAATCCCTTATGTAACACTCTCAATAGCATGTTATACTTGTATATAGTTACATAGGTAGTATATTACTTGCTTAATATGCTTATGTAGTTTGGTGACAAACTGAGTTAGTTTAGTTACTTTGCTGCAACACAAAATGTGTAAAGTAGCTTAAAATGACCTAGATAATGACTTTAAAGGCTAAGTTAAAGGAAATAAATATGGAGAATTTATTTCTAGGTCACAAATGTATGAAATGAGATGTAGTTAAAGTTTTAAGATAAACTGAGTTAGTTTGATATTTTTAAGCATACTGAGAGTGTGTTTTAATATCAGATTAACTTGTAGCAGATATGGTAGTTTATGGAAATGATAAGAATAGGATTGAGATGAATCCTAGGATTTTCCATAATACCTAAGGAGGTTAGGAAAGTTGATTTAGTAATATCAAAGTATTCCTAAGAGATATAATGTTTTAGCACAGAAACTTAAGTTGTAAACTTTGACTTCTCATTCTCTTTTTCTCTCCTATTTCACGGCAGAATGAAGCAAAAACAAAAGGAAAGAAAAGAAAGAATAGAAGAGGGGAAACAGAGGAGAGGAAGAGCAAAGAAAGAAGGAAAGACTAAAGAGGAAGATGAAAGAGAACTCCCAAGCTTGAAGATCATCATCTACACATGAGGTAGGGGTGCTTTACTTCATCATCTCCTTCTCATCTTCATCTTGTTTGTTGGGTATGCTTGATGAGGGTAAATGGGTTTTGAATGATGTTAGAGAGTTTTTGAGGCTTGATTCTTACTTATATAGTTGAAATGAGCATCTTAATAGTATGTTTGAAGCATGGTTAGGAGTTAGGACTTGAGTTTGTCTTTGATTCCTCCAAGAGCTTTAAGTTGAAAAATCGGTATGAATTAGGAGTTTTTGATTCATTCTCATTATGTTTGTGCTTGAATAATTGGTTGAGAGTTACCATAAGATTTGAGTACATATATGATGTTAGTAAATACCTAAGAATTGGTTTAGAGGTGTTAGAAATTGGTTTGGAAACTAATTATGCAGAATTCTGCATTCTGTAGAATTTTCTGGGCAACCAGCACCTAAGCGCTAGAGAGTAGGCACCCAAGTGCCCGCTGGCCAGAGAGTCAACAACATCATATTGCACGATGGGCGCTTAAGCACCAGCTAATGAGTGCCTGAGCGCTAGGGCTTCTGTACCTGAGCGCCAGTCTCCCTGAAAAATAGGGCAATTTCCCTACTAAGCCAGCGCCTAGGTGTTGGGTAGTGGGTGCCTAGGCGCCTAAAGCATAATTCAACAAGATGATTTTTATGGGAAATTGGAGTTCTCTACTTGCTAAGATCCCTTATATATGCCTTGTAAAGTGTGTTGAGATACTAGTAGGGGTATTTCATAAAAGAAATGACTGCATTATATATATGGGAAAGTAGTGAACCTTTGAGCATCCAAGAGTAGTGGAATGCTTTAGATATGTATGTATCTAGGACCATAAGTTTAAAGTAGTGGTCTTTGATATCATGATGAGAAATTAGTAAGCCTTAGTGCAACCAAGAATAGTGGATTTTCTATAGGCAGGTATCTAGTTCCTTAGGCAACATAGTGTTGCATTTGATATCACATATGAGGTGATGATGATAGGAAATTCTAGATATAAGCAATGCTAAGTTCAGTTAGCAATAGTTACTTGTCATAGTGTCTGAGTTACTCCTAAGATAGAAAGTGGAGTTAGAAATGCATGAATGGACTTAATACAAAGTTGAGCATAGAAGTTCATGTCTTTAAGCATTCCTTAAGTTAGGAATTGCATAAAGCAGATATGTGGGATCTTGAGCACACTAGTGTGGTGTGGGATACCACTTGTGGTGTGATAATAAGGCAAGTTAGATACAAGTAACATAAGTATGTTATACTTAACTAGAAATATGGAATATGTTCCTTTATAAGTTAGAAGTAAGCTGAGAGTACATGTTTACTAGAGTTAGTTCTTCACTTGGTTAGAGAGAACCCTGTGATGAGTTAATATAGTAGTTTCGTATGAGTTAAACGTAACACCGCATAGTTTCATGTTACTTGCTAATTCCCAAGTGATGTAATCTTTAATGATGTGCATAATTATATGGCCAAAGGAGAGAGTAGCTTAGTCCAAAAAGGTTCTTTGAACAAGGATTTAGCCCCAGATTCTCAGAGTGTCAGTGTATATAATCATTTGGTCAAGGGAGATAAATGGGAAAGTTCAAAAACTTCTTTTGAATGAGGATTTAGCCCTAACTTCTCGATAATGCCAAGGTTACTAGTTTTATATGGTGGAAATAGTACTCTCACAAGAGTGAGTAAGAATCAGTCCACTTACTACCATGTAGTTTGAAAAGTCAGTCTTCTTAACTACAAACTTAAAATAAAGTGGGGAATATTTAAGTGACACCCACACAATTATACACTTACACAATTACATTGTATTTTATAATTCATCATTCTCGAACATAGCATTCACTCGAGCATATTGCATCCATATTCATTTCTTGCTCCTTGACAATTGTATGGGTGATTGTTTTTACTTCGAATGAGCTAGTTGAGGGTTGTGGATTAGCTTAGCGGATATTTACATAGAGTAAGGAAATGTGATTGTTCTAGTGATATTGAGTAGAGACTCAATGTCTTTATGAATTTATAATCTATTGTTAGTAAGTTCAAATATTAATGTATGCATGATTGGTTTATTATTCAGTATGAATATTACCAATGCTGGTTTTGGAATTATTTTTACTGAGAATATATAATTTCTCATCCCGCTATGTTTCCATGTAAATCCAGGTTAAGACCCATCAATGGGGAATATGTAGAAGCATGAAGACTAGTTTAGTTTTAATGCTTTTAGTAAACAAAGCTTGTATCTTTATTTATATTCGCTTTGAATATGTTTAAAGTTGTATATATAACAAATTGTCCTTTTGAGGCTATGATGTAACTGTTTAGTTTTGAGTCTCCATAATGATTTGTATAAATGTTATGGGTTAGTTTGATGTTAAGTTATAAGTAGCATAGCTAATACTGCTTATCGAAGTATATGTCAGATATACTAAGTTCTCCATATTTATTTCCTTTAATTTACCCTTTAAAGTCATTATCTAAGTCATTTTAAGCTACTTTACACCTTCTCTATTGCAACAAAGTACCTAAACTAACTCAGTTTGTCACTAAACTACATAAGCATGTTAAATAAGTAATATGCTACCAATGTAAACATATACAAGTCTAACATGTTATTGAGGGTGTTACACCTCAAATTTGAGTTTCTAACCTCAAACAATCAAGAAAAATAAGAGGCTATAATAGCAGGACTTCTTATGGCTAAAGATCTTAGAGCGACGAAGGGAAGACTCTATAGTGATTCCTAGCTGGTAACCTCTCAAGTACTAGGGAATTACCAAGCTAAGGATCTTCAACTACAAAAATACTTCATGAAAGTGAAGCACTCATGACGGTGTTCTTCGAGGTCAATGTCAAGGTCGACCATATTCTTAGAGAGCAGAACTTCAAGGTGAACATCTTGTCCAAACTAGAGAGTACGAAAAGCTTTAGGAATAATAGGCCCATAATTTAAGAGACATTACCCACCCCAAGCATCTCGGGTGATAAGGAGGTGATGGCAATCTCAAATGAGGAAAATTATATGAAGCCTAATACGCCTTAGCAAAAATATATGAGGGATATTGTGGCCAACTTTTAGGAGGAAGAGCCTTAGCAAGAAAAGCTCTGCAAGCTAGGTACTTTTAGCCAACTATGACAAGGATGCCATGACCTATGTGCAGAATTATGACAAATGTCAGAAGTATGCTAATATCTAGAACACACCACCTAAAGAGCTCTCCACAATCTCTATGCCTTGGTAATTTTGCAAGTGGGATTTGGATTTGCTGGGACTATTCCCCAAAGCTCCTGGTTAGTTGAAGTATTTGGTAGTAGTTGTTGACTACTTCACCAAGTGGATTGAAGTAGAGCCTTTGGCCACCATCATAGTAGAAAGGGTTAAGAAGTTCTTAAAGAAGCTTATTTATAGGTTTGAGATCACTGAGTCCATTATCACAGATAATGGGACCTAGTTCATAGACAAAAAGGCTTAGGAGATGCTCTAATTTCTATATTAAGCAACATTTCATCTCGGTGGAACACCCTCAAGCTAATGGACAAGCTGAAGTCACCAAATGGGTAATCCTCTGAGGTCTAAAGAGAAGATTAGAAGATGTTAAGGATGAATGGATGGAGAAGTTGGGTCATGTGTTGTGGATATATCAATTCACTTGGCTACTAGCGAAACCCCCTTCATGCTTACTTATGGATGCAAAGCCATGATCCCCGTCGATATTAGAGAATCGAGTTAGAGGAAAGAACACTTCTCTAGTAGCTTTAATGATGGATCATTGAAGGAGGAGCTTGATCTTAGCGAAGAACATCAGAACATGGCCCACATCAAGGAAGTTGCCTGCTGAGATACAATAAATGAGTCTCTCCATGACAATTCAAGGTGGGAGACCTCATCCTCAGAAAGGCCGATATCGAAGGATAAAACATAAAAGATGGAAAGTAGGCTATGAATTGGGAGGGCCCTTACTGGATAACGGAAGTCCTTGAGAAAAGTGCATACAAGTTCGTTGATTTATCAGGTCGAGAACTACCTAGCATGGAGTGCCTCAAACATAAAGAAATATTATAGATGATTTTTTACCAAAACTTTGACTTTGTAAAGAAGAGAAATCCTAATAAATAAAATGAGGAAATTCATTGATATGGCATGTCTCACTCCCAATCTCCCGTGTTCACATTCCCAACTTGGGTGAATTGCTAAAGGGATGTTAGATCCCTAAAGCATCCAAAAAATCAACAAGTATAGGACCATATATCCCAACCTATAATGGACCTCAGATCCCAACTTTGGTGGATTGATAAAGAGATGTTAGACCCCTAAAGCATCCAAAAATTCGCAAGTATAAGACGTTAGAGGCTAGTCTAGGTTCAAGCTCGGACAACAAATTCCAAGGCTTTGGGCCCCAGAATGTGGAATAGAAAAACAGAGTAGAAAATAAACAAAGTAGCTAAGTTTCAAAACAACAATGTAATATAAAGCCCTCAAAATCAGGCAATCCATGTTTATACAAAAAATGAAAAGCCCACGCAGGGGCCAATAATAAGAAATATAGGAGAGAAATTTCAAGTGAGAGGCCTAACCTCTTTAGCAACTGACCCCTCAACATTGTCATTTGGATCTTCAACAGGCTTAGTAGGCTCCTTAGGTTGCTCAGTGTTGACCACAACAACCTCTTTAAACTAGTCGTCATCCACGGTTGGTTGGTCATCCTTTTCATCTGAAGAAGACTCAACAACTGGCACAATCTATCCATCCACCACTATGCTCATATGATCTGCCCCGGTGAACTCCATGATGTTGGGGTAGAGGACGGACACCTGCGCAATGGTGTTCTTAAAGGAGGTCTCGTTTGAAGCTTGCCAACTCTCAAAATATTGTAATCAGCTTCGCCCTCTCCTCCTCTGAGCCTCTGGCCTCACTAAGCTTCTTTTCAAGTTCTGACACCCAAGCTTCAAGACTTGTCTTTTTAGCCACCAAATTCTCCACCTTGGTCTTCAACACTTTAACCTCGATGTCAGACTCACTAGCTTTTTCCTCAAAGTCCCCGGCCTTGGTTTTCCACCTCTTAGAACAATTGATGTTCTCTATGGCTTGGCTAGAGGAAATTTGTACATAATTGCCCAACTTAATCATTTGTTCCTCAATCTTCTTCCTTTCTGCTTTAAACTTAACCAGCTTCTCCTATCGTCTCTCCTGTAGTAGCATGAAGGTTCGCCCCCTCTGGATCTTTGAACATAGTTCTATAGCCATCGACATTGAATCAATGTTTATATTATGTCACAGAGGTCCACATAGTACTCTGTGTTGTGGCTATAGGCATGATAATAATTGCTAAGCTTGGACTTGTATGTCTATCCTCTCATCCTCAAGGGTCTTGGTTTTTTGCAGTCATAGAGGTCTGTATGGTATACCTCTTATAAGATCTTACTTTGAGGAACCCCGATGGGAGTATACTCATCGAATTTTCCCCAAGGTGGCCTTCTTAGGCTATTCTTGGGACCCTTGGATTCGGGCTCCTTATCTTTCCTCTGAGATTTGTCTCCATCCTTATAGGCTTCAATTTTGGCCTGGAGGACCTCCTTCATGTTGATGTACTTCTTAGAGCATTACTTCAGCTCTTCAAAATTCTCTGGGTTCTTTTTGGCCAGCAATTTGGTGAATTCTCCATGCTTGAGTCCACCCTTAATCGCATGCATAGCCATTACATGGTTGAAATCTTGAACCTCAAGGCAGGCCTAGTTAAATCTGTGCATGTAATCACAGAGGGTTTCTATCTTGCCTTTGCCTTATGCGAAACAGGCTTTGAGTGGTTTTAGGCTTAGTTTTACTTGTGTGAAGTGAGTAAGGAAACTTTGCACCAACTCGTTAAACCTGTTGATAGAGTGAGCAGGGAGGGAGGTCAACCATTTCTGGGATGCCTTCTTTAGAGTGGATTGAAAAGCGTAACATTGTATGGGGTTAGATCCCCTCGTTAGCATCATAAAGGCTATGAAGGCATTTAAGTGCTCTTGGGGGTCTGTAGACCCATCGTATGTCTTAATGGTGGGAAGTTTCAAGCCTTTGGGCAGCTGTACTCTTGTTATGAAATCGGAGAATGGATGATTGAAACTATAATGGGCCCTTTGTAGATGCGAGGGGCCAAAAGTGGTGGAAGGTTCTTGTTTTCTTTGCAATTTATAGTCAGCACAGGTTTTCTTGTCAGTGCGAGGCTATACGACATTTCATGCTCTATGATCCACATTTACTTCAACATCATTTTTAGCCACACGCTTCTGGGTTCAATTGAGTTCCTAGAGTATTTCAGTCAGCTGCTGTTGCTATTCGTTGAGCATGGAGAATAACTCTTGGTTAGTAGGTGGTAGGTTTAGTGCTCTCACCTATTAAAAGATTAGAGAGGGAGCATGTTGTTCTTGAATATGTGGTTCCACTCGTTGAACAACGGAACAGAGACTCTGAGAGGAGGTAGGCTTGTCGCGAGGCTAGCAGGCCGTCATAGAGGCCTTCTCTCCATCTCTTTGTTCTTGATTTGTGGATATTCTTTTTCATATGTTATCCATGGTAGAAAGGTGGGAATATCAGTTTATCAGATTCCCATAGATGACGCCAATGTTCTATCCTAAATTGTTGGGCTCCTTGGGCTAGAACCAGCTCACTTCAGTAATCTTCTAGCTTGGAGGCATTGGAGATGAGGGGGTTAGTTACCTGCAAGACACTCTAACACTCAAGCCAATAAGGGTGCAAGTTAGATGCAATGAGTGGGTAAAGATCATGTCCCTCATGGCTACTGTAACTATTTAAAGAGGTGACTATCTTGGGGACTAAGTATTGTACAGGTGCCATAGTGGAAGTTTCCTAGTAACTTCCTAGGCTTGTCTATTAGCCTATGATTGGTTCCATTAGAGGTAATTCCTTTTACCGAGGGAGAAGGGCCATATCTCCTCTAGCTATTGGGCCTAACTATGTTAGGCCTAAATCCCAGTTCAAATTAATAAGTGTTGATGCTTTGGCGGATTTGGGACATCAGCTTGGTTTGGGTGTCCATGTGTTTAATCAAGTATTACTAGTTTTATTGTTTCCTTTATATTATGATCTCCTAGGCACTACTACCATTTGTTATGGACAACCTGGTTAGTTAGTTTTTTAGTCTGGAACTCATTTTATCATTAAAAAAGAATTGCTTTTAATCAGCATTTACGATTGCTAGTTTGACTCTTCATTTTCTTTTTGGCTAAAATGCAAGAAACCCCTTTCAACTACAGTCAATTTAAAAAAATCTCACTATAGTTCAAAACTCAACAACTTGACTCCTTTAACTTATTAAACTATGTATATTGACCCCCTACAAGGGGGATTTTTGCACATGCACAAGGGTTAATTTTACACTACATTGTACAATTTAGTAAATTTAGGGGATTTTTTTAGAACACAAGGAGGTTCCTTGTATTGTAGTTAAACACATAGTAGTTAGAAAGAGGACCACAATGTTGCATAGAAAATGCATCATCTTTGTAGGTTTAGAATGATATTGTTATTATATTGCTGATTCTTATATCATTTCCACTTTACAAAACCACACGTCCAGATACTAAATGAATTACATTGTTGTTAAAAGTCAAGAGTATTTAAAAGGGATCTCTTACACAAAACATTTATGACACAGAAATTTTACAGATTTAATCTCATTCTCTCATTTTCTTTACTTTTTCTCTCCTCCTTTCCCTTTTTTTCCTATGAATCAATGGTGTTGTTTTAACTTCTATGTGTCTTGAGGAAAAAAAATGTGTAAGAATCATTTCTCTAATTAAAATTATGATGTAATTATTTTATGAATTAATATATAAATATGTTGTATCTACTGAGATATGTTTTCAAGTTAACGCTCAAATTAGAGGTCACACCAATATGTAAGTGTATAGTAGAATGTGACATATTGTGTTTCTCGTATTTTTAGATAAGGAGTTTGATTCTATTATGGAGATAATCCCATTATTTTAGGAATTTTGAGAGATTTTATCCATTTTATTCCTTGATATTAGGAAATTTAGTTATATTTTTATCATCTTTTAAAAGATTTGGTAAATATATGGTGGGGCCGAGATAACTACCTTATGAATTTGAGCCTTTCTGACCGTGACGGGCTAAGTCTTGAAATTTTAGTACAGAATAAAATATAATAATAAATTACAAAAAAAAATCTTTTTTAATTACTCAATAAAGCATTGGTGCTTTTAACGCAGAAGTAAAAATACAGGACAAAATTAAGATAGTAACATGGATTATGTATTATTTGTTATGAATATTATTGAAAAAGTGGATATCAAAAAGCTAATACAAAAAATTATTATGATTTGACTAGGATTTGACTATAAAGAAACTTGCATGTATCAAATTGGGGTTTGGTTATAAGAAAACCGGTATAATCTTATTAGGATTTGAATTGATTTTGGTCATCTCACCCTTACTCAATCATGAAAAATAAAATATGGAATAACAAGAACTAAGAAAATTATAATTTTGTAACTAGGCTACATCTCAGCCTTGGAAAAATAAAATTATTCATGATGTAAAAGCTAAAAAGAAAACTCAAGTTAAGAGAATCCATGAAGAAGAAACTGAATTAGAGCCCCTTCGAACTATTTCTCTCTTTCTACAATTCTCCTATGTGATGCTGCACTAATGCTCAGTCTATCTGTTTACTCTACTGTAGCCCGTTCTCTAGTGCGTAGCACACCTAGGCCATTGGCTCTATTTGTAGCTAAACCTCCTTGGTCTCTAAACAATCTTCCTTTCTCTCCAAGTTTTTCATATCCTTAATTTAGATTTGCTAAATCTTCAAGGATACACTTGTTAAGGATAAATATAAATAAAACTAATCTTTATCTTATCAAAATACATGAGCCAAAATATAAACTTGCAATTATCAAAATTAATTAATAATTAAAATTTTAAAATAATATATCAAGCTTAATAAAGAAGAAAAATACCATTTTTAGAAATAATGTGAAAATATAATTAAAATTTGGATTATCAAATACCCCCAAACTTGAGATTTGCTAGTCCTCGAGTAAAAGAGAAGAAAAAAGAAAAATGCATTTGAGACGGCTAGCCTTTGCAACTAAGGCTACGTTTGGTGCATCGTATAGGGAAAATTTGATAATATAAACTAATACTATTAGACTTTATCATGTGTTCGGTATGTCCATCTGATAGGATAGTCAACTATGGTCAAATCTTTTTATCCTACTCTAATGATATAATACTATCCTCTCTATGACCCCCTGATATAACCTGATAGGATTTGTATTCCATCACTATCCTCCACTTTCATACCCAGAAATCAAATAAACCCATCATTCTGCCTTCACCACACCACCCCTATTTCTCCATTTCAACACCATTGTGCCACCATTGTTCTAAACCCAAGCCATCGGTCTGCTTTGAGCCTTTAGATGTCGTACACCACAACCTCTGCAACCCCCCAACAGCCACGTCAGATCTTCCATCACCTCGCTGGAACCAGAACCAGTGACCCATCTGCAAGCCATCAGGCCACACTGTACCAGATCTGGCCAATACTAACCACCTCAGACTAGCTCGTCATCCCCCTCTCACGAACCACCACCTAACTTGCCAAATCTTCATCGTTCTCCGCAGCAACCTTAACCAAGCCCGAACCACGACTCAACTGCCGCTACTCTGCGTTCTGTGTCCAACCAACACTCTAGGACCCTGAATCAAATCTACCACCCAAATCCACTTCGCGCGAACCACCACTGTGCACCCACCATGACCTATCATCGGACAAACACCTCCGTCATAACCCCTTCCCTTTTTTTCCTCTTTTTTGTGTGTCTGTTTCAGAGAAAAGTCTCTTTCTTTCTTTGTATTTATTTTTTTTATTGATAAAAAAAACCAATACTTTTTTACTTGTGTTATTTTCCTGATTGGATTAACTTTGAAAGGTTGGGTTGAATTTTTTGGGTTTGGGTTTTATAGTGGTGAATAAGGTGAAGGGTAGTCTGGTCAAAGTAAATAGTTACATATACTATCAAGTTACTTATACTATGTTCACCAAATGTTTGATAGTATAAAATTTTATCATTTTGTTTATACTATCAAACCTTATCCTATTGTCTTATACTATCATGCCTTATACTATCAAGTGTACCAAACGTAGTCTAAGACTCTTAAAGAAAGCTTCAAGAAGTTTGACATGTCAAAAGCTCTTTAAAGCTTGAAACGGTCGATTATTCAATCATGCATCCATGTTGATTTCATGTAAAAATTATCTATTCAAACTTGCTTTCAAAAAGTAGTCCCACGAATTAACTTGCTCTTTTAAAGAACACATGTATACTTAGCAACTCCTAAACACCTCTCAAAAGTCAAATATGCAAAATTGCTACTAAATTCCCTACTAATTTCAAGTTCACACTTCATCAAGGATCAATAGGATTCCTTTAAGTACTTTTTTATTTTTTTCCTTTCTAGTTTTTCCCCGATGTAGATATAGACTTGGCAAGTGCTCAAATTCATAATTGTGCACCTATCCACACATCACAGACTCTTGCTAATGGATTCAAATTCATGATCCTGCGTCTTATCCATACATCAAGAACTCTTATCTCTACCCAATCCATACTCTTTGCTTTTTCAACTTTCACCATCTCCAAACTTATTTTCTTGTATGTACTTGAGTGAATCAATTTTTTTTTTCTTTTTACCTAAATTTCCTTTACTTAGTGCTTCTTAGAACTTTGCTTCAAAAAGAGTAGAAAAGTTGTCTAATGACTAGGGAGACAACTAGAAAAATACATCATACACATATGTTAACTCAGTAACTCAAATTCAATGAAACAAATTTATTGATCACAAGAAAAAAATTGATAATAAAAAAAAATCAAGTAAATATAAATGACAATCATGAATTTTTTACCACTAACATTTCTCTAAACTATTAATAAATCGCAACCTTATTAGCCTTTTTAACGTCTTTCGTTACAAATTGCATTATCTCAAAGAGGTTTTATTTTTTTTATTTTTAGATTTTCTAATTCTTTTATCAGTCAACACTATTTATATCTCTCTACAAAGGCTTTGAATTCAAGAAGGCACTTAAGCTGATTAAAAAAAAACTAAAAGGAAAGGAAATACAAAAATAAAAATAAATCAAATAAAATCAAAGCTAGTTAAAATAAAATAAATAAAATGAAAAGAACAATAAAGCCTGATGGGGAGTGAAGAGCCTCGAAGTGCTTGCATCAACCCCCAAACTTATGTGAACATGGACCATCAAAATGTAAAAGTAAAAGAAAAGAAAGAAAAAAGATGGGAAAACCAAATAAAATAAAACGAACGTGAAATTTTAAAAATGCTTGGGTTGCCTAAGAAGTGATCTAAGTTATAGTCATTAGCTAGAGTTCTTCCTCGGTTAACAATTTTCCAATTGTAAGGATATATTGTCCTTCTCATAGTCATGATCCAAGTAAGGTTTCAAGGGCTACCCATTCATTTTGAAGATTCCTATATTGTCATGTGGGATCTCACTAGGCCATGAGACCTTAAGATAATCAAATTGTGGAGGATCTATATTAAAGTATGAGATATAGGACTCTAAATGGTAGGATATTTCGCTAATAAGTTCTTTCTTAGCCTTAATAGTCCTTGACTTGGTGATGTTTTCTTCAAGTTGAGGCTTAGGATGCTCTTGGATGAAAACTTCACCTCATTTCCCTTCAAAGAAATCCACATATGCACAAGACTTGTAATCACTTGGATGCTTCATAGGCTTGAAGACATTGAATGTCACCTTCTTGTCATTTACCCTTAGGATAAGTTTCCCTTATGGCACATCAATTAGAGCCCCAACAGTATGCAAGAAAGATCTTCTAAGTATCAATGATATTTCATGATCGTACTCCATATCAAGTATAATAAAATCAGCTGGAAAGATAATATTGTCCACCTTCACTAGCACATCCTCCACAATGCCTCATGGATACTAAATTGATCTATTTGCCAATTGAAGAGAAAGCATACTGAGTTTTACTTCTCTAATGCCAAGTTTTTTAAAAGTAGAAAGAGACATCAAATTAATACTAGCACCCAAATTATATAAAACTTTTTCAAAATGCAAATCCCCAATGGTGCAAGGTAAAGTGAAACTCTTTGGATTCTTAAGTTTTGGAGGTAACTTCTTTTACAAAATTACACTACATTCCTCTATGAGAGTGTCACATTCTAATCCTATCTCAAATAAGTATTTTAACTAAAAATTGTTTATCAACATGTTAATTTATGCATCCAAATCATGCAAGTCCTTCTAAAACCATAATATATGGATTTAAACATTTGCTAGTCCTAGTTGTCATGCATGTCCTTCTAGAACAATAATTTTTTAATTAAACGTGTCAATTTCTTTCTCAAAATGCAACCAATATAAGCTTTTAACGAAGAACATTGTTGGCATGATCGATTTAGTGTATATTGTTTGCTTAAATGTTTGAAAAGAAGCATTTCTAGTATGAACTTGCTGCTGACTAAATATTCACTTCAATTTGAAAACTCATCAGTTTGTTTATTGAAGCCCATCATCCTTTGTAGAGCAAGAGCAGTCATTTATCCTTTTTTCCATAAAGTACTACCGGTTGTGGAATATGCCAAGGTAATGTCAGGCCTATTTGTGTTCTTAAATGACTCATTGTTCTAAACCTTGAGCACTGGCCCATTTGTGGTTTGAATTCATTGCTATAATCTTTGAAAAATTACAACATTTACTAAACATAACCATTCTTGGTTCTTAACCTAAATTTTGGAGAAATAGTTCATGACATAGTATCAAAATGATGGTAATTAAGTTGTAAACTCAAGTGCAAGTTGTTTCAAGTAATAAATTCTCGGAAGTTTATAGGGAATTGATAAAAAAAAATTCTTTGAGGTAAGAAAAAGATTTGTCACAAAAATAAAGATGATAAAAGTTGTTCACAAATGAAAAAGGATTTGCTTGGGTTAGGAGATCCACTCTTAGTAATAAATTGAAGGCAAAATTATTTCTTTTTATAACTCAATTGAATCCACACATAATGGAGGTTCCAATCAGAAAATACAACATTCAAAGTTCATTTAAGATTATATATGTAATTATATTATGGTTCCTCTAATTATCCTCTAGCACCAATGATAACAATGTATTTTATTTATTTTATAATCCTCTCACTAGGCTTCTTAATGTTCAATTTGACTTCATTAAGTTAATTTTATCACATTTTATGAAATTGAACTTAATTGGATTATTGAAGAAATTATTGCTTGAATTATCATTAATTTGGGTGATTGGATTCTTAAGTAAAGTGGCCACAATTTGAGTTGCAATTATCTAATTAATGTGATTCTGGTCTTGTTAGAAAGTTAAGATAATTCTCTAATAGTTATTCATTTGATAGCAAAAGCCATATTGATAGCAATATATTTAATTCATTGTATAATCTTCTCACTTGGCTTTTTCAGTAAACTAGCTATAATTTGAGTTACAAATATCTGATGCATGTGATTTTGGTCTTGTTTTAAAGCTAAGACAAATTTCTACAACTTTCATGAAGACCTTAACATAGGGAACACATGTTTTGATAACTCAAAATTGGAGTTGAAGCAAAATCTAGAGTTTTGAACCTGATAACTTGACCTCTATGTACTCATTAGGCTATATCTTGGGTTATAGGAGTTCAAAAATTCTGAAATTTTGATAGTGAAAGGTTAAGACCCATATCTACAACTTTCATAGGAATATAAGAGCCAAATCGGAAGTCTTGAATGCGATATTGGGCTTGGAAATCAGAACAAAGGAGCTGAAGTTGGGCCTGGCCTATGTACAGTAATTGAACCATATCTCAGGCTGTAGGTGGTGGATTTGGATGAAACTAGCGGCTATAGAAACCTAAGACAATTTCCTAGACCTTTTATGAAGACCACTTGATGGGAAAATGACGTATGCCATGAGCTCAGAGTAGAAACATTTCAGAGACAAGAATCTCTATAATTTCAGCTCATTCATCATCATCAAACAACTATTTTGGCATTTACTTCTCATCATCAAAGAACTCCATTGTTTTCTTGTACTCCTTAAGCTCTATAAAAAGGAGCTTGGGTGCTCATTCATATCATCTTTGATCTTAGTTTAATCTATGCTATTGTGTTATTTGTTTATCTTGTAGTTTTCTTTGTTCTAAATTAAAATTATGTTCATCTTTTTCTTCTTCTCTATTTCTTTCTTCTTATCTATGAGTAACTAATTTTTATTTTACTTGGTTGAAAGGGTGAAGCTTTTGGTAATAAGTTAAGGTTAAATTAATTTTCTTCTTATGCTTAAATGATATATTTTTAAGTGATCATTATATGTGTTGTATGTTATTTCCAATCAATTTAGAAATCCTTCTTGTATATTGAAGAACTTGATTCATTGTAGACAAGACATTGGCACAGTGGATGCTTAAGACCATTTAAAAGTGTTGGTGGAAAATTAAAGGAACCATAATATGATTACATATATAATCTTAATTGAACTTTGAATGCTAAATCTTTCGATAGACACTATCTCCAAACTTACTATCACCATTCTTGAAAATTCAACTTAAATTAACTTACCTTCATTATGTATGATTTCAATTGAGTTATTAAAAGAAATAATCTTGTCTTTAATTTATTACCAAGAGTGGATCTCCTAACCCAAGTAAACCATTTTTCATTTATGAACAACTTATATCATCCTTATTATTGTGACAAATATTTTCTTTACCTCAAAGAATTTTTTTTCATCAATTCCTTGTGGATCGACCTCGGACTCCCAAGAATATATTACTTGAAACAACCAACACTTGGGTTTAAAACTTTTAATTACCCATCAAGTTTTTGACGCCGTTGCCGGGAACTTGATTTGAAGTTCTAATATATTGTTGTTCTCTTTCTGTAAGTAAACTCTACCAATAGGTATATTCTTCCTCTACTCTTTTCACTTTTTAATTTATTAACTTACTAATTAACTTACTAATTTACTAACTTATTAATTAACTTTTATATTTATGTCATTTATTTATGTTTTCTAACTTCTAACTTTTATATTTATGTCATTAATTTTTTTTTAATTTATTTATTTATTTATATCATTTATTTACGTTTTTTAATTTTTATTTTATTTTATTTATTTACGATTTCTGACTTACTAACTTGTATATTTTTTTATGTCACTTATTTATGCTTAATTAGTGTCGTAATTCAAATTTTGATCGTTTGGTTAAAATTAATCCTAGTATTTTATATATTGATTTGTTTAAATCACTATCACACACAATTGACATAATGACTGAAATTGAAGGTGCACATGTTGAACATGAAAATCAAACACAATGAGCTAAAAATGAAAGTGTACATGATGAATAGGAAAATTAACCATTGCAAACTATGCGTGCATATTTGTAATCACCTCGAAATTCTAGTCTATCATGTTTTATCATTCCACTCACTGCTAATAATTTTAGATTTAAGTCGGGTATGATTTCTTTACTTCATAATTTCCATGGTTTAGAATCTGAAAGCCCATATTTACATCTAAAAGAATTTTTGGAAGTTTGTATTGCTTTCAATGATCAAAACTACACTGAAGAGATTGTTAAGTTTAAATTGTTTCCTTTTTCTTTGAAAGATAAAACAAAAACTTGGCTTAACGCTTTGAAACCAAGATCAATTAGCATATGGCAAGAAATGAAATGTGAGTTTGTAAAGAAATTTTTTCTAACACATAAAACCAATGCTTTGAAAAAACAAATCCAAAATTTTTCTCAAAATTTAAATGAAGCATATTTTCAATGTTGGGAACATTTTAAAGATTTGTTAAATTCTTGCCCACATCATGGTTTTGAAAAATGACGGACTATAAGCTTCTTTTATGAAGGTTTAACACTTGAAACTAAACAATTTGTGGAAACGATGTGTAATGGCGAGTTTCTTGATAAAGAACCTGAAGAAGCTTTAGATTATTTAAACCATTTAGCTGAAAATTCTCAATCTTGGCATGGTACTAATCCTACTGAAAATTCAATTAGATATAAACTTACAAATACTGGTAAAGGAAAATATCATCTTAGTCAAGAAGAAGATATAAATGCTAGGTACGCTAGTTTGGCTAGAAAAGTTGAATCCATTGAATTAGGGAAAGTAAAAGAAGTCAAATTTGTGCAAAATGAAGAAATTTGTGGCATTTGTGATGAATTAGGACACTTGATAAGTGAATGTTCGAATATTCCTATTTTTAAAGAAGTTCTGCATGAGCAAGTAAATGCAATGAATAATTTTAAAAAATCATTAACCTCTTCTTTTTTAAATTCTTACAATCCAGGATGGAGAAATCACCCGAACTTCAGTTCGAGGAATAATAATCAAGCACAATTTATGCATCCAACGCCTCCTCAGGAACAACAAGATTCTCAAATTCTTAAGGATATACACCTTATGTCCCACCATATAGGAAAAACTTGAAGGAACATTGAATGCATTCATAGAAAAGCAAGAGGTCATTAATAAACAAAACACTCAAACCATGATTAACATAAAAGACACTCTTTCCAAACTTACTTCTGCACTCACCATTCACGAGAAAGAAAAATTTCATTCTCAACCTCAACTGAATCCCAAAGGTTAATATAGTCTAAATGAGGGTAGTTCAGAAAATCAACAAATAAATCAAGTTAATTCTGTGATAACTCTTAGGAGTGAAAAAGTTGTTGAAAAAGAAATTTCTAAACCTTGTGAGAAGGATGGTGAATCAATTCCCCAAGATAAAGAAGAGGTTAATAAGCCATCTAACGAAAATGAGACCAAACTCTCGTCTCATTCACCCCCATTTCCTCAAGCAATAAGCAAACCAAAGAAGTTGTACCACCACTCTGAAAATTTTAAAATTTTTAAACAAGTGAAGGTCAATATTTCGTTGTTAGATGCTATCAAACAGGTTCCTTCTTATGCTAAATTTTTGAAGGACTTGTGCACTGTTAAAAAAAAATTAAATGTGAAAAAGAATGCATTTTTGACCAGACAGGTAAGTTCCATTATTCAAAGCAATAATGTTTTGAAACATAAAGACTCTAGTTGTCCTACAGTTTCATGCATTATTGGAGAACATAAAATTGAATAGGCTTTACTTGATCTTGGTGCTAGTGTCAATTTGCTTCCATATTCAGTTTATCAACAACTCAACCTTGGTGAGTTAAAACCAACTTCTGTAACTCTTCTACTTGCTGATAGATTAATTAAAATTCTAAAAAGAATAGTGGAAGATGAGTTGGTATAAGTTGATAAATTCATTTATCCTGTGAATTTTATTGTCTTAGAAACTGAACCTATGGCTAATAATTCTAAGTCAATTCTTATTATTTTAGGTTGCCCATTTTTAGCAACATCTAATGCTTTGATAAATTGCAGAAATAGACTGATGAAGCTAATATTTAGAAACATGACACTTGAGCTTAATGTTTTCAACATATGCAAGCAACCACATGAAGTCCATGATGAAAATGAGGAAGCTGATAGGATTAAGGCCATTGTAGATGATCATCTTCTAAAAGGGAGTTCTTCTGACCCATTAAAAATTTGTTTAATTAATTCATTTGATTCAGGTACGCAAGTAGATGGTGATATTTCTGAAATATGCTCTTTGCTTGATTGTACACAGCCAATGGAATACAAGGGATGGAAGTCGAGATTTGAAGAGCTACAACCCATGAATGATAATATCCATGAAG
The DNA here is from genome assembly GCA_029884605.1 of Ormosia emarginata. Classification (NCBI taxonomy): domain Eukaryota; kingdom Viridiplantae; phylum Streptophyta; class Magnoliopsida; order Fabales; family Fabaceae; genus Ormosia; species Ormosia emarginata. The sequence continues at coordinate 4,333,007 of JAQQTP010000056.1, read as the reverse complement.
AAGTACCCACACTGGAACTAAAGTCATTACCTGCTGGGTTGAAGTACACATTTTTGGGAGAAGAACAAAGCTTTCCAGTAGTAATTTCATCAATCCTTACTGAAGAACAAGAAGGTATGTTGATAGAAGTACTTAAAAGGCATAAAAGTGCAATTGGATGGACATTAACAGATATAAAAGACATTAATCCATTAATTTGTACACATAAAATACATTTAGAGGATAATGCTAAAACATCACAACAACCTCGAAGAAGATTAAATCCACACATGAAAGAGGTAGTTAGGGCTGAAGTTCTTAAATTACTTGATGTTGGAATTATTTATCCTATTTTCGATAGCCAGTGGGTAAGCCCTACACAAGTTGTGCCTAAAAAATCTGGAATAACAGTGGTTGAAAATAAAAAAGGTGAATTAATACCTATGCGAGTTTCACCTTTACCTTGATTGATCTCTTGGCCTTTGATCTTTCCTTTTTCTTCCTCTCCTCTTCTTCATTCTTTTCTCCTTTTCTCGTTTTCTCTTCTTTCGTTTCTGCCTCTGCCAAACCGTGAGGGAGAGGAGAAAGCTGAGAAATTCTCATCCTTTTAAAAGATGCCATTAGGGGCATTTTAGTCCTTTCATTAAACTTTGTCTCTGCTAAGAATACTTTGATCTTACTAAATCAAGTTTCCTAGCTTCCTTAGATATTAGAATAAATCTTAAGATTTATCTAATTACTAAACTCTTCATTTCTATAAATTTCTATATCTGCACCAAGTCCATTCTGTATTAAAATACTTACTCGATGTGCTTAAAAAGACCAAACGAACTCAGTTTACCTTCAAACTTTAATTGCAACTTTCTTAACTCATTTATAACTTGAAAATAAACTATCCATATTTATTTATCTTAACTGAACCTTTAAAACCATTTTCTAAGTCATTTTAGGCCACTTTCCACATTTTGTGTTGCAACAAAGTGCCTAAACTAACTCAGCTTGCCATGAAACTTCACAGGCATGTCAAACAAGTACTAAGTTACCTCTATAACCTTATACATGTCTAACATGTTCTCGGGGATGTTACATTTCTCTCCTCATTTTTAAAATTTTGTCCCCAAAATTTGGTTTGCCTAATGTAAGATGTCCCATACCACCCACACTAAGCAATTAATACCAAATCTCAAAGAAACAAAACCATACATGTATCTTCTCCTGAACCCGTAGGTTACATTATCTCCTTACCTTGCCAGATGTAAACCATTCCCTAAGCTAAGGGTCTATTATCCAACTATGCTTCTTTCTTTTGCGGATACTCTTTGGCAAAAATGCCTCGGTTGTCCACACTTATAGCACACTGATTTCCCCGCTAAGCAAGGCTTGAAACCATGCTTCCTTTCACACCTCGTGAACTTTTGATTCCCCGTTCCCACTTGAATATGCTTTTCTTGTACTTGTTTTATTGACTGAAGTTGATTGGCTCCCTATACCTTTAATACTCTAGCTGTAATAGCTATCTGGTTTCCTCATTGTATTTGTTGTGATCGTTGTCTACTCCTTCATTGCATTAGTTGTTGTCATGAGTGCTCCTTCCATCTCTGAACCTTCATTTACAGAGTTCTTATCTCCTCGGGTACGCTTTAGTGGTGCTATAGTTTTCCATTCACACAGAACATTCCATATTAAGATGGCCAGTCTTAATATCATGTAACCGTGTAACAATAGCTAAGAATAACCCACCATAAGGCAAGTCATGCAATCCTAAACAAACAACTCAAAGAAAAGAAAAGGATTGCATAACTCATGTAAAACTTCCTATTAAAACTTCTAATCTTTCCTAAGCTAGTCAGTCCATACCCCGGCTCACAGGATGAACTACTCTGATACCAAAATGTAACATCCTAATACCGAAATCCTAGTATATCTGACATATACTTGGATAAACAGTATTAGCTATGCTACTTCTAACTTATTCATAAACTAATCTATAACATTTATACAAATAAATCATTATGGAAAGCATTATGGAAACAATATCCACTTATATACATAACTTTTCACTTGTTTTTCTTTTACATCCTTAATCTCATATACATGAAAATATAAAATCTATCTACTAATCATTAAAATATAACTATACTATTCTTCATCCTTCATCTTCTCTGTGACCTTGAATCTTCAACCTGGATTTACATGGAACACCCGGGGTGAGAATTCATAATTCTCAGTATAAGTGTACCAATACTAGCAGTCGTATAATATTATACAACCAATAAATATCTGAAATAAAATTTTAACTGGCAATTAAATCATTATTTCTTACTCAATCATAACCTCATAAATAAATCTGTATAATCCTTCAAATTTCTATTCTTTACTCTGGGAACATACACATTCTCTCTCTATGTAATGTTCCTAGTATAGCCATAACTTGGACTGCTTCACCTTTAAAAGATAGGACAACTGCCCATACAACTGTCATCAGAAAGTAATAATCAATGATATTGAACCACCGCCCATACAATGGTACAATAACATTGAGCAACCAAACATGAACTATCAATGATATTGATAATCACATATTTTATTCATTAATAAACCCTCATGTTTAGTCAATTGTACTCTCTATTTTCTTAATTGATTGAGTTTGGTCATGATTTGTGAGTTTAGGCTCAATTTGGGCCTAATTGAATTTTTTCAGCATTATTGGGCTTTGACACTATTTCTGTATTTTGGACATAACTTGAGTTCTATATATCTAATAATCATGAATTTTACCTTGTAGGAAAGCTAAGAGGAAACTCTACAACTTAGATGAAAAGCTCGAAGTCAGATGTCTAGTGGGCCTAATTTTGCATGGAAGTCAGAATACAAGTTCAAAGACCCTTTAATGTTGTTTTGGTCATTACTTGAGTTAAAGACCTCCAAATTGCATGGGGTTTGGGCCCAAATGTTCATAACTGACCCAACTTTGTAATTAATAGGTTTTTAATTAGGAAAATCCAAAATAGGGGGTAGTTTATGGGGTTGCAAGTCAGAAACCGAGGCACCCCTCATTTGTCATTTTTTCTTTTCTTCTCTCTAGAACTCTCTTCCTCTTCCTTCTCTCTAATTTGCGTTTTCTTCCGCTTTCTTTTATTTTTCTGAGTTTTCCCCTTCTCATGGAGGGGGTACAACCTTTAGATCAATCCAAGAGATTGAGCATGCTTGGTTGTTAATCTTGAGATTTCGTTTTTAATGCTTAAGTTCATCTATTGATCAAGTTTCTCTTCTTCTTCTTCTTCTTCTTCTCTTTGTTAATTCTGGTTGCTTAATTGGAATTGTCATATGTTAATTGCTTAATTACCATATACAAAGAGATGAAATCAGAAATTAAACAAGACATTAAAGGTGTTTGATGAAATATTTAACTTGGTTGGATCTTGGCTTTTAAATTGATTTCGATTTTGATGAGTGCTTAACTTGTCTAATCTTAATTAATTGAAATCTAGAAGCATTTCTAGTAGAAGATCCATGATCATTGAGAGGATTCTTGATGTGGTCTAAGACGAAGGACTTGATTAATAATTAAATAGACCTTTAGTAATCAAGGATGGATTAAAATCAAGTTTGGACAATTTTCTTGGATTGGTTGCCTTTTTAATTTTGATCAATTCGAATTTTGTTTGCTTAATTTTGTTTGCTTAATTCTGTTTGTTAATTCTACTTCTTAATCTCGCCTAACCTCCCATTTTAAGTTGACTTGATCAAATTGCATTTTATAATCCTTGAGAGATGATCCGGTGTTGCCTCCTATGCTACAAGCCATAGGCGTAACTTAGTTATAATTTTGGTGAGTTCGGTGCTCGTCAGAATTTTAGCACTGTTGCCAGGGATTGTGATCTACAATCTGATCATATTAAGCGCCACTACTGCTACTAAATTCTGGTATATTCTGACTTAACTGCTGCTACTATATTCTGGTATATTCTGATCTGATCTACTACTCTGATTACATTGTGCATTCTGTTGCATTTTGTTGGTTACTTTGGTTACTGTTGCAATTGAATTTTGCTGCTGTGCATTGCATTATGCTCCTCTGCATGGTATGATTTCATGCAACTGCATTGTATAATATCACAGAACTGATCATTTTGCTACAACACTCACACAATTGTCCAATTACTTGTTGCATTGCAATTCTGCTGGTTAGTTACTGTTCCATTGAATTTTGCTACTGTTAGCCACCCTTTTGCTGACCTTATTGCCAATTGCATTGCAAGACCTCACTGTGAGTGTCATTCACTCATTTTGGACGTGTTGGTAGCTGTCTACCACTGTTTTATACCCTGTTAGCACTCTTTCCCTAGTTTGCTGATTCTTTATAGTGAAGGGGAGAAAAAGTGCAATCTGATTAACTCTGATTATGCTGAAACTTGGTCCCCATGGATAAAACATCATTTGGAGCAAAATGATCCTTTTAAAGGATCAGGTACTCAGATTTTAGCCAATTTTCATCATTTGATAAGGTTTTTGGGTAGTTCTGTAATTTCTGGAAAAAAGGCCTAATTTTAGATTGAGATGAGATTTGTTCCCTTGAAGGAAAATGATATTTTAAGCAAGGATTCAATTTTGAAGGCCACTCATTTTTAAGCCAAATTCCATCGTTTAGACCACTTTTTCATTTTTTGAAATATTTTCTTTCCATGGTAATTTTCTAAAAAATCATAGTTTTCATTCTGTAGTGGTCCCATAATTTTTAAAAATCATTTGACATGTTTTTTATTTTTTCTAGTCATTTTTGTAGTGTAGATTTGCATGGTTTTTAGATTTTGGCTTTCTGACACTTTTTAGCCCTGATTGGTTGCATGACTAGGTCTGTCTCTGATAATTTGTTTGATTTTGATCCTGAAATTGATAGAACTTTACATTCATTAATAAGAGCTCGTAGGCTTAGCCAAGTAATTGATTTCTCATTTCATCTTGATATTGCATCTGTCATTGAAGTTGAGAATTTAAGTGATATTGTAACAATGGTTGATAACATGCATAATAGGACTCTTAAAGAGCTTGTTGCCTCTAATGTTACTTATCAACCATTATGCATTCACTATCCTGAGATTGATGCTGACTTTGAGCTAAATTCTGGGCTAGTCCATTTGCTGCCTAAGTTTCATGGACTTTTAGGTGAGGATCCTCATAAGCATCTCAAGGAATTCCATGTTGTACGCTCAACCATGAGACCTCAAGGCATCCATGAAGAGCATATCAAGCTGAGGGCATTTCCCTTCTCCCTTGCTGATGCAGCCAAGGACTGGCTTTACTATCTCTCACCTGGTTCCGTGACTTCCTAGAATGATATGAAGAGGCTGTTTCTAGAGAAATTTTTCCCTGCCTTCAGAGCTGCTGCAATTCAAAAGGACATTTGTGGCATCAAGTAGATTTCTGGTGAAACCTTGCATGAATACTGGGAGAGGTTCAAGAAGTTATGTTCAAGTTACCCACATCACCAAATCAGTGATTAATTGTTGATCCAATACTTTTATGAGGGTCTGATGCTAATGGAGAGAAGCATGATTGATGCTGCCAATCGAAGGGCTTTGGTGGATAAGACCCCTGCTACTGCCAGAGACTTGATAGAAAACATGGCAGATAACACTTAGCAGTTTGGAACTCAAATGATGACCTCAACTAAAGGAGTCAATGAGCTTCAAGTGTCTCATGTAGACCAACAGAGGATGGAACACATATTGGATGAGTTGACATCTTTGGTAAGGCAACTAGCAGTGGCACAGCAACCACCTAAATGGCTGCCACTGCTTGTGGAATTTGTTCTTGTCCATCCCATCCTACTAATGCTTGTCCAACCCTCCAAGAAGAGAATTCTGGCAATCAAGCATATCATGTTGCTGCAGCAGGCATTTTTCCTGGTAGACCCCAATACCAGCAGCCCCAACAGCTAATGTATGATCCATTTTCGAGTACTTATAACCCTGGCTGGAGAAACCATCCCAACTTCAGATATGGGAATTCTGGGCAGCAACAACAGCCTCAGCAACAGCAACAACAGTTTAGATACCAAGCTACAGGCCCTAGTAACAAGTACCAACCACCTACATTTAGGCAAGCACAACCTGTGCTGTCACCCATGCAGCAGCCCCTCTAGCTACCTAGTCCAGCAGCCACTCCAGCCGAGCCATCCTTGGAAGACTTGATGAAACAGATGGCCTCAACCAACATTCAGTTCCAACAGAATGTCAATACCACAATTCAGAACTTACAAACTCCAATTGGACAGCTGGCAACCACTATTAATGAACTGAAAAGTCAATAATCAAGCTAATTGCCTTCACAAACAGTCAATAACCCAAGAGGCAATGTAAGTGCCATTACCTTGAGAAGTGGCAGAGAAGTTGAGGTGCAACCTGAGGTGCAAACTGAGATGCAAACTGAGCAATAACTAGTTCAACATCCAGTTCCACAACATGAGCAGCACCTTGAGCAGAAAATAAGTGGCTCAGACCAAAAATCCGTGGCACAAAAGAATTTTGCAAAAAAATCAGATTTGGTCATTCCTCTACCCTTCCTAAATAGGGTCACACAGTCTAAGCAAGCAGTGCAATCTGACATGGAAAGAGAAGTTTTGGAGACATTTAGGAAGGTGGAAATCAATATCCCCCTCTAGATGCAATCAAACAGATTCCAAAGTATGCCAAATTTCTCAAGGAGTTATGCACTCACAAGAGAAGACTTAAGGGTACAGGGAAGATTAGTATGGACAGAAATGTATCTGCAATGATTCAGCCAAGTATGCTATAGAAATGCAAGGATCCTGGATCATTCACCATTCCTTGCATCATAGGCAGCCAACACTTCACTCATACAATGCTGGATTTGGGAGCCTCCATCAATGTCATGCCCAAATCAGTTTTTGAATCCTTACACATTGGAGAGTTGAAGCCCATTGGAATCATCATTCAGCTAGCAAATCGGAGCACAACTCATCCGGTAGGAGTGCTTGAGGATGTTTTGGTAAGGGTAAATGAGCTAATCTTTCCAGCAGATTTTTACATTCTGAATATGGAAGATGAATTTGCATCTAGCCAGCCACCATTAATTTTAGGTAGACCTTTCTTGAAAACTACTAAGACTAAGATTGATGTGCATGCTGGTACCCTTTCCATGGAATTTGGTGATAACATTATTCAATTCAATATCTTTGATGCCATGAAACATCCATTAGAAGAGCATTCTGTCTTTCATTTAGATGTTACTGATATGTTAGTTGATGATGTGCATTTTGACATGTTTGCTGATTTTCCTGGGATTATGGGATTTCTAGATGGTGTTGTTGTTTCTGCGAAATATGTATGTGTTGTTTCTGAAATGCATGATTCTGTTGTTGATGATTCTGCTGTTCCTGATGTTACTGATTTTGATCAATCCAAATTTAATGCTTCGGATTCTAAGTATGATTTCACTGCTTCTGTTGATCTTGCTCTTTCTGATTCTGCATATACCTGTGTTGATAACTTTGTTACTGATTTTGAATTTCCTGATCCTGCTACATTTGCATGTGTTGATCATGCTGCTGATTCTGCTGATGCTAATTCTACTGTTACTAATGTTGTTTCTGTTGTTTTTGCTATTCTTGCTGACAATAATTCTACTGTCAATAATTTTACTGTAAAAAATTTTGCTATCAATAATTCTGCTATCAATAATTTTGCTGTCAATCATTCTGCTATCAATCATTCTGTTGTCAATAATTTTGCTATCAATAATTTTGTTATAAATAATTCTGCTGTCAATAATTCTGTTGTTGATGTTTTTGTTATTTGCAATTCTGCTATTTGTAATTCTGTTGTTTGTATTTTTGTTGTTCATAATTTTGATTCTATTGTTCATATTTCTGTTGTTACCAATTTTGCTGTTTGTAATTCTGATGTTCTTGATTCTGATGTTCTTAATTCTAGTGTTTCTGCATATGCTTCTGCTGTCCATTCTGATCCATATACTGATCTTACTGTTTCTGATTCTGTTTGTGATAAATCATCTGTTGTTGCTATTGTCGTCCCTGATTCTGTTTTCTTTGGCTGTTCTAAATTTGGTAATTCTGGTTGTTTTGAAAATAATAACTCTGCATGTTCCCCTACTGTTTTGGAAGTTTCTGCAACTAGTTTGATACCTTCCATCCAAAAACCACCCACCCTTGACCTTAAGCCTTTGCCTGAGCATCTGAAGTATGCATATTTGGGGGATGATGAGCAGCTTCCGGTGATTGTGGCCAAGAACCTCCTTGCTGAACAGGAGGTGAGATTGCTGCAAGTTTTGAGACAAAATAAGAGGGCCATCGGATGAACATTGGCAGATATTCCTGGCATTAGCCCTTCCACCTACATGCATAGAATTTTCATTGAAGATAGAGCTAAATCAGTGCGCCAACCCCAGAGGAGACTGAACCCTCTAATTCTGGATATGGTCAAGAAAGAGGTCACCAAACTACTACAAGCTAGTATTATTTGCCCCATCTCTGACAGCACTTGGGTGAGTCCTGTACAGGTCATCCCCAAGAAGTCTGGAGTGACGGTTGTGGCCAACCAGAAGAATGAGTTGATTCCTACTAGAGTGCAGAATAGTTGGTGAGTCTGCATTGATTATAGGCGGCTCAACTAGGCCACTCGGAAAGACCACTACCCTCTGCCCTTCATTGATCAGATGCTGGATCGTTTGGATGGGAAATCCCATTATTGCTTCCTAGATAGATACACTGGATACTTTCAGATTCACATTGCACCTGAGGACCAGGAGAAGACCACATTCACCTGCCCCTTCGGCACCTTTGCTTACGGGCGGATGCCTTTCGGCCTCTGCAATGCCCCTGGTACCTTCCAGCGGTGCATGGTAAGTATTTTCTCTAACTTTCTAGAGGAGTGCATAGAGGTGTTTATGGATGATTTCACTGTCTATGGTTCTTCTTTTGATTCCTATTTGGATAGTTTGTCTAGAGTACTGCATCGATGCATTAAAACTAACCTTGTCCTAAATTTTGAGAAATGTCACTTCATAGTAGAACAGGGTATAGTTTTGGGTCATGTAGTGTCTAATGAGGGTATTGTTGTTGACCCAGCAAAAACAGATGTGATTACCTGTTTATCTTACCCCACTTACTTGCAAGAAGTTCGTTCTTTTCTTGGACATGCGGGTTTCTACAGACGCTTTATCAGAGATTTCAGTCAAATAGCCCTTTCGCTATCCAACCTATTACAGAAAGATGTGGAGTTCTTGTTTGACCAGAAATGCATGCAGGCCTTTGATCACTTAAAGCGAGCTTTAACCAGTACCCTGTCATTCAGCCACCTGATTGGACACTCCCATTCGAGCTTATGTGTGATACATCTAACTATGTTGTGGGAGTGGTCTTCGCACAGAGAGTGGGTAGAGCTTCCCATGTGATCTACTATACTTCACACACTTTGGATGCTGCTCAAACAAATTACACAACCACAGCAAAAGAACTTTTAGCAATTGTGTTTGCATTGGACAAGTTTCGATCGTATTTGTTTGGTTTTATGGTTGTGGTATTTTCTGATCATGCAACTCTAAAATTTCTTCTGAAGAAGCCTGAGGCTAAGCCATGATTGATTCGGTGGAAGTTGCTCCTCTAGGAATTTGATGTTAAGATTCGAGATAAGAGTGGAGTAGAGAACCTAATGGATGATCACTTGAGCAAAATTGAGAGAGCCTTGGATCCCCTTCCCATTGATGATTCATTTCCTGATGAGCAGCTTTTACAGCTGCAAGGTAAGGTCGTTTCCCCTTGGTTTGCGGATATGGTCAATTTCCTGGTTGTTGGTGCTTTCCCTGCATGTTTTAATAGGGCTCAGATTGATAAGTTGAAGAGTGAGTCTAAGTATTATGTGTGGGATGATCCTTATCTTTGGAGATTTTGTAGTGACCAATTAATTAGGAGATGCATCCCTGATCATGAGTTTGATTCTATTCTTAGCTTTTGTCATACATTTGCATGTGGTGGCCATTTTGGACCTACTCATATAACTAGGAAAGTTTTAGACTCTAGTTTATATTGGCCCACCTTATTCCATGATGCATATGTGTTTTGTAAGTCTTGTGAACAGTGCCAGAGAACAGGTAATATTTCTCATAGGAATGAATTGCCCCAACAACCTTTACTATTTTGTGAGATTTTTGATGTCTGAGGTATTGATTTTATGGGACACTTTCTTGTTTCTTTTCACTTTGTTTACATTTTGCTGGCTATTGATTATGTCTCCAAGTGGGTGGAGGCGAGAGCCACTCGGACTGATGACTCTAAGGTTGTTGTCGATTTTGTTAGATCACACATTTTTTGTAGATTTGGAGTCCCGAGGGCTATCATTAGTGATCAGGGTTCATATTTCTGTAATCAGAGCATGGAGGCTTTGATGAAAAAGTATGGGGTCTTGCACAGGGTTTGTACACCTTACCACCTCCAGACCAATGGACAAGTCGAGGTTTCCAATAGGGAGGTCAAGTAGATACTCCAGAAAACAGTTCAACCTAACAGAAAGGACTGGAGCAAGAGACTTAAGGATGCTTTATGGGTTTACTGGACTGCTTAAAAGACACCGATCGGGATGTCTCCGTATCGGATTATTTTTGGCAAAGCATGCCATCTACTGGTGGAAATTGAGCATCGCGCATTCTGGGCGGTGAAGAGGTGCAGCTTGGACCTAGATCAAGCAGGCATGGAGAGGAAGCTACAGCTGCAGCAATTAGAGGAGATTCACTTGGAGGCTTATGAAAGTTTCAAACTCTATAAAGAAAAGACTAAAGCCTTTCATGATAAGATGATTCTGAGGAAAATATTTGAGATTAGCTAAAAAGTTCTCCTCTATAACTCCCGACTCAAGCTCATGCTCGAGAAGCTCCGATCTAGATGGTTGGATCCCTTTGTTGTCACTAACATTTTTCCTTCTGGTGTTGTACAGATCACAAGTGAGGCCACTGCGAAAGCTTTCACAGTCAACGACCACCGCCTCAAGCTATTTTATGAGGGAGCTCAAGCTCAAGCAGACGATTTGGAGGCAGTTACCTTGCAAGAAGCCGTCTACCCCACTTGATCAGGCTGTTTCTTTTCCCTTTCTCTTATTTTACTTGTCTCATATTTGTTGATGTTATTGTTGGGTTTGCTACTGATTTTTGAGCTTTACATTGAGGGCAATGCAAATTTTAAGTGTGGGGGAGAGATTTAGCATGTTGTCTGCTATTTTTCTGTTTTCTTTGTTTCTATTTTGCTACATTTGTTGTTTTTAATTTTTGTTTTTTGTAAATAAAAAAAATTTGCTGATGTTCTGAGATTTGTGATGTTTATGAGTTTGAAGCAATTGAAAGTCAAGGTTATTGCATGATTAAATAAATTTTCTTCCTTCTTGAAACTGATTTGCTTGGTAGTGGATGTTTGAATTGGTGGATTGAGTTTGATAGATGCATACCTTGTGAGATTTTGAGCCTATTGATGGATGGATTTAACATTGCACCATTCCTTTTTTTCTTGTGTGATTTTCACTCATATTAATGTTCACTCTAGAACTTGCTTTGATTCTTTTTGAGGCTATATTTCACTTACATGCATGAACATGATTGAGGCCTTCTTTCTTGATTAGCTACTTTGGTCAAATAACCAACCTTGCATCATTCCCTTTTGATTAACCCCATTGAGCCTATCTTCCTATTCTTTGTCTTATCTCAATTTATGCCTTTGTGAAAAATCATAATTTTACCTTACCTTAGGGAATGGGAGAGCATTGGTTCATTTACATTTGGAGCTCTTTTGCTTGTGGGCAATTAATAGTTCAAGTGTGGGAGTTGTGCAAATTTATATGTAATAGGCAAGGTGATTGAAAAAAAAAAATAGAAATAAAAAAATGAAAATAAAATAAAAAATTGAAAAAAATGAAATGAAAAATGAAGAGAAAAAGAATGAATTCAAGCAAGGTTGTGAAAGCAAAAGGAAAGGAATATGTAAGAGAATGTGCATTACTTGGGGGGCAAAAATTTCATGCTTGTTACTTGTCATTTGAATTCCTCCCCATTGCTTTTTTATTCTCTTGGGGTGCTTAACTTGCCATATCCATATTGTTTCCTTCCCTTACCTTGGCCCCATTACAACCTTGGATAAAGTCCTCTTGATTTTTGTGTGCATGTGTTCTGTAGTGGAGAAGTAGAAGATAAGCAAGCTTATGGTAGTGCAATTTTCATGGGTTGAATTGATTGAGTGAAATACTTACCTTGTAAACACTTGAGAGTTGAGAGTGTATCTTGTAAAGGTCTATCATTCTTGATTCATGCTTTTCAATTTGAAGCTACCTTGCTTATTGGTTTGAGTGGTGATGAAATGTTAACTCATAAATGTTTTGATCCCTTGAACCTTTGGTTGTTCTTCTTACTTGTAAACTTTTGCATTCTTGAATGTCATTGGAATTGGAGTTCCTTTTCTTGATCCCTTTGCCCTTGTTTTGGTCTTTTACGTTTTGCCCAAGAGTGCAAAAAGCTAAGTGTGGGAGAATTTGATAATCACATATTTTATTCATTAATAAACCCTTATGTTTAGTCAATTGCACTCTCCATTTTCTTAATTGATTGAGTTTGGTCATGATTTGTGAGTTTGAGCTCAATTTGGGCCTAATTGAATTTTTCCAGCATTATTGGGCTTTGACACTATTTCTGTATTTTGGACATAAATTGAGTTTTGGTTATCTGATAATCATGAATTTTACCTTGTAGGAAAGCTAAGAGGAAGCTCTACAACTTTGATGAGGAGCTTAAAGTCTCATTCAAATGTCTAGTGGGCCTAATTTTGCATGGAAGTCAAAATAGGAGTTCAGAGACCCTTTGATGTTGTTTTGGTCATAACTTGAGTTATAGACCTCCAAATTGCATGGGGTTTAGGCCCAAATGTTCATAACTGACCCAACTTTGTAATTAATGGGTTTTTAATTAGGAAAAACCAAAATAGGAGGTAGTTTATGGGGTTACAAGTCAGAAACAGAGGCACCCCTCATTTGTCATTTTTTCTTTTCTTCTCTCTAGAACTCTCTTCCTCCTTCTTCTCTCTAATTTTCGTTTTCTTCTTCTTTCTTTTATTTTTCTGAGTTCTCCCCTTCTCATGGAGGAGTAGAGCCTTTAGATCAATCCAAGAGATTGAACATGCTTGGTTGTTAATCTTGAGATTTCGTTTTTAATGCTTAAGTTCATCTATTGATCAAGTTTCTCTTCTTCTTCTTCTTCTCTTTGTTAATTCTGGTTGCTTAATTGGAATTGTCATATGTTAATTGCTTAATTACCATGTGCAAAGAGATGAACTCAGAAATTAAACAAGACATTGAAGGTGTTTGATGAAATGTTTAACTTGGTTGGATCTTGGCTTTTAAATTGATTTCGGTTTTGATGAGTGCTTAACTTGTCTAATCTTAATTAATTGAAATCTAGAAGCATTTCTAGTAGAAGATCCATGATCATTGAGAGGCTTCTTGATGTGGTCTAAGACGAAGGACTTAATTAATAATTGAATGGACCTTTAGTAATCAAGGATGAATTAAAATCAAGTTTGGACAATTTTCTTAGATTGGTTGCCTTCTTAATTCTGATTAATTCGAATTCTATTTGCTTAATTATGTTTGCTTAATTCTGTTTGTTAATTCTACTTCTTAATCTTACCTGACCCCCCCATTTTAACTTGACTTGATCAAATTGCATTTTATAATCCTTGAGAGATGATCCGGTGTTACCTACTATGCTACAAGCCATAGGCGTAACTTGGTTATAATTTTAGTGAGTTTGACGCTCGTCAGATATTAAACAACCACCCATACAATTGCCTAATACCATTGAGCACAACACACAAACACATGAAATCACACGTCAAGTAATACAATGATATTATGATGCATAATATGAGGTATGATTATGCTCAAACAAGGATATAGGATGGTGTAAGTGCACTGTCATAAATAATGTCATGAATAATGTCATGAATGTCATGAACTTACTATTCCTCTTTATGGTAGAGAGGGAATATGTAACCTCCTGTAACCTACCATCTCTCTTTCTGTGAATACAATGTCATGAATCTGTCATTCTTCTCTACAGTGGCGAGGGAATATGTTACCTCCTTAACCCACCATTTCTCTTTTTGTGGATGCAATGTCATGAATGTCATGAATCTGATATTCCTCTTTATAATGGGGAGGGAATATGTTACCTCATTAACCCACTTTCTGAACTATGAATTGACTTTTTTCTCAATTTTCCTTGTCTTAACTTTTCTTAGAAATGCAAATGTATAAATGTATGAATGTCTGTGCATAATGTGGTATTATGTCTAACTCTTGCAAAACCACCACCTGATCTTTGTCCTTGCACTACTAACTTTACCTCAACTCTTTAAGAGTTTTCATGCACTATACTTCCTTTCTTGTCAAACTTAATTAGCATATTTCCTTTCCTTACATTACTAGCTCTACCTTAACTCTATGAGAGCTTTCATGCACTATGACATTCTATTTTTGCCAATCAAACTTAGTATGGTTCCTGTTCTTGCATGCTAGCTCTACCTCATCTTTATGAGAGCATTCATGCACTATACTACTCAATTGTTGCTAACTAGGCTCTATGACACCAAACTCTTGCAAATTAGCCTATTTTGCACTCAATTCTTAACAACTAATTTGATTTCTTGTATTTAATTCTCTCTCTCTTAACCATGTCTCAAATGGTAACTACTACAACTATAAGTTGCTCAATAGAATAAACTCTTAACTAAGGCAATCCATGTCGAATGAATCTCATAATCCTTTTACTTTCTTTTGAAAACATCTTACCTTAATACTCAATCTCATTTGATTCCATTCCATCTTAAAGTCATTTCTCAATTTGGTTTGGATGCATAATCCTATCACATTTAAGTGAAACATAAACTTTAAATGTAAGGTTTAAGGTTTATGTTTGAGTTACAAGGGATAAAGAACCATGTTTCCATTATTTTCAGCTCAAAAACCTCATCTTAGGGTCCTGGTAATCAATTACATAGCTATGGTAATCGATTACTAGCTTGAAAGAACCTTTGTAATGATTACATGCTGCCCAGGAACACAATTTGCAACTCCAGAAGCTTGGTAATCGATTACAACTGCTATGTAATCGATTACCATGTATAAATTTGTAGAAAACAGAGTCTTTAAGCCACACAAATTCAAACCAAACCAATAAACATCATCTTTAACATCAATTTAACTCAGATATGCATTCAAATCATGCAATAAGCTATAAATCTTGAAATGGGTACAAAACCCCTTTTTCTTCTCTTACCATTCAAACTTCATCTATGGGTTCTAAGAACCACAAATCAAATTTTATACATCAAATAAGCTATGCTAAACTTACTTTTCTCAAAGAAGCAACAAACAAACATCTCAACTCACTATACACACCCAAATCCACCTCTCCTCATCAAGCTAAACTAAGAAACAAGATGAAGATAGAGGGAAATGGATAAAAACAAGCACCCCTACCTTGATTGATCTCTTGGCCTTTGATCTATCCTTGTTCTTCCTCTCTTTTTCTTCCTTCTCTTCTCCTTTTTTTCTTCTTCTCTTCTTTCATTTCTGCCTCTGCCAAACCGTGAGGGAGAGGAGAAAGATGAGAAATTCTTATCTTTTTAAAAGATGCCATTAGGGGCATTTTAGTCCTTTCATTAAACTTTGTATCTGCTAAGAACACTTTGATCTTACTAAATCAAGTTTCCTAGCTTCCTTAGATATTAGAATAAATCATAAGATTTATCTAATTACCAAACTCTTCATTTCCATAAATTTCCATATCTACACCAAGTCCATTCGGTATTAAAACACTTATTCAGTGTGCTTAAAAAGACCAAACGAACTCAGTTTACCTTTAAACTTTAACTACAACTTTCTTAACTCATTTATAACTTGGAAATAAACTATCCATATTTATTTCCCTTAACTGAACTTTTAAAACTATTTTCTGAGTCATTTTAGGCTACTTTTCACATTCTTTGTTGCAGCAAA
The DNA here is from genome assembly GCA_029884605.1 of Ormosia emarginata. NCBI lineage: Eukaryota > Viridiplantae > Streptophyta > Magnoliopsida > Fabales > Fabaceae > Ormosia > Ormosia emarginata. The sequence continues at coordinate 4,316,958 of JAQQTP010000056.1, read as the reverse complement.
GTGCCTAAACTAGCTCAGTTTGCCATGAAACTTCACAGGCATGTCAAGCAAGTACTAAGTTACCTCTGTAACCTTATACAGGTTTGACATGTTCTCAAGACACAGCCAGACGCATTATGGCCACTTGTCCCTTTTGGGAGCCCTATGTTGCGCTGGTCTTGAATGGGTCTAATATCTTGAACTAAAACATTTTGTTACATACTAATACGATGCTTTGTCAAAATAAAATAACGCGAAGCCAAAAGACAAGTACTACCTCCATTTGTGGGTATACACACCTTTCATAAGCTAAATATCTAGACTTGAAAAAAGGGCAAAACTACGGTTGTACTTGGTCTTTAATTAGATTGGGAGCCCTGGTGTAATGACTCATCTTCAAGCATGTGCCATGCTACTACCTCCATATATAAAGAAAATAAAAGAAAGATAAATAAAATCTATCTAATACTAATCTCAAGTGGGTATACACTCACCTTTCATCTAAAGGATCACTCTCGGGAAGATCTTCGGAGATTTCTAACAACTTGAAAAAAAGGGCAAAATTATGGTTGTACTTGGTCTTTAATTAGATTGGGAGCCCCGGGTACATGACTCATCCTGTCATAGACTCAGGAGGAGATCTTCATACGCCAGTATGTAAATAAGGTTCATGTGCCATGCTCTATAGAGAGTCGTCCTCGTGTGCTACATTCCTCTTCCTCTTGGAACTTTACCACGGCTCTGTAAGACAATCTAAAATCATCACAATGGAAAACGACAACAAATGCAATATGAAAAGCTATAAGAAAAGCGTCCCGAGATATCTTTACCGTAGAGAATGACTCAGAAATATCACGAGATGCGCCCAAAATAATACGCACAGATAAAATAATATAAGAAATAGACAATTTATCTAATAATAGACTTTAAAAATCTCGATAAAATAAAATAAAATAATGTCGTGTCAGATATAACCATATGCAATATGATACGATCCTATGGCTCCATGGAGCTAAACACATATGGAGAGAATGACTCGTAAAATCTATTAGTACCAAGTTCATAAAGACAAAACCGGTCTCACGTTTCGACAACACATGGATTCACCTCGTGGCAACAAATCCACCAAAAACGTTGACATAAACTCAATAATGTACTAAATAAAAATATATCCTCAAAGATAAAAAGATACGTGTCCCACCGACAAATATCGTTAGTGTGCTATTGGTTCACCTATAGCCCGATAAAAATACGTAAACGTATTTTAACGAAAAATCCCTTAATACGTTTAAACTACGTAAAATATTTTTCATACCGTAAAAATATTATCTTTTGGACATAAACTTACTTTAATTAGTAGGCTTCTATGGCGAAAACCACTAACATGTTCAAAATTATAGCATGAGCCATATGTTAGCAAAAGCTAAATGTCCTTTCTAACAATAAAATCATTAGCAAACTTAATTCCATCTTCTTAAAACTCATTTTAGAATACATGTATATTGCCTTTAATTAGGTTTGCAGGAAGATAGAGGGTTATTATTTCGTAAGCAGGACGGAAAAAACTCAAAGGTTCTTATTGTTGGTTCAGCAATCCTTGTGGAGTTCTTATGTTGCACTGGTAACACTAACTCAAAGATATGACACTACTACTAACAAACACACAAAGGAATCCTTATGCTACTCATGACGCCACCTAAAGATATAAAGATATGCTATAAAAACTGTACATATAGGTATGTCCTCATTTTTTATTATATTTCTTTTATCTTTGTATAATTTTGTTGTATTTTGGTTTTTGGATAGACGATCCTTTGAGCAGGGTTCTTCAGGGGTTTCTAAACTTCTTTACCCTGATGGTTTTCTTGAAGTTAAAAAAAACACAAAATAAAAAAAAATAAATCTTTGAAAAAGAGTTTAGAAATGGAAAACAAGAAATTTCAAAGGTAAAATTTTCCAAGTAGGTTTTCAAGCCTCAAATGAAGGATTTTGCAAGAACTTCAATGTTCTTAGATTTGTGTTTAGGTTTAGAAAACTTGGTTGGAAGATTCTGTGTTTCTTAATTTCAAACGTTTCTGATAACAGTCAGCCTACTCGTATAGGTGCTATCATTACTTTTTTCCATTCTTTTCCTATTTAAACACTCTATTCTCTTCACTTTCCTTCAACTCATAATCATTTAAAGGGAGAGTGAAATTATGGGACTTCTTATTCGTAACATTAAAAATATCTGTGTATTTTGTGGGTCTATGTATGGGAATGATTTAGAGTTTGTAAATGCAGCGAGCGCTCTTGGTTAAACACTTACTGTGAGAGATATTCATGTTGTATATGAGGGAGATTGCTGTAGGTTAATGGAGGCTATATCACTATTTGCATTTATAGGAGGTAGTCAGGTTTTCGGTGTCATTCCTATACCTTTAACTCAAAAGAACATCACTGGAAAGACAATTAGGGAGGAGCTTAAGTTATCATCTATGCATGCACGAATGAAGACAATGCTTGACAACTCTGATGCATTCATTGCCTTATCAGGTTGTTTTGGTACTTTGGAAGAAATTTTTCAAATTGTCTCTTGGACACAACTGAACATCCACCACAAACCCATTGGTTTGTTGAATGTTAATAATTTTTTTGATCTCTTGTTATTTTTTTTTTTACAAAGTTGTGGAACAGAAATTTATCACACATTCGGTAAGATAACTTCTTATCTCTGCTTTCACTATTGATGAGTTGATTGATAAATTAGAAGCTTTTGTTTATGAACCTGATCCAAAAGAATAAAGCTTAGGATAGATTGGTATCATCTATGCAACAATGAAAGACAACTTTGATGTGGGAAGCAACGTGCAAAGAAAAAATAGATCTCGACACTTCGTCCCATAAATAATTTTTTTCCTTTATCTTTGATTTTATTTATTGTACTTTGTTTCTATTTAAATTTGTGTCAGATTTTTCTAAATAGGTACTATCTTCTATCATTTACTCATCTATATTTTAACATTGCAAACAATGTTGTGATCTGGTTGGGGGAGAATGATAGTTAAAAAAAAAGTATAGAAGTATGATATGATTATCATGAACCTACTAAACTAATGAATAATGACAGAGTAAGGAGTAATTTTACTCCTGAAATACATTTAAATTGGGAAGTATGTTTAGTGAGATGATTGTCAGAAACCTACAACAAAACCAATTAAGGATGACAGAGTAAAGAATAAATTTTGCCCTGGAGGTAATTTTACTCTTGAGACGCATCTTAGTTGAGGAAATAATCGTTTTAGAAGTAGTAAAAAGCATATCTTGGGTCATAGTATAAATTGTCTTCTTTCTTAAAAATCACATGCTTGGATATGAATATTGAATTGATGGATTGAGAATGATAGAAATATGCTTTGTAAGATTTTGAGCCTATTGATGAATGAATTGAACATTTGTACCATTCTCTTCTTTCTTGTGTGATTTTCACTCATGAAATTCACTACTATAAATTTGAGTTTTAGAGACTGATTTTTCGGTCTCTAAAATAGTTAGAGACCGATTTAAATCGGTCTCTAAAAGCCTCATCGCTAAATATTAGAGACCGATTTTATAGAGACCGATTTTTTCAATCTCTAAATCGGTCGCTAATTTTCGGTCAAATATTAGTCAATTATACTTCAAAAAAAGCACGTTAGAGACATATTTAGAGACCGATTTTTTAGAGACTGATTTATCCGTCTCTAAAGTAGTCTCTAAATCGGTCTCTAAATCGATTTCTAAAAGCATGAATATATATAAAATCAGTTGCATTAGAGACCGATTTATCAGTCTCTAAATTAGTTTATAAATCGGTCTCTAAAAGGCTAAATATATTATATATTTTATAAAATTGGTCACTAAATTAGACTCTATATATAAATAAAAAATAAAAAAAATTGTTAGAAGAGAATTATTATGGAATTATAGAAATCAAAGCAAACTATTTTTTTTATATCAAACATGATTTTAGATTTTAATCCATACAATCAATTACATAGAAAAATTCTAAAAATCACATTTTTATCATGATATGTCTATGAACAAAAGATTAAATCGTTGATTAAATTCTAAAAGGACCTATATTCTGGTGAATTTAATTTTAGCATGCCACAAGCCACATGGTCGTGATCTTCTATACAAATGCCTATAGAGAAGACTAAAACAACTTTAGATATGAAGAATACAAAATAGCTCCCATATTAAATGGCTAACTAATTAAAATCCAATAAATTACTCTTCCGATGGTAAAGATCCTTTCCTTTAGCACTTCTGTTGAAGTGAAAAATAAGCCCTAGACCATTCACAATTGTTGTAGAAATAATTTGAAGAAAGAACCTAAATATTATCTTGCAACCAACAACCAATATAGTAAGGGCTAAACAACAAACAATGAAAAACCATGATGACCAATCCTGATCCATGAATAGCAATGAATGCCAGAACTGTAGTGGTTCAAGATTTCAAGCTCAATCCATTCAAATAGGTCTCTACAAAATAAGCAATACAAAGAGTTAGAGAGAACAAGATAGTATTTACACATAACTTTTGTTATACTTTTTTTATATCATTTTTTAATAATAATATAAGAGAAATACAATTTTTAATATACATTCTCTCTCATTCTTTTAATCAAAATAAGTAAAATATAAAGTTGTATAAATAAAATAGTGTGTGATAAATATTATTCTAAAAAAAATGAGAACAATAAATTAATTACCTTCTGTAAGCTACAGGAACAATATCAATTGATAAGATCATAGGATACAGAGTGAGCCCATACAATCCTATCTCCAAAGGTTGCTGCATAAGGATTATGTTGGTAGAAAAGGTGGTAAACACCTTTGTAGTAGATCAGTGCTGTGAGAGGTAAATCAACACTAGTCATCAGATCAGAATTTGGGTAACATTAACAAAGAATGAATGCTTAATTGCTCAAAGAAACCATTTGACCAAATTTGAAATGGAACAGAGAAGAACATGACAGTTTTGAGATGTATATTTATACTATGATGATGTGCTGGGGAAGTAAATAAATTCATGGGTTTGCCATTTGGATCTGCATAATGAAGACATCCATTTTCAATTTTCTTCAACAAAAACATGTGAAATGACATAGAGAAAAGAATTAGACATATCAATCAATTAGAACAAAAGGAATAGAACAGATATATCAATCCATTTTAAATCTAGGATTGTTTTCACTTCCTTGAGAAAAATTTAAAGAGTTTGCCAATAAAAATTGGAATGTGGTTCTCAATCACTGGATAACTAGAGAAGAGCCAAGAAGAAAAGGAGAATGAGTGAAGTTAAAAAAGGTTGAACTTACAATGTCTCTAAGAATACTAAATCTAAAATTGTTGATTGAACAGAGCAAAATGAACAAAATTTTATAAGAAAATTCATGACACGAGCAAGTTATTTTTATAACTTACCTCACACTCAATGCTGCAGAAAGGGTAAGAAAATTCATCTAAGAGCAGATTGCAAAAGAAGGAATTCAACCCACTTACATACATGTGCATAGCATAATGCTTATTTGACCAATGTAATGTATCAGCAAGATAGAAGCTGGGAGTGAAAAGAAATATCTAAATGGAAAATTAACAGCACAAAGATCTATTTAGAAAAAGATTAGCCAACTATGATACTATAACTTATCAAGGAAACTAAGGAGACGTATTTTAAAAATTTCCCCCTTTAGGGGATGGGGAGAGGGTAGAAAGTTAAGTTAGAGATATGGAAAATTTCAGGATAAATGCAAACTGAAATGCTCCATATTCTTGTCAACTATACAATTATTCTACCTAGTTATATGTTGAGCAATTTGGTTGATTTTCAACCTGCAATCAAGTTCCCCAAGATGAAAGCAAAAATTTACCTGTGGTATGCTGTTTAATTGCAAACCATGGTCACAAAATGTTGAGCTTGAGAAACATCTCCTCCAATGGAAATGCCTATAGCAAATAAAGATATAACTCATCAGTTGCATTAATAAATACAAAAAGATTTATTCTTAAGTCGTAACAATCCTTGATGGCACCATCACTTTACTAGAATGCTCCAAATCCAACTCCCTCTTTGAATAATTCGAGTTTGATTTCACGGTAGATAGAAAGGGAGTAGATAGAGAGAGACAGTCCTTGTTTGAGTTTCACTTTCATATCCCTCACCGCCTTTCCCAGTCCATGATGTACCATATCACAACACAACACAAAAAACAAAAAACAAAACTTTTAAGGGAGGTGGAGAAAATATGGAGCAACTTGTGGTCCTCACTCACTCACTCACTCACTCACTCATTCCATGTCCAGTATCAGTACTATTACTCCCACTCTTACTCTCTCTCTCTCTCACTTTTTCTCCTCATCATATAATTCCCCTTCACCCTTTCAAACTAGCTTGCAAGTTGCAATCCAGTCATATCCTACTTTTCCTTTGCACACCCTTCATGGACGGGCTTCAGTTTAAGCCAAAGATGAGGAGCGACAAGGTGGTGGTGAAGCGAGAGGCCATAGCAGGCTATGTTGTTGATGAGCAAAATGGGTACCTAGAGGAAGATAAGAAGAACAAAGAGGTGGTGGCTTGTGTTGGGAAGAAAGGGTCTAGTGGTGGTGGAAGTGGTAGCATGCGGTGTTGTCAAGCGGAGAAGTGCAAAGCGGATCTTAACAATGCGAAGAAGTATCACTGGAAACACAAGGTGTGTGAATATCATGCCAAGGCTCAGGTAGTGCTTATGGGGGCAAGCGACAATGGTTTTATCAGCAATGCAACAGGTTTGGGGAGATTCGAATTATTCATGTTATCCAATTGATGAGTGCTTAGATTATTGTTTATTCCTTATGCTTATTTCTTCTTTGATGCAATTTTTTTTAGATGTATAAGCACCCTTTCTAGTTCAAAATCACAACATGAGCTCAATCGCAGTGGATATAATAATAACCTGTAGCCTTGTCCCTATTCACTAAAACTTTACAAAAAAAATTAGACTCATTTCGTCACATGCAAGCAGCTGAACTGCACCCTCATTTCCACTAAGTTGCATCACCTAAATTTAATTCCAAACAAGTAACACACTACCTTTCAACACTAAACATTAGTAAACATTGGAACTCAAGACAAAAATCAACCAGCAACCCATATGAACCCATTACAAAATCTCAAATCCTTAACATGTAGTCATATATTAAAACAGAAAACATATTTAGTTCAAAAAAAACTGACAGAGAAAAAAGGCTACAACCTTTTAAGGAAACTTTTTTGCCCAAATCTCCTCATTCAGGCATTTCCCAGAACACATTGGGGGCATTCGAAATTTCACCAAGTTTACAAACAATAAATAAACAATTCAGCACAACCCAACACTGAATAAAAAAATGGCATAATTATTTTAAACAAGTTATTCTAATCTGCCTAATCCATGTTTAGATAAAACATAATATTGTTTTAATTTAAGCACCAATAACTATTTACAAGAAGTTATTTTCATGAAAGGCCACTCCTCAGTGATTTCTAGTGAAAGCTTTGCATATCATACTAACTTAGAATAAAAAGTTTATATGAAAAGGAGCATTGCAATTCAATTACCTCCATTGCAGCAGCATTACACAGAAGCAGAGTCACAAGAAGCTGGTGTTGTTTTTTAACCATAGGAAGTATAACCGCTGCATATACACACACACAACTCCATGGTTAACAATGAAAAGCACATTGACAATTCGAAATCTCGTGATCCAAGAATACCGAAAGAGAATTTGATCACACGCGCAGCAAAAAAAAAGAAACAAAATGAAGATGAAAAAAAATAGAAGAAAAAACCTGCTTGCTTTTTTTCAGAAAGAGAACCACTGCACTGAAGAATCTCGAGGTCAACGAGGCCGAGAGACATGAGACCTAGGGTTAGACCGGATATGATTCCGACGAAGATGACCAGGAAACACGAGATCCCAATGTATATGAACCACCACACCGATCCAAAGGGTATGCCTTCGTGAGCGACGAGTTGGTCCTGAGTCAGATCTAAATTAGCGGTGTGGCTAGGACGGCAGATCTGACTCACGACGAGCGGCGTGATGGTGTGGGCTGGGATGGCGGATCTGACTTACGATGGACGACGCGAAGGTGCGGGCTGGGTTCCAATCTGCTCAGGCAAGTCGCGGATCTGGTTCGACGATCTGGTCAGACGGTGCAAAGGAGAGGGAGAGAGGCTGAGAGGGAGAGCACGAGAGTGAACTGAGAGGGAAAGCGCGAGAGAGAGGCTGAAAGAGTGAGAGAGAATTGCAAAATGAGAGTTTTTATTATCTGATCATTTTTTAGCGACCACATTTTCGGTCGCTATTTTTTAAATTTTTTTTTATTTAGAGATTGAAATTTTAGTTTTTAATTATTTTTAGTTTTTTTGTAAATTTTTTTATTTAGAGACCGATATTTCGGTCTTTAATAATAAAACACATTTCATTTTTTATTTTTTATAGCATAATTTCGTTTCAATTCTGTCTATAGAGAATCGAAATAAATCGATCTTTAAATCGATCTAAAACCTAAATTTAGAGATCGAATTAGAACCGATTTTTTTTTGTAAATTTTTTAATTTAGAGATCGAAATATCGGTCTCTAATAATAAGACACTTTTTTTTTTTTTTAAATTTTTTTATAGCATAATTTGGGTCTCTAATTCGGCCTCTACTATAGATTTTAGAGAACAAATTAGAGACCGATTTTATTTCTATAGCAAATTAAATTTTTTTTTTTCTTAATCGATCTCTATTTCGGTCTGATAGAGACCGAAAATAAATCGGTCTCTAAATCGATCTTTAAAACCCAAATTTAGAGATTTAATCGGTCTATTTCGGTATTTATAGAGACCGAAATAAATTGATCTCTAAATTGGTCTCTAAAACCCAAATTTCTAGTAGTGATTGTTACTCTAGAACTTGCTTTGATTCTTTTTTAGGCTACATTTTCACATGCATACATAAATATGATTGAGGCATTTGGAAATAGCTACTTTGACTAGATAGTCATCCTTGTATATTTTTCCTTGTATAACCCCTTTGAGTTTATTTGACCATTTCTTGTTTTTAGCTCATTACGTGCCTTAAAAAAAAACACATATTTTTACCAAACCTTAGGGAATAAGAGAGCATTGACCTTGTTCTTGAACAAGTGTGGATGTGTGTGTGCAAAATGTTTAAAAAAAAAAGAAAAAGAAAAGAAAGAAAGAGTTGACCACCGTTGCAATAAAAGGATTATCAAAGTCTCCTGATACACCATGTGACATATCCATACCTAGAATAAAGATGGATGCTTGGAAACAACATGAAGAGAAGGAGAAGGTTCATCCCTAATAATGAATTCAACTCACCAATTTGGATTGTTCTTCAACAAAATATTAGTCAAATATTGGTCATTGTCCTTTATGATGAATGTTTTCAAATATCTTCTCCACTCTAACTGTACTATAATGCTCTTTTATTCTCTTTGGTATTTATTTTCTCATATCCATATTATCCCCTTTCATTTACCATGACTCCATTACAACCTTGAATAAAATCCTCTTGATTTTTGTGTGCATGTGTTTTGAGTAGTAGAGAAGTAGAAGATAAGCAAACTTATGGTAGTACAATTATTCATGGGTTGAATAGAGTGAAATACTTACCTTTTTAACGCTTGAAAGATTGAGAGTGAATCATGTGATGATCTTTCATTCTTGATTCGTTCTTTTTAACTGAAGTTTCCTTACTTGTTGGTTTGAGATGTGAAGAAATGTTACCTTATTAAAGCTTTGATCCCTTGAATGACTAGTTGCTCTTCTTGATTTATTGAATCCTATAGAGTTTTTAGCTTTTGAGTCTGTCTTTTTTTTCTTTGTTCCTTAGTTTTTTCTTATGTGTTTTGCTTGGGAGTGCAAAAGTTTAGTGTGGGAGAATTTAATAACAATGTATTTTATTCATTTTATAATTCTCTCACTAAGCTTTTTAAGGTTCAATTTGGCTTAATTAAGTTAATTTTATCATATTTTATGAAATTGAGCTTAATTAGATCATTGAAGAAATTATTGCTTAAATTATCATTAATTTTGGTGATTGCATTCTTGAGTAAAGTGGCCATAATTTGAGTCGCAATTATCTTATTAATGTGATTCTAGTCTTATTAGAAAGTTAAGATAATTCTCTAATAATTATTCACTTCATAGCAAGAGCTACATTGATAGTAATATATTTCATTCTTTGGTATAATCTTCTCACTTAGCTTTTTCAGTAAACTGGCTATAATTTGAGTTACAAATATTCGATGGATGTGATTTTGGTCTTGTTTTAAAGCTAAGATAAATTTCTACAACTTTCATGAAGACCTCAAGATCGGGAACACACGTTTGAATAACTCAAATTGGAGTTAAAGCAAAATCTAGAGTTTTGAACCTAACAGCTTGACCTCTATGCACTCATTAGGCTAATCTCGCGCTATAGGAGTTCAACAATTTTGAAATTTTGAGAGTGGAAGGTTAAGACCATATTTACAACTTTCATGAAAAGCACAAGAGTCAAATCGGAAGTCTTGAATGTGATATTGGGCTTGGAAGTCAGAACAGAGGAGCTAAAGTTGGGTCTGTCCTATGTACAGTAATTGGGGCAAATCTCGGGCTGTAGGTGGTGGATTTGGATGAAACTGACGGCTATAGAAAGCTAAGACAATTTACTAAAACTTTCAAGAAGACCACTTGATAGGAAAATGATGCATGCCATGGGCTTAGAGCAGAAACATTTCAGAGACAAGAATCTCTATAGTTTCAGCTCATTCATCATCATCAAGCAACTATTTTGGCATTTACTTCTCATCATCAAACAACTCCATTGTCTTCTTGTACTCCTTGAGCACTATAAAAGGGAGCTTGAGTGCTCATTTAGATCATCCTTGATCTTAGTTTAGTTTATGCTATTGTGTTATTTGTTTCTCTTGTAATTTTTTTTGTTCTAAATTGAAATTATGTTCATCTTTTTCTTCTTCTCTCTTTCTTTCTTCTTATCTATGAGTAACTAATTTTCATTTTACTTGGGTGAAAGGGTGAAACTTTTGGTAATAAGTTGAAGTTAGATTAATTTCCTCCTTGTACTTAAATGATATATTTTTAAGTGATCATTATATATGTTATATGTTGTTTCCAATTAATTTAGAAACCCTTCTTGTATATTGAAGAACTTGATTCATTGTAGATAAGACGTTGACACAGTGGATGTTTGAGACTATTTACAAGGGTTGGTGAACAATTAAACGAACCATAATATGATTACATATATAATCTTAATTGAACTTTGAATGCTAAATCTTCCGATTGGAACCTTCATTATGTATGATTTCAATTGAGTTATTAAAAGAAATAATCTTGTCTTTAATTTATTACCAAGAGTGGATCTCCTAACCTAAGTAAACCCTTTTTCATTTTTGAATAACTTATATCATCTTTATTATTGTGACAAATCTTTTCTTTACTTCAAAGAATTTTTCTTCATCAATTCTCTGTGGATCGACCTCAGACTCCCAAGAATATATTACTTAAAACAACTTGTACTTAGGTTTGAAACTTTTAATTACCCATCAACCAACACTTATAAATGAGCTCAATAATTCATTGTGTCAACCTCTTATCTACAATGAATCAAGATCTCCACTTTACAAGGAGGGTTTCTAAATTGATTGGAAACAAAATACAACACATATAATGACTACTTGATAACACATCATTCAAGCACAAGAAAGAAATTAATTAAACCTTATTTTATTACCAAAAGTTTCACCCTTTCACCCAAGCAAAACGAAACTTAGTTACTCATGAATGAGAAGAAAGAAAGAGATAAGAAGAAAAAGATGAACATAACTTCAATTTAGAACAAAAGAAAATTACAACAAGAGAAACAAATAACACAATAGCATGATCTTGATCTCTAAGCCAAGATTATCAAAATGATCAGCCAATGCTCCCTTTTATAGAGCTTAAGGAGTACAAAATGACAATGGAGTTGTTTGATAATGAGTAGAAAATGCCAAAGGAGTTGTTTGATAATTGTGAATGAGTAAAAAATTATAGAGATTCTTGTCTCCGAAATGTTTTAGTGTTGAACTCATGGCTATCGTCATTTTATGGAAAAGTAGTCTTCATGAAAGTTGTAAGGTTTTGTCTTAGCTTTCCAATGTCATTGATTTCAGCCCAAAGTGAATCCTACAGCTCAAATTTTAGCCTAATCACTACACACTGCTTAGGCCCAGCTACAACTCATCTGTTCTGACTTTCAAGTCCAATATGACCTCCAAGCCATCCGAACTGGCTCTTGTATTCTCATAAAAGTTGTAGATTTGGGTCTTAACTTTCAAATGGTACTAGTTTTAGTCCAAAACTTCTCCTATAGCTCATGATATGGTCTGATGAGTGCACATAGGTCAAGTTGTCAGGTTCAGCACTCTGGATCTTGTTTCAACTCCAATTTAAATTATCCAAACGTATGATTTGACTCTTGAGGTCTCATGAAAGTTGTAAAAAATTGTCTTTACTTTCCAACAAGACTAGAATAATATCAATCAGATATTTGTAACTCAAATTATAATCAGTTTATTGAACAATGCAATTAGACAAATTAAGACCAATTCAAGTAATAATTTCTTCAATGATCCAATTAAGCTCAATATCATAAAATGTGACAAAACTAACTTAATTAAGCCTATTAAATCTTAAGAAACTTAGTGAGAGAATTATAAAATGAATAAAATATATTGCTATTACAAAACTTTTATAATCAAATAGTTTAAAGTTCATTCCTTGCCACCCCATTCTTCTAGATGAAAAGTTAAATTCAACATGTGATGAAAATAGGCATGTGCATTATTCATGCTTAACGCAACATATTTGTTTAGTAAACATTAAATAATTTAAAGAATTCTTTATTATTATTATTATTATTATTATTATTATTATTATTCTAATAAATTCTTATTTATTTGAATAAATTATTAATAATATTTATATTTATTAGAATAAATTATTTTATTCATGCTTCAAATTCAAAGAACTCTTCTATAAGAGAACGTGTTAAAGATATAATAAAGTATTTATGTGCATTTACCTTAAACTTTTTTTTTTTGACAGCACCTTTACCTTAAACTTTTGAGAGAGATAGTTCATGTCATTCACATCCAATTCTTCAATATTTATCAACATTAAACGTCAGTTCAAAACCCCCGCTAATTTGGCCTTATAAATCTGTTGCCTGGCCAATTTGAATATTAAATATGGTTTTACCTATCTCAAGTTTTAGATTTTTGAAATTTGAGTTTTTCAAGATCTTCAATAACGTTATACCATTCAAAATGGTTAGAAAATGAATTGTGCAAATTGTATCCTACTTTTCCACAGCATTACTAGTACGTAATCTAGTTTTCCAGGAGACTAATCTTTTTTTTTTTTTCAGAAGTGAATCATTTTTTCACTAAGATCATCTCTTATTAATTTATTCATAATAATTGATTAATAATCCATTATGACTTAATCACATGAAAATGAGACATAGTTTGTTAATCTAATAGATGCCTAATCTAATATGGGTATCCAATTATCTTATTTAGGCTAACATTTCCATTTGTAACACTGTATATATCTCAAAACAAAAATGAGACTCTTTTTAATCATCCAAAAAGTTTCCTTATAATTGATTTAATTTTAAAAAAGTTATTGTTAATAAGAAAATTTCACAAATATCATGTTAGCACAATTAATATACTTAAGAACAAATATTTATAATTTTTAATGTAATTGATATCATCAACACATAACTTATAAACTTAATCACAAAAAGATTTTAGAGCTTACACAGAATGGTGGGGATGCGAGTCAGCAAGGATCAAAATAAACAATGACCAACAACCTCATCACCACTCAAAGAACATCGATGGTAGAGAGCGGATGCTAGCCGCGAACCAGAGATGTGTCGAGGTTTGTTGTCGATGAACAAGAAGACATGCACCTAAAAATAGAAAATAGAAGATGTAGAAGGAGGCTAATGATACAGAGGCAATGCTAATGTAGATCGGAGAAGGCAACACTCGACCTTGCTCCTAGCGGGGTAGAGGAACCCTAGCGCACCAAGGAGTAGCATAGGCTGATTTTTTTCTTTTGGGGTTAGCATGACTCACTAATTTAAATTGCAAATAATTATTTATTTTATTTAATTAAGGTGGCACATAATTTCTTGTGTGATAATGTTATGCATAAGAAAGGGTGTTCTTATGATCCGCGAAGAAGAAAAAATCGTACACATTATACATTAAAAGACTTAAAAGCTTTGAGGTAACGTTTCATTTATTGGTTGACTTTCTTGCCGTCACAGTTTGTTGGAAGCTGTAATACAAAATTGTTTTAAATATATTTTTTGTCCATATAAATATAATACATTTTGATTTTGATCTTGTAAAAAAAAATTCATTTAGTTTGTGTTCTCTTTTTTAAAAATAAAATAAATTTGATTCATGTTATCATAAAAAATGAGTGAATTTAATTCTAACTATCAGATGATAATATGAATCAAATTCACTCATTTTTAATCATGACAAAGATTAAATTTACTTATTTTTTTAAAAAGAGCGATATAAACCGAACAAGACTTTTGAATATTAAAACTTATATATTTACATAGACAAAAAAACTTATTTAACCCTACAAAATTTAATGAATATTCACGTAGTCAGCATGTTAAAGACTGACATTCTGACAATAATTTCCCAACTGTGCATGCTCTAATATGCATGCCCTCAACCTCCAAACAAATCCCATAAAGGCTTTATGATAAGGATAATATTAGACCTACAATAAATTTTTGTGTAGCTATAAAGTAGCTTTGTGTATAAAGTGGCAAATTATATGTACAAAACGTGGTTAAATTATACATGAATTTATTCATGCTAAAAGATAAGTTTATAAGGATCTAAAAATAAAATTTAATAGTGTAATTGTGTGAGAAAAAAACAAAAGGTATATAAGAACGCTTGTGAGGTGGCATTTCTTAAGAATGCTGATTCAAGAACATTAATATTATGAAATAACACGTCATAAGTATTATTTTCGAAATCCCAAAATTTTCTCACGTGATTATTTTATGAAATAACATGAGTCCTCCAAACATTAATATTATGCTGAGAATTTTCTCACGTCTGTTAAAAGGTTACAATTTTACTTAATTATTTTGACTTACTTAATAAGTAACATTTATTAGCAAAACTATATATATAACAGAAGGGGTGACTATATTGAAGACCTATGTCTTAGAGAATACATAGGGTTAGCAAAATTAGTTGAACCCAGCAAGCAAGTCGGTTTGACAACATAAATAATGCGAAAAAAGTCTTCATTTAGTAGCCTATATAAATGCATGTATTTTTTATCGATCTTGTTTAGCTTACAAGTTAAATGAACAAAACTCATTCAACTGCGAACTACCCGTTTTCTTTTTCGGTTCAGGTGCAATACGCACCGAATTTTTGGGGGTTAAAGTTATTTGGAGTTAGAATTTACATATCCAATGAGTCAAGATTTTGTAATCTATGAGCCGCAAATTTATTAGTAGAATAATATTAGATGTGTAAATTTGTAGAGATACACAAAAATTCACACTGTTAATTTTTTTTTTCAATATTATCTTGTTCTAGACCGTAATCCGGATTCTTAACCTGTAGTCTAGACCAGCGCACCAAACGCTGTGGTCCGTCGTCCACACCCTTAGTCGAGCTTGCTTATTCTGAGAACCCGTTATTGGATAATAACAGTTTTATCGAAAGATCCATGCAAAAGATGAATATTGTAAGATCTCCTAATTGCCAATCATGATCCTACAGAATAATAGCACCATAACTGTCATACCAATACTCTGATAATATAGTGATTCTCAATAACTAAATAAAGAACATATTTTCTCTTGCAACTATTATAGGAACGTATCTCTCTATTATGAGGATGTATCTTTCCAACCTCTATAAATATCAAGCTAAGTCACCTTAAATAGGTATTTGTTATCTCATTACATAAATCCTACTTGTGTACTGCCTGACTTGAGTGTTGGAGTCCCTTTGCAGGTACACACCCCCTGGTTCAATACGCTTAGTAGCAGCTGTGCAAGGAGGAAACCACCGTACGTGCCTATCTCAGGTACACATTTAGTTCTACATTAGAACATTGACGTCATTTGTGGGAAACGTTAAACTTCTAATCCCACCCAATCATGGTGAACACGAGACAAACTTCAAGAAGAGACACTGCGCAAACCTCTGCTATCCAAAGGCAAGGCCCCACTACACAACGCCCTCCTCAACATGTCCTGCCACCTGTCGTTGAAACCTCTGCTGCGAGAAACCAGGCACTCAATGCAGAAAACCAACGCGATGGGCACTTCATGTTGATCTTTGATGAAAGTCCCAACCCATCGCGTAGGGTTTTTGTGAGAGACAGACTTGGAATCCCAACCCAAGGAGGCAACCCTAATATTCAAGAACACAGAATCCCAGTGCACCTACACTTGGGAATGCTAAACATTGAAGCTGGTGAATGTGTGTCTCACTCCGAATGCGCAAATCATTCCCATATGTCTCAACGTCAATTCCAAGACATGCTGCAACAACACATGATTATGATGAACGAACAATATCAAAGGTTGGAGGACATGCAACGGGCTGTGCATGAAAACCAACCTAGGTCAAACCGCTGTGATGGAGGGCATAACGTGAAAAATAATCAAAAGAGGCTTCATGTTGATGCTACAATGTCCAATGTTGGGAACAATAACCTGAACCGCGGCATCCAGGAACACCCCTTCTCTAATCAACTTATGGAGTACTGTATTCTCAGAAACTTTAAGTTCCCAACAAACTTGGAGATTTATGATGGAACCACAGACCCTTAGGAGCATGTAAATGCCTTTGAACAATCCATGTGTTTTCACGGAGGATCCATAGAGTTGCTATGACGTGCTTTTCCTCTTTCTCTCAAAAAGGGAGCCCTCAAGTGGTTCTTGTAACACCTCAAAAATTAATGATTTCATGATAAATAGTCGTTTTATAATATTTGTAATTTTTGTGAATTTTTCTGGATTTTTCCAGAAATGTGAAATATTTTAATATTATTTCTTGTTTTGCGTGTGCATCGAGCGGAGCTGGAAAAATTAGATATTTTCCCCAAGAACCTTGATCTGTGCAAACGTCGACGGGGGATCTTACTAAACACGAGGTCAGACATGATTTACGCAACCCTTATATTCTTACATCAAACAGTGCATACACATCTTTTCACACTTCATCTAACATCATTCATTATATATACTTTTTCTTATTACTTTCTCTCACTCAATCACATCCCTTAAAAAGGGTGTGAATAGTGCCTACACCCCTTTTAGGGGTGTAGGATGATCTTTATTCCGATTTACGAGATTTTACGTTTTTCAAAGTTTTTATCTGATAAATAAAAATCGCAGAATAATTTTATTATCTATTGGACAATAAATACCGATTTTTGTTAACTGTAACTTCTGTCCACTGATAATAAATCTGATACAGTATTAGTCATATTTTAGATAACACTTTAATGACATCATAATGGTGACATCATTACCATGACATCACTTTGACTTTTCAAAAAGTGGAAGCTTAGCTTGTTGGAGAAGCTTGGAGGAAGCTTTTTAGAAATTTCCTAGAGGCTTGTTGGAGAAGCCACATTTTCCTCTCTCCTCCTTACCACCACACAATTTTGGGAGCTCTTTGTGGCCACTCATTTTATTATATGCACTTACACAAAATACACCTAATTACACATTTCATTCTATTTTAAATTTTACTATCACTTTCTCTCTCTATTTTCTTTCTTCATCTTTTCCTCTCAAGCTCTCTCTTCCTCTTCTCTTCTCCTTCTTCAACGACACCCACACCATCCTTCCCCTCCATTGTTGCTTGATTTTAAGCAAAGAGTTTACTTGAACTAACCATCCTTTGAAGCTCTTCATTCTTGTTGGAAGACATCTTCAAAAACTCAAACTCTTCCTCTCCATTTTCTCACCCACCTCACAGACAAGACACCATTTTTGGGGTTCTCCAAGCTTTTCTTTCAACCAACCTCATTTCCTACCATTTCTCATTACCTAGAACATTTTCTCTTTTGTGACCACCACCAAAATCATCCATTTTCGTTTTTGTTCCATCAAGCTTCAAAGTTGGAGACTTTAAGGTAAAGTTCATAGCTTTTTCACCTTTCCTCCTCATTTTCATGATTCTTGATCTCTTAAGTGATCAAGGGTTCCTTTTCTAAGGTTTGATGATGATTTTGGTGAGTTTTGATGTCCTTAGGGTTTTCTTGAAGGTGGAAAATGAAAATCAAGAACAAAGGAGCTTACTTTCTTGTGTTGTCTTCAATAAGTAAGAGGGAGATTTATTCACTTCAACCTTTATTGATAGTGAGGAAACCTTTGTGTGTTGTTGATGGAGGAATCCATAATGGATTACTCACTTTGTATGCTTATTTTTTAAGCTTTTGTGTATATTTGATTTATATGAAAGTGTTAGTTATGTTGAATGCTTTGATAATGTTTGATTGCTTGGATTAGATGAATGGAAAAATGTAGGGTTTCCTACCCTTTGGTGAGGTCACGGTTTTGGACCATATTTTTGGGGTT
This sequence comes from Ormosia emarginata, assembly GCA_029884605.1. NCBI lineage: Eukaryota > Viridiplantae > Streptophyta > Magnoliopsida > Fabales > Fabaceae > Ormosia > Ormosia emarginata. Next base: position 4,298,266 of record JAQQTP010000056.1, on the reverse strand, counting down.
TGAGATTAATTTTGTGGGAATTGAAACTTAGGTGATTAGGTATTAAAGAATTGATGATTATGATGGAAAAACTTTGGGACTTCTCACCTTGGAGGCTCACGGCCAAGCGGCCCAATGATGGGTCCATGATGGAATTTGTGTACTAATTTTGGACTTAAGAAATTAGGTGATGGATAATTGATGAAATAATGACAATTTTGAGATTAGAAACCTTTGGGAGAGATTTCGGCGAATAGGAAAAGAAAATGGGATATCCAAGACAAGTTTTGTGATAATTTGAAACTAAGAAACTTAGGTTAAAAATGAATTGATTAAGAATAAATAATGATGAAATAAGAGGTAAATTTTTGGGTTCAATGATCCTTAGGGTCCATGCTAATAATGTGATGGAGAAATTGATTGGATTCTTGTCCTTGGGAGGTTCACGGCCTCTAGGGCTTTATTGGCTAAGATTTACGTATCAAGATGAAACTTAGGTGAATAGGTAATTTAATAAGCTATTATGGATTCATAAGATGGAAAAATGAAGGAAGGAGATTTATTTGATAACTTAGAGTGATTTTAGATTTGAGAAAAGAACAAGAGTGTGAGTGAAACTTGGAAAGCCTTAGAATAATATCCTAAGTGAGTATGATTAAATTCAAAGTAAAGAACTTGGCTAATTAAGAGTACTAAAGATTTAATGAGAATTACAAGAGGATTCTCCTAGAGAGGATTAGTGATGAAATTCTTGAAATAAGAACGTAACCTTGGGTTGAATTTTAAAAACTATGTGTTATTGTTGAAGATTTAAATATGTTATGTTGTTGATAATTGCATTGGCCAGTTATGGCATGGTTATGAGAAAGCATACCACTGTGAAATATACACGAATATGTTGATATTTAACTTGACCAAATTGTGGTATTGTTTCATGAGAAGTATATTATTGATGAATATACATGATATGCAATGTTTATGAGAAATATATTATTGATGAATATACATGATGCACATTGAGTCATCATGCATTTGCGAATGTCTGTTGGACTATATTGTAAAGGTGGTGCATGCTTAGGAGATGGAATTACACCATAAAGCGGATGCGAGTAGACTAAGCATGGGTCATGTTGTTGACCTTGGGGGCGTCGGGGTGCGGGTGTTCCACATGGACAGTTATGAGTTCCTCTGTGTCGTGGGATAGACCGATACAAACACACCGATGATATGGACTGAGACGCTGTCCTATATCGCGATCTTATTGAGAGTGCCATGTATAAGCCATGTTGCGCAAAAGATTATTTTTATGATGAGCACTTTATTTTTAAAGCTAGCGCGATACTGGCATGTACTCCTTGATCATTCTCTCTGAATGTTTATGTCTAGCTCCATGGAGTAGGATTTTGGTACTATGTGCACGTGCATAGTGAGTCAGCATATCATCTGGCATTTACACATTTACCCATTTTCATGATGATGAAACTATTGTTCATTTATATGATGATTGAACTATTGCTTAAATGAGGTTATAATTATTTTAACTGTCTCGTTGTTTATTATCGGAGACTCTATGACTGTTTCTTTTATTGTATATCACTATTCCTGTTTAATATTGTTGCCTTGCTTTGTGGAGATTATGCGCTGTTCTATTTTTTTACTGCCATATTGGTATTAAATGTTGGGTGTCTCACCTCTTTCTTGTATCCCTGTATTTCTGTTTTATATTTATATTTGATAAAAGATCGTGAGGAAGAAGAAGAGGGATTATACCTTTACTGATTGGATTGGGTTGATCCATTGTTTTCGATATGGCATCTGGACACGATTTCTTCGGTTACGTATGGGTGCAACTTCATGGGGGCATTGATGCCTAACGTGTCTACTGGGACATCGAGAATCACATATATAAGGGTTGTGGCTTTGTCTGCTAGTAGTACCTATCCTAGGGTTACTACTTTTCCCTTTAGTACTTTTGTACCCGTCATCTTTTATTTGAATATGTAAGTACTATGTTTCGTGCTATCAATCTTTGTGTTAAGGACAAATATATTATATATGAAATATATTTTTCCTTAGGTGGTTGTATTTTGAATGGTTGGGCACTAAATATGCTTCATTTGGGGCTCATATTTTCTATTTATGTATAATGGAAATTTTTGAAAAGATTTTTGTAAGAGACTGTGATACGCCTAGATTTAGTTACTGTGGTGTAATGATGATTGTGCCGTAGTAATTAGATCTAGGGGTGTTACAGTTCTCTGGCTTACCACAAAGGTCCATGGTGGACCGGTCAGATCTGAAACAACGGTTCCTGCTCTAGTACACCTTCAGTAAAGAGCAACCCAAATCCATCAAATCCCTAGCCAAGGTTCACCATGGACGAGATGAGCCCCTCCGTGATAATGTAAGGTGGTTTATGGTGTCATGTACTAATGTGGAATACTTCGATGACAAGATAGCTCTTCATTATGCCAGAAGCGGCCTCCGAGTGGATTCTATGTTTTTGGCATCCCTGGTAAAAAAGAATCCAGAGAACTTAGGTGAGTTTCAGAGACGATCTCAGAAGTATGTCAACCTCGAGGAAGCAACAGAGGATCAGAGGAGATGGGATAAAGATGAGCTCCCTCATTAGAAGCCTAATCACGATTCCTCACGGTCCCGATGTTCCAAAGGTAGTATACCCCAGAAATGGTATTTTGAATATTCTCCTCTAAACACCCCCACGAAAAACAATCTTAAGGGAGGTGATGCAAACTGAGTTTCAAAATATCTGGAGACCACCCCCCATTAAGAAGCACAAGTAGAAGGACCACTCAAAGCACCGCACATGGCATAAAGGATATAGCCATGAACATTGAGGATTGCTACCAACTACGCAATGTCATTGAATTCTTGATCAAGGCCGGACAATTACAACATTATATCCTCTGTGTCCAAAATGATGTGCACCGTGGTAGGCACAAGGAAAACAAATGACGAAGTTTGTCTTCTCACCGTAGAAGAAGAACCCGAAGTCCTAGGAGAAGATCCTAGACTCCACCTCGTTGGGATAACAATGACCGACAGGATAGGAATAGGGACGGTCTGCCTAACGACAATGACGACTCGTTTTGAACCAAACAAAATGATCAACACCATCACTGGAGGATTTGCTTGTGGAGGGTCATCAAATGGAGCTCGGAAGAAAGCTCTCAGTATAGTAATTTTCAGTGTTTCCCATTCTGAGTTGAGATCACGGACTACGAAAAGGAAGACACCTTCCATCACTTTCTCAGATGAGGACAACAACAAAATTATCTTGGATCATGACGACCTGCTAGTCATTTTAGGTATAATTTCTAATGTTGAGGTCTGCCGTATTTTTGTAGATCAAGGAAGTTCAGTAGATATCATGTTTATAGATCTCTACCAGAAACTAGAACTCCCGCGGTCAGACTTGACTCCCTATGATGGCGAACTAACGGGTTTAACAGGTTAGAAGATCACTTCGGTAGGGTACTATGAAACCTATTTAACTCTACGATCCTCCAAACTTTTCAAGATGGTCAAGGTAAGGCTCTTGGTTGTGGATTGTCCTTCAGCCTACAACATCATCTTGGGCTGCCTTGCTCTAAACCCCCTCGGCGCCATGGTCTCTACCACCCATCTGGTAATGAAGTTTCCTAACAAGAACAACGATGTGGTCACTATAGAAGGAGACCAAGTTGCAGTTCGAAAGTGCTATAATGAGAGCCTAAGAATTTGTAAGGTTCCCAGAAAATCAAAATATGCTACCCCTACCTTAGTTCTAGACCAAGTGAATATACTTATGACCGAACTGGATGTTAGAGAAGAGATTCATCGTACTAGACCCCAGCCTGGGGGTGAGTTGCAGAGCCTCTAACTCAAAGCCAAGCCCGATCAGGTTACCAAGATTGGAGCGCACCTATAAAAAGAAGAAAAACAGCAATTGACAGAGCTCTTGTTGAAAAATAAGGATCTTTTTGCATGGACGTTATCCGACATGCTGGGGCTTGATCCCGATTTTATCTGTCACCGCCTATCTATTAGGGAAGACGCCAAGCTGGTTGCTCAGAGGAAAAGAAAAGTCAGTCTAGAGAGACAACAAGTCATTGAAGAACAGGTTAAGGAGCTATTGAGTGGCAATTTCATCATGGAAGTTCCTTATACCACATGGCTATCCAATGTGGTCCTAGTGAAAAAATCAAATGGGAAGTGTAGAATGTATGTGGATTACATAAATTTGAACAAAGCCTGCCTGAAGGATCCTTACCCACTTCCCAATGTGGATAAGTTGGTGGATAGCTCCTCAAGCTTCAGATGGTTGTCATTTATGGATGCTTACTCCGGATATAACTAGATTCCGGTGTATCACAGAGACGAGGATAAATTCATCACTGACAGGGCAAGCTACTACCCTTCGGATTGAAAAATGCAGGAGACACCTATCAGATGATGATGAATAGGGTCTTCGAGAACCAAGTAGGGAAGATGCTGGAAGTCTACATCGATGACATGATAGTGAAACCCCCATATGACAGATCGCACACGATGGACCTTGAAGAGGTATTTGCATAGGTACGGAAGTACAATATGAGGCCAAACCCGAAAAATTGCGTCTTTGGGGTCTAGGCTGGTAAATTCTTGGGATTCATGCTAACTCACAGTGGAATTGAGGCTAATCCTAATAAGTTCCAGGCCGTACTCAATATGAGAAGCCCTCAGAGTGTTAAAGAAGTACAACAGCTCACGAGCAGGATAGCAGCTCTCACAAGATTTCTTGCCAGGGTGGCCCATAAATTTCTTCCCCTGTTCAAGCTGCTCTAGAAAGGGAAGAATTTTAAGTGGACCCAGGAATGTGAAGATGCCTTCTTATCCTTGGAGAACCTTCCGTCTTCTCCTCTAATGGAGTATCTACAGTCTGGAACTACACCTTCAGACCCCAAAGAAACCTCTAAGTTAATCAAGACAGTAATGAGGTACACCATCTATAATGGTCGACTATACCGACGTGATTTTTCATCTCCTCTCCTTAAATGCCTCACTCTGAAAGAAGCAAAGTATGTCTTGACTGAGGTTCATGAGGGAGGCTGTGGGCACCATCTGGGGGGAAAAACTTTGGCCCTAAAAGCACTAAGGGCGGGGTACTACTAGCTAACAATAGAGGTCGATTCCCATGCACATGTCTGAATATGTCACAAGTGTCAACGTTACTCAGACCATTATCAAACTCCCTCAGAAGAGCTATCCACGATGTCAGTACCTTGACCGTTCTATAGATGAGGAATGGACATCTTAGGCTTGTTTCCCTAAGCCCCAGGTTAACTAAAATAATTGGTGGTAGCAATGGACTATTTTACGAAGTGGATAAAGGCAGAACCCTTAGTCATGATCACTTTAGCAAGGATTCAGAAGTTCACTTGGTGCTACATTATCACCAAGTTTGGAGTTCCCAAGTCCATCATAATGGACAATGGAACCCAGTTCAAGGTTGTAAGTTTTGAAGAGCTGTTAGCTAGGCTAAAAATAAAGCACCACTACAGTTTTGTTAAGAATCCTACAACGAATGGACAGGTTGAAGCTGCTAACAGGATTATTGTACAGGGAATCAAAAGAAGGTTAGACGAAGCTAAGGGAAATTGGGTGGAACAACTTAACCATGTTCTCTGGGCTTATCGGACTATACCCCACTCGACTACGGGCGAAACCTCCTTTAAACTCACTTATGGTTGTGAACTCATGATCCCTGTAGAGATAGAAGAACCTACTTGGCGTCATCAATAGTTTTCACCTAGTAGTAATCTTGGTGTAATCAAGGAAGACCTAGACTTAATCGAGGAAAGAAGACGGGTGGCTCATATTTGCGATGTGGCCCTTAAGCAAAGGATAGTGGCCGGATACAACTTAAAGGTGGTTCCAATGAAGTTCCAACCAGGAGACCTAGTACTCAGGAGGGCGGACATAGAAGGGAAAAATGCCTCCCAAGAGAAATTAGCCCTTAACTAGAAAGGCCCCTACCGTATCATCGTCAGCACTAGCAAAGGAGCTTATACATTGGAAACATTAACAGGCAAGGAGATCAAAAACTATTGGAATGTGGATAAACTTAGAAAATACTATAGCTAGATACCTATAACGGCCTAGTCTTTTAGTCAACTAATGTTTGATCTGTCCCAATTTTGCTCTGTATGGATCCCCAGTTATTAATAAAATAGAGTTATTCAAATATTATTTTCTGCACAAGACATTAAAAGCCCAGGTCAAGAGGTATAACACACTAAGCTCACAGAGACACTTTGGTAGTAAAGTTATAGGGTCAACACCCATCCTCAATACTTGGCATCAACCATTTTAAGGTCAGGAAATTAAGAGGCAGTTTGGATTCAACATCTATGGTCCTCCTTCATACCTAAGCTAAGTGGGATACCAAAAACCATTATGGTTAACGAAGAACCCCGTGCAAGGTCTAATAATAATACATGCCTAAGGCAAAAGGGATCGAGAGTGCCAAGTCTTCTTGGACATTAAACCCTAAGCTAATGTGTTATTTTTGCCTGAGCCCAAAATTATGAATGCTTGATAAAATAGGCATTGGACTAGGGACTAAGGTGTTATGTTTGCCTAAGTCCAAAGTTCCGAGAACTTCATATTATGGGTATCAGACTATAAGACTAAGGCGTTATTTTTACCTAAATCAAGTGGAATGCCACACACTCGGTGTTATGGGTGTGGAATCCCGAACCATGGTTTTTTCTTTGATGAAAAATATTTTCTAAGTCCACAAAATGGTTATGGTAAATACTATAATGGGCGTTGGACCCAGAATGGACCATGGAAAACTAATAAATAAACAAGTCAAAGCAAATAGCAAAGGTGCATAAATTAAAAATCCCGGTTACCAAGGTAATTGTCTTTACAAAATTTTTATGCCCCAAGCAGGAGGCAGTAAGAAGAAAGCAATAAAAACTCAGGCTGTGGTTTCACCACCTTCCGGGATCTAAGCAGGGTCTGGAGTAGCACTAGAACTGGCCCGAGCAAAATCCTTTGCAAAGATAAGTTGACCGTCGTGAAAAACTTTTTCTGAATTAAGGTATTCCAAGGCAAGGGTAACGCCAGGGTTAAAGTGCTGAATTTGGGCCATGACATTTTGGAATTGTTCGCCCTCGATGTTCTTAGAAATTGCATCTAACTCATCCACATCTTTTTCAAGCTGAGCTATACGAGCTTAGAAGTCAACATTGGTTTCATCAGCTTGGAGCACTTTCTTAGTGAGCTCCTTTTTAGCAAGATCGGAGTCGGCCAACACTTTCTCAAGATTGGTGATCCTCACTTGAGCATCCTCATTCAACTTAAGAGTGACATTAAGCTTTTGGGCGGCCTCCCCATCTTTCTTCTTGAACTCTTCCACCACTTTCCTATCGGATTCCTCGACAGACTTCTCAATATAGAGGATTTCAGTGGTGGCACAGAGCATTAAAGTCTGTAGCTCGGCCAGTGTTTGAGCCAAGCTCCGCCGGGATATATGCTTCATCACTTCATTGCTCAAAAGCTGTTCATCAACAAACGGCTTGACGATTGAATGTCCCATGATAGCAGGTAGGGGGTTCGACCTATCCTCATTGCCGCTGTCCGAGGCCACCCTTTTACCCCGATGGGAGGAGCTTTCAGTAGCCTTTCTTTTCCTCCCTTGAAGATTGTGGGTAGGAGAGCTCAACTGCTCAGAGACTTCCTCAATCATGACACCCTGGTCAGAAGGTGCTAGTGCGGCGGCTGAAGGAGCACTTGAGGACCCCGCTCCTTTCCTCCTGGATCTTAAAGCTTGCAGAGCAACATGAGAAGGTCCTAATGCCACATTGCTTACTAGAAGGATACAAGAGAAACAAGTTAGAAGTTAGGAAACCAAAATTACAAGTATATACGTATTAGAATACATAAAGCCTAAGGTAAACTATGGGTGACTACGGATAATAACATCATAATTCCTACCTAACAAAGCAAGGAGAAGGTCATCATTAGGGGTGTTGAGGACGTCTCTAACATAGATGAGCTTATGTTTCTTGGCATGTTGGGCTATGAACTTAATGTAGTTTAGCTCGTCCGGAGTAAGGTCGTTCTTTTCTTTCTCAAGTGGTATAGTGGGAATACTCCAAGCATCCTAGGTCCAATATAGTTGAAACCTCGGCTCCATATCATCTTTAAAAAAAAAAGGGTGATACCCCTCTACTGCCATAAGTTTGAAGAACTTGGTTTTAAACCCCTTAAAACTGTCTTGAAAGACATCAAAGGACTTTTGGCCACGTCTAGATCGGATGGTGAGCCAGTTCTTCTAGGTCGCAGAACCTTAGGGACTCACTCTGGTGTAAAAGTAGAAAGAAGCATTCGTCAAATACTGCAGCCCCATTATCCGGTAGAATCTCTCGAAAAAATGATATAACCCCAGCCATTAGGATGGGTCTGGGTTGGAGCTGCGCTCAAAGTCTGAAGGATCGTAATTTGAAAATCCATAAAAGGTAGCCAGAGCCCTAGTTTGAGAAAAAAGGGCTCATACAAAAATATAAAATGTGAGCTCGCTTCTCGGCATGAACATACCCTCTTGTTCCACTCCAGACACAAAACTTTAAACTCGGTATCCTGAGCCTTCTTTTCTGTCAGATGCACGTAATCTAATGACTGCTTGAGCACGCATTCAGAGGAGAAGTTAGAAAGGCATTCCTAAACACCATCCCCAACCCATAGTAGGTGAGTCTCAGACCACGCTGTATGTGGATTGTGTCCTCTTCAGTCAGTTCATGGACTTCGGGAACTAGTACTCGAGCCCTAGCTCCTCTCCTGCCTCTGGCCATAGAAATCCTGAGAACACCTAAAGACCGGTAAGTAATTGTTAGAATCATTTAAACTAAAGATTCAAACACGGAAAAGGGTGAACCAAGCAGTTCACACCCACATATCAACCTCATTTCCTTCCAAGGTTCGAAACTCCAGAAGGACACCTCCGTCGTGCTCGGTATGATGGAGATGGTGTTCCTAGGGGCAACACCATTTGGAGAGGTTGAAATGTCCTAACTCTATTTCGAGAAAAATGGAATATGGAAATGCATTCCAATATGGAGCTCATGACTATTCTACTACCTAACAATAGTATGAACAATAAAAAAGGAAGATAACAATAGAATTAGAACTGAAAGATACCTTGTATGAGTAGAAAGTGCAATGAGTGCAAGACTGGAAACCAATATAGAAGGCTAGAAACAGATGAAGAACACCACACAATCACTATGACACCCCAAAGTTTTTAGAAGAATACTCAAAAATAGTAAAGGAAGAATGATGAACCCCTAACCCCTATTTATAAAGGCTAAACAATTAGGGGCATTCTCGTCCTTATAGCCCAATTTTCAAAAAGGTGCTCATCATGGCATGCGAAGCACTAAGCACGTCCATCTGATTAGAATACGCCACGTGGCCCTCACAATTGTTGAAGCAGTCGAAAAGATAGTTGCGTAGCAACTTAAGCGTCATGCAACCTTTGAAGGCTAAGTTCAGATATTTAGTCTGATCCCCGGCTTAAACCAGGGTAATCTTTTGGTTTAAAACTTTCAGATTGGACAACGACTATCAAGGAGAAGTCAACAACCGACAATCAAGATTGAAGTTACAACCTCTCTCAGTGCAAATACCCTAAACTAAGGATTTGGAGCTTGCTACTTTGATTATTAATGCTAAGCACCATGTTGGGAGCATGATAGCGTTACTCTAGAGTAAGCATTGGACTTACCCTGGTCAAAGATAAAGATTACAGACAACGAAAAAGAAAGAAAGAGAAACAAGAAAATACAACAAGCTTGAGATAAAAGAAATTTTTATTTTTATTTTCTCATTTCAAACATCGTCATACATCAAGTAAAGAGGGAAAAAAAAACATTGAAACAGGAAATTTATAAGGAAAGAGTAGCCACTTGAGAACTCGGACGAAGGAATAAACATCACCGTCTCCAGCATCCTGGGTTATGTCACATCTACAAGTCCTATGAAACCAACACTAGTCTCTTCCTTGTGAAATGACCTCTTGAAAAAGTGGATAGACTTTGAAAAACTTTTGCAAATCAAAACAGTGCACTACTGCCAGACTTCAAAGTTGCTGCCCATTCTTCTTCAATGCCTCCTTCACAGTAATAATAAAGACCGGGGTGCACTCTCCTTTGTTGGACGGGACATAACCTTTCATGAGGAGATCATTCTGTGAATATCAATGGTTTTGGTTTTGATGATCAACAAACAAGAAAACAATGAAGTGCAAAGATCAAGTCCCAAGGTTTTTCAAGATTAACTAATAGGATTTAGATCATATATAGAGGTATATTATGAAAATTATGTTTAAAATTGAGTAAAATGCTCTTAGAAAGTTTGGAAAGATTTTGGACATCCTTAGTTGAGAAATTCTTTGAAAATCCTATGTTTCTAAGCAAACCATAACAGGTTATGTGGCCAAATATGAAGCGCTCCAAAATGTTTTGAAAAGGGAATATCAGGTTATAGATTTTCCATAACAGGTTATTCACTAAGTCAGAGGTTATTCCTACTTTTTCTTAAGTTTCATAACTGATTATGATATATTCATAATTAATTATAAGACAAAGTCAGAACGTGCTTATATAATTTCTAAAGGTCCATAACTTATTATAATTTACCCATAATAGGTTATGATGTTAAATAAAAAGCCCAGGATCTGTTTTCTAAAAGGGTCATAACCGATTATGACAAAATCTTAATTAGTTATATGATGTCTCAGTACGTTGTCCCTTTTGTTTTTTAAAAGCTAATAATTGATTATGGCTTTTGATGTAATCGGTTATGGAGTGTTTTAAAACCCAAGATTCCATTTCTTCATGTCATAACCGATTATGTATATCTCATAACCGATTATGCTCAAATGCAGAACACTTCCCCAACAGATCTATTGAGAGCATTTAATGCTCCCAACCACTTTCAGCGTCTCTTAAATGTTATGGGGTATAAATGAAAGTGTTTGTGCATTAATTATAGGTTGGAAAACATTCTGAAAAACATTCTTGAGCATTGAATACAAGTTTTCTCATCATTTCATTAAATACCCTATTTTGAGCTTTAAGTTGTGTGAATCCTTAATACCATAGTTCTTTAATTTGTATTATATGCTCTAGAAAGAGTTTCTTTCATCTAAATATTGTATAATCTGTTAAAAGAGGGTGAGGTATCCCTCAAAATAGTTAGGGTAAGGTATCTAGGGTGAGATATCCCTTGAATATAGAGGCTCAAGCACAGGGGTGAGGTATCCCAAGGTGTGTTGAGTGCTCCAAATTTGTAAAGGTTGTCAAGCACCTAATTTCAAGCTTGAATATATAGTGGAAATCTCAAGTGGTTGCTTGAGGACTGGATGTAAGCTACAAGTGGATTGGTGGCTGAACCAGGATAAAGCTTGGTGTTTGTTTTCCTAACTCAACTTCTTTATATTGTACACTATTTTATTAATTTACTTGAATACTATCTCCCTTGTCTAGTTCGTTTGAGTGCAATATCTTTCTATCTCATTCATTCATTCATTTCTATCGATCAATAGCTTCAATGAAAATTGGTAATCAAAGGTTTTACGAAAGATTTGTGAAATGTTTTTATAAACTCAATTCACTACCCCTCTTGAGTTTTGAGGCCAGTTAGTAACAAGTGGTATCAGAGCAAGACTCTTGTATAAAGAGCTTAGTAGCTTTAAGAGAAAAGATGGCTTCAAATAGTTTTTCGAACAAAGGTTTTTCTATTAACATACCTCATTTTTTCAATGGGGATAGTTATGCCTATTGGAAAGAGAGGATGAAGATTTTTATTGAAGCTATTGATTTTGATGTATGGGATGCTATTGAAAATGGTCCTTTTATCCCCACACGTATAGTTGATGGTGTAAGAACCAATACACCCAGAAATGAATGGACCAATGAAGACAAAAACATGTCTAATACAATTTAAGAGCTAAGAACATCATCACCACTTCTTTGGGGTATGATGAATTCTTTAGGGTGTCAATTGTAAGACCGCTCAAGAAATGTGGGATACATTGCAAGTAACCCATGAGAGTACAAGTGAGGTCAAAAGTGATAATCACATATTTTATACATTAATAAACCCTCATGTTTAATCATTTATACTCTTTATATTCTTAATTGATTGAGCTTGGTCATGTTTTGCGAGTTTGGGCTCAAATTGGGCCTAATTGAATTTTTTCAGCATTATTGGGCTTTGACACTGTTTATGTATTTTGGCCATAACTTGAGTCCTAAATATCTGATAATCTTGAATTTTACCTTGTAGGAAAGCTAAGTGAAAGCTCTACAACTTTGATGAGAGCTCGAAGTCTCAATCGGATGTCTATTGAGCCTAATTGGGCCTGGAAGTTAGAATACGAGTTTAGAGACCCTTTGATGTTGTTTCGGTCATAACATGAGTTATAGACCTCCAAATTACATGGGGTTTAGGCTCAAATGTTCACAACTGATCCAACTTTATAATTAAGGGGCTTTTAATTATGTAAAGCCAAAATAGGGGGTAGTTTAGAGGGTTAGAAGATAGAAATCGAGGCACCTCATTTTGGACACTTTTCTTTCTTCTATCTAGAACTCTTTTCCTCCTCCTTCTCTCTAATTTTTGATTTTCTTCTTCCTTCTTTTATTTTCTGAGTTCTTCCCTTCCCATGGAGGGGTAGAGCCTTTAGATTATTCCAAGAGATTGAACATGCTTGGTTATTAATCTTGAGATTTCATTTTTAATGTTTAAGTTCATCTATTAATCAAGTTTCTCTTTTTCTTCTTCTCTTTATTAATTCTGGTTACTTAATTAGAATTTTAATATGTTAATTGCTTAATTACCATGTGCAAAGAGATTAACTCAGAGATTAAATAAGGCATTGAAGGTGTTTGATGAAATGTCTAACTTGGTTGGATCTTGGATTTTAAGTTGATTTCGGTTTGGATGAATGCTTAATTTGTCTACCCTTAATTAATTGAAATCTAAAAGCGTTTCTAGTAGAAGATCTATGGATCATTGAGAAGCATCTTGAAATGATCAAAGATCATGGACTTGATTGATATTTGAATGGACTTTTAGTAATCAAGGATGAATTAAAATCAAATTTGGAGAATTTTCTTGGATTGGTTATTTTTGTAATTATGTTTTAACTCAATTCTGTTATTGTTTTGTGTTTCTAATCTTGTTAACCCCCTATTGTCACTTGATTTGATCAAATTGCATTTTAAAATCCTTGAGAGACGATCTGGTATTGTTTCCTATGCTACAAGCCATAGGCATAACTCGGTTACAATTTTGGTGACTTCGGCGCTTATCAAAATTTAGTCATTTACACTCTCCATATTCTTAATTGATTGAGCTTGGTCATGTTTTATGAGTTTGGGCTCAAATTGAGCCTAATTGAATATTTTCAGCATTATTAGGCATTAACACTATTTCTGTATTTTGGTCATAACTTAAGTCCTAGATATTTGCTAACCATGAATTTTACCTTGTAGGAAAGCTAAGAGGAAGCTCTACAATTTTGATGAAGAGCTTGAAGTCTCAATCGAAAGTTTAGTGGGCCTAATTGGGCCTAGAAGTCAGAATACGAGTTTATAGACCCTTTGATGTTGTTTTGGTCATAACGTCAGTTATAGACCTCCAAATTGCATGGGTTTTGGGCCCAAATGTTCACAACTGACCTAACTTTGTAATTAATGAGTTTTTAATTATTTAAAGCCAAAATAAGGGGTAGTTTAGGGGGTTAGAAGTCAGAAACTAAGGCACCTCATTTTGGACACTTTTCTTTCTTCTCTCCAGAACTCTACTCCTTCTTCTTCTCTCTAATTTTCGGTTTTCGTCTTCCTTCTTTTATTTTCTGGGTTCTCCCCTTCCCATGGAGGGGTAGAGCCTTTAGATCAATCAAATAGATTGAACATGCTTGGTTATTAATCTTGAGATTTCATTTTTAATGTTTAAGTTCATCTATTAATCAAGTTTCTTTCTTCTTCTTAATCTTCTTTTCTTCTTTTCTTCTTCTTCTTCTTCTTCTTCTTCTTCTTCTTCTCTTTGTTAATTCTGGTTGCTTAATTAGAATGTTAATATGTTAATTGCTTAATTACCATGTGCAAAGTGATAAACTTAGAGATTAAACAAGGCATTGAAGATGTTTGATGAAATGTCTAACTTGGTTGGATCTTGGCTTTTAAGTTGATTTTGGTTTAGATGAATGCTTAATTTGCCTACCCTTAATTAATTGAAATCTAGAAGCGTTTCTAGTAGAAGATCTATGGATCATTGAGAGACATCTTGAAGTGATCTAAGACCAAGGACTTGATTGATATTTAAATAAACCTTTAGTAATCAAGGATGAATTAAAATCAAGTTTGGACAATTTTCTTAGATTAGTTGTTTTAGTAATTCTATTTTAACTTAATTCTGTTATTGTTATGTGTTTTTAATCTTGTCAACCCCCCCCATTTTCACTTGATTTGGTCAAATTGCATTTTAAAATCCTTGAGAGACGATCCAGTGTTGTTTCCTATGCTACAAGCCATGGGCATAACTCGGTTACAATTTTGGTGAGTTCGGTGCACATCAAAATTTAGTCATTTACACTCTTCATATTCTTAATTGATTGAGTTTGGTCATGTTTTGTGAGTTTGGGCTCAAATTGGGCCTAATTGAATTTTTTAGCATTATTGGGCTTTGACACTATGTCTGTATTTTGGCCATAACTTGAGTTCTAAATATCTGATAATCATGAATTTTACCTTGTAGGAAAGCTAAGAGGAAGCTCTACAACTTTGATGAGAACTCAAAGTCTCAATCGGATGTCTAGTAGACCTAATTGGGTCTGGAAGTTAGAATACGAGTTCAGAGACCCTTTGATGTTATTTTGGTCATAACTTGAGATATAAACCTCCAAATTGCATGAGGTTTGGGTCCAAATGTTCACAACTAATCCAACTTTGGAATGTTAATATATTAATTGCTTAATTACTATGTGCAAAGAGATAAACTCAGAGATTAAACAAGGCAATGAAGATATTTGATGAAATGTCTAACTTGGTTGGATCTTGGCTTTTAAGTTAATTTCAGTTTGGATGAATGCTTAATTTGCCTTCCCTTAATTAATTGAAATCTAGAAGCGTTTCTAGTAGAAGATCTGTGGATCATTGAGAGGCATCTTGAAGTGATCTAAGATCAAGGGCTTGATTGATATTTGAATGGATCTTTAGTAATCAAGGATGGATTAAAATCAAAATTGGATAATTTTCTTAGATTGGTTATTTTAGTAATTCTGTTTTAACTCAATTCTATTATTGTTCAGTATTTTTGATCTTGTCAACCCCCCTTATTTTCACTTGATTTGATCAAATTGCATTTAAAAACTTTTGAGAGACGATCCAGTGTTGTTTCCTATGCTACAAGCCATGGGCATAACTCGGCATAAATATATTAGGCATTGACACGGTTTCTATATTTTGGCCATAACTTGAGTCATAAATATCTGATAATCATGAATTTTACCTTGTAGGAACGCTAAGAGGAAGCTCTACAACTTTGATGTGAGCTCGAAGTCTCAATTGGATGTATATAGGGGCTAATTGGGCCTGGAAGTCAGAATATGAGTTCAAAGACCCTTTGATGTTATTTTGGTCATAACTTGAGATATAGACCTCCAAATTGCATGGGGTTTGGACCCAAATGTTCACAACTGATCCAACTTTGTAATTTATGGGTTTTTAATTATGTAAAGCCAAAACAAAGGGTAGTTTAGGGGGTTAGAAGTTAGAAACCGAGGCACCTCTTTTTGGACACTTTTCTTTCTTCTCTTTAGAACTCTCTTCCCCCTTCTTCTCTCTAATTTTCGGTTTTCTTCTTCCTTCTTTTATTTTCTGAGTTCTCCCCTTCTCATGGAGGGGTAGAGCCTTTAGATCAATCTAAGAGATTGAACATGCTTGGTTATTAATCTTGAGATTTCATTTTTATTGTTTAAATTCATCTATTAATCAAGTTTCTCTTCTTCTTTTTGTTAATTTTGGTTGCTTAATTAGAATTTTAATTTGTGAATTGCTTAATTACCATGTGCAAAGAGATAAACTCAGAGATTAATCAAGGTGTTGAAGGTGTTTGATGAAATGTCTAACTTGGTTGGATCTTGGCTTTTAAGTTGATTTCGGTTTGGATGAATGCTTAATTAGTCTACCCTTAATTAATTGAAATCTAGAAGCGTTTCTCGTAGAAGATTTATGGATCATTGAGAGGCATATTGATGTGATCTAAGATCAAGGACTTGATTGATATTTGAATGGACCTTTAGTAATCAAGGTTGGATTAAAATCAAGATTGGACAATTTTCTTAGATTGGTTGTTTTAGTAATTCTGTTTTAACTCAATTCTGTTACTGTTCTACGTTTTTAATCTCGTCAACCCCCCCATTTTCACTTGACTTGATCAAATTGCATTTTAAAATTCTTGAGAGACGATCTAATGTTGTTTCCTATGCTACAAGCCATAGATATAACTTGGTTACAATTTTGGTGAGTTCGGCGCTCGTCAAAATTTTGGCACCATTGCCGGGGATTGTGATATGTAATCTGATCATATTGAGTGCCATTACTAACTTACTGACTTTTGTTCTTACTGATAGTTAATAGTTACCAATCCACAACTCTTGACCATTGCTACTGCATTCTGGTACATTCTACCCAGTCTGCTATATTGCTTCATAATTTTGCTGCATTCTGATTTTTGCTACCGATTGCACTGATTGCTTCTAATTGCACAATTTTGCTAATGTATTATTACATTGGATTTCTGCTGCATTGATAGGTGCATTTTGTTTGATTACTGTTTCATTGGTAATTGCTAAATTGTGTATTCTGCATGATAACCTTTCAATCAGTGCCAAATCCTGCATTCTGCTGCATAATTCGAGTTACTATTGCCTTAGTTTTTGCTATGTTGCATTGCATTACTTCCTTACAGTTGCTTTGCATAACATGACTCACTTGTTAATTCTACTGTAACACTAACACAATTGTCTAATTCTGCTACATTGCATTCTGCTGCATAATTCCTATTACTGTTCAATTGGTTTTTGCTACATTGCATTGCATTTTGTTTGTGTGCATTGCATGATTTCATTCTAATTACATTGCAGTACATCACACAATTGATAATTATGCTACATTATGCATTCTGCTGCATAATTCTGCATTTTGCTGCACTAGTACTATTCCATTGATTTCGTGCTGCTATTCACCATCATTTTGTACTACTTGCTGCATTGCAGGTTACTTTAATAAGTGTCACCCAACTAAAATCACAATTATTCCAAGCTGCAACACTAATTCTGCTGCATTGAAATTCTATTTTTTCCGTTACTGTTCCATTGGTAATGCTGCTTCTCCATTACTATTCCATTGGTTTCTTGTTGTTGTTTACCATCCTTTTGCAGTCTTTATTGATAGTTGTATTTCAACTTTTCACCTTCAGTTGGTTTTCACTTTTCCCCCTTCCCCCTTCACTTGGTTTCCATTTTCCTGGTGCAGGTGCAGGGCACTAGTAGAAATCATGAGCTGAAACCGAGTTGAGCTGAAACTTGGTCTCCAAAGGAAAACCACCATTTTGAGCAAAATGATCCCAGGATCAATTTTCAAAATTTGGCCAAAATCCATCATTTGTTAGGGTTTTTGAGTAAATTTAGTTGACAAAATGACATTTTTGTAATTTTTGTACGGCTAAACATGCTCAGATTGAGCTGGAAATTGGTGGGTTGAAGGAAAATAACCTTCTCCACAAAACTCACAGCTTTGCTATGAGCACCACCCTGGTTTGCTCAAATTCCTTCATTTAGACAACTTTTTCATTTTTTGAAGTATTTTCTTTGCATCAAAATTTTCTAAAAAAATGTAGATTTCATCCTATGGTGGTCCCATATTTTTTAAAAATCATTTGTTATGTTTTTTTCATTTTTTTTAGTTATTTTTGTAGTGTAGATTTGTATGCTTTTGAGTTTTTGGATTTCTGATACTCCTTTAGCCCCGCTTGGTGCATGACTAGGTTTGATTCTGTTAATTTGTTTTTCATGCATTGACTCTTCATTTCATTCTGATAGTGAATCTATCATTGAATTTGATTTAAGTGATTTGCAACGATGACTGATAACATGCATAATAGGACTCTTAAAGAGCTTGTTGCCCCTGATGTCACTTATAAACCATTATGCATTCGCTATCCTAAGATTGATGCTGACTTTGAGCTAAAGTCTGGACTAATCCATTTGTTGTCTAAGTTTCATGGACTTGCAGGTGAGGATCCTCATAAGCATCTTAAGGAATTCCATGTTGTGTGCTCAATCATGAGACCTCAAGGCATTCATGAAGAACATATCAAGCTGAGGGCATTTCCCTTCTCCCTTGCTAATGCAGCCAAGGACTGGCTTTATTACCTTTCACCAGGTTTTGTGACTTATTGGAATGATATGAAGAGGCCGTTTTTAGAGAAAATTTTCCCTGCCTCTAGAGCTGCTGCAATTCGAAAGGACATTTGTGGCATCAGGCAGATTTTTGGTGAAACTTTGTATGAGTATTGGGAGAGATTCAAGAAGTTATGTTCACGCTGTCCATACCATCAAATCAATGATCAATTGTTGATCCAATATTTTTATGAGGGACTAATGCCAATAGAGAGAAGTATGATTGATGCAGCCAGTGGAGGAGCTTTAGTGGATAAGACCCCTGTTGTTGCTAGAGACTTGATAGCAAACATAGCAGACAACACTCAACAATTTGGAACTTGAATGATCACCTCAACCAGAGGAGTCAATGAAGTTCAAGTGTCTTACTTAGATCAATAGAGAATAAAGCACAAATTGGATGAATTGACCTCTTTGGTGAGGCAGTTAGTAGTGGCACAACAACCACCTATGCAAATGGTTACCACTGTGTGTGGAATTTGCTCTTGTCCATCCTATCCTACAGATGCTTGTCCAACCCTTCAAGAAGAGAATTTTGCTAACCAAGCCTACCTTGTTGCTACAGTAGGCATTTTTTCTTGTAGACCCCAATATCAGCAGTTCTAATAGTCCATATATGATCCAATTTCGAGCACTTATAACCCTGGCTGGAGAGACCATCCCAACCTCAAATATGAGAATTCTGGGTAGCAACAACACCCCCACAAAAAGCAGCAGCAACAATAATTTAGATACCAGGCTGCAGGCCCCAGTAACAAGTACCAACCACCTGCATTCAGACAGGCACAACCTGTGCTACCACCCATGCAGTAACCCCTCCAGCTACCTAGTCCAGTAGCTGCTCCAGTCGAGCCATACTTGGAGGACTTGATGAAATAGATGGCCTCAACCAACATTCAGTTCCAACAAAATGTCAATGCCACAATTCAGAATCTGCAAACTCAGATTGGGCAGCTGGCAACCACTGTCAATGAACTGAAAAGTCAAGGATCAAGTCAATTGCCTTCACAAACAGTCAATAACCCAAAAGGCAATGTAAATGCCATTACCTTGAGAAGTGGCAGAGAAGTTGAGCAGCAACCAGTTAAGCAACCTAAGATGCAGCCCCTCCAGCTACCTCAATAGCAACCTGAGCATCACCTTGAGCAGCATCCTATGTATCAAACTGTACCTTAGCAACCAGCCCAGTAGCTGCACACTTCTCAGAAAATAAATGGCTCAAACCAAAAATTTGTGGCATAGATGAATTGTGCAGAAAAACCAAATTTGGCCATTCCATTACCCTTCCCAAATAGAGTCACACAGTCCAAGCAAGTAGTGCAAGCAGAAATGGAAAGAGAAGTCTTGGAAACATTCAAGAAGGTGGAAATCAATATCCCCCTCCTGGATGCAATCAAGTAGATTCCAAAGTATGCCAAATTCCTAAGGAGTTATGTATTCATAAAAGAAGACTTAAGGGTACAGAGAAGATTAATATGGGAAGAAATGTTTCTGCAATGATTCAGCCATGTATGCCACAAAAATGCAAGGATCCTGGAACATTCACAATTCCTTGCATCATAGGTAGCCAGCACTTCACTCATGCAATATTGGATTTGGGTGCATCCATTAATATCATGCCCAAATTAGTTTTTGAATCCCTGCAAATTGGAGAGTTGAAGCCTACTGGAATCATCATTCAACGAGCAAATAAGAGTACAACTCATTCTGTTGGAGTGCTTGAGGATGTTTTGGTATGGGTAAATGAGTTAATATTTCTAGTAGATTTTTATATTCTGAACATGGAAGATAAATTTGCTTCTAGTCAGCCGCCATTAATTTTAGGTAGACCTTTCTTGAAAACTGCTAAGACTAAGATTGATGTGCATGCTTGAACCCTTTCCATGGAATTTGGTGATAACATAGTTCAATTCAATATCTTTGATGCCATGAAACATCCATTAGAAAAACATTCTATTTTTCATTTAGATGTCCTTGATATGTTAGTTGATGATGTGGATTTTGACATGCTAGTTGAATTTCCTTGGATTGTGGGATTTCTAGATGGAGTTGCTATTTTTGCTAAATATGCATATACTATTTTTGAAATTAATGATTCTGTTGTTCTTTATTTTGTTGATTATGATAAATCTGAATTTAATGTTTCTAATTCTGCATATGCTTCTGTTGCTGATCAAGTTTTTATTTCTGGTCAATTTTCAGTTACTGAATTTTCAGTTTCTGTTGTACATGATGCTAATTCTGTTGTTCATGATAACTTTGCTATTGTTTCTGCTTCTGATTCTGATTTTATTAATTCTGTTTCTGAGTATGATTCTGTTGTTAATTCTTTTTCTGATTTCACTGCTTCTGCATATACTGATCTTGCTCTTTCTGATTCTGCATATGCTTGTGCTGATAAATCTATTTCTGATTTTGATCAATCTGCTGATTCTAATAAATCACTCTCTACTGATAAACTTGATTTTGCATATGTTGTTTCTGCTGTTTTTTATTCTGATTTTGCTTCTGTTTGTGATAAATCTGTTGTTGTTCTTGTTTCTGATTTTTCTTTCAATGATAAATCTGGTTATTCTGAAAATAATAAATTTGTATGTTTTACATTACCTTCCCCTATGAGACATGATCCTGTTGTTTGGGAAGTTTTTGCAACCAGATTGATACCTTCAATCCAAAAACCACCTACCCTTACGCCTTTGCCTGAGCATTTGAAGTATGCATATTTTAGGGATGATAAGCAGCTTTCGGTGATTGTAGCTAAGAACCTCCTTGTTGAACAAGAGGTGAGATTACTGCAAGTTTTGAGAGAAAATAAGAAACCCATCGGATAGACACTAGCAGATATTCCTAACATTAGCCTTTCCACCTGCATGCACAAAAATTTACTTAAGGATGGAGCTAAATCAATGTGCCAACCCCAGAGGAGACTGAACCCTCTGATTCTAGATGTGATAAAAAAAGAGGTCACCAAGCTAGTGTAAGCTAGTATTAGTTACCCCATGTCTGACAACACTTGGGTGAGTCTTGTGCAGGTTGTCCCCAAGAAGTCTGGAGTGACGGTTGTGGCTAACCAGAAGAATGAGCTGATCCCCACCAGAGTGCAGAACAGTTGGCGAGTTTGCATTATAGGAGGCTCAACCAGGCCACTCGGAAATATCACTATCCTTTGCCTTTCATTGATTAGATGCTGGATCGATGGCTAAGAAATCCCATTATTGCTTCCTGGATGGATACATTGGCTACTTTCAAATTCACATTGTACTTGAGGATTAGGAGAAGACCACATGCACCTATCCCTTCGGCACCTTTACTTATAGGCGGATATCTTTCGGCCTCTACAACGCCCCTGGTGCCTTCCAGCAATGCATGGTAAGTATTTTCTTTGACTTTCTAGAGGAGTGCATGGAGATGTTTATGGATGATTTCACTGTTTATGGTTCTTCTTTAGATTCTTGTTTGGATAGTTTATCTAGAGTACTGCATCGATGCAATGAAACTAACCTTGTCCTGAATTTTGAAAAATGTCATTTCATGGTAGAACAGGGTGTAGTTTTGGGTCATGTAGTGTCTAGCGAGGGTATTGTTGTTGATCCTACAAAAATAAATACGATTACCTATTTATCTTACCCCACTTGTGTGCAGGAAGTTCATTCTTTTCTTGGACATTCGGCTTTCTACATGCGCTTTATAAGAGATTTCAGTCAAGTAGCCCTTCCGCTATCCAACATATTGCAGAAAGATGTGGAGTTTGTGTTTGACCAGAAGTGCATGGAGGCCTTTGATCATTTGAAGGGAGCATTGACCAGTACCTCTGTCATTCAGCCACCTGATTAGACACTCCCGTTTGAGCTAATGTATGATGACTCTAACTATACTGTGAGAGCTATCTTGGCACAGAGAGTGGGCAGAGCCTCCCATATGATATACTATGCTTCACGCACTTTGGATGTTGCTTAAGTAAATTACACAACCACAGAAAAAGAACTTTTAGCTATTGTGTTTGCATTAGACAAGTTTCAATCTTATTTGCTTGGTTCTAAGGTTATTGTATTTTCTGATCATGCAGCTCTGAAATTTCTACTGAAGAAGCCTAAGGCTAAGCCACAATTGATTAGGTGGATGCTGCTACTCCAAGAATTTGATGTGGAGATTCGAGATAAGAGTGGAGCAGAGAACCTTGTGGCTGATCACTTGAGCAGAATTAAGAGAGCCTCAGATCCCCTTCCTATTGATGATTCATTTCCTGATGAGCAGCTTTTACAGCTGCAAGGTAACGTAACTTCTCATTGGTTTACAGATATGGTCAATTTCATAGTTGTTGGTGTTTTCCCTACATATTTTACTAGGGCTCAGATTGATAAGTTGAAGAGAGAGTCTAAGTATTATGTATGGGATGATCCTTATCTTTGGAGATTTTGTAGTGACCAATTAATTAGGAGATACATCCTTGATCATGAGTTTGATTCTGTTCTTAACTTTTGTGATGCATTTGCATGTGGTGGACATTTTGGACCTACTCGTATAGCTAGGAAAGTTTTGGACTCTAGTTTATATTGGCCTACCTTATTCTATGATGCATATGAGTTTTGTAAGTCTTGTGAACAGTGCCAGAGAACATGTAATATTTCTTGCAGGAATGAAGTGCCCTTTTTACTATTTTGTGAGATTTTTGATGTATGAGGTATTGACTTTATAGGACCCTTTCCTGTTTCTTTTGGTTTTGTTTACATTTTGCTACCTATTGATTATGTATCCAAGTGGGTGGAGGCGAAAGCCACTCGGATTGATGATTCCAAAGTTGTTGTGGATTTTGTTAGATCACAGATTTTCTATAGGTTTGGAGTCCCGAGGGCCATCATTAGTGATCAGGTTCGCATTTCTATAATCAAAGCATGGAGGCTTTGATGAAAAAGTATGGAGTCTTATATAGAGTTTCTACACCTTACCACCCCCATACTAATGGGCAAGCCGAGATTTCCAACAAGGAGATCAAGCAGATACTCCAGAAGATAGTTCAACCTAACAGAAAGGACTAAAGCAAGAAGTTGGAAGAGAAGACCAAAGCCTTCCATGATAAGATGATTATGAGGAAAACATTTGAGATTGGCCAAAAAGTTCTCCTTTATAACTCCTACCTCAAGCTCATGCCCGAGAAACTCTGATCTAGATGGTTAGGTCTATTTGTTATTACTAAGATTTTTCCTTATGGTGCTGTGCAGATTACAAGTGAGGTCATTCCGAAAGCTTTCACAGTCAATGGCCATCGCCTCAAGCCATTTTATAAGGGAGCTCAAGCTCAAGCAGATGATGTGGAGGCAGTCACCTTGCAAGAACTATCTACCCCACTCGATAAGGTTGTTTCTTTTTCCTCTCTTTTATTTTGCATGTCTTATATTTGTTGATGCTATTGCTAGTTTACTACTGATTTTTGAGCTTTACATTGAGGACAATGCAAAATTTAAGTGTGGAGGAGAGATTTTAGCATGTTGTCTATTGTTTTCTATTTGTTTTTTAATTTGCTATTTTTGTGGGATAATTTGCTGTTTTTAAATTTTGTTTTCTGTAAATAAATAAAAAAAATGATGTGTTGAGATTTGTGAAGTTTATGAGTTTGAAGCAATTGGAATTCAAGGTTCATTGCATGATTGAATAAATTTTCTTCTTTCTTGAAACTGATATGCTTGGTGGTGGATGTTTGAATTGGTGAATTGAGTTTGATAGATGCATACTGATAACAATGTATTTTATGCATTTTATAATCCTCTAACTAGGCTTCTTAAGGTTCAATTTGGCTTAATTAAGTTGATTTTGTCACATTTTATGAAATTAAGCTTAATTGGATCATTGAAGAAATTATTGCTTGAATTATCATTAATTTGGGTGATTGCATTCTTAAGTAAAGTGGCCACAACTTGAGTTGTAATTATCTGATTAATGTGATTCTGGTCTTGTTGGAAAGTTAAGATAATTCTTTAATAACTATTCACTTGATAGCAAGAACCACATTAATAGCAATATATTTCATTCATTGTATAACCTTCTTACTTGGCTTTTTCAGTAAACTGGCTATAATTTGAGTTACAAATATCCGATGGATGTGATTTTGGTCTGGTTTTTAAGCTAAGATAAATTTCTACAACTTTCATGAAGGCCTCAAGACCAGAAACACATGTTTGGATAACTCAAATTGGAGTTGAAGCAAAATCTAGTGTTTTGAACCTGACAGCTTGACCTTTATGCACTCATTAGGCTATATCTCGGGCTATTGGAGTTCAATAACTCTGAAATTTTGACAGTGGAAGGTTAAGACCCATATCTACAACTTTCATGAAGAACACAAAAGCTAGTTCGGATTCCTTGAAGGTGATATTGGGCTTAGAAGTCAGAACAGAGGTGCTGACGTTGGGCCTGACCCATGAGCAGTAATTGAGCCATATCTTGGGCTGTGGTTATTGGATTTGGCTAAACTTGGTGTCTCTGGAAAGCTGAGACAATGTGCTAGAACTTTCATGAAGACCACTTGACTCAAAAATGACGCATGCCATGAGTTCAGAAGGGAAACATTTCAGAGACAAGAATCCACCCACCATTTATCTCTTTTATCATTTTGTTATCATCATCCATCATCTCTTTTGGCTATTTGTACTCTTCTAATTCTATAAAAAGAGGCAATGGCTGATCATTTGAGGGTGTTAGCTTAGTGTTAGTCTAGGTTTTACTTTAATATTTGTATGTTGATTGCTTCCTTTGTTGTAATTTTCTCTTGTTCTTAAGTGAAGTTATGTTCATCTTTCTCTTCTTCTCTCTTTCTTTCTTCTTGTCTATGAGTAACTAAATTTTCATCTTGCTTGGGTGAAAAGGTGAAGCTCTTGATAATAAGTTAAGGTTAGATTAATTTCTTTCTTGTGCTTTAAATGATATATCTTTATGTGATCTTTATATGAGTTGTATGTTGTTTCCAATTAATTTAGAAACTTTTCTTGTATAATGAATATCTTGATCCATTGTAGACAATAGGATTGGCAGCAATGGATGCTTTTGACGATTTACAAGTATTGGTAGATAGTTATTGGAACCATTATATGATTACATAATTGAACTTTGAATGTTAAATCTTCCGATTGGAATCTTCATTATGCATGATTTCAATTGAGTTATAAAACGAAATAATCTTATCTTTAATTTATTACCAAGAGTGGATCTCTTAACCCAAGCAAATCATTTTCCTTTGTGAACTCATATCATCTTTAATTTTGTGACACATCTTTTCTTTACCTCAATTAATTAGTTTTCCTTCATCAATTCCCTGTGGATCGACCTCGGACTCCCAAGAATTTATTACTTAAGACAACCTACACTTGGGTTTAAAACTATATAATTATATCCCATCAAGTTTTTGGCGCCGTTGTCGAAAAACTTGATTTGAAGTTCTAATATATTAAGGTTCCTTCTCTCAGTAAGAAAACTTCACCAACAAGGTATATTCTTCCTCTACACTTTTCAATTTCTAATTTACTAACTAACTTACTAATTAACTTACTACTTACTAACTTATTAACTAACTTTTATATTTTTGTCATTTATTTACGTTTTTTTTTATTTTTTTATTTTATTTTCGTTTTTTTATTTTTTTTTTTTATTTACATTTTCTCGCTTATTATTATTATTATTATTATTATTATTATTATTATTATTATTATTATTATTATTATTATTTACGCTTTCTGCTTACTAACAATCTAACTTTTAAATTCTGTCATTTATTTTCTGCAATCTAACTTTTAAATTCTGTCATTTATTTTCTGCAATCTAACTTTTAAATTCTGTCATTTATTTTCTGCAATCTAACTTTTAAATTCTGTCATTTATTTTCTGTCCTCTAACTTAATGAAATAATATTTCTTCTTCTCTTCTCTTTCGCCGGCTCTGTGGGGCTTTGCCACTCTCCGGTTTTCATATTTAAATTTACTTTTTGCACTTTATTTTCTCGTACTTTATTTTCTCGCATTTTTATTTCTGTATTTTTTTTTTTTTTTTATTTTTCGCACTTTATTTTCTGCATTTTTATTTTTGGGTGGCTGGTTTATACCACATCCTACTTAATATTTAACGGCCAATGTATACCGCCTACTTGTATATTATTTTTATTTTATGTCACTTATTTATGCTTAACTGGTATCGTGATTCAAATTCTGATCGTTTGGTTAAGATTAATCCAAGTAACTTATATATTGATTTATTTGAATCACAAACACACACAATTAACACAATGGCTGAATTTGAAGGTGCACATATTGAACATGATAATTAAACACAACGAGCTGAAAATGAAAGTATACATGATGAACAAGGAAATCAACCATTGCGAACTATGCGTGCATATTTGCAACCACCTCGAAATTCTAGTCCATCATGTTTTATCTTTCCACTTACTGCTAATAATTTTAGATTTAAGCCGGGTATGATTTCTTTACTTCCTAATTTTCATGGTTTAGAAAATGAAAGCCCATATTTACATCTAAAAGAATTTGAGGAAGTCTGTATTGCTTTCAATGATCAAAATTGCAGAAGAGATTGTCAAGCTTAAATTGTTTCCTTTTTCTTTGAAAGATAAAGCAAAAACTTGGCTTAACGCTTTGAAACCAAGATCAATTGGCACATGGCAAGAAATGCAAAGTGAGTTTTTAAAGAAATTTTTTCCAACACATAAAACCAATGCTTTGAAAAGACAAATCCAAAATTTTTCCCAAAATTTAAATGAAGCGTATTTTCAAAGTTGGGAACATTTTAAAGATTTGTTAAATTCTTGCCCACATCATGGTTTTGAAAAATGGCGGACTATAAACTTCTTTTATGAAGGTTTAACACCTGAAACTAAACAATTTGTGGAAACGATGTGTAATGGCGAGTTTCTTGATAAAGAACCCGAAGAAGCTTTAGATTATTTAAATCATTTGGCTGAAAATTCTCAATCTTGGCATGGTACTAATCTTTCTGAAAATTCAATTAGATATAACCTTGCAAATGCAGGAAAAGGAAAATACCATCTTAGTCAAGAAGAAGATCTAAATGCAAAGTATGCTAGTTTGGCTAGAAAGATTGAATCCATGGAATTAGGCAAAGTAAAAGAAGTCAAATCTGTTCAAAATGAAGAAATTTGTAGCATTTGTGATGAATTAGGACACTCAACAAATGAATGTCCTAATATTCCTGTTTTTAAAGAAGTTGTGCATGAGCAAGTAAATGCAATGAACAATTTTAAAAAGCCATTCACCTCTTCTTTTTCAAATTCTTACAATCCAGGATGGAGAAATCACCCGAACTTCAGTTGGAGGAATAATAATCAAGCACAATTTATGCAACCACCGCCTCCTCAGGAGCAACAAGATTCTCAAAATTCTCAAGGATATGCACCTTATGTCCCACCATATAGGAAAAACCTTGAAGGAACATTAAGTGCATTCATAGAAAAGCAAGAGGCCATCAATAAACAAAACACTCAAACCATGATTGACATAAAAGACACTCTTTCCAAACTTACTTCTGCACTCACCATTCACGAGAAAGGAAAATTTCCTTCTCAACCTCAACCGAATCCCAAAGGTCAACATAGTCTAAATGAGGGTAGTTCAGAAAACCAACAAATAAATCAAGTCAATTCTGTGATAACTCTTAGGAGTGGGAAAGTTGTTGAAAAAGAAATTTCTGAACCTTGTGAGAAAGATGGTGAATCAATTCCCAAGATAAGGAAGAGGTTGATATGTCATCTGGCCAAAATGAAACCAAACTCTCATCTCCTCCACTTCTATTTCCTCAAGCATTAAGCAAACCAAAGAAATTGGACCACCAAACTGAAATTTTTGAAATTCTTAAACAAGTGAAGGTCAATATTCCATTGTTAGATACTATCAAACACTTTCCTTCTTATGCCAAATTTTTGAAAGACTTATGCACTGTTAAAAGAAAATTAAATGTGAAAAAGAAAGCCTTTTTGACCGAGCAGGTAAGTTCCATTATTCAAAGCAATAATGTTTTAAAACATAAAGACCCTGGTTGTCCTACGGTTTCATGCATTATTGGAGAACATATAATTGAACAAGCTTTACTTGATCTTGGTGCTAGTGTTAATTTGCTTCCATATTCAGTTTATCAACAACTCAATCTAGGTGAGTTAAAACCAACTTCTGTAACTCTTCTACTTGCTGATAGATCAATTAAAATTCCAAAAGGAATAGTGGAAGATGTGTTGGTACAAGTTGATAAATTCATTTATCCTGTGGATTTTATTATCTTGCAAACTGAACCTATGATTAATTGTTCCAAGTCAATTCCTATTATTTTAGGTCGTCCATTTTTAGCAACATCCAATGCTTTGATAAATTGTAGAAATGGATTGATGAAGTTAACATTTGGAAACATGACACTTGAGCTTAATGTTTTCAACTTATGCAAGCAACCACATGAAGTCAATGATGAAAATGAGGAAGTCGACGGGATTGAGACCATTGTAGATGATCATCTTCTAAAAGGGAGTTCTTCTGACCCATTAGAAGTTTGTTTAATTAATTCATTTGATTCAGATATGCAAGTAGATGGTGATATTTCCGAAATATGCTCTTTGCTTGATTGTACACAAGCAATGGAATACAAAGGATGGAAGCCAAGATTTGAAGAGTTACAACCCATGAATGATAATATTCATGAAGAAGTACCCACACTTTGGAACTAAAGCCATTACCTTCTGGGTTGAAGTACACATTTTTGGGAGAAGACCAAAGCTTTCCAGTAGTAATTTCATCAATCCTTACTAAAGAACAAGAAGGTATGTTGATAGAAGTACTTAAAAGGCATAAAAGTGCAATTGGATGGACATTAACAGATATAAAAGGCATTAATCCATTAATTTGTACACATAGAATACATTTAGAGGATAATGCTAAAACATCACAATAACCTCAAAGAAGATTAAATCCATATATGAAAGAGGTAGTTAGGGCTGAAGTTCTTAAATTACTTGATGTTAGAATTATTTACCCTATTTCCGATAGCCAGTGGGTAAGCCCTACACAAGTTGTGCCTAAGAAATCTGGAATACCAGCGGTTGAAAATGAAAAAGGTGAGTTAATACCTACGCGAGTTTCATCTAGTTGGCGTATGTGTATTGATTTTAGAAAATTGAATGCAGCCACTAGGAAAGATCATTTCCCCTTACCATTTCTTGATCAAATTCTAGAAAGAGTAGCAGGACATCCATACTATTGTTTTCTTGATGATTATTCGGGGTATAATCAAATACCAATTGCATTAGAGGATCAAGAAAAGACTACTTTTACGTGCCCCTTTGGCACTTTTGCATATAGACGAATGCCTTTCGGTCTTTGTAATGCTCCGGTAACTTTTCAAAGATGCATGCTAAGTATTTTTAGTGATATGATTGAGCATTATTTAGAGGTTTTCATGGATGATCTGACGTTTTGGAAATTCTTTTGAAAATTGTCTTGATAATTTGGATAAAGTTCTTAAAAGATGTGAAGAAAAAGGATTTGTTTTAAACTGGGAAAAATGTCATTATATGGTTACTTCAGGGAATCGTGTTAGGTCATGTGATATCTTCTCAAGGAATTGAAGTTGATAAGGCCAAAGTTGAATTAATTGCTCATTTACCTTCCCCAAAAACAACGAGAGAAGTTCGTTCCTTTTTAGGACATGCAGGATTTTATCGAAGATTCATTAAGGACTTTAGTGTCATATCTAGACCATTATGCAATCTTCTGACAAAAGATGCACTATTTGATTGGACTCAAGAATGCCAAAAATCTTTTGAAAAATTAATTAGTCTTCTAACATCGGCTCCTATCATGCAATCCCCTGACTGGTCTTTGCCTTTTGAATTAATGTGTGATGCAAGTGATTTTGCTGTTGGCGCTGTTTTAGGCCAAAGAAAGGAAGGTAAGCCTCATGTGATTTGTTACGCAAGTAGAACTTTAAATAGTGCACAAATGAATTACACCACTACTGAAAAAGAACTACTTGCTGTAATTTTTGCATTGGACAAATTTCGAGCTCATTTAATTGGTTCTTCTACTGTTGTTTTCACTGATCATGCTGCTGTTAGATATTTAATGTCTAAGCAGGATGCCAAACCTAGGTTGATACGGTGGATCTTGTTGCTTCAAGAATTCAACATCACAATAAAAGATAAGAAAGGAGCTGAAAATGTTGTCGCAGATCATTTGTCCAGACTTACAACAGGCTCATCTTTTGATAGCACACCTATCAATGATTCTTTTCCTGATGAGTTTTTATTTTATGTCAATTCTATGCCTTGGTTTGCGCATATAGTCAATTTTCTCGTAACAAGAAAGATGTCGCCTCAATGGTCACATCAAGACAGAAAAAAGTTTTTGACTGAGGTGAAATTTTTTTATTGGGATGACCCATATTTGTTCAAATATTCTCCTGATCAAATCTTTCGGAGATGTGTACCCGACAATGAGGTAGGTAGTGTCATTAAATTTAGTCACTCAGAAGCATGTGGAGGTCATTTTTCTTCAAAGAAAACAGCTGCGAAAATCTTGTAGTGTGGATTCTATTGGCCCACTTTATTTAAAGACAGCCATACCTTTTACAAAAGTTGCGAAAATTATCAAAAATTAGGATCCATTTCTAAAAGAAATATGATGCCTCTGAACCCTATCCTTGTCATTGAAATTTTTGATTGTTGGGGAATTGATTTCATGGGTCAATTTCCATCCTCATTTGGATATTTGTATATTCTGGTTGCAGTTGATTATGTCTCAAAATAGATTGAGGCAATTCCATGTCGACAAAATGATCATAAAACTGTTCTCAAATTTTTAAAAGAAAATGTCTTAAGTCGATTTGGAATCCCTCGAGCTATCATCAGTGATGGGGGAACACATTTTTGTAATAAACCATTTGAATCTTTAATGAAGAAATATGGTATTACCCATAAAGTTGCTACCCCTTATCACCCTCAGACAAGTGGACAAGTAGAATTAGCAAATAGGGAAATTAAACAAATTTTAGAAAAAACAGTTAACCCAAATCGTAAAGATTGGTCTTTAAGACTAAACGATGCACTTTGGGCTTACCGTACTACTTTTAAAACATCTTTAGGTATGTCACCCTATCGGTTAGTCTATGGAAAACCTTGTCACTTGCCTGTAGAACTGGAGCATAAAGCATTCTGGGCCATTAAAGCTTTCAATTTAAATCTTGATGATGCTTGCAAGTTACGTAAATTGCAAATAAATGAACTTGAGGAATTGAGAAATGATGCATATGAAAACTCAAAAATTTATAAAGAAAGAACAAAAGCTTTTCATGACAAATCTATTTTGAGGAAATCTTTTGAAATTGGTCAAAAAGTTCTGCTTTATAATTCTCGTCTTCACATATTCCCTGGAAAATTGAGATCTAGGTGGACTGGTCCTTTTATTGTCAAACATGTATATCCTTATGGGGCCATAGACATTGAGAATCCTAGGAATGGTAATGTGTCTAAGGTCAATGGACAAAGACTTAAACCATTTCTAGAAAATCAAGTCTTGAGGTAGAATTCATTTCCTTTTTCGATCCTTGTTATGTGAAAAATTTACTCTAATTTTGTAGCTTTATTTTGTTGTGTAGCTCTTTAGCTCCCGGTAAAATGGCGGATGACGGTACTCCGTGACTCTCAAGTCGGTTTGCTCTCTTTCGCTTTCCCAAAATAACTGATTTCTTCTTCTTCAAAATGGATATCATTCTCTCAAACTCCGAGAAAACATTTTCCTTCTCTTCCTCAAAATGTTCTAACAAAAATTTACAAGGCTAGATGTGAAAGATTGAGATTGTTAATGCACAAAGGTATACCAGAAGATGTACGTTGGATAATCGAAGCAAAGGTCCGATTAGTCATGAGTCTTCAATCTCATTTGACTCATACATGCCAGTCTTGGTAGAAGTTCATATTCTAAAAGGAGAAGAGCAAAAAGATTACAAGTCCATCACATATGTGGACGATGGAATTGTAACAAGCGATGTCGTTCTTTGGGGATGGTTTCCAAAAACAGAGAAGATAAAATTTTCTTCATTAAGAATGGACTGAGTAAAGAGTCATTAGATGATATCTTATTGACTCTTGATATGCATTCTTGTGGTTTGGTGCATCATGAACTTCTTAATTTGTGGAATCTCTTCAAGGATGAACAAAAGCAATATAGTCTTGGGAATCTGACTCTAAAAGACCCTGTTTGCCAATTTATAAGAAAATTGGATGGGAAGCTTATCCTCGACTCATAGAAGGCATTTAAGCCGTTTCTGGACGTGAAACCAGAGGCAGATGTGAGCCACATCCACAACAACATGTACATATTTTCTTCTTCTTCTTCTTCTTCTTCTTCTTCTTCTTCTTCTTCTTCTTCTTCATGTTTAAACAAAAAAGAGAAAAAAAATCAAAAAAAAAAAAGAAAGAAAAAAAAATAATAAAAAGAAAAAAAAAAAAAAAAAAGAAAAAAAGAAAAAAAAAAAAAAGTATGTATACATCTTGGGTTTGGCTTTGGTAACACACAACGTGAATGGGGAAATGCATGCATCCTGATCCAGCCTTCTTAATTGAAAAACAAAGAAGGTAGATTGTATCCCACATGTGAGGCAGCCAGTCGTATTATGGCCACTTGTCCCTTTTGGGAGCCCTATGTTGCGCTGGTCTTGAATGGGTCTAATACTGGTCAACAATGCTTTGGCACAAAGCCGAAAGAGCAGACTACCTCCATCCCAATCTCAAGTGAGTATACACCCATCTTTCATCAGGTTTCTCACAACTTAAAAAAAAAAAAAATAGAGGGCGAAACTACGGTTGTACTTGGTCTTTAATTAGATTAGGAGCCCCGGGCGGATGCCCGTCCTGTCATAGACTCAGGAGGAGACCTTCACACGCCAGTATGTAAATAAAGTTCGTGTGCCATGCTCTGTAGAGAGCCGTGTGCTACATTCCCAGTTCTTGGAACCAAGGCTCTGTAGCGCTGATGGACGAAAAGAAGCATCCGTCTTTACAGTGAACGGAAACTGTTATCCGAGCCGTATACTTACTTTAATTAGTAGGTCTCTATGGCGAGTTCGACCCGGCCGCGGTCGGTACCATCTTCTTAGAATACGTGCCTTTAATTAGGTTTGCGGGAAGATAGAGGGTTGTTCTTCCGTAAAACGGGGACGGAAAGGATTCAAAGGTTCTTGTTGTCGGTTTGCAATCCTTATGGAATTCATATGTTGCACTTGGTGACACGCAACTCAAATACATGCCACTACTGCATTCATGACACGCAAGTATAAAGATACGCCATGAAAACTGTACATACAGGTATATCTTCGTTTATTATTATATTTCTTTTATCTTTGTATGATTTTGTTGTATTTTGATTTTTGGACAGACGATCCTTTGAGCAGGGTCCTTCAGGGGTTTCTAGACTTCTTTACCCTGATGGTTTTCTTGAAGTTAAAAAAAAATAAAAAATAAAAAATAAAAAAAATAAAAAAAAATCAAATAGTGAAAAAAAAAGAAAAAGAAAAAAAAAGATTTTGTTTTTTATTTTCAAACTTTTCTGACAACAGCCAACCTACCCATATAGGTGCTATGATTATTTT
This sequence comes from Ormosia emarginata, assembly GCA_029884605.1. Lineage (NCBI taxonomy): Eukaryota > Viridiplantae > Streptophyta > Magnoliopsida > Fabales > Fabaceae > Ormosia > Ormosia emarginata. Next base: position 4,264,122 of record JAQQTP010000056.1, on the reverse strand, counting down.
TTCCCTTCTTTTCCCTATTTAAACACTTCATTCTCTTCACTTTCCTCCAACTCATAATCATTCAGAGGGAAGGTGAAATTATGGGACCTCCTGTTCGTAACATTAAAAATGTCTGTATTTTTTGTGGGTCAAGTTATGGGAAGAGTTTAGAGTTTGTAAGTGTAGCAAGCGCTCTTGGTCGAACACTTGCTGCAAGGAATATTCATGTTGTATATGGGGGTGGTTGTCGTGGGTTAATGGGGGCTATATCACTCTCTGCATTTCTAGGAGGCAGTCAGGTTTTAGGTGTCATTCCTAAACCCTTAGCTCAAAATAACATCACTGACAAGACAGTTGGAGAAGAAATTTAGGTATCATCTATGCATGGCAGAATGAAAACAATGCTTGACAACTCTGATGCATTCATTGCCTTACCAGGTGGTTTTGGTACTTTGGAAGAAATTTTTCAAATTGTCTTTGGGCCCAACTGAACATCCACCATAAACCCATTGGTTTGTTAAATGTTAATAATTTCTTTGATCTTTTGTTATTTTTTCTTGATAAAGCTGTGGAACAGAAATTTGTCACTCCTTCGGCAAGAAAACTTCTTATCTCTCGCCTCCACTATTGATGAGCTCATTGATAAATTAGAAGCTTTTGAGTATGAACCTGATAAGGTCCTAGCTCAAATAAATTGGTCATCGTAAGCAAAGCGAGGGAAGCAAAGAAGAAAAAAAAGCCGATCGACACTTCATCTTTAATGGGTTTGATTTTATTTATCGTCATTTGTTTTTGGTTTAAATTTGTGTCAGATTTCTCCAGTAGGTAATATCTTCTATCCTTTACTCATCTATATTTTAACATTGCGGACAATGTTGTGATCTGGTTGGGGGGAAGGATAAGGATAGTTAAAAAAAAAAGTAGGGAAGTATGATATGATTTTCGTGAACTTGCTAAACCAATGAATATTGGCAGAGTAAGGAGTAATTTTACTCTTGAGACGAATTTTAGTTGAAGAACGTATGTTTAGTGAGATGACAGTCAGAAACCTACAACAAAACCAATTAAGGATGGCAGAGTAAGGAATAAATTTTGCCCTTAAGGTAATTTTACTTTTGAGACGCATCATAGTTGAGAAAAAAACCATTTTAGAAGTAGCAAAAAGCATATCTTGGGTCATAGCATAAATTTTCTTCTTTCTTATAAATCACATGCTTGGATATGAATGTTGAATTGATGGATTGAGAATGATAGAAATATGCCTTGTGAGATTTTGAGCCTATTGATGAATGGATTGAACATTTGTACCATTCTCTTCTTTCTTGTGTGATTTTCACCTATGAAAATGTTACTCTAGAACTTGCTTTGATTCTTTTTGAGGTTACATTTTCACATGCATACATAAATATGATTGAGGCATTTTAAAATAGCTACTTTGACCAAATAGCCATCCTTGTATATTTTTCCTTGTGTAACCCATTTGAGCTTATTTGGCTAGTTCTTGTTTTTAGCTTATTACGTACCTTTAAAAAAAAAGAAAAAAAAAGGAACATGTTTTTACCTGACCTTAGGGAATAAGAGAGCATTGACTTTGTTCTTAAACAAGTGTGGGGGCGTGTGTGTAAAAAAAAAAAAAAAAAAAAGTGAAAAAAAAAAAAAAAAAAAAAAAAAAAAAGAAAAGAAAAGAAAGAAAGAGTGACCATCCCGATATACTATGTGACATATCCATATCTAGAATAAAGATGGATGCTTGGAAACAACAGAAGAGAAGGAGAAGGTTTATGCCTAACAATGAATTCAACTCATCAATTTGGGATTAATCTTCAACAAAACATTAGTCAAATATTGGTCATTGTCCTTATTGATGAATGTTCTCAAATATCTTTTCCACTCTAACTATACCATAATGCTCTTTTATTCTCTTTGGTATTTATCTTCTTATGTCCATATTATCCCTCCTTCTTTACCTTGACCCCGTTACAACCTTGAATAAAGTCCTCTTGATTTTTGTGTGCATGTGTTCTGAGTAGTGGAGAAGTAGAAGATAAGCAAGCTTATGGTAGTAATTTTTCATGGGTTGAATTGAGTGAAATACTTACCTTTTTAATGCTTGAAAGATTAAGAGTGAATCTTGAGAGGATCTATCATTCTTGATTCGTTCTTTTTAACTGAAGTTTCCTTGCTTGTTGGTTTGAGATGTGAAGAAATATTACCTCAAAAAAAAATGTTTTGTTCCCTTGAATGACTGGTTGCTCTTCTTGTTTCATTAAATCTTTTAGAATTTTTAGCTTTTGTTAGTCAGTGTCATTTTTTTTTTGTTCTTTAGTTTTTAGTTTTATTTTGTGTTTTGCTCTTGGGAGTGCAAAAGTTTAATGTGGGGAATTTGATAACAATGTATTTTATGCATTTTATAATCCTCTAACTAGGCTTCTTAAGGTTCAATTTGGCTTAATTAAGTTGATTTTGTCACATTTTATGAAATTGTTATATTAATTGGATCATTGAAAAATTATTGCTTGAATTATCATTAATTTGGGTGATTGCATTCTTAAGTAAAGTGGCCACAACTTGAGTTGTAATTATCTGATTAATGTGATTCTGGTCTTGTTGGAAAGTTAAGATAATTCTTTAATAACTATTCACTTGATAATGAAGAACCACATTAATAATAATATATTTCATTCATTGTATAACCTTCTTACTTGGCTTTTTCAGTAAACTGGCTATAATTTGAGTTACAAATATCCGATGGATGTGATTTTGGTCTGGTTTTTAAGCTAAGATAAATTTCTACAACTTTCATGAAGGCCTCAAGACCAGAAACACATGTTTGGATAACTCAAATTGGAGTTGAAGCAAAATCTAGTGTTTTGAACCTGACAGCTTGACCTTTATGCACTCATTAGGCTATATCTCGGGCTATTGGAGTTCAATAATTCTGAAATTTTGACAGTAGAAGGTTACGACCCATATCTACAACTTTCATGAAGAACACAAAAGCTAGTTCGGATTCCTTGAAGGTGATATTGGGCTTAGAAGTCAGAACAGAGGTGCTGACGTTGGGCCTGACCCATGAGCAGTAATTGGGCCATATCTTGGGCTGTGGTTATTGGATTTGGCTAAACTTGGTGTCTCTGGAAAGCTGAGACAATGTGCTAGAACTTTCATGAAGACCACTTGACTCAAAAATGACGCATGCCATGAGTTCAGAAGGGAAACATTTCGGAGACAAGAATCCACCCACCATTTATCTCTTTTATCATTTTGTTATCATCATCCATCATCTCTTTTGGCTATTTGTACTCTTCTAATTCTATAAAAAGAGGCAATGGCTGATCATTTGAGGGTGTTAGCTTAGTGTTAGTCTAGATTTTACTTTAATATTTGTATGTTGATTGCTTCCTTTGTTGTAATTTTCTCTTGTTCTTAAGTGAAGTTATGTTCATCTTTCTCTTCTTCTCTCTTTCTTTCTTCTTGTCTATGAGTAACTAAATTTTCATCTTGCTTGGGTGAAAAGGTGAAGCTCTTGATAATAAGTTAAGGTTAGATTAATTTCTTTCTTATGCTTTAAATGATATATTTTTATGTGATCTTTATATGAGTTGTATGTTGTTTCCAATTAATTTAGAAACTTTTCTTGTATAATGAATATCTTGATCCATTGTAGACAATAGGATTGGCACAGTGGATGCTTTTGACGATTTACAAGTATTGGTAGATAGTTATTGGAACTATTATATGATTACATAATTGAACTTTGAATGTTAAATCTTCTGATTGGAATCTTCATTATGCATGATTTCAATTGAGTTATAAAACGAAATAATCTTATCTTTAATTTATTACCAAGAGTGGATCTCCTAACCCAAGCAAATCCTTTTCCTTTGTGAACTCATATCATCTTTAATTTTGTGACACATCTTTTCTTTACCTCAATTAATTAGTTTTCCTTCATCAATTCCCTGTGGATCGACCTCGGACTCCCGAGAATTTATTACTTAAGACAACCTACACTTGGGTTTAAAACTATATAATTATATCCCATCACATACCTTGTGAGATTTTGAGTCTATTGATGGATGGATTTAACATCTATGACATTCCCTTCTTTCTTGTATGATTTTCACTCATGTTAATTGATCACTCTAGAACTTGCTTTGATTCTTTTTTAGGCTACATGTCACTTGCATGCATGAACATGATGGATGCCTTCTTTCTTGATTAGCTACTTTGCCAAAATAGCCAACCTTACATCATTTCCCTTTGATTAACCCCCTTGAGCCTATTTGTCTATTCTTTGTCTTACCTCATTATTTGTCTTTGTGAAAAACCATGTTGCTACCTTACCTTAGGGAATGAAAGAGCATTGGTTCATTTTCAGTTGAGGAGCTCTTTTGCTTATGTGCAATTAATAGTTCAAGTGTGGGGGTTGTGCAAATTGATATGTAATATGCAAGGTGATTGAAAAAAATGAAAAAAAAATGAAAAATAAAAAAAATTGAATGAAGAGAAAAAGAATAAATGCAATAAAGGTTATGAACGAAAAGGAATATGTAAGAGAATGTGCATTACATGAATTTTGGGGGGTAAAATTTCATGTTTGTTACTTGTCATTTGAGTTCCTCCCCATTGCTTTTTTATTCTCTTAGGTGCTTAGCTTGTCATTTCCATATTGTTTCTTTCCCTTACCTTGGCCCTATTACAACTTTTAATAAAGTCATCTTAATTTTTGTATGCATGTGCTTGGTAGTGGAAAAGTAGAAGATAAACAAGCTTATGGTAGTGCAATTTTCAAGAGTTGAATTGAATGAAATACTTACCTTGTAAACACTTGAGGGATTAAGTGTAACACCCTCCTTAGGGCATCACATGTCTGACTTCCAACTTATAATCTGAAAAGAAGTTCATAAAAGGTTTGAGTTATAAAAGGTGGGTTTCAAATTTTTTCTTTACTGATTAATATACAACATTGACACCAATCAATATTTAACAATTTAAAGAGAAATATAAAACTAACAGACTCTTTTTTTTTAACAGTAGCAAACCCTATGATGGGTCCTACTTAATAGCACGGTACAACACTAACGAGAAAACTTAACATACTTATTTCTTTTTGTATTCCTCTTGATGCATCAGACATCTGTTCCTTGTTAACACTACACGCTATCGACTCTGGAATAGTCATTCTCTGATGTTGTCTCCAAACTCAGAATATCTACCTCCCGGTATGTCTAAGGCAACTCCTTCCTTCTACTGTTTAATTTTAACAATACAGACACAACAAGACAACATAACAAAGAGGTGAGGTCACCTACACCAATACCAACATGGCAGCACAGAGATAACACAAACAGCAATATCATACAGGGATATCATACTAGACTTCTAATAATATATTCAATATTAATTAACTATCATCATCCAATCATATATCAATCCAAGTATTCAAAACAGTTGTCATAGCCAATATTCCTCAATTAATATATCATACAGATATAAATATTCAGATTCATGCATGTGCACATAGGCTCAGTTTTTCAAAAACAACTCCATGGAGGTTTTCACAATTTCGAGGAGAATGCTCTGTTAATTGTCAACCTTAGCCTAAAGACAATCTTCCAGTTGTTGAAAAGAATCGTGTTCTTGTCGGGTATCGTTAATGCGTTGCAACGGACTACATCACCAAGTGGCATATGGTCCAGCCTTAGCCCACAGACAGATATCCACTGGTCGACCGCCGCGCCTTGACGTCCCCAAGATCCATCATAGACCTCACTATCAATTCTCATTCCCTCTTCAACCACAAGGGCTAAAATAGCTATCAGTTATACTTTATACAATGCACGAATATATCAGTGCAAGTCCAACCACAAGGGCCAAATCTTTTCAATTTCATTTGTTCAATTTAATCATATGCCTCAACGTATATTTTTCCAATGCATGTATAATGCACCAATGCCAATCACAGGCATATCTTTCCAATGTATGTAAAATGTACCAAATGCTAATCACAGGCAAAACTTGTCATTTTCTCATACAGTGTTCATACACTGTTTTAGCAGTAATCATCATGTTATCATGTTTTTATAGTCATAAAATACTTTTGCCGTATTTTCACAATCGCGTAACATTTCTGTTACGTTTTCACAATTCAAAAATGTTTCTGTTATATTTTCACAATGCCATAACACTTCTTTTACATTTTCACAATACCGTAACGCTTTTGTTACGTTTTTAAAATTCCAAAATGTTTTTAAAATACTGCAACTCTTCTGTTGCACTTTTAAATCACATGATAATTTTTTTTCAATGTTTTTCTCAATTGCGTAAAAATATACGTTTCTCAAATCGCATAGTATTTTTCCACTATTTCAAAATCGCGTAACTTTAAAATCATTCTTTTAAGTCGCGTAAATCATTTTCTATCATTCTCAAAATATTTAAAACACTTTTCAAATCACATAACGATTTTCTGTCATTTTCACAATCACGTAAAAATATTCTATCACTTTTAAATCACATCTTGATTTTTCAACAGTAGTTCAAATTACGTAAAATATTTAAACGTAATTCAAATCGCGTAGAAATATTTTAACGTATTTTTAAAATAAGCGTAGAAATATTTTACTTGTATTTCAAATCATTTTTAAGATACGTAAAATATTTTTCAACATTTTACAATTACGTAAAATATTCCTCAATATTCCAAACATTATTTTGGACTTAAATAAATCAATATCATTTTCAACACATTTTTCAAATTGCGTAGCTTAAAAATCACGTTTTTAAGATCGTAAAACATTTTTCATCACCATTTCATTACGTAAAATATATTCTTAACCTTCAAAAATTCATTTTCAACCTTTCTCAAAATAATATGACTTTGTATTTCATTTTTCACATTTTCTTACTCAAGAAAATGTTTTTCCACATTTCTTTACTCAAGAAATCCTTTTCCAAAATATAATCCACAAAAATCACTTTTCCATTGATATAAATCAACATTTCAAAACTTAACATTTTCTAACGTATTTCAAAACTCGAAAATCAGTTATACGTTAGTAAATTTTCAAAACATCATTATATTCTTCATTTTTCCAAAATCATTTCCAAACACAACCTTCTTCAAAATAAATTGAAGTTCGAAAACATTTTCGTGTACAAAAACTTGATTTTCTCAAGTGATAAACGCTATAATTCCCTTTCCAAATTCTTGTATTAAATCAAGTTACATTTCCACTTTGAAAATCACTTTGTTCATAAAAATCAAGGCATTACAAGCCTTCAAAAACGTGGACATGACTATTAAAACCATCAAATATTTTTCCTTCTAAATTGATATGGTTTTACACAAACAAAACCATTAAAATTTTTTTAACAAAAACCGTGAACGTGTTCATTGAAAACTGTCAAATCTTTCAAGTAACAAAACACTTCGTTTTATAAAATATCATTTTGTTCCATAAAAATTTAGGCATAACCAATTTTTCAAAACCGTAGGGTATTTGGCCATTGAAGCCATCAAACATTTTTCCTTCTAACTCAATTATTTATCATTTCTGTTTTCACACAAACGAAACCATTAAAATCTTTGTTTTCAAAATCGAAATACCGATGGTCATAAAAACTAAACCCATTTGTTCAAATTCATTTTTACTTTCTTTATAAATCCTTTTTCACTTTCTTTGCAAATCCTTTTTCACTTTCTTTGCAAATCCTTAAAATCAACGTTTGCCTGTCTCTTTTTCGAATTCATGTTTAATAAACACTTAGAAACAACATTGCCCATTTCGTCTAAAACTCATGTTTAGAAAAATACTTAGGATCTTTATACACAAAATAAATCAATAAAAATTCTTCAAAAACCGTGTTCTTGTTCTCTTGAAAAACAAACCCTTTGTTTATTTTCCATATTCTTCAAATCATCCATTTTCATCCTTCATGAAAATATTAATTTGTGAACACCTATTTAGAGGTGTCTTGGCCGAAATTCACTATGTTCTAGGGACCAAAAAATCAATTCCCTTGTTCTTGAAAAATTTCAACATGAACCATAATTAAGGGCATCAAAAACCGTAGGCCATTGAAGCCAAAAATTGTTTTCCTTTCCATCAACACATCATGGCACACACATACATATTTCATCATAAATACTACAAGCATGCCATATACTTATCATACATATTTTAAGCATACTATCAAAGCCATAAAATCATGCAAAGCATACCAAGCATAGACAAATAATTAAAGCACATAAACACCCACAAATAAATTACAAGACCATGGATATGAATCCTCACATGGATTCACCATCCACCAAATATAAAACCATCTCTCACCACCATACTTGGTTGGTGAGGTGGATCTCCCTCTTACCTCTTGAAGATCCTCAAAAAGCTCCTTGCTTTACACTTTGAACAAGATCTCCACCAACAAAAGTTTCTTAAACACAAAACAAACATAAAGAAATTAGTATATTAAGCTTGATTAAGAGGAACCATGGATCAAACATGGTTTAGAACATGAAAAAGAAGAGAAGAAATGAAGTTTCCTTACACTTCACCTCAAAAACCTTAGAACATGCTCTTAGAAAAACTCCTTGAACATGAATGATTTAGAGAAAGTCTCCAACATGAAAGTTGCTTAGAATAAGATAAGGATTCAAGAAATATGGTTGTTTGAAATTAAAGAGTGATGAAAGACATTCTTGGGTGTCATGGCCGAACCAAGCTTGGAAAGGAAGTGGAGAGAAATTTGATATGGTTCTTTGGTTCTTGAAATAGAAAAGATGTTCAAATAAACTAAAGTCACAATTTTGGCTTCCTAAGGCCTTCTTGGCCGTGCACTTGTTTTGAAAGAAAGGTGAGAGATGTTATTGATAGAAAAGTGATATGAATTATCAAGTAAGGAGTTAATATTTTGGCCCCCCAAAAACTACTTGGCCGTGAGTCAATTTGGAACAAAAGAGATAGAAATGAATTAAAGATAGCATGTTTCTCTTTTACCAAGCAAGCATAGCCGTAGGAATTGGAAAGAATAGCCACCAAACATTGACTAACTTTGTATAGCTTCTTGTAGGCATAAAAACAATAGCTAAATGAATTAATTGCATGAATCTTGTCTCCTTCAATGAATGGCCGTAGAAAAGAAAATGGAGAGCCACCATAATTGACTATCTTACTTTGTTGTATAATATAAATAATGGAACATGAATTAATGGAATTGATTGAATCAAATTGGCCCCCTTTTACTTTGCATGGCCGTAGGTGTTTCTAAAGAAAAGGTGACCATTTTTGTTGACTTGGTCTCACTTGAATTGTATCCTAATATCACAAAGTGAATTATTTGGTCTCCTAAATAATTGCATGACCATAGCCTTACTTGGAAAGTGAAGAGTGAATTATTTATTTTTTTGAGTGATAGTCAAGTTACTAGAATAATTGAAAGGAAATGTGATAAAGTGAGATAGGAAATGCATGAAATAATTTTGGCCCCCTTCCTCTTATGCATTGCCGTAGAGTGAAGAGAGAAAAGAGTGAATTATTTGAGCAAATAATTGGTACTAAATTATTGAGAAATTTTTCAAGTGATAGTAACAAACTTAGACCATTGGATCTTCTTCCTCCTTTAATCTTAACCTTTAGATAAAGCTACTAAATAGATGGTCAAGATCTCTCCTTCCATGTTGCCATCCAAGGGTCACAATTGAAGTTCAAGCAATTATATAAGACCAAATTTCAACCATAGATTAAATCAATGGGTAAGATTCAATCTTGAAAGTCCAAGCAATTATTTGAAGCATTCTAAGCCATTGATTAATTCAGTGATTAGGATTAAGGTAGACTTTAGGTATAGCTTTAGATAGAAGACTTAATTTAGGCCATTGGATATTTCTTCTTTAAATTCTAGTCATTAGATGTGTCTCCAAAATGAAGGGTTAAGATTACTCCTTCAAACTTTACATCTAATGGTCATAAATGGTCTTTGTCACTTTTTAAGACTAAATCTCCACTATAGATTAAATCCAAATCCAATGGTCATAATTGATCCATCTCCACCGTTGATTAGATTCAAATCCAACGGTCACAAATGGTCCTAGCCACTTTGCAAGACCAAATCTCCACCCTTGATCAATTCCAAATCCAATGGTTATAAATGGTTATAGCCATTATATTAGACTTATCCTACACCGTTGATTAAATCGACGGTTGATATCAAAGTCTCCAATATTAGACTTGTTTCCTATTGGTCCATTATCATAACCACTAATGTTGACTTAACAGTATAATATTTATTTTTATCTGCTAAACCCCACAAAAATTATATTTACTGTATTTTTATCGCCGATAATTAAATACAAGATTAAAACACAAGATAAGAAATTTTCTAAAATTGTTTCATTTTCAGTTTAGTAAGATCCCATCATCTCAAATCTAAACAATATAAATTTTTCACTTTGCGGGACCTACGTGGGCCCACATACACCCCCTGAGCCCACAAGCAGTAAAAAATTTCATAATTATCCACAAAAATCACAAATATTAGAAAACACACAAATATCAAATCAGATTACGTAAAATAATTAAAACCTAATGGTAAAAATTAAATTACGTAAAGTTTTCCCCGGCCTAAAATTTTTTATTTTCCTGACACGGAGTAAATCACTCAAAACGATCAAATACGCTGACAGAATAATCCAAATAATTTTACAGTATTCAGAAATTACTAAACAGTAAAATTCTATTAACTGTCAAAATTACTGGTTAAGAGATACGAAATTTTAGGATGTTACATTAAGAGTGCATCTTATGAAGATCTATCATTCTTGATTCATGCTTTTCAATTTGAAGCTACCTTGCTTGTTAGTTTGAGTTGTGAAGAAATGTTAATTCATGAATGTTTAGTTCCCTTGAACCTTTGGTTGCTCTTCTTGCTTGTAAACTTTTACATTCTTGAATGTCATTGGAATTTGAGTTCTTTTTTATTGATCCCTTGTGCCCTTGTTTTGGTCTTTTGTGTTTTGCCCAAGAGTACAAAAAGCTAAGTGTGGAAAAATTTGATAATCACATATTTTATACATGAATAAACCCTTATGTTTAGTAATTTACACTCTCTATATTCTTAATTGATTGAGCTTGGTCATGTTTTGTGAGTTTGGGCTCAAATTAGGCCTAATTGAATTTTTTCAGTATTATTAGGCTTTGGCATTGTTTCTGTATTTTGGTCATAACTTGAGTCATAGATATCTGATAATCATGAATTTCACCTTGTAGGAAAGCTAAGAGGAAGCTCTACAACTTTGATGAGAACTCGAAGTCTCAGTCAGATGTCTAGTTGGCCTAATTGGGTCTGAAAATTAGAATACGAGTTTAGAGACCCTTTGATGTTGTTTCGGTCATAACTTGAGTTATAGACCTCCAAATTGCATGAGGTTTGGGCCTAAATGTTCATAACTCACCCAACTTTGTAATTAATAGGTTTATAATTATGTAAATCCAAAATAGGGGGTAGTTTAAGGAGTTAGAAGTCAAAAGCTGAGGCACCTCATTTTGGACATTTTTCTTTCTTCTCTGTAGAACTCTCTTCATCCTCATTCTCTCTAATTTTCAGTTTTCTTCTTCCTTCTTTTATTTTCTGAGTTCTCCCCTTCTCATGGAGGGGTAGCGCCTTTAGATCAATCCAAGAGATTGAAAATGCTTGGTTATTAATCTTGAGATTTCGTTTTTAATGTTTAAGTTCATCTATTAATGAAGTTTCTCTTCATCATCATCATCATCATCATCATCATCATCACTCTTCTTCTTCTTCTTCTTCTTCTTCTTCTTCTTCTTCTTCTTCTTCTTCTTCTTCTTCTTCTTCTTCTTCTTCTTCTTCTCTTTGTTAATTCTAGTTGCTTAATTGGAATTTTAATATGTTAATTGCTTAATTACCATATGCAAAGAGATAAACTCAGAGATTAAACAAGGCATTGAAGGTGTTTAATGAAATGTTTAACTTGGTTGAATCTTGGCTTTTAAGCTGATTTCAGTTTGGGTAAATGCTTAATTTGTCTACCCTTAATTTATTGAAATTTCAAAGCATTTTTAGTAGAAGATCTATGGATCATTGAGAGGTATCTTGAAGTGATCTTAGACCAAGGACTTGATTTATATTTGAATAGACCTTTAGTAATCAAGGATGGATTAAAATCAAGTTTGAACAATTTTCTTGGATTGGCTATTTTAGTGATTCTATTTTAACTCAATTCTATTACTGTTATGCATTTTTAATCTTGTTAACCATCCCCTTTTTTCACTTGATTTGATCAAATTACATTTTAAAATTCTTTAGCGACGATCTAGTGTTGTTTCCTGTGCTAAAAGCCATAGGCATAACTCAGTTATAATTTTGGTGAGTTCGGTACTCATAAAAAAGATCAAGAATAAATACATTCACTCATGAATATGAATTGTTTAGAATGAACTAAGGGGAAAGCATTCAAGAAATGCAAAAACGATTTACTCATATAGTTAATCATCTTGCTTCATTAGGAAAAACTTTTGCCAATGAAGATCTTATTAACAATATTTTGAGATGCTTAAGCAAGAATTGACAGTCCAAAGTGATGGCCATATCGGAGTCAAGGAATCTAGCCGCAATGACTTTGATCACCTTTATTGGAAAGCTTCAAGAGCATGAGTTGGGGTTAAATAGATTAAGTCAAAATGAGGAGCAAAATAAGAAGAAAAAGTGAATTACTCTCAAAGCGACTTCCTCCTCAATTGAAAATGAAGATGAAAATGATGGAAATTGTAACACCCCAATTTTTAGAAAATATTCCGAATGTACTGTTTACTGTTTTTCAAGCTTTCGTGTGAATGACCGTTGTGTCCCTATTTTACTGTTTCTCGATTTCTGCATGAAATGCAAATACGTTTATACAGGCTCAAATTTTATTTGGTCTTTTTACGTAATTTGTTTCGAGACGGTAAAATAAAAGTTTTTCCGAGCTACTGTTTTAATTTTTTTGGATGATATACAGACAATTAATACTGTCTGTAATTTTATTTGAACGTTTTGGACGATTAGCTACGTTGTGGAAAAAAATGGGAAAATGACCTTACGTCCCGAACGTCTTTGCTTTGTACTTGCTTTTGCTGTTTTTAATTGTTTTCTACTTGATTTAGTGTCCAATATTACTGTCTGTGATTTTATATGGACTTTTTGTGTGATTTGCTACGGGGCAGGAAAATAATATTTTTTCGGACCGGTAAAATCTGTTTTTAATTATTCAGAGGCGGGATCTTACTAAACCCAATTCTGAATGAGCTAAAAATTAATCTTTTAATTTTTAGGATTTAATGTCAAATAAAATAATTTTATATTATTATAATATTATTTTATTAGTCAGTATAACTTAGTGATAGTGGACCCGGAAATGTTTTGCGGGACCCACGTTTAGCTAAACCAATTAACTTAGTAGCTTAATTAAACATGATTAGTGGAAGAATGTTCTTGAACATGATGACTAGCTTTGTGACTAGGTTAGTAATGATGAGGATTAGTGACTAAGCATGGTGACTATGCTTGAACCAACCAATGAGAGCTAAGCTTGCTAACCAAGTTTTAATCTTGACCTTTGATGCATCCAAGGGCTTGGATGAAGCCAAGCCATGGACACCTTGCAAGCCATGAAGTCTACGGCCAAGTGAGGGTTAGGAGACCATTCTTCACTTTTCTTTCATGCAAAATTCTCTCTTCTCTCTCATCCAAAACCCTAGCCACCATTGTTGCTTTCTTTCTTCACCATTCGGCCAAGCTTCATACTCCACCATCCAACCACCTAAAATTCTATCCAACCAAGTTTTCTAAACCTAAACACCATCCTAAGAACATCTCTAGTTGAGAGTTCTTGCAAATTCTTGCATTTGAAGCTTGAAAACCTACTTGGAAGTTTGTACCAAGGAGGTGAAATCTCTTGTTTTTCTTTTCTAAATTCTTTTTCAAATTTCTAAGCCATGATTTATCCATGGTTTAGGTTCTCTTTAATGGTTAGTAACTTGTAGTTTTTGTTTAAGTTTGTTAGGTATTTTGAAGGAGAAAACCGTGCCCTAGGAGGAGTGAAAGAAATCCATTTGTCTTCATTTAAGGTAAGAGGAAGACAAATCTTATCACCTATGGATGGTGGTAAGAAGATGGAGTTTGATTTTGTGATTGTAGAATCCATAAGGATTCATGTTTGTGCTTGTTAGTAGTTTCTTTGATGTGGTTGTGTATTTATTAATAGCTTTTCTATTTGTTGTTTGTAATAATTTGCATGTCTACAAGCTTTAAGTTGCATGTCTATAAGCTTTGATAATATTGCATGTGTTAGAATTGCATGATAAAGTATAGAATTGCATGATGATGTATAGGATGTGAATAACATGTCAAGGAAATGCATGTGTGTTCCAAAGAACACTCCATGAGGCTCACGGCCACTAATCAAATGGAGAACCAAAATGTTCTCTTAATTTTCTTAAAAGGTAATTTAATTAACCTAGGAGAATTAAGAAGGTTTCAAGTTGTTTAGATCATGAAAAATGAATTTAGAAATCAAATGGTAAAACTTAGTATTTTCAGCCAACATCCCAAAAATGAATGTGTTGATTTCAAAAACCATTTTCTAAAACAATAGTTAAATGAATTTAGACAATACAATAAGTTTGACATATAGTTAGAAGATGAGAAATAATTTAGAAATCAATTTCAAAATATTTAGGAAATTCGGCCAACATGCCAAACCAAGTATCCATGGTTTCTAAAATTAAATCCAAACCTTTTCTAAGTATAAGGATGCAATATGTGTTAAAAAGAATTTTTCTAAAATGAGTTTTAAAGAAAAGAATCAATTAGAAATAAGTTTGAGAACTTAGAACTAATGATTTTGTTATTAGAAATGAAATACAACAACTTTCAAAAATTTCTAACATATAGCTCATGCTGTATTTTGAAGCATGTTAGTAGTTTTCAAAAGGATTAAGTATATGGTTTTAAAAATTTAATAAACAGAATTTTTACGGTAAAATTAGGAAACCATTAATATAATTTTCTAAACAAAATACTCATCAATTTTTAGTAAAAACGGACAAATAAGATAGAAAAGATGTCCAAAAGACAATATACGGTATGGAAAAAAAATATTATACGTAGTTTAAACGTATTAATTATTATTTCTATTTATTTAAACAGTGATTTTTAAGGGATTTGGACAAGAAAATGATTTAAAAATCCTACGCGATTGAGAAAACGTATTAAAAATTCTACGCGATTTTAAAAACAAAAAAATATATTTACGCGATTTATAAACGTTTGTAAAAACGACGGAATTGTGAAAACGCGATAAAATTTCTACGCGATTGACCATTACTATATTTAATTTTCGCTGTCGGGAAAATGTGAACCCAGACAGCTTTGGAACAAGATTTGTCCCAAGGGACTTATCAGTATATATTTATCTTTGAGGATATGTTTTCTCAAGGGTATTTTGGTAATATGCTAATTTTTGGTGTTTTGGTTGACGAGACGAATCACATCGTGTTGTCGATGCGATAAACGTAGTGTGGTTCATTGTTCTAATGAACTTGGAGACGTTAGTGTACGGGATCCCATATATGGACAGTTGGTAGTTCACGGGCCGTGGTAAACCGATAGCACACTAATGAACTCGACACGCACTATATTTAATCGAGGTTTGTAAAGTCTAGTAGTGCATTGCCTATAGTGCCACAACGGAGACCGTGAACTATACTACGCCCGGATGGTGGATTCCCGTGTGTCGTAGGCTATTGACGCAACGTGTGACAAATAAAGATAGTTGGTTGGGCAGCCGTGGTACTAATAGATTTTGCAAGTCATTCTCTCTGATATCTGTTTGTGTTTAGCTCCATGGAGTAGGATCGTGTCTTAGTGTATATGATTATATCTTGGATATTATTCTATTTTCTCTATTTATCTTTATCTGGTAATTATTATGATGGTTGTCTATTTCTTATTTTATTCTATCTGTGATATTGTTTTATCTGTGTTTTTATCTGTACTATATCTGTGATGTTATGTAACGTTATGATATCTAAGCTTTACTCTATTCCATTATTATTACTGTTATAGCTTTTCGTATTGCATGAACTGGATATATGTTGTTTGTCGTCTTCTTATTGGCCATGTTTATGGTGATTTTAGATTGTCTTACCTCTTCGTTGTATGTATTTCTGTATATTTATTTTACGCGATAAAGACTTTGAGGAAGAGGACCAGCCTCTTGAGATCCTGTACTCAAGAGGAGGAGGAGGAAGATCAAGCAAATCAACGACCGGTTTACGATCAAGAACCATCTCGATCATCCATATCCATTGGATTGATTTGATTGGGTATGGCGGTACCTGGATTTTTAGGATTTGTACAGCTGGAGTTTCATGGAGGATCGCTAGCTTGGCATCCGCGAGGAGACCGAGACTCGTGACGTATGTAGGACGGTGACAAAGACCCTACGTCAACAACGCTTGATGGAGAGCCAAGTATGACTACTACCGTATTTTTTACATTTAGAGTTACCCTTATCTCTTAGGCGATATTTTGGTGGTATGACCACGAGCCTAGTGAGATTAGTATCGTATAGACTGCGCGATCTCGTTATCACCGAGAGTCGAGACATCCGGGATATTTGTCTCCTGATGATCATTTTCATGTTGAGAGTGATCCTTCAGAGGATTAAATATGCATGATGTTTTTTTTTGGGCGCGTCTGCGTATGTCTGTATATATTGACTTTTTATTGCTTTATTTACTATTTTCGTTTAAATATTTGTATTTTAGTTGTAAATTATTTGTATAACTTATAACTTGGATCATATGTATATTATAAGTAATGTTGTTTAGTTTTATGTTTTTTTTATTTGCTATTTCCGCATATTTTATTTAAGAATATTCTTTTTAACAGAATTATTTTACAACCCGTAATAATATGTAACAAATATTTCACAACTTGGGTAGATTTTATTTCTTTTTCTTTTATTTTCTTTTATGTGTGACATCCTCCAAAGGGGTGTTATATTAGTTGGTATCAGAGCCCAAGTTAGAGTCTTTTGGGGTTGTGGTTGGGTCTGTTTTTGTTTGTGCTGTGTGCTTCTTTGTGATTTATATCCTTTCAGAAGTATCTAAAAGGATGTATCTAATTTTGTTTTGTTCTATTTGAAGATGTCTGGACGAGGTAGAGGACGTACGAACACGAATCGTGAAGTGGATCCTATGATGGTTGTTGCTGAAGCTATGCGGCAGATGGCTGAAGTGATTACTCAGCAAAATCTAAGAGCAGCTTAACAACAAGATGCTACTGCTGATGCCCTGAATTTATCTAAATTTAGGCGCCACAATCCGCCACAGTTTAAAGGCGAGGTTGATCCGGAGAAAGCAAGTCAGTGGATGCAAGATTTGGAAAGGATTTTTGAGGGGATGAGATGCACAGACGATAAGAAGGTGACTTATGCTGTTTTCATGCTGAGAGGAGATGCAGAACATTGGTGGAGAGGAACCCGCCGAGTATTGCAAGCTGAAGGGACTAAGATCACATGGGAAGTGTTTTCTAATACTTTTCTGGATAAGTATTTTCCTGCGAGTGCTAGGCATGCCAAAGAAATGGAATTTCTTGGTTTGCGACAGGGGAATATGACGGTGAATGAGTATGCCACAAAATTTGAGAATTTGTCTCAATTCTCGATTATGCTCGGTACACACAAGATGATGTGTGGAGATGTAGGAAGTTTGAATCAGGTTTAAGGGTGGAACTGAAAAGAGGAGTGGTATCCTTGAGAATGACTCAGTTTCATGCTTTGGTGGATGCTTGTGCTCGACGTGAGGAGTTGGAGCCATCTATAGATCAGAGGAATCAGAACTTTGGGCCGACAAGGTTTCAGAGGGGTGGAGGTAGTAATACAAATCGGTTTCAGCGTAAGCCGTTGATGCGTGCGGATGTAGTGATTAAAATTAAGATAAAAATCAGTTGTCAGGCCCACTAGAAAATAAAAACCTTACAACTAGTTGTAGTTAGTAAGGGTCGATCCACAGAGAACCAATTCAATTAACACTATTAAACAATTCCCAATTTAGACTCGATTAACAATAAACAAGAAAAGGGGGTTTTGGAGTTTTGATGAACAATGAAAAATGACTTCAAAGATAACAATAAACAAACCGAAATCAACAATATAAGAAAATTGGTTAAGAGATTGAATCCACCACTAGATTTATATGATAATGTAAATCCACATATCCTTTTTATTCCAACATGCTCAATTATGTTTTTATGCAATTGTGATATTAAATCTCTGTTTTCCTTACGTGTTGGCCAATTCAGCAACCGAATCAAAAATCAACTCCTAATCACTGATTAGTCATAAAGCAACCGCTCTTACAACTATCCAACAATTGCATTAAGATTTAGAAAACCAATTACACTAAGGTCTAATCACACACCGGGATTAAATTACTTAGAACATATATTTCTCTAGATCTAATACCGCAACCGCGCATAATAAACCCAGATCTACCACTTTTATAACTGGCAAATAGCACAAAGATAATTATACCCACATGAACATCATACATCCCACTAGATCTACTACCGCAACCGCGCATAATAAACCTAGATCTACTACTTTGAAAGTAGGAACAAGTACAAAAACCTTCATACCAACAATAGATTCAGAAATATATGAATAAAAACATAACTATGTTGAAATAATCAAATATGCAAAGTTTACAACATTAATACTAGCGGTTTCATCACCCCCTTAACCAAGGGAGGTTTAGTTACACATAGCTAGAAAGAAATCACAAGAAAAACTATGAAAAACAAGAAGAAACTATGAAGAAACAAGAAACTAAGAGAGAAAATGAAGGAGAGTTACATCTTGTTCATGATAAATGGTGCCTTTTATAGAAGTCTAAGGTAACAAAATGACAAAGGGAAGTGGGTGGATGAGTGGGTGAGTGAGTGGAGTGTTTGAGTGGATGGATTAGTGGGTTGGTTTAGTGGATGAGTGAGTGGAATGGTTGAGTGGTTGAATTAGTGAAAAATGCCAAAGGACTTTTGGTGAGTGGGAAATTATGGACATGAATGGGTGAGTGGATGGATGAGTGGATGGATTAGTGGATGAGTGGGTGGAGTGGTTAAGTGGTTGGATTAGTGTATGAGTGGATGAATGGGTGAGTTAGTGGATGAGTGGATGAGTGGATGAGTGGATTAGTGGATGGATGAGTGGGTGGTTGAGGACGAAAATTTCATGTCTGACTTGGAAGCCAAAAACGACCGACTATACTTCAGAACCACGAAAAGTGTTCTTCATGAAAGTTGTAGATCCTTGTCTTGGCTATAAAATGGATAGCTGGTTCGTCCAATTTGGCTTCCTTAAGCCCAAGATATGTCCCAAATACCGTAGGTTGCTCAAACCCAACTTCAGCACCTCTGTTCCGACTTGCAAGCTTAAAATGACCTATTAGACTTCTTTTTCTGAAAATGTGTTCTTCATGAAAGTTGTTTATTTGGATCTTTACTATCCACTTTCCAAATTTCAGCCCATCTCCATTATTACATCTTGAGATATGATTTTATGAGTGCACACTGTTCGGATTCTACTGACAGAACCCGTATTCTGACTTCCATGTAAACTTAGGTCCCTTAGACATCTGAATCGGACTTCGAGCTCTTCATCAAAGTTGTAGAGCTTCCTCTTAGCTTTCCTACAAGATAAAATTCATGATTGTCAGATATCAGGAACTCAAGTTATGACCAAAATACAGAAACAGTGTAAAATCTCAATAATACTGAAAATATTCAATTAGGACCAATTTGAGCTCAAACTCACAAAATCATGTCAAACTCAATCAATTAAGAATATGGAGAGTGTAAATGACTAAATATAAGGGTTTCTTAATGAATAAAATATGTGTTTATCAAATTCCCCACACTTAGCTTTTTGCACTCCTGGGCAAAACTCAAGACCAAAATTTTACAATCAAGAAGAACAACCAAAGGTTCAAGGATCAAAACATTCATGAGTTAACAATTCTCCACATCTCAAACCATCAAGCAAGGTATCTTCAACATGAATCGAGAATGATAGATCTTCACAAGATTCCCTCTCAATCTCTCAAGTGTTTAAAGGGTAGGTATTTCACTCAATTCAACCCATGAAAATTGCACTACCATAAGCTTGCTTATCTTCTACTTCTCCACTACTCAAAACACATGCACACACAAATCATGAGGACTTTATTCAAGGTTGTAGTGAGGTCAAGGTAACAGGAGAGGATAAAATGGATATGAGAAGATAAATACCAAAGAGAATAAAAACAAATGAGAGCTGAGTTCAAATAACAAGCATAAAAGTTCATCCCAACTCTAGTGTATATCCCTTTACATATTCATTTCCCAATCCTTTTTTTTTTTTTTAAAAAACACTTGGTTTTTTTTTTTTTTTTTTTTTTTTTTTTTTTTTTCTTTTATATATATGAACATAACTATATACATACATTTTTTTTTTTTTTTTTGGGCACTCTTTTCTTTTTCAACAACCATTTTGTACACACACCCCCACACTTGTTCAAAAACTCATCCATTAACCAAGCTAATGTTCTTTTATTCCCTAAGGTAAAGTAAGAACACGATTTCTTATTTAAGGCACATAATGAGCTAGAAACAAGGAATGGTCAAATATGTTCAAAGGGGTTAAGCAAAGGAAAATATACAAGGTTGGCAGGAATCAGAGAATTTCCAAGAAGTAAAAAGAGTGCTTGATATCATATTGAAAACAAGGTTGGCTATTTGGTTAAACTAGCTAATTAAGAAAGAAGGCCTCAATCATGTTCATGCATGCAAGTGAAATGTAGCCTTAAAAAGAATCAAAGCAAGTTCTAGAGTGGTTATTAACATGAGTGAAAATCACACAAGAAAGAAGAGAATGACATAAATGTTGAATCCATCCATTAGGCTCAAAATCTCACAAGGTATGCATCCATCAAACTCAATTCATCAATTTAATCATCTATCACCAAGCATATCAGTTCAAGAAGGGAGAAAAGTTATTCAATCATGCAATGAATCCCCTTTTTTTTTTTTTTTTTTTTTTTTTTTGAATTTTTTTTTACAAAAAGAACATGCTGAAATCTCTCCCCCACGCTTAATATAACATTGCTTTCAATGTGAAAGAGAGATATAGAAAAGAGCAACACAACCGATAAGAAGTGAATCAACGCTGCGTAAAAAAAGAAACACACTTTGTCGATCTGCATCGACTCCACGAAAAGAAATCAAACAATAAAACTTTAGTACTAATTAGTTACTACCTAAAAACTCCTTACTCGCCACCAATTAAGATGCCTCAAGAGTAAAATTACTCCTTACTCTGCCATCACTAATTGATTTAATAAGTACATGACAATCATATCATACTTTCCAAACAACACAACAAATTTTTTTTATTTTTTTATTTTTATTTTATTATTATTATTTTTTTGGGTCAACTATCCTTCCCCCCCAACTAAATCACAACATTGTCCTCAATGTTAAAATATAGATGAGTAAAGGATGAAGATATTACCTGTTGGAGAAAGTCGACACAAATTTAAACGAAACAAGGTACAATAAAATCAAACCCATTAAAGATGAAGTCGCAGATCCGCTTTTGTTTCTTGTTACTTCCTTCGCCGCTTTCTTCTGTTGACCAATCTATCCGAGCTAATACCGGATCGTACATACTCAAAAGCTTCTAATTTATCAATGAGCTCATCAATAGTGGAGGCAGAGATAAGAAGTTGTCTTCTTGAAGGAGTGATAAATTTACGTTCCACACTTTGTCAAGAAAAGATAACAAAAGATCAAAGAAATTATTAACATTCAACAAACCAATGGGTCTATGGTGGATGTTTAGTTCGCCCAAGAGACAATTTGAAAAATTTCTTCTAAAGTACCAAAACCACTGTAAGACAATAAATGCATCGAATTGTCAACCATTGTTTTCATTCGTCCATGCATAGATGTTACCTGAATTTCTTCTCCAACTGTCTTTCCAAAGGATGTTATTTTCACCAAAGGTTTAGGAATAACACCTAAAACCCGATTGCCTCCTATAGAAGCAGCAAGTGATACAGCCCCCATTAACCCACGACAACCTCCCCCATATACAAGATGAATATTCCTCGCAGCAAGTGATCGACCAAGAGTGCTAGCTGCGTTTACAAACTCTAATCCCTTCCCATAACTCGACCCACAAAAAACACAGATATTTTTTAGGTTACGAATAGAAGGCCCCATTCTATACTCTTCCTCCCTTTGAGTGTTTCTGAGTTGAAGGAAAATAGAGAAAATGGAGTGTTTAAGTAGAAAAAAGAATGGAAAGGGGAATAATTGTACCTATGAGGGTAGGTTGGCCATTGTCGAAAAGGTTGAAATTAAGAAACACAGAATCTTTTCTCCTTTTTTTTTTTACTTTTTTATTTTTTTTTTTTTTTTTATTTTTTATTTTTTTTGTTTGACTTCAAGAAAACCATCAAGGTAAAGAAGTCTAGAAACCCCCGAAGGACCCCGCTCAAAGGATCGTCTCGTACAAAAATTAAAATACAACAAAATGATACAAAGATAAAAGAAATAGAAAATGATGACATACCCATGTACAAAGTGTCCATGGCGTATCTTTATATTTACGCGTCATGAGTGCAGATAGACATCACGTCCTCTCTTTTTTTTTTTTTTTTTTTTTTGAAATTGTTAGAAAAACTTGATGAAAGATGAGTGTATACTTACTTAAGATTGGGATGGAGGTAGTCTGTTTTTCGGCTTTGTGCCAAAGCATTGTTGACCAAGATTCGACCCATTCAAGACCAACATGAACATAGGGCTCCCAAAAGGGACAAGTGGCCATAATACGCCCTGGCGCCTCACATGTGGGATACAATCTACCTTCTTTGTTTTTCAATTAAGAAGGCTGGATCAGATGCATGCATTTCCCCATTCACGGTGTGTGTTACCAAAGCCAACCCTAAGACGTATACATAAATTTTTTTTTTTTTTTTTTTTTTTTTTTTTTTTTTTTTTTTTTTTTGTTTTTGAGAGATGACATGAAGAAGAAGAAGAAGAAGAAGATATGATATGTACAGATTGTTGTGATTGTGGCTCACATCTTCCTCTCGGTTTACGTCCCGAGAAACGGCTTAAACGCCTTCTATGAGTCGGGATAGGCTTCCCATCCAATTTTCTTATAAACTCGGCAAACAGTGGTCTTTTAGAGTCGATTCCCAAGATCGTAGCGTTTTTCTTCATCCTTGAAGAGATTCCACAATTTAAGAATTTCACGATGCACCAATCCACAAGAATGCGTCTCAAGAGTCGATAAGATATCATCTAATGACTCCTTACTCAGTCCATTCTTAATGAAGAAAATTTTATCTTCTCTATTTGCGGAAACCATCCCCTTAGTACGACATCGCTTGTTACAGTTCCATCGTCCACATTTGTGACAGACTTGTAACCTTTTTGCTCTTCTCCTTTTAGAATATGAACTTCTTCCAAGACCGGGCATATATGAGTCAAATGAAATTGAGGGCTCACCTGCTAATCGAACCTTTGCTTCAATTATCCAACGTACATCTTCTGGCATACCTTTGTGCATTAACATTCTTAATCTTTCACATCGAACTTTGTAGATTTTTCTCAGAGCATTTTGAGGAAAAGAAGGAAAATGTTTTCTCAGGTTTGAAAGAATGACATCCATTTTGAAGGAGAAGAAAGATTCAGTTATTTTGAGAAACTGAAAAATAAACCGACTTGAGAGTCACGGAGTACCGTATCCGCCACTTAACCGGCAACACAAAGAACTCAAGAACTTGATTTTCCAGGAATGGTTGAGTCTTTGTCCATTAACTTTACACGCATTACCATTCCTAGGATCCTCAATATTTACTACCCCGTGAGGATACACGTGTTTGACAAAGAAAAGAACCGCGCCACCTAGATCTCAATTTTTCAAGGAGTAGGTGCGATGATAATCTCAAAGCAGAACTTTTTTGACCAGCTTTCCGCAACTTTTGCAAAAGGTGTAACAGACTTTGAATAAAGTAGGCCAATAAAATCCATACTTGCAAGATTTTCGCAGCTTGTTGTCGCCGAAGAAAAGTGACCTTCACATGCTTCCGAGTGACAAAATTTAATGGCACTACCTACCTTATTGTCGGGCACACACAATTTTTTTTTTTTTTTTTTTTAGAGATTCAAATGCTTACAACCAACAAACAGATAAAAACATAATCTAAGAAACTAATGAAAACACAAAATAAAAAGGGATAAAGAGAGCAAATGGTTGGGTTGCCTCCCAATGAGCGCTTAGTTTATTGTCCTCACCCCGACATGATGATACTTTCACGCTCCTCATATTGTGGAAGGATGAGGGTCATCACTTCCATCTCTCGCACCGTCGGGAAGTTCATGATATGGTTTGAGATGATGACCATTGACCTTAAATGCTTTGCCGAATTTTCACTCCCGATCTCAATCGCACCAAAAGGAAAAACATTAGTTACCACAAACGGCCCAATCCACTTAGAACGCAGCTTTACCCGGACATAATTTGAGTCTTGATTGGAATAGCAGACTTTTTGTCCTCTGTGAAATTTCTTTCTCGGAAATCAATTGGTCGTGGAATGCCTTAGCTTTAGTCTTATAAATCGGGCATTCTCAAAGGCCTCATTTCTTAGTTCTTCTAATTCCCGTAATCGGAACTTCCTTTGCTTTCCAAAGACCTTCCAATTCCATATTAACTTGTTTAATGGCCCAAGAAGATCGATGTTGCAACTCAACGGGCAAATGACAGGGCTTTCCATACACCAACCGAAATGGTGACATGCCGATGGGAGTCTTATAGGCAGTCCTATAAGCCCATAAAGCATCTTCAAGTCGAGTGCTCCAATCCTTTCTTGAGGGATTCACCGTCTTTTCAAGGATTGACTTAATCTCCCTTGGACACTTCGGTTGCCCATTTGTCCGTGGATGGTAAGGAGTGGAAATTTCAGTGCATTACTCCATATCTCTTCAATAGAGCATCAAAGGTTTTGTTGCGAAATGGGTCCCTTGGTCACCGATGATAGCCCTTGGGGTCCCGAACTTGGAGAAAATATGTGACTTAACAAAATCTCGAATGTTTTAGAATCATCGGATCGAGTGGCTTTTGCTTCCACCCATTTAGACACATAATCAACGGATAAAAGAATGTATGTGAAACCAAATGAAGGAGGGAATGGTCCCATGAAATCAATACCCCACACATCAAAGAGTTCCACAAAAATGATCGGAGTCCGAGGCATTTGATTACGAGGACCAATATTACCCGTTCTCTCGACAATGGCCACAAGACTTACGAAGTTGTAAGCGTCTTTGAAAATTGAAGGCCAATAGAAACCACTGTCAAGCACTTTATTGGCTGTCCTTTTTATCGCCAAAGTGTCCTCCACATGCATAGGTGTGGCAAAAGGAGAGGATGGAGTGTGTCTCGAATCGGGAATGCACCTCCTAATGACTTGATCTCGCACAATGCTTCCATAAGTACGGTCATCCCGGATATAGTATTTACAAATCACTCCTTAATTTATCTCTTTGGGCCTTGTTCAAACCCTCCTGGAAAGTCCTTAGTAACCAGGTAGTTAACAATGTCAAGATACCAAGGGATTATGGTGTTGACAACCATCAAATATTCATCCGGAAAAGTCTCCATGATAGGCATTTCTTCCTCTTCAGTTACCAATCTACTCAAGTGATCGGCCACCAAGTTTTCGCTCCCTTTCTTGTCTTTAATCTCCAAGTCAAATTCCTGGAGCAATAAAATCCATCAGAGCAATCTAGGCTTTGCTTCTTTCTTTGTTAGAAGATACTTCAAGGCTGCATGATCTGAAAACACAATCACTTTAGAACCAATTAGATATGATCTAAATTTTTCTAAAGCAAATACAACAGCTAGAAGTTCCTTTTCTGTGGTTGAGTAATTAAGTTGAGCATCATTTAGAGTCCTTGATGCATAGTAAATGGCATAAGGAACTCTATCAACTCGTTGTCCCAAGACAGCTCCTACTTTGCAAAGTCACTGGCATCACACATTAGTTCAAAAGGTAACTCCCGGTTGGGTGGCCGATGATAGGCGCAATGCTTAACAACTTCTTGAGTTTATTGAAAGCTTCCATACATTTCTCATCAAAGTTAAAATTAACATCTTTTTGAAGAAGTCTCGCAAAGGGGCAATGAGACTTTAGAAAAGTCTTTAATGTATCTCCTGGTAGAAACCCGCATGACCAATAAAAGAACGAATCTCCCGCACACTAAGGGTGGTGGCAAAGAATGCATGAGTTCTACTTTAGCTTTATCTACTTCAATTCCCCTAGCGAAATTACATGACCTAACACAATACCTTCATTCACCATGAAATGACATTTTTCCCAATTCAAGTACACAGTTTAGTGTCAATGCATCTTTTAAGCACCAAAGTTAAATGTTCTAAACAATTTTCAAAATCATTTCCAAAGACACTAAAGTCATCCATAAAAACCTCAATGATGTTTTCAATGTAATCGAAAATAAACTCATCATCCATCTTTGGAAAGTTCCTGGTGCATTGCGAGTCCAAAAGGCATTCGTCTATATGCAAAGGTACCAAATGGACAAGTGAATGTAGTCTTGTCTTGGTCTTCTCGGAGCTATGGCAATCTGATTGTAACCGAAAAATCATCCGAAAAAATAATAATAAGAATGACCACTAATCTTTCTAACATTTGATCAATGAAAGGTAAAGGAAAGTGGTCTTTTCTCATGGCGGCATTCAACTTCCCGTAATCAATACAAACACGCCACCCCGTCTGTAACCTAGTGGGAATAAGCTCATTTTCAGCATTTCTTACCACAAGTAATTCCGCATTTCTTTAGTACTACCCGGACCGGCTTACCCACTTGTCGCGAAATGGGGTAGATCACCCCCACACTTAGGAGCTTCAAGATCTCCTTTTTCACAACCTCCATCATGGGAGGATTCAATCTCCGCCGAGGTTCTCTCACAAAGTTTAGTATCCTCCTCCATTAATATCCCGTGCATACAAATGGAGGGACTAATACCCTTGATATCGCCTATTGACCAACCAATGGTCATGTCTTATGTTCCTACAAAATAGCTACCGCTTTCTCTTCTTGCTCTTGGGTGAGTGACTTTGCAATTATTACTCGGAAGGGTGTCCTTCTCCCCAAGAAGATGTATTTAAGATGATCGTAGTGCTTTCGGCCCAATTCAGTGTGCCTCGCACAATGTAAGGTTAAGGTATATCGGTAGTAACAGGTAAATCAACAAAAGTTACCTCATGCTCTTCCTCGGAGTGGAAGAGAGCTTTTGTAAGGCAAAGAACAATTTCATCAATGTCTTCACTCCATGGCTCTTCTTCACTCTTCTTCTTTTCCTCCCGTACATCTAAGCTATGAGTTAGAATTGTATCAAGAGCATCAAAATGGTCGGTATCAAAAGTCACAGAAATTAAAGAATCAAAAGGATCAAAAGAATCAATTAAACAAGCAGAGTGCACATCACTGGGTATCTCATAGCTTCAAAAATATTGAATCTAATTAATTCCCCATCAAATTCCATTGTTAGAATTCCCGAGTGCACATCAATTGTTGTTCGTGCAGTCTTCAAAAATGGTCTTCCTAGCAAGATAGGAGCAGATTTGGGAGACTCATCCTCTTCCATGTCCAAAACATAGAAGTCTCATTTAAACACTAATTCATTCACCCGTACTGCAAAACATCTTCAACCACACCCTTAGGGTATGCATTAGATCTATCACCAATTGAATAACAACACGAGGTTCCAAAGGACCCAAGTATAAAGATGCATAAATAGAATATGGCATGACATTTATAGATGCACCTAAATCAAGCATTGCCCTTTCAAACCTTGTGTTACCTATAGTGCATGGAATGGTGAATGTGCCAGTGGTCCTTACATTTGGTTGGGAGTTTCTTTTTAATTACAAATGAAACATTTTCTCCCACTTGACCTTTTCATTTCCTTTTAACTTCCTCTTGTTAGTGCATAATTCTTTCATAAATTTTGCATATCTAGGTACCTGCTTAATGGCATCTAACAAAGGGATATTAACCTCTACCTTCCTAAAAGTCTCAAGTATTTCTTTTTCTGCTTCTTCTTTCTTGGTTTTAACCAACCTACTAGGAAAAGGAGCTTTAGTGACATATTTAGGAAGGGGTTCGTAAATACTTACCTTAGGGGTTTTGGAAGTTTTCCCCTTATCATTTGCTTTTTTGGGTGGTTCATCCTTCTCTTGAATGATTGGTGGAAGAGAGGTAGGCTCATCCATCGTCTTTCCGCTTCTCAATGTGACAACACTAGCATTTTCCCTGATTCACTTCGGCCGTGAGGGTAGTTTCCGAAGCTTGGCTTTGAAACTTGTTGAATTCTCATGGACAACTCGTCCTATCCGATTCTCGCAAGTTATTGATTGCGATCCTTGTTTCTTGTTTGAAACTTTGTATAGTTGCATTTGTTTCTTGTTGGAACCGCAAATTATTAGTGGCCATTTGTTTTACTAGCTCCTTTAATGAAGGCTCGTATTGCTTAGGAGCTTGAACTTGCTTTGTTGTCTCGAGGGAAAGGTACTTGCCTTTGTTGGAATCCCGGAGGTCCATAATGTTTGGAGGTTGATTTTGAGGTTGCTTTGCATAGCTGAAATTTGGATGATCCCTCCAACCCGATTATATGTGTTTGAGTAGGGGTTGTAATTTTTGAAAGTCCAAAGATATCCCCTACTACTCTTACCTCCTCATTTGTGTCTTCTTGGAGAGTGGGACACATATCAGTGGGATGTCCAGATGAACAACAGATCCCACAAGCATGAACTGGTGCTTTACCTGAATCCATTAACCGTTGAACCATAGCAAATCAATTGAGTCATTTGTTGCTGTATACTTGGTTGTCTCTACTTCTTTCACTCTTACTCCAAAGTGTCATTTCTAGAGTAGAATTGTTGAGTATTGGCACCATTCTTGAGATCAAGTTTCTAGCTTCTTGAGGAGTTTTATCAATCAATGCTCCTCCGCTAGCAAAGATCAATCATGTTGCGATCCATCACTTGTAAGCCTTCATAGAAATACTTTTGAATTAAAAGTCGCTCACTTATTTGATGATGAGGGCAAATGAAACATAGCTTCTTAAATCTCTCCCAAGAGTCATGGAGTGATTCCCCATGCCTTTGTTGAATACCACAGATTTCTTTTCCGATTGTTGCAGCTTTTGAGGCGTGGAAGTATCTGTCTAGGAAAGTTCGGGCCATGTCCCGCCATGATTGGATGGATCCGGGTGGCAAGTAGTAAAGCCACTCCTTAGCCGAGTCTTTCAATGAGAATGGAAAAGCTCTCAACTTGACTTGCTCTACATGAATTCCTCGGTTTCATGCTAGAACATACCACATGGATTTCCTTCAAGTGCTTGTTGGGGTCCTCTCCGAGTAATCCATTGAAAGATGGCAAGAGATGGATTAAACCGATTTCAATTCAAATGCCTCTTCATTTTCAAGAATGTCTATGCAAAGAGGTCGTTGATCTAGATCTGAGCACCCAATGCCCTTAAAGTGTTTTCTCGCATTGTCACTTCTTCAGATATTTCAAATGGCTCAAATGTCTCTCGAACTTGATAGATCAATGTAACGGGCAGCTTTCAATGTCACAGTGTGAGTTGGAAGTTAGCCGGATGGAAGGGAAATTGAGGATGTGAAGTGAGTTGATCAATATAGTTCCTCAAATTTAGCAATCCTTCGTCTACTCCTTCAAAGGACATCAACACCTACAAACACTCGTAGAAAGAAAGATTAAAAATAAAATAAAATAAAATAAAATAAAATAAAAACAGAATAAAAATAGGAAATAAATTAATAGTGTAATTGAAAAAATTGGTTCCAAGCAACGGCGCCAAAATTCTAATGCGTGCGGATGTAGTGATTAAAATTAAGATAAAAATCAGGTTGTCGTGCCCACCAGAAAATAAAAACCTTACAACTAGTTGTAGTTAGT
The DNA here is from genome assembly GCA_029884605.1 of Ormosia emarginata. Lineage (NCBI taxonomy): Eukaryota > Viridiplantae > Streptophyta > Magnoliopsida > Fabales > Fabaceae > Ormosia > Ormosia emarginata. The sequence goes on along the minus strand of JAQQTP010000056.1, from coordinate 4,234,026 downwards.
AAGGGTCGATCCACAGAGAACCAATTCAATTAACACTATTAAACAATTCCCAATTTAGACTCGATTAACAATAAACAAGAAAAAAGGGGGTTTTGAGTTTTGATGAACAATGAACAAATTCAAAGATAACAATAAACAAACTGAAATCAACAATATAAGAAAATTGGTTAAGAGATTGAATCCACCACTAGATTTATATGATAATGTAAATCCACATATCCTTTTTATTCCAACATGCTCAATTATGTTTTTATGCAATTGTGATATTAAATCTCTGCTTTCCTTACGTGTTGGCCAATTTAGCAACCGCTCAAATCAACTCCTAATCACCGATTAGTCATAAAGCAACCGCTCTTACAACTATCCAACAATTGCATTAAGATTTAGAAAACCAATTACACTAAGGTCTAATCACACACCGGGATTAAATTACTTAGAACATATATTTCTCTAGATCTAATACCGCAAATCACATAATAAACCCAGATCTACCACTTTTATAACTCGCAAATAGCACAAAGATAATTATACCCACATGAACATCATACATCCCACTAGATCTACTACCGCAACCGCGCATAATAAACCTAGATCTACTACTTTGAAAGTAGGAACAAGTACAAAAACCTTCATACCAACAATAGATTCGTAAATATAAGAATAAAAACATAACATATTTGTGTTGAAATAATCAAATATGCAAAGTTTACATCATTAATACTAGCGGTTTCATCACCCCTTAACCAAGGGAGGTTTAGTTACACATAGCTAGAAAGAAATCACAAGAAAAACTATGAAGAAACAAGAAGAAACTATGAAGAAACAAGAAACTAAGAGAGAAAATGAAGGAGAGTTACATCTTGTTCATGATAAATGGTGCCTTTTATAGAAGTCTAAGGTAACAAAATGACAAAGGGAAGTGGGTGGATGAGTGGGTGAGTGAGTGGAGTGTTTGAGTGGATGGATTAGTGGGTTGGTTTAGTGGATTGGTTTAGTGGATGAGTGAGTGGAATGGTTGAGTGGTTGAATTAGTGAAAAATGCCAAAGGACTTTTGGTGAGTGGGAAATTATGGACATGAATGGGTGAGTGGATGGATGAGTGGATGGATTAGTGGATGAGTGGGTGGAGTGGTTAAGTGGTTGGATTAGTGTATGAGTGGATGAATGGGTGAGTTAGTGGATGAGTGGATGAGTGGATTAGTGGATGAATGAGTGGATTAGTGGATGGATGAGTGGGTGGTTGAGGACGAAAATTTCGTGTCTGACTTGGAAGCCAAAAACGACCCACTATACTTCAGAACCACGAAAAGTGTTCTTCATGAAAGTTGTAGATCCTTGTCTTGGCTATAAAATGGATAGCTGGTAATTTGGCTTCCTTAAGCCCAAGATATGTCCCAAATACCGTAGGTTGCTCAAACCCAACTTCAGCACCTCTGTTCCGACTTGCAAGCTTAAAATGACCTACTAGACTTCTTTTTCTGAAAATGTGTTCTTCATGAAAGTTGTTTATTTGGATCTTGACTATCCACTATCCAAATTTCAGCCCATCTCCATTATTACATCTTGAGATATGATTTTATGAGTGCACACTGTTCGGATTCTACTGACAGAACCCGTATTCTGACTTCCATGTAAACTTAGGTCCCTTAGACATCTGAATCGGACTTCGAGCTCTTCATCAAAGTTGTAGAGCTTCCTCTTAGCTTTCCTACAAGATAAAATTCATGATTGTCAGATATCAGGAACTCAAGTTATGACCAAAATACAGAAACAGTGTAAAATCTCAATAATGCTGAAAATATTCAATTAGGACCAATTTGAGCTCAAACTCACAAAATCATGTCAAACTCAATCAATTAAGAATATGGAGAGTGTAAATGACTAAATATAAGGGTTTCTTAATGAATAAAATATGTGTTTATCAGCCGTATTCCAGGCCAACAGGAAATCAATCTCAACAACCATCAGTTAGTGGAGGTGCAAGTGGTAGTGGAGCTGGACAGAGAGTGGCGTTTACGCCGACCTGTTTTAAGTGCGGGAAGAAAGGTCATATCTCTCTCGAGTGCACGGTTAAAGGTACAGTTTGTTTTAACTGTAAGCAACCTGGGCACATATCGAAGGATTGTCCACAATGGAGAGGAAACCCAACATTCGGTATGTTAAAGCTAATCAGCAAAAATATGAAAGTACTCAACCAAGGTCAGGAGGAAGAGTATATACAATGATGGGATCTGAGATTTCTAAGTCTGATGATCTTATTCAGGGAGAAGGAGACATTGGAGGTAATCTTCTGACTATATTGTATGATTCTGGTGCTACACACTCCTTTATTGCATATGATTGTGTGGAGAGACTGAAGTTGCCTGTGTCTTCTCTGAATGTTAAATTGAGTGTATCGACGCCAACTGCTAAACCTGTTGTTACATCTAAGATCTGTTTGGATTGTCTATTGTTGTGAAGGGCCGTTTGTTTATGGTCAACTTGATTTGTTTACCTTTTATTGAGATAGATGTAATATTAGGGATGGACTGGTTATGTTCTAACCATATTCTTATAGATTGTGCTAGTAAAACCATAGTTTTTCCTAAGGAAGAAAAGTCTAGGTTCTTAACTGCTGTTAAGGTCAAGTCTTTGTTAAGAGATGGAGCGCAGGGATATATGGTATTGTCTTCTCTAGAAGTTAAGAATGAGAAGGATGTGAATACTATTCCTGTTGTCAACGAGTTTCCTGATGTTTTTCCTGATGACGTACCTGGTTTGCCACCTGAGAGGGAGATCGAGTTCTCAATTGATTTAGTACCAGGAACAGGTCCTATCTCAATTGCACCGTATCGTATGTCACCAGTGGAATTGGAGGAGCTAAAGAAGCAATTGGTGGAGCTGTTGGAGAAAGAGTTTGTGCGACCTAGTGTTTCGCCATGGGGTGCGCCAGTGCTTTTGGTCAAAAAGAAGGATGGAACGTCTCGGCTTTGTGTGGATTATCGTCAGCTGAACAAGGTGACTATCAAGAATAAATATCCGCTTCCAAGAATTGACGATTTAATGGATCAATTGAAAGGAGCTGTGGTATTTTCCAAGATAGATCTGAGATCTGGTTATCATCAGATTCGTGTAAAAGGGGAAGATGTGCCGAAAACTGCTTTTCGAACTCGATATGGACATTATGAGTATCAGGTAATGCCATTCGGGGTGACGAATGCTCCTGCTATATTTATGGATTATATGAACAGGATTTTTCGTCCGTATCTAGACAGATTTGTCGTTGTCTTTATCGATGACATTCTGATCTATTCTCAATCCAAGGAAGAGCATGCTGAACATCTTGGTGTTGTCCTTCGGATTTTGAGGGAGAAGCAGCTGTATGCAAAATTGGCTAAGTGTGAGTTCTGGTTGGAAGAAGTCCAATTTCTTGGTCACGTAATTTCTAAAGAAGGTATTGCGGTGGATCCATCAAAAGTGGAGACTGTTTTACAATGGGAAAGACCTAAGACGGTAATGTGTTCGAAGTTTTGTTGGACTTGCTGGATATTACCGGAGGTTTATCGAGGGTTTTTCGAAGATTGCTGGACCACTTACGCAGCTTACGAGGAAAAGTCAAGCTTTGGAATGGACGGAAGAACGTGAAGCCAGTTTTCAAGAGTTGAAGAAGAGATTAACAACTGCACCGGTGTTGATCCTACCAGATTCGACGAAATCTTTTGATGTGTATTGCGACGCTTCTTATCAAGGGCTAGGATGCGTATTGATGCAAGATCGGAACGTTGTGGCATATGCTTCTCGACAATTGAAGGTTCATGAAAGGAATTATCCAATGCACGATTTGGAATTGGCACGTGTGGTTTTTGCTCTAAAGATATGGAGACATTTTCTCTATGGAGCAACGTTCAACATTTTCAAGATCACAAGAGTTTGAAGTACTTGTATGATCGAAGGAGAACACGAGGCAATGAAGATGGTTAGAATTCTCGAAAGATTATGATTTTCAACTGTTGTACCACCCGGCAAGGCGAATGTCGTGGCTGATGCCTTAAGTAGAAAGATTATCAGTGCTTCTACTCTGATGATCAAGGAAAAGGAGCTCATTGAACAGTTTAGAGATGTGTGGTCATTTGTTGAGTTAAAACCGGGGAAGATCTGTATTAACATGGTTACTATTTCGAGCGAGCTGATGGAAGACATAAGGGAAAAACAGAATGCTGATGAATTTTTACAAGGAATAAGGGAACAAATAAAGCAAGACGAGACAATAGAGTTCAAAGAAGGAACTGATGGAATTCTGAGGTTTCGGGGTAGAGTCTGTATTCCTCGTGACTGGGAGCTGAGACGATATATTATGGAACATGCTCATACTAGTCTATTGAGTATGCATCCAGGCATAACAAAGATGTACCAAGACTTGAAGAAGTTATTCTGGTGGCACGGATTGAAGAGTGATGTTATTAGGTGTGTGTCAACTTGTCTAGTTTGTCAAAAGGCAAAAGTGGAACATCAAAGACCAACTGGAATGTTACAATCGTTATCTATTCCAGAATGGAAATGGGATAGTATATCGATGGATTTCATTACTGGTTTGCCAAAGACAAGGAAAGGTCATGATTCGATATGGGTTATAGTCGATAGGCTTACGAAATCGGCTCATTTCTTACCAATTAATATTAAGTATTCGTTGGAAAGATTAACCCAGTTGTACATCAGTGAAATTGTCAGATTACATGGTGTACCGACTTGTATAGTTTCTGATCGAGATCTGAGGTTTACGTCAAGGTTTTGGCGAAGTCTGCAAGAAGCTATGGGAACTAAGTTACGACTGAGTTCAGCGTATCATCCGCAGACAGATGGTCAGACAGAGAGAACTATACAATCTTTGGAAGATCTGTTGCGTGCTTGTGTTTTGGAACAACGAGGAAATTGGGATGAATTTTTATCTTTGATAGAATTCACCTGCAACAATAGTTTTCACTCAAGTATCGGAATGGCACCTTATGAGGCGTTGTATGGAAGACGATGTCGAACTCCGTTATGTTGGTATCAGGATGGGGAAAGCATGACTGTTGGACTAGATCTTGTACAACAGACTACGGAAAAGGTAAAGATGATACAAGAGAAGATGAAGACGACGCAAAGCAGACAAAATAGTTACGCGGATAAACGAAGATGACCTCTTGAATTTGAGGAGGGTGAGCATGTGTTTCTAAGAGTTACCCCTACAACTGGTGTCAAAAGAGTTATTAAGTCTAAGAAACTTACTCCTAAATTCATTGGACCGTATCAGATTATTCGACGTATAGGTCCTGTAGCATATCAGATCGCTATGCCGCCGTTTCTCAGAATCTGCATGACGTATTTCATGTGTCTCGCTACGAAAGTATATACCAGATCCGACGCATGTTATATAGCCGATGAAGTGCAAACCAAGGAGAATTTGACTTATGAAACTTTACCCGTCGACCGAGGACGAAGGTAAAGCAGCTTCGAGGGAAAATGATCGAGCTAGTGAAGGTCATATGGAATGATGTGACGGTGAAGCTACCTGGGAGTGGAAGATAAAATGAAGGATCAGTATCCTCATTTGTTTTGAGGGACAGCGAATTTCGAGGACAAAATTTTTATTTGTTGGGGAGAGTTGTAACACCTCAATTTTTAGAAAATATTCCGAATGTACTGTTTACTGTTTTTCAAGCTTTCATGTGAATGACCGTTGTGTCCCTATTTTACTGTTTCTCGATTTCTGCATGAAATGCAAATACGTTTATACAGGCTCAAATTTTATTTGGTCTTTTTACGTAATTTGTTTCGAGACGGTAAATAAAAGTTTTTCCGAGCTACTGTTTTAATTTTTCTGGATGATATACAGACAATTAATACTGTCTGTAATTTTATTTGAACATTTTGGACGATTAGCTACGTTGTGGAAAAAAATGAGAAAATGACTATTATGTCCCGAACGTGCTGTTTGTACTGTTTTTGCTGTTTTTAATTGTTTTCTACTTGATTTAGTGTCCAATATTACTGTCTGTGACAGACCTTTTCTAAGTATTTAGGAAATTCGGCCAACATGCCAAACCAAGTATCCATGGTTTCTAAAATTAAATCCAAACCTTTTCTAAGTATAAGGATGCAATATGTGTTAAAAAGAATTTTTCTAAAATGAGTTTTAAAGAAAAGAATCAATTAGAAATAAGTTTGAGAACTTAGAACTAATGATTTTGTTATTAGAAATGAAATACAAGAACTTTCAAAAATTTCTAACATATAGCTCATGTCGTATTTTGAAGCATGTTAGTAGTTTTCAAAAGGATTAAGTATATGGTTTTAAAAATTTAATAAAACTTTTTACGGTAAAATTAGGAAACCATTAATATAATTTTCCCTAAACAAAATCTTGTCAATTTTTAGTAAAAATGGACAAATAAGATAGAAAAGATGTCCAAAAGACAAGATAATGGTATGAAAAATATTATAATGTAGTTTAAACGTATTAATTATTATTTCTATTTATTTAAACAAAGATTTTTAAGGGATTTGGACAAGAAAATGATTTAAAAATCCTACGCGATTGAGAAAACGTATTAAAAATTCTACGCGATTTTAAAAACAAAAAAATATATTTACGCGATTTATAAACGTTTGTAAAAACGACGGAATTGTGAAAACGCGATAAAATTTCTACGCGATTGACCATTACTATATTTAATTTTCGCTGTCGGGAAAATGTGAACCCGTACAGGCTTTGGAACAGTATTTGTCCGGTGGGACTTACTGTATATATTTATCTTTGAGGATATGTTTTCTCAAGGGTATTTTGGTAATATGCTAATTTTTGGTGTTTTGGTTGACGAGACGAATCACATCGTGTTGTCGATGCGATAAACGTAGTGTGGTTCATTGTTCTAATGAACTTGGAGACGTTAGTGTACGGGATCCCATATATGGACAGTTGGTAGCTCCGTGGCCGTGGTAAAACCGATAGCACACTAATGGACTCGACAAGCACTATATTTAATCGAGGTTTGTAAAGTCTAGTAGTACATTGCCTATAGTGCCACAACGGAGACCGTGAACTATACTACGCCTGGATGGTGGATTCCCGTGTCGTAGGTTATTGACGCAACGTGTGACAAATAGCGATAGTTGGTTGGGCAGCCGTGGTACTAATAGATTTTGCAAGTCATTCTCTCGATATCTGTTTATGTTTAGCTCCATGGAGTAGGATCGTGTCTTAGTGTATATGATTATATCTTGGATATTATTCTATTTTCTCTATTTATCTTTATCTAATTATTATGATGGTTGTCTATTTCTTATTTTATTCTATCTGTGATATTGTTTTATCTGTGTTTTTATCTGTACTATATCTGTGATGTTATGTAACGTTATGATATCTAAGCTTTACTCTATTCCATTATTATTACTGTTATAGCTTTTCGTATTGCATGAACTGGATATATGTTGTTTGTCGTCTTCTTATTGGCCATGTTTATGGTGATTTTAGATTGTCTTACCTCTTCGTTGTATGTATTTCTGTATATTTATTTTACGCGATAAAGACTTTGAGGAAGAGGACCAGCCTCTTGAGATCCTGTACCCCGAGGAGGAGGAGGAGGAAGATCAGCAAATCAACGACCAGTTTTACGATCAAGAACCATCTGATCATCCATATCCATTGGATTGATTTGATTGGGTATGGCGGTACCTGGATTTTTAGGATTTGTACAGCTGGAGTTTCATGGAGGATCGCTAGCTTGGCATCTGCGAGGAGACCGAGACTCTGTGACGTATGTAGGACGGCTGACAGTGACCCTACGTCAATAGTTTGATGGAGAGCCGGTTATGACTACTACTGTATTTTTACATTTAGAGTTATCCTTATCTCTTAGGCGATATTTTGGTGGTATGACCACGGAACCTAGTGAGATTAGTATCGTATCGACTGCGCGATCTCGTTATCGCCGAGAGTCGAGACATCCGGGATATTTGTCTCCCGATGATCATTTTCATGTTGAGAGTGATCCTTCGAGGATTAAATATGCATGATGTTTTTTTTGGGCGCGTCTAAGTATGTCTCGTATATATTGACTTTTTATTGCTTTATTTACAAGTTTTTTTAGTTTAAATATTTGTATTTTAGTTGTAAATTATTTGTATAACTTATAACTTGGATCATATGTATATTATAAGTAATGTTGTTTAGTTTTATGTTTTTTTTATTTGCTATTTCCGCATATTTTATTTAAGAATATTCTGTTTAACAGGAATTATTTTACAACCCGTAATAGTATGTAACAAATGTTTCACAACTTGGGTAGATTTTATTTCTCTTTCTTTTATTTTCTTTTATGTGTGACATCCTCCAAAGGGGTGTTACAGAAATTATTTTGACAATATTGTGATGAATAAAAAGAATTTTAGCCTCCTTGTGAAGAGGTTTGAAAAATTTCTCAAGAAGAAAGGAAGTCAAAGAAGACCTTATTTTCCTCCTAAGAAGTCATATCAAAAAGGAGAAGGAACTTCATCTACTCTAACTTGCTATGAATGTGAAAAATCGAGGCACATGAAGATGGAATGTTTGGTTTATAAAAAGAAGATGGAGAAATTCGATAAGAAGCCCTCCAAGGAAAGAAAAGGAAGAAGAGCACATATTGCTTGGGAAGACAATGATATGGATTTCACCGATGATTCGGAGGATGAGGAAGCTCATCTTTGCCTTATGGCAAATGGAGAAGAGGAAGAAGAAAGTAAAACAGAGGTAACCTCATCTAATCTTGAATCTTCTCCTTCATATAATGAATTATATGATGCATTCCAAGAGTTACATGATAAGTCCATGAGTCTCATTAAAATGGTTGTAACTTCCAACAAAATAATCTCCTTATTGGCAAACAAAGTTTCTATTTTATCCAAGGAGATTGAAGAACTCAAAGTTGAAAATGAGACTCTTGGACTTATTGATGCTAACTCATCATGCATGATTTGTTCTTCACATGATAATGCACCCACACCCTCATCTTGTTCATCATGTAAAGCATTTGAAAATGAAATTGAGGATTTGAAAAACACACTTGTAAAATTCACCTTGGGAAGAGATGTTGGTGTATGCCCTAGAGGCCGATACATTTTGTCTGTATTTATATACATTGTATTATGCTATTTTTTAATATATGAGGCATTGATAATCACATATTTTATTCATTAAGAAACCCTTATGTTTAGTCATTTACACTCTCCATATTCTTAATTGATTGAGTTTGGTATGATTTTGTGAGTTTGAGCTCAAATTGGTCCTAATTGAATATTTTCAGCATTATTGAGATTTGACATTGTTTCTGTATTTTGGCCATAACTTGAGTTCCTAATATTTGATAAACATGAATTTTATCTTGTAGGAAAGCTAAGAGGAAGCTCTACAACTTTGATGAAGAGCTCGAAGTCCCAAACAGATGTCTAAAGGACCTAAGTTTACATGGAAGTCAGAATACGGGTTCTGTCACTAGAATCCGAACGGTGTGCACTCATAAAATCATATCTCAAGATGTAATAATGGATATGGGCTCAAATTTGGACAGTGGATATTCAAGATCCAAATAAACAACTTTCATGAATAACACTTTTTGAAAAAAGGAAGTCTAGTAGGTCATTTTGAGCTTGCAAGTCGGAACAGAGGAGCTGAAGTTGGGTTTGAGCAACCTACGGTATTTGGGACATATCTTAGGCTGAAGGAAGCCAAATTGGACGAACCAACTATCCATTTTATAGCCAAGACAAGGATCTACAACCTTTATGAAGAGCACTTTTCGTGGATCTGAAGTATAGTTGGTCATTTTTGGCTTCCAAGTCAGACACGAAATTTTCGTCCTCAACCACCCACTCATCCATCCACTCATCCACTCATCCACTCATCCACTAATCCACTAATCCACCCACTCATCCACTCATACACTAATCCAACCACTTAACCACTCCAACCACTTAACCACTCCACCCACTCATCCACTAATCCACCCACTCATCCATCCACTCACCCATTCATGTCCATAATTTCCCACTCACCAAAAGTCCTTTGGCATTTTCCACTCAACCAACCCACTTAACCATTCCACTCACTCATCCACTAAACCAATCCACTAAACTAACCCACTCAACCATTCCACTCAAACACTCCACTCACTCACCCACTCATCCACTCACTCCCCTTTGTCATTTTGTTACCCTAGACTTCTATAAAAGGCACCATTGGTTATCATTTCTTTCATGTATTCTCCTTCATTTCTCTCTAAGTTTCTTCTTGCTTCTTCATAGTTTCTCATAGTTTTGTATATTTTGATGCTCCCTTCATGGTAATGGAGGGCTAAGCTACTTTGGGTCAATTTAGAACTCTTGAAGAGATTGTGGTTTGGATTCTTGAGACCTTGGTTATGCATTGTATTTGATTTGTAATTGAATTCCTCTTTTCTTCTTCTTTCTTCTTCTTCTTGATCTTGAATGCATGAATGGTGATTCTATTTATGTTGATCTGATTTGATCTTGGTTTAAGATTGAGATTTGTGATGAAACTTAGAACTAATTGATCTAAACTAATCACATAAATAAAGATTGAGATTTGTGATGAAACTTAGAACTGATTGATCTAAATTAATCACAGAATTGAAGAGGTTAGGTTACTGATTTGTGCCTAAGTTAATTGAATTCGGTACTTGAAATTAACATAGATTTTCATGAATGGTGCGATTGCGAATTTGTGTTTATCACTTGTTAATTGAATTCTAGACGATCGTCTAGTATGAATTTTGGATTTGATGCAGAGATCTCGGTTAGATCCAAATTAACAATTCAATTGCGCTTCAAGTGTTTTATGAAGGGTCTATGATTGAATCCACCCAATTTTGGATAGGTTTCTAAATTGACTACTCTTTAATTGTCATTTCTTCCGTTAATTTTGTTAAGTACGATCTTAAACCATCAAACCCCCTTTTTCTAACTTTCACTTGATTTGATTAAATTGCATCTATAATCCTCGTGGAGATGATCCGTGTTGTCACTATGCTACAAGCTTAGGTAATAACTTCGGTTATAATTTTGATCGAGTTCGGCGCTCGTCAAAATTTTGGCGCCGTTGCCGGGGATTAGTAAGTGTAATCTTTTCATTTAAAGTGTTTTTACAAACTTTTGCTTTTTATTAATTTTTCTAACATTTTTAACCATTGTCTAGTGTATTTTGCTTATTTATTTGTTTTTGTGTGATGCATGACTAGGTCTGAGCCTGATAACTTAGTTGACTTTGATCCTGAGATTGATAGAACCTTGCATAGGTTGATTAGAGCTCGTAGGCTAAGTGCAAGAATTACTTCTGAATTTGATCTTAATATTGAGAGTGAACTTGAGATCTTGAATAATTCTGAAACCATGTCTGATAACATGCAAAATAGAACTCTTAAAGAACTTGCTGCTCCTGATATGATTGGTTATTTTATCTTTCACCAAGTTCAGTAACAAGTTGGACTGACATGAAGCGGTTGTTCTTAGAGAAATTTTTCCCTGCTGAAGCTAGAGTTTTTCCCTCGCCTCTGTAGCCGCCATTAGAAAAGATATATGTGGCATAAGACAAATGACAGGAGAGACCTTGCATGAATATTGGGAAAGATTCAAGAAGCTGTGCTCGAGCTGTCCCCACCACCAAATCACCGATCAACTCTTAATTCAATATTTCTATGAAGGCTTGCTGCCAAATGACAGAAGCATGGTGGATGCTTTGCCTCCGAAGGAGCCTTAGTAGGCAAGACCCTCTGCAGCTAATGAGAGATTTGATAGCAAACATGGCAGCCAACACCCAACAATTTGGCACACGAATTATTACTTCAACCAGAGGAGTCAATGAAATTCAATCGTCTCATGTAGACCAACAGAGAATGGAACACAGACTTGATAAATTGACTTCTTTGGTGAGGCAGTTAGCAAGGGGACAACAAGCACCAATGCCGATGGCTGCAACCGTGTGTGGCATTTGCTCTTGTTCATCTCATCCTACCGATGCATGCCCCACACTTCGAGATGGTGGTTCTATTTTTTCGAGAACAATCATTGCAAGAGCTGGTATTTTTCCCGGTAGACCCCAATATCGAATCACAACAAGCGGCTCGTATAAGATCCATTTTCTAATACCTATAACCCCGGTCGGAGGGACCATCCCAACCCGAGATATGGAAATTCTCGGTCAACAACAACAACAAATTTCTACTAACAAAGAAGAACTACGCTTTAGATACCAAGCTACGGTGCCCTAGCAACAAGTACCAACCACCTCGCATTTAGGCAAGCACAACTCGCACCGCCACCCATGCAGCAGCGAATACCCTACTGCTCCAAGACCCTCCACCGAGCCACCTTTCGAAGACTTGATGAAACAGTTTCAGCAGAATGTCAATGCCACCATCCGAGATTTACAAACTCAAATTAGACGGATGGCAACCACTCGAGTGAGTCGAAAAGTCAAGGGTCGAACCAATTGCCTTCACAAACAAATCAACAACCCAAGAGGCAATGTAAGTGCCATTAGCTTGAGAAGTGGCAGAGAAGTTGACGGTCCTACTCCACCACATCTTGAACTACAAGTGCAGCAACCAGAAGGTGACCAGAAACAGAAGAAAGTGGATAGCTCAGTCCAAAAATCTATGACACAGAAGAAATGTGCAGAGAATTCAAATATTGCTATTCCACTACCTTTTCCAAACAGAGTCACACAGTCCAAGCATACTGCACAAACAGAAATAGAAAGAGAAGTCATGGACACATTTAGGAAGGTGGAAATCAATATTCCCCTCCTTGATGCAATCAAGTAGATTCCCAAGTATGCCAAATTCCTCAGAGTTGTGTACTCACAAGAGAAGACTTAAAGGTACTGAGAAAATAAGCATGGGCAGAAATGTTTCTATGTAATGATTCTACCAAGCATGCCACAAAAATGCAAAGATCCTAGAACTTTCACAATTCCTTGCACGATAGGTAACTCCAAATTTGAACATGCAATGCTAGATTTGGGTGCTTCGATTAATGTCATGCCTATGTCAATTTATCAGTCCTTGAACATTGGCACTTTGCAACCTACTGGTATAGTGATTCAATTGGCAAATAGGACCACCGCTTATCCTGCAGAGTACTAGAAGATGTGTTAGTTCGGGTGAATGAGCTAATTTTTCCAAATGGGACTTCTATGTCTTGGACATGGAAGATGAGTCTTCAGCAAACCATGCTCCATTAATTCTAGGCAGACCGTTCCTCAAGACCGCCAAGACCAAGATAGATGTGCATGTTGGCACCCTTTCTATGGAGTTTGGCGATGATTTGGTACAGTTTAACATTTTTGATGTCATGAGACATCCCCTAGAGGAGCATTCTGTTTTTCATATTGATGTGATTGAGATGCTGGTTGATGATGTTTATGCTGATTTATATGTTGAATTCCCTGATATTGCTGACTTTCTGGATTCTGTTTCTTGTGATACATGTGTTGCTTGTGATGTTGAGCCATGTGCTACATGTGCTGAGATTTATGCTGGTATGAGTGATGATGCAACTGCTGACTTAAATGATACCGCATGTGAAAATAGAAGTCAGAACTGTGCTGAATTTAATGTTGCTGAATTAGTTGTTTCAAATAGCTTGCTGCCTTCCATTGTACAAATTTCATCCTTAGAGTTGAAGACTTTGCCAGACCATCTTAAATATGCATATTTAGGAGATGGTGAGAAGTCGCCATGATTGTTGCTAAGAATCTGCAACCTGAACAAGAAGAAAAATTGCTGCAGGTTTTGAGGCAGAATAAGCAAGCCATCGGATGGACACTTGCAGATATTTCTGGTATTAGTGTTGGGAATTTGCGGATCAAAAGTCTCGCAGCGGAATAACAGAATTCCCTCTCAGGATCCATGCGAAAAATCCATAATCCGAGTTTTTAAATTTTTACCTCTTGAAGCGTGATAGACACAAGCGAGGTGAATCACCAACACCGTAATAGCGACGATGTTTCTGCGGTATCCACACGAACAGACTTGCAAAAGGAGTCACGCCTCTGTTTTCGTAGTGCTAGCTGCGAAGAGAGGAGAAGAAGACCTCACTATCTCTCACTCACTTTCTCGTAGGTGCGGCTAGGGTTGTGATGTAACCTAGTAGCAGCCCCCTTAGCGCATTGTTTATAACAAAGGCTGCCTTAAGTGAGTGTGAGCAAGAGCAAGGTAAGTGGTGCAACCCTAAACCCATCCGTCATGAGTTAGGCCCACAATTGAATCCGAGTCCAACTTGGATTCTGACGATTACTCCAATTTAGTCTGTTCTAAGTGTGCGACCCTCGCAGTTCTCATGACGTTGGTAGTAATATTAAAATCTCATTTTAATATCACAAACAGTGAGCGGTATCTAGCAACACATCACTGCTACCCAAGTAATGAGAATGTCAGTGATTTGACATAACCTATCTGTGACCAATGTTTTCGTGTAGTTTAGTCCCTTTGTCCAGATATCCAGATTGAACACAAGGCATGGAATGTGTCACCCTTGTTTAGTTCAATCTTCAGTTTCCTGATTCCCGAGTAGACATAGTAATAACAAATAAGATCAATATTTCATATTGATCATTTGAGCATGGCCATGCATTTCGTAGTCTCACTCAATCAGGGGGCCCGAAGATATCGCTCCTGTTATGTAGGAGGGACAAATCCCATCTAGGTCACTCACATTCCTCCACATGTATTGCGGCATGTCTAATAACCAACGTTATAATCATCTTATTACAGATGACGTTTGATGGCATTAAAACACACAACTCCTTATGTAGGAATAGTAGTGATTTCAGGTCAAAGGACCATATACACCATTATCACTATGGGAATCGCTTATGACACTCACGTAACGATCCACGTAGCGTTCTCATGGCGGGTCTGTCCAATACATCATTACTCTAATATGTATCCATGTGTAGACTTGATATCTCATATCCATGACCCGTGAGATGTGGTCATCAGTCTACGCACATACTAGCCTCAATGTATTATTGTTGTCCTAATTAACAATAATACTTGACTAGGGACATTTAAGAATAGTGTTTTATCCAATAGGATCTCACGATCAAGTCATCCACTTGATGTCCTATGGTATCAAACTTACTATTCTAAGGACTTTATTATGTCTACCAAAAAGAACACAATAAATGAAATGCCTCATATAAAATAACATAATATAATGTATGTAAATACAAACAAAATGTATTGGCCACTAGTGGCATACACCAACAATCTCCCACTTGCACTAGAGCCAATCAAGCATATTTCTAATGCCTAAAGACCTAGTATGACCCTTATGCTTCACAGGTGCAAGAGGCTTCGTCAAGGATCAAAGCAATGTTATCATCTCGTTGGTACTCGCATATCTTCACATCTCCTCTATCGATGATTTCTCGAATGAGATGGAAGCGCCTAAGTATATGTTTGGATCGCCGGGTGAGATCTCGGGCTTCTTAGCTTGTGCAATGGCTCCATTATTATCACAATAGAGGTCCACCGGGTCCACAATGCTAGGAACTACACCAAGCTCAATAATGAACTTTCTAATCCAAACGGCCTCCTTTGTCGCATTGGAGGCAAGAATATACTCACCTCCGTGGTAGAATCGGCCGATCGTCTCCCGCTTTGAACTCTTCTAGCTCACAAATTTCCCACCATTCGTGCAATAAACAAAACCCGATTGCGATCCGGAGTCGTCCTTATCGGTTTGGAAGCTAGCATCGTGTAACCCTTTACTACTAGTTCCTCTTCGGCTCCATATACCAAAAACGAATCCTTAGTTCTTCTCAAGTACTTAAGGATGTTCTTGACAAAGACTCTCGGTGACTCTCACCGGATCGATCGTACCGCTCGTCATGCTCAAAGCATACGAGATATCCGGTCGAGTACATAACATGGCATACATGATAGATCCAATTGTAGATGCATATGGAATCTTACTCATGCGATCCCTCTCATCCCGGGTGGAAGGGATTGAGCCTTAGATAGGCTTATACCATGCGACATAGGCAAGAGTCCTTTCTTGGATTCATGCATGTTAAAACGTCTTAACACTTTGTCTATGTATGTACTCGACTTAGGCCAAGCAATCTTTGCGACCTATCTCTATAGATCCCGATACCTAATACATAGGTGGCTTCGCCTAAGTCCTTCATAGAAAAGCACTTCCCTAACCAAGTCTTTACTTGACCGTAGGGTAGGGATGTCATTTCCAATTAGTAGTATGTCATCTACATACAATACTAGAAAGACAACTGTGCTCCCACTAACCTTCTTGTAGACACAAGATTCTTCTTCATTTTTGATAAAACCAAACTGTTTGATTGTATATCAAAACGAAGATTCCAGCTTTTCCGGAAGCTTGCTTCAATCCATAAATAGATCGTTGCAACTTGCATACCTTTGTAGCATCCCGTGGAGTGGCAAAACCCTCGTGTTGTGTCATGTACACATCCTCGAGAAGATTTCCATTAAGGAAAGCAGTTTTGACATCCATTTGTCGATTTCATAATCATGGTATGCCGCAATAGCAAGCAAGATCCGAATGTATTTTTAAGCATCGCAACCGGGGAAAAAGTCTCATCATAGTCTACACCATGAATTTGCTTGAAACCTTTAGCCACCAATCGCGCCTTAAAGGTATGCACATTACCATCCATGTCGGTTTTCTTCTTAAAAATCCACTTGCACCCAATGGGTTTTATCCCTTCAGGTGGGTCAACCAAGGTCCATACCTGGTTGGTATACATGGATTCCATTTCAGATCTCATGGCCTCAAGCCATTTTTTAGATTCTGGGCCAATAATGGCTTCCTGGTAAGTCACAGGCTCATCTTGATCCATGAGTAATACGTCACCTTGTTGAGTCATGAGAAATCCATATCTCTCTGGTTGACGACGTATCCCGTTAGACCTACGCGGGTCTTGTGCTACTAGAGCAGATTGTGGTTCCACAACGATTTGTGGAGGCCGCTCTATTTCCACCATTGGTTCGTCGCTACTTTGTGAACTTTGAATTTCTTCAAGTTCTACTTTCCTCCCACGATTCCTTTGGAGATAAACTCCTTTTCTAGGAATACAAAGAATTGCGTGCGACAAACACTTTGCCCTCGGTAGGATTATAGAAATAGTATCCCTTGGTTTCCTTAGGATACCCCACAAAGAAGCATTTATCTCGATTTTGGGCCAAGCTTATCAGAAACTTGACGTTTCACATAAGCTTCGCAACCCCAAATCTTCATAAAAGACATACTGGGTCTTCTCCCACCCACATCTCATATGGTGTCTCGTTGAACCGTCTTAGATGGAACACGGTTAAGTGTGAAAGCTGCACGTTAATGTAGAGCATGTCCCCGTATGAGCCCGGAAGGTCCGCATGACTCATCATGGATCGGACCATGTCCAACAAGGTCCTGCCTCCTCCTTTCGAAACACCATTCCATTGTGGTGTTCCAGAGGAGTGAGTTGAGATATTATCTCACACTCTTTCGTATGATCATCAAACCGTTGGCTTAAGTATTCACCTCCTCGATCCGATCGAAGGATTTTAATACTCTTGCCAAGTTGGTTTTGTACTTCATTCTTGAACTCTTTGAACTTTTCAAAGGATTCTCGATTTGTGCTTCATAAGATATACAAATCCATATCTACCGAAATCATCGCAAAATGTAATGAAGTATCCGAAAACCGCCTCTAGCTAGTGTGTTTAGTGGCCCACATACATCACTATGTATGAGGCCCAAAAGATCACTAGCCCTTTCACCTTGTCCAAAGGAATGGGGCCTTAGTCATCTTTCCCAATAAACAAGATTCACATGTCTCATATGATTCGTAATCAAACGAGTCCAAGAATCCATCTTTATGGAGTTTGGAAATGCGTTTCTCATTTATATGGCCCAAACGACAATGCCGTAGATAAGTCGGGTTCATATCATTTGACTTGAACTTCTTTGTATTTACGTTATAAATGGGCGTTTCGAGATCAAGGACATAAAGTCCATTACTCAAATGTGCACTACCATAGAAAATATCATTCAAATAAAGAGAACAACTTTTGTTCTTAATTATAAAAGTAAAACCCTTCTTGTCCAAACAAGAAACAGAATGATATTCCCGCTAATAGCAGTGCACAAAATAATAATTATCCAATTCAATTACAAGCCCAGCTTGGCAAAGCTAATAAATAAGTCCCTATGGCTAGTGCAAAGAACCTTTGCTCCATTTCCCACTCGTAGGTCGACTTCGCCTTAGTCAATGGTCTACCGCTCTTTAGATCCCGCACATTTACACAAATGTGAGATCCACATCCAAGATCTAATACCCATGATGCGTAAGTAGATAAATTGACTTCTATAACAAAAATACCCGAAGTGGAAGTCTCACTTCCCTTCTTCTTCTTGAGCTCCTCTAGGTACTTGGCACAGCTTCCTCTTCCAATGTCCGGTTTGACCGCAGGTGGAAGCATGTACCTTCCTTAGCCACTCCACCCACCGGTTTCAAGCTAGAAGTGCTAGGCTTGACTTTTCCTTGCCCTTACCCTTCCACTTGTCCCGGGGCTTTTTCTCGCTTTTCTTGCCCTTATTCTTATGGACCATCATTATGGCCTTTCCTTTGCCTTTGTTTATGTTCTCGCTCAAATAGCTTCTCAACATGCTTAGCAACTCTGGTAGTGGTTTGTCAATTTCATTCATGTTGTAGTTCATGACAAATTGACTAAAACTATCCCAAGCAACGATTGCAGGACTAAGTCAAGTGGCCAACTCTTGGCCCATAGAAAACCGAGTCTCTCAAGGTTTTCAATGTACCCAATCATCTTGAGTACATGAGCACCAACAGGGCTTCCTCTACCAAATTACACCGAAAGAGTGCTTTGGAGACCTCATATCTCTCATGTCTAGCCTCGCTCTTGATAAAGCTTTTTGAGGTGTACGATCATATCGTATGCTTCCATGTTCTCGTGTTGCTTTTGGAGCTCGAGTTCATGGTGGCTAGCATTAGACATCCAATGTCCAAGGCATCATCTTGATGCTTCTTATAAGCATCTCTTTCACTCTAGGGGCATTAGCAAACAGTGGGTTCAGAATAGGTTGTTCTAAAACATACAAATTTTTCTCTTGCTTGAGGACAATCCTCAAGTTCCCGTACTGGTCCTAGGAAATTTGTCCTGCACAACTTGTCCTTCTCAAGGACCGATCGCAATGATAAGTTACTTGATGTGTTTGTTGCCATGGTAATCTATCAACGTAAATATGCAAAATATAAGTATTATGCTATAAACATATTTAACAAGGTCTTTTAATTAAATACGTCTCCCACTTTTTTATTCAAATCAATGACCCTCAAGATTGACTTGGAAAATCCCATTGGAAGATTTTCTAGTGGGCCAAGATCCATATTTCACCTAGTTTTGAGTCGCCTTTGGCCGATCGCCCAAAATTCAGTTATTTAGGTAGGAAACTCTTTCCAATTACATCACATGCAACTCTTGGATAGTTGGGTGAATAACACTTATTCTAATCCATCTAATGGACTAAAGCCCAACTTCATGCCTCTAAGCCTTCAATCCTATTGAAATGGCCTAGTTAAGTCAAACCCAATGGTTGACAATTGGATATTACTATTATCCTATCGCATCTTACTAATATAGATAAAGGCACCCCCGCTTTGGCATACCTACACTTGATCGATATTAGTCTTGACGAGTGTCACGCATTGGAAGGCATCACATAATGACTTAATATTTTCTTTGAGGGAATTTTATTATTAGATCTCACCATTTATTAAACTTGTTTAACATACCATAAACATTATCCATGCATCTCATACATATAAAGCATATAATAAACGTGACATGATTATGGCCTCTAAGAGAGTAGCATTAATTAATGCCAGCTTCACCAAGCGTCTCCCACCAACGTCCTCACTTGATGTCGTCTCCTTGTCTCCACATGAAGATTACATTATAGAAACCTCTTTTACATTCGAGGGGAGTTAGATGAGAAGAGAATGTACAATCAGAATGTAGAGAGAAAGGCACGACACGCAGGTCGTATTTAAAATAACCAAAATAGCATAAAATAAAGACTAAGGCCATAACCATGCACCATGCATCTCTAAGAATACATAAACACAAAGCAATAACACATTATTATTTTGTGAATTATAAAAAGATTTGAATATTGCACTTTCGAATATCACACACCACGAAACGGGGTTCGGGCGGCGCCTGACGGGCCCCTGTCACGGGTCAAGGGGAGGCCGCCCTTGGGGGTAATGCGGGCCACTTTTTTCACCATACCACCACCGGTTACTTGAACAAAAATTCGAGTTGGACCCCTTCGCCTCTATGACGGCTAGGGCAACAACACTTGAACCCTAAGGCCCGCAAACACATGAACGCTTCATGTGCCGCAGGGGTTCCTCACAAATCGTCATCGCCTATCCAAAACAAGGTTTCCAGAATGCGTGAAGACATGAACACTTCATGTCATGAGGAAGCTTCATGGCCGTTGCAAAATGGAAACAAGGTTTCCAAAACCTTGTGTCATTGCTACGCTGTGTATATCGCATTCATACGTAAAAATGCGAAATAGAAAGCATTCAAAACAGTTTTCGTAGAATCATACATATCACATATGTATATACCAGAAAAAACGCAAAAACAGAAAGCATTCAAAACGATTTTCATTCATACATATCATATATATATACTTCAAAAACGCAAAACATCAAAGCTTTCAAAATGCAACAAAAAAACATATGAACATCTTCATGGTTTCGAAACAACATATAAAGATCATATCTTTTATCAAAAGAAAGCAACGAATCATGTTATCGCATATAACAAGAAAAGCAAAAAATCAAATCATGGTTTCGCAAGTGGCTCGATACCACTCGTTGGGAATTTGCGGATCAAAAGTCTCGCAATGAATAATAGAATTCCCTCTCGGATCCATGCGAAAAATCCATAATCCGAGTTTTTAAATTTTTACCTCTTGAAGCGTGATAGACACAAGCGAGGTGAATCACCAACACCGTAATAGCGACGATGTTTCTGCGGTATCCACACGAATGACTTGCAAAAGGAGTCACGCCTCTGTTTCGTAGTGCTAGCCGCGAAGAGAGGAGAAGAAGAAGACCTCACTATCTCTCACTCACTTTCGTAGGTGCGGCTAGGGTTGTGATGTAACCTAGTAGCAGCCCCCTTAGCAAGATTATTTATAACAAAGGCTGCCTTAAGTGAGTGTGAGCAAGAGCAAGGTAAGTGGTGCAACCCTAAACCCATCCGTCATGAGTTAGGCCCACAATTGAATCCGAGTCCAACTTGGATTCTGATTAATCCAATTTAGTCTGTTCTAAGTGTGCGACCCTGCAGGTTCTCATGACGTTGGTAGTAATATTAAAATCTCATTTTAATATCACAAACAGTGAGCGGTATCTAGCAACACATCACTGCTACCCAAGTAATGAGAATGTCATTGATTTGACATAACCTATCCGTGACCAATGTTTCCGTGTAGTTTAGTCCCTTTGTCCGATATCCAGATTGAACACAAGGCATGGAATGTGTCACCCTTGTTTAGTTCAATCTTCGCCTTCCGATTCCCGAGTAGACATAGTAATAACAAATAAGATCAATATCTCATATTGACTCATTTGAGCATGGCCATGCATTTCGTAGTCTCACTCAATCGGGGGCCCGAAGATATCGCTCATGTTATGTAGGAGGACAAATCCCATCTAGGTCACTCACATTCCTCCACATGTATCGCGGCATGTCTAATAACCAATTTATAATCATCTTGTTACAGATGACGTTTGATGGCATTAAAACACACAACTCCTCATGTAGGAATAGTAGTGATTTCAGTCAAAGGACCATATACACCATTATCACTATGAGAATCGCTTATGACACTCACGTAACGATCCACGTAGCGTTCTCATGGCGGTCCGTCCAATACATCATTACTCTAATATGTATCCATGTGTAGACTTGATATCTCATATCCATGACCCGTGAGATGTGGTCATCAGTCTACGTACATACTAGCCTCAATGTATTATTGTTGTCTTAATTAACAATAATACTTGACTAGGGACATTTAAGAATAGTATTTTATCCAATTGGATCTCACGATCAAGTCATCCACTTGATGTCTTATGGTATCAAACTTACTATTCTAAGGACTTTATTATGTCTACCAAAAAGAACACAATAAATGAAATGCCTCATATAAAATAACATAATATAATGTATGTAAATACAAACAAAATGTATTGGCCACTAGGGCATACACCAACAATTAGTCCCTCCACATGCATGCATAGGATTTTATTAGAAGAGGATACGAAACCAGTAAGGCAACCCCAAAGGAGACTGAACCCCTTGATTCTAGATGTGGTGAAGAAGGAAGTGACCAAGCTACTTCAAGCTGGCATTATTTATCCCATATCAGACAGTAAATGGGTGAGCCCCGTGCAGGTTGTTCCCAAGAAATCTGGGGTCACAGTAGTTGAGAATGAGAATAATGAACTTCTACCCACAAGAGTTCAGAACAGTTGGCGGGTTTGCATTGATTATAGGCGGCTTAACCAGGCTAGCAGAAAAGATCATTTTCCGCTACCTTTCATTGATCAGACGTTGGAGAGGCTAGTTGGCAAGTCACATTATTGTTTTCTGGATGGATATTCAGGTTATTTTCAGATTCATATAGCCTCAGAAGACCAAGAGAAGACTACTTTCACTTGTCTATTTGGCACATTTGCATATAGGAGGATGCCGTTTGGTCTATGCAATGCTCCGGCACCTTTCAAAGGTGTATGGTAAGTATCTTTTCTGACTTTTTAGAGAATTGCATGGATGTGTTTATGGATGATTTTACTGTCTATGGTTCTTCCTTTGATGCATGCCTGGATAGCCTGGCTCAGGTTTTACATAGATGCATTGAAACTAACCTTGTTCTGAATTTTGAGAAATGTCATTTCATGGTAGAACAAGGTATAGTTTTAGGACATGTAATATCTAGCAAGGGTATCGAGGTAGATCCTGCAAAAATAAATGTTATTTCATGCTTATCTTACCCCACATGCGTGCGGGAGGTTCGTTCTTTCCTTGGTCATGCAGGTTTCTATAGGCGGTTCATAAAGATTTCAAAGCAAAATTGCTCTTCCACTATCCAACTTGCTACAAAAAGAAGTGGAGTTCTATTTTGACCGAAATGCAAGGATGCCTTTAATCACTTGAAGCAAGCATTGACCAATACACCTATCATCCAGCCACCGATTGGACACTCCCATTTGAGCTCATGTGTGATGCCTCTAATTATGCTTTGGGAGCTGTTCTTGCACAAAGGGTCGGCAAAATATCTCATGTCATCTCCTATGCTTCAAGAACTTTAGATCCTCGCACAAGTCAACTACACCACCACCGAAAAGGAACTTTTAGCAATTGTTTTTGCTTTAGACAAATTTCGATCATATTTGCTTGGTTCTAGAGTGGTTGTGTTTTCGAGATCATACACTCTGAAGTTTCTCCCGAAGAAGCTTGATGCAAAGCCTAGGTTGATTAGGTGGATTTTGCTCCTCCAAGAGTTCGATATTGAAATCCGTGATAAAAGTGAGCGAGAGAATTTAGTGGTGATCACCTAAGCCGAATTGAAAAGGAGGCGGATACTTTTCCTATCCATGATGTCTTCTCGATGAGCGCCTTTTCAAGCCGCAAGGTAACACTCCTTGGTTTGTTGATTTGATAAATTTCTTAGTTCTTTGTGTTTTCCCCGCACATTTTATTAGGGCTCGATTGATAAATTGAAGAGTGAGTCAAAATATTATGTGTGGGATGACCCTTATCTATGGAATTTTGTAGTGACCAAGTCATTAGCAGATGTGTGCCGATAATGAATTTCATTCTATTCTTAGCTTTTGTCATACACTTGCATGTGGCGGTCATTTTGGTCCCCAAAGGACTGCTAGGAAAGTTTTGGAATCTGGATTATATTGGCCCACTCTATTTCATGATGCATATGTGTTTTGTAAATCTTGTGATCAATGCCAAAAAACAGGAAACACTTCTCGAAAGAATGAGATGCCCTAGAAATCCTTATTATTCTGTGAGATTTTTGATGTATGGGGTATTGATTTTATGGGACCCTTTCCTGTTTCTTTTGGTTTTGTTTACATTTTGCTAGCTGTTGATTATGTATCCAAGTAGGTGGAGGCGAAAGCTACTCGGACTGATGATTCTAAAGTTGTTGTGGATTTTGTTAGATCACATATTTTCTGCAGGTTTGGAGTTCCGAAGGCCATCATCAGTGATCAGGGTTCACATTTTTGTAATCGAAGCATGGAAGCTTTGATGAAAAAGTATGGGGTCTTGCACAGAGTTTCTACACCTTACCATCCCCAAACTAATGGGCAAGCCGAGATTTCCAACAGGGAGATCAAGCAGATACTCCAGAAGACAGTTCAACCTAACAGAAAGGACTGGAGCAAGAGGCTTGAGGATACTTTATGGGCTTACCAGAGTGCTTATAAGACACCAATCGGGATGTCTCCGTATCGGATTGTTTTTGAAAAGCCTCCACCCGCCGGTGGAAATTGAGCATCATGCATTCTCGGGCGGTAAAAGGTGCAACTTGGACCTAGATCAAGCGGTATGGAGAGGAAGTGCAGTACATGCAAAGAATTGGAGGAGATCTGCTTGGAGGCTTATGAAAGTTCCAAACTCTATAAGGAGAAGACCAAAGCTTTCCATGATAAGTTGATTCTGAGGAAAACATTTGAGATTGGTTAAAAAGTTCTCCTCTATAACTCCCGCCTCCGACTAAAGCCTGGCAAATTAAGGTCTAGATGGGATGGACCATTTATTGTTACTAAGGTTTTTCCTTCTGGTGCTGTTCAGATTAAAAGTGAGGTCACTGCAAAAGCTTTCATCGTAAATGGACACCGCCTCAAACAGTATCATGAACTTCCAGAGAATGCAGAAGTGAAGGTGATGAACCTTCTCCATCCGCATTATGAATGAAATAAAAAAAAAAAAAAAAAAAAAAAGAAAAAAAAAAAAAAAAAAAAAGAAGAAAAAAAAAAAACATTTGTGTGCCCGACAATGAGGTTGGTAGTGCCATTAAATTTTGTCACTCGGAAGCAAGTGGAGGTCACTTTTTCTTCAACGACAACAACTCGCGAAAATCTTGCAAAGATGGATTTTATTGGCCCACTTTATTCAAGGTCTCGTTACACCTTTTGCAAAAGTTACGGAAATTGGTCAAAAAGGTTCTGCTTTGAGATTATCATTTGCACTTACTCCTTGAAAAATTGAGATCCAGGTGGCGCGGTTCTTTTGCTGTCAAACACGTGTATCCTCTGGGGCCGTTGATATTGAGGATCCTAGGAATGGTAATGCGCTTAAAGTTAATGGACAAAGACTCAACCATTCCTGGAAAACCAAGTTCTTGAGTTCTTTGTGTTGCTTGCTTAAGTGGCGGATACGGTGACTCCGTGACTCTCAAGTCGGTTTATTTTTCGCTTTCCTAAAATAACCGAACCCTTCTTCTCCTTCAAAATGGATGTCATTCTTTCAAACCCGAAAAAACATTTTCCTTCTCTTCCTCAAAATGCTCGAGAAAAATCTACAAAGTTCGATGTGAAAGATTGAGACCGTTAATGCACAAAGGTATGCCGAAAGATGTACGCCGGATAATTGAAGCAAAGGTCCGATTAGCAGGTGAGTCCTCAATTTCATTTGACTCATATATGCCCTGGGTCTTGGAAGAAGTTCATATTCTAAAAGGAGAAGAGCAAAAAGGTTACAAGTCCGTCACAAATGTGGACGATGGAACTGTAACAAGCGATGTCATACTTTGGGGATGGTTTTCGCAAATAGAGAAGATAAAATTTTCTTCATTAAGAATGGACTGAGTAAGGAGTCATCAGATGATATCTTATTGACTCTTGAGACGCATTCTTGTGGATTGGTGCATCGTGAAATTCTTAAATTGTGGAATCTCTTCAAGGATGAAGAAAACGCTACAATCTTGGGAATCTGACTCTAAAAGACCTGTTTGCCAATTTATAAGAAAATTGGATGGGAAGCTTATCCTCGACTCATAGAAGACGTTTAAGCCATTACTGGACGTTAAACCAGAGGCAGATGTGAGCCATATCCACAAACAATCTATATATATCATCTTCTTCTTCTTCTTCTTCATGTCATCTCTAAAAAAAAAACAAAAAAAAAAAAAAAAAAAAAAAAATTATGTATACGTCTTAGGGTTGGCTTTGGTAACATACACCGTGAATGGGGAAATGCATGCATCCTGATCCAGCCTTCTTAATTGAAAAACAAAGAAGGTAGATTGTATCCCACATGTGAGGCAAATACGGTCGTATTATGGCCACTTGTCCCTTTTAGGGAGCCCTATGTTGCACTTTGGTCTTGAATGGGTCGAATACTGGTCAACAATGCTTTGGCACAAAGCCGAAAGAGCAGACTACCTCCATCCCAATCTTAAGTAAGTATGCACTCATCTTTCATCAAGTTTTTCTAACAATTTCAAAAAAAAAAAGGACGTGATGTCTACTGCACTCATAACGCGCAGTATAAAGATACGCCATGGAACTGTACATACAAGTATGTCATCATTTTCTATTTCTTTTATCTTTGTATCATTTTGTTGTATTTTGATTTTTGTACAGACGATCCTTTGAGCAGGGTCCTTCAGGGGTTTCTAGACTTCTTTACCTTGATGGTTTTCTTGAAGTCAAAAAAAAAAGAAAAAAAGAAGAAAAAAAGAAAAAAAGATTATGTGTTTCTTAATTTCAACCTTTTCTGACAACAGCCAACCTACCCTTATTCCCCTTTCCATTCTTTTTCTTATTTAAGCACTCCATTTTCCTTCAACTCAGAGGCACTCAAAGGGAGGAAGAGTATAGAATGGGGGCTTCTATTCATAACCTCAAAAATGTCTGTGTTTTTTGTGGGTCGAGTTATGGGAAGGGATTAGAGTTTGTAAACGCAGCTAGCACTCTTGGTCGATCACTTGCTGCGAGGAATATTCATCTTGTATATGGGGGAGGTTGTCGTGGGTTAATGGGGGCTATATCACTTGCTGCATATGTAAGAGACAACGGTTTTAGGTGTCATTCCTGAACCTTTAGCTCAACAGAACATCAATGGAAAGACAATTGGAGAGGAACTTAAAGTATCATCAATGCATGAACGAATGAAGATAATGCTTGAAAACTCTGATGCATTCATTGCCTTACCAGGTGGTTTTGGTACTTTGGAAGAGATTTTTCAAATTGTCTCTTGGTTTAACCGAACATCCACCATAAACCCATTGGTTTGTTGAATGTTAATAATTTCTTTGATCTTTTATTATTTTTTCTTGACAAAGTCGTGGAACGTAAATTTATCACTCCTTCGGAAGACAACTTCTTATCTCTCGCCTCCACTATTGATGAGCTCATTGATAAATTAGAAGCTTTTGAGTATGTACCGATAAGGTATTAGCTCGATAGATTGGTCAACAGGAAGCAGCGAAGGAAGTAACAAGAAAAAAAAAAGCCAGATCTGACACTTTCTCTTTAATGGGTTTGATTTTATTAAAAAAAAAATTTTGTTATTTTGTTTGGAAAGTATGATATGATTGTTATAGACTTATTAAACCAATTAGTGATGGCAGAGTAAGGAGAATTTTACTCTTGAGACGCATCTTAATTGGTGGCATAGTAAGGAGTTTTTTAGGTAGTAATTAATTAGTATTAAATTGTGGAAGTACTAACGTTTTCTTGTTTGATTTCTTTTCAGGGTCTGATGCGTAACTGATAGTGTGCTTCTTTTCTACCTGGCGTTGATTCACTTCTTATCAGGTTGTGTTGCTCTTTTCTATATCTCTCTTTCACATTGAGGGCAATGTTATATTAAGTGTGGGGGAGAGATTTTAGCATGTTTCTTTTGGTTGTTAAAAAAAAGAGAAAAAAAAAACACAAAAAAAGGGATCATTGCATGATTGAATAACTTTTCTCCCTTCTTGAACTGATATGCTTGGAGATGGATGATTGAATTGATGAATTGAGTTTGATGGATGCATACCTTGTGAGATTTTGAGCCTAATGGATGGATTTAACATTTATGTCATTCTCTTTTTTTCTTGTGTGATTTTCACTCATGTTAATGACCACTCTAGAACTTGCTTTGATTCTTTTTGAGGCTACATTTCACTTGCATGCATGAACATGATTGAGGCCTTCTTTCTTAATTAGCTAGTTTAACCAAATAGCCAACCTTGTTTTCAATATGATATCAAGCACTCTTTTGACTTCTTAAAAATTCTCTGATTCCTGCCAACTTTGTATATTTTCCTTTGCTTAACCCCTTTGAGCTTATTTGACCATTCCTTGTTTCTAGCTCATTATGTGCCTTAAATGAGAAATCATGTTCTTACTTTACGTTAAGGAATAAAAGAACATTAGCTTGGTTAATGGATGAGTTTTTGAACAAGTGTGGGGGTGTGTGTACAAAATGGTTGTTGAAAAAGAAAAGAGTGCCTAAAAAAAAAAAAAAAAATGTATATAGTTATGTTCATATATATAAAAAAAAAAAAAAAAAAAAAAAAAAAAAAAAAAAAAAACCAAGTGTTTAAAAAAAGAAAAGGATTGGGAAATGAATATGTAAAGGGATATACACTAGAGTTGGGATGAACTTTTATGCTTGTTATTTGAACTCAGCTCTCATTTGCTTTTATTCTCTTTGGTATTTATCTTCTCATATCCATTTTATCCTCTCCTGTTACCTTGACCTCACTACAACCTTGAATAAAGTCCTCATGATTTGTGTGTGCATGTGTTTTGAGTAGTGGAGAAGTAGAATATAAGCAAGCTTATGGTAGTGCAATTTTCATGGGTTGAATTGAGTAAAATACCTACCTTTTAAACACTTGAGAGATTGATAGGGGATCTTGTGAAGATCTATCATTCTCGATTCATGTTGAAGATACCTTGCTTGTTGGTTTGAGATGTGGAGAATTGTTAACTCATGAATGTTTTGATCCCTTGAACCTTTGGTTGTTCTTCTTGATTGTAAAATTTTGGGTTCTTGAATGTCGTTGGAATTTAAATTTTTGTTAATCTCTTATGTCCTTGTTTTGGTCTTGAGTCTTGCCTAGGAGTGCAAAAAGCTAAGTGTGGGGGAATTTGATAATCACATATTTTATTCATTAAGAAACCCTTATGTTTAGTCATTTACATTCTCCATATTCTTAATTGATTGAGTTTGGTATGATTTTGTGAGTTTGAGCTCAAATTGGTCCTAATTGAATATTTTCAGTATTATAGAGAACACAAATTGTTTCTGTATTTTGGCCATAACTTGAGTTCCTAATATCTGATAAACATGAATTTTACCTTGTAGGAAAGCTAAGAGGAAGCTCTACAACTTTGATGAAGAGCTCGAAGTCCCAAACAGATGTCTAAAGGACCTAAGTTTACATGGAAGTCAGAATACGGGTTCTGTCACTAGAATCCGAACGGTGTGCACTCATAAAATCATATCTCAAGATGTAATAATGGAGATGGGCTCAAATTTGGACAGTGGATATTCAAGATCCAAATAAACAACTTTCATGAAGAACACTTTTTGAAAAAATGAAGTCTAGTAGGTCATTTTGAGCTTGCAAGTCGGAACAGAGGAGCTGAAGTTGGGTTTGAGCAACCTACGGTATTTGGGACATATCTTAGGTTGAAGGAAGCCAAATTGGATGAACCAGCTATCCATTTTATAGCCAAGAAAAGGATCTACAACTTTCATGAAGAGCACTTTTCGTGGATCTGAAGTATAGTTGGTCATTTTTGGCTTCCAAGTCAGACACGAAATTTTCGTCCTCAACCACCCACTCATCCATCCACTAATCCACTCATCCACTCATCCACTCATCCACTAATCCACCCACTCATCCACTCATACACTAATCCAACCACTTAACCACTCCACCCACTCATCCACTAATCCACCCACTCATCCATCCACTCACCTATTCATGTCCATAATTTCCCACTCACCAAAAGTCCTTTGGCATTTTCCACTCAACCAACCCACTTAACCAATCCACTAAACCAACCCACTCAACCATTCCACTCAAACACTCCACTCACTCACCCACTCATCCACTCACTCCCCTTTGTCATTTTGTTACCCTAGACTTCTATAAAAGGCACCATTGGTTATCATTTCTTTCATGTATTCTCCTTCATTTCTCTCTAAGTTTCTTCTTGCTTCTTCATAGTTTCTCATAGTTTTGTATATTTTGATGCTCCCCTTCATGGTAATGGAGGGCTAAGCTACTTTGGGTCAATTTAGAACTCTTGAAAAGATTGTGGTTTGGATTCTTGAGACCTTGGTTATGTATTGTATTTGATTTGTAATTGAATTCCTCTTTTCTTCTTCTTTCTTCTTCTTCTTGATCTTGAATGCATGAATGGTGATTCTATTTATGTTGATCTGATTTGATCTTGGTTTAAGATTGAGATTTGTGATGAAACTTAGAACTAATTGATCTAAACTAATCACATAAATGCAGATTGAGATTTATGATGAAACTTAGAACTGATTGATCTAAATTAATCACAGAATTGAAGAGGTTAGGTTACTAATTTGTGCCTAAGTTAATTGAATTCGGTACTTGAAATTAACATAGATTTTCATGAATGGTGCGATTGCGGATTTGTGTTTATCACTTGTTAATTGAATTCTAGACGATCGTCTAGTATGAATTTTGGATTTGATGCAGAGATCTCGGTTAGATCCAAATTAACAATTCAATTGCGCTTCAAGTGTTTTATGAAGGGTCTATGATTGAATCCACCCAATCTTGGATAGGTTTTTAAATTGACTACTCTTTAATTGTCATTTCTTTCGTTAATTTTGTTAAGTACGATCTTAAACTGTCAAACCCCCCTTTGCTAACTTTCACTTGATTTGATTAAATTGCATCTATAATCCTCGTGGAGATGATCCTGTTGTCAACGTGCTACAAGCTTAGGTAATAACTTCGGTTATAATTTTGACTGAGTTCGGCGCTCGTCAGGCATTTCATTTATTATTTTCCTTTTGATAAACATAATAAAGTCCTTAGAATAGTAAGTTTGATGTCGTAGGACATCAAGTGGATGACTTGATTGTGAGATCCTATTGGATAAAACATTATTCTTAAATGTCCCTGGTCAAGTATTATTGTTAATTAGGACAACAATAATGCATTGAGACTAGTATGTGCGTAGACTGATGGCTACATCTCACGGGTCATGGATATGAGATATCAAGTCTTCACATGGGTACTTATTCGAGTAATAATGTACTGGACAGACCCGCCATGAAAACGCTACATGGATCGTTACGTGAGTGTCATAAGCAATTCTCATAATGACAATGGTGTATGTGGTCCTTTGACCTGAAATCACTATGATTCCTATATGAGGAGTTGTGTGTTTTAATGCCGTCAAACGTCATCTGTAACAAGGTGATTATAAAGTCAGTTATTGGACATACCGCGAATCATGTGGAGGGATGTGAGTGACCTAAATAGGATTTGTCCCTCCTACATAATAGGAGCGATATCTTCAGAGCCCCTGATTGAGTGAGACTGCGAAATGCATGGCTATGCTCAAATGAGTCGATATGAGATATCGATCTCATTTGTTGTTATTAAGTCTACTCGGGTATCAGGAAACGAAGGATTGAACTATACAAGGGTGACACATTCCATGCCTTGTGTTCAATCTAGATATCTGGACAATGGGACTAAACTACATAAAAGCATTGGTCAAGAAAAGGTAATGTCAAATCACTGACATTCTCATTACTTGAGTGGCAATGATGTATTGCTAGATACTGCTCACTACTTGTAATATTAAAATGAGATTTTAATATTACTACCAACGTTTTGAGAACCTGCAGGGTCGCACACATAGAGTAGACTAAATTGGAGTAATTAGAATCCAAGTTGGACTGGGATTCAATCGTGGGCCGGACTCATAACAGATGAGTCTACGATTACACAACTTATCTTACAACTGCTTACACTCACTTAAGGCAGTCACTATTATAAATAATACTGCTAAAGGGGCTGTGAGGTATGCATTACAGAACCCTAACCGCACCTACAGAAAGTGAATGAGAGAGTGACAAGTTTCTTCTCTTCTCTTAGTAGCTAGCATTGTGTGAGAGAGGCATGACTCCTATTTGTGGACATTGGACGTTCGTGAGTCTGTTCGTGTGGATATCATAGAGACATCATCACTGTTACGGTGTTGGTGATTCACGTCAGTTGTTTTGATCACGCTTCAAGAGGTAAACATTTTTAAAAACCCGAATTATGGCTTTTTCGCATGGATCCTTAGTGGGAATTCTGTTTTTCGCTACGTGATGTATCCGCGATTCCCAACAAGAGACGATTTGAATGTGTTACTAGGGAAACAAAGATGTGTTTTTCAAAAAGCTAGGTTAGGGTATAATCTAAACAACCAACAAAAGTCTTATAAGAATTTCTTTGTTTCCTCAAGTACGTCAAATAGTACCTTCATCAAATGCTTTCATTGTGGAAAGAAAGGGCATAATGCATCAATATGTAATGTAAGAAAGAAAATCAACACAAAGGTTGGAACTAAAATGGTTTGGGTTCCTAAAGGCACCTTACCTAATGCTAACACACAAGGACCCAAGCAAAATTTAGGTACCAAAGGTTAAAATCTAAATGTGTGTTATAGGTATGCTTGAAGACCAAGAGCTCAAGTTGGTATCTTGACACGAGCCTTGAAAGTCAAGTGGTTGGTATCTTGATAGTGGTTGCTCCAAGTACATGACCAGTGATAGCTCCAAGGTTTCCTTCCTTCTCCCCAAGAAGAGTGGTCACGTGATATATGGTGACAACAACAAAGGGAAGATCCTTGGAGTTGGTGAAGTTGGTAAGAACCCTTCCTCATCCATTGATAATGTTTTGCTTGTTGAAAGACTTAAACATAATTTACTTAGCATTAGTCAATTGTGTGATAAGGGCAATAAGGTTATATTTGATTCTAGTTGTTGTATAATTAAGGGTAAGGATGATAAGTAAATTAAGTTTGTTGGTTATAGGGTCAATAATATATATATATGACTAGCCTTGATGACATTTCTTCATATGCAGCTAAATGCTTTATGAGTAAAGAAAATAATTCATGATTATGGCATAGGAGAATTGCTCACATTCACATGAATCACTTGAATAAGTTGGTTTCAAAAGAACTAGTAATTGGACTTCTAAAGCTCAAATTTGAAAGAGATAAACTTTGTGATGCATGTCAAAAGGGAAAACAAGTAAAGGTCTATTTCAAAGCTAAAAATATGGTTTCAACTTCTAGACCTTTACAACTTTTGCACATGGATCTTTTTGATCCCTCTAGAACTACGAGCTTTAGTGGGAATTACTATGCTTCAGTGATTGTGGATGATTTTTCTAGGTTTACATGGACATTGTTTTTGTCTCATAAAAATGATGCTTTTCAATCATTTAAAAAACTTGTCAAAGTTATCCAAAATGAAAAAGGTTTTTGTATTGCATCCATAAGAAGTGACTATGGTGGTGAATTTGAAAACTATGAATTTGAAATATTTTGTGATGAACATGACATTGAGCATAATTTTTTTGCCTCTAAATTACCACAACAAAATAATATTATAGAAAGAAAAAATTGATCTTTAGAAGAAATGACAAGAAATATGCTTAATGAGGTCAACCTTTCTAAGTACTTTTGGGCAGATGCAGTTAACACCACTTGTTACATTATGAATAGAGGCAAACTAAGGTCAATTTTAAAGAAAATCTCATATGAATTGTACAAGGGAAGGAAGCCAAATATTTCACATTTTCATGTCTTGGGATGTAAATGCTTTGTTTTGAATAATGGAAAGAATAACTTGGGGAAGTTTGATACAAAATCTGATGAGAGAATATTTCTTGGCTATTCTATACATACCTTTAGAGTTTATAATAAACGAACTATGACCATAGAAGAGTCCATACATGTTGCATTTGATGAAACTAACCCAAACAGTTCGAGAAAGGATTTGGTTGATGATGTTGCACAAATCTTATCAAGGACTCACTCAGAGAACAAGGAGAAGGATGTCAAAAGGCAAGAAGAAATCTCATATGATCCCCCAAGGCAAGAGGATTCTCAAATCATGGACTTTCCTAAGGAATGGAGTACTTCAAGATATCATCCTCTTGATAAAGTGATAGGTGATGTATCAAAAGGGGTAATCACTCGTAACTCTCTTAGAGATGCATGTAGCCATATGGTTTTTATCTCTCAAGTTGAACCTATAGACATAAATGAGGCCATTAATGATGAACATTGGATCTTGACCATGCAAGGTGAACTAAACTAATTTAAGAGGAATCAAGTTTGGGGGTTAGTTCTAAGGCCCAATGATCATCCCATAATTAGCACTAAATGGGTCTTTAGGAACAAACTTGATGAAACAGGCTTAATAATAAGAAACAAAGCTAGGCTTGTAGCTAAGGGTTATAATTAAGAAGAATGCATAGATTATGAAGAGACATATGTGAATGGCAATGGTCTTGGTTTTGATTATCAATAAACAAGAATGCAATGAAGTGCAAAGAGCAAGTCCCAAGGTTTTTCAAGATTAGCTAATAAGACTTAGATAATATGTAAAGGTATAATGGACTCATAAAAAAGCTCATTTCTTAGTTCAAAACTCATTTCAAAATAGCTTTGAATAATCATATTTTCATCTTGTGAAAATTGTGTTTAAGATTGAGTAAAATGCTTTTAGAAAGTTTGGAAAGATTTTGGATATCCTTGGTTGAGAACTTCTTTGAAAATCCTATGTTTCTAAGCAAGTTGTAATAGATTATCTATTCTCCATAATAGGTTATGGACTAAGTCAGAGGCTTTCCTATGTTTTCTTAAAGCCTTATAATAGATTATGATGTTTTCATAACGTATTATATGACAAGTCATGAAGTGGTTCTATGTTTTCTAAATGTCCATAACCGATCACAACTAAATCCATAATTGATTATATGATGTTACAGTACGTGGATCTTTGGTTTTAAATGTTCCATAACCGATTATGAAATAACTCATAATAGGTTATGATGAGTTCCATGACCGATTATGACTAAATCCATAATTAATTATATGATATCTCAGTACGTGCTTTTATGTTTTTTAAAAGGGTTATAACCGATTATGAACAAACTCATAATAGGTTATGATTAGTTCTATAACCGATTATGAATAACTCATAATAGGTTATGAGGTTTAATAAAAGCCCAGGATTACGTTTCCCTTTTGGTTTTAATGTTCCATAATCGATTATGCCAAAATCATAATAGGTTATGAAATATTTCATAACCAATTGTGAGAAATCTCATAACAGGTTATAAAAATTCATAACATGTTATAATAAACTCCATAGCCGATTATGAAAAACTCATAATAGGTTATAAAGTTAGATAAAAGCTCAAGTTGTCGTCTTTGCAGGCCATAACCGATTATGGTTATGTCATAACAAGTTATGGTCAATTACAGAACACTTTCGAAATGACTCTTTTGAGAGCATTTAATGCCCCCAACTACTTCTAACGTCTCTTAAATGTTATGGGCTATAAATGAAAGTGTTTATGCATTGATTAAAAGTTGGAAAACATTCTGAAAAACATCCTTGAGCATTAAATATGAGTTTTCTCATCATTTCACTATATAACCTGTTTTGAGCTTCAAAGTGTGAATCCTTAATACCATAGAGCTTCAATTTGTATTATCTACTCTTTGAGAGAGTTTCTATCATTCAAACACTTTGTTTATTCTGTAAAGAAGATGAGGTATCCCTCTAGTGAAAAAGGGTTAGGTATCCCTTGTTGAAAAGAATGTGAGGTATCCTTCAAAGGTGTAAAGAGGGTGAGGTATCCCTTAAATGTTGTAAAGGGTGAGGTATCCCTGTTTTAAGGCTTAAAGCACAAGGTTGAGGTATCCCAAGGTGTTATTGAGTGCTCCAATCTGTAAAAGTTTTCAAGCACCTATTCAAGCTTGAATTTTAGTGAAAAATCTTGAGTGGTTCGCTTGAGAACTGGACGTAGGTCACAAGGGGTGGCTGAACTAGGATAAATCCTTGTGTTTGATTCTCTCAACCCTATCTCTTTACTTTGTGCTTTAATTATATATGCTTGAGTTGAGTTTGATATCTAGCTTTGCTTGAATACTTTCTATCTTGGCTTGTTTATTTGTGAGTGACTTATTCGGTCTCATTTATTTATTCACTTCAATTAAACATTAGCTTCAACGAAAATTGGTTTACAAGTGTTTTGCAAAAGATTTGTGAAAAAATTTATAAACTCAATTCACCCCCCTCTTGAGTTTGAGTCCACTTTGTAATAAGTACTATCAGAGGTAGACTCTTGTGTAAAAAGCTTAGTAGCTTCAAGAGAAGTGATGGCTTTAAATGATTTTTCAAAATGTTCTTCTCTATTTAGATCTCCCTTTTTCAATGGGGATGGGTACGCTTATTGGAAAGAAAAAAATAAAATTTTTTATTGAAGCTATTGACTTAGATGTGTGAGATGCCATTGATAATGGTGCTTTTGTTCCCACATATACTATTAATGGTGTAAGAACCAATACACTAAGAAGTGAATGGATGGATGAAGATAAAAAGAAGGGTCAATATAATTTGAGAGCCAAGAACATCATTACCAATCCTTGGGGTATGATGAATTCTTTAGGATGTCAAATTATAAAACTGCCCATGAAATGTGGGACACTTTGCAAGTAACCCATGAAGGTACTAGTGAAGTGAAAAGATCAAGGATTAATACTCCCACTCATGAATATGAGCTCTTTAGAATGAACCAAGTTGAAAGCATTCAAGAAATGCAAAAACACTTTACACATATTGTTAATCATTTAGCTTCATTAGGAAAGACGTTTTCTAATGAAGATCTTATTAACAAAGTCTTAAGATGTTTGAGTAAGGATTAGTGGCCCAAAGTAACGGCCATATCAGAGTCAAGAAATTCAGCAACAATGACTTTGGTCACTCTCTTTGGAAAGCTCTAAGAGCATGAGCTGGAGCTGAATAGGCTCAATCAAAATGAGGAGTATGACAAGAAGGAAAAGAAGGGAATTGCTCTAAACGCCACCTCCTCCATGATTAATGATGATGATGATGATGATGATGGAGATGGCTTAGAGATTAATGAAGAAAATTTTAATCTTCTAGTAAAGAAATTTAGAAGATTCTTCAAGAAAAATGAAGCTCAAAGAAGATCTCCCTTTCCCCAAAAGAATGTCTATCACAAAAGGGAATGAATCTCATCCACTCCTAAATGCTATGAATGTGGAGAACCGGGACACATGAAGATGGAGTGTCTAATCTATAAAAGGAAAGTGAAAAAATATAAGAAGAGGTACTCAAAGGAGAAGAAATAAAGAAGGGCCTACATAGCTTGGAATGATAATAACATGGACTCAATCGATAGCTTAGATAATGAGAAAGTCAATCTATGTCTCATGACTAGAGGAGAAGAGGAAGATGAAGATGACACTGAGGTAATATCCTCAAACTTTGACTCTTCCCCTTCCTATGATGAATTGCAAGATGCATTTGAAGAATTGCATAATGAATTTATGAGGCTTGCAAAACTTGTTTCATCATCCAAGAAAACAATTTCCTCTTTTGAAAATAAGATCTCTATTTTAAATAAGGAAATTGAGGAGCTTAAAATTAAAAATGAAAATTTTGGACTTATTGATGCAAATTCTTCATGCATGACATGTTCATCACTTGATAATGCATTTACATCCTTTTCTTGCTTATCATGCAAAACTTTTGAAAAGAAAATTGAATATTTGAAAAATATTCTTTTAAAATTTACCCTTGGAAGAGATAATTCAAACATATTGCTTGGAAAACAAAGATGTGCTTTTCAAAAGGCTGGTTTAGGGTACAATCTCAAAAACCAACAAAAACTTTACAAGAATTTCTTTATTCCCTTAAGTACATCAACAAGTTATTTTATAAAGTGTTTTCATTGTGGCAAGAAAGGACATAATACATTAACTTATAATGTAAGAAAAAATATCAATAACAAGATAGGGACCAAAATGGTTTAGGTCCCCTAAGGCACTTTGCCAAAAACTAACACATAAGGACCTAAGAAAATTTAGGTACCAAAATCCAAAAATTGAAGTATGTTGTAGGTGTGCTTGAAGGCCAAGAATTGACTTTGGAATCACAAAAGTGGCTGCTACAAGCACAAGATCAGAAAATACTCCAAATTCTTTCCCTTGTCTACAAGAAGCTTGGAGTTGCAATCTTTGGATAAGTGGAGACTTGTTCTATACTTTAACTTGCTTTAAAGAAGAACTTTCTAGCTTTATATCTTGAAAATATCTCTACATGTGTTAATATGCTAGATAAGTACAATTCTTGTTTGAAATGGCATGTTTGACGATAATATCTTTGTACTTGACATAACATTTCAAATATGATCATTGTTTGCCCTAAAGTGCATATATAAGAGGAGAATTAGAAATAATTGATCAATCATGCTTTTGAGTGAATGCTTGTGTTAGATACTTTTTATCTTAGAATATTGGATCAATCATGCATCTAACTCTTGCTAAAAATCATTTTTGCTGCATAATTTGTCATGTTATTGCATAATATGACATTTAGTTACAAAATTTGTCATTTACTGCATGATATGTCATTTTGATGCATAAGTTATCACTTTGTAGCATAATTTGATACTTTGTTGCATTATTGAACTCCATACATAATATTCTTGCTTTAAATTATTTATAAATCCAATACTGACTTGAGCGTCAGAGTTTCCCTTAAGTTTGTTTTATAGGTGCTTGATCCATGCTCAAGTCCTTTAAATTTCCAATCTCAAGCTCTTGCTGAAGAATTGGATTCTAGCACTCTCAAAGAAGCAAAATCTATTTTGGGATACATTTATGATATGAGTATAGATGAAAATGAGGCCAAGCTAAGATCACCCTCAAATATGGCATAAGTTGGTATATTAAAGGCTGATCTCTTGAAGAAATTTCTAGTTTGGTGATGAATGGCATGAATTGGTGTTTTAAAGGATAATCTCTTGAAGATTTTTCTAGTTTTGTTTGAGAAATAATCTGTCAGAAGATGGTTATAACCTGTTATGAAAAGCTTATAATCTGTTATTAGAGTTTAAAATTGGTTTGGCACGTTAGAATTGGTCTCTCCAAGACAAAATAACCAATTATGGAATATTGGTAATCAATTATTATGTAAAGATGGTTGTTTGGTGCTCTCTACCACGCTCATATAACTAATTATAAGAGTCTCATAATCGGTTATACATGTCCACAGAGGCTATGGAGTTTCTTTTAAACACTTACATAACCGATTATGGAAACTATCATAATTGGTTATTACACTTAAACAGAGAACGCATCTCCTTTAAGGTCCAACCATAACCGGTTATGCCCAATACCATAACTGGTTATAGAGCCTCCTTTTAAACACATCCAGCAGTCGTGGAAGCCATTTTCGTACCCTCCACCTGTTTGTTCATCTTCTTCCATTCACACCCACTCACTCAAACACCTTTTCTACTTCAAATCCAACTAAAATCCACCATTAAATCTCACTTTCCATCCATTTCCACCATTTAAAATCATCTATTTCCAAGTGAATGATGAATGGGTATATGGTAGGGGACGTGAGGTAGCAGCTGCACTAGCTGGAGATGCTGATGTTCCTATGGATGATACCCCTACCAAAATGAAGATAGGATCCTAGCTGCTATTACAGATATGCAAGCTAGCTTACAGGCTCAAATTATGGATTTGAGGGTCTATCAAGAAAACACTAATGGGATTATGTATGATCGTCTCAACTCCATGGATGCTCGCTTGGAAAGACTTGAGCATCAACTTCAACAACCTGAAGATCACGAGACTTAAGCATGGATCCAGTTTTTCTTTTAGCTACTGTCTTTGATCTATATATTTCTTGTTTTGATATAACATTATTATTAGCTTCATCGTGAACAAATTCATCTATCATGATATGCTTTTGGTGTTGGTATATCAAATGTGAATGACAATGCATGTTCTATTTTTGATAATCCTATTACACCAATTATTAAATATCTATGTTATCAAATAACTGAGTTTTGGTCCATATATATTAAATTTTCTGGTATATATTTTATAATTGGACCTATTAAGATGTGTCTTCTCTTTTGTTAAACTTAGTATTTTTTGTTGTATATCTTTTTTATCACGACAAAAGAGGGAGACGAAAGTCCTTAAGAAAAGGTAAACAAAAGATATAAATTCAATGATTCTGGGGTTCCAATATCAAGAAGGAGTTATGCAAAGTCTAAACCTGTCACCTCTTCAAAAATAGAGGGGGAGTAAGCTTTGTTTTGATACCTTGTGTGAATACCAATTTAATAGAACTAATGCTTTTCTCAAATGATTGTTTGTCATCATAAAAAAGGGGGAGAATGTGAATGGCAATGGTCTTGGTTTTGATGATCAAGAAACAAGAATGCAATCAAGTGCAAAGAGCAAGTCCCAAGGTTTTTCAAGATTATCTAATAAGACTTAGATAATGTGTAGAGGTATAATGGACTCACACAAAAGCTCATTTCTTGGATCAAAACTCATTTCAAAATAGCGTTAAATAATCATGTTTTCATCTTGTGAAAATTGTGTTTAAGATTGAGTAAAATGCGTTTAGAAAGTTTGGAAAGATTTTGAATATCTTTGGTTGAGAACTTCTGTTCAGATGCTTTCCTACGTTTTCTTAAAGCCTCATACTAGATTATGATGTTTTCATAACCTGTTATATGATAAGTCAGGAAGTGGTTCTATGTTTTCTAAATGTCCATAACCGATTACAACTAAATCCATACTTGATTATATGACATTACAATACGTGGATCTTTGGTTTTAAATGTTCCATAACCGATTATGAAATAACTCATAATAGGTTATGATGAGTTCCATAACCGATTATAACTAAATCCATAATTGATTATATGATACCTCAGTATGTGCTTTTATGTTTTTTAAAAGGGTCACAACCGATTGTGAACAAACTCATAATAGGCTATGATGAGTTCCATAACCGATTAAGAATAACTCATAATAGGTTATGAGGTTTAATAAAAGCCCAGGATTACGTTTCCTTTTTGGTTTTAATGTTCTATAATCAATTATGCCAAAATCATAATAGGTTATGAAATGTTTCATAACCGATTATGAGAAAACTCATAATAGGTTATGAAGTTAGAAAAAAGCCCAAGATGTCATCTTTATAAGCCGTAACCGATTATGGTTATGCCATAACATGTTATAGTCAATTACAGAACACTTTCCCAACGACTCTTTTGAGAGCATTTAATGCCCCCAACTACTTCTAACGTCTCTTAAATGTTATGGGCTATAAATAAAAGTGTTTATGCATTGATTAAAAGTTGAAAAAGATTATGAAAAACATCCTTGAGCATTAAATACGAGTTTTCTCATCATTTCATTATATACCCTATTTTGAGCTTCAAAGTGTGAATCATTAATACCCTAAAGCTTCAATTTGTATTATCTACTTTTTGAGAGAGTTTCTATCATTCAAACACTTTGTTTATTCTGTAAAAAGGATGAGGTATCCCTCTAGTAAAAAAGGGTGAGGTATCCCTTGTTGAAAAGAAGGTGAGGTATCATTCAAAGGTGTAAAGAGGGTGAGGTATCCCTGTTTTGAGGCTCAAAGCACAAGGGTGAGGTATCCTAAGGTGTTGTTGAGTGCTCCGATATGTAAAGGTTTTCAAGCACCCATTCAAGCTTGAAGTTTAGTGGAAAATCTCGAGTGGTTCGCTTGAGGACTAGACATAGTCACAAAGGGTGGCTAAACCAAGATAAATCCTTGTGTTTGATTTTCTCAATCCTATCTCTTTACTTTATACTTTAATTATATATATGCTTGAGTTGAGTTTGATATCTAGCTTAGCTTAAATATTTTTTTATCTTGGCTTGTTTATTTGTGAGTAACTTATTCGGTCGCATTTATTTATTCACTTCAATTAAACAATAGCTTCAATGAAAATTGGTTTACAAGTGTTTTACGAAAGATTTGCGAAAATATTTTATAAACTCAATTCACCCTCCCTCTTGAGTTTGAGGCGACTTGGTAACATCATATGCTCCCGTAGCTAGATTAGAAGCCATTAGAATGCTACTTGCATATGCATGTACCATGGATTTAAGCTTTTTCAAATGGTTGTCAAAAGTGCCTTTTTAAAAAGTTTTATACAAGAAGAGGTGTATGTGTAACAACCTCCTGGTTTTGAAAACTTTGAACTGTCCAACCATGTTATTAAATTGAAGAAGGCCTTGTATGGCTTAAAACAAGCTCCTAGAGCTTGGTATGAAAGGTTAAGTAAGTTCCTTTTGGAAAATGGCTTCTCTAGAGGAAAGGTTGACACTACTCTCTTCGTTAAGCATAAAAAGCATAACATTCTTCTTGTTCAAATGTATGTTGATGATATTATTTTTGGTGCTACTAATGACTCACTTTGTAAAGAATTTGCTAATATTATGCAAAGTGAGTTTGAGATATCCATGATGGGTGAGCTCAACTTCTTCCTTGGTCTCCAAATCAAGCAAACAAAGGATGAGACTTTCATAAGTCAATCTAAATATTGTAAGGAGTTACTCAAGAAGTTTGGAATGGAAGGTGCTAAGCAAATGGCTACACCAATGGACACTTCTTAGTACTTGGACAAGGTTGAAAGAGGTAAATCGGTAGAAATTACGAAATATAGAGGTATGATTGGCTCACTCCTTTACCTTACTGCTAGTAGGCCTAATATTATGTTTAGTGTATGCATGTGTGCTAAATATCAAGCTAATCCTAAAGAATCACACTTATTTGTTGCCAAAAGAATCATGAAATATCTAATAGACACTTCACAAATAGGATTGTGGTACCCTAAAGGTGCCTCTTGTAGCCTAATTGGTTATTCTGATTCTGATTTTCCTGGATGCAAAATGGATAGGAAGAGCACTAGTGGGACATGCCACTTGCTTGGAAGCTCACTAGTCTCATGGCATAGCAAGAAACAAAATAATGTGGCATTGTTAACAGTTGAAGTTGAATATGTAGTAATTGAAAGTTGTTGTGCTCAAATCTTTTGAATGAAGCAACAACTTCAAGACTATGGTCTTGAGCTTGATCACATCCCCATAAGATGTGACATCACTAGTGCAATCAATTTGTCTAAAAATGTCATTTTGCACTCAAGAACAAAACACATTGAAATTAGGCATCACTTTATTAGAGACTATGTTCAAAATGGTGATTGCATGCTTGAATTTGTGGAAACAACTAAACAACTAGCTGATATCTTCACTAAACCCTTAAATAAAGAAGCATTCTTTTATATAAGAAGTGAACTTGGTATATTGGATCAATCATGCATTTAATATTAAAAATAAACTCTACTGCATAATCTGTCTCTTTGCTGCATAATCTGATTCATTACATAATATTCTTGCTCTAATTGTTTATGAATCTAATACTGACTTGATCATCAGAGTTTTTGCCAAGTTTGTTTTGCAGGTACCTGATCCATGCTCAAGTCCCTCAATTATCCAATCTCAAGTTCTTACTGAAGAAATTGAATTCAAGCTCCTTCAAAGAAGTATAGTTTTGAGCTATATTTAGGGTGTTTAGGGTGATGGAAATGAGGCCAAGTCAAGTAGTTCCTTAAAGAGAGCATAAGTTGTTGGTATATTAAGGGCTAATTTCTTGAAGAATTTTCTAGTTTTTATGGTAAATGGCAAGGATTAATGGTCTTAAAGGATAAATTCTTAAAGAATTTTGTGGTTTTGATTGAGAAATAAACTGTTGGAAGATGGACATAACTTGTTAGGAAAGGTTATAATCTATTATTAGTGTTTGCAATTGGTTTGGTATGTTGGACTTGGTCTCTGCCAAGACAAAAAAAATCGATTATGGAATTCTTATAATCGATTATGAAGAAATCTGAATATTTGTGGCTCTCTGCCAAGTATAAATAATCTATTATGAGCCCCAATAATTGGTTATGCTCCTTCTATAACCGATTATCTATGTTAACCCGAGATAAGACTCCTTGAGAATCTCTAACATAACCAGTTATGAGCCCATCCCTAACCAATTACACAAAAATAGCAAAAAGGGGAAGTCTCGTTCTTCACATATAATCGTTACAACCATGAACATAATCAATTATTGCTTTTGTCCGTGAGCTCCATTCACTCTTATAACCAGTTACAACATTATCATAACCGTTTATAGACCCATTTAAATGACCCAACTGTAACCTCCACTTCCATTTTCACGGCCCCCATTCCTCCATTATCATCTTTTCCCTCTTCTCCCACTCACACCCACTCACTCAAACACCTCTCCCACTCTAAATCCAACCAAAATCTACCACTAAATCTCACTTTCCATCAATTTTCACCGATCAAAAGCTCCATTTTCTTCCACTTTTTCACCTCCTCTCACACTTTATCTCTCCTCCAAACGTGCCCTACCTCCATTGTTGACCATGGCTAGCAGCTCTTCTATTGTTCCCAAATGCTCACGTATAAAGAACCCCAATGTACCCAAGGAAACTCCTTCCCAAGACAATGACCCAAATTCGAACATTAACCTTGACCTTAGCAGGTACTTCTCCAATTCAACTCAAAAAAGAAAGTATCATTTGGAGTTTCATGGAAAGAACATTA
Source organism: Ormosia emarginata (assembly GCA_029884605.1). NCBI lineage: Eukaryota > Viridiplantae > Streptophyta > Magnoliopsida > Fabales > Fabaceae > Ormosia > Ormosia emarginata. The sequence goes on along the minus strand of JAQQTP010000056.1, from coordinate 4,189,145 downwards.
TTCAGCCCAAGTATATGGATTGGGAGTTCTTCATCCAACAAGGGTTTCCTTTCCTCACTGACATCTTGGAATATCATGGGCTAAAAAAGTTTATATCTGCTCCAAGTAAGTATTACTACCTTGAAGCTACCAAAGTTTATTTTTGTAACTTGCACCTTGCTGGACCAAATTTGGTTTCTGAAGTTAGCAGACATAGGCTACTTGTAACACCCAAACATTGGCACATTCTGTTTGGTTTGAAATATTCCAGGGAAAGGTTCGTAGAGGAAAGTCACACACAATGGGAAAATTATGATAAAAGAACATTCATTGAGGCTATGATTCAACCTGGCATCTAGGTACCAACTAGCAAAAATTTCACTGCTGGACATTTAAGACCACAAGACCATCTTCTTCATTTTTTGCTGGTTCATATTCTGGCTCCAAGGGCTAGAGTGGGTAATATTCTTTTGAAGATTTTGTTGTCTAGACTCATGAAGATGCTGGTGGAGCTTTGATGAATAGAAGACAATTATGCCTTGGTTGAAGTGGAAGATGTCTTCTTCATGTGGGCAATGAAACAAAGGCTGAATATCAATTGGCCATATCTCATCACGCACTACATGATGAAGGCCAAGGAGCAGCTCATGATGGATCTCTCATATGCTCTGATTGTTGCAAAAATCCTGGACCATTATGACAGAGAAACTAATTTTATACAAGAAGCTGGTGTGGTTGAGTTTGCTGGAAACAACAAATTTGGGAAAGCCACATTCAACCGAATACAAATCAAAAGAATTAATGGTGAATGGGTTTATGGAAGAGGACGAGAAGCAGCAGCAACAATTGAAGGTCCTAATGCTCCTATAGAGGATGCCCCTTGAAACAATGAAGACCGTCTTCTCGTTGTTCTTTAAAACATTCAGGCTCATAATGCTAGAATTGAAACTAAGCTTACAAATCTTCAAGCTTATCAAGAGAATAGCACCACAGCAATCTATGATTGCCTTAATGCCATGGAAGATCATTTGGACAAGCTTAAGCAATACTTTCTGAAGGATCATGGGACTTGAGTTTGGATCCTTTTTACTTTGTCAATATGTTTGTTGTATATATAGCTCTATTTTGCTTTGTTTTGCTACTATCGTGAGACATGCTATATAACTCTGTTTATGGTTGGTTTATGTTTTTTCCTTGAATATTATGATATTGATGATATACTGTGACAATCCATTTATGATTTGATGATAGAATTGCTTAATATCATTCTTGTAATATTCGTTAATTAGCAATGGTTTTGCACCGTCTCTTCTTTCTTTGTCAAAATATATGGAATATCTTTTTGATCATGACAAAAGGGGGAGAAGAAAGTCTTTGAGAAAAGGTAAACAAAATGTATAAATTCAATGATTATGGGATTCCAATATCAAGGGGTAGTTGTGCAAACTCTGAACTTGTTACCTCTTGAAAAATAGAGGGGGAGTAAGTTTTATTTAATATCTTGTGTGAATACCAATTTAATTGAACTAATGCTTTTCTCAATTGATTGTTTGTCATCATCAAAAAAGGAGAGGATGTGAATGGCAATGGTTTTGGTTTTGATGATCAACAAACAAGAAAGCAATAAAGTGCAAAGATCAAGTCCCAAGGTTTTTCAAGATTAGCTAATAGGACTTAGATCATATGTAGAGGTATATTGGACTCACACAAAAGCTCATTTCTTGACTTCAAACTCATCTTTAAATGGCTTTGCATAATCATGTTTTCATCTTGTGAAAATTGTGTTTAAGATTGAGTAAAATGATTTTACAAAGTTTGAAAAGATTTTGGATATCCTTGGTTGAGAAATTCTTGAAAATCCTATGTTTTCTAAGCAAGCCATAATAGGTTATGAATTTCCCATAACATGTTATGGGTTTCCCATAACAAGTTATGTGGCCAAATATGAAACGTGCCAAAATGTTTTGAAAAAGGAATAACAGGTTATGGATTTTCCATAACAGGTTATTCACTAAGTCAGAGGTTATTCTTACTTTTTCTTAAGTCTCGTAACCGATTATGATATATTCATAATCAGTTATAAGACAAAGTTAGAACATGCTTTTATAATTTCTAAAAGGTCCATAACTAATTATGAGTTACCCATAATAGGTTATGATGTTAAATAAAAAGCCCAGGATCTGCTTTCTAAAAAGGTCATAATCGATTATGACAAAATCATAATTGGTTATATGATGTCTCAGTACGTTGTCCCTTTTGTTTTTTAAAAGCCAATAACTGATTATGGCTTTTGATGTAATCGGTTATGGAGTGTTTTAAAAAACTAGGATTCCATTTCTTCATGTCATAATCGATTATGTATATCTCATAACTGGTTATGCTTAAATGCAGAACACTTCCCCATCAGATCTATTGAGAGCATTTAATGCCCCAACCACTTCTAACGTCTCTTAAATGTTATGAACTATAAATGAAAGTGTTTGTGGATTGATTATGGGTTGGAAAACATTATAAAAAATATTCTTGAGCATTGAATACAAATTTTCTCATCATTTCATTAAATACCCTGTTTTGAGGTTCAAGTTGTGTGAATCCTTAATATCATAGTTCTTTAATTTGTATTGTCTGCTCTAGAGAGCGTTTCTTTCATCTAAATCTTGTATAATCTGTTAAGAGAGGGTGAGATATCCCTCAAAACAGTTAGGGTGAGGTATCCCTTGAATATTGAGGCTCAAGCACAAGGGTGAGGTATCCTAAGGTGTGTTGAGTGTTCCAAATTTGTAATGGTTGTCAAGCACTTGATTGCAAGCTTGAAGATATAGTGAAAATCTCGAGTGGTTACTTGAGGACTAGACGTAAGTCATAGGTGGATTGGTGGTTGAACCAGGATAAAGCTTGGTGTTTGTTTTTCTAACTCAACTTCTTTATATTGTGCACTATTTTATTGATTTACTTGAATACTATCTCTTTTGTCTAGTTCATTTAAGTGCAATATCTTTCTATCTCATTCATTCATTCATTTCTATCGATTAATAGTTTCAACGAAAATTGGTAATCAAAGGGTTTACGAAAGATTTGCAAAAAGTTTCTATAAACTTAATTCACCCCCTCTTGAGTTTTGAGGCCACTAAGTAACACATTCCACTGGAACCCTAGCCAGTTTCATGATCACCCAAGTTGTTTCAAATCACAGAGCAATTTCAATAGCCCCTCCTGCATATCAGAGCATCCTTAGATTACTTTCCAAAAGTTGGAGGCGAAGCACTTGCCAAGTTCTCAGAAAGGAGGAGTGTAGGCTCTATTTCCTTCAGTGTCTATGTCTAACACCACAGGTATTACAGATCTCCCTAGCGATAGAGCATAGATCAAACCTACCCTCGTACACTGAGAAAGAAAAATACCTACCATCTTTACGTTGAGAGAGAAAAATACACGTTGGAAGATTTGTTTACAAAAAAGGATAACACTTTCAAGGATTTAAGAAAGAATAGGAAGATCATTTGAGCAGAAGGCAAAACCCTCCTTAAAAATGTAGAAAATGAAAAAGAAGTCATTCTCTGGAAAAAAAGATACTCTCAAACAGAGTTATGAATCAAGAAGAATGTGATGGGAAGAATGCTAGCCTCAATACAAATATTCCTTATTTATAGAGTCTAAAACATCCTGATTGGTCCCAAGAAAAGCGAATTGATCGCATGAAGTAAGCCACATTTTAATGCTCCCTATTTCTGAGTGGACATCAAGGAATTGTGCAGTTGGGAAACAGCGCAAAACTGACATCCTCTTAATAGATCTTTAATTCCCAATAAAGTCAAAGCAACAGTTTCCCAAGAAAAAAACTCAGTCTGCTACAAGCTATGAGAAAATACAAAAACCAAGCCATGCATGGGGGCAAAGAACGCACCTCACATGGTGGGAAGGCGACACATGCCAACCTTGGAGATACTTCACAAGTATGGACCTTGGCCTTAGGGAGATCTTTATATCTACTGTGCGCCGCGGGTTCTCTTCAAAATTGATATCTTGACACTTAATTGTTTCACTTAAGTGCCAAGCTGGGGGCAACTATTTTGGACCATAATCCGGACTCCCAACCTGTAGTCTAGACCGGCACACCAAATGCTGTGGTCCGTTGTCCACACCCTTAGCCGAGCTTGCTTGTCCTGATAACTCGGTATTAGATAGTAACAACTTTACCGAAAGGTCCACGCAAAGGATGAATCTTGTAAGATCTCCTATTTGCCAATCATGATCTTACGGAATAATAGCACCATAACTATCGAGCTTGCTTATCTTGAGAACCTGGTATTGGATAGTAATAACTTTATCGAAAGATCCGCGCAAAGGATGAATTTTGTAACATATCCTAAATGTTGTGGTCTATCGTCCATACCCTTAGCCGAGCTTGCTTATCCTGAGAACCTGGTATTGGATAGTAACAACTTTACCGAAAGATTTGCGCAAAGGATGAATCTTGTAAGATCTCCTAATTGCCAATCATGATCTTATGGAATAATAGCACTATAACTGCCATACCAATATTTCGATAATATAGGGATTCTCAATACCTAAATAAGGAACATATCTTCTCCTGCAACTATTATGAGAATGTATCTCTCTATATAAGGACGTATCTTTCTAACCTCTATAAATATCATGCTAAGTCACCCTAAATAGGTATTTTTTATCTCATAACATAAACCCTACTTGTGTACTGCCTGACTTGAGCGTTGGAGTCCCTTTGCAGGTACCCACCCCCTAGTTCAATACGCTTAGTAGCAATTGTGCAAGGAGGAAACCACCGTAGGTGCCTATCTCAAGTATACCTCTGGTTCTACATCAGAACATATCCCTCACATAATAAGTGAAAGACTAATATCTCAAGATACGATCAGGTACTTAAGCGAGTATCCCTCCTAACAATGTTATTTCTATTTACATGAATTTCATTATGGAATCCAAAATCACATACTTAAGGAACTCGAGCCCTTTCACTCGGACCAACACAAATTGTTTTCCACACCCTTTTTCTAACATTAGATTTACCTCAATATATGTAAATGATCACATCCACACTTGTTTGTTTACAATGAATCTGATGCAATTTAATAATTGTATACAATGATTGTATAGTTTTTATACATAAAAGTGTTAACTTAGCAATGATATTGTTTAAACAAAATTTTCATACATTTTTGTTAAAATTTTATAAAAATGGAAAGGCTAGAGTCTAGGAGTGTTCGCATATTGAATTGGGTATATCGGTTTTGAGGGAGAAAGTCATCCAATCCAATTTTATCAATTTTTTTATATTATAATCTAATCGATTTTGTTTAAAATGTAAATCCTATCCAGTCCAATTTAAATCATTTTTTGATTGGATCGATTTTCTGGTTTATTATTATAATTATAATTTTTTTAATACACAAATTCATCAAAATACGTAATCTAAATTCATCAAACTACATCAAATAACAACAAATATTAGTTCAAACTAATTCATCAAAATACAAATCCAAATCTAAATCTTAAATACAAGTCCAAATTAATTGATAATCCTCTCATACATGTCCAAATCTAAGTGAATAAAGTAAGTTTGAGTTGAGATATAATATAAAAGTTCCTAAATAAGAATAGGTAACATAAGAACTTCAAGATAAAATATTATTTTAAAATATACATATATAATTTTCAGTTTAGTTTGGATTGGATCGATTTTCAATTTTGAAACTAAAATCCAATCCAATCTAATTATTTTTTTCTATTTTTCATATATTTTTGATTTTTTTGATTTTTGGTTTATTAGGTTTGTTTTTTTGGTTTGGTTTTTCTATTTTAATTGGATTGGTTTGGTTTTAAACATTCCTACTAGAGTCCCATTATATCCATTCTAGCAATTAGAATTGTCAAAATGGACCAACTTGGCTTACTTGGGTTGACCCAACATGGGTTACTCAAAAAGTGAGCGGGACTGGGTTGAGTCACTTTAATAGTAGACCAAAAAATGGCCAACTCGGCTCAACCCACCAAGGTTGGTGAGTTAAATAGGTTGACCCACCATTTTTTTTAAAAAAAAAAATACAAGGGCTTATGTCTTTAGAGAAGCACACAGGGCTGGGAAAGTGGGAAGTAAAATCTAAAATTTGTAACTCAACTTCAATCTGAAATCACAATCATAACAAAAAATAGTTTTCAAATGCTAGCAGCCATTCTCCATCTTAAACAGAAATTCATTAACCCAAAACAGAGATTCAACCACTCAAATGAGACAAAAAGAAAGAGAGTGACCGGTGGATCAACACAATCATGGTGGAGATTGATGGTGGACATGGTGGCTATTGCTCGTTCCAACTTCTTGCTGTTCGCCTTCCCATCTTCTTGCTAGTCACACTTTGTTTGGACTTCGTGCTTTGTGATGCACACAAAGTTGACAATGGGTGGCCGACGGTAGCTAGAGAACAAGAGAGGAGGCAGTGGCTGGAGTGGCTTGGCTACTAGGGTTTCAACTGTTTTTGACCCACCCCCTTTTGTGTGGCTTCCCTAAATAATCTTATCCCAAATGCACATACTATTAATTCTTAAGAAATCGGGTTAGTCGGGATTCAACCCAGCTCGAATCTGTATAACTCGTGGGTTCTGTGGGCTAGGTCAAAATAACCCAGGGTCTTAGTGAGCTGCATTTTTAGTAACCCAACCCACCATTTTAGTGGATTGAGTCGGATTGGATCATGGGTTAGAACCTACTTTGACAACTCCAATTAGAATTAATATTTTTTAGTTATTTAAGATGTAATTTAGAATAAAAAAAACTTTGTTTTAGTTCCTTATTAATGTATTTAGTCATAATATGGTTCCTTAAAAATCAATTTTTGCAATCTGGTTCCTCACTAATTTAAGATATAAATCAATGTAGTCCTTTCACAACTAAAATTTATCTTAAATTCACCTCATAACTGATAAGGAACTAAATTGATGCAAACTTTTATGACTAAATTATACAAATTGTTAAGTGAAGAACCAAATTAAGAATGAACATTAATCAGAGGATCAAAATAGGATTTTATCAAGAATAAAAATATACAAATGTACAAATTGATTGTATTTAAAATGACACCAAATAATAAGGAAAAAATTCATTAAAAGTGAGCTTGTTTCTAAAGTAAATAAATAAGGATGTATTCACTCTTACTTTAATTTAAAATGTATTGAGATCTTAACTCACTAAAATTTAATAGTAAATATATCTTTACTTACTAACTTTAAAAGTAAAATTACTTTAAATGAACTTTATCCAAATAACAATTCCTAGAACAGCCAAGATCATAATAAGAGCTGTATGAGAATGGATAACGTGCTTGGCCTAACCCCTTTCGGGAAAATGCCAGTTTCTAAAATATAAGTTAATAATGAGCAATGAAGCAAACACTTTGGGATCCACAAAGACAGAATAACCAATTTGTAAAGAGGGTTATACAGTTATGCTTAGAAGCATACATAGTGTGCTTCAGAAATGGCAATCGAGATACAAAGTCCATTTTCTCAGATTTCACTCAGGAGTCAGGACCACTGTTTAATTCCTCAATTAGGACCACTATACTCACTGGTTTCTTGTAGCTTTTGAGCAGAAGGATGCATCAGGGGGCCATTACCAAAAAGCGTTATATCTTATATACCTCATATAGGTTGAAGAATGTATCTGTTTAAGCATGTGAATCTACAATCATGGCGTGCATTAACTGCACATGATCCCAGTGATCCTTCTGCAAAGTAACAAGTTACATTAATTGATTGAACTTGTTGGCTTGGCCAATTAACTTTAAGGAATTTTTCAAATAAGACTGCCTGTAAATTTGATAATCTAATTGATTGAGGCCATGGCTGTCAAGGTAATCAACTATAGATAATAACCTCTACAACTTTAATGTCCTTTTCTTAATTAAGTTTGATATATGATCTTTATGCTTTTATAACATGATTATGATTCTCCAGTTACGAGTTTAAAGACAGGGATGAGTAATGTTATTTGCATTATACAATGGACACAATTGCGTAATAAGTTCCATTTAAATTTCGGTGATTTCATTTTTTTTTTCAAAATTATATTTTTTATGGGTACAGTTAATTTGAGCTTTAATTTAATCATAATTCTTAAAGTGAAAGTTTCTCCATCTCTTGCTCCAAGAACACCTAAAAATTTCTAATAAAAGTGTGAAACTCAAGATTAGTTTTATACCCCTAACATACCTTTTTAAGCAAATGTTTTTTGGACTTAAAGCATAAATAGTGCGTAACCTCATTTTATGTTATACTGAAATTTAACTATATTAGAAGAATATGACAGTGATTAAACTCCTTATCACTCAATCATAAAGACTTCAATATCACATTAAAAGTCAACTATTTTAAAACCTTAAAATATTAAATAAAGGCTCAAAATCAATTTTATATCACTAAGAATAACATATGTATTAATACATGGTTTTTAGTGGTGTATTATTGTAAGTACTTTTTAAATGGTTCATGGTTTCAAATTTCATATCTTAGACTAGCATTTAAGAAAATTATTTTTCCTTTAAATATAATAAGTTGTACGGGTGAGCCCTTAATAGTTTTATCTCGATTTACTTGAAAATTGACTCGAAGGCACTCTAATGTGAAAAAAAAAAAAAAAAAGACATTAGCTAGCTAGAAGGATGGAAATGTGCTTGTGCCATTTGATGCGTGGTCCAAACTCTTTTCACGGATTTGTCGGTCCATCAAAAATTAGGTGGGCAGCACGGTATGGCATTTGGTGATGCAGGAGGTAGGCATCATATTCATAGCTACCTAGTAGCTTTCCTGATTACAGTTTACTAGTAGTGGGTGGGTTGTGGAATCCTCTAATAAAGTTCGCCCTAATCATTGGGTTGGGATAATAACCAAATCTTTTCTTAGTTTCTTTTGCTTCCTAAATAATTATATGTTGCTCTATGAAGCTTCTCATAACTTTTTCTTATTTTTGCTGAAGAGTAGATAGGCAATGTTCAGTTTATATCTGTATATTTTGTGGAACATATTTTAAAAGACGTTCATTTCTCATTTTAAATCTTTGAATAAATATTTAAAAGGTTATCACTATAATATAGTTCGGTATCAAAATGAAACATATGCAACGTTTTATATAACATCTCCATAATTCTTTCTTCCACTGTTTTGAGTTTCCCCCAATTTTTTGGAAAACTTCTCTTTGGATTAGTTGAATTTGTAAATGTAAAACTCTCTTATCTATTATATTCTATTCTTTTCTTTTTAAAAAAAAAAAAAAACTTTTCTTGCATATACTCATCTACATGCAAGAGATAGTCTAAGTTATCAACAGAGGTTAGCTCATTTTAACTCACTTGATCGATCTTTTGTTTATGATAATAACATAATTTGAACTCAATTTTAAAGGTTCTCAATTTGTAGGATATGTAATCCTACTCAGGGCCAAAGTTCAAGGGAGAAATTGTTAGTGTTTGAGTGGAGATGCTTTATAAATAAAAAATTAAAAAAATTCTATATGTAAATTCTTATATTTTGAAAAAATTTGAGGGGCTTTTATGTATATATAATAACTACGCCCTCATCTATAACCCTTGATTCTACTGTATATCATCATTGATGTTTGTAATTTACCAAACCTTCGAATGAAGAGAGTCTTTCTTCACCTCAATTTTTTTTTTTGTTCAAAAGAAAGAAAAGGAAGATGACTTAGGTTTGAGTCATACATATTGGATTCATGTGAGGCCCTTTGATTCATTATTTCCACGTACCCACCATTGTACGGAAGAATTTTTCTAATTATGTGAGGGTATAAGTCTTAATTTTCATGCTTTATACCTACCCCCCTTGCAGCCCCACTTAGTACTTGGAGTTGGAGGTACTACCATTAACCCAAAATATTGATGCCCAAATAACTATGGTTCTAAGTGAAGTTATGCTTTTTATTATTGATCCAAGGTCTTCAATTATATCACATGAAGAAGCATTTTTCTTGTGCACATTTGAGAGCATAATGTATATTAATTATAATATTTGTAATACAAATTATAGTTTTTATTTTATGCTTTTACATACATGTTTTATAATTCTTCTATAAAAAGTATGTAACTTTTACTTTTCCACCAAAAATTACTATCTTACTTACAAAATTACAAATATTTACACTTGTAAGTAAAAATTTAAATTGTAAAATTTTAAAGAAATTAAATATATATATATATATATATATATATATATATATATATAGAGAGAGAGAGAGAGAGAGAGAGAGAGAGAGAAAATCTTATTCTAGTAAGAGGGGTATTTATTGTAAGAGGTGAGAAGAGTAAATGTTGACTATTAAATCTTATATGAATGGTCAAGATTAGAACATAAATTAATGTGACTTTTTTAAGCGATCACATAACTTTTAAGTAACTTTTAATCTTGACCATCCATGTATGGTTGTATAGTCAAGATTTACTTCTCTCATCCTCTAATAATAAAAACTCTTCTCACTAAATATGCCTCCTATATATATATATATATATAGTTCTAAACAGGAATCAAGGGTGGCATACTTGATATGATTCAAAGCGGTGAGAAGGGTACAAATAATTACTATCTTACATACAAAATTACAAATATTTGCACTTGTAAGTAAAAATTTAAATTGTAAAATTTTAGAAAAACTAAATATATATATAAACGAGAATCAAGGGTGGCGTACCTGATCCGATTCAGAGCAGTGAGAAGGGTGGTTTCTCTTTATGCAGCAGTGGCGGAGGGGGGTGTTGTACTTGCAAGGCACTCTGACGCTCAAGTTAAGGTGTGCACTAAGAGGGAGAAGTATATGAGAGTCCTTAAATAAGTAGGAGGCAACGAGTACAAGTGGCCTTAAGGTACAAGTCGCTGAGAGTCGTTGCACAAAGAACTCCATATTTGGGCATAAGTAGGTGGCACTAAATGGCCTTCGAGGTATGACCCGAAGTAGGAAAGTCGGCTTAGAAGTTCCTTACTCTATGGGTATAAATGAGGTGAATGTAGACGTCGAGTTGCTTTGTGTAGCTCTCTTTAGTCCAAGTGTTTTGGTTCTAAACTTTCAGCAAGGAAATGTCCTTGGGCACGTTGGAGCATAATCCAAGTGCTCGTGAATTTGGGAGAAAAGTCTTTTAGTCCGAAGTAGGAATCCCAACTTGGGGGTTCCTTGCACTTGGAAAATAAGATGGGAAGAATGCTCGTCAATCTGAAGTGGGGATCCTAGAGTGAGGAATGTTCCTCTATTCGAAGTGGAGATCTTGGCATGGGGATTCTGGATCCCTCGCACTTGAGCCATTTTCATGTTCGTGGATAGGGACCTTAGAATCCTAGGTCACAATATAGCAACCGTAAGGGGTAGGATGATGATCCCAACACTGTAGCAAAGCATCCCTAGTCGGCCTTGTGGGTGTGCTATGTTTTGGGGCATATTTTATGAGGCAAAAACCCTCTGAACCTTGGCAAGGTAGCTATAGACATCCTTATGGATTGCCCTGATGATTGGTGAGCGCGTTGTTGGGATGGGTATCCCTTAGACCGTGGCAAAGTGGCCATATATGGCCTTGCAGGTAGTGTATTGTGACTTTCAACTGCTTTTTAGCGGACTGTATTCTTGAGATCCTCACCTAGGCGGTGCGAAGTTGCTTAGGGAATCAAGCGCATTGAGCTTAGAGATTCGATGTAAGATGGGATAGAGATTTGTCGTTATCAGGATCCTCTTTTTTTTTATTCGACTTAGGACAAGATGGAGATTGACTATCACTATTCTTTCGATGTGATGTAGGACATGATGTAGATTGACCATCGTTCTTCATCTTGGTCAAGGTACTGACCGAGATGGGATTAGGTTGATTTGAGATCATGTCAATGCATTGACCGAGGTGGAGTCTGGATTTGGACGGGAACCTTCATCATCAGAGTGTTTTCTCAATCTAACGTCATGGGAGCACTTTCACTCTTTGGAGGAATTTGGTCTCATTCTGGGAGTTTACCATCTCCTTTTGGGTGTTTGCCTCTTAGAGAACTGTAGCCTTCTTTTGGATTTACCCTCTTGTAGTACAGTGTACAGTAGTCTCCTTTTGGAATTTACCGCTTACGAAACTTTAGGCTTCCTTTGTGAGTTAGGTCATCTCCTTTTTGAGATATGACCTCTAGGAGTACATTAGTTCCTTGTTTAAGTTTATTTTTTCAAAGATGTGACCTCTTGGAGTACAGTAGTTTCTTTTTGGGTTTACCCACTTGGAGTATTGTAGTCCTTTTTTGGTTTACCCTTCTTACGTTTGCCTCTTGAAGTAAAGTAATCCCCTTTTGGGTTTACTTTCTTGGGTAATCTCATTTTCGGTTTACCCTCTTCAGAAGGGCCAATATGATGTTGGGTGGGATGAAGATTGACCATAAGCCTTGTGGTGCATGGGATGGAGATCTATTGTGGTATACATGGCATCAAGATTGTGTTGACAACGATCACATTGGCAAAGGATCTGCCATGATAGACAACTTGAGAGTGTGGGGAGGTTTTATCAAGTTCCAACAGACGACACTAATGTTCTAAATGGGAATCAAGGGTAGCATACCTTATTCAATTTAGAGTGATGAGAAAGGCAGCTCCTCCTTGTGCTGCAGCACAGTAGAAGGGGTTGTGTACAGGTACTCCAAAGCTCAAGTTAGGGTATTCATTATGTAACACCCTCCTAGAGGATGTCACATTTATCAAAAACAATAATTAAAATATAAACCCTTACCCAAGTTATAAATCATTTCGTAATAAATATTTTTTTTTTGTCTGAAACATTATATTATAAAATACACGGAACATAAAATAAAATAACTATTACATACACACCATAATTATACATATGATTATGTTTTTAATAGGTACAAATAATTCACATAATATAAAATATTTAATAAAACAAGAACCGTCTGCGGTTTAAAGCAAACCATAAACTAGCCCAAGCATAACACTAAAAGTTTTGATTCTCCAAAGGATCTTCCTCGGAAAAATCATTATAATACAGAAAACCTCGGTCAATGTTATCCCACGTCGAAATCAATCCATATAGTATGGGTGATCTCGAGGCTCACCCTCCTCAAACTGCTCGTTCAGTTGTTGCTCTCCTTCATACTAAAAATCCAGCGGTTGTTCCTCTTCTACTTTCTCAACTATTTTACAGAACATAAATAATAATACAGAAAATATACACAAAAGAGGTGAGACAATCTACATCATTACCAAGATGACAAGAAAGAAAACGACAATACAAACAGATAAGAAACACAAACAGATATAACAATTAATATAACAATTCATATTATCGATCATACATAATATCAAACATAAATAAACTCAATCATGTTATAATGCAGACTACATATGCAAATACGCACGTACACACATACCTACTCCATGGAGCTAAACATAACCATAACATCAACATTGACATCAACATCTGAGAGAATAATCCGGATAGACATGTTTGCACATAAAAAACAATGGCTGCCTCAACCAACTGTTACACAGTCAAATACGTCGTGTAAACAAAGACACACGCCTCAAATACGTCGTGTAGATGGTACACAAATCAAATACGTCGTGTACGACCCAGGCAATGCGCACCGCATTCCCCATGGATTCGATTAAGACGAGTATTTGTCGAGATCATCGGTGTGTGATCGCTACTACGCGGCCCGCAGGAGCTACCATCTGTCCACATGTGGAATATACTGCACACTAACGCCTCCAAGTTCAAACACACGAACAACTCCGCTTATCACACCGTAACACAGTGTCATTCATCTCATCAGTCAAATGCCTTTTGCAACCAAATTGGCATGTTCAAAAATACGTAATGAACCAAAATCTCCAAAATACGTTCATATCCACCATAACTCATAATTACAAAAATACCCTTGGTATTGATAATTTCCAAATACAGTACGTTTTCACTTGACAGTACCATTTCTCAATACGTCCGGTCCACCACTTTGGCCTGACAGTAAAAACTCGTTGTTTTCATAAATCACATAAATAATTTATCGTTTTTTTCATAAATATGTTACCTTTTACAAACGTTTTTCAATCGCGTAAATATTTTCAAACGTTTTCTCAATTGCGTATTTCAAAAATTACTGTTTTAAATACGTGTAAGTTATTTCTACTGTTTTTCACTGTATAAAATTCATTTGTTTGGTTATATCCATAAAATACCCTTCAAAAATTATGAACATACTTTATAACTCAAAAGTAAATATTTTTCAAGAGTCAAAAATTCATTTCTTTTATATACTAGACTTCTACAAAAATTCATTTACTTACTTGATTCTTGAAAATTTATTAAAAATTGAATTCTTTTTAGGTTAACAAAGTCATTTACACTTAGAAAACAATTTTTGAATCAATTAAACTCCAAAAATTCTATGATGGCGAAAATCACCTTTGCTTAAAAATCATTATTCAAATTATTTTTCATCTATAAAATCATTGTAAAATCCTTTAACTTAATTAGATAAATTAGGTCATCCTTTTAAAAAAAGATTGAGAACACATTGGTTCTCTTTTTCATAATAAAACCATAAACTCATCATCTTGTGTTCTTTGGAACATTTTTACAAATCTCAACATAATATTCATATCCAACCAATTATCATAAACTCATAAACACATACATATATTTATGAACACATACCATATAATAAAGCAATAGACATACTTGCAATAAACAAGAGAATAAACATACACACAAAATTAATCACAAATAAAAAGACATCAAGCAATCAAATGGATGAATCCTTATGGATTCTTCACCATAAACAAATTCCATTCTCCCACCACCACACATGGTTGATGAGATTAAATCTCCCTCTTACCGATTTAGATGACAAAATCTCCTCGAACTCCTCCTTAGAAATTCTTGTGTAGCTTCAACAAAAATCCTAATAAGCTTAAACAAATTTTAAAGTTATGAACTATGGATGAAAAAGATAAACCATGGATCAATCATGGTTTAGAACATCAAAAATCAAATTAGAAACAAGAAAGAAGAATTTTCACCTTATAGGAAAGAAACTTCAAAGTGATTTTCCAAGCTCCAAATGGATGATTTTGCAAAAACTCACAACTAGAGATGTTCTTAGAATATGGTTTAGGTTTAGAAAAGTAGGTTGGATAAATTTTTTGATGGGTGGAAGTAGGATTTGTGGTGCTTGGTCGAATGGGTAGTTTTTTTGTGGACTTAGGAAATTTTCTTTGGTTTCTTGTTAGGAAGAGAGAAGAATGAAAGTTTAGAGTGATAGAATCATTGATTTAGGAGTGAATGATAGCCTTAAGACTTAAATAGCTCTCCTTCCAAGTGCAGCCCCCATTTTTTATGTTTTTGTTCCATTATGGGTTTGGTAATTTGCATGATACATTAGTTAAGTAATAAAACATCTATTGATTGCTTAATGGTTTGCATAAGCATGCATTATGGCCATAGAATACTAATGAAAAGAAGCCCTTCTTTTGACATTTCTCTTAGTGCTAATTTAGTGGATGCATAATAAAATATATATAGTTTAGTGCTTAATTAATGGATGCATAATAATAATAATAATAACCTAGTGCTAAATTTAGTGGATGCATAAATAAATATATAATAGTTTAGTGCTTAATTAATGGATGCATAATAATAATAATAATAACCTAGTGCTAAATTTAGTGGATGCATAATAATATATAATAGTTTAGTGCTTAATTAATGGATGCATAATAATAATAATAATAACCTAGTGCTAAATTTAGTGGATGCATAATAATATTAATAATAACCTAGTGCTAAGTTTAGTGGATGCATAATACATTAGGACAAAAATTGCTATAGGAAATCCATTAAGTAAAATAATAATTAATGCATTAGGACAAAATTGCTATAGGAAGTCCATTAAGTAAAAATAATAATTAATGCATTAGAACAAAATTGCTATAGGAAATCCATTAAGTAAAATAATGATTAATGCATTAGGACAAAATTGCTATAGGAAATCCATTAAGTAAAAATAATAATTAATGCATTAGGACAAAATTGCTATAGAAAATCCATTAAGTAAAAATAATAATTAATTGATTAGATAATTTAGAAATTTACAAGTATTTTTTACGTTGGTAAACTTTTTCTAAAAGTGGGTCTCACAAAACAAAAGTGGGTCCCACAAGACAAACGTGGGTCCCACAGATTTTCCGGTATGGTAAATATTTTATTACACCGAAAAATCCGCAAAAAATAAAAGATTGATATACGCATTATTCGGATTGAATTTAGTAAGATCGCCTACTCCAAATAATTCAAACAAGGTTTTTTCCCTACCGAAAATTATTATTTTCTTGGCCCTTGAGCAAATCACACAAAACAATCAAATACAATCACACTGTAACGTCAAATTCATTGCATAACACACGAAAACGAAAAATAGCGCAATAAGGGTAAAATCGTAATTAGTCAAAAATTGGAGTGTTACATTCTCCCCCACTAATAGAAATTTCGTCCCCGAAATTTATCGTACCTTAGAAAAGATGTGGGTATTTTATTGCTCCATCATTTTATCTTCCAGCTCCCAAGAGCATCTCCGCTCTCTCATTCCAAATGACCTTTACCAAAACAATCATCTTCCCGCGGAAAGTGTTTCACTCTCTTGTCCTCAATCTTAACAGGAAACGTCTCATATGACAAATTCTCTTTCAATTGTACTTCATCAAGTTGAATGACATGTGTTGGATCAGGAATATATTTTCTCAACTGAGACACATGGAAAACATTATGAAGATTGGATAGAAAAGGTGGTAAAGCTATTTGATAGGCTACAGGACCTATCCGACGAATGATCTGGTATGGTCCGATGAATTTAGGAGTGAGTTTCCTGGATTTGATAACCCTTCCGACACTAGTTGTAGGTGTTACACGCAAAAACACATGCTCACCTTCTTCAAATTCAAGAGGTCGTCTCCGCTTGTCAGCATAGCTTTTCTGTCGGCTTTGAGTTGTCCTCATTTTCTCCTGAATCATTCTTACCTTTTCAGTGAGTCTTTGCACAAGATCGGGTCCAATGGTCATACTTTCTCCATCCCGATACCAACACAAAGGTGTTCGGCATCTTCGTCCATAAAGCGCTTCATAGGGTGCCATCCCTATACTTGAGTGAAAACTATTGTTGTAGGTGAATTCCATCAAAGATAAAAATTCATCCCAACTTCCTTGTTGTTCCAACACACAAGCACGTAACAAATCCTCCAATGATTGGATTGTTCTCTCCGTCTGACCATCAGTCTGCGGATGATAGGCAGAACTTAGACGTAGCTTAGTTCCCATAGCTTCTTGTAAGCTTCGCCAAAATCTTGACGTAAACCTCGGGTCTCTATCAGAAACTATACTTAAGGGCACACCGTGAAGTCTAACAATTTCACTAATGTACACTTGGGTTAATCGTTCCAACGAAAACTTGATATTGATCGGCAAGAAGTGCGCTGACTTCGTAAGCCTATCAACTATAACCCATATAGAATCATGACCCTTTCTAGTCCTTGGCAATCCGGTAACAAAATCCATTGATATACTATCCCATTTCCATTCTGGAATAGTCAAAGGTTGTAACATACCGGCTGGTCTTTGATGTTCCACTTTTGCTTTTTGACATACCAGGCAAGACGCCACACGTTCCGCAACATCTCTTTTCATCCTTGGCCACCAAAACATCCACTTTAAGTCTTGGTACATCTTTGTCATACCCGGATGCATACTCAACCTACTAGTATGAGCTTCATCCAAAATTGCTTGCTTTAGGTCGGAATCATCAGGTACACAAATCCTTCCTTTAAACCTTAAGACTCCATCAGATCCTTCCTCAACCGTTGCCTTATGACCTTGCTTTAAAAATTCTCTCTCATTCAACAAATATGGATCCTCATTTTGCTTTTCCTTAATTTCCTCTAACAAGTCATTCAAAATAGTAACTTTACTTAGGCGAATCCTTCCTGGTGTCAATTCCACTGACAACCTCAAATCTCTAAACTGGTTGATCAATTCTTCCTCCTTTATCATCATAGTAGAAACACTGATCACCTTTTTACTTAAGGCATCCGCTACCACATTCGCTTTTCCCGGATGGTATTGGAGTTGAAAATCGTAGTCCTTCAAGAATTCCAACCATCGCCTCTGCCTCATGTTCAATTCCTTTTGATTAAACAAGTACTTTAAACTCTTGTGATCACTTGAAGACATTGAACACACTCCATACGAAAAATGTCTCCATACTTTTAATGCAAAAACCACTCAAAAGAAGCTCCAAATCATGCGTTGGATAGTTCCTCTCATGAACCTTCAACTGTCTCGAAGCATATGCCACCACATTTCTGTTCTGCATCAACACGCATCCTAACCCTTGGTAAGAAGCGTCACAATACACCTCAAAAGCTTCATTAGGATCTGGCAAAATTAGCACTGGTGCAGTCGTTAATCTTTTCTTCAACTCCTGAAAACTTGCCTCACATTCTTCCGTCCAATCGAAAGCTTGACTCTTCCTTGTGAGTTGTGTAAGAGGTCCAACTATCTTAGAAAATCCTTCAATGAACCTTCGATAATATCCGGCCAATCCAACAAAACTTCGGATTTCGGTTACTGTCTTTGGCCTCTCCCATTGCAAAATGGTTTCTATTTTTGATGGGTCCACCGCAATTCCTTCCTTGGAAATTACGTGTCCCAAAAATTGAACTTCTTCCAACCAAAACTCACACTTTGACAATTTTGCATACAGCTTCCTCTCTTTCAAAATTTGGAGAACTATTCTGAGATGTTCAGCATGCTCATCCTTATTTTGAGAATAGATCAGAATGTCGTCGATAAAAACAACGACAAATCTGTCTAGGTATGGACGAAAAATCCTATTCATATAATCCATGAATATTGCAGGAGCATTCGTTACTCCGAACGGCATCACTTGATACTCGTAATGTCCATAACGAGTTCTAAAAGCCGTTTTAGGTATATCCTCTACCTTAACACGAATTTGATGATAACCAGATCGCAGATCTATTTTAGAAAAAATAGTTGCTCCTTTCAA
The DNA here is from genome assembly GCA_029884605.1 of Ormosia emarginata. Classification (NCBI taxonomy): domain Eukaryota; kingdom Viridiplantae; phylum Streptophyta; class Magnoliopsida; order Fabales; family Fabaceae; genus Ormosia; species Ormosia emarginata. The sequence goes on along the minus strand of JAQQTP010000056.1, from coordinate 4,170,038 downwards.
CTGATCCATCAAATCATCGATCCTTGGAAGTGGATACTTGTTCTTTATCGTGACCTTATTCAACTGGCGATAGTCCACGCAAAGACGAGAAGTTCCATCCTTCTTCTTGACTAGCAGCACCGGTGCTCCCCATGGGGAAACACTCGGTCGTACAAATTGTTTTTCCAACAATTCCTCTAATTGCTTCTTCAACTCCACCAATTCCGATGGTGACATCCTATATGGTGCAATTGAAATAGGACCTGCTCCTGGTACAAGATCGATAGCAAACTCGATTTCCCTTTCTGGTGGTAAGCCAGGCACATCATCAGGAAAAACTTCCGGAAACTTATTCACAATTGGAATAGCATTCACATCTTTTTCACTCTTGACTTCCAAATAAGATAGTAGCATGTATCCTTGAGCTCCATCCCTCAACAAAGATTTGACTTTGACGGCGGTTAAAAATCCAGAATCCTCATCCTTAGGAAAAACTAGGGTTTTATTGGCACAATCTAATAGGATACGGTTAGAAGATAACCAATCCATTCCTAATATTATATCTATTTCAACAGGAGGTAAACAAATCAAATTGACTGAAAAGACTCGATCATTTATGGTAATAGGACGCTTTAGACATACTTTAGATGTAACAACAGGCTTAGCGGTGGGTGTAGAGATAATTAATTGAAAACTCAAAGAAGACATAGGTAATTTCAATCGATCCACACAAATATATTACCTTGACGCAAACCAAGAAATTCAATTTCCTTGGCATGTCGAGCACTATCAGGAAAGTATTTCTCCATAAATACTCCACGAATACCTCCCAAGTAATCTCGGTCCCCTCGGCTTGTAGCAATCGCCGAGTTCCTCTCCACCAGCTTCTCACCATCTCCTCTCAAAGGCATGAAAGTAGCATAAGTCACCTTCCGATCATCGCACACCTCATTCCTTCAAATATCTTCTCCAAATCTTGAATCCAAAGACTCGCCTTCTCCGGATTAAACTCACCTCGAATCACAAGGGTTATTACGCCTAAACTCAAACAAATTCAGAGCTTCAGCAGTCATATCTTGCTGTTGAGCTGCTCGTTGATTTTGCTGTGCAATCATCTCTGCCATATGCTGCATAGCCTTAGCAATAGCAGTCATTGGGTCAACATTAGGTTCTGCGTTCGCACGTGTTCTTCTGCCTCTACATCCAGACATATTCTTCTTTAATCAAACAAGACAAAACAAAGTCAGATGTATCCTTTTGGACACCAATCACAGAGAATCACACAACACAAGCAAAAACAGACCCAACGACAACCCCAAAAGACTCTAACTTGGGCTCTGATACCAACTAATGTAACACCCTCCTAGAGGATGTCACATTTATCAAAAACAATAATTAAAATATAAACCCTTACCCAAGTTATAAATCATTTTGTAATAAATATTTTTTTTTTTGTCTGAAACATTATATTATAAAATACACGGAACATAAATAAAATAACTATTACATACACACCATAATTATACATATGATTATGTTTTTAATAGGTACAAATAATTCACATAATATAAAATATTTAATAAAACAGTAAACTGTCTGGTTTAAAGCAAACCATAAACTAGCCCAAGCATAACACTAAAAGTTTTGATTCTCCAAAGGATCTTCCTCGGAAAAATCATTATAATACAGAAAACCTCGGTCAATGTTATCCCACGTCGAAATCAATCCATATAGTATGGGTGATCTCGAGGCTCACCCTCCTCAAACTGCTCGTTCAGTTGTTGCTCTCCTTCATACTAAAAATCCAGCGATTGTTCCTCTTCTACTTTCTCAACTATTTTACAGAACATAAATAATAACACAGAAAATATACACAAAAGAGGTAAGACAATCTACATCATTACCAGGATGGCAGGAAAGAAAACGACAATACAAACAGATAAGAAACACAAACAGATATAACAATTAATATAACAATTCATATTATCGATCATACATAATATCAAACATAAATAAACTCAATCATGTTATAATGCATACTACATATGCAAATACACACAGACACATACCTACTCCATGGAGCTAAACATAACCATAACATCAACATTGACATCAACATCTGAGAGAATAATCCGGATAGACATGTCTGCACATCAAAAACAATGGTTGCCTCAACCAACTGTTACACAGTCAAATACGTCGTGTAAACAGCACACAGTCAAATACGTCGTGTAGATGGTACACAGTCAAATACGTCGTGTACGACCCAGGCAATGCGCACTGCATGCCCCCATGGATTCTGATTAAGACGAGTATTTGTCGAGATCATCGGTGTGTGATCATTACCACGGCCCGGAAGAGCTACCATCTCGTCCACATGTGGAATATACGCACACTAACGCCTCCAAGTTCAAACACACGAACAACTCCGCTTATCACACCGTAACACGTTGTCATTCATCTCATCACCAAATGCCTTTTGCAACCAAATTGGCATGTTCAAAAATACGTAATGAACCAAAATCTCCAAAATACGTTCATATCCACCATAACTCATAATTACAAAAATACCCTTGGTATTGATAATTTCCAAATACAGTACGTTTTCACTTGACAGTACCATTTCTCAATACGTCCGGGTCCACCACTTTGGCCCGACAGTAAAAACTCGTTGTTTTCATAAATCACATAAATAATTTATCGTTTTTTTTCATAAATATGTTACCTTTTACAAACGTTTTTCAATCGCGTAAATATTTTCAAACGTTTTCTCAATTGCGTATTTCAAAAATTACTGTTTTAAATACGTGTAAGTTATTTCTACTGTTTTTCACTTTATATAAAATTCATTTGTTTGGTTATATCCATAAAATACCCTTCAAAAATTATGAACATACTTTATAACTCAAAAGTAAATATTTTTCAAGAGTCAAAAATTCATTTCTTTTATATACTAGACTTCTACAAAAATTCATTTACTTACTTGATTCTTGAAAATTTATTAAAAATTGAATTCTTTTTAGGTTAACAAAGTCATTTACACTTAGAAAACAATTTTTGAATCAATTAAACTCCAAAAATTCTATGATGGCCGAAAATCACCTTTGCTTAAAAATCATTATTCAAATTATTTTTCATCTATAAAATCATTGTAAAATCCTTTAACTTAATTAGATAAATTAGGTCATCCTTTTAAAAAAAAAAGATTGAGAACACATTGGTTCTCTTTTTCATAATAAAACCATAAACTCATCATCTTGTATTCTTTGGAACATTTTTACAAATCTCAACATAATATTCATATCCAACCAATTATCATAAACTCATAAACACATACATATATTTATGAACACATACCATATAATAAAGCAATAGACATACTTGCAATAAACAAGAGAATAAACATACACACAAAATTAATCACAAATAAAAAGACATCAAGCAATCAAATGGATGAATCCTTATGGATTCTTCACCATAAACAAATTCCATTCTCCCACCACCACACATAGTTGATGAGATTAAATCTCCCTCTTACCGATTTAGATGACAAAATCTCCTCGAACTCCTCCTTAGAAATTCTTGTGTAGCTTCAACAAAAATCCTAATAAGCTTAAACAAATTTTAAAGTTATGAACTATGGATGAAAAAGATAAACCATGGATCAATCATGGTTTAGAACATCAAAAATCAAATTAGAAACAAGAAAGAAGAATTTTCACCTTATAGGAAAGAAACTTCAAAGTGATTTTCCAAGCTCCAAATGGATGATTTTGCAAAAACTCACAACTAGAGATGTTCTTAGAATATGGTTTAGGTTTAGAAAAGTAGGTTGGATAAATTTTTTGATGGGTGGAAGTAGGATTTGTGGTGCTTGGCCGAATGGGTAGTTTTTTTGTGGACTTAGGAAATTTTCTTTGGTTTCTTGTTAGGAAGAGAGAAGAATGAAAGTTTAGAGTGATAGAATCATTGATTTAGGAGTGAATGATAGCCTTAAGACTTAAATAGCTCTCCTTCCAAGTGCAGCCCCCATTTTTTATGTTTTTGTTCCATTATGGGTTTGGTAATTTGCATGATACATTAGTTAAGTAATAAAACATCTATTGATTGCTTAATGGTTTGCATAAGCATGCATTATGGCCATAGAATACTAATGAAAAGAAGCCCTCCTTTTGACATTTCTCTTAGTGCTAATTTAGTGGATGCATAATAAAATATATATAGTTTAGTGCTTAATTAATGGATGCATAATAATAATAATAATAACCTAGTGCTAAATTTAGTGGATGCATAAATAAATATATAATAGTTTAGTGCTTAATTAATGGATGCATAATAATAATAATAATAATAATAACCTAGTGCTAAATTTAGTGGATGCATAATAATATATAATAGTTTAGTGCTTAATTAATGGATGCATAATAATAATAATAATAACCTAGTGCTAAATTTAGTGGATGCATAATAATATTAATAATAACCTAGTGCTAAGTTTAGTGGATGCATAATACATTAGGACAAAAATTGCTATAGGAAATCCATTAAGTAAAATAATAATTAATGCATTAGGACAAAATTGCTATAGGAAGTCCATTAAGTAAAAATAATAATTAATGCATTAGAACAAAATTGCTATAGGAAATCCATTAAGTAAAAATAATAATTAATGCATTAGAACAAAATTGCTATAGGAAATCCATTAAGTAAAATAATGATTAATGCATTAGGACAAAATTGCTATAGGAAATCCATTAAGTAAAAATAATAATTAATGCATTAGGACAAAATTGCTATAGGAAATCCATTAAGTAAAAATAATAATTAATTGATTAGATAATTTAGAAATTTACAAGTATTTTTTACGTTGGTAAACTTTTCCTAAAAGTGGGTCCCACAAAACAAAAGTGGGTCCCACAAGACAAACGTGGGTCCCACATTTTCCGGTATGGTAAATATTTTATTACACCGAAAAATCCGCAAAAATAAAAGATTGATATACGCATTATTCGGATTGGGTTTAGTAAGATCGCCTACTCCAAATAATTCAAACAAGGTTTTTCCTACCAAAATTATTATTTTCTTGGCCCGGAGCAAATCACACAAAACAATCAAATACAGTCACAGAACAATCAAATTCATTGCATAACACACAGAAAACAGAAAAATAGCGCAATAAGGGCAAAATCGTAATTAGTCAAAAATTGGGGTGTTACACATTAGGAGGGAGAAGTATATGAGAGTCATTGCATACCTGAGTAGCTTAATGGTGTGGTGTGGACTGTGAATTAAAATTGAGATTAAAAACAATTGCCATGTCCCACCAAAAATATAAAAACCTTGCAACCAGTTGTAGTTAGCAAGGGTCGATCTACAGAGAACTAGTTCAATTAACACTGTTAACTGAATCCTAATTTAAACTCTAAATGACAATAAACAGTAAAAAGAGAGTTTTGTTAATTTAAACTAAAATAGAAACCAAAGATAAGACAACAGCAAAGTAAACACGATTTGAATTTCCAATTTAAGAATATTAGTTAAGAGATAGAATCCACTACTAGGTTTATATGATCATACGAACCCACATATCCTTTACCTCAATATGATCAATTATGTTTTTACGCAATTGTGAGATTAATCTCTGTTATCCTTAGGTAATAGTTAATTTAGCAACCGCTCAAACTAACCTTAATCACTAGTTAGCTATAAAGCAATCACTCTTATATCTATTTAATGATCGCATTAAGAAATAGAAAACCAATCACACTAAGATTCAATCACACACTGAGATTAAATTGCTTAGATCATATGTTCCACTAGTCCTACCATCACAACCACGCATAACAATCCTAGTTTTACCACTTTCGAAATTTGGCAAGAATATAAAAACCTTTATATTGAATTGAAATTAGAAACATATAAAAAACACAATTGTATTGAAATAAAGGAATATGCAGAACTCACATAACCAAAACTAGAGTTTCATCCTCCCTTAACCAAATAAGGAGTTTAGCCACACATGGCAAATTCAAAATCAAAAGAAAAATGAAATAGAAATATAGTCAAGAATGAAAGAATGAAAGAAAACTAAAGATCAAACTAGTTTCCAGCGAATGAGGTTGATCAATCTTCGATTGCTCGAACCTGAGTCTCCAATCTTCGATCAAATCTCTCTCTTTCTTGTTCTTCGAATCCTCTTCTGTTCTCTGACGGCTCTCAGTCCAAAACTCCTTTATGAGTCCTAGCCAATCCTATTTAAAACTTTGGATCCCTAATTTTGCATCAGAATTCGAATTTAAGTTTCTAATTCACAGACACGGGTCGTGTCATATAACACGACCTACCCCATGTCTGACTCTGCTATGACAAAATCAGGAAATTTGGAACTCAGAGAAGAACACGACATACCCCGTGTCTGATGACACGGGCTGTGTTTTCGAATTGGCTCAGCATTTAGGCCCACCTTAAGGTACCAGAGAAATACATGGCCTACACCGTGTCTGATGACACGGGCTATGTTGTTGGTTAAAGCTCAAAAACTAGATCCCCTTGTCATTACAGAAACGTACACGGCCTACCCCATGTCTGGTGACACGGGCCATGTTGGGAAAACTCAGGGCTGGACCTAATCTTGTGGTACCAGAGAAGTACATTGCTTACCCCATGTCCGATGACACGGGCCGTGTCACTTACTTTCTTCAACTTTAACCCTGATTCTTCACAGATACTCTTCCTTCGTTGCTTCTAGAGGTACTATTGATCTTCTTAAGTCTTTAGCTCTCTCCTTAGATGGACATTAAGCTTGACTTGATGCTAATTTGCTCAAACAATCAAAGATCTCCTGAAAAGCACAATTTAATTATGAGCGTTTATAACCACATTTAAGCGTAGTTTCACAATAAACATCCGATCAAGTTCTATATCAGAAACTTAGCTAAATGTTAACAATTAAGCATATATAGAGTCCAATTAGATCAAACATAAGACATTCAAAATACTGAAATTATTAACAAATCAAATACCCCTACACACTACTAGAAATTTGGATTTTAGAGACCAAAAAATCAGTCTCTAAAATAGTTAGAGACCGATTTAAATCGGTCTCTAAAAGCTTCGCTGCTAAATATTAAAGACCGATTTAAAGACTGATTTTAAAAAGACCGATTTTTTCAGTCTCTAAATTGATCTATCGATTTTTCGGTCTTTAAATCGATCTCTAATTTTCGGTCAAATATTGGTCAATTATATTTCAAAAAAGTACATTAGAGACCGATTTTTTAGAAATCAATTTTTCAGTCTCTAAATCAATCTCTAAAACAGTCTCTAAATCGATCTCTAAAAGCATGAATATATTATATATTTTATAAAATCGGTCGCTAACTCGGTCTCAAAACTAGAGACTGATAAAACGATCTCTAAATCAGTCTCTAAATTGATCTCTAAAAGGCTGAATATATTATGTATTTTATAAAATCAGTCACTAAATTAGTTTCTAAAAGACTAAATATATTACAAGATTGATTTATCAATCTTTAAATCAGTCGTTAAATGCCTTTTTTTATATATTCGATACCTAATTTATGATATGAATTTGTAATTATTTTTAAATTTATTAAAATCCAAATTTTTAAAACACTTGCATAAACAATAGTCAACAATCTCATATATAATCAAACACATAAAAAATAATGTAAACTAAACTAATTCAGTCTTTAAAATATCTCATTTAAACATCAAGACATTCTAGAATACATTAAACTAAGCATTATCTACAATATGTCATTACTACAACAATTCAAATGTAAGAAAGTTGAACACAACACAAACTACACTCTAATCATAAAAACTTCTCATCGTCCTCTTCCTCTTCTGCTTCATCAGTCATGGGAAATATTTGAGAAGGCTGAAAGTTCATGGACTGCATCATCTCTCGTACTAGCCGATTTGTCTCCTCTTCCTCTTCCTAGAAGGCTGATTGCTGAGACTAGAAACTTTTTTTGAATCGTGTTTCTTGATAATCTTACTAGTTGACTCAGTTTCAGTCATCTTGTTTTTTGAAGAAACATTCTTTTTGTCCTTATCAAAGCACGTTCGAAGAAGTTCCTTCTTTGGACCAGATTTTAGGAACTCCTAAAGGAGTTCTAAACTTCTTGAAGCATCATCTGAATGGCCATTTTTTTCGGGAGTACTTTGCACACTGGATGAAAGGCTTTGAACACTAGAAACTAGACAGAAATAACAACCAACTGCAACGTAAGTCTGTCGTGGAAATAGAAGGAAAAATGAACTACAGTAAACAATGAAACTGAAACTCACATATAGATGTCAATCAACAGAAGAGAAATAGTAAAGATAGCAGACAACAGACTACTTCGGAGTAAAAAAAAATACATGCAATAAATAAAAAATTAAGTTCAGGTTCCACTAAAGAAATATGAATAGAATGATAATCAAAGTACAGCTCGATCTTTGACATAACTTCTATCTTCTATAATTGAATCCATCATTCAAACCAAGGACCCTAAAGATTAGCTACAACGGAGCTGATTTGATATCCTTTCAAAAATAAAATCATGGTCCTAATTGTTTATATTTAACATCAAATCTGAACTTATGTTGCTACTCTTGGCACATATAGTCTCTTTCTCACTGTCTAACACTTGTGTTATATGTTTGATATTAGGACACCATTACCCACTTTCCATGGGCACTTGTAAACCTCATATTACAACATCATACATAGACATAAGAGTAGGGCAACCTGGAAACCCAACAACTGGAGCCGCCAACACCAGGTTATGTTTGTTTCTACCTAGTCATCACGTATGCAATATGCATCAAGCAGCAATTGGTACAACATTTGCACTAGATCTATGTATCTAATGGAGAAATATAGCCACACTCTATCATTAGGGACATCTTGCCACAAAAAATAGGTAATGAATTAATAGATTAGAATATTATTTAAGAATCTATACAAGTTGAATACAGCCAAAACAATTTGATCATAGAGCCTCATTTAGGCAAGGAACAACATATAAACAACGATAGATATGCTGGGTGAGGATCTACATACATGGGAGAGAAGTAGGAAGCTGGGGAATGGTTTTGTAAGCACATGTTTAGCACCTTACTTGCCATGTTATTGAATAAAGGAACAGGGATGGGGAAATGGTACAACTTTATCATCACATAAAATACATTGACATTCCCCAGTAATGCTATCCAATACTTCAAGAATATGTTATCCAATACTTCACTAAAATCGTGTGGAAAAGATAAAAACAGAAATCTTTAAAGAGTTAATTCTGGAGACAAACATTAACAAATGATTCAAATGCAAAATCCAAGAAAATTCAAAAACATTTGCACATGTTATCCAAATAACGTTGCATAAGGCTGCTTTGACTCTGTATTGTAAATCAAAACCATTTGATCAAGAAGTAGCAGCCTAATGTTAACTCCAAATAAGAACACAATCATTGTCTTTGAAAAGATTACTCTTTGCATCAACGAAGTCAATGTCAAATCAATATCCACCTTCAACTTTAAAAGCTTTCAAAATTTTCAAACATCAATGTTGAAATTATGAGCAGATGTTAATACCAAGATGGTGGAAAACCTACAGTAAATGCATCTGGAGCTATTTCTTCAGAATCCCCCATCCAAGATGGCGAAAAACCTACAGTAAATGCATCTCTAACACACCAAGGCATAGCATATGATGATTAGACAGAGTATGAAGCTCAAATTTTGAAGGCATAACTTTGACAGTGTTTCAAACTTGGGCTAAAGCATTATTTAAGACTTAAGTCAGGCAAAATGACAAAATGAACATTATACTCCACATCTTAAAGCATAATGGGTGTTGATAGATGGATGAGGAATTCATAAATTTACCCCCAACACAAGTCAAACAAGAAACTTACAAACTTACAAAAGGCCAGATTAGAGGCCCCCATGATTCTGTCACACTAATAACTTTCAATTTTTCCAAACTACTAACCAAATCCATCAAGTCAACAAAATAATTTTCTATAACCTTTATCTTCCTTGTTAGATGAAGCAGATATGAAGAAAAAACCTTTATGGTTTCACTATTATAAGGGCATGAATTCTTTCTCAGACTCCAGTCCACAATAGGAGTTCGAATCTCACAAGCCATAACTAACAAGTAATTTTCAGAAGTGATGATAGGTATAAGGGTATTAAGTAACTATGGTTGACAAAGAAAGTAAATCAAACCAAACAAACTCTCCTAGTCCCCTCAGTTCAATATATAGAGATTCATTCCTATATGTCAATAGCAAAAATATGTCAAGATACTGAAACTTCTCATCTACAAAGGTTTAAAACAAAAAAAGTTTAGGCATAAAGTTTGGTCTTCAGAAATGATCATACAAATTCAACCAGAGGGAGAAAAAAATAGTAGCTGGGAATTATATTGAAGGAAGTAGCTCTTCCACCCCTCCAATCCTTGTTTGATGGACCATCAATAGTCTTCTGAGTAGCTGATTTGTAACAAAAACTAGACAATGAATACCGTATTCATCTTAAATTGAAAAAGATCATAGATTAATTCAAGAAGATCATAGAGCTAATTAGCTAACCTGTGATGGCGTGAACAGTGGTCATAAGACCCTCAACAATTCCAAATTGGTCATTGATAACCTGTGGAAAATTTAAAAAAAAAAAAACTAGATGAAACTACCATCAAGCAAAAAAAGTGATCAAAACGACATTCAAAGCTAAAAGCTTAAGATATTTGGGAAGCCAAATTTCATATGAAGGTGCAAACTAACCAAGCCTTGATAATATGGGGGGAACTAACAAACTAACTCTAGCCAATAACATAAATTATAACACTTTGGGATCCCATGCACAACTGCCAATCTGTCGTGCCTTTACTTACAGATTCAGAAAATCCTAGCTCAATATTATTGAACAAGAGTGACTTAACAGATAAATAAAGAAGCAACCTGGTATATCAATAAAAGCATTTCGATACTGAAAAATAATAGGAGGCACCCTTCAGCCTTAACTACTTTACTCAGTCTGACACAATAAAGCAAACAAATGTTTCACGCATGACAAAAAAATTAAATTGGAGTCATAACTAATAATCACTGGAAGTTTTGCAAGATGTGAATATTAGATTTCTCCTTTTTGTTAATAAAAGCAAGCAAAGAACATATGTGTCATGATAATTCACGGTTTACTAAGAATACATATTTTTTATTTAAAAAAAAACACATCTAAAAGATGCCAAAATGCTCATTCTCTCACCTGGATTCAACTGGAAACTTATCTAGGAATATGGAGGAATAATTAGGGTAATTTATAGGAACAAGCAAGCGCAGGGGGCTGTATTGGTGACTGCACAATAGTAAAACACAAATAAAGAGTAAGTTCTACTACAAAAACCAAAAATAAATACTTAATATGTATATGGTTAAGAATTCTGCAAACCAAATCAAAATCAACACATTTTTCCAAAAGCCATTCTACAACAAGGTTTAGACAAATTTTTAAAGCAGCACCTTGAACATTGAATTCTTCCTTCCTTTGTTGGAATACACAATGGAAGGCCTCACTCTCTTCCTCATTTCTAAATTGGATAGCGACTCCCCTGGAAAATGATGTCTGGTCAAAAAATAGGACAATTAAATAAAAGGCATAACTATTTGGCAGTACATCAATGAATTAAGCAAGGAAACAACGTACCATGCACACCTCACAAGACAAGAGCATAAATATCAGTATGGGCAAAGGAACAAAAGACAGAAAACAACATAGAATGCAGTAGGACCACGATAATAATATCAATCCTTTTTGAAGCTCAAATCACCTAAACACAAAAAAATAAAATAAAAAATCCACAGGTTTTGTAATTTGGCAACCGAATGAAACAATAGCAGTTGAGGTAGTAGTATAAGTTGATGGTTTTGTACCTGTTTGCCAGCATCATACCCTTCCACCATGCAAACCAATTGAACAGGACCTAACTTGAATAACTGTAAACCATAAATGTACAACAATCTTTCAAGATACCTTAAACAAAACGATCATATCAATATGTCATTTACTGCATACTTCATTAATAAGTGAGCAAAGAAAGATAAAACTCCTCAATGGGATATCAAAATTCCCAAAAAAAAATCACAAAAAAAAAACCAAATTTAACATTGAAGTGCTGCCCTAAAACACGTTATTCTAGCTCAAAGAATCAATTTTTATAATAAAAATAATAATTGGTGTGTTTTTGTTGCACTAAGTGTGTAAAAAATAGAAGGTGAAATGAACCTGAGTAGCTCGAAGATCGACATTGAGAGCAATATGGTGACCAACAGAGGGAGAGACGCGCGATGAGAGAAAGTGAGACGTGGCGGCGAGAGAGGACAAGGGCGAGACTAGAAGCGAGAGAGAGAGAGCGAGACGTGGTGGCGAGAAAGACCAAAGCAACGTCGAGGGCGCGATTTCGCAGCGGCTAAATAGAGAGGAAGAGGGGGGGGGGCGCAATCCCGCGATGGCCAAATAGAGAGGAAGAACGGGGTAGGGCGCGAGCGTGACAGCGAAACAGAGAGGAAGAGGGGGTGGGTAGGGGCACGAATCGCGGCAGCCGACAGCGAAATAGAACCTTGTGTTTGGATGTTTTTTCATTAACGGAACGGAATGGAATAGGTAGGGATAGATTGGAAAGGAATGGAAAGGAATGGAACATAGTTCCCTCCTCTTTGTTTGGAAGATTCATTAATGGAATAGAACGGAACATGTGTTCTCCCCATTCCACCTCAATTTTAGGGGGAACAAAAATTACACATTTGAGGGGAAGAGGAGGGAAATGATTCTCCATGTGTTCCGTTCCATTCCTATGCATTTTAAAACTCCCAAACATAAAAACTTATTTCCATTTCCCTCATTTTCTTTCCGTTCCCTCCATTACCTGTCATCCAAACATAGTAGAAGAGGGGGTGATGGAGAGAGGCCAATAGAGAAAGGAAATGGGGAAAAAATTAGGGAAAGTAGGATTTGGGGGTTGAGAAGGTTTTGGGTGCTTCGTGCTTATTGGGTGGGTAAAGGGGAAATTGGGCAGATGAAGGGAAAAATTTATTTTTTAAATTTTTTTTTATTTAAAGACCAAAATATCGGTTTGTAATTTTTTTATTTTTTATTTTTTATATTTTTAGTGATTGAATTTGTGGTCGGTATTTATTTTTTTATTTTTTGTAATTTTTTTATTTAGAGATCGAAATATCGATTTCTAATAATAAAATATATTTTTTAATTTTTTTATAACATAATTTCGGTCTCTAATTTAGTCTCTAAAAATTTAGAGAGCGATTTAGAAATCGATTTTATTTCAGTAGCAAATTAAATTTTTTTCTTAATCGATCTCTATTTCAATCTCTGTAGAGACCGAAATAAATCGGTCACTAAAACCCAAATTTCTAGTAGTGACACTTAGCCTTTTGCACTACTAAGCAAAAACATAGAATCAAGCATATGTTTCCTAATAGGTAACGAAAATGCTAAGCAATGAGCAAAGACCTATACACATTAGTCCTTTCAAGGAATCTAAGCAATCAGGAATTTCCTTTCTTAGCAATCCAAACCAACAAGTAAAATCAATCAAATCTCAGGGTTTAATCAGCATGATAAATCATCATTGATATACTCTCTTTCACTCAAGTGTTTTAGGCTTGTATTTACTCTTAACCAACATATGAAAACATGCCCTATCATAGGTTTGGCAAGATTCTACTTCTCCACCACCTAGGCCACATGCACATAAAGATCGAAAGGTCTTTGATTGGGTTGTAATGGGGTCAAGGTCAAGGTAGGATACATCAAGGGTGAGCAGGGTTAGACCATAGGAAATATAAGAGCAAAGGGGAATATAAAATTCAATCATATTTGCAATATCACCCCAACACTTTCCAATCTCAGATTTCTTTTTGGTATCTTCACCTTTTGCTTGCCTTTTTCCATTCAACAAACAACTTTTATTTTATCTTTTTTATTTCTTTCTTCTTCACCTTTGAACTTTTTTTTTTATGAAGACATGCCTTGCATCACATTGTCAAATACCTCCATACTTATTCAAATCCAATTCCCAAACAATTACTAAGCTCTTCTACTCCCTAAGGTAGGGTAGCAATGATTTTTCGCTTGTAAGTTTGAATTGAGCTATGATAAAAAGAAAGGAAGTCAATTAGGCTCAAAAAGGCTAAACAATGGATAAAAATGCAAGGACGACTATTTGGTCAGTAGTTGTTAGAAAGAAATGCCTTTATCATCTCAAATATGTGCAGTGGTCATTTGCAACTTAAAATAGAGTCAAATCAAGTTCTAAAGAACATATAACCATGAGTGGAATCATACAACAAGGAACCAAAATGACTTAAATTTGGTCATTCACATCAAGGCCGAAAATCTCACTAGGTCTCAATTTATCAATTTTGAAATAACCCTTTTAATTTTTCAAAAATCTCATTTGACAAATTTAGAAGCAAGAAAGTCAACTCCTCTAGGCTTAGAAACCTATCAATTTATCAAAATCGATCACTTGCTCGCTGTTCAAATCACTCAAACCATTGGAAAGATATGTACCAGATATACAATTAAGACCCCCCCATACACTTAAAGTTGATAATGTCCTCAATGTCAAAGCATATACATAGCAAAAAGAATAAACTACAAGTAAACCCACAGTGTAAATGTAAAAATAGTAAGAAATTGATTCCATAACTATTAAGCAACAGTCATAAGCCAAAATAGGAACCAATACAATGTCAAAATATCCAGTTCAAAAATCAGATCAACATCTCAAAATAATAAAGGAAATACATCAGGATGGGGGAGGGAGAAAAGACAATCTCTGAAGCAAAGTATGTAAAGTGCCATCAATGTGCTCCATCCGCTGAGCAGTAAAGTCCTCCAATGCTTGGAATTTGTCATCAAACCTCTGTAGGCAGTCATCTAAGCTCTGAAAACGAGCATCAAAGTGCTGGAAGCGAGTGGTCTGATCCATCTCCAGGTGATCAAGACGGGCCAGAATATCATCATAGGAAACAACATTAGTCTGAGTGGAGGGGCTTGCATCATCAGCAAAAGGAGGAGCATACTCTGAGGGTGGTGGTGTTGTATCATCCTCCTGGGGCTCAGGCATCGGAGCTTGCCCTGGTAAGATAGCTCTATCTTCTCCAACTAACAATAAGGCACCATTTTGACGGACACATAGTCGCATAGCCACCGGAATGGTGCCATCAATAGCACTAGAACCTCTGACAGGTTCTTCTTCTAGCAAATCCAAATAATTAAAGTGCTCAGTAATAGTAGAAACAAAACCCCTAAGCAAGATGAGGCTAGCTCGAGTGGCCTCGATATGCTGAAACTAAGTACACAACCAATATCCCTCATTGATAAGTTCTCTATTGTTCATGCAATGTAAGAAAAATAACTCAGAGCGACTAATGGTCCCCTAACTCTCCCCCTACTACAAATGGTATTAGCCAACCATTTCTGAATGTATCGATGGGCAGGTGACCTAAGTTTGGGGGGCTTAGAAATCTTAGGGTCGTAATGACCAGAATCAGCCACAGTCAGAATAGTCCAAACACGATCAAGATTAAACTCAGAGGGCAGACAGTTGCGGCTAACTGGGAAACCAAAAATGGCACTGAATTGGTGGATGTCTAATGTGCGGGGGGAGCCTAAAAACTTAAAGGTGATCTCAATAGGCCACTTAGCTTGGTCACTCAGAGGGTACAATTTACAAAAAAAAAGTAGAAATAAATTCCCTAGTCAGATCAACATATATGGGTCTATTCAATTTTGCAAATTCTACCCAGCCAATTCTATCCAGTAGTGTAAAAACCTCATCATATAACCCAATAGCTTGTAAAGTGTCCTTATCTAGGAACCTAATGGCAACAATTTCCTTCCTATCAATAAGGTTAATGGGTACCTGGGGTAGAGAGGGAGCACGTGGTGGAGGGAGAGATGGAACCTCCTTCCTGGCCTGCATCTTCATGCGCTTGTGAGGAGGCATGGTGGATAGTGTTGAGATGAGAGAAATGAGTAAGGGAAAGGTGGAAGATTTGGGTTGTTGGGGTGAAGTAGGAAACTAGGAGTGGAAGAGAATGGTGGATTTTGGGTATGGTGGAAGGAGGAAGAGGGAATGGGTCAGCGGATTGCGTAATGGGGGTCTGGTTGGAAATTGGAGAAGGGAAATAATGGAGGAATGGTGATGGAGAGGGAGATGGGGATTAAAAAGTGATGAAAGAATGGAGGAAATGGTGGAGATAGTGTTGCGCCGTAACAGGAAAGAGAAGAATGGGGGTTTGGGAGAGTGGGGTTAACTACGATAATTACTTTATTAAGGCTCTATTTATAACATAACCAATAGTACTTACCACATTCACCCAAAAGTATTTAGGAAGGTTAGCCTCATTGAGCGTAGTTCTCGCCATTTCTTCTAAAGACTGATTTTTTCTTTCTACAACTCCATTTTGTTGAGAATTTCTAGGGGCTAAAAAATTATACGCAATGCCATGTTATCACAAAAGGTTTCAAAATCATGGTTTTCAAATTCACCACCATGATCATTTCTTATGGATGCAATACAAAAACTTTTTTTCATTTTAGATAACTTTGGCAAGTCTTTTAAAAGATGGAAAATCATCATTTTTGTGTGATAAGAATAATATCCATGCAAACCTAGAGAAATCATCCACAATCACTACTAGTGTATAGTAATTCTCACCAAAACTTATTGTTCTAGAGGGACCAAAAAGATCCATGTGCAAAAGTTGTAGATGTTTAGTAGTTGAAACAACATTTTTAGCTTTAAAAGAGACCTTTACTTATTTTTCCTTTTGATATACATCACAAAGTTTATCTTTTTCAAATCTGAGTTTTGGAAGTCCAATTACTAACTCTTTTGAGACTAACTTACTTAAGTGATCCATACGAATGTGAGTAATTCTTCTATGCCATAACCATGAACATCTTCCTTACTCATAAAGCATTTTGCATCACTTGAGGAAATATCATCAAGGCTAATCATGTATATGTTATTTACCCTATGACCAATAAACTTAATTTGCTTATCATCTTTCCCTTCAATTATGCAACAATTAGAATCAAATATAACTCTATTCTCTTTATCACATAATTGGCTAATGCTAAGCAAATTATGTTTAAGTACTTTAATAATCACATATTTTATATATTAATAAACCCTCATTTTTAGTTATTTACACTCTCCATGTACTTAATTGATTAAGCCTGGTTATGTTTTGTAAGTTTAGACTTAAATTAGACTTAATTGATTTTTTTAGCACTAGTTTAGTCTTACACTATTTCTGTATTTCGGCCATATTTTGAGTTTTAGATGTCTTATAATTATGTATCTTATCTTGTAGGAAAGATAAGACAGAACTCTACAACTTTCGTGAGAGCTCCAGGGCTCAATTGAATATCTAGTGGAGTTAAACGGGCTTGGAAGTCAGAACACGGGTTTTGTAACTAGAACCTGAATAGTGTGCAGTAATCAGAGCATAACTCAGGTTGTAGGAACTTTCTTGGGCTAAAATTTGGAAACTTGAAAGTTAAGACCCATATCTAAAACTTTAATGAAGAATATAAAACTCAGATCGGACTCCTTGAAGGTGATATTGGGCTTTGAAGTCAGAACAGAGGTGTTGTACTTGGACCTAAACACTGTTTAGTAATTGGGTCATATCTCGAGCTATAGGTAGCATTTGGAGCTAAAACTAGTGCCATTAGAAAGATAAGACAAAATGCTATAACTTTCATGAAGACCATGTTTTATAAATCTGATGGCATCTATGAGATCAACACTGAATGATTTCAGAGACAAAGAATCTCAATAATTTTCTACTCACCAACTCACCATTTGGCATTTTCCACTCATCAAACCACTCCTCACCCACTCAATAATCAGCCCCCTTGTCATTTTGTATCTCTAATCCTCTATAAAAGGCTCAATTAGCTGATCATTTAGGAGACTTTGGTTTTAGGATTGGTTAAGAGAAATTATGTTCATGCTTGTATATTGTCTTCCTTTGTTGTAACTTTCTTTTGTTCAAATTTGAAGTTATGTTCATCTTTCTCTTCTACTCTCTTTCTTTCTTCTTGATTATGAGTACTTAATTTTCATTTTGCTTAGGTGAAAGAGTGAAGCTCTTGGTAATGAAATAAGGTAAGATTATTCTATTGCTTGTGTTTAAATGATATATTATAAAGTGGACATTATATGTGTTGTATTTTGTTTCCAATCAATTTAAAAACCTTCCTTGTATAGTGGAGATCTTGATTTATTTTAGACAAGAGGATTGACACAGTGAATGCTTGAGCTCACTTACAATTGTTAGTAGATAATTGAAGGAATCATAATATGATTGCATATATAATTAAACTTTGAATGTTATATTTTTTTATTGGAACTTCCTTTATGTGTAGATTTCAATTGAGTTATAAAGAGAAATAATCTTGCCTCTAATTTATTGCCAAGAGTGGATCTCCTAACCCAAGCAAATCCTTTTTCATTTGTGAACAACTTTTATTACTTTTGGTATTATGACAAATCTTTTTATTACCTCAATTAATTTTTCTTCATCAATTCCCTGTGAATCGACCTCGGACTCTGAGAATTTATTACTTGAGACAACCTGCTCTTGGGTTTGCATCCTTTAATCATCATCAAGTTTTTGGCGCCATTGTCATGGACTTGATTTGAAGTTTTAATTTATTGAGGTTCTCATACTTTAATAAAATCTATTCTCTCTTCTCCCTCATTGGAGCAAAAGATCGGCTTGCCGGTCCTTCAATTTCTTTACTAACTCTCTAACTTTCCAATTAACTAACTTACTAACTTGCTAACATACTAACTTTCTAACTTTTACATTTATGTCATTTATTTATGTTTACTAACTTTTATTTTATGTCATTTATTTTTGCTTCCTAACTTTTATTTTCTCGCTCTTTAACTTTTAATTTACGTCATTTATTTTTTGCTCTCTAACTTTTTAATTTTTGTTATTTATTATTGCTTTCTAACGTAATAAAATAATCTTTCTTCTTCTCTTCTCTTTTGCCTCTGGTGGGGCTCTATCTCTCTCTGATTTTCATATTTTAAATTTATTTTCTACAATTTACTTTTTGCATTTTATTTTTTGTATTTTACTTTCTGCACTTTCTAACTTACTAATTATTAACTCTCTAATTATCTAACTTTTTACTTGTTAATATTTATTGGGTGGTTGGTTTATACCACATCCTTGTTAATATTTAATGGCTGGTGTAAACCGCCGACTTGTACATTATTTTTTCTATTTTAGGTCATTTATTTATGTTTAATTAGTATCATGATTTAAATTCTGGTTGTTTAATTAAAATCAATCCTGGTACTTTCTATATTGATTTGTTTGAATCACAATTTAAGCTGATCTTGATTTAAAATGGTTGTCATTCTCTCAAATTTAAGAAAACATTTTCCTTCCCTCCCTCAAAATGCTCTGACAAAAATCTACAAAGCTAGATGTGAAATATTGAGATTGTTAATGCACAAGGGTATGCCAGAAGATATACGCTGGATAATTGAAGCAAAGGTCCGACTAGCAGGTGAGTCTTCAATTTCATTTGACTCATACATGCCAGGTCTTGGAAGAAGTTTGTATTCTAAAAGAAGAAGAGCAAAAAGGTTACAAGTCTGTCTCAAATGTGCACGATGGAATTGTAACAAGCGATGTCGTTCTTTGGGGATGGTTTCCGCAAACAGAGAAGATAAAATTTTCTTCATTAAGAATGGACTGAATAAGGAGCCATTAGATGATATCTTATAAACTCTTGAGATGCATTCTTGTGGATTTGTGCATCGTGAACTTCTTAATTTGTGGAATCTTTTCAAGGATGAAGAAAAATGCTACAGTATTGGGAATCTGACTCTAAAAGAGCATGTTTGCCAATTTATAAGAAAATTGGATAGGAAACTTATCTTAGACTCATAGAAGGCGTTTAAGCCGTTACTGGACGTTAAACCAGAGGCAGATGTGAGCCATGTCCACAACAACCTGTACATATTATCTTCTCCTTCTTCATGTTCTTCTAAAAAAAACAAAACAAAACAAAACATCTACCATAAACCCATAGGTTTGTTGAATGTAAATAATTTTTTTGATATTTTGTTACTTTTTCTTGACCATGTTGTGGAACAGAAATTTATCACACCTTCGACAAGACAACTTCTTATCTCTACTTCCACTATTGATGAGTTGATTGATAAATTAGAAGCTTTTGTTCATAAATCTGACCCAGTAATAGCTCTGATAGATTGGTTAGTAGGAAGCAGTGAGGGAAGCAAGATGAAAAGAAAGCCAGATTTGACACTTTGTTTATAGCTTTCCTTTACTTTTGATTTTATTTATCATACTTTGTTTTTGTTTAAATTTGTATCAGGTTTTTCTTTTCAGTAATTGTCATAACAGGTAATATCTTCTATGTAGGAGACACGGTCATGTCTCTTGAACACACAGTCGTGTCTCCCATCTACATCAAAATTACATTATTTTTTTAGCTCACACGACCGTGTTGAAGGGAGACACGATCGTGTCTGTCCTCCTGACGTGAAAAAAAGAAGTTTTGCCCCCAAATCATTATAAATTAGGCAAAAACACCAAACCTAAAGGGACTTTTGGCTAGACTTATGTGATGGTAGGTTTTGAGAGAAGAAGCGTAAGGATTCAAAGACACAGAGATCGGTAAGACACAAGAATCATTAGACATAGGCGAGGATGGATGCCGCCCTTCATACATAGTTAGTTATACCTACTGAAACTACCAGCCTCCATACCCTAAAAGATACACAAACCAATAAGGGCGCCTTCGCCGCTCATGGAGCGATAGAGAAGGTGCTCTAGAGAGTTAACACCAGAGTTGGGCCCAAAGTCACTGGACTTCTAACTCGTTTTGGACAAAGAAGGAGAGCCCATAATGCAGAAGATAAAGACCCTCTGCCTCATGGTAACGCTAAAAAATATTAAAAATAGAAGATAGAAGAGGATGTACCTTGAAGAAATGGGGAAAGTTTATAAGAGAAAGATGTGAAACTGGAGCAAAAATCACTGTAAACTACTGCTAAACACCCAAAGCCACACTTCTCTGCCATGAAAAGCCATCGAAAATCACTTTAGGTGACCTAAGTTTGGAAAGGAATAGTAAAGTGTGGAAAAGGGCACTCCTAGCTCCTATTTATAGAGGTCAGACGATTAGGGAGAAATTTCATCCTAACACTTCAGATTTCAAAAGCCATTCATCATGGTGTGCAGGACGTTAACCACGTCTATCTAGTCAGAATGCACCACGTCGATTCCACAACTATCACCACATTTAGAAGGATGATTGTTCAGAAAGCCAAACATTATGTAAGCCCTACAGTTGAGTACAAATTTTTTCTATAGACCCTAAATTTTTTCTATAGACCCCGGCTACACCCCAGAATGTCCACTTATGGTTAATCAACATGTGGACCCTGTCTGGACTACAAAACATCCACGAATGTCAAATGACTTGGTCGTAAACACCTCTAGATTAAGGCTCTTCATCCAATAGGTAGTTAGGGCCATGACTTCCAGTAAAGTATGGATCCAGTCACATGGGGTATTGAGACTTACCTTGCTACTTCATTATATTAGCTAAGCACCAAGTTGGGGGCAACACTGCTAGGTTAACTACATTTCTATTCGATGAATGTTGGACTCATCCCAAAAGAAAAAGGAAAAGAAAGCAGAAAATGGAAAAAGAAAATAAACGATACAAGATTCAAAAAATGATTTTTTCACATTCTATACATCGTCAGCTCTAGCAAAAAAGGTACATAAACTACTAAGTCAAGAATGCTCACTGGAGAGAGCCAAAAAGAGCTAGACAAAGACAGTGATGGTGACAATGACCACCTCCACAGTTCTTCCAGACAGTAGCACCAATCTTTCCCCTTCTTGGCCAACTTGAGAATGTTTTGCCCCAAGTCACTCCAAGAGATTGTTCCACCCTCCTGCATATCCAGCTGCACTCTGGAGTGACCAAGTGCCTCCAGAATAGTTGGGAAAGGAAGAGGATGGAGTGCAGAGAATCTCTATTCCTCACAAGAACTAAGGTTAAAACTATGGATCCACCCAGGAAAAGCATGAAGGATGCACGCTCCTACGTACGGCAAGGGAGAAAGGCTTTTGTCATCCAGATACATGTTGACCCACCCGCGTAGGGCAGTTACTTAGTCCTCACTAAGCTGTTACGCCGAGAAAGAAAGGCCTCCACCGAAAAAATCAGTAGCAATGAAGGGAACACCTTGGAGAATTTTGGGAAGAACAGGAAAATGGCCTCAGAAGGGGGCAAGACCCTCCACATGTTCACAGGAAATTTGAGAGAGGTCATCCTCTAGAAAAAGATCACTCTCAATAAAACTAGAGAACAAAAGGAATGTCAGCCTCAACGCGGACATTCCCTATTTTATAAGAGGGATGAAGCACTGTAATTGACCTTTAAGAAGGCAAACTGACTACACATTTGAGGTCGCATTTTAATGCTCCCTCTCTTTGATTGGTAATGTGAGTAGCAGGAAGTTAGAAAACAGCTTGAAACTACTACCCTATTTTAAAGGACTTGTAATTTCCAATGAAGTCAAAGCGACGGTTCCCTAAGCGAGCTCAAACTACTACAAGCTGCAGCGTAAAGGTGCAAGAAAGGACAACAAATACCCATGAACTACACATGGGCGTAACCTACGTCATACCTTGGATAAAAGAGTCGATGACGTGAGCCGAGCAATCCTATATGAATTTCGGCCTTATTAACTCGGGGGCATATTGTAATGTATCATAGACCTTGGCACTTTGGAAAACATCGTGAGATCCGACATTAACTCTAACTTGGATCCATTTGTCCACTGCGTGCCATGTGTTCCTACTAAACTTAAATACCTTAACACTTAGTTGTCTCATCTAAGCACCAAGCTGGGGGCAACTGTTCTGGACTGTGATCTGGACCACAGTTGTGGACCAACCTGGCACATGTACCACTGGTATCTGCCATGAACACCCCAGCAAAGCACTAGACATTGTCAAGATCTCGGTACCACATATATCGAACTACAACATTGGACAAGTGCATTAGAATCACAAGATTTGTGCAGAGGATAAATCTCAAAATATTTGTAACTGCTAATCATGATCTTACAAAATTATAGAACTCATAACTGCCTCAAACTGCTCATAATTGTAGTACTAATGTTCGATCTTATAAGGATTTCCTGCTACAATTAAGGGAGACTAAACCCTAATTGCACTCTATATAAATACCATGCTCAATCACCTTCTACAAGTAACTTATTGCTCTTTAGCATAAAATCTACTTGTATACAGTCTGACTTGAGCATTGGAGTCCCTTTGCAGGTACGAAACCCCTCTCATTTCGACATTCTCAGCTGCTGTGCAAGAAGGGAATCATTGTATACGTGTCTTTCCCATGTATGCTTCAGTATCCACTATTGAATAACTTTTTTCATGGGTATGAGTTCAAGTCTCTCTTATGTCATTTAAATGTTGTGTTGGTAGGCAACCCTTTGGGTCTCTTATTATCCTCGGAATCCCATACATGCAAATGATGCCTTATCCTATAGTATTTGAAGTACCTCTCCTTATTTTGATTCTTCTCTACCAAAAAATAAATTAATGGAATTCTCGTTTTAACCATGATATAGTTTTCTATATTTCTCCACTACTTTAAATAATTTTTTCTTAATCGTGTTATGATTATAATTATGTCTAACTAATTACGAATTCCTTAAGAATTTCTATTCACACCATTATTTAATATGTCATAAATATTATAGTTAGGGTTAAATTTAGTTTGCCTCATTGTGGTTTGGGGAAATATCATAACTTCACCACCAAATGGTTTCAACTTTGTTACTTTGTCTCTTCTAATTAGTTCTAGGAGCTTTTTGCCTCTCCTGATTTCATTTTTGTAACTTTGACTACAAATTCATAACCCTAACAAGTGGAAGTAATTATGTCAAATAGAAATTTCTTTAGTTTCCTGAAAACAAATTTTTTTCACTGAAATTAAGAATCTTAAACAAAAATTTCTTAAAGTAACGGAGATGTATATCTTGATGTGTGCAAATTGAACATGTCTTAATGTGTAAAGTTAGTTTAATGTATTACATTTATAATATAAATAATCATTTTCTTAGTTGATATAACAATTAAAAAAATGAAACTGACAAATATATTACTAATGAAACCACATTAATAACAAAACAAATTGAGTTTTACTATATTTTCCTAAAAGATTCTCTTAACAATTATTTTAATATTTAATAAAAAAGAATTAAATAAAAAATTAAATATATTTAATATATTGAGCATATAAAAAGTATTCAAATTTTTTTTATCTAATAATTATGTAAATTAATAAAAAGACTTATTAGATGAATTTAAAATTATTCAATCACATTACAAGGGATAAAGTGGCAAGTCAAAACCACGAGATGAAAAAGTAATATGGCCTCAAAACACAAAAGGATAAACTGAATTTAACCCTCATATTTATCTATGCTCTCGCTAAATTGTATAATAGCCTCTCGTAAATGCAAGTTAATTGTGACGTGTAGTACACATAATTTAGTTTAACGAATTAATTATAGAATATATTTGTGGTAGATGCCAATTATGATAGCTAAAACTAAAAGAATATTTTTCTATTATTTAGTTATATTTTCGGGAACTCAATGTAAGTAATTGTTTTTAATTATTTCGTTTTCTTTTATTTAGTTTTTGGGAACTAATTTAATTATATCGGGAACTCAGTGCAGTTATATTTTTAATTGTAGTTATATTTGATATATTTTTACTGAGAGAGATCTTATATCGGTTAATTTTTTTTGATTTACACTTATTTTTAACGGGAATCTCACTTTCATCTAATGTTACTTTTAATGAAATCATCTCAACCATTACATAAAAGTAGATCTAACGGTTGAAAATGAGTGTAAGTCAAAAAAAACTTATACTGATATAAGTTGATCCTCCCTCACAGAAAATATATCAAATATAACTACAATTAAAAATTTAAGGGCTGTTATTTAGTTATATTTTCGGGAACTCAATGTAGTTATATTTTGGGAGTATAAGGGCTGTTTGGAATGATTTTATGTTTTCAATTTTTAAAACTTATTTTTAACATTATTTCCAAAATTTGTTTCAGATTAATTTTTGAAAATAATAGACAAAAATCTGTTTGGACGAAT
The DNA here is from genome assembly GCA_029884605.1 of Ormosia emarginata. Classification (NCBI taxonomy): domain Eukaryota; kingdom Viridiplantae; phylum Streptophyta; class Magnoliopsida; order Fabales; family Fabaceae; genus Ormosia; species Ormosia emarginata. The sequence continues at coordinate 4,144,729 of JAQQTP010000056.1, read as the reverse complement.
AATTTCTAAAACACTTTTGAAAATCGAAAAAGCAAAATTTGTTTGGAACAACTTGTGAGCTTCGTGTAGGACCGGGAGATGGTGTGCATACCTCTAATGGTGGAGTGGGTTGAATTTCTCAAATTGGTAAAAGGAAAGGGATGATTGGGAAGATGGGTTCCATGGGCATACACATAAGAGGCCATATGGTTCTCAAATTGGTGTGCATGTTGTTGGTGTGTATGTTGTAACATCTTAATATTAATACTAATAAGGTATCTGGAATTACATATTAATAATTAGAATTAAGTATGTCACGTATTACTAATTTAATTATTTTGAAAATAATATAAAAGATATATAAAATATGAGCCTTTGGTGGTTGAATCTATTTACATAGTGCACATATTACTATAAAAAGAAGTTTATACAAAGATATGACTTATATTACAGTGCTCAGTAATTACAGAATTCTAAATATACATCTAAAAATAAAAACGTAATATCAAACCCTAATCTAGGTCTTCCTCCTTTGCCTACTTGTTGTAGCGCGCATCCCTGAAAATATTACTAAAAATATATACAAAAAAGAGTGAGAATTCTCAATAATATTATTAAAAAAATACGTGTCATCATAATACTTTTAACTGTTTCGGAGAAAAATATATTTAAAAATTTATTTTATAATATAGGAAGGTGGCAAGAGCCAAATCCACTCCTTCCTCTTCGCGAAACAGAATTTCAATTATTAATTATTTTTGAAAACATTTATTATCAAGTATCAGATATTATATCCATAAATAGTTTCAGTTACAATTTTCAAATAAGAACTAAGATCTCAAATTCATTCAATGGTTTTTATATTATAATTAAGTCATAATATAACTATCAAGTGCAATTTCATCATAGTGCTCATTCAACATTTATTATAATTGTCAAATATATTCATTCATCGTATATCAAGTATCAAATACCATTCGTCATATCTCAATCATTCAAATAGGTGGAGAGGAAATGTCTATCCTCATGCTACCTTAATAATGATTCCGGAAATGTCCATCATCACGCTACCTTAATAATGAGGGAATCATCCTTCCTCATTTATAATTTCTCAATTCAAGTATAATGAGGGAATCATCCTTCCTCGTTTATGATTCCCTCCCTCATTTATAATTTCTTAATTCAAGTATAATGAGAGAATCATCCTTCCTCATTTAATGTTTCTCAATTCTAGTAGAGAGTGAATTATCCATCCTCAACTACTTTAATAAGGAGGGAATTATTCTTCCTCACACTATCAATCATCTAGGGTAAAGAGAGAATCATCTTTCCTCATAGTACTCTTTATCCAAGATAGGGAGGGAATCTTCATTCCTTACACTATCAATCTCATTCAAGGACAAATGTCCAAAATTCTCATATACAATTCAAATTCAAATTCTGTGAGCACCGTTTAGTCATACACAAGTACACACTACATTCTAGCTCAACCTTAAAGAATTAAGGGAGCAAATTCTCATAGTCATATCAAATAGCTCAACTTTGTAATCAAAGGAGCAATACAAATTCACATTCAAGCTCAACTTGAATAATCAAGGAGCAATATAATCTTTTATAGATAACAAGTATACAACTTAGTTCCATTCATCACATTTTACAAGTTCACACAAGTGAACCATACCAATAACATCCAAATACCAATTGAACATCAAATCAAATATAATCAAGCTCTCTTGAATACACGGCAAAAATCAATAACTCAAGCACAATTCAAGCATTATTCAAGTATTAAAACCATGAATAGAAAGTGGAGATTACCTTATCTCCTTAAATTCACAATTCGGCCTACATGGCCAATACAAAGATTCTTTCTCAAATAGTCATTAACAAGTATAATTAATCACAAAGATTATACAAGGATTTCCACCATAGACAAACATATCAAATGATCATTAACATAGATTTCTAACCATAGACAATTCATGTAGGTTGAAAACTCAGGCATCTTTCTTTCTCTACAAAACTTAGTTGTGACTCTTATAGAATTTAAACCAAGTATCTTCTTTTTAACCATATTAAATTCTTTCTTACAATCGTCAAAGTCAAAGAGAAAAGATAAAAATACAATTTGAAGCTATTAAACATTTCTTAGTCATGGGCATAAACCAAACACAATTCAAAGTCAATATAACAAAGTGTGGACACTTTTACTTTCTAACAACCAACATAGAAATTCAAGTGTGAATACATCAAGAGTGACTCATGGTCATAACACCAACCAACATAGAAATTTCAAGTGTGAACATATCAAGGATAACTCACGGTCATGGCACCAACCAACATAGAAATTTCAAATGTCAATAGGAAAAAGGAAGAACAAAATTTAACCAAGAACCTCTAAGAGATTCTGTTTTGACCGTGTTCTCCATTGAATCAAAAATAAAAAATTTAACTCAAAATCAAGATAGGAAAATGAGCAAGTTAAAAGCCAAGGACCCCTACCTCACTTCCTAGCCTTGTTTCCTTGGTTTGCTCCCTTGGCCTACGGTTTGCTCACTTTTTCTTGGTCCTTTTGGCAACTACTGTACAATGTAAAAGTTGAGAAAGAACCGTGAAAAAATTGAAGAAAATTGAATGAAAAGTGTGAGAAGTCAAAGAGGAAATGAAGATGAAGGAAGCTTCATGTTGGCTTCCTCACTTTTTACTCTTTCTTTTCTCTCATTTTTCCTCTATGTTTTGCATCACTTTGCTGCCCTGTTTCTGCTTCTCAACTGTGCAAGAAAGTGGAGCAAAAAGTGTAGAAAATAAGTCAAAAAGTGATAGATAAGAATGCATCTCAGAGGTCGGTGGAAGGAAGAAAGGTGAGACAAATGAATTGTGCTAAGACTTTTATATCTATTATGTATATTTTAATCATCCAAAGCTAAGATTTTAAGTATCCATAAGTGCTATGAAAAATTTTAGAACTCAATTTAGTCCTTGGATTCATTTTTTTATAAATTTTCATATATTGCTATTTATCGGTTAAGCTTCATTACTCAATCCCAAGTTAAATTAAACTGATGGATTAAGTAAATATGCTTATTGATACTTATCTTAGTTGGTATTTTATACCAAATTATTCTCTATATCTTACTTATCATTTCCATAAAATTTTAAAATTTTCTAAGATACTTAACTGTTCTATTACTGTTCCCTTAATTCCTCTTTAGTATCCTTAAAAATACCAAACTAGCTCAATTGCTTTTCGAAAATTTACTACGACTCTTATCAATTGTCTATAAGTAGAAAATAAATTTTTCATATTTATTTCTATCTTATTAACTATTTATGCAGATACTTTAATTATTTTTTTGTATTCAGTATTATAGAATTATGTTCAAACTGGTTCAAAAAATTACATGAACTAACAGATAATTCTTACCAATATTATTGAACTTCTATAACCCTAATTAGGATTATTAGGTTATGGAGGATATTACACATGTTGTTGTGTGGATGCTCCTAATTGAGGATCACATCCTTTAAAGAAAAAATACAATAAGAAAAGGAATGTGTGGTGTGTGCTTTTAGCCACATAATGTGACATTATAAAAGGAAGAGAAAGGTTTCAAAGTTGGTGACTTTTGAGGTGGACCACTCGGTCAATGCACTATATGTGGACCATTTAAATTACTTGTTATAATAGGTTTAGGTATATTATAAAATGGTCCATGACTTTATTTATTTATAAGTCATATTACTTTTGAATATTTTAGTTTGTTCACTTTCTATCATTTGAATGAATCACTGCTAGCGGGATCTAGTCACAAACACCGCATTGAAGGCAACACTGCCATCACCGGCACCACTGCCTCCGAAGAAGGCACAGTTCGATCTCCAACAAGTGGCAGTGCAATACATAAGAATCACACTCAATCTTGCCTTCCATGCTAGCAACCTCCAACGATCCCATCGTCACCAGTGCCACTACCTCCTTCTCCCTCACTATCTGCCTCCTTCTCATAGCTATGAACCCCAACAAGGTGGGGATCAAGTTCTTGGCACTAGGAGTTGTCACCTCATTCTCTACCTCTAACTCCTTTGACTCCAACAAGTTCCTGTTTCAGTCTCGTATATCTTTCTCTAGTTAGCTTCTTCAAATTTTTCATTTTGATTTAATTAATTATGTAATTTGTCATTGTTGGGTGAGTTTATTATGGATACTAGTTTTTGAATCATTGACTGGTCTTTCATATTGGGTTGCTGATGTAAGTTAATAGGTTCTTTAGTATTCTAGAAACCTGAATCTTAAGAAAGAAAAGAAAGAAAAATGAAAAATTGATGAGAGCCTCTTTGTAAATGTAATATTATCCATCATCCAAAACCAATATTTATGAATCAATGATTTAGATACGACCAACTCTAGTAATTAACCTTATATTCTAACACCAAATCATAGCAACAATCGGTGCCATATAGAGGAAATGTGGTGTTGTCTTCTTCGGAGCTTATGTTGCTATTTCTCTACAATTCCCATGAAGCCCAAGCCCCAACCATCATGTTCAGTGCGGGATAATGTTAGTGCGGGTGGTCGGCTGGAAAGATGTCAGGTGACATCTTTCACTTATAAATTTTAGCAAAAGTTTGTGTAAATCAAGTAGCCTACTAAGCTGGTAATCGGTCCTTAGCATCCACTGTTCATCTCTATTTAGGTAAATTTAATGACTATAATAAAATGGCCAATCGATGGTCCATTGACAAGGTGGTCCATCTTGTATGTTGCCTTCAAAGTTTAATCTTTTTCTTCCTGGAGTTTGTAGTAGTGCATTGTCAATGAGATTTTGAGAGGGGATTTTGTTCATTTTGTGACATCTATTTGGTAGTTGTTTGTGCTATGATTTGGATGATTTTTAATATGTTGTTCCTAACATTGTTAGTTTTTTATCTAGTACACTTAGAATTTTATTTCTTCATCTGTTTTGGTTAGGCTATTTTTACCCTTTGTGAGTTTTGAGCAATGTTGCTTTGGTGATTTTCACTTTGTTTATAGTGAGTAGAGGCTTTTTTGCGAGATTCTTTTTTGTTGGAGACTCTTTGTTGTACACATTGATATTTTATAGTAGATATTTTTTCTGGACTAGGTCCAATAGTTTTTACTTGTCACATTGAGGGAGGATTTTCCATATTAAAAATTTTGTGTTCTCCTTGGCCTGTTTTATTTTATGCCTTTTAGATATATCTATTTTTGGGATATTTTGGCTTGCCATATATTTTGCTACTTATAGGTTCTTTCAAGTGAGAAATGTTTATTTTTACCCACTTATTTGTGCTATTACTTTCGTTGCGTGCACACCCCTTTCCCAACAACTAGTATCAGAAGCTTGATTATTGCTTCTTGCGGTTTGCTAGATTGAATGATGGAGCCTAATTAGGGTAAAATGATTAGTTTGAATGATACAAATTACCACAGGTGGAAAGGAAAAAAAAAAGATCTACTCTTTGTGAAAATGTTACATTCACCAACATTTGCTACTTAGAAGTCTGAGAATAAATATAATGAAGAATGGACTTTTGAACATGAGATGGTTTGTGGTTTTATTCGTCAATGGATAGACAACAATGTTTTGAATGATATTGCTAAGGATTTACATGTCAAAACTTTATGGGAAAAGCTTGAAACCTTATATGCCTCTTGAAGTTGGCAATAACACAAGAAAGGGAGCTGAGTTGTGTTCTATTTTTCTTAAAAAATCAACACAACTTTCTCAAGTTGTACAGACTTGAAAGTGCGAAGGTAAATCAGTATATAAGTGAGAAGGTTTAAATTAGACAAGCAGCACAAAGTGAGAAGGTTCATAAGAGAGTTTGTTGGTTGAGGAAAAAGAACTTTCTCACTACTAAAATAAGATTATTGTTACCCAAGTGGCTTCAGTACTCAAGAGGGGGGTGAATTGAGTATTTAAAACTTTTCATAAACACTTATAAAAGCAAATTTCTTCGAAACTAAATATTAAACAAATGTGAGAATAAGGAAGATAATAGAAAACTTTAAACATAACAAATAAATAAGTAAGCGATATTAAATAAATTGTTGAAAATAAAGAGATAAAGGAGAGAAGAGCAAGCACGATATTTATCCTGGTTCAGTCGCCAACCACTTGTGACCTACGTCCAGTCCTCGAAACAAAGTTCGAGATTTTTTACTATTCAATACAAGCTTAAAACAGGTGCTTGCGACCTTTACAAACCTGAGCGCTCCTCACACCTTGGGATACCTCATCCTTGTGTTTGAGCCTTAACAATAGGGATACTTCACCCTTGCAATTTCACTAAGGGATACCTCACCCTCACAAATTCACTAAGGGATACCTCACCCTTTTACAAAAAAGCAGAATATAGATGAAGAGAAACTCTCACAAAGAGTAAATATTACAAATTGAAGTACTAGGAAACTCTCTTAGGATATCTCAAAGTTTTGGAAAAAAGAGCACAAAAAATATGAGAAAATAAGTAAATCATGTTTTAGAATAAGCAAAAATAATTCAAATGGTTGGGCTACCTTCAGAAGAGATCCAAGATCTCTATTTATAGAGCATTGAAGAAAATAGCCATTGGGTGCCATTAAAGCCATAATAAATGCAGAGACGTTAGCTGTTATTTTCAAAAACTAAAACAGAGCCTCATGGTTTATTTGAATACCATTAGGGTTATTCGAATACCACTGATTTAAAAGACTTATGAAAAGCAGTTCTGAAGGAAGTTATTCGAATACCTTTTATGTTATTTGAATACCTTATGATCTATTCGAATAGATCATTTTGAAAATTAGATTTTAGAGAGCTCTATTCAAATACCAAGTATAGTTATTCGAATACCATTTTGAAAAATAGAAAATGTATGAACTTTAAAACATGGATATTCGAATACCATGGGGTCTATTCGAATACCCACGAGACAAAAACAATATTAACACTTTCAAATATGTAAAAAATGAATTTTTGGATTTTGAAAACTTATTTTGAAAAAATTTTTAATCTTTTCTTCCAATACTAATGAGATATCCAAAAAGGTCTCCTTACAAAGATCCTAAGTCCTAAAGCTAATCTTTGAAGATCTTTTGACTTGGTCTTCTCATCATCTTCATGTTTGTTATCATCAAAACTATTATCCATGTCAGCTAGCCAATTACAGTTATGAGTACTCTTCAAATCTATATTTTCTCTTTAGAATTCCTTTATGCAAAAAATATTTGTAGGATCAGTATTTAAACTTATATTAAGAGTGGATCAGTTATATTTTCTTGAGAATGTTTCACCCATAAAGTCAATTGTTTTAAAAATCAGTTTTAGCGCTTATAAGTTTATCAAACTAACAAAAGTTAATAGAGAGAAATAGAACAACAACTTTGCACCAAGACTTATACAAGTTCACCCCAAAATCCATGCAAGCTACATCCAGTACCTAGCAACAATTACGATTTTCACTATCAAGTGTATTCTTTGTTGTTACCAAGTGGCTTCCAGTACTCAAAAGGGGGGGTGAATTGAGTAACAAAAAACTTTTTTTCAAAAGCCTTAAACAAATAAACTTTGCTCAATATAAATATTAAAGAACGTGGAAGAGATGAGAAAAGGAAGAACAATTAATAATTTAAATTGCAGGAATCAATAAATAAAGTGCATAAAATAAAGAGAATAAGGGAAGGAAAACAGGCACGGAATTTATCCTGGTTCGACCACCAACCACTTGTGGCCTACGTCCAGTCCCCCGAAACACAGTTCGAGATTTTTCACTATTCAAGGCAAGCTTAAACAACAGGTGTTTGCAACCTTTACAATACGGAGCACTTTTCACACACAGGGAAACTCTACCCTTGTGCTCAAGCCTCAATCAAACAAAAGGGATACCTCACCCTTATACAATCCTTGGGGATACCTCACCCTCGTTATACAAAATTAGATAAAGAGATGAAATGAAACTCTCACTAAGAGTAGATAAATACAAATTGAAGTACTAAAGAGATGTTTCTCAAATATCTCAAGAGTTAAACAATTATAAGTTCAGAAAAAGAGAGAATAAGGCAAAGCATGTTTTCAAGCAAGCAAAAATTGATCTCAATGTTCAGAGAGTTTTCAGAGAAGTCCCAGGCCTCTATTTATAGGGCTCGTAGAAGAAAATGGTCGTTAGGAGCATTTAATTACGTTTAAAACTTTCTGATTCTCGTATGGAATTTGAAAACTTAACTCTGATTCTCGTGGGGTATTCGAATGCCTGAAGGAAGTATTCGAATACCTCTGTCAAAAACTCTTTTAGAAAACTGATTAAGTTGGGGTTATTCGAATACCAGTCAAGGGTATTCGAATACCTCACTAAAAGAAGGCATGTTTCGAAAACAGGGTATTCGAATACCATATGGGGTATTCGAATGCCTCATTTAAAAAGGTTCATTCTGAAACTAGGGTATTCGAATACCATATGGGGTATTCGAATGCCTCTGTTTTGGCACAGCAGAAAATATCAGTTACGAATCAGGTTATTCGAATACCAAATTGAGGTATTCGAATACCTCAGTTAAAAACAGTTCAAAATCCTTTCCAAATTGCTTTGAAATGCTTATTTTTAACCTTTAAAACATTTGATCTTTTAAAAGCAACTTTAAAACTTCAGTTTAGGTTATCCTTAATCATTTGAGATATTTAATTGACAGCTCCATACATGATAGATCCTAAGTCCTAAAGCTAATCTTGAAACACATGGACTTGGTCTTCTCATCATCCTCATGTTTGTTATCATCAAAATACATCTTCATTGTTACGCAGCAAACACATTTGTCAACGAAGCCTCTTTAAGCTTCAATGCAAGTATTCTTTAACCACAACCTCTTCAGGTTCATAGCAAGTATTATTTGAAGACAACCTCTTTAGGCTCAACAATAAGTATTCTTCTACTTCAGGCTCAACCTCACAAGGTTTCAAGTGACTTGTGCAACCCACAAGCTCATTTCAACATGCAAAGATTAAAATAGAGATTTAGGTGTTTGTTACAACTAGGTGGCTCTTGAAAACATAGAGAATGGATTAACACTGTTTTGTAGAGCTCACAATACACTTAATAAAGATATAACAAAATGTAGATCAAGTGGGTAGATATAAGAAGGTTGTGTTCTTTGTGTTCAATGTAAGATTAGCGTCAAAGTTCATTACCTTCTAATTCTCAAGCTTGGAAGCTTTTATAGACTTTGAAAATTTGATTGTTGGATGCTTCCAATGGTAACTGTCCTTGCTTGTGTCAGTTAGTCATTTTCTTATCTTTTCTAGTGAGTCAGCATAAGTGACTTAGTGTTCTTCTAGTTGAGAAGGTTCTCGTGACCAGCATTCTCATGAACAATCTCAGCTATCTTTCTTACCCAACCTTCTCAGCTTAAATATCTTCAATCTTCTCATCTTTAATTCTCACTTTTAGAATGATGAATCTTCTTGTTGATTCAGATGGTAAATACTTCACTTGAATGCTTGATTTGCTCTTGTAATTATCTTTTATGGAATTTCTTTATTCTTCTAAACTTTCTCATAGCCTTCTCAAGATCTTCTAATACTAGCCTTTCACATGTTCTTTAAGAACTTTCTCAAGTTACACTTGAACTTTCTCAAGTCAGTATTTGATCTTCTTAGTCCTTTTTAATTATCTAGAAAACTTCCTTGAAACTTGTTTAGTCCTATAAAATAATAACAAGAAAACTCCACAAAGATGATGCTAAACTGATTAAAGCATTAAAAGCATTTATACATAATTTTTAATATAGTTGTTATCATCAAAACTTAACATACAATCTAAAGCACAAAAGGGCTTTGGAGCTTATATTCTCTCCTTTTGTGATGATGACAAACTATTTGAAAATTTTGAAATGAACTAGTAAGGATCGAGAGTTATTACTATTTTTGCAAGTTTTGCTAAGAAGGTTCTGATAACTCCCCCTCAACATAATGCTCATTTCAAATTTGTAGCAGAAAAGTAATATAAACCATATTTTACGTAAAGTCACAAGATAGAGTATAGATAAATTATGAATCATGAAAGTTCATACTCATTTATTCGTTAACAATAATTACATACATATATTATGATTTTAATACATATTCCCCATAAGTACATGCATATATGCAACAAAAAACATAAAAAATTTATTTTTCTTATCTCCCCCTTTTAGCATCAATGAAAAATAGGGGGTAACTAAGACCATCATTGAGTCCTAAGATTCTTAGGAATCGGAAGGTGCAGCAGGATCAGAAGATGATGATGAATAAGTAAAGTAAGGAATTTTGGTGTATGGGGGATAAGAGTAGTGCTCCTTACTAGTGGTGCCAAGGATAACCTCATTCTCCATTTTGTTCATCATCCATTCTTTGAATATAAGAAATCTATCCATAAAAGCATGTAGAGTTGAATGTATTAGTCATGGCAACCATTACCCAAGAGGGGGGGTGAATTGGGTGATCATAAATTTTTTAAAGTAACTTTGAGAAATTATATATTTCGATATACTCAATCAACACATGCAGCAGAATAAGTTTAACAAAGATACAACTATTGTAGATTACTGAAATGCAACTTGAGTTATAGGATAAATCAAGCAAAAAAGCTTGATATCAAGTTCTTAAAATTAAAATATCAAGATGACAAGATATGTAATAAATAAATATATTGCACCAAATATTAAAATTAAAGAGTGTAAGGAAGAGAGAATCAAACTCAAGAATTTATTTATCCTAGTTCAGCCACGAAATACTTATGACCTACATCTAGTCCCCAAGTTTAACATGAGATTTTCTTCACTATCTTCAAGTTTCAACTAGGTGCTTGATAAACGTTTACAAAGAAGAGAACTCCTCATACTCTTGGGATACCTCACCCTTAGTGTTTGAGCCTCACAACCAAAAGGATACCTCACCCTCATCACAAACTTAGAAGGATGCTTCACCTTCTTAAAATTTCTTTTTTCAACAAAGGGACACCTCACCCTTTATGTACAAACCTTGAGGGATATCTCATACTTAATCTTATTTGAGGGACTCTCCATCCTCTTACATGATTTTACAGCAAAGATTATAAGATACATTCTCTCAAAGAGTAGACATACAACTTGAAGAACCAATGAATAGAAGGATTTTGCAATGAAGAACTCAAAATATGATTTTGATGATTCAAGGATTAAATCAAGTGTTCAAGAGTTGTAAAAGCTTTAATCTTCACTTTTTTATAGAGCCCAAGAGATAAAATAGCCGTTGGTAGTGTTTAGAAATGATTTACCATTAAAACTAGTCATTACTAGCCATTAGAATGCTTTCTGAGATCGAACATAATCGATTTTTTATGTGAATAATGATTATTAACATGTAATAATCGATTATTGATATGGATAATCAATTAGTTTGTTCTTCGTTCGTTTTCAGCTTTCTGACGAATTGAATAATCAATTATTACTTATGGATAATTGATTATTGCACTCTATTTTTGAAAACTGACTTTAAATTGTCACAACCTCTTCATTTTTCATCCAATTTAAGAAAATGACCATACGTTGGAAAGCTATATGAGTCTATTTTCATATGAAATAAGTTTTAAATCCATACTCAAAGTAATTTTAGATATATAATCAAATTAGTGATCAAGGGTCAGTTTTCAAAACTCAAATTTAGCTATTTTTCATAGTTTTGAGTTACCACTAAGACTAGCTTTTAAAAACTTGCGTGTTGGGCATTGTTCTGTACCGTGATCCAGGATCCCGTCTAGCGGATCAACCCGACACACGTACAACCTGACTCCTCCTTGTTTAATAGTTTAGCCTTGATGATAGTTTGGACCCCGGAGCCAGGCACATCGAACATCATAGGGCCATAATATCATGATTGTTAGATTTATGCATAGGATATATCCCTAAATATATGCAACTATCAATCATTATATGATATTATAGGACTCGTAACTGTCTCAGACTACTAAATAGCTCTAATATCTAAGTTCCTAACTTATAGGGGTTTATCCCAACAATAATAGGATGATAATATCTATCAGGATATTAATCCTAAATACCTGCATTTAACACAGATTACAATATGATTCCATACACGCTCTATATATACCAGACAAAGTCACCCTAATCAGGTATTTGTCATCTCATTGCACAAACCATACTTGTGCAGTGCTTGACTTGAGCGTTGGAGTCCCTTTACAGGTACCCACCACCTGGTTCAACACGCTCTGCTGCAGCCGCATAAGGAGGAAATCACCGTGACATGCTTATCTCAGGTACACCTCTGAATCCACTTTAGAACATTAGCGTCATTTGTGGGAACTTGATAAACTTCTATTCCCATTGAGCTATGGTGAGCATAAGACAACATCCAAGAAAGGGAGGCATTGCATCTGCTACACTCTACTCATGGATAGGGCCCAGCGGCGCAACCCAATCCCCCTCCATTTTCTGCGCCACCAGTACATACAAAAACATCCGATGCTAGGAGTCGGACAGTTCTCGTTGAGACTCTTAACAAGGGGCACGAGACTTCGATTTTTGCCCAGAGCAATCACCACCCATGAAGAGTCTCCATTCGAGATAGACTTTGTTCCCTAACAGAGAAGCCAACAATGCTGATCAAGGACCTAGGCTTCTTGTGCATGCTCACCTGGAACCCTCGAACAATGATGTAGACCATAAATCCTATTATGAGGACAATGTCCAGTCTGAAATGACAAGGAACAACCTTTGAGAATTATTGCGCCAACAAACATCGTTGATCAATGACCAACGATGTCAATTGGACGAATAATGTCGTCGGTTAGAGGATCTCGAAAGAGCCCGACGTGATGGTGTTGAGGTTGTTGGAAATAATAACTCAGCCCCCAGCCGTCAACAACAACAATTCTTATATGAATTAATGATATATAAAGTCCCAAGAAACTTCAAACTTACTTCCAACTTGGAAGCTTATGATTGGACGACGGACCCTCGGGAACACTTGGACTCCTACACTTAGTCCATGCAGCTCCATGGTAATTGCCTAGAATTATTGTGCTGCGCTTTCCCCCTCTTTTTAAAGTAGGATGCTCTCCATTGGTTTGTTACCTTATGAGCAAAATCCATGACAAGATGGGAAGACCTCACACAATGCTTCCTGCTACATTACACGACTGCCAAGGAGCGACCAAAGTCGATTGATTCCATTTCTAGAATTCGCCAAGGGAGTGACAAATCCCTATATGAATACATTAAGAGATTCAGTCACACTTGTATTGGTATAGAAAACATGGATGACAAGATAACCCTTCGAATAAACGTTTGGTACCATTATGTTACAAGTCCGTGAGTCTTGGGGACAAGGAATGAAAATTTGAAGTCGTCTCCGATTATGTGCTTGGAGCATCCATTATTGAGGTACCAATTTGAGATCTTTGCCTTCAAGCACACCTACAACACAAATTTAGTTTTTAACTTTTGGTACCCAAATTTTCTTGGGTCCTTGAATGTCAGTTTTGGGTATAGTACCCTTAGGAACCTAAACCATTTTTGTCCCATTTTTTGTGTTGATATTTTTCCTTGTATTGCATGTTGATGCACTATGTCCTTTCTTCCCACAATAAAGACATTTAATAAATGGGCTACTAGAAGTACTTGAATGAACAAAGAAATTTTTATAGGATTTTTACTGATTTTTCGGGTTATTACCTATCCTAACTTTTTGAAAAACAACTCTTTGTTTTTCTAGCAAAATATTTAAATTATCTCTTCCAGAAGTGAATTTAAAAAGAGTGTTCTTTAAATCTTCAATTTCTTTTTCAAGCATATGACATGAAGAACAAAATGAAGATATGGAAGCATATGAAGAATAAGTTGTGCATGCAACAATTAATCCTAATGTTTCATTTTCGAATTTTAATTCTTCAATTTCTTTATTTAAAATAAGAATTTGATTTCTAAAGAAGAAATTATTTTCTTAGATGAAAAAATTAATTTTGTGAGTCTTAGAGATTCATCATGTAGTTCCTCAAAGGCATCTTGAAGTTCATCATAAGAAGGTAATAAATTAATATTAGAACTTACTTCATTATCACTTTCTTCTTCTTCTTCTCCTTTGGCCATAAGACATAAATGGACTTCCTCACTATCTGAGCTATCAGTTGTGTAACACCCCAAATTTCTTAACTATTTGACAGTAATTTTGACAGTTAACAGAATTCTACTGTTTAGTAATTTCTGTGTACTGTAAAATTATTTTGAGTATTCCGTGAATACATTTGATCGTTTTGTGTGATTTACTCCGTGTCAAGAAAATAATAATTTTCGGACCGAGAAAAATCTTACGTAATTTAATTATTACTGATAAGTCTTAATTATTTTACGTAATCTGATTTGATTTTTGTAAGTTTTATAATTTTTATGATTTTGTGGATGCTTATGAAATTTTTTATATTTCTCTGATTATTTTAGTATTATTCTTGGGCTGTATGTGGGCCTAGGTGGGCCCGGAAAAGTGAAAATTTTTCTATAGCTCAAAAATTTTGTACTATTAAGACGGAGACGGGGGATCTTACTAAACCTGAATACGGAAATAGTTTTTAAAATTTTCTCTTACTGTATTTTGTACTGTATTTAATTATCGAGCAATAAAAATATCGTAAAAATATTGTTCGAAGGGTAACAACAGATAAAAATAAAAATTATACTGCTTAGTCAACATTAGTGGTTATGACAGCTTTATGATGGACCAATAGGAAGCAAGCTTAATGTTGAAGCCTTTGGATATCTACCATCGATTTAATCAACGGTGGAGATTTGGTCTTATAAAATGGCTAGGACCATTTATGACCCTTGGATTTAAAGTTTGAAGAGGTGATCTTGACCCTTCATTTTGGAAATACATTTAATGGCTAGGATTTTAAGGAGAAAGATCCAATGGCCTAGATTAAGTCTTCTAATCTAAAAGTTATACCTAGAATCTACATTAATCCTAATCATTAATTTAATCAATGGCTAAGAATGCTTAAAATGGTGGCTAGTGAGATTGGTCACTCTTTGAGAGTACAAGAAGGGGGGGACGGTTTTGTGATGGCTTAAGGCCATAGTCAAGTTTGAAGACACCATTATTGTTATTCTTGATCATTCTTGATCATTCCAAAGACAAAGCTCTTCAAACTTTTCTCTCCATTTTCTCTTCAAGCTAGTTTCGGCCAAAGCACATACAACCACCTTCCATCACTCTTTAATTTCAAACAACCTTACCTCTTGAATCTATACATCAATCTAAGACACTTTGTAGTTTGGAGCAAGTTCTAAATCCATCATCTTCAAGGACTTTCTTCAAGAGCAAAGTTATAGGGTTTTTAAGGTGAAGTGTAAGGAAACTTCACTACTTGTCTTTTTCATGATCTAAACCATGTTTGATCCATGGTTCTTCTTGTTTAAGCTTAATATGTTAATAAACTTGTGTTTTGTTTTGTATTTAAGAAGCTTTTGGTGGTGAATCACTTGTTCAAGGAGCAAATCAAAGAGCTTTTCAGGTTCTTCAAGAGGTAAGAGGGAGATCCATTTCACCAACCAAGTATGGTGGTGAGAGATGAATTTGTATTTGGTGGATGGTGAATCCATGTGAGGATTCATATCCATGGTTATATAATTATTTGTGGGTGTTTATGTGGTTTATGTGTTTTGCATGGTTTAATTGTGCTTACATGCTTGGTATGATTGTTATTGCTTTGTTTATGGCATGCTTATGATATATATTATGAATATATATATGTATGCCATGATTTGATGATGGAAAGGAAAAGAAATTTTGGTTCCAAGGACCATGAGGATTTTTAGAAAACACCTCAAAATAGGTGTTTACAAATTAATATTTTCATAAATGGTAAAATTAAAGGACTTGAAAAGCAAGGAAAATGAACAAATGAATTGCTTTTTAAGACCACGAGTCTCACAGTTTTTGAAAGAAATTTTAATGGTTTTGTTTGTGTAAAACCATGAATGGAACTTAGTTGATTTAGAAGGAAAAATATTTGATGATTTTCAGTGGCCATGTATTACGGTTTTGAAGGCTTGTAATGCCTTGGTTTTATGAAACAAAGTGATTTTCAAAATGGAAATATAATTGAATTAGTACAAGGATTTTGGAAATGGAAACAAAGTGTTTTATCACTTGAGAAATAGAAATTTCGGTTATGAAAGGAAAATAGAGGTTGTAAGGGTTTGAACCTCAAATTATTTTGGAAGAGGATTGAATTTGAGAATTTATTTTGAATTATAAAGGAAACATTGATGATTTAAAATTTACTAACGTAAAACTCATCCTTTGGGTTTTGGAGCACGCTAGGAAATTTTAAGTGAAAAACATTGATTTAATTCAATGAAATGGTGAATTTGCGGAATATATTACAAAAAGGATTTTCTTGAGTAAGAAAATGTGAAAAATAATGTGAGAAGTCATATTATTTTGAGAAAGGTTGAATTAAAAATTTTGAAATATTGAGGAATATTTTACGTGGTTGTAAAATAGTAAAAAATGATTTATGTAACTTAAAAACGTGATTTTTAACTACGCGATTTGGATAAAAATGTTTAAATATTTTTACGCTATTTGGAAAGCGTCTAAATATTTTTATGTGATTGAGATATTGTAGAAAAATCACTAATGCGATTGAAAAATGATGGAATATTTTTACGTGATTGAGAAAACGATAGAAAATCGCTAAGCGATTTGAAAACTTGCAATAGAAATGTTACAAATTGTGAAAACGTAATGGAAATGTCAACGATTGTGAAAAAGCGACAAAAGTGTTTCGACTATGAAAACACGATAATATGATTTCACCATGGTTTAAGAATAAACTTGTGGATTCTTGTTGGACAAGTGTATGGACACTGTATGAGAAACTGATGAATTTAACAGTAGGATTATTGTTGAAATAGTGTATGGACACTGTATGAGAAAATGATGAATTTTGCCTGTGATTGGCATTGGTGCATTGAACATGCATTAGAAAAGTCCGATGGACTGGATAAGACTATTTGCCTAGGAGAGACGTACACCTCTTGAGTGGGTGCGATATGTGTAGTGTAAGTCACTTGTTGACTTTGGGGGCATCGGGGTGCGGGTTGCCTACAATGGGTAGTTGGTAGCTCTTCTGTACCATGGGTTAGACCGATGCAACGCACCGATGATCCTGACTGAGACACTGTTCTTAATCAAGATCTAGAAAAGACTGTCGTGTATATATTAGATGTGCAAACACATATAAGAATTGTGGCACGTGGTCTGAGGCATGTTGGTACAGACAGATCTTTCGGATCAATTTATCCGACTTGAGTATTAGCTCCATGGAGTAGGAAATTGAGTCTATGTGCACATGCATAATTATTAAGTATTGGTTATGATAATTGAACAATTGAATACTTGGATAATGTTGAGGGCATTATCGTAAATATTGAATAATTATATCTGTGTGATATATTAATTAAGGAATATTGGATGATGATGATGATAAATAATGTTGATGGCATTATTATAATTATCATGTGATTTAAATAATATTAATGGCATGATGATAATTATTATTTATTATATTTGTTGTGATAAATAATAATTGAGGGCATGATTATAATTATTGTATCTATTATGATAAATAATGTTAAGGGTATTATTGTAATTATGGTATGATATATCTGTATGGTGTGTTGTTTGTGTTATCTAATAAACTACCATTTTTATTGGTGTAGGTGATCTCACCTCTTTGTATGCCTATTTTGTACTGTATTTATATTATAAAGATGCTGAACAAGGGATTGATCAAGAGGGTGAAGAGGAGCAGATTCCTGTAGAAGAAGCTGAGTTTTGATCGGATGACATCCCAGTCAAGTTTCTTTGGGTACGTGCGACTACAGTTCCACGGTGAAGCTGGTGCTTAAAGGTTGAGTCCCAATGAGGAGGGACTCATTTATCAGGGACTTTTGACGGTCATCATGAGTAGGATTTTTCATGGTGACTCGTTCTTTTCTGTAACCATATATGTACATATTGAATTTCCATTGTCAATTAGACGGTATTGGGGCGGTAGGTTTCACGTCACAACGGAGATTAGTATTGTGTCGTCTGCTCAGACACCTGTTCGTAGGACTTCGCATCAAGTCGGATTCCTACCTGCTGAGGAGTCTGAGGAGGACCCGACTGAGGGTTCTGCTGTCTAGTCATACTTGGGCAAGTATGCTAGTTTTAAATAATGTCAAATACTTTTGAGAACCTGGTCTGTATCTAAATGATTTTGACAGTACTTATATAATATAAATGATGTAAATTATTTGTGATGATGTTTTAATATTTTATTTTCTTCTAAGTTTATTTTATCGACATCAAGAAATTTTACAACTCGTATTTATGTTACAAACCATATTTTATAATAAAAGGGGTAATTCGGTAATAATAACATTTAAATGTGACATCCTATGGTGGGTGTTACAAGTTGAGTCCATATCGTTGTCATCCCATGCTATGTAGGCTCTTCTCCCTTTCTTTTCCTTGAAAGGTTTCTTCTCAAATTTCTTCATCTTCTTTTGGTAAATTGGACACTCCATTTTCACGTGTCCTGATTTCTCACACTCGTAGCAGGTTGGAGTTGAGGATGTTCCTTCCCCTTTTAGATGAGTTTTCTTTAGAGGAAAAGGCGGTCTTCTTTGGTTCCTCTTTTTCTTGAGAAACTTACTAAATTTTCTTACTATAAAGCTGACGCTTTCTTCATTTAGTTCAAGGTTCTCTGTGCCTTCTTTGCCCTCATCATCATCATCATCGATTGCTGAGGAGGTGGCTTTGAGAGCCAGTCCCTTTTTCTTCTTATTATTTTCTTCACTTTGGCTTAATCTGCTCAGCTCCAATTCATGTTCATAGAGTTTTCCAAAATATGTAGCTAGTGATATTGTTGACAAATCCCATGATTCTGATATGGCTGTCACCTTGGGTTGCCAAATTCTGCTCAGACATCTCAAAACTTTGTTAATCAAATCTTTGTTAAAAAAATTCTTTTTTAATGATGCAATTTGATTAACAATGTGGGTGAACCTCTTTTGCATTTCCTGAATACTTTCTCCTTGGTTCATTCTAAATAATTCATATTCGCGAGTAAGAGAATTGATTCTCGATCTCTTTACTTCACTAGTTCCCTCATGGGTAACTTGTAAAGTGTCCCACATTTCTTTAGCAGTTTTACTATTTGAAATTCTGAAAAATTCATCATACCCCAAACTAATGGTAATGATATTTTTGGCTTTCAAATTATGTTGAACTTTTCTTTTATCCCCATCAGACCAATCACTTCTTGGTGTCTCGGTTTTTACACCATCAATCACTCGTGTAGGTATAAATGCACCATTTTTTACAGCATTTGTAACACCCTCCCTAGGGTATCACATGTCTGACTCCCGACTCATAATCTAAAAAGAAATTCGCATAAAGTTTGAGTTATAAAAGATGGGTTTTAAAATTTCTTTCTTACTGAAACATAAACTTACTGAAATCGATGAGTGATGTTGCTCGTTTATAAGTATTACGAAAATATATTTTAAATCGATTAATATATAATATTGACACAAATTAATATTTAAACAATTTAAAGAGAATCCCCATAAAACTAACAGACTCTTTTTTAACAAGATGCAAACCCTATAACGAGTCCTACTTAATAGCACGGTACAACACTAACGGAAAACTTAGCATACTTATTCCTTCTTGTATCCATCTTGATGCATCGTACATAATTCTATGTCAATACTTTTGTTTGATCAAATCTGGAATAGTCATTCTCGATGTTGTCTCCGAACTCGAAATATCTACCTCCCAGGTATGTTTAAGACAACTCATTCCTTCTCTTTGTTTAATTTTAACAATACAGACACAACAAGACAACATAACAAAGAGGTGAGATCACCAACACCAGTACCAACATGGCAACACAGAGATAACACAAAACAGCAATATCATACAGATAGATCATACCACAATTATGATCATGCCATCAACATTAATCAATTATCATCATCTAAGCATTTATTAATTCAATTATCATAAACAACAATTATGATAATGCCCTCAAAGATTATCATCATCATCATCAAGTATTCAAAACAATTGTCATAACTGCCAATATTCCTCAATTAATATATCACACGGATATAAATGTACTCATATAATGCATGTGCATTTAGACTCAATGTTCCTACTCCATGGAGCTAAACTCTTGGGTTGGAGAAATGATCGAAAAGATCCGGTACCACACATGCCTCATACCACGTGCTATAATCCTCATTTTGATTTTGCACATCCTCATATACACGACAGTCTTTATCGATCTTGAATAAGAATAGTGTCTCGGTCGGGATCATCGGTGTGTTGCATCGGTCTAACCTACAGGAAGAAGCGCGACCAACCACCCGTGTAAGCAACCCGCACCCCGATGCCCCCAAGGTCAATAAGTGACTTACACTACGCATATCGCACCCACTCAAGAGGTGTGTTTCTCCTAGGCAATCAGCCATATCCAAATCATCGGACCATTCCAATGCATGAATAATGCACCAAATACCAATCACAGGTATATCTCATAATTTCTCATATATAGTTTATACAATGCACGAATACATCGTGTCGTCCAACCACAAGGGCCATTCTTTTCAAATTCGTTTGTTCAATTAAATCATATGTCTCAACGCATATATATTTTTTTCAATGCATCTAAAATGCACCACGTGCCAATAACAGGCAAAACTCGTTGTTTTCACAAACAGTGTTCATACACTGGTTTTACAGTAATCATACTATATTTTTTTCAATAACAAAATCATGTTATCATGTTTTCATAGTTATAAAATACTGTCTGTGTTTTCACAATCCCGCAATATTTACATTACGTTTTCACAATTCTAAAACATTTCTATTACGTTTCACAACATCGTAACACTTCATTACATTTTCAAAATAATGTAACACTTCGTGACATTGCACTTTTAAATCACGTATTAATTTTTCAATGTTTTTCTCAATCGCATAAAAATATACGTTTCTCAAATTGTGTAACAATTTTCCACTGTTTTCAAAATCGCGTAACTTAAAAATCATTCTTTTAAGTTGCGTAAATCATTTTCTATCATTCTCAAAATATTTAAAATACTTTCTAAATCTCATAGTAGTTTTCCGCCATTTTCGAAATCACGTAAAAATATTCTCTCATTATTCAAATCATGTAGTGATTTTTCAACAATATTTTAGTCGCAGAAATATTTAAACGCTTTCCAAATCGCGTAGAAATATTTAAACATTTTTCAAATCGTTGTAAAATATTTCTTGTATTTCAAATCGTTTTTAACATATGTAAAATATTTTTCAATATTTTACAATCACGTAAAATATTTCTCATATTCCAAACATTATTTTGGATTTAAATAAATCAATATCATTTTCAACACATTTTTCAAATTGCGTAGGAGTTTAAAATCACGTTTTTAATATACGTAAAACATTTTTCATCACAATTCAGCTTGATTTCATTACAAAAATATTTCTTAACCTTCAAAAATTCCTTTTCAACTTTTCTCAAAATAATATAACTTTGTATTTCATTTTTCACATTTTCTTACTCAAGAAAATCTTTTTCCACATTTCTTTACTCAAGAAATCATTTTCCAAAATATAATCCACAAAAATCACTTTTCCATTGATATAAATCAACGTGTCAAAACTTAATATTTTCTAATGTATTTCAAAACTCGAAAATAAGTTATATGCTAGTAAATTTTCAAAACACCATTATATTCCCCATTTTTCTCAAATCATTTCCAAAATCAGTCTTTTTCAAAATAAATTGAAATTCAAATGTTTTCAACCTCTCTTTGTTTTCCGTTACAAAAATTTCTATTCTCTCAAGTGATAAAACACTCTGATTCCCTTTTCAAATTCCTTGTATTAAATCAAGTTACGTTTCCACTTTGAAAATCACTTTGTTCATAAAAATCAAGGCATTACAAGCCTTCAAAAACGTGGACATAACTATTGAAACCATTAAATATTTTTCCTTCTAAATTGATATGATTTTACACAAACAAAACCATTAAAAATCCTTTACAAAAACCGTGAACACTTGGTCTTTGAAATCAAGTCATTTGTTCATTTTTATTTTTCACTTTCTTTGCAAATCCATTTTCACTTTCTTTACGAATCCTTTTTCACTTTCTTTGTAAATCCTTAAAATCAACATTGCTATTTTCATTTAAAACTCATGTTTAGTCTTAGAAACTTTTTACACAAAATAAATCAATACAAATCCCTTCAAAAATCATGTTCATGTACTCTTTGAAAAATAAATCCTTTGTTTATTTTCCTTGTTTTTCTAAACATCTCATTTCATCATCCATGAAAATATTAATTTGTGAACACCTATCTTGAGGTGTCTTAACCGAAATTCACCATGTTCTAGGAACCAAAAATTAATTCTCTTGTTCTTGAAAAATTTCAACATAAACTCTAATCATGAGTGTCAAAACCGTGACCACTATTCCTTTGGCCATTGGAGCCAAAAATTAATTTCCTTTCCATCATCAAATCATGGCATACACATACATATTTCATCATATATACCATAAGCTACCATAAGCATGCCATAATCAAAAGCAATAAATCATGCAAATCATACAAAGCATGAACAAATAAATCAAACACATAAACACCCACAAATAATTATTATTTTCCTGACACGGGGTAAATAACTCAAAACGATCAAATACGCTGATGGAATAAACAAAATAATTTTACAGTGCACAGAAATTACTAAACAGTAAAATTCTGTTAACTGTTAAAATTATTGTTTAAGAGATAGGAAATTCAGGGTGTTACAGCATCCCACATATCTTGATCAATAGCTTTGATGAAGATTTTGATTCTTTCCTTCCAATATGCATAACCATCCCCATTGAAAAAGGGTGGTCGGTTTATGAAAGATCCCTCTGAAAAACCATTTGAAGAAGTCATGTTCTCTTGAAGCTGGTAAGCTCTTTAAACAAGAGTCTAGCTCTGATACCACTTGTTACCAAGTGGCTCCAGTACTCAAGAGGGGGGTGAATTGAGTATTTAAAACTTTTCGCAAACACTTATAAAACAAACTTTATTGAAGCTATTTCTTAAAAGAATGTGAATGCAGAGAGAGGATAGAAAGCCTTAAGAACAGAAAATAAATAAATAAGCAGTAATAAATAAATTGTAGTAAATAAAAAGATAAAGATGAGAAGAGAAGACATAATATTTATCCTGGTTTAGCCACCAAACCATTTGTGACATACGTCCAGTCCTCGAAACACTATCTGAGATTTTTCACTATCAATACAAGCTTAAACAGGTGCTTGCAACCTTTACAACCAAGAGCACTTTTCACACACAGGAAAACTCTACCCTTGTGCTAAAGCCTCACTTTTCAGGGATACCTCACCCTTACACAAACTTTTGAGGGATGCCTCACTCTCGTTACAATGAAAAAGAAAATAGATGAATAGAAACTCTCATAAAGAGCAAATAATACAATTTGATACACTAAGAAGCTCTCTTAAGGATATCTCAAAGTTTTGGTGAAAAGAGCACATAAAGTACGCGAAAATTGTAAATCATGTATTAGAGCAAGTAAGAATTGATTCAGATAGTTTGGCAGCTTGCTAAGGTAACCCAAGGTTTCTATTTATAGAGTTCTCAAAGAAACTAGCTATTGGAAGAATTAAATCACGTAATTAATAAGAATATGGTTGTTTCTTTCCAAAATTGTAACCCGTGTTTATTCGAATAGCCTTTGGGTTATTCTTCGAATAACACGTTTTGAAAAGTTTTGTAAAAACCAGTTTTGATATAGGTTATTTGAATAACATGTGAGTTATTCAAATAACTTTATTATAAAACATTTTCTACAAAACAGGTCTATTCGAATAACCATTGAGTTATTCGAATAGTTCATTAAAAACACAGATCTTTAAAAACCTTTTATTCGAATAGAAAGTGTGTTATTCGAATGATGGTTTTGAAAACAAATGAGTTCAGGAAATTTAAAACATGTTAATTTGAATAACTCTAGGGTTATTCGAATAACCCTTAACAAAACAGGATTTTGATGACTTGGTTTATTCGAATAAAGAAGACTTTATTCAAATAACCTTGTTTAGAAAACAACTGTAAACAATGTAGAAAGCTTCCACTTGGTTTCCAAAAACATTAAAACTATTTTTATCTTATATTGCAATATTAATGAGATATCCAAAAGAAGCTCCGTACAAACAGACTCTAAGTCCTAAAGCTAATCTTGAAGACCTTAAACTTGGTCTTCTCATTATCTTCATGTTTGTTATCATCAAAACAAATCTTCAATGTTGCATAGTTAATAACAACTCTCTCATGTATTCTTGGCCTACTCAAGTATATATCAACAATCAAGATAATTTTTTATGAAAAAGGTTTCACAAAACTCTAAACTCTCTTAATAATCCTCATTTACTTAGCGACTTCTAATCATCTCCCCATATCACTAGGCAATAATTACACATTTCTTCACTAATCCAAGTCTATCCCAAGCTAAGATCTTTTATTTATTCTTTCATCTCTTGTGAAGTTTGGTGCGAAAATGTCCGAGTTTATGATTCACCACCGACCCGTATTCACAATTTGGAATTTTAGAGAGGAACAAAAAATCAAGCGCAGCATGTGTTTGAGTTTACGACTCACCACTGACTTTTATAAGCTTTTTCCTTTTTTCCATTAACTTTCTTAATTTTCACCACCCGCAAACTTATACTCTTTTATCACTTGGGTGGTGAAAACTCCTTAATTCAATTTTTTTAATTTTCTTAGCTTTGAACTTCCTAGAACCAGCTTCGAAAAGAGTAAAAGAACTATCTAAGATTAGAGGAGAATCCTAGAAAATCATATCATAAATAATGATAATTTCAAGAGCTAATAATTCAAGAAAATAAGCTTTACAATTCAAATTCACTCAATTGACAAATATATACCAAGAGGACATGAATAAAATCAAGAATTTTTTTGACATTCACACTTATCAAAGCTTTACTAAAAAATATTCATTAATGCACTTTGCAATTTGCATCAAATTTAAAAAAAAATGAGCTTATTTCCTTTTTTATTTTTTTTGGCCGACACTATATACATCTCCCTACAAAGGCTCCAAACTCAGGAAGACACTTAAGCCGACTCAAATTAAAAAAAAACAAAATTAAAATAAAAAATTACCACTAATGAAATAATAAAAATTGATACTAATGATATTGATACTAATAAAAATTGCCATTAACAATTAAAGCAAAAATAACACAACAAAAATAAAAACAAAGCCTAGAGTAGTACTCTTCCTAGATACTAATGATATTGATAAAAGCCTAATTTCTTGACAACAGCGCTAAAAACTTAATTGCCCCGTGTGTGATTATGTATTAATTTAGGCAATATTACCGCAAGTACATAGATCAAACAAGTGATAAAGACTGAGCAGAATATCATTCTCACGAGGAATTAGTTTACCATGTACCTATTCTCTAATATTAATACTATTTAGGAAACTAATAATTAAGAGTGATTTAAAGCAATTAAATACACAAAATTATAAAAGACAAAACTCACACAAGAATGCACAAAATTAAGAAGGAAAAGATAGAACAAAGAACACGAATGCAAAACACATTAAGGATGTAAACACATGAAATTAAAACACTAGGGATTTGACTTCACTTAATTCAAAAATATATCATAGACAATAGAGTAGCTTTGAGACCTTCATTTTAATTAATTTCTAGCCATTCAATTGATGGGGAGAATCTCTTAATTAATTAAAACTTGATTTCTTGGTGAGTTAATTCTCTTTAATTATCAAAGCCTAGTCAATTCCTTGATCTAAACTTCAACTCTTAAATGTATGACCTTCACTCTATGGATTCTCATGGAAAATATCACAATTCTTCCACACAACCTATAACCTCTATTCCCAGATGATTATAATTCATGGCACTTATTATTTATAATCTAAGTCATATGTAAACCTTCAGATTCTACATACATCTCACTAGATTAATTTATGAGTGACCAATTCATAAAACTATTAAGAACCATAATAAGCACTCAAATTGAATAGAAAAGAAATTAATTAAAAATTTAATCTTAATACATGTTGATTGAATCAAGTTACATCTTCACCCTAAAAATGCACCAATTTAAATACTCATGACAAAAGAAAAGAAGAGATAGGAAGAGGAAAAAGAATTCATTATGATAGAATCGTAGAAAAGAAACCAAAGCACCTTCAATGATGATTTGATCTCCAACTCCATAAGAGCTCTATGATGACTCCTCCTCCTTTCCTAGGGCTCGTCCCCTCGCTGCCTTTAAGCTTCCAAAACTCTATATTTTTTGTATATTTTCTGAACCAAAAGAGACCTTTTTTTCTAAACTCGTTTTCCCTTTTTATAGAAAAGTTGGCAAGTTTTCGTATCTAATTTGCACGATTTTTATCACCCTCCAGATGGCTGAATCTACCCTCGATCTTAACAGATAATTTGTAGAATTTTCTATTAGCTTTTCAATGTCATAATCGACGCGTCAATCTAATCTCTGTAGCCCAAGATATAGCTACTGAGGAATGATCAGGATGTTGCGGGAACCCAAATTTTACTCCAAATCGAATCTTTTTTAGAATTCTTAGTCAATCTTTAACATAACCCTTATTTAAGATTTTGCATCCAAATAAAACTCTAATTAGCATCTACGAATAGGATAAGAATCCTTCAAATATTTATCATTAGGAATTTCATATTTTTGCACTAAATATGATGATTTATCCTGAAAATTAAAATATGACCAGGTGAAGAGATACTTCTTTAAAAATAAATTAAAAATAAAAAAGCAAAAACTAAATAAAAATCAATTAAAAAATCTAATAAATGAACTCAAAAGATGAGTATCATTTACATTCATCACCATACTTCTCAAGATTACAACTCTCTTAAAGTTTTTGGCTGTGCTTGTTTTGTTCTCCTTCAACCCTATAAGTACACTAAACTTGAGCCCCGAGCACGTCTCTGTTGTTTTTTTGGTTATGGCTCTAAACATAAGGGTTATCACTATTGAGATCCAATCTGTCAACGCATCTATATCTCCGGTCATGTCGTATTCTAGGAAGACACCATGTTCTCCTCACTCTCACAATTCAAGTCCTTCCCTTCTACTTTGACTCCTTTTTTCATTAACCCTTTTGCTGAAATCTTTCCTAGTGATTCTGATGTAAGTTCCTCCAGTGGGCTTCCAGTCACTTCCTATGTTCCAACCACTCCTGATGACGTTGTTCTAGACATGGATCCTACACCTATCATTGCACCATATCTTCCTTCTAAGTGTCCAACTAGGGTAAGAACTCACCCTACCTATCTTCATGATTATCATTATTTTTCTACCATGCTTCACTTACATGAACCTCAATCTTATCAAGAAGCCTTTACAGATCCTCATTGGCAGCATGCTATGCAAGAAGAGTTACAGGCTTTGGAGAACAATAAGACTTGGGACCTTGTTGATTCTCCTTTTGGTAAGGCACTTGTGGGATGTAAATGGATGTTCAAGATCAAGACTCGTTCTGATGGCTCTATTGAGTGCTATAAGGCTCGTTTGGTTGCCAAAGGTCTCACTTAAGAATATGGCATTGATTATAAGGAGACCTTTGCACCTGTTGCTCGCATCATCTCAATTCATACTCTCCTTGCTATTACAGTCACTCAGAAATGGACTTTAAATCAAATGGATGTGAAGAATGTCTTTCTTAATAGTGATTTGGAAGAAGAAGTTTATATATATCTACCTCTTGGTTACACTTGTCCACCAAATAAAGTTTATCATCTTCAAAAGGCTTTATATAGTCTTAAATAAGCTCCTCGAGCCTAGTTTGCTAAGTTCAATTTTACCATCAGTCAGCTTTAATTCTCCTCTAGTTCTTATGATTCAGCACTCTTCATCCATAAAATTGATAGTGACACAGTGTTACTGCTTCTTTATGTTGATGACATGATTATTACAAGTGATGGTACTTCTGGTATTAATGATCTTAAAGCATTTTTAGCTGCAATTTTTAGATGAAGGATCTTGGCCCTCTAGTTATTTTCTAGGCCTTAAGGTTCTTTCCTCTGTTGATGGTATTTATTTGTCCAAAGCTAAATATGTTTCAGATCTTATTTCTCAAGCCAGTCTCTTAGATAGTCGCACTGAGTCCACTCCTCTAGAACCTAATGTCAGGTTTACACCTGTAAATGATATTAT
The DNA here is from genome assembly GCA_029884605.1 of Ormosia emarginata. Taxonomy (NCBI): domain Eukaryota; kingdom Viridiplantae; phylum Streptophyta; class Magnoliopsida; order Fabales; family Fabaceae; genus Ormosia; species Ormosia emarginata. The sequence goes on along the minus strand of JAQQTP010000056.1, from coordinate 4,116,389 downwards.
ACTTGATGATCATACTCTCTATCAGTAGTTGGTTGGCAACTTAATTTATCTTACTATTACTTATCCAGACATTTTATATGCTATTCATCTAGTTAGTCAATTTATGTTAGCTCCACGCACTACTCATTATGCTGTTGTTTTACATATTATCTCATTTGTTTTTTTTTAAATCTTATGTAATTATCTCAAATTTTTTAATCTTTTTATAACATGTGTTCTAAACCGTGATCCGAACCACGTCCAGTGGATTAACTAAGCACACGTCTAACCGGTTGCCATGGACAACCCATCCAAGCACTAATGACATATTGTCGAGACCTAGGTACCACGTAAGTCGGACCGCAACGTCTGGCAATAACATCATGATCACCATATTTGCGCAGTGGGTAAATCCTGAATTATCCATAACTACCAATTATGATCTTATGTAATTATAGTACCTATAATTGCCTCTAACTACTTATAACTACAATATCATTATTCTGATCTTATAGGGATTTCCTACTACAATCAAAGGAGAAAAAACTCTAATTACACTCTTTAAATATCATACTTATTCACCTTCTGCAGGTAACTTGTTGCTTACTGCATAAACCCTTCTTGTGCATAGCCTGACTTGAGCGTTGGAGTCCTTTTGTAGGTACCAACCATCCCCATTGATCTAGCTTCGTTGTTGCTCAAAGAGGAAACCACTGCGTACGTGCCTATCTCAAGTATCAACCACCCCTATTGATCAAGCTCCACTACTACTCATGGAGGAAGCCACAATGTATATACCTATCTCAAGTACACCTAAGTATCCACTACTGAATGTTGGTGCTGTCTGTGGGAATTCATAAACTTCTATTCCCACTCAACCATGGTGAACACAAGACAGAACTCAAGGAGAGAGGCTGCGCAAACCTCTGCAGGCCAAAAGTGAGGACCAATGAAGCACTATCCTCCCCACCCTATTCCACTACCAATTGCTGAAACCTCTACCGCAAGAAACCAGGCACCCAACATTGAACCTCTACACGATGGGCAAGAAACATCACTTTCTAACAAAAGCCCACACCCATTGAGTAAGGTCTCTGCGAGGGAAATCCCAAAATCATAGTGCACCAATGTTTGGGACCTAGGAATGACAATGCAGAAAATGGCGTGTCTAATCTAGAGGGCACAATTCAACTTGATATATCCATAAATCATCTCCTGGACCTAATGCAACGACAAACAGTGATACTTGAATAGTAGTGTCATAAATTGAAAAATCTAGAGCGATCCATGTATAAGGGCCAGAACGGACCTCATCGTGATGACAAAAGGTGGAGCATAGGTAATGATCAAAGGGGAATACCGCATGCTGACGTCCAAATGTCCAATATTGTTAATAACTAATGGAGTAACCCTTTTTTCCTCAACTAATGGAGTAGCCCTTCTTTGCTTGATGATCAGGAGTAGTTGTTCTTTGCTCAACTAATAGAGTTTAGGGTTCCAAAGAACTTCAAGTTTCCCGCTAATTTGGAGCTCTATGACGGGACCACGGACCCTCAGGAGCACGTAGATATTTATATCTTATCTATGCGCTTCCATGGGGGATCCTCATAAATATTGTGTTGTACTTCCCTCATTTCCTAAAAAAGAGGGCCCTTAGATGGTTTGTGACCTTGTCACAGGGATCCATCACCAACTAGTTGGACCTCAGACAATGTTTCTTGCTCCACTATACCACTAGCAAAGAACAACCCAGGTCCATTGAATCTCTTTCCAAGATTCGCTAAGTGCACAACAAGCCCCTTTGCGGATACCTTAAAAGGTTCAATATAACTTGTATCAATATTGAGAACCTCGGTGACAGGATTTCTCTTCACTATGCCAGAAGCAACCTCTGAACTGATTCCTAGTTTTTTGTATCTTTGGTGAAGAAAAATCCAAAAAATATGAAAGAATTTTGACAACGGTCCTTGAAGTATATAAACCTTAAGGAGGTTACTAGGGCCAAGGAGAGCCTAGAGAAAGGTGATCCCTCTCACCAGAAATACAACCAGAACTCCTCACGGCCCCGGAACTCCTCTAAGGATGAATACCCTAGGCCAAATACACTAGCTACACTCCTCTGAACACTCCACACACAACTATTTTGAGGGAAGCGTTGCAGACCGAGTTCTGGGGTATTAAACGGCCACCCCCTCTGAAGAAACATGCACAGAAGGATCGTACCAAACATTGTTTATGGCACAAGAGCTACAACCATGACACTGAAGATTGTTTCCAACTCAGCTACGCTATCGAATCCCTAATTAGGGCAGGACAGTTGGATCAGTACATCATCCATGTCCAAAACAATGGACATCGTGGAGGACGGAGGAAAAGATGACGCAACCCCCAATAGAGCCTATCTCCGCGCCAAAGAAGGACCCAAAGTCATAGGAGAAGATTCCGGAGTCCACCTCACCGTGAGATTGACAATCAATAAGATTAGAACCAGGATGTTCCATCTAATGACAATGAAGACTATCGTACCCAGTCCAAGTGAACCATCAACACTATTGCTGGTGGGTTTTCCAATGGTAGGTCATCCAACGGTGCCCAGAAGAAAGCACTCAAGATGGCAGTTTTGAGTGTCTCCCACTCCACACCCAAGTCATAGGCTAGAGATTGTAAGGAACCTCCCATCACCTTTTCAGATGAGGACTATGGCAAAATTATTCTAGTTTATGATGACCTACTAGTTATCTTAGGAATAATTTCCAATCCTGAGGTCCAGCGCATCTTCGTTGACCAAGTGAGTTTAGCAAATATTATGTTTATAGACTTGTACCAAAAGCTAGAAGTTCCATGCTTAGAGCTGACTCAACATAATAGCGAGCTTACCAGGTTCACTGGAAAAAAGATCACTCTGGCAGGATATTTTAAAACTCACCTAACCCTAGGTAGCACTAAACTCTTCAGAATTGTCCTAGTCAGGTTTATGGTCGTGGACTACCCCTCAGTATATAACATCATCTTGCGCCATCCTACTCTGAATGTCCTTGGCGCCATGGTATCTATTACCCATTTGGCCATGAAATTTCTTACCAAGAATATAGAGGTCATCACGGTCAAAGGGGATCAAATCATGGCACGTAAATGCTATAACGAGAGCCTTAAGATCTGTCAGATGCCTAAGAAGCTAGAAAGCAAAAGCCAACACCTCTAGCCTAATTCTGGACGAAGTTAATATCCTCTTGACCAAGCTTGATGTTCGTGAAGAAATCCAGGGTACCAAATGTAACACCCTCCTTAGGGTATCACATGTCTGACTCCTGACTCATAATTTGAAAAGAAGTTCGCATAAGGTTTGAGTTATAAAATGTGAGTTTTAAAATTTCTTCTTTACTGAAACATAAACTTACTGAAATTCATAAGTATTACTGAAAATATATTTAGTATACAATATTGACACCAATTAATATTTAACAATTTAAAGAGAAATATAACACTAACAGAAAACTCTCTCTTTTTAACAGTAGCAAACCCTATGACGGGTCCTACTTAATAGCACGGTATAACACCAACGATAAAACTTATCATACTTATTTCTTTTTGTATCCCTCTTGATGCATCAGACATCTGTTCCTTGTCAACACTGCACGCTATCGACTTTGGAATAGTCATTCTCTGATGTTGTCTCCGAACTCAGAATATCTACCTCTCGGTATGTCTAAGATAACTCATTCCTTCTACTGTTTAATTTTAACAATACAGACACAATAAGACAACATAACAAAGAGGTGAGATCACCTACACCAATACCAACATACCAGCACAGAGATAACACAAACAACAATATCATACAGGGATATCATACCAGACTTCCAATAATATATTCAATATTAATCAACTATCATCATCCAATCATATATCAATCCAAGTATTCAAAACAGTTGTCATAGCCAATATTCCTCAATTAATATATCATACAGATATAAATGTTCAGATTCATATATGTACACATAGACTCAATTTTTCAAAAACAACTCCATGGATGTTTTCACAATTTCGAGAAGAAAGCTCTGGTTAATTGCCCAGCCTAAGCCCACAGACAATCTCCCAGTCGTTGAAAAGAATCGTGTTCTTATCGGGTATCGTCAATGCGTTGCAACGGACTGCATCGCCAAGTGGCATATGGTCCAGCCTTAGCCCATAGACAGATATCCATTGGTCGACCGCCGCACCTTAACGCCCCCAAGATCCATCATAGATCTCACTATCAATTCTCATTCCCTCTTCAACCAAAAGGGCCAAAATAGCTATTAGCTATACTTTATATAATGCACGAATATATCAGTGCAAGTCCAACCACAAGGGCCAAATCTTTTCAATTTCATTTGTTCAATTTAATCATATGCCTCAATGCATATTTTTCTAATGCATGTATAATGCACCAATGCCAATCACAGGCAAATCTTTCAATGCATGTAAAATCACTAAATGCCAATCACAGTGCAAAACTTGTCATATTCTCATACGATGGATCGGTTCAACAATAATCATACTGTATTTTTAACAGCAAAATCATGTTATCACATTTTTATAGTCATAAAACACTTTCGTCGTGTTTTCACAAAATTGTGCAACATTTCTGTTACATTTTCACAATTCCAAAACGTTTTAGTTATATTTTCACAATACCATAACACTTCTGTTACGTTTTCACAATACAGTAACATTTCTGTTATGTTTTCAAAATACCGCAACTCTTTTGTTGCACTTTTAAACCACATACTAATTTTTCAACATTTTTCTCAATGGCGTAAAAATATACGTTTCTCAAATCGCATAGTATTTTTTTTCACTGTTTCAAAATCGCGTAACTTAAAAATCATTCTTTTAAGTCGCGTAAATCATTTTCCATCATTCTCAAAATATTTAAAACACTTTCCAAATCACATAACGATTTTCCGTCATTTTCATAATCACGTAAAAATATTCCATTACTTTTCAATCGCGTAGTGATTTTTCAACAGTAGTTCAAATCACGTAAAATATTTAAATGTAATTCAAACCACGTAGAAATATTTTAACGTATTTCAAATTGAGTACAAATATTTTACTGTATTTCAAAACATTTTTAAGATACGTAAAATATTTTTCAACATTTTACAATCACGTAAAATATTCCTCAATATTCCAAACATTATTTTGGACTTAAATAAATCAATCATTTTCAACACATTTTTCAAATTGCGTAGCTTAAAAATTACATTTTTAAGATACGTAAAATATTTTTCATCACAATTTCATTACAGAAAATATTTCTTAACCTTCAAAAATTCTTTTTCAACCTTTCTCAAAATAATATGACTTTGTATTTCATTTTTCACATTTCCTTACTCAAGAAAATATTTTTCCGCATTTCTTTACTCAAGAAATCCTTTTCCAAAATATAATCCACAAAAATCACTTTTCCATTGATATAAATCAACGTTTCAAAACTTAACATTTTCTAACATATTTCAAAACTCAAAAATCAGTTATACGTTAGTAAATTTTCAAAATACCATTATATTTCACATTTTTCCCAAATCATTTCCAAAATCAGTCTTTTTCAAAATAAATTGAAATTCAAACGTTTTCAACCTCTCTTTGTTTTCCGTTACGAAAATTTCTATTCTCTCAGGTGATAAAACACTCTGATTCCCTTTCCAAATTCCTTGTATTAAATCAAGTTACGTTTCCACTTTGAAAATCACTTTGTTCATAAAAATCAAGGCATTACAAGCCTTCAAAAACGTGGACATGACTATTGAAACCATCAAATATTTTTTTCCTTCTAAATTGATATGATTTTACACAAACAAAACCATTAAAAATTCTTTAACAAAAACCGTGAACACTTGGTCTTTGAAATCAAGTCATTTGTTCATTTTCATTTTTCACTTTCTTTGCAAATCCATTTTCACATTCTTTACAAATCCTTTTTCACTTTCTTTGCAAATCCTTAAAATCAACATTGCTATTTTCATTTAAAACTCATGTTTAGTAAAACACTTAGAAACTTTTTACACAAAATAAATCAATAAAAATCCTTCTAAAAACGTGTTCATGTACTCTTTGAAAAATAAACCTTTGTTTATTTTCCATGCTTTTCTCATCAATCCAATTTTATTCTTCCATGAAAATATTAATTTGTAAACACCTATGTTGAGGTGTCTTGGCCAAAATACTCAATGTTCTAGGGACCCAAAAATTAATTTCCTTATTCTTGAAAAATTTCAACACGAACCCTAATCATGGGTATCAAAATCATAGCCCCTTCCTTTGGCCATTGGAGCCAAAAATTGATTTCCTTTCTATCATCACATCATGGCATACACATACATATTTCATCATATATATCATAAGCTACCATAAGCATGCCATAATCAAAAGCAATAAATCATGCAAATCATACAAAGCATGAACAAATAAATCAAACACATAAACACCCACAAATAATTACATGACCATGGATATGAATCCTCACATGGATTCACCATCCATCAAATATAAGACCATCTCTCACCACCATACTTGGTTGGTGAGATGGATCTCCCTCTTACCTCTTGAAGATCCTCAAAAACTCTTTGTTTTGCTTCTTTTTCCAAGTCCTTCACCACCAAGGGCTTCTCAAATACAAAACAAAATATATAAAAATTAGTATACTAAGCTTGATTAAGAGGAACCATGAATCAAACATGGTTTAGATCATGAAAATGAGAGAAGAAATGAAGTTTCCTTACACTTCACCATAAATACTCCATAACATGGATCTTAAAGAAAGTCCATGAAGATGAATGATTTAGAGGAAGTCTTCAACATGAAAGTTGTTTAGAATAAGGTAAGGATTCAAGAAATATGGTTGTATGAAATTAAAGAGTGATGGAGGGTACTCTTGGGTGCTTGGCCGAAACATGGAGGAGAAGAGAAATGGAGAGAAATTTTTGAAGTGTTAGCTTCTTGAAATTGACAAAGAAAGACCAAGAATAAGTAATAATGGTGGTCTTCCACTTTGCTACTCTCTTAAGCCACCAAAAATCGTCCCCCCTTTTCATAATGCATTCAATTATTTATCATCATAACTAGCCACCATCTAGAGCATTCTAGGCCATTGATTAATTCAATGGTTAGGATTAAGGTAGACTTTAAGTTAGAAGACTAAATCTAGGCTATTGGATCTTTCTCCTTTAAATTCTAGCCCTTAGATGTGTCTCCAAAATGAAGGGTTAAGATTACTCCTTCAAATTTTACATCCAATGGTCATAAATGGTCTTTGTCACTTTTTAAGACTAAATCTCCACCATAGATTAAATCCAAATCCAATGGTGATAATTGATCCATCTCCACCATTGATTAGATTCAAATCCAATGGTCATAAATGGTCCTAGCCACTTTGCAAGACCAAATCTCCACCCTTGATCAATTCTAAATCCAATGGTTATAAATGGTCATAGCCATTATATTAGACTTATCCTACACCGTTGGTTAAATCGACGATTGATATCAAAGTCTCTAATATTGGACTTGCTTTCTATTGGTCCATCAAGAATTATCATAACCACTAATGTTGACTTAACAGTATAATATTTATTTTTATCAGCTAAACCCCACAAAAATTATATTTACTATATTTTTATTGTTCGATAAATTAAATACAGTACAAAACACAGTACAAGAAATTTTCTAAAACTATCTCTGGATTCAGGTTTAGTAAGATCTCATGTCTCCGTCTAAATAGTACAAATTTTTCTATGCGTAAAAAATTTTTTACTTTGCGGGACCCACCTGGGCCCACGTATGGTCACCTGGGCTCACATACACCCCCTGAACCCACAAATAGTAAAAAATTTTCATAATCATCCACAAAAATCACAAATATTAGAAAACGCACAAATATCAAATCAGATTACGTAAAATAATTAAAACCTAACGGTAAAAAATTAAATTACGTAAAGTTTTCCCCGGCCCGAAAATTTTTATTTTCCTGACATGGAGTAAATCACTCAAAACGATTAAATATGCTGATGGAATAATCAAAATAATTTTACAGTATCCAGAAATTACTAAATAGTAAAATTCTGTTAACTGTCAAAATTACTGTTTACGAGATACGAAATTTTAGGATGTTACACCAGACCCTAGCTAGAGGGTGAACTATAGCCGCTCCAACTTAGTAGCAAGCCAAATTAAGTCACCAAGATTGGAGCAAATTTGGAAGAAGAAGAGACATGCTAACTGACAAGTATACGAAAATGCTCTCTAAATACTCTATTATTGGACTAAAATGTTAAAATGTGAATAGAAATAATTGAAATTATTGTATATTTTTAAATTGAGTTTCTATTTACTTTGAAATATTTTTAAGCAATAATTTATATTTATTTTAATCAATTTAATCTTCACTCAACTTTATTCATTTTGGCTAAGTAGGTAATTTGGTGAGTGAAGAATGCACTTCAAGGAAGAAATAAAGCCTATTGCATGGAGGATCCATGGTCAAACAAGATTGAAGGCACGTGACTAATAGATGTCACATGCTTCCATAATTAAATGAATTAGAAGATGCCACTTTTACTTGTTGAACCCACGACGCAGCTTGGAAGGTAATAAGCAATTGGGTCCAATGGGAGAAAAATGTTACCAAATGGCTTCAGTACTCAAGAAGGAGGTGAGTTGAGTATATAAAAAACTTTTCGCAAATACTTATAAGACAATTTTTATTGAAACTGTTTCTCAAATGAAATGAATAAATAGAGAAGATAAAGAACTTTAAACACAAAATAAACACGTATAAAAATAAAAATAAATTACAAGAAATATGAGAGTTTGAGACAAGAAGAATAAACGCAATATTCATTCTGGTTCAGCCACCAACCACTCGTGGCCTACATCTGGTCCTCGAAAAACTATTCTAGATTTTTCACTATAGCTTCAAGCTTAAACAGGTACCTGCTACCTTAACAAAATAGAGCACTTTTCACACTTAGGGATACCTCACCCTTTGTGTTTTGAGCCTTAACAATCAGGATACCTCACCCTTACAAAAACTTTGAAGGATACCTCACCCTCTTTATAATGAATCAGAATATAGTAGAAGATAAACTCTCAGAAGAGTGAATAATACAAATCGAAACTCTATGAAGCTCTTTAAGGATATCTCAAAATTTTGGCAAAAAAGAGCACAAGAAATATGTAAAAATATGAATCAATAATTAAAGCAAGAAAGAATTGTTTCAGATAGTTGGGCGTGTTTCAAAGATGACCCAAAGTCATGTATTTATAGAGTTATTGAGAAAATAGTTATTGTGGGTAATTAAATCACATATTGATTGCTAAAATAGTCGTTAGTTTCTAAAATAGGAACCTGTGTTTATTAGAATAACCTTTGTGTTATTCGAATAACACATTTTAAAAACCCACGATCAAATTGGTTCAGTAACACATTATTTGAATAACATAATGATTATTCGAATAACTCTTTCAAATTAAGTTTTTTGAAAAACATATTTATTTGAATAACATTCTTGTTATTCGAATAAACCTTTTTTGAAAGCTGTGTACAAAAATGCCTTTATTCAAATAGCATATGCTATTCGAATAACACTTTTTGAAAATAGAAGCGCGCAACTTATTTTAAACTTGTTATTCGAATAACTCTAAGGTTATTCGAATAAGCTTTGATAGAAGCTAATTATTTGATAAAATTTATTCAAATAAAGTAATAAATGAGGCTTTATTCGAATAAAGTTGTTTAAAAAAACATTTTTAAACATTTTTTAAACTGCCAATTTGCTTCCAAAAATTCCCAAAAACCTTTTAATTATTTTTAAAAGCCATTTTGAAATTTTGGATTTATTGAAAATTTTTCTTCCAAAACCAAAGAGTCCAGAAGGCTTCGAACAAAAAAACTCTAAATCCTAAAGCTATTCTTAAAGTTCTTGGACTTGTTCTTCTCATCATCTTCATGTTTGTTATCATTAAAACCAGTTTTCAATGTCACATAGCCAAACATATTCTCCTCCTTTTTTATGATGACAAACTAACATTGAAAAAAAGTTAGTTCAAATAAATTGGAATTCACAAAGTTAAATTTGAGAACTTACTCTCCCTCTTTTTCGTAATAGGTGATTTATATCAGAGATGTGCGCAACTCCCCCTTGCTATTGGAATCCAACATTCATTTTAGTTTTACCTGTCTTGCTTGTCTTTTCTCAAACAACGAAACTCAACAAAGATCTCAAACTTTTTCTTCCCCTTTTGTCATGATAAAAAAGGAGAAAGCCAAAGCAGAAGCACTTAAGTATAGTAATTACATAAGACCAGCAATGTATTTATTGAAGGAAGAAAACATAAGTACTTAAATTCAGGCCCAAACAAAATAAGAGGTAATTCATTCAAAAGTAATTCATTCATAGAATCAAATTGGCCAAGTACATGTTCAATTGCATTAAAAAAACAACCAATACAAAAACAAATATCCTATGCCTATGGAGCTAAAAGTAAGTATCAGGTGGTGGAGGAAGGGAGTTAGGTGCTCGCTCGGACAGAAGAGCTCGTAAGGCTGCCTGTTCGCACTCTACACCTTCTGTCTTATTAAATAGAATATAAAATGTGTTCTCTATATATAGCCCATTGTTGTGTAAGGTTGCCATTAATTGCTCCAGAGTGACTGGACCAACAGCAGGAACAACAGGAGCAACATCAGAAGTGGGGCAGCAGGTGCGCCTTATTGCTCTTCTGCATTGTCTTCCACCTTCATCTTATGTAGTGCGAAGGAATCAAAAACATTATGATGAGACAACTAAGTTGCCTGCTCAGTTTCCAGAATCTGAGGATATTTGCCAAGAAAAGCAGTGATGATCAAGTCGTAGGGTAACTCAGATTTTTCTTTACCATTTGCTTTCATCATATGCTTCATGATGAAGTTGAGCCAATTGATTTGGTATCCTTTTTTTAAGATCCACAACATGAAGATGTCATCCTCACTCAGGTAGGCATAGTTACCTCCTCGAGGGGCGAAGATGTGTGCATATGCATTGTGTAAGAGCCTGTCTTGGCTCTTCATCATACCTCTTTTGACACCCTTTTGTGGTAAGGCCAGGCCAGGTTTCAAAAAATCTTTAATGGCCTATATCTTGTTATACTCTTGGAGAAGTGAGCTGCTATCTTCTTCAATGTTGCGACCAGTTGCTTGCAAACCAAACAATTATAGCTAATCTTGGGGAGTGATCACAATGTGCTGATCACTGACGTCGGAATGAAGATCCTAGCCATCAATTCTTAAGTTGAAAAAGAAGATTTTCACTATATCAGGATAGAGGATAGTCTTGTGAGCACAGAGACATAGCACACCTTGATGATTTAGCAGGTTCAAGAAGTCAAAACCATCTTCATTCTCGAATAAGTTCAAGTAAAGGTACTTCAATTGCATGAGATTATGTTATCAAAAATGAGTAATGAGACGACCCAGTTCACTCTCATTAGAGGAGAGTCTACAAAGATCCAAGGGATTGTTGTAGGGAGCAGTCTTCGTTCGAGCACGTTTTACCCGGGAAGAAGAAGAGACCATGGCTATGGTGTTTGTGAGAGAAAGAACGGTGATGAAGGTACGATGAAGTGAGAGTTTCAGAGAGAGATAATGGTAGAGATAGAGCAAAAAAGGTGGAGGGTGTAGACAGAAATGGTGGAGAGGAGTTTCAGGTTTCTGTAGCACGAATAAAGAGAAATAGAGAAGGAGAAAAGAGAATGAGAAATGAGGAATAAATGAAGGAGAGAGATGCGTTATGGGCATATAAAGAACCCGTGTTTTATTCGAATAATGCCCATGTTATTCGAATAAAATGTGAGGTTACCCAACAGTCATGGCATTCTGCTAGGCATTATTCAAATAACTTTATAATTATTCGAATAACCAGTTTGTAGATTTGGCTTTCTGCTAAGTTTTATTCAAATAACCACCTAGCTATTCAAATAGAACCAGATAGGATACGCCTCTGACAAAAGGTTTTATTCGAATAAATGTTTGCTCATTTGAATAAAAGAAATAACACAGAGAATAAAGAAATTGAATAGAATAAACAAAAAAACACGAAATACAGTTACTGTCTTATTTAAATAAGTTTGGCATTATTCGAATAAAAGACATAAAATACAAAAAAAAATTGAGTTACTGACTTTTGTTATTTGAATAGGAAAAGGTCTATTCAAATAAATCTATCAAGAAAACACCAGTAAACAAGTTCAAAGATACAGATTAAGGAGATGAAATTTACCCAAAGATGGAATACTTGCAAAACAAATTTTAGGATATCTCCGATGCTCAAGTTAGTAATAATTCAATAGTGACAAATCAATGAAAATACAAGCATTCATTTATATGCATGATTGATCAATTATGCCTAATTCTCTTCTAATATAAAATAATGCTTCTTTTGCCAATGGTTTTGTGAAGATATCTGCAAGTTGTTTAGATGTTTCAATAAACTTAAGTATGCAATCTCCTTTTTGTATATGGTCTCTAATGAAGTGGTGCCTTATTTTTCTGTGCTTTGTTCTAGAGTGCAAAATGGGATTTTTAGACAAATTGATTGCACTAGTGTTATCACATCTTATAGAAATGTGATCAAGTTGGAGTCCATAGTTTGTAAATTGTTGCTTCATCTAAAGGATTTGTGCACAACAACTTCTAACTGCAACATATTCATCTTCACCTATAGACAATGTCACACTATTTTGCTTCTTACTATGCTAAGAAACTAAAGAGCTTCTAAGCAAATGACATGTTCCACTAGTACTTTTCTTATCCATTTTGTATCCAGCAAAATCAGAATCAGGATAACCAATTAGGCTACATGAGGCACCCTTGGGGTACCACAGACCCATTCATGAAGTGTATGCAAGGTATTTCATGATTCTGTTTACAACACATATGTGTGATTTTTTAGGATTAACTTGATATCTAGCACACATGCACTCACTAAGCATTATATTTGGCCTACTAGCAGTAAGATAAAGGAGAGATCCAATCATACCTCTATATTTAGTAATTTCAATAGATTTACCTCCTTCATTTTTGTCCAAATAACAAGAAGTGTCCATTGGTGTAGCCATATGCTTGGCATTGTCCATTTTGAATTTTTTTGAGTAGTTCCTTGCAATATTTGGTTTGGCTTATGAGTGTCCCTTCCTTAGTTTACTTGATTTGGAGCCCAAGGAAGAAATTGAGTTCTTTCATCATTGATATCTCAAACTCATTTTGCATGGTTTTAGCAAAATCCTTACAAAGGGCCTCATTTGTAGCACCAAAAATTATATCATCAACATAAACTTTTTCAAGGAGATTATCATGCTTTTTATTTTTGATAAAAAGCAACCAAAAATTATATCATCATACCAAGCTCTACATATCATGTTTTTTAGTTTAAAAACATGGTTGGGTAGTTCATAATTTTCAAAACCTGGAGGTTGTTCAACACACACCTCTTCTTGAATAAAACTATTTAAAAAGTCACTTTTAACATCCATTTGATACAACTTGAAATCTATGATGCAAGCATATGCAAGTAGAATTCTAATAGCTTCTAATCTAGCTACAGGTGCATACGTTTCCTCATAATCTATACCTTCTTCTTAATTATACCATTTAGCTACAAGCCTAACTTAATTTCTAATTATAAATCCAGTTTCATCAAGCTTGTTCCTAGAGACCTATTTAGTGCCTATTACTGAATAATCATTGGGCCTTGGAACCAAATCCCAAACTTGATTTCTTTCAAATTAGTTTAGCTCTTCTTGCATGACTAAGATCCAATGTTCATCATCAAAGGTTTCATTTATGTCTTTAGGCTTAATTTGTGAAACAAAAGCCATATGGTTACATACATTTCTAATTTAGTTTCATGTAGTTACCCCTTTTGATATATCACCTATCACCTTGTCAAGAGGATGATATCTTAAAATTCTCCATTCCTTGGGAAGATCTATGGTTTGTGATTCCTCTTAACTTTCTTCATGCTTTTAGTCTCCTGTCTCCTTGTTGTCCAAAAGGTTCTTGCTAAAATTTCTGCAACATTATCAACAAGATCCTTTCTAGGTTCATTTAGCTTAGTTTCTTCAAAAGCAACAAGAATGGACTCTTCAATGGTCATAATTCTTTTATTATAAATTCTAAAAGCCTTGTTATGATTAGAATAACCCAGAAATATACCTTCATCAGACTTAGCATCAAACTTTCCTAAGTTATCCTTTCCATTATTTAAAACAAAACATTTACATCTAAAAACATGAAAATATGAAACATTTAGCTTCCTTCCTTTGTATAACTCATATGGGATTTTCATTAAAATTGGCCTTATAAAGGCCCTATTCATTAGGTAACAAGCAGTACTTACCACATCAGCCCAGGAATACTTAGGAAGTGTAGCCTCATTGAGCATAGTTCTTGTCATTTCTTCTAAAGATCAATTTTTCCTTCTACAACTCTATTTTGTTGTGGAGTTCTATAGGCAGATAAAGTATGCTCAATACCATGTTCATCATAAAAAGTTTTAAATCATGATTTTCAAACTCACTACCATGATCACTTCTTATGAATGTAATACAAAAACTTTTTTTTTCATTTTGGATAACTTTCACAATTTTCTTAAAAGCTTCAAATGCATCATTTTTTAGAAAAGAAATAATATCCATGTGAATTTAGAAAAATCATCCACAATCACTAGTGCATAGTAACTCCCACCAAAGTTTATAGTTCTAGATGGTCCAAAAAGATCTATGTGCAAAAGTTGTAAAGGTCTAGAAGTTGAAACAATATTTTTACCTTTAAAAGAAACATTTACTTGTTTTTCCTTTTGACATGCATCATATAATTTATCTGTTTCAAATTTGAGCTTGGGTAGTCCAATTACTAGCTCTTTAGAGACCAACTTTCTTAAGTGATTGATGAGCGATGTCGAACTCGCTTCAAAATAGACTAGGATTTACAACTGAATATAGCATAGAGTATAACCTAGGTCATCTCCCAAGGATCAATTTGGATTTCTCAAGCATATTAGAAATTATCAATAGGTAAGGGGTTTTGTTCATCAACAGAAACGAATTCAAACAGTAATTAGAAGAAAATTCAATTATGGAAACACTAATCCAAGGTCATCAATTCAAGTGGCAGAGTTAATCATAGTTCAAAAAGAGTATAATTCTGAATGCATTCACCTCTATTAATTCGAATTCAACTAGATAATCACCTAGAATTTGATCAAGTAAAACAGAATCACAATCGTAATTCTTGAATAAGATTAATTTAGGTACAATTTCGAATTAACATAGATTACCAATCGATGATCTATTCTCCATTAGATTCAGATTAATCAATCCTAATTCTATCTTCAATTTTGAAATCATAATTAGAAATTAATTGAAGAAGGAGAAGAGGAAAGAACACAATTAGAAATCATAATTAAACAAAAGAACTCAAAACTCTAACCACAATCATTGAATTCCTTGGATTGATTGGATCTTTAGCCTTCCATGGCCATCACCATTGGAAAGATGTAGAACCTTTAGAGAAGAGAGAAAACCAAAATAGAGAATATGAAAAGAGAGAAAAATAATTGTTTCTTCAATCTGTAAAACTCAAACAAAAACAATTCAAAAGCTGTTTTTTGTATTCTGCATTAACCTATTTGTAACTGAAAAGTTTTCTAAAATTCCTAATCTACCCCTAGCCCAAATTGTAGCCCTCTGAATAAGCTTTACAGAGACATATAATTTGTCTTATTTGGGCTTAAATTGAGAGAGTTAAGCCCAAATCAGTGAGGGAAGGTCCAAGCTAGTAACAGCAACAATGTCATGACTTTGAGGCTCAATTTCGCCTTGAATCCAGCTGAACTAGAAAAATTACATTAGATGCAAAATTGTGTATCTTCCTCTCAGATTTCAGGGGACACCACGATCATCGAAATATGATATTTGTAGCCCAAGTTATGGCCTATACAAGACAAAAAGGTCAAAATGAGCTAAAATCTGAAAATTAATGAAGTTTTTACAACTAAGCTCAATGATGCCCAATCATCTAAAACTCACCCACAAACATAATATTGGATACAATTATCATCAATTAGGCCAAATATAAAGCAATAATGAATGCCTCAAAATTGATTGATGAAATTCCCCCACACTTGAACTTTTGCACTCCCGGGCAAAATTCAAAATTGAACCAAAAGGGGGTTCATCACAAGAACACAAGATCAACATACTTTCCAATGAGTTGTAAGATTGCTAGGTAGTGATCAAGATTCAAACACCTAAAGTATCAAGGAGTGAAGACAATCATGAATATATCTCTCAACATCTCAAGCAAACAAGAAGACAAATCGAATCAAATGATGAACCAAAAGTGATAAGATCCTCACTAGGCATACTCTACTCTCAAGTGTTTAGGATTGTATTTACACTCAAAGCACCTATGAAAACAAGTACTACCATAAGCTTGACAAGTCTCTAATTTTCACCACTTGAAACACACGCAAATAAAGATCAAAAGGACTTTATTCAAGGTTGTAATGGGGCCAAGGTAAGGGAAGGAACAATATGGATATGGCAAGTTAAGCACCCAAGAGAATAAAAGAGCAATGAGGAGGAACTCAAATGACAAGTAATGCACATTCTCTTACTTTGATCACCTTTCCTTTTGCCTTCGCAACTTTCTTGAATTCATTCTTTTTCTCTTCATTTTTCGATCTTCAATTCATTTTTCAATTCATCCTTCCTTTTCTTTTTCATTTTCTTCTATTTTTTTTTTAACTGTTTCTTTTTTTTTCTTGACCTTGCATGCATATTACACAATTTGTACAACCCCCACACTTGAACTATTAATTGCCTACTACCTACAAGCAAAAGAGCTCCTCAAATGAAATGAACCAATGCTCTCCCATTCCCTAAGGTAAGGTAAAATCATGGTTTTTTACAAAGGCGTACAATGAGCTAAAACAAAGAATAGGTAAATAGGCTCAAGGGGGTAATCAAAGGGAAATGATGCAAGGTTGGCTATTTGGAAAAAGTAGCTAAACAAAGAAAGAATGCCTCAATCATCTCAATACATGCATGTGAACAAGGATCTTCAAAAAGAATCAAGTCAAGTTCTAGAGCACCAACAATCATGAGTGAGATCACACAAGAAAGAAAGGGAATGACATAATGCAATCCATCCATGTATAAGGTCCAAAATCTCACCAAGGACAAACCTATCACAATTGATGCAACACTATGATTCTCAATGCCAACTTGCTAAACCAAAAATGCAAGAAAAATATTTATATCATGTCATGAAACCTCAAACTAAGAATGATGAAATTACTCACAACCTGTACAAACCAAGATATTCAATGAAAAGCATGCAAAATTGATCAAAACAGAAATAAAAGAAACAAAAACAAAATTAGAAAACAGAAACAATAAAATAGAAACAGCAAAATCCAGCCAAAATAGAAAATAGAAACACGTAAAAATAGAAACAACAAAACAAAAAAACAAAAATAGAAAAATAGCAAAAACAGAAACAAAACAATTCCCTCCCCTACACTTAAATCACACATTGTCCTCAATGGAAACACAAAGCAAAAGACAAGTAGACATGTGAAATAAAAGAACAGGGGAAGAGAACACCCTCATCAAGGTGGAAAGATTTGCACTTGGGGAAAGGTGGGCTTTGCCAAGGAGAGCTCCTCTACAGGTGCGGGGCTTGCGAGGCTCTCGAGAAAGGGCATAAGACAGTGGCCATTAACCTTGAAACTCTTGTTGGTGGCTTCATTCGAAATCTCCACTGCACCATAAGGAAAGATGCTAGTGACAACAAAAGGACCATCCCACCTAGAACGGAGCTTACCGGGCATGAGTTTAAGGCGAGAATTGAACAAAAGTGTAACGCCCCTTTTTGGGAGGGAACGTCACATTGTCAAATAAAAGAAAATGTGGAAATTAAACTTTCGAACGATAATTAAGACTCGGTTCAATTAATTAAAAGTTAACTTGCTTGATACTTTAATACGTAGGAAAATGGCAGTATATTTTTTTTTTTTGTTTTGTTAATTTAATAGCACGGAATATGGATAACAGTAAAGAATAAAATAGTACACAATTAGGCCGAATAACATACACTTATATATATATATTAATATAACTATATTTTAAATACAAGCCTGGACATCTCTAAAAAGTAAAACTATACCTACCCCAAGGAATCATGCATATACATCCCCCAGAATTAACAAAATATACAGCCCACCAAAAAGTAATACATCAGGCCCCCAAAATAAAAACCACTGGCAGCCATCAGTAGCTACCAGCAAAATCAATCCCTCAGAGGAGGAGGAACCATATCAGGATCCTCAGCAGGATCCTCCTCTTCTGAGGAAACCTCCATGGGAACCACAGGAGCACGGGACGGAGTCCGAGCGGTGGAATCAAAGGAGTCCTCCCGTGGGGTATAGTAACGATCGCCCCACATCTCATGGATGGGCAAGTAAAACTCCAGTCGCAGGCTGATGTGGCAGGTGAGGACAAGTGCCTCATGACGTCTCCAGGCTAGGGCAATCGACATATCTCCCAAGTAGACGCAGCGATCGAAATTCAAGTTGATATGCCAGCACTCAAGCCCTCCGAGGAAGGTTAGACGCACATCACCAAGAAATCCGCACATACGTGCCACCATCGTCTCAGTAGAAGTTAATCTTGTTCGGGCCAGAAGCCGGGAAAATCGGGATCTTCTGCCTCCTTGCCGTCGTCTTCGATCAATACAGTATACACACATACAACAAGTAATAGAGATACAAGAAAGAGGTAAGACATCCTACCATCATTATCAATTATAGCAGCTAGAAATAGCACGGCGCCACGCGCCCAAATAGCAATTCAGAATATCATATTCAACTAATAAGCAGTAATTCCAATGGTAAGCTAATAAATAGTTCCAGGCATATAGTCATCACAGTAATAACCAAATCAGTCATAGATATGGAAAAATAAATATTAACAATGATAATGTATACCATGACTCACATGCATGCTTTCCCAAATTCCTACTCCATAGAGCTAAACCCAAACAGTCGGAGAGAAAGATCAGGAGACATGTCTGTAACTCGGTTGCCGAGGTCAGTGCTATCAATAAATTTTCTCGTGCACAATCATGGCATTGTATAGACATTCTACACTAGATCACGATATAGGACAGTGTCAACTCCGGATCGTTGGTGCGTTTGCATCGGTTTGCCCCACAGGCAGAGGAGCTACCAACTGCCCCTTGTGAAGGACCCGCACCCCGACGCCCCCGAGGTCATAACATAACCCACACTTGTCTACTCGCACCCGCACTAAGGTGTGTTCAATTTCCTAGGCAACTTGGCCTTACAACAGTCCACAAGGACATTCACAATGCATAAGACACTATGCATGAACATGTATGATCCACAGTCTCATACAATTCCATAACATGCCATATTAGGCCAATATAAGCATCAATATACAAATGGTCACTCACATGGACCCATAACATCATAATATAAAGATCAAGTCAATTGATCGTCATTAGGTTCATTATGAATCCTAACTTAGAATTTGTTTCCCTCTTCAAGGTTCATGTTCAAAATCAATTCTTGTAATCAATTTAATATTCCAAGGCAATTCAATTTCCCATAACTTGCAATTTGTTTAAGCTCTTAGGCCTCACACTTTCATGTTCTTCACTCACTTAGAATTACCTTAAATCTTATGATACTTTTACTCTTAGTCTTTTAAGATTTATGAAGTCTTGATTTTATTAAATTCTTCCAATTCATCAATTAACTATCCCATTACATAGGTTTTTAATCACATAATTGCTTATGCTTCCAACTTACCAAAATCACCTACTTACACCTAAAAATGCCCTAGAAGCCGTGGCCTCACAATGGCTCCAATTTCAAGTCCTTTCAAGTCATCATCTTGCATGCCATTCTCTTAGTTCTTTAAATTGTTCACTTGTTAAATTAGTTCACCAAAAATCCTCATTTCTTGGCCCCAAAACCGTAGCCCTCATAGGAGTTTCCATTCCAAATTTTTCTTCTACTAAATTCTATGTTATCCATTGATTAATTTAAGTCTTATGCAAGTTACAATTTAATCACCAATTCACCTAAAATCCTAGCCTAAAACCGTGAGCCTCCAAGAAGGCTTCTTAAATATTTTCCTCCCATTTTTCATCACAAAATCCAATCCAATATATTTCCAATTACAATCCATCAATCCAAGATCACAATCATCACAAATTTATCTCATAAACATGACAATCGATCAATTTAAAGAATAGCCCTCATTAGGGTTTTTCCACAAATCATATAACCAAGGTTCCTAGATGCTAATAGAGGTTGAGGAGGAGTGTCTTCCTCTTACCTAAGTGAAGAGGACAAGAAGAACACTAAGAATCTTCTTTGAATTTTCGGATTTGCACCCACCAAGAACCCTAAAAATGGTGACTTTGTTAAATCAATACCAATGCTTGAAAAATGAAGCATGGATAACCAACATGAAGACCATAACCACGAAAATGAAAGGAAAGGAAGAATGGTCATGAAACTTACCCAAAAAGCTCAAAGCTTGGAGCTTGGAGAAAATGGTGAAGATGGAGGAATTTCAAGAAACTCCAAGAAGAAAAGATGCTTAGAATGGTGAGAAGATTAAGGAAATGTATTTAGATGTAATTTTTGTGATGGTTGAGGAGAAGAAGAGGGTTGGCCGTGGAGATGGGTAGAGAGAATGGAGAGAAAACCAAAGTGAAGAAGAAGAAGAAGAAGAAGAAGAAGAAGAAGAAGAAGAAGAAGAAGAAGAAGAAGAGAGAGAAAGTGTTTTGATAATTATGGAAATTATGTGATAAATAATAAATGAAATGAAACAATTTCCCCACTCCATGGGATGCTTCCAGCCGTGAAGAGAGAGAAAAGAGAGGGGGAGAGTTGGCTTCCAAGGGAAGCCAAGGGCATTTGGGTCATTGTTTGGTCAAAGCTTCTCAAAGAAGCTTTGATTATTTATCATTAAATTTGAATTAAAGGAGATTGATTAGACATAAAGTGGATTTCATTTGGATAATGTGATAGAATTTTTATTACATGCTATTATCCAATGGATAATAGTTACAGTTGATAGAAGTCAGTATTTTATCAATCTGACAAATAAATTTTTCGCATTATTGATTTATTTTATCTGTTAAGATTTTTCGAAAATTATGAAACATCGTAAACTGTGTCAAGTCTCGGGTTTAGTAAGATCTCCCGTCGACATGTCCATAGTCCAAGGTTCGCGGAGGGAACATCGTGTTTCTCCGATTCTGCTCAGTGCACACGCAAAACGAGAAATATACTAAAATATTCGACGTTTTCGAAAAATTCCCAGGAAATTCTAAAAAATTGCAAATATTATAAAACGACTATTCTTCATATAATTTTCCAATTTTTGAAGCATTACAGTCGTTTTCCCGACTCTGCTCAAGTTTCGTGTAAAACGAGAAATATATTAAAATATTCATCGTTTCCGAAAAATTCCAGAAAAATTCACATAAATCACAAATATTAGAAAATGACTATTGGTGGTGAAATAATTAATTTTCGGAGCGTTACACTGACCTTAGCAATTCTCAGCTCAGTGTGTACGTAAAACGAGGAATATATTAAAATATTCGTCGTTTCCGAAAAATTCCAGAAAAATTCCTAAAAATCAAGAATAATATAAAATGATCATTTATACTTAAATAGATATTTTTCGGGATGTTACAAAAAGCACTTTTTGGCCAATGGAGAACTCCTTTTTAGAAATCATCTTATCATGAAACTGCTTAGTCCTTTCCTTATAGATCTTTCAATTCTCATAAGCCTCCAAGCGAAGTTCCTCCAGTTGTTGCAATTGAAGCTTCCTCTCCGAACTCGCTAGGTCAAATGCTAAGTTGCAACTCTTCATTGCCCAGTATGCACGATGCTCTATCTCCACCGGAAGATGACATGCTTTACCAAAGACAACCCTGAAAGGAGACATCCCTATAGGTGTCTTGTAAGCGATACGATGAGCCCACAGAGCATCTTCTAACCGGTGGCTCCAATCTTTCCTATTCGGCTGCACCATCTTCTCCAAAATCTGCTTGATCTCTCTGTTAGAGATCTCGGCCTACCCGTTAGTTTAGGGCTGATATGCAGTAGACACTTTATGCACGATCCCATACTTTCGAAACAAAGCCTCCAAGGTCCGATTACAGAAATGAGTCCCTTGGTCACTAATGATAGCTCGGGGCACTCCAAACCTGCAAAATATGTTAGACCTGACAAAATCCACAACAACTCGAGCATCATTAGTCCTAGTGGCCTTGGCTTCCACCCATTTAGAAACATAATCAACTGCAAGCACAATATAAGAAAAACCAAAAGAAACAGGGAAAGGGCCCATAAAATCGATACCCCAAACGTCAAAGACCTCGCAGAAAAGAATGGGTTGCTGGGGCATCTCCTGCCTGCGCGTAATGGCCACTCCTGCTCTCTAGCACTGCTCACAAGTACTGAAAACCTGATATGCATCTGTGAAAATGGTAGGCTAGTAGAATCCAGAATCCAGCACCTTCCTAGCGGTCCGCTGTGGTCCAAAGTGTCCTCCAACTAGAGAGGCATGATAGAAATGACGAACTGACTGGATCTCATGGTCAGGTATGCATCTGCGAATCACCTGGTCACTACAAAATTTCCACAAATATGGATCATCCCACACATAGTATTTAGCATCACTCTTAAGCTTAGCTTTCTGTGATCTAGATGCATGAGGGAGAAAAACATATGCAACCAAGTAATTAACTAAATCAGCAAACTAAGGGGAAAATGGGGTATCATGTAGCTACATGAGCTGCTCATCTGGAAAATCATCTCTGATAGGAGAAGGGTCAACAGCTCTTTCGATCATGCTAAAATGATCTGCCACCAAATTTTCTGCGCCACTCCTATCTCTAATCTCCAAATCGAACTCCTGGAGAAGCAGCATCCATCTGATCAACCTCGGCTTCGATTCTGCCTTCTTTAATAGGAACTTTAAACTGCATGATTAGTAAAGACAACCACTCTAGAGCCAAGCAAATATGATCTAAACTTATCAAGTGCAAATACAATGGCAAGCAACTCTTTCTCAGTGGTAGTATAGTTAGCCTGTGCAGCATCTAAAGTCCGAGAAGCATATGAAATGACATGAAGTAATCTGCCAACTCTCTGTGCAAGGATAGCTCCCAATGCATAGTTAGATGCATCACACATGAGTTCAAAAGGAAGTGTCCACTCAGGTGGCTGAATGATGAGAGTGGTGGTCAAAGCTCTTTTGAGGCAATCAAAAGCTTCTCTACACCTGTCATCAAAATAAAAAACAACATCTTTCTGCAACAAGTTGGACAGTGGAAGGGCTTTTTTACTGAAATCTTGAATGAACCGCTTGTAGAAACCTGTATGGCCAAGAAAAGAACGAACCTCTCGCACGCAAGAGAGGTAAGGTAACTGGGAAATAACATCAATTTTAGCATGATCTACTTCTATACCCTTCTAAGAGATGATATGGCCTAAGACTATGCCTTGGTCCACCGTAAAATGACACTTCTCATAATTAAGAACAAGGTTAGTCTCAATGCATCTATGCAAAACTCTATCCAAACTATTCAAGCATGCATCAAAGGAGGAACCATAAACAGTAAAATCATCCATAAACACCTCAATGCAATCCTCTAAAAAATCTGTAAAGATACTTACCATGCATCGCTGGAAAGTTCCAAAAGCATTGCATAAGCCGAAAAGCATCCTTCTGTAGGCAAAAGTGCTAAAGGGGCAGGTGAAGGTGGTCTTCTCCTGGTCTTCTGGGGCTATATAGATCTGGAAGTACCCCGAAAAGCCATCAAGAAAGCAGTAGAAAGACTTTCCAGCCAATCGCTCAAGCATCTGATCGATAAAGGGCAAAGGAAAATAATCCTTTCTTGTCACTTGGTTGAGCCGCCTGTAATCAATACAAACTCTCCAGCTACTCTGCACTCTAGTAGCAATCAGCTCATCTCGATTATTCTTCACTACTGTGATTCCTGATTTCTTTGGAACCACTTGAACTGGACTCACCCAAGCACTATCTGATATAGGATAGATGATTCCAGCTTGCAGAAGTTTGGTTACCTCCTTCTTTACCACATCTAAGATCAAAGGGTTGAGACGCCTCTGTGGTTGTCTCACTGGCTTAGCACCATCCTCAAGTAGTATTCTGTGCATGCACATGGAAGGACTAATGCTAGAAATGTCAGCCGATAGCTTTCTTATGCTTTCTCAATATTTGCAGCAACCTCTCCTCTTGTTCAACATGGAGGGCAGTAGAAATGAACACTGGCAGCTTCTTATCCTCCTCTAAGTGTGCATACTTAAGGTGCTCTGGGAGTGGCTTAAGCTCCAGTGTAGGTGGCTGCACTACAGATGGAAGGCTCTTAGTGGTAGGAGTTGTGCTTACAACCTGCAATCCAACAATATTCTGACTCCATTAAATTTAGCACCACCATTTAACTATTTAGAACCCATACAATCTGTATCAAAATCACCATGTAAACAAGATGCAATCTCAGTACAAACACTGCACATTTCTGAACCAGTACAGGTAGCACATGTGTAGGTGTCAACAAAATTAGAAAAGAATGGAAAATCAGCAGCAAAGAGCTCAGACAGGTTATCATCAACCACATCAGCCAACAAATCTATATGGAAAACAGAATGTTCTTCCAAGGGATGTTTCATGGCATCCAAGATGTTAAATCGAACCACACTATCTCCAAACTCCATGGAAAGAGTGTCTGCATGGACATCAATCTTGGTTCTGGCAGTTTTGAGGAAAGGTCTGCCAAGAATGATGGGAGCTTTGCTGGATTCAGATTCTCCATCCATATCCAAAATGTAGAAGTCTGCAGGAAAGATCAGTTCATTAACTCTAACAAGGACATCTTCAATGAGTCCAGCAGGGTATGCATTACTCCTGTTTGCCAACTGGATGATAACTCTTGTATTCTGCAAAGGTCCAAGGGCAAGAGATTGAAACACAGACATAGGCATAACATTAATTGCAGCACCTAAATCCAACATGTCATTTTCGAATTTGTTGTTGCCTATGGTGCATGGGATGGTAAAAATCCCTGGATCTTTGCATTTTGGGGGCATTGTAAGCTGAATAAGTGCAAACACATTTCTCCCCATACTGATCTTCTCATTTCCCTTTAGTCTCCTTCTGTGAGTGCACAAGTCCTTAAGAAACTTGGCATATCTTGGAATTTGCTTGATTGCTTCAATGAGAGGAATGTTTACCTCAACCTTCCTAAATGTTTCCAAGATCTCCCTATCTATGTCAGTCTCAAAAGTCTTCTTAAGCTGTATGACCCTCTGAGGGAATGGTAGTGAGATGGATTTTTCCTGCTCATCAATAACTATAGGAGTGGGGACAGAATCTGTTTTCTTATTTTTGCTGCTACATGGAATTTCTTGTATGGCTTGCTGCTCCTTAGTCTCCTTATCTAATCTATGTTGCAACCTACAATCTGGTGCATCAATAGTCTTACCAGATCTTAGAGTGATGGCACTCACATTTCTTGGATTCACCACAGTTTGTGCAGGCAACTTGTCAGAATCTTGTGACTGCAATTGATTCATGGAGCTGGCAAGTTGTCTAATCTGATTCTCCAAATTCTGAATGGTAGCTTCTGTTCTCTGCTGGAACTGCAAGTTATTCACTGCCATCTGTTTCATCAACTCCTCTAAGGTTGGCTCAGATTTAGGAGGTGCTGCATTATTTGGCTGCTGCATGAAAGGTGCCTGATATAGTCTACTGGATCCTGCAGTGGACTGGAAGGGTAGCTGCTACTACTGCCTAAATTGAATAGGGGCAGGCTGTGTAGAATTATTTCCCCACCTCAGATTGGGATGATTTCTCCAGCCTGAGTTATATTTGTTAGAGGACAAATCATAACTCTGTTGCTGCTGCTGAGGCTGCTGAGGCCTGTTATTATAGATGTTTGCTACATAGGCCTATGGAGTACCATTAGTGTCAACCTCTTGTAGTGTAGGATAGGCATCTGTGGGATGATCAGCAGAAATGCAGATGCCACACACTCTGGCAGGAGCTACTGCAGTAGGTTGTTGTTGAGTCACAGCCAATTGCCTCACCAAGGATGCAAGGTCATCAATTTTGCTTTCCAATTTCGTGTGATCTACAGCATAAGTTGCCTCAATTTCGTGGACACCTCTAGTCAATACCACTGAGTTACTTCTAGTGCCAAACTGTTGAGAATTAGTGGCCATATTCTCAATTAGTTCTCTTGCAGCTATAGGAGTTTTGTCTACCAATGCTCCTCCACTAGTAGCATCAATCATGCTCCTATCCATAGGCAGCAGACCTTCATAAAAATACTGGATCTGTAACTGGTCACTAATCTGATGGTGAGGATAGCTTGCACACATCTTCTTGAATCTTTCCCAGTATTCAGATAATGGTTCTCTGTCAAACTGCTTGATGCCACATATTTCTTTTCGGATTGAGGCAGCCCTTGAGGCAAGAAAGAATTTCTCCAAAAACAGCCTCTTAAGATCATTCCAGCTAATGACAGATCTCGGATGCAAAAAATACAGCCAGTCCTTAGCAGCATCTTGTAATGAAAAAGGGAATGCTCTGAGTTTGATGTGATCTTCTAAAATGCCTTGAGGCTTCATGGTAGAACACACAATGTGGAACAGATGCTTATGAGGATCGTCTCCTGCATGACCATTGAACTCAGGCAGCAAATGAATCAATCCAGATTTAAGTTCAAATGGGACATCAACATCAGGATACTGAATGCATAAAGACTGATATGTAACATCAGGGGCAGCCAGCTCCTTCAAGGTTCTATTATCCATAATATCAGTATTCTCAGTAGAATCAGAATGAAAAGATGGATCAATGACAAAATGTGCAGAATCAAAAAATTCAGAAACAGAATCACTAGTATGATAACTATGTGAAGAATCACTAGACACAGCAAGTGTAGAATCACTACTTCCTATATGCTCATCAAGTGCAGAATCAAATCTATTGAACCTATGCAAAAAATGAAAAGTCCTATCTATGTCAGGATCAAAATGATGCAATATACCAGGATTGGACCTAGTCACATAACATGCAAAACTCAAAGACTCAAAACAAGCAAAATTGAGTAACCAACACTAAAAATGCACCAAAATAAATCTAAATGACCTATCAAATGATTTTTAAAAATTATGGGACCACCACACACTAAAAACTACACAAAAATAGAACTAAAAAATACAATAAAAAATCTTCAAAAAATGAAAAAGTGGTCTAAATGAAGGATTTAGGGCAAACCAAGGTGTTAAAGGTCATTTTCCTTCAACCCACCAATTTTTAGCTTATTCTGAGCATGTTTACCCACTCAAAAATTACAAAAATGCCATTGTCTCACCTAAATTTGCTCAAAAACCCTACCAAACGATGGATTTTGACCAAATTATGCAGGAAAGATCCTTTTAGGATTACTTTGCTTAGAATGATGGTTTACCTTTGGGGA
Source organism: Ormosia emarginata (assembly GCA_029884605.1). Taxonomy (NCBI): domain Eukaryota; kingdom Viridiplantae; phylum Streptophyta; class Magnoliopsida; order Fabales; family Fabaceae; genus Ormosia; species Ormosia emarginata. Next base: position 4,088,767 of record JAQQTP010000056.1, on the reverse strand, counting down.
CCAACTTTCAGCTCAAGACTCCATCACAACACCAAATGATTTCTACTAGTGCCTTTTTAAGATGCAAGAAAATGGAAACCAAGTGAATGTGAAGGATGAAACTGAAGGTGAAACTCAAGTGAAGATGAGCAACTTGCAAATATCAACAAGGATGGTAAAAGGATAGTCAATAGCAACAAAATGACATGCAATAACAGAATGCAGCGCAGGAACTTCAATGGAACAGTAACTGCCTCAGGAAAAATGCAGCAAAACAGGTTATGCAGAATAGCAGGTTATGCAGCAGATGAAGGTGTTATTCATGCAACAGAAGTATCAATTGTGTGGTGTGAAGCAATGCACAATCACAGGAGTCATGGAATGCAAGAAAATCTAATGTAACAGTAACAATGATAGTAAAACAAAAATTATGCAGCAGATGAAACAAGAGCCAATGGAACAGTGATTAGTGCATCAAAGTGCAATGCAGTAGGCAGGCACAAAATGTGAATTATGCAATGAATTCATACAAAATCCAATGCAACAGTAAACTAATACAGAATGCAGCAGGATGCAGAATCAATAGCAGAAAACGATTATGCAGAATTAGTAGCAGAAAAACAGAAACAACAGAATGCACTTAAGGATTTCCAGCAAAGTTGATCACGAATACACATGAATTAGAACTATTAGGAACTCCTAATAAACCTAAGAAACCGAAAATAGATCCCCGGCAACGGCGCCAAATTTTGATGAGCGATGTCGTACTCGCTTCAAAATAGACTAGGATTTACAATTGAATATAGCATAGTGTATAACCTAGGTCATCTCCTAAGGATCAATTCAGATTTCTCAAGCATATTAGAAATTATCAATAGGTAGGGGGTTTTGTTCATCAACAGAAAACGAATTCAAACAGTAATTAGAGGAAAATTCAATTATGGAAACACCAATCCAAGGTCATCAATTCAAGTGGCAGAGTTAATCATAGTTCAAAAAAAGTATAATTCTGAATGCATTCACCTCTGTTAATTTGAATTTAACTAGATAATCACCTAGAATTTGATCAAGTAAAACAGAATCACAATCGCAATTCTTGATTAAGATTGATTTAGGTACAATTTTGAATTAACATAGATTACCAATTGATGATCTATTCTCCATTAGATTCAAATTAATCAATCCTAATTCTATCTTCAATTTCGAAATCATAATCAGAAATCAATTGAAGAAGGAGAAGAGAAAAGAACACAATCAGAAATCATAATTAAACAAAAGAACTCAAAACTCTAACCACAATCATTGAATTCCTTGGATTGATTGGATCTTTAGCCTTCCATGGCCATCACCATTGGAAAGATACAGAACCTTCAGAGAAGAGAGAAAACAAAAATATAGAATATGAAAAGAGAGAAAAATAATTGTTTCTTCAATCTGTAAAACTCAAACAAAAACAATTCAAAAGCTATTTTTCGTATTCTGCCTTGACCTATTTGTAACTGAAAAGTCTTCTAAAATTTCTAATCTACCCCTGGCCCAAATTGCAACCCTCTGAATAAGCTTTACAGAGACATATAATTTGTCTTATTTGGGCTTAAATTGAGAGAGGTAAGCCCAAATCAGTGAGGGAAGGTCCAAGCTAGTAACAGCAACAACATCTTGACTTTGAGGCTTAATTTCTCCTTGAATCCAGCTGAACTAGAAAAATTACATTAGACGTAAAATTGTGTATATTCCTCTCAGCTTTCAAGGGACACTATGATCATCCAAATACGATATTTGTAGCCCAAGTTATGGCCTATACAAGACAGAAAGGTCAAAATGAGCTAAAATCCAAAAATTAATGAAGTTTTTACAACTAAGCTCAATGAGGCCCAATCATCTAAAACTCACCCACAAACATAATATTGGATACAATTATCATCAATTAGGCCAAATATAAAGCAATAATGAATGCCTCAAAATTGATTGATTAGTGATCCATGTGAATGTGCAATTCTTCTATGCCATAACCATGAATCATCTTCCTTACTTAAAAAGTATTTTGAATCACTTGAAGATATATCATCATAGCTAATCATATAAATATTATTAGCTCTATGATTAACAAACTTAACATGCTTATCAATTTTACCTTCAATTATGCAATAATTAGAATCAAATATTACTCTATTTTCTTTATCACATAATTGACTAATACTAAGCAAGTTATGTTTAAGCCCTTCAACAACCAATACATTATCAATAGAAGAATTAGGACTTTTACCGACTTTGTCAATTTCAAGAATCTTTCCTTTGTTGTTATCTCCATAAGTTACATGTTTGTGAGTCTTGGGAACAAGAAATGAGAACTTGGAGTCATTTTCGGTCATGTGCTTGGAACAATCACTATCAAGGTATCAATTTGAGCTCTCGGCCTTCAAGCACACTTACAACACATATTCAATTTTTAACTTTTGGTACCCAAATTTTCTTGGGTCCTTGTATGTTAGCTTTGGGTATAGTATCCTTAGGAACCCAAACCATTTTAGTCACAATTTTCGTGTTGATGTTTTTCCTTGCGTTACATGTTGATGCACTATTTCCTTTCTTCCCACAATAAAAACATTTAATAAAAGGACTACTTGAAGTACTTGAATGAATAAAGAGATTTTTATAAAAAATTTGCTAATTTTTAGGATTATACCATATCCCAGCTTTTGAAAAGCAACCCTTTGTTTTCTTAGTAAAATATTCAAATTATCTATACCGAAAGTAAATTTTGAAAGGATATTTTTTAAGTTCCTAATTTGTTTTTCAAAAGTTTTACAAGATAAGCAAGATGAAGATGTAGAAGCAAGTGAAGAACAAGTTGTGTAAGAAGAATTAGTATCAATTAATTCTAATGTCTCATTTTCAATTTTTAGTTTTTCAATTTCTTTATTTAAAATAAGAAATTGGTTTTCCGAAGAAGAAATTGTTTTCTTAGATGAAGAAATTGATTTTGTGAGCCTTAGTGATTCATCATGCAGTTCCTCGAAAGCATCTTGTAATTTATTATAAGAAGAAGATAAGTCAAGGTTAGAAGTTACCTCTGTGTCACTTTCTTGTTCTTCTTTTTCTTTAGCCATAAGACATAGGTGGGCTTCCTCACTATCTGAGTTGTCTGTGGAGTCCATGTCATTGTCATCCCATGCTATCTAGGCCCCTCTCCCTTTTCTTTCCTTGAAGGGTTTCTTTTCAAATATCTCCATCTTCTTTTAGTAAATTGGGCACTCCATCTTTATGTGTCCCAATTTCCCACACTCGTAGCAAGTTAGAGTTGATGATGCTCCTTATCCTTTGTGATAAATCTTCTTTGGAGGGAAAGATGGTCTTCTTTGAGTTCCCTTTTTCCTAAGAAATTTTCTAAACTTTCTTACCAGAAGACTGAGATTTTCTTCATTTTACTCAAGGTTCTCTATGTCTTCTCTATCATCTTCATCATCATCATCAATTACAGAAGAAGTAGCCTTGAGAGCAATTCCTTTCATTTTCTTATCATTTTTTTCACTTTGATCAAAGCATGTTTAGCTTCAACTCATGTTCTTGAAGCTTCCCAAAGAGAGTAGTTAGAGTCATTATTGATAAATTTCTTGATTCAGAAATAGTTGTTACCTTGGGTTGCCAAATCCTACTCAAACATCTCAACACTTTTTAATACAATCTTCATTAGAAAAATTATTTCCTAATGAAGCTGAAGATTTACAATGTGAGTGAACTTCTTTTGTATTTCTTGAATGTTCTCTCCTTGGTTCATTCTAAACAGTTTATATTCACGAGTTAGAGAATTGATTCTCGACCCATTTACTTCACTAGTACCCTTATGGGTAACTTGTAAAGTGTCTCATATTTCTTGGAAAGTTTTATTGTTTGAAATTCTGAAATATTCATCATACTCCAAAGTTGTGGTAATGATGTTTTTCCTCATCAGTCCATTCACTTCTTGGTGTTTCAATTTTTACACCATTAACAACATGTGTGGGATAAGAAGAATAAATTATAGGAAATATAAGAGTTTGAGATAAGAAGAATAAGTACTTTATCCTAGTTGAGCCACCAACCGCTTATGGCCTACGTCCAATCCTCGAAAAAATATTTGAGATTTTTCACTATAGCTTCAAGCTTAAACAGGTGCCTGCTACCTTTACAAAACAAAGCACTCTTCACACCTGAGGATACTTCACCCTTTGTGTTTTTAGCCTCAACAGTCAGAGATACCTCAACCTTACAAAAACTTTGAGGGATACTTCACCCTCTTTACAATGAATCAGAATATAGTAGAACAAAAACTCTCAGAAGAGTGAATAATACAAATCGAATCTCTATGAAGCTCTTTAAGGATATCTCAAAATTTTGACAAAAACGAGCACAAGAAATATGTAAAAATATGAATCATGAGTTAAAGCAAGACAGAATTGTTTCAAATAGTTGGGTGTGTTTCAAAGATGACTCAAAGTCATGTATTTATAAAGTTATTGAGAAAATAGTCGTTGTGGGTAATTAAATCACATATTGATTTCTAAAATAGCGGTTAGTTTCTAAAACAAGAACCCGTCTTTATCCGAATAACCTTTATGTTATTCAAATAACACATTTTAAAAACCCAAAAGCAAACTGGTTTTGTAACACGTTATTCATATAACATAATAGTTATTCGAATAAATCTTTCAAATGAAGTTTTCAGAAAAACATATTTATTCGAATGTTATTCGAATAAATTTTTTTTGAAAGCTGCGTATAGAAATGCCTTTATACGAATAGCATAAGTGTTATTTGAATAATACTTTATGAAAACAGAAGCGCGTAGCTTATTTTAAACATGTTATTTAAATAACTCTAAGCTTATTCGAATAAGCTTTGATAGAAAACTAATTATTTGATTAAGTTTATTCGAATAAAGGAGGCTTTATTCGAATAAAGCTATTTAAAAAAACATTTTTTTAACATTTTTGAAACTGTCAATTTGCTTCCAAAAATTCCCAAAAACCTTTTAATTATTTTCAAAAGCCATTTTGAAATTTTGGATTTATTGACAAATTTTCTTCCAAAACCAAAGAGATATCCAGAGGACTTCGAACAAAAAGACTCTAAGTCCTAAAACTATTCTTGAAGTTCTTGGACTTGGTCTTTCCATCATCTTCAAGTTTATTATCATCAGAATCAGTCTTCAGTGTCACATAGCCAAACACAAAAAAGAATCCAAGTGCAATTGTACTAGCACTTTGGCTGTGCAGTGAGAAAGTTATAAATTGAGAGAATTGAGAATTAGTAGCGAGGTACTGTGCGCTGCACAGAAGAATAGGGAAGGCAAAAACGTGTAGCGCAACGTGGAAGGAAAATTCCAGATTATGTCCAATGGAGAATATTAGTGAGATGATTTTTTGAAATTTTAATCTCATTATGTTTTACTAAATTCTATGTACTAAGAGAATGATGAAACCTTGATTATTTTGGCATTATTATGTTGAATTATTTTTACCTAATTTTAATATTTAATGCTTATTGATTTTATTTTCCCATCAGATTATATGAATGAATTTTAAGATAAGTTCAGTTATATTTTTCTTATGCTTTGTAATTTATTTGTATTATCTGAATGTTAGTGGTAATTGTTGGATATCAATTGTGATTTTTTATTATGGATACATTTGATGGTTTGATAATTACTATTAATTAGGGAAATTTTATCATATATGTGATTATTATTTTTAATGCTTTATTGATATATTTTCCATGAGCACATGCTTGCCGCTTGATGTTCATAAGTTAAATTATTTGAGTATAATAACTTGACATAGTTAATGGTAAAATAAATCTTGGTGGATTCTAAATCTTAGTCATCTTACATTTGGTATAAATCCCAATTTGCTTTACTTTGTTTTACTTTAATTTACATTTAAATTAATATTTATTTATTTTTAATCATTCGATATTTTTCTTTAGTTTCTTTAGTTATTTTTAATCATTTGGTAATTACACCCACGTTATTCTTTGGGCATAATCAAATTTTGATGTCATTGCCGAAGAGATGGTAGAAGAATTGCTAATCAAAATTTTCATTTCAACTGTTTGTAAGGTGGTAACTTCGTTCTCTCTTTTATCTTGTTGCATCTTTATTTTCTTTTCTTTTCTTTTTGTAGTTTTTTTTAATTTAATTTAATTTTTTATTTTTTATTTTATTTTTTTATTATTTTTTTTTTAGTGTTACATTTTTCTCTACCTTACATGAATAGGTATAGAGACGCCTTGGGTCGATCTGTTTGTAGACCTATGTTAGAGTCAGAGTCTAATTTTTCTATTCATTTATTTGATACTTCTTTTAATTCTAAGGAAATGAGCGAACACGAAGATCAACCCAGTAGGACCCTTTAGGATTACCTCTACCCTACACGCACAACCACATCATCATGCATCTTATTTCTAGCTAATATTCCTCGACTGGATTTTAAAATAGGGACGATAAAGTTACTCTCTACTTTTCATGGCTTGGAAAATGAAAATTCATATTTGCACATTAGGGAATTTGAGGAAGTAGTTGCGACTTTTCATAGTCAAAATGTAACTAATGACGTTATGAGACTTAAGTTCTTTCCTTTCTCTTTGAAGGATAGAGCTAAGAGTTAGCTATACTCGCTGAGACTATGATCTATTGGGTCATGGAATGAGATGACTTAGGCCTTCTTCAATAAACACTTTCCGCAACGTAAGACCAATGCTTTAAAATGACGAATCTCCACCTTTGCACAAAAGGATAATAAGAATTCGTATCAATCTTATGAGAGATTTAAGGAGTTGTTGAGTATGTATCCTCATCATGGGTATGAGAATTGTCGCTTAGTGAGCTATTTTTATGAGGGACTTACATCTAGAGAACTCAAATTTGTGGAGATGATGTGTAATGGTGAGTTCTTATAGAAAGATCCTGATAAGGCCATAGAATACCTTAATGAGCTTGTTGAAAAAGCTCACACTTGAATTGGACCTAGTGCTACTAAGAGCACAAATAGGTCACGACCTATAAGAAACCCAAATGGTGGTGGAATTTACCATCTCAGGGGAGAGGATAACCTAAAGCCTAAAGTTGAGGAGCTCACTAGGGAGCTAGAGATGTTAAAGACTAAGGACTTAAAGCCAACACTTGTGATTAATCATGCAGAGTCTTTTAAACTATGTTTTATGTGTGACAGGGTAGATTATCCCGCCCAAAAGTGTCCTACATTTACTAAGATGAGAGGGATATACGAGAAACAATGTAATGCCTTAAGTATGTACAAGAAGTCTTTTACACCTTTCTCTGATACATATAATCCGAGGTGGCGCAATCACCCCAATTTTAGTTGGAAGTCTAAAAACTAGCTGCTTGCACAACCCCCTAAATCATATCTTGCACCATATCATGCACCTTCACCTTCTAGGAGTCTTTTAGAAGAAAATTTGAATTCTTTTATTGAGGCATAAGGTAAGACTAACTAAAAGATTGAATCTTTGATTACACAAGTTGTTGAAGAAAGAAAGGAGATAAAGAGCTAAGTGTCGAAATTGATGAACTCCTTGAGTGTGAATGAGTGAGGTAAGTTCCCTTCTCAAGCTCAGTTCGCACCCTATGGTCAACACATGGTGCAAGAGAAGTTGAAGGATGTGAATGTCATTGTGACACGAAGTGGTACATCATTACACATCCTAAAAACAAACAACTCAGAGGATGTAGACAAGAATTAGGATAGTAGTAATGCTGAGTTGCCCAAGGAACTTGAGGTGACAAAGAATCCTGTTAAGGTATCATTCCCTCAAGCTTTAAAATCAAGCAAGCAAATTCTGGATCCTAATAATGAAATCCTTGAGAATCTAAGGCAGGAAAAAATCAATCTTCCTCTTTTGCATGTGATTAAACAAGTTCCCACTTGTGCAAAATTTCTCAAAGATTTATGTATAGTTAAGAGGAAGCACCATTTGAAGAAGACAGCATTCATGACAGAACAAGTTAGTGCTTTAATTGAGCAGTGAATTCCTCCCAACTACAATGATCCTGGTTGTCCAACCATTGCATACAGCATTGGAAATCATGATTTTAGGCAAGCTTTGCTAGATTTATAAGCTATCGTGAATTTAATGCCATATTCTATTTATTTGCAATTAGGGTTGGGAGAACTCAAACCAACCACTGTGGTATTACAATTGGCTAACTGTTCAGTTAAAGTACCCCAGGGTGTAGTAGATGATGTTCTAATTCAAATTAAAATTTTTTATTATCCTGTTGATTTCCTAATCCCCGACACTAGCTTTACTATTGATACTACTTCAAAAATTCCTTTGATTTTAGGTAGGCATTTCCTTGCCACTGCTAATGCTCTTATTAATTGCAGGAATAAGCTTATGAAGCTGTCTTTCAGAAACATGACTCTCGAGGTGAATATATTTCATATTGCAAAATAGCTAGAAGATGACGACGAGGGTCATCAGACATATATGATTGACTTAATCATGGATAGAGGAGTTTCTATAGCCTATCATTTTGATCCCCTTGAATATTTTCTTGTTAATTCTGAGTTTGATTATATCAATAATTCATTTGATGTAGTTGATACTAGTGCTATTTATGATAGAACTCAATATCATGGCACTCGAAAATGGAAACCAAAGTTTGAGGAGTTTCTTGAGAAAGGTTGGAGCATTGTTGATATAAAAGGTGTTCGTCTCCTGATTTGTTCTCATAAAATTAATTTGGAGGAAGGTAAATGGTTAGTGGTTGAAGCCGTAACTTGAGTTAAAGGATCTAAACGTAGAAGAGACTTTGGTAGATGATCCTATCTACCAAAGTTGAGGTAAATTTTTAGTATTTCATTTATGTTTTTATTGAGTTGGCTTAAGTGCCTCCCGTATTTCAGAGCTTTTATATAGGGATGTAAATAGTGTCGGCCAATAAAAAAAATTGAAAAAATTCAAAACAAAAAAAAAGTTTGCATGCTTGTTTATTTCATTTTACTTTATTTTGTTTTTGTTATTTTTATCATTATTAACCGTTGTCAAGGTGTAGTTATCCTCTTCTTATATTCTCCTTTTAATTGCTAAGCATTTCAATTATGTGATTCCTCCCCAATACTTTGTTTATTTTTGTCCCAATAATTTCTTTGATGCATACTGGTGATTATTTCTTAAGTCTAGATTTAATTTTAAACATTGAGGACAATTTCATTTAAGTTGGGGGTGTTGTGTTAGTGGTACAAATTCAATATTTAAAATGCTTGTTGGAACTCTGTGGCATATTTTCATGTGTCAATTTTTTTTTTAATTTGCATCACATGTGCATCTTTATCACATGTGTTCTCATTCTTTTTCATAGCCATCTTCGTGAATTCACCAAACCCACCCACCATAATCATTTTTACTTAAGCATCCACAGAACTGCTAATGCACTTATCCAAGTTTTGTGGTAAGATGGTAGTTTGACGCATGTAACTAGAGAACTCTTTTGCTTAAGTATTCATATAAGTTTTGGAGAGGATTGAGAGCCTACAAATAGAGACGGATCCAAGGGGGCGAGCATGGGCCTCGACCCCCCCTTTCTCATTAATTTCTTTTAAGTATTAATAATTTAATTAAATTTATTAAAAAATAAAAAAATAATTATATTAATTTTTTATAAAGTTAATGCTTATTGTATTGACACTCTTATTTAAAAATCATACACATATATCTGATTTTATATATTATTATTACACTTTAACATCTTTTTTTATTTACAAAATTATATATACCTCTCCTACTTTATGTATAAATATTACACAAAATTCTATTGAAAATACAAAATAAGAAAAGTATGAGTAATTTCTCAAACGAAAAGAGTATCAATATTATAAGTACTAAACTCGGAAGAGGTCAAGATAATTATCCTAAAAATAAAAATGATGCTCATGAGTTAAAAGAGTTTATACTTGATATGTATTTGACATGTGATTCATAATTATTTTATATATATTGATATTACAATTTAAACTTATCTTTCTATTAATTTTTAATCTTTATATAATAAATCTATTAGTTCCTCTCACTTTTAGCTTCACTCTCTTCTCTTTTTTAAAATCTATATATATAAATTTAATTTTACTTATAAATCATGATGTGAAGGATAAATATTATTGTAATGCATTTAATATCTAATATAAATATTATTTTTTTACTTTTTTACTTTATTCATAAATCTTCCTATATAATGAAAGAAAAATACTCTTCTAAAGTGAACAAATAAGAGTATATTTATCTTTAATTTAAAATAATACATTTTGATCTTAATCTACTAAATAATTTAAATGTGAATATATCTTTATTTGTTAACTTTAATTTTTTTCTCCTATATTTAATAATATGATTCATGATTTTCGACCCCTTCACTGAATATTTTCTGGATCCGTCCCTGCTTACAAATGCAATAAATTGTGATAAGTGTTCATCGATCTATTGAATTAAGCACTTCTTTTGAGAATATCATTATATGGTTTGTGGTAAGATGATGGATATACTTGGGATATGACAAATGTCAACTTAGGATTAACGTTTGAGCCTTTCAAGCTAATCATTTCCATCATAGACCCCTAGTAGCCAACTTTAAGCCAATAAACACATATAGCATTTTCTTTTCGTATGCCCACATCATTCATGCCTCTCTACATTGGAGTATAGCCTATACACTGATTTTTCTACCCTTTTTACTTCCAAGTGTATGCTAAGTGTGGAATTTACATTTTCTTTCATTTGAGTTTAATAAAAAAAAACAAATCGAAAACCAAAAAAGTCAAAGTTGGGAAAAAATGGCAACAATGTTTGTTCAGCAAATAGTTCCAAAAAAAAAAAAGAGAAGAGGAAGAAGAAAGACAAGCATTATTATTCGATGATTTGAAAAGTTGTATAGTACATCAAGTGAAAAGTGTAGTCTACTGAGATATTTAATAAGATTTCCTTTATATGTACTTGGAAGTCTTTTTGAATCCTTTTTCATTTTTTTTCATATAACCTCAAATCCAAGCCATGTTACAACCTTTTGTATTGACTGTTATGATCCTAAGTAAGATTTTGGAAAGAGTGGTGGAAGTCTCATTTGTTGGTGTTCCTATCATAAGATCAATGTTTGCTTGTTGCTTGTATATAATTGCCTAATTTCTCATGAGAGTGTGTGTACACCCATTGTCAACTCCATAGAGAGAATCCTCACACAAAACACTTTTATACCCATGAGTTATGGAGTTGAACCTTTTATTTGAGATGTTCTTGATGTTGCATGTGTCAGAACTTCTAGTTAGATGGATATAGTTTGGAACACACATACACACTATGTGGATTGCTACAGGAAGAATGCTTGTGATATGGTTATTAAATTCCTGAGATTGTTTTGATTTGTGAATTTGGAAAATGTGAATTGATGGGCTATTTTATCATTTTCTTAATCTCTTTAATCTCTTTTGCATAAAAATTGTTATGGACTAGCAATAAGCAAGTTGGAGGTGTGATGAGTGTATGAAAGTGTTCTTTAAAATCTATTAGTGATTAAAATGTTAAAATTGAACAAAAATTAAAATAATTGTATATTTTAAATTAAGTTTCTATTCTCTTTGAAATATTTTTAAACAATAATTTGTATTTATTTTATTCAATTTAATCATCACTCAACCTTATTCATTCTGGCTAAGCAGGTAACATGGTGAGTGAAGAATGCATATCAAGGAAGAAATGAAGCCAATTGCATGAAGGATCCATGGTCAAACAAGATTGAAGGCACATGACTAATAGATGTCACACGCTTCATAATTAAATGAATTAGAAGATGCCACTTTTACTTGTTGAACCCACGGCCCAACTTGGAAGCTAATAAGTAATTGGGCCCAATGAGAGAAAAAGAATCCAAGTGCAATTGTACTAGCACCTAGGTTGTGCTATGAGAAAGTTATAAACTAGGAGATTTGAGAATTGGAAGGGAGGCACTGTGTGCCACACAGAAGAATAGGAAAGGCAAGAACGTGTAGTGCAGTATGGAAGAAAATTGTAGATTGTGTCTAATGGAGAGTATTAGTGAGATAATTTTGTTAAATTTTAATCTTATTATGTTTTACTAAATTCTTTGTATTAAGGGGATGATAAAACCTTGATTATTTTGACATTATTATGTTGAATTATTTTTACTTAATTTTAAGCTTTAATGCTTATTGATTTTATTTTCTCATCAGATTATATAAATGAATTTTAAGATAAGTTCAGTCATGCTTTACAATTTATTTGTGTTATTTGAATATTAATGATAATTATTAGATATCAATTGTGGTTTCTTATTAGGGATAAATTTGATGGTTTGATAATTACTATTAATTAGAAAATTTTTATCATACATGTGATTATTATTTTTAATGCTTTATTGATATATTTTCCGTGAGCACATGCTTGTAGCTAGATATTCATTAGTTAAATTATTTGGGTATAATAATTTGACGTAATTAATGTTAAAATAAATTTTTGTAGATTCTAAACCTTAATCATCTTACATCTGGTATAAAATCCAAGTTGTTTTACTTTGTTTCACTTTAATTTGCATTTAAATTAATATTTATTTATTTTTAATCATTTGATATTTTTTTCAGTTTCTTTGTTTCTTTAGTTATTCTTTTAATTTGTCTCTCTGTGGAATCAACACCCCAAAGTTGTGCTATAATTATCGCGTTATTCTTTGGGCGTAATCACCAACTAATTGAGTTCTTGAAGAAAAATAAAGACCTCTTTGCCTGGATTTCGTTTGACATGCTTGGTGTAACACCCTCCATAGGGCATCACATTTTTAACTAAAAACTTAAAACCTGAAAATCATTTCATAAAAGCTTTGAGTTCTAAAAGATGGATTTAAATTTTCTTTTCGCGGAAACATAAACTTATCGAAGTATGAGTAATACAGAAATAAATTGAACTGATTAATACACATATTATATATATACCACATAATATTCAATAAAGAAATAAAACATGTAACTTACAGACTCAGAGAAACAGTAGCAAACCCAATGACGGGTACTACTAATAGCACGGTAATAACACTAACGAGAAAACCCAACATACATGTTTCGTTTCTCCACCAAACTGCATCCTGTTGAAATTGAGAAGATCACTCCTCGATCCACACCGACCATAGAATATTGCCTCCAATAAGTCTAAGAAATTCGTTTCTCCTACTATATAAATCAATATAAACACAACAAAGCAATACAGCAAAGAAGTGAGATCCCCTTTCACCAATACCAGTACGGTAGCAAAGAATGATACAAATGACAAAGTCATTCCATACACAAAGATATCACAAATATAATCATGTTATCAATTTACAAATAATTCAAATAAGCATATATCATAATAAAATGAACAGCAATAATATTACCATAACAGATATAACAATTGATTCAATAACCATATAGTCACATCATGCATAATAACTCACATTAACACATCATACATAATATCTCAACATTAAATATAAATAACCACATTAAGATGCAGATCAAATATGTCAATATACACAGACTCATTCCTACTCTATGGAGCTAAAAACACAAACATCAGAGAGAATGACCCGTAAAGAACTATAAGTACCTCAGGCTGCCCAACCAAACTATTGCACTGTCTTACGTTGTGTCTATAGCCCACTGTCCAAGACATCGTGTAGTAGCACACAGTCCAACATCGTGTAACTACAGGCATTGTACTAAAATAGTCTTTACAAGATCTCGATTAAGTATAGTGCGTGTCGAGATCACTAGTGTGTTGTCAGTTACCATGGCCCAGAGGAGCGACCAACTGTCCACATGTAGAATACTCCGCACACTAATGCCTCCAAGTCCACACAAAATGAACCACACTACACTTATCACACCGACAACATGATGTAATTTATCTCGTCAATCAAATCACCAATTATCAACCAAATTGGTACAACTCAATGCATGAATAAAAACAACAATTATCAAATTACCCTTAGTCTCAAAATATTCTCATATTTACGCAAATTCCCTTAATGGCACTATTACCCATATTTATGCAAATGCCCTCAATGGTAAAAATCTCAAATATACAGTACGTCCAACTTGACAGTACTTGTATCTCAACATGTCCGGGTCCACCACTTTGGCCCGACAGTAAAATTCGTTGTTCCAATTAATCGCGTAGAAATTTTATCGCGTTTTCACAATTCCATCGTTTTTATAAACGTTTTTAAATCGCGAAAATATATTCTACTATTTTTTAAATTGCGTACTATTTTTAAATCATTTTCTCAATCGCGTAAGATTTTTAAGTCATTTTCTTAATCGTAAAGCTTTACAATCATTATTTTAAAACCGCGTAAGCTATTTTTAATACTTTTAAACTACGTAGAATATTTTCCTTACGTTCAAATTTTATATTGAAACTTTATCTATTATTAGTCCATTTTTAATTAATTTTTGTGACATTTTATCTAGAAAATTCATTAAGTGATATTTTCTACGTTTCCATAAAAATTTACTTTTCTTAATCATAATTAATAATTACATCTCGAAATTTGCTAACGCGTTTCAAAACTCAATGAGTGAACTATACGTTAGTACATTCCAAGTATTTATACCATTGTTTAAATTTATTGATTTAACTCTAAAAATTAAATTACTTTCCATTATTTATCAAAAATCTATTTAATTAAGTTCTCATTAAAATAATTTCATAAGTCCACACTTTTAAAATAGTTTTGGATTAAAAACATCATAAGTAGGCATGTTGGCCCAAAATCATTCTATGCATAAAAATCTTATTTAATTGTTTTTCATCATTTAATCTCTTATAAAAATTCTTAATCCAATTTATTATCATTAAAATCATTCTCTTTATATTTCTAAATTTATTAAATTGAGTTCCCCTTTATTAAATTACATAATCTACTCTTAGAAAATAATTTAGATCAAAAGTGTCTTAAATTGGCATGTTGGCCAAAATTCACTATGTTTAAATCATTTTTAAATTATCTTCTACTAACTAAGTCCTTGTAAAAATCATTACTAATTAAGTTTATTAATCCTTGCTTTAGAAAATAGTTGAGAACATTTTGGTTCTCTTTGGGATAGTAAAAACCTTGAGCTATATGTGTTCTTTGGAACACTCATGCAATTCTTCAACATATTATTCATGTCCTACAATAACTATCATGCATCTATGAACACATACCATATATTAAAGCAATCATAAAATATATACCATATATTTTAAAGCTATAGACATGCTTGCACACAAAATCAATCACAAATAGGAAAACTTTAAACAATCAAGTGAATGAATCCTTATGGATTCTTCACCACAAACACATCCATTCCTCACCACCAACACATGGCTGATGAGGGTAATCTCCCTCTTACCTCTTGATGAAACCTCCAAAGTTCCTTGTATGTCCTCTTGTTGTTTCCTTCAAGATGAACTTCAACCATCAAGTGCTTCTTGAAAATCAAAGAAAACATGAAATATTAACATCTAAGGATTAAATAAGAAAAACCATGGATCAAAATATGGTTTAGAAGGAAAGAATGAAATCAATAGTGAAGATTTCATAAACTTCACCTTAAAACTCCAAACCTTGAGCTTGAAGAACAAAGATGAAGATGGATGATTTAGGGAAAATCTCCAACATGAAAGTTCCTTAGAATAGCATGGAGATTCAAGATCTAAGGTTGTTTAGAATTATTGAAGCTTAGAAGGTGATTTTGTGGGGTTGGCCGTGAGCTTCCATAGAGAAGAAAGGTGAGAGTTATGTGTTTTGTTTTTAAAAGAACTCCTTGAAGATAGGTGATTTTGATCAAGACTCCAACTACAAAGTGCCTTGAAACAAGGTAAGGATCCAAGATATATGGTTGGTGTAAATTATTGAAGAGTGATGGTAGAACCATGGCCTCTTGGCCGTGAGCTTGGAGAAGAGAAAGATAGGAGCTTTTGTGTTCTTTGCTTGATAGGAAGATGGAAATGAATAAATCTTGAGAAATTCCTAACATGAAAGTGTCTTGGATTGATGAAAGGATTCAAGAAATGATATTGGTAGGAATTATAGAAATTTGGAGAGTTGTTCTTGGTGCTTGGCCGAATCTATGGAGGAGAGAAAATGAGAGAGTTTTGGTTGCTTGTTCTTGGTTCTTTGGAGAAAAGGATGTGTAAGAGAGCAAGTGAGAAGAATGGAAGAAGGTTGTCTTCCATTTGGGTGCTATGGCCATGGAGTACAAGGAGAGAAAAGGGGTGAGGGCTTCTTGCCAAAGTTTGCAAATGAATCAAAGCCATCCTATTTATAGACTTCATGAAAAAGATGAAGGCTTAGGATATTTTTCGGTATACTGTAAGCAATGAACAATAATTACTGCTTGTAAAGTCAGTGTCTATTGTCCAATGGATAATAAAATATACCTATATTTTTCTCTCATTCTAGCTGAGTAACAACTATTGTTGATCATTTTCTACTGATTGCCCTTGATGAGTCACAGAACGAGTCATCAAAGAGAAGTTTCTAGAACATGTGACTCACTACGATGAGTCAGCATGATGAGTCAACATAGATATTTCCTAGAACAGGTGAGTCAGCATGGCGAGCCATCAGCTGAGTCACTAGCTGAGCCAGTAATGGTGAGTCATAGCGCTGAGTCAGCATAATGAGTCGTCAGGCAACCTTTTGGAACGTGTGACTCACTGTGGCGAGTCACAGGGTGAGTCAGCGTTTCTACAACCTTCCAGAATGTGGCGAGTCACTACTTCTGGAACATGGCGAGTCACGGCTTTTGGAACATAGCGAGTCACCGCTTCTGGAACATGGCAAGTCACCACTTCTGGAAGCTTCTCGAAGATGCTGAGTCATAGGTGCTGAGGTGTCATGCCACGTGTCAAGTTCCTATTGGTCCTTCGTGATAAGTCACAGCCACCAACTTTGATCAGCTCCTTATTGGTCCACGTGTAAAGTGCTTGATGACTAGGCGCTTGATAATACATTTTCTAGAGTCTTCTGGAACAAGCTGGAACATATGAGTCACTAGGCTAGTCACCTAGGTGAGTTACCAAACGATGAGTCATCGTCTAGAACATTCTAGAGTGGGTGAGTAGGTTTATGTCTAGAATCATCCAACAACAACAACAACAACAACCAAGCCTTTTCCCACTAGGTGGGGTCGGCTACATGGATCAGACGACGCCATTGTGTCCTATCATGAACCAAGTCTTCAGAAAAGCCATTCAAATCTAGATCTTTTTTAACCGTTTCACCTATAGTCTTTCTTGGTCTTCCTCTACTTCTAACTATTGGACTATTCTCCATCTGATCTACTCTTCTTACAGGGGCTTCTAAGGGTCTTCTCCTTACATGTCCAAACCACCTAAGGCGAGATTCTCCCATCTTTTCCACAATATACTAGAATACCCCTATTTAATCTCTAATGCATTCATTCCTAATCCTATCTTGTCTAGTATGGCCACAATCCAAAACATCCTCATCTCCGCGACACCGATCTTGTGCTCTTGTTGGCTTTTTACCGCCCAACATTCAAGCCATACAACATTATTTCCTTATAAAATGCGGTAAAATTTATCCTTAAGCTTGAGAGGCACTTTCCTATCACAAATAACTCCTGAAGCACACCTCCATTGATGTCTAGAATCATCCACTAGATATTTTTCAAGAAAGATATTATCCAATGGATAATAAAACATATCCCGATTTTATTTGTCAGATAAAATCGTAGGGAAACAAAATGTCAAAAACTGTTTCCGATTTCTGGGTTTAAAATAATCCCGAATCAATCAAGATAAAGCTTTTCAAATAAAATTTTTTATTTTTACACTTGGGACTTGCCCCGCCCACACATAGCCCAAAATATCGAAATATATTAAATATTCAAAATGTACTAGAATATAAAAAATATAAGATAATATTTCAAAATATCTCAAAATATCTAAAATATAATAAAATATTCAAAATATCTTAAAATATCTAAAATATAATAAAATATTCAAAATATCTTAAAATATCTAAAATATATTAAAATATTCAAAATATTGAAATATCACAAAATTCACAAAAATCATAATAATTGTAAAACTCATGAAAATCAAATCAGATTAGTAAAAATAATTAAGGATTGAGAGAAATAAATAAAATACGAAGGCTTATATATACAACCCAAAAATAATATTAAAATAATCAAAAACGTAAAAACTCCCAAAAATTTTCTAAAATCACAAAAATCATAAAATTTACAGAAGTGAGTCGGATTACTCAAAATAATTCAGAATCGACCAAAACAAATAAATTACGAATTCTTGGGGTGTTACACTTGGGACTTGGCCCCGCCTTTATTTGTCATCGCCTATCCATAAAGAAAGATGCTAGGTCGATCTCCCAGAAGAAGAGAAAAGTTGGCTTAGAGAGGTAGTAGGTCATTGAAGAACAGGTTAAGGAGTTGGTTAGTGCCAACTTCATTAGGGAAATAGCCTAGACGACTTGGCTATCCAACATTGTCCTGGTGAAGAAGTCCAACGGGAAGTGGATGATGTGCGTGGACTACACAAATCTAAACAAGGCCTTCCCTAAAGATCCATACCCACTTCCCAATGTGAATAAACTGGTTGACAACTCCTCCGAATTCCGTTTGCTATATTTTATGGATGCATACTATAGGTACAATCAGATCCCAATGTACCTCAGAGATGAGGACAAAGCCACTTTCGTCACTGAGAAGGTGAGCTACTGCTACAAGGTTATGTCCTTTAGTCTGAAAAATATAAGAGTCACCTATCAGAGAATGATGAACAGGGTTTTTGAAGGCCAAGTGGGAAAGATGCTAGAAGTATACATTGATGATATGATAGTGAAGACTCCTCAGGCTGGATCACACATCTCAGACCTCGAGGAAGTGTTTGCACAGCTCCGAAAACATAATATGAGGCTCAACCCAGAGAAGTACGCCTTTAAAGTCCAGGCCGGTAAATTCTGTCCGTCAGATACTGCACAAGCCAGATTTAGCATAAAGAATGAATGTTTGGTCCATCGAACTTTCTGAGTTTGGGATTGCATATAAGCCCCAGTTAGTGATTAAGGCACAAACATTTTCATACTTCCTAGCAGAGCTAACTTCAAACCACAACGATCTTGAGGCAGAAAGAATGAATGTTTAGTCCATCAAACTTTCTGAGTTTGGGATTGCATATAAGCCCCGGTTAGTGATTAAGGCACAAACACTTTCATACTTCCTAGCAGAGCTAACTTCAAACCACGACTTCAGACCAAGGGGAGTGGTTTTGGGGTAATTTTGGAAAATTCTAATGAAGTAACCATAGAGAACTCCCTGAAGTTTGAGTTTCCCACTTCAAACAATGAGGCGAAGTACGAAGCATGCATTGTCAGACTGGTAATAGCCAAGGACATAGGAGCAACTAAGACTACACTTTGCAGCGACTCCCAACTTGTGACCTCCCAGATCTAAGGTGATTATCAAGCCAAGAAGTCCCTCTTTCAGAGATATTTGGAAAAAGTTCAAGAGCTCCTTAGGAACTTTCAGGCTGCCAAGATTGAGCACATACCTACGAAACATAACTCAAGGGCGGACCTCCTGTCCAAACTGGCCAACACTAAGAGCCTGGGCAATAATTGTTCCATGGTCCAAGAGACCCTTTCTCAACCTTCCATCACAGACGTAACTATTTTCTAGGTAGAAGGAGAAAAATGTACTTGGATCACCCCAATCATGGAGTATCTACAGTCTAGAGATAGGCCCGACGATCCAAAGGAAGCCTCCAAATTGATCAGAACCGTAGTCAGGTACATCATCTACGATGGGCGGTTATACCGACGTGGGTTATCCTTATCTCTCCTTTAATGCCTCACGCCAAAAGAAGCAGAATATGTATTGGCCGAGGTCCATGAGATGAGCTATGGACACCATTTAGGGGGTAAAGCCTTAGCTTTGAAAGTACTCTGGGATGGGTACTACTGGCCAACAATGGAAGCTGACTCCTTTGCATATGTGCAGGTTTGTGATAAATACTAATGACACTTGGATCATTATCAAGCTCCACCTAAAGAATTATCCACCACATTCGTGCCCTAGCCATTTTACAGATGGAGTATGGATATCATGGGTCCAATCTCTCTCAAGCACCTGGACAACTAAAATACTTGGTGGTGGTCGTGCATTGTTTTACCAAATGGATCTAAGCTAAGCCTGTAATTATGATCACTTCTGCCAAGATCCAAAAGTTCACTTGGCGTCACATCATCATTAGGTTTGGGATTCCAGAGTCCATTGTGACGGATAACGGGACCCAATTCAAAGATAAAGGTTTTGAAGAGCTACTTGTTGAGCTAAAAATCAAGCACCATTGCAGTTCCATTGAGAATCCCAAGCCAAATAGAAAAGTTAAACTCGCCAACTGGGTTATCATTCGAGGAATTAAAAGGAGGTTGAATGAAGCCAAGGAAAACTAGGTCGAGCAACTTGATTATGTCCTCTAGGCTTACCGGACTACGCCTCATTCCACAACAAGTGGAAACCCCCATTAAACTCACTTATGGGTATGAGGCTATGATCTCGGTGGAGAAAGAGGAACCTAGTTGGCATCATCAACAGTTCTCCCCTGACAATAACTCTAGATTAATCAGGGAAGACTTGGACTGTCTGGAAGAAAGAAGGTGCGTCACTCACATACGCAATGTCGCCATCAAACAAAAGATTGTGGCTCATTTTAACTTAAAGGTTGTTTTGTGGAAATTCCATCCGGGAGACTTAGTACTCCTGATAGCATACATTGGTGGTAGGAATGCCTCCTAAGAGAAGTTAGCCCCTAATTGGGAAGGACCCTACCACATTGTGAACAACACCGATAAAGGGAGCTTACACCTTGGAGACACTAACAGGCAAGCTGATTAAAAACTATTGGAATACGGACAAACTTAGAAAATACTATAACTAACTATCATTAAGGCTTAGTCTTTTAGTTTTCTTCTATGTTTGATCTGCCTCAATTTTGGTGAGCATATACATTGTACGGAATTTAGTCCTTTTTTTAATCAATAAAATGAAGTTATTGAGAATGTCTATAGAGCCCGTTCCTTATGGGATCCAGAATTTCTTTTAACGATTCAAAGACCCTCAATGTAACACCCTTGTGGGGATGTCACATATATAAAGAAAATAAAAGAAAGATAAATAAAATCTACCCAAGTTGTAAAATATTTGTTACATACTACTACGGGTTGTAAAATAATTCCTGTTAAATAGAATATTATTAAATAAAATAACGCGAAAATATAAAATAAACAGAACAACATCACTCATAATATCCATATGGTCCAAGTTATAAGTTATACAAATAATTTACAACTATATCTACAAATATTTAAACAGAAACAGTAAACAAAAATAGTAAAGAGTCAATATATACATACGCAGACGCGCCCAAAAATACACATCATAAACATTTAATCCTCTAATGGATCACTCTCAGGAAACTCATCAGAAGATAAATATCCAGGATGCCTCGACATTCGGTGGAAACGAGACCGCGCAGTCGACACGATAGTCATCTCACTAGGCTCAGTGGACACACCACCCCAATAACGCCTAAGAGATAAAGGTAACTCTAAGTGCAAAAACACAGTAGTCGTCATCACTGGCTCTCCATCAAACATATGTCGTAGGGACACAATCAACCGTCCCACGTAAGTCACTGAGTCTCTATCTCCCACGCAAATGCCAAGCTAACGATCCACCATGAAACTCGAGTGTCACAAAACCCAAAAATCTTGGCACCACCATACCCAAACAAATCACCCAATGGATATGGATGATCGGATGGTTCTTGGTCGTCGATCGATCTTCACTTACTCCTCTTCTTCCTCCTCGGATACAAAATCTCAAGAGGTTGTTCCTCTTCCTCAAACTCTTTATCATGTAATTAAATATACGAAAACACATACAATAAAGAGGTAAGACAATCTAAAATCATCACAAACATGGCAAATAAGAAAATGACAAACAACGGATATACGATATCATGCAATATGAAAAGCTATAACGCTTTAAGATAATTAATAACATAATAAGTGTAAAGATTTAAATATCATAACAACACATAATATCACGATAAACTAATATCCCATAGATCAAATAATATCACGATAAGAAATGACAATTTATCATAATAGTAACATTAAAAATAAACGATAAAATAATGTCCAAGATATAACCATATGCAATGACACGATCCTACTCCATGGAGCTAAACACATATAGATATCGAGAGAGAATGATCCGCAAAATCTATTAGTACCATTTACCGCCCAACCAAACTATTCAAGCCACGTTGCGGTCTATAGCCCACGTCACAAAATCCACTATCCAAGGCGTGGTGTAGTTCACTTTGGTCTCACGTTGTGGCACTACAGGCAATGTACTATTAGACTTTACAAATCTCGATTAAAAATAGTGCGTGTCGAGTCCATTAGTGTGTTATCTTACACACGACCAATGAGCGAGCGACCATTCGTCCATATATGGGATCCCATACACTAACGTCTCCAATTCATAAAGACAATAAACCACACTACGTTTATCGCATCGACAACACGATGTGATTCACCTCATCAACCAATCCACCAAAAACTGGAATAAACTCAAATTACCAAAATACCCTCAATAAAATATATCTTCAAAGATAAAAAGATACAGTGAGTCCCACCGGACAAATATTGTTCCAAAGCCGTCGGGTTCACCTCATAGCCCGACAAGAAAAAATACGAAAATACCGTTTTGGTCAATCGTAGAAATTTTATCGCGTTTTCACAATCTCGTCGTTTTACAAACGTTTTTAAATCGCGTAAATTTATTTTTCAAAATCGCGTTTTTTAATACGTTTTCTCAATCGCGTAAGATTTTTAAATCATTTTATTGTCCAAATCCCTTAAAAATTACTTGTTTAAATAAACATAAATAATAAATAATACGTTTAAACTACGTAAAATATTTTCCATATCGTATACTGTCTTTTGGACATCTTTTCTATCTTATTTGCCCGTTTTTACTAAAAATTAACAGTATTTTGTTTAGAAAATTATATTAATGGTTCCTAATTTTTCCATAAAAATTCTGTTTACTTAATTTTTAACCGTATAATTTAATCCTTTTGAAAACCACTAACATGCTTCAAAATACAGTATGAGCCATATGTTAGAAATTCTCAAAAGTTACTGTATTTCATTTCTAACAGTAAAATTATTAATTTTAATCCTTAAACTTAATTCTAATCAATTTGTTTCTTTAAAACTCATTGTAGAAAAATTCCTTTTTAACATATCTTACATCTTTTTAATTGAAAATGGTTTGGAATTGATTTTAGAAATCATGGATCTTTGGTTTGGCATGTTGGCCGAAATATACACTTGTGTTATTTGATTTTCTAAATTCATTTCCTTGATCTAAACAATTCTATCTCTTGTTAATTTTCCTAGGTTAATTAAATTACACTTTAGGAAAATAATGAGAACATTTTGGTTCTCCTTTTGGTCAATGGTCGTGAGCCTTGGTGTGGTGTTCTTTGGAACACTCATGCATTCCTTAGCATGTTATTCACATCCTATACATTATCATGCATTTCTAACACATACAAATTATCAAAGCTTGTAGACATGCAATTTAAAGCTTGTAGACATGCAATTTCATACAAATTATTACAAACATCAAATAGGAAAGCTACTAACAAACACAAACAAAGGAATCCTTATGGATTCTACAATCACAACAATCAATCTCCATCTTCTTACCACCACCCATGGATGATAAGATTAGTCTTCCTCTTACCTTAAATGAAGACAAAAATACTCTTTCACACCTCCTCTAGGTTTCGGTTTTCTCCTTCAAAACCTAACAAACTTAAACAAAAATTCTACAAGTTACTAACCATAAAAGAGAGCTTAAACCATGGAGAAATCATGGCCTAGAACTTTGAAAAAGAGTTTAGAAATGGAAAACAAGAAATTTCACCTTCTAGGTAAAATTTTTCAAGTAGGTTTCCAAGCTTCAAATGAAGGATTTTGCAAGAACTCTCAACTAGAGATGTTCTTAGGATTGTGTTTAGGTTTAGAAAACTTGGTTGGATAAAATTTTGGGTGGTTGGATGGTGTAGAATAGGGCTTGGCCGAATAGAGCTTCAAGAAAGCTTTAATGGAGTTTAGGGTTTTTGGAAGAGAGAGAAGAGAGAAAATGCATGAAAGATGAAGTGATTTTTTTTGTCCTCCAAAGGCCAAATGGCCATGGACTTGAAGCCATGCAAGGTGTAGCCTTGCTTGGCTTCATCCAAGCCTTAGAATGGATCAATGATCAAGATTAAGCCTTGTTCACCAAGCTTTGCTCCCATTGGTTAATCCTAACCTAGTCACCATGCTTAGTCACTAATTAAGCTTAGTCATCTAGCTTAGTCACCATGTTCTTGAATGTTCCATCCCTAATGATGCTTAATTAAGCTACTAAGTTAACTGTTTTAATTAAATGTGGGTCCCACAAAACATTTCTGGTCCACTGTCATTTTATTTGTATTGACTAATAAAATAATATTATAATAATACAAAATTATTTTATTTGACAGTTAAATCCTAAAAATTAAAAGATTAATAACAGTATCATTCAGAATCGGGTTAAGTAAGATCCCCCAGTTCTGAATAATTAAAACAAGATTTCCCCGGCCCAAAAAATATTATTTTCCGTCCCGGAGCAAATCGCACAAAAAGTCCAAATAAAATCATAGACAGTAATATTAAGCACTTTGTAACATATAGAAAAATTAAAAACAGTACAATTGGGACGTAATGGTCATTTTTTCATTTTTCCCCACAACGAAGCAAATCATCCAAAACGTTCAAATAAAATTATAGACAATATTAATTGTCTGTATATCTCCCAGAAAAATTAAAACAGTAGCTTGAGAAAATTTTTATTTTACCGTCTCGAAACAAATTACGTAAAACGACCAAATAAAATTTTAGCTTGTAAAACGTATTTGTATTTCATACAGAAAATAAGAAACAGTAAAATAGGTACACAACGGTCTTTTACACAAAAGCTTGAAAAACAGCAAACAGAACATTCGGGACATTTTTCTAAAAATTGGGGTGTTACACTCAAGCCATAAAATTCTTTGAGATTGTCTAGAGCTCGTCCCTTATGGGATCAAAGGTCTCTTAGATTTCAAGTTAAGAGGAATAACCCACAAAACCTGTTTATATGTTTTTGTCGCGAGTTATGGGCCCATACCTGAATCCTCAACATTTGGCCATAACCATTTTGTGGTTATGAAATTAATTAGCAGCACATGTTAAGACATTTGTGGTCCACCATTAGATACCTACTATGAATGTCTTATGTTAAATTGGGTCATGAAATTGAAAATTCTTGTTAGGCAATCTTAACTAGACCAATAACACTGAGGACCCTAGTTATGGATCATCTTTTCTTATGTCCTCAACAGAATTCCAAGTGCTAAAAAAATTTGGGCATTGGACCCCAGACCAAGGTTTTGCACAAATAAAATTCTCCTAAGGCCCTAAATGGTTACCAAATGCACATTGATGGTAGAAGTTAGACCTAATAGGGACCATGAAAAACAAATAAGTGTACAGGACATGCAAAGCAAATAAGCGTACAACACATGCAAAGCAGAGATAATATAAGCAGTTGTGTCAAAACTCAAAAATTGGGGAAATTGTCTTTACAAAGATTAAATGCCCTACGCAGAGGGCAAGGGAAAGCAGTGGAGGAAAAGGAAAACAAGCTAGGCCTCAGCATCACTGTCCTCCAGGATTAGATGGACCGCGCCCACTACACCATCATCCCCTTTGGTCGAAGTTACGTTGCAGTTAGCAATAGAAAGGACCCTGATAGAAGCTTGTTCGGCCTGTAGAACTTCCTTGGCTAGTACCAAGCGACTGTCGACAAGTAATTTCTAGGAATCCAGTCCATCCAAGGTCAGGGTGACCCCTGGATTAAGGAACTGGACTTAGGCAACTACGTTCTGGAATTGCTTACTACTTATATCTATACAAATCTTCATCAGTTGCCTGGTATCCGTTTGTAGCTATGCCACTCTGTTTCAGAGACCTTGATTCTCATCATAGAGGTCGGCATTCACCTTCAAAGCCTTTTTAGAAGCAATTCTTTCCTCCCTGAGACTGGCATCAAAGTCTGCCAGCATCTTTTTCTGGTCATCAATTTTCACTTTGGCATCCACTAAGGCCTGTTGGGTCTCCTCCTTAGCCTTAAGAGCCAAGTCAAGCTTCTGAGCCCCTTCCCTCTCAACGGCCCTAGTCTTTTCATCTATTTCTTCTTCAAGTTGGTCCAAGCACCTTTCAAGGAAATAGTGTTAGTGTATGCCCTAAAGGCCAATACATTTTGTCTGTATTTACATACATTGTATTATGCTATTTTTTAATATATAAGACATTTCATTTATTGTTTTTTTTTATAAACATAATAAAGTCCTTAGAATAGTAAGTTTGATACTATAGGACATTAAGTGGATGACTTGATCATGAGATCCTATTGGATAAAACACTATTCTTAAATGTCCCTAGTCAAGTATTATTGTTAATTAGGACAATAATAATGTATTGAGACTAGTATGTGCGTAAACTGATGACCACATTTCACGGGTCATGGATATGAGATATCAAGTCTTCACATGGATACATATTAGAGTAATGATGTATTGGACAGACCCGCCATGAGAATGCTACGTGGATCGTTATGTGAGTGTCATAAGCGATTCTCATAGTGATAATGGTGTATATGGTCTTTTGACCTGAAATCACTATGATTCCTATATAAGGAGTTGTGTGTTTTAATGCCATCAAATGTCATCTGTAACAAGATAATTGTAAAGTTAGTTATTAGACATACCGCGATTCATGTGGATGGATGTTAGTGACCTAGATGAGATTTGTCCCTCCTATATAATAGGAGTGATATCTTTGGGCCCCCTAATTGAGTGAGACTAAGAAATGCATGACCATGCTCAAATGAGTCAATATGAGATATTGATCTCATTTGTTATTACTATGTCTACTTGAGAATTAGGAAACTGAAGATTGAACTAAACAAGGGTGACACGTTCCATGTTCAATCTAGATATCTGGATAAAGGGACTAAACTACACGAAAACATTGGTCACGGATAGGTTATGTCAAATCACTGACATTCTCATTACTTGGGTAGCAACGACGTGTTGCTAGATACCGCTCACTTTTGTAATATTAAAATGAGATTTTAATATGACTACCAATGCCATGAGAACCTGCAGGGTTGTACACTTAGAGCAGACTAAATTAGAGCAATAAGGATCCAAGTTGGACTCGGATTCAATTGTGGGTCTAACTCATAACAGATGAGGGTTGCGCAGCTTACCTTGCTACTGCTCATACTCACTTAAGGTAGCCACTATTATAAATAGTACTGCTAACGGGGCTGCTAAGTACGTATCATCACAACCCTAGCCGCACCTATAAAAAGTGAGTGAAAAATAGTGAAAGGTTTTCTTTTCTTCTCTTCGCAGCTAGCACTGCGTAAAGAGGCATGACTACTTTTTACAAGTCTGTTTATGTGGATACCACCGAGATATCGTCGCTATTACGGTGTTGGTGATTCACGTCGCTTGTGTTTATCATATTTCAAGAGGTAAACAATTTAAAACTCGGATTATGGCTTTTTCGCATGGATCCTGTGAGGGAATTTTTATTATTCCACTATATGATGTATCCGTAATTCCCAACAAATAGGCTTTAGCGGCAAGGCAAAGTCCACTAACCTAAAACCTTAATGATGTCATAATCCAAAAGTGGAAAGTCCACAAATGGTTCAGGCGATGCATCCTTCTTGTACAAGGCGATCGGACCCTAGACCTCAATTGATTCCACGGTCAGTCTCTTCCCATGGTCCCTCTTCCTCTTTTGTAGGGGTTGGGCAAAAGACTCTTCCCATTGGGCTAGAACTACCTCAGTCATCAGGACTTGGAATGCGAGGGCCGAAATGATGCGTACCAGGGGGTTAAATGGCCTAGCATCCTCTGCCCTCGCCTTCATGGCCTGGATGGCGACAAAAGTTGATTTGAATGCTATACTTTCTGCAAAATAGATGCAGCACAAGTCAAACAGTAAAAAAAGTATTATGAATGAAGGGTTAAAGATGGACTATGGCCTAAACTTCACCTAAAATGGCCCCAAGGGTCCTTGGCCCCACTGTCAGCTTAAAGAACTTAGTCTTGTAGTTCTTGAAGTTGTCTTGGAAGACTCTGAAGACTTTTTGACTAGGCCTCGACTAGAGTGTGAGCTAGTTCTTTTGCATTGCCCCCTCCCCTTGGGGGCATCACCATGTGAAGAAGTAGAAAAATGCCTACGCTGTGTACCATATTTCAACTACCTGTCAAAATCTTTCGAAGGCGAGAATGTTTTCCCAGCTATGGGAGTGAAGCTAGGGCAAAACCACATTTAGAGCACGGAGGACTGCGATTTGAGAAAGGGTGAACAGGATCCAGAATCCCAATCAAATGAAGAGATCTTCATACAAAAACATGTAGTGTGCGCCAGCCTCTCAAGCCAAACACACTCTCTCGTCCGTCTTGGAGCTAGGACCTGATACTCATGATCCCTATGTCGCCCTCTGTCAGCTCTAAGTAGCCCGTAAAATGTTCTATATCCTAACTAGTCTAAAATTCGAACAGGTTGTTCTAGATGTCATCTCCAACCCAAGGGTACACCCTCATTCCTTAGATAAGGACCATGGCCCTGTCTACGACTGATCTATGTTATACAACTCTTCTCCTCACCATGAAGAAGAAGGGGTTTAACTACCATGAACCACTGAAAACTGTTGGAAATTGTAGAAAAGCAACTGCCACTCTGCCATTCACAGTTATCGAAAATCTCCTTAGGCCACCGAAAATTGAAAGGGAACAGTAAAAGTGTGGGGGAGGCATCCTCGGCCCTTATTTATAAAGGCGAGATGATTAGGGGGCAATTTCGTCCTAACACCCAAGATTTCAGAAGGTTCTCATCATGGCGCTCAAAACCGTGTGAAACCATAACCACAACTATCTAGTCAGATCGCTCTACCTAGACTTCACAGTTGTCACAACAGTTAAAGCGATAGTTGCTCAGAAACTCAAATGCCACGCAACCTCGCTAGATTAATTCTACGAACCCCGACTACACCCCAGAATGTCCACTAGTCACCTGACGCGTGGATCTTGGCCAGACTATGGCATGTCCATGAATGTCAAAGGACTTGGTCATTAACGCCTCCAAATTAAAACTCTTAACCTTATGGGGGCAGTACGAACTACGGCTTCATATAAAGCACATATTCTGTCACCTGGGGGCATTAAGACTTATCTTAATACTTCGCTATATTAGCTAAGCATAAAGTTAGGGGCAACATGATGAGGTTAAACATATTATTATACACTGAGCATTGGACTCATCCTAATGAAGACAATGGAAGTGGAAAAATAGGACATTCAAAGAAGCAAAAAAAGGCAAAAAGGAAACTTTTTATTTACATTCTATACATCATCAGCTCTAACAAAAGAGCCTATGAACTACCCCAACACAAGAATATCCACTGGAGAAAGCCAAAAAAGAAGCCAGATAAGATAGTGATGATAAAGATGGCCACTGACCACGACCACCTCCACGACCAACATGAGCAAAATGGTTCACTCCAAAAGATTGTCCCACCCTCATAGCAAAATGTTTCACAATCCTGCATATCTAGTTGCACACCGCGGTGAAACCAAGGCACTAGATTAGTACCTTTGGTGTAGTCAGGAGGGAAAAGGAGTGAGAGCGATAAGGCTCCATTCATCATAAGAGTTACAACAAAAACAATGAATCCTCTCAACAAGCGAAGAAAGGTTGCACGCTCCTGTGTACGCCTAGAAAGAAAGGCTTCTACTGCCAAGATGCATGTTGACCAACCCATGTAGGGTAGTTACTTGGTCCTCACAGAACTATTACGCCTGGTAAGAAAAGCCTCCATCAAAGGAATATGTTGGGGGAAAAGGAAACACCTTTAAATTTTTTGGAAAAAACTGGAAGAAGATTTCAGAAAAAAACATGGCTCTCCATAAGTGACAACCCCATTGCAAGCATCCTTTATTTATAGAGGGAATCAAGCATTCTGATTGGCTCCTCAAAAGGCTAATTGATAATATGTTTAAGGCCACGTTTTAATGCTCCCTCACTGTGATTAGCCACGAGTGTAGCAAGCAGTTGGGAAACAACTTGAAACTATTATCCTTGTTTAAAGCGGTTTAAATTTTCAATAAAGTCAAGGTAACGATTCTCCAAGCAAGCTTAGACTTCTACACATGGGGCAACCTGTTATATATCCCGGATAATGGAATGATGATGTAAGTTGAGCAATGCCATTTGGATTCCGGTCTTGCTCTATAACCACAAGAGATGCATAACGCTACACCACGGACCTCGACCTTTTGGGAAAAATATTGTGAGATCCAGCGTTAACTCTGTCTAGGATCCCTTTGTCCATCACGTGCCTTGTATTCCTATCAAAACTTAGGTATCTTGACACTTAGTTATCTTATCTAAGCGCCAAGTTGGGGGCAATTGTTCTGAACCGTAATCCAAACCACGTCTAATGGATCAACTCGGCACGCACCAACAAGTATCTACCATGGACAACCTAGCCAAGCTATTAATGACACATTGTCGAGACCTTGGTACCACGTAGGTCGAACCACAACATTGGGCAATAACATCATGATCACGAGATTTGTGCAGTGGGTAAATCTTGAATTATCCGTAACTGCCAATTATGATCTTACGTAATTATAACGCCTATAACTGCTTCTAACTACTCATAATTGTAGTATCAGTGTTCGGATCTTATAGGAATTTCTTGCTACAATCAAGGGAGACAAAATCCTAATTACACTTTATAAATATCATGCTTATTCACGTTCTACAGGTAACTTATTGCTTACTGCATAAACCCTTCTTGTATACAACTTGACTTGAGCGTTGGACTCCCTTTGCATGTACCAACCACCCCCGTTGATCAAGCTCCATTGCTGCTCAAGGAGGAAGCCACCGCGTACGTGCCTATCTTAGGTACACCTCAGTATCTACTACTGAACAACATGGATTAGTGATACAATGAGTTGATGATAAAAGTAATGTGATATGAGTCTTTTTTATTTTCCTTCTTTTTGTAACAAGAGGAAGGGCAACCTTAGACAATAATCAAACAAGGGAATGCACTAGAAGAATGTAAAAATAGGTGACGATTCTTACATTTCCCTAGAAGAATGTGGTTAAAGAAGTTAGCCTAAACATTAGGATCCATTTTTACATAAAATATTGGAACTCTTAAGGATAACTATGCAGAAGTAGTTGCCAGCATGATTAAAAAGAATATTAACTTCATCTAGCTACAAGAAACTAATTGAGTCCCAAAAAAATTAAGAAATAAGACGAGAACTAAAACTCCAATATAATGCAAATTTAGAGCAAGAAGTATTGTGGGTTCTATTATAAATACATTACTAGAAAAAAGTTTTTTAGTGATTATCGGTCGCTAGATTCTAAAAATCGGTCACTAAAAAAATTAGCGACCGATTTGCATCAATCACCAGAATATTTGTCGCTTAATATTTAGTGACTCACTATGGTCCATCACTAACTTTAGTGATTGAGTTAGCGACAAAATATTTAAAAAACTCGGTTGCTAATTTTGGTTGAATTTTGGTATTTTTTTTAAAAAAATCAGTTAGAAACCATAATAGTGATTGATTTTTAGAAATCGAAAAAATCAATCTCTAAACTGTTCTTTAACTTGGTAACTAAACTCTAAATATATTATATATTTTTAAAAATTGGATGCTAATTTCAAATTTATTTTTATTAAATATATTGATTTGG
Source organism: Ormosia emarginata (assembly GCA_029884605.1). NCBI lineage: Eukaryota > Viridiplantae > Streptophyta > Magnoliopsida > Fabales > Fabaceae > Ormosia > Ormosia emarginata. The sequence continues at coordinate 4,056,768 of JAQQTP010000056.1, read as the reverse complement.
TCTCTAAATTAGTTGTTAAATTTTAAATTTATTTTAAAAGTTATATTAATCCAGTCTCTAATTCTTGTTATTAATTTAAAATCATTTTTAAATTTATTATAATATAATTTTTCAAACACTTAGTACATGTTTGGTTGGGATTATTCTTTAAACCAACAACTTTTTTTTGGGGTAAAAAGTTTTTTTTTTCACTATTTATGGTATGTTTGAGTAACCATATTTCAACTTTTGCATGAAATTCATTGCATTATAACAACTTTTTTATATAAGCTTACTTATGATTTTAGATTATAAATTATTCCAAAAGTTTTGAGATATAAATATCATTTAGTCCCCAATCAAATAGCTTTTTTTAATTATTCTATACCTTTTTTTGTTAATTTAATACATAAAAGCGATTTTTTTATACTATCCAAACAAAATAGAATATTTTAAAATCTCTTTACAACTAATATATTCAAATATACAACTGATTCTATTATAATCGATTATACAAATAATTAATTATTGAAATAATTAAAATTTTGATAAACAACCAAACACACTCTTAATGATAAATAATAAAATAACAACAATTATATATATATATATATAACAAGCCACAAATTAAGATAACATAAAATATTAAGTAATGTCTAGAATATCTCATTCCTAAAATATTTCAAATCTAACAAAGTTCAATACAAACTTAAAACTATCGTAATCATAAACATTCAGTCATCTTCCTTCTCCTCCTTATTTTCATCTTCTTCTTTTGTTTCCTCTGTCTTAGCAAATGGCTACCCCAGATATAGTTGTAAGGGTTGAAAGTTCATCCTTGTCATCATCTCTTGTACTAACTAGTTTTTCATCTCAATCTTTCTTTCATTATTTTCTAACGTGGCCCGAATCTCATCTTTCATTTCTTAATTCTACAAGTTCTTCCCTTCACGCCCATTGAGATGTTGAAAAGCTTGAGCCATGGTATTGTAGTCTTTTAGCCACTACAATTAACTCCAATCCAAGACTATAGATCCTACCTTTATTCACGCCAGCCATGTCACACCACACATTCAACTTGTTTGGGGGTGTAGCTCCTTGCTCAGATGCTCTTTTGGTCCTCTCTTGCATTTTTTATGTAAGTCTAGCATACTAAAAGCCAAGGCATAAAACAACTATTAAACATACATGTAAGTTACTTACAACTATATGAGTTGATCTTCTATCTACCCATGTGTTATCCTTATGTTAATGTATGTGATGCAATAAATTTCATAGAGAAGGAGCAACACCATTCAACTGAGTTCATAGTAATTGCAATAAAAAAATAATACAAAGAACATATTAGCTATATAGTGAAGTAACATATTAGTAAATATAACCACATAAGACAATTTTCACAATAATGCAAGATATTAATAAACTTAACCAGATTAGCTCTATGTTGAGATGAGGTCATAGAGCCACAAGTGCGATATGAACCTCCAAATTCTTAATAATCAGATGCCTGATTTACTTTTGCTTGTGCACTTTTGTTCTTGAAAGTCTCATTTTCCCAATATACACATAATCTATTCCATACATGATTTCCAAGCAAACTTGGTCTCTCTAATTTTTTGCGAGCTTTTTTTAGAACATTCTTCAATAATGTTGCACCTCGTTTCTCATCAAAAAAAAATTTCAAGCCCAATAATGATCAGTTGGACATATAGAATACTTCCTCTGCAATAAATACAAGTAAGCAAATTAAATAAGACAAAAAAGTATAAAATTTTAAATTTTAGTGAAAAAATTTTGAAACTTACCATCTTCAAACCACATATCTATCGTTGTATCAGTTATCCTTTTTCCATGATGGCCATGACTCAAAATAATGGCTTCTGAAGACATCACTAATGTCATTTGCCACAATATGCGAAGGCAAGAATCTACAAACATTATATCTGATTAGTTATAATATATGAAACATACTCATGCAATTTAAAAAATTATTACATACACATCTCCATCAAGATATAAAATTGGATCGCTACCACTCGTTTGTGTCTCTGATGCATCATGAGTATCACTTGATCTAGGAGCAGATCCTACATTTGTTAGAGGGATAGATGATCTAGGAGTGAGAGGAGACTCCTATATTGGAGGCACTACATTATGAGATGATGGACTAAAGCGAGATGATTGTGCAAGAGGTGGTGATTGTATAGTTGACATCAAAGGTGGTGGAGTAAAATGAGGTGTCCTGGGTGTAGTAGCAAAAGAGGATAACGTAGGTGATAAAGTAGTAGCAAAAGTTGGAGAACTAGTAGAGGCTAACTATGAGTGAGTAGTAGAGGGCTGCATTGGCTATTGCTTTTTTGGGCGACCCTTAGAAGCCTTTTGCTTTACCTCGATCTTTGTCTGACATCTACAATGAACACAAATGTAATGTAAATTAAAATGTTTATCAAATAAATAAAAATTAATATATGCAAAATACAAAACACAATTAATTTACCTTTTTTAACAAATGAAAAATACAAAGACTAAGCATCATCATCATCATCAAGCAATTCTTATTACTGAAGATCTTCATTGTCATTTTCAGAAACAATTTCAAAATCAAATTCATCTTCCTCCTCATCCTCTCATTCATTCCTTTCTACCACATTTTCCTCCTCATTCTCACCTACATTTGCTTCTACCTCATCATAATCACCTTATTCATCTCTTAAGTTTTCAAGTGGCTCATCATTTGTTATAAAATTCACATAAGTTACAGTATCTTGATATGTAACATTTAATTTATATCGAGCATCAATTGTACCTCTTGGTTTGGTTTTAATGACAACCCACCAATCAGTCTTTTCTTTTATTTATTTTTTCTAGGGTAAGGTGCATAATACTTGAGTTACATTTTGTGCAAATATGAAAGGGTCATATTTTGAATATTGTTGAGTATGTCAAACTTCCATGATTCCATATTGTTTATGAAACTTCACACAATGATATATTAATTATAGTATCAAACCATTCACAATTAAACAACACTAACTATTTCATTGGTTCTCCTATGTACTCTACTTCCACAATCTCAATCTCTTTAATGATGCCATAATAATAATTCTCTTCATCTACTTGGTCATGGCCCATAAAACAAACCCCACAATTGATGGTTTTTTAACTAATACTTCATTCTTCTATATGAAACTTATAACCATTGACAAAGTAGATAGGCTATGTACGAATCTTTCTTTTAGGACCCCATGCTAAGTAGTGCAAAAATTGATTTGTACCAAGTTATTTCTATTATGAACCTATCAACGACAAAGGTAAAATCATTATAATTTATATAATAACTAACAATTATTTATATCATTACAAAAATAAAAAGTGTTAAGACACTTATATAACTTCGAAACCAATTTGGAAATTCATATGAAATCCTATCATCAACATCAATGTGATTGATGTTTAAATTAGTTTCTTTCAAATGTTGCTAAAAATATCTAACATGCATAAGAATATTACATATGAGCCAATTAATGTAAAATGAACAAATCAAGAATGAATTAGTTCACATACCCATTATATGGTTGAACCTCTGCATAATTAAGTAGGATATGTAAATGTGCAACAACTAGTTCCATATCCATTAAATATCTACTCTTACAAGTTCTAATTGAGCGGCTAGGATGATTGAAAATTTATAAAGTAGGTTAGATTATCTCATCTCAACCTCCATCATCATTTCAACCAACTCTAGTTCTCATTAATTTCACATAAGATTCAAGATAATATGAAAAAAATGAGAAGTCTCTTGACATAAATATGCCAAACATATGGGGCCTTCCACACATGATTTGTTTTTAACCATCCATTTCAATATATTCAAGTAACTAAAAGTAACATAATATTATCAATTACTAAACCTTGAAATAAAAACATTAATACATTTTAAAATGTAATATAGTAAGTGATTATCTCTCAAATGGATATATCCATCGATATTAAATAGAACCTCATATTCTTGCCTTATATGGCAGGTGAATAGGTACATGTTCCATTGAATTACTCCATTGAGTTAAAGAGACCAGATGAAAAGATTTGTTCTGATTTAGATGTTGTAATGACAGTGTTTTGTTCCATTAGCAATAAACCAGGCAACTGTAACACTATTGAGCGCAAATCTTTGAAGACTTTACTTAACTAAGCTAAAGGCTTCCATATTAGATCGGGCAGTGCACCAAAAGCAATTAGTAGTAACCACTCCATAAACCCATGGCAATTATGGATTTTCATCCCAAATAGCTTCTCCTCTCTTGTGTTTGCACATCTATGCAAATTAGGGGCATATCCATTAGGCATTTTTAACTTACTAACCTATTTACATATAACCCTTCTTTGTTCCATGGACAAGGTAATCTTGCTTTAGGTTTCATAGCTTTTCCATTAGATGATTGTTGTAACTCTAGTTCCTTATGCCTACAATACTTATTCAAATCCATTCTAGATTTATCATTATCTTTAGTTTTTTCTTTAATATCCATCACTGTATGAAAGACATTATTAAACATATTTTTCTCAATATGCATCACATCATAATTATGTATGATCATATTAGTTTTCCAATATGGTAACTCCTAGAAGATGCTTTGTTTTGTCCAATTATGCGTAACCTTGAACCCAGGACATGTACATGGACTCACCTCACTTATTTTTTTAAAGATAAGAAACATTTTCCTATACCTCGGCCCCAAGCAACCTAGGTGTAGGTTCACATTTCTCAATTTAGTTCTTATAAAATACATCTTTATTTCTATGATATGCATGATTCAAAGGTAGAAATTGATGTTGACAATCAAACCAGAGCTTTTGTCACCACATTTCAAAGTAAAAGCCTTTGGTCAGTCAATACAATATGGACATGCCGATTTCCCTACTACACTCTAACCTGACAACATGTCATACATAGGAAATTCATTTATTGTCTACATTAATGCAACTTTTATTATGAAATTTTCTTTTTTTAAAACATCGTAAGTTACGACACCTTGTTCCCACAACAATTTTAACTATCTATCAAATGTTGCAAATACACATTTATTTTACTTTTCAGATTATGTGGCCTAGAAATAATCAAAGTCAAGAACATATAGTGAGTAGTCATGCATTCTTCTTGAGGAAGATTATACGTAGTGATAATTATAGGCCAACAAGAGTAATGTCAAACTTCTAAAGACTCAAACTTCTCTCTATCGTTGAAAAGGACAAAAGTCTAAACAAAAGTTGCCTAACTAGTATTGGACAAGAAAACAGTATCTATCTTTGCAAACAATAGGCCGTTACAAGCTTTAACGGATAGATTTCAAAATCTATAAAGACCAAGCATCCTGATCTAAAGATTGTAGTCAAACTTTTGATTATCGTATCAGCTTATTTTTTTGCTTTTGAACTCAGTTTCTTACACTTTGTTAATTTTCTAAATACCTTCTTAAGTGTCAAGCTAAAAATCTCTATGATGCATTACTTAAATCCATTTTCCGAGTGTTATATGAAAAGTCTAAACACTTATCCTATAATGCCCCAAAACTACTACTATTTGTATATCCAGATTATACATAAGTAATTATGACTACGCACGTCACAACTAAATTATTATCATTCCTTGATAATAAACTATATTAATTATATTGCTTGCTTGATCCTTATGAGTGAAATATAATATTTATAAGAATAATCTATATCTGAAAAGTCTGTTCCATACTGACATTAATAGTCTATACGATCTAGAACATTGGTGTTCAAATAATATAAACCAAGCCTTCAAAGGCATATGTACATAATAACTATATATAATCCATTGCATGATTTTAAGTACAAGGAAATGGTAAAAAAATTATAGGTAATTCTACACTAAATCATCATCTTCACTTCTGTTGTGTAGAAGGATCTCATGTTGGAATTATCATGGAAAGAAAAAGAGGTGAGAATTCTAGAAACTCTCAGCAATTCTAACATATAAGTGATATCATAATAATTCTAGCTGTTTCGGGGGAATCAAGTCAGTTTTTTTACAATTTCATATAGAAAAATGGCTAGAGCTAAAATAATTCCTTTCTTTTCCCAAGGAAGAAATTCAATTTTTATCATTGATCAATATTTCATATTCAAATACTATAAATAGTTTAAACACATCATCATTGAATCACATAAATCATCAAGAATGTAATATTATCACTAGAATATTCATTATCTAATGCATGATTTTTATAAATACTAACTTCATGATGATGTGTAAATACTCAATAATGCATAACTCTTTATCTAGTGCTCTTTAATTATCATATTTCTAAGCATATTCTTAGGATCTATGTCCTTTTATATCACTAGATAGGGAGGGAATGTCGCATCCTCACACTACTAGTAATGTAACGCCCCTTTTTCTAGGAGAAGCAGGAACATCACACCATAGTAATGCGAAATAAAATGCGAAAAATAAGTATATCATAGATAAAGACCCGGTTCATTTTTAACCTTTAAATAGCTATTTCTAATCGCAAGTATATATTAATCGAGTATTAAGATGAATGTATGTATTATATATTTTTTTGAATTTATTTGAAGAGGTAATGAAAATTGTAGATACAATGGAAATCGACATGGAATTAACAATCATACATCCACATTATATATAATATTATATGCATCAAGCCTGTTTAGTTACATAATCAAAATATATAAAAAGTAAAAGGCTTTACCCACCCAAGATGTATAAAAAATATACATCCTATCAAATTAGCAAAACGTCAAGCTTCCCAAAAAGATAAATAGATAGCCATCTATAGCCACCGACAGTATCAGCCCCTAAGACTGACAAGAAGGGATTGTAGCAGGGTCCTCCTCATCCTATGAAATTGCCATCGGAGCGACTGAATTTCGAGCAGAAGCTTGAGTAGTGGAGAGGAAAAAGTCTTTTTATGGGGTATAATAAAGGTCATCCCACAAATTCCTAACAGGCAAGTAAAACTCTAAATGGACAAAAGCAGTAAAATCAAAGACAGGCGAGTCATAGTGACCCCAGGCTAAAGACACAGTCAGCTCCCCGTGATAGATGCAACGGTTTGTGCTCAAGTTTATATGCCAGCAGTCTGGACCACCGTGAAAGGTCATCCTTGCGTAAGCCAAAAATCGGCGTGGACGCAAAGACATCTTCAATCAGTACTAATCGTAATCGGGCCAAAAGCCAGGAAACTCAGGCGCTTCCCCTTCTTCTTCGCGAGCGTCTTCTCAAAAGCACATAATTTAAAACAGAAGTACGGATATACAGAAAAGAGGTGAGACACCCAACTTTCATTACCAATACGGCAGTAAGAAAACAGAATGGCGTTGGACGCCCACATAACATTACAACACATACAGTTATCGACAGTAATAATAAGTAAGCAATAAAAGAGAAATAACAACAGAATCTCAGGCAGTAAACAGTTTATTGAATCAGATAATCATATCAACAGTAAAAGCAGATAATTCAACGGTTATAAGTACTCATGCTCAATGAAATATGAGACTGACAATGGACAGTGCACAATGCATTATGGTACTAAAAATCCTACTCCATAGAGCTAGACATCAACATTCTAGAGAGAATGATTAAGGAGTCATGCCAGTATCTCGTTAGCCTTAAAAATAAAGTGTTTCATCTCATAAAAATATTTGTGCAATTTGGCTTATACATGGCACCTTAATAGTTGATCGCGATATAGGACAACGTCTCAGTCCGAATCGTCGGTGTGTTTGCATCGGTCTATCCCACGGCCCCAGTGGAGCTACCACTGTCTATTGTGAGACACCTGCACCCCGACGCCCCCAAGGTCAACCACTATGACCCTACGCTTAGTCTACTCGCACCTGCACAAAGGTGTTATTCAATCTCCTAGGCATACATCACCTTTCTCAATAAAGTCCAACGGATATCACATATGCGTGATGACTCAATTTACATCATGTATGTGTATCAATGATATGTTCCTCACAAACAATACATCACATGCATATTCATCAACAAGTATTTCTCATGGGACATATTGTAACACCCTCCATAGGGCGTCACATTTTTAAATAAAACATAAAACCAAATGAAATCATTTTATAAAAGTTTTGAGTTTTAAAAGATAAATTTTAAAATATCTTTTTGCGGAAATATAAACTTACCAAAAATTATAAGTAAAACAGAAATTAGATTGAATTAATTAATACACATATTATATATGTCACAAAATATTCAACAACAATTTAAAACATAACATTTACAGACTCGGAAACAAGATAGCAAACCCAAAGACGGGTACTACTAATAGCACGGTAACGACACTAACGAGAAAACCCAACCTACATGTTCCATTTCTCCACCAAACTGCATCCTGTTGAAACTTGGAAGATTACACCTTGACGCCATCACCATCTTCAGAACATAGCCTCCAGTAGGTCTAAGAAACTTCATTCGTCTACTATACGAATTTAACAATACAAACACAACAAGCAATACAGTAAAGAGGTGAGATCCCCTTTCACCAATACCCGTACGGTAGCAAAGAATAATACGAATGACAAAGTCATTCCATACACACAGATAATACCAATATAGTCATGTTATCAATTTACAATTAATTTGAATAAGCATATATCATAATAAAATAAACTACAATAACATTACCAGGATAGATATAACAATTCATACAATATAAAATGTCATACCAGTAAATCATAACAATATAAAATAACTATTAAATGCAATAACAACATATAATATCACGGATAAAAGATAATAATGTACGGACAAAATACAACATATAAACATATAATATCACAGATAAAAGATCACAAACAAAGATCACAGATAAAGAAATAATAATGTACAGCATATAAACATATGTAATAAGACTCAACCCTACTCCATAGAGCTAAAAACATACAGACATCAGAGAGAATGACCCGCAAAATCTATTAGTACCACGGCTACCCAACCAAACTATTCCGCGGTCTCACGTTGCGTCTATAGCCCAACATCACATGGTGTGGTGTAGCACGCTGTCTAACGTTGCGTCACTACAAGCAATGTACTATTAGACTTTACAAGATCTCGATTAAAAATAGTGCGTGTTGAGTCCATTAGTGTGTTGCCAATTACCACGGCCCAGAGGAGCAACCCTACTGTCCACAAATGGAATTTTGCACACTAATGTCTCCAAGTTCATTCAAAATTGAACCACACTACGTTTATCGCACCGACAACACGATGTTATTCACCTCATCAATCAATCCACCAAAAATGGCATTAACTCAATGCATGATAAAAAAAATAAGAAATTACCAAAATACCCTCAATGGTAAAAAAAATATATATGCCCTCAATGGCAAAAATATACAGTAAGTCCCACCGGACAAATACTGTTCCAAAGCCTGTACGGGTTCACCTCCTCATGCCTTGACAAATGAAAATATACAGAATACCCTCAACGGTATAAAATATACAGTTTCGGTCAATCGCGTAGAAATTTTATCGCGTTTTCACAATCTCGTCGTTTTTATAAATGTTTTTAAATCGCGTAAATTTATTTTTCTGTTTTTAAAATCGCGTAGAGTTTTTAATACATTTTCTCAATCACGTAAGATTTTTAAATCATTTTCTTGTCTGAATTCCTTAAAATCACTATTTAAAACAAACAGAAATAATATTTAATACGTTTAAACTACGTAGAATATTTTTCATACCGCATACTGTCTTTTGGATATCTTTTCTATCTTATTTGTCCGTTTTTAATAAAAATTGACAGTATTATGTTTTAGAAAACTTATAATAATGGTTTCCTAACTTTTCTGTAAAAATTCTGTTTACTTAATTTTTAACCGTATAATTTAACTTTTTGAAAACCACTAACATGCTTCAAAATATAATATGAGCCATATGTTAGCAATTTACAAAAGTTACTGTATTTTCTTCTAACAGTAAAAATCATTAGTTTAAATTTCTTAAACTTAATTCTAATCAATTTATTTCTTCAAAACTCATTGTAATAAAATCCTTTTGGCATTTATTACTTAACCTTAGTTGAAAACAATTCTATAAATCAAAACACATTTAAATTTGGCATTTTGGCCGAAAATCATTCTATGCTTTATACTTCATTCCTAATTATTTCTATACATTTAATCTCTTATAAAACTCTTGGTCTAATTTATTAAATTATCTAGTCCATAGTTTTAGAAAATATATTTGGATCAAAAGTATGTGGCATGTTGGCCGAATTTAACAAAGTCTTTGTATTTGATCTCTAAATGATTTTTCATCTTCCAAATCCATGTCGAATTTATTGTATTACCTAAACTCATTAAATCATTGTTTTAGAAAATGGTTTTAGAAATCAAAACATTGAACTTAGGCATGTTGGCCGAAATATACATAGTTGCCATTTGATCTTTAAATTCATCTTTCTTGCTTTAAACCAATTTGTAATTTGTCAATTTTCCTAGGTTAATTAAATTCCACTTTTAGAAAATTGATGAGAACATTTTGGTTCTCCTCTTTGCCTTGAGGCCGTGAGCTTGGATTTGTGTCCTTTGGAACACTCATGCAAATCCTTGTATGTTATTTACATGCTACAATAATTATCATGCATATATGTACACATACCATATATTAAAGCAATCATAAAACACATACAACATATTAAAGCTATAGACATGCTTGCACACATAATCAATCACAATTAGGAAAAACAATAAACAATCATGTGAATGAATCCTTATGGATTCTTCACCACAAACACAAACATTTCTCACCACCAACACATGGTTGATGAGGGTAATCTCCCTCTTACCTCTTGAAGAACCTCCAAAGCTCCTTGTATGCTTCCTTCAAGTAAACTTTCTCCACCAAGAGCTCCTTGAAAATCAAAGAAAACATACAATATTAATACCTAAGGCTCTAAACTAGAATAATCATGGATTAAAATCATGATTAGAACTTTAAAATGGATAGAAACATGAAGATTAAAGAATTCTACCTTCAAGGCTTCAAACTTGAGCTTTGAAGAACGAAAATGAAGATGGATGATTTAGGGAAAATCTCCAACATGAAAGTTCCTTAGAATTGCATGGAGATTCAAGATCTATGGTTATTTAGAATTATTGAAGCTTGGAAGGTGACTTTTGAGGGGTTGGCCGTGAGCTTGAAGAAAGGGAGAGATATGAGCGTTTGTGGTTTTTGCTTGATAGGAAGATGAAGATGAAGGAATCTTGAGAAATTCCTAACATGAAAGTGTCTTGGTTTGATGAAAGGATTCAAGAAACGATATTGGTAGGAATTATAGAAATTTGGAGAAGGTTTCTTGGTGCTTTGGCCAAAATCAAGGGGGAGAGAAAATGAGAGAGTTTTGGTTGTTTGATCTTGGTTCTTTGGAGAAAAGGATGTGTAGGAGAGTAAGTGAGAGGAATGGATGAAGGTTGCCCTCCACTTGGAAGCTATGGCCGTAGAAGACCATGGGAGAGGAAGGCTGAGAGCTTCTTGCCAAAATTGAAAATGAGCCAAGGCCCTCCTATTTATAGACTCCAGGAAAAAGATGAAGGCTTAGGATATTTTTCGGTATATCATAAGCAATGAACAATAATTACTGCTTATAAAGTCAATGTCTATTCTCTAATGGGTAATAAAATATACCTAGATTTGTATCTTATACTAGCAGAGTAGCAATTATTATTGATCATTTTTCTACTGATTGCCCTTGATGAGTCATAAAGCGAGTCATCAAAGAGAAATTTCTAGAACATGTGACTCAGTATGATGAGTCATCGTGGAACTGTCTAGAACGGGTGAGTCAGCATGGCGAGTCAGCGTAGATATTTTCTAGAGCAGGTGAGTCAGCATGGCGAGTCATCATAGAAGCTTCTGGAACAGGTGACTCACTACGGTGAATCACAGGGCGAGTCACCGTTTCTGGAACCTTCCGGAATCTGCTGAGTCATGGTGTTGAGGTGTCACGCCGCGTGTCAAATTTCTATTGGCTCATTGCGATGAGTCACAGCCACCAATTTTGACCAGCTCCTCATTAGTCCACGTGTAAAGCACTTGATGACTAAACGTGGGTCCCGCAAACATTTTCGGGTCCGTTGTCACTTATTTGTACTGACTAATAAAATAATATTATAATAATATAAAATTATTTTATTTGACAGTTAAATCCTAAAAATTAAAAGATTCACAACAGTATCATTCTGAATTAGGTTTAGTAAGATCCCCCAACTCCGAAGAATTAAAACAAGATTTTCCCGGTCCAAAAAATTATTATTTTCCTGCCCCGAAGCAAATCGCACAAAAAGTCCAAATAAAATCACAGACAGTAATATTGCACACTGTATCGTATAGAAAAATTTAAAACAGTACATTCGGGATGTAATGATTATTTTTTCATTTTTCCCCATCACAAAGCAAATCACTCAAAACGCTCAAATAAAATTACAGACAGTATTATATATCTGTATTTCACGCAGAAAAATTTAAAACAGTAGTTTGACAAAATTTTTATTTTACTGTCTTGAAGCAAATTATGCAAAACGACCAAATAAAATTAGAGCCTGTAAAATATACTTGTATTTCATGCAGAAAAACAAGAAACAGTAAAATCGGGACACAACGGTCATTCACCCAAAAGTTGGGGTGTTACACATATCATAACGACATATAGACAATTCTCAACACTATCATGCCATAATTTCATCAAGTATAAATCAACAAGTACTTAGTCCCACACATGGACTTACAAGATCATATAATTCATTCTCAATATCAACAATTTCTATATACATGGTTCAACACATATCGTAATTACATGTTATAAATCCAACATCCTTAGTTTCCTAAGTCTTGGTCAATTATAAAAATTTTGGGCTAAGAAACCCTTGAAAACCGTGGCCTCCTTCAATGTTTATCACTCAATTAATTTCTTCCATCTCATTATGAATTTTATATATATATATATATATATATATATATATATATATATATCTAAGTCCTTAATCTCCAAAGATGCATCAAAGCATCACTTGAACTCCAAAATTTCCTCTAGAGGTCGTGGCCTCCCTAGTCATCAAGGTTTCCAAATTCTTTTTCATTTCATGCATCAATCTTTCAATACACAATTACCTAAGTCTTATTTTACACAAAATCAATTCCAATCCTTAAAATTCATGGCCAAAACCGTGGCTCCCTAATAGGGTAGTAAATCCTCAAATTTTTCATTTATTAAATCTAACATTATCAAGCATTCCAACATCCCTAATGCATTCAAAATCACAAATCAATCATGAATCTCAATCAAGAACACATAGCCATGAAAAACCATCAAATAAAGTAAGCATTCAAATATGAATTTCTCCATCAACAACCACACAAAGGTATCCTCACCACCAATAATGGTTGAAGTGAGTAAATCTCCCTCTTACCTAAAGGAAGAACACGAAATCAGCTCCTTGGTGTGCTCTTGGTGGATTCAGTTTTTGGCTCGAAAAACCTTAAAAAATCAAGTTCAAAGAATTAACACTAATGGTTGGAAAAAGAAGAGATCCATGGTCATAAATATGGCCATAAAAACGAAAAATAGGAAGAGAAAGTGAAGAATCAAAGACTTACCCTCAAAGTCTCAAACTTTGTTCTTGAGAGAAAGTGAAGAAGATAATGGATTTTGAAGAAATATTTTAAATAGGAAATGTAGAGAATGATGAGAGGAATGTAGAAATGGTGTTAGTGAAGTGAGAAAATGAAAATGATCTCTCAAGGTGGGGCTGCAAAACCGTGGGGTGAAGGAGAAGAAGAAGAAAGAAATTAGAGAAAAATGGAGATGAAGCTTGAAGAGAGAGAAAGTGATTGATGAAATGGGTGAAAATTTGGTAAAATATGATAAGTATGGAAGCAAAGTTTTGCTTCCCTTAGGCATTCATTGTCGCGGCAACAAGAAAGAGAGGAAGGAGTTGAGTGGCTTCTCCAACAAGCCTAGGGCACTTTGGTCATTTGGTGGTCAAAGCTTCTCAAAGAAGTTTTGATTAAAATAGAGTATATTTGAATTAAAGTGGATTTAATTAGACATAAAGTAGATTATATTAAGATAATATGATAGGATTTCTAATACATGTTATTATCCAATGAACAATTGTTACAGTTGACAAAAGTCAGTATTAATTGCCCAGCGGATAAAATTTATACAATGATTTATTTTATCTAATAAAATTCTTAAAAAAAGTGAATCTTTGTAAATCGTGTTCAGCCTCAGGTTTAGTAAGATCCCCCGTCGATGTTTTCACAAATCAAGGTTCTCGGGAAAAATATTGCATTTCCTCGGCTCCGCTCAATTTGCATGTAAAATGAGGAATAATATTAAAATATTTTGCATTATCAAAAAAATCCAGAAAAATTCACAAAAATCACAAATATTATAAAATGAATATTTATAATAAAATAAATAAATTTTAAGGTGTTACAACCTTGGTCATATCTATGAGGAAACTATTGAGGAATTTCATCTAAGAATTTAGGATCACCTCCCCTATTGAGGATCATTTCTAGAATTCATAACTAAGAATTTAATATCACCCCCCTTACGAGGATCATTTCCAAAATTCAATACTAGCCACCTTAATTAATGGGCTATTCATACTAAAGGAATAACAACTAAGGATCACCCCTATTCGAGGATCATGTCCAATATCTTTTAGCTTTGAGCACTTTATATGTCAATTCAATACAAGCTCAACTTTATTTGTATAAAGGAGTGAATCATTTTCTAGTACACTTCATAGGCATAATAAGTATACATCTCAATTTATTTAATTACATTGATATATCTAGTGCACAATCATCATATAGGTCACTTTATTTAGTGAGCGCAATCAATTCTCTTCATATTATATAATATAGAATTTTATTTACTCAAAACAAACGACTGATAATCGATTATCATGGTTTGGTAATCGATTATCACCCACATATGTTCTTATTTTTTTTAACTTGATAATCGATTATCACACTCTGATAATTGATTATCACTATCCAGTAATGATATTCTGTAAGGTCATAATCAATTATCACCCTAGGATAATCGATTATCACTCACGAACTTAGCATTCTGGAAGTTAATAATCGATTAGCACCTTTGTCTAATTGATTATCACTCAAAAACATATCATTCTGGAAGTTGATAATCAATTAGCACCTTTGTCTAATCGATTATCACTCATGAATCATGTTTTTCTAGAAAACGATAATCGATTATCCTATGTTGATAATCAATTATCAAGTGCAATTCCATACCAGAATCAATTCTAAACATAGTAACTTCCATTTATTTCTATTCCTTCCATCAACATATCATCAAAACCTTATCATGTATATATTCATTCCAAAATCGATGAGGTATGACCATAAGAATCAATCCATACTATTCTATATATCATAAATCTCAAAATTTCAATATATATATATATATATATATATATATATATATATATATATATATATATATATATGTATATAAAACCAATACATCATAACAAAATCATAAGGAATTTATCAATCAATACTTTCATGCAAAGTTTGAGGAGCTAGAAAAGAAAGAGGAAAAGGTAGTGTTGTACAAAAACCCCTACTTAAGCTCCCTTGTTGATAGACTTTATCTTTTCTATCCTTGACTCCTCCTAAACTCCTTGTTAATGATGTTTCTTGCCTTTCTTTTCTTCTTTCCTTTCTTTCTTATCGCTTTCCTTCCTCTATAACCATATGAGAGAGTGAAATGAGAAAAAGAAAAGTGAGAAAATGGAGAGATAGAGAGAGGCAGTGCAGATTAGTTGGAGGGATAAAGATGAAATTTTTTGGTAGTTAAGTGGAAATGTTGTATCTCTTAGGGATACTTTAATCTTCTATTACTAAGTTTTCTAATTTTCATAAGTGTTATGAAAAATTATAGGATTTCATTCTATTTCTATACTCATCATTTAATAACTAACTATATACAACATTAACAACCATTAAGCTCTATTACTCCTCAATAAGTTAGAATAAGCTTGAGGAGTTAATCTAATACACTTACAGGTATCTGCTTTAACTTGTAATTATTCCTAGAATAATCTTCATCCTTTATTTGACATTTCCACAAAATCTCATGATTTTTGAAGCTACTCTCCTATTTTATTTGGCCTTTGAACACTTATTTTGTTTTATTAAAAATACTAAACTAACTCATTTAATTCTCCAAAAATCAACACAACTCATTCTAATTACTTGTGGTCTAGAAATAAATGTTTCATATTTATTTCTATCATTTAAGTATTTTATGCTAAGTTCTGAGCTAATATAGGCTATTTTTCACATCATGTGTTACCTAAACTAGCTTAGAAGATCACCAAAATTAACAGATAACTAACATAAGTGTTAATACAGTAATCATTAAAGCTAATAGATTAGGATGGATGTTACATATCCAACTCTTGTAATATGATCTATTAGTGATCATTGTGAAAACCTAGCTTGAAGAGGTTAGGATTGATCAAAGACTACTTGTAATCTAGTTTGGTGAAGCTAGGTTGGATCAAAGAATACTTGAGATATAAAAATCCTAGTAGTTTGTTAGGCACTGGATGTAGGCATGTGGTTAGCCAAACCAGTATAAATTTCTAAGTGCGATTCTTCTAAGCTAATCTCTTAATATTTCTGATACATGTTTGTTGAACTTTTATCTTCTATACCTTAAACTAATTTCTATATATTCAAAAGGAGATTTTCTAAGTTCAAGTTAAAACTAAGTTTGATTACTTTTAGCAATTCATCTTAACTATTCAATTTTCTGTTTCAAACTTTTGTCTATCCAAGTAAATATACTTGAGAAGCTTCCGAGTTTGTAGAAAAAGTTGAGGAAGTTGGAAGCTCGATTCAACCCACCTTTTGAATTGGTATCATGGCTTAACCTCTGTGTTGAGCAGCTAATAAGAGAAAGGAAAAGATCTTATAGAGAACATGGAAAATCCAAACATGTACATTGATAAAGGTTAATCGATCTACATGTTACCCGCCTTTATTAGAGAAGACTACCATTATTGGAGAGAAAGGATGAAGCTATTCATAGAATCCACTCATCTCGATCCATGGGATGTTATTGAGAACAGTCCCTTCACTCCAGTATGTGTATTAGAAGATTGAACTTCTATACCTATACCAAGAGATCAATGGGCAGAAGCTAAAAGAAATAGATTCCAACTGAACTCTAAGGCTAAATATTGCTTTACATATGTACTCAGCAAAAGTGAATATAATAAAATCATAGCCTATGAATCTGCTAAGGAGATATGGGACAGACTTGAGATGCTACACAAAGGAACAAGTCAAGTTAAGGAGACCAAGATAAGCATGTTAGTTCACTAATATGAGCTCTTCAAAATAATAGACCATGAGACGATTAATAACATGTTCATAAGATACATGCATATCATCAATCCGCTTAAGGCACATGGAAGAACTTATTCTAACCAAGAAATGGTAAGAAAAAATGCTTAGAAGCTTACCTAAAGTTTGGAGACCCAAAATCACTACCATACAAGAAGCTAAGGACTTGAACACACTAAGTTTTGATGAGCTTATGGGTTCTCTAGAAACTTAAGATCAAGAATTGGTTGATGTGGATGAGAATATTCTAAGAAAGGGCAAGTATAGCTTTAAAGTCTAGTCAGAAGGGTATTTCTCAAAGCTCTGCTCTAAAGGCATCAAAAGATTCAGATGAAGAAGATGAATATGTTGGCTCTAAGATAGAAGATAAAGAACTCTCCATGCTATCCAGAAAAGTTGCTCAAATATGGAGAAGGAGAGCAAAATACAAGAAATTATTCTTTCATAAGAAAGATTAGAAGGGAGATTCAAGCACTCTCAACTGAAGCCAAATTATCTGCCACGAATGCAAGAAGTCAAGCTACATCAGAATTGAATGTCCTTAATTGAAGAAATCATCCAACAAGTTTAGAAGGAAAAAAAAGGCATGATGGCCACATGGGAAGGCATGGATGATGACTCTTTTGATGATAATGAAGAAAAAAGTGAAACAATTTGGAACATAACCTTTTGAAACATAATCTTCTGTGCATAAATTAATTATGTGACAAAGGATATAAAGTTATGTTTGAACCTTCTCATTGTGTCGTGAAAGATCCTAAGTTTGATAAAGCCCTTCTTACTGCCAAAAGGTATTACAATACCTATATAATGTATCTAGATGACCTTTCAAATCAAGATATAAGAAGTCTAGCATCAATTAACGATGAGAAGTGGTTGTGGCATAAGAGGCTTGGTTATGCTAACATGAAAACAATTTAAAATCTTGTGAAAAATAATTTGGTTAAGGGTTTACCCTAGATTAAATTTCAAAAAGATATGTTTTGTGAAGCTTGTCAAAAAGGAAAGCATACCAAAGCTAAAAATATAGTTTAACCACTAGACCACTTAATCTTTTACACGTTGATTTGTTTGGTCGAACTAGAATTGTTTGAGCGGTAAGAGATATGACTTTATCATCATGGATGACTTCTCTAGATTTAAATGAATACTCTATCTTAGCCGCAAGGATGAATCTTGTTTGGCCTTTAAAATCTTTTGCAAGAAAGTTCAAAATGAAGAAGGTTTTTGCATTGCTGCCATTAGAACCGATCACAGAGGAGAATTTGAAAATTAATCTTTTAAAGAGTATTGTGATGAAATTGGTATTTCTCATAACTTTTCTTGTCCAAAAACACCATAACTAAATACTATTGAGGAAAGAAAGAATAGATCTTTACATAAAATGGCAAGAACCCTACTTTGTAATTATGGTTTATCAAAATATTTTTAGGCAGAAGCTATGAACACTTCTTGCTATATTCAAGATCGTGTTTTGATAGGGTTGATTCTTAGGAAAACTCCATATGAATTGTGAAAGGGTATAAAACCTAACATTTATTATTTTCATACTTTCGGTTTTGAATGCTTTTTCTTAAACAACAAGGATCAACTTGGTAAGTGTGATTCCAAGCTAGACAAAGGTATATTTCTTGAATACTCTACCTCCTCTAAAGCTTACAGAATTTAAAATGCTATAAGCTTTGTTGTTGAAGAATCTGTTCATGTTACTTTCAATGATGCAAACAAAGCTTCTGAGCTAAAGGTTTTTTTTATCAAGAGGAAGAATTAAAGAATATCACTTTGAAAGATGTAACACCCATCGTATGGTGCTATATTTATGTTACTTAATTACCCAAATACCCTCAAGATCATAAAAAGTGATGTTATGATAAAAATACAAATTGTAAATTTTTTTTTTCTTTGATGACAATAAAATAAACTTAGCGGAAAATAAAAATATTAACATCATCATATATAATTTACATCATTATACATTACACACGTACTGTCAGGATTATTTATATTACAGACCATGTTCTCAAAGTAATTAAACATAACTTAAGACTCAACATATTGCCCAAGTCTGACTAAACAACAAAATCCTCAGATGGGTCCTCCTCAGATTTCTCAGCAGATAGGAATCCGTTATTACGTGAAGCTCTACGGACAGGTGTCCGCGCAGACGACACGATACTTATCGCACTAGGAGTACGGTAGTAAGCTCCCCAGTATTGCCTAATGGATAGTAGAAACTCCAACTGTACATAAATATTGACACTAAAGTAGGGGTTCCCTTGATAAAGCCTACTATAAGTAATGTTCAGGTCCCCTATATAAAATATACATTGTCGATCCAAATGAACATGCCACGCCTCCGAACCTCCACGAAACTGTAACGTCACGCATCCTAGAAAGCTGGGCATCTCCATCTTCTCAAAATTCTGCGTTCCCAGATGTGACAAGTAGTTCTTCTTCTCCTTCTTGTATTGTTTCTTTCTCAACGTCTTTAGCCAATTATAAATACAATATACAAATATACATACAAAGAGGTGAGATCACGCCACGCTAACATTTTAACATGGTAGCATAGAGATAACATAACATGCCATAAACACATCATATTACAATATGGCATCAACATATTATCGATCAAAATTAACATTTAATAATTCCAGAAATGCCATCTACACTAAGCAGATATTTTAAAAAGTACAATTGTCATAATCAATATTTCACAGATGTAGGCATTTATGCTAATGCATGAACACATAGACTCGATTTCCTACTCCATGGAGCTAAACTCAAGTCGAGAAATTGATCGAAAAGATCTGTTACCACGTGCCTCGAACATGCTATAATTATATCTTGCACATCTAGCACATATACGACAGTCTTTATCAGATCTCGATTAAGAATAGTATCTCGGTCCGGATCATCGGTGTGTTGCATCGGTCTAACCCACGGTACAGAAGAGCTACCAATTGTCCATTGCGAGCAACCCGTATCCTGATGCCCCCAAGGTCAACGAGTGACCTACACTACGCGTATCGCACCCCCTCAAGAGGTGTACGTTTCTCCTAGGCAATTAGCCATATATAGTCCATTGGACCATTTTCAATGCATGTGTAATGCACCAATTACCAACCAAAGGTAAATCACATAATTTCTCATACCAGGTTCAAATACTGTTTTACGTTCATGTATTAACGCCAATTACAGGCAAACTTGTCAATTTCTTGTACAGTATTCATATACTGATTTTAACTGCAAAGTTTACCGTATAATTAACAGCAAAATCACATTACCATGTTTTTCTCATTCGCAAAATATTTTTATCACGCTTTCACAGTCACGTAATATTTTGTTATGTAAACAATGATTTGTAACATTTTCTGTTACATTTAAAAATTGCGTAACCATTTTCTACTGTATTCTAAATTGCGTAAAAATATTCTTTTGTTTTTAAATCGCATAGCGATTTTTCTACAATATTTCGATTGTGTAAAATATTTAAACGCTTTAAAAATCATGTAGAAATATTTTAACGTTTTTCAAGTCGCGTAACTTAAAAATTACGTTTTTGAGTTACGTTAATTGTTTTTCACCATTTTTATCATTCGTAAAATATTTCTTAACTTTAAAACATTATTTTGGACTTTTCTTACAATAATATAATTTCTTAATTTATTTTCTTCCTATTCTTAGTCAAAAATCTTTTCCATAATATATTTTCTCAAAATCACTTTTTATTGATTTAATATTACAAAATCACATTTAGTTGATTTAATTACTGTTTCTAACTTTAAATTTCCTAACATTTTCCAAAACCCAATAAATAAATTCTACGTTAGTAAATTTAAGTTACAAACGTTTTCTTTTATATTTCTAAATCACTTCTAAAAATTAATTCTCTTTAAAATAATTTGAAATTCAACACTTTCAATCTTCTTTTTCTTTTATTTAGGAAAATTCCGCTTCACTTAATTGATAACACGTTAATTTCCTTTCCAAAATCCTTATTTGAAAATTCTTGTATTTTATAACGTCAAAACATTTTTCTAAATTATCAAAACCTTATAGATGGCCATTGAAACCATGAAATATTTTTCTTCTAACTTAAATAAATTCCATTCTTGTTTCTACACAAAATAAATTCATGAAAAACACAACTCAAAACCGTGTGCATTCTTTTTGCAAAACAAACCCTTTTGTTTATTTTCTTTACTTCTCAAATCATTTAATTTTATCATTCATGAAAATATAATTTTGTAAACACCAAATTGGTTGGTGTCTTGGCTGAAAATTTGCTTAAGTTTAAGGACTAAAAATTAACTCCATTGTTCTTGAAAAATTTCAATAAAAACCCTAGTTTTGGAAGCCCAAAACCATAACCTTCTCTATGGCCTTTGAAGCTAAAATTTGTTTATTTCAACATACATCCATCATAATATATTCAACATATATCATCATGCATATTATAGGCATACTATATAAGTAAATAAAAAAAATCATACTAAGCATGCATACACAAGTAAATCATGCAAAGCATATCAAGCATAGGCAAAAATAATCAAAGCACATAACACACACAAATTATTACATGCCATGGATATGAATCCTCACATGGATTCACCATCCATCAAATATAAAATCATCTCTCACCACCATGCTTGGTTGGTGAGATGGATCTCCCACTTACCTCTTGAAGAACCACAAAAGCTCCTTGCTTTGGATTTAGAACAAGATCTCCACCAACAAAAGTTTCTTGAACATAAAACAAACACAAATAAATTAGTATATTAAGCTTGATTAAGAGGAACCATGGATCAAACATAGTTTAGAACATGAAAATGAAAAGAATAAATGAAGTTTCCTTACACTTCACTAACAAAACTCTATAACTCGATCTTAGTAAAAGTCCTTCAAGATAGAAGATTTAGAGAGAGTCTTCAACATGAAAGTTGCTTAGAATAAAGTAAGGATTCAAGAAACTAGGTTGTATGAAATTAAAGAGTGATGGAGGAGAGATTTAGGGTGCTTGGCCGAATGGTCTTCTTAGGGAGAGAAAATGGAGTTTTCTTTGGTTTGCTTCTTGAAACTTAAGTGAAAAGGTGAAGGTATGATAAAGTGAAGTGTAGAAATGAATCATTTAGTCTTCAAAACTATGCATGGCCGTAGCTTGCATGGAGAAAGGTGGAAAGTGAAGTTTGAAAAACTATAGCCTTTTGGAATGATCATTAATGATCAATAGGAAAATAATTGATGGTCTTGACACTTGGCTATTGCCTTCATCTTTTTCTTTGGCCTAAAAAGCCTATTCAAAGTTGTCTCCCCTCTCCCTTGCATCTCCAAACCGTCCCCCCTCTTCATGCACTCCAAAGTGTGACAAATTTCATAGCCATCCTTTTAAGCCATCTTAGCCATTAATTAAAAGAATGGTTTGGATTAAAATAGCTATTAGGTTTAGGTTATAGATGGAAGACTTCATTTGAGCCATTGGATCATTTTTGGCTTACAATCCTAACCATTGAATGTGTCTTCAAAATGAAGGGTCAAGATTACACCTTCAAACTTTACATCCAAGGGTCCAAAATGGTTGTAGTCATTTTTGATGACCAATTCTCCACCATTGATCTAAATCCAAATCCAATGGTCATTAATGATTCTTCTCCACCATTGATTAAATTTACATCCAAGGGTTGATGATGGTCATAGCCATTTTATAAGACTAAATCTCTACCCTTGATTTAATTTCCATCCAACAGTTAAATTGATTATATTCACTTTTAAGATCAAATCTCCACTGTTGATTAAATCAAGATTAAATTTTCAACGGTGATTAAATCGATAGTGGATATCCAAACCACCAATGTTAACTTAACAGTATAGAATTTTATTTTTATCTGTTATAACCCCACGAAAAAATATATTTACTGTATTTTTATCGTCCGATAATTAAATACAGTATAAAACACTATATATGAAATTTTCTAAAACTGTTTCCAGATTCAGGTTTACTAAGATCCCCTGTCTCCGTCTAAACAAAGATAAATTTTTCTATCTTGTGAAAAAATTTTCACTTTGTGGGATCCACCTGGGCCCGTATGTGTAACTTGGGCCCACATACACCCCCTGGGGCCCACAAACAGTAAAAATTTCATAATCATCCACAAAATCATAAAAATTAAAAAACTCACAAATATCAAATCAGATTACGTAAAATAATTAAGACTTTTCAGTAATAATTAAATTACGTAAAATTTTTCCAGCCTGAAAATTATTATTTTCCTAACACGGAGCAAATTACTCAAAACGATTAAATATACAGACGAAATATTCAAAATAATTTTACAGCACACAGAAATCACTAAACAGTAGAATTTTGTTAACTGTCAAAATTATTGTTTCTAAGATAGAAAGTTCAGGGTATTACAAAAGACACAACAAAGTTTGTTTCTAATTTGTTGACTCTTAAGAATGAACCACATGATCCTTCTGATGATCCCTTTAATGGTCACCCAAAAGTTCTTGCTAATGGAAATGTTAGAAAACAACCTCAGTTGCTAAGATAATGGAAACATCTTTTATCTCATCCTAAGGAACAAATTATTGGAGAACCTTCTCAAGGCATGAAAAATAGATCAACACTCAGAAACAACATCAATATGGCTCTTATCTCTCAAACTAAATCAAAAGAAGTTAATGAAGCTCTACAAGATGAAGGATGGATCCTTGCTATGCAAGATGAGTTGAATCAATTTGAGATAAACAAAGTCTGGATATTGGTTCCTGAACCAGAAGACCATATAGTAATTGGAACTAAATGGGTGTTTAGAAACAAGCTTGACGAATCTGGAAATGTAGTCAGAAACAAGGTAAGGTTAGTAGCACAAGGTTATAAGCATCAAGAAGGTATTGATTTTAATGAAACCTTTGCTCCTATAGCTAGACTAGTAGCTATTAGAATCTTGCTTGCTTATGCTGCTTTCAAAGATTTTATCTTGTATCAAATGGATGTAAAATTTGCATTTCTAAATAGTTATATTTTTGAAGTAGTTTATGTAAAATAAGCCCCTGTTTCGAACACGAGAAGTATCCTGATATATTTTCAAACTGTCAAAAGCTTTATATGGCTTAAACCAAGCTCCAAGAATTTGGTATGATAGGCTTAGCTCTTTTAAAAAAAAAAATGGTTTTGATAGAAGCAAAATTGATACAACTTTGTTTTCAAAACACCAAAAGAAAGATTTCTTGCTTGTTTAGATTTAAGTGGATGACATAGTATTCAGTTCTACTAATAATTTTTTATGCAAGCATTTTTCTAAGCTAATGCATAGAGAATTTGAAATAAGTATAATGAGTGAACTTAAATTCTAAGCTAAATACTTCTTCCTGGGAAACTATTCTCAGTTTAGTATAACCTATGCAATCAAATTGTTACTTAAACTTAGAATGTTGAATTTTTTATGTTCAAGAGCAGAGAGAGAGATATAACTCTTGTAGTTGCATTATTCATGTGTGGACAGGGACCTTGATTATTCATTTGAAAAGTTAAGAATCAATATTTAACAAGAACAATGTGTGTTATCGTGTTAAGCATATGTTGAATACTAGAGAAATAATGTTAAGTGTTTCATTCAATAATAGGTATTGAAAAAAGATAATTGAGTTGAACTCGAGAAAACACATACAACATTATTCCAAGTACAAACTGATTAATAAGCTATAAGCTACTTCTATTCGTAGAAATTGAAGGTAAATTCCTATCTAGAAAAGGAAAAATAAAAAAGGTGGGTCATTGGTAACTCATCTTCCTACTGCAAGTGTGGAGTGAAGAGTATTCAAGACCTTTTGAAATGTTACCATCCTCCCTATTTATGAATAAATGTGGTAACCGCTCTCAACATCTAATGATCCTGTACAAATTTGATACCTCTTAAGATTGCACCATGTGTACTTGGAGGTTACTCTTTCTTCTCCATCAGTGCATAACTTCAGAGAGTGTGTATGTGCAGCACTTCATGCATCTGAATGGATGTAATAGAAATAACTTCTCCATCATGGATAAACTTCACGATCAACGCAATGTAACTAAAGATCTTCTAGAAGGTTACACGTGTGTCACATGTTTCATTAACACCAAGGCTTGTTGTGAACTTCATCGACAACATCAGTATTGTTACTATATAACATTACAAATTAGCTTCCAAGGACTTAGCTAATTTTAGGGTTGTCTTCAACAACGTCAATATTACTGTTTTCCATCCTTTAGCTCCAAACTCCAATAACTTTGGGTTGACCTTGTTGAGATGGTGTTGACCTTATAGTAACATCAATATTACCATCTTCTTTACTTTTGATAACATCAGTACTATCTAGATAGGTAGCCTTAGTACTACCAGAAATTACTTCTCCGCTTGGTAAATTATGACAATACTTAAGCAATTTCTCTTTAATGCTTAGGCAACATTAGTATTGCCTTTATTTGATAGCTTCAATATTGTCAACTAGTAGTGTAACATCCTCCGAAATCTATTAGTCATAAAAGTTGATATATAAGTTCATGAATATTAGTGTCAATTATTAGTTAATTTTGGGATTTTTCTAGGCTTGTTTAGGTATGATGTTATAACCCAAGATATAGAAAATAGTTCATATTAGCTCATAATTTAGCACATATTGTTTAGA
This sequence comes from Ormosia emarginata, assembly GCA_029884605.1. NCBI lineage: Eukaryota > Viridiplantae > Streptophyta > Magnoliopsida > Fabales > Fabaceae > Ormosia > Ormosia emarginata. The sequence goes on along the minus strand of JAQQTP010000056.1, from coordinate 4,030,655 downwards.
TGAGAAAAATAAACAAGGAAAATTTACTTCTATAACACAAATAATTAGAATGAGTTATAGTAAATCTTGGAGAATTAACTGAGCTAGTTTGGTATTTTTAATAATACAAAATAAGTGTATAAATGCCAAATTAAATAGGAAAATCACCTAAAAAATTATGAGATTTTGAGGAGAAGTCAAGAATGGAGGTTATTTTTGTAATGAGTACAGGTTAATGCTGATACCTGTGAGCTTATTAACTCAAATCCTTAGGTTTAATTTAACTTAAGAAAGAGTAATAGTGCATATTAAATATAAAGACATTTAGTAAATGATGTGTATAGGGACTAAACAAAGTTCTAGAATTTCTTAGGACAATTATGGAAATTGGGAAACTCATCAAGAGGAGAATAAAGTATCCCTAAGAGATAAAATAGTGACTACACTCAACAAAGAGAAAGAAGAAATAAAGATAGAAAAAGAGGAGGTAAAGAAGGAAGAGGAAGAGAAACAAGGGAAGGATCAAGAACAGGAACAAAATAGCTTCACAAAAGGAGTTAAGGTATGGGGATTAGGTGATTTTCTATACTCTTTTCTCCATATTTTCTTGAATTTTGCATGAATAACTAGGTTGATGAAAAATAATGTATGAGTATTGATGATAATTGATGAAATTTAAATTTGGATATATGCATTACCAATAGAGTTGATATTGATGTCTTAATATTGATTTTATTATCTTACAACATGATTTGAAGTTGGATAGATGTATATGATGATTAGAAATGTTTTGGTATATGAAAGGATAACAAGGAATGGTGTTTCATGGTGATATTAGTGCAATTTAGAATATGTAATTCAAATAGGCCCTTGGGCTATTCGAATAGAGACTAGCAAAATGCACAAGAATAAGAACTTGAAGTTGTTGTTCGAATAGACACATGGTCTATTCGAATAGATTGCTTAAGAAAGATTAGAAAATTAGATGTTGTTCGAATAGACTAGTGAGCAATTCAACTAGCAGACTCCAGAGAGCCATGGAATTGGTTGCTATTCTAATAGCTGACTAGCTTATTCGAATAGCAGAGCTTAAAATAAAGACTTATATAGTACCATATGCATGTTAGAGATTGTTTATTTTTTTAGTAAATACTAACATGCCTAAACATAATTACTTTTGTATAATTATGGATATACTATTAGTATTAGATTTGGGATGTTACAAGTAGACTTAATGTCCACTTAGCACATCCTTAGCAGCCTTAGTATTGCCACATGTCACATGATGAGATGGTAGGTTTTTAGCATGTGTTTTATAATAAATTTTTATTATACTCCCTACAAATGTCCCCTTAAGTATGGTTTTAGAGTGGTTGACGAAATGACTATACTTATTAATGCTCTTCAAGGAAAATGTGAAGTCCTTTTACTCCTCATCAGGTTTGAAGCGTACATATTCTGAATGCATTCATTTCTAGTGAATGTTTCCATTCTGCATTTATTCTTTTACAACCCATGGTTAATCCAATAGGCATTTAGCTTTCTTTCTATATAAGAAACTCATAAATAGCTCCCCATTCTTCATCAAAGTTGGTATTGAGTTCACTATTCTTTTCCTTTTAAAGTTTCTTCTACTTCTTCCTTAAAATTCCCTTTAAACGTGGTTTTACACTTTCAAATCAGTTGACATGGTACTCCTCTATCTATGCTTATTCATTGGCTAAGGCCAACATCTTCTTGAAGATTCCTTGGTCATGGCCATGGTCAACCCAAGGTATTCCTCTGGCAATGCTTAATATGGTTGAGCAGCTTATCAACCTGTACCAGATAGATTCCTCTATTTAGTGAGGGTTGTGTGCTTACTTCCACCTCCTTGGCCAACTTTAGGGTCAATGCATCATACATCATTAGAGGTAGTGGAGAAAGGACTGGGGCCTTAGAACCGAATCGCCTCCATCCTAATTGGCAACTTTTCACTTCTACCTCCTAGGTTCCTTTCAAATCAGTTAGGGCGATGTAGAAAGTTTAGAATATTAGGAATGAAGTTTGCTTGACTCTATTGGTAGCTTTGCTTCATTGCTAAGTGAATCTAATAAGTTATAGAATTCTTCCTTGGGAAGTATTTCATTCAAGAACATTATATTATAGTCTTAGGAATAGAGCCTTTGATTTTTGTATCAGCTTTTTTTATTCTCATATCCCTTTATAATTTGTCAACATATCAATGAAATTCTTTTTCTCTTATATCTCTAGTGATGAACAAATTAAACTACAATTGATACAATTATGAAGTAACTGATTACTTCTATTTAACTATTTTGTAATGGCCAAATTAATGGAAACGATTTAGCCTAAAATAATCATGCATTAATTTTTAAGGTCTTTAGCTAATTACAAATTCAACAAATACTGGGTTGACAGTTGATAAGATGACCTTACAACCTATTCATAAAGTGTAATAATGGCCTACATAAGCAATCAATGCAACATATGAATTCTTCTTTTCCAAGAATCAATTGAGAACTTATTGATTTGCCAATGGTCGACCAGTTTTCTAGAAGCAGTCAATTTGTTAGCAATCAACTCAGTACTCAAGCAAAAGTAAATTAATAAATTTGCCTAAGACTGGAGAAACAATGTCATTTAAATAAGCATTATGAAATGACAAGTGTCACTTCCTAAGAGATTCTTTTAAACTGGTACCACTAATTTAAATTTTATTCTAATGGACTTATCCTCTTCAACTACTAAAAGAATTAAAATAATTTGAAAATTCAAACTGACCACTTTCTCTGTGAAAGGTATTTATAGTAACATACGTTGTTTCTTTTTCATTTTCTCTTTCTTTATTGATTTCTCTTTTTTCAAGATTTCAACTCTTCAAAATCCCTAACTTTCAAAACTCTCTGATTCTCCATGGCTCGCGATTGTCACATGTCTTCCTCTTTTAGGCAATCTACTTCGCCTTCTTCAGGCACTCCTAAGAGTCAAGTTATTCTAACTCTTGATACTCAAGTCACTATGTTAGGAGGGTAGAAATAGAGAGAGTTCATCACAGCCCAACTCCTAATGTAACTCAAGTTGAATTCCTTCAATGATAGGTATTAGTTCCTTGTGAACTTACTTCTGCTTTTTATTTACATAGTCCTTCTGGTTCTCAAGCCGATTATCTTAAAGAGAGTTATTATTGTAACATCTCAATTCTGATATCCTGTTAGAATTGATCTACACAAGAATATTCAGTATTAAAAATGTTACCACTAACAACCAAGCCCATAATATTCACATAAATAAATAATTATAGAAAGTCACGATACCAACAATTATATATATACATCACAGCCACAAAAGGGCATATTGTTATACATAACTCAAAACAAACTAAGCAAATATAAACTATATACAAGCTCAGTCCAAAACAACATTTAAGCTATACTAGTCCTCATACATCATCTTCTTCCCTTTTGAGGAACTTATACGTAGATTTACATGCAACACAAACGGGGTGAGAAATCACAATTCTCAGTAGAAGTGTTCTAATACTAGTATTTTATATAATCATACAGATTACACAACTATTAAGTTAACACTTCAATCACAAAAGTACACAATTGCCTATACAATTGTAAAGCCATGAGTTTATGTCATGGCAACAACTGCCCATAAAATTGTCATGCTATGCCTAATTATGTCTAATGTTTGTGTCTATGTAAGTCCTAAGAGTGAATGCAATTTAAGGATGTCATGAGCCCTCAGATGTATTGAGGTTATTACCCACCTCCACTACTCTAGGATATGTCATGGTATGTCATGAATTATCAGGCATAGTGAGGATATAACTCACCTATACTACTCATCAACACATACAGAGGATATTACTCATCCATTGTTCTACAAATTATAGGGAGGATATTACTCACCTCCACTAGTCAACAATCATGATGAGGAATTACTTACCTCAACAAAAAGAGAAATTATTTACCTCATTATTCAACCAACATAAAAGAGGATATTACTCACCTCCTTACTCAACAACATAGAGAGGATATTACTCACCTTAATATGATTCAATCAACGTAAAGAGGATATTATTCACCTCAAAATGTTTCACAAAAACTCATGCGACACAATCACTAATTACCTACAATAATTAGCATCACCATTGATTTACAAGCATCTTAAGTTTATTTCACTAACATTTCATCCAAATACTTCTAAAAGTACTTCAACACTCTTCAAAGAGTATACATGAGTGATTCCAACACCTAGGAAACTCATTTTCTCAATATCACAATATATATATATATATATATATATATCTAATTATCTCACATAATTAGCATTACAAATCAATTTGATTTATCGTATTCTCACTTCATTAAATACTCCTATTAGAGCCTCAATACTCATTAAGAAGCATAAAAGAAGAATCTACACCATTAGAAGGCTTCATTGAATCAAACAACATTAAAAATTGCTTCTAGGTAGCCACGTTGCGGCGCAACACTTCCACACCGCAGCTCGTAGCTCTCTAGTTCATCCACACCTCGAGCAATGCCGCAGTGTGAGCCTGTGACAGCAACTTCTGGAGAATTCTGTAGAAGCGGGTTATTGTTCCATTGGAACAAAACCCTTCTCCAATTACTCAAAACTCAATTCTAAGTGATATCCAACATCAAATAAGATCTATTAACATATTTCAACTCTTAAACCACTTTAATTTCACTCAATCATACCACTTTGTGAATCAAAATTTACACTTAACCTAAACCCCCAAATTTGGCCTAAATGGGAATTAAGGCACCCAAATGATGAATAATTCATCCTAACACATCCACAAATCAGTTTCTTACTCAACCAAACTATCCTCATCAAGATTCAACTTAAGAATCACAAAACCACTCTTCAAACCTCCATTTTCTCATCAAGCCCCTCAAGAACCAAAATGAAAGAAATGAATACAAGCAGTCTAAACAAAGTTTCCCCTACCTCAAGGTCTTGAAGATGAAGCCAAGGATGGCCATGGAAGATCCCAGCTCCACTTGATTCCTCCTCCTTCTTCCTCTTCATCTCTTTTTCCTTTCTTCTTCACAATTCTCTTTCTTTATTTTCTCTTCTCTTTTCTGTTTTTAGCTTCCCAGTCGTGGGATATATGAGTAGCAAAGTCTCACTTTGCCACTTATAGGATGGGTACTAACTTGTACCAAAAAATCCCGATCTGCTAAGAACACTTAGATTTCACTAAATCTAGTTTCCTAGCTTCCAACAAGTTTAAAATAAATTTTAAGATTCATCAAAAATCTTATTTCACCATTTACACATTTTTTTCATATCTACTGGTAATGAAACTTTAACTGTAGCACACTTCATACACTTATGACCTAGAAACAAGTTCTCCATACTTATTCCAATTAATTAAGCAGTTTAAGTCAAATCTGGGGCTAAAAACAACTATATTCCATACATAGCATTGCAGTAAAGTGACTAAACGTGCTTAGACAGTCACAAAATTTAACAAACATCATAAATATGTATTAGGCTACATCCGTAACCATATACAAGTCTATCATGTTTTCACAGGTGTTATAATTATCCCTTCAATTAAAAGTGCAAGCTTTTTTTCTTCACTAAGCCGTAAATTCTAGTGTACCCTTGGATGCAAAAAAGAGTCATTAGGACTTTTTAGCAAGTTTCTAATGAGTACACTGATTGGCTTGAGTGGATTCAAGATGTTAAAGCTAGAGAAAGGAAGATAAAAAGAATTTATAGCATTATTTAGATTTCCCACTATGAAATCTAGGACACCCCCACCATGATAGGAGCAGTCATAACCTTCTGGAACCCTACTGCCATTGGTATCACCTTTCGACATGGGTTTATGGGTCAAACCTTGTTCAATGTGGTGGCCATCACTAGACTTAAGCATGATGCGTAAGCAATTCTTCCAACTTCTAAGTTATTTCCTAGGTTAGTAGCAATTCAAGAAGAATTAAGGTCTAAGAAGAAAGACTAGCTATTCCAAGTGAATCAATCACTTCATGGGTAAAGAAGGAGAACATATATATGATAAAGAATATATGGGCTCCTTGACCTTGTGGCTTTACAAAAATGTGTTTTGCCCCTCTGGTATTCAAATTGTACCAGTTCTAATTTTAGTGGCTGCATTGTTAATGGATACCCAAGAGTATTGCATTGCTCCTCTATTATTGGCTAGGCTATATTCACTCTTGAATGAAATTTGTTTAGGTTTTCACTCTGGACAACATGTGAAAAATTCTAGTGGTCCTCTCTGGTTGCTTTAGTTATGGCTGAATGGTTTATTTTCTTATTTCCTTCAACTTAAGCTTCTAGCAGATATTAAACAATGTTGCAATAAGGTTTCATTAGCCTATATGTGCTATGATGCAAAAGAGTCTAAGGAAGAGTAGTTAAGTATGATCTTATACTCTTTTAATAAATTTGAGTATATACGACTCATATACCCTTTTACCAAGAGAGAATATGGTAGTCGGTGGTTTAGAGGACCTCTTGAATCCACGAGTGACATGACAAGCATCCTACTGGAAAGTGTCTGGGCCCGCTTTCTCTATCCTCAACACTTATTTGTTGATTTCCTAAGGCTGACACACACATTAGTTATTGTTCACAATCCTCATTTTATGTCTACACAATTTAGTTTGATCCAAAATTTACCTGAGAAGTATAAAGGTGTTTTTCCTAGTGCTATTACTAAGGCTATCGTGAAAGATTTGATCTTAGTGTAGACTAGTTTGACTTCAGATGCTAATCATAAAAGGAATCTTAGTTTAGCCAACTTAAAGCCATGTCATTTGGCTACATCTAAGTTTGAGTCTTGGTGGTCTTCTTTTACAGCATAATGGTTCAATCACTCTAGCGCAAAATTGATTCAATGTTTTTCTTTTGTGCAGATAGGTAATTCTTTCCTCTAATCAAACATAATTCATTATAAGGAGATTACAAATTTTTAAGCTTACTATCTCAATCAATGGGATCATTGTGACATAGAGGGAACAATACAGAGAGCATGTCCTATGTTTCTTAAGCATAGGAGAAATCATTTTGAAAATTGCATAAAGTCAAGAAGTCAAATGACTCACGTAGCTTGTTATCCTTTCTCAAGACTTTTAAGCCAAAGCCTTTGCCAAATGCTCCATTCTATTTTGCTTCCTGTGTTGATGACCTGTTCTTTCTAGATAATGGTCTTTTTCTTTGTTTTTGTATTTTGGAGAAACACACCTTGTCTTGCCTTTAATCTATTAGTTTCTTTTCAATAGAACAAGTTAAAGAAGCCATTCCTCTCTAACTAGGGGCAGAGGACTAATTTGATACAAGTGAGAGGCCTACAAGGCCTTTGTAGAGCACTAGTTCAACTGGACAAACTTGTTAACCATGCCCGAATGTGCCTGCACAAGTAGTTTTACCTTGATAATTTGTTTTATTCATCAGACTTATCTGACATATTATTTGTAGGATAGGTAAACATGTTCCCCATCCTCTACTTCCCTAGAGACCTCACTAGTAAGTAATTCTTCTAGTGATTTGTCTTCTAATGCCTTCTCCATGCAAATCTGATTTCATCTTTTTATGTGTTTAGGACAAAACAAACACTTCTAGGAAATTAGATCGAAGAAAGCTACTGAAACCAAAGTAAGATGCATTATTTTTTAAAGATTTCTTACAATTTTGCTTTTCTTATGTTTGGCTCTTTTCAGGGAAAGAAAAAAATTGAAGATACGGTCAAAGATCCAATAATCCCTCTATAGAGGTTTACTGGAGGTGTAATACTTGTAAGTCAATCTACCTTAGACTTAAGGCTTCTCATTATGAATGCATTATTACTTACCATCTCATTTTATTTCTTAGGAAAATAAACAAAAGGTGGCTAAAGAAGAATCTAATGATAAAGATGACTCATGAGAGCCAACACTTGTGAAGTCGATGGCCAAAGGCTAGTCATCTTTTGTAACTCCAGAGACAACACCTATTGTCTCCCCAAGTGCCGATAGAAACAATTCCTCCAACTATAAAGGTAGAAAAAGAAAATATACTTGTGCAGGATCCTATTGTAATGGATACTAGTGGAGTTGTACCATGTGAACTTTTTGTTGTTGACAGAGAAATAGTTGTTGTTAAAGCTAAAATTGATCCCATCCTTTCAAATCCTCTAGCTCCAACTACTTAGATAAAATAAGGGAAGATGATGCAGATAACAGTTCCTCCTCTGAAGAAGGCAGAGGTTCATCTTGCCATGAATCATACTCCTCTGACAGCTTCTTAAAGAAAGATTTAACCATCGATGATCCATTTGAGGAGGTATGGAGTAAGGCGATTAAGGGTTCTCCAATGAATAAGTCTCTTAAGAACCAAATAAGTCATATGAGGTTGATTAGAGATATCAGCATCCTGGTATAGAAACCTCTAGGAACTATTGCCAATGATCCTAATTTGCGGGCAAAGTTGCTTGGTTGTTTTGATTTCTCTGATCATACTAAAGATGCAAATTTATGATGTTTCTAAACGAGCCATTGCCCATCTTAATGAATATACTAATGAAAGTAAGGCTCTAAAGGCTAAGATTCATGCCAGCCGATAAGAGTTCAATGTAGGCTGGAGGAAGACAGTGAAGCTTGATAAAGGGAAAGAATGCTTACTCGAGCTCAAACAAAAGATCACTGAAATACAAGCTACCTGACATCTAAGGCTGCGTTTGGTGCACAAGTTACGGAGGACCTGATAGTATTAGCTTATACTATCAAGCCTTATGAAGTGTTTGGTGGGTTAACCTGATAGTATAATAAAATCAGGTCAAGCATTTTTATCCTGTTCTGACCTAATTATTCTATCTTCTCCCACATCTCCTGATTAGACCTGATAGGATATCCCTTCTCACTTTATCCTTTAGCATCAAGTCTCTCATTCTCTGTCGAACCCATAACCTACCACCGGACCACTTGCCAAATCATCACTACCAGACCACCATTCTCGGACCACCACTGTCATTGCCAGAGTTATGAGAGGGCATCACAACGGGAGGTTCAGGGGTTGAGGTTATCGCAGTTGTCAGTGGGGGAGAGAAATAAAGGTAAGGAAGCTACGGAGGTTGCAGAGGAGGGCGATCTGGATAAAGAGGATGGTGAAGAGTATCCGTATATGTGGGTTTTGAGGAGAGAGAAAGGGTTATCATAGAACCCTTCTACGGTTGTCACGCTCCACTCAATGCTGGCCTCGCTTAGCTCGTAGCACTTTGTTATCAGCGGCGGCGTGGACAGATCTCGATGTGGTAGTGGAGAAGCTCTTGATCTCGAACGAATTGAAAGTTGTGTCACTCACTGCATCATCATCGACGATGGAAGCTGGTGCACTGGAGGTTGAATCATATTATGGGCATAGGTTTGACGGCTCATAGTTGCCGATGTTGACTCACAACAGTGCACAGTGAAGAGGTGATCGAGCAGAGGCTTGGCTTGGCTGGACTGTGGCTTGCTGGCAAGGTCTAATTTTGGGGTTGAGTGTAGAGGCGCGTTGGAGAGGGTGGTGATGGGTTCGACTATGGATGGGTAATGGTGGTGTGGTGGTTCATAATGGAGGAGATGAGGTCAAAGATAATGCTAGAATGGGGATGTGAGGCTCTAATCTTTTGATGGTTTGGATGGGGATTTAGTAGCCTGTAAGTTTAGGTCTTGGTGGTTGGAATGGTGCTTATAAGATAGGGTTGATGGAGTAATGGTTGTTTTGAGTTGAAGTTGTTTTTCTGTGAGTGCTGGAATTCAATAGTTTGGTCTGAAGGGTGGCTTACAGTGTGAGGATTTGGAGTGAGCTTAAGGTGTTTGACATTTTCCAATGGTGAATTCTGGTTATTCTTGATGGGTTTATTTTTTGTAACTTCCCAGGAGATGAATGAGGTGAAGGGAGTTTGAGGGTTGAAAATTATTAGGTTATGTTGAATCTTGATTTTTGGTGAATAGGGGTGGAAGTTGTCATGGGGTTTGTGGTGGTAGGATTCGGGTATGAGGTTCTTTGGTTATGGCAAAATGTGGTGGTTTGTTGGTAAGGGAGATTTTTTGTTTGATCAAGTGTGATTTTCCTAGGTGTAGATGGAGGTGAATGAGTAAGATGGATTTTTGTGATGGTCTTGATTTTTCTTATGGGTTGTTAGTGTTGATGACAAAAGCTTTTCTGTGAATGAGTTAGTGTTTGGTATATGGTAATTTTGTTTATTTTGGTAAGGAAGTTGTGTTGAAGCTTTTGGGTTTATGTTGGGGGTTGTGTGGAAGAAGGGATGAACTTGGTATGACATAGTGCTACAAGGGTTAGGTTGACAGTCGTTCATGGTGAGTTGAAGAATATGCAAAATATATAGGTGTTGTCTCTGTTTTTCTAACTTTTTCTACTTCCAACTTGAAGGAGATGGTGAGAAAAATGAACGGTAGTATAGTCATAGTAAATAGTTACATATATATACTATCAAGTTGCTTATACTATGTGCATCAAACATTTAATAGTATAAGAGTTTATCAGCTTATTTATACTATCAGACATTATCCTATTATCTTATACTATCAGGTGCACCAAACGCAGCCTAAAGAAAGAAAAAGCATAGTGGCTACAAAGCTTGCTTTAGGATGAAGAATCCATCCACCAAGATATTGAGAATAATGAGAAGGCTTAACTAGAAGAAGTCTCCACATTAGAGCAAACGTTGAATTCTTTTCACGCCAAGCATGCTAGCATATACTTGGAGCTTAAAGATGCTTATGCTAAATGAGATCATCTCAAGTTAACTTGGCAAGCAATTCAATTAAAATTCCAAAAAGATAGGAAAATGTGTGAAACTGGCAGGGGAAATTAATTGTAATTAAGGGAATTGTTAATGAACATTTTTTTTTGTTTGGATGGCCATGTGTTTAGCCTTTAGTGATGTTAAACTAGTATTCTCAATTTATGCATTTCCAGCCTATACTATTTTAAATATTTTTCATTGATAGAATTAGTAAATCGACCAGTTTGCACATCTTGCAATTAATAAACATTACTAGAAAAACAATGTATTACCTTAAATGGTCCTTCGCAATGAGGACTCCCCTTTGTATAAGATCGACTGCAATGATCGACATATAGAATTACCTTCCAAACTAGGTCACTCACCATGAAACTCTAACTTTTGATCCTCTTGTTATAAATCTGAGCAACCTTGTTCTTAAGTTGAATAAGATGGTCCAACGCCATCAAGTGTTCTTCTAGTAGATTATTGAGTATGTCATACATCTTATTCCAATAATCTTCTAGAGGCAATTTTCCTTGCTTTTGTACCCTTAAAGATTAGATATTTATTTCTACAAGTAGAATGGCCTCTTGGCCATAAACTAGCTTATATGGACGTACACATGTCGATTCTTTGGGCGACGTTCAACAAGCTCATAACACTTGGTCTAGCACCTCTGGCCAGCTCCTTGGATGTCGACCAATGTATTTCTTAAGAAGATTGATGACAATCTTATTCACATCCTCTACCTGGCCATTTACTTGTGCATAGTAAGGTGAAGAAGTTATCATTGTTATTCCTTTTGACAACGCATATTCTAACATCTTTTTTCCGATAAACATAGTACCTTGGTCAGTTGTGATAGTTTCTGTATCCCAAAACGAAAAAGTATGTCTTTCTCAATGCAATTGATCACGTCATTTTGAGTAACCTCTTTCATAGGTACAACTTCCACTTAGTAAAATAGTCAACTACTTCCAAGATATATTTATTCCCCTTAGAGGAAAGAAGATGTATTTGACCGATGACATCCACAGCCTATCCTTTAAATGACCACGGCTTGATGATTTAATGCAATTGGTCTGCAGACAGTGTTGGTGTATGCCCTAGAGGCCAATTTATTTTGATCGTACTAGCTTACATTGTATTATGCTATTTATTTAATATATGAGATATTTCATTTATTGTGTGTTATTTATGATAAACATAATAAAGTCCTTAGAATAGTAAGTTTTATGTCATAGGACATTAAGTGAATGACTTGATCGTGAGATCCTATTGGATACAAAAAGAACACTATGCTTAAATGTCCCTAGTCAAGTATTATTGTTAATTAGGACGATAATAATGCATTGAGACTAGTATGTGCATAGACTGATGGTCATATCTCATGGGTCATGGATATGAGATATCGAGTCTTCATATGGATACATATTAGAGTAATGATATATTGGACTGACCTGCTATGAGAATGCTACGTGGATCGTTATGTTAGTGTCATAAGCGATTCTCATAGTGATAATGGTATACGAGATCCTTTGACCTGAAATCACTACGATTCCTACATGAGGAGTTGTATGTTTTAATGTCATCAAATGTCATCTGTAACAAGGTGATTATAAAGTTAATTATTGGACATACCACAAATCATGTGGAGGGATATAAGTGACCTAGATGGGATTTGTTCCTCCTACATAGCAGAAGTGATATCTTCGGGGGCCCTGATTAAGTGAGACTACGAAATACATGACTATACTCAAATAAGTCAATATAAGATATTAATCTTATTTGTTATTAATACGTCTACTCGAGTATTAAGAAATGAAATATTGAACTACACAAGGGTGACACGCTTCATGCCTTGTATTTAATTTAGATATATAGACAAAGGGACTAAACTACATAGTAACATTGATCATAGAAAGGTTATGTCAAATCATTGACATTCTCATTACTTGGGTAGCAGTGATGTGTTGCTAGATACTATTCACTACTTGTAATATTAAAATGGGATTTCAATATTACTGCCAATGTCATGAGAACCTGTAGGGTCACACATATACAACAGACTAAATTGGAGCAATGAGAACCCAAGTTGGATTGGGATTCCATCATGGGCCAGACTCATAACAGATGAGTTTAGGGTTGCACAACTTACCTTGCTACTGCTCTCACTCGCATAAAGCAGTAGCTATTATAAATAGCACTGCTAAGGGGTTGTCAAGGTATGCGTTACAAACCCTAGCCGTACTTGACAAAAACAGTGAGTGAGAGAGTGATAGGTTTATCTTCTCTTCGCAGCTAGCACTATGCCAGAGACGTGAGACTTCTTTTTTACTGACGTTGGATATTTGTAAGTCTGTTCGTGTGAATACCGCAGAGACATCATTGCTGTTACGGTATTGGTGATTTATGTCACTTGATTTTATCATGCTTTAAGAGGTAAACTCTTTTAAAAACATGGATTATGGCCTATTTCGCATGGATCCTCAGTAGGAATTTTTGTTTTTTTGCTGCGTGATGTATCCGCAATTCATAACAAGATTAGGAGATCTTGAAGATAAAGTTTTAAAGAGATTTTATTCAAATTCTAAATTTTATTCAAATCCTAAATTGATGGTGGAAGATTTAAAACTTATTCTAATTGGATTGTTATCCATATAAGAAAATCAAGGAGTTAGAAACCTAATCAAATTGGGTGTAGCCTAAGTCACCAAATCAGAATAAATAGAAGACTCAACGCGAGAGTTAAAAAAAAAAAGGAGAGCTACAAAACATGAAGGAGATTGAAGAGATGATCAACTAATTATAATTTGAAGAACTATTCTTCAAAGAGTTTTTATCTTTTTTCTTCTCTACTTTTGATGTATTTTGAATATTTTGAGATGTTTATCTCTATTACGTTAGGCTAGTTTTCCTTTTGGTTAAGGGGTGATGTTGAATCCCTAGGATAATGTGTTCTCTAATTTGACTTGACATTAATTTCTCTTTTCATGTACTTAAGTTGTTTGCAATTCTCCAACACTTTAATATTTATGATATATTCAAAATTTTCTTAACCTGGTCATCTAAGTTTGTTTTGAAATTATCTATTGCTATATTAGGATTTTGTGCTTCCATGGAATTCTAATTAATTGTGGCACTTGTTACTAATTGTTATGGTCAAGTAATGGTTAATTTTCAAGGAAGAATTAAACATAGGTTCATAAGGTCCACGTGAGGCTGTCTTCCCTAGAACAACATACCTTCTTTTTCAATTGATAATTTGATTATATACATTTTAGAATTAATTATTGGTTAGGGTTAGAAGGAAACATTTTCATCCTAACTATTTTGGAGGAATGGGTAATTTACATTTAATTACTCATGGTTGTTAGCTCAAGTGAATAAGAGAATTAATTAAAACTGAATTAGGAAAATAATAATCTTAGTGGTAGAAATTGATTCATAGACCAAATCAATCAATCAGTTTTTAGACTTATCACTTTCATAATTTTTTATTTTCGTTAATTTAATTATTTAAGTTTAATTTTAATTGTTCTTTTGTGTTTTTGATATCTATATTAATTATTTAGCTTAATCAATTATTTTTCCATGGAGAATGATACCCTATTTGTCATTGTGCTAAAATTTAATTTTTAAAATTGGTCAAAAGATTTTAATTTGATAGTAAAATGACCTATCAGTAGCTTTCTAAGCAAATAGCTTTCTGATGTCGAGCTTTTCTAAGTACTGATAGCGCAGGTTTCATTGAAGCAAAGTGTTTTCTCCTTGACAAAACTTGTATGAACTTAACACACTTCAACAAATAATTATAACAGCTCACATAGTACAGAAATACTTAAGCTTAACCAATAATATAATCAAACGAGTGTATGAAGCAAATATAACATTGAGTTTTCTGATGTCAGCATTATGATTTTCAATTTAAGAACAAGTTTGTTATCATCAAAATAAAGGAATACAAGAGGATTAAGACAAGTGCTTTGTCTTAAGACTTTGAAGCTTACAAGAGCTTCCTAGCTTGATCCTTAGCTTGCTTTGTAGATCTCTTATTCCTCTACAAAACTCCCTTCAAGAACTCTAGCAAATAAGACTTCTATGGTGGATATGCAAAGCTTGGAAATCCCATTGTCTCTTCATCCCGATATCCCCCTCCCTCCCTCTATCTCTCTCTCTCTCTCTCTCTCTTTTTCATTCTCTCTCTCTTTAATTCTATGTTTTCTTTCCTTGTTTCTTGACGAATAAGGGTGCAGTAGGTGTGTTAGGGGGCTAACCAAATGGGTTGGTTAGTTATGACCTTAGCTTAGATGCTAGTTTAGTTAATAAGATATAATAGGAATTTGTAGGATTATGGAGGAGACTTATAGTGATTAATATTTTCTTTAGCAATCATAATTCATGTTAATGGGACAAATGTTGGCATTTTAAGTTATTGGTGACATGCAAAATCATTTCATAATTACTCCATCCCATTACTCTAACTAGAAGTTAAGATATTCACTAATTACTATAAGTAGTCTAGTTTCCTATTTGGTTGCTTGTCCTTCAAGCTTTAAAATTTTAATTTTAATTTTTATAACTCAAATAAATTTCTAAGTCCTTTAAAAATATTCTTGTGTCTCTATTTTAGTTTTTTGGACTCTCTATTTATGTCTTGTGCTTATTTGAGCACCTTCCTGTAGGCATTACTCAGTTACCAAGCAAGTCGCCAAGGAATTTTACCTAACTTTAGCTTTTCTATCTTTTATGCTAGCATCTCTATATTGACTCTATTAATATTGCTAACTTTTTGAAACTATTTTAAGCAAGTTCCTACTTATTGGCACACATAGGTATTATTTAGTACATGTATGGTTAATTTCTAAGTGAACAGAGGCGACATTAAGAATCATTAAGATAGTAGAGAGCAATGCTTATTAGTTTTTACATAAACAAATAGATAAGCGTTAGAGTTAGATAACTCAAATATCCTAGCAAGAGGAAGGATGTCACATGGTGCTCTTCAAAAGATTTGGAAACAAGATGAAAATAATTTGTAATTGAAAGTAATTAGACTAGTATATGTGTGTGTGTGTGTGTGTGAAAGTTTAGAAGTGTTTAGGGGAGACAATAAGGTTCCTGCATAGTATAACTTTTCTTACTATGTTGTTCAAAGAGAAAATAAGGCTTAAGAAAATGATCAATCAAAGGTGCTAGCTAGCTCAGGTGGTAAAGTCTTTTTTAGGTGATTGCAAGGACCTGGGATCAAATCCCACCTTCACCCCTTTGGAGTCGCATGAGCAAAGCTCAAAGTGGCATTCCCCCCTCCCCAGATGTAGTGCATATGCATTGGTGTGTGTGTGTGTGTGTGTGTGTGTGTGTGTGTGTGTGTGTGTGTGTGTGTGTGTGTGTGTGTGTGTGTGTGTGTGTGTATGTATGTGTATGTGTGTTTTATTGAAATCTATAGGTTTTTTTGGATCTACTATCTTTGAAAAGATAAAAATAAAGGATACATACAAATTATTGTATATTGATGAAACTCATCAACCATACAATAAAATTGTGAAAAAGCGTAATTGAGAATATTATGAGAAAAGACATGCTATCAAAGAATCAATTTTATTTTTTCCATGGAGGTAAACTATATAAGCTATATACCTTGATAGAGAAATTTATGAATGGGAATGACTAATCCAATGTTTATATACATAAACCTAAAAAGTATACTCTAATACTCTTATTGAAGCTGGATCATAGATGTTAATCATGCTCAGATTGTTATAGATATAATCTATTCTATTCTTGTTGAGTGCTTTGGTGAAGATGTTTACAAGTTGTTTTCTAGTCTGTAAATCTCCAATGACAACAATCCCTTAGAATGTGTTTGGAATGTAAAAAGTGAGAAATGATTTGATTTGTAAATCAAATTTAATTAAATCTTGTGTTTGAAGTGTTAAAAAATAAGAAATGATTTGATTTTTAAAATTTCATAGATTTCATTCTTTTGTTTTAGAAATTTCATCAAATTTGATAGGATTTATTAGGATTTGATTTGAAATAAATAGACTATTTTACCCTTAGTAATTACCTCTAACTACTTCTCATAAGGGTTAAAATATAAAATAATAGAATCAAATTAAATCAATTCTAATTTTAATAAATTGTAAATACAAAAATTTGATTTCTAAATCAATTTAAATCCTTTTTTTTTAAAGTTCCAAATACAAAATTTGATTTCTAAATCAAATCAAATCAATTTAATTTAAATCAAATCATTTCTCATTTTTATTCATTCCAAATACACTCTTATTGATTACCTTTTCATGCACAAAATGGCAATTGATTTCAATATGTTTTTTTTTCCATAAAAAATAGGATTAGAGGCAGTAAAAATGGCAACTTGATTGTCAGACCATAATTTCATAGGCATTGCATTCTCGAGTTCAATCTTATCAAGAAGATGATATATCCACATTAATTCACATGTAGCTCAGGCCATGACATGATATTTTGATTTAGCACTAGACCAAGAAACAACACTCTGCTTCTGACTTATCAAGAAGACAAGGTTGCTTCCAATGAGAAGACAATAGCCAAAAGTAAATCTTATATCAACAAGGGATCCATCCTAGTCAGCATTAGAGAAACCCTCCACTATAGTATGTCCAAGATCTCTATTCCAAACACCATGACCTAGTGCCCTTTTTGGAAGTCTTAATATACTCCTAATGAGTGATTCGTAAAGATGACATGAACTGACTAATCATACTAATAGAGAAGGCAATATTAGGATGAGTGTCAGTGAGTAGTAAATCTTACCCACTGATTTTCTATATTGTTTAGGATATGAAATTACATCTTAACAATCCGCTAGTTGTCTAACATTAGGAACAATAAGGGTTTCAATAGGTTTAGCTCCAAGCAAACATGTTTCTTTAAGCAGATCAAGAATGTACTTTCTTTGGGTGTAAAACAAAACACCATTCTTACTATTCATCTCCTCAATACCTAACAAATACTATAATGCACCCAAATCCTTGGTTTGAAACTGTGTTTGAAGAAAATCCTAGAGCTTTCTTATTCCAACCTCATCATTCCCAATAATAATAATGTTATCCATATACACCAATAAAAGATACTACTACCATGAGAACATCGGAAGAAGGTTGAGTGATCAAAATTACTTCTTTGAAGTCCAAATTATAAGACAGCCTGGCTAAATCATCCAAACCAGGACCTTGGGGCTTGTTTAAGGCCATAAAATGATTTCTTTGATCTGCACATCTTACCACTCTCCTTCTAAGCAACAAACCTCGATGGTTGCTTTATATACACCTCTTCTTGCAAATCATCATGAAGAAATGCATTTTGGACATCCAGTTGATGTGGATGCCAATGATGGCTAGCTATAAGAGAGCAAAACAATTGAAAAGAAGCAAGCTTAGCCATATGAGAAAAGGTGTCAAATGGGCTTACCCAAAGAAAAGCTTAACCAAATGGGCTTATAAGCGAGCCACAAAATCATTATGGTTGTCCATCATAGTGTAAACTCATTTACAACAAATCGCCTATTTACTAGAAGGTAGAGAAAAGCAAGTGCCAAGTTTTATTGTGTTCAAGGGCATATCATCCAACATAGCCATATGCCACCCCTTATAAGATAGAGTAAAGTTGGTTTGATTCAGTTTTATGAGATAGACAACAAAATAACAAGTAGAAAAAGGGATATGAATTAAGAATAATCAAGAATACAAATTCCACCACTAAGAGTGACCATAATATTATGTGTTTAAAAAAACCCACCTCAACTAGATAAAGCAAAAGCACCACCAATGCATACAAAGCAAGCATAACACAATGCAAACACATCCTACAAGTGATACAACATATAAAGGGAGAAGTGCAAAGCTTAATCTCACTTAGAATAATTCTAGATTAATGTTCATAAGATTCTTCAATAAAGGATGAGACTTAGCTTTTATAGTGAATACCAAGGCTCATTAGATCATATTTCTTTAGGGAATTCAAAATATAATTAATAACTACAATTTTTTATACACAACTTACTAGAATGCAAATTTCAAGAAACAACACCTTAAGTAATCTTAAACTTTCAAAATTATCTTAACTTCCAATATGCTTATTTAACGTGTAGCCAGATTCATTATGCACGTGCCTTTTGAAATATTAACCTAGTCATTAATGATGCTTATCTCACCCACTTGCTCCACCATTAAACTTAATGCATGAATTGAATATATCTTTCTTATTATATGATTAATTTTGTCTATACATGCTCCTGCATCACAAGGCCTCAATGACAATGGTAGGAATACTGAAAGTTAAGAGAAGGTACTAAAGACTTAGTAGAGCCAGATAAACCATCATAAGAGACAAAATAATAAATAAGAAAGATACAACTATGCTTACCTTTTCAAAGAGTAAATAAGAGATCAAGATTATAGTCAATAGGAGTAGGATTTGACGAGAAAGAAAAGATAGTTGGAGGCGGTTTGTAGTACTGGTCACAAAAGATTGATTATTTCTTTGAACATAGTGGTTGGGAAAAGGGGAAACTGGGGGACAAGACCTAGAAGACGTAGGAATAGTAGAATTTGTAGAAGTAGAAGAGATGATAATTCTAAAACTGAGAACCGATCACCTCACCGGTCATATTATCATAGAAAAATCACTTGAGTTAAAAACTGAAGAACTAACCTGAAACTGATAAAATTGGTTAACTTGAGATCGGTCCACTGAGTTAGATGGTTAAAATTTCTTTTAAAAAAATTCCAAACTCTAGAAAAATGGCATTATTTTGAGCCATTAAATATTAAAAAACAAATGAAAAACTAAAGCCCAATAGCAAGCCTCATGTAAGCCAATTAGTGGTGTTAAACAAGTTGGACCAAAAACATAAAGGCTTAAACAGGTTAAACATGCTAACCTACTTAATATTAGATGGTAAACGGGTCAGTCTGATGGGCTTAGCCTACTTTGAGAGCCCTAAATCCAATTGCCCGTGTTTGAAGTCTATGTAGGAAGGTAATAGCTGAGCAATGCGTTGAAAGCAGTCCTGGATTTTGGCTCTTATAAGTGTTGTATACATGAATGCTTCCTTACCTTTATGATGTGAGACTTTATTGTGTACATAAGTGCTTGTGGTGTACATTTTATAATGTGTTGTGCACTCTTCTTATGTAAATCACGAAAGCCTCCCATGTATATAATAAACATAAAATTTTATCATATATATATATATATATGTATGTATGTATGTAGTAGTTATAATACAATATATATATATATATATATATATATATATATATATATATATATATATATATAATTTAATTAATATGTATAGTATGAAAGATAAGATACAAAAAAATGATACAAGAAGTCATTGTCCTTACTTGTGGTAGACTGAGGAGATAACTTTGAAGAGAAATTATTGGTCTTAAAGAAAGTCACTTCTTTATAGACAAGATAGCAAGGCAAATCTAAAGAACAACATCTATGGTCTCTTTGCTTGTGAGAGTAGCCTAGGAAGATACACTTGAGAGAAAGAGGATCCAACTTAGAAACCTAAGGACAAATATCTTGAAAAAAATAAGTGCAACAAAAAATTTTAGGAAGGAGAACAAATAAAGACTAAGAAAGGAAGAGAAGAGAATAATGAATTTGGCCATCTAGGATAGAAGAGGAAAGACAACTAATTAAGCAATAGGCTGTAGAAACAACGTTGGCTGAAAAAGATTTAAAGATTTTCATTTGAAACAAAAGAGCACGAGCAACTTCAAGTAAGTGATGGTTCTTTCTTTCAATCACCTCATTTTGTTGATGGGTGACAACATGTGATGTTTCATGAATAATACTACATGCTGTCATGAATAATTTAAAAAAGGTAGAAAGATATTCTTTAGCATTATCATTTTTAACAGTGTGGATAGTAACATTAAATTGTGTTTGAAATTTAGCACAAAACACATTAAATGACTTAGAACAATTTTTCATAAAATAAAGCTATATAACACGAGAATAATCATCAACAAAAAGTAACAAAATAACGACAATCAGGCCTAGACTCAATGGCACAAGGCCCCTAAATGTAAGAGAGAACAAGTATAAAAGAGGATGCAACTTGTTTATTGACTCTAGGAAAATAATTTCCTTGATGGTGTTTGGCAAACTAACATGACACTTGATTCAAAGCAAAAGAGGACTCTGAAGTAGGACACAACTTTTTCAAAGTCTTTAAGGGTAGATGTCTAAGACGACAATGAAGTTGAAGAGTAGAAATGGAAGTGGAACAAGTAATCAATTGTGGCTCTTGATCTGCTGATTCCAAAACATATAATCCATTAGATTCATGACCTCTACCAATCACCTTATTCGTCAGAAGACCTGAAATAAGCAATATTTAGGAAAAAATAAACATTACAATTCATAGTATTTGTAATTTGGTACTAGCCAGAATGATGATATGAAAGTGAAGTAGACATAAGACAGAGTTTAAAGGAAAAGAAGATAAAAGATAAGTAGTGCCACTTCATATTACAGGAGCACAAAGACCATTAGCAAGAGTGACACTTGGTAATAGAAAGGAAGACTAAATGAAGGAAGAATACCATGTTACCAGTCATATATAGTTTGTTGCACATGAATCAATGACATAGTTGCATGAGGAAGAAACGAGACAAGTAGTGGGATTTCCTGACTGAACAAAGATAATAGCAGATGAAGTGCCAATACCTCATGAATTCTGGAATCGAGTATAGGCATAAAATTCAACATTAAGCATAGAAGTATTTTTGGAACCTTGTGTTAGAGGGGCAAATATTAGTGAGGGTAAAAGACCCTTTTAGGTGACTACAATAGCATAACGTTGGCCTCGATACTGTGTAGGTTTCTCATTCAACTTCCAACATTTTTTTCTTGGCATGGAGTTCATCATAGAAATAATAAAAATATGGTGTGTCATCATAACTACCATCACAACCACTATCACGACTACCAATATGGCGACCAATGCTTCCTTAACCTTTATAACTTTGTCTTCCTTCTCTACCTACTTTACTACCCTTCTACTAACCAAAACAACTAAGGCTTAAGGAGGAGGTTTAGAGTGTCGCTCATGATGATGCCATAGGAGACGATAATACACATCATCAAGTGTCACATGCCTAGAACTAGTTAGAATATAATCATGAGCAGCACTAAACTCGAGGTGTAAGCCAAACAAAAACTCCCAACGACTAACTATTCCCACTATAGACACATTTGTTTAACATCACCAAAAATAGGGTAAAGGATAGTCTATTCTTCATATGTCTGCTTAAAAGTCCATAAAGTATGCTTGAAGAGAACTTTCCTTCTACATTAGTTGATGAAACCTTTATGTCACATCATAAATACAGGTTAGATTAGCTATTCTAAAATAATGAAGTCGATATACTCTTATTATTCTTACACAATATTACAGTGGGAAACCACATGCTTGATAGAGGTGTTGAGGGTTTTATTAATCATGCCAAACAAACAATGATCCTCCCGCAACCATTTGTCTCGTGTAGCCTGGGACTTTGGAGGGTCATATATACAATGATATTATTTCTCTATCCTAGTAAGAAATGTAACATCATTCCTGACCTAGTAAGTCCTAAATAATGTTATAGAAGCTCAGTAACACTTGTAAGAGATTATATGTTAATTCGGATAATTTTCTAAACTAGTTTAGACGTAATTCTATAACACTAAATACAACATAATAATCAAGGTATCTGTTGATTCAGCTAATATGATAGAAATAAATATGAAAAATTTATTTCAAATCTATAAATAATTAATAAGAGTTGTAGAAAATTTTAGAGAGTTAACTAAGTTAGTCTGGTATTTTTAAGGATACTGCTGAAAAATAGTCAGGATAGTTAAGCAACTCAGAATATTATAAAATTTCATGGAGATAGTAAATAGAATATAGAGAATATTTTAGTATAGAAAATAATTTAAGGTAGACATATTTACCTATTTTAAAGGTTCAATTTAATTTGAAAAGTAGTGCGGCTTATTTTACGAATAACAGTATATGAAAAATTATGAAAAAAAGGATCCGAGGACTAAGTTGAATCCTAAAATTTTTCATAACCTTTATGGTAACTTGAAAACTCAACTTTGAAAGAATAAAATGTACATAAGAGATACAAAAGTTTTAACACAATTATTTTAGTCATTATTTGACTATTGCATTGCCTAGACTTTCTCCATCTTTATCCGTCCTTTTAGCTTTCTTTTTTCTAATTTTGGGGTTGCCATTTTATATACCAGGCAGCAAAAAAAATAAGGGAGAAGGGACGGTCAACAAAATGGAAGAGTGGGGGAAGAATCAACCCATTCTTTGTGCTCATTTTTATTAATATTTTGATTTTTTTTCTCTTCATATTTTTCCTTCTCATTCCACACGAACAGCAGCACCAAAAATTGGAAAAACTTATGGCCAAAAGAAAAAAGAATAGGAAAAGAAAGAAGTGGTGAAAAGGAAGAAGGAAACTTAAAGAAATAAAGCTCCAAGAAGCTAGGAAAGAGGTAGGGGTCTTTTATTTTGAATTTGTGACATAACTATGGTTGGGTTACGACCAACAGATTTAGGGATATTCAAAAGACTCCTTGAATTGACCTATACGGTCAAGCTATGAATTATAGGACATCACTTGCTTTCATTCCACTCTTTATTTCCTATTGTTTCAAAGTTAAATTTCAGGTCATTGATGCCTTTAGAGTCCATGGCTGGACCATGTAAGAAAAGCAAGAATTTATCTTGTATTTAGTGATTTTAATCCTTGTTTGTATTAAGTCCTTTCCTATCATGAATTATTAAATGAAAAATTTGAGAGATAGGTTGTAATTTCTTTTGTTTGACTTACGGCTAAATACCCTGTTTTAGGGCTAAATTTGTGATACTTTGTGATTGAAATTGAAGTTTAAATGGTGAATAAAATGATGATAGAATGCTGCTATACTTAGAGATGAATTTTGAATATATTTTATGCTTGGTAATGTGGCTGCTTTTAACATGTAAATGGTGGCCTAAATGTGCTTAAATGGTCACAGCAGTTTATGCTTTATTTAAGACTAGAATTTGTTCATTGTTTGCTTGGAATTGTGACTAGTATGATTTTAAAAAACTATAGCAGAATGATGGCCAATAATGATCAATAAGTTTGTGCTCTTGGGCAAAAGTGTTGTGAATTTGATCAATATTTTGATGTTATGACTCATGGATGTACATGGTATATTTTGCTAGAATTTATTATGATATTATGCTTGATTTTGTGATTGAAACTTGGGTCTGAATTATGATGAAAAGTGAGGCAGAATGCTGCCCTGTTCTTAGGTTAATTATGAATATTTAAAATATGTGAAAACATGTCTTGAATGATGTTGAATGGCCACAGTAGTGTTGATTCTGTTTGTGATTAAAAAAAATGTTAATTTTTAGCATGAAATTATAATTTGGATGTTGGATATTGGTCTTGGCAAAAATCTGCCTTTTGAGACCAGAATGTTAATGTTGATGTGTTGAAATTATAGATTGGAAATGTGTTTGAAAAATCAGGTTGGATGCTATCATGTTATGACTTTAATTTGAATGAAATTTTGTCATGTATTGAAGTTATATTTTGATTGAAATTGAGAGTTTGGATTAAATGGTGGTCATGACTAAGTATGCCTTATTAAGGGAAGGATTTAAATTGTATTACTCCTTTGAACCCAAAATTGGACTATATGATGAAAATTGTTTAACGTACCTTGTATGAAATGAATGTTATGTATAAATAATGTTAAGAAGCATAATAATGAAAGAATAAGGTAGATTGTGGTTGAGTGAGTCACTCCTTCTCTATAAGCATATCATGTAATGTATAAATGAAAAGCTTGGTGATTGAGGTTTTGATTCATTATTATGCTAGGAAAAGCTACATTATGTGAAAAGTGAATGAAGGATTGATTTTAAATATTCTTGCATGTTTTGGTTTTCAAACTTGATGTTTGCTATTCCCACATATTTGGCTTGAGCCAAAGGTGCTCCTAATGCCAGGATTATCATATTAAGGGAAGTTAAGGAACAAAGGGTTTCCTAGTATCTTAATGAGGGAGGTCAAGGTACAAAGGTTTTCCTAATACCCTATTTTACCCAAAGGAAATACAAGGACCAAAGATTGTCTAGGGAATATGCAAATATCATGAGTTTTTCCTAAAATAAAATGTTTTTACTAACATTGCATAAGCATACATTAGGGCATTTCTTAGGCATACTCATACATCATCATGCATAGCATAAATGGCAATTGTATGGATAATTATCTTGTTTTTAGAATCAAATTAATGAGGACCAAGGTTGATGTCTAACTTGAAAGTACTCCAAAAAAATGAAATATAGTATATAAAAAGAGGTATATTGAATGATGAATAGATAATGAAGTAATTGACTTATATAGTATATTGAGGGATGATGAATGAACATGGTGATTATGTGAAGCATGATGAATCATATGGATGATTAACTTATATTTGATTATGAAAGATGAATACATATGATGTATATTACATATACTTAGTGTTAATACTTGATTTGATTGTAATAGAGAACTGGATTTGTTTGAAATTGTATGAGTTAATGGATTATGTAAATGGTTTTTATAAAGGATAACAATTGAACTTTTATTTCAGGAAGAGAAAGAGAACCAGCTTTGGCAGTTTGCCACCTCTCTAACTTATACAAATATACTTATGTTGAGTTTTAAACAAAGAATGGTATTTTCCTGAAACAGTTAGAAATAGTATGATGACACATTTTTATAATATTACTGAAAATTCTTTGAATTCTCACTGTAACACCCCAATTTTTAGAAAAATGTTCCGAATGTTCTGTTTGCTGTTTTTCAAGTTTTTGTGTAAATGACTGTTGTGTCCTTATTTACTGTTTCTTGTTTTTAGTATGAAATACTAATATGTTTCTGAAGGCTAAAATTTTATTTGATCGTTTTACGTATTTTGCTTCGAGACGGTAAAATAAAAATTTTCTCAAGCTATTGTTTTAATTTTTTCAAGAGATATCTGAGACAATTAATACCGTACTGTAATTTTATTTGAACGTTTTGGATGATTTGCTTTCCGTGGGAAAAAATAAAAAAATGACCATTACGTCCCGATTGTACTATTTTTAATTTTTCTATTTACAGATTAGGTTAATATTCTTTAAGTGATTTTATTTGGACTTTTTGTGACGATTTACTCGGGATAGGAAAATAATATTTTTTCGGTAGGAAATCTTGTTTTAATTATTCAGACGGGATCTTACTAAACCCAATTCTAAATGAGTATTAAGATAATTAATCTTTTAATTTTTAGATTTAATCATTCAATAAAATAATTTTGTATATTATTTTATTAGTCAATATAATTAGAGGACAAATGGACCTGGAAATGTTTTGCGGGACCCACGTTTAGTTAAAACAATTAACTTAGTAGCTTAATTAAGCATCATTAGTGAAGGAATTCTCTAGAACATGATGACTAAGTGTGGTGACTAGGTTAATTAGTGACTAAGCATGTGACTAGGTTAGATGACTATGCTAAACTCAACCAATAGGAAACAAGCTTGCTAACTAAGTTTTAATCTTAACCTTTGATCCATTCTAAGGCTAGGATGAAGCCAAGCCCATGGACACCTTGCATGGCATTGAAGGCTACGGCTATTGCATGTTGGAAGACCAAAAAAATCACTTCACTTTCATGCAATTTTCTCTCTTCTCTCTCTTCCAAAAACCCTAAACACCATTGAAGCTTCCTTGAAGCTAGTTTCGGCCAAGCCTTGTTCTATACCATCCAACCACCCAAAATTCTATTCAACCAAGTTTTCTAAACCTAAACACAATCCTAAGAACATCTCTAGTTGAGAGTTCTTGCAAAATCTTCCATTTGAAGCTTGGAAACCTACTTGGAAAATTTTACCTAGAAGGTGAAATTTCTTGTTTTCCATTTCTAAACTCTTTTTCAAAGTTCCAAGCCATGATTTCTCCATGGTTTAAGCTCTTTTTTTATGGTTAGTAACTTGTAGATTTTTGTTTAAGTTTGTTAGATTTTGAAGGAGGAAAATCGAAACCTAGAAGAGGAGTGAAAGAATATTTTTGTCTTCATTTAAGGTAAGAGGAAGACAAATCTTATCATCCATGTGTGGTGGTAAGAAGATGGAGTTTTATTTGTGGTGATTGTAGAATCCATAAGGATTCCTTGTTTGTGTTAGTTTAGTAGCTTGTTTGTGTGGTTGTTAGTAGCTTTCCTATTTGATAATTGTAATAATTTGTATGTAGTTGCATGTCTACAAGCTTTAAATTGCATGTCTACAAGCTTTGATAATTTGCATGTGTTAGAAATGCATGATAATGTATAGGATGTGAATAACATGCTAAGGAATGCATGAGTGTTCCAAAGAACACAACACTAGGGCTCACGGCCATTGACCCAAAAGGAGAACCAAAATGTTCTTGTTATTTTCCTAAAGTGTAATTTAATTAACCTAGGAAAATTAACAAGAGATAGAATTGTTTAGATCAAGGAAAATGAATTTACAAATCAAATGACCCAAATATATATTTCGGCCAACATGCCAAACCAAGAATTCATGATTTCTAAAATCAATTCCAAACCATTTTCAAGTATAAAGATGCAATATATGTTAAAAAGAATTTTTTTTACAATGAATTTTAAAGAAACAAATTGATTAGAATTAAGTTTAAGGATTAAAAGTAATAATTTTACTATTATAAAGGAAATACAGTAACTTTTGAAAATTTCTAACATATAGCTCATACTTTATTTTGAAGCATGTTAGTGGTTTTTAAAAGGATTAAATTATACGGTTAAAAATTAAGTAAATAGAATTTTTACGGTAAAATTAGGAAACCATTAATATAATTTTCTAAGCAAAATACTGTCAATTTTTAGTAAAAACGGGCAAATAAGAGAGAAAAGATGTCCAAAAGATAGTATACGGTATGAAAAATATTTTACGTAGTTTAAACATATTAATTATTATTTCTGTTTATTTAAACAATAAATTTTAAGGGATTTGGACCATAAAATGATTTAAAACTCTTACGCGATTGAGAAAACGTATTAAAAACTCTACGCGATTTTAAAAAATAGAAGAATAAATTTACGCGATTTAAAAACGTTTGTAAAAACGATGAGATTGTGAAAACGCGATAAAATTTCTACGCGATTGACCAAAATTACGGTACTTTTTTTTTTTTTCTTTTTTTTGTTTAGTTGGGCTATGAGGTGAACCCGTCTGAGGCTTTGGAAGATATTTGTCACGGTGGGACTTACTTGTATCTTTTATCTTTGAGGATATCTTAATTTGAGATTATGCCAGTTTTTGGTGGATTGGTTGATGAGGTGAATCACATCGTGTTGTCGATGCGATAAACGTAGTGTGGTTCATTGTCTTTATGAACTGGGAGACGTTAGTGTACGGGATTCCATATATGGATGGTCTTCCTCGCTCCGCCGGGCCGTGGTTAACCGATAGAAGCACACTAATGAACTCGACACGCACTATATTTAATCGAGATTTCGTAATGTCTAATAGTACATTGCCTGTAGTGCCACAACGTGAGACCGTGAACTACACCATGCCTTGGATGATGGATTCCATGTGACGTGGGGCTATAGACACAACGTGTGACAGCGCAATAGTTTGGTTGGGCAGCCGTGGTACTAATAGATTTTGCGAGTCATTCTCTCTCTGATATCTGTTTGTGTTTAGCTCCATGGAGTAGGATCGTGTCATATTATATATGGTTATATCTTGGATATTATTTTATTTTATCTGTTTATTTTATTTGGTTATTGTTATGATAATTTGTTTATTTCTTACTTTATTTTATCCGTGATATTATGTGTTGTTATGATACTATTCTGTTATTAATTAATGTTATAGCTTTTTATATTGCATGAACTGTATATCTGTTATTTGTCGTTTTCTTATTTGCCATGTTTGTGATGATTTTAGTTTGTCTTACCTCTTTATTGTATGTGTTTTCTGTATATTTATTTTACGTGGTAAAGAGTTTGAGGAAGAGGAACAGCCTCTTGAGATTTTGTATACTGAGGAGGAAGAAGAGCAGCATGCCAAAGATCAGTACGACGACCAAGAACCATCTGATCATCCATACCCATTGGACTGATTAGTTTGGGTATGGCGGTGCCAGGATTTTTGGGTTTTGTGACACTCGAGTTTCACAGTGGATCGTTAGCTTGACATCTGCGGGGAGACAGAGACTCAGTGACTTATGTGGGACGGTTGACTGTGTCCATACGACTTACGTTTGATGGAGAGCCAGTGATGACGACTACTGTGTTTCTACACTTAGAGTTGCCTTTATCTCTTAGGCGTCATTGGGGTGGTGTGTCTACTGAGCCTAGTGAGATGACTCTCATATCGACTGCGCGGTCTCATGTCCGTCGAGTGTCGAGGCATCCTGGATATTTATCTTCTGATGAGTTTCCTTAGAGTGATCCATCAGAGGATTAAATATTTATTATGTATTTTTGGGCGCGTCTGCATATGTATATATTGACTCTTTATTGTTTATGGTTTACTGTTTATGTTTAAATATTTGTGGTTATAGTTGTAAATTATTTGTATAACTTATAACTTGGACCATATGTATATTATGAGTGATGTTGTTTACATTTATTTTATATTTCCGCATTATTTTATTTAATAATATTCTTGTTTAACAGAATTATTTTACAACCCGTATTAGTACGTAATAAATGTTTTACAACTTGGGTAGATTTTATTTATCTTTCTTTTATTTTTCTTTATATATGTGACATCCCTGCAAGGGTGTTACACTCACCCCCACATATTGTATATTTGTATTATTTTTAGGAACTTTAAAGGCTTGGTACGCAGCAAGGAAGATCTAAATTGAAGAAGAAAAGTTTAATTGTATTTGCTAGACAAAGTATTGTGTAGGATTTTTATAGATTTTTCCATAGAGGCGTTTCATGTAGTATTTGTATTATGAAGTATATATTTGTTTAAGATTGTTTCCATAGATGTAAATAATTACATCTGTATCAGGCTCATTTTTTGTATAAGTTATATTTATTTTCATAAGCTTGTTATTAATTTCAAAATGACATCACTAATGCTAATGACTAAGACGTGATCCTAGGCATGTCATTAGTACTAGTATTAAGGTGTTATAAGAAACATATTGATAGTCTTATGCTACTCAGCGTAGTGTTTTTCATCAAACTTGTCATCGATAATTCAAACTGAAGCAGAGATCATCTCAAGCATAATCATAGGCTTCATAAAGGTCTCAGACTCATTAGAACTACTAGAACCTGAGTTGGAATGACCTTGCGCCATCCTAAATAAATGTCAGAACACCAACCAAATAAAGAATCAAGACTGACACCTTCAAAACTCCAAAAAAATAATTGAAACCTATCAAAACCAACAAATGATAACAAAAGATGCTGGAAATCACCAAATGTCACCTCTCTAGCTTCGACCCAACTCTCAAAACTCAAGAATTTTACTGAGAGTAAAAGAAAACAACAAAGTCACACCAAGCAACATTTGGGCTTCGAATAAAACATCAAAATTATATGAAAATCAGACCAAACAACACCTGGGCTTGCAAGAAAACACAAAAATCGCACCAAACAGAACTTAAGCTTCGAAGAAAATACTAGAATTATACAAAAAATCGCACCAAACAACACTTCACAATCTAAAAACACCCCTGGCCACACTTATCTGGCTAGTAGTTACACTACTGGTCATGAAAAACACATCCCTTAACAATTTGGGCCATAACTTAGCTCATTTAACATGATAAACAACACCTAAACCACCCAAAAAACGCTAGAAATCAAGCTCAATGGCTCACAAATTTTTTTCTTAGCCTTAGAAAGGGTAGATCAGCTAATTTAAAATAGGGAAAGCTAGGTTTTTTTTTATATACAAAGCTAGGGTTTTCTAGGGTTTCTCTAACCAACTTTAGATACCATGTTAGATCATATTAAGAATGGGAATAATTAGCTCAATGCCTATATATATATATATATAAATATATATATAATCCTAACAATTATTCTTAAATAAAGCTATTGTGGGGTTTAATAGAAAGATACATAATAAAAAAAAACTTGCACATGGTCTTAATTAATTTATGAAGTGTAGATGATAAGGTGCCACAAGAAGTCTAGTCAAAGGCCTTAGAAAAAAAAGGAGTTCATGACATATATTTGAGCTATAAAGGATATTTTTTATGAGGTAACAACTTGTGCGATGATTCTATTATTTATAGAGATAACAAACTTCACAAATCTCATAGGACTCTCATCACCACTATTCATTTTTCTTTTTCTTTCACTCTCTTTTCTCCTAGCCAGTAATGGTCCACATCTTATTCAATGAGCTCTATGTAACTTTTTTTGTGCAAGAATCACTTTTCTATGACAAAAACTTTCCTATAACAATAGGAGTAAGACATATTATATGGAATACAAATTTAAGAATGACATGAGTTATCAATGCTTTGGAGGTAAAAATTAGGAATCACATCATTCTTAGCCCCAAGGTTTCATGAGGTTTTATCTCAACTGTTTTGATGATAACAAACAAATGAAACATCCATCTTCTGGATAAAAAGCCCATAGTTTGACAATGGATAATGATAGATCTTATTATTATATTCTATGATATTTACACTTCATCTTATGTAGAACATGCCTGGAAAGAT
This sequence comes from Ormosia emarginata, assembly GCA_029884605.1. Taxonomy (NCBI): domain Eukaryota; kingdom Viridiplantae; phylum Streptophyta; class Magnoliopsida; order Fabales; family Fabaceae; genus Ormosia; species Ormosia emarginata. Next base: position 3,999,080 of record JAQQTP010000056.1, on the reverse strand, counting down.
GTCCTTGCAGATTATAAGGAGATAAATTAATAAAGCATTAAAGGTTCTCAAGTTTGTTGAAGGATAGAAAACAGTAGAATGATGAACTATATGATCAAGAGAATGATTCAAAGTACAAAAAGATGATCATATGATAAGTGTTATGAACCTTGCACAATACACATATATATTACTTATCGACATATACGCTTACGTAGTCTAGCAAAACGGGCAACAAATAACAACTAGTTTCTGAGTGTTAGAAAAGGTGCTTTGTAAGTATAAACAACTAGTTTTTCAAATGTTGTATAAAAAGAAGACCTGAAGGAATGATGAGAGTGAGAGAAGGTCATAATGCAAAATCCTTAAACTCTTCTTAGTTATTCTCTCGACTCTTCTGATGTATGTATTCCGCAACTATACTATTTTCATTTGCATATCTTTTTATTTAATAGTCATTGCTCTTTAATACTTGTATAATCCACTCTTTGAGTGTTAAAAAGAGCAAACTCGAACACTTTATCTTTATACCTACTTTGTAACCTTGATCCCTTAGTGATCAAAGTGAGATTCTGGCTTTATGTGCTAGTGTGAGTGAGATAAGTTTAATTTCTGATTTAGAGTGGCTAGTGTTGAAGAAAACTACTCATTCTATCCTGGGGAGGCTAGTGTTGAAGAAAGACTACTTGCGATCTCGCTTGGAGAGAGGCTAAGGTGGAAGAAAGAATATTTGTGGCAATAAAATTCTTAGTAGTTTGTTAGGGATTGGACGAAGGCATGTGGTTTGGCCAAACTAGTATAAACCTTCTGTGTTAAGCTTCTCTTTAACTCTTCTCTTTATTTATAGCTTGAGTTTGGTTATATGTTTTTAACTATTCTAATCTTATAAACAACCTTTCTTAAGTTAGAGAAAATATGTAGAACTTGAAATGTGTTTATAACTTAATTATATTCTTTTATCAAGTTCTTAAGACTTCTTTGGTGACTTTGCAAAGATCATATCTATACTCTGTTTCTAACTCTTTTGAGTTTTTCTCTGATTTTTCTCTTTATTTTATGTTCATTTTGCTTTACTACTGAACATTCTTCTAAGCTTATGAATAATCTTTATTGAGTTAATAAAGAAGCCTCTAAGCTTGGTTTAATTGAAAATTGAATCATATTATGTTGACTTATGGAAATCTTTCTTAACTTAGTGTTTATGCTATTAACTCTTCTGAGTATCCAAGTTGCTATACTTGAAATATATCTAATCATTGCATAAAAAAGTTAAGAAAGTTGGAGGCACAATTCAACCCTCTTCTTGTGTCGTTGCCACCTTCAATCATGCCACAAGTTGTATAATTTAATCATCTTGAATCTATTTACAATGTGATGCATAGATCAATAGGGAAATCATTAAACATAGAATTCAAGAGTCTTATTAACATGTGTCCTTAAGAAATAAACTAGTACAAAATATTAAATAAAAGTAAGTTTTTTTGAATTCTCAATGTATTAAGTCTTTAACTCGCTTTTAGTCTTATATGTCCATAGCTTAGTAAGACAACATAAATAATTAAAATAGTAAATACAGACATTAGTATAGGAAATAATTTTTTATGATGAAATAAATAATTCTCTACTTTAGAAAAAAAATTAGTAAACTTAGAAAAATAATGCTTGACCTCCTACACTAATAGAGGGATGAAAAAGAATTAGGGCTATATTAATTACATCGCCTGAAAAAAAAACCAAAAATAAATAGACATTTGGAATACACAAGAAGTTAGTAACACATTGCTCTAATGAATGCCACCAAAAATGCTAATTACCAGATAATTTAGAGTAAGACGTTACAAAATCAAATGACATTTTTTGTTATTGTCACTAATATGATTTAATATTAATGACAATTTCAAGTTTTTGTCACTAATATTCATTTTATGTTTATCAAATTTTATATTAGTAATGATTTATGGTGATAATCTAAACTTTGTCACTACTGTTATATATTAGTGATGAATTATTTGTGGCACACAGTTATTTTCAAATTTATTATATTTATTATACTAATAAGTAATTTCGGATACGTTATTAGTATTAGGATGTTACAGTAAATACCTAATGGTGGAACATAGATGTCATAATCTGCGTTGCCGATTAATTTTACAACCACAAAATCGTCATAGCCAAGTGTTGAGGATTAAGTATGGATCCATAACTCTCGACCAATACACTTAAGTGTATTTTGTGAGTTATTCCTCTTAACCTGGACTCTTAAGAGACCTCAGATCCTATAGGGAACAAGCTTAATACATTCTCAAGGCATTTTCTGGCTTAAAGGTCTTTAAATTGGAATCCAAATCCCATAAGGAATGGGCTCAGTGGACATTCTCAAGGCGAAGTCTAGCTTGTGGGCCCTTTGAGACTTTAAACAATGAAAGACAATGTCTGAATAACTCCATTTTATTGATAGATCGAAGGACTGAAGTCTGTACAAGGTGCGCCTACAAAAATTGGGGCAGGTCAAACATGAAGTAAAATAGGAGACTAGGCCTTGTAGAGCACTTAGCTATAGTACTGTCTAAGTTTGTTCGCATTCCAATAGTTTTTTATTGGCTTGCCTGTTAGTATCTCCAAAGTGTAAGTTCCTTTGCCAATGATGATTACAATATGGTAGGGGCCTTCCCAATTAAGGGCTAACTTCCCTTGGAAGGTATTCCTACCACTAATATCTACTCTCCGAAGTATTAAGTCCCTTGGCTAACTTAAGTTATACCGAACCGCCATCCTTTTCTTGATGGCGGCGTTGCGTATATAAGCAACACATCTTCTTTCCTCTAGGAGATCCAAGTCTTCTCTGATCTGTCTAAGGTTGCTGTCAGGTGAAAACTATTGGAGACACCAGCTTGGTTCCCCTATCTCCACCAAAATCATAGCCTCGCATGTAACGCACCTAAGTATACCAACTGCAGCGCCCGCCATTACACTACAGTTACTACATCCAGGTGTGTCACAGTCATGATAACAGTAGTTTTCAAATTTAAGAGTTTAATTTTTTTCCTTTTTTTTCTTTCTTTTTTCCTTTTTCGCATTTATGCATAAGTAGAAAATATGAGCCATGAATGAATTATAAATGTATTCAACCCTTAATACAACCATTGGAATGAAATCACGTTCTTTATATATATAGTTATAGTTTATAACCAATTCACACGAATCACTGATAACATAAAATATAATAATTACAGAGTCAAATAAAATACAGCGGGAATAAAACATTAAAGGGGAAGAGTAGTAACCCAGGGATGGGTACTACCAGCAGACAAAGCCGCAACCCCATATGCGCATGACACACGCCGCCCCAGTTGACACGACAGGCATCAATGCCACCACACGGCTGCACTCTTACGTAGTCGACAAAATCTTGTCCAGATGCTCAAGTCAATCAATCAAGGTATAGTCCCTCTTTATCTTCCTCACGATCCTTTATCAAATATAAATGTAAATAGAAATGCACAAATGTAGGAAAGAGGTGAGATTCCCAACTTTCAGTACCAACATGGCAGCAAGAAAATAAACGGCGTCGAACGCCCACATAGGACACAATTTATATGTACAAGTACAGTAATACATGAAAGCAATTAATGAGAGTAAAGCAACAAGGAACAGTAGTTAACATCATCCATAGCCAACTAGCAACGTTAGCGTTACCAAGAATCAAATAAATATCATAGTCATAATAGTAAACACATTATCCAATCATGAATGCTCAATGGACCATGTGACTGACAACTCACAATGCAACAAGGGTACCAAAGTTCCTACTCCATGGAGCTAGACATAAATATTTTCGGAGTGAATGATCAAGGAGTAATGTCAGTGTATCGTTAGCCTTAAAAATATAGTGTGCTCATCTCATAAAAACATTTGCGCAAAATGGCTCACACATGACACCTCAACAGTTGATCGCGACATAGGACAACGTCTCAAGCAGGATCGTCGGTGTGTTGCACTGGTCTATCCCACGGCCCCAGCGGAGCTACCACTGTCTATTGTGAGACACCCACACCCCGACGCCCCCAGGGCCAACAACATATGACACCTACGCTTAGTCTATTCACACCCGCACAAAGGTGTTATTCAAACTCCTAGGCAACATAGCCTTCTCAACAATGTCCCACAGACAATACGCATGCATGATGACACAATGTCCAATCATGTATGTTCAACAATGATGCATTCAACATAAGCCTTTCCTTAATGGCACATCATTATCCTTATCTCATTGAGCGCTACATCAATAATTCTCAGCATCAACAAGTATTCCTCATTACATAGATACCACAATTTCCATGTCATGGATCCAAGAATTCCATATTCAAAATCATTTCTTCCCTATTGGGGTGAATGCACATTCCTATCACAATTTAGTAAAGTAAAATCCTTGAATCCAGGGTTTTTAGGTTATGTTTGAGTTATAAAGGACAAAGAACCATAATCTCAATCATTTCCAGCTCAACAATCTCATTTTTGGTCTTGGTAATCGATTACATCACCCTTGTAACCGATTACCTGAGAAACAGAACCTCTGTAATCGATTACAATCTCCTTGTAATCGATTACGTGATTCCCAGAATCACGTTTCGTAACTTCAAGGCACTGGTAATCGATTACACAACCGTGGTAATCAATTACCAATTGACGAACCTCGTGTCGATTACCCACAAATTGTAATCGATTACGTGATTCCTGTAAGCACCATTTCGTGACATCGAGGCTTGGTAATCAATTACACTCCTCTTGTAATCGATTACAAGCTAAACAGAATCTCTGTAATCAATTACACACCAGACGTAATCGATTACCAGATTTTCAGAATCACGATTTTGTATCTTTAAGAGCTTGGTAATCGATTACAAGCCCCGTGTAATCGATTACCACGCATAAACTTGCAGAAAAACAGAGTTCTCAGGTCCTCTAACTCAAACCAAACCATTTCTCATCATATTTAATCAACAAGATACTCAAATACACCTTCAAATCATGCAAGAGACATCAATAAATCATACAAACCCAACAAAATACACTATCATCAAGAACAACATAAAAATGAGAGAACTTTATACATGGATTCAAAAATCAACAATAATACACATACAAGACATTCCCTTACTACCAAGATTGGTTGAAGAGGATCATCTCCCTCTTACCTATTTGGAAGACAACACAAGGTGTTACCTCTTCTTGCCCTAGATTTTCGTTTTCCCTTCAAGAAGAACACCAATGTGAGTGATTTCCATAATGTTCACTCAAACCATGGAAAAATGAGTTCTTGATCACATAAGTGACCAAGAAAAACAAAAATGAGAAGAAAGGTTAAGACTTTACCTCCAAGCTCAAAGCTTTAGCTTCAATGGTGAAAAATGGAGGAAGAAGAAGAACCAAGGATGGCCTCAAGGAAAATGGTCTTGAAATGATGGAAGAAAGCTAGATATGAGTTTAGTTGTAGCAACAATGGAGATGATCTCTAATGAGAGTGTGTGTACGGTGGTGAGAAGAAGAGAAGAGAAGAGAAGGAGAAGAGAGAAAATATTAGGAAGATGAAGTGAATATTGGGTTCCAATATTACTTCTACCGTGGAGTAAGAGGAGAGGAAAGAGAGAGGAAATGTGTTACAAGGGAAATTGCTAGGAAGTTTCCCATAACAAGCTTGGATTAAATTTAATCTCTCTTTTGAAATTAAAACTAATAGATGTGATACAAAAATTAGATTTTGAATAATGTGATAATATTTTTAATACATGTTATTATTTATTGGACAATAGTTATAGTCGAGAAAAGTCACATTAACAAATCGACAGATTAATTCTTCGCATTGTTTTATTATTCCATCTGTTAAAGTTTCTCGAAAAATATGAAACTTTGTAAACTGTGTCCGGCCTCGGGTTTAGTAAGATCCCCCGTCGACGTTTCCATAGTCCAAGGTTCTCGGGAAAAATATTTTATTTTCCCGACTCTGCTCAATACACATGCAAAACGAGGAATATATTAAAATATTCGTCGTTTTCGAAAAATTCTGAAAGAACTCACATAAATCACAAACATTAGAAAATGACTATTCGTAATAAAATTTTCCAACTTTGGGAGCGTTACAGTTGTTTTGCCAATTCCGCCCAATGTGCACGCAAGACGAGGAATAATATTAAAATATTCTGCGTTCTCCGAAAAATCCAGAAAAATTCCTCAAAATCTAAAATATTGTAAAACGATCATTTATTCTAAAATTATAAATTTTCGGGGTGTTACATCACACCTATAAGTGAGTTTGAAGGGAGTTTTACCTGTTGTAGAGTAAGGCATAGTTCGGTATGCCTAGAGGACATGGTTTAGTTACTCGGCCCAATCTCCCTTAGCTTTATCAAACCTTCTTTTAATTCCACGGACAATAACCTGATTGGCAGCTTCAGCTTGTGTATTTGTCTTAGGGTTCTCGATGGAACTGCAATGATTCTTTAATCATGAGCTCGACAAGCAGCTCTTCAAAACTCTTGTCCTTGAATTGGGTTCCGTTGTCATTCCGGAACCCTGAACCTGGTGATGATGTGGCGCTAAGTGAACTTCTAGACCCGGGCAGAGGTGATTATGACCAAGGGTTCTGCCTCAATCCACTTTGTAAAATAGTCCACGACCATAACTAAGTACTTCAATTGCCTAGGTGCTTGAGAGAACGGACTCAGGATATCCATACCCCATCTATAGAATGATCAGAGTACAAATATCGTGGAAAGTTCCTTTGGGGGAGCTTGATAATGGTTCGAGTGGCGCTGACATTTGTCACAAAGCCGAACCTGTGCAAGTGAGTCAGCTTCTATTATTGGCCAATAGTATCCGACTTTGAGTGTCTTTAGGGCTAAGGCTTTACCTCCTAAGTGGTGTCCGTAGCTCCTCTCATGAACATTAGCTAGCACATATTCTGCTTCTTTTGGTGTGAGGCATTTTTTAGGAGAGGTGAGGAAAACCCATGTTAGTATAACTATCTATCGTAGATGGTGTACCTGACTGTGGTTTTGAATAGTCTAGAGGCTTCGTTTGGATCAAAGGGCTTGGCTCCGAACTGTAGATACTCCATGATCAAGGTGATCCAAGTATGCTCTCCTTCTTCCACCTGGAAAATGACTACATCTGTGACAGAGGGTTGCGATAGGGTCTCTAGGACCATAGAACGGTTATTGCCCGGGCTATTAGTGTTGGCCAGTTTGGACAAGAGATCAACCCCAGAGTTTCGCTCCCTAGGTATGTGCTTTATCTTGACATCTTAGAAGCTTTTAAGAAGCTATTGTATCTTAGCTAAGTATCTCTAAAAGAGGGGCTCCTTGGCTTGATAGTTACCCCAGATCTGAGAGGTCACAAGTTGGGAGTCACTGCAAAGTGTAATCTTGGCAGCTTCCACGTCTCTGGCCATTACCAATCCCACAATACATATTTCATACTCCGTCTGATTGTTTGATGTTAGGAACTCAAACTTTAGGGAGTTTTCCATTGTCACTCCTTTAGAATTTTCCAAAATCATCCCGGTGCCACTTCCCTTGGGGTTCGAAGATCCATTGACCAATATGATTCAAAGATTTCCTTCGGGGTCGCAGGGGTCCAATGTAAGTTTTACCAAAAAATCAGAGAGCACCTAAGCCTTTATTGCAAGTCAAGGCTCATACGCGATTCTGAACTCAAAAAGTTCAATAGACTAAGCAATCATTCTTTCTGCTAGATCCAGTTTATACAGCACTTGGTAGATGGGCTAATCTGTCCTTACTACCACGAGATAGCACTGAAAGTATTACCTGAGTCTTCTGGCTATGGCGATAAGTGTAAAAGCAACCTTTTCAATCTTTTGGTATTGTAGTTCTAGGCCATGTAAAACCTTGTTTATGAAGTAAATTGGCTTCTGTCCCTCCATCATCTCCCAGATTAGCACTGAGCTTATAGCTTCGTCATGTACTGAAAGGTACAAGTACAATGCCTCCCAGGGTTCTGGTCCTATCAGTATGGGGGGAGAGGACAAAAGATTCTTCAAAGAGGAAAAGGCATCCTCACACTCTAGGGACCACTAAATCATTCCCCTTTTTAAGCAGTCTGAACAAGGGAAAGGATTTGTGAGTAGCTTTAGCAAGGGTGAGGGCCACAATCTGGCCAACTAACTACTGTACTTCTTTGATGCTCTGAGGGCTATGCAAGTTGAGTACCTCCTAATATTTATTTGGATTAGCCTCAATTCCGCAGTGAGTCAGCATGAAGCCTTAGATCCCAAAGGTGCATTTTTCTAGATTAAGCCTCATGTTGTGCTTTTGAAATTAGGCGAACACTTCTTTGAGGTCCATAGTGTATGATCCTTGATACGCGTAAAATACACTGAGAGCAAGTGGAGGTCCATAGTATGAATATGGTTACCATCTCGAGTGCACTAATGGAGGACATACGAGAAAAACAAAAAGTCGACAAATTCTTGTAAGAAGTGAGAGAGCAAATGAAGCAAGGCAAGGAAACGGAATTCGAGGAAGGAACGGATGGAATTCTGAGATTTCAGGGTAGAGTCTACATTCCTCGTGACCAAGAGCTTAAGCAGTATATTGTGGAACATGCTCACACCAGCATGCTGAATATGCATCCAGGCATAACGAAGATGTACCAAGACTTGAAGAAGTTATTCTGGTGGCATGGACTGAAGAGTGACGTTACTAGATGTGTATCGACTTGTCTAGTCTGTCAAAAAGCCAAAGTGGAGCACCAAAGACCTGCAGGATTACTACAACCATTGTCTATTCCTGAATGGAAATGGGACAGCATCGCGATGGACTTTGTTGTGGGATTGCCAAGGACAAGAATAGGACATGACTCGGTTTGGGTAATAGATGATCGACTTACAAAATCAGCTCATTTCCTCCCGATCAACATAAGGTACAATCTGGAGAAGCTGACCCGGCTATATATTGGAGAAATTGTCAGACTGCATGGTATGCCTACGAGTATTGTTTCGGATAGGGATCCGAGATTTACTTCAAAATTTTGGCAGAGTCTACAAGCATCGTTGGGAATGAAATTAAGTCTGAGTTCGGCATACCACCCACAAACCGATGGTCAATCTGAAAGGACGATCCAATCTTTAGAAGATTTACTTAGAGCTTGTACTATGGAACAGACTGGAAGTTGGGATAAAGTTCTGCCATTGATAGAGTTCACCTACAACAACAGTTATCATTCGAGTATAAGGATGGCACCCTATGAAGCTCTGTATGGACGACGGTGTCGAACACCATTGTGTTGGTACCAAGACGGAGAGCGTCTCACGATTGGACCAGATATTATTCAACAAACGACTGAGAAGGTCAAAATGATCCAAGAAAAGATGAAGACTGCTCAGAGTCGGCAGAAGAGCTATGCGGATAAGAGAAGGAAGCCTCTTGAGTTTGAAGAAGGTGAGCATGTGTTCTTGAAAGTCACACCCACGACTGGGGTCAGCCGGGCTTTGAAATCTAGAAAACTCACTCCAAAATTTCTTGGACCTTACCAAATCCTTCGTCGGATAGGTCCAGTAGCCTACCAAGTAGCCTTACCCCATTTTCTTTCCAACATACATAATGTCTTCCATGTGTCACAGCTTCGTAAATATTTGCCCGATCCAAGTCATGTCATAGCGCCGGACACAGTACAGTTAAAAGAGAACTTAACCTATGAGGCATCTCCTGTGAGAATCGAGGATCGACGGATAAAACAACTTAGAGGAAAGGAGATTCCATTGGTAAAGGTGATCTGGAATGAGACGACTGGTGATGCAACGTGGGAACTGGAAGACAAGATGAAGGAGCAGCATCCAGAACTATTTTGAGGTATGTAAATTTCGAGGACGAAATTCCTTTTAGTAGGGGAGTGTTGTAACATCTCGAAAAATATCTGTTTAATTATAAATCATCATTTTATAATATTCTTGATTTTTAGAAATTTTTCTGGAATTTTTCAGAAAACGATGAATATTTTAATATATTTTTCGTTTTACGTGCACATTGAGTTGAAAATTGCTGAGGTCAGTGTAACGCTCCAGAAATCATTTGTTTTATCACAAATAGTCATTTTCTAATATTTGTGATTTATGAGAATTTTTCTGGAATTTTTCGGAAACGATGAATATTTTAATATATTCCTCGTTTTACGTGAATATTGAGCAGAGTAGGGAAAATGACTGTAATGCTTCAAAAATTAAAAAATTATATGATGAATAGTCGTTTTATAATATTTGCAATTTTTGATAATTTTCTGGGAATTTTTTGGAAACGTCGAATATTTTAGTGTATTCCTCGTTTTGCGTGTGCACTGAGCAGAACCGGAGAAACGCGATGTTTCCTTCGAGAACCTTGGACTATGGATATGTCGACGGGGGATCTTACTAAACCCGAGGTTGGACACAGTTTACGAGGTTTCACGTTTTTCTAGAAATTCATACAGATAAAATAAAATAATACTACAAAAAAATTTATCTGTCAGATTAATTAAATACTGACTTCTGTCAACTGTAGCTATTATCCATTGGATAATAACATGTAATGAAAATTCTATCACATTATCCAAATGAAATCCACTTTATGTCTAATCAATTCACTTTAATTCAAATTTAATGTAAAATAATCAAAGCTTCTTTGAGTAGCTTTGACCAAACAATGACCCAAAGCTTCCATGAGAAGACAACACACTCTCCCTCTCTCTCTCTATGCACAGCTGAATGCAGCCCAAAACAAGGGAAATTAGTTTGTTTCATTTATTCTTTTATCACATAATTTCTATAATTAACCAAAACACTTTCTCTCTCTACCTTTTCTTCCTTCTTCTTCATTTTAGTTTTCTCTTCCTTCTCTCTACCCTAAGCTACGGCCAGCAGCCCCTTCCCCCACTCAATCTTCACAAAAATTTTAACCAAGCACATTTTCTTAATCCTCTCATCATTCTAAACATCTTTCCTTCTTGGAGTTTCTTGAAAATCCATCATCTTCATCACTTTTTCCAAACTTCAAGCTTTGAGCTTTTTGGGTAAGTTTCAAAACTTCTCTTCTCTTCTCTTCATTTTCATGGTCATGGTCTCCTTGGTGGCCATCCATGCTTCTTTTTTTTTCAAGTATTGGTATTGATTTAACAAAGTTGAAATTTCTAGGGTTTCTTGGAGGAGCAATCCGAAATTTCAAGGAGCTTTCTTGGGATTTCTCTTGATTTCTTCATTTGGGTAAGAGGAAGACACTCCTCCTCAACCTCTCTTAGCATCTAGGAACCTTGATTGTGTTGGTTGTGGAAAAACCCTAAAGAGGGTTATTCTTTGATTTTGTAATTAGAATGTTTGTGTATTGATTTTATGTTGTTTATACTATTAGATTGATTTGTTGTATATAATGGTATATTGGATGGGATTGGATGATTGAAAATGGAAGAAAAATATTTGAGAATCCCTCTTAGAGGGCTACGGTTTTGAGCTTGAAGAAGGGGTAATTTGTGAACAAATTTCGATGAGCATAAGACTTAAATTAATTGAGTGACAAAATGAAATCAATGGAAGAAAAACTTGAAATGGGAATTCCTAGGGAGGCTACAGTTTTGAGTCAAGGAAATTAGGGTTCTTGGTGAACTAATTTAATAAGTGGACAATTAAATGAATTAAGAGAATGGCATGTAATGTGATGACTTAAATGAATTTGGAATGGAAACACTTGTGAGGCCACGGCCTCTAAGGCCTTTTAGGTGTAAATATGTAACCTTGGTAACTTGGAAGCATAAGTAATTATGCAATTAAAAGCCTATGTAATGAGATAGGGAATTAATAAATTGGAAGAATTTAATATAATCAAGGGTTTCATAAATCTTAAAAGACTAAGAGTGAGATAGTCATAAGACTTGAGGTAATGGCAAGTGAGTAAAGAACAAGAGAGTGTGAGGTCTAAGGACTTAAATAATTTACAAGTTATGAGAAATTAAATTGCCTTGGGAGATTTAGTTAATTGTACAAATTGGATTGGACATGAACCTTGAAAAGGGAAACAAAATCTAAGTTAGGATTCATAATGGACCTAAGAATGTACCAAATGATTTGATTTTTATATTATAATGTTATGGGTCCATGTGAGTGACCATTTGTATATTGATGCTTATTTTGGCCTATTATGGCATATTATGAAATTGTGAATCAAACATGTTCATGCATAGAGTCTTATGCATTGTGAATGTCCTGTGGACTGTTGTAAGGCCAAGTTGCCTAGGAGATTGAACACACCTTTGTGCGGGTGCGAGTAGACTAGTGTGGGTCTTGTTATGACCTTGAGGGCATCGGGGTGCGGGTCCTTCACAATGGGCAGTTGGTAGCTCCTCTGCCCGTGGGGCAAACCGATGCAAACGCACCGACGATCCGGACTTGACACTGTCCTATATCGTGATCGAGCGTGGACTGTCCGTACAATGCCTGATGTGCACGTGGAAAACAATTGATGTATAGCACTTTGGCCGCGGCAGCCGAGTTGCGGACACGTCTCTTGATCTTTCTCTCCGACTGTTTGAGTCTAGCTCCATAGAGTAGGAATTGGGAAAGCATGCATGTGCATCATGATATACTTTACTATTAATAATTACTGCCTTAGGTGAACTTGAGCTATTGGTATCATTATAGTAATGAATATCTGCCTGGAATTGTTTATCTATTTGCTGTCGGATTTACCGTTTAATATTTGGATATACTGTTTGGAATTGCCATTGGGCGCATTGCACCGTTTTGTTTCTAGCTGCTATAATTGGTAATGATGGTAGGATGTCTTACCTCTTTCTTGTATCTCTATTACTTGTTGTATGTGCGTATACTATATTGATCGAAGACGACGGCAAGGAAGCGGAAGATCCCGAGTTTCCCGGCTTCTGGCTTGACCAAGATTAACTTCTACTGAGAAGATGGAGGCACGCATGCGCGGATTTCTGGGCGACATGCGTCTGACCTTCCTCGGAGGGCCAGAGTGCTGGCACATCAACCTGAGTTCTGATCGTTGCGTCTACATGGGTGACGTGTCGATTGCTTTGGCCTGGAGACGTCACGAGGCGCCGATTCTTACCTGCCACCTCAGCCTACGTCTGGAGTTTTATCTGCCCATTAGGGAGATGTGGGGTGACCGTTATTACACCCCATCGGAGGATTCTTTTGACTCTACTGCTCGGGCTCCTGCCCGTGGTTCCGTGGTTCCCATGGTAGTTTCCTCTGAAGAGGAGGATCCTGCTGAGGACCCGGAAACGGTTCCTCCTCCTCTGAGGGACTGACTTTCCTGGTAGCTACTGATGGCTACCAGTGTTTTATTTTGGGGGCCTGATGTATTATTTTGATGGGTTGTATATTTTGATATCTCTGGGGTATATTTGTATAATCTTTTGGGGCAGGTATAGTTTTGCTTTTTGGATATTTCCAGGCTTGTATTTAAAGTACAGTAAGGTTTGAAATATATATATATATATGGTACATGTTATTCAAATGTGAAATTTATTCTCTGTCTTATTTTTACTGTTGTTCAAGCTTCATCACATAGCTGTATTTATTAATTAACAAAAAATATATATATACTACCAGTTTCACTCATGTATAAAAGTAATCGAGCAAGTTAACTTTGAATTAAATAAACCGAGTCTTAATTGTTTAAAAATTTTATTTTCCGCATTTTCTTCTATTTGACAATGTGACGTTCCCTCCCAAAAAGAGGCGTTACAGGAATCGCTTCTTAATTGACGCAGGGCCCTGTCTAAGCCAATATGATCTTCTTTTGCTCTGAAAACGGGGTGTCTTCACCTGTTTTCTCTGCAAATGTGATAAGTCGCTTTCAATCTGCAAAAATCGAAGACAATGCTAAGGACCAATCTAAAATTTACTAATAAATATGAGCAAATCACCATAATTCATCTAGTTTGATACTACAAAATATAGACTTATCAATCCTTCTTGTGGGGTTTTCGCTATCATATCATCAATGTAAACCTCCAGCATCTTTCCCACTTGGCCTTAAAAGACATTATTCATCATCCTCTGGTAGCTAGCTTTTGCATATTTCAGACCAAAGGATATAATCCTGTAGCAGTAACTCACCCTTTCAGCAATGAAGGCGGTCTTATCTTTGTCTCCAAGATACATTGGGATCTGGTTGTACCTGAAGTATCCATCCATGAACGACAACAAACAGAAGCCTGAGGAGCTATTAACCAATTTATCCACATTGGGAAGTGGGTACGGATCTTTGGGGCAGGCCTTGTTAAGTCTATATAGTCTACGCATATTCTCCATTTCTCGTTTGACTTCTTCACCAAGACCACATTAGAAAGCCATGTGGTATAAGAAACTTCCCTGATGAAGTCAGCATTGAGCAACTATTTAACATGTTCTTCAATAGCATGTTGTCTTTCTTGGCCAACTTTTCTTTTCTTCTAGGAGATCAATCTTGCATCCTCCCTGATAGACAAACAATAGCAAATGAAAGCAGGGTCAAGCCTAGGCATATTAAAGGATGTCCATGCGAAGAGGTCTTTGTTTTTATGCAAGAGCTCAATCAGCTAGCATTTCTCTTCTCCTTCTAAGTTTGCTCTAATCTTGGTGACCTGATCCAGTTTGGCACCAAGTTGGAGAGGCTGTAGTTCGCCCTCTGGCTGGGGGTCTGGTACCCCGAATCTCTTCTCGCACATTTAGCTCAGTCATAAGGATAATAACTTGATCCAGAACCGGGCTAGATATGCTAACTTTTGCTTTCTTAGGCACCCTACAGATTCTGAGGCACTTGTTATAGTATTTTCGGGTTGCAATTTAGTCATCCTTTACCATGACAACCTCGTCGTTCTTGCTAAGAAACTTCATGGCCATGTGTGTAGTGGACACCATAATACCAAATGCGTTTAAGGCAGATGTTATAGGTCGAGGGGCAACTACGATCAGAAACCTGACCTTGATAGTCCTAAAAAGTTTGGCAGACCCCAAAGTCAAATGAGTCTCAGTATCCTGCCAGGGTAATCTTCTCACCTATAAATCCTGTGAGCTCGCCATCATAGGGAGTCAGTTCGGAGCATGGAGCATCCAATTTTTAGTATAGGTCCATAAACATAATATCTATCAAACTCCCTTGATTAATAAAGATGCGTCGGACCTCCGCATTAGAAATTACTCCTAAGTTGACTAGAAGGTCTTCATGATCTGGGATAATTTCATCGTAGTCCTCATCTAAAAAAGTGATGGGGGTGTCTTCCATTCTCCTATTCGTGACTTGGGTTTAGATTGGGAAATGCTTAACACAGCCATCCTGAAGGCTTTCTTGTAGACACCATTGGATGAACCACCACTGGAAAACTCCTCAATAATAATGTTAGGCTGGGCATTGCAGTCATCATTGTCATTAGACGGAGCGTCCCTGTTCCTGTCATGCTAGTCATTTGCATCGTAGTTAGGTGGATTTCGAGATCCTCTCCTGGGGCTCCTGGTCCTTCTTCTTTGGCGTGGAGACGGGCTTCGTTGAGGGCTACATCTCCTTTCCATTTGTTTTCTACACTTGAGCATGAATGGCGTATTGTTCCAACCATCCTGCCCTGATCAAGAACTCAATAGCATTACAGAATTAGTAACAATCTTCCATTTCATGGACATAGCTTTTGTGCTATGAACAATGTTTAGTGTGATTCTTATATGCCTACTTCTTCAATGTGGGTGGCCTCTTTATATCCTTGAACTCGATCTTAAGCACTTCCCTTGTTTCCCGTGGAGTGTTCAGAGGAGTGTACTTTGAGTATCTAGGTAAGGACGAATCATTCTTAGAAGAGTTCCAAGGATGAAAGTTCTAGTTACCTTTTTAGTGGGAAGACTCATCCTTTTCCCCAGCTCTTCTTGGCCTTAGTGGCCTCTTCCAAGTTAATATACTTTTGGGACCGAGCTCGAAATTCTTCTATATTCTCTGGCTTTTTTTTTATCAGGGTTGGAAAAATTGAGAGTCTGTCCAAAGTCCGGTCCTGATGTAGTGGAGAGCAATTTTTTCGTCAAAATTCTCCATATTGATGCATGCCATATTGAATTTCTTGAGGTATTCATAAAGGGACACGTCGCTCCCTTAGCGAATCTTAGAAAGAGACTCTATAGATTTGGGTTGCTCCTTGCTAGTAGTGTAGTGTAGCAAGAAACAATGTTTGAGGTCTAACCAGTTGACAACGAATCCCTGTGGCTGGGTCATGAACCATCTAAGGGCACCTTTCTTCAAGGAGAGGGGGAAGGCTCAGCATAGTAGCGGAGAGGATCCCCCATGAAAACACATAGATTAGACGTAGACATCTATGTGTTCCTGAGGGTCTATTGTCCCGTCATAAAGCTCCACATTGGTGGGAAACTTGAAGTTTCTTAGAACTCTGTACTCCATGAGTTGAGCAGAGAATGGCTGTTCTTGATCGTCAAGGTCCGGGTTGTTATTGACAACATTGGACCTTTCAACGATGGTGTGCGGTATTACCCTTTGGTCATTAGCCACACTCCACCTTCCGTCGTTACGGTGAGATCCGAACTGGCTGTCATGCATGGACCGCTATAGGTCTTCCAGTCTGTGATGTCATTCTTCAAGTTATCGTCGCAATAAGTCTAGACGGTGATTTCTAGACATTTCAGGCTAGACAGAACCCTCCAAACTGGACACACGATCCTTTGCGTTGTCGTTTGTGGATCCCAGACACTGATGAACTGGGATTCTAGATCCTTGAACATCAAGATTGCCTACCTATACACAGGGAACCAAGTCTATCTCTCACGAAAACCCTACGTGATGGATGTGGGCTTTCATTGGAAAATGAAGTTTTGTGCCCATTACGTAGAGGTTCTGTAACACCCTTGTGGGGATGTCACATTTATAAAGAAAATAAAATAAAGATAAATAAAATCTACCCAAGTTGTAAAATATTTATTATATACTAATATGGGTTGTAAAATTTTTTCGGTTAAACAGAATAATACGAAATAAAATAACACGGAATATAAAATTAATAAACTATCATCACACATAATATACATATGGTTCATCATAGGTTACACAATTAATGTACAACTACAACTATTTAAACTAAAACGGTAAACAAAGCAGATAAAAAGTCAATATATACAAACGCAGACGCGCCTAAGTACACATCATAAATATCTAGCCCTCTGAAGAATCACTCTCAGATGAAACTTCAGGTGATAGGTATCCAGGATGTCTCGACCCTCTACGGACTCTAGTCTGTGCTGTCGACACGCTGCTGATCTCACTAGGCGCATCAAACATACCACCCCAATGACGCCTAAGAGATAGCGGTAACTCCACATGTAAGTACAGCAAAGTAGAAAAGATCGGCACTCCATCAAACTCCGTACGTATGGTCACAGTCAGATGCCCTACATACGTCACCGAGTCTCTATCCTCTCGCAGACGCCAGGCTTCAGAGCCTCCGTGAAACTCAAGTTGCACGAATCCAAAGAATCCTGGTAGCGCCATACTCACTCGATCAATCCAATGGGTATGGATGATCGGATGGTTCTTGGTCGTTGAACTGCTCCTCGGCTTGCTGCTCTTCCTCCTCCTCAGGATACTCACACTCAAGAGGTTGTTCCTCTTCCTCAAAATCTTTATCACATAATTTAACATATATATACAGAGAACACATATAATAAATAGGTAAGACAATCTATATCATCACTAACATGGTAAAATAAGAAAACTACAATACAATAAGTATAATAATTCATACAATATAGCATACAATGTAACATACCATACAATATAGCATATCGTAAAAGCATAAACAATATTATCATATAATACAGAAATTCAATACAACAACAACATATAGTGGTACAAATAGATAAAATGTTACAGATAATAACATTAAAATGTATAACACATAAGTATATGAAATGTGACTCAACCCTACTCCATGGAGCTAAAAATACAGACATCAGAGAGAATGACTCGCAAAATCTATTAGTACCTCGATTGCCCAACCAAACTATTCTGCTATCTCACGTTGCGTCTATAGCCCACTGTCATAACGTCGTGGTGTAGTACACAGTCAAAACATCGTGTAACTACAAGCATTGTACTAAATAGACTTTACAAGATCTCGATTAAGTATAGTGTGTGTCGAGACCATTAGTGTGTTACCAGTTACCACGGCCCAGAGGAGCGACCAACTGTCCACAAATGGAATAATCCGGACACTAACGTCCCCAAGTTCATTCAAGTTGAACCACACTACGCTTATCACACTGACAACACAGTGTAATTCGTCTCGTCAATCAAATCACCAATTATCAACCAAATTGGCACAACTCAATGTATGGCAAAAATTACGAAAATGCCCTAAATGGCAAAAATTACGAAAATACAGTACGTCCCACCTGGCAATACTGTTCCACAACTGTCCGGGTCCACCACTTTGGCCCGACAGTAAAACTTACTATTTTCATCAATCGCGTAGAAATTTTATCGCGTTTTCACAATTTCATCATTTTTACAAACGTTTTTAAATCGCGTAAATATATTTTACTGTTTTTGAAATCGCGTACTGTTTTTCAAACGTTTTCTCAATCGCGTAAGATTTTTAAATTATTTTCTTGTCCGATTTCCTTAAAAATTACTGTTTAAATAAACAAAAATAATATTTAATACGTTTAAACTACGTAGGCTATTTTTCATACCGTATAAAATATATTGGATATCTTGTCTATCTTATTTGTCTATTTTTAGCAAAAATTGACAAAGATTTTAAGAAAATGTATAACAATGGTTTTCTTAGTTTTGTAAAAATCCTTTTAATTTATATTACACCCATTTAATTATACTTTTGAAAACTACTAACGTGCTTCAAAACATAAAATGAGCTCTACGTTAGAAATTTTACAAAAGCTACTGTATTTTCTTCTAAACATTAAAATCATTAGTTTTAACTTCCTAAACTTAATCTAATCATTTTTATACCTCTAAACTCATTGTAATAAAATTCCTTTTAGTATTTATTACTTCTCTTTGTTTGAAAACAATTTTAGAAATCATAAACACTTGGCTTTGGCATGTTGGCCGAATTACACAAATTTTGCCCTTTGATCTTTAAATTCATTTTTCTTGCTCTAAATCAATTTTGTATCTTATCAATTCACCTAAGTTAGTTAAATCACTATTTTGGAAAATTGTTAGGAACATTTTGGTTCTCATTTTATATTGAGGCCGTGAGCCTTGAATGTGTGTTCTTTGGAACACTCATGCAAACCTTGCATATTATTCACATCCTATTAATTATTCATGCATTTTTAACACATACAATATTTTTAAAGCTTGTAGACATGCATATTAATACAAATCACAAATAAGATAGCTATTAAACAAACAACACAAATGAATCCTTATGGATTCTACAATCACAAATAATTCCATTTTCTTATCATCACCCAAGGATGATAAGATTTAAGTCTTTCTCTTACCTTAAGTGAAGACAAACTCTCTTTCACTCCTTTCTATGGTTTCGGTTTCACCCTCCAAAGTCACCTATCAAGCTTAAACAATTTCTACAAGTTACTAACATTGAAAGAAAGCTTAAACCATGGATCAATCATGGCTTAGAACCTTGAAAAAGAATTTAGAAATGAAAACAAGGATTTTCACCTTCTAGGTAGAATCTCCAAGGTAGTTTTTCAAGCTCAAGATGATGGATTTTGCAAAAACTCTCAACTAGAGATGTTCTTAGAATTGTGTTTAGGTTTAGAAAAGTAGGTTAGAAGAAATTTTTGAAGGATGGATGGTGAAGACAAGCACTTGGCCGAATGGACCTTCAAGGTGCATCTATGGTGTTTTCTTGTTTTTGGAAGAGAGAGAAGAGAGAAAAGCTTAAGTTAAAGATAGGAAATGAAATGATAATTGCCCTCCAAAGAGCAATTGGTCGTGGAGTTCAATTGCAAAGGAGGTGTCCATTTGGTTGGCTTCATCCAAGCCTTAGAAATGATCAAAGGTCAAGATGAAGCCTTGGCCTCCAAGCTTAGCTTTCATTGGCTAATCCAAGCCTTGTCATTAAGCCTTGTCATTAAGCCTAGTCATTAAGCTTTTAGATATTTCACCACTAATGATGTTTAATTAAGCTACTAATGTTGACTACTTTTACTAAACGTGAGTCCCGCAATCATTTCCAGGTCCATTACCGCTTATTTGCACTAACTAATAAAATAATTTTATAATAATATAAAATTATTTTATTTTACGCTTAAATCTTAAAAATTAAAAGATTAATAACGAGATCATTCAATTGGGTTTAGTAAGATTCCCAGCTCCAAATAATTAAAATAAGATTTCCCCGGTCCGAAAATTATTATTTTCCTGCCCCGGAGCAAATCACACAAAAAGTCCAAATAAAATCACAAATAGTAAAATAAAACAGTATTTCATACAGAAAAACAACCAACAGTACAAAAGGACATAACGGTCATTTATTCTAAAGTTGAAAAACAGAAAACAATACATTCGGGACACAACGGTCATTCACCAAAAGTTTAGGGTGTTACAGGTTCAGCATCGGGTGCCTAGTTTCTTGCGGCGATGGTTCCTGCAACTGGCAGTGGATTAGGGTGAGGATGAGGTTGCGCCATTGGTCCTCACCTTCGGCCTACAGAGGTTTGTACAGCCCCTCCTTTCCTCGAGTTTTGTCTCATGCTCACCATGGTTGAGTGGGAATTAAAGTTTATCGTTTTCCATAGATGACACCAATGTTCAGTAGCGAATAATGCGGGGTACCTGAGATAGACATGTCACAGTGGTTTCCTCATTGCCCAGCAGTAACGGAGCGTGTTGAACCGAAGGGTTCGTACCTGTAAAGAGACTCTAACGTTTAAGTCAGGTTGTGTACAAGTAAGGTTATGCTAGGAGTGATAAGTTACCTGGTTGGTGAATAAACTTGGTTTATAGAGGTTGGATAAGAGATACGCTCTCATAATAGTTATAAGGGGAGATACGTTCCCTTGATTGTTACAGAGGATCCCTATAAGATTAGAACGTTGATACTGCATTCATGAGTAGTTAAAGGCGGTTATGGGTGCTATTATTACGTAAGATCATGATTGACGATAACATATATTCTCGAACTTATCCATAGTGCAAATCTTGTGGTAATGTTGTGCTACCTGATGCCATAGTCCGATATCCGTTATGCAAGGATCTCATCTGCATGCCAAGTGAATCCCCACCGGGAGTGTCAATGATGGACTCCAATATACTGCATGTCGGGTTGACCCATGGAATATGATCTCAGATCACGGTCCAGAATAGTCTAAAAGCACCTTGAGGAGAATAGTTGGTGGGATGTGGGAACATGTAACAATGTTCATGTCTGGACTGATAGATGGATTGGCGAAGATATACGGTTGCAGTAGTATGTCAATGAAATCCGGCGTGGTATGGAGAATTGGTCAGTAGTAGATCTTGCCACGGTTTCTGGGAGTAGAGGTGGGATATTCTTGAATCTCTGCTACCTGCAGATATTGTTAGCAAGTTACATGCTATTGTACCCCCTCATCACATGCATTCCTTAGATAAGATAAGGTGGGATGGAGAATCATCTGGAACCTATTTTGTTAATGCGTAAGGGAGGAAGGAGAACAATTTTGGATGAGCTAGCATGGAAACAAATTTGGAAATGAGGGGCCTTGAAAGGCTACGTGTTTTTACTTGGCTAATGTTCCACGAGGGACTTTAAACCAACTATAGCTGTAGTTGATGGAGTGAAGTGGGGGCTTTCAACCCACGTTGTTATACACATGTAGAAACAAACATTCATGTCCTTCGAGATTGCTCCGAGGCTGTGATGGTTTGGAATGGATTGATCAAACCCCGGTGTCGGGTGCAATTCTATAGAGGTGGTGTTTAGGAATGAGTGACAAACAATTTGCAAGGACCACCGTGAGGTGCAGCATTTGATAATTGGGAGTGTGTCTGGAGTACTACTTGTTGGCTGCTATGGCAATGGAGCAATAAGGGATGTTTTGACCCTTAATTCAAGAAACCAGCCCTGCCTTTGAAGGTTATTTAGTACTGGGTGTCTACCTTTACCTGCAAGGACATGGTTACTCAGGAAGGCGGAAACCAAGGAGTAGATAGGGAGAGGGCCGGTAAATGGTGGTGCCTTGAGGATGGATGGTTGAAGATTAACTCAAATGGAGCATGTTCTCAGGAGCAGCGGGTTGCAGGGTGTGGAGGACTTATCCGGGATTCCTTGGGGCAATGGATTATTGGGTACTCCAGAAATCTGGGAGATACTAATGCGTTTATGGCTGAGGCATGGGGGGTACTGGAGGGACTCCGTTTAGCCTGGGAAAGGGGGTTCCGCCGAGTAATTATGGAACTTGACTCCGCAGCGGTGGTTCACCTAATAACCCGGGATACAGCAGCTTTGGAGAGCCATCATCAGATTATGTGCATGTTTGTTTCAATTTTTTTAGGTTAGATTAGGTTTTTTTTTTGAGAAAAAATTTATTTCAACAGTGTTTAATCATGTTTGGCAAAATTAATTTTAGTTTTTGTACGAAATTCAATGTAAAATAAAAACTTTTTGAAGTTAATTTTTATAATGCTGAAGATTGAAGCTTATGATTCTAGCTTATAGATTATTTTTTACATTTTGATATGTAAATACCATTTTATCCTTAATTAAATAACGTTTTTAATCATTCTATATCTATTTTGATAATTTAATACATAAAAACAATTCTTTTTTATATCATCTAAATAAAATAGATTAAATTAAAATTACTTTTCAACTAATATATCCAAACATAAAAATTGATTCGATTATAATCAATTATAATCGATTATAACAAAAAATTTTATACAATAATTAATTATTAAAATAATTAAACTTTTACAAATTTGAACCATACACACACTATTTCTTGCATTCGAGACATTATTAAAAGAGACTGGCAAGTTTGAATACTGCATAGTCTGCGAGATGGGAACTTTGCAGCAGATTTTAGGAAAAGTTTCATCCTACCGCATACAGTACCCACACTCATTTTAACACCGGGTGTTGTTCATGGGGCCCACCCATGAACAGTACCAAATCATGTTTCTGTATCTTTTTTTTTATTAAGTATATGTCCATTAACCAACTTCTCTACGTCGTTAACTACTTTTTTGTTCTTCGTTAACTAACTTATTTCATGAGCATAGAAACCATGTGGTAAAATCTTGTGTCATTAACCAACTTTTGTAGGTCATTAACCATGTTTTTGTTCTTCATTAACCAACTTTGTTTCTATGCTCGTGAAAAAAGTTAGTTAATAAAGAACAAAAAAGTGGTTAATTATATATAGAAGTTGGTTAATGACACAAGATTTTACCACATGGTTTCTATGCTCGTAAAATAAGTTAGTTAACGAAGAACAAAAAAGTGGTTAACGACGTAGATAAGTTGGTTAATGGACATATACTAAAAAAAAAATGAAAACAGAAGCATGATTTGTCTGCGGGATGGGATAAACAAGACTGCGATGTTGAAATGGGTGTGTAGATCAGCAGAGGATTATCGGGGTTGCATATTTTATGGCTAGACCGAGCACTACTCTGAGGTCTAGGTTGATTTGTTGGGAAGAGCCCCCAGAAGGACTGAGGGGGATCCTGATGCCTGATGCTGTAGGGGTGGCAGCTCCCAGAGGCCATTTCTTGTATTCTTTTTTTTTTCTTTGGGCCCCGACCTCGTCTATTAGCCAAAAAAAAGCTGAGTTTTAATATATTTATATATTACGTAAATAAATTATAACTTTTTTATATTTTATAACATTCTCTTATAAATTTATGTAAAAAAAATTATCATATATATTTTTTATACATAATTTTTTTATTTTTATAAAATTAAAAAAATATTTTATTTTATTTTATTACTAGAAGAATCAAATTCTCTCTCATTATTAAAATTTGTGTTAAGATTCTCTTTTTTTTTATTAAATGGGATAATCCTAAGTTACTATAATATTCATAAGACTAATTTATTCTATATAAAAAAAATTTTGATCTTTTTATTTAAAACAAAATGTGAAAGTTGCTAACATACACATAAAGATATGGGTGTTAGCAATTCACACACATATACATACATATAACACATATACACATATACACACACACATATATATATATATGAGATAATTCACTTACTTCACGTATAAATCTTAAGACTTACATCTAATCTCTTATTATTTAATTAATTTTTATCTAATTTAAATAACTTAATTAAATGGAGAAAGAGAAAATAAACTCTTGCATTAATAAAGAGAAAGGATAATTAAATATAGTTTTATTAAAGAAATAAATTTTAGTTAGTAAGTCTATTGATTAAATTAAAAATAATATAATGTTGAATATATATAATTTATAATATTCTTGTTTTTATATATTTTAACGGCTTTTAAAAAAATTGATAGATAGAGAGCTTAAAACTTAGCATATAAATTCATTACAAATAAATTATTGTATATAAATATCTAAAAGTTAGAGATATTATATAAATGACTAAAAAGTAAACAATGTAGAATTATTTGGTAGCAATGAACTATATCTAATTTTATTAAATCATAATAATAATTTAACTACGTTCTAAAATTATTTATGTACTCGGATCAAAAAAGATTTGCATATTTACACTTTTTTTTACTATTTGATAAGCAAATGTAATAATATAAATAAAAAAATTGAAGTTTGCATCTAATGTGGCAATGTAAGTTTGTTTGAAAAGAAGTTTTTTTTCTGTAATATTATGGGGCAACCTTCACATATTTTTAATAAAATATTATTTTTTAAATTAATAAGTAAACTTATAGCTAAAATTTATTTTTTATTAGAAAAATCACATTTCTTTATTTTATCTCCTTATTAATGTGAGTGTTTATTATTTTCTTTCATTATATAATTGGATAATTTAGAACCTCTAGATTAAAATGAAATTAATAATAAGAAATCATATGTAAGTATTAAGACTTACATTTTGAGTAAGTGGATCTCCTCCATATATATATATATATATATATATATATATATATAAAAAAAGCGTATCTAGTGAAATGATTGTTTATTATAAGAGGTGAGAGGAAAAATTTTGACCATTAAATCTTACATAAATAATCAAGATTAGAATATAAATATATATAATTTTTCTAAGTGATTACATATCATTTAAATAACTTTTAATTTTAATTATCTATTTATAATTATATAATTAAAATTTATTTCTCTTACAATAAAAATTATTCTCACTATATATATTAATTTAAGTAACTTTCGTTAACAAGCTCTACCTTTTTTTTTTTTTTTTGGGAAGATGTTAACAAGCTCTAACTTTTAACTCAAAATAAGCTTTGACGAACCTTATTCGGGATATTGAAGTTGTTTCTTTTCATAAGTACTTTTTGGCAATCTTAAATCTCCATCATTTTAGAAGGTCCTTATCCATTGAGCTCAAATTTTCTTGTCACTTAAGCGACCCATTTGGGTTTTTTCACATATATTATTATAATGAATAAGTGAGCATATACATACTCAGTACTCGCGTACTTTTCTTTTAAAAATAAATTATTAGATATTATTGACTCAATTGCAATTATTAGATAAATTTTATATATACACGTTCTTGATTATTTATCATTTTCATTATACAATTTCTAGGTTCATTAATATTATTTGCTTGTGCATAATTTTAATATGTTTTTTTCTTAACATTAACCAACTTTGTTTCTAATATTTGAAGAACAAAAAAAGTGGAATTACATATAATTAGTTAATGATAACTTTGGTTAATTCAAAAAATGGTTAACTTAAAGTTAATATCGACATATACTATAAAAAAAAAAAAAAAATTCTTGATTTTGGTCTATATTTACGTTTCAATGCACTTATTTTATATATTATTTATCATTTTCATTATACAATTTCTAAGTTCATTAATATTATTTGCTTGTGCATAATTTAATATTTTGTTAGTAACTTTTGTTGGATGAATTCTTTTCACTATATTTACGTTTCAATGCACTTATTATATTCCTGTACAATAAATATATTCTGAAATAGATTTAGAGGGTATCTGAGATAGACATGTTACGATAATTTTTTCTTTGTGCAAAGTAGTAGCAAAGTGTATTGAAATAGAAAGAGTTAATACATGTAAAGGGACTCTAACATTCAAGTCAGACTGTGTACAAGTAGCTATTTTTATTAAACTGCCCTTGATGGAAAAACTATTTACTAAAATGACACTTTTTTAAAACTATTTCTCAAAATGTCACTATTTTGAAACTATATACCAAATTGTCATCCCTTTTGTCTAATGTGACATTTTTTATTATTTTTTGATCCACATGACAAATGTCAAAGAGTTTGACGTATCCACGTGAAGAATATCAAATAATTTGGCATTTTTACACTGAAAACACCACCCTCTGTAGCGTTTTTCATATGGATGTGTCAAAGTGAATATCATTTTCCATGTGTATGCGCCAAAGTAGATGACGTTTTCCACGTGAATAAAAAAATTAAAAAAATGTCACGTTGCATGTGCTTCTAGGTCACTTACGTGAATCTCTTGAGAAATGGCACCTAGAGACACATACATTTTACATGCTTACTAAAGAGTGCACTATAATGTTGGAAGACATCAGTATCAATTAGCTTATTTATAGGCCAAGTATTTGCTTCAATCCGTAAAGTAGTCGATGTGAGACTTTGGTGTTAGCAAGACAAAGCAACTAAGTAAGGCAACAAGGTACATTTTTCGACTGGGACTTTGGTGTTGGCAAGGCAAAGCAACTAAGGCAACAAGGTACCTTTATTCGATGAGGGACTTTGGTGTTGCCTTACTTAGTTGCTTTGCTTTGCCATGTGAAATGTAATGTGGCATGTGAAATGTATATGTCTTTGGGCTCCATTTCTCAAGAGATCCACGTAAGTGTCCTAGAAGGACATGTAACATGGCATTTTTTTTTGTCCACGTGAAAAACGCCATCTACTTTGGTGCATCCACGTGGAAAATGTCATCAACTTTGGTGCATCTATGTGGAAAATGCCAAAGATGGTAGCGTTTTCAATGTAAAAATACCAAATAATTTGGTGTTTTTCATGTGAATACGCCAAGCTCTTTGGCATTTTCCATGTGAAAAAATAATAATAAAAAATTCAACATTAAACAAAAAAGTGACAGTTTGGTATATAATTTCAAAAAAGTGACATTTTGATAAATAGTTTAAAAGAAATGACATTTTAGTAAATAGTTTTTCTATCAAGAGCAGTTTGGTAAAAATTTCGCACAAGTAGGGTTATGTTATGAGTGATAATTTACGGATACTTGTTTAAGGTTACTTATCTTGGTATTTATAGAGGTTGGATAGATACGTTCTCATAATGGAGAGATACGTTTCCGCAATAGTAGTAGGAAGATATATGTTCCTTATTTAGTTGCAAAGGATCCCTATATTATCAAAATACTGGTATGATAGTTACAGTGTTATTATTCTGTAAGATCATGATTGACAATAACATATATCATAAAGATTTATCCATTGTGCATATCTCACGGAAAAGTTGTTACTATCCAGTACCAGCGTCTAGCATATATTACCAGGGTCCATGGTAAGCATATTCCTGCTGAGGGAGTTGATGTCGGATTCCAGCAAGCATGCGTGCTGGGTTGACCTATGGGTTACGAGCCCAGATTACAGTCCAAAACAGTTTGCGTTTAAGTAGAACAATTAAGTGTCAAGATACCAAGTTTTGAAAAGAACACACAGCGTATAGAGGATATGGAATTCGAAAGGGCCGAGATCTGTTTATTGTGGATTACCTCCGGGGATGACATGTGAGGTTGGAATCCATGGTGGATTACTGTTTCCTTTGCCATACCACTTTCTGAAGTGTGTCCCTTGATGCCCATGTGCATGGTTTTATAGGGTTTTTGTCTTTTCTTGCAACTTTGCTCTGTAGTTTGTAACAGTCTAAGCTTTCTTGAAAAATTGTTGCTTTGACTTTATTGAGAATTAAGGATCCTTTAAGAGGATATCAGTTTCATACTGTTTCCAAATTGCTTGTTACTCCCATGACCAATCAGAAGAGAGGGAGCATTAAAGTGTGGCTTCCAACGTGTAATCAGTTCTCCTTTCTCAGGGCCAATCAGAGTGTTTCATTCCCTCTATAAATAGGGAATGTTTGTGTTGAGGTTGCCATTCCCTTCGTTGCATTTCTTTTTCTTTGTGGTTCTGTTTAAGAATGATCTTTTTTCAGAGAATGGTTTCCCTTTCTATACACACATGGAGGGTTTTGCCCTCTGCGAGGATCATCTTCTTGTTCTTTCCAAAATCTTTAAAGGTATTTACTTTATTTCTTCCAGTCCCTAGGGTGGCAGCCTTTCTTTCTTAGTGTAATGGATGGTAGGAGCCTTTCTCTCTCGGCGTACATGGGAATGTTTGATCTACTCGCTCTTGCCGGGAAGATCTGCAGTTCCTGCCGTGTTACATGGAGACACTTAGGGACCCTCTGCCCTTGCCCTTCCTCCTTCTTAAGTGCTTTGGAGGCACTTTGTAACATCCCGAGAAAATATGTTAAGCTTGTATATGATCTCAGAGGTACTATTATACTTGTATAACATGCTAGTTAAGTTTTTTGACAAACTGAATTTGTTTAGGTACTTAGTTACAACCTAGAAGTTAAAAAGTAACTTAAAATGACTCAGATATTAGCATAAATTGCTAAGCTGAGGGAAATAAGCCTAGAGAGTTTGTTTCTAAGTCACAAATAGGGTGAATAAGGTGTAGTTAAAATTTAAGAACAAACAGAGTTAGTTTGGTATTTTTAAGCATACTGATTGTGCGTTTTAATGTCGGATTGACTAGCAACAGATATAGAAAATTAATATATTGGTGAAACAATAATTTTGATGAATTCCAATATTTATTTCAAAGTTGTTGAAAGTTAAAAAACTTAATTTAGCTAAATTCAAGTATCCTTAGCAGATATAAAGTTCTAGCTTTTGGTGGTAGTGCCAAAATTAGACTTTTCTTACTTCTATTCTCCTTTATCCCATGATTGGAACTAGAAAAGAGGAAAGGAAAAATAGAAACCAAAGAAAGGAAAGAAAGAAGGAAAGGAAAGGGGGAGAAAGGGTGAAAACCAAGAGGATCAAAGCTTGAAAGAGGATCTAAGAGTAAGATCAAAGCTTTAAGATCTTCATCAAAACTTAAGGATCAACATATCTTCAAGAGGTAGGGGTTTTATGTCTTTATTCATCTTCTTCCACTCTTTTCACCATTGATGCACTTTTGAAGCTTAAAAGGTCAAATTGAGATCTAGAAGTGTTTTATGTGATTTTCTTGCATGGATGAGTTATAAGTATTGTTTATGACTTGTTCATGCTAAGGGTTTGGAATAAAAACAAAAATCTATCCATTTGGACCTAAAATGCTCAAAGTATAGATTTTGGGGTTTTGATGGGCGATTTTATGTTTGGATCCATTTTTTATGAAATCAATTAGTGTTTTATGTTTCCTATAGGTTAGTAAACTTGTTAGGAACCTTAAATCACCTAGAAACTGAATTGGAGTTGCCAAAATCCATGAATTGTTCCAATAAAACAATGTTTTGGTTTCTGCAAAAAATTTTATAGAATGGTCACGCCTAGGTACAGCTTTTCTATGCCTAGGCACGGACTGATCAATTTTTAGCCCAGGCGAGGCAGAGAACACCACGCCTAGGCATGGTAAAACCAAGCTTAGGCGTGAGACACATAAGTCATGCCTAGGCAAGGGAAAGTCACGCCCAGGCATGAGTTTTAGGATTTTTCAAGAATGTTATTCTTGATATTTGAGAGTTCCCTGCTAGTTGGGATCATTCTTACATATTTTATTAAGTATATTAAGACACTTTTAAGGATATTTTAAAGAGGAAACAACCTTTTAATATAGATGAGAAAGTTTAGATCTTTGTGCATCCAATAGTTAAGGATTGTCATAGGTAGGTATCTAACACCCTAGACACTTAGTGTTGCATTAGATATCACTTAAGATGTGGTGAGATGGTGTAATAGATACGAGTGTACTAGAATGAATTGGTAGCATTTACTCTAGTTAGTTGGTAAAGGTTTGAGCCTTAGGATATCCAAGAGTAGTAGATTACTTTGGAAGGGTAACTAGAACTTTAAGTGATAAAGTGTTGCAAGTACTAACCACTCATGAGTTAGTTTCACTCAAGTGGAGTTAAGTTTGTGTGTTTAGTTCCTAAGTAGGAACAATTGTGTACTAAGTTCTCTAGTTATGTGAGATCTCGTGCATTGTTTAATACACAATAGGATGAACTATGACTCGAAAGCTTGTCATATTCATTGAATATAGCAGAAACGTGCTTAGCTCTTCTAATAGTATAGTTGAGTTGAAGATGCATGTAGGAAGACAGTTAATTCCTTGAATATTAAGTTAAGTATAGAAGATCAAGTAGTTAGGTATTCTAAGAGTTAGGAGTTACCTAAAACAGGTATTTGGAACCTTGAGCACTCTAGTGTGACACAGGTTACTACATGTAGTGCAATAGCAAGGAGAGTGGGATACAAATGAGATATATACAATTTACTTATCTAGATGCACGAATTACACACTTGCAGTAGAGTTGAATTAAGTGTGCAAAGATCAGAAAAGTGCTCATTTGATTCCTGAAGTTGGGTCAAAATGATGTATGAGTTAAGATAGACTATTTCACTAAGATGAGTTGAGTCTATGAGTAAGTTTACAGTTAGTAAATAATATAGTTTTCCTTTGTCTTATGTAGGACCAATATGTGATAAGTTCACTCGCTATCTTAGCAAGTGTTCGTGGAACCAAAGTTTCCTAGAATGAACAAGTAGAGGTAGGGTTAAATCGTCAGCTTTGCAATTATAATTTAGTTGTATAGGCAATTGTCTGTAACTGTTGACATAAGCGATTGTATGAGTGGTTGTTTATGTTAACGGTATGTAGGCTATTGGTTTGGCTATACTACAAGGTATTATGAACTTATCAGTTATAGTGGAGGAAACTCCTATGATAGTAATTATAGATAATGTTATACAGTTGTATAGGCGATCGTATAATGTTGAGTTTAGTTTAATTATGTATACAATTTACATAGTTAGTATACCATGAAATATATATTTGTTGCTAAGAATTTTTATGTTCTCACCCTTTTTTTGTATTTTCATGGTAGAAGCAGGTCGAGGATCGTCATAGAGTAAGAAGTCCAAGAAACAGAAGAACTAGCGTAGTATAATTTTATATGTTTCTTGCTTAGACAAAACTTATGTATATTGTTTATATTTGCTTTGTAGTTATATTTAGAGGCATGTATTAGAATAAGCCTTTCTATGACTACGGTTGTATATATATATATGTATAAGTTAAAAGTTTTCCGTATTCTCTCAAGGTTTTCTATAATGACTTGCATGGTTGTTATAGTTATATTAGTAGTTAGTTATATAGTAAGTGACGTAGCTAGTACTGTTTATTTCTATATATTCCAGATATATCAATATATTGTAAAGATAACAGAATAACTTCGAACAAATTGATGAATGCACTATATTGAATAGAAATCAAGCCTTTAAATAGGCATTCAACAATAGCAAAACAGAAAAATAATAGATAACTAAAGATAAACTAAGGATAAATGAAACTAATAGATCAAAACTAATTGACACCTAATCAAACTAAACAGAAC
Source organism: Ormosia emarginata (assembly GCA_029884605.1). Lineage (NCBI taxonomy): Eukaryota > Viridiplantae > Streptophyta > Magnoliopsida > Fabales > Fabaceae > Ormosia > Ormosia emarginata. Next base: position 3,967,317 of record JAQQTP010000056.1, on the reverse strand, counting down.
CTGAAGATAAGATAAGTAACAAACTCAACAAACCCTCCCTTAAACTAATTATAGTCATGCAGTTTGTTTAATTTTGGAACTTCACACACTCCAAGCTGCATTCGAAATTTCTGGAAAGAGTCTAACTTTAGAGGCTTGGTCATCACATCTGCAACTTTATCTTGTGTTCCACAGTGAACTAGCTCAATTACTCCATCTCTAGTGAGATCCCTGAGAAAATGAAACCTCACATCGATGTGCTTACTTCTCCTATGCATGACTAGATTTTTTGACAGTTTTATAGCAGAGCAATTATCACACATTATTACAGTACTTCCTTCTTGAGCATAACCCAATTCCTTCAAGACCCTTCTCATCCAGATTGCTTGACAGGCACACTCGGCTGCTACAATGAACTCAGCTTCTGTTGTGGAGAGAGTAACAATTGGTTGCTTTCGAGAAAACCAAGCAACAGAACCTTCACTCATTAGAAACATATACCCTAACATACTTTTCCTATCTTCCACATCTCCAGCATAGTCACTATCAGTGAAAGCCAGCAACTCCTCAGTTCCTCCTCTCTTATATAGAATTCCATAATTTTCGGTTCCCTTCAAGTACCTGAGAATCCTCTTAGCCATTTTAGCATGCATTTATGTTGGCTGAGACATGTACCTACTAATCAAGCTAACCACGAACATTAAATCTGGCCGTGTAGTTGTGATATACATCAGGCTGCCTATCATTTGTTTGAACTAGGTTTCATTCATCTCGACTCCTCCTTCATCTCTATATAATTTGTAACTGGGCATAACATGATTGTATATTGGATTGCTTTCTTCCATGCCAAATTGCCTTAAAATTTCCAAAGCATATTTCTTTTAGCATATGTAAATCCCATCTGAACATTGCAACACTTCAATTCCCAGGAAAAACCTCATCTTCCCTAAATCTGTCATGTCAAATTCCTTTTGCATAGATTTTTTAAAATCACTCATCATGAGTTCATCATTCCAATGTATATAAGATCATCTACATAAACACTAATAATGAGAACTTTACCTTCCTTACTCTATTTGAAGAAGAGTGTCTGTTCATTCTGACTTCGTTGAAAACCTTCACTAACAAAGCAAGGCACAATGCGACTAAATCAAGCTCGTGGTGCTTGTTTTAGTCTATACAAAGCCTTGTGAAGTTTATAAACCATATGCTCACTTTCTTTCTTCTCATATCCCTTTGGTTGTTTAACATACACATCCTTACTCAAGGTTCCATGTAGGAAGGTAGATTTCACATCAAGTTGAAAAATCTTCCATCATTGTCGTGCAGCAAGTGCTATTACCATTTTGACAGTATCCATTCTAGCAACCAATGCAAAAACCTCATTGTAGTCAATTCCATGCTCTTATGAATACCCTTTAGCCACTAGTCGTGCCTTGAATTTATCCATTTCACCATGTTCATTCGACTTGGTTTTGTATATCCATTTGACCCTAATCTTCTTTGCATCATTTGGTAACTCAACCAATCTCCAGGTCTGGTTCTTTTCTATAGCTATGATCTCAACCTCCATGGTTTGCCTCCATTTATCACTTTTTACTGCCTCTTCAAAACTTATTGGATTTGTAGAATCTACCAAAGCCATGTTAATAACATCTTCTCCTTCTGACAGTCCTTCTCTTGACACATAATCCTCTATCCACCCCGGAGCACGTCTTACTCTGCCCTCCAAAATATTCATGCCTTTTTTCATTTGTGACATTATGAGTTATGCCATATTGAGCTCTATTATGATCAATATCAATTCCACCTCTTTCTTCCTCCTCATTTTTGTTTATATCAGTCTCTTCATTGCTAGCATTATCAAACTTGTTGTCCCCCTATTCTAAATCCACTTGCAATCCTTCTTTGTAGCTTGTATCCCAATTCCACTATTTTTCTTCTTTAAAGATAACATCTCGGCTTATCAGAACCTTCTTCTAGACAAGATCATACAACTTGTATCCTTTGGATTCATCACTTACACTAAGGAGAACATATCTAACATTGCTTTGTCCTTTTAGCATTTGGAATATGTGCATGACCCACACAACCATATACTCTAAAATGCTCAAATGAAGGTTTCTCACCACTCCAAGCATCCTTTGGTGTCATTCCTTTAACAGCCAATGTAGGAGATCAGTTTAGAACATACACTGTCAACTTCACAGCTTTAGGCCAGAAAGTTTTTAGAACTTCCTTCTCTGACAACATTGATCTAACTAGATTCATTACAGTTCTGTTTTTACGCTCAGCCACTCCATTTTGTTGAGGAGTATAGGCTGTAGTCAATTGCCTCTTTATCCCATTCAGCTTACAAAATTCATTAAACTCTAAGGAATTGAATTCTCCTCCTCTGTTTGTACGTAGGCTTTTAACAGGAAAGCCACTTTCTTTCTCAACAAGCATTTTGAAACACTTAAAGTGATAGAAAGCTTCTGATTTTTCCAACAGAAAATATACCCATGCTTTTCTAGAATAGTCATCTATGAAGCATAAGATGTACCTCTTTTGGCTATTAGATGCTAGAGTAATGGGGCCACAGATGTCTGTATGAACTAGCTACAATTTTTGACTTACTCTCCACTAACTTTTCTTAGGAATTGGCTCATAGTGTTGCTTGCCTTTAATACAATCAGTACACACAGTTGTAGAGGCAGGTAATAGAGGCAAACCACGAACTATCTTCCAAGTTTAGAGTGTTTGTAAGCCTTTGTGACTGAGATGTGCATATCTGCAACGCCACAAGTGAGGAAGGTCTTGTGTTGTGGCATTGAAGCATATTTTTTTTTTCTCTAGAGTCCTAGCAAACAATATAAACATCATGTTTAAAGTCATATTGGTCTGTAGGATTAACCCCTTGTGGGGATGATATAACCACTTGTGAGGAAGATATATATTGCACATTCCTGACTGAATCATGATGGTTAGGCATTTCTCCTGTAGTTGACCTATACTCAAGAGATTATTCTTGAGTTCAGGTATATAAAAAACATCTTGTATCACATGAGTGACACCACTTATATTCAGCTTCACATTTCCTTTGCCGAGCACGTTCATCTCTATATGTTGTTTCCAAGCTTTACTGAATGCTTAAAGACTTCATCCATCTCACTGAATTTGGACTTATCCCTGCACATGTGATTTAAGCATCCTGAATCTAGGAACCAGGCTTCATCTTTCTTTGCATGATGTTGAGGCATTTCAACATAGGACATTAGTAGTATTTCATCTTCTTCATCAAACTCAACATAATTCACCTCATTCTCCCATGAAGGACATTCATACTGATAGTGGCCTACCTTGTGGCATTTGAAGCATTCAATCGTGGCTCGATTGATGCTTTGCCTTCCTCTCCCTCTCCCTCTTCCTCGTCCTCTGCCTCTGCCTCTGCCTCTTCCCCTTGCGCCAAAAGAATTATCTAAACTTACCTTCAATGCATGTTCTTCTCCACTTGGTCTAATAAACTTTTGCTCATGAGCAGATAGAGAACTTTGTAGTTCATCAACAACAAGTTTATCAATGTCCTTAGACTCTTCAATTGAGACAACAACATAATTGAATTTCTCAGTCAAAGTTCTAAGGATTTTCTCCACGATGGTGACTTTCTTCATATCTTCTCTGTTGCTCCTCATCTTGTTGGTTATGCTCATAACTCGAGCAAAGTATTCAGTAATGGTTTCACCCACTTTCATCTCTAGAACTTCGAAATTTCTCCTCAGTGCTTGTAGGGTTGAACGCTTCACTCTAGCATTCCCCTGAAACTTTTTCTTCATTGAATCCCATATCTGTTTCGATGTGCTTTTCTCTAGAAATTGTTCAAGAATTGTTCTGTCAATGGCTTGAAACAGATAATTCTTAACCTTGAGGTCTTTCACCATCAGATCTTCTAATTCCTTCTGCTACACCTTGGTCGACTCCACTCCTTTCACCGGTTCTGCATAACCAGTTTCCACCAAATTCTAATACCCCTTTGATCTCAAGAGATTTTCCATAAGCATGCTCCAATGGTCATAATGACCATCGAAACGTGGTATGGCAGGTTGCACGAAATTCTTGTCCTTACTCATTTCTCTCTGTGCTTGTGAATCACTCAAAGTCTGCTGCTTTCTTTATATCAAGCCCCAGTATGGAGCTCTGATACCAATTTGTAGAGATAACAGAATAACTAGGCACAAATTGATGAATGAATCCAGTATATTGAATAGAAATCAAGCCTTTAAATAGGCATTCAACAATAGCAAAATAGAAAGATAATATATAACTAAAGATAAACTAAGGATAAATGAAACTAACATATCAAAACTAACTGACATCTAATCAAACTAAACAGAACCTAAAGATAAGATAAGTAATAAACTCAACATATATCTATCCTAGGATGTTACATTATGGTATCAAAGTAGTTCATCCTATTGAGCCGGAGTATGGACTGACTATGCTTAGGCATGAGCAGTAGTTTAGTAAGGTGTTGTGCTTTTTTTTATCTCATAGTGAGATATGTAAATGGAATTGTATGACTTGTCTTAGGTATGTATGCTAATGGTTATCTGTGTGAACAACAAACTATGGCAACTACCAGGTGAACCCATAAGACTAAGAGACAGGTAAAGACCAGAGCTCTTAGAGAAATGGCTATTATAATGAGAGAACAAACTGCCATTAGTAGAAGACCATCAGAAAAGTTAGAAAAAGACTCACTAGGGAAGTCGATGGATAGTAAGGAACTAAAGAGGAATCAAAATTCCTCATGGTTCAGTTTTGTTCTTTAATGGAGAGTATTGTTCAGTTACGACTGATAAATGACTTTAAGAGATAGTAGAGATCTTTGTGGTCATGCATGCATCGATTAGCGACGAGTGTCCTTCTGATGAGACCACGACAAGTGTATCGAATCGTCAAGTAATAAAAACCATAAGATACCGAACATCGTTCTCAGGGATCGATGGCCAAATACTGATTCGTAAAAACTACTATTTAAGCTCAATTTTGGATCAAAGAGAACTCTAATAAGACTAACAAGGCAACGAACGAACAAAAGCAATGACAATATTTTGGGTTTTTTTTTATATTTAGCAATTCAACAACATTTAGTATGTGAGATGACTAAAATTCAATTAATAAAAAAGTTGGGATCAAGCTTCATTTGATTTCACTTGCTGCATATCAATTGATATTAACACAAGTTATTATTCTTATTTTGATATCACATTCTCTAAAATAATCAAATCCTAATTCCTTAGGCAATTGATCCTTTATTCCCAAATAAAACACCTAATTCCTTAAGCAATTCTAAGAAGAAACAAGCATTAGGATTTAGAATTCGAGGAGGTAACGAGCAAATCAGAGACTATTCTTAGCCTAAAGATAAGCAAGGTTCATAATCTCATAATACAATTATACATTAAATTTCCATGCAACATATAATCCTAAAATCATTCCAAAGAGGATCAATCCTCAGAAAGTAATAAGAAAAGAGATTAAAACTCAAAACAGAATAACAACTTGTATTAATCGAATCCAATATAAGAAACAAACAAGATCCATCAAAGTCCATCTAATCCCAACAAAAAGAGGTTTTGCTAAGCATGGTAACAATAACAAAATCTAAAATAGGAGAAGAGAATAAAGAAAACTCCATAGGTCGATGAAAATCCGAAGTGTTTCCACGTTTCTTCCTTTCACTTCACCGTAAGAATGTCCACAACAGGGTTTTAGTCCAAAAACATCTCTCAGCAGCTGCCCAAAAGATCTCCCAATTCTGGAATGAATAAGTTTTATACGTATCAAGAACAAGCAGGGCACCTGGCGCTCAGAAGTCCAGCGGTGCCTAGTACTTGGGATCACTTAAAAACTAGGTCTCGAGAAGGTAAGCATCTGGCGCTCAACATTTGGGCGCCTAGCACCTAGACTCCAGTGTGCTTCTTAATCATATTGAGCTCCATCCTATTTCCCTTGATGCCTACAATCAAAACATCAGCAAATAAGCTAAAACACCAATAATTCTAATCAAAATGAACTCAATCTAATGAACTAAAATGGATCAACTAAAAAGATAAAATTAAGTTGTCTTAAGATCAAAACAACGTCAAAAGTTGGGCTTAATCGGTGAAATCCACTCAAAAAGCTCTGGAAAAACATATAATCTAGCATATTATCACCACCTCAAACTTAAAACTTTGTTTGTCCTCAAGCAAAATAAAATAACAAACAAGCCAAACAAAAAGACAACTCCACAAATCAAACACCAACGCTAAACTGAATAAAATAAACCAAGAGTGTCACAACTCAAAAGCATCAAAGTAACAGCAAATCAATTCATACATGCATTCCTAAAAGTAGAACTCTCAACTGTGTAACTGAAGCTCAGAAGGTCAAAAGTAAGGATCATCACAATCTTGCACTGATCAATTATAGCTTGAAAGCTAATGAACATGGTAACAAAGTACACTTGATAATTGGGTCACTTAAACTTTCTATAGGTGAATAGAGACTCTCAGTCATTCTTGTATTTGGGCTTGTGTTTCCCTCAGTCATCACTTATTGAGCTCACCCTCCTTGGATTTGCTTTTCATCTCAAACATGCTTGCACGCAACTCACAAATGCAAAAATCAAAAGGGCTTTTTAAGGGTTGTAATGGGGTCAAGGTTAAGGGTGGCTGAGATAGGATTTGATAAACTAATACCCTAGAGAATAAGTAAGCATTAAGACTTTCATTACACTTCTCCTCATGAATTTAAGCTCCTCTTGATTCTGTTTCCCTTTTTCCCATACAAATTTTCTTTTCATTTTTTTTTCTTTTTCTCTTCTTTTTTTTAGAGATCTATCCTCATAACCATCATTTTCTTCTTTTCTTCTATTTTTTTCCAGCCACATTAAACAATGGTCACCCTAAACTTAGTACATTGCTAACCCACACATTAAATAAATTTAATGCTCACCTACTCCTTTCGGGTGGATAAAACATTAATTATTTTGGCTAAGGCATGTTGTATAGGTCAAACAAAGAATTCAGTTTATTAGGCTCAAAGGGGCAACACAATGGAAACAAACATCATTTGGTTGTCTATATGGCTATCTGGACTAATAACAAAACTGCCTTTATCATGTCGATGCGTTGTGCAAATCACGACATGCAAATGAGATTCAAGAAAAGCTAGGAGAATAGAAACTCACGAGTGACCTCTCATCAAAGCAAAAATGTTAAAGGCTCAAAACAACTCCCAAGGATGAATTATGAAACCCAATCACAGAAATCACCAAGGACATTAACAATAAGCTATAAGATTCATGCATGGAAATCATAATCCTCATTCAAGTACCACAATCTAAGAAATAAGCCCACAAAGCTTTCAAGATTTTTAACAGGTAGTGCATGCATGGTTGGCTCACATTACAAAGATACTATCAAACATGGGGACCCACAAAAGTAAAGTCAAAATAGTTCAACATTGGCTTGACTTAATTGACCAATATTTTTTTTATCTGAGCGCCTAGCGCTACAAAAACAGGTGCCTAGCGCTCGTAAGGACGAGATGGCCATTTTTCTAGGATGGACCAGCGCCCAACGCCTATTTCTGTGGCGCCTAGTGCTCAACATACAGAGAGGAGGGTAATATGCAAAAACTGAGCGCCTAGCGCTCAGATGATTGGCGCCTAGTGCCCAAGGACCCGAGAGTCCCAATTTTTTGACTTCCAGATAGCGCCTAGTGCTTGAGTAAGGGACGTCTGGCGCTATACTCTTTTGCATAATTATGCAAAAAAATGGCCAATGAAGGTGTTCTGCGCCTAGCGCTTGAATTATTAGCGCCTAGCGCCCTGACCTTATGTAGATTTGCATCTTTTAGCACTTAGAAGATCAACTTTTCATTCTTCTACTCTCTATAAAAATTACTCCCAAGAATCCCTCAACACAACATAACTTATGACACTGACTCACAAAGGCAAAAAATACAAATTCATAAGAAGTTAAAACTAAACAAAGCAATTAAGCAAAATGCACACAAACACATTAAACAAATAAAAATCAAACAAATATTACTAAAAAGAAAAGGTAGAGATAAAAGAGCCTGAGCAAGGGTTACCTCCCATGAAGCACTTGTTTAACGTCATTAGCTCGATGTTGCCTTTTATTTATGGTGGCTTGAACCAAGAGAAATAAGAAGACATCTTTCTTTTGTCAGATCTTTTCCTCCATAATTGGTCACTACACTTAGAATCATTTCCAAAAATATTCAAAACTAGTTTAACATGTTGAATCTCATTAGGCCATAGAGGTCTCAAACTTTCAACAGATGACAAATCAGGTTTCAGTTCATCAGAAGATTTTGGCTCTTTTTGTAACAAATTATGAGAGATGATAGGACCTTTTTCTTTATCAGCAATCTCAGAAGTAGAAGGATCTTTCTCCTTTTCATCAATAATCTTAGAAGTTGGAGAATCAGCAAAATTAATTGGGCAAAATTCTTACCAGCTAAATCCTTTTGAACTTGGATGCAATTAACAGGGGCATGAAGATCTGTTGTTGGGACAGACTTATAAAAGACATTGATAATCACTTGATCTCCATCCACCCTCAAAATAAGCTCTCCTATAGGCACATCTATCAATGCTTTTGAAGTGGTAAGAATGGTCTTCCAAGAATTAATGGGATATCAGCATCCTCGTCCATATCTAAGATCACAAAGTCAACTAAGAAAATCAATTTGTCAACCTTCGCTAGCAAATCTTCTATGATACCGTACGGATGTCTGATCGATCAATTTGCTAATTGAAGAGAGACCATTGTAGGCTTCATTTTTTCAATTCCCAGCTTGCGCAAGATTGACAATGGCATCAAATTAATGCTCGCACCTAAGTCACATAAAGCCTTGTCAACATTCAACTTTTCAATAGTACAAGGAATGCTAAAACTTCCTAGATCCCTTAACTTTGGTGGTAGTTTTCGTTGAATTATGGTGCTGCATTCCTCAGTAAGTGCTACAATCTTATCTTCTTCCAACTTCCTCTTCTTAGATAGCAAAACTTTTATAAATTTTACATAGGCAGGCATTTGTTCTAGAGTTTCGGCAAACGAAATATTGATTTGCAGCTTATTAAACACCTTTAAAAACTTCCCAAATTGTTTTTTTATCTTGCTACTTCTTGAGTCGTTAAGGGAATGGCAACTTGATAGTTGGCAGTGGGATATTCACTTCTTGCCCCTTTTGTGACTCCTTTTCATTTGAGTCATTAGATAAATCACCTTGAGATATTTCAACTTCCTCATGAGGCATTTCTTCACTAGGCTTCTCAACTTTACCTTCACCATTGTTCTCCTTCCTTGGTTGAGGCTCAATTACTTTCTCACTCCTAGTTATTATGACTTTCACATGCTCATTTCCTCTAGGATTTGGGACTGTGTCACTTGGCAATGAACCTAGAGGTCTCTCTGAAATCTGTTTTGCAAGTTGGCCTAACTGAGTTTCTAAATTACGGATTGAAGCATCTTGATTTCTAAACCCCGCTCTTGTCTCCTCCATAAAATCAGTAGTTTTTTTTTTAACAAAAGATGAGGTTTGTGTAGCCAATTTCTCTAAGGCTAACTCCCAAGATGGCTTATTTTCATTAGACAATAGTTGAGAAGATGAAGGACCTTGATATGATGAATTTTGAAGGTGTCCTTGATATCCCATCTGCTGTCTTGGTTGAGCTTGATTGCCTTAGTTACTCCACAAAAAGTTCAGGTGAGTCCTCCACCCCGGGTTATAAGTGTTGGAGTAGGGGTTATTCTATTGCCTTGGAGGGTTGTTCATAAAGTTAACTTGCTCTTGAGTTGGAGGTCCAAACATATTTCCTAGACAATCCACACTCCTATGTTCACATCCACAAAAATTTACAAGCCAAAGGAGTATTCCTCACCACATTTACACTAAGAGTGTCAACCTTTTTCTTGAGATTCTCAAGTTGTTGAGTCAAAATCTTATTCTGAGCCAACAGTTCATTCAAACTTAATCTGAATAACTTGAAGAGATTTCAAGAGATTTCTCTTGGGATTTGCCATGGCAATCTTCTTTGATTGCCCCTGTGATCTTCTCTTTCCTGAATCCGTAACTCCTTTCCCTCCCCCTCCTTCTTCTTCTCCTTCAATTCTTAATCCTAAAATACGCCTACAATCGAAATAGTTTGTGTCAGCATTGCAAAACACATGCTCAGTCCCTTTCTGCCAGCTTCCTAAGCCTTGCCTCAAGGGTGATGAAGTTTCAATCAAAATTCCCAAAAGCGAGTATTTGGCAGGGTTGGAGGCTTACAAGAATCATCTTCATGGAAGGCTTTTGTTATCAAAAGGTTCCGTGCCATTAAAGGTGGCAAATTTGCGATGCAAGCTTCTAAAATTATGGAACAAACTCAGGTCATGGGAACTCATATCTTTGGGGAAAGGCTTTTTCGAGTTTTCTTTTTCCTCTTTAGAAGATTTGCGTAGCGTTTTAGCCTTTGGAATGTGGAATCTTGACCTTGGGAATTTGAGAGTATTTTCTTGGACCAATGACTTCAATCCTTATGCCTTAAAACATACTAATGCTTAGGTTTGGGTGAGATTCTTTGGATTGCCACAAGAATATTGGCGTCCTAGGATTCTTTTTGCTATTGCTGGTGGATTGGGGGTTCCGATTTGTTTGCATGAAGCCACTAGTAAGAAAACCTTTGGCCATTTTGCAAGGGTGCTTATCGATTTGGACCTGACTTCACAACTCAGAAGTAAAATCTTGGTAAAGATGGATAATTATGCTTTTTTTGCTAATGTTGAATATGAGAGGCTTCCAGATTTTTGCACTTCATGCCAATTAATTGGGCACTCTTTGGCCAATTGCTTTCAATCTAAAGGCATGGAGAGGAAAGATGATCTTGTCAAAGTTAGAAAGATTTATGTTCCTAAAGATGTTTTAAATGATTCATCCAAGAATGTGGTTCAAGAGGGAGAAAAGAATTATATTAATGAAGTTATGGCTAAACAACATAATTCTGAAGCCTTAGCTAATCTTTAAGAGGGTCCAGATATCTGTCCTGATCAACAAGCTTATACACAAAGCAAAGTGATTGGGAATGAGAATTCCTTTTTAATACAACAGGTCTCAGATGGTGATCCACATGCTAATAATAATAATAATAATAGGGATCAGGGTATAGATCTTGTTTATGGTCCAAATATGGTAATTAGAGGTACGAATTCTAGCTTTGTGCCTGAAATTGTAATCCCTGGTAGGGTTGAGGAGGAGTCGAATGCAGATATTATTTATGATGACACTGAGGCAGATTTGCAGAACAAGACTGACTCTGATCTGGATATTCATGAATTTGTTCTTGAATCACCAATCATTGTTACTAGTGAGGCTAATTCGAGTAAGGAACTGTCCACTCCCAGGATTCTGTCAAACCAAGCTCAAAAGGATTTCGAAGTGGTTGGAAAATTCTGGAGCTCTAAGGTGGATCAGGACTTGGAGCTTGAAAATGAAGCTGGCAGACAGGATGCAAAGGTTGAGGGCAATGCTATTAAATACCTAGCTGATGATGGCTTTACTAAGGTCATGTCTAAATCTCAAATTAAAAAATTAAAGAAAAGGCAAAATGAACAGCATAAATCTGCTCTGGTTAGAAATACTAGGTTTAAAGCAAGCCTTCATATTGTTTCTCAATGAAGGTCATTTTTTGGAATGCTAGAGGCTTAGCTAACCATGACACTAGGTTAGTTTTGAAAAACATGATTTTGAGTAACAAGCCAGGTTTTGTTTTGGTTACTGAACCTTGGATTGATTTTTGTAATTTCCTAAATTCGTTTTGGTCCAATCTGCATCTTAAAGTTTTTGCTTTTAATGCTAGAGATTCCTTAGCTCCAAATCTGTGGTGTATCTGTGATATTGACATGTCACCTATTGCGATTGCTTCTTCTGCACAACAAGTAACAATTTCAATTATCAAAGACAATCAGCCCCTTTATTTCACTGCTGTTTATGCTGCAACTACATATATCCAAAGAAGATTTCTTTGGCAGGAGTTGATTATGCTCCAGCATTCCTTTGATGGCCCTTGGTGTTATTTGGAGGATTTCAATGTTGTTATTAGCTCTCATGAGCAGAGGGGAAGAAGGCTGCCATCCAGTATTGCCTGCAACGAATTTAAAGCATGGTCTGATGCTTGTAACCTGATTCATTTGCCTACTGTTGGTGTTGATTTCATATGGACTAATAGAAGAAGAGGAATAGCCTGCACTGAAAGGAGATTAGATAGAGTGATTTGCAATGAGGCTTGGCTCAGTTTTTGGGAAGGCTCTTCTTGTTACACTCTTCCAAGGCACAAGTCTGATCAACATCCTATTATTTTGAAGCTTTTGAAGAATGTTTCTTCATTCAGTTCTTCTTTTAAGTTCTTAAAAATGTGGTATTCTCGTATGGATTGCCATAAAGTGATTGCTGATTCTTGGAGAAAGGAAGTTTTTGGTTGTCCAATGTTCATTTTGCCTTAAAAACTGAAAAACCTTAAAGCAACTTTAAAGGTTTAGAATAAAGAGGTCTTCAGGGATGTGCATAAACAAGTGGACTCAGCTTTGCATAATCTAGAAGCTATCCATGATTTAATGTCAAGTGAAGGTTGTTCTTGTAACACCCTTGTGGGGATGTCACATTTATGAAATGCAATGAAATAAAAATAGATAAATAAATATTACCCAAGTTGTAAAACATTTGTTACATAAATAATACGAGTTGTAAACTTTTTTTTTCCTTTTGTACAGAATATTACTAAATAAAATAACATGGAACATAAAGTAAAGCAAACTGTCATCACACATAATATACATAGGATTTTGTTTTGAGTTAGTACAAATAATATACAACTACAAAATATTTAAACAAAGCTATAAAGAGTCATAATACAATACTACATCAAAAAGTGCCCAAGTGCACATCATAGATCCCTAACCCTCTGAAGGATCACTCTCAGATGAAACTTCAGGTGATAGGTATCCAAGATGTCTCGAAGCTCTACGGACACGAGTTCGTGCTGTCGATACACTGCTAATCTCACTAGGCGCATGGAACATCCCTTCCCAGTAACGCCTAATAGACAGCGGCAACTCTAAATGCAAAAATAGAGTAGTAGTAAATACAGGTTCCCCATCAAACTCAGTTCGTAGGGACACAGTCAACCGTCCCACATAGACAACTGAATCTCTGTCCTCCCGCAATCGCCAGGCCGTCGAACCCCCGCGAAACTTGAATCTCACGAAACCAAGAAATCTTGGCAACGTCATCCTCAAAGTCAATCTAGCGGATATGGATGATCAGAAGGTTCGCAATCGTCGAACTGATCCCCCGTCTGCTGCTGCTCCTCCTCTTCAGGATACTCACACCCAAGAGGCTGATCCTCTTCCTCAAACTCTTTATAACATAATTTAATACTACAGAAAACAATACATATAGAGAGGTGAGATAATCATACATCAATACTAGCATGGCAAATAAGAAAACGCCAAATACAACAGATATACAGTTCATACAATATAGCATACCATAACATTGTAAGTAAATAAAATAATTAAATACAGCAATTCTAATACAACAGTATCATATGATATCACACATAATAATATTATGATGCATGATACAAATGCAAATGCAATATGACTCGTTCCTACTCCATGGAGCTAGACACAGATATTAGAGAGAATGACCCGTAAAGAACTATAAATACCTTAGGCTGCCCAACCAAACTAATGCACTGTCTTACGTTGTGTCTATAGCCCACTGTCCATTCATCGTGTAGTAGCACACAGTCTATACATCGTGTAACTACAGACATTGTACTAAAATAGTCTTTACAAGATTTTGATTAAATATAGTGCGTGTCGAGATCACTAGTATGTTGCCAGTTACCACGGCCCAGAGGAGCGACCAATTGTCCACATGTGGAATACTCCGCACGCTAATGCCTCCAAGTCCATACAAAGAAATGAACCACACTACGCTTATCACACCAACAACACGGTATTCGCCTCGTCAATCAATTCACCAATAATCAACCATATTGGCACAACTCAATGCATGAATAAAAATAGTAATTACCAAATTACCCTTAGTCTAAAAAATATTCTCATATTTACGCAAATGCCCTCAATGGCAAAAATCTTAAATATACAGTACGTCCCACTTGACAGTACCTGTATCTCAACATGTCCGGGTCCACCACTTTGGTCCGACAGTAAAAACTCGTTGTTCCAATTAATCGCATAGAAATTTTATCGTGTTTTCACAATTTCATCGTTTTTACAAATGTTTTTAAATCGCGTAAATATATTTTGCTGTTTTTAAAATCGCGTAATATTTTTAAATCGTTTTCTCAATCGCGTAAGATTTTTAAATTATTTTCTTAACCGAAAAGCTTTAAAATCTCTGTTTTAAAACTATGTAAGCTATTTTTACTACTTTAAAACTACGTAAAATAATTTTTCTTTACTTATAAATATAAAGTGAAACATTCTCTTTTATTTGTCTGTTTTTAATAAATTTTGACAAAGATTTTGTCTATAAAATCTATTAAAATTGCACTTTCTACGTTTTTCCTCTAAAAATTCGTTTTCTTAGTTTAATAATACTAAATCCACTTTAGTAATTATCATTATACTTTAAAATTCAAAAGTAATTATTTTTCAAGGGTTTTTATTCATTTTTATTCTACGTCTTATTTCTAATAAAAATTGGTGTACTTCTTTAAACCTTGGAAATTCATTATAAATGTATTCTTTTTACGTAAAACATCAACTCTACACTTAGGAAATAAATTTTTGATTGATCACTCATTTATAAGGCATGTTGGCCGAATTTCATAAAGTCTTAGCATTTGATCTTTGGATCATTTTTTCTTCTTCTAAAACATTTTGAAATTCATTCATTTACCTAATTCCATTAAGTCCTTCCTTTTGAAAATGGTTGAGAACATTTTGATTCTCTTTTCTTGGTTGAGACCGTGAGCTTTTTTATGTGTTCTTTAGAACACTCATGCAAACCTCACATGTTATTCACATCCTAAGTAATAATCATGCAATATTTCACACATACAATATATTTTAAAGCTTATAGACATGCATACAAACAATATCAAACACAAGTAAGAAAGCTTTTAAACAATCAACACAAGTGAATCCTTATGGATTCTTCACAAACATACAAGTCCATTTTCTCATCACCACACATGGTTGATGAGATTAAATCTCCCTCTTACCTTAAAGGAAGATTAAACCTCTTTCACTCCTTTCTATGGATTTCGTGATCTCTTTCAAGACACCTAAAAGATCTTAAACAAAAATTTAAAGAGTTATAACTATGGAAAAAATCATAAACCATGGATAAATCATGGCTTAGAACCTTGAAAAAGAAGTTAGAAATGGAAAATAAGGATTTTCACATTCTAGGAAAAATCTCCAAAGAAATTTTCCAAGCTTTAGATGATAGATTTTGGAAGAACTCTCAACTAGAGATGTTCTTAGAATAGTGTTTAGAGTTGAGAAAGTAAGTTAGATAAAATTTTGGGTGGTTGGATGCTGGTGTAGATGGTGAGGCCGAATGGTCTCCAAGATGAACAACAATGGTGGTTTGTGTTTTTGGAAGAGAGAGAAAAGAGAGAAAGTGTGATAACAAAGATGGAAATGAAGTGAAAATGGTCTCCAAAGGAATGCATGGCCGTGGAGCTCAAAGGAGAGAAAGGTGGTCATTTTGTTTGACTTCCAAGACTCCATCCAAGCCTTAGACTTCATCAAGGGTTGAGATCAAAACTTGATCACCAAGCTTGTCTTCCATTGGCTAATCCAAGCCTTGTCATAAGCTTAGTCACATGCAATGTCATGTGTTCTTGAATGTTCCTTCCTAATGGTGATTAATTAAGCTACTAATCCCATTAAGTTTCTAAGCACACTTAACCTAACTTAATTAAATTAATTAGTTACATTACTAATTAATTAACATTCTTATAATCTAAGCTTCAAGAGCCATTGATCATATCAATGGTTAATATTAGGTAGTAATATGATCAAATCTAAATCATTAGATCTTATCTCCATGCAATTCTAGCCATTAGATTCATCTTAAACAATAAAGGGTCAAGATCTTCCCTACATTCCTTCTCATCCAATGGTCATAATTGAATCTAACCATTTTTGTAAGACCAATCTCCACCGTCCATTAAATCAATGGTGGGTATTCAAGCCTTCCTCACCAAGTTCATTCTTTACAACCATAGATTAGATCAACGGTTGATATTCAAAACTCAACCTTTTCATCCAACGGTGTAAGACAAGTCAAGCCCCCTTTGTTGACTTAATTCCTATTGGTTCAAAATAAATCAAACCACTAACGTTGACTACTTTCTCTAAATGTGGGTCCCGCAAATCAATTGTAGGTCCTACAAATCAAAAGTGGGTCCCACGGACATTTTCGGATCCACTGTTGTTTATTTATACTGACTAATAAAATAATATTATAATAATTTATACTGAATCTAACCATTTTTGTAAGACCAATCTCCACCGTCCATTAAATCAATGGTGGGTATTCAAGCCTTCCTCACCAAGTTCATTCTTTACAACCATAGATTAGATCAACGGTTGATATTCAAAACTCAACATTTTCATCCAACGGTGTAAGACAAGTCAAGCCCTCTTTGTTGACTTAATTCCTATTGGTTCAAAATAAATCAAGCCACTAACGTTGACTACTTTCTCTAAATGTGGGTCCCGCAAATCAATTGTGGGTCTTACAAACCAAAAGTGAGTGCCACGGACATTTTATGATCCACTGTTGTTTATTTATACTGACTAATAAAATAATATTATAATAATATAAAATTATTTTATTGCACAGTTAAATGCTAAAAATGAAAAGATTAACAACCATATCATTCAGAATTAGGTTTAGTAAGATCCCCTAACTCCGAATAATTAAAATAAGATTTCCCCAGTCCGAAAATTATTATTTTCTGACCCGGAGCAAATCACACAAAACACTCAAATATGAACTCGAAATAGTTAAATAAATTTTATATCATACAAAAAATCATAAAACAATACAACCAGGACATAACGGTCATTTATCCTAAAGTTGGGGTATTACAGTTTTGATGATCTGTTGGTTCAGGAACAAAATGCTCAGTCAGAATTAAATAAAGCTTTGAATTCTCAAGAGCTCTTTTGGATGGAAAAGGCCAGAGTGGATTGGTATACAAGTGGGGACAGGAACACAACCTATTTTCACAAATTGGCAAAAGGTAGGCAGGCTTCAAAGAGGATTAGGCAGGCTTCAAAGAGGATTACTTTATTGAATAATGGGGATGAACTGCTGGATAGTCAGACAAATATTGAAGCTCATATTTTGAAATATTATGAGGATTTGTTTTCCTCAGACAATGCTTATATTGATGATGGTTTAATTGAGGAGGTGATCAGGCCTCTAGTTTCTGAAACTGACAACAAAATGTTAGTTGGATTGCCATCTTGGGATGAAGTAAGAAATGTTGTTTTTGGTATAAATCTGAATGGTGCTCCTGGACTAGATGGATTTGGTGGTTTCTTTTTCCAGCATTATTGGGATATTATAGGGACAGATGTCTTCAACTCTGTTACACAGTTCTTTAAACAAGGTTGGCTTCTCCCCAACTTAAATTCCAATACAGTGGTGCTCATTCCCAAATCTTCCAATGTTGATTCCATTACTCAATATCGACCTATTGCCCTTGTTAACTTCCAATTTAAAATAATCACCAAGCTTCTAGCTGAGAGACTTGCCTGAATTGCTCCAAAGATAATCTCTCAAAATCAAAGAGGGTTTGTTAGGAATAGGCAGATAACATATTGCATATGTGTAGCTTCTAAAGCTGTCAATTTGCTGGATAAAAAGTGTTTTGGTGGGAATGTTGCTTTGAAAATTGATATAAGGAGAGCCTTTGACACTATGGATTAGAACTTTATCCTTAATTCCCTGCATGCCTTTGGTTTTGATCCTCTGTTCTACAATTGGATTAATACCATTCTACATTCTGCTAAAGTGTCCATCCTTATCAATGGTCATAGTGTGGGTTTCTTCTCTTGCAAGAGGGGTGTTAGGCAGGGTGATCCTCTATCTCCTCTCTTTTTTTGCATTGCTGAGGATGTTTTAAGTAGGGCTTTAACAAAGTTGGTTGAGGAAGGTCACTTAAAACCTATGTCTAGTCCTAGAGGATTCACTGTCCTCTCTCATGTACTATATGCAAACGATCTTCTCATTTTCTACAAGGGGACAAAAAGGAATCTAGAGAACTTGATGAATTGTTTGAATAGATATAGTTGTTCTTCTGGTCAGTTTATCAACAGGGATAAATCAAAGATTTATAATGGCTCCATAACAGCTAACAGATTTGCTCGCATATCTAATATGCTTGGATTTGGTATTGGTCAGCTTCCATTTCTTTACCTTGGAGTTCCCTTGTTTAAGGACAAGCCAAAAAAACTCTTCCTTCTGCCTCTGGCTGACAGAATCAAGATAAGATTGGCAACTTGGAAAGGCCTCCTGCTATCTGTCATGGGGAAGATGCAGCTTGTCCAGTCTATAATTCATAGTATATTGTTGTATTCTTTTAGGGTATATGTCTAGCCTAAAGCTCTTTTAAAAATGGTAGATAAATGGATAAGGAATTTCATATGGTCAGGAGATGTTATGACTAGGACATTGGTTAAAGTCAAATGGTGCTCAGTCTGCTCCCCCACAGAAGCTGGTGGTTTGAGCATAAGGTCTCTCACTGGTTTTAACAAAGTTTCTCTTCTTAAACTCTGTTGGGAATTGATTGTCTCAGATCAGCAATAGGCCGAACTACTAAGAACAAGGGTGTTTGCTAATAATATCTTTATAACTCAGCACATATCTTCCTCTATTTCGGCTAGTTTGAAGGAATACTCTGATATAGCTCTCAGAAATTGTAATTGGATCATTGGTGATGGCTGCACTATCAATTTTTGGATAGATAAATGGCTATCCAAGCCTATTGTGGACTTTCTTAATATCCCTCTCCATCTCTATCATTTGCTTCAAGCTCGAGTAAGGGACTTTATTCAGGATGGTAGCTTGGTTCTGCTTGACTTTGTTCAGCATAGGTCTGCTTCTCTGGCTGCTGAACTTAAACAGTATGCTCTTTCAATTGAGCCTTTTCCTGATGCACAGGTTTGGTGTCCTAATGATTCTGGTAAACTTACACTTAAAAGAGCTTATAACATGATGAATGGTGTTGTTTCTAAAGTCCCTTGGGGCAAGGCTATTTGGTGCAATGTTGTGCCTCCCTCAAGATCTTTTCTGATTTGGAAAATCATCTATAACAGACTTCTTACTTATGACACTCAGGAAAAAAGGTTTTTACATGGTTTCAATTTGCTACCTCTGTAGTGCTGCAGTTGAGAATATGGAACATTTGTTCTTTCGATGTAGATTTGCAACTGAGTTATGGAATTAGTTTGCTTCATGCCTAGCAATTCATATTAATCATAACTTTATCCATTCTGTTTTGGATATCTGTCAGTTGCACTGGAGTTCTTAAGTTAAAGATATTATAATTTCTGGTGTTTCCAATATTCTATGGTTTATTTGGTTTTGCAGGAATCAAGCTAGATTTGAATCCAAAACAATCACCTTTCGAGCAGCTATAAACAGGATCATGGCCAACATTGCTTTGGCTGGAAATCTGTCTAGAGGTCACTCCTACTCCAATGTTGCAGAGAGCTCTATCTTGCAGAAGTTTTCTGTTAATTCTAAGCTAGCTAAAGCCCCGGATATCATAGAGGTAATCTGGAAGACCCCTAGCTACAACTGGATGAAATGCAATACGGATGGCTCATCAAAGGGTGTTCCAGCAACTACTGCTTGTGGTGGGACTTTTCAGGATAGGAATGCTGCTGTTATAGGATGCTTTGCCTTGAATTTTGGAGTTTTTTTACTTTTCATGCCGAAATTATGGAAGCTATTCTTGCAATTGAAATAGCATTCAAGAAGGGTAGGCATCATATTTGGCTTGAATGTGATTCAAGTTTGGTTATTGCTGCTTTTTCCAACCCCCTCATAGTTCCTTGGCGACTAAAAAATAGATGGTTAAACACTTTAGTGTATTCCAAAAAGATGAATTTTGTTTTTTTCTCGTGTTTTTAGAGAGGGCAATTCGTGTGCTAATTTGTTAGCTAATCATGGTGTTTCTATTGACGGTATGACTTGGTGGGATTCTATTCCTTCTTTTTTAAAGAACGAAGTTTTTAGAAATAGTTTTGGAATTCCAAACTATAGGTTTAGATGAATTTTTCATGGGTCAGGTCTATGTCCCCCCCCCAATGTTTTTTGTTTTCTTATTTCTTTTATCTTTTTTAATAATATTTTTGGTATGCTGCAAATGATAAATAATGCTTGAGGTGCCAACCTAGTTGGGATGTCTTGCATTATAGTGATGCTCTTGCATACCAATTTTGCTAAAAAAAAAAATCCATCTCTAAGTGCTCTTTTTTTACCACGGCTCTTTCCCCATTTCTTTGGTAATCATTGTTGGCCATCATTTCAAAAAAATCCCAAGCTTCCTCTGGAGTTTTATAATTCAAAGCCTCACCTGTTGCAACATCAACCATGGCTCTAGTCTAGGGTAACATGTCATTATAAAAACTCTACACTTGGATCCAGAAGTCAAAACAGTGATGCAGATACTTCCTTAGTATTTCGTTATATCTTTCCCAGGCCTCACTGAGAGATTCCCCATCATGCTGTCTGAACGAAGTAATCTCGCTTCGTAGCTTTGGAAAGAGGAAAATACCTTCTTAGAAATTTCTAGACTAAGATAGCCTAAGTGGTAATGCTTCCCCTTGCCAATGAGTTCAACCAGTTCTTAGCTTTGTCCCTCAAGGAGAAAGGGAACAACCTTAAACGAATAGCATCCTTCCTCACCCCGTTTAGCTTCATAGTATCACAAATTTGCAAGAACCCCGCTATATGTGCATGTGGGTCCTCATTGTCAAATCCTCCAAACTGATTATTCTGAACCAAATAGAGTAGGGCTAGCTTCAACTCAAAATTATTTGCTTAAAGTGGAAGTCTTATTATGCTTGTTCTTCACCCATCCATGTTAGGAATTAAGTAATCTATGAGAGTCCTAACGGGTGGTTGTGGTGGTAGAGGATCCATATTTTCTCCATTGTCTGCCATGTCTTCAACAATGATGTGAGTGTCACCTGAATTCCTTCTTCGTTCTTTTGCTTGCTTCCTCAAAGCACTTGCGGTTCTTTTTATTTCAGAGTAAAAAAGAAGGTGGTCAGGATGAATGGTCCGTCGCATATAATAGAAACACAACGTCAGAACAAAAGTAACTAAATAAAAAGCAAAAATTTAAATAGAAAATTCTAAATGCACTAAAAATAAGTAAAATAAAGAAAACTAAACACTGTAATAAATAAATAAAAGAAGAAAAACAAAATGTTTAAACTAGTAGCTGCCTTCGATATTACTGATATTGGTAAAATCGATCCCCGGCAACGACGCCAAAAACTTGATGAAACCACGACAAGTAATAAAAACGGTGAGATACCGGATATCGTTCTTAGGGATCGATGGCCAAATATTGATTCACAAAATTAACTACTATTTAAAGTCAATTTTGGATCAAAGAGAGCTCTAATAAGACTAACAAGGTAACGAACGAACAAAAGCAATGACAATATTTTGGGTTTTTTTTATATTTAGCAATTCAACAAACACTTAGTATGCGAGATGACTAAAATTCAATTAACGAAAAAGTTGGGATCAAGCTTCATTTGATTTCACTTGCTGCATATCAATTGATATTGACACAAGTTATTATTCTTATTTTGATTCCAAATTCTCTAAAATAATCAAATCATAATTCCTTAGGCAATTGATCCTTTATTCTTAATAAAACACCTAATTCCTTAGGCAATTCTAAGAAGAAACAAGCATTCGAATTTAGAATTCGATGAGGTAACGAGCAAATCAGTGACTATTCCTAGCCTAAAGATAAGCAAGGTTCATAATCTCATAGCACGATTACACATTTAATTTCCATTCAACATATAATCCTAAAATCATTCCAAAGATGATCAATTCTCAGAAAGCAGTAAGAAAAGAGATTAAAACTCAAAACATAATAGCAACTTGTATTAATTAAATCCAATATAAAAAACAAACAAGATCCATCAAAATCCACCTAATCCCAACAAAGGGAGGTTTAGCTAGGCATGGTAATAATAAAAAAAACTAAAATAGGAAAAGAGAATAAAGAAAACTCCATAGGTCAATGAAAATCCGAAGTGTTTCCACGTTTCTTCCTTTCACTTCACCGTAGGAATGTCCACAACAGGGTTTTAGTCCAAAAACATCTTTCAGCAGTTGCCCAAAAGTTCTGCAATGAATAGGTTTTATATGTATCAGGAACGAGCTGGGCGCCTGACGCTCAGAAATCCAGCGCCTAGCACTTGGGATCACTTAAAAACTGGTTCTCAAGAAGGTGAGCGCCTGGCACTTAGCATTTGGGCGCCTAGCGCTGGACTCCAGTGTGCTTCTTCATCATGTTGAGCTTTATCCTATTTCTCTTGATGCCTATAATCAAAACATCGACAAATAAGCTAAAACACCAATAATTCTAATCAAAATGAACTCAATCTAACAAACTAAAATGGATCAACTAAAAAGATAAAATTAAGTTATCTTAAGGCCAAAACAACATCAAAAGTTGGGCTTAATCGGTGAAATCCAGTCAAAAAGCTTTGGAAAAATAGATAATGTAGCATATTATCACCTTCGCTTCATATCAGTTAGTAGGAGAGGCTGAAAGCTGGTGGGTCAAGTTAAGAGGTTACTAGAAATATTAAGTACTCAACTCACCTGAGAGGTGTTTAGAGTTACTTTCTTAGACAAGTAGTATCCCCTAGGGTTGCAGATAGCAAAGGAATTAGAATTTTTGAGACTTAAGTAAAGGGGATATTACTGTGGACTAGTATGGGGAGCAACTTGAAGAATGTTCTAAATTCTCTTCTCATTTTATGAGTAGTCTAGATGAAAACTAGAAGTGTGTAAGATTTGAAGTTGGACTTAGAGAAGGTATTAGAAGTGTTATAGAAGTAGATAAGTCCAGAAACCGCGCAGCTTAGTATTGGAGCTCAGCGTTTAAGCGTTGAGAAAGTGGGCGACTAAGTGCTCATAAATAGCAAATTCCAGGATTTTTATCTTATGGAATTTGAATTCCCTACTAGTTGGGATTTTACATATATGTTTCCTAAAGAATGTTAAGACACTCATAGAGGTATTTCATGGTAGAAATCACCACCTAGCATATATTTATAAGTTAGAACTTTTGAGCATTCTGAAAGTTAGGAATTGTTTAGAAGAGGTGTCTAGGACCTTAAACACAATAGTGTGGCTTAGAATACCACCTGAGGTGTGATAATAAAGTAAGCTAGATACAAGTTTTATAGGAAAGTTAACATTATCATAGAGGCATAGTTTACCCTCTTGTAGTAAAAGTTGGGTTAAATATGCAAATTTTGATTAATGTCCTTTTCTCTCATTGAGTTGTGTTGTAATAAAGCATTAATCAAGAGATGATTCCTTTAATAGTTAAAGTTGAACCATAGTACAATTATCTTAACTAAGGGAATAAGTTAAAACCCTTGACTTTGCAAAGTAGTGAGCAAAGCTCTTTGCTAAGGATGGAGTTATGACACAAGGTAGCGAGAAAAGCATCTTATGAGGGTAAAGATATGAGTAAAACACTTTATCAGATGTTTAGAGGAAGTAGCCCTCTAATCCCTCCACATTAGGCAAGTAGTGAGACCAAATGAATCTTGCCAAGTATGGTAGAGAAGTGAGGTAAACACTCTACTAAGGACAAAGCAGTGAGTTAAGCTCTTTGTCAAGAAACATGAGAAATGAGAAAAACACTCATGTAAAAGGTAGTAAGAGTGAGTTAAACTCCTTACCAAGGGTCTCAGGTAAGAGTGAGTTAAGCTCTCTACCAAGGATAGTAAAGCGAGAAAAGCTTACTATCAAGGGTATCAGAATAAGTTTAGTAAAGTGGGACCAACTTACTACAAAGAACTATATGATGAGTTAAGTCCTAAGTTAGGAAATAAGGTAAATTAAGTAGTTTGCCAAGTATAGTTGATCTAAGATCTAGTTGTCTTAGAATTAGAAATAGAAAGAGACTATCTCTAAAATGGTTTCTAGGATTACGGAAGAACATAGCTAGTATGTTAGAGTAGTTTTGGAAACTTTTAGAGAAAAGTTTTAGCATGCCAAGTTAGCCAAGAGTTAGTTTTGGTTACAAGTGGTATGATGTATGATGTCATGTAATTTCTCAAGGAGAAATTACAGAGAACCCTAGCAAAGTTTAAGCAAAGATACAGTGGGTTGAACTACTTTGTAACTACGGTTAGAAAGTTTATTAGTAGACTTTCTCTTTTAGTGCTACCTTGACTAGGTCAGCTAGAAGAGGTAGTAGTTTTAGTGGACTCTAGCTACGAGTATAGTTTCCAAGAGTTGAAGAAGAGGTTGACTACTACGTTAGTGTTGGTAATTCCAGATCCCCAAGATAACTTTGAGGTAGCTAGTGATACTTCGAAGATGGGACTAAGGTGTGTTTTGATGCAACAAAGGTAAGTAGATGCCTATGCATCGAGGCAGTTAAATCTACACTAAAAGGACTACCCTATGTATGTTTTGGAATTAGCCACAGTGGTGTTTACCTTATAGACCTAAATACTTTGCTTATAAGGAGTTTAGTAGAGGTATTTAGTGATCATAATAGTTTCAGGTACTTGTTTGATCAGAGGAAGGTGAATATGAGATAGAAGAGATAGATAGAGTTCTCCAAGGATTATAACCATGAGTTATAGTATCATATAGGTAAGGCCAATGTGGTGGTCGATGCACTAAGTAGGAAATCCCTACATGTGTCCCAGATGATAGTCCAAGAGAATGAATTTCTTGAGAGTTTTAGGGAGCAATGTGGACATAGTAAAAGACCTAAGGACTCAAATTGTAGAAGCTCAAAAGGAGGAAGGAAGCTCTAAGGGTCATTAGTGAGCAGATCTTCTTAAAAACTCAACAGGATTTTAGTATGACAACAAATGGAATGACAGGGTTTAGAGACAGACTTTGTATTCTAAGGTAGTAAGGAAAACAAAGAAGGGATTCTATGAGGAGTTCTCAAAGGTTAGTATACCATCTATCTAGGGCTACTAGGATGTTTCGAGAGTTAAGGAAGATGTTTTGGTGGCCTAGTATAATAGAGGACATAGCAGAATAGGTTGTGTTTTAAGTAATGGTGGAAAGATTGAGTAATTTGCTCACTTTTTACCAAGTAAAGTTAGGTACCCTCTAGATTAATAAGTTTAACAACTTTTGATAGAGATAGAAAGATTGCAGGGAGTCTCATTGAATATAATATTTAATAGAGATACTAGGTTCACACTTAGTTTTTGGGAAACCTTGCAAAAGAAGTTCAGAGCTAAGTTAAGTTTTAGTACAGCTTACCATCATATGCAAAGGAATCCAAGAGCTTAGAGGTAAGCAGGTTTCCTCTGGTGAGAGTATGGTGGGGAGAAGCTGGTACTGAAAGGACTACTTGGGAGTTAGAATCCCATGTAAAGTAAGTTTACTCAGAGTTATTTGCATGAGGTGAACAATTTTGGGGACAAAATTTTAAAAAGGAAGGGAGAATGTAACATCCCGAGAAAGCATGTTAAGTTTGTATATGGTCTCAGAGGTACTATTATACTTGTATAACATGTCAGTTAAGTTTTGTGACAAACTGAGTTTGTTTAGGCACTTAATTGCAACCCAGAAGTTAAAAAGTAGCTTAAAATGACTTAGATAGTAGCATAAATTGCTAAGTTGAAGGAAATAAACCTAGAGACTTTGTTTCTAAGTCACAAATAGGGTTAATAAGGTATAGTTAAAATTTGAGAACAATCAAAGTTAGTTTGGTATTTTTAAGCATACTGGTTATGTGTTTTATTGCTGGAATGACTAGCAGCAGGTATAAAAAATTAAGATATTGCTGAAACAATAATTTTGATGAATCCCAATATTTATTTCAAAGTTGTTGAAAGTTAAAAACTTGATTTAGCTAAATTCAAGTGTCCTTAGCAGATATAAAGTTTCAGCTTTTGGTGGTAGTGCCAAAATTGGAATTTTCTTTCTTTTATTCTCCCTTATCCCATGGTTGGAACCAGAAAAGAGGAAGGAAAAATAGAAACCAAAGAAAGGAAAGGAAAGGGGGAGAAAGGGTGAAAAACAATAGGATCAAAGCTTGAAGGAGGATCTAAGAGCAAGATCAAAGCTTCAAGATCTTTATCAAAACTTGAAGATCAACATGTCTTCAAGAGGTAGGGGTTTTATGTCCTTATTCATCTTCTTCAACTCTTTTCACCATTGATGCACTTTTGGTGCTTAAAAGGTCAAATTGATATCTAGATGTGTTTTACGTGATTTTCTTACTTGGATGAGTTATAAGTATTGTTTATGACTTGTTCATGCTAAAGGTTTGGAATACAAACTAAAATCTATCCATTTGGACCTAAAATGCTCAAAGTGTAGATTTTGGGGTTTTCATGGGTGATTTTAGGTTTGGATCCTTTTTTGATTAAATCAATTAGTGTTTTATGTTTCCTATAGGTTAGTAAACTTGTTAAGAACCTTAAATCACCTAGAAACTGAATTGGAGTCGCCAAAATCCATGAATTATTCCAATAGAACAGTGTTTCAATTTCTGCAAAATAGTCATGCCTAGGCACAACTTTTCCACACTTAGGAGTGGACTGATCAGTTTTTGGTCCAGACAAGGTAGAGAGCACCACGCCTAGGCATGGTAAAACTAAACCTAGGCGTGAGACAGGACATAAGCCACACCTAGGCATGGGAAAGTGACGCCCAGGCGTGAGTTTCAAGATTTTTCAAGAATGTTATTCTTGATGTTTGGGAGTTCTCTGCTAGTTGGGATCATTCTTACATGTTTTCTTAAGTGTATTAAGATACTTTTAGGGATATTTTAAAGAAGAAACAACCCTTTAGTATAGATGAGAAAGTTTAGACCTTTGTGCATCCAATAGTTAAGGATTGTCATAGATAGGTATCTAACACCCTAGGCACTTAGTGTTGCATTAGATATCACTTAAGATGTGATGAGATGGTGTAATAGATATGAGTGTACTAGAATGAACTAGTAGCATTTACTCTAGTTAGTTAGTAAAGGTTTGAGCCTAAAGATATCCAAGAGTAGTGGATTACTTTAGAAGGGTACCTAGAACCTTAAGCAACAAAGTGTTGCAAGTACTAACCACTCATAAGTTAGTTTCACTCAAGTGGAGTTAAGTTTGTGTGTTTAGTTTCTAAGTAGGAATGGTTGTGTACTAAGTTCTCTAGTTAAGTGAGAACTCGTGCATTGTTTAATACATAATAGGATGAACTATGACTCAAAAGCTTGTCATATTCATTGAGTATAGCAGAAATATGCTTAGCTCTTCTAATAGTATAGTTGAGTTGAAGATGCATGTAGGAAGAGAGTTGTAGCAGAAATGTGCTTAGTCCTTGAATACTAAGTTAAGTGTGGAAGATTAAGTAGTTAGGTATTCCAAGAGATAGGAGTTACCTAAAACAGGTATTTGGAACCTTGAGCATTCTAATGTGACACAGGTCACTACAAGTAGTGCAATGGCAAGGAAAGTCAGATACAAATGAGATATGTACAGTTTACTTATCTAGATGCACGAATTACTCACTTGCAATAGAGTTGAGTTAAGTGTGCAAAGATCAGAGAAGTACTCATTTCATTCCATAAGTTGGGTTAAAATGACGCATGAGTTAAGATAGAGTCTTTCTCTAGGATAAGTTGAGTCTATGAGTAAGTTTACAGTTAGTAAGGAAAATAGTTTTCCTTTATCTCAAGTAGGACCAGTATGTGATAAGTTCACTCCCTATCTTAGCAAGTATTTGTGGAACCAGAGTTTCCTAGAATGAACAAGTAGAGGTAGAGTTAAATCATCAGCTTTGCAGTTACAGTTTAGTTGTATGGGCAATTGTCTGTGGTTGTTGACATAAGTGATTATACGGGCAGTTGCTTATGTTAATAATATGTAGGTTATCGGTTTGGCTATACTATGAGCTATTATGAACTTATCAGTTATAGTGGAGGAAAATCCTATGATAGTAATTATAGATAATGTTATGCGGTTGTATGGGCGATCGTATAATGTTGAGTTTAGTTTAATTATGTATGCAATTTACATAGTTATTGTACCATGAAATATATATTTATTACTGAGAATTTTTATGTTCTCACCCTTTTTTTGTGTTTTCATAGTAGAAGTAGGTCAAGGATCGTCATAAAGTAAAAAGTCCAAGAAACAAAAGAACTAGCGTAGTATAGTTCTATATGTTTCTTACTTAGATGAAACTTATGTATATTATTTATATTTGCTTTGTAGTTATATTTAGAGGCATGTATTAGAATAAGTCTTTCTATGACTACGGTTGTATATATGTATGTATAAGTTAAAAGTTTTCTATAAAGACTTGCATGGTTGTTATAGTTATATTAGTAGTTAGTTATATAGTAAGTGACGTAGGTAGTACTATTTATCTCTATATATTCCAAATATATCCAAATATCTGTCCTAGGACATTACACACTTAATCAGGTCTTTTGGAGCAGCTCGACGTGATTGTGAAGTCAGTTAAAGGTCCAATGGAACAATCTCTTGATGAAAAGTTATATCATGTTCAACATGGAAAAGACCAGTGCTAGTTTTAGAGGAACCACGGAGGTGGCAGTGACTTGAGGTGCTGGTATAGTGATGTTGGTTTTCTTCCCCGGGTTCTCCAATGGACACTCTTTTCTAAATACTTTTGATGTATTTTTCCTTCTATTTTTTTTAAAGCTGATGATGTATGAAATGAGAACAAAAAATAATTATTATTATTTTTAATTTTGTCTTGTATCCTCTTTTTTCTCTTTCCATTTTTTGTTATCCGTACTATTATTTTTCTATCGAGGTGAGTCCAATGCTCGCCCTGCAATGATGCTAAGTTACCCCCAACTTGGTACTTGATTGGTACAACGAAGTGGCAAGCTTGAATTCCTACCCCTAAGGCCCGTGTACCGTATGGGGTTAAGAATTTTAATTTAATCGTTAATTGCTATTTAATCTTTTTTGGGATAGCCTTGGTTCGGATTGACCTTCCTCTACCATATTATAGATGGACACATCGGGTGTAGCTGGGGTCTATAGAAAAAAATATGTGGTCCGTGAAAAATTTTTAGACTCTATTTGTTGAGGTTACATGTCTCTTGGTTTGTTATGCAACCATCCCTTCAACTATCGTGACAGTTGTGAGGACCATGTGGCACGCCTTGGTTGGTTAGTCGTGCTTAGTATTTTGTACGCCATGATGGGTATCTTTTAAAACCTGTATTGTTAAGACGAAAAATGCCCCCTAATTGTCTGGCCTCTCTAAATAGGGATAAAAGCTCTCTTTTTTCATTCTTTCTAAAATATGGTGGCCTGAGACGATTTCTTGTGCTTTTTTGTAGCGAATGAGAGTAGTTCCTAATAAATTTTTGGTAATTTAGACACCCAGTTACCAGTTTATTTACATTTCCTTCAAGGTACTTCTTTCTTTCATTTGTTTATGTCATCTTTGAGTCATAGAGTAGTCGTGCACTCCTTTTTGGAATGCATTTCTTTTCTCCTTTTTTCAACAAAAGAAGTTTGATGTCATAGATCCTGAGTCTCTTCAATGGCATTACCCTTTGAAGCACCTCCTCTGTCGTACCATGTGCGATGGAGGTGTCCTTCTGAATCTTAGTCCTTGGAGGGCGCACAGGTCGGTATGTGGGCGTGAACTATTTTTTTTTGTTTGCCCCCTTCTATGTCTGAATCTTCAAGTTAATTAATTCTAACAACTTCTCGTTGGCCTCTATGGGTGTTTCTAAGAACTTGATGACCAGAAGAAAGAGAGCTAGACCTCAAGCATCGGCTCCTGAAGTCCAGGTGCCGATTGAACACAATCCTATCCGGATTGCCCATGGTCTAGGACTAGTGTACCCATGGGTTGGGAATGATGCTTGTGAACACCCAATTTTGCGCGAGTCGCGAAAAAAAAATTAATAATTATCTGCATTCTTGACCAAATCCTCTAATCATGTCTTAGTCCATTTATCACTTTGTTCTATTTTGATTTGAATAAATAAAATAAATAAAAAATAAAAAAAAGATGATGGTCTCAGTTTTTTTTTTTAAAAAACTACTTTGCAGCTTACTTTTCACTCTGCACGCACGAATCTCTCTGCATTTTTTCACTCACTCAACACTCAACCTTTGTGCATATTTCACTCCACAAGCAACCACAATGCACACACACAACCCATCTGCATCCACACATTGCTCACACACACACACTTCAAACATCATACTTTTGACTATAAAAATTCAATACAGAACATATGGGAAGAATTTTTTTTTGGGGAAGAGATATTCAGAGGAGATTTTTCGGAGACCATTTTGTGGAGGCTGAGCTTTTTGGGGAGCAACCTTCATCCTCCACCCACCTTCACCCATTCACCCAAGACCATTAACAACAACCATAAACCCACCTTTATTTTCCACCACCTTGCAACCACCAAGAAACCACGTTCATCATCTTCAAACCACCACCCACAACCTCTATAATCTTCCTCATCACCACCTTGCTTTGCCACCACCATATCAACCACCCATCATCAACCTTCCACTACCAAACAACCAATAACCATTATCGACCTTCACCCATAACCACCTTCATCTTCAACACCGATTTTCACCTCTTCCCACCACCACTAACAACCCACAACCACCATCATCTTCAACTATACACCCCAACCGAGTCAACTCAATAAACACACCACCATCCTCCATAACCTCCACCACTTTTATCAACCCACCACCTTCAACCACCTATAACCACCATCACCTCCAACCACCAACAACCCACCACCATCAACAACTCCATCACCTTTAACCTCAAACTAACCAAAGAAAAAAGAAGAAAACAAATAGCAACATCATCACCCACACCACCAAACTGCTGGTGACCACTGGAACCAAGACCGGTCGTCGAATCTATCGTAGCTCTGCAAGTCCACCTCATTGTCGAACCCACTCTGCTATCGTCTGACCAGCACCGGCTAGAGCCGAGAAGATCAGAGCCATACTGCATCGTCCGATGAGCCACCCCCGACCAAGCCACTCGAACGGCCGCACATCGCACCATCTACCCGAACCCCCTAAGCCATCTTGCTGGATCTGCGACCCGCCAGCACCGCACCCGCTAGTCGCTCGACCCGCGCCTCCACACAGTTGCGTCAAACCCACGTCCGCACCCGAACACCGCAACTTGTCGCCGTCACGCCAGACCGCTTGAACAACAACTGAGCCATCCAACCAGAAACTCAGCTAACGCCGGTCGTGACTCGTTCGAATCACTCCACTAGCCCGAAACCAGATCCGAGCTCGCCATCCGTTCTGCTAGTGGTTTGCCCTATCTCCATTTAGTTTGTTCTCTTGCACTTTCTCTCTGTTATTTTTCTCTTAGAACGTGACCCCTCCCACTTTTCTATATCTTTAACAATCTTCTTTACTATCACTTTCTTCATGTTTGGTAACTAATGTTTTTCTTTTGGGTTGTCTTTTTTTTTTTTTTCTTTCTTTCTTTGGGCTATAGTTATTTTGGGCTTGAGTTTTTTCTTTCTTTCTTTTTCTTGGGCAAGAATTGTTTGGGCTAAAACTCTTTTTTTTTTGTTAAATAATTTAAAAGTGTTTTGTTAAGTCTAGTAAAAAAAGGAATAAATAATAAAAAAATAAAAAAAGGAAAATAAAAAATAATTTTTTTAATCAATGCAATGACTAATGATGATCATTGAATAGCAGATGTTATCTTCAATGTCATTTAGATCATAAGGGTTTATTGAGTAGCCTGGTGCTACCTTGAATCCTGTGCAAGAATGATTTTGTTTTCAAACAAAATCTCTTTTCAAAAATCTTTTTAATTAAAATTAACTAACTCACACTTATTTTCTAAATAACTACGTGACTTTGAGTTCCTCATTACACCTGAGGATACGTAAGACTAGAACTCTTATTCCGTCAAGCCAAAAATTAAATTTTTACAATTTTGTTATTTCTTTTCTTTCTTTTTCTAAAATAAAAAAATAAAAAAAATAGTTACAATGTTTTCAAGAGGAGTAAAATAAATATATTTGAGATTATCAAGTTTTGCACAACTGACTTAAAGTACCGTCTCAGGATGGGTGTGTTAGGGGTATTGTGGGATTAAGTTTCCACCATTCCCTATCCATAACCGATTCTTGAATCCAATCTGGTTTTTAAAGACTATTTTCTAAGAAAGGTTTTCTAATTTTTCCTAATTCAAATAAAATTGGTAGCGATTCCATTTTCACCTTTAAAATCTCGTGAGTTGCTATCCCGTCTTGATCTCGGTCGCGATAATGCTTATGATCGAATATCCCAGTTCCAAACTGGAGAAGAGCTCGATAGGCTTCAGGGCTACTTGATGCTGACTAAGAAAGGAAGTAGGGATCATGAGTTCCAAATCTTATTGCAGGAGAATGAAAGGGTGTGCTCCTCTCGATAGGCAAGAGCGTACTTCATGTCCCTGTATGAGGATTTTTTGAATCGGTTTGGACTCCGGTTTCCTTTCAATGATTTTCAGCTTGTTATCCTCCGCACTCTTCAAGCTGCTCCAACCTAAACTCACCCCAATGGTTAGGCCAATATTTTCTCGCCTTCGAGAGAATTTGTGGATTAGTTGAGTTGATGTGCTCAGAGAGGGCCTTTTTTTATTTCCATACTCGGTGGAGTCTTTAGGGTGGTAATGCTCCTCAACAAACCTGGCTTTCAGTCCGGTCGAGGCTCAGCTGAAAAGTCTTTCACGTTTACTAAGAAAATTATAAGGGCTTCAAAGAAAAGTTCTTCAAATTAATGGTGACCCCCGGTACTCGTCCTTTTTGGCTAGATAATGATGAGGAGCTGAAGTTCAGCCTATATTGGACTTGGAGGGCATGGAACACCCCTATTCGATTGATCGAAAAGGAAAAACACCACCTGGATGAAGATGAGACTGAGTGCATTGATTTCTTTGAAATGTAGGTCTAGCAAATTAGTTTGATTTCTTCAACAGATGTCTTGGATACCCCTGATGATGCAACTTTCTAGGCTATTCTAGGTAGTGTAGTCCACAATTTGCATTTAATTATATGCACTATATGATACTTTCTTACATATTGTTCTCTGACTCTTTGCTTATTTTGTAGAAAGTCTGGCTTCAAGGGCGTCCAGAAATGCTTTGGCCCTGAAGCCATGAAGGCCAAGAATGTGGCTGGTCCTTCTAATGCCTCTGTGGTTGCTACTCTAGCTTCCCTGCCCCTACCGGTTGAGGTTCCGATGATTGAGGGGGAACCTATTCAACTGGAGGATTCTCCCCAACGGTGGCTCGAGAGGCAGAGGAGGAGGGTTGTAGAAGACAAAAGGTT
This sequence comes from Ormosia emarginata, assembly GCA_029884605.1. Taxonomy (NCBI): domain Eukaryota; kingdom Viridiplantae; phylum Streptophyta; class Magnoliopsida; order Fabales; family Fabaceae; genus Ormosia; species Ormosia emarginata. The sequence goes on along the minus strand of JAQQTP010000056.1, from coordinate 3,933,680 downwards.
AGAAGAACGGGGTAAAAAGGTAGCTGTAGAGTCTAGGCATGTTGGACAGATCAGCCTGTACTCGCACAACTCGAATCCCGAGAATTTGATAGACCTCAACATCCTCGACAACCGAGTGGTAGGTCTTGTCGCTCAATATGATGCAAAGGAGATTTTGTCAACCTTTCAAATATATGCTCTCTGTCTAGCTGTCGAATCTTATTTTCTGGAGAGGTGTTATGACGATTACGATAAGGAGATGGCAAAGAAGATGTCGGCAGTTGAGCAGGGTGAAAACTTGGCTTTGAAGGCCAAAGAAGAAGCTTTGAAGGCTAAGAGTGATGCTGAAGTGATAATCACATATTTTATATATTAATAAACCCTCATTTTTAATCATTTACACTCTTCATATACTTAATTGATTGAGTTTGGTCATGTTTTGTAAGTTTGGGTTCAAATTAAGCTTAATTGATCTTTTCTAACATTATTGAGATTTTACACTGTTTCTATATTTTGACCATATCTTGAGTTCTAGAAATGTAAAAATTATAAATTTTACCTTGTAGGAAAGCTGAGAGAAAGCTCTACAACTTTGATGAAGAGCTCAGAGTCTCAATCAGACATCTAGTGGACTAATTAGGCCTAGAAGTCAGAAAATGGGTTCTGTCACTAGAACCTGACCAATGTGCACTAATCAGGACATAACTTAAGCTCTAAGAGAGGTTTTGGATTGAAATCGGTGCCATTTGACAATTAAGACCCAAATCTACAACTTTCATGAAGAACACAATAACCAGTTTGGATGGCTTTTTAGGACATATTGGGCTTGTAAATCAGAACAGACGAGTTGTAGTTAGGCCTGAGCAGTGTGCAGTTATTGGGTTGGAATTTGAGTTGTAGGAGTTGTATTAAGATGAAACTAGTGGCATTGGAAAGTTAAGACAAAACCCTTTAACTCTTATGAAGACCACTTTTCCATAAAATGACGTTTTCATAGAGTTATAATCATGTGAAGATAGTTGAATTAGTTGGTACAAGTGGAGAGACAAGCATCATTCATCATCCACTCACTCATTAATCATCTACCCACTAAATAATCATCTGCATACTCATTAAATAACTCCATTGTCATTTTCCACTCATCCACCCATCATCTACCTACTCACTAAATAACTTCATTGTCATTTTGTACTTCTCAAGCTCTATAAAAGGGAGCATTGGCTTATCATTTTTGGTATCTTGGCTTAGAGATCAAGATCATGTTGTTGTGTTATTTGTTTCTCTTGTAGTAATTTTCTTTTGTTCTAAATTGAAGTTATGTTCATCTTTTTCTTCTTCTCTCTTTCTTTCTTCTTACTCATGAATAACTAATTTTCATCTTGTTCGGGTGAAGGGGTGAAACTTTTAGTAATAAAATAAGGTTAGATTAATTTCTATCTTGTGCTTAAATGATATATTATCAAGTGGTCATTATATGTATTGTGTTTTGTTTGCAATCAATTTAGAAACCCTCCTTGTAAAGCGGAGTTCTTAATTCATTGTACACAAGTGGTTGGCACAATAAATGCTTGAACTCATTTACAAGTGTTGGTGTTAGTAAATAATTAAAGGAACCATAATATAACTGCGTATATAATTCTAAATGGACTTTGAATGTTTTATTTTCTGATTGGAACCTCTGTTGTGCGTAAATTTTAATTGAGTTATAAAAAGAAATAATATTGTCCTTAATTTATTACCAAAAGTGGATCTCCTAGCCTAAGCAAGTTCTTTTTTTAATTGTGAATAAGTTTTATTATCTTTATTGTTATGACAAATCATTTCTTTACCTCAAAGAATTTGTCTTCATCAATTCCCCGTGAATCGACCTCGGACTCCCAAGAAATTTGCTACTTGAGATAACCTGCACTTGGGTTTGCATCATTTAATTCGCATCAAGTTTTTTGCGCCATTGTCGAGGACTTGATTTGAAGTTTTAATTTATTGAGGTTCTATTTCTTTAAGTAAACTTCACTATCTGATATATTCTTTCTCTACTCTTTTAATTTTCTAACTTACTAACTTACTAACTTTCTAACTTTCTAACTTATTTATGTCATTTATTTATGTTTTCTCGACTTACTTGACTTTCTAGCTTATTTATGTAATTTATTTATGTTTTCTAACTTACTAACTTACTAATTTATTTATTTATATAATCTATTTATGCTTATTATTTAATGGTTGATTTATACTGCCGACATATACATTATTTTTCTATTTTAAGTCATTTATTTATGCTTAATTGGTATCGTGATTCAAATTCTAGTTGTTTAGTTAAAATTAATCCTGCTACTTTATGTATTAATTTGTTTGAATTAAAATCACACACAATTGACATAATGACTGAATATGAAAGTGTACATGATGAACATGAAAATCAAGTGTTGTGAACTATGTGTGAATATTTGCAACCACATTGAAATTTGAGTCCATCATGTTTTATCTTTCCACTCAATGCCAACAATTTTAGATTTAAGTCAAGTATGATTTCTTTATTTTCAAATTTTCATGGTTTAGAATCTGAAAGCCCATATTTACATCTACAAGAATTTGAGGAAGTATATATCACTTTTAATGATCAAAATTACACTGAAGATATTGTTAAACTTAAATTGTTTCCTTTTTCTTTGAAAGATAAAGTAAAAACTTGGCTTAATGCTTTGAAACTAAGATCAATTAGCACATGGAAAGAAATGCAAAGTGAGTTCTTAAAGAAATTTTTTCTAGCACATAAAACTAATGCTTTGAAAAGACAAATCCAATTTTTTTTCCAAAATTCAAATGAAACATATTTTCAATATTAGAAACGTTTTAAAGATTTGTTAAATTCTTGCCCACATCAAGATTTTGAAAAATGACGCACTATAAGCTTCTTTTATGAAAGTTTAACACCTAAAACCAAACAATTTGTGGAAATAATGTGCAATAACGAGTTTCTTGATAAAGAACCTGAAGAAGCTTTAGACTATTTTAACCAGTTGGCTAAAAATTCTCAATCTTGGCATAGTACTAATCCTTCTAAAAATTCAATTCAATCTAAACCTTGTAAGTGCTAATAAAGGAAAATATTACCTTAGTCAAGCAGAAGACCTAAATGCAAGGCTCGCCAGTTTGGCTAGAAAGGTTGAAGCCGTAGAATTAAAAAAAACAAAAGAAATCAAATCTATGCAAAATGAAGAAATTTGTGGCATTTGTGATAACTTAGGATGTAACGCCCCAATTTTTAGAAAATATTCTGAATGTACTGTTTTCTGTTTTTCATGCTTTTGTATGAATGACCGTTGTGTCCCTATTTTTCTGTTCTCGATTTCTGTATGAAAACAACTACGATAATACAGGTTCAAATTTTATTTGATCGTTTTACGTAGTTTGCTTGAGACGGTAAAATAAAAATTTTTCTCAGCTCTTGTATTAATTTTTCTCGAAAGATATACTGACTAAATAATACTTCTTGGATATTTTATTTGAACGTTTTGGACGATTACCTACGTTGTGGGAAAAAAGCGGAAAATGACCGTTACGTCCCGAACGTCATCTTGTTTTCTCTGTTTTTGTCTGTTTTTAATTGTTTTCTTCTTGATTTAATGCCGAGAAAATACTGTCTGTGATTTTATATGGACTTTTTGTGCGATTTGCTCGGCGGGAAAATAATATTTTCCTGGCGGGGAAAATCTTATTTTATTATTTAGAATTGGGGGATCTTACTTAACCCGATTCTAAATGAGACTAAAAATAATCTTTTAATTTTTAGGATTTAATCATCAAATAAAATAATTTTATATTATTATAATATTATTTTATTAGTCGGATATGTTTTAGTGACAAATGGACCGGAAATATTTTGCGGGACCCACAATTAGCAGAACGGTTAGATCGGTAGCTTAATTAATCACCGTAAGCTGTAGAACTTTCCAGAACAGGCTGACTCAGCTAGCTGACTCAGCAGAGCATTTATTACGCAGTGTGACTAAGCCATGTGAGTCACCTAGGAACCAACCAATGAGAAGTAGGCTTGCTCACCAAGGCTTAATCTTAGCCTTTGATTCATCCAATGGCTTGGATGAAGCCAAGCAAGGTGCCCACCTTGCACCCCACTTGAAGTCCACGGCCAAGAGGCCTTTGGTGACCAAAAGATCACTTTGTCTTCATCACTTTTCTCTCTTCTCTCTCATCAAGAACCCTAGCCACCATTCTTGCCCATTTTCTCCACCATATTCGGCCAAGCTTGTTTCCTAACACTCCAACCATCCAAAAATTTTTCTAACCAAGTTTCCTTAATCTAAACACCATTCTAAGAACCTTTGTAGTTGGGAGTTTCTTCAAATTCTTCCATCTAAAGCTTGGAAACCAACCTTGGAAGTTTTACCTAGAAGGTGAAATTTCATACTTTTCTTTTCTCTCTTCTTTTTCAAAGTTCTAAGCCATGATTTTTCCATGGTTTAGCTTCTTTTTCATGGTTAGTAACATGTAGGTTTTGTTTGAACATTTTTAGGTGTTTGGTGGAGTGAAAACCGTGACCTAAGGAGGTGAGAAAGCAAGTTTTTGTCTTCATTTAAGGTAAGAGGAAGACAATTCTTATCATCCCTTGATGGTGGTAAGAAGATGAGTTGTTTGTAGAATCCATAAGGATTCGGTGGTGGTGTGTTTATTGATGTGTATTTGTTAATTTTTGTGGTTGCTAGTAGCTTAAGTGTTATGTGTTAGTAGCTTTCTTATTTGGTAATTGTAATAATCTTGCATGTCTAATAGCTTTTGATTGTATGTCTATAAGCTTTAAATTAGGTTTATGTGTTAGAAATATTTTGCATGTGTTAGAAATATTTTGCATGTGTTAGGGATATAAATGCATGTGTTAGAATTGTATGATAAGGTTTAGGATGTGAATAACATGTGTAAGTTTGCATGAGTGTTCCAAAGAACACAATCCAATAGCTCACGGCAATGACAAGTTTGGAGGACCAAAATGTTCTCTTGATTTTTCCTAAAGTGTAGCTTAATTAACCTAGGAGAATCAAGAAAGTTTCTAATTGATTTGATCAAAGAAAAATGCATTTAGAAATCAAATGGTACAAACTTAGTATTTTGGGCCAACATGCTGTGTTTGCTACGCAACAATGAAGATGTATTTTGATGATAACAAACATGAGGATGATGAGAAGACCAAGTCCAAGTATTTAAAGATTAGCTTTAGGACTTAGGATCTATCATGTATGGAGCTGTTAGTTAAATATCTCAAATGATCAAAGATTACCTAAACTAAAGGTTTTTAAAAGATCAAATGTTTTAAAAGTTAAAAACAAGCATTTCGAAGCTTTTTGGAAAGGATTTTGAATTTTTTAATCGAGGTATTCGAATACCTCAATTTGGTATTCGAATAACTGATTCGTGAACTTGTTTTTTTCTTGTCAAAACAGAGGCATTCGAATACCCCATATGGTATTCGAATACCCGATTCAGAATGAACCATTTTTAAATGAGGCATTCGAATACCCCATATGGTATTCGAATACCCTGCTTTCGAAATATGCCTTATTTTAATGAGGTATTCGAATACCCTTGGCTGGTATTCGAATAACTCCAACTTAAACAGTTTTCTGAAAGAATTTTTGACAGAGGTATTCGAATACCTCCTTCAGGCATTCGAATACCCCACGAGAAACAGAGCTACGTTTTAAACAGGATACGAAAAATCAGAAAGTTTTCAATGCCATTAATTGCTCCCAACGGCCATATTCTTCCACGAGCTCTATAAATAGAGGCCTGGGACTTCTCTGAAAACTCCCTTGACATTGTGATAATTTTTGCTTGCTTGAAAACGTGCTCTACCTTATTCTCTCTTTGTTTTCTCGAACTTATAATTGCTTAACTCTTGAGATATTTGAGAAACAGCTCCTTAGTGCTTCAATTTGTATTTATCTACTCTTAGCGAGAGTTTCACTTCATCTCTATATCTATTTCTGTGTATTGAGGGTGAGGTATCCCCAAGAATTGTATAAGGGTGAGGTATCCCTTTTGTTTATTTGAGGCTTGAGCACAAGGGTAGAGTTTCCCTGTGTGTGAAAAGTGCTCCGTACTGTAAAGGTTGCAAGCACCTATTGTTTAAGCTTGTCTTGAATAGTGAAAAATCTCGAACGGTGTTTCGGAGACTGGACGTAGGCCACAAGTGGTTGGTGGTCGAACCAGGATAAATACTGTGCCTGTTTTTCTTCCCTTATTCCTTTTTTATTTTATGCACTTTATGTATTAATTCCTGCAATTTATTTATTATTTGCTCTTTCTTTTTCTCATCTCATCCGTATTCTTTAATAATTATATTGAGCAAAATTTATTTGTTTAAAGTGTTTGCAAAAGTTTTTGTTACTCAATTCACCCCCTCTTGAGTCTTGGAAGCCACTTGGTAACAAGTGGTATCGAGCTAGACTCTTGTATAAAGAGCTTAGCCGCTTCAAGAGAACATGGCTTCCTTAAATGGTTTTTCGAGGGATCTTCCATAAACCGACCACCCTTTTTCAATGGGGATGGTTACGCATATTGGAAGGAAAGAATGAAAATCTTCATCGAAGCTATTGATCTAGATGTGTGGGATCTTTGTCGAAAATCGGCGCATTTATACCTACACGCGTTGTCGATGGTGTAAAAACCGAGACACCTAGAAGTGATTGGTCGATGAGGATAAAAGAAAAGTCCAATATAATTTAAAAGCTAAAAACATCATTACCACTTTGCCTTGGGGTATGATGAGTTTTTTAGAATTTCTAATTGCAAAACCGCTAAAGAAATGTGGGACACTTTACAAGTTACCCATGAGGGTACTAGTGAAGTTAAGAGGTCGAGAATCAATTCTCTAACTCGCGAATATGAACCGTTTAGAATGAACCAAGGAGAAAGCATTCAAGAAATGCAAAAGAGGTTCACCCACATTGTTAATCATCTTGCATCTTTAGGAAAAAGTTTTACTAACGAAGATTTGATTAATAAAGTGTTAAGGTGTTTAAGCAGGATTTGGCAGCCCAAGGTGACAAGCAATTTCGGAGAATCAAGGGACTTGACAACCATGTCATTAGCCACCCTTTTTGGAAAACTTCATGAGCACGAACTAGAACTGAGCAGATTAAGTCAAAGCGAAGAAAATGATAAAAAGAAAAAGGGGATAGCGCTTAAAGCCACTTCCTCAACAATTGACAATGATGATGAAGAAGATGAAGAAAGCTCAGAAAACATTGAGGTAAACGAAGAAAATCTCAGTCTGTTAGTTAAAAAATTTGGTAAATTTCTCAAGAAAAAGGGAATGCAAAGAAGACCTCCCTTCCTCCGAAGAAAACTCATTACAAAGGCGAAGGAGCTTCATCAACTCCTACTTGCTATGAATGTGGCAAGCCTGGTCATATGAAAATGGAATGCCCAGTTACCAAAAGAAGAAAGAGAGACTTGAGAAGAAGCCCTTCAAAGAAAGAAAAGCAAGAAAAGCCTATATAGCATGGGATGAAAACGACATGGATTCAACTGACAGCTCAGATAGCGAAGAAGCTCAACTCTGTCTCATGGCCAAAGGAGAAGAAGAAGAAAGCGAAAATGAGGTAAGTTCTAACTCTACTTTACTGCCCTCTTATGATGAGTTACAAGATGCCTTTGAAGAATTGCATGACGAATCAATAAAACTCTCAAAACAAATTTCTTCTTCTAAGAAAAAAATCTCTTCTTTAGAAAATAAAATTCTTATTTTAAATAAAGAGATTGAAGAACTAAAAATTGAAAATGAAACTTTGGGAATTATTGATGCATGCTCATCTCATCCCTCACATGCTTCTACTTCTTATTCTTGTTCTTCATGTCACACACTTGAGAAAGAAATTGAAGACTTAAAAAATACCCTTGCCAAATTCACTTCGGGAGAGATAATCTAAATATTATATTAGGGAAACAAAGGGTTGTTTTTGAAAAAGTTTGGAATTGGTTATAACCCGAAAAATCAACATAAATCTTATAAAAATTTTTCGTTTATTCAAGTACTTCCAGCAGTCCATTTATTAAATGTTTTTACTTGTGGAAAGAAAGGTCATAGTGCTTCAACATGCAATGCTAGAAAGAATATTAACACAAAAATTGGGACAAAAATGGTTTGGGTTCCAAAGGGTACTTTGCCTAAAACTGACACTCAAGGACCCAAGAAAATTTGGGTACCAAAAGTTAAAAATTAAAATTGTGTTGTAGGTGTGCTTAAAAGCCAGGAGCTCAAATTGGTATCTCGGCAATGTACATGTTCCCAAGCACATGACCGGAGACGACTCAAAATTCACCATGTTTATTCCCAAGAATCATGGACATGTTACTTATGGAGACAACAACAAGGGAAAAATTCTTGGAGTCGGAAAAGTTGGCAAGAATCCAAATTCCTCTATTGAAAATGTGTTGCTTGTTGAAGGCTTAAAACATAACCTTCTTAGTATTAGCCAATTATGTGACAAAGGTAACAAGGTAATTTTTGATTCAAATTGTTGCATAATTGAAGATAAAAATGATAAACATGTTAAATTCATTGGTCATAGAATAAACAATATTTATATGATTAGCCTTGATGATATATCTTCAAATGATGCGAAATGCCTTTTAAGTAAGAATGATGATTCATGGCTATGGCATAGGAGAATTGCACACATTCACATGGATCACCTAAGGAAGTTGGTCTCTAAAGAGCTAGTAATTGGATTACCAAAGCTTAATTTTGTTAAAGATAAATTATGTGATGCATGTCAAAAGGGTAAACAAATAAAGGTCTCTTTTAAATCAAAAAATATAGTTTCAACTACTAGACCTTTACAACTTTTGCACATGGATTTATTTGGACCCTCTAGAACTATGAGCTTTGGTGGGAATTACTATGCTTTAGTGATTGTGGATGATTTTTCTAGGTTTACATGGACCTTATTTCTTGCAAATAAAAATGATGCATTTCTAGCATTTAAAAGACTTGCCAAAGTTATTCAAAACGAAAAAGGTTTTCAAATTTCTTCTATAAGAAGTGATCATGGTGGCGAATTTGAAAACAATGTTTTTGAAAATTATTGTGATGAACATGGCATTAATCATAATTTCTCTGCCCCTAGAACTCCACAACAAAATGGAGTTGTAGAAAGGAAAAACCGTTCTTTAGAAGAAATGGCGAGAACTATGCTTAATGAGGCTGCTCTTCCTAAGTATTTTTGGGCGGATCTTTGTAGAATACAACTTGTTACGTTATGAACAGGGGCCCTTATAAGGCCCATTTTAAAGAAAACCCCATATGAATTATACAATGGAAGAAAGCCAAATGTCGCATTTTTTCACGTTTTTGGTTGCAAATGTTTTGTTTTAAATAATGGAAAAGATAACCTAGGCAAGTTTGATGCTAAGTCGATGAAGGTATATTTCTTGGTTATTCAAATCATAGTAAGGCTTTTCGTATATATAATAAAAGAACTATGACTATTGAAGAATCTATACATGTTGCATTTGATGAAATGACCCAAATGGATCGAGAAAGGATCTTGTTATTGATGATGTTGCGAAGCCTTAGCGGAAACACATTTGGATAGCAAAGAAAAAGAAATCAAGGAGCAAGAAGATAAACAAAGACAAGAGGATTCACAAGCTTTGGAGCTTCCCAAAGAATGGCGTACCTCAAAATATCATCCGCTTGATCAAGTAATAGGTGATGTATCCAAAGGTGTAAGTACTCGAAACTCCATTAGAAATGCATGTAACCACTTAGCCTTTGTTTCTCAAATCGAACCTAAAGACATTAATGAAGCCTTTAATGATGAACATTGGTTTCTAGCTATGCAAGAAGAATTAAATCAATTTGAACGAAACCAAGTTTGGGAACTAGTTCCTAGGCCTAATAATCATCCTATTATCGGTACTAAATGGGTTTTTAGAAACAAACTTGATGAAGTGGCATAATAACTAGAAATAAAGCTAGACTTGTAGCTAAAGGCTATAATCAAGAAGAAGGTATAGATTATGAAGAAACCTATGCACCTAGCTAGATTAGAAGCTATTAGGATGTTACTTGCTTTTGCTTGCATCATGGATTTTAAGTTATATCAAATGGATGTTAAAAGTGCTTTTTTAAATGGCTTTATTCAAGAAGAAGTATATGTTGACCAACCTCCAGGTTTTGAAAATTATGATTTACCTAACCATGTTTTCAAATTGAAAAAGGCTTTGTATGGTTTAAAACAAGCTCCACGAGCCTGGTATGAAAGGTTAAGTAAGTTCCTTTTAGAACACGACTTTACAAGAGGTAAGGTTGACACGACTCTTTTTATTAAAAATAAAAACCATGATATACTCCTTGTACAAGTATATGTAGACGATATCATATTTGGTGCTACTAACGAAATTACGTGCAAGGAATTTGCCAAAATCATGCAAAGCGAATTCGAAATGTCCATGATGGGAGAACTCAATTTCTTCCTTGGACTTCAAATCAAACAAACAAGGAGTGGAACGTTCATTAGCCAAACAAAGTATTGCAAAGAACTTCTCAAGAGGTTTGGAATGGACAACTCAAAGCATATGGCTACACCAATGAGTACTTCGTGCTACTTGGATAAAGACGAAGCGAGTAATTCAGTAGAAATTACTAAATATCGAGGTATGATCGGATCTCTTCTCTATCTCACTTTGCTAGTAGGCACGATATAATGTTTAGCGTATGCATGTGTGCTCGATATCAAGCTAATCCTAAAGAGTCGCATTTAAGTCTTTGTAAAACGTATCATGAAATATCTAGGTGGCACTACACAAGTGGGCTTGTGGTACCCCAAAGGTGCCACTTGTAGTCTTATTGGTTATTCGACTCCGATTTTGCTTGGATGCAAATTGGATCGGAAAAGCACTAGTGGAACATGTCACTTGCTTGGCAATTCCTTAGTTTCTTGGCATAGCAAGAAACAAAATAGCGTGGCTTTATCCACCGCTGAGGCTGAATATGTGGCAGCCGGAAGTTGTTGTGCTCAAATTCTATGGATGAAGCAACAACTTTTAGACTTTGGTCTTGAGCTTAATCACATCCCTATAAGATGTGATAATACTAGTGCGATTAATCGACAAAGAATCCCATTATGCACTCTAGAACTAAGCACATTGAGATAAGGCACCATTTTATACGAGATCATGTTCAAAAAGGTGATTGTGTATTAGAATTTGTTGAAACCAATAATCAACTTGCTGATATTTTCACAAAACCTTTACCTAAAGATTCATTCTTTCATTTAAGAAGAGAACTTGGCATTTTGGATCAATCGTGTGTTTAATCTGTTAAATTTATGCTTACTCATTGATTTATTAATCTTAAATTATTCTTGACTTGAGCGTCGGAGACACCCTCCATTTTGTTTTGCAGGTACTCATTTAATCGGGTAAGATTTAATCTTCAAATAGCATTCTGGACGTAATTTTTGGTGTTTTTCTATCTAAGTTATTCGAATACCTCATCTGGTATTCGAATACCATCTTTTTATTCGAATGGTATTCGCATGCGTTCATGTTTTAGTAACCAGGAGTATTCGAATACCCTAGTGATTATTCGAATACCACAAGCCTCTTGCTATCAGGCTTTTGTTCCTGTCTCTGGTGTATTCGAATACCCTAAGCAGTATTCGAATACCTGCTTATCTGAGCCAATCTTATATGGACAGAGTATTCGAATACCATATGCAGTATTCGAATACCATCCTTCTAAATTGCCCTGACCTTTGCGTTTCCTAACAGCAGCATTCGAATACCAATTGAGGTATTCGAATACCTTGAGTCTGATCTTTATATAAGCCCCTTCGTCCAACCCGTTCACTCATCTCATTTCCCATTTCTTCTCTCTCGTTTTTTTATCTCCTATTCGAATACCTCTTCCATCGTCTCACCCAACCGTCACTCCCCTCTTTTCAAACCCATTCCTCTCATCTTCTACCTTCATCCATGGCTTCCTCCTCCAAACGTGCACGCACAAAGACCGCGCCTTGCAACAACCCATTGGATTTGCGACGGCTCTCATCTCACCCGAAACTCTTGGACGGTTCATCTCTCATTTCCGAGAACGTAACCTTGTGCAGCCCAAGTACTGGATTTGGCCTTCTTTGAAAAAGAAGGTGGCTTTGATTTCCTACACCACCGGACATTCGGGCGTGCTACGCTTTTGCTCCTACAAGGAGGTTCTCTATCCCGATTTGGTCAAAATGTTCTACGCAACTTGAGGATTGAAGGACTGGAGCTTCATTCGACGTCGTGATCGGCACATTGTGATCACTCCTCAAGACCGGGTTCGCTTTTTGGTTTAGAATCTGCCGGCCGTAGCAATGACGACCGTGAAGAGTTTGTCCAGCGGTTCGACAAGATTCGAGCCATTGAAGATGTCCTTAGACCTGGTTGGCATTACCTCCGACTCAAAAGGGAGTCAAAGGGGTATGATGAAGAGCCGAGACGAGCTCTTGCATTATGCTTATGCCCACATCTTAGCTCCTAGAGGTGGGAACTACGCCTACCGAGTGAAGATGATGTGTTTATCTTTGTGGATCTGAAGAAAGGATACCGGATAAACCGGCCCGTCTTCATTATGAAGCATATGATGAGAGCTAAGGGAAAAGAACGCTCGAGCTACCTTATGGGGTGATCATCACTTTGCCTTCCTAGGCAAGTATCCGCAGATTGTGGAGACCGAGCGAAAAACTCACCCCCACCATAATGTGTTTGGCTCTTATACGCCGAACCGAATGAAGATGATAAAGATCGATGAAGGCTGGGTATTCCCGCTTGAAGTTGACGATGATGAGGACGACCCGGTGATCCCGCCGCCGCCCCCCTCGTCGCTGCTCCGAAGCCCCCGCCGTCGTGTCACCGCTGGCGGCCCCGCCGCCCCGCTTCTGCCGGGTTCGGTCACTGGGATCAAGTCATGGCCACTTTACAGGCCAACCGTGCTTACATGGAGGATAACCGAGCTTATTTGGAACACACCTTCTCAGTTCTGTTTGACAGACTCGATGGTGTTGAGCGTGAGCAAGCCGCCTTGCGTGCTTTGCTATCTTCACGGGGTTCGATTCCCTCCTCCTCCACCGATGCCTCTTTTTAGGCTTTGTTCTTGTTTGGATGTTTTTTTTTTTGTATTAGCTATTTTTACATTATGTATATTGGCTAAATTATTAATAAAATCAGTTTCTCTTTATGCTTATTGCCTCCTTTATGCATTATATTTTGTTGTATCTTTTTGATTATGCCAAAGGGGAGAAAAATATAACTATGAGAAAAGACAGGTTTAAAATAACTATTATTGGATTCCAACATTAAGGGGGAGCTACGCCAAGCACATATTAGATATGAATGTAAGCCTCTTACTTTGTGAATTTCAATTATTTCTGTACTGATGCTTTTCTCTATGATAGTTTGTCATCATCAAAAAGGGGGAGAATGTGTTTGCTACGCAACAATGAAGATGTATTTTGATGATAACAAACATGAGGATGATGAGAAGACTAAGTCCAAGTATTTAAAGATTAGCTTTAGGACTTAAGATCTATCATGTATGGAGCTGTTAGTTAAATATCTCAAATGATCAAAGATTACCTAAACTAAAGGTTTTTAAAAGATCAAATGTTTTAAAAGTTAAAAACAAGCATTTCGAAGCTTTTTGGAAAGGATTTTGAACTGTTTTTAACCGAGGTATTCGAATACCTCAATTTGGTATTCGAATAACTGATTCGTAAACTGCTTTTTTTTCTTTGTCAAAGCAGAGGCATTCGAATACCCCATATGGTATTCGAATACCCGATTCAGAATGAACCATTTTTAAATGAGGCATTCGAATACCCCATATAGTATTCGAATACCACCTTTCGAAATATGCCTTATTTTAATGAGGTATTCGAATACCCTTTGGGTATTCGAATAACTCCAACTTAAACAGGTTTCGAAAGAATTTTTGACAGGGTATTCGAATACCTCCTTCGAGCATTCGAATACCCCACGAGAAACAGAGCTACGTTTTAAACAGATACGAAAAATCGAAAGTTTTCAATGCCATTAATTGCTCCCAACGGCCATATTCTTCCACGAGCTCTATAAATAGAGGCCTGGGACTTCTCTCGAAAACTCCCTTGACATTGTGATAATTTTTGCTTGCTTGAAAACGTGCTCTACCTTATTCTCTCTTTGTTTTCTCGAACTTATAATTGCTTAACTCTTGAGATATTTGAGAAACAGCTCCTTAGTGCTTCAATTTGTATTTATCTACTCTTAGCGAGAGTTTCACTTCATCTCTATATCTATTTACGTGTATTGAGGGTGAGGTATCCCCAAGAATTGTATAAGGGTGAGGTATCCCTTTTGTTTATTTGAGGCTTGAGCACAAGGGTAGAGTTTCCTGTGTGTGAAAAGTGCTCCGTCTTGTAAAGGTTGCAAGCACCTGTTGTTTAAGCTTGTCTTGAATAGTGAAAAATCTCGAACGGTGTTTCGGAGACGGACGTAGGCCACAAGTGGTTGGTGGTCGAACCAGGATAAATACTGTGCCTGTTTTTCTTCCCTTATTCCTTTTTTATTTTATGCACTTTATGTATTAATTCCTGCAATTTATTTATTATTTGCTCTTTCTTTTTCTCATCTCATCCGTATTCTTTAATAATTATATTGAGCAAAATTTATTTGTTTAAAGTGTTTGCAAAAGTTTTTGTTACTCAATTCACCCCCCTCTCTTAGTCTTGGAAGCCACTTGGTAACACATGCCTAAAGGATTAAATTGACTATAGATAACTATTTTCTAAAATGATTTAATGAACTTAGACTATAGAATACATTTGATATGATTTAAAAGGTGAAAGACATTTTGGAGATCAAATGCAAAAGTTTTATAAAATTCGCCAACATGCCACTATAGGAATTCATGATTTTAAAAACTTGTTTCTAAACCTTTTTCAATTAAAAGAAACAATACAAGTTAAGAAGAAATTTTCTATAATGATTTATGAAGGAACCAATTGATTAGAAGTAAGTCTAAAGGGTTAAAATTCATAATTTTATCATTAGGAAGGAAATACAGTAATGTTAAGAAATTTTCTAACATATAGCTCACTTTTGGTTTTGAAGCATGTTAGAGATTTCAAAAAGAATTAAATAATATGGTTAAAAGATTAGGTAAATAGAAATTTTATGGAAAATTTAGAAAATCATTATTATAAATTTATAAACAAAATGCTGTCAATTTTTAGTAAAAATTGAACCTATAGGATAGTCAAAATATCCTAATGACAGTATACGGTATGAAAAATTATTCTACGTAGTTTAAATGTACTAAATATTATTTCTATCTGTTTAAACAAGTAATTTTAAAGGCATTCAAATAAGAAAATGATTTAAAAATCCTACGCGATTGAGAAAACGTATTAAAAATGCTACGCGATTTTAAAAACAGAAAAATAATCTTTACCCGATTTTTAAACGTTTGTAAAAACGACGAGATTTCAAAAACGCGATAAAATTTCTACGCGATTGACCGTTCTGAAGTATTTATTTTTCGCTGTCGGGAAAATGTGAACCCGTACAGGTTTTTGAGGTTGTTTCGCTGTCGGGAAAAAGTGAACCCGTACAGGCTTTCTGCCATTGAGGGTATATTTTTATCTTGAGGGCATTTTCATAATTTCATATATTTGGAATTATGTTCTGTCTTTATGCCAATTTTTGGTGTTTTGGGTTGACGAGACGAATCACATCGTGTTGTCGATGCGATAAGTGTAGTGTAGTTTATTGTTCTAATAAACTTGGAGACTTTAGTGTACGGGATCCCACATGTGGACAGTTGGTAGCTCCATTGGTGGTAAACCGATAGCACACTAATGTACTCGACATTCACTATATTTAATCGAGGTTTGTAAAGTCTAGTAGTACATTGCCTATAGTGCCACAACGGGAGATCGTGAACTATACTACGCCTGGATGGTGGATTCCAGTGTCGTAGGCTATTGACGCAACGTGTGATCGCGTAATAGTTGGTTGGGCAGCCGTGGTACTAATAGATTTTGCAAGTCATTCTCTCTGATATCTGTTTGGGTTTAGCTCCATGGAGTAGGGTTGTGTTTTGGTGTATTTGAGTATATCTTGGATCATATTCCATTTTTCTCTATTTATCTTTATCCGGTAACATCTTGGATGTTTTTACATTTTCTCTATTTGTATTTATCTCGATAATTTTTATGTTAGTTGTCTATTTCTTATCTTAGTTTATCCGTGAAATTGATTTATCTGTGTGAATTTCTTTATTTGTGTTATATCCGTGATGTTCGAAACACTAGGATATTTAATATGTATTCTTGTTATAGCTTACTCGTATTGTATGAACTTGTGTAGTAGTTATGTGTCGTCTTCTTATTTGCCATGTTGCGATGATTTTATGTTGTCTTACCTCTTTATTGTATGTGTCTATTGTCTATTTATTTTATGCGGTAAAGAGTTTGAAGAGGAAGAAGAGGAACAACCTCTTGAGATCGTGTACCCGAGGAAGAGGGAGATCGGCGACCGACGATCGGTTTACGAGCAAGAACCATCCGATCATCCATACCCTCTGGATTGATTGTGTGGGGGATGGCGACGCCTTTGCATTTTTGGGATTCGTAGAGCTGGTATTCCATGGAGGTGATCTCGGCTTGGCATTTACGAGGAGATCGTGCTTCATTACCTATCTTTGGACGTATAACCGTGATTCTACGTCATCGCTTGATGGAGATCCGATTTCGACGACGACGCTTTTTCTCGCACTTAGAGTTACCCTTATCCATTAGGCGTTATTGGGGTGCTTTGAAAACCCCGAGCCTAGTGAGATAAGCATCGTGTCGACCGCGCGATCCCGTTATCGCCGTGTGTCGAGACATCGTGATATTTATCTCCTAATGATCATTTTCACACCGAGAGTGATCCATCGAGAGGAGTAGATAATCATGATGTTTTTTTTTTTTTTTCGGCGCGTCGTCGTATTGTACGTATATATTAACTCTTTTATTGCCTTCTTTGCTTTTTTTTGTTTAAATAGTTGTAGTCTTAGTTGTAAATTATATGTACAGTTTATAACTTAACCATATGTATATTATTAGTGATGATGTTTTTTTTTTTTATTTCGTATTTTTCGTATTATCTTTTTAGTACATACTTGATCTATCGGGAATTATTTTACAACCCGTAATAATTTTAACAAATATTCCACAACTTGGGTAGATTTTATTTCTATTTATTTTATTTTCTTTTATGTGTGACATCCTCCAAAGGGGTGTTACATTAGTTGAATATCGAGCCCAAGTTAGAGTCTTTTGGGGTTGTGGTTGGGTCTGTTTTTTTGTTTGTCTTTGTGTGATTCTCTGTGATCTTTGTGATTTATATCCTTTTGGAAATATCTTAAAGGATGTATCGACTTTGTTTTGTTATGTTTGAAGAAAGGAGATGGCTGGTAGAGGCAGGGACGTGCTAACGTGAATCGAGATGAGGATCCGATGTTGGTTCTTCTTGAGGCTATGCGGCGGATGGTGAAGTGATTACTCGACAAAATTTGAGAGCGACCAACAACAGAAGATGCTACGGTGATGCCCTAAATTTATCCGAATTTAGGCGTCATAATCCGCCACAATTTAGAGGCGAGGTGGATCCTGAGAAAGCGAGTCGGTGGATGCAAGATTTAGAGAGAATATTTGAGGGGATGAGATGTACGGATGAAAAGAAAGTGACTTATGTTGTTTTCATCTTGTGAGAGGAGATGCGAGAACATTGGTGGAGAGGAATCCGCCGAGTGTTGCAAGTTTGAAGGGACTGAGATCACACAGGGAAGTATTTTCTAATACTTTTCTGGATAAATATTTTCCTGCGAGTGCTAGGCATGCCAAGGAAATGGAATTTCTTGGTTTGCGACAGGGGAATATGACGGTGAATGAGTATGCCACAAAATTTGAGAGTTTGTCTCAATTCTCAGATTATGCTCAAACACGACAAGATGATGTGTGGAGATGCAGGAAGTTTGAATCAGGTTTAAGGGTGGAACTGAAACGAGGAGTGGTATCTTTGAGGATGACTCAGTTTCATGCGTTGGTGGATGCGTGTGCTCGACTTGAAGAGTTAGAGCCATCTAGAGATCAAAGAAATCGGAATTTTGGACCGACAAGGTTCCAGAGAGGTGGAGGTAGTAATGTCAATCGATTTCAGCGTAAGCCGTATACCAGGCCAACAGGAAGTCAATCTCAGCGACCATCTGTTAGTGGAAGTGCAAGTGGTAGTGGAGCTGGACAGAGGGTGGCGTTTACGCCAACGTGTTTTAAGTGCGGGAAGAAAGGTCATATTTCTCCCGAGTGTACAGTTAAAGGTGCAGTTTGTTTCAATTGTAAACAACCTGGGCACATAGCAAAGGATTGTCCACACCGGAGAGAAAACCGTCATTCGGTATGTTAAAGCTAATCAGCAAAAATGTGGAAGTACTCAACCGAGATCTGGAGGACGAGTGTATACAATGGTGGGATCTGAGATTTCTAAGTCTGATGATCTTATTCAGGGAGAAGGAGACATTGGAGGTAATCTTCTGACTGTCTTGTATGACTCGGGTGCTACACACTCGTTTATTGCATATGATTGTGTGGAAAGGTTGAAGTTGCCTATGTCTTCTCTGAATGTTATGTTGAATGTATCTACACCAACTGCTAAACCTGTAGTTACTTCTAAGGTCTGTTTGGATTGTCCTATTGTTGTGAAGGGCCGTTTGTTTTTGGTTGATTTGATTTGTTTGCCTCTTATTGAGATAGATGTAATCTTAGGGATGGACTGGTTATGTTCTAACCATATCCTCATAGATTGTGCAAAGAAAACTATAGTTTTTCCTAAGGAAGAAGAGTCTGGATTCTTAACTGCTGTTAAGGTCAAGTCTTTACTGAGAGAGGGAGCACAGGGATATCTGGTATTGTCTTCTCTAGAAGTTAAGAATGAGAAGGATGTGAATACTATTCCTGTTGTCAACGATTTTCCGGACGTTTTTCCTGAAGATGTACCTGCTTTACCGCCTGAGCGGGAGATCGAGTTCTCAATTGATTTAGTACCGGGAACAGGTCCTATCTCAATTGCACCATATCGTATGTCGCCAGTAGAGTTGGAGGAGCTGAAAAAGCAATTGGTGGAACTGTTGGAGAAAGAATTTGTACGACCTAGTGTTTCCCCATGGGGTGCACCAAGTACTTTTGGTCAAAAAGAAGGATGGAACGTCACGACTTTGTGTGGACTATCGGCAACTGAACAAGGTGACTGTCAAGAATAAATATCCGCTTCCAAGAATCGACGATTTGATGGATCAATTGAGAGGAGCTGTGATATTTTCCAAGATAGATCTACGATCAGGTTATCACCAGATTCGTGTAAAAGGGGAAGACGTGTCGAAAACTGCTTTTCGAACTCGTTATGGACATTATGAGTATCAGGTAATGCCATTCGGGGTGACGAATGCTCCTGCTATATTTATGGATTATATGAACAGAATATTTCGTCCATATCTAGAGATTTGTCGTTGTCTTTATCGATGACATTCGATCTATTCTAGATCGAAGGAAGAGCATCTTTGAACATCTAAGTGTTATTCTTCGATTTTGAGGGAGAAACAGGTTGTATGCGAAGTGGTCTAAGTGTGAGTTCGGTTGGAAGAAGTTCAATTTCTTGGTCACGTGATTTCTAAAGAAGGTATAGCGGTGGACCCATCGAAAGTGGAGACTGTTTTGCAGTGGGAGAGACCTAAGACAGTAACAGAAGTTCGAAGTTTTGTTGGACTTGCTTGGTTATTATCGGAGATTTATTGAAGGTTTTTCCAAGATTGGGACCGCTTACACAACTTACGAGGAAAAGTCAAGCTTTCGAATGGACGGAGGAACGTGAAGCTAGCTTTCAAGAGTTGAAGAAAAGGTTAACAACTGCGCCGGTGTTGATCCTACCAGATTCGACAAAATCTTTCGATGTGTATTGTGACGCTTCTTATCAAGGACTAGGATGCGTGTTGATGCAAGACCGGAATGTGGTGGCGTATGCTTCTCGACAATTGAAGGTTCATGAAAAGAATTATCCTACGCATGATTTAGAATTGGCTGCGGTAGTTTTTGCTTTGAAGATATGGAGACACTTTCTCTATGGAGCAACGTTCAACATTTTCAGTGATCACAAGAGTTTGAAGTACTTGTACGACCAGAAGGAGCTGAATATGAGGCAGCGAAGGTGGTTGGAATTTCTGAACGATTACGATTTTCAACTTTTATACCATCCTGGTAAGGCGAATGTCGTGGCCGATGCTTTAAGCAGGAAAATTATTAGTGTTTCTGCTCTAATGATCAAGGAAAAGGAACTCATTGAACAGTTTAGAGATGAGTGGTCATTTGTTGAGTTGAAACCGGGGAAGATCTGTATTAGCATGGTTACTATCTCGAGTGAGCTGATGGAAGACATAAAAGAAAAGCAAAATGCCGATAAATTTTTGCAAGGAATAAGGGAGCAAATAAAACAAGGCGAGACACTAGAGTTCAAGGAAGGAACTGATGGAATTCTGAGATTTCGGGGTAGAGTCTGTGTTCCTCGTAATCGAGAGTTGAGAAGATATATTGTGAAACATGCCCATACTAGTCTATTGAGTATGCATCCAGGCATAACAAAGATGTATCAAGACTTGAAGAAGTTATTCTGGTGGCATGGAATGAAGGGTGATGTTGTTAGATGCGTGTCAACTTGCCTAGTTTGTCAAAAATCGAAAGTTGAACACCAAAGACCAGCTGGGATGTTGCAACCATTATCGATTCCAGAATGGAAATGGGACAGCATTTCTATGGATTTCGTTACTGGTTTGCCAAAGACAAGGAGAGGTCATGACGCAATATGGGTTATAGTCGATAGACTTACGAAATCGGCTCATTTCTTACCGATCAATATCAAATATTCATTGGAAAGATTAACCCAGTTGTACATTAGTGAAATTGTCAGACTACATGGTATACCGACAAGTATAATTTCTGACAGAGATCCGAGGTTTACGTCAAGATTTTGGCGAAGTCTGCAAGAAGCTATGGGAACTAAGTTACGACGAGTTCAGCGTATCATCCGCATGACGGTCAGACCGAAAGAACTATACAGTCTTTGGAGGATTTATTGCGTGCTTGTGTTTTAGAACAACGGGGAAGTTGGGATGAATTTTTATCTTTGATAGAATTCACCTACAACAATAGTTTTCACGCAAGCATCGGAATGGCACCTTATGAAGCATTGTATGGAAGACGATGTCGAACGCCGTTATCTTTGGTATCAAGATGGAGAGAGTATGACTGTTGGACCGGAGCTTGTACAACAAACTACGGATAAAGTCAAGATGATACAAGAGAAGATGAGGACGACGCAAAGCAGACAAAAGAGTTACGCGGATAAGCGAAGGCGACCTCTTGAATTTGAGGAGGGTGAGCATGTGTTTATGAGAGTTACTCCTACGGCGGGTGTCGGAAGAGTAATTAAGTCTAAGAAGCTTACTCCTAAATTCATTGGACCATATCGGATTATCCGACGTATAGGTCCCGTAGCATATCGATTGCTTTGCCGCCGTTTTTATCCAATTTGCATGACGTGTTTCATGTGTCTCGATTCGGAAGTATATGCCAGACCGACATGTTATACGGTCGGATGACGTACGATTAAAGGAGAATTTGACTTACGAAACTTTACCTGTCAGGATAGAGGACAGAAAGGTAAAGCAACTTCGAGGGAAGATGATCGAGTTGGTGAAAGTCATATGGAATGATGTGACGGGTGAGGCTACTTGGGAACTGGAAGGTAAAATGAAGGATCAGTATCCTCATTTGTTTGGATGAACATCGAATTTCGAGGACGAAATTTTTATTTGTTGGGGAGAGTTGTAACGCCCCAATTTTTAGAAAATATTCTCGAATGTCTTGTTTTACTTTTTCATGCTTTTGTATGAATGACCGTTGTGTGTCCCTATTTTTCTGTTCTCGATTTACGTATGAAAACAACTACGATAATACTGAGGTTCAAATTTTATTTGATCGTTTTACGTAGTTTGCTTGAGACGGTAAAATAAAAATTTTTACGAACTCTTGTATTAATTTTTTCGAAAGATATACTGACTAAATAATCTTCTTGGATATTTTATTTGAACGTTTTGGACGATTACCTACGTTGTGGGAAAAAAACGGGAAAATGACCGTTACGTCCCGACGTCTTGTTTTCTCTGTTTTTGTCTGTTTTTAATTGTTTTCTTCTTGATTTAATGCCGAAAATACTGTATGCTGTGATTTTATATGGACTTTTTGTGCGATTTGCTCAGAAGGCGGGAAAATAATATTTTCCGGCCGGGGAAAATCTTATTTTATTATTTAGAATTGGGGGATCTTACTTAACTTGATTCTAAATGAGACTAAAAATAATCTTTTAATTTTTAGGATTTAAGCTGTCAAATAAAATAATTTTATATTATTATAATATTATTTTATTAGTCGGTATGTTTTAGTGACATGATGGACCCGGAAATATTTTGCGGGACCCACAATTAGCAAAACAGTTAGATCGGTAGCTTAATTAATCACCGTAAAATTTGTAGAACTTTCGAAACAGTGACTCGACTAGTGACTCACAGAGCATTTATTACGCGGTGTGACTAAGCCATGTGAGTCACCAGGAACCAACCAATGAGAAGTAGGCTTGCTCACCAAGGCTTAATCTTAGCCTTTGATTCATCCAATGGCTTGGATGAAGCCAAGCAAGGTGCCCACCTTGCACCCCACTTGAAGTCCACGGCCAAGAGGCCTTTGGTGACCAAAAGATCACTTTGTCTTCATCACTTTTCTCTCTTCTCTCTCATCAAGAACCCTAGCCACCATTCTTGCCCATTTTCTCCACCATATTCGGCCAAGCTTGTTTCCTAACACTCCAACCATCCAAAAATTTTTCTAACCAAGTTTCCTTAATCTAAACACCATTCTAAGAACCTTTGTAGTTGGGAGTTTCTTCAAATTCTTCCATCTAAAGCTTGGAAACCAACCTTGGAAGTTTTACCTAGAAGGTGAAATTTCATACTTTTCTTTTCTCTCTTCTTTTTCAAAGTTCTAAGCCATGATTTTTCCATGGTTTAGCTTCTTTTCATGGTTAGTAACATGTAGGTTTTGTTTGAGATTTTTAGGTGTTTGGTGGAGTGAAAACCGTGACCTAAGGAGGTGAGAAAGCAAGTTTTTGTCTTCATTTAAGGTAAGAGGAAGACAATTCTTATCATCCCTTGATGGTGGTAAGAAGATGAGTTGTTTGTAGAATCCATAAGGATTCGGTGGTGGTGTGTTTATTGATGTGTATTTGTTAATTTTTGTGGTTGCTAGTAGCTTAAGTGTTATGTGTTAGTAGCTTTCTTATTTGGTAATTGTAATAATCTTGCATGTCTAATAGCTTTTGATTGTATGTCTATAAGCTTTAAATTAGGTTTATGTGTTAGAAATATTTTGCATGTGTTAGAAATATTTTGCATGTGTTAGGGATATAAATGCATGTGTTAGAATTGTATGATAAGGTTTAGGATGTGAATAACATGTGTAAGTTTGCATGAGTGTTCCAAAGAACACAATCCAATAGCTCACGGCAATGACAAGTTTGGAGGACCAAAATGTTCTCTTGATTTTTCCTAAAGTGTAGCTTAATTAACCTAGGAGAATCAAGAAAGTTTCTAATTGATTTGATCAAAGAAAAATGCATTTAGAAATCAAATGGTACAAACTTAGTATTTTGGGCCAACATGCCTAAAGGATTAAATTGACTATAGATAACTATTTTCTAAAATGATTTAATGAACTTAGACTATAGAATACATTTGATATGATTTAAAAGGTGAAAGACATTTTGGAGATCAAATGCAAAAGTTTTATAAAATTCGGCCAACATGCCACTATAGGAATTCATGATTTTAAAAACTTGTTTCTAAACCTTTTTCAATTAAAAAGAAACAATACAAGTTAAGAAGAAATTTTCTATAATGATTTATGAAGGAACCAATTGATTAGAAGTAAGTCTAAAGGGTTAAAATTCATAATTTTATCATTAGGAAGGAAATACAGTAATGTTAAGAAATTTTCTAACATATAGCTCACTTTTGGTTTTGAAGCATGTTAGAGATTTCAAAAAGAATTAAATAATATGGTTAAAAGATTAGGTAAATAGAAATTTTATGGAAAATTTAGAAAATTATTATTATAAATTTATAAACAAAATGCTGTCAATTTTTAGTAAAAATTGAACCTATAGGATAGTCAAAATATCCTAATGACAGTATACGGTATGAAAAATTATTCTACGTAGTTTAAATGTAC
Source organism: Ormosia emarginata (assembly GCA_029884605.1). Taxonomy (NCBI): domain Eukaryota; kingdom Viridiplantae; phylum Streptophyta; class Magnoliopsida; order Fabales; family Fabaceae; genus Ormosia; species Ormosia emarginata. The sequence goes on along the minus strand of JAQQTP010000056.1, from coordinate 3,909,288 downwards.
TAAATATTATTTCTATCTGTTTAAACAGTAATTTTAAAGGCATTCAAATAAGAAAATGATTTAAAATCCTACGCGATTGAGAAAACGTATTAAAAATGCTACGCGATTTTAAAAACAGAAAAATAATCTTTACCCCGATTTTTAAACGTTTGTAAAAACGACGAGATTTCAAAAACGCGATAAAATTTCTACGCGATTGACCGTTACCGTATTTATTTTTCGCTTTGTCGGGAAAATGTGAACCCGTCTGAGTTTTTGAGGTTGTTTATTTGTCGGAAAAAGTGAACCGTCTGAGGCTTTACGCCATTGAGGGTATATTTTTATCTTGAGGGCATTTTCATAATTTCATATATTTGGAATTATGTTACTGTCTTTATGCCAATTTTTGGTGTTTTGGGTTGACGAGACGAATCACATCGTGTTGTCGATGCGATAAGTGTAGTGTAGTTTATTGTTCTAATAAACTTGGAGACTTTAGTGTACGGGATCCCACGTGTGACGAGTTGGTAGCTCATTTGGGCCGTGGTAAACCGATAGCACACTAATGTACTCGACATTCACTATATTTAATCGAGGTTTGTAAAGTCTAGTAGTACATTGCCTATAGTGCCACAACGGAGATCGTGAACTATACTACGCTGGATGGTGGATTCCCGGTGTCGTAGGCTATTGACGCAACGATGTGATCGCGTAATAGTTGGTTGGGCAGCCGTGGTACTAATAGATTTTGCAAGTCATTCTCTCTGATATCTGTTTGGGTTTAGCTCCATGGAGTAGGGTTGTGTTTTGGTGTATTTGAGTATATCTTGGATCATATTCCATTTTTCTCTATTTATCTTTATCTGGTAACATCTTGGATGTTTTTACATTTTCTCTATTTGTATTTATCTGATAATTTTTATGTTAGTTGTCTATTTCTTATCTTAGTTTATCTGTGAAATTGATTTATCGTGTGAATTTCTTTATTTGTGTTATATCGTGATGTTACGAAACACTAGGATATTTAATATGTATTCTTGTTATAGCTTACTCGTATTGTATGAACGTGTAGTAGTTATGTGTCGTCTTCTTATTTGCCATGTTGCGATGATTTTATGTTGTCTTACCTCTTTATTGTATGTGTCTATTGTCTATTTATTTTATGCGGTAAAGAGTTTGAAGAGGAAGAAGAGGAACAACCTCTTGAGATCGTGTACCACGAGGAAGAGGGAGATCGACAATGACCGGCCGATCGGTTTTACGAGCAAGAACCATCCGATCATCCATACCCTCTGGATTGATTGTGTGGGGGATGGCGACGCCTTTGCATTTTTGGGATTCGTAGAGCTGGTATTCCATGGAGGTGATCGGCTTGGCATTTACGAGGATATCGTGCTTCATTACCTATCTTTGGACGTATGACCGTGATTCTACGTCATCGGTTTGATGGAGATCCGATTTCGACGACGACGCTTTTACTCGCACTTAGAGTTACCCTTATCCATTAGGCGTTATTGGGGTCTTGAAAACCACGAGCCTAGTGAGATAAGCATCGTGTCGGCGCGATCCCGTTATCGCCGTGTGTCGAGACATCAGGGATATTTATCTCCTAATGATCATTTTCACACCGAGAGTGATCCATCGAGAGAGTAGATAATCATGATGTTTTTTTTGGCGCGTCGGCGTATGTACGTATATATTAACTCTTTTATTGCCTTCTTTCTTGTTTTTGTTTAAATAGTTGTAGTCTTAGTTGTAAATTATATGTACAGTTTATAACTTAACCATATGTATATTATTAGTGATGATGTTTTTTTTTATTTCGTATTTTTCGTATTATCTTTTTTTAGTACATACTTGATCTATCGGGAATTATTTTACAACCCGTAATAATTTTAACAAATATTCCACAACTTGGGTAGATTTTATTTCTATTTATTTTATTTTCTTTTATGTGTGACATCCTCCAAAGGGGTGTTACATTAGTTAATATCGAGCCCAGTTAGAGTCTTTTGGGGTTGTGGTTGGAGTCTGTTTTTTGTTTGTCTTTGTGTGATTCTCTGTGATCTTTGTGATTTATATCCTTTTGGAAATATCTTAAAGGATGTATCGACTTTGTTTTGTTATGTTTGAAGAAAGGAGATGGTGGTAGAGGCGGAGGACGTGCTAACGTGAATCGAGATGAGGATCCGATGTTGGTTCTTCTTTGAGGCTATGCGGCAGATGGCTGAAGTGATTACTCAGCAAAATTTGAGAGCGACCAACAGCAAGATGCTACAGCTGATGCCCTAAATTTATCTGAATTTAGGCGTCATAATCCGCCACAATTTAGAGGCGAGGTGGATCCGGAGAAAGCGAGTCAGTGGATGCAAGATTTAGAGAGAATATTTGAGGGGATGAGATGTACAGATGAAAAGAAAGTGACTTATGCTGTTTTCATGCTTTGAGAGGAGATGCGAGACATTGGTGGAGAGGAATCCGCCGAGTGTTGCAAGTGAAGGGACCGAGATCACACAGGGAAGTATTTTCTAATACTTTTCTGGATAAATATTTTCTGCGAGTGCTAGGCATGCCAAGGAAATGGAATTTCTTGGTTTGCGACGAGGGGAATATGACGGTGAATGAGTATGCCACAAAATTTGAGAGTTTGTCTCAATTCTCGGATTATGCTCAAACACGACAAGATGATGTGTGGAGATGCGGGAAGTTTGAATCGGGTTTAAGGGTGGGCGAAACGAGGAGTGGTATCTTTGAGGATGACTCGGTTTCATGCGTTGGTGGATGCGTGTGCTCGACTTGAAGAGTTAGAGCCATCTAGAGATCAAAGAAATCGGAATTTTGGACCGACAAGGTTCCCGAGAGAGGTGGAGGTAGTAATGTCAATCGATTTCGGCGTAAGCGTATACCGGGCCAACGAAGTCAATCTCGGCGACCATCGGTTGGTGGAAGTGCAAGTGGTAGTGGAGCTGGACGGAGGGTGGCGTTTACGCCAACGTGTTTTAAGTGCGGGAAGAAAGGTCATATTTCTCCCGAGTGTACAGTTAAAGGTGCAGTTTGTTTCAATTGTAAACAACCAGGGCACATAGCAAAGGATTGTCCACAGCCGGAGAGAAAACCTGCTGTTCGGTATGTTAAAGCTAATCAGCAAAAATCTGGAAGTACTCAACCGAGATCTGGAGGACGAGTGTATACAATGGTGGGATCTGAGATTTCTAAGTCTGATGATCTTATTCAGGGAGAAGGAGACATTGGAGGTAATCTTCTCGTCTTGTATGACTCGGGTGCTACACACTCTTTTATTGCATATGATTGTGTGGAAAGGTTGAAGTTGCCTATGTCTTCTCTGAATGTTATGTTGAATGTATCTACACCAACTGCTAAACCTGTAGTTACTTCTAAGGTCTGTTTGGATTGTCCTATTGTTGTGAAGGGCCGTTTGTTTTTGGTTGATTTGATTTGTTTGCCTCTTATTGAGATAGATGTAATCTTAGGGATGGACTGGTTATGTTCTAACCATATCCTCATAGATTGTGCAAAGAAAACTATAGTTTTTCCTAAGGAAGAAGAGTCTGGATTCTTAGCTGGCACTTTGTTAAGGTCAAGTCTTTACCGAGAGAGGGAGCACGAGGGATATACGGTATTGTCTTCTCTAGAAGTTAAGAATGAGAAGGATGTGAATACTATTCTGTTGTCAACGATTTTCCGGACGTTTTCTGAAGATGTACACTGCTTTCTGCTTTGAGCGGGAGATCGAGTTCTCAATTGATTTAGTACTGAGGAACAGGTCCTATCTCAATGCACCATATCGTATGTCGCCAGTAGAGTTGGAGGAGCTGAAAAAGCAATTGGTGGAACTGTTGGAGAAAGAATTTGTACGACCTAGTGTTTCCCCATGGGGTGCACCAGTACTTTTGGTCAAAAAGAAGGATGGAACGTCACGACTTTGTGTGGACTATCGGCAATTGAACAAGGTGACTATCAAGAATAAATATCCGCTTCCAAGAATCGACGATTTGATGGATCAATTGAGAGGAGCTGTGATATTTTCCAAGATAGATCTACGATCAGGTTATCACCAGATTCGTGTAAAGGGGAAGACGTGTCGAAAACTTTTTTCGAACTCGTTATGGACATTATGAGTATCAGGTAATGCCATTCGGGGTGACGAATGCTCCTGCTATATTTATGGATTATATGAACAGAATATTTCGTCCATATCTAGACAGATTTGTCGTTGTCTTTATCGATGACATTCGATCTATTCTAGATCGAAGGAAAAGCAATTTGAACATCTAAGTGTTATTCTTCAGATTTTGAGGGAGAAACAGTTGTATGCGAAGTGGTCTAAGTGTGAGTTCTGGTTGGAAGAAGTTCAATTTCTTGGTCACGTGATTTCTAAAGAAGGTATAGCGGTGGACCCATCGAAAGTGGAGACTGTTTTGCAGTGGGAGAGACCTAAGACAGTAACAGAAGTTCGAAGTTTTGTTGGACTTGCTGGTTATTATCGGAGATTTATTGAAGGTTTTTCCAAGATTGCTGGACCGCTTACACAACTTACGAGGAAAAGTCAAGCTTTCGAATGGACAGAGGAACGTGAAGCTAGCTTTCAAGAGTTGAAGAAAAGGTTAACAACTGCGCCGGTGTTGATCCTACCAGATTCGACAAAATCTTTCGATGTGTATTGTGACGCTTCTTATCAAGGACTAGGATGCGTGTTGATGCAAGACCGGAATGTGGTGGCGTATGCTTCTCGACAATTGAAGGTTCATGAAAAGAATTATCCTACGCATGATTTAGAATTGGCTGCGGTAGTTTTTGCTTTGAAGATATGGAGACACTTTCTCATGGAGCAACGTTCAACATTTTCGGTGATCACAAGAGTTTGAAGTACTTGTACGACGAAGGAGCTGAATATGAGGCAGCGAAGGTGGTTGGAATTTACGAACGATTACGATTTTCAACTTTTATACCATCCTGGTAAGGCGAATGTCGTGGCCGATGCTTTAGCGGGAAAATTATTAGTGTTTACGCTCTAATGATCAAGGAAAAGGAACTCATTGAACAGTTTAGAGATGAGTGGTCATTTGTTGAGTTGAAACCGGGAAGATCTGTATTAGCATGGTTACTATCTCGAGTGAGTGATGGAAGACATAAAAGAAAAGCAAAATGCCGATAAATTTTTGCAAGGAATAAGGGAGCAAATAAAACAAGGCGAGACACTAGAGTTCAAGGAAGGAACGATGGAATTACGAGATTTCGGGGTAGAGTCTGTGTTCCTCGTGTCGAGAGTTGAGAAGATATATTGTGAAACATGCCCATACTAGTCTATTGAGTATGCATCCAGGCATAACAAAGATGTATCAAGACTTGAAGAAGTTATTCTGGTGGCATGGAATGAAGGGTGATGTTGTTAGATGCGTGTCAACTTGCCTAGTTTGTCAAAAATCGAAAGTTGAACACCAAAGACCAGCTGGGATGTTGCAACCATTATCGATTCCAGAATGGAAATGGGACAGCATTTCTATGGATTTCGTTACTGGTTTGCCAAAGACAAGGAGAGGTCATGACGCAATATGGGTTATAGTCGATAGACTTACGAAATCGGCTCATTTCTTACCGATCAATATCAAATATTCATTGGAAAGATTAACCCAGTTGTACATTAGTGAAATTGTCAGACTACATGGTATACCGACAAGTATAATTTCGACGTGATCCGAGGTTTACGTCAAGATTTTGGCGAAGTCTGCAAGAAGCTATGGGAACTAAGTTACGGCGAGTTCGGCGTATCATCCATGCAGACGACGGTCGACCGAAAGAACTATACGATCTTTGGAGGATTTATTGCGTGCTTGTGTTTTAGAACAACGGGGAAGTTGGGATGAATTTTTATCTTTGATAGAATTCACCTACAACAATAGTTTTCACGCAAGCATCGGAATGGCACCTTATGAAGCATTGTATGGAAGACGATGTCGAAGCCGTTATCTTGGTATCAAGATGGAGAGAGTATGGTTTGTTGGACCGGAGCTTGTACAACAAACTACGGATAAAGTCAAGATGATACAAGAGAAGATGAGGACGACGCCAAAGCGGACAAAGAGTTACGCGGATAGCGAAGGCGACCTCTTGAATTTGAGGAGGGTGAGCATGTGTTTCGAGAGTTACTCCTACGGCGGGTGTCGGAAGAGTAATTAAGTCTAAGAAGCTTACTCCTAAATTCATTGGACCATATCGGATTATCCGACGTATAGGTCTGTAGCATATCAGTTGCTTTGCCGCCGTTTTATCCAATTTGCATGACGTGTTTCATGTGTCTCGATTACTGGAAGTATATGCCGGATCAGACACATGTTATACGGTCGGATGACGTACTGATTAAAGGAGAATTTGACTTACGAAACTTTACATCGGGATAGAGGACGAGAAAGGTAAAGCGACTTCGAGGAAGATGATCGAGTTGGTGAAAGTCATATGGAATGATGTGACGGTGAGGCTACTTGGGAACTGGAAGGTAAAATGAAGGATCGGTATCCTCGTTTGTTTGGATGAACATCGAATTTCGAGGACGAAATTTTTATTTGTTGGGGAGAGTTGTAACGCCCCAATTTTTTAGAAAATATTACGATGTCTTGTTTTACATTTTTCATGCTTTTGTATGAATGACCGTTGTGTCCCTATTTTTACGTTCTCGATTTTGTATGAAAACAACTACGATAATACTGAGGTTCAAATTTTATTTGATCGTTTTACGTAGTTTGCTTGAGACGGTAAAATAAAAATTTTTACGAACTCTTGTATTAATTTTTCTGAAAGATATACTGACTAAATAATCTTCTTGGATATTTTATTTGAGCGTTTTGGACGATTACCTACGTTGTGGGAAAAAAAGGGAAAATGACCGTTACGTCCGACGTCTTGTTTTCTCTGTTTTTATCTGTTTTTAATTGTTTTCTTCTTGATTTAATGCCGAGAAAATATGTCGTGTGATTTTATATGGACTTTTTGTGCGATTTGCTCGAGCGGGAAAATAATATTTTCCTGGCGGGGGAAAATCTTATTTTATTATTTAGAATTGGGGGATCTTACTTAACTTAGATTCTAAATGAGACTAAAAATAATCTTTTAATTTTTAGGATTTAAGCTTGTCAAATAAAATAATTTTATATTATTATAATATTATTTTATTAGTCGGTATGTTTTAGTGACAGATGGACCGGAAATATTTTGCGGGACCCACATTAGCAAAACGGTTAGATCGGTAGCTTAATTAATCACCGTAAAATTTGTAGAACTTTCCCGAGCAGTGACTCGGCTAGTGACTCGTGAGCATTTATTACGCGGTGTGACTAAGCCATGTGAGTCACCAGGAACCAACCAATGAGAAGTAGGCTTGCTCACCAAGGCTTAATCTTAGCCTTTGATTCATCCAATGGCTTGGATGAAGCCAAACAAGGTGCCCACCTTGCACCCCACTTGAAGTCCACGGCCAAGAGGCCTTTGGTGACCAAAAGATCACTTTGTCTTCATCACTTTTCTCTCTTCTCTCTCATCAAGAACCCTAGCCACCATTCTTGCCCATTTTCTCCACCATATTCGGCCAAGCTTGTTTCCTAACACTCCAACCATCCAAAAATTTTTCTAACCAAGTTTCCTTAATCTAAACACCATTCTAAGAACCTTTGTAGTTGGGAGTTTCTTCAAATTCTTCCATCTAAAGCTTGGAAACCAACCTTGGAAGTTTTACCTAGAAGGTGAAATTTCATACTTTTCTTTTCTCTCTTCTTTTCAAAGTTCTAAGCCATGATTTTTCCATGGTTTAGCTTCTTTTCATGGTTAGTAACATGTAGGTTTTGTTTGAGATTTTTAGGTGTTTGGTGGAGTGAAAACCGTGACCTAAGGAGGTGAGAAAGCAAGTTTTTGTCTTCATTTAAGGTAAGAGGAAGACAATTCTTATCATCCCTTGATGGTGGTAAGAAGATGAGTTGTTTGTAGAATCCATAAGGATTCGGTGGTGGTGTGTTTATTGATGTGTATTTGTTAATTTTTGTGGTTGCTAGTAGCTTAAGTGTTATGTGTTAGTAGCTTTCTTATTTGGTAATTGTAATAATCTTGCATGTCTAATAGCTTTTGATTGTATGTCTATAAGCTTTAAATTAGGTTTATGTGTTAGAAATATTTTGCATGTGTTAGAAATATTTTGCATGTGTTAGGGATATAAATGCATGTGTTAGAATTGTATGATAAGGTTTAGGATGTGAATAACATGTGTAAGTTTGCATGAGTGTTCCAAAGAACACAATCCAATAGCTCACGGCAATGACAAGTTTGGAGGACCAAAATGTTCTCTTGATTTTTCCTAAAGTGTAGCTTAATTAACCTAGGAGAATCAAGAAAGTTTCTAATTGATTTGATCAAAGAAAAATGCATTTAGAAATCAAATGGTACAAACTTAGTATTTTGGGCCAACATGCCTAAAGGATTAAATTGACTATAGATAACTATTTTCTAAAATGATTTAATGAACTTAGACTATAGAATACATTTGATATGATTTAAAAGGTGAAAGACATTTTGGAGATCAAATGCAAAAGTTTTATAAAATTCGGCCAACATGCCACTATAGGAATTCATGATTTTAAAAACTTGTTTCTAAACCTTTTTCAATTAAAAAGAAACAATACAAGTTAAGAAGAAATTTTCTATAATGATTTATGAAGGAACCAATTGATTAGAAGTAAGTCTAAAGGGTTAAAATTCATAATTTTATCATTAGGAAGGAAATACAGTAATGTTAAGAAATTTTCTAACATATAGCTCACTTTTGGTTTTGAAGCATGTTAGAGATTTCAAAAAGAATTAAATAATATGGTTAAAAGATTAGGTAAATAGAAATTTTATGGAAAATTTAGAAAATTATTATTATAAATTTATAAACAAAATCTTTGTCAATTTTTAGTAAAAATTGAACCTATAGGATAGTCAAAATATCCTAATGACGATTATACGGTATGAAAAATTATTCTACGTAGTTTAAATGTACTAAATATTATTTCTATCTGTTTAAACAAGTAATTTTAAAGGCATTCAAATAAGAAAATGATTTAAAAATCCTACGCGATTGAGAAAACGTATTAAAAATGCTACGCGATTTTAAAAACAGAAAAAATAATCTTTACCCGATTTTTAAACGTTTGTAAAAACGACGAGATTTCAAAAACGCGATAAAATTTCTACGCGATTGGCCGTTCTAGTATTTATTTTTATTTGTCGGGAAAATGTGAACCCGTCTGAGGTTTTGAGGTTGTTTATTTGTCGGAAAAAGTGAACCGTCTGAGGCTTTACGCCATTGAGGGTATATTTTTATCTTGAGGGCATTTTCATAATTTCATATATTTGGAATTATGTTACGTCTTTATGCCAATTTTTGGTGTTTTGGGTTGACGAGACGAATCACATCGTGTTGTCGATGCGATAAGTGTAGTGTAGTTTATTGTTCTAATAAACTTGGAGACTTTAGTGTACGGGATCCCACATGTGACGAGTTGGTAGCTCCATTGGCCGTGGTAAACCGATAGCACACTAATGTACTCGACATTCACTATATTTAATCGAGGTTTGTAAAGTCTAGTAGTACATTGCCTATAGTGCCACAACGGGAGGCCTGTGAACTATACTACGCTGGATGGTGGATTCCCGTGTCGTAGGCTATTGACGCAACGTGTGATCGCGTAATAGTTGGTTGGGCAGCCGTGGTACTAATAGATTTTGCAAGTCATTCTCTCTGATATCTGTTTGGGTTTAGCTCCATGGAGTAGGGTTGTGTTTTGGTGTATTTGAGTATATCTTGGATCATATTCCATTTTCTCTATTTATCTTTATCTGGTAACATCTTGGATGTTTTTACATTTTCTCTATTTGTATTTATCGATAATTTTTATGTTAGTTGTCTATTTCTTATCTTAGTTTATCTGTGAAATTGATTTATCGTGTGAATTTCTTTATTTGTGTTATATCGTGATGTTACGAAACACTAGGATATTTAATATGTATTCTTGTTATAGCTTACTCGTATTGTATGAACTGTGTAGTAGTTATGTGTCGTCTTCTTATTTGCCATGTTGCGATGATTTTATGTTGTCTTACCTCTTTATTGTATGTGTCTATTGTCTATTTATTTTATGCGGTAAAGAGTTTGAAGAGGAAGAAGAGGAACAACCTCTTGAGATCGTGTACCACGAGGAAGAGGGAGATCGGCGGACCGACGATCGGTTTACGAGCAAGAACCATCCGATCATCCATACCCTCTGGATTGATTGTGTGGGGGATGGCGGCCTTTGCATTTTGGGATTCGTAGAGCCGGTATTCCATGGAGGTGATCGGCTTGGCATTTACGAGGATATCGTGCTTACATTACCTATCTTTGGACGTATGACCGTGATTCTACGTCATCGGTTTGATGGAGATCCGATTTCGACGACGACGCTTTTTTTACGCACTTAGAGTTACCCTTATCCATTAGGCGTTATTGGGGTCTTGAAAACCACGAGCCTAGTGAGATAAGCATCGTGTCGGCTGCGCGATCCCGTTATCGCCGTGTGTCGAGACATCGAGGATATTTATCTCCTAATGATCATTTTCACACCGAGAGTGATCCATCGAGAGGAGTAGATAATCATGATGTTTTTTTTGGCGCGTCGGCGTATGTACGTATATATTAACTCTTTTATTGCTTTCTTTCTTGTTTTTGTTTAAATAGTTGTAGTCTTAGTTGTAAATTATATGTACGGTTTATAACTTAACCATATGTATATTATTAGTGATGATGTTTTTTTTATTTCGTATTTTTCGTATTATCTTTTTAGTACATACTTGATCTATCGGGAATTATTTTACAACCCGTAATAATTTTAACAAATATTCCACAACTTGGGTAGATTTTATTTCTATTTATTTTATTTTCTTTTATGTGTGACATCCTCCAAAGGGGTGTTACATTAGTTAATATCGAGCCCAGTTAGAGTCTTTTGGGGTTGTGGTTGGAGTCTGTTTTTGTTTGTCTTTGTGTGATTCTCTGTGATCTTTGTGATTTATATCCTTTTGGAAATATCTTAAAGGATGTATCGACTTTGTTTTGTTATGTTTGAAGAAAGGAGATGGGCTGGTAGAGCGGAGGACGTGCTAACGTGAATCGAGATGAGGATCCGATGTTGGTTCTTCTTGAGGCTATGCGGCGATCATGGTGAAGTGATTACTCGACAAAATTTGAGAGCGACCAACACAAGATGCTACGGTGATGCCCTAAATTTATCTGAATTTAGGCGTCATAATCCGCCACAATTTAGAGGCGAGGTGGATCGGAGAAAGCGAGTCGGTGGATGCAAGATTTAGAGAGAATATTTGAGGGGATGAGATGTACGGATGAAAAGAAAGTGACTTATGTTGTTTTCATCTTTGAGAGGAGATGCTGAGAACATTGGTGGAGAGGAATCAATTGAGTGTTGCAAGTGAAGGGACTGAGATCACTTGGGAAGTATTTTCTAATACTTTTACGGATAAATATTTTCTGCGAGTGCTAGGCATGCCAAGGAAATGGAATTTCTTGGTTTGCGACGAGGGGAATATGACGGTGAATGAGTATGCCACAAAATTTGAGAGTTTGTCTCAATTCTCAGATTATGCTCAAACACGACAAGATGATGTGTGGAGATGCAGGAAGTTTGAATCAGGTTTAAGGGTGGAACTGAAACGAGGAGTGGTATCTTTGAGGATGACTCAGTTTCATGCGTTGGTGGATGCGTGTGCTCGACTTGAAGAGTTAGAGCCATCTAGAGATCAAAGAAATCGGAATTTTGGACCGACAAGGTTCCAGAGAGGTGGAGGTAGTAATGTCAATCGATTTCAGCGTAAGCGTATACCAGGCCAACGGAAGTCAATCTCAGCGACCATCTGTTGGTGGAAGTGCAAGTGGTAGTGGAGGCTGGACGAGAGGGTGGCGTTTACGCCAACGTGTTTTAAGTGCGGGAAGAAAGGTCATATTTCTCCCGAGTGTACGATTAAAGGTGCGGTTTGTTTCAATTGTAAACAACACAGGGCACATAGCAAAGGATTGTCCACAGTAGGAGAGAAAACCTGTGTTGTTCGGTATGTTAAAGCTAATCGGCAAAAATGCGGAAGTACTCAACCGAGATCTGGAGGACGAGTGTATACAATGGTGGGATCTGAGATTTCTAAGTCGATGATCTTATTCGGGAGAAGGAGACATTGGAGGTAATCTTACATTTGTCTTGTCTTGTATGACTCGGGTGCTACACACTCGTTTATTGCATATGATTGTGTGGAAAGGTTGAAGTTGCCTATGTCTTCTCTGAATGTTATGTTGAATGTATCTACACCAACTGCTAAACTGTAGTTACTTCTAAGATCTGTTTGGATTGTCCTATTGTTGTGAAGGGCCGTTTGTTTTTGGTTGATTTGATTTGTTTGCCTCTTATTGAGATAGATGTAATCTTAGGGATGGATTTGGTTATGTTCTAACCATATCCTCATAGATTGTGCAAAGAAAACTATAGTTTTTCCTAAGGAAGAAGAGTCTGGATTCTTAAGCTTCTTTGTTAAGGTCAAGTCTTTATTGAGAGATGGAGCACGAGGGATATACGGTATTGTCTTCTCTAGAAGTTAAGAATGAGAAGGATGTGAATACTATTCCTGTTGTCAACGATTTTCCGGACGTTTTCCCGAAGATGTACACTGGTTTACTGCTTTGAGCGGGAGATCGAGTTCTCAATTGATTTAGTACGGGAACAGGTCCTATCTCAATTGCACCATATCGTATGTCGCCAGTAGAGTTGGAGGAGCTGAAAAAGCAATTGGTGGAACTGTTGGAGAAAGAATTTGTACGACCTAGTGTTTCCCCATGGGGTGCACCAGTACTTTTGGTCAAAAGAAGGATGGAACGTCACGACTTTGTGTGGACTATCGGCAATGAACAAGGTGACTTTGTCAAGAATAAATATCCGCTTCCAAGAATCGACGATTTGATGGATCAATTGAGAGGAGGCGTGATATTTTCCAAGATAGATCTACGATCGGGTTATCACCGTCGTGTAAAAGGGGAAGACGTGTCGAAAACTTTTCGAACTCGTTATGGACATTATGAGTATCGGTAATGCCATTCGGGGTGACGAATGCTCTGCTATATTTATGGATTATATGAACGAATATTTCGTCCATATCTAGACAGATTTGTCGTTGTCTTTATCGATGACATTCGATCTATTCTAGATCGAAGGAAGAGCATCTTTGAACATCTAAGTGTTATTCTTCGATTTTGAGGGAGAAACAGTTGTATGCGAAGTTGTCTAAGTGTGAGTTCTGGTTGGAAGAAGTTCAATTTCTTGGTCACGTGATTTCTAAAGAAGGTATAGCGGTGGACCCATCGAAAGTGGAGACTGTTTTGCAGTGGGAGAGACCTAAGACAGTAACAGAAGTTCGAAGTTTTGTTGGACTTGCTTGGTTATTATCGGAGATTTATTGAAGGTTTTTCCAAGATTCTTTGGACCGCTTACACAACTTACGAGGAAAAGTCAAGCTTTCGAATGGACGGAGGAACGTGAAGCTAGCTTTCAAGAGTTGAAGAAAAGGTTAACAACTGCGCGGTGTTGATCCTACCAGTTCGACAAAATCTTTCGATGTGTATTGTGACGCTTCTTATCAAGGACTAGGATGCGTGTTGATGCAAGACCGGAATGTGGTGGCGTATGCTTCTCGACAATTGAAGGTTCATGAAAAGAATTATCCTACGCATGATTTAGAATTGGCTGCGGTAGTTTTTGCTTTGAAGATATGGAGACACTTTCTCTATGGAGCAACGTTCAACATTTTCAGTGATCACAAGAGTTTGAAGTACTTGTACGACCAGAAGGAGCTGAATATGAGGCAGCGAAGGTGGTTGGAATTTCGAACGATTACGATTTTCAACTTTTATACCATCCTGGTAAGGCGAATGTCGTGGCCGATGCTTTAGCGGGAAAATTATTAGTGTTTACGCTCTAATGATCAAGGAAAAGGAACTCATTGAACAGGTTTAGAGATGAGTGGTCATTTGTTGAGTTGAAACCGCAGGGAAGATCTGTATTAGCATGGTTACTATCTCGAGTGAGAGCTGATGGAAGACATAAAAGAAAAGCAAAATGCCGATAAATTTTTGCAAGGAATAAGGGAGCAAATAAAACAAGGCGAGACACTAGAGTTCAAGGAAGGAACTGATGGAATTATGAGATTTCGGGGTAGAGTCTGTGTTCCTCGTAATCGAGAGTTGAGAAGATATATTGTGAAACATGCCCATACTAGTCTATTGAGTATGCATCCGGGCATAACAAAGATGTATCAAGACTTGAAGAAGTTATTCGGTGGCATGGAATGAAGGGTGATGTTGTTAGATGCGTGTCAACTTGCCTAGTTTGTCAAAAATCGAAAGTTGAACACCAAAGACCAGTGGGATGTTGCAACCATTATCGATTCCGAGAATGGAAATGGGACAGACATTTCTATGGATTTCGTTCTTGGTTTGCCAAAGACAAGGAGAGGTCATGACGCAATATGGGTTATAGTCGATAGACTTACGAAATCGGCTCATTTCTTACCGATCAATATCAAATATTCATTGGAAAGATTAACCCGCCAGTTGTACATTAGTGAAATTGTCGGACTACATGGTATACCGACAAGTATAATTTCGACGAGATCCGAGGTTTACGTCAAGATTTTGGCGAAGTCTGCAAGAAGCTATGGGAACTAAGTTACGGCGAGTTCGGCGTATCATCCATGGTGACGGTCGGGCCCAGAAAGAACTATACGATCTTTGGAGGATTTATTGCGTGCTTGTGTTTTAGAACAACGGGGAAGTTGGGATGAATTTTTATCTTTGATAGAATTCACCTACAACAATAGTTTTCACGCAAGCATCGGAATGGCACCTTATGAAGCATTGTATGGAAGACGATGTCGAACGCCGTTATCTTTGGTATCAAGATGGAGAGAGTATGGTTGTTGGACCGGAGCTTGTACAACAAACTACGGATAAAGTCAAGATGATACAAGAGAAGATGAGGACGACGCAAAGCGGACAAAAAGAGTTACGCGGATAGCGAAGGCGACCTCTTGAATTTGAGGAGGGTGAGCATGTGTTTACGAGAGTTACTCCTACGGCCGGTGTCGGAAGAGTAATTAAGTCTAAGAAGCTTACTCCTAAATTCATTGGACCATATCGGATTATCCGACGTATAGGTCCTGTAGCATATCAGTTGCTTTGCCGCCGTTTCTATCCAATTTGCATGACGTGTTTCATGTGTCTCAGTTACGGAAGTATATGCCAGATCCGACACATGTTATACAGTCAGATGACGTACAGTTAAAGGAGAATTTGACTTACGAAACTTTACCTGTCAGGATAGAGGACAGAAAGGTAAAGCAGCTTCGAGGGAAGATGATCGAGTTGGTGAAAGTCATATGGAATGATGTGACGGGTGAGGCTACTTGGGAACTGGAAGGTAAAATGAAGGATCAGTATCCTCATTTGTTTGGATGAACATCAAATTTCGAGGACGAAATTTTTATTTGTTGGGGAGAGTTGTAACGCCCCAATTTTTAGAAAATATTATGAATGTCTTGTTTTCTATTTTTCATGCTTTTGTATGAATGACCGTTGTGTCCCTATTTTTACTGTTCTCGATTTACGTATGAAAACAACTACGATAATCTGAGTTCAAATTTTATTTGATCGTTTTACGTAGTTTGCTTGAGACGGTAAAATAAAAATTTTTCGAGCTCTTGTATTAATTTTTCTGAAAGATATACAGACTAAATAATACTGTTGGATATTTTATTTGAACGTTTTGGACGATTACCTACGTTGTGGGAAAAAACGGGAAAATGACCGTTACGTCCCGAACGTACTGTTTTCTCTGTTTTTGTCTGTTTTTAATTGTTTTCTTCTTGATTTAATGCCGAAAAATACATGTCTGTGATTTTATATGGACTTTTTGTGCGATTTGCTCGAGCGGGAAAATAATATTTTCCTGGGCGGGAAAATCTTATTTTATTATTTAGAATTGGGGGATCTTACTTAACTTAGATTCTAAATGAGACTAAAAATAATCTTTTAATTTTTAGGATTTAATTATCAAATAAAATAATTTTATATTATTATAATATTATTTTATTAGTCAGTATGTTTTAGTGACAGTGGACCCGGAAATATTTTGCGGGACCCACAATTAGCAGAACGGTTAGATCGGTAGCTTAATTAATCACCGTAAGCTGTAGAACTTTCGAAACAGTGACTCGGTAGTGACTCAGTGAGCATTTATTACGCGGTGTGACTAAGCCATGTGAGTCACCAGGAACCAACCAATGAGAAGTAGGCTTGCTCACCAAGGCTTAATCTTAGCCTTTGATTCATCCAATGGCTTGGATGAAGCCAAGCAAGGTGCCCACCTTGCACCCCACTTGAAGTCCACGGCCAAGAGGCCTTTGGTGACCAAAAGATCACTTTGTCTTCATCACTTTTCTCTCTTCTCTCTCATCAAGAACCCTAGCCACCATTCTTGCCCATTTTCTCCACCATATTCGGCCAAGCTTGTTTCCTAACACTCCAACCATCCAAAAATTTTTCTAACCAAGTTTCCTTAATCTAAACACCATTCTAAGAACCTTTGTAGTTGGGAGTTTCTTCAAATTCTTCCATCTAAAGCTTGGAAACCAACCTTGGAAGTTTTACCTAGAAGGTGAAATTTCATACTTTTCTTTTCTCTCTTCTTTTTCAAAGTTCTAAGCCATGATTTTTCCATGGTTTAGCTTCTTTTTCATGGTTAGTAACATGTAGGTTTTGTTTGAGATTTTTAGGTGTTTGGTGGAGTGAAAACCGTGACCTAAGGAGGTGAGAAAGCAAGTTTTGTCTTCATTTAAGGTAAGAGGAAGACAATTCTTATCATCCCTTGATGGTGGTAAGAAGATGAGTTGTTTGTAGAATCCATAAGGATTCGGTGGTGGTGTGTTTATTGATGTGTATTTGTTAATTTTTGTGGTTGCTAGTAGCTTAAGTGTTATGTGTTAGTAGCTTTCTTATTTGGTAATTGTAATAATCTTGCATGTCTAATAGCTTTTGATTGTATGTCTATAAGCTTTAAATTAGGTTTATGTGTTAGAAATATTTTGCATGTGTTAGAAATATTTTGCATGTGTTAGGGATATAAATGCATGTGTTAGAATTGTATGATAAGGTTTAGGATGTGAATAACATGTGTAAGTTTGCATGAGTGTTCCAAAGAACACAATCCAATAGCTCACGGCAATGACAAGTTTGGAGGACCAAAATGTTCTCTTGATTTTTCCTAAAGTGTAGCTTAATTAACCTAGGAGAATCAAGAAAGTTTCTAATTGATTTGATCAAAGAAAAATGCATTTAGAAATCAAATGGTACAAACTTAGTATTTTGGGCCAACATGCCTAAAGGATTAAATTGACTATAGATAACTATTTTCTAAAATGATTTAATGAACTTAGACTATAGAATACATTTGATATGATTTAAAAGGTGAAAGACATTTTGGAGATCAAATGCAAAAGTTTTATAAAATTCGGCCAACATGCCACTATAGGAATTCATGATTTTAAAAACTTGTTTCTAAACCTTTTTCAATTAAAAAGAAACAATACAAGTTAAGAAGAAATTTTCTATAATGATTTATGAAGGAACCAATTGATTAGAAGTAAGTCTAAAGGGTTAAAATTCATAATTTTATCATTAGGAAGGAAATACAGTAATGTTAAGAAATTTTCTAACATATAGCTCACTTTTGGTTTTGAAGCATGTTAGAGATTTCAAAAAGAATTAAATAATATGGTTAAAAGATTAGGTAAATAGAAATTTTATGGAAAATTTAGAAAATCATTATTATAAATTTATAAACAAAATCCTGTCAATTTTTAGTAAAAATTGAACCTATAGGATAGTCAAAATATCCTAATGACAGTATACGGTATGAAAAATTATTCTACGTAGTTTAAATGTACTAAATATTATTTCTATCTGTTTAAACAGTAATTTTAAAGGCATTCAAATAAGAAAATGATTTAAAAATCCTACGCGATTGAGAAAACGTATTAAAAATGCTACGCGATTTTAAAAACAGAAAAATAATCTTTACCCGATTTTTAAACGTTTGTAAAAACGACGAGATTTCAAAAACGCGATAAAATTTCTACGCGATTGACCGTTACCGTATTTATTTTTATTTGTCGGGAAAATGTGAACCGTCTGAGTTTTGAGGTTGTTTATTTGTCGGGAAAAAGTGAACCGTCGAGAACTTTACGCCATTGAGGGTATATTTTTATCTTGAGGGCATTTTCGTAATTTCATATATTTGGAATTATGTTCTGTCTTTATGCCAATTTTTGGTGTTTTGGGTTGACGAGACGAATCACATCGTGTTGTCGATGCGATAAGTGTAGTGTAGTTTATTGTTCTAATAAACTTGGAGACTTTAGTGTACGGGATCCCACATGTGGACAGTTGGTAGCTCCGCTGGGCCGTGGTAAACCGATAGCACACTAATGTACTCGACATTCACTATATTTAATCGAGGTTTGTAAAGTCTAGTAGTACATTGCCTATAGTGCCACAACGGGAGGCAGAACTATACTACGCTGGATGGTGGATTCCCGATGTCGTAGGCTATTGACGCAACGTGTGATCGCGTAATAGTTGGTTGGGCAGCCGTGGTACTAATAGATTTTGCAAGTCATTCTCTCGATATCTGTTTGGGTTTAGCTCCATGGAGTAGGGTTGTGTTTTGGTGTATTTGAGTATATCTTGGATCATATTCCATTTTTCTCTATTTATCTTTATCTGGTAACATCTTGGATGTTTTTACATTTTCTCTATTTGTATTTATCGATAATTTTTATGTTAGTTGTCTATTTCTTATCTTAGTTTATCGTGAAATTGATTTATCGTGTGAATTTCTTTATTTGTGTTATATTTGTGATGTTACGAAACACTAGGATATTTAATATGTATTCTTGTTATAGCTTACTCGTATTGTATGAAGCTGTGTAGTAGTTATGTGTCGTCTTCTTATTTGCCATGTTGCGATGATTTTATGTTGTCTTACCTCTTTATTGTATGTGTCTATTGTCTATTTATTTTATGCGGTAAAGAGTTTGAAGAGGAAGAAGAGGAACAACCTCTTGAGATCGTGTACCACGAGGAAGAGGGAGATCGGCGAGGCCGACGATCGGTTTACGAGCAAGAACCATCCGATCATCCATACCCTCTGGATTGATTGTGTGGGGGATGGCGGCGCCTGCATTTTTGGGATTCGTAGAGCTGGTATTCCATGGAGGTGATCGGCTTGGCATTTACGAGGATATCGTGCTTCATTACCTATCTTTGGACGTATGACCGTGATTCTACGTCATCGGTTTGATGGAGATCCGATTTCGACGACGACGCTTTTTCTGCACTTAGAGTTACCCTTATCCATTAGGCGTTATTGGGGTGCTGAAAACCCTGAGCCTAGTGAGATAAGCATCATGTCGACTGCGCGATCCCGTTATCGCCGTGTGTCGAGACATCAGGGATATTTATCTCCTAATGATCATTTTCACACCGAGAGTGATCCATCAGAGGAGTAGATAATCATGATGTTTTTTTTGGGCGCGTCAGCGTATGTCTGTATATATTAACTCTTTTATTGCCTTCTTTGCTGTTTTTGTTTAAATAGTTGTAGTCTTAGTTGTAAATTATATGTACGTTTATAACTTAACCATATGTATATTATTAGTGATGATGTTTTTTTTTTATTTCGTATTTTTCGTATTATCTTTTTAGTACATACTTGATCTATCGGGAATTATTTTACAACCCGTAATAATTTTAACAAATATTCCACAACTTGGGTAGATTTTATTTCTATTTATTTTATTTTCTTTTATGTGTGACATCCTCCAAAGGGGTGTTACATAGGACACTCAACACATGAATGTCCTAAGATTCTTATGTTTAAAGAAGTTGTACATGAGTAAGTAAATGCAATGAATAATTTTAAAAAGTCATTTACTTTTTCTTTTTCAGATTCACACAATCCCGAATGGAGAAACCACTCGAACTTCAGTTGGAGGAATAATAATCAAGCATAGTTTATGCAACCACTGCCTCCTCAGAAATAATAGGACTCTCAAAATTCTCAAGGATATGTACCTTATATCCCACCATATAAGAAAAACCTTGAAGAAACATTGTATGCAGTCATGGAAAAGTAAGAGGCCATTAACAACCAAAACACTCAAGCCATGATTGACATAAAAAACACTCTTGCTAAATTTGCTTCTGCACTCACCATTCACAAGAAAGGAAAATTTCCTTCTCAACCTCAACCAAATCCCAAGGGTCAATACAATCTAAATAAGCGTAGTTCAGAAAACTAACAAATAGATCAAGTCAAGTCAGTGATAACTCTTAGAAGTGGAAAAGTTGTTGAAAAATAAATTCTCGAACCTTGTGAGAGAGATGATGAAACAATTTCCTAAGAAAATGAAGAAGTTAACCAAAAGGAAAACAAACTCTCGCTTCCACCCCCATTTCCTCAAGCATTAAATAATTCAAGAAAATTGAACCATAACACTAAAATTTTTGAAATTTTGAAACAAGTGAAGGTCAATATTCCTTTATTAGATGTTATCAATCAGATTCCTTCTTATGCCAAATATTTGAAGGACTTGTGCATTGTTAAAAGGAAACTAAATGTGAAAAAGAAAGCCTTTTTGGTTGAACAAGTAAATTCCATCCTTCAGAATAATAATGCCTTGAAATATAAAGACCTTGGTTGTCCTACAATTTCATGCATTATTGGAGAAAATAAAATTGAAAAAGTTTTACTTGATCTTGGTGCTAGTGTTAATTTGCTTCCATATTCAGTTTATCAACAACTCAACTTGGGTGAGTTAAAACTAACTTCTGTAACTTTTCTACTTGTCGATAGATTAATTAAAATTCCAAGAGGAATAGTGGAAGATGTGTTAGTACATGTTGAAAAATTCATATATCCTGTGGATTTTATTGTCTTGGATACTGATCACTATGGTTGATAATTGTAAGTCAATTCTTTTTATTTTAGGCCGTCCATTTTTAGCAACATCTAATGCTTTGATAAATTGTAGAAATAGAATGGTGAAGCTAACATTTAGAAATATGACACTAGAACTTAATGTTTTTAACATGTGCAAACAACCACAAGAAGTCTTTGATGAAAAGGAGGAAGTTGAAGGGATTGAAGTCATTGTAGATGATCATCTTCAAACAAGGAGTTCTTCTGACTGACTAGAAATTTGTTTAATCAATTCATTTGATTCAGGCATACAATTAGATGATGATATTTCTGAAATATGCTCTTTATTTGATTGTACACAGGTAATGAAGTACAATGGATGAAAGCCAAGATTTGAAGAGCTAAAACCCATCAATGATAATACCCATGAAGAAGTACCCATATAGGAACTAAAGTCATTACCTGTTGGGTTAAAGTACACATTTTAGGAGAAGAGCAAAGCTTTCCAGTGATAATTTCCTCGTCCCTTACTGAAGAATAAGAAGGTGTGTTAACAGAAGTACTTAAAAGGTATAAAAGTGCAATTGGATGGACATTAAAGGCATTAATCCATTAATATGTATACATAGAATACATTTAGAGGATAATGTTAAAACTTCTCAACAACCTCAAAGAAGATTAAATCCACACATGAAAGAGGTAATTAGAACTGAAGTTCTTAAATTACTTGATGTTGAAATTATCTATCCTATCTCTGATAGCCAATGGGTAAGCCCTACACAAGTTGTGCCTAAGAAATCTGGAATAACAATGGTTGAAAATGAAAAAGGTGAATAAATACCTACGCGAGTCTCATCTAGTTGGCATATGTGTATTGATTTTAGAAAATTAAATGTTGTTACTAGGAAAGATCATTTTCCCTTGCCATTTCTTGATCAAATTCTGGAAAGAGTAGCAGGACATCCATAATACTGTTTTCTTGATGGTTATTCGAGCTATAATCAAATACCAATTGTATTAGAGAATCAAGAAAAGACTATTTTTACATGCCTTTTTGGTACTTTTGCATATAGAAGAATGTCTTTTGGCCTTTGTAATGCTCCGACAATATTCCAAAGATGCATGCTAAGTATTTTTAGTGACATGATTGAGCATTATTTAGAGGTTTTCATGGATGACCTGACAGTTTTTAGAAATTCATTTGAAAATTGTCTTGATAATTTGGAAAAAAAGTTCTTAAAAGATGCAAAGAAAAAGGATTTGTGTTAAATTGGGAAAAATGTCATTACATGGTTACCTTAGGAATTGTGTTAGGTCATGTGATTTCTTCTAAATGAATTGAAGTTGATAAGGTTAAAGTTGAATTAATCGTCTATTTGTCTTCCCCAAAAACAGTCAGAGAAGTTTGTTTCTTTTTAGAACATGCAAGATTTTACAGAGGATTCATTAAGGACTTTAGTGTCATATCTAGACCATTATGTAATCTTCTATTGAAAGATGCATCATTTGATTAGACTCAAGAATGTCAAAAATCTTTTGAAAAATTAATTGGTCTTCTGACATATGCTCCAATCATGCAATCCCCTAACTAGTCTTTGCCTTTTGAGTTGATGTGTTATGCAAGTGATTTTGTTGTTGGCGTTGTTTTAGGCCAAAGAAAGGAATGTAAGTCTCATGTGATTTGTTACACAAGTAGAACTTTAAATAGTGCACAAATGAATTACACCGTTACTAAAAAAAGAAAACTTGCTATAATATTTGCACTAGACAAATTTCAATTTTATTTAATTGGTTATTCTATTGTGATTTTCACCGACCATGATGTTGTTAGATATTTGATGTCTAAGCAGGATGCCAAACCAAGATTGATACTGTGAATCTTATTGCTTCAAAAGTTCAACATCACAATAAAATATAAGAAATGAGCCAAAAATATTGTCGCAGATCATTTGTCAAGACTAACAACAGGAAAGATGCCGCCTCAATGGATACACCAAGACAGAAGGAAATTTTTTATTGGGATGACCCATACTTGTTCAAATATTATCCTGACCAAATCTTTCGGAGATGTGTACCCGACAGTGAAGTAGGTAGTGTCATTAAATTTTGTCATTCAGAAGCATGTGAAGGTCATTTTTTTTAAAGAAAATAGCTGCAAAAATCTTGTAATGTGGATTTTATTGGTCCACTTTATTTAAGGACATCTACACCTTTTGCAAAAGTTATGAAAATTGTCAGAAAAATAGGCTACATTTCTAAAAGAAACATGATGCCTCTGAACCCTATCCTTGTCATTGAAATTTTTTATTGTTGGGGAATTAATTTCATGGGTCCATTTTCATCCTCATTTGGATTTGTGTATATTTTGGTTGCAGTTGATTATGTCTCAAAATGGATTGAGGCGATTTCATGCTGACACAATGATCATAAAACTGCTCTCAAATTTTTAAAAGAAAATGTCTTGTGTTGATTTGGAATCCCTCGAGCTATCATCAGTGATGAGGGAATACAATTTTGCAATAAATCATTTGAATCTTTAATGAAGAAATATGGCATTAGACACAAAATTGATACTCATTATCACCCTCAGACAAATGGACAAGTTGAATTGGCAAATAGGGAGATTAAACAAATTTTGTAAAAAACGGTTAACCCAAATCATAAAGATTAGTCTTTAAGACTAAACGATGCACTTTGGGCTTACCGTAGTACTTTCAATGCATCTTTGGGCATGTCATCCTATCAGTTAGTCTATGAAAAACTTTGTCAGTTGCCTGTAGGATTGGAACATAAAGCATTTTGGGTCATTAAAGCTTTCAACCTAAACCTTGATGATGCTTACAAGTTACGCAAATTGCAGTTAAATAAACTTGAGGAATTGAGAAATGATGGATATAAAAACTTAAAAATTTATAAAGTTAGAGCAAAAGCTTTTCATGACAAGTCAAATTTGAAAAAATCTTTTGAAATTAGTCAAAAAATTCTGCTTTATAATTCTCGTCTGCACCTATTCCCTAGCAAATTGAGATCTAAGTGGAGTGGTCCTTTTGTTGTCAAACATGTGTATCCTCATGGGGCCATAGACATTGAGAATCTTAGGAATGGTAATGTGTTTAAAGTCAATGGACAAAGACTCAAATCAATTCTGGAAAACTAAGTTGATGAGGTGAAATTCATCTCTCTTTCTAATCCTTGTTATGAATAGAATTTATTCTAATTTTGTTGTCTTCTTTTTGCAGTTCTTTGTGTTCCCGGTTAAGTGGTGGATAATGGTACTCCGTGACTCTCGAGTCAGTTTATTTTTAGTTGCCTATAATAACTAAATCTTTCTCCTTTAAAATGGATGTCATTCTCTCAAATTTAAGAAAGCATTTTCCTTCTCTTCCTTAAAATATTCTAACAAAAATCTACAGAGTTAGATGTAAAAGATTAAGACTGTTAATGCACAAGGATATACAGGAAGATGGACACTGGATAATCGAAGCAAATGCCTGTCTAGCAGGTGAGTCTTTAATTTCATTTGACTCATACATGCAAGGTCTCAGTAGAAATTCATATTCTAAAAAAAGAAGAGCAAAAATGTTACAAGTTTGTCACAAATATGCACAATGAAATTGTAACAAGTGATATCGTTCTTTGGGAATGGTTTTTGCAAACAGAGAAGATAAAATTTACTTTATTAAGAATGGACTGAGTAAGGAGTCATTATGTAACACCCACCATAGGGTATCATATTTTTATATTAATCATTACCAAATTGTCCCAAGTTATAAAATAATATTTTATAATATAAATGTGAGTTATAAAATTTCTTGATACTGATAATACAAACTTGCCAGAATATAAAAATACTAAACAGTATCACACAGCAATATACATCATATATATAACATAGTTATTGTCAAACTTAAATATATACAGACGAAGTTCTCAAAAGTAATAAACATTACTATTACCACTAGGACTGGCCCAAGTAATACACACCTATGGAGCAGAACCCTCAGACAGGTCCTCACTGGGATCTTCCTTCGTCTCCTCAGAAGATAGAAACCCCGGGTGATGCATGATCCTACGGACGAAAGTCTGAGCAGACGACACAATACTAATCTCGCTAGGGGTATGGTAACGACCACCCCAATATTGTCTAATGGATAAAGGAAGTTCTAAGTGTACATAGACATTAATAGAAATCATGAGGACCCCGTGATAATGCCTACTAAGGGATATAGTCATGATCCCAGTATAAACCATACTCTCACTATCTAACTGGATGCGCTAGACCTCCGAGCCTCCTCAAAACTAAAACTTCAAGAATCCAAGAAAACCTAGTAACACCATCAACTCAGAAGTCAGCGTCTACAAAAAGAATCAGCTTTTCGCCGTCTTCCTCATCGTCTTTACAAAATACAAATAGAGTACAAGAACAGCATACAAAGGGGTGAGACTACCAACACCAGTACCAACATAGCAGTAAAGAGACAAAAATGATAATAATGTCATACAGATATAGCAAACATTGAATATAGTCATGGCATCAAAGCATTAATCAATATTTAACAAATAAAATACAACAAGTCACAAAGATATATATACAGACTATGCACATGCATACTGACCCAATTTCCTACTCCATGGAGTTAAACACAAGTCGGAGAGAATGATCTAGAAAATTTGTCGGTATCTCGGCTGCCTCAGAATAAGTGTTATATTTTTCATCATTTTTGCACATCTGGCATTATACATTAAGAATATTGTCTCGGTCAGGATCGTCGGTGCGTTGCATCAGTCTAATCCACGGTACAGGGGGGCTACTAACTGTCCATTATGGAAAACTCGCACCCTGATCCCCACAAGGTCAATAAGTGACCTACATTGTGCCTATCGCACCCGCACAACGGTGTTATTCAACTCCTAGGCCATCGGCCTTGACATAGTCCACAAGACTTTCCCAATGCATAATAATTGCTCACATGCCAATTTCAGGCCAAAATCATAATTTCACATATAAGGGTCTCACACGTTGACCTAACAATAATTCTACTGTATTTTCAATCGCGTAGTCATTTTACCGCATTTTTACAATTGCGCAACATTTTTGTCGCATTTTCAAATCGCGTAATTATTTTTCAATATTTTTTTAATCGCGTAAAAATATTTAAATGTTTTCCAAATCACATAGCGATTTTTCAACGTTTTTGAAATCGCATAGCTTAAAAATCACATTTTTAAGTTGCGTAAAATATTTTTCATCATTTTTCAACTGCGTAAAATATTTCTTAATATTCTAAACATCATTTTGGACTTTCCAAAAATTAATACAATTTTTAACTTCATTTTTCACGTTTTCTCACTTAAGAAATCCTTTCCGTAATTTTCTACTATCTCCCACAAAATTGCTTTTTCATTGATTTAAATCAATTGTTATAACTTAAAATTTCCTAATGCACTCAAAATCCAAGGGGTGAGCTATACATCAGTAAACTTCAAGTCACCAATTTATTTCTCATTTATAAACTAAATCCACTAATTTAATTAATTCCAAAAATAAGCTTTTATTATTTTTATGTCTCAAAATCCTTAACTTTAAATCCTTAACTATTTTAATACATTCAATATTATATTTCATAAATCCTTGAATTAATTCCTTTTATGCTTAACCATCTAAGTTACACTTGACAATTAATTTTTTTTTTGTAACAAAATACCATATTGAAGGCATCATGGTCGTGACTCTCATGGTCCTTGGAACCAAATCATTAATTCTTTTCCTTGCTTTCCTAAACATCTAATTTTACCATTCATAAAAATATTAGCTTAGAACACCTATTTTGAGGTGTAGAGGCCGTGAGCCTCATGGCCATTGGAACCCAAAAATTATTTCCTTTCCAATATATATCATAACATACATGGCATATAATCATCATATTGTACTATAACATATATCAAGCATACCATTAAAGCAATAAAATAATATAAAGCATAAAAGCATGAATAAATACATTTAAAGCACACAAACACACATAAATAAGTTACACAATCATAGGAATGAATCATCACATGGACTCACCACCCATCAAATACAAGTTCATCTCTCACCACCATACTTGGTTGGTGAGATAGATCTCCCTCTTACCTTTTAGTGATGCCTCCAAAGCTCCTTGCTTTTCTTCTTGAACTAGTCCTTCACCACCAAGAGGTTCTTAAAAACAAAAATAAACACAAGTATATTAGTACCTAAAGCTTGAATAAGAAGACCATGGGCCAAAGTAAGGTCCTAGAGCATGAAGATGAAACCAATAGTGAAGTTTTCATGAACTTCACCTTAAAACCTTAGAACTTGATCTTGAAGAAAGTAGATGAAAATGGATGATTTAGGCTAAAGCTCCAACTACAAAGAGTCTTAGAATGATGAGAGGATTTAAGAAGTGAGGTTGATAGAAATTATTGAAGATTGGAGAGTGGTTTTCCTATGCTTGGCCGCGAGGTACTCTAGAGAAGAATGAAGAGAGTTTTGTGAATTTTACTAAATAAAGATGATGAACATGTGATAAAATGAATTAAGTGTCATCTTTTGGCCTTCCTAAAGCCCTTGGTCGTGACTCCTCCCCCCCTTTTAAACACCAAGGGAGTGTCCAAGTTCATCCTAGCCACTTTGTGAGACTCCTAACAATCATGGATTAAATCAAGGGTGGATATCCAAAGCCTTCACCTCTAAGCTTGCTTTCTATTGGTTTAGACAAATAAATCACCTAGTTCTAGATGGTGCTTAAAGCTTCCTAGCCGTGGAGCTCCAAAGGAAAACTAACTAAGTTTCTAATTCAATTGATTCCTAACCTATGAAGCACAGACACGGATACAGACACGGGACACGACACGGACACAGATACGGGGACACACCAAATTCAAAAATTATAGGACACAGACATGACATATATATATATATAATTTCAAAATTTAAGAAAAAAGATTCATAATTCATTTATATCATTTCTATAAGCTTGAAGATTTATAATATTTTAATATATATCATATGTGTCAATATTTACTACCTAGTAAGCCTCTCCTAAAAAATATAGAACATAATTTTTATTGACATATTCTAAAAAATCTCATAAACCAACTTCTCCTAATAGAACTAATCATGTACAAGTACATGTACATAAAAAAAAACTAGAGAGAAGATTGGTGTAAGGCAAACTTCAGTGACAACAAAGTGGATGACTTGGTACGAGCAGATATAGAAGAAGCAGATGAAAATAGTAGTCTGTGAAAAGATAAAACTTAAAAGTTTAATAGTGGCGTGTGAGAAGATAAACTTAAAATACTAGTATGTGAAAATAGTGACTTGAGACGTCAGTCATGTGATTGGGCTTGAGTGAGTTACGGGCTTACGAATTGAACGTTAGTCATGGAAACTAATTTAAAAAAAAAATATTAATGCGTTGTGTTCAAGTCGTGTCCTAGTCGTGTCCAAGTGTGTCCGAGAAGTGTCCGAGTGTGTTCGAGAAGTGTCTGAGCATGTCCGAGAAGTGTTCAAGCGTGTATGAGATGTGTCCAAATTTAAAAAAATAATCTTTTTAATTGAACACATTTGGACACGTAAGACACGTCTGTCATACGGGTGTCTCCATGTGTCTAACACGAATACGTGTCCGACACGCGGACACGCCTCATAATTAGCATGTACGTGCTTCATAGTTCCTAACTAAATTAAGCTAACTTAGTTAGATCACCTAGTTCCATTACTAACTATTTAGTTACTTAAGTGTGAGTCATGAACTTCTAGAAGCTACTAGAATACTCTTGTAACCATAAGCTCCAATGAGTAGCAAACTAAGTTTGTTTCATTTAGTTACTACATAGGCTTTATGCTAACTTAGTTTAAGTCATCTAGTTTCATCTAGTTATATAGCTAACTAGTCTAGCCATTTTCGTTGACTACTTTCTATTGGTTTTCATCAAGCTTCAAATATTCTAATTGGTTCATAAAACCAGTCATCAAAATTTTCTCTAAAGGTTATTATCTAATGGACAATAGTTATAAAAATTATTACCCAATAGATAAAACATACTGCTCACAAGTCAGTAAGTATTTGTCCGCTGAATAATAAAATATGAAAATATTTTTATTTCACAAATAAATTCTAAAAATTAAAAGATCATGACATGTATCTCTCAGATTCAGGTTTTGTAAGATCTCCCGGCTCCGAATAAATCAGTAAAAATTTTCCTCGGCCCGAAAATTATTATTTTCCTGACTCGGAGTAATTCACACACAATAATAAAAAACAGTCTCAGAATAGTCAAAATAAATTTACAGCACACAGAAATCACAAAACAGTACAATTCAATCATTACTGTAAAATTAAAAAATTTTGGGGTGTTACAACTCTCCCCCTCTAAAAAAAGGTTTCGTCCTCGAAACTTAAACATATATTAAAACAAATACAGATACTATTCTTTTATTTTGTCCTCCAACTCCCATGTTGCTTCTCCACTTACGTCACTCCAGACTACTTTAACTAATGAAATCTTTTTACCTCTGAGTTGCTTTATCCTCAGATCCTCGATCTTGATAGGAAGTGTTTCATACCTTAAATTCTCCTTCAATTGTACTGTATCTGGTTCTATAACATGAGTGGGATCAGGAATATGCTTCCGCAATTGCGATACATGAAATACATTGTGTAGATTTGAAAGAAAAGGTGGTAATGTAATTTGATAAGCTACCGGACCTATCCGACGAAGAATCTGATACGGCCCATAAATTTTGGAGTGAGCTTTCTAGACTTAATAACCCATCTGACTCTGGTTGTTGGTGTCACTCACAAAAACATATGGTCACCTTCTTCAAACTCAAGCGGTCTCCTCCTTTTATCATAATAGCTCTTTTGTCAAGTCTGAGTTATCTTCATATTGTCTTAAATCATCTTTACTTTTTCTGTGGGTTGTTGCACAAGCTCCGGTCCTAAAATAGCACTTTCACCGTCTTGATACCAACATAATGGTGTTCTGCATCGTCGCCCATACATCACCTTATAAGGTGCTATCCCTATGCTTGAATGAAAACTGTTGTTGTAGGTGAATTCTATTAGAGGTAAGAATTCATCCCAACTTCTCGACTGTTCTAGCACACAAGCCCTCAACAAATCTTCTAGTGACTGAATCGTTCTTTTTGACTGACCATCTGTTTATGGATGGTAAGCAGAACTTAGACGTGGCTTCATTCCCATCGCTCCTTGCAAATTATGTAAAAATCTTGACGTAAATCTCGGGTCTCGATCCAAAATTATACTGGAATATACACCATGAAGTCTAATGATTTCACCGATGTACACTTTGGTCAACCTCTCCATTGAGTACTTAATGTTAATTGGCAAAAAGTGCGCTGACTTCGTAAGATCAATAACTACACAAATAGAATTATGGCCCTTTCCAGTCTTTGGTAGTCTAGTCACAAAGTCCATTGTTATATTATCTCATTTCCATTCAGGAATAGACAAAGGTTGCAACATTCCAGAAGGTCTTTGATGTTCAACTTTAGCCTTCTAACGACTAAGTAGGATGATACATACTCAACAACGTCTCTCTTCATCCCTTGCCACCAATACAATCGCTTCAAGTCTTGATACATTTTTTTGGCTCCGGGATGCATACTCAGCTTACTCCTATGTGCTTCATCCAAAATCAATCTCCTAAGTCCTTGATCGTTTGGAACACAAATCCTTCCTTTGAATTTTAAAATTTCATCTGTTCCTTCTTTAAATTCTAACACTGCTCCTTGTTTCATCGCTTCCTTCGCTTCTTAAAAATATTGGTCATCCTTCTGTCTTTCTTGGATTTCATCTATCAAATTATTTGAGATAATGATCATGTTCAAACACATCTTTCCCGGCGTCAACTTCACAGACAACTGCATATCCCGAAATTCTTCTATCAATTCGCTCTCCTTAATCATCATAACAGAAGCACTAAGCATTTTTCTACTTATAGCATCCGCTATGACATTCGCCTTCCCAGGATGATACTGTAACTGAAAATCGTAGTCCTTCAGAAATTCTAGCCAATGCCTCTGCCTCATGTTCAACTCTTTTTGGTCAAACAGATAGTTCAAGCTTTTATGATCACTAAAGACATTGAACATTGCTCCATAGAGAAAATATCTCCACACTTTCAAAGCAAACACCACAGTTGCCAACTTCAAATCATGAGTGAGATAATTCCTCTCATGTACCTTTAAGTGCCTTGAAGCATATGCCACAACCTTCCGATTTTGCATAAGTACACAACTCCATCCTTGGTACGAAGCATCACAATATACTTCAAAAGGTTCATTAGGATCAGGTAGAATCAACATTGGTGAAGTAGTCAATCGTCTTTTCAACTCTTGAAAACTTTCTTCGCATGCATCAGTCCATATGAAAGGTTGATTCTTTCATATAAGTTGGGTAAGAGGCCTAGCTATCTTGGAAAACCCTCAATAAACTATCGATAGTAACTGGCTTATTTGATGAAACTACAGATCTCCGATACAGTCTTCCATCTTTCCCACAGAAGAACTATCTCTATTTTTGAAGCATCAACTTCAATTCCTTCCTCCAATATCACGTGCCCTAAAAACTGAACCTCGCTTAACCAAAATTCACATCTGGACAACTTTGCGTATAGCTTATTCTCCTTCAAAATTTAGAGAACCACTCTGAGATATTCAGCATATTCCTCCTGACTTCGAGAGTACATTAGAATGTCGTTAATAAAGACAATGACAAACTTGTCCAGATAAGAATGAAAAATCCTATTCATGAAATCCATGAATTTGGTAGGTGCATTCGTCACACTAAATGACATCACTTGATATTTGTAGTGCCCATAACGCGTTCGGAATGTTGTCTTGAGGATATCTTCTACCTTCACATGAATCTGGTGATAACCAGAATGTAAGGTTAATTTTGGAAAATATTACGGCTCCCCGCAGTTGATCTATCAGATCATCTATCCTTGGAAGAGGATACTTATTCTTGATTATGATCTTGTTCAACTGTCGATAATCCACACATAGGCGAGAAGTCCTATCCTTCTTCTTGACCAACAACACTAAGGCTCCACATGGTGATACACTAGGTCTTATGAATTGCTTCTCCAACAATTCCACTAATTGTTTCTTAAGCTCTGCCAACTCTGATGGTGACATCATGTAGGGCGCCATAGATATAGGACTAGCTCCTGGTACCAAATCAATAGCAAACTCGATTTCTCTTATAGGTGGTAATCAAGGTATATCGTCAAGAAAAATTTCAAGAAATTCATTGACTACGAAAATATCTTTCACAGTTTCTTCGCTTTGGACTTCCAAAGAAGACAACAATAAGTACCCTTAAGCTCTTTCCTTCAAACAAGCTTCGACTTGAGTGGCCATTAGGAATCTAGAATTCTTAGCCTCATGAAAAACTAATGTCTTATTGGAACAATCTAACAGGATATGATTAGAGGATAACTAATCCATTTGTAAGATTACATTAATCTTAGAAAGAGGCAAACAGATCAAATCAACAAAAAAAATTCTATTCCTAACACAAACAGGGTAACTCAAGCAAACTTTTGCTGTAATCATAGGTTTATCAATAAGAGTAGCAACACTCAAGTCAAAAGGTAATGTAGTCATAGATAATCCTAAACGCTAAACACAATCACAGACAATGAAAGAGTGGGTTGCTCCCGAATCATATAATATGGTTAAAGGATTACCTTCAATGGCGCACTCCTCCATAATTAGATCTTCTAACTTTGAGGCTTCCTCCCCACTTATAGTATATACTCGACCATCCTCTTGTGGTCTAGTAGTATGGACGTTGCTTATAATGGGTTTCGTCTTCAGTTGATTGCAGTCCCTTAAGAGATGTCCAGCCTTCCCACATCTGAAGCATATAATTCCTTTGATTATGCAATCTTTAGTCAATTGGTACTTTCCGCACTTAAAACATTTGGAAGTAGAAGTCCCAGCTTGACCAAACTTATTGCCACCAGAACCTCCCCTATAAGATTGTTGTTGAGTCTGACTTCCTGATGGTCTAGCATACGGTTTCTGTTGATAATGGTTGCCACCTCTACATTTTCCTCTTTGGAACCGAGCAGGTCCAAAGTTCTGATTTCTTGTATCACGGTGCTGATCTGGCTCCTCTATTCTTCGGCACTTATCTAACAATGTTAGGAACTGATCGATTCCCAATGGTAATACTACCCTATTTATGTCGTGCCTCAACCCCTCTTCAAACTTCCTACACTTCCATTCTTTATCTGATTATAATTAAAAATATCTCAAAAACTTAGACAAGCTTTCGAACCTTGCAGCATACTCACTTATTGACATCACCTCCTATCGTAGGCCAAGGAATTCCATATCCTTAGCATGTTTAACACTAGCTGGGAAATACTTTCCTAACAATCTTTGCTTGAAGAGTTCCCATGTTACAACTCTCCTTTCAGCTTTTAGTAATCTTCGGGCTCCTACCCACCAATCTTCACCATCACCAACCAACATAAAGGTTGTGTAAGTGACCTTCCTTTCATCAGTACAACTCATACCACTGAATATTTTCTCTAGTTCTTTGATCTAAAGATTGGCTTTCTCTGGGTCAAATTCTCCGTTGAACTGTGGTGGATTATTTCTGCAAAACTTGGACAAATTTTGAGTCTCCGCAGTTGCTTCTTATTACTGCACAGCTCTTTGATTCTGCTGCACAATAACATCTTCCATGTGCTGCATCGCTTTAGTAGCCACAGTCATCGCATCATCATCGCGTCCCATGTTTGCATGGGTACTTCTATTACGAGACATTTCTTTCTTCAAAATCAACCAAACAAAACATAATAAGGTCAGATGTAACCTTTCGAAAACCAAACACAGAGAATCACACAACACAAATAAGACAGACCTAACCACAAACTCAAAAGACTCTAACCTGGCTCTGATACTAACTAATGTAACACCCACCGTAGGGTATCACATTTTTATATTAATCATTACCAAATTGCCCCAAGTTATAAAATAATATTTTATAATATAAATGTGAGTTATAAAATTTCTTGATACTAATAATACAAACTTACCAGAATATAAAAATACCAAATAGTATCACAAAGTACTATACATCATATACATAACATAGTTATTGTCAAACTTAAATATATAGAGACGAAGTTCTCAAAAGTAATAAACATTACTATTACCACTAGGGCTGACCCAAGTAATACACACCTATGGAGTAGAACCCTCAGACAAGTCCTCCTCGGGATCTTCCTCTGTCTCCTCGGAAGACAGAAACCCCGGGTGACACGTGGTCCTACGGACGGGAGTCTGAGCAGACGACGCAATACTAATCTCACTGGGGGTATGGTAACGACCACCCCAATACTGTCTAATGGATAAAGAAAGTTCTAAGTGTACGTAGACATTAACAGAAATCATGGGGACCCCGTGATAATGTATACTAAGGGATATAGTCATGATCCCAGTATAAACCATACTCTCACTAACTAGCCACTTTGTGAGACTCCTAACAACCATGGATTAAATCAAGGGTGGATATCCAAAGTCTTCACCTCTAAGCTTACTTCCTATTGGTTTATACAAATGAATCACCTAGTTCTATATGGTGCTTGAAGCTTCCCAGCCATGGAGCTCCAAAGGAAAACTAATCAAGTTTCTAATTCAATTGATTCCTAACTAAATTAAGCTAACTTAGTTAGATCACCTAGTTCCATTACTAACTATTTAGTTACTTAAGTGTGAGTCATGAACTTCTAGAAGCTACTATAATACTCTTGTAACCATAAGCTCCAATGAGTAGTAAACTAAGTTTGTTTCATTTAGTTAATACATAGCTAACTAGTCTATTCATTTTCATTAACCATTTTCTATTAGTTTTCATCAAGCTTCAAATATTCTAAGTGGTTCATAAAACCAGTCATCAAAACTTTCTCTAAAGGTTATTATCCAATGGATAATAGTTACAAAAATTATTATCTAATAGACAGAACATACTGCTCACAAGTCAGCAAGTATTTGTCCGTTGAATAATAAAATACGAAAATATTTTTATTTCATAAATAAATTTTAAAAATTAAAAGATCATGAAACGTATCTCTCAAATTCAGGTTTAGTAAGATCCCCCAGCTCCGAATAAATCAGTAAAGATTTTCTCCGGTCCAAAAATTGTTATTTTCCTGACTCGGAGTAATTCACACACAACGATCAAAAATAGTCTTAGAACAGTCAAAATAAATTTACAGCACCCAGAAATCACAAAATAGTACAATTCAGTCATTATTGTAAAATTAAAAAATTTTGGGGTGTTACACATTAGATGATATCTTACTGACTCTTGAGACGCATTCTTGTGCAGTTGTGCATCGTGAACTTCTTAATTTGTGAAATCTCTTCAAATACAAACAAAAGTGTTATAGTCTTGGGAATCTGACTCAAAAAGACATTGTTTGCCAATTTATAAGAAAATTAGATGAGAAGTTTATCCTCAACTCATAGAAGGTGCTTAAGCTGTTACTAGACGTAAAACCAGAGGAAGATGTGAGCCACAATCACAACAACATATATATATTATCTTGTCCTTCTTCTTCTTAAAAAAAAGGGGAAAAAAAGGGCAATCGAAAGAGTACCATGCTCTTAATTGAGTGTGGAGCACCTGCCAATGGACCCATCATTAACTCGGGTGGACCTTCGCACATCGGTCTATAAATAAGGTTTGTGTGTCATGCTCTATAGAGAGCCACGTGCTACATTCCCAATTCTTGGAACCAAGGCTCTGTAGCGCTGATGGACATATAGAAGCGTCTCGTCTTTACAGTGCATATGAAACTGTTAATGAGCCATATACTTACTTTAATTAGTAGGCCTCTATGGCGAGTTCTGGCTGGCTGCGATCAGGCACCATCTTCTTAGAATACTAGCCTTTAATTAGGTTTGCAGAAAGATAGAGGGTTGTTATTCCGTAAGCAGGATGGAAAGGGCTCAAAGGTTTTTATTGCCAGTTTCGACAACCTTTGTGGAGTTCTTATGTTGCACTTGTGACACGCAATTCAAAGATATGTCATTACTACACTCATGATGAGTAGTATAAAGATACGCCATGAAAACTATATATAAAGGTATGTCATCATTTGTTATTATATTTCCTTTATCTTTGCATAATTTTGTTGTATTTTGGTTTTAGACAGACGATCCTTTGAGCAGGCTCCTTCAGGGGTTTATAGACTTCTTTACCCTGATGGTTTTCTTGAAGTTAAACAAAAAAACAAAAATAAAAAAAAAAAAAAAAAAAAAAAAAAAAAAAATTCTTAATTTCAAATTTTTCTAACAATAGTCAACCTACCCCTATAGGTGCTATCATTACCTTTTCCATTCTTTTCTCTATTTAAACACTTCATTTTCTCCATTTTCCTCTAACTCATAATCATTCAAATGGAGGGTGAGTATAGAAATGGGACCTTCTATTTATCAACTTAAAAATATCTATGTATTGTGTGGGTCTAGGTATGGGAAGGGTTTAGAGTTTGTAAACACAACAAGCACTCTTGGCCGAACACTTGCTGCGAGGAATATTCATGTTGTATATGGGAGAGGTTGTTGTGGGTTAATGGGAGTTGTATCACTCTCTGTATTTCTAGAAGGCAGTCAGGTTTTAGGTATCATTCTTAGAGCTTTAACTCAAAAGAACATCACTGGAAAGATAATTAGAGAGGAACATCAAGTATCATCTATGCATGAACGAATGAAGACAATGCTTGAAAACTTTGATGCATTCATTGCCTTACTAAGTGGTTTTGGTACTTTGGAAGAAGTTTTTCAAATTGTCTCTTAGGCCCAACTGATCATCCACCATAAACCCATAGGTTTGTTGAATGTTAATAATTTTTTTTCTGGTTTGTTATCTTTTCTTGACCATGTTGTGGAACAAAAATTTATCACACATTCGGTAAGACTACTTCTTATCTTTGCTTTCACTGTTGATGAGTTGATTGATAAATTAGAAGCTTTTGTTTATAAACCTGATCCAGCAATAGCTCAAATAGATTAGTTAGAAGGAAGCAGTGAGGGAAACAATATAAAACGCAAGCCAGATCTGATACTTCATCTATAACTTTCCTTTACCTTTGGTTTTATTTATCATACTTTGTTTCTATTTAAATTTATGTCAAATTTCTCTTTTCAGTAATTGCCACAATAAATAATATCTTCTATCATTTACTCATCTATATTTTAACATTGCGGACAATGTTGTGATCTGGTTGAGGGGAAGGATAGTTGACCAAAAAAAAAGATTAAAAAAAATTAGAAAGTATGATATGATTGTCAGCGACTTACTAAACCAATGAAGGATGACAGAGTAAGGAGTAATTTTACTCTTGAGACGCATCTAAATTGAGAAGTATATTTAGTCATATAATTGTCAGAAACCTACAACAAAACCAATTAGGGATGACAGAGTAAGGAGTAATTTTACTTTTGAAGTAAATTACTCTTGAGATGCATCTAGATTGGGAAAGTAACTATTCTGTGTTGATTTGTGGAAGTAACAAAGTTTTATCGTTTGATGTCCTTTGAATGATTCAAGTGAATGAACTCTCACATCCCTTAAAGCAATTGAAATTCATGGATCATAGTATGGTTGAATAAATTGTCTTCTGTCTTAAATTTCACATGCTTGGTTATGGATGTTGAATTGATTGATTGAGAATTAGATATATGCCTTGTGAGATTTTGAGTCTATTGATGAATAGATTGAATATTTGTATCATTCTTTTCTTTCTTGTGTGATTTTTTCACTCATGAAATTGTTACTCTAGAACTTGCTTTGATTCTTTTTTAGGCTATATTTTCACATGTATACATAAAAATAATTGAAGCATTTTGAAATAGCTACTTTGACTAAATAGCCAACCTTGCATATTTTTTCTTGTGTAATCCCTTTGAGCTCATTTGACCATTCCTTATTTTTAGCTCATTACGTGCCTTAAAAAAAATATCTTTTTACCCAACTTTAGGGAATAAGAGAGCATTGGCTTCGTTATTGGATGAGTTCTTGAACAAGTGTAGGGGTGTATGTGCAAAATCTTGAAAAGAGAGAGAGAGAGAGAGAGAGAGAGAGAGCTGACCACTGCTGCAATCAAAGGATTATCAGAATCTCCTGATACACTATGTGACATATCCATACCTAGAATGAGGGTGGATGCTTGGAAACAACAGGAAGAGAAGGAGAAGGTTCAGACCTAACAATGAATTCAACCCACTAATTTAGGATTGATCTTTAACAAACATTAGTCAAATATTGGTCATCGTTCTTTATGAGATTTAAACTGAATGTTCTCAAACATCTTCTCTACTCTAACTATACCCTAATGCTCTTATATTCTCTTTGGTATTTTAACTTGTCATATCCATATTACCCCTTCTCCTTTACCATAGCCAATTACAACCTTGAAGAAAGTCCTCTTAATTTTTGTGTGCATATGTTTTTGAGTAGCAGAGAAGTAGAAGATAAGCAAGCTTATGGTAGTGCAATTGTTCATGGGTTGAATAGAGTGAAATACACCTTTTAAACACTTGAGGGATTAAGAGTGAATTCTGTGAGGATCTATCTTTCTTGATTAATGCTTTTCAACTGAAGTTTCCTTTCTTGTTGATTTGAGATGCGAAGAAATGTTATCTCATGAATGTTTTGATCTCCTGAATTTTTGGTTGCTCATCTTGTTTATAAGCTTTTGCATTCTTGAATATCATTGAAAATTAAGTCTTTTAGTGTTTTTAGCTTGAGTTTATGTCTTTTTTTTTTGTTTCTTAGTTTTGGTCTTATGTGTTTTGCCCAAAAGTATAAAAAGTTAAGTGTAGGAGAATTTGATAATCACATATTTTATACATTAATAAACCCTCATTTTTAATCATTTACACTCTCCATGTACTTAATTGATTGAACTTAGTCATGTTTTGTAAGTTTGGGTTCAAATTAAGCTTAATTGATCTTTTCCAGCCTTATTGAAATTTTACACTATTTTTGTATTTCGGTCATATCTTAAGTTCTAGATATGTAAAAATTATGAATTTTACATTGTAGGAAAGCTGAGAGAAAGCTCTACAACTTTGATGCAGAGCTCGAAGTCTCAATCAGACATCTAGTGGAGTTAATTGGGCCTAGAAGTAAAAAAAAAAAATAGGTTCTGTCACTAAAACCCGAGCAGTGTGCACTAATCAGGGCATAACTTGATCTATAGGAGAGGTTTTGGATTGAAATAGTGGCATTTGACAGTTAAGATCTAAATCTACAATTTTCATGAAGAACACAAGAGCTAGTTTGGATGGCTTAGAGGTCATATTGGGCTTGTAAGTCAGAACAGAGGAGTTGTAACTGGGCCTGAGCAGTGTGCAGTGATTGGGCAGGAATTTGAACTATAGGAGTTGTATTGAGATAAAACTGGTGACATTGGAAAGTTAAGACAAAACCCTTCAACTCTCATGAAGACCACTTTTCCAGAAAATGACGTTTTAATAGAGTTATAATCATGTGAAGATAGTTGAATTAGTTGGTACAAGTGGAGAGACAAGCATCATTAATCATCCACCCACTCATTAATCATCTACCCACTCATTAATCATCTACCCACTAAATAATCATCTACCCATTCATTAAATAACTTCATTGTCATTTTTTACTCCTCAAGCTCTATAAAAGGGAGCATTGGCTGATTATTTTGGGCATCTTGACTAAGAGATCAAGATCATGCTATTGTGTTATTTGTTTCTCTTATTGTAATTTTCTTTTGTTCTAAATTGAAATTATGTTCATCTTTTTCTTATTCTCTCTTTCTTTCTTCTTGCTCATGAATAACTAATTTTCATCTTGCTTGATTGAATGGGTGAAGCTTTTGGTAATAAAATAAGGTTAGATTAATTTCTTTCTTGTGCTTAAATGATATACTATCAAGTGGTCATTATATGTGTTGTATTTTGTTTCCAATCAATTTAGAAACCCTCCTTGTAAAGTGGAGTTCTTGATTCATTGTAGACAAGTGGTTAGCACAATGAATGCTTGAACTCATTTACAAGTGTTGGTGTTGGTAAATAATTAAAGGAACCATAATATAACAACGTATATAATTCTAAATGGACTTTGAATGTTTTATTTTCTGATTGGAACCTCTATTGTACGTGGATTTCAATTGAGTTATAAAAATAATAATTTTGTCCTTAATTTATTACCAAAAGTGGATCTCTTAGCCCAAGTAAGTTCTTTTCTTTAATTGTGAACAAGTTTATTATTTTTATTATTGTGACAAATCACTTTCCTGCCTCAAAGAATTTTTCTTCATCGATTTCCTGTGGATCAACCTCGGACTCCTGAGAAATTTATTACTTGAGACAACCTGTACTTAGGTTTACATATTTTAAAGGACACTTTAAAGCAGAGGGAGGCTAACTTGGTGGGAGTTCATAGTGATGGGAATTGTGGATTAAAAATTGCACAGCAGAATAATAGAATTCCCTCACAAGATCCATACGAAAAGTCCATAATCCAAGTTTTTTAAAAGTTTACCTCTTGAAGCGTGATAAGCACAAGCAAGGTGAATCACCAACACCGTAATAGCGACGATGTCTCTGCGGTATCCACACGAACAGACTTGCAAAAAGGAGTCACACCTCTATTTCGTGGTGCTAGCTGTGAAGAGAAGAAAAGAAGACCTTTCACTATCTCTCACTCACTTTCTTAGGTGCGGCTAGGGTTGTAATGTTACGTACGTAGCAGCCCCCTTACCAGTACTATTTATAATAGTGGCTGCCTTAAGTGAGTGTGAGCAGTAGCAAGGTAAGCTGTGTAACCCTAAACCCATCTGTCATGAGTTAGGCCCACAATTGAATCCGAGTCCAACTTGGATCCTTATTGCTCCAATTTAGTCTGTTCTAAGTGTGCGACCCTGCAGGTTCTCATGACGTTGGTAGTAATATTAAAATCTCATTTTAATATTATAAATAGTGAGCGGTATCTAGCAACACATCACTGCTACCCAAGTAATGAGAATGTCAATGATTTAACATAACCTATCCGCAATCAATGTTTCCGTGTAGTTTAGTCCCTTTGTCCAAATATCTAGATTGAACATAAGGCATGGAATATGTCACCTTTGTTTAGTTCAATCTTCAGTTTCCTAATTCTCGAGTAGACATAGTAATAACAAATGAGATCAATATCTCATATTGACTCATTTAAGCATGGTCATGCATTTCGTAGTCTCACTCAATCAGGGGGCCTGAAGATATCACTCTTGTTATGTAGGAGGGACAAATCCCATCTAGGTCACTCACATCCCTCCACATGAATCGTGGTATGTCTAATAACTAACTTTATAATCATCTTGTTATAGATGACGTTTGATGGCATTAAAACACACAACTCCTCATGTAGGAATCGTAGTGATTTCAGGTCAAAGGACCACATAACCATTACCACTATGAGAATCGCTTATGACACTCACATAACGATCCACGTAGTGTTCTCATGGCGGGTCTGTCCAATACATCGTTACTCTAATATGTATCCATGTGTAGACTTGATATCTCATATCCATGACCCATGAGATGTGGTCATCAATCTACGCACATACTAGTCTCAATGCATTATTGTTGTCATAATTAACAATAATACTTGACTAGGGACATTTAAGAATAGTATTTTATCCAATAGGATCTCACGATCAAGTCATCCACTTGATGTCCTATGGTATCAAACTTACTATTCTAAGGGCTTTATTATGTTTATCAAAAAAGAACATAATAAATGAAATGCCTCATATATTAAAAATAGCATAATACAATGTATGTAAATACAGGCAGAATGTATTAGCCTCTAGGGCATACACCAACACATAGAGGGGTTGTAACACCCTCCCTAGGGTATCACATGTCTGACTTCCAACTCATAAATCTGAAAATGTTTTCATAAAAGGTTTGAGTTAAAAACGTGGGTAAAAAAAAATTTCTTTCTTGACCAAAATATAAACTTGGCCGTAATCCATAAGTATTATTGAAAATATATTTAAACTAATTCATATACAACATTGACACCAATTAATATTTCACAATTTAAAGAGAAATATAAAATTAACAGAACTCTTTTTTTTTTCAACAAGATGTAAAACCCCATGACGGGTCCTACTAAATAGCACGGATAACAAGACTAACGATAAAACTTAACATACTCATTCCTTATCTTGTATCCGGGTGTTTGTTGCATCGAACTCTACTCCTTGTCTACTCGACTCAACACCTTCGAACTTGAGAATCAAAACTCTTCAATGTTTTCATCAATCTCTATAAGTGTCCATGTATAAAGATATAGAATGCCTAAGACAACTCATTCTTTCTACTATTTAATTTAAACAATACGGATAGAGGAGCAGTGCAGACAATATAACAAAGAGGTGAGATCACCTACGCCAATACACAATTTTTCATGGCAACAGACAGAGATAACACAAGCAAAGAATATCATACAGGGATATCATATTAAACTTCCAATAATATATTCAATATTAATCAACTATCATCATCATCAAATCATTTATCAATTCAATTATCATAAACAACAATTACGATAATGTCCTAATTATCATCATCATCATCCAAGTATTCAAAACAATTGTCATAGCCAATATTCCTCAATTAATATATCACACAGATATAAAATATTCAGATTATGCATGTATACAAGACTCGATTTCCTACTCCATGGAGCTAAAACTCAGTTATAGAAATGATCGAAAAGATCCGTCGGTACCACGTGCCTCGCAAAAATATGACCGCTATAATCCTCATTTTGATTTTGCACATTTAGCATATACACGATAATGTCTTTATCATATCTTGATTAAGAATAGTGTCTCGAATCCTTAATAGGATCATCGGTGTGTTGCATCGGTCTAACCTACGAGAAAAGCGCGACCAACCACCCGTGTGAGGCAACCCGCACTTTGATGCCCCCAAGGTCAACAAGTGACCTACACTACGCATATCGCACCCATCAAGAGGTAGTGTTTCTCCTAAAGCAATCACCATAACAAGTTATTTGAATACCAGGTCCTCATCGGACCATTAATGCATGTATAATGCACCAAATCCAATCACTTGATAATATGTCATTTTCTCACAAATATCCATGGAAATGATTCTTTATTCAATAATAATCATATTGTCTTTCAACAAAAAAAATCATGTTATCACGTTTTTACATAGTTGTAAAACACTTTTACCGTATTTTCACAATTGTCTAATATTTCATTTTGTCTTCACGTTTTCACAATCCAAAACGTTTCTATTATGTTTTCACAATACCATAACACTTTTTTATATTTTCACAATACCGTAACACTTTTGTTACGTTTTTAAAATTTTGTAACATTTCATTACGTTTTCAAAATGTTGTAACTCTTCATATGTGTACTTTTAAACCACGTTTCTTTTTTTAACGTTTTTCTCAATCGCGTAAAAACATACGTTTCTCAAATCGCATAGTATTTTTCATTTGTTTCAAAATTTCGTCACTTAAAAATCATTCTTTTACGTCACGTAAATCATTTTCTATCATTCTCGAAATACTTTCCAAATCTCATAATAATTTTCTATCATTTTCACAATCACGTAGTGATTTTTCAACAATATTTCAGTCGCGTAAAATATTTAAATGCTTTCCAAATCGTGTAGAAATATTTAAACATTTTTCAAATCGCGTATCACGAAATATTTTATACCACATTTATTAAATTATTTTTAAGATATGTAAAATATTTTTCAACATTTTTCAATCACATAAAATATTCCATCAATATTCCAAACATTATTTTGGACTTAAATAAATCAATATCATTTTTAATACATTGTTCAAAATTGCGTAGAACTTAAAAATTACGTTTTTAAGAAAAAAAAAATCATTTTTCATCATAATTTAAGCATTACTACTCATGTAAGAAAAAATATTTCTTAACCTTCAAAAATTCCTTTTCAACTTTTATCTAAATAATATAACTTTATACTTCATTTAATATATTTTCTTACTCAAGAAAATATTTTTCCACGATTCTTTACTCAAGAAATTTTTTTTTAAATATAATTCACAAAAAATTACTTTTCCATTGATGTAAATCAACGTTTCAAAACTTAACATTTTCTAACGTATTTCAAAACTTGAAAATAAGTTATAGCATTAGTAAATTTTCAAAACACCATTATATTTGGATCCATTTTTCCCAAATCATTTCCAAACACAACCTTCTTCAAAATAAATTGAAGTTCGAAAACATTTTCGCAAGGGCAAAAATTGCTTGATTTTCTCCAATGATAACGCACTTGTTTGATTCCCTTTCCAAAATCCTTGTATTAAATCCATTCAACTTTGTTTGATACCACTTGTTCACTTTGTTCATAAAAATCAAGGCATTACAAAGCCTTAAAAAAGCGTTTATCATGACTATTTAAATATCAAATATTTTTCCTTTTAAATTGATATGGTTTTACACAA
Organism: Ormosia emarginata; assembly: GCA_029884605.1. Taxonomy (NCBI): domain Eukaryota; kingdom Viridiplantae; phylum Streptophyta; class Magnoliopsida; order Fabales; family Fabaceae; genus Ormosia; species Ormosia emarginata. The sequence continues at coordinate 3,864,623 of JAQQTP010000056.1, read as the reverse complement.
ACAAAACCATTAAAATTTTATTTTCGAAACCGTAAGACTTATGGTCATAAAAACCAAACCCATTTGTTCAAATTCATTTTCACTTTCTTTGCAAATCCTTTAAAATTGACATTGCTATTTTCATTTAAAATTCATGTTTAGAAAAATACTTAGGATCCTTTTACACAAAATAAATCAATAAAAATCCTTATAAAACCATGTTCTTGTTCTCTTGAAAAATAATTCCCTTGTATATTTTTCATGCTTTTCAAATCAATCAATTTTATTCTTCCACTAAAAAAATATTAAGTTACAAACACCTATGTTGAGGTTCTTAACCGAAAATTCCATAACCTTTAAATCAAGAGAATTCACTTTCTCCTCTTCACAATTTTCATTTAAACAAATCAATTTTCTTGAAAAATTTCAACATAGCACCCTAATTTTGGGTGACAAAACATGTTTGAGCCATCTCTTTGGTCATTGGAACCAAAAGTTGATTTCCTTTCCATTATCCATTAGTCATGGCATACATATACATATAATCATATATATCACAAGCATGCCATAATTAAAAGCAATAAATCATGCATAGTATAAGCATACCATCAAAGCTATAAAATCATGCAAAGCATATCAAGCATAAGCAAATAATTAAAACACATAAACAACCACAAATTAATTACATGGTACCTAAATTTTCTGGATATGAATCCTCACATGGATTCCACATCCATCAAATAAAACACCATCTCTCACCACCATGTTCCAATTGGTGAGATGGATCTCCTCTTTCTCTTGAAGATCCTCAAAAGCTTCTTGATTTGCTTCTTTTTCCAAGTCCTTCATCACCAAGAGCTTCTCAAATTCAAAACAAAATACATAAAAATTAGTATACTAAGCTTGTTAAAAAAACCATGGATCAAACATGGTTTAGATCATGAAAAAGAGAGAAGAAATGAAGTTTTCTTTACACTTCACCATAAATACCTCATAACTTTGATCTTGAAGAAAGTCCATGAAGATGAATGATTTAGAAAATCTCCAAAGTTTCATTTTCAAGTTCTTAGAATATCATTAGATTCAAGATCTATGGTTAGATGAAATTAAAAAAAAAATTTTTTTCTTAGATTGGATGATGGTTTTAGGGTAGATAACCGAATGGTTTCTCTTGAAGCACAAAGATGAAATTTTTGATTTTTCTTCTCCTTTGATAAAACTAGAAGAGCTTCCTCGCTTTGAGCTATCGATGGAGTCTATGTCATTTTCATGAATTTTTGGAAAAACTCATAACTAGAGATGTTCTTAGAATGGTGTTTAGGTTTAGAAAATCAAGTTGGATGAAATTTTTGAGTGATGGAGGGTGTTCTTGATAGTCATGGCCAAAACTTGCTTGGAGGAGAGGTGGAGAGAGAAAAGTTTGATGAGTTTTTGCTTTTGGAGGAGACAAAGATGATCAAGAATGATCAATAATGACCAAGATAGCTAATAATGGTCTTCAAAGCTCTCAAAATCAGACCAAAACCGTGCCCCCCCTCTTGCATTCTTCTTGAGTGCAAAAATCAAAAGTAAGCCATTATGATGTCAAACTTTGTTACGTGCAAAAATGACATAAAACTCTTTCTTGATGCAAGATGATTCTAAACAATCCAAAACCATCACCTTCTTTTCATAATGCTTTCAATAAAGTTGTTCTTCATTATTTGCCACCATTTGAAGCATTTAACTTCACTGATGGGTAATTGCAAAGTTAGGATTTAGGTAGATTTTTAATTTTAGAAAAATTCATCATGCCCCAGCAAAGGGTAATGATTTTTCTCTTTAAATTATATTGAACTTTTCTTTTATGTGTCTCCAAAATTAAGGTGTCTCGATTGTTCCTTCAAACTTTAAATCGACAAGGGTCCTAATTAGTCTTTGCTACTTTAACACTAAATCTCCATCATTGATTGATTCTTCATCCAATGCGATATAAAATTATCCCCATTGGTCGGTTTTTTAAGATTAAATCTCCACCCTTGATTTAATCTAAATCCAATTTTATAAATGAGCTTTCATTTTTTTCAAGACCAATTCTACACCTTTTGATTACATCTGGTTGATATCAAAGCCTTCCTAACTAAACTTATTTCTCACACCATTGATTAAATCAATGGTTATTATCCAAGCGCTTTATTAAGTTTGTTTAACCTTTGATTAAATCAATTTCTCAAGTTAATATTCAAACTAAGATTCTCATCCAAGGGTATAATTCAAGAACAGTCAAGTTCTACAATTTGTTGACTACGCAAATAATAGTTATTCTTGATCTTACAAATAATATTTTTACTATATTTTTATCATCCGATAATTAAATACAAGATAAAATACAACATAAGAAATTTTCTAAAATCGTTTTCGGATTCACCCTATTTAGTAAGATCCACCCCTATGAAGGATACCTCACCTTCTAAACAAGGGATAAATTTTTCTATGCGTAGAAAAATTTTTCACTTTGTGGGACCCACCCTTTTACCCACGTAATAGATGAAAAGCCTCTCACATAGCAAATATTACAACTTGAAGCACTATGGGCCCACAGACAGGAAAAATTTCAAAATCATCCATAAAAAGACAAAAATTATAAAATACACAAATATCAAATCGATTTTTGGTAAAATAATTACCTAACGGTAAAAATTAAATTACGTAAAGTTTTTCCCGAGCAAAAAATTTTTATTTTCCATTTTCAAAAGACGCGAGTAAATCACTCAAAACGATCAAATACGCTTACGAATAAATAAAATAATTTTAAAAGCTCACATAAATTACTAAAGAAGGTTATTCGAATTAATAGGTTATTTGAAAATTACTGATTTAATAGATTGAGAAATTTTGGGATGTTACAAAGGTTATTCGTACTGGGTGGATATTCGAGAACCTCTATGCTCATAATCAAGAACTTCAAACTGGGATAGCCTCTCTACAGGGTGATATCGAGTAGCTTATCAAGGTTTGCTCGGATATTAGCGGGGAGTAGTTTTGAAATGTCATTGACCAAGTCCAACTCTTCAATCCCGAGGTGGCCTTGGCATTAGAAACGTTGGACTGTAGGAGGGTGATTCAGGACAGCGGTCTAATGTTTCCCACTACTGCTCCAAAGGGTCAAAGTGTCGCTGAAGCTCCGTCTACTGCTACTCGAGATCCTGATGTTGCCGAAGACTCAGTAAATGCTTCTTAATTCTTACTTTTGCCCCCTGCATGGGGTGTTTTATTTTGGTCGAGACAATTACCCTAGGTTTCGGGGTATTAAGTTTATTTACTTTGATAATTTTCTCTTCCAACGCCCGTCCAGCTTGGAATTTTGCTTAGGACTTAGGTATAATTTTAAAATTAGAACCTTAACTCGGGGTCCAATGTCCAAAATGTGTTGGCACTTGGGATCCCACTCGCCTTAGGTAACCAATAAAAACCTTGTCCGGGGTCTGTGACCAAATGTTTTGGCATTTAGGATCTCACATGACTTAGGTATAAAGTAAAAACCTTGTCCAGGATCTATCACTAATTGCTTTGGCATTTAGGATCCCATATGACTTAGGTATAATTCTAAGTGGCCCATAGCCGGGGTCTTTTAATGTTTACGGTTTAGTGCATGAATTTTCCTATGACTTAGGATTTTCTATTGCACAACCTATTTAACATAAGATAACTCATGGTAGGTACCATAATGGCGTGACACAGATGTCATTATCCTTGCTGCCAATAACTGTGTAATGGTTGTAACCAAGTGTCAAGGTTTTGGGTGTAGACCCTACAATTCGCGACCAACCCGCAGAGAGGGGTTTGGTGGGTTGTCCTCTTAACTTGGAATCTAAGGCACTCCTTTATCCCATTGGGAATAGGCTCCTAAGGCTAATCAAGGCAAAGTCTGGCTTGAGGGCTTTTTATCTTCGAAATCCAGCTCCCATTAGGAACGGCCTCATTGGACACTCTCAAAGTTGTCTATAGCCTTGAGGGTCCTTCGAGGCTTTCTAAATGTAAGTAGATGTGTAAAAATTGCTTTGCTTTATTGATATGGTAAATGACTAAGATTCATACAAAGTACTCCTATAATGATTAGGGCAGATCAAAAATGAAGTGAACTAAGAGACTAGGCCTTAGAAGGTACTTAGATATAGTACTTTCTAAGTTTGTCCGCATTCCAAAAGTTCTTGACTGGCTTGCCTGTTAGTGTCTCCAAGGTGTAGGCTCCTTTGCCAGTGGTGGCCATGATACAGTAGGGGCCTTCCCAATTAGGAGCTACTTTCCTTGGGAGGCATTCTTGCCTCTAATGTTAGCTCAATGGAGAACTAAGTCACCTGGCTGGAATTTCTTGTGAACGACATTTAGGTTGTACTGTGTTGTCGTCCTCTACTTGATGGTGGCGTCAAGTATATGTGCAATGCACCTTTTTTCTTTCATAAGATTTAGGTCTTCCTTGATCAATCTGGGGTTATTATTGGGTGAGAAGTGTTGGAGACGCCAACTAGGTTCTCCTATCTCTACCGGGATCAACTTAAAGGGAGTTTCACTTGTTGTAGAGTAGGGCATAGTCTTGTAGGCCCAAAGGACATGGTCTAGTTGTTTAGCCAGTTTCCTTTAGCCTTGTCCAACCTTCTCTTTAGTTCGCAAATGATAACTCGGTTGGCAGCTTCAGCTTGTCTGTTTGTTTGGGGGTTCTCAACGGCGTTGCAGTGATGCTTGATTTTTAAATCAGCAAGCAGCTCTTCGAACCCCTTGTCTTTGAATTATGTCCTGTTATCCGTCACAATGGATTCTAAGACTCCAAACTTAGTAATAATATGGCGCCAAGTGAACTTTTGGATTTGAGCATAAGTGATAATGACTGAAGGTTCTGCCTTAATCCACTTTGTGAAGTAGTCCACGGCTGCCACCAAGAATTTCAACTGTCTGGGTGCTTGAGGGAACGGACTCATAATATCCATACCCCACTTGTAGAATGGCCAGGGTACAGATGTCGTGGATAGTTCCTCAGGTAGAGCATGATAATGGTCTGAGTGCCATTGGCATTTGTCACATACTTGGACATGCACAAGAGAGTCGGCTTCCATTGTTGGCCAATAGTATCCAGCCCTAAGTGCCTTTAAAGCTAGAGCTTTGCCTCCCAAGTGGTGTTCATAGCTCACCTCATGGACTTCAGCCAGCACATATTATGCTTCTTTTGGTGTGAAGCATTTAAGGAGAGGTAAAGAAAATCCATGTCGGTATAACTATCCATCATAGATGATGTACCAGATCGTGGTTTTGACTAACTTGGAGGCTTCCTTCAGGTCTTCAGGATGGACACCAGATTGGAAGAATTCCATTATTAGTGTGAACTAAGTGCGCTCTTGTCCCTCTACATAGAAAACAAATGTGTTCATGATGGAAGGTTGTGATTAGGTCTCCTGGATCACAAAATGGTTGTTACCTAGGCTCTTGGTGCTGGCCAACTTAGACAGGAGGTTGGCCCTTGAATTTTGTTCCTGGGGTATGTGCTCCACCTTCACTACTTGGAAGCTTTTGAGGAGCCCTTGTACCTTCTCTAGGTACTTCTAAAAGGAGAAGCTCCTTAGCCTGATAATCACCTTGAATCAGGGAGGTCATGAGCTGGGAGTTACTACAAAATGTAATCTTCGTTGCTCCCAATTCTTTAGTCATTATCAGCCCGGCAATGCATGCTTCGTACTCTGCTTGATTGTTTAAAGTGGGAAATTCAAACCTAATGGAGTTCTCAATGGTTACTCCTTCAGAATTTTCCAGGATTACTCCAACGCTACTCCTCTTGAAGTTTGAGGAGCCATCAACAAACACAGTACACGATATTCCCTCAGGATCACCAGGGTCTAAAGTAAGCTCAACAAGAAAGTCTAAGAGTGTTTGTGCCTTGATTGCTAACCTGGACTCGTACGTAATTCCGAACTCGGAAAGCTCAATGGACTAGACGATCATTCTTCCTGCCAAGTTTGGTTTATGTAGTATCTGGCTGATAGGCTGATTTGTCCTTACCACCATTTGATAGCTGGTGTGGTGTGGATTATGATTAAAATTTACAATGAAAATTAGTTACCAAGTTCTACCAAAAATATAAAAACCTTGCAACCAGTTGTAGTTAGCAAGGGTCGATCCACAGAGAACTAATTCAATTAACACTATAAATTGATTCCTAATTTTAAACTCTCAAAAACAGTAAACAGTAAAAAAGGGGTTTGTTTGTTAAAACTAAATATAGCAATTGAATCTAAAATAATAACAATAAACACATTTTGAATTACCAATTAAAAGACAATAGTTAAGAGATAAAATCCACCACTAGATTTATATGATTATGCTAACTTACACTCCCTTTATACTAATATAACCAACTATGCTTTTATGTAATTGTGAGATAAGTCCCCTATTTTTCTTAAATTTTGCTTAATTCAGCAACCGCTCAAATTAAATCATAATCATTAGTTATTTGTAAAGCAACCGCTCTTATACCTACCTAATGATTGCATTAAGAATTAGAAAACCAATCACACTAAGATCTAATCACACATCGGGATTAAATTACTTAGATCATATGTCTCACTAGTCCTATCACCTCAACTGCGCATAGCAATCCTAGTTTTACCACTTTCGAAATTGACAGAAAGTATAAAGACCTTTATACTAAATTAAGATAAAAAAATATATGAATAAAAACTAGGGTTTCATCTTTCCTTAACCAAATAAGAAAATTAGCCGCACATGGAAAATTCAAAATCAAAAGAAAAATATAAGAAAAATATTGTCAAGAATAGAAGTGCAGAAGAAAACTAAAGATTAAACTAGTTTCCAAGGATTGAGGTTGATGGATCTCTGATTGCTCAAACTCGAGTCTCTAATCTTTGATCGAATCTTCCTCTCCCTTGTTCTTTGTATTCTCCTCAGTTCCTTGGCGGCTCTTAGTCCAGCCTCTCTTAAGAACCTTAGGTCATCCTATTTATAGCTTTTGGGCCCATAACCCTTGTCCAACTTTAAAATTCTGATTACTGAGACACAAACACGAGCCGTGTTTAATTACACGACCCCTCTGTGTTTCATTCTACTAACAAGTTTTCATGGATTTACGTAGACAGAGAAGAACATGCCCCCCCTGCGTTTTATGACACGGGCCGTGTTTTCGTTCCAGGCTAAAATTGCATCCAATTAAATTTTCAGAGAATAACACAACCCCCCCCGGTGTTTTATGACATGGGCTGTGTTTTTCCGTTTCTTTAATTTCAACCCAAATTCTTCATATGTGATCTTCTCTCTTTACTTCTAGGGGTGATATTGATCTCCTGAAAGACACAATGTGATTATGAGTGCTTATAAAACACATTTAAGCAAAGTTTCATAATAAAGGTCTGATTAAACTTCATATCTAGAAACTTAGCTAAAAGTTAACAATTAACCACACATGAAGTCTAATTAGATCAAACATAAGACACTCAAGATATAGAAATATTCAACAGATCAATGGCATTGGAAGTATTGTCTAAGTCTCCTAGCTGTGATGATAAGGGTGAATGCAACCTTATCTATTTTTTTTATAGCAGAGCTCAGGACCTTGCAACACCTTGCTCACAAAATAAACTGTCTTCTAACCTTTAGTCGTTTCCCAGATAAGTATTGAAGTCACGGCCTCCTCATGAACTAAAAGGTACATGTACAATCTTTCGCTTGGTTCCGGCCTTGTCAGGATGGGGGGAGAAGACATGAGGTTTTTCAAAGACGTGAAGGCATCCTCACACTTCTGAGTCCACTCAAAACCTATCTCCTTTTTTTAACAACTTGAAGAGTGGGAGGGATTTGTGAGCAACTTTAGCAAGGAACCGTGTGAGGGCCACAATCCATTCTGTTAGTTGTTGTACTTCTTTGACGTTCTGAGGGCTACATATGTTAAGCATCGCCTCACATTTGTCTAGGTTTTCCTTGATTCCGTGGTGAGTCAACATGAAGCCAAATAATTTGCCGACCTAGACCCCGAATGCACATTTATCTAGATTAAGCCTCATGTTGTGCTTTCTTAGTTAGGAGAACACTTCTTCGAAGGTTCGAGGTGTGTGATCCAGATAATGGAGTTTTGACTATCATATCATCGATGTAGACTTCAAACATTCTCCCCACCTGATCTTCAAAAACCCTATTCTTTGTAAGGTGGCTCCTGTATTTTTCAAACCAAAAGACCTTACCCTGTAGCATTAGCTCGCCCTCTCATTGATGAAAGTGGTTTTGTCTTAGTCTCTAGGATACATTGGGATCTGATTGTACCGGGAGTAAGCGTCTATAAAAGACAGCAACCAAAAGTCAGAGGAGTTATCGACCAGTTTGTCAACATTAGGGAAGAGGTATGGATCTTTAGGGAAAGCCTTGTACAAGTCTGTGTAGTCTACACACATCCTCTACTTCCTATTTGAATTCTTCACCAAGACCACATTAGAGAGCCATGTGGTATATGAAATCTCCCTGATGAAGTCGGCACTGAGTTAGCTCCTTGACTTGCTCTTCAATAATCTGTTGTCTTTCAAGGCCAACTTTTCTTTTCTTCTGGAACACTGACCTTGCATCCCGTTTAATAAATAAATGATGACAGATGAAAGCGAGGTCAAGCCTAAGCATATCAAAGGACGTCTAGGCAAAGAGGTCCTTGTTTTTCTGCAAGACCTCTATAAGCTGGCGCTTCTCTTGTTCTTCTAGATTTGCCCTAATATTGGTGACTTGATCAAGCTTGTCACCCACTTGGAGTGGAAGCAACTCTCCCCTTGGATGGGGCATAGTACCCAGAATCTCTTCACGTATGTCTAGCTCAGTCATAGGGATGTTGACTTGATCCCGAGCCGGGCTAGAGGTGTGCGTTTTAGTTTTCCTGGGGGTCCTACAGATTTTGAGATTTTCATTGTAGCATTTGTGCACTGTGATCTGATCGCCCTTAACTGTGACCACCTCATTATTCTTTTTAAGGAATTTCATGGCCTGGTGAGCAATAGATACGATGGCGGCAATATCATTCAATGTAGGGCGACCTAAAATAATATTGTATACTGATGGACAGTCCACAACTAGAAACCTAACTTTAATAGTTCTGTAGATATTGTCGTCGCTTAGGGTTAGGAAGGTTTCAAAGTAACCTACCGGGATAACATTTTCCCTGGAGAAACTAGTGAGCTCGCCATCATAAGGGGTTAACGCAGACAGGGGGAACTCCAATCTCTCAAAAGTGTCTATGAACATGATGTCCACTGAGCTTCCTTGATCGATGAAGATACGCCAGACCTCGATGTTAGATATTATTCTAGAGTAGTCCTTGTTTGAGAAGGAGATGAGTGGTTCTTCCCTGTCTTCAACACAGGGTTTGTGCATGGAGTTGGAAACACTTAACACCATCGTCTGAAGTGCTTTCCTCTAGGAATTGTTGGATGATCGCCCCACTGCAAATCCCTCGGAGATGGTGCTACCGAGTTGGTCCTTTCTGTTGTCCCCACTTTGAGCATGTTGGTTCCGATCCTGCTAGTTTTCAGTATCACGGCGAGGTGGAGTCTGAGATTTTCTAGTGAGGCTGCGATTTCTTCTCTTCTGAAGCGGTGTCAGACTTCACCTCGGACTACGGCTATGTCTTCACTCCCTCTGTCTTCCTCTACTCTCATTATTTCGGATGCCGGTGATATACTTTTGCAGTCATCCCTCCTTAATTAAGGATTCAATGACATCATGGAGCTGATAACAATCTTTTGTTTCATATATGGCCATAACTTTTATGCCATTTATAGTACTTTGAGTGATCCTTTTGAGACTGTTTCTTTAGAGGGGCACCCTCTTAATATCTTAGAACTGAGTCTAAAGCACCTCCCTCAGAATTGTCTCTCGTGGGGTGTTCAAAGGGATATAATCATAATATTTAGGCCAGTAAGAATTGCCCTTAGAGGAGCATTGAGATTGGTTGGAGTTTCGGTTATTTTTCTGGTGAGTGGGCTCACCTTTTTTTAGACTCTCTTTAGCCTTAATAACTTCCTCTAGGTCGATATATTTCTGGGAGTGTGAGTAAAGTTCGTTCAAAGTCTCTGGCTTCCTTTTTGCCGAAGACCAGAAGAAGTCTGAATCAGTCTAGAGGTCACTCCAGGCATAGTGAAGAGCAATCCTATCGTCTAGGCTTTTTACACAAACACAAATGTTACTAAATCTCTTGATGTGCTCACGAAGGGACTCGTCGCTCCCTTGGCAAATTTTAGAAAGAGAATCAACTGACTTGGGCTGCTTTTTGGCATTGGTGTAGTGTAGCAAGAAGCGTTGTCTGCGGTCCTCCCATCCAGTGATGAATTTTACTCGAAAGGTGACAAACCAACGGAGGGAGCTCTTCTTTAAAAAGAGGAGGAAGGCACGACATAACAACTCTGGGGATCCCCTATGGAACTGTGTATACTAGGTATAAGCATCTAAGTGTTTCTAAGGGTCCATTGTCTCATCATAGGGTCCATATTGGAAGGAAACTTGAAGTCTCTTGGGACTCTATACACCATTAATTAGTCTGAGAAGCCTGTTATTAACCGTCGGGGGCCAGAACGTTGTTTCCAATGACCTCGACATCGTCATGTAGGGCCCTTCTTCGGTTGTCATCAGCATTCCTCCTTCCAACATTGTTTTCATTATGTACGAACCTTTCAAGATTTTTCAGCCAATGGCGTTGATTGTCCAACTGACGTCGTTGGTCATTGATTAGGGCTTTTTATTGGCGCACTAGTTCTTGAAGGTGGTTTCTCATCATCTCAGACTGAACAATGTTCTCATGATGGGATGCATGATTTGCATCATTATTCGAGAGCCCTACGCGAGAATGCACGGGAATCCTAGGCCCTTGAACAACATTGTTAGCTCCTTCACCAGGGAACACGAGTCTATCTCGAACTGAGACCCTTTGCGAGGGGTGAGGGCTCTCGGAAGAAAGTGAAGTCTCATGCCCCTCGTTAAAAATCTTGATGATAACTGCTCGACTTCTAACGGCGGAGGTTTCAGCATGTACTGATGGTGTGGCAGACTGAGGATAGCATTGCACCGTCGAGCCTTGTCCTTGACTAAGGGTAGCGGGCACAACACCTCCTTTTCTTGGATGTTGTCTTGTGCTCACCATGGTTGAATGGAAATAGAAGTTTATTAGTTTCTCACAGACGACGCCAATGTTCTGAAGTGGATTCAAATGGGTACCTGAGATAGGCATGTCACGGTGGTTTCCTCCTTGCGCAGTAGCGGTAGCATAGTGTGTTGAAACAGGTAGGTTGGTACCTACAAAGGGACTCCAACGCTCAAGTCAAACTGTGCAAAAGTAGGGTTATGCTATGAGTGATAATTTACGGATACTTGTTTAAGGTTACTTAGCCTGGTATTTATAGAGGTTGGATAGATACGTTTTCATAGTGGAGAGATACATTCCCGTAATACTAGCAGGAAGAGATATGTTCCTTATTTAGTTGTAAAGGATCCCTATATTATCAGAATACCGATATGGTAGTTATGGTGCTATTATTTTGTGAGATCATAATTGACAATAACAGATATCATAAAGACTTATCCATTGCGTAGATCTCACGGTAAAGCTATTACTATCCAGTACTGATGTCCGACATATATTACCAGGGTCCACGGTAAGCATATTCTTATCGAGGGCATTGATGTCGAATTTCGACGGACATGCATGCTAGGTTGACCTACGAGTTATAAGCCTGAATTACGGTCCAAGACAAAATATATTGGCTCTCATTCATAGATGATTAATGATTATTGTGCCTCCTAATCCTCTCCAGCCACCATTAACCATAAATTGAACCCTAGACATAGTCATGAGGACAATAAAGACTGTCACAGTTCACATTGCTAGTTAAATGGGCCAAGCCATAAATTGACGGTTTGAGCCAAAAAATATTAGCCTCGAAATTAAAAATGGCATATCATGAGGACAAATAAAGACTGTCTAGCCCGACCCTTTTACTTGTAAAATAATGGACAATAAAATGTTAACTGAACCTTACCTGACCCGATCTGACCGATTCACTGGCTTCACCAATGTGGGTCTATTTTTTGGCAACTTTAATTGCTAGTTGAACTGGCTAATTCAGTACTTCGTATGCTATTTTTCTATGATAAGCAATCCTCTAGCGTCTGATATTTCTTCTTGCCTGGTTGTGATCTGACTATTTCTACGGAGCCTATCTGTTTTGACATCATCTAGGTTTGAGCAGGTAATTCTGAATCTTCACCATGCTAAAAGCGCATTAGACCTAGTATGAATTGTAGTAGCAATTTTTATTTTATTTTTTTTGTTACATTTTTTTAAATTTTTTGTTTAAGTGAAAGAACATCATTTTAGACATCATTAAAAGATTCAAGAGGACAATTATTGCCTTCATGGAGTACAGCGTGCAGAACTTTGCCATTTAAAACTAGAAGCGAAACCTAATTTACATTACGTCATCAATAATTATATCTGCAAAAATTATAATTATAAATTGCTCTTTCTAGCTGACTCAGACTTCTCATGGAAAACTACATTTTCCCTCTTACCTTATTTTATAATGCTAATGAACAAAGTTAGATGCTAAATTTTATTATAGTAGCATATGAAATTAACAGGACAATGCCGTCCATGGACAACTTAATATATGTTTTTATGAAGTCATCTCAGGTGTGCAGAACTTAGCTTATGTAGTTACCCTACACGCTTGATCCAAAACCTAGAAAATATTAGGTCACTTGTCAATTAGGTGAATGCAATTGCTAATAATCCAAAGCGAGCAATAAGTCACTATATTATGACTATTTGTTAGCCAAATTTACCATTACATACGTAAGACGAATATTTTGGAAGCAGTTTTCAGTTTAGCGACAAAATTTAAAGACCAGAAGCAGACTTCACCATAATAGACAAAGCTCTTATGGTGCTTGAGCAGAGTGTCACTCAAGTAATAATATCTCTTATGCATCATAGTTGTATAGCTCAGATACTAGATTGACTCGGTTAGAAAGAAGAGTTACCAAGTCAACAATTGGAATGTGAGTCAAATAGTCGAATTAGAAAATTTGAACAAAGAAGAAAGTATTTTTTAAAAAAGTATTAGATGAAAAATTATTTGATATAAAATATATTATATTAAAAAATATTAAACAAAAAATACTATATGAAAAAATACTTTCAAACAAACATTGATAATAATCTATTAGTTGCATAATAAATTAAGAAATTGAGAATAATATTTAATAAAAATATATGTATAATCTAGTAGTAAAATGCACTTTATAACAAAAACTTTTAAGTATAATGTTCAAATCTACATTTTTGTTAAGTTTCCATGAAAAAAAATTAACCAACTCGAGTCAATCCGGCCGATCGAGTAGGTCATCTAGCAAGGTTAGCAAGGTATGTGTACATTAGGGGAGGATTTAGGCACATATTTGAGAAGATCTTTAATGAGGTTGGGTTTTAGGTTGGGGTTGTTAAAGGGTTTGGCGGCTGGATGGGGAGGATTGGTTTGATGGCAATAAGGTTAAGGTTGAGGTTGAGGGGTTGCGGAGGCTAGAACGATAGCTAAGGTGGGTTAGGTTGGGTTGACTAGGCCGCAGTAGTAGGTTAATGACGAAGTAGGATAGGGTTTATAGGAGCATGATGCCGATGTATTAGGTTGGCAATGCCAGTAAAGGTGGGTCGTTATTCGTGGGGAAAGGATGGGAGGGCGGGGAGGGGCTTGCATGGTGTTTGGATGGTGTCTAGAGGTAGCAGCTTGGGTGGCAGAAGGAACAGTGGCGGCGCGTCTAGGGAGGGTGGGTTGAAGCCAACAAAAGGAAGTGGGTGGAGGGTGGGGGAAAGAAAGGAGAATGGGTGAGGGTAAAGCTCCAACAAAGGAGAAAAGAGACACCTGCTACAGAGGAAGACCGCCCAATGCAGATGGATGTGGCCCTAAAGTAGCAACGCTAGATTAATCCTAACAAAGCATCTTCTCTATTTCATCCATCACTATGTTTGCTTTGAAGCTGCAGAGGAGGGCCACTCAATGCAGATGGAGATTGCCCCTAAAGTAGCAACACTAGATTAACCCTAGCAGAGCACCTTTTCTCTCTCATCCATCACTATGTTTGCTTTGAATATAATATTGCCCTTGATTCTTAGGCAGTCTAAATTTCTCGTATATTATAACATTGCAAAAGTCAGAACCATCAATTGTACAACCAAGCGCTTACTAATATCAAAAGGTATATTCTTTTTTATTATTACCAAGTAGTGTCTAACCCAGTTTTCGCACACTTATTTCTTAGAATCTAATCTCAAGAAATTAGTGTAACTAAGATTCGAGTTTATGATCGTATACCTACTTACAAATCACATGTTAATCTAATATTAAGCCAACACTTTGGGGTTTATTAAAAGGTATATATATTATATTTTCTTAGATGCATGTGAAAGGAGGCTATATAATCTAACTAGAGGCTGTTACGTAATCTCTCACGTTATTCTTTATCTGATATTCATATATGGTATACCATGTACAAAGACAAATTTAAATTTTCCTTCAAACATTATATAATGCTCCATCCTAGATTGAATATGGGACATAACATCCATCGTAATGTTCCATCCTAGATGGAACAAAATAATTATGGTTGATATAAATTTATTTGAGAAATGCTAGGTATATCAGCCACTTAATGCAAGTTGTATTTTAAGTAGAGTGAAGAAAAGACGTCACGTATGATTTCTTATCAAGTTTAGAAACAAGAAGATAGTATCTCCCAGATTTAGATCTTGATAATGGATAATCACACATCAACATTTCCTTGAGGTAGTTGTATTAACGCATTTTAGTCAAGGCTATGCCTTTTTTGTTGTTTCTTTTCTTTTTTCCGCTGTGTGTTGTAACTCAATACTTAGCAACACTCCTTTTATACCAAAATACTTACTGTTAAATTCTTTTAGCTAACTCATGGATTTGCTGGTTTTAATAGAAAATCAATTTTGAATCAGCAGCATGGCGAAATAAAATTTGAATCTTTTGTACTCGTTTCAGAGAAAACATTGGGACCTAGAAGCGGAAAAAACTCCTCTTCCAATCAGCTATTTCAAGTAATTTTTTATGAAAGCAGTTGGTAAAACTATTTGGCAAAAATTCTTCACAATGTTGAAAAGTGTGCCTGGTGTTTTTTTCCCTCTATTTTTCATTTTCCTCTTCCTTAACTCTAATACCAGCTTGGCCTATAAGAAACTATGCATAGCTAAGTGAAATCTAACTCATCCAGTACTAACGATAGCGATGATACACTAATAACATGTGGTACCATCTGCATAGTGGCAGCAAGAGACCAAAACTTTGCGGCGAAAACGATACGGAGTTTCCGAAAGGACTCCCTCAAGATTTGATCTTAATCTTTGATTCATTATTTTGTAAATGCTAATGGTCCAAACATACTCAAGAGTTACTAGCTGTCTGGCCTTTCATGATATTTGTGATTACACACATTGGACCAGGTCCACACTCCTGCTGATACGTACCAACTAAAAAGCACGTAACCAACCATTTTGCCGTGGAAGTGAACCAGTCCTGCTACTTGCTAGCATGGAAAAAACACAACAGAACGATTAATAATCAATTTCCTATAATGTTGTTCAATTCCCATTTTACAATGGTTGTGTAAGGTTAAATATTGACCTTTCAGAGAATTCAATAGACATATTTATGCTACTGTGCACTGCAAATGCAATTCCCCAACACTAAGGTAAAATGTAACATTCATGTAATAAGTACTTCACTATTAAGACAATATAAAGCTCTTTTGCATTCAAAGTGAACTAATACGGTATCAGCTCCATTTTGAGGTCAGGTCCCAAGTATGTAGAAAAAGCTGAGAACCCATCAAAGGGCAATTTGGTGAAAGTGGGATACGTATGGGAATGGTTGAACAAGCACTTTAGATCCTGCAGGCTTTCACTGTATATCTCTATCCACTTTCTTCTTCAATTTCCCTTTCTTTTGGTACAAAATCCACTTCCTCACTTTTTTTTTTCTTTCCCTCTCTGACAAACTCCACATGCTCATGGTGAGAGGTCCAAGCCACAGATCCACCCACGTTGTTCTGTCCACATGGACGTGGTAGGAAATGACCATAGAGCAGATCTGAGTTATCTGACCCACACTTTCACACACACCTATCCCACTTCCCCTTTACCCTTTCCTCCCTCCCTCTTCTGTTTCTTTATTAAGTATGTAATTTTTAAAAATTATTTTTAACACCTAACCTATAAATTATTTTATAAAATAAGTTGATTATATTAATTTTGATATATTGTATATTAAATTAAAATAAATATATATATCATATAAAATATAATATATATTTAATATTATATTTTTGTTAAAAATAATAACTTTTAATTTTTAACAACTCTCTCTCTTTGATTTCTCTCTCAGACAATCAGATTTTGATGCCCCGAATTCCACCCAACTTTCCCTCTATAAATATTAATTTGGATTAAAACTTAAAAAATAATTTTTTAATTAATCAAATAATATTTAAAATTATTTTATAGATCAATTTTAATTAATTTTTTAATAATTTTACGGTCTGGTTAATTGGTTTCTTATTCACTCCAATTAACTTGATTAACTGAACCAATTCACTCCAATTTAATCTCCTCGTGAAGCTGCTGCAACTCCTCCTCTTTACCTCGTTGCTGCTCTGCTCATCGTGAGTTTCTTCTCATCTTTTGATCTCTATATTTCTTCTCAAACATCCACCGATCATTGGTAAATAATTAAATTTTTATAATTTAATTATTAAAATAATTAATTATTGAGACGCCAAATTTTTACCGTTATCGACCCCGCCGTCCCACGTCGGATCTAAATATGTAATTTTTAAAAAATGTTTTTTCCGACCACCTAACCTACGAAACCCATTTGAGAAATCGTGCTGGCGCACAAAGCACGAGTGTGATTTTTTTTTTATTCTACTTCTTTCTTTCTGTTTCGATAATCTCTCTTTTTATTTGAATTGCTTTTTGAAAAAAGTAAATATATATATTCATAAACAAATATAATATAATATCACTTTTAAAATATTATAAATCTTTAAGTGTTGAAAAGAATAACTTTTAATTTTTAACAACTCTCTCTCTTTATCTCTCTCTCTGAGACAATCAGATTTTGATGCCCCAAATTCCACCCAACTTTCCCTCTCTCTTACGTAATGTAATTAAAAGGTTGTCACTACTTCTTATATATTCTAAGCAACCTGTTTTTCAACATTTGCCTCTCATATATATATATACATATAGTACACGGCACTTCATCTCCCTCACAACACACTCTGGCCTCTGCAGCTGCCTCTGCTTAAGATAACAAAAAATAAAAGTAATCTTTTTTTCTGTGGGCAAACCCGGGGAGAACAAACCATCGCTTCTTGGGTCTATCAAATTTCTCTTCAGTTTGTGCATTGCTAGTCAATAGAAGGTGGATGCTAGTGGTAGCACTTTGGAATTGCTTTGTTTCCACTTCTTTTTGTTCCTGCTTCTGCAGGAGATATTCTCTCCTCTGCATCTTTCTTCTCTCTATGATTTTGTCCAAGGACATTCTCCTCTGTTCACATGCATACACATGTAACACACAAAATCAACTCAAGATGAAATTTGCATGTCCAAGTCTTGATCCAGCATATGCAAATTCTTGTCAATGCACTATTATTATCATCTTTGAAAACTTCTAATTCTGAAGGCCAGTTCCTCCTTCTGAATCACCTTGACATTTCAAATTCTTTTACCTCCATTGAATCCCATAAACAGAAGATCTTTTTCTTCTAAATTCAATAGGGTCATGGTTGATGCTTCTTAACAGAAGCCTTGTGGACTCTGCACAGTTGAAGCTTGAAGGGAAGTAAAAATGTCTGGAAAGGCTTTGAAGTCCATGAAGGATGAAAATCCAGATTTGCAGAAGCAGATTGGGTGCATCACCGGATTTTTTCAGCTCTTTGACCGCCACCGTTTCCTCACAGGCCAACGCACTAGCAGCCATAGTCAGCACAGACCAACTTCAGGTATTCTGTAATATCGTTGTTTCTGTTCTGCATTTTGAAAGTGATTTTGATAGCATTAGTACCACTGTTAATGTTGTTATATTTTCATAATTTTACTTTTAAAATTTTAGACAGACATGATTAATCGTGAAATTTTGATTGACATGTATATTAAAATGAATATCTCGTATAAATTGAAGTGGAGAAATTTTGTTGGCTTGCTTTTAGAATAGTTATTTCCTGTCTCACCAACAAAATTTCTACACCTCAGGTCCTTAGCATATTCGACGTATGTGAGAAAATTTGTATATACAACTATCATTTTTCTGTTAAAAATTAAAAATCGCTTTCTTTCAACAGTAATGAACTGACACAATTAACCTACAATATGTCAGTAACGTGTCCTCACACATAGTTCTGTTTTATTTTCTTTTCTTCTTCAGTTTTTATTTTAGTTTGTTGGGGGGTGATAGGATGGTTAAAGTTCTCTAACTGCACCTGGTTACAACTTAGTTCTGTTTGGTTTGTAGTTAGGATTTTAAAAGTGAGTTAGGATCGCCGAGCGTTTCTTTTCTTCAGTTTTTATTTTAGTTTGTTGGGGGGTGATAGGATGGTTAAAGTTCTCTAACTGCACCTGGTTACAACTTACAAGACAAAGCAAAGCCTTTTACTGGTTTCAATTAAATTATGGCAGTTTATTTTTTTATTTTTTTATATATTTTTTTTAAATCTGGTTTCTTAATCTCTAACTTCGTTTGGTTTGTTGCCAATGTAAAAAACTAATATTTTTCACGTTCCATTAAATATATAAATTTGGTACACTACTTTAGATTTGATAAAAGCAGGCAATTGGAATTAAATTTTGGAGCTGAAGAAGTTTATTATTTTATCTTTTTTTTCTTAAATAATTAAATATTCTTTCTTTACATATTTTGAATTTGGCTGACAAAAGTTCTGTAGTGAATTTCCTTTGTAGTTTCTATATAATCCGTTTCAAGATATGAAGCTGACCTTTCTCATTTTGAAGTCAATAGAGATATTCAAGACTTGAACGATATGAAACTCGGAAAATTATATGAAAACTAATAGATGTTCAAATAATGTTCTCCTTCAGATTTTATCAAAAAAATGTTCTCCTTCAGATATTAAAAAAAATTAAAAAATTCAACTTTTTTGAGTTACACATTGTGATCTTCAAGAGTCAGAGATACAAATAATCTTTTTTTTTTTAAGAAAAAAGAGTATGTACCTTATAATTCACCTAGAGTTATTTCATTTTCTTCATTTAATGGACGATAGATGCCTGAAGTTGCTATAAATTCTCCCAAGTGGCACATCATTCTTAAAAAAGAAAAAAAGAGTAAAACATTCTTCGTTTTAGGATTTTCCAATGATATTTTTAGCTTTCTATGTGCCGCAACATCCTTGTTTCTCTCGCCACAACTTTCCGGGTTTATGCTGGACTCAAATCCTCGATAGTTATATCATCAATTTCTGTGCTCTTCTGTGGAGCTTCAACGTGTAAACAGGCCAACAGATATTTTAGAAAGGATTTAAAAAGAATGAACAGAGAGTTGATTTTGAAGTTTGAGAAGATATTTCATGTTACTTCTAACTAAAAAATTTCCTTCCTTTCTCAGGTGGAAGCAGTAATGATGTCAATGAGCTGACAATGCAGAAAGCAACGGTAAGATAACAGTAGTTTAACTCTTTTGGAGAATTTTAGCAGAATCAGTTAAGAACTTGAGAGTATGATTGCAGGCAAAGAATCTGAAGGTTGCAAGAGATAAGCAACAATTCTCCACAGAGTCATCAATAACTTCTATGTCATCATCATCTTGTTCGTCTAGCATGTCATCCCTTGAGTTTAACAGAACAATTCAGACAGAATCGCCATCAATCAGTCGACTCAAAATTCCAGAAAACCCAAATTCAAAAGTAGCAATGAAGCAACTTGATACCCCAGGTCAGCATTGCTTTGACTATGATATTGTCAAAGACTCAATGCATAGAGAAGCTCGAGGATTGTCTGTTAAAACTGTGACTAAAGAGGAAAAGAAGGGTCAGACTCGTACCTTGAAATACATAGACTCCCCACGGCCTTTGCAGTCCGAGAAATCTGTCAGTGCAAGAGTTATGGTTGCCAATGAGTCATTCCATATTCTTGCTAAGTCCAAGAAAACACCTTGGGACTCACCAAGACTCTCTTATGATGGGAGGGATATACAAGATACATTCAAATCTGCCACAAAGCATAAGGAGCTCCCAAGGCTTTCCTTGGACAGCAGAGAAGGATCCATTAGAGGTTTCCATGAGGGAACAAAGTCTCGCAACCTTTTGAAGGGTCCACAGAAAGGGAATGGGAGGAACTCCAGCACAATGCTTAACCAGCTGCAAGAACCAGAAACTTCCAAACGATCATCCAGTGTTGTAGCAAAGTTAATGGGGCTGGAAGCCCTCCCAGACTGGACACAAACTTGTGAGAGTCCACTGGGGACTTCTAGCTGCTCCACCAATAAAAATAAGCTCTTGGCAAGATCTAGCGCAAGTGATGAATACAAGCAACACCGAAGTTCTGTATCCCCGAGAACATGCCATGGATCCAACTTGCCTCAGTCTAGAAGGGCTGATTCAATCACAAATGTGACACCATATCCACGATTTGCGCTAGAATCAACTCCATGGAGGCAAACTGATGCAAGCCAAAGTTCTCAATTACGAGCTTCCAAGGGAAGTGACTCTGATATTAAAGCCTCAAAATCCTCCCTCTCTGTATATGGGGAAATTGAGAAAAGGCTTGAAGAACTTGAGTTCAAAAAGTCTGGAAAGGATCTCAGAGCCCTTAAACATATTCTTGAAGCAATGCAGAGATATAAAGATTCAGTAGATATTACAAGAGATCAGGCTTCAAATTCTCCATCTGACAATAGGAATAATAGTATACTCCATGAAAGCTCGAAAGTACAAAGCCCAAGAATACGGCAAAAGGACCCAACATCTGTCGCAGTTGATATGTCAAATTCAACCCGGGGTAGTAAATTGCCTATTGTCATCATGAAACCAGCACAAGTTACTAGAAAAGCCACTAATCCTTCTTCCACAGAAATGTCAATTCATGGTAAATCTAGTCCCAGCAAATGTTGCCCTGGTTATCCCACAAATGGAAGATTGATTGACAAGCAAACGGCTAAAGGTATCAGTTCAACAATCAGAAATATCAAGGATCCTTTAAGTCAACCCGTTCGTTCAGCAGATAAGAATAATAACATGAAAAATTCAAAATTGATGCAATCGTCGAAAGTTCCTCAAGACAGCAATGGAGAAAACACCACCAACTCTGGTAATATAACAATGACTGGGAGCCCAAGACTACAAAAGAAGTTTGGTTTGGAGAGGCGTTCTCCACCGACCAGTCCATCATCAGATGCCAGCCTTAACAGAAGACAACTCAATAGGCAATCTATGGAATTGTCTTCCCCAAGTACAAAACCCAGACAAAAGTTCTCTAATTTGCTGGAACGAAATGAACGTATCGGGGAGATCAGCTGTCATTGGAGGAAGCATCATGTTAATGTCATTTCTCCAGATTTTGATAGCAAAAGAAGCTTGGCCACTCATAGTGACATAGAAGTCATTCACATATATCAATCGGGAAAGATTAATAGCAACTCCATCCAGCTAAGTGACCTGAATCAAAATGTAAGTATTTCTTCCTCCCATAGTTAGATTTTGCATCTAAATCAATTGATTAAACATTATTTCGCTCATCAGAATGCAGTTGAAGAGTTGAGCAAGGAAAGCTCTAAGGTTGAGACAATAGTTATTGCAGAACAACCAAGTCCTGTGTCCGTTCTTGATGCTGCATTCTACAGGGAAGACCCACCATCTCCACTGAAAAAGAAATCAGACATCTCAAAAGATTTAGGTAAGCAACATAGATTGAATCTTGGATAATCTAAATTCATTTGTCAAATGAATCACTGCAGCCGATATACATTTTAGTGGCATTGCCAAAAATCATTCAGGAAAAGATTTTGAGTTACATTTTGATTCTCTTCAAATTTTCTGCCACAGGTGAAGCTCTAAGCGCTGATGATGATAGTGAGGAGAACTCAGTGGATCTTCCTCCTTTATCCAGCACCACAAAAGACAATTTCAGCAATGGATCTAGTGATAGAGACTTGAACACCCAGAATTTGGATCAAATACTTCAAGAAATTGACTGGATTGATGAGAAATTCATCAATTTCAGTGACAATAAGGATCCTGACCATAAATATATATCAGAAATACTGTTAGCATCAGCTCTGCTCAGTGGTCCCAGCTCTAGCCAGATATCTCATTCCCCAGGTCACTTGATTAACCCAAAGTTGTTCTTTGCACTAGAACAAATGAAGACAAACAAGAGGCATTTTAATATTGAAGACAGTGCCAAGAAGATTGCCAGGATTATTAATCCTGAGCAAATGCAGAGAAAACTCATATTTGATGTCGTTAATGACATTTTAGTTCGAAAACTAGTATTGGAGAGTTCTTCCTCTCTGTGGTTCCTACCAAATGAGCTAGCAGGTAGAAAACTAAAAGGGCAGCAGCTTTTGGATGAGCTATGCACAGAAATAGATCAGTTACAACCTCAAAATAGGAATGCCAGTCTGGCTAACGAGGATGAGAATTTGACAAGTCTCTTATGGGGAGATTTGATGCATCATCCCACAATTTGGACTAACTGCTGCAGTGAGATACCAAATGTTGTGTTGGATATCGAACGGTTGATCTTTAAAGATTTGATAACTGATGTTGTGAGAGGTGAAGTAGCAAACCATCCTGGTAGGCATTGCAGGCAACTGCTGTTTCCCAAGTAGGAATTTTGGCTAAACAGTTTGAGCAAAAATATTCAGTCTTTCGTATGTCACCTTTCTAATCTAGCTATACATATGGTTTGAAAGGGGTAATAAGCTGCTTAATTGACAGTTTCACCTTTGTTTTGTATAAATTCTTGCTCATTTAGGTGTACCTTCATCGTCTTTCTTCATGTATTTATACTCCATGTTCATAAATACATGCAGAAATACGGATAAATGTATATCAGTATCGACTTTCACAGGGCTGTTGAAAATATTGCATTGAGTTTTACATATTACACGAACATAACAGGTTCTCCATCTTCCTCTCTCTATGAACTTTCAGAGTTTTGAGTTGGTTTGGCTTTAGGTTCGATTTGAACCAAAACCAATATTCTTTTTCTTAAGTCAAACCAACCAAATTGTAATGGATATTAATTATGAATAAAAATGAGAAATAATTTGATTTAATTTGAATTGATTTAATTTGATTTAAAAATTAAATTTTGTGTTTGGAATTTTAAAAAAATATTTGAATTGATTTTAAAATCAAATTGTGTTTGAAATTTATTAAAATGAGAATTGATTTGATTTGATTTTATTATTTTATAGTTTAACTCTTATGGAAGGTAGTTAGAGATATTTATTAAAAATAAAATAATTTATTTATTTCAAATCAAATTAAATCATATTAAATTTAATAAAATTTTTAAAACAAAAAAAATAAAATTTATAAAATTTTAAAAATTAAATCATTTATTATTTTTAAACATTTTAAACACAAGATTTATTAAATTTAATTTATAAATAAAATTATTTTTTTTTTTCATTTCAAACACACTCTTAGAAGCTAAATTAGGTTGAGTTTGTTGCTTGGTGTTAGATTTCTTTGTAAGCTCTTCCAGCTTTTAGTTATAAAATGCTCACAAGTTATTCTTGGATAAAGCATCACATAGAATAAATTAATAGTAACAATAAATTGATCTGATAAAATTTATAGTAAAAGACCTAAGTCTAGAGCTGTCAAACCATCATATCAAAAAAAAAAAAAAAACTACCAAATCATCAATTTTTTTCTTTTGGGGTTAACTGCACATACCTATATATTCAATAATTTTCAAAGCTCATATAAGTTTTCAAATTAAATTAAAATATAACTTGTGAAAAAACTAAACATATTAAGAATTTTATTGAGTGCACTGTTAAGGAAATGAAGTATTAAATAAAAAATAAAATTCTGTTGAATTCCAAACATAATAAATGTTTTATTTTTTATTTAATATTTTATTTTTTATTCCTTAGTAAGTGCATGTACTCATTAGCAAAATCCACCTATTAATTACAATTGAATATTTACCAAAAGTAAACTCGGCATTGAATCAAACTATGAAAAGTCTATTTGTATAAGATTCTTATCACTGTTTCTTGGTGTTCCACGAAGCGTTCAATAGAAAAAAAGTATTATATTTCTTTTACTTAACGCCCGATGGCATTAAAGGATAGGTAAAACAAATGGGTCGAAGTAAATCAAACCATGCCACAATACACGACTTGGTTGGCTTCATCAAACCATGATTTTTGTTTTTGTTTTGTTTTGTTTTACTTTTTTTTTTTGTCAGCAGATTTCGCTCATCAAGTTCTTGTTTGATCTGCCGCTGTTAGAACACCACAATATTCGTCCTTTTGGGGTTAATGCTCTCAATGGTGAATCGATCATTTGATCATTCAATATCTTTTTCCTTTTACTTTCTCAATAATAAAGCCTTTTACCTTTGTATTCGTTCGCCAAATCTTGTTCAGTTCCATCCAAGCTCGGTTTTGTCTGAATCTTCGTGGAAGAAGAAGAAGCGGTTCACCAGCCACTACATCTGTGGATCCCACCAAATCATTAAACCTGGCGGCTGCTCGCTCTTTGATCAGTGATTCGCCGGCCACTAGATCGATGAAGAATCTCTCCAAAATCTTCTTTTTGATCAGTGATTCACCGGCCACTAGATCCAGGGATCCCACCTTCTTCTCAAACCTGGTGGCTCGGTTGATTGGCACTCCTGTAGGCTCATCTTGCATACAGGTTCTGGGGTCCTGGGTGTAATACCCTAATACAAATATCTTGATATAACTAATATATATAAAAATATATAACATTAAACATGTCACTTCTATTCTTACTATACTCTTAATCTCATATAATAAAGAATTTTATATGAAGAGTCAAGATAAAAATAGGTCATACATATATACATCAAAAGCCTCTAGGGCATAGTGTTATATATATAACAAAATTACAACGCAAAGTAAATTATACAAGAGTTGTCCATACAACAAGAACTAAGAACTATCTAGTCTTATTGCCCTTTTCTTCATATGCTTGTCCCATTTCAAAAGGGTCTTAACTTGTTTTTACTATGGAAACATGAAAAGGGGTGAAAACATAAAAATTCTCAATAATATACATGCATCTCATGGCACTTATTAATATAAATTACGTATAACATAATTGATAACCGCATTATACAATCGTCTATACAACTAATATAATGTATAAAAATCTAATGTATCTTGACATTACACAACTGCCTATACATCTGTATAACATCAACTAAACTTGGCAAATTGTTTATCTCGCTTTAGTGCGTAACTTAGGACTTAACTCATCCTAAGGCTCGTGTTAGTAAGTTTGACTCACTTTACTACACTTACATAAGGTTGATCATATTCCTCATGTTACTTTATAAATAGTTTAGCTCATTGTTTTATCCTAGGTAAAATGTTGTACTGACACTTTCCTCTCACAATTACCTCCTAAACAAAGAGTTTGACTCACTTCTTTGTAAGGTTAAGAGGTTTAACTCACTTCCTTAATAAGGATAATTGTACTATGGCTCCACTTAAACCGGTATAGGAACCAACTCTTAACTAACATTTCATTTCAAGCAATTCTTAATTCTAGAAAAACTTAAAAACTATAACTTATTCTTATATGCTAGGTGGTTATTTCCTTTGTGAAATTTTCCTAAAAGTGTCTTGACACACTTAAGATAGCATATACTAATAATCCCATCAATTTAGGAAGCTCAAAATGTTCAAAAAATGGAGTTTTCCATCTCTAGAACCAACGCCTAAGCGCTCCCCCTCTAGCGTCTAAGCGTTGACTGGGCAGAGCAATGCTCTGTTCTATTCTTTTATTGGATGCTTAAGTGCTCAGCACTCAATGCCTGAGTGCTGAATGCCCTGCTATGCGCATCAACTCTATGGATTGCACGTGCCTAAGCGCTCAGACACCAACGCTTGAACGATGACTATATATTAGAAAATTTTGTAGAATTGTATAGAATTAGTTACTGTTCCATTAGAATATAACCAAAATTCAACCATTCAAAAATGATTTCTAAGTGATTTCTAACATCACAAACAATCTCTAATAACGTTGTAACACTCAATTAAATTGTTAACTCAATTAGGTATGGATTAATGACAAAAATCATAATCTCACTAACCTAATCTTCTATGTCCACCTTGAGGAACTATCTCACTTTGTCCAAAGACAATTTCTATCCTCTTGTATCCAATAAGCAGAAACTAACTCAATCTACTCAATGAAAGCAAGAACTAGCCAAGAAAACAGATTTTTGCTATTTAAAACTCATTTTCTGCATCTAATAACCTAACATCAAACTATGAAATAGGTGAAGAAAAGAGATAGAAATAAAGGTTAAGAACCCCCTTACCTCAAGCTCTTTGTGATGGAGATTGATCAATCATTGCCTTGCCTTTCCCTTTCTTCCTCCCTTCCTCTTCCTCCTTGAGTTTTTCCTCTTTGTTTTCCTTGTTTCCTACTACTATTTTTCCTTTTGTGTTCGTGAGAGAAGAGTGGATGAAATGAGATGAGAATTGAGTGAAATATCAAGTAAACAAGAGTCAAATATAGGGGCTGTCATATAATGACTTGTTTTTACTTAAATATAATACTGATACTTCCTGATCTGCTAAAAACACTTATATTTGGCTAAATTAAGTTTTTCAGTTTCTAACAACTTTAAAATAAATATTAAGATTCATTAAAAATGTTGTTTCACTATTATCATATTTTTCTATATCTGCTGCTAATTAATCTGATATTAAATGCACAACTAGTATACTTAAAAATACTAAACTAACTTTGATTATTCTCAAATTTTAACTACATCCTCTTACATTTATTTATGACTTAGAAGCATATTCTTTAGATTTATTTCTTTTTATTTAGCCATTTAAGCTACTATCTGAGTTATTTTAAGTTACTTTCACATTTTTGAGTTGCAATAAAATGTCTAAACTAATTCAGTTTATCACAAAAAATAAATGAACATGTAAAATAAGTGTTATGTTACCTTTGTAACTATAAACTAGTCTGACATACTAAAAAGAAGTTGTTACACTAGGTCCTGCATCCACCAAGAACACTTCTTCCCTTAAGTGTAAAACTTCAAATTGTAAGGCCTTTCCACAACATAAGAATAAACTTGAATTAGATCTTTGAAACGATTGACTCAAAAAGATGCTCATCAAAAGCCTTTTTTTTATTCACCTCTTCTAGTTCTATTAATCACAGGCATCCATCAACACCACGGAATGGACCTAATCACCACCCTAGTAGATTAAGTAGTGGATTTGATGTTCACGCCATTGAATTAGGAATCCTAGTCGGTGGGAATGCGATGGTGGCTGTCCCTATTGTGCCATGGAAGTTTCTTGCCATAGACTCTTCTTCTTCCCCCTCTTCTTCTTCTCCCTTGCCCCTCCCTCAACAAAGGAAGACATTTGCTCAAGCGTTGAACAATGCGTGTGATATTCCTTTAAGCCAATTGCCTGTGTCATGCATGAAAGGAGATGCACTCTCAGTTTTAATACCAGAAGAGAAGTATCTCGCAGGGACAGAAGCCTCAAAGAATAATCTACATGGACGGCTTCTTTTATCAAAAGGTGATTCTCCTGTCAGATTTAATGACTTGCGTTCCAAGCTTTCCACTTTATGGAATCCATTGTCTCTTTGGAAGATGGTTCCTATTGGTAAAGGATTCTTTGAATTTTCTTTTTCCTCCATTGAAGATATGAGGCGAGTTCTTTCTGATGGTGCCTGGAACTTGAATCCTGGAACTCTTCGTCTTTTTTCATGGTCTCCAGATTTCAATCCTAATCTTGTAAAACAAACCAACGTGTAATGTTGGGTTAGAATTTTTGGTCTTCCTTTAGAATATTGGAGGCCAAAGATTTTGTTTGCCATAGCAAGAGGGATCGGTGTTCCATTATCCTTAGATGATGCAACAATCAATAGATCCATGGGACATTATGCAAGGGTGCTAGTGGACATTGATCTTGCAGGAGCTCTCCATGATCAAATTCTTGTTGAAAGGAAAGATTATGCATTTTTTGTGGGAGTTGAATATGAAAGACTGCCATTGTTTTGCTCTTCTTGTAAAGTTATTGGTCATTCTATTGATAATTGCAGAAAGAGTTCAAAACCATTGAAACAAGATTTTGATCCTTTGAAAAATAAACAATTTGCTGCTGTTAAATATAAGGATGCTCGCAGGTTCCCAAACCTAAAGCTATTGACATTGATGGAATGGCGACTGGTGGCTCTATCACAGGTTTAAATGATTTGCAGCACAGGAATAATGTCATTCCAAATAATCATGATGATGATCAAAGAACTGCAGCAGCTTCTGTTCATGAATAGAATTCTAATCAGCCTATTTCCAATGTGCAGACTCTAATTAATCCTATTTTGGGATATTCTCATGAATTCCCTGATTACACTCATGCTCAACATATTGCTAATGTTGATAGTGATGATGTGGAAACAATCTTTGAAGAGGATGCTGCAAATGTTATTAGACTCAATACTCACACTGATGTAACTCCCTCGGGTGATTTTTCTGTTGTTGTTCAATTTAATTTTAATAATCCTCCTTCAAATGAGAAGTCTCTAGATTCAGTTGAACATGTCTCTCCATCTATCCAGTAATCTTTTGCTCCTGATTCTGCATCTGCTTCCATAATTCCTTCTGAGCATAATGAGGTAGTTAAAAGAGACTTGAATATTGTTGGCAAGTTTTGGAATGAAAAAGTGGATGATGATCAATCTGATTCTGCCACTGATGACTTCACAGTGGCTCTTTCAAAGTCTCAAAAGAAAAGATTAAGAAAAAGCAAAAGGTTGCAAGCTGCTAAGGCAAATGCCCACTATAGGGCTACTTCTTCTTCTTCTTTCTAATATGAAGATCATATTTTGGAATGCTAGAGGTTTGGGTAATCTAGCTACTAGATTGTTATTAAAAAAGTTCTGTCTTGATCATAAGCCTGATTTTATATTTTTAGCAGAGCCTTTTATTTTTTCTGATCAATTGCCAAATAAGTTTCTGCAGCATCTTCATCTTAAACTGTTTTTGGAAAATGATAGAGGCAGTCACATGCCTAATCTGTGGGGCATTTGCAGTGATAGATTGAATCCTGTTGTAATCTCAAAGTCTCAACAACAATTTTCCTTGTCTGTCTTATGGGATAATCAGTCAGTTTTTATTGCAGCTATATATGCAAGCACTAATCACATTCTGAGAAGACAATTGTGGCTGGAGGTAACTCATTTGTAAATCTCTAATCCAGGGCCCTGGACTTTTGTTGGTGATTTCAATGCAGTTCTTGGAGCTCACGAAGTTAGGGGAGGAAAGCTTCCTTATAGAATCTCTTGTGATGAGTTTCGAGCATGGTCTGATAATGGTCATCTTACTCATCTAGTCACAAGGGGCGCTGAGTTTACTTGGACTAATGGAAGAAGATCTAATGCTCATATAGAAAGGAGACTGGATAGGGCAGTTTGCAATGAGGATTGGCTCTCCTTTTAGACCAGTATTTCCTGTTGCACCTTGACAAGAGAATCTTCTGATCACTTCCCTTTGCTCTTAGATTTAAAAAGAGGTATTCAAACGTTTCCTTCCCAATTTAAATTCCACAGTATGTGGACTGATCATATAGATTGCAAGAGGCTTGTTGGAGAAGTCTGGAGTAGACCTGTGAGGGGCTGCCCTATGTTTATTCTTGCTCAAAAGCTTAGAAACTTGAAAGCTGAATTGAAAGTCTAGAATAAGCAAATCTTTGGGGATATTCATCTAAAGGTGTAGCATGCTCAGGATCAGGTTGATAAAATCCAAGAGGAAATTTCTTTAAAAGGTTATTCTGATTCTCTTAATGAGGAGGAGCTGGTTGCTCAATCTGATCTTCAACAAGCTCTCCACTTTCAAGAAGAGTTCTGGAGAGCTAAGGCTAAAGTCAATTGGTTCATACAAGGAGATAGAAATACTTCTTTTTTCCACAGAGTGGCCAAGGTAAGGCTTGTTTCTAAACAAATGTCCATTTTAAAACATGGTGATGTTCTTCTAGACAATCAGTTTGACATTGAGAATCATGTGTTGGATTACTTTAAGTCTTTATTTGCTTCTCAAAACATATGCA
Organism: Ormosia emarginata; assembly: GCA_029884605.1. NCBI lineage: Eukaryota > Viridiplantae > Streptophyta > Magnoliopsida > Fabales > Fabaceae > Ormosia > Ormosia emarginata. Next base: position 3,834,243 of record JAQQTP010000056.1, on the reverse strand, counting down.
CTAGTAGTAATCTCATTGATAGAGTTGTCCCTAATCTAGTTTCTATAGAAGACAATGCTCTTCTCACCAATCTGCCAACCTTAGAAGAGGTCAAAAAAGCTGTGTTTTCCATGAATGCCTTGGGTGCCCCAGGTCCAGATGGTTTTGGTGGTATCTTTTATCAACATTTTTGGGATATTATCAAGCATGATGTCTATGATTCTGTTCTTCAATTCTTTAAGGAATCCTGGTTGCTGCCTAATCTAAATTCAAACATGGTTGTCCTAATTCCTAAATTCCATGGTGCTGTTAAAATTGAAGATTATAGACCTATAGCCCTTGCTAACTATCAATTTAAGATCATAACCAAGGTTTTGGCTGATAGGCTTGCTGTCATTACCCCAAAAATAATTTCTGATCAGCAAAGGGGTTTTATCCAAGGTAGGCAAATCTAGGACTGTATTTGCATTACTTCAGAAGCTGCCAACATGCTTGGTTATAAGAGCTTTGGTGGCAATATTGCCCTCAAGTTTGATATTAAAAAAGTATTTGATACAATCGATTGGGAGTTTCTCATTAAAGTGCTTCACTCTTTTGGTTTCCATGACACCTTTTGCAATTGGATTAGAATCATTCTACTTTCAGCTAAGCTTTCCTTTTCAGTTAATAGCCATCCCACAGGGTTTTTTTTCTTGTAAAAGAGGAGTGAGGCAAGGCGATCCTCTATCTCCTCTCCTCTTTTGTTTGGCAGAAGATGTTCTAAGTAGAGCAATTACCTCTTTGATTGATTCAGGCTCTTTAATCCCAATGACAAGTCCAAGAGGCATCTCTACCCCTTCTCATGTCTTCTATGCAGATGACATAATGGTCTTTTGCAAGAGTACTAAAAAGAACCTAAGGGCTCTTATGAATCTCTTCAATGAATATGGTGTTGAATCCGGGCAAATTCTAAGCTTGGCAAAGTGCAAATTCTATGTTGGCTCAATGCCCCCAAGAAGGAAGATAGAAATCAGTAACCTCCTTGGTTTTTCTGCTAGAAGTCTGCCTTTTGTTTATCTTGGTGTCCCAATTTTTCAGGGCAAACCAAAAGCCATTCACTTGCAATCTATTGCAGATAGGATAAAATCTAAATTGGCTTTTTGGAAGGTTCTCTTCTTTCAATAATGGGCAGAGTGCAATTGATCAAATCAGTCATTCATGGCATGCTGTTATACAGTTTCAATGTCTATTCTTGGCCTACTTCCCTCCTTCGATCCTTGGACAAATGCATTAGGAACTTTATATGGTCTGGAGATATTCTAATTAAAAAGGTTTGCACTATTTCTTGGCACAAGGTTTGCTCTCCTATTGAAACTGGTGGTCTTGGGCTGAGATTTTTACAGTCTATTAATAAGGCTGCTTTGCTGAAATTAACTTGGGAGATGTGGTCATCAAAAAAGTCTTGGTCTAATCTAGTTAAGGCTAGATTTTTCAAATTCAACTCCCCTGTTTGTCACTATGTAAAATCTTCAATTTGGCTAGGATTGAAGCTCTATTTAGAAACTGTTAAAAGACATAGCTGTTGGCAGATTGGTAATGGAAAATCAATAAATTTCTGGTTTGATATTTGGCTTTTTCACAATGACAGACCTATAGCTGAATTGTTGCATATCCCGGATCACTTGCTTTCTTTTTTGAAGGCAAAAGTCAGTGATTTCATTTCTGATCACTCCTGGAATATCCCTTCTTTCTTAATTGGTAAGTCTCCCTATCTGTTTGCTGAAATTGCTTCTATGCATTTTCCTATGGATCATGAAGAAGATTGTTTAATCTGGAAGCACAGTGATTCGGGTTCTTTGAGCTTCAAAGCTGCTTATACCTTTCTTAATAGTCACAATGCTCAATCTGTAACCTGGTTTAAATCAATTTGGAGTACCTGCATCCTTCCTTCAAAGTCTTTCCTACTTTGGCGACTATTACACAACAAACTTCCTACTAATGAGAATTTGAGGCAGAGGGGTGTGATTGTTGTTTCTGTTTGTAGTCTCTGTGGTTCTACAGATGAGTCTTTTGACTATCTTTTCCTCAAGTGTTGCTTCTCTAGGAAAATCTGGTCTTGGCTCTCCACGGTGCTATGTTGTAATGTGGATTTATCTTCTATTACATCTGTACTTTCCTCCTGCAATCGAAACTGGTGCACTCAAGTTCAAGACATTGTTACATCTGCTATCACTTATTGCTTTTGGCATATATGGTCCTGCAGGAATCATATCAGATTCAATAATAAACAGCTTTCGGTTAATCATGCAATTAGTTGCATTGCTGCTGCATCCAAGCTCTCTAGAACAGTTTCAAAAGGCACAATGTCTAACTCAATTGATGATTTCAAAGTGCTGAAATCCTTTGCAGTTGTTAGCCACCCTGCTCGGTCTCCAAAGATTTTAGAAGTTTGCTGGCTCCCTCCTCTTTGTGGTTGGATAAAGTGTAATTCTGATGGTGCTTCAAGAGGCAATCCGGGTCATGCTTCTTATGGTGCAATTTTCAGAGGTATGAGGGGTGAAATTCTGGGTTGTTTTTTTGAATACATTGGTATTTCTCCCTCTCTTTATGCGGAATTCTCAGCAGCAATCCATTCCATTGAAATTGCTTTTAGGATAAATTGGAAAATGCTTTGGCTGGAATGTGACTCAAAGTTGGTTGTGGATGCATTCACAAATGATAATCTTGTCCCTTGGTGATTGAAAAATAGATGAAAAAATTGTATTTTTCTAATCAAAATGATGGAGTTTAGAGTTTCTCATATCTTTAGGGAGGGCAATTCTTATGCTGACAAGTTAGCATCTCATGGTTTAGCTAGTAAATGCTTCACTTGGTGGGACTCACCACCTAGTTTTATTATGGATGACTTTAATCATAATAGGTTTGGTCTTCCTTTGTTTAGATTTTCTTGACAGATTTTCATGGGTTTTGGTTTGACTCCCTATGCTCTTTTTGTATTATTTTCTTTTTTTTTTAATTTAATTTTTATTTTTGTGTTGCAAATGACTGGTGGGGTGTAGGGTGCCAACTTGTTGGGATGTTACACCTCATAGTGATGCCTTTGCACATTAACTCCTTTGTTGATTAAAAAAAAAAAAAAGATTAAGTAGTGGATTTCTCATCCAAATTTTCTACCCTGGTAATTTTTTTTTCCTTTTTCCTTTGAAAGGCATCGAATTTTACTCCCCCGTCATGGAGCCCGTCCCTAAGGCGATAGAGCTCCATTAAGGACAATTCCTCTTATGACAAGTTCACACAGGGATTGTCCAGGGCCCGCGCTCCCCGTTCAGTCCAATCGTCACTTGGATCAAGGACTACCATGTGCTAGATGATATCCACCTTGACTTCGAAGCTTGGGCGTCAAGATCATGGGCCTACGTTAATGTCCAAGGCAGATGGTTGGGCTTGGATGCTAAAATTCGTTTCCATATAGATAGAACACTATCTGCCATGATCATTTTATCTTCGTGATAGGGGTAGGGTATGACAGGTAGAATATCTGCTTCCTCCGGAACAATTGGATTAGCGGGGGTGTTTTGGGGGTTCAGCTAGGATACTTCTTTGCCTTCTTCGTTAGCATTAGTAGATCAGGTCTCCACTATAGCATCTAAATCGGAAGAAGTCCAACTGAGGCCCCTACTACTACCCCGGATTTGGCTTCTCTCTAGCAGGAGCTATCCTGCAGCTCCCTCCAGCAAAATCTGGGCCTTTAACCTACTACTGGGTTGGACCCACGATAATAAGCAATGGCTCCCGCTCCATTTAGAATTAAAACGGCAGTAATTCGAAGAAGTAGATTATAAGAAAATAGCCATATGAAGATATAAAAAACGAGAATGGATATATGGAAAAATAGAAGTAGAAATTTCTCTTTAGTTTTAGATCGAAAAAGAAAGATTGAAAAAAGCACTAGACTAGAAGGGGGTGGTCATTATAATGGTTCCTTCTGATCCTAACGAAGAATGTCCTAGAAAGACTAGGATGAGACAAATAGTACTGTGAGAATTGTTGAGAAGGAATTTTCTCATCATGGGTTGATTTTGTTAGTATCAATTATTTCTTGCGTTGTAGTGCCCGTAGTGATATCCTAATTTGGCTACCTCCTCCACTCATCAAGGCAGAACAGAAGAAAGACACAAAGTTGTTAAGGCAAACAGGAAAATTGGCAGCATCAATTGAATCAGTAGACTCAAAGACGAAGACAGAGACGAGCTAGGATGTATTAACTAATGTCTCAAATTTGGCTAGTATAACTCAATCTATGTAGCACAAATATGGCTACTCTAGTCGGATTCCCGTTTCCAAGACAGATAGTGTCCAATACGAACACTGATACGGCGGGATCCGTTTCCCCCCTTTTTTTTTAATTTTTTTTTGCTAGAACATCCCAGTAGGGCGACGAAACGACAAGAAGCAACTAGATTTGGCATGGATGCAGTGGAGACACGACGAACATGACCACAACGATGAGGTGTTGTTAAGTTCACGATTGTCATCCCTTGTTCTGCAAATCTGATGGCTCTGCATCCCAGAATTTAAATCAACTCTGAAAATAAGTTATGGTGGAAGAAATGGTAAAAGATATTCATTGGTGGTCGTGGAAAATGGAAATAGCATACTGAGAATCACGGTAATGGACCGTGTTGGAGGTGGTTCAATGGAGTCCGGCAGCTACAAGTCTCATGTGGTCTTTAACTAGTAACTAGTAAAATGTCATGGGTGAGGAAGGATCAGAGACAAGGAAAGATTATTATTAAATATTAAAATGTGTTAAATTAGTGGAGTCCAGCTGCACCGCCTGCACAAGAGAGACCAAGTGATGTGTAATTTTTAAGTTTTAACTAGTACTCATGGGTTAGCATGTACTCTTTTACAAAACTAGTGTAAAGAAAAAAAGTTAGAAAAAAATTATTGAATTAGTGTAAAATAAATAATAATTATAGTAAGTTATGATTAAAAATTATAATTTATTTATTTTTATATGAAATTGTGTCTGTCTGTCAAAGACGATTTTTTTTTAGTGAAATTGTGTTTTTTAGTTTGATTTTTTCTTTTTTTAAAAAATTATTTAGTGAAGTCATGTATAACATCTTGTTAAAAACATTTAGATTTCTTCAAATTAAATACCTTAACTTTCATCAAGTTTAAAATAAATCTTAGAATTCATTAAAAATATTGTTTCATCATTTTTATATATTTTCATATATGCTGCCTGTCAATTCAACATTAAAACATATATTTAGTATACTTAAAAATATCAAACTAATTCTGATTAATCTCAAAATTTAATCACACTATCTTTCACATATTTTTTACCTAAAAACAAATTTCTCACATTTATTTCTATTAATTAAGCAGTTTAAGCTAATTTCGGGGTTAATATCAACTATTTTTCACACATAGCGTTATAACAAAATAACTAAACGTGCTAAGAAAGTCACCAAATTCAACAGACATGTTAATCAAGTATTAGCTATAATGTTATGTGTGAAAAATAACTGATATTAACCACAGAATTAGCTTAAACTGCTTAGTTAATAAAAATAAATGTGAGAAATTTGTTTTTAGGTCACAAATGTGTGAAAGATGGTGTGATTAAATTTTGAGGTTAATCAGAGTTAGTTTGATATTTTTAAGCATACTAAGTATGTGTTTTAATACCGGATTGACAAACAATAGATATGAAAAAATATAAAAATGATGAAATAATATTTTTAATCAATCTTAAGATTTATTTTAAACTTGATGAAAGTTAAGAAATTTGATTTAAAAAAATTTAAGTATTCTTAACAGTATACTATACATGACTTCACTAAAATTTAAAAAAATAAAAGAAGTTGTGCTTGGAAAATGTCGTACTTGACAGACACGACTTCATGTAAAAATAAGTAAGTCGTGGCTCTCAGTCACGACTTGCTATAATTACTGTTTATTTTGTATCAATTTGATAATTTTTTTTTTGATTTGCACCAATCTAAATTTTTTTTTCTTTACACTAGTTGGGTAAAAGAGTCGTGAAGATGAATGAGAGAAAAGGAGAAAAGACTAAAAGAGTATTAAAAATTATTCAAATATATGTTTTTTAATACCAAATAATTATATATATGTTTTCTAAATACTGAAATAAATATTAATTTACATTATCTAAAAAAAGGTAAAAGAAGATAGAGTAAAATATTAAACTGTACATAAAGAAAATATGTTAGCATTTTCTTATATAATATATATAAACAAATAAATAATGTATATATATATATATATATATATATATATATATATATATATATATATATGTCGTATCATATATTGAATTTTTTAAATTTTATCGTGTCGTAGAGATAGTAAAATGAAATTGCTTCAACTTCGCCTGCATTCAATTCAACCTCTTAAAATATGGACCGAACAAGTTAGCTTGTTTTGAAATATATATATATATATATATATATATATATATATATATATATATATATATATATATATATATATATATGTCGTATCATATATTGAATTTTTTAAATTTTATCGTGTCATTGTAGAAGTGGCAAAATGGGCTTAACCCACTCTTTCGACTCGCCCGCATTCAACCCGTCAAAATACGGGATCTGAACAAGTTAATTTATTTTGAAAAATAAGTTGGAAGAACCAATCCATCCCACTTTAGTATGGGTTGGCGAGTTGACCTACATAAAAAAAAAAAAAAAAAAAAAAAAAAAAATTGATCCTAAAAAATAAAACAAAATATATAAAAAATAAAAAAATCATAAAAATAAAAAAAATAAAAAAATTATAATTTATAAAAATTAAAAAAATAAAATAAATTTAGTATCATACCTATAAAAATATCACAAACACAAATAATAAAATTAATTTATAATACTTTTTAAAAAAAATTCAACCTTACAGGTCAACCCACACTTACTCTGTTTAACAGCAGATTAAGCAGAATGAGTTATATGGGATGAAAATTAAAAATAAATTAAAATATTAAACCTAATCAATAAAAAAATAACAAATTGATAAATCAACTCAATAAATTGAACCTATTTTCTCAGCTGTATGTCGCCGTACCAGAATTATTTCGTACCAACATCATATTTAGTAAAGGTCCTTCATTGAACTTAACAAGTAGTCTTTTTCTTTTTCATTTTTTTTTTACCTAATTCAACAAGCATTTGTAAAATAAAAGCAATTACAATTATAATATTACATAAATTAGTCTCTAACTCAATTTTTTTTTACCAAAGGGAAATTTCGTTATTAAAAATAAAAAAAAAATAATTATCTTATATTTTTTTTAGAGATATAAATATTATTCACACTATTTTTAATAAATATAATTAAATAAAAATAATAAAAAAATATATATAATAAATAATATTAAATAAAATATAAAATAATATGTATATATTATTTGATGGAAGAATATATGATGAAAAAGAAAATAAGTTCTAAGAAACAAAGAAATTGGCTAATATCCAAAACACAAGCCAGGATTGATGGCTCATAGAAGCCAAGACTCTAGCATCAAAATAGGGCTTATCTCCTGCATTGTTTTCTACAAACTTTGGCTCCTTTTCTCATGATTGTTCTTCAATTGATGATTGCGATGGATGTAGAGCATCTTGATTTCACCATCAACGTAAAGCCCATAGAACTTCGATCTGATTTCTTCATATCTTCGCTTTGATTTTGGTCTTTTCTTGTGAATATTGGGGGGCGGGGGACTTAGTGTTTGTGTCCCCTGGATTTGGAAGTGCTTCTTGGACCAAATTGACTTGATTCTGGGGCGTTGCTTTATTGATAACACCATAAGCATTGTGGCATTGACAAGATTAGGATTTGAAAATAAGGACGTTAGATTGTTGCTCCACAATGGGATCGACGAGCAAGGATGAAGGGCTAGCAGCAATGATGCCCTAGAGAGTTGCGACGGAACGACAAGTACTGGATGTGGATGGGTAGCACAAGCCTCCCCTAGGCGGCGCAAGCCCTAGGGCAGCACAAGGATGATGTGAGCGTTCTCGATACAAAAGAGAAATTCATAATCCCTAAACTTATATTGTTTGATAGCAATAATAAATTAAAACAACAAAAAAAGCAAATACAATAAATAATACATGCATATAATATTATTTGTATAGTATATGTATAGAAGATTTTAATTGTTTCATATGATTTCGTTTGATTTATGGACAGAACAGGACAATTTTTCTTTTTCAAATTGACCATAATTTAATTCTTCCATACAATTGTTGTCAATTTACTTTCAATAAAACTATATATTCATTAAGTTACTCTATATAAATGTACAAAATATCATAAAACTAAAGGGGTATAAATAGAAAAAGTTATGACTACAATTTGAACAATAAATATAAAAGCTAAGTAAGGACAAATTAAAAAGTTCTTGATTATCAAAGAGTGACCAAAATTGCACATGACTAGCCATACGATCTTTGCATTAGAGTACAAGATACTAATTATATAATTTGGAATGATGAATCATGTTGGGTTATCCCATGTTTAAATTTTTAGTTATCTGAACCAAAATTTTAAACCAACCTAATCCAAAAATGGTCAAAAGGCAAAGGGTAAAATACACATTACCTCGCTAAACTATAGGCTTGTATTAGCTAAGATCCCAAAAAGTTTTTTTATATCACTTATCCCCCCTAACCTTTGGTTAACATTGAAACTGTTAAATTCTCAGTTAAATCAGATGAGGTTAACCTCCTTGGTGGATTTTGAGCGCGATCGACTAATTTTTTAGTGCTTGGAAATGCCACATGAAAAGAGGAACATAGGATCAACAGTTTAGATACATGATGTAGGGTGGAGAGGGCATGTGACATCTATGGCTTCCTCGAGGTTTGAAATGGGTTCATAAAGTCTTGGTTCTCGTTTTGCATCTTGCCAATCCTCAATGCACTATGTTCTCATGCCCTCTTTTCTGAACATATGAATGGACCATACAGCGGGAAATGTGTTTTTTTTCAGGGATGCTAATATTTTGATTGGGTAGAAGCCATGGCGTTTTTGGGTGTTCGACCTCAAGGTGGCTTGCGCGTCAAGTGGAGTTTGTAGGTGATTTAGGTTGTGATTCAGTGGAATGAGGCATGGACCGATTTCAGAGGCATTGGCCATGGTGGTTTGGCATTGGTTGGTGCGTGATTCAAGCGATGGGAGTGGTGGCCCTAGTTTAATTGTGTAGGGGACAGTGTCTTAGCTTGGAATTGCATGTGTTTGGTTCAATTTGGAGTTGGTGTTGTTTCATGTGCACGGTACATTTTTTAACTAACGTTAATGTTATCTGATATGTTTACGGTTTCACATTAAACCAAAGGTCAAGGGGGTTAAGTCATGCAAAAATAACTCCAGGGAAAATAAGTGATACAAGCCTGAAGTTCATGGGGGTAACACGTATTTTACCCAAAGGCAAACCAAGTCAGGTTGCTTGTGCTGGTTGAGTTTGGGTTTTGAACAACAGTTGCCCGATAACCATTTTCATATCATTGCATTCCATGCGATGATAGTTCAGTCATCCACTCTTTGGTCTTTGCCTTTGAACACTCTCGCAAACATCTCAACCTTTTTGACCCATAAGAAACTATTATTCTGTTGTGCATTCTTGTTTCGAAACATTATATGCAACATTATTATATGTCCGTAGATGAAGTGCAAAAATTTGTACCAATATTTTTAGATTAAATGTATCATTTCGCAATCATACAAGTCTCTTGTCCTCAGAAATATTTCAACTACAACAATGACAAAGCGTATTTTTAATTTCATAAAACAAGAGTTCACCAAAAACAAAAATCATTGAACAAGACTGTCAGCAAGAGAAATTTGAGATCCAGGCATACAAGTATCCGCATTGGAACATAATACAGCGCTCATCCGTCATACATTTGGCTTCGAATGACAGACTTCAAATATTTCCTTTCGTTTTTCAACCTTATCAATGTTTTACTCTTCCAAGGACAGTTACAAAATCTTCTCTCTTTCTTTTTCCACCTTTCAAATGTTTTGCTCATCCAAGTCCATGGCTAGGGTGGGGGCGAGGGAGGAAGAGGAGGAAGGGGTGGGTGTGTTAATGTCTAACCTTAATTCCTCAATGTTGCAAAATGTTTACATATCATACTAACAATCAACAGATCAGATCCTACAAATAGACAGTTCACATTGTTCAAAATGATAATAGAGAAAACGGAGGAGGTTTTGTATGAATGAATATCTCAAAATTGGCTTTGTTTACTAGCACGACATTTCATAAACACCAAATTGTTCCATTTTAGAATTTGTCATCAAGCTGCACTCCATGCCAGGCCAGACATGATTGGAGCTCAACATGCATTTCATGTCAATTAGTTATATAAAGAGAAAATAACTTAATCAAAGACATTGTTGAAGTAAGAGAATACCTTGTGACACTCAGTGAACGAATGAAAATGATTTGTATGCACTATTGGAAAACAAACATATTGCAAAAGCACAAGGGCAAGGGAGTATAAAGTAAGTTTCTGAAGCATAAATGCAGCAATTCCTCGCAAGCTATTGATATCCATGTTTCAAATAGAAAACGATATCAATATTTATACCAATCACGATCTAAGGTGCATAAGATGAAGCAGCATTTGTAGACACCAATTGAAATTGCAACAATGAGTTAAGTTATAAAATTTAATGAGTATACCACTAGAACAACAAAAATTGAAAAGCCCTTCCAAGTCAACACACATCTTGACTGAAAATCAGCAGCAAAACAATATGATCAACATACAACCACAACAATAACAACAACCAAGCCTTATTGAAGGGAATTTGATAAACTACAATCATTAGATGGAGTTAGCTACATAAATCAAACAACATCACTGGGCTCTATCAAAAACCAAATTTCAATAAATCCACTTAGAGTAAAGTAATTTTAATGATTTCTCCTAAGTTTTTATTTGGTCTTCCTTACCATTTTAATCAAACTATCTTATATTGATCCATTTTTCTCTCTAGAGCCTTTATCGATCCTATCCTCATATGACTGAATCACCTTAGGCTTGTTTATGTCATATTCTTAATAGATGCTACTCAAACTTTTCTCGAATACATTCGTTCCTAATCTATATTTTCTTGTATGTCTACTCATTCATCTCAACAATCTCCTCTACACTTATTTTTTGCTCTTGTTAGTATTGTTTTTGGGTTTTCCAGAGTATTCCCCCATCCGATAGGTGAGAAACTACAGAAAATCATGGAGATGCTATCTGCTCTCCATGCCTCGGGTCAGTCACCAAAAAATACTCTATCTGGTAATTTGGCACAAAGAGGTAATTTCTCACAAGCCCTATACACCTTTCGTAACCATACACCATGGATTATAGAATCAGGAGTCTCTGACCATTTGACAGACTCTTATCACCTTTTCTTATCATATAACCCATGTGCTGGTAATCTAAGAGTCAAAATTGTTGACGGATCTCTTGCTCCTATTGCTGGCAAAGGAAGTATTCGGATTTCTGACATGATTACTTTAGAGTCTGTTCTTCATGTTCCAAAATTATCTTGCAATCTTTTGTCCGTTAGCCAACTCACTAAACACTTCAATTGCTCTGCTAAATTTATTTCTGTTAGAGAATATTAGGGACTTATTAGGTTATTAGTCTTATGTTAGTAGGCTAAGGCCAATACTAGTAGTGTTAGTATTTGACCTAAGTACTAGTATAAATAAGAGTACTTTTCAACAATTTCATCCCATTGTGTTTTTCAAGACTTGTCATCGGGAACGACGATTGGCAGTGCTAAGGAGTATGAGGGAATCTATTACTTCGAGGAAGCCAAAGTGAATGATAAGTGTCAAAGTGTTATTTGTTATTTTGTTTCAATCCCTAAGAATAGTGACCAATGTTATGGCATTCTCGGTTGGGTCACCCCAATTTTCAGTACATTTGACATTTATTTCCTTCGCTCTGTTCAAATAAAATGCCTCTTGATGTTCAATATGAAGTGTGTGAACTTGCAAAACACCGAAGAACTTCATTCCCAAAATCCAAATACAAACCCACAAAACCTTTCACAATCATTCATAGTGATGTATGGGGACCTTCCCAGACCCCTAATCGCACTCACACAAAATAGTTTGTAACATTCATTGATGATCACACTCGCACTTGTTGGGTCTACTTGTTAAAAGATAAGGCTGAAGTACGTTCGGTGTTTATTAACTTTTATGCCATGATCCAAACATAATTTCACACCTAGATTCAAATATTGCATACTGACAATGGCACGAAATATCTCAACCGCACCTTAGGTCTCCTTCTTCAAGAAAAAAAGGATCATTCATCAAAGCTCATGTGTTGACACCTCTCAACAAAATGGGGTTTCCGAATGCAAGAATAGACACATTCTTGAGATAGCACGAGCCTTAATGCTCACTACCCACATGCCTACAATGTTTTGGGGTGATGCTGTTCTAACAACCACTTACCTTATCAATAGAATGTCCACTCGTGTTTTGTCCTATGCTACACCCCTTGACACTCTCCTCGAAGTCTTCCCTACCTCTCGGTTGGACTCCAATCTTCCTCTTCGTTTATTTGGCTACACAGCCTTTGTGCATGTCCATCCTCACTAGCGCACCAAACTGGATCCTCAAGCCACCAATTGTGTCTTCCTTGGGGATTCTCCATCCTACAAAGGTTACAAGTGCTATGACCCTATTTCCCATCGTCTCTTTATCAGCCTGGATGTCACCTTTTTCGAGACAACTCCATTCTATCCCAAGTCTTCCATTCATGGGGAGAATGTGAGCGAATCTCAGACTCAAAATAATTCCAATGGTGACATGTTTTCTCTTGACTTTCCTCTCACCAATCTACCAGAAGGAAACTTTAACTCAGGGGGAGAGATAGAACAATAGAATAACAAGGAGACACTAGTCTACTCACGAAGGTCGAAGCCAAGTGGTAATGACAAACTCATACCCGAAACACCAAGAGAGTCAGAATTGGTGGCAGCTCCGAGCAACCAAGAGCCCATCCAAGAACCTCCCAACAACTCTGAACAGGTAATAGAACCTACTTCTAATAAATCCGATAATATTGATTTGCCCATTATTCTCAGGAAACAACCTCGTTCATGTACTCTTCATCCAATTGAAAAATTTATGTCCTATAATACCTTGTCCACAGGATACCGTGCTTTTACTTCTAACCTTGACAAGGTCAAAATTCCAAAGAACATTGAGGAGGCACTTGAAATTCCAGAATGGAGAGAGGCCGTAATGGAGGAGATAAGGGCATTGGAAAAGAATGGAACATAGGAGGTTGTGAATTTTCCACAAGAAAAGAGACCAGTAGGTTGCAAATGGGTATTCATTATAAAATACCAAGCAGATGGGGCAATTGAGAGATACAATGCTCGGTTGGTTGCATGATGATTCACTCAGACCTATGGCATTGATTACACAAAAACCTTCGCACCCGTGGCAAAGTTGAACACTATCCGAGTGCTCCTATCCTTGGCAGCCAATCTAGATTGGCCATTTCAACAACTTGACATAAAAAATGCATTCCTAAATGGTGAGCTAGAAGAAGAAGTGTACATGACATTACCTCCTGGATTCTAGGGACTAGTTTAATGTACAGCTACCTATATATTACCTCCATTGTAAACATTCTTGATAATGATAATATATATAAAAACACTAACTAAGCTTGGTGGTTTATGACAGATGTCCAGTAGAACAAATAAAAAGCAAACCTGAAAAATAGGCAACTATACTGTAGGGCAGAGAATGATGAATAACTATAGATTGAAAACATGGAAAAAGCAGATAAAATGGCACCGCAAAACCCAAGATTTCTTTTAATCAAGCAGAAATGTGGTCATTCCAAAATATAAAACAATGAAAGCTAATAAGGAAAAAATATTGGAAAATACACAAAATGCTTACTAAAATAGATAGTTCACTTTGTATAATTTGGGCATGAAATTTAGAAACTAATGTTAATACACGAGCATACTACAATGAAAATGTGCAGAGGATTATTTTCTGTAACTATTAACTAACTTAATGTAACCTGCTCTCAATAGTTAGTTAGTGTAATACGTGATTTGAAACAGTGGGAGATGATTTTAGTGCTATTGACAGGATATTAAAATATATTTAGGTTAAACAGAAAGGAATGTGATTTTCTGTGGCAGGTTAGACAAGATGTAGCATTGATCTTTAATATAAAAGGGTTTAGCACACAAATTCAGAGCTACTGCAACAAGTCAGAAGTGGAGATGCTTTTATATGCTATATTCAGCATAAGATCATATAGAATGCCAGACTTCAATAAAAAGAATCATAAATTGATCCAGCCGTCAATTGACATGCACATACCTGAAAGATTGTTAAAGTGGGAACATGTTTGTGCAAAGTAGTAACATAAATCCTGTAATGCCCATAGGCAGACAATGACCTAGATTTCATTATCCCAGAACTAGCTAGCTATCCTGACATTCTCCTGAACAAGTATACAGATTCTAATCAAAGCATGAAAGCAATCTAATTTACAACTGAACAAGCTGATCTGGGTTTTCCAATGATTCCCTTAGAATTTTCTCAGCCCTCCTTTTCCTGTCATCCTTCTCATCTTCCATCACAAACCACGGCAAAGTTTTTTTATCCCCCTCTCTTTGAGGACTCAAACCTGTGGACCTTCCTAAGAATTTATTTCCAATCCCAATCTTAAAACGCACAATAGGCTTCTCATTCAAAAGAAGCTTAGTCTGATCTTCCTCAGAATCACAGCATGTGCTTTTCATCGCTTCAATTGCTGGAGCAAAGGTCTCCAGTACAGAAATGGATTTATCTTCAACAAAATTTTCCACAACAAGATTATCTGAAGCCACAACATTGAAGAGCTTAGCTGGAGGGGCAACAGAAGCAACTTCCTTATCCCCAATTTTCAAAGGTGCAGCAAGGAACGGGTTACTTTCCGCTGCTACTCTCTTTGCCTTGGCATCTGAATGGTCAATCAAGGTGGACGTTTCAAACATATTTGAGACCATCTGCTGCTGCAAATTCAACAGAGGCCGCTCCTCCTTACCGTTCTCTCTTTCATGCTCAAACTTGGCAGCATGAGGTTTTGTCCCTCTTCCATTCCCCGTAGGTGACTGTGAATATGTTTGTGGATCAGGGAATGCTGGCAACCAAGCAGGAATATGCTCCCGAGGAGGCTCTTCTCCTATTTGCGAAAAACTTGGAGTCAGCACCCTTTCTTTTAAGATTGGAAACCGAGGAATGGGGTGTGCAAATGGAACCGGCTCGACTTCATTAACAAACTGAACAATTTCCCGAACAACACCCGAACTTTCAAGGCAATGATCAATATCCGAAGCACCTGTAAACCCCTGTACTGATCCCATATCTTCCAACCCTTGAATGACATCGAAAACATTGCATTCAGCTCTACCTGCAAGATTAGCATAGTAATGTGCAGATTTCCCAATGTTCAAAATATACCGAGACGCAACGTCGGATAACGCTTCAAGAGCCGACTGCTGAAATGCCTGAAAACCCTCACTCTCGCATACTTGAGCTACTGCGATCTTCACAATCGCTTGGGCAAAGTCATCAGCACCCACTTTCCTCCTCCATGTGCTAGGCTGTTCAAGCTGTCTTCCAGTTTTCCCACCACCATTGCTCATATTCAGCACTTCATATCACTTGAAAACCCAATATACATTCCCCAAATCACTATTATTCTTCATTTCCAAAACTCACCAAGAACCAAACCTCATCAACTTCATTTCTGACAATTGTAATAAAAACATTTTTAAAAAAACAACTTTTAGATTTCACAGAACTTGAGTCCAATGCAAAGATGACAATTAATTAAGCAAAAACCCTAAGTCGTCCCAATTTAAAGAATGATTTCGGGTGGAAAGAAAGGAAGAAAAGATTCAAAAATGAAAATTGAAAATATTTTTTTTTTTAAAAAGAAAGAAGAGCTTACCAGTGATTGGCAGGTCTTGATTGGATCTGAGGGCATGATTTGAGAGAGTATCGCTTATCTATTTCGGAGATGGAGAGTGTGAGTGAAAGATGGATAGAAAAAATGGGAAATTTAGGGTTTTGGGATAGGTTTAGCTTAAACCCTCGCAAACCCTTCGATCGAAGATACCATTCGAATCACAGAGAGAGAGAGAGAGAGAGAGAACTCGAGTTTTGGAAGGAGCTAAGGAGGACTATGTTCTCAGACACGATGCGATTTTCTACTTTTCCAATAAAAATTAAATTGGGAAAATTGAAAGTAAGAACCTTCCTCTCTAATCGACGTCGTTTTAGAACAGCCTCTGCCCAAACTATGAACCATAAGAAAATGACTAGAGAAATTAATTGGATTTAATTTTGATTCATTAATAGTGTATAAGTCTTTTTATACAATCATTTAATTATAGATTATTATGCTAATAAAAATATTTAATTTTTGAAACAATAATTTTAAAAATTATATATGTAATAATATATAATTAATTAATAATATAAAATATTTTATATTAATAATACATCAAAATTAAACTCAAATTAATTATAAAAAGTGAATTAGTTTTTTTGGTCATCCATTTCACATGTTTATTTTAAGTATGATATTTTTTATTATGATATGAGCTCCTTATTTAGTGTACAAATATTTAGTACATATTTGAATTAACTTATTTTACTTTAAAAATTTTCTTTTTTGTTTTGAGTTGTACTTTTAAAAATATTTATCATTAAAATATTTTGAAAATAACAATTTTCTAAACAAGTTTTTTAATGCAAAAAAATTAATCAAAATATAAATATAATCTTATAAAGTAATAAAAAGGTTGATATTCATAGTTTTTAATAATTATATGACCTAATTCAATTTAATTTGTCTATTAAAATATTTATCTGCACTTTTTAAGTTTATATCCATAATTTATTAGGTGTGTTTAATCATTGATGAATAAGTAAAAATCAATGTAAGCTAATAAAATTCTTAATGTGTTTTTAAATGTGATAGTTAATATCTAATAATATATTGTATATAATGTCATTATTTATTTCTTAAATTAATTTTCTTGTATATTTGATAACAAAAATTAATAATTAATACTTAATTGTTCATAAGGTCATTATTTTTTGCTACTTTGATTAAGGCATAAGGTCATTAATTGTTTCACAAATCTCAAGACAATTTCGATAATATTAGTTATCTTATTTGTGTGTTGCATGAGTTGCTTAAATTTTATACGTACTTCTTTGTCTACTTTTATTTATGTCCATTGAAAAGTCTTTTTGTCTTATTTTATTTATCATTTTAAAAAATTAATAAGTCATTAATTATATTTTCATAATTTCACCCTTAGTATTAATTAATATAAAATATTAGTAAAGTGATAATAATATTTTAAATATTTTAATTAAAAATAATTTAGTCAAATGTAATTATTTTTGTTTATGATCGATGTTATATGATGATTTTTCTTAATTTTTATACATCAACCTTAATAGACAGAGAAAAATGAATGGATGAAGTATAACAATAATTTTTTTTTTAATTTAACGGAATAATATTTAATATGTGTTTGAAAATTTAAAGTTTGAATTAGCCAGTTTTGGATTTTTCTTCCAGTCAACTTGTATGTAAATTGAGACTAAGTAGTAAATTCAATGCAAGCGATCCTGAGGACACACCTCTAACATCAGCCTTTGTATATTTATAGAAATTAATTAATTTCTCAACTTTTGGGCTAGCTTATTGAACTCACAGTTTGTTTTAAATTTCATATCTATGACAATGACTTTTCAATTTAACGAACAAGTATCTAGTGTAAGCCCTAAAGCCCCTTTGTGTTAATTTTTTTATAATAGTTTTGCTACTAACAAACTATATTGAAAATCTTGAATTGTTACTCTAACATTCTTGAGTGGAATAATGCATTTATGTGGAGTTTTTTTTGGAGTTGTTGATAAACAGGACTTGAAAATCATTCATAAGAAAGATCTCTAAATGATTGAAACAACATGAAAAAGTTTTTTGACAACGTGAGAAAATCCTTGAACAATGTGAGAAAGTTCTTAAAGAATATGAGAAGGTTGGTCCAAGTTCAAATCCTGATAAAGTTTACATCAAGTTGAATAAAGAATGAAAAATACTCTCAAAACATATTTAAAAATTGAAGTATGTTAGAAGAGCATCTTATCCATCTACAATGACAAAACCAAATTCAATCAAGTAGAAGAAACCAAGTCTGAGAAGATTGAAGACCTAAGAATGTTAGTTGAGAATGTTCAAGCTGAGAATAGTCATAAAGAATCTTTCTTAAAGTCTCTAAAGAATAAATTTGGAAAGTAAAGCTAATAAGATGATCAAAATGAATTTTTAATCGAGCTAGCAAAAGAGATAGGTAAAGCTCAAAATGATTAGCATCAGATGAGAAACATCAAAATAAAAGTTTTGATCAAGTGCTTACAAGCTAAGAAAGTTCGAATACAAGATGAGTTTGTTTGAGATCTTTTTGAACAAGAGTACAAGCCTAAAAGTCATACTTTGAAGAAATCAAGCTCAAAATGGATAAGCATGAAAGAGTCCAGCAAAACAAAGTCAAAGCTGAGCCAAGTAGAGGTTGAGAAAGTTTGAGCTGAGAAGGTGTGGGATGAGAAAGTTCACGATGAGAAAGTTTAGTGCCAGCAACATTTTCATATATACCAAAAAAGGACAAACACATGTGGGACAGTGTTGCAACGACTAGTAATAACTAATTTCTACATGGAATCACTTGGGACTTATTCCTATGGGCTAGAAACATATTCATAAGTATAAATACGATCCACCCATAAAGATTAACTAGAGCTTTGCATAGATTAACATTAGATTACGAAAGAAAGTCAGATTTGGGTTCATACTTTGTTTTATGCTCTTTGAGAGAAGAAATATGTTCTACATCTTACAAGTTAAAGGCTACTGAGCTTAAAAGTGAAACACACTCCTTCAATGGTTAAAGAGCATACCCATGAAGATTTGAAGGTTAGAAGCTTGAGCCTCAATAGCATAATGAACACATAGTTAAACATTCTCATCTCTACCGACTTGATCCTCATTCTACTAAATCCTTAGTAGGTGAACTGTGAACTCTGCTAAACTATGTTGATTCACTCTTTGAGTGATTTCGAGAGTTACCCCAGTGGTTTTAAATACCTAAATTCTTGTATTGATCCTTGAGTGTTGGAAGTGAGCTTGTGGATTGTACAAGTCACTTGAAACCTTTGTGCTGTTGAGCCTGAAGAGGTCGTGTTAAAAGAATAATTGTATTGAACCTTGGAAAGGCTTAGTTGACAAAGAATACTCTTGTTAAGCTTGAAGAGGCTATGGTAAAAGAATACTTATATTGAAGCCTAGAGAGACTTGGTTGATAAAGAATACTCTTGATAGTGGAAAATCCTAGTGATTACTAGGTGCTAGACGTAGCCTAATGTGGTTTTTGGGGTGAACCAGTATAAATATCAGTGTTAAGCTTCTTTTCCTTTCATCTCTTTTAATTTAATCTTTACACACCATTTCAAGAGTTTTTCAACAAGTGTAAAATCATAAAGTTAAGGTAAAGTAAGTTACAACAATTGATAAGTAAGTTAGTTGAAATTTCAAGAGTTTTAAGAAGTTTAAACTTGCTATTTTGAAAGTTACTCTTGATAAATAATTTGAAACATTACAAGTTGAATATTTTGAAAAATTCAGTTTGATCTTTATAAGTTTATCCATTAAGTAGCATCAATTCGAAGAAGGAGACAATTGTAAGTAGTTTTTTCACTAAACACTATTGTTGATTATATTAGTGCGAGAAAGTTCCTTTAAACTCAACCATTTGAACATTCTCAGAATTTTCTCACTAGAACTACTCATATTTTCTGAGCCTTCTCATTCACCTACTGTTTCAAGTTGGAACCTTCTCACCT
This sequence comes from Ormosia emarginata, assembly GCA_029884605.1. NCBI lineage: Eukaryota > Viridiplantae > Streptophyta > Magnoliopsida > Fabales > Fabaceae > Ormosia > Ormosia emarginata. The sequence continues at coordinate 3,814,271 of JAQQTP010000056.1, read as the reverse complement.
CCAAGTCTGAACCACTTGACAAAGTTGTTAGAAGGTTGATATTTCAAGAAAATAGGAACACAATTGAACCCCTCTTCTTGTGCTACTGCTAACTTCATCTAGTACATTTTTTTTACAAGTAAGGTAGCATTCTAATCAATTGGAGAAGCCAAAATATTAAGTTATGTAAGATTACAAATCACTACAGAGGCTTCTTCTACCCAAACAACATCACCATAAGATAAAGCTAAATTGGCTAAGTTGTGAGCTGCCCTATTTCCTTCTCTACACATGTGGGAAAAGGAACATAAACAAAAAGTTCCACTAACCATAACTAGTAAAACAAGTAAATTGCTTGAGATCTATACAATGTGTTAGTCATGACAACCATCACCCAAGAGGGGGTGAATTAGGTGATCTCCAACTTTTAAAACAACATTAAAAAATTAAGCATTTTGAAGCACTCAATTAATAAATGCAGTAGAACATGCATAAATTAAGTTAATATAGAATATAAAGAGTGTAGGGAAGAGAGAATCAAACTTAAAAATTTATCCTAGTTCAACCACTAACCACTTGTAGCCTACATCCAGTCTTCAAGCTTAACTTGAGATTTTCTTCGCTATCTGCTAGACTTCACAGGTGCTAAGAAAACCTTTGTACAATGAAGATCATTCCTCACACATTGGGATTCTCCACCCTTATGCTAGAGCCTCCAACTCGTCAAGCTTCACAGGTGCTTGAAAAACTTTTACAAACTTTGAGTCTTTCTTACACTTCAAGGATCATCCACCTCTATGTATAGAAGTCTTTTTGTTTCCTAAAGGGATCCTCTACCCTCATAAGTGTTTACAACAAAGATTACAAGATACACTCTCTTAAAGAGTAGATATGCAACTTGAAGAACAAATGAATAGAAGAATTTTGCAATAAAGAGCTCAAAATATGATATTAATAATTCAATGATCAAATCAAGTGTTCAAGAGTTTCTTAAGATGTAAATGCTTCAATCTACATTTATTTATAGAGCTCAAGTGATAAAATAGTTATTGGTAGTATTTAGAAATGATTTTTTTATATGAAAACTATCTGTTTATAACCATTTGTAGCGCTTTCTGAGCTCGTGGTAATTGATTACGAAGCTCTTAGAACAAGTTCTGGGATTTCTAAGCAAGTGGTAATCGATTACTAAGCTTTGGTAATCGATTACCAAGTTTATGTTTACTAAAAGTGTGCTTTACAACATCCTGATGCTTGGAAAACGACTTTAAACACCCATAACTACTTCATTTCTCATCTGTTTTAAGCAAATGACTACTCATTAGAAAGATCTTTGATTCTACTTTTATATGAAATAAGTGTCAAAACAAAAATCAAAGTATTTTAAAAGTTATGATCAAAAGAGTAATCAAATGTCAGTTTTTCAAAACTCAAACTTGACTATTTTTTATAGTTTTTAATTACCACCATGACTAGTTTTTTAAAACATGTTTGTTGAGAATTTTAACATTTAAGAACCATTTGTAAAGATTTAAAAACATATTTGAGCTCTTTTCTTGTAAAACCTCTATCTTTGCATAAAAGAAAGTCTAAAAAGAAAATATACTAATTCTAGTCCTTAGGCTTCTTGATGTAATCTAAGCTTCTAAAAATTTATTCTCTTCAAATCTTGCAAATACTTGGAACATCTTATCATTCTCATTCTTCTTGAGTTGAGCATAATTGTGATTTTTTTCTTTCTTTTTGTAATGTTCACTCTTGGTACTTGGACTATCCTATAAAGTATTACTCACTTAAATAAAAATAGTTAGTCAAAATTTATAATTCAATATCTTCATATGCATGATTCATAAATGTATAATCTTAGTTAGTTTAACATGCATATAAGACTTTCATAAACACATCCAAAAAAGATATTTATCAATTACTAATAGATATGCTCTATATAGAATGCAACAAAGAACACTTTGCGTATTTTCATTTAAATAGAGTCAAAACTAATATTAATTTAATATAACTCGTGTAACATATTATTGGATATATCCTATAAAAGGTGCTATAAAGAATATGCATGATTCTTATATGAAATATAACAAGATGAAGTTCATGATCATGCATGATCCAATATAATCTATTAAGCACATCTATGTAGTACAACCATCATTCTTTTTGTCTTGTATTTGTCATTATCCAAACTTAATATATTAAACTATTGGGGCAAACATATTTTCACATTCTCTCCATTTTTTTATGATAACAAATAACTAAAGAAAAATAAGTTGAGAAATATAGAAGAATAGATATTCGTGTAAGCATATCAAACAATAAGTAAAAGAACATATTTTTCTTTCCAATTCTCACTATCCCTATTTGATATCAACAAAAAAGCTTAGAATAATATTTTCTCTCCCTCTATAGATAAAACTCACATTGCCAAAAAGAGTAGGATCGTCAAAACTAAAAACTTCTTCAAGTTATTCAAAACATAACTATCTTCCCCTATTTGATTCTACATATGATTCAAGAATAGAGAGATGAAACAAACATGCTTTCAAGATATAAAAAATTATTTATGCAAAGCTTGTCATATTTTGGTACATCAATATTTAGCATATGATAGCAATAAGACACTTTATGTCAAACGAGGATGTAAGTCAAGAGATATAAACAACTTAAGAGTTAGGCTCCCCTTCATTAAAGCATAAGATGGATAAAGTGAAATATGTATGCCAAGACCATGTAAGCACATTATCATAAAGTAAAGCAAAACAAAATATACTTATTCTTAATCTATTAATCAAAAATCATTTTAAAACTTTTCCCCCTTTCAAAAAGAATTTTATAAGAATACATTACATTTTCAAAAGTATTTTAGAATGGTAGAGATGTTTTATATTAAAACCACATATTCCTTAAGAGTGATCAAATTCAAGTCAAAGGAACATCTGAAAGTACATCTCCTCTCTTTCTCATTGAATGCCGTGAGAAAATAAAACACTTTGAAGAGCAAGACTTATCTTTTGAAGTATTAAGATGGGTTCTAAAGAACATTTCAAAAGATTTATTTGGAAGTATTCTTAAACATTCTCTCAAGATTTAATAAAACTTTTTAAAGCAAATGAAGATAGTACTACATTTATAACACATATCCAATGATTTCCAAATTTCAAGACAATTAGGAGGTGATAATACTTTCAAGGTCTTACGACAAGTTCAAACGATTCTCAAGGATATGGAACTTGAAAAACTTCTTTCAAAAAAAGATAAGGGATTTTGCTTTAATTTTTTTTAAATCAAACTTGAAACTCTTTTCAAAACAAGAGCATGATTTACATAGGTGTTATACCACTAAGAAACCATAAATTAAGAGAATTATAAATATCAAACATTCACTTTGATTAAATATGCTATAGGGATCAAAGCATGTATAAAACTAACATCATCCACCCTATACGCAATGACAAAATTAGCAAGTTAATATCTAATTAGACACTTTATCAATACTAAGCATGTTTCTCTAGTAAGGAAAGTATCTAATCATTTAAGATCAATTTATCAACAAGTATCATATAATCCATAACATATCAAATAACACAATAACTTGGGGATAACGATACTTATTGAGTTAGATAGAAAGTGACACTTCTTTAGAATGTTCTTCGTTTATTAGTCCTTTGAGTTTGAGCTTTCTTCCCTTGAGTATTCTATTCCATTGCACTTGAAGAAAGTCTCCTCATATCCCTCTTCATTCAACTCTTCTCTTTATCTATTTATGCTTGATATTTCAATATTTGATAACTATATTTGAAACACATAGAGACACTTACAAAGCTAACTCTAAAAGTTCTTTAAAATACAGGTTAGCATCAAATATCATTTAAGCTAATTTACAAGAACAATTTAGGTTGATATATAATGTAAAACATGTATCATATTATCAATCATGCAATGTTAGCTCTAACAAGAACAAAAGAAGGACATATGCACTTGAATCCAAAAGCATAGTTTAATCATTTTCAAAGCAAGATTCAAGTTTATTAAGAAAAACTTGATCATCATCACAACATACATATGCATTATGGGGCAAACAATGATCATGTAAGACATGTAATATCAAGTAAGGAATTCTAGTATGCATACATGCCAATCAAGAACAAAAAGTCCTTTATTGTAATGCAAGAATTGAAAAACCATGGAACTATAACTTTTAAAACCATTTATGATTCATTTCAAGATATACTTCAATATAAAAGCCACTGAATTTCAAAGACAAGTTCAAAACACAAAATGAATCATTTACTTTTTGTTTTCAAGATATGAACATATCAAGCAATTTAAAATAAGAAGACATAAAACTCTTAACTTTCCAATCTCCAAGTAAGTATATAAGACAATTAAGGATCAAAGAGAAAGGATTAAAATTACTTATGAGAATGTGAATTTCTATATTTGAACTAAGAGAATTGGTCACAAACTCAAAAACAAAGGTATTACCATAAAACATGTCATTCCAAACAAAGTGTATACATATCTAGCATATTAGCATATGTAAAAACTCTATCGGGACATAATGCTAGAAAAGCACAACTTAAGGCATGTAGAGGTATAACACAACTCTCAACTTCTCCAAATATCACATGATATTCAACTTAAAATAAAAATAAGGATAAGAGATTGATATAACCAAAAGTGTAGTGTTTGAGTTTTTGTAGAAGACTCTAACTTCCATACCTTAAGACTCTAACTTCCATACCTTAAGACTCTTTGAGAATGTTGTGGTTCTTTATACCATCTGAAACATCACTATACCGATAACCTAGTATACCTGACATATACCTGGATAAGTAGTGTTAGTCATGTTACTTCTAACTGAAACATCAACTAATCCATATTATTTAAACAAATAATAATGAAAAGCCTTACCAAAACTAGAATTTATATACATATACATCAAAAGCCTCATAGGGCAAAATGTTACACATACAACTTTTTAGCTAAACTTAAAGCAAATATAAACAATTATACAAGCTTTATTAACATCAGTATAAAAACTAGTCTAGTCTTCATACTTCTTCTTTCTCTTGGAAGAACTTTCACCTCGATTTACATGGTAACATATGGGGTGAGAAATCATAATTCTCAGTATGAGCATTCCAAAACCAAAGTTTAATCATTTACAATGAATAAACCACAACAAAACATAAGATTATACTCGCAACAAAACTATGAGTCATTGCTCAAGATTTTTAGAATATACATACACTTTATGTAGCATTCTCTAAGCAAGCTATAATCTTATCTCTCATTTATAACAAAATAATATCAAACAACTGTCCATACAATCGTACGATATCATCAAGCAAGATAACTGCTCATACAGTTGTCACCAAAGCCAAATGCAACACATACATAGAAGAACATAATTCACATATAAAAATAATTACCAAGAGGTGCAATGATTATGTTATATATGATTTTGCTCAAAGAAAAATGTGTATGATAGAGTGTATGCAATGTCATGAATTTGACTATTCCTCTAGGTAGGGAGGGAATTTGTTATTTGAACATCTTACCTCCTTAACCTACCAAGTAGGGAGGAAATTTGTTATCTCCTTAACCTACCTCAAACAGAGTGGACTTTTCCACTACCTCAGTTGTTAGGAATAACAAGTGTGTGATGAATGTAGTGCTAATTTGGTGCTATGTCTAACTCATACATAACCTCCACATAACTCTATACCAAGTTTGTCTTTGCACTACTAGCTCTACCTCAACTCTATGAGAGCATTCATGCACTATGACACTCTATTTTTGCCAACAAATTTAGTATACCTTCTATCCTTTCATTGCTATCACATTATGAATGGAACCTTATGCCACACAAGTGTGCTCAAGGTCCTAGATACCAGTCTCTGGCAATCCATACTCTATGGATGCACCTAACTTCAAACTTTCTCATATATGCAAGGTGGTCCTTCTCTCAAGGTAATAACTCTGTTAGTATCTCAACACACTCTAGGAAGTATATATGAAAGATCCCAGCTGGTAGGGAACTCCATTTCAACAAGATACAAATCCTATGGAATTCTAGACTGGGTTCCTAGGCACCAGTTACCCAACACTCAAGCGCTGGCTTGGCAGAGGCATTCTCTTATCTTTCCCTATGCCTGGTGCTCAGGCGCTCACAACCTAACGCTTAGGTGCTAGGTGCACAGCAGCACACATACTTCCTCTAAACATTGGGCGCTTGAGCACCCAAAACCTAGCGCTTAGGCACTGATTGCCCATAACGTTTTTTGCAGAATTTTGCAGAAAACTTCAACTATTTCATTGATTTTCAAATCAAATCCAATCTTCCAAATTCACTTTCTACATGGTTTCTAACCACAAACATAATCTCTAATCACCCTTAAACCTTCATACAAGTTTTCTAATCACTCAACTTCATGATCAAAACACAAATATGTTAACCTTTTATCATCAAAACCCATTTTTCTACCTTATCATACATGAGCCATATATGAAGAAAGAATAGAAAAATTGAAGGAACAAACACCCTTACCTCTTGTATGGATGATGATCTTCAAGCTTGGTCCTTGCCTTTTTCCTTTTTTCTTTCTTCCTTCTCTCCTTTCTTTTCTTTCTTTCCTCCCCTTTCTTTTTCTCTTCTTTCTCCTCTATTTCCTGTTTCCATCTGTGAGAATGGGAGGATAAGAAGTAAAAAATGATTGCTTAAGGACAACCACTAATGTGGTACTAAAACTCTCGATCTGTTAATAACACTTAGATTTCAGCAAATCAAGTTTCTTAGCTTCAAGTTTAAAAGAAATCCTAAGATTCATAAAAAACCTTGTTTCACTATTTCTATGATTTTTCATATTTGCTATTAGTCAATCTGACATTAAACCAATATGCCTAAAAATACCAAACTAACTCTGATTACTCTCAAAATTTAACTAAATCTTCTTCCACCTATTTGTGAGTTAGAAACAAACTCTTTATGTTTATTTCCCTCAACATAGTCATTTATGCTACAATCTGAGTCATTTTAAGCTACTTTTTACATTCTGTGTTACAATAAAGTACTTAAACTAACTCAGCTCGACACAAAACTTCACAGGCATGCTAAGCAAGTCATATGCTACCTTTATAACCATACATAAGCCTAACATGTTATCGAAGATATTACATTTCTCTCATCCTTTTTAAAATTTTGTACCCAAAATTTAGTTTACCTTATGTAAGAAGTTCCATACAACCCATATTTGAACAAGTAAAACCAAATCTTAAAGAAACAAAATACCTAACCTTTTTTGCAAGATATACACCATTCCCTAAGCTATGGGTCTGGTATATAGTTGTGCTTTTTCCATGTGCAAACACTTCTTAGCAAAATACCCTAACTGCCTACACTTGTAGCATATTGATTGCCTTGCCAAGCAAGGTTTATCACCATGTTGTCTTCCACACTTAGGGCATTAAGCCCTCTTTAACTGCACCTGATCTTTTTTGCCTTTATCTCCTTTTGTGAACTTTTGATCACTATGCTTCCTCTTCTGGGAGCCTTGAGATTCTTAGTCCAATGGCGATCTCCCAACATATCCTCCTATTATTCTGCACTTGTTGACCAGAGAAGAAAAATCCCTGACTCCATGGGCTTTATTGCCCTTCTGATTCCATGCCTCAAGCCAGACTCAAATTTCACACCCCTCTATTTTTTATTCGGGTCATGTCTGAAATGAGAAGAAAACTTTGACAACTCTTCAAACTTGGCCACATACTGGCCCATTGACAAGCTTCCCGATTGCCCATAACGTTTTCTGCTGAATTTTGCAGAAAACTTCAACTATTTCATTGATTTTCAAATCAAATCCAATCTTCTAAATTTACTTTCTACATGGTTTCTAACCACAAACAAGATCTATAATCACCCTTAAACCTTCATACAAGTTTTCTAATTAATCAACTTCATGATCAAAACACAAATATGTTAACCTTTTATCATCAAAACCCATTTTCTACCTTATCATACATAAGCCATATATGAAGAAAGAGTAGTAAAATTGAAGGAACAAACACCCTTACCTCTGTATGGATGATGATATTCAAGCTTGGCCTTTGCCTTTTTCCTTTTACTTTTCTTCCTTCTCCCCTTTCTTTTCTTTCTTTCCTCCCCTTTTTTTTCTCTTGTTTCTCCTCTATTTCCTGTTCCATCTGTGTGAATTGTAACGCCCCAATTTTTAGAAAATATTCTGAATATACTGTTTTCTGTTTTTCATGCTTTTGTATGAATGACCGCTGTGTCCCTATTTTTCTGTTCTTGATTTTTGTATGAAAACAACTACGATAATACAGGTTCAAATTTTATTTGATCGTTTTACGTAGTTTGCTTCGAAAAAATAAAAATTTTTACGACTCTTGTATTAATTTTTCTGAAAGATATACTGACTAAATAATACTTCTTGGATATTTTATTTGAACGTTTTGGACGATTACCTACGTTGTGGAAAAAAATGGGAAAATGACCGTTACGTCCCGAACATCTTGTTTTTATTTGTTTTTGTCTGTTTTTAATTGTTTTCTTCTTGATTTAATGCCTCGAAAATACGTTCAGTAAATTTTTATAGACTTTTTGTGTGATTTGCTCCGGCGGGAAAAATAATATTTTTCCGGGGAAATCTTATTTTAATATTTAGAATTGGGGGATCTTACTTAACCCGATTCTGAATGAGACTAAAAATAATCTTTTAATTTTTAGGATTTAAGCATCAAAATAAAATAATTTTATATTATTATAATATTATTTTATTAGTCAAGATATGTTTTAGTGACATGATGGACCCGGAAATATTTTGCGGGACCCACAATTAGCAAAGCGGTTAGATCGGTAAGCAATTAAATCACCGTAAGTTTGTAGAACTTTCAAAAAGTGACTCGACTAGTGACTCGTGAGCATTTATTACACAAGTGACTAAGCCAGGTGAGTCACCATGAGCAACCAATAGAATTAAAGCTTGTTAAGCAAGATTTGATCTTGACCTTTGATGTGTTCAATGGCTTGGATGAAGCCAAATCCATGCACATCCTTTGCCCTAGAAGGCTACGGCCATTGGAGAGAAAAGCCAAAAATCACCTTCCATCTTCATCACTTTTCTCTCTTCTCTCTCTTCAAAAACCTAGCCACCATTGTTGTCCATTTTCTTCCTTCCATTCGGCCAAGACACAAACTACACCATCCAACCATCCAAAAATTTTTCTAACCAAGTTTCCTTAACCTAAACACCATTTTAAGAACCTTTGTAGTTGGAAGTTTCTTCAAATTCTTCCATCTAGGGCTTGAAACCAACCTTGGAAGTTTTACCTAGAAGGTAAAATTTCATGCTTTTCTTTTCTCTATTCTTTTTCAAAGTTCTAAGCCATGATTTTTCCATGGTTTAGCTTCTTTTTCATAGTTAATAACATGTAGGTTTTGTTTGAGATTTTTAGGTGTTTGGTGGAGTGAAAACCGTGACCTAGGAGGTGAGAAAGCAAGCTTTTTGTCTTTATTTAAGGTAAGAGGAAGACAATTCTTATCATCCCTTGATGGTGGTAAGAAGATGGGTTGTTTGTAGAATCCATAAGGATTCGGTTGTGGTGTGTTTAATGATGTGTATTTGTTAATTTTTGTGGTTGCTAGTAGCTTATGTTATGTGTTAGTAGCTTTCTTATTTGGTAATTGTAATAATCTTGCATGTCTAATAGCTTTTGATTGTATGTCTATAAGCTTTAAATTAGGTTTTATGTGTTAGAAATATTTTGCATGTGTTAGAAATATTTTGCATGTGTTAGAGATATAAATGCATGTGTTAGAATTGTATGATAAGGTTTAGGATGTGAATAACATGTGTAAATTTGCATGAGTGTTCCAAAGAACACATTCCTTAGCTCACGGCAATGCCAAAGTGTGAGGACCAAAATGTTCTCTTCATTTTTCCTTAAGTGCAACTTAATTGATTAGGAGAAATAAGAAGATTTCAAATGGTTTTGATCAAAGAAAAGGAATTTATAAATCAAATGGTAAAGATTTAGTACATTTTGGGCCAACATGCCTAAAAGATTTATTTGATTCCAAAATCATTACTTTATAACATGATTTAATGAATTTAGATAAGATAATACCTTTGACATGATTTAGAAATCAAATGAGAAAGTTTTATAAAATTCGCCAACATGCCACTATAGGTAATTATGATTTCTAAAACTTGATTTCAAACCTTTTTCAATCAAAAAGAAATAATACAAGTTAACAAGAAATTTTCTATAATGATTTTTGAAGAGACCAATTGAGTAGAATTAAGTTTAAAGGATTAAAACTAGTGATTTTATCATTAGGAAGTAAAATACAGAAATTTTGAGAAATTTTCTAACATATAGCTCACTTTAGGTTTTGAAGCATGTTAGAGATTTCAAAAGAGAATTAAATGATATGGATAAAAAAATTAGGTAAATAGAAAATTTTATGGAAAATTTAGAAAACCATTATTATAAGTCTATAAACAAAATGCTTTGTCAATTTTTAGTAAAAATGAACTTATAGGATAGTCAAAATATCCTAATGACGATTATGCGGTATGAAAAATTATTCTACGTAGTTTAAATGTACAAATTATTATTTCTATCTGTTTAAACGGTAATTTTAAAGGCATTCGAATAAGAAAATGATTTAAAAATCCTACGCGATTGAGAAAACGTATTAAAAATGCTACGCGATTTTAAAAACGAGAAAAATATCTTTACCCGATTTTTAAACGTTTGTAAAAACGACGAGATTTCAAAAATGCGATAAAATTTCTACGCGATTGGCCGTAACCATATTTATTTTTTATTTGTCGGGAAAAAGTGAACCCGTCTGAGCTTTTGAAAATCTATATCTTTGTCGGGAAAAAGTGAACCCGTCATGATTTTTGAAAATCTATTTTGTTGGGAAAATGTGAACCGAGTGTTTTGAGAATTATTTCTTTGTCGGGAAAATGTGAACCCGTCTGAGTGCTTTCCATCTATTTTTTATGTGTGCCATGTATTTGGTAGATTGGTTGACGAGGCAGATCACATCGTGGTGTCGATGCGATAAACGTAGTGTGGTTCATTGTTCTAATGAACTTGGAGACTTTAGTGTACGGGATCCCACATGTGGACGAGTTGGTAGCTCCGCCGGGCCGTGGTAAACAGATAGCGCACTATGGTACTCAACATACACTATATTTAATCGAGATTGGTGGAATCTAGTAGTACATTTGCACGTAGTGACACAACGTGAGGCCGTGAACTACACCACGCCTGGATTGATGGATTCTGTGTCGTGGGGCTATAGGCAACGTGTGACCGAGAATAGTTGGTGGGGCAACCGTGGTACTATTAGATTTTACGAATCATTCCTCTCTCGATACTTGTGTTTTTCTTTAGCTCCATGGAGTAGGATTTTGTTATATTATTTATCTCTATGTCTATTTGTTTCCATCTTATCTATTTATTTTATCTATATCTTATTTATTTATTTTATCTGTTCTTGTTATTATTGATTATTATATCTTATCTCGTGTATTTTATATTTCTTATTTTATCTGTGAGGTTTTATCTGTGATTGTGACATATTGTGATGATATCTAAATTTTACTTCAACTAATTATGTAATTGTTAAAGCTTTATGTATTGCATGAACTGTATGTATATATTGTTTGTCATCTTTTTATTGACCATGTTGTGATGATTTTATGTTGTCTTACCTCTTTGTTATATGTATTTTCTGTTTATTTATTTTACGCGGTAAAGACTTCGAGGAAGAGGAACGACCTCTTGAGATTGTGTACCACGAAGAGGAGGAAGATCGGCAAGCGACGACCGGTTTGACGATCAAGAACCATCCGATCATCCATATCCTATGGATTGATTGTGAGGATGGCGACGCCGAGGATTTTGGGATTCATAGAGTTGGTGTTTCATGGAGGTGCTCGGCTTGGCATCTACGAGGAGACCGTGACTCGTGACGTATGCGGGACGTGTGGCCGTGATCCTACGTCATCGTTTTGATGATGAGCTTGTCATGACGACGACGTTATTTACGCACTTAGAGTTGCCCTTATCCATTAGGCGTTATTGGGGTGCTTTGAAAACCCGAGCCTAGTGAGATAAGCATCGTATCGGCTGCGCGATCCCGTTATCGCCGTGTGTCGAGGCATCAGGGATATTTATCCCCTGATGATCATTTTCAGGCTGATAGTGATCCATCAGAGGATTAGATAACCATGATGTTTTTTTTGGGCGCGTCGGCAGTATGTACGTATGTATATTAACTCTTTTATTGCTTTCTTTCTTGTTTTTGTTTAAATATTTGTAGTCTTAGTTGTAAATTATTTGTACAACTTATAACTTAACCATATGTATATTATCGGTGATGATGTTTTTTTTATTTCGTATTTTCCGCTTTATCTTTTTATATCATATTTAAATCATCGGGAATTATTTTACGACAAGTAATAATATTTAACAAATATTTCACAACTTGGGTAGATTTTATTTCTATTTCTTTTATTTTCTTTTATGTGTGACATCCCCAAAAGGGTGTTACATGAATGGGAGGATAAGAAGTCAAAAATGACTTCTTAAGGATAACCACTAATGTGGTACTAAAACTCCTGATTTGTTAAGAACACTTAGATTTCACCAAATCAAGTTTCCTAGCTTCCAACAAGTTTAAAATAAATCATAAGATTCATTAAATACCTTGTTTCACCATTTCCATGATTTTTCATATCTGCTACTAGTCAATCTGACATTAAACCAATATGCCTAAAAATACCAAACTAACTCTGATTACTCTCAAAATTTAACTACATCTTCTTCCACCGATTTGTGACTTAGAAACTAACTCTTTATGTTTATTTCCCTCAACATAGTCATTTATGCTACAATATGAGTCATTTTAAGCTACTTTTCATATTTCGTGTTGCAATAAAGTACCTAAACTAACTCAGTTCGACCCAAAACTTCACAGGCATGCTAAATAAGTCATATGCTACCTTTATAACCATACACAAGCCTTACATGTTATCGAGGGTATTACATTTCTCCCATCCTTTTTAAAATTTTGTCCCCAAAATTTAGTTTATCTTATGTAAGAAGTTCCATATAACCTATATTTGAACAAGTAAAACCAAATCTCAAAGAAACAAAATACCTAACCTTTTCCTGAACCTGAAGTCGGTGTTGTCTCCTTGACTTACAAGATATACACCATTCCCTAAGTTGTGGGTCTGGTATATACACTACTAGAAACTTATGATTTAGCGACAAATTTTGCGACGAATATCATATCCCTAGCTAATATTATCATTTAGTGATGAAATTTGCGAGGAAAAATTTATTCGTCAGAAATGTGGAAACTTTGTTCATTTAGCAACGGTTTAGCGGCGGACTGGTCTGTAGCTAAATTTTGCAAGGGCTTAACCCTCGCTAATCTATTGCAAACTCTTTTGGCGCAATAAAAATTTCGTACTATTTCATTCCTGCTATTTTTATTACTTTTTTTTATTCTGTTAAATTATAATTTATAAATATTTTAAAAATAAAAATTTTATATTTAGAAAATAGATTCTCTCTCTCCCACTCCTACCCTAATTTTGCTAGGGATTCATCTCCCATTCTCACACTCTCACTCTCGTCACCATTCTCACACTCTCACTCTCGGGATTGAAGCTCACCCTCATTAGGTTTGTCTTTCTCCTAATAAAAAGCTCACTCTCGTTGCTTTCTTTCTCTCTCTCTCTCTCTCTCTTTGGGTAGTTGCTATGTTGGGATTTTTGTGGGTGAAGATGGTGAGGCTTTGGGTAGTTTTTCATAGGTTTGGCTATATTTTTGTATAAACTAGACACACTGTCTCTTCCCTTCACCCAGATTCGCAAACCTAGAAAATGCAAATATGGTTTTTGGATGAGACGTGTTGGGTCACGCATTGGTGGCACTAGACGGTGGATGGATGAGGCAGTGCCACCCTGCTTTAGCATTACCTCCTCAAAGAATTATTTATGAGTATTGGCTTGCTTTCATATGAAAAAAGGGGGCAGGAACTTTGAAATGACTCCAAATGTTTCTTATAACTTCATAAACAAAATTTCACCCCTCTTCTCCTATGACCTCTGTGTTTCAAAATTTTTTCCTTTATGCATGTTAAAATCTTGTTTTTCCTATCTTTTTGAATGAAAATTGATCTTTAATAATGCGCAGGTGTTAATTCCTGCTTTTTTTGTGTTAAGCCACTGATGAAGGGCTTAAAAACGAGAACTTTCTTTAGTTTTTTGGTAAAATAAAATCTTTTGATATTTCATAATGGTTAGCCCCTATTCTAATTTAGAAAGATCTCATCTTGATCCTTTTCTGTTTTCATGTGAATCTTATTTTCTATCTATGTCAGCAAGTGATCAAACTAATAAGTTGAGTTCTAACCTTGCATGCAACATGTGTTCTTCTTCTATTTACTTTTTTGTTTCAACATTCTAATTTATGTTTCTTCCATCTTCATATATAATCTATATCTTTGTACTTTTATTCCATGTATATTTTTTTCTATCTCTTTTCTATTTTCTGGTGGTACATCTCTTTTTTTTTTTTGCATCTCATAGTGGAATCTGAGATTAAAAAGCTTGAACTGTAGGCTTTAATATTTTACTAGAACTTTGTGTGATTAATTGAGTGAGGTTTTCAGATTTAACTCTTAAGCAGCTGTATGGACTATTTCATAATGCTATTGAAAATTTTGGATTTTAGTACTAGAGGTAGGAAAAAATTGAAACTTTCTCCTTTGATGTTTAAACAGAATGCATGAGGGTTGAGGCTATTTTGTACTACTGCCTTTCTTATTCCCATTAAAATTAAGATTTTGTAAGTATTATAGTATGTTTCCTCCCTTGAGAAAGCTGAATGGCAGGATCTTGATTTTTAGATCTAAATGGATGTATGTTTCGGCCAAGGAAATTGGTGCAGGAGTCTAATGATGAGGCTAATGAGAAAAGACTCAGTTTTACTTTGAAATTTATATAATCATGACATTGATTTTGTTTGAAAAAATTCTGGTTATGCAGGTTTCTCCTAATAAGGTGCTTTACTTGTTTTTATCAAGTTATATACTTGGTTTAAAGTTTGATTCTTTGATTCCTAAAGTTTTGGTAGTAGTTTGGAAAAGTCAAATATCAAAATCTTTCCTTTATTAATGCTACGATTTTTATGCTAAGTAATGTGGAGGATTTTCTATTATTCCTAATGTAGGGGATTTTCTATCTTTCCTTTCTTTTCCTATGGCATTTTAATACTCACCCCTAAAAGTGAAATAGAGATAGAGAGAATCTATTAAGCTGAAAAATTGTGGATCCTTTCTTCTTCAAATTGAAAAATATGCTATTGTAGATATGCTTTTTTATATATCACATAAGTGGTAATGAGCCAAGTGTATAATGCTTTTATAACTTCCTTTCTTTTTTTTTTTTTTTGTTTTAGATATTTTCTAATTGATGAATTATTATGCTTTTCCTTGCTTGTTGTAGTGTCAGTGCAGAGAATGTCAGGTGTGCATGTGCTAAACTTCTTTACGCTTATGATCTGAAAGATAAGAATCAGTAAGAAAACTCTTATCATGTAACTTTAATTTATATCCATACGCATAGCAGCACCAACAACCAAGGTAGCCTTATTCCAGTAGGTGGAGTTGCTACATGGATCAATTGGCACCATTGTTAAACACCCTAGATTTTTGTTTAATTTTGCAACTATAAAGATGATCTCTTTTCTTGTGACATTTTAGTTGCTACCAGGATCTATATTGGGTCAAGAATGAATTTTCTTATTTGAGGAGAAAACTTGAAACCCTTGTGTAGGTACATCATTATCATTTCAGGTCTAGGCTAGGCATTCAAAGATTGGCTGAATCAAATATCTTTTTCCCCCTTCAACAGTGGTTGTACTTGGCTTGATATATATATATATATATATATATATATATATATATATATATATGGAGAATAATTGGTGGAAATTAATGAAATAAAGCTATTTTGACATTTAGATTACCATCTTTATTGTAAATGATCTTGTTTGTTTAGTCATTCTTTTACATGACTCATGTAGATTAGACATTCCCCCTTTGTTACTTATTTTTTCTTTCATAACTGTTAAACATTGCTACATGATTACATCTGTATACTTTTGTTGTAACATCCCAAAAAATATCTGTTTAAGTATAAATGATCATTTTATATTATTCTTGATTTTTGGGAATTTTTCGGAAACAACAAATGTTTTAATATATTTCTCGTTTTACGTGTACATCGAGCTAAGAATTGCTGAGATCAGTGTAACGCTCCAGAAATTAATTATTTCACCACCAATAGTCATTTTCTAATATTTGTGATTTATGTGAATTTTTCTGGAATTTTTCGGAAATGATGAATATTTTAATATATTCTTCGTTTTGCGCAAAACTTGAGCAGAGTCGGGAAAATAACTGTAATGCTTCAAAAATTATAAAATTATATGACGAATAGTCGTTTTATAATATTTGCAATTTTTGAGAGTTTTCTGGGAATTTTCCAGAAATGTCGAACATTTTAGTATATTCCTCGTTTTGCGTGCGCACTGAGCAGAATCGGAGAAACGCGATGTTTCCTCCGTGAACCTTGGACTATGAACATGTCGACGGGGGATTTTACTAAACCCGAGACTTGACACAGTTTACGAGATTTCATAATTTTTGAGAAATCTTAACAGATAAAATAAATCAATAATGCGAAAAATTTATCTATCAGATTGATAAAATGCTGACTTCTATCAACTGTAACTATTATCCATTGGATAATAGCATGTAATAAAAATCCTATCACATTATCCAAATGAAATCCACTTTATGTCTAATCAATCCACTTTAATTCAAATTTAGTGTTAAATAATCAAAGCTTCTTTGAGAAGCTTTGACCAAACAATGACCCAAATGCCCTTGGCTTCCCTTGGAAGCCAACTCTCCCCCTCTCTCTTCTCTCTCTTCATGGCTGGAAGCAGCCCATGGAGTGGGGAAATTGTTTCATTTCATTTATTCTTTTATCACATAATTTCCATAATTATCAAAACACTTTTCTCTCTTCTTCTTCTTCTTCTTCTTCTTCACTTTGGTTTTCTCTCCCTTCTCTCTACCCATCTCCATGGCCAGCCCCTCTTCTTCTCCCTCAACCATCACAAAAATTACATCTAAATACATTTCCTTAATCCTCTCACCATTCTAAGCATCTTTTCTTCTGGGAGTTTCTTGAAATTCCTCCATCTTCACCATTTTCTCCAAGCTCCAAGCTTTGAGCTTTTTGGGTAAGTTTCATGACCATTCTTCCTTTCCTTTCATTTTCGTGGTTATGGTCTTCATGTTGGTTATCCATGCTTCATTTTTCAAGCATTGGTATTGATTTAACAAAGTCACCATTTTTAGGGTTCTTGGTGGGTGCAAATCCGAAAATTCAAAGAAGATTCTTGGTGTTCTTCTTGTCCTCTTCACTTAGGTAAGAGGAAGACACTCCTCCTCAACCTCTATTAGCATCTAGGAACCTTGGTTGTATGATTTGTGAAAAAATCCTAATGAGGGCTATTCTTTAAATTGATTGATTATTATGTTTATGAGATAAATTTGTGATGATTGTGATCTTGGATTGATGGATTGTAATTGGAAATATATTGGATTCGATTTTGTGATGAAAAATGGGAGAAAAATATTGGAGAAGCCTTCTTGGAGGCTCACGGTTTTAGGCTAGGATTTTAGGTGAATTGGTGATTAAATTGTAACTTGCATAAGACTTAAATTAATCAATGGATAACATAGAATTTAGTGGAAGAAAAATTTGGAATGGAAACTCCTATGAGGGCTACGGTTTTGGGGCCAAGAAATGAGAGTTTTTGGTGAACTAATTTAACAAGTGAACAATTTAAAGAACTAAGAGAATGGCATGCAAGATGATGACTTAAAAGGATTTGAAATTGGAGCCATTGTGAGGCCACGACCTCTAGGGCATTTTTAGGTGTAAGTAGGTGATTTTGGTAAGTTAGGAGCATAAGCAATTATGTGATTAAAAACCTATGTAATGGGATAGTTAATTAATGAATTGGAAGAATTTAATAAAATCAAGACTTCATAAATCTTAAAGGACTAAGAGTAAAAGTATCATAAGATTTAAGGTAATTCTAAGTGAGTGAAGAACATGAGAGTGTGAGGCCTAGGAGCTTAAACAAATTGCAAGTTATGGTAAATTGAATCGCCTTGGAATATTAAGTTGATTACAAGAATTGATTTTGAACATGAACCTTGAAAAGGGAAACAAATTCTAAGTTAGGATTCATAATGAACCTAATGACGCATCAATTGACTTGATCTTTATATTATGATGTTATAGGTCCATGTGAGTGACCATTTGTATATTGATGCTTATATTGGCCTAATATGGCATGTTATGGAATTGTATGAGATTGTGGATCATACATGTTCATGCATAGTATCTTATGTATTGTGAATATCCTTGTGGACTATTGTAAGGCCAAGTTGCCTAGGAGATTGAACACACCTTAGTGCGGGTGCAAGTAGACAAGTGTGGGTTATGTTATGACCTCGGGGGCGTCGGGGTGCGGGTCCTTCCCAAGGGGCAGTTGGTAGCTCCTCTGCCTGTGGGGCAAACCGATGCAAACGCACCGACGATCCGGACTTGACACTGTCCTATATCGTGATCTAGTGTAGAATGTCTGTACAATGCCATGATTGTGCACGAGAAAATTTATTGATAGCACTGGCCTCGACAACCGAGTTACAGACATGTCTCCTGATCTTTCCCTCCGACTTTTTGGGTTTAGCTCCATGGAGTAGGAATTTGGGAAAGCATGCATGTGAGTCACGATATACATTGTCATTGTTAATATTTATTTTTCCATATTTATGACTGATTTGGTTATTACTGTGATGACTATCTGCTGGAACTGTTTATTAGCTTACCGTTGGAATTACTGCTTATTAGTTGAATATGATATTCTGAATTGCTATTTGGGCACGTGGCATCGTGCTGTTTCTAGCTGCTATAATTGGTAATGATGGTAGGATATCTTACCTCTTTCTTATATCTCTATTACTTGCTGTATGTGTGTATACTGTATTGATCGAAGACGACGGCAAGGAGGCGGAAGATCCCGATTTTCCCGGCTTCTGGCCCGAACAAGATTAACTTCTACTGAGATGATGGCGACACGTATGCGCGGATTTCTTGGTGATGTGCGTCTGACCTTCCTCGGAGGGCCAGAGTACTAGCATATCAACTTGAATTCCGATCGCTGCATCTACTTGGGAGATGTGTCGATTGCCCTAGCCTGGAGACGTCATGAGGCACCTGTCCTCACCTGCCACATCAGCCTGCGACTGGAGTTTTACTTGCCCATCCGTGAGATGTGGGGCGATCGTTACTATACCCCACAGGAGGACTCCTTTGATTCCACCGCTCGGGCTCCGTCCCGTGCTTCTGTGGTTCCCATGGAGGTTTCCTCGGAAGAGGAGGATCCTGCTGAGGATCCTGATACGGTTCCTCCTCCTCTGAGGGATTGATTTTGCTGGTAGCTACTGATGGCTACCAGTGGTTTTTATTTTGGGGGCCTGATGTATTACTTTTTGGTGGGCTGTATATTCTGTTATTTCGGGGATATATATGCATGATTCCTTGGGGCGGTATAATTTTGCTTTTTGGAGATGTCCAGGCTTGTATTTAAAATATAGTTGTATTAATATATATATATATATATATATATATATATATATATATATATATATATATATATATATATATATATAAGTGTGTGTGTGTTCGGGGCGAATTCTGTGTACTGTTTTATTCTTTACTGTTATCCATATTCCGCGCTATTAAATTAACAAAACAAAAAAAAAATATACCGCCATTTTCCTACGTATTAAAGTATCAAGCAAGTTAACTTTTAATTAATTGAACCGGGTCTTAATTGTCGTTTGGAAATTTAATTTTCGTATTTTCTTTTATTTGACAATGTGACGTTCCCTCCCAAAAAGGGGCGTTACATTTGTACTAAGCAACTTTGATACATTTTGGATTTACACACTTGGAAAGGAAGGAAGATGGAAAAAGAGAGTCAATGCTCGTCACTTACAGCCCTTCAAATTGCATCTGATTCTTCCTCTTAATATGGAAGTTCTAAGATATAATTTTCAAGAAAGCTATTAATAAATCAGCTTCTTAAGTCTGTGGTGCTTCAATTATAAGTTGGTTAATTCAATAAAAAATATGCATTGAATTCTTTGCTTACTATTGCTATATGATTTGCATTGTGCAGCTGTCACCTTTTTCTATAAAGGAAATAGAAAAAATCTATAAATGGGGATGTGTGGTCTTGGAAATGATTTACTTTTGCTATACTGAGAGGATTGGAAGTGGAGGAATCAAATTGAGAAGCACTATCAACGACAATTTTCTCTAGAAATTTCAGATGGGTGTGATATTGGGTTCTATATTTGCCACATAAATTGGAGCGTTTTCTTTTAGTTTAGCTCAGAGACTTAAGACTGAGAAAGGATGACAAAGTGTTATGGCAGTGTGCTGCTCATGTTTTTTGGTGTCTTTCCTGGATTGAAATGAAATTAGAACTTTTATTTAGAACTTTTTTGTTTTGATGTCTTCATATTTACTGTGTTTTTTCATAGCTCTATGCCAAGAGGATATATCTTATTTGTCTCTTACTTTTCTTAGTATTCATTCCCTCTTTGTAATAAAATTAGTTTTTTTTTCCATAAAAAAAGAAAGAAAGAAAAAAGAAGATAAAAAGGATATATATACACACTAATGATTTTGGAAATGGTAAACTTTTAGGTATATATATATATATATATATATATATATATATACACTAATGATTTTAGAAATGGTAAACTTTTAGGGATTGATCTATAGAGCTCAGATCCTTTATGGTTTTATTGCTTGATAATGATATGGGCACATCCCTTGCATTTTCCTTGTGATGTGAAGAATGCAGATTGATCAAAAATCATACTCTATTAATTTAACATTGTCTTTCTAAGGATGGATGCAATATACGTGCACTAAGAGAGCAATCTCGATATTAACATTTGTCTATGTTGTTTTTCCTTTAAGTCATTGTGAATCAGGAACTTAGTAATAAAGTAGAAGGGAGTCATTAATTAAGAGTTGAGTTTGTTTTGACCATGTGAACATAGTAGTGCAAGAGAAGAAAAAGTAAATAAGACTATCTAATGATTGTACAACTAGTGTTATCCAAAATATATATCTATATGTATTGTATAGGTAGTTAGACATGTATTCAAACCTCATCATACTAATGTGTCTTACATACGTAGACGACTTAAGTTTGAATCTTGCACCAACATTTGGAGAAAATATACTATTATAAAATATACTAACATACTTAAGTTTAGATCCTCACACATATTGATTTGATCCTTCATGCTTATACTATTGTTCTTTTATTTTTGGGTTTTGTTAGAATAGCAAGTGATTTGGAAAATTCTTCCCATTAAATTCACTAAGAATATAATCATATTTATCTATGTTCCAATGTTATTTGAAAACTGAATTTTACTTCTAATTTTAATCAATACATACTTACATAGTATTCCAAAAGATCTTTAAAACTATCCTGTATATAACTCATGCTATTGTTTGGGATATTTTTCATTCTTGTATATAACTCATGTTATTGTTTGGGATATTTTTCATTCATTAAAAAAGTTTGTATCCTTACATAATTACTGTTGACACTATTTATTGCAATTATCAATAAAAAGTTTATTAAAAATTTAACTGTCCTTTTTCCATTTGTATTTTAGGCTAACCCTCGATTTGTCTGGAACACACATCTATTGGAGGAGCTTATAGAGTTGAAGGTTAGATTATTTAGTAGTACTTCTTGTTTGCTGAAGTAAAAATGCTTTCAAATTCACTAAATTAAGGAAGTGTTTTTAAAAACATTAACATTAACATTAACGTGAACATTTCTAATCAGAGTAGTAGATATTGAGTAGAGGCAGAGAACTGTTAGACCAGACACCAGAGTTGACTTGTCAATAAGGGTCAAATAGAGGGTAATGATGGAATTTTAAACCAAAAATTGACATGGTTTAGCAATCATTCATGATAATTGAATTCAGATCTAATCCACTTCTTCTATGAATCTTGATGAACATAAGATAGGTGAGAAAAGTGTATAGGAAAGTCAATGAATTAAGCACTTGAAAACCAGTAATTAATCATGATTAGTCATGTGCTTAAGTAAAATTTATATTTTTCTTTCATTACTCAACTTTGCACATAATTGTCTCTTATTCTGGATTGAGATGTGATTGTACAAGATCCCGTTGCTTGTTTTATGCATATAATCAAAGTGATGAACTTGTTGTATTTAATCAATTATTTTCAAGAAGGATGAGAATTATTAGAGACTTCTGTCAAGATTTATACTTCCAGTAAGTTAATGACAGATTCATTGTTTTATTGTTTCTCTTTTTCTCTATTGTAAGAAAATTGTTGTCTTTGGCAGTTATGTAGAATAGACTGCTTGTAAACAATTTTCTTTTAGAAAGTCTTCAATGCATTAAGAAATCAGATTGATTGTAATGTCTTTATTTTCTCTCTCTCTATGAGTAACTTATTTTTTATGTATGAACTAATTCTTATATTATATTTTCAAGAAAATTAAAAAGTACTTAAAAAGAGAAAATGCTAAGAGCATGTTGGTGACACATCTAATGAAAGCAATGATGGGGTGGAAAATGACACATTTGATAGGAGTGAAGATGATATAACAGCAGACCATGACTTAGATAATCAAGAAGAGTTGTCACTTTGGGTTGAAGTTGTTGGTGGGCCAAAGAAAGGCAGAATTTATGGCCTAGGATCTCAATCATTTATGGTTTGCCCATTAAATTTTAGAGTTGGTACTTCTAATGCTTCCACACATCATTACTCTAACACATCTGAGTTTGAAGAAGCTGTCCAACGTGAGATTGAGAAAAGGCTAGGAGATGTGAGAGCAGTGGTTCAAGATATGGTATAACAAGAGGTACAAACTGCTCTTAGGCGACTTTCAAATACTTTTTAGAGAGAGAATATTACACAAGCAACACTAAATAGTCTTAGTTCATCCACCCTGTAACGCCCCTTTTTGGGAGGGAACGTCACATTGTCAAATAAAAGAAAATGTGAAAAGTAAAGTTTTAACATTTCAAGACCCGGTTCATTCGTTTAAGTTTAACTTATTCAATTCTTAAATACGCGAGCAAAATAGCAGAAATATTTTTTTTTTGATAATCATTTTAACTATGCGGAATATAAATGACGGTGAAGAATAAAATAGTAGACAAAATTCTCATCTGAATAACGTGCATATAGATATATATATAAAATGTATTGACATCATTTACACTTAGATACAAGCTTGAATTATCCAAAAAGCAAAACTATACCTGCCCCAAAGGATTATACAAATATGCCCCAGAGATACCAAGATATACAGCCCACAAAAAAAATACATCAGGCCCCAAAAATAAAACACTGGTAGCCATCAGTAGCTACCAGTAAACTCAGTCTCTCAGATAAGGAGGGACCATATCCAGGTCCTCAGCAAGATCCTCCTCTTCAGAGGAAACCTCTATGGGAACCACAGAACCACGGGCAGGAGCCCGAGCAGTAGAATCAAAAGAGTCCTCCCAAGGGGTGTAATAACGATCACCCCACATCTCACGGATGGGCAAGTAAAACTCCAGTCGCAAGCTGATGTGGCAGGTGAGGACAGGTGCCTCATGACGTCTCCAGGCTAGGGCGATCGACACATCTCCCAAGTAGACGCAGCGATTGAAACTCAAGTTGATATGCCAACACTCCGGCCCTCCGAGGAAGGTCAGACGCACATCACCAAGAAATCCGCGCATACATGCCGCCATCGTCTCAGTAGAAGCTAGTCTCGTTCGGGCCAGAAGCCAGGAAACTCGGGATCTTCCGCCTCCTTACTGTCGTCTTCGATCAATACAGTATACACACATATAGCAGGTAACAGAGATACAAGAAAGAGGTAAGACATCCTACTATCATTACCAATTATATAGCAATTCAAAATATCATATTCAACTAATAAGCAGTAATTCCAACAGTAAGCAAATAAATAATTCCAGGTAGATAGTCATCACAGTAAAAGCCAAATCAGTCATAGATAGGAAAAATGAACATTGACAATGACAATGTATATCATGACTCACATGCATGCTTTCCCAAATTCCTACTCCATGGAGCTAGACTCAAACAGTCGGAGAGAAAGATCAAGAGATATGTCTGTAACTCGGCTGCCGAGGCCAGTGCTATCAATAATTTTTCTCGTGCACAATCATAGCATTGTACAGACATTCTACACTAGATAACGATATAGGACAGTGTCAAGTCCGGATCGTCGGTGCGTTTGCATCGGTTTGCCCCACAGGCAGAGGAGCTACCAACTTCCCCTTGTGAAGGACCCGCACCCCGACGCCCCCAAGGTCATAACATAACCCACACTTGTCTACTCGCACCCGCACTAAGGTGTGTTCAATCTCCTAGGCAACTTGGCCTTACAACAGTCCACAAGGACATTCACAATGCATATGACACTATGCATGGACATGTATGATTCACAATCTCATACGATTACATAACATGCCACAATAGGCCAATATAAGCATCAATATATGTTCCTTATGACACACATACCACAATTTCCATGTCATGGATCCAAGAATTCCATTTTCAAAATCATTTCTTCTCTATCGGTATGAATACATATTCCTATCACATTTAAGTAAAGTAAAATCCTTGAATCCAGGGTTTTTAGGTTATGTTTGAGTTACAAAGGACAAAGAACCATAATCTCAATTATTTCCAGCTTAAAAATTTCATTTTTGGGTCTTGGTAATCGATTACATCACCCTGGTAATCGATTACCAGTGAGACAGAATCCCTGTAATCGATTTTAATCTCATTGTAATCGATTACATGATTCCCAGAACTACGATTCGTAACTTCAAGGACCTGGTAATTGATTACACAACCGTGGTAATCGATTACCAATCGGACAGAACCTCCGTGATCGATTACCCACAAGTTGTAATCGATTACGTGATTCTCAGAAGCATCATTTCGTGACATCAGAAGCTTGGTAATCGATTACACCACTCTTGTAATCGATTACAAGCTAGACAAAATCTCTGTAATCGATTACACACAAGATGTAATCGATTACCAGATTTCCAGAATCACGATTTCGTACCCTTAAGAGCTTGGTAATCGATTACAAGTCCCGTGTATTCGATTACCATGCGTAATCTTGCAGAAAACAGAGTTCTCTAGGTCCTTTAACTCAAACTAAACCAATCATTATCATATTTAATCAACAAGTTACTCAATATACCTTCAAATCATGCAAGAGGCATCAATTAATCATACAAACCCAACAAAATGCACTATCATGAAGAACAACATAAAAATAAGAGAACTTTATACATGGATTCAGAAATCAATAACAACACATAGACATGCTAATCATAAAATCAAATGATAACCCTCATTAGGGTTTTTTTCCACCAACAACACAATCAAGGTTCCTAGATGATAAGAGAGGTTGAGGAGGAGTGTCTTCCTCTTACCCAAATGAAGAAATCAAGAGAGCTCCAAGAAGGCTTCTTGCAATTTTCGGATTTGACCCCAAAAGAACCCTAAAAATGGTGACTTTGTTAGAATAGCATAATGGCTTGGAAAATGAAGTATGGATGGCCAACATGAAGACCATGACCACGAAAATGGAGGAGAAAGAAGAGAAGTCTTGAGTCTTACCCAAAAAGCTCAAAGCTTGGAGCTTGGAGAAAATGGTGAAGATGGAAGAATTTCAAGAAACTCCAAGAAGAAAAGATGCTTAGAATGGTGAGAAGATTAAGAAAATGTAGTTGGTTTAATTTTTTTGTGATGGTTGAGGGAGAAGAAGAGCTGCTGGCCGTAGCAATGGTGGAGAGAAGGAGGAGAGAAAAACTCAAAGTGAATAAGAAGAAGGGATGAGAGAGAAAGTGCTTTTGGTAATTAAATGAATTTGTGAGATAGATGAATTAATGGAAATGCAATTATTTTCCTTGCATGGCTGCCTTCCAGCCGTGTGGAGAGAGAAGAGAGAGGGTGAGAATTGGCTTCCAAGAGAAGCCAAGGGCATTTGAGTCAATGTTTGGTCAATGCTTCTCAAAGAAGCTTTGATTATTTAACATTAAATTTGAATTAAAGTGGATTGATTAGATATAAAGTGGATTTCATTTAGATAATGCGATAGGATTTTTATTACACACTATTATCCAATAGATAATAGTTACAGTTGATAGAAGTCAGTATTAATTAATCTGACAGATAAATTTTTCGCAATATTGATTTATTTTATCTGTTAAGATTTCTCGAAAATTATGAAATCTCGTAAACTGTGTCAAGTCTCGAGTTTAGTAAGATCCCCCATCGACATGTCTATAGTCCAAGGCTCGCGGAGGAAACATCACGTTTCTCAGGTTCTTCTCAGTGCGCACGCAAAACGAGGAATATACTAAAATATTCGACGTTTCCAGAAAATTCCCAGAAAATTCTCAAAAATTGAAAATATTATAAAATGACTATTCGTCATATAATTTTCAAATTTTTGAAGCATTACATTCATTTTCCCGACTCTGCTCAAGTTTTACGTAAAACGAGGAATATATTAAAATATTCATCATTTCCGAAAAATTCCAGAAAAATTCACATAAATCAAAAATATTAGAAAATGACTATTGGTGGTGAAATAATTAATTTCCGGAGCGTTACACTGACCTTAGCAATTCTCAGCTCAGTGTGCACGTAAAATGAGAAATATATTAAAATATTCGTCGTTTCTGAAAAATTCTAGAAAAATTCCTAAAAATCAAGAATAATATAAAATGATCATTTATACTTAAACAGATATTTTTCGGGATGTTACAACACTCCCCTACTAAAAGAAATTTCGTCCCAGAAATTTACATCAAAATAGTTTCGGATGTTGCTCTCTCATCTTGTCTTCTGGCTCCCAAGTTGTGTCACTAGTCGTTTCATTCCAAATCACTTTTACCAATGAGATCTCCTTTCCTCTAAGTTGTTTTATCCGTCGGTCCTCGATTCTCGCAGGAGGCGCCTCATAGGTCAAGTTCTCTTTTAACTATACTGTGTCCGGTGCTATGACATGACTTGGATCAGGCAAATACTTACGAAGTTGTGACATATGGAAGACATTGTGTATGTTGGAAAGAAAAGGGGGTAAGGCTATCTGGTAGGCTACTAGACTTATCCGACGAAGGATTTGGTAAGGTCCAAGAAACTTTGGAGTGAGTTTTCTAGATTTCAAGGCCCGGCCGACCCCAATCGTGGGTGTGACTTTCAGGAATACATGCTCACCTTCCTCAAACTCAAGAGGCTTTCTCCTCTTATCTGCATAACTCTTTTGCCGGCTCTGCGTAGTTCTCATCTTCTCTTGAATCATTTTAACCTTCTCAGTCGTCTGCTGAATGATATCTGGTCCAATCGTAAGACGCTCTCAGTCTTGGTACCAACACAATGGTGTTTGACACCGTCGTCCATACAGAGCTTCATAGGGTGCCATCCCTATACTCGAATGATAACTGTTGTTGTAGGTGAACTCTATCAGTGGTAGAACTTCATCGCAACATCCAGTTTGTTCCATAGTACAAGCTCTAAGCAAATCTTCTAAAGATTGGATCGTCCTTTCCGATTGACCATCGGTTTGTGGATGGTACGCTGAACTCAGACGTAACTTCATTCCCAACGATGCTTGTAAACTCTGCCAAAATTTTGAAGTGAATCTCGGATCCCTATCTGAAACAATACTCGTAGGCACACCATGTAGCCTAACGATCTCACCAATATACAACTGGGTCAACTTCTCCAAACTGTACCTCATGTTGATTGGGAGAAAATGGGTTGACTTCGTGAGTTGATCAACAATTACCCATATCGAATCGTGTCCTTTCTTTGTCTTTGGCAAACCCACAACAAAATCCATCGCAATGCTGTCCCATTTCCATTCAGGAATAGACAATGGTTGTAGCAATCCTGCTGGTCTTTGATGTTCCACTTTAGCTTTTTGACAAACTAAACAAGTCGACACACATCTAGTGACGTCGCTCTTCATTCCATGCCACCAGAACAATTTCTTCAGATCTTGGTACATCTTAGTTATGCCTGGGTGCATACTCAGCTTGCTGGTGTGAGCATGTTCCACAATATATCGCCTAAGCTCTTGGTCACGGGGAATACAAACTCTACCTCGGAATCTCAGAATTCCATCCGTTCTTTCTTCAAATTCTGTCTCTTTGCCTTGCCTTATCAATTCTCTCGCTTCTTGCAAGAATTCATCGGCTTTCTACTTTTCCCGTATGTCATCCATTAGCTTGCTTGAAATGGTGACCATATTCCTACAAATCTTTCCAGGTTCCAACTTAACAAACGACCATACATCCCTAAACTGTTCTATGAGGTCTCTTTCCTTGATCATCAAGGCAGAAGCACTGATAGTCTTTCTGCTCAAGGCATCAGCCATGACATTCGCTTTGCTAGGGTGGTACAACAACTGAAAATCATAGTCCTTCAGGAATTCTAGCCATCTCCGTTGCCTCATATTTAGCTCTTTCTGATCATACAAATATTTCAAGCTCTTGTGGTCACTGAAGATGTTGAATGTTGCTCCATAGAGAAAATGTCTCCATATCTTTAGAACAAAGACCACGGCTACAAGTTCCAAATCATGTGTAGGGTAGTTCTTTTCGTGTACTTGCAACTGTCGCGAAGCATAAGCTACAACTCTTCTATGTTGCATAAGAACACATCCCAATCCTTGATACGAAGCATCACAGTACACCTCGAATGGCTCATTCGGATTAGGTAGCACTAACACCGGTGAGGTAGTTAGCCGTTTCTTCAACTCTTGAAAACTTTGCTCGCAGCTATCAGTCCATTCAAAAGCTTGGTTCTTCTTTGTCAAATGAGTGAGCGGTCCAGCAATCTTGGAAAATCCTTCAATGAACCTTCTGTAATATCTAGCTAAGCCCACAAAGCTATGAATTTCCGTCACTGACTTCGGTCTTTCCCGCTGTAACACTACCTCAACTTTCGACGGATCCACTGTAATCCCTTCCTTTGAGATCACATGGCCTAGAAACTTCACCTTATCAAGCCAGAATTCACACTTCGATAGTTTGGCATACAGTTCTTTCTTCTTCAAAATCTGGAGAACTATGCTGAGATGTTCAGCATGATCCTCCTGATTCAGGGAATATATCAGGATATCGTCAATGAAGACGACAACAAACTTGTCCAAGTAAGGGCGAAAGATCCTGTTCATGTAGTCCATGAAGATAGCAGGTGCATTCGTAACACCAAACGACATTACAAGGTACTCATAATGACCGTATCGGGTACGAAAAGCAGTCTTGCGCACATCCTCCGTTTTCACTCTTATCTGATGGTACCCAGATCTCAAATCAATCTTTGAAAACACTGCTGCTCCCTTCAGTTGGTCCATCAAATCATCAATTCTTGGGAGTGGATACTTGTTCTTGATCGTCAGCTTGTTCAATTGCCTATAGTCCACACACAATCTTGAGGTACCGTCCTTTTTCCGAACTAACAGTACTGGTGCTCCCCACGGTGACACACTCGGTCTAACAAATGGTTTCTCCAAAAGCTCCTCTAGCTGTTTCTTGAGCTCGGCCAATTCCGTTGGCGACATACGATAAGGTGCTATAGACACGGGACCAGCGCCCAGTACCAGATCAATGGCAAACTCGATCTCACGTGTTGGTGGTAAACCAGGTACTTTTTCTGGAAAAACTTCAGAGAACTCTCTCACTACCGGAATAGTGTCCAGGTCAGCCTTGCTCTCGATTTTTAAAGAAGATAGTAGCATGTAACCCTGAGCTCCTTCTTTCAAGAAAGCTCGTGCTTGGTTGGCCAT
Organism: Ormosia emarginata; assembly: GCA_029884605.1. NCBI lineage: Eukaryota > Viridiplantae > Streptophyta > Magnoliopsida > Fabales > Fabaceae > Ormosia > Ormosia emarginata. Next base: position 3,784,160 of record JAQQTP010000056.1, on the reverse strand, counting down.
CAAGTATCTAGAATTCTTATCCACGGGGAAAACTATAGTTTTTCTGGAACAATCTAACAGAACATGGTTGGAAGATAACCAGTCCATCCCTAGGATTATATCTAACTGTGACAAAGGTAGACAGATCAGATCAACAGAAAAGACTCGACCTTCAACAACTAAGGGACACTTCAAACAAACTTTGGTAGTAACTACCGGTTTATCAGTGGGGGTTGAAACAGTCAATTCAAAAGGTATTTCAAACACAGGTAAGCCAAGTTGTAGCACACAGTTATATGATATGAAAGAATGTGTTACCTCAGAGTTATACAGTACTTTTAAAAGATTACCTTCTATGGTGCCTTCTCCTTGAATCAAGTCTTCGGATTCGGAGGCTTCAGCTCCGCTCATAGTGTAAACTCGACCTCCAGCTTGCGGTTTCTTGGCTCGAGTCGCGTTGACTGAAGGTTTAGCCTTTGCTTGATTGCAGTCTCTAGACATGTGGCCCGGTTTGCCACATCAGAAGCAGATGATTCCCTTGATCGTGCAATCCCTTGTGAGATGATCTTTTCCACATTTCAGGCATGTTGAAGGATATGTCGCATTTTGGCCAGTTCGGTTCCCAGAAGAACCTCCACCAAAACTTCCATCGGTTTGCTGCTGACTTCCCGCTGGTCGGGAATAAGGCTTCTTTTGGAAGCGGTTTGAACCACTGCCTCCACCTCTTTGGGACCGTACAGTTCCAAAGCTCCTGTTTCTCGAGTCTCTAGCCTGTTCCAAGGCTTCAACTTCACAGCAAGTGTCTAACAATTCTGAGAATACCTTCATCTTCAGGGTGATCACAGCTTTCTTCACCTCATACCTCAATCCCTCGGTGAACTTCCAACACTTCCAGGCTTCATCGGTTTGGTGTTGGTAGTGTGTTGAGAACTTCTCTAGGTTCTCAAATTTAGCTGCATACTCACTGACGGTCATGTTCCCTTGTCTCAAGTTGAGGAACTCCAGCTCTTTCGCATGTCTCGCATTAGCAGGAAAATATTTGTCCAAGAACTTGTTCTTGAACACATCCCATGTGATGTCAGTTCCTTCGGCTTCCAATGCTCTCTGAGCTCCGTTCCACCAGTCTTCGGCGTTTCCCACAAGCATAAAGGTAGCATAATTCACCTTCTTGTCTTCGGCATAGTTCATGCCACGGAAGACTTTCTCTAATTCTTTGATCCACAGACTAGCCTTGTCGGGATCAAATTCTCCCTTAAACTGAGGAGGGTTGTGACGACGAAACTCCGCCAAGTTCTGGGCATCGACAGTCACCTCGAGTTGTTGAGCAGCTCTCTCTTATTGTTGAGCCGCACGCTCATTTTGCTGCGCGATGACTTCTGCCATCCGCTGCATTGCCTCAACAGCAGCTGTAATTTCTCCATTTCTCGCCATCTTATTCTTTCTCAAATCAGGTTAACTGAAAACCAGAAGGTAAGTTAGAGGAATTCATTTCAAAACACAAACCACAAAGATTTCACACAGCACAAACAAGACAGACTCACACACAAGACCCAAAGAAAACATAAACCGGGGCTCTGATACCAACTTAATGTAACGCCCCTTTTTGGGAGGGAATGTCACATTGTCAAATAAAAGAAAATGCGAAAAGTAAAGTTTTAACATTTCAAAACCCGGTTCATTCGTTTAAGTTTAACTTGTTCAATTCTTAAATACGCGAGCAAAATAGCAGAAATATTTTTTTTTTGATAATCATTTTAACTATGCGGAATATAAATGACGGTGAAGAATAAAATAGTAGACAAAATTCTCATCTGAATAACATGCATATAAATATATATATAAAATGTACTGACATCATTTACACTTAGATACAAGCCTGAATTATCCAAAAAGCAAAACTATACCTGCCCAAAGGATTATACAAATATGCCCCGAGAGATACCAAGATATACGACCCACAAAAAAAAAAATACATCGGGCCCCAAAATAAAACAACGGTAGCCATCGGTAGCTACCGAAGAAACTCGATCTCTCGGATGAGGAGGGACCGTATCCGGGTCCTCAGCAAGATCCTCCTCTTCAGAGGAAACCTCCATGGGAACCACAGAACCACGGGCAAGAGCCCGAGCAGTAGAATCAAAAGAGTCCTCCCAAGAGGTGTAATAACGATCACCCCACATTTCACGGATGGGCAAGTAAAACTCCAGTCGCAGGCTGATGTGGCAGGTGAGGACAGGTGCCTCATGACGTCTCCAGGCTAAGGCGATCGACACATCTCCCAAGTAGACGCAGCGATTAGAACTTAAGTTGATATGCCAACACTCCGGCCATCCGAGGAAGGTCAGACGCACATCACCAAGAAATCTGCGCATACGTGCCGCCATCGTCTCAGTAGAAGCTAGTCTCGTTCGGGCCAGAAGCCGGGAAACTCGGGATCTTCCGCCTCCTTACCGTCGTCTTCGATCAATATAGTGTACACACATATAGCAGGTAACAGAGATACAAGAAAGAGGTAAGACATCCTACCATCATTACCAATTATAGCAGCTAGAAACAGTACGGCGCCATGCGCCCAAATAGCAATTCAGAATATCATATTCAACTAATAAGCAGTAATTCCAACAGTAAGCAAATAAACAATTCCAGGCAGATAGTCATCACAGTAAAAGCCAAATCAGTCATAGATAGGAAAAATGAACATTAACAATGACAATGTATATCATGACTCACATGCATGCTTTCCCAAATTCCTACTCCATGGAGCTAGACTCAAACAGTCGGAGAGAAAGATCAGGAGACATGTTTGTAACTCAGCTGCCGAGGCCAGTGCTATCAATAATTTTTCTCGTGCACAATCATGGCATTGTACAGACATTCTACACTAGATCACGATATAGGACAGTGTCAAGTCCGGATCGTCGGTGCGTTTGCATCGGTTTGCCTTACAAGCAGAGGAGCTACCAACTGCCCCTTGTGAAGGACCCGCACCCCGACGCCCCCAAGGTCATAACATAACCCACACTTGTCTACTCGCACCCGCACTAAGGTGTGTTCAATCTCCTAGGCAACTTGGCCTTACAACAGTCCATAAGGACATTCACAATGCATATGACATTATGCATGGACATGTATGATTCACAATCTCATACGATTACATAACATGCCACAATAGGCCAATATAAGCATCAATATATGTTCCTTATGACACACATACCACAATTTCCATGTCATGGATCCAAGAATTTCATTTTCAAAATCATTTCTTCTCTATCGGTATGAATACATATTCCTATCACATTTAAGTAAAGTAAAATCCTTGAATCCAGGGTTTTTAGGTTATGTTTGAGTTACAAAGGACAAAGAACCATAATCTCAATTATTTCCACTTAAAAATTTCATTTTTGGGTCTTGTAATCGATTACATCACCCTGGTAATCGATTACCAGGTGAGACAGAATCCCTGTAATCGATTTTAATCTCATTGTAATCGATTACATGATTCCCAGAACTACGATTCGTAACTTCAAGGACCTGGTAATTGATTACACAACCGTGGTAATCGATTACCAATCGGACAGAACCTCCGTGATCGATTACCCACAAGTTGTAATCGATTACGTGATTCTCAGAAGCATCATTTCGTGACATCAGAGGCTTGGTAATCGATTACACCACTCTTGTAATCGATTACAAGCTAGACAAAATCTCTGTAATCGATTACACACAAGATGTAATCGATTACCAGATTTCCAGAATCACGATTTCGTACCCTTAAGAGCTTGGTAATCGATTACAAGCCCCGTGTAATCGATTACCACGCGTAATCTTGCAGAAAACAGAGTTCTCCAGGTCCTTTAACTCAAACTAAACCAATCATTATCATATTTAATCAACAAGTTACTCAATATACCTTCAAATCATGCAAGAGGCATCAATCAATCATATAAACCCAACAAAATGCACTATCATGAAGAATAACATAAAAATGAGAGAACTTTATACATGGATTCAGAAATCAATAACAACACATAGACATGCTAATCACAAAATCAAAGGATAACCCTCATTAGGGTTTTTTTCCACCAACAACACAATCAAGGTTCCTAGATGCTAAGAGAGGTTGAGGAGGAGTGTCTTCCTCTTACCCAAATGAAGAAATCAAGAGAGCTCCAAGAAGGCTTCTTGCAATTTTCGGATTTGACCCCAAAAGAACCCTAAAAATGGTGACTTTGTTAGAATAGCATAATGGCTTGGAAAATGAAGTATGGATGGCCAACATGAAGACCATGACCACGAAAATGGAGGAGAAAGAAGAGAAGTCTTGAGTCTTACCCAAAAAGCTCAAAGCTTGGAGCTTGGAGAAAATGGTGAAGATGGAAGAATTTCAAGAAACTCCAAGAAGAAAAGATGCTTAGAATGGTGAGAAGATTAAGGAAATGTAGTTGGTTTAATTTTTTTGTGATGGTTGAGGGAGAAGAAGAGCTGCTGGCCGTAGCAATGGTGGAGAGAAGGAGGAGAGAAAAACTCAAAGTGAAGAAGAAGAAAGGATGAGAGAGAAAGTGCTTTTGGTAATTAAATGAATTTGTGAGATAGATGAATTAATGGAAATGCAATTATTTGCCTTGCATGGCTGCCTTCCAGCCGTGTGGAGAGAGAAGAGAGAGGGTGAGAATTGGCTTCCAAGAGAAGCCAAGGGCATTTGAGGCAATGTTTGGTCAAAGCTTCTCAAAGAAGCTTTGATTATTTAACATTAAATTTGAATTAAAGTAGATTGATTAGACATAAAGTGGATTTCATTTAGATAATGCGATAGGATTTTTATTGCACACTATTATCCAATGGATAATAGTTACAGTTGACAGAAGTCAGTATTAATTAATCTGACAGATAAATTTTTCGCAGTATTGATTTATTTTATCTGTTAAGATTTCTCGAAAATTGTGAAACCTCGTAAACTGTGTCAAGTCTCGAGTTTAGTAAGATCCTCCGTCGACATGTCTATAGTCCAAGGCTCGCGGAGGAAACATCGCATTTCTCCGGTTCTACTCAGTGCGCACGCAAAACGAGGAATATACTAAAATATTCGACGTTTCCGAAAAATTCCCAGAAAATTCTCAAAAATTGAAAATATTATAAAACGACTATTCGTCATATAATTTTCCAATTTTGAAGCATTACAGTCGTTTTCCCGACTCTGCTCAAGTTTTACGCAAAACGAAAAATATATTAAAATATTCATCGTTTCCGAAAAATTCTAGAAAAATTCACATAAATCACAAATATTAGAAAATGACTATTGGTGGTGAAATAATTAATTTCCGGAGCGTTACACTGACCTCAAGCAATTCTCATTAAGTGTGCACATAAAACGAGAAATATATTAAAATATTCGTCGTTTCTGAAAAATTCTAGAAAAATTTCTAAAAATCAAGAATAATAGAAAATGATCATTTATACTTAAACAGATATTTTTCGGGTTATTACACACCCCATGAATATAACTTCTACATAGACAGTTTATACTTAACTTTTGCTTAGGAAAACACAACTTGTGTAGGTCTATGTATAACATTTTCTGTCATGTTGGCAGTATCTTTTGATATAATGTATATTATTTCAAACTATTTGCTTGAAATGATATTTTGGGCTATGTTAATATATAGTTGATGTTATGCAAGTAATTATGGATACTATTTTATGTTTACTAATATTTTATTGTATTCAATTTATGAAAAATTAAACATGAGTTAGATGTTCCATTTAAAAAAAAAAGTAAGTTTCAGCCCATTAGCGACAGATTAGTCCTTTGCTAAATGTGATTTGTGACCAGACATTTTGACACAAATTTAGCGACAGATTGCAAGGGTTTAATCCATTCCTAAATTAGCGACAGAATTGCATGGGAATAATCTGTCTCTACATTTAGTGACGGAATTGCATTGGAATAATTCGTTGCTAATTTAGCGACATAATTGCATAAGAATAATCCGTTGTTAATTTAGTGACGGACTCATTTCCGTTGCTAAATTTTAGCGTGAAGCAATCTAGCAATGACTTTAGCGACAAACGAAATCCGACGCTAAATTAAGTTTAGCAATAGATTTTCCTCTTTTAGCGATGAATTTGTTCGTCGCTAATTTTGATTTTCTTGTAGTGATAGCTGTTCTGCTTCCCTCTACGGACACTCCCTAGCAAAATGCCCTAGCTGCCCCCACTTGTAGCATATTGATTGCCCTGTCAAGCAAGGTTTATCACCATGCTGTCTTCCACACTTAGGTCACTAAGCCCTCTTTAACTCCACCTGATCTTTTTTGTCTTTATCTCCCTTTGTGAACTTTTGATCACTATGCATCCTCTTCTAGGAGCATTGAGATTCTTAGTCCACTGGAGATCTCCCAACATGTCATTCTATTATCCTGCACTTGTTGACCAGAGAAGAAAAATCCCTCACCTCCATGGGCTATATTGCCTTTCTGATTTTATGCCTCAAACCAGACTCGAATTTCACACACCTCTAGTTTTTATTTGGGTCATATTTGAAATAAGAAGAAAACTTTGATAGCTCTTCAATCTTGGCCACATATTGGCCCACTGACAAGCTTCCCTACTCAAGATTCATAAATTCCACCTCTTTCTTATCATGCAAGGTTTGTGGAAAATACTTCTCCAGGAAAGCTATCCTAAACACTTCCAATGTCATCTGAGCTCCAACTGCTGCCATTATTCTTGTGGTACTCTTCCACCAATGCTCTGCCTCTCTATTCAACATAAAAAAGGCAAAAGAGACTTTTTGTTCATCTGCACAAACCATCACCTCAAAAATATTCTCCATCTTATTCAACCATCCTTCGCTTTCACTAGGTCATACTCGTCGTCGAAGGGTGGAGGATTCATCTTTTTGAACATCGTGAAATCTTAAAAATTTTGGTTCCTTACTACTTGTACCTCTTGTACAGGTTGTATCGGTGGTGGTGGTGTTGGTTGCTGAGGAGGATTATTCTTCTACCTTTCAAGAATCCTTGCAGTGATAAATGCCTTATCTCTCATGTCATTTACAGTAGTGGTGAAAGCGGCCATCTGCTCTCTCATGGCATTAGCCATTGCCATTACTACCTCGGTCATGTCTGAGCCTTCATTAACTGAGTTGTTATTTCCTTGGGTACACCTCGATTGTGCCATAGTTTCTTGTTTATATAGAACAATACATATTAAGTTGATCAGTCATTAATATTATGTAACCATGCAACAACAACTAATGACAAATCAACCTAATGTAGGTCATGCAATCTTATGCACACATCCCATAACGAGGCAAGAAAAAGCATAACTCAAGACAAAACTTCCTAACATACCTAACCATTGTCAATTCATACCCCGCTCAACATGATGAACTGCTCTGATACCATTATGTAACATCCTAATACCAATAACTTAGTATACCTTGCATTTACCTGGATAAGCAGTATTAGCTATGCTACTTCAAACTTAAACATCAACTAATCCATATTATTTAAACAAATAATAATTGAGAGCCTTGCGGAAACTAGAAGTTATATACAGATACATCAAAAGCCTCACCGAGAAAAATGTTATTCATATAACTTTCTAACTAAACTCAAAGCAAATATAAATAATTATTCAGGCTTTGTTAACATTAGTATAAAAATTTCTCTAGTCTTCATACTTCTTCTTCTTTCACTTGGAAGAACTTTTTCATGGATTTACATGGCAACACACGGGATGAGAAATCATAATTCTCAGTATAAGCATTTTAATACCAGAGTTTAATCATTTACAATGAATAAACCATAATAAAACATAAGATTATACTTGCAACAAAACTATGAGTCACTGCTCAAGACTATTAGAATATACATACACTTAATATAGCTTTCCCTAAGCAAGCTATAATCTTATCTCTCATTTATAACAAATTGATATCAAACAACAGCCTATACAATCATAAGATATCATCAAGCATGATAACTGCCCATACAGTTGTCACCGAAGGCAAATGCAACACATACATTGAAGAACATAATTCATATATAAAATAATTACCAAGAGGTACAATGATTATGTTATGTATGATTATGCTCAAATAAAAAAAATGTATAATAGAATGTATGCAATGTCATGAACTTGACTATTCTTCTGGTAGGGAAGGAATCTGTTATCTGAAGATGTTACCTCCTTAACCTACCAGGTAGGGAGAGAATTTGTTACCTCCTTAACGTACCTTAAACTGAGTGGACTTTTCCATTGCCTCAACTGTTAGGAATAACAAATGTGCGATGAATGTAGTGCTAATGTGGTGCTATGTCTAACTCTTATATAACCTCCTTATAACTCTATACCAAGTTTGTCCTTGCACTACTAGCTTTACCTTAACTCTTTGAGGGCATTCATGCATTATGACACTCTACTTTTTTCCAACAAACTTAGTATACCTTCTATCCTTGCATTACTATTACACTACAAGTGGAACCCTATGCCATACTAGTGTGCTCAAGGTCTCAGATACCTGTCTATGGAAATCCATACTCTATGGATGCACCTAGCTTTAAACTTTCTCATATATGCAAGATGGTCCTTCTCTCAAGGTAATACCTCTGTTAGTATCTCAACACACTCTATGAAGCATATATGAAAGATCCCATCTGGTAGGGAACTCAATTTCAACAAAATACAAATCTTGTGGAATTCTAGACTGGGTGCCTAGGCACCAGCTACGTTGCGCTCAAGCGTTGGCTTAGCAGAGGCATTCCCTTGTCTTTCCCTATGACTGGCACTCAGGCGCTCATTGCCTAGTGCTCAAGTGCTCAACGCGCGCTCAGGAACTCACAACCCAGCCCCCAGGCGCTAGGTGCATAGTAGCACGTGCACTTCCTCTGGACATTGGGCGCTTGAGCACCCAAAACCCAACTCTTAGGCGTTGATTACCCAGAATTTTTTTCGCAAAATTTTGCAGAAAACTTCAACTTTTTCATTGATTTATCCAATCTTCCAAATTCACTTTCTACATGGTTTCTAACCACAAACATGATCTCTAATCACCCTTAAACATTCATACAAGTTTTCTTATCACTCAACTTCATGATCAAAACACAAATATGTTAACCTTTTATCATCAAAACCCATTTTTCTACCTTATCATACATAAGCCATATATGAAGAAAAAGTAGAAAAATTGAAGGAACAAACACCCTTACCTCTTGTATGGATTATGATCTTCAAGCTTGGCCTTTGCCTTTTCCTTTTTTCCTTTCTTCCTTCTCCCTTCTCTTTTCTTTTTTTCCTCCATTTCTTTTTCTCTTCTTTCTCCCCTATTTCCTGCTTCCATCTATGAGAATGGAAGGAAAAGAAGTCAAAAATGACTTCATAAGGATAACCACTAATATGATACTAATACTCCTAATATGCTAAGAACACTTAGATTTCACCAAATCAAGTTTCCTAGCTTCCAACAAATTTCAAATAAATTCTAAGATTCATCAAAAACCTTGTTTTACCATTTCCATGATTTTTCATATCTGCTACTAGTCAATTTGACATTAAAACACACAGCTAATGTGCTTAAAAATATCAAACTAACTCTGATTATTCTCAAATTTAACTATATCTTCTACCTATTTGTGACTTAGAAACAAACTCTTTATGTTTATTTCCCTCAACATAGCCATTTATGCTACAATTTGAGTCATTTTAAGATACTTTTCACATTTTGGATTGCAACAAAGTGCCTAAACTAATTCAGTTCATCACAAAACTTCACAGGCATGGTAAGCAAGTCATATGCTACCTTTGTAACCATACACAAGGCTAACATGTTATCAAGGGTATTACATTTCTCCTAAACTTAAGATTTTGCTTGTCCTCAATCAAAACAAAACAAAGAATTCAAAACAAGACAAGGAAATTAAAAAGTAAACAACTAAAAACTCAAAATATGCAGACTCAAACATGACATTACCGATTATTAACAATCATTGATATCCTCAGAAACTACTTCACAATCTCATTTCAAAGTATCACACATATACAATCCAATTGTTATATCGACTCTTACATGCAAGTTTCATGCATAAATAACTTCCCATAGACATGAAAGTAAGACCAATTGCTACTCATGAAGTACAAGCCCGAATAGATTTATAAAATTACAAATGCACATCAAACCCGCATCCATAGGGTTATTTTTCATCTTTCTCTCTACTAATGTAAACAAAACATAACCAAGGATCAAAAGGGTCTTTCTAAGCTTGTAATGTAAGGTCAATGGTGAGGGTTAACAAAGAAGGGATATGATAAAAAAATCAAAAGTTGAGATACAAAATCACGTAAATTTCAAAATTCAAGTCACAAAATATCACGGAAGTGCAAGATGCAGCATAAGAATCAATTATTATTATTATTATTATTATTATTATCATTATTATTATTATTTTATTATTATTATTATTTTATTCTTTATTTTCTACTTTTTTTTATTTTTCTTTTCTTCTTAGCTCCTTTAATACTTCATGCACAAAAATAACTAATTGGATGGCTTGAGCAATAAAATAAGACGTGATATGCATTCAACAAAGGGTGTGTGAGAGGGATTTTTTTTAAGGGTAATGGAATAGAAAATGTAGGTAGAGAAAAGAAATAAAGGCCAAACACAAATAAGGCTTCAAAATAAGACATAGGGATATAATGTTTTTAAAGGTTGGGTTTAAAGGCCCAAATGGTACAAAGAATACCCTTATCATTTCCTTAATCATGCATTGTCTAGGATTTTGCCTCAAGAGAGAATCAAAACAACTTCTAGATGCAAGTAATCCACACACATGTATTTTCATAAACTTTTTCTAAGCTTAACATGCATTCGTATTTCAAGGTCTACCAAACATAAAGATGAGAGATGCACTCATACACAATTGAAGCAATAGAGATAAACACAACTCTTGAACTCTCATGTGATTTTCCAAGAAAAAACATCAATCCACAATTCATGCTGTAACTTCCTCCTTAATATGCTAGTAATATTATTGGACAAAAATAAACCATAATACTTTCTTAGCATGTCCAAGTAATTTTGAGATTTTCTGATTTAGTTTGGACACTTTGCCGTAACATAGAATGTGTAAAATAGCATAAATTACTTAGATAAAAGAAATAAATATAAAAAAATTATTTCTAAGTCACAAATGCATGAAACAAGGTGTAGTTAAAGTTTCAAGGTAAATTAAGTTGATTTGATATTTTTAAGTACATTGGTTGTGCATTTTAATATCGAATTAACTTGTTGTAGATATAAAAAATTACGAAAATGGTGGAACTAGAACTTAGATGAATCTTAAGATTTATTTTGATATCTTTAAAAATTAAGAAACTTAATTTAGTAAAATCAAAGTATTCCTATCAGATATAAATTTTTAGTACAAATTTTAAATGGCCATCATTTTCAAATAATCTTATCATAAGTCTTGACTTTTGGTGTGTGTTTCTCCACCACACAACACGTTCCAGCAGCCACAAAAATTAGAGGAGTAGAAATGAAGCAGTAGCAGCTAGAAAACCAAGAGAGAAATGCAAGGGTTGAAGAGGAAGAGGAAAGGAAAAAGAAGAGCAAGGGCAATATCAAGCTTGAAGCTTGAATCCTAGAGTGAGGTAGGAGAAAAGTTCTGAATTTTCATCTCACTCTTTTCTTACTTTGATGTTCATTGTGTGTGTGTTAATGGAAATGAATATTAAGAAAATTAAATCTCATACCATAATGGAAATGGGTGGGTCTCGGTTCAAGGTTAAAGAGAGGGGTGTCAATACTCTTTGCAAGTTGGTATGTTGTTGCTCTATTCTGTTGAGAACTGTAGCTGACTTACTTGATAATATGTGGTAATTGAATAAGGTTATCTAGTATATTTTTTTAAGTTTCTTATTTAGTAGTTACAATCTTGATTAGAACCATAGTTGTTGTTATGAACATAGTTTTATATATATATATTATGATAATTGTGGCTTGATTCCATGAATATGACAATATAATTGTAAAGCAAAAGTTGCTGCCCTGTACATATGTTGTTGGTGCAGCAGCTATGGTGGCTGTTTGCAAGAATGGTCACGGCACAACAGTTCAAATAGTTGCCCTGCATATATGAAATATGCCTTTGTATATGAAACATGCATGTGCATGTTAGTTTTACGACAACATTGGTAAAACTTGGGGTTACATGGAAATGTATTGGCTGCTGCCTCACGGTACAACAGAGTCAAAATTGATGAGAAATAAATATGTAATGTGGGATATATATATTTACAAAATGATAGTTACAACATAGATAAGAGTAATGAGAATTAGAAGTGTAAATATGCATGCAATCACGATATAGTAGAGTGATATGCTGCCCTATATATATATATATATATATATATATATATATATATATATATTATGCATTAGTTGTTGTATGGTGCATCTAAAATATACATAGAATACAAATACATGCTGGTTGGTCTTAGTACATTATAGAACTACACACGTGAAATACTTAAATAGCTAGTATATTCTTTAAGTTTGAAATCGTAGGCTGGCCACGGTTTGAATAAAAATAAAAAAAAAGGGGCTGGTTATTTGATTTGTTGGTCACGGTTTGAAAGTTTAAGAACAAATAAAGGAAGTTGATTCATGCTGTCATAATACAACCATGTAATATATATGTAAAACATACATTTGATAGAAATAGGGACTGGTTTATGCTATCACGGTTGGTTTATGCTGTCATGGTACAACAATGTGATATATATATATATATATATATATATAAAATATGCATTTGAATCAAATAAGGGAGATGTTGGTACAACACAAACCGTGGTTGTCTTGTGAACCATCTAAACAACCAATGTGCTCCTTAAAATTGCATCTCCATGTTGGTTACGGTTTTAACCAAATACAGGAGCTGGTCCAACAAATGAGAAATGTTTATATAGATATTATACTATTAATTGTGAAGTTGCATGGCTGGTCTCGGTTCAGCAAAGCAGCACGCTACCCTGCATATATAAATTGGTTGCTATTACCTATTTGGTCATGGTACAGTGTACAATTACATGTGAATTCATTTCTGGCTGGTCGCGGTCCAGCAAAACAGAAGTGCTGCCTTGCACATGTAATGGGGCTTTTGTCCATAACATGGTCACGGTTTAGCATCAAGAAAAGCTGCATTTTATATATATATATATATATATATATATTTATTATATATATGTTCTTATAGTCACGGTAAGTGTTGCATTAAACTTGGTTAATGGTTGCTTATATGGTCACGATACAACAACTCATAATGCTGCCCTGTACTTAAAAATGGTTGCAACACTACATGTGTTTAAATTGACTTAGTTGCTGAAATTAATTATAATAGATGAGTTGCCATATTGGATACAATCATTTAATGTTTGTTATTTCTAAATGGTTGTTAGTATTCAAATGAATTTATGGGATTTATAGCTGCCATGTTGTGATTAATACATAGAAGTATTGTTTCACGGTCTAAGTTAAAAGATAATGGTAAAAGGATATATTACCATAGTTTATGACATAGCCTTACCTTGTCCTCATGAAAGGATATGGTTGTTTGAATGAGATATTGAAGGTAAGTATTATGGTGTTGAAAAGTCTATTGAGATAGTGGTCGTAGTCACAGATGAAAAATTGGTCGTAACCACAAATAAGGCAGTGGCCGTAGCTACAGGTGAGATAGTGGTTGTAGCCACTAAGCTAATTAAGGTGGCAGTAACCACTTATGATAATAAAAGTGGTCGTAGCCACTAATGAGATACTAATGAGGAAGAGGTTGTAGCTATAGGTAAATTAACCTACTTATGCATGTTAAGTAATGTTATTGGGTTGTTACCCTACTACTTAGAGAGGAAATACCAGAGCAATACTAATGGGTAGTTGCCCTATTGCTCTGGGAAGGTATAAGGAATAAAGGTAAAAGTACTCTTAAGAGTATGTAAATTAATTGTTTAATAAGAGATGTTTTATGTAATGTATGCAGCTGTATTTTCTATAATTAAATGAAATGTCTGCTTCGAGAAATGAAAAGACTAAGTTTTGGTTTATTTATTTATTTATGTAACTTATTTTTACCCGAAGTATTTAGATTTATCATGATGTCATGTTTTGTAAACTTACTACTAAGAATTTCAAGTTCTCATCCCAAATTCTTATTTCTATGTTAAATCCAGCCAATGATCAAAGCAGGAGCAAAGGAAGATTTTGAAGACTTGGCATCAATGTTTTGTATTTATGTATGAGGTTATTAGTTTTGTATTATGCCATTGTGGCTTGTTTTAATATTTTGTGTATCTCAGGCATATGTTATAATCTCGTAGTAAAGAGTAAGTTTTCAATTGTGTAAAATTATCTTGTCTCTTTACTTTTGTTAAAGGCTCTTTATATATATTAAAACATTATTAGGTATTATACAGGTTTTATAGTTATGTGTTACGCTTAAAAAGTGACTATCCTATTACTATATCTTGAGTATATTGATAATATATACCATAGTAGTTTTAGGGTGTTACACATGCAATCATTGGATATTCAATTTAACACACCGATATGCTTAGTTTCAACTATATGACCCAAAATGAAATGCCAGCAGATAGCAGAAAATAAGAAAAATAAAAATAAAAGACCTACTCCCCAAAACTTAAAAGAAACAATGCCCCCATTATGCAAGCAAAATATAAACAATTAATAAAAAGAAAGTAAAAACAATAAAATAAAACTAAAGGGCAAAGAAAAGCTCATTGTTTAGCGGTCTAATCATCGTGCTCCTCCTCATCATCGTGCTCCTAATCATCATCTTCGTCCCCCTCTTGTTCTTATACTAGAAAGTAGATAGGAAGGCTGCCAAGGTCGTCAGGATCCAAGTTCAGTTGTGAAGTTAAGTTGCGTATCATTCCTTCCATTTCAACTATGTAGTGGGAAAGATGGGTTAATATCACTTTGCATTCTTACACTTTTCTTTTGACACTGGTCAACCTTTCTCTGACTGGTCACTGCTCCCTCATCTGTCTTACAGGAGCTAGTGGGGGAGGATGTTGGATTAGCACGTGGTCCTATCTGAAGTATGCCTCAAGCATGGTAAAGTCAATCGATAGGGCTGGTCTTTCTTCCACATCATTCTCCAAAGGAATAGCCTCCTTCAAGCATAATTTTGTGATGATGGAGGGGTATGCCAACTTTGCCACGTCACTGTTAGCTAAATCATGAATGTTGGATGCGATTACTTTACCATATTCACTTGTAAACCAGTCATAATGGCATAGATCAAAAGAGCCCTGTTAACTATTACCTCATGCATGTGCGAGCATGGAAGCAGGGTTGCTTGCACAAAAGTACACCAGGCTTTGTGGATGGGTTTCAAGTCGCTCTTTTTTAGATGCTTGGCTGTATCATTTACATCACACTCTTAAGCAGCTCCTTTTTTGCAAAGCTCTTGAAGCACTCCCTCTTGATCTAGTTCTTGATTCATTAGCCTAGCATAGCCAAAATATCTCGCTTGTTGGATTTCATCTCCCATACTAAGCAATTCATTCAATTAATCTTTACTGAACCATAACTCACTACCTCTCACATAGGTCATGAATCGTTCAGCATATGTCAATGGAATTCTTTTTTTCTTCTTCTCCACAAAGTTGTTTGTGTAAAATTCCTTAACCAATGTAGGGTGGCTTGGTTGAGCCGACGCATCGAATCTTTCTCATCTTCTCCTCCTAATTTGTTTAATAATGGGGCAATACCTCTCGCCATGTAGGTCAATCCCTCTTTCTCTGATCATGCTCTTCGTTCCTACTACATTTTTGTATTTTTCTTTATGTTTAGAAGAGTGAAAGTGATGTTCATCGAAAACGACACTTCTAGAGCTGGAATTCCTGTTTTCTTTCTTTTTTTGTTAGGAGCCATTGGAAAGAGATATTTTTGTACAAAAGAAGAATACAAACAGTGAATCTTTGCTCAATTTATCATATCCAAAATACTACATTGTGAGTAAGAATTTGAGCATAAAGGAAAAGATAACAATGTATAATGTGATCAAATTCAAAGCCAACTCTTCAATTTAAAACATAAGGATAATATCTACCCATCAAATATGCAAACAAATTGCCAAGACAAAATCTAGGCCTTCACAACAGAGACTACATTACAACAACAACTTAACCCATCAGAACATTTTCAGAATCAACACCTTCGAGATCTTGAGAAGTCTAGGTATTCACAATAAAATCTACTCATAAAAATCAATGCATCAACAACATCAACCCATTAATAATTCAAAACATTCCTCAAATATCCTATATGTATTTCAAAATTGCAAGGAAACTTAACAAATTAAGCACAAAAAATGCATTCACAACAACCTATGAAACTCATAGTGAGGATTTTTCCAAGTTTATCTTAAAAAATATGTCACTAAACCTCTAGAACCTAATAAACTTTAGAAAATCCCAAATATCCAAAATTCTGAAAATTTCAAAATGGGCATTTAACAATTTCTAAAATGAGATCCTAACCTTAAACAGGTATGAAAGGAAGTATTTACCTAAATCAAGGAAGAATGAGGGTTGGGTGAGAACCAAATGGGAGTTTCTACATTTTTCCCTAAATTCGCACCCTAACTCTCCAATAAGTGCTTCAATGGAGTTTTTCCTTGAATTGGAGGGGATGAAGATGAGGGTTAGATGTAGTGTTGATGTGGGAATAAGATTGGGTTGGTGTTTGGGTGGATGGAGAGTTATTGAGAAGGATTTAGGTTGAAAGTGGGAGAGAGAGTTAAGGTTTTGAGAGAAAGAGATTCAGGAAAAAGATGAGAAAGTGGGTTAGAAACCCACTTAAATATGTGTTTCTGGTGTTGCATGCTCAAGCAGTGAGAAAGTCACCACTTAATCACTAGCTCACAGAATAGGGCTCCGAATATGGTGTTGTGTGCTTAAGCGGTGAGAAATCCACTACTTAATCGTTGATTGGCAGAGAGCAAAGGTACTGAGCGCTTAAGCACTCAGTTTTTGGGCGCCTATTCAGTTAGTGACAGAGAGCAAGGGCTTTGAGCGACTGAGCACCCAATTTTTGGGCGCTTAAGCGTTCAATGACAAGAAAACAACTCTTACCAACTAACTTTATTATTGACAAACCAATTTTCCACCAAATAACCCATTAAACAACCAATTCAACAAGAAAATGGGAAGAGAAAATAAACAACCACTAATAAAAAGACAAAACAAATAACCAAACCAAATAACTAACATTATTTAAAAGCAATGTATTAATGTAAAATAAAAGGGAAAAAAAAAATTAGGTTGCCTCCCAAAAAGTGCTTGTTTATTGTCATTAGCTTGACGTTGTCTACTGATATGATCATGGTGGTCTATGTTGAAGGGAAAGTGATAGTTCCTTTTCTTTGTTAAATTATGGGGCCATATCATGACAAATGTCCTTAGATGTGCTTCTAGGACCATGTTGTGCCCCAAGTATAGCTTGTGGACCATGTTCCCTAAGAAGGCCCTTCTCTTTTGCAACAACCTGAGTCTTAGGAGGGTCAATATCCACATTGTATAATGGTAGGGGATCCTTGATAACCAAAGCTTCTTACTTCTTAGCTTGAATGATATTGACAGGGGCATAGAGATTTGACATTGGGGAAGATTTAGCATCCTCGAAGACATTGATTGTCACATAGTCTCCATCCACTCTCAAGATGAGTTCACCCCTAGGTACATCAATTACAACTCCTGAAGTTACCAAAAATGATCTTTTAAGAATAAGAGGGATGTCAATGTCTTCTTCCATACCCACACCCACAAAATCAACTGGGAAAATAAATTTATCTACCTTCACTAACACATTTTCAACTATACCGTATAGGTGTTTGATATATCGATATGCTAGTTGAAGGGAGATCATTGTCGACTTTACCTTTTCAATTCCCAGCTTGTGCATCATAGATATTGGCATAAGATTTATACTTACCCTAAGATCACATAAATCCCTCTCAATAGTCAACTTCCCAATAGTGCAAGAAATGGTGAAACTACCTGGATCTTTCAATTTAGGTGGCAATTTCCTCTGAATTATAGTACTGCACTCTTCTGTCAGCATTACTGTCTCATCTTCCTTGAGCTTTCTTTTATTTGATAACAACTACTTCATGAACTTAGCATAAGATGACATTTGTTCAAGTGCTTCAACAAAGGAAATGTTTATCTGCAGTTTCTTGAAGACATTTAGAAACTTAGAGAATTACCTCTCTTAATTTTCCTTCTTCAACCTCTAAGGGAATGAGATTTTAGCATAAGGTAATGGTTTATATACTATCTTTTGCTCAAGATCCTTCTTCTTTCTCTGCAACTTCAGTTGTTCTTTCTTAGCTTCTTCTTATTTATCGCCTTCTTGAATTGAGACATCATCATTAGGAACATTAGTTTTCTCCTTCTCTATTCCCGCAGAGCTTGGCACTTCTTTCACTTGTCCTTCTATTGTATTACCACTTCTCAAAGTGATTTCTATGCACTACTCCTTCGGATTAACCACAGTGTCACTAGGTGAGCTAAATGAAGGTCTTTCTGCAAGCTGTCTTGATATCTGACCCATTTGGGTTTCCAAACTTCGAATAACTACCTCTTAATTTTTGAAATTGACCCTTGTTTCCTACATGAAACTAGAAGTCTGTTGTACTACGAAAGATGTCTGTTGAGAGAGTTTTTCAAGAGCAATCTCTAGAGGAGATTTCTTCTCATGTTGAGCATTTTGTTGCATGCCTTGATTATTCTAAGAAAAGTTAGGATGATTCCTCCATCCCGGATTATAAGTGTTGGAATATAGGTTTCCTTGAGGTCATGGAGGGTTGCCCATTTAATTAACTTGCTCTTGAGAAGTAAAGCCTGAGTTGTTGGCTTTACATTCATCATTGACATGATTTTTCCCACAGAAATTGCATGTTAAAACTTGATGATTGATTGAGCTTACATGCATGTCGCTAATTTGCTTGGTAAGATTGGATATTTGTTGAGAAAGAGTCTTGTTTTAGGCAAGTATGGCATCAAAAGTCCAAAGCTCTATGACTCTTTGCTTAACCATTAATATTCCACTAGGCATTTGATATTCATTTGTAACCATAGTTTCAAACAATTCTTGAGCTTCTTTAGGAGTTTTGGTATTGAGAGACCCACCTACAGATGCATCAACCATAGCCGTGGTGGAATGATTCAAGCCATTATAGAAGATTTGGACATGTTGCCAAATTTCAAATGTACGACGAAGGCTTCTTCACAGCAATTCCTTGTATCTTTCCCAAGCTTTATACAAAGATTCCTCTTGATTTTGAGTGAAATATGCGATTTCACTTCTCATCTTCATAAACATTGATGGAGGAAAATATGATAACTCTAGGAAATAGAGTTATTTCACTTGAATTTGAATGTTTATGTGCATGTTATTCTTAAATTTTTAAGTCTATAAGATCATTTCATGCATGATTTTGATGATTAAGCTTTCCTTCACAAATGATTAGGAATTAAGTATCTAATGACTTTATTTAAGAAATTTGGATGGATCCTAACTTTGCAAACTTCATCATTGTTTTAATGCAAGTATTTAAGATGAGAAAGTCTTGGAAGAGATAAGGAAAGTGAAAAGTAGCTTAAGTATGGAAGAAAGCATGAAAGGAGGAAGATTTGACAAGCCACGCCTAGGCGTGGATGAGGCACGCCTAGGCGCCAAAGTCTTAGTTTTCATAAAGAAGCCAAACAGAGAAACCCATGTCTAGGCATGGAAAAATTACTCCTAGATGTGGATAGCTAGTTGGCAATGCTTGTTTTGTTGTCATGCCTAGGCGAGTATTGATAACTCCATAGAATGTAGTTATTTGTGCCCTATCTCTATGCATTATTGATGGTTTTGTCCTTGTTGTGATACATTATAGGAAGGCTTTAGCCCTATTTTTATATGAAATCTATGTTGAGGTCTTCCTTATCAATCTTGTTTAAATCCTTCCTAATCTTTGATTGGATGGAGGTTAATTACATTTGCATTTGACTGGATGATTTCTCAATTACAGAATGGTCCTAAAAGAGCCAACTTGAAGCAAGCGAAAGCCTTGAATTGAATGAGAAATCACAAGACAAGCTCCAGTACATCACGCTATGTCACAAGTAACTCTACGCCGCCGCGTCCTGCTTTCTGCCTGTGCACCCTATCAGCCCAAGGCTTTAATGCCGTGATGCAAAGAAGCATAGGTTGTGGTGTTGGTGCCCTAAGTTTTGGGCCCTGCGACGCGTGTTGTGTAACGCTGCGACGTAATACACAAAATTTGTGCGTCTATAAATATGTGCCAAATAGATTTTTGCAAGAGAGGAGGCTCCCTAGCTCTTAGGTTTTCTTATTTTTTTTCTCTTTCGTATCTCTTAGCACATTTTGGGCCTTTTACCCATTGGAGAATCCAGCAGCTAGGAAGGCATTGTGAGGTTGAAAGAGGGTTGAAGGAATTAAGATCCAAGCTTCAAGGCTCAACCCATTAGGGCTTTATCCTCTGTTTCTTTTTCTTTCTCTCCTATTTATCTTGAATCCAGATTTTTTGTATTACATTTTCATATTCATTGTGTACCTAGCTGTGTTTAGATTATTCTTTGAATCTCCCTTTGATATTGAATGATTTGTACCACTTTTGAGTTTATATGAAAGATTTGGGTTTTGTTCTATTATATTGTGCTTAATGCTCTTATTTATCTAATCAACTTGTGAGTGATTTGTTGAAATCTATTAAGCCTAGACATAGGACTTTAGGTTTTAGATCTCTTGTATGATAAATGCACGTTCGATTTCATTTTAATGGCGGAATAGGTTAATTCGTTAATATGATAGACATATACCTATTAGTAGTGTATAGTCTTAGTTGAGAATCGATCTTAATGCTTATTGTTTGCTCTAGTTCTCATGGATGCATAGTGAGCTAGGTAAATAACATAGGGTTAATCGTCCTAGATATAAGCTTTTAACTAAGTTAGTTTCTCTGGCTAACCTAATCTAATCATTTGTATGCTTATAAGGATTGCATGTTTTCAGTTGAAATAGGACATAAAAAAGGATTCTCTAAATTCTCAACCTATCTTTGCTTTTATTTATGCATTATAATTTATTTTATCAACTATTTTTTCTAATTTATGTTTGCTTGAATAGAATTAATTAAGTTGTAGGTTAATATTTAGCTTTGGAAATTACCATGGTCACTGTGGAGACGATCTTACTTATCATTTTTATTACTTGAGCAACCCGTGTACTTGCAGTGAGCAAAAGAGTGGTTGGTTTCTGATTCAACAAGTTTTTGGCACCGTTACCGGGGACCTTGGTTAATTTTTGTATTACTAATATTGATATTAAGCTTTGTTAGTTCTAATTCAAGTTTTTATTTTATTACATTTTGATTTAATATTTTATTCTTGTGTGAATAAGGTACCATCTATGGCGGAAAACAATGATCATACGAGGCCTCTGAGGGAGTTCGTTAATCCTGAAATGGAAAACCTCCAATCAAGTATCAGATGGCCTCCAATCCGGGTAAACAATTTTGAGATCAAACCAGCCATCATCCAAATGATTCAGACATCTGTATAATTTGACGGTTTGCTGAATGAAGATGCCAATGCATATTTGTCAAACTTTCTGGAGATCTGCGACACCTTCAAGCATAATACACCTTCAGGCACAATGGAGTCTCAGAAGATGCCATTCGCCTTAGGTTCTTTCCTTTCTCTCTCAGAGATTGAGCCAAGAGTTGGTTGTAGTCATTACCTGCGGGATCTATAACTACTTGGGCGGATATGTGCGGAAAATTCCTCAACAAATATTTTCCTCCAGCCAAGACTACTAGGTTGGTGAATGACATCACTTCATTCACGCAATCGGAATCTGAATCCTTGTACGAAGCCTGGGAGAGGTACAAGGATCTGCTTAGAAGGTGCCCACATCATGAAATACCTCTGTGGCACCAGATTTACTCCTTTCACAAAGGATTGCTACCTCTTCATCGTCCAATTATGGATGCGGTTGCAGGTGGTTCATTATTGAGTAAATATTTTGATGAAGCACACCAACTATTGGAAGAACTGGCCGCCAATAGCTACCAATGCCCTTTAGCGCGAAACACTCAGAGTAAGATAGCTGGAGTTCATGATGTTGATGCCCTCACATCTTTGTCTGCTCAGGTGGCATCATTAGCAAACAAGTTCGACAGTTTGGGTACTGACCCTACTCAAAGCCCCTTTGTGTTGTGTGATAGGTGTGGGAACAATCATGCCAATGATAGTTGTCCATCCACTATGGAGAGTGTCCAATATACGAGAAACTATCAGTGATAACTCTTAGAAATAAGAGTTATTACCATTCTTTTTACTTAATCATTGTTCTTGTTTTGATCAATTTTTGGAGAAGAACTTCAAGTTTTGTTTGATTTAGTAAATATCTTTGTTAATCTGAGTAATTGTGAAATCTTTGTAAATTCAGATCATTATTCTTGAGGGTTTGATTTATTTCGAAAGGTTATAAAGGTGATTCTTGAAGGTGTTGCTCTGGGATGCTTTGGAATCTTTGCAGCTTTGGGGGAGCCTTGAGTCACTATAAGATAAAATCATTCCACATTTCGACTCTTGCCCACTAGAAGACAAAATACCTGTGTTTGTGTTGCGCTTAAAAGGAAGAAAGAGAATACAATACAAAGAAATGTGTGTACTTAGGAATTGGGCCAAGGAATATTTTAGTATTTGAATTTGTAAAAGCCCAAAAAGTGAGGCATGAGAGAGAGTGTAACCCTATTTTGGGAGCTAGTACAAATAGTGAGTGTGACCTTGCCTTTAAGAGGAGAGCTTTTTGACTGTCTGCAGCCGTCACATCCTAGTTTTGTCTGTAATTCCAGTTTTTACGCATTATGTCTTATTTTTCCATTTTCTTTGATTACCTTGTTTCCAAGCTCATTATAAGCTAAATTTTCTTAGTTAGGATTTTATGAATTTGTAATTGTACTGAAGGGTAATCCAATGTTATGGATGTTATTCATTTTCTTCTTTTCTACTTAAATGTTTAATTTCGGTTTAGCTTGATCAACTAATCTGAAATATCAACTAATTTCGTTTGGAAAAACCAAGTTAGTGGACTTGATTAGAAGATAAAGATAGAACAGTTAATTGGAAAATTAATTGTGTTGAATGAGCTAGGAATAGCCTTCAAGTCTTTAAGTAGATGGACGTGCTTCTCGATAACCGAGGGAAATTAATTGAACTTAGGAATAAGAAGCTTTTAATGAACTCGCTTTTAATCTTTGGAAAGCAAATTTCATTTCCTGGACTAAATGTTTGTAGCATCCTGAAGCATCACGTTACTCTCGAAGTAAAAATTACAAAGGATTAAAATCCTAACTATTCCCATTTCGATTTAGAACACTTCATTTATTGCTTTCATTAATTTCTTGCATTTATTATTTTCTGCTTTGATATCTCATTTCTCCATTTACTTTACATGTTTAAAAATTTCTCTTTAATTTCTTGCATTTAAATAGAAGAAGTTAACTCTAGAATTGGTATTTAATACAATTTAAATCCTCGTGGGAACGATCTTGACTTACACTTTATTACTTGTTGACGGTAACCGATAAGTGTTTGGCGCCGTTCTTGGGATTGACAATGGTGTTGAATATTTAAATTCTTTTGTTAATTTAATTTATTTTGTTACTTCTAAAAGTTTGGTGTCTTGTGTTCAACAATGTGTCGTATTGCAATCTGTATACGATAAGGGTGAACCCGAATTTCAAATTGACTTGGAGATAGAGAAAACACTAAGAGGATAAGGAAGAGAACCAAAGAACAACGTGCTCAAATCCAACATTCTGAGTTAGGCCTCATGGCTGATCTTTTCTTAAATGATGAGGAGTAACCCAGTATGATCGACAGAGCAAATGACAGAGAAAGGTCTATCAGGGATTATGCAGTCTTTGATCCCCAAACGATGAATACTGGGATAGTGAGGCCAGAAATAACCACCCAACAGTTTGAATTCAAGCCTATGATGTTTCAAATGCTTCAAACCGTTGGGCAATTCAGTGGTGCTCCTACTGAAGATCCTCACTTGCATTTAAGGCAATTTCTTGAAGTGGCTAGCAATTTTAAAATCCCTGGAGTAAGTGATGATGCATTCAAATTGAGACTCTTTCCTTATTCATTGAGAGACAGAGCAAAGACTTGGTTGAACTCTTTGGAACCCAATTCAATTACTACTTGGAATGAACTGTTGAAAGGTTCTGACAAAATATTTTCCTCCCACTAAAAATGCCGAATGAGGAATGATATTACTTCCTTCAGTGCGAAATGAAGATGAATCAACTGTATGAAGCTTGGGAGAGGTTTAAAGATGCATTAAGAAGGTGCCTCATCATGGCATTCCCGTGTGCATTCAAATGGAAACATTTTACAATGGATTATTGCCACCTTCAAGGTTAATGTTGGATGCCTCTTATGGAGGAGCTCTTTTGAATAAGTCTTATAATGAAGCTTATGAGTTAATTGAGGGCATAGCTGCCAATAGTTATCAGTGGCCAACCAGCAGAGCAAATTCTTCTAAAGGTGGGGCTGGTGTTTATGAAGTAAAGGAGATGACTGCTATGTCTGCTCAGCTTGCTGCCATTACCAACATGCTGAAAAACTTAACTGCGGCTAACACTAGTAAGGAACCTGTCATGGTTGAACCTACTATGGCTCCAGTAAATTCAGTAGCTTGTGTTTTCTGTGGAGGAAGGCATCTGTTTGAAGAATGCCCTGACAATCCAGTGTCAGTGAATTATGTGGGAAATAGAGGGAATAATTCTTTTTCCAATACTTATAATCCTGGCTGGAAGCAACATCCTAATTTCAGCTACAGTAATCACTCCAACACTCTGAATCCTCCTTCTGGTTATGCATCTCCACATTACCTACAACAACAACAAAACATTCAGCAGCAGAACCATGCTCCTGCAAAGGAGCAATCATTGGAGGCTATGTTGAAAGCTTTCATGGCTGAAACTAAAACTCAAATCCAGAATCAAGGAGCTGCTGTAAGGAACTTGGAGAACCAAGTAGGTCAGTTGGTCACTGCATTAGCTAGCAGACCTGTTGGTACTTTTCCTGCTTCCACAGAGTCTCCATCATCTTCAGATGATAAAGGGAAGGAACACGTCAAAGCTGTAACCCTGAGAAGTGGTAAAGTGCTACAGGATGCTACAACATCTAACCAGCGAGAGAACAAAGGTAATCCCAGAACCAACCGAAACCGAGGAACCTAAACATGAATCGGTTCCACCGCTCAAGAAGATACAGAGCAAGTCATTCCTAAGTGGATGAACCCAAGATTGTTCCAGAGAGACCACCTCCTCCATTTCCACAGAGGTTGAAGAAGGCACTTTCAAGAGAAGCAATTTAATAAGTTTTTGGATATTCTCAAGCAACAGCGCATATTAATATACCTTTAGTTGAAGCTCTACAGCAGATGCCTAACTACACCAAATTTATGAAGGATGTTCTTACTAAAAGGAAGAGATTAGGAGAATTCGAAACAAAGGGCAATGACAAAGGAGAGTAGCCAAGCTCATTCTGAAACAGGTTCCTCGAAAAATGAAGGACCCAAGCAGTTTCACTATCCCCTGTTCTATAGGAAATACTTATTGTGGAAAAGCCCTATGTGACCTTAGAGCAAGTATTAATCTGATGCCTATGTCCATTTTCAAGCAACTGAACATTGGTGAAGCCAGGCCCACTGCTGTGACTTTGCAACTTGTTGATAGGTCTATTGCTTATCCAGAAGGAAAGATTGAGGATGTTCTAATCAAAGTGGACAGGTTTGTATTTCCAGTGGATTTCATTATTCTGGATTTTGAGGCTGACAAGGAAATTCCAATTATCCTCGGAAGACCCTTCTTGGCAACTGGAAGAACATTGATAGATGTGCAGAAAGGAGAGCTTACTATGAGGGTGAATGATCAGCAAGTAACTTTCAATGTTTTTAATGCATTACAATATCCTGATGAAGATATGGAAAGTTGTTCTCATTCATTACTGATATTAACGCTCTGGTGCAAGAGCAATTGATAGCATCGGTAGAGACTTGGAGCATGAGTCTGAATTAAATAAAGAACCTGATTTTGCAGATGAACATGTAAAGCAGCCAGTTGAAGGGAATTTGATATACAGATCTTGGATTAGAAAATATGAATCCTTAGACATATCTGTAGACACTTTCACAGAGAATGTTCCCTCTGTTGAAAGACCTCCCATCCTTGAATTGAAGCAATTACCTTCTCATCTGAAGTATGTTTATCTTGGAGAAAAGGAAACTCTTCCTATCATCATCTCTTCCTTCTTAACTTCTGAGCAAGAAAGTAGTCTTATTTCACTTTTGAGGAAGCACAAAAAGGCTATTGGATGGCAAATGGTAGACATTAAAGGAATCAGTCCTAGTCTTTATATGCACAAAATTCTGTTAGAGAAAGATACTAAGAACAATATTGAAGGCCAGAGAAGATTGAACCCAATTATGAAAAAGGTGGTAAAAAGGGAGATCATTAAATGGCTTGATGCAGGAATCATCTACCCCATTTCAGATAGTGTGTGGGTAAGTCCAGTGCAGTGCGTTCCAAAGAAAGGAGGAGTTACTGTAGTGAAAAATGAGAAGAATGAGTGATTCCCACAAGAACAGTTACTGAGTTGGAGGATATGCATGGATTATAGAAAGTTGAACAAGGCCACAAGGAAGGACCATTTTCCACTACCTTTCCTTGATCGGATGCTTGACAGGTTTGTCGGAAGAAAGTTTTATTGTTTTCTAGATGGCTATTCGGTTATAATCGGATAGCAGTAGCACCGAAGATCGCCAGAAGACTACGTTCACTTGTCCTTATGGTACATTTGCTTTCGGGCGAATGCCTTTTGGGCTCTGTAACGCTCCGGAACCTTCCGAGAGGTGCATGATGGCCATCTTCTCTCGACTTTATTGAGAAAACTATGGAAATCTTCATGGATGATTTCTCGCTTTTGGAGATTCATTCATAGGATGCTTGGACAACTTAGAAAAGGTGCTGGATAGATGTGAAGAAACCAATCTAGTGCTAAATTGGGAGAAGTGCCATTTCATGGTTAAGGAAGGTATTGTGCTAGGCCATAAGGTGTCAAGAAAAGGCTTAGAGGTGGACAAAGCTAAGGTTGAAGTGATTGAAAAACTCCCTCCACCCAATTCTGTTAAAGGCATCAGAAGTTTTCTAGGACACGCAGGGTTTTATAGAAGGTTCATCAAGGACTTTTCTAAAATATCCAAGCCACTTTGCAAGCTGCTAGAGCATGATAGTACATTTCATTTCACAGAGGAATGTTTATCAGCTTTTGAAACCCTTCACTTTCCCGTGATAGTAGCTCCAGATTGGGAGAAGCTATTTGAACTAATGTGTGACGCAAGTGAATTTGTAGTGGGAGCTGTGCTAGGTCAGAGGCATAATAAGATATTCCATACTATCTATTATGCTAGCAAGACTCTCGTTGATGCTCAGATTAACTACACCACTACAGAAAAAGAATTGTTAGCAGTTGTATTTGCATTTGACAAGTTCCGAGCATATCTGGTGGGAGCTAAAGTAGTGGTGTACACTGATCATACAACCATCAAGTATCTCATTGACAAGAAAGATGCAAAGCTAAGACTTATCAGATGGGTGCTTTTGCTTCAAGAATTTGATTTGGAGATCAGAGATAAGAAGGGAATTGAAAATCAGGTAGCTGATCATCTGTCCAGAATTATTGAGAAAGGAGAATCCAAGCTTCAAGAAGAAATCAAAGAAAATTTTCCTGATGAACATCTTTTACTGATTGAAAATGCTTGCAGCACCTTGGTACGCAGACATAGTGAATTTCCTGGTCAGTGGGATAATTCCAATGGATATGAACTTTCAACAGAAAAGGAGGTTCATGCATCAGGTTAAACACTTCTACTGGGATGAACCTTTTCTGTATAAAAGATGTCAAGACCAGATCATGAGAAGATGTGTTGCTTGAGGAGGAAGTGCAAGCTATCCTTAATGATTGCCATGTTGCTCCTTATGGTGGTCACTTTGGAGGAAGAAGGACAAATTGCAAAAGTCTTACAATCGGGATACTTTTGGCCCACTTTGTTCGAGATGCTCATGAGTTTGCCAAGTTTTGTGATAGATGCCGAGGGTAGGGAACATTTCAACGACAAGAACTGCCACTCAACACCATTTTGGAGATTGAGTTGTTTGATGTATGGGGAATAGATTTTATGGGACCATTCCCTATATCTTATGGAAATGCCTACATCTTAGTTGCATGAGACTATGTTTCTAAATGGGTAGAAGCGGTAGCATTGCCTTCCAATGATGCCGGGTAGTTACCAAATTTTTGCACAAGAACATATTCACCCAGATTTGGCACTCCTCGGGCTATAATCGATGACGAAGGGACACATTTCTATAACAAGTCAAGCTTGCTAATTTGCTTGCAAAATATGGAGTGAAACATAAAGTGGCTACCGCCTACCATCCTCAAACCAAGGTGGGCAAGTGAAGTGTCCAACGAGAGAGATCAAAAGAATCCTTGAAAAAATGGTGAATCCTTCTAGGAAGGATTGGTCAGTGCACTTAGATGATGCTCTCCGGGCCTACGCTGGCACACATTCAAGACTCCCATTGGCATGTCTCCTTACAGATTGGTTTATGGCAAGGCTTGTCATTTACCAATAGAGTTGAAACACAACGCATTCGGGCTATTAAGAAGTTGAATTTTGATGCACAAGCGGTGGTGAAGCACGGTTACTACAGTGAATGAGCTTGAAGAGTTCGTTCGTTGCCTATGAAAATGCTTTGAAATCTATAAGAGCAAAATAAAGGCATGGCATGATCGAAAATCCAACCCAGGGAGTTAGTTGAAGGAATGCACGTGCTCTTGTTTAATTCCGTTAAAATTGTTCCCTGGGAAATTGAAATCAAGGTGGTCTGGACCATTTAAATTGGTCAAAATACACCCTCGGAGTCAGGATTTCTTTGGAGGAAAGTTCTAGAAGAGAGTTCAAGGTGAATGGACAAAGAGTGAAGCCATATTGGGGTGAGCAGTGGGCAAGAATGAGGGTCACCACTCATCTTTCGAGATCCTTAATCAACAAGCAGAAGTCGGTCAAGACATAAAACCAAGTGCTACTGGGAGGCAGCCCAGCTTTATATCCTTTACTTTATCTTTTAAATTTCAGTTTAAATAATAGTTATTAAAAAAAAATGTTAATGAAAGAATAGTGTTTGCTGTCCATGTGATTCTGATGAAGACAAGTTTTACCTTCTGCATGTAAAATACATTAATACCTTGATTTAATCCTTTCTCACCACAATCCCTAGCTCAAAATGGACTTAGAAGAAGGACTTCTTTCAAAAGTCACCAATCAATTGGAGGAATTGGGTTACAAAGACCCTTGTCCAAGGAAGAGAGGGTGAGGTCTGAATTAGATTTCAACCTAAGTTTGGGGGTGAGTGAGAATGAATGTAGTCTGTAGCACTCTACAACATCAATCCTGTGAGTTTTTTGAGCTTCAACAGATTTTGTTCATCATGCATTCCATTCATGTGTTTTCTCTGCAGAACTTGACTTATTTCTGTGATTGATTGCATATTTCATTTGTTGCACATAAATTGACTTGAGGCAATTGTTCTTGTTTTAAATATCTTAAATGGCCAACCTCAAGTATTACCCTTTGCGAACCCCTTTGAGCCTAAGACTTTCTTGTCGGTGATAAGCCACATTACAAGCTCAAACTCCCGAAAAACAATGCACTACCCCGTTTAGGTGGAGTTTAGGACCGTGTCAAAGAGTTACCTAATTATAAGTCTTGACCACAATGGTTGAGGACAACCAAGGCGATATAAGTTTGGGGGTGGGGTGCCTACGCAATAAAAAGGGAGGAATGAGCAAATTATCAAAGGATTTTCTATTTCTTCAGTTATTCAAAAAAAAAAAAAAGAGAAGAAAAGGAATTTCTCCCTTGTTACCATAAGTATGGGTAAAAAAATTTTTTTTTTCTAAGTTTAGGGGTAGGTAATTTTTGACAAAAATCTTGAACTCCACCTAAGTTAGCTACTTCCCAAAAATTCCACACCTGAACCTTAGCCTCATTACAGACCCATTAAGGTCCTCTTGCTTTGTGTGAAAATTGTGTATGTGCTTTTGATTGATAGAAATTTGTCAAGCATATGAGAGAGTTGCATGTGAATGATGATTGAGTGAAACATCAACACAGAACATAAAGTTGAGTGAATTGAGCGATATGACAAACCCAATAGTGTGTTAAGCCCCTGTTCTTAGGAAGATAATCTAGTAAGTCTTCACCCTAACATCCAAAGGATATTTGGAAAATGCACCTAAGACTCTGTTGAGAGGTGGTTTGGTTGGAGTTCCTTGCTAAAACTGAGCTGAGAGCTTAGGGAAATCACACACACACTATGGAAAGTGATTTAGACAATGGTATTTTGTGTTGAGCATAATCCTGAAAAATGCATCTGAGGATTGTCATGGATCTGGCTTATACTATTCTGGTTTTGTTTTGTTAATGCTTGTTGAATGTCATTACTTGAGGGCAAGCAATGGTTCAAGTTTGGGGGTGTGATAACTCTTAGAAATAAGAGTTATTACCATTCTTTTTACTTAATCATTGTTCTTGTTTTGATCAATTTTTGGAGAAGAACTTCAAGTTTTGTTTGATTTAGTAAATATCTTTGTTAATCTGAGTAATTGTGAAATGCTGTAAATTCTGATCTGTTATTGCTGAGGGTTTGATTTATTTCTGAGCAGGTTATAAAGGTGTAATTGCTGAAGGTGTTGCTCTGGGATGCTTTGGAATGCTGCAGCTTTGGGGGAGCGAGTCACTATAAGATAAAATCATTTCCAGCTCAGCTCTTGCCCACTAGAAGACAAAATACCTGCTGTGCTGCGCTTAAAAGGAAGAAAGAGAATACAATGCAGCAGCTGTGTGTACTTGGAAATTGGGCCAAGGAATATTTAGTATTTGAATTTGTAAAAGCCCAAAAAGTGAGGCATGAGAGAGAGTGTAACCCTATTTTGGGAACTAGTACAAATAGTGAGTGTGACCTTGCCTTTAAGAGGAGAGTTTTTAGTACTTGCGTGTGAGCCGTCGACTCTGGTTTTGTCTGTAATTCCAGTTTTTACGCATTATGTCTTATTTTTCCATTTTCTTTGATTACCTTGTTTCCAAGCTCATTATGAGCTAAATTTTCTTAGTTAGGATTTTATGAATTTGTAATTGTACTGAAGGGTAATCCAATGTTATGGATGTTATTCATTTTCTTCTTTTCTGCTTAAATGTTTAATTTCGGTTTAGCTTGATCAACTAATCTGAAATATCAACTAATTTCGTTTGGAAAAACCAAGTTAGTGGACTTGATTAGATATAAAGATAGAACAGTTAATTGGAAAATTAATTGTGTTGAATGAGCTAGGAATAGCCTTCAAGTCTTTAAGTAGGCTGGACGTTTCTCCGATAACTGAGGGAAATTAATTGAACTTAGGAATAAGAAGCTTTTAATGAACTCGCTTTTAATCTTTGGAAAGCAAATTTCATTTCCTGGACTAAATGTTGTAGCATCCTGAAGCATACGTTACCCTGAAGTAAAGAATTACAAAGGATTAAAATCCTAACTGTTCCCATTTCTGATTTAGAACACTTCATTTATTGCTTTCATTAATTTCTTGCATTTATTATTTTCTGCTTTGATATCTCATTTCTCCATTTACTTTACATGTTTAAAAATTTCTCTTTAATTTCTTGCATTTAAATAGAAGAAGTTAACTCTAGAATTGGTATTTAATACAATTTAAATCCTCGTGGGAACGATCTTGACTTACACTTTATTACTTGTTGACTGTGTACACTTTCACATCTTAAAAATATAACCGACAATCAGCCATCTCAGAACAACACCTACTCACAGCAGTGTAATCCTAGGTGGAGAAACCACCCCAATTTTTCATGGAGGGATAGCCAAGGGCAAGCATCTTCATCTACTGGCAATGAGAGACCACCATGTCCTCCTGGTTTCTCATTTCAAGCAATGCCACCTATGCAAGAAAGGAAACCAACATTGGAAGACATGTTAATGCAATTCATGGTGAAAATTGATTCATACATGACTAAAACTGATGCTCATCTAGCCAAAAATAATTCTCTTCTTCAGAGCCAAACGTCTTCAATCAGGGCTCTTGAGACACAAGTGGGGCAGCTACCAATGCTATAATTAATAGGCCCCTAGGGACTTTCTTTAGTGATGATAGGGAGGCCTCTTTCAAACATGCTCCCTCAAGTTGAAGAAACTGAAAAAGTCTTGCTTGGACTATAAAAAAGGCACCTTTTTGGATGTATCCACCTTTTTGCATTAATTTCTAAAATTTTAAAGTCTAGTATGTATCGTATTTGATTTTGATAATTCATGTTATTTTGTTGTTGTATGCATGTGTTTGATAGGCTAGACAGTTTTTATTAGTAATTGAGGCCTCAAAGAGGCATTTTTGGATGTTGTGTGGAGTTTGCTGCAGAATTCTGCAGTCAAACCTCTCACGCCACGGCGTTGGCTTTGTTGCGTCGCGACGTTCTGGTCTATGCCCTTATCAGTGTTTTGAGATAGAGTGCATAACGTCGCGGCGTGGCTTTGTCAACGCCGCGGCGTATCAAAATTTTTTTTGAAAATTGAAAGGTCTGCACGTAGACGCGTGTTGCGGCATGGGTTATTCAATGTCGCGGCGTTCTGACTTATTTTGCTTAAATAAGTAGTAGGGTTTGTGCCATAACGCAAACCCTTCAGCTTCCTTTTCTTTGTAATTTCTCTTTGATTTCTTCCTTCATCCAATCTTCCATAATCTTGCATTTCTGTTTTTGTGCATCCACTTCACCCCTTTTCACTCTCAAGGTACGCATTTTCTTCCTTTTTTGCTTTATTTATTTTATTTTATTTTTCATTTTTCTATGTATGTTTTCGTGTTCTTCTAGTTTTAGGTCCTTTATAGTTAGATTTTACCTTAGTTTTAAGTTTGTGGTTTCATATTTCCTTAGTTTTAGTTGTTATAGAACTTATTTTGAGGTTGGGATTACTGTGGGCCGTGGGTTCTATCTTGGTAGCTCATGATTGCCGCGGCATAGCTAGTTATGCCGTAACGTAAGTTTGAATTTCTTTGAATACTGCGGTGTGAGTTTGTGATGCCACTGCGTTGATATGAACTGATTGAATGCCGCGATGTTGATATGAATTGATTGAATGCCGCAACGCATGTCAGAACGCTGCGACGCTGATTAGAATTGTTTGAATGCTATGACGCCTACCTTATTTTTCTGGAAACTTTATTGCTTATAATTGTCATATTCATTCTATTGCTCAATTTTGACCCTCTCATATCTTTTATGGTATTTATATTTGCTTAATGGGTCCTAAACAAGTTAGAGGTTAAAGCAGCAGGCACCGGAGGGAGCCATCTCCTCCCCAGGACTTTGACCGAACCAGGTTCATTTTATGCGGCTGCGCAGAACCGATATGACACCTTGGTCTCAAAGAACATCATTGAGGAGCGTGGATTCATCTTCGACCATTCCATTCAAGAGAAGAATAAGGCCATTATCCGGTAGCATGAGTAGGGGGAGTTCACCAAACACTCCAACTGAGCTTCTATACCTTTGGTTCATGAGTTCTATGTGAACCTGGCATTCACCCATGTCAACTCCACCACCGTGGCCGTGCCCAGGCACTGCGTATTTTTCTCAATGGAGTCCATCTGGGCTGTGCTCACCCTGCTCGCTCCTCCTGTGATCTGCGACTATTCTGCATTCACCCAGTAGAAGCCTGAGGGGATCAATCTGCTAACAGTCACCACACGCCTATGCACCGCAAAGTCACAGTCGATCCCCTGGACCTTTTCATAGTAGAGGCACGCACAGTATTTTCCCCATTTTTGTCTGACCCCAGAGGCCAAGGTCTGGTACCATTTCATCAGTACTATGCTCCTGCCTTCTAGTAACCTGTTAGAGGTTACCCGCGACAGGACCATCATGATCTACTGTATTCTGGAGCGGTGGTCGATAGACGTCGCGGTTATTCTTCAGAGGCAGCTGCGGAGTTCAGCCACTGAGCAACACAATTTATTTTTCCTATCTCTCATCCAACTCTTCTGTCAGAGGCAGGGCGTGCCCATTGACCCCCATGAGGAGCGTACCGATGACAAACGACCTTTCAATGAGTATTTCATTGGGAGGGTTGGTGCGGCTCCTTTTGTTGCAGCGGTCCCCAGCCGAGTTCCCCGCCGAGCTCAGAAAGTGCCCCCAGAGCCCTAGGTACCCTACTAGGCTACTGACGCGAGCGCAGAGCTTCGTCAGCTTGCCGCCATGTAGGCATACATAGTTGAGAGCATCTGATGGTTGGCGGAGTGCCTACAGATCTTCACTCACAACTTCCCTATTCCACCATACCCACCCTTCCCTGGTGCGGGGCCTTTTCACCAGTAGCAGCCCTACCTTCCTTTTGATGGAGCAGGCCCTTCACATCAGCATCAACAATCTGCTGCCCCCTATGACGATAGTGGCGACGACACTGAGCTACTTCTAGATGATGATGACAGCGGTGCAGGCACTGAGGTTCTGCCTAATGTTGATGATGATTAGTAGTGATGTACACAGGGCATCTTTTCTTTCATATTGACTTTATTTCTTTTTATATAGATGCATAGCACAGTACAGACACTGTTTCCCTCAGGTTTGGGGGGGTGTCTTAGTATTTTGTTATATACATTGCCTTTTTATTATTGTTAAATATTATTTGTTTAATTTCTGGATATTTTTGTATTATTTTTATTTTTATATGATTTGGTGCACATAATGGCTGTTTTGCATGATTGATTCTTGTGAAATTATTTGAATGTATAACATGATGCCATTTGTTAGTGTAAGGATTGCACAATGATAATTAGGGATGCAAATTCACCTCAAATTTTTCTATGAATCCTTATGTGATCTTGGAAGTATGCCAATCAATCTTGATTCTTTTTATGCTTAATGAATTTTCCATTCCTATGCTTGTTTGGCCTTGGATTGGATTTGAGTGCTTTTCTAGAGAATGCTTATGACAAGTACATATAGATGTGTCTTGCATCTCTGAAATTATTTTGTATTTATCTTGAAGCGAAATCCTAAGTTGTGCATGATTGAGGAAATGATTAGGGCATTCTTTGGACCGATTGAGCCTTTCAAGCTTAACCTTAAATGATGATATCCATTGGTCCCCTTTGAAGCTTGTTAACTGTTGGCCTTATTTGTTTTTCATTACCATTGTGTTCGTTCACCTATTAACTATTCTAATGCATGTGAAAACATTGCATTTTCTTCCTACCATCAATGTTTGTTGAGTGCATAATATGTTGTTTCTTGAAGTGAGTTCAGTGATTAGGGGTATTAATATTTTCAAATATAAAAATAAGCCTGAAAGAACCAAATGCAATAAAAGAAAAAGAAAAAGAAATTGCTTTGTAAAAGTAAAAAGAAAGAAAAAGAGAAGAGAGAAAAGCAAAACAAACAAAGAAAGAAGAAAAGTTAAAAATAAAAAGCATTGCATGGTTCTGATTAGTTTTGAGCTTTCACTATTGAATACCCTGCTAGTTTCACTTATTCTCAAGTCTTGAAATTGCATATTTTTGTTTCTCAATGTTTGTTTGTTATCCTTTCCCCTTTCTTCTTCACCCCATAACCATGGCCTTACATTACAAGCTGATAAAGACCCTTCTGATCCTTATTCATATGTGATTTACATTAGTGAAGAGAGAGTTGCATTACAATTTTGTGGATTCTTTGATTGATATTCATGTGTTTGGTCATGAGCTTATCTGATTGAGTATGATTTGAAATGAAAAGGTTTGTCTTGCACGTTTTTGGGAAATGAATTATGCATGATTTGAAGCTTTGATTGTTGGTATGATAAGGATTGTGTAAGTATAAACTAGAATTTTGAGACATGCGTATTCTTTGAGGTTTAATGTAATCATCATACACTAATGTTTGAGTTGAGCTTGTCTTTGCAAGTGTAATCTGGCTTTGTTTTGCTCGAGGACTAGCAAAATCTTAAGTTTGAGGGTGTGATAACTCCATAGAATGTAGTTATTTGTACCTTATCTCTATGCATTATTAATGGCATTATCCTTGTTGTGATACATTGTAGGAAGGCTTTAGCCTCATTTTCATTTGAAATCCATGTTGAGGCCTTTCTTATCAATCTTGTTTAAATCCTTCCTAATCTTTGATTGGATGGAGCTTGATTACATTTGTATTTGACTGGTTGATTTCTCAATTACAGAATGGTCCTAAAAGAGCCAACTTGAAGCAAGCAAAAGCCTTGCATTGAATGAGAAATCACTAGACAAGCTCTAGTACATCACACCGCGGCGCAAGTAACTCCATGCCGCGGTGTCCTGTGTAACACCCCAAAATTTATTTATTTTATTATAAATATTCATTTTACAATATTTGTGATTTTTAAATTTTTTTTGAATTTTTCTGAGAATGCAGAATATTTTAATATTATTTTTTGTTTTACGTGCAAACTGAGCGGAGTATGAAAAATGAGATATTTTTCTCAAGAACCTTGATCTGTGGAAACGTCCACAGTGGATCTTATTAAACTCGAGACTGGACACGATTTATAAGATTTTATGTTTTTCAAGAATTTTATCAAATACAATAATAGTCGGTGTGTAAATTTTATCCGTTAGACAATTAATACTGACTTTTGTCAACTGTAACAATTGTCCATTGGATAATAACATACATTAAAAACCCTATCACATTATCCTAATGTAATTCACTTTATGTCTAATTAAATCCATTTTAATTCAAATTTATTATATTTTAATCAAAGCTTCTTTGAGAAGCTTTGACCACCAAAAGACTAAGTTACCCTTGACTTGTTGGAGAAGCCTCTCCACCCCCCTCTCCTCTCTCTTTGCCGCGGCAATGTGCCAAGGGGGAAGCAAAAATTTGCTTCCCACGCTTAATGTATTCTCACTCAAAAATATCATTTTTCATCTAACACTTTTCTTTCTCTAGTTTCATCTTCATTTTTCTCTCCACCTTCTCTCTTCTTCCTCTCCTTCACCCACGGTTTGCAGCCTGTAACACGGTCCATAGGGCATCACAATTTCGACTAAAAACTTAAAATCTAAAAAAAATATTTCATAAAAGATTTGAGTTCTAAAATATGGATTTTAAAATTTCTTTTTGCGAAAACATAAACTTACCGAAGTATAAGTAATACATAAAATAAACTGAAAAGATTATTACACAGTTTTATTTATACCACATAATATCCAATAAAGAAATAAAACATATAACTTACAGACTCAGAGAAACAGTAGCAAAACCCAATGACGGGTACTGCTAATAGCACGGTAATAACACTAACGAGAAAAACCCAACATACATGTTCCGTTTCTCCACCAAACTGCATCCTGTTGAAACTGAGAAGATCACTCCTCGACGTCGTCACCGACCACAGAACATTGCCTCCAATAAGTCTAAGAAACTTGCTTCGCCTACTATACGAATTTAAACAATACAAACACAACAAAATAATACAGTAAAGAGGTGAGATCCCCTTTCACCAATACCAGTACGGCAGCAAAGAATGATACGAATGACAAAGTCATTCCATACACACAAATATCACAAATATAATCATGTTATCAATTTATAAATAATTCTAATAAACATATATTGTAATAAAATGAACAACAATAATATTACCATAACAGATATAATAATTTATACAATATAGCATACCTTAACCTCATAAATAATAATATAATCTAATACAGAAATTTTAATACAACAGTGTCATATAATATCACAAGTAATTATGTTATAAGGCATGAAACAAATGCAATACGACTTGTTCCTACTCCATGGAGCTAGACACAGATATCAGAGAGAATGACCCGTAAAGATCTATCAGTACCTCAGGCTGCCCAACCAAACTATTGTACTGTCTTACGTTGTGTCTATAACCCACTGTCCAATCATCGTGTAGTAGCACACAGTCCAAAAATCGTGTAACTACAGGCATTGTACTAAAGTAGTCTTTACAAGATCTTAATTAAGTATAGTGAGTGTCGAAATCACTAGTGTGTTGCCAGTTACCACGACCCAGAGGAGTGACCAACTGTCCATATGTGGAATACTCCGCACACTAATGCCTCCAAGTCCATACAAAGAAATGAACAACACTACGCTTATCACACCGACAACACGGTGTAATTCACCTCGTCAATCAAATCACTAATTATCAACCAAATTGGCACAACTCAATGCATGAATAAGATTACCAAATTACCCTTAGTCTCAAAATATCCTTATATTTATGCAAATGCCCTCAATGGCAAAAATCTCAAATACAGTACGTAAACCACTTTGAGAGAAAGTGAGAAATATTTTTGTTTTGCTTCTTTGAATGATAGCTAGAAAAGTGACCAAATATATTTAAGTAGGTAAATTGGCTTCCATTCAAATGCATGGCCGTAAATGCATTAGGAATGAAAATGAATTGAAGTGTAGAAATTGCCTTCCTAAAGGAATGCATTGCCGTAGAAACACATGAAGAGAAACCACCAAAATTGACTTTGTCTTACTTTGTTCAATTAATGAAAGATGATA
This sequence comes from Ormosia emarginata, assembly GCA_029884605.1. NCBI lineage: Eukaryota > Viridiplantae > Streptophyta > Magnoliopsida > Fabales > Fabaceae > Ormosia > Ormosia emarginata. The sequence continues at coordinate 3,745,375 of JAQQTP010000056.1, read as the reverse complement.
AGAATTAAATTATGATATTTTGCCTCACAAAAACTTGCTTGGCCGTGGGATACAAGAAGGAGGAGCCACCATTATTGACTGGTCTTCACTTGTTCAATTCTAAGCTTTCTAAATGAATATCACAAAGTGAATTGCTTATTTGAGCAATTTGCTCTTCCTTCACTGTAGAACCAACAAATTCAAGAAGCCCAAACTTTGTTTAATAGCTTGTTTCCTATTGGTCCTTAAAGATTCAAGCCATTATTCTTGACCAATTTCTATTGGTTGAATATTTACTAACTTGATTCCTATTGGTTGCTATTTTTTTATTGACCAATTCTCATTGGTTCATTTCAAAGAGACTAATTTTCTATTAGTACACACCAAATATTTTTTTAGAATACTTTAACCAATGAACAATAATTACTATTTATAAAGTCAGTGTCTGTTGTCTAATGGATAATAAAATATACCTAGATTTTTCTCTTGTTCTAGCTGGATAGCAACTATTGTTGATCATTTTCTACTGATTGCCCTTGATGAGTCACAGAACGAGTCATCAAAGAGAAGTTTCTAGAACATGTGAGTCAGCATGATGAGTCAGCGTAGATATTTCTAGAACAGGTGAGTCAGCATGGCGAATCATTAGCTGAGTCACTAGCTGAGTCAGCAATGGTGAGTCATAGCGCTAAGTCAGCATGGTGAGTCGTCAGGGAACCTTTTGGAATGTGTGACTCACTGCGGCGAGTCATAGGGTGAGTCAGCGTTTCTACAACCTTCCAGAATGTGGCGAGTCACTGCATCTGGAACATGGCGAGTCACTGCTTCTGGAACACGGCGAGTCACCGCTTCTGGAAGCTTCCTGAATATGCTGAGTCATAGGTGCTGAGGTGTCATGCCACGTGTCAAGTTTATATTGGTCCTTTGCGATGAGTCATAGCCACCAACTTTGACCAGCTCCCTATTGGTCCACATGTAAAGTGCTTGATGACTAGGCGTGTGACGATGCGTTTTCTAGAGTCTTCTAGAATAGTCTGGAACATATGAGTCACTAGGCTAGTCACCTAGGTGAGTCACCAAACGATGAGTCATCATCTAGAACATTCTAGAGTGGGTGACTAGGCTTATGTCTAGAGTCATCCACTAGATATTTCTCAAGAAAGATATTATCCAATGGATAATAAAATATACCCCGATTTATTTGTCAGATAAAATCATAGGGAAACAAAATGTCAAAAACTGTTTTCGGTTTCGGGTTTAGTAAGATCCCCCGACTCCAAATCAATAGTACAAAGCTTTCTAGCTAATAAAATTTTTTATTTTTTCGGGCCCGTCTCGGGCCCACACACAACCAAAAATATCAGAAATATATTAAATATTCAAAATATACCAAAATATCAAAAATATAATATAATATTTCAAAATATCTCAAAATATCTCAAAACATCTTAAAATATCTCACAATATCTAAAATATAATAAAATATTCAAAATATCTTAAACTATCTAAAATATATTAAAATATTCAAAATATTTGAAATATCACAAAAATTCACAAAAATCATAATAATTAAAAACGCATGAAAATCAAATCAAATTAGTAAAAATAATTAAGGATTGAGAGAAAGAAATAAAATACGAAGGCTTATATACGCACAACCCAAAAATAATATTAAAATAATCAAAAATGTAAAAACTCTCAAAAACTCCTAAAAATCATAAAAATTATAAAATTCACAGAAGTCAAGTCGGATTACTCAAAATAATTCAGAATCGACCAAAACAAATAAAATACGAATTCTTGGGGTGTTACACAGCCCCCAAATGTGACCATTATTTTCATCTTCCAACTTCATTAACACCATTTCTACACTCCCCTCAACCTCCTTTACACTTCTTATTTGGAGAGTTTCTCCAAAATCCATCATCATCTCCATTGCTTCCAAGACCAAGCTTCAAACTTTAAGGTAAAGTTTCCATTTTTTCTTTTCTTTTTCTTCATTTTCGTGTTCTATGATTTCATTGGAGACCAAAGATCCATCTTTTTCAAAGCTTGGTATTGATTCTTTGAGTTTGAAATTCTAGGGTTCTTGGAGACCCCAAAACCGAAACCATCAAGGAGCAAATAGAAGTCCATTTTCGTGTTCTTCCTTTAAGTAAAAGGGAGATTTACTCACTTCAACCATTATTGGTGGTGAGGAGACCTTGTGTGATTGTTTGATGGAGAAATCCATATTTGTATGCTTACTTGGTTTGATGATTTTGCATGTGTATGTGTTTTTAATTGAGGATGATGATTGAATAATGATTTTAAATGCATTGGTGGTGTTGGAATGTTTGGAAATGTTAGAATTAATGAATGGAATTTTTGAGGGTTTACTACCCCATTGGAGGCCATGGTTTTGGCTTGAAATTTCTAAGGTTGGAGTTGATTTGTGTAAAATAAAACTTATGTGATTAATTATAAGATGATTAAGGCATGAAATAAAAATTTTAAGGGTTTCCTACCCTAATGTAAGGCCACGGTTTTGGCCTTGGAATTTAAGGGATTGGATTGATTTTGCGTGAAATAAGATTTAAGTGATTAGATATCAAGTAATGAATGCATAAAATAGAAAGAAATTGGAACCTTGAAGACCTAGGGAGGCCACAGTTTTTAGAGAAAATTTTGGGTTCAAATGATGTCTCGGTGCATTTTTGGAAATTAAGAATTTAGAGATATGTATAATCCATAATGAGATGGAAGAATTAAATTGAGTAATAACTCTTAAGGAAGTCACGGTTTCTAAGGGTTATTTACCCTAAACTTCTCATAATTGACCAAGACCTAAGATGTTAGAAATGTTGAATTCCATAACATGTGATTGTGATAATTGATGAACCATGTATAAATAAATGTTGATGTTGAGAATTAGTTCTATGTTAGTGTGAGTTCCTATGTGGGACTAAGTACTTGATGAAAATGTGACATATTGATATTGAGAAATGATCATATGCCATTGTAGTATGCTTTATGATAAATGTATCATTGATAAACATACATGATGTACATTATGTCATCATACATATGTGTTGTCCATTGGACATTATTGGAAAGGCAATGTATGCCTAGGAGATTGAATAACACCTATGTGCGGGTGCGAGTAGACTAAGTGTAGGGTTATAGTGGTTGGCCTTGGGGGCGTCGGGGTGCGGGTGTCTTACAATAGACAGTGGTAGCTCCACTGGGGCCGTGGGATAGACCGATGCAAACACACCGACGATCCGGAATGAGACGTTGTCTTATATCACGATCAACTGTTGAGGTGTCATGTATAAGCCGTATTGCGCAAATATTTTTATGAGATGAAGCACACTATTTTTAAGGCTAACGAGATACTGACATGACTCCTTGATCATTCTCTCCGAAATGTTAGTGTCTAGCTCCATAGAGTAAGAACTTGGTACCATCTGCATTGTGAACTGTTAGTCTTATAATTCATTGAGCATGAATATTTATAATTGTGAAAATATCTATTTTATTATTGCAATAATGATCTGGCTATTGGATTGTTGACTGCTGAAAATATTATTGCTATTTGTCTGTTATTGTTAATTTTGCCATTATTTATTGTTGATATGTTTTAATGTCAATTTTGTTATTACTATGGATGAATATATATGTTGTAATACTATATGGGCGTCCAACGTTGTTCTATTTTCTTGCTGCCATTTTGGTAATGAATTATAGGTGTCTCACCTCTTTCTATATTTCGATATTCTTGTTTATTTATGTACTTCTAAGAAGATGTTCGTGAGGAAGAGAAGGAAACACTGAGTTTCTGGGTTTTTGGCCATTCTACAACTAGAGTTTATTGAAGATGTCTTCGCGTCCGCGCCAATTTTTGGGGTATGCTAGGATGACGTTTTATGGGGGACCCGATCTCTGGCACATGAACTTGAGCACAGACTGTTGCATCTATCATGGGGAGCTGACTATGTCTTTGGAGTGGGGACGCTACGACCTGCCTGTTTTTGACTTTACCACTTTTGTTCATTTGGAATTTTACCTGCCTGTTAGAGATCTGTGGGATGACCTTTACTACACCCCACAAGAGGATTCTTTCTTCTCCACTGCTTGGGCTTTTGCCCGAAATTTGGTCGCTCCGATGGCAATTTCATCGGATGAAGAGGACCCTGAGGAGGACCCAGCTACGGTCCCTTCTCGTCAGTCTTAGGGGCTGATACTGTCGGTGGCTACTGATAGCTAACCGTTTATCTTTTTGGGAAGCCTGAGGTTTTGTTGTATTTGATGGGTGTATATTTATATGATCTCGGGTGGGTACATCTTTTGCTTTTTGTGTAAATCATGATGTAATTAAATAGGCTGTTGCATATATATATGAATATGTTATGTATGGATGTATGATTTATTTTACGTTGGTGTTTACTACGACCGTTCGAACTATTATCTCGCTACGAAGAGAATCTCTAAATTTATTCTTCTGACACTACTTGTTAATAATACAATTTTAAACAAAAAAAGGATAACACCATTTAGAAAGGAACCTATACATCTATAAAATGAACCGGGTCTATGAGGTTTAAAATAATTATTATTTTCTGTAATTTATTTCGTTTTATGTTTCAAATTATTATGGTGTGACGTTCCTTCTTCGTGAGGAAAGAAAAAGGGGCGTTATACTATCTTGGTATCAGAGCCCCGATTTAAGTTTTCTTTTGGGTCTTGTGGTTTTGGATTATCTTGTTTGTGCTTTGTGATTCTCTGTGTTTGGTATTCCGGAAGGATACATCTGACTTTCTCTGTGTTTTGTATAGCTTAATCTGAAAGGAGGCATGGCTCGCAGAGGAGATATGACTGCTGCAATTGAGGCAATTCAGAAGATGGCTGAAGCTATGCTGCAACAAAACCAGCAGACTACTTAACAGCAAGAGAGGACTGCACAACAATTTGAAGCTACGGCAGATGCCCAAAACTTAGCTGAGTTTTGTCGCACTAACACTCCACAATTTAAAGGAGAATTTGATCCTGAGAAGGCTACTCTGTCGATCAAGGAACTAGAAAAGATATTCATGGGCATGAACTGTGCCCACGATAAGAAAGTGACGTATGCAGTGTTTATGCTTGTTGGACACGCAGAGGATTGGTGGACCGGAGAATAGAGGTTGCTGGAGACAGAAGGTTGAGAAATTACTTGGGCAATATTCAAGGAGAAGTTCTTGAATAAATATTTCTCGGAAAGTGCTAGGCATGCTAAGGAGATGGAGTTTCTTGGTTTACAGTAAGGAAATATGACTGTAAGTGAGTATGTTGCTAAATTTAAGGGCTTATCCAAATTCTCAACCTACTTTCAACACCAACCGAACGAAGCATGGAAATGTCGAAAGTTCGAGGAAGGTTTAAGACACGATGTGAAGAGGGCAGTTATCACTCTGAAGATTAACCAGTTCTCTGAGTTACTTGATACTTGTTGCCAGGTGGAAGACTTAGACTAGGCGCGTGAAGCAAGAAATCGCAACTTTGGACCTTTTCGGTCTCAAAGAGGAGGAAGTAGTAATGCTAATCGTTACCAGAAGAAGCCTTATTCCAGACTACCTGGAAATCAACAACAAATACCGCAAGATGGAAGTCTTGGAGGAAGTCCAGGTAGAGCTGGTCAAACAATGTCGTCTATGCCGAGATACATAAAGTGGGGGAAGGATGACTACATGAGGGACTACACAATTAAAGGAATTATCTGCTTCAGATGCGGGAAACCTGGACACGTTTCTCGTGATTGCAACCAAGCTAAGGCGGAACCTTCCGTCAATGCTATTAGAACTGCTAAACCGCAGGCTGGAGGTAGAGTTTACACCCTGAGCGGTGCTGAAGCCTCTAAATCCGAAGATCTTATACAAGGGGAAGGTGCCATAGAAGGTAATCTTTTAACTGTACTGTATGACTCTGGTGCAACTCATTATTTCATTTCCTACGACTGTGTGAAAAGACTTGGTTTACCTGTGTCTTCTTTGCCTTTTGATTTGATTGTTTTAACCCCTACTGCTAAACCTATTGTTACTTTCAAAGTCTGTCTAGATTGTCCCTTGATTGTTGAAGGTTGAATCTTTTATGTTGATTTGATCTGTTTGCTGTAATACCCCAAATTTCCTATCTTTTAGACAGTAATTTTGACAGTTAACAGAATTCTACTGTTTAGTGATTTCTGTGTACTGTAAAATTATTTTGAGTATTCTGCCAATGTATTTGATCGTTTTGAGTGATTTACTCCATGTCAAGAAAATAATAATTTTCAGGCCGAAAAAATCTTTATGTATTTATTTCTCTTGACTGTTAATTATTTTTAACAATCTGATTTGATTTTCATACGTTTTCTAATATTTGTGATTTTTGTGGATGATTATAAATTTTTATGGTTATTTGGTTGTTTTTGGACTATTTGTGGGTCCTAGTGGTCCTACGTGGGCCCGGGGTGAGTCCCAAAACATGAAAATTTTTCTACATATAGAAAAATTTGTACCGTTGAGATGGAGACAGGGGATCTAACTAAACCTAAATTCGAAAACAGTTTTTAGAAAATTTCTTTTACTGTGTTTTGTACTGTATTTAATTATCGGACGATAAAAATACAGTAAATATATTCTTTCGTGGGGTTTTAGGAGATAAAAATAGAAATTATACTGCTTAAGTCAACGATAGTGGTTATGATAACTTTTGACGGACCAATAGGAAACAAATTTAATTCTTTTGATGGACCAATAGGAAGCAAGTCTAACATTGAAGACTTTGATATCAACCGTCGATTTAATCAACGGTGTAGGATTAGTCTAATAAAATGGCTATGACCATTTACAACCATTGGATGAAGAATTAAATCAAAGGTGGAGATTTGATCTTATAAAGTGGCTAGGACCATTCATGACCGTTGGATTTAGATTAAATCAACGGTGGAGATAGATCATTTATAACCATTGGATTTGGATTTAATCAATGGTGGAGATTTGGTCTTCTAAAATGGCTATGACTAATTATGACCCTTGGATTAAAAGTAAGAAGGAGTAATCTTGACCCTTCATTTTTTGAGATGGATCTAATGGCTAGAATTTTAAGGAAAAAGATCTAATTGCCTAGATTAAGTCTTCTAAATCAAAAGTCTACCTAAATCCTAACCATTGATCTAATCAATGGCTTAAATTGCCCTAAATGGTGACTTGAAAAAGATGACAACTTTGTTAGATGCATGCATGGAGGGGGGACGGTTTTGTGCTTCATTTTGGAGTTAAAGAAAAACTTTATGACATTATTAGATGTCTTGATTAATTATACATCATTATTGATCATTTCTCTAAAGCAAAAATATTCTCTTTTTTCTCTCCAAGCATAGCTATGGCCATGCACTCTAAAGGGGGGCCAAAATTGTTGGTTTCTATTATTTGTATCATTATTGTCATTCTTGATCATTCTTGATCATTCCAAAGTCTAAGCTCATCAAAAATTTCCTCTCCATTTCTCTTCTCCTCTAGTTTCGGCCAAGCACTCTAAGATTACCCTCCATCACTCAAAAATTTTATCCAACCTTATTTCTTGAATCCTTACATCATTCTAAGAACATCTCTAGTTATGAGTTTTCACTAAATCATTCATCTTGAGTTTCAAATCCAAGCTTCAAGTTTCTACCAAAAATGGTAAAGTTCATATTTCTTCACCCAATCTTTTAGTTTTGATTTTCTAAGCCATGCTTGAATCATGGTTTACCTATTCTTTCACTTGTTATTGATTTTAAGATTTGTTTATGATTTTTAGGGATTTTCCAAGGAGCTCCACGAAATTGATAGGAAGGGAAACCAAGTGTTTTCACTTCATTCTTTACCTTAACCAAGTTTAAGAAACCTTTCCCTCACAAAAATAAAAAATTCCATCTTTGTTCTTCAAGAAGGACCATTCGGCCAAGACACCCAAAACCACTCTCCAAGCTCTTTTAATTTCATCCAACCATAGATCTTGAATCTACATGATTTTCTAAGCAACTTTCATGTTGGAGACTTTCTCTAAATCATTTATCTTCAACCTTGTTCTTCAAGCTAAAGATTGAAGCTTTATTGGTGAAGTTTGTTAATATTCACTTTTCTTTTGATTTTCAACATTCTAAGCCATTATTGATCCATGATTTATCTTGTTCAAGCTTGATTTACTAATAAGTATATGTTTTGTTTTGTATTTGAGAAGCCCTTGGTGGTGAAGGACTTGGAAAAAGAAGCAAAGCAAGGAACTTTTGAGGATCTTCAAGAGGTAAGAGGGAGATTCATCTCACCAACCAAGTATGGTGGTGAGAGATGGTTTGTGTATTTGATGGATGGTGAATCTATGTGCGGATTCATGTCCATGGTCATGTAATAATTTGTGGGTATTTATGTGCTTTGATTATTTGCCTATGCTTGATATGCTTTGCATGATTTTATAGCTTATATGGTATACTTATAACATGCAAGATGATAATATAGTATGCTTATAATATGCATGATAAGAACATGTTGAAATTATGTATATATATGCCATGATGACATGATGGAAAAGAAATGAATTTTTGCCTCCAATGGCCAAAGGAAGAGGGCTACGGTTTTGATACCCATGATGAGGGATTATGTTGAATTTTTTCAAGAACAAGGGAATTAATTTTTGGTCCCTAAAAAATGGTGAATTTTGGCCAAGACACCTCAAGATAGGTGTCACAAATTAATATTTTCATGAATGATGAAATGAGATGTTTAGAAAAACAAGGAAAATAAACAAAGGGTTTATTTTTCAAAGAGTACATGAACACGATTTTAGAAGGATTATATTAATTTATTTTGTGTAAAAAGATTCTAAGTATTTTACAAAACATGAGTTTTAAATGAAAAAAACAATGTTGATTTTAAGGATTTGCAAAGAAAGTGAAAAATGAAAATGAACAAATGATTTGATTTCAAATACCAAGTGCTCACGATTTTTTTGTAAAGGATTTTTAATGGTTTTTTTTGTGTAAAACCATATCAATTTAAAAGGAAAAGTATTTGATGGCTTCAATGGCCAAAGACTCCACGGTGTTTGGGAGATTTGAAATAGTTTTGATTTTATGAAAACAAAGTGATTTTCAAAGTGAAAATATAATTTGGTTTAGTACAAGGAATTTTGGAAAGGAAATCAGAGTATTTTATCACTTGAGGAATGAATTTCAGTATGTACATGGAAAAGAGGGGTTCAAACACACCTCAATTTATTTTGAAGAGAAATGATTTTAGAAATGATTTGAGAAAAATGGAGAATATAATAGTGATTTGATATTTTCTAACGTGCAACTCATTCTTTGGGTTTTGGAGAGCGTTAGTAAACTTTTAAGATTTGAAACATTGATTTATATCAATAGAAAAGTGATTTTGTGGATTATATTTTGGAAAAGGATTTCTTTTGTGGATTATATTGTGGAAAATGATTTTCTTGAGTAAGAAAATATGGAAAAGGGAAAAGGAAGTACAAAGTCATAATATTTTGAGAAAAATGGAAATGAAATTTTTGAAGGTTGAGAAATATTTTTCGTTATGGAAAAATGATGTTAGAAATGATATTGATTTGTTTGGAAGTCCAAAATAATGTTTGGAATATTGAGGAATATTTTACATGGTTGTAAAATGGTAAAAAATGTTTTACGTATCTTAAAAACGTGATTTTTAAGCTACGCAATTTGAAAAATGTTGAAATATTTCTACGCAGTTTGGAAAGTGTTTAAATATTTTGAAAATGATGGAAAATGGTTTATGCGACTTAAAAGAATGATTTTTTAAGTTACGCGATTGTGAAAATGGTGGAAAATCGCTACGCGATTTGAGTAATGTGTAAATGATTTTACGTGATTGAGAAAACATTGAAAAATCACTACATGATTTGAAAACGCAACAGAAACGTTGCAAAATTGTGAAAACATAACAGCAATGTTGCGCGATTGTGAAAACACGACGAAAGTGTTTTGTAACTATAAAAACGCGATAATATGATATTGAAAATACAGTATGATTACTGTTGGGCCAGTGTGTGGACCCTGATTTTGAGATTATGAAATTAAACTGAGAATGGGCCAATGTGTGGACCCTGAATATGAAATGGTAAATTTTGCCTATGATTGGCATTGGTGCATTGAACATGCATTGGAAATGGTTAATTTTGCCTGTGAGTGGCATTGGTGCATTTTATATGCATGAACTAGTGTATGTACACTATATGAGAAAATGATAAATTTTGCCTATGATTGGCATTGGTGCATTGAACATGCATTGGAAAAGTCCGAGGGACTGTATGAGGCTATTTGCTTAGGAGAGACGTACACCTCTTGACTGGGTGCGATATACGTAGTGTAAGTCACTTGTTGACCTTGGGGGCATCGGGGTGCGGGTTGCTTACATGGGTGGTTGGTCGCGCTTCTTCCCTTAGGTTAGACCGATGCAACGCACCGATGATCTTGACCGAGACACTATTCTTAATCATGATCTCGTAAAGACTGTCGTGTATATGCTAGATGTGGAAAAATCAAAATGAGGATTATAGCACGTGGTCTGAGGCATTTTGGTACCGATAGATCTTTCGGATTGACTTCTCCGAACTGAGTATTAGCTCCATGGAGTAGGACATTGAGTCTATGTGCGCATGCATGAATCTGAGCATTTATATCTGTATGATATATTAATTGAGGAATATTGACTATGACAATTGTTTTGAATACTTGGATGATGATGATGATAATTGAATTGATAAATGATTTGATGATGATAATTGATTAATGTTGATGGTATGATATATCTGTATGATATGTTGTTGTGTTATCTCTGTGCTACCATGTTGGTATTGGCGTAGGTGATTTCACCTCTTTGTTATATTGTTTTGCTGTGTTTGTATTATTAAAATTGAATAGTAGATGGAACGAGTTGTCTTAGACATATGGGAGATAAATACTCTGAGATCGAAGACAACATCAGAGAATGACCATTCCAGATTTGATAGCGTGCAATGTTGACAAAGAATAGATGTCTGATGCATCCAGATGGATACAAGAAGGAATAAGTATATTAAGTTTTCTCGTTAGTGTTGTACCGTGCTATTAAGTAGGACCCGTCATAGGGTTTGCTACTGTTAAAAAGAGAGAGTTTTCTGTTAGTTTTATGTTTCTCTTTAAATTGTTAAATATTAATTAGTGTCAATATTGTATAATAAATATATTTTCAATAATATTTATGGATCTCAATAAGTTTATGTTTCTGTCTTTAATGAAAAGAAAATTTAAAACTCATCTTTTATAACTCAAACCTTTTATGAAATCATTTTAAGATTGGGAGTTGGTAGTCAGAAATGTGATGCCCTGAGGAGGGTGTTACATTTGCCACTATCTCAATTAGATGTGATCTTAGGAATGGATTAGTTATCTACTAACCATATCCTGATAGATTGTTCTAGAAAAATCATAGTTTTTCCTTTGGATGAGAATTCTAGATTTTTGATGGCCAACCAAGTGAAAGCTTTCTTGAAAGAAGGAGCTCGGGGATACATGTTGTTGTCTTCTTTGAAAATCGAGAATGAAGTGGATATAAACACACTTCCTGTGGTTCCAGAATTTCCTGAAGTCTTTCCTGAAGATTTACTGGGTTTACCACTAGAGCGAGAGATCGAGTTTACCATTGACCTTGTACCTGAAGCTGGTCCCATTTCTATGGCACCTTACAGAATGTCGCCAGCAGAGCTAGTTGAGCTCAAGAAGCAATTAGAAGAACTTTTGGAGAAACAATTTGTTAGACCTAGCGTATCACCTTGGGGAGTACCGATATTGGTAGTTATGAAGAAAGACGGTACTTCGAGATTATGCATGGATTATCGTCAGTTGAATAAAGTCACCATTAAGAATAAGTATCAATTACTGATGATAGATGACCTAATGGATCATTTGAAAGGAGTGACGGTGTTTGCTAAGATCGATTTGCGATCGGGTTACCATCAAATCATAGTAAAAGTGGAAGACATTCCTAAAACGGCTTTTCGTACTTGTTATGGACATTATGAGTACCTGGTAATGCCTTTTGGTGTGACAAATGCACCTGCTATTTTCATGGATTATATGAATAGAATCTTTTGTCCTTATTTGGACAGATTCATCATTGTCTTCATCGACGATATCTTGATCTATTCAAAAAATCAGGAGGACCATGTCGAACATCTCAGTATAGTTCTTCAGATTTTGAAGGAGAAAGAGTTGTACGCCAAGTTATCAAAGTGTGAGTTTTGGTTGAACAAAGTTAAATTCTTGGGTCATGTGATTTCGAAGGAAGGAATTGCTGTAGACCCATCAAAAGTGGAAGCTGTTCTACAATGGGAAAGGCCGAAGACGGTGAAAGAAATCCGAAGCTTTGTTGGATTAGACAGATATTACCGGAGGTTCATCGAAGGATTCTCTAAGATTACTAGACCTCTCACCCAACTCACAAGGAAGAATCAAACTTTCGAGTGGACGGATGCTTGCAAAGAAAGTTTTCAAGAACTGAAAAGGAACTAACTACTTCACCAGTGTTAGTTCTACCTGACCCAAGCGAACCATTTGAAGTATACTGTGACGCTTCATATCAAGGATTGGGCTATGTCCTTATGCAAGGTAGAAAAGTGGTGGCTTATGCTTCGAGACAATTGTGAGTGCATGAGAAGAACTACCCAACGCACGACATGGAGTTAGCTGCTGTTGTATTTGCTTTGAAGATATGAAGACATTTTCTCTATGGAGCAACATTCAACGTCTTTAGTGATCACAATAGCTTGAAGTATTTGTATGATAAAAAAGAGTTGAACATGAGACAACGAAGATGGTTAGAATTCCTGAAAGATTATGATTTCCAACTTCTGTATCACCCTAGAAAGGCCAATGTTGTGGCTGATACCTTAAGTAGGAAAACAATCAGCGTTTCTACTATGATGATTAGAGAACAGGATTTGATAGAACAATTCATAGACGCATGGTCTTTTGTGGAACTAATGCTAGGAAAAATCTGTATGAACATGGTCACTATTTCGAATGATTTAATGGAAGATATCCGAGAAAAGTAGTAGGTTGACAAGTTCTTGCGAGAAGAAAAAGAGCTGATGAAGCAAGGCGGTATATCAACATTAGAGGAAGGAAGCGATGAAATTTTAAGATTCCAAGGTAGAGTTTCTGTGCCTAAGGATGAAGAACTCTGGAAGTATATACTCGAACATGCTCATAAGAGTCAGTTGAATATGCATCCTAGAATGACCAAAATGTACCAAAATTTGAAGAAATTATTTTGGTGGCATGGGATGAAAAGAGATATTGCTAGATGTGTATCTTCCTGTTTGGTTTGTTAGAAAACAAAGACTGAACATCAAAGACTGCCAGGATTGTTACAACCTTTATCTATTCCCGAATGGAAGTGGGATAGTATTGCCACGGACTTTGTTATCGGATTGCCAAAGACCAGAAAAGGATATGATTCAATATGGGTAATTGTGGATTGACTTACGAAGACAGCACATTTCTTGCCAATCAACATAAGGTATTCATTGGAGAAGTTGACTCAGTTGTACATCAGTAAAATTGTCAGGCTACATGGTGTGCCTACAAGTATTATTTCTGATAGAGACCCCATATTTACATCTAAATTTTGGCAAAGTCTTCAAGAAGCAGTGGGGACAAAGCTACATTTGAGTTCTGCATATCATCCTCAGACCGACGGTCAATCAGAGAGGACAATTCAATCATTGGAAGATTTACTGAAAGCTTGTGCCATAGAATAGACTGGATGTTAGGATGAAATTTTACCGTTGGTAGAGTTTACCTACAATAACAGTTACCATTTAAGTATAGGGATGGCTCCCTATGAGACTCTATATGGTGAAGGTGCAGAACACCTTTATGTTGGTATAAGGATGGAGAGCGACTTATAGTTGGACCTGATCTTATTCAGCAGACAACTGAGAAGGTCAAGATGATTCAGGAGAAGATGAGAACGACTCAAAGTCGACAAAAGAGCTATGTGGATAAAAGGAGGAAACCTCTTGAATTTGAGGAAGGAGAGCATGTGTTCTTGAAAGTCACGCCTACGACTAGGGTCAATTGAGTTCTCAAATCTAGAAAACTCACTCCTAAATTCCTTGGACCTTATCAAATTCTTCGTTAGATAGGTCTAGTTGCTTATCAGATAGCTTTACCACCTTTTCTTTTCAACCTCCACAATGTCTTTCATGTGTCCCAACTCCGAAAATACATTCCAAGCCCTGATCATGTCATAGCACCTGATTCAGTACAATTAATGGAAAACTTGACTTATAAAACAACTTCTGTAAGGATTGAGGATAGGAGAATAAAGAAACTCAGAGGGAAAGACATTCCATTGGTGAAAGTGATCTGGAACGAGACAACCGGAGATGCAACATGGGAACTAGAAGACAAGAAGAAAGAGCAATACCCACATTTATTCTAAGGTATGAAAATTTTGAGGATGAAATTCTTATTTGATGGGAAGATTTGTAATACCTCAAAATTTATTTATTTTATTATAAATATTCATTTTACAATATTTGTGATTTTTGAGAATTTTTCTGGATTTTTCTGAGAATGCATAATATTTTAATATTATTTCTCATTTTACGTGCAAACTGAGTAGAGCCAGAAAAATGAGATATTTTTCCCGAGAACCTTGATCTGTGAAAACGTCGACGGGGGATCTTACTAAACCTGAGACTGGACATGTTTTACAAGGTTTCACGTTTTTCAAGAATTTTATCAGATAAAATAATAATTGTTGTGTAAATTTTATCCGTCGGATAATTAATACTGACTTCTGTCAATTATAACAATTGTCCATTGGATAATAACATGTATTAAAAATTCTATCACATTATCCTAATGTAATCAACTTTATGTCTACTCAAATTTACTTTAATTCAAATTTATTGTATTTTAATCAAAGCTTCTCTATTTTAATCAAAGCTTCTTTGAGAAGCTTTGATAACCAAAAGACTAAGTTACCCTTGGCTTGTTGGAGAAGCCTCTCCACCCCCTCTCCTCTCTCTTTTTCGCGGCAATGTGCCAAGGGGGAAGCAAAAATTTGCTTCCTACACTTAATGTATTCTCACTCAAAAATATCATTTTTCATCTAACACTTTCTCTCTCTAGTTTCATCTTCATTTTTCTCTCCACATTCTCTCTTCTTCCTCTCCTTCACCCACGGTTTACAGCCCCCAAATATGACCATTCTTTTCATCTTCTAACTTCATTAACACCATTTCTATACTCCCCCTCAACCTCCTCTACACTTCCTATTTGGAGAGTTTCTGCAAAATCCCTCATCACCTCCATTGTCTTCCAAGACCAAGCTTCAAACTTGAAGGTAAAGTTTCCATTTTTTCTTTTCTTTTTATTCATTTTCATGTTCTATGGTTTCATTGGAGACTAAAGATCCATCTTTTTCAAATCTTAGTGTTGATTCTTTGACTTTGAAATTCTAGGGTTCTTGGAGACCCCAAAATCGAAACCATGAAGGAGCAGATATGAGTCCATTTTCGTGTTCTTCCTTTAGGTAAGAGGGAGATTTACTCACTTCAACCATTATTGGTGGTGAGGAGACCTTGTGTGATTGTTTGATGGAGAAATCCATATTTGTTTGCTTACTTGGTTTGATGATTTTGCATGTGTATGTGTTTTTAATTGAGGATGATGATTGAATAATGATTTTAAATGCATTGGTGGTGTTGGAATGTTTGGAAATGTTAGAATTAATGAATGAAAATTTTGAGGGTTTACTACCCCATTGGAGGCCACGGTTTTGGCTTGAAATTTCTAAGGTTGGAGTTGATTTGTGAAAAATAAAACTTATGTGATTAATTATGAGATGATTAAGGCATTGATAATCACATATTTTATTCATTAAGAAACCCTTATGTTTAGTCATTTACACTCTCCATATTCTTAATTGATTGAGTTTGGTATGATTTTGTGAGTTTGAGCTCAAATTGGTCCTAATTGAATATTTTCAGCATTATTGAGATTTGACACTATTTCTGTATTTTGGCCATAACTTGAGTTCCTAATATCTGATGAACATGAATTTTACCTTGTAGGAAAGCTAAGAGGAAGATCTACAACTTTGATGAAGAGCTCGAAGTCTGATTCAGATGTCTAAGGGACCTAAGTTGACATGGAAGTCAGAATACGGGTTCTGTCAGTAGAATCCGAACAGTGTGCACTCAAAAAATCATATCTCAAGATGTAATAATGGAGATGGGCTGAAATTTGTACATTGGATAGTCAAGATCCAAATAAACAACTTTCATGAAGAACACATTTTGAGAAAAAGAAGTCTAGTAGGTCATTTTGAGCTTGCAAGTCGGAACAGAGGTGCTGAAGTTGGGTTTGAGTAACCTACGGTATTTGGGACATATCTTGGGCTTAAGGAAGCCAAATTGGACGAACCAGCTATCCATTTTATAGCCAAGACAAGGATCTACAACTTTCATGAAGAACACTGTTCGTGGTTCTGAAGTATAGTGGGTCGTTTTTGGCTTCCAAGTCAGACACGAAATTTTCGTCCTCAACCATCCACTCATCCATCCACTAATCCACTAATCCACTCATCCATCCACTAATCCACTCATCCACTCATCCACTCATCCACTAACTCACCCATTCATCCACTCATACACTAATCCAACCACTTAACCACTCCACCCACTCATCCACTAATCCATCCACTCATCCATCCACTCACCCATTCATGTCCATAATTTCCCACTCACCAAAAGTCCTTTGGCATTTTTCACTAATTCAACCACTCAACCATTCCACTCACTCATCCACTAAACTAATCCACTAAACTAACCCACTAATCATCCACTCAAAAACTCCACTCACTCACCCACTCATCCACCCACTTCCCTTTGTCATTTTGTTACCTTAGACTTCTATAAAAGGCACCATTTATCATGAACAAGATGTAAATTCTCCTTCATTTCTCTCTAAGTTTCTTCTTGTTTCTTCATAGTTTCTCATAGTTTTGTATATTTTGATGCTCCCTTCATGGTAATGGAGGGCTAAGCTACTTTGGGTCAATTTAGAACTCTTGAAGAGATTGTGGTTTGGATTCTTAAGACCTTGGTTATGTATTGTATTTGATTTGTAATTGAATTCCTCTTTCTTCTTCTTTTTCTTCTTCTTGATCTTGAATGCATGAATGGTGATTCTATTTATGTTGATCTGATTGATCTTGGTTTAAGATTGAGATTTGTGATGAAACTTAGAACTGATTGATCTAAACTAATCACATAAATGAAGATTGAGATTTGTGATGAAACTTAGAACTGATTGATCTAAATTAATCACAGAATTGAAGAGGTTAGGTTACTGATTTGTGCCTAAGTTAATTGAATTCGTGTACTTGAAATTAACATAGATTTTCATGAATGGTGCGATTGCGGATTTGTGTTTATCACTTGTTAATTGAATTCTAGGCGATCGTAGTATGAATTCTGATTTGATGCAGATCTCGGTTAGATCCAAATTAACAATTCAATTGCGCTTCAAGTGTTTTATGAAGGGTCTATGATTGAATCCACCCAATCTTGGATAGGTTTCTAAATTGACTACTCTTTAATTGTCATTTCTTCCGTTAATTTTGTTAAGTACGATATTAAACTGTCAAACCCCCCTTTGCTAACTTTCACTTGATTTGATTAAATTACATCTACGATCCTTGAGGAGACGATCCGGTGTTGTCACTGTGCTACAAGCTTAGGTAATAACTTCGGTTATAATTTTGACTGAGTTCGGCGCTCGTCAGGCATGAAATGAAAATTTTGAGAGTTTCCTATCCTAATTTGAGGCCACGATTTTGGCCTTGAAATTTAAGGAATTGGATTGATTTTGCATGAAATAAGATTTAAGTGATTAGATATAAAGTAATGAATGCATAAAATGGAAAGAAATTGGAACCTTGAAGACCTAGGGAGGCCACGATTTTTAGAGAAAATTTTGGGTTCAAATGATTCCTTGGTGTATTTTTGGAAATTTAGAATTTAGAGATATGCATAATCCATAATGAGATAGAAGAATTAAATTGAGTAATAACTCTTAAGGTAGTCATGGTTTGTAAGGGTTATTTACCCTAAACTTCTCATAATTGACCAAGACCTAAGATGTTAGAAATGTTGAATTCCATAACACGTGATTGTGACAATTGATAAACCATGCATAAATAAATATTGATGTTGAGAATTGGTTCTATGTTAGTGTGAGTTTATATGTGGGACTAAGTACTTGATGAAAATGTGACATATTAATATTGAGAAATGATCATATGCCATTGTGGTATGCTTTATGATAATATCATTGATAAACATACATGATGTATATTGTGTCGTCATGCATATGTGTTGTCTGTTGGACATTATTGGAAAGGCAATGTATGCCTAGGAGATTGAATAACACCTATGTGCGGGTGCGAGTAAACTAAGCGTAGGGTCATAGTGGTTGGCCTTGGGGGCGTCGGGGTGCGGGTGTCTCACAATAGACAATGGAGCTCCACTAGGGCCCTAGGATAGACCGATGCAAACACACTGATGATCCGGACTGAGACGCTATCCTATATCATGATCAATTGTTGAGGTGTCATGTATAAGTCGTATTGGACAAATATTTTAATAAGATGAAACACACTATTTTTAAGGCTAACGAGATACTGATATGACTCCTTGATCATTCTCTCCGAAGTGTTAGTGTCTAGCTCCATGGAGTAAGAACTTGGTACCATCTCCATTGTGAATTGTCAGTCTCATAATTCATTAAGCATGAATATTTATAACTGTGAAAATATCTATTTTATTACTGCAATAATCATCTGGCTATTGGACTATTGACTGCTGAAGATATTACTGCTATCTGTCTGTTATTGTTAATTTTGCCACTATTTATTGTTGTTCTATTTTACTGTCAATTTTATTATTACTGTGGATGAATATATATGTTGTAATACTATGTGGGCATCCAGCGCCGTTCAATTTCCTTGCTACCATTTTAGTAATGAAAGATAGGTGTCTCACCTCTTTCTGTATTTCGATATTCCTATTTATTTATGTACTTCTAAGAAGACATTTGTAAGGAAGAAAAGGAAACACCTGAGTTTCCGAGTTTTTAGCTATACTATGACTAGAGTTTGCTGAAGATGTCTTCGCATCCGCACTGATTTTTGGGGTATGCTAGGATGATGTTTCATGGGGGACCCGATTGCTGGCACATTAACTTGAGCACAGACCGTTGCATCTATCACAGGGAGCTGATTGTGTCTTTGGTGTGGGGCCGCTACGACCCGCCTATTTTTGACTTTACCCCTTCTGTTCATTTGGAATTTTACCTGCCTGTTAGAGATCTGTGGGATGACCTTTGCTACACCCCACAAGAGGATTCTTTCCTCTCCACTACTCAGGCTTCTGCTCGAAATTCAGTTGCTCCGATGGTAATTTCATCGGATGAAGAGGACCCTGAGGAGGACCCGGCTACGGTCCTTTCTCGTCAGTCTTAGGGGCTGATACTATCGGTGGCTACTGATGGCTAATCGTTTATCTTTTTGTGAAGCCTGACGTTTTGCTGTATTTGATGGGTGTATATTTGTATCAGCTCAGGTGGGTACATCATTTGCTTTTTGTATAAATCATGATGTAATTAAACAGCTATTGCATATATATATGAATATGTTTTGTATGGATGTATGGTTTATTTTACGTTGGTGTTTACTATGACCATTCGAACTATTATCTCGTTACGAAGAGAATCTCTAAATTTATTCTTTTGACACTACTTGTTAATAATACAATTTTAAACAAAAAAAAAGGGGGTAACGCCATTTAGAAAGGAACCTATACATCTATAAAATGAACCGGGTCTATGAGGTTTAAAATAATTATTATTTTTCGCGATTTATTTCGTTTTATGTTTCAAATTATTATGGTGTGACGTTCCTTCTTCGTGAGGAAAGAAAAAAGGGGCGTTACATCCTACTCTCTGCCTGTGCACCCTGTCAACCTAGGGCTTTAATGCCGCGGCACAAGGAAGCATACGTCGTGGTGATGGTGCCCTAAGTTTTGCACTTCGTGATGCGTGTTGTGTAATGCTGCAGTGTGATACACAAAATATGTGCGTCTATAAATACGTGCCAAACAGATTTCTGCAAGAAAGAAGGCCCCTAGCTCTTAGGTTTTATTATTTTTTTCTCTTCCGTCTCTCTTAGCACATTTTGGGGCTTTTGCCCATTAGAGAATCCAGCAGTTAGGAAAGCATTGTGAGGTTGAAAGAGGGTTAAAGAATTAAGATCTAAGCTTCAAGGCTCAACCTATTGGGGCTTTATCCTCCGTTTCTTCTTCTTCTTCTCTCTTCTTCTTCTTCTTCTTCTTCTTCTTCTTCTTCTTCTTCTTCTTCTCTCTCTCCTATTTATCTTTAATGCGGATTTTTTGTATTACATTTTCGTATTCATTGTGTAGCTAGTTGTATTTAGATTATTCTTTGATTCTCCCTTTGACATTAAATGATTTGTACCTCTTTTGAGTTTATATGAAAGATTTAGGTTTTGTTCTATCATATTGTACTTAATACTCTTATTTGTCTGATTAACTTGTGAGTGATTTGTTGAAATCTATTGAGCCTAGACATTGGACTTTAGGTTTTAGATCTCTTGTATGATTGATGCATGTTCGATTTCATTTCAATGGCGAAATGGATTGATTTGTTAATAGGATAGACATATACCTATTAGTCGTGTATAGTCTTAGTTGAGAATCGATCTTAATGCTTGTTGTTTACTCTGGTTCTCATGGACTCATAGTGAACAAGGGTTAATCATCCTAGATATAGGCTTTTAACAAAGTTTCTCTGGCTAACCTAATCTAATCGTTTGTATGCTAATAAGGATTACATGTTTTTAGTTGAAATAAGAGGTGAAAAAGGATTCTCTAAGTTCTCAACCTATCTTTACTTTTATTTATGCATTATAATTTATTTTATCAACTCCTTTTCTAATTTACGTTTGCTTGAATAGAATTAATTAAGCTATAGGTTAATATTTAGCTTTGGAAATTACCATGGTCCTTGTGGAGACTATCTTACTCGTCATTTTTATTACTTGAGTGACCCGTGCACTTGCGGTTAATAAAAGAGCGGTTAGTTTATGATTTAGCAAGTATATGATCACACCTAGGTGTGGGAAAAGTCTAGGTCCGCGAATTTGGCCCTTTTTATCAGATTTTGGAGGGCATTTGAAGGCACTTTTGATTTTTCTCAAACCAAAGTTCTAGAGATAAAATAAGAGAGGGAGATTTCTACTTGGAATAGAGGAAATTCAAGCGAGAATCAAGACCAAGGGAGGAAGTTCAAGTGAGAATCAAGACCAAAAGAAGAAGATTAAGCTTGGATTTTCTCCACTTTTGTTCATTCTTCTCCTATTTCTCTCTTGATTTGTAATTTGAAGGGTTTCATGATTTTAGGTGTTTTCCCTTCTTTTATGAAGTGTTGCTAAACTCTAATCGAGGGGCTCTCTAGGATCTTGCTATAAATTTGAATACTTTGTAATTTCTTTAGGTTTTTATCAATGAATTTGGTTTTGTTCTTCTATACCCATGCTTAATGTTTGCTCTTGATTGGCCACTAATTGCATGATCTTAGTGTTTTCAAATGAACTAGACATAAGGATTTGGGAATATGGACATGGTATGGTAGATGTATATTCAATTACATTCAAGTGGTTTAAGTATGTTGATTAGCTAATAGGATGAACAC
Source organism: Ormosia emarginata (assembly GCA_029884605.1). Classification (NCBI taxonomy): domain Eukaryota; kingdom Viridiplantae; phylum Streptophyta; class Magnoliopsida; order Fabales; family Fabaceae; genus Ormosia; species Ormosia emarginata. Next base: position 3,723,555 of record JAQQTP010000056.1, on the reverse strand, counting down.
GTACCCCTTAGCCATGCATAACAAATGTTTGAAACCTTGTCTTAATGAGTTATTCTTATGCTAACTCATGTGGACACATATTGGATTAGATAAGTTTCATATGGGTAGTTGACCTAGACATAGGCTTTTATCTATAATTGGTTTTCTGCTAGCAAAATCAATCCTTTGGTAGATGCTTTTGAATTGAAAATATTCTTTGAAGTAGCAAGTGAATAGGGACCCCTAGGCATTAATCACTCTTATTTTTCTCTTGTGGACTTGGTTTTTGGTGCATCTTTTCTTGTTACTTTTAAGTTATTATTTTCATTAAAAACCACTTTTATATTTTGAATACTTAGATAAGAACTTTGTGGAAATTGGTTAGGTATTAGCACCTTTCTAGTTGTCAATCCATTGGGACACAATACTTTAACTCTCATTATATTACTTGTTTGACCCATGCACTTACAGATCCAAACAAGTTTTTGGTGCCATAACCGGGGATTAAGTTTAGATTTGGTGCTACTTCTTATATAGATTCACAATTTTTAATTCATGTTTTGTTTGTTTGTTTTGTTTTTTAAGTACTTGGCTCTTGTATGTGAAGAACTTAAAGTATATCTCGATTTTCTTATGATCCTGGGATTAAGAAGACCTTTCGAAGATTACTAAGAGAATAAGTGCAAGGACAGACACTCAATTTTAATAGCAATTCTAAGATAGCGGAAGAAAAAAATACTGAAAAACTCTTGAGGGAGTATGCCACTCCAAATGCTCAAGATATCCGACCTAGCATCTAAAGGCTAGTTGTACAAGCTTAGACTTTTAAGATCAAGTCCTCCTTTATCCAGACAGTCTACTTTGCAGTTTGCATATTTACCTCATGAAGATCCCAATGCTCATCTAGCCAATTTTCTGGAGATCTGTGATACATTTAAGCACCAGGGGATGACTAATGATACAACTTGCTTGAGGATCTTTTCTTTCTCTTTGAGGGATAAGGCCAAGGCCTAACTTCAATCCTTTCCTGAGCATTCCAGCACTACTTAGGATGAACTTGCACATAAGTTTTTGGACTGATTCTTCCCTCCTATGAAGTCAATGAAGTACAAAAATGATATCGTCCGTCAAGTAGTTTGAGGGAGAAACTTTATATGAGGCATGAGAGCGATTTAAGGAGATGTTGAGGAAGTGCCTCTATCATGGTATAGCAAAATGAATGTTGGTACATACTTTCTATAATAGTCTGACAAAATCTATTCGATCTATAATTGATGTAGCAGCTAGAAGGGCTCTCATGAGCAAAACTGTAGACACGACCTATAACCTTTTGGAGGAAATGACTATTGTTTGGATCCATAAGTGCAAGGGTCGACAAGTAATATAATGAGAGTTAAAGTATCATGTTCCAAGGGGTTGACAACTAGAAAGGTGCTAATACCTAACCAATTTCCACAAAGTTCTTATCCAAGCAATCAAAATATAAGAGTGATTTTTAATGAATACAACAACTTAAAAGAAACAAGAAAAGATGCACCAAAAACCAAGTTCACAAGAGAAAGATAAGAGTGATTAATGCCTAGGAGTCCCTATTCACTTGCTACTTCAATGAATTTTGCAATTCAAAAGTATCTACCAAGGATTGATTTTGCTAGTAGTAAACTAATTATAGATAAAAGCCTATGTTTATGTCAATTACCCATGTGAAACTTATCTAATCCACTATGTGTCCATGTGAGTTAGCATAAGAATCACTCATTAAGACAATGTTTCAAACACTTGCTATGCATGACCAAGGGTATGTGTCCATCCCATTAGCTAGCTAATCAACACACCTAAACCATTTGAATGTAATTAAACATACATCAACCATACCATATCCATATTCTCAAATCCCTATGTCTAGTTTGAAACACTAAAATCATGCAATTGATGGACAATCAAGAGCAAGCATTAAACATGCATGGGTATAGAAGAACAAAACTAAATTCATTGATAGAAACCCAAAGAAATTACAAAATATTCAAATTCATAGCAAGATCCTAGAGAACCCTTAGATTAGAGTTAGTTACACATCATACAAGAAAGGAAAAACATCTAAAATCATGAAACCCATTAAATTACAAATCAAGATAGAAAAAAGGGAAGAATGAACAAAAGTGGAGAAAATCCATGCTTGATCTTCCTCCCTTAGTCTTGATTCTAAACTTGAATCTCCTCTATTCCAAGTAGAAATCTTCTCCTCTCCCTTTCTTTATGGAACTTGTTTTTAGAAAAATCAAAAGTCCCCCAAATGCTCTCCAAAATCAGATAAAAAGGGCCAAATTTGTGGACCTAGGCTTTTCCCACTCCTAGGCACAACTTTTCCATGCGTAAACGCAGCGTGACCACGCCTAGGCACGAGTTTCTGTGTTTGGCTTCTTCCTGAAAACTAAGATTGTCATGCCTAGGCGTGGCTTATCAAATAATCCTTTTTTCATGCTTTCCTCCATATTTAAGTTTCTTTTCACTTTTTTTATCTCTTCCAAGACCTTCTCATCTTAAATACATGCATCAAAACATTGATAAAATTTATGAAGCTAGGATCCATCTAAATCATGCATGAATTGAACTTTTGGACTTGAAAACTTAAGATTAACATACACCTAAACATTTAAATTCAAGTGAAATAACTTCATTTCCTGGAGTTATCAGCTACTAACAACTATCAGTGGCCAGTAGAGATGGTTACTCCTAAGAGAGTGACAGCCAGTACACATGAAGTTGATGCTCTCACATCACTTTTGGCTCAAATGATAACATTCTACAAGAAGTTTGACACCATAACTGTCAATTTAGTGGCAAGTGGAGCCAATAATTTTGCTGAGATTTGTAATCATTGTGGGGACTTTCACTCTACTGCGAATTGCATAGCTAGCCCGGAGAATGTGCAATATGCTAGTCAGTTCCACCAACCTAGTCACAACAATGCTTTTGGAAACACTTATAATTCTAGTTGGCGGAACAATCCTAATTTCTCTTGGGGTGGAAATTCTCAAGGTTTTTCTTCTTCTCAGCCTAAAGAAGCACCTTGTGCTCCTCTCAATTTTCAACAATAGAGCTCTCGTCATGCCAAAATTTCAACTTCATCTTCCAACTTGGAGAATATGTTTACTTAATTCATGACTAGCCAACAAGACTATATGACTAAAACTGATTCAAGTCTTGCCTCCCACGATACTTTGATGCAAAGCCAAACAGCTTCCTTGAGAAATCTTGAGACTCAAGTTAGCTAACTTGCCCAAGCTTTAAACAATAGGCCCATACGGAGTTTTCCAAGCGACAACATCAACAATCCTAAGGGTGCCTATAATGAGCATTGTAAGGCTATATTATTTGAGGAGTGGGAAGAAAATTGAAGGGAATTCCAAGACTAAGCTACTTGAAGAAGAAGTTGAGGTTGCAAAAGATGAGGTGGTTGTGAACAATGAGGTTGAAAAGAATGGGGAAATTGCAAAGACGAAGGTTGAGGACAAGAAGAAAGAAGACAAGCTTTATACATTTCCTCAATCTTTCTCCAACTGGCTAGCTAAACAAAAATTTGATGCTTAATTTCAAAAGTTTTTGGAGATTTTCAAGAAACTTCGCATTAACATACTATTTGTTAAGGCTTTAGAACAAATGCCTAGTTATGTGAAGTTTATGAAGGATATCTTGTACAAGAAGAGAAGACTTGGGGATTATGAGACTGTAGCTCTCAAAGAGGAATATAGTGCTATCTTATAAAATAAGCTACCTCCTAAGTTGAAAGACCCACGAAGCTGCACAATTCCATGCATCATTGGTAATCAATTCTTTCGTAAAGCTGTGTGACCTAGGGGCAAGCATAAACTTGATGCCCTTATCTATCTTCCAATAACTATGGTTGGGAGGTGACGCTAACTTCAGTTACTATACAATTAGCTAACCGTTCCCTCACTTATCCTAATGGAGTCATAGAGGATGTCTTGGTCAAGGTAAATAAGTTTATTTTTTAAGTTGATTTCATTATCTTAGACATGGAGGAGGATAGTAATGTACCATTGATTCTTGGGAGACTTTTTCTAGACACCAGTAATGTTACCTAAGTGGCTTCAGTACTCAAGAGGGGGGGTGAATTGAGTATTTAAGAACTTTTCATAAACACTTATAAAAGCAAATTTCTTCGAAACTAAATATTAAACAAATATGAGAATAAGGAAGATAATAGAAAGCTTTAAACACAACAAATAAATAGGTAAGTAATATTAAATAAATTACTAAAAATAAAAAGACAAAGGAGAGAAGAGCAGACACGATATTTATCCTGGTTCGACCACCAACTACTTGTGGCCTACGTCTAGTCCCCGAAACACAGTTTGAGATTTTTTACTATTCAATACAAGCTTAAAACAGGAGCTTGCAACCTTTACACAATAGGGATACCTCACCCTATTCACTAGAGGGATACCTCACCCCCTTTGAAGGATACCTCACCTTCTTTACAATAAGGGATATCTCACCTTTTTCACAAGAGGGATACCTTACCCCCTTTAAAGGATACTTTACCTTCTTTACAACAAGGGATACCTCACCTTTTTTATAGAAGTAGAAAATAGATGAAGAGAAACTCTCACAAAGAGCAAATATTACAAAATGAAGAACTAGGAAGCTCTCTTAGGATATCTCAAAGTTCTGGCGAAAAGAGCACAGGAAATAGTAAAAAATATGAAATACGAATCAAAGCATGAAAGAATTCTTTTAGATAGTTGTGTGTGTTTAAAAGATGACCCAAAAACATGTATTTATAGTGTTCTTGAGAAAATAGCTATTGGGTATCATTTAATATCACATTAAAGGCATAGAAAACTAGTCGTTATGTGTTTTTGGCCGTGTTTATTCGAATAACACATTTGGTATTCGAATAGATCCTCAAAAACATGTTCTGGAACGTTTTCTGGGTTGTGGTATTCGAATAACCCTTTAGGTATTCGAATAGATCTTTAAAAACATGTTTTGGAATGTTTTCTAGGGTGTGGTATTCGAATAACTATGTGGTTATTCGAATACACCACTCTGATTTTGAAATCTAACTTTAAATGGTCATAACTTCTTCATTTCTTATTTGTTTAAACCAAATGACCAGTCATTGGAAAGATATTTGAGTCTATTTTCAAATTAAATGATTTCAAAACAAAACTCAAATTATTTTAAAAGTTATGATCAAAAGAGTAACCAAAGGTCAGTTTTCCAAAACTCAAACTTGGCTATTTTTCATAAATTTGAACACCACCATAATTAGCCTTTCAAAACTTGTTTGTTGGGTATTTTAGCATGTGAAAACCATTTTTAAATATTTAAAAACATATTTGAGATATCCAGAAGACTTCATACAAACAGACCCTAAGTCCTATAAGTTATACCATTTAATCTTCCTTTGGACTTGGTCTTTGACATGATTTTGTTGTTATCAAAACCTTCACGAGATAAGCATGCACCTTCTCCTTGAGTTGAGCATAATTGAGATCTTTTCTTTCTTGATGCAATGCTCACTCTTGGTACTTGGACTATCCATCATCTTCATCATGTTTGTTATCATCAAAACTATTTTCCATGTCAGCTAGCCAATTACAAGTAAAACAATGATTAATGTGAAAAAAGGTGAACTTACTATGCAAGTCAATGATGAAAAGGTAACCTTTAATATTTACAAAGCCATGAGATTTTCAAATGATCATGAAGAATGCTTGCACATAGGTATGATTGATCAAGTAGTCAATAATGCATTTCATACTAGTTTTACTGATGATTTCCTTTGTAACACCCCAAAATTTATTTGTTTCATTATAAATATGGATTTTATAATATTTGTGAATTTTGAGATTTTTTTTAAATTTTTCTGAGAACGTGAAATATTTTAATATTATTCCTCGTTTTGCATGCAAATTGAACGGAGCCAGAAAAATGAGATATTTTTTCCGAGAACCTTGATCTATGGAAACATCGACAGGGGATGTTACTAAACCCGAGACTGGACACAGTTTATGAGGTTTCATATTTTTCGAGAAATTTTATCTGACAAAATAATAAATCGCTGTGTAATTTTATCCGATGGACAATTAATACAGACTTCTGTCAACTGTAACAATTGTCCATTGGATAATAGCATGAATTAAAAACCCTATCACATTATCCTAATGTAATCCACTTTATATCAAACCAAATCCATTTTTATTCAAATTTAATGTATTTTAATCAAAGCTTCTTTGAGAAGCTTTGACCACCAAAAGATAAGTATGCTCTTAGCTTGTTGGAGAAGCCTCTCCATCCCTTCTCTCTCTCCATTGCCGCGGCACCCATAGCCCAAAGGGAAGCAATTCTGCTTCCCACCCTTAACCAATTTTCACTTAAAAATATCATTTTCCTACAACACTTTCTCTCTCTTTAAGTTCTCTTCCATTTTCTTTCTTCCTTCTCTCTTCTTCTCCTTCTCCAGTTCTCTTCCATTTCTCTTCACTTTTCTCTTCATTAATACCATTTCTACACTCACCTCAACCTTCTCTAACTTTATATTTAGAAAATTTCTTCAAAATCCATCTTCACCTCCATTGTCTTCCAAGGCAAAGCTTCAAACTTTAAGGTCAAGTTTCTATTTTTCTTCTTTCTTTTTTTCATTTTCGTGTTCTATGGTTTCATTGGAGACCAAAGAACCATCTTTTACCAAGCTTAATATTGATTCTTTGTGTTGGAAAATTTTAGGGTTTTGGAAGCTCAAAACCGAAACCACCAAGGAGCACATAGGAAGCCATTTTCATGTTCTTCCTTTAGGTAAGAGGGAGATTTACCCACTTCTACCATTATTAGTGATGAGGAGACTTTGTGTGATTGTTTGATGGAGAAATCCATAATTGTATGCTTGCTTTAATTGATAATTTTACATATATATGTGTTCTTAATTGATGTTGATGATTTGATAATGATTTTGAATGCATTAGTGGTGTTGTAATGTTTGAAAATGTTAGAATGAATAAATGGAAAATTTGAGGGTTTCCTACAATAAGGTGAGGTCATGGTTTTGGTTTGAATTTTAGGGGATTGGAGTGACTTTGTGTGAGATAGAATTTGAGTGATTAGATATCAAGTAATGAATGTATAAAAAGGAAAGAAATTGGAACTTGAAGACCTAGGGAGGCCATGGTTTTAAAGAAAATTTTGAGGTTAAATGATGCCTTGGTGCATTTTTGGAAATTAAGAAATTAGGGATGTACATAATCCATTATGAAATGGAAGGATTTAAATTGAGTAATAACTCTTAAGAGAGCCACAGTTTCTAAGGGTTATTTAACCTAAATTTTTCATAATTGATCAAAGCTTAAGACTTTGAAAATGTGAATCCATAATATGGACTTGTAATAATTGATGAACCACATGTATTTAAATGTTGATGTTGAGAATTGGTTCTATGTTGTTGTGAGTTTCTATGTGGAACTAAGCATTTGATGAAATCATGACATGTTGATAATAAGAAATGAATATATGCCATTGTGGTATACTTTATGATAAATGTATCATTGATGAGCATACATGATGTACATTGCATCGTCATGCATATGTGTTGTCTATTGGACACTTTTGAAAAGGCGATGTATACCTAGGAGTTTAAATAACACTTATGTGCGGGTACAAGTAGACTAAGCGTAGGGCCATAGTGGTTGGCCCTGGGGGCGTCGGGGTGCGGGTGTCTCACAATAGACAGTGGTAGCTCCAGTGGAGCCGTGGGATAGACTGATGTAAACACACCGACGATCCGGACTGAGACGCTGTCCTATATCGCGATCAACTGTTAAGGTGCCATGTATAAGCCAATTGCGTAAATATTTTTATGAGATGAGCCCACTATTTTTAAGGCTAACTTGATACTGGCATAACTCCTTGATCATTCACTCTGAAAATGTTTATATCTAGCACCATTGGGTAGGAATTCGGTACCATTTGCATTGTGAACTGTGAGTATCATAATTCATTAAGCATGAGCATTTATAACCATGGAAGAATATCTGTTCTTATTACTACAATAATATTTTGATTACTTGAATTGTTGACTGTTGAAAATATTGATGTTGTCTGCCTATTATTGCGGATCCTTACTGTTATTTATTGTTCTTCTGCTTTTACTGTAAGTTTTAATTATTACTGTGATTGGATATTTGAACTGTATTGATATGTGGGTATCCAGCGCCGTTCTATTTTCTTACTACCGTATTGGTAATGAAAGCTGGGTGTCTCACCTCTTTTTGTATTTTTTGTATTTTTGTCGGCCTGTGTACTTCTGAGAAGACGTTCGTGAGGAAGAAAAGGAAACACCTGAGTTTCTGGGTTTCTGACCACACTACGACTAGAGTTTGTGGAGGATGTCATCGCACCCACGCCGATTTTTAGGGTACGTCAGGATGACCTTTCATGGGGGACCCGATTGTTGGCACATACATATGCAGACAAACCGATGCGTTTACCGCGGGGAGCTGACGGTGTCTTCAGCTTGGGGTTGCTATGACCCTCCTATTTTTGATTTCACTACTTTCGTCATTTTGGCGTTTTACCTACTCGTTAGGGTTATGTGGGCTGATATGTACTACACCCCACAAGAGGATTCTTTCCTCTCCACTACTCAGGCTTTTGCCTGAAATTCGATTGCTCCAATGGTAATTTCATCGAATGAAGAGGACCTTGAGGAGGACCTGGCTACAGTCCCTTCTCGTCAGTCTTAGGGACTGATACTGTCGGTGGCTACTGATGGCTAACCGTTTATCTTTTTGGGGAAGCCTGATATTTTGTTTTATTTAGTAGGTGTATATTTGTTGGTTCAAAAAAAAAGAAGAAAAAAATGCAATTTATTTAATCACGTGTTAAAAAAAAATGAACCGGGTCTTAATTAATCAACGTACTAATCATTTTCCGCAATTTATTTCATTTCTCTATATTATGGTATGACTTTCCTTCTTCGCGATATTAAGAAAAAGGGGCGTTACACTGTCTTGGTATCAGAGCCCCGATTTAAGTTTTCTTTTGGGTCATGTGGTTTTGGACTGTCTTGTTTGTGCTGTGTGATTATCTGTATTTGGTATTCCAAAAGGATACATCTGACTTTTCTTTGTATTTTGTATAGCTTGATTTGAGAGGAATTATGGCTCACAGAGGAGACATGATTGCCGCAATCGAAGCAATTCAGAAGATGGCTGAAGCTATGCTGCAACAAAACCAGCAAACGACTCAACAATAAGAGATGACTGCATAACAATTGGAGGCTACTACTGATGCCCTGAATCTGGCAAAATTTCGTCAGACTAACCCTCCACAATTTAAGGGAGAGTATGATCCTGAGAAGGCTACTCTGTGGATCAAAGAGTTAGAGAAGATATTCATGGGTATGAATTGTGCCGACAATAAGAAGGCGACATATGTTGCATTCATGCTGACTGGAGGCGTAGAGGATTGGTGGACCGGAGAGTAGAGGTTATTGGAGGCTGAAAATCGAGCAATTAATTGGGAATTGTTCAAAGAGAGATTCTTAAATAAATATTTCCCAGAAAGTGCTAGGCATGCTAAGGAAATAGAATTTCTTGGCTTGAGGCAAGGAAATATGATAGTAAGTGAATATGCTGCCAAATTTGAGAGTTTGTCCAAATTCTCAACCTACTTTTAACACCAACCAAACGAAGCATAGAAATATCGAAAGTTCGAGGAAGGTCTGAGACACAACGTGAAGAGAGCCGTCATAACTTTGAAGATTGCTTAGTTTCTGGAACTACTTGATACGTGTCGTTGGGTGGAAGACTTAGACCAGGCGCGTGATGCAAGAAACAAAAACTTTGGACCTTTTCGGTCTCAAAGAGGAGGAAGCAGTAATGCTAACCGTTACCAGAAGAAGCCTTATTCCAGACCACCTAGAAGTCAACAATAGAAACTGCAAGGGGGAAGTCGTGGAGGAAGTCCAGGCAGAACTGGTCAAACAACGACATCTACGCTGAGATACATGAAGTGCGGGAAGGAACACTACACGAGGGACTGCGCTATTAAAGGAGTGATCTGCTTCAGATGTAGGAAACCTGGACACGTTTCTCGTGAATGCAATCAACCTAAGGCAGAACCTTCCATCAATGCTGCTAGAACTGCTAAACCGCAGGCTGGAGGTCGAGTTTACACCCTGAGTGGTGCTGAAGCCTCTGAATCCGAAGATCTTATACAAGTGGAAGGTGTCATAGAAGGTAATCTTTTAACTATACTATATGACTCAGGTGCAACTCATTCTTTCATTTCCTACGACTGTGTGAAAAGACTTAGTTTACCTGTGTCTTCTTTACCTTTTGATTTGACTATTTCAACTCCTACTGCTAAACCTATTGTCACTATCAAAGTCTGTTTAGATTGTCCATTGATTGTAAAGGTCGAATCTTTTTTGTTGATTTGATCTATTTGCCATTATCTCCATTAGATGTGATCTTAGGAATTGATTGGTTATCTTCTAATCATGTCCTGTTAGATTGTTCTAGAAAAATCATAGTTTTCCCTTTGGATGAGAATTTTAGATTTTTGATGGCCAACGAAGTGAAAGCTTTCTTGAAAGAAGGAGCTCGGGGATACATGTTGTTGTCTTCTTGGAAAGTAAAAAATGAGATAGATGTGGATGCAATCTTGGTGGTTCGAGAGTTTCCTGAAGTCTTTCTTAAAGATGTACCTGGTTTACCACCGGAGTGGGAGATCGAATTTGCCATTGATCTTGTACCTGGAGCTGGTCCTATTTCCATAGCGCCTTACCAAATGTCACCTGCAGAGCTAGTTGAGCTTAAGAAGCAACTGGAAGAACTTTTGGAGAAGCAATTTGTGAGACCCAGTGTATCACCTTGGGGAGCACCGGTATTGCTAGTTTAGAAGAAATACGGTACTTCGAGATTGTGCGTGGATTATCGTCAGCTAAACAAGGTCACAATCAAGAACAAGTATCTATTGCCAAGGATAGACGACCTAATGGACTAACTGAAAAGAGCGGCGGTGTTTTCTAAGATCGATTTGCGATCGGGCTACCATCAGATCAGAGTAAAAGTGGAAGACATTCCTAAAACGACTTTTTGTACTCGTTATGGACATTACGAGTACCTGGTGATGCCTTTTGGTGTGACTAATGCACCTGCTATTTTCATGGATGATATGAATAGAATCTTCCATCCTTATTTGGACAGATTCATCATTGTCTTCATCAACGATATCTTGATCTATTCAAAAAATCAAGTGGATCATGCCGAGCATCTTAGTATAGTTCTTTAGATTTTGAAGGAGAAAGAGTTGTATACCAAATTATCAAAATATGAGTTTTGGTTGAACGAGGTTAAATTTTTAGCCCATGTGATTTTGAAGGAAGGAATTGCTGTAGGCCCATCGAAAGTGGAAGCTGTTTTGCAATGGGAAAGACCAAAGACGGTGACCGAAATTCGAAGCTTTGTTGGATTAGCGGGATATTACCGAAGATTTATTGAAAGGTTCTCTAAGATTGCCGAACCTCTCACTCAACTCACGAGGAAGAATCATGCTTTTGAATGGACGGATGCTTGCGAGGGAAGTTTTCAAGAGTTGAAAAGGAGACTAACTACTTTACCAGTGTTAGTTCTACCTGATACAAATGAACCATTCGAAGTATACTGTGACGCTTCATATCACGGATTGGGTTGTGTCCTTATGCAAGGCAGAAAAGTGGTGGCTTATGCCTCGAGACAATTGCGAGTGCATGAGAAGAACTACCTAACGCATGACTTAGAGTTAGTTGCTGTTGTATTTGCCTTGAAGATATAGAGACATTATCTTTATGGAGCAACATTCAACATCTTCAGTGATCATAAGAGCTTGAAGTATTTGTATGATAAAAAAGAGTTGAACATGAGACAATGAAGATGGTTAGAATTCCTAAAAGACTACGATTTCCAACTTCAGTATCACCCTGGAAGGCCAATGTTGTAGCTGATGCGTTAAGTAGGAAAACAATCAGCGTTTCTGCCATGATGATTAGGGAGAAAGATTTAATAGAACAATTCAGAGACGTATGGTCTTTTGTGGAATTAATGCCGGGCAAAATCTATATGAACATGGTCACCATCTCGAGTGATTTGATGGATGACATCCGAGAAAAGCAGAAGGTTAACAAATTCTTGCAAGAGGAAAGAAAGTTGATGAACCAGGGCAGTGTATCAACATTAGAGGAAGGAAACAAAGGAATTTTGAGATTCCAAGGTAGAGTCTATGTACCTAAAGATGAAAAGCTCAGGAAATATATACTTGAACATGCCCATACCAGCAAGGTGAGTATGCATCCTGGAATGACCAAAATGTACCAAGATTTGAAGAAGTTATTTTGGTAGCATGACATGAAAAGAGATATTGCTAGATGCGTATCTTCCTGTTTGGTTTGTCAGAAGACAAAGATTGAACATCAAAGATCGTCAGGATTGTTGCAACCCTTGACTATTCCCGAATGGAAATGGGATAGTATTACCATGGACTTTGTTGCCGAATTCCCAAAGACCAGAAGAGGATATGATTTAATATGGGTAATTGTGGATCGACTTACAAAGTCAGCACACTTTTTGCCGATCAACATAAGATATCCATTAGAGAAGTTAACTTAGTTGTACATTGGTGAAATCGTCAGACTACATGGTGTGCCTACAAGTATCATTTCTGACAGAGATCCAAGATTTACTTCAAAATTTTGGTAAAGTCTTCAAGGAGCAATGGGGACAAAGCTACGCCTGAGTTTTGCTTACCATCCTTAGACGGACGACCAATCAGAAAGAACAATTCAATCAATGGAAGATTTACTGTGAGCTTGTGCCATAGAGCAGACTGGAAGTTGGGATGAAATTTTACCATTAGTAGAGTTCACCTATAACAACAGTTACCATTCAAGCATAGGGATGGCTCCCTATGAGGCTTTGTATGGACGAAGGTGCAGAATACCTTTATGTTGGTATCAAGATGGAGAGCGACTTACAGTCGGACCTAATCTTATTTAGCAGACAACCGAGAAGGTTAAGATGATTCAAGAAAAAATGAGAACGACTCAGAGTTGGCAATAGAGTTATGCGGATAAAAGAAGAAAACCTCTTGAGTTTAAGGAAGGAGAGCATGTGTTCTTGAAAGTCACGCCTACAACTGAGGTCGGTCAGGTTCTCAAATCTAGAAAGCTCACTCCAAAATTTCTTGGACCTTACCAAATTCTTCGTCGGGTAGGTCCCGTTACTTATCAAATAGCTTTACCACTTTTTCTTTCAAATCTCCACAATGTTTTTCATGTGACACAACTTCGAAAATGCATTCCCAGTCCTGATCATGTCATAGCACCCAATTAAGTACAATTAAAGGAAAACTTAACTTATGAAACAACTCTTGTAAGAATTGAGGATAGGAGAATGAAGCAACTCAAAGGGAAAAACATTTCATTGATGAAAGTGATCTGGAACGAAATAACCGGAGATATGACGTGGGAGCTGGAGGACAAGATGAAGGAGCAATACCCAGAACTATTTTAAGGTACAAAAATTTTGAGGACGAAATTCTTATTTGATGGGGAGAGTTGTCACATCCCCAAAATTTATTTGTTTTATTATAAATATGAATTTTATAATATTTGTGATTTTTGACAATTTTTCTAGATTTTTTTGAGAATGCGGAATATTTTAATATTATTCCTCGTTTTGCATGCAAACTGAACGGAGCTGGAAAAATGAGATATTTTTTCCGAGAACCTTGATCTGTGGAAACGTCGACAGGGGATCTTACTAAACTCGAGACTGGACACAGTTTATGTGGTTTCACATTTTTTGAGAAATTTTATCCGACAAAACAATAAATCGCTGTGTAATTTTATCCAATGGACAATTAATACTGACCTCTGTCAACTGTAACAATTGTCTATTAGATAATAACATGAATTAAAAACCCTATCACATTATCCTAATGTAATTCACTTTATGTCAAATCAAATCCATTTTTATTCAAATTTAATATATTTTAGTCAAAGCTTCTTTGAGAAGCTTTGACCACCAAAAGACAAGTATGCCCTTAGCTTATTAGAGAAGCCTCTTCACCCCTTCTCTCTCTCCATTGCCGCGGCACCCATAGCCCAAAGGGAAGCAATTCTGCTTCCCACCCTTAACCAATTTTCACTTAAAAATATCATTTTCCTACAACACTTTCTCTCTCTTTAAGTTCTCTTCCATTTTCTCTCTTCCTTCTCTCTTCTTCTCTTTCTCCAGTTCTCTTCCATTTCTCTTCACTTTTCTCTTCATTAATACCATTTCTACACTCACCTCAACCTCCTCTACACTTTATATTTAGAAAATTTCTTCAAAATCCATCTTCACTTCCATTGTCTTCCAAGGCAAAGCTTCAAACTTTAAGGTCAAGTTTCTATTTTTCTTCTTTTTTATTTCATTTTCGTGTTCTATGGTTTCATTGGAGAGACCAAAGAACCATCTTTTACCAAGCTTAATATTGATTCTTTGTGTTGGAAAATTTTAGATTTTGGAAGCTCAAAACCGAAACCACCAAGGAGCACATAGGAAGCCATTTTCGTGTTCTTCCTTTAGGTAAGAGGGAGATTTACCCACTTCTACCATTATTGGTGGTGAGGAGACTTTGTGTGATTGTTTGATGGAGAAATCCATAATTGTATGCTTGCTTTAATTGATAATTTTACATATATATGTGTTCTTAATTGATGTTGATGATTTGATAATGAATTTGAATGCATTAGTGGTGTTGTAATATTTGAAAATGTTAGAATGAATAAACGGAAAATTGGAGGGTTTCCTACAATAAGGTGAGGTCACAGTTTTGGATTGAATTTTAGGAGATTGGAATGACTTTGTGTGAGATAGAATTTGAATGATTAGATATCAAGTAATGAATGTATAAAATGGAAAGAAATTAGAACTTGAAGACCTAGCGAGGCCACGATTTTAGAGAAAATTTTGAGGTTAAATGACGCCTTGGTGCATTTTTGGAAATTAAGAAATTAGGGATATACATAATCCATAATGAGATGGAAGGATTTAAATTGAGTAATAACTCTTAAGAGAGCCACGGTTTCTAAGCGTTATTTAACCTAAATTTTTCATAATTGATCAAAGCTTAAGACTTTGGAAATGTGAATCCATAATATGGACTTGTAATAATTGATGAACCACATGTGTTTAAATGTTGATGTTGAGAATTAGTTCTATGTTGTTGTGAGTTTCTATGTGGAACTAAGCATTTGATGAAATCATGACATGTTGATAATGAGAAATGAATATATGTCATTGTGGTATACTTTATAATAAATGTATCATTGATGAACATACATGATGTACATTGCATCATCATGTATATAAGTTGTTCGTTAGACACTGTTGAAAAGGCAATGTATGCCTAGGAGTTTGAATAACACCTATGTGCGGGTGTGAGTAGACTAAGCGTAGGGTCATAGTGGTTGGCCCTGGGGGCGTCGGGGTGCGGGTGTCTCACAATAGACAGTGGTAGCTCCACTGGGGCCGTGGGATAGACTGATGCAAACACACCGACGATCCGGACTGAGACGCTGTCCTATATCGCGATCAACTGTTGAGGTGCCATGTATAAGCCAATTGTGCAAATATTTTTATGAGATGAGCACACTATTTTTAAGGCTAACGAGATACTCGCATAACTCCTTGATCATTCACTCTGAAAATGTTTATGTCTAGCTCCATGGAGTAGGAATTTGGTACCATTTGCATTGTGAACTGTCAGTCTCATAATTCATTAAGCATGAGCATTTATAACTATGGAAGAATATCTGTTGTTATTATTGCAATAATATTCTGATTACTTGAACTATTGACTGTTGGAAAAATTGATGTTGTCTGCCTGATATTGCAGATCCTTACTGTTATTTATTGTTGTTATGCTTTTATTGCAAGTTTTAATTATTACTATGATTGGATATTTGAACTGTATTGATATGTGGGTGTCCTGCGCCGTTCTAGTTTCTTGCTACTGTATTGGTAACGAAAGCTAGGTGTCTCACCTCTTTCTGTATTTTCTGTATTTTTGTCGGCATGTGTACTTCTGAGAAGACGTTCGTGAGGAAGAAAAGGAAACACCTGAGTTTCCAGGTTTCTGGCCACACTACGACTAGAGTTTGCGAAGGATATCATTGCGCCCATGCCGATTTTTAGGATACGTGATGCGTGCGGATGTAGTGATTAAAATTAAGATAAAAATCAGTTGTCAGGCCCACCAGAAAATAAAAACCTTACAACTAGTTGTAGTTAGTAAGGGTCGATCCACAGAGAACCAATTCAATTAACACTATTAAACAATTCCCAATTTAGACTCTGATTAACAATAAACAGTAAAAGGGGGGTTTTGGAAGTTTGCCCCTTATCATTTGCTTCTTTGGGTGGTTCATCCTTCTCTTGAATGATTGGTGGAAGAGAGGTAGGCTCATCCATCATCTTTCCGCTTCTCAATGTGAC
The DNA here is from genome assembly GCA_029884605.1 of Ormosia emarginata. Classification (NCBI taxonomy): domain Eukaryota; kingdom Viridiplantae; phylum Streptophyta; class Magnoliopsida; order Fabales; family Fabaceae; genus Ormosia; species Ormosia emarginata. The sequence goes on along the minus strand of JAQQTP010000056.1, from coordinate 3,707,032 downwards.
AGCACTAGCATTTTCCCTCGGATTCACTTCATTTGTGAGGGTAGTTTCCATGAAGCTTGGCTTTGAAACTTGTTGAATTCTCAGTGGACAACTGTCCTATCCGATTCTGCAAGTTATTGATTGCGATCCTTGTTTCTTGTTTGAAACTTTGTATAGTTGCATTTGTTTCTTGTTGAACCGCAAATTATTAGTGGCCATTTGTTTTACTAGCTCCTCTAATGAAGGCTCAGATTGCTTAGGAGCTTGAACTTGCTCTTGTCTCGAGGGAAAGGTACTTGCCTTTGTTGGAATCCTCGGAGGTCCATAAGCCGGAGGTTGATTTTGAGGTTGCTTTGCATAGCTGAAATTTGGATGATCCCTCCAACCCTGATTATATGTGTTTGAGTAGGGGTTGTAATTTTTTGAAAGTCCAAAGATATCCCCCCTCGCTCTTACCTCCTCCTTTGTGTCTTCTTGGAGAGTGGGACACATATCGGTGGGATGTCCAGATGAACAACAGATCCCACAAGCATGAACTCGGTGCTTTACCCGAATCCATTAACCGCCGAACCATAGCAATCAATTGAGTCATTTGTTTGGCCGTATCTTGGTTGTCTCTACTTCTTTCACTCGCTCTTACTCCAGGTGTCATTTCTAGAGTAGAATTGTTGAGTATTGGCAGCCATTCTTGAGATCAAGTTTCTAGCTTCTTGAGGAGTTTTATCAATCAATGCTCCTCCGCTAGCAAAAGATCAATCATGTTGCGATCCATCACTTGTAAGCCTTCATAGAAATACTTGAATTAAAAGTCGCTCACTTATTTGATGATGAGGGCACTGAAACATAGCTTCTTAAATCTCTCCCAAAGAGTCATGGAGTGATTCCCCATGCCTTTGTTGAATACCACGATTTCTTTTCTCGATTGTTGCAGCTTTTGAGGCGGGGAAGTATCCTCGTCTAGAAAAGTTCGGGCCATGTCCCGCCATGATTGGATGGATCCGGGTGGCAAGTAGTAAAGCCACTCCTTAGCTGAGTCTTTCAATGAGAATGGAAAAGCTCTCAACTTGACTTGCTCTACATGAATTCCTGCAGGTTTCATGCTAGAACATACCACATGGATATCCTTCAAGTGCTTGTTGGGGTCCTCTCCGAGTAATCCATTGAAAGATGGCAAGAGATAGATTAAACCGGATTTCAATTCAAATGCCTCTTCATTTTCAAGAATGTCTATGCAAAGAGGTTGTTGATCTAGATCTGGAGCACCCAATGCCCTTAAAGTGTTTTCTGCCATTGTCACTTCTTCAGATATTTTAGATGGCTCAAATGTCTCTGAACTTGATAGATCAATGTAACGGCGACTTCAATGTCACAGGTGTGAGTTGGAAGTTAGCCTGATGGAAGGGAAATTGAGGATGTGAAGTGAGTTGATCAATATAGTTCCTCAAATTTAGCAATCCTTCGTCTACTCCTTCAAGGGACATCAACACCTACAAAACACTCGAAAGAAAGATTAAAAATAAAATAAAATAAAATAAAATAAAATAAAATAAAAACAGAATAAAAATAGGAAATAAATTAATAGTGTAATTGAAAAAATTGGTTCCCAAGAACGGTGCCAAAATTCGATGCGTGCGGATGTAGTGATTAAAATTAAGATAAAAATCAGTTGTCGTGCCCACCAGAAAATAAAAACCTTACAACTAGTTGTAGTTAGTAAAGGTCGATCCACGAGAACCAATTCAATTAACACTATTAAACAATTCCCAATTTAGACTCTGATTAACAATAAACAAGAAAAGGGGGGTTTTGGAGTTTTGATGAACAATGAACGAATGCTTCAAAGATAACAATAAACAAACTGAAATCAACAATATAAGAAAATTGGTTAAGAGATTGAATCCACCACTAGATTTATATGATAATGTAAATCCACATATCCTTTTTATTCCAACATGCTCAATTATGTTTTTATGCAATTGTGAGAGTAAATCTCTGTTTTCCTTACGTGTTGGTCAATTTAGCAACCGCTCAAATCAACTCATAATCACTGATTAGTCATAAAGCAACCGCTCTTACAACTATTCAACAATTGCATTAAGATTTAGAAAATCAATTACACTAAGGTCTAATCACACACCGGGATTAAATTACTTAGAACATATATTTCTCTAGATCTAATACCGCAACCGCAAGCATAATAAACCCGATCTACCACTTTTATAACTGCAAATAGCACAAAGATAATTATACCCACATGAACATCATACATCCCACTAGATCTACTACCGCAACCGCAAGCATAATAAACCTAGATCTACTACTTTGAAAGTAGGAACAAGTACAAAAACCTTCATACCAACAATAGATTCAGAAATATATGAATAAAAACATAACTGTGTTGAAATAATCAAATATGCAAAGTTTACAACATTAATACTAGCGGTTTCATCACCCCCTTAACCAAGGGAGGTTTAGTTACACATAGCTAGAAAGAAATCACAAGAAAAACTATGAAGAAACAAGAAGAAACTATGAAGAAACAAGAAACTAAGAGAGAAAATGAAGGAGAGTTACATCTTGTTCATGATAAATGGTGCCTTTTATAGAAGTCTAAGGTAACAAAATGACAAAGGGAAGTGGGTGGATGAGTGGGTGAGTGAGTGGAGTGTTTGAGTGGATGGATTAGTGGGTTGGTTTAGTGGATTGGTTTAGTGGATGAGTGAGTGGAATGGTTGAGTGGTTGAATTAGTGAAAAATGCCAAAGGACTTTTGGTGAGTGGGAAATTATGGACATGAATGGGTGAGTGGATGGATTAGTGGATGAGTGGGTGGAGTGGTTAAGTGGTTGGATTAGTGTATGAGTGGATGAATGGGTGAGTTAGTGGATGAGTGGATGAGTGGATGAGTGGATTAGTGGATGGATGAGTGGATTAGTGGATGGATGAGTGGGTGGTTGAGGACGAAAATTTCGTGTCTGACTTGAAAGCCAAAAACGACCCACTATACTTCAGAACCACGAAAAGTGTTCTTCATGAAAGTTGTAGATCCTTGTCTTGGCTATAAAATGGATAGCTGGTTTGTCCAATTTGGCTTCCTTAAGCCCAAGATATGTCCCAAATACCGTAGGTTGCTCAAACCCAACTTCAGCACCTCTGTTCCGACTTGCAAGCTCAAAATGACCTACTAGACTTCTTTCTCTGAAAATGTGTTCTTCATGAAAGTTGTTTATTTGGATCTTGACTATCCACTGTCCAAATTTCAGCCCATCTCCATTATTACATCTTGAGATATGATTTTATGAGTGCACACTGTTCGGATTCTACTAACAGAACCCGTATTCTGACTTCCATGTAAACTTAGGTCCCTTAGACATCTGAATCGGACTTCGAGCTCTTCATCAAAGTTGTAGAGCTTCCTCTTAGCTTTCCTACAAGATAAAATTCATGATTTTCAGATATCAAGAACTCAAGTTATGACCAAAATACAGAAACAGTGTAAAATCTCAATAATGTTGAAAATATTCAATTAGGACCAATTTGAGCTCAAACTCACAAAATCATGTCAAACTCAATCAATTAAGAATATGGAGAGTGTAAATGACTAAATATAAGGGTTTCTTAATGAAGAAAATATGTGTTTATCAATACGTCAAGATGACCTTTCATGGGGGACCTAATTGCTGGCACATACATGTGTAGACAGATCGATGCGTTTACCGCGGGGAGCTGATGGTGTCTTTAGTTTGGGGTCGCCATGACCCTCCTATTTTCGATTTAACTGCTTTCATCATTTTGGAGTTTTACCTACCCGTTAGGGATATGTGGGCTAATATGTACTACACCCCACAAGAGGATTCTATCTTTTCTACTGCTTGGGCTTCTGCCCAAAATTCGGTCACTCCGATGGTAATTTCATCGGATGAAGAGGACCTTGAGGAGGACCCGGCTACGGTCCCTTCTCATCAGTCTTAGGGGCTGATACTGTCGATGACTACTGATGGCTAACCGTTTATCTTTTTGGGGAAGCCTGATATTTTGCCGTATTTAATATGTGTATATTTGTATCAATTTGGGTGGGTACATCTTTTGCTTTTGTATAATTTATGTTGTAATTAAACAGGCTGACATATATAATATATATATATATTGTGAATGTATGATTTTCAATTCTGCATCGATTTTATTGTATCTGTAATTATTATTATCTCTTTATTGTTGGCTCAAAAAAAAAATAAAAAAATGAAATTTATTTAATCACGTGTTAAAAAAAAATGAACCAGGTCTTAATTAATCAACGTACTAATCATTTTTCACAATTTATTTCGTTTCTCTATATTATGGTATGACGTTCCTTCTTCGCGGTATTAAGAAAAAAATGGGCGTTACACCCTTACTTTATCTTTGACATCTATATGTGAGCATATAGATAGGGATGATGTTATTGAATATATTAAGCTACTTGACTCCTTTGCTAAGTTTTTCAGGAATCCATGCTTTGAACCATTGAACATATCTGACAAGCCCATTTTTCAACCCTCTATAGTCGCTCCACCCAAGTTGGAGCTCAAGCCATTGCTCGATCACTTACGGTATTCATACTTGGGGGAATCTTCTAGATTACCGGTTATCATTTCTTTACTTTTGTCAGAGGAGCAGGAATCCAAATTATTGAGAGTGCTTAGGGAGTACAAAAAGGCTTTGGGATAGACTATTGTAGACATCAGAGGCATTAGCCATACTATTTACATGCACAAAATCTTATTGGAAGCTAATCACAAGCCAACCATTGAACATCAAAGGTGTCTCAACCCCATCATGAAGGAAGTGATCAAGAAGGAGATCATCAAATGGCCAGATGTGTAACACCCTAACCCTAAATACTGTAGTATAACCTACATATACTAAGTAAATGGAATTAGTATGTCACTTTCTAATTTTAGCATAATAAACAACCTATTCAATATCTATTTAACGAATAAATATATAGAGCCTTCAAGAAAGCAAGAGAGCAAGATATTTTACACCTCTGGAAACTTGCTCTTTACTAGAAATCTATCTGATATGTCTGAGATTACAAATCTTTACAAAACTAATTACATAAATAAATCTTCATCTCCTTGCCCTGCGCTTGCTTGAATCCTCATCTGGATTTATCATGGAAACATAAAAAGATTAGGGTGAGAATTAATAATTCTCAACAGTAAGTCTGAAATCGTAACATCATGGTAAATCCATCTGTTTTGGGGTAAAACATAAATTATACTTAATCATTTGGAAAGGTGTGCTAGCCATAGCAACCATCACCCAAGAGGGGGGTGAATTGGGTGATTACAAATTTTAAAACACCTTTGAGAAATTAAGCATTTTGAATAACTCAATTAATAAATGCAGCGGAATAAGTTTAACAAAGGTGTAACTATTAGAGATTTCACAAATACTACTTCAGCTATAGGATAAATCAAGTAAATAAGTTAGATATCAAATTCAACTCAAGTATATATAATTAAGGCACAATTGTAAAGAGATAGACTTGAGAAGATCAAACATAAGATTTATCCTAGTTCAGCCACTAATCCACTTGTGGCCTACATCCAGTCCTCAAGCAATCACTCAAGATTTTCCACTATATCTTCAAGTTTCAACAAGTGTTTGACAACATTTACAAACTTGAGCACTCAACCCCTTGGGATGCCTCACCCTTGAGCTTGAGCCTTTTCAAACAAAGAGATGCCTCACCATTTACAATTTGGAGGGATACCTCACCCTCTTTACCAACAAGGGATACCTCACCCTTATAACTTTGAGGGACACCTCACCCTCTTTATAAACAAGGGATACCTCACCCTTTTCTCTAGAGGAATACCTTACCCTCTTACAATGATTTCAAGATGAAGAGAAAGATTAGAAACTCTCACAAGAGTAGATATACAACTTGAAGAACAAAATATGGATGATAAGAAACTCTCTCAAGAGTGGATAATATAACTTGAAGCTCTATGGGTATCAATGATTCACACTTTAAAGCTCAAAATATGATTTTGATGATTCAAGGATCAAGTATAGTGTTCTTGTGTTTCTTAGGATGTAAATGCAAATATGACTTATAATATCATAAAATAGCTTATATAAATGATTTTTTATGAAAACTCCATTTATAATTGTTAGAAACATTTCGACACTTGATAATCAATTACACACTTCAATCGATTACATGTAGTAATGATTACGGGACTTGTGTAATCAATTACAACATTTCTGGTTTTGAAAACTGACTTTAAAAGGTCATAACTACTTTATTTTTTATCCGATTAAAGTAAATGACCAATCATTGGAAAAAACTTTAAGTCTATTTTCAAATGAAACAAGTTTCACAACAAAAATCAAAGTGTTTTGAGAGTTATGATCAAAATATTGACCAAAGGCCAATTTTTCAAAACTCAAACTTGACTATATTTTATAGTTTAAAGCAAATGGTCATAACTTCTTCATTTCTTATCTGTTTAAAGTAAATGACCACTCATTTGAAAGATATTTGAGTCTATTTTCGAAATAAGTTTCATAACAAAACTCAAAGTATTTTAAAAGTTATGATCAAAATAGTAACCGAATGTTAGTTTTGCAAAACACAAACTTGGCTATTTTTCAAAGGTTTGAACTACCGCCAAGACTAACTTTCCAAAATCAGTTTGTTAGGCATTAAAACATGTAAGAAACACTTTTTAAAGATGTTAAAACATATTTGAGCTTAGTGTGATTCCTCTTTACCTTTACACAAGATCTAAGTCCTATAAGCTATTCTTGAAGAACCTTGGGACTTGATCTTTTGCCATCATCAATTCTTGATGTTATCCAAGCTTCCAAAAATTTCTTCTCTTCAAATCTTGCAAATGCTTAGAGCATCTTATCATTCTCATTCTTCTTGTGTTGAGTATGATTGTGATCTTTTGCTTTCTTGTTGCAATGCTCACTCTTGATACTTGGACTATCCTACAAAGTATTACTAACTTAACACAAGCATAGTTAGTTCAAATTCATAACACAACATCTTCATATGCATGATATAATATATCTCATTAAGTACATCTATAAAGCATAAGCATCATTCTTTTTATCTTGTATTTGTCATCATCAAAACTTAACATATTAAACCATCAAGGCAAAGACAATGCTACAATCTCTCCCTTTTTGATGATAATAAATCACCAAAGAAAAATATGCAATATGGAAGAATAGATATTCATGTAAGCATTTCAACAATAAGTACAAGAACATACATATTTTTCTTTCCAATTTTCACTCCCCCTATTTGACATCAACAAAAAGGGCTAGGAAGGAAATATAACATTTTCACTTCCTTTATAAATAAAACTCGTGTTGTCAAAAAGAGTAGGATCATCAAAACTCAGAAACTTCTTCAAGTTATTCAAATCATAACTATCTCCTTTTATTTAATTCTACACATGATTCAAGAAAAGAGAGATGAAACAATCATGCTTTCAAGATATAAAAGAATATTCATGTAGTGCTTGTCATATTTTGGTACATTAACATTTAGCATATGATAGCAATAAACTTAATGAATTATGTCTAGCATATAATATCTTGCATACCACATGATAAATAAGTACCACTTGATATCACTTGTTAGGAGTGACAAAATATTCGTATAAGATCATGGAATTGAGGTTTTCAAATGAAAGATCATACAACTTGTCACATATTAAGCATGTCTCAATGAAAGAATAAAAAGATATGAAGTTTAAGAATGTTTACTTTCTTTCATTGATAGAGGGAAAGACAATAAGAGATGATCTTTGTTGACATGTTGATAATATTAACAATAAAATACTTCATGTCAAATAAGGATATAAGCCAAGAGATATAAGCAATAATTTATGAGCTAGGCTCCCCCTCAAAACATACATATTATCAAAATATAAAACATAATAATTTAACATAGTTATGCATATATTTTTAGTCAACAAGGACATGGAAGAAAGATATGTAAGATAAGTAAGATAAGCTCCCCCTTATTGAAAGATAAGATAGATAAAGTGAAATATGTATGCCAAGACCATGTAAGCATATTACCATAAAGATTATATTCTTAATCTATTAATCAAAAATCATTTTAAAACTTCTGCCCCTTTCAAAAAATTTTTTGTAAGACCACATTATATTTTCAAAAGCATTTTAGAAGGGTAGAAGGGTTTTATATTTAAACCACATATTCTTTTCAAGACAAGAGCATGATTCTTATAGGTGTTACACTACAAAGAAACCATAAATCAAGAGAATCATTAATATCAAACATTCACATTGAGGAAATATGCTATAGGGATCAAAGTATGTATAGTACTAATATCATCCACCTTATATGCAATGACAAAAATTAGCAAGTTAATATCCACTTAGGCACTTTGTCGATACGAAACATATTTCTCATGTAAGGAAAACATCAAATCATTTAAGATCAATTTATCAATAAGTATCATACAATCCATAACATATAGAATACCACAATAGCTTAGGGATAAAGACACTTATTGAAAGAGTGATGCTTCTTTAGAATGTTCTTCATTTATTTGTCCTTTGAGTTTGCGCTTTCTTCCATTGCGTATTCCATTTCATTGTACTTGAAGAAAGTCTCGTCATATTCCTCTTCACTCAACTCTTCTCTTTATCCATTTATGCTTGACATTTTAATATTTGATGACTATATTTGAAACACATAGAGACACTTCCAAAGCTAACTCTAAAAGTTCTCTAAAACATAGGTTAGCATCAAATATCATTTAAACTTATTTACAAGCATAATTTAGGTTGATATACAATGTAAAATATGTACCGCATTATTAACCATGCAATGTTAGCTCTTACAAGAATAAAGGAAGAACATATGCACTTGAATCCAAAAGCATAGTTTAAGCATTTTCAAAGTAAGATTCAAGTTTGTCAAGAAAGACCTAATCATCATCAAAACATATATAAGCATTTTCGAAACAATGAAAACAATTACGATAACAGTTCAAATTTTATTTGATTGTTTTTTGACGTAATGTAATTTGTTTCGTTTAGACATTTCTCGAAATAAAAATTTTTTGAATATTCTACTTCTTGTATTTGTATATTTTTCGTTTTGAAAGATATACAACTAAATAATAATAATATTTTATTTGAAAAATATACGTTTAATTTTTACGTTACTTACGTTAATTTAAAAAATGGGAAAATGATATTTGTCCGAACGTCTAATTTTTATGATTTTATGTGTAATTTTAATTTTTTCTTCTTGATTTAATGCCCGAAAATGTATGTGGACCCATTTTTATGGACTTTTTGTGTGATTTGCTCCAGGGGTCTCAAAATAATATTTTTCCACGCCGGAAATCTTATTTTATTATTTAGAATTGGGGGATCTTACTAACCCAATTCGAAACGAGACTAAAAATAATTTTTAATTTTTTGTATTTAATTAAAAATAAAATAATTTTATATATATTATATATTATTTTATATATATATATATTTTGAGTGACAAGGGACCCGTAAAAATAAAATTTATGCGGGACCCACAATTAAGATAACATTAGTAGATCGGTAGCTTAATATCCAATCAATTTAATTATCGTAGAACTTAATCTTGATTTAATTAACGACTGGAGATTTGATCTTAAAAGTAAATAGGATCAATTATAACTGTGACTGGAAATGTAAGTCACCAGGGAACCAACCAATGGGATTTAAGCTTTTATACCAAGGCTTGATCATTATCAACCCTTGATGTCATCCAATGGCTGGTGGATGATGGATCATTAAAGGTGCCCACCTTGGATTCATTTAGATCACGGTGAAGAGGCCTTAGGAGATCAAAAATCACCTTCCATCTTCATCACTTTTCTCTCTTCTCTCTAAAACCCTAGCCACCATTGTTGTCCATTTTCCTCCTTCCATTTTTGGAGACCATCTAGCTAGTTTCCTAACACTTCAACCATCCAAAAATTTTAAGTCTTCTACCAAGTTTCCTTAATTAAACACCATTCTAAGAACCTTTGTAGTTGGGAGTTTTTCAAATTCTTCCATTTAGGGGGGGGGGGACTTGAAGAAGCAACTTTTAGAAAGTTTTACCTAGAAAAAAGGTAAAAAAGGATCATGCTTTTCTTTTCTCTATTCTTTTTCAAAGTTCTAAGCCATGATTTTTTTTTCATGGTTTACTTTTTTTTTCTCATGGTTAGTAACATGTAGGTTTTGTTTGAGATTTTACTTCATTATTTGGTGGAGTTTAATCACTTAGACTTTAGTAGGTGTGAAAGCAAAACTTTTTCTCTTCATTTAAGGTAACCATTCGAAGACAACCTTCTTATCATCCTTTGGTGGTAAGAAGATGGATTGTTTGTAGAATCCATAATCATTCTAAGAACCTGTGTTTATTGATGTGTATTTGTTAAGTTTCCATCTTGAAGTACTTTTTGTTGTATGTTAGTAGCTTTCTTGTTTGGTAATTGTAATAAAACTTTGCATGTCTAATAGCTTTTGATTGTATGTCTAAAGCTTTAAATTAGGTTTTCTTGTTAGAACTATTTTGCATGTGTTAGAAATATTTTTGCATGTGTTAAGATATAAATGCATGTGTTAGAATTGTATGATAAGGTTTAGGATGTGAATAACATGTGTAAATTTGTATGAGTGTTCCAAAGAACACATTCCCTAGCTCACGAATGCCAAAATGTGAGGACCAAAATGTTCTCTTCATTTTTCCTAAAGTGCAACTTAATTGATTAGGAGAAATAAGAAGGTTTTAAATGGTTTTGATCAAAGAAAAGGAATTTATAAATCAAATATATGTAAATATTTAGTACATTTTGGGAAACATGCCTAAAATTTATTTGATTCAAAATCATTACTTTTGATAACATGATTTAATGAATTTAGATAAGATAATACCTTTGACATGATTTAGAAATCAAATGAAAAAGTTTTACAAAAAATTTAGTGTTCATGCCACTATAGGTAATTATGATTTCTAAAACTTGATTTCAAACTTTTTTTAATCAAAAAGAGACAATACAAGTTAACAAGAAATTTTCTTTAATGATTTTTGAAGAAACAAATTGAGTAAATTAAGTTTAGGATTAAAACTAGTGATTTTATCATTAGGAAGTAAAATACAGAAATTTTGAGAAATTTTCTAACATATAGAAAAAATTTTGAGGTTTTGAAATATGTTAGAATTTTCAAAAAGAATTAAATTATATGGTTAAAAATTAGGTAAATAGAAAAATTTTATGGAAAATTTAGAAAAAGGGGATTATTATAAGTTTATTTAAACAAAATTAATTTTTAGTAAAAATGAACCTATATATAAAAAATATCCTAATTTAAAATTATAACGTATGAAAAATTATTCTACGTTTTAAATGTACTAAATTTAAAATTTGAAATAGTAATTAAATCAAGTAAATATTTTTGTAAGATTCGAATATCTTGAGAAAATGATTTAAAAAAGCGATTTTTGATTATGAAAACGTAATGTAAAAATGCTACGCGATTTTAAAAAACGAAAAATATCTTTAAAGTGATTTTTAAACGTCTGTAAAAAACGACGGAATTATGAAAATGCGATAAAATTTCTACGCGTCAAAAATGTAATTTTTCTGTGTTATTTTTATGCTTGTCGGGAAAATGTGAACCCTACATGTGCTTTTAAAAAAAAAATATTTATGTCACGATCAAAAATGTGAACTCGCTATGTGATTTAAAATAAAAGATTATTTTATCTTTGTCGGGAAAATGTGAACCCGTTGTGCTTTTTTGAAAAATTTACAAATCATTTGTATTAGGTAAAATGTGAACCCGCAAAATATTTTCCATCTATCGTTATGTGTGCCATATATTTGGTGGATTTAGTTGTTAGATTATATAGTAAACGTTTGTCGATACGATAAACAATTTGGTTCATTGTTCTAATGAACTTGAGAGACTTTAGTGTACGGGCATCCCACATGTGATAGTTGGTCGCTCCGCGATTTGAAACTCGTATGAGAACACTATGGTACTCGATTTACACTATATTTAATCAAGATTGGTGAAATCTAGTAGTACATTTGAAAATGGTGCCACAACGTATGAATTGCCTGGAGAAACGCACACTTGTGAGACGTGAAACTACACCACGCCCGGATTGATGGATTCTGTGTCGTGGGGCTATAGGCGCAACGTGTGACGTGCGGGTTGGTGGGGCAATGGGCGTGGTACTATTAGGTTTTGCGAATCATTCCTCTCTCGATACTTGTGTTTTTTTTTTAGCTCCATGGAGTAGGATTTTGTTATATTATTTATCTCTATGTCTATTTGTTTCCATCTTATCTATTTATTTTTATCACACTTATTTTATTTATTTATTTTATCTGGTTCTTTTATTATTTATTATTATATCTTATATTAGCTTATTTATATTTCTTATTTTATCGTGAGGTTTTATCGTGAAGTGACATATTGTGATGATACCTAAATTTTACTTCAATTAATTATTATAATTGTTAAAGCTTTATGTATTGTGGCATGATGTTATATTATTTTCATCTTTTTATGATGGCATAATTGTGATGATTTTATTTTGTCTTACCTCTTTGTTATATATATTTTCTGTTTATTTATTTTACGCGGTAAAGACTTCGAGGAAGAGGAACACCTCTTGAGATCGTGTACCCTTGAAGAGGAGGAAGATCGGTGCAAAGGACGACCGAATTACTTGACGATCGGAACCATCCGATCATCCATATCCTCAAGAGATTGATTGTGAGGATGGCGACGCGTTTTTGGGATTCATAGAGCCGGTATTTCATGAAGGTGCTCGAGGCATCTAAGTCCGTGACTGTGGACGTTATGCGGGACGTGTGACCGTGATCCTATTAGTCATGTTTCGATGAAGATCCATTTTTCGTGTGACGTATTTTGCACTTAGAGTTGCCCTTTCCATTAGCGTTATCGGGGTGCGAAAACCCCGAGCCTAGTGAGATAAGCATTATGTCCCAACGCGATCCCGTTATCGCCGTGTGTCGTCGGCATCCGGATATTTATTCCCCGATGATCATTTTCGGCCTTATAGTGATCCATCGAGGATTAGATAACCATGATGTTTTTTTTTGGGCGTCGTCAACAGTAAACTGTCTCGATATAAATAACTCTTTTATTATTTCTTTACTATTTTTTGTTTAAATATTTGTAGTCTTAGTTGTAAATTATTTGTACAACTTATAACTTAACCATATGTATAATGATCGTAAATTACGTTTTTTTTATTTCGATTTTCCGCATTATCTTTAATGATCATATTTCCGTGTGATTATTTTACAACCCGTATAATATTTAACTAATTTTCACAACTTGGGTAGATTTTATTTTATTTCTTTTATTTTCTTTTAAAAAAAAATTATATGCACTTGAATCCAAAAGCATATTTAACATCATTTTTATAACAAGATTCAAGTTTGTCGAGAAATAAATCAACATAAAACATATATACGCGTTTTGGGGCAAACAATGATCATGTAAGGCATGTAAAAACAAGTAAGAAATTCTAGCAGGCAAACAATGATAATGTGAGTTTCAGATAAAAAGGCTTCTAGCGTGCTGACACTTGTTTTTAAACCATCGATTGCAATGAGTGTGTAATTAATTACCAGCCTTCTGGAAGCATTGTAATTGAATACAGGATTCGTGTAATTGATTACTAGCTTATTGGGAACCTTGTAATCGATTACAGGGTTGGTGTAATCGATTACCTGAGTTTTGTGATCATTGTAATCGATTACCTATTATGTGTAATCGATTATTGGCTTAACAGAACCTTTGTAATCGATTACAAATGTCTTGTAATCGATTACCAGATTACTAAAACTCAGATTTGGCATTTCAAACAGTACAGACCCAATTTCAAACCTTTCAAATTAGTTCCAAAGTATCTCAAATCAATTCCAAATATCATGTAAGCATAAAAACTGACTAGTTCTTGAACCAAAACACATGTTTTGGAAAAATCATCACTTTTACCATGAATTAGACCATTTTGACAGAATTGGTGAAGTTGAGCTTCTTGGAGGACTTGATTATGATAAAGTACCTACAAAACAACTTATGGGGAACCTCCGATGCTCAATTCATTATTAGATTCAAAAACTGATTAAGAGCCAACAAAATTTGCAGCAAAATATCATAATTATGTAGCAAAAGTGCATGTTATACATCAAAAATGCATATTATGCAGTAAATGAGTTCATTATGCAATAGAAATGAGATTATGCAAAAATTCAGTTTATGCATGATTGATCTAATATGCCAAGATAAAACATATCTACTACACACATTCATTCAAAGACATGATTGATCAAAGAATTAAGAACAAAGATATTTTCATTAAACAAGAAGCATACTTATATAGCATGTTCAATACTTGTAGAGATATTTTCAAGATATAAGGCTATAAAAACATAAAACAAGTCTCCACTTATCCAAATATCTCATGATATTCAATTTAAAGCATAAATAGGGATAAAAGACTGATATCACCAAAAGTCTATTCTTTGAGTTTTTGTAGGTGACTCCAACTTCCATGCCTCAAGGCTCCTTGAGAATGTTGTGGTTCTCCATGTCATTCTTTTTATGTTTTCATCATTCTTGGAGAATTTGGATCATTTCAAATTTTTCGAATCTCAAGTAGTATAGTTGTATTTCACTTCAATGTATACTTGAGGTAAAAGTCACCCTACAACACAATTCATAGTACTTTCTTTGGTATCCACCAATTTTGGATCCATAAAGGTTAGTCATTGATTATTAATCCATTATGTTCTTATAAAGATCAATTTTTTTCATAGTATACAAATTGAGTACAACAAGTTAAATAACCAATTGTCATTAAGCACATAACCAATAACATGCTTACTTTCATGATATATAGACAATTTAAAGCATAGCAAGCATATCTAGGATTATAGAACTTATGTACCAAGATATATAACAAATTAATAAGTTATGGTACAAAAAGAATTAACATAATCATGTGCTAAACATAATATTCAAATTTTACCAAATACATATGATTTAATCAATCATTTAAGGCCTATAAGGAACATACCTCAAATTCATTGACTTTACAAGTGAATGTGTACAAGAGGAAAAAGATTTTGATACCTTGGCCTTGGTAATCAAGGAAACTCTTTTCCTTACCCATTGCTTCTCTTTTGGTGTTTTGAACTTTGCAAGTTCTATATTTTGTACTTGAGAAACTTTGGTTGAAGCCATCTTCCTTCTTTGACCAAAACTTCTACCATTGGGCTTTGGAAACATTCTCCTTGATGATTCCTCTTTCTTTTGACCAATTAGTCCATCCTTTTGAGAAATTTTCTGCATAATTGAAACATTAGGAGGACATTTTGGTACTCACTTCATCTTGGGTCCTTCAATGTTAGTAATAGGGCCTTTAAGACCTTTAGGAACCCATACCATATAATTTCTCATATAAGAATTTATTCTATAATTGCATAAATGAGAAATATGTCCTAGATGACCACAAAAGTTGCAAACAATTGAATTTAATGATGGTTTGATCCTTTGAAGATCATCTTTAGAAAACTTAAGCCTTTTGTTGTTATTACATTCTATATTATTTTTGCCATAAGCCTTGCTTGAATTTTTATGTGGAATAACATCAATTTTATTCTCATTAATAAGCATAGAATGTAAGCAATTAGAATCATTAGCTTTGACAAATTCGGAATATAAGTGCTCAACATGATTTTCTAAATCAATACACTTTTCACAAGAAGTTAAGATTTCACATTTCAAAGACATTTCCTCATCAAGAAAAGTATATTCATTTTTCAAAGTCTTAATATCATTTTCAATGGAGGAAATGTTTTCCAAACAAGATAAGTTTTTATTTTCTAAAATCAACAAATTATCATATAATTCATCATATGCACATTTTAGTTTATCATAGAAAGGATTATAATATGGTTTAGCATTATTTACCTCAAAGTCCTTTTTAGCCATATAGGAAGTAGTCTTAATTTGTAGCATCTTCTCTTTGAGGAAATTATCATATTTCATTGTTGTCCATCAAGCATTCAAGAACATCTTCTTTCTCAATTTTGTTTTGCTTTGCCTCTTCTTCAAATTGAGCACTATCATCACCAAGAGACATTGAGCTCATTTTCTTGCTTTGAACATGTTCTTGAGGACATTTTTCAATGTTGTCTTCCTCTAGAGGTTTTTGCTCTTCTTGCTCTCTATATACAACTTTATGCAAGAAATCATTGTTAGTAAGATAAATAGAATCAAGAGCATCCCATATATCTTTAGCACTAGAGCAACTCTTAATTCTATCATAAGCATCATCATTCAAACCATTTCTCAAGATTTGCATAGCTTTAATGTTCAATGAAAAATATTTCTTGTCATAGGCATTCCAAGTTTATTTTGATTTACAAGTAAATCCATCAAGTACAATATCCCATAAATCAAGATCAATAGATTGCATATAAATTTCCATTCTAGCTTTCCAATAAACAAAATTCACACCATCAAAGAATGGTGGTTTATCAATTTCAAAACCATTCATTTTGAAAAGCTTTTAATGGTTGCCAACAAATAAGGATCTTTAACTCCAAGCGGTTAAGCTTTTACCAGAGCACGAAGCTCTGATACCACTTGTTAGCCATAACAACCATCACCCAAGAAGGGAGGTGAATTGAGTGATTACAAATTTTGAAAAACCTTTGAGAAATTAAGCATTTTGAATAACTCAATTAATAAATGCAGGTGCAACTATTAGAGATTTCACAAATACTACTTGGGCTATAAGATAAATCAAGTAAATAAGTCAGATATCAAATTCAACTCAAGCATAAATAATTAAGGTACAAATGTAAAGAGATAGAGTTGAGAAGATCAAACAGAAGATTTATCCTGGTTCAGCCACCAATCCACTTGTGGCCTATGTCCAGTCCTCAAGCAATCACTTGAGATTTTCTAATATATCTTCAAGCTTCAATAGGTGCTTGACAATGTTTACAAAATTGAGCACTCAACTCTTTAGGATGCCTCACCCTTGAGCTTGAACCTTTTCAAACAAAGGGATGCCTCACCCTTTACAATTTGGAGGGATACCTCACCCTTACAATTTTGAGGGATACCTCACCCTTTTCTCTAGAGGGATACCTCACCCTCTTACAATGATTTCAAGATGAAGAGAAAGATTAGAAACTCTCACAAGAGTAGATATACAACTTGAAGAACAAAGTATGGATGATAAGAAACTCTCTCAAAAGTGGATAATACAACTTGAAGCTCTATGGGTATCAATGATTCACACTTTAAAGCTTAAAATATGATTTTGATGATTCAAGGATCAAGTATAGTGTTCATGTGTTTCTTAGGATGTAAGTGCTTCAAATATGACTTATATATAGAGCCCAAGTGATAAAATAGCCGTTGGTAGTGTTTAGAAATGATTTTTTAAAAAAAACTAGCCGTTTATAGCCGTTAGAAACGTTTCTACGCACTTGGTAATCGATTACACACTTCTGGTAATCGGCTACATGGCTTCTGTCAATATTGTAATCGATTACAGGACTTGTGTAATCAATTACAACATTTCTGGTTTTGAAAACTGACTTTAAAAGGTCGTAACTACTTCATTTCTTATCCGATTAAAGCAAATGATGAGTCATTGGAAAGATCTTTGAGTATATTTTCAAATGAAAGAAGTTTCACAACAAAACTCAAAGTATTTTGAGAGTTATGATCAAAAGATTGACTAAAGGTTAATTTTTCAAAACTCAAACTTGATATATTTTATAGTTTAAAGCAAATAGTTATAACTTCTTCATTTCTTATCCGTTTAAAGTAAATGACCACTCATTGGAAAGATATTTGAGTCTATTTTCATATGAAATAAGTTCCATAACAAAACTCAAAATATTTTAAAAGTTATGATCAAAATAGTAACCGAATGTCAATTTTGCAAAACACAAATTTGGCTATTTTTCAAAGGTTTGAACTACTGCTAAGACTAACTTTCCAAAATTAGTTTGTTGGGCATTAAAACATGTAAGAAACACTTTTCAAAGATGTTAAAACATATTTGAGCTTAGTATGATTCCTCTTTACCTTTACATAAGATCTAAGTCCTATAAGCTATTCTTGAAGAACCTTGGGACTTGATCTTTTGCCATCATCAATTCTTGATGTAATCCAAGCTTCCAAAAATTTCTTTTCTTCAAATCTTACAAATGCTTAGAACATCTTATCATTCTCATTCTTCTTGAGTTGAGCATGATTGTGATTTTTTGCTTTCTTGTTGCAATGCTCACTCTTGATACTTGGACTATCCTACAAAGTATTACTCACTTACCACAAGCATAGTTAGTCCAAAGTCATAAGTCAATATTTTCATATGCATGATACAATATATCTCATTAAGCACACCTATGAAGCATAAGCATCATTCTTGTTATCTTGTATTTGTCATCATCAAAACTTAACATATTAAACCATTGAGGCAAAGACAATGCTACAAGGTGGCATAAGCCAAAACTTAGTCCTTTCCCTTCCTAAAGCAGACAGTTCATTTAATTACAAAAATAATTTAACTATTATATATTAGTTTAATTGAACAAACATACACTGAAATATTCATAAGTATACCAGGATTAATAGCAAGTCTACTTCATGTACCATTCCTAGCCATTCTTGCCAACTCTTGTCCTTAATCTTTGTAATTATAGAAAACAAGACTTTTAATTATAGAAAACAAGGTAATTGCCCATACAATTGCCAATTTTATGCAATGCATGGTGATGTATGATTATACCTAATGAAAATCCTAAAGTATGCTCATACAATGATTTTTAAAAGATATTGTTTAGAAAACACTTGTTATGTAATTATTTCCAAGAAGCCCTTTTGTTCCTTGTATTATTTTTGGGTAGGCAGAACGCCATTTTGTTCCTTGCACTACCAAACATTCATAGCTTTGGCATTTAGAGCCCTTTTGTCCAAGCCACTTGGAACCTTTTTGTCCAAGCAGAAGTTTACAATACATAGAAACATCAAATAACAAATTTGAAAACAAAACATGCAAGAGTATTAAAAACCTTATCTTTTTTCACTTTTTACATAATCATACTTTTCCATATACAATGGAGAAACAATATCGTAATTATTAAGCTTTTTTTAACATTTTATCATATATGCTAGTAGAGAGGGGTTCATTCAACCTCATTTACCTTCGTCATGCCTTTAGATTGCTTCCCAGTATCATGCATACATTTCATTTCAAGCTCAATAAAGGAGCATTTAATTCAAGTTTAACCCATAAAGGAGCAAATATATTTCTATTACACTTTCATAATTCAACTTTAACTATTAAAGAAGCCACTAAAGTTTTTAGGGTTTAAACTTTCTCAAAAATCCCTCAATTTTCGCCTAAAAAGGCTATTTTTCATGAGTGCACCAGTGCATATACTAACTTCAATAATTCTGAGATTTTATAGTCATATAGCCTTCCCCTATATCTTTCAAATGCCACAAACCTCGCCTCATTTGGATAAATGTAGCCAAAGTTATGCAACATTATGCAGAAGCTAAAAACAGGGCATTTTCTGTTTTACCCAAAAATGACCTGACTTTGAAATGAAACTGTGAACAAACTAAGAGCTCAATAATTCTGAAATTTAACAGTAATATAGCATTATGTGTAAGCTTTCAAATGACACCAGTTTCATGTAAATATGACATCAGAACAAGAAATTATGCAATCTTGTTTAACAGGTGCCAAATTGCTTTTTCTGCAGAATTAGACTCAGTTTCAAATCAAAACTGGGACTAATTGGGTTGCTCAATAATTCTGAAATTTTTACAACATGAAGCCTTATGTCTTAGCTTTCAAATGGCTCTAGAATCAAGTCTATACAATGTATGTAGCTCAAGTTATACAACAAACATCACAAACTACTCGATGCTGTCTTGTTTTCTGCATAATTCGGGTTATGCATGATTTTGGTTTCTAACCAAGTTCTAATCCTCAAATCATGGATTCTAAGTGTTTCTCGTCCCTAATCATGGTCTCTAATCATGTTAAGATCATTAAATATTAAATTCAAGTAATCAATCATATATTTAGACTCGATCAAGTAAGGAAATATCATTTTTCTCACTTTGTGCATCAAAAGGTCCAAATGAAGAGTCTCAAGTTTCTAACTCAAACTCTTACCATAAATAAGTCATAAATAGCCATTGAAAACACATTCAATCAAGAGAATACTCAAAATATCTCAAAATCATATTTTGACCTATTATACCTCAACCAAACATGATTTTTGGAACTAAATGCATCATAGGTCCAACTTTGCTATCTATGAAGAGAAAACATAACCTCCTTTATTATAAATACATACATTGCTCATTCCTTCCTTAAAGGAAACATATTGGTACCTCATTGCACTTTAGAACATTGATATCTCTTCAACTAATCTCACTAGTCCAATCAAATCATAATATATCTCTAACACCATACAAATAAAATGTAATCACAAACAATCATAATCAAAATCATGCATTACACAACATTTCTCATATTCCTCCTCATATACAACAACTTAAAATGACACAAAATAACATTGCATCTTATATTTTTCCCTTCATTTCATGGCTGGACAACAACCAGAGAATTGCCTCTGGTTGTTGGGCGTCTAGGCGCCAGTCGTCCTGCCAGAGAACAATAGCAGTGTGCTACTGCTGCACCTTCATTCCAACCAACTTCCTCATGATCTTAAACCATTTCTATAACTACAACCATGCCCTAACATCAATCACACTTTAACCTCATCCAAAACATATCAAAACCGCACCTCTTTCCCTTAAAAAAACCCATTTTTTCAATCACCCAAACCAAAGCAAATCAAGAGCATAAAAATTTTCACCATACTTCCTAAATCAAGAACAAGTCATCTTTGAGCTTAAAAGCTGAATAAACAAACAAGAAACCAACATTCAAACACCTAAACCCATACAAATAGGGCTGCCAAAAACGTGCAGAAAAATAAAAGAAAGAGAGAATAGAACCAAGACCACAAACCCACTACCTCAAGCTTGGGCTTTCCTTTTTGATTCCCCTCCTCTCCTTCTATTTTCCCCCTCTTCCTCCACTGCATTTTTGCCTCTGTTTTCTGCGTCATCTGATTCTATTTGACGCATGAGAGAAGAATGAAGATTGAGGGAAATCTCACTTTTAAATAAAATAAGCCTCAAGGGCATTTTTGTCCTTTCACAGAACTCATATCTCCTGAAAATACTTTAATCTTATTATTTCAAGTTTTCTAATGTCCATAAATATTAAAATAAATCCTAAGATTTACCTTAATACTTATTTCATTATTTTTTAATTTTTCATATCTGCGCTGAGTCCATTCGGTATCAAAACATGTACTTAGTGTGCTTTAAAATACCAAATGAACTTAGTTTACCTTTAAATTTTAACTACAACTTTTTTAACTCATTTATGACTTAAAAATAACTTATCCATAATTATTTCTCTTATCTAGGCAATTTATGCCATTTTCTGGGTCATTTTAAGCCACTTTCCACATTTTATGTTATGATAAAGTGTCTAAACTAGCTCAGTTTGTCATGAAACTTTATCGGCATGTCAAACTAGTAATAAGGTACCTTAGTAACCGTTTACAAGCCTAACATGTTATCGGGGACGTTACATTTCTCCTTTCCTTTTAAAAATTTTGTCCTCAAAATTTAGCTGCTCATACTAATGGTTAAGAGAATCATAACAATTGCCTCTTTATTGTATCCATCTTATCCATTCTAATCTTTAATCAAGACTTAGATGTTCACATTCTTTTATCAGGTCTAAAGATTGCGATTACTCCTGTTTTCTTATAGTATATACTCTTTCTGGAGCTTGTAGTCTAGAATCAGGTATAACTTTCTACTTTTGCTGACATAATGCTCTAGTTGATCACATACATAGCATTTTCAAATAGGATTTATTGCTAAGTTGTCTTCTTCCACACTTAAAGCATATAAATTTCGTACTCTCTTTGTGACACCATATACCTTCTTATATCCTTCATTCACTCATTTTCTCTATTAAGATCTTTGTGATCTTTACTTCGCTTGAGAGTCATCACTGTAACTCTTTACGAATCTACATTTACTTAAGGTCTTTCTTGTCTAATACTATCTCTCTGAATATCTCCCACATTAACTAACATATAACCATTCACAAATAATGATCTAGCTTCAAACATTGTCTTATTTGACAAGATGTAAGATGTCTTCTCATTTTTAGAAGAATATACTTCAATTTTAACACAATAATATTTTACAAGAGAAGTCACTGGGTCTTTCTTCCTTTTCAAATTTCCTATAGAAAACATCAGCTTCTTGAACACTATTTTGATAATTCCTTATATTCCTCTATTCAACAACTTTAACACTCAAAACATTATCAACAAACTTCCATCTGAAGAACTTAGCAGCAATATACATGTGACTTATGAAAATCTCATTCCTAATACAATTGTCGTTTCCTTTCACAGTTGATGTATCTTTGAAAACTTACAAATTCAACCAATTAATATCTCAAACCTACAACTTTCCTGCTCTTTTAATTCTACACCAATTTCTTAACTCTCTATAAGTATTTAACAATCTCATATCTCATACCAAAAAGGAATGGAATCTCAATAACAACTTTTATGAATGTTTCCATACTTACAAACATACCTTTACCAAATATCTTTAGAAAAGATAACTCTATTTAGATCTTCGAAAGGTATAACCTTCAAAGTGTTTACCTCAAAATAAATTGAAAGATCATACCAGTCTGTGTCTTAATAAACAATTCTGTATAAACAATTCTTCATATAGTGTCCTGTTTTTATTACACGCATAATATACTAACTGGTCTATCAATTTTAGCTTACTTTCATATTACTTCTTATATTTGGCTCACTTCTAGCTTCATATTCCAACTTGAATTTGCTTTCCTTTAGATTGTAGAAATTGAAATTTAGGTTCAATATCTGACCTTTTTCTCTCTTAGAGGCTTTATTAATTCATTCTGTCATATCATTTTCTAATTGATAATAAATTTGCCTTTCTAAACTCTGGATAATCATGGGAATCCTAATCCCATTTGTAAAGGTGGGTTAGTTTCCATCCTAACAAAAATCTTGTTAACTCTAGTAATCCATTCCCTCATAGCAGTTACCATAATCTTAGTTCTTTTAAACATAGCACCAATACTATCTCTAGTAAATTCCATAACCCATATCTCAACTTTACTAATTCATAATTTTACTTCAAACATCAAAATAGACTAATAACTATTCACCAAACCATTGCTTCATATTACCTTGTTACAACTTAAGAATTCCATTTTTCTTATCTACTCATACTCATCAACCAATGCTCTACTTCTCCTTTCAACGTAAAAGAAACAAACTACACCTTTTGTTCGTCTGGTCAAGTTATTACCTCAGATATCTTCTTCTTTACCCTTAGCCTTTCTATTATAAAACTTCAGCATTACAGCTAATTGTGTGTTCTTTAAAACCTTAAGACATATTTCTTGCTGACATTTCAGTTCTTTAGTTCTTCCATCACATTCACTATTCAAATTTTGAGTTCTTCTTTTCTTATCACTTCATTAAGAAAGCAACATCAATTAACTACCAACTCTATTTTGTACCTTCTCTCAAAATCAGTCTTGTCATTCTCAATCAAAGAATTCAATCTCCTTCTTTTCCTTACGCTATTAATAGCCTCAGTTTGCTCCTACATCATTCCATTAATAACTTTTGTTTATTCTCCAGTGGCTACGCATCGTTCTCTCATCTCTTTCATCAACAGCCTAATTATCTCAGACATATCACAATTACCCTTTTAGAAAGCTTTCTTATTCTCTCATATCCATCTAGGAGGTGTTATAATTTCCTGTACACACGAAACATTATATATTGAGTTGGCCAGACTCGATATCATGTAACAGTGTGCCAGTAATTATTAACATCCAATACTAAGGCTGTCATGCAATCCTATTCACATATCTCACATTGAGATAAAAGAATGCATGACACAAACAAAAACTACTAATCATGCTCAAAAGCATAGTTAGTTCATTCTCTGGCTCAACAGGAAGAATTGCTCTGATACTAAAATGTAACACCCTAACCCTAAATACTGTAGTATAACCTACGTATACTAAGTAAATAGAATTAGTATGCCACTTTCTAACTTTAGCATAATAAATAACCTGTTCAATATCTATTTAACGAATAAATATATAGAGCCTTTAAGAAAGCAAGAGAGCAAGACATTTTACACCTCCGAAAACTTGCTCTTTACTAGAAATCTATCTGATATGTCTGAGATTACAAACCTTTACAAAACTAATTACATAAATAAATCTTCATCTCCTTGCCTTGCGCTTACTTGAATCCTCCTCTGGATTTATCATGGAAAACATAAAAAGATTGGGGTGAGAATTAATAATTCTCAGCAGTAAGTTTGAAATCATAACATCATGGTAAATCCAACTGCTTTGGGGCAAAACGTAAATTGTACTTAATCATTTGGAAAGGTGACATAAGCCAAAACTCAGTCATTTCCCTTCACAAAGCAGACAGTTCATTTAATTACAAAAATAATTTAACTATTATATATCAGTTCAATTGAATAAACATACACTGAAATATTCATAAGTATACTAGGATTAATAACAAGTCTACTTCATGTACCATTCCTAGCCATTCTTGCTAACTCTTGTCCTTAATCTTTGTAATTATAGAAAACAAGGCAATTGGCCATACAATTGCCAATTTTATGCAATGCATGGTGATGTATGATTATGCCTAATAAAAATCCTAAAGTATGATCATACAATGATTTTTAAAAGATTTTGTTTAAGAAAAAACTTGTTATGTGATTATTTCCAAGAAGCCATTTTGTTCCTTGTATTGTTTCTGGGTAGGCAGGATGCCATTTTATTCCTTGCACTACCAAACATTTATAGCTTTGGCATTTGGAGCCCTTTTATCCAAGCCACTTAGAGTCTTTTTGTCCAAGCATAAGTTTACAATACATGGAAACATAAAATAAAAAATTTGAAAACAAAACACGCAAGAGTATTAAAAACCTTTACTTTCTTCACTTTTTACATAATCATACTTTTCCATATACAATGGAGAAACAATATCATAATCATTAAACTTTTCTTAATACATTATCATACATGCTAGTAGGGAGGGACTCATTTAGCCTTATCTACCTTCGTCATGCCTTTATATTGCTTCCTAGTATCATGCATACATTTCATTTCAAGCTTAAAAAAGGAGCATTTAATTCAAGTTTAACCCATAAAGGAGCAAAAACATTTCTACTATACTTTCATAATTCAACTTTAACTATTAAAGAAGCTACTAAAGTTTCTAGGGTCTAAACTTTCTCAAAAATCCCTCAATTTTTGCCTAAAAAGGCTATTTTTCATGAGTGCACCAAATACACATACTAACTTCAATAATTTTGAGATTTTGCAGTCATATAGTCTTCTCTCATATCTTTCAAATGCCATAAACCTCACCTTATTCGGAAAAATGTAGCTAGAGTTATGCAACATTATGCAGAAACTAAAACATGACATTTTCTGTTTTACCCGAAAATGATCTGATTTTGAAATGAAACTGGGAACAAACTAAGAGCTCAATAATTCTGAAATTTAACGGCCATATAGCTTTTTGTGTTAGCTTTCAAATGACACTAGTTTCATGTAAATACGACATCAAAGCAAGAAATTATGTAATCTGCTTTAACAGGTGGCAGATTACTTTTTCTGCAGAATTTGGCTCGATTTCAAATCAAAATTGAGACTAATTTGGTTGGTCAATAATTCTGAAATTTTTACTACATGAAGCCTTATGTTTTAGCTTTCAAATGGATCTAGAATCAAGTCTATACAATATCTGTAGCTCAAGTTATGCAACAAACATCACAAACTACTTGATGTAGTCCTGTTTTCTGCATAATTCGGATTATGCATGATTTTAGTTTCTAACCAAGTTCTAATCCTCAAATCATGGATTCTAAGTGTTTTTCATCCTTAATCATGGTCTCTAATCATGTTAGGATCATTAAACATTAAATTCAAGTCATCAATCATAGATTTAGACTCGATCAAGCAAAGAAATATTATTTTTCTCACTTTGTGCATCATAGGTCCAAATGAAGAGTCTCAAGTTTCTAACTCAAACTCCTACTATAAACAAGTCATAAATAACCATTGAAAACACATTCAAGCAAGAGAATACTCAAAATACCTCAAATTCGTATTTTGACCTATTATACCCCAACTCAACATGATTTTTGGAACTAAATGCATCATAGGTCCAACTTTGCCATCTATGAAGAGAAAACATGACCTCCTTTATTATAAATACATACATTGCTCATTCCTTCCTTAAAAGAAACATATTGGTACCTCATTGCACTTTAGAACATTGATATCTCCTCAACTAATCTCACTAGTCCAATCAAATCATAATATATCTCTAACACCATACAAATAAAATGTAATCACAAATAATCATAATCAAAATCATGCATTACACAAGATTTCTCATGTTCCTCCTCATATACAACAACTTAAAAAGACACAAAATAGCATTGCATCTCATTTCACGGCTGGACAGCAACCAGAGAATTGCCTCTGGTTGCTGGGTGTAACACCCCAAACATCCTAACTAGTTGACAGTGATTTTGACATTTAACAGAATTCTACTGTTTATTAATTTCTGTGTACTGTAAAATTATTTTGAGTATTCCGTCAGTGCATTTGATCGTTTTGTGTGATTTACTCCGTGTCAAGAAAATAATAATTTTCGAGTCGGGGAAAATCTTACGTAATTTAATTATTACTGTTAAGTCTTAATTATCTTATGTAATCTGATTTGATATTCATGCATTTTCTAATTTTTATGATTTTGTGGATGATTATAAAATTTTTATATTACTCTGATTATTTTAGTGATATCCGTGGGCCGTCTGTGGCCCCAAGGAGGTCGTATGTGGGCTCGGCGTGGGTGCAGAAAAGTAAAAATTTTTCTGTAGCCAAAAAAATTCGTACTATTTAGACGGAGACGGGGTATCTTACTAAACCTGAATTTGGAAACAGTTTTTAAAATTTTCTTTTATTGTGTTTTGTACTGTATTTAATTATCGGGTGATAAAAATACAGTAAAAATATTATTCGAAGGGTAATAGTAGATAAAAAAAATAAATATTATACTGTGTAGTCAACATTATTGGCTTAGATATCCACCATTGATTTAATTAACGGTGGAGATTTGATCTTGATTTAATCAACGGTTGAGATTTAGTCTTATAAAGTGGCTAGGACCATTTATGACCCTTGGATGTAAAGTTTGAAGGAGTAATCTTGACCCTTCATTTTGGAGATACATCTAATGGCTAGGATTTCAAGGAGGAAAGATCCAATGGCCTAGATTAAGTCTTCTATTTAAAGGCTAAACCTAGAAGCTACATTAATCCTAACCATTGATCTGATCAATGGTTAAGATTGCCTAAAATGGAGGCTATTGAAATTAGCCACATTTTGATGGAGCTTGAAGGGGGGGGGACGGTTTTTATGATAGCTTTAGGAGCTAAAGCAAAATTTGAAGACAATAATTTGTTACCTTGGTCATTATTAATCATTCTTCATCATTCATGAACTTTCCTAAAGCAAAGCTTAGCAAAAATTTTCTCTCATTTCTCTCCAAACATAGCTCACGGCCATAACACCAAGAAACACCTTCCAATACTCTTTAATTTCAAACAGCCATATTTCTTGAATCTATACCTTATTCTAAGACACTTTGTAGTTTACACCAAGTTCTAAATCTTTCATCTTCAAGGACTTTTTCCAAGAGCAAGTTCTAGGGTTTATGAGGTGAAGTGTAAGGAAACTTTATTTCTTCTCTTCTTTTTCATGTTCTAAGCCATGTTGGATCCATAGTTCCTCTTATTCAAGCTTAATATACTAATAAACTTGTGTTTGTTTTATGTTCAAGAGACTTTTGTTGGTGGAGAGCTTGTGCAAAGTGCAAAGCAAGGAGCTTTTTAAGGTTCTTCAAGAGGTAAGAGGGAGATCCATCTCACCAACCAAGTATGGTGGTGAGAGATGGTTTGTTTATTTGATGGATGGTGAATCCATGTGAGGATTCATATCCATGGTTATGTAATTATTTTTGTGTGTTTATGTGCTTTGATTATTTGCCTATGCTTGGTATAATTTGAATGATTTATTGTTTTGATTATGGCATGCTTGTGATATATATATGTTGAATATGTATATGTATGTCATGATTTGATGATGGAAAGGAAAATGATTTTTGTTTCCAAGGACCATGGTGAATTCGGCCAAACACCTCAAAATAGGTGTTCACAAATTAATATTTTCATGAATGATACAATTGGATGTTTAGAGAAGCAAGGAAAATAAACAAAGGGTTTGTTTCCAAAGAATAAAGTGTCACGGTTTTGTGAAGGAATTTTAATGGTTTGATTTGTGTAAAATCAAGAATGGAACTTAGTTGATTTAGAAGAAAAAAATATAAGATGGTTTCAATGGCCATGTCCACGGTTTTGAAGGCTTGTAATGCCTTGATTTTGATGAAACAAAGTTATTTTCAAAGTGGAAGTATAATTGATTTAGTACAAGAATTTTGAAAAGGGAATCAAAGTTTTTTATCACTTGAGAAAATGGAATTTTCATATATGAATGGAAAAGAGAGGTTGAAAGTGTTTGAACCTCAATTTATTTTCAAGAGGATTGATTTTTAGAATTTATTTAGAATAAAAAAGAATACGTCGGTGATTTGAGATTTTCTAACGTGTAACTCATTCTTTGGGTTTTGGAGAGCGTTAGTAAATTTTAAGTTAGAAACATTGATTTTAATTCAATAAAATGGTGAATTTATGGAATAAATTGCAAAAAGGATTTTCTTGAGTAAGAAAATGTGGAAAAAATGTGAGAAGTTATATTATTTTGAGAAAGGTTGAAATGGAATTTTTGAAGGTTGAGAAATATTTTACGAAGTTGAAAAATGATGAAAAATGATTTACGTAACTTAAAAACGTGATTTTTAAGCTACGTGATTTGAAAAACTGAAATATTTTTACGTGATTAATGAAAACGTTAAAAAATCTATATGTGATTTGAAAACGTAACAGAAATGTTACGAAATTGTGACGACGCGACAAAAGTGGTGTGCGACTATGAAAACGCAATAATATGATTTTCGCGATTAAATATGCAGTGGGATTACTATTGAACCAGTGAATGGATATTGAATGAGAAAATGATGAATTTTTCCTGTGATTGGCATTGGTGCATTTTATATACATGAACTAGTGTATGGACACTGTATATGAATTTTGCCTATGATTGGCATTGGTGCATTGAACATGCATTGGAAAGGTCCGATGGACTGTATGAGGCTATTTGCCTAGGAGAGACGTATACCTCTTGAGTGGGTACGATATGCGTAGTGTAAGTCACTTGTTGACCTTGGGGGCATCGAGATGTGGGTTGCTTGCATGGGCAGTTGGTATTTCTTCTTACCGTAAGTGAGACCAATGCAACGCACCGATGATCCTGACCGAGACACTATTCTTAATCAAGATCTAGTAAAAGTTGTTGTGTATATGCTAGATGTGCAAACACATATGAGAAATGTGGCACGTGGTCTGAGGCATATTGGTACAAATAGATCTTTCGGATCAATTTCTCCGAGCTGAGTATTAACTCCATGGAGTAGGAAATTGAGTCTATGTGTGCATGCATGAATATGAGCATTTATATCTATATGATATAATAATTGAGGAATATTGGCTATGCCAATTGTTTTGTTGAGAAATAATTGGATGATGATGATGATGATAATAATGTTAATGGTATGATGGTAATTATTATTTATTGTATCTGTTATGATAAATAATGTTCATGGCATGATTGTAATTATGGTATAATATATATGTATGGTATGTTGTCTATATTATCTCTGTGCTACCATGTTGGTATTGGCGTAGGTGATCTCACTTCTTCGTATATTATTTTGTACTGTATTTATATTTGGTAAAGACGCTGAACAAGGGACTGAACAAGAGGGTGAAGAAGAGCAGACTCCAGAGGAAGCTATGTTTTGATCGGATGGCATCCCGGTCAAGTTTCTTCAGATACATGAGATTACAGTTACATGGTGGAGCTAGAGCGTGGAGAACTAGTCCCAATGAGATGGGACTAATTTATGAGGGAAACTTGACAGTCATTATGAGCAGAGAGTTTCATAGAGATCCGTTCTTTTCTGTAACTATATATGTATATGTTGAATTTCCGTTGTCCATCAGGCAGCATTGGGATACTAGATATTATGTCCCAATGGAAATTAGTATTGTATCGTCTGCTCGGACACCTATCCATAGGACTTCACATCGTGCTGGATTCCTTCCTACTGAGGAATATGAGAAGGACCCGTCTGAGGGTTCTACTGTTTAGTAAGACTTGGGCAGTATGTGAGTTTTAAATTATGTTTAAATACTTTGAGGACTCTGTCTGTTTATAAATAATCCTGACAGTACGTTTGTAATGTATGATGATGTAAATTATGTGTGATGATGTATAATATTTTTATTTTTCGCTAAGTTTATTTTATCAGTATCAAAGAGGAAAAAAAGAAATTTTACAACTCATATTTTTATCACAACATCACATTTTTGTAACGTGGGAGTAATTCGGTAATTAAGTAATATAAATGTAGCATCCTACAGTGGGTGTTACATTAGTTGGTATCAGAATCCAAGTTAGAGTCCTTTGGATTTGTAGTTAGGTTTGTCTTGTTTGTGTAGTGTGATTCTCTATATTTGTTTTCTGAAAAGAAACAATATTGTTTGAAGATTGACCTTGTAACATCTCGGGACTTCTTGCAGGATTGATGAGGGTCTCCACAAACCAACATGGGTCTTTTCAGCGTGTTTTGTCCTCACTCACACGCATCCTAGGAAACTTCCCAGGAGGTCACCTATCCCACAATTGCTCCAAGTCAAGCATGCTTAACCATGGAGTTCTTATGTTCTAGGCTCCCGAAAAGAAGTTGTAACTTGTTGATATGGTTACGCCTAATCAATTCCTTTAAGCCACCCTCAACTATGCAGTCCCATACCTACATAGTCTCTGAATCCCTCTCATTCCGGTGCATATTCAGTTCATTCATGGGACCCTTCGCTTATAAGCCTGCCAGGAGCCGCTCCTTGTAGGTGCTTCTCTTGCACCGGCATCCATTCCCCGCCCTTATCGGCCCTGGGACACCACATGCCCACCAACTTCCACTTGGTTCATCCTCGAACCACACCGTACTGGGAGAGGTCCCGACACTGATACCATCTGTAACATCCCGGGACTAACTGCAGGATTGATGAGGGTCTCCACAAACCAACACGGGTCTTTTCAGCGTGTTTTGTCCTCACTCACACGTATCCTAGGATACTTCCCAGGAGGTCACCCATCCCACAATTGCTCCAAGTCAAGCATGCTTAACCATGGAGTTCTTATGTTCTAGGCTCCCGAAAAGAAGTTGTAACTTGTTGATATGGTTACGCCTAATCAATTCCTTTATGCCACCCTCAACTATGCAGTCCCATACCTACATAGTCTCTGAATCCCTCTCATTCCGGTGCATATTCAGTTCATTCATGGGACCCTTCGCCTATAAGCCTGCCAGGAGCCGCTCCTTGTACGTGCTTCTCTTGCACCGGCGTCCATTCCCCGCCCTTATCGGCCCTGGGACACCACATGCCTACCAACTTCCGCTTGGTTCATCCTCGAACCACACCGTACTGGGAGAGGTCCCGACACTGATACCATCTGTAACATCCCGGGACTACCTGCAGGATTGATGAGGGTCTCCACAAACCAACACGGGTCTTTTCAGCGTGTTTTGTCCTCACTCACACGCATCCTAGGAAACTTCCCAGGAGATCACCCATCCCACAATTGCTCCAAGTCAAGCATGCTTAACCATGGAGTTCTTATGTTCTAGGCTCCCGAAAAAAAGTTGTAACTTGTTGATATGGTTACGCCTAATCAATTCCTTTAAGCCACCCTCAACTATGCAGTCTCATACCTACATAGTCTCTGAATCCCTCTCATTCTGGTGCATATTCAGTTCATTCATGGGACCCTTCGCCTAGAAGCCTGCCAGGAGCCGTTCCTTGTACGTGCTTCTCTTGCACCGGTGTCCATTCCCCGCCCTTATCGGCCCTGGGACACCACATGCCCACCAACTTCCGCTTGGTTCATCCTCGAACCACACTGTACTGGGAGAGGTCCCGACACTGATACCATCTGTAACATCCCGGGACTACCTGCAGGATTGATGAGGGTCTCCACAAACCAACACGGGTCTTTTCAGCGTGTTTTGTCCTCACTCACACGTATCCTAGGAAACTTCCCAGGAGGTCACCTATCCCACAATTGCTCTAAGTCAAGCACGCTTAACCATAGAGTTCTTATGTTCTAGGCTCTCGAAAAGAAATTGCAACTTATTGATGTGGTTACACCTAATCAATTCCTTTAAGCCACCCTCAACTATGCAGTCCCATACCTGCACAGTCTCTGAATCCCTCTCATTCCAGTGCGTATTCAATTCATTCATAGGACCCTTCGCCTAGAAGCCTGCCAGGAGCCGCTCCTTGTACGTGCTTCTCTTGCACCGGCGTCCATTCCCCGCCCTTATCGGCCCTGGGACACCACATGCCCACCAACTTCCGCTTGGTTCATCCTCGAACCACACCGTACTGGGAGAGGTCCCGACACTGATACCATCAGTAACATCCCGGGACTACCTGCAGGATTGATGAGGGTCTCCACAAACCAACACGGGTCTTTTCAGCGTGTTTTGTCCTCACTCACACGCATCTTAGGAAACTTCCCAAGAGGTCACCCATCCCACAATTGCTCTAAGTCAAGCACGCTTAACCACGGAGTTCTTATGTTCTAGGCTCTCGAAAAGAAGTTGCAACTTATTGATATGGTTACACCTAATCAATTCCTTTAAGCCACCCTCAATTATGCAGTCCCATACCTGCACAGTCTCTGAATCCCTCTCATTCTGGTGCGTATTCAGTTCATTCATAGGACCCTTCGCCTAGAAGCCTGCCAGGAGCCGCTCCTTGTACGTGCTTCTCTTGCACCGGCGTCCACTCCCCGCACACGTCAGCCCCGGGACACCACAGACCTTACTTTCTTGTGTTATCCAGTTTGAGTAGAAGAAAAGTAATGGCAGGATGAGGATGAGGACGTGTCAATACTAGAGCTGGAATGGAAAATGTTGGTAATGATAACCAGAACATGGCTGCAGCTGTCGTAGCGATGCAACAGATGGCTGATGTTGTGGTACAGCAAAACCAAAGGGCAACTGAGGATGCTCACAATTTGTCTGAATTCCATAAGAACAATCCACCGAAGTTTCGGGGAGAATTTGACCCAGACATAGCTAATTTGTGGATCAAGGAGTTAGAGAAAATATTTGAAGGTATGGGTTGTACTGATGAACGAAAGTTGACTTTTGCAATATGCTAGTGGGTGATGGAGAAAACTGGTGGGCAAGAGCCCGAAAATTGTTAGAAGCTGAAGGAAGAGTTGTGACATGGCAACTCTTTAGGCAGAAATTTCTAGGAATGTATTTTCCAGCAAGTGTGCGTCATGCTAAGGAGATGGAATTCCTTAGTTTAAGTCAAGGGGTGATGTCTGTCAGTGAATATGCGGCAAAGTTCGAAAGCTTGTCAAAGTTTTCGAGGTATTTCCAAATGCACCCAGATGAAGATTGGAAGTGTAGAAAATTTGAGGAAGGATTGAAACTTGACATTAAGCGAGCTGTAGCAACCGTGGGAATTGAATAGTTTCCAGAATTGTTGGACAAGTGCCGTAAGGTTGAGGAGATTGATCTTCGACGGGCAGCGAGAAATAAGAACTTTGGACCTACAAGATTCCAAAAAGGAAAGAGTAGTGGAGGAAACCGTTTTCAGCAGAAACCATATGTCAAACTGGTAGGAAATCAGAACCGGCAGCAATTTGTTGGAGGAAGTTCTGGTGGCAGTAAGGCAAGTCAAGCTGGAACTCCTATGTATAAATGTTTCAAGTGTGGGAAGGACTATTTGACCAAGGATTGTCAGCATAAAGGAATTATTTGTTATAGATGTGGGAAACCTGGACATTTATCCAGGGATTATGATCAAATAAAGAGGGAACCTTCTGTGGGAAATGTTCGTACTGCAAGGCCACAAGCGGGTGGTTGAGTGTATACTATGAGCAGGGAAGAAGCCGCGAAATCTGAGGACTTAATCATGGAGGAGTGTGCTATTAAAGGTAATCCTTTAACCGTACTCTATGATTCAGGAGCAACACATTCTTTTATTGTATATGATTGTGTAGAACGTTTGGGTTTGACTGTGACTATATTGCCATATGATTTGAGTGTTGCTACTCCTACTGATAAGCCTATGATAACTACAAAAGTATGTTTGAATTGTCCTGTATGTGTTAGGGATAGAATCTTTTATGTGGATTTGATATGTTTGCCTCTTTCCAAGATTAATGTAATCTTAGGAATGGATTGGTTATCTTCTAACCATATCCTAATTGATTGTTCAAATAAGACATTAGTATTTCCTGAGGCTAAAGATCCTAGATTCCTAATGGCTACTCAAGTAGAAGCTTGTTTGAAGGAAGGAGATCATGGATATCTATTGTTGTCCTCTTTGGAGGTTCAATGTGAAGATGTCTTGAAGGATATTTTCGTGGTCAATGAATTTCCTGAGGTAGTTCCTGAGGATATACCTGGACTACCGCCAGAAAGGGAAATTGAGTTTTCTATTGATTTAGTACCTAGAGCTGGACCTATATCTATTGCGCCCTATCGGATATCGCCAGTAGAGTTGGCAGAGCTTAAGAAACAACTGGAGGATTTATTGGAGAAGCAATTTGTGAGACCTAGTGTGTCACTATGGGGAGCTCCAGTATTGTTAGTTAAAAAGAAGGACGAGACTTCTCGTCTAGGTGTAGATTATCGACAGTTGAACAAGATTACGATTAAGAATAAATATCCACTTCCAAGGATTGATGATCTGATGGATCAATTGCAAGGAGCCACAATATTTTCCAAGATTGATTTACGATCTGGTTATCATCAGATTCGTGTGAAAGTGAAAGATATTCCCAAAACTACATTTCAGACACGTTATAGGCATTATGAATATCTAGTGATGCCGTTTGGTATGACAAAAGCACCGGCCATATTCATGGACTTTATGAACAGAATTTTCCGTTCGTACTTAGATAAGTTTGTTGTTGTCTTTATAGATGACATTTTCATTTATTCTCGAAGTCAGGAGGAATATGCTGAACATCTCAGAGTGATTCTCCAGATTTTGAAGGAGAATAAGTTGTATGCTAAGTTGTCCAAATGTGAATTTTGGTTAAGCGAAGTTCAATTTTTGGGACACGTGATATCGGAGGAAGGAATTGAAGTTGATGCTTCAAAGGTGGAGACAGTTTTGGAATGGGAAAGACCGAAGACTATAACAGAAATCCATAGTTTTGTCAGATTAGCTGGTTACTATCGACGATTCATTGAGGGGTTTTCGAAGATAGCAAGACCTCTTACCCAACTTACCCGGAAGAATCAATCGTTCGTGTGGACTGATGCATGCAAAGAAAGTTTTCAAGAGTTGAAAAGATGATTGACTACTTTACTAGTTTTGATTCTACCTGATCTGAACGAACCTTTTGATATATATTGTGATGCTTCGTACCAAGGATTAGGTTGTGTACTTATGCAGAATCGTAAAGTGGTGGCTTATGCTTCAAGACAATTGAAAAATCATGAGAGGAATTATCTGACTCATGACTTGGAGTTGGCAGCTGTAGTATTTGCGTTGAAAGTGTGGAGACATTTTCTCTATGGTGCAACGTTCACTATTTTTAGTGATCATAAAAGTTTGAAGTATCTGTTTGACCAGAAAGAGTTGAACATGAGACAAAGGCGTTGGTTAGAGTTTCTGAAAGATTATGACTTTAAGCTACAATAATATCCTGGAAAAGCGAATGTCGTAGCGGATGCTTTAAGTAGGAAAATGCTTAGTGCTTCTGTTATGATGATTAAGGAGAAGGAACTGATAGAAGAATTTTGGGATATGCATTTGTCTGTGAAACTTACGCCAGGAAAGATGCGTTTAAACATAATCACCATTTCAAATGATTTGATGGATAGAATACGAGATGGACAGAACAGTGACCAGTATTTGCAAGAAGCAAAAGAAGCAAAGAGCCAAGGTGCAGAGGTAGAATTTAGCGAAGGAGCTAATGGAATTCTGAAGTTTAAAGGAAGAGTTTGTGTGCCTAATGATCCAGAACTTAGGAAATTGATTTTGGATGAAGCTCACAGGAGTAAGTTGAGTATGCATCCAGGAGCCACAAAGATGTACCAAGATTTAAAACAATTATATTGGTGGCAAGGAATGACGAAGGATGTCGCTGAATATGTATCATCTTGTTTAGTTTGTCAGAAGGCTAAGGTGGAACACCAAAGACCTTCGAAAATGTTGCAACCTTTGTCTATTCCTGAATGGAAATGGGAAGACATAGCAATGGATTTTGTGACAAGACTATTAAAAACTCAGAAAGGTCACGATTCTATTTGGGTAATTGTTGATCGGCTTACTAAGTCAGTACACTTTTTGCCAATTAATATTAAGTACTCAATAGAAAAGTTGGCCTAAGTGTACATCAATGAAATTGTTAGACTTCATGGTGTACCATCTAGTATTATTTCGAATCGAGATCCAAGGTTTACGTTGAGATTTTGGAATAGTTTGCAAGAAGTGATGGGAACAAAGCTACGTTTGAGTTCTGCTTACCATCCACAGACTGATGGTCAGTCAGAAAGAACAATTCAGTTGTTAGAAGACTTGTTGAGAGCTTGTGTTCTAGAAGAAACTGATTGTTGGGATGAATTTTTGCCATTAATAGAATTCACATATAACAACAGTTTTCATTCGAGTATAGGGATGGCACCCTATGAAGCATTGTATGAGAGACGATGCAGAACACTGTTGTGTTGGTATCACAATGGTGAAAGTGCTATGGTAGGACCAGAATTTGTTCAACATACAACTGAGAAAGTGAAGATGATTCAAGACAAGATGAGAATGACTCAAACTCGGCAAAAGAGCTATGCTGATAAAAGGAGAAAATCGCTTGAGTTTGAAGAAGGTGACTATGTATTTCTACGAGTGACACCTATGAATGGAGTTGGATGCGTGCTTAAGTCCAAGAAGCTCACTCCAAAGTTTATTAGGCCGTATCAAATTTTACGTCGGGTAGGTCCGGTAGCTTACCAGATTGCATTACCACTTTTTCTATCAAATCTTCACAATGTATTTAACATATCACAACTATGGAAGTATATTCTTGATCCTACCCATGTTATCGAGCCAGACACAGTACAACTGAAAAAAAATTTAACCTACGAAATGTTTCTAGTCAAGATTGAGGATCGAAGGACAAAACAACTTTGAGGTAAGGAAATTTCATTAGTTAAAATCGTTTGGAATGATATAAGCGGTGAAGCTACATGGGAACTGGAAGAAAAGATAAAAGAACAGGGTGTGAAGTCAAGTTTATCAAGTTTTTAGGACGAAACTTCTTTTTAGAGGGGGAGTATTGTAACACCCCAAACTTCTTAACTGGTTGACAGTAATTTTGACAGTTAACAGAATTCTACTGTTTAGTGATTTCTATGTACTGTAAAATTATTTTGAGTATTCCGTCAGTACATTTGATCGTTTTGTGTGATTTACTCCGTGTCAAGAAAATAATAATTTTCGGGCTGGGAAAAATCTTACATAATTTAATTATTACTATTAAGTCTTAATTATTTTACGTAATTTGATTTGAAATTCGTGCATTTTCTAATTTTTATGATTTTGGGGATGATTATGAAAATTTTATATTACTCTGATTATTTTAGTGTTATCCGTGGACAGTCTGTGGGCCTAAAGAGGTCGTATGTGGACTCGGCGTGGGTCCAGAAAAATGAAAATTTTTCTGTAGCCAGAAAAATTCGTACTGTTAAGACAGAGATGAGAGATCTTACCAAACTTGAATCTGGAAACAGTTTTTAAAATTTTTTTTACTGTATTTTGTACTGTTTTTAATTATCTGGTGATAAAAATACAGTAAAAATATTATTCGAAGGATAATAGCAGATAAAAAAATAAATATTATACTGCGTAGTCAACATTAGTGGCTTAGATATCCACCATTGATTTAATCAACAGTGGAGATTTGATCTTGATTTAATCAACGGTTGAGATTTAGTCTTATAAAGTGGCTAGGACCATTTATGAGCCTTGGATGTAAAGTTTGAAGGATTAGTCTTGACCCTTCATTTTGGAGATACATCTAATGGTTAGGATTTCAAGGAGGAAAGATCCAATGGCCTAGATTAAGTCTTCTATCTAAAGGCTAAACCTAGAAGCTACATTAATCCTAACCATTGATCTAATCAATGGTTAAGATTGCCTAAAATGGAGGCTATTGAAATTAGTCACATTTTGATGGAGCTTGAAGGGGGGGATGGTTTTTATGATAGCTTTAGGAGCTAAAGCAAAATTTGAAGACAATAATTTGTTACCTTGGTCAATATTGATCATTCTTCATCGTTCATGAACTTTCCTAAAGCAAAGTTTAGCAAAAATTTTCTCTCCTTTCTCTCTAAATATAGCTCACAGCCATAACACCAAGAGACACCTTCCACCACTCTTTAATTTCAAACAACCATATTTCTTGAATCTATACCTTATTCTAAGGCACTTTGTAGTTTACACCAAGTTCTAAATCTTCCATCTTCAAGGACTTTTTCCAAGAGCAAGTTCTAGGGTTTTTGAGGTGAAGTGTAAGGAAACTTCATTTCTTCTCTTCTTTTTCATGTTCTAAGCCATGTTTGATCCATGGCTCCTCTTATTTAAGCTTAATATACTAATAAACTTGTGTTTGTTTTAAGTTCAAGAGACTTTTGTTGGTGGAGAGCTTGTGCAAAGTGCAAAGCAAGGAGCTTTTTAAGGTTCTTCAAGAGATAAAAGGGAGATCCATCCACTAACCAAGTATGGTGGTGAGAGATGATTTGTTTATTTGATGGATGGTGAATCCATGTGAGGATTCATATCCATGGTTATGTAATTATTTGTGTGTGTTTATGTGCTTTGATTATTTGCCTATGCTTGGTATGATTTGCATGATTTATTGTTTTGATTATGGCATGCTTGTGATATATATATGTTGAATATGTATATGTATGTCATGATTTGATGATAGAAAGGAAAGTGATTTTTGGTTCCAAGGACTATGGTGAATTCGGCCAAACACCTCAAAATATGTGTTCACAAATTAATATTTTCATGAATGATAAAATTGGATGTTTAGAGAAGCAAGGATAATAAACAAAGGGTTTGTTTCCAAAGAATAAAGTGTCACGGTTTTGTGAAGGAATTTTAATGGTTTGGTTTGTATAAAATCAAGAATGGAACTTAGTTGATTTAGAAGAAAAAAATATAAGATGGTTTCAATGGTCATGTCCACGGTTTTGAAGGCTTGTAATGCCTTGATTTTGATGAAACAAAGTGATTTTCAAAGTAGAAATATAATTGATTTAGTACAAGAGTTTTGGAAAGGGAATCAAAGTCTTTTATCACTTGAGAAAATGGAATTTTCGTATATGAATGGAAAATAGTGTTGAAAGTGTTTGAATCTCAATTTATTTTAAAGAGGATTGATTTTTAGAATTTATTTGGAATAAAAAAGAATACGTTGGTGATTTGAGATTTTCTAACGTGTAACTCATTCTTTGGGTTTTGGAGAGCGCTAGTAAATTTTAAGTTAAAAACATTGATTTTAATTTAGTAAAATGGTGAATTTATGGAATAAATTGCAAAAAGGATTTTCTTGAGTAAGAAAATGTGGAAATAATGTGAGAAGTCATATTATTTTGAGACAGGTTGAAATGGATTTTTTGAAGGTTGAGAAATATTTTACGAAGTTGAAAAATAGTGACAAATGATTTACGTAACTTAAAAACGTGATTTTTAAGTTACGTGATTTGAAAAATGTTAAAATATTTCTACACGATTTGAAAAACGTTAAAATATTTCTACGCGATTTGGAAAGCGTTTAAATATTTTTACGTGATTGAGATATTATTGAAAAATCACTACGTGATTGAAAAATGATGAAATATTTTTACATGATTGATGAAAACGTTGAAAAATCTATATGTGATTTGAAAACGTAACAGAAATGTTATGAAATTGTGAAAACGCGACAAAAGTGGTGCGCGACTATGAAAACACAATAATATGATTTTCACGATTAAATATACAGTAGGATTACTGTTGAACCAGTGAATGGACACTGTATGAGAAAATGATGAATTTTTCCAGTGATTGGCATTAGTGCATTTTATATACATGAACTAGTGTATGGACACTGTATATGAATTTTGCCTATGATTGGCATTGGTGCATTGAACATGCATTGGAAAGGTCCGATGGACTGTATGAGGCTATTTGCCTAAGAGAGACGTACACCTCTTGAGTGGGTGCGATATGCGTAGTGTAAGTCACTTGTTGACCTTGGGGGCGTTGAAGTGCAGGTTGCTTACATGGGCAGTTGGTAGCTCTTCTTACCGTAAGTGAGACCGATGCAACACACCGATGATCCTGACCGAGACACTATTCTTAATCAAGATCTAGTAAAGGTTGTCGTGTATATGCTAGATGTGCAAACACATATGAGAAATGTGGCACGTGGTCTGAGGCATGATGGTACAGACAGATCTTTTGGATCAATTTCTCCGAACTGAGTATTAGCTCCATGGAGTAGGAAATTGAGTCTATGTGTGCATGCATGAATCTGAGCATTTATATTTGTATGATATAATAATTGAGGAATATTGGCTATGACAATTGTTTTGTTGAGAAATAATTAGATGATGAAGATGATAATAATGTTAATGGCATGATGGTAATTATTATTTATTGTATTTATTATGATAAATAATGTTGATGGCATGATTATAATTATGGTATGATATATCTGTATGGTATGTTGTCTATATTATCTCTGTGCTACCATATTGGTATTGGTGTAGGTGATCTCACCTCTTCGTATATTATTTTGTACTATATTTATATTTGATAAAGACGCTGAACAAGGGACTGAACAATAGGGTGAAGAAGAGCAGACTCCAGAAGAAGCTGAGTTTTGATCAGATGGCATCCCGGTCAAGTTTCTTCAGATACGTGAGATTACAGTTCCATGGTGGAGCTGGAGGGTAGAGGGCTAGTCCCAATGAGAGGGGACTAATTTATGAGGGAAACCTGACGGGCATTATGAGCAGGGAGTTTCGTAGAGATCCGTTCTTTTTCGTAACTATATATGTACATGTTAAATTTTTGTTGTCCATCAGGCAGCATTGGGATACTAGATATTATGTCCCAACTGAAATTAGTATTGTATCGTCTGCTCGGACACTTGTCCGTAGGACTTCACGTCATGCTGGATTCCTTCCTGCTGAGGAATATGAGGAGGACCCGTCTGAGGGTTTTGCTGTTTAGTAAGACTTGGGCATTATGTGAGTTTTAAATTATTTTTAAATACTTTGAGGACTCTATCTATATATAAATAATCCTGACAGTACGTTTATAATGTATGATGATGTAAATTATGTGTGATGATGTATAATATTTTTATTTTCCGCTAAGTTTATTTTATCCGTATCAAAGAGGAAAAAAAAAATTTTACAACTCGTATTTTTATCACAACATCACATTTTTGTAACGTAGGGGTAATTTTGTAATTAAGTAACATAAATGTGGCACCCTACGGTGGGTGTTACACTGGGCGCCTAGGCGCCAGCCATCCTGCTAGAGAACAACAATAGCGTACTACTGTTGCACCTTCATTCCAACCAACTTCCTCATGATCTTAAAACATTTCTATCACTACAACCATTGTAACACCCTAATACCAGTAACCTAGTATATCAAAATATACCTGGATATGCAGTATTAGTTATGCTACTTCTAACTTAACATTGTACTAATCCATATCATTTAAACAAATAATAATAGAGAGCCTGACAGAAAACTAAAAGTTATACATATAACCTTGCCACTAAAGGGCTTATTGTATACATAACTTCCTAAACAACTAAAAGCACGTAAATAAATACAAGCTTTAGACTAGAAAGTATAAAAACTATCTTTGTCTTCATACTTCTTCTTCTTGCCTTTGGATGAACTTCCACCTGGATTTATATGGCAACAAATGGGGTGAGAAATCACATTTCTTAGTATAAGTTTACCAAAACTAGCAGTTTAAACATTCACGATGAATAAACCCAACTAAACTAATACTTCCTGCATAAGAAACAATTACAACTCTCTCTTTATGTAACGTTCTTTAGTAAACTATACTTCTGTTCTGATAATCGAAACCATGATGATATCAAACAACCACCCATACAATTGTCACTGATAGCATCGAGTAACACATACACAACAATCACACAAATATATTCAAACCAAACAAAATATTAAATAATGCAATGATGGAATGATGTTTGTTTATGTTCAAAGAAAAGTATATGTTAGTGTAAGTGCAATGTTATGAATACTTAGCTTTTCCCCCTAGGCACCGAGGAATTCTGCCATGATAACGTGTGACCTCTTATAACTTACTTTTAGGAACGAAGTCTGTTACCATAATACCTGACCTCCTACACCCGTAGATCACAAAGTAATCTACCTTAACTAGGTGGATATTTCCACCAAAACTGAGTGGATGCCTCCACTACCTGCTCTCTAGGGATTAACAAGCATATGTGAAATGTGATGTGTGTGTAAATGCGAAGTTATGTCCTAACTCTAACATAACCGCCACATGATCTCATACTAAGTCTATCTTGCATTACTAACTCCACCTCTTCTCTGTGGGAGCATTTCATGCACTACGACATTGAACTAATATCAACTAGACTTAGTACACTACTATCTTTGCATTACTAATTCTCTTTCATTCTTTGAGAGCTCTTCATGCACTGTGGCATTCACCCTTGTCAGCTAGGGTCTTTGGCACTTAACTTTTGCCAACTCGGCACCTTGGCCCTTAACTCTTGCCACTTAGGCACTATGACACTCTACTATTGCCATCTCGACACCTTGGCCCTTAACTCTTGCCACTTAAGTATTATGGCACTCTACTATTGCCAACTTGCGTCTTAAATCTCTTATCACCTCTCTTGTGACATCTGTGCAACCTTAAGTTGCTTAAGAAACTAAACTCTTGATCTATGGCAATCCATGCCTAATGGATGCACAACTTTTCTTTTTATCTTTCCTTGTATGCCATTAGGTTTTTCCATCAAAGAAATACCCTATCTAGTGCCTCAACACTCTCTACTAGGCATAACCAAAGGGTTCAATCCACTAGGGATCTCAAAACATCTAAAAACAACATTTTGGAGCTTCTGGGTCTCACGCTGCTACACAAAACTTTTCACACCGCGGCACCCAGCTCTCGGGTGCAGCTTCTGGGCTGATTTTTTGTCTCATACCGCGGCATGCCACTGCCTATGCTGCGGCACCTTAAGCAAAATAACCCTCTCGCTGCGACTTTAAACCTCCATGCTGCTGCATTCTTAGCAGAAACCAGATTCTGTAGAATTCTGCAAAATCATGGTACTGTTCCATTAATTTTTCTCTTAGATTTTGGCCATTTCTATCCAATCTCTCGGTGATTCTGAGTCCCTAATATGTTCTTTAACACATAGGAAACATCAAACACTAACTTAAACCTCTTAATTTGGATTATGGATCAAAATCCCTCATACTTTAACCTAAACCCCTCTTTGGACATTTAGGATCTAACTTGAATAACTTTTGTTTCTTATTCGAATTCCTTGCATGAACAAGTCATAAACCTCATTTATAACTCATCCAAACAAGAAAAACACCTACAACATCTCTAAAACTCAAAATGACACATTAAACCTCAAAGGCCTAACATGGAAAAATGAGGAAAAAGATGAAGTTAGAGCTCAAGAACCCCTACCTCTTGGTCTTGAAGATGAAGATGAAGCCAAGATCTACTTGATTCCTCTTCCTTGGTGGTTGATCCTTCTCTTTGGTCTTCCTTCTTCCTCTTTCCTCTCTTTCTCCCTTCACGTTTTCCTCTTCTTTCTTTTCTCCTCTCTTTTCTATTTTCTGCCTCTCTAATATCTCAATCGTGAGATATAAAACAAGGGAAGTCAAATATGACTTCTCTTGGATAAACACTAAAACCTCGATTTGCTAAGAACACTCAGATTCCACCAAATCCAGTATTCTAACTTCCAATAGACTCCAAATAAATCCTAAGATTCATTAAAAATCATGTTGTACTTTTTCTCTATTTTTTCATATTTACTGGGGGTAAATCCGATATTAAAATGCACAACCAGTATGCTTAAAAATACCAAATTAACTCTGATTACTCTGAAACTTTAACTACACCTTAC
Source organism: Ormosia emarginata (assembly GCA_029884605.1). Classification (NCBI taxonomy): domain Eukaryota; kingdom Viridiplantae; phylum Streptophyta; class Magnoliopsida; order Fabales; family Fabaceae; genus Ormosia; species Ormosia emarginata. Next base: position 3,662,310 of record JAQQTP010000056.1, on the reverse strand, counting down.
TTAACTCATTTGTGACCTAGAAACAAATTATCTAAACTTGTTTCCCTTCAAATAGCAGTTTATGCTATTTACTGAGTTATTATAGGCTACTTTTCACACTCAAAGTTGTAACAAAGTGTCTAAACTAACTCAATTTATCACAAAACTTTACTAACATATCAAACAAATCATATGCTACCTTTGTACACATATAAAAGTCTAATATGTTTTTTCCGGGATGTTACAACCATACCCTAACATCAATCACACTTTAATCTCATCCAAAACAGATCAAAACTGCACATCTTTCCCTTAAAAAAACCTATTTTTTCAATCACCCAAAACCATAGTAAATCAAGAGCATAAACCTTTTCACCATACTTCCTAAATCAAGAACAAGTCATCTTTGAGCTTAAAAGCTGAATAAACAAACATGAAAACCACATTCAAACACCTAAACCCATACAAATAGGGCTACTAAAAACGTGCAGAAAAATAAAAGAAAGAGAGAATAGAACCAAGACCACAAACCCCCTACCTCAAGCTTGGACTTCCCTTTTTGATTCCCCTCCTTTCCTTCCATTTTCCCCTCTTCCTCCACTGCGTTTCTGGCTCTGTTTTCTGTGTCTTCTGATTTTGTTTGACGCGTGAGAGAAGAATGAACAGTGAGGCAAATCTCACTTTTAAATAAAACAAGCCTCAAGGGCATTTTTGTCCTTTCACAAAATTCATATCTCCTAAAAATACTTTAATCTTATTATTTCAAGTTTTCTAACCTCCATAAATATTAAAATAAATCCTAAGATTTACCTTAATACTTATTTCATTATTTCCTTAATTTTTCATATCTGCACTGAGTCCATTCGGTATCAAAACATGTACTCGGTGTGCTTAAAAATACCAAACAAGTAGTTCACCTTCAAATTTTAACTACAACTTTTTAACTCATTTATGACTTAAAAATAACTTATCCATAATTATTTCTCTTATCTAGGTAATTTATGCTATTTTCTGGGTCATTTTAGGTCACTTTCCACAGTCTGTGTTGCGGCAAAGTGCCTGAACTAGTTCAGTTTGTCATAAAACTTTATAGGCATGTCAAACTAGTATTAGGCTACCTTGGTAACCCTTTACAAGCCTAACATGTTATCAGGGATGTTATAAGATGCAAGCATCATCTATCCTATCTTTGATAGCAAATAGGAAGCTCAGTTCAGTGTGTGCCTAAGAAGGGTGGAATGACGGTGGTTGCCAATGAAAACAATGACTTGATTCCCACCAGGACAGTCACAAGATGGCGTATTTGCATAGATTATAGAAAGCTCAACACTGTAACCCAGAAGGATCATTTTCCATTACTATTTATTGATTAGATGTTCAATAGCTTGGCGGGTCGTGTGCATTACTGTTTTCTTGATGGGTATTCAGGGTATAATTAAATTGCTATTACCCTAAATGATTAAGAAAAAATTACTTTCACTTGCCCATATGGTACTTATACTTTTAGGAGGATGCCTTTTGGTTTGTGCAATGTCCCGTTGAACTTTCAGAGATGTATGATGACTATCTTCACTGACATGGTAGAGAAATGGTTGGAGATATTCATGGATGACTTCTCAGTCTTTGGTGATTCCTTTGATGAGTGTCTTCATAACTTGGCTCTTGTGTTGAAAAGGTGTGAGGAGACAAACTTGTTGTTTAATTAGGAGAAATGTCATTTTATGGTCCAACAAGGCATAGTACTTGGCCATAGAGTGTCACATAAGGGAATGAAGATTGATAGAGCTAAGATTGAGGTTATTGAGAAACTTCCGCCACCAATTTCAATGAAAAGGGTCCTAAGTTTCTTTGGGCATGCTGGATTTTACTGGAGGTTTATCAAAGACTTTTCTAAGCTAGCAAACCACTTTGTAACTTGTTGGAAAAAGACTTGTCTCAGTACCTATTATCAATACTCCTGATTGGATCCTACCATGTGACCTGATTTTGACGCTAGTGACTATGCAATTGGAGTAGTATTGGGCCAAAGGAAGAACTAAATCTTTCACTTTATTTATTATGTAAGCCGGACACTTACTGGTGCATAGTTGAACTACACCACTATTGAGAAAGAACTCCTTGCAATTATCTTTGCATTTGACAAATTTTGGGAATATTTTTTGGTGCTAAATTCATTGTCTTCATGGATCACTCGACCATCAAGTATCTAGTGAGCAAAAAATATGTCGAACCGAGGTTGATTTGTTGGGTTTTGTTACTACAAGAGTTTGACCTTGCGATTAGAGATCGGAAGGGTGCTGAGAACCAGGTGGCTGACCATCTTTCTAGGTTTGAAAATGAGAATTATCAACATGACCCAACTTTGATTCATGATACTTTCCCAGATAAGTAGTTATTTGTTGTATTTGCTAGCTCAGATCTATGGTATGCCGATTATGCCAACTACATTATGAGTGGATTGATACCATCAAAATTATCCAATCACTAGAAGAAGTTCCTTTATGATGTCAGATTCTATGTTTGGGATGAGTTGTATCTCTTTAAATAGTATGTTCATCAGGTGCTTAGAAGGTGCATTCCTATAGGGGAGACTAGTGCTATACTTAAGCAATGCCATGCTTCACCATATGGGGGTCACTATGGGAGTGAATGAACAACTGATACGGTGTTGCAATCAGGTTTTTATTAGCCTTCTTTATTTTGAGATTCACACTTGTTTGTAGCTAAATGTGATAGATGTCAAATGATCGAAAACATCTTTAAAAGGAATAAGATGCCATTGAACTCTATTTTTGAAGTTAATGTGTGGGGCATAGACTTTATGGGGCCCTTTGTATCATCCTTTAGTAACCATTACATTCTTGTAGTAGTGGATTATGTGTCAAAGTGGGTGGAAGCTTGTGCCCTACCTACTAGTGACTCTAAGGCAGTCCTTAATTTTCTAAAAGTGAACATTTTCACAAGGTTTGGCACACTAGAGCCATTATTAGTGATGAGAGATCACATTTTTGTAACAAGTACTTTGCCGCTTCACTTGCCAAGTATGGGGTGACACATAGGGTAGCCCCCACCTATCATCCACAAACAAGTGGCCAAGCAGAGGTTTCTAATAGAGAGTTGAAGAGGATTCTTGAGAAAACTATGAGCCCTTCTAGAAAGGATTGGTCTAAAAAATTGGATGATGCTCTCTGGGCTTACTACAAAACTTATAAAACTCCTCTTGGCATGTCTCCATACCAATTGGTCTTTGGCAAGGCTTGCCACCTTCCTGTCGAACTTGAACACTATGCTTATTGGGCCATCAAAAGGTTAAATTGCGATTCTGAAGCTAGTGGGGAGAAAAGATTGTTGCAATTGAATGCACTTGATGAATTCCTCTTACAAGCTTATGAAAATGCTAAGATCTACAAGGAAAAGGTGAAGAGGTGACATGACAAGCACATTATTTCAAGAAACTTTGCACTAGGCCAGAAGGTTCTTATTCAATTCAAGGCTGAAATTATTTCCAGGCAAGCTCAAATTTTAGTGGTCAGGTCCATTTTTAGTTGTGGAATTGTTTTCCTATGGTGTCGTAACCCTAAAAGACCCGATTTCAAAGTCAATCTTTAAGTTCAACGATCAGCAACTCAAGCTTTACTTAGGTGGTGAGGTGGAGAGACACAAAACCTCACTCACTCTTATCCCTCTATCTTGAAATCTGCAAAGTCTAGTCAAGACTATAAAAAGGTGCTTCGTGGGAGATAACCTAAGTTCTTAACTCTATCTCTTAGTTTAGGGCAATTTTATGCATGATTGAGAGTTTTTCCTTATGGTTTAAATGTGATTTTGATAGCTTTATATTGTGTTTTTTCAATTTTTATGTCATGTTAATTTTATATAATGTTTATAATGTTTCTTAGTTATTTTTGTAAGAGAGGAAGCATTGGAAGAGCCAAAAATAGGATTAGAGGGTTGTTGCTGCATAATTACGCAGTCCAAGACCCCACATTTAGGCATGGATTTACCATGCCTAGGGGCCATTGTCTTAGCCTTATCAGGCTAAATTTTCCAAAGAGTTCCACGTTAAGGCATGGATTTATCATTCCTAGGTGAGCTCCTCTCTGCCTGATGCATTCTAAAACACAGAGAGTGTCACGCCCAGGCATGATATCTCTGCCAAAAAAAAAAAAATATAATAAAAATAATAATAAATAAATAAAAAAATTCCCGCCAAGGCACCGAAAAATCACGCCTAGGCATGATGGGGCCTGCTACACAAAACCCACCTTCTTTCTATACGAAACCCACTTTCCCCCTACGCACCTCTCGTTATAGTAAACTCATTTTCTCTCTCTCTCGTTGTAGCAAACCCATCTTATGCCACCACACCAGCCACCCACCACCTCGCCCTCACTTCCTCATAGCCACCCAAACCCGCGGCATACCCCATCCTCACCTCCTCCCCAACCCACTGCTCTCAACCCACCTAAACCCACCTCTTCCCAACAACCCAAACCTATGGCCACCACACCAACCTACTCTATTGTCTCTTTCTCTCTCTCTTTAACCTCCCCAACCTACCTTCTTCTAGCCATCCTACCACTCTAACCCGCACCCCTTTGTTCTCTCTCTCTCTCTCTCTAGCCACCCTCACCTCATCCCCGATGTTGGTCATTTTGAAGTTTGGTACCCTGTTCTATTTTGTTTGGTTCGCCCAAGGTCAGTCTTCAATTTTTCAATTTGTTAGCCTTTAGCATTTCAATTTTTTTTGCTAATGGCTTTAGTTTTTTCGATCAATGATGATCTTCCTTATCATGTGATTAATCTTGAATATTTGTTCTAATTTGATGATTGAATGCTGAGTACTTCTTGAACTGTGTTTTATCTTGCGTCTTGTTGATAATTTGGGGTTTATGTGTTAGTTATACTTATTGAATTTTTTTGCAAATACAATTCTGCTCAGTTGCGTATAACTTGCTTGATAAAATGCCAGAGTTGTAGTGACTATGAGTATGTCTGCTAGATGATGATTATGAAGTGTTTGATGTTGTGTTAGTCTCTGAGTCACTATGTTCTCTATATTATAGTGAAATACGAATGATATGATGCCTTCAGCCTTGCATAGGGTTTGTTTCCATTCTTTGGGACACAAAGTTCGTTTGGGGGTTTGTTGTGCATGGTAAATTAAGATTCCAGTTCGTATACTTGTTTTAATTATAAATTTGCATGATTTAGTTAGAACTAGTTGCATGAAAGGCTTGCAATCCATTTATTTTCTAGCTAGGTTTGGGGGTGGTCTTTATTTGGGTACTTATCATTGTGGCTGATTCATTTTTATTGGGACTAACTAGAAGCAATATTTTTTTAGGTACTCACTCATCATGTCAAAACATCAAAAAAAGACTGCTCAAGCTGGGCTAAGTACTTCAGAAAACCACGAAGATATTCCTGTCTATATGACCCATCCCTTTTCATCTCTTAGGATGCTTTCAACCATTTTTGGTTAAATATGAGGAAAATTAACATCATTCCTGAGCGAGGGTTCCATGAGATGAATGTTGTTCATTATTAGGCTATAGCAAGGGCCACTACTGCATTTACTAGGAAAGTTTTGGTGACTATCCTACGGAGGACCCAATGCTAGCTGTGGTCAAGGAATTTTATGCTAATACCTATGCTGAGAGGCATTCTTCCACCATTGCTAGGGTTAGAGGGAAAGCTGTAAACTATTCTCCTAAGCGCATTCGTCAGGTCTTGGACCTTGGCCCTGAAGAGGAATGAGCCACCCCTTTCGAGACGGTCATGAATGCTATCTGTGATCCTGAATTTCCTGCTTAGATGCAATATAACACAAATAATACTATCAGATACATCAAACAGAAGAGTTTGTGCCGCGAGTTGTGCCCTTGGAACCATTTTGTGTGTTCTTGCTTACTGCCCACAGAGCATCGGTCTAATATATATCCTGTGCATGCTTATATATTGTATACCATCCACACTCTTTAGTTAATGGATACTACTCAAATTCTTTATGATCAGATTCGACTGTGCAATAGAGCAAAGCCCAAATCCTTATTCTTCCCATATCTCCTCTATAAGCTTTGTAAGACATCTAAAGTGAGGTGGAAGGAGACTAAACTTTGGGTGAAGACTAAAACCCCTATGACTGAGAAAGTGGTGCAGAAACTCATGGATGTCTAAAATAGACGTCGGCAAGCCCCTAACCCCTGCACCATCCCCGCAACCTGTTCCAATTTTCTATGCTGCATGGGAAACCTATGTTGATAAGTGCCTGACTCAGTTGTAGGCAACATCCGAGCAGTAAACTACTATGCTTGCTTCCATTTATCAGAGCACCCACTGGCTGCCATGCGTCAAGGCCACCAAATGGATGATTTCCTACCATTTCCATAGGCTGCTGCAGGAGCACCTCCACCATAGGCTTCGACGATAGGTGCAGATGCTGAGGATACATAGATGGGAGAGGATGGCTTAGCTGGTCCTGCTGGTTATGACTTACTTGATGAGGATGACCTATTTTGAGTCACAAGGGCCTATTTACTTTATTTTACTATCTTCCATCTTTTATTTTGTATCTTATATATAACAACCTCTTGTTAGCATGTTAGACTAATTTATGATTACAAAGGTAATATAGTACTTACTTGACATGTCAGTTAATTTTTGTGACAAACTGAGTTAATTTAGGCACTTTGTTGCAATCCAGAGTATAAAAAGTAGTTTAAAATGACTCAGATAGTAGCATAAATTGCTAAGTTGAGGGAAGTAAACCTAGAGAATTTGTTTCTAAGTCAAAAATAAGTGTAAGATGATGTAGTTAAAATTTCAGGATAATCAGAGTTAGTTTGATATTTTTAGGCGTAGCGATTGTGCATTTAATACCGAATTGACTAGTAGTAGATATAGAAAATTATGATAATGGTGAAACAATATTTTAGATGAATAGTATTTATTTTAAAGTTGTTAGAAGTTAGAAAACTTGATTTAGCGAAATTTAAGTTCTTAGCAGATCAAGAAGTATCAGTGAAATATCCTAGTGTTACAAGTCACTTATGGGTAACAACCCCTTATATTGACTTTTGCCACTTGATATTTACTCACTTTTAACGCATTTCATTCACTTCTTTCTCACAAAAACAACAAGGACAACATCTGCCATGGAAAACCAAGAAAAAAAGGAAGAGAAAGCTAAGGGGAAGGAAGAGGAAATGAGTAAAAGAGCCAACGGCAAAGCCAAACTTGATCATCCACCATTACAAACCACTTGAGGTAGGGGTTTCTAACCTTAAATTCCATCTTTTTTCCTTCACCCTTTCTATGGTTGATGTTAGGTCATTAGATAGAAAAATGGGTTTTAAAGAGCAAAAATCAGTTTTCTTTGCTTGACTCTTGTTATCTTTGTTTGGAATTAGTCATTTCAGCTTAATGAGAGCAAGATAATTAAATTTTCTTCAGACAAAGTTAGACAGTTCCTCGAGTTGGAACTTAGGAAATAGGTAAATAAGAATGTGATTTAGATCATTAATCCATGCTTGAGTGAATCAATAAGTTGTATGAGTGCTACAACATTTTTAGAAGGTGTTAGTGATGTTAGAAATCACTTAGAAGCCATTTTAGGATGGCTGGAAGTTGAATATATTCTAATGAAATAGTAGCAAATTTTGCAGAATATGTGTTATATGACCAGCGCTCTAGCATTAGCTAAGAGTTAGGCGCCTAGGCGTTGGATGCTGAGCACTTAGGTGCCAGTGATAGAACAGAACAGAGCATTGCTTTGCCTAGCCATCACCCAAGCGCTGGTTCCAGAATTGACCATGGTCATTTTATCAACACTTTGAGCTTCCTAATTACTTGGGATCATTAATATATGCTTTCTTAAGTCTGTTAAGACACTTTTAGGGATATTTCACAAAGGGAATAACCACCTCGCCTATAAGAGCAAGTTTGAGTTTTTAAATTATTCAAAAGTTATGGATTGCTTGAAATAGGTGTCTAGGACCTTGAGCATATTCGTGGGGATTAAAATACCACCTGAGTTATGATTGTAAGGTAAGCTAGATTCAAGTTTGGTAAGGGAGTTAGACTTAGCATATAAACATAATTTACTTTCTTTAGTCAAAGTTGAACTAATTATGTGAGTTTTTTTTTTCAGAAATACTCTATTACCTCATTAAGTTAGGTTGAGATGGAGTATTAGTAATGAGTTGGTTCCTTTACTTATTAGAGTTGAACCATAGTACAATTATCTTAATTAAGGGAGTGAGTTAAACCCCCTTAACCTTGCAAAGTGGTGAGTAAATGTTTTTGTTAACGAGGTAATTGTGAGAGGAAAGTGTCGATACAACACTTTACCTAACGTAAATTAGTGAGTTAAGCTATTTGTTAAGCAATATGAGGAGTATGACAAATCCTTATGTAAGTGTAGTAAAGTGAGATAAGCTTTCTACCATGAACTATATGATGATTTAAGTCCTAAGTTAGGCAATGAAGTCAGTTAAGTAAATTGCTAAGTATAGTTGATATTATACAATTGTATGGATGAAAGTGTAATATTGAGATAGTTTAGATTCTTATATATTATGCAATTATATGAGCGATTGTATAATGTTGATATAGTTTAAATTTAAATGCAATCTACATTAATGAATACCGTGAGATATATACATATATTACTGGAAATTTTTATGTTCTCATCCCTTTTCTGTGTTTCCATGGTAATAGCAGGTCAAGACCTTGTTACAGGTATAAAGAAGCTGAAGAAAGAGCAATAATAGTTTTTAGTTTTATGTTGCATTGACAACTCTTTTATATTCTACTTTTAACTTAATGTTTTGTTGTATATATAACACTATGCCCTTTAAGGCTTTTGATGTGTATACGTATAACCTTCTTCTATTGTCGCTCTCCATATTTTAATGTTTAATTATATGGGCTTAGAATGATAGTAAGAATAGAAGTAACATGGCTAATGCTTTATATCTCTATACTTATTAGTTACATTGAGATATTAGGGTGTTACATTATGATATCAGAGTTGTTCATCCTGTTGAGTCAGAGCATGGACTAACTATGTGTAGTCATGTTAGTAGTTTTTATGAGTGTTGTGCATTTCTTGTCTCTTTTGTGGGAGGTTTGCATAACTTACATTTTGTTTGAATGTTATTAGTTACTGTTACATTATTACATGATATTGAGACTAATCAACTTGATATTTAATGTTTTGTGTGTACAACAAACTATGACTTCTCTTTGGTGGACTAAAAGAAATGAGAATTCTTCTGGTGATAGCCCTAATATGGCCAAGGCTTTCATGGCAATGACTAAAGCTATGCAAGATCAGACGATCATTATTAATAAAATATTGGATAGGTTGGAAGCAGATCAACCTACACAACCAGTACCACCACCAGTTCAACCCGAGCAACTAGTCCAAGAGGTTCCAGTGGGAAGGTATCAATCTTCCAAGACCTCTCAGAGTTCAGAAAGTCGACTTCATCATCCTATAGAGGTGAGTACGACCCAGTCAGAGCTGAGGGTTGACTCAAGGAAATGGAGAAGATTTTACAGTCATGGCTTGCATGGATGAGCAGAGAGTGCTTTTTGCTTCCTATATGTTAGAAGGGGAGGCAGAGGATTAATGGACAAATGTTAAGAAAATGTTTGATGCATCAAGGGCACTGGTTACTTGGGAAATCTTCAAAGGATCTTTGCTAGAGAAGTTCTTCCCTCAGAATCTGCACAATGCAAAAAAGATGGAGTTCTTGAAGCTAGAGCAGGGCAGCATGTCATTGGTCAATATATGGCCAAATTCAACAGGTTGTCAAAATTCTCATCCTACATCAGATTCCACATTAACGACAGTGCGAAGTTTAAAGAAGGATTGAGTAAGGATATCCAGAAGGCTATCAAACCATTTGAGATACGAGAATTTATGTCCTTGGTGAACAAATGTTGGATAGTGGAATCAGGTTGTTTTCAACCCCAAGCGGAGAAGAGAACACAAAACTTCCAAAAGAGGAAGAGGTTCGATGAAAAGAAGAGTACTCCTAAACTAGGTCACCCACAAGACAAGGGTAAACAGGTCCAAGGAGGAGTAGGGGGACTTAAATGTCCTAAGTGTGGAAGACAATATGGAGACAGACCTTGTTTGGCAGGGCAATCAGTTTGTTATGCTTGTGGCCAACCGGGGCATATGTATAGGTATTGTTCACATGGTAAAGAGGTGACCTTGTCTCCAAATCTGATTCAAGGTAAATGTATAGTCCATAATCAACATTTAACTATTTTATATGATTCAGGATCCCATTCATTATTTCTTGTGATTGTGTGAAAATGCTAGATTTGCCTATAATAGACCTTCCTTTTGACTTATCTGTTTTCACTCCTACTAGTAAATCAGTTACAACTTCTAAAGTTTGTTTGGATTGTTGTATAAAGTTAGAAGATAGGATATTCTTTATAAATTTTATATGTTTACCCCTAGTAGATATTGATGTTATTCTTGGCATGGATTGGTTATCCTCTAACCATTTAGTTTTAAACTGTGCAGATAAAACCTTGTGTTTATTTCAAATATATCTACTAAAGTTATCCCTTTCGAGTTAGTGTTTCTTAACGCAAACCAAGTGAATCACTGTTTGGAGGAGGGAGCTTAAGGGTATGTTATCATTTTCTCTCTTAGCGCAGAGGTTGAGAAGAGTTTAGGAGATATACCAATAGTGAAGGAGTACTCAGAAGTATTCCTGAGAGACAAAGTTGAGTTGCCACCCACGAGAAAGATAGATTTTTGTATAGATTTAGTACTGGGGACGGGACCTATTTCTATAGCACCATATAGGATGACACATCTAGAACTAGTAGAGCTTAAAAAACAAATAGAGGAATTATTAGAGAAACAATTCATTAGACCGAGTGTTTCTCCTTGGGGAACACCTATGTTGCTTGTAAATAAGAAAAATAGTACTATGAGACTTTGCATAGATTATAGGCAATTGAATAGGGTAACTATCAAGAACAAGTATTCGTTACATAGGATAGAGGATTTAACGGATCAGTTGAGAGGAGCATCAGTGTTCTCAAAGATTGATCTAAGATCAGGATATCACCAAAAAAGAGTTAGGGATGAGGATATTCCAAAAACTTCTTTCAGGACTAGGTATGGGCATGATGAGTACCTCGTGATGTCATTTGGGTTGACGAATACACTAATAGTATTCATAGATTACATGAACGTGATTTTTAGACCCTATCTAGATCAGTTTGTAGTAGTGTTCATAGATGACATCCTAATATATTCCCAGACAATGGAAGAACATGAGTTACATGTCAAAATAATTTTATAAATCCTCAAGTAAAAGAAGTTGTTTGCCAAGTTATCGAAGTGTGAGTTTCGGCTTACAAAAGTTTAATTTTGTGGGGCATATGATTTCTCAAGGAGGGATTTTAGTAGAACCTAGTAAAGTTGAAGCAGTGGGAGAGACCCACCACTATGACCGAGATCAGGAGTTTCATAGGCCTAGTTGGATATTATAAGAGATTCATTAGTGGATTCTCTCAAATTGCACTACTCTTGACTAGATTAACTACGAAAGATAGTACTTTTGTTTGGACTTAAGAGTGTGAGGATAGTTTCCAAGAGCTTAAGATGAGGTTAACTACTACACCAGTTTTGGTGATTCTAGATCCACATGAGAACTTTGAGGTGTTTTGTGATGCTTCAAAGATGGGCTTAGGGTGTGTTCTAATACAACATAGGTGAGTAGTTGCTTATGCATTAAGGCAGTTAAGGCCTCATGAGAAGAACTACCCCACTCATGATCTAGAATTAGGCACCGTAGTATTTGCCTATAAACATATGGAGACATTATCTTTATAAAGTTCAATTTGAGATGTTTAGTGACCATAAGAGTTTAAAATACTTGTTTGATCAGAAGGAGCTGAACATGAGACAAAGGAGATTGATGAAGTTTTTAAAGGATTATGACTTTGAGCTTAAGTATCATCTGGATAAGGCCAATGTAGTGGCGGATGCACTAAGTAGGAAATCCCTACATGTATATCGGATGATGGTTCAAGAGGGTCAGCTTCTTGAGAGGTTTAGAAACTTGAGCCTTAGGTAACTGTGACACCACATAGTCTCTTTATAAGTATGGTGGACATAGCCAGTGACCTGAGAGCTCAAATTCTAGAAGCTCAAAGTGATGATGAAATCCTAAATGAATATGAGAGCAAATGTAACACCCCAGAAATTCCTTATTTTCTATTATATATGATTTTTATAATATTTGTGATTTTTATGAATTTTTATGAATTATTTGAATTACTTTGATTATTTTATAATATTTCTCGATTTGCATGCATGATAAGCGAGGCAGGAAAAATAATATTTTTCGAGGGTGGAAAATTTTGGATTGTGAAATGTGACCGAGGGATCTTACTAAACCCGAAGCTGGACACAGTTTACAAAGTTTTATTTTTCGAGATTTTATCTGACAAATAAAATCCAGGAACATCCTATTATCCAATAGACAATAAATACTGGTTTTGTTAACTACAACTTTTGTCTATTGGATAATAGCTTTTAGTAAAATACAAGTTAACTTTTTTAGAGTGTTCACTTTATGACATCACATGGATGACATCATCCTTGACTTTTTCAAAAAGTGAAACCAAGCTTCCTAGAAAAGCTTCATCTAAACTTAATGGAAAAGTTTCCTATCAAGGCTAGTTAGAGAAGCTTCATTTCTCTCTCCTTTGGATAGCCACACGGTTTTGGGGGAGGAAAGATGACAATATTGTCTTCTCTCCACTTAACTATTCACATCATTTTTCACCTCAAAAGTTTCTACCTTTCCTTCCTTCATTTTTCTCTCACTTTTTCTCTTCTCTCTTTTCTCTCCATGCTCATGGCCAAGCTTTCTTTTTCCCACCATCCATGTTTGTTTTCCCAAATCATTTCTTGTTCTTGAATCTACTCATCACTTGGAAGCTTTTCCTTGTTGTGGTCACCACCTTGTTCTTCCATCTTCATCATTTTCTTTCAACCTTTAACTTAAAAGCTTTTGAGGTAAGATCTTTGATCTTCATTTTTTCTTCTTTTTTTCGTGATTCAAGGCCATCTCCTTGATCATTGGTCTTCTCTTTTTCAAGCTTTAGATGTTGATTATGTGAGTTTAAAATTTTCCAGGGTTTGGTGGTGGTGTAGGACAAAATCTTCAAGAAGCATCAAGGAGCCTTCTTTTCTTGTTTTCTCTTAAGGTGAGTGGGAGATTAACCTCATCAACAATTCTTGGTGGTGAGAAATGAATTTTTGGGTTGAAAATGGAGGATCCATATGAGGACCCATCCACTTAATTGTATGGTTTTGGTGACTTGTCTTTATTTAACTTGTGTAATCTTATTGCTTGGTATTTTGCATGAATATGTTATTATGTGAAATTAATAAATGATGATGCTTTGGATGCTTGGAATCATGTATGATAGGCAAGGGCCTCTTGACCTCTTTTGAGGAGTGGTTCATGACCAAGTGGCCTAATTAAGAGTCTAATATAAAATCCTTGTATTAATTTGGAACTTAAGAAATTAGGTGATAAGTAATTGATAAAATGATGAAAATTTTGGGACTAGAAATCTTTGGTGAAGGTCTCGGCCAAGAGGAAAAGAAAATGGGATATCCAAGACAAGTTTTATAGTTAATTGGAACTTCGAAGCTTAGGTTAAAAATGGATTGATTACAGGTGAACAACGATGAAACAAAATGAAAATTTTTGGGTCCAATGACCTTCAGGGTTAACGGCCATGTGGGGCAACCATGGCAATATTTTTGGCATCAAGTTGGAACTTAAGTAATTAGATAATTTAGAAATATAATTAGGGACTTATAAAATGGATAAGAGGAAAAATAATATTTCAACCTACTTCATGAGTTATTTTCGGCTAAGTGGTTAAAAATGGGTTTGAACAATGTTTTAGAACTAAATGAATTTAGTGATTTAGTGATTTATAAAGTAGATGACTTTCCTAGTGGTGGTTGTTTTGAATCATGTGATGGATTAATATCCTGTTGAGCCTAGTGGTGGCTGTTTTGAATCATGTGATGGATTAATATCCTGTTAGGCCTAGTTATGGTTGTTTTTGAATCATGTGATTGTTTATTGTTCGTGCATTGTGAAAGTCCAATAGACTATTTGTTAAGGCTGTATTCCTATGAGATGAATTAACTCTTGGGGGAGTCGGGGTGTGGGTTTTCCATAATAGCCAGTTGGTAGCTCCACTGACCTGTGGGTCAGACCGATGCAAACAAACCAATGATCCGGACCGAGACACTCACCCCAGTCACAATCTATTGTAGAATGTCTTGTATAAAGCCCTGTTGCGTAATTTAATAATATTGAGAAATTTTTAGCACTTGATTTTGAGGCTAACGAGATACAGACATATCTTCCAGATCATTCTCTCTGAAAATTTGTGTTTAACTCCACAGAGTAAGGAATGATACATTCTGCATATGCATAGTTGGTCTGCATATCATTGTGACATTTTATACCTGTTTAATTATCTGATACTTGATGATATAATTATTTATTGACTCGCCTCTTAATCAATTTGTTAAATTGATAAGTAACTGATAGTATTATTTTGCCGACTGATGTCTATAATTATTGCTTATTGTATCTGGATGGTGTTACTGTCCTTCCTGTTTCTTTATTGCCATGTTGGTATTGATGTAGGGGATCTAACCTCTTTGTTATGTTATTTTGTGTTATATTATTATATGCTTGATAAAGATCAAGGGGAAGATGAAGAAGGATTTTGCAATTTTTTACAGTGCTGATTCTCCTGTGTTCGTGATTGCATCAGATTGAAATTTTCTGGGTTACGTGAGTGTTTTGTTTCATGGGGATTCAGATGCTTGGAGGATAGACTGGAACTCGGAGCGCATTAGATACACGCGAGATGTTTCTATGATTATTCATAGGACTCGGGATGAAGTTCCCTTCTTTTCTTTGGATACTACTGTACGATTGGAGTTTTTCATGTCGGTTAGGAAGCTTTGGAGTGTTCTGAATTATACCCCTCGGGAGGATAGTGAGGTGTTTTCTACATGGACTCTTGTTCGTCAGTGTGTACATCCTTCGGTAATCTTATCGTCCGCTGAGTCGGAGGAAGATCCATCAGAGGGTCCTCCTCAGTAGTTGTGGGACTTGACATATACTTGTAGCTTTTTGGGGGGCTGATATCTTTTGTTATTTTGGAGGGCTGATATACGTAATCCTTTTTGGGCATGTGAAGCTTTTACTTATGTGTCACCAAGATCTTTTGATGTATATAAGTACTCATGGTATGTATATCCTGGTTGGATGTATGTAATGTTCTTTATGTTATTTTTTGCTAAGTTTATGTTTTATCGTATATATTAAGAAAAATGAAAAGAAGAGATTGACAAACTCATACGCTTATTTGATAAACAGGCAAAAATTTTATAAATTGGGTTTTCATTTTCTCTTTATGAATTTCGTAATGTCGGTGTTACTGTCCCTCTCCAAAAAGGGGCGTTACAGCAAATCTTCTTAGGGGATCAATCAGAGTTTGATATGGTGGATGATGCAATGATTAAGTTTAGAGATAGACTTTGCATTCCAAGAGATTCTACAATCAAAGAAAAGATCTTAGAAGAGGCTCATATGAGTCAATACATCATCCATCTTGGAGCCACTAAGATGTACCAAGATTTAAGAACGATGTTTTGGTAGCCAAGAATGAAGAAAGAAATAACAGAGTTTGTGTCTAAGTGCTTGGTGTGCCAGAAAGTCAAGATAGAGTACCAAAAACCTTTAGGACCTTTCCAATCTTTAGCAATTCCTAAACGGAAGTGGGAGAACATCACAATAAATTTTGTGACAGGTTTGCCCAGAACTCAGTTAGGACATGAAACAATTTGGATTATACTGGATAGACTAACCAAGTCTGCCTACTTTTTACCAATGAGAATGAACCACTCTTTAGATAAACTAGCCCAATTGTATTTACAAGAGATAGTTAGGTTGCATGGAATTCCTCTCAGCATAGTTTCAGATAGAGATCCTAGATTTACATCTAGATTTTGGGGAGCCTTGTAAATGGCCTTCTGGACTAGGCTAAGTCTTAACACAACATAGCACCCGCAAATGGATGGATAGTCAAAGAGAACTATCTAGACCATAGAGGATATGCTTAGAGCATGTATACTAGATCAGTAGGACAGTTGGGATAGACTCTTGCCTTTAGGGGAGTTTTCCTATACCAACATTTATCATACCAGTATAGGAATGACACCGTATGAGACACTTTATAGTAAGAAGTGTAGGTTTCCATTATGTTGGTATGAGGTTGGAGAGACAGTTATTCTAGGACTTGAGTTAGTACAACAGACTTTGGAGCAAATCAGATTAATCAAGGATAGGATAGCTATAGATCAAAGTAAGTAAAAGAGTTATGCTGATAGAATGATGAGACCTCTAGAGTTTGAAGAGGGAGAACATGTTTTCTTGAGAGTCACTCATACGACTAGAATTGGTAGAACATTGAGAATCAGGAAGTTAAACACTTGTTTCATTGCTCCTTACCAAATTTTAAAAAGAGTCAGACCTGTAGCCTACCAGATAGCCCTTCCACCTAGTTTGTAAAATCTTTTTCATGTGTCCCAACTCAAAAAGTACAATTCGAATCCTTCACACATCATAAGAAATGAATCTATATAGTTAATGGATGATTTGTCTTATGTAGTGCAACCGATGAGGATTGTAGATTGAAGGGTCAAAGAGCTTAGAGGTAAGCCAGATTCCTCTAGTAAAGGTAATATGGGGTAAAGCAGGCACAGAGGAGGCTACATGAGAATTAGAGTCCCATATGCAGTTAGTTTACCTAGAGTTGTTTATATGAGGTAAGTAATTTGGGAACAACATTTTAAAAAAGAGGGGAGTATTGTAACAACCTCTTTTTAGCATGTTAGACTAGTTTATGATTACAAAGGGAATATAATACTTGCTTGGCATGTTGGTTAATTTTTGTGACAAACTGAGTTAGTTTAGGTACTTTATTGCAATCTAGAGTGAGAAAAGTAGCTTAAAATAACTTAGTTAGTAGCATAAATTGCTAAGTTGAGGGAAGTAGACCTAGAGAATTTGTTTCTAAGTTACAAATAGGTGTAAGAGGATGTAGTTAAAATTTGAGGATAATCAGAGTTAGTTTAGTATTTTTAAACATACTAGTTGTACATTTAATGCTGAATTGACTAGTAACAGATATGAAAAATTATGATAATGGTGAAACAATATTTTATATGAATTCTAGTATTTATTTTAAAGTTGTTAGAAGTTAGAAAAATTGATTTAGCTAAATCTAAGTGTTCTTAGCAGATCAAGAACTATTAGTGAAATATCCTAGTGTTATAAGTCACTTACAGGTAACAACCCCTTATATTGACTTTTGCCACTTAATATTTACTCTTACTCACTTTCAATTCATTGCATTCACTTCTCTCTCACGAAAACAACAAGGGTAGCAGCAGCCAAGGAAAACCAAGAAAGAAAGGAAGAGAAAGCTAAGGGGAAGGAAGAGGAAAGGAGGAAATAAGCAAAAGAGCCAAAAGCAAAGCCAAAATTGATCATCCACCATCACAAACCACTTGAGGCAGGGGTTTTTAACTTTAAATTCCATATTTTTCCTTCATCCTTTCTATGGTTGATGTTAGGTCATTAGATCGATAAATAGGTATTAAAGAGCAAAAATATGTTTTCTTTGCTTGATTCTTGTTTTCATTGTTTTGAATTAGTCATTTTAGTTTAATAAGAGCAAGATGATTGAATTTGTCTTTAGACAAAGTTAGATAGTTCCTTGAGTTAGAACTTAGGAAATAAGTGAGTAAGGATGTGATTTTGATCATTAATCTATGCTTGAGAGAGCCAATAAGTTGTATGAGTGCTACAACATTTTTAGAAGGTGTCAGTGATGTTAGAAATCACTTAAAAGCCATTTTAGGATAGCTAGAAGTTGAATATGTTCCAATAAAATAGTAACAAATTCTACATAATTTGTGTTATGCGACCAGCGCTTAGGCGTTGGGAGTTGGGCACACATACGCCCATGGTCCAGAGAGCAGTTTGTGCGTAGCAAGGCATTGGGGGCCTAGGTGCCAGATGCTAAGCGCTTAGGTGTCAACGATAGAACAGAACATAGCATTGCTCTGCCTAGCCAGCGCTCAGGCACTAGAGAGGGGGCGCCTAGGCGCTGGTTCCAGAATTGACCAAGGTCATTTTATGCATACTTTGAGCTTCCTAATCAGTTGGGATCATTAATATATGTTTTCTTAAGTGTGTTAAGACACTTTTAGGGATATTTCACAAGGGGAATAACTACCTAGCATATAAGAACAAGTTTAAGTTGTGAAGTTATTCAAGAGTTATAGATTGCTTGAAATAGGTGTCTAGGACCTTGAGCACATTTATGGGGATTAAAATACCACCTGAGTTGTGATTGTAAGGTAAGATAGATACAAGTTTGGTAAGGGAGTTAGACTTATCATATAAGCATAATTTACTCTATTTAGTCAAAGTTGAACTAATTATGCAAGCTTTTTAAGAAATACTCTATTACCTCATTAATTTATGTTGAAATGGAGTATTAGTAAAGAGTTGGTTCCTTTACTTATTAGAGTTGAACTATAGTACAATTATCTTAATTAAGAGAGTGAGTTAAATCCCCTTAATATTGCAAAGTAGAGAGTACATTTCTTTGTTAAGGAGGTACATGTGAGAGGAAAGTGTCGCTACAACACTTTACCTAAGGTAAATTAGTGAGTTAAGCTATTTTTTAAGCAGCATGTGGAGTATGATCAATCTTTATGTAAGTGTAGTAAAGTGAGATAAGCTTACTACCAATAACTATAGGATGATTTAAGTCCTAAGTTAAGCAATGAAGTGAGTTAAGTAAATTGCTAAGTATAGTTGCTGTTATACAATTATATGAGTGATTATGTAATATTGAGATACTTTAGATTCTTATACGTTATGCAATTGTATGAGTGATTGTATAATGTTGATATAGTTTAAATTTAATTGCGATCTACATTAATGAATGATATGAGATATGTATATATATTACTGAGAATTTTATGTTCTCACCCATTTTCTGTGTTTCCATGGTAGTAGCAGGTCAAGACCTTGTTACAAGTATAAAGAAGCTGAAGAAAAAACAACAAGACTAGATAGTTTTTATTTTTATGTTGTATTGACAACTCTTGTATATTCTACTTTGAGTTAATATTTTGTTGTATATATAACACCATGCGTTTTGAGGCTTTTGATGTATATACGTATGATCTTCTTTTATCGTGGCTCTCTATAGTTTAATGTTTAATTATATGGGCTTAGAATGATAGTAAGAATAAAAGTAACATGATTAATGCTTTATATTTCTATACTCGCTAGTTATATTGAGATAACCGTATTAGGGTGTTACATTACACAGTGAGGGCACTGCATGTCTTAGGTTTGGGGGGGAATTAATTTCTTTTTGAGATTTCTATTGAGCTATTTTTTTAATTGTGGGGATGAATATTGATTTCCCCCTCATTCCTTTGCTTTTGACACTGGTGTTATGACAATTTATTTTGTTAAAGTAGCTACTTTGTTGGATGTTCTAAATGCTTTAGAAAATGATTTTGGTGTTAATTCTTAGTTGTTAATCATTCTTGTTATGATAGTTTTGTTTTGTTTTTCAATTTGCAGACCTTTGAAGGCTTTATCATGATTAACTGGCTTCCTAAGAATATGCATTAAAGTGATGAATGGATAGGTTGAATTTTTGCATGCCAGAGTTCTGATTTGAGTATCTAATGATTGTGTGGAATAAGAATTGCCTCATTGCTTGGGAAATCACATGCAAAAATTCAAATATTGAGCTTACACTTATTGCTATAATTGTGAGTGAGTGTATTTCCCCTTTTATATATGTGGTGGATTTTGAAATGTGAATGGATTGCATGATTAGAGCAAATTTATGAAATGCATGTGTATGGGCAATTTGCATCTTAGAAGCTTGTTTGATTCCCTCTTGAGACAAAATCTTAGGCAATGCATTTTTAAGGAAATGACTAGGGCACCTATTTGGACCGATTGAGCCTTCCAAGCTAATCTTAATTAGATATTATCCCTAGGTCCTCTTTGAAGGCTAGTGTGTGTGTGTATGGCTTAATTTTTTTTTTCTTTAGCCCTCACTTTTCCACCCCTTCACCCCTTCTTGTGAAAAATCTTTTTACCTATGTCGCATGTCCCTTATTGAATGCATGATTAGGCATTTTGTTGTTTTGAGCCAAATTATCCTGCGTAGTACTAAGGAGAAGAGATCAATTAGGAACCAACTCTTGTTCTTCAAAAAAAAATTGAGCACTTAGGCATAAAAATTTCACGCCTAGACGTGATGGGGGCTACTACACAAAACATAACCCCTTTCTGCAAAGAAAATAAACATATACATAGGTTCTTAAAAAAAAAGGAGAAAGAGAGAAGAAGAAGAAGAAGAAAAGAATAAAGATGGTTGATTTTTCATATTGGACCTTTTATTTGCATTTTACTTATTTGGCTTGAATCAATGGAAATGCATGATTATATGTTTAATATTTGATTTTTAATTATTTCCCTTCTTTTGTTAACCATTATCCTCCGCTTCACATTACAAGCATAAAAGACCCTAATGATCTTTGACTACGTGTTGCCTATATTACTGGAGAAAGGGATTAAAGACATTCTTATGAGAGTACTTGTGCATTTTATAAATTCATCTAACTTGTTTCTCATGATTAGGAAGGGATCTTAAACACATAAATTTGAAAAATCATTCATGCATGAAAATTGCATTCAAGCGTAATCATGATAGTTAGAATTTTTCTTGCATGTGTGGACCATGTTGAAAGGTTGAGAAGTAATTCTTGAGGGTATGAATGATGATTGGAAGTTGGTTATGCTATAGTTCAATTTGTTTCTTGATTTTTGGTTTTAATTATGCCCCTTCTTCCTTTGCTTGGCTTAGTTTACTTGAGGACTAGCAAATCTTTAGATTTGAGGTGTGATAACTCCAGGAAATGGAGTTATTTCAATTGAATTTGAATGTTTATGTGCATGTTAGTCTTAAATTTTTAAGTTCATAAGATCATTTCATGCATGATTTTGATGATTAAGCTTTCCTTCTCAAATGATTAGGAATTAAGTATTTAATGACTTTATTTAAGGAATTTGGATGGATCCTTGCTTCACAAACTTCATCATTGTTTTGATGTAGGTATTTAAGATGAGAAGGTCTTGGAAGAGATAAGGAAAGTGAAAAGTATCTTAAATATGGAAGAAAGCATGAAAGGAGGAAGACTTGACAAGTCATGCCTAGGCGTGGATGAGGCACACCTAGGCGCCAAAGTCTCAATTTTCATAAAGAAGCCAGACAGAGAATGTAACAACCCAAAAATTGTTATTTTACAGTAAATGTCTGATTGTACTGTTTTGTGATTTCTGTATGCTGTAAATTTATTTTGACTATACTGTGACTAATTTTGATCGCTGTGTGTGATTTACTCCGAGTCAAAAAATAATAATTTTTGAGCCGAGGAAAATCTTCGCTGATTTATTCAGAGTTGGGGGAGCTTACTAAACCTGAATCTGAGAGATACATGTCTCGATCTTTTAATTTTTAGAATTTATCTGTGAAATAAAAATATTTCATATTTTATTATCTATTGGGCAGTACCTATTGACTTGTGAGCAGTAGCTTCTGCTTATTAGGTAATAGACCTAGTATCTTTTGTCCATTGGACAATAGACTTGGAAAAGTCTTTGTGACTCACAAAGTGGTGAACCAATAAGATTCAGTCAATATAAATGACTTGAATTTCTTAACCAATAGAAAATGGTCAACGAAAATGGCTAGACTAGTTAGCTAGGAAACTAGATGACTTAAACTAAGTTAGCTTAAAGCCTATGTAGTAACTAAATGGAACAAACTAAGTTTGCTACTCATTAGAGCTCATGGTTACAAGGGTGTTCTATCACCTTCTAGAATGTATGATTCACACCTAAGTAACTAAATGGTTAGCAATGGAACTAAGTGATCTAACTAAGTTAGCTTAAGTTAGTTAGGAACTAATTGAATTAAAACTTGGTTAGCCTTCTCCATTGAGTTCCACGGCCAAGGAGCTTCATGCACCATCTAGAATTGGTGAATCACTTGCATGACTCTTAAGGTCTAAGCCAATAGAAAATTAAGTGATCAAAGCATGACAATGGTGTGACATAAGCCATGTGATAATCATACTTGTTAGCAAAGTTTTTGACTCTCCTTTTCCTATACACTTCCACGACAATCACTAGAGGGGAGAGGAAATTCATTTCATTTCTATCTTAGCCAAAAAAAAACTTTATTTCTCCTCACCTTTGAAGCTTTTGGCCTCCACACCCAACACCAACATCCAACCTTCTATAATTTCATCCAACACCATTTTCTAAACCTAGACAAGATTCTAAACACCTTTCAAGTTGTAAGTTTCACCTAGTTCATCCATCTAGTACTTGGAAATCAAGCTTGAGTTTCCTACTCTTAAAGGTAAAAGCCTTGTTTCTTAATCCAAAGTTTAGTTCTTGAGTTTCTAAGTCATGTTTGATCCATGGTTTCTCTTTATCAAAGCTTAGTTTATGACTTTGTGTTGGTTTAAGCTTGTTAGGGTTTTCTTTGGAGGCTACACGAAATCTTTGGAGAAAGCAATTAATAGGATTTTGTCTTCCTTGAGGTAAGACGGAGATTAACCTCATCAACCAAGTATTGGTGGTGAGGGAATGACTTGTTTGTGGTGAAAAATCCATAAGGATTTATTCACTTGTGTGGTTTAAGCTTGCTTTTTTTGTGATGATTTTTGGTTGGTATGCTTTATTGGCTTTGACTATATGCTTAAGTATGTGAATATGGAAGCATGTTGATTCTTGATTATGGCATGATATGAATTATATGATGAGAATGAGTATGAGTGTTCCAATGAACCCATGGAGGCTCACGGCCTCAACACCACAAAGAGAGCAAAATATTCTAAATTATTTTCCTCATCATGGATTAAGTGATTTAATGATGAGAAATTGGATTTAGGGTTTTTCACAAAGAATTATGTGATAGAAAAAGATTAAATATCATTTATGAAGCACAAATGGATTTTTGGCCAACATGCCAAGGTTTGGTGTTTTAGATCCAAAATTATTTTCCTAATTGTAGACTTAGGTAATTAATTAACAAGAACTCAATTTAATGGATTTTTAGAAGTAAAAGACAAAGTGGATTAAATGTTTAGAATTAAATTAGCATAATTAAGTTATGATGAGAAATAAATTAAAACTTGAAATTTGTTAACGTATAGCTCACCCTTTGGGTTTTGAAGCGCGTTAGAAAATTTTGAGCTGTAATATCTAATTAAATCAAAGAAGTGCAATTTTTGTAAGAAATGGTAGAAAATATTACTTTAAGAATTTTTAGTAGGAAAATATTCTAAATAAGGCCAAAATGCCTACCTTATGTAGAGAATTTTATAAATAAGTTTAGAAAGCTAAGAAATATTTTACGCAAGTGGAAAATACTAGAAAAATCTTACGCGATTTAAAAATAGTGATTTTTAAGCTATGAGATTGAGAAAATGATTTAAAATTGCTACGCAATTGAGAAAATGTTTAAAAATCTCTACGCGATTTAGAAAATGTTTGAAAATATTTTCGCAATTGCAAAAATGTTAGAAAATACTTGCGCGATTTGAAAGCATAAGAAAAATGTTACGCGATTTCAAAAATGTGATAAAATATTTACGCGATTGGAAATAACAACAGTTTGCTGTCGGGTTGTTATGGTGGACCTAGTTGTGTTGGAATGTGATATCGCCAAGAGATGGCATGTGCCTTTGAAAAATTATGAAAATAATGTTTGTATGTGTTTTTAGATCATACATCATGCATAGAAAAGCATGTCACCTTATTTGGTTAAGGCAAGTTTGCCTAGGAGATTGAATTTACACCTTCGTGCGGGTGAGAATTGCGTAGTTACAATCTTCAGTGATCTTGGAGATGTGGGGGTGTGGAATGTCATATGTGGCCAGTTGGTAGCACCTCTGTGCCGTGGTATCCTATGCAAACACACTGACGGTCTTGATATAGTTGCTAATCTTTTCGTGATTGATTGAGAGTGTCTTGTATGAACCATGTTGCGTATATTGATATGAAATATTGGCACATGATTTGAGATTAATGATATACAGACATGTACTCCCTATCTTTCTCTCCAAAATTGTGATTAGCTCCATGGAGTAGGATTTGGTCTTTGTGCACATGCGTAGTGGGTCAGCATATTGATATGATAATTATGCTTATCTGATATATTATTTGTAATGTGATAATATGACTGCATGTGATAATATTGTATCTGTACCATTTACTGTCATTTTCTACACTGCCTTATTGGTATTGATGTAGGGGATCTCACCCCTTTGCTATGTTATATTTGTTTTATTGTATATGTTTGATGAAGACCGAGGAGACGAGGAAGCTAGTAATTTTGTTTACCACCAGTGATAGTTTTCTATGTTTGTTGGTATGGCGACGAGGCGCCAAGTTTTGGGTTTTGTCCGAGTTCAGTTTCACGGCAGAACTGACGCTTGGAGATTTGATTTTGATAATGAACGTTTTATTTACACCGGGGACTTAACTTTAAACCTTAGTGGTACTAGGGATGAGACTCCTGTTCTGACGCAACATGTGTCTATGCGTCTTGAGTTCACTATGCCGATACGTGAGCTTTGGGGTGGTAGTATCTATACCCCACAGGAAGATTCTATGGTGTCATCTGCTAGGACACTAGTCTGGCGTGTGTTGTATCCGCCAAGGTTCTTTAGTGATGATACTGAGGAGGAGGATCCTTCCGAGGGCCCTAATCCTTAGTCTGAGTTTTTTTAGAGGTTATAGTTTAGTATTTTATATTTTGTCGTGTGTATTGTATATCTTATCTTTTGGGAGTAAATGTGTATTTATGTAAATTATTTGTAGACAATGTTTCAATATGTATGTAAATTATGGCGAGTTTTTTTTCAGTTACATTTTGTGTTTATGGTTTTTTTTTATTTTCAGTTATACCACAAACGAAATTTTAAAATCAGTGTTTTACAAAATTAATTCTTTTACAACTTGGGTAAGTTATATTAGGATTAGTCTTAAATGTGATACCCTACGGTGTGTGTTATAGAGAAACCCATGCCTAGGCATGGAAAAGTTGTGCCTAAACATGGGCAGCCAGTTAGCAGTGCTTGTTTTGTTGTCATGCCTAAGTGAGTATATGACCATGCCTAAGCGTGGGAAAAGTCCAAGTCTGCAAATTTGGCCATTTTTATCTGATTTTGGAGGGCATTTGAAGGGACTTTTGATTTTTCTCAAACTGAAGTTCTAGAGAGAGAGTGAGAGGAGTAGTTTTCTACTTAGAATAAAGGAGATTCAAGTGAGAAACAAGACTAAGGGAGGAAGATCAAGCTTGGATTCTCTCCACTTTTGTTCATTCTTCCCCTCCTTCTCTCTTGACTTGTAATTTGATGGGTTTCATGATTTTAGGTGTTTTTCCTTCTTTTATGATTTGTAACTAAACTCTAATCTAGGGGCACTCTAGGATCTTGCTATGAATTTGAATAATTTGTAATTTCTTTGGGTTTTTATCAATGAATTTGGTTTTGTTCTTCCATACCCATGCTTAATGCTTGCTTTTGATTGACCACCAATTGCATGATCTTAGTGTTTTCAAATGAACTAGACATAGGGATTTGGGAATATAGACATGGTATGGTTGATGTATGTTTAATTACATTCAAGTGGTTTGGATGTGTTGATTAGCTAATGGGACAGACACATACCCCTTGGTCATGCATAGCAAGTGTTTGAAACTTAGTCTTAATGATAGATTCTTATGCTAACTCATATAGACATATAGTGGATTAGATAAGTTTGACATGACCAATTGACCTAGACATAGGCATTTATCTATAAACTGGTTTTCCGCTAGCAAAATCAATCCTTTGGTAGATGCTTTTGAATTTCAAATATTCATTGAAGTAGTAAGTGAATGGGGATCCCTAGGCATTAATTACTTTTATCCTTCTCTTGCAAACTTGATTTTCGATGCATCTTTCTCTGTTACTTTTAAGTTGTTATTTTCATTAAAAACCACTCTTATATTTCGAATGCTTAGGTAAGAACTTTGTGGACATTGGTTAGGTATTAGCACCTTTCTAGTTGTCAATCCCTTGAGACATGATACTTTAACTCTCATTATATTACTTGTTCGACTCGTGTACTTGCATCTAAACAAAATACCGAGTAAGAAATTTGCTAACCAAATCGTCCCAAGTAGCAATGCTTTCTTGAGGTTGAGGTTGTAACTAGCCCTTAGCTTTTATCCCTTAGAGAGAATGAGAAAATCCTTAGCCATATAGCATCATCACTCGCTCCATTGAACTTAATGGTATCACAAAGTTGTAGGAATTTGTTCATGTGCAAATTTGGATCCTCTAACTGATTTCTCTCAAACTGATCTTGCTGAACCAACTATAGAAGAGCTGGTTTGATTTCAAAGTTACTGGCTTGTAAGATAGGTCGCACTATACTGGTTGCACACCTTTCAGTAGTAGGAGTTATATAATCTCCCAAAGTGCGTTTACGTTTTTCATTTGGTTCTGTTATTATTTCTTTTTCAATTATTTTTTTCTCTCTTGTTGCTTTTCTGTTTGCCCTTCCTATTTTCTCAATTTTCAAATCAAAGAGTAATGCTTCCAGATTTACTATACGTCGTATAAACAAAACAAACAAGAGTGAATTAAAAAGAAACAATCTAAAAAGAAAATTAAACAAAGAAAAATAAATGTCTAAACTAGTGTCTTTCTAACTACTCTTTAATATTGACAAACAAATAATTCTCAGCAACGGTGTCAAAAACTTATTACTCAATTGACAAGTGTACCAAATTACAAAAGTAATAAAAAGATGAGTAAGAATATCATCCCACAAAGATTATGTTGTCAAGTATTAAATTCATAAAATTAACACTATTTAGGCTATCAAAATCTGAATATAAAATTACTAACAATAAAATATCAAAGATTAACAAGAGTAAAATTAAAGATGAAAGCTAATAATATCATAGTGTTAGGATTCAGATTTCACTTAACTTTTTTATGCAAATTCAAAGATTAGTTTAATCAAGTTCTATTCTATGATTCATGGTCGAATTCTGAAAATTAATCAATATCCAATCTCTTAGTATATTAATCCTCTTCGTACTACTTTGAATTAATCAATCCCTTAGTATAACCCTAAACAGAGAAAGTTTATTAAAACTAGGGAATAAAGAACAAGACTATACAACCTACAATGTCTATTTCTAGAAATTGCAAAAATTGAGGTGTTTATCACCAGTTTTAGATTCGTGCACACTTTTTCCAAAATCATACATAAATCCTAAAAGCATTCTAAGAATGCCAAATGAAGAAAAACATTAAGAGAAGAGATAAGCATGTAAATCATGAAATAAAAACTTAGATTAAATACAAACGAGTGAGTTTACAACATCCAAGAACAAGATTAATCATCACCATAACTATAGAAGTTTAGCTACACTTAGAGAAAGAAGAAAATAAAGTTGAAATTCCAACAAACTCCACGGAAGATAGGTGGAAAGGTTGAAGAAAATTCTTAATCTTCAAGTCTAGATGCTCCCAATGTTGGGAATTGTGGATACATCACACAACGGAAAACAAAATTCCTACCAAGGATCTATGTGAAAAGAGGACCATAATCTGTGTTTTTTTTTTAGTTTACCTCTTGAAGCAAGATGGAAAAACGATCAATTAAATCACAAGCACTGCAACAACGACGATGCCTCTACGTTATCCACACGAATAAACTTGCAAATCAATGATTTGACATAACCTTTCCATGATCAATGTTATTATGTAGTTTAGTCCCTTTGTCCAGATATCTAGATTGAACACAAGGCATGGAACGTGTCACCCTTGTATAATTCAATCTTCCGTTTCCTAATACTCGAGTAGACGTAGTAATAATAAATGAGATCAATATCTCATATTGACTCATTTGAGCATGACTATGCATTTTGTAGTCTCACTCAATCAGGGGCCTGAAGATATCACTTCTACTATGTAAGAGGGACAAATCCTATCTAGGTTACTTACATTCCTCTACATGATTTGCGGTATATCCAATAACTAACTTTATAATCGCCTTGTTACAAATGACGTTTGATGGCATTAAAACGTACAACTCCTGATGTAGGAATCATAGTGATTTTAGGTCAAAGGACCACATACACTATTATCACTATGAGAATCACTTATAACACTCATGTAACCACGCAACGTTCTCATGGCGGGTTAGTCCAACACATTATTATTCTAATATGTATCCATGTGAAGACTCAATATCTTATATTCATGACCCGCGAGATATGGCCATCAGTTTACACACATACTAGTCTCAATGCATTATTGTCGTCCTGATTAACATTAATACTTGACTATGGATATTTAAGAATAATGTTTTGATTCTATCCAATAAGATCTCACGATCAAGTCATCTACTTGATGTCCTATAGTATAAAACTTACTATTCTAAGGACTTTATTATATTTATCATAAATAACACATAATAAATGAAATGTTTCATATATTAAATAAATAACATAATACAATATAAATTTGTACGATCAAAATAAATTGGCCTCTAGGGCATACACCAACACCCAAGTCAAAATAGGGTTTGTGCCTTTACTTCTCTTTGAATCTTTGCCCAAAAACATTATTTTTCCTATTTACAAATAGAAAAATGTGTCAGAATATGTTTTGAGTTGTTTATCACCAGTTCTAGGTTCGTGCATAATTTTTTCAAATTATACATAAACCCTAAAATCATTCCAAGAATGGTCAAATGAAGAAAAGCATTAAGAGAAGAGATAAACACGTAAATCATGAAATAGAAACTTAGATTAAACATAAAAAAAAATGAGTTTACATCATCTAAGAACAAGATTAATCGTCACCATAACTAGAGAAGTTTAGCTACACTTGGAGAAAGAAGAAAACAAAGTTGAAATTCCAACAAACTCCATGGAAGATAGATGGAAAGGTTGAAGAAAATTCCTAATCTTCAAGCCTGGATACTGCCAAGTCAAAATAGGGTTTGTGCCTTTGCTTCTCTCTGAATCTTTGCCCAAAAACATCTTTTTTCCTATTTATAGATAGAAAAATGCATCAGAATATGTTTTGAGCACTTGAGCGCTCAGCTTTTAGGCGCTTAGGTGCGCAACACATCCTTCTCTGTGAGCCTCTGATTAAGCGATGGAAAGTGAGGTGCTTAAGCACCCAACATCAGCAACTTCATTTATGCTTTTTTGGCTTCTTGTTCAAGTATCTCGTCTTCCTCCTTGTGTAACCACCTAAGAAAACAAATAAAACATGTAATGAGAACCAACTTTAAAACATCAAAAACATAATAAAATTCGAGAATAAAACTCAATCTTTTGAGAGGAAGATGATGAAAACCAAGACTTTGCAATGAAAAAATATGAGTTTTTACAAGTTCATCATTGCATAAAAGGATAAATAAATACTTATAGAAAAGAGAGCAAGTCCATGCCCAAATTAAGCTTTACTATGACCATGATCCACAACCCGCTTCACCCATTTTCTTACTAGTTGACGACTATGTGTCAAACCTTCCGCTATGGAGTAGGATAAAGAGATATTGTACATAGCACGCACATACCCACCTTCTGCTGCTTTCAGATACCATTCTGTTTGTTCTAGGGAAAACTTGTTAAAAGTAAAAATAAGAATATATCATGATAATAAAGGAACCTAAAATACCCAATATTATAAGTCAATTCTCAAACAAAGATCCAAGCAGATTTCCCAGCTTTTAACCCTTCCCCAAAAGTAAAAAAAAGTTCATAATTAAAAGTAAGAGGATAGGAATAGGATAAAGCACCAACAACTTATTTTACTGATCCCACCACCTCGATGCAGACAATGTGCAAGCTGGTATTGGGCACGAACATTCCCACCAGTAGAACTAGAAGCTTTATATAACAATTTCAAAGCTTGCTTAATGTTTTGAGGTTTAGCTGCATAACAAAGGTATACCTTTGTTAGGCATAAACTATCACAAAATATTTCTTTTGCCATATGAAGATATATATTCATTAAAAATCCATAAGGGAATACACATGCAGATATAAAACTAACTGCTTATCGTAGATTTCATCTTTTAAATTAATATTATAGAATTCACTTCAAGCCGACAGAATAAAAGAAGTGTAAAACATAAAAAATGATTTTATCCTGAGTTGGATGCATGCACCATGCATCAAGAGCACATATACTATTACAATAAAACATAACATACCAGTTTTACTCAAACTTTAATGATGTGCATGGTAAGAGTAAAAAAATGGGCAAGTGAAAAATGACATTGTACTTGGGCACAACCCAAGTCCAGATACCTTGCCACTTTCCACTTTCCCATTTTCACTCCTATCAATCAACACACCCAAAATCCAAAGGTGCATATGATTAGGATTCCATTCTATTGTAAGCAAATTGAAGTGAAAGCACAACATGCTTTGATATCTAAAAATGGAAACAACAAAATCAGCTGCAAAAAATTGAAACTTCAAATAGAAAGCGTTTCAAACTTCAAACTTGAAATTCAATGAATATCTTACAAATATGAAATCCCCAAATTGCACTGCACAGTAGGGTTTTTGAGTTCGGCTAGCCTTGAGGTACAAATTAATGGCCTCGTGCAGATAATCAACGACCTTGTGCATATATTCAAGTAGCAGGCTTAAGAACCCAAATGTAGATAATAACTGCTATAATTGTGTTTAATGTAAATGAAAACAGTCATCTTCCCACTTCATCTTCTTTGTGCTTGCTGCCTGTCCTCTTATGAAGATGCCTCTTTCAAATTCTTTTTAACATTGACTATACACACAGATCATGTGAGCTCAAAATTTCTATAATTGTTTGAGAAAATGCCAACATACTTGACAGATCATAATTGAGTTTCTCACATTTAACTAATACTCACATTAACCAATCTAACTAAGTCATATTAATCATACATATTCCTGAGGTGTGACTCTCGGTCCTAGACTCAAGCTTTGAATTGTAGTCGATGATAGACATGTCCAAAACAAACCCAACAACCAAAAAGAAAAAAAAAAGAATATAAAAAGCAAGAGAGGAAAGGAAAGATGTGATCTTTGAAAGAGACTCATCATTGTTTTCTTCCTAGAAAGCTGGAACTATAGGAAAATGAAAGTAAAGTGGTGAAGGAGACCGATAGACAGATGTAACAAGAAAATGGGAAAATATCAAAATAAAATCTTATTATTGAATGGGTTAGGTGAATAGGAGAAGTAAAGAAGAGCGGGTGAGAAACTTATGCACGAAACCAATGCTCATTTCTGCCTTAGTCATGCAGTCAATGGCTCATCATACATGCCACATTAAAGAGGCTTCTCCAATAATATAGCTTCTCAGTTCTCACGCATGCCCAAAAACCACAAAAATAATATATCAATACAATGTTCCTGATCATGATACGTGGAAATCAACAGTAGGCTAAACAGTGAAATTTCTTTACCATAAATATATTGTTATGGATGTGGAAAGAGAAATATTCTAGATAGATACTTCTTTATGCCATTAAGATAAATATAGCTCACCAAAGCATGACCATATTCCTAGCTCAGCCCTAAGAATGGAAAAATACCAGCAAAATTGATAAACTATGGCCATCATAGAAATGATAGCAAACCATAGATGGCTAGAACATCTAATACAATATCTACAGCAAACTTCCTTATTAGAAAAAAGAATGAAGTCATTCAACTACTATAACATCTAATAAGGAAAGAAAGTTTAGAAATTAGCAGTAAACACCAAGTATATTAGTATCTCATAAAAAACCAACAATGTCTAAATTATTAGTTGTGGGCTTAACAAATCGTAATTAGCAGTAAATACCAAGTACATTAATAACTTATAAAAAAACCAGGGTAAGCAAGAGAATAGAGCATCTTTATCCAGATTCAATTACCTTTGGCTTTGTTGCCTATATCAAAGTAGAGATTTGGTCCATTGTTCTTGTCTGCAAGTTTCAACCATTGTTTCCAGCACCTATTATCATTACTTGTTCTTTGAGGACAGTAAACCTCTTGCAATGATTAGGAGAATTGAATCAGAAATACTATGCAAGAGAATCTTTGAAAGACGTCTAGAAAAAAAAGATTTCTTGAAGTAAAAAATATTATTAACCTGTGGACAAGGAAAAGGAAAGATTTGGGGAAGAACCAACTCGCCCTGTTTTCATCATTTAAGGGGCTCGCCCTGTTTTCAAAGTCAAAATATACTACATTAACAAACTATTAAGGATTAAATGAAAACTATAAATGCAAATTTCAACATGGTGATACGATAAATAAGATCTTGCTTCAACTAATAAAACACATGCAATCTTGTAACTTGCCAAAAAGACAAATAAAAAATGGATTCAAAACTCTTATGAAACCAATTGCTGATCAAAATTCAAGAATAATATGGTCCCACTACCACTCATTGAAATTGGGTAACATGTAGCTTTAAGTAAACTAACTTACAATGCCAACATAGAATGATAAACAATACAGAAGACATAAAACCTAGAAAATAAAAAAGTGAAGCTTTAAGGACGCACTAACCCTCAACCATAGCAATGTCAAAAAACAACAGAGTTTATTAATCAGATAAGGGCTAACCCCCATCAACTCAACCAATTGATAATGCAACGTCCTAATACTAGTACTAATGACATATCCGGGGTTATGCATTAGTAATTAAAATTAAGCATGTCACTTCTAAACTAATGTCAATATTTATAAAATATTTATGATTTATATATAAAAACATGAGCTTGAAGAGAGAAATATAATATACATATAACTGAAAATGGTCAATATACAAAGTTGTACTTCACAGTACATTAAATACAACTTTTTCTTCCTAGGCACTACTCATACAATTAATATACAAATTCTTATACAAAAATGGAATCTAACTCTTGCACGTCCATTTACTTCATCTCCTTGCTGCAAAATCCTTTCCTGAAATTATTATGGAAATAAAATACAAAAAGAGGTAAGAATTCTAAAATTCTCAGTGAATCTAGCATATACAATGTTATCATAATAATTTCAGTTGCTTCGAGGAAAAATTAATTTCAATATTCAAATTATATAGTAGAAAGGTGGCAAAAAGCCAA
Organism: Ormosia emarginata; assembly: GCA_029884605.1. NCBI lineage: Eukaryota > Viridiplantae > Streptophyta > Magnoliopsida > Fabales > Fabaceae > Ormosia > Ormosia emarginata. The sequence goes on along the minus strand of JAQQTP010000056.1, from coordinate 3,628,924 downwards.
AAGAAATCATTTCTCTTCCCGAAATAGAATTCTAATTATTAACAATACTATCAATTCATAGCCTTTGTTATAAAAGATCATAAGTCATATACTCATTCTAATACCTTTCATCATTTATCATGTAATACCCTCAATAACATGTTAGACTTGTAAATGGTTATAGAGGTAGTTTAATACTTGCTTGACATGTCAGTTTAATTTTGTGACAAATTGAGTTAGTTTAGACACTTTGCTGCAATACAGAAGGTAAAAAGTAGCCTAAAACAAATCAAAAAATGACTTTAAAGACTATATTGAGGGAAACAAGTATGAATAACTTATTTTTAGGTCACAAATGAGTTAAGTAAGATGCAGTTAAAATTTAAGGATAATAAGTGTTAGTTTTGTATTTTTAAGCGTACTGACATTATGCTTTAATATCGGATTGATTAGCATCAGATATAGAAAATTAGAAAAAAAGTGAAACAACAATTTAGATAAATCCTAAGATTTATTCTAAAGTTATTGGAAGTTAGGAAACTTGAATTAATATAATTCAAGTATTCCTATCAGATATAAGTTTCAGTATAGAAACTTGTTCTTATCCTTTTTCTTTTTATTCCTCTCGTTTTGCCTCTCCCTCTCCACGGTCAACAAAAACAGAAATAGACAACGAAAATAGGAGGAAAAGAAGAGGGAACAGAGGAAAAGAAGAGGAAGGGAAGATCAAAGAGGAAGACAAAAGCTTAAAGATCATCATCTACCTAAGAGGTATGGGTGCTTGAACTATACATACTATCTCTCGTCATCTCCATCTTTAATACATAGTGTTTGTTGTTGGAGAAAATATAGGTTTTGGGTGGTTTATGTTGTGTTCTTGCTTGTTTTGTGCCTTTAATGGCTGAGTTTGTTTAGAATGAAGCTTAATCAACTCAAGGGTGGTACTTTGCACCTAGGAACATCCATGAAACTCATGGAGTTTGAAGTTAGTAAATGGGTATTTTGGATGATTGAACTTTGTTCATGAATCTAAGCTAGATGGATTGAGTTAGTGTTTGATGATTCTGTCATGTTAGAGATCATGTTTAGGATTGGAAATCACCTAGAATCCATGAGTTGAGGATTGAAACTAGTTTAGAAATCAGTGGAATAAGAAATATGATTGTTTTCTGTATCAGGAATGATGTTGTGTAATGCCTTATTCGAATAACGTGGTTTCTATTCGAATAAAGCATCACAGAGAGCTCCAGGAAGTTAAATATCGTGTGTGTTATTCGAATAACACTAGTGTTATTCGAAATACACAAAACAGAGAGAAAACTTAATTTTGACATCTTGTAGTGTTTGTAGCATAACTTAAGCTACAAACATCAGATTGACCTTATTCTTGTTGTATTTGAAAGCGAAGATACAAGGCTTCTGGTAGTAAAATTTTAAAATTTTTAGACCAATCCAATTAACACCAGTTTCTGTTTGAATTCAAGATAGTTTCTGCAGGAACAACAATCTGGCACCTGTTAAACAAGATTGCATAATTTCTTGTTCGAGGTTGTTTTTACATGAGACCAGTGGCATTTTAAAGCTAATATATAAGGATATAAGAGGTAAATATTTTAGAATATTTGCACTCTTAGTTTGCTTCCAGTTTCAGTTTAAAGTTAAGTCAAAATCAGATAAAATAGTGATCGTCCAGTTTTAACTTCTACATAATGTCGCATAACATTGGATATACTTAGCCAAATGAAGTGAGATTTCTGGTATTTGAAAGATATGAGAGAAGGCTATTTGCCTATAAAATGTCAAATTTTGAAGTTATGATGTACATTTAGTACAATCTTGAAAATTAGCCTTTTTTGGCAAATTTTGAGGTGTTTTGGGATGGTTTGAGTCCTAGAAACACTAGTAACTCCTTTAATAATTCAAGTTGAGTTAAATATATAAGTTTTCTAGTAGATGCTTTATTCTCTCAACAAGTTGAGTTGAAATAAGGTAATAACAAGAGTGGTTCCTTTGTCTATCAGGGTTTAACCATAGCAGTGTGGTTCCTTTATTTATCAAAGTTGAACCATAGCAAGAGTTAGTTCCTTTAATTATTAAAGTTGAACCATAGCAAGAGTGGTTCCTTTGTTTATCAAAGTTGAACCATAGCAAGAGTTAGTTCCTTTATTTATTAAAGTTGAACCATAACAAGAATGGATTCTTTTATTTATTAAAATTGAACCATAGCAAGAGTGGTTCCTTTGTTTATCAAGGTTGAACCATAGCAAGAGTGGTTCCTTTGTTTATCAAAGTTGAACCATTCTTTATTTATTAAAGTTGAACCATAACAAGAGTTGATTTCTTTATTTATTAAAGTTGAACCATAACAAGAGTGGTTCCTTTATTTATTAAGGTTGAACCATAGCAAGAGTTTTGTCTATCAAAGTTGAACCATAGCAAGAGTAGGTTCTTTTATTTATTAAAGTTGAACCATAACAAGAGTTAGTTCCTTTATTTATTAAAGTTGAACCATAGTAAGACTGGTTCCTTTGTTTATCAAGGTTGAACCATGGCAAGAGTGGTTCCTTTATTTATTAAAGTTTAACCATAGCAAGAGTGGTTCCTTTGTTTATCAAGGTTGAACCATAGAGATGGAACCTTTATGTAATAAGGTTGATCTGTAGAGATGAAACCCTTGTGTAATAAGGTTGATCCGTAGAGATGAAACCCTTACATAATAAGGTTGATCCATAGAGATGGAACCCTTATGTAATATGTAACACCCCAATTTTTAGAAAAATGTCCCGAATGTTCTGTTTGTTATTTTTCAAGCTTTTGTGTAAATGACTGTTGTGTCCCTATTTTACTGTTTCTTATTTTTCTGTGTGAAATACAAATACGTTTTACAAGTTAAAATTTTATTTGGTCGTTTTACGTAATTTGCTTCGAGACGGTAAAATAAAAATTTTCTCAAGCTACTGTTTTAATTTTTAAGGAGATATCTAGACAATTAATATTGTCTGTAATTTTATTTGAACGTTTTGGATGATTTGCTTCGTCGTGGGAAAAAATGAAAAATGATCGTTACGTCCCGATTGTACTGTTTTTAATTTTTCTATATGTTACAGTGCTTAATATTACTGTTTGTGATTTTATTTGGACTTTTTGTGCGATTTGCTCGGGACGGAAAATAATATTTTCCAGTAGGGAAAATCTTATTTTAATTATTCGAAGCGGGGGATCTTACTAAACCCGATTCTGAATGATAATCATTTGTTAATCTTTTAATTTTTAGGATTTAAGCTCAAATAAAATAATTTTATATTATTATAATATTATTTTATTAGTCGGTATAATAAAATGACATGATGGACTTGGAAATGTTTTGCGGGACCTATATTTAGTTAAAACAGTTAACTTAGTAGCTTAATTAAACACCATTAGTGAAGGAATTCTCTAGAACAAGTGACTAAGCTAGCTAATGACTAGATTAATGACTAAGCTAATGACTAGGTTAGTGACTAAGGTTGGTGACAAGGCAAGGATGAACCAATGAGAGCTAAGCTTGCTAACCAAGTTTTAATCTTGACCTTTGATCCATCCTAAGGCTTGGATGAAGCCAAGCAAGGCTACACCTTGCATGGCTTGATGTTCACGGCCATTTGGCCTTTGGAGGACAAAAATCACTTCACCTTTCATGCAATTTCTCTCTTCTCTCTCTTCCAAAAACCCTAAACACCATTGAAGCTTCCTTGAAGCTAGTTTCGGCCAAGCTTTATTCTACACCATCCAACCACCCAAAATTTTATCCAACCAAGTTTTCTAAACCTAAACACAATCCTAAGAACATCTCTAGTTGAGAGTTCTTGCAAAATCTTCCATTTGAAGCTTGGAAACCTACTTGGAAAATTTTACCTAGAAGGTGAAATTTCTTGTTTTCCATTTCTAAACTCTTTTTCAAAGTTCCAAGCCATGATTTCTCCATGGTTTAAGCTTTCTTTTATGGTTAGTAACTTGTAAATTTTGTTTAAGTTTGTTAGGTGATTTGAAGGAGAAAACCGAAACCTAGAGGAGGTGTGAAAGAATATTTTTGTCTTCATTTAAGGTAAGAGGAAGACTAATCTTATCATCCATAGGTGGTGGTAAGAAGATGGAGGTTGATTGTTGATTGTAGAATCCATAAGGATTCCTTTGTTTGTGTTTGTTAGTAGCTTGTTTGTGTGGTTGTTAGTAGCTTTCCTATTTGATGTTTGTAATAATTTGTATGAAGTTGCATGTCTACAAGCTTTGATAATTTGTATGTGTTAGAAATGCATGATAATGTATAGGATGTGAATAACATGCTAAGGTATGCATGAGTGTTCCAAAGAACACCACACCAAGGCTCACGGCCATTGACCAAAAGGAGAACCAAAATATTCTCATTATTTTTCTAAAGTATAATTCAATCAACTTAGAAAAATTAATAAGAGATAGAATTGTTTAGATCAAGGAAAATAAATTTGGAATCCATGATTTCTAAAATCAATTCCAAACCATTTCCAAGTATAAAGATGCAATATATGTTAAAAAGAATTTTTCTACAATGAGTTTTAAAGAAACAAATTGATTTGAATTAAGTTTAAGGATTAAAATTAATAATTTTACTATTAGAAAGGAAATACAGTAACTTTTGAGGATTACTAACATATAGCTCATACTTTATTTGAAGCATGTTAGTGGTTTTCAAAAGGATTAAATTATATGGTTAAAAATTAAATAAATAGAATCTTTACTGGAAAAAAATTAGGAAACCATTAATATAATTTTCTAAACAAAATCTTGTCAATTTTTAGTAAAAACGGGCAAATAAGATAGAAAAGATGTCCAAAAGACAAGATTATACGATATGAAAAATATTTTACGTAGTTTAAACGTATTATTTATTATTTACTGTTTATTTAAATAGTAATTTTTAAGGGATTTGGACAAGAAAATGATTTAAAAACCTTACGCGATTGAGAAAACGTATTAAAAATCTTACGCGATTTGCAAAAACAGCAAAATATATTTACGCGATTTAAAAATGTTTATAAAAACGACGAGATTGTGAAAACGCAATAAAATTTCTACGCGATTGACCAAAATGGTATTTTCTGTATTTTTCTACTGTCGGGCTATGAGGTGAACCCGTACAGGCTTTGGAACAGTATTTGTCCGGTGGGACTTACTGTATCTTTTTATCTTTGACGATATATTTTTATTAAGGGTATTCTGGTAATTTCTCATATATTGAGTTTATGCCAATTTTTGGTGGATTGATTGACGAGGTGAATCACATCGTGTTGTCGATGCGATAAACGTAGTGTGGTTCATTGTCTTTATGAACTTGGAGACATTAGTGTACGGGATCCCATATATGGACAGTCGGTCGCTCCGCTAGGCCGTGGTAACCGATAGCACACTAATGGACTCGACACGCACTATTTTTAATCGAGATCTTGTAAAGTCTAATAGTACATTGCCTGTAGTGCCACAACGTGAGACCGTGAACTACACCATGCCTTGGATGATGGATTCCATGTGACGTGGGGCTATAGACGCAACGTGAGACCGCGGAATAGTTTGGTTGGGCAGTCGTGGTACTAATAGATTTTGCAGGTCATTCTCTCTCTGATATCTGTATGTGTTTAGCTCCATGGAGTAGGATCTTGTCATATTGTATATGGTTATATCTTGGATATTATTTTATTTTATCTGTTTATTTTATTTAGTTATTATTATGATAATTTGTCTATTTCTTATTTTATTTTATCGTGGTATTATTTTATCGTGATATTATCTTGTCTGTGATATTGTTTTATCGTAATATTATGTGTTGTTGTGATACTATTACATTTATTAATTCTTGTTATAGCTTCTCATATGCATGAAGCGTATGTCTGTTGTTTGTCCTTTTCTTATTTGCCATGTTTGTGATGATTTTAGATTGTCTTACCTCTTTATTGTATGTGTTTTACGTATATTTATTTATGTGGTAAAGAGTTTGAGGTAGAGGAACGACCTCTTGAGATTTTGTATCCCGAGGAGGAAGAGGAGCGACAAAGTTTGAAGATCGGTCTGACGACCAAGAACCATCTGATCATCCATATCCATTGGACTGATTAGTTTGGGTATGGTGATACCAGGATTTTTGAGTTTTGTGACACTCGAGTTTCACGGTGGATCGTTAGCTTGGCATCTGCAGGGAGACAGAGACTTAGTGACTTATGTGGGATGGTTGACTATGTCCATACGACTTACGTTTGATGGAGAGCCAGTGATGACGACTACTGTGTTTCTGTACTTAGAGTTACCTTTATCTCTTAGGCGTCATTGGGGTGGTGTGTCCACTGAGCCTAGTGAGATGACTATCGTATCGACTGCGCGGTCTCGTTTCCGCCGAGTGTCGAGGCATCCTGGATATTTGTCTTCTGATGAGTTTCCTGAGAGCGATCCATCAGAGGATTAAATGTTTATGATGTGTATTTTTGGGCGCGTCTGCGTATGTATATATTGACTCTTTCTTGTTTCTATTCTTGTTTTTGTTTAAATATTTGTAGTTGTAGTTGTAAATTATTTGTATAACTTATAACTTGGACCATATGTATATTATGAGTGATGTTGTTCTGTTGGTTTTATGTTTTCGCGTTATTTTATTTAATAATATTCTGTTTAACAGGAATTATTTTACAACCCATATTAGTACGTAATAAATGTTTTACAACTTGGGCAGATTTTATTTATCTTTCTTTTATTTTCTTTATATATGTGACATCCCCACAAGGGTGTTATATAATAAGGTTGATCCAAAAAGGTGGAACCCTTATATAATAAGCATGAGTTAAGTCCACTGATTATCAAGTTGGTTGTGGAAGTTGTACATGGAACAATTCACTCATTATTAAGAATGTGGTGGAAGTAGTACATGGAACAGTCTACTTTTCTAATACTAGTACTAATGACATAGCCAGGGTTACACATTAGTAATTAAAATTTGGCACATCGCTTCTAAACTAATGTCATTCTTTGGAAAATATTTATAATTTATATATAAAAACATGAGCTTGAAGAGGGAAATATAATATACATATAACTGAAAATGGTCAATATACAAAGTTGTACATCACAGTACATTAAATACAACTTTTTCTTCCTAGGCACTATTCATACTATCAATATACAAATTCTTATACAACAATTGAATCTAACTATTCCACGTCCATTTCTTCATCTCCTTGCTGCAAAATCCTTTCCTGAAATTGTTGTGGAAATAAAATACAAAAAGGGGTGAGAATTTTAAAATTCTCAATAAATCTAACATATAGAATGTCATCATAATAATTTCAACTGCTTCGGGGAAAATTCATTTCAATATTCATATTATATAGTAGAAAGGTGGCAAAAAGTCCAAATAAGTCATTTCTCTTCCCGAAACAGAATTCCAATTATTAACAATACTATCAATTCTTAGCCTTTGTTATCAAAGATCATAAGTTATATACTCATTCTAATACCTTTCATCATTTATCATGTAATACCCTCAATAACATGTTAGGCTTGTAAATGGTTATAGAGGTAGCTTAATACTTGCTTGACATGTCAGTTCAGTTTTGTGACAAACTGAATTAGTTTAGACATTTTGTTGCAACACAGAAGGTGAAAAGTAATCTAAAATAAATCAAAAAATGGCTTTAAAGGCTATATTGAGGGAAACAAGTATGGATAACTTATTTTTAGGTCATAAAAAAGTTAAGTAAGATACAATTAAAATTTAAGGATAATGAGAGTTAGTTTGATATTTTTAAGCATACTGACATTGTGCTTTAATACTGGATTGATTAGCATCAAATATGAAAAATTAGAAAAAGGGTGAAACAACAATTTAGATGAATCCTAAGATTTATTCTAAAGTTGTTAGAAGTTAAGAAACTTGAATTTATATAATTCAAGTGTTCCTATCAGATATAAGTTTTAGTATAGAAACTTGTTCTTATCCTTTTTTCTTTTTATTCTTCTCTTTTTACCTCTCCCTCTCCACGATCAGCACAAACAGAAACAAAGAAACGAAAATAGGAGGAAAAGAATATGGAAATGGAGGAAAAGAATAGGAAGGGAAGAAAGGGATGTAACACCCCAAAATTTGCTAATTTATAGTAATGTCTGAATTATACTGTTTTGTAATTTCTGTGTGCTGTAAATTTATTTTGACTATTCTGTGACTGTTTTTGATCTTTGTGTGTGATTTACTCTGAGTCAGGAAAATAATATTTTTTGGGCTGGGGAAAATCTTTATATGATTATTCGAAACTGATAGATCTTACTAAACCCATTAAGTGATCGTATCTAGATCTTTTAATTTTTAAAATTTATATGTAAAATAAAAATATTTATATTTTAATATTATTTTATTATCTGTTGGACAAGACCTCTTGACTTAAAAGCAGTAGCTTCTGCCTAGTGGACAATAGGAACCGGAAAAGTCTTTGTGACTTACAACTCGATGAACCAATAGAAATTGGTCAACAATGGTGGCTTGAATTTTTTATAAGCCAATAGGATCTAGTCAACAATAATGGTTGGACTAGTTAGTTTAGAAACTAGAAATCCTAACTAAGTTAGCCTAAAAACCTATGTAGTAACTAAATGGAACAAACTAAGTTATGAAGTAACTAAATGGAGCAAACTTAGTTTGCTACTCATTAGAGTCCATAGTTACTAGAATTGTCTAGCACCTTCTAGAAAGAATGATTCATGCCTAATGTAACTAGATAGTTAGTAATGGAACTAAGTAATCTAACTAAGTTGACTTAAGTTAGTTAGGAATCAAAGGAAATCAAAACTTGGTTAGCTTCCCTTTAAGCCCCACAGTTATGGAGCCTTCAAGCACCATCTAGAAGCTTGGAGATTCATTTACATGACCATTGCATGATCAACTTATGACAATAGCCATGTGTTCTTCATAATTGCTAGCCAAAAACTTTGACTCCTCCTTCCTATACACTCCATGGCAAGCACAAGGAGGGGAGAGCATTTTCACTTCATCTTCATCCAACTTGATGACCAAGAAGCCTTCACTCCTTTCTCTTTCTTCCAAACTCAACCAAAAACTCCATACTTGCTCTTCTTGAAGCTTTCGGCCTTCACCCCAAACACCAACATTCAAGCTTCCAAAATTTCATCTAACTCCACTTCCTAAATCTAAACACCATTCTAAGAACTTCTCTAGTTGGGAACTTAAGCTAGTTCATCCATCTAGTGCTTGGAAATCAAGTTTGAAGTTTCTACTCTATAAGGTAAAAATCCTTGTTTCTTGTTTCTAAATTTATTCTTGAAGTTCTAAGCCATGATTGATCCATGGTTTCTCTTTTTCAAGCTTTGTTTGTGACTTTGGTTTGGTTCAAAGTTTGTTAGGGATTTCTTTGGAGCTACACAAAATCCATAGGATCAAGCAAGAAGGATTTTTGTCTTCCTTAAGGTAAGAGGGAGATTTAATCTCATCAACCATGTCTTGGCGGTGAGAAAATGGATTTGTTTGTGGTGAAGAATCCATAAGGATTCATTCATTTGATTGTTTAAAGCTTTTCTTATTTGTAATGATTTTTTATGCAAGCATGTTTATAGCTTTGATTTTATGTTTTAATATGTGTTTATGAAGGCATTATAGTATTGTATATAGTAGGATGTGAATAACATGATAAGGAATTGCATGAGGGTTCCAAAGAACCCATGAGGTTCACGGCCTCAACACCACCAAGAGAACCAAGATGTTCTAAAATATTTTCCTAATCATGGATTAATTAATTTATGATGAGAAATTGGATTAAGGACTTTTACAAGGAATTAGATGACAGAAAATAATTAAATATGATTTATAAAGCCTATAATGATTTTTGGCCAACATGCCTACTCATGGTGTTTTTGATCCAAAATTATTTCCTAAGTTTGGACTTGTATAATTAATTTAATGAGAACTTGATTCAATATTTTTTTTTTCAAAATAAAAGAAAGTAAATTTATTTTAGTACTTGATTAGTGAAAATTAAGTAAAGATAAGAAATGGAATAAATACTTGAAAAGTACTAACGTATAGCTCACCCATTGGGTTTTGAAGCGCTTTAGCAAGTTTCGAGCTGTAAATATTGGTTAAATCTAAGAAAGGTAATTTTTAAAGGAAATAGTAGGAAATATTACTTAGAGGATTTTTATTAAGGATATATTGTAAATAAGACTAAAAATAGATATATAATGGAGAAAGTTTCAAAATTTAATTTAGAAAACAAAGAAATATTTTACGCAGTTGAAAAATATTAGAAAAACCTTATGCACATTTAAAATAATGATTTTTAAACTACGCGATTGAGAAAATGATTTAAAATCACTAAGCGATTGAGAAAAAGATTTAAAATCACTACACGATTGAGAAAAACGTTGAAAATATTTATGTGATTTTAAAATGTTGGAAAAAAAGGTCACGCGATTGTGAAAATGCAATAAAATATATACGCAATTGAAAATAATAGCAGTTTGCTGTCGGGTTAAGGTGGTGGACCCGACTATGTTGAAAAATGGTACTGCCAAGTGATGGCGTATGGTTGTGAAAAATAGTAGTATTGTGATATGTGTATTTTGGATCATGCACCATGTATAGAGAAACATGTCAATTTGGTTGATATTGGCAAGTTGCCTAAGAGATGAATTATACCATAGTAAGGGTGCGATAGGTGTAGTGTTGTTCATTGAGTGAACTTGTAAGCGTTGGTGTGCAGAGGATTCTACATGTGGGCAGTTGGTAGCTCCTCTGGGCCGTGGTACCGGGCAACACACTAGTGATCTCAACAAAGCATTATTATTAATCACGATCTAACGTAGACTGTTTGGTACAATGCCTGATGTATACGATGATTAGACTGTATAGCACTTGACTGGGGCAGCCAGAGCTGTAGACAGATTATCTGGATCATTCTCTCTGGAAAATTGTGGTTAGCTCCAAGGAATAGGAACGAGTTTGTGTACATATGCATAATTGGTCTGCATCATGATGTGATAATTATATTGATTTGAGATATTATGTATGATGTGATAACATGATTTGATGTATTAAATGCTATATTTATATGTACTGTTGTTTTCTATACTGCCATGATGGTAATGATGTAGATTGTCTTGCCTCTTTGTATGCATTTATGTATTATTATTATGTTTGGTAAATATTTTCAAGAAGGAGAAGAGGAGCAACCTTTGAGTTGTCAGTACGAGGAGAAACAACATTCTGGTGATCAGTGCGTAGATGGCGAGCCTCTAGATCATCCTTATTGTGTGGATTAATTTTGATGTGTCATGGCACTACCGAGTTTTCTGGGATTTGTGAGACTAGAGTTCCAATGGGGCTCTGAAGCCCTGGCATCTTCACGTGGATAGGGAGACTGTTGTTTATGTGGGATGATTGATTGTGTCCCTTAGTAGGGAATATGATGGAGTTCTTATGTTTTCTGCGACTGTTTATATACATCTAGAGTTACCCTTATCTATTAGGCGCTATTTGGGTGGTCGTTTCCATGCCCCTAGTGAGCTTAGTAATGTGTCGACCGCACGGACTCCTGTCCGTAAGGCTACACGACATCCAGGATTTTTGTCTTTCGATGATCTACCAGAGGAGGAACCTTCGGAGGATCAGAACTTTTAGTTCTATACTTGGGCTGGTTTATAGTTTGTTATGAGTCAAATAATTTATAATTATGTCCAATAGTTTGTATTTATTGTATCCTTACAAACAAAATTATATGTATAATTATGGTATGTATTTATTAGTTTATTTTATTTCATGTTCTGTTTATTTTATTTAACGATATAATATACAAAAAGAAAATTTTTACAACTTATATTATTATATGTTAATAAATGATTTATAACTTGGGTAAGGTTTTACTATAATTCGTCGTAAATGTGACATCCTACGGAGGGTGTTACAGGGGAGATCAAAGAGGAAGACAAACGCTTGAAGATCATCATCCACCCAAGAGATATGGATGCTTGAACTATACATACTATCTCTCCCCATCTTCATCTTTAATACATAGTGTTTGTTGGAGAAAATATGGGTTTTGGGTCGTTTATGTTGTGTGCTTCCTTGTTTAGTGCCTTTAATGACTGAGTTTGGTTAGAATGAAGCTTAATCAACTCAAGGGTGTTAGTTTGCATCTAGGAACATACACGAAACTCATTGAGTTTGAAGTTAGTAAATGCGTATTTTGGATGATTGAACTTTGTTCATGAATCTAAGCTAGATGGATTGAGTTAGTATTTGATGATTCTATCATGTCAGAGATCATGTTTAGTACTGGAAATCACCTAGAAACCATGAATTGAGGATTGGAACTAGTTTAGAAATCAATGGAACAAGAAATATGATTGTTTTATGCACTAGGAATGACGTTCTGCAATTCCTTATTTAAATAACATGGTTGCTATTCAAATAAAGCATCACAGAGAGCTCTAGGAAGTTAAATCTCATGTGTGTTATTCGAATAACACTATTGTTATTAGAATAACATAAAACAGAGAGAAAACTCAATTCTAGCAGCTTGTAGTGTTTGTAGCATAACTTGAGCTACAGATAACAGATTGACCTAATTCTTGTTGCATTTGAAAGCTAAGATACAAGGCTTCTTGTAATAATAATTGTATATTTTTAGACCAATCCAATTAGCACCAATCCATTTGAATCCAAGATAGTTTCTGCAGGAATAATAATCTGGCACCTGTTAAAACAAATTGCATAATTTCTTGCTCCAAGGTCGTTCTTATATGAGACCAGTGGCATTTTAAAGCTCATATAAAAGGATATATGAGGTAAAAATTTCAAAATTTTTACACTCTTAGTTTGCTCCCAGTTTCAATTTAAAGTTGAGTCAGAATCGGATAAAATAATGATTGCCCTGTTTTAGTTTCTGCATAATGTTGCTTAACTTTGGCTACACTTAGTCAAATGAAGTGAGGTTTATAACATTTGAAAGATATGAGAGAAGGCTATTTGCCCAAAAAAGTTTAGAATTTTTGAAGTTATGATGCACATTTGGTGCAATCTTGAAAATTAGCCATTTTAGACAAATTTTGAGGTATTTTGGGATGGTTTGAGTCCTAAAAACACTAGTAACTCTTTTAATAGTTAAAGTTGAGTTAAATATATAAGTTTTTTAGTAAATGTTTTATTCTCTCAGTAAGTTGAGATGAAATAGGGTAATAGCATGAGTAGTTCCTTTGTTTATCAAGGTTGAACTATAGAAAGATTGTTTCCTTTGTTGTTGAAAGTTGAACCATAACAAGAGTTAGTTCCTTTATTTATTAAAGTTGAATCATAGCAAGAGTTAGTTCCTTTATTTATTAAAGTTGAACTATAGCGAGAGTGGTTCCTTTGTGTATCAAAGTTGAACCATAGCAAGAGTTGGTTCCTTTATTTATTAAAGTTGAACCATAACAAGAATGGTTACTTTGTTTATCATGGTTGAACCATAGCGAGAGTGGTTCCTTTGTTTATCAAGGTTGGCCCATAGCAAGAGTGGTTCCTTTGTTTATCAAGGTTGAACCATGGCAAGAGTTAGTTCCTTTATTTATTAAGGTTGAACCATAACAAGAGTTGGTTCCTTTATTTATTAAAGTTGAACCATAACAAGATTGGTTCCTTTGTTTATCAAGGTTGAACCATATCAAGAGTTAGTTCTTTTTTTTTTTTAATCAAAGTTGAACCATAGCAAGAGTTGGTTCCTTTATTTATCAAGGTTGAACCATAGCAAGAGTTGGTTCCTTTATTTATTAAAGTTTAACCCTAGCAAGAGTTAGTTCCTTTATTAATTAAAGTTGAATCATAGCAAGAGTGGTTCCTTTGTTTATTAAGTTTGAACCATAGCATGAGTAGTTTATTTGTTTGTTAAGGTTGATCCATAGAGATGGAACCCTTATGTAATAAGGTGGATTCATAATGATGGAATCCTTATGTAATAAGGTTGATCCATAAAGATGAAACCCTTATATAATAAGGTTGAACCATCGAGATAGGTCCTTTATATAATAAGAATAGTTTAAGTCCACTCATTATAAGATAGGTTGTGGAAGTAGTACATGGAACAGTTCACTCATTATTAAGTATGTGGTAGAAGTAGTAGTACATGGAATAGTTCATTCATTACAAGGTAGTCTAAGGGTTATTTGGCCTATTCTACACAGAAAATACAAGGGCCAGAACGCAGTTCCTAGGAATATCTAAGTTATGTGTATGAGTTTAGTGTTAGATTATAAGGTTGCTAGATGAACATTTATATAAAGTTAGAATATAAATATTCTAGTGGTAGTGAGTAGAGTTTTATTTACTTGTTGCAATTGTTAATCCAATGCTAGTAGTGTTATTTATTATGAGTTGATATTTGAATAATGCTTATATTATGTTAATGAATAATTAGACCTGAGATGTTTCAAAATTCATTTATTTAGTATAAATTTTTAAATACTGGTATTGGTTACTCATACTGAGAATTATAATTTCTCACCCCGCTATGTTTCCATGTGAATCAAAGTCAAGGCCTTACAAAAAGGTAAGAAGTCGAAGAAACTGAAGAACTAGATTAGTTTAGTTTTAGTATTTTCAGTTCAAAGCTTATGTAATTATTTATATTTACTTTGAGAATGTAAAAGTTATATATATGTATGACTTTTAGTTATGACTCTCTATAATTATTTGTTTAAATGTTATAGATTAGTTGATGTATAAGTTAGAAGTAGCATGACTAATATTGCTTATCTAAGTATATGTCAGATATACTAAGGTACCAATATTAGAATGTTACATATCACATCTCAATCATCAAATATCATTCATCATTTATCATATCTCAAGCATTAATAGGTAGAGAAGAAATATTCGTCCTCATACTACCTTAATAATAAGGAAATGTCCATCCTCAATCTAAAGATTCAAGTCGAGAGGGAATCATCCTTCCTCACACTACTAATCATCTAGAGTCATCTCAAGTAGAGGGAAAATGTTTGTCCTCAGCTACTTTGATAGGGAAGGAATCGTCCTTCCTCACACTATCAATTATCTAGGATAGGGAAGGAATCATCCATCCTTATACTTCCCTCCCTCACACTACCCATCATCTAGGATAGGGAGGAAATTGTCCTTCCTCACACTACCCATCATCTAGGATAGGGACGGAATCATCATTCCTCATCCTACCCTTCATTCATCGAATTTCATATGCATACATTGGTTACTTTTCTATTCAAGCAACTAATTACATGAATTCATCAATTCTCAAATTCAATGAATGTACCATGTCATTATTCACCAATGATCTAGGTGCACATAATCCCCATTTCACAATTACAAGCAATTATATATGGTGGTTTGGATCATAATCTAGGTTTATAATTGATCTCCATGGGTAAGAAACTCTATTTTCTCAAAATAAGGGTTGGTAATCGATTACCATTCGTGGTAATCGATTACCATATACTAAACCTCAAAACAGAGGCTTGTTAATCAATTACCAATCCTTGGTAATCGATTACCAGCTTGATAGAGGCTTGGTAATCGATTACCCACTTGTGGTAATCGATTACCACTTGAATTTTCTTCATCTAGAAGCTTGGTAATTGATTGCCAGCTCGTGATAATTAATTACCATGCTTCCAGAAACCTTATTCGTAGCATGGTAATCGATTACCCACTTGTGGTAATCGATTACCACGTGGTTTTATGTAGAAAACAAAGTTTTCAAGCTAAACAACCCAAAACAAACCACATATAATTCAATCAAAACATCAATACCTCATATTTATACATCCAATCCCATCTCAAAAAGGTATCTAAAAAATGAGTAATATAAAAATCCATTTCATCAATCACCAATTCATAAAAATTTAGAGTCTAATCCAAATTCAAACACATAAACATATCACAAAAACTTTCTACTTCCATCATCAATCCTTATTCATTTCATAATTCTCATTCAAATTTATTAACTCAAAACTCTGAAGAAATAAGAAGATATTGATTAAGCAAGGAAAGAAGCAAGGATATCTTGGACAATTCTCCTTTATTTCCTCTTTCTTTCCTTCCCTTTTCTTCTTCCTGCTTCCTTTCTTCCCTTGTTTTCCTTTCTTTCTCTTGCTTCTTTTCTTTTTCTTTTCTTTTTACTGACCACTGATAACTTCACAAATTATATTTTATTTGTGTCATATATCTGTGCCTTATTGACTACTTAGTCCCTATTTTGATGCACGTATAGAAGACTTTAGTTGTATATTCATATAATTCCATTTCGATGTCTTCCATTATGATTATGAGAAAATGTTTCCAATTCTTTGATAGATTGAGTACATTTGCACTGGTTGTTAAATTGATGATTTCTCTATGGCAGGTACGGTTCCAACCAAGTGAAACTTAGAAGATTCAGACCAGCTTTACAAGAGAAAGCTAAGTGCAAAGATTAGCTTGTCACGCTACGGCGTGGCATATGAATGTCGCAGCGTGAGACATTCCCCTGTTTAGGCAGAGAGCTATGCATTTTGAATGCCGCGGTGCAAAGGAATGAATGTTGCGGTGTGGTGACCTAAATTGTATACGCGCCATGACGTATTAAGTTGAATGTCGCGGTGTGACTGTGTTTTCTGAGCCCTATAAATACTGTTGCATTAATTTTCTATAGAAAGTTAGGTTATTTTTAGAAAGCTACGGCCAGAGTTTTATATTTTACACTAATAGGAAGCAAAAATGACCAAGATTGAAGGCCATCTTCACCTTGGAGGAGGATTAGAGCTTGAAGGATCATCCCATTGAGCTTTCTCTTCTCTTTCCTTCACTTTCCTTTCTTTCCATCTCCATGAACATGATTTATTGTGATATTTTCGTAGGATTCATGGCTGGCTAAGCTGTTTATAGGGTTTTTCTTTGGATACCTCTATGGATATTAATTAATATTGTAATCCTTTAAGTTTATATATATGACTTGGTTTTGGTTCAATCATATAGTGCTTAATGCTTTGATTGTCTGATCAACTTTCAATTAATTTGTTAAAATCTAATGAACCAGACATAGGAATTTGAATTTAAGATCGTATCTACGATTATTGCATGTTCTATTTCATTCAATTGGTTTGGATGTGATGATTAGTTAATATGATAGAAATATATCTATTGGTCATGTATAGTAATTGTTACCAAGTGGCCTCAATACTCAAGAGGGGGGGTGAATTGAGTAAGTAGAACAAGTTGGCAAATCTTTCGCAAATCGTTTGATAAACAATTTTCGTTGAAGCTATTGAACGATTAGAGATAAATGGATGAATGAGATTAACACTTTTACTTATAAATGTGATAGCCAAAGGAGAGAATATCCAATCAATTCAATAAAACAATAAACCAAATAAAGAGAAGGGTTTAGAGAGAACAAACACAATCGTTTATCCCGGTTCGATCACCAATCCACTTGTGATCTACGTCCGATCCCAAGCAACAACTTGAGATTTTCCACTATATCTTCAAGCTTCAATGGGTGCTTGACAACCACTACAATCTTGAGCACTCAACACTATGGGATACCTCACCCTAATGCTTGAGCCTCTATTTTCAAAGGGATACCTCACCCTTACAATACTTGAGGGATACCTCACCCTCACTAAAACAGATTGAATAAGGTTTGTGTGTATTGAAATTCTCTCGAAGAATAAGTAATACAAGTTGAAGCTTAAAGGTGTCAAGGATTCACTCAACTAAAGCCCAAAAACAGAGATTGATTGTAGAGAGCTAGAAAACGTGAGTTCAATGCTTTTATCAGTTTTTCAGACTTGTTCACCAACCTTCAATCAATGCCCAACAACCAGATTTATAACCAGAGGCAAATTAGATCCGTTGGGATGGTTGGTAGCATTTAATGCTCTGTAAAATGACCGTTAAAATGAGTTTACTGGTTTTCCAGATAACCGATTAGAGGTTCCTCCTAATCGGTTAGATCATTTAGAAATCAGTTCCAGGGCTTCTGTTTTGAAGAATAATCAATTAGCAAGATTTCCCTAATCGGTTAGGCAATTAAAAAACAGTTCACGTGACAAATAAAAAGGCATACTAACCAATTAGCAAAAAGCTCTAATCGGTTAGGACATTTAGAAATTGATTCTGAGTTATCAAATAATCAATTAGTTGGTTATCCTAATCGATTAGGATACTTTTAGAAATAGCTTCATTTCTCAAATAATCAATTAGCAAGATATCCTAATCGGTTAGGAACAGCCCACGTATCTTTCAAATGGTCATACTAACCGATTAGCAGAATTCTCTAATCGGTTAGGACACTTTAGACAAGGATTCTGAGTTCTCAAATAATCGATTAGCAAGTTGTTCTAATCGATTAGGTCCTTTTACAAAATGTTTCCTGTGACATATAAAAGCACATTAACCAATTAGCAAACATGCCTAATCGGTTAGGCAATTAAAAATATGGTTCACGTAGCTTTTATAACAAATGCTAATTGGTTAGTGAAAAGGTTTAATTGGTTAGGAGCAATTAGAAAAACATGTTTTGACTTGATGAATAACCAATTAGTTGGAGTTCATAATTGGTTAGGAGCTCTTAAAAAGATTTAGTACTTTGTTCTTGATCAAGTCACTAGCATGTTATCCCATTAAAACATTTTAGCTCAAACATAAACCAATTTTTTTTTACAAGATTAAAACATGATTTTGTAAAGCCATTTAAGTCAAGTGAAAAACCATTTGAATGAGCTTTGGAGTGAATCCTAAATACCTTTACATAATATCTAAGCCCTATGTGCTATACTTGAATATTCTTGAAGCTTGATCAATGCACATCCATCCTTTCTTGTTTGTAAACATCAAAACCAATTACTTGAAACAATGCCAATCACATTCTCCCCCTTTTTGATGATGACAAACAATAATTGAGAAAAGGTTAGTTAAACAAAATGGAATCCACAAAAGGTATTAGAGACTTACTCCCCCTCTGTTTTTCAAGAGATGATAATATCAGAGATGCACATACTCCCCTTAGTTTTGGAATCCCAAGATCATGTAATCCATTTTATAATTATATCTTTTGGAAATTTACCTTGCTTTTCTCAATGGCTTTCAAGCCAAAAACCTTCTCCCCCTTTTGACATAATCAAAAAGAACTAATGCCATAGGAAGAACAAAAGAACAACATATTCTTAAGAAACAACGAACCAGCAATCAGAGCAAAAGAGATGCATAGGAAGAAACTAATGTTCAGCAATTAAGAAACTAAGAGTGCAAGTCATAACATAAAGTAGCAAAGACAAGCTAATGTTCAGCAGACTTTAAAAGATAAACAGTAAAATTAGATTAGCATAAGCATATCAAAGAAATTGAACTGCTCCATGCCTAAGTCCCATGATCTTCAGGTTGTGGAAAACGACGCTCAAGTCTATCCAAACGATCTTCCATAGCACTCAGGCGATCATAGATAATAGTGTTGCTGTGTTCTTGATATGTTTGAAAAGTCGCAATCCTAGCTTCAATACACACTTGCATATTGGCAATGGCTTCAAGGATGCAGTCTTCATTTGTAGCACGAGCTTCTTCCATAGGCTCATCAGGTTCAGCTGCAACTGTTGGTGCTTCTTGCCTTCTTCCGTAGACCCATACACCATCTATCTTTTTGAGTTGCATGCGGTGGAAGGAGGCTAGACCAAACTTGTTGTGGGCGATTAGATCAATCACACCATCTTCTTGAAGATTAAGCTGGTATTGATCCAAGATTTTTGCAACAACCAGAGCATAAGGAAGGTCCATCATGTGCTTATCCTTGGCCTTCATCATGTAGTGCATGATGAAAAATGGCCAATTGATGTGAAGCCTCTGTTTCATAGCCCACATTAAGAAAATGTCTTCTTCTTCCACCAAGGCATAATTGCTAGCCCGCGGAGCAAGAATGTGGGTCACAATATAATGAAGAAGACGGTCTTGGGGATTCAAGTAGCCAGCAGTGAGACTTTTCTTGTCTCCAATGTGAATATCAGGTCGAATCATGCTTGCAAGAGCCTCATTTTTATTAAATCCTTCCCAAGTTCTATAACTATCCATAGTAAATTTTTCCCCAGCATGAACAAGTCCAAATAAGGTATTCCAATGGGTAGGAGTTACTACTAACCTATGCCTTCTAACATCAGAAATTAAGTTGCTACCCGAAATACTCATATTGCAGAAGTATACTTTAGTAGCTTCAAGATAGTAGTACTTACTTGGAGCAGAGACAAAGGCTTTCAGGCCATGAAATTCTAAGAGGTCGGTGAGAAAAGTGAAGCCCTCTTGAACGAAGAATTCCCAATCCATGTACTTGGGCTGGATGATATTCCTAGCTTGAAATTTCAGCTTGTATGTGTGCATTTGATTCTTGTGAGAGAAATATTTTCGGTGGTCCAAGCTAAGAGGAATATCAAACTTAGGGTCGGAGGTTTGGAGGTACATTGGGATTTTTGGTTCGTGCTCTTTTGGGGTGAGCGAGCTACTTGCCATTTGATGAAAATGGAGGCTAGGGCACGGTTTAGGAGAGAGAAAGTGGGAGGGAAGGAAGATAAAGTGGATTTCAATAGGTGAAAATAAAAGGAGAAAGATGGAATGTGAAGGAAATGGGGTTTTACTTGGAGGATTCGGGTTGGATTTGTAGGAGGAAATGAGTTGTGGGGTGTGGGTGTGAGAGGAGAAATGACGAAGAGGAGAATGAAGGAGGAAGATTAAGTTGTGGGGCTGGTGGAGAATGAAGAGGAAGACGAAGAGGGGTCACGAGTTAAGAGAAAAAAAAATGGACCACTAACCGATTAATGAAATGGGGTAATCGGTTAGCGTGTGAGAAAAATAAGATATTTTGATTCTGGTGCCCCCTATAACCGATTAATTGGTATGGGCTAATCGATTAGAAGAACTTTAAAAAGAATTGGAGGCTTACGGATGGAAGTTCTAATCGATTAGAATTATGGTTTAATCAAGTAGGATGGTATGTATTGAGAAGGTGAGGTCTCTGTTTGAGTAAATAACCGATTAGAGGAGTACTCCTAACAGGTTATTTCTGTGGGTCTCAAATATGTGGAGTCTCTGTTTGCTTTATTAACAGGTTAGGAAAGGTCCTAACAGATTATTTGTGGACACCAGAAGCTTTGAACCACTTTTATAATTGGTTATTTTCATCCCCAACGGATTGTTTCCTTCTCTTATCAGATTATGCTACTTTCCAAAACCAGAATTCCTTTAGAGATCCTGTTTCAAGAATTAGTCACATGATATCTTTGATAATCAACTTGATTGTGCTTCCATGACATTCACTTTAAGAACCATAACTGAGCCTCAAAACTGATTCAATCCTTCTTCTAACTGGTTGTTCCACTTACAAAAACAGAAAGGCCCTTGTGAGATCAGCTCTTGTCTCACTTTCTCGAGATGCAACTTATAAGCAGATTTTTCTTTGACATTTTCTGAATATTGTATTTCCATACCAGGGATGAAATCTTTAAGAGATGAGTCCTTGGACCATGAATGCACATATCTTCAGCAGGAACAGATTTACAGGAAGTTTTGGGGACTTAAGCATGGAGCAAATACCTGCAAAACAAACTTAGAAGAAAACTCCGATGCTTAAGTTAGTAAAAGAAAAAAAAATGATTATGCAGTGAAAATGTCAATACCAATTATGCAGCAGGCTTAAGATATGCAGAAATTTAACTTGAGCATGTATGATCCAAAATTCCAAGTTCATTTCTTATATTAAAGAATGCTTCTTTTGCCAAAGGTTTAGTGAAAATATCAGCTAGTTGCTTAGTAGTTTCTACGAATTCAAGCATGCAATCACCCTTTTGAACATGATCTCTTATGAAATGGTGTCTTATTTCAATGTGCTTTGTTCTTGAGTGTAAAATGGGATTTTTGGACAAGTTGATTGCACTAGTATTATCACATCTTATAGGGATGTGATCCAGCACAAGACCATAGTCTAGAAGTTGTTGCTTCATCCAAAGGATTTGAGCACAACAACTTCCACCTGTACAACATATTCACTTCGGTGTTGACAATGCCACACTATTTTGTTTCTTGCTATGCCAAGAAACTAATGAGCTTCAAGCAAGTGGCATGTCCCACTAGTACTTTTCCTATCCGTTTTGCATCCAGCAAAGTCAGAATCGGAATAACCAATTAGACTACACGAGGCACCCTTAGGGTACCACAATCCCATTTGTGAAGTGCCTACTAGATATTTCATAATTCGTTTTACAGCACTTAGGTGTGATTCTTTAGGATTTGCTTGAAATCTAGCACATATGCATACACTAAACATGATATCCGGCCTACTTGCGGTAAGATAAAGGAGTGAGCCAATTATACCTCTATACTTAGTGATTTCTACCGATTTACCTCCTTCATCCTTGTCCAAGTAACAGGAAGTTCCCATTGGTGTAGCCATTTGCTTTGCTCCTTCCATTCCAAACTTCTTGAGCAACTCCTTGCAATATTTTGATTGACTTATGAAAGTCTCATTTCTTGTTTGCTTGATTTGAAGTCCAAGGAAGAAGTTGAGCTCACCCATCATGGACATCTCAAACTCACTTTGCATGATATTGGCAAATTCTTTACAAAGAGAGTCATTAGTAGCACCAAATATAATATCATCAACATATATTTGAACAAGTAAAATGTCATGCTTTTTATGTTTGATGAAAAGAGTTGTGTCAACCTTTCCCCTAGAGAAACCATTTTCCAAAAGAAACTTGCTCAACCTTTCATACCAAGCTCTAGGAGCTTGTTTTAAGCCATACAAGGCCTTTTTAAGTTTAAAAACGTGGTTGGGCAACTCAAAGTTTTCAAAACCGGGAGGTTGATCAACATATACTTCTTCTTGTATGAAACCATTTAAAAAAGCACTTTTGACATCCATTTGAAAGAGTTTGAAATCCATGATGCAAGCATATGCAAGTAACATTCTAATGGCTTCTAGTCTAGCTACGGGAGCATACGTTTCTTCATAATCTATACCTTCTTCTTGATTATAACCTTTAGCTACAAGCCTAGCCTTGTTTCTTATTATTAAGCCCGTTTCATCAAGTTTATTCCTAAAAACCCATTTGGTGCCAATTATTGGATGATCATTGGGCCTTGGGACTAATTCCCAAACTTGATTCCTTTCAAATTGATTTAATTCATCTTGCATGGCCAAGATCCAATGTTCATCATTAATGGCCTCATTTATGTTTTTAGGTTCAACTTGAGAAACAAAAGCCATATGATTACATGCATCTCTAAGAGAGTTACGAGTGATTACCCCTTTTGATACATCACCTATCACTTTGTCAAGAGGATGATATCTTGATGTTTTCCATTCCTTGGGAAGATCCATGATTTGAGAGTCCTCTTGTCTTGGGGAATCATATGGGCTTTCTTCTTGCTTCTTGACTTCTTCTTCTTGATTTCCAAGGTGAATTCTTGCAAGGTTTTCTGCAACATCATCAACAAGCTCCTTTCTTGGCTCGTTTGGGTTAGTCTCATCAAATGCAACATGTATGGACTCTTCTATGGTCATTGTTCGTTTGTTATAAACCCTAAAGGCCTTACTATGTATAGAATAACCAAGAAAGATTCCCTCATCAGATTTTGCATCAAACTTCCCCAAGTTATCCTTTCCATTATTTAGAACAAAACATTTACATCCAAAAACATGAAAATGTGAGACATTTGGTTTCCTTCCTTTGTATAATTCATAGGGGGTTTTCTTTAAAATTGGCCTTATTAGAGCCCTATTCATAACATAGCAAGCGGTGTTAACCGCATCCGCCCAAAAATACTTAGGAAGGTTGGCCTCATTGAGCATAGTTCTTGCCATTTCTTCTAAAGATCGATTTTTCTTTCTACAACACCATTTTGTTGTGGTGTTCTAGGGGCTGAAAAATTATGCTCAATGCCATGTTCATCACAAAACGTTTCAAATTCATGGTTTTCAAATTCACCACCATGATCACTTCTTATGGATGCAATACAAAAACCTTTTTCGTTTTGGATAACTTTAGCAAGCTTTTTGAATGATTGAAAAGCATCAATTTTTGTGAGATAAAAACAATGTCCATGTAAACCTAGAAAAATCGTCCACAATCACTAAGGCATAGTAATTCCCACCAAAACTCATAGTTCTAGAGGGACCAAAAAGATCCATGTGCAAAAGTTGTAGAGGTCTTGAAGTTGAAACCACATTTTTAGCTTTAAAAGAGACCTTTACTTGTTTTCCCTTTTGACATGCATCACAAAGTTTGTCTTTTTCAAATTTGAGCTTTGGAAGACCAATTACTAGTTCTTTAGAGACTAGTTTGTTTAAGTGATCCATGTGAATGTGAGCGATTCTTCTATGCCATAACCATGAATCATTTTCTCTAGTCATAAAGCAATTAGCATCATTTGAGGAAATGTCATCAAGACTAATCATATATATGTTATTGACCCTATGACCAACAAACCTAACTTGCTTATCATCATTTCCCTCAATTATGCAACAATTTGAATCAAATATAACTCTATTGCCTTTATCACATAATTGACTAATACTAAGCAAATTATGTTTAAGTCCTTCAACAAGTAAAACATTATCAATAGATGATGAAGGAGTCTTACCGACTTTGCCAATTCCAAGAATCTTCCCTTTGTTGTTATCACCATATGTGACATGACCATGTTTCTTGAGAGTAAGGGAGGAGAACTTGGATCCATCGCCGGTCATGTGCTTGGAGCAACCACTATCAAGATACCAATTTGAGCTCTTGGTCTTCAAGCACACCTACAACACATATTCAAGTTTTAACTTTTGGTACCCAAATTGTCTTGGGTCCTTGTGTGTTAGAGTTAGGCATGGTGCCTTTAGGAACCCAAACCCTTTTTATTCCAACTTTAGTATTTATATTCTTTCTAACATTGCAAGTGGATGCACTATGCCCTTTCCTACCACAATGAAAACATTTGATAAAGGGGGAACTTGAAGTTTTAGATGGAACAAAGAAATTATTGTAGGATTTTTTATGATTATTTGGATTGTATCCCAATCCGGCCTTTTGAAAAACACACCTTTGTTTGCTTAGTAGCATGTTCAAATTATCTCTTCCCATAGTAAATTTTGCAAGAGTGTTTTTCAAGTCCTCAATTTCTTTTTCAAAAGCTTTACATGATAAACAAGGTAATGATATGGATGCATTATCATGTGAGGAACAAGTCATGCATGATGAATTAGCATCTATGAGTCCTAAGGTCTCATTTTCAATTTTAAGTTCATTTATCTCCTTAGTTAAAGTAGAAACCTTGTTTGTCAATAGGGAGATTGTTTTATTTGAAGACAAAATCATTTTAGTGAGTCTCAAAGATTCATCATGTAATTCTTGAAAGGCATCTTGCAATTCATCATAAGTAGGTGGAGGTTCTAGGTTAGAAGAGGTTACCTCGGTGTCACTTTCTCCACTTTCTTCTCCTTGAGCCATGAGGCAAAGATGGGCTTCTTCATTTTCCGAGTCGTCGGAGGAGCTTAAGTCATTGTCCTCCCAAGCTATGTATGTTCTTCTTCCTTTCTTTTCCTTGGAGGGTCTTTTCTCAAACTTCTCCGTCCTTTTGAGATATATAGGACACTCCATTTTCATATGCCCCGGTTTTCCGCATTCGTAGCATTTTGAAGGAGTGGAGGATCCTTCTCCTTTGTGATATGCCTTCTTTTGAGGAAAGGGTAGTTTTCTTTGAAATCCCTTTTTCTTTAGGAATCTTCCGAATTTTCTCACAAGGAGACTAAGATTCTCCTCACTTAGTTCAAAATTTTCAGCATCCTCTTCACCATCTTCATCATCATCTTCAAGTGTGGAAGAGGTGGCTTTGAGTGCAATTCCTTCTTCTTTTATCATGCTCTTCGCTTTGATTGAGCCTATTTAGTTCCAGTTCATGTTCTTGAAGCTTTCCGAATAGGGTGGCTAGAGACATTGTTGATAAGTCTCTTGATTCCGCAATAGCCGTAACTTTGGGTTGCCAATTCTGCTAGACATCTTAAGACTTTGTTAATAAGATCCTCATTAGGGAATGTCTTTCCCAATGAGATGAGATGATTAACAATGTGAGTAAACCTTTTTGCATATCTTGAATACTCTCACCTTGATTCATTCTAAACAATTCATATTCATGAGTAAGAGTGTTTATTCGAGATCGTTTTACCTCACTAGTGCCTTCATGAGTTACTTGTAGGGTATCCCACATTTCTTTTGCGGTCTTACAATTTGACACCCTAAAGAATTCATCATACCCCAAGGATGTGGTGATGATGTTCTTGGCTCTCAAGTTGTATTGAACCTTCTTTTTATCATCATCGGTCCATTCATTTCTAGGTGTATTGATTTTCACACCATCTTTCGTTTGTGTTGGGACAAAAGCACCATTTTCAACGGCGTCCCACACATCTAAGTCAATAGCTTCAATGAAAATTTTCATCCTTTCTTTCCAATAGGCATAACCATCCCCATTGAAATAAGGAGATCTATTTATAGAAGAACTTTCATTTGAAAAACCATTTGAAGCCATCACTTCTCTTGAAGCTGCTAAGCTCTTTATACAAGAGTTTAGCTCTGATACCACTTGTTACCAAGTGGCCTCAATACTCAAGAGGGGGGGTGAATTGAGTAAGTAGAACAAGTTGGCAAATCTTTCGCAAATCGTTTGATAAACAATTTTCGTTGAAGCTATTGAACGATTAGAGATAAATGGATGAATGAGATTAACACTTTTACTTATAAATGTGATAGCCAAAGGAGAGAATATCCAATCAATTCAATAAAACAGTAAACCAAATAAAGAGAAGGGTTTAGAGAGAACAAACACAATCGTTTATCCTGGTTCGATCACCAATCCACTTGTGATCTATGTCCAGTCCCCAAGCAACAACTTGAGATTTTCCACTATATCTTCAAGCTTCAATGGGTGCTTGACAACCACTACAATCTTGAGCACTCAACACTATGGGATACCTCACCCTAATGCTTGAGCCTCTATTTTCAAAGGGATACCTCACCCTTACAATACTTGAGGGATACCTCACCCTCACTAAAACAGATTGAATAAGGTTTGTGTGTATTGAAATTCTCTGAAGAATAAGTAATACAAGTTGAAGCTTAAAGGTGTCAAGGATTCACTCAACTAAAGCCCAAAAACAGAGATTGATTGTAGAGAGCTAGAAAACGTGAGTTCAATGCTTTTATCAGTTTTTCAGACTTATTCACCAACCTTCAATCAATGCCCAACAACCAGATTTATAACCAGAGGCAAATTAGATCCGTTGGGATGGTTGGTAGCATTTAATGCTCTGTAAAATGACCGTTAAAATGAGTTTACTGGTTTTCCAGATAACCGATTAGAGGTTCCTCCTAATCGGTTAGATCATTTAGAAATCAGTTCCAGGGCTTCTGTTTTGAAGAATAATCAATTAGCAAGATTTCCCTAATCGGTTAGGCAATTAAAAAACAGTTCACGTGACAAATAAAAAGGCATACTAACCAATTAGCAAAAAGCTCTAATCGGTTAGGACATTTAGAAATTGATTCTGAGTTATCAAATAATCAATTAGTTGGTTATCCTAATCGATTAGGATACTTTTAGAAATAGCTTCTGTTTCTCAAATAATCAATTAGCAAGATATCCTAATCGGTTAGGAACAGCCCACGTATCTTTCAAATGGTCATACTAACCGATTAGCAGAATTCTCTAATCGGTTAGGACACTTTAGACAAGGATTCTGAGTTCTCAAATAATCGATTAGCAAGTTGTTCTAATCGATTAGGTCCTTTTACAAAATGTTTCCTGTGACATATAAAAGCACATTAACCAATTAGCAAACATGCCTAATCGGTTAGGCAATTAAAAATATGGTTCACGTAGCTTTTATAACAAATGCTAATTGGTTAGTGAAAAGGTTTAATTGGTTAGGAGCAATTAGAAAAACATGTTTTGACTTGATGAATAACCAATTAGTTGGAGTTCATAATTGGTTAGGAGCTCTTAAAAAGATTTAGTACTTTGTTCTTGATCAAGTCACTAGCATATTATCCCATTAAAACATTTTAGCTCAAACATAAACCAATTTTTTTTACAAGATTAAAACATGATTTTGTAAAGCCATTTAAGTCAAGTGAAAAACCATTTGAATGAGCTTTGGAGTGAATCCTAAATACCTTAACATAATATCTAAGCCCTATGTGCTATACTTGAATATTCTTGAAGCTTGATCAATGCACATCCATCCTTTCTTGTTTGTAAACATCAAAACCAATTACTTGAAACAATGCCAATCACAGTAATTAATTGGGAATAGATCTTAATGAGTGGATTTACACTAATTCTCATGGACATATAGTGAATTAGGTAACAGAAGCATGGTTAATTGACTTTGACATAGGCTTTTAACTAATTTAGATTCCCAAGCTAACCTAACCATTTCATTTATATTGCTCGTAAGGATTACTTATTATCAATGGAAGTAGGAGGTGAAAAAGAATTATCTATTCTCTAATCATCAACTTAATCCAATTTTGCAGTTTTTAAGATCTTTTAATTAATTCGCATTCTCTTTCTCAATTTATATATCCTTGAATAGAAACACTTGAGCTATTGGTTTATATTTAGCATTGGTTTTAACCATTGTCCTCGTGGGAACGATATCTGACTCCTAACTACACTACAAGTGCAACCCGTGCACTTGCGGTAAGCAAAAGAGCGAACAAGTTTTTGACACCATTGCCGGGGATAATGGATTAAATTTAGTAAAGCTAATATTAACAAGAAGTTTAAGTAGCTCTAGTTCAAGTTTCTGTTTATGCCTATTAATTTAATTCATTATTTCTAAATTGTTTTAGGTAAATATAAGATGACATAAGAAGCCGCTACGCACGAGGTGGAGGACGAAAGTCGCACAAGGCCATTGAGGGAGTTTGTAACTCTTCAGATGGATAATCTGCAATCCAATATCAAACGTCCTGCCATCTGGGCTAATAATTTCGAGATAAAGCCAGCGATCATTTAAATGATCCAAACTTCTTTACAGTTTGATAACTTATCAAATGAGGATCCCAACACGCATCTCTCAAACTTCTTGAAGATTTGCAATACTTTTAGGCATAATGGAGTATCCGAGGATACTATTCGCCTAAGGCTCTTCCCTTTCTCTTTAAGGAATAGAGCCAAAAGTTGGTTGCACTCTCTTCTAGCGGGATCCATTACGACCTGGGCAGAGGTATGTACTAAATTTTTGAACAAATACTTTCCCCCTGCCAAGACCACGAAGATGGTGAATGATATTACATCATTCACTCAGACTGAGTTAGAATCCTTGCATAAAGCCTGGGAAAGGTACAAAGATTTACTAAGAAGGTGTCCGCATCACGAAATACCACCTTGGCACCAAATCTACTCATTTCATAAGGGCCTGCTACCACACCATCGCCCAATTATTGATGCTGCAGCTAGAGGCTCTTTACTAAGTAAATCTTTTGATGAGGCCTTCTAGTTTTTGGAGGAATTAACTGCTAACAGCTACCAATGGCTGAAAGTAAGAAACACTCCATGGATGGTAGTTGGAGTGCATGAAGTAGATACATTAACCTCGCTATCTGCTCAGATGGCAACGTTAATAAGAAGGATGGATAGTATGGGTCAGAATTCACACCCGAGCCCATTTGTTCTGTGTGAAAGATGTAAAGACACTCATTCGAGTGACAGATGCCCTTCTCTTA
This sequence comes from Ormosia emarginata, assembly GCA_029884605.1. NCBI lineage: Eukaryota > Viridiplantae > Streptophyta > Magnoliopsida > Fabales > Fabaceae > Ormosia > Ormosia emarginata. The sequence goes on along the minus strand of JAQQTP010000056.1, from coordinate 3,599,140 downwards.
TAGAAAATGTGAAATATGTCTGCAATTATAGGCTGCAGCAAAACAACCCATACACCAGCCAGTATAATCCTGGATGGAGGAACCATCCAAATTTCTCATGGAGGGACAAACAAGGACCCTCTTCCTCCTCCAATGCTCTTGGAAATGAACGTCAGTACAACCCTCCTAGATTCCCAGCCTATCCAAGACAACCAATGCAAGAAAGAAAGCCTGCATTAGAGGATATGTTCATGCAGTTGATGGCTAAGAATGATGTTTTCATCAACAAGACCGACTCCTACATAGCAAGGACTGATGCTCACTTATCAAAGAATGATTCGATTATTCAAAGCCAAACAGCTTCGATGAGAGCATTGGAAACTCAGTGGGACAGTTGGCTAACGCCATCAACAACAGGCCCCTAGGCACCTTCCCAAGTAACACTATTAATAATCTGAAGGATGCCTCAAACGAGAACTGTAAGGTCATCTCACTGAGGAGTGGCAAGGACATTGAGGGAAATCCAAAGACTAGATTGTTGGAGGATGAAGTGGCCAAGAGCCAAGACTATGAAGAAATAGTCCACAAGGAGGTGGACGTCAAGAAAAAGGAAAAGGAAATTGAAAAGGATGAAGGCATAGTCCAAAAGAAGCCTGAGGGCCAGAAGGTGGAGAATAAACCTTATGTACATCCTTTACATTTTCCTAGTAAGCAAATCAAGTATAAGATGGATGAGCAGTTTAAGAAATTCTTGGAAGTTTTTAAGAAATTGTATATCAACATCCCTTTTGCTGAAGCCTTGGAACAGATGCCTAGCTACGTTAAATTCATGAAGGATATCTTATCCAAGAAATGTAGGTTGGGAGAGTTTGAAATGGTAGCATTGTCTGAAGAATACAGCGTCATTTTGCAACAGAAGCTTCCCCCAAAGTTGAAGGATCCGGGGAGCTTTACAATCCCTTACGCCATAGGAGAGAATTTCCTAGGCCAAGCGTTATATGATATGGGAGCAAGCATTAATCTCATGCCCCTATCCATATTCCAGAAGTTAAGTTTGGGGGGATGCAAGCCCATATCTGTAACCCTTCAACTAACCGATCGTTCATATATGTATCCAAAGGGAATTGTGGAAGATGTCTTAGTAAAAGTAGACAAGTTCATATTCCCTGCGGACTTCATTATTCTAGATATGGAAGAAGATTATAGGGTCCCATTGATCCTAGGCAAGTCGTTCCTGGCCATCGAGAGAACACTCATTGATGTCTAGAAATGTGAACTGACAATGAGAGTTTAAGATCAAAAGGTAACTTTCAACATCTTCAAGGCAATGAAGTTTCCTCAAGATCAGGAAGAGTGTTCTTATATTAGGATATTGGATAACATCATTAATGATGCATTCTAAGCCAATATTCCTGAAGATTCCCTTACTGTGGTGTTGGCTTCTTCAACTGATAATGAAGAAGAGCCTAAGGACGATATTTCAGATTTTATCAGGCACCTAGATGCGGTGCCTAGGCAATATCGGTCGCCTAAGTTTGAAACCTTGGAGTCCGATGCAACAAAGGAGGCATCTAAGCCCTCCATTGAGGAACCGTCGAGGCTTAAACTTAAGCTTCTACCCAATCATTTGCAGTATGCATATCTGGAAGCAACCTCCACCCTGCTGGTAATCATATCATCATCCCTCTCAGATGATCAGACGGAGAAACTTCTCTGTGTGCTAAGGACATATAAACATGTTGTTGGATGGACTATTGCCGATATCCAAGGCATTAGCCATTCTATTTGCATGCACAAGATCCTGTTAGAGGATAATCAAAGTGGTGTTGTGGAACATCAAAGGAGGTTAAACCTAATTATAAAGGAACTGGTGAGAAAGGAAATAATCAAGTGGTTGGATATAGACATATTATATCCTATTTCTAACAGCCCTTGGGTCTCACCTATTTAAATGTGTTCCCAAGAAAGGTGGCATGACGGTAGTCACCAATAAAAATAATGAGCTTATCCCTTCACACAAGGTCACAGGCTTGAGGGTGTGCATGGACTACCGTAACCTGAACAAGGCCACCCGGAAGGACTATTTTCTACTCCGTTCATGGACCAAATGTTGGATAGGCTAGCAAGAAAGGCCTATTACTGCTTCTTGGATGGTTATTCTGGATATAACCAAATTGCCATAGCGTTAGAGGACCAAGAGAAGACAACCTTTACTTGTCCCTATGGTACATTTGTGTTTTATAAGATGTCGTTCGGATTATGCAATGCTCTTGCAACCTTTCAATATTACATGATGTCCATCTTCGCAAATATGATTGAGCACGGGTTAGAAGTGTTCATGTTGACTTTTTAGTGTTTGGGGATGATTACAATAGCTGTTTGCAGACTTTATCATCTTTACTAAAAAGATGTGAAGAAACCAACCTCATCCTCAACTGGGAAAAATGTCACTTAATGGTCCAAGAAGGCATAGTTCTTAACCATAAAGTTTCTATTAAAGGGACGGAGGTGGACAAGGCAAAGATTGAGGTAATTGACAACCTCCCTCCTCCAAACTCAATTAAATGAATTCATAGTTTTCTTAGCCATGCGGGTTTCTATCGGAGGTTCATTAAAGATTTCTCTAAAATAGCCAAGCCTCTTTGCAACCTTCTGGAGAAAGACATCCAGTTTGCTTTTGATGAATCATGTCAAGTTGCAGTCGAGGAGTTGAAGAAGAGACTAGTCTCAGCACCAATTATCATTACTCTAGATTGGAACTTACCGTTCGAGCTCATATGCAATGCCAGCGATTATGCTATAGGTGCTATGTTGGGACAACAAAAGGATAAGGTGTTTCGCTCCATATACTATGTGACCAAGACACTTAATGACGCCCAACTGAACTACACAACAACAGAAAAAGAGCTACTAGAAGTTGTGTTTGCATTTGACAAGTTCAGAGCTTACTTGATAGGGACTAAGGTGATTGTGCATGCAGATCACTCAGCAATCAAGTACTTAGTAAGCAAGAACGACGTGAAACTACGATTGATTAGGTGAGTTTTGCTTCTACAAGAGTTTGATCTGGAGATCAGAGATAAGAAAGGTGTGGAGAATCAAGTGGCAGACCACCTTTCAAGATTAGAAAATAAAGAATGCTAACCTGAACTGATCATGATTAGGGAAACATTTCTTGATGAGCAGCTTTTGGCAGCCACCACTCAATCATGTCCATGGTATGTGGACATGGTGAATTACATCGTGGGTGGTGTGCTACCACCTGATCTAACCTCTCACCAAAAGAAGAAATTCTTATACGATGTCAGGCACTACATCTGGGATGAACCATTTTTGTTCAAACAGTGTGCTGACCAGATGTTGAGAAAGTGTGTACCTATGGAGGAAGTGGAATAGATCCTGAATCAATGTCATGCTTCTCCATATGGTGGACACTATAGTGGTGAGAGAACGATTGCAAAGGTGCTCTAATTTGGCTTCTATTGGCCATTGCTATTCAAGGATGCACATTTTTATGTGCAAAGATGTGATCGGTGCTAGAAATCTGGAAACATTTCCAGAAGGAACGAGATGCCCCTTAACTTCATTCTAGAAGTTGAGATCTTTGATGTTTGGGGCATTGACTTCATGGGCCCCTTTATTCCTTCTTTTGGTAATCAATACATACTTATGGTTGTGGACTATGTGTCTAAATGGGTGGAGGCATGTGCATTTCCTACCAACGATTCAAAGGTAGTGATTGGCTTCATGAAGAAACAGATCTTCACCAGGTTTGGAACACCTAGGGCCATCATCAGTGACGGAGGGTCGCATTTTTGTAATAAGTACTTTGAAGCCCTCCTAGCCAAGTATGGTGTGACGCATCAAATTACCGCTGCTTATCACCCACAGACAAGTGGGCAAGCAGAGGTATCCAACTGCAAAATAAAGTGGATCTCAGAGAAGATAGTGTGTCCAACCAGAAATGATTGGTCAAGAAAGTTAGATGACACATTGTGGGCTTACAGATTGCTTATAAGGGCCTCATTGGTATATCTCCATACAAGCTGGTGTTCGAGAAAGCATGCCACTTTCCAGTTGAGCTTGAGTATAGTGCCTATTGGGCAATAAAGCAGCTCAACTTCAATTCACAAGCTGCTGGTGAGAAAAGACTTTTACAACTCAATGAACTCGATGAATTCAAGCTGTAGGCCTATGAGAATACAAAAGTATACAAGGAGAATGTCAAGTACTAGTATGACAAGAGGATAGTCCAGAAAAGATTTAATGAAGGCCAGTAAGTTCTCCTTTATAATTCCAGGCTTAAGCTCTTTCCTAGAAAACTTAAATCGAGGTGGTTGGGACCCTTTTGTTATGATAAAGGTGTTCCCCCACAGGGCAGTGGAAATAGCCCCATTTGATGGATCATCAAGCTTTAAGGTTAACGACTAATGCCTAAAACCTTATTTTGGAGGAAATTTTCAAAGGGGAAAGACCTCCCTCACTTTAACAGCTCCAACTTGATGTCCACAAAGTCCTGCCGGGACTATAAATAAGGCCTTTTTTGGGAGGGAACCTAGTTGTGCATATTCTATGTTTTTAAGTCTTTAGTATGTAATATGTGTTTTTTGTGGCTGGATTAAGTTTTTGATATATAAACTATTATTTGACCTCATAGACATGTTTTATAGGTGTTGGTGACTCATTTTGGCCAAGAGTCCTAGCTGAAATCAGTTAGCTACAGAATTCTGCAAACTGACCTCTCACGCAACGGCGTGGCGCTTATAAATGCCGTGGCGTGAGATCCTTAATAGGAATTATCAGTAAGTATAGCGCCACGACGTGGTGTGACTATGTCGCGACATGTTTGGTTCAAAAAATAATAATATAATAATATTACTAAATAGTATTTATTTAAATATTTAAATTGTGGGGGAATTAATGGGCATCGCGGCGTTAAGATTGTACGCGCTAGGGCGTGATGTGTTTTTGGGGTTAAACGCCATAACAGTTCATACGTCCTTCAGTTTTCCCCTTTTTGTTAAACCTATTCTCAGTTTTCTCTCAACCCATTCCCAGTTTTCTCTCAACCCATTCCCTCGTTTTTGGTTTTCTACCTTTGTAGCTTCATTTCCCTGCTTCCAAACAAGGTATGAAGCTCTTCTCATTTTTTTTTCGTTATGTCTTTTTTTTTAAGTTTTCTATGTTAAATGTATATTCTCTTGTTTTTAGTAGGATTATATGCATTAGGATAGTTGTTTTATGGTTTTTATGTAGTACGTGTGTGTATATTCTGTTTGGGGTATGAGATTTGGCCTGATTTGGGGTATATCTGGGTTCTGGCTAAGCACGCGCCGCGATGTGACCCTTTAGTGCCGCGGCATGAGGACGAACACATATGAATGTCGCGACATAGACTTTGAGTACTGCAGTGTGATGTTAAATCTTATTGAGTGTTGTGACGTGTCATATCAATGCCGTGACGTTGTATTGAACAGTTTGAATGTCGCGGTGTGTCTGTAAATGTCGCAGCGTGAGGCCTTGAATTTTTCAAATATTTCCAGAATTGCAAATTTTTCTTAATTATAATGCTATCAATTGCTTGATTTTAACAGTTTGCAATTTCTTTGCAGGTACCATGGGCCCAAAGAGAGTACATGGATCATCCAGTAGAGTAAATAGGGAACCATCTCCTCCTCCACCATTTGATTAGGCAAGATTTATGTCATTCATCGCAGTTGAGAGGTACATGATAATCACATATTTTATTCATTAAAAAACCCTTATGTTTAGTCATTTACACTCTCCATATTCTTAATTGATTGAGTTTGGTATGATTTTGTGAGTTTGAGCTCAAATTGGTCCTAATTGAATATTTCCAGCATTATTGAGATTTGACACTGTTTCTATATTTTGGCCATAACTTGAGTTCCTAATATCTGATGAACATGAATTTTACCTTGTAGGAAATCTAAGAGGAAGCTCTACAACTTTGATGAAGAGCTCAAAGTCTGATTCAGATGTCTAAGGGACCTAAGTTGACATGGAAGTCAGAATACGGGTTCTGTCAATAGAATCCGAACAGTGTGCACTCAAAAAAATCATATCTCAAGATTTAATAATGGAGATGGGTTGAAATTTGGACAGTGGATAGTCAAGATCCAAATAAACAACTTTCATGAAGAACACATTTTGAGAAAAAGAATTCTAGTAGGTCATTTTGAGCTTGCAAGTCGGAACAGAGGTGCTGAAGTTGGGTTTGAGCAACCTACGGTATTTGGGACATATCTTGGGCTTCAGGAAGCCAAATTGGATGAACCAGCTATCCATTTTATAGCTAAGACAAGGATCTACAACTTTCATGAATAACACTGTTCGTGGTTCTGAAGTATAGTGGGTCGTTTTTGGCTTCCAAGTCAGATACGAAATTTTCGTCCTCAACCATCCACTCATCCATCCACTAATCCACTAATCCACTCATCCATCCACTAATCCACTCATCCACTCATCCACTCATCCACTAACTCACCCACTCATCCACTCATACACTAATCCAACCACTTAACCACTCCACCCACTCATCCACTAATCCATCCACTCATCCATCCACTCACCCATTCATGTCCATAATTTCCCACTCACCAAAAGTCCTTTGGCATTTTTCACTAATTCAACCACTCAACCATTCCACTCACTCATCCACTAAACCAACCCACTAATCCATCCACTCAAACACTCCACTCACTCACCCACTCATCCACCCACTTCCCTTTGTCATTTTGTTACCTTAGACTTCTATAAAAGGCACCATTTATCATGAACAAGATGTAAATTCTCCTTCATTTCTCTCTAAGTTTCTTCTTGCTTCTTCATAGTTTCTCATAGTTTTGTATATTTTGATGCTCCCCTTCATGGTAATGGAGGGCTAAGCTACTTTGGGTCAATTTAGAACTCTTGAAGAGATTGTGGTTTGGATTCTTGAGACCTTGGTTATGCATTGTATTTGATTTGTAATTGAATTCCTCTTTTCTTCTTCTTTTTCTTCTTCTTGATCTTGAATGCATGAATGGTGATTCTATTTATGTTGATCTGATTGATCTTGGTTTAAGATTGAGATTTGTGATGAAATTTAGAACTAATTGATCTAAACTAATCACATAAATGAAGATTGAGATTTGTGATGAAACTTAGAACTGATTGATCTAAATTAATCACAGAATTGAAGAGGTTAGGTTACTAATTTGTGCCTAAGTTAATTGAATTCGGTACTTGAAATTAACATAGATTTTCATGAATGGTGCGATTGCGGATTTGTGTTTATCACTTGTTAATTGAATTCTAGACGATCGTCTAGTATGAATTCTGGATTTGATGCAGAGATCTCGGTTAGATCCAAATTAACAATTCAATTGCGCTTCAAGTGTTTTATGAAGGGTCTATGATTGAATCCACCCAATCTTGGATAAGTTTCTAAATTGACTACTCTTTAATTGTCATTTCTTCCGTTAATTTTGTTAAGTACGATCTTAAACTGTCAAACCCCCCTTTGCTAACTTTCACTTGATTTGATTAAATTGCATCTACGATCCTTGAGGAGACGATCCGGTGTTGTCACTGTGCTACAAGCTTAGGTAATAACTTCGTTATAATTTTGATTGAGTTCGGCGCTCGTCAAGATTTTGCGCGTGTGTTAGGGATTAGTAAGTGTAATCTTTTCATTTGAAGTGTTTTTACTAACTTTTGCTTTTTATTAATTTTTCTAACATTTTTAACCATTGTCTAGTGTATTTTGCTTATTTATTTGTTTTTGTGTGATGCATGACTAGGTCTGAGCCTGATAACTTGGTTGACTTTGATCCTGAGATTGATAGAACCTTGCATAGGTTGATTGTAACACCCCTTGATATAGCGACCGCAACACGATCGTCATTACATCACGGTCACTAAATCCAGGTGTGTCACAGCCATGATAACATACGTTTCAAAATTTAGAAGTTTATTATTTTTTTTTTTTGTGTTTATACGTAAGTAGAACATACGAGCCTCGAATGAAATGTATTTGTATTAACCCATATCCAAATGCAACATCATCTTATACACAACCACCAAAATAAAATCCTATGCCTTCTATATATATCTTATAGTTAATTAACGTAAATCATTGATATCATAGGATATAATAATTACAGAGTCAAATAAAATACAGCGGGAACTAGAAACACTAAAGGGGAAAAGTAGTAACCCAGGGATGGGTACCACCAGCAGACAAATCCGCAACCCCATGCACATATACGACGCTCGAAGTCCCAGTTGACGAGACAGGCATCAATGCCTCCACGCAGTTGTGCTCTCACGTAATTGAAGAAATCTCATCCACACATCCAATCCAAATCAACCAAGATTCTTCTTCATCTCCCTCACGATCTTTTATCAAACGTACATATATATATACATAACAGAAGCACAAGAACACAAGAAAGAGGTAAGACATCCTACCATCATTACCAATCATAGAGCTAGAAACGAACGGCGCCACGCGCCCAATTAGCAACTCGAATATCATATTCAATTTAATGAGCGAAATTTCAACAAGAAGCAAATAAACGGTTCCGAGTGCGATAATCATCACAAGAATTATTAAATCACCATAGTTATGGAAAAATAAATATTAACAATGACAGGGTATATCATGACTCATATGCATGCTTTCCCCAAATTCCTACTCCATGGAGCTAGACTCAATCAAGCGGAGAGAAAGATCAGGAGACATGTCTGTAACTCGGTACTGCCGAGCCGGGCTATCAATAAATTTTCTCATGCGCAAATCATGGCATTGTACAGACATTCTACACTAGATCACGATATAGGACAGTGTCAAGTCCGGATCGTCGGTGTGTTTGCATCGGTTTGCCCCACGGCACAGAGGAGCTCTAAACTGTCCATGTGAGGGACCCGCACCCCGACGCCCCCGAGGTCATAACACGACCCACACTTGTCTATTCGCACCCGCACTAAGGTGTGTTCAATCTCCTAGGCAACTAGGCCTTACAACAGTCCACACGGACATCACAATGCATAAGACACTATGCATGCTCATGTATGATCCACAATCTCATACAAATTCATAATATACCACATTTGATCAAGAGAGTGCAATAAGCAAATTTACATCCAACAAGAACCCAATATCAACATAATATCAATTTATAATTCAAGGAACATATTTTTGGTCCATTATGGATTTCTAAAATCTCTAAGTCTTATGAAAATTATCTCCTTGGTTCATTAAGGTTTATGAAATCCTTAAGCTCTTGTATTCGCTGATTACTTGTAATCCTAGTATTGGGTTATGAAATCTTGACTCAAATTTTCACCTAGAGATCATGGTCTTCCCAAGGTTTCAAATAAATCATGTTCACATCATTAGGTCCATTTACTTGTTGTTTTGATCCAAGCTATTTGATTCTTATAATTACCTTCCAAATTTAGCTTATTTCCTAAGCCTTAACCACAATTCATCATAAAATTTATTGTTGCAAGTTTCCTACTATTAATCTACGTTTTTAATTGCTTGATTAATTCAAGTCTTGATGTCTCAAATTTTTGCTATCTTTTCCCTCATTCAAGCTCTCAAAACCGTGGCACTCAAGAGGTCCAACAACCAGAATTTTATCCACTTTGATCACCCTTAACTACTTGATTTAATTAGCCTTACATTGATCAAAATTTAAGCATCATTTCCCTTCATTTTCCAGCCCAAAAACAGCCCCAAAACAGAGTCAAAAACCGTGACACATGTAATGGTCCAGCAACCAGAATTTTGTCCACTTTAATCACCCTTAACTACTTGATTTAATTAGCCTTACATTGATCAAAATTTAAGCATCATTTCCCTTCATTTTCCAGCCCAAAAACAGCCCCAAAACAGAGTCAAAAACCATGACACATGTAATGGTCCAAGCAACCAAATTTTGTCCACTTTAATCACCCTTAACTACTTGATTTAATTAGCCTTACATTGATCAAAATTTAAGCATCATTTCCCTTCATTTTCCAGCCCAAAAACAGCCCCAAAACAGAGTCAAAAACCGTGACACATGTAATGGTCCAGCAACCAGAATTTTCCAGCAAGCAACATGGATTTCAATCACAAAATTACATGAATAATTAACCACTCAATCAACTACTCAAAGCTAAATTAAGATAACATTCAAGTAATCAATTTCAAGCAATTTCAAGAACAACCACTATGTGGTTTTTCTTCCAAGAATCAAATACAAGGTTCCTAGTTGCTAAAGAGGTTGAGGAGGATTAATCTTCCTCTTACCAAGATGAAGAACCAAGAAAAAATTCCAAGAGCACTTGATTTTCGGATTTGAAGCTCCAAGAACCCTAGAAAATGTGGTCCAAGTTAGAACAATGTAATGATGGGAAAAAGAAGAAGAAAATGACCACTAAATCAAGAGGAAACCAGAAACGAAAATGGGAAGGTAAGTCTGAAAATTTTCAGCCATGGGAGCTCACCTTCAAAGCTTGAGAAATGGTTGAAGATGGAAGCTTTCTTGAAAACTCCAAGCACAAAAGATGATGAGAAGGAGTAGGAGATTAAGAAAATATGGTTGGTGTAAATTTTTATGAAGGTTGGGGTTTCATGAGGTGGCTGGACGTATGGGTCTTTGGAAAAAGGAAGAAGAAAAGGTTTGAAGAGAGGAAGAAGAAGAAGAAACGTAAAAGAAGAGAGAAAGAGTGTTTTTGGTAATAATGCCTTTAGTTGTAATATTAGGATATTAGAATCAATTTCTTTCTCTTGTGTGGGCTGCAGATACGTAAATGAGAGAGAGGATTGAGTGACAAAAATTGGCTTCCTTTGGAAGCTACACAAGTGGTCAAAGTTTAGGGTCAAAGCTTCTTAAGGAAGCTTGAATATTTAACCATTAAATTTGAATTAAAGTAGGTAGATTTGACATAAAGCGGATTACATTAGGATAATGTGATAGTATTTTTATTACACACTATTATCCAATAGATAATAGTTACAGTTGACAGGAGTCAGTATTTAATTAATCTGACAGATGAATTTTTCGCTGTATTGATTTAAATGTAACTGTTAAGATTTCTCGAAAATTGTGAAACCTTGTAAACTGTGTCAAGCCTCGGGTTTAGTAAGATCCCCCGTCGACTTATCCATAGTCCAAGGTTCTCAGAGAAAACATCGCGTTTCTCTGATTCTGCTCAGCGCGCACGTAAAACGAGGAATATATTAAAATATTCAACGGTTCCGGAAAATTCCCAGAAAATTCTCAAAAATTGCAAATATTATAAAACGACCACTCGTCATATAATTTTCCATTTTTTGAAGCGCTACAGTCGTTTTCACGACTCTGCTCGAGTTTCACGCAAAACGAGGAATATATTAAAATATTCGTCGTTTCTGAAAAATTCCAGAAAAATTCACATAAATCAAAAATATTGGAAAATGACTATTCATGGTGAAATAATCAATTTCCGAAGTGTTACACTGGTCTCAGCAATTCTCAGCCCAGTGTACACGTAAAACGAGGAATATATTAAAATATTCGTCGTTTCTGAAAAATTCCAGAAAAATTTCTAAAAATCAAGAATATTATAAAATGATGAATTATGACCAAATAGGTATTTTTCGGGATGTTACATTGATTAGAGCTCGTAGGCTAAGTGCAAGAATTGCTTCTGAATTTGATCTTAATATTGAGAGTGAACTTGAGATCTTGAATAATTCTGAAACTATGGCTGATAACATGCAAAATAGAACTCTTAGAACTTGTTGCTCCTGATATAACTAACCGGTCTTTGTGTATTCAATACCCGGATCTTGATGCTTTGATTTTGAGTTAAAATCTGGATTGATACATTTGTTGCCCAAGTTTCACGGTTTTGCGGTGAGGATCCCCATAAGCATCTAAAGGAGTTCCATGTGGTTTGTTCAACCATGAAGCCACATGGGATCTCGAAAAGAGCACATCAAGCTGAGGGCATTTCCTTTCTCACTTGGCCGATACACTACCAAGGATTGGTTATTTTATCTTTCACCAGGTTCAGTAACAAGTTGGACTAACATGAAGCGGTTGTTCTTAGAGAAATTTTTCCCTACCTCTAGAGCTGCTGCCATTAGAAAAGATATATGTGGCATAAGACAAATGACGGGGGAGACTTTGCATGAATATTGGGAAAGATTCAAGAAGGCGTGCTCGAGCCGCCCCACCACCAAATCACCGATCGACTCTTAATTCAATATTTCTATAAAGGCTTGCTTCGCAAATGTCGAAGCATGGTGGATGTCCGCCTGGGAGGAGCCTTAGTAGACAAGACCCTGCGAATGAGAGATTTGATAGCAAACATGGCAGCCAACACCCAACAATTTGGCACACGAATTATTACCTCAACCAGGAGGAGTCAATGAAATTCAATCGTCTCATGTAGACCAACAGAGAATGGAACACAGACTTGATGAATTAACTTCTTTGGTGAGGTAATTAGCAGTGGCACAACAAGCACCAATGCAGATTGCTGCAACTGTGTGTGGCATTTGCTCTTGTTCATCTCATCCTACTGATGCATGCCCTACACTTCAGGATGGTGGTTCTATTGATAACTTCAGAAAATGAAGTTAATTCACTCGAATTTGATTATATTTGAGCATGCTATCCCTAAGTTTTCAAGGTCATAAGTTCAATATTTGCATGATTTTGGTGAATTAAGCTTGTTGATTCAAATGATTTATAATTGAATCTTTGAAGATCTTGTTGATTGAAGTTGGATGAATTGTGATTTGATGGACTTTATCATTGTTTTGATATAGGTATTCAAGATGAGAAAGGCCTTGGAAGGGATGAGGAAAGTGAAGAGAGGCCCAAAGTGTGAAGAAATCACTAAGGGAAGGTGCTTCCAACCCACGCCTAGGCGTGACAAATCCAAGCCTAGGCGTGGCCCTTGCAGTTTCTCAGGGATTAGAAGCAGAGACACCCACGCCTAGGCGTGATTAATTCACGCCTAGGCGTGTAAGACTCAGGTTTTCAGGGTGATTCAGGCAGAGACCACCACGCCTAGGCGTGGTAAAGTCAAGCCTAGGCGTGGCAAGCAGAGGAAGGCACGTGACTCATAACCACGCCTAGGCGTGGTAAATTCAAGCCTAGGCGTGGTTAAAATCCTGGCACACGAATTTTACCCTTATATTTTGATTTTTGGGAGGATAAGGGGTTTTTCAATTGGAACCTAGCCACGAATTCCAGAGAGCAAGTGAGAGGAGAAAGACCACACTTGGATTGAAGGTGACTAAAGGAGGAATCAAGAAGAAGGAGGAAGATTAAGCTTGGAATCTCTCCATTTTTGTTCATTCTTTCCCTTTCTCCTTGATTTGTAACATGATGAATCAATTGATTACATTTGTTCTCTTCTCCTTGATAATGTGTAACTAAACTTTAATCTAGGGGCTCTCTAGAATCTTGCTATGAATTTGATTAATTTGTAATTAGTTGAGTATCCTTTCAATGAAATTGATTTTGTTCATCCATATCTTTGCTTAATGCTTGTTGTTGATTGGCCATCAATTGCATGATTTTTAATATTCCAATTGAACTAGAAATAGGGTGTTGTGAATATGGATATGGTATGGTTGATGTATGTTTAACTAAGGGGATGGACACATACCCTTTGGTCATGCATGGCAAGTGTTTGATAATTGGCCTCAATGAGTGATTCTTATGTTGCTTCACATGGACACATAGTGGAATAGCTAGGTTTCACATGGGTAATTGTCCTAGACATAGGCTTTTATCTATTGATGATTATCACCAACATATATCAATTCATTGATAGGTGCTTGTTAATTGCAATTAATCATTGAAGTAGCAAGTGAATAGGGACCCCTAGGCTTTAATCATTCTCGTCTTCTCTTGTGGAATTGGTGTTTGGTGTTTTCTTATTTTGTTTCTTTTAAGCTGATTATTTTAATTGCAACCCACTCTCTTTCGTTTACTTGGATAAAAATTTGTGAATATTAGTTAAGTTTAACATTCTTCTAACTATTCAATCCCTTGGGACACGATACTCTAACTCTCCTTTATATTACTTGTCGACCCGTGCGCTTGCGGATTTACGGTCACAACATCTATTATTCCAGAACAATCTGTTGCAGCAGCTGGTATTTTTCCTGGTAGAGCCCAATATCAGCAATCACAGCAGCAGCCTATATATGATCCATTTTCTAATACCTATAACCCTGGTTGGAGGGACCATCCTAACTGAGATATGGAAATTATGGTCAACAACAACAACAAATTTCTACCAACAAGAAGAACCACGCTTTAGATACCAAGCTACGTGCCCTAGCAACAAGTACCAACCACCTGCATTTAGGCAAGCACAACCTACTCCGCCACCCATACAGCAGCCCTCTCCGGCTACACTGTCCCGGACCACTCCACCGGTGAGCCACCTTTCGAAGACTTGATGAAACAATTTCAGCAGAATGTCAATGCCACCATCCAGAATTTACAAACTCAAATTAGGCAGATGGCAACCACTCTGAGTGAGTGAAAAGTCAAGGGTCGAACCAATTGCCTTCACAAACAAATCAACAACCCAAAAGACAATGTAAGTGCCATTAGCTTGAGAAGTGGCGAGAGAAGTTGGACAGTCCTACTCCACCACAACCCGAACTACAAGTGCATCAACCAGAAGGTGACCGAGAAACGAAGAAAGTGGATAGCTCAAATCAAAAATCTATGTGATACGTAAGAAATATGCGAGAGAATTCAAATCGGCTATCCCACTACCTTTTCCACACGAGTCACACGGTCAAGCATACTTGTGCAAACAGAAATAGAAAGAGAAGTCATGGACACATTCGGAAGGTGGAAATCAATATTCCCCTCCTTGATGCAATCAAGCGGATTCCCAAGTATGCCAAATTCCTCAAAGAGTTGTGTACTCACAAGAGAAGACTTAAGGGTACTGAGAAAATAAGCATGGGCAGAAATGTTTCGCAATGATTCTACCAAGCATGCCACAAAAATGCAAAGATCCTAGAACTTTCACAATTCCTTGCACGATAGGTAACTCCAAATTTGAACATGCAATGCTAGATTTGGGTGCTTCGATTAATGTCATGCCTATGTCAATTTATCAGTCCTTGAACATTGGCACTTTACAACCTACTGGTATAGTGATTCAATTGGCAAATAGGACCACTGCTTATCTTGTAGGAGTACTAGAAGATGTGTTAGTTCGGGTGAATGATTTAATTTTTCCAGCAGACTTCTACGTCTTGGACATGGAAGATGAGTCTTCAGCAACCTATGCTCCATTAATTCTAGGCAGACCGTTCCTCAAGACCGCCAAGACCAAGATAGATGTGCATGCTGGCACCCTTTCTATGGAGTTTGGCGATGATTTAGTACAGTTTAACATTTTTGATGCCATGAGACATCCCCTAGAGGAGCATTCTATTTTTCATATTGATGTGATTGAGATGCTGGTTGATGATGTTTATGCTGATTTATATGCTGAATTCCCTGATATTGCTGACTTTCTGGATTCTGTTTCTTGTGATACATGTGTTGCTTGTGATGTTGAGCCATGTCTTTGCATGTCTTGAGATTTATACTTGGTATAAGTGATGATGCAATCTGCGACTTAAATGATACCACATTTGAAAATAGAAGTCGAATAGGTCTTGAATTTAATGTTGTCTTGAATTAGTTGTTTCAAATAGCTTGTCTTTGCCTTCCATTGTACACCTCCATCCTTAGAGTTGAAGACTTTGCCGGACCATCTTAAATATGCATATTTAGGAGATGGTGAGAAGTCGCCGATGATTGTTGCTAAGAATCGCAACCCGAACAAGAAGAAAAATTGCTGCGCAGTTTTGAGGCGAATAAGCAAGCCATCGGATGGACACTTGCGATCTTCCTGGTATTAGTCCCTCCACATGCATGCATAGGATTTTATTGGAAGAGGATACGAAACCAAGTAAGGCAACCCCAAAGGAGACCGAACCCCTTGATTTTAGATGTGGTGAAGAAGGAAGTGACCAAGCTACTTCAAGTGGCATTATTTATCCCATATCGACGGAAATGGGTGAGCCCCGTGCGGGTTGTTCCCAAGAAATGCAGGGGTCACAAAGGTAGTTGAGAATGAGAATAACGAACTTCTACCCACAAGAGTTCGTAAACGGTTGGCGAGTTTGCATTGATTATAGGCGGCTTAACCAGGCTACCAGAAAAGATCATTTTCTGCTACCTTTCATTGATCAGATGTTGGAGAGGCTAGCTGGCAAGTCACATTATTGTTTTCTGGATGGATATTCAGGTTATTTTCAGATTCATATAGCCCCAGAAGACCAATAGAAGACTACTTTCACTTGTCCATTTGACACATTTGCATACGTAGGATGTTTGGTCTGTGCAATGCTCGCGCACCTTTCAAAGGTGTATGGTAAGTATCTTTTCTGACTTTTTAGAGAATTGCATGGATGTGTTTATGGATGATTTTACTGTCTATGGTTCTTCCTTTGATGCATGCTTGGATAGTCTGGCTCAGGTTTTACATAGATGCATTGAAACTAACCTTGTTCGAATTTTGAGAAATGTCATTTCATGGTAGAACAAGGTATAGTTTTAGGACATGTAATATCTAGCAAGGGTATCGAGGTAGATCCTGCAAAAATAAATGTTATTTCATGCTTATCTTACCCCACATGCGTGCGGGAGGTTCGCTCTTTCCTTGGTCATGTAGGTTTCTATATAGGCGGTTCATAAAAGATTTCAAAGAAAATTGCTCTTCCACTATCCAACTTGCTACAAAAAGAAGTGGAGTTCCATTTTGACCAGAAATGCAAGGATGCCTTCAATCACTTGAAGCAAGCATTGACCAATACACCTATCATCCACCACCGGATTGGACACTTCCATTTGAGCTCATGTGTGATGCCTCTAATTATGCTTTGGGAGCTGTTCTTGCACAAAGGGTCGGCAAAATATCTCATGTCATCTCCTATGCTTCAAGAACTTTAGATCTTGCACAAGTCAACTACACCACCACTGAAAAGGAACTTTTAGCAATTGTTTTTGCTTTAGACAAATTTCGATCATATTTGCTTGGTTCTAGAGTGGTTGTGTTTTCAGATCATACAGCTCTGAAGTTTCTCCTGAAGAAGCTTGATGCAAAGCCTAGGTTGATTAGGTGGATTTTGCTCCTCCAAGAGTTCGATATTGAAATCCGTGATAAAAGTGGAGCGGAGAATTTAGTGGCTGATCACCTAAGTCGTATTGAAAAGGAGGCAGATACTTTACCTATCCATGATGTCTTCCCTGATGAGCAGCTTTTCAAGCTGCAAGGTAACACTCCTTGGTTTGCTGATTTGATAAATTTCTTAGTTGCTGGTGTTTTCCCTGCGCATTTTATTAGGGCTCAGATTGATAAATTGAAAAGTGAGTCAAAATATTATGTGTGGGATGACCCTTATCTGTGAAAATTTTGTAGTGACCAAGTCATTAGGAGATGTGTGCCTGATAATGAATTTCATTCTATTCTTAGCTTTTGTCATACACTTGCATGTGGCGGTCATTTTGGTCCCCAAAGGACTGCTAGGAAAGTTTTGGAATCTGGATTATATTGGCCCACTCTATTTCATGATGCATATGTGTTTTGTAAATCTTGTGATCAATGCCAAAAAACAGGAAACACTTCTCGAAGGAATGAGATGCCCCGAAATTCTTATTTTTCCTGTGAGATTTTTGATGTATGGGGTATTGATTTTATGGGACCCTTTCCTGTTTCTTTTGGTTTTGTTTACATTTTGCTAGTTATTGATTATGTATCCAAGTGGGTGGAGGCGAAAGCTACTCGGACTGATGATTCCAAAGTTGTTGTGGATTTTGTTAGATCACAGATTTTCTGTAGGTTTGGAGTTCCAAAGGCCATCATCAGTGATCAGGGTTCACATTTTTGTAATCGAAGCATGGAAGCTTTGATGAAAAAGTATGGGTCTTGCACGAGTTTCTACACCTTACCATCCCCAAACTAATGGGCAAGCCGAGATTTCCAACGGGAGATCAAGCAAATACTCCGAGAAGGCAGTTCAACCTAACAGAAAGGACCGGAGCAAGAGGCTTGAGGATGCTTTATGGGCTTACCGGACTGCTTATAAGACACCAATCGGGATGTCTCCGTATCGGATTGTTTTTGGAAAAGCCTGCCACCTACCAGTGGAAATTGAGCATCATGCATTTTGGGCGGTGAAAAAAGTGCAACTTGGACCTAGATCAAGCGGTATGGAGAGGAAGTCTGCACGGCAAAATTGGAGGAGATCCGCTTGGAGGCTTATGAAAGTTCCAAACTTTATAAGGAGAAGACCAAAGCCTTCCATGATAAGTTGATTCTGAGGAAAACATTTGAGATTGGTCAAAAAGTTCTCCTCTATAACTCCCGCCTCCGATTCATGCCTGGCAAATTAAGGTCTAGATGGGATGGACCATTTATTGTTACTAAGATTTTTCCTTCTGGTGCTGTTCAGATTAAAAGTGAGGTCACTGCCAAAGCTTTCATCGTAAATGGACACCGCCTCAAACAGTATCATGAACTTCCAGAGAATGCAGAAGTGGAGGTGATGAACCTTCTCCATCCGCATTATGAATAAAAAAAAAAGAAAAAAAAAAAAAAAAAAAAAAAAAAAAAAAAAAAAAAAAAAAGAAAAGAAAAGAAAAAAAAAAACAGGTTGTATGCCCGACAATGAGGAAGGTAGTGCCATTCAATTTTGTCACTCGAAGCAAGTGGAGGTCACTTTTTCTTCAACGACAACAACAAAAATCTTGCAAGTATGGATTTTATTGGCCCATTTTATTCAAGGTCGATTACACCTTTTGCAAAAGTTACGGAAATTGGTCAAAAAGGTTCTGCTTTGAGATTATCATTTGCACCTATTCCTTGAAAAATTGAGATCTAGGTGGCGCGGTTCTTTTGCTGTCAAACACGTGTATCCTCTGGGGCCGAAGATATTGAGGATCCTAGGAATGGTAATGCGCTTAAAGTTAATGGACAAAGACTCAACCATTCCTGGAAAACCAAGTTCTTGAGTTCTTTGTGTTGCCGGTTAAGTGGCGGATACGGTACTCCGTGACTCTCAAGTCGGTTTATTTTTCAGTTTCCCAAAATAACTGAATCCTTCTTCTCCTTCAAAATGGATGTCATTCTTTCAAACCTGAGAAAATATTTTCCTTCTCTTCCTCAAAATGCTCTGAGAAAAATCTACAAAGTTCGATGTGAAAGATTGAGACTGTTAATGCACAAAGGTATGCCAGAAGATGTACGATGGATAATTGAAGCGAATGTCTGATTAGCAGGTGAGTCCTCAATTTCATTTGACTCATATATGCCCGGTCTTGGAAGAAGTTCATATTCTAAAAGGAGAAGAGCAAAAAGGTTACAAGTCTGTCACAAATGTGGACGATGGAACCGTAACAAGCGATGTCGTACTAAGGGGATGGTTTCCGCAAATAGAAGATAAAATTTTCTTCATTAAGAATGGATGAGTAAGGAGTCATTAGATGATATCTTATTGACTCTTGAGACACATTCTTGTGGATTGGTGCATCGTGAAATTCTTAAATTGTGGAATCTCTTCAAGGATGAAGAACAACGCTACGGTCTTGGGAATCGACTCTAAAAGACCTGTTTGCCAATTTATAAGAAAATTGGATGGGAAGCTTATCCTCGACTCATAGAAGATGTTTAAGCCGTTCTTCGGACGTTTAACCGAGCGAGAGCGGATGTGAGCCATATCCACAAACAATCATGTACATATCTTCTTCTTCTTCTTCTTCTTCATGTCATCTCTCAAAAAAAAAAAAAACTACCTCCATCCCAATCTTAAGTAAGTATACAAAAATAAAAACAAAAAAATGTATACTTCTTAGGGTTGGCTTTGGTAACACACACCGTGAATGGGGAAATGCATGCATCTTGATCCAAGCCTTCTTAATTGAAAAACAAAGAAGGTAGATTGTATTCCACATGTGAGGCACCAAAGGGAGTATTATGGCCACTTGTCCCTTTTGGGAGCCCTATGTTACGCTGGTCTTGAATGGATCGAATCTTGGTCAACAATGCTTTGGCACAAAGCCAAAGAATCAGACTACCTCCATCCCAATCTTAAGTAAGTATACACTCATTTTTCATCAAGTTTTTCTAACAATTTCAAAAAGAAAAAAAAAAGGACGTGATGTCTCTCACTCCTTCGACTCATGACGCGAAGGTACAAAGATAAAGATACGCCATGGAAACTGTACATACAGTGGTCGATGCGTAGCGGCAAGTGTGCTTCTTTTACGCTTTTGGCGTTGATTCACTCCTCATCGGTTGTGTTGCTCTTTTCTTTCCGTTTTATTTATCACTTTCACATTGAGGACAATGTCTATATTAAGTGTGGGGAGAGATTTTAGCAAGTTTCTTTTTGTTAAAAAAAAAAAAAAATGAAAGGGTTCATTGCATGATTGAATAACTTTTCTCCTTCTTGAACTGATATGCTTGGAGATGGATGATTGAATTGATGAATTGAGTTTGATGGATGCATACCTCGTGAGATTTTGAGCCTAATGGATGGATTTAACATTTATGTCATTCTCTTCTTTCTTTGTGTGATTTTCACTCATGTTAATGACCACTCTAGAACTTGCTTTGATTCTTTTTGAGGCTACATTTCACTTGCATGCATGAACATGATTGAGGCCCTCTTTCTTAATTAGCTAGTTTAACCAAATAGCCAACCTTGTTTTCAATATGATATCAAGCACTCTTTTGACTTCTTGAAAATTCTCTCGATTCTTGTCAACCTTGTATATTTTCTTTGCTTAACCCCTTTGAGCTTATTTGACCATTCCTTGTTTCTAGCTCATTATGTGCCTTAAATGAGAAATCGTGTTCTTACTTTACCTTAGGGAATAAAAGAACATTAGCTTGGTTAATGGATGAGTTTTTGAACAAGTGTGGGGTGTGTGTACAAAATGGTTGTTGAAAAAAAAAAGTGCCCAAAAAGAAAAAAAAAAATGTATGTATATAGTTATGTTCATATATATAAAAGAAAAAAAAAGAGAAAAAAAAACCAAGTGTTTTTAAAAAAAAAAAAAGGATTGGGAAATGAATATGTAAAGGGATATACACTAGAGTTGGGATGAACTTTTATGCTTGTTATTTGAACTCAGCTCTCATTTGCTTTTATTCTCTTTAGTATTTATCTTCTTATATCCATTTTATCCTCTCCTGTTACCTTGACCTCACTACAACCTTGAATAAAGTCCTCATGATTTGTGTGTGCATGTGTTTTGAGTAGTGGAGAAGTAGAAGATAAGCAAGCTTATGGTAGTGCAATTTTCATGGGTTGAATTGAGTGAAATACCTACCCTTTAAACACTTGAGAGATTGAGAGGGAATCTTGTGAAGATCTATCATTCTCGATTCATGTTGAAGATACCTTACTTGTTGGTTTGAGATGTGGAGAATTGTTAACTCATGAATGTTTTGATCCCTTGAACCTTTGGTTGTTCTTCTTGATTGTAAAATTTTGGTCTTGAGTTTTGCCCAGGAGTGCAAAAAGTTAAGTGTGGGGGAATTTGATAATCATATATTTTATTCATTAAGAAACCCTTATGTTTAGTCATTTACACTCTCCATATTCTTAATTGATTGAGTTTGGTATGATTTTGTGAGTTTGAGCTCAAATTGGTCCTAATTGAATATTTCCAGCATTATTGAGATTTGACACTGTTTCTGTATTTTGGCCATAACTTGAGTTCCTAATATCTGATGAACATGAATTTTATCTTGTAGGAAAGCTAAGAGGAAGCTCTACAACTTTGATGAAGAGCTCGAAGTCTGATTCAGATGTCTAAGGGACCTAAGTTGACATGGAAGTCAGAATACGGGTTCTGTCAATAGAATCCGAACAGTGTGCACTCAAAAAAATCATATCTCAAGATGTAATAATGGAGATGGGATGAAATTTGGACAGTGGATAGTCAAGATCCAAATAAACAACTTTCATGAAGAACACATTTTGAGAAAAAGAAGTCTAGTAGGTCATTTTGAGCTTGCAAGTCGGAACAGAGGTGCTGAAGTTGGGTTTGAGCAACCTACGGTATTTGGGACATATATTGGGCTTAAGGAAGCCAAATTGGACGAACCAGCTATCCATTTTATAGCCAAGACAAGGATCTACAACTTTCATGAAGAACACTTTTCGTGATTCTGAAGTATAGTGGGTCGTTTTTGGCTTCCAAGTCAGACACGAAATTTTCGTCCTCAACCATCCACTAATCCACTCATCCATCCACTAATCCACTCATCCACTCATCCACTCATCCACTAACTCACCCACTCATCCACTCATACACTAATCCAACCACTTAACCACTCCACCCACTCATCCACTAATCCATCCACTCACCCATTCATGTCCATAATTTCCCACTCACCAAAAGTCCTTTGACATTTTTCACTAATTCAACCACTCAACCATTCCACTCACTCATCCACTAAACCAATCCACTAAACCAACCCACTAATCCATCCACTCAAACACTCCACTCACTCACCCACTCATCCACCCACTTCCCTTTGTCATTTTGTTACCTTAGACTTCTATAAAAGGCACCATTTATCATGAACAAGATGTAAATTCTCCTTTATTTCTCTTTAAGTTTCTTCTTGCTTCTTCATAGTTTCTCATAGTTTTGTATATTTTGATGCTCCCCTTCATGGTAATGGAGGGCTAAGCTACTTTGGGTCAATTTAGAACTCTTGAAGAGATTGTGGTTTGGATTCTTGAGACCTTGGTTATGCATTGTATTTGATTTGTAATTGAATTCCTCTTTTCTTCTTCTTTTTCTTCTTCTTGATCTTGAATGCATGAATGGTGATTCTATTTATGTTGATCTGATTGATCTTGGTTTAAGATTGAGATTTGTGATGAAACTTAGAACTAATTGATCTAAACTAATCACATAAATGAAGATTGAGATTTGTGATGAAACTTAGAACTGATTGATCTAAATTAATCACAGAATTGAAGAGGTTAGGTTACTGATTTGTGCCTAAGTTAATTGAATTCGGTACTTGAAATTAACATAGATTTTCATGAATGGTGCGATTGCGGATTTGTGTTTATCACTTGTTAATTGAATTCTAGACGATCGTCTAGTATGAATTCTGGATTTGATGCAGAGATTTCGGTTAGATCCAAATTAACAATTTAATTGCGCTTCAAGTGTTTTATGAAGGGTCTATGATTGAATCCACCCAATCTTGGATAAGTTTCTAAATTGACTACTCTTTAATTGTCATTTCTTCCGTTAATTTTGTTAAGTACGATCTTAAACTGTCAAACCCCCCTTTGCTAACTTTCACTTGATTTGATTAAATTGCATCTACGATCCTTGAGGAGACGATCCGGTGTTGTCACTGTGCTACAAGCTTAGGTAATAACTTCGGTTATAATTTTGACTGAGTTCGGCGCTCGTCAGTACACCAGACTGGTTTCTAAATCAGTCACGACTGAGCAAGGATTCTCCTTCGATGAGGGCATCCCAGAGCATATTGATAGGACAATCTACCACCATCGTTGGGGTAGATTTACACATCACCCCAAGGTGGCAGTTCTTCCTGTGGTTCGCAAATTTTACGTAAACATCGACACCACCGATGCCAACACCATGACAGTTATTGTCCGAGGACGCTAGGTGTCCTAAGCTGCATTGGTCACCAGGGCAGTATTAGACTTGCCAGCTCCGCCATTGATCTGCGAGTACACTCACTTTATCAGAGTCAACCCAGATGGCATCGATCTTGCCACTGTGACGACCAAGATCTGCATGTCTGAGTTGCGACCAGTGCAGTGGGTTTTGAGCGTCCAGGATGCCAGACCCAGATTCTTTCGTTGAGCTTGTTTGATGCTAGAGGCTCGGATCTAGTATCATTTCATCTGCACACGAATTCTGCCATCCACCAACCTATTAGAGGTGACTCGAGAGTAGGGAATCATGATCTATGCTATTCTCGAACATCGAGCCATAAATGTCGGCCATATCATTCATTAGCAGTTCCAGAGAGCTGCCAAGGAGTGTAGGAACCTGTTCTTTCCTTCACTCGTCCACCAACTATGCAGAGGGTAGATGGTCGAGTCACAGGACCATGAGGAGCGCTTTGAGAGGAAACAACCTCTCAATGATTATTTCCTTGAGAGGGTCCATGCAGTTCCAGCCCCTTCAGCTGCTAGAAGGGCACACAGGTAGGCTCCAAGAGAGCCCAAGGCAGAGGCATTATAGCCCCGACCAACACCAGTTGATGCGATAACCTGGAGGACCAACATGGAAGCAAAGGTGATAGATTTGGAGGCTCAGACAGGCCAAATGACAACCAAGCTATCTTATATCATTCAGACTCAGCGTTGGATGGCGGAGCACTTACATTTTCCGATGGATGATTACCCAGTCCTAGACTTCCTGCCCATTGCAGTTGCTAACCCACCACCACCACCACCATCACAGGTGCTAGGGCCCTCTCACCAGCCAGTTGCTGATGATGACACCGCCATGGGCAAGGATGCAAACACAGATGATAAGGCTATCGATTCTGAGGAGCCCTCCATCTAGCCCTTGTGACATTCAGGGCACACCTTCTTTCATTGTATTTCGTTTTGTTTAGTATCTTGTATGTTTTTGTTGTATAGTGTGGAGACTGTTTCCCTCAGGTTTGGGGGTGTCTTAAACTTATGTATGAGGTTATGATACTAATCTTGTAGGCTGTTTGTTATATATGTGGTATATATATATATATATATATATATATATATATATATATATATATATATATATATATATATATATATATATTATGCATTAACTATTATACTATTATTGCCTATCTTTAGTATGATATTTTGGTATGCTAGTATAGCTATATATGTTTGTAATTATGTATGTTTTGTTAAGATCCAGAGGAACAAGTATCTTGATAACAATTGCATGAAAATCTCATTCAAGATACAATTGTCGTTTCCTTTCACAATTTGAATCATAATGGTTAAAACTAGTGTGAATTGATTGCCCAATGATAGATATGGATGCAATTTGATCTGAACACTTCTGTGAATCCATATGCAATCTTTAAAGCATGTTGAAGCAATCTAGTTTCATTTTAGGATTGATACATTTGTCACTTGCATGCTTGTTGAACTTTGGAATTGATATAAAGTCTTACCTGGAGAAAGTTTATGTATTGTACATGTGAAAGTATCGGTTATCTGTCAAATTGTTTTTGAAGTCTCTTGAGGCGAAATCCTAATTTATGCATGATTGAGAAAATGATTAGGGCATTGTTCGAACTGATTGAGCCTTAAAAAGCTTACCTTAACATGATTATATCCCTAGGTCCACTTTGAAGCCTTATATATGTTTGGCCTTATGTTTTTCATCACCTACATATTCCATACCATGTAACCATTCTAAATACATGTGAAAACATGACATTTGTTATCTTACCATTATTGTTGATTGAGTTCATATCATATGATTTCTTGAAATGAGTCTAGTAATGAGGGGTATTGTATAAGTTGACGAGCGCCGAACTCACTAAAATTATAACGAAGTTACGCCTACAACTTGTAGCATAGGAAGCAACACCAGATCGTCTCTCAAGGATTATAAAATGCAATTTGATCAAGTCATGTTAAAATAGGGGGGTTAGGCGAGATTAAGAAGCAGAATTAACAAACAACAAACAGAACTTGAATTAATCAAAATTAAGAAAGCAATCAATCTAAGAAAATTGTCCAAACTTGATTTTAATCCATCCTTGATTACTAAAGGTCCATTCAATTATTAATCAAGTCCTTGGTCTTAGATCACATCAAGAAGCCTCTCAATGATCATGGATCTTCTACTAGAAATGCTTCTAGATTTCAATTAATTAAGATTAGACAAGTTAAGCACTCATCAAAATCGAAATCAACTTAAAAGCCAAGATCCAACCAAGTTAAACATTTCATCAAACACCTTCAATACCTTGTTTAATTTCTGAGTTCATCTCTTTGCACATGGTAATTAAGCAATTAACATATGAAAATTCTAATTAACCAATCAGAATTAACAAAGAGAAGAAGAAGAAAAACTTGATTAATAGATGAACTTAAACATTAAAAATAAAATCTCAAGATTAATATCCAAGCATGTTCAATCTCTTGGATTGATCTAAAGGCTCTACCCCTCCATGAGAAGGGGAGAACTCAGAAAATTAAAAGAAGGAAGAAGGAAGAAGAAAACGAAAATTAGAGAGAAGAAGGAGGAAGAGGGTTCTAGAGAGAAGAAAGAAAAATGTCAAATAGGAGGTGCCTCGGTTTCTGACTTGCCACCCCTTAAACTATCCCCTATTTTGGCTTTACATAATTAAAAACCCATTAATTACAAAGTTAGGTCAGTTAGGAACATTTGGGCCCAAACCCTATGCAATTTGGAGGTCTATAACTCAAGTTATGACCAAAACAACATCAAAGGTTCTCTAAACTCGTATTCTGATTTCTATGCAAAATTAGGCCCACTAGACATCTGAATGAGACTTCAATCTCTTCATCAAAGTTGTAGAGCTTGATCTTAGCTTTCGTACAAGGTAAAATTCATGATTATCAGATATCTAGAACTCAAGTTATATCCAAAATACAGAAACAGTATCAAAGCCCAATAATGTTGAAAAAATTCAATTAGGCCCAAATTGAGCCCAAACTCACAAATCATGACTAAAATCAATCAATTAAGAAAATAGAGAGTGCAATTAATGAAACATGAGGGTTTATTAATGAATCAAATATGTGATTATCAAATTCCCTTACACTTAGCTTTTTGCACTCCTGGGCAAAACACAAAAGATCAAAACAAGGGCAAAAGGGATCGACAAAAAGAACTCAAATTCCAACGACATTCAAGAATGCAAAAGTTTACAAGCAAGAAGAATAACCAAAAGTTCAAGGGATCAAAACATTTATGAGTTAACATTTCTTCACAACTCAAACCAACAAGCAAGGTAGCTTCAAATTGAAAAGCATGAATTAAGAATGATAGACCCTTACAAGATACACTCTCAACCCTCAAGTGTTTACAAGGTAAGTATTTCACTCAATTCAACCCATGAAAATTACACTACTATAAGCTTGCTTATCTTCTACTTCTCCACTACTAAACATATGCACACAAAAATCAAGAGGACTTTATTCAAGGTTGTAATGGGGCCAAGGTAAAGGAAGGAAACAATATGGATATGGCAAGTTAAGTACCCAAGAGAATAAAAGAGCAATGGGGACGAACTCAAATGACAAGTAACCAACATGAAATTTTTGCCCCCCAACATTCATGTAATGCACATTCTCTTACATATTCCTTTCCTTTTGCTTTCACAACCTTTCTTGCATTCATTCTTTTTCTCTTCATTTTTTATTTCATTTTTTTATTTTCATTTTATTTTCTATTTTTTTTCAATCACCTTGAATATTACACATCAATTTGCACAGCCCCCACACTTGAACTATTAATTACCCACAAGCAAAAGAGCTCCTCAAATGAAAATGAACCAATGCTCTGCCATTCCCTAAGGTAAGGTAAAATCATGGTTTTTCACAAAGGCATAAAATGAGCTAAGACAAAGAATAGGCAAATAGGCTCAAGGGGGGTAATCAAAGGGAAATGATGCAAGGTTGGCTATTTGGCCAAAGTCGCTAATCAAGAAAGAAGGCCTCAATCATGTTCATACATGCAAGTGAAATGTAGCCTAAAAAAGAATTAAAACAAGTTCTAGAGTGAATATTAACATGAGTGAAAATCACACAAGAAAGAAGAGAATGATGTAATGTTAAATCCATCCATCAATAAGCTCAAAATCTCACAAGGTATGCATCTACCAAACTCAATCCACCAATTCAAACATCCACTACTAAGCAAATCAGTTTCAAGAAGGAATAAAATTTATTCAATCATGCAATGACCTTGAATTTCAATTGCTTCAAACTTATAAACATCACAAATCTCAGACATCATCAATTTTTATTTATTTATTTATTTACAGAAAACAAAAATTAAAAACAGCAAAAATGTAGCAAAACGAAAACAAAGAAAACAGAAAAATAGCAGACAACATGCTAAATCTCTCCCCCACACTTAAAATTTGCATTGCCCTCAATGTAAAGCTCAAAAATTAACAAATATGAGACAATCAAATAAGAAAAAGGGGAAAGAAACAGCCTGATCAAGTGGGGTAGACGACTTCTTATAAGGTGACTGCCTCCACATCGTCTGCTTGAACTTGAGCTCCTTCATAAAATGGCTTGAGGCGATGGTCGTTGACTGTGAAAGCTTTCGTAGTGGCCTCACTTGTAATCTGCACAGCACCAGAAGGAAAAAAAGTTAGTGACAACAAATGGACCTAACCATCTAGATTGGAGCTTCCTGTAACACCCCTTGATGTAGCAACCTTTTTGGCCAATCACAATCGTCATTACACTACGATTATTAAATCCAAGTGTCACACAGTCATGATATTGATCATTCAAATTCTCGAGTCTATATATATATATATATTTTTTGACAATATGCATAAATAGAAAATACGAGCCTCGAATGAAATATAAATATATTCGACCCGTAATACAACCACAATATAGAATCATTTCCTTATATATTTTATAGTCAATTTACACAAAGCACTGATAACATAGAATATAATGATTACAGAGTCAAATAAATATACAGCGGGAATAAAATATGAAAAAGGGGAGAAGTAATAACCCAGGGATGGTTACTACCAGCAGACAAAGCCGCAACCCCATATGCATATGACACTCAGTGTCCCAGTTGGCACAACAGCATCAATGCCTCCTCGCAATCTGCACTCCCACGAAATCGAAGAAATCTTGCCAAGTTCTCAACCCCATCGGCAAGGTGTGGTTCCTCATCATCTTCTTCACGATCTTTTATCAAATATGAATATAAAAACAAAGCAATACGAGAAATATAGGAAAGAGGTGAGACACCATCTTTCATTACCACTATTGGAAGAAGAAAATACACAAAAAAAGCGCCCACCGAGCAATACAGTTCATATATTTATCAATAGCAACAGCGAAAATTATAAGAAAAGCAATTCAATTCTAAGCAATAATCAGAGTCAATAACAACAGTGATATGTATAGTAAAGGTAGAACTACAATAAGCAATAGCAGGCAGATTACAAGAGTATTTCCAGAAATCAGCACAACAATTAGATAATCATTTACAGGTATCCATGCTTAACAGTTTATAAGACCAGTAATGAACGATGCACAATGCATGCTTTCCCAAATCCTACTCCATAGAGCTAGACTCAATCAAGCGGAGAGAAAGATCAGGAGACATGCCTGTAACTCGGCTGCCGAGGCCAGTGCTATCAATAATTTTTCTCGTGCACAATCATTGCATTGTACAGACATTTTACACTAGATCACGATATAGGACAATGTCAAGTCCGGATCGTCGGTGTGTTTGCATCGGTTTGCCCCATGGCACAGAGGAGCTCTAAACTGTCCATGTGAGGGACCTGCACCCCGACGCCCCCAAGGTCATCATATAACCCACACTTGTCTACTCGCACCCGCACTAAGGTGTGTTCAATCTCCTAGGCAACTTGGCCTTACAACAGTCCACAAGGACATTCACAATGCATATGATACTATGCATGGACATGTATGATTCACAATCTCATACCATTACATAACATGCCACAATAGGCCAATATAAGCATCAATATATATTCCTTATCACACACATACCACAATTTCCATGTCATGGATCCAAGAATTTCATTTTCAAAATCATTTCTTCTCCATCGATATGAATACATATTCCTATCACATTTAATTAAAGTAAAATCCTTGAATCCAGAGTTTTTAGGTTATGTTTGAGTTACAGAGGACAAAGAACCATAATCTCAATCATTTCCAAATCAAAAATCAAAATCATCTCTTTTTTGGGTCTTGGTAATCGATTACATCACCCCGGTAATCGATTACCGGTGAAAATCAATCCTTCGTGTCGATTACAATCTCATTGTAATCGATTACATGATTCCCGAATCACGTTTCGTAACTTCAAGGCCACATTAATCGATTACATGTAGTGGTAATCGATTACCGTTGGACAAACCCCGTGTCGATTACCCACAAGTTGTAATCGATTACGTGATTCCCGAAGCACCATTTCATAAGATCATAAGCTTGGTAATCGATTACACCATTCTTGTAATCGATTACAAAGCTAGACAGACTCGAATCGATTACACGCAAGTTGTAATCGATTACAGAGTTCCGTTCCACGATTTCGTATAAGTAAGAGCTTGGTAATCGATTACAAACCTCGTGTAATCGATTACCACGCACAAGTAATCTTGTAGAAAAACAGAGTTCTTCAGGTCCTCTAACTCAAACCAAACCATTCCTCATCATATTTAATCAACAAGATACTCAAATACACCTTCAAATCATGCAAGAGACATCAATAAATCATACAAACCCAACAAATACATTATCATCAAGAACAACATAAAAATGAGAGAACTTTATACATGGATTCAAAAATCAACAACAACACACATACAAGACATTCCCTTACTACCAAGATTGGTTGAAGAGGATCATCTCCCTCTTACCTATTTGGAAGACAACATAAGGTGTTACCTCTTCTTGCCCTAGATTTTTGTTTTCCCTTCAAGAAGAACACCAATGTGAGTGATTTCCATAATGTCCACTCAAACCATGGAAAAATGAGTTCTTGATCACATAAGTGACCAAGAAAAACGAAAATGAGAAGAAAGTGAAAGAAAGGTTAAGACTTTACCTCCAAGCTCAAAGCTTTAGCTTCAATGGTGAAAAATAGAGGAAGAAGAAGAAGAACCAAGGATGGTCACCAAGGAGAATGGTCTTGAAATGATGGAAGAATGCTAGATATGAGTTTAGTTGTAGCAAACAATGGAGATAATCTCCAATGAGAGGGTGTGTACGGTGGAGAAAAGAAGAAGAAGAAGAAGAAGAAGAAGAAGAAGAAGAAGAAGAAGAAGAAGAAGAAGAAGAAGAAGAAGAAGAAGAAGAAGAAGAAGAAGAAAAGAATTATATTAGGAAGATGAAGTGAATATTGAGTTCCAATATTACTTCTGTTGTGGAGTAAGAGGAGAGGGAAGAGAAAGAAAATGTGTTACAAGGGAAATTGCTAGGAAGCTTCCCATAACAAGCTTGGATTAAGTTTAATCTTTCTTTTGAAATTACAATTAATAGATATGATACAAAAATCAGATTTTGAATAGTGTGATAATATTTTTAATACATGTTATTATTTATTGGACAATAGTTATAGTTGCCAGAAGTCAGCATTAACAAATCTGACAAATTAATTCTTCACATTGTTTTATTATTCCATCTGTTAAATTTTTTCGAAAGACGTGAAACCTTGTAAACTGTGTCCGACCTTGGGTTTAGTAAGATCCCCCATCGACGTTTCCATAGTTCAAGGTTCTCGAGAAAATATTTCATTTCCTAAATTCAGCCTAAAACGGTGTGCCGCAAAAATGAGAAATATATTAAAATATTCGTCGGTTCCGAAAAATTCTGAAAGAATTCACATAAATCACAAATATTAGAAAATAACTATTCGTAATAAAATTTTCCAACTTTGGGAGCGTTACACCATCGTTTTGCCAATTACCATTTTCAATGTGCACGTAGAACGAGAAATAATATTAAAATATTCCGCGTTCTCAGAAAAATCCAGAAAAATTCCTAAAAATTCCAAATATCGTAAAACGATCATTTATCCTGAAATTATAAATTTTCGGGATGTTACACTTCCCGGGCATGAGCTTGAGGCAGAAGTTGTAGAGGAGAACTTTTTGGCCAATGTCAAATGCTTTCCTCATAATCATCTGATCATGCAAGGCTTTAGTCTTCTCTTTATAGAGTTTGGAACTTTTATAAACCTCCAAGTGAATCTCTTCCAATTGCTGCAGCTGTAGCTTCCTCTCCATGCCTGCTTGATCTAGGTCCAAGTTGCACCTCTTCATTGCCCAAAATGCGCGATGCTCAATTTCCACCGGTAGATGGCATGCTTTGCCAAAAACAATCTGATACGGAGACATCCCGATCAATGTCTTATAAGCAGTCCGGTAAACCCAAAAAGCATCCTCAAGCCTCTTGCTCCAGTCCTTTCTGCTAGGTTGAATTGTCTTTTGGAGTACCTGTAACACCCACCGTAGGATATCACATTTATGTTACTCTATTACCAAATTACCCCAAGTTATAAAGTATAATGTTATAATAAAATACGAGTTGTAAAAATTTTTTTTTTTGATAACAATAAAATAAACTTAGCGGAAAATAAAACTATGATACAACAATCTCACACATAAAGTACATCATTATACATAATATCATCACTCATAATTTACATCATTACACATTACACACGTCTTTGTCGGGATTATTTATTTACGAGACCATTTCTTGAAACAACAGACACACTTAAATAATTACAGACATTATTTATATCAGAGTTCAAACATGCCCAAGTTTAACTAAGCAGAAGACCCCTCAGATGGGTCCTCCTCGGGTTCCTCAGCAGGTAGGAATCCGTTATGACGAGTAGCCCTACGAACAGGTGTCCGGGCTGACGATACTATGCTGATTTCCGTTGGGACATAATTTCTAGTGTCCCAATGTCGCCTAATATGCAACGGAAATTCAACATGAACAAAGATAGTCACACAGAAAAACGGATCCCCACGATACAGCCTACTAATACTAACAGTCAGGTACCCCTCATAAATAAGTCCGCGCTCATCTGGACTTGTCCTCCACTCTCTAGCTCCTCCATGAAACTGTAAACGTACATATCCAAAGAAACTAGCTCCTGATGACATGTTGTCAGAACTCTGCGGTTCCTGATGTGAGAAGTAATTCCTCTTCTCCTTCTAGTACCATATCTTTCTCAACGTCTTCACCCAATATAAATATAATAAACAGATATACATACAAAGAGGTGAGATCACCTACGCCAATACCAGCATAATAGCACAGAGATAATACAAACAACATATTATACCAAAAATATCATATCACGATCACAATTATGCCATCATCATAGTGCAAGAATAATAATTACCATCATGCCACCATCATTTGTTTAAAACACAAAATAATTACACAAACACCATCACATAAATATAGATGCTCAGTTTCATGCATGCGCACGTAGACTCAATGACCTACTCCATGGAGCTAATACTCAAGTCGGAGAAATTGATCGAAAAGATCTGCCGGTATCTCGTGCCTCAGACCAAGTGCTATAATTATATCTTGCACATCTAGCACATACACGACAGTCTTTGTCAGATCTCGATTAAGAATAGTGTCTCGGTCCGGATCATCGGTGTGTTGCATCGGTCTAACCCACGGTGCAGAAAAGCTACCAACTGCCCATTGCGAGCAACCCGCACCCCGATGCCCCCAAGGTCAACCAGTGACCTACACTACGCATGTCGCACCCACTCAAGAGGTGTACGTTTCTCCTAGGCAATTAGCCATATTCAAATCCGTTGGACCATTTTCAATGCATGTGTAATGCACCAATACCAACCAAAGGTAAATCACATAATTTCTCATTCCAGATTCAAATACTGTTTTTTCGTAAAATGGATTAATGCCAATTACAGGCAAACTTCTCAATTTCTTGTACAATATTTATATACTACTTTTAATTGTAAGATTTACTATATATTTAACAGTTAAATCACATTACTATGTTTTTCTCATTCGCAAAATATTTTCGTTACGTTAATAATTTGTAACATTTTCTGTTACGTTTAAAAATTGCGAAACTATTTTCTACTGTATTCTAAATTGCATAAAAAAAAATAATCTTTTATTTTTAAATCGCATAGCAATGTTTCCACAACATTTTGATCGTGTAAAATATTTAAACGCATTATAAATCGCGTAGAAATATTTTAACGTTTTTCAAATCGCGTAACTTAAAAATTACGTTTTTGAGTTACGTAAAACGTTTTTCACCGTTTTTACCCTTCATAAAATATTCCTTAACTTTAAAAATATTATTTTGAACATTTCTTATAAAAATATAATTTCTTACATTATTCTCTTCCTATTCTTAATTAAAAATCCTTTCCGTACTATATTTTCTCAAAATCACTTTTTATTGATTTAATCTTACCAAATCTTATTTAATTGATTTAATTATTATTTCAAATTTTAAATTTCCTAACATTTTCCAAAATCAAATATTTAAATTTTACGTTAGTAATTTTAATTTACAAACGTTTTCTTTTATATTTCTAAATCACTTCTAAAAATTAATTCTCCTTAAAATAATTTAAAGTTCAACACTATAAATCCCCTTTTTCTTTTATTTATGAAAATCCCACTTGACAACACTTTAATTCTTTTCCAAAATCCTTATTTGAAAATTCTTATATTTTATAACATCAAAACATTTTTTTTTTTAAATTATCAAAACCTTATAGATGGCCATTGGAACCATGAAATATTTTTCTTCTAACTTAAACAAATTTCATTCTTATTTCTACACAAAATAACTTCATGAAAATACTACTTAAAACCGTGTACACTTTTTTTTTATAAAACAAACCCTCTTCTTTATTTTCTTTACTTCTCAAATCATCCAATTTTATCATTTATGAAAATATCATTTTTGTGAACACTAATTTAATTAGTGTCTTGGCTGAAATTTATTTTAGTTCAAGGACTAAAAATCAACTTCATTATTCTTGAAAATTTTCAATAAAAACCCTAGTCTTGGAAGCTCAAAACCGTGACCTCCTCCATGGCCTTTGGAGCCAAAATTTTGCTTATTTCAACATACATCCATCATAATATATTCAACATATATCATCATGCATATCATAAGCTTACCATATAAGCAATTAAAAATTTTACTAAGCATGCAAACACAAGTAAATCATGCAAAATATATCAAGCATAAGCAAAAATAATTAAAGCACATAACACACACACAAATTATTACATGACCATGGATAGGAATCCTCACATGGATTCACCATCCATCAAATATAAAAACCATCCCTCACCACCATGCTTGGTTGGTGAGATGAATCTCCTCTTACCTCTTGAAGAACCACCAAAGAGCTTGTTGCTTTGTCTTTGGAGCAAGATCTCCACCAATACAAGTTCTTAAACATGAAACAAATACAAGAAAATTAGTATATCAAGCTTGAATAAGAAGAACCATGGATCAAACATGGTTTAGAACATGAAAAAGAAAAGAATAAATGAAGTTTTCTTACACTTCACCAACAAAAGCTCTAGAACTTGATCTTAGTAAAAGTCCTTCAAGATGGAAGAATTAGAACTTGGTGTGAACTACAAAGGTTCTTAGAATGATGAAAGGATTCAAGAAACTAGGTTGTATGAAATTAAAAAGTGATGGAAGAGAGTTGGAGACTTGGCGAATGGTGTGTTTTTGGGAGAGAAATGGAGTTTGCTTTGGTTTGGTCTTGAAACTTAAGTGGAAGAATGAAGAAATGATATTATGAAATATAGAAATGAGTGTTTTTAGTCTTCAAAGAAGTGCATTGCCGTAGCATGCCATTTAGAGAGAAGAAAAAGTGAAGTTTGAAAACATATGCATTGATGATCAATAGGAAATTGTCTTAACACTTGACATTTTCCTTAACCTTTTCTTCCTTTTTTTCTTTGGCCTAAAAAAGCCTATACTAATCTTGTCTCCTTCCTTCCTTGCTTCTTCAAACCGTCCCCCCTCTTCATGCATGCAAAAATATGACAATTTGATAGCCATTTTGTTTTTAGTCATTTTAGATATTAATTTAAAACATTATAGGTAAAATAGGTATTAATTAAAAGCATTATAGGTAGAAGACTTATTATGGACCATTGGATCTTCTCTCTTTAAACCCCATCCCTTAGATGTGTCTCCAAAATAAAGGGTCAAGATTACACCTTCAAACTTTACATCCAAGGGTCCAAAATGGTTGTAATCATTTTTGATGACCAATTCTCCACCATTGATCTAAATCCAAATCCAATGGTCATTAATGATCCATCTCCACCATTGATTAATTTTACATCCAAGGGTTGATAATGGTCATAGCCATTTAGAAGATTAAATCCCTACCATTGATTTAATTTCAATCCAACGGTTATAATTGATCCTATTTACTTTTAAGATCAAATCTCCACCGTTAATTAAATCAAGATTAAATTTCTAACTGTAATTAAATTAATAGTGGATATCCAAACCACTAATGTTATCTTAATAATATTTTAATAATATAGAATTTTATTTTTATCCATTATAACTCACAAAAATATAATTATCGTATTTTTATCGTCGATAATTAAATACGATCAAAATACAATAAAAGAAATTTTCTAAAATCTGCTTTCCTGGATTCGGTTTAGTAAGATCCCCTCTCCGTCTAAACAAGTACAAATTTTTCTATACGTAGAAAAATTTTTCATTTTGAGACCCACTTGGGCCCACGTGTATGGCCACTGGGCCCACATACACCTCGTGGGGCCCACAAACAAGAAAAATTCTAAAATCACACATAAAATCACAAAAATTACAAAACTCACAAATATCAAATCAGATTACGTAAATTAATTAAGACTAAACAAAAAATTAATTTACGTAGATTTTTCCTACCAAAATTATTATTTTCCTTGACACGAACAAATTACTCAAAACGATCAAATATGCAACAAAATATTCAAAATAGTTTTACAGACACAGAAATCACTAAAAAGTAGATTTCTGTTAACGGTCAAAATTATTGTTTAATACATAAAAAGTTTGGGGTGTTACAACTCTCCCCCTCTACAAAAGTTTCGTCCTCGAAACTTGATGAACTTGATTTCACATCCTCAGAATAAATAGGGATACTGTTCTTTTATCTTTTCTTCTAGTTCCCATGTAGCTTCCCCGCTTACATCATCCCAAATAATTTTAACCAATGAAATTTCCTTACCTCGAAGTTGCTTTGTCTTTCGATCCTCAATCTTGACTGGAAACGTTTCATAGGTTAAATTCTCCTTCAGCTGTACTGTGTCTGGCTTGATAACATGAGTAGGATCAGAAATATATTTCCGTAGTTGTGATACGTGAAATACATTATGAAGATTTGACAGAAAAGGTGGTAACGCAATCTGATATGCCACCGGACCTACCCGACGTAAAATCTGATATGGTCCGATAAACTTTGGAGTGAGCTTCTTGGACTTAAGCACTCGCCCAACACCCGTCATAGGCGTCACTCGCAAAAATACATGTTCACCTTCTTCAAACTCAAGAGATTTTCTCCTTTTATCAGCATAACTCTTTTACCGAGTTTGACTCATTCTCATTTTGTCTTGTATCATCTTCACTTTCTCAGTTGTCTGTTGGACAATTTCTGGTCCTAACATAGCACTTTCACCGTCTTGATACAATCACAGCGGTGTTCTACATCGTCTCCCATATAATGCCTCATAAGGTGCCATCCCTATACTTGAATGGAAACTGTTATTATATGTGAATTCTATCAATGGTAAGAATTCATCCCAACCTCCATTTTGCTCCAGCACACAAGCTCTTAATAAATCTTCGAGAGACTGAATTGTTCTTTCTGATTGACCATCTGTTTGTGGATGGTAAGCAGAACTGAGACGTAGCTTAGTTCCCATCGCTTCTTGCAAACTACCCCAAAATCTCGAAGTAAATCTCGGATCTCGATCCGAAATGATACTAGATGGTACACCATGAAGTCTGACAATCTCATTGATGTACACTTGGGCCAACCTCTCCATTGAGTATTTAATATTAACCGGCAAAAAGTGTGCCGACTTTGTAAGCCGATCCACAATTACCCAAATGACATCATGACCCTTCCGAGTCTTTGGTAATCCCGTCACAAAATCCATTACTATGTCATCCCATTTCCATTCAGGAATAGGCAAAGGTTGCAACATTCCCGAAGGTCTTTGATGTTCCACCTTAGCCTTCTGACAAACTAAACAGGATGATACATACTCTGCAACATCTTTCTTCATTCCTTGCCACCAATATAATTGTTTTAAATCCTGGTATATTTTTGTGGCTCCTGGATGCATACTCAGCTTACTCCTATGAGCTTCATCCAGAATCAATCTTCTAAGATCTGGATCATTGGGCACACAAACCCTTCCTTTGAACTTTAGAATTCCCTTAGCACCTTCGCTAAATTCTAACACTGCTCCTTGGCTCTTTGCTTCTTTTGCTTCTTGCAAATACTGATCACTATTTTGTCCTTCACAAATTCTATCCATCAAATCATTTGAAATGGTGATCATATTTAAACATATCTTGCCCGGTGTCAATTTCACAGATAATCGCATATCCCGAAATTCTTCTATCAACTCCTTTTCTATGATCATCATAACAGAAGCACTAAGTATTTTTCTACTCAATGCATCCGCTACGACATTCGCTTTTCCGGGATGATACTGCAATTGAAAGTCATAATCTTTCAGAAATTCTAACCAACGCCTTTGCCTCATGTTTAACTCTTTCTGATCAAACAGATATTTTAAACTTTTATGATCACTAAAAACAGTGAACGTAGCTCCATAGAGAAAATGTCTCCACACTTTCAACGCAAACACCACGGTACCGCTAACTCCAAGTCATGAGTTGGATAATTCCTCTCATGATTTTTCAACGCCTTGAAGCATAAGCCACCACTTTACGATTCTGCATAAGTACACAACCCAATCCTTGGTACGAAGCATCACAATATACTTCGAAAGGTTCGTTTGGATCGTAGAATCAATACCGGGTGAAGTAGTCAATCGTCTTTTCAACTCTTGAAAACTTTCTTCGCATGCATCACCACACGAATGGTTGATTCTTTCGTGTAAGTTGGGTAAGAGGTCCTACAATCTTCGAAAACCCTCAATGAACCGTCTATAGTAACCACTAATCCGACAAAACTACGGATTTACATTCGGTCTTTGGTCTTTCCCACTCCAAAACTGTCTCTACCTTGGAAGCATCAACCTCAATTCCATCCTTCGATATTAAGTGTCCCAAAAATTGAACTTCGCTCAACCAAAATTCACATTTGGATAACTTGGCATATAACTTATTCTCCTTCAAAATCTAAAGAACCACCCTGAAATGTTCAAATGTTCCTCCCGATTTCTAGAATAGATCAAGATGTCATCAATAAAGACAACAACAAACTTATCCAAGTATGAACGAAAAATTCTATTCATGAAGTCCATGAATATGGCTGGTGCATTTGTCACACCAAAAGGCATCACAAGATATTCATAATGCCCATAGCGCGTCCGAATGCGAGTCTTGGGAATATCCTCCGCTTTCACACGTATCGGTGATACCCAGAACGTAGATCAATCTTGGAAAATATTGCGGCTCCTCGCAATTGATCCATCAGATCATCTATCCTTGATAGTGGATATTTATTCTTAATCGTAACCTTGTTCAATTGCCGATAATCTACACATAGACGTGAAGTTCCATCCTTCTTCTTAACCAATAAGACTGGAGCTCCCCAAGGTGACACACTAGGTCTTACAAATTGCTTCTCCAATAAATCTTCCAAATTGTTTCTTCAGTTCGGCTAATTCTACGGCGACATCCGATAGGGCGCTATAGATATTGGTCCAGCTCCAGGTACAAGATCAATGGCAAACTCGATTTCCCTTTCTGGTGGTAGTCCGGTATATCTTCGGAAACACTTCAGGAAATTCGTTGACCACGAAAATATCCTTCAAAACATCTTCACATTGCACCTCCAAAGAAGATAACAATAAATACCCACGATCTCCTTCCTTCAGACAAGCTTCCACTTGAGTAGCCGTTAGGAATCTAGAATCCTTAGCCTCAGGAAATACTAATGTCTTATTCGAACAATCAATTAGGATATGGTTAGAAGACAACCAATCCATTCCCAAGATTACATTAATCTTGGAAAGAGGTAAACAGATCAAATCCACATAAAAGATTCTATCCCTAACACGAGACAGACAATTCAGGCATACTGTTGATGTAACTACAGGCTTATCAGTAGGAGTAGCAACACTCAGATCATATGGCAATTCAGTCACAGTCAAACCCAAACGTTCAACACAATCACATGCAATGAAAGAATGTGTTGCTCCTAAATCATAGAGTACAGTTAAAGGATTACCTTCAATTGCACATTCTTCCATTATCAAGTCTCCAGATTTTGCGGCTTCCTCCCCGCTCATTGTATAGACACGACCACCCGCCTGTGGCCTTGCAGTACGGACGTTTCCCACAGAGGATTCCTTCTTTATCTGATCACAGTCTTTGGAGAAATGTCCAAGCTGTCCACATTTAAAACAAACAACTTCCTTATGTGGACAATCCTTCGTGAGATGATCCTTCCCACATTTGAAACATCGAATAGGAGTCCCAGCTTGACTTGCTTTATTATTGCTAGAACTTCCTCCCACGAATTGCTTCTTGGTCTGACCTCCTACCGGTTTAACATACGGTCCTGCCGGTTTCACATACGGCTTTTGTTGAGAGCGACTTGCTTGATTATTCTTCCCTTTTTGGAACCTTGCAGGTCCAAAACTCTTGTTTCTTGTCGCACGTTGATGATCAATCTCTTCAACTTTACGACATTTTTCAATCAAAGTTGGAAATTGATTAATCTCCAACATCGTTACAGCTCTCTTAATATCCAACTTTAATCCTTCTTCAAATTTTCTACATTTCCAGCCCTCATCTGGGTTCATCTGCAAATACCTTGAAAATTGAGACAGACTTTCAAATTTTGCCGCATACTCACTAACGGACATCAATCCTTGACGTAAACCCAGAAACTCCATCTCTTTCATATGTCTCACACTTGCTGGAAAATATTTCTCCAGAAATATTTGTTTGAAAAGTTGCCATGTCACCATCCTACCTTCAGCTTCCAACAGTCTTCTAGCTCCTGCCCACCAACGTTCACCATCTCCTACCAAAGATAAATGTTGCCAACGTAAGCTTCCGTTCATCGGCACATCCATACCATCAAATATCTTTTCAAGTTCTCGGATCCAAAGTTCAGCTTTCTCTCCGGATCAAACTCTCCATGAAATTTCGGTGGATTATTCCTTGAAACTCCGATAAAGCGTGCACATTTTCATTAGCCCGTTGATTTTGTTGTGCAACCACTTCCGCCATTCTTTGCATAGGCTGCTACAGGTGCAGCCATGTTCACATTATCATTCCCATTCAGTTCCATATCTGTGCTAGTATTTCCACGTCCACGTCCTCGTCTAGTCATTACTTTTTCTACTCAAACTGAACAATACAAGGAAAGCAAGGTCAATCTTCAAACAATATTGTTTCTTTTCAGAAAACAATAACAGAGAATCACACAACACAAACAAGACAGACCTAACCACAACCCCAAAAGACTCTAACTTGGGCTCTGATACCAACTAATGTAACACCCACCGTAGGATATCACATTTATGTTACTCTATTACCAAATTACCCCAAGTTATAAAGTATAATGTTATAATAAAATACGAGTTGTAAAATTTTTTTTCTTCTTTGATGACAATAACAATAAAATAAACTTAGCGGAAAATAAAACTATGATACAACAATCTCACACATAAAGTACATCATTATACATAACACCATCACTCATAATTTACATCATTATACATTACACACGTCTTGTCGGGATTATTTATATTACGACCATTTCTTGAAACAACAGACACACTTAAATAATTACAGACATTATTTATATCGAGTTCAAACATGCCCAAGTTTAACTAAGCAGAAGACCCCTCAGATGGGTCCTCCTCGGGTTCCTCAGCAGGTAGGAATCCGTTATGACGAGTAGCCCTACGAACAGGTGTCCGGGCTGACGATACTATGCTGATTTCC
The DNA here is from genome assembly GCA_029884605.1 of Ormosia emarginata. Taxonomy (NCBI): domain Eukaryota; kingdom Viridiplantae; phylum Streptophyta; class Magnoliopsida; order Fabales; family Fabaceae; genus Ormosia; species Ormosia emarginata. The sequence goes on along the minus strand of JAQQTP010000056.1, from coordinate 3,557,117 downwards.
GTTGGGACATAATTTCTAGTGTCCCAATGTCGCCTGATATGCAACGGAAATTCAACATGAACAAAGATAGTCACACAGAAAAACGGATCCCCACGATACAGCCTACTAATACTAACAGTCAGGTACCCCTCATAAATAAGTCCTCGCTCATCTGGACTTGTCCTCCACTCTCTAGCTCCTCCATGAAACTGTAAACGTACATATCCAAAGAAACTAGCTCCTGATGACATGTTGTCAGAACTCTGCGGTTCCTGATGTGAGAAGTAATTCCTCTTCTCCTTCTAATACCATATCTTTCTCAACGTCTTCACCCAATATAAATATAATAAACAGATATACATACAAAGAGGTGAGATCACCTACGCCAATACCAGCATAACAGCACAGAGATAATACAAACAACATATTATACCAAAAATATCATATCACGATCACAATTATGCCATCATCATAGTGCAAGAATAATAATTACCATCATGCCACCATCACTGTTTAAAACACAAAATAATTACACAAACACCATCACATAAATATAGATGCTCAGTTTCATGCATGTGCACGTAGACTCAATGACCTACTCCATGGAGCTAATACTCAAGTCGGAGAAATTGATCGAAAAGATCTGCCGGTATCTCGTGCCTCAGACCAAGTGCTATAATTATATCTTGCACATCTGCACATACACGACAGGTCTTTGTCGGATCTCGATTAAGAATAGTGTCTCGGTCCGGATCATCGGTGTGTTGCATCGGTCTAACCCACGGTGCGAGAAGAGCTACCAATCGCCCATTGCGAGCAACCCGCACCCCGATGCCCCCAGGTCAACCGGTGACCTACACTACGCATATCGCACCCACTCAAGAGGTGTACGTTTCTCCTAGGCAATTAGCCATATTCAGTCTGTTGGACCATTTTTAATGTATGTGTAATGCACCAAATACCAACCAAAGGTAAATCACATAATTTCTCATTCCATATTCAGATACTGTTTTTCGTTCGTAAAATGGATTAATGCCAATTACAGGCAAACTTCTCAATTTCTTGTACAGTATTTATATACTGTACTTTTAATTGTAAGATTTACTGTATATTTAACAGTTAAATCACATTACTGTGTTTTTCTCATTCGCAAAATATTTTCGTTACGTTAATAATTTGTAACATTTTACTCATTACGTTTAAAATTGCGAAACTATTTTCTATCTGTATTCTAAATTGCATAAAAAATAATCTTTTATTTTTAAATCGCATAGTAATGTTTCTACAACATTTTGATCGTGTAAAATATTTAAACGCATTATAAATCGCGTAGAAATATTTTAACGTTTTTCAAATCGCGTAACTTAAAAATTACGTTTTTGAGTTACGTAAATCGTTTTTCACCATTTTTACCCTTCATAAAATATTCCTTAACTTTAAAAATATTATTTTGAACATTTCTTATAAAAATATAATTTCTTACATTATTCTCTTCCTATTCTTAATTAAAAATCCTTTCCGTACTATATTTTCTCAAAATCACTTTTTATTGATTTAATCTTACCAAATCTTATTTAATTGATTTAATTATTATTTCAAATTTTAAATTTCCTAACATTTTCCAAAATCAAATATTTAAATTTTACGTTAGTAATTTTAATTTACAAACGTTTTCTTTTATATTTCTAAATCACTTCTAAAAATTAATTCTCCTTAAAATAATTTAAAGTTCAACACTATAAATCCCCTTTTTCTTTTATTTATGAAAATTCCCATTTGACAACACTTTAATTCTTTTCCAAAATCCTTATTTGAAAATTCTTATATTTTATAACATCAAAACATTTTTTTTAAATTATCAAAACCTTATAGATGGCCATTGGAACCATGAAATATTTTTCTTCTAACTTAAACAAATTTCATTCTTATTTCTACACAAAATAACTTCATGAAAATACTACTTAAAACCGTGTACACTTTTTTTTATAAAACAAACCCTCTTGTTTATTTTCTTTACTTCTCAAATCATCCAATTTTATCATTTATGAAAATATCATTTTTGTGAACACTAATTTAATTAGTGTCTTGGCTGAAATTTATTTTAGTTCAAGGACTAAAAATCAACTTCATTGTTCTTGAAAATTTTTAATAAAAACCCTAGTCTTGGAAGCTCAAAACCGTGACCTCCTCCATGGCCTTTAGAGCCAAAATTTTGCTTATTTCAACATACATCCATCATAATATATTCAACATATATCATCATGCACATCATAAGCTTACCATATAAGCAATTAAAAATTTTACTAAGCATGCAAACACAAGTAAATCATGCAAAATATATCAAGCATAAGCAAAAATAATTAAAGCACATAACACACACACAAATTATTACATGACCATGGATAGGAATCCTCACATGGATTCACCATCCATCAAATATAAAAACCATCCCTCACCACCATGCTTGGTTGGTGAGATGAATCTCCCTCTTACCTCTTGAAGAACCACCAAAGAGCTTGTTGCTTTGTCTTTGGAGCAAGATCTCCACCAATACAAGTTCTTAAACATGAAACAAATACAAGAAAATTAGTATATCAAGCTTGAATAAGAAGAACCATGGATCAAACATGGTTTAGAACATGAAAAAGAAAAGAATAAATGAAGTTTTCTTACACTTCACCAACAAAAGCTCTAGAACTTGATCTTAGTAAAAGTCCTTCAAGATGGAAGAATTAGAACTTGGTGTGAACTACAAAGGTTCTTAGAATGATGAAAGGATTCAAGAAACTAGGTTGTATGAAATTAAAAAGTGATGGAGGAGAGAATTGGAGACTTGGCGAATGGTGTGTTTTTGGGAGAGAAATGGAGTTTGCTTTGGTTTGGTCTTGAAACTTAAGTGGAAGAATGAAGAAATGATATTATGAAATATAGAAATGAGTGTTTTTAGTCTTCAAAGAAGTGCATTGCCGTAGCATGCCATTAGGGAGAAGAAAAAGTGAAGTTTGAAAAACATATGCATTGATGATCAATAGGAAATTGTCTTAACACTTGGCAATTTTCCTTAACCTTTTCTATCCTTTTTCTTTGGCCTAAAAAGCCTATTCTAATCTTGTCTCCTTCCTTCCTTGCTTCTTCAAACCGTCCCCCTCTTCATGCATGCAAAAATATGACAATTTGATAGCCATTTTGTTTTTAGTCATTTTAGATATTAATTTAAAACATTATAGGTAAAATAGGTATTAATTAAAAGCATTATAGGTAGAAGACTTATTATGGACCATTGGATCTTCTCTCTTTAAACCCCATCCCTTAGATGTGTCTCCAAAAATGAAGGGTCAAGATTACACCTTCAAACTTTACATCCAAGGGTCCAAAATGGTTGTAATCATTTTTGATGACCAATTCTCCACCATTGATCTAAATCCAAATCCAATGGTCATTAATGATCCATCTCCACCATTGATTAATTTTACATCCAAGGGTTGATAATGGTCATAGCCATTTAGAAGATTAAATCCCTACCATTGATTTAATTTCAATCCAACGGTTATAATTGATCCTATTTACTTTTAAGATCAAATGTCCACCGTTAATTAAATCAAGATTAAATTTCTAACGTAATTAAATTAATAGTGGATATCCAAACCACTAATGTTATCTTAATAATATTTTAATAATATAGAATTTTATTTTTATCCATTATAATCTCACAAAAATATAATTACTTGTATTTTTATCGTCGATAATTAAATACGATGACAAAATACAAAAAAGAAATTTTCTAAAATCGTTTCCTGATTTAGGTTTAGTAAGATCCTGTCTCCGTCTAAACAAGACAAAATTTTTCTATACGTAGAAAAATTTTTCATTTTGCGAGACCCACAGGGCCCACGTATGGCCACCGGGCCCACATACACCTCGTGGGGCCCACAAACAGTAAAAATTCTAAAATCACACATAAAATCACAAAAATTACAAAACTCACAAATATCAAATCAGATTACGTAAATTAATTAAGACTAAACAAGTAAAAATTAATTTACGTAGATTTTTCCTACCAAAAATTATTATTTTCTTGACACGGAGCAAATTACTCAAAACGATCAAATATGCAGACAGAATATTCAAAATAGTTTTACAGCACACAGAAATCACTAAAAAGTAGATTTCTGTTAACGGTCAAAATTACTGTTTAATACATAAAAAGTTTGGGGTGTTACAACTCTCCCCCTCTACAAAAGTTTCGTCCTCGAAACTTGATGAACTTGATTTCACATCCTCAGAATAAATAGGGATACTGTTCTTTTATCTTTTCTTCTAGTTCCCATGTTAGCTTCCCGCTTACATCATCCCAAATAATTTTAACCAATGAAATTTCCTTACCTCGAAGTTGCTTTGTCTTTCGATCCTCAATCTTAACTGGAAACGTTTCATAGGTTAAATTCTCCTTCCATTATCTTGTGTCTGGCTTGATAACATGAGTAGGATCAGAAATATATTTTCGTAGTTGTGATACGTGAAATACATTATGAAGATTTGACAGAAAAGGTGGTAACGCAATCTGATATGCCACCGGACCTACCCGACGTAAAATCTGATATGGTCCGATAAACTTTGGAGTGAGCTTCTTGGACTTAAGCACTCGCCCAACACCGTCATAGGCGTCACTCGCAAAAATACATGTTCACCTTCTTCAAACCAAGAGATTTTCTCCTTTTATCAAGCGTAACTCTTTTCTGAGAGTTTGACTCATTCTCATTTTGTCTTGTATCATCTTCACTTTCTCAGTTGTCTGTTGGACAATTTCTGGTCCTAACATAGCACTTTCACCGTCTTCATACAATCACAGCGGTGTTCTACATCGTCTCCCATATAATGCCTCATAAGGTGCCATCCCTATACTTGAATGGAAACTGTTATTATATGTGAATTCTATCAATGGTAAGAATTCATCCCAACCTCCATTTTGCTCCAGCACACAAGCTCTTAATAAATCTTCGAGAGACTGAATTGTTCTTTCTGATTGACCATCTGTTTGTGGATGGTAAGCAGAACTGAGACGTAGCTTAGTTCCCATCGCTTCTTGCAAACTACCCCAAAATCTCGAAGTAAATCTCGGATCTCGATCCGAAATGATACTAGATGGTACACCATGAAGTCTGACAATCTCATTGATGTACACTTGGGCCAACCTCTCCATTGAGTATTTAATATTAACCGGCAAAAAGTGTGCCGACTTTGTAAGCCGATCCACAATTACCCAAATGACATCATGACCCTTCCGAGTCTTTGGTAATCCCGTCACAAAATCCATTACTATGTCATCCCATTTCCATTCAGGAATAGGCAAAGGTTGCAACATTCCCGAAGGTCTTTGATGTTCCACCTTAGCCTTCTGACAAACTAAACAGGATGATACATACTCTGCAACATCTTTCTTCATTCCTTGCCACCAATATAATTGTTTTAAATCCTGGTATATTTTTGTGGCTCCTGGATGCATACTCAGCTTACTCCTATGAGCTTCATCCAGAATCAATCTTCTAAGATCTGGATCATTGGGCACACAAACCCTTCCTTTGAACTTTAGAATTCCCTTAGCACCTTCGCTAAATTCTAACACTTTGCTCCTTGGCTCTTTGCTTCTTTTGCTTCTTGCAAATACGATCACTATTTTGTCCTTCACAAATTCTATCCATCAAATCATTTGAAATGGTGATCATATTTAAACATATCTTGCCGGTGTCAATTTCACAGATAATCGCATATCCCGAAATTCTTCTATCAACTCCTTTTCTTTGATCATCATAACGAAGCACTAAGTATTTTTCTACTCAATGCATCCGCTACGACATTCGCTTTTAGGGATGATACTTTGCGCAATTGAAAGTCATAATCTTTCGAAATTCTAACCAACGCCTTTGCCTCATGTTTAACTCTTTCGATCAAACAGATATTTTAAACTTTTATGATCACTAAAAACAGTGAACGTAGCTCCATAGAGAAAATGTCTCCACACTTTCAACGCAAACACTACATACCGCCAACTCCAAGTCATGAGTTGGATAATTCCTCTCATGATTTTTCAAGTGCCTTGAAGCATAAGCCACCACTTTACGATTCTGCATAAGTACACAACCCATCCTTGGTACGAAGCATCACAATATACTTGAAAGGTTCGTTTGGATCGGGTAGAATCAATACCGGTGAAGTAGTCAATCGTCTTTTCAACTCTTGAAAACTTTCTTCGCATGCATCAGTCCACACGAATGGTTGATTCTTTCGTGTAAGTTGGGTAAGAGGTCCTACAATCTTCGAAAACCCCTCAATGAACCGTCTATAGTAACCAGCTAATCCGACAAAACTACAGATTTCTGTTACAGTCTTTGGTCTTTCCCACTCCAAAACTGTCTCCACCTTGGAAGCATCAACCTCAATTCCATCCTTCGATATTACGTGACCCAAAAATTGAACTTCGCTCAACCAAAATTCACATTTGGATAACTTGGCATATAACTTATTCTCCTTCAAAATCGAAGAACCACCATGAGATGTTCAGCATGTTCCTCCTGATTTCTAGAATAGATCAAGATGTCATCAATAAAGACAACAACAAACTTATCCAAGTATGAACGAAAAATTCTATTCATGAAGTCCATGAATATGGCTGGTGCATTTGTCACACCAAAAGGCATCACAAGATATTCATAATGCCCATAGCGCGTCCGGAATGCAGTCTTGGGAATATCCTCCGCTTTCACACGTATCTGGTGATACCCAGAACGTAGATCAATCTTGGAAAATATTGCGGCTCCTCGCAATTGATCCATCAGATCATCTATCCTTGATAGTGGATATTTATTCTTAATCGTAACCTTGTTCAATTGCCGATAATCTACACATAGACGTGAAGTTCCATCCTTCTTCTTAACCAATAAGACTGGAGCTCCCCAAGGTGACACACTAGGTCTTACAAATTGCTTCTCCAATAAATCTTCCAGCTGTTTCTTCAGTTCGGCTAATTCTACCGGCGACATCCGATAGGGCGCTATAGATATTGGTCCAGCTCCAGGTACAAGATCAATGGCAAACTCGATTTCCCTTTCTGGTGGTAGTCCAGGTATATCTTCAGGAAACACTTCAGGAAATTCGTTGACCACGAAAATATCCTTCAAAACATCTTCACATTGCACCTCCAAAGAAGATAACAATAAATACCCACAATCTCCTTCCTTCAGACAAGCTTCCACTTGAGTAGCCGTTAGGAATCTAGAATCCTTAGCCTCAGGAAATACTAATGTTTTATTCGAACAATCAATTAGGATATGGTTAGAAGACAACCAATCCATTCCCAAGATTACATTAATCTTGGAAAGAGGTAAACAGATCAAATCCACATAAAAGATTCTATCCCTAACACAGACAGGACAATTCAGGCATACTGTTGATGTAACTACAGGCTTATCAGTAGGAGTAGCAACACTCAGATCATATGGCAATTCAGTCACAGTCAAACCCAAACGTTCAACACAATCACATGCAATGAAAGAATGTGTTGCTCCTAAATCATAGAGTACAGTTAAAGGATTACCTTCAATTGCACATTCTTCCATTATCAAGTCTCCAGATTTTGCGGCTTCCTCCCCGCTCATTGTATAGACACGACCACCCGCTTGTGGCCTTGCGATGTACGGACGTTTCCCACAGAGGATTCCTTCTTTATCTGATCACAGTCTTTGGAGAAATGTCCAAGCTGTCCACATTTAAAACAAACAACTTCCTTATGTGGACAATCCTTCGTGAGATGATCCTTCCCACATTTGAAACATCGAATAGGAGTCCCAGCTTGACTTGCTTTATTATTGCTAGAACTTCCTCCCACGAATTGCTTCTTGGTCTGACCTCCTACCGGTTTAACATACGGTCCTGCCGGTTTCACATACGGCTTTTGTTGAGAGCGACTTGCTTGATTATTCTTCCCTTTTTGGAACCTTGCAGGTCCAAAACTCTTGTTTCTTGTCGCACGTTGATGATCAATCTCTTCAACTTTACGACATTTTTCAATCAAAGTTGGAAATTGATTAATCTCCAACATCGTTACAGCTCTCTTAATATCCAACTTTAATCCTTCTTCAAATTTTCTACATTTCCAGCCCTCATCTGGGTTCATCTGCAAATACCTTGAAAATTGAGACAGACTTTCAAATTTTGCCGCATACTCACTAACGGACATCAATCCTTGACGTAAACCCAGAAACTCCATCTCTTTCATATGTCTCACACTTGCTGGAAAATATTTCTCCAGAAATATTTGTTTGAAAAGTTGCCATGTCACCATCCTACCTTCAGCTTCCAACAGTCTTCTAGCTCCTGCCCACCAACGTTCACCATCTCCTACCAGCATAAATGTTGCCAACGTAAGCTTCCGTTCATCAGCACATCCATACCATCAAATATCTTTTCAAGTTCTCGGATCCAAAGTTCAGCTTTCTCCGGATCAAACTCTCCATGAAATTTCGGTGGATTATTCCTTCGAAACTCCGATAAACTGTGCACATTTTCATTAGCCCGTTGATTTTGTTGTGCAACCACTTCCGCCATTCTTTGCATAGCTGCTACAGCTGCAGCCATGTTCACATTATCATTCCCATTCAGTTCCATATCTGTGCTAGTATTTCTACGTCCACGTCCTCGTCTAGTCATTACTTTTTCTACTCAAACTGAACAATACAAGGAAAGCAAGGTCAATCTTCAAACAATATTGTTTCTTTTCAGAAAACAATAACAGAGAATCACACAACACAAACAAGACAGACCTAACCACAACCCCAAAAGACTCTAACTTGGGCTCTGATACCAACTAATGTAACACCCACCGTAGGATATCACATTTATGTTACTCTATTACCAAATTACCCCAAGTTATAAAGTATAATGTTATAATAAAATACGAGTTGTAAAATTTTTTTTCTTCTTTGATGACAATAACAATAAAATAAACTTAGCGGAAAATAAAACTATGATACAACAATCTCACACATAAAGTACATCATTATACATAACAGTCATCACTCATAATTTACATCATTACACATTACACACGTACTGTCAGGATTATTTATATTACAGACCGTTTTCTTGAAACAACAGACACACTTAAATAATTACAGACATTATTTATATCAGAGTTCAAACATGCCCAAGTTTAACTAGCGAAGACCCCTCAGATGGGTCCTCCTCGGGTTCCTCGGCGGTAGGAATCCGTTATGACAGTAGCCCTACGAGCAGTGTCCGGTGACGATACTATGCTTTGATTTCCGTTGGGACATAATTTCTAGTGTCCCAATGTCGCTAATATGCAACGGAAATTCAACATGAACAAAGATAGTCACACGAGAAAAACGGATCCCCACGATACAGCCTACTAATACTAACAGTCAGGTACCCCTCATAAATAAGTCCTCGCTCATCTGGACTTGTCCTCCACTCTCTAGCTCCTCCATGAAATTGTAAACGTACATATCCAAAGAAACTAGCTCTTGATGACATGTTGTCAGAACTCTGCGGTTCCTGATGTGAGAAGTAATTCCTCTTCTCCTTCTAATACCATATCTTTCTCAACGTCTTCACCCAATATAAATATAATAAACAGATATACATACAAAGAGGTGAGATCACCTACGCCAATACTGAAGATAATAGCACGAGAGAGATAATACAAACAACATATTATACCAAAAATATCATATCACGATCACAATTATGCCATCATCATAGTGCAAGAATAATAATTACCATCATGCCACCATCACTGTTTAAAACACAAAATAATTACACAAACACCATCACATAAATATAGATGCTCAGTTTCATGCATGTGCACGTAGACTCAATGACCTACTCCATGGAGCTAATACTCAAGTCGGAGAAATTGATCGAAAAGATCTGCCGGTATCTCATGCCTCAGACCAAGTGCTATAATTATATCTTGCACATCTAGCACATACACGACAGTCTTTGTCAGATCTTGATTAAGAATAGTGTCTCGGTCCGGATCATCGGTGTATTAGATCGGTCTAACCCACGGTGCAGAAGAGCTACCAACTGCCCATTGCGAGCAACCCGCACCCTGATGCCCCCAAGGTCAACCAGTGACCTACACTACGCATATCGCACCCACTCAAGAGGTGTACGTTTCTCCTAGGCAATTAGCCATATTCAGTCTGTTGGACCATTTTTAATGTATGTGTAATGCACCAAATACCAACCAAAGGTAAATCACATAATTTCTCATTCCATATTCAGATACTGTTTTTCGTTCGTAAAATGGATTAATGCCAATTACAGGCAAACTTCTCAATTTCTTGTACAGTATTTATATACTACTTTTAATTGTAAGATTTACTGTATATTTAACAGTTAAATCACATTACTGTGTTTTTCTCATTCGCAAAATATTTTCGTTACGTTAATAATTTGTAACATTTTCTGTTACGTTTAAAAATTGCGAAACTATTTTCTACTGTATTCTAAATTGCATAAAAAAATAATCTTTTATTTTTAAATCGCATAGCAATGTTTCCACAACATTTTGATCGTGTAAAATATTTAAACGCATTATAAATCGCGTAGAAATATTTTAACGTTTTTCAAATCGCGTAACTTAAAAATTACGTTTTTGAGTTACGTAAAACGTTTTTCACCATTTTTACCCTTCATAAAATATTCCTTAACTTTAAAAATATTATTTTGAACATTTCTTATAAAAATATAATTTCTTACATTATTCTCTTCCTATTCTTAATTAAAAATCCTTTCCGTACTATATTTTCTCAAAATCACTTTTTATTGATTTAATCTTACCAAATCTTATTTAATTGATTTAATTATTATTTCAAATTTTAAATTTCCTAACATTTTCCAAAATCAAATATTTAAATTTTACGTTAGTAATTTTAATTTACAAACGTTTTCTTTTATATTTCTAAATCACTTCTAAAAATTAATTCTCCTTAAAATAATTTAAAGTTCAACACTATAAATCCCCTTTTTCTTTTATTTATGAAAATTCCATTTGACAACACTTTAATTCTTTTCCAAAATCCTTATTTGAAAATTCTTATATTTTATAACATCAAAACATTTTTTTTAAATTATCAAAACCTTATAGATGGCCATTGGAACCATGAAATATTTTTCTTCTAACTTAAACAAATTTCATTCTTATTTCTACACAAAATAACTTCATGAAAATACTACTTAAAACCGTGTACACTTTTTTTTTATAAAACAAACCCTCTTCTTTATTTTCTTTACTTCTCAAATCATCCAATTTTATCATTTATGAAAATATCATTTTTGTGAACACTAATTTAATTAGTGTCTTGGCTGAAATTTATTTTAGTTCAAGGACTAAAAATCAACTTCATTGTTCTTGAAAATTTTTAATAAAAACCCTAGTCTTGGAAGCTCAAAACCGTGACCTCCTCCATGGCCTTTAGAGCCAAAATTTTGCTTATTTCAACATACATCCATCATAATATATTCAACAATATCATCATGCACATCATAAACTTACCATATAAGCAATTAAAAATTTTACTAAGCATGCAAACACAAGTAAATCATGCAAAATATATCAAGCATAAGCAAAAATAATTAAAGCACATAACACACACACAAATTATTACATGACCATGGATAGGAATCCTCACATGGATTCACCATCCATCAAATATAAAAACCATCCCTCACCACCATGCTTGGTTGGTGAGATGAATCTCCTCTTACCTCTTGAAGAACCACCAAAGAGCTTGTTGCTTTGTCTTTGGAGCAAGATCTCCACCAATACAAGTTCTTAAACATGAAACAAATACAAGAAAATTAGTATATCAAGCTTGAATAAGAAGAACCATGGATCAAACATGGTTTAGAACATGAAAAAGAAAAGAATAAATGAAGTTTTCTTACACTTCACCAACAAAAGCTCTAGAACTTGATCTTAGTAAAAGTCCTTCAAGATGGAAGAATTAGAACTTGGTGTGAACTACAAAGGTTCTTAGAATGATGAAAGGATTCAAGAAACTAGGTTGTATGAATTAAAAAGTGATGGAAGAGAGAGTTGGAGACTTGGCGAATGGTGTGTTTTTGGGAGAGAAATGGAGTTTGCTTTGGTTTGGTCTTGAAACTTAAGTGGAAGAATGAAGAAATGATATTATGAAATATAGAAATGAGTGTTTTTAGTCTTCAAAGTGCATTGCCGTAGCATGCCATTAGGGAGAAGAAAAAGTGAAGTTTGAAAAACATATGCATTGATGATCAATAGGAAATTGTCTTAACACTTGGCAATTTTCTTTAACCTTTTCTATCCTTTTTCTTTGGCCTAAAAAGCCTATTCTATCTTGGTCTCCTTCCTTCCTTGCTTCTTCAACCGTGCCCCCCCTCTTCATGCATGCAAAAATATGACAATTTGATAGCCATTTTGTTTTTAGTCATTTTAGATATTAATTTAAAACATTATAGGTAAAATAGGTATTAATTAAAAGCATTATAGGTAGAAGACTTATTATGGACCATTGGATCTTCTCTCTTTAAACCCCATCCCTTAGATGTGTCTCCAAAAATAAAGGGTCCAAGATTACACCTTCAAACTTTACATCCAAGGGTCCAAAATGGTTGTAATCATTTTTGATGACCAATTCTCCACCATTGATCTAAATCCAAATCCAATGGTCATTAATGATCCATCTCCACCATTGATTAATTTTACATCCAAGGGTTGATAATGGTCATAGCCATTTAGAAGATTAAATCCCTACCATTGATTTAATTTCAATCCAACGGTTATAATTGATCCTATTTACTTTTAAGATCAAATCTCCACCGTTAATTAAATCAAGATTAAATTTCTAGCGTAATTAAATTAATAGTGGATATCCAAACCACTAATGTTATCTTAATAATATTTTAATAATATAGAATTTTATTTTTATCCATTATAATCTCACAAAAATATAATTACTTGTATTTTTATCGTCGATAATTAAATACGATCTGAAAATACTGATAAAAGAAATTTTCTAAAAGCTGTTTCGGATTTAGGTTTAGTAAGATCACTGTCTCCGTCTAAACAAGTACAAATTTTTCTATACGTAGAAAAATTTTTCATTTTGCGAGACCCACACAGGCCCACGTATATGGCCACACAGGCCCACATACACCTCGTGGGGCCCACAAACAAAAAATTCTAAAATCACACATAAAATCACAAAAATTACAAAACTCACAAATATCAAATCAGATTACGTAAATTAATTAAGACTAAACAGTAAAAATTAATTTACGTAGATTTTTCCGGCCCGAAAATTATTATTTTCTTGACACGAGCAAATTACTCAAAACGATCAAATATGCGAGACAAAATATTCAAAATAGTTTTGACACATACGAAATCACTAAAAGTAGATTTACATTAGCATCAAAATTATTGTTTAATACATAAAAAGTTTGGGGTGTTACAACTCTCCCCTCTACAAAAGTTTCGTCCTCGAAACTTGATGAACTTGATTTCACATCCTCGAATAAATAGGGATATTGTTCTTTTATCTTTTCTTCTAGTTCCCATGTAGCTTCCCCGCTTACATCATCCCAAATAATTTTAACCAATGAAATTTCCTTACCTCGAAGTTGCTTTGTCTTTCGATCCTCAATCTTAATTGGAAACGTTTCATAGGTTAAATTCTCCTTCAGTATCTTGTGTCTAGCTTGATAACATGAGTAGGATCAAAATATATTTCCGTAGTTGTGATACGTGAAATACATTATGAAGATTTGAGAAAAGGTGGTAACGCAATCGATACGATATGCCACCGGACCTACCCGACGTAAAATCGATATGGTCCGATAAACTTTGGAGTGAGCTTCTTGGACTTAAGCACTCGCCCAACACCCGTCATAGGCGTCACTCGCAAAAATACATGTTCACCTTCTTCAAACTCAAGAGATTTTCTCCTTTTATCAGCATAACTCTTTTCTGAGTTTGACTCATTCTCATTTTGTCTTGTATCATCTTCACTTTCTCGGTTATGTCGTTGGACAATTTACGGTCCTAACATAGCACTTTCACCGTCTTGATACAATCACAACGGTGTTCTACATCGTCTCCCATATAATGCCTCATAAGGTGCCATCCCTATACTTGAATGGAAGCGTTATTATATGTGAATTCTATCAATGGTAAGAATTCATCCCAACCTCCATTTTGCTCCAAAGACACAAGCTCTTAATAAATCTTCGAGAGATCGAATTGTTCTTTCGATTGACCATCTGTTTGTGGATGGTAAGCGAAACGAGACGTAGCTTAGTTCCCATCGCTTCTTGCAAACTACCCCAAAATCTCGAGTAAATCTCGGATCTCGATCCGAAATGATACTAGATGGTACACCATGAAGTCGACAATCTCATTGATGTACACTTGGGCCAACCTCTCCATTGAGTATTTAATATTAATCGGCAAAAAGTGTGCCGACTTTGTAAGCCGATCCACAATTACCCAAATGACATCATGACCCTTCCGAGTCTTTGGTAATCCCGTCACAAAATCCATTACTATGTCATCCCATTTCCATTCAGGAATAGGCAAAGGTTGCAACATTCCCGAAGGTCTTTGATGTTCCACCTTAGCCTTCTGACAAACTAAACAGGATGATACATACTCTGCAACATCTTTCTTCATTCCTTGCCACCAATATAATTGTTTTAAATCCTGGTATATTTTTGTGGCTCCGGATGCATACTCGATTACTCCTATGAGCTTCATCCAGAATCAATCTTCTAAGATCTGGATCATTGGGCACACAAACCCTTCCTTTGAACTTTAGAATTCCCTTAGCACCTTCGCTAAATTCTAACACTTTGCTCCTTGGCTCTTTGCTTCTTTTGCTTCTTGCAAATACTTGATCACTTTTTTGTCCTTCACAAATTCTATCCATCAAATCATTTGAAATGGTGATCATATTTAAACATATCTTGCCGGTGTCAATTTCACGATAATCGCATATCCAGAAATTCTTCTATCAACTCCTTTTCTATGATCATCATAACGAAGAAGCACTAAGTATTTTTCTACTCAATGCATCCGCTACGACATTCGCTTTTAGGGATGATACTTTATGATTGAAAGTCATAATCTTTCAGAAATTCTAACCAACGCCTTTGCCTCATGTTTAACTCTTTCTGATCAAACAGATATTTTAAACTTTTATGATCACTAAAAACAGTGAACGTAGCTCCATAGAGAAAATGTCTCCACACTTTCAACGCAAACACTACAGCTGCCAACTCCAAGTCATGAGTTGGATAATTCCTCTCATGATTTTTCAACTGCCTTGAAGCATAAGCCACCACTTTACGATTCTGCATAAGTACACAACCCAATCCTTGGTACGAAGCATCACAATATACTTCGAAAGGTTCGTTTGGATCAGGTAGAATCAATACCGGTGAAGTAGTCAATCGTCTTTTCAACTCTTGAAAACTTTCTTCGCATGCATCAGTCCACACGAATGGTTGATTCTTTCGTGTAAGTTGGGTAAGAGGTCCTACAATCTTCGAAAACCCCTCAATGAACCGTCTATAGTAACCACTAATCCGAGACAAAACTACGGATTTACATTACGGATCTTTGGTCTTTCCCACTCCAAAACTGTCTCCACCTTGGAAGCATCAACCTCAATTCTATCCTTCGATATTACGTGACCCAAAAATTGAACTTCGCTCAACCAAAATTCACATTTGGATAACTTGGCATATAACTTATTCTCCTTCAAAATCTGAAGAACCACCCTGAGATGTTCAGCATGTTCCTCCTGATTTCTAGAATAGATCAAGATGTCATCAATAAAGACAACAACAAACTTATCCAAGTATGAACGAAAAATTCTATTCATGAAGTCCATGAATATGGCTGGTGCATTTGTCACACCAAAAGGCATCACAAGATATTCATAATGCCCATAGCGCGTCCGGAATGCAGTCTTGGGAATATCCTCCGCTTTCACACGTATCTGGTGATACCCAGAACGTAGATCAATCTTGGAAAATATTGCGGCTCCTCATGCAATTGATCCATCAGATCATCTATCCTTGATAGTGGATATTTATTCTTAATCGTAACCTTGTTCAATTGCCGATAATCTACACATAGACGTGAAGTCCCATCCTTCTTCTTAACCAATAAGACTGGAGCTCCCCAAGGTGACACACTAGGTCTTACAAATTGCTTCTCCAATAAATCTTCCAGCTGTTTCTTCAGTTCGGCTAATTCTACCGGCGACATCCGATAGGGCGCTATAGATATTGGTCCACTCCGTCCGGTACAAGATCAATGGCAAACTCGATTTCCCTTTCGGTGGTAGTCCGGTATATCTTCAGGAAACACTTCAGGAAATTCGTTGACCACGAAAATATCCTTCAAAACATCTTCACATTGCACCTCCAAAGAAGATAACAATAAATACCCACAATCTCCTTCCTTCAGACAAGCTTCCACTTGAGTAGCCGTTAGGAATCTAGAATCCTTAGCCTCAGGAAATACTAATGTTTTATTCGAACAATCAATTAGGATATGGTTAGAAGACAACCAATCCATTCCCAAGATTACATTAATCTTGGAAAGAGGTAAACAGATCAAATCCACATAAAAGATTCTATCCCTAACACAGACAGGACAATTCAGGCATACTGTTGATGTAACTACAGGCTTATCAGTAGGAGTAGCAACACTCAAATCATATGGCAATTCGGTCACGGTCAAACCCAAACGTTCAACACAATCACATGCAATGAAAGAATGTGTTGCTCTAAATCATAGAGTACGGTTAAAGGATTACCTTCAATTGCACATTCTTCCATTATCAAGTCTCCAGTTTTGCGGCTTCCTCCCGCTCATTGTATAGACACGACCACCCTTTGTGGCCTTGCGGTACGGACGTTTCCCACGAGAGGATTCCTTCTTTATCGATCACGGTCTTTGGAGAAATGTCCAAGCTTTCCACACTTAAAACAAACAACTTCCTTATGTGGACAATCCTTCGTGAGATGATCCTTCCCACATTTGAAACATCGAATAGGAGTCCCGACTTGACTTGCTTTATTATTGCTAGAACTTCCTCCCACGAATTGCTTCTTGGTCGACCTCCTACCGGTTTAACATATAGGTCTGCCGGTTTCACATACGGCTTTTGTTGAGAAGCGACTTGCTTGATTATTCTTCCTTTTTGGAACCTTGCGGGTCCAAAACTCTTGTTTCTTGTCGCACGTTGATGATCAATCTCTTCAACTTTACGACATTTTTCAATCAAAGTTGGAAATTGATTAATCTCCAACATCGTTACAGCTCTCTTAATATCCAACTTTAATCCTTCTTCAAATTTTCTACATTTCCAGCCCTCATCTGGGTTCATCTGCAAATACCTTGAAAATTGAGACAGACTTTCAAATTTTGCCGCATACTCACTAACGGACATCAATCCTTGACGTAAACCCAGAAACTCCATCTCTTTCATATGTCTCACACTTGCTGGAAAATATTTCTCCAAAATATTTGTTTGAAAAGTTGCCATGTCACCATCCTACCTTCAGCTTCCAACAGTCTTCTAGCTCCCGCCCACCAACGTTCACCATCTCCTACCAAAGGCATAAATGTTGCCAACGTAACTTCCGTTCATCAAGCACATCCCATACCATCAAATATCTTTTCAAGTTCTCGGATCCAAAGTTCAGCTTTCTCCGGATCAAACTCTCCATGAAATTTCGGTGGATTATTCCTTCGAAACTCCGATAAATTGTGCACATTTTCATTAGCCTGTTGATTTTGTTGTGCAACCACTTCCGCCATTCTTTGCATAGCTGCTACAGTTCTGAGCCATGTTCACATTATCATTCCCATTCGGTTCCATATCTGTGCTAGTATTTCCACGTCCACGTCCTCGTCTAGTCATTACTTTTTCTACTCAAATGAACAATACAAGGAAAGCAAGGTCAATCTTCAAACAATATTGTTTCTTTTCGAAAAACAATAACGAGAGAATCACACAACACAAACAAGACAGACCTAACCACAACCCCAAAAGACTCTAAACTTGGGCTCGATACCAACTAATGTAACACCCAGTAGGATATCACATTTATGTTACTTTATTACCAAATTACCCCAGTTATAAAGTATAATGTTATAATAAAATACGAGTTGTAAAATTTTTTTTTTTCTTTGATGACAATAAAATAAAATAAACTTAGCGGAAAATAAAACTATGATACAACAATCTCACACATAAAGTACATCATTATACATAACGGATCATCACTCATAATTTACATCATTACACATTACACACGTCTTTGTCGGGTTATTTATATTACGAGACCATTTCTTGAAACAACAAACACACTTAAATAATTACGGACATTATTTATATCGAGTTCAAACATGCCCAAGTTTAACTAAGCGAAGACCCCTCGAGATGGGTCCTCCTCGGGTTCCTCGGCGGTAGGAATCCATTGTGACGAGTAGCCCTACGAACAGGTGTCCGGTGACGATACTATGCTTGATTTCCGTTGGGACATAATTTCTAGTGTCCCAATGTCGCCTATATGCAACGGAAATTCAACATGAACAAAGATAGTCACACGAAAAAAACGGATCCCCACGATACAGACCTACTAATACTAACGATCGGTACCCCTCATAAATAAGTCCTCGCTCATCTGGACTTGTCCTCCACTCTCTAGCTCCTCCATGAAACTGTAAACGTACATATCCAAAGAAACTAGCTCCTGATGACATGTTGTCAGAACTCTGCGGTTCCTGATGTGAGAAGTAATTCCTCTTCTCCTTCTAATACCATATCTTTCTCAACGTCTTCACCCAATATAAATACAATAAACAGATATACATACAAAGAGGTGAGATCACCTACGCCAAATACCAAAGATAATAGCACGGAGATAATACAAACAACATATTATACCAAAAATATCATATCACGATCACAATTATGCCATCATCATAGTGCAAGAATAATAATTACCATCATGCCACCATCACTTTTTTAAAACACAAAATAATTACACAAACACCATCACATAAATATAGATGCTCGGTTTCATGCATGCGCACGTAGACTCAATGACCTACTCCATGGAGCTAATACTCAAGTCGGAGAAATTGATCGAAAAGATCTGCTAGGTATCTCGTGCCTCAGACCAAGTGCTATAATTATATCTTGCACATCTAGCACATACACGACAGTCTTTTGTCGGATCTCGATTAAGAATAGTGTCTCGGTCCGGATCATCGGTGTGTTAGATCGGTCTAACCACGGTGCGGAAGAGCTACCAACCGCCCATTGCGAGCAACCCGCACCCCGATGCCCCCAAGGTCAACCAGTGACCTACACTACGCATATCGCACCCACTCAAGAGGTGTACGTTTCTCCTAGGCAATTAGCCATATTCAGTCTGTTGGACCATTTTTAATGTATGTGTAATGCACCAAATACCAACCAAAGGTAAATCACATAATTTCTCATTCCAGATTCAGATACTGTTTTTCGTTCGTAAAATGGATTAATGCCAATTACAGGCAAACTTCTCAATTTCTTGTACAGTATTTATATACTACTTTTAATTGTAAGATTTACTGTATATTTAACAGTTAAATCACATTACTGTGTTTTTCTCATTCGCAAAATATTTTCGTTACGTTAATAATTTGTAACATTTTCTGTTACGTTTAAAAATTGCGAAACTATTTTCTACTGTATTCTAAATTGCATAAAAAAATAATCTTTTATTTTTAAATCGCATAGCAATGTTTCCACAACATTTTGATCGTGTAAAATATTTAAACGCGCTTATAAATCGCGTAGAAATATTTTAACGTTTTTCAAATCGCGTAACTTAAAAATTACGTTTTTGAGTTACGTAAATCGTTTTTCACCATTTTTACCCTTCATAAAATATTCCTTAACTTTAAAAATATTATTTTGAACATTTCTTATAAAAATATAATTTCTTACATTATTCTCTTCCTATTCTTAATTAAAAATCCTTTCCGTACTATATTTTCTCAAAATCACTTTTTATTGATTTAATCTTACCAAATCTTATTTAATTGATTTAATTATTATTTCAAATTTTAAATTTCCTAACATTTTCCAAAATCAAATATTTAAATTTTACGTTAGTAATTTTAATTTACAAACGTTTTCTTTTATATTTCTAAATCACTTCTAAAAATTAATTCTCCTTAAAATAATTTAAAGTTCAACCTATAAATCCCTTTTTCTTTTATTTATGAAAATTCCACTTGACAACACTTTAATTCTTTTCCAAAATCCTTATTTGAAAATTCTTATATTTTATAACATCAAAACATTTTTTTTTAAATTATCAAAACCTTATAGATGGCCATTGGAACCATGAAATATTTTTCTTCTAACTTAAACAAATTTCATTCTTATTTCTACACAAAATAACTTCATGAAAATACTACTTAAAACCGTGTACACTTTTTTTTATAAAACAAACCCTCTTGTTTATTTTCTTTACTTCTCAAATCATCCAATTTTATCATTTATGAAAATATCATTTTTGTGAACACTAATTTAATTAGTGTCTTGGCTGAAATTTATTTTAGTTCAAGGACTAAAAATCAACTTCATTGTTCTTGAAAATTTTTAATAAAAACCCTAGTCTTGGAAGCTCAAAACCGTGACCTCCTCCATGGCCTTTGGAGCCAAAATTTTGCTTATTTCAACATACATCCATCATAATATATTCAACATATATCATCATGCATATCATAAGCTTACCATATAAGCAATTAAAAATTTTACTAAGCATGCAAACACAAGTAAATCATGCAAAATATATCAAGCATAAGCAAAAATAATTAAAGCACATAACACACACACAAATTATTACATGACCATGGATAGGAATCCTCACATGGATTCACCATCCATCAAATATAAAAACCATCCCTCACCACCATGCTTGGTTGGTGAGATGAATCTCCCTCTTACCTCTTGAAGAACCACCAAAGAGCTTGTTGCTTTGTCTTTGGAGCAAGATCTCCACCAATACAAGTTCTTAAACATGAAACAAATACAAGAAAATTAGTATATCAAGCTTGAATAAGAAGAACCATGGATCAAACATGGTTTAGAACATGAAAAAGAAAAGAATAAATGAAGTTTTCTTACACTTCACCAACAAAAGCTCTAGAACTTGATCTTAGTAAAAGTCCTTCAAGATGGAAGAATTAGAACTTGGTGTGAACTACAAAGGTTCTTAGAATGATGAAAGGATTCAAGAAACTAGGTTGTATGAAATTAAAAAGTGATGGAAGAGAGTTGGAGACTTGGCCGAATGGTGTGTTTTTGGGAGAGAAATGGAGTTTGCTTTGGTTTGGTCTTGAAACTTAAGTGGAAGAATGAAGAAATGATATTATGAAATATAGAAATGAGTGTTTTTAGTCTTCAAAGAAGTGCATTGCCGTAGCATGCCATTAGAGAGAAGAAAAAGTGAAGTTTGAAAAACATATGCATTGATGATCAATAGGAAATTGTCTTAACACTTGGCAATTTTCTTAACCTTTTCTTTTTTTCTTTTGGCCTAAAAAGCCTATTCTAATCTTGTCTCCTTCCTTCATCCTTGCTTCTTCAACCGTGCCCCCCTCTTCATGCATGCAAAAATATGACAATTTGATAGCCATTTTGTTTTTAGTCATTTTAGATATTAATTTAAAACATTATAGGTAAAATAGGTATTAATTAAAAGCATTATAGGTAGAAGACTTATTATGGACCATTGGATCTTCTCTCTTTAAACCCCATCCCTTAGATGTGTCTCCAAAAATGAAAGGGCAAGATTACACCTTCAAACTTTACATCCAAGGGTCCAAAATGGTTGTAATCATTTTTGATGACCAATTCTCCACCATTGATCTAAATCCAAATCCAATGGTCATTAATGATCCATCTCCACCATTGATTAATTTTACATCCAAGGGTTGATAATGGTCATAGCCATTTAGAAGATTAAATCTCTACCCTTGATTTAATTTCAATCCAACGGTTATAATTGATCCTATTTACTTTTAAGATCAAATCTCCACCGTTAATTAAATCAAGATTAAATTTCTAACTGTAATTAAATTAATAGTGGATATCCAAACCACTAATGTTATCTTAATAATATTTTAATAATATAGAATTTTATTTTTATCCATTATAATCTCACAAAAATATAATTACTTGTATTTTTATCGTCTCGATAATTAAATACGAGACAAAATACGATAAAAAGAAATTTTCTAAAATCGTTTCCTGGATTCGGGTTTAGTAAGATCTCTGCTCTGCCTAAAAACAAGTACAAATTTTTCTATACGTAGAAAAAATTTTTCATTTTGCGGGACCCACCAGGCCCACGTATAGCCACTTGGGCCCACATACACCTCGTGGGGCCCACAAACAGATAAAAATTCCAAAATCACACATAAAATCACAAAAATTACAAAACTCACAAATATCATATCGATTACGTAAATTAATTAAGACTAAACAGTAAAAATTAATTTACGTAGATTTTTCCTACCGAAAATTATTATTTTCTTGACACGAGCAAATTACTCAAAATGATCAAATATGCAGACAAAATATTCAAAATAGTTTTACAGCACACAGAAATCACTAAAAAGTAGATTTCTGTTAACGGTCAAAATTACTGTTTAACACATAAAAAGTTTGGGGTGTTACAGTATCTGCTTGATCTCTCTATTGGAAACCTCGGCTTGTCCATTGGTTTGGGGGTGGTAAGGTGTAGAAACCCTGTGCAAGACCCTATACTTTTTCATCAAAGCCTCCATGCTCCGATTGCAGAAATGCGAACCCTGATCACTAATGATAGCCCTTGGGACTCTAAACCTGCAGAAAATATGTGATCTAACAAAATCGACAACAACCTTGGAGTCATCAGTCCGAGTGGCTCTCGCCTCCATCCACTTGGAGACATAATCAACATCCAGCAAAATGTAAACAAAGCCAAAAGAAATAGGAAAGGGTCCCATAAAATGAATACCCCAGACATCAAAAATATCACAAAATAGTAAAGGTTGTTGGGGTATTTCATTCTTGCAAGAAATATTACCGGTTCTCTAGCACTGTTCACAAGACTTACAAAACACATGCATCATGGAATAAAGTGGGCCAATATAAACTAGAGTCCAAAACTTTCCTAGCTGTACGAGTAGATCCAAAATGGCCACCATATGCAAATGTATGACAAAAGCTAAGAACATAATCAAACTCATGATCAGGGATGCATCTCCTAATTAATTGGTCACTACAAAATCTCCAAAAATAAGGATCATCCCACACATAATACTTAGACTTACTCTTCAACTTATCAATCTGAGCCCTAGTAAAACATGCAAGGAAAACACTAGCAACTAGGAAATTGACCATATCCGCAAACCAAGGAGAAATGACCTTGCCTTGCACCTGTAAAAGTTGCTCATCAGAAAATGAATCATCAATGGGAAGGGGATTCGAGGCTCTCTCAATTTTGCTCAAGTGATCAGCTACTAGGTTCTCTGCTCCACTCTTATCTCGAATCTCAACATCAAATTCCTGGAGGAGCAGCATCCACCGAATCAATCGTGGCTTAGCCTCAGGCTTCTTCAAAAGAAATTTCAAAGCTGCATGATAAAAAATACCATAACCTTAGAACCAAGCAAATAAGATCAAAACTTATCCAATGCAAACATAATTGCCAAAAGTTCTTTTTCTGTGGTTGTGTAATTTGCTTGAGCAGCATCCAAAGTGTGTGAAGCATAGTAGATCACATGGGAAGCTCTGCCCACTCTCTGTGCCAAGACCGCTCCTACAGCATAGTTAGATGCATCACACATAAACTCGAATGGGAGTATCTAATCAGGTGGCTGAATGACAGGGGTACTGGTTAAAGCTCGCTTCAAGTGATCAAAGGCCTGCATGCATTTCTGGTCAAACAAGAACTCCACATCTTTCTGCAGCAAGTTGGATAGCGGAGGGGCTATGTGACTGATAAAGTGCCTGTAGAAACCCACATATCCAAGAAAAAAATGAACTTCCTAGACGCAAGTGGGGTAAGATAAGTAGGTAATCACATCTATTTTTGCAGGGTCAATAGCAATACTTTCACTAGACACTACATGACCGAAAATTATACCCTGTTCTACCATGAAGTGACATTTCTCAAAATTCAGGACAAGGTTAGTTTCAATGCATCGATGTAGTACTCTAGACAAACTATCCAAACAAGAATCAAAAGAAGAACCATAGACAGTGAAATCATCCCTAAACACCTCCATGCACTCCTTTAGAAAGTTAGAGAAAATACTTACCATGCATCGCTGGAAGGTACCAGGGGCATTGCAGAGGCCGAAAGGCATCCACCTGTAAGCAAAGGTGCCGAAGGGCGGGTAAATGTGGTCTTCTCTCAGTCCTTAAGTGCAATGTGAATCTGAAAGTATCTAGTGTATCCATCCAAGAAGCAATAATGGGATTTCCCAGCCAAACGATCCAGCATCTGATCAATGAAGGGCAAAAGGTAGTGGTCTTTTCGAGTGGCCTGGTTGAGCCACCTATAATCAATGCAGACTCGCCAACTATTCTGCACTCTGGTAGGGATCAGCTCATTCTTTTGGTTGGCCATAACCGTCACGCTAGACTTCATAGGGACGACCTGTACAGGACTCACCCAAGTGCTATCAGAGATAGGGTAAATAATGCCAGCTTGCATTAGCTTGGTAACCTCTTTCTTTACCACATCCAAAATCAGAGGGTTCAGTTTCCTCTGGGGTTAGCGCACTGATTTAACTCCATCTTCAAGGAAAATTTTGTGCATGCAAGTGGAAGGGCTAATGCCAGGAATATCCGCCAGTGTCCATCCGATGACCCTCTTATTTTCTCTCAAAACTTGCAGCAATCTCACCTCCTATTTAGCAAGGAGGTGCTTGGCTATAATCACCAGAAGCTGCTCATCATCCCCCAAATATACATAGGTCAGATGCTCAGGCAAAGGCTTAAGATCATAGGTGGGTGGTTTTTGGATGGAAAGTATTAAACTATTTGTAGAAACTTCCAAAATAGCAAGATCATGTCTCATAGGGGATGGTAATGTAGAACATGCAGAGTTATTATTTTTAGAACAACCAGAATTACCAAATTTGGAACAACCTTAGAAAATAAAATCAGGGACAACAATAGCAGCAGATGATTTATCACAAACAAAAACTAAATAAGAAACAGCAAGGATCTCAATTTTATCAAAACAAGCAAATATAGAAACATCAAGATCAGTATATGGATCAAAATAGACAGCAGAAGCACATGCAGAAACAAAAGTAACAAGATCAGAAGTAGAAGCAGAAAATTCAAATTTATCAAAATCAGCAAAATCAAGAATAGTAGAATTATAAACAGCAGAAATATCAACATCAGAATTATCAATAGCAAAAATAGCAGAAATATCAACAGCAAAAATAGTAGAATCATGTACAGCAAAATTACAAACAACAAAATTACAAATAACAAAATTATCAATAACAGAATTATCAACAACAAATTGTAAATAGCAAAATTACAAATAGCAAAAATATCAATAGTAGAAATATCAACAGCAAAAATATCATCAGCAGAATTACAAATAGCAAAATTGTAAATAACAATTATTAACAGTAAAATTACAAATAGCAGAATTATGAACAAGAGAAACATCAACAACAGAAATATCAATAGCAGAATTATCAATAGCAAAAATAGTAGAATTATTAACAGTAGAATTGCAAATAGCAGAATTATGAACAACAGAAACATCAACAGTAGAAATATCAACAGCAAAAATATCATTAGCAAAATTACAAACAACAAAATTATAAATAGCAGAATTATGAATAGTAGAAATAGCAAAAATATCAACAGAAAAATTATCAACAGCAAAATTACAAACGGCAGAATTATGTATTTTAGAAACAGGAACACCATCTAGAAATCCCACAATCTCAGGAAAATCAGCAAGCATGTCAAAATGCACATCATTAACTAACATATCAATGACATCTAAAAGAAAGACAGAATGCTCTTCTAATGGATGTTTCATGGCATCAAAGATATTGAATTGAACAATTTTATCTCCAAATTCCATGGAAAGGGTACCAACATGCACATCAATCTTAGTCTTAGCAGTTTTCAAGAAAGGTCTACCTAAAACTAATGGTGGTTGGCTAGATACAAATTCATCTTCCATATTCAGAATGTAAAAATTTGTTGGAAAGATTAGCTCATTTACCTTTACCAAAACATCCTCAAGCACTCCAACTGGATGAGTGGTGCTCTGATTTGCTAGCTGAATGATGATTCTAGTGGGTTTCAACTCTCCAATGTGCAGGGATTCAAAAACTGATTTGGGCATGACATTAATGGAGGCTCCCAAATCCAACATTGCATGAGTGAAGTGCTGGCTACAGATGACGCAAGGAATGGTGAATGTTCCAGGATCCTTGTATTTCTGTGGCATACTTGGATGAATCATTGCAGACACATTTCTGCCTATACTAATCTTCTCTGTCTTGTGAGTGCACAACTCCTTGAGAAATTTAACATACTTTGGAATCTATTTGATTGCATCTAGGAGGGGGATATTGATTTCCACCTTCCTAAATGTCTCAAGGACTTCTCTTTCCATGTCAGATTGTATTGCTTGCTTGGACTGTGTGACTCTATTTGGGAAGGGTAGAGAAATAGCCAAATCTGATTTTTCTGCACAATTCTTTTGTGCCACAGATTTTTGGTCTGAGCCACTTATTTTCTGCTCAGGGTGCTGTTGCTCATGTTGTGGAACTGGATGCTGAACTGATTTTTGCTCAGATTGCATCTCGGTTTGCACCTCAGGTTGCATAGGACCATCAACTTCTCTGCCACTTCTCAAGGTAATGGCACTTACATTGCCTCTTGGGTTATTGATCTGTTAATTATTTCCATATCTTAAGTGTCATATGTTTGATCTAATTGGACTTCATGTGTGTTTAATTATTAACTTTTAGCTAAGTTTCTGGATATGAAGTTTAATCGAATCTTTATTATGAAATTGTGCTTAAGTGTGTTTATAAGCACTCATGATTACATTGTGTTTTTCAAGAGATCAATATTATCCCTAGGAGCGAAGAAAGAAAAGTATCTGTGAAGAATCAAAGCATAATTTGAAGAAAGCAAGTGACAGGGCCGGTGTCATCTGACAAGGGGTAGGCCGTGTGAAATGACACGGCCCGTGTCATTTGACAAGGGGTAGGTCGTGTCCACCTCTAACTTGCAATTCACTTGAATTTGTGTTCACAGAACCTGACAGGGGGTAGGCTATGTGAAATGACACGGCCCGTGTCATCTGACAGGGGATAGGCCGTGCCATCGAATCAAAAAGCCAGATACAAATTCTGATGCAAAATTAGGTCTCCAAAGTTATAAATAGGATTGCTTGGGGCTTCAAAAGGGGAGTCTGGACTGGGAAACTGTCAAGAGGCTGAAGAGGAGACCAAGAACAAGGGAAAAAGAAATTGGATCGAAGATTGGAGTCTTGGGTTCGACCAATCGGAGATCAATCATCCCTAACCTTTGGAAACTAGTTTGATCTTTAGTTTTCTTCTGCACTTCTATTCTTGACAATGTTTTTCTTCTATTATTCTTTTGGTTTTGAATTTGTCATGTGTGGCTAGTTTTCTTATATGGTTAAGGGAAGATGAAACCCTAGTTTTGATTATGTGATTCTTGCATATTTCTTTATATCAATGCAATTATGTTTTTATTCATATGTTTCTGTTTTTAATTTGGTATAAAGGTTTTTATACTCTTTGCCAATTTCAAAAGTAGTAAAACTAGGATTACTATGCGCAGTTGCGGTGGTAGGACTAGTGACACACATGATCTAAGTAATTTAATCGCGGTGTGTGATTGGTTTTCTAAATCTTAATGCAATCAATAGGTAGGTGTAAGAGCGATTTTTTTACAAATAACTATTGATTAAGGATTGATTTGAGCGGTTGCTGAATTAACCAAAACTTAAGAAAAATAAGGAATTAATCTCACAATTTTTTGCCCGTGAGCGCAGTATACATAAAAAATTTTAGTCATTTTCACTCTCTACATAAAAACATAATTGATCATGTTAGTATAAAGGATATGTGGGCTAGCATAATCATATAAATCTAGTGGTGGATTCCATCTCTTAACCATTGTCTTTTAATTGATTTTCCAAATCGTATTTACTGTTTTTGTTTCAGATTCAATTTCTATTTTTAATTCTGACAAACAAAACCCTCGTTTTATTGTTTACTGTTTTTAAGTGTTTAAAGTAGGAATCAATTTATAGTGTTAATTGAATTAGTTCTCTGTGGATCGACCCTTGCTAACTACAACTGGTTGCAAGGTTTTTATTTTTGGTGGAACTTGGCAATTGATTTTCATTCTAAATTTTAATCACAATCCACACCACACCAAATTTTGACGCCATTGCTGGGGAACTAATTATCCAATTGTGCTATTAATTTGTTTCCTATTTATTTTACTCTGTTTTTGTTTTATTTTTAATTTTTGATTTATTGTTTCTAAGTGTCTTGTAGGTGCTAATGTCCTTCAATCATTGGTGACGCGATTAATGGATATAGGGAAAGCACCAATTCATGCTTGTGGGATTTGCTTATCACCCGGACATATCACTGATATGTGTCCCACTTTCCTAGTAGATACAAATGTAGAGAAAAAGGAAGTAGGAGGATATTATGAACCTTCCAACAACTACAACCCCTACTCCAACATATATAATCCGGGGTGGTGGAATCATCCTAACTTGAGCTATGGAATACAACCCCAAAATCAACCTCCAACTTATGGACCCCCAGGATTTCAGCAGAGGCAAGCACCTTTCCCCCTAAGACCGCAGCAATGTCAAGCACCAAGCTAACCTGAACCTTCAATGGAGGAGCTAATGAGGCAAATGGCCACTAACAACATTCAATTTCAACAAAAAACAAAGGCCTCAATTAACAACCTGCAAAACCTAATAGGGCAGTTAACCACAGAATTAAGCAAGGTGCAAAGCTTATTTTCTAAAGAATTTCCCTCACCACCGGAAGTGAATGTGGACGAAAATGCTAGTGATATCATATCGCGAAGTGAGAAGTTGTTAGGTGAACCTACTTCTCCTCCACAAGCCACTAAAGAGAAAGACCAAGAGACTAAAGAGGTAAATGAGGAAGGGCAAAACTTTAAGGCCCCCAAGGTAAGTATTCTTGAACCCCTTCCTATTATAGTGGAGGAAAGTTATGATGAGTTATGTGATGAATTTCCTGATTTTATTGGTTTCAATAATTCTATTCATTGCCACTCATGTACTGATTATGACGATAATATGAAATGTGCTATTTGTACTGAGATTTCTGCATACTTGGAAGTTGATGATTCTGTTTATGCAGCAGCTAAGAGTTTTGAAGGATCCATCAACAATGTTCTTGACACAGCTGCAGAATCTAAGACCAAAAAGGAGGTGGAATTGCAGGCCACTAAAGAATTTTCAAAGGGGGGAGAAGAGCACAGGATGGCAGTCATTACTGTTGATTTTGTTTTTGGACCTTGGTCCAACATAAACAATGATGCAAATGAATTTGATAAAGTACACATATGGCATTACAGTGGTGAAGTAAAGGGAATTAAGGAGGATCAATGGGACCCCAATGGAAGCTCTCATGTAACTTCAAGCATAAGTTGGTCATTACATTTCAAGCAATAGGACCCTGGTGGAAGTCTCCTCATTTGATAAGGATGTTTCTTCTCTTTTTCTTCTATTTTACTTGTCCTATATTAATTGATGATTATTTTTTTTTTAAGTTTTACATTGAGGACAATGTAGAATTTAAGTGTGGGGGAGGAGTTTACATTCTATTTTCTATTTTAATTTTTTTTGTTTTCTGCATTTTAATTCTGTTTTTGTTTTTAAATTCAGTTTTTCTGTTTTTGAAAAAAAATTGTTTTTATTTGATTTCCAATGATGTTTTGGGATTTGTGAAGCTTATGAGTTTGAAGCAATTGAAGTTCAAGGGCATGTTTTATAAATTTCTTTTTCTGTCTTGAATTTGACATGCTGGGCTTTGGATATTTGATTGGTGAATTGAGATTGATAGATGCATACCTTGTGAGATTTTGAGCCTATTGATAGATGAATTTAGCATTTATGCCATTCTCCTTTTTCTTGTGTGATTTTCACTCATGTGATTTGATCACTCTAGAACTTGCTTTGATTCTTTTTGAGGTTACATTTTCACTTGCAAGCATGAACATGATTGGGGCCTTCTTTCTTAAGTAACTACTTTGGCCAAATAGCTAACCTTGTATTATTTTCCTTTGATTAACCCCTTGAGCCTATTTGTCATTCTTTGTCTTAGCTCATTATATGTCTTATGTGAAAAACTATGATTTTACTTTACCTTAAGGAATGGGGGAATATTGGTTCATTTTCATTGGAGGAGCTCTTTTGCTTATGGGCAATGTATAGTACAAGTGTGGGGGTTGTGCAAATTGATGTGCAATATGCAAAGTGATGGTTGAAAAAAAAATGCAAAGAAAAAGAATAAATACAAGAAAGGTTGTAAAAGAAAAGAAAGAAAAAGGAAAGGAATATGTAAAGAGAATGTGCATTATATAGAATTAGAGGAAAAATTTCATGCTTGTTACTTGTCAATTGAGTTCCTCCCCAATGTTCTTTTATTCTCTTGGGTACTTATCTTGCCATATCCTTACTATTTCTTTCCCTTACCTTGGCCCCATTACAACCTTGAATAAAGTCCTCTTGATTTTTATATGCATGTGTTTGAGTAGTGGAGAAGTAGAAGATCAGCAATGTAACGCCCCAATTTTTAGAAAATATTCTGAATGTAATGTTTGCTGTTTTTCATACTTTTGTGTGAATGACCATTGTGTCCCTATTTTACTGTTCTCGATTTCTGTATGAAAACAATTACGATATACTGAAATTTTATTTGATCGTTTTACGTAATTTGCTTGAGACGGTAAAATAAAAAAATTTTTCTCGAACTCTTGTTTTAATTTTTCTCGAAAGATATACAGCTATATAATACTGCTGGATATTTTATTTGAACGTTTTGGACGATTACCTACGTTGTGGGAAAAAAATAGAAAAATGACCGTTACGTCCCGAACGTACTGTTTTTGCTGTTTTTGCTATTTTTAGTTGTTTTCTTCTTGATTTAATGTCCGATAATACTGTCTGTGATTTTATATGGACTTTTTGGGTGATTTGCTCGAGGCGGAAAAATAATATTTTCCAGGCCGGGAAAATCTTATTTTATTATTTAGAATTGGGGGATCTTACTTAACCCGATTCTGAATGAGACAAAAATAATCTTTTAATTTTTAGGATTTAATCATCAAATAAAATAATTTTATATTATTATAATATTATTTTATTAGTTAGTATAATTTAGTGACAATGGACAGAAATATTTTGGGGACCCACAATTAATTGAATATGGTTAGATCGGTAGCTTAATTAATCACCGTTAACGATGAACTTTCCAGCAGTTGACTCGGCTAGTGACTCAAAGAGAGAATTAAATGACAAGGTGACTAGGGTTGTGAGTCACCAAGAGCCAACCAATAGGAAATAAGCTTGCTCACCAAGGCTTGATATTGACCATTGATGCATCCAAAGGCTTGGATGAAGCCAAGCAAATGGTCCACCTTGCACCCCACTTGATGGCTACGGCCAAGAGGTCTTGGATGACCAAAATAACACTTCATCTTCATCACTTTTCTCTCTTCTCTCTCTTCCAAAAACCCTAGCCACCATTATTGTTCTTTTCTCCTACCATTCGGCCAAGTCATAAACTACACCATCCAACCATCCAAAAATTTTTCTAACCAAGTTTTCTTAACCTAAACACTATTCTAAGAACCTTTCTAGTTGGGAGTTTCTTCAAAATCTTCCATTTAGGGCTTGGAAACCAACCTTGAAAATTTTACCTAGAAGGTGAAATATCATGTTTTTCCTTTCTCTCTTCTTTTTCAAAGTTCTAAGCCATGATTTCTCCATGATTTAGCTTCTTTTTCATGGTTAGTAACATGTAAATTTTGTTTGAGATTTCTAGGTATTTTTGAAGGTGAAAACCGAACCCTAGGAGGTGTGAAAGCATATCATTTGTCTTCATTTAAGGTAAGAGGAAGACAATTCTTATCATCCCTTGGTGGTGGTAAGAAGATGGAATGACTTGTAATGTTTGAAGAATCCATAAGGATTCGGTGGTGTTGTCTTTGTTTGGTGTGTATGTGTTAATTTTTATGTTTGCTAGTAGTTTATGTGGTATTTGTTAATAGCTTATTTGTTTGGTGATTGTAATAATTTTGCATGTCTATTAGCTTTTGATTGCATGTCTATTAGCTTTTGATTGCATGTCTATAAGCTTTAATTTAGGTTTAGGTGTTAGAAAATATATTGCATGTGTTAGAAAATACAATGCATGTGTTAGAATTGTATGATAATGTATAGGATGTGAATAACATGTTCAAAAATTGCATGAGTGTTCCAAAGAGCACAATCCACAAGCTCACGGCAATGACAAATTGTGAGGACCAAAATGTTCTCTTAATTTTTCTAAAGTGTAACTTAATTAACCTAGGAGAATTAAGAAGGTTTCAAATTAGTTTGATCAAAGAAAATGAATTTAGAAATCAAATGGTAAAGACTTAGCATTTTGGGCCAACATGCCTAAAGGATTAAATTGATTCTTGCTAACTATTTTCTAATATGATTTAATGAACTTAGACAATATAATACATTTGATATGATTTGAAAGGTGAAAGACATTTTAGAAATCAAATGAAAGGGTTTTACGAAATTTGGCCAACATGCCACTATAGGTAATCATGATTTCTAAAACTTGATTCCAAACCTTTTTCAATCAAAAAGAGACAATACAAGTTAAGAAGAAATTTTCTATAATGGTTTTTGAAGAAACAAATTGAGTAGAATTAAGCTTAAAGGATTAAAACTAATAATTTTATCATTAGGAAGTAAAATACAAGAAATTTTGAGAAATTTTCTAACATATAGCTCACTTTAGGTTTTGAACATGTTAGAGATTTCAAAGAGAATTAAATGATATGGTTAAAAAAATTAGGTAAATGGAATTTTTATGGAAAAATTTAGTAAACCATTATTATGATTTTTAAACAAAATACATGTCAATTTTTAGTAAAAATGAACCAATAAGATAGCAAAAATATTCAAAAGGCAAAGATGCGGTATGAAAAATTATTCTACGTAGTTTAAATGTACTAAGTACTATTTCTTTTGTTTAAACAGTAATTTTAAAGGCATTCGAATAAGAAAATGATTTGAAAATCCTACGCGATTGAGAAAACGTATTAAAAATGCTACGCGATTTTAAAAACAGAAAAATATCTTTACCCGATTTTTAAACGTTTGTAAAAACGACGAATTATGAAAACGCGATAAAATTTCTACGCGATTGACCGTTACTATATTTATTTTATCTTTGTCGGGAAAATGTAAACCCGTCAGATTATTTTTGAGGATCTTTCATTTGTCGGGAAAATGTGAACCCGTCTGATTATTTTTTGAGAATCTTTATTTGTCGGGAAAATGTGAACCCGTCTGATTATTTTGAGGATCTTTATTTGTCGGGAAAATGTGAACCCGTACAGTGCTTTTGAGAGTTTATCTGCTTGTCGGAAAAATGTGAACCCGTACATGGGCTTTCTATTTATGTGTGCCAAGTTTTTGGTGGATTGGTTGACGCAGACGAATCACATCGTATTGTCGATGCGATAAACGTAGTGTGGTTCATTGTTCTAATGAACTTGGAGACTTTAGTGTACGGGATCCCACATGTGGACAAGCAGTTGGTAGCTCCGTGGGCCGTGGTAAACCGATAGCACACTATGGTACTCAACACGCACTATATTTAATCGAGATTTGTGAAATCTAGTAGTACATTTGCTGTAGTGCCACAACGTGAGACCGTGAACTACACCACGCCCGGATGATGGATTCTGTGTCGTGGGGCTATAGACGCAACGTGTGACCGCGCAATAGTTGGTTGGGCAGCCGTGGTACTAATAGATTTTACGAGTCATTCCGCTCTCGATACTTGTGTTTTCTTTAGCTCCATGGAGTAGGGTTTTGTCATATTGGTATTTATCTCTATGTTTATTTATTTCCATCGTATCTATTTTTTGTTTATCTATATTTTATTTGTTTATTTTAATCTAGTTCTTGTTACTATATTTGGTTATTATATCTTATCTGTTTATTCTTATCTTCCTTATTTTATCTGTGATGTTTTATCGTGATGTGATATGTTGTTATGATATCTAAATCTTACTCTAATTTGTTATTCTTTCATTATAGTATTTTGTAATGCATGAACTGTATATATGTTGTTTGTCGTCTTCTTATTGGCCATGTTGTGATGATTTTATGTTGTCTTACCTCTTTGTTATATGTATTTTCTGTTTATTTATTTTACGCGGTAAAGACTTCGAGGAAGAGGATCAGCCTATTGAGATCTTGTACCCAGGAGGAGGAAGATCGGCAGGGAGACGACCAGTTTACGATCAAGAACCATCCGATCATCCATACCCTTTGGATTGATTGTGTGGGATGGCGACACCCGAGTTTTGGGGTTCGTAGAGCTAGTATTTCATGGGAGTTCGCTAGCTTGGCATCTACGAGGCGATCGTGAATCTGTGACATATGCAGGACGTGTGACCGTGATTCTACGTCAACGTTTTGATGGAGAGCCTGTCATGACCACAACACTTTTTCTGCATTTAGAGTTACCCTTATCCATTAGGCGTCACTGGGGTGCTGAAAACCCTGAGCCTAGTGAGATAAGCATTGTATCGACTGCGCGATCCCGTTATCGCCGTGTGTCGAGACATCCGAGATATTTATCTCCCGATGATCATTTTCATGCTGAGAGTGATCCATCAGAGGATTAAATAACCATGATGTTTTTTTTGGGCGCGTCAGCGTATGTACCGTATATATTAACTCTTTTATTGCTTTCCTTGCTTGTTTTTGTTTAAATATTTGTAGTCTTAGTTGTGAATTACTTGTACAACTTATAACTTAAATCATATGTATATTATCAGTAATGATGTTTTTTTTTTTATTTCGTATTTCCGTATTATCTTTCTATATCATATTTCTGTTTATCAAGAATTATTTTACAACCCGTAATAGTATGTAATAAATGTTTCACAACTTGGGGTAGATTTTATTTCTATTTCTTTTATTTTCTTTTATGTGTGACATCCTCCAAAGGGGTGTTACAAGCAAGCTTATGGTAGTGCATTTTTCATGAGCTGAATTAAGTGAAATACTTACCTTGTAAACACTTGAGAGATTAAGAGTATATCTTATGAGGATCTATCATTCTTGATTCATGTTTTTTAAATTAAAGATACATTGCTTGTTAGTTTGAGATGTGAAGATTTGTTATCTCTTGAATGTTTTGATCCCTTGAATCTTTTCTTGCTCTTCTTGTTTATAAATTTTTGCCTTTCTTGAATATCATTGGAAATTGAGTCTTTTAAAGTTTTTAGTTTGTTTTTGTTTTTCTTTGTTCCCTAGTTCGGTCTTATGTTTTTCCCAGGAGTACAAAAGGCTAAGTGTGGGGGTATTTGATCTATCAATTATTTCTATATCTTGAGTGTCATATATTTGATCTAATTGGACTTCATATGTGTTTAATTGTTAACTTTTAGCTAAGTTTCTAGATATGAAGTTTAATCGAATCTTTATTATGAAACTGTGCTTAAGTGTGTTTATAAGCACTCATGATTACATTGTGTTTTTCAAGAGATCAATATTATCCATAGGAGCGAAGAAAGAAAAGTATTTGTGAAGAATCAGGGCAGAATTTGAAGAAAGCAAGTGACAGGGCCGGTGTCATCTGACAGGGGGTAGGCCGTGTGAAACGACACGACTCGTGTCATCTGACAAGGGGTAGGCCGTGTCCTCCTCTGACTTGCAATTCACTTGAATTTGTGTTAACAGAACCTAACAGTGGGTAGGCCGTGTGAAATGACACGGCCCATGTCATCTGAAAGGGGATAGGCCGTGTTGTCGAATCAGAAAGTCAGATACGAATTCTGATGCAAAATTAGGTCTCCAAAGTTATAAATAGGATTGCTTGGGGCTTCAAAAGGGGAGTCTGGATTGGGAAACTATCAAGAGGCTGAAGAGGAGACCAAGAACAAGGGAGAAGGAAATTGGATCTAAGATTGGAGTCTCGGGTTCGAGCAATCGGAGATCAATCATCCCTAACCTTTACAAACTAGTTTGATCTTTAGTTTTCTTTTGCACTTCTATTCTTGACAATGTTTTTCTTCTGTTATTCTTTTAGTTTTGAATTTGCCATATGTGGCTAGTTTTCTTATATGGTTAAGGGAAGATGAAACCCTAGTTTTGATTATGTGATTCTTGCATATTTCTTTATATCAATACAATTGTGTTTTTATTCATATGTTTCTGTTCTTAATTTGGTATAAAGGTTTTTATACTCTTTGCCAATTTTAAAAGTGGTAAAACTAGGATTGCTATGTGTGGTTGCAGTGGTAGGACTAGTGAGGCATATGATGTAAGTAATTTAATCCCGATGTGTGATTGGATCTTAGTGTGATTGGTTTTCTAAATCTTAATGCAATCAATAGGTAGGCGTAAGAGCGGTTGCTTTACAAATAACTATTGATTAGGGATTGATTTGAGCAGTTGCTGAATTAACCAAAACTTAAGGAAAATAGGGAATTAATCTCACAATCACATAAAAACATAATTGATCATGTTAGTATAAAGGATATATAGGCTAGCATAATCATATAAATCTAGTGGTGGATTCCATCTCTTAACCATTGTCTTTTAATTGATTTTCCAAATCATATTTACTATTTTTGTTTCGAATTCAATTTCTGTTTTTAATTCTGACAAACAAAACCTCTGTTTTATTGTTTACTGTTTTTGAGTGTTTAAAGTAGAAATCAATTTGTAGTGTTAATTGAATTAATTCTCTATGGATCGACCCTTGCTAACTACAACTGGTTGCAAGGTTTTTATTTTTGGTGGAACTTGGCAACTAATTTTCATTCTAAATTTTAATCACAATCCACACCACAACAGTTATTGACTGTTTGTGAAGGCAATTGGCTTGATCCTTGACTTTTTAGTTCATTAACAGTGGTTGCTAACTTCCCAATCTGAGTTTGCAGGTTCTGAATTGTGGCATTGATATTTTGTTGGAACTGAATGTTGGTTGAAACCATCTGTTTCATCAAGTCTTCCAAGTATGGCTCATCTGGAGTGGCTGCTGGACTAGGTAGCTGGAGGGGCTGCTGCATGGGTGGAAGCACAGGTTGTGCTTGCCTGAATGCAAGTGGTTAGTACTTGTTGGTAGGGCCTGCAGCTTGGTATCTAAACTATTGTTGCTGCTGCTATTGGTGGGGCTACTATTGCTGCCCAGAATTCCCATATTTGAAGTTGGGATGGTCTCTCCAGCCAGGGTTATAAATACTCGAAAATGGATCATATCTGGGCTATTAGGGTTACTGGTATTGGGGTTTACTAGGAAAAATGTCTGCTGCAACAACAAGGTAGGCTTGGTTGCTAGAATTGTCTTCTTGAAAGGTTGGACAAGCATCAGTAGGATGGGATGGACAAGAACAAATTCCATAAGTAGTGGCAGCCATTTGCATAGGTGGTTATTGTGCCATCGCTAGCTGCCTCACCAAAGATGTCAACTCATCCAATCTGTGTTCCATTCTCTGTTGGTCTATATGAGACACTTGAAGCTCATTGACTCCTCTGGTTAAGATGATCATTCGAGTTCCAAACTGCTGAGTGTTGTCTGCCATGTTTGCTATCAAGTCTCTGGCAGCAGCAGGGGTCTTATC
The DNA here is from genome assembly GCA_029884605.1 of Ormosia emarginata. Lineage (NCBI taxonomy): Eukaryota > Viridiplantae > Streptophyta > Magnoliopsida > Fabales > Fabaceae > Ormosia > Ormosia emarginata. The sequence goes on along the minus strand of JAQQTP010000056.1, from coordinate 3,519,057 downwards.
CACCAAAGCCCCTCCATTGGCAGCATCAATCATGCTTCTCTCCATTGGCATCAGTCCCTCATAAAAGTATTGGATCAACAATTGATCACTAATTTGGTAATGTGGACAACTTGAACATAACTTCTTGAACCTCTCCCAGTATTCATGCAAGGTTTCACCAGAAATCTGCCTGATGCCACAAATGTCCTTCCTAATTGTCGCAGCTCTGGAGGCAGGGAAAAATTTCTCTAGAAACAGCCTCCTCATATCATTCTAGGAAGTCAAAGAACCAGGTGAGAGATAGTAAAGCCAGTCCTTGGCTACATCAGCAAGGGAGAAGGGAAATGCCCTCAGCTTGATGTCTTCTTCATGGATGCCTTGAGGTCTCATGGTTGAGCACACAACATAGAATTCCTTAAGATGCTTATAAGGATCCTCACGTGCAAGTCCATGAAACTTAGGCAGCAAATGGATTAGTCCAGACTTTAGCTCAAAGGCAGCTTCAATCTCAAGATAGTGAATGCATAATGGTTGATAAGTAACATCAGGGGCAACAAGCTCTTTAAGAGTCCTATTATACATATTATCAGCCATAGTTACAATATCACTTAAATTCTCAGCTTCAATGACAGATGTAGTGGCAGATTCAGTGATAGATTCAGTATCAGAATGAAATGATGAATCAGTTACTTGACTAAGCCTGCAAGCTCTTATCAATGAATGTAAAGTCCTATCAATTTCAGGATCAAAATCAACCAAATTATTAGAGTCAGACCTAGTCATGCAACCAATCAGGACTAAAAAGTGCCAGAAAGCCAAAATCTAAAAACCATACAAATCTACACTACAAAAATGACTAGAAAAAATAAAAAAACATATCAAATGATTTTTTAAAAATATAAGACCACCACAGAATGAAAACTATGATTTTTAGAAAATTACCATGGAAAGGAAATATTTCAAAAATTGAAAAAGTGGTCTAAACGATGGAATTTGGCGAAACAGAGCATAGCCAGGGTTGCCTAGAAGCAGTGGCCAAAATTCAAGTCATTCTGACTTACTGAAATAATTGTTGAAATTATCATTATATCCCCATTTTTCTCAAAACTCCTATCAGATGATGGAATTTGGCTAAAATCCGAGTGGATGATCCCTAAGAGATCACCTTGCTCATAATGGTGATTTAACTTAGGGGACTAAGTCTCAGCTCAAAACTCCACAGTCAAAATTGAACTAATCTCCTCTGCCTCAGAAAAAAAACAAAAAAATGGGGCAAAAGAGCTAGCAGGGTATGAAACAGTGGTAGGCAGTTACAAACACGTCTAAAATGAATAGATAACACTTACAATGAGGTCTTGCAATGCAATTGGCAATAAGGTCAGCAAAAGGGTGGTTAACAGTAGCAAAAACTAGTGGAACAGTAACTAACCAGCAGAATTGCAATGTAGCAGGTAATTGGATAATTATGTAAGTGTTGCAGCATAATTATCAGTTGTGTGATATTATGCAATGAAGTTATACAAAATCATACCATGCAGAGGAACATAATGTAATGCATAGCAGCAAAATTCAATGCAGCAGTAACCAGAGTAACCAGTAAAATGCGGCAAAAACCAAGAGAATGCAGCAGAATACAGCAAAATAGATCAGAATATACCAGAATGCAGCAACAGTAGTTAAGTCAGAATATACCAGAATGCAGTAGCAGCAGTGGTGCTCAATATGATCAGATTGCATGTCACAGTCCCCGACCACGGTGCCAAAATTCTAACGAGCGCCGAACTCACCAAAATTATAACCAAGTTACGCTTACGGCTTGTAGCATAGGAAGCAACACCGGATCGTCTCTCAAGGATTATAAAATGCAATTTGATCAAGTCAAGTTAAAATGAGGGGGTTAGGCGAGATTAAGAAGCAGAATTAATGAACAGAATTAACAAACAACAAACGAAATTCGAATTAATCAAAATTAAGAAAACAACTAATCCAAGAAAATTGTCCAAACTTGATTTTAATCCATCCTTGATTACTAAAGGTCCATTCAATTATTAATCAAGTTCTTGGTCTTAGACCACATCAAGAAGCCTCTCAATGATCATGGATCTTCTACTAGAAATGCTTCTAGATTTCAATTAATTAAGATTAGACAAGTTAAGCACTCATCAAAACTGAAATTAACTTAAAAGTCAAGATCCAACCAAGTTAAACATTTCATCAAACACCTTCAATGCCTTGTTTAATTTATGAGTTCATCTCTTTGCAGATGGTAATTAAGTAATTAACATATAAAAATTCTAATTAACCAACCAGAATTAACAAAGAGAAGAAGAAGAAGAGAAACTTGATTAATAGATGAACTTAAACATTAAAAATGAAATCTCAAGATTAACAACCAAGCATGTTCAATCTCTTGGATTGATCTAAAGGCTCTACCCCTCCATGAGAAGGGGAGAACTCAGAAAATTAAAAGAAGGAAGAAGAAAACGAAAATTAGAGAGAACGAGGAGGAAGAGAGTTCTAGAGAGAAGAAAGAAAAATGTCAAATGGGAGGTGCCTTAGTTTCTGACTTGTCACCCCCTAAGCTACCCCCTATTTTAGCTTTACATAAATAAAAACCCATTAATTACAAAGTTGGGTCAGTTATGAACATTTGGGTCAAAACCCCATGCAATTTGGAGGTCTATAACTTAAGTTATGACCAAAATAACATCAAAGGTTCTCTAAACTCGTATTCTGACTTCCATGCAAAATTAGGCCCACTAGACATCTGAATGAGACTTCGAGCTCTTCATCAAAGTTGTAAAGCTTCCTTTTAGATTTCCTACAAGGTAAAATTCATGATTATCAGATATCTAGAACTCAAGTTATGTCTAAAATACAAAAACAGTATCAAAGCCCAATAATGCTGGAAAAATTCAATTAGGCCCAAATTGAGCCCAAACTCACAAATCATGACTAAACTCAATCAATTAAGAAAATGGAGAGTGCAGTTGACTAAACATTAAAGTTTATTAATGAATCAAATATGTGATTATCATAAGTCAAATTCAAAATTGAGCTTGTAAGAACCATCTGCATGAAAGAAAAACCTTGCTTTGTAAAAGTGAAAGAAAAAAAAATTAAAAAGAGACAAGCAAAGCAAAAGAAAAGAAAAAGAAAAGTTAAATACAAAAATAAAGCATTGAATGGTTCTTATGAGTTCTGATCTTTCAAAGTCTTTTTAGAAAACCCTGATAATTCAAAGTGAGCTCAAGTCTTGAAATCATATGTGTATGTGTCTCAATGTTTATGTTAAATCCATTCCCTTTGTTCTTTAACTCATACCCTTGGCCTTATATTATAAGTTGATAAAGACCCTTTTGATCTTCAATTATGTGTGTTACATTAGTGGAAAGAGAGTTGAATTATAATCTTGTGGATTCCTTTATGCATGTTCATTTGTATATCCATAAACTCATCTGGGTAAGTCAGAATTGAACAGAAGAAGTTTTATCTGTATGATTTTGGGAAATATGTCTTGAATATAAAAAGAAACTTTGAATGTTAACATGATGAGGATTGTATATGTATGAAACTGAGTGTGAGGCAGGTATGTTCTATAAGGTTTTATGCAATCATCTTACACTAGTTCAACTTGAGTGAAAGTGGAAAGTTCAAAGTCGTTGAGAGTAGGGTAACAAGTTGATCTTTATAAATGTACTTTGTTTTGCTCAAGGACTAGCAAAAATCTAGGTTTGGGGGTGTGATAACTTTATAAATTATAATTATTTGTAACCCATATATGTGCCTTATTAACTGCTTAGTCTCTGTTTTGATACATGTATAGAAGAGTTTAGCTGCATATTCATATAATTCCATTTCGATGTGTTCCATTATGATTATGAGAAAATGTTTCCAATTCTAGGATAGATTGAGTACATTTGCACTGGTTGTTAAATTGATGATTTCTCTATGGCAGGTAAGGTTCCAACCAAGTGAAACTTAGAAGATTTGGACCAGCTTTACAAGAGAAAGCTAAGTGCAAAGATTAGCTTGTCACGCCGCGGCGTGACAAGTGAATGCCGCGGCGTGAGACATTCCCCTATTCAGGCAAAGAGCTATGCATTTTGAATGTCGCAGCGCAATGGAATAAATGCCGCGGCATGGTGACCTAAATTGTATACGTGCTGCGGCATATTAAGTTGAATGTCGTGGCGTGACTTTATTTTCTGAGCTCTATAAATATTGTTGCATTAATTTTCTATAGAGAGTTAGGTTATTTTTATAAAGTTGCGGCCAGGGTTTTATATTTTACACTGATAGGAAGCAAAAGTGACCAAAATTGAAGGCTATCTTCACCTTGGAGGAGGATTGGAGCTTAAAGGATCATCCCATTGAGCTTTCTCTTCTCTTTCCTTCACTTTCCTCTCTTTCCATCTCCATGAACATGATTTATTGTGATATTTTCGTAGGGTTCATGGCTGGTTAAGCTGTTTATAGGGTTTTTCTTTGGATACCCCTATGAATATTGATTAATATTGTAATCCTTTGAGTTTATATACATGACTTGGTTTTGGTTCAATCATACAGTGCTTAATGCTTTGATAGTCTGATCAGCTTTCAATTGATTTGTTAAAATCTAATGAACCTAAACACAGGAATTTGGATTTAAGATCGTATGTATGATTGATGCATGTTCTATTTCATTCAATTAGTTTGGATACGATGATTAGTTAATAAGATAGAAATATACCTATTGGCCACACATAGTAATTAATTGGAAATAAATCTTAATGAGTAGATTTACACTAATTCTCATGAACACGTAGTGAATTAGGTAATGGAAGCATGGTTAATTGATCTAGACATAGGCTTTTAACTAATTTAGATTCCCAAGCTAACTTAACCATTTCATTTATATTGCTCGTTAGGATTACTTATTATCAATGGAAGTATGAGGTGAAAAAGAATTCTCTATTCTCTAATCATCAACTTAATCCAATTTTACAGTTTTTAAGATCTTTTAATTAATTCGCATTCTCTTTCTCAATTTATATGTCCTTGAATAGAAATACTTGAGCTATTGGTTTATATTTAGCACTGGTTTTAACCATTGTCCTCGTGGGAACGATATCTGACTCCTAGCTACACTACAAGTGTGACCTATGCACTTGCGGTAAGCAAAAGAGCGAACAACCACGTAAGTAAGGAATGAGAAAGTGGAAGAAAAATCAAAATGAAGATAAGAATGCAAAGAAAGAGGCGGTGAAGAAGAGAAATAAGAACGATAAATATGAAATCCAACTGGAAATGATGTATCCCTTAGGGATACTCTAATCTTCCATTGATGAATTTTCTAACCTTCATAGGTATTATAAGAAAATTTTAGGATTTCATTAAATTTTCAGTTTTATTTTTTAACAATTATCCTTATACACCATTATCAGTCACTAAGCTTCATTATAACTGCCAAACTACTTCAGTTGATCCTCCAAAATTTACTATAACTCATTCTAACCATTTGTGACCTAAAAATAAAATTTTCATATTTATTTCAATCTCACATTTATTATTATAGTACTATGCTCAAACTAATTCAAGAAGTTACCATAATTAATAAGTAACTTGTACTAGTGTTATTAAGCTTCTAAAACCATGATTGAAGCTATTAGGTTTAGGAGGATGTTATAGATAATACCCAAAGAAGGGGCTAATTAACCTTCTCCCACCATCCAGTGATGTGAGCTAAAACAGACTCATAAAAAAAATGACTCCTATAAAATGCAGCATAATATATGAGCTCCATGTTAGATCCAAATATAATAAAGCAAAGAACAAAATGACATTTGGAGAGAATAGAAAAAAAAAAGGTTGTGAAAGAAGAAGCCAACAAAAATATGTCTAATTACGAATTTTGAAAATAAAGGTAACAGGCTAATCCATAACCAACCGATAAACTTTTCAAATCTCAAATAAAACATAGTTTCACAAGGAATTAATCACAACTAATGCAAAGCTAAACTAAAAGAATCAAATTGAATTACCAACACCGAAATTAGGATGAAGAAACTTCATAAACTGCCTAGTATCATCGTGCTTCTGTGAAGAAACAAATTGAGGATACATATAAATCCACATTCATTCACTTACAGGAAATAGAACAACAAATGATAGAAATTAAGGTAAGAATACCTTAAAAGCTTATATAAATCAACAACAACATATGGATATAAATCAACACTTCACTTAAAATAAAAGCCCCCAAAATCAGTCCCTCCCTAGTTCACCAAACTGTCATAGCCCTAACCAAAAAAAAGGATAGAAAATGCAAAAAAAAAAATGGATATAGTGAAAGCAACATAAAAAATGTAAAAAAATGTAAAGGATCACAAAATCAAATCATTGACTCAATAAGAGATTTATAAAAATTCGGAGAACAATTTGCAAAACATTTTCTGCCAGGCATTTGCTTCCTATCTTTAAGGTAAAATTCCATAATATCGACCATAGTCATGCCTTGTTGGCTCCTCACAGACACCCTCATATTCTTCAAAATCTACAAAAAAAAATTTAAAAAAAATGAAAAATCAGCACATTTCACGAAAGGAAAAACTATAGTAGATAATGGTTTTGAGAGGGACCTCACAGATAGGGATGAAAATCATCTAAGAAAGATTTCTTCTTCCCCTTTCTAGAGATTTCTCAAAAGTGCTTAGGCGTCACAGTAATTCGCTCTCGAAAGTGAATGGGGGGATGAGTTGGGGGATGAAGTGGGTAGGAGTAGGAGAATGAGAGTACGACTATTGATGAGGGTATGAGGATGAGGGTTTGGGATATGCAGATACGAGCTAGGTGAGGAGGGACTTCTGCTGGGATATGAGGATACGAGCTAATGAGAGTTTGGGAGATTTGGTATGAAATTTGGGAGATTCGGGATAAAATTCTTATTTTTAAAACATTTATAATTTATAATTTGTCTTTAATCTCCAAAAAAAATTATAGAAAAAGCAACAAAAAATTGGGAATGAAATAGCGCAAAATTTTTAGTATGCCAAAAGAGTTTGCGATGGATGAGCGAGGATGAAACCCTTACAAAATTTAGCTAGGGGCCACGTCATCGCTAATCCGTTGCTAAAACAAAAAAAAAATTACAACTATGATGAACAAATTGTTCTTTGTAAATTTCATCACTAAATCATGATATTAGCTAGGGATATGATATCCGTCGCAAAATTCGATGCTAAATCATAATTTTCTTGTAGTGATATCTATATTTCTTATAAGTGGTTATGATGGACCAATAATTGCAACAGGTATTACTGCCTATGGTTTGGTGGAATTCTATGTGGGATCATCAGCTAAGTAATAGGAAAAACAATAATCCCCTCCATACTATCATTATCACCGTCATCCTCTCCCTCATCCACCTTTTCAACATCCTCATCATCCTTCTTTTAGTCAACCTTCTCTTCCTCAGTTGTCAATTGTACACCCTCTTTAGAATTGCATCGATGTATGACATAGATATCAACCCACATAGCTATAATACTCAAGATAGTCTTACCCACATTCATAGCATCAAAATCATTTGTCACTTCTACAAGCCCATCAACAAGAAGGAAACTAGGCTTGTAGTAGTATATATTCATTCTACCTTAATATTCTAAGCTTTTAAGGATTAATACCATCTCTTGAAGAAGCCAAATATTCATCTCATAGTCCTTAAGAGTGTATAGCTTGCGCCCAACATATTTTAGGTTCCTACCAGGGAATATGTGTCCCCCATGACTTATGATATATATAAACAATAAACTTGCCAGGTATATTATCTAAAACAAACAATAAACAACAACTAAGGGAATAGTATTAGACATAGACAGAACACCCCTACCATTATAGTCTTCAATAACAGAGCACCAATATTCAAAAAACTCATAACATCACACCATTAACATTACCCACACAAACATCCGAACCTAAGCAATCGAGCACCCCCTAAAACCCATTATAGAACACCAATATCACCCATTATTAGAGCATTGTATAGAAAACCCACATTATTCACCCACCCACACAACACACAAAACTCGTGTCAACTTATTAGCAGAGCAACCTCATTCAATCACAATATTACCAAATGTTAAAAACCTAATCACTATATAATCATCATTTCATCTCACACTAACATTCTTTCAAAAAGAACTCATTTTGAAATCATATTAAAGAAAAAAATGTGGATTTTTTTTTTTAGAAAGGTACAAGAATTAGGGTCCTCATTTTATTGCAATCTTTGTTAGTTACTCATTTGGTTCATCTATTGGTTGTTAGCTTAGTGGCTCTCCACCTTCATTGCCTTTCTCTTGCTTGCCATGGAAGCCAGTCAATATAAAGTCTCCCTCCACCGCACCTCTATTAGATTGCTAGGTTTTGGTTTTGGTTTAAGTAGGGAGTAGGAAATTTAGTAGTTGCAAATGAGCAATGTGGGTTTTTTGGAGGGAAAAGTATTAGGCAAATGTGGAAAAGATTTTTCCATGTAAAAAGTAGGACCATGCCACCTAATAATTCACATAGGATCCATATAGGAGTTTGTTTGTCAGCTAGGACAATAGCTAATGGCATCTTAAATGGAGTCCACCAGTCTTCTGCCTCCCCCATTAACATGTAAGAAGCAAACAAGACTCTCTGCTCATCTGAACCAGCCATAACTGTAAAGATTTTCTTCATCTCTTTCAACCATCCCTCCACCCTAACTAGTTTGTATTCTCCCAAGAAGAATGAAGGGTTATCCTTCCTAAACTCTAAAAGGTCTAGGAAATTTTGGTTCCTTCCCACTTGTACTTCTTGCACTGGTTATACTAGCTATGCAAGAGGTGTTGGCTGTTGAGGTGGATTTGCTTCCATCCTCTCAAGCATCCTAGTAGTAGCAGTAGCCTGCTCCCTTATAGTAGTTGCCATTTCCACAAACGCTCCAGTCATAGTGGCTGGATCTTCATTAGAAGAATTCTTATTTGCCCTAGTTCATCTTAGTGAAGCTGTAGTTTCCTATACATACAGAATAATATATATTGAGTTGATCAGTCTCAATATTCTGTAATAGTGCAACAGTAGCTAATAACATTCATATCTAAGGTTGTCATGCAATTCTATCCATATATCTCACAATGAGACAAGAAAATGCATAACACAAAACAGGAATCACTAAACATGCATAAGCATAGTTAGTCCATACCCCGATGAAACAGGATGAACTGCTCTAATACCATAATATAACATCATAATACTAATACTTTAGTATACCTAGAATATTCAAGCATAAACATTATCAACCACGTCACTTGCTAACTTATAAAGACCATTCTATTTCCATAATAAGCATACAAGTTATTATTGAGAGCCAACGGGGAAAATTAAGTCTTATATATATAAACTTTTTACATTGTATGTACAAACTAAGCCTCAAAAGGGCATACGTACAATACATAAAAAGTTATACAACCTAATACAAATATTACATTATACAGCCATTGGACAAAAACAAATAAAACTAAACTAGTTCATTTGTTTCTTTTTCTTCCCCTTAGAAGAGTCTTGACTGGAGTTATCATAGGAACAACTAACTGGGTGAAAATTCATAATTCTTAGTATCATATATGTAACACCCTAAACTTTTGGGGTATTACCGTTGAGTCCCGAATGTACTGTTTTCTATTTTTCAACTTTAGGATAAATGGCAGTTATGTCTTTTTTGTACTGTTTGTTGTTTTTCTGTATGAATTACTGCTTTATAATACTGTCTGTTATTTTATTTGAAATTTTTGTGTGATTTGCTCTGGGACAAGAAAATAATATTTTTTCGGGCTGGAGAAATCTTATTTTAATTATTCAAAGCTGGGGGATCTTACTAAACCTAATTCTGAATGATACGATTAGTAATCTTTTAATTTTTAGGATTTTACTGTAAAATAAAATAATTTTATATTATTATAATATTATTTTATTAGTGAGTACAAATAAGCGGTAATGAACTCGAAAATGTTTTGCGGGACCCACGTTTAGTAAAAGTTTAATATGATTAGTAGCTTAATTAAGCATCATTAGTGGTGGAACATTCAAGAACATGTGACTAAGCTTAATGACTAGGCTTAATTAGTGACTAAGCTTGATGACAAGGTTAGTGACAAGGCTAGGATTAACCAATGGGAGCTAAGCTTGGTGAGCAAGTCTTAATCCTCAGCCTTGATCAATTCTAAGGCTAGGATGGAGCCAAGCTAATGGACACCTCTTGCCCTTTGAAGTCTACGGCCATTCACTTATTCAAGGCCATTCTTCACTTAATTTTCATGCATTTTCTCTCTTCTCTCTCTTCCAAAAACATAAAACTCCATTGTTGTTTCCTTTGTGAAGCATTCGGCCAAGAACCCTAGTTTACCATCCATCCATCTAAAATTTCTTCTAACCAACTTTTCTAAACCTAAACACAATCCTAAGAATATCTCTAGTTGAGAGTTCTTGCAAAATCCTTCATCTTGGACTTGAAAATCTACTTGGGAGATTTTACCTAGAAGGTGAAACTCTTTGTTTTTCATTTCTAAATTCTTTTTCAAAGTTCTAGGGCATGATTGATCCATGGTTTAAGCTTTCTTTCATGGTTATAACTTGTAGAATTTTTGTTTAAGCTTGATAGGTGTCTTGGAGGGTGAAAATCGAAACCCTAAGGGAGAGTGAAAGAGTGTTTGTCTTCACTTAAGGTAAGAGGAAGACTTAATCTTATCATCCTTGGGTGGTGGTAAGAAGATGAAATTGTTTGTGTTTGTAGAATCCATAAGGATTCATTGGTGTGTTTGATTTAATAGCTTTCCTATTTGTGATTTGTATTAATATGCATGTCTACAAGCTTTAAAAATATTGTATGTGTTAGAAATGCTTGGATAATTAGTAGGATGTAAATAATATGCTAAGGTTTGCATGAGTGTTCCAAAGAACACACTACCAAGGCTCACGGCCTCAACTAAAAAGGAGAACCAAAATGTTCTCAACAATTTTCTAAAAGAGTGATTTAATTGACTTAGGAAAAATAACAAGATGCAACATGATTTAGAAGAAGAAAAATGATCCAAAGATCAAATATTAAAGTTTTGACAAATTCGGCCAACATGCCTAAGTTGAATCTTTTGATTCCTAAAATTATTTTTCAACAAAGGTTAGGTAATGATGCTAAAAGGAATTTTATTACAATGAGTTGTAAGGAATAAAAATGATTAGAGTAAGTTTAAGGAGTTAAAACTAGTCATTTCAATAGTTAAAAAGAAATACAGTAGCTTTTGTAAAATTTCTAACATATAGCATGTTAGTGATTTTCATAAAGTTAAGTTATACGGTTAAAAATTAAGTAAAAGGAATTTTTTTCAGAAAAATTAGGAAACCATTATTATAAGTTTCTAAACAAAAATACTGTCAATTTTTAGTAAAAACGGATAAATAAGATAGAAAAGATGTCCAAATGACAGTATACGGTATGAAAAATTATTCTACGTAGTTCAAAAGTACTAAATATTATTTCTGGTTATTTAAACAGTAATTTTTAAGGAATTCAGATAAGAAAATGATTTAAAAATCTTACGTGATTGAGAAAACATTTGAAAAATAGTAAACAGCAAAATATATTTACGCGATTTAAAAACGTTTGTAAAAGCGATGAGATTTTGAAAACGTGATAAAATTTCTACGCGATTGACAAAAACAGCAAGTTTTTACTGTCGGACCAAAGTGGTGGACCCAGACAGATGGTGAAACAGTATTGCCAGGTGGGTGCGTACTGTATATATATGCGATTTGCCAGTGAGGGCATTTTTGTAATTTTTTCCAGTGAGGGCATATGGTGAAATAGTATTGCCATGTGGGTGCGTACTGTATGTATATGCGATTTGCCAGTGAGGGCATTATCGTAATTTCTGCCAGTGAGGGCATATCTGGAATTTTTTATCATGCATCGAGTCATGCCAGTTTTGGTGGATTGATTAACGTGGTGAATAACATCGTGTTGTCGGTGTGATAAGATTAGTGTTGTTCAAATTTGAATGGACTTGGAGACATTAGTGTGCATAATCCCATATGTGGACAGTTGGTCGCTCCTCTGGGTCGTGGTAACTGGTAACACACTAATGGACTCGACACACACTATACTTAATCAAGATCTTGTGAAATCTATTAGTGCAAGCCTGTAGTGACACGACGTATGACAGTGTGCTACACCATTATGCTATTTCAGTAGGCTATAGACGCAACGTGTGACAGCGCAATAGTTATGGGCAGTCGACGGTACTAATAGATTTTGCGGGTCGTTCACTCTAATATCTGTATTTTTTTTAGCTCCATGGAGTAGGGTTGTGTCACATCTCATATAATTATGATTTATACATTTTAAGGTTTTTATTTACTCTATTTTATCTATTTGTATTATTTTATTTATCTGTACCATTATTTATCTAGATTATTTTGTCTATCTGTACCACTATATGTTGTTACATTTCGTTCTGTGTTACATTACATCTGAGTTATCTTGTATTTCGTTTATGTTATTATAGTATGCTATATTATATGAATTGTTATACATGTTGTATTGTCGTTTTCTTATTTACCATGTTTGTGGTGATATAGGTTATCTTACCTCTTTCTTGTATGTGTTATTTGTATATTTTGAATTATGTGTTAAAGAGTTTGGGGAAGAGGAACAGCATCTTGAGTGTGAGTATCCTGAGGAGGAGGAAGATCAGCATGCCGAAGATCAGTTCTACGATCAAGAACCATCCGATCATCCATATCCTTTGGATTGATTGTGTGGATATGACGCTACCAGGTTTCTTTGGGTTTGTGCAACTGGAGTTCCATGGAGGCTCCGAAGCCTGGCGTCTGCGAAAGGATCATGATTCGGTGGCGTACGTAGGGCGTCTGACGGTAACCATACGTACTGAGTTTAATGGAGTGCCGATCTTTTCTACTTTGCTGTATTTACATGTGGAGTTGCCGCTATCTCTTAGGCATCACTGGGGCGGTATGTTTGATGCGCCTAGTGAGATTAGTAGCGTGTCGACTGCACGGACCCGTGTCCGTAGAGGGTTGAGGCATCCTGGATATTTATCACCTGAAGTTTCATCTGAGAGTGATCCTTCAGAGGGCTAGATATTTATGATGTGTACTTGGACGCGTCTGCGTTTGTATATATAAACCTTTTCCTACTTTATTTACTATTCTGTTTTAGTTTTAAATATAAGTAGTTGCACATTACTTGTATAATCTAAGATGAAACCATATGTATATTATGTGTGATGATAGTGTGCTTATTTTATGTTCTATGTTATTTTATTTCGTAATATTTTGTTTAATCGAGAAAATTTTACAACCCGTATTATTATATAACAAATGTTTTACAACTTGGGTAGATTTTATTTATCTTTCTTTTATTTTATTTATATATGTGACATCCCCACAAGGGTGTTACAATATACATATATATGGCACCATGATAAGTCCAGCTGCTTCGGGAAAAAATAAGTTATTCTATAACATAAGGAAAGGTGGCATAAGCCAAAAACTGTTCCTTTCTCTACCCGAGGCAGATAATTCAATTATTCACAAATATAGTTTAATCATCATATAATTAACCATTTACAACAAATAAATCTACTAACAATAAATTATGATTGCAACAAGCAAATGAGTCATTAATCAATACCATTGTAACATTGACATACTCTTTTTATGCAATATTCACAAAGCCAATCTATAATCCATAATTAATCTCATTCCATAGATAAAATAATTGCCCATACAATTGTTATTAAAATGCAAATGCTTGTGCATACTTATGCCTAAGATATGCCCTAAGGTAATGCTTATGAAATGTGTTGTGATAATATTTGTACAATGTCATGAAATGTGCCTATTCCAAAAAACTTGGTTCCTTGTATTTTTCTAGGTAAGAAAGGCAAAAGAGCTCTCTACACTACATGGTAGGGAGTGGACTCAAACCACCTCACAATATTAGTAACCTTAGCCTTAGGAGCCTCCGCTCTGAGAATTTAGGACTAGTCTTCATTTAGAGAATCTTTAGGACTGACTACCTATAAGTCTCAGGCCAAATGATTGTGCATACCATATAAGGTTACAATACTTAAGAATAACAAGTATGTGAACCATGCAATGTTATATATCAAACTCATATACATACCACAACAACTTATCACAAGCTCTATTTCAATCAAATGAAAGAGCATAAACTAGCAAACATGTAATTCAGGCTTAACTTTATCATATAAAGGAACAAATTCATGTTTTTAGTATACTATCATAGTTCAACCTTAGTCAATAAGGGAACAAATATCATTCAACATGTATCTAGTACACCATATCATTACATCACAAGTGACCTCAACTGCAACATCATTGTTATTCAATGATTTAGAAGCATACCTATGTCAATCCATAACCATTGGATGCTCAAAGGCTTATTCTTTTATATATATGCTAGGTGGTTATTTCCTTCATAAAATATCCCTAATAGTGTCTTAACACACACTAAAAAGCATATATAAAAGATCCCAATGAGCACGGAACTTCAATTCCTCAAAATAAAAAGCATGAGACTTTCTGTCCTTGGGCACTTAGTCATTCACTTTTCCAGCGATTAGGTGCCCCATGATAGCAAAACTCTCCTAGTTTTTCTGTCATTGGGCACTTAGGAGCCTAATTTTTTAGCGATTAGTCGCTTAGCACCAGACCATTCTGGCCTTAAGTGATTAGGCACTCACTTTTTGGGTGCTCAATATGTTTTTCCTCTCTAGACATGGGTGATTAGACACCCAACTTCTGGGCGATTAAGCGCCCAACACCAGACTTCTCATGCCCTGTTCCTTTGAATTTTCAACCAAACCTTGACCACAAAAATAGGTCCTAAATGGTTTTCAACCTTATACATAGATTTATGAACAAAGAGCAAATCATGCAAACCCATTTCTCAACTTCAAGTTTAAAGAAACATAAGGATGCATCTAAGTTCAAAATACAACACCATGTATAGATTAACTCATAAACAAACCATTTAAATCCATTAGATACAAGACTCAAGCAAAAGAACCATGCAACCCTATAAAACCAATTTTTCTACCATATTAAGTATGCAACAAATATCAAAGGATATAGATAGGAAAAGAACTAGGTAAAAACAAACACCCCTACCTCAAGTTGTGTGATTGATGCCCAAGTTTAGTTTTCCTTTGATCTTCCTTCTTCCTTTCTTTCTTATCTTCTCTTCTATTCTTTCTTTCCATTTTCTTTCATCTCCTCTTTCCTCTACTGCTAACGTGAGAAACGAGAGAAATTGAGTGAAAATAAATTCAAAGATGAAGGGTTGAAAGGTGAGGGGTGGTTGAAGCAAAGGAGAGATAAGGTTGAACTTAGATATTTAGTTGGAAACAGTATATATCTTAGGAATACTTTGATCTTACAAAATCAAGTTTCCTAACTTGCATAAGTGTTATAGAAAATCCTAGGATTCATCTCAGTCTGAGTTTCATCATTCCATAATCTCTCATACACCTAAAACTATCACTTAGGCTCTATTACTTTTTCTCAAGTTAAATTAAACCTAAGGAAATAAGATAATAGGCCTATAGATATCTACCTTAACCTATACTCATCACTAGAAAAACCATCATTCTTTACTTGATATCTTCACAAAAATTCACAATTTTCCAAGATTTTGGTCTATTTAATTTGGCCTTAAACACATATTTAGTATTATTAAAAATACCAAATTAACTCAGTTAATTCTCAAAAGTTAACCACTTCACATTCAATTCATTTGTAACCTAGAAATAAATTTTTCATATTTATTTTCCTTATCTAAGCAATTTAGGCTCAAATATGAGCTATTATAAGTTATTTTTTCACATTTAGTATTATAGCAAAGTATCTAAACTAATTCAGATGGTCACTAGAATTAACAGACTATTCATGCAAGTGTTATAGTACCTCTATAACCATATTCAAGACTAACATATTAGGGAGGCCATGATAATTCTAGTGTGAGATCCACTTATGGAGTAGAGGTGAAGATGCAGATGTAGAATATGATTACCTATTATTTTTTACCATTGCCTTGTACTTATATTTATGCAATGGTTTGTATATAGTTATGAGTACACATGCCTATAAAGGCTTAGTTTATACCACTTGAACATTAATGTTCTAGATTGTATGGACTATTATTGTATGTATAGATCAGACTATTCAGTTGTATATTCATATCTAGAGATATTATTATCCTTCACAAGGTCAAATTAATGGTAAAATTAGTATATTTTTTATCAAGAAATGATAAAAGTTTGGTCGTGACGTGTCTAATTCTAAGTACTACTATGTAATCTGGGTATACTAGGGGTATTGATTTTGGGGCGTTACATTTATGGTATCAGAGCAATTCATTCTATTGAGCTTGGGATATTGACTGGTTATGTTTTTGGAATAATTTGGTGTTCTTGTTATATGTTATGCAATTCTCTTGTCTTGATGGTGAGATATATGTGTAGAATTGCATAACAACATTAAGTATGAATGTTAATAGTTATTGTCGCATTGTTACATGATACTAAGACTGATCAACTCATTATACGGTTTCGTCGTCAAGTAATAAAATATCGAATCCATAGGGACTATGTTTATGAATACTAATTAATTAATTAATTCAATTAAATTAAACAAAAGAGAATATAATTGTTGAACAAGAACGTAGAAACCAAACAATTAAATAAATAAAAGTTAAGACGCAAAATTGAGAATAAAAATAGCAAATTGTTGAGAAAAGATTTCAGAATTAAGAAAGCTTCCAGGATTGGGGTTAACCACAATGATACAAGACTCCTAATTGACAATCCTCTTATTAACACTTGAAATTCAATTGAAGGTGAATTACCCTAAATTAGTTAATGTTCCCTTTCAAGATACAAGAACCATGCCCAATTAAACCAATTCCTACTCTCGTGGTAATTGAATTTAAATTGAACCCATTACGTTTTTTGGTAATTCATTAATCCTCGAAAGGCTAAACCTACTCTCGTGATTTAAACCTTAAGTTCAATTCTTATAGTTCCAACAACTAGGTTCACCTTTCAGTACGTCCCTAGATATCTATGAGATGCAAATAAGTGGCCAGCAAATTCACATGAATAATCGCAATAAGGATTGAATCAACAACATTCAAGATTAATAAAAGGGGTAAACAATATCAATTAATCATTATCAATGTATCAAAGGGCATTGCCCAATCCTAGAAACAAAAGGGAACTACTCAGACATGGAGAAGAAGAAACCAGAAATCATGTTTTAGAACATCCAAACCCGTAATCCAAGAGAGAAGAGAGGAAGATGAAGATCAAGAGCCTCCAATGTGCCTTCCCCAAAACCCAATTCGAACCCTAATGCTGTCTTCAGAACATCTATAAATACCCCGTGGGTTAAAACTGGTTCAAGCCCATTAGAAAAGAGAAAAACGGACTTAAAAATCTGACACGCACACCGAACCACGGCCGTGGTGGGGACCACGTCCAGACCGTGGTTGTCTCTGTCTCTTTGACAACTATAGTCGTGTTTCGGACCACGGCCGGTGTGGTTCGGACCACGGCCGTGCCGTGGTCCGACCATGGCCGGTGTGGTTGACTCGAACTCTCCTTTTTTACTTTTTCACGCAATTCGATCCATGGCCGTGGTTCGAGCCACGGGCAGCCGTGGTTCCCTCCGGAGCGAGCTTTTGTCCTAAAATGCTACCCTTTAAGCTCCAACTTCAATTGTGCAAGTTTTCATCCATTTCAAGGCCAATTAAGCACCAATCCGCACAATAACACCAAAAACACCGCAGTTATCCGAACTAAATGGAAAAACAAATAAAAAGGAAAACTAAAATGCCTAGAATGTATAAAAATGCATGCAAACACAAGAACAAAATATGATGTTGTTTCACACACATCAAATACCCCCAAGCTTAAGATTTTGCTTGTCCCCAAGCAATAACTAGGACCAAGTAAGAAATGGGATTATGAGACAATAATGAATGAGGAACCCGAGAAAACATCCAACCAAGCAATAGGCAAAGACAAACCAAGAATTAGAGAGGTAATCAAAATCAAGTCCAATTAGAGGCTAAAGTTCTCGAAATCATGCTCCTCACTAAATTAGGATCACTCCACTAACTACACTCAAAGTGTTTAAGGATGAAGACAATGCGCTCAATATTCCTCAAAGAAAATGCACTTCCATAAGCTTGATAAGAAACCAAATTTCCACTAATAATCAGCATGAATGCAAGAATCAAAAGGTCTTTCAAGGGATATAATGGGGCCATGGGAATGATGTCAGGAAGGATAAAGAAAGGAGGGTATGCACAAAGGGCTAACAACATTTTCAACAAGCACAAGAAACCCAATAGAACATACACGAGCAAAGACAATTTTCAATCAAGGCATAATTCCACATTTTCTCCCCTTTCTTTTCAAGCTTTCATTTCAAGCTTTTCTTTTATTTTGTTTTCCCTTTTTCCTCAATTTTTTTTAGAGGGGAGAGACCTTATTTTCAAAACACATGATTCCTAATACAACATTCAAACTCAGATTGCTCCATTC
Organism: Ormosia emarginata; assembly: GCA_029884605.1. NCBI lineage: Eukaryota > Viridiplantae > Streptophyta > Magnoliopsida > Fabales > Fabaceae > Ormosia > Ormosia emarginata. Next base: position 3,500,428 of record JAQQTP010000056.1, on the reverse strand, counting down.
AATTAAATGATCACCAACAATGTATCATCATAGGCATCAAGAAAACAATTATACAATAAGCTCAAAATGGGCAACTAGTGGATGAAAGTGTAACAAATTCAGAAGGCCAGAAAAATACCTAAGATGCCTTAATCACATTCAAGCATGCAAACCAAGATTTCGCCTCAAAATGGTTTCAAATCAAGTTCTAGAGCACAAAATCAATGAGGAATGACCACTCAACACAAAGAATTGGATGAAAAATCATATAGTGAATAAATCCCATACAAGCTCAAAACTCACTTTTAGAGGTTCAAAAATCAATGAGAAGCACAAATTCAGAGAACATATGCTAATTATCAACTATCAAGAAATCACCTCCACTATCAATTAAAGACAATGCCTGTTGCCTACCACAAGAATCAATAAATTGGGTTCCAAATCAATTATCATCTCAAAATCCCCAAAAGAGAGGAGGACAAGGTTCAACCAAAAAGTAAAAATATAAGATGGTGTGAAAATGCAATGCAAAATGAGATATAGGAATGCATGATAATGAAGATAAAAATAAAAATAAAAAATAAAAACCCCCAAGCTTAGACCTTACATTGTCCCCAATGTAAAAAATCTAAAACTATGGAAGGAATAAATGAAAAGAACTCACTGCGATGATGGAAAAAGGAGACGTGTAGCCATGAACTCGAACATCGATCTAAAACTCCATCTTTTTTTTTTTTGCCGAAAATGCTATATACATCCCCCTACAAAGGCTCCGAACTCGGGAGGCACCAAAGCCGACTCAACAATAGCTAACTAAGAAACAAAAATAAAAAAAATGTTAATCAATAAAAATAAGAAAATAAAGGAAAAGAGATAGAATGTTGGGTTGCCTCCCAAGAAGCGCTAAGTTATAGTCATTAGCTTGACTGTGAGTTTGTTCTATGCTCAGGTGATGTCAATGGAGTGGTCCTCAGTCCCCACTCCTTCTTCATAGTGTTGCACTCTCTGGCCATTTATCATGAATGTCTTCTGGCCATCTATCTTCACCTCAAGCACACCATAGGATAAGACTCGAACAATCTCATATGGTCCAGACCATTTCGACCACAACTTACCCGACGAAAACGTAGAAGCGAGTTATCAACAAGAACTTTATCCCCTAGTTTAAATTCACGCTTCTTGACACATTTGTCATCCCTCTTCTTTGGTCCTTTCTTGCAGGGGCTTGACCTTCTCGAACTTGGAAGCAACCTTGGGCAAGGTCTCCTCTAATACAAGATGAGTCACAGATTCTCGCATACACGAAAGTACAACTCTGTCCACATCATCGGTAGCATCTATGCGATTACATGAATTAGAGGAATTAAGATTTTTTCAGAATTGAAAACATTAAAAACTACTTCCTCATTATTCAATCGCAAAGTCAATTTCCCTTCATGGACATCAATAATTGCCCTTCCAAAGTGGCGAGGAATGGTCGCCCAAGTATGAGCGGCATTTTAGCATCCGCTTCCATGTCAAGCACAACAAAATCAACGGGTAAAAAAAAACTTACCCACTCGATAGGAACATCCTCCAAGATGCCTACGGGGTACTTGACGGACCGATCCGCCAACCCGAAGTGAAATAGTTGTGGGTTTCACTCACCCACCTCCAACTTCTTGCACACGAAAAGGGCATAAGACTGACACTAGCCCCCAAGTCACACAGAGCTTTATCAAAATTTGTGTCGCCAATCAAGCAAGGAATAGAGAAGCTACCTGGATCTTTTAGCTTAGGAGGCAATTTATTTTGAATTAAAGCACTACACTCCTCAGTTAAAGCTACGGTCTCATATTCATCAAGCTTTCTCTTATTAGACAAAATGTCCTTAAGAAATCTAGCATAGGTAGGCATTTGTTTTAACGCCTCAGTGAAGGGTACATTAATGTACAATTTCTTAAGGACCTCTAGGAACTTCCCAAATTGCATATCTAGTTTGGCCTTAGCCAATCTTTGAGGGAATGGTACAGGGGGTTGGTCTGGTTCAGGGGGTACATACCTAGACACCTTTTCATTAGTTTCCTCTTCCTCTAAGGGTTGTGTCTTAGTATCTTTTTCCTCATCCCCCTCATCTTTATCACTCACCTCCTTACCCTTGGGATCCTCTAGGTTCTTACCACTTCTCAAACTAACACTATGCAATGTTCATTACTGGATTCATTTCAGGTGACCAGAAATTTACCTTGTTGCCTATGTGAAGTGCCTGCAAGTTGGGCAATCTGAGTTTCTAACAATTTATTATGAATGGCCAAATTTTCAACTTTAGATGACAACTCTCTAATGGCCTCAACCACAACTTGCCCATGTTGCCTAAACTCCTCATTTTGCTTAGCTTGACTCTCAACAAAATTCTCAAGAAGAGACTCAAGTTTAGAGTTTTGTACCTGTTGGAGTCCAGAAGAGGGTTTAGCACTACCTTGCCCTGCTTGGTGTTGACTATTCCGGTAGGAGAAGTTGGGATGTGACTTCCAACCGGGGTTGTAAGTTTGAGAATATGGATCATTCCTCCCCTTTTGGTTGAAGTCATGGAAATTGTGGCATGATTCCACTTGCTCCACCGGTGCACCTTGTGAGGAGCCAATTCCAACTTGGCATTCAACACCTATGTGTCCCTGTGCTCCACAAATCTCACAAAAATTGTTAGAGGCACCTATGACATTTACATGAGCCTTTTCAAGCATGTCAAAACGTTTATTCAAAGAATCAAATTTTGACATAATTAAATCAACTCCGTCTACCTCAAACTTACCTCCCGAGAGTTTTCTCGGGTTATTACCTCTTTCATTTGCCCATTGGTGATGATTTGTGGCAACACTCTCAATGATCTCATAGGCTTCTGTCAGTCTTCTATTCATCAAAGCTCCACCAGCTACGGAGTCTAGAGACACCTTCGAAGAATATTCTAGCCCATTATAGAAGGTGTGGACAATCAACCATTTTTCTAACCCATGGTGTGGGCAGGCTTCCAAAGAAAAGCCTTATATCTATCCAAGCTTCCGACAATGATTCACCATCTTTCTGAACAAAGCTTGTGATTTGGGTCCTCAGATGAGCAGTCTTGAATGGTGGAAAGAATTTGTTCAAGAAAGTTTGCTCTAATTGGTCCCAAGAAGTGATGGTCTCAGCGGGAATTGACCTCAACCACGCCCTAGCTCTATCTCTCAATGATAATGGAAATAGGCGAAGGCGAATAGCATCAACAGAGGCACCTTCAATCTTGAGGGTCTCACAGAATTCCAAGAACATATCCACATGATCGTTTGGGTCCTCTGGTGGCAATCCTCCAAACTGGTTATGCCTTATCATGGTGAGTAAAGCAGGTGGTATAGTGAACTGTCTAGCTTCAATGTCTGGCCGAGCAATTCCAGAACGCAAACCCCGAGCATTAGGGGCTGCATACTCTTTAAGAGGTCTATTATCAGCAGGTGCAGCCATGACAAGCGTTGGCTCAAGTCTATCTCTTGCTCTTTGGCTTTGTTGTCTTCTCCTTCTGTGAAGGGTTTTTTCAATTTCAGGATCAGCTTCTTCAAGAGTCCCAAAACATCTAGTTCTTCGCATAAACAAGAGAATTACCTGTAGACACTCAAAGAGAAAACAAGAAAGTAGTAAAAAGGTTTAAAATAATTACATTAAAAATTTAACTGATATTCAAGAAGAACACAGTCCCCGGCAACGGCGCCAAAAACTTGGTTGGGGTAAAATCCGCAAGTGTACGGTTTCATCGTCAAGTAATAAAATATCGAATCCACAGGGACTATGTTTATGAATACCAATTAATTAATTAATTCAATTAAATTAAACAAAAGAGAATATAATTGTTGAACAAGAATGTAGAAACCAAACAATTAAATAAATAAAAGTTAAGACGCAAAAATTGAGAATAAAAATAGCAAATTGTTGAGAAAAGATTTCAGAATTAAGAAAGCTTCCAGGATTGGGGTTAACCACAATGATACAAGACTCCTAATTGACAATCCTCTTATTAACACTTGAAATTCAATTGAAGGTGAATTACCCTAAATTAGTTAATGTTCCCTTTCAAGATACAAGAACCGTGCCCAATTAAACCAATTCCTACTCTCGTGGTAATTGAATTTAAATTGAACCCATTACGTTTTTTGGTAATTCATTAATCCTCGAAAGGCTAAACCTACTCTCGTGATTTAAACCTTAAGTTCAATTCTTATAGTTCCAACACCTAGGTTCACCTTTCAGTACGTCCCTAGATATCTATGAGATGCAAATAAGTGGCCAGCAAATTCACATGAATAATCGCAATAAGGATTGAATCAACAACATTCAAGATTAATAAAAGGGGTAAACAATATCAATTAATCATTATCAATGTATCAAAGGGCATTGTCCAATCCTAGAAACAAAAGGGAACTACTCAGACATGGAGAAGAAGAAACCAGAAATCATGTTCTAGAACATCCAAACCCGTAATCCAAGAGAGAAGAGAGGAAGATGAAGATCAAGAGCCTCCAATGTGCCTTCCCCAAAACCCAATTCGAACCCTAATGCTGTCTTCAGAACATCTATAAATACCCCATGGCTTAAAACTGGTTCAAGCCCATTAGAAAAGAGAAAAACGGACTTAAAAATCTGACACGCACACCGAACCACGGCCGTGGTGGGGACCACGTCCAGACCGTGGTTGTCTCTGTTTGACAACTATAGTCGTGTTTCAGACCACGACCAGGGTGTGGTTCAGACCACGGCCAGGCCGTGGTCCAGACCATGGCCAGGGTGTGGTTGACTCTGAACTCTCCTTTTTTACTTTTTCACGCAGCTGTTCGATCCATGGCCGTGGTTCAGGCCACGGGCAGGCCGTGGTTCCCTCTGGAGCGAGCTTTTTGTCCTAAAATGCTACCCTTTAAGCTCCAACTTCAATTGTGCAAGTTTTTCATCCATTTCAAGGCCAATTAAGCACCAATCCTGCACAATAACACCAAAAACACCGCAGTTATCCGAACTAAATGGAAAAACAAATAAAAAGGGAAACTAAAATGCCTAGAATGTATAAAAATGCATGCAAACACAAGAACAAAATATGATGTTGTTTCACACACATCATGTGTGTATAAGAAAGTATGGCATCTACCAGGCGAACTCGTGCCACTAGAGGACTTGTAAATGAAGATATGAATGGAATGACAAAAGCATTTAGAGAGATAGTTGTTGTTGTGGGAGAGCGGAATGTCATTACTAACCAAATATTAGAAAGGATGGGAAATAACCCAATTGGACAGCCAATAGATAATGAAGGCTTGACAAAGAATCCGAACTTTTAGGATCTCTCGGAGTTTAGTAAGGCTACTCCTTCATTCTTTAAAGGATAATATATAACATCCTGAATTCAATTATTGTAGTGTCTCTAGAACTACACATTAGTAATTAGAATTAAGCATGTCATGTATAACTAATAAAATAAATTTAAATTACATTTTAATGATACACATAAAATATAAGCTTGTAAGGTTGAAATAATGTACATAAATAATATGAAGTACGTTACACCAAATACAATACAGTACACAGTAATTACATATTTTGTTACAGGGTACTAAATATACATCACAAAATACATAATAACTTCAAAATCTATTCTATATCTTCTTTCTTCTGGTGTCTACTGGCTGATGTACATGTACCTGGAAATATTACAAAAAAATATAACAAAAAGGGGTGAGAATTCCAAGAATTCTCAGTAGTATTATTAAAAATATGTGTTATCATAATATTTCTAGCTGCTTCGGGGAAAAATCATTTTAAAATTCATTTTATGACATAGGAAGGTGGCAAAAGTCAAATCAAGTCCTTCCTCTTCCTGAAACAAAATCCCAATTATAACTATTTCCAAAAACATTTGTTATTAAATAACATAATTTTCTATTCATAAATAGTTTCTAAGCAAGAACCACGATATCAATCTCATGCAATAGTTCTTATAACATATCAAAGTCATATCAATCTCAGTGCTCATTATCCAGTGCTAGTTCCCAAAGAACCAAGTCACCTCACATAACCTGAATTCTAACTTGGTAATAGTTTACTTTCAGGTCAGCTCATTCTAACCTATTTATGACAATTCACCAGTCACACAAAACTATTCTGAGTATCCATTTTTACACATGAGGGAAACTAGGCCTGTGAGGAAACTAGTGAGGAATTTTAAGAATATAGGATCCCCTTCTTCACGAAGGATCATCTCCATAATTCTAATAGAATTCTAAATACCCTTCCCTCACAGAGGATCAACTCCAGAATTCACGCATGCCAAAAATACTCAAATATGGCAAAATGCCAAGTCTAATCAAATACCAAAGGATACTTATATGTTAGGAATAGCATGCTAAGATAAAATACAAATTTTCTTATTCTCATACTCAATTTAAATACAATTAAAATACAATTTCTATTAGTATTGACTATTCAATATCACATTATAGATCAATCTTAAAGGATTAAGGGAGCAAATTATCATTTACATACTAAATAGCTCAACTTGGTTTATCAAGGAGCAAGTAATCTCAAATACAAAATAAGTATCCAATACTCTTTTATTCATAATATTCAACAAATTCTCTGCAAGTAATCAATACTAAAAACATCCAATTCTCAATTAAAAGTCAAATTGAGCACAAACAAGATTACTTGCCATTCAGTCATCTAACTAGGAGGTTTCCATATAAGTAATAAATTCAAGTACATATATAGACATTAAATACATTAAGGAGTCTACCTTATCTCTTTAAGATAACATTCAGCCTACATGGCCACTTAAGACCTAAGACCTATTGATCGAGCGTCGAACTCAATCAAAATTCAAAATTGTAACTGAGTTATACCTATAGCTTGTAGTATAGGAAACAACACTGGATCATCTCTCAAGGATTGTCAAATGCGATTTGATTAGATCAAGCTAAAATTGGGGGGAGGAATTTGAGAACTCAAAGCATGTAAATAACAGAATTAAAACGAGAAATTCAATTAAAAGAACAATCAATTCAGAAACCTATCCAAAATTGGGTTGATTCCATCATAGATCTTTCATCAAATAGTTGAAGTGCATTTGAATGGTTAATTCAGATTTAACTAAAATCTCTGCATTAAATCCAAAATTCATACTAGACAATCATCTAGAATTCAATAAACAATTGACACACAAATTTGCAATTAGAGGAGAGAGAGGGGGGAACAAAGAGATGAAAGGAGTCTCCATTTTTTAGGGTCCAAGCCCTGTTTTCAAGCTAGCGGTATCAAGGAACAGAAAGAGGGGAGACAATTTTACGGGGTACATGAAGAAAGTAATAGCAGAATCCATCACTTTTTTTTTCACAAACTTTCCAGATTCTTTTGGGCGAAAGATATATCATATGTGTTTAGAAAATGGGGAAGGGTTGAGGATGTTTTTATTCCAAAAAAAGTGGATAAATATGGGTGTAGATTTCGATTCGTGAGATTCAAGGCAATAGGAGGTGAGGATTATCTTATGAGGCAACTTCAGAAGGTTTGCATTGGAGACTTCACACTTCAAGTAAATAAACCAAGGTATGATAGACAAAATAAGATACTACAGAAAGGAGAAGTTGATGCAAGTTCAAGACAGGAAAAAAGGAATGCACATATCTGGAATTATAAGGGTGAGCAACATGTCAAATATGCTCACTCAAACATTTCTAAAAGTTTGACTTACGTTCAAGCAGTGAAACAAGGAACAGAACAAGCAAAGCAAAAGGAGGATAGAAAAATGCAGGAACAGAGCTTAATACGTGCTAACAAGAATGCCATGGTTGAAGAGGAGGAAAATTCTTATGAAAAGTGGAACGGCAGATCTTTTAATGTTGGAGAGGGGGAAATATCCAAATTCAGAGGATGTTACGTGGGGAAAGTGAGAAATCCGGAGGGATGTTTTCAATTACAGAAGAAATTCAATATGGAAGGTTACTTCTCAGTAAAAGTTACTCCAGTGGGAGCTGATTTAGTTTTGCTTCAGGCAGAAGATCCACAAGAAATTCCATCATTGGTAAATGATGCAAAAGACTGGTTATTAACATGGTTTGTGGAAATTTATCCTTAGCAAGAAGATGACGTAGCAACAGATCATTTAACGTGGATTAAATGTTATAGAGTGTCAATTCATGCATGGAAGGATGATTTGTTTAGTCTTGTCACTTGTAGGTTAGGATCCTTTTTGAAAGTTAATGAATATACCAGATGTTGTCGAAGATTTGATGTCGCTAGAGTTCTTTTAAGAACTTCGATTTAGGATTCCATTAACAAAGTTGTTAGAGTCATAATTAATAACAGAATTTTCAATATTAGATTGGTTGAAGAAGTATTTGGAGATAATGTTTTTAGAATAGGAGCAAGGCAGCCCAGTAACCAGAATGTGCATAATTGGGGTGATTCAGATTCAACCTCTACGTCCATTACTTCAGAATGATTCTCGAAGACATTGGAGTTAGAAACAGGGAAGAGGTGGAATGAGGAAGGGTATATTAAAGATTAGCAGGAGAAGGAAATTCTTATATAAAATGACTTAATTGAGATGTTTTCCAAGGATGTAATTCCCCAATCATTGAGCAGGAGAAAGGACACGAATAACTCTTGTGGTAATCAACGTGGATTGATTATAAACCAAGTGGAAAGTGTGCAAACTTTAAATAAGTTTGATTGTCTCCAGGACCCAGAAATTGGTAGCGTTGAAGTTAAGGAAACAGATGGGCTACAAGCATTAGAAGTCCAAGCCCAAATGACGCCAGCTTAGTTGATTACAGAAGAATCTCATGATGGTATTTGCGTGAACCAAATCTAGCAGTGGGTGCCTAAAACCGCAATATGAGAATTATCAGACTTTGGGCCAGCCTTCACATCTTAATGGCCCAAGCTCGTCTAACGCAGATCTCATTCCCATAAAACTTCCCAATTCTTCAGAAGCGCTAGTGAGATCCATCCTAGATGCAAATGCAAGTTTCAATAAAGTTCTAAAATTTACAATAGGTTTCCAAAACCCTCCGAATATGCATGTGGGAGTGTTTGCAAAGGATATTTTTGTCAATTTAGATTCTACAATTCAAAGAGACTCCAGTGAATCATCTGTATCAGTAAAATCATACCATCTTCCTCGAATTACAATTAGAAAGAAAAAAAACTATCTTAAGAAACGAAGCCAAGTGATGAGTGTAGTAATGGAGGAGCCACGCGATTTGGAGGAAGGTTGTGAGACTGCAACTCGGAAGTGTTAAGGTTCTGACATCTCTGACTCTCAAATTAAAAATTACAATTCTAGAATATGTTATTCTACTGCCACAAAGGTTTGGTAGATAGGAAAAGAGTTGGGGGTCACTCATTCTGGAAATAAAGTTTTGGTGGTTGAAAAATTAGCTGAAATAAAAAATAGAGACAAGAAGGCAATACAAGTAGATGGAGACAGTAAGGTGCAAGTATGAAGATTGTAAGCATCAACGTGAGAGGCCTTGGGGGTAGGCCCAAAAAGAGGAAAATAACCTCTATGGTGGTGGCTGAGAAAGTGGATCTAGTAGCTTTATAAGAAACTAAGGTAGAACTAGTTGATCATCGTTTGTGTAACCAAATCTGGGGGGGTTCAGACTGTGATTGGGCATTTAGTCCAACAACAAGGAGATCAGGAGGTGTATTAACAATATGGAATAATACACCATATAAACTAGTGTTTTCCTTTTCTGGATCTGGTTATGTTGGTGTGTGTTTGAAGTGGGGTCATACTGATAATATTTGTTTTGTTGTTAATGTATATGCCCCGTGTAATAAGGAAGGTAAACGAAGGCTATGGGAGGAGCTAAGGATGTTTAGGAGGGGTTTTGGGGGAGGTTTATGGTGTGTTGTTGGGGATTTTAATGCTGTCAAGAGGCTTGAGGAGAGGAAAAAAGTTTATGATTATTTAGTAGAACAGTGAGATTTTAATTCGTTCATTACAGATATGGAACTCATTGAACCTCCTTCACTTGGTAGGAGGTTTACATAGTATAAGCCAGATGGTAGTGCCATGAGTAAGTTGGATAGGTTCTTAATTTTTGAAGATTGGATATTGGTGTAGAAGAATCCAACTCAATGGATTCTTAATAGGGTCTTTTCATATCATTATCCTATCATTTTGAGATATAATAATGACAAATGGGGTCCAAAACCTTTTAGGTTTAATAACTACTGGCTGCAACATAAAGGGCTGGAAAAAGTTGTCATGGAGTGCTGGGGTAGCTCAAAAAATTCAAGGTGGAAGGTTGTAGGGTTAAAAGATAAGTTGAAAGCATTAAAAGAGTGTCTAAAGAAGTGGAATGCTGAGGTTTTTGGTCATTTAGACAGGTCACTTAAAAATCTGGAAATGGAAGTGCAAGCTATTGACTTAAAAGGAGAGGAAGTTCCTTTGTCAGAAGAAGAGGTGGTAGCCAGAAGGGCTACAGTTGCCAACTTATGGAAGGTGGCCCATTTGAAAGAGAGTTTGATTTATCAGAAATCTAGATCCAAGTGGTTGACCCAAGGAGATGCAAACATAAGATTCTTCCATGCAAGTTTTCTCGCTAGAAGAAGAACAAATCAGATTACTGCAGTCTTATACCAAGGCAATTGGATTGAAGGGGTTGCAGAAGTTAAAGAAGCAAATATGTCATATTTTCGACAACAATTTCAAGAAGTATGGCAAAGACTAATCTTAGATGGGGTTTTTTTTTCAACAATTGACAAATCAAGACAGTCTTAGTTTATCAGCACCGTTCTCATTAGAAGAAATTAGAGAAGTTGTTTGGAGTTGCGATAACAATAAAAGCCCAGGGCTTGATGGATTCAATTTCTCCTTCATTAAGAAATTTTGGAATATCATGCAAAGTGAGGTATGTGAAATGTTCAATGAATTTTATGAAAATTTTAGATTGCCAGGTGGCATCACTTCATCTTTTATTGCTCTCATCCCGAAAAAGACCAATCCTTAAAAGATTTCTGATTATAGACCAATTTCATTAATAGGCTATTTGTATAAGATAATTGCAAAAGTCTTAGTCAATAGATTGAAAATGGTAATCAACTCTCTCATTTCTCCAAACCAGTCTGCTTTTATAGCCAATAAGCAAATTCTGGATGGGGTGGTTGCTGTAAATAAGATAGTAGATGGAGCAAGGAAATCAAATAATGATTGTCTAATTTTGTAGGTAGATTTCGAAAAGGCCTATGATTCAGTAAACTGAGAATTTTTAGACTATATGATGATAAGAATGGGCTTTAATGATAAGCAGAGGTCATGGATTGGAGCATGTGTTTTTCAAGGGTTTGTGTTCGTTCTTGTAAATGGCAGCCTTACTGTTGATTTTAATATTTCTAAGGGCTTGAGACAAGGTGATCCTTTAGCACCTTTCTTGTTTTTGATTACGGCTGAAGGTTTGAGTGGCTTAATAAAAAAATCTATAGCTTGCAGAATTTTTTCAGGATATAAAATAGGATTAGATGACTTTGTTGCTTCTCACTTTCAGTATGCAGACCATACTGTATTAGTTTGTCAAGCAAATGTGTCAAATTTAAGGGCAATGAAAACAATTCTTAGAAATTTTGAATTAGTGTCTGGTCTTAAAGTTAATTTCCATAAAAGTTATCTCTTTGGATTGAATATGGATGAAGACTTCTTGAAAGCTGCTGCTGATTTTTTGTGCTGCACAATAGGTAAATTTCCTTTTGTTTACTTAGCTTACCTGTGGGTGCAAACCCAAGAAGATGATTGAAAAAATTAGGAAGAGGCTTGGGTCATGGAAACATAAACACATTTCTTTGGGTGGGAGAATTATGCTCTTGAATTCAGTATTGGCAAATCTTCCCATTTACTTTCTGTCTTGTTTCAAGATTCCCAAGAAGGTGATAAGGGCCATTATTCAATTACAAATGAATTTTTTATGGGGTGGTTCTCTGGATAAAAGGAAGATTGCTTGGGTTAAGTGGGATCAAGTGTGTAATCCAAAGAAAGCAGGAGGATTGGGAGTAAAAAAACATTGAATGGTTTAACTTGGTGTTGCTTGGCAAATAGAGGTGGAGAATGTTAATTGGGAAAGATGCTTTATGGTTGTAGATTTTGAAGGCAAAATATAGGGTTGATGCGTTATTATAATATGGCTTAAAGAATGGAAGATTATGGAAAGGGAGCTCTCATTGGTGGAAAGATATTTGGAAGATAGATAGTGGAAATACTACTTTGTCAAACTAGTTCATAAATAGTGTTAAAAAAAGGATTGGTAATGGAGAGACCATTAAGTTTTGGCATGATAAATGGGTAGGGAATGATACTTTGAGGTCTTGTTTCAGCAGGCTATATCAATTCAGAGGATAAAAATTCTTTTATTGCAAATTTGGGTCAGTGGGTGGATGAGGAATGGAGGTGGAGTCTTAGTTGGAGGAGGGGTTTCCTTTCATGGGAATGGGAGTTGTTACAAGAATTGGAGCGCTTACTCACTGGAGAAGTTATTAATTTAGGGAGTAGTTGTAACACCCCAAAATTTCCTATCTATTAGACAGTAATTTTGATAGTTAACAGAATTCTACTGTTTAGTAATTTCTGTGTGCTGTAAAATTATTTTGTATATTCCGTCAACGTATTTGATCGTTTTGAGTGATTTACTCCGTGTTAGGAAAATTATAATTTTCGGGCTGGGAAAAATCTTTATGTATTTATTTCTCTTGATTGTTAATTATTTTTAACAATCAGACTTGATTTTCATACGTTTTCTAATATTTGTGATCTTTGTGGATGATTATAAATTTTTATATTTCTCTGATTAATTTTGGGCTGTTTGTGGGCCCCAGGTGGTCCTATATGGGCCCGGGGTGAGTCCCAAAAAGTGAAACTTTTTTTACGTATAGAAAAATTTGTACTGTTGAGACGGAGACAGGGGATCTTACTAAACTTGAATCCGGAAACAGTTTTAGAAAATTTCTTGTACAGTGTTTTGCACTGTATTTAATTATCAGGCGATAAAAATACAGTAAATATATTCTTTCGTGGGGTTATAGCAGATAAAAATAGAAATTATACTGCTTAAGTCAACAATAGTGGTTATGACAACTTTTGATGGACCAATAGGAAACAAGTTTAATTCTTTTGACGGACCAATAGGAAGCAAGTCTAATATTGAAGACTTTGATATCAACCGGCGATTAAATCAACAGTGTAGGATTAGTCTAATAAAATGGCTATGACCATTTATAACAATTGATTTAGATTTAAATCAAGGGTGGAGATTTGATCTTATAAAGTGGCTAGGACCATTTGTGACCATTGGATTTGGATTTAATCAACGGTGGAGATGGATCATTTATAACCATTGGATTTGGATTTAATTAATGGTGGAGATTTGGTCTTCTAAAATGGCTATAACTAATTATGACCCTTGGATTGAAAGTAAGAAGGAGTAATCTTGACTCTTCATTTTTGGAGATGCATCTAATGGCTAGGATTTCAAGGAGGAAAAATCTAATGGCCTAGATTAAGTCTTCTAATCAAAAGTCTACCTAAATCCTAACCATTGATCTAATCAATGGCTTAAATGGCTCTAAATGGTGGCTAGAAAAGATGACAACTTTGTTGAATGCATGGATGGAGGGGGGGACGGTTTTTGTGTTGTTTAGGAGCTAAAGGAAAAAGTTTGAAGACATTATTAGATTGTTTTAGTCAATATGGATCATTATTGATCATTTTGCACTCTTAGGAGAATGCATGAAGGGGGGGCTACGATTTTGGTGTCTTAAGGCCATAGCAAAAAGTCTATGACCATTATCACTCATTATTGATCATTCTTGATCATTCCAAAAACCTAAAGCTCTTAGAAAATTTTCTCTTCTTCTCCTTCTAGCATGGTTCGGCCAAGCACCCTAAATATGTCTTCCATCACTCAATAATTTTAACCAACCTTATTTCTTGAATCCTTACCTTATTCTAAGCAACTTTCATGTTGAAGACTTTCTCTAAATCATTCATCTTCATGGACTTTCTTCAAGATCAAAGTTATAGGGTATTTGTGGTGAAGTGTAAGGAAACTTCATTTCTTCTCTCTTCTTCATGTTCTAAGCCATGTTTGATCCATGGTTTATCTTGTTCAAGCTTGATATGTTAATTAACTTGTGTTTTGTTTTGTATTTGAGAAGCCCTTGGTGGTGAAGGACTTGGAAAAAGAAGCAAAACAATGAGCTTTTGAGGATCTTTAAGAGGTAAGAGGGAGATCCATCTCACCAACCAAGTATGGTGGTGAGAGATGATCTTATATTTGATGGATGGTGAATCCATGTGAGGATTCATATCCATGGTCATATAATTATTTGTGGGTGTTTATGTGTTTGATTTATTTGTTCATGCTTTGTATGATTTGCATGATTTATTGTTTTTTATTATGGCATGCTTATGGTAGCTTATGGTATATATGATGAAATATGTATATGTATGCCATGATTTGATGATGGAAAGAAAATTGATTTTTGGTTCTAAAGACCAAGAGGATTTCGGCCAAGACACCTCAAAATAGGTGTTCACAAATTAATATTTTCATGAATGATAAAATTGGATGATTAGAAAAGCATGAAACATAAACAAAGGGTTTGTTTTTCAAGAAGTAGTGTTCACGGTTTTGAGAAAGATTTTTATTGATTTATTTTGTGTAAAAAGTTTCTAAGCATTTTACTAAACATGGGCAATGTTGATTTTAAGGATTTGCAAAGAAAGTGAAAATGGATTTACAAAAAAAGTGAAAATGAAAAATAAACAAATGATTTGATTTCAAGGACCAAGTGGTCACAGTTTTTGTAAAGGATTTTTAATGATTTTGTTTGTGTAAAACCATATTGACTTAGAAAGAAAAATGTTTTGAAGATTTCGATAGTCATGTCCACATTTTTGAAGGCTTGTAATGCCTTGATTTTATGGAAACAAAATGGAAATATAATTGATTTAGTATAAGGAATTTGGAAAGGGAATCAGAGTGTTTTATCACTTGAGAAAATGGGATTTTTGTATATGAATGGAAAAGAGAGTTGAAAATGTTTGAAACTCAATTTATTTTGAAGAGAATTGATTTTAAAATTTATTTGAGAAAAATGGAGAATATAATAGTGATTTGATATTTTCTAACGTGTAACTCATCCTTTGGGTTTTGGAGAGCGTTAGTAATTTTAAATTTAGAAACATTGATTTAATTCAATGGAATTGTGAATTTGTGCAATATATTGTGAAAAGGATTTTCTTGAGTAAAAAAATGTGGAAAATAATGTGAAAAGTCATATTATTTTGAGCAAAGAATTTCTTAAAGGAGAAATGTGAAAAATGATGTTGGAAATGATATTGATTTGTTTGAAAGTCCAAAATAATGTTTGGAAAATTGAGAAATATTTTACGTGATTGTAAAATGGTGAAAAATGTTTAACGTATCTTAAAAACATGATTTTTAAGCTACGCGATTTGAAAAATGTTAAAATATTTCTACGCAATTTGAAAAATGTTGAAATATTTCTACGCGATTTGGAAAGCGTTTAAATATTTTGAAAATGATGGAAAATGGTTTACGTGACTTAAAAAAATGATTTTTAAGTTACGCGATTGTGAAAATGGTGGAAAATTGCTACGCAATTTGAGTAACGTGTAAATATTTTTACGTGATTAAGAAAACGTTGAAAAATCAATACGCAATTTAAAAATGCAACAGAAGTGTTACGGAATTGTGAAAACATAACAGAAATGTTGCGCAATTGTGAAAACACGACGAAAGTGTTTTGTGACTATAAAAACGCGATAATATGATTTCACTGTTGAAAATACAGTATGATTACTGTTGGGCCAGTGTGTGGACCTTGATTAGGAGATTATGAAATTGAACTAAGAATGGGCTAATGTGTGGACCCTGAATATGAAATTGTGAATTTGAACTGAGAATTGTGCATTTTACATGCATGAACTGGTGTATGAACATTGTATATGAATTTTGCCTATGATTGGCATTGGTGCATTGAACATGCATTGGAAAGGTCCAAGGGACTGTATGAGGCTATTTGCCTAGGAGAGACGTACACCTCTTGAGTGGGTGCGATATGCGTAGTGTAAGTCACTTGTTGACCTTGGGGGCATCGTGTAACACCCTCCGTAGGGCGTCACATTTTAAATAAAACATAAAACCAAATGAAATCATTTTATAAAAGCTTTAAGTTTTAAAAGATAAATTTTAAAATATCTTTTCGCAGAAATATAAACTTACCAAAACTTATAAGTAAAACAGAAATTAGATTGAATTGATTAATACACATATTATATATGTCACAAAATATTCAACAACAATTTAAAACATAACATTTACAGACTCAGAGAAACAGTAGAAAACCCAATGAAGGTTACTACTAATAGCACGGTAACAACACTAATGAGAAAAACTCAACCTACATGTTCCGTTTCTCCACCAACTGCATCCTGTTGAAACTTGGAAGATTACACCTTGACACCGTCACCATCTTCAGAACATAGCTTCCAGTAGGTCTAAGAAACTTCCTTCGTCTACTATACGAATTTAACAATAAAAACACAACAAGCAATACAGTAAAGAGGTGAGATCCCCTTTCACCAATATCAGTACGATAGCAAAGAATAATACGAATGACAAGGTCATTCCATACACACAGATAATACCAATATAGTCATGTTATCAATTTACAATTAATTTAAATAAGCATATATCATAATAAAATAAACTACAATAACATTACTAGGATAGATATAATAATTCATACAATATAAAATGCCATAACAATGAAATCATAACAATATAAAATAACTATTAAATGCAATAACAACATATAATATCACGGATAAAAGATAATAATGTACGACAAAATACAACATATAAACATATAATATCACGGATAAAAGATCACGAGATAAAAATATCAATAAAAATATAATAAATAACAACACGTATACATGTATAATATGACACAATCCTACTCCATGGAGCTAAAAACATACAGACATCGAGAGCGAATGATCCTCAAAATCTATTAGTACCACGGCTGCCCAACCAAACTATTGTCTTGTCACACGTTGCGTCTATAGCCCCACGTCACATGGAACCCATTGTCCAAGGCGTGGTGTAGTTCACGGTCTCACGTTGTGCACTACGGGCAATGTACTATTAGACTTTACAAGATCTCGATTAAGTATAGTGTGTGTCGAGTCCATTAGTGTGTTACCGCTTACCACGGCCCAGAAAGAGCAACCAACTCATCCACATATGGAATTATGCACACTAACGTCTCCAAGTTCATTCAAAATCGAACCACACTACGCTTATCGCACCGACAATAATGATGTGATTCACCTCGTCAATCAATCCACCAAAATTGGCATCAACTCAATAGATGTCCAGAAATATAGAATCTCAAAATACCCTCAAAGATAAAAATATACAAGAAAGTCCCACCGGACAAATATTGTTCCAAAGCCTGTACGGGTTCACCTCATAGCCCGACAGCAGAAAAATATACAGAATACTCTCAATAGTATAAAATATACAGTTTCGGTCAATCGCGTAGAAATTTTATCGCATTTTCACAATCTCGTCGTTTTTATAAACATTTTTAAATCGCGTAAATTTATTTTTCTGTTTTTAAAATCGCGTAGAGTTTTTAATACGTTTTCTCAATCGCGTAAGATTTTTAAATCATTTTCTTATCCGAATTCCTTAAAAATCACTATTTAAAACAAACAGAAATAATATTTAATACGTTTAAACTACGTAGAATATTTTTCATACCGTATACTGTCTTTTGAACATCTTTTCTATCTTATTTGTCCATTTTTAAGAAAAACTGACAGTATCTTACTTAGAAAATTAATAATAATGGTTTCCTAACTTTTCTGTGAAAATTCCATTTACTTAATTTTTTAACCATATAATTAAACTTTTTGAAAACCACTAACATGCTTCAAAATATAATATGAGCCATATGTTAGCAATTTACAAAAGTTCTTGTATTTTATTCTAACAAGAAAAAATCATTTGTTTAAACTTCTTAAACTTAATTTTAATCAATTTATTTCTTTAAAACTCATTGTAATAAAATCCTTTTGGCATTTATTACTTAACCTTAATTGAAAATAATTCTATAAATCAAAAACATTTAAATTTGGCATTTTGGCCGAAAATCATTCTATGCTTTATAATTCATTCCTAATTATTTCCATGCATTTAATCTCTTATAAAACTCTTGATCTAATTTATTGTTATTAAATTATCTAGTCAATAGTTAGAAAATAAATTTGGATCAAAAGTATGTGGCATGTTGGCCAAATTTAATAAAGTCTTTGCATTTGATCTCTAAATTATTTTTCATCTTCTAAATCCATGTCAAATTTATTGTATTACCTAAATTCATTAAATCATTGTTTTAGAAAATGGTTTGGAAATGATTTTAGAAATCATAATTGCTTGGCTTTGGCATGTTGGCGGAAATACCTAATTTTATCCATTGATCCACAAATTCATTTTTCTTACTCTAAACAAATTGGTAACTTGTCAATTTTCCTAGGTTAATTAAATTCCACTTTTAGAACATTGATGAGAACATTTTGGTTCTCCTCTTTGCCTTGAGGCCGTGAGCTTGGATTTGTGTTCTTTAGAATACTCATGCAAATCCTTGTATATTATTTACATGTTACAATAATTATCATGCATATATATATACATACCATATACTAAAACAATTTTAAAACATATACAAAATATTAAAGCAATCATAAAACACATACAAAATATTAAAGCTATTAGACATGCTTGCACCCAAAATCAAACACAATTAGGAAAAACAATAAACAATCAAGTGAATGAATCCTTATGAATTCTTCACTACAAACACATACATTCCTCACCACCAACACATGGTTGATGAGGGTAATATCCCTCTTACCTCTTGAAGAACCTCCAAAGCTCCTTGTATGCCTCTTTCAAGCAAATTTTCTCCACCAAGAGTTTTCTTGAAAAACAAAGAAAACATGCAATATTAATACCTAAGGCTCTAAACTAAAATAATCATGGATTAAAATCATGATTAGAACTTTAAAATGGATAGAAACATGAAGATTAAAGAATCCTACCTTCAAGGCTTCAAACTTGAATTTTGAAGATCAAGATAGAAAATGGATGATTTAAGCTTAGGTATCAACTACAAAGTGTCTTGAAATGAAGTAAGGAAGTAAGAAATAAGGTAGTTTAAAATTATAGAAGAGTGAGTGATGGAAAAGGATGGGTAGGCCGTGAGGTTGGAGAAGAAAAAGAGAAGAAATATTTGAGAGATTTGCTTGTTTGATAGCTTTGGAGAAAAGATGAAGACTTTGATTAAATGAAATAAGTCTCCTATTTGCTATGCATGGCCATGAATCACTTTGAGAGAAGGTGAGAATTATGTTTGGTTTTGCTCCCTCCAAATGCATGGTCGTAAATGCATAGGAATAAGAATGAATTGAATTGTTGAATATTGCTTTCCTAAAGGCATTGCATTGCCGTAGAAACATGAAGAGAAGCCACCAATGTGGACTTTGTCTCACTTGGTTAATTAAATGTAAGATAGCAAGAATTGAATGGTAATATTTGTTTCACCAAAAGCTTGCTTTACCGTAGAAAGCAACAAAGAAAAGCCATCAATATTGACTAGTCTTCCTTTTATTCAATTTGGCTTTTTACATGCATTTCACAAAGTCTTCTACGTGAATTCACAAAGTGAATTGACTATTTAGAGTAATTGTTTTTCTCCTTCACCGTAGACCAACAAACTTTAAGAAATCCAATATTTGTTTAAAATCTTGCTTCCTATTGGTCCTTAAAGAGTCAAGCCATTATTCTTGACCAATTTCTATTGGTTGAATATCTACTAACTTGATTCCTATTGGTTGCTATTTTTGTTGACCAATTTCTATTGGTGCACACTATATATTTTATAGTATACTTTAACCAATGAACAATAATTACTGTTTATAAAGTTAGTGTTTATTGTCTAATGGATAATAAAATATACATAGATTTTTATCTTACACTAACAAAGTAGCAATTATTATTGATCATTTTTTTCTACTGATTGCCCTTGATGAGTCATAAAGCGAGTCATCAAAGAGAAATTTCTAGAACATGTGACTCACTACGATGAGTCAGTATGATGAGTCATCGTGGAACTATCTAGAACGGGTGAGTCAGCATGGCGAGTCAGCGTAGATATTTTCTAGAGCAGGTGAGTCGGATGGCGAGTCGATCTTTGAGTCACCGGCGAGTCATCGATGACTCATCATCATCAATGGTGAGTCACAACGGCCGAGTCATCACCGTCATCAATGATGAGTCACAACACCGAGTCGGCATGGTGAGTCATCATAGAAGCTTAAACAGGTGACTCACTACGGTGAGTCGCAGGCGAGTCATGAGTCACCACTTCCGGAACCTTCGAGAATCTGCTGAGTCATGGTGTTGAGGTGTCACGCCACGTGTCAAATTTCTATTGGCCCATTGCGATGAGTCATCATCCACTAGATATTTTTCAAGAAAAATATCATCCAGCAGATAATAAAACATACCCCAATTTTATTTGTCAGATAAAATCGCAGGAAAATAAAACTTCAAAAATTGTCTCCGATTTCGGGTTTAGTAAGCTCCCCCGGCTCCGGATAATAATAAAATTTCCCCGGTCCAGAAAATTATTATTTTCCTGTCCCAAAGCAAATCACATAAAACACCCAAATAAAATCACAGATAGTAATATAAGACACTGTATCATACAGAAAAATTTAAAACAGTACATTCAGACGTAATGGTCATTTTCCTATTTTTCCCCACAACCAAGCAAATCACTCAAAACACTCAAATAAAATTATAAACAGTATTATATATTTGTATTTCACACAGAAAAGTTTAAAACAGTAATTTTGACAAAAAATTTATTTTACTGTCTCGAAGCAAATTACGCAAAACAACCAAATAAAATTAGAGCCTGTAAAATATACCTGTATTTCATACAGAAAATCAAGAAACAGTAAAATCGGGACACAACGGTCATTTACACAAAAGCTTGAAAAACAGCAAACAGGACATTCGGAATATTTTTCCAAAAGTTGGGGTGTTACACATCGGGGTGCAGGTTGCCTACAGTGGACAGTGAGTAGCTCTACTGTAACCGTGGGTTAGACCGACGCGAAACACCGATAATCCTGACCGAGACACTATTCTTAATCAAGATCTAGTAAAGACTGTTGTGTATATGCTAGATGTGCAAAAATCAAAATGAGGATTATAGCACGTGGTCTAAGGCATTTTAGTACAGACAGATCTTTTTGATCAACTTCTCCAAACTGAGTATTAGCTCCATGGAGTAGGACATTGAGTCTATGTGCACATGCGTAACATACGTGCATCATTATTGAGCATTGGTTATGATAATTGAACTGTTGAAATACTTGGATGATGATGAGGGCATCACCATAAATATTGAATGATATTTGAACTGATAAATGATTTGATGATAATAATTGATTAATGTTGATGGTATGATATATCTGTATGATATGTTGTTGTGCTATCTCTGTGCTGCCATGTTGGTATTGGCGTAGGTGATCTCACCTCATTGTTATATTGTTTTGCTGTGTTTGTGTTGTAAAAATTATATAGTAGAAGGAACAAGTTGTCTTAGACATAACGGGTGTCAGATATTCTGAGATTGGTGACAACATTGAGGAGTGGTTGTTCAAGATTTAACAGTGTGCAGTGTGAACGAGGAACAGATATATGGTACATCAAGATGGATACAAGAAGAAATAAGTATGTTGAGTTTTTACCGTTAGTATTTTACCGTGCTATTGAGTAGGACCTATTATGGGGTTTGCTACTGTTAAAAAGAGAGTCTGTTAGTTTTATATTTCTCTTTAAATTGTTAAATATTAATTGGTGTCAATATTGTATATTAATCAGTTTAATTATATTTTCAGTAATACTTATGGATTTCAATAAGTTTATGTTTCTGTAATAAGAAATTTTAAAACTCACATTTTATAACTCAAACCTTTTATGAACTTATTTACAGATTATGAGTTGGGAGTTGGAAATGTGATACCCTGAGGAGGGTGTTACATTAGTTGGTATCAGAGCACGGTTTGAGTCTTTTGGGGTTTGTGGTTAGGTCTATTTTGCTTGTGTTGTGTTCTTTGTGTTTTGTTTTCCGAAAGGAAACAAAGTTGTTTAAAATGGATATCAGATCCATTTTATTTTGATTCGTCCATCTTTGAAGAAAGGAAATGGCTTGTGGTAGACGTACGCGTGTGGAAGCGGAACGTGACATTAACGTTATGGTTGCAGTTATGGGAGCAATATGGAGGATAACTAACGTGACAGTACAACATGAACAGAGGATTGCTAAACAACGAAAACTGAAAGTTGAGGTTTAGAATCTGATGAAAGAGAATCAGTTTTGAAATACAAGATTTCATAATTTTGGAATGGGGTATTCTAAAGGAGAGATATTAGGAAAGTAATTGATTTCAACGGAAAACATATCTACGATTATTGGAAATCAACAGGAGCAGTAAATGTGTGGAGATAGTGCTTGTAATAGTAAACCCTTTTGGACCGTGATGTGTTTACTGTTTTGTAAGTGAAGTGGAAAGGGGCACTTAATGAAGGATTGTATGTTCAAGGAAACAATTTGTTTTAAGTGAAGAAAGTTTGGACACATTTCCAGATATTGTGTTCCATTGAAAATAGAGTTTTCTGTTAGTAAAATCTCAGGTAGTAGGGAGAGTCAATACATCGAATGGAACGGGAGTGTTCTGAGCTGAAGACATAAACAAAGGAGACTATATTGTAGAAGGTAATTCTTTACATATTCTTTATAGCATATGATTGAGTAGATCAATTATATGTTGCTATTATCTGTGTCTTCATGATCTTCTGATTTGTTTATTTCTGTTTCCATTGCTAGCCTATCGTGTTACTCGAGTTATTCGAATCATTGTTATAGATCAAAAATTTGTGTTAGTTTGATCTGTTTATTCCTTTTATAAATAGATTTGATCTTTAAAAATGGATTGGTTATTTTCCAACCATATCCGATGAGATTGTCTCAATAAAGTGTTAATAATCTAGAAAACTCATTCCTGAAAATCAGGCAATATGAAATTCTTGTTGGATATGTCTAGTAACATATCAGATAGTTTTGCTATCTTTCACAATGTTTTTCATGTATCGCAATTTGCAAGAAAGAATATTTTGCAAGAAAGGATATTCCTATTCAAATCCATGTCATAGTATCTGGTACAGTGTTGTTGAAAGAAAACTCGATATGTGAGATTTTTCTTATTAAGAGCAAAAGCAGGAGAATGAAGCGATACAAGGACAAGGAAATTTCAAGTGACGTTGTTCGGAGTGGCGAATGTTTTCGCAATATCTATGGATTAGGTGAGTAGAATTTTTCGTTCTTATTTAGACAGAATTGTCATTATTTCTTTATTGACGACATTCTGATCTATTCTCGAAATTATGAGGAACATTTCTCAGTGTGATTTTTCCAAGTTCTAAAAGAGAAGTGGTTATATGCTAAGTTGTTGAGATGTGAATTCTGAATGGATGAAGCTTAGTTTTGGGTTCCGTAATTCTAAGGAAAGAATTACGATTGATCCGTTAAAGGTTGAAAATGTGTTTGATTACTTATCTGGTATTAGTTCTGTCTAATTCCAATGAACCATTAGAGGTGAACAGTGACGCATTACATCAGAGTTTAAGATATATGCTTATGCAGAATAGAAGAGTTGTAGGGTATGATTTTAGGAAATTGAAGGTACATGAGGAAAACTATTCTACGCAAGAATGGAGGTTGGTAGCTGTTAAGTTTGCATTAGAAGTATGGAGATACTTTCTTTATGGAGTAAAATTTAACATCTTCAGTAATTATAGGAATCTGAGATATCTGTTAGATCAGGAGAAATTGATCGCGAGACAAAGAATTTTCATTGGTCAAAATCGTTTAGAATGATGTAAGTGGAGAAGCAATATAAAAGTTGGAGGATAAGATAAAAGAACAATATCCATATTTATTCTGAGGATGTGAAATCAGGTTTATTGAATTTCGAGGATGAAATTTCTTTTTAGAGGGGGAGTATTGTAACACCACAAAATTTCCTATCTATTAGATAGTAATTTTGACAGTTAACAGAATTCTACTGTTTAGTAATTTCTGTGTGCTGTAAAATTATTTTGTATATTTCATCAACGTATTTGATCGTTTTGAGTGATTTACTTCGTGTCAGGAAAATTATAATTTTTAGGCCGAGGAAAATCTTTATGTATTTATTTCTCTTGATTGTTAATTATTTTTAACAATCTGACTTAATTTTCATACATTTTCTAATATTTGAGATTTTTTTGAATGATTATAAATTTTTATATTTATCTTATTGTTTTTGGGCTATTTGTGGGCCCCAGGTGGTCCTATATGGGCCTGGGGTGAGTCCCAAAAAGTGAAAAAATTTTTACGTATAGAAAAATTTATACTGTTGAGACGGAGATAGGCGATCTTACTAAACCTGAATCCGGAAACAGTTTTAAAAAATTTCTTGTACTGTGTTTTGTACTGTATTTAATTATCAGGCGATAAAAATACAGTAAATATATTCTTTCGTGGGGTTATAGCAGATAAAAATAGAAATTATATTGCTTAAGTCAATAATAGTGGTTATGACAACTTTTGACGGACCAATAGGAAACAAGTTTAATTCTTTTGACGGACCAATTGGAAGCAAGTCTAATATTGAAGACTTTGATATCAACCATCGATTTAATCAACGGTGTAGGATTAGTCTAATAAAATGGCTATGACCATTTATAATCATTGGATTTAGATTTAAATCAAGGGTGCAGATTTGATCTTATAAAGTGGCTAGGACCATTTGTGACCATTGTATTTAGATTTAATCAACAGTGGAGATGGATCATTTATAACCATTGGATTTGGATTTAATTAATGGTGGAGATTTGGTCTTCTAAAATGGCTATAACTAATTATGACCCTTGGATTGAAAGTAAGAAGGAGTAATCTTGACCCTTCATCTTTTGAGATGCATCTAATGGCTAGGATTTCAAGGTGGAAAAATCTAATGGCCTAGATTAAGTCTTCTAATCAAAAGTCTACCTAAATCCTAACCATTGATCTAATCAATGGCTCTAAATGGTGGCTAGAAAAGATGACAACTTTGTTGAATGCATGGATGGAGGGGGGGACGGTTTTTGTGTTGTTTAGGAGCTAAAGGAAAAAGTTTGAAGACATTATTAGATTATTTTAGTCAATATGGATCATTATTGATCATTTTGCACTCTTAGGAGAATGCATGAAGGGGGGCTACGGTTTTGGTGTCTTAAGGCCATAGCAAAAAGTCTATGACCATTATCACTCATTATTGATCATTCTTGATCATTCCAAAAACCTAAAGCTCTTAGAAAATTTTCTCTTCTTCTCCTTCTAGCATGGTTCGGCCAAGCACCCTAAATATGTCTTCCATCACTCAACAATTTTAACCAACCTTATTTCTTGAATCCTTACCTTATTCTAAGCAACTTTCATGTTGAAGACTTTCTCTAAATCATTCATCTTCATGGACTTTCTTCAAGATCAAAGTTATAGGGTATTTGTGGTGAAGTGTAAGGAAACTTCATTTCTTCTCTCTTCTTCATGTTCTAAGCCACGTTTGATCCATGGTTTATCTTGTTCAAGCTTGATATGTTAATTAACTTGTGTATTATTTTGTATTTGAGAAGCCCTTGGTGGTGAAGGACTTGGAAAAAGAAGCAAAACAAGGAGCTTTTGAGGATCTTCAAGAGGTAAGAGGGAGATCCATCTCACCAACCAAGTATGGTGGTGAAAGATGGCCTTATATTTGATGGATGGTGAATCCATGTGAGGATTCATATCCATGGTCATATAATTATTTGTGGGTGTTTATGTGTTTGATTTATTTGTTCATGCTTTGTATGATTTGCATGATTTATTGTTTTTTATTATGGCATGCTTATGGTAGCTTATGGTATATATGATGAAATATGTATATGTATGCCATGATTTGATGATGGAAAGGAAATTGATTTTTGGTTCTAAAGACCAAGAGGATTTCGGCCAAGACACCTCAAAATAGGTGTTCACAAATTAATATTTTCATGAATGATAAAATTGGATGATTAGAAAAGCATAAAACATAAACAAAGGGTTTGTTTTTCAAGAAGTAGTGTTCACGATTTTGAGAAGGATTTTTATTGATTTATTTTGTGTAAAAAGTTTCTAAGCATTTTACTAAACATGGGCAATGTTGATTTTAAGGATTTGCAAAGAAAGTGAAAATGGATTTACAAAAAAAGTGAAAATGAAAAATAAACAAATGATTTGATTTCAAGGACCAAGTGCTCACAGTTTTTGTAAAGGATTTTTAATGATTTTGTTTGTGTAAAACCATATTGACTTAGAAGGAAAAATGTTTTGATGATTTCGATAGTCATGTCCACATTTTTGAAGGCTTGTAATGCCTTGATTTTATGGAAACAAAATGAAAATATAATTGATTTAGTATAAGGAATTTGGAAAGGGAATCAGAGTGTTTTATCACTTGAGAAAATGGGATTTTTGTATATGAATGGAAAAGAGAGTTGAAAATGTTTGAAACTCAATTTATTTTGAAGAGAATTGATTTTAAAATTTATTTGAGAAAAATAGAGAATATAATAGTGATTTGATATTTTCTATCATGTAACTCATCCTTTGGGTTTTGGAGAGCATTAGTAATTTTAAATTTAGAAACATTGATTTAATTCAATGGAATTGTGAATTTGTGCAATATATTGTGAAAAGGATTTTCTTAAGTAAAAAAATGTGGAAAATAATGTGAAAAGTCATATTATTTTGAGCAAAGAATTTCTTAAAGGAGAAATGTGAAAAATGATGTTGGAAATGATATTGATTTGTTTGAAAGTCCAAAATAATGTTTGGAAAATTGAGAAATATTTTACGTGATTGTAAAATGGTGAAAAATGTTTAACGTATCTTAAAAACATGATTTTTAAGCTATGCGATTTGAAAAATATTAAAATATTTCTATGCAATTTGAAAAATAGTGAAATATTTCTACGCGATTTGGAAAGCGTTTAAATATTTTGAAAATGATGGAAAATGGTTTACGCGACTTAAAAGAATGATTTTTAAGTTACGCGATTGTGAAAATGGTGGAAAATCGCTACGCAATTTGAGTAACGTGTAAATATTTTTACGTGATTGAGAAAACGTTGAAAAATCAATACGCAATTTAAAAATGCAACAGAAGTGTTGCGAAATTGTGAAAACATGACAGAAATGTTACGCAATTGTGAAAACACGACGAAAGTGTTTTGTGACTATAAAAACGCGATAATATGATTTCACTGTCTGTAAAATGTATACAAAGAAAATTGTACAAATAAACCCAACTACATGATTTTATCATTGAAAATGTTGAAAATACAGTATGATTACTGTTGGGCCAGTGTGTGGACCATGATTTGGAGATTATGAAATTGAACTAAGAATGGGCTAATGTGTGGACCCTGAATATGAAATTGTGGATTTGAACTGAGAATTGTGCATTTTACATGCATGAACTGGTGTATGAACACTGTATATGAATTTTGCCTATGATTGGCATTGGTGCATTGAACATGCATTGGAAAGGTCCAAGGGACTGTATGAGGCTATTTGCCTAGGAGAGACGTACACCTCTTGAGTAGGTGCGATATGCGTAGTGTAAGTCACTTGTTGACCTTGGGGGCATCGGGGTGCGGGTTGCCTACAGTGGGCAGTGAGTAGCTCTACTGTAATCGTGGGTTAGACCGACGCGACACACCAATAATCCTGACCGAGACACTATTCTTAATCAAGATCTAGTAATGACTATCGTGTATATGCTAGATGTGCAAAAATCAAAATGAGGATTATAGCACGTGGTGTGAGGTATTTTGGTACAGACAGATCTTTCTGATCAACTTCTCCGAACTGAGTATTAGCTCCATGGAGTAGGACATTGAGTCTATGTGCACATGCATAACATACGCGCATCATTATTGGACATTGGTTATGATAATTGAACTGTTGAAATACTTGGATGATGATGAGGGCATCACCATAAATATTGAATGATATTTGAACTGATAAATGATTTGATGATGATAATTGATTAATGTTGATGGTATGATATATCTGTATGATATGTTGTTGTGTTATCTCTGTGCTGCCATGTTGGTATTGGCGTAGGTGATCTCACTTCTTTGTTATATTGTTTTGTTGTGTTTGTGTTGTAAAAATTATATAGTAGAAGGAACAAGTTGTCTTAGACATCACGGGTGTCAGATATTCTGAGATTGGTGACAACATTGAGGAGTGGTTATTCAAGATTCGACAGTGTGCAGTGTGAACGAGGAACAGATATATGGTACATCAAGATGGATACAAGAAGAAATAAGTATGTTGAGTTTTTACCGTTAGTGTTTTACCGTGCTATTGAGTATGACCTATTATGGGGTTTGCTTCTGTTAAAAAGAGAGTTTGTTAGTTTTATATTTCTCTTTAAATTGTTAAATATTAATTGGTGTCAATATTGTATATTAATCAGTTTAATTATATTTTCAGTAATACTTATGGATTTCAATAAGTTTATGTTTCTGTAATAAGAAATTTTAAAACTCACATTTTATAACTCAAACCTTTTATGAACTTGTTTACAGATTATGAGTTGGGAGTTGGAAATGTGATACCCTGAGGAGGGTGTTACATTAGTTGGTATCAGAGCACGGTTTGAGTCTTTTGGGGTTTGTGGTTAGGTCTATTTTGCTTGTGTTGTGTTCTTTGTGTTTTGTTTTTCGAAAGGAAACAAAGTTGTTTAAAATAGATATCAGATCCATTTTATTTTGATTCGTCCATCTTTGAAGAAAGGAAATGGCTTGTGGTAGACGTACGCGTGTGGAAGCTGAACGTGACATTAACGTTATGGTTGCAGTTATGGGAGCAATGTGGAGCATAACTAACGTGACAGTACAACAGGAACAGAGGATCGTTGAACAGCGAAAACTGAAAGTCGAGGTTTAGAATCTGATGAAAGAGAATCAGTTTTGAAATACAAGATTTCATAATTTTGGAATTGGGTATTCTAAAGGAGAGATATTAGGAAAGTAATTGATTTCAACGGAAAACATATCTACAATTATTGGAAATTAGCAGGAGCAGTAAATGTGTGGAGATAGTGCTTGTAATAGTAAACCCATTTGGACCGTGATGTGTTTACTGTTTTGTAAGTGAAGTGGAAAGGGGCACTTAATGAAGGATTGTATGTTCAAGGAAACAATTTGTTTTAAGTGCAGAAAGTTTGGACACATTTCCAGAGATTGTGTTCCATTGAAAACAGAGTTTTCTGTTAGTAAAATCTCAGGTAGTAGGGAGAGTCGATACGTCGAATGGAACGAGAGTGTTCTGAGCTGAAGACATAAACAAAGGAGACTATATTGTAGAAGGTAATTCTTTACATATTCTTTATAGCATATGATTGAGTAGATCAATTATATGTTGTTGTTATCTGTGTCTTCATGATCTTCTGATTTGTTTATTTCTATTTCCATTGCTAGCCTATCGTGTTACTCGAGTTATTCAAATCATTGTTATAGATCAAAACTTTGTGTTAGTTTGATCTGTTTATTCCTTTCATAAATAGATTTGATCTTTAAAAACGGATTGGTTATTTTCCAACCATATCTGATGAGATTGTCTCAATAAAGTGTTAATAATCCAGAAAATTCATTCCTGAAAATCATGCAATATCAAATTCTTGTTGGATATGTCTGGTAACATATCAGATAGTTTTGCTATCTTTCACAATGTTTTTCATGTATTGCAATTTGCAAGAAAGAATATTTTGCAAGAAAGGATATTCCTATTCAAATCCATGTCATAGTATCTGGTACAGTGTTGTTGAAAGAAAACTCGATGTGTGAGATATTTATTGTTAAGAGCAAAAGCAGGAGAATGAAGCGATACAAGGACAAGGAAATTTCAAGTGATGTTGTTCGGAGTGGCGAATGTTTTCGCAATATCTATGGATTAGGTGAGTAGAATTTTTCGTTCTTATTTAGACAGAATTGTCATTATTTCTTTATTGACGACATTCTGATCTATTCTCGAAATTATGAGGAACATACTGAACATCTCAGTGTGATTTTTCCAAGTTCTAAAAGAGAAGTGGTTATATGCTAAGTTGTTGAGATGTGAATTCTGAATGGATGAAGCTTAGTTTTGGGTTCCGTAATTCTAAGGAAGGAATTACGATTGATCCGTTAAAGGTTGAAAATGTGTTTGATTACTTATCTGGTATTAGTTCTGTCTAATTCCAGTGAACCATTAGAGGTGAACAGTGACGCATTACATCGGAGTTTAAGATATGTGCTTATGCAGAATAGAAGAGTTGTAGGGTATGATTTTAGGAAATTGAAGGTACATAAGGAAAACTATTCTACGCAAGAATGGAGGTTGGTAGCTGTTAAGTTTGCATTAGAAGTATGGAGATACTTTCTTTATGGAGTAAAATTTAACATCTTCAGTAATTATAGGAATTTGAGATATCTGTTAGATCAGGAGAAATTGATCGCGAGACAAAGAATTTTCATTGGTCAAAATCGTTTAGAATGATGTAAGTGGAGAAGCAATATAAAAGTTGGAGGATAAGATAAAAGAACAATATCCATATTTATTCTGAGGATGTGAAATCAGGTTTATTAAATTTCGAGGACGAAATTTCTTTTTAGATGGGGAGTTTTGTAACACCACAAAATTTCCTATCTATTAGATAGTAATTTTGACAGTTAACAGAATTTTACTGTTTAGTAATTTCTGTGTGCTGTAAAATTATTTTGTATATTTCATCAACGTATTTGATCGTTTTGAGTGATTTACTCCGTGTTAGGAAAATTATAATTTTCGGGCCGAGCAAAATCTTTATGTATTTATTTCTCTTGATTGTTAATTATTTTTAACAATCTGACTTGATTTTCATATATTTTTTAATATTTGAGATTATTGTGTATGATTATAAATTTTTATATTTCTCTGATAATTTTTGGGCTGTTTGTGGGCCCCAGGTGGTCCTATATGGGCCCGGGGTGAGTCCCAAAAAGTGAAAAAAAATTTACGTATAGAAAAAATTGTACTGTTGAGACGGAGATAGGGGATCTTACTAAACCTAAATCCGGAAACAGTTTTAGAAAATTTCTTGTACTGTGTTTTGTACTGTATTTAATTATCAGGCGATAAAAATACAGTAAATATATTCTTTCGTGGGGTTATAGCAGATAAAAATAGAAATTATATTGCTTAAGTCAACAATAGTGGTTTTGACAACTTTTGACGGACCAATAGGAAACAAGTTTAATTCTTTTGACGGACCAATAGGAAGCAAGTGTAATATTGAAGACTTTGATATCAACCGTCGATTTAATCAACGGTGTAGGATTAGTCTAATAAAATGGCTATGACAATTTATAATCATTGGATTTAGATTTAAATCAAGGGTGGAGATTTGACCTTATAAAGTGGCTAGGACCATTTGTGACCGTTGGATTTAGATTTAATTAACAGTGGAGATGGATCATTTATAACCATTGGATTTGGATTTAATTAACGGTGGAGATTTGGTCTTCTAAAATGACTATAACTAATTATGACCCTTGGATTGAAAGTAAGAAGGAGTAATCTTGACCCTTCATTTTTGGAGATGCATCTAATGGCTAGGATTTCAAGGAGGAAAAATCTAATGGCCTAGATTAAGTCTTCTAATCAAAAGTCTACCTAAATCCTAACCATTGATCTAATCAACGGCTTAAATGGCTCTAAATGGTGGCTAGAAAAGATGACAACTTTGTTGAATGCATGGATGGAGGGGGGACGGTTTTTGTGTTGTTTAGGAGCTAAAGGAAAAAGTTTGAAGACATTATTAGATTGTTTTAGTCAATATGGATCATTATTGATCATTTTGCACTCTTAGGAGAATGCATGAAGGGGGGGCTACGGTTTTGGTGTCTTAAGGCCATAGCAAAAAGTCTATGACCATTATCACTCATTATTGATCATTCTTGATCATTCCAAAAACCTAAAGCTCTTAGAAAATTTTCTCTTCTTCTCCTTCTAGCATGGTTCGGCCAAGCACCCTAAATATGTCTTCCGTCACTCAACAATTTTAACCAACCTTATTTCTTGATTTTAAGGATTTGCAAAGAAAGTGAAAATGGATTTACAAAGAAAGTGAAAATGAAAAATGAACAAATGATTTGATTTCAAGGACCAAGTGCTCACGGTTTTTGTAAAGGATTTTTAATGGTTTTGTTTGTGTAAAACCATATTGACTTAGAAGGAAAAATGTTTTGATGATTTCAATAGTCATGTCCACATTTTTGAAGGCTTGTAATGCCTTGATTTTATGGAAACAAAATGGAAATATAATTGATTTAGTATAAGGAATTTGGAAAGGGAATCAGAGTGTTTTATCACTTGAGAAAATGGGATTTTTGTATATGAATGGAAAAGAGAGTCTTAAATGTTTGAAACTTAATTTATTTTGAAGAGAATTGATTTTAAAATTTATTTGAGAAAAATGGAGAATATAATAGTGATTTGATATTTTCTAACGTGTAACTCATCCTTTGGGTTTTGGAGAGCGTTAGTAATTTTAAAGTTAGAAACATTGATTTAATTCAAAGGAATTATGAATTTGTGAAATATATTGTGAAAAGGATTTTCTTGAGTAAAAAAATGTGGAAAATAATGTGTAAAGTCATATTATTTTGAGCAAAGAATTTCTTAAAGGAGAAATATGAAAAATGATGTTGAAAATGATATTGATTGTTTGAAAGTCCAAAATAATGTTTGGAAAATTGAGAAATATTTTACGTGATTGTAAAATGGTGAAAAATGTTTAACGTATCTTAAAAACATGATTTTTAAGCTACGCGATTTGAAAAATGTTAAAATATTTCTACGCAATTTGAAAAATATTGAAATATTTCTACGCGATTTGGAAAGTGTTTAAATATTTTGAAAATGATGGAAAATGGTTTACGCGACTTAAAAGAATGATTTTTAAGTTACGCGATTGTGAAAATGGTGGAAAATCGCTACGCAATTTGAGCAACGTGTAAATATTTTTACGTGATTGAAAAAACGTTGAAAAATCAATACATAATTTAAAAATGCAACAGAAGTGTTTTGAAATTGTGAAAACATAACAGAAATGTTGCGCAATTGTAAAAACACGACGAAAGTGTTTTGTGACTATAAAAACGCGATAATATGATTTCACTGTTGAAAATACAGTATGATTACTGTTGGGCCAGTGTGTGGACCTTGATTAGGAGATTATGAAATTGAACTAAGAATGGGCTAATGTGTGGACCCTGAATATGAAATTGTGGATTTGAACTGAGAATTGTGCATTTTACATGCATGAACTGGTGTATGAACACTGTATATGAATTTTGCCTATGATTGGCATTGGTGCATTGAACATGCATTGGAAAGGTCCAAGGGACTGTATGAGGCTATTTGCCTAGGAGAGACGTACACCTCTTGAGTGGGTGCGATATGCGTAGTGTAAGTCACTTGTTGACCTTGGGGGCATCGGGGTATGGGTTGCCTACAGTGGGCAGTGAGTAGCTCTACTGTAACCGTGGGTTAGACCGACGCGACACACCGATAATCCTGACCGAGACACTATTCTTAATCAAGATCTAGTAAAGACTGTCATGTATATGCTAGATGTGCAAAAATCAAAATGAGGATTATAGCACGTGGTCTGAGGCATTTTGGTACAGACAGATCTTTCTGATCAACTTCTCCGAACTGAGTATTAGCTCCATGGAGTAGGACATTGAGTCTATGTGCACATGCATAACATACGCGCATCATTATTGAGCATTGATTATGATAATTGAACTGTTAAAATACTTGGATGATGATGAGGGCATCACCATAAATATTGAATGATATTTGAACTGATAAATGATTTGATGATGATAATTGATTAATGTTGATGGTATGATATATCTGTATGATATGTTGTTGTGTTATCTCTGTGCTGCCATGTTGGTATTGGCGTAGGTGATCTCACCTCTTTGTTATATTGTTTTGTTGTGTTTGTGTTGTAAAAATTATATAGTAGAAGGAACAAGTTGTCTTAGACATAATGGGTGTCAGATATTCTGAGATTGGTGATAATATTGAGGAGTGGTTATTCAAGATTCGACAGTGTGCAGTGTGAATGAGGAACAGATATATGGTACATCAAGATGGATACAAGAAGAAATAAGTATGTTGAGTTTTTACCGTTAGTGTTTTACCGTGCTATTGAGTATGACCTATTATGGGATTTGCTACTGTTAAAAAGAGAGTCTGTTAGTTTTATATTTCTCTTTAAATTGTTAAATATTAATTGGTGTCAATATTGTATATTAATCAATTTAATTATATTTTCAGTAATACTTATGGATTTCAATAAGTTTATGATTCTGTAATAATAAATTTTAAAACTCACATTTTATAACTCAATCCGTTTATGAACTTGTTTACAGATTATGAGTTGGGAGTTGGAAATGTGATACCCTGAGGAAGGTGTTACATTAGTTGGTATCAAAGCACGATTTGAGTCTTTTGGGGTTTGTGGTTAGGTCTATTTTGCTTGTATTGTGTTCTTTGTGTTTTGTTTTCCGAAAGGAAATAAAGTTGTTTAAAATGGATATCAGATCCATTTTATTTTGATTCGTCCATCTTTGAAGAAAGGAAATGGCTTATGGTAGACGTACGCGTGTGGAAGCGGAACGTGACATTAACGTTATGGTTGCAGTTATGGGAGCAATGTGGAGGATAACTAACGTGACAGTATAACAGAACAGAGGATCGCTGAACAGCGAAAACTGAAAGTCGAGGTTTAGAATTTGTTGAAAGAGAATCAGTTTTGAAATACAAGATTTCGTAATTTTGGAATTGGGTATTCTAAAGGAGAGATATTAGGAAAGTAATTGATTTCAACGGAAAACATATCTACAATTATTGGAAATTAGCAGGAGCAGTAAATGTGTGGAGATAGTGCTTGTAATAGTAAACCCATTTGGACCGTGATGTGTTTACTGTTTTGTAAGTGAAGTGGAAAGGGGCACTTAATGAAGGATTGTATGTTCAAGGAAACAATTTGTTTTAAGTGCAGAAAGTTTGGACACATTTTCAGAGATTGTGTTCCATTGAAAACAGAGTTTTCTGTTAGTAAAATCTCAGGTAGTAGGGAGAGTCAATATGTCGAATGGAACGGGAGTGTTCTAAGCTGAAGACATAAACAAAGGAGACTTTATTGTAGAAGATAATTCTTTACATATTCTTTATAGCATATGATTGAGTAGATCAATTATATGTTGTTGTTATTTGTGTCTTCATGATCTTCTGATTTGTTTATTTCTATTTCCATTGCTAGCCTATCGTGTTACTCGAGTTATTCGAATCATTGTTATAGATCAAAACTTTGTGTTAGTTTGATCTGTTTATTCCTTTCATAAATAGATTTGATCTTTAAAAACGGATTGGTTATTTTCCAACCATATCCGATGAGATTGTCTCAATAAAGTGTTAATAATCTAGAAAACTCATTCCTGAAAATCAGGCAATATCAAATTCTTGTTGGATATGTCTGGTAACATATCAGATAGTTTTGCTATCTTTCACAATGTTTTTCATGTATCGCAATTTGCAAGAAAGAATATTTTGCAAGAAAGGATATTCCTATTCAAATATATGTCATAGTATCTGGTACAATGTTGTTGAAAGAAAACTCGATGTGTGAGATATTTATTGTTAAGAGCAAAAGCAGGAGAATGAAGCGATACAAGGACAAGGAAATTTCAAGTGACGTTGTTCGGAGTGGCGAATGTTTTCACAATATATATGGATTAGGTGAGTAGAATTTTTCGTTCTTATTTAGACAGAATTGTCATTATTTCTTTATTGACGACATTCTGATCTATTCTCAAAATTATGAGGAACATACTGAACATCTCAGTGTGATTTTTCCAAGTTCTAAAAGAGAAGTGGTTATATGCTAAGTTGTTGAGATGTGAATTCTGAATGGATGAAGCTTAGTTTTGGGTTTCGTAATTCTAAGAAAGGAATTACGATTGATCTGTTAAAGGTTGTAAATGTGTTTGATTACTTATCTGGTATTAGTTCTGTCTAATTCTAGTGAACCATTAGAGGTGAACAGTGACGCATTACATCAGAGTTTAAGATATGTGCTTATGCAAAATAGAAGAGTTGTAGGGTATGATTTTAGGAAATTGAAGGTACATGAGGAAAACTATTCTACGCAAGAATGGAGGTTGGTAGCTGTTAAGTTTGCATTAGAAGTATGGAGATACTTTCTTTATAGAGTAAAATTTAACATCTTCAGTAATTATAGGAATCTGAGATATCTGTTAGATCAGGAGAAATTGATCGCGAGACAAAGAATTTTCATTGGTCAAAATCGTTTAGAATGATGTAAGTGGAGAAGCAATATAAGAGTTGGAGGATAAGATAAAAGAACAATATCCATATTTATTCTGAGGATGTGAAATCAGGTTTATTAAATTTCGAGGACGAAATTTCTTTTTAGAGGGGGAGTATTGTAACACCCCAAAATTTCCTATCTATTAGACAGTAATTTTGACAGTTAACAGAATTCTACTATTTAGTAATTTTTGTGTGCTGTAAAATTATTTTGTATATTCTGTCAACGTATTTGATCGTTTTGAGTGATTTACTCCGTGTCAGGAAAATTATAATTTTCGGGCCGGGAAAAATCTTTATGTATTTATTTCTCTTGATTGTTAATTATTTTTAACAATCTGCCTTGATTTTCATGCGTTTTCTAATATTTGTGATTTTTGTGGATGATTATAAATTTTTATATTTCTCTGATTATTTTTGGACTATTTGTGGGCCCCAGGTGGTCTTATATGGGCCCGGGGTGAGTCCCAAAAAGTGAAAATTTTTCTACGTGTACAAAAATTTGTACTGTTGAGATGGAGACAGGGGATCTTACTAAACCTGAATTCGGAAACAGTTTTAGAAAATTTCTTGTACTGTGTTTTGTACTGTATTTAATTATCAGGCGATAAAAATACAGTAAATATATTCTTTCATGGGGTTATAGCAGATAAAAATAGAAATTATACCGCTTAAGTCAACAATAATGGTTATGACAACTTTTGACGGACCAATAGGAAACAAGTTTAATTCTTTTGATGGACCAATAGGAAACAAGTCTAATATTGAAAACTTTGATATCAACTGTCGATTTAATCAACGGTGTAGGATTAATCTAATAAAATGGCTATGACCATTTATAACCGTTGGATTTAGATTTAAATCAAGGGTGGAGATTTGATCTTATAAAGTGGCTAGGACCATTTGTGACCGTTGGATTTAGATTTAATCAACGGTGGAGATGGATCATTTATAACCATTGGATTCATATTTAATCAATGGTGGAGATTTGGTCTTCTAAAATGGCTATAACTAATTATAACCCTTGGATTGAATGTAAGAAGGAGTAATCTTGACCCTTCATTTTTAGAGATGCATCTAATGGCTAAGATTTCAAGGAGGAAAAATCTAATGGCCTAGATTAAGTCTTCTAATCAAAAGTCTACCTAAATCCTCACCATTGATCTAATCAATGGCTTAAATGGCTCTAAATGGTGGCTAGAAAGATGACAACTTTGTTGAATGCATGGATGGAGGGGGGATGGTTTTTGTGTTGTTTAGGAGCTAAAGGAAAAAGTTTGAAGACATTATTAGATTGTTTTAGTCAATATAGATCATTATTGATCATTTTGCACTCTTAGGAGAATGCATGAATGGGGGCTACGGTTTTGGTGTCTTAAGGCCATAGCAAAAAGTCTATGACCATTATCACTCATTATTGATCATTCTTGATCATTCCAAAAACCTAAAGCTCTTAGAAAATTTTCTCTTCTTCTCCTTCTAGCATGGTTCGGGCAAGCACCCTAAATATGTCTTCCATCACTCAATAATTTTAACTAACCTTATTTCTTGAATCCTTACCTTATTCTAAGCAACTTTCATGTTGGAAACTTTCTCTAAATCATTCATCTTCATGGACTTTCTTCAAGATCAAAGTTATAGGGTATTTGTGGTGAAGTGTAAGGAAACTTCATTTCTTCTCTCTTCTTCATGTTCTATGCCATGTTTGATCCATGGTTTATCTTGTTTGAAGCTTGATATGTTAATTAACTTGTGTTTTGTTTTGTATTTGAGAAGCCCTTGGTGGTGAAGGACTTGAAAAAGAAGCAAAACAAGGAGCTTTTGAGGATCTTCACGAGGTAAGGAGGAGATCTATCTCACCAACCAAGTATGGTGGTGAGAGATGGTCTTATATTTGATGGATGGTGAATTCATGTGAGGATTCATATCCATGGTCATGTAATTATTTGTGGGTGTTTATGTGTTTGATTTGTTTGTTCATGCTTTGTATGATTTGTATGATTTATTGTTTTTGATTATGGCATGCTTATGGTAGCTTATGGTATATATGATGAAATATGTATATGTATGCCATGATTTGATGATGGAAAGGAAATCGATATTTGGTTCTAAAGACCAAGAGGATTTCGGCCAAGACACCTCAAAATAGGTGTTCACAAATTAATATTTTCATGAATGATTAAATTGGATGATTAGAAAAGCATGGAAAATAAACAAAGGGTTTGTTTTTCAAGAAGTAGTGTTCACAGTTTTGAGAAGGATTTTTATTGATTTATTTTGTGTAAAAAGTTTCTAAGTATTTTACTAAACATGGGCAATGTTGATTTTAAGGATTTGCAAAGAAAGTGAAAATGGATTTACAAAGAAAGTGAAAATGAAAAATGAACAAATGATTTGATTTCAAGGACCAAGTGCTCACGGTTTTTGTAAATGATTTTAAATGGTTTTGTTTGTGTAAAATCATATTGACTTAGAAGGAAAAATGTTTTGATGATTTCAATAGTCATGTCCATGTTTTTGAATGGTTGTAATGCCTTGATTTTATGGAAACAGAATGGAAATATAATTGATTTAGTATAAGGAATTTGGAAAGGGAATCAGAGTGTTTTATCACTTAAGAAAATGGGATTTTTGTATATGAATGGAAAAGAGAGGTTGAAAATGTTTGAAACTCAATTTATTTGGAAGAGAATTGATTTTAAAATTTATTTGAGAAAAATGGAGAATATAATAGTAATTTGATATTTTCTAACATGTAACTCATCCTTTGGGTTTTGGAGAACGTTAGTAATTTTAAAGTTAGAAACATTGATTTAATTCAAAGGAATTGTGAATTTGTGGAATATATTATGAAAAGGATTTTCTTGAGCAAGAAAATGTGAAAAATAATGTGAAAAGTCATATTATTTTGAGCAAAGAATTTCTTAAAGGAGAAATGTGAAAAATGATGTTTGAAATTATATTGATTTGTTTGAAAGTCCAAAATAATGTTTGGAAAATTGAGAAATATTTTACGTGATTGTAAAAAGGTGAAAAATATTTTATGTATCTTAAAAACATGATTTTTAAGCTACGCGATTTGAAAAATGTTAAAATATTTCTACGCGATTTGAAAAATGTTGAAATATTTCTACGCAATTTGGAAAGCATTTAAATATTTTGAAAATGATGGAAAATGGTTTACGCGACTTAAAAGAATGATTTTTAAGTTACGCGATTGTGAAAATGGTGGAAAATCACTACGCAATTTGTGTAATGTGTAAATATTTTTACGTGATTGAGAAAACGTTAAAAAATCAATACGTAATTTGAAAATGCAACAGAAGTGTTGCGGAATTGTGAAAACGTAACCGAAATGTTACGCAATTGCGAAAACACGACAAAAGTGTTTTGTGACTATAAAAATGCGATAATATAATTTCGCTATTAAAAATACAGTATGATTACTGTTGGGCCAGTGTGTGGACCTTGATTATGAGACTATGAAATTGAACTAAGAATGGGCCAATGTGTGGACTCTGAATATGAAATTGTGGATTTGAACTGAGAATTGTGTATTTTACATGCATGAACTGGTGTATGAACACTGTATATGAATTTTGCCTATGATTGGCATTGGTGCATTGAACATGCATTGGAAAGGTCCAAGGGACTGTATGAGGCTATTTGCCTAGGAGAGACGTACACCTCTTGAGTGGATGCGATATGCGTAGTGTAAGTCACTTGTTGACCTTGGGGGCATCGAGGTGTGGGTTGCCTACAGTGGGCAGTGAGTAGCTCTACTGTAACCGTGGGTTAGATCGACGCGACACACCGATGATCCTGACCGAGGCACTCTTCTTAATCAAGATCTAGTAAAGACTGTCGCGTATATGCTAGATGTGCAAAAATTAAAATGAGGATTATAGCACGTGGTCTGAGGCATTTTGGTATAAGCAGATGTTTCTGATCAACTTCTCTGAACTGAGTATTAGCTCCATGGAGTAGGACATTGAGTCTATGTGCACATGCATAACATACGCATCATTATTGAGTATTGGTTATGATAATTGAACTGTTGAAATACTTGGATGATGATGATGATAATTGGATAATGATGAGGGCATCACCATAAATATTGAATGATATTTGAACTGATAAATGATTTGATGATGATAATTGATTAATATTGATGGTATGATATATCTGTATGATATGTTGTTGTGTTATCTCTATGCTGCCATGTTGGTATTGGCGTAGGTGATCTCACCTCTTTGTTATATTGTTTTGCTGTGTTTGTGTTGTAAAAATTTTCTAGTAGAAGGAACAAGTTGTCTTAGACATAACGGGTGGCAGATATTCTGAGATTGATGACAACATTGAGGAGTGATTATTCAGGATTCGATAGTGTGCAGTGTGAATGAGGAACAGATATATGGTACATCAAGATGGATACAAGAAGAAATAAGTATGTTGAGTTTTTACCGTTAGTATTTTACCGTGCTATTGAGTAGGACCCGTTATAAGGTTTGCTACTATTAAAAAGAGAGTCTGTTATTTTTATATTTCTCTTTAAATTGTTAAATATTAATTGGTGTCAATATTGTATATTAATCAGTTTAATTATATTTTCAGTAATACTTATGGATTTTAGTAAGTTTATGTTTAGGGTTTTTGTAATAAGAAATTTTAAAACTCACATTTTATAACTCAAACCATTTATGAACTTCTTTACAGATTATGAGTTGGGAGTTGAAAATGTGATACCCTGAGGAGAGTGTTACAGTAGTGACTCTTAGAGATGGTTAAATGATTCTTCAGGCACTTATTCTTGCAGGTCAGCTTATGAGACTATTCAGAACATGGAGAACGTTTAGCCACAGCATAATGCAGTGAATACAAGTTTTGCTTTTGATTTATTCTGGAAAGACTATGCCCTACCAAAAATAGTTGTTTTCTCATGGCAGGTGATGTTAGATAGATTGCCAACAAAGGTAAATTTATTTAATCGAAAGGTGCTTTTTCAGAACTAGTGTGTGTGTAGCTTTTGCAACGTCAGTTTGGAGAATGTAGATCATCTTTTTGTTAGCTGCAGTTACGCAAAATCAGTTTGGTATAATGTTTTTAGCTGGACTAGTTTTCAAACACCAATTCCATGTTCTATTAGGCAGCTTGATATTCAGTTCAGAGGTTTGGTTAAGAAAAAGAAACTAAAGTGCATTTGGATGATAATTTGGCATTTCGTTGTTTGGAGTATTTGGACTGCAAGGAATAGCTTGATATTTAAATCAAATGCTGCTGATGCTGATTTTTTATGTGTAATTGAGCAGATCAAAATGAAATCTTGGGTTTGGCTTCAGGCAAAGCTAGGAGGTGTTTTTTTTCTTCTTTTTTCTAATTGGTGTTTGGCACATTATCAATGTATTAGCTCTATCTCTGTATAGTCTTTGAACTTTTTGCGTAAAAGGGTTGAAGTACCCCTTGTACTTCCCTAATATATTTCTATCTTATAAAAAAAAAACAAATTTGCAATCACACAATTCATATTAGATCTATGTTAATTTAATCTCTGAATTCAATTAACCTAGGCACAAATCAGTAACCTAACCTCTAATTCTATGATGAATTCAGATCAATCAACCAAAATCCAATCATAATTCTTAATCTTAAATCAAGATCTAATCAGATTAAACATAAACAGAATCACCATTCATGCATTCAAGATCAAGAAAAAGAAGAAGAAGAAGAAGAAGAAGAAGAAGAAGAAGAAGAAGAAGAAGAAGAAGAAGAAGAAGAAGAAGAAGAAGAAGAAGAAGAAGAGAAATCCAAAAGCAATTCAAACACAAAACAGAACCAAGATCTCAAGAATCCAAACCATAATTTCTTCAAGAATTCTGAATTGTAATAAGAAGTTTAGCCCTCTATGAGAATGGGAGAACTGAACCTGAAACAGCCCCAAGAAATGAGAAAACACACAAGGCAAAACAAGAAGAAAACAAGAAGCAAGAGCAAGAAACTAAAGGCAAGAAAGGGAAAGAAGTTGTGATAAGCTAAAGGGCTTGAGGTAGGGGTTGTTTTCTCTTGTTCTTCTATGTTTCTTGGATTAAAATTTTATATTTCTCTCTATGGTAGCTCACGATTAAGGCTTGCTTTAGGTAGATGATTTTTAGTTTCAATTTGTTCTTCTTTTTCCATTGATTGTTATGATAAATTTGTGATGTCGTGAAGTAAAAATTTTGAAACCTTGAAGCTAGGGCTCACGGCCAAAACAGGGTAATTAACGAAAATGATGATTTTGTTAGTGTTCTAATGAGTTTCTATTACCTTGAGCTCCTTGTGAATTGATTTTAGCATGTATGGAAAGAAAATGCTTGAATTTTGCCATTTTAATGGCTCACAGCCATACCCTAGGAAATACAATGATCTTGTTGATTTATTTAACTCTTTGGATGATTACACTAGTTGTTAATTGAATTGATTATAGAAATGATGATTTGAAAATAAATTTGTGATTATGGCAATTTAAATGAACTATGGCCGTGACTTAATCTTGGATATGTATACTTCAATTTGTATATGGATTACTATGTAAGGTTGTGACTTGTTCC
This sequence comes from Ormosia emarginata, assembly GCA_029884605.1. Lineage (NCBI taxonomy): Eukaryota > Viridiplantae > Streptophyta > Magnoliopsida > Fabales > Fabaceae > Ormosia > Ormosia emarginata. The sequence continues at coordinate 3,457,169 of JAQQTP010000056.1, read as the reverse complement.
CATTTCCTCGGTTGTATATGGATTACTGTGTAAGGCCGTGATTATCCTAAAAATGCATATTTGATCTTGTGAAGTCCATCTAGGCTGAATTAGTAAGCAAATGGAGATATGGAAATCTCCACGTAGCATTGATGTGTATGAGAATGGATTGTATTTGTTTGAAGAATAATTGAATGCTTGATCACGAATCAAATAAATTTGACATTATATACTTGTTGAGAGTTATAAAGTGTGATGATGAAATTTATTACAATGCTCCTTGATCATTCAAGTTGAGCTAAGTTTTGCATTGAATATGCTCCCTTAATTCATGAGTTTGAACTTGAATGTGTGATAAAATAATCAGTGCTCTTATAATTGAATTTGAAATAAGAATAAGAATTGGACAATTATCCTTGAATGGAAAGGTTATTAGCCCATGCTTTCCCCCTTAGTAACCTTGTTTTTTTGTCAACTATGTTTCACTTTAATACAGTGGATTTTAGAGATGATCTATGAAGGCAAGGTATTTAGAATTCCATTAGAACCATGGAGATGACATCTTATGAGGAAAGGGGATCTTGTGTTCTTGAATAAATTCCTCATAGTATCAGTATAATCCTCACCTATCAATTCCATCATATGATACTAGTAGTAGTGCGGGGCCCTAAAACACTCCCTACCATAAGAATATAGAACCCGAGATAGTTGAGGTAGCTCCTATCTTTTTTATGCTTGAGATATGGGTTCTATGGGATAAGCAAGAATTTGAAAACCACGAATTTGAATAAGCATTGAAAGTTGAATTGAATCTATATGTTATGATCATGATGTGAATTTATATTTGAGTCTTTCAATGAATTTGACATTATGGTATTGTTATTGAAGATGTTTTCTAGAATTTATTTGTGAGTATATTATGTATTATTGATAATGAATATTTTTGAAAATTATTAAACAGGATTCTGTTTCGAGAAGAGGAAAGACTAAATTTGGCTGTTTGCCACCTTCCTAGTTTGATATATATATATATATATATATATATATATATATATATGAGGGGGATCAACTTACACCAGTGTAAGTCTTTTTTTACTTACACTCATTTTCAACCGTTAGATCCACTTTCATCTAATGGTTGAAATGATTTCATTAAAAGTAACCATTAGATGAAAGTGAATCTAACGGTTGAAAATGAGTGTAAGTTAAAAAGACTTACACTAGTGTAAGTTGATCCTCCTCTATATATATATATATATATATATATATATATATATATATATATATATATATATATATATATATATATATATATATATATCAACTTATACCAAAGGTGTAAGTTTTTTTTTACTTACACTAATTTTCAACCATTAGATCCACTTTCATCTAATGGTTGAAATGATTTCATTAAAAGTAACCATTAGATGAAAGTGGATCTAACGGTTAAAAATGAGTGTAAATCAAAAAAGACTTACACTGGTGTAAGTTGATCCTCCTCTATATATATATATATATATATATATATATATATATATTTTACCTCGCGTACATGCTCATATTTTTACATATTAACTTAAAGTAAAATTTAAAGTTTTTAATAATTTTTTTTAAGTAATGGGCTTACTATTGTTACTATGGTGTCAATCTGGATATACCAAAAGTAATAATAGTAAAGACGTTAAATTTTGATATCACAGCAGTTCGTCCAGTTGAGACAGGATATGGACTAGCTATGCTCTAACCTTGATGTTATGCAATTGCCTTGTCTTAATGATGAGATGTATAGATAGAATTGCATAACTGCCTTAAGTCTGTATGTTTATAATTAAATGTTGCACTGTTACATAATATTGAGCCTAATCAACTCAATATATAATGTGGTTTGTGTGTAGGAAGCTATGGCATTGACTAGGCAAACCAGTGGCCAAGGTAGAGCTCCTACTGGAGATAGAGGTGATACTTTAGATATATCGAAGGCTGTTAGAGACATAACTGCCGCAGTTAGAGAGCAAGCAGTTATGACTAATAGGATATTAGCAGAAATGCGGGCCAATGCACAACCAGCTCTAGCGCAAAATGTTGCTTTGGTAGAAAACTAGGATTTCCATGATTTATCAGAATTCAAAAAGGCAAATCATCTGTCATTTGAAGGTGAATATGATCTAGTTAATATAGAATTATGGCTAAGGCAGTTAGAAAAGATCTTTTCAGTAATGAGATGTCAAGATGACAAGAAAGTATCCTTCGCTTACTACATGTTAATGGGGAAAGCTGAGCTTTCGTGGAATGATATGAGAAGATTAAAGGAAGCAGCGGCTATACAGGTGACTTGGGAAGTATTCAGAACAGCCTTCTTCCATAAGTACTTTCTGTGGAATTTACAGGAAGCAAAAGAATTAGAGTTTTTAAAATTAGAATAGGGAAATATGTTTGTGGGAGAATATGTTGCAAAGTTTGAGGAGTTATCAAAATTTTCTTCTTATTTCTGGTATAATCCAGATGAAAATTGGAAATGCATCAAATTTGAAGACGAGCTAAGAAATGGAATCAAAAGGATGGTCAAACCACTGGTGATTAGAGATTTTTAGACATTAGTAGAAAGATGCCGAATTATGGAGTCAGTGGGTCTGAAGCCACAACAAAAGTATAAACAATAAGGTTGGCAAAAAAGAAAGAGAGGAGATGATAAGTTTAAGAAGAATTGTCAGCAGCCAAAGAACCAACAAGAAAAAGGGAAGCAAGCTCAAACAGAATCCTATGGACCCGCATGTCCAAAATGTGTTAAACGACACAGGAAAACCTTGTTAGGCAGATCAGGTGAAGTGTTATACATATGGACAAAAGGGACATTATGCAATAAGTTGCCTCTAGTTGCACTACCACCTCCTCCCAGGCCTCAAACCAGAGGAAGGGTTTTCACTCTGAGTGGCAAAGAAGCAGCTCAATCTTCTGATCTGATTCAGGGTAAGTGCATAGTTAAAGGTAATATTTTAACTATGTTGTTTGATTCGGGAGCTTCCCACTCTTTCATCTCTTATGAATATGTAAGGATACTAGATTTACTTGTTTCTGAACTTTCCTATGACCTAACAGTTTCTTCTCCCACTGGAAAATTGGTATCCACTTATAAAGTGTGTTTAAATTGTTATGAAACTATTGAGAACAGAGAATTACTTGAAGACCTCATATGTCTACCCCTTGTTAACATAGACATCATCCTTGGCATGGATTGACTGTCATCAAATCATATTATCTTAAACTGTTCAAATAAGACTCTAGTGTGTTTTTTGTATTTCTTTCTATGTGTCATAGTCAGTGGGCTGTTTTGGTAGATGATTTTTTATTTCAATTTGTTCTTCTTTTTCTGATTCTCGTGATGAATTTGTGATGTTATAAAGTAAAAAAATTGAAACTTCAAGTTAAAATTATCTCGATATTCTTTTCTTGAACTCTTCACCTAAATCTATATACTTGAATGCCAACTAAGTTATCAACCACTTAGTAAAAGGGCTCATGGTTATGTTCTCCTTTTTTCTTTGAATTCTAAAAGTCAGCAAAGTTTAGAAATCATACTTGTGGTTAGAGAATACCCAGAAGTGTTTCCAGATGAAGTTAGTGGATTACCACCTGAGAGGGAGATGTAATTTACCATAGACTTAGTGACAGGAACCGGGCCAATCTTTAAAGCACCTTATAGAATGTCACCTCTAGAATTATCTGAATTGAAGAAGTAAATTAAAGAATTATGGGATAAAAAGTTTATCAAATCTAGTGTGTCATCATGGGGAGCCCCTGTACTCCTGGTGAAAAAGAAGGATGCTAGTATGAGATTGTGTGTGGACTATAGGCAACTAAATAAAGTTAACATTAAGAAAAAATACCCATTGCCTAAAATTGATGATTTGATGGATCAATTAAGAGGTGCAAATACGTTTTCCAAGATTGATTTAAGATTTAGATATCATCAAATCCGAGTTAGAGAAGAAGATATCCCTAAGATTACCTTTAGAACTAGATATGAACATTATGAATATCTTGTAATGTTCTTTGGTCTAACCAATGCACCCGCAGCATTTATAGATTATATGAAGAGGATTTTTAGACCTTACCTGGATAAATTTGTTGTTGTCTTTATAGATGACATTCTCATTTATTCAAAGACAACTGATGAACATGAAGCATATTGTAAGTTAGTTCTAGAAATCCTAAAAGAAAATAAATTGTATGTCAAATTGTCAAAATGTGAATTTAGGATAAAAAGATGCAATTTCTAGGACATGTGATATCCGATGAAGGAATATCAGTAGATCCTAGCAAAGTAGAGGTAGTTCTACAATGGGAAAGACCGTCCACTATAACTAAAATTAGAAGCTTTGTGGGTTTAGCAGGGTATTGTAAAAGATTTATTAAAGGCTTTTCCCAAATAGCTTTACCATTGACCAGATTAACTCGAAAAGGAAGTACCTTTGAATGGACACAAGAATGTGAAAATAATTTCCAGGAACTAAAAGAGAAGTTGACCACCACTTCTGTTTTAGTAATTCCAAATCCAGAGGAAAATTTTGAGGTATATTTTGATGCCTCAAGAAAGGGGTTATGGTGTGTTTTAATGTAGAATGGTAGGGTAGTTGCATATGCTTCTAGGAAACTGACACCCCATAAAGAAAACTATCCAACCCATGATTTGGAAATAACAACAGTTATTTTTGCTCTAAAGATTTGGAGACACTATTTGTATGGTGTAAAATTTGACGTCTTTAGTGATCATAAGAGTTTGAAATACTTGTTTGATCAAAACGAATTAAACATCAGGCAAAGAGTGAGGATGGAATTTTTGAAAGATTATAGCTTTGCATTGAAATATCATCCGGGTAAGGCTAATGTGTCGATGCATTAAGCAAAAAACTTTTGTATGTGTCCCATATGATGATACAAGAAATGTAATTGATAGAAAGTTTTAGAAACTTGAGTTTGGTAGTGACTGTGTTACCACATAGTCTCTGTTTGAATAGATTAAAGATCCAAAATGAATTAAGAAACCAAATTAAAGCTGCTCAAGAGGAAGATGATGAATTGAAAGAAGTTAGTGCACAAATTTTGTTGGGAAAGAAAAGGGAATTTAGAAAGACTCAGGATGGAATGATTATATTTAGAGATAGATTGTGTGTACCAAGAAAAGTTGAAATTAAAGAAAAAATTTTAGAAGAAGACCATAAAAGCAAGTACACCATCCACCCTGAAACAACCAAAATGTATCAAGACCTTGAGAAAATGTTTTGGTGGCCAAGTATGAAGAAATATATAGTAGAATACGTGTCCAGATGCTTAGTATGTCAAAAGATCAAGATAGAGCATCAAAAACCTTCTGGTCCTTTGCAAACCTTAGAAATCCCAAAATGAAAGTGGGAAAGTATTTCAATGGACTTTGTAATAGGATTTCCTAGAACCTAGTTAGGTCATGATACGATTTGGGTTATAGTGGACAAGTTAACAAAGTTAGCGCACTTTCTGGAAATAAGAGCTAATTATTCATTAGATAAGTTCTCAATTGTACATCCAAGAGATAGTGAGATTGTATAGTGTACCCTCGAGTATAATATCTAATACGGATTCTAGATTCACATCTAGATTTTAGGGAGCCCTCCAAAAAGCTTTTGAAACTAAATTGAATTTCAGTACAACGTATCATCTGCAAGCAGATGTTCAAATCGAGACAACTATCCAGACCCTTGAAGACATGCTTAAAGCTTGTGTGTTAGAGTAACAGGGTAGCTAGGATAGGTTTTTATCTTTGGTAGAATTTTCCTACAACAATAGCTATCATTCTAGCATAGGTATAGCACTATATGAAGCCTTGTATGGTAGAAAGTATAGGTTGTCTCTATGTTGGTATGAAACAGGAGAACAAACTATCCTAGGTCCAAAGTTAGTACAACAAACCACTGAGCAGATTAGAATGATCAAGGATAGGTTGTTAGTTGCCCAAAGTAGGAAAAAGAGTTACATGAATGAGAGAAGAAGACCTTTGGAATTCAAAGAAAGAGAATATGTGTTTCTTAGAGTCACTCCTATTACGAGGGTTGGTAGAGCCATTAAAGCCAAAAAGTTGAATCCTCAGTTTCTTGATCTTTTCCAAATCCTAAAAAAAATTGGACCTACTACTTATCAGATTGCTTTACCACCTAGCATGTCAAACCTTCATAATGTGTTCCATGTTTCCCAACTTCGAAAGTATAATCAAGATCCTTCACATATAATAGAAAATGAATCAATATAATTGGAAGATGATTTAACTTATGTAATTAAACCTGTAAGGATCGTGGATAGAGTAGTTAAAGAACTTAGAGGGAAACAAATTCTTTTAGTAAAGGTATTGTGTGATGGTGGTGACTCGGAGGAAGCCACATGGGAGCTTGAATCCAATATGGTACAGAACTATCCGAAACTTTTTGAATGAGGTAAGTAAAATTTTGAGGACAAAATTTATAAAAGGGAAAAGAATTGTAACATCCTCCTTACTTTAATGTTCCTAATCAGAGTTATAGAAACTCAATAATGTTGGAAAGAATTATCAACTAATTTGAATAATTTTCTGAACTAGTTTGAGCATAATTCTATAATACTGAATACGAGATAATAATTAAAGTATTTGCTAAATTAGTTGATATGATGAAAATAATTATGAAAAATTTATTTCCTAGCTAAGAACTAATAATAAGAGTTGTAGAAAATTTTGGAGAAACAACAGAGCAAGTTTGGTATTTTTAAGGATACCGATAAGAAATTAATGAAACAATTAAGTATCTCAGAAAATTACAAAATTTCATAGAAATGATAACTAAAATATAGAGAATATTTTGCTATAAAATACCAAATAAGATAAGTATCAGTGAGCATAATTACTTAATCCACGATTTATTTTAACTTGAGACCGAGTAATAAAGTTTAACTGATAAATAACAGTATATGGAGAATAGTGGAAAAAATAAATCCAAGGACTAGGTTGAGTCCTAAAAATTTTCCTAATACTTATGCTAACTTGAAATCTTGGTTTTGGAAAATTAAAGAATGCTTACCAAATACAAAAGTTTCAGCATCAAATTTTAAGTTACCAATTTGGTCAAATTTGCCTTCCAAAGACTTTAGAGTTTTCTCCACTTTTTTTCTCCTATTTTCTCTTCATATTTTCGTCTCACACTCCTTTCTTCTTCTCTATTTTTTTTTTGAATGTGAAACAACCCCAAGAAATGAGACAACACACAAGGCAAATTAAGAAGAAAACAAGAAACAAGAGCAAGAAACTAAAGGCAAGAAAGGGAAGGAAGTAAGGGCTTGAGGTAGAGGGTTGTTTTGTCTTGTTCTTCCATGTTTCTTGGATTAAAATTTTGTATTTCTTTCTATAGAAGCTCATAGTTAGGGCTTGCTTTGGGTAGATGATTTTTTATTTCAATTTGTTCTTCTTTTTCTGTTGATTCTTGTGATGAATTTGTGATGTTGTAAAGTAAAAAAAAAATTGAAACCTTGAAGCTAGGGCTCATGGCCAAAATAGGGTAATCAAGGAAAATGATGATTTTGTTAGTGTTCTAATGAGTTTCTATTACCTTGAGCTCCTTGTGAATTGATTTTAGCATGTATGGAATGAAAATGCTTGAATTTTGCCATTTTAATGACTCACGGCCATACCCTACGAAAGACAATGATCTTGTTGATTTATTTAACTCTTTGGATCATTACACTAATTGTTAATTGAATTGATTATAGAAATGATGATTTGAGAATAAATTTATGATTATGGCAATTAAAATGAACTATGGTCGTGACTTAATCTTAGATGTGTATACTTCAATTTGTATATGGATTACTATGTAAGGTCGTTACTTGTTCCCATTTCCTTGGTTGTATAATGTAATTTTAATGTGAATTGCTTAGCTTGAAAATGCATATTTGATCTTGTAAAGGCCATCTAGGCCGAATAGGAAAGCAAATAGAGATGTGGAAATCTCCATATAGCATTGATGTGTATGAGAATGGATTGTATTTGTTTGAAGAATAATTGAATACTTGATCATGAATCAAATGAGTTTGACATTGTATACTTGTTAAGAGTTATAAAATGTGATGATGAAATTGTTACAATGCTCCTTGATTATTCAAGTTGAGCTAGGTTTTGCATTGAATATGCTCCCTTAATTCATAAGGTTGAGCTTGAATGTGTGATAAAATAATCAGTGCTCTTATAATTGAATTTAAAATAAGAATAAGAATTGGACAATTATCGTTGGATGGGAAGGTAGCTAGTTCATGCTTCCTTACTTAGTATCCTTGTTTTTTTTGTGAACTATGTTTCACTTTAATATAGTGGATTTCAGAGATGATCTATGAAGGCAAGGTATTTAGAATTCCATTAGAACCATGGAGATGACATCTTATGAGGAAAGGGGATCTTGTGTTCTTGAATAAATTTCTCATAGTATCATTATAATCCTCACATATTGATTCCCTCATAGGATACTAGTGGTAGTGCGGGGCCCTAAAACACTCTCTACCATGAGAATATAGAACCCTAGCTATTTAAGGTGGCTCACATCTTTGTGATTCTTGAGATATGGGTTCTATGGGATAAGCAAGAATTTGAGAACCAAGGATTTGTATGAGAACTGAATGTTAAATTGAATATGTATGTTATGATTATGATTTGAATTTATATTTGAGTCTTTGAATGAATTTGACATTATGGTATTGTTATTGAAGATGTTTTCTAGAATTTATTTGTGAGTATAGTATGTATTATTGATAATAAATACTTTTTAAAACTATTAAATGGAATTTTGTTTCGGGAAGAGGAAGGACTAGATTTGACAGTTTGTCATCTTCCTAGTTATATATATAAGTATGTATTTATTTCTATGTTTTAAAAGAGTGTGTTTTTCTCTGAAACAATTGAAATTATTGTGATAACATTTTTTTCATAATAGAATTTATTGAAAATCAGTATTCTCACCTCATTATTATTATGTATTCCATAATAATTCAAAGTTCAGTACTTGTAGCACCATGGCACGAGCCGAAGAAGATATTTGTTTTAGATTTGAACTTTTGTATGATGGATGTGTAACACCTTAACTCTAAATACTGTAGTATAACCTACATATAGTGAATAAATGGAATTAGTACGTCACTTTCTAATTTTAGTGTAATAAACAATCTGTTCAATATCTATTTAACGAATAAATATATAGAGTCTTTAAGAAAGCAACAGAGCAAGACATTTTACACCTCTGGAAACTTGCTTTTTACTAGAAATCTATCTGATATGTTTGAGATTACAAATCTTTACAAAACTAATTACATAAATAAATCTTCATCTCCTTGTCTTGAGCTTGCTTGAATCCTCTTCTGGATTTATCATAGAAAACATAAAAAGATTGAGGTGAGAATAATTCTCAACAATAAGTCTGAAATTGTAATATCATAGTAAATCTAGCTGCTTTTGGATAAAACGTAAATTATACTTAATCATTTGGAAAGGTGGCATAAGTCAAAACTTAGTCTTTTCCCTTCCCAAAGCAAACAGTTCATTTAATTACAAAAATAATTTAACTATTATATATCAGTTCAATTGAATAAACAAACACCGAAATATTGATAAGTATACCAGGATTAATAATAAGTCTACTTCATGTACCATTCCTATCCATTCTTGCCAACTCTTGTCCTTAATCTTTGTAATTATAGAAAACAAGGCATTTAATTATAGAAAACAAGGCAAATGCCCATACAATTGCCAATTTTATGCAATGCATGGTGATACATGATTATGCTTAATGAAAATCCTAAAGTATGCTCATACAATGATTTTTAAAAGATTTTGTTTTAGAAAACACATGTTATGTGATTATTTCCAAGAAGCCCTTTTGTTCCTTGTATTGTTTCTGGGTAGGCAAGACGCCATTTTGTTCCTTGCACTACCAAACATTCATAGCTTTAGTATTTGGAACCATTTTGTCCAAGCCACTTAGAGCCCTTTTGTCTAAGCATAAGTTTACAATACATGGAAACATCAAATAAGAAGTTTGAAAACAAAACATGCAAGAGTATTAAAAACCTTTCCTTTCTTCACTTTTTACATAATCATAATTTTCCATATACAATGGAGAAGCAATATCGTAATCATTAAACCTTTCTTAATACATTATCATACATGCTAGTAGAGAAGGACTCATTCAAGCTCATCTACCTTCGTCATGCCTTTATATTACTTCCTAGTATCATGCATACATTTCATTTCAAGCTCAATAAAGGAGCATTTAATTCAAGTTTAACCCATAAAGGAACAAACACATTTCTACTACACTTTCATAATTCAACTTTAACTATTAAAGAATCTACTAAAGTTTCTAGGGTCTAAACTTTCTCAAAAATCCCTCATTTTTTCCTAAAAAGGGTATTTTTCATGAGTGCACCAAATGCACATACTAACTTCAATAATTCTGAGATTTTACAATCATATAGCCTTCCCTCATATCTTTCAAATGCCACAAACCTCACCTCATTTGGATAAATGTAGCCAAAGTTATGCAACATTATGCAGAAGCTAAAATAGGGCATTTTCTATTTTATCCGAAAATGACCTGACTTTGAAATGAAACTGGGAACAAACTAAGAACTCAATAATTCTGAAATTTAGTAATCATATAGCCTTATGTGTTAGCTTTCAAACGGCGCCAGTTTCATGTAAATACGACATTGGAGCAAGAAATTATGCAATCTGGTTTAATAGGTGCCAGATTGCTTTTTCTACAGAATTTGGCTCGGTTTCAAATCAAAACTAGGACTAATTGGGTTGCTCAATAATTCTGAAATTTTTACCACATGAATCCTTATGTCTTATATTTCAAATGGCTTAGAAACAAGTCTATACGATGTCTGTAACTCAAGTTATGCAACAAACATCATAGACTACTCGATGTTGTCCTGTTTTCTGCATAATTCGGGTTATGCTTGATTTTAGTTTCTAACCAAGTTCTAATCCTCAAATCATGGATTATAAGTGTTTCTCATCCCTAATCATGGTCTCTAATCATGTTAGGATCATTAAATATTAAATTCAAGTCATCAATCATAGATTTAGACTCGATCAAGTAAGGAAATATCATTTTTCTCACTTTGTGCATCAAAAGTTCAAATGAAGAGTCTCAAGTTTCTAACTCAAACTCCTACCATAAAAAAGTTATAAATAACCATTGAAAACACATTCAAGCAAGAGAATACTCAAAATACCTCAAAATCACATTTTGACCTATTATACCTCAACTAAACATGATTTTTGGAACTAAATGCATCATAGGTCCAACTTTGCCATCTATGAAGAGAAAAAATAGCCTCCTTTATTATAAATACATACATTGCTCATTCCTTCCTTAAAATAAACATATTGGTACCTCATTGCACTTTAGAACATTGATATCTCTTCAACTAATCTCACTAGTCCAATCAAATCATAATATATATCTAACACCATACAAATAAAATGTAATCACAAATAATCATAATCAAAATCATGCATTACACAACATTTCTCATGTTCCTCCTTATATACAACAACTTAAAATGACACAAAATAGCATTGCATCTCATATTTTTCCCTTCATTTCACGGCTGGACAGCAACTAGAGAATTGCCTCTGGTTGCTAGGCGCCAGCCGTCCTGCCAGAGAACAGCAGCAGCGTGCTACTGTTGCACCTTCATTCCAACTAACTTCCTCATGATCTTAAACCATTTCTATCACTACAACCATTCCCTAACATCAATCACACTTTAATCTCATCCAAAACAGATCAAAATTGCACCCTTTTCCCTTAAAAAAAACCCATTTTTTCAATCACCCAAAACCAAAGTAAATCAAGAGTATAAACCTTTTCACGATACTTCCTAAATCAAGTTTTGAGCTTAAAAGCTGAATAAACAAACATGAAAACAACATTCAACACACCTAAACCCATATAAATAGGGCTGCCAAAAATGTGCAGAAAAATAAAAGAAAGAGAGAATAGAACCAAGACCACAAACCCCCTACCTCAAGCTTGGACTTCCCTTTTTTATTCCCCTCCTTTCCCTCCATTTTTCCCCTCTTCTTCCTCTGTGTTTCTGTCTCTATTTTCTACATCTTCTGATTCTGTTTGACGCGTGAGAGAAGAACGAAGAGTGAGGGAAATCTCACTTTTAAATAAAACAAGCCTCAAGGGCATTTTTGTCCTTTCACAAAACTTATATCTCCTAAAAATACTTTAATCTTATTATTTCAAATTTTCTAACCTCCATAAATATTAAAATAAATCCTAAGATTTACCTTAATACTTATTTCATTATTTCCTTAATTTTCCTTATCTGCGCTGAGTCTATTTGGTATCAAAACATGTACTTGGTGTGCTTAAAAATACCAAACAAACTTAGTTTACCTTCAAATTTTAACTAAAACTTTTTTAATTCATTTATTACTTAAAAGTAACTTATCCATAATTATGTCTCTTATCTAGGTAATTTATGTCATTTTATGAATCATTTTAGGCTACTTTTCATATTCTGTGTTGCGGTAAAGTGCCTGAACTAGCTCAGTTTGTAATGAAACTTTACAAGTATGTCAAACTAGTATTAGGCTACCTTGGTAACCCTTTACAAGCCTAACATGTTATTGGGGATGTTACATTTTTCCCTTCCTTTTAAAAATTTTGTCCTCAAAATTTAGCTACTCATACTAATGGTTAAGAGAATCATAACAATTGCATTTTTATTGTATCCATCTTATCCATTTCAATCTTTAATCAAGACTTAGATGTTCACATTCTTTTATTAGGTCTAAAGATTGAGCTTACTCTTGTTTTCTTAGAGTATATACTCTTCCTGGAGCTTGTAGTCTAGAATTAGGTATAACTTTTTACTTTTGCTAACATAATGCTCTAGTTGATCACATACATAGCATTTTCAAATAGGGTTTATCGCTAAGTTATCTTCTTCTACACTTAAAGCATATAAATTTCATACTCTCTTTGTGACACCGTATACCTTCTTATATCCTTCATTCATTCACTTTCTTTATTAAGATCTTTGTGATCTTTACTTCACTTGAGAGTCATCATTGTAACCCTTTACAAATCTTCATTTACTCAACATCTTTCTTGTCTAATACTGTCTCTCTGAATATCTCCCATATTAACTAACATATAACCATTCACAAATAATGATCTAGCTTTAAACATTGTCTTATTTGACAAGATGTAAGATATCTTCTCATTTTCAAAAGAATATACTTCCATTTTAACACAATAACATTTTACAAGAGAAGTCATTGGGTCTTTCTTCCTTTCCAAATTTCCTATAGAAAGCATCAGCTTCTTGAACACTGTTCTTACAATTCCTTATATTCCTCTATCCAACAACTTTAACACTCAAAACATTGTCAACAACTTCCATCTGAAGAACTTAGCAGTGATCACATGTGACTTATGAAAATCTCATTCCTAATACAATTGTTGTTTCCTTTCACGATTGATGTATCTTTGAAAACTTACGAATTCAACTAATTAATATCTCAAACTAACAACTTTCCTGCTCTTTCAATTCTACACCAATTTCTTAACTCTCTACAAGTATTTAACAATCTCATATCTCATACCAAAAAGGAGTGGAATCTCAATAACAACTTTTATGAATGTTTCCATACTTACAAACATACCTTTACCAAATATCTTTAGAAAACATAACTCCATTTAGATCTTCGAAAGTTATAACCTTCAAAATGTTTACCTCAAAACAAATTGAAAGTTCATACCAGTCTGTGTCTTAATAAACAATTCTCTATAAACAATTCTTCATATAGTGTCATGTTTTTATTACACATATAATATACTAACTGGTCTATCAATTTTAGCTTACTTCCATATTACTTCCAACATTTGGCTCACTTCTAGCTTCATATTCCAACTTGAATTTGCTTTCCTTCAAATTGTAGAAATTGAAATTTAGGTTCAATATCTGACCTTTTTCACTCTTAGAGGCTTTATTAATTCATTCTGTCATATCATTTTCTAATTGATAACAAATTTGCCTTTCTAAACTCTGGATGATCATGGGAATCCTAATCCCATTTGTAAAGGTGGGTTGGTTTCCATCCTAACAAAAATCTTGTTAACACTAGCAATCCATTCCCTCGTAGCAGTTACCATCATCTTAGTTCTTTTAAACATAGCACTGGTACTATCTCTAGTAAATTCCATAACTCATATCTCAACTTTGCTAATTCATAATTTTATTTCAAACATCAAAATAGACTAATAACTATTCACCAAGCCACTGCTTCATATTACCTTGTTACAACTTAAGAATTTCATTTTTCTTATCTTCTCAAACTCATCAACCAATGCTCTACTTCTCCTTTCAATGTAAAAGAAACGAACTACACCTTTTGTTCGTCTGGTCAACTTATTACCTTAGATATCTTCTTCTTTGCCCTTAGCCTTTCTATTATAAAACTTCAGCATTTCAGCTAATTACGTGTTCTTTAAATCCTTGAGACATATTTCTTGTTGACATTTCAGTTCTTTAGTTCTTCCATCATATTCACTATTCAAATTTTGAGTTCTTCTGTTCTTATCTCATCATTGAGAAAGCAACATTAATTAACTACCAACTCTATTTTGTATCTTCTCTCAAAATCAGTCTTGTCATTCTCAATCAAAGAATTCAATCTTCTTCTTTTTCTTACGCTATTAATAGCCTTAGTTTGCTTCTACATCATTCCATTAATAAATTTTGTTTATTCTCCAGTGGCTACGCTCCGTTCTCTCATCGTTTTCATCAATAACCTAACTATCTCAGACATATCACAATTACCCTTTCAGAAAGGTTTCCTATTCTCCCATATCCGCCCAGGAGGTGTTATAATTTCCTGTACACACGAAACATTACATATTGAGTTAGCCAGACTCGATATTATGTAACAGTGTGCCAGTAATTATTAACATCCAATCCTAAGCCTGTCATACAATCCTATTCAAATATCTCATATTGAGATAAAAGAATACACGACACAAACAAAAACTACTAATCTTGCTCAAAAGCATAGTCAGTTCATTCCCCAGCTCAACAGGAAGAACTGCTGTGATACCAAAATGTAACACCCTAACCCTAAATATTGTCGTATAACCTACGTATACTACGTAAATGAAATTAGTATGTCACTTTCTAACTTCACCATAATAAACAACTTGTTCAATATCTATTTAACGAACAAATATATAGAGCCTTTAAGAAAGCAAGAGAGCAAGACATTTTACACCTCCGGAAACTTGCTCTTAACTAGAAATCTATCTAATATGTCTGAGATTACAAACCTTCACAAAACTAATTACATAAATAAATCTTCATCTCCTTGCCTTACGCTTGCTTGAATCCTCCTCTGGATTTATCATAGAAAACATAAAAAGATTGGGGTGAGAATTAATAATTCTCAGCAGTAAGTCTGAAATCGTAACATCATGGTAAATCCAAGTACTTTGGGGTAAAATGTAAATTGTACTTAATCATTTGGAAAGGTAGCATAAGCCAAAACTCAGTCATTTCCCTTCCCAAAGTAGACAGTTCATTTAATTACAAAAATAATTTAACTATTATACATCAGTTCAATTGAATAAACATACACTAAAATATTCATAAGTATACTAGGATTAATAACAAGTCTATTTCATGTACCATTCCTAGCCATTCTTGCCAACTCTTGTCCTTAATCTTTGTAATTATAACAAGGCATTTAATTATAGAAAACAAGGCAGTTGCCCATACAATTGCCAATTTTACGCAATGCATGGTGATGTATGATTATGCCTAATGAAAATCCTAAAGTATGCTCATACAATTTAAAAGATTTTGTTTTAGAAAATAGATGTTATGTGATTATCTCCAGGAAGCCCTTTTGTTCCTTGTATTGTTTCTGGGTAGGCAAGACGTCATTTTGTCCCTTGCACTACCAAACATTCATAGCTTTGGCATTTGGAGCCCTTTTGTCCAAGCATAAGTTTACAATACATGGAAACATCAAATAAGAAATTTGAAAACAAAACATGTAAGAGTATTAAAAACCTTTCCTTTCTTCACTTTTTACATAATCATACTTTTCCATATACAATGGAGAAGCAATATCATAATAATTAAACTTTTCTTAATACATTATCATACATGCTAGTAGAGAAGGACTCGTTCAACCTCATCTACCTTCGTCATGCCTTTATATTGCTTCCCAGTATCAAGCATACATTTCATTTCAAGCTCAATAAAAGAACATTTAATTCAAGTTTAACCCATAAAGGAGCAAACACATTTCTACTACACTTTCATAATTCAACTTTAACTATTAAAGAAGCTACTAAAGTTTCTAGGGTCTAAACTTTCTTGAAAATCTCTCAATTTTTCCCTAACAAGGTTATTTTTCATTAATGCACCAAATCTACATACTAACTTCAATAATTATGAGATTTTACAATCATATAGCCTTCCCTTATATCTTTCAAATGCCACAAACCTCACCTCATTTGGATAAATGTAGCCAAACTTATGCAACATTATGCAGAACCTAAAACAAGGCATTTTCTGTTTTACCCAAAAATGACCTGACTTTGAAATGAAACTGGGAACAAACTAAGAACTCAATAATTCTAAAATTTAATAGTCATATAACCTTATGTGTTAGCTTTCAAACAACACTAGTTTCTTGTAAATACGACATCGGAGCAAGAAATTATACAATCTGGTTTAACAGGTGCCAGATTGCTTTTTCTGCAAAATTTGGCTCAGTTTCAAATCAAAACTGGGACTAATTGGGTTGCTCAATAATTATGAAATTTTTACTACATGAAGCCTTATGTCTTATCTTTCATATGGCTCCAGAATCAAGTATATACGATGTCTGTAGCTTAAGTTATGCAACAAACATCACAGACTACTCGATGCTGTCCTGTTTTCTGCATAATTCGGGTTATGCATGATTTTGGTTTCTAACCAAGTTCTAATCGTCAAATCATGGATACTAAGTGTTTCGCATCCCTAATCATAGTCTCTAATCATGTTAGGATCATTAAACATTAAATTCAAGTCATTAATCATAGATTTAGACTCGATCAAGCAAGGAAATATCATTTTTCTCACTTTGTGCATCAAAAGTCCAAATGAAGAGTCTCAAGTTTTTAACTCAAACTCCTACCATAAACAAGTCATAAATAACCATTTAAAACACATTCAAGCAAGAGAATACTCAAAATACCTCAAAATCACATTTTATTTTACCTCAACTAAACATGATTTTTGGAACTAAATGCATCATAGGTCCAACTTTGCCATCTATGAAGAGAAAACATAACCTCCTTTATTATAATACATACATTGCTCATTCCTTCCTTAAAAGAAACATATTGGTACCTCATTGCACTTTAGAACATTGATATCTCTTCAACTAATCTCACTAGTCCAATCAAATCATAATATATCTCTAACACCATATAAATAAAATGTAATCACAAATAATCATAATCAAAATCATGCATTACACAACATTTCTCATGTTCCTCCTCATATACAACAACTTAAAATGACACAAAATAGCATTGCATCTCATATTTTTGCCTTCATTTCACGGCTGGACAGCAACCAGAGAATTGCCTCTGGTCGCTAGGCACCAGTCGTCTTGCCGGAGAATAGCAGCAGCGTGCTACTGCTGCACCTTCATTCCAACCAACTTCCTCATGAGCTTAAACCATTTCTATCACTACAACCATACCCTAACATCAATCACACTTTAATCTCATCCAAAACAGATCAAATCGCACCTTTTTCCCTTAAAAAAACCCATTTTTTCAATCACCCAAAACCAAAGTAAATCAAGAGCATAAACCTTTTCACCATACTTCCTAAATCAAGTAAAAGTCATCTTTGAGCTTAAAACTTGAATAAATAAACATGAAAACAACATTCAAACACCTAAACCCATATGAATAGGGCTGCAAAAAACGTGCAGAAAAATAAAAGAAAGAGAGAATAGAACCAAGACCACAAACCCCCTACCTCAAGCTTGGACTTCTCTTTTTTATTCCTCTCCTTTCCTTCCATTTTCCCCTCTTCCTCCTTTGTGTTTCTGCCTTTGTTTTCTGCGTCTTTTGATTCTATTTGACGTGTGAGAGAAGAACGAAGAGTGAGGGAAATCTCACTTTTAAATAAAACAAGCCTCAAGGGCATTTTTATCCTTTCACAAAACTTATATCTCCTAAAAATACTTTAATCTTATTATTTCATATTTTCTAACCTCCATAAATATTAAAATAAATCCTAAGATTTACCTTAATACTTATTTCATTATTTCCTTAATTTTTCATATCTGCGCTGAGTCTATTCGGTATCAAAACATGTACTCGGTGTGCTTAAAAATACCAAACGAAATCAGTTTACCTTCAAATTTTAACTACAACTTTTTAACTCATTTATGATTTAAAAATAACTTATCCATAATCATTTCTCTTATCTAGGCAATTTATGCCATTTTCTGGTTCATTTTAAGTCATTTTTCACATTCTGTATTGCGGCAAAGTGTCTGAACTAGTTCAGTTTGTCATGAAACTTTACAGGCATGTCAAACTAGTATTAGGTTACTTCGATAACCCTTTACAAGCCTAATATGTTATTAGGGATGTTACAGGATGTATGGAAAATGCCTAAAAGGCATAAGATATGTATTTGTACTATTACGTAAACTTGTATAAATTCCTTTAGCATATGTATATTATTATTACACCCTGTTTAGGCTCATATTTTTACATATCAACTTAAAGTAAAATTTAAAGTTTTGAATAATTTTTTTTAAGTAATAAGCTTACTATTGTTACTATGGTGTAAATCTGGATATACCAAAAGTAATAATAGTAAAGATGTTACATTGTACAACATGATGATATGTAAATTGTTACTTACTATCAATGAGGCTTTTGGATTAAGGTTAATTACATTATATGTGAAATTATGAAATTGGTTGTGACTATTTTATTAATGGTTTGATCATACATATGTACAGTGCTAATATTGAGAAATGTTGTCTCTTTGACTTTTATTCTATGCAATCAAGTGTAGTATAAATTGACTTATGCATTTATTTGGTTAGTATGGTAACTTGTAATGCATTAGTGATATTGTCTATAAGCTAGTGAACTATGATAAATGTATATTGAATCTAGATTGTTTAGGATCATTATATTGATCATTGAATGTGATGTGTGGCTGTTCCCTAGCTAACAAGGAAAAATTAAATCCTAAGACTTTATGCGTAAGAAGTTAGGGGGCTGGTTGAAGGAACATAGAGAATAAAATTAGAGACAATTACCCTAAACTTTAAACTATAATTAATTCGAGTTTAGATACTATACATGCGTGAATTATTGTTAAATCTTGATTAGTATAAGTAAGTAATGATCTTAGTTCTAGTAAGTCATTTAGTTAAATATACCTCTCTAGGACCAAAGACTACCTTTATGGTTGTGTACCTAGATGGGAGTTAAAGAAATCAGAGGAAAGCCAATTCCACTGGTGAAGGTAATTTAGGATAGCATTGACTCAAAGGAAGTTACTTGAGAGTTAGAGTCTAGTATGATATAAAATCACCTAGAGCTTTTCATATCAAGTAACTAAATTTTGATGACAAAATTTTTAAAAAGAGGGGAGAATTGTAGCATCCTACCTAACCTATTAGCCTTAATGGATTGTTTTAGAAGCTTATTAACACTTGTGTTAGTTACTTGTTAATATTGGTGATTTTCTGTGCTAGTTTAAGTATAAAGCTATAACACATGGCGTGAAAAATAGCTCATATTAGCTCAGAATTTAGCACAAATTACCTAGATGAATGAAATAAATATAAAAAGAAATTAGGTTACAAATAATTAGAATGAGCTGAGGTAGTTTTTGGGGAATTAAATGAATTAGTTTGGTATTTTTAGTAAATAAAATGAGTGTTTAAAGGTCAAAATTAAATAGGACAATAGCTTGAAAAATTATGAGGTTTTGTGGAGATGTCAAATAGAGGATGAAGATTATTTTAGAAATGATTACAAGTTAAGGCAGATGTTTATAAGTCTATAAGTTTAACTCTTAGGTTTATCTTAACTTAAGGAAGAGTAATATAGCTTAATGACTGTTAATGATGTATAGAAATAATTATTAAATAATGAGTATAGAAACTGAATGAAGTCCTAGAATTTGTTATGATATCTAAGCAAGTTGGAAAACTTATCAATAAAAGATTAATGTATCCCTAAGAGATACATCTTTTACACTCAATGATGACAACTCATTCTTTTGATTTCATCCTTATCCCTCCATCAATTTTCTCCACCGCCTTTGACCATCAAACTTATGTTTCTTTCTCACTTTCCTTGGTTGGCAACAAAGGAAAAGAGATAAGAAAGAAGGAAGTAAAAAAAAAAGAAATAAAAGAAAAACTAGAAGGAGAGAGAGAGAAGGACGAGAGAAAGGGAGAATAGAAGAAAGGAAAAACCCCATAACCATACACTTTCAAAACTCACTAGGAAGCGTTCTAACACTTATCTTCCAATGTTCTCATCAAGCATAACTCAAGTTTCATTCTTCAACTACTATAGATTCAAAGGATAATCGATTACGCATAGGTTCTAATCAAATATCAACTTCCAGAATGTTATAATCATGAGTGATAATCGATTATCCAAGGGAGATAATCGATTATGAACTTATAAAATGCCACTACTGGACAATGATAATCGATTATCAGAGTGTGATAATCAATTATCAAGTTATAAATAAGAATATATATGAGTGATAATCGATTACCAATACATAATAATCAATTATCAGTCTCCTGTTTTGAGTAAATATAGTTCTATAATGTATAATATGAAGAGGTTTGATTGAGTTCACTAAATGAAGTGACCTATATTATGAATGTGCACTTGATAAACTAGTGAGATGATGTTATTGTGGACTAGATGTTTATGTATCTGCACTTGGTATTCTTGTGAAATGATGTTATTGTGCACTAGTTGTTTATATGTGTACACTTGTTGTACTTGTGAAATGATGTTATTGTGCACTAGATGTTTATGTATGTGCACTAGATGAGTTGCCAATATGGTGTATGAGTTGCCAACAATTGAAGAAAAATATGGTGTGCGTGAAGGTTGTATGCTTGGCAAGCACCACCACTAACCATTTCTAAAGAAAGGAGGCATGGAGAGGGAGAGCCAAAGAAGTGTTGGAATGGGTACATACGGACGTGCATGGTTCTATGAATACTTTGCCTCATGCTCAAAATAGATACTTTATTTTATTTTAGATGATTTGACCCTCATGACATGGTTATAGTTTATGAGAAAAAAATTTGAAGTATTTGTGATATTTAAGAAATTTAAAGCACTTGTTAAGAAACAAAGTGTCATGTTCATAAAGACTTTGAGAAGTGATAGGGGAAGGAGTACACCTCCAATGAATTTTATAAATTTTGTCAAGAAGAAAGTGTGGAGAGGCAGCTAATTGTTGACTATACACCTCAACAAAATGGTGTATCCAAAAGGAAGAATCAAACTATGATGGAGATGGCTAATTACATGTTGTTTGAAAAAGGAATGCCTAAATCATTTTGGCCTGAGGCAGTTAACATAACTGTGTATTTGTTGAATAGATGTCCAACAAGGGTTGTATGAAATATGACTCCATTCGAAGCTTGGAGTGGGAGAAGGCCTTTGATGAACCACCTTAAAGTTTTTGGGTATGTTTGCTATACTCAAGTTCCAAAAGAGAAGAGGACAAAGCTTGAAGAAACAAGTGAGAAATGTATTTTTATTGGCTATACTTCTATGTCAAAGGGTTATAGACTTTACAACTTAAAGACCAAGAAAGTGATCATTTGTCGGGATGTTGTATTTGATGAGAATGCTTATTGGAATTGGAAAGAAGAGAAGGCTGAGTAGAAAATATTCCCAAGTACAATTTTCTAGCAAAGTCCAGTAGCTAAAAGTGAGCAATCAACCCCTTCTACACAAGTTCTTCATTTTCATCAAGTGCTCCATCTACACCAAGCTCTAGCTTATCATCTCCAAGCTCTACTCTAACCAAAATGAGGAGTTTGAGTGATATTTATGCTAGATGCAATTATTGTGTGGTGGAACCAATTTTTTTTTTCAAGAAGCCATTAACGAAGATGTTTGGAGGAAGGCTATGGAAGAAGAGATTAATGCAATTGAAAAGAACAAGACATGCCAGCTTGTTGAGAAGTCAAAAGACAAAGAAGCCATTGGTTTGAAATGGGTGTACAAAGTGAAGCATAATCCAGATGGTTTAGTCCAAAGAACCAAAGCTAGATTAGTGGTAAAAGGCTATGCACAACAACTTGATATTGACTATAATGAGACTTTTGCTCTCGTAGCTCGCCTGGACACCATTAGAGTATTTATTGCATTGGTTGCTCAAGAAGGTTGGAATTTGTACCAACTTACTGTGAAAGTAGCATTTTTAAATGAAGAATTAAAGAAAGAAGTGTACATGAAGCAACCTTAAGGCTTTGTAATTAAAGGCCAGGAAAAGAAGGTGTGTATGGGCTAAAATAGGCCTCTAGAGCATTATAAATCAAGATTGATAGCTATTTCATTTAGCAAGGATTCCAAAGAAGCAAAAGTGAGCCTATTTTGTATGTCAAGTATCAAGGTAAGGCTAATATTCTTATTATTGCACTTTATGTTGATGATTTGGTGTATACGAGTAACAATAAAAGAAGGATTGAAGATTTCAAAATAAAGGTGATGAAAAAAATATGAGATGAATGATCCTAGACTGTTACATTATTTTCTTGGTATTGAAGTTTATCAAGATGAACATGGAGTTTTTATTTGTCAAAAGAAATATACTGAAAATATTTTGAAGAAGTTTGGCATGCTTGGCTGCAAACTTCTTGATACTCCTTTGGTAGTAAATGATAAATTTAAAATGGATGATCGTGGAAGATTGGTAGATGCAAGTGTGCATAGAAGGTTAATTGGAAGTTTATTTTATCTCATAGCTTCAAGACCTGGTTTGGTATTTGCTGCTAGTTTACTCTCTAGATTCATGAGTAAACCAAGTCACTTACATCTTGGGGCAACAAAAAAAGTGCTAAAGTATGTCATGGGCACCATGGAGTATGGGATCATATTTGAGAAAAATTCAGAATTGAAATTAAAAAGCTTTTTTTTTTTATAATGATTAGGCTACAAGTGTTGATGATATGAAGAGCGCTTCAAACTATGTGTTTTCTCTTAGGTCTGGTGTGATTTCTTGATGTTCAAAGAAGCAAGAAATAGTGGCAAATCTTTAGCTGAAGCAAAGTATTTGGCAACTGGTTCGGCAAAACAACAAGCAATTTGGTTGAGAAGAATTTTGGAAGATATTGGAGAGAAGCAAAAGGAAGTTGTTCAGCATCATTGTGGCAACAAATCAGTCATTGCTATAGCAAAGAATCCAATTTATCATAGCCAAACTAGACACATCAACATAAATCATCATTTCATTAGAGAAGTAATTGAAGAAGGAGAGGAACAACTTATGTTTTTCTATTCACAAGAGCAACTAACTATTGTTTTCACCAAAGCACTTCCAAGAGCAAGATTCCAACTACTTAGAGAAGCATTGGGAGTTAAGGAACAACACATTAAAGGTGAGTATGTTAATGAGTAATGTGTTATTACTTATTGTCATTTATAGTTAGAGTTATGTTGAGTTTAGTTTTATTATGATAAGTTGAGTGGATGAATGTAACTTTTAGTTTCTAGTTATCTAAGAGTCACTTATGTAATCTAAGAGTCACTCACTAGTCTATAAATTGATGTGCATGTGCTGCAATAATCAAGTGAGAATAAATAAAGAAATTAAACTCAAATACTCTTCTTCCTACTCTAAGTTTATACATAATTTTGCAATAGTATAAGCCCACTATATCTCATAGTTTCTTGAGTGATTTAGTTAAAATACCAATAGCACACTTAATAACTGTCATTATAAAGGGGTGGCAAAAGAATCCATGAATCCATTGACCATTCAATCCATTCACCTTTAAATCCAATCCAATCTGTCCATCAAGTATAATAAACTTAATGGACTGGATTAAATGGATCACAATTTTTATTGGATGGTCAATTGATTGTTTTGGTTATCCACTGGATTATACCAACCTATCCTACTCAATCACAAACTAATGGATATCCCAAAATTCCCTACCACCAATTCTTCCTTAGACCTTTCAATCCCCAAACCCTAATCCTCTCCCCAAAACCACTTCGTAATTTTTTCCCTAGAAAATCCTCTCCCAAACAACAATTCCATTCTCAATCTCCTCACTATCCCAACTATGCCTTTCAATTTAGGGTTTCATTTCATTTCATTCAATTTCACCACCTCAAACCCAAAACCATGTCCTCACTACTCTCTCCAGGGAAAATCCACTACTTGGAGATGGAGAACTTCAAGTCCTACAAGCTCTTCCATGTGATCGGCCCTTTCTACAACTTCACCGCCATCATCGGCCCCAATGGCACTGGCAAGTGCAACCTCATGGACACTATCAACTTCATCCTCAACAAACGCATCGGCTAGCTCAACGACACCTAGCTCAAGGACCTCATCTATGCCTATGACAACATGGAGAAGGAGCTGAAGGGTTGTAGGGCTTTCATCCTTCTCATTTACTAGTTTGCCAATGGCCCCGAGATCCAGTTCACCAAGACTATCACCAGTGTTGGCGCCAACGAGTACTACATAGATGGCAAAGTTGTTTCGTGGGATATCCAGTGGACTTTTTTTTTTATTTTTTTGGGTCATGTTTTTTCAATTTTTTTTTTAAAAATTAAATGAGTTGGTTGAATATCCATTCATCCAATCCATTAAAATGGATTAATAGATGAATTGGACATTGGCTGGATTGATTGGTTTTAAGACTTTTATTATGAATCTTAAATGGATTAATAATTTTTTTTTATCCATCTATTTTAACCCAATCTAAATTTTTTCCAATTCATTCATTTGCCACCCTAATATTACCTTTTTATTATGAAAAAACCAGAACAAATGTTAGTTGAATTCCGTTGACCTAAAAAGCTCTGCAAGCCATCTTCAAGATACATTCATATAAGAATAATGATGGTCTTACATTTCTTTTAGAAGTGTAGGTACTATACATATCTTTTTTAAAAGTGTGTGATTAAGAAAAAAAAAAAATAAAAATAAATAAATATAATAAATAATATTAAATTAAATGTAAAATATATATATATATATATATATATATATATATATATATATATATATATATATATATATATTATTTACGTTAAAAATATCCAAATTATTCATATAAAGTGGTGCTTAAGCCATAACACAACGTCCTTGCATTCTGTTTTTTCTCCTTCAATTTATCTTATTTTCTTCATACTTTATCTTTTCATCCTCTTTTCCTAGTTTACTGTTTTTAAAAGGCTAGCACATCGTAAGCTTTATTCTGAGAGACAAAGCATTCTGAAGATATAGTACTCTGAACTTCTGTCTTCTTGCTCAGTTTTCTTTAAAGACGCAGTACTATATAATGTGATTAATGTCAAATATTCTCTAATCATGCAGATCAATTTCCCATTTGAATATCCTTGCTTTGGATAGCAGTTTTAGATATATTATTTCCATGTATAACCTTTTAACAGCCACCCTTTTGAGAGACTATAATCCATGGTTGATCCGCTGGCGAGCGTGCCCGATGAGGAAGAAATTAGGTAATTTCTTTTGCTATATTTCATCTCATGGAATACAAACACAAAATGATACATAACAGATGGCACTTTGTTTAAGCAAATAAATTCCAAAAGGCACTATCAAAATGATAATTTTAGTTCCCACTTCCGAGCCCGAGCTTTCTCATTGTAGATGAATCTATATGAGAGAACAAACTGATCTGCACGTGTTCTCTTACTTAGCAATTCATTATCACTTGAAAGACAGCCCTAAAGCCATCCTTTTTTTTTCTTTTATTTTTTTTTTAAGATCGTTTCATGGCATATATAGATTCAAACTAAATTGAAAATTTATGGGTTACCTTACCTATAATTGCAAGAAGCAGTAGAAAATCAAACATGCGTTCACAAACCAAATTATTATTCAAACCCCATCATTGCGTGGAATATCTTGTAACTAATGAACCTTTCTCACAGAGCTCATGATCCATGCATATTTTGAGAGGAGGAGAATTTAGATAACCTTTGTACTATTTGTGTATCACTTAGAAGGAAAATCCTGGTCTTTATGGGATGGGCATTCGCTGCTGTTGGGTGAATGGAGAAGTTTGGGAGTCATCATAGCCAAGCTGAAGGATGGATTGAGAGAATTCGTCAAGGGATTTTGAGAACTTGAGCTCAACATCTGATAGTGGTTGATTTGTCTAGAATCAATATCCATTGCTGTAACATGTGAAGGGAAATATGACTGTGTTGCTCCTGGAGGACATACTAAAATTTGAGAATTCCCAGTTGATAAAGACAATGTTGATGGGAAAGGTACAACATTAATGCTGTGTATATCTGTTTGATTTGTAAATCCCTGGTTTCCCACAGAAACATCAGTCGAAGGATCCCATTGGTAACCAAGTGGCATAGTATTCAGCAAGCCCAAGACCGACGGATGATTTGCTCTTGGTAAGAGATTATCTGGCAAAACATGTGTACTAGGTCCTTCATTGCTTCCTTGATTTTCCTCTTCACTCCTATTTATCCAATTTGCTTTATCAGTAACCATTTCTCCTGAAGCTTCTTTAGACTTTGATTTCCAGATAGAATTTTGGCTTGAACCTTCCCACTGAATGCTCCTACTGATATTAAACAGTTGTTCATTAGGCTGAGAGGTGCTAGCTTCAGTATAAGTAACAGCAGATGGATAACTAAGGGTGAAGTTCCCTGGTGGAATATTTGGCAGTGGTGGGAGTTCATCAATTTCATGCTTAGCTGCATTGAGCAGCCAATCAACAACCTTGCTAGGCTGATTGAGTCCTAGCCTATCTTGAAGATCATATAGTTGAATGGCAGTTGGTACTGAAAGCCTCACACGCCTGTCTTTCAATCCTCTTATTGTGCAAACCTTGCTATGCCTGTCTTTTCCTCCAAAGGCTCGAGATACCCGAACAATCCTTGGATCCTTCAATCTTAGCCATTGTGCTGAGCTGGATGAAGCCTTCGTTTTTTCATCACTTGAATGACCCTCCTGTTTTAATGGAAAATCTGCTTCTTTTGGACTCTTAATCATATTATGTCTCTCATTGTTGGTTGCCACTTGCCAGGTACAGAATTTTGTCCTTCCACTTTTCGGTTGTCAAATTTCCGTTCCACCATCAACAATGAAACTCCTAATTTTTTAAGTCCACTGTTTGGGTTTGCTGGTTGTCTCTCCTTGTCCTACGTATCTGCGTCAGAAGCCCACGAAATTAAGAATGATAAAATTAATAGGAAATGGGTGGAAAGCTGCTTCTTGATGATTTATTGAAATATAAAATTGTCGAAAACAGATTCCTATATAATTAAATATTTAAACTTCAAATTACTAATCCCCCTCGGAAGTGGATATATGAAGAACAAATGACACAGATTGCTATTTGCAGCAACTAATGGATATTATTAAATAATGAATCATATAAATCAATTGTGATATTGAAGGAATTAAGGAAGATTAATAAAAAATAAGACATTTAAGAATATCTAGTAAATAAATAACTCTTGAATAATCGATAAACATGCCTATCTTACCACACATAAAAATTTGCAGCAAATTTAGTTTCAGTTAATTAAAGGTAAGGCAACAAGAAGGTAAAAAAAAAAAAAAAAGATGGGGTACAGGGACAACAATGCAACTATTTAGCAAAAATATACAATATTCGAATAAGTTCACATCCGGCCGAAACATGTAACATTGAATATACAAACCCTAGCTATAGTTGAAAAGATAGTCTCTAGCAAACTCACATGAATACCTACCACTATCTAATACCATGCACCATATGATAGAAGGATGAAGTTTACACTGTGCTTTGGATACCAAGCTAGAACAAAAATTGAAGTTTTCAAGCTTGGCTTGGCTTTGATTGCACAGAAAAAACTTGGTGACGAAGTTGAGCCTGCAGCTTGGAAAAGGAAGATGCCGGAATTGAACCAACCACGCCGCACTGAAAGATAAAGCAATGGCGCATGGGTGGCCACGTGGCATATATCCTTAGCGGTCAAATAAATATGGTAGTCTACATCTTATCATTTTATGGTCAGGCATAATGGGCAATCATTTCCTTTATTATAGTAGTTATATATGGTTGCTATATCTTGATATATTGTTCTCACAAACATTGAGTTGCTGCTAATATGTGGAAATTTAAACAACTTTGACATAGAAAACAACTAATTACTTTGTTACAAATTATTTTAATATGTGCATTATATTATCTTAATTTTTGTGGAAAAAAATGGCTTAATTCCTGCACAAAAGATTTTACAAATTATTTTAATATGTGTATTGTATTATCTTAATTTTTGTGGAAAAAAATGGCTTAATTTCTGTACAAAAGATTTTGCTGTACGTTTGGGTCTTATGTAAAAACTCATTACTATATTAGTATAAAAGGTTAAATAAAATATTCACAGATGAACACAGTTAATAACCTCAAAAGGGACCATTGTTACACACTTCGAAAAGCGGCTAGTCACACTTTATCGGCAACTACAAAAGGTTTTGTGACTGAAGCACGTCGCATGGGGGTCCATGGAAGCAACCCAAAAACAACATTAGAAAATTTTGATATGGACTTCTTAAGAAGAGGTTTATGAATGAATTATTGATATTTTAATTATTGATTTATTATTGAAAATAAATTAATGATTCAGATTAAAAGTTTAATTTTTATATATTTTAATTAATAATACTTTCGATTCTCATAAAAAATTAACTAGATTATTTTTTTTATGAATAACTGTACATATAAGTAATTTATAGATTTTAACTGATAATTTTTTCATATACCTCAAAGTTATATATAAATATTGTCAGATTGAAAAAAGAAGTGGTTAATCGATAGATCCAAACTTATTAGGTCCATGATAGATTCCTCCGAAAGAAAGAATTTGTCTAATATGGACCTCAAAATGTTTGGTTTATTGATGAATTAATAATAATAAATTATTAATTTATTAATTAAAAAATCAATAGCTGAGATTGATTACTTAAAACTCAACAGATTATTTTTTTTATTAATTTACAGATTATTAGTTAATATTTACATACATTTAGATTTGCATATAAATCATGTCAAATAAAAAAAATGATGGTACATCCATGGACTTAAACATAATGGATTCATAATAGCAAACTCCCGAAGGAAAATGTTGTTCTTATTAAGAGCAAAGCCTTGTTAACTAATATTTGCATGCCTTTATTAATATGGAGTTTTCTATAAATATTAGGGGTTTATTTCATGACCCATCCTTGCTCGATGACTTATCTCAGCTCGATGACCCGTCCTAATTCAAAATTAATTAGTTTGAGTTCGACTTTTTAAAATTTGATTTGATGTGTTTCGGGGTTAAGATCGAGTCACACTTCAAGTTAGCCCGACCCGGCATGGTATAACATAATGTTCTTAAATTTATATATATTTTTGAAAAATAGTGATAAATTATAAAATTTTTAGGTATAAATTAATATCTTTTGCATAATATGATAATATTTTTATATTGATATATTTTGTTTCATAATATTTATTATAAAATATTCTTTAGTTTTAGTTTCATATTTATAAAATTTTATGACTTAAACTATGCATATTGTTTAATATTATGCATTTTATATAAATATTAGGTCAACTCAATCCTGACTTGATCATTAATCGAGACATAACTGAGTTGGTTTTGAGTCTAAAGAAATGTACTAATTAACATATCGGATCGAGTTCGGGTCAAGTTAATCTTGTCTCAGGCTCTTCATCTTGAAAATTTTTCAAAGGACATGAGAGCATCAAACGTCATGATCATTCAAAATTTGGACAAACAACTTGAAAATCATAACATGAACAGCAGGTTTGTTAGAGTACATTTACTTCTCTTTTTTTAAATACTATATTTCCGAATATAGGCTTTTGATTCTTCCTGGCTCAAAAATAAAATGAAAAGGTAAAAGAAGAAAAAGAGGAGACAAAACAAAAACACGCGAAGGCATCACATGGAGAGGATTTAGAAGACAAACAGAGAAATCCACTTTAGATAACTAATAGTGAGATTCAAAAGTTGTGGTGTCTGGTCCAAGAGCATTGTCATGTCTATGTGTATGATTGCTACGTCGGACAACGGAAAGCTACTCATAGGTGAGGGACCAATTATGTTATCATTTAAAATACTCACTGAGCACAAGCAGGACCACACAACTTTTGCAGAGAGATATCCATGGGGGGCAAGTTGAGGCTTTTCAGTGAGCTTACACTCACAAGTGGATTAATCGCATGACGCATGTTTTTCTTCGAAAGAAAGTCAATTAATCATGTATAAGATGCCGAAACATACACTAGTTTCCTTCTCTTCTTCATTTGGCAATGACGGCAAATATGGTTTTACCTTTAGGAAATGGTTTAGCCTCCAACACTTGGAAGCTGAATGTAGATATCTCCCAACTTACCCTAAAACCGCCCCACAGAAACCCTCTGTTCCAGTGGTAACTTAAGAAAATAATCATCAGAATTTTCCTTCCTTGTTTTTGTTTAACGTGGTTCAGCCAAACAAGCAAGGAGATACCATGAAACATGCAATAAACTTGTCATGAATCATCTTTCCCAAAAACTTAAACTGTTAGATGTAAAGGTACATGAATGAAGTTATCATATTTCTAGCAAAACTGACCTCATCTCTCCTTATTAATTAATGAATAGAAATTTTAATCAGGCTCAATGGTTGGCAAAACAATATGATTTCTGGAGTTCTTGAATACCCTAAACAAGTCTATTCATGTTAGCATAAATTTGAAATGTAACAGTATGAGCGAAGAACTAAACTAGTATTCCATTCCAAAAGACACAATTTTCTTTAATTTTCAAGAAAAAAGAAGTGACCCGTCTTTCTAGTCCATAAAAAGAAAAGGAGAAAGTGACTCTATTATTACAATTCCTTTTCACACCATATACATTACAGAAAAAACTTAAGACATCCTGGTTTGTGTGTGCTTTATCTGCAAGGGCTGAATGCCCTTGCAAACCTGAAATGTTGAAGAATTATATCAGCCACTGAAGCCGTACCACCATCTAGGCACTAAGTGAACCTAAATATTTCAAATCCAATATTAAATTTGCTTCGCTAAAGCTATTTAAATTGAAAAAAAGGAAAATAGCTTAACGCTAAAGAAGAAAGTGCATATTATATCATCCACTATGAGAACCTAATTTCATGAATCATGAAGAAAATTCAAGAAATAATTAAACTAATAATGTACAATGATTTAGTGAAGAAAGTATAAAAGGTCATCCAGTTTTGTAGGCCAGAGAGCACAATATTCATTTTACACACCATATATAGACGGAAACACCTTATTATTCTAAAAACACTAAATAAAACAACGAAAGATGGGAAGAAGTAAGAAGAAAACGAACAAGTATATGAACAAAAGAATGAAGATGAAGAAAGAATAACCAGGTTCCTACTCCTTTCTGAAAGGAGAAAGGAAAAGGATTATATATTTCATTTAATTGTAGGAGAGGGTTCCTCTATTACTATCCGTCAAGGAGCAATTGCTACTTGTACCAGAGAATGTGACTTGGCGGGGACGAAGAAAAATATTAAAGAAAACCGAATTGGGCTTGGATCTGAGGCTAAGAGACTCTGAACAAGCAGTGGCGGGCATCTCCGGAGGGTTCTGAAAAACTGACTGACTAATAACTGTGTTGTGGGGAAGGACAACATTATGGTCCAATAAATGGTCCCCAGATTCCTAACAGAAGACCTAGGTCAGAGCTCGTGACTAATCACTCTCACTTTTATGAATAGCCTGAATGCAGCAGAAGCAGCATCAGCTGCAGCTGCAGCAGAAGCAGCATCAGCTGCAGCTGCAGCAGCAGCAGCAGCAGTGTCTGTAACATTTTTTTTTCTTTTTTGTTAAGTTTTATCTGGTATTTAATTTATAGGTAAAAACACTTTAACCAGTTTGAGTTTGAGCTCAGAAAAGCTAAATGAGTTTTAACTTTTAAGCGACTACTTGTGAAGTGAGAAATTTGCGAGTAGCTGTAATCATTTAGGTGAATTAGCAGAGCTTGAGTTGAATTGTATTCGAGAAGGCATATGACTAAGTGGATTGGAACTTTCTGGAATACATGTTATGCAGGATGGGCTTCTCAACCACCTGGAGGAGGTGGATGAGAGCATGTGTTAGATCTAGCACGATGTCGGTGCTAGTAAATGGGAGTCCCACTTATGATTTTCTTGTGAGGCGTGGTTTGCGTCAAGGAGATCCTTTAGCCCCCTTCTTATTTCTTATTGCGGCCGAGGGGTTGTGTGGTCTGGTTCATAGTGCTATGGATTTGGGTTGGTTCTCAGTCTATAAAGTTTTTTCAGAGGTCTCTTTTCCCATTCTACAGTATGCAGATGATATGATCATTATGTGTGAACCTTCATGGGATAATCTTTGGTGTATAAAATCCATTTTGAGGGGCTTTGAGCTGGCTTCCGATTAACGGGTTAATTTCTCTAAAAGCAGCCTTTTTGGGTTCAACACTGAGGACAGATTCATTCAGGCTGCAATACGTTTTCTATCTTGTGAAGCTAATTCACTTCCTTTCAAATTCCTTGGCATTCCGGTGGGGGCAAATCCCAGAAGATGCTCTACCTGGGATCCAGTGGTTGATCTAATGTGAAAAAGGTTAACTTCTTGGAAACATAGGCACCTCTCTATTGGTGGCAGAGTCGCTTTGATTAATTCTGTTTTGACTTCATTGCCGGTATACTTTTTCTCTACATTCAAAGCTCCTAAGAAAGTTCTAAAGACTCTAATTAGCATTCAAAGGAATTTTTTGTGGGGTGGTTTTAATGAGACTCAAAAAGTGTGTTGGGTGAGTTGGGAAAAAGTGTGCAAACCTAAGGACTTGGGTGGACTAGGGGTGAAAAACCTGGAGGCTTTTAATCATAGTCTTTTGATTAAATGGAAATGTCGTTGTATTCATGAAAGAGGCGCGGTTTGGCAGAGTCTTCTTTCACATAGATATGGTCCTTTGCCTCACATTCTTTTTGATATGGTACCTGCTCACAGAAACGCTTCTATATGGTGGAAGGATCTAGTTTCTACACACCCAGTTTGGTTCAATGAGGCGGTCAACATCAAACTGGGTAAGGGTGATTATGCTCGGTTTTGGGAGGATAGATGGTTGGGACCTTGTCCTTTAAAGTCCTCCTTTCCAGATCTGTTTGATGTTGTGGCAAATAAATATGTTCTAGTTAAAGATGCAGGGTCCTGGGTCAATGGTTTTTGGGATTGGAACTGGTTGTGGCGTAGGCGTCTATTTGTATGGGAGAAAGCTTTGTTGGTGGATGCTAAGTCTTGTATTCATGGTTACCATCCTAACACTTTTGTAAGTGATTGTTGGTCTTAGAAACTTGATAATTCTGGTGTCTTCACAGTTAGGTCCGCATATCGTCATATTATCGATGGTGGTGAAGGTTTCATCGTCAATCAGAACTTATCTGTAGCTCTCAAAGTATTATGGAGTACTTCAATCCCTTCTAAAGTGGCAGTTTTTACTTGGAGACTACTTTTGGAAAGGTTGCCGACTAGGGACATCTTGTTAAAGAGATGTATTATCTCGGATAGTCATAATAACTGTTGTGCTTTCTGTTTTGCCTCTGAAGAATCAGTTAGCCATGCTTTCTTCTCCTGCCCATTTGCATATAATGTTTGGAGGTCAATATACGCTTGGCTTGGTGTGTCCGGTGCCTAGCATCATGAGGGGGTAGACAATTTTATTCAACTATGTATACCTTGTAAAGGGAAACGCAGTAAGAAAGTGAGATATGTATTTTGGTGTGTGTGGTTTGGTGCCTTTGGTTGCTGTGTAACAACATTATTTTCAATGGAGGTGTTGCAGAATTTTCTGCAGTTATCTATCACATAAAACTAGTCTCTTGGGGTTGGTTCATGTCGAGGGAAGGCAGAAATTCATCTTGGAGCTTTTATGATTAGTGTAATAATCCTTTGGGTTGCTTAATCTAGTGGTTGTAATTTTTGCGTTGTAATGTTTGGTTTTGGAGTACTCCTTGTTCTTCTTTAATAAATTCTTTTGTTTATTAAAAAAAAATGAATACAAAACCTAAAAGCAAGGTCTAGTGTGGCTAGGTTTCGTGAGAAAATTGTCTAAATTTGGAACAATCAAATTGAGTGTACCAAACAAATTAACACTTAATATTTTCAACCACAGGCAGCTAATTATGATATTCATTTAAAGATCCATTTAAGTACAAATTCAGCTCCTAACTATTGAAAAAGAGAATAATAAATTAAATTTGATTCATTTCATCAGTTTACTTAATTTATCACATGCTATTCTTATTCATGTATTTTAGATTCATAGCATTTTTCTATGCATGTATTTCTCTATATTTAAAAATTTGTAGTTTCTAGGAGTTGTAATTTCAAGATGTTAAATTTTTAATATACATAAGTCTATTGTATCACATGTATCATGAGATGCTCGGTACACCTATAAATACCCATGTACTAATATATTTGCAAGCAAGTCAAGAAATTAAATCAAGTGAGTCTCTTAAAAAAACTTGCACATTTTTCCTCCTCTACCTATTCCCTTTATTTCCTTCACTAGGGCTGGGTGAGACAGGGACTGAGAGGGAAAGTCATTCCAACAGAATTGAACTTGGGATAGCAGCCTCCATAAAACAACAGTTACCAACTCCAATCATGTAACAAAAATTTCAAATGGCAATCGCTATCGCTGAAGGATCATGCTTCCTAAATGCATAGATTATAGGGAAATGCCAAAAAGATAATTAATTCAAGTGAAACTAGAAAGAAAAATAATCACCGTTCCGTGACTACAAGGATAATTGGTAAGAAAGCATTCCGCACGAAATGATAAGATCCTTCCTATATCACGAAATGGTAAGAACGAAGGAAGCTGGGAGTCTTAATTAGATGTAACATCACTGCAAGACTCAAAATTTACTCTTAATTTGAGGGTTCAAAAAGAAATACATTGATACAAATAGGTACAGAAGTGAAAAACTTTCAAGTAATATTTTGATGTGTTCAAAGAAAAATTTGTCGTGAAAATTATTCAAAGACG
The DNA here is from genome assembly GCA_029884605.1 of Ormosia emarginata. Lineage (NCBI taxonomy): Eukaryota > Viridiplantae > Streptophyta > Magnoliopsida > Fabales > Fabaceae > Ormosia > Ormosia emarginata. Next base: position 3,421,759 of record JAQQTP010000056.1, on the reverse strand, counting down.
GGAAGCCAAGTTCAATCTCTCTCCCAGCAATACGCTAAACACAAAAAAAGCACTTAAAACACAAATATGATGAGGCACACAGTAACAAGTTTAACTCCTGTACTACCTGTTTAACCTGCGTGGGTGCCTGCATGTAGAGTTTGTACTTGGTATGGTTGGTTAAAAAGACAATGTTAAGTGGAATTTGTTAACGTGATATATACCTAGTTTTAATTTGGTTTTTTACTTTTTGTGTAAATCTCTCGATATCTTTAAGTCGTATTGGATTCCGACTAATCTAAAATTGAGTCGGGTCAAATCATAAAAGTGTAAATTTCTTCCAGCACTGTTTTTTTCAATTTAATTGATATTAATAATGTATCACTGGCAGTTAATAATTGTGTTTTGTTCTTCATTATAGAAGCTGTAGAAAATGTGAATAGTAACTTTTTAAGATGCCACATTTTCATTTGAGATCGCATGTGACATTATGTAGGAATCACCTTTACTTATATTTATTATACTGATTGTCAATTTATTTGGACAAAGATGACCATAATTTACTTGTGTATACTTTAGTTATGTTAATATACTGAATTTATCCTCGTAAAAAATAGAGTTTATTAGATTTAAGACATTTATTAATTAAGATGTAATTTTTATTGACGTGATTAATAATTAAGCTAACTAGTGAGACACTATTTGATTATTATGATAGCAAGATGAATATGATTAAAACCCAGAAGGAAGTTAATGTGAATTTTTGTTGTGAATAAATGTTTAGGAGGAGAGGAAATTGTCTTATTTTAAAATCAGGTATGCTACAAGCTATAATGAAAATTTATAGTAGTACTTATATATATATAATATATATATATATATATATACTCATAAATAAAGGACCATTAGTAAAAATTGAACCAAGATTTACAACTTCGACTTTCGATAACAAACAATAAAGAAACACTACAGTAAAAACTTCGACTTCTAAAAGCCCCTCTCTTCCCTTGTATTTATATTAAAAGGCTATGGGCTCAACCTAAAAGCTCAATCTAAGGTAATACCCTACAATTTTCACTATTAGGAAAGTTATATTTAGAGACGAAATTTTGAGATGAAAAACAATCCATCTTTAAATAAAGACAGAAAAAGAGATAGATCTAATGATTTAGATAGAAAAAATAAATTTTACAATTTATAGATGAAATTTAAAGATAAAATTACTCATATCAATTTTTTTGTTTATAATTCCGTCTCTATTCAGTCAATTTAGTGTTTGAAAAAATCAAAAATATTTAGATACCAAATTTAAATATATAATTTACCCATCTCATATTTTTTTATTCTAATTGCATCTCTATTCGATCAATTTAGAGTTTTAAAAAGTCAAATATATTTAGAGACGAAAATATTTTGTCTCTAAATAATTTATATAATTTTAGAAATTAAAAAATTAATAAAATAAATTATTTTATTTTTTCTTAAAGTATAGAGACGGAATGTTTCCGTCTCTAACTGATAAATTTTTTTAATACAATGTTAAAAAATTTCTTAAGATAAAATTTTAATATTAAAAAGTTTAGATACAGACTATTATCCATCTCTAAATCTGTATAAGTGTTTTTTAAAAAAAAATATGAAAAAAGTGTGTTGGAGTCCTAAATCCATCTTTTCATTTGTTTTTTTTCACTTTTAAGAAAAGTAGAAACTCTTCCCAGACATAACCTTTACCCATAACCACTTTTACGCGACTTGCATCTTCAATCATCTCTCACTGACGATGCCGCCCACCTCTTGCCGACATTGCCTTTCAAAAATTATAACTTATGCGACGATTAAAAGGTAATTATAAAATTTATTTTTGTGAGACCACAAGGTATTTCCACAAGTTTAGCCAAGATCACGAGATATTTCCATAAGTTCAGTCCATTTGAATTGTCCATGTGATTGATCCCTATTTGACTATGGGAGCACAAGGTTTATGTCATTCTCCCTCCCCAACCCCCAATTTGGGGAAAGAAAAAGTAGAGTTTATGATAGAATGGAATGTAATTAAGAATGGGAATAGGCTAAGTGGCCCATCAGAGGAGGCCTACGACTTGGCCTGACCCATTTAATAAAATGGCTAAGTCAATGCATTTTACAAAGTCTATTTAATTAAACGAGTTAGGTTTTAAGCTTTTGAAAAAATCTTTCAAGCCTGAACACACACACACACACTAACATATGTGTTTATATCTTATCTTCTTTGTATTTATTTTTAAATATTTAAATTAGTAATAAGATTACACAAAAAAATTTAGTAATAAAATATAATTATAATTTTATCTTCTTTTATATTGATCTTTGGATTTTTAAATTAGTAATTAATAATGATAATTTTAGAAAAACAAAAAGGGACCAACCAAAGTGGGATAAAGATAAATAATATTTTAATATTTATATAATATAATAAATTTTAAATAATATACTTCTTTTAATAAAATATACATATAATCTAACTAAGTTTCTAAAAGTAACCATAATCCCTAATTCTTATACTTACTCAGTCTGACAAAAGAAGAGCTTCTTTATCGTTGAGATCCTCCACTAATTGAGAGAGGAAGATGTCATTGAGAATCTCAACCACCCACCATTGTGAGTCGCATCTGAGAGAGGAAGATGAACCTCAATCACCCACCACTGTGACTGACATGAACCTCGACCACCCATCACCGACATCAACCATGACTGAGAGTGAGAGAGGAAGACGTTCACGAATCTCAACCACCCACTGTCGTTGGAAGTTACTCAAGTGCTAGTATGTTCTTGTTCTTGCTCTTCTTCTTCTCTAATCTATGGGTATAGTATTCTTTGTAGCAATTAACCCACTCAATGACTCTACCCACTTGATTTTGCAAAGATTAGTGACTATATTGAGATACTATCATTCTGATCTGAGCCCTAAGCATTTTATTTTGCAACAATCAACCCACTAAGCACATAGGTACTTGACTTGTGAGCCCATCTTGACATTATAGTGATACTTTTTTCATCTTTATTTGTATATAATCAAAGTTTTGATTTGATAATTGAAGTAATGTTGAGCACCCTTGTTATTTAAATTGTAATTTTATATTTGGTTTTGGACTAGTGAAATTTTCAAATGGTGTACAAATTGTAATGAAGAGGATTCTGTTGCTTAGTTTGATTAACAAATTAGCATTGTTGTTGTTGCCTTGCCGGTATGTATTGATTTCTTTTATTTATTTATTTTTTTGCTTGCTTTATTTTGGTAGAAGGTCCTTTTAGAAACTTGGTCTATAAAGACCAATTTCACTGCATTTGTGTTAAAGCATAAAACATAACCTGCCACATAATAGAGAAAATATAAGCAAGGCTTTGAAAAGAGATATTTAGATTAAATACTTAGGACTTAGACATTATGGGAAAAACTAGAGAGTTGACATTTGTATTCTCTTAAAAATTTGCATATAAGTCACACATGCCTCCCATGCAAATACTAACATACAACAAAGTCCTATTATAATCATAACTTAGAAAACATTACAATAAAATAATTTCTGATGCTGCCCCAAAAAAAATTATGATGTTTGCAAATTGTGATATGGTTTTTACATGGCGTGTTAGTTCAACATTGGTTACTCATTTGTTCCCACATTGTTCTGCTATTGTTTCTTTATAGAATTCTTTGTTTGGCCATTTTGGTGAATATTGGGAGTGCCCTAGGTTATTGGACCAATATTTGGTGATTAGCTTTAACGATTGTGGTCAAAGAAAATTGGATATTAAGATTCTTATTGTTTTAGAAGTCTTGTTAACTTAGGAGTGTTATTGAGATAAGCTTGAACTAGTTGTATCACATTAGTACTTGATCAACAATACTAGAATAAATAGGAATCTTTTGGTTTGTGTTTTATATCAACACAGTATCACATCTCATCTATCATCATATTCATGTTCTATTTTCTTCTTCATCTAGCTTTTCATCTTTTCCTTATAATTTCAACATGAGACAATATTAATGATTTCATGTAAATTATCTTGTTTATGAGATAAGTCATCAAAAGGGCGCAATCCCTGTAAACCTATAACTAGAAATTTTCAAAAGAAGCGCCAATTTAAAACCATTGAAATAGAAGGATACAAAAAGAAAAATAAAAAATTTACCATCTTTAATTCCAATATGACATCTTTTCAAAACAAGGCAGGCAAACAAAGTTATAATATGTTAGCAGACCTCTTATCACTAAAGTATAGGTGAGAAAGAGTAATATGGGCTATGGGGAATTAGGGGGCACAAGTGGTCAAGGGAAACACTGTGACCACTGCTGACAAACTACAAGCATGGAAGAGTAGTGGAGGGAAGGAGGAATTCAGTTTGGATCCATGTGGATATAAGGGAGAGAGAAAGGAGAGAGCAGGTAAGCAAGGAATGACTAAGGGAAGGGTGTAACACCCATAATTTCTTTTTTTTCTAAATATATATGAGTTTTATAATTTTTATGATTTTTAAAAAATTTTGTGAATTTTTCGGAGCCAGAAAATTTTGGACTATTAATTCGAGGTCGAGGGAGCTTACTAAACCCAAAATTGGAAACAGTTTTTGAAATTTTCTTTTACATTAATTTTGTCCTGTTTTATTATCTATTGGACAATATTATTATCCATTGGATAGATACTGATTTATAAGCAATAGCTATTATCTATTGGTTAATATCTACCAAAAATATCTTGTTTGCACCAATAGGAAGAAAACTTCAAGGCTAAGCAAGGTAGTAGTCAACCATGGTGGCTATGACAACTTTAGATGAACCAATAAAAACCTAGTCATCTTTTGATGAATCAATAGGAGAGCTAGTCAATCAAGACCAACCAATAGGATTAAGTCAACATTTATGGCTATGACTTTTTAAATATAACCAATAGGAAAATAGTCAACAAAAGCGGCAACCAATGGGAAACAAGTTTGTAGCCACCAAACCAATAGAAAATTAGTCAAGAAAAATAGCTTGACTTGTCATGAACCAATAGGAGAGCAAGCTTGCTTGCTAAGTTGTTGAAAAGTCCAACAAAGTGGCTTGCACAAAATATGACCAATGGATGGAAAGCTTACTAGCTAAGCTAAAGCTTGAAGATATTTTAGTGAAATATCTTAGTCAGATATTTTGATTAAATATTTTGATTAGATATTTTGCTTAGATATTTTGATTAGATATTTTGGTTAAGAAAATATCTTGGTTAACAAAATATCTTGGTTAACAAATATCCTAAGTTAACTATGTCATCTTTTTCAAAGAGTTTTAGTTTTAGTTCTATTTTTATTCATTTCTATCACACCTTCATAAAAATCTCTCTCACCTTTTCTCTCAAGGTGTTCCACGGCCAAACACCACTTGAAGGCCAAAATTCTATACTTGGTCATCTTTTCTTCATCTCTATCCAAGAAGCCAAAAACTATACACCAAACTCTCCCACTTTCATGAAAATCTCTTTCACTTTTCTTTCTTGAAAGCCCATGGCCAAGCTTGTTTTTTAGAGGCCAAGTTTATGACTTAGTTCATCTTTCTATCAATTCCATCAAGAAAACCAAAAGCTAAACACAAAATTCTCATCCTTTCCTTTCTCTATACCTCATGGCCAAGACACCAAATTTGTAACACCCCAATTTTTATAAAATATTCCAATGCTTTTTTAAGCTTTTATGACCGTTGTCATTTTAGTTTCTCAATTTCTATGAAATGCAAATACGTTTATACAGAAATTTTATTTGGTCTTTTTACGTAATTTGTTTCGAGACTAAAATAAAAGTTTTTCAAGCCTTGTTTTAATTTTTCTCGATGATATACTTTAATTGTCTGTAATTTTATTTGAACGTTTTGGACGATTAGCTACGTTGTGAAAAAAATGGGAAAATGACCGTTACGTCCCGAACGTGCTGTTTGTACTGTTTTTGCTGTTTTTAATTGTTTTCTACTTGATTTAGTGTCCAATATTACTGTCTGTGATTTTATATGGACTTTTTGTATGATTTGCTACGGGCGGAAAATAATATTTTTCCGACCGGTAAAATCTGTTTTTAATTATTCGAGGCGGGATCTTACTAAACCATTTTTAATCTTTTAATTTTTAGGATTTAACTCACAAATAAAATAATTTTGTATTATTATAATATTATTTTATTAGTCAGGATAACTTAGTGATAGTGGACCCGGAAATGTTTTGCGGGACCCACATTTAGCTAAACCAATTAACTTAGTAGCTTAATTAAACATGATTAGTGGAAGAATGTTCTTGAACATGATGACTAGCTTTGTGACTAGGTTAGTAATGATGAGGATTAGTGACTAAGCATGGTGACTATACTTGAACCAACCAATGAGAGCTAAGCTTGCTAACTAAGTTTTAATCTTGACCTTTGATGCATCCAAGGGCTGGGATGAAGCCAAGCCATGGACACCTTGCAAGCCATGAAGTCTACGGCCAAGTGAGGGTTAGGAGACCATTCTTCACTTTTCTTTCATGCAAAATTCTCTCTTCTCTCTCATCCAAAAACCCTAGCCACCATTGTTGCTTTCTTTCTTCACCATTCGGCCAAGCTTCATACTCCACCATCCAACTACCTAAAATTCTATCCAACCAAGTTTTCTAAACCTAAACACCATCCTAAGAACATCTCTAGTTGAGAGTTCTTGCAAATTCTTGCATTTGAAGCTTGAAAACCTGCTTGGAAGTTTGTACCAAGGAGGTGAAATCTCTTGTTTTTCTTTTCTAAATTCTTTTTCAAATTTCTAAGCCATGATTTATCCATGGTTTAGGTTCTCTTTTAATGGTTAGTAACTTGTAGTTTTTGTTTAAGTTTGTTAGGTATTTTGAAGGAGAAAACCGTGCCCTAGGAGGAGTGAAAGAAATCCATTTGTCTTCATTTAAGGTAAGAGGAAGACAAATCTTATCACCTATGGATGGTGGTAAGAAGATGGAGTTTGATTTTGTGATTGTAGAATCCATAAGGATTCATGTTTGTGCTTGTTAGTAGTTTCTTTGATGTGGTTGTGTATTTGTTAATAGCTTTTTTATTTGTTGTTTGTAATAATTTGCATGTCTACAAGCTTTAAGTTGCATGTCTATAAGCTTTGATAATATTGCATGTGTTAGAATTGCATGATAAAGTATAGAATTGCATGATGATGTATAGGATGTGAATAACATGTCAAGGAAATGCATGTGTGTTCCAAAGAACACTCCATGAGGCTCACTTCCACTAATCAAATGGAGAACTAAAATGTTCTCTTAATTTTCTTAAAAGGTAATTTAATTAACCTAGGAGAATTAAGAAGGTTTCAAGTTGTTTAGATCATGAAAAATGAATTTAGAAATCAAATGGTAAAACTTAGTATTTTCGCCAACATGCCTAAAATGAATGTGTTGATTTCAAAAACCATTTTCTAAAACAATAGTTAAATGAATTTAGACAATACAATAAGTTTGACATATAGTTAGAAGATGAGAAATAATTTAGAAATCAATTTCAAAATATTTAGGAAATTCGGCCAACATGCCAAACCAAGTATCCATGGTTTCTAAAATTAAATCCAAACCTTTTCTAATTATAAGGATGCAATATGTGTTAAGAATAATTTTTCTAAAATGAGTTTTAAAGAAAAGAATCAATTAGAAATAAGTTTGAGAACTTAGAACTAATGATTTTGTTATTAGAAATGAAATACAGTAACTTTCAAAAATTTCTAACATATAGCTCATGCTGTATTTTGAAGCATGTTAGTAGTTTTCAAAAGGATTAAGTATATGGTTTTAAAAATTTAATAAACAGAATTTTTACGGTAAAATTAGGAAACCATTAATATAATTTTCTAAACAAAATACTGTCAATTTTTAGTAAAAATGGACAAATAAGATAGAAAAGATGTCCAAAAGTGATTTTTAGTATACGGTATGGAAAATATTATACGTAGTTTAAACGTATTAATTATTATTTCTATTTATTTAAACAGTGATTTTTAAGGGATTTGGACAAGAAAATGATTTAAAAATCCTACGCGATTGAGAAAACGTATTAAAAATTCTACGCGATTTTAAAAACAGAAAAATATATTTACGCGATTTATAAACGTTTATAAAAACGACGGAATTGTGAAAACGGGATAAAATTTCTACCCGATTGACCATTACTATATTTAATTTTTGCTGTCGTGAAAATGTGAACCCGTACAGTTTTGGAACAATATTTTGTCCGTGGGACTTATTGTATATATTTATCTTTGAGGATATGTTTTCTCAAGGGTATTTTGGTAATATGCCAATTTTTGGTGTTTTGGTTGACGAGACGAATCACATCGTGTTGTCGATGCAATAAACGTAATGTGGTTCATTGTTCTAATGAACTTGGAGACGTTAGTGTACGGGATCCCATATATGGACAGTTGGTAGCTCACGTGGGCCGTGGTAAACCGACAATAGCACACTAATGGACTCGACACGCACTATATTTAATCGAGGTTTGTAAAGTCTAGTAGTACATTGCCTATAGTCACAACGGAGACCGTGAACTATACTACGCCTAGATGGTGGATTCCCAATGTCGTAGGCTATTGACGCAACGTGTGACAACGCGATAGTTGGTTGGGCAGCCGTGGTACTAATAGATTTTGCAAGTCATTCTCTCTGATATCTGTTTGTGTTTAGTTCCATGGAGTAGGATCGTGTCTTAGTGTATATGATTATATCTTGGATATTATTCTATTTTCTCTATTTATCTTTATCCGGTAATTATTATGATGGTTGTCTATTTCTTATTTTATTCTATCTCGTGATATTATTTTATCCGTGTTTTTATCCGTACTATATCCGTGATGTTATGTAACGTTATGATATCTAAGCTTTACTCTATTCCATTATTATTACCATTGTTATAGCTTTTCGTATTGCATGAACCGGATATATGTTGTTTGTCGTCTTCTTATTGGCCATGTTTATGGTGATTTTAGATTGTCTTACCTCTTCGTTGTATGTATTTCTCAGTATATTTATTTTACGCGATAAAGACTTTGAGGAAGAGGACCAGCCTCTTGAGATCCTGTACCCAGGAGGAGGAGGAGGAGGAAGATCAATCAACGACCAGCTTTACGATCAAGAACCATCGATCATCCATATCCATTGGATTGATTTGATTGGGTATGGCGGTACCTGGATTTTTTTAGGATTTGTACAAATCATGGAGGATCGCTAGCTTGGCATCTGCGAGAGGAGACCGAGACTCGTGACGTATGTAGGACAGTGACGGTTGACCCTACGTCAACAGTTTGATGGAGAGCCGGTTATGACTATTACTGTACTTTTACATTTAGAGTTACCCTTATCTCTTAGGCGATATTTTGGTGGTATGACCACGGAGCCTAGTGAGATTAGTATCGTATCGACTGTGCGATCTCGTTATCGCCGAGAGTCGAGATATCCGGGATATTTGTCTCTTGATGATCATTTTCATGTTGAGAGTGATCCTTCAGAGGATTAAATATGCATGATGTTTTTTTTGGCGCGTCTGCGTATGTCTGTATATATTGACTTTTTATTGCTTTATTTACTGTTTTCGTTTAAATATTTGTATTTTAGTTGTAAATTATTTGTATAACTTATAACTTGGATCATATGTATATTATAAGTAATGTTGTTTAGTTTTATGTTTTTTTTATTTGCTATTTCCGCATATTTTATTTAAGAATATTCTGTTTAACGGAATTATTTTACAACCCGTAATAGTATGTAACAAATGTTTCACAACTTGGGTAGATTTTATTTCTCTTTCTTTTATTTTCTTTTATGTGTGACATCCTCCAAAGGGGTGTTACAAAATTTACCATCCAAGCTTGTTTAATTTTATCTAATCATAGATCTTGGATCTAAACAAATCTAAGACACTTTCATGTTGAGACCATCTTCTAAATCATCCATTTTCAAGCTTATTCTTTAAGCTCAAGTTTGAAGCTCTTTAGGTGAAGTTCTTGGATCTTCATGTTTCTATCCATTTTAAAGTTCTAAATCATGACTTGGATCCATGGTTATCTTAGTTTAATCTTAGATGTTAATATTTGTGTATTTATTTTTGTCTTAAGGAACATTTTGGTGGTGGACGAAATCAACAAAGAGGCAACTAAAGGAGTTTTTGATCAACAACTAAGGTAAGAGGGAGATTAACCTCATCAACCAACTATGGTGGGTGAGGAATGGACTATGTGTGTAACACCCTCCTTAGGGCATCACATTTCCGACTACCAACTTATAATCTGACAACCAGTTCATAAAAAGTTTAAGTTATAAAATGTGAGTTTCAAAATTTCTTTTTGCGGAAACATAAACTTACTGATATTTATAAGTAATACTGAAAAATAGATTTAAACTGATTAAAACTCATATAACAGGCACCACTTAATATTTAATAATTATTCAAGAAATATAAAACTTACAGACTCAATTTTAAATAGTAGCAAATCCCATGACAGGTCCTACTTAATAGCACGGTAAAACACTAACGAGAAAACTCAACATACTTATTCTGTCTTGTATTCATCTTGATGCGCCATATATCTGTTCCTCCTTAAAACTGCACACCATCGAATTCGGGATGGTTACTCCTTGATGTTGTCACCGAACTCAGAATATTTGTCTCCAGTCAAGCCTAAGAAACTCGTTCCATCTACTATATAATTTTAACAATACAAGCACAACAAAACAATATAATAAAGAGGTGAGATCACCTACGCCAATACAAATATGGTAGCATAGAGATAACACAAATAGCACACCATACAGATATATCATACCATAATTACAATCATGCCATCAACATTATTGTCATTACACAGATACAATAATTACAGTTATGTCATTAACATTATTCAAATCACACGATAATTACAATAATACCATTAACATTATTTATCATCATCATCATCCAATATTCCTCAATTATTATATGACACAGATATAAATATTCAATATTTATGATAATGCCCTCAACATTATCCAAGTATTCAGCAGATCAATTATCATAACCAATACTCAATAATTATGCATATGCACATAGACTCAATATCCTACTTCATGGAGGTTTTCACAATTTCGAGAAGAATGCTCTTGTTAATTATCAGCCTTAGCCCAAAGACAATCTCCAGTCTTTGAAAAGAATCATGTTCTTGTCGGGTATCGTCAATGCGTTGCAACGGACTGTATCGCCAAGTGGCACATGGTCTTTGCCAATCAACGTCCACTGGTCGACCACCGCGCCTTGACACCCTCAAGATCCATCATAGACCTCTCTTTTCAATTCTCATTCTCTCTTCAATCACAAGGGTCACAATAGCTATCAGCTATTAATTTTTGTTCAATGCATAAATATCTCAATGCAATTCTGTTCAATTTCATCATATGCCTCAATACATATTTTTCAATTTCATCATATGCCTCACTGCATATCTTTCCAATGCATATTCAACGCACCAATGTCAATCACAAACAAAATTCATCATTTTGTCATATAGTGTCCATACACTAGTCCAACAGTAATCCTACTGTTAAATTCAGTCGAGAAATCATATTATCACGTTTTCATAGTCGTGAAACACTTTCGTCGCGTTTTCACAATCGCGCAACATTTCTGTTACGTATTCATAATTTTGCAACATTTCTATTGCGTTTTCAAATCGAGTAGCGATTTTTCATCGTTTCTTAATTACGTAAAAATATTCCATCATTTTTCAATCACTTAGTGATTTTTCAACGTTTTCTCAGTCACGTAAAAATATTCCACCATTTTTAAATCGCGTAGCGATTTTTCAACAATATCTCAAACGTGTAAAAATATTTAAATGCTTTCCAAATAGCATAGAAATATTTCAACGTTTTTCAAATCGTGTGAAATTATTTAAACGTTTTTCAAATTGCATAGCTTAAAAATCATGTTTTTAAGTTACGTAAAACATTTTTCACCAATTTACAATCATGTAAAATATTCCTCAATATTCCAAACATTATTTTGGACTTTCAAAACAATTCAATATCATTTCCAACATCATTTTTCACATTTCTCCTTTAAGAAATCCTTTCCTCAAAATAATATGACTTCTCACATTATTTTTCACATTTTCTTACTCAAGAAAATCCTTTTCATAATAAATTCCATAATTTCACTATTTCATTGAATTAAATCAATGTTTTTAACTTAAAATTCCCTAACGCGCTCCAAAACCCAAAGGATGAGTTTTACGTTACTAAATTTTAAACCATCAACATTTCTTTTATAAATCAAAATGAATTCTCAAATTCAATCCTCTTCCAAAATAATTTGAGGTTCAAATCCTTACAACCTCTATTTTCCTTTCATAACTGAAATTTCTATTTCTCAAGTGATAAAACAATCTGATTCCATTTCCAAAATCCTTGTACTAAATCAAATTATATTTCCACTTTGAAAATCATTTTATTTCATAAAACTAAGGCATTACAAGCCTTCAAAACTGTGGTACTTGGTTATTGAAACCATCAAATATTTTTCCTTCTAAATCAATTAAGTACCATTCTTGTTTTTACATAAACAAAACCATTAAAATTTCCTTCAAAAACCATGAGACTCATGGTCTTTAAAACCAATTCATTTGTTCATTTTCGTGTCCACTTTCTTTGCAAATCCTTAAAATCATCAACGTATTACTCATAATTAGTAAAATACTTAGAATCTCTTGCTCCCAAAATTAGTTTAAGGTCGTGATGCCTCTATGGTTCTTTGAAACCAAAAATTCTTTTCCTTTCCATCATCACATCATGGCATACATATACATATTCATCACATATATATTTCAAGCATACCATAAAAGCAAATAAAAATCATACTAAGCATGCAAGCACAAATAAACCATGCTAAACACATAAACCACATAAACACATAAACACCCACAAATAATTACATGACCATGGATATGAATCCTCACATGGATTCATCATCCATCAAATACAAAACCATCTCTCACCATCATACTTAGTTGGTGAGATGGATCTCCCTCTTACCTCTTGAAGAACCTCAAAAGCTCCTTGGTTTGCTTCTTTTTCCAAGTCCGTCACCACCAAAAGTTTCTTAAACACAAAAAAAAAAAACATATATTTATTAGCATATTAAGCTTGAACAAGGTAAACCATAGATCAAACATAGCTTAGAACATGAAAAAGAGATAAGTAGTGAAGTTTCCTTACACTTCACCATAAAAACCCTATAACTTTACTCTTGGAGAAAGTCCTTGAAGATGATAGATTTAGAACTTGCTCCAAACTATGAAGTGTCTTAGAATGAGGTATAGATTCAAGAAATAAGGTTGTATGAAATTATAGAGTGATGGAAGATGGATTTAGGGTGCTTGGCCGAATCATGCTTGAAGGAAAAAGAGAGAAATTTTTTGAAGAGCTTTAGCTTTTGAAAATGATCAATAATGATCAATAATGACCAAGACAACTAATAATGGTCTTCAAACTTTGCTTTAGCTCCTAAATGAACACCAAAACCGTCCCCCCTTCTTGCTTCTTCAAAATGTGACCAATCTCACTAGCCACCATTTTAGGCATTCCTAGCCATTGATCAGATCAATGGTTAGGATTAATGTAGATTCTAGGTTTAGCCTTAGATTAGAAGACTTAATCTAGGCCATTGGATCTTTCTCCTTGAAATCCTAGCCATTAAATGTATCTCCAAAATGAAGCGTCAAGATTACTCCTTCAAACTTTACATCCAATGGTCATAAATGGTTCTAGTCACTTTATAAGACCAAATCTCCACCCTTGATTTATATAAGACCAAATCTCCACCCTTGATTAAATCAATGATGGATATCCAAACCACCAATGTTGACTAAGTAGTATAATATTTATTTTTATCTGCTATTACCTTATGAATAATATTTTTACTATATTTTTATTGTCCAATAATTAAATATAGTACAAAACACAGTAAAAGAAAATTTCAAAAATTATTTCCGGATTCAGGTTTAGTAAGATCTCCCATCTCTGTCTCAACAGTACATAATTTTTCTATCCGCAAAAAAATTTTCACTTTTTGGGACCCACCTGGGCCCACATACAACCCCCTGGGCCCACAGACAGCCCATGGATAATATTAAAATAATTAAAAAAATATAAAAATTTCATAATCATCCACAAAATCACAAAAATTATAAAACTTACAAAAATTAAATCAGATTACGTAAAATAATTAAGACTTAACAGTAATAATTAAATTACGTAAGATTTTCTCTGGCTCGAAAATTATTATTTTCTTGACACAGAGTAAATCACACAAAATGATCAAATGTATTCACGGAATACTCAAAATAATTTTACAGTATACAGAAATCACTAAACAGTAGAATTCTGTTAACTTTCAAAATTACTGTCAAATAGTTAAGAAATTTGGGGTGTTACAATATTCCCCCTCTAAAAAGAAGTTTCGTTCTTAAAACTTGATAAACTTAATTTCACATCCTCTGAATAAATATGGGTATTGTTCTTTTATCTTATACTCCAACTCCTATGTTGTTTCTTCACTTACATCATTCTAGACTATTTTAACAAATGAAATCTCTTTGCCTCTCATTCAACTTCTCCTGATTAAATAGATATCTCAGACTTCTATGATTACTGAAGATGTTAAATGTTACTCCATAAAGAAAGTATATCCATACTTTTAATACAAACATAGTGGCTACCAACCTCCATTCATGCGTAGAATAGTTTTTCTCATGTAACTTCAATTTCCTTGAAATACAACAACTCTTCTATTTTGCATAAGCACACATCTTAAACTCCGATGTAACACATCACAATACACCTCCAATGGTTCACTGGGATTAGACAGAACTAATACCAGAGAAGTTGTCAAACACTTTTTCAACTCCTGAAAATTCTCCTTGTATGCATCAGTCCATACAAACATTTAATTCTTTCTGGTAAGCTAGGTGAAAAATCCTGCGATCTTGGAAAATTTCTCAATAAATTTTCTACAGATTTTCATTACCATTTTTTACTTTTCCCACTGAAAAACTGTTTCAACTTTTGACGAATCGATTGCAATCCCTTCCTTAGAATCACAATCCAAAAACTGAACTTCATCCAACCAGAACTCATTTTTCGACAATTTAGTATATAACCGCTTCTCCTTTAGAACTTGGAAAATCACACTGAGATGTTCAATATGTTCCTCATGATTTCGAGAATAGATCAGAATGTTGTTAACAAAGATAATGACAATTCTGTCTAGATAAGGACGAAAAATTCTACTCCTATAATTTATACATATTACAAAAGCATCCGTCACTTCGCATGACATCACTTAAAATTTCCTTGTCCTCGTATCGCTTCAGTCTCCTGCCTTTGCTCTTAACAGGAAGTGTCTCACTAATCGAGTTCTCTTTCAACAACACTGTACTTGATACTATGACATGAATTTAAATAGGAATATCCTTTCTTGCAAAATATTCTTTCTTGCAATTGCAATACATGAAAAACATTATGAAAGATAGCAAAACTATCTGATGTATTACCGCACATATCCAACAAAGAAAATTGATGTTGCCCGATTTTAAGAACGAATTTTCTGGAATACTAAAACTTTATTGAGACAATCTCATAGGATATGGTTGGAAAATAACCAATCCATTTCAAAGATCACATCTATTTATGAAAGAGATAAACAAATCAAACTAATACAAAAATTTGATCCATAACAACAATAGGATAATTTGAATAACTTGAGTAGCACGATAGACTAATAATAGAAATAGAAGTAAACAAGTCAGAAAATAGCGAAGACACGAATAACTCTAATTGATCTACACGATCATATGCCATAGAGGAATGGGTTACCTCCAGAATTATGCAGTACAGTCAAAGGATCATTTTCTGTGACACAATCTTCTTTGCTTAGGTCTTCAGTCTGGGGTGCTTTTGCTCCACTTGGAGAATCGACGCTCCATTCTACTCGAGATGTCGAAACACGTTTATTACAAACAGATGACTTCGTCTTTGGCGGAATACACTCTCTAGCAAAATGTCTGGGCATCCCACACTTGAAACAAATGATTCCTTTGATTGTACAATCCTTTGTCGGATGATCTTTCCTACACTTCTAACATTTCAGTACAGATGTCACGGTTAGACCAAACCTGTTACAACTAGTGCTTCCTCTACAAGATTGCTGTTGTTGTTGGCTTCCCGGAGATTGCGAGTATGTTTTCTACTGGAATCGCTTGACCTTACGATTTCTCCATCTTCGTAACCAATATGGTCCAACGTTATAAGGTCTCACATCTTGAGACTGATTCAACTCTAACAAAATCTTAGCTTCGGCTATTAATTCTTACTGCTGAACAATCTTCTAAGTTTGCTGTATAATTACATTAACCATTTTTCGTATTACTTCTATAGTTGTAGTCATATCACCATCATCACGTCTCGTTACCACACGCGTACATCTATCACGAGCCATCGTCTTTCTTTGTCTATCACGAGTCATCGTCCTCTCTTCAAAGACACACGAATCAAAATACAATGGAAACCAGATGTAACCATTTCAAACAAACATTGTTTCCTTTCGAAAATCAAAAACACACAGAGAACACAACACAAGCAAAATAGACCTAACCACAAACCCCAAAAGACTCAAACTGTGCTTTGATACCAACTAATGTAACACTGATAAGCATATATTTTATACATTAATAAACCCTCATTTTAAGTCATTTACACTCTTTATGTACTTAATTGATTAAGCCTGATTATGTTTTGTAAGATTGGACTCAAATTGGACTTAATTGATCTTTTCAGCATTATTTGGGTCTTACACTGTTTCTGTATTTTGGTCATATCTTGAGTTCTAGATGTCTAGCAATTATGAATTTTATCTTGTAGGAAAGCTGAGAGAAAGCTCTACAACTTTCATGAGAGCTCTAGGTAAAATATGGACATCTAGAAGAGCTAAATGGGCTTGGAAGACAGAACACAAGTTTTGTGTCTAGAACCTGAACAGTGTACAGTAATCAGAGCATAATTCGGGCTGTAAGAATTATCTTGAGCTGAAATTTGGATATTTGAAAGCTAAGATCCAGGTCTACAACTTTCATGAAGATGACTTTTCTATTTGATGATGGAATCCATGACTTAAGTAATGAATGATTTCGGAGACAAGAAATCTCAATGATTTTTCACTCTTATCTTCACCATTTGGCATTTTCCACTCATTCATCCACTCATCTACCTACTCTTAATCAGCCCCTTTGTCATTTTGTATTCCTAATCCTCTATAAAAGGCACCATTGGCTGACCATTTGGGGCACTTGGTGTTAGGCTTAGTTTTTTACAAGTTATGGTTATGCTTGTTTATTGTTTTCCTTTGTTGTAATTTTCTTTTGTTATAAATTGAAGTTATGTTCATCTTTCTCTTCTTCTCTCTTTCTTTCTTCTTATCTATGAGTAACTAAATCTTCATCTTGCTTGGGTGAAAGAGTGAAGCTCTTGGTAATGAAATAAGGTCAGATTATTCTATTTCTTGTGCTTAAATAATATATTATCAATTGGACATTATATGTGTTATATTTTGTTTCCAATCAATTTAGAAACCTTCTTTGTATAATGGAGATCTGATTTATTGTAGACAATGGGATTGGCACAGTGAATGCTTGAACTTATTTACAAATGTTAGTAGATAATTAAAGGAATCATAATATGATTGCATATATAATTGAACTTTGAATGTTATATTTTCCTATTGGAACCTCCGTTGTGTGTGGATTTCAATCGAGTTATAAAGAGAAATAATCTTACCTTTAATTTATTACCAAGAGTGGATCTCCTAACCCAAGCAAGCTCTTAAATTCATTAGTTAACTTCTTTTATTACTTTTGGTGTTCTGACAAATCCTTTTCTTACCTCAATTAATTTTTCTTCATCAATTCCCTGTGGATCGACCTCGGACTCCCGAGAAATTTATTACTTGAGACAACATGCACTTGGGTTTGCATCCTTAAATCCCGCAGTCAAGTTTTTGGCGTCGTTGCCGGGGACTTGATTTGAAGTTTTAATTTATTGAGGTTCGTTTTCTTTAATAAAATCGATTCTCTTTTCTCCCTCACTGGAGCAAAAGATCAGCTTGCCGATCCTTCGGTTTCTATACTAACTCTCTAACTCACTAACTTGCTAACATACTAATTTTCTAACTTTTATATTTATGTCATTTATTTTTTTTTTTAATTTTTTTTTAATTTATTTTTGTCATTTTTTTTCGTCAATGGGAGTAACTCTCCTTTTTATTTTACGCACTAATTTAGTGGGGAAACTCTCCCTTTTACTTTTCTCATTATTTATTTTTCCGCAATCTAACTTAATGAAATAATATTTCTTTTTCTCTTCTCTTTCGCGGCTCTGTGGAGCTCTGTCACTCTCCTGTTTTCATATTTAAATTTACTTTCTACACTTTATTTTCTCAGTATTTTAATTTTCGCATTTTATTTTTTTTGTATTTTATTTTCTGCACTTTATTTTTTATTTTATTTTTATTTTTATTTTTTGGGTGGTTGGTTTATTACCCCATCCTTTGTTATATATATATATATTTTTTTGGTGGTTGGTTTCTACCACCATTTTTTTTTTGGTTGGTTTGTACCACATCCTTGTTAATATTTAATGGTGGGTTACACCGCCAGCTTGTACATTATTTTTGTTTATTTATTTTAAGTTATTTATGTATTTATTCTTAATTGGTATCGTGATTTAAATTCTGGTCATTTAGTTAAAATTAATCCTGGTACTTTATATATTGATTTGTTTGAATCACAATCACACACAATTGACACAATGGCTAACAATGAAAGTGTACATGATGAACCTGAAAATCAACCGTTGCGAACCATGCATGAATATTTGCAACCACCTCGAAATTCTAGTCCATCATATTTTATCTTTCCACTCAATGCCAACAATTTTAGATTTAAGCCAGGTATGATTTCTTTACTTCCTAATTTTCATGGTTTAGAATCTGAAAGTCCATATTTACATCTAAAAGAATTTGAAGAAGTATGTATTGCCTTCAATGATCAAAATTGCACTGAAGAGATTGTTAAGCTTAAATTGTTTCCTTTTTCTTTAAAAGATAAAGCAAAATCTTGGCTTAACACTTTGAAACCAAGATCAATTGGCACATGGCAAGAAATGCAAGGTGAGTTCTTGAAGAAATTTTTTCCAACACATAAAACCAATGCTATGAAAAGATAAATCCAAAATTTTTCCCAAAATTCAAATGAAGTATATTTTCAATGTTGGAAACGATTTAAAGATTTGTTAAATTCTTGTCCACATCATAGTTTTGAAAAATGGCGCACTATAAGCTTCTTTTATGAAGATTTAACTCCTGAAACTAAACAATTTGTGGAAACAATGTGCAATGGTGAGTTTCTTGATAAAGAACCTGATGAAACTTTAGACTATTTGAACCAGTTGGCTGAAAATTCTCAATCTTGGCATAGTACTAACACTTCTGAAAATTCAATTAAATCTAATCTTGCAAGTGCTAATAAAGGAAAATATCACCTTAGTCAAGAGGAAGATCTAAATGCTAGATTTGCTAGTTTGGCTAGAAAGGTTGAAGCCATAGAATTAAGAAAAGCAAAAGAAATCAAATCTGTGCAAAATGAAGAAATTTGTGGCATTTGTGATGACTTAGGATACTCAACACACGAATGTCCTAATATTCCTGTTTTTAAAGAAGTTATACATGAGCAAGTAAATGCAATGAATAATTTTAAAAAGCCATTTACTTCTTCTTTTTCAGATACATATAATCCGGGATGGAGAAATCACCCGAACTTTAGCTGGAGGAATAATAATCAGTCACAATTCGTGCAACCATCACCTCCTCAAGCACAACAGGACTCTCAAAATTCTCAAGGATATGCCCCTTATGTCCCACCATATAGGAAAAACCTTGAAGAAACACTGCATGCATTCATAGAAAAGTAAGAGGCCATTAATAAACAAAACAATCAAACCATGAATGACATAAAAGACACTCTTGCTAAACTTTCTTCTGCACTCACCATTCACGAGAAAGGAAAATTTCCTTCTCAACCTCAACCAAATCCCAAAGGTCAGTACAGTCTAAATGAGGGGAGTTCAGAAAACCAACAAATGGACCAAGTCAAGTCAGTGATAATTCTTAGGAGTGGAAAAGTTGTTGAAAAACAAATTCTTGAACCCCGTGAGAAAGAAGATGAACCAATTCCCCAAGAAAATGAAGAAGCTGATCAAAAGGCGACCAAACTCTCGCCTTCACCCCCATTTCCTCAAGCATTGAATAACCCAAAGAAATTGGACCACCGCACTGAAATTTTTGAAATTTTGAAATAAGTGAAGATCAATATTCCTCTGTTAGATGCTATCAAACAAATTCCTTCTTATGCCAAATATTTGAAGGACTTGTGCACTGTTAAAAGGAAACTAAATGTGAAAAAGAAAGCATTTTTGGTGAACAGGTAAGCTCCATTCTTCAGAATAATAATGCGTTGAAATATAAAGACCCTAGTTGTCCTACAGTTTCATGCATTATTGGAGAACATAAAATTGAAAAAGTTTTACTTAATCTTGGTGCCAGTGTCAATTTGCTTCCATATTCAGTTTATCAGCAACTTAACTTAGGTGAGTTAAAACCAACTTCTATAACTCTTCTACTTGCAAATAGATCAATCAAATTTCCAAGATGAATAGTGGAAGATGTGTTGGTTCAAGTTGATAAATTCATATATCCTGTGGATTTTATTGTCTTGGATACTAAACCTATGGTTGATAGTTGCAAGTCAATTCCTGTTATTTTAGGCCATCCATTTTTAGCAACATTTAATGCTTTGATAAATTACAGAAATGGAGTGGTAAAGCTAACATTTGGAAACATGACACTGGAGCTCAATGTTTTTAACATGTGCAAGCAAACACATGAAGTCCTTGATGAAAAGGAAGAAATTGAAGGAATTGAAGTCATTATAGATAATCATCTTCAAACAAGGAGTTATTGACCCATTAGAAATTTGTTTAGTCAATTCATTTGATTCAAGCATGTAATTAGAAGATGATATATCTGAAATATGCTCTTTACTTGATTATGCATAGGCAATGGAGTACAAGGGATGGAAGCCAAGATTTGAAGAACTAAAACCCATGAATGATAGTGCCCATGAAGAAGTACCCACACTGGAACTAAAGTCATTAACTACTGGGTTGAAGTACATATTTTTGGGAGAAAAGCAAAACTTTCCAGTGGTAATTTCCTCATCTCTTACTGAAGAACAAGAAGGTGTGTTAACAGAAGTACTTAAAAGGCATAAAAGTGCAATTGAATGGACATTAAAGGATATAAAAGGCATTAATCCATTAATTTGTACACATAGAATACATTTAGAGGATAATGCTAAAACATCTCAACAACCTTAAAGAAGATTAAATTCACACATGAAAGAGGTAGTTAGAGCTGAAGTCCTTAAATTGCTTGATGTTAGAATTATCTATCCTATCTCTGATAGTCAATGGGTAAGCCCTACACAAGTTGTGCCCAAGAAATCTGGAACAACAGTGGTTGAAAATGATAAGGGTGAATTAATACCTACGCGAGTCTCATCTACTTGGCGTATGTGTATTGATTTTAGAAAATTAAATGTTGTTACTTGGAAAAATCATTTTCCCTTGCCATTTCTTGATCAAATTCTAGAAAGGGTAGCAGGAGATCCGTACTACTTTTTTCTTGATGATTTTTCGGGTTATAATCAAATACCAATTGCATTGGAAGATCAAGAAAAGACCACTTTTACATGTCCCTTTGGTACTTTTGCATATAGAAGAATGCCTTTTGGCCTTTGTAATGCTCCGACAACATTTCAAAGATGCATGTTAAGCATTTTTAGTGACATGATTAAGCATTATTTAGAGGTTTTCATGGATGATTTGACAGTTTTTGGAAATTCTTTTGAAAATTGTCCTGATAATTTGGAAAAAGTTCTTAAAAGATGCAGAGAAAAAGGATTTGTGCTAAACTAAGAAAAATGTCATTACATGGTTACCTCAGGAATAGTGTTAGGTCATGTGATCTCTTCTAAAGGAATTGAAGTTGATAAGGCCAAAGTTGAATTAATTGCTCATTTGCCTTCCCCAAAAACAGTCAGAGAAGTTCGTTCCTTTTTAGGACATGTAGGATTTTACAGAAGATTCATTAAGGACTTTAGTGTCATATCTAGACCATTATGTAATCTTCTGTTTAAAGATGCACTATTTGATTGGACTCAAGAATGTCAAAAATCTTTTGAAAAATTAATTGGTCTTCTGACATCTGCTCCTATCATGCAATCTCCTGACTAGTCTTTGCCTTTTGAGTTAATGTGTGATGCTAGTGATTTTGCTGTGGGCACTGTTTTAGGCCAAAGAAAGGAAAGTAAGCCTTATGTGATTTGTTACGCTAGTAGAACTTTAAACAGTGCACAAATGAATTACACCACTACAGAAAAGACCTACTTGCTGTAATTTTTGCACTGGAGAAATTTCGATCTTACTTAATTGGCTCTTCTATTGTGATTTTCACTGATCATTCTGCTGTTAGATATTTGATGTCTAAGCAGGATGCCAAACCAAGATTGATACGGTGGATCTTGTTGCTTCAAGAATTCAATATCACAATAAAAGATAAGAAAAAAGCCGAAAATATTGTCGCTGATCATTTGTCTAGACTTACAATAGGCTCACCTTTTGATAGCACACCTATCAATGATTCTTTTCCTGATGAATTTTTATTTTCTGTCAATTCCATGCCTTGGTTTGCTAACATAGTCAACTTTCTTGTAACAGGAAAGATGTCGCCTCAATGGACGCACCAAGATAGAAGGAAATTTTTGACAGAGGTGAAAATTTTTTATTGGGATGACCCATACTTGTTCAAATATTGTGTTGATCAAATCTTTCGGAGATGTGTGCCCGACAGTGAGGTAAGTAGTATCATTAAATCTTGTCGCTCAGAAGCATGTGGAGGTCACTTCTCTTCAAAGAAAACAGCTGCGAAAATCTTGCAGTATGGATTTTATTGGCCCACTTTATTTAAGGACTGCTATACTTTTTGCAAAAGTTGTGAAAATTGTCAAAAGTTGGGCTCAATTTCAAAAAGAAACATGATGCCTCTGAACCCCATCCTTGTTATTGAAATTTTTGATTGCTGGGGAATTGATTTCATGGGTCAATTTCCATCTTCATTTGGATTTGTGTATATTTTGATTGCAGTTGATTATGTTTCAAAATGGATTAAGGCGATTCCATGCCTACACAATGATCATAAAACTGTTCTCATATTTTTAAAATAAAATATCTTGTGTTGATTTGGAATCCCTCGAGCTATCATAAGTGATGGGGGAACACATTTTTGCAATAAACTATTTGAATCTTTAATGAAGAAATATGGTATTACACACAAAATTGCCACCCCTTATCACCCTTAGACAAGTGGACAAGTTGAATTGGCAAATAGGGAGATTAAACAAATTTTGGAAAAAACAGTTAACCCAAATCGTAAAGATTGGTCTTTAAGACTAAACGATGCACTTCGGGCTTACCGTACTGCTTTCAAAACATCTTTGGGCATGTCACCCTATCGGTTAGTCTATGGAAAACCTTGTGACTTGCCTGTAGAATTGGAACATAAAGCATTCTGGGCCATTAAAGCTTTCAATCTAAATCATGATGATGCTTGCAAGATACGCAAATTGCAATTAAATGAATTGAGGAATTGAGAAATGATGCATATGAGAACTCAAAGATTTATAAAGCCAGAACAAAAGTTTTTCATGACAAGACAATTTTGAGAAAATCTTTTGAAATTGGTCAAAAAGTTCTGCTTTATGATTCTCACCTGCACCTATTCCCTAGAAAATTGAGATCTAGGTGGAGTGGTCCTTTTGTTGTCAAACACGTGTATCCTCATGGAGCCGTAGATATTGAGAATCCTAGGAATGGTAATGTGTTTAAAGTCAATGGACAAAGACTCAAACCATTTCTGGAAAACCAAGTTAATGAGGTAGAATTGATCTCTCTTTTTTATCCTTGTTATGAATAGAATTCACTCTAATTTTGTTGCCTTGTTTTTGCAGTTCTTTGTGTTGCCGGTTAAGTGGCGGATACGGTACTCCATGACTCCCAGATTTTAGCATCTTTATTGATGTTACGAGCCCAAGTGTGAGCCCTCCAGGTTCCAGACCCAGGATGGAAACCCACGATGGTTTCTTCTTTCTCCTTTCTCCGAATAAACGGACGTGAGTGTCTACTGCACTGATGACACGCAGTATAAAGATATGCCACTACTGCACTCATGACGCGCAGTATAAAGATACGTCATGAAAGCTGTACATACAGGTATATCATCATTTGCTATTATATTTCTTTTATCTTTGTATGATTTTGCTGTATTTTGGTTTTGGACAAACGATCCTTTGAGCAGGGTCCTTCAGGGGTTTCTAAACTTCTTTACCCTGATGGTTTTCTTGAAGTAAAAAAAAAATTAAAAAAAACAAAAAAAAACAAAAGCAAAAAAAAAGCAAAAAAAAAAAGAAGAGATTTTGTGTTCCTCAATTCCAAACTCTTCTGACAACAGCCAACCTACCCTTATAGGTGAAATTATTATCCTTTCCATTCTTTTTCTATTTAAACACTCCACTTTCTCCACTTTCCTCCATCTCAGAATCAATCAAAGGGAAGGTGAGAATAGAAATGGAAGGTGTTTCTGTTCGTCAACTTAAAAATATCTGTGTATTTTGTGGATCTAAGTATGGGAAGGGTTTAGAGTTTGTAAACGCAGGTACCACTCTTGGTTGATCACTTGCTGCGAGGAATATTCATCTTGTATATGGGGGAGGTTGTCATGGGTTAATGGGGGTTGTATCACTTGCTGCATATATAGGAGGCAATCAGGTTTTAGGTGTCATTCCTGAACCTGTAACTTAACAGAACATCACTGGAAAGACAATTGGAGAGGAACTTAAGGTATCATCAATGCTTGAACGAATGAAGATAATGCTTGAAAACTCTGATGCATTCATTGCCTTACAGGGTGATTTTGGTACCTTAGAAGAAGTTTTTCAAATTGTCTCTTAGGCCCAACTGAACATCCACCATAAACCCATAGGTTTGTTGAATGTAAATAATTTCTTTGATATTTTGTTAATCTTTCTTGACCATGCTGTGGAACAGAAATTTATCACACCTTTGGCAAGACAACTTCTTATCTCTGCTTCTACTATTGATGAGTTGATTGATAAATTACAAGTTTTTGTTCATAAACCTGACCCAGCAATAGCACAGATAGATTGGTCAGCAGGAAGCAGTGAGGGAAACAGGATGAAAAAGGAGCCAGATTTGACACTTCGTTTATAGCTTTTCTTTACTCTTGATTTTATTTATCATACTTTGTTTTTGTTTAAATTTGTATCAGATTTCTCCAACAGGTAATATCTTCTATCCTTTACTCATCTATATTTTAACATTGAGGACAATGTTGTGATCTAGTTGGGGGGGAAGGATAGTTGACTACCAATTTTTCTTTTCTTTTCTTTTTTGGGAAGTATGATATGATTGTCATGGACTTATTAAGCCAATGAATGATGGCAGAGTAAGAAGTAATTTTACTTCTGAGACGTATCTAAATTGGGAAGTATGTTTAGTGATATGACTATCAGAAACCTAATCGTCGTAAAATCAATTAAGGATGGCAGAGTAAGGAGTAAATTTTGGAAACAATTTATTACTCTTGAGACGCATCTTAGTTGACGAAATAACTATTTTATGTAGAAGTTGCAAATGGATTCTTTGATCTTAGCATAATTGTCTTCTTTCTTAAAAATCACAAGCTTGGATATGAATGTTGATATGATGGATTGAGAATGATAGAAATATGCCTTGTGAGATTTTGAGCCTATTGATGAATGGATTGAGTATCTGTACCATTCTCTTCTTTCTTGTGTGGTTTTCACTCATGGAATTGTTACTCTAGAACTTGCTTTGATTCTTTTTGAGGCTACATTTTTACATGCATACATTAATATGATTGAGGCATTTTGAAATAACTACTTTGACCAAATAGCCATCCTTGTATATTTTCTATTGTGTAACCCATTTGAACTTTGACCATTCCTTATTTTTAGCTCATTTCATCCTTAAAAAAAAAAAAACATGTTTTTACCCAACCTTAGGGAATAAGAGAGCATTGGCCTTGTTCTTGAACAAGTGTGGGGGTGTGTGTGCAAAATGATCAACAAAAAAAATTGTTTGACCACCGCAATTAAAGGATTATCAGAGTTTAGAATAAAGGTGGATGCTTGGAAACAATAGGAAGAAAAGAAGAATGTTCAAGTCTAACAATGAATTCAATTCACCAAATTGGGATTGATCTTCAACAAAACATTAGTCAAATATTGGTGATTGTCTTTTATGATGAATGTTCTCAAACATTTTCTCCACTCTAACAGTACCATAATGCTCTTTTATTCTCTTTGGTATTTATCTTTGCATATCCATATTATCCCCTCTCATTTACCATGTTCCCATTACAACCTTGAATAAAGTCCTCTTGATTTTTGTATGCACGTGTTTTGAGTAGCGGAGAAATAGAAGATAAGCAAGCTTATGGCAGTGCAATTGTTCATGGGTTGAATAGAGTGAAATACTTACCTTTTAAACACTTGAGAGACTGAGAGTGAATTCTGTGAGGATCTATCATTCTTGATTCATTCTTTTCAACTGAAGTTTCCTTGTTTGTTGGTTTGAGATGTAAAGAAACCTCATTCATGCTTTGATCCCTTGAATTTCTTGTTGCTCTTCTTGCTTCATCGAGTCTTTTAGAGTTTTTAGCTTTTGAGTCTGTGTCATTTTTCTTTGTCTCCTAACTTTGGTCTTATGTGTTTTGCCCAGGAGTGCAAAAAGCTAAGTGTGAGGGAATTTGATAAGCATATATTTTATACATTAATAAACCTTCATTTTTAGTCATTTACACTCTTCATGTACCTAATTGATTAAGCCTAGTTATGTTTTGTAAGATTGGACTCAAATTGGACTTAATTGATCTTTTCAGCATTATTTGGGTCTTACACTGTTTCTGTATTTTAGTCATATCTTGAGTTCTAGATGTCTAGCAATTATGAATTTTACCTTGTAGGAAAGCTGAGAGAAAGCTCTACAACTTTCATGAGAGTCCAGGTAAAATATGGACATCTAGAAGAGCTAAATGGGCTTGGAAGACAGAACACGAGTTTTGTGTCTAGAACCTGAACAATATATAGTAATCAGAGCATAACTCGGGCTGTAAGAATTATCTTGGGCTGAAATTTAGACATTTGAAAGTTAAGACCCAGATCTACAACTTTCATGAGAACACAAGAGCTAATTCGGATAGCTTGGAGGTGATATTGGGTCTGGAAGTCAAAACAGAGGTGCTGAAACTGGGCCTGAACAGTCTGCAGTAATTGGGCCATATCTCGGGCTATAAGAATTATCTTGGGCTGAAATTTGGACATCTGAAAGTTAAGATCCAGATCTACAACTTTCATGAAGATGACTTTTCTATTTGATGACGGAATCCATGACTTAAGCAATGAATGATTTTGGAGACAAGAAATCTCAATGATTTTTAACTCTTATCTTCACCATTTGGCATTTCCCACTCATTCATCCACTCATCTACCTACTCTTAATCAAGCCCTTTGTCAGTTTGTATTCCTAATCCTCTATAAAAGGCACCATTGACTGACTATTTGGGGCACTTGGTGTTAGGCTTAGTTTTTTACAAGTTATGGTTATGCTTGTTTATTGTTTTCCTTTATTGTAATTTTCTTTTGTTCTAAATTGAAGTTATGTTCATCTTTCTCTTCTTCTCTCTTTCTTTCTTCTTATCTATGAGTAACTAAATCTTCATCTTGCTTGGGTGAAAGAGTGAAGCTCTTGGTAATGAAATAAGGTTAGATTATTCTATTTCTTGTGCTTAAATGATATATTATCAATTGGACATTATATGTGTTATATTTTGTTTCCAATCAATTTAGAAACCTTCTTTGTATAATGAAGATCTTGATTTATTGTAGACAATAGGATTGACACAGTGAATGCTTGAACTCATTTACAAATGTTGGTAGATAATTAAAAGAATCATAATATAATTGCATATATAATTAAACTTTGAATGTTATATTTGTCGATTGGAACCTCCGTTGTGTGTGGATTTCAATTGAGTTATAAAGAGAAATAATCTTACCTTTAATTTATTACCAAGAGTGGATCTCCTAACCCAAGCAAGCTCTTAAATTCATTTGTGAACTTCTTTTATTACTTTTGGTGTTCTGACAAATCCTTTTCTTACCTCAATTAATTTTTCTTCATCAATTCCCTGTGGATCGACCTCGGACTTCCGAGAAATTTATTACTTGAGACAACCTGCACTTGGGTTTGCATCCTTAAATCCCCCAGTCAAACACCCTCCTTAGGGCATCACATTTTTTACTACCAACTTATAATCTGACAATTAGTTCACAAAAGGTTTAAGTTATAAAAGGTGGGTTTCAAAATTTCTTTTTGCAGAAACATAAACTTACTGATATTTATAAGTAATACTGAAAAATAGATTTAAACTGATTAAAACTCATATAACATACACCGCTTAATATTTAATAATTATTCAAGAAATATAAAACTTACAGACTCAATTTTAAACAGTAGCAAACCCCATGACAGGTCCTACTTAATAGCACGGTAAAATACTAATGAGAAAACTCAACATACTTATTCCATCTTGTATTCATCTTGATGCGCCATATATCTGTTCCTCCTAAAAACTGCACACTATCAAATCCGGGATGGTTACTCCTTGATGTTGTCACCGAACTCAGAATATTTGCCTCCGGTCAAGCCTAAGAAACTCGTTCCATCTACTATATAATTTTAATAATCGAAGTACAACAAAACAATATAACAAAGAGGTGAGATCACCTATGCCAATACCAATATGGTAGCATAGAGATAACACAAACAACACACCATACAAGTATATCATACCATAATTACAATCATGCCATCAACATTTATTGTCATCACATAAATACAATAATTACAGTTATGTCATTAACATCATTCAAATCACATGATAATTACAATAATGTCATTAACATTATTTATCATCATCATCATCTAATATTCCTCAATTATTATATCACACAGATATAAATATTCAATATTTACGATAATGCTCTCAACATTATCCAAGTATTCAGCAGTTCAATTATCATAACTAATACTCAATAATTATGCATATGCACATAGACTCAATGTCCTACTCCATGGAGGTTTTCACAATTTCGAGAAGAATGCTCTGGTTAATTGTCAGCCTTATGTAACACCCCAAAATTTACTTTTCTACTCTCAGGAGTCATTCTAAAAATATTTATGATTTTTTGGAATTTTCTTGGAATTTTCTGAGAACGCGGAATATTTTAATATATTTCTCGTTTTACGTGTGTACTGAGTGGAACCGGAGAAATGAGACATTTTCTCCGAGAACCTTGAACTATGAAAACGTCGACGGGGGATCTTACTAAACCCGAGGCCAGACACAGTTTATAAGGTTTTACATTTTTCGAGAAATCTTAACAGATGAGATAATAAAACACTGTGAGGAATTTATCTGTCAGATTTGTAATGCTGACTTCTACCAACTATAACTATTGTCCAATAAATAATAACATATATTAAAAATATTATCACATTATTCAAAATCTAATTTTTGTATCACATCTATTAGTTTTAATTTCAAAAGAAAGATTAAATTTAATCCAAGCTTGTTATGGGAAGCTTCCTAGCAATTTCCCTTGCAACACATTTTTCTCTCTCCCTTTTTCCACTCTTCTACGGCAAAAGCTACAAGGGGAAGCCCAAATATTTCCCCTGCATTGTCTTAATATTTCACTCTCATTTCTCTAAACCCAAATACCCATTTCTCTTTTTCTCTCTTCTTCTTCCTCTCCACCGTTGATAATCATATATTTTATACATTACTAAACCCTCATTATTAGTCATTTACACTCTTCATGTACTTAATTGATTGAATTTGATTATGTTTTGTAAGTTTGAACTCGAATCCTTAATTGATTTTTTCAATTATTTGGGTCTTACACCTTGAGTTCTAAATGTCTTTTACCTTGTAGGAAAGATAAGAGAGAGCTCTACAACTTTGATGAAGAGCTCAAAGACAATTTCAGACATCTAGTGGAGCTAATTGGGCATGAAAATCAACCGTCCACACACACACACCCTCACATTGGAGACCAACTTCCTTATTTGCCAAACAAATCACATTTTCTTGTTCCTTCCTCCATTCCAAGACTATTCTCCTTGGTGGTTATCTTTTGGTTCCTCTTCTTCTTCTTCTTCCATTTCTCTTCCACCATTAAAGCTAAAGCTTGGAGCTTTAAGGTAAAGTCTTCAACTTTCTTCCATTTCCTTGCTATTTTCATTTTCTCTTGGCCACCTTGGTGACCAAGAACCTATTTTTCATGGTTTGAGTGAACATTGTGGTGATCACTCACATTGGAGTTTTCTTGAAGGGGGGAAAACGAAAATCTAGGACAAGAAGGAGTGGCACATTGTGTTGTTTTCCAAATAGGTAAGAGGGAGATGATCCTCTTCAACCAACCTTGGTAGTAAGGGAATGTCTTGTATGTGTATTGTTGTTGATTTTTTAATTCATGTATAAAGTTCTCTCATTTTTATGTTGTTCTTGATGACAATGTATTTTGTTGGGTTTGTATGATTTATTGATATCTCTTGCATGATTTGAAGGTGTATTTGAGTATCTTGTTGATTAAATATGATGAGGAATGGTTTGGTTTGAGTTAGAGGACCTGAAGAACTCTGTTTTCTGCAAGTTTACGCGTGGTAATCGATTAGACGGGGTTTGTAATCGATTACCAAGCTCTTGAAGATACAAAATCGTAATTCTCGGAAATGCAATCGATTACGTCTGGTGTGTAATCGATTACAGAGATTCTGTTTAGCTTGTAATCGATTACAAGAGGAGTGTAATCGATTACCAAGCCTCTGATGTCACGCAATGGTGCTTCTGGGAATCACGTAATCGATTACAATTTGTGGGTAATCGATTACGGAGGTTCTGTCCAATTGGTAATCGATTACCACGGTTGTGTAATCGATTACCAGTGCCTTGAAGTTACGAAACGTGGTTCTGGGAATCACGTAATCGATTACAATGAGATTGTAATCGATTACAGAGGTTCTGTTTCTCAAGTAATCGATTACAAGGGTGATGTAATCGATTACCAAGACCAAAAATGAGATTTTTGAGCTGGAAATGATTGAGATTATGGTTCTTTGTCCTTTGTAACTCAAACATAACCTAAAAACCCTGGATTCAAGGATTTTACTTTACTAAATTGTGATAGAAATGTGCATTCACCCCAATAGGGAAGAAATGATTTTGAATATGGAATCCTTGGATCCATGATATGGAAATTGTGGTATGTGTGTAATAAGGAATGCATGTTGATGCTGAGAATTATTGATGTAGTACTCAATGAGATAAGGATGATGATGTGCCATTGAGGCAATGTTTTAAATAAATGTATTGTTGATATATCATGTTGGACATCAAATATTGCTTATGTGCCATTGGGGAAAGGCTTATGCTGAATGCATCATTGATGAACATACATGATTGAACATTGTGTCATCATGCATGCGTATTGTCCGTGGGACATTGTTGAGAAGGCTATGTTGCCTAGGAGTTTGAATAACACCTATGTGCGGGTGCGAATAGACTAAGCGTAGATATCATATATTGTTGACCCTGAGGACGTCGGGGTGTGGGTGTCTCACAATAGACAGTGGTAGCTCCACTGGGGCCGTGGGATAGACCAATGCAACACACCGACGATCCTGCCTGAGATGCTGTCCTATGTCGCGATCAACTGTTGAGGTGCCATGTGTGAGCCATTTTGCGCAAATGTTTTTATGTGATGAGCACACTATATTTTTAAGGCTAACGATACACTGGCATTACTCCTTGATCATTCACTCCGAAAATGTTTATGTCTAGCTCCATGGAGTAGGAACTTTGGTACCCTTGTTGCATTGTGAGTTGTTAGTCACATGGTCCATTAAGCATTCATGATTGGATAATGTGTTTACTATTATGACTGTGATATTTATTTGATTCTTGGTAATGTTAATTTTGCTAGTTGGCTATGGATGATGTTAATTATTGTTCCTTGTTGTTTTACTCTCATTAATTGCTTTCATGTATTACTATACCTGTATATGTTAACTGTGTCTTATGTGGGCGTTCGACGCCGTTTATTTTCTTGCTGCCTTGTTGGTACTGAAAGCTGGGAATCTCACCTCTTTCGGTACCTTTCTTTATTTTGCATTTTGGTTGAATCGTATGCTCTCTAGAAGACACTCGTGAGGAGAACAAGGAAGCCACTGAGTTTCAAGGTTTCTGGCCTTATCTCGATTAACACCGAAGTTGCTGAGAATGTTTTTTCGCCCCCATGGATTTTTTGGTTACGTGCGGATCAACTTTCATGGTGGTCCGGATTGCTGGCATATCAACGTGCAGACTGACCGATGTGTGTACCACGGCGAATTAACGGTGTCTTTGGCATGGGGACGCTACACTGCTTTTATTTTTGACTTTCATGCTTTTGTGTGGTTAGAATTTTATATGCCTGTAA
Source organism: Ormosia emarginata (assembly GCA_029884605.1). Classification (NCBI taxonomy): domain Eukaryota; kingdom Viridiplantae; phylum Streptophyta; class Magnoliopsida; order Fabales; family Fabaceae; genus Ormosia; species Ormosia emarginata. The sequence goes on along the minus strand of JAQQTP010000056.1, from coordinate 3,388,928 downwards.
GAGATATGTGGGCGGATATGTACTATAACCCACGTGACGACTCTTTCTTTCTACTGCTCGGGCTCCTGCTCGCTATTCTGTCATCCCGATAGATGTCTTGTCGGACGACAAGGACCCTGAGGAGGATCTATCTACAGTTCCTTCTCATTCCAGGCAGTCTTAGGGTTGGTTGTAAATTGATGGCTACTGATGGTATCCGTTTATTTTGAGGGAGCCTGACGTACTACTGGATTAGTGGGTAGATATATTTGTATCTCTTGGGGTAGGTACACATTTTGCTTTTTTTGTATATCTTTTGGAAATGTAAGTTAAACAGGCTTGTAATTCTGGTCCAAAGTATGTAACTATCTATATTGTATATGGTTGTATGTTTCATTACATATCGATTTCTCCTTGACGTTTTTGATAAGAAGTTTTATATGAAGGAGGAACTTTTAGTTTTAAATCAATCACGTGATATATTTACAAACAGGTGTATATGTATATTCAATGGAAGTTTTAACCGGAACTATGTTAAAAGGAAAAAAAAAGAAAAAAAAATGCTCAAATTTTTCGTAGCCATTTTTATGTTGTTTCACTATAGTGCGACGTTCCTTCTTCTCACCCGTCATGATACAAGGGAGAAAAAGGGGCGTTACACTGTCTTGGTATCAGAGCTCCTGGTTATGTTTCTTTGGGTCGTGTGGTTTTGGACTGTCTTGTTTGTGCTGTGTCATTCTCTGTGATTTTGCTATTTGGTATTCAAATGAATACACCTGACTTTCTCTGTGTTTTGCGTAGTCTAATCTGAGAAGGAACAATGGCTCGTCGGGGTGATATGGTTGCTGCCATAGAGGCAATACAGAAGATGGCCGAGGCAATGTTGCAATAGAACCAGCAGACAGCTCAACAACAGGCTAGGGCTGCACAACAGCTAGAGGCTACAGCGGATGTTCAGAACTTGGAAGGATTTCATCGCGCTAATCCTCCACAGTTTAAAGGGGAGTTTGACCCGGAGAAAGCTACATTGTGGATTCAAGAGTTAGAGAAAATATTTACGGGTATGAATTGTGCTAATGATAGGAAGGTGACCTATGCCGCGTACATGCTGATGGGAGATGCTGAACATTGGTGGACGGGAGAACAAAGGCTACTGCAAGTCGCAAACAGGGTGATAACCTGGGAAGTGTTCAAAGAAAGGTTCTTGAACAAATATTTTCCTGAAAGTGCCAAGCACGCAAAAGAAATGGAATTTCTAAGGTTGCGACAGAGAGACATGACTGTGAGTGAATACGCCGCCAAGTTTGAGAACCTGTCCAGATTTTCAGCCTATTTTCAACTTCAACCCAATGAAACTTGGAAGTGTCGGAAGTTTGAGGAAGGCCTGAGGCATGATGTGAAGAAAATCGTGATAGCTTTGAAGATCACTCAGTTTTCTGAGCTACTCGACACTTGCTACCAATTGGAAAGTGTGGAATAAGAACGCGAGGCAAGAAACAGAAACTTTGGGCCCATTCGGTCCCAAAGAGGAGGTGGTGGTAACGCAAGTCGTTATCAAAAGAAGCCTTATTCCAGACCCTCTGGAAGCCAACAACCACAAAAATTTCAAGGAGGAAGTCCAACTAGAAGCCCTGTAAGGATGGGTCAGAATGCTACAACTACTCCGAGATGCATGAAGTGTGGGAAGGAGCATTTCATAAGGGATTGTACAATCAAAGGAATTATTTGCTTTCGGTGAGGGAAACCTGGTCACGTTTCTCAAGACTATAACCAGACCAAGGCGGAACCATCCGTCAATGCTGCTAAGACTTCTAAACCACAAGTTGGACGCAGAGTCTACACCCTGAGTGGTGCTGAGGCCTCTGAATCCGAGGATCTGATACAAGGAGAAGGTATCATTGAAGGTAAGCTTTTAATTGTACTGTATGACTCTGGTGCTACTCATTCTTTCATTTCACATGATTGTGTGAAAAGACTTGGATTGCCTGTGTCTTCTTTACCTTTCGATTTGACTGTTTCGACTCCTACTGCAAAACCTGTAGTCACTACTAAGGTGTGTCTAGGTTGTCCTTTAATCATGGAAGGTTGAATCTTTTCTGTCGATTTGATCTGTTTACCATTATCCCAACTAGACGTGATATTAGGAATGGACTGGCTATCTGCCAACCATGTTTTGTTAGACTGTTCCCGAAAAACAATAGTTTTCCCTTTGGATGAGGATTCTAGATTTTTGACCGCCAATCAAGTGAAAGCTTTTCTGAAAGAAGGAGCTCGAGGATACATATTGTTATGTTCTTTGAAAGTTGAGAGTGAAGTTGATATGGACGCAATCTCTGTTGTTCGAGATTTTTCGGAGGTTTTCCCTGACAATGTACCTGGTTTGCCACTGGAACGTGAGGTCGAGTTTGCTATCGACTTGGTACCTGGAGCTGGCCCTATTTCTATGGCGCCGGCAGAACTCGTGGAACTTAAGAAGCAGTTGGAAGAACTCCTAGAGAAGCAATTCGTGAGACCCAGTGTGTCACCCTAGGGAGCACCTGTATCGTCAGTTAAACAAGGTTACGATCAAGAACAAGTATCCATTGCCGAGGATAGATGACTTGATGGACCAATTGAAAGGAACAGCTGTGTTTTCCAAGATCGATCTACGATCAGGATATCACCAAATCAGAGTGAAAGTGGAAGATATTCCCAAAATGGCTTTTCGTACTTGTTATGGTCATTACGAGTACCTGGTGATGCCTTTTGGTGTGACAAATGCACCTGCGATCTTTATGGACTACATGAATAGGATCTTTCGTCCTTACTTGGACAAATTCGTTGTTGTTTTCATCGACAATATTATGATCTATTCACGAAGTCGCGAGGACCATGCTGAGCACCTCAGCATAATTCTCCAGATCTTGAAGGAAAAAGAGCTATATGCGAAACTATCCAAGTGCGAGTTTTGGCTAGATGAAGTGAAATTCTTAGGTCATGTCATCACAAAGGAAGGAATCGCAGTGGATCCTTCAAAGGTAGAAGTTGTACTACAGTGGGAAAGACCAACTACAGTGACGAAAATCCAAAGCTTCATTGGTTTAGCCGGATACTACCGGAGGTTTATTGAGGGATTTTCCAAAATCGCTGGACCGCTCACTCAACTCACCAAGAAAGACCAAGCTTTTGAATGGACAGATTCCTGTGAAGGAAGTTTCCAAGAGTTAAAAAGGAAGCTGACTACGTCACCAGTGCTAGTCTTACCGAATCCTAGTGAACCATTTGAAGTGTACTGTGACGCTTCGTATCAAGGTTTGGGGTGCGTTCTCATGCAAAACGGAGGAGTGGTGGCTTACGCCTCAAGACAATTGCGAGTGCACGAGAAGAACTACCCAACACATGATCTAGAATTAGCCATGGTGTGTTTGTATTGAAGATATGGAGACATTATTTGTATGGAGCCACATTCAACGTCTTCGGTGACCACAAAAGTCCAAGTACCAGTACGATCGAAAGAGCTGAACATGAGGCAGCGAAGATGGCTAGAATTTTTAAAGATTACGATTTCCAACTTCAGTATCATCCTGGAAAGGCGAACGTGGTGGCCGATGCTTTGAGTAGAAAGATGATTAGTGTTGCTACTATGATGATTAGAGAAAAGGACTTGATAGAGCAATTCAGAGATGTATGGTCATTTGTAAAGTTAACACCGGGTAAAATCTGCATGAATAGGATCACTATCTCGAATGACCTGATGGATGATATTCGAGAGAAACAAAAGGTCGATAAATTCCTGCAAGAAGAAAGAGAGTTGATAAAGCAAGGTGGTGTATCAACATTGAAGGAAGGAAGTGATAGGATTTTGAGATTCTAGGGAAGGGTCTGTGTGCCTAAAGATGAAGAACTCAGGAAGTACATATTTGAACATGCTCATTCTAGTCAGTTGAGTATGCATCCTGGAATGACCAAGATGTATCAAGACTTGAGGATGTTATTTTGGTGGCATGGGATGAAAAGAGATATCGCTAGATGCGTGTCATCTTGTTTGGTTTGCCAAAAAATGAAGATTGAGCATCAAAGACCAGCTGGATTACTACAACCCTTGGCTATTCCTGAGTGGAAATGGGATAGCATCGCCATGGACTTTGTTGTCGGGTTACCAAGAACTCGGAAAGGATATGACTCAATATGGGTAATAGTGGATCGACTTATGAAGTCAGCTCACTTTCTGCCAATCAACATAAGATATCCGTTGGAGAAGTTGACTCAGATTTACATTGGTGAAATTGTTAGACTTCACGGAATACCCACGAGTATTGTTTCCGATAGAGACCCGAGCTTTACCTCGAAGTTTTGGCAAAGTCTTCAAGGGGCTATGGGAACAAAGTTACGGTTAAGTTCTGCCTACCATCCACAAACTGATGGTCAATCAGAAAGAATAATTCAGTCGTTAGAAGATCTGCTGAGAGCTTGTGCGATAGAGCAAATTGGAGATTGGGATGAAATCTTACCATTGGTGGAATTCACCTACAACAACAGTTACCATTCAAGTATAGGGATGGCGCCCTATGAGGCTTTATATGGGCGGAAGTGTCGGACGCCTCTGTGCTGGTATCAAGATGGAGAACGGCTTACCGTTGGACCTGAACTCATTCAGCAGACAACTGAGAAGGTTAAAATGATTCAGAAGAAAATGAAAACGGCTCAGAGTCGGCAGAAGAGTTATGCGGACAAAAGAAGGAAACCTCTTGAGTTTGAGAAAGGAGAGCATGTCTTCTTGAAAGTCACGCCTATAACTGGGGTCGGTCGTGTCCTCAAATCTAGAAAACTTACTCCAAAATTCCTTGGACCCTACCAAATTCTTCGTCAGATAGGTCCTGTTGCTTACCAAATAGCTTTACCTCCTTTTCTTTCGAACCTTCATAATGTCTTTCATGTGTTACAACTCAGAAAATATATCCCAAATCCTAATCATGTCATAATACCTGATTCTGTACAATTGAAGGAAAACTTGACATATGAGACAACTCTTGTAAGGATTGAGGATAGGAGGACAAAGCAACTCAGAGGAAAGGACATTGCACTAGTGAAGGTAATCTGGAATGAAGCAACTGGAGATGTGACGTGGGAGCTGGAGGACAAGATGAAGGAGCAATATCTCGAATTATTTTAAAGTATGGAAAATTTCGAGGACGAAATTCTTATTTGTTGGAGAGAGTTGTAACACCCCAAAATTTACTTTTCTACTCTCAAGATTCATTCTAAAAATATTTATGATTTTCTAGAATTTTCTTGGAATTTTCTGAGAATGCAGAATATTTTAATATATTTCTCGTTTTACGTGTGTACTGAGTGGAACCGGAGAAATGAGACATTTTTTTCGAGAACCTTGAACTATGGAAACGTCGACGGGGGATCTTACTAAACCCGAGGCCGGACACAGTTTATAAGATTTCACATTTTTCGAGAAATCTTAACAGATGAGATAATTAAACACTGTGAGGAATTTATCTGTCAGATTTGTAATGCTGACTTCTACCAACTATAACTATTGTCCAATAAATAATAACATATATTAAAAATATTATCACATTATTCAAAATCTAATTTTTGTATCACATCTATTAGTTTTAATTTCAAAAGAAAGATTAAATTTAATCCAAGCTTGTTATGGGAAGCTTCCAAGCAATTTCCCTTGTAACACATTTTTCTCTCTCCTTTTTTCCACTCTTCTACGACAGAAGCTACATGGGGAAGCCCAAATATTTCCCCTCCATTGTCTTCATATTTCACTCTCATTTCTCTAAACCCAAATACCCATTTCTCTTTTTCTCTCTTCTTCTTCCTCTCCACCGTCCACACACACACACCCTCACATTGGAGACCAACTTCCTTATTTGCCAAACAAATCACATTTTCTTGTTCCTTCCTCCATTCCAAGACTATTCTCCTTAGTGGTTATCTTTTGGTTCCTCTTCTTCTTCTTCTTCCATTTCTCTTCCACCATTAAAGCTAAAGCTTGGAGCTTTAAGGTAAAGTCTTCAACTTTCTTCCATTTCCTTGCTATTTTCATTTTCTCTTGGCCATCTTGGTGACCAAGAACCTATTTTTCATGGTTTGAGTGAACATTGTGGCGATCACTCACATTGGAGTTTTCTTGAAGGGGGGAAACCGAAAATCTAGGACAAGAAGGAGTGGCACATTGTGTTGTTTTCCAAATAGGTAAGAGGGAGATGATCCTCTTCAACCAACCTTGGTAGTAAGGGAATGTCTTGTATGTGTATTGTTGTTGATTTTTGAATCCATGTATAAAGTTCTCTCATTTTTATGTTGTTCTTGATGATAATGTATTTTGTTGGGTTTGTATGATTTATTGATGTCTCTTGCATGATTTGAAGGTGTATTTGAGTATCTTGTTGATTAAATATGATGAGGAATGGTTTGGTTTGAGTTAGAGGACCTGAAGAACTCTGTTTTCTGCAAGTTTACACGTGGTAATCGATTACACGGGGCTTGTAATCGATTACCAAACTCTTGAAGATACAAAATCGTGATTCTGGAAATCTGGTAATCGATTACGTCTGGTGTGTAATCGATTACAGAGATTCTGTTTAGCTTGTAATCGATTACAAGAGGAGTGTAATCGATTACCAAGCATCTGATGTCATGCAATGGTGCTTCTGGGAATCGCGTAATCGATTACAATTTATGCGTAATCGGTTACAGAGGTTCTGTCCAATTGGTAATCGATTACCACGGTTGTGTAATCGATTACCAGTGCCTTGAAGTTACGAAACGTGGTTCTGGGAATCACGTAATCGATTACAATGAGATTGTAATCGATTACAGAGGTTCTGTTTCTCAAGTAATTGATTACAAGGGTGATGTAATCGATTACCAAGACCAAAAATGAGATTTTTGAGCTGGAAATGGTTGAGATTATGGTTCTTTGTCCTTTGTAACTCAAACATAACCTAAAAACCATGGATTCAAGGAATTTACTTTACTAAATTGTGATAGAAATGTGCATTCACCCCAATAGGGAAGAAATGATTTTGAATATGGAATCCTTGGATCCATGATATGAAAATTATGGTATATGTGTAATGAGGAATGCATGTTGATGCTGAGAATTATTGATGTAGTACTCAATGAGATAAGGATGATGATGTGCCATTGAGGCAATGTTTTAAATAAATGTATTGTTGATATGTCATGTTGGACATCGAATATTGCTTATGTGCCATTGAGGAAAGGCTTATGTTGAATGCATCGTTGATGAACATACATGATTAGACATTGTGTCATCATGCATGTGTATTGTCCGTGGGACATTGTTGAGAAGGCTATGTTGCCTAGGAGTTTGAATAACACCTATGTGCGGGTACGAATAGACTAAGCGTATGTGTCATATGTTGTTGACCCTAAGGGCGTCGGGGTGTGGGTGTCTCACAATAGACAGTGGTAGCTCCACTGGGGCCGTGGGATAGACCAATGCAACACACAAACGATCCAGCCTGAGATGCTGTCCTATGTCGCGATCAACTGTTGAGGTGCCATGTATGAGCCATTTTGCGCAAATATTTTTATGTGATGAGCACACTATATTTTTAAGGCTAACGATACACTGGCATTACTCCTTGATCATTCACTCCGAAAATGTTTATGTCTAGCTCCTTGGAGTAGGAACCTTGGTACCCTTGTTGCATTGTGAGTTGTCAGTCACATGGTCCATTGAGCATTCATGATTGGATAATGTGTTTACTATTATGACTGTGATATTTATTTGATTCTTGGTAATGCTAATTTTTCTAGTTGGCTATGGATGATGTTAATTACTGTTCCTTGCTGTTTTACTCTCATTAATTGCTTTCATGTATTACTATACCTGTATGTGTTAACTGTGTCTTATGTGGGCGTTCGACGCCGTTTATTTTCTTGCTGCCTGATAATCACATATTTTATTCATTAAGAAACCCTTATGTTTAGTCATTTACACTCTCCATATTCTTAATTGATTGAGTTTGGTATGATTTTGTGAGTTTGAGCTCAAATTGGTCCTAATTGAATATTTTCAGCATTATTGAGATTTGACACTGTTTCTGTATTTTAGCCATAACTTGAGTTCCTAATATCTGATGAACATGAATTTTACCTTGTAGGAAATCTAAGAGGAAGCTCTACAACTTTGATGAAGAGCTTGAAGTCCGATTCAGATGTCTAAGGGACCTAAGTTTACATGGAAGTCAGAATACGGGTTCTGTCAGTAGAATCCGAATAGTGTGCACTCATAAAATCATATCTCAAGATGTAATAATGGAGATGGGCTGAAATTTGGACAGTGGATAGTCAAGATCCAAATAAACAACTTTCATGAAGAACACATTTTGAGAAAAAGAAGTCTAGTAGGTCATTTTGAGCTTGCAAGTCGGAACAGAGGAGCTGAAGTTGGGTTTGAGCAACCTACGGTATTTGGGACATATCTTGGGCTTAAGAAAGCCAAATTGGACGAACCAGATATCCATTTTATAGCCATGACAAGGATCTACAACTTTCATGAAGAACACTTTTCGTGGTTCTGAAGTGTAGTGGGTCGTTTTTGGCTTCCAAATCAGACACGAAATTTTCGTCCTCAACCACCCACTCATCCATCCACCAATCCACTCACCCATCCACTAATCCACTCATCCACTCATCCACTCATCCACTAACTCACCCATTCATCCACTCATACACTAATCCAACCACTTAACCACTCCACCCACTCATCGACTAATCCATCCACTCACCCATTCATGTCCATAATTTCCCACTCACCAAAAGTCCTTTGGCATTTTTGACTAATTCAACCACTCAACCATTCCACTCACTCATCCACTAAACCAATCCACTAAACCAACCCACTAATCCATACACTCAAACACTCCACTCACTCATCCACTCATCCACCCACTTTCCTTTGTCATTTTGTTACCTTAGACTTCTATAAAAGGCACCATTTATCATGAACAACATGTAATTCTCCTTCATTTCTCTCTAAGTTTCTTCTTGCTTCTTCATAGTTTCTCATAGTTTTGTATATTTTGATGCTCCCTTTCATGGTAATGGAGGGCTAAGCTACTTTCGGTCAATTTAGAACTCTTGAAGAGATTGTGGTTTGGATTCTTGAGACCTTGGTTATGTATTGTATTTGATTTGTAATTGAATTCCTCTTTTCTTCTTCTTTCTTCTTCTTTCTTCTTCTTCTTCTGATCTTGAATGCATGAATGGTGATTCTATTTATGTTGATCTGATTTGATCTTGGTTTAAGATTGAGATTTGTGATGAAACTTAGAACTGATTGATCTAAACTAATCACATAAATGAAGATTGAGATTTGTGATGAAACTTAGAATTGATTGATCTAAATTAATCACAGAATTGAAGAGGTTAGGTTACTGATTTGTGCCTAAGTTAATTGAATTCGGTACTTGAAATTAACATAGATTTTCATGAATGGTGCGATTGTGGATTTGTGTTTATCACTTGTTAATTGAATTCTAGACGATCGTCTAGTATGAATTCTGGATTTGATGCAGAGATCTCGGTTAGATCCAAATTAGCAATTCAATTGCGCTTCAAGTGTTTTATGAAGGGTCTATGATTGAATCCACTCAATCTTGGATAGGTTTCTAAATTGACTATTCTTTAATTGTTATTTCTTCTTTTAATTTTGTTAAGTGCGATCTTAAACTATCAAACCCCCCTTTGCTAACTTTTACTTGATTTGATTAAATTGCATTTACGATCCTTGAGGAGACGATCCGGTGTTGTCACTGTGCTACAAGCTTAGGTAATAACTTCAGTTATAATTTTGACTGAGTTCGGCGCTCGTCACTGCCTTGTTGGTACTGAAAGTTGGGAATCTCACCTCTTTCGGTACCTTTCTTTATTTTGCATTTTGGTTGAATCGTATGCTCTCTAGAAGACACTCGTGAGGAGAACAAGGAAGCCACTGAGTTTCAAGGTTTCTGGCCTTATCTCGATTAAGACCGAAGTTGCTGAGAATGTTTTTTCGCCCCCGTGGATTTTTTGGTTACGTGCGGATCAACTTTCATGGTGGTCCGGATTGCTGGTATATCAACGTGCAGACTGACCGATGTGTGTACCATGGCGAATTAACGGTGTCTTTGGCATGGGGACGCTGGGCTTTCTATTTTTGACTTTTATGCTTTTGTGTGGTTGGAATTTTATATGCCTGCAAGAGATATGTGGGCGGATATGTACTATAACCCACGTGACGACTCTTTCTTGTCTATTGCCCGGGCTCCTGCCCGCTGTTCTGTCGTCCTGATGGATGTCTCGTCGGACAACGAGGACCCTGAGGAGGATCCATCTACGGTTCCTTCTCATTCCAGGCAGTCTTAGGGTTGGTTGTAAATTGATGCCTACTGATGGCTATCCGTTTATTTTGAGGGAGCCTGACGTACTACTGGATTAATGGGTAGATATATTTGTATCTCTTGGGGTAGGTACACATTTTGCTTTTTTTTGTATATCTTTTGGAAATGTAAGTTAAACAGGCTTGTAATTCTGGTACAAAGTATGTAACTATCTATATTGTATATGGTTGTATGTTTCATTACATGTCAATTTCTCCTTGACGTTTTTGATAAGAAGTTTTATATGAAGGAGGAACTTTTAGTTTTAAATCAATCACGCGATATATTTACAAACAGGTGTATATGTATATTCAATGGAAGTTTTAACCGGAACTATGTTAAAAGAAAAAAAAAAGAAAAAAAATGCTCAAATTTTCCATAGCAATTTTTATGTTGTTTCACTATAGTGCGACGTTCCTTCTTCTCACCTGTCATGATACAAGGGAGAAAAAGGGGCGTTACACCTTAGCCCAAAGACAATCTCCAGTCTTCGAAAAGAATCGTGTTCTTGTCGGGTATCGTCAATGTGTTGCAACGGACTGCATCGCCAAATGGCACATGGTCTTTGCCAATCAACGTCCACTGGTCGACCACCGCGCCTTGACGCCCTCAAGATCCATCATAGACTTCATTTTTCAATTCTCATTCTTTCTTTAACCACAAAGGTCACAATAGTTATCAGCTATTAATTTTTGTTCAATGCATGAATATCTTAATGCAATTCTGTTCAATTTCATCATATGCCTTAATGCATATTTTTCAATTTCATCATATGCCTCACTGCATATCTTTCCAATGCATATTCAATGCACTAATGTTAATCACAGGCAAAATTCATCATTTTCTCATACAATGTCCATACACTAGTCCAACAGTAATCCTACTGTTAAATTAAGTAGAGAAATCATATTATCGCGTTTTCATAGTCGCGAAACACTTTTGTCACTTTTTCACAATTGTGCAACATTTCTGTTACGTTTTCACAATTTTGTAACGTTTCTGTTGCGTTTTCAAATCGCCTAGCGATTTTTCATCGTTTCTCAATTACGTAAAAATATTCCATCATTTTTCAATCATGTAGTGATTTTTCAACGTTTTCTCAGTCACGTAAAAATATTCCACCATTTTTAAATTGCGTAGCGATTTTTCAACAATATCTCAAACATATAAAAATATTTAAACGCTTTCTAAATTACGTAGAAATATTTCAACGTTTTTCAAATCGTGTGGAATTATTTAAACGTTTTTCAAATCGCGTAGCTTAAAAATTGTAACGCCCCAATTTTTAGAAAATATTCTGAATGTACTGTTTTCTGTTTTTCATGCTTTTGTATGAATGACCGTTGTGTCCCTATTTTTCTGTTCTTGAATTTTGTATGAAAACAACTACGATAATACAGTTCAAATTTTATTTGATCGTTTTACGTAGTTTGCTTCGAGAACGAAAAATAAAAATTTTTCTCGAATTCTTCAGTATTAATTTTTCTCAAAGATATACACTAAATAATACTTCTTTGGATATTTTATTTGAACGCTTTTGGACGATTACCTACGTTGTGGGAAAAAATGGGAAAATGACCGTTACGTCCCGAACGCATCTTGCTTTCTCTGTTTTTGTCTGCTTTTAATTGTTTTCTTCTTGATTTAATGCCGAAAAATACTGCTGTGATTTTATATGAACTTTTTGTGTGATTTGCTCGAGCGGGAAAATAATATTTTCCTGCCGGGAAAATCTTATTTGATTATTTAGAATTGGGGGATCTTACTTAACCCGATTCTGAATGAGACTAAAAATAATCTTTTAATTTTTAGGATTTAATCACAAATAAAATAATTTTATATTATTATAATATTATTTTATTAGTCAAGATGTTTTAGTGACAAAGATGGACCGGAAAATATTTTGCGGGACCCACAATTAGCGAAACGGTTAGATCGGTAGCTTAAATAATCACCGTAAGTCGTAGAACTTTCCAGAATTTGACTCATGGCTAGTGACTCAATGAGCATTTATTACGCAGTGTGACTAAGCCATGTGAGTCACCGGGAACCAACCAATGAGAATTAAGCTTGCTCACCAAGGCTTGATCTTAGCCTTTGATTCATCCAATGGCTTGGATGAAGCCAAGCAAGGTGCCCACCTTGCACCCCACATCATGTTCACGGCCAAGAGGCCTTAGGAGACAAGAATCACTTTCATCTTCATCACTTTTCTCTCTTCTCTCATCAAGAACCCTAGCCACCATTCTTGTCCATTTCTTCACCATATTCGGCCAAGCTCATTTCCTAACCATCCAACCATCCAAAAATTTTTCTAACCAAGTTTCCTTAATCTAAACACCATTCTAAGAACCTTTGTAGTTGGGAGTTTCTTCAAATTCTTCCATCTAAGGCTTGGAAACCAACCTTGAAAGTTTTACCTAGAAGGTGAAATTTCATGCTTTTCTTTTCTCTCTTCTTTTTCAAAGTTCTAAGCCATGATTTTTCCATGGTTTAGCTTCTTTTTCATGGTTAGTAACATGTAGGTTTTGTTTGAAATTTTTAGGTGTTTGGTGGAGTGAAAATCGTGACCTAGGAGGTGAGAAAGCAAGCTTTTTGTCTTCATTTAAGGTAAGAGGAAGACAATTCTTATCATCCCTTGATGGTGGTAAGAAGATGGGTTGTTTGTAGAATCCATAAGGATTCGGTTGTGGTGTGTTTATTGATGTGTATTTGTTAATTTTTGTGGTTGCTAGTAGCTTAAGTGTTATGTGTTAGTAGCTTTCTTATTTGGTAATTGTAATAATTTTGCATGTCTAATAGCTTTTGATTGTATGTCTATAAGCTTTAAATTAGGTTTTATGTGTTAGAAATATTTTGCATGTGTTAGAGATATAAAAATGCATGTGTTAGAATTGTATGATAAGGTTTAGGATGTGAATAACATGTGTAAATTTGCATGAGTGTTCCAAAGAACACATCCAATAGCTCACGGCAATGCCAAAATGTGAGGACCAAAATGTTCTCTTCATTTTTCCTAAAGTGCAACTTAATTGATTAGGAGAAATAAGAAGGTTTTAAATGGTTTTGATCAAAGAAAAGGAATTTATAAATCAAATGGTAAAAATTTAGTACATTTTGGGCCAACATGCCTAAAAGATTTATTTGATTCATAATCATTACTTTATAACATGATTTAATGAATTTAGATAAGATAATACCTTTGACATGATTTAGAAATCAAATGAAAAAGTTTTAACAAAATTCGGCCAACATGCCACTATAGGTAATTATGATTTATAAAAACTTGATTCCAAACCTTTTTCAATCAAAAAGAAACAATACAAGTTAAGAAGAAATTTTCTATAATGATTTTTGAAAGAACCAATTGATTAGAAGTAAGTTTAAAGGGTTAAAATTCATAAGTTTATCATTAGGAAGGAAATACAAGAATGTTAAGAAATTTTCTAACATATAGCTCACTTTAGGTTTTGAAGCATGTTAGAGATTTCAAAAAAAGAATTTAATGAAATGGTTAAAAATTAGGTAAATAGAAATTTTATGGAAAATTTAGAAAATCATTATTATAAGTTTATAAACAAAATATTTGTCAATTTTTTAGTAAAAATGAACCTATAAGATAGTAACAATATCCTAATGACAAGATGCGGTATGAAAAATTATTCAACGTAGTTTAAATGTACTAAGTACTATTTCTATCTGTTTAAACAGTAATTTTAAAGGCATTCGAATAAGAAAATGATTTAAAAATCCTACGCGATTGAGAAAATGTATTAAAAATGCTACGCGATTTTAAAAACAGAAAAATATCCTTACCCGATTTTTAAACGTTTGTAAAAACGACGAGATTTCAAAAACGCGATAAAATTTCTACGCGATTGACCGTTACTATATTTAATTTTCGCTGTCGGGAAAATGTGAACCCGTACAGGCTTTTGAGGTTATTTCACTGTCGGGAAAATGTGAACCCGTACAGGCTTTCTGCCATTGAGGATATATTTTTATCTTAAGGGCATTTTCGTAATTTCATATATTTGGAATTATGTTTTGTCTTTATACCAATTTTTGGTGTTTTGGTTGACGAGACGAATCACATCGTGTTGTCGATGCGATAAGTGTAGTGTAGTTTATTGTTCTAATAAACTTGGAGACTTTAGTGTACGGGATCCCACATGTGGACACGCTTGGTAGCTTCATTTGGCCGTGGTAAACCGATAGCACACTAATGTACTCGACATTCACTATATTTAATCGAGGTTTGTAAAGTCTAGTAGTACATTGCCTATAGTGCCACAACGGAGATCATGGAACTATACTACGCCCGGATGGTGGATTCCAGGTGTCGTAGGCTATTGACACAACGTGTGATCGCGTAATAGTTGGTTGGGCAGCCGTGGTACTAATAGATTTTGCAAGTCATTCTCTCTCGATATCTGTTTGGGTTTAGCTCCATGGAGTAGGGTTGTGTTTTGGTGTATTTGATTATATCTTGGATAATATTCCATTTTCTCTATTTATCTTTATCCGGTAACATCTTGGATGTTTTTACATTTTCTCTATTTGTATTTATCTCGATAATTTTTATGTTAGTTGTCTATTTCTTATCTTATTTTATCATGAGATTGATTTATCTGTGTGAATTTCTTTATTTGTGTTATATCCGTGATGTTCGAAACACTAGGATATTTAATATGTATTATTGTTATAGCTTATTCGTATTGTATGAACTGTGTAGTAGTTATTTGTCGTCTTCTTATTTGCCATGTTGTGATGATTTTATGTTGTCTTACCTCTTTATTGTATGTGTCTCTTGTCTATTTATTTTATGCGGTAAAGAGTTTGAAGAGGAAGAAGAGGAACAACCTCTTGAGATCGTGTACCCTGAGGAAGAGGAAGGTCAGCAAGCCGACGATCAGTTTTACGAGCAAGAACCATCCGATCATCCATACCCTCTGGATTGATTGTGTGGGGGATGGCGACGCCTGCATTTTTGGGATTCATAGAGCTGATATTCCATGGAGGTGATCTGGCTTGGCATTTACGAGGAGATCGTGCTTCTGTTACCTATGCTGGACGTATGACCGTGATTCTACGTCATCAGTTTGATGGAGATCCGATTGCGACGACGACATTATTTCTGCACTTAGAGTTACCCTTATCCATTAGGCGTTATTGGGGGTGCTGAAAACCCTGAGCCTAGTGAGATAAGCATCGTATCGACTACGCGATCCCGTTATCGCCGTGTGTCGAGACATCCGGATATCTATCTCCCGATGATCATTTTCGACCGAGAGTGATCCATCCGAGGATTAGATAACCATGATGTTTTTTTTTGGGCGCGTACGTATGTCTACGTATATATTGACTCTTTTATTGCTTTCTTTACCTTGTTTTTATTTAAATAGTTGTAGACTTAGTTGTAAATTATTTGTACAAATGTATAACTTAATCATATGTATATTCTCGGTAATGAAGTTTTTTTTTTATCTCGTATTTTCCGCATTATCTTTTTATTACATATTTAAATCATCGGGAATTATTTTTACAACCCGTAATAATTTTAATAAATATTCCGCAACTTGGGTAGATTTTATTTCTATTTATTTTATTTTCTTTTATGTGTGACATCCTCAAAAGGGGTGTTACAAAAATCACGTTTTTAAGTTACATAAAACATTTTTCACCACTTTACAATCACGTAAAATATTCATCAATATTCCAAACATTATTTTGGACTTTGAAAACAAATCAATATCATTTCCAACATCATTTTTCACATTTCTCCTTTAAGAAATCCTTTCCTCAAAATAATATGACTTCTCACATTATTTTCCACATTTTCTTACTTAAGAAAATCTTTTTCACAATAAATTCCACAATTTCACCATTTCATTGAATTAAATCAATGTTTCTAACTTAAAATTCCCTAACGCGCTCCAAAACCCAAAGGATGAGTTTTACGTTGGTAAATTTTAAACCATCAACGTTTCTTTTATAAATCAAAATGAATTCTCAAATTCAATCCTCTTCCAAAATAATTTGAGGTTCAAACCCTTACGACCTCTATTATCCTTTCATAACCGAAATTTCTATTTCTCAAGTGATAAAACACTCTGATTCCATTTCCAAAATCCTTGTACTAAATTAAATTATATTTTCACCTTGAAAATCACTTTATTTCATAAAACCAAGGCATTACAAGCCTTCAAAACTGTGGCACTTGGCCATTGAAACCATCAAATATTTTTCCTTCTAAATCAATTAAGTACCATTCTTGTTTTTACACAAACAAAACTATTAAAATTTCCTTCAAAAACCGTTAGACTCATGGTCTTTAAAACCAATTCATTTGTTCATTTTCATGTCCACTTTCTTTGCAAATCATTAAAATCATCAACGTATTACTCATAATTAGTAAAATACTTAGAATCTCTTGCTCCCAAAATTAGTTTAAGGTCGTGATGCCTCTATGGTTCTTTGGAACCAAAAATTCTTTTCCTTTCCATCATCACATCATGGCATACATATACATATTCATCACATATATATTTCAAGCATACCATAAAAGCAAATAAAAATCATACTAAGCATGCAAGCACAAATAAACCATGCTAAGCACATAAATCACATAAACACATAAACACCCACAAATAATTACATGACCATGGATATGAATCCTCAAATGGATTCATCATCCATCAAATACAAAACCATCTCTCAACACCATACTTGGTTAGTGAGATGGATCTCCCTCTTACCTCTTGAAGAACCTCAAAAGCTCCTTAGTTTGCTTCTTTTTCCAAGTCCTTCACCACCAAAAGTTTCTTAAACACGAAACAAAACATATATTTATTAGCATATTAAGCTTGAACAAGGTAAACCATGGATCAAACATGGCTTAGCACATGAAAAAGAGATAAGTAGTGAAGTTTCCTTACACTTCTCCATAAAAACTGTATAACTTTGCTCTTGAAGAAAGTCCTTGAAGATGATAGATTTAGAACTTGCTCCAAACTACGAAGTGTCTTAGAATGAGGTATAGATTCAAGAAATAAGGTTGTATGAAGTTAAAGAGTGATGGAAGATGGATTTAGGGTGCTTGAAGGAAAAGGAGAGAAATTTTTTGAAGAACTTTAGCTTTTGGAAATGATCAATAATGACCAAGACAACTAAAAATGGTCTTCAAACTTTGCTTTTGCTCTTAAATCAACACCAAAATTGTCCCCCCCTCTTGCTTCTTCAAAATGCGACCAAGCTCACTAGCCACCTTTTTAGGCATTCCTAGCCATTGATTAGATCAATGGTTAGGATTAATGTAGATTCTAGGTTTAGCCTTAGATTAGAAGACTTAATCTAGGCCATTGGATGTTTCTCCTTGAAATCCTAGTCATTAAATGTATCTCCAAAATGAAGGGTCAAGATTCCTCCTTCAAACTTTACATCCAATAGTCATAAATGGTCCTACCCACTTTATAAGACCAAATCTCCACCTTTGATTTTTATAAGACCAAATCTCCACCCTTGATTAAATCAATGGTGGATATCCAAACCACCAATGTTGACTAAGCAGTATAATATTTATTTTTATCTGCTATTACCCTATGAATAATATTTTTACTGTATTTTTATTGCCCGATAATTAAATACAGTACAAAACACAGTAAAAGAAAATTTCAAAAATTGTTTTTGGATTCAGGTTTAGTAAAATCCCCTGTCTCCGTCTCAACAGTACAAATTTTTCTATTCGTAGAAAAATTTTTATTTTTTGGGACCTACCTGGGCCCACATACAGCCCCCTTGGGCCCACAAATAGCCCATGGATAATATTAAAATAATCAGAGAAATATAAAAATTTCATAGTTATCCAAAAAATCCCAAAAATTATAAAACTTACGAAAATCAAATTAGATTACATAAAATAATAAAGACTTAACAGTAATAATTAAATTATGTAAGATTTTTTCTGGCCCGAAAATTATTATTTTCTTGACCGAGTAAATCACACAAAACGATCAAATGTATTCACGAAATACTCAAAATAATTTTACAATACACAAAAATTACTAAACAGTAGAATTCTGTTAACTTTAAAAGTTACTGTCAAATAGTTAGGAAATTTGGGGTGTTACAATAGCATGTGGTGTCTGGGGGCCGACGAGGGCGAGCAGTGGTCGCTGGTGTAAATTGAAGCATAGACAAGGAGCGGCTCCTGGCAGGCTTTTAGGCGAAGGGTCCTATGAATGAACTGAATACGCACCGGAATGAGAGGGATTCAGAGACTGTGCAGGTATAGGACTGCATAGTTGAGGATGACTTAAAGGAATTGATTAGGCGTAGCCATATCAACAAGTTGCAACTTCTTTTCGGGAGCCTAGAACATAAGAACTCCATGGTTAAGCATGCTTGACCTGGAGCAATTATGGGATGGGTGACCTCTTGGGAAGTTTCCTAGGATGCGTGTGAAGGAAGACAAAGCACGCTGAAAAGACCCGTGTTGATTTGTAGAGACACTCGTCAATCCTGCAGGCAGTCCCAGGGATGTTATAGATGGTATCAGAGACGAGACCTCTCCCAGTATGGTGTGGTTCGAGGATGAACCAAAAAGAAGTTGGTGGACATGTGGTGTCCCGGGGCTGACGAGGGCGGGGAATGGTCGCTGGTGCAAATTGAAGCATGGACAAAGAGCAACTCCTGGCAGGCTTCTAGGCAAAAGGGTCCCATGAATGAACTGAATACGCACCGGAATGAGAGGGATTCAGAGACTGTGAAGGTATGAGACTGCATAGTTGAGGGTGGCTTAAAAGAATTGATTAGGCATAATCATATCAATAAGTTGCAACTTCTTTTCGGGAGACTAGAACATAAGAACTCCATGGTTAGGTGTGCTAGACCTGGAGCAATTGTGAGATGGGTGACCTCCTGGGAAGTTTCCTAAGATGCGTGTGAGTAAGGACAAAGCACGCTGAAAAGACTCGTGTTGGTTTGTGGAGACACTGGTCAATCTTGCAGGTAGTCCCGGGGATGTTACAATGTGTTTGTAAGTGAAGAGTCCATATGAGGATTCATTCACTTGATTGTGTGGTTTTGATTGTTTGTGATTATGTAGTTATGTACGATTATATGATCTTGATAGTATGCATGATAGTTATATAGTAGTTTATTTGCTATATTAGTTTATTTATCTGATTATATGCATCCAATAGTTTGTACTTATACACTTTATATGATGTTATAGTTTTGATAATATGCTTGAAATTGTGGTAATATGATTTAAAGATTTGTGTATGATGTATGTTATGAAATATGTAAAAGGAAGAATTTTTTATTCCAAAGGCCAACCATGGCTCATGGCCATCTAGTCCATATTAGGATAGTCAAGTCAAAAATATTTTATTAATTGTGTACTTAATGGATTTTGTAACAAGAATATGAATTAAAGATTTTTAAGTTTGGAAAAGAAATGAATAGGATTTTATTATTTGAAAGAAATGGATTTTTGACAATGATTACAAAGAATAATGTTTTACTATTTAAAGAATTTTATTTGAAAGGAAATTGATGAAGAATTAAATCAAGGATTTTAAGAGGAGTATGGAAACATACAGTTTTAAATGGACCAAGAATGATTTTTGTGACATAGAAATGGAAAAGGAGCTTTAAAGGTAATTTGAGATATAAAATATTTTATTTAATAAGGATTGAACAAAGTTTTTATTGGATAAAAGAGATTGAGTTATGATGATTAGATAATAAGTTTGAGAGTGATTTAGTAATCAACGTATTTTATTTAAAAGGATGGAAGTGAAACAAGTTTTTAATAAATTAATATCACGCCAAGATTTTAGGAAAAATATTAGGGAACATTATTTGGAGGAGTTTTCGTTAGAAAAATTGGAATTTAGGCCCAAATTTGATATTAAAGTTGGAAAGTTTCATAATTAAGTTTAGACAGTTAAGAAATAATTTACGCGATTGAAAAACAGTGAGGAAACTTTGCACTATTCAAAAATGATAATTTTTGAGCTACGTGATTTAGAAAATATTTAAATATTTTTACACGATTAAGAAAACGTTGAAAAATGGTTACGCAATTTAAAAACGTAACAAAAGTGTTATACGATTGTGAAAATGAGATAAAAATATAATGTGATTGAGAATGAATAGCAGTTGTTATAGGGCTGACGTACTGGACCTGGGTGTATCAGTGATATTATGTAATTGTATGAGCGATTATATAATATCATTAATCTAATGGTATTAGACAATTATATAGGCGATTGTTTTAATATCACTGGGAACAGTCTAGTAGTGGCATGTTTTTTGTGGTAAACTATATTATGGATATGTGTTTATGCATTGAATCGTTCATTATACATTGGACATTGAGGCTATTGTTGCCTAGGAGAAGAACTACACCTTTGTGCGGGTGCGATATGCGTAGTGTAGGTCACTTGTTGACCTTGGGGGTGTCGGGGTGCGAACTATTCAACAAGTGGCCAATGGGTAAGCTCCACTGCATCATGGTACAGACCGATGCAAATACACCGATGATCCGGACCAAGACACTATGTTTACTCACGATCCAAGTAAAGATTGTCTTGTATAATGCCTTTTTGTGCAAACTGAGAAATTTTATAAAGCACCTTAGGCCTGAGGCGGCCGGGATACAGACAGAACTCCTAGATCATTCACTCTGAAAATTTTTATAGCTCTATGGAGTAGGAATTCATTCATTATGCGTGTGCATAGTCAGTATACACAATTATGGTGACATAGTCCATACGTGCTTTGTTGATATATATATATATATATATATATATATATATATATATATATATATATATATATGTTGTTGATGCATATATCATTGCAGTACTATTAGTGTTTATGTTATTGTGATACATGCTTATCGAAGTCATTTATTAATTAATAACATGATTATAACTGCGATATCTGTGATAGGTGTATGCATGGAATAACTTTGTTATTTGTATCATTTCTTTACTATTGTATTGGACTTGATGTAGGGGATCTCACCTCTTTGTTGTATTGTCTATCTTGTTTTGTGTTTATAATTCTTAAAGTCTGTGAGGTAGACAACGAGTTTTCTTGGGTTTGGTCTCTGGTGATCTTTTGAGAGCGATGATGACGTCAAGACAAGATTTTCCCAGTTTGGTCAGAGTGCAGTTTCATGGAGGAGTTGATGCATGGCATGTTGAGATAGAGACAGGATGTGTTCAGTACTTTGGGGATGTGAGTCTGTTTATGAGTAGGATCCACCATGGGGTTGCTACTATGTCTTTTCATGCTGCTGTAGATTTGGAATTCTATATGCCGGTTAGGGAGTTGTAGAGTGCTATCCATTCTACTCCTAATGAGGGTTTGGTGGAGTTGACAACTCGGACTCCCGTTTGTGGAGACATGCCCCAATCGGGGAATTTGTCTATTGGAGTTTCTGGAATGGATCCGTAGGAGGATCAGATATAGGACCCTTATCTTCAAGTGCTCGGACTTGGGCCTGGTTCGTTCTGGATATGGTAATTATGTATATGTTGTTTTAAGAAAGTAATTTCCTATGTATTTATTTCATGTTGTTAGAATTTCATATAAATGTATTATGTATATTATTTCAGTTTGAAAAAAAAAGATTGGTTAAGTTTAAGTTATCCGTGAAAAGAATTTTATAATCCGTGCTTATAAATAATCAAATCTTTCATAACTCATTTATAATTTTAAAGTTAATATTAAAATATGACTCCCGAAAGAGGGTGTTACAAAGGGTGGTAGAGAAAAAGGCCTTTCGAATTGCTTGGGGTTATTAGTATATTTTTTTTTTACTTTTCCTTATATTTTCCTTTCAGTTTCTTTGATGCAGACCCCACTGATACTGATATAAGTTGGATCTTTATTTAGTTACCCTGTTACCAAGTGGCCTCAAACTCAAGAGGGGAGGTGAATTGAGTTTATGAAATATTTTCGCAAATCTTTCGCAAAGCACTTGTTTATCAAATTTTCGTTGAAGTTATTGTTTAATTGAAGTGAATAGATAAATGCGATCAAATGAACCACTTACAAATAAACAACCCAAGATAGAAAGTATTCAAGCAAAGCTAAATAACAAACTCAACTCAAGCATATATAGTTAAAGCACAAAGTAAAGAGATAGAGTTTAGAAGAACAAACACAAGGATTTATCCTGGTTCAGCCACCCCTTGTGACCTACGTCCAGTCCTCAAGCAAACCACTCAAGATTTTCCACTAAACTTCAAGCTTGAACGGGTGCTTGAAAACCTTTACACAATAGAGCACTCACCACACCTTGGGATACCTCACCCTTTGTGCTTGAGCCTCAAAACCGGGATACCTCACCCTTTTCACTAGAGGGATACCTCACCCCCTTTACAACCTTTGAAGGATGCCTCACCTTCTTCACCACAAGGGATACCTCACCCTTTACAATCTTTGAGAGATACTTCACTTTCTTGTATCTAGAGGGATACCTCACCCTCTTTACAAAGAATCAAAGTGTTTACAAGATGAAACTCTCACAAGAGTAGATTACACAAATTGAAGTCCTATGATGCTTTTCAAGAATATCTCAAATATATACAAAAACAGAGCAAAGGAGATTTAATGATGATTCTCGGATTAGAGTGATTGAAAGATGTTTCTCAATTGTTGGTTAGCTACAAATGATGCCCCAAGATGTGTATTTATAAGTTTTTAGAACAATAGAGTCATTGGGGGCTTTTGTGGCAACATTAAATGCCAAGAAAATATAGTCGTTGGGCATGTCAAAATGCTGGTAATCGATTATAGGGTTCTGGTAATCAATTACATAGCAGATAGAACGTGTTCTTGGCTTTCTGGGTTTATGGTAATCGATTACCAGACTTGTGTAATCGATTACACACCCTCTGACTTGTTGGTAATCGATTACACTATTTATGTAATCGATTACATGGTTGTTTAAACGTGTTCTTCCCTTTCTGGGCATATGGTAATCGATTACAATATTGTGTGTAATCGATTACATGTCCTCTGACTTACTAGTACTCGATTACCAAGGGTGTGTAATCGATTACTTTTGATTTTGAACACATTTTTCAAGCCTAAATGAATCTATGCCATTTCTAACTTTAAGAAACTTGGATTGATTAATATTGGTATATGTTTAGTATGATCCAAGATTAAAAACAACATCTTTTTAGAACATGAACTTTGAAAAATAAGTTGATTAAAAACATCTTTAGAAAAACATTTGAGATATAATTGAGATACCTTGAGAGCATTTCACATTGATGTTCTAAGACCTATATCTAATATACCTCTTTTGATCTTGGTCTTCATCTTGACTTTGTTATTATCAAAAACTCATTTGATATGCTTCAAGACATAAGCATTCACATGCCCCAATTGCCATTTAAGATTTTAGAGTCTTTAATTATCTAACTAAGCATACACAACTATAATGGAATTATATTTCTCTTAGTACAGATTATGCAAGCAGCTAATAGTGATCACTGGCACCAACCAATAAAGCAGACAACAAGCATAAAAGGAAATTAGGTTAGCAGCTTTCTGCATATGAAAGAGAATCTACAGTCTTCACAAAATGTAGAATAGATGTATTAATAAACATCATTTTTATATATTATTTAACCTTCATATTCAACATTTAGACCTCTCTTGTGCTTAATTGATTAGTTTTGGCCACCATTTATAAGTTTGGGTTCAAATTGGACTTAGTTATATTTTTCAGCATTATAGCAATTTTACACTATTTCTGTATTTTTAGTATAACTTGAGTTATAGACATCTAAAAATTATAAAGTTTACCTTGTAGGAAAGCTAAGAGGAATCTGTACAACTTTGATGAAGAACTCCAGAGTTGAATCAGATGTCTAGTGGGTTATATTGGTCCTAGAAGTTAGAACAGAGGTGCTGTTACTGAAACTTAAGTAGTTTGAAAAGATTGGGTCGTATCTTGGGATGTAGGAGCGATAATGGGCTGAAACCAGTGACATTGGAAAGATGAGACAAAACCCTTCAACTTCTATGAGACCACTTATCCAAACAGTAACGTTTTGATAGGGTTTTTAACATCTGAAGAGAGATGATGAGATCAAGAGCTGTTAAACGTGTTTTGGCCATAACTCCTTCATTACGTGTCCAAATCTTGCAAACTAGGTGTCCAATTAAAGCTAATTGGAAGAGGAAGAGTCTAAGCTAAGAACAAACTTGTAATTTCACTTTTAGGGTCTGTTATGTAGGAGAGGAAGCCCCGAACCGAGGCATTCAATTTCAGATTCAGTTTTTCACTTCTCACTTTCTCTCTTGACCCTCCCCTCCCCTCTCCTTCTCTTTTACTTTTCTGCTCTTTACTTTTTTGCACTTTATTTTTTTTGTTTTGTGCTCTCCATTCATGGAGAGGTAAAGCTTTGTAATCAATCCTAGGGATTGAAACACTCTTGATGTGTAATCTTGAGACCTTGTGATGAATGTTTACATTCTTGTTGTTAATCAAATTTCTCTCCACCTTCTCTTGATTTTGTTGCATCTTGACTGAGTGCTTAACTCAGTTTTGGTGTTCATGTGATAGTTGCTTAACTATCACATGTTTTCAAAAAAAAAAGACTAGGTAATGCATCAAAGGTGTTTGATGTATTGTCTAGCTAGCATGAATTCTTGTATGAGGTTGATTTAGGGTCAAATGGATGCTTAATCCAATTTTCATTGATTGACCAAATCCTAGGTGCTTACCTAGTAGAGAATTCATGCTTGGATGAGGATTTCACATGAGATTAGGCAATGCACCAAATGTGTTTGATGAATTGCCTAACTTGGTTGAATGCTAAGTATTAGGTTGATTTAGAGTTAGATGGATGCTAACTTCATCTAACGTTGATTAATCAAATGCTAGATGCTTATCTAGTAGAGCATACCAAGAATCTTGTTAGCTTGTAAATGAGTCCATAGTGTTCAAGGATGGATTAAACTTAAGAGTTGTTGATTCCCTTGGATTGGTTATTTTTCCTCTTTCTATTTACAACATTTTCCAGCATTTTGATTATTGTCTTTTGATTACTTTCTTTTATTTACTACCTTTTAAATATTGTCTTTTATTTACTACCTTTTAATTATTGACTTTCAATTTCTTTCTTTAATTAATTTCCCTTAATAGTCTTTTAATTATTATCTTTTAATTATTGTCTTTTAATTACTATTGTTTAATTACCCCTGCAACCAAACCCCTCCATTGCTAATTTCCTAATATAATTGATTAATTGGAATGATCTAAGAGCTCAACCTAGTTACACCGCATACTACAAGATTTTGGTGAATCAGTAAAAAAATATCTTCTAATTTGGTAGTCTCGATAGCCATCAAATTTTGGCGCCATTGCCAAGGATCATTCTGATTTGATCAATCTTATTAGGAGTATATTTGACTACTAATCCTTCGCTAACCCCTATGTTGTTGTGTTTTAGTGATTTTTAGGCAAAAATGGGTGATTTTGAGTGATTTTTCTAAATTTTGTATGGAGAAATGTGCCTTGAATGAGCTGAAACTTGGTCAGTTGAAGGAAAAATACCTAATAAACAAGACTCACAACTTTAGATCACTATTTCAATTTTTTACAATTTTTTATCGCATTTTTTAGTTTTATTTTCGTGTAATTTTCATGTGTGATGGTCCTTTATTTTTTAGAAACGTGTAGATAGGTTAAATAAATTTATTTTGATAGCATTTTAGTGTTGTGTAGTCTATTTTGCATGTTTTGTGTTTTTGTGCTTTGTATGTTGCATGATCAGGTCTTCCACTAATCATTTAGTTGATATTGATCTTGACATTGAGAGAACCTTGCATAAACTTAATAGAGTTCATAGGTTTAGTGAAAGAATTGCATCTGAACTTGAATTTGATATTAAAACAGAAAGTGAACCTGATAGATTAAGTGGTATTGCAACTGTGGGTGATAACATACATAATAGGACCGTTAAAGAATTAACTGCTCCTAATGTTACTTACCAGCCTTTAGGGATTCAATATCTTGATCTTGATGCTGGCTTTGAACTTAAATTTGTATTGATACATTTGTTGCCAAAGTTTTATGGTCTTGCAAGTAAGGACCCTCATAAGCATTTAAAGGAGTTCCATATGGTCTGTTCAACCATGAAGCCACAAGGGATACTTGAGGAACACATCAAGCTGAGAGCATTCCCCTTCTCCCTTGTTGATGCAACCAAGGATTGGCTATATTACTATTCTTCAAGTTCAATAATGTGTTGGAATGACATGAAGAAGCTGTTCTTTGAAAAGTTCTTTCCCACATCTAGAGTTGCTGCCATTAGAAAAGACATATGTGGTATAAGACAGATGAGAGGAGAGACTTTGCATGAGTACTGTGAAAGGTTCAATAAATTATGCTCAAGCTATCCCCACCACCAAATTGGTAACCAGCTGATGATCCACTACTTCTATGAGGGCTTGTTGCCTATAGATAGGAGGATGATTGATGCCGCCAGTAGAGGTGCATTGGTTGATAAAACTCCAGTTGCTGCCAAAGACTTAATTGCTAACATGGTTTCCAATACCCAATAATTTGGTACTCGAATGATCACTTCAACTAAAGGAGTCAGTGAGCTTCATGTGTCTCATGCTAACCAACAGAGAATGGAGCATAGACTTGATGAGTTGACCTCCTTGATGAGACAGTTAGTAGTGGGAAAACAATTATCTGTGCAGGGGCCTACAAGCGTGTGTGGCATTTGTTCTTATTCATCTCATCCCACAGATGCATGCCCTACACTTCAGGATGATGGTTCTGTATTTCAAGATCACTATGTGGTTGCTGCAAGTGTTTTTCCTGGTAAACCACAATACTAGCAACAACAACTTATATATGATCTATACTCTAGCACATATAATCATGGTTGGAGAGTTCATCCAAATTTGAGGTATGGTAATGCAGCCTCATAACAGCAACAACCACAGCAGTACAAGTAGCCATTCCAACAACAGTTTCAGCCTCATGTTGGACCAAGTAAGCAGCAGTTCCAACAACCTATGCAATAACCAAGGCCAGCAGCCACAAAACCTGAACCTTCATTTGAGATTTGGTGAAGCAGATGGCCACCAACAATATTCAGTTCCGGCAGAGGACATAGGCCACCATACAAAATTTAGAAACCTAAATTGGGCAATTTGCCTCTTCATTAAGTCATTTGCAAGCCTAAGGTTCTGGCCAACTTCCTTCACAACCAATTTCCAATCTAAAAGGGAATATGAGTACTATTATGCCGAGGTCTGAAAAATTTGTACAAGTACTAACTGAACCTCAACCTAAAATCAAACAACAACCAGTAGAGAAATCAATTTCTGATAAACTGTTGTGAAATCAGCAAGTGTACCGAATCGTAAAAGTAATAAAAAATAAGTAAAAGTATCGTCCCACGAGGATTATATTGTTAATTATTAATTTTGTTAAATAAACACTATCTAAGCTATCGAAAAATGAGAGTTGATAAACATAAAAATAAAAGAAAATAACAATAAAAAAATAATTAAAAATAAATTAAGAATCAAATCAAGGGTGAAAAACAATGAGATTAAAGTGCTAGGATTCAGACTTCACTTGAACTTTTTTAATGTAAAATTCAAATATTGGTTTAATCAAATTTTATTTCAATGATTCATGGTCAATTGCCAAAATTAATCAATATCAAATCCCTTGGTATATTAATCCTCTTTACACTATTTAGAATTAATTAATCCCTTAGTCTAACCCCAAATAGAAATACATTATTAAAAATGAGAGAATTAAAAGAAAGATCACACAACCCACAACGTCTATTCCAAGTGATTGCGGAAATTATGGTGTTTATCATAAGTTCTAGGTTCATGCAAATTTTCCCAAATCATACATCAACCAAAAAATTATTCACAAATTGATCAGGTTTAGAAAAACATTAAGAGAAAAGATAAACACATAAATCATGAGATAAAAATATAGATTAAATCCATAAAAGAATTTACATCATCAAAGAACAAGATCCATCATTACCCTAACGAAAAAGGTTTAGTTACACATGGAAAAAGAAGAACATAAATGGAAGAATACGACAAACTTCATTGTAGATAATTAGAAATGTTGCAGAAAATTCCTAATCTTCATGCCTAATTGTGCCCACACCAAGCTAGGATTTGTGCCTCCACTTTGCTCCTTGACGGCTGCTAAATTCTGTGAAAAAAGATAGTTCCTTTGTTAAACTCGTTTTTCCCTTTTTATAGAAAAGTTAACAATTTTTTGTATCTGACTTGCACGATTTTTCTCACTATCTAGATGACCGAATTTGCGCTCGATCTCAATAGAGAATTCGTGCGAATTTCTGTTAGCTTTCCAATGCCGCAAACGGTGCATCGATCTGATCTATAGCCTAAGACATGACTTAATTAATGAGGAATGGTCATGATAGTGCGAGAATCCAAATTTTGGTCCAAATCAAATCTCTTTGAGAATCCTTATCCAATCTTCAATCTAATCCTTATTTAAGATTTTGCATTGAATTAGAACTCTAATTAATCTAAGAATAGGATAAGAATCCTTCAAATATTTATCTTTAGGAGTTTCTTATTTTTGCAAAAAAATCTAATGATTTATTCTAAAAGCTTGTTTCTCTAATTTCTTGCTTCTTTAAGCGTCCAGTCTCTTTCCATGTGTATTTACCTATCAAAAATAAATAAAACACGTAATAAGAACATAATTCAAAATAATAAAAACATAATAAAACTTAATAACAAAACTCAATCAAAGAGATTAAAAGATGATGAAAACCTAAGATTTTGAATCGTAAAAATATGAATTTTTGAAGGTTCATCACTCCCCCAAACTTAAGATTTTACTTGTCCTCAAGCAAAAAGAAAAAGAGAAAAAAATTTAAAATAAATCAAAACAACAACTACAAACTAAAAACATTCAGACTTAAATATGGCAATACCGAGTAGTGAATATCATGCTTATCCTTAGAAACTGCTTCACAATTTATTTTCAAAGTGTCACACATGTACAATCCAATTGCTACATCATCTCCCACATGTAACTTTCATGCAAAAATAACTTCCCAAAAATATGAATAAAAGGCCAAACTACTCATAGAGCACAAGTCTAGATAAGTTTATAAAAATGTAAATGCACATCAAACCCATATCCATAAGGTTATTCTTCATCTCTCTCTTCGCTAGTGTAAACAGCACATAACCAAGGATCAAAAGGGTCTTTACAAAGCTTGTAATGTAAGGCTAAGGGTGAGGGTTAAGAAAGAAATAGTAGGATAATGAAAACAAAAGTTGAGATACAAAATTATGCATATTTCAAAATTCAAGCCACAGAACAAGTGTAAATAGAGCATAAGAATTAACATTTTATTTCTTTTTCTTTCTTTCTTTTTTCAATAACTCCACCTCTAAACTTATTTCTTTGCAATACTTTAGGTGGACTCTCTCTTTTTGAATTTTTTTTTCTCAACTCCAAAAATACTTCATGTACAAAAAATAATTAAGGCTTGAATAATAAAAATAATACAAGATATGCACTCAACAAAGGGTGTGTAAGAGGGATTTTGTTTTTTTTTTATAGGTATGAGAAAGGAAAATGTGGGTAAAAGAAAAGAAATATAGGCCAAACATAGCAAAATGGGACCTAAGGATATACTGTATATACAAGTTGGCTTGAAAGGCTCAAATGGTCCAAAGAAGGCCCTTATCATTTCTTTAATCATGCACTGCTTAGGATTTCGCCTCAAGAGAGAATCAAACAACTTCTAGATACAAATCATCCACACACATGTATTCCCATAAACTTTCTCTAAGCCTGACAGATAATTAAATTCTAAGGTCTATCAAACATAAAGATGGGAAGAACATCCATACACAATTGAAATAATAGAGATAAACATAACTCATGTTTTCTTATGTGATATCCCAAGAAATAGATTAATCCACAATTTATGCAATCATTGGATATTCAATTCAACATACTAGTATGCAAAGTTAATGACTCAAAACACAAAAAGATGATGATAACTAAATAAAATAACAAAAATAAAATATTAAAGAAAAGAAAAGAAAAACTCTTTTTGGTGGCCAACGGCTATATACATTCCCCTACAAAGGTTTCGAACTTAGGGAGGCACCTAAGCCAACTCAACATTAGCTTCAAAACAAAAATAGGAAAATGTTAGTAACAAAAATTAATAACTAACTGAAGAAAAATAAATAACAAATTAAAAAGTAAAGAAAAAGAAAGAAAATTTGGGTTGCCTCCCAAAAAGTGCTTGTTTAACGTCATTAGATCAACGTTGCCTTTTCATTTATCAAGGTGTTTTGAACCAATAGAAGGAAGATGATGCCTTTCCTTTTTCAGATTTATGCCTCCATACTCGGTCAATAGCCTTAGAAGTGCCTCCCACGGCACTTTGAACTTGACTTGAACCTGGTAGTTCTGAATACACCTTAGCATGTGAGATTTCATCAGGTCATGGTGGTCTCAATTTACCAATAGATGGAAAATTAGGTTTCAATGAATCATTCAGACCAATCTACAATGAATCAGGGGAAACAGGAGGATCTTTTTCTATGCCAGCAATCTTGGAGATAGGTGGACCTTTCTCTTCATCAATCATCTTAGAAGTGGGAGGCTCAACATTGATTAATAATGAACGAGGGCTCTTACAAGCCAATTCATGTTATGGCTTACTTTTAATGCAACTTATGGGAGCATAAAGATCTGATGTTGGTGAAGACTTATCAAAGACATTGATAGTCACTTGATCTCCATCTACCCTCAAAATAAGCTTACCCCTTGGTACATCAATCACAGCTCCTGATGTTGCAAAAAATGGTCTCCCCAAAATGAGAGGAATATCAGCATCCTCATCCACGTCTAAAATCATAAAATCTGTTGGAAAGAAGAATTTATCCACCTTTACTAGCAAATCTTCAACTATACCATATGGATGTTTGATTGACCGATCAACTAATTGAAGAGAGATCATTGTTGACTTCACTTTCTCAATTCCCAGCTCATGCATTATAGATTTTGACATCAGACTGATACTTGTCCCAAGGTCACATAAAGCTCTCTCAATGGTCAGCTCCCCAATAGTGCAAGGAATGGTGAAACTACCTGAATCTTTCAATTTGGGTGGTTGCTTCCTCTGAATGATAGCACTACACTCTTCAATAAGTGCTACAATCTCATCTTCCCTGAGCTTCCTCTTCTTTGATAACAGGTCCTTCATAAATCTGGCATATGATAGAATCTGCTAAAGTGCTTCAGCAAAAGGAATGTTAATCTATAACTGCTTGAAAATTTAAAGAAACTTTGAGAACTACCTCTCTTGTTTCTCCTAATTTTCCTTCTTCAGTCTTTGAGGAATGAAAGCCTAGCATACAGTGAAGGGTCCAATGGTTTACCCAAATTTAAATCTTTCTTATTTTTGTGTACCCTTGGCTGTTCCTCTTGCACTTTAGTAGAAATCTCTTCCTCAGGAGTTTCTTTTTCTTGATTATAACTTGAAGAAGGAGACACTTCCTTAGCTTCATCTTCTTTTGGCTGAGGGCTAGCAACTCACTACAAGAAAATAACGATTTTGGGACGAAAATTTTGCGGTGGATTCGAATCCACCACAAATTGCTACAGATTTTACAGCAGATATATTTGCGGCGGATTTTAAGGCAGATTTTTCACCACAAACTTTTCTGGTGACACGTTCACTGTAATTTTTTTTTTAAAAAAATAAGTTTGCGGTGGATAGTTCCGCCGCAAATTTATTAAATGAATAAAAATTTATTTTAAAGTAAAAAAAATTAAAATTAAAAAATTAAAAAATTAAAAAAAGAATAGAATACTAAAAAATATTTGTGGTGGAAAAATCTGCTGCAAAATCTGCCACAATTTTTAAAAAAAGTAGATATGAAATAGCCTTTCAATCATTTCCCATTTTGTATTTCAGTCATTTCAAATTTGAAATTTCTCACAGATCGCACCATTTCCTCTACCATTACCTCCCACTAACACTCCGCTGCCAGTCTGTTGCTGGTCTGCTACGCTACACTGTCGCTTCGTTACTATTGTTGATCCGCTCCGCTTCGCTGCAGCTCTAATACCAGCATTGCTCTGCTTCGCTGCTACCCCGGCGTTCTTGACCTCGGTTGTGCTCCAGGTTCTTGGCTCCTGGTTCCCATATATCTATGTATATAAGTTATCATATACATGCCTTTTCCTTCATTTTTCTACTTTCTGCCTTCATTGTTCTTCTATAATATTATGGCAAGGTTTTTAAAGTCATAACTGCCTCCCTTCTTCCAACGCTTAATACTTGTTAAAACTAAAATAAGAATTAATATATGTAGTTTCTGCTTTGTAATATTTGCACATGGAAGAAGAATAATATATATTCTTAGTATTGTTGAATAAAGAATAAGTATATGTATACTAACAAACTAAAGTGCTTCCATCTCTGTACCAAGAGAAAAAAAGTGCTTCCCTGTATATGTAGCCTATGTTCAGAAGAAAAGATGGTATATAGATTATTACTTCTAGGAGAAAATTATTATTATTATGATTTCATTCTCATTCTTAATTTAGCCAAACTCAATATTAGTATTACAATTAATAATATAAAATACTTAAAGCCCAGCTTCTTTGGTCAATAACAACGCAACTATTGATTTCTAGTTTGAATTTTTTGGTAATGAAAATTTGAGAATAATTTCTCAAATTGGATAGTCGTGCATTACACACCTGATACAGATAGAAGCAAACCATATTTATGTTGGGAATTCCAAGATAAAAATTACAGCGGAAAAAGGAATTCCCACCAAGGATCCATGCGAAAAGGGGACCATGAAACGTGATTTTAAGTTTACCTCTTGAAGCCAAAAGAAAGATTATCAACGCAAACCACTAACATTGTAACAACGACAATGTATCTATATAGTCCACACGAATAGACCCGTGAACGTCCAACGTCTGCTGGGAGTCGCTCATCCCCAACACAATGCTAGCTCTTAAAGAGAAGGAAACTTGTTACACTCTTTCACTCTCTATGTTCTCTAAGTATTGCAAGGGTTATAATCCATGCCATTTTATAGAAGAAACCTCTCATTAGCTTGTCCAAGAAGCCTCCAATAGCTTCTCCAAGAAGCTTCTCATTTTTAGCTTCTTCAAGAAGCCTTTCATTAGCTTCTTCAAGAAGCCTTCCATTAACTTCTTCAAGAAGCCTCCAATAACTTCTTCAAGAAGCCTCCAACAACTTCTTCAAGAAGCCTCTCATTACCTTCTCCAAGAAGCCTTCCATTAGCTTCTTCAAGAAGCCTCTAATAGCTTCTCCAAGAAGTCTCCAATAACTTCTTCAAGAAGCCTCAAGTAAAAGAGCAGTAGTAAGGTTAGGTGTGAAGCCTTGGGCTCATCTGTTATGAGTTTTGGCCCACGATGGAATCCCAGTCCAACTTGGATTCTATTTACTCCAATTTAGTTTGTTCTAAGTGCGTGACCCTGTAGGTTCTCATAACATTGGCAGCAATATTAAAATCCTATTTTAATATTACAAGCAGTGAGCGGTATCTAGCAATACATCGCTGCTACCCAAGTAATGAGAATATCAGTGATTTGACATAACCTTTTTGTGATCAATATTTTCGTGCAATTTAGTCTCTTTGTCCAGATATCTAGATTGAACACAAGGCATGGAATGCATCACCCTTGTATAGTTCAATCCTTTGTTTCCTAATACCTGAGTAGACTTAATAACAACAAATAAGATCGATATCTCATATCGACTCATTTGAGTATGACCATGCATTTCACAGTCTCACTCAATCAGGGGACCGAAGATATCGCTCCTGTTATGTAAGAGGAACAAATCCCATCTAGATCACTCACATCCCTCCACATGATTCGCGGTATGTCCAATAACTGACTTTATAATCACCTTGTTACAAATGACATTTGACGGCATTAAAATACACAACTCCTCATGTAGGAATCATAATTATTTCAGGTCAAAGGACCACATGCATCATTGTCAATATGAGAATTACTTATGACACTCACATAACGATCCATGTAGCGTTCTCATGGGGGGTTTGTGCAGTACATTATTACTCTAATATGTACCCATGTGAAGACTTGATATCTCATATCCATGACCCGTGAGATGTAGCCATCAGTCTACGCACATACTAGTCTTAATACATTATTGTTGTCCTAATTAACAATAATACTCGACCAGGGACATTTAAGAATAGTGTTTTATCTAATAGGATCTCAAAATCAAGTCATCCACTTGATGTCCTACGGCATTAAACTTACTATTCTAAGGACTTTATTATGTTTATAAAAAAAGAACACAATAAATAAAATGTCTCATATATTAAAAATAGCATAATACAATGTATGTAAATACAGACGAAATGTATCGGTCTCAAGGGCATTCACTAACAATCTCTCACTTGCACTAGAACCAATCAGGCATATGTATAATGGCTAAAGACCTAGTGTGACCCTCATGCTTTTGTTGTGCAAGAGGCTTCGTTAGTGGATTCGCAATGTTATCATCTGTTGGTACTTTATATATCTTCACATCTCCTCTATCAATGATCTCTCAAATGAGATGGAAGCGCCTAAGTATATGTTTAGATCGCTGATGAGATCTAGGCTCCTTAGCTTGTGCAATGGCTCCATTATTATCACAATAGAGGTCCATTGGGTCCACAATGCTAGGAATAACGCCTAGTTTAAAAATGAACTTCCTGATCCAAACAGCCTCCTTTGCTACATTGGAGGCAGCAATATTATCAGCCTCTGTGGTAGGATCGACGACTGTCTCTTGTTTTGAACTCTTCCAGCTCATAGCCCCACCATTTAGGCAAAAAACATAACCCGATTGTGATCTAGAGTCGTCCTTATCAGTTTGGAAGCTAGCATCAGTGTAACCCTTTACAAGTAGCTCCTCCTTGGCTCCATATACCAAGAACGAATCCTTAGTCCTTCTCAAGTACTTAAGAATGTTCTTGACAGTAGTCCATTGACTCTCACCGGGATCAGATTGGTACCTGCTCGTCATGCTCAAAGCATACGAGATATCTGGTTGAGTACATAACATGGTATACATGATAGATCTAATTGCAGATGTATATGGAATCTTGCTCATACGATCCCTCTCATCCTGGATGGTACGGGATTGAGCCTTTGATAAGCTTACACCATGCGACTTAGGCAAGAGTCCTTTCTTGGATTCATGTATGTTAAATCATTTTAACACTTTGTCTATATATGTACTCTGACTTAGGCCAAACAGTCTTTGTGATCTCTCTCTATAGATCCTGATGCCTAACATATAGGAGGCTTCACCCAAGTCCTTCATAGAAAAGCACTTCCCTAACCAAGTCTTTACAGACTGTAGGGTAGGGATGTCATTTCTGATAAGTAGTATATTATCTACATACAACACCAGAAAGATAATTGTGCTCCCACTAACCTTCTTGTAGACACAAGATTCTTCTTCATTCTTGATGAAACCAAACTATTTGATTGTATCATCAAAATGAAGATTCCAGCTTCTGGAAGCTTGCTTCAATCCATAAATAAATCATTACAACTTGCACACCTTTCCATCATCCTGTGGAGTGATAAAACCCTCAGGTTATGTCATGTACACATCCTCGAGAAGATTTCCATTAAGGAAAGTAGTTTTGACATCCATTTGCCAGATTTCATAATCATGGTATGCTGTAATAGCAAGAAAGATTTGAACGGATTTAAGCATTGCAACTAGGGAAAAAAGGGAAAAAGTCTCATCATAGTCTACACCATGAATTTGCTTGAAATCTTTAGCCACTAATCGCGCCTTAAAGGTATGCACGTTACCATCCATGTCAGTTTTCTTTTTGAAAACCCACTTGCACCCAATGGGTTTTACCCCTTCAAATGGGTCAACCAAGGTCCATACCTGGTTGGCATACATAGATTCCATTTCAGATCTCATGGCCTCAAGCCATTTCTCATATTCTGGGCCCATTACGGCTTCCTAGTAAGCTACAGGCTCATCTTGATCCATGAGCAATACGTCACCTCTCTGGGTTAAGAGAAATCCATATCTCTCTGGTTGATAACGTATCCTGTTAGACCTACGCAGGTCTTGTGCTACTAGAGCAGATTGTGGTTCCATAATGACTTGTGGAGGCTACTCTATTTCCACCATCGGTTTGTTGCTACTTTGTGAGCCTTGAACTTCTTTAAGTTCTACTTTTCTCCCACTGATTCCTTTGGAGATAAACTCTTTTTCTAGGAATACAGTAGTTCGTGCGACAAACACTTTGCCCTCGGTAGGATTATAGAAATAGTATCCCTTGGTTTCCTTGGGATACCTCATAAAGAAACATTTATCTAATTTGGGCCCAAGCTTATCAGAAACTTAATGTTTGACATAAGCTTCACAACCCCAAATCTTCATGAAAGACATACTGGGCCGTCTCTTAATCCATATCTCATATGGTGTCCTTTGAACCTTTTTAGATGGAACACGGTTAAGTGTGAAAGTTGTTGTTAACTGAGCATGTCCCCAGAAGGAGCTTGGAAGGTCTGTATGACTCATCATGGATTAGACCATGTCCAATAAGGTCCGATTCCTCCTTTCAGAGACACTATTCCATTGTGGTGTTCTTGGAAGAGTGATCAGCAAACTGTTGACTAAAGTATTCACCACCTCGATCTGATCGAAGGACTTTAATACTATTACCAAGTTGGTTTTGTACTTCATTCTTGAACTCCTTGAACTTTTCAAAGGATTCTAATTTGTGCTTCATAACGTATACAAACCCATATCTACTGAAATCATCAATAAATGTAATAAAGTACTGAAAATCACCTCTACTCAGTGCATTTAGGGGTCCACATACATCACTATGTATAAGGCCCAAAAGATCACTAGTCTTTTCACCTTGTCCAGTGAATGGGGCCTTTGTCATCTTCCCTAATAAACAAGATTCCCATATCTCATATGATTCGAAATCAAATGAGTCCAAGAATCCATCTTTATGGAGTTTGAGATGCGTTTCTCATTTATGTGGCCCAAACGACAATGCCAGAGATAAGATGGGTTCATATCGTTTGATTTAAACCTCTTTGTATTTATGTTATAGACGGGCGCTTCGAGATCCATGATATAAAGTCTATTACTTAATTGTGCACTACCATAAAAAAATATCATTTAAATAAATGGAACAACATTTGTCCTTCATAATAAATGTAAAGCCTTTCTTGTCCAAACAAGAAACAGAAATGATATTCCTACTAATAGCAGACACAAAATAGTAGTCCTCTAACTCTATTACAAGCCTAGTGGACAAAGATAATAAGTAAGTCCCTATGACTAAGGCAGCAACTGTTAGTCATGGCAACCATCACCCAAGAGGGGGGTGAATTGGGTGATTACAAATTTTAAAACACCTTTGAGAAATTAAGCATTTTGAATAACTCAATTAATAAATGTAGCGGAATAAG
Organism: Ormosia emarginata; assembly: GCA_029884605.1. Lineage (NCBI taxonomy): Eukaryota > Viridiplantae > Streptophyta > Magnoliopsida > Fabales > Fabaceae > Ormosia > Ormosia emarginata. Next base: position 3,350,981 of record JAQQTP010000056.1, on the reverse strand, counting down.
TTTAACAAAGGTGCAACTATTATAGATTTCACAAATACTACTTGGGCTATAGGATAAATCAAGTAAATAAACTAGATATCAAATTCAACTCAAGCATATATAATTAAGGCACAAATGTAAAGAGATAGAGTTGAGAAGATCAAACACAAGATTTATCCCGGGTTCGGCCACCAATCCACTTGTAGCCTACGTCCAGGTCCCCAAGCTTAACTTGAGATTTTCTTCACTATCTCCTAGACTTCACGGGTGCTAGGAAAACCTTTGTACAAATAAGAGCACTCCTCACACCTTGGGATACCTCACCCTTGTGCTAGAGCCTCCAATTCTTCAAGCTTCACAGTGCTTGATGACCTTTACAAACTTAAGCACTCAACTCCTTGGGATGCCTCACCCTTGAGCTTGAGTCTCTTCAAACAAAGGGATGCCTCACCCTTTACAATTTGGAGGGATACCTCACCCTCTCTTACAAAGCAATCAAAGTTGATAGAATGAAACTCTCACAAGAGTAGATATACAACTTGAAGAACAAAGTATGGATGATAGAAAACTCTCTCAAGAGTGGATAATACAAATTGAAGAACAAAGGAATAGAATGATTTTGCAATAAAGAGCTCAAAATATGATTTTGGTGATTCAAGGATCAAATCAAGTGTTCAAGAGGTGTATAAGCTTCATACAACACTTATATATAGAGCCCAAGTGATAAAATAGCCGTTGGTAGTGTTTAGAAATGATTTTTTATGAAAACTAGCCGTTTATAGCCGTTAGAAACGTTTCTAGGCACTTGGTAATCGATTACACACTTCTGGTAATCGATTACATGGCTTCTGACATTGTTGTAATCGATTACAGGACTTGTGTAATCGATTACAACTTTTCTGGTTTTGAAATCTGACTTTAAAATGTCATAACTTCTTCATTTCTTATCCGATTAAAGCAAATGACCAGTCATTGGAAAGATCTTTGAGTCTATTTTCAAATGAAAGAAGTTTCACAGCAAAAATCAAAGTATTTTGAGAGTTATGATCAAAAGAGTGACCAAAGGTCAGTTTTTTAAAACTCAAACTTGACTATATTTTATAGTTTAAAACAAATGGTCATAACTTCTTCATTTCTTATCCGTTTAAAGTAAATGACCATTCATTGGAAAGATATTTGAGTCTATTTTCATATGAAATACGTTTCATAACAAAACTCAAAGTATTTTAAAAGTTATGATCAAAATAGTAACTGAATGTCAATTTTGCAAAACACAAACTTGGCTATTTTTTAAATGTGTGAACTACCACCAAGATTAACTTTCCAAAAATAGTTTGTTGGGCATTTAAACATGTAAGAACCATTTTTAAAGACTTAAAAACATATTTGAGCTCTTTTCTTGTAAAACCTCTATCTTTACATAGGAGAAAACCTAAAAGAAAATATACCAATTCTAGTCCTTAGGCTTCTTGATGTGATCCAAGCTTCCACAAATTTCTTCTCTTCAAATCTTGTAAATTGCTTGGAACATCTTTATCATTCTTATTCTTCTTGAGTTGAGCATAGTTGTGATCTTTTGCTTTCTTGTTGCAATGCTCACTCTTGATACTTGGACTATCCTACAAAGTATTGCTCACTTAAAACAAGCATAGTTAGTCCAAATTCATAACTTAATATCTTAATATGCATGATTCATAAATGTATAACCTAGTTAGTCTAACATGCATATAAGAATGTTGCATATATCTCATTGCATGATTATTAAGTGAAGTATAACTAAATAAAGTACATAATCATGCATGATCCAATATATCTCTTTTAAGCACATATATGAAACATGATCAATATTCTTTTGTGATGCATTTGTCATCTATCAAGCACATCTATTAAGCATAAGCATCATTCTTTTTGTCTTGTATTTGTCATCATCAAAACTTAACATATTAAACCATTGAGGCAAACCTATTTCCACAATCTCCCCTTTTGATGATGACAAATCACTAAAGAAAAATATGCAATACAGAAGAATAAATATTCATGTAAGCATTTCAAACAATAAAAACATATTTTTCTTTCCAATTTTCACTCCCCCTATTTGACATCAACAAAAAGGCTTAGGAAGAAAAGATAATATTTTCACTCCCATTATAGATAAAACTCATGTTGTCAAAAAGAGTAAGATCATCAAAACCAAAAGCTTCTTCAAGTTATTCAAAACATAATTGTCTCCCTTTATTTGATTCTACACATGATTCAAGAATAGAGAGATGAAACAAGTATGTTTTCAAGATATAAAAGATTATTCATGCAAAGCTTGTCATATTTTAGTACATCAACATTTAGCACATGATAAATAAGTACCACTTGATATCATTTGTTAGGAGTTACAAAATATCCATGTAAGGTCATGGAATTGAAGTTTTCAAAAGAAAGATCATACAACTTGCCACATATCAAGTATTTCTCAATGACAGATTCAAAGGATATGAAGTTTAAGAATGTTTACCTTCTTTCATTGATAGAGGGAAAGAGAATAAGAGATGATCTTCATTGACATGTTGATAGTGTTAACAATAGAACACTTCATGTCAAACAAGGATGTAAGCTATGAGATATAAACAACAATTCAAGAGCTAGGCTCCCCCCTCATTGAAGCACAAGATGGATAAAGGGAAATATGCATGCCAAGACCATGTAAGCATATTACCATAAAGGTTATATTCTTAATCTATCAATCAAAAACCATTTTAAAACTTCTCCCCCTTTCAAAAAGAATTTTGTAAGACCACATTATATTTTCAAAAGCATTTTAGAAGGGTAGAAGGGTTTTATATTGAAACCACATATTCTTTTCAAGACAAGAGCATGATTCTCATAGGTGTTATACTACAAAAAAAAACATAAATCAAGAGAATCATTGATATCAAACATTTACATTGAGGAAATATGCTATAGGGATCAAAGTATGTATAGTACTAATATCATCCACCCTATATACAATGACAAAAATTAGCAAGTTATTATCCAATTAGGTACTTTGTCAATGCGAATCATACTTCTCATGTAAGGAAAGCATCAAATCATTTAAGATCAATTCATCAACAAGTATCATATAATCCATAGCATATAGAATACCACAATAGTTTAGGGATAGAGATACTTATTGGGTTAGATAGAAAGTGATGCTCCTTTAGAATGTTGTGGTTCTCCATGCCATTCTTTTTATATTTTCATCATTCTTGGAGAACTTGGACCATTTCAAATTTTTCCAACCTCAAGTGACGTAGTTGTATTTCACTTCAATGCATGCTTGAGTAAATAGTCACCCTACAACACAATTCAAAGAACTTTCTTTGGTATCCACCAATTTTGGATCCATAGAGGTTAGTCATTATACCAAACTTATGAGCAAATAAGCATTAAAAATAAATAAATTAGTTCACAAAGGTAAAAGATATTTCATTTCATTGATCATTAAGCATATACCAAGAGAAAATGTGAGTAACAAAATAAATATGGCTTTTTGCGCACTGAAACTCATTTTTAAAGCCCAATGTAATCGATTACAATGTGTGTGTGTAATCGATTACACATGTTCTGGATTCCTGGTAATCGATTACATATGTGGTGTAATCGATTACATGCCTTCTGGAATTGTTGTAATCGATTACATTGGAGGTGTAATCGATTACTTGCTTTCTGACTTGGCTTGAACGCTTGCGAGCCTTTGTAATCGATTACAAAGGTATTGTAATCGATTACCAATTTGCTAAAACTCAGATTTTGCATTTTGAACAGAAAAAGATCAATTTTAAACCTTTCAAATTTGTTCCAAAGCATTCCAAATCAATTTCAAACAGCATGTAGGCATATAATCCAACTAGATTGTGATCCAAAACACATAATTATACAAATTTGTTATTTTTACCACGAATTACATCATTTTGATGGATTGGTGAAGATTTTGAGCTTTTTGAGGATCTTTGGCATAATGTAGTACCTGCAAAATAGCTAAAGGGGAACCTCCAATGCTCAAGTCATTATTCGATTCACAATTGATTTAATCAAGGTGGTTGTGCAGTAGAAACACCATATTAAGTAGCAAATTTCAGATTATGCAGCAGGAAAACAAATTATACAGCAGAGGGACAAATTATGCAACTAAGTGATGAATTATGCAGCAAAAATTATTTTTAGCAAGAGTTAGATGCATGATTGATCCAATATGCCAAGTTCTAAGATATTTTCATCAAATGAGCTATTCCAAACAAGAAGTGAACTTAGGCATTGTAGAACTTTATGTACCAAGATGTATAACAAATTAATGAGCTATGGTACAATAAGAATGAACATAATCATGTGCTAAACAATATATGCATATTTTACCAAGTATACATGATTCTATCATTCACTTAAGGCCTACAAGGAATATACCTCAAATTCATTGACTTTATAAGTGAATGTGTATAAGAGGTCAAAACTTTTGATACCTTGGCCTTTGTAATCAAGGAAATACTTTTTCTTACCCATTGCTTCTCTTTTGGAGTTTTGAACTTTACAAGTCCTACATTTTGTACTTGAGAAGCTTTGGTTGAAGTCATCTTCCTTCTTTGACCAAAATTTCTACCATTAGGCTTTGGAAGAATTCTTCTTGATGGTTCTTCTATCCTTTGACCAATTTGTCCATCCTTTTGAGAAATTTTCTGCATAGTTGAAACACTAGGAGGACTTTTTGGTACCCACTTTATCTTGGGTCCTTGAATGTTAGTACTAGGGCCTTTAGGATCTTTAGGAACCCATACCATAGTATTTCTCATATAAGGATTTCTTCTATAATTGCATAAATGAGAAATATGTCCTAGATGACCACAAAAATTGCAAACAATTGAATTTAATGATGATTTGGTCTTTTGAAAATCATCTTTGGAAAACTTAAGCCTTTTGTTGTTTTTATATTCTATGTCATTTTTGCCACAAGCCTTACTTGAATTTCTATGTGAAATAACATCAGTTTCATTCTTATTAACAATCATGGATTGTAAACAATTAGAATCATTTGCTTTGGCAAAATGAGAATATAAGTCCTCAACTTGATTTTCTAAATCAATACACTTTTCATAAGAAGTTGAGGTTTCACATTTCAAAGGCATTTCCTCATCAAGAAAAGCATATTCATTTTTCAAAGTTTCAATTTCATTTTCAATGGAGAAAATGTTTTCTAAACAAAATAAATTTTTTTTTTCTAAATTCAACAAACCATCATTCAATTCATCATATGCATATTGTAGCTTATCATAGTAAGGACTATAATCAAGTTTAGCATTATTTACCTCAAAGTCCTTTTGAGCCATATAGGAAGTAGTCTCAATTTCTAGCATACTTGGCTCTTCCTCATTGTTGTCCATCAAGGATTCAAGAACATCTTCTTGAGGATATTTTTCATGACAAGCTTCCTTCAATGACTTTTGCTCTTCTTGCATTCTATATACAACTTTATGCACAAAATCATCGTTAGCAAGATAAATAGCATCAAGAGCAACCCATATATCTTTAGCACTAGAGCAACTCTTAATTTTAGCATAAGCATCATCGTTCAAACTACTTCTTAAGATTTGCATTGCTCTAATGTTCAAGGAAAAACATTTCTTGTCATAATCATTCCAAGTTTGTTTTGATTTGCAAGTAAATCCATCAAGCACAATATTCCACAAATCAATATCAATAGATTGCATATAAATTTCTATTCTAGCTTTCCAATAAACAAAATTCACACCATCAAAGAATGGTGGTTTATCAATTTCAAAACCTTCCATTTTGAAAAGCTTTTTAATGGTTGTCAACAAATAAGGATCTTTAACTCTAAGCGGTTAAGCTTTCACCAGAGCACGAAGCTTTGATACCACTTGTTAGTCATGGCAACCATCACCCAAGAGGGGGCTGAATTGGGTGATTACAAATTTTAAAACACCTTTTGAGAAATTAAGTATTTTGAATAACTCAATTAATAAATGCAGCGGAATAAGTTTAACAAAGGTGCAACTATTATAGATTTCACAAATACTACTTGGGCTATAGGATAAATCAAGTAAATAAACTAGATATCAAATTCAACTCAAGCATATATAATTAAGGCACAAATGTAAAGAGATAGAGTTGAGAAGATCAAACACAAGATTTATCCTGGTTCGGCCACCAATCCACTTGTAGCCTACGTCCAGTCCCCAAGCTTAACTTGAGATTTTCTTCACTATCTCCTAGACTTCACGGGTGCTAGGAAAACCTTTGTACAAATAAGAGCACTCCTCACACCTTGGGATACCTCACCCTTGTGCTAGAGCCTCCAATTCTTCAAGCTTCACAGGTGCTTGATGACCTTTACAAACTTGAGCACTCAACTCCTTGGGATGCCTCACCCTTGAGCTTGAGTCTCTTCAAACAAAGGGATGCCTCACCCTTTACAATTTGGAGGGATACCTCACCCTCTCTTACAAAGCAATCAAAGTTGATAGAATGAAACTCTCACAAGAGTAGATATACAACTTGAAGAACAAAGTATGAATGATAGAAAACTCTCTCAAGAGTGGATAATACAAATTGAAGAACAAAGGAACAGAATGATTTTGCAATAAAGAGCTCAAAATATGATTTTGGTGATTCAAGGATCAAATCAAGTGTTCAAGAGGTGTATAAGCTTCATACAACACTTATATATAGAGCCCAAGTGATAAAATAGTCGTTGGTAGTGTTTAGAAATGATTTTTTATGTAAACTAGCCGTTTATAGCCGTTAGAAACGTTTCTGGGCACTTGGTAATCGATTACACACTTCATAATCGATTACATGGCTTCGACATTGTTGTAATCGATTACAGGACTTGTGTAATCGATTACAGCTTTTCTGGTTTTGAAATCTGACTTTAAAATGTCATAACTTCTTCATTTCTTATCCGATTAAAGCAAATGACCAGTCATTGGAAAGATCTTTGAGTCTATTTTCAAATGAAAGAAGTTTCACAGCAAAACTCAAAGTATTTTGAGAGTTATGATCAAAAGAGTGACCAAAGGTCAGTTTTTCAAAACTCAAACTTGACTATATTTCATAGTTTAAAACAAATGGTCATAACTTCTTCATTTCTTATCCGTTTAAAGTAAATGACCATTCATTGGAAAGATATTTGAGTCTATTTTCATATGAAATATGTTTCATAACAAAACTCAAAGTATTTTAAAAGTTATGATCAAAATAGTAACTGAATGTCAATTTTGCAAAACACAAACTTGGCTATTTTTTAAATGTGTGAACTACCACCAAGATTAACTTTCCAAAAATAGTTTGTTGGGCATTTAAACATGTAAGAACCATTTTTAAAGACTTAAAAACATATTTGAGCTCTTTTCTTGTAAAACCTCTATCTTTACATAGGAGAAAACCTAAAAAGAAAATATACCAATTCTAGTCCTTAGGCTTCTTGATGTGATCCAAGCTTCCACAAATTTCTTCTCTTCAAATCTTGTAAATTGCTTGGAACATCTTTATCATTCTTATTCTTCTTGAGTTGAGCATAGTTGTGATCTTTTGCTTTCTTGTTGCAATGCTCACTCTTGATACTTGGACTATCCTACAAAGTATTGCTCACTTAAAACAAGCATAGTTAGTCCAAATTCATAACTTAATATCTTAATATGCATGATTCATAAATGTATAACTCTAGTTAGTCTAAAATGCATATAAGAATGTTGCATATATCTCATTGCATGATTATTAAGTGAAGTATAACTAAATAAAGTACATAATCATGCATGATCCAATATATCTCTTTTAAGCACATATATGAAACATGATCAATATTCTTTTGTGATGCATTTGTCATCTATCAAGCACATCTATTAAGCATAAGCATCATTCTTTTTGTCTTGTATTTGTCATCATCAAAACTTAACATATTAAACCATTGAGGCAAACCTATTTCCACAGCAACCTTTGCTCCATTTTCAACTCGTAGGTCGACTTCGCCCTTAGTCAATGATCTACTATTCTTTAGATCCTGCACATTTTCATAAATGTGAGATCCACATCTAGTATTTAGTACACATGATGCAGAAGTAGATAAATTGACTTCTATAATAAAAATAACTGAAGTAGAAGTCTCACTTCCTTTCTTCTTCTTGAGCTCCTCCAGGTACTTGGCACAGTTCCTCTTCCAATGTCCTATCTAACCACAGTGGAAGCACTTGCCTTCCTTAGACACTCCACCCACTAGTTTCAAGCTAGAAGTGTTGGACTTGGACTTATCCTTGCCCTTACATTTCTACTTGTCCTTGGACTTTTTCTGCTATTTCTTGCCCTTATTCTTTTGGACCATCATTATGGCATTTCTTTTGCCTTTGTTTATGTTCTACTCAGCAGCTCTGGTAGTGATTTGTCAATTTCATTCATGTTGTAGTTCATGACAAATTGACTAAAACTTTCTGACAACGATTGTAGGACTAAGTTAGTGGCCAACTCTTGGCCTAAAGGAAAACTAAATCTCTACAGGTTTTCAATCTACCTAATCATCTTGAGTACATGAGTACCAACAAGGCTTCCTTCTACCAGCTTGCACTGAAATAGTGCTTTAGAGACCTTGTATCTCTTATGTCTAGCCTGCTCTTGATAGAGCTTTTTGAAGTGTACGATCATATCGTAGGCATCCATGTTCTTATATTGCTTTTGGAGCTCAGAGTTCATGGTGGTTAGCATTATACATCCCACGTCCAATGCATCATCTTGATGCTTCTTATAAGCATCTTTTTCAGCTCTAGGGGCATTAGTAGTAGGTGGCTCAGGAGCAAGTTATTCTAGAACATATAACTTTTTCTCTTGCTTAAGGATAATCCTCAAGTTCCTGTACCAGTCTAGGAAATTTGTCCCAGATAACTTGTCCTTCTCAAGGACTGATCGCAATGATAAGTTACTTAAAGTGTTTGTTGCCATGGTAATCTATCAACAGAAATATGCAAAATATAAGTATTATATCATAAACATATTTAACAAGGTCTTTAATTAAATATGCCTCCCACTATTTTATTTAAATCAATGACCCTCGGCATTGACTCAGAAAATCCCATCGTAAGATTTCCTAGTGGGCCAAGATCCATATTTCACCTAGCTTTGAGTTAGCTTTGGCTAATCACCTAAAATTCGATTATTTAGATAGGAAACTTTTTCCAATTACATCATATGCAACTCTTGGATAGTTGGGTGAATAACATTTTTTCTAATCCATCTAATGGACTAAAGCCCAACTCCACGCCTCTAAGCCTTCAATCATATTGAAATGGCATAGTTAAGTCAGACTCAATGGTTGGCAGTTGGATATTACCCTTATCCCATCGCGTCTTACTAATATAGATAAAGGCATCCTGCTTTGGCAGACCTACACTTAATCGATACTAGTCTTGACGAGTGCCACACATTGGAAGGGATCACATAATGACTTAATATGTGCTTTTGAGGGAATTTTTACAATTATTATTAGATCTCACCATTTATTAAATTATTTAACATACAATAAACATCATCCATGCATCTTATACATATTGCCCCTAAGAGAGAACTATAAACTAAAATGAGGAGCGAACCAGCTTCACAAGCATCTCCCACCAACGTCCTCATTTGATGTCACCTTCATACCTCCACATCAAGATTACATTATATAGAAATCTCTTTTACATTCGAGGGGAGTTAGGTGAGAAGAGAATGTACAATCAGAATGTAGAGAGAAAGGCACGACACGCAGGTCGTATTTTTTTTAAAATAACCAAAATACCATAAAAGGAGAACTAAGGCCATAACCATGCACCATGCACCATAAAGTTCACATAAACACAAAGCAATAACACATTATTAATTTGTGAGTTATAAAAATGGATTTAAATATCATGCCTTCAAAAAGATGCTCTATGCAGAGGTAGCACGGGGTTCCCACAGTCTGGTTTGCAGATGGGGTTCAAGGGGAAGCCACCCCTTGCACCGCTGTCCAGAAACAAGGTTTGTTTGACATCAACACTTGATGTCGCCGCATACCAAGAATGAGGTTTCCAGAACCCTTATGCTATGCCATTGTATATATCATATATATACCAGAAAACTTCACAAAAACATACATATCAATCGAAACGATTTTCACAGAACATATAAATAACTTCACGGTTTTTGAAGACAACATCACATTTTTGCATACTACACATAAAATAGAATATGTTTTCGCAAAGGGTTTCAGAAATAACACATAAAGATCATATCTTTTACAAAAATAAAACAACAATCATGTTATCTTGTACAAAATGAAAATAGAAAAATCGAATCATGGTTTCGCAAGTGGCTCTGATACCACTGTTGAGAATTCAAGGATAAAAATTACAGCAAAAAAAGGAATTCTTACCAAGGATCCATGCGAAAAGAGGACCATGAAATGTGATTTTCAAGTTTACCTCTTGAAGGCAGAAAAAAGATGATCAACGCAAACCATTAACACCGTAACAACGAAAGTGTCTCTACATAGTCAACATGAACAGACCCGCGAACGTCCAACGTCCGCTTGAAGTCCCTCCTCCCCAACACAGTGCTAGCTCTTGAAGAGAAGGAAACTTGTTACACTCTTTCACTCTTTATGTTCTCTAAGTATTGCAAGGGTTTTAATCCATGCCCTTTTATAGAAGAAGCCTCATATTAGCTTCTCCAAGAAGCCTCCAATAGCTTCTCCAAGAAGCCTCTCATTAGCTTCTCCAAGAAGCCTCCAATAGCTTCTCCAAGAAGCCTCCAATAGCTTCTTCAAGAAGCTTCCCATTAGCTTCTTCAAGAAGCCTTCCATTAGCTTCTTCAAGAAGCCTCTAATAGCTTCTCCAAGAAGCCTCCAATAGCTTCTCCAAGAAGCATCCAATAGCTTCTTCAAGAAGCCTCTCATTAGCTTCTCCAATAAGCCTTCCATTAGCTTATTCAAGAAGCCTCTAATAGTTTCTCCAAGAAGCCTCCAATAGCTTCTTCAAGAAGCCTCGAGTGAAAGAGTAGTAGTAAGGTTAGGTGTGAAGTCTTAGGCTCATCTATTATGAGTTTTGGCCTACGATGGAATCTCAGCCCAACTTGGATTCTATTTACTCCAATTTAGTCTATTCTAAGTGTGAGACCCTGTAGTTTCTCATAACGTTAGTAGTAATATCAAAATCCTATTTTAATATTACAAACAGTGAACGGTATCTAACAATACATCGCTGCTATCCAAGTAATGAGAATGTCAGTGATTTGACATAACTTTTTTGTGATCAATGTTACCGTGTAGTTTAGTTCCTTTGTCCAAATATCTAGATTGAACACAAGGCATGGAATGTGTCACCCTTATATAGTTCAATCCTTCGTTTCCTGATACCCGAGTAGACTTAATAACAACAAATGAGATCGATATCTCATATCAACTCATTTGAGTATGGTCATGCATTTCACAATCTCACTCAATAAGGGCCCCCGAAGATATCACTCCCGTTATGTAGGAGGGACAAATCCCATCTAGATCACTCACATCCCTCCGCATGGTTCACGGTATGTCCAATAACCGACTTTATAATCACCTTGTTACAGATGACATTTAACGGCATTAAAACACACAACTCCTCATGTCAGAATCGTAATGATTTCAGGTCAAAGGACCACATACATCATTGTCATTATGAGAATTGCTTATGACATTCATGTTACGATCCATGTAGCGTTCTCATGGCAGGTCTGTCCAGTGCATTATTACTCTAATATGTATCGATGTGAAGACTTGATATCTCATATTCATGACCCATGAGATGTGGCCATCAGTCTACGCACATACTAGTCTTAATGCATTATTGTTATCATAATTAACAATAATACTTGACCAGAGACATTTAAGAATAGTGTTTTATCCAAGATCTCACAATCAAGTTATTCACTTGATGTCTTACGGCATCAAACTTACTATTCTAAGGACTTTATTATGTTTATCAAAAAAGAACACAATAAATGAAATACCTTATATATTAAAAATAGTATAATACAATATATGTAAATACAGACAAAATGTATCAGCCTCTAGGGCATACACCAATAATTTATTATTTAACACTATTTTAATATAATAAATCATTCAATCATAAAGTTTGCCATTATCTTTATTGTTGCAAACACTGTGATACTATCTTTGCTTCCTCTTTCCTCTAAAAATCACACATCATTAACACATTTAAAAGTTTTATGACATACTACGTTAGTCTAGACTTCTGCTACTTTGCAAAGTGGTAAGCGTAAAGGAGAGGTAGTTGACAAAAATTAAATGCAACAAAACTAAAAACAAATAGTTGGACCTACATTAAAATCATAATAGTCATGTAAATGAGCTATAAAACAAAAATAAAAATATGCAACTTAAGGTGCGATTGGTTATACTAATTTTTAATGGATCGTATTTGCATTCATATTTTCAGGTAACTTTCTTGCTATCTTGTACTCCTACTTACCTTTAGTTATTCATGTAGATAAATGAAAATCTTGGATTTACCATATATTGAAGCTCAGCCTAATGTCTTTCATATGAAAAGGAGCTGTCATTTTTTCACTTTACATTTTGGGTTTAGAAAATTTATCTGTCCATCATCAATTTTCATTTGATTATTGCTTTGTACTGTAACTCTGCCTGGCCCTGTTATCTTTGTAGGAAGCAAGTACCATTCCTTTTACTGCACTGATAGCTTAGTGAGTGGAATAAAAAAAGCTTTCATTTATCAGAATTTCCTAGTAAGTTTTTGTGATCTACATATGCATAGTTATGTCATGAACTGAACTATAGTTTTGGACTATTTTGAAACTCTTGTTTATGCTATGTATTTCTTATAATTGAGTCACTGTTACTTTTTTGTATACTGTTAAGAATTTAATTTATTTTTAGTAGCATTCTTTGTCATCTATTTGATGCATTGGGTAAATCGTATTGGTGAGCAAAACCTTAGTTTCCCATTTGAGATTCAATATTAATGAGCACATGTACTTTTTGAAGGTACTGCTCATTGTATTGAATCTTGAATTGTTCAAGTTGGACAGTTTGGGAAGAAACTTTTCCTTCACTTGATTATAGTTACTCCTTAAATCTCATATCATATACTCGATGAAATTTTATTGTGCAACATTTACTTTTGTTCTCTGGGTGCACACTTGATCATAGTAGATGTCACCACTTTCTAGTCGTGCACTTGGAAACTAATTGGAAATGCTGCCGAAATTTCGTCAAGTATACGATGTGTGACTTTTGTGAATATTATCAATCAAGTGCTGAAAAAGTGTCTTCTCAAATGAGATAAGGTCATACCATGTTAAGAAAGATGAGAATTTTGTAAATAATAGTTGTTTGGAATGAATTTTTTTAGCCTGCTTTATTTGGGAGTAACATGAGAATTTGTATTATCTATTATGCAACATATGTTGTGCATTTTGCATTTTGTATTTTGATTTAAGTGTAAAATTATCATTGCAGAAAATGGTAGTTCCAGAAAATCATTGGTGGATGTATAATACGACTCATTTGGGTCATAGAGGACTTACACAAAAATTTGTATATGGAGTTGAAGAGTTTGTGAATTATGCATGTCAATCTTCCCATTACTTAAGTGAAAGAACAATTAGGTGTCCATGTTTGAATTGTTATAGTGGAAAATTATTGAAACCTGAGATTGTGAAACTTCAATTATATAAAAAATGATTCACACCTAGCTATTGGTATTGGACAGATCATGGAAAGGAAAAACCTGATCCAATTAGTGTAGATATAAACTTTGGTGTGAACACTGATAATAGTCCTATATTAGAGGAGGAAGAGGTGGTTGATAGATATCAAAATATGGTTTGTGATGCGACTGGAACAAACTTTAGGGATTTTAGGAGTCATTTTCAATAGAGTGTTGAGGAGCCTCCACATCCAGAGTCCGAAGAGTTTTATGATCTATTAAATGCTTCAAGTCAGCTAATGTGACATGGCTGTGAAACTCATTTTGAGTTATCCCTGACAGTTTGAATGTTAAGCCTCAAATTTGATTATAATGTAACACATGCTTGCTTTGATTCATTTATGGAGATATTAAGAGAGGTTGCTCCACCAGGATCATGAATTCCTCTGAATTACTATAGAACAAAAAAATTGATTACTAAACTCGGGCTTGCTTCAAGAAAAATAAATTGTTGTGTAAATGGCTATATGTTATACTATGATAATACCAGACAATGTAGGTTTTGTGGTGCTGAAAGATATGAACTTCGTAAAACTAGTAATGGAAATAAGAATGAAGTTCTGGTGAAAAAAATGCATTATTTACCTCTCATTCCTAGGCTCAAGAAGTTGTATTCCTCTATGAGCTCATCTGCACACATGAGATGGCATGCTGAAAATAATAGGAAGGAAGGGGAGATGTCTCACCCATCTGATGGTGAAGCATGAAAGCATTTTAATAGGACATATTCTGAATTTGTATCTGATCCTATAAATGTTAGGCTTAGTTTGTATGTTGATGGTTTCACTCCCTACAATCAATCTACTTCTCCTTATTCTTGTTGGCCTGTGATAGTCACTTTATATAATTTGCCTCTAGAAATATGTATGACTACCCCATACATGTTCTTAACATGCATTATTCCTGGTCCTCACAATCCCAAGAGCAAGATTGATGTTTCTTTACAACCATTAATTGATGAACTAAAAATTTTATGGGTGGGTGTTTTAACTTATGACGTGTCAAGCAAACAAAATTTTATGATGAAGGCTGCATTGATGTGGACAATAAATGACTTTCCTGCGTATGAAATGTTGTCTGGATGGATAACTACTGGTAAATTAGCATGTCCATATTGCATAGATCAAACAAAGGCATTCACTTTGAAGCATAGGGGAAAAAATTCGTGGTTTGACTGCTATTGTTAATTCTTGCTTGTTGATCATATGTTTAGAAGAAATAAAAATACATTTAAGAAAACTGTTGTAGCTCATTTGCCTCCACCAAGATTATCTGGACATGAATTAAGTGAGATTATTAGTGTCTTTAGTAAAATTACTGAAATGCAGCCATGCAAACAACATGGGTATGGTGCTTATCATAATTGGACTAAGCAGAACATATTTTAGGAGCTACTATACTGGAAGGACAATTTAATTAGGCATAATTTAGATGTCATGCATATTGAGAAAAATGTTTTTGATAACATATTCAACACTGTTATGGATGTTAAGGGCAAAACAAAGGATAACATGAAGACAAGAATGAACTTAAAAGAATATTGTCGACTACAAGAATGAGAGCTTATTGATTTGCCAAATGGTAAGATCATGAAACCAAAGGCTAATTATACTTTTACAAAAGAGCAAAAGAAGATTGTTTGTGAACAGGTGCAGGATTTAAAAATGTCTGATGGTTATGCTTCGAACTTAGCCAGATGTATGGACATGAATCAATTACAATTGTTTAGGATGAAGAGTCATGATTATCATGCGTTTATGGAGAGTTTGCTTCTAGTTACTTTTTCTTTGTTGCCATATTTTGGACTGGAGAAGGCATATGGGAAGACCTATGCAGACACTGGACTAGTAGCATGTATAAGGAGAAATGTCAACAAGCAAAGATGAATAATGCTTCTGACACTGGTGGATGCTTGCACACTGGTGGTTGTATTTCTACAGGCACCCATGCGCAGAAATTGGTAACTGTCATCGTAAATTATTTAGTAATATGTTTTATTATTTTGTTATTAACTTATTTTCTCATTATTATAGGCTAAGACTTTGGGTAGGGAGCCCACAGTTGATAAGACCTTTCGTCTCGTCCATTTGAAGAAAATAGATTGTACTGAATGAGTTTCTACAAAAGCTAAGAATTTATATGTTATTATTTCTTTTGAATTTATAAAATTTAATATTAACTCATTTTATAACAATATTATAACATATTTTTTATTTCTATCTTTATGAGGAATTCAAAGTTAAGGAGGCTGAATAGTCTTCTCAGTGCTCAAATGAAGAAGGGGAATCTGGTACACAACTAACCAGTCAAGAGCTTTGGATTAAAACTATTGGCGAGATAAAGAAAGGTCGTGTTTATGGCCTTGGTTCTCGAGCATCTATCTATGAACGTGGAGAGTCATCCTCCTCAATGCCTGGATCAAGTCAAGTTCTTGAACACATTAGTAATCAAGTTAAGTAATAGCTGCAACATTTTTTTATTAATTGATTTTCATATTTTGATTGATCAACTCGCTGGTACAGTCAATCTTTTCATTTTTCATATTTTTATGGGTTTGGAGATGAGTTGTGGGATGAATAAATGAATTTGTGTTTATATATATTAATCAGGTTAAGGAGCAGTTGTAGCAAGAGATGGAGGATCAGGTTCAGGAGATTCAACAGCAAATGGAGCAGCAAAACCAACAACATGAGGCAAAGTGAAAAATGCGATTTGAATGATACCAGTTTCAACATAATAAATGAATTGGTAATTTGTTGAAATCATATTTAAAAGTGACTGGCACTCAGCCAAGCCAACAGCAACCACTATTAGAAGAAGACAATGAGGATACTGAAGATGATCATGAAGATGATAGTGATAATGAGGATATGGATTGAAATTGATGTTTGAGTGTTGTATGGATTTTGATATTTCTTTTAAACTTTTCTATGGATTAGGTTGTATTTGAACAAACTTTGTTTAAGTATTGTAATTTGTTATGTTTGTTTTATGGATTGGTTAAATGCATTGACAGGTTGAAATTAATATTTGAGTGTTGTATGCATTGACAGTAATATAATTGTTGATTTTGAACATTTATTTTAAATATTTTTAAAAATCCAAAAAAATTGCAGTGAATTTTTTGCGACAAATTAGTGGTAGATTTTACTTCTACAACATCACAACTCCTGCACCAAATGTCGGCCTATCATTGGAGAAATTTGTTGCAGCTTTGCGGTGGATAAATTCACTGCAAAATTTGCGGTGAAGACTAAAATTCGCCACAAATTACATTTCAACTACCGTTTTTGCAGCAGTCATGAATTTGCCATAAATCTGTCGCAAATTGATGATTTACGGTAGATTTTAGCTTATTTGCAACGAATTTATCGCAAATTGCAACTTTTCCATTTCTTAGAGAAATGGCAAGACATTGCTCCTTTGAATTGACCACTGTATCACTTGGTAAAGTGCCTGGAGATCTCTTGGAGAGCTGTTTTGCTATCTGACCCACTTGATTCTCTAAATTTCTAATAGCAGCTCCTTGGTTCTAAAAATTAGCATGTGTTTCCTCCTTGAAAGTTGAGGTCTGTTCCATAAAAGAAGAAGTTTACTGCACAAAAGCAGAGGTTTTAATCAAGATCTGCTAAAGACTGTCGTCTATATGCTAGATGTGCAAAAAACTTATGAGAATTGTGGCATGTGGTCTGAGGCATGTTGGTACAAACAGATCTTTTGGATTAATCTCTCCGACTTGAGTTTAGCTCCATAGAGTAGGAAAATGAGTCAGTGAGCATATGCATAACTTGAATAAGTTTGAATATTGAATGACATTTTATCTGTTAAGTGTCGATGAATGATGGAATGAAATGATTATGTTATTGTTCATTATATATGTATCTTTGAATGATATATCTATATGATGTATTATCTATATTATCTCTGTGCTGCCATATTGGTAATGGTGTAGGTGATCTCACCTCTTCATGTATTATTTTGTATTGTATTTATATTTTGGGTAAAGACACTGAGCAAGTTATTGAGCAAGAAGGTGAAGAGGAACAGATTCCTATTGATAAAGCCGAGTTTTGACGAGATAGTATCCAAGTCGAGTTTCTTTGGATATGTGAGGCTACAGTTCCACGATGGAGCTAGTGCGTGGAGAATTAGTCCCAATGAGGAGGGACTAATATATCAGGGACACTTGACGGTCAACATGAGTAGGATGTTTCATGGAGATCCGTTCTTTTCTGTCCCTATTTATGTACATGTTGAATTTTCGCTGTTGATTAGGCAGCATTGGGGTGGTAGGTATCACATCCCAATAGAGATCAGTATAGTGTCGTCTGCATGGACACCTGTCCGTAGGACTTCGCATCAAGTTGGATTCCTTCCTACTGAGGAATCTGAGGAGGACCCGTCGGAGGGTTCTGCTGTCTAGTTATGTTTGGGCAAGTATGTTAGTTTAAATAATGTTCAAATACTTTGAGAACTATGTTTGTAAATATTTAAGTATGTCAGTACTAAAACTTATGTATATGATGTAAATTATTTGTGATGTTGTTTAGGATTCTATATTCTGCTAAGTTTATTTTATTAATATTCCAGAAATTTTATAACTCATAATTTTACAAATCATATTTATATCAAGGGGGTAATTTAGTAATTAAGTAACATAAATGTGGCACACTGCGGTGGGTGTTACAGTCATGATGGAGTACCTGCAAAACAAACTTGGGGGAACCTCTGACACTCAAGTCAGTATTGGAAAAAAATGATTAATAACAAGATAATTGTGCAGCAATACAACATGTGTTTACTACGCAACAATGAAGATGTATTTTGATGATAACAAACATGAGGATGATGAGAAGACCAAGTCGAAGTGTTTCAAGATTAGTCTTAGGACTTAGGATCTATCATGTATGGAGCTGTCAACTAGATATCTCAATGGTTAAAAGATCTAAAATAATCTGCTTCTTAAATTAAACTGAAGTTTTAAAGTAGCACTTGAAAGATCAAATGGTTTAGAAACTAAAAATAAGCATTTCGAAGCATTTAAGAAAGGTTTTTGAACTATTTTTAACTGAGGTATTCGAATACCTCTTTATGGTATTCGAATAACCTGATTCGTGACTTATACTTTCTGCTGTGCCAAAACAGAGGCATTCGAATACCCCATATGGTATTCGAATACCCTAGTTTCAGAATGAACCTTTTTAAATGAGGCATTCGAATACCCCATATGGTATTCGAATACCCTGATTTCGAAACATGCCTTTTTAATGAGGTATTCGAATACCCTTGACTGGTATTCGAATAACCCTAACTTAATCAGTTTTTTAACAAAGCTTTTGACAGAGGTATTCGAATACCTCCTGCAGGTATTCGAATAACCCATGGGAATCAAATTCTGGTTTTTGAATTCATACAAGAATCAAAACCATTTAATACCATTTTAATGGTCCCAACGGCCATTTTCTTCTACGAGCTCTATAAATAGAGGCCTGGGACACCTCTGATGAATCCCCAGACATTCTGATTATTTCTTGCTTTGTTAAAAATGAGTTTACATTATTTTCTCTCTTTCTCTGTGCTCTTAACATTGAATCTTTGAGATATCTGTGAGACAGCTCTTTAGTGCTTCAATTTGTAATTATTTACTCTGGGTGAGAGTTTCTCTTCTTCATCTATTTCTCTAATATATTGTATTGAGGGTGAGGTATCCCTCAGGATTGTATAAGGGTGAGGTATCCCTGATTGATTGAGGCTTGAGCACAAGGGTAGAGTTTCCCTGTGTGTGAAAAGTGCTCTATTATGTAAAGGTTGCAAGCACTGTTTTAAGCTTGTCTTGAATAGTGAAAAATCTCGAACTGTGTTTCGGGGACTGGACGTAGGCCACAAGTGGTTGGTGGTCGAACCAGGATAAATACTGTGCCTGTTTTTCTTCCCTTATTCTCTTTATTTTATGCACTTTATTTATTGATTCCTGCAATTTAATTATTAATTGTTCTTCCTTTTCTCATCTCTTCCACGTCCTTTAATATTTAAATTCAGCAAAGTTTATTTGTTTAAGGCTTTTGCAAAAGTTTTTGTTACTCAATTCACCCCCCTCTTGAGTACTGGAAGCCACTTGGTAACAAGTGGTATCAGAGCTAGACTCTTGTATAAAGAGCTTAGCCGCTTCAAGAGAACATGGCTTCCTCAAATGGTTTTTCAGAGGGATCTTCCATAAACCGACCACCCTTTTTCAATGGGGATGGTTACGCATATTGGAAGGAAAGAATGAAGATCTTCATCGAAGCTATTGATCTAGATGTGTGGGATGCTGTCGAAAATGGCGCATTTATACCTACACGCGTTGTCGATGGTGTAAAAACCGAGACACCTAGAAGTGATTGGTCTGATGAGGATAAAAGAAAAGTTCAATATAATTTAAAAGCCAAAAACATCATTACCACTGCTTTGGGGTATGATGAGTTTTTTAGAATTTCTAATTGCAAAACCGCTAAAGAAATGTGGGACACTTTACAAGTTACCCATGAGGGTACTAGTGAAGTTAAGAGGTCGAGAATCAATTCTCTAACTCGCGAATATGAATTGTTTAGAATGAACCAAGGAGAAAGCATTCAAGAAATGCAAAAGAGGTTCACCCACATTGTTAATCATCTTGCATCATTAGGAAAGAATTTTACTAACGAAGATTTGATTAACAAAGTGTTGAGATGTCTTAGCAGGATTTGGCAACCCAAAGTAACAGCCATATCAGAATCGAGGGACTTATCAGCAATGTCTTTGGCTACCCTCTTTGAAAAGCTTCATGAGCATGAACTAGAACTGAGCAGATTAAGTCAAAGCGAAGAAAACGATAAAAAGAAAAAGGGGATAGCGCTCAAAGCCACTTCCTCAACAATCGACAATGATGATGAAGAAGATGAAGAAAGCTCGAAAAACATTGAGGTAAACGAAGAAAATCTTAGTACGTTAGTTAAAAATTTAGTAAATTTCTCAGAAAAAGGGAATGCAAAGAAGACCTCCCTTCCTCCGAAGAAGACTTATTACAAAGGCGAAGGAGCTTCATCAACTCCTACTTGCTATGAATGTGGCAAGCCTGGCCACATGAAAATGGAATGCCCGGTTACCAAAAAAGAAGAAAGAGAGACTTGAAAAGAAGCCCTTCAAGGAAAGAAAAGGAAGAAAAACCTATATAGCATGGGATGAAAACGACATCGATTCAACTAACAGCTCAGATAGCGAAGAAGCTCAACTTTGTCTCATGGCCAAAGGAGAAGAAGAAGAAAGCGAAAATGAGGTAAGTTCTAATACTACTTTAATGCCTTCTTATGATGAGTTACAAGATGCCTTTGAAGAATTGCATGACGAATCCTTAAAACTCACAAAACAAATTTCTTCTTCTAAGAAAAAAATCTCTTCTCTAGAAAATCAAATTCTTATTTTAAATAAAGAGATTGAAGAATTAAAAATTGAAAATGAAACTTTGGGAATTATTGATGCATGCTCATCTCATCCCTCACATGCTTCTACTTCGTATTCTTGTTCTTCATGTCATATACTTGAAAAAGAAATTGAAGATTTAAAGAACACTCTTGCCAAATTCACTCTCGGAAGAGACAATTTAAATATCATATTAGGAAAACAAAGGGTTGTTTTTGAAAAAGCTGGAATTGGTTATAATCCTAAAAATCAGCATAAATCTTATAAAAATTTCTTTGTTTATTCAAACACTTCCAGTAGTCCATTTATTAAATGTTTTTATTGTGGAAAGAAGGGTCACAGTGCTTCAACATGCAATGTAAGAAAGAATGTTAACACAAAAATTGGGACAAAAATGGTTTGGGTTCCAAAGGATACATTGCCCAAAACTGACACTCAAGGACCCAAGAAAATTTGGGTACCAAAGGTTAAAAATTAAAATTGTGTTGTAGGTGTGCTTGAAAGCCAGGAGCTCAAATTGGTATCTCGACAGCGGCTATTCCAAGCACATGACTGGAGACGACTCAAAATTCACCATGTTTATTCCCAAGAGTCATGGACACGTTACTTATGGAGATAACAACAAGGGAAAAATTCTTGGAATTGGCAAAGTTGGTAAAAACCCCAACTCCTCTATTGAAAATGTGTTGCTTGTTGAAGGCTTGAAACATAACCTTCTTAGTATTAGCCAATTATGTGACAAAGGAAATAAAGTAATTTTTGATTCAAATTACTGCATAATTGAAGATAAAAATGATAAGCATGTTAAATTCATTGGTCATAGGATAAATAACATTTATATGATTAGTCTTGATGATATATCTTCAAATGATGCGAAATGCCTTTTAAGTAAGAATGATGATTCATGGCTATGGCATAGGAGAATTGCACATATTCACATGGATCACTTAAGGAAGTTAGTCTCTAAAGAGCTAGTAATTGGACTACCAAAGCTTAATTTTGTTAAAGATAAATTATGTGATGCATGTCAAAAGGGTAAACAAATAAAGGTCTCTTTTAAAGCAAAAAATATAGTTTCAACAACTAGACCTTTACAACTTTTGCACATGGATTTATTTGGACCCTCTAGAACTATGAGCTTTGGTGGGAATTACTATGCCTTAGTGATTGTGGATGATTTTTCTAGGTTTACATGGACTTTATTTCTTGCAAATAAAAATGATGCATTTCTAGCATTTAAAAGACTTGCCAAAGTTATTCAAAACGAAAAAGGTTTTCAAATTTCTTCTATAAGAAGTGATCATGGTGGCGAATTTGAAAATAATGTTTTTGAAAATTATTGTGATGAACATGGCATTAATCATAATTTCTCTCGCCCTAGAACTCCGCAACAAAATGGAGTTGTAGAAAGAAAAAATCGTTTTTAGAAGAAATGGCGAGAACTATGCTTAATGAGGCTGCTTCTTCCTAAGTATTTTTGGGCGGATCTTTGTAAGTACAACTTGTTATGTTATGAACAGGGGCCCTTATAAGGCCTATTTTAAAGAAAACCCCATATGAGTTATACAAGGAAGAAAGCCAAATGTCGCACATTTTCATGTTTTTGGATGCAAATGTTTTGTTTTAAATAATGGAAAAGATAACTTAGGCAAGTTTGATGCTAAGTCTGATGAAGGTATATTTCTTGGTTATTCAAATCATAGTAAGGCTTTTCGCATATATAATAAAAGAACTATGACTATTGAAGAATCTATACATGTTGCATTTGATGAAACCGACCCAAATGGATCGAGAAAGGATCTTGTTATTGATGATGTTGCGAAGTCTTAGCGGAAACACATTTGGATAGCAAGGAAAAAGAAATCAAGAAGCAAGAAGATAAACAAAGACAAGAGGATTCACAAGCTTTGGGAACTTCCCAAAGAATGGCGTACCTCAAAATATCATCCGCTTGATCAAGTAATAGGTGATGTATCTAAAGGTGTAAGTACTCGAAACTCCATTAGAAATGCATGTAACCACTTAGCTTTTGTTTCTCAAATCGAACCTAAAGACATCAATGAAGCCTTTAATGATGAACATTGGTTTCTAGCTATGCAAGAAGAATTAAATCAATTTGAACGAAACCAAGTTTGGGAACTAGTTCCTAGGCCTAATAATCATCCTATAATTAGCACTAAATGGGTGTTTAGAAACAAGCTTGATGAAGCTGGCATAATAACAAGAAATAAAGCTAGACTTGTAGCAAAAGGTTATAATCAAGAAGAAGGTATAGACTATGAAGATACCTATGCACCCTAGCTAGATTAGAAGCTATTAGAATGTTACTTGCTTTTGCTTGCATCATGGATTTTAAATTATATCAAATGGATGTTAAAAGTGCTTTTTAAATGGCTTTATTCAAGAGGAAGTATATGTTGACCAACCTCCAGGTTTTGAAAATTATGATCTACCTAACCATGTTTTCAAATTGAAAAAGGCGTTGTATGGCTTAAAACAAGCTCCACGAGCTTGGTATGAAAAGGTTAAGTAAGTTCCTTTTAGAACACGATTTTACAAGAGGTAAGGTTGACACGACTCTTTTTATTAAAAATAAAAACCATGACATACTTCTTGTACAAGTATATGTAGACGATATTATATTCGGTGCTACTAACGAAAATTTGTGCAAGGAATTTTCTAAAATCATGCAAAGCGAATTCGAGATGTCCATGATGGGAGAACTCAATTTCTTCCTTGGACTTCAAATCAAACAAACAAGGAGTGGAACGTTCATTAGCCAAACCAAGTATTGCAAAGAACTTCTCAAGAGGTTTGGAATGGACAACTCAAAGCATATGGCTACACCAATGAGTACCTCATGTTACTTGAATAAAGACGAAGCAGGTAATTCTGTAGAAATCACTAAATATCGAGGTATGATTAGATCTCTTCTCTATCTCACTGCTAGTAGGCCTGATATAATGTTTAGCGTATGCATGTGTGCTAGATATCAAGCTAATCCTAAAGAGTCGCATTTAAGTGCTGTAAAACGAATTATGAAATATCTAGGTGGCACTACACAAGTGGGCTTGTGGTACCCCAAAGGTGCCACTTGTAGTCTTATTGGTTATTCTGACTCTGATTTTGCTGGATGCAAATTAGATCGGAAAAGCACTAGTGGAACATGTCACTTGCTTGGCAATTCCTTAGTTTCTTGGCATAGCAAGAAACAAAATAGTGTGGCGTTATCCACTGCTGAGGCTGAATATGTTGCAGCCGGAAGTTGTTGTGCTCAAATTCTATGGATGAAGCAACAACTTCTAGACTTTGGTCTTCAGCTAGATCACATCCCTATAAGATGTGATAATACTAGTGCAATCAATCTGACAAAGAATCCCATTATGCACTCTAGAACTAAGCACATCGAGATAAGGCACCATTTTATAAGAGATCATGTCCAAAAAGGTGATTGTGTGTTAGAATTTGTTGAAACCAGTAATCAACTTGCTGGTATTTTCACAAAACCTTTACCTAAAGATTCTTTCTTTCATTTAAGAAGAGAACTTGGCATTTTGGATCAATCGTGCATTTAAATTCTTACCTTTGCTGCTTATTTATTGATTTATTAATCTTAAATTGTTACTGACTTGAGCGTCGGAGATATCCTCAATTCTGTTTTGCAGGTACTAATTTAATTGGGTAAGTTTCTATCCTTCAAAAATGCATTCTGGACTTAATCTATACGTTTTTCTGCCTAAGTTATTCGAATACCTTCATCTGGTATTCGAATACCATCATCTGTTCGTATGTTTTCATGGTTTATAAGCAAGTGTATTCGAATACCTTAATGGTTATTCGAATAACCTGAGGCTATATGTTATCAGTGACTTAATCCTGTTTCTGGGCATTCGAATACCCTAAGCAGTATTCGAATACCTGCATAGCTGGGCCAATCCATATTGGATAGTCTATTCGAATACCTACAGCAGTATTCGAATACCTTCTTTCAAGATAGCCCTGTCCTTTGCGTTTCCAAACAGCTGTATTCGAATACCAATTAAGGTATTCGAATACCTTGGGTCTGAGTTATATATATATCCCCCCTTCGTACACCCGTTCCCTCCCTCATTTCTTCTCTCCCGTTTTCACCTCTTCCTATTCGAATACCTCTGACCCAACCGTTACAATTCTCCCACTCTCTTCAACCCATCCCTCTCATCTTCAACCTCCATCCATGGCATCCTCCTCCAAGCGTGCTCGCACAAAAACCGCGCCATGCAACAACCCATTGGATCTGCGAAGGCTCTCCTCCCACCCAGAAACCCTTGGACGCTTCATCTCTCATTTCAGAGAACGCAACCTTGTGCAGCCCAAGTATCTAGATTTGGCATTCTTTGAAAAAGAATGTGGCTTTGATTTCCTACACCAGCTGAACCTCCAGGCGTGCTTCATTTTTGCTCTTATAAGGCTGTCCTCTATCCTGATCTTGTCAAAATGTTCTACTGCAACCTGAGGATTGAGGGTCTGGAACTCCATTCTGATGTTAGCGATCAGCACATTGTGATCACTCCTCAGGACTGGGTTCACTTCTTTGATTTAGAATCTGCTGGCCGTAACAACGAAGACTGTGAAGAGCTTGTCCAGATGGTTCGACAAAATTAGAGCCATTGAAGATGTTCTTAGACCTGGTTGGCATTACCTCCGACTCAAAAGGGAGTCAAAGGGGGCATGATGAAGAGCCAGACAAAGCTCTTACATTATGCTTATGCCCACATCCTAGCTCCTAGAGGTGGGAACTACGCCTACCGAGTGAAGATGATGTGTTTATGCTTTGTGGATCCTGAAGAAAGGATACCAGATAAACTGGCCCGTCTTCATTATGAAGCACATGATGAGAGCTAAGGGAAAAGAACGCTCTGAGTTACCCTATGGTGTGATCATAACTGCCTTCCTAGGCAAGTATCCTCAGATTGTGGAGACTGAGCGCAAAACTCATCTGACCCATCATAATGTGTTTGGTTCCTATACGCTGAACATAATGAAGATGATAAAGACGATGAAGGCCGGGTATTCCCGCTGAAGTTGACGATGATGAGGACGACCCACCGATCCTCCGCTTCTGCCGCCCCGCCCCATCAGCCCCCGTTGTTTCGCCGCCGCCGCCCATGCTCCTGCTGCTGGTTTAGTCACTCTGGATCAAGTCATGGCCACCTTACAGGCCAACCGTGCTTATATGGAGGATAACCGAGCTTATCTAGAGCACACCTTCTCTGTCCTGTTTGATAGGCTTGACGGTGTTGAGCGTGAGCAAGCTGCCTTGCGTGCCTTGCTATCTTCAAGGGGTTCTGATTCCCCTCCTCCTCCTCCTCCAGATGCCTATTTCTAGGCTTTGTTCTTGTTTGGATTTTTTTCTTGTATTGGCTGGTTAGCTTTTGTTTCTTAATTGTATATTTATGTTGGCAAATTTATTAATAAAATCAGTCTCTTTGTTTCTCTTTGTGCCTCCTTTTATGCATTACATATCTATTATATCTTTTTGATTATGCCAAAGGGGGAGAAAAATATAACTATGAGAAAAGACAGGTTAAAATAACTAATATTGGATTCCAACATTAAGGGGGAGCTACGCACGCACATATTGAATATGAATGTAAGTCTCTTACCTTGTGAATTCCAATTATTCTTGTACTGATGCTTTTCTCTATGATAGTTTGTCATCATCAAAAAGGGGGAGAATGTGTTTACTACGCAACAATGAAGATGTATTTTGATGATAACAAACATGAGGATGATGAGAAGACCAAGTCGAAGTGTTTCAAGATTAGTCTTAGGACTTAGGATCTATCATGTATGGAGCTGTCAACTAGATATCTCAATGGTTAAAAGATCTAAAATAATCTGCTTCTTAAATTAAACTAAGTTTTAAAGTAGCACTTGAAAGATCAAATGGTTTAGAAACTAAAAATAAGCATTTCGAAGCATTTAAGAAAGGTTTTTGAACTATTTTTAACTGAGGTATTCGAATACCTCTTTATGGTATTCGAATAACCTGATTCGTGACTTATACTTTCTGCTGTGCCAAAACAGAGGCATTCGAATACCCCATATGGTATTCGAATACCCTAGTTTCAGAATGAACCTTTTAAATGAGGCATTCGAATACCCCATATGGTATTCGAATACCCTGATTTCGAAACATGCTTTTTTTTGAGGTATTCGAATACCCTTAACTGGTATTCGAATAACCCCAACTTAATCAGTTTTTTAACAAAGCTTTTGACAGAGGTATTCGAATACCTCCTGCAGGTATTCGAATAACCCACGGGAATCAGTTTCTGATTTTTGAATTCATACGAGAATCAAAACCATTTAATACCATTTTAATGCTCCCAACGGCCATTTTCTTCTACGAGCTCTATAAATAGAGGCCTGGGACACCTCTGATGAACCCCCGGACATTCTGATTATTTCTTGCTTTGTTAAAAACGAGTTTACATTATTTTCTCTCTTTCTCTGTGCTCTTAACATTGAATCTTTGAGATATCGTGAGGAACAACTTTTTTAGTGCTTCAATTTGTAATTATTTACTCTGAGTGAGAGTTTCTCTTCTTCATCTATTTCTCTAATATATTGTATTGAGGGTGAGGTATCCCTCAGGATTGTATAAGGGTGAGGTATCCCTGATTGATTGAGGCTTGAGCACAAGGGTAGAGTTTCCCGTGTGTGAAAAGTGCTCTATTGTGTAAAGGTTGCAAGCACTGTTTTAAGCTTGTCTTGAATAGTAAAAATCTCGAATCGTGTTTCTGGGACTGGACGTAGTAGCCACAAGTGGTTGGTGGTCGAATCAGATAAATACCACTGTTTTTCTTCCCTTATTCTCTTTATTTTATGCACTTTATTTATTGATTCCTGCAATTTAATTATTAATTGTTCTGCCTTTTCTCATCTCTTCCACGTCCTTTAATATTTAAATTCAGCAAAGTTTATTTGTTTAAGGCTTTTGCAAAAGTTTTTGTTACTCAATTCACCCCCCTCTTGAATACTGGAAGCCACTTGGTAACACAACATTTTATGCAGCAAATTATAGGTTTATGTAGCAAATGACCAACTTATGCAGCAAATTTATGACTTTATGTAGCAAAAATGACAAAATTATGACAGATTATGAAGCAAAGTTATGTAGCAAGAGTTTATATGTATGATTGATCCAATATGCCAAGTTCACTTCTTATATAGAAGAATGCTTCTTTTGCCAAGGGCTTAGTAAAGATATCAGCAAGTTGCTTAGTGGTTTCAATAAATTCAAGCATGCAATCACCTTTTTGAACATGATCCCTTATGATATGGTGTCTTATTTCTATATGTTTTGTTCTTGAGTACAAAATGAGAATTTTAGACGAGTTGATTGTACTAGTGTTATCACACCTTATAGGAATGTGATCGAGCTTAAGACCATAGTCTAGGAGTTGTTGCTTCATCCAAAAGATTTGAGCAGAACAACTCCTAACTGCAACATATTTAGATTCAGCTGTGGATATTGCCACATTATTTTATTTCTTGCTATGCCAAGAAACTATAGAGCTTCTAAGCAAGTGGTATGTCCCACTAGTGCTCTTCCTATCCATTCTACATCCAGCAAAATTAAAATCAGAATAACCCACTAGGCTACATGAGGCACCCGTAGGGTACCACAAACCCATTTATGAAATGTCTATTAGATA
Organism: Ormosia emarginata; assembly: GCA_029884605.1. Classification (NCBI taxonomy): domain Eukaryota; kingdom Viridiplantae; phylum Streptophyta; class Magnoliopsida; order Fabales; family Fabaceae; genus Ormosia; species Ormosia emarginata. The sequence goes on along the minus strand of JAQQTP010000056.1, from coordinate 3,322,084 downwards.
TTTCATAATTCTTTTTACAGCACTTAGATGTGATTCTTTAGGATTTGCTTGAAATCTAGCGCGCATACATCATTTCATAAAAGGTTTGAGTTATAAAACATGAGTTTTAAAATTTCTTTTCGCGGAAACATAAACTTATTGAAATTTATAAGTGATACTGAAAAATAGATTTAAATTAATTAATATACATTACTGACACCACATAATATTTAACAATTATTTAGGAAACATAAAATTTATAAACTCAATTTTAAACAGTAGCTGTAACATCCTCCCTAGGGTATCACATGTCCGACTTCCGACTCATAATCTGAAAATGTTTTCATAAAAGGTTTGAGTTAAAAAGATGGGTTTAAAAAAAATTTCTTTCTTGTTGAAATATAAACTTACTGAAATTCATATGTATATATCCCCATATATTGAAACAGTTCATATACAATATTGACACCAATTAATATTTAACAACTTAAAGAGAAATATAAAACTAACAAACTCTTTTTTTTTAACATTTGAAACCCCATGACGGGTCCCTTAATAGCATAGTACAACACTAACGTTAAAACTTAACATACTTATTCTCTTGTATCCATCTTGTTGCATCATACATCTCATTCTACATCCTGTTCTTTGTCAACATGGCATCCTTCGAGTCCCGAATGTCCACTCATTATTGTTGTCACCCATCTCGGAGTATTCATTGCCCGTTATGTCTAAGACAACTCATTCTTTCTACTTGTTAAATTTTAACAATACCCTTGACGTATTCACAAAGAAAATAACATAACAAAGAGGTGAGATCACCTACACCAATACCAATATGGCAGTACAGAGATAACACAAGCAGCAATATCATACAGGGATATCATATCAAACTTCCAATAATATATTCAATATTAATCAACTATCATCATCAAATCATTTATTAGTTTGATTATCATAAACAACCAATTACAATAATGTTCTAATTATCATTATCATCATCCAAGTATTCAAAACAATTGTCATAACCAATATCTCTCAATTAATATATCATGCAGATATAAAATGTTCAGATTATGCATGTACACAAGACTCGATTTCCTACTCCATGGAGCTAAAACTCAGGTCGGAGAAAATGATCGAAAAGACTCACTCCCCACGTGCCTCGGTTCACGTGCTTTAATTCTCAATTCAATTTTTGCACATCTAGCACATACACGACGGTCTTTATCGATCTTGATTAAGAATAGTGTCTCGGTCCGGATCATCGGTGTGTTGCAGACGGTCTAACCTACGGGAAGAAGCGCGACCAACCACCCGTGTAGGCAACCCGCACCCGATGCCCCCAAGGTCAACAAGTGACCTACACTACGCATATCGCACCCACTCAAGAGGTGTGTTTCTCCTAGAGCAATCACCATATCCACGCCTCATCGAACCATTCCAATGCATGTATAATGCACCAAATCCAATCATTGACAAATATGTCATTTTCTCACAAGAAAGGATGGACATTGGTTCAACAAGCCATCTTGTACTTTCAACATCGAAAATCATGTTATCACGTTTTCATACTTGTAAAACACTTTTACCGTATTTTCCAATCGCGTAACATTTCATTACATTTTCACAATCCAAAACTTTTCTCGTTATGTTTTCACAATACCATAACACTTCTTTTATATTTTCACAATACGTAACACTTTTGTTACGTTTTTAAAATTCAAAATGTTTTTATTACGTTTTTACAATACCGTAACACTAATGAAGATTGTTACGTTTACAAAATTTCGTAACATTTATTCCCGTTTTCAAAATGTTGTAACTCTTCAGGACGCACTTTTAAATCACGTACTAATTTTTAACGCTTTTTTCAATCGCGTAAAAACATACGTTTCTCAAATCGCATAGTATTTTTCTACTTTGTTTCAAAATTGCGTAACTTAAAAAAATCATTCTTTTACGCCACGTAAATCATTTTCTATCATTCTCAAAATATTTAAAATACTTTCCAAATCTCATAACAATTTTCTATCATTTTCACAATCACGTAAAAATATTCTCAGGATTCAAATCACGTAGTGATTTTTCAACAATATTTCATCGCGTAAAATATTTAAACGCTTTCCAAATCGTGTAGAAATATTTAAACATTTTTCAAATCGCGTAGAAATATTTTATTGTATTTCAAATTGTTTTTAAGATACATAAAATATTTTTCAACATTTTTCAATCACATAAAATATTCCTTAATATACCAAACATTATTTTGGACTTAAATAAATCAATATCATTTTTACATTGTTCAAAATTGCGTAGCTTAAAAAAATCACGTTTTTAAGATCGTAAATAATTTTTTGGCACAATTTCATTAATAAAATATTTCTTGACCTTTAAATATTCCTTTTTAACTTTTCTCAAAATAATATAACTTTATACTTCATTTAATATATTTTCTTACTTAAGAAAATAAGTTTTCTGATTCTTTACTTAAGAAATTCTTTTCAAAATATAATTCACAAAATCACTTTTCCATTGATATAAATCAACGTTTCAAAACTTAACATTTTCTAACGTATCTCAAAACTTGAAAATAAGATATAAGTTAGTAAATTTTCAAAACACCATTATATTCTCCATTTTTCCCAAATCATTTCCAAACACAACCTTCTTCAAAATAAATTGAAGTTCGAAAACATTTTGTTTACAAAAAACTTGATTTTCTTGATAAACGCCTGATTCCCTTTCCAAAATCCTTGTATTAAATCCAGATTACGTTTACTTTGAAATTCATTTTGTTCGTAAAAATCAAGGTATTACAAGCCTTCAAAAACGTGACATGACTATTGAAATCATCAAAACATTTTTTTCTTTTAAATCAATATGGTTTTACACAAACAAAACCATTAAAGCCATCAATACTTTTCCTTTTAAATTGATATGATTTTACACAAACAAAATCATTAGAATTTTGTTTTCAAAAATACCAATGGTTATAAAACCAAACCCATTTGTTCAAATTCATTTTTACTTTCTTTACAAATTCTTTTTCACTTTCTTTGCAAATCCTTAAAATTAACGTTTGCGTTTCATTCAAAACTCATGTTTAGAAAAACACTTAGGATCTTTTTACACAAAATAAATCAATAAAAATTCCTCCAAAAATCATATTCTTGTTCTCTTGAAAAACAAATCCTTTGTTTATTTTCCATACTCTTCAAATCATCTATTTTCATCTTTCATGAAAATATTAATTTGTGAACACTCTTTTTGAGGTGCCTTGTTCGAAATCCACCATGTTCTAAGTACTCAAAAAAATCAATTCTTTTGTTCTTGAAAATTTTCAACATGAACCCTAATTAAGGTATCAAAACCGTATCCTTGGCTATTGGAGCCAAAAATCAATTTCCTTTCCACCATCAAGTCATGGCATATACATATATATTTCATCATAAATAATATAAGCATACCATTAAAGCCATAAAAGTATGTATAGCATATCAAGCATATCATCAAAGCTATAAAATCATGCAAAGCATATCAAGCATAGAAAATTAATCAAAGCTCATAACACCCACAAATTAATTACATGACCATGGATATGAATCCTCACATGGATTCCACATCCATCAATTAAAATACCATCTCTCACCACCATGCTTGGTTGGTGAGATGGATCTCCCTCTTACCTCTTGAAGATCCTCAAAAACTTCTTGATTTGCTTCTTTTTCCAAGTCCTTCATCACCAAGAGCTTCTCAAATTCAAAACAAAATACATAAAAATTAGTATACTAAGCTTGATTAAGAAAACCATGGATCAAACATGGTTTAGATCATAAAAAAGAAGAGAAGAAATGAAGTCTTCTTACACTTCACCATAAATACCTCATAACTTTGATCTTGAAGAAAGTCCATGAAGATGAATGATTTAGAGAAAATCTCCAACATGAAAGTTGCTTAGAATATCATGTAGATTCAAGATCTATGGTTGGATGAAATTAAAAGAGCTTGGATGGTGATTTTAGGTAGAATGACCGAATGGTGTATTTTGAAGAACAAAGATGAAATTTTTGATTTTTGATAGAAACTTGAAGCTTGAATTTGAAGATCAAGATGAATGATTTTGGAAAAACTCATAACTAGAGATGTTCTTAGAATGATGTAAGGATTCAAGAAATAAGGTTGGATGAAATTTTTGAGTGATGGAAGGTAAATGATGGTGCCATGGCCGTGAGCTTAGAGAAGGAGAAGGAGAGAATTTTTTTCTAAGTGTTTTAAGTTTTTGAAATGATCACAAATGACCAAGAATGAGTGATGATAGTAATGAAACACTTTCCTATAGTCTAAAGTCTTCAATTATGGTCTTCCAATGCTTCTAAATTCAGACCAAAACCGTAGCCCCCCTCCAAGCTTCTTCAAAAATTCAATAATAATGAAACATTGATCAAGACATCCAACAATTAAAGCATCATTTAATGGATTGAAATTTGTTTTTCTTTGTCTTCAATAAGCCAAAAACCGTCCCCTCCTTGCTTTCTTCTTCCATGTAAATTGATCAATAATGATCAATAATATTGCAATATTATAAGTTTATGTAGCAAATGACATAAAACAATTAATCAATGCATTGAAATTTATTTTTTTTCTTTGTCTCCAAAAGCATGCAAAACCGTGATCTCCTCCATGCATGCATTAAATCATGTTATCTTTTCTAACCATTATTTAAATTAATTCTAGCCATTGATAAATTCATGGTTAAGATTTTGGTAAACTTTTAATTTTAGAAGAAATCTTCTTTTGGATTTTTAGTTTAAATTCTAACCATTAGATGTTTCCAAAATTAATGGTTAAGATTGCAATCAACTTTTAATCAAGGGTCCCTTATGATATGGAAGTCTTATTTCCATATTGATTAATTCTTCATCCAATGGTACAAAATGAGAATTTTAGACTTTTAAGATTAAATCTCCACCCTGATTTAATCAAATCTGGTTATAAATGGAATGTTGTCGAAGACCACTACACCTTTGATTATATCTATGGTTGATATCAAAGCCTTCCTAACAAGCCTATTCTCACACCATTGATTAAATCAATGGTTATTATCCAAGGCTTTATTAAGTTTGTTTTTCTTAACCTTTGATTAAATCAATGGTTAATATTCAAACTAGAGAATTCTCATCCAAGTGGTATAAATCAAGTCAAGCCTCTTTGTTGACTCACAAAGATAATATTTATTCTTGTACACCTATAAATAATATTTTTACTTCGTATTTTTATCATCCAATAATTAAATACGAGATAAAAATACAAGATAAGAAAATTTTCTAAAACTGTCTCCATTCGTTTAGTAAGATCCCCTGTCTCCGTCTAAATATTTCAAATTTTTCTACATGCGTAAAAATTTTTTTACTTTTGGGACCCACTTGGCCCACATATAGCCACCGTCTACCTGGCCCACATCAGGAAAAATTTTAAAATCATCCATAAAATCACAAAAATTATAAAATACACTTTATCAAATCGACACGTAAAATAATTACTAAATGGTAAAAATTAAATTACGAAAGTTTTCCCTGCCCAAAAATTTTTATTTTCCCGACACGGAGTAAATCACTCAAAACGATCAAATAATATTTAATCAAATTAATTTTACATCGCTTCGAAAATCATAAAATTTAAATTAACTCAAAATTACATAAGGGATTGAAATTTTGGGGTGTTACAGTAGCAAACCTCATGATGGGTCCTACTTAATAACACGATAAAACACTAACGAGAAAAAAACTCAACATACTTATTCCATCTTGTATCTATCTTGATCTGTTCCTCCTCAAAACTGCACACCATCAAATCCGGGATGGCCACTCCTCGATGTTGTCACCGAACTCAGAATATTTGCCTCTAGTCAAGTCTAAGAAACTCGTTCCATCTACTATATAATTTTTAACAATATAGCACAACAAAACAATACGGCAAAGAGGTGAGATCCCCTTTCATTAATACCAGTACGGTAGCAAAGAATGATACGAATGACAAAGTCATTCCATACACACAAATATCATAATTATTCATGTTATCAATTCATCACAATTCTAGTAAACATATATCTCAGTTAAATCACCAGCACCAATTTCATCATAACAAATATCCTCAATATGTAAAATGATGATATCACACCATATGAACATTGTAACACCCACCGTAGGGTGCCACATTTATGTTACTTAATTATCAAATTACCCCCAAGTTCACATATTGTGATGTTATAACAAAAATACCAATTGTAAATTTTTTTCTTTCTTCTTTGATAACGATAAAATAAACTTAGCGGAAAATAAAAATATAACACATCATCACACATAATTTACATTATGTGCATTACAAACATACTGTCAGGATTATTTATAAATAGACCAAGTCTCAAAAGTATTTAAACATAATTTAAAACTCACACACTGCCCAAGTCTTACTAAATAGTAGAACCCTCAGATGGGTCCTCCTCCGATTCCTCAGCAGGAAGGAATCCAACACGATGCGAAGCCCTTCGAACAAGTGTCCGAGCGGACGACACAATACTAATTTCTGTTGGGACATAAACTCTAGTATCCCAATGCTGCCTGATGGACAGCGAAAATTTAACATGTACATATATAGTTACAGAGAAGAACGGGTCTCTACGAAACTCTCTGCTCATAATGACCATCAAGTTTCCCTCATAAATTAGTCCCCTCTTAATGGGACTAGTCCTCCTTGCTCCAGCTCTACCATGGAACTGTAATCTCACGTAACCGAAGAAACTTGACTGGGATTCCATCCGATCAAAACTCAGCTTCCTCCACAGGAGCCTACTCTTCTTCACCCTCTGGTTCAGTGCCTTGCTCAATGTCTTTACCAAAAATAAATACAGTACAAAATAATATACAAAGAGGTGAGATCACCTACGCCAATACCAACATGGTAGCACAAAGATATACAAACAGCATGCCATACAGATATATTATACCATCAATATTATTTATCATAACAGATAGAATAAATAATAATTACCATCATGCCATTAACATTATTATCATCATACAATAATCACAATAATGCCATCACATTATTATCATCATCATCATCCAAGTATATCTCAACAGAACAATTGTCGTAGTCAATATTCCTCAATTAATATCTCATACAGATATAAATGCTCATATTCATGCATGCGCACATAGACTCAATTTCCTACTCCATGGAGCTAGTACTCAGTTCGGAGAAATTGATCAGAAAGATCTGTCTGTACCAACATGCCTCAGACTAAGTGCCACATTTCTCATATGTGTTTGCACATCTCGCATATACACGACAGTCTTTACTAGATCTCGATTAAGAATAGTGTCTCGGTCAGGATCATCGGTGCGTTGCATCGGTCAAACTTACGGAAAGAAGAGCTACCAACCGCCCATGTAAGCAACCCATACCCCGATGCCCCCAAGGTCAACAAGTGACATACACTACGCATATCACACATACTCAAGAGGTGTACGTCTCTCCTAGGCAAATAGCCTCATACAGTCCATCAGACCTTTCCAATGCATGTTCAATGCACCAATGCCAGTCATAGGCAAAATTCATATACAGTGTTCATACACTAGTTCATGCATATAAAATGCACCAATGCCAATCATTAGGAAAAATTCATCATTTTCTCATATAGTGTCAATACACTATTTCAACAGTAACCCTACTATTTATTTAATGGCGAAATCATATTATTGCGTTTTTATAGTTGTGAAACACTTTTGTCGCATTTTCACAATCGCACAACATTTTCTATTACGTTTTCAAAATTTTGCAATGTTCTGTTGTATTTTCAAATCGCGTAGTGATTTTTCATCGTTTTCTAAATCACATAGTGATTTTTCAACGTTTTCATCAATTACGTAAAAATATTCCACCATTTTTAAAATTGCGTAGCAATTTTTCAACAATATCTCAAAAGCGTAAAATATTTAAACGCTTCTCAAATTGCGTAGAAATATTTCAACATTTTTTTTTCAAATCGCGTGGAAATATTTAAACGTTTTTCAAATCGCGTAGCTTAAAAATCACATTTTTAAGTTACGTAAATCATTTTTCACCATTTTTCAACTTCATAAAATATTTCTCAATGTTCAAAAATTTAATTTCAACCTTTTTCAAAATAATATGACTCCTCACATTATTTTTCACATTTTCTTACTCAAGAAAATCCTTTTTCGCAATTTATTTCATAAATTCACCATTCCATTGAATCAAATCAATGTTTAAAATTTACTAACGCTCTCCAAAACCCAAAGGATGAGTTACACGTTAGAAAAATCCCAAGTCACCAATGTATTTTTTATAATTCCAAATTAATTCTGAAAATCAATCCTCTTTAAAATAAATTGAGGTTCAAACATTTTCAACCTCTCTTTTCTATTCACATATGAAAATTCCATTTCTCAAGTGACAAAATACTCTGATTCCCTTTCCAAATTCCTTGTATTAAATCAGGTTATATTTTCACTTTGAAAATTACTTTGTTTCATAAAATCAAGGCATTACAAGCCTTCAAAACTGTGGACATGGCCATTAAAACCATTCTTGTATTTTTCCTTCTAAATCAACTAAGTTCCATTCTTGGTTTTTACACAAACAAAACCATTAAAACTCCTCACCAAAATTGTGAGCTCCATTTCCTTGAAAACAAACCATTTGTTTATTTTTCTAGTTGTTCTAAACATCAATTTTTACTATTCATGAAAATATTAATTTGTGAACACCTATTTTGAGGTGTTGAGGTCGAAATACTCATGGTCTTTGAAACCAAAATTTGTTTTTCTTTCCAACAATTTTTATAGCATACATATATATATTCAACATATATATCACAAGCATGCCATAATCAAAGCAATAAATCATGCAAATCATACCAAGCATAGGCAAATAATCAAAGCACATAAACACCCACAAATTATCACATGACCATGGATATGAATCCTCACATGGATTCACCATCCATCAAATATAAAACCATCTCTCACCACCATACTTGGTTGGTGAAATGGATCTCCCTCTTACCTCTAGAAGAACCACAAAAAGCTCCTTGCTTTGTATTTTGAACAAGATCTCCACCAACAAAAGTCTCTTAAACATAAAACAAATACAAAGAAATTAGTATATTAAGCTTGAATAAGAGGAACCATGGATCAAACATGGTTTAGAACATGAAAAAGAATAGAAGAAATGAAGTTTTCCATAACTTCACCTTAAGAACCCTAGAACTTGCTCTTGGAAAAACTCCTTGAAGATGAAAGATTTAGAACATGGTGTAAACTACAAAGTGTCTTAGAATAAAGTGTAGATTTAAGAAATATGGTTGTTTGAAATTAAAGAGTGGTGGAAGGTGGTGCATGGTGTCTTGGCCGAAACCTTGCTTGGAGAGAATGGAGAGAAAATTTTTGCTAAGTTTTGCTTTAGGAAAGTTCATGAATGATGAAGAATGATCAACAATGACCAAAGGTGATCAATTATGGTCTTCAAATGTTGCTTTAGCTTCTAATGCAGCACCAAAAATCGTCCCCCCTCCATGCACTCTTCAAAATGCAACAAACCTCCTAGCCACCATTTTAGGCAATCTTAACCATTGATTAGATCAATGGCTAGGATTGATATAGGTTTTAGGTTTAGGCTTTAGATAGAAGACTTAATTGAGGCCATTGGATCTTTCCTCCTTGAAATCCTAGCCATTAGATGTATCTCCAAAATGAAGGGTCAAGATTACTCCTTCAAACTTTACATCGAAGGGCTATAAATGGTCCTAGCCACTTTATAAGACTAAATCTCAACCATTGATTAAATCAAGATCAAGTCTCCACCGTTGATTACATCAATGGTGGATATCCAAGCCACTAATGTTGACTTCATAGTACAATATTTATTTTTATATCTGCTATTACCCTTCGAATAATATTTTTACTATATTTTTATCACCCGATAATTAAATACAGTGCAAAATACCGTAAAAGAAAACTTCTAAAACTGTTTCCGGATTCAGGTTTAGTAAGATTCCCCGTCTCCGTCTCAACAGTATGAATTTCTATGGCTACAGAAAATTTTTTACCTTCTGGACCCACGCGGGACCCACATACGACCTCCCTGGGCCCACAGACGGCCCACGGATAATGCTAAAATAATCCGAGTAATATAAAAATTTCACAATCACACACAAAATCTCAAAAATTAGAAAATTCACAAATATCAAATCAGATTATGTAAAATAATTAAGACTTTTCAGTAATAATTAAATTACGTAAGATTTTCCTCAGCCCGAAAATTATTATTTTCCTGACACAGAGTAAATCACACAAAATGATCAAATGTACTGACGAAATATTCAAAATAATTTTACAGTACACAGAAATCACTAAACAAGAACATTCATTTAACCACAAAATTATCACAAATATTTAGGAAGTTTGGGGTGTTACAATACTCCCCCTCTAAAAAGAAGTTTCGTCCTCGAAACTTGATAAACTTGATTTTACATCCTCAGAATAAATACGGATATTGTTCCTTGATCTTTTCTTCCAGTTCCCATATAATTTCACCACTTACATCGTTCCAAACAATTTTAACCAATGAAATTTCCTTACCTCGAAGTTGCTTCATCCTTCGATCCTCAATCTTAACTGGAAACGTTTCATAGGTTAAGTTTTCCTTCAGTTGTACTGTGTCTGGCTCGATAACATGAGTGGGATCAGAAATATATTTCCGTAATTGTGATACGTGAAATACATTGTGAAGATTTGATAACAATGGTGGTAATGCAATCAGATAAGCTACCGGACCTACCCGACGTAAAATCTGATATGGCCCGATAAACTTTGGAGTGAGCTTCTTGGACTTAAGCACTTGTCCAACTCCAGTCATAGGTGTCACTTGCAGAAATACATGGTCACCTTCTTCAAACTCAAGCGATTTTCTCCTTTTATCAGCATAGCTCTTTTGCCGAGTTTGAGTCATTCTCATCTTGTCTTGTATCATCTTCACTTTCTCAGTTGTCTGTTGAACAATCTCCGGTCCTAATACAACACTTTCACCATCCTGATACTAACACAACGGTGTTCTGCATCGTCTCCCATATAATACCTCATAGGGTACCATCCCTATGCTCGAATGAAAACTGTTGTTGTATGTGAACTCTATCAATGGTAAGAACTTATTCCAACCTCCACTTTGTTCTAGAACACATGCTCTCAACAAGTCTTCTAATGATTGAATCATTCTTTCTGACTAACCATCAGTCTGTGGATGGTAAGCAGAACTCAAACGTAGCTTTGTTCCCATTACTTCTTACAAACTATTCCAAAATCTCGATGTAAACCTTGGATCTCGATCCGAAATAATACTGTATGGTAAACCATGAAGTCTAACAATTTCACTGATGTACACTTGGGCCAACTTCTCCATTGAGTACTTAATATTAATTGGCAAAAAGTGCGCCGACTTAGTAAGCCGATCAATAATTACCCAAATAGAATCATAACCCTTCCGAGTCCTTGGTAGTCCTGTCACAAAATCCATTGCTATGTCATCCCATTTCCACTTTGGAATAGGCAAAGGTTGCAATATTCCCGAAGGCCTTTGATGTTCCACCTTAGCTTTCTGACAGACTAAATAGGATGATACATACTCAGCGACATCCTTCTTCATTCCTTGCCACCAATATAATTGTTTTAAATCCTGGTACATTTTTGTGGCTGCTGGATGCATACTCAACTTACTCCTGTGAGCTTCATCCAAAATCAATTTCCTAAGTTCTGGATCATTAGGCTCACAAACTCTTCCTTTAAACTTCAAAATTTCATTAGCACCTTCGCTAAATTCCAACACCGCTCCTTGGCTCTTTGCTTCTTTTGCTTCTTGCAAATACTGGTCATTGTTCTATCCTTCTCATATTCTATCCATCAAATCATTTGAAATGATGATCATGTGTAAACACATTCTTCTTAGCGTAAGTTTCACGGACAAATGCATATCTCGAAATTCTTCTATCAGTTCTTTTTCCTTAATCATCATAACAGAAGTACTAAGCATTTTCCTACTCAAAGCATCTGCTACGACATTTGCCTTTCCAGGATGATATTGCAACTGAAAGTCAAAATCTTTCAGAAACTCTAGTCAGCGTCTTTGCTTCATGTTCAACTCTTTCTGGTCAAATAGATACTTCAAACTTTTATGATCATTAAAAACAGTGAACGTTGCTCCATAGAGAAAATGTCTCTGTAACACCCCAAAAAGTATTTGTTTGATTATGAATCATCATTTTATAATATTCTTGATTTTTAGGAATTTTTATGGAATTTTCCGGATACGTTGAATATTTTAATATACTCTTCGTTTTACGTGCACATGGAGTAGAGACCTGCATATGTCAGTGTAACGCTCCGAAAATCATTTATTTATCATAAATAGTCATTTTTTAATATTTTTGATTTATGTGAATTCTTTCATAATTTTTTGGAAACGATGAATATTTTAATATATTTTTTGTTTTGCATGCACACTGAGCAGACCCGGGAAGATGCAATATTTTCCCTGTGGCTGGTAAACTCTAAATTGTGGACATGTCGACGGGGGATCTTACTAAACCCGAGGTTGCACACAATTTACGAGGTTTACGTTTTTCAGGATTTTACCCGATAAATGAAGTCGTAGTACCATAAAATCATCCGATGAACAATAAAATATTATTTTCATCATCTGTGACTCTTCTACACTGGGGAAAAAATGATACTGACAGAGTAAATATTCATCTGTGTTAGTGTGCCTAATTAGGAGACAACTTTACTTTCACTTTATCGTGAAACGTGCGAAACTTCCCTTGCAAGCTTGGAGGAAGCTTCTAGGAAATTTCCTTCCCTCTTTCCCAATGCAAGAGACCATCTCCCTCCTCTCTCTCCTCACTCACAGCTGGTGCACTATTTTGGGGGAGAAATATTTTGATTTTCACTTAATTAATTATATCACATTACTTTCAAAATGAAAACCTAAAAGCATCTTCACTTTTCCTATGCACCTTCTCTCTCTACCTTCACCTTTCTTCTTCCTTTTGAATTTTCTCCTCCTTCTCTCTAGAAGCTCCACGGCCAGCAGCCCTCCATGGCCATATCCATCACAAAAATTTCATCCAACCCTATTTTCTTAATCCTCTCTACCTCCTAAACACTTCTCTTGCTTGTGGCTCTTTGAAAATCCACCATTTTCACCATTTTCTTCAAGCTTCAAGCTTAGGGTTTTTGGGTAAGTTTCTTGATTCTTCACTTCTCTTTTCTCATTTTCGTTTTTATGGTCTTCGTGGTGACCAACCATGCTTTATTTTTCAAGCATTGGTGCTATTTTGATGAAGTTGAAATTTTAGGGTTCTTGGTAGTGCCCAATCTGAAAATTGCAAGAAGTTTCTTGAAGGCTTCTCTTGTTTTCTTCACTTTGGTAAGAGAAAGATACTCCTCCTCAACCTCTATTAGCATTTAGAAACCTTGTTTGTGGTTGATTGTGAGAAAACCCTAATGAGGGTTATTCTTTGATTGCATGATTAGTATGTTTACATGTTGTTTTCACTTGGTTTATGTTATTGGATTGATTGTTGATGTATATTGGTATATTGGAATGGATTGGAAGACATGAAATGGAAGGAAATGATGTAGGATTTTCTATAGGGTAGCCACGGTTTTGGGGCTCAAAATTTGGGTTCTTTGGGAACAATTGTAACAAGTGAAAGACTTAATTAATCAAGTGTGTAATAGGCAATTAATGGAATGGAAAAATTGGGAACTAAATTCCCTAGGGAGGCCACGGCCTCTAGGGCCTTTTTGGGGCTTAAGTATGCAATTTTGGTAACCTTGGAACTTAGATAATCAAATGATTAAATCATAGGTAATAGTTTAGAAAATTAGCAAATTGGAAGAATTAGATATACTTTGAGATTCATAAATTTTAAAGAACCAAGAACGAAACTTGTCATAAAACTTTAGGTAATTTTACAAGGGCAAGAATAAGAGAGTGTGAGACTTTGAGATCTTAGAATAACCTTCTAAGTGTATGAGAATAAATTACATTAGAAAATTTTACTAATTATGAGAATTCAAGTAGAGACAAACTTTGTAAGAAAGACTAATTTTAAGTAGGAATTCATAATAGACCTTAAAAATGTATTACTCTATTTAATTTCAATATTATGGTATTGTGGGTCCATGTGAGTGACCAATGACGTGTTGAGGCTCTCTTTGGCCAATTGCGGCATATTGTGAAATAGTATGTAACGATAATCATACATGTTCATGCATAGAGTCTTTATGCATTGTGAAGGTACTTTGGACTGTTGTTAAAGCCAAGTTGCCTAGGAGATTGAACACACCTTAGTGCGGGTGTGAGTAGACTAGTGTAAGTCGTTGTATGACCTTGGGGACGTCGGGGTGCGGGTTCCTTATAATGGGCGGTTGGTAGCTCTCCTGCCCGTGGGGTAGACCGATGCAAACGCACCGACGATCCGGACTGAGACACTGTCCTATATCGTGATCTAGCGTAGACTGTCTGCACAATGCCTAGATGTGCATATGAAAAACTATTGAGTTATAACACTTTGGCCTTGGCAGTCGAGTTGCAGACGTGTCTCCTAATCTTTCTCTCCGACTGTTTGTGTCTAGGTCCATGGAGTAAGAATTTGGGTACTGTGTGCACATGCATTATGAGATATCATATCATCTGATAATTAGTACCGTATGTGGAGTTAATCTGTCTATTTACTATTATGATGAATGACTGCCTGGAACTGTTTATCTGCTTACCTGTTTATTGTTGTACTTACTGTCTGTCATTATTATTATTATTATTGTTCTCAAAATGCTATCTGGGCGTGATGCGCCGTTTTGTTTCTTGCTGCTATAATTGGTAATGATGGTAGGATGTCTTACCTCCTTTCTGTATTTCTGTTATCTGCCACCTATATGTATATTTTGTCCATCGAAGCCGACGACAAGGAGGTTGGAGCTTCCGATTTCCCCAGTGTCTGGCCTTATCACGACTAACATCTACTGTGGAGCATGGAGGCACGCATGCGTGGATTTCTGGGTGATGTGCGTCTGACCTTCCTTGGGGGCCAGAATGCTGGCACATTAACCTGAGTTCCGACCGCTGTGTCTACCTTGGAGACGTATCGATTTCTTTGGCCTGGAGATGTCATGAGATGCCGATCTTTACCTACTGCATTAGCCTGCGTTTGGAGTTTTATCTGCCCATCCGGGAGATGTGGGGTGACCGCTACTACACCCCGCAGGAGGATTCTTTTGATTCCACAGCTCGGGCTCCGGCCCGTGGCTCTCTGGTTCCTATGGAGGTTTCTTCGGATGAGGAAGACCCCGCGGAGGATCCTGAAGAGGATCCTGACACGATTCCTCCTCATCTGAGGGACTGACATTACTGGTAGCTACTGATGGCTGCCAGTGTTTTATTTTGGGGGCCTGATGTTTTATTTTGACGGGTTGTATATTCTGATATCTTGGGGATGTATATGTATGATCCTTTGGGCAGGTATAGTTTTTGCTTTTTGGAATTCCAGGCTTGTATCTAAAACACATTTGATATCTATATATATATATATGCATGTTGTTCAGATGTAAGTTTTGCTCTCTGTCTTACTCTT
The DNA here is from genome assembly GCA_029884605.1 of Ormosia emarginata. Taxonomy (NCBI): domain Eukaryota; kingdom Viridiplantae; phylum Streptophyta; class Magnoliopsida; order Fabales; family Fabaceae; genus Ormosia; species Ormosia emarginata. The sequence goes on along the minus strand of JAQQTP010000056.1, from coordinate 3,306,393 downwards.
TATTGTTATTTACATTTCGTTACAACATTTTGTTGATTAACAAAAAAAAAATATACCGTTATTTTACTTATGTACTAATGAATCGGACAAATTAATCTTAACTATAATGAACTGGGTCTTAATTTCATAAATTTTATTTTCTGCATTTTTATCTGACAATGTGACGTTCCCTCCCAAAAAGGGGCGTTACATTTTATAACATCCCGGGATTACCTGCAGGATTGATAAGTGTCTCCACAAACTAACACGAGTCCTTTCAGCGTGTTTTGTCCTCACTCACACGCATCCTAGGAAACTTCCCAGGAGGTCACCCATCCCACAATTGCTCTAGGTCAAGCACGCTTAACCATGGAGTTCTTATGTTTTAGGCTCCTGAAAATAAGTTGCAACTTCTTTTTGGGAGCCTAGAACATAAGAACTCCATGGTTAAGCGTGCTTGACCTGGAGCAATTGTGGGATGGGTGACCTCCTGGGAAGTTTCCTAGGATGCATGTGAGTGAGGACAAAGCACGCTGAAAAGACTCGTGTTGGTTTATGGAGACACTTATCAATCCTGTAGGCAGTCCCGAGATGTTACAGTCTCCACACTTTCAACGCAAACACCACAGCTGCCAACTCCAAGTCATGAGTCGGATAATTCTTCTCATGGTTTTTCAACTGCCTTGAAGCATAAGCCACCACCTTACAGTTCTGCATAAGTACACAACCCAATCCTTGATATGAAGCATCACAATATACATCGAAAGGTTAGGTCGGATCAGGTAGAATCAATACTGGTGAAGTAGTCAATCATCTTTTCAATTCTTGAAAACTTTCTTCACATGCATCAGTCCACACGAACAGTTGATTCTTCCATATAAGTTGGGTAAGAGGTCCTACTATCTTCGAAAACCCCTCAATGAATCATCTATAATAACCAGCTAATTCGACAAAACTACGGATTTCTATTACAGTCGTTGGTCTTTCCCATTCCAAAACTGTCTCCACCTTTGAAAAATCAACTTCAATTCCTTCCTTTGTTATAACGTGTCCCAATAATTTAACTTCGCTTAACCAAAATTCACATTTGGACAACTTGATATACAACTTATTCTCCTTCAAAATCTGGAGAACCACTCTGAGATGTTCAGCATGTTCCTCCTGACTTCAAGAATAAATCAAAATGTCATCTATAAAGACAACAACAAACTTATCCAAGTACGAACAAAAAATTCTATTCATAAAGTCCATGAATATGGCAGGTGCATTCGTCACACCAAACGGCATCACTAGATATTCATAATGCCCATAACGAGTCTGAAATGCAGTCTTGGGAATATCATCCACTTTCACACGAATCTGGTGATATCCAGATCGTAAATCAATCTTGAAAAATATTGCGGCTCCTCGTAATTGATCTATCAGATCATCGATTCTTGGAAGTGGATATTTATTCTTAATCGTAACCTTGTTCGATTGTCGGTAGTCTACACATAGACGAGAAGTTCCATCCTTCTTCTTTACCAACAATACTGGAGCTCCCCATGGTGACACACTAGGTCTCACAAATTGTTTCTCCAATAAATCCTCTAGTTGTTTCTTAAGCTCTGCCAATTCTACTGGCGACATCCGATAGGGCGCAATAGATATAGGTCCAGCTCCAGGTATTAAATCAATAGAAAACTTAATTTCTCTTTCTGGCGGTAGTCCAGGTATATCTTCAGGAAATACTTCTGGAAATTCATTAACCACGAAAATATCCTTTAAGACATCTTCACATTGAACCTCCAAAGAAGACAACAATAGATACCCATGATCTCCTTCCTTAAGACAAGCTTCTACTTGAGTTGCCATTAGGAATCTAGGATCTTTAGCCTCAGGAAATACTAACGTCTTATTCGAACAATCAATTAGGATATGGTTAGATGATAACCAATCCATTCCTAAGATTACATTAATCTTGGAAAGAGGCAAACATATCAAATCCATATGAAAGATTCTATCCCTAACACATACAGGGCAATTCAAACATACTTTCGTAGTAATCACAGGCTTATCAGTAGGAATAGCAACACTCAAATCATATGGCAATGTAGTCACAGTCAAACCCAAATGCTCCACACAATCACATGCAATAAAATAATGTGTTGCTCCCGAATCATAGAGTACGGTTAAAGGATTACCTTCAATAGCACACTCCTCCATGATTAAGTCCTCAGATTTCACGGCTTCTTCCCCGCTCATAGTATACACTTGACCACTCGCCTGTGGCCTTGCAGTACGAACATTTCCTACATAAGGTTCCCTCTTTATCTGATCACAATCCCTGGATAAATGTCTAGGTTTCCCACATCTAAAACAAATAAGTCCTTTATGCTGATAATCCTTGGTCAGATGGTCCTTCCCACACTTGAAACATTTATACGTAGGAGTTCCAGCTTGACTTGCCTTACTGCCACCAGAACTTCCTCCCACAAATTGTTGCCGGTTCTGATTTCCTGCCGATTTCACATATGGTTTTTGTTGAAAACGGTTTCCTCCACTACTCTTTCCTCTCTGGAACCTTGTAGGTCCAAAGTTCTTGTTTCACGCCGCCCGTTGAAGATCAATCTCCTCAACCTTACGGCACTTGTCCAACAATTCTGGAAACTGCTCAATTCCCAGGGTTGCTACATCTTGCTTAATGTCAAGCTTTAATCCTTCCTCAAATTTTCTACACTTCCAATCTTCATCTGGATGCATCTGGAAATACCTCGAAAACTTAGATAAGCTTTCGAACTTTGCCGCATACTCAGTTACAGACATCAGTCCTTGCCTCAGACTAAGAAATTCCATCTCCTTAGCATGACGCGCACTTGCTGGAAAATACTTTGCTAGAAACTTTTGCCTAAAGAGCTGCCATGTCACAACTCTTCCTTCAGCTTCTAACAATCTTTGGGCTCCTGCCCACCAGTTTTCACCATCTTCGACTAACATAAAAGTCGCAAAAGTCAGCTTGTGTTCATCAGTACAATTCATACCTTCAAATATTTTCTCTAATTCCTGGATCCACAATTCAGCTTTCTCCGGGTCAAATTCTCCCCGAAACTTCGATGGATTATTCTTACGGAATTCAGACAAACTGTGAGCATCCTCTGTTGCTCTTTGGTTTTGTTGTGCAACGACATCAGCCATCCGTTGCATCGCTGCTACAGCTGCAGCCTTGTTTTGGTTGTCATTACTAGCATTTTCCATTCCTGTTCTAGTATTGACACGTCCTCATCCTCTTCCAGCCATTACTTTTCTCTACTTAAACTGGACAGCACAAAGAAAGCAAGGTCAATCTTCGAACAATATTGTTTCTTTTCAGAAAATAATGACAGAGAATCACACAACATAAACAAGACAGACCTAACCACAAACCCAAAAAACTCTAACTTGGGCTCTGAAACCAACTAATGTAACACCCACCGTAGGGTGCCACATTTATGTTACTTAATTACTAAATTACCCCCAAGTTCACATATTGTGATGTTATAACAAAAATACGAGTTGTAAATTTTTTTCTTTTTTCTTTGATAACGATAAAATAAACTTAGCGGAAAATAAAAATATAATATATCATCACACATAATTTACATTATGTACATTACAAACGTACTGTCAGGATTATTTATATACAGACCAAGTCTCAAAAGTATTTAAACATAATTTAAAACTCACACATTGCCCAAGTCTTACTAAACAGCAAAACCCTCAGATGGATCCTCCTCTGATTCCTCAGCAGGAAGGAATCCAGCACGACGCGAAGCCCTTCGAACAGGTGTCCGAGCGGACGACACAATACTAATTTCTGTTGGGACATAATATCTAGTATCCCAATGCTGCCTGATGGACAGCGAAAATTCAACATGTACATATATAGTTACAGAGAAGAATGGGTCTCTACGAAACTCCCTGCTCATAATGACCGTCAGGTTTCCCTCATAAATTAGTCCCCTCTCATTGGGACTAGTCCTCCTTGCTCCAGCTCCACCATGGAACTGTAATCTCACGTAACCGAAGAAACTTGACTGGGATGTCATCCGATCAAAACTCAGCTTCCTCCACAGGAGCCTGCTCTTCTTCACCCTCTGGTTCAGTGCCTTGCTCAACGTCTTTACCAAAAATAAATACAGTACAAAATAATATACAAAGAGGTGAGATCACCTACGCCATTACCAACATGGTAGCACAGAGATAATACAAACAGCATACCATACAGATATATCATACCATCAACATTATTTATCATAACAGATAAAATAAATAATAATTACCATCATGCCATTAACATTATTATCATCATACAATAATCACAATAATGCCATCACATTATTATCATCATCATCATCCAAGTATTTCTCAATAGAATAATTGTCGTAGTCAATATTCCTCAATTAATATCTCATACAGATATAAATGCTCATATTCATGCATGCACACATAGACTCAATTTCCTACTCCATGGAGCTAATACTCAGTTCGGAGAAATTGATCAGAAAGATCTGTCTGTACCAACATGCCTCAGACCAAGTGCCACATTTCTCATATGTGTTTGCACATCTCGCATATACACGACAGTCTTTACTAGATCTCGATTAAGAATAGTGTCTCGGTTAGGATCATCGGTGCGTTGCATCGGTCAAACTTACGGAAAGAAGAGCTACCAACCACCCATGTAAGCAACCCGCACCCCGATGCCCCCAAGGTCAACAAGTGACATACACTATGCATATCACACATACTCAAGAGGTGTACGTCTCTCCTAGGCAAATAGCCTCATACAGTCCATCGGACCTTTCCAATGCATGTTCAATGCACCAATGCCAGTCATAAGAAAAATTCATATACAGTATTCATACACTAGTTCATGCATATAAAATGCACCAATGCCAATCATTAGGCAAAATTCATCATTTTCTCATATAGTGTCAATACACTATTTCAACAGTAACCCTACTGTTTATTTAATGGTGAAATCATATTATCGCGCTTTTATATAGTCGTGAAACGCTTTTGTCGCGTTTTCACAATTGTGTAATGTTTTCTATTACGTTTTCAAAATTTTGCAACGTTTCTGTTGCGTTTTCAAATCGCGTAGCGATTTTTCATCATTTTCTAAATCACATAGTGATTTTTCAATGTTTTCATCAATTACGTAAAAATATTCCACCATTTTTAAAATCGCGTAGCGATTTTTCAACAATATCTCAAAAGCGTAAAATATTTAAACGTTTCTCAAATTGCGTAGAAATATTTCAACATTTTTTTTCAAATCGCGTGGAAATATTTAAACATTTTTCAAATCGCGTAGCTTAAAAATCACGTTTTTAAGTTACATAAATCATTTTTCACCATTTTTCAACTTCATAAAATATTTCTCAACGTTCAAAAATTTAATTTCAACCTTTTTCAAAATAATATGACTCCTCACATTATTTTTCACATTTTCTTACTCAAGAAAATCCTTTTTCGTAATTTATTTCATAAATTCACCATTCCATTGAATCAAATCAATGTTTAAAATTTACTAACGCTCTCCAAAACCCAAAGGATGAGTTACACGTTAGAAAAATCCCAAGTCACCAACGTATTCTTTATAATTCCAAATTAATTCTAAAAATCAATCCTCTTTAAAATAAATTGAGGTTCAAACACTTTCAACCTCTCTTTTCCATTCACATATGAAAATTTCATTTCTCAAGTGACAAAACACTCTGATTCCCTTTCCAAATTTCTTGTATTAAATCAAGTTATATTTCCACTTTGAAAATTACTTTGTTTCATAAAATCAAGGCATTACAAGCTTTCAAAACCGTGGACATGGCCATTGAAACCATTCTTGTATTTTTCCTTCTAAATCAACTAAGTTCCATTCTTGGTTTTTACACAAACAAAACCATTAAAACTCCTCACCAAAACCGTGAGCTCCATTTCCTTGAAAACAAACCATTTGTTTATTTTTCTAGTTGTTCTAAAATCCATTTTTACTATTCATGAAAATATTAATTTGTGAACACCTATTTTGAGGTGTTGAGGCCGAAATCCTCATGGTCTTTGGAACCAAAATTTGTTTTCCTTTCCAACAATTTTTATAGCATACATATACATATTCAACATATATATCACAAGCATGCCATAATCAAAGCAATAAATCATGCAAATCATACCAAGCATAGGCAAATAATCAAAGCACATAAACACCCACAAATTATTACATGACCATGGATATGAATCCTCACATGGATTCACTATCCATCAAATATAAAACCATCTCTCACCACCATACTTGGTTGGTGAGATGGATCTCCCTCTTACCTCTTGAAGAACCACAAAAAGCTCCTTGCTTTGTATTTTGAATAAGATCTCCACCAACAAAAGTCTCTTGAACATAAAACAAACACAAAGAAATTAATATATTAAGCTTGAATAAGAGGAATCATGGATCAAACGTGGTTTAGAACATGAAAAAGTAGAAAAGAAATGAAGTTTTCCATAACTTCACCTTAAGAACCCTAGAACTTGCTATTGGAAAAACTCCTTGAAGATGAAAGATTTAGAACTTGGTGTAAACTACAAAGTGTCTTAGAATAAGGTGTAGATTCAAGAAATATAATTGTTTGAAATTAAAGAGTGGTGGAAGGTGGAGTGTGGTGGAAGGTGGAGTATGGTGTCTTGGCCAAAACCTTGCTTGGAGAGAATGGAGAGAAAATTTTTGCTAAGTTTTGCTTTAGGAAAATTCATGAATGATGAAGAATGATCAGTAATGACCAAAGGCGATCAATTATGGTCTTCAAATATTGCTTTAGCTTCTAATGCAGCACCAAAAATCGTCCCCCCTCCATGCACTCTTCAAAATGCAACAAACCTCCTAGCCACCATTTTAGGCATTCTTAACCATTGATTAGATCAATGGTTAGGATTGATATAGGTTTTAGGTTTAGGCTCTAGATAGAAGACTTAATTTAGGCCATTGGATCTTTCCTCCTTGAAATCATAACTATTAGATGTATCTCCAAAATGAAGGGTCAAGATTACTACTTCAAACTTTATATCCAAGGGCTATAAATGGTCCTAACCACTTTATAAGACTAAATCTCAACTGTTGATTAAATCAAGATCAAGTCTCCACCGTTGATTACATCAAGGGTGGATATCCAAGCCACTAATGTTGACTTTGCAGTACAATATTTTTTTTTGTATCTGCTATTATCCTTCGAAACAATAAGATTCCCCGTCTAAAACACAGTAAATGAAAATTTCTAAAACTGTTTTCGGATTCAGGTTTAGTAAGATTCCCCGTCTCCATCTCAACAGTATGAATTTTTCTGTCTATAGAAAAATTTTTACCTTTTTGGACCCACGCGGGGTCCACATACGACCTCCCTGGGCCCACAGACGGCCCACGGATAACACTAAAATAATCTAAGTAATATAAAAATTTCATAATATCACACAAAATCACAAAAAATAGAAAATTCACAAATATCAAATCAGATTACGTAAAATAATTAAGACTTTTCAGTAATAATTAAATTACGTAAGATTTTCCCCGGCCCGAAAAATTATTATTTTCCTGATACAGAGTAAATCACACAAAACGATTAAATGTACTGACAAAATATTCAAAAAAATTTAACAGTACACAGAAATCACTAAACAGTAGAATTCTGTTAACTGTCAAAATTACTGTCAAATATTTAGGAAGTTTGGGGTATTACAAACATTTATCATGCCACAACAATATGTGTACTGACTATGTGTATGCATACTAGACTAATTTTTCCCACTCCATGGAGGTTTTCACAATTTCGAGATGAATGCTCTGGTTAATTATCAGCCTTAGCCCATGACAATCTCCAGTCTTCGAAAAGAATCAAGTTCTTTTCGGGTATCGTCAATGCGTTGCAATGGACTGCATCGCCAAGTGGCACATGGTACTTGCCAACTGTCCACTGGTCGACCGTCACGCCTCGATGCCCCCAAGATCCATCATAGATCTCACTTTTCAATTCTCATTCTCTCTTCAACCATAAGGGTCATAATAGCTATCAGCTATATTCCATTCAATGCACGAATACCTCAATGCAAGTTCTTTTCAATGCACGAATACCTCAATGCAAGTTCTGTTCAATTTCATCATATGCCTCAATACATATCTTAATTTCATCATTGAAAGGATTCCCAAATGAGATTAGAACAACCGCCCATACAATTGTCTAATATCATAAGATCAATGGATATTATATAACCGCTCATACAATTACATAATATCATCGATATATCCGAGTCCAGTACATCAGTTCTTATAGTATTTTTGCTGTATTTTCAATCGCGTATCATTTTTAACGCATTTTCTCAATCGCGTAACACTTTTGTTACGTTTTCAAATCTCATAACCATTTTTCAATGTTTTCTCAATCGCGTAACTTAAAAATCATATTTTTAAGTCGCGTAAATCATTTTTCAACTATGTAATTTCTCAATATTCCAAACATTGTTTTGGATTTTCAAAACTCAATAGCATTTCCAACTTCATTTTCCACATTTTCTTCACTGAAAAATCCTCTACGTAATATTTTTCATTACTTCCCCAAAATCAATATTTCCTTCAAATCAATTATTTCAACTTAAAATTTCCTAACGCGCCTCAAAACCCAACGGCTGAGCTATACGTTAGTAAACTTCAAGTCACCAATTTATTTCTCTTTATAAACTTATTCTACCAATTTCATAGTTTCCAAAAATAATTCTCACTTACCTCAAAAATCTCAAAATTCATTACCTTAAATCCTTTGCAAATAATCATCGAAGATTACTCTTAAAATCGTTCTTCTTTGAACTAATTTATCAATACTTTGCATATTAGCCGAAAATCACAAATAACTTCTTTATAAAATCTTTGTTCCTTTTCATGTCCACTTTCTTTGCAAATCCTTAAGATCATCAACTTAATACCCTTTTTATCTAAAATTCATGATTAGTAAAATACTTAGAATCTTTTGCTCCCAAAATAACTTTGAGGTCTTGTGCTTCCATGGTTCTTTGGAACCAAAACAATTTTCCTTTCCACATAATTATCATCATATCACATACTTCAAATCGATAAGCATACTATAAAAATTCATGCATCATAAACACATACTCAAACATATTATCAAAGCAATAAACATATTAATCATCAAACATTCATAAATATGGAAAGCTCTTAAACAAACAAGTGAAATAATCCTTATGGAATTTTCACCTCACACACATCCATTCCTCACCACTAACATATGGTTGATGAGGGTAATCTCCCTCTTACCTCTTGGAGAAACCTCCAAAGGTCCTTGCTTTGCTTCTCGTACAAGTCCTCCACCACCAAGAGTTTCTTAAAAATCAAAGTAAACACACATAATTAATATCTAAGGCTTGAAAAAGAAAATCATGGATCAAAACATGGTTTAGAACTTTAAATATAAGATTTAGAAAAGAATGTCAAGAACTTCACCCTTTATCCTTCAAACTTAGATCTTAGGAAAAGTACTTGAAGATGGATGATTTGGAGAAAGTCTCTAACATGAAAGTTCCTTAGAATTGTATGGAGATTCAAGATCTAAGGTTGTTTAGAATTATAAAAACTTGGAGAGTGGATTTAGAGGGTTAGGCCATGAGCTTCTCTAGAGAGGAAAGGTTAGAGTTTTTGTGTGTAGTTTTTGGCTTTGAGATAACTCCTTGAAGATGGATGATTTTAATCAAAGCTTCAACTACAAAGATGCTTGGATTGATGTAAAGATTCAAGAAATGATGTTGGTAAGAATTATAGAAGAGTGGAGGGTGGTGCAAGGTGGTTTGGCCATGGGACTTAGAAGAGAAAATGAGAGAAAATTTTGTGAAGCTTTGGCTTAGTAAATAATAAAGAAGAGTAATAAAAATGAAATGAAAACTTTCCTATAGCATTTTAGTCTTCAAAACCGTGACCTCCCCCCCTTGTACACTAAAGAATTGTCTAAATACATTAGCCACCATTTTAGACATCAATAGCCATTGATAAAATCAATAGTTGATCTTTGGTAGAAGCTTCCAAGTGATAGGATTAAATCTAAGCCATTAGATCTCTCCTCCTTGAAATCCTAGCCATTAGATGCATCTTAAAATTTGGAGGGTCAAGATCTTCTCTACATACTTTCTATCCAATGGTCACAAACGGTCCTAGCCACTTTGTGAGACCAATCTCCACCATAGATTAAATCAAGGGTGGATATCCTAAACTTTCTTATTAAGCTTGTCTTTACAACTATTGATTAGATCAATGGTGAACATCCAAAGCTTCCTAACTAAGTTTACTCTCACACCATTGATTAAATCAATGGTGATCATCTAAGGCTTCTTCATTAAGTTTGTTTCTCAACCGTTGATTAGATCAATGGTTGATGTTCAAAACTTCTCCACTAAGTCTTTTCATCCAAGGGTGCAAATCAAAGTCAAGCCCTCTTTGTTGACTAGCATTTTCATTAGTTGGGTGGTTACTAACTTGTTTCCTATTGGTTGTCACTTTTGTTGACCAATTTCTATTGGTTACTCTTGAAAAGTCTTTGCCACAAATATTGACTTAATCTTATTAGTTGATCTTATTTCTATAACTCTTTTATTGGTTCATCAAAGATGATTACTTCTAATTGGTTCATCAAATGAAGACTAGAGTCTAATTGGTTTATCAAAGAAGACTAAATTCCTATTGGTTCAATATATAACCATCAAATTTGACTAATTCTTATTGGTTCATTTCAAGAGACTAGTTTTCTATTGGCTTAGAGAATTCAAGCCAATATCGTTGACTTTTTCAAAACTTAGCAAGCAACTACGCTCTCCTATTGGTTCGTCATAAAGGTTGTCATGATTAATTTCTAAGATATTTTGGTTTATGGATAACTATCAATTAGATATTTTTGGAAACTATTATCAAATGGACAATAGTTACAAAAATTATTACACAGTGGACAGAACATACTGCTTAAAAACCAGTGTCTACTGCCCAATGGATAATATTTCTATCCAGTGGGTAATAATTTTGCCCAATGGACAGCAACAATAAAATAAATCTTCTGTAAATGAAAATTTCAAAAACTATTTCCGGTTTCGGGTTTAGTAAGTTGCCCTGGCCCCGCATAAATAGTCTAGAATTTTTTGGCCAAAAATAAAATTTTATTTTTTTTCGGACCCGTCCCAAGCCCACATACAGCTCGAGAATACTATTAAAATAATTCAAAATATAAAAACACATAAGAATTCACAAAAAATCATAATAATTATAAAATTCATGAAAATCAAATCTGATTGGTAAAAATCACTAGGGATTGATAGAAATAAATAAAATACGAAGGCTCATATACAGCCTCAAAAATAATATTAAAATAATCAAAAACGTAAAAATTCTCAAAATTCCTAAAAATCACAACAATTATAAAATTCACAGAAGTCGAGTCGGATTATTAAAAATAATTAAGAATTACCCGAAATAAATAAAATATGAATATTTGGGGTGTTACAGAACGAAATAAGTATGTTGAGTTTTCTCGTTAAGACCAGTCATGGGATTTGCTAATGTTTCTTTTGAGTCTGTAAGTTTTATGTTTACTGAATATTTGTTAAATATTATGTGGTGTCTGTTATATGAGTCTTAATCAATTTAATATGTTTTTTTTAAAATATTACCTACAACTTTGGTAAATTTATATTTTCAGCAAGAAAGAAGTTTTAACCCGTATTTTAAATAATCAAATATTTTTATAATCTAATTTAGTCTTTTTTTGTTAAGTCGAAAAATGTGGCACCCGAAGGAGGGTGTTACAGAGGACAATAACTGGGTTGACTCGGTTTGACATTAAGGGGCTATGACAGTCATTATTTTGCCTTGAGACGTGTGGAACAGAGGGCATCTAACTTGGGTGGAAGAATAGTAGTTGGGGTTGTGTGTTTTTGTGATGGCAAGGAGAGGAACTTAGTTGTCAATGGTGGTGCTTTTGTTTGAATATGTTTGGAGTGAAATTTTAAGGGTGGATGATAGTAGTTCTGCAACCCTAAAATTTGGGAAAGAAGATGAATTTGGAGAAGAAAATGACATGTTTATGTTAAGCTAAAACCTTATTTAAGTCCCTCACGTTTTATAAAAGTTTCAATTTGGTCCAAAAATAGACACATGAGATCCATATCAAGTAGAAAACGGTCGCATAGGATCCACGTCTGCCTTTGTCATTAGCAATTATGATGGTATTAAGTGGAAAGACGACATTGAAACAAAAAAGTAATGTTTAGGATGTAAATAGAACAAAAAATCGTTTGGGACCAAATTGAAACTTTCGTAAAATGTGAAGAACGTAAATAAGGTTTTAACCTTAAATAATAAACGTTTTTATTTTTATTACTCACATCCTTTTTCTTGCCATAGATAGTTGACTGGCACCTTCCATTCACGTCGTGTTTATTTGAGTGTAATTTATTTTTGGATATAGAGAAGTTTAAGAGTAAGGGATGTTACCTTCTTTTAATGTCACGATATTCCTATAAACTTCAATAAGAATTTATACTGATACTCACATATCATCTACTAAACGAGATTGTTGGTAAGAAAATGTGTGTTTGGATTAGCTGTAAAAAAAATTTTTGTTAAACAATTATATATATAACCGATTTTTAAGAAAATGAATCATGAAAAAATTAATTTATGTTTAGATATGTTAATTCATAAGTACTTAAGTCAAAGAGTTTTGTTTGAAATGTATAAAAAGAATCACTTTTATGCATTAAATTACTAAAAGGATATAATGATTGCAAATTTTATTTGACTGAGGATAAAAAGTTAATTACATCTCAAAAGCTTTTGAAATAATTTAAAGGCAAAAATCAAAATGCTCAAATTTGAACTTATGAAAAATGAAAAAAAAAAAGAAGAAAAAAGCTATTATAATGCCTTGAAACCTGTAACACCCCAAATTTCCTATCTCTTAAACAGTAATTTTGACAGTTAACAGAATTTTACTATTTGGTAATTTCTGGATACTGTAAAATTATTTTGTTTATTCCGTCAGCGTATTTGATCGTTTTGAGTGATTTACTCCGTGTCAGGAAAATAAAAATTTTTGGGCCAGAGAAAATTTTACGTAATTTAATTTTTACCGTTAGGTAATTATTTTACGTAATCTGATTTGATATTTGTGTGTTTTCTAATATTTGTGATTTTTGTGGATGATTATGAAATTTTTTACTGTTTGTGGGTCCAGGGGTGTATGTGGCCCAGGTGGCCATACATGGGCCCAGGTGGTTCCCGCAAAGCAAAAATTTTTCTACGCATAGAAAAATTTGTACTGTTTAGATGGAGACAGGGGATCTTACTAAACCTGAATCTAGAAATAGATTTAGAAAATTTTATTGTACTGTGTTTTGTACTGTATTTATATATCGGGCGATAAAAATACAGTAAATATATTCTTTCGTGGGGTTTTAGCATATAAAAATAAATATTATATTACTTAAGTTAACATTGGTGGTTTGGATATCCACCATTGATTTAATTAATGATGGAGACTTGATCTTGATTTAATCAACAGTGGAGATTTGATCTTTAAAGTGAATAAGATCATTTATAACCGTTAGATGGAGATTAAATCAAGGGTAGAGATTTAGTTTTATATAATGGCTATGACCATTTACAACCATTGGATTTAGAATTAATCAAGGGTGGAGATTTGGTCTTGTAAAGTAACAAGGACCATTTATGACTATTGGATGAAGATTTAATCAATGGTGAAGATTTAGTCTTAAAAAGTAGCAAAGACTAATTATGACCCTTGGATTAAAAGTTTGAAGGAGCAATCTTGACCCTTAATTTTGGAGACACATCTAATGGCTAGAATTTAAAGGAGAAAGATCCAATGACCTAGATTAAGTCTTCTAAATCAAAAGTCTACCTAAATCCTAACTATTGAATTAATCAATGGCTAGAAATGCTCTAGATGGTGGCTAATAATGATGACAAATAATTAAATGCACAAGGAAAAGCATGCATGGAAGGGGATGGTTTTGGATTGTTTAGGAGACAAAGAAACAAAACTTTATGACCATTATTACATGTCATGGTCAATGGTGTATCATTATTGATCATTATTGATCAATTTGCACTCAAGGAGAATGCATTGGAAGGGGGGCTACGGTTTTGGTGGCTTAAGTGAGTAACAAAGTTAAAGACCACCATTATTACTCATTCTTGGTCTTTCTTTGTCAACTTCAAGAAGCTAAACTTAGCAAATTTTCTCTCCATTTCTCTTCTCCTCTAGGATTCGGCCATGACCCTCCAATCTACCTTCCATCACTCTTTAATTTCAACTAACCATATTTCTTGAATCCTTACCTTATTCTAAACAACTTTCATGTTGGAGATTTCCTCCAAATCATTTATCTTCATGGACTTTCTTCAAGATCAAAGTTATGGGGTATTTATGGTGAAGTGTAAGGAAACTTCATTTTCTTCTCTCTTTTTCATGATCTAAACCATGTTTGATCCATGGTTCCTCTTAATCAAGCTTAGTATACTAATTTTTGTGTATTTTGTTTTGTATTTGAGAAGCCCTTGGTGATGAAGGACTTAGAAAAAAAAGCAAAACAAAGAGTTTTTGAGGATCTTCAAGAGGTAAGAGGGAGATCCATCTCACCAACCAAGTATGGTGGTGGGAGATGGTTTTATATTTGATGGATGGTGAATCCATGTGAGGATTCATATCTATGGTCATGTAATAATTTGTGTGTATTTATGTGTTTTGATTATTTGCCTATGTTTAATATGCTTTGCATGAGTTTATGATTTTGATGGTATGCTTATACTATGCATGATGATAATATGACATGCTTTTGATATATATATATATATATATATATATATATATATATATATATATATATATATATGATGTGTATATATGTGTATGCCATGATTTGATGATGGAAGAAAATTAATTTTTGGCTCCAATAGCCAAGGAAGAGCTACGATTTTGATGCCCTTGATTAGGGTTCATGTTGAAATTTTTCAAGAACAAGGGAATTAATTTTTTTATCCCCAGAAACATGGTGAATTTCGGTTAAGACACCTCAAGATAGGTGTTCACAAAATTAATATTTTCTTGAATGATGAAAATGGATGTTTAGAAAAAGCAAGGAAAATAAATAAAGAGTTTATTTTTCAAAGAGTACATGAACACGGTTTTAGAAGGATTTTTATTGATTTATTTTGTGTAAAAAGTTTCTAAGTGTTTTACTAAACATGAGATTTAAATGAAAATAGCAATGATGATTTTAAGGATTTGCAAAGAAAGTGAAAAAGAATTTGTAAAGAAAGTGAAAATAGATTTGCAAAGAAAGTGAAAAATGGAAATGAACAAATGATTTGATTTTCAAAGACTATGAGTCTTACGTTTTTGTAAAGGATTTTTTAATAATTTTGTTTGTGTAAAACCATATCAATTTAAAAGGAAAAATATTTGATAGTTTCAATAGTCATGTCCACATTTTTTTAAAGGCTTGTAATGTCTTGATTTTTATGAAGTGATTTTCAAAGTGAAAACGTAACTTGATTTAATACAAGGAATTTGGAAAGGGAATCAGTGTGTTTTTATCACTTGAGAGAATTTTGTAAACAAAAGACAAAGAGAGGTTGAACATATTTGAACTCTAATTTATTTTGAAGAATGATTTTGGAAGTGATTTGAGAAAAATAGAGAATATAATGGTGATTTAAAAAGTTACTAACGTATAACTTATTTTTGAGTTTTGAAAGTACGTTAAAAAATGTTAAGTTTTGAAACGTTGATTTATATCAATGGAAAAGTGATTTTATGAATTATATTTTGGAAAAGGATTTCTTGAGTAAAGAAATGTGAAAAAAGATTTTCTTGAGTAAGAAAATATATTACATGAGTAGAAAATATATTACATGAAGTATAAAGTTATATTATTTTAAGAAAAGTTGAAAAAGGAATATTTGAAGGTTGAGAAATATTTTCTCAGTAATGAAATTGTGGTGAAAAAAATTATTTACGATCTTAAAAATGTAATTTTAAAGTACGTGGTTTGAAATACAAGAAAATATTTTTAAGTGTTGAAATACAAGAAATATTTCTACGCGATTTTAAATACGTTGAAATATTTCTACGTGATTTGAATTACGTTTAAATATTTTACGTAATTTGAATTACTATTGAAAAATCACTACATGATGGAAAAGTGATGAATTATTTTTACGTGATTGTGAAAATAGCAGAAAATCATTATGTGATTTGAAAAGTGTTTTTAAATATTTTAAAAATGAAAGAAAATGATTTACGCGACTTAAAAGGATGATTTTTAAGTTACGCGATTTTGAAACAGTGAAAAAATAATATGGGATTTGAGAAACGTATATTTTTACGCGATTGAGAAAACGTTAAAAAAAAATTAGTACGTGGTTTAAAAATGCAACAGAAGAGTTGCAACATTTTGAAAACGTAACAAAAATGTTACGAAATTTTGTAAACGTAACAGTAGTGTTACGGTATTGTGAAAACGTAATAAACACGTTTTGGAATTTTAAAAACGTAACAAAAGTGTTACGGTATTTTGAAAATGCAACAAGTGTTGTGGAATTGTGAAAACATAATGCGGAATGTTGCGCAATTTTGTGAAAACACGACAAAAGTGTTTTATAACTATGAAAATGTGATAATATGATTTTCGTTGAAAGTACAAGATGATTCTTCAAGAACCAAAGTGTCCATACATCGCTTGTGAGAAAATGACATATTTGTCTGTGATTGGATTTGGTGCATTATACGTGCATTGGAAAAATATGCGTTGAAGCATATGATTACATTGAACAAATGAAATTGAAAAGATTTGGCCCTTTGGGGTTGGACTTGCACTGATATATTCGTGCATTGTATAAAGTATAGCTAATAAGCTATTTTGGCCCTTGTGGTTGAAGAGGGAATGAGAATTGATAGTGAGATCTATGATGGATCTTGGGGTGCGTCAAGGCGCGGCGGTCGACCAGTGGACAGCTGGCGAGTACCCTGTGCCACTTGGCGATGCAGTCCGTTGCAACGCATTGACGATACCCGACAAGAACACGATTCTTTTCAACAACTAGAAGATTGTCTTTGGGCTAAGGCTGACAATTGACAGAGCATTCTCCTCGAAATTGTGAAAACCTCCATGGAGTTATTTTTGAAAAACTGAGTCTTTGTGCACATGCATAAATCTGAGCATTTATATCTATGTGATATATTAATTGAGGAATATTGGCTATGACAATTGTTCTGTTGAGAAATACTTGGATGATGATGATGATAATCATATTGATGGCATTATTGTGATTATTGTGTGATGATAATAATGTTAATGGCATGATAATGATAGTTGATTAATATTAAATATATTATTAGAAGTCTGGTATGATATCCCTGTATAATATTGTTGTTTGTGTTATCTCTGTGCCGCCATGTTGGTATTGGTGTAGGTGATCTCACCTCTTTGTTATGTTGTTTTGTTGTGTCTGTATTATTAAAATTATACAATAGAAGGATCGAGTTGTCTTAGACATAACGGGCGATGAATACTCTGAGATTGGTGACAACAATAAGGAGTGGACATTCAGGACTCGAAGGTGTGCAGTGTTGACAAAGGAACAGATGTCTGATGCATCAAGATGGACAGAAAAAGGAATAAGTATGTTAAAGTTTCTCGTTAGTGTTGTACTGTGCTATTAAGTAGGACCCGTCATGGGATTTGCTACTGTTAAAAAAAAAGAGTCTGTTAATTTTATATTTCTCTTTAAATTGTGAAATATTAATTGGTGTCAATATTGCATAATGAATAGTTGAAATATGATTTTCAATATTACCTAATATTTTTAGTAAATTTACATTTCAGTAAAGAAGAAATTTTGAAGCCCATATTTTCATAACTCAAACCTTTTACGAATTGATTTTCAGATTATGAGTCGGGAGTCGGAAATGTGATGCCCTAAGGAGGGTGTTACAAAACCTATGCAGCAACATTTTGTCATTACCCAAATATGTTGTGAAAAGTGGAAAAAAAGGATTTTTTAATAAAATTTTTTAGAAAATAATTTAGTATATATAAAAGAAGGATAGTTTAAATAAGAAAAGTGATACATGTGACATGGGATTCATCTTTATGTAAAAAAAACTATATTTTAATAAAATCAAGGAAATAATAATACAAAAATATATATAATAAAACAAAATAAAGGAATTGGTATCCCATTTATGAATATTGATTATGATTGACTAGAAAATATTGATATAAGATATTGGTCACCGTTTAAATTTAATAAATAAAGTCATTTAGTAAAGATTGATACCAATTGATTGAAATATCAATATTATAAAGACAATTTACATATATTAATGCATTGTTTCCCGATTTTAGAAAACAATATCACAAGAAAATCAATGTATAATTCAATTAAGATTAGAATGTTCATTTTTTTCTTTGGGAAATGCCTAGACCCACTATGTGGGCCTGGCAAAGGAGCCACCTAGTGAGGCCCCTAAATGACCTTCCTAATAGGGCTTGGGGGAGGGGATGAGAGATAAGAGAAAGGAAATTGAGATGAAGAGCATATGTAGGTATCGAACTCCGCTACTTTCTTTGCATGTCTATAGTTCTTACTAATTAAGCTACCAACACAGGACTAAAATGCTCATTGTTTGAGCTATAAATTATCCAAAGTATAATTAAAAAAATAAACAAATATAAACACAGAATTGAGAAGGAAGAGTAGTGCTAAGACTGTTTAATTTTTATACTAGCAATGATGGGGAAGGTATGCATCTTATTTTTAACATATAATATGATGCTAGCTATATAGGGGTGTTCACGGATTTGATTGGATCAATTTTGAGAGAAAAAAATCATCTGATCAAATCTAATTAGTTTTCTTATTTTATTATCCGATTGGTTTGATTCAAAATATAAATCAGTTTAGATTGGATCGATTTTTTGTTATAATTTTTTTACATAAATTTATCAAATTCATCAAAATATGAACATTCAAATTCATTAAAATATGTCAAATATAAGTCTAAACAAATTCATTTAAGTACAACAAATATAAATTTAAACTGATTCATCAAAATATAAATCTAAATTATAAATACAAGTTCAAATTAATTATTACCTAATTGAAGATAAATAATTAAGTTTAATTTAGGGAATAGTAGGAAAGTTCAAAATAAGTATAGGTTACATAAGAATTTCTTAGGTAAAATATTATTTTAAAAAATGTATATAAAATTTCGGTTTGGTTTAGATTTGATTAATTTTCAAATTTGGATAAAAAATTTGATCCAATCTAATTATTTTTTTCAATTTTTCAAAAGGCAATTTTTCAAATTTGATCCAAATTTGGAAAGTTCAAAATAAGTATAGGTCACCTTTGTGATGTTTGATTAAAAGGCAAGCTTACTAACTCTTTTGTTAAAAAAAAAAAAAGCCACTTGAATGAATGCTTTTCTCATTGTGAAAAAATACTAATTAATTAGAAAATTAATAAAAAAATTAGTGATTTGATAAAATTAAGGAATAAATGTTTTCACTTATGAAGGTTGGTCCTAATTAATTAATAGAATATAATATATTAAAAGCAAAAAATAAATGCCTCTATTAATAAAGATGGATTCCCCAATTGAATTAAAATTAATTTAGGATCTAGTTAATAACAAAATTAAATAAGAACCAAATGAACCCGGCTAGGACAATTAAGAAATTAATATCATAAAAAATATAATCATATATTAAAAAAGTTTATGATATTTTGTTGCATTATTTTTCAATTATATGGACATGAAAAATTAAGTAAAAAAACTTGGTCTTAGTCCTTACGTTCTTATACAAATATATATATCATAAGGAGGAATATAATATAATAAAATTAATTAAGGAAATATTAGAATTAAATTCCTATTAATTTTAATAATAAAAAATTTCTATTAATTTGAAATAAAATTAATTTTGAAAAGAATAGTACGAATAATTCGAAAGTCTGATAAAATCAATCCCGAATATAATATAGTAATATGATAAATCATGGAATAATAAGTGTAAAAAAATGAAAAATGAAAATACTGTTTGATTGGAAAACCAATCAAGAAAAAATGTAATTATATAATATTATTAATTTAATAAGTTCAAGGAATAAGATATATATATATATATATATATATATATATATATATATATATATATAGATATATATAAAAGAAAAATTACTTGAGTCTTAGCCTCTCTTTGTAAAAAAAAAAATACTAATAAGAAAAATAATAATAAAAATAATTTAAGATATTTTTTTCTTTATTTTTTTTCTATATATGAGATTATGTTACAATGTTTCTCAATTATATGTGATACTATTATATTGTTTCCTAATTATGTGAGATATTGACCTAAATTTAAATTTACACATAATTTGTTAGAATTGAGTTAATCTTTTTTTTTTCCCAAGAAGTTAGTTAATCATAATCATCATATCTACTAAGAGAGCCATATGTAGAAAGTTGAGGGTGGGACGAGTCGATCGTACATCTATATTTCAAACATTTGTTATTTCATCATATATTTTTATTATATTACATTTCACGTTTATTTTAATTTATACCATTTGCTTTCTTTTTCATCACAAATGAGTTGAACTATAAAAGTCAATAATTAATTAATTAATTAATTAATTAATTAATTAATTAAATTAATAAAAATAAGATTTTACTAGCCCGATATGGCTAGGGTTAAAATCTAGTTAAGTTAAAACAAACATGCTCAAATTTAGGTCTATGTTTTTTCTTTTTTTTTGGTCGTCAAATCCAAGTCTATATAATGTGGGCCAAAGAATATGTCAACTCCGAAGCCGAGGGAGTAGGCCTAGACCATTCAGAACCGTATATAAGCCCGTATTTAAGATATTCTGCAGAAGCATGGCGTGGCAAGCCCAAGTGGGACGGGTGCCTTTGCTCAATCCACTTGTTTGCACCACCCCCCGCCCCTTCCCCCCTTCCCTTGACAAAGGTGATATAAGATTGCAAAATGAGAATAAAGAGATAAGCGTATTTTCTCAAGCTTGAAATGAATTAAACTTTTTTAGCATAGTCTTATTTGCAAAGTTGATACTTTATGGCATCTTGCTGCAATGCACTGTAATGTTCAACGAGGATTTATTTACTCAATTTTTTCTTCTTTATTATATGAAACATAATAGCTTGGCTGTACTTAAAAAAAAAAACTATAATAGCTTGGAAAAGTAAAGGGGCTAGAAGCAAATTTTGTTCCCAGTCTTGTGTGTGTTTAGATTTCAGTTGATAAACTTAAGTTTAATTTAAAGTGTGTTTGTAAACTTAAATTTAGTTAAAAGTGAGTTTGCAGTAACGTAATTTATGTTTGAGAACTTTTGTTTCAAAAGTGAGTTTGACAAAATAAATATTGTTTAGATTAAAGATTAAAAACACTTTTGAAACATGATTGAAAGATAAAATACTCTCTAATAGACTTTTACCTAATGAAAAAACAAAAAATTCTTACTTTCACTCAAACTAAAGTTTGAATCTCAAATTGTGTTGAAATAGTATGGATAGAAAAACATCCAAACACCAATATTACATCCTTGGAGGAGTTGAAACACACTTTTAACAACACCAACTCCAAACCAGACATGCACTTAGTAATCATACAATGTCCACATGATTAGCATTTAGGAACCATTCGTAAGTGCGTTGTGCGTAATTGGGCTTACAAGGTTCATCAAACAAGAGGTAATGGGTTTCGGCTACTTTAGGATGAGCAGTTAGGCATATGGAGCCAAATTATTTCCTATTCATGTCTGTGACTTAAAAGAATTAAATGAATTGGAAAAACTTCAATCATCTCATAAACATTGTGAAAGTATTCTAGTTGTGAAATTTTGCTTGCTCAGTCTAATCTTTTGCGATATGTGAGTTGAGCAAGTCAACTAATTTTTGAAAAAAAGATGAAATAAATATAATCTACCGCTATTTATTAAATTATAATACGTTTATTTGAGAATTACATAATTTTATATTCTATTCTTCTTTAAAGAATGATATGAGTTAATCTTAACATTTTATTATTTTAAATTTTAAATTTAAATTCTTTAATCAAACTATGTAGATCTTCCTTCTAAATTTCAAGCATTATCTCTTTTTTAATATGTACTTTTTTATATTTAAACTGAATTTAAAAAATTCGTGCAATGCATGGAATACTTACTAATTTTGAGAAATTTTATAGTCTCAAACATAATGGTACGAGATATTTCTTATCCACGGAATTAATAGCTTGTTATTTAGACCTTTCCTTCTCCTGAGAAATATAGTCCCCAGCCGCAACTTTATATACTAAGGACCTGTTAACAGGCTGTGTCTAATCTACATCTGTATATGGTATATTATTAAATCTAAGTCATTGATTTATTCATAAAATAAATTAATAATTTAGATTAATTACAAGAAATTTGTTGAGCAAGTTTTTTTTCTTTTTCAGGTTTTCTTTCTTTTTTTAGTTTTATATTTTTTGACATACTATCATCATTACTGTCGTCAGTTGTATAAATATCAGTTTACGTTAATTGTCGATCATCACTGATACCTCTAATTTTTTTAAAAATTATATAATTTTAAAAAGAAATATAAATATTATCGCTACGGTTAAAATTTATAAAATTTTTCAATAAATACAATTATAATTTTAGGAAAATCAATCACCTCCAAATTTTTTTAGGTTGTATAATTAACATCCAAAACTGTATAAATATTATCAATTAAAATTTATAAGATTTTTCAATAAGGCTTATAGTTTTAAGAAAAAAAGGATTTGACAATAAAACAACTACTCCTAAAAGGTAGGAGCTGTTGATCAAACTGTTTCAAGAAGCAGACTTATTTATAACCAATTTCCATGAAAAAAACACATTTTATGTAAAATTGATATAATTTCTTAAGCCATTATTGAATATGATTATTATTAAGAAAAAGTTAATAATTCATTTTTTACCTATAAATTGTTGAAGAAGCAAACAAAGTTTAAAAAAATAAATAATAAGAACATTGGTATGGCGCTTTTGGGTGATGTCCAAAAGGTCCATGAGAGTGTTAGCCTAAAGTGGATAATATCATACCAATGAGGAGACATGTAGACTCCCAAAGAACTCAATTGACAGATCGGTGACGGTGGTGTCGGCCATGGCGAGTATTGGAGAAGGTGTCGGAAGTCTTCCTGACCGTGGTGATCAGTGCGCGTGTCTCGTTAGTCGGCGGTACAAGTATAAACAAGCTAAAAATACCCTGAGGCTTCCGCTAGAGGGGAATTTTGTTGAAGGCTTAAAAATACAAGGATGGCGTATCGGCTTCCGCTAGAGGATGAATCATGGTCCTTTGTTTGAGGGGAGTTTAGTGGTTTATAAGGTGAAGTTGTCCAACCGTTGGTCCATGGAGGCTTTGGGTGATGTCCAAAAGCAAATCCATGAGGGTGTTAGCCCAAAGACGGTATCGAGCCGATGGTCGGCTTGGCGAGTATGGAGTAGGCTGTTGGAATAGATCCTTGTGTCGAAAGTCTTCCGACCGTGCGTGACAAGTGGCCAACAACTGCCAAAAATACGGGGCCAGGATAATAGTTGCCTAAAAAAAAAGTAATCTATAAAAAATAAGTATGTGTTGTCTTACTATTACAAAAAAAATTAAATAAAGTATACACCTAAATGAATCATGGTCCTTTGTTTGAGGGGGGATTGTTGAAGAAGCAAACAAAGTCCCACATTGGTTAAAAACAAGAATAAGGATATGGTTTATAAGTATGAAGTTGTCCCCATTTGGGTGATGTCCAAAAGCAAATCCATGAGCATACCAATGAGGAGACATGTGGTACCTAATAACAAAGTCTTTCTCGACCGTGGTGATCGCTCTCAATTAACATCCAAAACATTGGTTAAAAACAAGAATAAGGATATGGTTTATAAGTATAGTAAGTTGTCCCCATGGTATGAGGCTGATGGGTCAACTAATGTAGAACTCAATGAATTGGATTGATGATCATTTATCTGATTAGCGGTACATGCCAGTTTTTAAGAAAGACACATAGAGGGGATATGGTATCAACAACAAATCAATGTTAGCCCAAAGTGGACTAAAACACAAATTTTTACATTGAATGTATCATTTATCTTTCAGCCATTATTATACTTTATTACTTTATTTACAATTTTTTTTAATCATTTTATGCTTTTATTTTTATTATTACCATTTATTAAACTTAGTTTTTAACTAATCTTTAAATTAGACACTTTTTTTAGTAACCTAAGAATCAGCTAATTAGTTTCTTTAGGCTTAGTGTCTTCATATTATGTTATTTTTTATAATTATTTTGCTTAATTTTCATAGAGACAAAAAAGTTGACATAAAGCTCTTATTATATATTTTATAATATAATTATACTTTTTAATATTAATCATTATTAACTCTTAATAAATTTACATACATTAGTATACAATTATATTTTTAATCATTTTATATTTACTTAATCAAAATATATATATATAATTATAAATATATATTTAATTATATACTATTTTAATTATAGTTCAAATACAATTAAAATATTGAAACATGGATCAGTCATTCGAATAGTTTAATAAGTGGTTCGATTTTTAAAATATAGATCATCTTTATTTCAAATATTATATTTTTTTTAATATATATTTTTTATATAATAAAAATTTAAATTTATTTTCTTATATTCATTATATACTTATTTTTTATTATATCAATCAAAATATATATATATAATTATAAATATATATTTAATTATATACTATTTTAATTATAGTTCAAATACAATTAAAATATTGAAACATGGATCATATTTATAGTTTAATAAGTGGTTCGATTTTTAAAATATAGATCATCTTTATTTCAAATATTCTATTTTTTTTAATATATATTTTTTATATAATAAAATTTAAATTTATTTTCTTATATTCATTATATCTATTTTATTAATCAAATTATGATATATATGTGTATAAATATTTTTTTTCTATGCATTAATATTTTTTCTCTTATTTTTTTATAAAAATATATATACATCATAATTTAATTGATGAAATAAATATAATAAATATAAAAAATAGATTTAAATTTTATTTTTTAAATTCAAGTTAAATTTTAAAAAATTAGTAAAATATACAAAATACTTACTTACTTTTAAAAAAATTTATAGTCTCAAACCATAGTACGAGATGTCTTTGTTATATCCATGGAATTCAAGGCTCGTTTGTTTTAGCCTTTGCTTCCCCTGTGAAATATGTTCCGGTCCCCAACCGCAACTTCACATACTAAGGACCACACTTTGCATTTTTATAGAAAGAAGGCTGAAGGGAAACGTTGCTACCAAAAAACAAAAGAAAGAAAGAAAGAAAGAAGACAAATGTTGTACTTGTCGTTAAATGCCCGTTACATCAGTACATCACATAAGGATCACCATGAGTGATAAAGCAGGAAAATTTCTATTACCAATAAAAAAAGAAATGAGAAATGTTTGCGATTGGTATTTATATGAATAATGTATATTGCTTTTCATGTACAACTAACCAAACTCATAAATTAAATATAAAAATACTGATCAAAACGTCCTACCAAAATGATATGTGCATTTACATAGCTCACGCCTCAGAGTTTCATAGGAGAAAAGCTTCCACACAAAACAATCAAAAAGTGAGAATTATGATGGCTAATAAATACAAGTTGTCTAACTCAGCTGCACCAAATTGGTTCTCGTTGTCCCAATGATACTATGATAGTGTTACTGTCTGACTTACTGATTACCCTGAAGTTTTATCAGAAGGAAGGAAAAGGCAGCATCTTTATTCTGCAAGAAACAAAAACAACTGTGCCTGATTTTTCATGTTTGTCACATGCTGCAAGAAGCCACATGAAAATCGTAGAAGCCAAGCTACAAGAAACAAAGAAACAAAAACACCGGTAATGAGGCTTTCCTTCTCCGTAAGTTCTTTTTTGAGGCTTGATCTATTGATATTGTAGAGTTTCTTGCCAGTTAAATTCAAACTTATTTACAACTAATATCACCGCTTGTCAATGTTGAATAACATTTTATTAAAATAAAAATATTGAATAACTTTTTTATAAAATTTTAATTTTATCAATCTAATATATAATTATTATTTATTAGGGTAAGATATCTAGATAAAAGTACCGTTTAAGATATTTATATTTTTTGAATAATCAAATTTCATAAACTAGAAAATGATATTTGACCTGACAATCTGACATCTATAGAAAGTTAGAAAAATCGTATCCACGTGGGTGGTCACGCTGCAACTTGTACTTGAATTTTGTGCTCCCAGCCAAAAAAGCCTTTCATGCAATCAAACTTCTCGCATTGGATCGTTTTAACAAAGAAAAATCATTTTTGTTTCAAAACCATTTTCAAACCATGTGAGTTGAATGCAAGTAGCTCCGTGAGATTCGAATGGTAGAGATGTGACATGAGACGCGAGAAAGTACCATCAGAAGTTGATTATTTTCCTACACATTTTATAAATGTAATTCTCAACTGACGTCTAGAAGAATCATAAAAATCTTCATTATTAGTTAGGCGAATAATTACAACTGTTACCATCAACAACAAATAAATAGCCAATCTTATAAATGATATTAAAAATAGATGTTTAGAAGTTATTAAAGTTATATAATTATAAAAATATTATAAGATACTCATAAATATTAGTACACATTTTTTTATATTTTATTATGGTAATACTTATAATTTTATATATTAGTGATCTTATAAATAAAAAGTGTAAGGCATTTGAATAAGAGGTACACGAACGAAGAAAAACTCTTTCTTTCTCTCTAGTTTCTTCTCTATTTTTTGATTTTTTTATATTTTGCTCTTTAGTTTCTTCTCTATTTCTTAAGTTATCTATGATTACTATAACATCATCTTCAATATGTTAGGCTTGTAAATAGTTACAGAAGTAGCTTAATACTTATTTAATATACCTGTTAAATTTTATAACAATCTGAGTTAATTTAGGCACTATGTTACGATTCGGAAGATGAAAAGTAACTTAAAATGACCTAAATATTAGTTTAAATGACTTAGCTAATGGAAATAGATGTGAATAATTTATTTCTAAGTCACAAATGTAGATTCTGTGATATGGTAAAAGTTTGAGAATTATTGGAGTCAATTTAGTATTTTTAGGCATATTAGTTATGTGTTTTAATGTCAGAATGACTAGTTACAAATATGAAAAATTATGTTACTAGTGAAACAACTTTTTTAATGAATCTTAGTATTTATTTTAAAGTTGTTAGATTTTAAAAAACTTAATTTAGCTAAATCTGAGTAGTTTTAGCCTATCAAAAAATATCAGTGTGATATCCCTTGGCCACAAGTTGTCCACAGTTATAGCCCTTAAAGTGGACTTCTTTTGGGTGACTTTGTTTCATCATTTCTCACCTTTCTCTCTTCTCTTCATGTCTGAAACAGAAATAGTAGCATGGGTGGAGTTTTGAGTGGTGAAAAGAGAATCAAGAAGCACAAGAAGAAGGGGAAATCTAAGGTTTGAGATTGATGATCAATCTCCATCATCAAGGCAGCATCAAGGCAGCTTGAAGGTAGGGGTTTTTGAACTCAAACTCTTATTCCTACTCATTTCTCATGTTAGGCTAATTTGAGGTTTAATATGCCAAATTGAGTCCTTGTGGTGTTTGAAGTGATTTTTTTGCTTAGATAAGTTTTAAAGAATGTTTTTGACTTGTTCATACTAAGAGTTTGGATTAGAAACTGAAAATTCTTCATTTGGACTTAAAATGCTCTAAGTGTTGATTTTAGGGGTTTGGATAAGTGATTTGGTGTTTTGATCCATTTTTTATGAAATCAATTAGTGTTTTAGGTTTCCATCATGTTAGTGAACTTGTTAGGAACTTGAAATCACCTAGAAACTATTTTGGAGAGGCCAAAATCTAGAATTTGTTCCAATGGAACCGTATCCGGCACTGTGTTTTCTATAGAATTCTGCAGAAATGCACCTCACGCCGTGGCGTGAGTGAGTCCATGTCGTGCTGTAAGTCTCAATATGTGTCTGGTACTAAAACCCGAGTGTAACGCCCCTTTTTGGGAGGGAACGTCACATTGTCAAATAAAAGAAAATGCGGAAAAGTAAAGTTTTAACATTTTAAGACTCGGTTCATTCGTTTAAGTTTAACTCGTTCAATTCTTAAATACGCGAGCAAAATAGCAGAAATATTTTTTTTGTTTTGATAATCATTCTAACCATGCGGAATATAAATGACGGTGAAGAATAAAATAGTAGACAAAATTCATCAATAACGAATAACGTGCATATATATATATATATATATATATATATATATATATATAATGATATCATTTTTACTTAGATACAAGCCTGAATTACCCAAAAACAAAACTATACTTGCCCCAAAAGATTATACAAATATGCCCCAGTGATACCAAAATATACAGCCCACACAGAAATACATCAGGCCCCAAAATAAAACACTGGTAGCCATCAGTAGCTACCAGTAAACTCAGTCTGTCAGATGAGGAGGGACCGTATCCGGGTCCTCAGCAGGATCCTCCTCTTCAGAGGAAACCTCCATGGGAACCACAGAACCACGGGCAGGAGCCCGAGCAGTAGAATCAAAGGAGTCCTCCCAAGGGGTATAGTAGCGGTCACCCCACGTCTCTCTGATGGGCAAGTAAAACTCCAGTCGCAGGCTGATGTGGCAGGTGAGGACAGGTGCCTCATGACGTCTCCAGGCTAGGGCGATCGACACATCTCCCAAGTAGATGCAGCGATCGGAGTTCAAGTTGATATGCCAACACTCCGCCCTCCGAGGAAGGTTAGACGCACATCACCAAGAAATCCGCGTATACGTGCCGCCATCATCTCAATAGAAGCTAGTCTCGTTCGGGCCAGAAGCCGGGAAACTCGGGATCTTCCGCCTCCTTACCATTGTCTTCGATCAATACAGTATACACACATATAGCAAGTAACAGAGATACAAGAAAAGAGGTAGGACATCCTACCATCATTACCAATTATAGCAGTAGAAACAGTACGGCGCCACGTGCCCAAATAGCAATTCAGAATATCATATTCAACTAATAAGTAGTAATTCCAACAATAAGCAAATAAACAATTCCAGGCAGATATTCATCTTAGTAATAACCAAAACAGTCATGGATATGAAAAAATAGATATTAACAATGACAATGTATATCATGACTCACATACATGCTTTTCCAAATTCCTACTCCATGGAGCTAGACTCAAACAGTCGGAGAGAAAGATCAGGAGACATGTCTGTAACTCGGTTGCCGAGGCTAGTGCTATCAATAATTTTTCTCGTGCACAATCATGGCATTGTACGGACATTCTATACTAGATCACGATATAGGACAGTGTCAAGTTCGGATCGTCGGTGCGTTGCATCGGTTTGCCCCACGAGCAAAGGAGCTACCAACTACCCATTGTGGAGGACCCGCACCCCGACGCTCTCAAGGTCATAACAAGACCCACACTAGTCTACTCGCACCCGTACTAAGGTGTGTTCAATCTCCTAGGCAACTTGGCCTTACAACAATCCACAAGGACATTCACAATGCATATGACACTATGTATGGACATGTATGATTCACAATTTCATACCATTACATAACATGCCACAATAGGCCAATATAAGCATCAACATATATTCCTTATCACACACATACCACAATTTCCATGTCATGGATCCAAGAATTCCATTTTCAAAATCATTTCTTCTCTATCGGTATGAATACATATTCCTATCATATTTAAGTAAGGCAAAATCCTTGAATCCAGGGTTTTTAGGTTATGTTTGAGTTACAAAGGACAAAGAGCCATAATCTCAATCATTTCCAGCTCAAAAATCTCATTTTTGGGTCTTGGTAATCGATTACATCACCTTGCTAATCGATTACCAGCCAAATAAACAGATCCTGTGTCGATTACAATCCCATTGTAATCGATTACACAATTTCCAGATCTACGGTTCGTAACTCCAAGGACCTAGTAATCGATTACACGTCGTGGTAATCGATTACCAATCGACAGAACCTCCGTGTCGATTACCCACAAGTTGTAATCGATTACGTGATTCCCGAAAGCATCATTTCGTGACATCGAGGCTTGGTAATCGATTACACCATTCTTGTAATCGATTACAAGCTAGACAGAATCTCTGTAATCGATTACACACAAGATGTAATCAATTACCAGATTTATAGAATCACGACGTAATCGATTACCACGTGTAAACTTGCAGAAAATAGAGTTCTCAGGTCCTTTAACTCAAATCAAACCAATCATTATCATATTTAACTAACAAGTTACTCAAATATACCTTCAAATCATGCATGAGGCATCAATCAATCATACAAACCCAACAAATGTACTATCATGAAGAACAACATAAAATGAGAGAACTTTATACATGGATTCAGAAATCAATGACAACACACATACAAGGTTCCTAGATGCTAAGAGAGGTTGAGGAGGAGTGTCTTCCTCTTACCTAAGTGAAGAAAAACAAAAGAAGAACACCAAGAACCTCCTTTGAATTTTCAGATTTGAGCTCCAAGAATCCTAAAAATGGTGACTTTGTTAGAATAGCATAATGGCTTGGAAAATAAGCCATGGATGGCCAACATGAAGACCATGACCACGAAAATGGAGGAGAAAGAAGAGAAGTCTTGAATCTTACCCAAAAACTCAAAGCTTGGAGCTTGGAGAAAATGTGAAAATGGTGGAATCTCTATATGCTCCAAACAAGAAGGATGTCTAGGAGAGGAAGAGAGTTAAGAGAGTGTGGTTGGAAGAAGGTTTTGTGATGAATGAGGGGGAAGAGGGCTGTCATTGTCTTTGTGGGATTTCCGGAGAAAGAGAGAGAGAAAATGTCATGAGGAAGAAGAAGAAAGAAGAAGTAAAGGAATGTTTTAGGAAATAAAATCAATTCCCCTCCCAAAATGTTGTCCAACCGTGCATGAAGGAGAGAGAGGAGGGAATGGGCTGCTTTGCATGGGGAAGGAGGAAGAGGAAAATTCCAAGAAGCTTCCTCCAAGATTTCATGAGAAGCTTCGCACGTTTCTCGATAAAATGGAAGTAAACTTGTTTCCTAATCAGCACACTAACACAGATGAATACTTACACTGTCAGTATTATTTTTCCTCCAGTGTAGAAGAGTTACTGATGATGAAAATAATATTTCATTATTCATCAGATGATTTTACAATACCGCGATTTCATTCATCGGGTAAAATCTCGTAAAACGTAAACTTCGTAAATTATGCCCGGCCTCGGGTTTAGTAAGATCTCCCGTCGACAAGTCCACAATTTAGAGTTTACCGGACACGAGAGAGACATCGCATCTTCCCGGGTCTGCACAGCGCAACACGTAAAACGAAGAATATATTAAAATATTTGACGTTTTTAGAAAATTCTGAAAGAATTCACATAAATCACAAATATTAGAAAATAACTATTGGTGGTGAAATAATTAATTTTCGGAGCGTTGCACTGACCTCAGCGATCCTCAGCTCAGTGTGCACGTAAAACGAGGAATATATTAAAATATTCGTCGTTTCCGAAAATTCTAGAAAAATTCCTAAAAAATCAAGAATAATATAAAATGATGATCTATGATTAAACAGGTATTTTTCGGAATGTTACAACACTCCCTACTAAAAGGAATTTCATCCTCGAAATTTACATACCTTAAAATAGTTCCGGATGTTGCTCCCTCATCTTGTCTTCCGGTTCCCAAGTTGCATCACCAGTCGTTTCATTCCAAATCACCTTTACCAATGAGATCTCCTTTCCTCTAAGTTGTTTTGTCCGTCGGTCCTCGATTCTCGCAGGAGGTGCCTCATAGGTCAAGTTCTCTTTTAACTGTACTGTGTCCGGTGCTATGACATGACTTGGATCAGGCAAATACTTACGAAGTTGTGACACATGGAAGACATTGTGTATGTTAGAAAGAAAAGGGGTAAGGCTATCTGGTAGGCTACTGGACCTATCGGTGAAGAATTTGGTAAGGTCCAAGAAATTTTGGAGTGAGTTTTCTAGATTTCAAAGCCCGGCCGACCCCAGTCGTGGGTGTGACTTTCAGGAATACATGCTCACCTTCCTCAAACTCAAGAGGCTTTCTCCTCTTATCTCGCATAACTCTTTTGCCGGCTCGAGCAGTTCTCATCTTTTCTTGAATCATCTTGACCTTCTCGGTTGTCTGCACGAATGATATCTCGGTCCAATTGTAAGACGCTCTCCATCTTGGTACCAACACAACGGTGTTCAACACCGTCGTCCATACTGAGAGCTTCATAGGGTGCCATCCCTATACTCGAATGATAACTTGTTGTTGTAGGTGAACTCTATCAGTGGTAGAACTTCATCCCAACATCCGTTTGTTCCATAGTACAAGCTCTAAGCAAATCTTCTAAAGATTGGATTGTCCTTTCAGATTGACCATCGGTTTGTGGATGGTACGCTGAACTCAGACGTAACTTTGTTCCCAACGATGCTTGTAAACTCTGCCAAAATTTTGAAGTAAATCTCGGATCCCTATCCGAAACAATACTCGTAGGCACACTGTGTAGCCTAACGATCTCACCAATATACAACTGGGTCAACTTCTCCAAAATGTACTTCATGTTGATCGGAAGAAAATGGATTGACTTCGTGAGTCGATCCACTATTACCCATATCGAGTCGTGTCCTTTCTTTGTCCTCGACAAACCCACAACAAAATCCATCGCAATGCTACCCCATTTCCATTCAGGAATAGATAATGGTTGTAGCAATCCCGCTGGTCTTTGATGTTCCACTTTAGCTTTTGACAAACTAAACAAGTCGATACACATCTAGTGACGTCGCTTTTCATTCCATGCCACCAGAATAATTTCTTAGATCTTGGTACATCTTAGTTATGCCTGGGTGCATACTCAGCTTGTTGGTGTGAGCATGTTCCACAATATATCGCCTAAGCTCTTGGTCACGGGGAATACAAACTCTACCTCGGAATCTCAGAATTCTATCCGTTCCTTCTTCAAATTCTGTCTCCTTGCCTTGCCTTAACAATTCTCTCACTTCTTGTAAGTATTCATCGGCTTTCTGCTTCTCCCGTATGTCATCCATTAGTTCACTTGAGATGGTGACCATATTCATACAAATCCTTCTGGGTTCCAACTTAACAAACGACCATACATCCCTAAACTGTTCTATGAGATCTCTTTCCTTGATGATCAAGGCAGAAGCACTGATAGTCTTTCGGCTCAAGGCATCAGCCACGACGTTCGCCTTGCCAGGATGGTACAATAACTGGAAATCATAGTCCTTCGGAATTCTAGCCATCTCCGCTGCCTCATATTCAGCTCTTTCGATCATACAAATATTTCAAGCTCTTATGGTCACCGAAGATGTTGAATGTTGCTCCATAGAGAAAATGTCTCCATATCTTTAGAGCAAAAACCACACCGCAAGTTCCAAATCATGTGTAGGGTAGTTCTTTTCGTGTACTCGCAATTGTCGCGAAGCATAAGCTACAACTCTTCTATGTTGCATAAGGACACATCCCAATCTTTGATACGAAGCATCACAGTACACCTCGAATGGCTCATTCGGATCAGGTAGCACTAACACCGGTGAGGTAGTTAGTCGTTTCTTCAACTCTTGAAAACTTTGCTCACAGCTATCAGTCCATTCAAAAGCTTGGTTCTTCCTTGTCAACTGAGTGAGTGGTCCAGCAATCTTGAAAAACCCTTCTATGAATCTTCGGTAGTATCCGACTAAACCCACAAAGCTACGAACTTCCGTCACTGACTTTGGTCTTTCCCATTGTAACACTGCTTCTACTTTCGACGGATCCACTGCAATCCCTTCCTTCGAGATCACATGGCCTAAAAACTTCACCTCATCAAGCCAAAACTCACATTTTGACAGCTTGGCATACAATTCCTTCTCCTTTAAAATCTGGAGAACTATGCTGAGGTGTTCAGCATGATCCTCTTGATTCTGGGAATATATCAGGATGTCGTCAATGAAGACGACAACAAACTTGTCCAAGTAAGGACGAAAGATCTTATTCATGTAGTCCATGAAGATAGCAGGTGCATTCGTAACACCAAACGACATTACAAGGTACTCATAATGACCGTATCGGGTACGAAAAGCAGTCTTTGAAAACACTGCTGCTCCCTTCAGTTGGTCCATCAAATCATCAATTCTTGGGAGTGAATACTTGTTCTTGATCGTCAGCTTGTTCAATTGCCTATAGTCCACACACAATCTTGAGGTATCGTCCTTTTTCCGAACTAACAATAGGTGCTCCCCACGGTGACACACTCGGTCTAACAAACTGTCTCTCCAAAAGCTCTTCTAGTTTGTTTCTTGAGCTCGGCCAATTCCGTTGGCGACATATGATAAGGTGCTATAGACACGGGACCAGCTCCCGGTACCAGATCAATGGCAAACTCGATCTCACGTGTCGGTGGTAAACCAGGTACTTCTTCTGGAAAAACTTCAGAGAACTCTCTCACTACCAGAATAGTGTCCAGGTCAGCCTTGCTCTCGACTTTCAAAGAAGATAGTAACATGTACCCCTGAGCTCCTTCTTTCAAGAAAGCTCGTGCTTGGTTGGCCGTCAAGTACCTAGAATTCTCATCCACATGGAAAACTATGGTTTTTCTGGAACAATCTAATAGAACATGGTTGGAAGATAACCAGTCCATCCCTAGGATTATATCTAACTGTGAAAGAGGCAAACAGATCAAATCGACAGAAAAGATTCAACCTTCAACAATTAAGGGACACTTCAAACAAACTTTGGTAGTAACTACTGGTTTATCAGTGGGGGATGAAACAGTCAATTCAAAAGGTAGTTCAGACACAGGTAAGCCAAGTCGTAGCACACAGTCATATGATATGAAAGAATGGGTTGCCCCAGAGTCATACAGTACTTTTAAAAGATTACATTCTATGGTGCCTTCTCCTTGAATCAAGTCTTCGGATTCGGAGGCTTCAGCTCCGCTCATAGTGAAAACTCGACCTCCAGCTTGCGGTTTCTTGGCTTGAGTCGCGTTGACTGAAGGTTCAGCCTTTGCTTGATTGTAGTCTCTGGACATGTGGCCCGGTTTGCCATATCTGAAGCAGATGATTCCCTTGATCGTGCAATCCCTCGTGAGATGATCTTTTCCACACTTTAGGCATCTGGACGGGTAGGTCACATTCTGCCCAGTTCAGTTCCCAGAGGAACCTCCACCAGAACTTCCACCGGTTTGCTGCTGACTTCCCGCTGGTCGGGAATAAGGCTTCTTTTGGAAGCGGTTTGAACCACTGCCTCCACCTCTTTGGGACCGTACAGGCCCAAAGCTCCTGTTTCTCGAGTCTCTAGCCTGTTCCAAGGCTTCAACTTCACAGCAAGTGTCTAACAATTCTGAGAATACCTTCATCTTCAGGGTGATCACAGCTTTCTTCACCTCATACCTCAATCCCTCGGTGAACTTCCAACACTTCCAGGCTTCATCGGTTTGGTGTTGGTAGTGTGTTGAGAACTTCTCCAGGTTCTCAAATTTAGCTGCATACTCACTGACGGTCATGTTCCCTTGTCTCAAGTTGAGGAACTCCAGCTCTTTCGCATGTCTCACATTAGCAGGAAAATACTTGTCCAAGAACTTGTTCTTGAACACATCCCATGTGATGTCAGTCCCTTCGGCTTCCAATGCTCTCTGAGCTCCGTTCCACCAATCTTCGGCGTTGCCCACAAGCATAAAGGTAGCATAATTCACCTTCTTGTCTTCGGCACAGTTCATGCCACGGAAGACTTTCTCTAGTTCTTTGATCCACAGACTAGCCCTGTCAGGATCAAATTCTCCCTTAAATTGTGGAGGGTTGTGACGACGAAACTCCGCCAAGTTCTGGGCATTGGCAGTCGCCTCGATCTGTTGAGCACTTCTCTCTTGTTGTTGAGCCGCACGCTCATTTTGTCAACGCGATGACTTCATCATCCGTTGCATTGCCTCAACAATGACCTGCAATTTCTCCACTTCTCGCCATCTTACCCTTTCTTAAATTAGGTTAGTGAAAACCACAAGGTAAGTTAGAGGAATTCATTTCAAAATACAACCACAGAGATTTCACACAGCACAAACAAGACAGACTCACACACAAGACCCAAAGAAAACATAAACCGGGGCTCGATACTAACTTAATGTAACGCCCTTTTTGGGAGGAACGTCACATTGTCAAATAAAAGAAAATGCGAAAAAGTAAAGTTTTAACATTTCAAGACCCGGTTCATTCGTTTAAGTTTAACTCGTTCAATTCTTAAATACGCGAGCAAAATAGCGAAATATTTTTTTTTTGTTTTGATAATCATTCTAACCATGCGGAATATAAATGACGGTGAAGAATAAAATAGTAGACAAAATTCTCATCCGAATAACGTGCATATAGATATTTATATTTATATATATATATATATATATATATATATATATATATATATATATATATATATATATATATATATATATAATGTACTGATATCATTTTTACTTAGATACAAGCCTGAATTACCCAAAAACAAAACTATACTTGCCCCAAAAGATTATACAAATATGCCCCAGTGATACCAAAATATACAGCCCACACAGAAATACATCAGGCCCCAAAATAAAACACTGGTAGCCATCAGTAGCTACCAGTAAACTCAGTCTGTCAGATGAGGAGGGACCGTATCCGGGTCCTCAGCAGGATCCTCCTCTTCAGAGGAAACCTCCATGGGAACCACAGAACCACGGGCAGGAGCCCGAGCAGTAGAATCAAAGGAGTCCTCCCAAGGGGTATAGTAGCGGTCACCCCACATCTCTCTGATGGGCAAGTAAAACTCCAGTCGCAGGCTGATGTGGCAGGTGAGGACAGGTGCCTCATGACGTCTCCAGGCTAGGGCGATCGACACATCTCCCAAGTAGATGCAACGATCGGAGTTCAAGTTGATATGCCAACACTCCGGCCCTCCGAGGAAGGTTAGACGCACATCACCAAGAAATCCGCGTATACGTGCCGCCATCATCTCAATAGAAGCTAGTCTCGTTCAGGCCAGAAGCCGGGAAACTCGGGATCTTCCGCCTCCTTACCATTGTCTTCGATCAATACAGTATACACACATATAGCAAGTAACAGAGATACAAGAAAAGAGGTAAGACATCCTACCATCATTACCAATTATAGCAGCTAGAAACAGTACGGCGCCACGCGCCCAAATAGCAATTCAGAATATCATATTCAACTAATAAGTAGTAATTCCAACAATAAGCAAATAAACAATTCCAGGCAGATATTCATCTTAGTAATAACCAAAACAGTCATGGATATGGAAAAATAGATATTAACAATGACAATGTATATCATGACTCACATGCATGCTTTTCCAAATTCCTACTCCATGGAGCTAGACTCAAACAGTCGGAGAGAAAGATCAGGAGACATGTCTGTAACTCGGTTGCCGAGGCTAGTGCTATCAATAATTTTTCTCGTGCACAATCATGGCATTGTACAGACATTCTATACTAGATCACGATATAGGACAGTGTCAAGTTCGGATCGTCGGTGCGTTTGCATCGGTTTGCCCCACAGGCAAAGGAGCTACCAACTACCCATTGTGGAGGACCCGCACCCCGACGCTCTCAAGGTCATAACAAGACCCACACTAGTCTACTCGCACCCGTACTAAGGTGTGTTCAATCTCCTAGGCAACTTGGCCTTACAACAGTCCACAAGGACATTCACAATGCATATGACACTATGTATGGACATGTATGATTCACAATTTCATACCATTACATAACATGCCACAATAGGCCAATATAAGCATCAACATATATTCCTTATCACACACATACCACAATTTCCATGTCATGGATCCAAGAATTCCATTTTCAAAATCATTTCTTCTCTATCGGTATGAATACATATTCCTATCATATTTAAGTAAGGCAAAATCCTTGAATCCAGGGTTTTTAGGTTATGTTTGAGTTACAAAGGACAAAGAGCCATAATCTCAATCATTTCCAGCTCAAAAATCTCATTTTTGGGTCTTGGTAATCGATTACATCACCTTGGTAATCGATTACCAGCGAAACAGAATCCCTGTAATCAATTACAATCCCATTGTAATCGATTACACAATTTCCAGATCTACGGTTCGTAACTCCAAGGACCTAGTAATCGATTACATAAATGTGGTAATCGATTACCAATCGAACAGAACCTCCGTAATCGATTACCCACAAGTTGTAATCGATTACGTGATTCTCGAAGCATCATTTCGTGACATCAGAGGCTTGGTAATCGATTACACCATTCTTGTAATCGATTACAAGCTAGACAGAATCTCTGTAATCGATTACACACAAGATGTAATCAATTACCAGATTTCTAGAATCACGACGTAATCGATTACCACGTGTAAACTTGCAGAAAATAGAGTTCTCAGGTCCTTTAACTCAAATCAAACCAATCATTATCATATTTAACTAACAAGTTACTCAAATATACCTTCAAATCATGCATGAGGCATCAATCAATCATACAAACCCAACAAATGTACTATCATGAAGAACAACATAAAATGAGAGAACTTTATACATGGATTCAGAAATCAATGACAACACACATACAAGGTTCCTAGATGCTAAGAGAGGTTGAGGAGGAGTGTCTTCCTCTTACCTAAGTGAAGAAAAACAAAAGAAGAACACCAAGAACCTCCTTTGAATTTTCGATTTTAGCTCCAAGAATCCTAAAAATGGTGACTTTGTTAGAATAGCATAATGGCTTGGAAAATAAGCCATGGATGGCCAACATGAAGACCATGACCACGAAAATGGAGGAGAAAGAAGAGAAGTCTTGAATCTTACCCAAAAACTCAAAGCTTGGAGCTTGGAGAAAATGTGAAAATGGTGGAATCTCTATATGCTCCAAACAAGAAGGATGTCTAGGAGAGGAAGAGAGTTAAGAGAGTGTGGTTGGAAGAAGGTTTTGTGATGAATGAGGGGGAAGAGGGCTGTTGTGCTGTGGGATTTCCGGAGAAAGAGAGAGGAGAAAATGTCATGAGGAAGAAGAAGAAAGAAGAAGTAAAGGAATGTTTTAGGAAATAAAATCAATTCCCCTCCCAAAATGTTGTCCAACCGTGCATGAAGGAGAGAGAGGAGGGAAATGGGCTGCTTTGCATGGGGAAGGAGGAAGAGGAAATTTCCAAGAAGCTTCCTCCAAGATTTCATGAGAAGCTTCGCACGTTTCTCGATAAAATGGAAGTAAACTTGTTTCCTAATCAGCACACTAACACAGATGAATACTTACACTGTCAGTATTATTTTTCCTCCAGTGTAGAAGAGTTACTGATGATGAAATATTATTTCATTATTCATCAGATGATTTTACAATACCGCGATTTCATTCATCGGGTAAAATCTCGTAAAACGTAAACTTCGTAAATTATGCCCGGCCTCGGGTTTAGTAAGATCTCCCGTCGACAAGTCCACAATTTAGAGTTTACCGGACACAGAGAAGACATCGCATCTTCCCGGGTCTGCATAGCGTACACGCAAAACGAAGAAATATATTAAAATATTTGACGTTTTTAGAAAATTCTGAAAGAATTCACATAAATCACAAATATTAGAAAATAACTATTGGTGGTGAAATAATTAATTTTCGGAGCGTTGCACTGACCTCAGCGATCCTCAGCTCAGTGTGCACGTAAAACAAGGAATATATTAAAATATTCGTCGTTTCCGAAAATTCTAGAAAAATTCCTAAAAAATCAAGAATAATATAAAATGATGATCTATGATTAAACAGGTATTTTTCGAATGTTACAACACTCCCCTACTAAAAAGGAATTTCGTCCTCGAAATTTACATACCTTAAAATAGTTCCTGGATGTTGCTCCCTCATCTTGTCTTCCGGTTCCCAAGTTGCATCACCAATCGTTTCGTTCCAAATCACCTTTACCAATGAGATCTCCTTTCCTCTAAGTTGTTTTATCCGTCGATCCTCGATTCTCGCAGGAGGCGCCTCATAGGTCAAGTTCTCTTTTAACTGTACTGTGTCCGGTGCTATGACATGACTTGGATCAGGCAAATACTTACGAAGTTGTGACACATGGAAGACATTGTGTATGTTGGAAAGAAAAGGGGGTAAGGCTATCTGGTAGGCTACTGGACCTATCCGGCGAAGAATTTGGTAAGGTCCAAGAAATTTTGGAGTGAGTTTTCTAGATTTCAAAGCCCGGCCGACCCCAGTCGTGGGTGTGACTTTCAGGAATACATGCTCACCTTCCTCAAACTCAAGAGGCTTTCTCCTCTTATCTGCATAACTCTTTTGCCGGCTCTGAGCAGTTCTCATCTTTTCTTGAATCATCTTGACCTTCTCAGTTGTCTGCTGAATGATATCTGGTCCAATTGTAAGACGCTCTCCATCTTGGTACCAACACAACGGTGTTCAACACCGTCGTCCATACAGAGCTTCATAGGGTGCCATCCCTATACTCGAATGATAACTGTTGTTGTAGGTGAACTCTATCAGTGGTAGAACTTCATCCCAACATCCAGTTTGTTCCATAGTACAAGCTCTAAGCAAATCTTCTAAAGATTGGATTGTCCTTTCAGATTGACCATCGGTTTGTGGATGGTACGCTGAACTCAGACGTAACTTTGTTCCCAACGATGCTTGTAAACTCTGCCAAAATTTTGAAGTAAATCTCGGATCCCTATCCGAAACAATACTCGTAGGCACACTGTGTAGCCTAACGATCTCACCAATATACAACTGGGTCAACTTCTCCAAAATGTACTTCATGTTGATCGGAAGAAAATGGATTGACTTCGTGAGTCGATCCACTATTACCCATATCGAGTCGTGTCCTTTCTTTGTCCTCGACAAACCCACAACAAAATCCATCGCAATGCTACCCCATTTCCATTCAGGAATAGATAATGGTTGTAGCAATCCCGCTGGTCTTTGATGTTCCACTTTAGCTTTTTGACAAACTAAACAAGTCGATACACATCTAGTGACGTCGCTTTTCATTCCATGCCACCAGAATAATTTCTTAGATCTTGGTACATCTTAGTTATGCCTGGGTGCATACTCAGCTTGTTGGTGTGAGCATGTTCCACAATATATCGCCTAAGCTCTTGGTCACGGGGAATACAAACTCTACCTCGGAATCTCAGAATTCCATCCGTTCCTTCTTCAAATTCTGTCTCCTTGCCTTGCCTTAACAATTCTCTCACTTCTTGTAAGAATTCATCGGCTTTCTGCTTCTCCCGTATGTCATCCATTAGTTCACTTGAGATGGTGACCATATTCATACAAATCCTTCTGGGTTCCAACTTAACAAACGACCATACATCCCTAAACTGTTCTATGAGATCTCTTTCCTTGATGATCAAGGCAGAAGCACTGATAGTCTTTCGGCTCAAGGCATCAGCCACGACGTTCGCCTTGCCAGGATGGTACAATAACTGGAAATCATAGTCCTTCAGGAATTCTAGCCATCTCCGCTGCCTCATATTCAGCTCTTTCTGATCATACAAATATTTCAAGCTCTTATGGTCACTGAAGATGTTGAATGTTGCTCCATAGAGAAAATGTCTCCATATCTTTAGAGCAAAAACCACAGCCGCAAGTTCCAAATCATGTGTAGGGTAGTTCTTTTCGTGTACTCGCAATTGTCGCGAAGCATAAGCTACAACTCTTCTATGTTGCATAAGGACACATCCCAATCTTTGATACGAAGCATCACAGTACACCTCGAATGGCTCATTCGGATCAGGTAGCACTAACACCGGTGAGGTAGTTAGTCGTTTCTTCAACTCTTGAAAACTTTGCTCACAGCTATCAGTCCATTCAAAAGCTTGGTTCTTCCTTGTCAACTGAGTGAGCGGTCCAGCAATCTTGGAAAACCCTTCTATGAATCTTCGGTAGTATCCGACTAAACCCACAAAGCTACGAACTTCCGTCACTGACTTTGGTCTTTCCCATTGTAACAATGCTTCTACTTTCGACGGATCCACTGCAATCCCTTCCTTCGAGATCACATGGCCTAAAAACTTCACCTCATCAAGCCAAAACTCACATTTTGACAGCTTGGCATACAATTCCTTCTCCTTTAAAATCTGGAGAACTATGCTGAGGTGTTCAGCATGATCCTCTTGATTCTGGGAATATATCAGGATGTCGTCAATGAAGACGACAACAAACTTGTCCAAGTAAGGACGAAAGATCTTATTCATGTAGTCCATGAAGATAGCAGGTGCATTCGTAACACCAAACGACATTACAAGGTACTCATAATGACCGTATCGGGTACGAAAAGCAGTCTTTGAAAACACTGCTGCTCCCTTCAGTTGGTCCATCAAATCATCAATTCTTGGGAGTGGATACTTGTTCTTGATCGTCAGCTTATTCAATTGCCTATAGTCCACACACAATCTTGAGGTATCGTCCTTTTTCCGAACTAACAGTACTGGTGCTCCCCACGGTGACACACTCGGTCTAACAAACTGTCTCTCCAAAAGCTCTTCTAGCTGTTTCTTGAGCTCGGCCAATTCCGTTGGCGACATATGATAAGGTGCTATAGACACGGGACCAGCTCCCGGTACCAGATCAATGGCAAACTCGATCTCACGTGTCGGTGGTAAACCAGGTACTTCTTCTGGAAAAACTTCAGAGAACTCTCTCACTACCAGAATAGTGTCCAGGTCAGCCTTGCTCTCGACTTTCAAAGAAGATAGTAACATGTACCCCTGAGCTCCTTCTTTCAAGAAAGCTCGTGCTTGGTTGGCCGTCAAGTACCTAGAATTCTCATCCACAGGGAAAACTATGGTTTTTCTGGAACAATCTAATAGAACATGGTTGGAAGATAACCAGTCCATCCCTAGGATTATATCTAACTGTGAAAGAGGCAAACAGATCAAATCGACAGAAAAGATTCAACCTTCAACAATTAAGGGACACTTCAAACAAACTTTGGTAGTAACTACTGGTTTATCAGTGGGGGTTGAAACAGTCAATTCAAAAGGTAGTTCAGACACAGGTAAGCCAAGTCGTAGCACACAGTCATATGATATGAAAGAATGGGTTGCCCCAGCCTCCGTGAAACTTAAGTTGCACGAATCCAAAGAATCCTAGTAGCGTCATCCTCCCACAATCAATCCAATGGATATGGACGATCGGATGGTTCTTGATCGTCGTGCTGATCCTCGGCTTGCTGCTCTTCCTCCTCCTCAGGATACACACACTCAAGAGGTTGTTCCTCTTCCTCAAACTCTTTACCGCATAAATTTAAAATACGGAAACACATACAATAAGAGGTAAGACAATCTATATCATCACAAACGTGGTAAATAAGAAAACAACAATACAATCAGATATACAGTTCATACAATATAGAATGTCATAACAACATAGACATAAATACAGTATAACACAAAACAATATAAAGATAAATACAATATAACATAGATATAATATAAGAATTAAATATATATGATATCATAGATAAAAATATAATAATGTACAACACAGATACATATGCAATATGACACGATCCTACTCCATGGAGCTAAACACATACAGACATCAGAGAGAATGACCCGCAAAATCTATTAGTACCACGGCTGCCCAACCAAACTATTGCGCTGTCACACGTTGCGTCTATAGCCCACAGTCACATGGCATGGTGTAGTTCACTGTCAAACGTTGTGTCACTACAGGCAATGTACTATTAGACTTTACAAGATCTCGATTAAGTATAGTGCGTGTCGAGTCCATTAGTGTGTTGCCAGTTACCACGGCCCAGAGGAGCGACCAACTGTCCACAAATAGAATAATCCGCACACTAATGTCTCCAAGTCCATAATGAAATGAACCACACTACGCTTACCGCACTGACAACACAGTGCGATTCACCTCGTCAATCAATCCACCAAAATTGGCATTAACTTAATGCATGATCAAAAATTAAAATTATCAAAATACCCTTAATGGTATAAATATGCGTATTTACACAAATGCCCTCAATGGCACAAACTCACATATATATACAGTAAGTCCCACCAGACAAATACTATTTCACAACCTGTCCGGGTCCACCACTTTGGCCCGACAGTAAAAGTTACTATTTTTGTCAATCGCGTAGAAATTTTATCGCGTTTTCACAATTCCGTCATTTTTACAAACGTTT
Organism: Ormosia emarginata; assembly: GCA_029884605.1. Classification (NCBI taxonomy): domain Eukaryota; kingdom Viridiplantae; phylum Streptophyta; class Magnoliopsida; order Fabales; family Fabaceae; genus Ormosia; species Ormosia emarginata. The sequence goes on along the minus strand of JAQQTP010000056.1, from coordinate 3,261,985 downwards.
TTAAATCGCGTAAATATATTTTACTGTTTTCAAAATCGCGTAGGGTTTTTAATATGTTTTCTCAATCGCGTAAGATTTTTAAATTATTTTCTTGTCCAAATTCCTTACAAATCACTGTTTAAATAAACAGAAATAATTTTTAATACGTTTTGAACTACGTAGAGTATTTTTCATATCGTATACTGTATATTGGATATCTTTTCTATCTTATTTGTCTATTTTTAATAAAAATTGACAGTATTTTGCTTAGAAAATCTATATCAATGGTTTTCTAATTTTTTTGTTAAAAATTCCTTTTTTTATTTATATGACAAACCATGTAATTAAACTTCTGAAAATTACTAACATGTTTCAAAATATAAAATGAGCTATATGTTAGAAATTTACAAAAGCTACTGTATTTTTCTTCTAACAGTAAAATCATTAGTTTTAACTTCTTCAACTCAATCTTAATCCTTTTATTTTCTCAAAACTCATTGTAATAAAATTCCTTCTAGTATATATTGCTTCTTTTTGATTAAAAATGGTTTGGAAATGATTTTAGAAATCATAAATACTTGGCTTTGGCATGTTGGCCGAAATACACAAAATTGACATTTAATCTTTAAATTTGTTTTTCTTGTTCTAAAACAATTTATATCTTATCAATTCCCCTAAGTTAATTAAATCACACTTTTGGAAAATTGATGAGAACATTTTGGTTCTCCTTTGATGTTGAGGTCGTGAGCCTTCATTGGTGTTCTTTGGAACACTCATGCAATCCTTGACATGTTATTCATATCCTACTAATTATATATGCATTTCTAACACATACAATATATTTAAAGCTTGTAGACATGCAATTTAATACAAATCACAAATACGAAAGCTAATAACAAATAACACAAAGGAATCCTTATGGATTCTACAACCATAACCAATTCCATTTTCTTATCACCACCCAAGGATGATAAGATTCAAGTCTTCCTCTTACCTTAAGTGAAGACAAACACTCTTTCACTCCTTTCTAGGGTTTCGGTTTTCACCCCTCCAAGACACCTATCAAACTTAAACAAATTTCTACAAGTTATTAACATGAAAGAAAGCTTAAACCATGGATCAATCATGGCTTAGAACTTTGAAAAAGAATTTAGAAATGAAAAACAAAGATTTTCACCTTCTAGGTAAAATCTCCCAAGTAGGTTTTCAAGCCCAAGATGTTGGATTTTGCAAAAACTCTCAACTAGAGATGTTCTTAGAATTGTGTTTAGGTTTAGAAAAGTAGGTGGGATAAAATTTTGGGTGGTTGGATGGTGAACTAGGGTTCTTGGCCGAATGGTGCTTCAAGATAGCATCAATGGAGTTTGGTATTTTTGGAAGAGAGAGAAGAGAGAAAATGTTAGAGAATTAAGTGATAATTACCCTCCAAAGAGCTATATTGTAACACCCTCCCTAGGGTATCACATGTCTGACTTCCGACTCATAATCTGAAAATGTTTTCATAAAAGGTTTGAGTTAAAAACGTGGGTTTAAAAAAATTTCTTTCTTGCTGAAATATAAACTTACTGTAATCCATAAGTATTACTGAAAATATATTTAAACTAATTCATATACAATATTGACACCAATTAATATTTCACAATTTAAAGAGAAATATAAAACTAACAGACTCTTTTTTTTTTTTAACAATAGCAAACCCCATGACGGGTCCTACTTAATAAAGCACGGTACAACACTAACGTTAAAACTTAACATACTTATTCATTGTGTATCCTTCTTGTTGCACTGACATCCGTTCTATATCCGTTCTTTGTCAACACACTGCACACCTTCGAGTCCCGAATGTCCACTCCTTATTGTTGTCACCAATCTCGAGTATCCATCGCCCGTTATGTCTAAGACAACTCGATCCTTCTATTATTTGATTTTAACCTGGACAGACATAGCAAAAAAACAAAGATAACAAAGAGGTGAGATCATCTATCTACGCCAATACCAACATGGCAGCGACAGTAGATAACACAAGCAAAGATATCATACAAGGATATCATATCAAACTTCCAATAATATATTCAATATTAATCAATTATCATCATCAAATCATTTATCAATTCAATTATCATAAACAACAATTACGATAATGTCCTAATTATCATCATCATCATCCAAGTATTCAAAACAATTGTCATAACCAATATCCCTCAATTAATATATCATGCGGATATAAAATGTTCAGATTATGCATGTACACAAGACTCGATTTCCTACTCCATGGAGCTAAAACTCGGGTCGGAGAAATGATCGAAAAGATCTGCCGGCCACGTGCCTCGGACCACGTGCTTTAATTCTCATTTCAATTTTTGCACATCTAAGCACATACACGACGGTCTTTATCGATCTTGATTAAGAATAGTGTCTCGGTCCGGATCATCGGTGTGTTGCATCGGTCTAACCTACGGGAAGAAGCGCGACCAACCACCCGTGTAGGCAACCCGCACCCGATGCCCCCAAGGTCAACAAGTGACCTACACTACGCATATCGCACCCACTCAAGAGGTGTGTTTCTCCTAGGCAATCACCATATCCAAATTCTCATCGGACCATTCCAATGCATGTATAATGCACCAAATCCAATCACGACAAATATGTCATTTTCTCACAAACAGTGTATGGACACTGGTTCAACAGTAATCATATTGTACTTTCAACAGCAAAAATCATATTATCACGTTTTCATAGTTGTAAAACACTTTTACCGTATTTTCACAATCGCGTAACATTTCTGTTACGTTTTCACAATCCAAAACGTTTACGTTATGTTTTCACAATACCATAACACTTCTTTTATATTTTCACAATACCGTAACACTTTTGTTACGTTTTTTTTAAATTCCAAAACATTTTTATTACGTTTTTACAATACCGTAACACTACTGTTACGTTTACAAAAATTTTGTAACATTTCGTTACGTTTTCAAAATGTTGCAACTCTTCACAGCAGCTTTTGAACCACGTAATAATTTTTTTAACATTTTTCTCAATCGCGTAAAAACATACGTTTCTCAAATCGCATAATATTATTTTTTTTCACTGTTTCAAAATCGCGTAACTTAAAAATCATTCTTTTATGTTACGTAAATCATTTTCTATCATTCTCAAAATATTTAAAATACTTTCCAAATCTCATAACAATTTTTCGCTATTTTCACAATCACGTAAAAATAATTCATCACTTTTAAATCACATATTGATTTTTCAACAATAGTTAATTATGTAAAATATTTAAACGTAATTCAAATCGCGTATAATTATTTAAAATCATATAGAAATATTTTTTTCATATCACGTAACTTAAAAATCACGTTTTTAAGATACGTAAATAATTTTTCACCACAATTTCTTTATAGAAAATATTTCTTGACCTTTAAAAATTCCTTTTTAACTTTTCTCAAAATAATATAACTTTATACTTCATTTAATATATTTTCTTACTCCGAAAATATTTTTCCACAATTTTTTACTCAAAAATTCTTTTCAAAATATACTTCACAAAAATCACTTTTCCATTGATGTAAATCAACGTTTAAAACTTAATATTTTCTAACGTATTTCAAAACTTGAAAATAAGTTATAAGTAAAATTTTCAAAACACTATTATATTCTCCATTTTTCTCAAATCATTTCCAAACACAACCTTCTTCAAAATAAATTGAAGTTCAAAAACATTTTTGTTTACAAAAACTTGATTTTCTCAAGTGATAAACGCCTGATTCCCTTTCCAAAATCCATGTATTAAATCCATTACGTTTACTACTTTGAAATTCACTTTGTTCATAAAAATCAAGGCATTACAAGCCTTCAAAAACGTGACGACTATTGAAATCATCAAAACATTTTTTTTCTTTTAAATCAATATGGTTTTGCACAAACAAAACCATTAAAGCCATCAAATACTTTTCCTTTTAAATTGATATGGTTTTACACAAACAAAATCATTAGAATTTTGTTTTCAAAACCGAAATACCAATGGTTATAAAACCAAACCAATTTGTTCAAATTCATTTTTACTTTCTTTACAAATTCTTTTTCACTTTCTTTGCAAATCCTTAAAATTATCATTGCTATTTTCATTTAAATCTCATGTTTAGTAAAACACTTAGAATCTTTTTACACAAAATAAATCAATAAAAATTCCTCCAAAAATCATATTCTTGTTCTCTTGAAAAACAAATCTTTTGTTTATTTTCCATACTCTTCAAATCATCCATTTTCATCTTTCATGAAAATATTAATTTGTGAACACCTATTTTGAGGTGTCTTGTTCAAATCCACCATGTTCTAAGACTTTCAAAAATTAATTCTTTTGTTCTTGAAAATTTTCAACATGGACCCTAATCAAGGGCATCAAAACCGTAGCTCTTCCTTGGCTATTGGAGCCAAAAATCAATTTTCTTTCCACCATCAAGTCATGGCATATACATATATATTTCATCATAAATAATATAAGGATACCATCAAAGCCATAAAAGCATGTATAGCATATCATCAAAGCTATAAAATCATGCAAAGCATATCAAGCATAGAAAATTAATCAAAGCTCATAAACACCCACAAATTAATTACATGACCATGGATATGAATCCTCACATGGATTCCACATCCATCAAATAAAATACCATCTCTCACCACCATGCTTGGTTGGTGAGATGGATCTCCTCTTACCTCTTGAAGATCCTCAAAAGCTTCTTTGTTTTGCTTCTTTTTCCAAGTCCTTCATCACCAAGAGCTTCTCAAATTGAAAACAAAATACATAAAAATTAGTATACTAAGCTTGATTAAGAGGAACCATGGATCAAACATGGCTTAGATCATGAAAAAGAGAGAAGAAAATGAAGTTTCCTTATACTTCACCTCAAAAACCCAATAACTTTGATCTTGAAGAAAGTCCATGAAGATGAATGATTTAGAGAAAATCTTCAACATGAAAGTTCTTAGAACATCATGTAGATTCAAGATCTATGGTTGGATGAAATTAAAAGAGATTGGATGGTGATTTTAGGGTAGATAACCGAATGGTTTCTCTTGAAGAACAAAGATGGAATTTTTATTTTTGATAAAACTTGAAGCTTGAATTTGAAGATCAAGATGAATGATTTTGGAAAAACTCATAACTAGAGATGTTCTTAGAATGGTGTTTAGGTTTAGAGAATCAAGTTGGATGAAATTTTTGAGTGATGAAGGGTGTTCTTGATGGTCATGGCCAAAACTTGCTTGGAGGAGAGGTGGAGAGAAAAGTTTGATGAGTTTTTGCTTTTGGAGGAGACAAAGATGATCAAGAATGATCAATAATGACCAAGATAGCTAATAATGGTCTTCAAAGCTCTCAAAATCAAACCAAAACCGTGCCCCCCCTTCTTGCATTCTTCTTGAGTGCAAAAATCAAAAGTAAGCCATTATGATGTCTAACTTGACCAAAGGACATGCAAAAAAATGACATAAAACATGTGTCTCTTTGTCTTCTAAACACTCCAAAACCATCACCTTCTCTTCATAATGCATTCAATAAAGTTGTCTTCATTATTTGCCACCATTTGAAGCATTTCTAGCCATTGATTAATTCAATGGTTAGGATTTAGGTAGATTTTTAATTTTAGAAGACTAAATCTGCGTTTGATTTTTCTCCTTTAAATTCTAAATTTAGATGTGTCTCCAAAATTAAGGGTCAAGATTGCTTCTTCAAATTTTAAATCCAAGGGTCATAATTAGTCTTTCTACTTTAGAAGACCAAATCTCCACCATTGATTGATTCTTCATCCAATGGTCATAAATGGTCTTTGTTACTTTTAAGATTAAATCACCACCCTTGATTTAATCTAAATCCAATGGTTATAAATGGTGCTTTGTCATTTTTCAAGACCAATTTTACACCTTTGATTACATCTATGGTTGATATCAAAGCCTTCCTAACTAAGCATTTATTCTCACACCATTGATTAAATCAATGGTTATTATCCAAGCGCTTTTTATTAAGTTTGTTTCTTAACCTTTGATTAAATCAATGGTTAATATTCAAACTAAGTATTCTCATCCATGGTATAAATCAAGTCAAGCTCTCTTTGTTGACTACGCAAGTATAATATTTATTCTTGTATCTTACAAATAATATTTTTATTGTATTTTTATCATCCGATAATTAAATACGATCAAAACACAAGATAACAATAAAATTTTAAAAAGCTGCTTTCGGATTCGGGTTTAGTAAGATCTCCTGTCTCCGTCTAAATAAGACAAATTTTTCTATGTGTAGAAAATTTTTTGCTTTCTTATGGACCCTCCTGGGCCCACGTATGGCCACCTGGCCACATACTTTGCATGGGCCCACAAACAGGAAAAATTTTAAAATCATCCATAAAATCACAAAAATTATAAAATGCACAAATATCAAATCAAATTACATAAAATAATTACCTAACGGTAAAAATTAAATTACGTAAAGTTTTTCCTACCAAAAATTTTATTTTCCTAACACCTGAGTAAATCACTCAAAGCGATCAAATACGCCGACGGAATAAACAAAATAATTTTACAATTACAGAAATTACTAAACAAGAAAAATTATTACTCAAAATTACTGTTTTAGAGATACGGAAATTTGGGGTGTTACAATACTCCCCTTCTTTATAGAAATTTCGTCCTCGAAATTTCATGACCATGATTTCACACCCTCGGAATAATAATGACATTATTCATTTATCTTTTCTTCAGTTCCCATGTAGTTTCACCTCTTACGTTACTCCAAACGATTCTAAACCATTGAAAGTCCTTTATCTCTTGTTCACTTCTTCTGATCAAACAAATATCTTAATAATTTTTTTTTTACGATTTTCCATTACCATCTTAACTTTTCCCATAGACAGACTTCTTCAATTTTTGAAGAATCCACCACGCTTAACCATTTCGCGCCACTTTGATACTCGACCTGGATATAAATAGGAATATTCTCTCTGCAAGATATTCCTTCAATTGCGATAGATGAAAGATAATATCATGGAAAAGAACAAAATGAATCGAATATGTTGTCGAACATATTCAAAGAAAGAATTGGATGTAACTCGATCTTCAAGAATGAATTCTCGATACCAATACACAATACTGCTACCAACCTTCATTCATGCCTAGAATAGTTTTTCTCGGATAACTTCCAACTAATGTAATGTATTACTTAAAATTTTCTTATCCTCATATCACTTCATTCTCCAGCTTTAGCTTCTTTAACAGGAAATGTCTCACTAACCGAGTTCTCCTTTCAACTGCATTATATCAAATACTATGACATGGATTTTAAATAGGAATATCCTTTCTTGCAAAATATTCTTTCTTGCAAATGCAATATATGAAAGAACATTATAGAGGTTTAGGAAGAAAAGGTAGCGAAATGATCTGATATGTTACCAAACATATTCAACAAGAATTTGATTTTGCCTGATTTTCAAGAATGAGTTTTTCTGAAATACTAATACTGTATTGAGACAATCTCATAGGATATAGTTGGAAAATAACCAATCCATTTTCAAAGATCACGTCTGTTTATGAAATAAATCAAACTAACACAAAATTTTGAGTTTTGAAAGATCACATCTGTTTAGGAAACAGATCAACCTACATAAAAATTTTGAACGATAGATCAAACTAACACAAAGATTTGATCGATAACAACAATTTGAATAACTTGAGTAGCTTTCAATCGGCTAAGAATAGAAACAAGAAAACAAATCGAGAGGATTACGAATAACTCTAACATATAATTGATCTACTCAATCACATGTCATATAAGGAATAGGTTACTCAAAGAAACATTCAAGATATGGTTTATAGGATTAGCTCCAATGACGTAATCTCCATTGTTTAAATCTTCCGCTCGAACGCTTCCTACTACCCGAGATTTTACTAACATAAAACTCTGTTTTCATTGGAACTCTATTTTCAAAGATTGTGTTCCAAACTTCCCGCACTTAAAACATTATTTCCTTGGATATACAATCCTTCGTTAAGTGCCCTTTCCACACCTCTTACATTTCGGTCAGGATGTCACAATCAAACCAAACCTGTCATTACTAGTACTTTCTCCACAAGATTGTTGTTGTCGTTGACTCCTTAGAGATTGCAAGTACGTTTTCTGTTGGAATCGCTTGACCTTACGATTTCCCTTTTTTTGTAACCAATATAGTCCAACGTTACAGGGTCTCTCATCCTGAGATTGATTTAACTCTAACAAAATCTTAGCCTAAGAAATCAATTCTTGCTATGGAACAATCTTCTGAGTTTGTTGTATAATTGCTTCAGCCACTGTTTGTATTACTTCCAAAGTTGCAGTCATATTACCACCATTATGTCTCGCTTCCACACGCGTACTTCTATTACGAGTCATTTCTTTTCTTCAAAGATGGACGAATCAAAATAAAATGGAAACCAGATGTAACCATTTCAAAGAAACGTTTGTTTTCTTGACCTACATTCCTTCATTAAGTACCTTCTTTCACATCAGTTACTGTCTTTGGTTTCCTCAATGGTTGTAAATACATCTTCTGTTGAAATCAATCACTTTCCAAATATCCTTAAAATATCGGGTTCCAAAATTACGTAGTCTTATATTCTAAGACTGATTCTCTTCCATCAAATCCTGAACCTCAACTTTCATTTCTTTCCCACTGAACAACGGTCCTTTGTTCCTGCAGTTATCCTTCCACATTGCTCCCGTTGCTCCCGTAGCTCTTGCAACTACATTACGCTCCCTTAGTTCCTGCAGTTGCAGCTGCATTACTAGTAACATGTTCCACTTCCACATACGTACAACTATCCTGAGCCATTTCCTTCTTTCTTTCTTTTTTTCTCGAGGCGTGCGGATCGAAATACAATGGATCTGATATCCATTATAAACAACATTGTTTCCTTTCGGAAATCAATAACACAGAGAACACAACACAAGCAAAACAGACCTAACCACAAACCCCAAAAGACTCAAACCGTGCTCTGATACCAACTAATGTAACACCCTCCCTAGGGTATCACATGTCTGACTTCCGACTCATAATCTGAAAATGTTTTCATAAAAGGTTTGAGTTAAAAACGTGGATTAAAAAAATTTCTTTCTTCTTTGAAATATAAACTTACTTAATCCATAAGTATTACCGAAAATATATTTAAACTAATTCATATACAATATTGACACCAATTAATATTTCACAATTTAAAGAGAAATATAAAACTAACAGACTCTTTTTTTTAACAAGAAGCAAACCCCATGACGGGTCCTACTTAATAGACGGTACAACACTAACGTTAAAACTTAACATACTTATTCTGTTGTGTATCCTTCTTGTTGCACTAGACATCTGTTCTACATCTGTTCTTTGTCAACACTGCACACTTTCGAGTCCTGAATGTCCACTCCTTATTGTTGTCACCAATCTCAGAGTATCCATCGCCCGTTATGTCTAAGACAACTCGATCCTTCTATTATTTGATTTTAACCGGACATACATAGCAAAACAGCATAACAAAGAGGTGAGATCATCTACGCTAATACCAACATGGCAGCACAGAGATAACACAAGCAGCAATATCATACAAGGATATCATATCAAACTTCCAATAATATATTCAATATTAATCAATTATCATCATCAAATCATTTATCAATTCAATTATCATAAACAACAATTACGATAATGTCCTAATTATCATCATCATCATCCAAGTATTCAAAACAATTGTCATAACCAATATCCTCAATTAATATATCATGCAGATATAAAATGTTCAGATTATGCATGTACACAAGACTCGATTTCCTACTCCATGGAGCTAAAACTCGGTCGGAGAAATGATCGAAAAGATCTCACGCATTACGTGCCTCGACCACGTGCTTTAATTCTCATTTCAATTTTTGCACATCTAAGACATACACGACGCCTTTATCGATCTTGATTAATAATAGTGTCTCGGTCCGGATCATCGGTGTGTTGCATCGGTCTAACCTACGGGAAGAAGCACGACCAACCACCTGTGTAGGCAACCCGCACTCCGATGCCCCCAAGTTCAACAAGTGACCTACACTACGCATATCGCACCCACTCAAGAGGTGTGTTTCTCCTGGCAATCAGCCATATCATCCAAATTCTCATCGGACCATTCCAATGCATGTATAATGCACCAAATCCAATCACGGATAAATATGTCATTTTCTCATAAACAGTGTATGGACACCTGGTTCAACAAGAATCATCTTGTACTTTCAATGAAAAAAATCATATTATCACGTTTTCATAGTTGTAAAACACTTTTACCGTATTTTCACAATCGCGTAACATTTCTCTTACGTTTTCACAATCCAAAAACGTTTCTGTTATGTTTTCACAATACCATAACACTTCTTTTATATTTTCACAATACCTTAACACTTTTGTTAAGTTTTTTTTTTAAATTCCAAAACATTTTTACTACGTTTTTACAATACCGTAACACTACTGTTACGTTTACAAAAATTTCGTAACATTTTTGTTACGTTTTCAAAATGTTGCAACTCTTCTGTTGCACTTTTAAACCATGTAATAATTTTTTTAACATTTTTCTCAATCGCGTAAAAACATACGTTTCTCAAATCGCATAATATTATTTTTTTTCACTGTTTCAAAATCACGTAACTTAAAAATCATTCTTTTATGTTACGTAAATCATTTTCTATCATTCTCAAAATATTTAAAATACTTTTCAAATCTCATAACAATTTTTCGCTATTTTCACAATCACGTAAAAATAATTCATCACTTTTAAATCACATATTGATTTTTCAACAATAGTTCAAATTACGTAAAATATTTAAATGTAATTCAAATCGCGATAATTATTTAAAATCATATAGAAATATTTTTCCATATCAATAACTTAAAAATCACGCTTTTAAGATACGTAAATAATTTTTCACCACAATTTCTTTCTACGTAAAATATTTCTTGACCTTTAAAAATTCCTTTTTAACTTTTCTCAAAATAATATAACTTTATACTTCATTTAATATATTTTCTTACTCCGTAAAAATATTCTTCCACAGCTTCTTTACTCAAGAAATTCTTTTTCAAAATATACTTCACAAAAATCACTTTTCCATTGATGTAAATCAACGTTTCAAAACTTAATATTTTCTAACGTATTTCAAAACTTGAAAATAAGTTATAATAAGTAAATTTTCAAAACACTATTATATTCTCCATTTTTCCCAAATCATTTCCAAACACAACCTTCTTCAAAATAAGTTGAAGTTCAAAACATTTTTTTTACAAAAACTTGATTTTCTCATGTGATAAACGTTCGATTCCCTTTCCAAAATCTTTGTATTAAATCCAGTTACGTTTACTTTGAAATTCACTTTGTTCATAAAAATCAAGGCATTACAAGCCTTCAAAAACGTGGACATGACTATTGAAATCATCAAAACATTTTTTTTTTTAAATCAATATGGTTTTGCACAAACAAAACCATTAAAGCCATCAAATACTTTTTCTTTTAAATTGATATGGTTTTTTACACAAACAAAATCATTAAATTTTGTTTTCAAAATCGAAATACCAATGGTTATAAAACCAAACCCATTTGTTCAAATTCATTTTTACTTTCTTTACAAATTCTTTTTCACTTTCTTTGCAAATCCTTAAAATTATCATTCTTATTTTCATTTAAATCTCATGTTTAGTAAAACACTTAGAATCTTTTTACACAAAATAAATCAATAAAAATTCCTCCAAAAATCATATTCTTGTTCTCTTGAAAAACAAATCTTTTGTTTATTTTCCATACTCTTCAAATCATCCATTTTCATCTTTCATGAAAATATTAATTTGTGAACACCTATTTTGAGGTGTCTTGTTCGAAATCCACCATGTTCTAAGTACTCAAAAATCGATTCTTTTGTTCTTGAAAATTTTCAACATGGACCCTAATCAAGGGCATCAAAACCGTAGCTCTTCCTTGGCTATTAGAGCCAAAAATCAATTTTCTTTCCACCATCAAGTCATGGCATATACATATATATTTCATCATAAATAATATAAGCATACCATCAAAGCCATAAAAGCATGTATAGCATATCATCAAAGCTATAAAATCATACAAAGCATATCAAGCATAGAAAATTAATCAAAGCTCATAAACACCCACAAATTAATTACATGACCATGGATATGAATCCTCACATGGATTCCACATCCATCAAATAAAATACCATCTCTCACCACCATGCTTGGTTGGTGAGATGGATCTCCCTCTTACCTCTTGAAGATCCTCAAAAGCTCTTTGTTTTGCTTCTTTTTCCAAGTCCTTCATTACCAAGAGCTTCTCAAATTGAAAACAAAATACATAAAAATTAGTATACTAAGCTTGATTAAGAGGAACCATGGATCAAACATGGCTTAGATCATGAAAAAGAGAGAAGAAAATGAAGTTTCCTTATACTTCACCTCAAAAACCCAATAACTTTGATCTTGAAGAAAGTCCATGAAGATGAATGATTTAGAGAAAATCTTCAACATGAAAGTTGCTTAGAACATCATGTAGATTCAAGATCTATGGTTGGATGAAATTAAAAGAGATTGGATGGTGATTTTAGGGTAGATAACCGAATGGTTTCTCTTGAAGAACAAAGATGGAATTTTTGATAGAAACTTGAAGCTTGAATTTGAAGATCAAGATGAATGATTTTGGAAAAACTCATAACTAGAGATGTTCTTAGAATGGTGTTTAGGTTTAGAAAATCAAGTTGGATGAAATTTTTGAGTGATGGAGGGTGTTCTTGATGGTCATGGCCAAAACTTGCTTGGAGGAGAGGTGGAGAGAAAAGTTTGATGAGTTTTTGCTTTTGGAGGAGACAAAGATGATCAAGAATGATCAATAATGACCAAGATAGCTAATAATGGTCTTCAAAGCTCTCAAAATCAGACCAAAACCGTGCCCCCCTTCTTGCATTCTTCTTGAGTGCAAAAATCAAAAGTAAGCCATTATGATGTCTAACTTGACCAAGACATGCAAAAATGACATAAAGCATGTCTTTTGTCTTCTAAACACTCCAAAACCATCACCTTCTCTTCATAATGCATTCAATAAAGTTGTCTTCATTATTTGCCACCATTTGAAGCATTTCTAGCCATTGATTAATTCAATGGTTAGGATTTAGGTAGATTTTTAATTTTAAAAGACTAAATCTACGCCATTGGATTTTTCTCCTTTAAATTCTAGCCCTTAGATGTGTCTCCAAAATTAAGGGTCAAGATTGCTTCTTCAAATTTTAAATCCAAGGGTCATAATTAGTCTTTCTTTTTTAGAAGACCAAATCTCCACCATTGATTGATTCTTCATCCAATAGTCATAAATGGTCTTTGTTACTTTTTAAGATTAAATCACCACCCTTGATTTAATCTAAATCCAATGGTTATAAATGGTCTTTGTCATTTTTCAAGACCAATTCTACACCTTTGATTACATCTATGGTTGATATCAAAGTTCTTCCTAACTAAGCTTATTCTCACACCATTGATGTAATCAATGGTTATTATCCAAGCTTTTTATTAAGTTTGTTTCTTAACCTTTGATTAAATCAATGGTTAATATTCAAACTAAGTATTCTCATCCAATGGTATAAATCAAGTCAAGCTCTCTTTGTTGACTACGCAAGTATAATATTTATTCTTGTATCCTACAAATAATATTTTTATTGTATTTTTATCATCCGATAATTAAATACGATCAAAACACAATACAATAAAATTTTAAAAAGCTGCTTACGGATTCGGGTTTAGTAAGATCTCCTGCTCCGCCTAAACAAGATAAATTTTTCATGCGTAGAAAATTTTTTGCTTTGCGGGACCTACCTGGGCCCACGTATGGCCAGCCACACAGGCCCATACCCCTTGCGGGGCCCACAGACAGGAAAAATTTCAAAATCATCTATAAAATCACAAAAATTATAAAATGCACAAATATCAAATCAAATTACATAAAATAATTACCTAACGGTAAAAATTAAATTACGTAAAGTTTTTCCTACTCGAAAATTTTTATTTTCCTAACACCTGAAAGAAATCACTCAAAACGATCAAATACTGTTGACGGAATAAACAAAATAATTTTACAAAGTCTAAGAAATTACTAAACAGTAAAATTCTATTAACTGTCAAAATTACTGTTTAAGAGATACGGAAATTTGGGGTGTTACATATATGGCCGTAGACTTCAATGACAAGGAGGTGTCCCCTTGGTTGGCTCCATCCAAGCCTTAGAAATGATCAATGGTGATGATTAAAACTTGATCACCAAGCTTAGCTCTCATTGGCTAATCCAAGCCTAGTCACTAAGCCTTGTCACTAATTAAGCCTAGTCATTAAGCCTTGTCACTAGCTCTCAAAATATCTCACCACTAATGATGTTTAATTAAGCTACTAATCCCATTAAGCTTCTAAACATACTTAACTTAATTAAAGTTCCAATAACTTAATTAAATTCTAATACATCTCAATTAAATTCATCAAATCCTAAACTAATTAGTCTAATCACTTTTATTAACCATTTCTTATTGATTTAGAAATTATTCTAATCCAAAAACATTAACTGTTTCACTAAACGTGGGTCCCGCAAGACATTTTCGGGTCCACTGTCATTTAATTATACTGACTAATAAAATAATATTATAATAATATAAAATTATTTTATTTTACGCTTAAATCCTAAATATTCAAAAATTAAAAACAATATCATTCAGAATTGGGTTTAGTAAGATCCCCCAACTCCGAATAATTAAAACATGATTTCCCCGGCCCGGAAAATATTATTTTCCTGTCCCGGAGCAAATCACACAAAAAGTTCAAATAAAATCACAGACAGTAAAATAAAACAACATTTCATACAGAAAAACAACAAACATTACAAAAAGGATATAATGGTCATTTATCCTAAAGTTGAAAAACATCAAACATTACATTCGAGATATAAAAGTCATTTTCCGTAAAGTTTGGGGTGTTACAACTCTCCCTAACAAATAAAACTTCCACCGGTTTGCTGCTGACTTCCCGCTGGTCGGGAATAAGGCTTCTTTTGGAAGCGGTTTGAACCACTGCCTCCACCTCTTTGGGACCGTACAGGCCTAAAGCTCCTGTTTCTTGAGTCTCTAGCCTGTTCCAAGGCTTCAACTTCACAGCAAGTGTCTAACAATTATGAGAATACCTTCATCTTCGGGTGATCACAAATTTCTTCACCTCATACCTCAATCCCTCAGTGAACTTCCAACACTTCCAGGCTTCATCGGTTTGGTGTTGGTAGTGTGTTGAGAACTTCTCCAGGTTCTCAAATTTTGCTTTATACTCACTGACGGTCATGTTCCCTTGTCTCAAGTTAAGGAACTCCAGCTCTTTCGCATGTCTCACATTAGCAGGAAAATACTTGTCCAAGAACTTGTTCTTGAACACATCCCATGTGATGTCAGTCCCTTCGGCGTCCAATGCTCTCTGAGCTCCGTTCCACCAATCTTCGGCGTTGCCCACAAGCATAAAGGTAGCATAATTCACCTTCTTGTCTTTGGCACAGTTCATGCCACGGAAGACTTTCTCTAGTTCTTTGATCCACAGACTAGCCCTGTCAGGATCAAATTCTCCCTTAAATTGTGGAGGGTTGTGACGACGAAACTCCGCCAAGTTCTGGGCATTGGCAGTCGCCTCGATCTGTTGAGCAGCTCTTTCTTGTTGTTGAGCCGCACGCTCATTTTGCTGCGCGATGACTTCTATCATCCGCTGCATTGCCTCAACAGCAGCTGCAATTTCTCCACTTCTCGCCATCTTACCCTTTCTCAAATTAGGTTAGCTGAAAACCACAAGGTAAGTTAGAGGAATTCATTTCAAAATACAACCACAGAGATTTCACACAGCACAAATAAGACAGACTCACACACAAGACCCAAAGAAAACATAAACCGAGGCTCTGATACTAACTTAATGTAACGCCCCTTTTTGGGAGGGAACGTCACATTGTCAAATAAAAGAAAATGCGGAAAAGTAAAGTTTTAACATTTCAAGACCCGGTTCATTCGTTTAAGTTTAACTCGTTCAATTCTTAAATACGCGAGCAAAATAGCGAAATATTTTTTTTTGTTTTGATAATCATTCTAACCATGCGGAATATAAATGACGGTGAAGAATAAAATAGTAGACAAAATTCTCATCTGAATAACGTGCATATATATATATATATATATATATATATATATGTAATGATATCATTTTTACTTAGATACAAGCCTGAATTACCCAAAAACAAAACTATACTTGCCCCAAAAGATTATACAAATATGCCCCAAGATACCAAAATATACACCCACACGAAATACATCGGGCCCCAAAATAAAACACTGGTAGCCATCGGTAGCTACCAAAACTCGCCTCACGATGAGGAGGGGGGCCGTATCCGGGTCCTCGGCGGGATCCTCCTCTTCGAGAGAAACCTCCATGGGAACCACAGAACCACGGGCAGGAGCCCGAGCAGTAGAATCAAAGGAGTCCTCCCAAGGGGTATAGTAGCGGTCACCCCACGTCTCTCTGATGGGCAAGTAAAACTCCAGTCGCAGGCTGATGTGGCAGGTGAGGACAGGTGCCTCATGACGTCTCCAGGCTAGGGCGATCGACACATCTCCCAAGTAGATGCAGCGATCGGAGTTCAAGTTGATATGCCAACACTCCGGCCCTCCGAGGAAGGTTAGACGCACATCACCAAGAAATCCGCGTATACGTGCCGCCATCATCTCAATAGAAGCTAGTCTCGTTCAGGCCAGAAGCCGGGAAACTCGGGATCTTCCGCCTCCTTACCATTGTCTTCGATCAATACAGTATACACACATATAGCAAGTAACAGAGATACAAGAAAAGAGGTAGGACATCCTACCATCATTACCAATTATAGCAGCTAGAAACAGTACGGCGCCACGTGCCCAAATAGCAATTCAGAATATCATATTCAACTAATAAGTAGTAATTCCAACAATAAGCAAATAAACAATTCTAGGCAGATATTCATCTTAGTAATAACCAAAACAGTCATGGATATGAAAAAATAGATATTAACAATGACAATGTATATCATGACTCACATGCATGCTTTTCCAAATTCCGACTCCATGGAGCTAGGCTCAAACAGTCGGAGAGAAAGATCAGGAGACATGTCTGTAACTCGGTTGCCGAGGCTAGTGCTATCAATAATTTTTCTCGTGCACAATCATGGCATTGTACAGACATTCTATACTAGATCACGATATAGGACAGTGTCAAGTTCGGATCGTCGGTGCGTTTGCATCGGTTTGCCCCACAGGCAAAGGAGCTACCAACTACCCATTGTGGAGGACCCGCACCCCGACGCTCTCAAGGTCATAACAAGACCCACACTAGTCTACTCGCACCCGTACTAAGGTGTGTTCAATCTCCTAGGCAACTTGGCCTTACAACAGTCCACAAGGACATTCACAATGCATATGACACTATGTATGGACATGTATGATTCACAATTTCATACCATTACATAACATGCCACAATAGGCCAATATAAGCATCAACATATATTCCTTATCACACACATACCACAATTTCCATGTCATGGATCCAAGAATTCCATTTTCAAAATCATTTCTTCTCTATCGGTATGAATACATATTCCTATCATATTTAAGTAAGGCAAAATCCTTGAATCCAGGGTTTTTAGGTTATGTTTGAGTTACAAAGGACAAAGAGCCATAATCTCAATCATTTCCAGCTCAAAAATCTCATTTTTGGGTCTTGGTAATCGATTACATCACCTTGGTAATCGATTACCAGCGAAACAGAATCCCTGTAATCGATTACAATCCCATTGTAATCGATTACACAATTTCCAGATCTACGGTTCGTAACTCCAAGGACCTAGTAATCGATTACACAGTCGTGGTAATCGATTACCAATCGGACAGAACCTCCGTAATCGATTACCCACAAGTTGTAATCGATTACGTGATTCCCAGAAGCATCATTTCGTGACATCAGAGGCTTGGTAATCGATTACACCATTCTTGTAATCGATTACAAGCTAGACAGAATCTCTGTAATCGATTACACACAAGATGTAATCAATTACCAGATTTCTAGAATCACGACGTAATCGATTACCACGTGTAAACTTGCAGAAAATAGAGTTCTCAGGTCCTTTAACTCAAATCAAACCAATCATTATCATATTTAACTAACAAGTTACTCAAATATACCTTCAAATCATGCATGAGGCATCAATCAATCATACAAACCCAACAAATGTACTATCATGAAGAACAACATAAAATGAGAGAACTTTATACATGGATTCAGAAATCAATGACAACACACATACAAGGTTCCTAGATGCTAAGAGAGGTTGAGGAGGAGTGTCTTCCTCTTACCTAAGTGAAGAAAAACAAAAGAAGAACACCAAGAACCTCCTTTGAATTTTCAGATTTTAGCTCCAAGAATCCTAAAAATGGTGACTTTGTTAGAACAGCATAATGGCTTGGAAAATAAGCCATGGATGGCCAACATGAAGACCATGACCACGAAAATGGAGGAGAAAGAAGAGAAGTCTTGAATCTTACCCAAAAACTCAAAGCTTGGAGCTTGGAGAAAATGTGAAAATGGTGGAATCTCTATATGCTCCAAACAAGAAGGATGTCTAGGAGAGGAAGAGAGTTAAGAGAGTGTGGTTGGAAGAAGGTTTTGTGATGAATGAGGGGGAAGAGGGCTGTTGTGCTGTGGGATTTCCGGAGAAAGAGAGAGGAGAAAATGTCATGAGGAAGAAGAAGAAAGAAGAAGTAAAGGAATGTTTTAGGAAATAAAATCAATTCCCCTCCCAAAATGTTGTCCAACCGTGCATGAAGGAGAGAGAGGAGGGAATGGGCTGCTTTGCATGGGGAAGGAGGAAGAGGAAATTTCCAAGAAGCTTCCTCCAAGATTTCATGAGAAGCTTCGCACGTTTCTCGATAAAATGGAAGTAAACTTGTTTCCTAATCAGCACACTAACACAGATGAATACTTACACTGTCAGTATTATTTTTCCTCCAGTGTAGAAGAGTTACTGATGATGAAAATAATATTTCATTATTCATCAGATGATTTTACAATACCGCGATTTCATTCATCGGGTAAAATCTCGTAAAACGTAAACTTCGTAAATTATGCCCGGCCTCGGGTTTAGTAAGATCTCCCGTCGACAAGTCCACAATTTAGAGTTTACCGGACACAGAGAAGACATCGCATCTTCCCGGGTCTGCATAGCGTACACGCAAAACGAAGAATATATTAAAATATTTGACGTTTTTAGAAAATTCTGAAAGAATTCACATAAATCACAAATATTAGAAAATAACTATTGGTGGTGAAATAATTAATTTTCGGAGCGTTGCACTGACCTCAGCGATCCTCAGCTCAGTGTGCACGTAAAACGAGGAATATATTAAAATATTCGTCGTTTCCGAAAATTCTAGAAAAATTCCTAAAAAATCAAGAATAATATAAAATGATGATCTATGATTAAACAGGTATTTTTCGGAATGTTACAACACTCCCCTACTAAAAAGGAATTTCGTCCTCGAAATTTACATACCTTAAAATAGTTCCGGATGTTGCTCCCTCATCTTGTCTTCCGGTTCCCAAGTTGCATCACCAGTCGTTTCATTCCAAATCACCTTTACCAATGAGATCTCCTTTCCTCTAAGTTGTTTTGTCCGTCGGTCCTCGATTCTCGCAGGAGGCGCCTCATAGGTCAAGTTCTCTTTTAATTGTACTGTGTCCAGTGCTATGACATGACTTGGATCAGGCAAATACTTACGAAGTTGTGACACATGGAAGACATTGTGTATGTTGGAAAGAAAAGGGGGTAAGGCTATCTGGTAGGCTACTGGACCTATCCGGCGAAGAATTTGGTAAGGTCCAAGAAATTTTGGAGTGAGTTTTCTAGATTTCAAAGCCCGGCCGACCCCAGTCGTGGGTGTGACTTTCAGGAATACATGCTCACCTTCCTCAAACTCAAGAGGCTTTCTCCTCTTATCTGCATAACTCTTTTGCCGGCTCTGAGCAGTTCTCATCTTTTCTTGAATCATCTTGACCTTCTCAGTTGTCTGCTGAATGATATCTGGTCCAATTGTAAGACGCTCTCCATCTTGGTACCAACACAACGGTGTTCAACACCGTCGTCCATACAGAGCTTCATAGGGTGCCATCCCTATACTCGAATGATAACTGTTGTTGTAGGTGAACTCTATCAGTGGTAGAACTTCATCCCAACATCCAGTTTGTTCCATAGTACAAGCTCTAAGCAAATCTTCTAAAGATTGGATTGTCCTTTCAGATTGACCATCGGTTTGTGGATGGTACGCTGAACTCAGACGTAACTTTGTTCCCAACGATGCTTGTAAACTCTGCCAAAATTTTGAAGTAAATCTCGGATCCCTATCCGAAACAATACTCGTAGGCACACTGTGTAGCCTAACGATCTCACCAATATACAACTGGGTCAACTTCTCCAAAATGTACTTCATGTTGATCGGAAGAAAATGGATTGACTTCGTGAGTCGATCCACTATTACCCATATCGAGTCGTGTCCTTTCTTTGTCCTCGACAAACCCACAACAAAATCCATCGCAATGCTACCCCATTTCCATTCAGGAATAGATAATGGTTGTAGCAATCCCGCTGGTCTTTGATGTTCCACTTTAGCTTTTTGACAAACTAAACAAGTCGATACACATCTAGTGACGTCGCTTTTCATTCCATGCCACCAGAATAATTTCTTAGATCTTGGTACATCTTAGTTATGCCTGGGTGCATACTCAGCTTGTTGGTGTGAGCATGTTCCACAATATATCGCCTAAGCTCTTGGTCACGGGGAATACAAACTCTACCTCGGAATCTCAGAATTCCATCCGTTCCTTCTTCAAATTCTCGTCTCCTTGCCTTGCCTTAACAATTCTCTCACTTCTTGTAAGAATTCATCGGCTTTCGCTTCTCCCGTATGTCATCCATTAGTTCACTTGAGATGGTGACCATATTCATACAAATCCTTCCGGGTTCCAACTTAACAAACGACCATACATCCCTAAACCGTTTCTATGAGATCTCTTTCCTTGATGATCAAGGCGAAGCACGATAGTCTTTCGGCTCAAGGCATCGCCACGACGTTCGCCTTGCCGGGATGGTACAATAACTGGAAATCATAGTCCTTCGAATTCTAGCCATCTCCGCTGCCTCATATTCACTTCTTTCGATCATACAAATATTTCAAGCTCTTATGGTCACCGAAGATGTTGAATGTTGCTCCATAGAGAAAATGTCTCCATATCTTTAGAGCAAAACCACAGGCCGCAAGTTCCAAATCATGTGTAGGGTAGTTCTTTTCGTGTACTCGCAATTGTCGCGAAGCATAAGCTACAACTCTTCTATGTTGCATAAGGACACATCCCAATCTTTGATACGAAGCATCACAGTACACCTCGAATGGCTCATTCGGATCAGGTAGCACTAACACCGGTGAGGTAGTTAGTCGTTTCTTCAACTCTTGAAAACTTTGCTCACAGCTATCAGTCCATTCAAAAGCTTGGTTCTTCCTTGTCAACTGAGTGAGCGGTCCAGCAATCTTGGAAAACCCTTCTATGAATCTTCGGTAGTATCCGACTAAACCCACAAAGCTACGAACTTCCGTCACTGACTTTGGTCTTTCCCATTGTAACAATGCTTCTACTTTCGACGGATCCACTGCAATCCCTTCCTTCGAGATCACATGGCCTAAAAAGTTCACCTCATCAAGCCAAAACTCACATTTTGACTTGGCATACAATTCCTTCTCCTTTAAAATCGGAGAACTATGCTGAGGTGTTCAGATGATCCTCTTGATTCTGGGAATATATCAGGATGTCGTCAATGAAGACGACAACAAACTTGTCCAAGTAAGGACGAAAGATCTTATTCATGTAGTCCATGAAGATAGCAGGTGCATTCGTAACACCAAACGACATTACAAGGTACTCATAATGACCGTATCGGGTGCAAAAGCGCCTCTTTGAAAACACCGCTTCCCTTCAGTTGGTCCATCAAATCATCAATTCTTGGGAGTGAATACTTGTTCTTGATCGTCGCCTTGTTCAATTGCCTATAGTCCACACACAATCTTGAGGTACCGTCCTTTTTCCGAACTAACGATCGGTGCTCCCCACGGTGACACACTCGGTCTAACAAACTGTCTCTCCAAAAGCTCTTCTAGTCAAGTTTCTTGAGCTCGGCCAATTCCGTTGGCGACATATGATAAGGTGCTATAGACACGGGACCAGCTCCCGCACCGGATCAATGGCAAACTCGATCTCACGTGTCGGTGGTAAACCAGGTACTTCTTCTGGAAAACTTCAGAGAACTCTCTCACTACCAGAATAGTGTCCAGGTCAGCCTTGCTCTCGACTTTCAAAGAAGATAGTAACATGTACCCCTGAGCTCCTTCTTTCAAGAAAGCTCGTGCTTGGTTGGCCGTCAAGTACCTAGAATTCTCATCCACAGGGAAAACTATGGTTTTTCTGGAACAATCTAATAGAACATGGTTGGAAGATAACCAGTCCATCCCTAGGATTATATCTAACTGTGAAAGAGGCAAACAGATCAAATCGACAGAAAAGATTCAACCTTCAACAATTAAGGGACACTTCAAACAAACTTTGGTAGTAACTACTTGGGTTTATCAGTGGGGTTGAAACAATCAATTCAAAAGGTAGTTCGAGACACGGGTAAGCCAAGTCGTAGCACACAGTCATATGATATGAAAGAATGGGTTGCCCCAGAGTCATACAGTACTTTTAAAAGATTACATTCTATGGTGCCTTCTCCTTGAATCAAGTCTTCGGATTCGGAGGCTTCAGCTCCGCTCATAGTGAAAACTCGACCTCCAGCTTGCGGTTTCTTGGCTCGAGTCGCGTTGACTGAAGGTTCAGCCTTTGCTTGATTGTAGTCTCTGGACATGTGGCCCGGTTTGCCATATCTGAAGCAGATGATTCCCTTGATCGTGCAATCCCTCGTGAGATGATCTTTTCCACACTTTAGGCATCTGGACGGGTAGGTCACATTCTCGCCCGGGCTCGGTTCCCGAGGAACCTCCACCAGAACTTCCACCGGTTTGCTGCTGACTTCCCGCTGGTCGGGAATAAGGCTTCTTTTGGAAGCGGTTTGAACCACTGCCTCCACCTCTTTGGGACCGTACAGGCCTAAAGCTCCTGTTTCTTGAGTCTCTAGCCTGTTCCAAGGCTTCAACTTCACAGCAAGTGTCTAACAATTCTGAGAATACCTTCATCTTCAGGGTGATCACAGCTTTCTTCACCTCATACCTCAATCCCTCGGTGAACTTCCAACACTTCCGTGCTTCATCGGTTTGGTGTTGGTAGTGTGTTGAGAACTTCTCCGTGTTCTCAAATTTTGCTGCATACTCACTGACGGTCATGTTCCCTTGTCTCAAGTTGAGGAACTCCAGCTCTTTCGCATGTCTCACATTAGCAGGAAAATACTTGTCCAAGAACTTGTTCTTGAACACATCCCATGTGATGTCAGTCCCTTCGGCTTCCAATGCTCTCTGAGCTCCGTTCCACCAATCTTCGGCGTTGCCCACAAGCATAAAGGTAGCATAATTCACCTTCTTGTCTTCGGCACAGTTCATGCCACGGAAGACTTTCTCTAGTTCTTTGATCCACAGACTAGCCCTGTCAGGATCAAATTCTCCCTTAAATTGTGGAGGGTTGTGACGACGAAACTCCGCCAAGTTCTGGGCATTGGCAGTCGCCTCGATCTGTTGAGCAGTTCTCTCTTGTTGTTGAGCCGCACGCTCATTTTGCTGCGCGATGACTTCTGTCATCCGCTGCATTGCCTCAACAGCAGCTGCAATTTCTCCACTTCTCGCCATCTTACCCTTTCTTAAATTAGGTTAGCTGAAAACCACAAGGTAAGTTAGAGGAATTCATTTCAAAATACAACCACAGAGATTTCACACAGCACAAACAAGACAGACTCACACACAAGACCCAAAGAAAACATAAACCGGGGCTCTGATACTAACTTAATGTAACGCCCCTTTTTGGGAGGGAACGTCACATTGTCAAATAAAAGAAAATGCGGAAAAGTAAAGTTTTAACATTTCAAGACCCGGTTCATTCGTTTAAGTTTAACTCGTTCAATTCTTAAATACGCGAGCAAAATAGCAGAAATATTTTTTTTTGTTTTGATAATCATTCTAACCATGCGGAATATAAATGACGGTGAAGAATAAAATAGGAGACAAAATTCTCATCTGAATAACATGCATATAGATATATATATATATATATATATATATATATATATATAATGTACCGATATCATTTTTACTTAGATACAAGCCTTTGAATTACCCAAAAACAAAACTATACTTGCCCCAAAAGATTATACAAATATGCCCCAGTGATACCAAAATATACAAATTTCCACACGTAAATACATCGGGCCCCAAAATAAAACACCGGTAGCCATCGGTAGCTACCAAAACTCACCGTCGGATGAGGAGGGACCGTATCCGGGTCCTCAGCAGGATCCTCCTCTTCAGAGGAAACCTCCATGGGAACCACAGAACCACGGGCAGGAGCCCGAGCAGTAGAATCAAAGGAGTCCTCCCAAGGGGTATAGTAGCGGTCACCCCACGTCTCTCTGATGGGCAAGTAAAACTCCAGTCGCAGGCTGATGTGGCAGGTGAGGACAGGTGCCTCATGACGTCTCCAGGCTAGGGCGATCGACACATCTCCCAAGTAGATGCAGCGATCGGAGTTCAAGTTGATATGCCAACACTCCGGCCCTCCGAGGAAGGTTAGACGCACATCACCAAGAAATCCGCGTATACGTGCCGCCATCATCTCAATAGAAGCTAGTCTCGTTCAGGCCAGAAGCCGGGAAACTCGGGATCTTCCGCCTCCTTACCATTGTCTTCGATCAATACAGTATACACACATATAGCAAGTAACAGAGATACAAGAAAAGAGGTAGGACATCCTACCATCATTACCAATTATAGCAGCTAGAAACAGTACGGCGCCACGTGCCCAAATAGCAATTCAGAATATCATATTCAACTAATAAGTAGTAATTCCAACAATAAGCAAATAAACAATTCCAGGCAGATATTCATCTTAGTAATAACCAAAACAGTCATGGATATGAAAAAATAGATATTAACAATGACAATGTATATCATGACTCACATGCATGCTTTTCCAAATTCCTACTCCATGGAGCTAGACTCAAACAGTCGGAGAGAAAGATCAGGAGACATGTCTGTAACTCGGTTGCCGAGGCTAGTACTATCAATAATTTTTCTCGTGCACAATCATGGCATTGTACAGACATTCTACACTAGATCACGATATAGGACAGTGTCAAGTTCGGATCGTCGGTGCGTTTGCATCGGTTTGCCCCACAGGCAAAGGAGCTACCAACTACCCATTGTGGAGGACCCGCACCCCGACGCTCCCAAGGTCATAACAAGACCCACACTAGTCTACTCGCACCCGTACTAAGGTGTGTTCAATCTCCTAGGCAACTTGGCCTTACAACAGTCCACAAGGACATTCACAATGCATATGACACTATGCATGGACATGTATGATTCACAATTTCATACCATTACATAACATGCCACAATAGGCCAATATAAGCATCAACATATATTCCTTATCACACACATACCACAATTTCCATGTCATGGATCCAAGAATTCTATTTTCAAAATTATTTCTTCTCTATCGGTATGAATACATATTCCTATCATATTTAAGTAAGGCAAAATCCTTGAATCCAGGGTTTTTAGGTTATGTTTGAGTTACAAAGGACAAAGAACCATAATCTCAATCATTTCCAGCTCAAAAATCTCATTTTTGGGTCTTGGTAATCAATTACATCACCCTAGTAATCGACACAAAAACAAAATCCCTGTAATCGATTACAATCCCATTGTAATCGATTACACGATTTCCAGATCTACGGTTCGTAACTTCAAGGACCTGGTAATCGATTACATAGTCGTGGTAATCGATTACCAATCGGACAGAACCTCCGTAATCGATTACCCACAAGTTGTAATCGATTACGTGATTCCCGTAAGCATCATTTCGTGACATCGAGGCTTGGTAATCGATTACACCATTCTTGTAATCGATTACAAGCTAGACAAATCTCTCGTAATCGATTACACACAGATGTAATCGATTACAGTTTCCGTAATCACGATTTCGTACCTTTAAGAGCTTGGTAATCGATTACAAGCCCCGTGTAATCGATTACCACGCGTAAACTTGCAGAAAACAGAGTTCTCAGGTCCTTTAACTCAAATCAAACCAATCATTATCATATTTAACCAACAAGTTACTCAAATATACCTTCAAATCATGCATGAGGCATCGCATCAATCAATCATACAAACCCAACAAATGCACTATCATGAAGAACAACATAAAATGAGAGAACTTTATACATGGATTCAGAAATCAATGACAACACACATACAAGGTTCCTAGATGCTAAGAAAGGTTGAGGAGGAGTGTCTTCCTCTTACCTAAGTGAAAAAAAACAAAAGAAGAACACCAAGAACTTCCTTTGAATTTTTGGATTTGAGCTCTAAGAATCCTAAAAATGGTGACTTTGTTAGAATAGCATAATGGCTTGGAAAATAAGCCATGGATGGCCAACATGACGACCATGACCACGAAAATGGAGGAGAAAGAAGAGAAGTCTTGAATCTTACCCAAAAACTCAAAGCTTGGAGCTTGGAGCTTGGAGAAAATGTGAAAATGGTGGAATCTCAAGATGCTCCAAACAAGAAGGATGTCTAGGAGAGGAAGAGAGTTAAGAGAGTGTGGTTGGAATAAGGTTTTGTGATGAATGAGAGGGAAGAGGGCAGCTGTGCCATGGGATTTCTGGAGAAAGAGAAAGGAGAAAATGTCATGAGGAAGAAGAAGAAAGAAGAAGTAAAGGAATGTTTTAGGAAATAAAATCAATTCCCCTCCCAAAATGTTGTCCAACCGTGCATGAAGGAGAGAGAGGAGGGAAATGGGCTGCTTTGCATGGGGAAGGAGGAAGAGGAAATTTCCAAGAAGCTTCCTCCAAGCTTCCATGAGAAGCTTCGCACGTTTCTCGATAAAATGGAAGTAAAGTTGTTTCCTAATCGACACACTAACACAGATGAATACTTACACTGTCAGTATTATTTTTCCTCTAGTGTAGAAGAGTTACTGATGATGAAAATAATATTTCATTATTCATCAGATGATTTTACAATACCGCGATTTTATTCATCGGGCAAAACCTCGTAAAACATAAACTTCGTAAATTGTGCCCGACCTCGGGTTTAGTAAGATCCCCCGTCGACAAGTCCACAATTTAGAGTTTACCGGCCACAGGGAAGACATCGCATCTTCCCGGGTCTGCATAGTGCACACGCAAAATGAGAAATATATTAAAATATTCGACGTTTCCAAAAAATTCTGAAAGAATTTACATAAATCACAAATATTAGAAAATGACTATTGGTGGTGAAATAATTAATTTTCAGAGCGTTGCACTGACCTCAGCGATCCTCAGCTCAGTATACACGTAAAACGAGAAATATATTAGAATATTCGTCATTTCCGAAAATTCTAGAAAAATTCCTAAAAAATCAAGAATAATATAAAATGATGATCTATGATTAAACAGGTATTTTTTAGGATGTTACACTGAGAGCAGAGCGCGGCAATGTGAAAATGTCGTGCCGCGAAGTGAGCTCTAGGATCTTCAAAAATGTGTTTCTAATATCTCTGGAAATTCCTAAGTGTTGGGATCATTCATATATGCTTTCCTAAGTGTGTTGAGGCACTTTTGGGGATATTCCTGGAGAGAATTATCAACTTGCATATGTGGAAAGTTTAGGAATTTTAAATGTCTGAAGTGTGGGAGATGCTTTAGGATAGAGTTGGAGGACTCAAGACACCCAAAGTCAGGTGATGTGTCAAGTATTGGTGTGTCGTGACACCTTAGGCTTTCTTGGTATGATGGTATGCCTACCTATATGCAAATATTACTCCTTTAGAGTTAAAGTTGAGTTTGAGATGCATTGTTAAACCATGTTTCCTTGACTGTCCAAGTTAAGCTTCGTGATTGGTTAGAGATATGGGTTGGTTCCTTTATGTGTTAGAGTTGAGCCAAGAGTGTATGTTTTCTAGCTATATCCTTTTCACTAGGCTAGGGTAAACCTTGTGAGGGGAGTTGGTAAATCTTGGACATCTAAGTATTATAGAATGCTATAAAGTAGTATCTAGAACCTTGAGCAAATTGAGGTTGCCTTGAAATCACTTATGGAGTGATGATGTGAGGTGCTAGATATGAGAACATTAGTGGCATGAATTTTACTACTTATGGGTTAAGTTGAAGTAATGCCTTAAGTCTCTAGTCTTTGCTTTTCACTTGGTTGTTGTAGACCTTGTGATAAGTGTGTATGTTTTGATAACAAACTTGCATATTTAGTTTTCAAACTTATTATCTGATATTTCCTATGTGTTGTAACCTCATATGGTGTGCACAACTATTTGGTCAGAGAATTGTAGGAAAAGATTTTGAAGAGATAGGGGATTCAAAATTCTCGTAGCGGGCAATGCTATTATGGTTAGGGTTATCGGTGTTTGAGGTTGGCATTGGTACTCTTACTTTTGGTGAGGGGAGCAAGTCCACACATCACCAGGTAGTGTCAAGGCTTAATTACCTATCCTACCCAGTATATACAAGGGAACATAGGTTCTTGGGAATTAAGTAAGTAACATGTGTTTTAAAAACCTAAACCTACATTAGCATTGCACAATCATTATATTAGGACTTTGTTTGAGCATAACCATACATCATAACATAAAGCATTGCATGGTTGACAATTGTATGGGCAGTTGTCATTGCTTGACCGGTTGATTGATTGGTGGCTTGTTCAATAGTATCTTAGGATTGTATGGGTGATTCTTTGATGTTATTGATTTTCGAATATTCTATTACTTGGCGTGTAATTTTATGTTCAGTTGATTTATTTGTAGTAGATGATCAACTGTTGGTCTTGGTATACGAATACTGAGAAATTGTGATTTGTCACCCTTGTGTGTTCCATATAAATCTAGATGAAAACCCTCCAAAGGGAAAAGGCAAGAAAAAGAAGAAGCAGAAAGCTTAGTTTAGCAGCTTTATTTCTTTTTGAACCAGTTTGTATTTTTTGTACGTTTCTGGTTATATGTAAAAGCTTATGTATACAATATGGCTTGTTAGCCAATGATATACGTATATATGACATTTTTATTATTCGTGGCTCTCTATAATGACTTTACAGGTTATTATGGGTTTTTATTTTATACATTTTTTTGAAGTGACATGTTTAATGCGATTTATCTTGAAATATTCTATTTATTTTATGATAATTTTATTAAGGTGTTACATTATGGTATCAAAGTTGTTCATGCTGTTGAGCTGGGGTATGAACTGACTATGCTTAGGCATGTTTAGGATTTCTTCTTTATGTTATGCATTTCTTTGTCTCTTGTGTGAGATGTTTGATTGAATTGCATAACGTGCCTATGGTATGACTATTTTTAGCTACTGTTGCACAGTTACATGATATTGAGATTAGCTGCCTCAATATGTGTTATTCTATGTGTACAAGAAACTATGGCGTCTCCAAGGCGAACCCGTGGGGATAGAAGCTCATCTGGTGAAGGCTCTACTTTGGCGGAAGCATTGATGGCAATGACAATGGCTATGAGGAAGCATGTTGTTGTGGTTAATAGGATTCTTAATAGGATAGACGCTGATCCATCTCAACAACTAGTTTCTCTAGTAGTAGCTGAGGAGCAATTCAATGAAAAAGAGGACGTTTCAGTAGACTCTCTAAAAAGGAAAAGATTAAATGATGAAGTTAGTGAGAGTATCTCTTGGTCTCATTTTCTACCTATTAGAGGAAAGCAGATTCAAGTTGGAACGTGGAACCAAAAGTGCTCGAAATGTGGAAAGCAGCATGACCACAAGGCAAGTTTAGTGTGTTTTATGTGTGGTCAACAGGGACACTTTGCGAAACAGTGTTCATAGAGACATGGAGCTACGCCCGACCCTATGCAAGGTATTCTTGGGTGTGTGCCTTCAGGATATTCTCATAGGTTTTGTATGAGTATATGTTTCCTAGAATAGACAATCTTATGGATCAACTGAGATGAGCTGCAGTTTTCTCAAAGATTGATCTTAGCTTTAGTTATCATCATATAAGAGTTAGGGAAGAGGATATCCCTAAGACTGCTTTCAGAACTAGGTATGGGCATTATGAGTACCTCGTGATGTCCTTTGGGTTGATGAATGCTCCGGCAGTATTCATAGATTACATGAAAATGATCTTTAGACCCTACCTAAATCAGTTTGTTATGGTGTTTATAGATGATATCTTAATCTATTCGAAGACAATGGAGGAGCATGAACAACATCTGAGAATAGTGTTGGAAACCCTTAAAGAGAATAGGTTGTTTGCCAAGTTATCTAAGTGTGAGTTCTAGCTTTCACAAGCGCAGTTCTTGGGACATGTGATATCTCAGGGTGGGATTTCTGTGGACCCAAGCAAGGTTGATGCAGTGTTACAATGGGAGAGACCTACCACTGTGATCGAGATCAGAAGCTTTATAGGCCTGACGAGGTACTATAGAAGATTCATAAAGGGTTTTTCTCAATTAGCGCTACCCTTGACTAGTTTGACTATGAAAGGTAGTTCTTTTGTTTGGACTAAGGATTATGAGAGCAGTTTCTAAGAGTTAAAGGTAAGGTTGACTACTATACCAGTGTTGGTAATTCCATATCCTTTGGAAAACTTTAAGGTATATTGTGATGCTTCAAAGATGTATTTGGGTTGTGTTTTGATGCAACATAGGAGAGTTGTTGCCTATGCATCAAGGTAGTTGAGACCTCATGAGGAGAACTACCCTACTCATGATCTAAAGTTAGTTGCAGTAGTGTTTGCCTTGAAGGTTTGGAGATATTACTTGTATGGAGTACAATTTGAGGTGTTCAGTGATCATAAGAGTTTGAAGTACTTATTTAATAAAAAAGAGCTGAACATGAGACAACGAAGATGGACGGAGTTTTTGAAAGACTACGACTTTGAGTTAAAGTGTCATCCAGGTAAAGCAAATGTGGTAGGTGATACACTAAGTAGGAAATCCCTACATGTGTCTCAGATGATGATTCAAGAGAGTGAACTTCTTGAGAGTTTTAAAGAAATGAGCCTTTCAGTAGCTACGTTACCACATATTCTCAGTGTGAGTCGAGTGGACATAGTGAATGACTTTATGACTTAGATCTTGGAAGCTGAAAAGGAATATGAGACTCTTAGTGTTATAAGTGAGCTGATCTTTATAGGTAATCCTAGAAAGTATGATATATCGGATGATGGGATGACTAAGTTTAGAGGTAGACTTTGCATTCCTCGTGAATCCAGAATCAAGGAAAAGATCCTTGAAAAAGCTCACTATGGTCAATACTCCATACATCCCGAGGCCACTAAGATGTACCAAGACTTAAAGAAGTTGTTTTGGTGGTCTGGTATGAAGAGGGACATAACTGAGTTTGTGTATAGGTGTCTAACTTGTCAGAAGCTCAAGATAGAATACCAAAAACCCTCTAGACCTCTTCAATCTTTGGTAATCTCTGAGTGGAAATAGGATAACATCACTATAGATTTTTTAATGGGTTTGCCTAGAATTCAGTTAGGTTTTGATGCAATATGGGTTGTAGTGGATACACTAACAAAGTTTGCCCATTTCATACCTATTAGAGCTAACAACTCCATGGATAAACTTGTCGACTTATACCTTTAAGAGATAGTTGGGATGCACGGTATACCCCTTAGTATAGTTTCTGATAGAGACCCTAGATTTATATCTAGATTTTGGGGAGCCTTGCAGAAAGCTTTTGGGACAAAGCTTAGTTTAAGTACAGCATACCATCCACAGATTGATGGTCAGTCGGAAAGGACTATTTAGACCCTTGAGGATATGCTAAGAGCATGTGTGCTAGAGCAGAAAGGGAGTTGGGATAAGTTCTTACCCTTAGTGGAGTTTGCCGATAACAACAATTTTCATACTAGCATACGTACAGCACTGTACAAAGCACTTTATGGTAGAAAGTATGGGTCCTATTTGTGTTGGTATGAGGTTGGAGCTGGAACTATTCTAGATCCTGAGTTAGTACAACAGATCACAGGTCAGATCAAAATGATCAGGGATAGGTTGGTTATGGCTCAGAGTAGGCAGAAGAGCTATGCTGATAAAAGGAGAAGACCTCTAGAGTTCTATGAGGAAGATCATGTATCCTTGAAAGTCACTCCTACAACAGGGATTAGTAGAGCATTGAGAACACGAAAGTTGAACCCTCATCTCATTAGTCCCTACCAGATCCTAAAGAGAATTGGACCCGTAGCCTACCAAATTACCCTTGCACCTAGTTTGTCTAACCTTCATGTTGTCTTCCATGTGTCACAACTTAGGAAGTACAATCCAGATCCTTCTTATGTCATGAGAAATGAATCTGTGCAATTAAGAGAGGATTTATCTTATGTTATGCGGCCGATGAGGATCATGGACAAAAGAGTCAAAGAGTTTAAAGGTAAGTACATTCCTCTGGTAAAGGTGCTTTGAGATGGTGCTGGTTTTGAGGAGGCGACTTGGGAGTTGAAGTCCCACATACAACAGGACTACCAGTAGTAGTTTATATAAGGTAATCAATTTACAGAGGTAGCTTAATACTTGTTTAACATACCTGTTAAATTTTGTGACAATCTGAGTTAATTTAGGCATTTTGTTGCAGCCCGGAAGGTGAAAAATAGCTTAAAATGACCTAGATATTAGCTTAAATGGCTTAATTAATGGAAATAGATGTGGATAATTTATTTCTAAGTCACAAATGTGGATTCTGTGATATGGTAAAAGTTTGAGAATTATCAGAGTCAGTTTGATATTTTTAGACATACTGGTTGTGTGTTTTAATGTTCGAATGACTAGTCACAAATATGAAAAATTATGTTACTGGTGAAACAACTTTTTTTTAATGAATCTTAGTATTTATTTTAAAGTTGTTGGATCTTGGAAAACTTGATTTAGCTAAATCTAAGTATTTTTAGCATATCAGGAAATATCAGTGTGATATCCCTTGGCCACAAGTTGTCCACAGTTACAACCCTTAAAGTGGACTTCTTTTGGTTGACTTTGTTTCATCATTTCTTACCTTTCTTTCTTCTCTTCACGTCTGAAATAGAAACAGCAGCAAGGGTGGAGTTGAGTGGTGAAAAGAGAATCAAGAAGCACAAGAAGAAAGGGAAATCCAAGGTTTGAGATTGAGGATCAATCTCCATCATCAAGGCAACATCAAGGCATCTTGAAGGTAGGGGTTTTTGAACTCAAACTCTCATTCCTACTCATTTCTCATGTTAGGCTAATTTGAGGTTTAATATGCCAAATTGAGTTATTGTGGTATTTGAAGTGATTTTCTTACTTGGATAAGTTTTAAAGAGTGTTTATGACTTGTTCATGCTAAGAGTTTGGATTACAAACTGAAAATTCTCTATTTGGACCTAAAATGCTCTAAGTATTGATTTTAGGGGTTTGGATGAGTGATTTGGTGTTTTGATCCATTTTTTTATGAAATTAGCTGGTATTTTAGGTTTCCATCATGTTAGTGAATTTGTTAGGGACTTGAAATCACCTAAAAACTATTTTGGAGTGACCAAAATCCAGAATTTGTTCCAATGGAACAGTACCCAACCTGGTGTTTTCTGCAGAATTCTGCAGAAATGCACCTCACGCTGTAGTGTGAGTGAGTCCATGCCATGACGTGAGTCTCAATATGTGCCTGGTACTAAAACCCGAGAGCAGGGCGCCGCGGCGTGAGCTCCAAGATCTTCAAAAATGTGTTTTTGATATCTCTAGAAGTTCCTTAGTATTGGGATCATTCATATATGCTTTCCTAAGTGTATTGAGGAAACTTTTGGGGATATTCCTGGAGAGAATTATCAACTTGCATTTGTGGAAAGTTTAGGAATTTTAAATGTCCAAAGTGTGGGAGATGTTTTAGGACAGAGTTGCAGGACTCAAGACACCCAAAGTCAATTGGTGTGTCAAGGATTGGTGTGTTGTGTCACCTTAGGCTTCCTTGGTATGATGGTATGCCTACCTATATGCAAAGATTACTCCTTTAGAGTTAAAGTTGAGTTTGAGATGCATTGTTAAAGCATGTTTCCTTGATTATCCAGGTTAAGCTTCGTGATTGGTTAGAGATATGGGTTAGTTCCTTTATGTGTTAGAGTTGAGCCAAGAGTGTATGTTTTCTAGCTATATCCTTTTCACTAGGCTAGGGTAAACCTTGTGAGGGGAGTTGGTAAATCTTGGACATCTAAGTATTATAGAATGCTATAAAGTAGTATCTAGAACCTTGAGCAAATTGAGGTTGCCTTGAAATCACTTATGGAGTGATGATGTGAGGTGCTAGATATGAGAACATTAGTGACATGAATTTTACTACTTATGGGTTAAGTTGAAGTAACGCCTTAAGTCTCT
This sequence comes from Ormosia emarginata, assembly GCA_029884605.1. Taxonomy (NCBI): domain Eukaryota; kingdom Viridiplantae; phylum Streptophyta; class Magnoliopsida; order Fabales; family Fabaceae; genus Ormosia; species Ormosia emarginata. The sequence goes on along the minus strand of JAQQTP010000056.1, from coordinate 3,227,282 downwards.
AGTCTTTGCTTTTCACTTGGTTGTTGTAGACCTTGTGATAAGTGTGTATGTTTTGATAACAAACTTGCATATTTAGTTTTCAAACTTATTATCTGATATTTCCTATGTGTTGTAACCTCATGTGGTGTGCACAACTATTTGGTCAGAAAATTGTAGGAAAAGATTTTGAAGAGATAGGGGATTCAAAATTCTCGTAGCGGGCAATGCTATTATGGTTAGGGTTATCGGTGTTTGAGGTTGGCATTGGTACTCTTACTTTTGGTGAGGGGAGCAAGTCCACACATCACCAGGTAGTGTCAAGGCTTAATTACCTATCCTACCCAGTATATACAAGGGAACATAGGTTCTTGGGAATTAAGTAAGTAACATGTGTTTTAAAAACCTAAACCTACATTAGCATTGCACAATCATTATATTAGGACTTTGTTTGAGCATAACCATACATCATAACATAAAGCATTGCATGGTTGACAATTGTATGGGCAGTTGTCATTGCTTGACCGGTTGATTGATTGGTGGCTTGTTCAATAGTATCTTAGGATTGTATGGGTGATTCTTTGATGTTATTGATTTTCGAATATTCTATTACTTGGCGTGTAATTTTATGTTCAGTTGATTTATTTGTAGTAGATGATCAACTGTTAGTCTTGGTATATGAATACTGAGAAATTGTGGTTTCTCACCCCTATGTGCTTGATAATCACATATTTTATTCATTAAGAAACCCTTATGTTTAGTCATTTACACTCTCCATATTCTTAATTGATTGAGTTTGGTATGATTTTGTGAGTTTAAGCTCAAATTGGTCCTAATTGAATATTTTCAGCATTATTGAGACTTGACACTGTTTCTGTTTTTTGACCATAACTTAAGTTCCTAATATCTGATAAACATGAATTTTACCTTGTAGGAAAGCTAAGAGGAAGCTCTACAACTTTGATGAAGAGCTCGAAGTCCCAAAAAGATGTCTAAAGGACCTAAGTTTACATGGAAGTCAGAATACGGGTTCTGTCAGTAGAATCCGAACAATGTGCACTCATAAAATCATATCTCAAGATGTAATAATGAAGATGGGCTCAAATTTGGACAGTGGATAGTCAAGATCTAAATAAACAACTTTTATGAAGAACACTTTTTGAAAAAAAGAAAGTCTAGTAGGACATTTTGAGCTTGCAAGTCGGAACAGAGGAGCTGAAGTTGGGTTTGAGCAACCTACGGTATTTGGGACATATCTTGGGCTGAAGGAAGCCAAATTGGACGAACCAGCTATCCATTTTATAGCCAAGACAAGGATCTACAACTTTCATGAAGAGCACTTTTCGTGGATCTGAAGTATAGTTGGTCGTTTTTGGCTTCCAAGTCAGACACGAAATTTTCATCCTCAACCACCCACTCATCCATCCACTAATCCACTCATCCATCCACTAATCCACTCATCCACTAATCCACCCACTCATCCACTCATACATTAATCCAACCACTTAACCACTCCACCCACTCATCCACTAATCCACCCACTCATCCATCCACTCACCCATTCATGTCCATAATTTCCCACTCACCAAAAGTCCTTTGGCATTTTCCACTCAACCATTCCACTCAAACACTCCACTCACTCACCCACTCATCCACTCACTCCCCTTTGTCATTTTGTTACCCTAGACTTCTATAAAAGGCACCATTGGTTATCATTTCTTTCATGTATTCTCCTTCATTTCTCTCTAAGTTTCTTCTTGCTTCTTCATAGTTTCTCATAGTTTTGTATATTTTGATGCTCCCCTTCATGGTAATGGAGGGCTAAGCTACTTTGGGTCAATTTAGAACTCTTGAAGAGATTGTGGTTTGGATTCTTGAGACCTTGGTTATGCATTGTATTTGATTTGTAATTGAATTCCTCTTTTCTTCTTCTTTCTTCTTTTTTTCTTCTTCTTCTTCTTGATCTTGAATGCATGAATGGTGATTCTATTTATGTTGATCTAATTTGATCTTGGTTTAAGATTGAGATTTGTGATGAAACTTAGAACTAATTGATCTAAACTAATCACATAAATGAAGATTGAGATTTGTGATGAAACTTAGAACTGATTGATCTAAATTAATCAAAGAATTGAAGAGGTTAGGTTATCTTGATTTGTGCCTAAGTTAATTGAATTCGGTACTTGAAATTAACATAGATTTTCATGAATGGTGCGATTGCGGATTTGTGTTTATCACTTGTTAATTGAATTCTAGGCGATCGTCTAGTATGAATTCTGGATTTGATGCAGAGATCTCGGTTAGATCCAAAGTAACAATTCAATTGCGCTGCAAGTGTTTTATGAAGGGTCTATAATTGAATCCACCCAATATTGGATAGGTTTCTAAATTGACTACTCTTTAATTGTCATTTCTTCCGTTAATTTTATTAAGTACGATCTTAAACTGTCAAACCCCCCTTTGCTAACTTTCACTTGATTTGATTAAATTGCATCTATAATCCTCGTGGAGATGATCCGGTGTTGTCACTGTGCTACAAGCTTAGGTAATAATTTCGGTTATAATTTTGACTGAGTTTGGCACTCGTCAGTGCTCCATATAAATCCAAGTGAAGACCCTCCAAAGGGAAATAACAAGAAAAAAAAGAAGCAAAAGACTTAGTTTAGCAGCTTTATTTCTTTTTTGAACCAGTTGCATTTTTTGTTCTTTTTTGGTTATATGTAAAAGCTTATGTATACATTGTGGCTTGTTAGCCAATGATATATGTATATATGACCTTTTTATCATTCGTGGCATTTATAATGACTTGACATGTTATTATGGGATTTATCTTTAATACATTTTTTTTTGAAGTGACATGCTTAATGCGATTTATCTTGAAATATTTCATTTATTTTACGATAATTGTATTAGGGTGTTATAATTACTTTTACAACACGCTATCAGTATAAGACTCTATCATATGAATGATAGCTTGAACAACTTAGAGGTTCTATTGAAAGAGTTTATCTTCTTATCTCTTCTTTTAGATTAATTTAATTCATTGCTTGTAGCTTCCTTCATGTTAGTCTTATTATGGAATATTTTCGTGTTTATTCTATAAAAATTTTATTGTCAATCTTGTTTGACTAACACAATTATCATATTTTGTTTTTATTAAATTTGTTACTATTAATAAATTCTAAAAGAAATTACTATTTAAGCATCTTTGAAGGATTGTAGAACACCAATGATTTTCCATTATCATCTTTTATATGAAGATTTATGGTTTAGTTCTTGAATTACTACACTTTTAGACTGTGATTGAATCTAAAAAAAATCTATTTGATCTTAGTATAATTTGAAATAAAGAAATGTGAGAGAAAACATCATCTACCTTTTTATGCCTCTCGATTATGCTCCTACAGTAGCAAAAAATGATAAAAATTGTTTCAAGAAATAGTTTGAATCAAGTTTATGTTTTCTTGTAATTAAACACAAAAATGAGTTATTGAAGAAAAACCGCAAGGGTCACCCAATGGGTTGAACTACATTCCTTGAAGTGAATGCTCCGTATTATAATTTTTGGTACGATAGAGGTCGTGGTTATGGTCATCATTATGGCAGAGATTAGAAAAATAATCATTATAATGGTGGTTCTAACTCTTCCAAGAATACATATTATATGAAGCAGGGAGAAAATAAAAAGAATATTAAATAGAGTAAAATTATCTTAGTGTTGTATCATGTATGAAAGAACATTGCTTATACTTGTCGTATGTCAAAATTTTGATTGTGAAAATCATTCATTTGACGATGGTCATACAAATAATATGTATTTGGATGTGTTTATTTTCGTTAAATATTTTGTAAGAAAGTTTATCACTTGATTGATGATTTAAGTAGTTGAATTATTTCCTTAGAATTCATATTTGTTATTTCATATATATATTTATCACGTTCACATATTTTCTTATTTTGTTAGTTTGTAATATTTTAAATAAAATGTATATGATATAATTTCTTAAATTTTTATTGGTTGAAGAAAATATGTATGTTCCCGATTCTTTATATATATCTATATTAATGGTAAATTTTGATATCTGGTAGCATAAAAGTAATTTAAGCATCCAAAATAACTATTATATTTTGTTACTTGAATGAACAAAATTTTATACATTATGTTGTATTCATTATCTAGTCAAATAGATATAAGTGTAATTGAAGCACATGCACTTGAAACTAGAAGTTTATTATATTGTTATAAACCAGAAGTTTACTAATCCAAATAATTTTTTTTATTTTGCATATAGTTAGTTAGGCTATTGTGATTCAATATTGATAATTCATAAGGATATCATTGAGGGACCAAAAGATTCTTCAACATAATGACTTTTCATGTAATATATGTTTTCAATGCAAATTGATTATAAGGCCATCACCAGTTAAAAATAGAGTTGAATTTCCTAAATTTCTAGAACATATTTAAGATGATATTTGTAAATTATATTATAAATCACGTGTACCATTTAGATATTTTATGGCGAGAAGTCTGTGTTTACTACGCAACAATGAAGATGTATTTTGATGATAACAAATATGAAGATGATGAGAAGACCAAGTCGAAGTGTTTAAAGATTAGCTTTAGGACTTAGGATCTATCATGTATGGAGCTGTCAATTAGATATCTCAATGGTTAATTTTAAAAGATCTAAAATAATCTGTTTCTTAAATTAAACTGAAGTTTGAAAATCCCTTTTGAAAGATCAAAGCTTTTAGAAATTAAAAATAAGCATTTCGAAACAATTTAGAAAGGTTTTTTTAACTGTTTTTAACAGAGGTATTCGAATACCTCAATATGGTATTCGAATAACCCGATTCGTAACTTATACGTTCTGCTGTGCCAAAACAGAGGCATTCGAATACCCCATATGGTATTCGAATACCTTGATTTCGAAACATGCCTTTTTTAATAAGGTATTTGAATACCCTTGACTGGTATTCGAATAACCCCAACTTAATCAGTTTTTTAACAAAGCTTTTGACAGAGGTATTCGAATACCTCCTGCAGGTATTTGAATAACCCACGGGAATCAGATTCTGGTTTTTGGATTCATACGAGAATTAAAACCAATTAATGTCAAATTAATGCTCCCAACGGCCATTTTCTTCTACGAGCTCTATAAATATAGGCCTGGGACACCTCTGATGAACCCCCGGACATTCTGATTATTTCTTGCTTTGTTAAAAACGAGTTTACATTATTTTCTCTCTTTCTCTGTGCTCTTAACATTGAATCTTTGAGATATCTGTGAGACAACTCTTTAGTGCTTCAATTTGTAATTATTTACTCTGAGTGAGAGTTTCTCTTCTTCATCTATTTCTCTAATATATTGTATTGAGGGTGAGGTATCCCTCAGGATTGTATAAGGGTGAGGTATCCCTGATTGATTGAGGCTTTAGCACAAGGGTAGAGTTTCCCTGTGTGTGAAAAGTGCTCTATTGTGTAAAGGTTGCAAGCACCTGTTTTAAGCTTGTCTTGAATAGTGAAAAATCTCGAACTGTGTTTCGAGGACTGGACGTAGGCCACAAGTGGTTGGTGGTCGAACTAGGATAAATACTGTGCCTGTTTTTCTTCCCTTATTCTCTTTATTTTATGCACTTTATTTATTGATTCTTGCAATTTAATTATTAATTGTTCTTCCTTTTCTCATCTCTTCCACGTCCTTTAATATTTAAATTCAGCAAAGTTAATTTGTTTAAGGCTTTTGCAAAAGTTTTTGTTACTCAATTCACCCCCCCTCTTGAGTACTGGAAGCCACTTGGTAACAAAGTCAATTGGTCACATGTGTACTTATTATCAACTTATAACCTGGTGTTTATGAGATTATGCATGTTATTTGATTAAGAGCAAAAACAAATTCTAGATAAAGACAATTTGTTTTGATAATGTCGGTGAGTTTACCTCTCAATATTTTAGTGATTATTATATGGTCATTGGTGAAATATTAAACATCCAGTTGCTTATGTTCAGAAGCCTCCAATTGATAGTTAAATAATAAATTATGAGAACAAAAGCCAAGTTTTTGCTTGAGGCATGACTTTTACATGTTGCAACACTTGTTAGTATAAGACCAACAAATAGTTATAAGTTATTCCCTATACTATTGGATTTTGGCCTAAATCTAAATATTTCTCATATATGAATTTTTCTGTGTGCGATATAGTCACTCTCGCTTTACCACATCGCATTAAAATGAGCTTTGAAAGAAAGTTGAGAATATATGTTAGATATGAAATAATGTTTTCAACATTAAGGGAAAAGAATAAGTAGCTAAAAAAGGAAATTACTTAAAATGCATCATTATTATATTATTTAGATCCTCAAATAAGATAATTTGAACTGGAAGTTCAAATGATAATAAATTTGTAAATAAGAGCAAATGAATTGTCAGATGCTTTTTCTATTGCAAAAGGATAAATAAACCATATACCAACTATAAATGTTCCATTTAGAATTGATATCAAATGAGTCAAAAACATGCAAGAAGCATGGTAGACTAATCGATTCTAAGACAAAACCCAGAAAAGAGAAGGAGTGAATAATATTACTAAGAAGACAAATAATCCTAAAGATGATACTCTTGAAAAAGAGAATAGAGACATAACTAGGACTCTTGAATTAATCTGAACTCCAGAAGTGGTTCAAACTCTAGAAGAAGTTAAAATACAAGAAAATTATGAAAATAATGATATCTTAATAAATTATATCCCTACGGGCAAAATGAAGGAATCGAAAAGAAATAATTGTCGACTTTAACGCCCCTTTTTCTTAACTCATGAAGAAGGAATGCCACACCATAGTGAATTAAAATGTGAACAAAATAAAAATTTGAAAATATGTAATTTTGTTAATTTATTTAGACCCGGTTTGTATATGTCGTTAAAGTAAATAGTTTCCATCTTGATAACGAAATAATCGAACATCGAAATACATGCTACATTCTTTTTTTTTTTGTAAAAGAAATAAGAATAACTACAGATACAATAAAATCAACATAAACTAAAGACCATACATTCACAATATATATATATATATATATATATATATATATATATATATATATATATATATATATTATGCATCAACATGTTTAGTTACATCACAAAATATACAAAAAGTAAAGGTTTTACCCACCTAAGATAGTTACAAATTTACACCCATAAACTAGCAAAACATTAGGCTTCCCCAAAAAGATAAACGGTTAGCCATCAGTAGCCACCTACAGTATCAGCCCCTAAGACTGACGAGAAGGGACCGTAGCCAGGTCCTCCTCAGGGTCCTCTTCATCCGATGAGATTGCCATCAGAGCGACCGAATTTCGGGCAGAAGCCAGAGCAGTGGAGAGAAAAGAGTCCTCTTGTGGAGTATAGAACATATCAGTCTATATATCCCCAACGAGTAAGTAAAATTCCAAAATGACAAAAGCAGAAAAATAAAAAACAGGAGATTCATAACGATCCCAAGCTAAAGACACCGTCAGCTCCCCGCGATAGACGTATCGGTCCGTCTGCACATATAAGTGCCAACAATCGGGTCCTCCATGAAAGGTCAACCGGACGTACCCCAAAAAGCAACATGGGCGCGACAACATCCTCAGTAAGCTTTAGTCTAGGTATGGCTAGAAACCCAGAAACTTAGGTGTTTCCTTCTCTTCCTCATGAACGTCTTCTCAGAAGTACACAATCCGAAAGAAATACAGAAAATATAGAAAGAGGTGAGACACCCACATTTCAGTACCAAAATGACAATGAGAAAACGAACGGCACTAGACGCCCACATCTAAACACAGTTCATACATCCAATTACAGTAATAATTAATATTATCAGTAAGGGCAGAACAACAATAAATAGAAGTAAGTATCATCAATAACAAGCAGACAACATCGACATTTCTAACATTCAACAGTCCAAGCAATCAAATAATTATTGCAGTAATAATAACAGATACTTTCTATAATTATAAATACTCATGCTCGATGAATAATGAGACTGACAGGTCACAATGCAAATGGTACTAAGTTCCTACTCCATCGAACTAGACATAAACATTTTCGGAGTGAATGATCAAGGAGTAATGCCAGTATCTCGTTAGCCTTTAAAAATAGTGCGCTCATCTCATAAAAATAGTTGTGCAATACGGCTTATACATGACACCTCAACAGTTGATCGTGATATAGGACAGCGTCTCAGTTCGAATCGTCGGTGTGTTTGCATCGGTCTATCACACGGCCCCAATAGAGCTACCATTGTCTATTATGAGACACCCGCACCCCGACGCCTCTAGGGCCAACCACTATGATCCTACACTTAGTCTACTCGCACCCGCACATAGGTGTTATTCAAACTCCTAGGCATACATAATCTTTTCAACAATGTCTAATGGACAACACATATGCATGACGACGCAATGTACGTCATGTATGTTCATCAATGATACATTTATCATAAGCATACCACAATGACATATATATTCATTTCTCAACATCAATATGTCATAATTCCCTCAAGTACACGGGATTTCACAATAACATAGAATCAATCCTTAACATCAATATGTTTTCGTGGTTCATCAATTATCACAAGTCCACATTATGGATCCTCATTTTCAAAGTCTTAAGTTTTGGTCAATTATGAAAATTTTTAGTTGAATAACCCTTCAAAACCGTGGCACTCTTAAGAGTTATTACTCAATTTAATTCTTCCACTTGATTACGGATTATGCATGTCTCTAAATTCTTAATCTCCAAAGATGCATCAAGGCATCATTTAACCCCTAATTTTTCTCTAAAAACCGTGGCCTCACTAGGTCATCAAGGTTCTAATTTCTTTCCATTTTATGCATTAGTTACTCGATACCTAATTACTTAGATTTTATTTCACACAAAATCAATCCAATCCCTTAGTATCCAAGGCCAAAACCGTGGCCTCACCTTAGGGTATTAAACCCTTAAAATTTTCCATTCATTGATTTTAATATTATCATTCAACATTTAATCACAAAAGCTTCATTTCATTGTATACAAAAAACCAATTTATATTCGTGGCCTCACATTAGGATAAGAAACTCCAAATTTTTCATTTAACAACCCTAACATCATCAAGCATCTCAACACATCCAACACATTCAAGATCACCATTCAAGCATTAATCCATTTCAAGAATACATAAACGTGCAAAATCACCAAACAAAGTGAGCATACAAAGGTTCCCTCACCAGCAATAATGGTTGAAGTAAGTAATCTCCCTCTTACCTAAAGGAAGAACACAAAAATGATCTCCTATTGCTCCTTGGTAGTTTCGGTTTTGGGGTACAAAAACCCTAGAAATTTTAAGACAAGGAATCAACATCAATGGTCGAAAAAGAAGAGATTCATGGTCATCAAAGAGACCATGGAACACGAAAATGAAGAGAAGAAAGAAGAAAAATGAAAACTTTACCTTAAAGCTTGAAGCTTTGCCTTGGAAGATAATAGAGGTGAAGATAGATTTCGAAGAAAATTTCTAAATAGGAAATGTAGAGGATGTTGAGATGAGTGTAGAAATTATCTTGGTGAAGAGAAAAATCAAAGAAAATGGTTTCTAATTGGGGCTGCAATTTCGTAGGGAAGAAGGAGAAGAAGAGAGAAGGAAGAGAAAAATATGAAGATGAAAACTAGAGAGAGAAGTGGATAGATGAAAAATGAGTGAAATATGATTAAGTGTATTAAGTGAGGGAGCAAAAATTCACTCCCCTTAGGCTATAGGTTACCGCGGCAATGAGAGAGGAGAGAGGGGTGGAGAGGCTTCTCCAACAAGCCAAGGGCATGCTTGGTTATTTAGTAGTCAAAGCTTCTCAAAGAAGCTTTGATTAAAATACAATAAATTTGAATTAAAGTAGGTTTGATTAGACTTAAAGTATATTACATTAGGATAATGTGATAAGATTTTTAATACATGTTATTTTCCAATAGACAATTGTTACAATTGACAGAAGTCAGTATTAATTGTCTGGTGGATAAAATTTATACAGCGATTTATTATTTTATTTATTAAAATTTCTCGATAAACGTGAAATCTCGTAAACTGTGTCCAGTCTCGGGTTTAGTAAGATCTCCCGTCGACGTTTCCATAGATCAAGGTTCTCGGAAAAAATATCTCATTTTCCTGGCTCCGCTAATTTTATGCGCAAAACGAAGAATAATATTAAAATATTCTGCGTTCTCAGAAAAATCCAGAAAAAATTCTAAAAATCACAAATATTATAAAATAAATATTTATCATAAATTAAATAAAATTTGGGGTGTTACAACTTTTCCCAACAAATAAGAATTTCGTCCTTGAAATTTTTGTACCTTAAAACAATTCTGGTATTGCTCCTTCATCTTGTCCTCCAGTTCTCATGTCGCATCTCCAGTTGTTTTGTTCCAAATCACTTTCACCAATGGAATGTCTTTCCCTCTGAGTTGCTTCATTCTCCTATCCTCAATCCTTACAGGATTTATTTCATAAGTCAAGTTTTCCTTTAATTGTACTGAATCGGGTGCTATGACATGATCAGGACTTGGAATATATTTTTGAAGTTGTGACACATGAAAAACATTGTGGAGATTTGAAAGAAAAGGTGGTAAAGCTATTTGATAAGCAACGGGACCTACCCGACGAAGAATTTGGTAAGGTCCAAGGAATTTTGGAGTGAGCTTTCTAGATTTGAGAACCCGACCGACCCCAGTCATAGGCGTGACTTTCAAGAACACATGCTCTCCTTCCTCAAATTCAAGAGGTTTCTTTCTTTTGTCAGCATAGCTCTTTTGTCGACTCTGAGCCGTTCTCATCTTTTCTTGAATCATCTTAACCTTCTCAGTTGTCTGTTAAATAAGATCAGGTCCGATGGTAAGTCGCTCTCCATTTTGATACTAACATAAAGGTGTTCGGCACCTTATCCCATATAGAGCCTCATAGGGAGCCATCCTTATCCTCGAATGATAATTGTTGTTGTAGGTAAACTCTACCAACAGTAAAATTTCATCCCAACATCCAGTCTGCTCTATGGCACAAGCTCTCAGCAAATCTTCCAACGATTGTATTGTTCTCTCTGATTGGCCATCAGTCTGAGGATGGTAAGCAAAACTTAATCATAACTTTGTTCCCATTGCTTCTTGAAGACTTTGCCAAAATTTTGATGTAAATCTCAGATCTCTGTCAGAAATGATACTTGTAGGTATACCATGTAGTTTGACGATTTCATCGATATACAATTGAGTCAACTTCTTCAAAGGATACCTTATGTTGATCGGCAAGAAATGTGCTGACTTCGTAAGTCGATCCACAATTACCCATATTGAATCATATCCTCTTCTCGTCTTTAGTAATCCGACAACAAAGTCCATGGCAATACTATCCCACTTCTATTCAGGAATAGGTAAAGGTTGTAACATTCTAGATGGTTTTTCATATTCAATCTTTGTTTTCTGGCAAACTAAACAAGAAGATACGCATCTACCAATATCTCTTTTCATTCCATACCACCAAAATAATTTCTTCAAGTCATGGTACATCTTGGTCATTCCAAGATGCATACTCAACTTGTTAGTATGAGCATGTTCAAGAATGTACTTCTTGAGTTCTTCATCTTTAGGCACACAAACTCAACCTTGGAATCTCAAAATTTCGTCCCTTCCTTCCTCTAATGTTGATACACCACCTTGCTTCCTCAGCTCTCTTTCCTTTTGCAAGAACTTGTCAACCTTCTGCTTCTCTCGAATATCATCCATTAAATCACTAGAGATAGTGACCATGTTCATGCAGATTTTTCCTGGCATTAGTTCCACAAAAGACCATATGTCTCTGAATTGCTCTATTAAATCTTTTTCCCTGATCATCATGGCAGAAACACTGATCGTTTTCCTACTTAAGGCATCGGTCACAACATTTGCCTTCCCAGGGTGATACAGAAGTTGGAAATCGTAATCTTTCAGAAATTCTAACCATCTCCGCTACCTCATGTTCAGCTCTTTTTTATCATACAAATACTTCAAGCTCTTATGATCACTAAAGACGTTGAACGTTGCTCCATAAAGATAATGTCTCCATATCTTTAAAGCAAATACAACAACTGCTAACTCTAAGTCATGCGATGGGTAGTTCTTCTCATGCACTCGCAATTGTCTCAAGGCATAAGCCACCACTTTTCCGCCTTGCATAAGGACACAACCCAATCCTTGGTATGAAGCATCACAGTATACTTCGAATGGTTCACTTGGATCAGGTAGAACTAACACTGGTAAAGTAGTTAGTCTCCTTTTCAACTCTTGAAAAGTTCCTTCGCAAGCATCCGTCCATTCAAAAACTTGATTCTTCCTTGTGAGTTGAGTGAGAGAACCAACAATCTTAGAAAATCCTTCAATGAATCTCCGGTAATAGCCCGCTAATCCAACAAAGCTTTGAATTTCTATCACCGTCTTCGGTCTTTCCCATTGAAGAGTTCTACTTTCAATGGGTCTACATCAATTCCTTCCCTTGAAATCACATGGCCCAAGAATTTAACTTCATCTATCCAAAACTCATACTTCGACAACTCGATATACTTTTCTTTCCCCTTCAAAGTCTGAAGAATTATACTGAGATGTTTGGCATGATCCTCCTGATTTTTCGAATAAATCAAGATATCATCGATTTAAATAATGATGAACCTATCCAAATAAGGATGAAAGATTCTATTCATATAATCCATGAAAACAGCAGGTGCATTAGTCACACCAAAAGGCATCACCAGGTACTCGTAGTGTCCATAACGAGTACGAAAAATCGTTTTGGGAATGTCTTCCACTTTTACTCTGATCTGATGGTAGCCTGATCGCAAATCGATTTTAGAAAACACAGTTGCTTCCTTCAACTGATCTATTGGATCATCTATCCTCGGCAATGGATACTTGTTCTTGATTGTGACCTTGTTTAATTGACAATAATCTACGCATAATCTTGAAGTACCGTCTTTCTTCTTAACTAGCAACACTGGTGCTCCCCAAGGTGATACAATGGGTCTCACGAATTGCTTCTCCAAAAGCTCTTCCAGTTACTTTTTGAGCTCAACTAGCTCTGCAGGCAACATTCTATAGGGCGCTATAGAAATAGGACCGGCTCCAGGTACAAGATCAATGGCAAATTCGATCTCCCGCTCCAGTGGTAAACCAGGTACATCTTCAGGAAAAACTTCAGGAAATTCTCTAACCACTGAGATTGTGTCCACATCTACCTCATTCTCGACTTTCAAAGAAGACAATAACATGTATGCTCGAGCTCCTTCCCTCAAGAAAGCATGAACTTGATTAGCCGTCAAAAATCTAGAATTCTCATCCAAAGGGAAAACTATGGTTTTTCTAGAATAATCTAATAGAAACATGGTTAGAAGATAACCAATCCATTCCTAAGATCACATCTAATTGAGATAGTGGCAAACAGATCAAATCAACAAAAAAGATTCGACCTTCAACAATCAATGGACAATTCAAACAAACTTTGGTGGTGACAACAGGCTTAGCAGTTGGAGTTGAAACAGTCAAATCAAAAGGTAAGGAAGACACAAGTAAACTAAGTCTTTTCACACAGTCATATGAAATGAAAGAATGTGTTGCACCTGAGTCATACAGCACAGTTAAAAGATTACCTTCTATTAGACCTTCCTTTTGTATAAGATCTTCGGATTCAGAGGCTTCACCACCACTCAGGGTGTAAACTCGACCTCCAGCCTATGGTTTAGCAGTTCTAGTAGTATTGACGGAAGGTTCCACCTTAGGTTGATTACAGTCACAAGAAACATGTCCAGGTTTCTCACATCTGAAGCGGATAACTCCTTTAATAGTGCAGTCCCTCGTATAATGTTCCTTCCCGCACTTTAATGATACATTTATCATAAGCATACCACAATGGCATATATATTCATTTCTCAACATCAATATGTCATAATTCCCTCAAGTACACGGGATTTCACAATAACATAGAATCAATCCTCAACATTAATATGTATTCGTGGTTCATCAATTATCACAAGTCCACATTATGGATCCTCATTTTCAAAGTCTTAAGCTTTGGTCAATTATGAAAATTTTAAGTTGAATAACCCTTCAAAACCGTGGCACTCTCAAGAGTTATTACTCAATTTAATTCTTCCACTTGATTACGGATTATCCATGTCTCTAAATTCTTAATCTCCAAAGATACATCAAGGCATCATTTAACCCCTAATTTTTCTCTAAAAACCGTGGCCTCACTAGGTCATCAAGGTTCTAAGTTCTTTCCATTTTATGCATTAGTTACTCGATACCTAATTACTTAGATTTTATTTCACACCAAATCAATCCAATCCCTTAGGATCCAAGGTCAAAACCGTGGCCTCACCTTAGGGTATTAGACCCTTAAAATTTTCCATTCATTGATTTTAATATTATCATTCAACATTTAATCACATAAGCTTCATTTCATTGTATACAAAAAACTAATTTATATCCCTAAATTCTAGTCAAAACCGTGGCCTCACATTAGGGTAGGAAACTCCAAATTTTCCATTTAACAACCCTAACATCATCAAGCATCTCAACACATCCAACACATTCAAGATCACCATTCAAGCATTAATCCAATTCAAGAATACATAAACATGCAAAATCACCAAACAAAGTGAGCATACAAAGGTTCCCTCACCACCAATAATGGTTGAAGTGAGTAATCTCCCTCTTACCTAAAGGAAGAACACAAAAATGATCTCCTATTGCTCCTTGGTAGTTTTGGTTTTGGGGTCCAAAAACCCTAGAAATTTCAAGACAAGGAATCAACATCAATGGTTGAAAAAGAAGAGATCCATGGTCATCAAAGAGACCATGGAACACGAAAATGAAGAGAAGAAAGAAGAAAAATGAAAATGTTACCTTAAAGCTTGAAGCTTTGCCTTGGAAGACAATGGAAGTGAAGATAGATTTGGAAGAAAATTTCTAAATAGGAAATGTAGAGGAGATTGAGGTGAGTGTAGAAATGATCTTGGTGAAGAGAAAAATCAAATAAAATTGTTTCTAATGGGGGCTGCAATTTCGTAGGGAAGAAGAAGAAGAGAGAAGGAAGAGAAAAATATAAAGATGAAAATTAGAGAGAGAAGTGGATAAATGAAAAATGAGTGAAATGTGATTAAGTGTAGTAAGTGAGGGAGCAAAAATTCACTCCCCTTGGGCTATAGGTTGCCGCGGCAATGAGAGAGGAGAGAGGGGTGGAGAGGCTTCTCCAACAAGCCAAGGGCATACTTGGTCATTTGGTAGTCAAAGCTTCTCAAAGAAGCTTTGATTAAAATACAATAAATTTGAATTAAAGTAGGTTTGATTAGACTTAAAGTAGATTACATTAGGATAATGTAATATGATTTTTAATACATGTTATCATCCAATAGACAATTGTTATAGTTGACAATAGTCAGTATTAATTATCCAGCGGATAAAATTTACACAGCGATGTATTATTTAATCTGTTAAAATTTTTCAAAAAACGTAAAATCTCGTAAATCGTATCCAGTCTCGGGTTTAGTAAGATCCCCCGTCGATGTTTTCACAGATCAAGGTTCTCGAAAAAAATATCTCATTTTCCCGACTCTGCTCAGTTTGTACGCAAAATAAAAATAATATTAAAATTTCCCCGTTCTAAAAAAAATTCAAAAAAATTCTCAAAAATTACAAATATTAGAAAAAGAATATTTATCATAAAATAAATAAAATTTGGGGTGTTACATCGATAACGTTTTTGCATAACGCACAATATTACGCATAATAATGAGGATCATGAAATTATAATCGTCAAAGAATATCGACGAAGAAGTGATTGGCCAAAATAGAAGAATGATTTGTAGGTAGAATTCAACTCACTTATAAAATGTGAGGTTATTGAATTTGTAGTTCAAACTCTAGAAGACATTTTAATGGACTTGAAGTCTAAACCCCAGAAGGTGCAAAATCTATCGATACAAATGGATGTAATTATATTTTGATATCTATTAAGGATGTTTGTGTAACCGCCTTACTAAATTAATAGTCTGATAGCAAAAATTTTAATTGAAAGTATTATTCTTAATTTCTTTAATCATGGTCTAATATTAGTAGATTAATTCCATAAAAATTTCAAAATTTGTTAAATAAAGTTTTAGAATTTCGAAGACTAAGAAGAAATCAGTTAAAATCTAAAAATTTCTTTCTAAATGAAATACCAAGAAGAGATAAGTGTTTTTCAATAAAACCATTAAGAGAATCAAAACAAAAAACTAAAATCAAAATACAGGGAACAAAATCGAAGAACTGAGATTGAAACTTGGAAAACATCAAATTATCAAAATAATAATAGAAATCTCAGAAATTGAAACCGAGACAATAGTAAGTAAAGAAACAAAATCAGACACATAAGTGCTAATTTATAAACTCAGCAACAAAATTATGATTTTACTTGCATATATCAAAGTCATTATTTAGTCAAAAATACATATTTTTCTAATAACTCAAATATACATATATTTCCCTCCTTTGGATTTAGAATCCATACATGATTGACCTGAATGATAATAACCTTAATGCATCATGTGTTAATTTGAAAACATCATGAATAGAGTGAGAATTGAAAATTCTCAGTTAGAAATGAATAGTAATAAAAATGTTTTAAAACACATGCAACATAAGTATGACAAGAATAGCACAATTTCAGCATAACAGAACGAATGCTAAATAAATCATGTAATACAGCCTTATATATTAACATCAGCAAGTTTCTCAAATATCAGCAAACAAGTACCACTTATAAGCAAGTATCAACAAACATTAGCAAGTTCCTCAAACCTCAATAAGCAATTTCCAAATATTGGCAAACATTAACAAGTTCCTCAACATCAGCAAACATTAGCAAGTTCCTCAACATTAGCAAATATTAGCAAGCAAGTTCCTCATCATAAGGAATTCACTCTTTACTTTTTTTTTTCTTTCCATGTCTGCTTGTCTCACATTTCACTCGAAGGCCTTCACTTCCATAGGGAACCCACCCTATCTCTGGTGTTACTTTAATATGATGAGAACAAAGCTAGATATACTCACACTAGTCTAGTAGGTAACATAAAAGGAAATCTACGCCTCTGCCTCTCAACGGTTAGATGCAAACTTTTCCATGAATAACTTGCTTGTTATCACACATAAACATAAGCAATACAAACTACCAATATATCACAAATAAATTCATCATATACATGTCTATAAATAAATCATGATAGTTAAATAAAATTCACAAAACTTAGAATTATTAAATTTAAATGTCAATTCTTCAAGGAACTAACTATAATTTAAAAATTAATTTAATAGTTCTTTTAAAAGTGCATATCGCAGTCCATAGTGGCCCAGTCCTCATCATAATCCATAGTTTATCAAGTCCTTATCATGGTCCATAGTTTATCAAGTCATGATAATGCATTCATTACACAAAAGTCCTTTTAATGCAAATGTTAAAATAAAGGTCATAAAATTACTCTCAAGTCAAGGTAAATATAAGATAGTTTATGTAAATCAAGCACATATACTTATTGCATAATATAATTAAAAATATTTATTTAACATAAGCCTTGAGTAATATTTTATTTTTTTATAATTTATTATATTAATCCCATAAAAGAGTCAACATTCAAATTATAATAATTCTAAATTTTGTCAAATATCATAAATATTTTAAAGCTAAGCTAGTATCAAGTTTTCATAATATTATACACAAAATATTAAAATAATAAATTAACTAATAAAGTATACGAGCATACTAGAAGCCATGATTTTATTTTTTGAAAAAAAAATCAATTCCTACTTCATAGAAACTTTTTCTTTTTCTTCCCTCTTTTTTTTTTTTTTTTCTTTCTCTCTCTTTCTTCTTCCGTTCTTCTTATTCTTCTTCTTCTTCTTCTCTCTCTCTCTCTCTCTCTCTCTCTAACATTTCACACTTTAGCAACAACTTTACATCTTTTCTCTCCCTCCCTTGTTATTTCTTTGCTACCAATGTATATATAGCTAAATCGATTGGCTACAAAGAAGTACACATTGCACCTAAAGGAGTTATATATTTTTTAAGTAATAATGACTTCTATTAAATATTTAACTTTTAATGATTACTTTTAATAAATATCTCTTCATATTTACCTAAGTAAAATTACATAAATATCTTAGATATTTATCTTAGATATATATGTTAAAATTTCATAAATATCTTCCCATAAATATCTTTTCATAATTATCTTTTCATGAATATTTTCTTATAAATATATCTATTAAAATATTTCTATTCTTTATTGCTATTGCTAAATTTTATTTATTAAAATCTTCCAATCTTTATCTAATCCCCCTTTATTGGTAACAATTATTATAAAATAAAACTAAATAGAATATTCAAATTAAAGAAATTAATATTTTATGAAAAATAAGACATTACATATCTCTCCTCCTTTTAAAAATTTTGTCCCCAAAATTCACTAACCTGATCAAAGTAACTCTGGATAGGACTTCTAGATGTCATCTTCTAATTCTCATGTTACCTCTTCTGATGACAGTTCTTCCTAGATCACTTCAAAAGAATTTCTTTTCCTATCAAGTGTTTGACAGATTTATTCATGATTTGTATAGGTTTTGTTTCAAAAGTCAAATCATCTCTTACTTGCATTATTTTATATTCTATGATGTGTGAAGAGTCAAAACAATATTTTCTGAGTTATGATACATGAAAAATATCATGAAGATTTGGGGGAAGTGTAATTTGATAGGCAACAGGTCTGACTTTTTTTTTTTAAGGATTTAGAATGGATTAACAAATCTAGAATTCAACTTTTTGGATTTAAAGGCTCTGCCAATCTCAGTAGTATGAGTAACTCTGAGGAAAACATGTTCCCTTTCTTTAAATTCCAGAGGTCTTCTTCTTTGATCAACATAACTTTTCTGTCTACTCTAAGCAGCAAGTAATTTTTTTTCCTTGATAAATTTGATCTTTTCTATGGTTTGCTGCATTATATCAGGTCCTAATAAACTCTTTTCTTCTGTTTCTAACCAACATAAAGATTGTCTACACTTTCTATCATATAGAGCTTCAAATAATGTTGTTCCTATACTAGAATGGTAACTGTTGTTATAGACAAACTTTATTAATAGTAAATGGGTATTGTAACTTCCTTGAAATTCTAACACATATGCTTTAAGCATATCTCCCAAGATTTGATTGGTTCTTTCATTTTAAGCATCTGTTTGAGGGTGGTAAAATTTATTAAAATGAAGCTTAGTACCTAAATTTTCTTATAAGGCTACCCATAAATTCTAGAGGTCTTCTTCTTTGATCAATATAACTTTTCTGTCTACTCTAAGCAGCAAGTAATTTTTTTCCTTGATAAATTTGATCTTTTCTATGGTTTGCTGCATTATATCAGGTCCTAATAAACTCTTTTCTCCTGTTTCTAACCAACATAAAGATTGTCTACACTTTCTATCATATAGAGCTTCAAATAATGTTGTTCCTATACTAGAATGGTAATTGTTGTTATAGGCAAACTCTATTAATAGTAAATGGATATTGTAACTTCCTTGAAATTCTAACACATATGCTTTAAGCATATCTCCCAAGATTTGATTAGTTCTTTCACTTTAAGCATCTGTTTGAGGGTGGTAAAATTTATTAAAATGAAGCTTAGTACCTAAAGTTTCTTGTAAGGCTACCCATAATTTTGAGGTAAATCTTGAGTCTCTATCTTAAACTATGCTAGTTGGTACACCATATAATCTTACAATTTCTCGAATATAATCTTGAGTCAACTTGTATAATGGGAAGCTGATCCTAATAGGCAAAATGTGAGCAGACTTACTTAACCTGTTAACAATCACCTGTGCTGTATCATAATCTGATGGAGTCCTAGGTATTCCTAACATAAAATCCATTGCTATATTGTCACATTTCCATTTTGAGATATTCAAGGGTGGTAGTAATCCAACAAGCTTCTCGTGTTCTATTTTAACCTTTTAGCAAGTTAGACATTTAGCTACAAAACTAGCTATGTCTCTTTTCATCCCATTCCACCAAAATAGTTTCCTAAGATCTCGATACATTTTGGTTGTACCAAGATGCTTAGTATACTTACTGCAATGTGCCTTAGATAAAATTTTATTTCTCAATTCTTCATCATTGGGCACACATAAACTTTCTTCGTATATCATAGCCCCTTTTTCATCAACACGAAATTGTTCAAGTTGTTCTACTAGAGTTCTTCTTTTGAGGGACTGTAAAAACTCGTCATTTTCTTGGGCTTGTTTTACTTGATCTCCTAAGTCACACTCTATTCTTAGTTTACTAACATACAGGCAGTGAGATTGCAAGGATACTAAAATCCTCAAGTCCCTAAAATTTTCTAACAACTTTTGTTTCCTTATCATCATTGAGGACATGTGCAAAGATTTTATACTCAAGGCATCAACCACTACATGGGCTTTACTAACATGATATTTTAATCCAAAATCATAGTCCTTTTAAGAACTCAATACATATACGTTGTCTCATATTTAATTCATTTGGTCAAAAAGATACTTTAAATTCTTATGATAACTATATACCTCAAACTTGGCTCCATATAGGTAATGCCTCCAAATTTTCAAAGTAAGAACTACTGCTGCTAACTATAAATCATGAGTCTGGTAATTTTCTTTATATGGCTTAAATTGTCTAGATACATAGGCTACAACTCTACCGTGTTGCATCAAAACACATCCCAAACCCTTCTTATCATAATACACTACAAAGCTTTGTCTAGGATTAGGAATTATTAAGACTGGAGTGGAGGTAAATCTATTCTTTAATTCCTGAAAGCTTGTTTTACAAGCTAAATCCTACTCAAAAGGGTGATTCTTTCTAGTTAACCTAGTCAGAGGTAAAACTAGCTAGGAGAATCCCTTAATGAATTTTCTATAATATCTGACTAATCTAAGAAAACTTCTAATTTTATTATTTGTCTTTGGCTTCTCCCAATGAACTATTGCTTCAACTTTACTAGGATCCACAACTCCTCCTCCTTGAGTAATTACATGACCTAAGAATTTTACTTCACTCAATCCAAATTTACATATTTCTAACTTGGCATACAACTGCTTCTCCTTTAGGATTTATAGTACTATTCTAAGGTGTTGTTCATGCTCTTTCTTAGTCTTAGAATATATAAGTATGTCATCTATAAAGACTACTACAAACTGGTCAAGATAAGGTCTAAAAATCCTATTCATGTAATTTATGAATATTGCAGGAACATTAGTAAATCCAAAGGGCATCACAAGGTATTCATAATGTACATATCTAGTCCTAAAGGTTGTCATGGATACATCTTTTGGTTTTACTCTTATATAATGATATTCTAATCTCAAATCTATCTTTGAGAAGATTGTGCCTCCTAATAATTGATCTAATAGGTCATCTATTCTAGGAAGTGAATACTTGTTTTAATTATGACTTTGTTCAATTACCTATAATCTACACATAATCTTATACTCTCATATTTCTTCTTGATTAATAAAATAGGTGCACCCCACAGTGACACATTGGGCCTAATAAAATCCTTTGGCTAATAGTTTTTCTATATGTTTCTTGAGTTCACTTAGCTCCAAAGGGGGCACTGTCTCCATGCTACCTCCCACACTTAGGACACAAGCATAACAAATTAACTGCCCCACCAAGTAAGGCTTGTCTCTATGTTGCCTCCCACACTTAGGACATTTAAGTCCCCCTGCTCCTCCTTGAACCTGCTTACCATTGTCTTGTGGGTAGCCTAGTTTAGGAGTACTCTTCTTTTCATTGAACCTCTTCCTCTTCTGGAAGTTTTGTGTTCTCTATTCTGGTTGGGGTTGGAGACAACTCGATTCCACTATCTAACATTTGTTCACCTAAGATGCGAAGTCTCAGATCTCAAACGGTCTGATAGCCTTCTGGATATGCTCTCTCAATTGTTCTTCAAATTTCACATACTTTTATCTCTCATCTATGTGGAATCTGATATAGGATAAGAATTTTGACAACTCGTTGAACTTGGCCATATACTGACCAATTAACATACTGCCTTGTTCTAACTTCAAGGACTTCATCTCCTTTGCATTGTGCAAATTCTAAGGGAAAAACTTATCTAGGAAAGAACCTTTGAAGATCTCCCACGTGACTAGAGTCCCTAACGCATCAAACACTTTCTTAACATCAGTTCACCAATCCTCTGCTTCCCTCTCTAACATATAGGAAACAAAGAGCACTCTCTACTTATCCGAGCAAGCCATATATATAAAAATCTTTTCCATCTCCTTCAGCCAACCCTCCGCTCTGACTGGATCGTACTCACCCTTATAGGATGATGGGGTAGACTTTTTGAATTTTGAGAGGTCTTGGAAGTTCTGATTTCTTCCTACTGGTACCTCTTGGACTAGTTGCACTGGTTGAACTGGTGGCGGTACTGGTGGTTGAACTGGTGGCGGTACTGGTTGTTGAGGTCAATCGACTTCCAACCTCTCCAATAACCTATTGGTAACGGTCATTTGCTCTTACATAGCTTTAGCCATTGCCATCACTGCCTCGGCCATATTAGGGCCCTCACTAGAAGACTTCTTATTTCCTCTAGTACACCTTGGTGAAGTCATAGTTTCTTGTACACACAAAACATTAAATATTGAGTTGATCAGTCTCAATACCATGTAATAGTGCAACAATAGCTAATAACGTTCAAACAAAAGGTTAGTTATGCAAACATAACAAAAAGAGACGATAAATGCATAATATACAACAAAACTACTAACATGCCTACGCATAGTCAATCCATACCCCGACTCAACAGGATGCACTGCTTTGATACCATAATGTAATACTCTAATACATAAATCTCGATATATCTTACATATATAAAGACATAAAGCATTAGTTATGCTACTACTATTCTTTCTAACATTTTAATCCCACATTATTAAAATAAATAAATATGGGGAGCCATGATAAAAGAAGGTCACACATATATACATCAAAAGCATCAAAAGGCAAAGTGTTATATATACAACATTTTTTAACTCAAAGTAAAAATATACAAGAGTTGTTCATAAAACATAAACTAAAACTATCTAGTCTTGTTGCTCTTTCTTCTTTTTATCCTTCCCTTTTGAAGGGTCTTGACTTGCTTTTACCATGGAAACATAGAATGGGGTGAGAACATAAAAATTCCTAATAATATACATATATCTCTTGGCATTAAACTATGTAAATTGCATACGCATTTAAACTGTCTCAATATTATACAATTGCCCATACAATTGTATAACATCAACTAAACTTGAAAAATTGCTTAACTCGCTTCTTTGCCTAATTTAGGACTTAACTCATCTTATTGCTCTTAGTAGTAAGTTTGGCTCACTTTACTACACTTACATAAGGGCTTATCTCACACCTGATGTTACTTGACAGAAAGCTTAACTCACTACTTTGTCTTAGGTAAAGTGTTTTACTCACACTTTGTTCTTACAACTTCCTCCTTGGCAAGGAGCTTTACTCACACCTATGCAAGGTCAAGGGGTTTAACTCACTTCCTTAGTTAGGATATTTATGCTATGGTTCAACTTTAACAAGTAAAGGAACCACTCTTTGCTAACACTTCATTTTAACCCAACTTAATGAGATAATAGAATATTTCTCTAGAAACTTACATATTTAGCTCAACTTTGACTATAAGAGAGTAAATTATGTCTCTATGATAAGTATAACTTTCTTATCAAACTTGTATATAGCTTACCTTACAATCACATTACAAGTGGTATTCTAAGCCATACTAATGTGTTCAAGGTTCTAGACACCTATTTCAAGCAATTCATGACTCTTGAAAAGCTTAAAAACTCAACTTGTTCTTGTATGCTAGGTGGTTATTTCCTTTATGAAATATCCCTAAAGTGTCTTAATACACTTAAGAAAGTATATACATATGAGCCCAACTAGTTGGGAAGCTCAAAATGTCCATAAATGGTCCTAGCCAATTATGGACCTAGTGCCTAAGCGCCACTCTCCAGTGCCTAGGAGCTGGCAGGGCAGAGACTTGCCATGTTCTACTCTGGTGCTAGCACCTAGCACCTGGAACTTGAGCTCCCAATGCTCTACTACATGTTAAAAACTCCCAGTGCCTAGGCGCTGGTCGCCCAACACAAATTCTGTAGAATTCTGCAGATTTTTGTTACTGTTCCATTGGGAACAAATCAAATTCTAACCATCCAAAAATAGTTTGAAGGTGATTTCTAACATCAGTCACACCCTCTAAACATGTTGTAGCACGTATACAACTTGTTGGCTCACTTAGGCATGGATTTATGGCCAAAACCATACTCTCACATACCCATTTTCTAAGTTCCATATCAAGGAACCACTTGGTTTTGTCTAAAGACAAAAATGTCTACTTTGTATTCACTAAGCTGAAAATGACTAATTCCAACCAATGAAAACAAGAACTAAGCAAAGAAAATAGATATTACTTCTCATATACATTTTCTCCAACTATATAACCTAACATCAATCATAAAGTGGATGACGGAAAAAAATGAGATTAAGAGTTAAGAACCCCTACCTCAGGACCTTGATGATGGTAGTTGATCAAGCTTTTGCCTTCCCCTTTGATTCCTTCCTCTTTATTTCTTCTTCTCCCTTTGTTTTCTCTTACTTTCTTTCTTGTTTCTTTACTACTGCCTTGGCTGCTATTTTTGTGAGAGAAAATGAGTGAAAAAGGATGAGAATAAGTGAAACATCAAGTAGAAAAAGTCAACATAAGGAGTTATGTAACACCCTAATACCGATAACCTAGTATACCTGACATATACCTAGTTAAGCAACATTAGCTATGTTACTTCTAACTTAAAATAACTAATCCATAATATTTTTACAAATAATTATGGAGAGCTAAAGAGAAAAGGTCATACATATACATCAATAGCCTCAACTAGGCATAGAGTAATATATACACCTTATACCAAAATAAAGCAGATATAAAAACATTATACAAGCTTTATACCAAAAGCAATAAAACTACACTAGCTCCTCTTCTTTTTTTGACTTCCCTTCCTCTTGAGGGGATGCTACCTGGATTTATATGGAAATACAGTGGGGTGAGAAATCACAATTTCTCAGTATAAGTAACCAATACTAGCGTTTATTCATTCACAATAAACAAACCACAATTATAAACATAGAATTATACTTGTAACAGATAAATGAGTCACTGCTCAACACTATCAGAAAATACATGCCACTATATCTAATATTCACAAGGCAAGCTATAGTCCTAACTCACATATATATAATAATTAATGATATCAAACAACCATGGCATTTTACCACACCATAGATGCCTAAGGTTTCTCATCACTACCCTATGGCATTCCACCACACCATGGATGCCTAAGGTTTCTCAAATATCCATTCAAGCTAGGTGGTTGTCCTCTCCAAGGAATACTCCCTATTAGTGTCCCAGCACTAACACTCTCGTTTCTAAAACCTCACATCATCACTTCATAAGTGATTTCACAGTCAACCTCATGTTGAACAAAGTTCTAGGTACTTAAGCACATCACAAGGTTCACACAACTGAGTGAAAGAGGAAACTAGCAAACATTCCATCCTGCTCATCCTTATCACACAAAGGAGAAGATCATGCTCCTAGTACTCCCTATTACCCATCCTTAGTTATTAAGAAGACAATTGTTTCACACATGCATTCTAGTTCAACTTCACACATAAAGGAACATTTATGCAGATAATCGCACATGGCTCAACTCTATCACATAAAGGAACCAACACCCTTTTATCACATCATCCTAGCTCAATCTTAGCCAAAAAGATAGCAACAAATGGTTCACATACCATTCAAGCTTAAATCAACCACCAAGGAAACAATTAGGGTTTTCTCATCATAAGCATTCATATTCACCAATCATTCTCATAAAATGGCCCAAAACATTGCTATTTCATTAGCCAAGCATGAGTATATTCCATTATATCACCCTATGCCAAAGCATAATGCATTTCCTTGTAATAACACACAAGAACAACAAGCTTGGGCCATTTTTAGGGGGGCTACCATGACTCCACTCATTTTGTGTTACGGCTCCCTGCTCTCGGGTGGCATTTCTTGAGATGCAGGGAGGGAAGTGTCACGACTCTACATGAGGAAGTGTCGTGGCTCTCCCTCAGAATTCTGGGTTCTTCAGAATTCTACATAACACCACTCGAAATTCATTATTTTCAACCATTCCAAAGGGTTTGCAATCATAAACATGATCCTTGAACACCTCTAAACATCAAATACATCACATGTATGATTGCTAAATTATCTAAGCTTGATTTTTGGAATCAAAACCCTAACCCTCACCTCCATTCTTCAACCTTCAAACCAAGAAGTTTCATGGATACAACTAGGATTCAAGCCATAAATCATGCATAGCTCAACTCAAAAACAAACCCATTTTCATATTTCTAAGAGTTCCTTCAACTCAAACTCAAGGAAACTCATCCAAATCCATTTTCCATTTCAAACCACAAGCAACAAGCATGAAGAAGAGAAAATAGAAGATGGAGGAACAAGATAGCAAGCACCCCTACCTCTTAAAGATGAAGATCCACTCTTTGGCCTTCCCTTTTCTTCATTTTCGTTTCCCCCCTCCCCCCTTGCAGTTGTTGTCGTGCGTGAGAGAGAAGAGGAAATTGAAATCAAATTTCACTTTAAAGATGAGCACTAGGGGCATTTTGGTCCTTTTGCTCAACTTCGTATCTGTTAAGAACACTTAGATTTCACCAAATCAAGTTTCTTAACTTCTAACAACTTTAAAATAAATCCTAAGATTCATCTAAATTATTGTTTTGCCATTATCTTACTTTTCCATATTTGCGACTAGTCAATCCTGCATTAAAACACACTCACAATATGCTTAAAAATATCAAATGACCTCAGTTAACTCTAAAAAATTAAACATATCGTATTCTACACTTTTGTGACTTAGAAATAAATTCTCCATATTTATTTCCATTAGTTAAGCCCTCTATGCTAATATCTGAGTTATTTTAGGCTACTTTGCTCCTTTTGTACTACAGCAAAGTGCCTAGATAAGCTCAGATTGTCACAAAATTTAACAAGCATGCTAAGCTAGTATTATGTTACCTCTATAACTACATACAAGCCTAATATATTATTAAGGTTGTTATAAGCTGAACCTGGATGCCTTTGAAACACTTATGATATTTCATTGAAACTTCTTGATCTGTTAAGAATACTTAGATTTTGCTAAATCAAGTTTCCTAACTTCCAATAACTTTAGAATAAATCCTAGTATTTATCTTAAATTCTTATTTCACCATTATCCTATTTTTTCATATCTGCGACTAGTCAATCCGACATTAAAACACACAACTAGTATGCTTAAAAATACCAAACTAACTTTGATTATCCTCAAATTTTAACTGTATCATCTTCCACCTATTTGTGACCTAGAAACAACTTCTCTAGATTTATTTCCCTTAACTTAACAATTTATACTACTATCTGGGTTAATTTAAGCTACTTTTCACATTTTAGGTTGCAACAAAGTGCCTAAACTAACTCAATTTGTCACAAAATTAAGCAGACATGTCAAGCAAGTGTTATGCTACCTTTATAACCATAAACTAGTCTAACATGCTAAAAAGAGGATGTTACAAAACCCTTGAACTCCTTCTAAGAGACACTTCTTTGCTTGAGTGACATTAAGGAATAGGGTATTAATAGATTTTGGTTCCTTGGGTGGATCATTGGGAAAGTAAAAAAGTTTTCAGGAACAATCTAAGGTAATATCATTAGTAGACAATCAGTCCATTCCAATTATAATATCAATACCAATCAAGGGCAAACAAACAAGGTTCAAAGTGGAAGCTTTTCCTTCAATTAAAATAAGACATTTTAAACAAGCTTGAGAAGTAGAAACTTTCTCCCTTGTGAGAGTTGAAACTAACAGATCATCAAAACAAGGAAGTTATAGGCAAATTCAACTTCTTCACACAATCAATAGATATAAAGAAATGTGTAGCTCCTAAATCAAATAATGCAATTAAGAGAGTGTTTTTAAGAGAACATTTACCTTGAATCATGTTGGAAAATTGATTTGTCTCTTTCCCTACTTAAAGTGAATACCCTTCCTTTAGTCTGTGGTATGATTATTCAAATAGGAAGAAAATATCCAAAGCTCTTCAAATTTGGCCACATACTGACCCATAGTCATGTTTTTCCTATCTAAATTGTCTGATTATTTTTTTTACATTATCAAGGAAGTACTTAATGAATGTGGTTAAAAATACCTTCTAGGTAATTTCATTTCGTTTAGATTCTAACAAGTTCCTATCACTTTTGTACTAGTACTCTGCCTTCTCTTCTAGCATGTAGGTAACAAAAACTACCTTTGCCTAGATAACTAGGTTTGTGATTTATTGTTCCTATGTAAAAATTAAGTTGGTTGACTCTGTTTGGGCCCCGATAGCATCAGTCAATCCTTTCATGGTTCCTAATATTGAGGTAATCAGTCTCAATATTGTAGTTATAATTCTATATGGCATGTACAAAATAATATGAGTAATCAATAACTCTATATAGCATGTACAAAATAATATGAGAAATCATCATGCAGAAATTCAAAATAGACAAACATTCAATACATAGATATAATTATCTAGTGCCAGAAATCGATGCTCTGATATCATAAATGTAACCCGCTAACTAAATTAATAGTCTGAAAGTAAAATTTCTAATTGAAGGTATTACTCTTAATTTCTTTAATCATGGTTTAATATTAGTGGATTAATTCCATAAAAATTTCAAAGTTTGCTAAATAAAGTTTCAGAGTTTTGAAGACTCGGGAGAAATCAATTAAAATATGAAAAATTCTTTCTAAATGAAATACAAAGTAGAGATAAGAGTTTTTCAATAAAACCATCAAGAGAATCAAAACAGAAAACCAAAATCTAAACACAGGGAACAAAATTGAAGAACTGAGATCGAAACTTGAAAAACATCAAATTCTCATAACAATAATCGAAATCTCAGAAATCGAAATTGAGACAATAGTAAGTAAAGAAAAAAAATTAGAAGCTTAAGTGCTAATTTATAAACTCAGCAACAAAATCATGATTTTACTTGCATATATCAGAATTATTATTTAGCCAAAAATATATATTTTTCTAATAACTCTAATACACATATATTTCCCTTCTTTAGATTTAGAATCCATGCATGATTGACCTGAATGATGATAACTTTAATGCATCCTGTGTTAATCTGAAAACACTATGAATGGAGTGAGAATTGAAAATTCTCAGTAGGAAATGAACAGTTATAAAAACGTTTAAAATCATATGGTGAGTTTCTACTATGTAATCTACATAGAAAATCTCATGACAACCCAAGTATGACAAGAACAACACAATTTTAGCATAACAGAATGAATGTTAAATAAATTATGTAATACAGCCTTATATATTAACATTAGCAAGTTCCTCAAATATCAGGAAGCAAATATCACTTATCAGTAAGTATTAGCAAACATCAGCAAGTTCCTTAAACCTCTGTAAGCAATTTTCAAACATCGGCAAACATTAGCAAGTTCCTCAACATCAGCAAACATTAGCAAGCAAGTTCCTCATCACAGGGAATCCACCATTTACTTTTCTTTTTTCTTTCCATATCTGCTTGTCTTACATTTCACTCGAAGGCCTTCACTTCCATAGGGAATCCACCCTATCTCTGGTGTTACTTTAACCCTGTGACAACAAAGCTAGGCATGCCCACACTAACAAGGCAGGTAACATAA
Organism: Ormosia emarginata; assembly: GCA_029884605.1. Classification (NCBI taxonomy): domain Eukaryota; kingdom Viridiplantae; phylum Streptophyta; class Magnoliopsida; order Fabales; family Fabaceae; genus Ormosia; species Ormosia emarginata. The sequence continues at coordinate 3,197,384 of JAQQTP010000056.1, read as the reverse complement.
AAGGAAATCCATCCCTTTGCCTGTCAACAGTTAGGTGCAAACTTTTCTATGAATCACTTGCTTACCATCACACACAAACATAAGTAATGCAAGTTACCAATAAATCACAAATAAATTCATCATATACAAGTCTATAAATAAATCATGACAATTAAATAAAATTCACAAAACTTAAAATCATTAAATTTAAATGTCAATTCTTCAAGAGACCAATTATAATTTAAAAATCAATTTAATAGTTCTTTTAAAAGTTCATATCGTAGTCCATAGTGACCTAATCCTCATCATAATCCATTGTTTATCAGACCCTCATCATGGTCCATAATTTTTCTAGGTCATGATAATATATTCATTGCACAAAAGTACTTTTATTGCAAAGGTTAAAATAAAGGTCATAAAATTGCTCTAAAGCTAAAGTAAATATAAGATAGTTCATGTAAATCAAGCACATATGTTTATTGAATAATATAATTAAAAATATTTATTTAATATAAGTCTTGGGTAATATTTTAATTTTTTTATAGTTTATTATATTAGTCTCATAAAAGAGTCAACATTCAAATTATAATATTTTAAATTTTGTCAAATATCATAAATATTTCAAAGTCAAGCAAGTATCAAATTTTCATAATATTACATATGCATAATAAATTAAACAAAAATAATAGTATGTACAAAATATTAAAATAATAAATTAACTAATAAAGCATAAAAACATACTAGAAGCCATAATTTTATTTTTTTAAAAAAATCAATTTCTACCTCAGACTTTCTTCTTTTTCTTCTCTCTTTCTTTTTCTTTTCTTCTCTCTCTTTCTTTCCTTCTTTCTACCTGCGGTTTCTCACCTTCAATATCTCTCTCTCTCTCTCTCTCTCTCTCTAACATTTCACAGTTTAGCAACATTTTTACATCTTTTCTCTCCCTCGCTTGCTGTTTTTTTTTTTTGCCTACCAATGTATATATAGCCAATTCGATTAGCTACAAAGAGGTGCATGTTGCATATAAAGGAGTTCGTTTTTTTAAGTAATAATGACTTCTATTAAATATCTAACTTTTAATTATTACTTTTAATAAATATCTCTTCATATTTATCTAAGTAAAATTACATAAATATCTTGGCCTCTGGCCCTCCAAAGCACCAAAAAGAAAATTACATAGATATCTTAGATATATATGTTAAAATTTCATAAATATCTTTTCATAATTATCTTTTAATGAATATATTTTTATGAGCATATCTAGTAAAATATTTCTAATCTTTATTGTTATTGCTAAATTTTATCTATCAAAATCTTCTAATCTTTATCTAATCATTTGTTATTAGTAACAATTATTATAAAATAAAAATAAGTAGAATATTCATATTAAAGAAATTAATATTTTATGAAAAATAAGATGTTACAATTTGCACACAAGAAGTTGAATACTTTTAATGGATGTTATTACATCTTGTTGTTATGGATCTCTTGATACATACTATCTACATAAAAATCCCCGAAGGATTTAAGATATTAATAACATCCAATGAATTAATTTAAATATATTAATGATTTATTTTCGTTTTTTCATCATATTGAGACTTTCTTATTGAGTATTAGTGCTTGTTGATATGCATTATATATATTTCAAAATTTCTTAAAATATTTTATTTGCTTATGTGTCTATTTAAGAAACTTGTAATTGGCTTTGCATAATTGTTATGTACGTTGGTTATTAAAACTGTTTGAAGTTTTTCCAAGGTTGTACAAGATCTAAAGAAAAAATTTGAAGTGAAAGATCTTTGAATAATAAAATAAAGAAAAAGTTCTTAAGTCATTTATACATATAATTATACACTGAGTACACTAATGGTTGTTAGATTGTTAGATTTAAAGCAGATAACAAAGATCTTGATCCTGAAGTATCATACCTTAGTGCTACAGAAACATATATGCATATTGCTAAATACTATGTATTTCTATATCTTCGAGGCATAATTAATGATACTATTTTATTCATATGAATATATATCTAGCTAATTGATTATACAGATGCTGAATATTTATCTGATCTAAATAAAGTCATATCTCAAATAGGGTCTTTATTTACATGTAATGGTATTACTATATCATGGTGATCTACAAAAGCAATCTATAGTTGTCACTTTTTTATATTATTTAAAAATAACGACAATTCATGAAGGAAGTCATGAATATTTTTTGTTAAGAGTTATGATTCATCATGTTCAAGAATCTTGTGGATTGTCTTATGAAAAGGAAATTTCAACTGAAGATAATACTACTTGCAAAGCTCAACAAAAGGAGGATATATCAAAGGTGACTGAATAAAGTATATTTCTCTAAAATTCTTCAGGGGGATAAAATTAGAATGTTGTAATTCATATATTGTAAGTGATGCTTCTAATAAAGGGAGAAAAACTGTACTCTTTTTCCCTTAATCAAGGTTTTATCTTGCCTGATTTTGCTTGATAAGGTTTTTAATGAGGCAGTTCTGATATAAAAGAGATTTTACTCTTTTTCCTTCATTAAAATTTTTTCCCTAATGGACATCCAAGGGGGAGTTTTATGAATGATATTGAAGATGAATGTCCAAAAGTTACTAGAGTTACATAGTCACAAAAATGTTACAAGATACTCATTATATGGATGTTAATATACATTATTCTTCTTTATATCTCATTATGGTGATACTTGTAAATCCATGTAATTGTGACCCTATAAATAAAAAGGTGTAAGGCATTTGAGTAGAAGGTATAAGAATGAGGAAAAACTCTTTTTTTCTCTCTAGTTTTTTCTCTATTTCTTGAGTTCTTTATGTTTTGCTCTCTAGTTTCTTCTCTATTTCTTAAGTTCTTTATGGTTACTTTTACAACAGCTAACATAATCCTTACAATGAATAACAAAGTAACTATTGCATATAGGATGAGGGCTCAGATATTTGGGTCTCAATTTTCTCTTTAAAGCTGAATCTTATGATTTTTGGAATACCTGTAAAGAAGAGATGGATCAGAAGCTTCTCAATCTTATTTGGATATTTAAGTTAGTATTGCAAATAAGGAGAAATATCCAAAAGATGAGTAAGAGAAAGATAATGAAGTATACATTTATATTAACAAAAGGTTTGGTATCTATAAGCATGCATAGACCCTTTTTAATAAGTTATCGGTTTGTACACTACACAAGCCCTCCTCAAAGAGTAATTTGTTTTAGTATTATTGAATTATAAAATAATAACTAAAGTTAAATAATAAAATTATGGGACAACTTCACCAAAAAAATAAAATTATGGAGTAAAGATCAAACAAAAGAATTTTTTTTACTATTAACCACATTATTTATACATCATTTTTATTACATCATTCTTATATTAATTTTTTTTTATTTTTTTGTCTCTTGGATTATTGGGCTCTTTGGGGCATAAGCAGCTTATTGTGTAACCTTTTTCTAGGTTGGAGGCATTGTAGAGGGGGGTTGGATACCTGCAACACACTCCAATGCTTAAGTAGTGAGGTTCAAGGTGAGTGTAACGAGCGGGAAAAAAAAACTTACTCTAATGGCTATGTAGATATTTATAGTGGAGTGAGTCTTGAAGACCAAGTAGGAATCAGGATGTTATAGTCATTGTAGGTGCCTTGAGGGAAGCTTCCAGGCAACTTCCTAGGCATGCCTGTTGGCTTGTGATTTGTTCCTTGAGAGATAATTCCTTTTGTCGAAGGGGATAGGTCACATCTCCTTTGAACATTAGGCTTGGCCTTATTGGGCCTAAATCCCAATCCAGATCAATTTTCTCAAACAAAAATATATAATTAAACAATATGCAAGAAAAAATTTCCATCTACCATACAAAGTTATCATACCTTGCCAACTATTGGAAGTTGTTCTGAATAGGTTTAGAAGGGGTCACTTGAATGGATCTTAGGTGAGCAAAAGGTGGTGTTTTTCTCCTTGGTACAATGCCAACAACAACAGAGTTGAAGGGTGGTGTACATGCAAAAGGAACTCGACTCTCAAGTAAGGATATGCACTAGGAGAAGGTGTTTTTGGGTTTAGAGAGATACTTGAGTGGCTTAACTTGTATTTATAGGGAACGAAGCTTAGTTGTTAAACAAGATAAGAGGGAATTCTCATTTGAATTACCATAGATGGACAGTTATGACTATTGATGAGGTTTGTGATCACTCCTATTTACATGAGATTTGTTAGGAGAAATTGCCTCCTGATTGTATAACCGTTAGTGGTGAGGTGACATTGACTTATGTTGTGATCCATAGTGCACGAAGTCAGGTTCTCTTATTGGACAGATTGCTCCCATGGGCATAGGAGTCAAATCTCGGTCTAGAAAAATTGCTCCCAGCTCGGCACTCTACTATAAGTGGAGTGTCGAGGTAATTCAGACAGAGGCCAATGTGAGCATTAGTTGTCCTTAAGTTATGTGTCGGCTAAGAACTACTGATACCGAGTTCCTTGGCAATAAGGTAGTAATTATTATCCGATATCCAGTGTACAAGTTCTCCTCATCATTTGCCCCCGACATCTGTCTTATCTGAAGCATTATGGTGTTTGTATAATCTAAATAGAAGTGTTGCACGATGGGCACTGAGATCCAAGATTTTGATAAAATAAGCTTTGAATCAAGTTGAACCATTGAAATTAGATCCTAGTTAGTATTTCTTGGAGTGGATGAGATCTAGGAATTAAATCTGAGGTCCATCATTTGGTATCAGCTTTGACCAGGGTCGAGTATTATGTTTGCAAAGTTAGTGATACTTGGCCTGTCTGCAACAATTCATTTGTGGCCGAAGTGGTTTCATCTACTGTTGTCAGCTTTTGGGGGATATGTGGCAAATGGTAAGTGTTGTTTGGGCTTTGCATTGCCATCATTTCAAACTTTTTGAAATACCTAGCGTGTCTTTACTATGATGGTGGCAGTTGAGGCACCAGTGGCCTATAAATAGGGGAGTAGAAAGAAAACTCCCACTTCTGTTGATTCTCTAACCTTCCTTAGGCTCTTTCAAGCGACAAATGATTTTCGGTGAGCATCGAGATGGTGGTTCTCGTCGGTGCTTTTGGTGGTGTAGTATTTAGTTCTTTGCTTTTGTTCTCTGCGAACCTCTACACTTTCCTTCTCAATTCTCTTCCTTTTTTCCTCATTTAAGGCACTATCCAAAACCTTGTTGCTCCTTTGTTAAGTTGTTTTCTCCTTATCTAGACCATGGTAAGGATGTGAGAGTCAGAGAGTAACAGTGAGGAGGGTAACAATTCTATGGGGGTGTTATCTATAGCACCACCTCCACTCGCAGTGGTGGTGCGACTGAGGGTCTCCCATGAGGACAATGCTAGGGTATAGAGGCCACTTATGAACTCTGAGATCCAGGGTGCAATCTAGATGGAGGAGGAGGCGAGGGAAGCAACTAGGCTTAGACCATCGCATCTGCTTTCTGAGGTCATGAAAGAGTTAGGGAATATGAATTTTAATTCTTCTAGTTCTAATGAAAGCTGGACCTCTGTAGGTTGTCCTACTGAGATCTGACATATAGGGAGAAAGAGGAAAGCTATAGCCCCACTTGAGCCTTGGCTTGCGTGTCCAACGCGGCTCTGAATCCCAAAATATATAGGTAGGTGAGCCCCAAAGTTAAAAATATTTTGTCCCAGTATGGTACTATGGCAAAGGTGTTCGACCTGCGAGCATATCTCTAGTTGCGAAAGACTGTGTTTGGGATGAAGAGTTTGATGTACATCTCGTGAGTCAAGAAGAGCGAATATGCATAGTGATAACTATTGAGACTATTAAATTATATCAATTTATAATCGATTTACTAAAACTACTTGTAGTATAAAGTAACACTAGGTCGAGCTCTTAGATCACTCTGATTATGGAATCAAATTAAGAGATTAAACAACAGAATTAATAAATAGGGGGAAAATAGGTATGCAAGATTAAACAATAGGAAGCAATTAAAAGGAGTAAACAGAATTAGGAAAATAACCAATCCAAGAGAATTAACTAATCTTGATTTTAATTCATCCTTGATTACTATAGATCCATTTAACCATTAACTGAATCCTTGGTCTTAGATCACATCAAGAAGCTTCAAGATAATCCATGGATATTCCACTAGATAAGCATCCAAAGTTCAATTAATCAGTGGTAAACAAATTAAGCATCCATCTAAAACCTGAATTAACTTAAAAACCAAGATCGAACCAAGCTAAACATTTCATTAAACACCTTTGATGTCTTGTTTAGTCTTTGCAATTCATCTTTCACACATGATAATTATGTAATTATCATATGAATAACCTAATCAAATTAAGCAACTCAATCAAAATTAAACAAAGATGAAAGAGAGAAACTCGATTAATAATTGAATGTAAAATAATTAAATCAGAATATCAAGATTAAGCATCAAGAATGTCAATCACTTGGATTGATTAAAGGCTCTACCCCTCCATGAATGGGATGGAAGAACTAAAAAAAAAAGGAAAAATCTATAGAGAATGGAGAGAAGGGAGATCTAGAGAGAGTGTGAAAAATGCTGAATGAGAAGATGGTTCTCAAACTTCTGCTCTAACCCCCCTTAAACTAACTCCTAATTTGGCCTTACATAATTAGAATCCTAATGGGAACAAAGCTGGGTCAATTAGGAATCATTGGGCCTAACTCCCATGTCATTTAGAGGCCTAAAGCTCAAGTTATACCCAATTAAGTGGCCTAACTCATTAGCAACTTATCTCTGTTTTCCATCTTCAATTACATACCCAAAACGATGTATTTTAGCTTAGGAGTCTTTATAAGAGTTGTAGATTTTGGGTCTTAGCTTCTATTTAGGTCTGATTTAACATCCATTGAAATCCTATAACTCAAGATATTGGCTGATGATTGCGTAGAGGTCAAGCTGTCAGGATCAACATTCTGGTTCTTACTTCAACTTCAATTTAAATTATCCAAATGTGTGATTTAGCTCCTAAAGTTTCATGAATGTTATAGAGATTTTTCTTAGCTTTCCTACAAAGCCAGAATAACATCAATCTGATACTTGAAACTCATATTATAGCCAAAATACTAAACACTGCCCAATAGACATATTAAGGTCAATTCATGCAATAATTCCTTCAATGATCCAATTAGGCCCAATATCATAAAATATGACAAAACTAATTTAATTAAGCCAAATTGAACCTTAAGACACCTAGTGAGAGAATCATTAAATGAATAAAATATATTGCTATCACATAGCATGGACTTCAGGGGACAAACATTTTATGTATTTATATGAGACAATGTTTATGAAGCTCGAAATCTGACTTCCATTTACTCACTTTGAGATAGGTGTCCTAAACCATCTCAAGTTAGCGCCAATGCAACTATATATAAATGCCTAGGGCTACATCTGGGTATACCAACTACAACATCAGCATTTGGACCTTTTGTGCACCGATCCATCCTTCATCAACTTCTTCTAAGTGGTACGACCCAACGGGGGTGGTCCGACCAAGGCTTGGGGTACTTTCCACGTTCAGGGCAGCGATAAAAATTTGAAGACGTTCCTTAGGTCTTATAAAAACTTCAAGGATGAGTATTTTTGGTTGGAGGTAGATCCTAGAACACAACCATTTTTTTACCACCGAAGGAGAGCCGGCAATGTATCTTTATTAGATATCCCAACAATTTGACTTCCGCTCTGAAGAATATGAGGTCCATGATGATGACCTTATGGAGGATAAGGTGGATATGGCAGCCTTCTTTATTGGATAGGTCACCAATTCAAATGTTATCCCTTCGAGGGATTTAATTGAGACGCTAGAAAATGATATCAACTTGTTTATTTGTGTTTTTTTAATTATATTTTGAAATTGAGACTTCCTCTTTTTTTGTGTGTAGAAAGCATGGCCCTTGCTAACAACCTCAATGATCTCTATATGCGTATCGCAAATAGAGTGGCCCAGAAAGTAGCAAAGGGCAAAGGCATAGCCCATACCCCCACCAATAACCTATCTTAGAGATCCGAGATCAAAATAGTGAGACAAAGGATCAAGGCATCCAGCTTAAGTCTCGAAAGCAGAGGTAGGGAACTAAGATGGCCAATGATAATCACATATTTTATTCATTAAGAAACCCTCATTATTAGTCATTTACACTCTTCATGTACTTAATTGACTGAATTTGATTATGTTTTGTAAGTTTGAACTCGAATCGGACTTAATTGATTTTTCAGCATTATTCGAGTCTTACATTGTTTCTGTATTTTGGCCATATCTTGAGTTCTAAATGTCTGATAATTATGAACTTTACCTTGTAGGAAAGATAAAAGAGAGCTCTACAACTTTGATGAGAGCTCAAAGTCAATTTCAGACATCTAGTGGAGCTAATTGGGCATGGAAATCAGAATACGGGATTTGTGACTGGAACCCGAACAGTGTGTAGTAACCAGAACATAATTCGAGTTTGGGTTTATGGAATGGGCTGAAAATTGGTGATCTGAAAGTTATGTACAACTTTCATGACAAACACAAAACTTGATTCGGGCTCCTTGATGGAGATATTGGGTCTGAAAGTCAAAACAGAGGTGCTGAAACTGGTCCTGAGCAGTCTGTAGTAATTGGGTCATATCTTAGGCTGTAGGACGAATTTTTAGGTGCTTCCAGAGCCATTGGAAAGCTTAGACAATTTCCTAGAACTTTCATGAAGACCACTTGGCTAAAAAATGACGAAATCAATGAGTTCAACAATGAAGACTTTCGGAGACAAGGAAGCTCACCTACCAAGTTCACCTACCAAGCTCACCTACCAATCTCACCTACCAAGCTCACCTACTAATTCCACCTACTAATCTCATCTACCCATCTACTACTACTCTGAATCCTCTATAAAAGGAAGCATGTGGAGAGCTCTAAACATAACACACACTTAGTGTTAGAGATAGCTTTTCATAGTTCTTGTATATTTTTCCTTCATTGTAATGGAGAGCTAAGTCACTTCTAGTCAATTCGGGACTCTTGAAGAGATTGTGACTTGGATTCTTGAGACCTTGGTTATGTAATGTATTTGATTTATATTTGAATTCCTCTTCTCTTCTTCTTTTGTTCTCTTAATCTTGAATGCATGAATGGTGATTCTGTTTATGTTTGATCTGATTTGATCTTGGTTTAAGATTAAGTATTGTGATGAAATTTAGAATTGATTGATCTAAACTAATCACGTAATTGAAGAGGTTAGGTTACTGATTTGTGCCTAGGTTAATTGAATTCGGTGCTTAAATTGACATATATTTACATGAATGGTGCGATTGCAGATTTGTGTTTATCACTTGTCAATTGAATTACGGACGATTGTCTAGTATGAATTACGGATCGATGCGAGAGATCTCGGTTAGATCCAAGTTAACCATTCAAATGTATTTCGGTGTTTGTTGAAAGGTCTATGATTGAATCCACCCAATCTCGGATAGATTTCTGAATTGATTTGTTCTTTTAATTGTTATTTCTCTTTAAATCCTCATCATCTGCGATCCTTGAACCATCAAAACCCCCCTTTTTCTAACTTTCACTTGATTTGATCAAATTGCATCTACGATCCTTGAGGAGACGATCCGGTGTTGTTCACTATACTACAAGTTTAGGTAATAACTTCGGTTATAATTTTGATTGAGTTCGGCGCTCGTCAGCCAACCTTGGAGACGCCAGGTCAAGGGTCTTATTTTGGACTTAACTACCCCACAAGGTGAAGAGTTTTTGCCCAACGCCCCCATCTATTTCATAGCGTCTTCGATATGGGGCAAAGACTTCTCTGTAGTTGAGTTTATTGAGAAGTTGCTGACATCAAACTCTAACTTGGAGAAAATGGTTGAGGTGGACAGTGCCCATCAGATCCATCTTGGAGAGGTTCAGTGTCTTCATAATGTGCCTTTTCTACACTTTTAGGAATTCACTCTCAATTGCTCACAAGACGATTGAGTTGGAAGTCGATCTAGAAAGAGTGCAAGAGGAGAAGCAAGCCCTGGAGAAGGAGAAGGTAGCCGAGAAAAAGGAGGTCAAGAAGAAGATCAAAGCTGCTAATGATAAGAAGAACAAGACTCTAAAGCAACAAATTGTCGACATGGAGAAAAAGTTGGCAGATTCCAAGGTGGTGGTGTCCTATCTTTAGACAAGGGTTGGTGATCTGGAGGCAAAGAACGAGGCCTTGAGTGCTAAGATAGAATGTATTGAAGTTAAATGGGCGAGATCTATGGATAAATCATTTGCTAATGCATTAGAACAACTGAGGACACTGAACCTATCTTGATTGATTACTGATGGTGCCGGATCTCACCATCGTGTGAAGGATGGATTCGTTATGGACATTGCTTCATGATAAACAAGATTTTCATATATTATTTAACCCTCATATCTAGTCTCTTAGACCTCATATATGCTTAATTGATTGGTCTTGGCCACATTTTATAAATTTGGGTTCAAATTAGGCTTAATTGTATTTTTTAGCATTATTGAGAAGTTTACACTATTTTTTGTATTTTAGGCATAACTTGAGTTCTATACATCTAAAAATTATGCATTTTACCTTGAAATCTGAGAGAAATATTTACAACTTTGATGAAGAGCTCCAATATTGAATCAGATGTCTAATGGGACAGATTGAGCCGGGAAGTCAGAACAGAGATGTTGTCACTGGAACTAGGACAATATGTAGAGATTATGTCATAACTTGGGCTGTAGGAGTCATATGGAGTTGGAACTGGTGCCATTGGAAATCTGAGACACAGATCCTCACCTCTTATGAAGACCACTTGTAAAAGATATGATGTTTTTATGGTTTTCTTTCCTTTTGAAGTTGGTTGATGGGTCGAGAGCTATTAAGAATGTTTTAGGCATAACTCTCTCATCCTCAGCTAAATTAGGCAAATTAGGTGTCCAATTAAAGTTGAGAGGAAGTGGATTAATTCTAAGCAAGGGACAAACTTGGATTTTCAGTTTTAGAGGTAGTTATTTAAGGGGAAATAGAGTGTTCAGGGAGAGGAGAAAGACATTTTTCTTGGCTTTTATTGCACTTTTCTCTCATTTTCTCTCATTTTTCTGCAACCATGGAGGGCTAAACTTTTATAATCAATTTGAGAATCTAGAAGAAATTTCAGTTTGATCTTAAGATCCTGCTATACTCAAATTTGAATTTCAATTGATGTTTCTATTCTTCTCTAAATTCTTGATCTTGAACAACATGCATTGTGATTATTATTTGTGTTGAGATATGATTGGATCTGTATTTTGGATGAAGAATTGTGATAAGATTTTGATTGATTGATCTCATTTTTGTCACACAAATTATTGAGAATAGGTTCTACAAATTTACATGCTTAGGTTAATTACATTCTTGATCTTAAACTAACATTGATCTAATATGAATTATGCAATTACAAGTTTGTGTGACAATTGTTAGTTGAATCCTAGGTTGAATTCAGATTAACCACTTAATTGAAGTTCAATACATGTTTTGTGGTCTATGATAGATTGAATGCAATTTCAGATAGAATTCTTAGATTGATTGTTTTGTTCATTGATTTTTCTTACTTCAATTCAGTCATTTACATTCTGTAATCATCGAATCCCCCTAATTCTCCTTGTTTAATTGAGTTGCATTCTTGATCATTGAGAGATAACTTAATTTGTTCCTTATACTACAAGTTAGCATAGAAACCAATTTTTTGTATTTTGACTGAGCTCGGCACTCTGTCAAATTCACGGCCCTCAAATCTGGGTTCTTCTACTCAAGCCAACCTTATCTCGACTGTTGTTACTATTGATGACAAGATCGTCGCCGCCAATCCTTCTCTTTCGTGATTGCCTTTTATTTTTTTTCTTTCATTGCCTCATGCATAAGGCTTTTTACTACTATGAGGACAAGTCCCGATGTCAAGCATTTTAATTTTGTATAACAAATCCAGAATTTGGGTTGTCTTTCTAATCACTTGCTATTTTCTTCATTGTTGGGTTATTTTGCATTCGCTTCCCGTAGTTGGCTTTGGGTCCAACGCCCATAAGCTTATAAGCACGTTTGAATTGCCTAGACAATCAATGGCTTTTGTTACCATTGTAGACTCTAGAGTTTATACATCTCGGATCTTGGCAACTGATGTTAATCTTTTAAACTTGGGCAAAAATTTTGATTGCTTAAGTATTGTTCATGGCTAGCCTCAGAGAGGGTCTATTAGCAAGACCTCGGCAAAGGTAGTTGTCCTACCTCGAGTAAACCCTTGAAGCAAATTTTAACGTAGTGTCAGAGTAGGATAACGGAGAACGATCTTTAGGGTGGCCTGTTTTGACCTTATAGTGTGTAGTCGCGATGGTGGACCCTGGAGAGGGCGCACATCCCTCGGATCTCTTCAGGATGGCGAAGGCTGTCCTGTGGGTTTTGTGGCACATATTATCAAGATAGTTGAGCCCAAAGGGATTGTATCTCTCGGACTTTATCAAGGTGGTATTCAACCTTGTGGGTTATGTAAAAATTGTATACCATGAAACAGATGAATAAATGTACTCTTTATTTAATAAAGTCATGATTCGACATGCATTTACAAATTTCACAAAAAAAAAGGGTCTAGAAGGACTAATACAATTCTACTTATAATATTTTTGGAGCTTGGTAATGTTCTAGTAGTTTTTGATTTGTTTCCCTGTGAGAGTCTCAAGAGTGTATGGTGATCTGGTATGGTCCCTCCCAATTTGGGTCCAATTCCCTTTGAAAAACGTTTTTGCCTCTGATATCCACTCTACATAGTATGATGCTACTGGCACAAACCCCCATAGAATCACTTTGGTATTATATTGAGCTATTGTTCTTTGTTTCATAGTAGCTTCACATATATGGGCAATGCGATGCTGGTCTCCCAACAAGTCTAAAATCTTGTGGATGAGTTCTGGGTTAGAACTTTTTGAGAAGTACTGTGTTTGCCAACTAGGCTCTCCAATCTCTACCAGGATCATTGCCTCACATTCATTTGTTAGTTTGAAAAGGGTTTTTCCTATGGTTGACTGGGGCATTGTCCGATATGCCCAGAGCATATGGTCAAGTTGTTCAGCCCATTTTCCTTTGACTTCATTAAGTATTTTCTTAAGGCCTCAAACGATGTCTCAGTTTTCAGCTTCTAATTGTTCATTTGTCTTAGGGTATTCTATTGCAAAGAAATGGTGTTTAATGTGGATCCCAGAGAAAAGGCCTTCAAAGTTCTTATCAGTGAATTGGGTACTGTTGTCGGTGACAATGAATTATGGGTCCCAAAATAACTTATATTGTTTTTGTACATGAACTTCTGTATTCGAGCTGAGGTGATTATAGCCAATGGTTATGCCTCAATCCATTTGGTGAAGTAGTCAACGACTACCACCAAGTACTTGAGTTGTCTAGTAGCTTGTGGGAATGGTCTTAGGATGTCCATCCCCTATTAATAAAAAGGCCAAGGGACTGAGATGGTTATGAGTTCTTTTGGTGGGGTGGAGTAGTAGTTCGAGAACTGTTGACATTTGTTGAATTTTTTAACGTGCTCCATGGAATATGCCTCCAAATTAGGCCAAAAATATCTAGTGTGTAGTGCCTTCCGTGCTAAGGACTTTACTCCGAGATGGTGTTTGCAACTCCCCTCGTGGATCTCAGCCAAGGCATATTCAACTTCCTTGGGACCACGGCACTTGAGGAGAGGGGACAAGAACCCATGACAATATAGTTGGTTGTCATAGAGCATATACCAAGCCGCGATTTATATTAGCTTTTGTACTTCTTTAGAATCTTTAGGCAAGATCTCATCATATAAGTAATTGAGACTAATCCAATTTTCTAGTTCATCTTCAAGCAAAAGGACCTTGGAATCCGTAATGCTTGGGGGAAGAAGTGTTTCTTAGACGACGAGCCAATTGTTGCAAGGATTCTTTGTACTCACAAGCTTAGAAAGGATATCAGCATGCGAATGCTGCTCTTTGGGAATGTGCTCGACCTTGGTACTGGTGAAGTCGTTCAGAAAACTTTTGACTTTGGCTAAGTACTTTTGGAGTAGTGGTTTGCCTAATACTCACCTTAGATCCAGGATATCGCTAGTTGTGAATCACTACACAAGGTTATGTTAGTAGCCCCCATGTCATTGTCTAATACGATCCCAACAATGTAGGTCTTTTACTCTGCCTAGTTGTTTAAGATTGGGAAGTTAAACCTTAAGGAATGTTCAATGGTTAAACCTTGTCTGTTCTCAAGGATGACTCTGGCACTACTTCCTTTGGAATTCAAGGATCCATCAACATACATGGTCCAAGAGTTTCCTCTGGAATAGTCGAGGTCTTGCATTAGTTTCACTATGAAATCAGACAAAGCCTAAGCTTTTATGGCTTGTCATGGTTCATAGTTGATTCCAAATTCAGAAAGCTCCATTGACCAGGCAATCATTCTTCTTAGAGGTCGGGTTTGTGTAGCACCTAGTAGATGGGTTAATTCATCCTCACAACAACTAGGTGGCATTGGTAATATTGCCTATGCTAACTTATCATTGTCAAGAGTGTTAGAGCCAACTTCTCAATATTCTGAAATCGTATCTTGGGCCTCTACAAGACCTTGCTGACATAATATACCGGTCGCTGCCCTTCCGGGGTCTCCCTGATCAGCACAGAGCTAATAGCTTCTTTATTAATAGAAAGGTAGACATACAACATCTTATTGGGTTTTGATCTTGTTAGGATGTGGGTGAAGCTAATGTACTCTTGAGCTTTACAAATGCGGCCTCACACTCTGGTGTTCATTCAAAATCTTTCCCCTTTTTGAGCTGTTTAAAGAGAAGGAGAGATTTAGGAGTGACTTTTGCAAGAAAACAAGTCATGACTGCTATTTGTCTTATCAGTTATTGTACTTCTTTCATTGATTGTGAACTTTGCATGTCGAGCACTACTCGACCTTTATCTCGGTTGGCCTCAATGCTGCGGTTTGTCAACAAAAAGCCCAAGAACTTTCCTGCCTATACTTTGGAGGTGCATTTTTCCTGGTTCAACCTCATATTATGCTTCTAGAATTGTGCAAAATACTTTTTCGAGGTCCTGGATATGGTTATCGATCTTTATTGTCTTAACAATCATGTCGTTAATGTGGACTTCCAGCATCCTACCAATTTGTTCATCAAAAATCTTGTTCAATAGGCCTAAGGGCATGACCTAGTAATAGTAGCTAGCCCTTTTGTGATGAATGCAGTCTTGTCTTAATCATCAGGGTGCATAGAAATCTAGTTATAGTTGGAGTAGGCATCCATAAATGATAGAAGGCAGAAACTGAAGAAATTATCCACTAGCTTATCAATATTGAGAAATAGGTAAGGTTCTTTTAGACATGACTTGTTTAGGTCCATATAATTGAAGCACATGCACCACTTTCCATTTGCTTTTTTAACCAAGACCACATTGGACAACCATGTAGTGTAAGAGACCTCTTTGATAAAGCTAGCTCAGGAACTTCTCCACTTGCTTTCTGATTTTCTCTTGCCTTCTAGTTTGACTTTTTTTCTTTTTGTAAGACTAGTTTAACATCCAATCTGATGGAAAGCCAATGAGAAATAAAGTTGGGGTTCAACCTCGGTATGTTAGCAGAGGTCTAAGCAACAAAGGTCCTTGTTTTCTTCAAGGAACACAATTAGTTGGGCTTTCTCCTCTGGGTTTAGTTGTCCTCTAATCTTGGTGATTTGGACTGGTTTGGAACCAAGTTGGAGGGGGTATGAGATCTCCTTCAAGCTGGGGGATCATATCCTGAATCTCCTCATGCATATCCAACTTGGTCAAGTGGACGTTGGGGAAGTCTATAGTGGCCGAACTGGATTCACGTTGTTCTACTTTCTTGGGGGCCCTTGCTACTTTCAAACTTTTGTTGTAGTATATTCATGCTATCACCTGATCTTCCTTAACCGTGACAATTTCTTTGTTTTTGTTTAAAAGTATCATGGCCAAATGAGTGGTTGAGATTACAGCATCAAAGGCATTGAGTGAAGGGCGGTTTAGTATGATATTGTAGGCAGAGAGTCAATCCACCATCAAGAACTTAACCTTGATCGTTTTGAAGAGAGGTTTCTTTCCCAAAGTTAGATGGGTTTCAATATATCCCACCAGAGTGATTTTGTCACCAGTGAAGCTAATCAGTTCTCCGATGTATGAAATCATATTTTTATTAAGGAGCTCCAATTTTTGTAGAGATCTATGAACATGATGTCTGTTGAACTTCCTTGGTCAACAAAAATATGATGGACCTCAACATTAGTAATGCCTCCAGAAATTACTAATAGGTCATCATGCTCTGACATAAGCTTTGAGATTGAATAGGAGGCCACACTCAAGACAACACGAAGGGATTTTTCCTTAGCACTACTTGATTCCCCTTCGCCTGTAAATATTGTGTTTATTCTTTGAGTGACTTCAACATGACGACAATCATCATTCTGGGGGGATGGATCTCGGGATGTTCTACTAACGACAGTTTTGTCTGTTGTCCCGAGGTGAGTCTTCTCTCTTGCATTCATTCCTTGCTGAAGACCTTCTTCTTTGGTATAGGGAAAGACTCCTTCTTGGGCTATAACTTTCTCTATAATTTTGGGATTCGTATTGATTCTTGTTCCAAGATTTATGGATATAATGTCCCAAATGTCTATCTTGGACAAGAGATTCAATCACATCTGAAAGATAGACACAATCCTCTATGTTGTGTCCATAACCATTTTGGAATTCACAATGCTTAGACTTGTCTTTTTTAGAATGCTTTTTAAGTTGGGGAGGTTTAGGAACATCAAGGAATTCAGTGTTCATTACTTCCTGATAGATCTAAGCCCAGGGAACGTTAAGAGCCATATAATCTAGAAACCTCCCTTTTGATGGTGGCTTCAAGTTTCGTGGTTGTGAGGGAGCTTGGGCTAGTTTTTAGCCATGTATCCTTACTCTTCTCTAGGTTTTTCATTTCCTTGATAATGTCTTCCGCGCTAATATATTTCTGGACTCTTTCTTTGAATTCATCCACCGTGAAGGCTTCTCTTTTCACAAGGGAGTGGAAGAGTAAGCCTTAGCGAAGCCCCTCTATGATGTAATGTAAGGCTAACCTTTGGTCCCAGTCCTTAATGTTCAAGGACTCCTTGTTAAATCTTGTTATGTAATCTTGAAGGGATTCATCTTTCCATTGTTTAACATGGTCCAATCATGAAATGGATTTCGACTACACTTTGCTTGTGGTGAAGTTGAGTAGAAATCTTGAGGACAAGTTATCACAATCTACCACGGACCTCAGAATGAGGGTAATGAGCTATCTTAAGGCAACCTTTTTAAGAGAAAAGGGAAAGGCCCGTCATGGTTAATTACGTAGGCGTCCAAGTGTTCCTAGGGATCCGTCTTACCGTCATACGCCTCAATGTTCGTTGGGTACTTGAATCTCCTAGGTATCTCAATCAAAGAAGGGTTGTCCTTGTTGGGCAAGGGTCCCTCGCCTTCTGGGTTCATTTGCCCTTGAATTTTTTGCATCACAGTTCCTGGCACATGTTGGTTCCCTATGCTGAACATATTCCCTCTGCGAAATCCAGTTCTTGTATTCCCGTTCTACTTGGACAAATATCTTGCTCGTCTTGATGGTAGATTAGATCTTCTATCTTACGATGTGACAACTGGTAAGGTATGTATGGATTCTTCTTGCTACAAGGCGAGGTCCTCGTCACATGTCCCCAAACATTGTAATGCCAGGATCCTTTCTTTGACAACTCTTGAGGGTGTTGCATGAGAGCCTAGCCATTGTCTAGTAAGAATCCACAATCGGGGAGGAGATGGGATTTCATTAGAGAGGGAAGCTGTTAGTCATGGCAACCATTACCCAAGAGGGATAGTGAATTGGGTAATTACAAATTTTTAAAACACTATTAAGAAATTAAGCATTTTGAAGCCTAGATAAATAATATTCAAGCAAGCATATAAAAGTAAAACATCAAAGTAAAGAGATAGAGTTAAGAAGAGCAAACACAAAGATTTATCATGGTTCAGCCACCAACCACTTATGACCTATATATAGTACTTAAGCTTAACTTGAGATTTTCTTTACTATCTCCTAGACTTCACGGGTGCTAAGAAAATTTTTATAAAAGTAAGAGCACTCCTCATAACTTAGGATCCTCCATCCTTGTGTTAGAGCCTCCAATTCTTCAAGCTTTACAGGTGCTTGAAAAACCTTTACATTCAAGAGTATTCACAACACCTTTGGGATACCTCACCCTTTGTGTTTAAGCTTCACTACAAGGGATACCTCACCATTTTCTCTCTTGAGGGATACCTCACCTTTTTACAATGATTTTAAGATGAAGAGGAAGATTAAAAACTCTCACAAGAGTAGATATACAACTTGAAGGACTATGATTTTGATTATTCAAGGATCAAATCAAGTGTTCTAGAGTTGTAAAAACTTCAAACATCACTTATATATAGAGTCCAAGTGATAAAATAATCGTTGGTAGTGTTTAGAAATTATTTCTTATGAAAACTAGCCGTTTATAGCCATTGGGAACATTTCTAGACGTGTTTTATTTGAATAACAAATCCCTTATTCGAATAAGCTACTTTAGTTTCAAAATCTAAATTTAAATGGTCATAACTTCTTCAGTTCTCATTCGTTTTAAGCAAATGATCACTCATTGAAAAGATCTTTGAGTCTATTTTCAAATGAAATAAGTTTCAGAACAAAATGCAAATAATTTTGAAATTTATAATCAAAATAGTAATCAAAGGTCACCTTTTCAAAACTTAAACTTGACTATTTTTCATAGTTTTTAACTACTACCATGACTAGCTTTTCAAAATATGTTTGTTGGACATTTTAGCATGTAAGAACCATTTGTAAAGATTTAAAGATATATTTGAGCTCTTTTCTTGTAAAATCTCTATCTTTACATAGGAGAAAGCCTAAAAGAAAAATATATCAATTCTAGTCCTTAGGCTTCTTGATGTAGCCCAAGCTTCCAAAAATGTATTCTCTTCAACTCTTGCAAATGTTTGGAAAATCTTATCATTCTCACTCTTCTTGAGTTGAGCTAATTGTGATCTTTTGCTTTCTTTTTGTAATGCTCACTCTTGGTATTTGGACTATCCTACAAAGTATTGCTCATTTAAACATAATTAGTCCAAATTCATAATTCAATATCTTCATAAACATAATTCATAAATGTATAACTCTAGTTAATTTAACATGCATATTAGACTTTCATAGATACATCCAAATAAGACATTTATTAATTACTAATATATATGCTCTATATAGGATGCAACAAAGAATACTTTGTACATTTTTATTTAAATAGAGTCAAATCCAATATTAATTTAATGTCACTTATATAACATATTATTAAATATATCCTATAAAAGATTTTATAAAGAATATGCATAATTCTTATATGAAATATAACAAGGTAGAGTACATGATCATGCATGATCCAATATAATCTATTAAACACATCTATAAACATTTTTCTTTTTATCTTGTATTTGTCATCATCAAAACTTAACATATTAAGCCATTGTCGCAAACTTATTTTCACAATCTCTCCCTTTTTTATGATGACAAATCACTAAAGAAAAAATATGTTGAGCAATATAGAAGAATAGATATTCATGTAAGTATATCAAACAATAAGAAGCACAATAACATATTTTTCTATCCAACTCTCACTTCCCCTATTTGACGTCAACAAAAAGGCTTAGGAAGGAAAGATAATATTTTCTCTCCCCTTATAGATAAAACTCATGTTCCCAAAAAGAGTAGGATCATCAAAACCAAAAACTCTTTCAAGTTATTCAAAACATAGTTATCTCTCCCTATTTGATTCTACATATGATTCAAGAATAAAGAGATGAAACAAGCATGTTTTCAAGATATAAAAGATTATTGATGCAATACTTGTCATATTTTAGTACATCAACATTTAGCATATGATAACAATAAAACACTTTATGTAATCAAACAAGGATGTAAGCTAAGAAATATAAACAACTTAAAAGCTAGGCTCCGCCTCATTGAGGCACAAGATGGATAAAGTGAAATATATATACCAAGACCATGTAAGCACATTACTATAAGTTAAAGCAAGGAAAAAGATACTTATTCTTAATTTGTCAATCAAAATCATTTTAAAACTTCTCTCCCTTTCAAAAAGAATTTTATAAGAATACATTACATTTTCAAAAGTATTTTAGAATGGTAGAGAGATTTTATATTAAAATCACATATTCCTTTAGAGTGACCAAACCTAAGTTAAAAGAACATCTGAAAGTACATCTCCTTTCTTTTCTCATTGAACAAAAGCCTTGAGAAAATAAAACACTTTTAAGAACAATGGTTATCTTTTGAAGTATTAAGATGGGCTCTATAGAACATTTTAAAAGATTTATTTGGAAACTTTCTTAAACATTCTCCCAAGATTTAATAAAATTTTTCAAAGCAAATGAAAAGAGTACTACATCTATAGCACATATCCAATGATTTCCAGATTTTCAAAAGAATTAGGAGGTGAAAATACTTTCAAGTTCTTAAGACAAGTTCAAAAGATTCTCAATGATATAGAATTTGAAAAGCTTTTTTCAAATATGATAAGGGATTTTGCTTTAATTAAACTAAAAACTCTTTTCAAAATAAGAGCACGACTCTCATAGGTGTTATACTACTAAGAAACCATAGATCAAGAAAATAATAGATATCAAACATTCACTTAATGAAATATGTTATAGGGAACAAAGCATGTATAAAACTAATATCATCCATTCTATATGCAATGACAAAATTAGCAAGTTAATATCAAATTAGGCACTTTGTCAATGCTAAGCATACTTCTTATGTAAAGAAAGTATCTAATCATTTAAGATCAATTTATCAACAAGTATCATATAATCCATAGCATATAAAATACTACAATAACTTAGGGATACAGATGCTTATTGAGTTAGACGGAGAGTGATACTCTTTATTTATTGGTCCTTTAATTTTGAGTTTTCTTCCTTTGAATACTCCATTCCATTGCACTTGTAGAAAGTCTCCTCATGTCCCTCTTCGTCCAACTCTTCTCTTTACCCATTTATGCTTGGCATTTCAATATTTGATGGTCTTTGAGTTTTTGTAGGTGACTCCAACTTTCATGCCTCAAGGCTCCGTGAGAATGTTGTGGTTCTCTATACTATTCTTTTTATGTTTTCACCACTCTTAGAGAGCTTGGACCACTTCAAATTTTGTCAACCTCAAGTAGCATAGTTATATTTCACTTCAATGCATGCTTGAGCTACTAGTCACCCTACAATACAATTCAAAGTATTTTCTTTGGTATCCACCAATTTTGGATCTATAGGTGTTAGTCATTGATTATTAATCTATTATGCTCCTATAAAGATCAATTTTGCATTGTATGTAAATTGAGTACAACAAATTAAATAATCAATTACCATTAAGCACATAACCAATAGCATGCTTACTTTCATGATATATAGACAATTTAAAGCATAGAAATCATACATAGTCATAGAATATCCTATTATCAAGAAGTATGCAAGATAGTGAACAAAGAGTGTAACAAGAATGAACATATAAGGATTTCAATCAATCACTTAAGGTCTACAAGGAATATACCTCAAATTCATTAACTTTACAAGTGAATATGCATAAGAGGTAAAAACTTTTGATACCTTGACCTTAGTAATCAAAGAAACTCTTTTCCTTACTCATTGACTCTCTTTTGGTGTTTTGAACTTCGCAAGTTCCACATTATGCATGTGAGAAGTTTTAGATGAAGGATCCTTGCCTTCATGACCAAGATGTCTACCATTGGATTTTGGAAGTATTCTCCTTGATGACTCATCTTTCCTTTGACCAATTAGTCCATCCTTTTGAGAAATTTTTTGCATAGTCGAAACACTAAGAGGAATTTTTGGTACCCACTTCATCTTAGGTCCTTGAACGTTAGTATTAGGGCCTTTCAGATCTTTAAGAACTCATACCATACTATTTTTCATATAAAGATTTCTTCTATAATTGTATAAATGAGAAATATGTCCTAGATGACTACAAAAATTTCAAACAATTGAATTTAATGATGACTTGGTCCATTGCAGATCATTTTTGAAAAACTTAAGCCTTTTATTATTTTTATATTCTAAACTATTTTTGCCATAAGCCTTGCTTGAATTTTCATGTGGAATAACATTAATTTTATTCTCATTAACAAGCATAGAATGTAAGCAATTAGAATCATTAGCTTTAACAAATTTGAAAGATAAGTCCCCAACTTGATTTTCTAAATCAATACACTTTTCACAAGAATTTGAGATTTCACATTTCAAAGACATTTCCTCATCAAGAAAAGCATATTCTTTTTTCAAAGTCTCAATTTTGTTTTCAATGGAAGAAATGTTTTCCAAACAAGATATTTTTTTCTTTTCTAAAAACAAACAAGCCTGATATAATTCATCATATGCACATTGTAGCTTATTATAGGAAGGACCATAATCAAGATAAGCATTATTTACCTCAAAGTTCTTTGGAGTCAATTGGGAGGTTGTCTCAATTTCTTGCATCAATGACTCTTCATGGGAATCATCATCCTCATTCTTTCCCATCAAAGCTTCAAGAGTATATACCATTTGGTTTTGTTTTGCCACATCTTCAAACTGAACATCATTTTGAGGATATTTTTCATAACAAGATTCCTTCAATGACTTTTGCTCTTCTTGCTCTCTATATACAACTTTATACAAAAAATCATTGTTAGCAAGATAGATAGCATGTAGAGCATCTCATATATCTTTAGCACAAGAGCAACTCTTAATTTTAGCATAAATTTTATCATTCAAACTATTTCTCAAAATTTGCATGATCTAATGTTCAAAGAAAAACATTTCTTGTCATAGGCATTCCAAATTTGTTTTGGTTTAAAAGAAAATCCATCAAGCACAATATCCCACAAATCCAAATCAATAGATTGCATATAAAATTTCATTCTAGTTTTCCAATAAATAAAAACCCACACCATCAAAGAATGATGGTTTATCAATTTCAAACCTTCAATTTAGAAAAGCTTTCAATGGTTGCAAACAAATAAGGATCTTTAACTCTAACGGGTTAAGCTTTCAACAAAGTACGAAGCTCTAATACCACTTGTTAGCCATAACAACCATCACCCAAGAGGGGAGTGAATTGGGTAATTATAAATTTTTAACACACCATTAAGAAATTAAGCATTTTAAAGCCAAGATGAATAATATTCAAGCAAGCATATAAAGTAAAATATCAAAGTAAAGAGATAAAGTAGAGAATAACAAACACAAAGATTTATCCTGATTCAGCTACCAACCACTTATGGCCTACATCTAGTCCCCAAGCTTAATTTGAGATTTTCTTCACTATCTCCTAGACTTCACGGGTACTAGGAAAACTTTTGTAAAAGTAAGAGCACTCCTCACACCTTGGGATCCTCCACCCTTGTGCTAGAGCCTCCAACTCTTCAAGTTTCACAGGTGCTTGAAAAACTTTTACATTCAAGAGCACTCACAACACCTTTGGGATATCTCACCCTTTGTGTTTAAGCCTCACTACAGGGGATACCTTACCCTTTTCTCTCTTGAGGGATACCTCACCCTCTTATAATGATTTTAAGATGAAGAGAAAGATTAGAAACTCTCACAAGAGTAGATATACAACTTGAAGAACAAATGAATAGAACAATTTTGCAATACAAAGCTCAAATTATGATTTTAATGATTTAAGGATCAAATCAAGTATTCTAGAGTTGTAAAAGCTTCAAACATCACTTATATATAAAGCGCAAGTGATAAAATAGCGTTGATAGTGTTTAGAAATGATTTCTTATGAAAACTAGTTGTTTATAATCATTGAATAAGCCGATTAACTCTAGAATAAGTTTCACTCTAGTTTCGAAATCTAATTTTAAATGGTCATAACTTATTCATTTCCCATTCGTTTTAAGCAAATGACCACTCATTGAAAAGATATTTGAGTTTATTTTCAAATGAAATAAGTTTAAGAACAAAACACAAAGTGTTTAGAAAGTTATGATCAAAATAGTAACCAAAGGTTAGCTTTTCAAATCTCAAACTTAACTATTTTTCATAGTTTTTAACTACTACCGTGACTAACTTTTCAAAACATATTTGTTGGATATTTTAGCATATAAGAACTATTTGTAAATATTTAAAAACATATTTGAGCTCTTTTCTTGTAAAACCTCTATCTTTATATAGGAGAAAGCCTACAAGGGAAATATATCAATTCTAGTCCTTAGGCTTCTTGATGTAATCTAAGCTTCCAAAAATGTATTCTCTTTAACTCTTGCAAATGTTTGGAATATCTTATCATTCTCATTCTTCTTGAGTTGAGTTAATTGTGATTTTTTACTTTTTTATTGTAATACTCACTCTTAGTACTTGGACTATCCTACAAAGTATTGCTCACTTAAACAAACATAGTTAGTCCAAATTCATAATTCAATATCTTCATAAGCATAATTCATAAATGTATAACTCTAGTTAGTCTTACATGCATATTAGACTTTCATAAACATATCCAAATAAGACATTTGTCAATTACTAATATATATGCTCTATATAGGATGCAACAAAGAATACTTTACACATTTTCATTTAAATAGAGCCAAATCTAATATTAATTTAATACCACTCATATAACATATTATTGGATATATCCTATAAAAGATATTACAAAGAATAAGCATAATTCTTATATGAAATATAACAAGGTGGAGTACATGAATGAAAGATCCAATATAATCTATTAAGCACATATATAAACATCAAAGGCATGGTGCTAGCTGGTGGTGGGTTGGTTTTGTGCTGTGAAAGTACGTTGTTGTCAGGGGTTTACCATTGTGGTGGCAATAAGAATTTATCTCTTCTCACAGACGGCGCCAATGTTCTGAACGAGTTTAGAAGGGGTTGTTAAGAAACTTACATTTCCTAATTAAAGTTGAGCATCATATTTAATTGACAATTGTATTAGCTATTTAATTTATTGGGCTTGTTATTAAGTGATCTAATTTAGTGAGCCCGTAGACTTCACAACTTGATGTGGGCTTAATGAGTAGGTACTGTATTCGCCCATTAGTGGATTATGGGAATCGTAATTGGTTAATATACGTCAAAAATGGTTATGGTCCCAAATATATTAAAATTATAACACAGTTTCTCTTCTTCCCATCTAGAAGAGAGACGATGGTCCTATTGAGGAGTTAAGGCAATTTGGTTGAGGAAGATCACAAACCACCCCTTTGTTTGTGATTGATTGCCGGAAAGATTCCGCAATAGTTTGTGATCAATAGCTATGGATCCAAGTATTTATGAAAATCCAAGAATCCTTGATAATCTGGCATGATGTAGATCCTAGACCTTATGGTATTTTGTTCTAGGGTATATGCATATAGAATTTGTTTTAAAGATTAAAGAATTAAAGAATCAATCTCTAACAAGTGGTATTAGAGCAGTCATCGTTGTTAGATTATTAGGATTTGTGGTTTTTCTAGAGCATAGTTAGGGTATTTTTTTATCTTCCTATAATAATTGTTTCTACCAATTTTTATGAACCCTAATTATAAAATTTAGGGCTTTTATCTTCTTCTTTTTTTGTTTTTTGCTGCACAAGAATGTATTAGCCGAGAATGTGTATTTGTTGCACAATTACTTCACAGTTATTGCACGAAACCTGTGTTTTCTTTTGCAAAATGTAATTTTTTTCCAATAAGCTACATGTCTACCCATGTTGGGGTCCACGGTCGTAATACGTCAAGATGAATTTGGTGATCTTAATAGAATAGAACATGGTCAGGCCGTGTTGAGTAATGCGGCTGTGACCTGTACTGATAAAAAAAATTTGGTTGGTCTAGTATTTTTAATTAAGTTAATTAAAACAGCATGTTGCCAAAGTAACCTGTGTTGTGTAAATTAATTTGATTAAAATTACATGAATGTTTACGTGAAGTTATTTATGCGAACTATGCTCGGTCCAAAGGAAGACACAGTTTAGCCAAATAATGACATGCCTGCGGTGGTGAATATATGGCGATTATAAAGTTTTTATTTTTCATGTGAACAATAGTCGGTCTAAAGAAAGATTGTTGTTTGACATAACTTATCGTCAATATTTGATCATTGCATTGAGAGTACCACTTACAATTAATTTCTCTGTCCAAAGACTAGGAATTAATGTTGTGTTAGGTATCTTGTGATGGATTCTCAATTCGGGATAATTGTTCATGTCTTATTTTTATTAACGTGCTTATTTATGTGAATATGTTTGTTTATTTAGTTCTCTATCTTGTTTCTGTTGCTAGTGCTGTAAATATTTCTGCTCAAGTCAATACTATCCCAATGCTGAATGAGACAAATTTCAAAGCTTGGAAAGAAGCCATGGAGATAATTTTTGGTTGTATAGATTTAGATCTAGCACTTAGGACGGACCAACCTACTCCTACTTCGAAAAACCCTGATGAGGTTAAAATTGAGAAGTGGGATCTTTCTAACCGAATGTGCTTGGTGATCATGAAGCGCTCCATTTCAAAAGCGTTTCAAGGCTCTATTGCTGAGAGCAAGAATACCAAGAAGTTCCTTGGGAAAATTGAGCAATATTTTACCAAGAATGAAAATTCAGAGGCGAGTAATCTTTTAGCCAAACTCGTCTCAATGAAATATAGGGGCAAAGGGAATATAAGGGAGTACATTATAGAAATGTATAATCTTGCATCAAAGCTCAAGTCACTCAAGTTAGAGTTGTCTAAGGACTTGCTCGTGCACTTGGTTTTGATCTTTCTTCCTGCACACTTTGGGCAATTCAAGGTGAGTTATAACACTCAGAAGGACAAACGGTCCCTCAATAAGCTTATATCTCACTGTTTGCAAGAAGAAGAGAGGCTGTAGAGAGATAAAGCAAAAAGTGCTCACTTAGCTTCGACATCTTAGAACAAGAAGAAGAAGAGAGCTAAGGATATTGCGGAAGTCATCAGAAGAAACAGAAGAAGCAGGATGAGGAATTTACTTGCTACTTCTGCAAGAAGTCAGGACACATGAATAAAGAGTGTCCCAAGTACGCCGCCTGGCGTGTAAAGAAAGGTAAGCTTCTCACTTTAGTTTGTTTTGAAGTTAATTTAGCTTCTATACCTAAGGATACTTGGTGGGTGGATTCTGGTGCTACTACTCACATAAGTATGTCTATGCAGGGTTTCCTGTGTAGCCGATCGCCAAGTGATGACGAAAAATTCATCTTTGTGGCGATGACAATAAAGTTGTAGTAGAAGCTATCAGAACTTTTAGATTACAATTGAAAATTGGATTTCATTTGGATTTGTTTGAGACATTTATTACACCGTCATTTAGACGGAATTTAATATCTATTTCTAGTTTGGACAAATCAGGTTTCTCTTGTTCATTTGGAAATAATAAAGTTAATCTCTATCAAAATTCATGTGTTGTTGGTTCTGGTTCTTTGATTGATAATCTATATATGCTTGACATTGTTGGTTCCTATAATAAAATATTGCAAATAAGTTCAAAAGGTACAAAGCAAAAATTAAATGAGAATTTAGTTACCTTATGGCACAAGCGTTTAGGCTATATCTCTAAATAAAGAATTCAGAGGCTTGTATCGGATGAAATTCTTGAACCCTTAGATCTGTCAGACTTTCAAGTCTGTATTGAGTGTATCAGAAGAAACCGAACAAACATAAAGAAATTAAGTGCTGAAAGAGCTAAGGATGTCTTAGAACTAATACATATGGATATTTGGGGTCCTTTTCCTACGCCTTCTTGGAATGGACAACAATACTTTATTACGTTCATAGATGATTACTCTAGGTACGGTTACCTATATTTAATACATGAGAAGTCTCAATCCCTAGACGTTTTCAAGTCTTTCAAGGCTGAAGTTGAACTTCAACTTGGAAAGAAAATTAAGGCTATCAAATCTGATCATAGTGGTGAATACTATGACAGATATGATGGATCAGCAGAGCAACGTCTAGGACCCTTTGCACTTTTCCTCAATGAGTGTGGAATTGTCCCGCAATACACCATGCCAGGAAAACCCAACATGAATGGTGTTGCAGAACGACGAAACCAGACTCTTAAGGATATGATAAGAAGTATGATTAGTCATTCTTCCTTGCTAAAGTCACTTTGGGGAGAAGCCTTAAAGACCGCAGTTTATATCCTTAATAGGGTACCAAGCAAAGCAGTAACCAAAACCCCTTAAGAGCTTTGGACTAGCAAAAGGCCTAGCATAAGGCACTTGCATATTTGGGGTTGTCTAGCTGAGGCACGACCTTATAGCATGAAAGAAAACTAGACTAAAGAACGGTTAGTTGCTATTTCGTTGGTTATGCTAAACGTTCTCGGTGGTTTAAGTTTTATAATCCCACATTAAGATGCTACAATCCCACATTAAGATCCTTTTTTGAAATAGGAAATGCGAGATTCCTCGAGGAAGTTGAGTTTGAGGGGGAAAGAAATATTAGGAATATTGTCTTCGAAGAAGAATATGTTATTAACAATGATCAAGTCCTTATACCTATCACTGTTCAAGAAACAGTTTTGGTATTAGACAATAATGTTCAGACTATTATTCCTGACATTTTTCCAAAACAAGGCAACATTGATGAGGTTCTTCCTCAAGCACCAACTATAGAACAAACTCAACAACCTCAAGAAGTGTCATTAAGGAGATCCATTAGAGAAAGGAGAAGCGCGATATCAAATGATTACATCGTCTTTCTCCAAGAACATGAGGATGGCGTTGGTTTAATAGAGGATGATCCAATCAACTTCTGTTAAGTTATGCGTAATTCTAACTCTCAAAAGTGGATTGATGCCATGAAGGATAAGATGAAGTCTATGAAGGACAATGACATTTGGGATCTCATCGAATTACCTGAAGGTGCGAAACCCATTTGTTGTAAATGGATATTTAAGACTAAGAGGGATTCAAAGGGAAATGTCGAGAGATATAAAGCTCATCTTGTTGCTAAAGGCTTTACTCAAAAGGAAAACATTGATTACAAAGAGACTTTCTCTCAGGTATCCTCGAAAGACTTCTTTAGGACAATAATGACACTGGTAGCTCATTTTGATTTAGAGCTACACCAAATGGATGTCAAGACTGCGTTTCTAAATGGAAACATTGATGAAACAATTTACATGACACAACTAGAAAACTTTGTCTCGAGTGACCCAAAGTCTATGGTATGCAAGCTAAAGAAATCCATCTATGGTCTCAAACAGGCTTCTCGTCAATGGTATCATAAGTTCCATCAAGTCATTACCTCATGTGGTTTTGAGGCAAATGTCACTGATGGTTGTGTATATCACAAGTTCAGTGGGAGTAAATACATCTTCCTGGTATTATATGTCGATGATATTCGACTTGCTAGCAGTGATATATGCTTATTACATGAAACCAAGAAATTTCTAACAAAGAATTTCGAGATGAATGATCTTGGGGATGCCTCTTTTGTATTGGGTATTTAGATACTACGAGATGGTTCTCGAGGTATCCTTAGGTTGTCACAAAAAAGCTATATCGATAAAGTCTTAAATAGATTCGGTATAAAAGATAGTAAACTAGGAGACACATCCATTGCTAAAGGAGATAAGTTTACATCCATTGCTAAAGGAGATAAGTTTAGTCTCAAATAGTACCCAATAATGATCTTGAAATGAAAGATATGCAGATGATTCCCAATGCACTAACGGTAGGGAGACTAATGTACGCTCAAGTTTATACTCGTCTTGACATAACATTTATAGTGGGAGTTTTGCGAAGATATTTGAGCAATCCTAGTATGCAGCATTGAAAAGTGGTCATACGCGTGATGCTCTATTTGAAGAGAACAAAAGACTACATGCTCACTTATCAGAGATTTGATAGTTTAGAGATCATCGGGTACTCTGACTCCGATTTTACGGGATGTCAAGATCGAAGGTGCTCCACATTAGGCTACATCTATGTGTTAGCTGGAGGAGCTATCTTATGGAAGTCTGCTAAACAAACTCTTATAGCTTCTTCGACCATGGTAGTGGAGTTCATAGCTTGTTATGAGGCGTCCAACCACAGGATATGACTGCGAAACTTTGTGACTAGTTTGTGTGTGGTTGATGGCATTGACAGACCACTGAAGATTTATTGTGACAATAACTCAGTAGTTCTTTACTCCAACAACAATAGGAGCTCGACAAAGTCCAAGTTGATTGACATCAAGTTTCTAGTTGTTAAAGAAAGAGATCAGGATAGACAAATTTCTATAGAACATACAGGGAAAGATTTTATGTTAGCTGATCCATTAACTAAGGGCTTGACACCTAAGGTTTTTCATGAGCATACTACTCATATGGGTGTTATTCCTGAGGATACCTTAGTTTAGTGGGAGTCTTTTTATGTTCTATGTTTTACTTTGAACATTGTGTTATTTGATTTTCTGCAGAATAAAGTTGATGGTTTATAATCTATTTTTGAACTTGTTAATGCTTTGTATATACAACGTTAGTGTTGCATTTAAGGACTTTGGATTGATCTCACTAAGGACTAAAGAAGGACCAGATGGAAATAGGCATGTCTGAGATCACATTGCATGTAATTTTCACGCTACTCATCCATATTTGATCTATGTCATTAAGTACATTGCAATGGTGATCATTGTGGTTTAGTTACGCTTGATTGTGATAAAAGTTACAGTGGTTCCATAGCTAATATATGATATGAACCAGATTGTATTAAGGAGAAGTCTAAAGATAAATAGCATACGAATGCATGCTTAAAGAATTTGTAGTATAATTGTTTCAGGAATAATATGAAGCTTAAGTGAGAGATTGTTAGGAAATTTATGTTTCCTAATTAATGCTGGGCATCCTATTTAATTGACAATTATATTAATTATTTAATTTATTGGGCTTGGTATTAAGTGATCTAATTTAGTGAGCCCGTAGACTTCACAACTTGATGTGGGCTTAATGAGTAGATATCACATTGGCCTATTAGGGGATTATAAGAATCCTAATTGATTAATATACGTCAGAAACGGTTATGGTCCCCAATATACCAAAATCATAATACAATTTCCCTTCTCCCTATCTTGAAGAGAGATGACGGTCCCATTGAGGAGCTAAGGCGATTTGGTTGAGGAAGATTACAAACCACCCCTTTATTCGTGATTGATTGCCAGAAAGATTCTGCAACAATTGATGATCAATAGCTATGGATCCAAATATTTATGAAAATCCAAGAATCCTTGATAATCTGGCATGATATAGATCCTAAGCCTTATGATATTTTATTCTAGAGTGTATGCATCTACAATTTATTTTAATGATTAAAGAATTAAAGAATCAATCTCTAACAGGGGTCACCTAAATGGATCTCCGGTGAAGAAAGGTGGTGTTTTTCTCCTTGGTGCAACGGTAACAGCGGCGGAGTTGATAGATGGTGTTCCTACAAATGGCACTTCGACGCTTGAGTAAGGTTATGCACTAGGAGAAGGTGTTTATGGTTTAGAGAGATACTTGATTGGTTCTGTAACACCCTCCCTAGGGTATCACATGTCTGACTCTCGACTCAAAATCTGAAAAGAAGTTCATAAAAGGTTTGAGTTATAAAAGGTGGGTTTCAAAATTTTTTTTTTATTGATTAATATACAATACTGACACCAATCAATATTTAACAATTTAAAGAGAAATATAAAACTAACAGACTCTTTTCTTCTTTTTTTAACAGTAACAAACCCTATGACGGGTCATACTTAATAGCACGGTACAACACTAACGAGAAAACTTAACATACTTATTTCTTTTTGTATTCCTCTTGATGCATCAGACATTTGTTCCTTGTCAACACTGCACACTGTCGACTCTGGAATAGTCATTCTCTAATGTTGTCTCCGAACTCAGAATATCTACCTCCCGGTATGTCTAAGACAACTCATTCCTTCTACAGTTTAATTTTAACAATACAGACATAGCAAAACAACATAATAAAAAGGTGAGATCACCTATACCAATACCAACATGGCAGCACAAAGATAACACAAATAGCAATATCATACAGGGATATCATACCAGACTTCCAATAATATATTCAATATTAATCAACTATCATCATCCAATCATATATCAATCCAAGTATTCAAAACAGTTGTCATAGTCAATATTCCTCAATTAATATATCATACAGATATAAATGTTCAGATTTATGCATGTGCACATAGACTCAGTTTTTCAAAACAACTCCATGGAGGTTTTCACAATTTCGAGAAGAATGCTCTGGTTAATTGCCCAGCCTAAGCCCACAGACAATCTCCCAGTCGTTGAAAAAGAATCGTGTTCTTGTCGGGTATCGTTAATGCGTTGCAACGGATTGCATCGTCAAGTGGCATATGGTCCAGCCTTAGCCCACAGACAGATATCCACTGGTCGACTGCCGCGCCTTGACGCCCCCAAGATCCATCATAGACCTCACTATCAATTCTCATTCCCTCTTCAATCACAAGGGCCAAAATAGCTTATTAGTTATACTTTATACAATGCACGAATATATTAGTTCAAGTCCAACCACAAGGGCTAAAATAGCTTATTAGCTATACTTAATACTACAACACTTCTGTTGTTGCATTTTCAAAATACCGTAACACTTTTGTTACGTTTTAAAATTTCAAAATATTTTTATTACGTTTTCACAATACCGTAACACTACTGTAATTACGTTACAAAAATTTCGTAACATTTCAAAACGCTTTCAAAATGTAAATCTTTTCTCATTTGCACTTTTAAACCACGTACTAATTTTTTCAACGTTTTTCTCAATCGCGTAAAAATATACGTTTCTCAAATCACACAGTATTTTTTCACTGTTTCAAAATCGCGTAACTTAAAAATTATTTTTTTAAATCGCGTAAATAATTTTCCATCATTCTCTAAATATTTAAAACACTTTCCAAATCACATAACAATTTTTCGTCATTTTCACAATCACGTAAAAATATTCTATCACTTTTAAATCACATATTGATTTTTCAACAGTAGTTCAAATTACGTAAAATATTTAAACATAATTCAAATCGCGTAGAAATATTTTAACGTATTCCAAATCATTTTTAAGATACGTAAAATATTTTTCAACAATTTACAATCACGTAAAATATTCCTCAATATTCCAAACATTATTTTGGACTTAAATAAATCAATAATATTTTCAACACATTTTTCAAATTGCGTAGCTTAAAAATCACGTTTTTAAGATACGTAAAACATTTTTCATCACAATTTCATTACAAAAAATATTTCTTAACCTTCAAAAATTCATTTTCAACATTTTTTAAAATAATATGACTTTGTATTTCACTTTTCACATTTTCTTACTCAAGAAAATCTTTTTCCACATTTCTTTACTCAAGAAATCCTTTTCCAAAATATGATCCACAAAAAAATCACTTTTCCATTGATATAAATCAACGTTTGAAAACTTAACATTTGCTAACGTATTTCAAAACTCGAAAATCAGTTATATGTTTGTAAATTTTCAAAACACCATTATATTCTTCATTTTTCCCAAATCATTTCCAAACACAACCTTCTTCAAAATAAATTGAAGTTCGAAAATATTTTCGTTTACAAAAACTTGATTTTCTCAAGTGATAAATGCTCTAATTCCCTTTCCAAATTATTGTGCGAAAATCATTTTGTTATAAAATCAAGGTATCCGCAAGTCTTCAAAAACCGTGAACGTGTTTATTGTAACACCCTTGTGGGGATGTCACATATATAAAGAAAATAAAAGAAAGATAAATAAAATCTACCCAAGTTGTAAAACATTTGTTTCGTACTAATACGGGTTGTAAAATAATTCCTATTAAACAGAATATTATTAAATAAAATAACGCAAAAATTTAAATAAACGAAAACAACATCACTCATAATATACATATGGTCCAAGTTATAAGTTATACAAATAATTTACAACTATATCTACAAATATTTAAACAGAAACAATAAAGAGAAACGGTAAAGAGTCAATATATACATATGCAGACGCGCCCAAAAATACACATCATAAACATTTAATCCTCTGATGGATCACTCTCAGGAAACTCATCAGAAGATAAATATCTAGGATGCCTCGACACTCGGCGAAAACGAGACCGCGCAGTCGACATGATAGTCATCTCACTAGGCTCAGTGGATACACCACCCCAATGACGCCGAAGAGATAAAGGTAACTCTAAGTGCAAAAACACAGTAGTCGTCATCACTGGCTCTCCATCAAACATATGTCGTAGGGACACAGTCAGCCGTCCCACGTAAGTCACTGAGTCTCTATCTCCCCGCAGATGCCAAGCTAACGATCCACCGTGAAACTCGAGTGTCACAAAACTCAAAAATCCTGGTATCGCCATACCCTAACAAATCAGTCCAGTGGATATGGATGATTAGATGGTTCTTGGTCGTCGTACTGGTCTTCAGCTTGCTGCTCCTCTTCCTCCTCAGGATACAAAATCTCAAGAGGTTGTTCCTCCTCCTCAAACTCTTTACCACGTAAAATAAATATACAGAAAACACATACAATAAAGAGGTAAGACAATCTAAAATAATCACAAACATGGCAAATAAGAAAATGACAAACAACAGATATACAGTTCATGCAATAAGAAAAACTATAACATAAATTAATAACAGGATAGTGTAAAGATTTAAATATCATAACAACACATAATATCACAGATAAACTAATGTCATAGATTAAATAATATCACAGATAAAATAAAATAAGAAATAGACAATTTATCATAATAATAACCAAATAAAATAAACAGATACAATAAAATAATATCCAAGATATAACCATATACAATATGACACGATCCTACTCCATGGAGCTAAACACATATAGATATCAAAGAGAGAATGACCCGCAAAATCTATTAGTACCACGGCTGCTCAACCAAACTATTGCGCTGTCACACGTTGCGTCTATAGCCCCACGTCACATGGAATCCACTATCCAAGGCGTGGTGTAGTTCACGGTCTCACGTTGTGGCACTACAGGCAATGTACTATTAGACTTTACGAAATCTCGATTAAAAATAGTGTGCAATCGGTTACCACGGCCCAGCGGAGCGATCGACTGTCCATATATGGGATCCCGTACACTAACGTCTCCAAGTTCATAAAGACAATGAACCACACTACGTTTATCGCATCGACAACACGATGTGATTCACCTCGTCAACCAATCCACCAAAAACTGGCATAAACTCAATATATGAGAAATTACCAAAATACCCTCATTAAAAATATATCCTCAAAGATAAAAAGATACAGTAAGTCCCACCGGACAAATACTGTTCCAAAGCCTGTACGGGTTCACCTCATAGCCCGACAAAGAGAAAAATACGAAAATACCGTTTTGGTCAATCGCGTAGAAATTTTATCGCGTTTTCATAATCTCGTCGTTTTTACAAACGTTTTTAAATCGCGTAAATTTATTTTTCTGTTTTTAAAATCGCGTAGAGTTTTTAATACGTTTTCTCAATCGCGTAAGATTTTTAAATCATTTTATAGTCCAAATCCCTTAAAAATTACTGTTTAAATAAACAGAAATAGTAAATAATACGTTTAAATTATGTAAAATATTTTTCATACCGTATACTGTCTTTTGGACATCTTTTCTATCTTATTTGCCCGTTTTTACTAAAAGTTGACAGTATTTTGTTTAGAAAATTATATTAATGGTTTCCTAATTTTTCCGTAAAAATTCTGTTTACTTAATTTTTAACCATATAATTTAATCCTTTTGAAAACCACTAACATGCCTCAAAATTATAGCATGAGCCATATGTTAGAAATTCTCAAAAGTTACTGTATTTCCTTTCTAATAGTAAAATCAATAATTTTAGTTGATTAAACTTAATTCAATTCAATTTATTTCTTCAAACTCATTTTAGAAAAATTCTTTTTAACATATATTGCATCTTTATACTTGGAAATGGTTTGGAATTGATTTTAGAAATCATGAATATTTGATTTGGCATGTTGGCTGAAATATACAATTGGGTCATTTGATTTTTAAATTCATTTTCTTTGATCTAAACAATTCTATCTCTTGTTACTTTTCCTAGGTTAATTAAATTACACTTTAGGAAAATAATGAGAACATTTTGGTTCTCCTTTTAGTCAATGGCCGTGAGCCTTAGTGTGGTGTTCTTTGGAACACTCATGCATTCCTTAGCATGTTATTCACATCCTATTCATATCCTATACATTATCATGCATTTCTAACACATACAAATTATCAAAGCTTGTAGACATGCAAATCAAAGCTTGTAGACATGCAACATCATACAAATTATTACAAACATCAAATAGGAAAGCTACTAACAACCACACAAACAAGCTACTAACAAACACAAACAAAGGAATCCTTATGGATTCTACAATCACAACAATCAATCTCCATCTTCTTACCACCACCCATGGATGATAAGATTTGTCTTCCTCTTACCTTAAATGAAGACAAAAATACTCTTTCACACCTACTCTAGGTTTCGGTTTTCACCCCACCAAGTCACCTATCAAGCTTAAACAAAACCACAAATTACTAACCATAAAAGAGAGCTTAAACCATGAAGAAATCATGGCTTGGAACTTTGAAAAAGAGTTTAGAAATGGAAAACAAGAAATTTCACCTTCTAGGTAAAATTTTCCAAGTAGGTTTCCAAGCTTCAAATGGAAGATTTTGCAAGAACTCTCAACTAGAGATGTTCTTAGGATTGTGTTTAGGTTTAGAAAACTTGGTTGGATAAAATTTTGGGTGGTTGGATGGTGTAGAATAGGGCTTGGCCGAATAGAGCTTCAAGAAAGCTTCAATGGAGTTTAGGGTTTTTGGAAGAGAGAGAAGAGAGAAATTGCATGAAAGATGAAGTGATCTTTTGTCCTCCAAAAGCCAAATGGCTGTGGACTTCAAGTCATGCAAGGTGTAGCCTTGCTTGGCTTCATCCAAGCCTTAGGATGAATCAATGATCAAGATTAAGCCTTGTTCACCAAGCTTTGCTCCCATTGGTTAATCCTAACCTAGTCACCATGCTTAGTCACTAATTAAGCTTAGTCATCTAGCTTAGTCACCATGTTCTTGAATGTTCCATCACTAATGATGCTTAATTAAGCTACTAAGTTAACTGTTTTAACTAAACGTGAGTCCCGCAAAACATTTTCGGGTCTACTGTCACTTTATTATACTGACTAATAAAATAATATTATAATAATACAAAATTATTTTATTTGACAGTTAAATCCTAAAAATTAAAAGATTATTTATCGTCTCATTCAGAATTGGGTTTAGTAAGATCCCCCAGCTCTGAATAATTAAAACAAGATTTTCCCCGGCCCGGAAAATATTATTTTCCTATCCCGGAGCAAATCGCATAAAAAGTCCAAATAAAATCACAGACAGTAATATTAAGCACTATAACATATAGAAAAATTAAAAACAGTACAATCGGGACGTAACGGTCATTTTTTTATTTTTGTCTGTATATCTCCCAAAAAAATTAAAACAGTAGCTTGAGAAAATTTTTATTTTACCATCTCGAAACAAACTACGTAAAACGACCAAATAAAATTTTAGCCTGTAAAACGTATTTGTATTTCATACAGAAAATAAGAAACAGTAAAATAAGGACACAACGGTCTTTTACACAAAAGCTTGAAAAACAACAAACAAAACATTCGGGACATTTTTTTAAAAATTGGGGGTGTTACATTCATTGAAAACTGTCAAATCTTTCGAGAGACAAAACACTTCGTTTTATAAAATATCACTTTGTTCCATAAAAATTTAGGCATTACAAGCCTTCAAAAACGTGGACATGACTATTGAAACCATCAAATATTTTTCCTTCTAAATTGATATGGTTTTACACAAACAAAACCATTAAAATTTTGTTTTCAAAACCGCAAGACTTATGGTTATAAAACCAAACCCATTTGTTTCAAATTCATTTTTACTTTCTTTGCAAATTCTTTTTCACTTTCTTTGCAAATCCTTTTTCACTTTCTTTGCAAATCTTTAAAATCAACATTGCCCATTTCGTTTTTCGAAATCAAGTTTAATAAACACTTAGAAACTTTTTACTCAAAATAAATCAATAAAATCCCTTTAAAAAAAACGTGTTCTTGTTCTCTTGAAAACAAACCCTTTGTTTATTTTCCATATTTTTCAAATCATCCATTTTCATCATTCATGAAAATATTAATTTGTGAACACCTATTTTGAGGTGTCTTGGCCGAAATTCACCATGTTCTTAGGGACCAAAAATTAATTCCCTTGTTCTTGAAAAATTTCAACATGAACTCTAATCATGAGTGTCAAAAATCGTGACCACTCCTCCTTGGCCATTGAAGCCAAAAATTTATTTCTTTCCTTCATCAAATAATGGCATACACATACATGCACATCATATATATATATATATATATATATATATATATATATATATATATATATATATATATATATATATTATATACCATATTCTCATCATGTATAGTATAAGCATACCATCAAAGCCATAAAATCA
Organism: Ormosia emarginata; assembly: GCA_029884605.1. NCBI lineage: Eukaryota > Viridiplantae > Streptophyta > Magnoliopsida > Fabales > Fabaceae > Ormosia > Ormosia emarginata. The sequence continues at coordinate 3,158,739 of JAQQTP010000056.1, read as the reverse complement.
TGCAAAGCATACCAAGCATTGACAAATAATTAAAGCACATAAACACCCACAAATAAAGTACAAGACCATAGATATGAATCCTCACATAGATTCACCATCCATCAAATATAAGACCATCTCTCACCACCATACTTGGTTGGTGAGGTAGATCTCCCTTTTACCTCTTGAAGATCCTCAAAAGCTCCTTGTTTTGCTTCTCTTTCCAAGTCCTTCACCACCAAGGGCTTCTCAAATACAAAACAAAATACATAAAAATTTGTATACTAAGCTTGATTAAGAGGAACCATGGATCAAACATGGCTTAGAACATGAAAAAGAAGAGAAGAAATGAAGTTTCCTTATACTTCACCATAAATACCCCATAACTTTGATTTTGAAGAAAGTCCATGAAGATGAATGATTTAGAGGAAATCTTCAACATGAAAGTTGCTTAGAATAAGGTAAGGATTCAAGAAGTGGGGTTGGATTAAATTATTGAAGCTTGGGTGATGGTGTGGAGTGGTGTGGCCGTAAGCCACTTTGGAGAGAATAGAGAGAATTTGGTTCTTGAAATAGAAAAGATGTTCAAATAAATTAAAGTCACAAATTTGGCTTCCTAAAGCCTTCATGGCCGTGAGTTATTTTGAGAGAAAGGTGAGAGATATTTTGTTTTGTTAGTTGATAGAAAGATGATAGGAAATGCCAAGTGAGGAGTTAATATTTAGGCCCCCAAAAAATACTTGGCCATGAGCCACTTTGAAACAAAGGTGATATAAATGAATTAAAGATAGAATATTTCTCTTTCACCAAGCAAGCATGACCATAAGTGAGTAGGAGAAAATATGAATCAATTATAGGTAGTTTGTCTCCAAAAAGAAGTGCATGGCCGTAGGAATTGAAAGAAATAGCCACCAATAATTGACTAACTTTTGTTTAGTTTCTTGAATTATTGTTAGAAGAATGACTAAGTAAAATGAGTAAAAGAATTGGCCCCCCTTCAAGTGCATGGCCGTATACTTCAAATGGAGAAAGCCACCAATATTGATTATTTCTTTGTTGTGTAATATAAATAATAGAACATAAATTAATTGAATCAAATTTGTCCCCTTTAACTTTGCATGGTCGTAGGTGCTTCTTCAAAAAGGTGGCCATTTTTGTTGACTTGGTCTCACTTTGTTTCACTTGAATTGTATCCTAATATCACAAAGATGTAATAATTTAGAGCAATTTTGCTCTCCATTGCCGTAGAGTGAAGAGAGAAAAGAGTGAATTATTTGAGTAAATAATTGGTACTAAATTATTGAGAAATTTTCCAAATGATAGTAACAAACTTGGACCATTGGATCTTCTTCCTTCCTTAATCTTAGCCTTTAGATGAAGCTACTAAATGGATGGTCAAGATCTCTCCTTCCATTTTGCCATCCAAGGGTCACAATTGAAGTCCAAGCAATTGTATAAGATCAAATTTCAACCATAGATTAAATCAATGATTAAGATTCAATCTTGAAAGTCCAAGCAATTATTTGAAGCATTCTAAGCCATTGATTAATTCAATGGTTAGGATTAAGGTAGACTTTAGGTATAGCTTTAGATAGAAGACTTAATTTAGGTCATTGGATCTTTCTTCTTTAAATCCTAGCCCTTAGATGTGTCTCCAAAATAAAGGGTCAAGATTACTCATTCTTACTTTTAATCCAAGGGTCATAATTAGTCTTTGTTACTTTTTAAGACCAAATCTCCACCATTGATTAAATTTACATCCAATGGTCATAAATGATCCTTGTTACTTTACAAGACCAAATCTCTACCCTTGATTAATTCTTCATCCAATAGTCATAAATGGTCTTTGTCACTTTTTGAGACCAAATCTCTACCATTGATTAAATCAAAATCAAGTCTCCGCCATTGATTAAATTAATGGTGGATATCCAAACCACCAATGTTGACTTAAGCAGTATAATATTTATTTTTATTATCTTCTATAACCCTACAAATACTATTTTTACTGTATTTTTATCGTCTGATAATTAAATACAATACAAAACACAGTAAAAGAAAATTTTAAAAACTGTTTCTGGATTCAGGTTTAGTAAGATCCACTGTCTCCGTCTAAACAGTACAAAATTTTCTATGCGTAAAAATTTTTTCACTTTGTGGGACCCACTTGGGCCTACGTATGGCCACCTGGGCCCACATACACCCCCTGAGCCTACAAACAGTAAAAAATTTCATAATCATCTATAAAATCATAAAAATTAGAAAATTCACAATTATCAAATCAGATTACGTAAAATAATTAAGACTTTTCAGTAATAATTAAATTACATAAAATTTTTTCGGCCCGAAAATTATTATTTTCCTGATACGGAGTAAATCACTCAAAACGATCAAATACACTGACGGAATAATCAAAATAATTTTATAGTATCCAGAAATTACTAAATATTAAAATTCTGTTAACTGTCAAAATTACTGGTTAAGAGATACAGAATTTTTAGGATGTTACAGGTTCAACCTTTTATTTATAGGGGAGCAATTATAACCCATTTACTAAATTAATTGTCTCATAGCAAAATTTCTAATTGGGGGTATTACTCTTAATTTCTCTAATCATAGTCATAATAATATTAGTGGATTTACTCCATAAAAATTTCAAATTTTTCTAAATAAAGTTTCAGAATTTTGAAGACTCAGAAGAAATCAGTTGAAATCTTAAAAATTTCTTTCTAATTCAAAGTAGAGAAAACTATGTTTTATAGTAACCAAAATTTTGACATAGATTGAAATCGAAGGAAAGTTTGAAAGTAGAATTCAAATTCAAAATCGAAATAGAGTGAAACAATAGTAAGTAAAGAAACAAAATCAGCATAAGTGCTAATTTATAAACTCAACAACAGAATCATGAATTTACTTGCATATATTAGAGTCATTATTTAGCCAAAAATACATATTTTTGTAATAACTCCAATATACATATATTTCTATCCTTTGGATTTAGAATCCATACATGATCGATCTGTATGATGATAACCTTAATGCATCATGTGCTAATATAAAAACACGATGAACAGAGTAAGAATTAAAAATTCACAGTAGGAAATGAACAGTTATAAAAACATTTGAAAACACATGGTAAGTTTTAGTTGTGTAATGTACACAAAAAACCTCATGAAAACCCAAGTATGACAAGAATAACACAATTCCAGCATAACAGAACAAATGCTAAATAAATCATGCAATACACCCATATATATATTAACATCAGGAAGTTCCTCAAATATCAACAAACAAGTACTAATTATCAGCAAGTATCAACAAACAGCAGCAAGTTCATCAAACCTCAATAAGCAATTTCCAAACATCGACAAACATTAGCAAGTTCCTCAACGTCAGCAAACATTGGTAAGCACGCTCCTCAGCACAGGGAATCTATCATTTACTTTTCTTTTTTTTTTCCATGTCTGCTTGTCTCACATTTCACTCGAAGGTCTTTACTTCCATAAGTAACATAAAAGGAAATTCATAAAAGGAAATTTCTCTGGTGTTACTTTAAAATCATAACAACACAGCTAGACATACTCACACTAACCAGATAGGTAACATAAAAGGAAATTCATCCCTCTCCCTCTCAACGGTTAGGTGCAAACTTTTTCATGAATCACTTACTTACCATCACACACAAACATAAGTAATACAAACCACCAATATATCACAAATAAATTCATCATATGCAAGTCTATAAGTAAATGATGACAATTAAATAAAATTCACAAAATTTAGAATTATTAAATTTAAATGTCAATTCTTCAAGGGACCAACTATGATTTAAAATTAATTTAATAGTTCTTTTAAAAGACCACATCATAGTCCATAGTTGTCTAATCCTCATCATAGTCCATAATTTGTTAAGTTCTTATTATAGTTCATAATTTGTCTTAGTTCTGATAATGCATTCATTGTACAAAAGTCTTTTATTGCAAAAGTCCAAAATAAAGGTCATAAAATTACTCATAAATCAAGATAAATATAAAAAAGTTCATGTAAATCTTGCACATATATTTATTGTATAATATAATTAAAAATATTTATTTAACTTAGGTCTTGAATAATATTTTAATCTTTTTATAGTTCATTATATTGATCCTATGAAATAGTCAACATTCAAATTATAATAATTTTAAATTTTTTTAAATATCATAAATATTTTAAAGTTAAGCAAATATCAAGTTTTCATAACATTATATGCGCATAATAAATTTAATAATAAGAATAATAATATACACAAAATATTAAAATAATAAATTAATTAATAAAATATATAAACATACTAAAAGTCATAATTTTATTTTTTTGAAAAAAATGTTTAATTCCTATCTCTTATAAACTTTTTTGTTTTCCTTCTCTTTTTTTTTCTTTTTCCTTTTCTTATTTCTTTTTCCTTTTTTTTTTATTCTATTCTTCTCTTTTTCTCTCCCCTTTTCCTTCGTTTTTTTCTTTTCTCACGCAGCACTCACGCACGCCACTTTTTCCTATTTCTTTCGGAAAACGTTTTTCGTCCAACCAAAATACTCCAACTTTCCTCCACCGTATGCTTCATTACGTATGTTTGTTGACTTTTTTGTATGTCAATATTTTAATTTCTCGCTTCTCATTTCCCGTTTTTTGAATTCACCAGAAACTAATACTGATTAACCACTTATTCCTAACGTATTAACCACTTACTCATTATTGGGAACTCTTTCTTGGATTCACCAGAAACTTATACTGATTAACCACTTATTCCTAACGTATTAACCACTTACTCATTATTGGGAACTCTTTCTTGGATTCACCAGAAACTTATACTGATTAACCACTTATTCCTAACGTATTAACCACTTACTCATTATTGGGAACTCTTTCTTGGATTCACCAGAAACCTATACTGATTAACCACTTATTACTAACGTATTAACCACTTATTCATTATTGGGAACTCTTTCTCAGATTCACAAGAAACTAATATAGATTAATCACTTATTTCGAATGTATTAACCAGAAACTTATACTGATTAACCACTTATTCCTAACGTATTAACCACTTACTGATTATTGAGAACTCTTTCTTGGATTTACCAGAAACTTATACTGATTAACCACTTATTCCTAACGTATTAACCACTTACTGATTATTGAGAACTCTTTCTTGGATTCACCATAAACTTATACTGATTAACCACTTATTCATAATGTATTAACCAGTTATTTGTCTTGTGCACATTCACAAGTTTTGTGCTTGCGCGTGAACAGTGAACCAGAAACTTATCTTGATTAACCACTTATTCTTAATGTATTAACTGAAATCTTGTCTCAAGATTCACAAGTTTTATTTTATCTTGCGTAAAAAGTTCGTTTAAATTTCAAATTTTAAATTCTCTCGGGTGAATCAACAAAATACGGAAGTGGACAATAGTTGAAGTATTTTCGTTGGACATATAGCGCTTTCTTTCTCTCATTCTCTTCCTATTTCTCTACCTCTCTGCTACTTTTCCTAGTCACCTATTTATAACCAATTGACTTGGACTTAATGGGTGCACGTTACACCGCTCCCTGTGGTACATGTTGTTGCATTTTTTTTAAATAAATCAAAGTAATAATTATATTTAATAAATATCTTATCTTAATGGATATTTTCACTAAATATCTCTCTCTTTTTTAAAAAAATAAATATTTATATTAAATAATAATTATAAGATAAATTTTTATATTAAAATAATAATTAATTTATAAATATCTTCTTATATATATTTATTAAAATACTGTTAATCTTTAATGCAAAAATTAAATATTAAATTTAATTCTAATAAATTCTTATTTTTAATGTTATAAATTATTATTAATTAAATTCTTATAAATTTTATTTAATCTCTTTTTGTTTAATTTTCTTTCATACCATGACCCGTGATACGTGAAGTTGGGTGGCTCCTGCTGGTCGGATTGCACCCATGGGCATAGGAGCCGAATCTTGGTTCAGAATAAAAGTAATAAAAGTAATAAGTATAACAGTAGTTTACTGTTTGACATATTGATCAACCTAAAGTTTTGTCAGAAGGCAGGAGAAGGCGGCATCTTATCAGCTCAGAAACAAGAAAGAAAAACACCTGCGTCTGTTTTTTTGGCGTTTGTCACAAGCTGCAAGAAGCCACGATGAAAATCGTAGAAGTTATCACAGTAGCACCAGCTTTGGTATCAGAAAAGTTACCTGCTCAAACATCGCTTCCCCTCACTTTCTTCGACATTTTCTGGTTAAGGCTGCCTCCTGTTCAGCGCATTTTCTTCTATGAATTCCCTCACCCAGCCCCACTCTTCTTCGATACCGTTCTTCCCAAACTCAAAGGCTCTCTTGCTCTTGCACTTGGCTATTTCTTTCCACTTGCTGGCCACCTCACTTGGCCCCTTGACTCCAACAAACCCATCATCAAGTACAACACAGGTGACACTGTTTCCCTCACTGTAGCTGAATCTGACGCTGATTTCAACCATCTTGCAGGTACCGATCTTTGTGAAGCTACAGAAATTCACCATCTCGTACCCCACTTGACCATATCCCATGAACAAGCTACTGTGTTGGCCCTACAGGTCACTCTATTTCCGAACTCTGGATTTTCCATTGGAGTCACCTCGCACCATGCTGTTCTAGATGGAAAGACTTCAACATCGTTTATCAAATCGTGGGCTTATCTTTGCAACAGGCTAGGAGAATCACCCTGTTCTTTGCCACCTGAACTGAACCCTTTCTATGACAGGGAAGTAGTCAAAGACCCCAGTGAATTGGGGGCAAAATATGCCAGTGATTGGTTAAAGCAGGGTGGACCCAATAACAGAAGCCTCATGGTTTGGGATCTCGAAGTTCCAGAAGGGGCCACTAGAGGCGTATTCCAATTGTCTCGAACAAAAATTGAAAAGCTCAAGCAATTCGTAATGGCTAAGCAGAAAGGGAAAGGGAAAGGGAATCTTCACTTGTCAACGTTGGTAGTATCTCTTGCCCATGCTTTGGTTTGCAGAGTGAAAGCAGAGGAAATTAAAAGCAAAAAAGTTATGTTGGCTCTGAATATTGATTGCAGGCCTCGCTTAGAGCCACCTCTTCCTCCAACATATTTTGGAAACTGTATTGGTGCCAGATTTGCAGTTGCTGAAACAAGAGAATTATTGGGAGATGATGGAATAATTGTGGCTGTGGAAGCACTGAGTGCAGCTTTGGAAACACTGAAGGATGGAGTGCTGAGTGGAGCAGAAAGTTGGTCATCACGGTTGCATGATGGTTTACACACTGATGACAAGATAATTGGCGCTGCGGGGACACCAAGGTTTGAGGTTTATAGTAGTGATTTTCGGTGGGGAAGACCAAAGAAGGTGGAGATGGCGTCTATAGACAGAACTGCAGCATTTTGTCTTTCAGATAGCAGAAATGGTGATGGAGTTGAGATAGGTTTGGTGTCCAAGAAAGGAGGATTAGAGGCCTTTGCTTCTCTCTTTGGCAACGATCTTGAATCTTGAATCTCTGCTTTTTTTAGTAGGTTCAGTTACTTTTTCAGGAGTACAATTTATGTTATTTTTGCTTTATCGATGTTTTGTTGATGTGGAATAATTCAGTTATTTGGTGATCATACATTGCTGTTGATTTCTGGGGTTATGGTTATGTATGAGGCACATATTCATAACTTGTTTGTGAACCCGAAAGCTTTCAGAATCATTTCAGATCTAGATTTTCTGTTTATTTTTTTATTTTTTATTTTTTATTTTTATTGAGTGATGTTATTTATAGATTTTTTTTTTCTCACCAAGCTCACAAATATTCATCATAATTTATTTCTCTATTTTTATCTCTCTATCACTTTTTTTTTTGTTTTTCAAAATATCTCTCATCTAATAAATAAGAGACTAATATCTTTTCAAAAAATATCTCTCATCCAATAAATAATAGGATTTTTATCAAGACTAATTTGAAATAACACTAATAGAGAGAGAATTTGAAAAATCCTTCGTCATTGTCCTCTCTGGACAGAGACCCTCTCTCTTTCTCTCTTTCTCTAACTTTCTCTTTCTCTCTCCACCACGTAGAATCAATAATGCGTCTAAACAAAAATTCTTCCTGATGTCGTGTTCAACGTTAATGGTGTTGAACTCTAGCGAGTGGAGGACGACAACTTCTCTAGCGGACCAACATTATTTTCTTGACGAAGCATACTTGTTACATCTTGAGATCGAACCAAGAATCACATGTTTAAGAGACTTGAGTCTTTTCACTCGGACTTACACACATCGGTTTCTCTATCAATTTTGTTTATCAACATCAACATCGGTTTCTCTATCAATTTTGTTTATCAACATCAACATCATTTATGCAAGGTGCATTTTTTCAAGTACAAGACAATGAGTGCGTTCGTTTGTCTATTTTTACAAGAAAAGTACTTTTCTCATTTAAAAAAATAATTATAAAATATAGACATCTGTTTAGATAAGATTTTGAAAAAAAATTAAAAAAAGTAGTTTTATGTTTTTTTTTTAAAAAAAGCCAGGAATGAGTTACGTCTCAAAATAATTAATTATAGAGAGATGCAATAGAAGATAGAGAAAATAAAAAAATACTTTTTATAATTGTATCTAAACTTAAAACAAACTTATACTTTCATAAAAATATCTAAAAAAAATCATTTATACTATCTTTTAATTACTTTTTTTAAAAGCTTACCCAAAGACACCCAATGTCATGTGTGAGACAATGGTTGTTTTATTATGCTCCAGAAAACTCAAGGAGCCCCTTGAGAAATGACCTAATATAATAAGTTTTGGAACTTTTATTTTTTAGTCCTATTTATTTATTATTTATTTATTTCATTTTAGTCCTTTGTATAATTGTGTTATTTATCCTTTTAACCTTTAACTTTTGCTATTTGCATTTTAATCGATTAATTCAATTCTCTCTCCTCTTTCTCTGTCTACAATTCAACTCGCTCTATGGTTTGTGGGTACCACGGCGCCAAAGTTGCACAAATCAGCCTGACCTGACCAATTCAATTGGAAAACCCGTGACCCAACGTTTGAATTGGCCCGGTCCTTGCTTGTGACAGTTCTTCACAACAAATTCCAGTTAAACCTAGTTAGACCCAGGTGATCTCGGACGAGTTGACCCGGTTGACCTGATTTTCTTTTTTTTAAAATTAAAACCTAAAAAATGTAACTTGTAGGATTTTAACACATTACTTATTAAACCTTGTCATGGAACACATTTAGTTTTTAATTTATAATATTATCCAACCAATAGGTTATTATTACCATTAGTTTGGAACTATTTTTTTTTTCATATAGTATTTCTTATTTTAGTATTTTTTAATATAATAATATTTATATAAAGTACTTTTTTCATATAATTTTTTTAAAAATATTTTCCTTTGTTTGGCTTTTCTGGTTTGACCACTTGGCTTGCTATCAAATCAGTGACTCAGTGACTTGGCCTTTTGACCAGGTTGACCCTCGATCCGGGTTATATAACTATGCATGGCACTACCAGCAAATCAAACATATTCCAAATTGAAGTAGTCTTTATGTTTTGTTTTTGTTCTAACTCTTGCTTCGTGGAAGTCAAATCCCAACATTATAAGCTTTTGCAACATCAACCCAAAAAACTAGACGTTAACACTTGTTGAAAGGCTTAGTCTCCTTGGAACTCAAAACATGAATCCCGATCCAAGATCCGCCACTATAGCTCAACATCATGCTGCTGGAAGCTTGGAACACAGCCATAAAAATCGGTGAGGATAAATCAAAGTAGGAGATTTAGTAATTTACTAGACAGCAAGTTCGGGAGCCATGCGCAGCACTGAACTGTCGACTTATGTCGACGATTCACCACGACATTGCCGGTGACAAGTCCTTTAGGAACTCGAACTACCTAGCAACGCTACTTCACCATTGTTCTATAGGTATTGGTTAGACTACCAGAAGGCTCTCATTACTAGAAAATCGATTTTTAGTGACCGATTTAGTGACCGAAAATAATTGGTCACAATAGTGACTGATTTAGAGATTGAAATGAAAGGAGGGAAAAAATTCCAACCTAAATAAAATCGGTCACTAAATTATTTAGCGACTAATTTAGTGACCACTGCTTTAATAAAAAAGTAAAACAAAAAAGAACAAATATTTTCTTGACATTAGCAACTGATATTTTAGTTGCTAAAATGGATAATTTTTAATTTATTTTTCCTTATCACAAATATCTATTCAAAAAAATAGAAATAAAAAATAAAAAACTTAGCGAACAAATTTTCAGTTCTTGAATTTACAATATTGATAATTTAAAATTTTCATAAACGTTGAAAAAGAAACAAAATTCAATTTTTATTTTTAAAAAAATTGTGCAGTAGCGATTGAAACATTGGTCGCTAAGTAGTGGCTGATATACCAGTTGCTAAAATGATAGTAAAAATAATACCAGAAACCTAAAAAAATTATTTTTTTTTTTAAAAAAGTCTATATCATTAAAAAAAAACCCTATATCATTAAAAAAAGATTAAAATAAAAAAGAGAAGTTTAAAAAAAAGTAGCGACCGATTTTTCGGTCACTACCTATATAAGAAAAACAAAGCTTAAAATAAATAAATAAATAAATAAAAGACAAAAGTTTATAATTAAAATAATAATAACGAAGTAGCAACCGATTCAAAAAAATATTACAATATAGTAGCAATCAAAAATTGGATGCAAAAACTAATAATGTCACATGAGACGTGATCTTCCTCCTCAGATCTGAAACCCCCACCTTCTTTCTCCTCTACCCAGCTCCTTTCTATCCACCAGCCACACCTTTAATCTCACGTTGTCGGCCACACCTCCCATCCCACGCCGTCGACATCTCTCTAAGCTCGGTCCTTTGATGTCTACATCATTCTCTCTCAACCTTCTCTCTTCATCTGCGCCGCTCTCTCTATCTCCCTAACTAGCGTCGATCGCTAGCGTCCTTGCTGCCAACTGCTGGCATCCCTATCCCCTTTTCATTCCCTGATTCATCTCTTTAGGGTATGGCAAAATCCTTCATTTTATTTATTTTCTTGATATAACAAATGTTATTTTTTGCGTGCATGTTATTTATTTATTTTCTTAATTCATGCTTTCATACTGAGTTGATTAATGGGTTAATATTCTCATTTTAAATTAGTAGTAGAATAATTAATTATTGCATTAAAAAAATATTAATTAAGCATGTATAGTTATACAATGGGTGATGTTGTGTTCAATCTACCATGTTAAGGAATCCATTCTTTGAATGTTATTTGATTTTCCCACATGTTATTGCAATCATGGCTATTGCATTTAGACCAAAAAAAATGTTGAGGTTTGTTATAGATAAAGAATGAAATAATTATATTATATAGATTGTGTTCTAAACCAGGTTCAGGGTTAGCGGTTCAGGAGTAACTCAGGCCGCTAGAATAAGATCCTAGATATTTTTGCGTGCAATTAGGTAAGTAAATATACCTATTTATAAGGAGTAAATCTCTTACAAAATTTCTCATAGATAGAGAAATCAAATATATTCCTCATAAATAAAGGAATAAGTTATAAGATATAACAATCTCATTTGATTTTTATCCTAATTAACAGTATTTAATGTAGATTTAATTACGATTTTTATCAACCAAGATGCTTCTATAAATGCTTCGGTGCATGGGCAAACATTAATGAAGTTTGGTCCCATCAAGGTGAATCCAATCTCCCAGAGCTATCTAGAGAAGAACTTATCTCTCTAGTTAGACTCTAGGACGAATGTATTCAAAATCTAAAAAGGGTTGTCAAATAGGAGAATGAAGGCAAAAATCAAATTCCTCATAGGAATCGAGAACACAAAAGGGACCCAACCGCCAATGGAGTACGACATCTAGAATATTCCAAGATCACAAAACCCAATTAGAGAGCTGAGATCCCAATTCATGGAAACAAAGAGCATTATTAAGGACTGAGAAACTTGATTAAACAAAACCAACATTTCTCTGATGAACTGATGGCCTATAAGATCCCTAGGCTTTTCAAATACCCAACCAACATTAAAGCCTACGAGGGGACCACGAACCCTCAAGAGCATTTAGATGCTTATGTTTATGCTCTCCTATTTGCTAGAGGAAATTATCCACTCATGTGTCGTGTTTTTCCTCTCTCTTTGAACAAAGCCATCCTAAGATGGCTTGCTACTTTGACTCTTAAATCCATTATTAACTGGGAAGACTTGTCCTCGAGATTTTTGCTGCACTTCACCACTAGTAAGGCGCAGCTAAAATCCATTTTATGTCTCTCCCATATTAAATAATGAAAGGAGGAATAGCTCTAAGACTTTATATCCTGGTTCAATAAAGAAATAGTAAATATTTGTGACTGAGATGAAAGACTTGGATTGCATTACATGAGGGAAGGACTCCGCCTTGGGCCGTTATCTTTTTCTCCAGCCAAAAAGGAGCCCAAGATGATGGGTGAGTTTCCATGCTAGACCTGATAAATATATTAATACGAAAGACATTTTTCGGGCTAAGAAGTATATGGAGAAAGGAGAAGATATCAAACCTAAGGTTGGACAACCCTCTCAACAAGGCCAAAATTCAAGGCCACCTTTGAAGGGTTACACCCCTCTCAACACACCTCGAACTCAAATTTACCAAGAGGTGATGAATATGGAGTTCAGAGACATGCAAAGATCTCCCCCTTGAGAAAACATGCATAGAAGGATAAATCTAAACATTGTGCATTTCACGAAGGTCATGGGCATAATATTGAAGATTGCATTAACCTTTAAGACGCTATCGAATCTTTGATCCGGGATGGCTGTCTAGGCAAATATATGCGTCAATCTCATAATAATAACCAAAAGGGAAGATAGAATTATAGAAAGTGGAGCTACAGTCCTTGGAGAAGTCAATCTCCACCATACCAAAAAAGATGCTCGCTAGCAAGGAATGAGAATCCTAGAGCAGGCCCATCCCGGGATAATGCTCAAAATTAAGAAAGAGCACAACCTTGAGATAACACCAATCCAGCCAATGAATTATTATCATGCTGAAGTAACCTGAACAATTAACACCATTTTGGGAGGCTTCGCGGGTGGCGATGAATTTGGGAATGCAAGGAAAAAAGTGCTCCGACCTATTTTGAGTGTAGCATAAGGAAGACCCCACCGATTTCATTTGCTGATGAATATTATGGTTGCACTATTCTAGACCATGATGACTGCATGGTAATCTCGAGAATAATAACTAATGCCAAAGTTCATCGTATATTTGTTGATGAGGGGAGCTTGCCCAACATCATGTTCCTAGACTTAATTGAAAAGCTAGGATTATCAAAGAAGGAACTAATCTCGTACATCGATGAATTTGGTTTCACTGGTAATAAGATTACCCTAGTGGGTTATATTGAGACCTATTTAACTTTGAGGGAGGATTCTCTTTCCAAGACACTCAAGGGCAAATTCCTAGTCGTAGATTTTCCTTTAGCTTATAATTTCATATTGGGTTGCCCCTCACTCAACGCTTTTGGGGTTGTGATCTTCACACGCCACTTAGCCATAAAGTTTCTTGACCAGCATGATAGGGTCATTACTGTCAAAAGAGACTAGGCTATGACTAGAAAATGTTATAATGAAAGTCTATAGATTGCTAAGAAGCCTCGGACCATGGACTAACAAAACAATTCAGCTTTTGTAATTACGGACCCCGTCAACGTCCTCTTGACTAAATTAGATGTTCGTGAAGAGATATGTGGTACACGCCCTAAGCCAAATAGAGAACTTCAATCTTTTTGGCTCGATGCCAAGCTAGATCAGGTAACCAAAATTGAAGGACATCTAAGATAGGAAGAAAGATCCTAGCTAGTTAAGTTTCTTATGAAAAAATAAAGATATTTTTGCCTAGACATCCACAGATATGTCAGGATTAGATCTAGAATTGATTTGACATCGACTTTCTCATCATGAGGGATGCAAAGTCGGTGGCCCAACATAAGAGGAAAGTCAGTCCTGAATGGCAAGAGGTAATTCAGAAGCAGGTGAAAAAGCTCTTAGACGCTGGATTGATCAGAGAAGTTTCTTATACCACTTGGTTGTATAACATGGTCCTAGTTAAAAAAGTTTAATGGGAAGTAACGTATGTGTGTCGACTATACAGACTTGAATAAAGCTTGCCTAAAATATCCTTATCCACTTCCCAATATAGACAAGTTGATTGACAATTCATCTGGATTTTGATTACTCTCGTTCATGAATGCCTATTTTGGATATAATCAGATTCCTATAAACTCGGAAGACGAAGACAAGACTGCATTCATAACCAAGATAGGAAGTTATTGTTATCATGTTATGCCGTTTGGATTGAAAAATAAAGGAGCAACTTACCAACGAATGATGAATAAAGTCTTCGAGAAACAAATTAGTAAGATGCTAGAAGTCTATATAGATGACATGATAGTCAATACATTGAACCTGAGAAAATGCGCTTATGGAGTATAGACCGGTAAATTTCTAGGGTTTTTATTGACAAATCGAGGTATTGAAGCCAACCTGGAGAAATGCTAAGCCGTCCTCAATATACGCAGCCCGCAATTTGTGAATGAGGTACAAGCCTTCACTGGCTTTCTAGCCAAGGCTGCTCAAAAATCTCTTCCCTTCTTCAAAACCTTAAAAAAGGGCAAAAATTTCGACTGGACCCCAGAGTGTGAGACTGCTTTTCAAGAGTTGAAGAAGATGCTAGCTGCAACATTGATTCTGACGAGGCCAGATCCCAATGAAACATTTTATGCATACCTCATTGTCAGCAATGAGGTGATCAGCTCAGTCCTGATAAGAGAAATCGATGAAGGTCAGAGGCCAGTGTATTTCGTCAGCAAAGTCCTACAAGGCCCTAAGATATGCTATCAGAAGATTGAGAAACTGGCTCTAGCACTGTTGACTACTACAAGAAGGTTACGACAGTATTTTCAAAGCCACCCTATGATTATAAGGATGAATCAACTAATACAGCAAGTCTTACATAAGCCAGATCTCGTCAGGAGAATGATTGCTTGATCTGTGGAGCTCTCCGAATTCGGTATAATTTATAAGCCAAGACAGGCCAAAAAGGTTTAAGTCTTATATGATTTTTTGGTTGAGCTTACACCTGATTCTGGCCATCCTAGAATGAATTCCTGGACCATCTATGTTGATGGATCCTCAAATCCTAAAAGAGACGGCACTGAGGTCATATTAGAAAATGAAGTTGGGCTTATGATAGATCATTCTTTAAGGTTCAAGTTCCCTACTTCAAATAACCAAGCAGAATATAAAGCTTGTATCATGGGCATCAATATGGCAAAAGAAATGGAGGCTACAGATATAGTCCTATGTAGTGATTCGCAAGTAGTGACGTCCCAAATTCGGGTTGAATATCAACCTAAGGAGCTTTTGTTACAAAATACCTAGCCAAGGTAAAGAAGTTAATGAAGAATTTCAACAATGTCAGGGTGGAACACATCTTGAGAGAACATAATTCCAGAGCTGATATTTTGTCAAAACTTAGCAGCACCAAAAGCCCCGACAACAACAGGTTCATAATCCAAGATACCTTACTTACACCCAATATTATGAACGATGAAGTCCTCTAATTAGAAGATGTTGAAACCTGGATGATGCCCATAGTTGCCTATCTTTGTAATGGCTCTTTACTTGAAGACTAGAAAGAAGCCTTCAACCTAATAAGGAGTGCGGCCCAATATACTATCTTTGATAATCATCTATACCATTACGGGTTTTCTTCTCCACTCCTTAAGTGCCTCAGTCCTAAGGAAGCAAAATACATCTTAGCCGAAATTCACAAAGGAAGTTATGGTCATCATCTCGATGAAAAAGCCTTAGCATGGAAAATGCTGAGGAAGGGATATTACTTGCCTAGCATAGAAGCAGAGAGCATAGAACACGTCCAGAAATACGATAGAAGTCAGTGGTTCTTGGACATCTATGTAACCCACCAGAAGAGTTATCTACGATGTCCGTCCCATAGCCTTTCTATCAATGGGGGAAGGATATCATAGGTCCTTTCCCCTAAGCACCAGGGCAGATCAAGTACTTAGTGGTGGTTGTTGATTACTTCACCATCACCTCGACGAGAATTCAGAAATTTACTTATAAGAATATTATCAGCTAGTTTGGTATACTGGAGTCTACTGTCAAGGATAATGATAGCTACCAAGACTATCAAATTATATCAATTTATAAGTTGATTCACCAAATCACTTGTAGTATAAGGCACAACTGGGTCGACCCCTTGGATCACTCTAATTAAGCAATTAGATTAAGCAGTTAACAAAAAAGGGGATGAAATTACATAATTAATTAAATGAAAGTAATTAAAAACTGTAAACAGAATTAAGTAAATAACCAATCCAAGGAAATCAACTAATCTTGAATTTAATCCATCATTGATCACTAGGAACCTATTCAATTACTAATTAGATTCTTGGTCTTAGATCACATCAAGAAGCCTTAAGATGATATATGAATTCTCTACTAGATAAACATCCAAAATTTAATTAATCAAGGTTAAATGAATTAAGCACCCATCTAATCCTAAATTAACCTAAAACCCAGAATTCAACCAAGCTTAACAAACCATCAAACGTCTTTGATGCATTGTTTAGTCTGTGTAATCCTCATTAAACACATGGTAATTATGAAATTATCACATCAACATCCAAATCAAATTAAGTAATTCAATCCAGATTTAAGAAAATCTAAAGAGGTAAAAGGAAACTTGATTAATAAGTAAAAGAGAAACTTGATTAACAATTAAATGTAAAGCAATCAAAACAAGATCTCAAAATTAAACATTAAGATTGTCAATCCCTAGGATTGATTAAAAAGGGTTTAGCCCTCCATCGGTGAGAGAGAAGAGAAATAGAAAAGAAAGAAACTTAGAGAAAAGGGAGAGGAACAGAGATGAAGAGAGAAAGTGCAAGCAAGAACGGGTAAGAGAAAATTAGGGTTGGTTTGTGGTTGTTGCTACTGCTTAAATAACTGTATCTAAAATTAAAAATCCAAGTTTGTCATTAGCTTAGGATTAATCCTTTTCCTCTTAACTTTAATTGGACATCTAATTTGCCTAATTTGGGCTTGGGAAGAGAGAATTAGGCTTATAATATTCTTAACAACTCTCTAGACCCATCAGCTGACTTCAAAGAACGAAGACACCATCAAAACATGACAATTTTGATAAGTGATCTTTATAAGAGTTGAAGATCTATGTCTCAACTTTCCAATGGCATTGGTATCAGCTCCATATGACTCGAACAATTGAAATTATAGTCCAATCTTTGCATATCATCTAGGTTCCAGTGACAACATCTCTGTTTTGACTTCCAAGCCCAATCTGACACATTAGACATCTAATTTAGCCTTTGAGATCTCACCAAAGTTGTAGAGTTTTCACCCACCTTTCTTACAAGGTAAAATTAATAATTTTTAGATATCTAAAACTCAAGTTATGCCCAAAATACAGAAACACTGAAAAATTCACAATAATGCTAAAAAAATACAATTAAGCCCAATTTGAGCCCAAACTTATAAAATGTGACTAGGATCAATAAATTAAGCACATAAGAGGTCTAAAAGACTAAATATGAGGATTAACTAATGTATGAAAATTGTGTTTATCAAATTCTCCCACACTTAGCTTTTGTACTCCTGGAAAAAATTAGAAATTCAACATTAGGGAACAAGGAATAACAACACAAACTCAAAAGTTAAAAACTCTAGAAGACTCATTTTCCTATGATGTTCAACAATACAAAAGTCTATAAGTAAGAAGAGCAACCAAATCTTCAAGGAATCAAGACATTCATGTAATAACATTTCTTTACATCTCAAACCAACAAGGAAAATAACTTCAATTGAAAAGCATAAATCAAGAATGATAGAGCTTCACAAGATACACTCTCAATCTCTCAAGTGCTTAGAAGGTAAATGCTTCACTTAATTCAACCAATGAAAATTTGCACTACTATAAGCTTGTTTATCTTCTACTTCTCCACTACTCAAAACACATGCACACACAAATCAAGAAGACTTTATGTAAGGTTATAATGAGGTCAAGGTAAGGAAGGGGAATAATATAGAGATGACAAGTTAAATACCAAAGAGAATAAAAGAATATTGGGGATGAGTTCAAATAACAAACATGAAAGTTTAACCCAAATCCATGTAATGCAAATTCTCTTTACATAATCATTTCCCTTTTTTCTCTTTTTTTTTAATTTTTCAATTTTTCTTCTGTTTTTTTTTAATTGGTCACTCTGTCCTTTTTCACCAAACATTTTGCACACTAATTAGCATACCCTCACACTTGTTCAAGAATTCTTCCAATGGCAATGCAAATGCTCTCTTATTTCCTAAGGTTAGGTAAAAACATGGTTTTCTATTTAAGGCATGTAATGAACTAAAAAAAAAGGAATGGTCAAATAAGCTCAAGGAGGTTAATCAAGAGAAAATATGTGAAGTTGGCTATTTAGCGAAAGTAGCTAATTCAAGAAAAATGTCCCAATCATGTTCATGTATGCATGCAAAAATGTAGCTTAAAAAAGAATCAAATCAAGTTCTAAAGTAACAAATTCTATGAGTGAAAATCAAACAAGAAATAAAAGAATGGAACAAATGCTCAATCCATTCATTAAAAGGCTCAAAGTCTCATAATTTATGTTTCTATCAAACTCAATCTACCAATCAATTCAATTTCCATTACCAAACTAGTTAATCTCAAGATGAAAGAAAATTTATTCACTTATATTATAAACCTTTAACTTCAATTAATGCATGCTCACAACTTTCACAAATATCAAAATTCCATTGGAAAGCAATTAAAAACACACTTTCTTATAACAAAACATAATCAGAATTTGAAAACAGAAAATAGTATTTTGAAACAAAATAAAAAATAAAAAATAGAATTTAAAACAAAAACAATAAATAGAATGTAAATTCCTCCCCCA
Source organism: Ormosia emarginata (assembly GCA_029884605.1). Lineage (NCBI taxonomy): Eukaryota > Viridiplantae > Streptophyta > Magnoliopsida > Fabales > Fabaceae > Ormosia > Ormosia emarginata. The sequence goes on along the minus strand of JAQQTP010000056.1, from coordinate 3,139,725 downwards.
CACTTAAATTTTATATTGTCCTCATTGTAAAACTTATAAAACATCAAATCATTAATATCCCATAAATATCATCAACAAATTTAGGACAAGTAAAATAAAGGAGAGAAGGAAGAAAGATCTTTATCAAGTAATGTAAATGGCCACTTGCAAGTGGACCTCCTCCACTGTGTCCTCTTCAGCTCCCTCATAGAATTGCTTGAGGTGATGTCCATTGACTATGAAAGCTTTGTTAGTTGCCTCACTTGTGATCTCTGCTCATAACTGAAAATGTAACGCACCTAAATATAACAACTATTGTGCAATCGTCATTACACCACAGTCACTAGAATCAGGCGTGTCACAGTCATGATAACAGTAGTTTCAAAATTAACGGGTTTATTTTTCGCATTTATACATAAGTAGAAAATACGAGCCATGAATGAAATATAAATATATTCAACTCTTAATACAACCATTGAAACAAAATCACGTGCCTTATATATATATATCTCATAGCCAATTTACACGAATCACTAACAACATAAAATATAATAATTACAGAGTCAAATAAGATACAGTGGGAAATAAAATGAAAAAGGGGAGAAGTAGTGACCCAGGGATGGGTACTACTAGCAGACAAGGCCGCAACCCCATATGCACACGACACTCAACGTCTCGGTTGACACAACAGGCATCAATGCCTCCACGCAGCTGCACTCATGCGAAAACGAAGGAATCTTGTCCAGATTCCCAACCCCATCGGCAAGGCGTGGTTCCACATCATCTCCGTCCAGGTCTCTTGACAAGTATGAATATAAAACAGCAGTACAGAAATATAGGAAAGAGGTGAGACACCCTTCTTTCATTACCACTATGGCAGTAAGAAAATAACACAGCGCAAAGCGCCCATGAAGAAATGCAGTTCATAGATTCATCAACAACAGCCATGGAATTTACAACACGAGCAGTCAAGTTACAAACAATAATAAGAATCAATAATAACAATACTCTAGGCAGTCAACAAGGTCTCAGATACTGAATAGTTAAAACACTTCAGGTAATTATAGCATCAGGATCCCAATAGTTTATTCATCATATAAAAGAGTGACACATGACATGTGGACTCACAATGCTGACTCTCAATGCCAACTCACAATGCTGACTCACAATGCCAACTCACAATGCTGACTCACAATGCTTGTGCACTTGGTACCAAGATTTTTCCATTTAAAACATGAACGTTCTGGTAGTCTCTGCCCCCCCTAAACAGTCTATACCAGACCACGAAAAGAATAGTGCTTGTCGGTTCCTCGTCAGTGCGTTGCAATCGGCTTTCCGGCCAGAGGTATTTCACGATGTGATATCATCATCACCAAAAGGATCACCGCACCCTGACGCACCCAGAGATCCATCATAGACCACACTATCCAATCCTCGCTCATTTACCATAAAAAGAATAGTGATTTGTCAGGCTCGTAATGCGTGCAATCGGCATACACTGCGCCTTACGCCCCTCTAAGATCCATCACATACCTCAACATTCAATTCTCATTAATTCACTGCGTAAAGAATGATGATTTGTCGGGCCCGTAATGCGTGCAATCGGCATACACCGCGCCTTACGCCCCCCCATAGGTCCATCGTCAACCACATCATTCGGTTCGCATTCATAGGCCCATACAGCCCTTTAACAGTCACCGATTGAGCAATTTGTTCAATGCATGCTGGTTAAACACATAATCATAGGCTCATCTAGCCTTTTAACAGTCATAGACTGAGCAAATTGTTCAATACGTTAACTTAATTCAAAATCAGAGGCTCATCCAGCCTTTTAACAGTCCTCGACTGATCGGTTTATAAAATACATGCTGACTCAATGCATGATCCTAGGCTCATTCAGCCCTTTTACAGTCATTGACTGAGCAAACCTCTAATGCATGTTGACTCCATGCATAAACATGTTCACAAATGTTTCACAATACACAGTCTTTCATAATATGCCACAATGAGGTCAATTCATCCATTAATAAGTCTTATGGGATTATCATAAAGTCTTACTCAAGTTATCTTCCCTTATAAATTCATTTTCTAGGGAAACTTCTCTTGACGTCCTTATCCAAACTTCATTCCTTAGGGTTGATCAAGTCCCTTAACCTAGTCAATTATGCTCACTTAAAATTCACTGCAAGTATTATAAGTCTCTCAACTCTCTTGTTCTTCCTCTATATTCAAGATTTACTTAACTCCTATTTCACCCTAAATCACCAAACTTCCTAAAATCCGTGATCAAAACCATGGCTTCCCAAGGTCCACTACTAACATCAATTTCTCCCATTTTTTGCATTGATTTCTTGATATCCTTTACTTAAGTTTTTGTTCACCAAGTTCATTTCAATCCCTTATAGTTTTGATCTAAAACCCTGGCTTCAAATTGAGTTAAATAACCCTTAAAACTCTCCATCTCACATTCCAACATTAACAATTATATTTTCAATTACATAGGCTTCATCTCACAGTTCCCTACTGGTTCTATCATAGGCGCCTAGGCGCCATATCTGTAGCGCCTGGGCGCTGGTGTAGCGCCTAGACGCTGACCACGAAGCGCCTGAGCGCTCACTGGGCCGCGTCACAGGGAAAACTTCCTGGGCACAGAGCGCCTAGGCGCTCTATGCACAGCGCCTGGGCGCTAGTGCATTAACAGGGGTTCTACAGAATTCTTTTCTGCAGAGCCCTGGCCCATTCATTATCTAAAATCCCCTATCAATTTTTCAACCATTCCAAAAATGAGATACATGATATATAATTACAAAATAGCAACATATGAGTTCATGATCATCAAGTCACACAATGTGCATCCATACATCCATACAAATCAAACAACAACATCATGGAAATAACCCAACATAACAAAGAGGGAAATCCAACATGGATTCTCTCATCAACAACAACACACAAGACATTTCCTTACTACCAAGATTGGTTGAAGAAGATTATCTCCCTCTTACTTAAATGAAGACAATCACAAGAATGCTTTCCCCTTTTTGCTCTTGATTTTTGTTTTCCCCTTCAAGAAAAACCCTAGGGTGAGAAATCCCCAATGTGTTCTCTCCAATCATAGAAAAATGACTCCTTGGCCACATAGGTGACCAATAAAACGAAAATGGGAAGAAGATAGAAGAAAGTTGAAGACTTTACCTCAAAAGCTCCAAGCTTTAGCTTCAATGGTGAAAAATGGAGGAAGAAGAAGAAGAAGAACCAAGGAAGGCCACAAGGAAGGTGGTCTTGGAATGATGGAAGAACCTAGATATGGAAGTGGTGAAGCAAGAAAATGAAAAGGGTAGATGGTGAGGGTGTACGGTGGTGAAGAGAAGTAGAGAAGAAGAGAAGACGGAAGAGAAGAGAAGGAGGAGAATGAGAAGAGAGAAAAGTGTTTTAGAAAATATGAGTATAATGGCAATTAAGTGAGAAGCAAATATGACTCCCCCAAGGAGTCATCTGCCGTAGAGAAAGAGTGAAGAGGGAAGAGAGAGAAAAGTGAAATGGGAGGAAGCTTCCTAGAAGTTTCCCCAAATAGGTTTTTGAATTAATTTAACTTTTATTTTGAAAATAAAGCTAAAGGGACATGATACAAGGTAAATTTCGAATAGTGTGATAAGATTTTTATTACATGTTAGTATTTATTAGATAATAGTTATAGTTGACCGAAGTCAGTATTAATTTATCTGATAGATAAATTCTTCGCAGTGTTTTATTATTACATCTGTTAAAATTTCTCGAAAAACGTGAAATCTTGTAAACTGTGTCCAGTCTCGGGTTTAGTAAGATCCCCCGTCGACGTTTCCATAGTTCAAGGTTCTCGGGAAAAAATATTTCATTTTTCCGGTTCGACTCAGTGCACACAAAACGAGAAATATATTAAAATATTCGTCGTTCCCGAAAAATTCTGAAAGAATTCACATAAATTACAAATATTAGAAAATGACTATTTGTAATAAAATTTTCCAACTTTGGAAGCGTTACAGTCGTTCTGCCAATTCTGTCTAATGTGTGCGCAGAACGAGGAATAATATTAAAATATTTCGCGTTCTCAGGAAAATCCAGAAAAAATTCCTAAAAATCCCAAATATTGTAAAATGATCATTTATCCTGAAATTATAAATTTTCGGGATGTTACAGAAAAACCTGCTCATCTGGGAAGGTCTCTCAAATAGGAAGAGTGTCCACTACTTGTGGGATCCGGCTCAGATGATCTATCATCAAGTTCTCTACTCCACTCTTATCTCTGATCTCAATGTCAAACTCCTACACGAGCTGTTGGGAATCGCGGATTCATCACACAGTGAAAAAATAGAATTCTCACCGTAGGATCCATGCAAAAAAGTCATAATCTGAGTTTTAAAAAAATTATTTACCTCTTGAAGTGTGATCAAAACAAATGGCGTGAATCACCAACACTGTAATAGCGACGATGTCTCTACGGTATCCACATGAACAGACTCACGAACATCCAACGTCCGCAAAAGGTAGTTACGCCTCTCACACACAATGCTAGCTATGAAAAGAACATAAGAAACTTATCACTCTCTCACTCAGTGTTTCTGTCAAGTGCGGCCAGGGTTTCTAATGCATGCCTTGACAGCCCCTTAGCAGTGCTATTTATAATAGCTGACTGCCTTAAGTGAGTGAGAGCAGTAGCAAGGTAAGCTGTGCAACCCTAGACTCATCTGTTATGAGTCTGGCTCACAATTGAACCCAAGTCCAACTTGGATCCTAATTACTCCAATTTAATCTGCTCTATGTATGCGACCCTACAGGTTCTCATAACACTGGCAGTAATATAAAAAATCCAATTTTAATATTACAAGCAGTGAGGTATCTAGCAATATATCGCTGCCACCCTAGTAATGAGAATATCAGTGATTTGACATAACCTTTCCGTGACCAATGTTTCTGTATAGTTTAGTCCCTTTGTCCAAATATCTAGATTGAACACAAGACATAGAATGTGTCACCCTTATATAGTTCAATCCTTCATTTCCTGATGCCAGAGTAGACTTAATAACAACAAATGAGATCGATATCTCATATCAACTCATTTGAGTAAGGCTATGCATTTCACAGTCTCACTCAATCAGGGGGCTTGAAGATATCGCTCCCGTTATGTAGGAGGGACAAATCTCATCTAGATCATTCATATCCCTCTGCATGATTCGCGGTATGTCCAATAACCGACTTTATAATCACCTTGTTATATATGACGTTTGATGGCATTAAAACACACAACTTCTCATGTAGGAATCATAGTGATTTCAGGTCAAAGGACCACATACACCATTGTTACTGTGAGAATCGCTTATGACACTCACGTAACGATCCATGTAGCATTCTCATGGCAGGTCTGTCCAGTACATTATTACTCTAATATGTACCCATATAAAGACTTGATATGTCATATCTATGACCCGTGAGATGTGCCCATCAGTCTACGCACATGAGTTTGCTTGTCAACTCGTTAAGAAAGGATGTTGCCAACTACAAAGTTAGAGGCATCACACATCAGCTTAAAAGAAAGCTCCCAATTTGGTAAGAAGTTGGGTTCTTCTTCAATTGATCAAATGCCTTCTTGCAATGCTTATCAAATTCGAACTCTACTTCTTTTTTAAGAAGCCTAGACAATGAAAGGGTAATTTTGCTAAAGTCCCTCATGAAATGCCTATAGAACCCTACATGAGCAAGAAATGAATGCACTTCCCGCACACAAGTGGGGTAGGGTAAAAAGGTAATAACATCGATCTTTGCTCTATGTACTTCAATGTCTTTGCTAGAAACTACATGCCCTAAGACTACGCATTGTTCTACTAAGAAATGACATTTCTCAAAATTAAGAACAAGATGTGTCCCAATGCACCTATCAACCACCCTAGCAAGGTTGTTTAAACATGCATCAAAAGAAGATCCATAAACTGTGAAGTCATCCATAAAAACTTCTATGCAGTGTTCTAACAAGTCAAAGAAAATGCTCACTACACATCGGTGAAATGTACCTTAGGCATTACAAAGCCCAAAAGGCACCCTCTTGTTGGTAAACATGCCAAATCAGCAAGTGAACGTTGTCTTCTCTTGGTCCTCTAGGGTTGTCTGAATCTAAAAGTATCTTAAAAATCCATCTAGAAAGCAATAGTGTGACTTACCAACCAACCTCTCCAACATTTGATCAATGAAGGAGTGGGGAAAGTGATCCTTCCTAATGGCTTTGTTGAGCTTCCTGTAATCCATATAGACTCTCTAACTATTCTGTACTCTAGTGGGGACTAGCTCATTTTTCTCATTAATAACCACAGTCATCCTGGTCTTCTTGGGAACTACTTGCACTGGACTCACCCACTTGCTATCTGAAATTGGGTAAATGATGTCAGTTGATAACAATTTGCTCACTTCTTTCTTTACCACATCCAAAATTAGAGGATTAAGCCTTCTTTGGGCTTGCCTTACTGGTTTGGCTTCCTCCTCTAATAAAATTCGATGCATGCGTGTGGAGGGGCTAATCCCAAGAATGTCTGGAAGCATCCATCTAATGGCTTTCTTGCGCTATCTCAAGATATGCAATAATTTATCTTCCTATTTAGGTTGCAAATTCTTCGCTATTATCACTAATAGCTTCTCTTCTGCTTCATCACATACTTCAAATGTTCAAGTAAAGGTTTTAACTCAAGGGTAGGTGGTTGTTGCATTGAAGGTATCAACCCGGTTGAAGAAACCAATTCTGCTGATTTAATTGCAACATCACCTGCAATCTGTGTACATTCTTCTAAAACAGCATCATCATATCCCACATATGCAGAAATCCAAGAACATGCAGCACACATACTAGTCTTATCACAAACAGAAACATAATATCCAAAGCATCTAGAAAAATCAACACTATCCGGAAATCCCTCAATTTCAGAAAATTCAGCTAGCATATTAACATGCATATCATCAACAAGAAAATCAATGACATCTAATTGAAAAATAGAATGCTATTCTAAGGAGTATTTTATTGCATCAAAGATATTAAATTGAACTATGTTATCCCCAAATTCTATGGATAGGATACCAGCATGCACATCAATCTTAGTTTTTACAGTTTTTAAGAAAGGTCTACCTAAAATCAATAGGGGTTGACTAGATGAAAATTCATCTTCCATGTTTAGAACATAAAAATCTATTGGGAATATTAAATTATTTATCCTTACCAAAACATCCTCAACCACTCTTGTAGGATGAGTTGTGCTTCTATTTACTAGCTGGATGATAACTCTGGTTGACTTCAACTCTCTAATCTACAGATATTCATAAATTAATTTTGGCATCACATTAATTGAGATACCTAAATCTAACATTGCACGCGTAAACTTCTTTTTGCCTATTGTGCAAGGAATGGTGAATGTTCCAGGATCCTTGCATTTAGGAGGCATATTTGATTAAATCAAGGCAGAAACATTTCTTCTCATGCTCACTTTCTCATTTCCTTTAAACCTCCTCTTGTGAGTGCACAATTCTTTCAAAAACTTTGCATACTTCAGAATATCCCTTATTTCTTCCAAGAGATGTATATTAACCTCTACCTTCCAAAAGGTCTCCATAATCTTCCTGTCCAATTCAGTTTCGGCTATCTTATTTGATTGAGTCATTTTGTTGGGAAAAGGAAGAAAAATGCTAATAACAGATTTTTTTTGTAGATTTTTTTCATTAACTTCTGATTTTTCTTTGAATTATATACATGTTCTATATTCTGTTGTATTGAATCTTCTGCAAAATTCTGGTTTACTGGATCTGATTTTTCTGCACAATCCTCGCTTCACAATCTCTAGTTGGAGTTGGGTTGGACCACTCACTTCTTTGTCACTTCTCAAGGTTATGACACTCACATTGCCTCTTGGATTGTTAATTGTTTGGGAGGGTAATTGACCAGAACCTTGAGTCTTCAACTCATTGATGGAAGTTATAAGTTGACCAATTTGAGTCTCCAAGTTTTGAATGGTGGTCTCGGTTCTCTATTGAAACTGAAGGTTATTGGTTTCTAACTACTTCACCAAGTTTTCCAAGCTAGGTTCTGAATTTCTACTTTGCTGCATGGGATGTTTCACTAGTTGTTGAAACTATTGGTTACTCGGGCCTACTGCATTATATCTAGTCTACCACTACTACTGAGATTGGCCAGAATTGTTGCCAAATCGTAGATTTGGATGATCTCTCCATTCAAGGTTATATGTGTTAGAATAAGGGGTATACTATGGCTATTGCTACTATGGTCCGTTAGGAAAGATGCCAGTCACTACTTCACTACTTTCTTGGAGTGTAGGATACTGGTTTGTTGGATGATCTGGCAAGGAACAGATTCCACAAAGTTTTGTTAGGGACTAAATTTGCTTTTGTCCTAATACTAGTTGCCTAACCAAGGAGGTCAGCTCCTCTAATTTGTTCTCAATTCTCATTTAATCAGTATCAGAAACCCTTACTTTATTAACACCTCTGGTTGAGGTAATGACTCGTGTGCCAAATTGCTATGCATTTGCTGCCATGTTCGCTATTAAATATCTTGTTGTTGTAGGGGTTTTGTCCACTAAAGCTCCTCTAGAGGTAGCATATACCATTATTCTATCCAAGGGTAAAAGTCTCTTATAGAAATATTGGATTAGCAATTGGTCACTAATCTGGTTATGAGGACAGCTCATGCACAACTTCTTGAATCTCTCTCAATACTCATGCAGAGTTTCTCTTGATATCTACCTTATGTCATATATATCCTTCCCAATGGCATTGACTCTCGAAGCATGGAAGAACTTCTCTAAGAACAACCTTTTCATGTCATTGCAGCATGTTATGGCAGTTGGCTACAAGTAATATAGCCAATCCTTGGTTGCTCTATCTAATGAGAAAAGGAAGGCTCTAAATTTGATATATTCTTCGGGAATTCCCCGAGGCTTCATGGTCGAACAAATCACATAGAATACCTTCAAGTGCTTATGAGGGTCATCACCTGCAAGTCTTTAGAACTTTGGCAGCAAGTGATCAATCTAGATTTCAATTCAAAATCAGTATTTAAATCAGGATATTGAATGCACAAAGGCTGATAATTCACATCAGGTGTTGTTAGTTCCTTAAGAGTCCTATTATGCATATTATCAACCATGTTTGCAGTGTTATTTATATTCTCAGGTTCAGTTTCAATATTATCAGCCTTAGTTACAGTGTTACTTATATTCTCAAGTTCAATTTCAATTTCAATGTCACTTTCAATTTCAAAAAGTATCCTTTCACTATGCCTACGAGCTCTATTAAGTGTACGCAATGTCTTTTCAATATCAGGATCAATGTCAAGCAAATGATTACTAGAAGACCTAGTTATACAACATGCAAAACTGCTGAAACACAATATATGTAAAATGGACTACTCAATACTTAAATTCTACCAAAATAACACTAGTTACCCTATCTACACAAATTTAAAAATTATAGGACCATCATGTAACGTCCTCCCTAGCCTATTAACCTTAAAAATTATTATAGTAGCATATAAATACACCTATATGAGTTACCTGTTAATTTTGGTAATTTCCTGAGGTAGTTTAGGTATAATGTTATAACAATGGACATGAAAAATAACTCATATTAGCACAAAATTTAGCACAAATTGCCTAGATGATGGAAATAAATATGAAAAATTTATGTCTAGGTTACAAATAATTAGAATTAGTTGTGGTAATTTTTTGGAAACTAAATGAGTTCATTTTCCATTTTTAATAAAATAGAATGAGTGTTTAAATGTCAAATTTAATAGGAAGGTAGCTTGAAAAATCATGAAATTTTGTAAAAATACAAATAGGGGATGAAGATTATTTTAGGAATCATTACGAGTTAAGGCAGATACTTGTAAGCATATAACTTTAATTCCTTAGGTTTATTTTAACGTAAGGAAGATTAATAGAGTTTTGTGACTGTCAATGTTATGTGTAAATAATTATTAAATAATGAGTATAGGAACAGAATAAAGTCCTAGAATTTCCTATGACATATAAAGAAGTTAGAAAACTCATTAGTAGAAGATCAAAATATCCCTAAGAGACAAATTTCTTCCACTTAGCCATGACAACTCATTACCCTTTTTATTCTTATCTTCCTTCTGTTTTTCCATCGCCTCACACTCTCACAATTTCACTTTCTCATATTTCTCTCCACTCACACACGTAGAATAGCAGCATAAGAAAGGAGATTAGAGAGAAAAAAGAAAGAAAAGAGGAAGACCACTGACAACAAGGAAACAAAGGAGGAACAAAGAAGAGGAAAGAAATACCATCTTTGAGGGAGCTTAGGTAGGGGTTTTGTGTATCTCTACCATAATCATATCTCTTCCTGTTTTTCTCAAATCTTGTATGAATAGATTGATTTGAGAATATCCTTGTGAATTTTATGTAGTATTGATAGCATATATCTACGAACAATTCTTGCACATAAGGTTATATGTATATCTTCAAGGATTTGATATTGATGATATAAGGAAAATTATGGATTGATCCTTATAGTTAGACCATGTGAGTTTTGGTTTGCAAAAATATATTTAGACATGATGATAACTTGATTATATATGAAATGAGATGTATGCTTGTGAGATTGTCATATTTGAGAGTTGATTATGCTATGGAAATGCACTTGATAATCAATTATCAAGATGTGATAATCGAATATCAATTTCCAGAAAGACATATTCGTGGGTGATAATCGATTATCAAGTGGTGATAATCGATTATCAATTTCTAGAATGCCATGTTTGTGAGTGGTAATCGATTATCCAGAGATGCTAATCGATTATCAACTTCTAAAATGCTATGTTTGTGGGTGATAACCGATTATCTAGAGGTGCTAATTGATTATCAACTTACAAAATGCTAATACCAGCATGAGGTAATCAATTATCTAGAGGTGCTAGTCGATTATCAATTTATAATGTTACTACTGGATAGTAATAATTGATGAACAGAGTATAATAATCAATTATCAGTCACTCTGGTAATCAATTATCAGTCTCCCCTTTTTTTAGTAAACAAAATTCTATACTATATAATGTGAAGAGGTTTGATTAAGTTCACTAAGTGAAGTGACTTATATTATGAGTGTGCACTTGATAAACTAGTGAAATGATGATATTGTGCACTAAATATATCTATGTGCTGAGATAAATTGAGACGTATACTTGTTATGCTTATGAGGTGTGCTAGAAAATGAATTGCTCCTTTAAATTGAGATATACAAGTCTATCATGTTTTTAACGGGTGTTACATTTCTCCCCTCCTTCTTGAAAATTTTGTCCCTAAAATTTAGTTTGCCTATAGTAAGAAGTCCTAAACAACTTACACATAAAATAGGCACAACCAAATCTCAAAAACAAAATTACTTAGCAAGCACAACCATGTACTCACCTTTTCCTAAACCCAGAGATGGTATTGTCTCCTCCGCTTGCAATCGATAAACTCTTCCCACAGCAACAGACAGGTCTGCTATCCGTCCTTGCCTCTGACTTTGACTTTTTCTTCTGAGGACAGCTCTTGGCATAGTGTCCTAACTTGCCATACTTGTAACAGATTATCTGGTCACTTAAGCATGGTTTGTTCCCGTGGTACCTACCACACTTATCACATCTTTGATCATGATCATCTATCCTAACTTGCCTCTCTGTGTTCTGCTGATCTCTGGAACTTGGGACATTCCTTTTGGACCTTTCATCTATTCTCTTCCTCTTGTAATGATCTATGATTGATGCTCTGGTTGTGCCCTCAAACTAAGAGGTTTCACCACTTTACACTTGTTGATGAGAGTGGGGAAATCACGAATCTCCAAAGGTGTTATAAACATCTTCATATTATCTTTCAAACTCGTTTCGAATTTCACATACTTCCAGTTATCATTTGGATTATAACAAATGGTCGAAGAAAACCTGGACAATTCCTTAAATCTCGCCACATATTTCCTTGTTATAACTATAAAAACTCCATTTCTTTTGCTTCTTGCATGTTTTGCAAAAAATACTTTTCCAAAAAAGCGATCTAAAGACTTCCTATGTGATCGAGGTTCTTGCAGTTTCCATCATCCTCTTTGCACCTTTCCACCAGTGCTCAGCCTCTCCCTTTAACATGTACGCAGCAAAAATCAGTTTATGCTCATCAACACATCTCATGGCAACAAAAATCTTTTCCAACTCTGACAACCACCCCTCAGCTCGTGCTGGATCATACTCCCCTCTGAACGGTGGCGAACTAGTCTTCTGAAACTTTGAGAGGTCATGAAAACCTTGATTGTCAATCACAGCTACATTCTCCCTTTGCTGACGAGGAGAATTCGCCGCCCACATCTCTTCCCACATCCTTGCGTTCGCAGCCGCCTACTCCCTCATGGTGTTAGCATTAATGGTTGCCTTATCCCTTAATGCATTAGCCATCATCCCTACCATTTCTAGCATTCCTGATGCATCTTCAACAGAAGCTCCCCTATTTCTCTTGATTCGCCTTGGTGAAGCCATAATTTTCTGTACACACAGAACAATACATATTAAGTTAGCTACTCTCAATATCATGTAACTGTGCCTCAGTAACTACAGAAATCTAACCCAAGGTCGTCATGCATTTCTATTCACACATCTCTAAAGAGACAAAAAAAAATGCATAACTAAAATAAATATCTAATATGCTCAAAGCATAGTCATTCCATACCCCGGCTCAACAAGATGAACTACTCTGATACCATAATGTAACATCCTAAAATTGATGTCTCGATATATCTTACACATACAAGGCTAATCAATATTGGCTATGTCACTTCTAACCTTAAACCACAATTCTAATTCATAAAAAAAATCATGCAAACTTTTGTAAAGAGCCACGATACACTAAAAGTTATATATACATCATTGCCTCAGAATGGCATATTATAATACATAAGCTTTTACACACTAGATTAAGTCTAATAAATACAAACTTTAATTCAAAACTTAACATAACAATACTATACTAGTCTTCCCGTCACTTTTCCTCTCTTTTAGAAGAACTCACACATGGATTTACAAGGCATTACAATCGGGGTGAGAAATCACATCTCAATAGAAGTATTCCAAAACTAGTAACTTAAACATTCATAAATATTACACATTTATAGAAAACAACACTTCAATCACAGAAGCACCTAACACTTCCCTCTCAGAAGTACGCAACCGCTCATACAGTTGCATGTCATGAAGTTTTAATGAATGATGACAATTGCCCATACAATTACCATGTTATGCCAAGTTATGTTTAGTGAATATGCCTATGCAATAACCTAAAGATGGAATGAATAATTTCTGATACCAAGTCCATCGCAATGTTATGAATGCATGTATCCTGAATAAGGATATAGAAATCTCATCAATAACCTTGGACAAGCACTGGAAATCCATCCAGAAAGTAACTATTCAAGTAGTGAAATCCATCATCTACTCGAGCTTAATTAACCAATAAGGAAATTCATCCTCTTTACCATAAGGAAATTTATCCCTAGGATCACAATACACAAAACATGTATAAACATATATGTATCCATGCTTAATTATTTCTTATAATTAACATAACAAACCATTCTTGATTTATAACATTCCCACTTCACAAAATACTCCTAACAGAGTCTCAATACTCATAAAGAAGCATCAAAGAAGGAACCCCACCTTTTCTAGGCTTCATTGCAACACATTTCAGCTTTTCACCATGTCTGGAAGCCACGCCTAGGCACCAACCTTACACGCCTAGGTGTGAAGGTGGCAGGGCAACAACCCTGTAACTCCCAGGAAACCACACCTAAGCGTGGTTTTGTCACGCCTACGCATAACCCTGCAACAGAGAATTCTGCAGAATTCTGCCACTGTTCCATTAAGGAACAACAGCTTCTCACCATCCAAAACACCAAACTAAGTGGTTTCCAACACCCCACAAGGTCCAAAAACATGTTATAACTCACATACAACTTAACTTACTCCAAAATGGATCATTGAATCATTCATCATCCTAAAAACCTAAAACCCCTCTCTTAGCTCAAGTGAGGTTATGAGTGTTTAAGAGATGAAGAATCCATCACCAAGTATAAAATAAATCACTAACAAGTCATCCTCAAGTTATACAACAAGAATCAATGCAAGAACACCAAAAACAACTCAAAACCTAAAACACTACATCAAGCCAAACTCATGAATAAGATGAAAAGAATAGGAAAATGAGCAAATCAAGGTTTTTCTTTTACCTCTAATGGCCAGAAACAAAATCACTTACCAGCTCCTCTCCACCACTAACCTCTTCCTTCGCTTTAGTTGTTGTTGCTTCCCCTTGGTCTTCTCTCTTTGCTTTCCCTTTGGCTCTTCATTTTCCCTTGCCTTTTCCTACTTTTTAGCCATTAAAAGGGGTGAGAAATGAGAGAAATATCTCATTTTGCAGCCTCAACTAGATAAGGTAGTAAGGAAGAAAATGTGAAAGGCTTGGTCACTCAAGTGACCAAGCTGTAATCTCCTGATCTGCTAAGAATGCTTGGATTCCACCAAATCCAATTTTCTCACTTCCAACATGTTACAAATAAATCCTAAGATTCATGAAAAGTTTGTTTTCATCATTTTCATATTTTTTCATATCTGCTGGAGTCAATCCTACATTTAAACACACAACCAGTATGCTTAAAAATGTCAAACTAACTCCGATTAACCTCAAAATTTAACTGTAGCACAAAACACACTTTTGTGACCTAGAAATAAAATCTCCACCTATATTTCCATTAAATAAGCACTTTAAGCCCTTTTTGGAGCTAAAAACTGCTATTTTTCCACACATAGCGTTATAGCAAAGTGCCTAAACGTGCTCAGAAAGTCACAAAACTTAACAGACATGATAATTAAATATTAAGCTACCTCTGTAACCATATACAAGTCTCTCATATTTTTCATGAGTGTTACAATTTTGCCTTTAACCACCTTTCTATATGATATTTATAATATTAATTTAATTGTGCAAAGCAGCTGAAGTTATTATGATGACAGTTTATATGTTAGAACTACTGAGAGTTTCTAGAATTCTCACCCCTTTATATCTTTTTTCCATGATAATTCCATCACGGGATCCACTTATGGAGTAGAATAGAAAATGCTGATGTAGTATAGGATTATCTGCCATTTTTTACCATTGCTTGTTTTTATCACTATGCAGTGGCTTATATAAAGTTTATATGTACATATGCCTATACAGGCTTAGTTTGTATCACTTGAACACTAATGTACTAGTTTGTATGGAATATTATTGACAATATGGCTTGTACAAGTTAAGTATATAATCAAGTATTTCATATGTATATTAATACTTGGAAATATTATCTTTCCCTCACAACGCTCAAATATGTAATAGAAATAGTTTAGCTGTGATGTGCCTAAACCTAGTTACTTTTGTGTAATCCAAATATACTTATAGTATTAGTTTTGGAACGTTACACATCATAGGGTGAAAACTACTCAAAATGGTATAAAAAAATGTAATAAAAAATCTTCAAAAATTAGAAAAGTGATCTAAACGATGGAATTTAGAAAATATAGGATAGACCTCTCTGCAAAGCAATGAGCCTTATAGAAAACACCATTTTGCTTGAACTAACCAATTTTCAGACTAATCTTAGCTTCTATGCCCATACAAAATCCCACTTGGAGGCCCAAAGTGAGTTGGAAACTACCTGAAACAAAGAAAATAGGCGTTAGTGAAGGGTTAGTAGCTAATTACACTCCTAATATGATTGATTAAACTTAGATTGATCCCCGGCAACAACGCCAAAATTTGATAGCTACTAAGACTATCAAATTATATCAATTGATAAGCTGATTCACCAAATTACTTGTAGTATAAGACACAACTTGGTCGAGCTCTTGGATTACTTTAATTAAGCAATCAAATAAAGAAGTTAACAGGGGGTGAAATTACAGAATTAATTAAACAAAAGCAATTAAAAATT
Organism: Ormosia emarginata; assembly: GCA_029884605.1. Lineage (NCBI taxonomy): Eukaryota > Viridiplantae > Streptophyta > Magnoliopsida > Fabales > Fabaceae > Ormosia > Ormosia emarginata. The sequence goes on along the minus strand of JAQQTP010000056.1, from coordinate 3,123,705 downwards.
ATAAATTGAATTAAGTAAACAACTAATCCAAGGAAATCAACTAATCTTGAATTTAATCCATCATTGATCACTAGGAATCCATTCAATTGCTAATCAGATTCTTGGTCTTAAATCACATCAAGAAGTCTTAAGATGATCCATGAATTCTCTACTAGATAAGCATTCAGAATTTAATTAATCAAGGTTAAATGAATTAAGCACTCATCTAATCCTAAATTAACCTAAAACCCAGAATTCAATCAAGCTTAACAATCAATCAAATACCTTTGATGCATTGTTTAGTCTCTATAATCCTCATTAAACATGTGGTAAATATGCAATTATCATATCAACATCCAAATCAAATTAAGCAACTCAATCCAGATTTAACAAAATCTAAAGAGGTAAAAGAAAAACTTGATTAACAACTAAAAGAGAAACTTGACTAACAATTAAATGTACAATAAAAACAAGATCTTAGAATTAAATATCAAGATTGTCAATCCCTAAGATTGATTAAAAAGGGTTTAGCCCTCCAAGGATGAGAGGCAAGAGAAACATTAAAGAAAAAAACTTAGAGAGAAGGGTTAGTAGCTAATTACACTCCTAATATGATTGATTAAACTTAGATTGATCCCCGGCAACAACGCCAAAATTTGATAGCTACTAAGACTATCAAATTATATCAATTGATAAGTTGATTCACCAAATTACTTGTAGTATAAGACACAACTTGGTCGAGCTCTTAGATTACTTTAATTAAGCAATCAGATAAAGAAGTTAACAGGGGGTGAAATTGCAGAATTAATTAAACAAAAGCAATTAAAAATTATAAATTGAATTAAGTAAACAACTAATCCAAGGAAATCAACTAATCTTGAATTTAATCCATCATTGATCACTAGGAATCCATTCAATTGCTAATCAGATTCTTGGTCTTAAATCACATCAAGAAGTCTTAAGATGATCCATGAATTCTCTACTAGATAAGCATTCAGAATTTAATTAATCAAGGTTAAATGAATTAAGCACTCATCTAATCCTAAATTAACCTAAAACCCAGAATTCAATCAAGCTTAACAATCAATCAAATACCTTTGATGCATTGTTTAGTCTCTATAATCCTCATTAAACATGTGGTAAATATGCAATTATCATATCAACATCCAAATCAAATTAAACAACTCAATCCAGATTTAACAAAATCTAAAGAGGTAAAAGAAAAACTTGATTAACAACTAAAAGAGAAACTTGACTAACAATTAAATGTACAATAAAAACAAGATCTTAGAATTAAATATCAAGATTGTCAATCCCTAGGATTGATTAAAAAGGGTTTAGCCCTCCAAGGATGAGAGGCAAGAGAAACATTAAAGAAAGAAACTTAGAGAGAAGGGAGAGGAAAAAAGATGAAGAGAAAAAGTGCAAGCAAGAACGATTAAGAAAAAATTAGGGTTAGTTCATGGTTGTTGTTGCTACTTAAATAACTATCACTAACATTAAAAATATAAGTTTTTCCTTTGCTTAGGGTTAATCCTTTTCCTCTTAGCATTAATTGGACATCTTATTTTCCTAATTTGGGCTTGGGATGAGAGAATTATGTCCAGAATATTCTTAACAGCTCTCTAGACCTGTCAACTGACTTCAAAGGGCAAAGACACCACTAAAACATAACAATTTTGATAAGTGATCTTCATAAGAGTTAAATATTTGTGTCTCAGATTTCCAATGGCACTGATCTCAGCTCCATATGACTCGTACAACCTAAATTATAGCCCAATCTTTGCATATCGTCTAGGTTCCAGATATCTGATTCAGCCTTCAAAATCGTCATCCAAGTTGTAGAGCTTTCTCCCAGATTTCTTAGAAGATAAAATTATTAATTTTTAGATATCTAGAACTCAAGTTATGTCCAAAATGCAAAAATAGTGTAAAATTTCGAATAATGCTAAAAAATACAATTAATCCCAATTTGAATCCAAACTTATAAAATATGGCCAAGATCAATAAATTAAGCACATAAGAGGTCTAAGAGACTAAATATGAGGGTTAACTAATATATGAAAATTATGTTTATTAGATAACGGAACCCAATTCACCGATCAAAAGTTAAAGGATCTCCTAGTCGGTCTCTAGATCAAACAACATTTCACCTCGATGAAACACCCAAATACCAACGGGCAAGGTGAAGTCACCAACTAGGTCATACTTCGTGGAATCAAAAAGAGACTCAATGAAGCTGAAGGAAATTTAGTGGAGCAGCTCGATTATGTTCTATAAGCATATCGAACCACACCACACTCCTCAATAGGAGAAACACCCTTCAAATCGACTTATGGTTGTGAGGCTTTGATCCTGGTGGAAATAGGAGAACTGAGCTGGAGAAGGCAGAACTTTTCAGAAATGGCCAACCCGGACCTCATCCATCATAACCTAGACCTGTTAGAGGAACAACATCGTATTGCCCATATCCGTGAAACTGCTACTAAACAAAGGATTGCAGCCCGGGACAATCCCAAAATGATACTTCGAAGGTTTGTTCATGGTGACCTCGTTCTATGTAGAGCGGATATCGAAGGAAAAAATACGAAAGACGAAAAACGAGCTCCTAATTAGGAAGGACCATACAGGATCACGTCCAAAATGAACACAAGGGCCTATACTTTGGAAACCCTCTCTGGAAAAACCATCAAGAATTATTAGGATGCTGATAAACTCAAAAAATACTGTAGTTGAATGTTTTTAATTCCTATTTTCATCATGTAAAGGACGAAATCCAACATGAATAAATTAATGATTATCTTTTCAATATTTGGTTTTTCTATACAATTACGACATTTTGCAACCCACAAGGTTATTACACCTTGGACAGGTCCAAGGAATACAAGGCCCAATTAGACTAGATATTTCGATGCATAAATGAAGGTCAAAATGGGGAATATACTTAAACTATTTATGAGTTCAAGAAAGGAATTCGAAGATTTTAACTCATACCCTAATGAGCCTGACCTTAATCCATAAACATAAAAGTTTAAAGAGGTTAAGAGTATTCGACTGTAGCCCAGGATAAGGCAGTAGCGTTTGACATGGTCCAAAAAGGATACCATACCAAGAGGCTTCTGTGTCAAAATCACATTTCACAGTTTCACACTTAGAAATTTGACTAAGTGTCAACAAAAGTGGAGAAACATGATTGATGTATCAATTGAGCAGACCTCGGAAAAAGAAAAACATCAAGATTGAGCATTAGACCCATCTCGGTTGAAAAAATGTGAGAATTTGCTAAGTGTTAAAGAAAACCACCAAGTTCGAGCATTAGGTCTATCTCGGTTATAAAAGAGAAGGCAATATGAATATGCAAAAAAATATTCTAAGTGTAAATAATGCTCGAAGCCCAGGACTTGTTCATTTATAGATAAAATAAAATCCCACGCAGGGGGCAAAATAAAATGATAGAATGAAGATCAAACATCTAGGGTAGGCTCTTCTTGATTGATGACTACTACCTTGGCCTCCACTGCTAGGTCATCCTTTGGACTCTCTTCCCCTTCTTCCTCACCATCATCCGCAGTCGTAGGAACCTAATTCAATTGAGTGGCCTTGGGGATGGAGTCCACAATGCAACTATCATGGACTACCTTCCTCAAACTAGTTCCTCCCACGAAGAGGTCTGGATTCAACAGGCATAGTTGAGAGAGAGCGTTTGAAAAAAATTCATCCACCAAATTGGCCCATTCATCTTCGGTGTATAAAATATAGTCTTTAAGCTTAGCCTCGGATAGTCTGAGAAACTCATTCTTAGTCCGAAGAGTGGTCAGGGTGGATTCAGCGTAAGTCATGTGATCCTTCAAATTGATTTCTCAAGCAACCACCTAGGCGTGTCCGAGTGTCGGACACATGTCCGTGTCAGACACATGGAAACACCCGTACGACACATGTGTCATGTGTGTCCAAATGTGTCCGATTAAAAAAGATTATTTTTTCAGTTTGGACACATCTTGGACACGCTCGAACACTTATCGGATACGCTCGGACACTTCTCGGATACGCTTGGACACGATCCATTAATATTTAGTAAGCATGTAACTCACTCAAGCTCAGATGACTGACGTCCCAAGCCACTATTTTTACATACTAGTATTTTAAGTTTTATCTTTTTACACGTCACTATTAGACTTTTAAGTTTTATCTTTTCATACAGCACTATTTTTATCTGCTCCTTCTACCTCTGCTTCGTACTAAGTCATTCACTTCATTGTCACCGAAGGTTGCCTCATACCAATATTCCCTCTAGTCATTTTTTTATGCACATGTACTTATATATGATTAGTTCTATTAGGAGAAGTTAGTTTAAGAAATTTTTTAGATTATGTCAATAGAAATTATGTTTCATATTTTTAGGAGGGCTTACTAAGTAGTAAATATTGGCATATATGATATATATTAAAATATTATAAATCTTCAAGCTTATAGAAATGATATTAATGAATTATGAATTTTTTTTCTTAAATTTTGAAATTATATATATATATATATATATATATATATATATGTCGTGTCTGTGTCCTACAATTTTTGAAGTTGGTGTGTCCCCGTATTCGTGTCCGTGTCGTGTCCCGTGTCCGTGTCCGTATCTGTGCTTCATAGTATATTAGTTAACCTTCTTATTTAGTCTCTTAGACCAGGCCTTGGCCACATTTTATAAGTTTGGGTTCAAATTGGATTTAATTGTATTTTTTTAACATTATTGAGAATTTTATACTATTTTTATATTTTGGGCATAACTTGAGTTTTAGACATCTAAAAAATATGATTTTTACCTTGTAGCAAAATCGAGAGAAAGCACTATAACTTTGATGAGATCTTGAAGGCTGAATTGGATGTCTAGCAGGTTAGATTAGGCCTAGACTTCAGAATAGAGATGTTGTTGTTGGAACCTGAACAACTAGCAAGGATTGGACCATAATTTGGGTTTTAGGAGTCATATAGAGCTGAAACTGGTGCCATTGGAAATCGGAGACATGGATCTTCAACTCTTATGAGAACACTTGTCAAAACTATGACGTTTTGATAGTGTTATCACCCTCTAAAGTCAGATGACAGGTCTAGAGAGCTGTTAAGAATGTTTTGAGTATAACTCTCTCATCCTAAGCCCAAATTATGCAAATTAGGTGTCTAATTAAACTAAGAGGAAGAGGATTAAGCCTAAGCTAAAGGCAAATTTGGATTTTTAATTTTAATGATAGTCATTTAAGCATCAGCAGTAAACCAGAACAAAACCCTAATTTTTTCTTAGTCATTCTTGCTTGCACTTTCTCTCTTCATCTCTCTTCCTCTCCCTTCTCTCTAGGTTTCTTCTTTTCTATTTTTATTCCCTTTCATCCATGGAGAGATAGACCATTTTTAATCAATCTTAGGGATTGACAATGTCCCCAAACATTGTAATGCCAGGATCCTTTCTCTGACAACTCTTGAGGGTGTTGTATGAGAGCCTAGCCATTGTCTAGTAAGAATCCACAATTGGGGAGGAGATGGGATTTCATTAGAGTGGGAAGCTGTTAGTCATGGCAACCATTACCCAAGAGGGATAATGAATTGGGTAATTACAAATTTTTAAAACACTATTAAGAAATTAAGTATTTTGAAGCCTAGATAAATAATATTCAAGCAAGCATATAAAAGTAAAACATCAAAGTAAAGAGATAGAGTTAAGAAGAGCAAACACAAAGATTTATCATGATTCAACCACCAACCACTTATGACCTATATATAGTACTTAAGCTTAACTTGAGATTTTCTTTACTATCTCCTAGACTTCACGAGTGCTAAGAAAATTTTTATAAAAGTAAGAGCACTCCTCATAACTTGGGATCCTCCATCCTTGTGTTAGAGCCTCCAATTCTTCAAGCTTTACAGGTGCTTGAAAAACCTTTACATTCAAGAGTACTCACAACACCTTTGGGATACCTCACCCTTTGTGTTTAAGCTTCACTATAAGGGATACCTCACCATTTTATCTCTTGAGGGATACCTCACCTTTTTACAATGATTTTAAGATGAAGAGGAAGATTAAAAACTCTCACAAGAGTAGATATACAACTTGAAGGACTATGATTTTGATTATTCAAGGATCAAATCAAGTGTTCTAGAGTTGTAAAAGCTTCAAACATCACTTATATATAGAGTCCAAGTGATAAAATAGTCGTTGGTAGTGTTTAGAAATGATTTCTTATGAAAACTAGCCGTTTATAGCCATTGGGAACATTTCTAGATGTGTTTTATTTGAATAACAAATCCCTTATTCGAATAAGCTACTTTAGTTTCAAAATCTAAATTTAAATGGTCATAACTTCTTCAGTTCTCATTCGTTTTAAGCAAATGATCACTCATTGAAAAGATCTTTGAGTCTATTTTCAAATGAAATAAGTTTCAAAACAAAATGCAAATAATTTTGAAATTTATAATCAAAATAGTAATCAAAGGTCACCTTTTCAAAACTTAAACTTGACTATTTTTCATAGTTTTTAACTACTACCATGACTAGCTTTTCAAAATATGTTTGTTGGACATTTTAGCATGTAAGAACCATTTGTAAAGATTTAAAGATATATTTGAGCTCTTTTCTTGTAAAATCTCTATCTTTACATAGGAGAAAGCCTAAAAGGAAAATATATCAATTCTAGTCCTTAGGCTTCTTGATGTAGCCCAAGCTTCCAAAAATGTATTCTCTTCAACTCTTGCAAATGTTTGGAAAATCTTATCATTCTCACTCTTCTTGAGTTGAGCTAATTGTGATCTTTTGCTTTCTTTTTGTAATGCTCACTCTTGGTATTTGGACTATCCTACAAAGTATTGCTCATTTAAACATAATTAGTCCAAATTTATAATTCAATATCTTCATAAACATAATTCATAAATGTATAACTCTAGTTAATTTAACATGCATATTAGACTTTCATAGATACATCCAAATAAGATATTTATTAATTACTAATATATATGCTCTATATAGGATGCAACAAAGAATACTTTGCACATTTTTATTTAAATAGAGTCAAATCCAATATTAATTTAATGTCACTTATATAACATATTATTAAATATATCCTATAAAAGATTTTATAAAGAATATGCATAATTCTTATATGAAATATAACAAGGTAGAGTACATGATCATGCATGATCCAATATAATCTATTAAACACATCTATAAACATCTTTCTTTTTATCTTGTATTTGTCATCATCAAAACTTAACATATTAAGCCATTGTCGCAAACTTATTTTCACAATCTCTCCCTTTTTTATGATGACAAATCACTAAAGAAAAAATATGTTGAGCAATATAGAAGAATAGATATTCATGTAAGTATATCAAACAATAAGAAGCACAATAACATATTTTTCTATCCAACTCTCACTTCCCCTATTTGACGTCAACAAAAAGGCTTAGGAAGGAAAGATAATATTTTCTCTCCCCTTATAGATAAAACTCATGTTCCCAAAAAGAGTAGGATCATCAAAACCAAAAACTCTTTTAAGTTATTCAAAACATAGTTATCTCTCCCTATTTGATTCTACATATGATTCAAGAATAGAGAGATGAAACAAGCATGTTTTCAAGATATAAAAGATTATTGATGCAATGCTTGTCATATTTTAGTACATCAACATTTAGCATATGATAACAATAAAACACTTTATGTAATCAAACAAGGATGTAAGCTAAGAAATATAAACAACTTAAAAGCTAGGCTCCGCCTCATTGAGGCACAAGATGGATAAAGTGAAATATATATACCAAGACCATGTAAGCACATTACTATAAGTTAAAGCAAGGAAAAAGATACTTATTCTTAATTTGTCAATCAAAATCATTTTAAAACTTCTCTCCCTTTCAAAAAGAATTTTATAAGAATACATTACATTTTCAAAAGTATTTTAGAATGGTAGAGAGATTTTATATTAAAATCACATATTCCTTTAGAGTGATCAAACCTAAGTTAAAAGAACATCTGAAAGTACATCTCCTCTCTTTTCTCATTGAACAAAAGCCTTGAGAAAATAAAACACTTTTAAGAACAATGGTTATCTTTTGAAGTATTAAGATGGGCTCTATAGAACATTTTAAAAGATTTATTTGGAAACTTTCTTAAACATTCTCCCAAGATTTAATAAAATTTTTCAAAGCAAATGAAGAGAGTACTACATCTATAGCACATATCCAATGATTTCCAGATTTTCAAAAGAATTAGGAGGTGAAAATACTTTCAAGTTCTTAAGACAAGTTCAAAAGATTCTCAATGATATAGAATTTGAAAAGTTTTTTTCAAATATGATAAGGGATTTTGCTTTAATTAAACTAAAAACTCTTTTCAAAATAAGAGCACGACTCTCATAGGTGTTATACTACTAAGAAACCATAGATCAAGAAAATAATAGATATCAAACATTCACTTAATGAAATATATTATAGGGAACAAAGCATGTATAAAACTAATATCATCCACTCTATATGCAATGACAAAATTAGCAAGTTAATATCAAATTAGGCACTTTGTCAATGCTAAGCATACTTATGTAAAGAAAGTATCTAATCATTTAAGATCAATTTATCAACAAGTATCATATAATCCATAGCATATAAAATACTACAATAACTTAGGGATACAGATGCTTATTGAGTTAGACGGAGAGTGATACTCTTTATTTATTGGTCCTTTAATTTTGAGTTTTCTTCCTTTGAATATTCCATTCCATTGCACTTGTAGAAAGTCTCCTCATGTCCCTCTTCGTCCAACTCTTCTCTTTACCCATTTATGCTTGGCATTTCAATATTTGATGGTCTTTGAGTTTTTGTAGGTGACTCCAACTTTCATGCCTCAAGGCTCCGTGAGAATGTTGTGGTTCTCTATACTATTCTTTTTATGTTTTCACCACTCTTAGAGAGCTTGGACCACTTCAAATTTTGTCAACCTCAAGTAGCATAGTTGTATCTCACTTCAATGCATGCTTGAGCTACTAGTCACCCTACAATACAATTCAAAGTATTTTCTTTGGTATCCACCAATTTTGGATCTATAGGTGTTAGTCATTGATTATTAATCTATTATGCTCCTATAAAGATCAATTTTGCATTGTATGTAAATTGAGTACAACAAATTAAATAATCAATTACCATTAAGCACATAACCAATAGCATGCTTACTTTCATGATATATAGACAATTTAAAGCATAGAAATCATACATAGTCATAGAATATCCTATTATCAAGAAGTATGCAAGATAGTGAACAAAGAGTGTAACAAGAATGAACATATAAGGATTTCAATCAATCACTTAAGGCCTACAAGGAATATACCTCACATTCATTAACTTTACAAGTGAATATGCATAAGAGGTAAAAACTTTTGATACCTTGACCTTAGTAATCAAAGAAACTCTTTTCCTTACTCATTAACTCTCTTTTGGTGTTTTGAACTTCGCAAGTTCCACATTATGCATGTGAGAAGTTTTAGATGAAGGATCCTTGCCTTCATGACCAAGATGTCTACCATTGGATTTTGGAAGTATTCTCCTTGATGACTCATCTTTCCTTTGACCAATTAGTCCATCCTTTTGAGAAATTTTTTGCATAGTCGAAACACTAAGAGGACTTTTTGGTACCCACTTCATCTTAGGTCCTTGAACGTTAGTATTAGGGCCTTTCAGATCTTTAAGAACTCATACCATACTATTTTTCATATAAAGATTTTTTCTATAATTGTATAAATGAGAAATATGTCCTAGATGACTACAAAATTTCAAACAATTGAATTTAATGATGACTTGGTCCATTGCAGATAATTTTTTAAAAACTTAAGCCTTTTATTATTTTTATATTCTAAACTATTTTTGCCATAAGCCTTGCTTGAATTTTCATGTGGAATAACATTAATTTTATTCTCATTAACAAGCATAGAATGTAAGCAATTAGAATCATTAGCTTTAACAAATTTGAAAGATAAGTCCCCAACTTGATTTTCTAAATCAATACACTTTTCACAAGAATTTGAGATTTCACATTTCAAAGACATTTCCTCATCAAGAAAAGCATATTCTTTTTTCAAAGTCTCAATTTTGTTTTCAATGGAAGAAATGTTTTCCAAACAAGATATTTTTTTCTTTTCTAAAAACAAACAAGCCTGATATAATTCATCATATGCACATTGTAGCTCATCATAGGAAGGACCATAATCAAGATAAGCATCATTTACCTCAAAGTTCTTTGGAGTCAATTGGGAGGTTGTCTCAATTTCTTGCATCAATGACTCTTCATGGGAATCATCATCCTCATTCTTTCCCATCAAAGCTTCAAGAGTATATACCATTTGGTTTTGTTTTGCCACATCTTCAAACTGAACATCATTTTGAGGATATTTTTCATAACAAGATTCCTTCAATGACTTTTGCTCTTCTTGCTTTCTATATACAACTTTATACAAAAAATCATTGTTAGCAAGATAGATAGCATGTAGAGCATCCCATATATCTTTAGCACAAGAGCAACTCTTAATTTTAGCATAAATTTTATCATTCAAACTATTTCTCAAAATTTGCATGATCTAATGTTCAAAGAAAAACATTTCTTGTCATAGGCATTCCAAATTTGTTTTGGTTTAAAAGAAAATCCATCAAGCACAATATCCCACAAATCCAAATCAATAGATTGCATATAAAATTTCATTCTAGTTTTCCAATAAATAAAAACCCACACCATCAAAGAATGATGGTTTATCAATTTCAAACCTTCAATTTAGAAAAGCTTTCAATGGTTGCAAACAAATAAGGATCTTTAACTCTAACGGGTTAAGCTTTCAACAAAGTACGAAGCTCTAATACCATTTGTTAGCTGATGCGTGCGGATGTAGTGATTAAAATTAAGATAAAAATCAGTTGTCAGGCCCACCAGAAAATAAAAACCTTACAACTAGTTGTAGTTAGTAAGGGTCGATCCACAGAGAACCAATTCAATTAACACTATTAAACAATTCCCAATTTAGACTCTGATTAACAATAAACAAGTAAAAGGGGGTTTTGGAGTTTTGATGAACAATGAACACTACAAAAAAAAACAATAAACAAACTGAAATCAACAATATAAGAAAATTGGTTAAGAGATTGAATCCACTACTAGATTTATATGATAATGTAAATCCGCATATCCTTTTATTCCAACATGCTCAATTATGTTTTTATGCAATTGTGATATTAAATCTCTGTTTTCCTTACGTGTTGGCCAATTTAGCAACCGCTCAAATCAACTCCTAATCACCGATTAGTCATAAAGCAACCGCTCTTACAACTATCCAACAATTGCATTAAGATTTAGAAAACCAATTACACTAAGGTCTAATCACACACCGGGATTAAATTACTTAGAACATATATTTCTCTAGATCTAATACATGAATCACAAGCATAATAAACCCAGATCTACCACTTTTATAACGGCAAATAGCACAAAGATAATTATACCCACATGAACATCATACATCCCACTAGATCTACTACCGCAACCGCGCATAATAAACCTAGATCTACTACTTTGAAAGTAGGAACAAGTACAAAAACCTTCATACTAACAATAAATTCAGAAATATATGAATAAAAACATAACTGTGTTGAAATAATCAAATATGCAAAGTTTACAACATTAATACTAGCGGTTTCATCACCCCCTTAACCAAGGGAGGTTTAGTTACACATAGCTAGAAAGAAATCACAAGAAAAATTATGAAGAAACAAGAAGAAACTATGAAGAAACAAGAAACTAAGAGAGAAAATGAAGGAGAGTTACATCTTGTTCATGATAAATGGTGCCTTTTATAGAAGTCTAAGGTAACAAAATGACAAAGGGAAGTGGGTGGATGAGTGGGTGAGTGAGTGGAGTGTTTGAGTGGATGGATTAGTGGGTTGGTTTAGTGGATTGGTTTAGTGGATGAGTGAGTGGAATGGTTGAGTGGTTGAATTAGTGAAAAATGCCAAGGGACTTTTGGTGAGTGGGAAATTATGGACATGAATGGGTGAGTGGATGGATTAGTGGATGAGTGGGTGGAGTGGTTAAATGGTTGGATTAGTGTATGAGTGGATGAATGGGTGAGTTAGTGGATGAGTGGATGAGTGGATGAGTGGATTAGTGGATGGATGAGTGGATTAGTGGATGGATGAGTGGGTGGTTGAGGACGAAAATTTTGTGTCTGACTTGGAAACCAAAAACGACCCACTATACTTTAGAACCACGAAAAGTGTTCTTCATGAAAGTTGTAGATCCTTGTCTTGGCTATAAAATGGATAGCTGGTTCGTCCAATTTGGCTTCCTTAAGCCCAAGATATGTCCCAAATACCGTAGGTTGCTCAAACCCAACTTCAGCACCTCTGTTCCGACTTGCAAGCTCAAAATGACCTACTAGACTTCTTTTTCTGAAAATGTGTTCTTCATGAAAGTTGTTTATTTGGATCTTGACTATCCACTGTCCAAATTTCAGCCCATCTCCATTATTACATCTTGAGATATGATTTTATGAGTGCACACTGTTTGGATTCTACTGACAGAACCCGTATTCTGACTTCCATGTAAACTTAGGTCCCTTAGACATCTGAATCGGACTTCGAGCTCTTCATCAAAGTTGTAGAGCTTCCTCTTAGATTTCCTACAAGATAAAATTCATGATTTTCAGATATCAGGAACTCAAGTTATGACCAAAATACAGAAACAGTGTAAAATCTCAATAATGCTGAAAATATTCAATTAGGACCAATTTGAGCTCAAACTCACAAAATCATGTCAAACTCAATCAATTAAGAATATGGAGAGTGTAAATGACTAAATATAAGGGTTTCTTAATGAATAAAATATGTGTTTATCAAATTCCCCACACTTAGCTTTTTGCACTCCCGGGCAAAACTCAAGACCAAAATTTTACAATCAAGAAGAACAACCAAAGGTTCAAGGGATCAAAACATTCATGAGTTAACAATTCTCCACATCTCAAACCATCAAGCAAGGTATCTTCAACATGAATCGAGAATGATAGATCTTCACAAGATTCCCTCTCAATCTCTCAAGTGTTTAAAGGGTAGGTATTTCACTCAATTCAACCCATGAAAATTGCACTACCATAAGCTTGCTTATCTTCTACTTCTCCACTACTCAAAACACATGCACACACAAATCATGAGGACTTTATTCAAGGTTGTAGTGAGGTCAAGGTAACAGAGAGGATAAAATGGATATGAGAAGATAAATACTAAAGAGAATAAAAGCAAATGAGAGTGAGTTCAAATAACAAGCATAAAAGTTCATCCCAACTCTAGTGGGTATCCCTTTACATATTCATTTCCCAATCCTTTTTTTTTTTTAAACACTTGGTTTTTTTTTCTTTTTTTTTTTTTTTTTTCTTTTTCTTTTATATATATGAACATAACTATATACATACATTTTTTTTTTCTTTTTGGGCACTCTTTTCTTTTTCAACAACCATTTTGTACACACACCCCCCACACTTGTTCAAAAACTCATCCATTAATCAAGCTAATGTTCTTTTATTCCCTAAGGTAAAGTAAGAACACGATTTCTCATTTAAGGCACATGATGAGCTAGAAACAAGGAATGGTCAAATAAGCTCAAAGGGGTTAAGCAAAGGAAAATATACAAGGTTGGCGGGAATCGAGAATTTTCAAGAAATCAAAAGAGTGCTTGATATCATATTAAAAACAAGGTTGGCTATTTGGTTAAACTAGCTAATTAAGAAAGAGGGCCTCAATCATGTTCATGCATGCAAGTGAAATGTAGCCTCAAAAAGAATCAAAGCAAGTTCTAGAGTGGTCATTAACATGAGTGAAAATCACACAAGAAAGAAGAGAATGGCATAAATGTTGAATCCATCCATTAGGCTCAAAATCTCACAAGGTATGCATCCATCAAACTCAATTCATCAATTTAATCATCCATCACCAAGCATATCAGGTTCAAGAAGGGAGAAAAGTTATTCAATCATGCAATGAACCCCCTTTTTTCTTTTTTTTTTTTTTTTGAATTTTTTTTACAAAAGAACATGCTTTGAAATCTCTCCCCACGCTTAATATAACATTGCCTTCAATGTGAAAGAGAGATATAGAAAAGAGCAACACAACCCGATAAGAAGTGAATCAACGCCAAGCGTAAAAAAACACTGCTTGTCGATCTGCATCGGACTCGAAAAGAAATCAAACAATAAAACTTTAGTACTAATTAGTTACTACCTAAAAAACTCCTTACTCGCCACCAATTAAGATGCGTCTCAAGAGTAAAATTACTCCTTACTCTGCCATCACTAATTGATTTAATAAGTACATAACAATCATATCATACTTTCCAAACAAAGACAACAAATTTTTTTTATTTTTTTTTTTTTTTTTTTTTATTTTTTTATTTTTTTTTTTTTTTTTTGGGTCAACTATCCTTCCCCCTAACTAAATCACAACATTGTCCTCAATGTTAAAATATAGATGAGTAAAGGACGAGAAGATATTACCGTTGGAGAAAGTCGACACAAATTTAAACAGAAACAAGGTACAATAAAATCAAACCCATTAAAGATGAAGTCGCAGATCGGCTTTTGTTTCTTGTTACTTCCTTCGGCCGCTTCCTGTTGACCAATCTATCTCGAGCTAATACCGGATCAGGTACATACTCAAAAGCTTCTAATTTATCAATGAGCTCATCAATAGTGGAGGCGAGAGATAAGAAGTTGTCTTCTTGAAGGAGTGATAAATTTATATTCCATTTTGTCAAGAAAAGATAACAAAAGATCAAAGAAATTATTAACATTCAACAAACCAATGGGTCTATGGTGGATGTTTAGTTCGGCCCAAGAGACAATTTGAAAAATTTCTTCTAAAGTACCAAATCCACCTGTAAGACAATAAATGCATCGAATTGTCAACCATTGTTTTCATTCGTCCATGCATAGATATTACCAAATTTCTTCTCCAACTGTCTTTCCAAAGTGATGTTATTTTCAGCCAAAGGTTTAGGAATAACACCTAAAACCCGATGCCTCCCTATAGAAGCGACAAGTGATACAGCCCCCATTAACCCACGACAACCTCCCCATATACAAGATGAATATTCCTCGCGACAAGTGATCGACCAAGAGTGCTAGCTGCGTTTACAAACTCTAATCCCTTCCCATAACTCGACCCACAAAAACACGACATTTTTGAGGTTACGAATAGAAGGCCCCATTCTATACTCTTCCTCCCTTTGAGTGTTTCGAGTTGAAGGAAAATGGAGAAAATGGAGTGTTTAAGTAGGAAAAAGAATGGAAAGGGAATAATTGCACCTATGAGGGTAGGTTGATTTTGTCGAAAAAGGTTGAAATTAAGAAACACAGAATCTTTTCTCCTTTTTTTTTTTTTTTTTTATTTTATTTTATTTTATTTTATTTTATTTTTATTTTTTTTTGTTTGACTTCAAGAAAACCATCAAGGTAAAGAAGTCTAGAAACCCCTGAAGGACCACCGCTCAAAGGATCGTCTGTACACAAAAATTAAAATACAACAAAATGATACAAAGATAAAAGAAATAGAAAATGATGACATACTGTATGTACAATGTCCATGGCGTATCTTTATCTTTGCGCGTCATGAGTGCGATGAGACATCACGTCCTCTCTTTTTTTTTTTTTTTTTGAGAGATGACATGAAGAAGAAGAAGAAGAAGAAGAAGATGATGATATGTACAGATTGTTGTGATTGTGGCTCACATCTTCCTCTCGGTTTTACGTCCGAAACGGCTTAAACGCCTTCTATGAGTCGGGATAGGCTTCCCATCCAATTTTCTTATAAACGGCAAACAGGGTCTTTTAGAGTCGATTCCCAAGACTCGTAGCGTTTTTCTTCATCCTTGAAGAGATTCCACAATTTAAGAATTTCACGATGCACCAATCCACAAGAATGCGTCTCAAGAGTCGATAAGATATCATCTAATGACTCCTTACTCAGTCCATTCTTAATGAAGAAAATTTTATCTTCTCTATTTGCGGAAACCATCCCCAAAGTATGACATCGCTTGTTACAGTTCCATCGTCCACATTTGTAACAGACTTGTAACCTTTTTGCTCTTCTCCTTCTAGAATATGAACTTCTTCCAAGACCGGGCATATATGAGTCAAATGAAATTGAGGACTCACCTGCTAATCGAACCTTTGCTTCAATTATCCAGCGTACATCTTCTGGCATACCTTTGTGCATTAACATTCTCAATCTTTCACATCGAACTTTGTAGATTTTTCTCAGAGCATTTTGAGGAAAAGAAGGAAAATGTTTTCTCAGGTTTGAAAGAATGACATCCATTTTGAAGGAGAAGAAAGATTCAGTTATTTTGGGAAACTGAAAAATAAACCGACTTGAGAGTCACGGAGTCTGTATCCGCCACTTAACCGGCAACACAAAGAACTCAAGAACTTGATTTTCCAGGAATGGTTGAGTCTTTGTCCATTAACTTTACGCACATTACCATTCCTAGGATCCTCAATATTTACGGCCCCAGAGGATACACGTGTTTGACAGCAAAAAAAAAGACCGCGCCACCTAGATCTCAATTTTTCAAGGAGTAGGTACAGATGATAATCTCAAAGCAGAATCTTTTTGACCAATTTCCGCAACTTTTGCAAAAGGTATAACAGACCTTGAATAAAGTAGGCCAATAAAATCCATACTTTAAAGATTTTCGCAGTTGTTGTCGCTGAAGAAAAGTGACCTTCACATGCTTCCGAGTGACAAAATTTAATGGCACTACCTACCTTATTGTCGGGCACACAGCTGGTTTTTTTTTTTTTTTAGAGATTCAAATGCTTATAACCAACAAACAGATAAAAACATAATCTAAGAAACTAATGAAAACACAAAATAAAAAGGGATAAAGAGAGCAAATCTGGTTGGGTTGCCTCCCAATGAGCGCTTAGTTTATTGTCCTCAGCCCGACATGATGATACTTTCAATGCTCCTCATATTATAGAAGGATGAGGGTCATTACTTCCATCTCTGCACTGTCAGGAAGTTCATGATATGGTTTGAGACGATGACCATTGACCTTAAATGCTTTGCCAGAATTTTCACTCCTGATCTCAACTGCACCAAAAGGAAAAACATTAGTTACCACAAACGGCCCAATCCACTTAGAACGCAGTTTACCCGGAAATAATTTGAGTCTTGATTGGAATAGCAGGACTTTTTGTCCTCTGTGAAATTTCTTTCGGAAATCAATTGGTCGTGGAATGCCTTAGCTTTAGTCTTATAAATCGGGGCATTCTCAAAGGCCTCATTTCTTAGTTCTTGTAATTCCTGTGCTTCGGAACTTCCTTTGCTTTCCAAAGACCTTCCAATTCCATATTAACTTGTTTAATGGCCCAAGAAGATCGATGTTGCAACTCAACGGGCAAATGACGGGGCTTTCCATACACCAACCGAAATGGTGACATGCGATGGGAGTCTTATAGGCAGTCCTATAAGCCCATAAAGCATCTTCAAGTCGAGTGCTCCAATCCTTTCTTGAGGGTTCACTTTGTCTTTTCAAGGATTGACTTAATCTCCCGGTTGGACACTTCGGTTTGCCCATTTATCCGTGGATGGTAAGGAGTG
The DNA here is from genome assembly GCA_029884605.1 of Ormosia emarginata. Taxonomy (NCBI): domain Eukaryota; kingdom Viridiplantae; phylum Streptophyta; class Magnoliopsida; order Fabales; family Fabaceae; genus Ormosia; species Ormosia emarginata. The sequence continues at coordinate 3,106,062 of JAQQTP010000056.1, read as the reverse complement.
GAAATTCTGTGCATTACTCCATATCTCTTCAATAGAGCATCAAAGGTTTTGTTGCGAGAAATGGGTCCCTTGGTCACCGATGATAGCCCTTGGGGTCCCGAACCTGGAGAAAATATGTGACTTAACAAAATCAACAGTTTTAGAATCATCGGATCGAGTGGCTTTTGCTTCCACCCATTTAGACACATAATCAACGGATAAAAGAATGGATGTGAAACCAAATGAAGGAGGGAATGGTCCCATGAAATCAATACCCCACACATCAAAGAGTTCCACAAAAATGATCGGAGTCCGAGGCATTTGATTACGAGGACCAATATTACTGTTCTCGACAATGGTCACAAGACTTACGAAAGTTGTAAGCGTCTTTGAAAATTGAAGGCCAATAGAAACCACTATCAAGCACTTTATTGGCTGTCCTTTTCGCCAAAGTGTCCTCCACATGCATAGGTGTGGCAAAAGGAGAGGATGGAGTGTGTCTCGAGATCGGGAATGCACCTCCTAATGACTTGATCTGCACAATGCTTCCATAAGTACGGGTCATCCCGGATATAGTATTTACTGATCACTCCTTAATTTATCTCTTTGGGCCTTGTTCAAATCCTCCTGAAAGTCCTTAGTAACCAGGTAGTTAACAATGTCGGCATACCAAGGGATTATGGTGTTGACAACCATCAAATATTCATCCGGAAAAGTCTCCATGATAGGCATTTCTTCCTCTTCAGTTACCAATCTACTCAAGTGATCGGCCACCAAGTTTTCGCTCCCTTTCTTGTCTTTAATCTCCAAGTCAAATTCCTGGAGCAATAAAATCCATCGGAGCAATCTAGGCTTTGCTTCTTTCTTTGTTAGAAGATACTTCAAGGCTACATGATCTGAAAACACAATCACTTTAGAACCAATTAGATATGATCTAAATTTTTCTAAAGCAAATATAACAGCTAGAAGTTCCTTTTCTGTGGTTGAGTAATTAAGTTGAGCATCATTTAGAGTCCTTGATGCATGTAAATGGCATAAGGAACTCTATCAACTCGTTGTCCCAAGACAGCTCCTACTTGCAAAGTCAACGGCATCACACATTAGTTCAAAAGGTAACTCCCAGTTGGGTGGCCTAATGATAGGCGCAACAGATTAACAACTTCTTGAGTTTATGAAAGCTTCCATACATTTTCTCATCAAAGTTAAAATTAACATTTTTTGAAGAAGTCTGCAAAGGGGCAATGAGACTTTAGAAAAGTCTTTAATGAATCTCCGGTAGAAACCTGCATGACCAATAAAAGAACGAATCTCCCGCACACTAGTGGGTGGTGGCAAAGAATGCATGAGTTCTACTTTAGTTTTATCTACTTCAATTCCCCTAGCAGAAATTACATGACCTAACACAATACCTTCATTCACCATGAAATGACATTTTTCCCAATTCAGTACCAGGTTAGTGTCAATGCATCTTTTAAGCACCAAAGTTAAATGTTCCAAACAATTTTCAAAATCATTTCCAAAGACACTAAAGTCATCCATAAAAACCTCAATGATGTTTTCAATGTAATCGAGAAAATATACTCATCATGCATCTTTGGAAAGTTCCCGGTGCATTGCGAGTCCAAAAGGCATTCGCCTATATGCAAAGGTACCAAATGGACAAGTGAATGTAGTCTTGTCTTGGTCTTCTGGAGCTATGGCAATCTGATTGTAACACGAAAAACCATCCGAGAAAACAATAATAAGAATGACCACTAATCTTTCTAACATTTGATCAATGAAAGGTAAAGGAAAGTGGTCTTTTCTCGTGGCGGCATTCAACTTCCTGTAATCAATACAAACACGCCACCACATGCAGTAACCTAGTGGGAATAAGCTCATTTTCAGCATTTCTTACCACGGTAATTCCAGATTTCTTTGGTACTACACCGGTGGGCTTACCCACTTGTGTCGAAAATGGGGTAGATCACCCCACACTTAGGAGCTTCGGTATCTCCTTTTTCACAACCTCCATCATGGGAGGATTCAATCTCCGTTGAGGGTCTCTCACGGGTTTAGTATCCTCCTCCATTAATATCCTGTGCATACAAATGGAGGGACTAATACCCTTGATATCGCCTATTGACCAACCAATGGTACATCTTATGTTCTGCAAAACACTACCGGTTTCTCTTCTTGCTCTTGGGTGAGTGACTTTGCAATTATTCTTTGGAAGGGTGTCCTTCTCCCCCAAGAAGATGTATTTAAGATGATTAGGTAGTGCTTTCGGTTCCAATTCAGTGCACGCACAACAAGGTTGAGGTATATCGGTAGTAATAGGTAAATCAACAAAAGTTACCTCATGCTCTTACAGGAGTGGAAGAGAGCTCTTGTAAGGCAAAGAAACAATTTCATCAATGTCTTCACTCCATGGCTCTTCTTCACTCTTCTTCTTTTCCTCCCGTACATCTAAGCTATGAGTTAGAATTGTATCAAGAGCATCAAAATGGTCGGTATCAAAAGTCTGCAAAAATTAAAGAATCAAAAGGATCAAAAGAATCAATTAAACAAGCGAGTGCACATCACTTGGGTATCTCATAGCTTCAAAAATATTGAATCTAATTAATTCCCCATCAAATTCCATTGTTAGAATTCTGAGTGCATATCAATTTTTGTCCGTGCGGTCTTCAAAAATGGTCTTCCTAGCAAGATAGGAGCAGATTTGGGAGACTCATCCTCTTCCATGTCCAAAACATAGAAGTCTGCCGGAAACACTAATTCATTCACTGTACCAAAACATCTTCAACCACACCCTTAGGGTATGCATTAGATCTATCAACCAATTGAATAACAACACCAGTAGGTTCCAAAGGACCCAAGTATAAAGATGCATAAATAGAATATGGCATGACATTTATAGATGCACCTAAATCAAGCATTGCCCTTTCAAACCTTGTGTTACCTATAGTGCATGGAATGGTGAATGTGACAGGGTCCTTACATTTGGTTGGGAGTTTCTTTTTAATTACAGCTGAAACATTTTCTCCCACTTGGACCTTTTCATTTCCTTTTAACTTCCTCTTGTTAGTGCATAATTTTTTCAGAAATTTTGCATATCTAGGTACCTGCTTAATGGCATCTAACAAAGGGATATTAACCTCTATCTTCCTAAAAGTCTCAAGTATTTCTTTTTCTGCTTCTTCTTTCTTGGTTTTAACCAACCTACTAGGAAAAGGAGCTTTAGTGACATATTTAGGAAGGGGTTCAGAAATACTTACCTTAGGGGTTTTGGAAGTTTGCCCCTTATCATTTGCTTCTTTGGGTGGTTCATCCTTCTCTTGAATGATTGGTGGAAGAGAGGTAGGCTCATCCATCGTCTTTTCCGCTTCTCAATGTGACAAACACTAGCATTTTCCCTCGGATTCACTTACATTTGTGAGGGTAGTTTCCACTGAAGCTTGGCTTTGAAACTTGTTGAATTACTGTGGACAAGCTGTCCTATCGATTCTGCAAGTTATTGATTGCGATCCTTGTTTCTTGTTTGAAACTTTGTATAGTTGCATTTGTTTCTTGTTGGAACTGCAAATTATTAGTGGCCATTTGTTTTACTAGCTCCTCTAATGAAGGCTCGGTTGCTTAGGAGCTTGAACTTGCTTCTTGTCTCGAGGGAAAGGTACTTGCCTTTGTTGGAATCTGGAGGTCCATAAGTTTGAGGTTGATTTTGAGGTTGCTTTGCATAGCTGAAATTTGGATGATCCCTCCAACCCGGATTATATGTGTTTGAGTAGGGGTTGTAATTTTTGAAAGTCCAAAGCATATCCCCTCTTGCTCTTACCTCCTCATTTGTGTCTTCTTGGAGAGTGGGACACATATCGGTGGGATGTCCGGATGAACAACGGATCCCACAAGCATGAGCTGGTGCTTTACCCGAATCCATTAACCGTGAACCATAGCAATCAATTGAGTCATTTGTTCTTTGTATCTTGGTTGTCTCTACTTCTTTCACTTTGCTCTTACTCCGGTGTCATTTCTAGAGTAGAATTGTTGAGTATTGGCGGCCATTCTTGAGATCAAGTTTCTAGCTTCTTGAGGAGTTTTATCAATCAATGCTCCTCCGCTAGCGACATCAATCATGTTGCGATCCATCACTTGTAAGCCTTCATAGAAATCTTGAATTAAAAGTCTGCTCACTTATTTGATGATGAGGGCGGTGAAACATAGCTTCTTAAATCTCTCCCAGTAGTCATGGAGTGATTCCCCATGCCTTTGTTGAATACCACAGATTTCTTTTCTGATTGTTGCAGCTTTTGAGGCAGGGAAGTATCTGTCTAGGAAAGTTCGGGTCATGTCCTGCCATGATTGGATGGATCCGGGTGGCAAGTAGTAAAGCCACTCCTTAGCTGAGTCTTTCAATGAGAATGGAAAAGCTCTCAACTTGACTTGCTCTACATGAATTCCTGCAGGTTTCATGCTAGAACATACCACATGGATTTCCTTCAAGTGCTTGTTGGGGTCCTCTCCGGGTAATCCATTGAAAGATGGCAAGAGATGGATTAAACCGGATTTCAATTCAAATGCCTCTTCATTTTCAAGAATGTCTATGCAAAGAGAGGTGTTGATCTAGATCTAGAGCACCCAATGCCCTTAAAGTGTTTTACGCCATTGTCACTTCTTCGATATTTCGGATGGCTCAAATGTCTCGAACTTGATAGATCAATGTAACGGGCGGCTTCAATGTCAGCGGTGTGAGTTGGAAGTTAGCCGGATGGAAGGGAAATTGAGGATGTGAAGTGAGTTGATCAATATAGTTCCTCAAATTTAGCAATCCTTCGTCTACTCCTTCAAAGGACATCAACACCTACAAAACACTCGGAAAAGAAAGATTAAAAATAAAATAAAATAAAATAAAAACGAGAATAAAAATAGGAAATAAATTAATAGTGTAATTGAAAAAATTGGTTCCCGACGGAATGGCGCCAAAATTCGATGCGTGCGGATGTAGTGATTAAAATTAAGATAAAAATCGGTTGTCAGGCCCACCGAGAAAATAAAAACCTTACAACTAGTTGTAGTTAGTAAGGGTCGATCCACAGAGAACCAATTCAATTAACACTATTAAACAATTCCCAATTTAGACTCTGATTAACAATAAACAGTAAAATGGGGGTTTTGGAGTTTTGATGAACAATGAACAGCTACAAAAATAACAATAAACAAACTGAAATCAACAATATAAGAAAATTGGTTAAGAGATTGAATCCACCACTAGATTTATATGATAATGTAAATCCGCATATCCTTTTTATTCCAACATGCTCAATTATGTTTTTATGCAATTGTGATATTAAATCTCTGTTTTCCTTACGTGTTGGCCAATTTAGCAACCGCTCAAATCAACTCCTAATCACTGATTAGTCATAAAGCAACCGCTCTTACAACTATCCAACAATTGCATTAAGATTTAGAAAACCAATTACACTAAGGTCTAATCACACACCGGGATTAAATTACTTAGAACATATATTTCTCTAGATCTAATACCGCAACCGCGCATAATAAACCCGGATCTACCACTTTTATAACGGCAAATAGCACAAAGATAATTATACCCACATGAACATCATACATCCCACTAGATCTACTACCGCAACCGCGCATAATAAACCTAGATCTACTACTTTGAAAGTAGGAACAAGTACAAAAACCTTCATACCAACAATAAATTCAGAAATATATGAATAAAAACATAAGTGTGTTGAAATAATCAAATATGCAAAGTTTACAACATTAATACTAGCGGTTTCATCACCCCCTTAACCAAGGGAGGTTTAGTTACACATAGCTAGAAAGAAATCACAAGAAAAACTATGAAGAAACAAGAAGAAACTATGAAGAAACAAGAAACTAAGAGAGAAAATGAAGGAGAGTTACATCTTGTTCATGATAAATGGTGCCTTTTATAGAAGTCTAAGGTAACAAAATGACAAAGGGAAGTGGGTGGATGAGTGGGTGAGTGAGTGGAGTGTTTGAGTGGATGGATTAGTGGGTTGGTTTAGTGGATGAGTGAGTGGAATGGTTGAGTGGTTGAATTAGTGAAAAATGCCAAGGGACTTTTGGTGAGTGGGAAATTATGGACATGAATGGGTGAGTGGATGGATGAGTGGATGGATTAGTGGATGAGTGGGTGGAGTGGTTAAATGGTTGGATTAGTGTATGAGTGGATGAATGGGTGAGTTAGTGGATGAGTGGATGAGTGGATGAGTGGATGGATGAGTAGATTAGTGGATGGATGAGTGGGTGGTTGAGGACGAAAATTTCGTGTCTGACTTGGAAACCAAAAACGACCCACTATACTTTAGAACCACGAAAAGTGTTCTTCATGAAAGTTGTAGATCCTTTTTTATTGTAATACTCACTCTTAGTACTTGGACTATCCTACAAAGTATTGCTCACTTAAACAAACATAGTTAGTCCAAATTCATAATTCAATATCTTCATAAGCATAATTCATAAATGTATAACTCTAGTTAGTCTAACATGCATATTAGACTTTCATAAACATATCCAAATAAGACATTTGTCAATTACTAATATATATGCTCTATATAGGATGCAACAAAGAATACTTTACACATTTTCATTTAAATAGAGCCAAATCTAATATTAATTTAATACCACTCATATAACATATTATTGGATATATCCTATAAAAGATATTACAAAGAATAAGCATAATTCTTATATGAAATATAACAAGGTGGAGTACATGAATGAAAGATCCAATATAATCTATTAAGCACATATATAAACATCAAAGGCATGGTGCTAGCTGGTGGTGGGTTAGTTTTGTGCTGTGAAAGTACGTTGTTGTCAGGGGTTTACCATTATGGTGGCGATAAGAATTTATCTCTTCTCACAGACGGCGCCAATGTTCTGAACGAGTTTAGAAGGGGTTGTTAAGAAACTTACATTTCCTAATTAAAGTTGAGCATCATATTTAATTGACAATTGTATTAGCTATTTAATTTATTGGGCTTGTTATTAAGTGATCTAATTTAGTGAGCCCGTAGACTTTACAACTTGATGTGGGCTTAATGAGTAGATACTGTATTCGCCCATTAGTGGATTATGGGAATCATAATTGGTTAATATACGTCAAAAACGGTTATGGTCCCAAATATATCAAAATTATAACACAGTTTCTCTTCTTCCCATCGAGAAGAGAGACGATGGTCCTATTGAGGAGTTAAGGCAATTTGGTTGAGGAAGATCACAAACCACCCCTTTGTTTGTGATTGATTGCCGGAAAGATTTCGCAATAGTTTGTGATCAATAGCTATGGATCCAAGTATTTATGAAAATCCAAGAATCCTTGATAATCTGGCATGATGTAGATCCTAGACCTTATGGTATTTTGTTCTAGGGTATATGCATATAGAATTTGTTTTAAAGATTAAAGAATTAAAGAATCAATCTCTAACAAGTGGTATTAGAGCAGTCATCGTTGTTAGATTATTAGGATTTGTGGTTTTTCTAGAGCATAGTTAGGGTATTTTTTTATCTTCCTATAATAATTGTTTCTACCAATTTTTATGAACCCTAATTATAAAATTTAGGGCTTTTATCTTCTTCTTTTTTTGTTTTTTGCTGCACAAGAATGTATTAGCCGAGAATGTGTATTTGCTGCACAATTACTTCACAGTTATTGCATGAAACCTGTGTTTTCTTTTGCGAAATGTAATTTTTTCCAATAAGCTACATGTCTACCCATGTTGGGGTCCACGGTCGTAATACGTCAAGATGAATTTGGTGATCTTAATAGAATAGAACATGGTCAGGCCGTGTTGAGTAATGCGGCTGTGGCCTGTATTGATAAAAAAAATTTGGTTGGTCTAGTATTTTTAATTAAGTTAATTAAAACAGCATGTTGCCAAAGTAACCTGTGTTGTGTAAATTAATTTGATTAAAATTACATGAATGTTTACGTGAATTTATTTATGCGAACTATGCTCGGCCTAAAGGAAGACACAATTTAGCCAAATAATGACATGCCTGCGGTGGTGAATATATGGCGATTATAAAGTTTTTATTTTTCATGTGAACAATAGTCGGTCTAAAGAAAGGTTGTTGTTTGACATAACTTATCGTCAATATTTGATCATTGCATTAAGAGTACCACTTACAATTAATTTCTCTGTCCAAAGACTAGGAATTAATGTTGTGTTAGGTATCTTGTGATGGATTCTCAATTCGGGATAATTGTTCATGTCTTATTTTTATTAACGTGCTTATTTATGTGAATATGTTTGTTTATTTAGTTCTCTATCTTGTTTCTGTTGCTAGTGCTGTAAATATTTCTGCTCAAGTCAATACTATCCCAATGCTGAATGAGACAAATTTCAAAGCTTGGAAAGAAGCCATGGAGATAATTCTTTGTTGTATAGATTTAGATCTAGCACTTAGGACGGACCAACCTACTCCTACTTCGAAAAACCCTGATGAGGTTAAAATTGAGAAGTGGGATCTTTCTAACCAAATGTGCTTGGTGATCATGAAGCGCTCCATTTCAAAAGCATTTCAAGGCTCTATTGCTGAGAGCAAGAATGCCAAGAAGTTCCTTGGGGAAATTGAGCAATATTTTACCAAGAATGAAAATTCAGAGGCGAGTAATCTTTTAGCCAAACTCGTCTCAATGAAATATAAGGGCAAAGGGAATATAAGGGAGTACATTATAGAAATGTATAATCTTGCATCAAAGCTCAAGTCACTCAAGTTAGAGTTGTCTGAGGACTTGCTCGTGCACTTGGTTTTGATCTTTCTTCCTGCACACTTTGGGCAATTCAAGGTGAGTTATAACACTCAGAAGGACAAACGGTCCCTCAATAAGCTTATATCTCACTGTGTGCAAGAAGAAGAGAGGCTGTAGAGAGATAAAGCAAAAAGTGCTCACTTAGCTTCGACATCTTAGAACAAGAAGAAGAAGAGAGCTAAGGATATTGCGGAAGGTTCTTGTCATCAGAAGAAGCAGGATGAGGAATTTACTTGCTACTTCTGCAAGAAGTCAGGACACATGAATAAAGAGTGTCCCAAGTACGCCGCCTGGCGTGTAAAGAAAGGTAAGCTTCTCACTTTAGTTTGTTTTGAAGTTAATTTAGCTTCTATACCTAAGGATACTTGGTGGGTGGATTCTGGTGCTACTACTCACATAAGTATGTCTATGCAGGGTTTCCTGTGTAGCCGATCGCCAAGTGATGACGAAAAATTCATCTTTGTGGCGATGACAATAAAGTTGTAGTAGAAGCTATCAGAACTTTTAGATTACAATTGAAAATTGGATTTCATTTGGATTTGTTTGAGACATTTATTACACCGTCATTTAGACGGAATTTAATATCTATTTCTAGTTTGGACAAATCAGGTTTCTCTTGTTCATTTGGAAATAATAAAGTTAGTCTCTATCAAAATTCATGTGTTGTTGGTTCTGGTTCTTTGATTGATAATCTATATATGCTTGACATTGTTGGTTCCTATAATAAAATATTGCAAACAAGTTCAAAAGGTACAAAGCAAAAATTAAATGAGAATTTAGTTACCTTATGGCACAAGCGTTTAGGCTATATCTCTAAATGAAGAATTCAGAGGCTTGTATCAGATGAAATTCTTGAACCCTTAGATCTGTCAGACTTTCAAGTCTGTATTGAGTGTATCAGGAGAAACCGAACAAACATAAAGAAATTAAGTGCTGAAAGAGCTAAGGATGTCTTAGAACTAATACATATGGATATTTGGGGTCCTTTCCCTATGCCTTCTTGGAATGGACAACAATACTTTATTACGTTCATAGATGATTACTCTAGGTACGGTTACCTATATTTAATACATGAGAAGTCTCAATCCCTAGACGTTTTCAAGTCTTTCAAGGCTGAAGTTGAACTTCAACTTGGAAAGAAAATTAAGGCTATCAAATCTGATCATAGTGGTGAATACTATGACAGATATGATGGATCAGGAGAGCAACGTCTAGGACCCTTTGCACTTTTCCTCAATGAGTGTGGAATTGTCCCGTAATACACCATGCCAGGAAAACCCAACATGAATGGTGTTGCAGAACGACGAAACCAGACTGTTAAGGATATGATAAGAAGTATGATTAGTCATTCTTCCTTGCTAAAGTCACTTTGGGGAGAAGCCTTAAAGACCGCAGTTTATATCCTTAATAAGGTACCAAGCAAAACAGTAACCAAAACCCCTTAAGAGCTTTGGACTAGCAAAAGGCCTAGCATAAGGCACTTGCATATTTGGGGTTGTTTAGCTGAGGCACGACCTTATAGCATGAAAGAAAACTAGACTAAAGAACGGTTAATTGCTATTTCGTTGGTTATGCTAAAAGTTCTCGGTGGTTTAAGTTTTATAATCCCACATTAAGATGCTACAATCCCACATTAAGATCCTTTTTTGAAATAGGAAATGCGAGATTCCTTGAGGAAGTTGAGTTTGAGGGGGAAAGAAATATTAGGAATATTGTCTTCGAAGAAGAATATGTTATTAACAATGATCAAGTCCTTATACCTATCACTGTTCAAGAAACAGTTTTGGTATTAGACAATAATGTTCAGACTATTATTCCTGACATTTTTCCAAAACAAGGCAACATTGATGAGGTTCTTCCTCAAGCACCAACTATAGAACAAACTCAACAACCTCAAGAAGTGTCATTAAGGAGATCCATTAAAGAAAGGAGAAGCGCGATATCAAATGATTACATCGTCTTTCTCCAAGAACATGAGGATGGCGTTGGTTTAATAGAGGATGATCCAATCAACTTCTGTTAAGCTATGCGTAATTCTAACTCTCAAAAGTGGATTGATGCCATGAAGGATAAGATGAAGTCTATGAAGGACAATGACATTTGGGATCTCATCGAATTACCTGAAGGTGCGAAACCCATTTGTTGTAAATGGATATTTAAGACTAAGAGGGATTCAAAGGGAAATGTCGAGAGATATAAAGCTCATCTTGTTGCTAAAGGCTTTACTCAAAAGGAAAGCATTGATTACAAAGAGACTTTCTCTCAGGTATCCTCGAAAGACTTCTTTAGGACAATAATGACACTGGTAGCTCATTTTGATTTAGAGCTACACCAAATGGATGTCAAGACTGCGTTTCTAAATGGAAACATTGATGAAACAATTTACATGATACAACTAGAAAACTTTGTCTCGAGTGACCCAAAGTCTATGGTATGCAAGCTAAAGAAATCCATCTATGGTCTCAAACAGGCTTCTCGTCAATGGTATCATAAGTTCCATCAAGTCATTACCTCGTGCGATTTTGAGGCAAATGTCATTGATGGTTGTGTATATCACAAGTTCAGTGGGAGTAAATACATCTTCCTGGTATTATATGTCGATGATATTCGACTTGCTAGCAGTGATATATGCTTATTACATGAAACCAAGAAATTTCTAACGAAGAATTTCGAGATGAATGATCTTGGGGATGCCTCTTTTGTATTGGGTATTTAGATACTACGAGATGGTTCTCGAGGTATCCTTAGGTTGTCACAAAAAAGCTATATCGATAAAGTCTTAAATAGATTCGGTATAAAAGATAGTAAACTAGGAGACACATCCATTGCTAAAGGAGATAAGTTTACATCCATTGCTAAAGGAGATAAGTTTAGTCTCAAATAGTACCCAATAATGATCTTGAAATGAAAGATATGCAGATGATTTCCAATGCACTAACGGTAGGGAGACTAATGTACTCTCAAGTTTATACTCGTCTTGACATAGCATTTATAGTGGGAGTTTTGCGAAGATATTTGAGCAATCCTAGTATGCAGCATTGAAAAGTGGTCATACGCGTGATGCTCTATTTGAAGAGAATAAAAGACAACATGCTCACTTATCAGAGATTTGATAGTTTAGAGATCATCGGGTACTCTGACTCTGATTTTACGGGATGTCAAGATCGAAGGTGCTCCACATTAGGCTACATCTATGTGTTAGCTGGAGGAGCTATCTTATGGAAGTCTGCTAAACAAACTCTTATAGCTTCTTCGACCATGGCAGTGGAGTTCATAGCTTGTTATGAGGCGTCCAACCACGGGATATGATCCTAAAACTTTGTGACTAGTTTGTGTGTGGTTGATGGCATTGACAGACCACTGAAGATTTATTGTGACAATAACTCAGTAGTTCTTTACTCCAACAACAATAGGAGCTCGACGAAGTCGAAGTTGATTGACATCAAGTTTCTAGTTGTTAAAGAAAGAGATCAGGATAGACAAATTTCTATAGAACATACAGGGAAAGATTTTATGTTAGCTGATCCATTAACTAAGGGCTTGACACCTAAGGTTTTTCATGAGCATACTACTCATATGGGTGTTATTCCTGAGGATACCTTAGTTTAGTGGGAGTCTTTTTATGTTCTATGTTTTACTTTGAACATTGTGTTATTTGATTTTCTGAAGAATAAAGTTGATGGTTTATAATCTATTTTTGAACTTGTTAATGCTTTGTATATACAACGTTAGTGTTGCATTTAAGGACTTTGGATTGATCTCACTAAGGACTAAAGAAGGACCAGATGGAAATAGGCATGTCTCGAGATCACATTGCATGTAATTTTCACGCTACTCATCCATATTTGATCTATGTCATTAAGTACATTGCAATGGTGATCATTGTGGTTTAGTTACGCTTGATTGTGATAAAAGTTACAGTGGTTCCATAGCTAATATATGATATGAACCAGATTGTATTAAGGAGAAGTCTAAAGATAAATAGCATATGAATGCATGCCTAAAGAATTTGTAGTATAATTGTTTCAGGAATAATATGAAGCTTAAGTGAGAGATTGTTAGGAAATTTATGTTTCCTAATTAATGCTGGGTATCCTATTTAATTGACAATTATATTAATTATTTAATTTATTGGGCTTGGTATTAAGTGATCTAATTTAGTGAGCCCGTAGACTTCACAACTTGATGTGGGCTTAATGAGTAGATACCACATTGGCCTATTAGGGGATTATAGGAATCCTAATTGATTAATATACGTCAGAAACGGTTATGGTCCCCAATATACCAAAATCATAATACAATTTCCCTTCTCCCTATCTTGAAGAGAGATGACGGTCCCATTGAGGAGCTAAGGCGATTTGGTTGAGGAAGATTACAAACCACCCCTTTATTCGTGATTGATTGCCAAAAGATTCTGCAACAATTGATGATCAATAGCTATGGATCCAAATATTTATGAAAATCCAAGAATCCTTGATAATCTGGCATGATATAGATCCTAAGCCTTATGATATTTTATTCTAGAGTGTATGCATCTACAATTTGTTTTAATGATTAAAGAATTAAAGAATCAATCTCTAACAGGGGTCACCTAAATGGATCTCCGGTGAAGAAAGGTGGTGTTTTTCTCCGTGGTGCAACGGTAACAGCGGCGGAGTTGATAGATGGTGTTCCTACAAATGGCACTTCGACGCTTGAGTAAGGTTATGCACTAGGAGAAGGTGTTTATGGTTTAAAGAGATACTTGATTGGTTCTGTAACACCCTCCCTAGGGTATCACATGTCTGACTCTCGACTCAAAATCTGAAAAGAAGTTCATAAAAGGTTTGAGTTATAAAAGGTGGGTTTCAAAATTTTTTTTTATTGATTAATATACAATACTGACACCAATCAATATTTAACAATTTAAAGAGAAATATAAAACTAACAGACTCTTTTCTTCTTTTTTTAACAGTAACAAACCCTATGACGGGTCATACTTAATAGCACGGTACAAACACTAACGAGAAAACTTAACATACTTATTTCTTTTTGTATTCCTCTTGATGCATCATACATTTGTTCCTTGTCAACACTGCACACTGTCGACTCTGGAATAGTCATTCTCTGATGTTGTCTCCGAACTCAGAATATCTACCTCCCGGTATGTCTAAGACAACTCATTCCTTCTACTGTTTAATTTTAACAATACAGACATAGCAAGACAACATAACAAAGAGGTGAGATCACCTATACCAATACCAACATGGCAGCACAGAGATAACACAAACAGCAATATCATACAGGGATATCATACCAGACTTCCAATAATATATTCAATATTAATCAACTATCATCATCCAATCATATATCAATCCAAGTATTCAAAACAGTTGTCATAGTCAATATTCCTCAATTAATATATCATACAGATATAAATGTTCAGATTTATGCATGTGCACATAGACTCAGTTTTTCAAAACAACTCCATGGAGGTTTTCACAATTTCGAGAAGAATGCTCTGGTTAATTGCCCAGCCTAAGCCCACAGACAATCTCCCAGTCGTTGAAAAGAATTGTGTTCTTGTCGGGTATCGTTAATGCGTTGCAACGGATTGCATCGTCAAGTGGCATATGGTCCAGCCTTAGCCCACAGACAGATATCCACTGGTCGACTGCTGCGCTTTGACGCCCCCAAGATCCATCATAGACCTCACTATCAATTCTCATTCCCTCTTCAACCACAAGGGCCAAAATAGCTTATTAGTTATATATTTGATACAATGCACGAATATATTAGTGTAAGTCCAACCACAAGGGCTAAAATAGCTTATTAGCTATACTTAATACTACAACATTCTTCTTGTTGCATTTTCAAAATACCGTAACACTTTTGTTACGTTTTAAAATTCAAAATATTTTTATTACGTTTTCACAATACCGTAACACTATTTTTGTTACGTTACGTTTATAAAATTTCGTAACATTTACATTACGCGTTTCAAAATCTTGTAACTTTTCACAGCACTTTTAAACCACGTACTAATTTTTTCAACGTTTTTCTCAATCGCGTAAAAATATACGTTTCTCAAATCACACAGTATTTTTTCACTGTTTCAAAATCGCATAACTTAAAAATCATTTTTTTAAATCACGTAAATCATTTTCCATCATTCTCTAAATATTTAAAACACTTTCCAAATCACATAACAATTTTCCGTCATTTTCACAATCACGTAAAATATTCTATCACTTTTAAATCACATATTGATTTTTCAACAGTAGTTCAAATTACGTAAAATATTTAAACGTAATTCAAATCGCGTAGAAATATTTTAACGTATTCCAAATCATTTTTAAGATACGTAAAATATTTTTCAACAATTTACAATCACGTAAAATATTCCTCAATATTCCAAACATTATTTTGGACTTAAATAAATCAATAATATTTTCAACACATTTTTCAAATTGCGTAGCTTAAAAATCACGTTTTTAAGATACGTAAAACATTTTTCATCATAATTTCATTACAGAAAATATTTCTTAACCTTCAAAAATTCATTTTCAACATTTTTCAAAATAATATGACTTTGTATTTCACTTTTCACATTTTCTTACTCAAGAAAATCTTTTTCCACATTTCTTTACTCAAGAAATCCTTTTCCAAAATATAATCCACAAAAAAATCACTTTTCCATTGATATAAATCAACGTTTCAAAACTTAACATTTGCTAACGTATTTCAAAACTCGAAAATCAGTTATACGTTTGTAAATTTTCAAAACACCATTATATTCTTCATTTTTTCCCAAATCATTTCGAAACACAACCTTCTTCAAAATAAATTGAAGTTCGAAAATATTTTCGTTTACAAAAACTTGATTTTCTCAAGTGATAAACGCTCTAATTCCCTTTCCAAATTCTTGTGCGAAAATCATTTTGTTATAAAATCAAGGTATCCGCAAGTCTTCAAAAATCGTGAACGTGTTCATTGTAACACCCTTGTGGGGATGTCACATATATAAAAAAATAAAAGAAAGATAAATAAAATCTACCCAAGTTGTAAAACATTTGTTACGTACTAATACGGGTTGTAAAATAATTCCTATTAAACAAAATATCATTAAATAAAATAACGCGAAAATATAAATAAACGAAAACAACATCACTCATAATATACATATGGTCCAAGTTATAAGTTATACAAATAATTTACAACTATATCTACAAATATTTAAACAAAAACAAGAATGAAAGCAGAAAGAGTCAATATATACATATACGACACGCCCAAAAATACACATCATAAACATTTAATCCTCTGATGGATCACTCTCAGGAAACTCATCAGAAGATAAATATCCAGGATGCCTCGACACTCGGCGAAAACGAGACCGCGCAGTCGACATGATAGTCATCTCACTAGGCTCAGTGGATACACCACCCTAATGACGCCTAAGAGATAAAGGTAACTCTAAGTGCAAAAACACAATAGTCGTCATCACTGGCTCTCCATCAAACATATGTCATAGGGACACAGTCAGCCGTCCCACGTAAGTCACTGAGTCTCTATCTCCCCGCAGATGCCAAGCTAACGATCCACCATGAAACTCAAGTGTCACAAAACCCAAAAATCCTGGTATCGCCATACCCTAACAAATCAGTCCAATGGATATAGATGATCAGATGGTTCTTGGTCGTCGTACTGGTCTTCAGCTTGCTGCTCCTCTTCCTCCTCAGGATACAAAATCTCAAGAGGTTGTTCCTCCTCCTCAAACTCTTTACCACGTAAAATAAATATACAGAAAACACATACAATAAAGAGGTAAGACAATCTAAAATAATCACAAACATGACAAATAAGAAAATGACAAACAACGGATATACGGTTCATACAATAAGAAAAGCTATAACATAAATTAATAACGAGGATAGTGTAAAGATTTAAATATCATAACAACACATAATATCACGTATAAACTAATGTCATAGATTAAATAATATCACGAGATAAAATAAAATAAGAAATAGACAATTTATCATAATAATAACTAAATAAAATAAACAGATACAATAAAATAATATCCAAGATATAACCATATACAATATGACACGATCCTACTCCATGGAGTTAAACACATATAAATATCGAGAGAGAATGACCCGCAAAATCTATTAGTACCACTGTACATTCAACCAAACTATTGCTTGTTGTCACACGTTGCGTCTATGCCCCACGTCACATGGAATCCACTATCCAAGGCGTGGTGTAGTTCACGGTCTCACGTTGTGGCACTACTGAGCAATGTACTATTAGACTTTACGAAATCTCGATTAAAAATAGTGCGTGTCGAGTCCATTAGTGTGCAATCGGTTACCACGGCCCAGTGGAGCGATCGATCAGTCCCATATATGGGATCCCGTACACTAACGTCTCTAAGTTCATAAAGACAATGAACCACACTACGTTTATCGCATCGACAACACGATGTGATTCACCTCGTCAACCAATCCACCAAAAAGCTTGGCATAAACTCAATATATGAGAAATTACCAAAATACCCTCATTAAAAATATATCCTCAAAGATAAAAAGATACTGATGAAGTCCCACCGGACAAATCTTGTTCCAAAGCTGTACGCGTTCACCTCATAGCCCGACAATGAAAAAATACTGAAAAATACCGTTTTGGTTAATCGCGTAGAAATTTTATCGCGTTTTCATAATCTCGTCGTTTTTACAAACGTTTTTAAATCGCGTAAATTTATTTTTCTGTTTTTAAAATCGCGTAGAGTTTTTAATACGTTTTCTCAATCGCGTAAGATTTTTAAATCATTTTATAGTCCAAATCCCTTAAAAATTACCGTTTAAATAAACAGAAATAGTAAATAATACGTTTAAATTATGTAAAATATTTTTCATACCGTATACTGTCTTTTGAACATCTTTTCTATCTTATTTGCCCGTTTTTACTAAAAGTTGACAGTATTTTGTTTAGAAAATTATATTAATGGTTTCCTAATTTTTTCATAAAAATTCTGTTTACTTAATTTTTAACCATATAATTTAATCCTTTTGAAAACCACTAACATGCTTCAAAATTATAGCATGAGCCATATGTTAGAAATTCTCAAAAGTTACTGTATTTCCTTTCTAATAGTAAAATCAATAATTTTAGTTGATTAAACTTAATTCAATTCAATTTATTTCTTCAAACTCATTTTAGAAAAATTCTTTTTAACATATATTGCATCTTTATACTTGAAAATGGTTTGGAATTGATTTTAGAAATCATGAATATTTGATTTGGCATGTTGGCTGAAATATACACTTGGGTCATTTGATTTCTAAATTCATTTTCTTTGATCTAAACAATTCTATCTCTTGTTACTTTTCCTAGGTTAATTAAATTACACTTTAGGAAAATAATGAGAACATTTTGGTTCTCCTTTTAGTCAATGGCCGTGAGCCTTAGTGTGGTGTTCTTTGGAACACTCATGCATTCCTTAGCATGTTATTCACATCCTATTCACATCCTATACATTATCATGCATTTCTAACACATACAAATTATCAAAGCTTGTAGACATGCAAATCAAAGCTTGTAGACATGCAACATCATACAAATTATTACAAACATCAAATAGGAAAGCTACTAACAACCACACAAACAAGCTACTAACAAACACAAACAAAGGAATCCTTATGGATTCTACAATCACAACAATCAATCTCCATCTTCTTACCACCACCTATGGATGATAAGATTTGTCTTCCTCTTACCTTAAATGAAGACAAAAATACTCTTTCACACCTACTCTAGGTTTCGGTTTTCACCCCACCAAGTCACCTATCAAGCTTAAACAAAATCACAAATTACTAACCATAAAAGAGAGCTTAAACCATGAAGAAATCATGGCTTGAAACTTTGAAAAAGAGTTTAGAAATGGAAAACAAGAAATTTCACCTTCTAGGTAAAATTTTCCAAGTAGGTTTCCAAGCTTCAAATGGAAGATTTTACAAGAACTCTCAACTAGAGATGTTCTTAGGATTGTGTTTAGGTTTAGAAAACTTGGTTGGATAAAATTTTGGGTGGTTGGATGGTGTAGAATAGGGCTTGGCCGAATAGAGCTTCAAGAAAGCTTTAATGGAGTTTAGGGTTTTTGGAAGAGAGAGAAGAGAGAAATTGCATGAAAGATGAAGTGATCTTTTGTCCTCCAAAAGCCAAATGGCTATGGACTTCAAGTCATGCAAGGTGTAGCCTTGCTTGGCTTCATCCAAGCCTTAGGATGAATCAATGATCAAGATTAAGCCTTGTTCACCAAGCTTTGCTCCCATTGGTTAATCCTAACCTAGTCACCATGCTTAGTCACTAATTAAGCTTAGTCATCTAGCTTAGTCACCATGTTCTTGAATGTTCCATAACTAATGATGCTTAATTAAGCTACTAAGTTAACTGTTTTAACTAAACGTGAGTCCTGCAAAACATTTTCGGGTCTACTGTCACTTTATTATACTGACTAATAAAATAATATTATAATAATACAAAATTATTTTATTTGTGATTAAATCCTAAAAATTAAAAGATTATTTATCGTCTCATTCGAAATTGGGTTTAGTAAGATCCCCAAATCTAATAATTAAAACAAGATTTTCCCGACCCTAAAATATTATTTTCCTATCCCGGAGCAAATCGCATAAAAAGTCCAAATAAAATCACAGACAAGTAATATTAAAAGCACTATAACATATAGAAAAATTAAAAACAAGACAATCGGACGTAACGGTCATTTTTTATTTTTCCCCACAAATAAGCAAATCATCCAAAACGTTCAAATAAAATTACAAATATTAATTGTCGTATATCTCCCAAAAAAATTAAAACAATAGCTTGAGAAAATTTTTATTTTACCGTCTCTCAAACAAACTACGTAAAACGACCAAATAAAATTTTAGCCTGTAAAACGTATTTGTATTTCATACAGAAAATAAGAAACAGTAAAATAAGGACACAACGGTCTTTTACACAAAAGCTTGAAAAACAACAAACAAAACATTCGGGACATTTTTTTAAAAATTGGGGGTGTTACATTCATTGAAAACTGTCAAATCTTTCGAGAGACAAAACACTTCGTTTTATAAAATATCACTTCGTTCCATAAAAATTTAGGCATTACAAGCCTTCAAAAACGTGGACATGAGTATTGAAACCATCAAATATTTTTCCTTCTAAATTGATATGGTTTCTACACAAATAAAACCATTAAAATTT
Source organism: Ormosia emarginata (assembly GCA_029884605.1). NCBI lineage: Eukaryota > Viridiplantae > Streptophyta > Magnoliopsida > Fabales > Fabaceae > Ormosia > Ormosia emarginata. Next base: position 3,086,042 of record JAQQTP010000056.1, on the reverse strand, counting down.
TGTTTTCAAAACCGCAAGACTTATGGTTATAAAACCAAACCCATTTGTTTCAAATTCATTTTTACTTTCTTTGCAAATTCTTTTTCACTTTCTTTGCAAATCCTTTTTCACTTTCTTTGCAAATCTTTAAAATCAACATTGCCCGTTTCGTTTTTCGAAATCAAGTTTAATAAACACTTAGAAACTTTTTACTCAAAATAAATCAATAAAATCCCTTTAAAAAAAACGTGTTCTTGTTCTCTTGAAAAACAAACCCTTTGTTTATTTTTCATATTTTTCAAATCATCCATTTTCATCATTCATGAAAATATTAATTTGTGAACACCTATTTTGAGGTGTCTTGGCCGAAATTCACCATGTTCTTAGGGACCAAAAATTAATTCCCTTGTTCTTGAAAAATTTCAACATGAACTCTAATCATGAGTGTCAAAAATCGTGACCACTCCTCCTTGGCCATTGAAGCCAAAAATTTATTTCTTTCCTTCATCAAATCATGGCATACACATACACATGTACATCATATATATATATATATATATATATATGTATATATATATATATATATATTAGAAACATACCATATTCTCATCATGTATAGTATAAGCATACCATCAAAGCCATAAAATCATGCAAAAGCATACCAAGCATAGACAAATAATTAAAGCACATAAACACCCACAAATAAAGTACAAGACCATAGATATGAATCCTCACATAGATTCACAATCCATCAAATATAAGACCATCTCTCACCACCATACTTGGTTGGTGAGGTAGATCTCCCTCTTACCTCTTGAAGATCCTCAAAAGCTCCTTGTTTTGCTTCTCTTTCCAAGTCCTTCACCACCAAGGGCTTCTCAAATACAAAACAAAATACATAGAAATTCGTATACTAAGCTTGATTAAGAGGAACCATGGATCAAACATGGATTAGAACATGAAAAAGAAGAGAAGAAATGAAGTTTCCTTACACTTCACCACAAATACCCCATAACTTTGATTTTGAAGAAAGTCCATGAAGATGAATGATTTAGAGGAAATCTTCAACATGAAAGTTGCTTAGAATAAGGTAAGGATTCAAGAAGTGGGGTTGGATTAAATTATTGAAGCTTGGGTGATGGTGTAGAGTGGTGTGGCCGTAAGCCACTTTGGAGAGAATAGAGAGAATTTGGTTCTTGAAATAGAAAAGATGTTCAAATAAATTAAAGTCACAAATTTGGCTTCCTAAAGCCTTCATGGCCGTGAGTTATTTTGAGAGAAAGGTGAGAGATATTTTGTTTTGTTAGTTGATAGAAAGATGATAGGAAATGCCAAGTGAGGAGTTAATATTTAGGCCCCCCAAAAATACTTGGCCGTGAGCCACTTTGAAACAAAGGTGATATAAATGAATTAAAGATAGAATATTTCTCTTTCACCAAGCAAGCATGACCATAAGTGAGTAGGAGAAAAGATGAATCAATTATAGGTAGTTTGTCTCCAAAAAGAAGTGCATGGCCGTAGGAATTGAAAGAAATAGCCACCAATAATTGACTAACTTTTGTTTAGTTTCTTGAATTATTGTTAGAAGAATGACTAAGTAAAATGAGTAAAAGAATTGGCCCCCCTTCAAGTGCATGGCCGTATACTTCAAATGGAGAAAGCCACCAATATTGATTATTTCTTTGTTGTGTAATATAAATAATAGAACATGAATTAATTGAATCAAATTTGTCCCCTTTAACTTTGCATGGCCGTAGGTGCTTCTTCAAAAAGGTGGCCATTTTTGTTGACTTGGTCTCACTTTGTTTCACTTGAATTGTATCCTAATATCACAAAGATGTAATAATTTAGAGCAATTTTGCTCTCCATTGTCGTAGAGTGAAGAGAGAAAAGAGTGAATTATTTGAGTAAATAATTGGTACTAAATTATTGAGAAATTTTCCAAATGATAGTAACAAACTTGGACCATTGGATCTTCTTCCTTCCTTAATCTTAGCCTTTAGATGAAGCTACTAAATGGATGGTCAAGATCTCTCCTTCCATGTTGCCATCCAAGGGTCACAATTGAAGTCCAAGCAATTGTATAAGATCAAATTTCAACCATAGATTAAATCAATGATTAAGATTCAATCTTGAAAGTCCAAGCAATTATTTGAAGCATTCTAAGCCATTAATTAATTCAATGGTTAGGATTAAGGTAGACTTTAGGTATAGCTTTAGATAGAAGACTTAATTTAGGTCATTGGATCTTTCTTCTTTAAATCCTAGCCCTTAGATGTGTCTCCAAAATAAAGGGTCAAGATTACTCATTCTTACTTTTAATCCAAGGGTCATAATTAGTCTTTTTACTTTTTAAGACCAAATCTTCACCATTGATTAAATTTACATCCAATGGTCATAAATGATCCTTGTTACTTTCAAGACCAAATCTCCACCCTTGATTAATTCTTCATCCAATGGTCATAAATAGTGCTTTGTCACTTTTTGAGACCAAATCTCTACCATTGATTAAATCAAAATCAAGTCTCCGTTGGTTGATTAAATTAATGGTGGATATCCAAACCACCAATGTTGACTTAAGCGGATAATATTTATTTTTATTATCTTCTATAACCCTACAAATACTATTTTTACTTGTATTTTTATCGTCGATAATTAAATACAATACAAAACACTGATAAAAGAAAATTTTAAAAGCGTTTCCTGGATTCGGGTTTAGTAAGATCCTGTCTCCGTCTAAACAGATCTGAAAATTTTTACATGCGTAAAATTTTTTCACTTTGTGGGACCCACTTGGCTTACGTATGGCCACCTGGGCCCACATACACCCCCTGGGCCTACAAACAGTAAAAAATTTCATATTCATCCATAAAATCATAAAAATTAGAAAATTCACAATTATCAAATCAGATTACGTAAAATAATTAAGACTTTTTAGTAATAATTAAATTACATAAAATTTTTCCGGCCCGAAAATTATTATTTTCCTGATACGGAGTAAATCACTCAAAACGATCAAATACACTGACGGAATAATCAAAATAATTTTATAGTATCCAGAAATTACTAAACATTAAAATTCTGTTAACTGTCAAAATTACTGATTAAGAGATACAGAATTTTTAGGATGTTACAGGTTCAACCTTTTATTTATAGGGGAGCAATTATAACCCATTTACTAAATTAATTGTCTCATAGCAAAATTTCTAATTGGGGGTATTACTCTTAATTTCTCTAATCATAGTCATAATAATATTAGTGGATTTACTCCATAAAAATTTCAAATTTTTCTAAATAAAGTTTCAGAATTTTGAAGACTCAGAAGAAATCAGTTGAAATCTTAAAAATTTCTTTCTAATTCAAAGTAGAGAAAACTATGTTTTATAGTAACCAAAATTTTGACATAGATTGAAATCGAAGGAAAGTTTGAAAGTAGAATTCAAATTCAAAATCGAAATAGAGTGAAACAATAGTAAGTAAAGAAACAAAATTAGCATAAGTGCTAATTTATAAACTCAACAACAGAATCATGAATTTACTTGCATATATTAGAGTCATTATTTAGCCAAAAATACATATTTTTGTAATAACTCCAATATACATATATTTCTATCCTTTGGATTTAGAATCCATACATGATCGATCTGTATGATGATAACCTTAATGCATCATGTGCTAATATGAAAACACGATGAACAGAGTAAGAATTAAAAATTCACAGTAGGAAATGAACAGTTATGAAAATGTTATAAAACACATTATGAGTTTCAGTTGTGTAATGTACACAAAAAACCTCATGAAAACCCAAGTATGACAAAAATAACACAATTCCAAAGATAACGAACGAATCTTTAAATAAATCATGCAATACAAATGCCATATATATATTAACATCAAAGCAAGTTCTCAAATATCAACAAACAAGACTTAATTATCGCAGAAGTATCAACAAACAATGACAAGAAGTTCATCAAACCTCAATAAGCAATTTCCAAACATCGACAAACATTAGCAAGTTCCTCAACGTCAGCAAAACATTGGTAAGCACGCCCTCAAGACAGGAATCTATCATTTACTTTTCTTTTTTTTTTATGTCATTGTTGTCTCGCATTTCACTCGAAGGTCTTTACTTCCATAAGTAACATAAAAGGAAATTCATAAAAGGAAATTTCTCTGGTGTTACTTTAAAATCATAACAACACAGCTAGACATACTCACACTAACCAGATAGGTAACATAAAAGGAAATTCATCCCTCTCCCTCTCGGTTAGGTGTAAACTTTTCCATGAATCACTTACTTACCATCACACACAAACATAAGTAATACAAACCACCAATATATCACAAATAAATTCATCATATGCAAGTCTATAAGTAAATGATGACAATTAAATAAAATTCACAAAATTTAGAATTATTAAATTTAAATGTCAATTCTTCAGGGGACCAACTATGATTTAAAATTAATTTAATAGTTCTTTTAAAAGACCACATCATCATCATCCATAATTTGTCTTAATAAATCCTCATCATAGTTACCATAAATTTGTTAAGTTCTTATTATAGTTAATAATTTATGTCTTGGCTTCGATAATCGATTCAGTACAAAAATTGTCTTTTATTGCAAAAGTCAAAATAAAGGTCATAAAATTGCTTATAAATCAAGATAAATATAAAAAAGTTCATGTAAATCTTGCACATATATTTATTGCATAATATAATTAAAAATATTTATTTAACTTAGGTCTTGAATAATATTTTAATCTTTTTATAGTTCATTATATTGATCCTATGAAATAGTCAACATTCAAATTATAATAATTTTAAATTTTTTAAATATCATAAATATTTTAAAGTTAAGCAAATATCAAGTTTTCATAACATTATATGTGCGTAATAAATTTAATAATAAGAATAATAATATACACAAAATATTAAAATAATAAATTAATTAATAAAACATATAAACATACTAAAAGTCATAATCCTTTTATTTTTTTGAAAAAAATGTTTAATTCCTATCTCTTATAAACTTTTTTGTTTTCCTTCTCTTTTTTTTTTCTTTTTCCTTTTCTTATTTCTTTTTCCCTCTTTTTTCTATTCTTCTCTTTTTTATTAACCGTAATCTCCCCCTTTTCCTTCGTTTTTTTCTTTTCTCACGCAGCACTCACGCACGCCACTTTTTCCTATTTCTTTCTCTCATTCTCTTCCTATTTCTCTACCTCTCTGCTACTTTTCCTAGTCACCTATTTATAACCAATTGACTTGGACTTAATGGGTGCACGTTACACCGCTCCCTGTGGTACATGTTGTTGCATTTTTTTTTAAATAAATCAAAGTAATAATTATATTTAATAAATATCTTATCTTAATGGATATTTTCACTAAATATCTCTCTCTTTTTTAAAAAAATAAATATTTATATTAAATAATAATTATAAGATAAATTTTTATATTAAAATAATAATTAATTTATAAATATCTTCTTATATATATTTATTAAAATACTGTTAATCTTTAATGCAAAAATTAAATATTAAATTTAATTCTAATAAATTCTTATTTTTAATGTTATAAATTATTATTAATTAAATTCTTATAAATTTTATTTAATCTCTTTTTGTTTAATTTTCTTTCATACCATGACCCGTGATACGTGAAGTTGGGTTGCTCCTGCTGGTCGGATTGCACCCATGGGCATAGGAGCCGAATCTTGGTTCAGAATAAAAGTAATAAAAGTAATAAGTATAACAGTAGTTTACTGTTTGACATATTGATCAACGTAAAGTTTTATCAGAAGGCAGGAGAAGGCGGCATCTTATCAGCTCAGAAACAAGAAAGAAAAACACCTGCGTCTGTTTTTTTGGCGTTTGTCACAAGCTGCAAGAAGCCACGATGAAAATCGTAGAAGTTATCACAGTAGCACCAGCTTTGGTATCAGAAAAGTTACCTGCTCAAACATCGCTTCCCCTCACTTTCTTCGACATTTTCTGGTTAAGGCTGCCTCCTGTTCAGCGCATTTTCTTCTATGAATTCCCTCACCCAGCCCCACTCTTCTTCGATACCGTTCTTCCCAAACTCAAAGGCTCTCTTGCTCTTGCACTTGGCTATTTCTTTCCACTTGCTGGCCACCTCACTTGGCCCCTTGACTCCAACAAACCCATCATCAAGTACAACACAGGTGACACTGTTTCCCTCACTGTAGCTGAATCTGACGCTGATTTCAACCATCTTGCAGGTACCGATCTTTGTGAAGCTACAGAAATTCACCATCTCGTACCCCACTTGACCATATCCCATGAACAAGCTACTGTGTTGGCCCTACAGGTCACTCTATTTCCGAACTCTGGATTTTCCATTGGAGTCACCTCGCACCATGCTGTTCTAGATGGAAAGACTTCAACATCGTTTATCAAATCGTGGGCTTATCTTTGCAACAGGCTAGGAGAATCACCCTGTTCTTTGCCACCTGAACTGAACCCTTTCTATGACAGGGAAGTAGTCAAAGACCCCAGTGAATTGGGGGCAAAATATGCCAGTGATTGGTTAAAGCAGGGTGGACCCAATAACAGAAGCCTCATGGTTTGGGATCTCGAAGTTCCAGAAGGGGCCACTAGAGGCGTATTCCAATTGTCTCGAACAAAAATTGAAAAGCTCAAGCAATTCGTAATGGCTAAGCAGAAAGGGAAAGGGAAAGGGAATCTTCACTTGTCAACGTTGGTAGTATCTCTTGCCCATGCTTTGGTTTGCAGAGTGAAAGCAGAGGAAATTAAAAGCAAAAAAGTTATGTTGGCTCTGAATATTGATTGCAGGCCTCGCTTAGAGCCACCTCTTCCTCCAACATATTTTGGAAACTGTATTGGTGCCAGATTTGCAGTTGCTGAAACAAGAGAATTATTGGGAGATGATGGAATAATTGTGGCTGTGGAAGCACTGAGTGCAGCTTTGGAAACACTGAAGGATGGAGTGCTGAGTGGAGCAGAAAGTTGGTCATCACGGTTGCATGATGGTTTACACACTGATGACAAGATAATTGGCGCTGCGGGGACACCAAGGTTTGAGGTTTATAGTAGTGATTTTCGGTGGGGAAGACCAAAGAAGGTGGAGATGGCGTCTATAGACAGAACTGCAGCATTTTGTCTTTCAGATAGCAGAAATGGTGATGGAGTTGAGATAGGTTTGGTGTCCAAGAAAGGAGGATTAGAGGCCTTTGCTTCTCTCTTTGGCAACGATCTTGAATCTTGAATCTCTGCTTTTTTTAGTAGGTTCAGTTACTTTTTCAGGAGTACAATTTATGTTATTTTTGCTTTATCGATGTTTTGTTGATGTGGAATAATTCAGTTATTTGGTGATCATACATTGCTGTTGATTTCTGGGGTTATGGTTATGTATGAGGCACATATTCATAACTTGTTTGTGAACCCGAAAGCTTTCAGAATCATTTCAGATCTAGATTTTCTGTTTATTTTTTTATTTTTTATTTTTTATTTTTATTGAGTGATGTTATTTATAGATTTTTTTTTTTCACCAAGCTCTCTCACCAAGCTCACAAATATTCATCATAATTTATTTCTCTATTTTTATCTCTCTATCACTTTTTTTTTTGTTTTTCAAAATATCTCTCATCCAATAAATAAGAGACTAATATCTTTAAGGTACAATCAGGCGTCTAAACAAAAATTCTTCCTAAGGATGTTATTTTCATACACATCTTGAGATCGAACCAAGAATCACATGTTTAAGAGACTTGAGTCTTTTCACTCGGACTTACACACATCGGTTTCTCTATCAATTTTGTTTATCAACATCAACATCATTTATGCAAGGTGCATTTTTTCAAGTACAAGACAATGAGTGCGTTCGTTTGTCTACAAGACGTTTGTCTATTTTTACAAGAAAAGTACTTTTCTCATTTAAAAAATAATTATAAAATATAGACATCTGTTTAGATAAGATTTTGAAAAAAAAATTGAAAAAAGTAGTTTTATGTTTTTTTTTTAAAAAAAAGCCAGGAATGAGTTACGTCTCAAAATAATTAATTATAGAGAGATGCAATAGAAGATAGAGAAAATAAAAAAATACTTTTTATAATTGTATCTAAACTTAAAACAAACTTATACTTTCATAAAAATATCTAAAAAAAATCATTTATACTATCTTTTAATTACTTTTTTAAAAGCTTACCCAAAGACACCCAATGTCATGTGTGAGACAATGGTTGTTTTATTATGCTCCAGAAAACTCAAGGAGCCCCTTGAGAAATGACCTAATATAATAAGTTTTGGAACTTTTATTTTTTAGTCCTATTTATTTATTATTTATTTATTTCATTTTAGTCCTTTGTATAATTGTGTTATTTATCCTTTTAACCTTTAACTTTTGCTATTTGCATTTTAATCGATTAATTCAATTCTCTCTCCTCTTTCTCTGTCTACAATTCAACTCGCTCTATGGTTTGTGGGTACCACGACGCCAAAGTTGCACAAATCAGCCTGACCTGACCAATTCGATTGGAAAACCCGTGACCCAACGTTTGAATCGGCTTGGTCCTTGCTTGTGACAGTTCTTCACAACAAATTCCAGTTAAACCTAGTTAGACCCAGGTGATCTCGGACGAGTTGACCCGGTTGACCTGATTTTCTTTTTTTTTTTTAAATTAAAACCTAAAAAATGTAACTTGTAGGATTTTAACACATTACTTATTAAACCTTGTCATGGAACACATTTAGTTTTTAATTTATAATATTATCCAACCAATAGGTTATTATTACCATTAGTTTGGAACTATTTTTTTTTTCATATAGTATTTCTTATTTTAGTATTTTTTAATATAATAATATTTATATAAAGTACTTTTTTCATATAATTTTTTAAAAATATTTTCCTTTGTTTGGCTTTTTTGGTTTGACCACTTGGCTTGCTATCAAATCAGTGACTCAGTGACTTGGCCTTCTGACCAGGTTGACCCTCGATCCGGGTTATATAACTATGCATGGCACTACCAGCAAATCAAACATATTCCAAATTGAAGTAGTCTTTATGTTTTGTTTTTGTTCTAACTCTTGCTTCGTGGAAGTCAAATCCGAACATTATAAGCTTTTGCAACATCAACCCAAAAAACTAGACGTTAACACTTGTTGAAAGGCTTAGTCTCCTTGGAACTCAAAACATGAATCCCGATCCAAGATCCGCCACTATAGCTCAACATCATGCTGCTGGAAGCTTGGAACACAGCCATAAAAATCGGTGAGGATAAATCAAAGTAGGAGATTTAGTAATTTACTAGACAGCAAGTTCGGGAGCCATGCGCAACACTGAACTGTCGACTTATGTCGACGATTCACCACGACATTGCCGGTGACAAGTCCTTTAGGAACTCGAACTACCTAGCAACGCTACTTCACCATTGTTCTATAGGTATTGGTTAGACTACCAGAAGGCTCTCATTACTAGAAAATCGATTTTTAGTGACCGATTTAGTGACCGAAAATAATTGGTCACAATAGTGACTGATTTAGAGATTGAAATGAAAGGAGGGAAAAAATTCCAACCTAAATAAAATCGGTCACTAAATTATTTAGCGACTAATTTAGTGACCACTGCTTTAATAAAAAAGTAAAACAAAAAAGAACAAATATTTTCTTGACATTAGCAACTGATATTTTAGTTGCTAAAATGGATAATTTTTAATTTATTTTTCCTTATCACAAATATCTATTCAAAAAAATAGAAATAAAAAATAAAAAACTTAGCGAACAAATTTTCAGTTCTTGAATTTACAATATTGATAATTTAAAATTTTCATAAACGTTGAAAAAGAAACAAAATTCAATTTTTATTTTTAAAAAAATTGTGCAGTAGCGATTGAAACATTGGTCGCTAAGTAGTGGCTGATATACCAGTTGCTAAAATGATAGTAAAAATAATACCAGAAACCTAAAAAAAATTATTTTTTTTTTAAAAAAGTCTATATCATTAAAAAAAACCCTATATCATTAAAAAAAAGATTAAAATAAAAAAGAGAAGTTTAAAAAAAAAGTAGCGACCGATTTTTCGGTCCTACCTATATAAGAAAAACAAAGCTTAAAATAAATAAATAAATAAAAGACAGTTTATAATTAAAATAATAATAACGAAGTAGCAACCGATTCAAAAAAATATTACAATATAGTAGCAATCAAAAATTGGATGCAAAAACTAATAATGTCACATGAGACGTGATCTTCCTCCTCAGATCTGAAACCCCCACCTTCTTTCTCCTCTACCCAGCTCCTTTCTATCCACCAGCCACACCTTTAATCTCACGTTGTCGGCCACACCTCCCATCCCACGCCGTCGACATCTCTCTAAGCTCGGTCCTTTGATGTCTACATCATTCTCTCTCAACCTTCTCTCTTCATCTGCGCCGCTCTCTCTATCTCCCTAACTAGCGTCGATCGCTAGCGTCCTTGCTGCCAACTGCTGGCATCCCTATCCCCTTTTCATTCCCTGATTCATCTCTTTAGGGTATGGCAAAATCCTTCATTTTATTTATTTTCTTGATATAACAAATGTTATTTTTTTTGTGCATGTTATTTATTTATTTTCTTAATTCATGCTTTCATACTGAGTTGATTAATGGGTTAATATTCTCATTTTAAATTAGTAGTAGAATAATTAATTATTGCATTAAAAAAATATTAATTAAGCATGTATAGTTATACAATGGGTGATGTTGTGTTCAATCTACCATGTTAAGGAATCCATTCTTTGAATGTTATTTGATTTTCCCACATGTTATTGCAATCATGGCTATTGCATTTAGACCAAAAAAAATGTTGAGGTTTGTTATAGATAAAGAATGAAATAATTATATTATATAGATTGTGTTCTAAACCAGGTTCAGGGTTAGCAGTTCAGGAGTAACTCAGGCCGCTAGAATAAGATCCTAGATATTTTTGCGTGCAATTAGATAAGTAAATATACCTATTTATAAGGAGTAAATCTCTTACAAAATTTCTCATAGATAGAGAAATCAAATATATTCCTCATAAATAAAGGAATAAGTTATAAGATATAACAATCTCATTTGATTTTTATCCTAATTAACAGTATTTAATGTAGATTTAATTACGATTTTTATCAACCAAGATGCTTCTATAAATGCTTCGGTGCATGGGCAAACATTAATGAAGTTTGGTCCCATCAAGGTGAATCCAATCTCCCAGAGCTATCTAGAGAAGAACTTATCTCTCTAGTTAGACTCTAGGACGAATGTATTCAAAATCTAAAAAGGGTTGTCAAATAGGAGAATGAAGGCAAAAATCAAATTCCTCATAGGAATCGAGAACACAAAAGGGACCCAACCGCCAATGGAGTACGACATCTAGAATATTCCAAGATCACAAAACCCAATTAGAGAGCTGAGATCCCAATTCATGGAAACAAAGAGCATTATTAAGGACTGAGAAACTTGATTAAACAAAACCAACATTTCTCTGATGAACTGATGGCCTATAAGATCCCTAGGCTTTTCAAATACCCAACCAACATTAAAGCCTACGAGGGGACCACGAACCCTCAAGAGCATTTAGATGCTTATGTTTATGCTCTCCTATTTGCTAGAGGAAATTATCCACTCATGTGTCGTGTTTTTCCTCTCTCTTTGAACAAAGCCATCCTAAGATGGCTTGCTACTTTGACTCTTAAATCCATTATTAACTGGGAAGACTTGTCCTCGAGATTTTTGCTGCACTTCACCACTAGTAAGGCGCAGCTAAAATCCATTTTATGTCTCTCCCATATTAAATAATGAAAGGAGGAATAGCTCTAAGACTTTATATCCTGGTTCAATAAAGAAATAGTAAATATTTGTGACTGAGATGAAAGACTTGGATTGCATTACATGAGGGAAGGACTCCGCCTTGGGCCGTTATCTTTTTCTCCAGCCAAAAAGGAGCCCAAGATGATGGGTGAGTTTCCATGCTAGACCTGATAAATATATTAATACGAAAGACATTTTTCGGGCTAAGAAGTATATGGAGAAAGGAGAAGATATCAAACCTAAGGTTGGACAACCCTCTCAACAAGGCCAAAATTCAAGGCCACCTTTGAAGGGTTACACCCCTCTCAACACACCTCGAACTCAAATTTACCAAGAGGTGATGAATATGGAGTTCAGAGACATGCAAAGATCTCCCCCTTGAGAAAACATGCATAGAAGGATAAATCTAAACATTGTGCATTTCACGAAGGTCATGGGCATAATATTGAAGATTGCATTAACCTTTAAGACGCTATCGAATCTTTGATCCGGGATGGCTGTCTAGGCAAATATATGCGTCAATCTCATAATAATAACCAAGGAAAGATAGAATTATAGAAAGTGGAGCTACAGTCCTTGGAGAAGTCCATCTCCACCATACCAAAAAAGATGCTCGCTAGCAAGGAATGAGAATCCTAGAGCAGGCCCATCCCGGGATAATGCTCAAAATTAAGAAAGAGCACAACCTTGAGATAACACCAATCCAGCCAATGAATTATTATCATGCTGAAGTAACCTGAACAATTAACACCATTTTGGGAGGCTTCGCGGGTGGCGATGAATTTGGGAATGCAAGGAAAAAAGTGCTCCGACCTATTTTGAGTGTAGCATAAGGAAGACCCCACCGATTTCATTTGCTGATGAATATTATGGTTGCACTATTCTAGACCATGATGACTGCATGGTAATCTCGAGAATAATAACTAATGCCAAAGTTCATCGTATATTTGTTGATGAGGGGAGCTTGCCTAACATCATGTTCCTAGACTTAATTGAAAAGCTAGGATTATCAAAGAAGGAACTAATCTCGTACATCGATGAATTTGGTTTCACTGGTAATAAGATTACCCTAGTGGGTTATATTGAGACCTATTTAACTTTGAGGGAGGATTCTCTTTCCAAGACACTCAAGGGCAAATTCCTAGTCGTAGATTTTCCTTTAGCTTATAATTTCATATTGGGTTGCCCCTCACTTTATGCTTTTGGGGCCGTGATCTCCACACTCCACTTAGCCATGAAGTTTTTGGACCAGCACGATAGAGTCGTTATAATCAAAAGAAACCAGGCTATGACTAGAAAATGCTACAATGAAAGTCTATAGATTGCTAAGAAGCCTCGGACCATGGACTAACAAAACAATTCAGCTTTTGTAATTACGGACCCCGTCAATGTCCTCTTGACTAAATTAGATGTTCGTGAAGAGATATGTGGTACACGCCCTAAGCCAAATAGAGAACTTCAATCTTTTTGGCTCGATGCCAAGCTAGATCAGGTAACCAAAATTGAAGGACATCTAAGATAGGAAGAAAGATCCTAGCTAGTTGAGTTTCTTATGAAAAAATAAAGATATTTTCGCCTAGACATCCACAGATATGTCAGGATTAGATCTAGAATTGATTTGACATCGACTTTCTCATCATGAGGGATGCAAAGTCGGTGGCCCAACATAAGAGGAAAGTCAGTCCTGAATGGCAAGAGGTAATTCAGAAGCAGGTGAAAAAGCTCTTAGATGCTGGATTGATCAGAGAAGTTTCTTATACCACTTGGTTGTATAACATGGTCCTAGTTAAAAAAGTTTAATGGGAAGTGACGTATGTGTGTCGACTATACAGACTTGAATAAAGCTTGCCTAAAATATCCTTATCCACTTCCCAATATAGACAAGTTGATTGACAATTCATCTGGATTTTGATTACTCTCGTTCATGGATGCCTATTTTGGATATAATCAGATTCCTATAAACTCGGAAGACGAAGACAAGACTGCATTCATAACCAAGATAGGAAGTTATTGTTATCATGTTATGCCGTTTGGATTGAAAAATAAAGGAGCAACTTACCAACGAATGATGAATAAAGTCTTCGAGAAACAAATTGGTAAGATGCTAGAAGTCTATATACATGACATGATAGTCAATACATTGAACCTAAGAAAATGCGCTTATGGAGTATAGACTGGTAAATTTCTAGGGTTTTTATTGACAAATCGAGGTATTGAAGCCAACCTGGAGAAATGCTAAGCCGTCCTCAATATACGCAGCCCGCAATTTGTGAATGAGGTACAAGCCTTCACTGGCTTTCTAGCCAAGGCTGCTCAAAAATCTCTTCCCTTCTTCAAAACCTTAAAATAGGGCAAAAATTTCGACTGGACCCCAGAGTGCGAGACTGCTTTTCAAGAGTTGAAGAAGATGCTAGCTGCAACATTGATTCTGACGAGGCCAGATCCCAATGAAACATTTTATGCATACCTCATTGTCAGCAATGAGGTGATCAGCTCAGTCCTGATAAGAGAAATCGATGAAGGTCAGAGGCCAGTGTATTTCGTCAGCAAAGTCCTACAAGGCCCTAAGATATGCTATCAGAAGATTGAGAAACTGGCTCTAGCACTATTGACTACTACAAGAAGGTTACGACAGTATTTTCAAAGCCACCCTATGATTATAAGGATGAATCAACTAATACAGCAAGTCTTACATAAGCCAGATCTCGTCAAGAGAATGATTGCTTGATCTGTGGAGCTCTCCAAATTCGGTATAATTTATAAGCCAAGACAGGCCAAAAAGGTTTAAGTCTTATATGATTTTTTGGTTGAGCTTACACCTGATTCTGGCCATCCTAGAATGAATTCCTGGACCATCTATGTTGATGGATCCTCAAATCCTAAAGGAGATGGCACTGAGGTCATATTAGAAAATGAAGTTGGGCTTATGATAGAACATTCTTTAAGGTTCAAGTTCCCTACTTCAAATAACCAAGCAGAATATAAAGCTTGTATCATGGGCATCAATATGGCAAAAGAAATGGAGGCTACAGATATAGTCCTATGTAGTGATTCGCAAGTAGTGACGTCCCAAATTCGGGTTGAATATCAACCTAAGGAGCTTTTGTTACAAAATACCTAGCCAAGGTAAAGAAGTTAATGAAGAATTTCAACAATGTCAGGGTGGAACACATCTTGAGAGAACATAATTCCAGAGCTGATATTTTGTCAAAACTTAGCAGCACCAAAAGCCCCGACAACAACAGGTTCATAATCCAAGATACCTTACTTACACCCAATATTATGAATGATGAAGTCCTCCAATTAGAAGATGTTGAAACCTGGATGATGCCCATAGTTACCTATCTTTGTAATGGCTCTTTACTTGAAGACTAGAAAGAAGCCTTCAACCTAATAAGGAGTGCGGCCCAATATACTATCTTTGATAATCATCTATACCATTGCGGGTTTTCTTCTCCACTCCTTAAGTGCCTCAGTCCTAAGGAAGCAAAATACGTCTTAGCCGAAATTCACAAAGGAAGTTATGGTCATCATCTCGATGAAAAAGCCTTAGCATGGAAAATGCTGAGGGAGGGATATTACTTGCCTGGCATAGAAGCAGAGAGCATAGAACACGTCCAGAAATACGATAGAAGTCAGTGGTTCTTGGACATCTATGTAACCCACCAGAAGAGTTATCTACGATGTCCGTCCCATAGCCTTTCTATCAATGGGGGAAGGATATCATAGGTCCTTTCCCCTAAGCACCAGGGCAGATCAAGTACTTAGTAGTGGTTGTTGATTACTTCACCATCACCTCGACGAGAATTCAGAAATTTACTTATAAGAATATTATCAGCTAGTTTGGTATACTGGAGTCTACTGTCAAGGATAATGATAGCTACCAAGACTATCAAATTATATCAATTTATAAGTTGATTCACCAAATCACTTGTAGTATAAGGCACAACTGGGTCGACCCCTTGGATCACTCTAATTAAGCAATTAGATTAAGCGTTAACAAAAAAGGGGATGAAATTACATAATTAATTAAATGAAAGTAATTAAAAACTGTAAACAGAATTAAGTAAATAACCAATCCAAGGAAATCAACTAATCTTGAATTTAATCCATCATTGATCACTAGGAACCTATTCAATTACTAATTAGATTCTTGGTCTTAGATCACATCAAGAAGCCTTAAGATGATATATGAATTCTCTACTAGATAAACATCCAAAATTTAATTAATCAAGGTTAAATGAATTAAGCACCCATCTAATCCTAAATTAACCTAAAACCTAGAATTCAACCAAGCTTAACAAACCATCAAACGTCTTTGATGCATTGTTTAGTCTGTGTAATCCTCATTAAACACATGGTAATTATGAAATTATCACATCAACATCCAAATCAAATTAAGTAATTCAATCCAGATTTAAGAAAATCTAAAGAGGTAAAAGGAAACTTGATTAATAAGTAAACGAGAAACTTGATTAACAATTAAATGTAAAGCAATCAAAACAAGATCTCAAAATTAAACATTAAGATTGTCAATCCCTAGGATTGATTAAAAAGGGTTTAGCCCTCCATCGGTGAGAGAGAAGAGAAATAGAAAAGAAAGAAACTTAGAGAAAAGGGAGAGGAACAGAGATGAAGAGAGAAAGTGCAAGCAAGAACGGGTAAGAGAAAATTAGGGTTGGTTTGTGGTTGTTGCTACTGCTTAAATAACTGTATCTAAAATTAAAAATCCAAGTTTGTCATTAGCTTAGGATTAATCCTTTTCCTCTTAACTTTAATTGGACATCTAATTTGCCTAATTTGGGCTTGGGAAGAGAGAATTAGGCTTATAATATTCTTAACAACTCTCTAGACCCATCAGCTGACTTCAAAGAACGAAGACACCATCAAAACATGACAATTTTGATAAGTGATCTTTATAAGAGTTGAAGATCTATGTCTCAACTTTCCAATGGCATTGGTATCAGCTCCATATGACTCGAACAATTGAAATTATAGTCCAATCTTTGCATATCATCTAGGTTCCAGTGACAACATCTCTGTTTTGACTTCCAAGCCCAATCTGACACATTAGACATCTAATTTAGCCTTTGAGATCTCACCAAAGTTGTAGAGTTTTCACCCACCTTTCTTACAAGGTAAAATTAATAATTTTTAGATATCTAGAACTCAAGTTATGCCCAAAATACAGAAACACTGAAAAATTCACAATAATGCTAAAAAAATACAATTAAGCTCAATTTGAGCCCAAACTTATAAAATGTGACTAGGATCAATAAATTAAGCACATAAGAGGTCTAAAAGACTAAATATGAGGATTAACTAATGTATGAAAATTGTGTTTATCAAATTCTCCCACACTTAGCTTTTGTACTCCTGGAAAAAATTAGAAATTCAACATTAGGGAACAAGGAATAACAACACAAACTCAAAAGTTAAAAACTCTAGAAGACTCATTTTCCTATGATGTTCAACAATACAAAAGTCTATAAGTAAGAAGAGCAACCAAATCTTCAAGGAATCAAGACATTCATGTAATAACATTTCTTTACATCTCAAACCAACAAGGAAAATAACTTCAATTGAAAAGCATAAATCAAGAATGATAGAGCTTCACAAGATACACTCTCAATCTCTCAAGTGCTTAGAAGGTAAATGCTTCACTTAATTCAACCAATGAAAATTTGCACTACTATAAGCTTGTTTATCTTCTACTTCTCCACTACTCAAAACACATGCACACACAAATCAAGAAGACTTTATGTAAGGTTATAATGAGGTCAAGGTAAGGAAGGGAATAATATAGAGATGACAAGTTAAATACCAAAGAGAATAAAAGGATATTGGGGATGAGTTCAAATAACAAACATGAAAGTTTAACCCAAATCCATGTAATGCAAATTCTCTTTACATAATCATTTCCCTTTTTTTTTTCTTTTTTTTTAATTTTTCAATTTTTCTTCTGTTTTTTTTAATTGGTCACTCTGTCCTTTTTCACCAAACATTTTGCATACTAATTAGCATACCCTCACACTTGTTCAAGAATTCTTCCAATGGCAATGCAAATACTCTCCTATTTCCTAAGGTTAGGTAAAAACATGGTTTTCTATTTAAGGCATGTAATGAACTAAAAAAAAAAGGAATGGTCAAATAAGCTCAAGGAGGTTAATCAAGAGAAAATATATAAAGTTGGCTATTTAGCGAAAGTAGCTAATTCAAGAAAAATGTCTCAATCATGTTCATGTATGCATGCAAAAATGTAGCTTAAAAAAGAATCAAATCAAGTTCTAAAGTAACAAATTCTATGAGTGAAAATCAAACAAGAAATAAAAGAATGGAACAAATGCTCAATCCATTCATTAAAAGGCTCAAAGTCTCATAATTTATGTTTCTATCAAACTCAATCTACCAATCAATTCAATTTCCATTACCAAACTAGTTAATCTCAAGATGAAAGAAAATTTATTCACTTATATTATAAACCTTTAACTTCAATTAATGCATGCTCACAACTTTCACAAATATCAAAATTCTATTGGAAAGCAATTAAAAACACACTTTCTTATAACAAAACATAATCAAAATTTGAAAACGTAAAATAGTATTCAAGAAGAAAAAGGAAACAACTCAAGATAGAAGACAAAGGACCTTGAAACAAAATAAAAAATAAAAAATAGAATTTAAAACAAAAACAATAAATAGAATGTAAATTCCTCCCCCACACTTAAATTTTATATTGTCCTCATTGTAAAACTTATAAAACATCAAATCATTAATATCCCATAAATATCATCAACAAATTTAGGACAAGTAAAATAAAGGAGAGAAGGAAGAAAGATCTTTATCAAGTAATGTAAATGGCCACTTGCAAGTGGACCTCCTCCACTGTGTCCTCTTCAGCTCCCTCATAGAATTGCTTGAGGTGATGTCCATTGACTATGAAAGCTTTGTTAGTTGCCTCACTTGTGATCTCTGCTCATAACTGAAAATGTAACGCACCTAAATATAACAACTATTGTGCAATCGTCATTACACCACAGTCACTAGAATCAGGCGTGTCACAGTCATGATAACAGTAGTTTCAAAATTAACGGGTTTATTTTTCGCATTTATACATAAGTAGAAAATACGAGCCATGAATGAATGAAATATAAATATATTCAACTCTTAATACAACCATTGAAACAAAATCACGTGCCTTATATATATATATCTCATAGCCAATTTACACGAATCACTAACAACATAAAATATAATAATTACAGAGTCAAATAAGATACAGCGGGAAATAAAATGAAAAAGGGGAGAAGTAGTGACCCAGGGATGGGTACTACTAGCAGACAAGGCCGTAACCCCATATGCACACGACACTCAACGTCCTGGTTGACACAGCAGGCATCAATGCCTCCACGCAACTGCACTCCTGCGAAAACGAAGGAATCTTGTCCAGATTCCCAACCCCATCGGCAAGGCGTGGTTCCATATCATCTCCGTCCAGGTCTCTTGACAAGTATGAATATAAAACAGCAGTACAGAAATATAGGAAAGAGGTGAGACACCCGTCTTTCATTACCACTATGGCAGTAAGAAAATAACACAGCGCAAAGCGCCCATGAAGAAATGCAGTTCATAGATTCATCAACAACAGCCATGGAATTTACAACACGAGCAGTCAAGTTACAAACAATAATAAGAATCAATAATAACAATACTCTAGGCAGTCAACAAGGTCTCAGATACTGAACAGTTAAAACACTTCAGGTAATTATAGCATCAGGATCCCAATAGTTTATTCATCATATAAAAGAGTGACACATGACATGTGGACTCACAATGCTGACTCTCAATGCCAACTCACAATGCTGACTCACAATGCCAACTCACAATGCTGACTCACAATGCTTGTGCACTTGGTACCAAGATTTTTCTATTTAAAACATGAACGTTCCGGTAGTCTCTGCCCCCCCTAAACAGTCTATACCGGACCACGAAAAGAATAGTGCTTGTCGGTTCCTCGTCAGTGCGTTGCAATCGGCTTTCCGGCCAGAGGTATTTCACGATGTGATATCATCATCACCAAAAGGATCATCGCACCCTAACGCACCCAGAGATCTATCATAGACCACACTATCCAATCCTCGCTCATTTACCATAAAAAGAATAGTGATTTGTCAGGCTCGTAATACGTGCAATCGGCATACACCGCGCCTTACGCCCCTCTAAGATCCATCACATACCTCAACATTCAATTCTCATTAATTCACTGCGTAAAGAATGATGATTTGTCGGGCCCGTAATGCGTGCAATCGGCATACACCGCGCCTTACGCCCCCCCCATAGGTCCATCGTCAACCACATCATTCGGTTCGCATTCATAGGCCCATACAGCCCTTTAACAGTCACCGACTGAGCAATTTGTTCAATGCATGCTGGTTAAACGCATAATCATAGGCTCATCTAGCCTTTTAACAGTCATAGACTGAGCAAATTGTTCAATACGTTAACTTAATTCAAAATCAGAGGCTCATCCAGCCTTTTAACAGTCCTCGACTGATCGGTTTATAAAATACATGCTAACTCAATGCATGATCCTAGGCTCATTCAGCCCTTTTACAGTCATTGACTGAGCAAACCTCTAATGCATGTTGACTCCATGCATAAACATGTTCACAAATGTTTCACAATACACAGTCTTTCATAATATGCCACAATGAGGTCAATTCATCCATTAATAAGTCTTATGGGATTATCATAAAGTCTTACTCAAGTTATCTTCCCTTATAAATTCATTTTCTAGAGAAACTTCTCTTGACGTCCTTATCCAAACTTCATTCCTTAGGGTTGATCAAGTCCCTTAACCTAGTCAATTATGCTCACTTAAAATTCACTTGCAAGTATTATAAGTCTCTCAACTCTCTTGTTCTTCCTCTATATTCAAGATTTACTTAACTCCTATTTCACCCTAAATCAGCCAAACTTCCTAAAATCCGTGATCAAAACCATGGCTTCCCAAGGTCCACTACTAACATCAATTTCTCCCATTTTATGCATTAATTTCTTGATATCCTTTACTTAAGTTTTTGTTCACCAAGTTCATTTCAATCCCTTATAGTTTTGATCTAAAACCACGGCTTCAAATGAGTTAAATAACCCTTAAAACTCTCCATCTCACATTCCAACATTAACAATTATATTTTCAATTACATAGGCTTCATCTC
The DNA here is from genome assembly GCA_029884605.1 of Ormosia emarginata. Taxonomy (NCBI): domain Eukaryota; kingdom Viridiplantae; phylum Streptophyta; class Magnoliopsida; order Fabales; family Fabaceae; genus Ormosia; species Ormosia emarginata. Next base: position 3,065,042 of record JAQQTP010000056.1, on the reverse strand, counting down.
ACGCTTCTCTCGGTTCTGTCATAGCGCCTGAGCGCCATATCTGTAGCGCACGGGCGCTGGTGTAGCGCCTAGACACGACCACGAAGCGCCTGAGCGCTCACCGGGCCGCGTCACAGGGAAAACTTCCTGGGCACAGAGCGCCTAGGCGCTCTATGCACAGCGCCTGGGCGCTAGTGCATTAACAGGGGTTCTGCAGAATTCTTTTCTGCAGAGCCTTGGCACATTCATTATCTAAAATCCCCCATCAATTTTTCAACCATTCCAAAAATGAGATACATGATATATAATTACAAAATAGCAACATATGAGTTCATGATCATCAAGTCACACAATGTGCATCCATACATCCATACAAATTAAACAACAACATCATGGAAATAACCCAACATAACAAAGAGGAAAATCCAACATGGATTCTCTCATCAACAACAACACACAAGACATTTCCTTACTACCAAGATTGGTTGAAGAAGATTATCTCCCTCTTACTTAAATGAAGACAATCACAAGAATGCTTTCCCCTTTTTGCTCTTGATTTTCGTTTTCCCCTTCAAGAAAAACCCTAGGGTGAGAAATCCCCAATGTGTTCACTCCAATCATAGAAAAATGACTCCTTGGCCACATAGGTGACCAATAAAACGAAAATGGGAAGAAGATAGAAGAAAGTTAAAGACTTTACCTCAAAAGCTCCAAGCTTTAGCTTCAATGGTGAAAAATGGAGGAAGAAGAAGAAGAAGAACCAAGGAAGGCCACAAGGAATGTGGTCTTGGAATGATGGAAGAACCTAGATATGGAAGTGGTGAAGCAAGAAAATGAAAAGGGTGGATGGTGAGGGTGTACGGTGGTGAAGAGAAGTAGAGAAGAAGAGAAGACGGAAGAGAAGAGAAGGAGGAGAATGAGAAGAGAGAAAAGTGTTTTAGAAAATATGAGTATAATGGCAATTAAGTGAGAAGCAAATATGACTCCCCCAAGGAGTCATCTGCCGTAGAGAAAGAGTGAAGAGGGAAGAGAGAGAAAAGTGAAATGGGAGGAAGCTTCCTAGAAGTTTCCCCAAATAGGTTTTTGAATTAATTTAACTTTTATTTTGAAAATAAAGCTAAAGGGACATGATACAAGGTAAATTTCGAACAGTGTGATAAGATTTTTATTACATGTTAGTATTTATTAGATAATAGTTATAGTTGACCGAAGTCAGTATTAATTTATCTGATAGATAAATTCTTCGCAGTGTTTTATTATTACATCTGTTAAAATTTCTCAAAAAACGTGAAATCTTGTAAACTGTGTCCAGTCTCGGGTTTAGTAAGATCCCCCGTCGACGTTTCCATAGTTCAAGGTTCTCGGGAAAAAATATTTCATTTTTCCGGTTCGACTCAGTGCACACAAAACGAGAAATATATTAAAATATCCGTCGTTCCTGAAAAATTCTGAAAGAATTCACATAAATTACAAATATTAGAAAATGACTATTCGTAATAAAATTTTCCAACTTTGGAAGCGTTACAGTCGTTCTGCCAATTCTGTCCAATGTGTGCGCAGAACGAGGAATAATATTAAAATATTCTACGTTCTTAGGAAAATCCAGAAAAAATTCCTAAAAATCCCAAATATTGTAAAATGATCATTTATCCTGAAATTATAAATTTTCGGGATGTTACAGAAAAACCTGCTCATCTGGGAAGGTCTCTCAAATAGGAAGAGTGTCCACTACTTGTGGGATCCGGCTCAGATGATCTATCATCAAGTTCTCTACTCCACTCTTATCTCTGATCTCAATGTCAAACTCCTACACGAGCTGTTGGGAATCGCGGATTCATCACACAGTGAAAAAATAGAATTCTCACCGTAGGATCCATGCAAAAAAGTCATAATCTGAGTTTTAAAAAAATTATTTACCTCTTGAAGTGTGATCAAAACAAATGGCGTGAATCACCAACACTGTAATAGCGACGATGTCTCTACGGTATCCACATGAACAGACTCACGAACATCCAACGTCCGCAAAAGGTAGTTACGCCTCTCACACACAATGCTAGCTATGAAAAGAACATAAGAAACTTATCACTCTCTCACTCAGTGTTTCTGTCAAGTGCGGCCAGGGTTTCTAATGCATGCCTTGACAGCCCCTTAGCAGTGCTATTTATAATAGCTGATTGCCTTAAGTGAGTGAGAGCAGGAGCAAGGTAAGTCAGTGCAACCCTAGACTCATCTCATTATGAGTCGGCTCACAATTGAACCCAAGTCCAACTTGGATCCTAATTACTCCAATTTAATCTGCTCTATGTATGCGACCCTACAGGTTCTCATAACACTGGCAGTAATATAAAAAATCTAATTTTAATATTACAAGCAGTGAGGTATCTAGCAATATATCGTTGCCACCCTAGTAATGAGAATATCAGTGATTTGACATAACCTTTCCGTGACCAATGTTTCTGTATAGTTTAGTCCCTTTGTCCAAATATCTAGATTGAACACAAGACATGGAATGTGTCACCCTTATATAGTTCAATCCTTCATTTCCTGATGCCAGAGTAGACTTAATAACAACAAATGAGATCGATATCTCATATCAACTCATTTGAGTAAGGCTATGCATTTCATAGTCTCACTCAATCAGGGGGCTTGAAGATATCGCTCCCGTTATGTAGGAGGGACAAATCTCATCTAGATCATTCATATCCCTCTGCATGATTCGCGGTATGTCCAATAACTGACTTTATAATCACCTTGTTATATATGACGTTTGATGGCATTAAAACACACAACTTCTCATGTAGGAATCATAGTGATTTCAGGTCAAAGGACCACATACACCATTGTCACTGTGAGAATCGCTTATGACACTCACGTAACGATCCATGTAGCGTTCTCATGGCAGGTCTGTCCAGTACATTATTACTCTAATATGTACCCATATAAAGACTTGATATGTCATATCTATGACCCGTGAGATGTGCCCATCATTCTACGCACATGAGTTTGCTTGTCAACTCGTTAAGAAAGGATGTTGCCAACTACAAAGTTAGAGGCATCACACATCAGCTTAAAAGAAAGCTCCCAATTTGGTAAGAAGTTGGGTTCTTCTTCAATTGATCAAATGCCTTCTTGCAATGCTTATCAAATTCGAACTCTACTTCTTTTTTAAGAAGCCTAGACAATGAAAAGGTTATTTTGCTAAAGTCCCTCATGAAATGCCTATAGAACCCTACATGAGCAAGAAATGAATGCACTTCCCGCACACAAGTGGGGTAGGGTAAAAAGGTAATAACATCGATCTTTGCTCTATGTACTTCAATGTCTTTGCTAGAAACTATATGCCCTAAGACTACGCCTTGTTCTACCAAGAAATGACATTTCTCAAAATTAAGAACAAGATGTGTCCCAATGCACCTATTAACCACCCTAGCAAGGTTGTTTAAACATGCATCAAAAGAAGATCCATAAACTGTGAAGTCATCCATAAAAACTTCTATGTAGTGTTCTAACAAGTCAAAGAAAATGCTCACTACACATCGGTGAAATGTACCTTAGGCATTACAAAGCCCAAAAGGCACCCTCTTGTTGGTAAACATGCCAAATCAGCAAGTGAACGTTGTCTTCTCTTGGTCCTCTAGGGTTGTCTGAATCTAAAAGTATCTTAAAAATCCATCTAGAAAGCAATAGTGTGACTTACCAACCAACCTCTCCAACATTTGATCAATGAAGGAGTGGGGAAAGTGATCCTTCCTAATGGCTTTGTTGAGCTTCCTGTAATCCATATAGACTCTCTAACTATTCTATACTCTAGTGGGGACTAGCTCATTTTTCTCATTAATAACCACAGTCATCCTGGTCTTCTTGGGAACTACTTGCACTGGACTCACCCACTTGCTATCTGAAATTAGGTAAATGATGTCAAGCTATGATAGATACAAATTTGCTCACTTCTTTCTTTACCACATCCAAAATTAGAGGATTAAGCCTTCTTTGGGCTTGCCTTACTGGTTTGGCTTCCTCCTCTAATAAAATTCGATGCATGCGTGTGGAGGGGCTAATCCCAAGAATGTCTGGAAGCATCCATCTAATGGCTTTCTTGTGCTATCTCAAGATATGCAATAATTTATCTTCCTATTTAGGTTGCAAATTATTCGCTATTATCACTAATAGCTTCTCTTCTGCTTGATCACATACTTCAAATGTTCAAGTAAAGGTTTTAACTCAAGGGTAGGTGGTTGTTGCATTGAAGGTATCAACCCGGTTGAAGAAACCAATTCTGCTGATTTAAATGCAACATCACCTGCAATCTGTGTACATTCTTCTAAAACAGCATCATCATATCCCACATATGCAGAAATCCAAGAACATGCAGCACACATACTAGTCTTATCACAAACAGAAACATAATATCCAAAGCATCTAGAAAAATCAACACTATCCTGAAATCCCTCAATTTCAGAAAATTCAGCTAGCATATTAACATGCATATCATCAACAAGAAAATCAATGACATCTAATTGAAAAATAGAATGCTATTCTAAGGAGTATTTTATTGCATCAAAGATATTAAATTGAACTATGTTATCCCCAAATTCTATGGATAGGATACCAGCATGCACATCAATCTTAGTTTTTACAGCTTTTAAGAAAGGTCTACCTAAAATCAATAGGGGTTGACTAGATGAAAATTCATCTTCCATGTTTAGAACATAAAAATCTATTGGGAATATTAAATTATTTATCCTTACCAAAACATCCTCAACCACTCTTGTAGGATGAGTTGTGCTTCTATTTACTAGCTGGATGATAACTCTGGTTGACTTCAACTCTCTAATCTACAGATATTCATAAATTAATTTTGGCATCACATTAATTGAGATACCTAAATCTAACATTGCACGCGTAAACTTCTTTTTGCCTATTGTGCAAGGAATGGTGAATGTTCCAGGATCCTTGCATTTAGGAGGCATATTTGGTTAGATCAAGGCAGAAACATTTCTTCTCATGCTCACTTTCTCATTTCCTTTAAACCTCCTCTTGTGAGTGCACAATTCTTTCAAAAACTTTGCATACTTCAGAATATGCCTTATTTCTTCCAAGAGATGTATATTAACCTCTACCTTCCAAAAGGTCTCCATAATCTCCCTGTCCAATTCAGTTTCGGCTATCTTATTTGATTGAGTCATTTTGTTGGGAAAAGGAAGAAAAATGCTAATAGCAGATTTTTTTTGTAGATTTTTTTCATTAACTTCTGATTTTTCTTTGAATTATATACATGTTCTATATTCTGTTGTATTGAATCTTCAAAACTCATTAAAATTAAAACTTGGATCTGATTTTTTTGCACAATCCTGCTTCACAATCTCTAGTTGGATTTGGGTTGGACCACTTACTTTTTTGTCACTTCTCAAGGTTATGACACTCACATTGTCTCTTGGATTGTCAATTGTTTGGGAGGGTAATTGACCAGAACCTTGAGTCTTCAACTCATTGATGGAAGTTATAAGTTGACCAATTTGAGTCTCCAAGTTTTGAATGGTGGTCTCGGTTCTCTATTGAAACTGAAGGTTATTGGTTTCTAACTACTTCACCAAGTTTTCCAAGCTAGGTTCTGAATTTCTACTTTGCTGCATGGGATGTTTCACTAGTTGTTGAAACTATTGGTTACTCGGGCCTACTGCATTATATCTAGTCTACCACTTTTACTTTGAGATTGGCCAGAATTGTTGCCAAATCGCAGATTTGGATGATCTCTCCATTCAAGGTTATATGTGTTAGAATAAGGGGTATACTATGGCTATTGCTACTATGGTCCGTTAGGAAAGATGCCAGTCACTACTTCATTACTTTCTTGGAGTGTAGGATACTGGTTTGTTGGATGATCTGGCAAGGAACAGATTCCACAAAGTTTTGTTAGGGACTGAATTTGCTTTTGTCCTAATACTAGTTGCCTAACCAAGGAGGTCAACTCCTCTAATTTGTTCTCAATTCTCATTTAATCAGTATCAGAAACCCTTACTTTATTAACACCTCTGGTTGAGGTAATGACTCGTGTGCCAAATTGCTATGCATTTGCTGCCATGTTCGCTATTAAATATCTTGTTGTTGTAGGGGTTTTGTCCACTAAAGCTCCTCCAGAGGTAGCATATACCATTATTCTATCCAAGGGTAAAAGTCTCTTATAGAAATATTGGATTAACAATTGGTCACTAATCTGGTTATGAGGACAGCTCATGCACAACTTCTTGAATCTCTCTCAATACTAATGCAGAGTTTCTCTTGATATCTACCTTATGTCACATATATCCTTCCCAATGGCATCAACTCTCGAAGCATGGAAGAACTTCTCTAAGAACAGCCTTTTCATGTCATTGCAGCATGTTATGGCAGTTGGCTACAAGTAATATAGCCAATCCTTGGTTGCTCTATCTAATGAGAAAAGGAAGGCTCTAAATTTGATATATTCTTCGGGAATTCCCTGAGGCTTCATGGTCGAACAAATCACATAGAATACCTTCAAGTGCTTATGAGGGTCATTGATAATCACATATTTTATTCATTAAGAAACCCTTATGTTTAGTCATTTACACTCTCCATATTCTTAATTGATTGAGTTTGGTATGATTTTGTGAGTTTGAGCTCAAATTGGTCCTAATTGAATATTTCCAGCATTATTGAGATTTGACACTGTTTCTGTATTTTGGCCATAACTTGAGTTCCTAATATCTGATGAACATGAATTTTACCTTGTAGGAAAGCTAAGAGGAAGCTCTACAACTTTGATGAAGAGCTCGAAGTCTGATTCAGATGTCTAAGGGACCTAAGTTGACATGGAAGTCAGAATACGGGTTCTGTCAGTAGAATCCGAACAGTGTGCACTCAAAAAATCATATCTCAAGATGTAATAATGGAGATGGGCTGAAATTTTGACAGTGGATAGTCAAGATCCAAATAAACAACTTTCATGAAGAACACATTTTGAGAAAAAGAAGTCTAGTAGGTCATTTTGAGCTTGCAAGTCGGAACAGAGGTGCTGAAGTTGGGTTTGAGCAACCTACGGTATTTGGGACATATCTTGGGCTTAAGGAAGCCAAATTGGACGAACCAGCTATCCATTTTATATCCAAGACAAGGATCTACAACTTTCATGAAGAACACTTTTCGTGGTTCTGAAGTATAGTGGGTCGTTTTTGGCTTCCAAGTCAGACACGAAATTTTCGTCCTCAACCATCCACTCATCCATCCACTAATCCACTCATCCATCCACTAATCCACTCATCCACTAACTCACCCACTCATCCACTCATACACTAATCCAACCACTTAACCACTCCACCCACTCATCCACTCATCATCATCCACTCACCCATTCATGTCCATAATTTCCCACTCACCAAAAGTCCTTTGGCATTTTTCACTAATTCAACCACTCAACCATTCCACTCACTCATCCACTAAACCAACCCACTAATCCATCCACTCAAACACTCCACTCACTCACCCACTCATCCACCCACTTCCCTTTGTCATTTTGTTACCTTAGACTTCTATAAAAGGCACCATTTATCATGAACAAGATGGAATTCTCCTTCATTTCTCTCTAAGTTTCTTCTTGCTTCTTCATAGTTTCTCATAGTTTTGTATATTTTGATGCTCTCCTTCATGGTAATGGAGGGCTAAGCTACTTTGGGTCAATTTAGAACTCTTGAAGAGATTGTGGTTTGGATTCTTGAGACCTTGGTTATGCATTGTATTTGATTTGTAATTGAATTCCTCTTTCTTCTTCTTTCTTCTTTCTTCTTCTTGATCTTGAATGCATGAATGGTGATTCTATTTATGTTGATCTGATTGATCTTGGTTTAAGATTGAGATTTGTGATGAAACTTAGAACTGATTGATCTAAACTAATCACATAAATGAAGATTGAGATTTGTGATGAAACTTAGAACTGATTGATCTAAATTAATCACAGAATTGAAGAGGTTAGGTTACTGATTTGTACCTAAGTTAATTGAATTCTAAGTACTTGAAATTAACATAGATTTTCATGAATGGTGCGATTGCGGATTTGTGTTTATCATTTGTTAATTGAATTCTAGGCGATCGTCTAGTATGAATTCTGGATTTGATGCAGAGATCTCGGTTAGATCCAAATTAACAATTCAATTGTGCTTCAAGTGTTTTATGAAGGGTCTATGATTGAATCCACCCAATCTTGGATAGGTTTCTAAATTGACTACTCTTTAATTGTCATTTCTTCCGTTAATTTTGTTAAGTACGATATTAAACTATCAAACCCCCCTTTGCTAACTTTCACTTGATTTGATTAAATTACATCTACGATCCTTGAGGAGACGATCCGGTGTTGTCACTGTGCTACAAGCTTAGGTAATAACTTCGGTTATAATTTTGACTGAGTTCGGCGCTCGTCAAAATTTTGGCGCCGTTGAGGGGATTAGTAAGTGTAATCTTTTCATTTGAAGTGTTTTTACTAACTTTTGCTTTTTATTAATTTTTCTAACATTTTTAACCATTGTCTAGTGTATTTTGCTTATTTATTTGTTTTTGTGTGATGCATGACTAGGTCTGAGCCTGATAACTTGGTTGACTTTGATCCTGAGATTGATAGAACTTTGCATAGGTTGATTAGAGCTCGTAGGCTAAGTGCAAGAATTACTTCTGAATTTGATCTTAATATTGAGAGTGAACTTGAGATCTTGAATAATTCTGAAACTATGGCTGATAACATGCAAAATAGAACTCTTAAGGAACTTGCTGCTCCTGATATAACTAACCAATCTTTGTGTATTCAATACCCAGATCTTGATGCTGATTTTGAGTTAAAATCTGGATTGATACATTTGTTGCCCAAGTTTCACGGTTTTGCAGGTGAGGATCCCCATAAGCATCTAAAGGAGTTCCATGTGGTTTGTTCAACCATGAAGCCACATGGGATCTCAGAAGAGCACATCAAGCTGAGGGCATTTCCTTTCTCACTTGCTGATACAGCCAAGGATTGGTTATTTTATCTTTCACCAGGTTCAGTAACAAGTTGGACTGACATGAAGCGGTTGTTCTTAGAGAAATTTTTCCCTGCCTCTAGAGCTGCTTGCCATTAGAAAAGATATATGTGGCATAAGACAAATGACAGGGGAGACTTTGCATGAATATTGGGAAAGATTCAAGAAGCTGTGCTCGAGCTGTCCCCACCACCAAATCACCGATCAGCTCTTAATTCAATATTTCTATGAAGGCTTGCTACCAAATGACAGAAGCATGGTGGATGCTGCCTCTGGAGGAGCCTTAGTAGACAAGACCCCTGCAGCAGCGAGAGATTTGATAGCAAACATGGCAGCCAACACCCAACAATTTGGCACACGAATTATTACCTCAACCAGAGGAGTCAATGAAATTCAATCGTCTCATGTAGACCAACGAGAATGGAACACGACTTGATGAATTAACTTCTTTGGTGAGGCAGTTAGCAGTGGCACAACAAGCACCAATGCAGATTGCTGCAACTGTGTGTGGCATTTGCTCTTGTTCATCTCATCCTACTGATGCATGCCCTACACTTCATGATGGTGGTTCTATTATTCCGTAACAATGCGGTGTAGCAAAGGTTGGTATTTTTCCTGGTAGAGCCCAATATCGCATCACAAAGAAGAAATGTTCCGGATATGATCCATTTTCTAATACCTATAACCCTGGCCGGAGGGACCATCCCAACCCGAGATATGGAAATTCGGTCAACAACAACAACAAATTCTACCAACAAGAAGAACCACGGTTTAGATACCAAGCTACGGTGCCCTAGCAACAAGTACCAACCACTGCATTTAGGCAAGCACAACCTACTCCGCCACCCATACAAACAGCCCTCCAAATACTGTTCCAAAGCCAGCCACTCCAAATGAGCCACCTTTCGAAGACTTGATGAAACAAGCTTCAGCGAGAATATCAATGCCACCATCCGAATTTACAAACTCAAATCGGGCGGATGGCAACCACTCGAGTGAGTGAAAAGTCAAGGGTCGAACCAATTGCCTTCACAAACAAATCAACAACCCAAGAGGCAATGTAAGTGCCATTAGCTTGAGAAGTGGCAGAGAAGTTGACGGTCCTACTCCACCACAACCCGAACTACAAGTGCATCAACCAAAGGTGACCGAAACAAAAGAAAGTGGATAGCTCACCAAAAATCAGTGATACGTAAGAAATGTGCGAGAGAATTCAAATCGCTATTCCACTACCTTTTCCACACGTAGTCACACAATCCAAGCATACCGCGCAAAACAGAAATAGAAAGAGAAGTCATGGACACATTCGGAAGGTGGAAATCAATATTCCCCTCCTTGATGCAATCAAGCATGCATTCCCAAGTATGCCAAATTCCTCAAAGAGTTGTGTACTCACAAGAGAAGACTTAAGGGTACCGAGAAAATAAGCATGGGCGTAAATGTTTCGCAATGATTCTACCAAGCATGCCACAAAAATGCAAAGATCCTGGAACTTTCACAATTCCTTGCACGATAGGTAACTCCAAATTTGAACATGCAATGCTAGATTTGGGTGCTTCGATTAATGTCATGCCTATGTCAATTTATCAGTCCTTGAACATTGGCACTTTACAACCCACTGGTATAGTGATTCAATTGGCAAATAGGACCACCGCTTATCCTGCAGAGTACTAGAAGATGTGTTAGTTCGGGTGAATGATTTAATTTTTCCAGCGGACTTCTACGTCTTGGACATGGAAGATGAGTCTTCAGAAACCATGCTCCATTAATTCTAGGCAGACTGCATTCCTCAAGACCGCCAAGACCAAGATAGATGTGCATGTTGGCACCCTTTCTATGGAGTTTGGCGATGATTTGGTACAGTTTAACATTTTTGATGCCATGAGACATCCCCTAGAGGAGCATTCTCTTTTTCATATTGATGTGATTGAGATGCTGGTTGATGATGTTTATGCTGATTTATATGCTGAATTCCCTGATATTGCTGACTTTTTGGATTCTGTTTCTTGTGATACATGTGTTGCTTGTGATGTTGAGCCATGTGCTGCATGTGCTGAGATTAATGCGGTTATAAGTGGTGATGTAATCACGACTTGAATGGTACAACATGTGAAAATGAGAGTCGAAGTATGACGAATTTAGTGTGCTTGAGTTAGTTGTTTCAAATAGCTTGTCGCCTTCCATTGTACAACCTCCATCCTTAGAGTTGAAGACTTTGCCGGACCATCTTAAATATGCATATTTAGGAGATGGTGAGAAGTCGCGATGATTGTTGCTAAGAATCTTAACCTAAACAAGAAGAAAAATTGTCTGCAGTTTTGAGGCGTAATAAGCAAGCCATCGGATGGACACTTGCAGATCTTCCCGGTATTAGTCCCTCCACATGCATGCATAGGATTTTATTGGAAGAGGATACGAAACCAAGAAGGCAACCCCAAAGGAGACCGAACCCCTTGATTCTAGATGTGGTGAAGAAGGAAGTGACCAAGCTACTTCAAGTCGGCATTATTTATCCCATATCGACAAGAAATGGGTGAGCCCCGTGCGTGTTGTTCCCAAGAAATCTGGGGTCACGTAGTTGAGAATGAGAATAACGAACTTCTACCCACAAGAGTTCGTAATTGGTTGGCGGGTTTGCATTGATTATAGGCGGCTTAACCAGGCTACCGAAAAGATCATTTTCCGCTACCTTTCATTGATCGATGTTGGAGAGGCTAGTGGCAAGTCACATTATTGTTTTCTCGGATGGATATTCGTGTTATTTTCGATTCATATAGCCCCGTAAGACCAAGAGAAGACTACTTTCACTTGTCCATTTGGCACATTTGCATACGAGAGGATGCCGTTTGGTCTCGGCAATGCTCCGGCACCTTTCAAAGGTGTATGGTAAGTATCTTTTCTCGACTTTTTAGAGAATTGCATGGATGTGTTTATGGATGATTTTACTGTCTATGGTTCTTCCTTTGATGCATGCTTGGATAGTCCGCTCGTGTTTTACATAGATGCATTGAAACTAACCTTGTTCGATTTTTGAGAAATGTCATTTCATGGTAGAACAAGGTATAGTTTTAGGACATGTAATATCTAGCAAGGGTATCGAGGTAGATCCTGCAAAAATAAATGTTATTTCATGCTTATCTTACCCCACATGCGTGCGGGAGGTTCGCTTCTTTCCTTGGTCATGCGTTTCTATAGGCGGTTCATAAAAGATTTCAAAGAAAATTGCTCTTCCACTATCCAACTTGCTACAAAAAGAAGTGGAGTTCTATTTTGACCAAAAATGCAAGGATGCCTTCAATCACTTGAAGCAAGCATTGACCAAGACACCTATCATCCAGCCACCGATTGGACACTTCCATTTGAGCTCATGTGTGATGCCTCTAATTATGCTTTGGGAGCCGTTCTTGCACAAAGGGTCGGTAAAATATCTCATGTCATCTCTTATGCTTCAAGAACTTTGATCCTCGCACAAGTCAACTACACCACCACCGAAAAGGAACTTTTAGCAATTGTTTTTGCTTTAGACAAATTTCGATCATATTTGCTTGGTTCTAGAGTGGTTGTGTTTTCGATCATACACTCAAGTTTCTCCCGAAGAAGCTTGATGCAAAGCCTAGATTGATTAGGTGGATTTTGCTCCTCCAAGAGTTCGATATTGAAATCCGTGATAAAAGTGGAGCGGAGAATTTAGTGGCTGATCACCTAAGTCGTATTGAAAAGGAGGCAGATACTTTACCCATCCATGATGTCTTCCCTGATGAGCAGCTTTTCAAGCTGCAAGGTAACACTCCTTGGTTTGCTGATTTGATAAATTTCTTAGTTGCTGGTGTTTTCCCTGCACATTTTATTAGGGCTCAGATTGATAAATTGAAAAGTGAGTCAAAATATATGTGTGGGATGACCCTTATCTGTGGAAATTTTGTAGTGACCAAGTCATTAGGAGATGTGTGCCTGATAATGAATTCCATTCTATTCTTAGCTTTTGTCATACACTTGCATGTGGCGGTCATTTTGGTCCCCAAAGGACTGCTAGGAAAGTTTTGGAATCTGGATTATATTGGCCCACTCTATTTCATGATGCATATGTGTTTTGTAAATCTTGTGATCAATGCCAAAAAACAGAAACACTTCTCGAAGGAATGAGATGCCCCGTAAATCCTTATTGTTCTGTGAGATTTTTGATGTATGGGGTATTGATTTTATGGGACCCTTTCCTGTTTCTTTTGGTTTTGTTTACATTTTGCTAGTCAATTGATTATGTATCCAAGTGGGTGGAGGCGAAAGCTACTCGGACCGATGATTCCAAAGTTGTTGTGGATTTTGTTAGATCACGATTTTTCTCGCAGTTTGGAGTTCCAAAGGCCATCATCGGTGATCGTGGTTCACATTTTTTGTAATCGAAGCATGGAAGCTTTGATGAAAAAGTATGGGGTCTTGCACAGAGTTTCTACACCTTACCATCCCCAAACTAATGGGCAAGCCGAGATTTCCAACGGGAGATCAAGCACGATACTCCGTAAGACAGCTCAACCTAACAGAAAGGACTGGAGCAAGAGGCTTGAGGATGCTTTATGGGCTTACCGGACTTTTATAAGACACCAATCGGGATGTCTCCGTATCGGATTGTTTTTGAAAAGCCACCACCTACCGGTGGAAATTGAGCATCATGCATTTTGGGCGGTGAAAAGGTGCAACTTGAACCTAGATCAAGCGGTATGGAGAGGAAGCTGCAGTACTGAAAGAATTGGAGGAGATCCGCTTGGAGGCTTATAAAGTTCCAAACTTTATAAGGAGAAGACCAAAGCCTTCCATGATAAGTTGATTCTGAGGAAAACATTTGAGATTGGTCAAAAAGTTCTCCTCTATAACTCCCGCCTCCGATTCATGCCCGCGGCAAATTAAGGTCTAGATGGGATGGACCATTTATTGTTACTAAGGTTTTTCCTTCGTGTCAGTCGTTGTCGGATTAAAAGTGAGGTCACCGCCAAAGCTTTCATCGTAAATGGACACCGCCTCAAACAAGATTATCATGAACTTCCAGAGAATGCGAAGTGGAGGTGATGAACCTTCTCCATCCGCATTATGAATAAAAAAAAGAAAAAAAAAAAAAAAAAAAAAAAAAAAAAAAAAAAAAAAAGAAAAGAAAAAAAAAAAAAAAAATTGTATGCCCGACAATGAGGAAGGTAGTGCCATTCAATTTTGTCACTCGGAAGCAAGTGGAGGTCACTTTTTCTTCAACGACAACAACAAAAAAATCTTGCAAGATGGATTTTATTGACCCACTTTATTCAAGGTCTCATTACACCTTTTGCAAAAGTTGCGAAAATTGGTCAAAAAGGTTCTCGCTTTGAGATTATCATCCGCACCTACTCCTTGAAAATTTGAGATCGGTGGCGTGGTTCTTTTGTCATTTGTCAAACACGTGTATCCTCTCGGGGCCGAAGATATTGAGGATCCTAGGAATGGTAATGCGCTTAAAGTTAATGGACAAAGACTCAACCATTCCCGGAAAACCAAGTTCTTGAGTTCTTTGTGTTGCTTAGGTTAAGTGGCGGATACAACTCCGTGACTCTCAAGTCGGTTTATTTTTCGCTTTCCCAAAATAACTGAATCCTTCTTCTCCTTCAAAATGGATGTCATTCTTTCAAACCTCGAGAAAACATTTTCCTTCTCTTCCTCAAAATGCTCTGAGAAAAATCTACAAAGTTCGATGTGAAAGATTGAGACCGTTAATGCACAAAGGTATGCCGAAGATGTACGATGGATAATTGAAGCGAAGGTCCGATTAGCAGTGAGTCCTCAATTTCATTTGACTCATATATGCCCTGGTCTTGGAAGAAGTTCATATTCTAAAAGGAGAAGAGCAAAAAGGTTACAAGTCTGTCACATGACAAATGTGGACGATGGAATCTGTAACAAGCGATGTCGTACTTTGGGGGATGGTTTCCGCAAATAGAGAAGATAAAAGTTTCTTCATTAAGAATGGATCGAGTAAGGAGTCATTAGATGATATCTTATTGACTCTTGAGACGCATTCTTGTGGATTGGTGCATCGTGAAATTCTTAAATTGTGGAATCTCTTCAAGGATGAAGAACAACGCTACGATCTTGGGAATCGACTCTAAAAGACTTCGTTTGCCAATTTATAAGAAAATTGGATGGGAAGCTTATCCTCGACTCATAGAAGATGTTTAAGCCAAGTTATTGGACGTTAAACCGTAGGCAGATGTGAGCCATATCCACAAACAATCTGTACATATCATCATCTTTTTTCTTCTTCATGTCATCTCTAAAAAAAAAAAAAAAAAAAAAAAAAAAAAAAAAAAAAAATAAAAAAAAAAATGTATACTTCTTAGGGTTGGCTTTGGTAACACACACCGTGAATGGGGAAATGCATGCATCTGATCCAGCCTTCTTAATTGAAAAACAAAGAAGGTAGATTGTATTCCACATGTGAGGCAAATGGCCAATCAGTATTATGGCCACTTGTCCCTTTTGGGAGCCCTATGTTACGCTGGTCTTGAATGGATCGAATACTGGTCAATAATGCTTTGGCACAAAGCCGAAAGAGCAGACTACCTCCATCCCAATCTTAAGTAAGTATACACTCATCTTTCATCAAGTTTTTTTTTCTAACAATTTCAAAAACAAAAAACAAAAAGACGTGATGTCTCTCGCACTCATGACGCCAAGCAAAGATAAAGATACGCCATGGAAACTGTACATACAGGTATGTCATCATTTTCTATTTCTTTTATCTTGGTATCATTTTGTTGTATTTTGATTTTTGTACAGACGATCCTTGAGCAGGGTCCTTCAGGGGTTTCTAGACTTCTTTACCTTGATGGTTTTCTTGAAGTCAAAAAAAAAAAAAAAAAAAAAAAAAAAAAAAAAGATTCTGTGTTTCTTAATTTCAACCTTTTCTCGACAACATCCAACCTACCCTTATAGGTGCAATTATTCCCTTTCCATTCTTTTTCTTATTTAAACACTCCATTTTCCTTAAACTCGAGACACTCAAAGGGAGGAAAAGTATAGAATGGGGCTTCTATTCGTAACCTCAAAAATGTCTCGTGTTTTTGTGTGGGTCGAGTTATGGGAAGGGATTAGAGTTTGTAAATGCAGCTAGCACTCTTGGTCGATCACTTGCTGCGAGGAATATTCATTTTGTATATGGGGAGGTTGCCGTGGGTTAATGGGGGCTATATCACTTGCTCGCATATGTAAGAGACAAAGTTTTAGGTGTCATTCCCGAACCTTTAGCTCAACCGTAACATCAATGGAAAGACAATTGGAGAGGAACTTAAAGTATCATCAATGCATGAACGCATGAAGATAATGCTTGAAAACTCGATGCATTCATTGCCTTACCAGGTGGTTTTGGTACTTTGGAAGAGATTTTTCAAATTGTCTCTTGGTGAACGAATCGAACATCCACCATAAACCCATTGGTTTGTTGAATGTTAATAATTTCTTTGATCTTTTGTTATTTTTTCTTGACAAAGTCATGGAAATGTAAATTTATCACTCCTTCGACAAGACAACTTCTTATCTCTCGCCTCCACTATTGATGAGCTCATTGATAAATTAGAAGCTTTTGAGTATGTACCGATAAGGTATTAGCTCGAATAGATTGGTCAACAGGAAGCAAATGAAGGAAGTAACAAGAAACAAAAACCCGATCCGACACTTTCTCTTTAATGGGTTTGATTTTATTAAAAAAAAAAAAAAATTGTTGTTTTGTTTGGAAAGTATGATATGATTGTCATGGACTTATTAAACTAATTAGTGATGGCGAGTAAGGAGTAATTTTACTCTTGAGACGCATCTTAATTGGTGGCAGAGTAAGGAGTTTTTTTTTTGTAGTAATTAATTAGTATTGACTTGTGGAAGTACTAACGTTTTCTTGTTTGATTTCTTTTCGTGTCCGATGCGTTGAATCGATAAGTGCTTTCTTTTCTCGCTTAGCGTTGATTCACTCCTCATCGTGTTGTGTTGCTCTTTTTCTTTCCGTTTTATTTATCACTTTCACATTGAGGACAATGTCTATATTAAGTGTGGGGAGAGATTTTAGCAAGTTTCTTTTTGTTAAAAAAAAAAAAAAGGGTTCATTGCATGATTGAATAACTTTTCTCCCTTCTTGAACCGATATGCTTGGAGATGGATGATTGAATTGATGAATTGAGTTTGATGGATGCATACCTTGTGAGATTTTGAGCCTAATGGATGGATTTAACATTTATGCCATTCTCTTCTTTCTTGTGTGATTTTCACTCATGTTAATGACCACTCTAGAACTTGCTTTGATTCTTTTTGAGGCTACATTTCACTTGCATGCATGAACGTGATTGAGGCCCTCTTTCTTAATTAGCTAGTTTAACCAAATAGCCAACCTTGTTTTCAATATGATATCAAGCACTCTTTTGACTTCTTGAAAATTCTCTGATTCTTGCCAACCTTGTATGTTTTCCTTTGCTTAACCCCTTTGAGCTTATTTGACCATTCCTTGTTTCTAGCTCATTATGTGCCTTAAATGAGAAATCGTGTTCTTACTTTACCTTAGGGAATAAAAGAACATTAGCTTGGTTAATGGATGAGTTTTTGAACAAGTGTGGGGGTGTGTGTACAAAATGGTTGTTGAAAAAGAAAAGAGTGCCCAAAAAAAAAAAAAATGTATGTATATAGTTATGTTCATATATATAAAAAAAAAAAAAAAAAAAAAAAAAAAAAGAAAAAAAAAAAAGAAAGAAAAAAAAGAAACAAAAAACCAAGTGTTTAAAAAAAGAAAAGGATTGGGAAATGAATATGTAAAGGGATATACACTAGAGTTGGGATGAACTTTTATGCTTGTTATTTGAACTCACTCTCATTTGCTTTTATTCTCTTTGGTATTTATCTTCTCATATCCATTTTATCCTCTCCTCGTTACCTTGACCTCACTACAACCTTGAATAAAGTCCTCATGATTTGTGTGTGCATGTGTTTTGAGTAGTGGAGAAGTAGAAGATAAGCAAGCTTATGGTAGTGCAATTTTCATGGGTTGAATTGAGTGAAATACCTACCTTTAAACACTTGAGAGATTGAGAGGGAATCTTGTGAAGATCTATCATTCTCGATTCATGTTGAAGATACCTTGCTTGTTGGTTTGAGATGTGGAGAATTGTTAACTCATGAATGTTTTGATCCTTGAACCTTTGGTTGTTCTTCTTGATTGTAAAATTTTGGTCTTGAGTTTTGCCCAGAGTGCAAAAAAGCTAAGTGTGGGGGAATTTGATAATCACATATTTTATTCATTAAGAAACCCTTATGTTTAGTCATTTACACTCTCCATATTCTTAATTGATTGAGTTTGGTATGATTTTGTGAGTTTGAGCTCAAATTGGTCCTAATTGAATATTTCCAGCATTATTGAGATTTGACACTATTTCTGTATTTTGGCCATAACTTGAGTTCCTAATATCTGATGAACATGAATTTTACCTTGTAGGAAAGCTAAGAGGAAGCTCTACAACTTTGATGAAGAGCTCGAAGTCTAATTCAGATGTCTGTCATCACCTGCAAGTCTTTAGAACTTTGGCAGCAAGTGATCAATCTAGATTTCAATTCAAAATCAGTATTTAAATCAGGATATTGAATGCACAAAGGCTGATAATTCACATCAAGTGTTGTTAGTTCCTTAAGAGTCCTATTATGCATATTATCAACCATGTTTGCAGTGTTATTTATATTCTCAGGTTCAGTTTCAATATTATCAACCTTAGTTACAGTGTTACTTATATTCTCAAGTTCAATTTCAATTTCAATGTCACTTTCAATTTCAAATTCAATGTCACTTTCAATTTCAAAAAGTATCCTTTCACTATGCCTACGAGCTCTATTAAGTGTACGCAATGTCTTTTCAATATCAGGATCAATGTCAAGCAAATGATTACTAGAAGACCTAGTTATACAACATGCAAAACTGCTGAAACACAATATATGTAAAATGGACTACTCAATACTTAAATTCTACCAAAATAACACTAGTTACCCTATCTACACAAATTTAAAAATTATAGGACCATCATGTAACGTCCTCCCTAGCCTATTAACCTTAAAGATTATTATAGTAGCATATAAATACACCTATATGAGTTACCTGTTAATTTTGGTAATTTCCTGAGGTAGTTTAGGTATAATGTTATAACAATGGACATGAAAAATAACTCATATTAGCACAAAATTTAGCACAAATTGCCTAGATGATGGAAATAAATATGAAAAATTTATGTCTAGGTTACAAATAATTAGAATTAGTTGTGGTAATTTTTTGGAAACTAAATGAGTTCATTTTCCATTTTTAATAAAATAGAATGAGTGTTTAAATGTCAAATTTAATAGGATAGTAGCTTGGAAAATCATGAGATTTTGTGGAAATGTAAAATAAAGGATGAAGATTATTTTGGGAATAATTACAAGTTAAGGTAGATACATGTAAGCATATAAGTTTAATTCCTTAGGTTTATTTTAACTTAAGGAAGATTAATAGAGTTTTGTGACTGTCAATGTTATGTGTAAATAATTATTAAATAATGAGTATAGGAACAGAATAAAGTCCTAGAATTTCCTATGACATATAAGGAAGTTAGAAAACTCATTAGTAGAAGATCAAAATATCCCTAAGAGACAAATTTCTTCCACTTAGCCATGACAACTCATTACCCTTTTATTCTTATCTTCCTTCTGTTTTTCCATCGCCTCACACTCTCACAATTTCACTTTCTCACATTTCTCTCCACTCACACACGTAGAATAGCAGCATAAAAAAGGAGATTAGAGAGAAAAAAGAAAGAAAAGAGGAAGACCACTAATAACAAGGAAACAAAGGAGGAACAAAGAAGAGGAAAGAAATACCATCTTTGAGGGAGCTTAGGTAAGGGTTTTGTGTATCTCTACCATAATCATATCTCTTCCTGTTTTTCTCAAATCTTGTATGAATAGATTGATTTGAGAATATCCTTGTGAATTTTATGTAGTATTGATAGCATATATCTACGAACAATTCTTGCACATAAGGTTATATGTATATCTTCAAGGATTTGAGATTGATGATATAAGGAAAATTATGGATTGATCCTTATAGTTAGACCATGTGAGTTTTGGTTTGCAAAAATATATTTAGACATGATGATAACTTGATTATATATGAAATGAGATGTATGCTTGTGAGATTGTCATATTTGAGAGTTGATTATGCTATGGAAATGCACTTGATAATCAATTATCAAGATGTGAGAATCGAATATCAATTTCCAGAAAGACATATTTGTGGGTGATAATCGATTATCAAGTGGTGATAATCGATTATCAAGTGGTGATAATCGATTATCAATTTCTAGAATGCCATGTTTGTGAGTGGTAATCGATTATCCAGAGATGCTAATCGATTATCAACTTCTAAAATGCTATGTTTGTGGGTGATAACCGATTATCTAGAGGTGCTAATTGATTATCAACTTACAAAATGCTAATACCAGCATGAGGTAATCAATTATCTAGAGGTGCTAGTCGATTATCAATTTACAATGTTACTACTGGATAGTAATAATTGATGAACAGAGTATAATAATCAATTATCAGTCACTCTGGTAATCAATTATCAGTCTCCCCTTTTTTTAGTAAACAAAATTCTATACTATATAATGTGAAGAGGTTTGATTAAGTTCACTAAGTGAAGTGACTTATATTATGAGTGTGCACTTGATAAACTAGTGAAATGATGATATTGTGCACTAAATATATCTATGTGCTGAGATAAATTAAGATGTATACTTGTTATGCTTATGAGGTGTGCTAGAAAATGAATTGCTCCTTTAAATTGAGATATACAAGTCTATCATGTTTTTAACGGGTGTTACATTTCTCCCCTCCTTCTTGAAAATTTTGTCCCTAAAATTTAGTTTGCCTATAGTAAGAAGTCCTAAACAACTTACACATAAAATAGGCACAACCAAATCTCAAAAACAAAATTACTTAGCAAGCACAACCATGTACTCACCTTTTCCTAAACCCAGAGATGGTATTGTCTCCTCCGCTTGCAATCGATAAACTCTTCCCACAGCAACAGACAGGTCTGCTATCCGTCCTTGCCTCTGACTTTGACTTTTTCTTCTGAGGACAGCTCTTGGCATAGTGTCCTAACTTGCCATACTTATAACAGATTATCTGGTCACTTAAGCATGGTTTGTTCCCGTGGTACCTACCACACTTATCACATCTTTGATCATGATCATCTATCCTAACTTGCCTCTCTGTGTTCTGCTGATCTCTGGAACTTGGGACATTCCTTTTGGACCTTTCATCTATTCTCTTCCTCTTGTAATGATCTATGATTGATGCTCTGGTTGTGCCCTCAAACTAAGAGGTTTCACCACTTTACACTTGTTGACGAGAGTGGGGAAATCACGAATCTCCAAAGGTGTTATAAACATCTTCATATTATCTTTCAAACTCGTTTCGAATTTCACATACTTCCAGTTATCATTTGGATTATAACAAAGGGTCGAAGAAAACCTGGACAATTCCTTAAATCTCGCCACATATTTCCTTGTTATAACTATAAAAACTCCATTTCTTTTGCTTCTTGCATGTTTTGCAAAAAATACTTTTCCAAAAAAAGCAGTCCTAAAGACTTCCTATGTGATCGAGGTTCTTGCAGTTTCCATCATCCTCTTTGCACCTTTCCACCAGTGCTCAGCCTCTCCCTTTAACATGTACGCAGCAAAAATCAGTTTATGCTCATCAACACATCTCATGGCAACAAAAATCTTTTCCAACTCTGACAACCACCCCTCAGCCCGTGCTAGATCATACTCCCCTCTGAACGGTGGCGAACTAGTCTTCTGAAACTTTGAGAGGTCATGAAAACCTTGATTGTCAATCACAGCTACATTCTCCCTTTGCTGACGAGGAGAATTCGCCGCCCATATCTCTTCCCACATCCTTGCGTTCGCAGCCGCCTGCTCCCTCATGGCATTAGCATTAATGGTTGCCTGGTCCCTTAATGCATTAGCCATCATCCCTACCATTTCTGGCATTCCTGGTGCATCATCAACAGAAGCTCCCCTATTTCTCTTGATTCGCCTTGGTGAAGCCATAATTTTCTGTACACACAGAACAATACATATTAAGTTAGCTACTCTCAATATCATGTAACTGTGCCTCAGTAACTATAGAAATCTAACCCAAGGTCGTCATGCATTTCTATTCACACATCTCTAAAGAGACAAAAAAAAATGCATAACTAAAATAAATATCTAATATGCTCAAAGCATAGTCATTCCATACCCCGGCTCAACAAGATGAACTACTCTGATACCATAATGTAACATCCTAAAATTGATGTCTCGATATATCTTACACATACAAGGCTAATCAATATTGGCTATGTCACTTCTAACCTTAAACCACAATTCTAATTCATAAAAAAAATCATGCAAACTTTTGTAAAGAGCCACGATACACTAAAAGTTATATATACATCATTGCCTCAGAATGGCATATTATAATACATAAGCTTTTACACACTAGATTAAGTCTAATAAATACAAACTTTAATTCAAAACTTAACATAACAATACTATACTAGTCTTCCCATCACTTTTCCTCTCTTTTAGAAGAACTCACACATGGATTTACAAGGCATTACAATCGGGGTGAGCAATCACATCTCAATAGAAGTATTCCAAAACTAGTAACTTAAACATTCATAAATATTACACATTTATAGAAAATAACACTTCAATCACAGAAGCACCTAACACTTCCCTCTCAGAAGTACGCAACCGCTCATACAGTTGCATGTCATGAAGTTTTAATGAATGATGACAATTGCCCATACAATTACCATGTTATGCCAAGTTATGTTTAGTGAATATGCCTATGCAATAACCTAAAGATGGAATGAATAATTTCTGATACCAAGTCCATCGTAATGTTATGAATGCATGTATCCTGAATAAGGATATAGAAATCCCATCAATAACCTTGGACAAGCACTGGAAATCCATCCAGAAAGTAACTATTCAAGTAGTGAAATCCATCATCTACTCGAGCTTAATTAACCAATAAGGAAATTCATCCTCTTTACCATAAGGAAATTTATCCCTAGGATCACAATACACAAAACATGTATAAACATATATGTATCCATGCTTAATTATTTCTTATAATTAACATAACAAACCATTCTTGATTTATAACATTCCCACTTCACAAAATACTCCTAACAAAGTCTCAATACTCATAAAGAAGCATCAAAGAAGGAACCCCACCTTTTCTAGGCTTCATTGCAACACATTTCAGCTTTTCACCATGTCTGGAAGCCACGCCTAGGCACCAACCTTACACGCCTAGGTGTGAAGGTGGCAGGGCAACAACCCTGTAACTCCCAGGAAACCACACCTAAGCGTGGTTCTGTCACGCCTACGCATAACCCTGCAACAGAGAATTCTGCAGAATTCTGCCACTGTTCCATTAAGGAACAACAGCTTCTCACCATCCAAAACACCAAACTAAGTGGTTTCCAACACCCCACAAGGTCCAAAAACATGTTATAACTCACATACAACTTAACTTACTCCAAAATGGATCATTGAATCATTCATCATCCTAAAAACCTAAAACCCCTCTCTTAGCTCAAGTGAGGTTATGAGTGTTTAAGAGATGAAGAATCCATCACCAAGTATACAATAAATCACTAACAAGTCATCCTCAAGTTCTACAACAAGAATCAATGCAAGAACACCAAAAACAACTCAAAACCTAAAACACTACATCAAGCCAAACTCATGAATAAGATGAAAAGAATAGGAAAATGAGCAAGTCAAGGTTTTTCTTTTACCTCTAATGGCCAGAAACAAAATCACTTACCAGCTCCTCTCCACCACTAACCTCTTCCTTCGCTTTAGTTGTTGTTGCTTCCCTTTGGTCTTCTCTCTTTGCTTTCCCTTTGGCTCTTCATTTTCCCTTGCCTTTTCCTACTTTTTAGCCATTAAAAGGGGTGAGAAATGAGAGAAATATCTCATTTTGCAGCCTCAACTAGATAAGGTAGTAAGGAAGAAAATGTGAAAGGCTTGGTCACTCAAGTGACCAAGCTGTAATCTCCTGATCTGCTAAGAATGCTTGGATTCCACCAAATCCAATTTTCTCACTTCCAACATGTTACAAATAAATCCTAAGATTCATGAAAAGTTTGTTTTCATCATTTTCATATTTTTTCATATCTGCTGGAGTCAATCCTACATTTAAACACACAACCAGTATGCTTAAAAATGTCAAACTAACTCCGATTAACCTCAAAATTTAACTGTAGCACAAAACACACTTTTGTGACCTAGAAATAAAATCTCCACTTGTATTTCCATTAAATAAGCACTTTAAGCCCTTTTTGGAGCTAAAAACTGCTATTTTTCCACACATAGTGTTATAGCAAAGTGCCTAAACGTGCTCAGAAAGTCACAAAACTTAACAGACATGATAATTAAATATTAAGCTACCTCTGTAACCATATACAAGTCTCTCATATTTTTCATGAGTGTTACAATTTTGCCTTTAACCACCTTTCTATATGATATTTATAATATTAATTTAATTGTGCAAAGCAGCTGAAGTTATTATGATGACAGTTTATATGTTAGAACTACTGAGAGTTTCTAGAATTCTCACCCCTTTATATCTTTTTTCCATGATAATTCCATCACGGGATCCACTTATGGAGTAGAATAGAAAATGCTGATGTAGTATAGGATTATCTACCATTTTTTACCATTGCTTGTTTTTATCACTATGCAGTGGCTTATATATAGTTTATATGTACATATGCCTATACAGGCTTAGTTTGTATCACTTGAACACTAATGTACTAGTTTGTATGGAATATTATTGACAATATGGCTTGTATAAGTCAAGTATATAATCAAGTATTTCATATGTATATTTATACTTGGAAATATTATCTTTCCCTCACAACGCTCAAATATGTAATAGAAATAGTTTAGCTGTGATGTGCCTAAACCTAGTTACTTTTGTGTAATCCAAATATACTTATAGTATTAGTTTTGGAACGTTACACATCATAGGGTGAAAACTACTCAAAATGGTATAAAAAAATGTAATAAAAAATCTTCAAAAATTAGAAAAGTGATCTAAACGATGGAATTTAGAAAATATAGGATAGACCTCTCTGCAAAGCAATGAGCCTTATAGAAAACACCATTTTGCTTGAACTAACCAATTTTCAGACTAATCTTAGCTTCTATGCCCATACAAAATCCCACTTGGAGGCCAAAAGTGAGTTGGAAACTACCTGAAACAAAGAAAATAGGCGTTAGTGAAGGGTTAGTAGCTAATTACACTCCTAATATGATTGATTAAACTTAGATTGATCCCCGGCAACAACGCCAAAATTTGATAGCTACTAAGACTATCAAATTATATCAATTGATAAGCTGATTCACCAAATTACTTGTAGTATAAGACACAACTTGGTCGAGCTCTTGGATTACTTTAATTAAGCAATCAGATAAAGAAGTTAACAGGGGGTGAAATTGTAGAATTAATTAAACAAAAGCAATTAAAAATTATAAATTGAATTAAGTAAACAACTAATCCAAGGAAATCAACTAATCTTGAATTTAATCCATCATTGATCACTAGGAATCCATTCAATTGCTAATCAGATTCTTGGTCTTAAATCATATCAAGAAGTCTTAAGATGATCCATGAATTCTCTACTAGATAAGCATTCAGAATTTAATTAATCAAGGTTAAATGAATTAAGCACTCATCTAATCCTAAATTAACCTAAAACCCAGAATTCAATCAAGCTTAACAATCAATCAAATACCTTTGATGCATTGTTTAGTCTCTATAATCCTCATTAAACATGTGGTAAATATGCAATTATCATATCAACATCCAAATCAAATTAAGCAATTCAATCCAGATTTAACAAAATCTAAAGAGGTAAAAGAAAAACTTGATTAACAACTAAAAGAGAAACTTGACTAACAATTAAATGTACAATAAAAACAAGATCTTAGAATTAAATATCAAGATTGTCAATCCCTAGGATTGATTAAAAAGGGTTTAGCCCTCCAAGGATGAGAGGCAAGAGAAACATTAAAGAAAGAAACTTAGAGAGAAGGGAGAGGAAAAAAGATGAAGAGAAAAAGTGCAAGCAAGAACGATTAAGAAAAAATTAGGGTTAGTTCATGGTTGTTGTTGCTACTTAAATAACTATCACTAACATTAAAAATATAAGTTTTTCCTTTGCTTAGGGTTAATCCTTTTCCTCTTAGCATTAATTGGACATCTTATTTTCCTAATTTGGGCTTGGGATGAGAGAATTATGTCCAAAATATTCTTAACAGCTCTCTAGACCTGTCAACTGACTTTAAAGGGCAAAGACACCACCAAAATATAACAATTTTGATAAGTGATCTTCATAAGAGTTAAATATTTGTGTCTCAGATTTCCAATGGCACTGATCTCAGCTCCATATGACTCGTATAACCTAAATTATAGCCCAATCTTTGCATATCGTCTAGGTTCCAGATATCTGATTCAGCCTTCAAAATCGTCATCCAAGTTGTAGAGCTTTCTCCCAGATTTCTTAGAAGATAAAATTATTAATTTTTAGATATCTAGAACTCAAGTTATGTCCAAAATGCAAAAATAGTGTAAAATTTTGAATAATGCTAAAAAATACAATTAATCCCAATTTGAATCTAAACTTATAAAATATGGCCAAGATCAATAAATTAAACACATAAGAGGTCTAAGAGACTAAATATGAGGGTTAACTAATATATGAAAATTATGTTTATTAGATAACGGAACCCAATTCACCGATCAAAAGTTAAAGGATCTCCTAGTCGGTCTCTAGATCAAACAACATTTCACCTCGATGAAACACCCAAATACCAACGAGCAAGGTGAAGTCACCAACTAGGTCATACTTCGTGGAATCAAAAAGAGACTCAATGAAGCTAAAGGAAATTTAGTGGAGCAGCTCGATTATGTCCTATAAGCATATCGAACCACACCACACTCCTCAATAGGAGAAACACCCTTCAAATCGACTTATGGTTGTGAGGCTTTGATCCTGGTGGAAATAGGAGAACTGAGCTGGAGAAGGCAGAACTTTTCAGAAATGGCCAACCCGGACCTCATCCATCATAACCTAGACCTGTTAGAGGAACAACATCGTATTGCCCATATCCGTGAAACTGCTACTAAACAAAGGATTGCAGCCTGGGACAATCCCAAAATGATACTTCGAAGGTTTGTTCATGGTGACCTCGTTCTATGTAGAGCGGATATCGGAGGAAAAAATACGAAAGACGAAAAACGAGCTCCTAATTAGGAAGGACCATACAGGATCACGTCCAAAATGAACACAAGGGCCTATACTTTGGAAACACTCTCTGGAAAAACCATCAAGAATTATTAGGATGCTGATAAACTCAAAAAATACTATAGTTGAATGTTTTTAATTCCTATTTTCATCATGTAAAGGACGAAATCCAACATGAATAAATTAATGATTATCTTTTCAATATTTGGTTTTTCTATACAATTACGACATTTTGCAACCCACAAGGTTATTACACCTTGGACAGGTCCAAGGAATACAAGGCCCAATTAGACCAGATATTTCGATGCATAAATGAAGGTCAAAATGGGGAATATACTTAAACTATTTATGAGTTCAAGAAAGGAATTCGAAGATTTTAACTCATACCCTAATGAGCATGACCTTAACCTATAACCTTAAAAGTTTAAAGAGGTTAAGAGTATCTGACCGTAGCCCGGGTTAAGGTGGTAGCATTTGCCATGGTCCAAAAATGATACCACACTAAGAGGCTTCTGTGTCAAAATCACATTTCACAGTTTCACACTTAGAAATTTGACTAAGTGTCAACAAAAGTGGAGAAACATGATTGATGTATCAATTGAGCAGACCTCAGAAAAAGAAAAACATCAAGATTGAGCATTAGACCCATCTCGGTTGAAAAAATGTGAGAATTTGCTAAGTGTTAAAGAAAACCACCAAGTTCGAGCATTAGGTCTATCTCGGTTATAAAAGAGAAGGCAATATGAATATGCAAAAAAATATTCTAAGTGTAAATAATGCTCGAAGCCCAGGACTTGTTCATTTATAGATAAAATAAAATCCCACGCAGGGGGCAAAATAAAATGATAGAATGAAGATCAAACATCTAGGGTAGGCTCTTCTTGATTGATGACTACTACCTTGGCCTCCACTGCTAGGTCATCCTTTGGACTCTCTTCCCCTTCTTCCTCACCATCATCCGCAGTCGTAGGAACCGAATTCAATTGAGTGGCCTTGGGGATGGAGTCCGCAATGCAACTATCATGGACCACCTTCCTCAAACTAGTTCCTCCCACGAAGAGGTCTGGATTCAACAGGCATAGTTGAGAGAGAGCGTTTGAAAAAGATTCATCCACCAAATTGGCCCATTCATCTTCGGTGTATAAAATATAGTCTTTAAGCTTAGCCTCGGATAGTCTGAGAAACTCATTCTTAGTCCGAAGAGTGGTCAGGGTGGATTCAGCGTAAGTCATGTGATCCTTCAAATTGATTTCTCAAGCAACCACCTAGGCAAGCTGTCCTGAGTCCGTGCTATGAAGCACGGACACGCCAATTATGAGGCGTGTCCGAGTGTCGGACATGTGTCCGTCTCAGACACATGGAAACACCTGTACGACACATGTGTCATGTGTGTCCAAATGTGTCCGATTAAAAAAGATTATTTTTTCAGTTTGGACACATCTTGGACACGCTCGAACACTTATCGGATACGCTCGGACACTTCTCGGATACGCTTGGACACGATCCATTAATATTTAGTAAGCATGTAACTCACTCAAGCTCAGATGACTGACGTCCCAAGCCACTATTTTTACATACTAGTATTTTAAGTTTTATCTTTTTACACGTCACTATTAGACTTTTAAATTTTATCTTTTCATACAGCACTATTTTCATCTGCTCCTTCTACCTCTGCTCGTACTAAGTCATTCACTTCATTGTCACCGAAGGTTGCCTCATACCAATATTCCCTCTAGTCATTTTTTTATGCACATGTACTTATATATGATTAGTTCTATTAGGAGAAGTTAGTTTAAGAAATTTTTTAGATTATGTCAATAGAAATTATGTTTCATATTTTTTAGGAGGGGCTTACTAAGTAGTAAATATTGGCATATATGATATATATTAAAATATTATAAATCTTCAAGCTTATAGAAATGATATTAATGAATTATGAAATTTTTTTTCTTAAATTTTGAAATTATATATAATATATATATATATATATATATATATATATATATATGTCGTGTCCGTGTCCTACAATTTTTGAAGTTGGTGTGTCCCCGTATTCGTGTCCGTGTCGTGTGTCCGTGTCCGTGTCCGTATCTGTGCTTCATAGTATATTAGTTAACCTTCTTATTTAGTCTCTTAGACCAGGCCTTGGCCACATTTTATAAGTTTGGGTTCAAATTGGATTTAATTGTATTTTTTTAACATTATTGAGAATTTTATACTATTTTTGTATTTTGGGCATAACTTGAGTTTTAGACATCTAAAAAATATGATTTTTACCTTGTAGCAAAATCGAGAGAAAGCACTATAACTTTGATGAGATCTTGAAGGCTGAATTGGATGTCTAGCAGGTTAGATTAGGCCTAGATTTCAGAATAGAGATGTTGTTGTTGGAACCTGAACAACTAGCAAGGATTGGACCATAATTTGGGTTTTAGGAGTCATATAGAGCTGAAACTGGTGCCATTGGAAATCGGAGACATGGATCTTCAACTCTTATGAGAACACTTATCAAAACTATGACGTTTTGATAGTGTTATCACCCTCTAAAGTTAGATGACAGGTCTAGAGAGCTGTTAAGAATGTTTTGAGCATAACTCTCTCATCCTAAGCCCAAATTATGCAAATTAGGTGTCCAATTAAACTAAGAGGAAGAGGATTAAGCCTAAGCTAAAGGCAAATTTGGATTTTTAATTTTAATGATAGTTATTTAAGCATCAGCAGTAAACCAGAACAAAACCCTAATTTTTTCTTAGTCATTCTTGCTTGCACTTTCTCTCTTCATCTCTCTTCCTCTCCCTTCTCTCTAGGTTTCTTCTTTTCTATTTTTATTCCCTTTCATCCATGGAGAGATAGACCATTTTTAATCAATCTTAGGGATTGACAATCTTGATGTTTAATTTTAAGATCTTGTTTTGATTATTTTTCATTTAATTGTTAATCAAGTTTCTCTTTTACTTGTTAATCAAGTTTTTCTTTTGCTTATTAATCAAGTTTCTCTTTTACTTGTTAATCAAGTTTTTCTTTTACTTGTTAATCATGTTTCTCTTTTACCTCTTTTGATTTTGTTAAATCTGATTGAACTACTTAATTTTATTTGGATGTTGATGTGATAATTGCATAATTACACGTGTTAATGAGGATTATAAAGACTAAACAATTCATCAAAGTTATTTGTAGAATTGTTTAGATTAGTTGAATTCTAGATTTTAGGTTAATTTAGGATTAGATGGGTGCTTAATTCATTTAACCTTTATTAGTTAAATTTTGGATGCTTATCTAGTAAAGAATTCATGGATCATCTTAAGACTTCTTGATGTGATCTAAGACCAAGAATCTGATTAGCAATTGAATGGATTTCTAGTGATCAATGATAGATTAAATTCAAGATTAGTTGATTTTCTTAGATTGGTTGTTTACTTAATTCTGTTTATAGTTTTTAATTGCTTTCGTTTAATTAATTCTGTAATTTCATCCCCCTTTTGTTAACTTCTTAATTTGATTGCTTAATTAGAGTGATCCAAGGGTTCAACCCAGTTGTGCCTTATACTACAAGTAATTTAGTGAATTGACTTACAAATTAATATAATTTGATAGTCTCAGTAGCTATCATCACCTCAGCCCTGCGCAACCCGAGCTTCTCACTCACTTGAGCTAATTGTCCATCTTTATTAGCAACAACCAATTCAAGTTCCCTCTTTTCACCCTGGAGGGCATCAAGTTCTTTTCCCAACTCTCGAGTCTGACGAACCGACTCGAAAGTGGATTCTAGAAAGTAGTGGACCAAGGCATTGCATAGAGCCCTTACTTGGGCATCTCGGATTATCTCAATCAAGTCCTGCTCAATCATGACATCTTGGTTTGCTAGGGTCAGCAAAATGTTATCAATAATCTGGCCATGATCGACTCCTATACCTGAAACTGATTGCCCGTAAAATCGAAGAGGGGTGCCCTCTGGGATATCAGATTCCCAACTTAAAGTTGAGTCCATCGGCGCTGCTTCAGCCACCGATCTTTTGCTTCACAACTCTCATTGCCCTTCCCCCTTCCTTTTACAAGTTTGGAGGGGTTGAGAAGGAGAACTGAGGTTCGCGTCTTGAGATTGGGCTTGAGTTGGTGGGACCGGGATGGTAGGTTGGGATCTAGATCCTGAAGCTCTAGCCTTTTGCTTGGCCAACCCCATAACGAAAGCCTAGGGTCAACCAGGAGGAGCCATGCTTTCTGCAAACAAGAAATAAGAATGTTACAATGCTTAGAAAAAAATTGGGAAATATAAGTTTACTAAATATATGTATGACAAGATACTTAAGATTGCCTTATTGAGTCGGATGGCTCATCATGGACATCTTTACAATAGCTGGCCCCACTTTTATCGACCCACTCAACTAGAAAGTTGAGGACGTTAGCCTCATCTTCAGATAGGGTGGGAATCGGAGTTTCAATCTCATCTATACCTTAATCTCAAACAACCTGCGTCCAGTACAAATAGAATCTTGGTTCGCCTTTCGGGGTAACAAAAAAAGGCGGTTACCGCCGAATCTCCCTCTACTTTGAAGAAATCCTTCTTAAAGTTTTTGAAGGACTCTTAGTACGGCTTGAACACCTTATGCCTTGCTTGTGCGCATAAGGTGACCTATCCTTTCTAGAAGCTGTTCTTGGAGGATGAAAACCAGGTGTTGAGAAAGAAAAATAACTTCACAGAGTACGGTCATCTGAAGGTTCTGTAGATAAATTCAAAAGTTTGGATGAAATCCTAAGCATTTGGATGAAGTTGGGTTTGAGCCACACATAAGTTATTGAGGACTCTGATCTCAAACTCTGAGAACAGAAGTTGGACCCTGATGCTAATGAACAGAGTATTGTACATATATATGAAATGGTCACCCTTCATTCTTGTTGAACAAACCCTCTCCTAGTTAGTTGGAACTTGGACAACATACTCTTTGTAACACCCTAATACAGATATCCAGATATATCCTAGATAGACAGAGATATATACAGATAACCAGTACTAGAGATGTCACTTCTATACTACATACTAACATATATCTATAATCACAACTGAGTAATTATAGAAAGCCTTGAGAGATTGCGGAAAAACTTAAACTCATACATATATATATACAAACTTAGCCACCAGGCTTATTGTAATACATATAACATAAAACTTACGAACAAACATAAACTTATTACATAAGTTCTGCTTTAAAGCAATAAAACTATTCTAGTCTTCATGCTTTATCTTCTCATCCTTAGCGGGATTTGCATCTCTCGCACGAGCCTTTGCACATGAAATCTGCATCGGTACTGCATCTGAACACTGCATCGGATTTACATGGAATAGCAACTGGGGTGAGAATTAACATTCTCAGTAAAAGCAATTCCAATACCAGTTCTCTATAACATTGTATATAACAAAATATATAACAAATGCTATAATTCTAACTTAGGAGTTTCCTCCTCTATTCTCACAACTTAGGAGTTTCCTCCTCCACTCTCATAACTTAGGAGTTTCCTCCTCTATTCTCATAACTTAGGAGTTTCCTCCTCTATTCTCATAACTTAGGAGTTGCCTCCTCTTTTCTCATAACTTAGGAGTTGCCTCCTCTTTTCTCATAACTTAGGAGTTGCCTCCTCTTTTCTCATAACTTAGGAGTTTCCTCCTCTATTCTCATAACTTAGGAGTTTCCTCCTCTATTCTCATAACTTAGGAGTTTCCTCCTCTAATAGTGTGATAACAATCAAGAGTGAACACACTGCTAATATATACGAATACATGCAGCGTACATACCAACGGTGACGGACAATGCCCATACAATTTCCGTAAATGCAATGCTAATGATATGTAATGAATATGCCTAAGGAATCCTAAGTGCATGTGAATGAAATGCAAATGCAGAGTTTTGATTTGGAGCGAAGGAATTTGCTAGGAACTAGTTAGTATATCATCTAGTGGTAAATAGAGGAAACCTCATCCTCACCTTACACGTATCCTGGCTCATTGAGAAATTCGGGCTTCATCCTTGCTCAGAGCGTCTCTGGATTTCCCACTTATCTCCTTAGGCCTTGGCACATCGAGACATCAGGGTTATGTCCTTCTCAAAAATCCTTCGGACACCCATCTATCTCCTTTTTGCCTTCATGATTAACATCAAAGGATACTCACTAGATCGATCCTACTTGACTAATTCATAGACTTTCGTACATACTTATATACTTAGTTCCTCTAAGAGCTAAGCATATTCTAGTCTTCTTATGTTTACCCCTTGTGATGAGGAGAATCTGTAACCTCATACTATATGTAACCTTAGCACTTGGTTAGGAATACTTGTTCCCTTAGGAACTTCTCTGATCCACTTACCTCTGGTGAATGACCTCACGTCATATAACGTTACATTCTCGGGTAAACATTACTAAACTATGTCTCTTACTTGTACCTAAACTTCACCTCATCACTCCTTTCTCTTAAGTGATCTCTAATGCAACCTTACGTTGCTTTGAGGTGTTAGGTACTTACCTTTGGCGACACTAATCTTGGTTACCCTAAGGTCCTTTCTCTTCATCTTCA
This sequence comes from Ormosia emarginata, assembly GCA_029884605.1. Taxonomy (NCBI): domain Eukaryota; kingdom Viridiplantae; phylum Streptophyta; class Magnoliopsida; order Fabales; family Fabaceae; genus Ormosia; species Ormosia emarginata. The sequence continues at coordinate 3,031,081 of JAQQTP010000056.1, read as the reverse complement.
CACTAGCTTAACTCTCTAGTGTGTGAAGAGCTTAGTGTTATGTTTATCTCTTACATAAACACCATCTTACTCTTTTCTATAGACTCAACTCATCCTAGTGAAAGAGTCTATCTTAACTAATGCCTCATCTAACCTTGCTTAAGGAACTCGAGAGCATTTCTCTAAAACTTTGCATAATTAACTCCACTTTGTCTAAAGAGAGTAGTTCATGCATCTAACTTTCCTTTTCTATCACACTTCGTAGTAGCGTATACTACACTTGTGTGCTAACATACTTATTCTAAACTCAACTTCCATGCTTTACTTGCATCTAAGGAAGTATCTTCTCTTTATCTTGTACTTCTAACTCATCTTAACTTATACTTGAGTTGTTGTACATTTCTGTTCTACTTTCTCGCTTATGACATCTTCTTAGTCATAATTCCTCTTCTTGTGTATTTAACAATGTACTAAGTCTCACTTAACTTGAGACTAAGTACCTAAACGTCCCCTCTGTGGAACTCATACACAATCTTATCTCCACTCATGTAATCTAACTCTAGAGTGGCTCTTACTTGCAACTCTTTGTTGCCTAAGCTTCTAAGTACCTTCCTAAGGTAATCCACTATTCTTGGATTTCCTAAGGTTCATACCTTTCTCATCATTCTCTACTAGAGTGAATACTATTATTCATCTCTATTGCACTATCTCATCACATCTTAAGTGATATCAGTTGCAACATTAAGTTGCCTAAAGTGCAATATCATTACTTAAAGCAAACCTTTCCTTTAGGATGCTTAAAAGCCTATGCTTTCTCATACTTGATGGATAGATATTTTCCACTTGAAAATATCCCATCTTGTGCCTTAACACACTTAGGAAACATGTCTTAATGATTCCCTTAACTATGGCACCTCAAAGCATCCAAAAACATCATTTTGGAGCTTCGGATCTCATGCCGCGGCACGATTTGCACGGCCCTTCTCTCGAGGGCTACTGCTGGGCTAATTTTTAACCTCACGCCGCGGCATGCTTCCTCCACGCCGCGGCATTCCGGCGAAAACTCCCGCGCTGCGGCGTGACTATCTCCACGCCGCGGCGCCATCGCCAGTAAACCACAGTTCTGCAGACTCGCATAATGCGGGTTTGCTGCTCTATTGATCATTTCTGCGATTCCAAGCCATCTCAATCCAAATTCTAAGTAATTCTAAGTCCCTAATCAATTCTTTAACATTTAGGAACATCAATTACTCTCTTAAATCTCTTAATTTGGATTATGGCTAGAATTCTTCATTCTTTAACTTAAGGCTCACTTTGTGATTCAAGGGTCTTCTTTCTTAAGTTGATGTTATAGACAAGTCATAAATGACCCAAGAAACACTTCTATGCAAGCCAAACTCTTCTAACATCTCTAAAACTCAAATTAGCATATTATGTATCTATATGCATACATAGAGAATAGAGATGAATAAAAGCTCTAAACCCTACCTCTTGAAGATTGAAGCCTTGAATCTTGAAGCTTGATCTTCCTCTTCCCTTCTTCTTCCCTTCTCTCCTCTCCCTTTCTCTCTTTTCTTCTCTGGTTTTCGGTTTCTCTTCTTCTCTGCCGAGGAGAACCAAATATAAAGGGGAAGGGACGTGCGAGGGAATTACGGGAAAAGATTAATCTTTGAAACTTCTATCTGCTATGGATACCCGAATCATGCTAATTCGAGTTTCCACGCTTCCAACAACCTTAGAATAAATCATAAGATTCATCTAAGTTGTTGTTTCTCTTTTCTCATTATTTTCTATATCTCTAGGGATCAATCGGCATTAAAAGCACAACATGTATGCCTAAAAATACCAAACTGACTCTGATTCTCTTGAAACTTTTGCCACATCTTACTTGGCTCATTTGTGACCTAGAAATAAACTCTCTATGTTTATTTCCTTCAACTTAGCAACTTATGCTATTATCTGAGTCATTTTAAGCCACTTTACAACTTTTATGTTGCAACTAAGTGCCTAAATGAACTTAGTTTGTCACAAAACTTGACTGACATGCTAAACAAGTTAAATGCTACCTTTCGTAACCATTTACCAGTCTAACATGTACTTAAGGGTATTACACTCTTTGTCTATTAACCTATCCTCTGTTAAGTGTAAATATTCTTGCTTCGCATAGGCATCCTCTGAGCTCTTCACGCTGGAGGTAGTGCCTAATACTTCTCGGTCTACCCACTTGTAAAGACCAGAATTTCTAGAGAAGATGAACTCTTTGGGCTCTGATGTAGACACTCTTCGATGTTCCATTTCCGAATAACTAGCTTCACCTATAGAGGCCACACTCATGTCAGAATTAGAAGAGGTTTCATTTAGATTCTCTAACCCTATCATGGGCATGGAGAGCGGATGAGGTGGTCTTTGCCTTGTAAGTTCTCTTCTATGATCTGCCCTCTGTAGCGCCTCTAGGACGTCCATCTCGATTATCGGCCTCAAAACCTACTAGAACCTCCACCTTGAGGAGAATGTCTCTATAGTGCCTGAGGCAGAGGAAACAGCGGAACACTCAAAATTTCTATGGAACTACTATCTTCGTCACTGTTTTGAGACATTTTCACCCTCACCATGAAGATTTTGGAAGCAAAAGAGAGTGGAAAAGGAAAATACATTGAAAATAACTAGAGGAAAGGCTTGAAAAGAGGCAAGAACCACCAAAATCCACCATTTGGGCTCGCTGAAAATCGCCTGAGCTCACTAGAGAAGAAGGGAGAAATGGAGAAGAAGGGAGAAAAATGAATGGTTTTCCATTCACTCCTATTTATAGGCACAAGTAACTGTTAGTCATGGTAACCATCACCCAAGAGGGGGGTGAATTGAGTGATTACAATTTTTTAAAATAACTTTGAGAAATTATACATTTTGATATTTTCAATCAACACATGCAGCGAAAAAGGTATAACTATTAGAGATTTATCAAATACCACTTGAGTTATAGAATAAATCAAACAAATAAGCTAGATATCAAATTCAACTCAAGCATATATAATTAAAGCACAAATGTAAAGGAGATAGAGTTGAGAGAAGCAAACACAATATTTATCCTGGTTTAGCCACCAACCACTTGTGGCCAACGTCCAGTTCTTAAGTAAACCACCCGAGATTTTTCACTATCACTTCAAGCTTGAACAGGTGCTTGAAACCTTTACAAATTAGAGCACTCAACACACCTTGGGATACCTCACCCTTTGTACTTGAGCCTCAAAACAGGGATACCTCACCCTTTACAACCTTTGAGGGATACCTCACCCTCTTTACAGAAAATCAAATGGAGATAGAATGATAAACTCTCACAAGAGTAGATTACACAAGTTGAAGCTCTATAATACTCTTCAAGGATATCTCAAATATTTACAAAAACAGAGCACAAATGGATTGAAAGATTGATCTTTGGATTAGTGTAATAGAAATATGTTTCAAGATGTTGGTTAGTCATTAAAGATGACCCAAGATATGTATTTATAGAGTATTTGATCAAAGGAGTCATTGGGTGTAAAAATTGATAGCATTAAATGCCAAGAAACAAGCCGTTGTGAGTTTTCTGGGTCGTGTTATTCGAATAACAACATTATTGTTCGAATAAATCTTCAAAAACATGTTCTGAAACGTTTTCTGGGTTGTGTTATTCGAATAGCAACATTATTATTCGAATAAATCTTTAAAAACACGTTCTGAAACGTTTTTTGGGGTGTGTTATTCAAATAACACATCTCATATTCGAATAAACCATTCTGGTTTCGAAAACTGACTTTAAATGATCATAACTTCTTTATTGCTCATCCGTTTAAAGCAAATGATCACTCATTAGAAAGATCTTTGAGTCTATTTTCAAATAGAATAAGTTTCATAACAAAACTCAAAGTATTTTGAAAGATATGATAAAAAGAGTAACCAAAGGTCAGTTTTGCAAAACTCAAACTTGACTATTTTGATAGTTTTGAACTACCACCATGACAAGCTTTTCAAAATATGTTTGCTGGCCATTTTAGCATGTGAAAACCATTTGTAAAGATTTGAAAACATATTTGAGATATTCATAAGGCTTCTTACATAAAAGACCCTAAGTCCTATAAGCTATGCTATTTAATCTTCCTTTGGACTTGGTCTTTGACATGACTTTGTTGTTATAAAAACCTTCATGAAATAGGCATTCACATTCTCCTTGAGTTGAGTATAATTGAGATCTTTTGCTTTCTTGTTACAATGCTCACTCTAGGTACTTGGACTATCCTACAAAGTATTGCTCACTTAAACAAACATGTTAGTCCAAATTCATACTTCAATATCTTCATATGCATGATTCATAAATGTATAACTTTAGTTAGTCTAACATGCATATAAGACTTTCATAGACATATCCAAATAAGACATTTATCAATTACTAATAGATATGCTCTATATATGATGCAACAAATAACACTTTGCACATTTTCATTTAAATAGAGTCAAAACTAATATTAATCATTATAACTCATATAAAGCATTATTGAATATATTATATAAAGAATGCTACACATATCTCATTGCATGATTGTTAAGTGAAATATAACTAAATAAAGTACATAATCAAGCATGATACAATATAATCTATTAAGTACATCTATGTAGCATAAGCATCATTCTTTTTTGCTTGTATTTGTCATAATCAAAACTTAATATATTAAATCATTGTGGCAAACTTATTTCTACAGTAACTTCCCCCAACCGTAGCCATATGGAGGGATGAAATTGGAAGTTCGCATTTAATCTAAAATAGTATTCAAGGCGGTATGAAAACTAAACTGCAACTTTTAATATCTTTTGGCCACGTGACAAAGTGAACCTAACAAAGTAGTTGAAAGGATACTGCTCAGAGTTGAAACGACGCATGACGTTACAGGAAGATATCCAAATCGAATCACAGACTTATATCATGATATTATGATAAATTTATAATACGGATTTCGATTCATGATCAAATTACTTTTGGGATAAAATATGCACCACAACCAAAATCTGTATAGGGGAACCCCATCATGAATCCCAGATGACAGTGCATTAACTTTAAGGCAGAGTGATCTATTTTGGATCTCGGTCTAATTCATTAACACTGGGGGCATTCCAGTTTATATCATAGACTTCAGCCCATTGGCAAAAACATCGCGAGATCTAACATTTACATCATGACTTTGATCCCTTTGACTCATGCGTGTCGTTTGCTTCTGATAATGTCGGATATTTTGACACTTATCTATCACATTTAAGCACTAAGCTTGGGGTAACTGTTCTAGACTGGGTTCCGGCTTAACGGTTCAGGAGCAACCTAACCCGCTAAAATAAGATCCTAGATATTTATACACACTATTAGATAAGTAAATTTACTTATTTATTAGGAGTAAATCTCTCACAGAATCTCTCATAGATAGAGGAATCAGTTATAAGATAAAACAATCTCATTGGATTCTTATTCTAATTAACAACATTTAATACAGATTTAACTATGATTCTTATCAACCAAGATGCTCCTATAAATACCACACAAGATAGCAAAGGTATGCATCTAATTCTAAATACTACCCACCTTATGCATGGTCTAACTTGAGCGTTGGAGTGCCTTTTGCTAGTACTCACCCCTCGCACCAATGTCGCAACCATCGTGCATCATAAGAAACTACCTTTATCAACCTTATTCGGGTGATTCTCTAAGACTCATTCAGAACAAATTGAAAGTATAAGCATTTATAAAATGTTTAAGTTGGTAATTGCTTTGTGGCATGAGTTTAATGTTTAAACAAAGTAAATGATTACTAAAATTACTCCTAAGTTCATGTACTAGTTGATAGGAATGTAAGTCTTAAGGATCGTGTAATTAATTCTTGTTAAATCTTGCTAGTAGTTCATGTACTTGTTTAATTAAATCTTGTTAGTAAGTAATTAGTTATAATTTATCTTATAATTTCTCCCCTTTTTATTTAGTATATAATTTATGACTTGTAGGGATAACCACCATTGTCCAAGTTAAGATCAAGGGGTTGTTTTAAGGTTTATGCCCTTCTACTTGTTTAATCTTGTTTACCATCTTCTACAGCTAAATATATCTTGTTCCATATTGGGGATTATGTATATGTACTTGAGATTTAAGTTTCAGACTTTTGTGAGAAAAGGTAAGCTTAATCTCATAACCAAATTAATATCTAATTTTTATTTTTAGATTAGTTTTAGAAACTTGGTACTTGGGGTTTGACTAGATGTTACTTATGTTTAATTGAACATAAAGAGTTGAAGTTTTTTTTAAGTGGAAGAGTATCTTATAAATTTTGTTAATTGTAGTTTCAAATGAGTTGGACGTGTTTCGCGAGGTGGCTAGAGTGAAAAAAAAAGGTTGAATTTATGGTCTTGAATTGGAGTCAACCGTAGTGGCTAGAAGACCACAATATCATGGCTCAAGTTCTTCATCATCTTAGTGAGTATGAAGGGAAGAACTTGAAGAAATAAGAAGTGAGAGAGATGACCTTTGGAAGAGATTGGAGAATAATGAGAAACAGATTCAGTCGACAAATCAAGTGCTATGAGAGTTTATGATGATGATGAACTTCTAGTCTTCGCAGTCATTTCCGGGGTATGAGCCATTTCTTGAGATAGATGAAGCAGGATAAAAGGAGAGGGATAAGGATGAGAATGAGGAGAAACATATTCAGTTGACAAACCAAGTGCTACGAGAGTTGATGATGATGATGAACTTCCAGTCTTCACAGTCATTTCCAGGGTATTAGCCATTTCTTGAGACAGATGAAGCAAGAGAAGAGGAGAGAGACAAGGATGAGGATGATTAGAGTTTAGTTGAACTTTAGAGTTTAGTTAAGCTTTAGATTTTAGTTTGTGTTAAACTTTTTTGCATTTCAAATATTTTAGGAATGAGATATTCTACATTATATGTGTGTGTGTGTGTGTGATTGTTAATCATTGGTCTGTTGCTGCTTATTAAGTGTTTTAAAAAATTATATTTTAATAAATTAAAATGATTACAAATTCATTAAATAAATTAGAGACTGAATTAGAGACTAAATTTAAAAAAAAATGGAATTTATCGACCAAATTTAAAAAAGAAATAATATATTCAGCGTTTAGCAACCGATTTAGAAATCGATTTAGAGACTGATTTTTCATTATCTAAATTAAAGACTGAATTAACAACTAAGTTTAAAAAATAAATAATTTATTCAGTGTTTAGCAACTAATTTATAGATAAATTTTTCGGTCTCTAAAAATTAGTTGCTAAATTATTATTATTATTTAAAAAAAAGACTAAATTAGTGATTAATTATTTTATTTAATTAGACACTAAATCGATTTCTAATTTTAAGAATCGACCTAAATCGATCGGTAAAAATTAGTGACCAAGGATTTAGTAACTGATTAAAATCAATCACTAAATCAGTTATTAATTATTTTAGCAGCCAAATTAAAGAATTTATTAACCTAAAAGTCGATCGCTAATTTTTTTTTTTATAGTAGTGCTTGCATGATTGGACACGGAAGATGAGGTCACAACCTAGTTTCATGTCCAAGTTGACTTGTTCAATGAAGGTTCCAATCGATATTGAGTTGGCAGCGACGGTGGATGGTGCCATTCATTCACGTTATCTTTATTGATTCCTACATTTAAATCATAGAAGTAGCAAAGGCAAACAAAAAAAAATCTTGTAATTTCAAATTAAGTTTTTAAGCAAAAGAAATTTTCTCATGTCAACTTCCTGATTTGCACTGCAACGAGAGAGAGAGGGGAGAGAGAAAGATTAAGATCTTATTTTGAGAGACCAAAAATAAAATAATTAGAAGATAAGGGACTTTTATATAATTTATAAGAAGATATAAAATTACCTATTAACCTTGCAAGTAAAAAATCTTAACTATTAATGTATTTTTCCTACATCATCTACGGTTAGAAAATAATTTGAGCATCCATACTCCCTATTTAACAATAAGCCTATTAAACGTTTCCGTTAGACAATTCATCTATTAGACACTTGAATTCTGTAGACAAAATTTAATGGTTATCTTCAAGAGTTGTTTTGCTTGTGTCTCAAAATGACTTTATTTTACTCATTTCAGTTTTGATTTTTTTTTAGTGTGCTATTTTATACATTTTTTTTTCTAGAGACCTCACAAATTTGCATAATAATTTATTCAACGGTGATTTTTCTACCGCGTAGTACTCATATCCATTTCAATATCGGATACTATTCATGAGACTCACCTGTGAACAGTATTAAATTATGTTTCTGTTTTTTTTTTTTTTAGTATATGTCCATTAATCAATTTTTTTACGTCGTTAACCACTTTTTTGTTCTTCGTTAACCAACTTATTTTACGACCATAGAAACTATTTGGTAAAATTTTGTGTCATTAACCAACTTCTATATGTAATTAACCACTTTTTTGTTCTTTATTAACTAACTTTTTTCACGAGCATAGAAACAAAATTGGTTAACGAATAACAAAAACATAGTTAATGACCTACAAAAGTTAGTTAATGACACAAGATTTTACCACATAGTTTTTATGCTCGTGAAATAAGTTGGTTAACGAAGAACAAAAAAATAGTTAATTACGTAGAAAAGTTGGTTAATGGACATATACTAAAAAAAAAAAACAGAAACATGATTTGGTACTGTTCATGGGTGGAGTCATGAATAGATGCTTTGATGTTGAAATAGGTGTGACATAATCAGACGCTGATAAGATGATACTTTTCCTAATTTATTTACCTATTTTTCTCTCTCTATCACTTTTATTAAATATTTTAATTGGACTGATCCTTGAGCCAATAATAAAAAAGCTTCAAGGTTTTAAAGTTATATCGGGAAATGTAGTAGAGATTATAAATACAAATATTTTTCAAAAACCCATAAAACCTTCATAATCAGTATATGTCATTATGCTGATGTGCATAAACTAGCTCTAAGTTAACATCTCTTTTAGAAGCAATTTTACCTGTATCATCGTAAAAAAATGAATATTCATTTCATTTTCGTTCTCTTCCAATCTTGAATATCTGTCAAATTTTAAAATTAAAGTATTTTGATAAATATATCTAAATATATTTTATGCTAAAATCAATAATTTGAATTTAATTTGAACATAATTTTTTTACTAAAATGCTAGTGTATATAATTTTATTAGAGCTTAAAGATGATTTTTATTTTATATTGATATCAGGTGGTATCCAAGCTACCTTATGTGCACTTCAACTAATTTATGTAAGTATTGTGATCAAGTGATATCTAAATCAAGTGATATTTTATTAGCTATGTTTATTTAATTTATTTAGAAAATGAAAATGCATTAATACAATATATGAAATATGGAAGCGTTTCACATACTCCAAATAATGTTTGGAGTATGATGATATTCTACACATTTTACCTATAATATCAGGTTTCTCACATTCTTAGTTCTTTTTTATTATACTTTATTATTATTTATTAAAAAGACCTCAATGAAACTATTTTTGTTTATAAGTCTTGATACCACCACCAACAACTATAAACTTGTCGTTGCCCTCTTTTTCTATTTCTCCCCTACCGGCACCCTTACCACTGCTGTCAATTTCCGTTCAACTGAGACCCAAACCCCAACAGCCATTGTCCTCTACCACCACTCCGATTCACCACCCAACTCAAACCCTCACTTGCACAAACCCAATGAAGTACCATCAGAGGACGACACTGGACGACAAGATGGTCTAGAATTTGGTCTGGGCAGACCGATAATGTAACATCCCGAGAAAATATGTTAGGCTTGTATATGGTCTCAAAGGTACTATTATACTTGTATAACATGTCAGTTAAGTTTTGTGACAAACTGAGTTCATTTAGGTACTTAGTTGCAATCCAGAAGTTAAAAAGTAACTTTAAATGACTCAGATAGTAGCATAAGTTGCTAAGTTGAGGAAAATAAACCTAGAGGGTTTGTTTCTAAGTTGCAAATAGGTTAAATATGGTGTATTTAAATTTGAGAACAATCAGAGTTAGTTTGGTATTTTTAGGCATACTGATTATGCATTTTAATATCGGATTGACTAACAGCTGATATAAAAAATTAAGATTTTGGTACACAATAATTTTAATGAATCTTAGTATTTATTTCAAAGTTGTTGGAAGTTGAAAAACTTGATTTAGCATAATTCTAGTGTCTTTAGAAGATATAAAGTTCTAGTGTATGGTTTAAGTGCCAAAGTTGGATTTCTCTTCCTCATATTCTCTCCATTTCCACGGCTGAAGACAGCCAAAAACAGAAAAAAGAAAAGAAAGAAGAAGGAGCCGTAGGGGAGAAGGAGAAAATGGGGAAAAACTAGAGGACCAAGGATCAAAGATTGAAGGAGGATCTAAGAGCAAGATCAAGGCTTGAAAATCTTCATCTCATCCATGCAAGAGGTAAGGGTTCTTGAGCTCTATACTCACTTTCTTATCATCTTCCATATTTAACTCATTTGGGGGTTAATATGTCAAAATGAGATCTAGAGGTGTTTTATGTGATTTTCTTGCTTGGATGAGTTATAAATATTGTTTATGACTTGTTCATACTAAGGGTTTGAATTAGAAACTAAAATATATCCATTTGGACCTAAAATGCTCAAAGTGTAGATTTTTGGGTTTTGATGGGTGATATTGTGTTTGGATCCATTTTTGATGAAATCAATTAGTGTTTTATGTTTTCCTCATGTTCGTAAACTTGTTTGGGACCTAAAATCATCAAGAAACAGTTTTGAAGTGATCAAATTTTGTGTGAGGCACTAATGGAATAATGCCACACTTCTGCAGAATTTTGCAGGAGTTTCTGTCGCTGGATCATGCCTATGCATGACTGAACCATGCATAGGCATGGGGTGGTTAGTCTTGGATCCTAATCAGACAGAGAATGCCACGCCTAGGCATGGAAAAACCAAGCCTAGGCGTGAGACAAGACAGCATCCTGACAGCTTGTAGTGTTTGTTGCATAACTTAAGTTGTAGATATCAGATTGACCTGATTCTAGTGTCATTTGAAAGCTGAGACATAAGGCTTCATGTGGTAAAAATTTTAGAATTTTAGAGCAAGCCAATTAGTACCAGTTTCTGTTTGAATCCAAGTCAGATTCTGCAAAAAAGACATTCTGACAGCCAGTAAACCAGATTGCATAATTTCTTGCTCCGATGTCATATTGACATGAGACCAGTGCTAAAGATGTAAGGCTTATTGCCTATAAAATTTCAAGATTTTTCTATTTATAATTTGTTCCCAGTTTCAATTTAAAGTCAGATCAGATTTTAGAAAAACAGTGAGTGCATTGTTTTAGCCTTTGCATTTTATTGTATAACTTTGGCTACACTTAGCCAAATAAAGTGAGGTTTGTGGCATTTGAAAGATATGAGAGAAAGCTATTTGCTCACAAAACTTAAGAATTTTAGAAGTTAGGATGTACATTTGGTATATTCTTGAAAATCAGCCTTTCTACGAGCTTAGAGTAGTTGCCTAGGAAGTTTATTTTGGGAAAGAGAATTTCCCCACTTTCTAGAATCTCTTATACATGCCTAGTAAAGTGTGTTGAGACACTAGTAGGGATATTTCATTGAGAAAATGATTACCTTGCATATATGGGAAAGTTTAAGGCTTTAAATATTCCATAAGTTAGAAATTGCCTAAAGTATATATCTAGGACCTTGAGTATACTAGGGTGGCATAGTTTACCACTTGTGGTGAGCTAGATGCAAGTATCATAAGTATGATTTCTTAACTAGAAACATGGAATATGCTCCTTTATGAGTTAGAAGTGAGCTAAGAGTACATGTTTGCTAGAGTTTAGTTCTTCACTTGATTAGAGAGAATCATGTGATGAGTTAATGTAGTAATTTTGTATGAGTTATATATAACACTGCATAGTTTCTCGTTACTTGATAATTCTAAAGTAGAGTAATCTTTAATGATGTACAATCATATAGCCAAATGAGATAAATGGAAAGTCCAAAAGTATCTTTGAGTGAGGATTTAACCCTAGTTGCTCGTTAGTGCCAAGATTACTAGTTTTATATAGTGGAATCAGTACTCTCACCAGTGTGAGTAAGAACCAGTCCACTCATTATCCAGTAGTCTGAAGAATCAGTCTTCATATCTGCAAGTTTAACGAAAGTTTGGAATAAGCCAGTGATATACATACACAATCATGTACATTTCCTGTTCGTTGGCAATTGTATGGGTAGTTGTCTAGTATAGATGATATTGTACAATTGTATGGGCGGTTGTTCAATATCATTGATGGTATGTTTGTGAATGAACTAGTTGTGATATGCTACAATTGTGTAGATAATTGTTCTTATCATACGAGTAGGGGACTTAGGCTTATAGATTATGTGTTGTGTTAGTGAACCTTTACATAATAGTAGCATGTGAATCTTCTAGCGATATTGAAAAAGCAACCATAATATATTATGTTTAAGTTCGAGTGTTGTAAGATTACATAGATATGAGACAGATTGGATATGTTATACAGTTGTATGGACGATTGTATAATGTTGAAATAATTTATACTAATATGTATGCAGTTTACATTGTATAATGCCATGAAATGTATGGATATTACTGAGAATTGTATGTTCTCACCCTTTTCTGTGTTTCTATGGTAAAAGCAAGTCAAAATCTTTCAGAGAGTAAGGAGATAAAGAAACAGAAAGACTAGCATAGATTAGTTTATTTGTTTCTTTTATAAACAGAGTTGATGTATTTATTTATATTAACTTTAAGGATGTATAAGTTGTATATATAACACTTTGCCTTTGGGATTAATGTTGTATATGTGTATGATTTTTAGTTATGACTCTCCATAATTATTTATAAATGTTATGGATTAGTTGATGTTCAAGTTAGAAGTAGCATAACTATTACTGTTTATCCAAGTATTTGTTAGTTATACTATGGTAACGGTATTAGGGTGTTACAGACAACAAGGGGAGCGACAGAGAATCAGTGGGCTTGGGTGGTGGTGTAACATCCTCTTTTTACACATGTTAGACTTGTATAAAGTTAAAGAGATAGTTTAATACTTGTTTAACATGTTCGTTAAATTTTGTGACGTTTTGAATTAATTTAGGCATTTTGTCGTAACACAGAACGTGTAAAATGACTAATTTAACTAAAAAAAATAGCATAAATACTAAATTAAATGAAATAAATATGAAAAATTCATTTATAGGTCACAAATGTGTGGAAGAGTATGTGGTTAAATTTTGAGGGCAAACAGAGTCAGTTTGGTATTTTTAAATATATCAAGTGAGTATTTAAGTACCGATTAGATCACAGCAGATATAAAAAATTATGAAAATAATGAAAAAATAATTTATGTGGATCTTAAAATTTATTCTAAAATTGTGAGAAGTTAAAAAAATTGATTTAGTTAAATTAAAATATTCTTAATAAATATGAAATTTAGCAAAAAGATAAAATTATCCCTAATATTTATCTTTAAAAAGTGAGAATTTCTCTCACTTTTCTCCTCTCCCACGCGTGGTCTGGTTCCAGAAACGAAGAAAGAAAAACAGGGGAAGAAAGGGGGAGAGGAAGTAGGAGAAAATGGAGAAAAAAGAAAGGGAATTAAGAAGCAAATTGAAAACTTGAGGTAGGGGCTAGTCACCTTTAATTTGTTTATCTTTTCTCTTGTTTCTAGAGTTCAATTTGTTTGTGTTGAGCCTATGTAATCCTACAGCCAAAATAGAATTTCTATAGGTATTTTTGGTTTAAATTTTGTTCTTAAATTAAATTTGAATTATTGTTTGTGAATAGAAGAATGCAAAATTTTGTGTTGATGAATTTTGAGGACCACGGTCAGTCAAGCTACAATTTCCTATTTTATTGTATTAGAATTTGGTGTTGAAATTTGGTTGATTTATCGTCTTGATTTTGATGGCTAAGCATGCTTTTGTTGACTTTCAGTTTGGTTGGTTGTGAATCCTTGGTTTCCACGGCTAAGCAAGTAGCCGTATGCTACTTAGTCATGCATTTTGGTCTTCATGTTCACATTTAAAACTTCGAATTTTATTTTGGTTTCAGTTAAAGAAACCGTTTATATATGTGTGTATGTTCATTTTGAACTTTGAAATCTTGACTTGGTTTCAATAGTAGAAAACCGTGTGTGTGGGGTGTGTTTCAAGTACTCATATTTGATTTTTCTTTATTGGTTACTCATTGTTAAAACCGTGTGTGTGTTTTAAGTTATTCTTCCTTTTTCTATTGATTCTTGTATGTAATTTATGATGTTGTAGCATGATATTTTTATTTTGATGAAGTGAAGCACGGAGAAGACTAAACCATGTATTTCCATGGTTAAAGTCATGTGTTCATATTTGTTTTAATTATTGTATCCATTGTTAGTAAGTTTGTACCATATGCTTCAATTGTTGAAAACTTATGCTGACGGTCAAACTTTGTGAAGAATGAAATTATTGGTTGTTGAATGTTAGAACCATGTGAACATTTGTTAGAAAAGTTTGGTCATGACTTTGAAATTGTGTTGCTTTGTGATTATATATCACACGGCCAAGCCAAGCTTTCCACCCTTATTCTCTCAAGCTTCCTTTATTGATTTAAAGATGAATTTTATATGTTACTAGATGTTGAATTTATCAAAATGGCCGTGACTTGTGATATAGGTTGTGATGCTACCCGTGAAATTGAAATATTGGAGTATGCATAGAATTGAAGCTTTTGTGTATACTTTTGTCCTACCAACCGTGCAATAAAGCCAAATAAAATATGACAATGAATTTATTTGATTAGGACTTGGTTTATAATGTAATGCAATGTTAATTTAAGATATGTATTAAATGAAGATAAGTTTAGATAATGTTATGCATTAATTTAATCATGGATGCATTATGTTTTGATATAAAATGAATGATAAATGTGATGGATGTTCAAATGATATATTGTTTAATGATATGAATTAGATTACAATTGTGTATGGAATTAAATGAAATTGATTATGTTGTGAAAATACCTTGTCTAGTATGAGTGGTGTTGATAAGCATAATTTTGGGAAGCAATAAAAAAGGAAGGATAAAGGTAGATGAGGTTAAATGAATCACTCTCTACAAATATGTAAAGTAATGCAAAAGTGGAAAGTTTGATAATTATGATATTTGTTTTCCTATTATGCAAGGAAAGGAATGATTTTGTACAAAGTGAAAGAAGAAATAATATTTAATATTATTACATGTTTTATTTTCAAACTTGTTATTTGATATTTCTATGTATTATAAATTTATGGCTTAGACAAAAAAGGCTCCAA
The DNA here is from genome assembly GCA_029884605.1 of Ormosia emarginata. Lineage (NCBI taxonomy): Eukaryota > Viridiplantae > Streptophyta > Magnoliopsida > Fabales > Fabaceae > Ormosia > Ormosia emarginata. The sequence goes on along the minus strand of JAQQTP010000056.1, from coordinate 3,015,763 downwards.
GTAGCTTGGACAAAAGGGCTCCGAGTTAAAAAAAAAATTTGGTAGTGCAAGGAACAAAAGGGCATCCTGCCTACCCAGGAAACAATACAAGGAACAAAATGACTTTCTAAAAATATTCAAATAATATATGTTTTTCTAAAATCAAAATCTTTTAAAGAAATCTTTGCATGAGCATACTTTAGGGTTTTCATTAGGCATAATCATACATTACCATGCATTGCATAAAAATTGACAATTGTATGGACAATTGTCTTGTTTTTATTAAATGTGATAAGAATAAAAGCTAGTTAGAAAAGACTGAAATTAGCATTTAAAGTGAGTTAAGTGTTGTTCCTAATATGATGATAAATGGTTAAGGTATATGGTACTCAAATTGATTGTTATGTAATAAATAAGTTATTTTGTAATTGAATGAACTGCCTACTTTGGGAAGGGAAAGGACTGAGTTTTGACTTATGTCACCTTTCCAAATGATTAAATACAATTTGTGTTTTAACCCAAAGTAGTGGAATTTACCATGATGTCATGATTTAAATTTTACTACTGAGAATTATTAATTCTCACTCTAGTTCTTTTTATGATTTTCATGATAAATCCAGAGGAGGATTCAAACAAGCGTAGAGCAAGGAGATGAAGACTTAATTAAGTTAATTATGTAATTAATTTGGTTCTGTAATTCTATTAATAGCTCTGTAATTAAGTATATATATGTAGTTTGTATAAGTTGTAATCTCGGACACATCAGATAGAATTTTAGTAAAGAGCAAGTTTCCTGAGATGTAAAATGTCTTGCTCTCTTACTTCTGTAAATGCTCTATATATATTTATTCGTTATATCGATCTTGAATAGGTTATAAATTATGCTTAAGTTAGAAAGTGGCATATTAATTCTACTTACTTAGTATACGTAAGGTATGCTAAAGTATTTAGAATTAGGGTGTTACGGGTGGTGGTTCAGAGGGGGTTGTTGGTCAGGGCGTGATCGGGACGTGCGGTGAGGTGCGGTGTGGCAGAGCTCACGGGTTGCAAGTGAGTTTGGTAGTGGGGAAGAGTGGAACATAAGGTGGTTGGTGGTGGCGATGGAGTTTCAGGGCCGGTTGGCTGGCGGTGGCTGCAGATCCGCCACTCTCAGACATAGATTTGCAAAATCCACCATAGATCACCGCTCACCACCAGATCTTCCCTTGTCTTGCCCGAGAAAATGTGCCACCTATGTCCTTCATGCCAAAACCACCAAATTGCTACCACATGACCTCGCACGACACCCACGCGCCATCGGCCAGATCTGACTCTACCTCTCAGTGAGCAAATTTGATCTTCTTGCGTTCTCACTATGATTTGATCTGATTGTGTTCATATTTGTATTTGATCTATTAATAAAATGTGCTCTTGCGCATATTGATTTTGTGATTCGTTTCAATTTTGATGTCATTGTTTGGATTTGCAGAAAAGACAATGATGGTTATGATCAATACAAGATCAACGACGAGTACTGCAATGGTGTTTCTCATACAGGAGAAGGAAGAGGAGGCGATGGTGAAGTTGATGACAAGGTCAACAGTGACTGTTCTGACGATTTTGTCGACTGAAGCGAGGCTAGCCACCTCATCACTAGAATAGCCGCCAAATCCGCTGCACCTTCGTCCTCAACTTAACCCCTCACATTTGTTTGTAGGGACTCATTTGCGATTAAAACAAACCTTCTCTCTAAGTTAACCATACTCACTTTCAACTATGGATTAATTTTTCTACCAATCCAACGATTGTTTTGGGTGTAGAGTATTGTACTCCACGTTTTTTATGGAGTATGTGAAACGGATCCATAAAATATAAGTCATTGTGAAACGGAACCATAAAATATAAGTCATTGATTCCATGTAGGTACACTTTGTTTTCTAATGACCACGTTCAATTCTTTGCTTCGCCACCTTTTTCACTTTTTGAATATGAACTCAATAACTATATAAAATATAATAGGAGAACAATAAGTATATTAACCATTGCACTCCATTGCTTCATGGTGACGAAAATGCAAAACACTGCTTCTATCCATCAACGTCAAAACCTTACATTGATATTAATTGATTATTGATATCTGTTAGGTCTGTGCACATAATCCTTTGATGCAAACAGCAATTAATCATGTACGAGACAATTCATGTGTGAGACACGTGAATTCTGTAGAATAAAATATTGTGGTTATCTCCACGTGTTGTTTCGTTTTTCAGGCGATGTTTCCAGAAAACTTTGAAAGACCGGTGCTTCAAATGATTTTATTTATCATACTAAATTAATTGAATTCTTTTTTAATCTTATTATTGTGTATATAAATATTATTAATTAAAATTTATAATATTTTATAATAAAAAAAAGGAGTGATGTAAGTTTCTTTTACATGAGTCTAAATTTGTTATTAACTGTTGATAAATATAGTGTTTCCTATATTACAATGTCGATAATTCTACTGCAAAATAGTAAAACACCCCTTTTAACATCACTTGTCACATCATTTTTTTTAAAAAAAACTCTTATGTTTTTAGATAATTTCTGGTGTTCTCCCCTTTCCTCTCAAATTTCTCCATCTTCTTCCTTATTTCCCCCCTCTGTTCCCTAACCGCTCCTTGTTTCCCCCACTTCTCACCCCCAACTGCTCCTTCTCCCTCTCATTCACGAAAACAAAAGCCTTGAGAAGTTTATCTGTGAGAGGGCTCTGTGGCATCGTGGAAAGGCAAACGGAAGAAGTGTCCAAAAATTTCTCAGGTTCGATTTTTTCCACCTATCCTTTGATTTTATTTTTCTCTAATTTTCTCTGAATCTATTATTCTCCAACTTTGTTCAATTTTTCCTAAGTTCCATTGTGATGTGAGTTTCGATTGAGAGACAAGAAAGAGTTCTTTGAACTCAACAATGAATATTTTTCACTTTTAGTAGGGTTGAGGAGCGATGGGTTTTGATTATAGAATGATAGGGTTTTTAATTGATAATAATATTATTGAGGGTTGGGACATAAATATATGTTTAGTTAGCGAAGCAGGGATTGTGATTTTATTTTTCTGTAAGAGAGCAAAGCTGGATTCGATCATAAAGTTGGAACGGAGAAAACGAATCAGGGATAATCTCGTTTTTTATTCTCTATTCTTCCTTTCTATTTTCATGTTTACAGAATGGGTTGAATGAATTATAAGTTGTGATTGAGATTACATAATAGGTTATAAAAATTTTGGATAGTTAGATGTATTCTCTGATGCACACTGCCTGCTTGATGAAAGGTTTGTGTGATAATTCTGGGTTGAGTTTTTTGAGTTTTTTTGTAGTTGGAAATGGAATCAAGTGGTATGTATGTTATAATGTGCATGGGTATACAACTGAAATGTTGAAAATGTCATCTCTGTTGATGATTTTAAGTTAGTTGGCCTTATCCATATTCAGGCTTCCACTATATATGCAGGAGATATCTTTACTTTATCTCAATGTGAATATATTTTTTTAGTGTCCTCATATTGTTTGATTGCCTTCTTCACACAACAAAACTTAGTTGGAACTTATCTCAGCTCAGTCCAGCATTCAAAAGCTTAAACTAGTGATCCATAGAGATAGCTGCTTTGCAAAACTGAGTCAACTATTTAATATGAAAATGTCCAAGTAACTAGCATTGGTGGACTTCCCTACAAATTGTTTGATAAGGCTGCGTATGACATTTATTTTTTTGGAGCAAGCCTATAGCATGTTTTAATTATGTCTATCTCGTAGATTAGATAATTAGAACTTTGAAGAATGTTAAGTTGATATTATTTTTAGCTTATCAATTTGTTATATAAAGAAATTAATTGATTACCCGAGAATCTACAATCTGCATCCTTTTGATTGGGTGTGTTATGCTTGACAGGTGTATGCTGCACAATTTTGCTGGAAACATTGATATGTATGGGATATTAGATGCAATAGCATCTGACCCAATTGAAGCATGTACAAGTTTCAACTCAACAATGGTAAGTTATCCATTTTCATTGGTGATTCAATTTTATATTAAATAGCCTCTCAGCAATCTGCCTTTTTGGCTTTTTTGGCTCCATTATATCTATCAAACAACCAAATAGGTTCAATTGATTACCACATGTTCTTGTTATATATTGTAGTATAGAACAACCTGAATGATATGTTGTTTTCATACAACCTCGCCTATTTGAAATGTTGTTTTCCCATTTTCTCCCTTAATCAGTACTCACATACTAAAGATATGTTATCATAATTGAAAATAAACTTATTACAATCTTTAGAATAAAATAATTATTTCCATAATATTTTGGCTATTAATTCTTCATTTTGAAGTTTTATAAGAACTGTATGTACCCTACCAACTTTCTATGGATTTTAATAATATTGAAAATACTTAAAGTTGATAATTGTTTTACTTTAGCTCTTCTCAAATGTTCACTTTAGTTTTACTTCTTGAGCATAAAAATTGATGAGATATTGACGAGAAAATAAATATATTATGAGATTTTCTTCTTCACTAATTTGTAGGTAATGTAACAAGGAAAAATAATTAAACCAAAATTCAATTGATTAATAGAGGAATATAAAGAGACTTGTTTAATTGTACCAAAAAAAAAAGAGACTTGTACCCAAGCTTTTGTTAATATAGGAACCTTCTTTCCTCCGCAAACCAGTTGTTTCAGTTTTAGAACTTTCAGACCCTGCAAGATCAATTAAGTGCTGGAAAAGGAGGAAAATAAAAGTAAAGCTTCTAGAAGTGGTAATAAACAGAACACTAGAGGCATTTACTGGAGCAATAGTCCTAGTTGAGTGTTACCAAGTGGGACAATGTCACATCCTCTTCCCCTATATTTTCCCCTCGTGGACTGCTTTCAATAGTCTGGTAGAAACAATGTACTCAGTAAAGTAGGATAAGCCAGATAAAGAAATCGAAACAACAATAAGGTGCCACTCTGAGAAGTTATGCTTGGTTAAAACCGCAAGGACAAGATTGATCGGGCATTTCGACACAATTTTGTAAGTATGGTTGATCGCAGTCATACTGCTGCTCGTAATGATGGTGAGGGATGTTTGATTAACGTTAGAATTGAGTGGTTATTACGTAGTTTTTCTCCTTTGTTTGAATTATCATACGCTTTTTATAGTAACCTTTAGTTGAGATTATAGAGGACTTAATGTGCTTTTCTTATATATACTATTGTGACTGCAAGCTCTAAGATTAAAAGGGTACATTTACCATATCTTTGTTTTTGGGGAATTTTTAAAAATCGACATTCCTTTTCAGGTGAATCATTGGTAAGCCTGCCTTAAGAGAATGATGCAGGTAATTGTGCTAACCTTTTTTCCACTGCCTCAATTGCCTTATATATACATAATTGTTTAACATCTAACATGAGGTCAGTTGTTATATAAATAAAAATAATCTCCAGGCTGAAGCTAATGTTGAGGTGGTTACCTTCGATAAGCCACCATCAAACATTGCCACGTGAGCGAAACACCCACTGAGGAAGCGTGTGGAAAGTGCGTCCACTCAAACACCATTTGTATATCAGCTAAGGAAGAAGAAGAACACCCAGTAGTAACAGATTGACTGATGGTTAATAGATATTAGGATGTGAACTTTGTAATGTGATTATAGGTTGATCCTATATATTTTTTGTGTAAAATGTTTGATTTTTTGGGTGGAAGTGGCTCCTTTGAGAAGTTGACAATGTTGAATTTAGTTTTTTTTAAAAGAAATTTAGGAGTCACCTTCAGTAATCACTCATTTTTACAGGTTATGTATGAAGCCTAATTATATTTTGTGATACATGTTATGTGAATGTATTTTTTTGGTTATTTTTGTTTGATTGGTTTTACTTAAAGTTGATTTTTAAACAAATATTACTCATTATGGGATCAGTTCAATGTCAATTACACATGCCATCAATATCGAGGACAAGTATATAAAGAGTTGGCTTTGTCATGAGCTCATTACCCACTTATTTTTTAAGGCTAAATTAGTTTTTCATGTTTTCATAGGAAATAATTATTTTCTCACTTCTCCTATGCTTGTGAAAAACGTTGGTTAACGGAGAACAAAAAAATGATTAATGACATACAGAAGTTAGTTAACGGGGTAAAGGCTGGAAGGGTTGCATATTTGTACATGCTCATTAACCAACTTCTAGAGGTTATTAACTACTTTTTTGTTCTTCATTAACCAACTTTGTTTCAACACTTGTGAAAAGTATTGGTTAACGGAGAACAAAAAAGTGGTTAATGACAAATAGAAGTTGGTTAACGAGGTAACGGCTGGAAGGGTTGCATATTTGTACATGCTCATTAACTAACTTCTATAGGTAATTAACCATCTTTTTGTTTTTAATTAACCAACTTTGTTTCAATGCTTGTGAAAAATGTTGGTTAACGAAGAACATAAAAGTAGTTAATAAAATACAGAAGTTGGTTAACGGGATAAAGGAAGGGAAGGGTAGTACATTATTTGTACATGCTCATTAAACAACCTCTATAGGTCATTAACCACCTTTTTGTTCTTCATTAACCAACTTTGTTTCAACGCTAAAATGTTGGTTAATAGAGAACAAAAAAGTAGTTAATGACATACAGAAGTTAGTTAACGGGGAAAAGACTGGAAGGGAAGGGTTGCATATTATTTGTACATACTCATTAACCAACTTCTGTAGGTTATTAACTACCTTTTCGTTCTTTGATGGGATATAATTATACAGTTTCAAACCCAAGTACAGGTTATTTCAAGTAGTAAATTCTCGGGAGTCCGCGGTCGATCCACAGGGAATTGATGAAGAGAAAATTATTTGAGGTACGGAGAATATTTGTCACAATACTAAAAATAATATAAGTTGTTCATAGATGAAAAAGATTTGCTTGGGTTAGGAGATCCACTTTTGGTAATAAATTAAAACCAAGATTATTTCGTTTTATAACTCAATTGAAATCAGGCATAATGAAGATTCCAATCGGAATATTTAACATTCAAAGTTCAATCATGTAATCATATAATGGTTCCAATAACTATCTACCAATACTTGTAAATCGTCAAAAGCATCCACTGTGCCAATCCTATTGTCTACAATGGATCAAGATATTCATTATACAAGAAGAGCTTCTAAATTAATTGGAAACAACATACAACTCATATAAAGATCACATAAAACTATATCATTTAAAGCACAAGAAAGAAATTAATATAACCTTAACTTATTACTAAGAGCTTCACCTTTTCACCCAAGCAAGATAAAGATTTAGTTACTCATAGACAAGAAGAAAGAAAGAGAGAAAAAGAGATAGATGAACATAACTTCAATTAAGAACAAGAGAAAATTACAACAAAGGAAGCAATTAACATACAAATATGAAAGTAAAATCTAGACTAATACTAAGATAACACCCTCAAATGATCAACCATTGCCTCTTTTTATAGAATTAGAAGAGTACAAATAGTCAAAAGAGATGATGGATGATGAGAACAAAATGCTAAAAGAGATGAATGGTGGGTGGATTCTTGTCTCCAAAATGTTTCCCTTCTGAACTCATGGCATGCGTCATTTTTGAGTCAAGTGGTCTTCATGAAAGTTCTAGCACATTGTCTCAGCTTTCCAGAGACACCAAGTTTAGCCAAATCCAATAACCACAGCCCAAGATATGGCCAATTACTGCTCATGGGTCAGGCCCAATGTCAAGACCTCTGTTCTTCTGACTTCTAAGCCCAATATCACCTTCAAGGAATCCGAACTAGCTTTTGTGTTCTCATGAAAGTTGTAGATATGGGTCTTAACCTTCTACTGTCAAAATTTCAGAATTATTGAACTCCAATAGCCCAAGATATAGCCTAATGAGTGCATAAAGGTCAAGCTGTCAAGTTCAAAACACTAGATTTTGCTTCAACTCCAATTTGAGTTATCCAAACATGTGTTTCTAGTCTTGAGGCCTTCATGAAAGTTGTAGAAATTTATCTTAGCTTAAAAACAAGTCCAAAATCACATCCATCAGATATTTGTAACTCAAATTATAGCTAATTAACTAAAAAAGCCAAGTAAGAAGGTTATACAATGAATGAAATATATTGCTATTAATGTGGCTCTTGCTATCAAGTGAATAGTTATTAGAGAATTATCTTAACTTTCCAACAAGACCATAATCACATTAATCAGATAATTACAACTCAAGTTGTGGCCACTTTACTTAAGAATGCAATCACCCAAATTAATGATAATTCAAGCAATGATTTCTTCAATGATCCAATTAAGCTTAATTTCATAAAATGTGATAAAATTAACTTAATTAAGCCAAATTGAACCTTAAGAAGCCTAGTTAGAGGATTATAAAATGCATAAAATACATTGTTATCATTCTTCATTAACTAACTTTTTTTTAACGCTTGTGAAAAACGTTGGTTAACAGAGAACTAAAAAGTGGTTAATGATATACAGAAGTTGGTTAACGGGGTAAAGGCTGAAAGAGTTGCGTATTATTTGTACATGCTCATTAACTAACTTCTATAGGTAATTAACCACATTTTTGTTCTACATTAACTAACTTTGTTTCAACACTTGTGAAAAACGTTGGTTAACGGAGAACAAAAAAGTGATTAATAACATAAAAAAGTTAGTTAATAGGGTAAAGGCTGAAAGGGTTGCATATTTGTACATGCTCATTAACTAACTTCCATACGGAATTAACCATTTTTTTATTATTCACTAACCAACTTTGTTTCCACGCTTGTAAAAAAAGTTAGTTAATGAAGAACAAAAATGTGGGTAATGACTTATATAAATTGGTTAATGGACATGTACAAATAATATGCAACTCTTCCAGCTTTTACCCTGTTAACCAATTTCTATATGTCATTAACCACTTTCATATTATTCGTTGACCAATGTTTTTCACAAGCATAGGAGAAGTGAGAAAATAATTATTTTCCTTTGAAAACATGAAAAATTGATTTAGCATGGGTAATGGGCTCATAAGAAAGCCAAATTGGCATTACCAATCAAACAAAAATAACCAAATAGATGCATTCATATAACATGTACTACAACATATAATTGTGCTTTATACATAACTTGTACAATTTTCACTGTCACCCTTATAAATCCTGTACCAAAAAAATAATTCTACCTGACCATTTACATAACCTTATATAATTTTGTATATATTATAAGTACTATGTCATTCACTACATTATGCAAATAACCTATTCCAAAAAAATACCTAGTAGGTTGCTTCAAGTACAACAAAATAAATGTTTCAAATAATAAATAACTATAACATGTTGCTATGTCATCACAATTAACACATTGCCACCACAACATGATGTCAGCAGAAGTTGCCAAAAAAATATTGATTTACCAAGCACTAATCTTTGAACCAATTACAGGTAAATTGACAATTGTCCCATCAACCTGCAACACCAAAGTTATCTAACACCCCACCATCATTAACAATATTTTCATTCTCCACGTAAGCAACTATTTCCATTTCCATTAACCTGCACATGCAAAACTCATGTTACCATCCAAACATTCAGTAAGTGGAAAACATTTTAGATATCAATGGTCAACAGAATTTTCAGAATGACTGTACGACATGTTCTTTCATATCATGTATGAGTTGGAGTTATAGTAAAGAGAAAGGAGTGGAAGTGTTAAGGCTTGGATTAGAAAAAAGGACAAAATGTCATTATTATTTTACATCATTTTTTGCTGTTGGTTAATGAGGTAGAAATTTGTGGTTAATAGCGTGTATATGTTGGTTAATGAGTAGATTCGTGGTCAATGGTTAAGTCGTTAACCATCCAATACACATCATTAATCATAAATTTATACCTCGTTAACTAAGAATTAAAAATGATGTAAAAAAAGTGACATGATTAGCAACAGAGTCAACAAACACAATCAATCAACAAACAATAGAGAAGTAGTGTGTCAATCAACATGCAAGCACTTTAACACTATTTCGGCCTTATATATTGCTTTTCTAGCAAGACATGATGCACACCAAGTGAGTAAGCAACCAGAAATCATGTGCCAAATTCTGAAGTTTCTAGTAAAGAAATAATGAGTAGTAAAGACGAAAAAAAATAATAGAGAGTAGTGTGCCAAATTCATGCACAACAACTACAAATCATATGCCAAATTTTAAAGTTTCTAGTAAATAAATAACTACTCAATCATGCACTTATTAAGGCCATCTAATGTTCTAAAACAAGTTATACAACTTTAATGTTGTCAAGTGGTGTTCTCCATTTTCACCACCACTGGTGTTCCTTTCTGTGCATCCTTAGTCCACCAATTGGAAAAATCCAATCTTAGAGCCATTTCCACTGTGGTGGATTGGATATAGATTCACACTTCACACACACAATAACACAAGTATATCAATATATATAGATAGATATACACAAAGCAAGGACTCAAGATACCAACTTCATCAAACTTTTCTAGTACACATACACATCATGATGAAAGAAAAAAAAAATAAAAAGCACAGTTTCAAAGTCCTAGTTGTTCCTATAAAAACCAAAAGAACCCTCTTAAAAGCTCAACATTTAACAAAATGCAGCACATAAAAGCCAAGAACGTGAATTGAGTGAGGCTTTTTTGTACTGTCAAGGAACTCTAGAAGGCACCTAACATGGGAAAGCCACATTATGAGGGAAGGTATTTGCAGCTGTAAGAGTTAGGCTCTAACTTCCAAGTGAGTTTCCCCCTAATAAATCCACATTAGCCATATTTCCCATTTGACTCCCAAGAAAAAGAAAATATAAAAAACTAAAAGTATGCTCATAGAATCTGCCAATGAAATCAAAATGAATAAAAGACTTAACTAGGAATATGCTTACACGCAAGGCAGCTACAAGGCTCACGAGTCACGACCACGCTGAAATAAAGCCTCCTTTTGAATTGTTGGATTTACAAAAGCTTAACATCCATGTTCATATTCTAATGCTTCAGTTCCTTATCTGTCATAAACCAAATTCATGAGCCCAAAAATCATCTGGATCCGGAAAAAATAGAGAAAAATCTTGGATAGAAAAAGGATGATAGGCAAATCAAAATGAATAAAAGACTTAACTAGGAACTACACCTGATGGAAACAGTTTCAATTGGTTGACTTCCGGCGACGGTGGAGGCAGCTCGTCAGATTGCGCGGCAAAAATGAGAGGGAAAGATGAAACGATTGCAAGAAGGAGAAATGAGAGGGAAAGATGGAGAGAAATGAGAGGGAGAGAGGGAATACGGGAAAAGAAATGAAAATGGAAAGATTTTTTTTTAAAAAAAAAACTGATTTGGTAAGTAGTGTTAAAATAAGTGTGATACTATTTGTAATAGGATGATAATTTTTCATATAGAAAGAACTATACTTATTACTTATTATATAAGTTACAGATAATAAATTAGAACTATTGACCTATTTAAATAATAATTTTATGATATCTAATCATGAAACACTGGTGTTTTAAAAAATTAAGAATACCATATACATTTTCTACTTATCTTTCAGAAAAAAATTTTATTGTGCTTTTGCCTTTAGAGAAAGAGGCACTCAAATATCCCACCTTATTTTACAAAGGACATATATATATATATATATATATATATATATATATATATATATATATATATATATATATATATATATATATATATATATATATAACGCAAATATCTCACCTTATTTTATAAAGTACATATATATATACATAAAGAGTGTATTTAATGAGAATATTATTTATTATAAAACATGAGAAAAATAAATTTTAATAATTAAATCTTACATAAATAATTAAGATTAAATTATAAATATATATAATATTTTAAGTAGTTAGTCACATAATTTTTAAATAATTTTTAATTTTAATCATTTATATATAACTATATAGTCAAAATTTATTATTTTTATTATTTTATAATAAAAATTATCTCACTAAATATATTTTATATATATATATATATATATATATATATATATAAAAGCTGCATTTTATAAAGGACATTTTAGTTTTATATAATTTTTTTTTTTCATATGCAAACAATAAATTTCGCTTTATGTTTCCACCGAATCCCATTGAATTGGAACGGGTAATGAGATTAGCCCACCACTTTTTGACGTCTATGATTCAAAAACGATATAAACAAGAAATTTTGCTTTTCTGTTTCAACCAACCCTTTGAATTGGAGAGAAATTTTTAAGTAAAGATATTCAATCACGTTATTACTTAGAAATTTAAATTATTATTTAATATATATAAAAAAATTATTAATAATTAATATAATTTATTAATAATTTTATTATTTTATATATATTAAATAATAATTTAAATATTTATAATAAATCGTACTTAATAATTACTCTGAATTGGGACGGGTAACGAGATTAGCCCACCACTTTTTGACGTGTGGGATTAAAAAATGATATCATTTAGTAAAGAGCGAAAGGAAAGGCATCCAAGATTCATACCAGCTCCACGTGGGTTACAATTAACATAAGGAACTAGCAGAGTACCCGTGTTGGTTGTTCGTTGTTTCAATTAATTTGATAATAATTTACTCATCTAAAATTAAATACTAATTTACCATACTGATTTATTTAATAAATTTGTAATTCAAAGGATAAAATAATTAAAAGGTCGTGTTCTAGATTAGATTATGAATTAGTAATTTAGGAATAACTCAATTCGCTAAAATAGTATCTAAATATTTATGCATTTTATTTATATAAATACATTTATTTATTTATAAGACACAAATCTCTTACATAATTCCTTATAGATTTGGACACTAATTATATTTTATAAAAATAAAAAAAATAATTATAAAAAATAACAATATCATGAATTATAATTATAAATAATAACATTCAATTCATATTGAAGTACAATTCGAATTACTCAAGACGCTCCTATAAATACTCTGTAAGGTTTTAAAGATATGCATCTAATTTCAAACAGTCTACTCACTTTATGCACGGTCTAACTTAAGTATCGAAGTACTTTTTACAGGTACCTACCCTCTCGCAGCACTGTCGCTACTGTTGTGCTACAGAGGACTCCACCTTCATCAACTTTACTCAAGTACATTTCTGAATCCAATTTAGAACATTGACACCATATGTGGGAAAAGATAAACTTCAAACCCCGCCATTATCACCATGGTAAACAGTAGTCGAAAACAAAATCATGTCTCTGCTATGCAGAATCTATCATCTGCTAGCCGCTGCTGTGGCTCCACCCCAATGCACAACCTTTATAGGTCACACCTGAAAAAAGTAAACCTTTACGAGTCACACCTCAAAAAGGTAAACACAAATGAGATACACCTCAAAATAAACCCAAGTGGGTCACACCCAAGAGGGTAAACCCAAAAGGGAATACCTAAGAGTGTAAACTCAAAAGGTGACTATTGTACTCCAGAAGGTAAACTCAAAAAGGGAATACCTAAGAGGGTAAACCCAAAAAGGGATTACCATACTCCAAGAAGGTAAACCTAAGAAAGTAAACCCAAAAGAGGACTATCATGCGCCAAGAAGGTAAATCCAAAAAGAGAATACCCAAGATGATAAATCCAATGAGGACTACCGTAATCTAGAAGATAAACCCAAATGAGATCTACCATGCTCTAGAAGGTAAACCAAAAAGAGTCACACCCAAGAGGGTAAACCCAAACAGGGACTACCATACTCCAAAAGATATAACCAAACAAGGACTACCCTTAAAGGAGACAACCTAAGAAGGTAAGCCCAAATGAGGACTTCAGGTAAACCCAAAAAGGGACTGTTGTACTCCAAGTGGCCAAATCTCAAAGGAAAACTAGTTATTATACTCCACGAGGTTAACAAACACTCCAACAACGAAGGTTCGCATCAAAATTTGGACCCCACCTTGGTTAGTACCTCGGTCGTGACTTTGAGTCCACGAATACTTCGGCCTGACATCATCTAAGTCAGTACCTCAGCCATGACTTTGAGTCCACGAGTACTTCAGCTCATTCTCATCTAAGTCAGTACCTCAGCCGTGACTTTGAGTCCACGAGTACTTCACTCATTCTCATCTAAGCTAGTACCTCGGCCATGATTTTGAGTCCATGAGTACTTTGACTCATTCTCATCTAAGTCAGTATCTAGGTCATGACTTTGAGTCCATGAGTACTTTGACCCGACATCATCTTGGCGCAACCCACAAGGTTATCACACCTTGGAGAGGTCTGAGGAATACAAGGTCCGAAGATGATCAGATATTTCGATATTCATACATGATGGCCAAACAAGGAAATTCACTTGACCAGTATCTGAGTTCAGTGAGTGCATTCAACTATAGCCAAGAGGCTTCTATGTCAACTATACTCCGAAATTCGTACATGATGGCCAAACAGGAGAATCCACTTGACTGGTATCTGAATTTAAGGAGTGCATTCAAGGGTTTTCAATCGTACCCTTATGAGCTTGACTATAACCTATAAACTTAAAAAGTTTAAAGAGGTTAAGCGTATTCGATCGTAACCCGAGACAGTGGACTCCACACCAAGAGACTTCCATATCAACTATATTCTATTATGTCAACATTAAGCCCAACCCATAAGCCTAAAAATGGTTTAACATGGTTACGAGCATTAGACCATTGTCCGAGATAGTGAACATCACTCCAAGAGGCTTTTGTGTCAATTATATTTCAAAGTTTCATACTTAATTGACTAAGTGTCAATAAAGGTAGAGAAACATTTTTGAAGCGGACTCGACGACTGAGATCGAGCGTTTGACCAATCTCGGTTGAACAAATAGAAATACCAAAATTGAGCGTTGAACCCATCTCGATGAGGTAAAAGAAGAAGCAACAAGAATATGAAAAATATTCTAAGTATTAAATAGATGCCCAAGATCGAAACATGTTCATTTACAAATACTATAAAAACCCCACGTAGAGGGTAGAATAAAAAGAAAAAAAAAGAATTAGACATTTTTCGAGGTTGCCTCTATGACTATTAATAATAGCTTAATTTTTATATATATATTTTTTATAAAAAATAAGTATTATTATATCTCATTATATTTAATTTTAGTGACTTTATAATATTATTAATATATTTATTTAAAAAATTATTAATTTAATTATTATAATAAATTTTAAGACTAAATAAGTAATTTAGATAAAAGTTGATGAAACTCAAATTACAAATCCCAATCCATTTTGAATATTGGAAATAAGTGAGCATATGAAAATATGGCACAACCACTTACCATGTACCAAGTGGGGCCGTGATTACATCAACAATCGAAGGAAGAAAAATTGAAAGAAGGAAGTGAGCAGCTGTTCACGTGGAGGAAAAACAATATGAAGATAAAAATTGAAGATAGAAGTCAAAATCTTCATTGATAGATATATTGAAGAGACTATAAAAGAGAGACTGTGTCGCAATGCAAGGGGGAGCGCAGCGTGAAGCGCAGTAGCGCAACGGAGGAGAAATTTTGAAGCTGTGTGCTATATAGAATTTTAATGAGATAATTTTATTATATTTTGTTAAATTTTTTGTATTAAAGAAATGATAAAATTTTAATTATTTTGACATTTTTATATTAAATTATTTTTATTTAATTTTCAGATTTAATATTTATTAATTATATTTTTGTATTAGATTATATGAATAAATTTTTAGATAAATTTAGTTATATTTTTATTATATTTTATAATTTATTTGTATTATCTGAGTGTTGGTGGTAGATTGTTAGATATTAATTGTGATTTCTTATTAGGGATACATTTGATGATTTGATAATTTACTATTAATTAGAGAAATTTTATCATACACTTTATTATTATTTTTAGTGCTTCATTGATAGATTTTTTGTGATCACATGCTTTGTCGCTAGATGTTCACGAGATAAATTATTTGAGTATGATAATTTGACACAGTTAATATTAAAATTAATCTTAGTAGATTTTGACGTTTAGTCATTTTACATCTGGTAAAAACCTTATCTATAAACTTGCTTTCTTTTAATTTGTTTTTTATTTTAGTTATTTATTTAATTTAATTTTGGCATCTTTAGTTCATCAATTTGTGCGAGTAGATTAGAAATAATTTTTCAATACTTAAAATTAACTCTAAGTATCTGTGAGACTGACCTCGTACTTATTAAACTGTACTTCGGTACGGCTCGTGCACTTACGAGTATTTTTACGTTTTTTAAAAAAGTCACAATAAGTTTTTGACGCCGTTATCGGACACTAAATTAGTTAAAAGTTAAGTATTTTGTTAAATTTTTCTTTTCTACTAGTTTTTTTTTCTTATTTTCCTTATCTTTTTTTATTTTCTTTTATTTTTAATTTAATTACTCTATTTTCTTTAAAAAAAAATTTGTTTGAGCATTGCATAACAGCTTGGGTTCATGATCATATACATAAATTAATGAGAGTTGATATAAAACTTATAACAAATATGGATATGATTGTGCAAGGAGTTAATATAAAAAACATAGTAGAGACAGATGTGGCTGTGTAAGGAGATAATGGTAGACTATTTAGGGAATTATTTTGACCAATATCTATGAATCTAGCTCATGCATAGTTTTTCCTGCTACACTGCTACCCATTTTGGGATTAAACCTCAAGTTATCAATCTACTTACAATTTTTCATGGCTTAGATAGGGAAAACCCATACTTGCATGTCAATGATTTTTTAAAAATTTGTGAAACATTTAAATTTCTAAATTTTTCTGCAGAATCTATGCGTTTATGTCTCTTTCCTTTTTCATTGAAAGATAAAGCAAAAACTTGGCTGAATTCTTTACCTTCTAATTCTATTACGTCATGGGAAATGTTGAGCCAAAAGTTTTTATCTAAATTCTTTCTCATGTCCAAAACAAATTCTTTGAGAAGAGAAATTTCATATTTTTGTCAAGCAGCCTATGAAAAATTCTTTGAAACTTGGGAAAGGTTTAAAGATTTGCTTGTAAGGTGCCTTTACCTTGGTTTTGAAAAATGGCTCCTTGTGCAATATTTTAATAATGGATTAGAACAATCTAATAGGGACTTGGTTGAGTCTATGAATGATGACACATTTTTTTAATTTGAATGCACAGGAAGGTTATAAGTTTTTTGAAGATTTGTCTGAAAATTCTCAATAGTGGAACTTTGCTAATCGTAGGGATAGATCAACTCAACCTAAGAAGGGAGGTTTATATAAGGTTAGTGAAGATACACATATCAAAGTTAGACTAGATGCTATTGTACGTAAAGTTAAGTCCTTATCACTCAATAAAAGAGTTGGTCAGGCTAATAGTGTCCAACAGAAAAATTATGCATTTTGTGGGAGTAATATGCATGCTTCTTCTATGTGCTCTTATTATGCACCTAACAATGATTATTTTGTTGAGCAGGAAAACGTAATAAGAAGATCTTTTGCTAATACTTTTTCAAATACATAATCCTAATTGGTGAAATCATCCTATTTTTTCTTAGAAACAAAATAACTTTTTAGGTAACTTAGGTGGTTAACCTATGGAGCATCAAACTCAATTCTAGCAGCCTAACCAAGGTTACCAACAACCATCATATTTCCCAAATCAAGGAGGTGGTCAGTCTAAGCAACAATTCTAGAGCCCTAAAATGGGATTTTTGGGGGGTTGTCACGAGGATACAGGTCGTGTCATATGACACGTCCCAGGTCGTGTCCTTTGCTAACTTATAAAGCCTTTCTCTGCTCAAGGTGACACGGGCCATGTCATTTGACATGCCCCCCCTGTGTCCTATGCTGTCAAAAATACAGAAAAACATATATGAAATGGCCTATTTTGCATAAGAATGATAGGGGAATCCTATATTAACATCATGAATGGTGTTATGCTTTATAAAACACATAAGAAACACATGTTAACAACATAAATCATGTAATTAAACATAGTCCAGGGTCTTTTAAAGTCAGATTCCCAAGACTATACACATAGCTATTCTTGAAGATATTTCACAACCTTTGAAGTTCGTGAAGTACAAATCCATAAGAATGCGTCTCAAAAGGTAATAAGGTATATCCTAATGACCCTTTACTCACTCCATTCACAATGAATTAAAATGAAACTTCTTAGATTATGGCAACCATTCCAAAAGAACTTAACTTGATTACTCAGAAAAGCATAACAACACCACCAAACAATTAATTCTCAAAATTTCTCTTCCACCACACTCTAATCAAGGTTCAATCATTCATCAACCAATCAAATAATGTACTCAAGCACACACCAAGCCATCCAAAACACAAGGATTTCCTGTGATTCAAGGACAATCATTCAGGAGACAGATCAAGATTCATTCTACCTAAGAAACTAATCAAGAAAACTTTAGAGAAACAAAAAATAAAAGGGAAAAGAAAACAAATCTGATTTTCTTGATGATGGGTTGCCTCCCATTAATCGCTTAGTTTATTGTCCTCAGCCCGACATTGTGACATCTTCAATGTTCTTCATGTTGTGGAAGGAGAAGGGTCATCTCTTCCACTTTTGCATTTTCCAGAAGCTCATGGTAAGGCTTAAGACGGTGTCCATTGACTTTGAATGTTTTACTAGATGCCTCACTCATGATTTCTACTGCACCAAAAGGAAAAATGTTAGTCACTATAAATGGTCCTATCCATTTTGAACGTAGTTTACCTAGAAAAAGTTTCAGTCTAGATTGGTACAATAACACTTTTTGCCCTTTGGTAAAATTCTTCCTAGAGATCATGTGGTCATGGAATGCCTTTGTTTTTGTTTTATAAATGAGGGCATTCTCAAAGGCCTCATTCCTTAATTCTTCCAACTCCTAGAGTTGGAGTTTGCTCTGCTTTCCAGCATCATCCAAGTCCAAGTTGACTTGCTTTACAGCCCAATAAGAGCGATGTTGCAGCTCAACAGGCAAATGACAGGGCTTCCTAAATACCAACCGAAATGGGGACATGCCAATTGGAGTCTTAAATGCAGTCCTGTAAGCCCATAATGCATCATCAAGTCTTAAGCTCCAATCCTTGCAGGTCGTATTTGCAGTCTTTTTAAGGATTGACTTGATTTCACGGTTGGACACTTCAGTTTCCTCATTTGTCTGTGGACGATACGAAATGGAAATTTTGTGCATCACTCCATATTTCTTCAGAAGTGCATCAAATGATCTGTTGCAGAAATGTGTCTCTTGATCACTGATTATAGCTTTTGGAGTTCCAAACCTGGAGAAAATATATGACTTAACAAAATCTACAACAGTTTTGGAATCATCAGATCTGGTGGCTTTTACTTTTACCCATTTGGACACATAATTAACAGATAAAAGAATATATGAAAAACCAAAAGAAGGGGGAAATGGTCCCATGAAGTCAATGCCCTATACATCAAATACTTCCATAAAAATGATAAGAGTTTGAGGTATTTGATTCCGAGGACCAATATTACCTGTTCTTTGATACCGGTCACAAGACTTACAGAAGTTGTAAGCATCCTTGAAGATTGTTGGCCAATAGAATCCACTGTCAAGTACCTTGTTGGCTGTCCTTTTTATGCCAAAATGTCCTCCACAAGCATATATGTGACAGAAGGAGAGAATTAAGTGAATATCTGAATCCGGTATGCACCTCCTGATTACTTGATCTGCACAATGTTACCAGAGGTAAGGGTCATCCCATATATAATATTTACTATCACTCCGCAGCTTGTCTCTTTGAGTGTTATTCCAGCCCTCTGAAAAGTCTTTGGTGGCTAATTAATTGATAATATCAGTATACCAAGGAACTATGGCCTTGATGGCCATCAGATACTCATCTGGAAAGCTTTCAATGATTGGCATTTCCTCTTCTTCAGTCACCAGCCTACTCAAATGGTCTGCTACTAAGTTTTCACTTCCTTTTTGTCTTTTATTTCCAGGTCAAATTCTTGGAGCAGTAGAACCCATCAGAGCAATCTAGGCTTCGCTTCCTTTTTTGTAAGAAGATACTTCAAAGCTGTATAATATGAGAAAACAACCACTTTAGAACCAATAAGATATGATCTGAATTTTTCTAAAGCAAATACCACAACTAGAAGTTTTTTTTCAGTTGTAGAGTAGTTAAGTTGAGCATCATTTAGAGTCCTTGATGCATAATAGATAGCATAAGGTACTCTATCAACTCGCTGTCCTAAGATAGCCCCTACTGCGAAGTCACTAGTATCACACATTAGCTCAAATGATAGTTCCTAATTTGGTGGCCTTATGACAGGTGCAACAGTCATCAATTCCTTGAGCTTAGTGAAAGCTCCCATACATTTCTCATCAAAATTAAATGGAACATCTTTTTGTAGTAATTTGCACAAGGGTAATAATATTTTGGAGAAATCCTTGATGAACCTCTAGTACAAACCTGCATGACCAATGAAAGAACGAACTTCCTGCACACTAGTGGGTGGGGGTAAAGAATGCATGAGTTCTACCTTAGCTTTATCTACCTCAATTCCCCTAGCAGAAATTACATGACCCAACACTATACCTTCTTCTACCATGAAATGACATTTTTTCTAATTCAGCACAAGGTTAGTGTCAATGCATCTTTTCAACACCATTGTTAGATGTTCAAAACAGTTTTCAAAACCATTTCCAAAAACACTAAAATCATCCATAAAGACTTCTATGATGTTTTCAATATAATCAGAAAATATACTCATCATGCATCTCTGAAAAGTTCTTGGTGCATTGCAAAGTCTAAAAGGCATTCGCCTATATGCAAAGGTACCAAATGGACAAGTGAAAGTGGTTTTGTCCTGATCTTCTAGAGCAATGGCAATTTGATTATAACCTGAAAATCCATCCAGAAAATAGTAGTGAGAATGATCAGCTAATCTTTCCAACATTTGATCAATAAAAGGTAAAGGAAAGTGGTCTTTTCTAGTGGCCGCATTAAGCTTCCTGTAATCAATGCAAACACGCCACCCTGTTTGTAACCTGGTAGGGATAAGCTCATTTTTAACATTTCTTACAATAGTAATTTCAGATTTCTTTGGTACTACCTAGACTAGGCTTACCTACTTGCTATCAGAAATGGGGTAAATTATCTCCACACTTAGGAGCTTTAGTATCTCCTTTTTCACAACCTCCATCATAGGAGGATTCAACCTCCTCTGAGGGTCTCTCATAGGTTTAGCACCCTCCTCCATTAGAATTCTATACATGCAAATAGAGGGATTAATACCCTTGATGTCAGCTATTGACCAACCAATGGCCGTTTTGTGCTCTTGCAAAATAACTACCAATTTCTCTTCTTATTCTTGGGTGAGTGACTTTGCAATTATCACTAGAAGTGTGTCCTTTTCTCCCAAAAATATATATCTAAGATGATCAGGTAGTGCTTTTAATTCCAATTCAGTGCCTGCTCAACAGAAGGTTGAGGTACATTAGTAGTAATTGGTAATTCAACAAAAGAAACCTCATGTTCTTCTAAAGTGGATGAGAGCTCTTGCAAGGTAGCTACGACATCATTAATGTCTTCATCCCATAGCTCTCCTTCATCATCTTTATTTTCTCCCTGTACATCTAAGCTTTGAGTTAAAACTGTATCAAGATCATTACAATGGTCAGACTCAAAAGCTATAGAAATTAAAGAATCAAAAGAATCAATTAAACAAGCTGAGTGCACATCACTCGAGTATCTCATAGCCTTAAAGATGTTGAATCTAATCAGTTCCCCATCAAATTCCATCGTCAATGTCCCGGAATGCACATCAATTTTTGTTCAAGCAGTCTTCAGAAATGGTATTCTCAACAAGATAGGAGCAGAGTTGGGGGGTTTGTCCTCTTCCATGTCCAACACATAGAATTATGCTGGGAATACTAACTCATTCACCTGCACTAAGACATCTTCAACAACACCCTTTGGGTATACATTAGATCTATCAGCCAACTGAATAATAACACCAGTAGGTTCCAAATAACCCAAGTATAAAGATGCATAAATAGAGTAAGACATGACATTTATGGATGCACCTAAATCAAGCATTGCTCTTTCACACCTAATGTTACCTGTAGTGCATGGTATGGTGAATGTGCCAGGATCCTTGCATTTAGTTGGGAGTTTCTTTTTTATTATAGCTGAAACATTCTCTCCCACTTTAGACCCTTTCGTTTCCTTTTCATTTCCTTTTGTTAGTACATAGTTCTTTCAAAAACTTGGCATATCTAGGTACTTGCTTAATGACATCTAACAGAGGAATGTTAACTTCCACTTTCCTAAAGGTTTCTAAAATCTCTTTTTCTACTTCTTCTTTCCTAGTCTTTACTAATCTACTAGGAAAAGGTGCTTTAGTGACATATTTAGTAAGTGGTTCAGGAATACTTACCTTAGGGGTTTTAGAACTTTGCCCCTCTTCATTTGTTTCCCTAGGTGATTCATCTCTCTCTTTAGTGATTGGTGGAGAAGGTTTAGGTTCATCCAATGTCTTCTCACTTCTTAACATGACAGCACTAGCATATTCTCTTAGATTTATTTCTGGTTGTAAGGGAAGTTTCCCCGAAAGTTGTGTCTGAACCTTGTTGAGTTCGGTGGCTATCTAGCCTACTTGATTCTGCAGGTTGTTGATAGCGACCCTTGTCTCTTGTTAGAAACTCTGCATAGTGGCCTTTTGCGCCTGCTGGAATTGAAGGTTATTGGTAGCCATTTGCATTATTAACTCTTCAATTGAAGGTACAGATTGCTTTGGTGCTTGACTTTGCTGCTGTCTTAGGGGAAAAGGTGCTTGCCTTTGCTGAAATCCTGGAGGTCCATAAGCTTGAGGTTGATTCTGGGGTTGCTTTGTATAGCTAAAGTTAGGGTGACTCCTCTACCCCGGATTATATGTGTTGGTGTAGGGATTATAATTTTTGGAAGGTCCAAAATATCCCTCCACTGCTTTTCCCTCCTCATTTGTGTCCTCTTGGAGAATGGGACACATATCAGTATGATGTCCAGGTGAACAACAAATCCCACAAGCTAGAACTGGTGTTTTTCCATTGTTAACTAACCGCTTAACCAAAGCAGTTAATTGAGTCATTTGTTGTTATAAATTGGTCGTTTCTGCTTCTTTAATTGCTCTCACTCCAGTGTCATTTCTAATGTAGAATTGTTGAGTGTTTCCAGCCATTCTTGCAATCAAATTTCTAGCCTCTTGAGGAGTTTTATCAACTAATGCTCCTCCACTGGCAACATTAATCATGTTGCGATCCATCACTTGTAAACCCTCATAGAAATACTGGATTAATAGTTGCTCAGTGTGAACACTCAATTTTGACCGGACTAAAAATAAAATATAAAAAAAGAGAAGAAAATTAATTAAAAAGAAAAAAATAATAAAAAATTTATGGCCCACCTTTTAGCCCATTTTACTTAGTTTTTTTTAGCCTAAATAGATTAAACTCATCTTAGTCTTAAAAATAATAAAATAAAAAAAAACAAAAAAAAAATAAAAAAAATAAAAATAAAAAAATAACAAAAAAGGTATAATAAAAAAGAAAAGACAAAAAATATAATAAAAAATAAAAAAGAGAAAAACAAAAATTAAATAAAAAAAAAGAAAGCAATTCACTCACCACTCAATTTCTCCATTTCACAAAGACACACGCATATCCTCTGCATATACACTCAACACTTTGCACCCACTCGCATTCTTTTCTTTTTTTTTCTTTCTTTCATCCCCACTCACCGCACACTTTGCACCCACTCTGCACTCTTTTCTTTTTTTTTTTCTTTCTTTCATCCCCACTCACTGCACACTTTGCACCCACTCTGCACTCACTCACGTAACACACTCTACACTCACAATTCACCAGCACAATTGCACTCAGCACAGCACTCACTAACCACTCTGCATTCACCCAAACTACACACACGGCACTTTTGTTTTTTTCTTGCATATCCACTCACACGCACAATAACAGGGGGGAGCAATAACAGGGGGAGCATTTTTTTTGGCTTTAAAAGGAAACAGAGAACACACACCAGGGGAACTTCCATTTTTCTTCACTCATACTCCCATTTACACAAGTTTTTTTCTTTCCTCACGGTTTCACGCAAGCACAGGGAGGGCTCTTCATTCTCATTTTTCAGCAACCATCACCAAGCATCATCTTGTCCTCACACCCATCCAAGCACCCATCCCTTCCATTTTTCACACAAGACACCACTTCCATTTCCATAACAAGGACCAACCTCACCATCACCAAGCCACCGTGAGATCACCCTTCTCCAAACCACCTTCACCCTCCCCACAAACCAACCTCCTCTACGTGAAGCCACCGTGATTCATCCTCCTCACTTTCAACCATCATCAACCATCACCCAACCGTGAACCTCATCACAGCCACCCCGTAAACCAGAATCCCATCCACCGTAGCCCTCCTCAAGCACCATCAACTCACCTACAAGTCCAGCTCCACCCATAACCTTCATCAAACTCTACCGGCTGAGTTAACTCAGCAGCATGTCTTCCTCCACGTGAAAACCGTAGCAGCCACCATCATCACCTTTCAAGACCAGGCAGCTCCACCACCGTGAAACAGCTCTCCACCATCTCCCTCATCTTCATCTTCCCCTTACCTCCACAGCAACCTCCATCCACAAGCCATCACTGAACCACACCGTGGCCACCCCTCCATAAAGCCATCATCTTCACTTCACCAACACCAACTGTGAAGCAGCCTCTATCTCATTCTCACTCTCCCTCACCAAGCTGCTATCACCACCACCTTCCCACCGTACCCACCTTGCATGCAAACCTCCACCGTACCCATGCACCTTTAGCCTTCACTACCATACACCTCTCTCTCATCCGTGACTCACCCACCAAGCACCATTACCTTGCAACCATCACTGAGTTAACTCAGTTTTCACTCATCAACTTCACCGTTCTCCACTTCTAACCGTCTCCCTCCATCACCAAGCTTCCACGCAAACCACCATAACGCCTTCACTCTCCAAAGAACCTCACAGATTTCCAAACACCCTTCACAACCTTGCACCCATACTCCACTCACCCTGCACAGAGGCAACGTTTTTTTTCATTCACGTAGAGCCAAAAAAAAGGCACCACACTCACGGTTTTGTTTTCTCTCTATTTCATTCCTTCCCACCACCCCTCACGTAACCAGGGTGTTTCCTGCTCTCCTTGCTTCTTATGTTTCCATGCATGCAGGTTTTCCTTTCTCTTATTTCCTATGTTGTCCGAGGGCTTTTTTTACTTGTTTCTTCTATTTTATGTAATATATATATATACATGTGTTTGGATTCTTTTTGTTTTTACGTAGTTGTGTTACGTAAGTAACAGATATATGTGTATAGATTTTTTTTAGGGTGTTAAGTAAGTAATATATATATATGTGTGTTTAGTTCCCTTTGGATTTTACCGTGTTGTTGTTACGTAAGTAATATATATATATGTGTGTGTATGTAAGTAATATATATATATGTGTGTAATGTTTAATCCTTGTTTGATATTTTTATTTATTTATTTATTTGATAGTATGTTTTAAATTATGTATTATGTTTAAAATAAAAAATGTGAAGTTAGAAGATCTAAAAATATAAAAATAAAAATCAAGCATAGTGGTGTTTATATAAATGGGTAAATAAATATAAAAAAAAATAAAAAGGGTTTAAGAAAAATAAAAAAAATAAAAATAAAAATTCTTTTAATCAATGCAATGACCGACGATGATGATTGAATAGCGAATGCTATCTTCAAGGTCGTTTGAATCATAAGGGTTTATTGAGTAGCCTAGTGCTAACTTGAACCCTGTGCAAAAATGATTTCATTTTCAAACAATAAAATTTTCTTTCCAAAAATATTTTCCTTAATTAAAATCAATCAACCCACACTTATTTTTACAGAACTACGTGACTTTGAGTTCCTCATTGCACCTGAGGGTACGTAGGAGCAGAATTTCAATTCTGTCAAGTCCAAAATTAAATTTTCATAATTCGGTTTTTTTTCTTTCTTTTTTTTTCTTCCTTTTTTTTTAAAAAAAATAAAAAATAAAATATTTAAAAGTTTTTTTTAAAGGAGTAAAATAAATAAATTTGAGATTATTAAGTTTTTGCACAATTGACTTAAGGTACCGTTTCAGGACGGGTGTGTTAGGGGTGCTGTGGGATTAAGTTTCCACCCTTCCTTAACCATAACCGACTCCCGAATCCAATCTGGTTCCAAAGACCATTTTCTAAAAAGGTTTTCCAATTTTTCCTAATTTAAATAAAATTGGTGGCGACTCCATTTTCATTTTAATTAATTTTTAAAAACATGTGAGCTGCTATCTCGCCGCGATCCCGGTCGCGACAGATGGCGACTCCACTGGGGACACTTGGAGAGTCAGGCCTGTTGTAGTTAATTGTGCAAAATTTTAATAATCTCTATGTATTTATTTTACCCCTTTTCTTGTTTTATTTTTTTTGTTTTCTTATTTGTTCGTAAATAGTTTTTGATTAATGCTTTTATGTAAATACTTGATAACATTATTTTGTGTATATTTTTAACTTGTATATATTTTTGTACTTATTTGTTGAAACCCTAGGGTAGATGATTGCTAGCTGGTTGTTGTATATATGTTCTGCAGTTGGGGGTAGTTTTTTTGGTCTTTTAAAATTTTGTTGTACAGGTTTGTATGCTCCTCACACACGCACTATCACTTACCTCACACACAAGCTCTATACCCGGCTCAATACCTTGTAGGATTAAATAGAGGGTGAAGTAGTGTTGCTTTGAGAGACCTTTGGTCTCCGAATATGCACATGAAAATCCCTCACTCAAATTGAACTCTTTCCGCTTGTAACCTATCATGGGTGAGGATTGAGGACTCTTGCTAGCCAAAGTATTGGTGACAGTAAGAGACAATCTGGGAACCATGACTTTTTAGAAATTTAGATCTGTCCTGAAAATCTTGCACTGATAGATTGAACGTAGTGACTGTCAAAATTAGAGTCGTGACTTTAAGGAAAATCCAACCTTTAAGTTTCACCTGATTAGGACACAAAGGGAGCGTGCTTTTTCTTTATCTGTTCATTTCTCATACCATTCGTTCTTTGTTAAAAAAAAAAATCATAAAAAGGGGAATGTTTCATCTTGCATTTTCATATCATTTGCATGACATTCGTAGCTTTTTTTTAAACAAAAGAGAAAAAAACATGCATTATCTTGCATTTGCATGACATTCAAAAAATCAAAAAAAATACCTCATCTTGCATTTTTTTTTTGTCATTTTCTTGCATTCCAAAAAATAAAAAATATACATTTTATTTTCATAGCATTCCAAAAAAAATTAAAATCATGCATTTTCATGTCATTCATAATTTTTGAAAAAAAAAAAAAAAAAAAAAAAACATATACATCTTACATTTCCATGGCATTGATCGCATCTTTTAAAAAATAAAAAAGGGAAAGAAAAAAGAGAAAAAATGTTTCCAAAATTCATTCATTTCACCTTATGCATCCCATGCATTTCATTCATTTCATTTTATGCTTCTCATGCATCTCATTCATTTCATCTCAGTCTTTGTTAATAAATCAAACTGGTTCAGGAATCATTGCGCGACCTAGGAAAGAAGAGACCAATCTAACCCGAGTTCACAATACAAGATCTCGGACCAGAATGGCTGCTGATAATTCTGAGACAGGAAGAAACTTGAGTAGGGAGGTCGACGAAGTGACAGGGAGGATAAACGAGGTGTCAGAGAACCAAGCGAGGTTGGAAGCAATATTGCAAGATATAAGGGAGTCTCTCCACTTAATCAGTGGAAACAGGAATGCAAATGGGGTTGAAATGTATGCAAACGTGCCACCGAATCGCTTCCAATCTACTCGGCCGTAACCTCAAGCATCGCTGCAGAATCCGCGAGCAACCACCTCAAACAACATCAATAGTCACGCCCATTGGGGAGGGGTATCATGCTTTAGAAGGCGCTCATAATGAAATCCCTGGTTATGCAGGCCCTACCTGGGAACCACCTCATGTGTCTATTCCGAGGCAAGTGACATTGCCTTATTCTGGGAATAGTCACGTCGTAACTGAGAAAGATAAGATGAAAGAAGATTGGATGGAGAAAATGGAGGAACAGATTAAGGCGATAAAGGGCCCCAATGCTTATGGACCCTTGAGGATAGAGGAGTTGTGTCCTACTACGGATGTAGTAATCCCCAACAACTTCAAGATTCCTGATTTTGCCAAGTATGACGGGAGTGGTAACCCTCGGTTTCATTTGATCAGTTATGGAACCACGATGGCCGTTTGGTCCAAGGATGATAAGTTCCTCATTAGCTTTTTCCACGAGAGTCTTACAGGCCCTGCTTTAGAGTGGTATCTTCAATTAGACCGTTGTAAGATTTCTCGTTGGACGGAGCTGGCTAATTTATTCATGGATCAATACAAGTTTAATCTGGATGCAGTTCCTACCCGAGAACAATTGAGCTCGATGCAGAAAGGAAGTGGGGAGACCTTCAAGCAGTATGCCCAGAGGTGGAGGGCTATTGCAGCACAAGTGCAACCACCGTTAACTCTGACAGAAATGTATTCATACTTCTTGAGGACTTTGGGAGCTCCATATATTGAGATAATGGCGGGTGCTGTGTATCAAGATTTTGCTGACTTAGTGGCTGCTGGGGAGAGGATTGAAGTTTTGGTAAAAACCGGCAAATTGGCAACCAACAACAATGAAGTTGGTTTGGAAGAAGGATTATTTCCCTAGGAAAGGAAAGTGGGAAGTGAGTTACATGAAAAATCAGCAACCTTCACAACTTCATTCTTCACTGTCTCACTCTGCCTGTACCAATTGACCTCCAGTGGTTTGGAACTTCTGAACAGCTAATGATCTGAGGCGTTAACTGATGGGATCGCCAGCTTAGATTTTTATGATGTTGAACTCATTTTAACTTTCTTGAAGCATTAATGGATTTGCATGGATCTCAGTATGTCTTGTTTCATTTTCTTATGTCAGTGACACTCATGTTCATGTCACGTCTTTTTTATCATTCTTTTCTTTCCTTTACTTGTCATCTTTTGGTTCAGATCCCATGGATTTCTCACTCTAAAAAAATTGGTGGTCACGAAGGCCATATGTGTAGGTGTTATTTGTAAAATAAAAAAATAAAAAATAAAAAAATAAAAATAAAAATATAACAAAAAAAAAGAAAAAAGAAAAGGGAGTAGGAAAGTCTTCACTCGGCATGTACTGTCTTTTTGTCTCAAAATTAAAATTTTTGAAAATGAGCACTCAAGATTTGAAATGAAGATTGGCCATTTTTCTTTATCTTTCACAGGAATTCATCTTTTCATCATCTCTTGTTGTCCTTTTTTTGAGCTTGACAGTTTTCTTCAATTTAACCCTGGACAAGGATCACCCCTACACTAGGGGTTAACACAAAGTGAAAATTGAAAAAAGAGGAAAGAAAATGAAATGAAAGAGGTCACTACAAAGGTGAATTATTGAAGTAAAAAGAAAATGGGAAGAAATGAAGAACAATAAAAGAAAGGTGTGTTTGAAAGCACAAAGTCAGTTGACGAGGTTTAGTTTTGAACAAGGATCCTTGGTCCCATTCAACCCTTAAACACTTGTTTGAGCCTTATATCCTTCATTTCATAACCACTAACCTTAGCCACGTAACAAGCCTTAAAAAGTCCATTCTGATCAATGAAGGATTGCTGCATTTTCATTAATTTTAATTTTGAGACAAGAGGTTAGTGCTATTTCGATGTTGTTAATTTCTTGCTCTTATAAAAGAAAAAAAAATAAAAAAAAGAAAAGAGAAAAACAAGAAAAAGGAGGCGCTTGCTAGTCCTACACTGGGGCAAATTTCTCTTCGGTTCAATTTGGCCTACACTGGGGCAAATTTTCCTTTTGGTTCAATTTGGTTTTGCACTAGGATAAGTTTCTATCGTGTTCAAGTTGACTCCAAACTGGGGCAATTTTTCATTTCCCTAGTTCAATTCATTTCTAGACTAGGGCAAATTTTTCTTTGGTTCAATTTGCCTTGATGTACATGCTCAGCAGAAGCCAACTAAAGATCATTTTCATATAAGTTGAACCAATCCATATGGGGATGACACCTCTTCGAATCTCATATCTTTGTTTGTGTCTATCCTTTGTAAATAATCCTTTTGTGTAGTCAAAATTTTGATTCCAAATCCGTAAGTTGTTCGCTTAGTCAATTTCTTTGGAATCCATGCATGTTTGTTATGTAATGCTTCAGGTAAGGTGAACATGAATACAATGCTATGATTTGACCATCTAATGGTAATCTCCAGATGAAAAATTCAGGACAAAAAGAACTTGGAAGTTCCAATTGAATGAGGAAATGATATATCAAGGGATAATCTAGAAATCCCAAGTCCTGTGCTTGATGGTTCTCACAAGATTCCAGGTTCATGGCCTGATGATTGCGTCAAAAAGAATCGCAAGTCCTTGCCTTGATAGTTCTCACAAGATTCCAGGTTCATGACCTGATGATGGTGTCCAAAAGAATGTCAAGTCCTTCCTTGATGGTCTTATAAAATCTCGGGTCCATGGCCTGATGAGGTGTTCAAAAAAAAAGGAGGAAAAAGAAAAAAGAGAAAAAGAAATGAAGAAGGGATAAAGGAAGTCAAGAGGATTCCAAACCGACTGAAGGGTTTGAGGAAGAAAAGTATGTGGACAAAGGGTTTGATTGGTCAAAGCTTTCCATGGCCGCTGTTGGTTCATATTGGTTTTCTGAAGAAAAAGGGAAGATAAAAAGAGAGAAAAAATTTTAATTCCATATTTCTTTGAGCGCATCGGCTCCATGCATTTTAAATTCCTGTCATTAATTTTGAGCGCATCGGCTCCTGTCATTTATTTTTTGAGCGCATCGGCTCATTGCATTTTAATTCTCTGTTGAGCGCATCGGCTCATTGCATTGTCATTTAATTTTCGGGACACAGGTTTGCCCATTGTCATTTAATTTTCGGGACGCAGTGGCCCATTGTCATTAAAATTCTGTCATTTAAAATTTCGGGACGCAGTTGCCCATTGTCATTTAAATTCTGTCATTTAAAATTTCGGGACGCAGTGGCCCATTGTCATTTAAATTCTGTCATTTAAAATTCGGGACTCAGTTGCCCATTGTCATTTAAATTCTGTCATTTAAAATTCGGGACTCAGTTGCCCATTGTCATTTAAATTCTGTCATTTAAAATTCGGGACTCAGTTGCCCATTGCAATTTAAATTGGCTTTTTTAAATTTCGGACGCAGATTGCCCATTGTCATTTAAATTGTCATTTTAAATTTCGGACGCAGTGAGTCTATTGCATTGCATTTTAAATTTCGGACGCAGTGAGCCTATTGCATTGCATTTTAAAATTTTAGGACGCAGAGTCCATTGCATTGCATTTTAAATTTTCGGACGCATTGCCATTGTCATTTAAATTACATCATTTAGAATTTCGGACGCATTGCCCATTGTCATTTAAATTGGCATCATTTAAAATTTCGGACGCAGATGGCCATTGTCATTTAAATTGGCTATTTAAAATTAGGACTCGATTGCCCATTGTCATTTAAATTCTGTCATTTAGAATTTCGGGACGCAGTGGCCCATTGTCATTTAAATTCTGTCATTTAAAATTTCGGGACGCAGTTGCCCATTGTCATTTAAATTCTGTCATTTTAAATTTCGGGACGCAGTAGCCCATTGCATTGCATTTTAAATTTCGGACGCAGTAGCCCATTGCATTGCATTTTAAAATTTCGGACGCAGAGTTCATTGCATTGCATTTTAAATTTCGGACGCAGAGCCCATTGCATTGCATTTTAAAATTTCGGACGCAGAGTCCATTGCATTGCATTTTAAATTTTCGGACGCAGATTGCCCATTGTCATTTAAAAAATATCATTTAAAATTCGGGACTCGATTGCCCACATTGTCATTTAAATTCTGTCATTTAGAATTTCGGACGCATTGCCCATTGTCATTTAAATTGCATTATTTAAAATTTCGGAGACGCGATGGCCCATTGTCATTTTAAATTAAATCATTTAAAATTAGGACGTTAGCTTACCCATTGTCATTTAAATTGTCATTTTAAATTTCGAGACGCATTGCCCATTGTCATTTAAATTGTCATTTTAAATTTCGGACGCAAGAGTCCATTGCATTGCATTTTAAATTTCGACGCAGAGCCCATTGCATTGCATTTTTAAATTTCGGACGCAGATAGTCCATTGCATTGCATTTTAAATTTTCGGACGCAGATTGCCCATTGTCATTTAAATTGGCATTTAAAATTCGGACTCGATTGCCCATTGTCATTTAAATTGTCATTTAGAATTTCGGACGCAGATGGCCCATTGTCATTTAAATTGGCATTTAAAATTTCGGACGCAGTGGCCATTGTCATTTAAATTGTTATTTAAAATTTCGGACGCCTTGATGGGGCCCATTGTCATTTAAATTGTCATTTAAAATTTCGGACGCGCTTGCTATCATTGTCATTTAAATTGGCTATTTAAAATTCGGACTCGATTGCCCATTGTCATTTAAATTGTCATTTAAAATTTCGGACGTTATTGCCCATTGTCATTTAAATTGTCATTTAAAATTTCGGAGCCTTGATGGCCATTGTCATTTAAATTGGCATTTTTAAAATTCGGGACTCAGTTGCCCATTGTCATTTAAATTCTATCATTTAAAATTCGGGACTCAGTTGCCCATTGTCATTTAAATTCTGTCATTTAAAATTCGGGACTCAGTTGCCCATTGCAATTTAAATTCTGTCATTTTAAATTTCGGGACGCAGGCTTGCCCATTGTCATTTAAATTGTCATTTTAAATTTCGGGACGCAGTAGTCCATTGCATTGCATTTTAAATTTCGGGACGCAGTAGCCCATTGCATTGCATTTTAAAATTTTAGGACGCAGTAGCCCATTGCATTGCATTTTAAATTTTCGGGACGCAGTTGCCCATTGTCATTTAAATTCTGTCATTTAGAATTTCGGGACGCAGTTGCCCATTGTCATTTAAATTCTGTCATTTAAAATTTCGGGACGCAGATGGCCATTGTCATTTAAATTGTCATTTAAAATTCGGACTCGATTGCCCATTGTCATTTAAATTGGCTGTCATTTAAAATTTCGGACGCCTTGATGGCCATTGTCATTTAAATTGTCATTTTAAATTTCGGACGCATTGCCCATTGTCATTTAAATTGTCATATTTTAAATTTCGGACGCAGAGCCCATTGCATTGCATTTTAAATTTCGGACGCAGTAGAGCCATTGCATTGCATTTTAAAATTTCGGACGCGCAGTGAGCCCATTGCATTGCATTTTAAATTTCGGACGCAAGAGTCTATTGCATTGCATTTTAAAATTTCGGACGCAGAGTGAGCCATTGCATTGCATTTTAAATTTTCGGACGCAGATTGCCATTGTCATTTAAATTGCATCATTTAAAATTCGGGACTCGATTGCCCATTGTCATTTAAATTGTCATTCATTTAGAATTTCGGACGCTTGCCCATTGTCATTTAAATTACTCATTTAAAATTTCGGACGCAGTGGCCCATTGTCATTTAAATTTCATCATTTAAAATTGGAGAGCTTGATTACCATTGTCATTTAAATTGTCATTTTAAATTTCGGACGCATGATTGCCCATTGTCATTTAAATTGGCATTTTAAATTTCGGACGCAGAGCCCATTCATTGCATTTTAAATTTCGGACGCAGAGTCTATTGCATTGCATTTTTTTTAAATTTCGGACGCAGAGTAGCCCATTGCATTGCATTTTAAATTTTCGGACGCCTTGATTGCCATTGTCATTTAAATTACATCATTTAAAATTCGGGACTCAATTGCCCATTGTCATTTAAATTCTGTCATTTAGAATTTCGGGACGCAGGCCCATTGTCATTTAAATTCTGTCATTTAAAATTTCGGGACGCAGTGGCCCATTGTCATTTAAATTCTGTCATTTAAAATTTCGGGACGCAGTGGCCCATTGTCATTTAAATTGTCATTTAAAATTTCGGACGCCTTGATTGCCCATTGTCATTTAAATTGTCATTTTTAAAATTCGGGACTCGATTGCCCATTGTCATTTAAATTGTCATTTTAAAATTTCGGACGCCTTGATTGCCCATTGTCATTTAAATTAAATGCATTTTTAAAATTTCTGACGCTTGATGGCCATTGTCATTTAAATTACATTTTTAAATTTCGGACGCTAGCTTGCCATTGTCATTTAAATTCTGCATTTTAATTTCGGACGCCTTGATGGCCATTGTCATTTAAATTGGCATTTTTAAAATTTCGACGCAGATGGCCCATTGTCATTTAAATTACATGTCATTTAAAATTTCGGACGCATGATGGCCCATTGTCATTTAAATTTCATCATTTAAAATTTCGGGACGCAGATGGCCATTGTCATTTAAATTGGCATCATTTAAAATTTCGGACGCATGATTGCCCATTGTCATTTAAATTCTGCATTTTAATTTCGGACGCTAGATGGCCCATTGTCATTTAAATTGTCATTTAAAATTTCGGACGCATTGATGGCTCCATTGTCATTTAAATTGGCTCATTTAAAATTTCGGACGCAAAGATGGCCATTGTCATTTAAATTGGCTCATTTAAAATTTCGACGCAGCTTGCCCATTGTCATTTAAATTCTCGCATTTTAAAATTTCGGACGCAGCCTTGATGGCCCATTGTCATTTAAATTACATCATTTAAAATTTCGGACGCTATTGCCCATTGTCATTAAAATTCTGCATTTTAATTTTGGGACGCAGTGGTCCATTGTCATTTAAATTCTGTCATTTAAAATTTCGGGACGCAGTGGCCCATTGTCATTTAAATTCTGTCATTTAAAATTTCGGGACGCAGTTGCCCATTGTCATTTAAATTCTGCATTTTAATTTCGGACGCTTGATGGCCCATTGTCATTTAAATTTCATCATTTAAAATTTCGGACGCAATGGCCCATTGTCATTTAAATTGTCATTTAAAATTTCGGACGCTTGATGGCCATTGTCATTTAAATTGTCATTTAAAATTTCGGACGCAGTGGCCATTGTCATTTAAATTGGCATTTAAAATTTCGGACGCATTGCCATTGTCATTTAAATTCTGCATTTTAATTTCGGACGCAGCGGCCCATTGTCATTTAAATTGGCATTTAAAATTTCGGACCTTGATGGCCATTGTCATTTAAATTGTCATTTAAAATTTCGGACGCAGATGGCCCATTGTCATTTAAATTCTGTCATTTAAAATTTCGGGACGCAGTTGCCCATTGTCATTTAAATTCTGCATTTTAAAATTTCGGGACGCAGTGGCCCATTGTCATTTAAATTCTGTCATTTAAAATTTCGGGACGCAGTTGCCCATTGTCATTTAAATTCTGCATTTTAATTTTGGGACGCAGTGGCCCATTGTCATTTAAATTCTGTCATTTAAAATTTCGGGACGCAGTGGCCCATTGTCATTTAAATTCTGTCATTTAAAATTTCGGACGCTTGCCCATTGTCATTTAAATTGCATTTTAATTTCGGACGCAGATGGCCATTGTCATTTAAATTGGCATTTAAAATTTCGGACGCAGATGGCCATTGTCATTTAAATTGGCATCATTTAAATTTCGGACTCGATTGCCCATTGTCATTTAAATTCTGTCATTTAAAATTTCGGGACGCAGTGGCCCATTGTCATTTAAATTCTGTCATTTTAAATTTCGGGACGCAGTTGCCCATTGCATTTTAAATTTCGGGACGCAGTTGCCCATTGCATTTTAAAATTTCGGGACTCAGTTGCCCATTGTCATTTAAAATTTCGGGACGCAGGTTTGTCCATTGTCATTTAATTTTGAGCGCATCGGCTCCTTGCATTTTAATTTTCTGTTGAGCGCATCGGCTCCCTGCATATTTAATTTCTGTTGAGCGCATCGGCTCCTTGCATATTTAATTTCTGTTGAGCGCATTGGCTCCATGCATTTTAATTTTCTGTTGAGCGCATCGGCTCCATTCATTTTTAATTTCTGTTCATTTTTAATTTCTGTTGAGCGCATTGGCTCCATTGTTTTTTTAAAAATTTTTGTTGAGTGCATCGACTCCATGCATTTCAATTTCTTGCCTTGTTTTGCATTGCCGGACAAAATTGAAGTTCATATCTTTACTCATTTCTTATGACGATAATTTGAAAAACTACGGTTATTCTTATTATCTAATAAGAAACAAGTAAAGAGAATCAGAATCAACACTCAATTTTGACCTGACTAAAAATAAAATATAAAAAAAGAGAGGAAAATTAATTAAAAAGAAAAAAATAATAAAAAATTTATGGCCCACCTTTTAGCCCATTATACTTAGTTTTTTTTAGTCTAAATAGATTAAACTCATCTTAGTCTTAAAAATAATAAAATAAAATAAAAACAAAAAAAAATAAAAAAAATAAAAAAAAATAACAAAAAAGGTATAATAAAAAAGAAAAGACAAAAAATATAATAAAAAATAAAAAGAGAAAAACAAAAATTAAATAAAAAAAAAAAAGAAAGCAATTCACTCACCACTCAATTTCTCCATTTCACAAAGACACACGCATATCCTCTGCATATACACTCAACACTTTGCACCCACTCTGCATTCTTTTCTTTTTTTTTTTCTTTCTTTCATCCCCACTCACCGCACACTTTGCACCCACTCTGCACTCTTTTCTTTTTTTTTTTTTTTTTTTTCTTTCTTTCATCCCCACTCACTTTGCACACTTTGCACCCACTCTGCACTCACTCACGTAACACACTCTACACTCACAATTCACCAAAGACAATTGCACTCAAAGACAAAGACTCACTAACCACTCTGCATTCACCCAAACTACACACACGGCACTTTTGTTTTTTTCTTGCATATCCACTCACACGCACAATAACAGGGGGGAGCAATAACAGAGGGAGCATTTTTTTTGGCTTTAAAAGGAAACAGAGAACACACACCAGGGGAACTTCCATTTTTCTTCACTCATACTCCCATTTACACAAGTTTTTTTCTTTCCTCACGGTTTCACGCAAGCACAGGGAGGGGCTCTTCATTCTCATTTTTCAGCAACCATAACCAAGCATCATCTTGTCCTCACACCCATCCAAGCACCCATCCCTTCCATTTTTCACACAAGACAGCCACTTCCATTTCCATAACAAGGACCAACCTCACCATCACCAAGCCACCGTGAGATCACCCTTCTCCAAACCACCTTCACCCTCCCCACAAACCAACCTCCTCTACGTGAAGCCACCGTGATTCATCCTCCTCACTTTCAACCATCATCAACCATCACCCAACCGTGAACCTCATCACAGCCACCCCGTAAACCAGAATCCCATCCACCGTAGCCCTCCTCAAGCACCATCAACTCACCTACAAGTCCAGCTCCACCCATAACCTTCATCAAACTCTACCGGCTGAGTTAACTCAGCAGCATGTCTTCCTCCACGTGAAAACCGTAGCAGCCACCATCATCACCTTTCAAGACCAGCAGCTCCACCACCATGAAACACCTCTCCACCATCTCCCTCATCTTCATCTTCCCCTTACCTCCACAAAGAACCTCCACAAAGAACCTCCATCCACAAGCCATCACCGAACCACACCGTGGCCACCCCTCCATAAAGCCATCATCTTCACTTCACCAACACCAACCGTGGAAATGCCTCTATCTCATTCTCACTCTCCCTCACCAAGTCATATCACCACCACCTTCCCACCGTACCCACCTTGCATGCAAACCTCCACCGTACCCATGCACTTTTAGCCTTCACTACCATACACCTCTCTCTCATCCGTGACTCACCCACCAAGCACCATTACCTTGCAACCATCACTGAGTTAACTCAGTTTTCACTCATCAACTTCACCGTTCTCCACTTCTAACCGTCTCCCTCCATCACCAAGCTTCCACGCAAACCACCATAACAGCCTTCACTCTCCAGCAACCTCACAGATTTCCAAACACCCTTCACAACCTTGCACCCATACTCCACTCACCCTGCACAGAGGCAACGTTTTTTTTTCATTCACGTAGAGCCAAAAAAAAGGCACCACAGCTCACGGTTTTGTTTTCTCTATTTCATTCCTTCCCACCACCCCTCACGTAACCAGGTGTTTCCTGCTTTCCTTGCTTCTTATGTTTCCATGCATGCAGGTTTTCCTTTCTCTTATTTCCTATGTTGTCCGAGGGCTTTTTTTACTTGTTTCTTCTATTTTATGTAATATATATATATACATGTGTTTGGATTCTTTTTGTTTTTACGTAGTTGTGTTACGTAAGTAACAGATATATGTGTATAGATTTTTTTAGGGTGTTGAGTAAGTAATATATATATATATGTGTGTTTAGTTCCCTTTGGATTTTACCGTGTTGTTGTTACGTAAGTAATATATATATATGTGTGTGTATGTAAGTAATATATATATATATGTGTAATGTTTAATCCTTGTTTGATGTTTTTATTTATTTATTTATTTGATAGTATGTTTTAAATTATGTATTATGTTTAAAATAAAAAATGTGAAGTTAGAAGATCTAAAAAATATAAAAATAAAAATCAAGCATAGTGGTGTTTATATAAAAGGGTAAATAAATATAAAAAAAAAAAAATAAAAAGGGTTTAAGAAAAATAAAAAAATAAAAATAAAAATTCTTTTAATCAATGCAATGACCGACGATATTGATGATTGAATAGCGAATGCTATCTTCAAGGTCGTTTGAATCATAAGGGTTTATTGAGTAGCCTAGTGCTAACTTGAACCCTGTGCAAAAATGATTTCATTTTCAAACAATAAAATTTTCTTTCCAAAAATATTTTCCTTAATTAAAATCAATCAACCCACACTTATTTTTACAGAACTACGTGACTTTGAGTTCCTCATTGCACCTGAGGGTACGTAGGAGCAGAATTTCAATTCTGTCAAAGTCCAAAATTAAATTTTCATAATTCGGTTTTTTTTTTCTTTTTTTTTTTTTCCTTTTTTTTTTTAAAAAAAAAAAAAAAAATAAAATATTTAAAAGTTTTTTTTAAAGGAGTAAAATAAATAAATTTGAGATTATTAAGTTTTTGCACAATTGACTTAAGGTACCGTTTCGGACGGGTGTGTTAGGGGCGTTGTGGGATTAAGTTTCCACCCTTCCTTAACCATAACCGACTCCCGAATCCAATCTGGTTCCAAAGACCATTTTCTAAAAAGGTTTTCCAATTTTTCCTAATTTAAATAAAATTGGTGGCGACTCCATTTTCATTTTAATTAATTTTTAAAAACATGTGAGCTGCTATCTCGCCGCGATCCCGGTCGCGACACTCAGTAATTTGATGTTGAGGGCAACTAGCACATAACCTCTTAAATCTCTACCAATAATCATGAAGTGATTCCTCATGCCTTTGTTGAATGCCATAAATTTCTTTTCTGATGGTTGCGGCCTTTGAGGCAGGGAAGTACCTGTCTAGGAAAGTTCGAGCCATGTCTTGCCATGTTTGGATGGATCTGGATGGCAAATAATAAATCCACTCCTTAGTAGAATCCTTTAGAGAGAAAGGAAAAGCTTTGAGTTTTACTTATTCTGCCGGAACTCCTGCAGGCTTCATGTTGGAGCATACCACATGAATCTCCTTCAAGTGCTTGTTGGGGTCTTCTCTGGGTAATCCATTGAAAGATGGCAAGAGATGGATTAAGCCAGACTTCAATTCAAATGCCTCTTCATTTTTTAGAATTTCAATGCATAGAGGTTGTTGATCCAAGTCTGGAGCTCCCAATGCTCTTAAAGTATCTTCTGCTATTGCCACTTCTTCAGTTCTCTCAGACGACTCAGATGTCTCTGAACTTGATAGATTAATGTGACAAGCAGCTTCAATGTCAGCAAGTGTGAAATGGAAATTAGATGGATGAAATGGAAATAGAGGATGTGAGTTGATTTGATCAATGTAGCTCCTCAAATTCTGCAAATGTTCATCCAATCCTTCATTGGACATCAACACCGACAAAACACTCAGAAAGAACGAATCAAAAAATCAAAAATAAAAATAAAATAGAGTCAAAAATAGGAAACAAGTTAATAGCGCAACTGAAAAATTGGCAGTGGCGCCAAAATTCTTGGTGAATTTTGAATAGTGATTAAAATATGAGATTAAATACAGTTGCCATGTCCACCAGAAAATAAAAACTTTGCAACCAGTTATAGTTAGAAAGGGTCAATCCACAGAGAACCAATTCAATCAATACTACAATTTAGTTCCTGATTTAGACTCCAAAGATTAACAAGTAGTAAAAATGGGGTTTTTTGGGTTTTTATGGATATCGAATCAAATCAACAACAATAACAATAAACAAATAAGAATTAACAAATTAAAGGATTTGGTTAAGAGATAGAATCTACCACTAGATTTATATGATAATGCTAGCCCACATATCCATTTATTCCAACATGACCAATATATTTCTATGCAATTGTGAGATGAAATCTCTGTTTTCCTTAGGTTTTAGCCAATTTAGCAACCGTTCAAATCAACTCCTAATCACCAATTAGTCATAAAGCAACTGCTCTTACAACTATCCAATGATTACATTAAGATTTAGAAAATCAATCACACTAAGATCTAATCACACATCGGGATTAAATACTTAGAACATATATTCCTCTAGTTCCATTACCGCAACCGCGCATAACAAGCCCATATTTACCACTTTTAACATTTGGCAAAGAGTATGAAGACATTTACACCATAAACATACAGTTCTCTAGTTTTATCACCGCAACCGTGCATAATAATCCTAGATCTACCACTTTGAAATTGGCAATAAGCATAAATACCTTCATACAACAACAATATTCAGAAATATATGGATAGAAACATAACTGTGTTGAAATAAACAGATATGCAGGGTTCATAACATCAAAACTAGGGTTTCATCTTCCCTTAACCAAATGAGAAACTTAGCCACACATAGCTAAAATGAAATCAAAAGGAAAACAACATAAAACATAGTTCTAGAATGAAAGTGCAGAAGAAAACTAAAGAGCAAATTAGTTTCTAAAGGTTTGGGATGTTGGAGATCCAATTGCTTGAACTCAAGACTCCAATATTCAATCCAATCTCCCTTCCTTGGTCTTGGCCTTCCCCTCAGCTCCTTGGCAGCCTCCAAGGTTGAACTCTCCGTCTTTAGACCTTAAGTCTCTCTATTTATAGGCCTTTTGACCGAATTCACTCAGAATTCACGCATTTTCACTTTCTGACATGATGACACGGCCTAGGCTATGTCAGGCTCTGTAACGCCACTTTTTCTAGAAGAAGAAGGAACGTCACACCATGATAAAATGCAAAAAAATAATAAATCATAAATTAAGATCCAGTTCATTTAATATATAAATAAGCCTATTCAATTGTAAACGTATTGTAATTTGGTAATGTATATTTTTTTTTGTTGTAGTAAGTGAATAATAAAATATAGTTATAGTAAAAATCAGCATAAAAGAAAACCATACATCTACCTATTAAATATATTTGCATTAAGCCTGTTTAGCTACATCATCAAGTATACAAAAAGCAAAAAACTTTACCTACCCCAAGATGTTTACAGATATACAGCCCATCAAAATAGCAAAATATCAGGTTTCCCAAAAAGATATATGGATAGCCATCAGTAGCCACCGACAGTACCAGCCCCTTAAGACTAACGAGAAGGAACCGTGGCAAGATCCTCTTCTGGGTCTTCCTCGTCAGATGAAATCATCATTGGAGCGACCGAGTTACAAGCAGAGGCTTGTGCAGTAGATATGAATGAATCCTCTTGTGGGGTGTAATAGAGATCATCCCACAAATCACGGACGGGTAGGTAAAACTCTAGATGAACAAAAGCAGTGAAGTTAAAAATAGGTGGGTCATAACGACCCCAAGCCAGTGACACTGTCAAGTCCCCATGGTAAATACAACGATCCGTGTATAGGTTCATATGCCAACAATCAGGACCTCTGTGGAAAGTCATCCTCACGCATACCAGAAATCCACGCAGATGAGACGACATCTTCGAACAAGCACTAGTCGTAGTCAGGCCAAAAATCGAGGAACTTGTGTACTTCTCATTTGTCACCAATGTCTTCACAGAATCATATAAAAGTACAGAATAATAGAAAATACAGAAAAGAGGTGAGACACCCTACATTCAGTACCAATTATGGTAGTAAAGAAACGGAACGGCGCAAGGCGCCCACATAGGATAACAGAAATGATAAACAACATCAAGATCCAGTCAGAGAACCATTTAACAATTCCAGGCAAATATAATATCAATAAAGTAACAGTTATATCAACATATAATAAACAAATGACAGATGGTATGTTGACTCACAATGCACGTGCACATGATATTAAAATCCCTACTTCATAGAGGTAGACACAAACATCGGAGAGAATAATCAAGGAGACATGCTAGTATCTAGTCAGCCACGAAATCAAGTGCTTCCATAAAAAAATAATCATTTATGCATAAGGCTTTATACAGCGGCATTCTTACAGGATCGTGATATAGGACAGTGTCTCAGTCCGGATCGTTAGTGCGCTTGCTTGCATCGGTTTATCCCACGACCTAGAGGAACTAC
Source organism: Ormosia emarginata (assembly GCA_029884605.1). NCBI lineage: Eukaryota > Viridiplantae > Streptophyta > Magnoliopsida > Fabales > Fabaceae > Ormosia > Ormosia emarginata. The sequence goes on along the minus strand of JAQQTP010000056.1, from coordinate 2,973,143 downwards.
CAACTATCCATTTGTGGAACACCCGCATCCTGACGCCCCCAAGGTCAACAATATGACATACATTAGTCTATTCGCACCCGCACTAAGGTGTGATTCAACTCCTAGGCTCAACAACCTTTTAACAGTCATAAACTGAGCAATTGTTCAATGCATGTTGACTGAATGTATATTATGTATATTCATCGATAATATACTTCTCATAAAACATACCATAATTTGGTCAAATTAAACATCAATAAGTCTTTGGTCCCACACATGGACTCACAATGACATATAATCAATTCTCAATAACAACATACATTTATGAGGTTCAACACAAATCACAATTTCATTTTATGAATCCATAATCCCTAATTACCTAAGTCTTGATTAATTACATAAGTCTAGGTCAAATAGACCCTTGAGGACGTGGCCTATCAAAAACAAGATCCAAACATTTTTCTTTCATCACATTATTGATTTCATAACACTAAATTGCTTAAATCACAAGTTTGCATAAAATCACAACTTGGGACCCAAAAAACTCCCTAGGGGCTGTAAGCCTCCTAAGAGTGTGAAAACCCAAATTTTCCATCACATGTATCAAATCCTTTAACACCGAATCACCTAAGTTTCAATTCCCACAAAAAGATCAAACTCAAACCCCCAAAATTTTGTCCAAGGCCGTGGCCTCCCCTAAATGGGTAGGAAATCCTACATTTTTCCATACACTAAACTTAAACAATCCAATATCATCAAGACATTCGAAATAACCAACGTTTTCATATAAATCAATAAACACATAACATGAAAAATAAACACACAAGGACAGCAATCCATTGAGGATTCCTCCATCAACAACACACAAAGGTTCCCTCACTACCAACAAAGGTTGAAGTGAGTAAATCTCCCTCTTACCTAAGGGAAAACAAGAAAAGATGACCCCTTGTTGGTTCTCCACCAAACCCTAATAATAATAACTCAAAGAATCAACACCAATGACTTGAAAAAGAAAGAATCCATGGCCATGAAAATGACCATAGAAACGAAAAAGAAGAAGAGAAAGTAAGGAATCAAAAGTCTACCTCAAAAGCTTCAAGCTTTGTTCTTGAAGAAAAGTGATGAAAAGGATGGATTTTGGAAGATGATCACCAAAGGGGAAAGGTTTAGAATGGTGAGGGGAAGTGAGAAATGGAAGTGTTTTAGCAAGCCAATGGAGGTGGTCTCCAATGGTGGCTGCAACCATGGAGAGTGGAGAGTGGAGAGGAAGAGAGAAAAAGATGAAAAGAAAAAGATGAAGAGGAAACGAAGAGAGAAAAGGTAATTGCTTTTTGTTATTTAGAGTTTTGGAGTAAAGAATGATAAGGCAAAAACTAAATTTTGGCTCCCCAAAGGGCTCCAAACTGCGGCACCAAGAGAGAGAAAGAGAGGGAGAGATTTGGCTTCTCATATAAGTTTGGGTAATTTGGTCATTTTTGGTCAAAGCTTCCTTAAGAAGCTTTGATTAAAATATCTTTCTTTTTGAAATAAAGTGAATGGATGTGACATAAAGTAGATTTTTGGATAAAGTGATAGGATTTCTACTACAAGTTATTATCCAATGGACAATTTGTCACAGTTGACAGAAGTCAGTGTTAATTGTTTAATAGATAATAAAATACACAATGATTTTTATTTATCAGATAAAAATATTAAAAAATATAAAATCTCGTAAATCGTGTCTAACCTCGAGTTTAGTAAGATCTTCCGTTGACGTTTTGACAGATCAAGGTCTTCGGAAAAAATATCTCATTTCTCCGGCTCCACTCAATGCGCACGCAAAATGAGAAATAACATTAAAAAATTCCACATTCTCAAAAAAATCCACAAAAATTCACAAAAATCACAAATATTATAAAACGACTATTTATCATGAAATTAAAAATTTTCGGGGTGTTACAGGCTCTATCTTCATATTTTCATGAATTTCACAAGTTAGAGAAGGACACGACCTGTGTCAAATGACACGGCCCAGGCCGTGTTAGGCTCTATTTAAGTTTTTCTTCATTTTGGCAAAACAGCAAAGGACATGGCCCCCCGCATATCAGGGGACACGGGCCGTGTCACTTGGTTTCTTCATTTGTAGCCTAGATCTTCAACAAACACCCTTCTTTTTTTGCTTCAAGAGGTGGTATTGATCTTTATGAATCCTTGGTTCCATCTTCAAGTGGATAGCAAGCCCCATTTGAGGTCAATGAACTCCAACACTCAAAGGTTTTCTAAAAAGTACAATTCAATTATAAGTGTTTATGAACACATTTAAGCTAAGTTTCATAACAAGGTTCTAAATAAGCTAAATATCAGAAACTTGTTAAATGGTATAAAGTAAGCACAAATGGAATCCAATTGAATCAATTATAAGGTATTCAAGATATAGGAATAATCGATAGATCAAGCATTCATGTACTATACTACTCAACTGTTGGCAACTAGGCACTCAACTCTTAACAACTAACTTGATTGCTTGTATCTAATTCTCTTCCTCTTAACCATTTCTCAAGTGGTAACTACTACAACAATAAGTTGCTCATAAGAATAGACTCTTGACTAAGGCAATCCATGTCTAATGGATGCCCATAATCCTCTTACATTCTCTTGAAAACAACTTTCCTCAACTCTCAATCTTATTTGGTTCCATTCCATCTTAAAGTCATTTCTCAATTTGGTTTGGATGCATAATCCTATCACATTTAAGTGAAACATAATCTTTAAATCTAAGGTTTAAGGTTTATGTTTGAGTTACAAGGGATAAAGAACCATGTTTCTATCATTTTCAGCTCAAAAACCTCATCTTAGGGACCTGGTAATCGATTACATAGCTCTGATAATCAATTACCAGCTTGACAGAATCTCTGTAATCGATTACAAGCAGGATGTAATCGATTACAAGCTGCCCAGAAACACTATTCGCCACTTCAGAAGCTCGGTAATCGATTACAACTGCTATGTAATTGATTACCACGTAGAAATTTGCAAAAAACATAGTCTTTAAGCCACCCAAACCCAAACCAAACCAATAAACATCATCTTTAACATCAAAATAACTCAAATATGCATCCAAATCATGCCATAAACCATAAAGCTCAACATGGGTATAAAACCCCTCTTTCTCCTCTTACCATTCAAGCTTCATCTATGGGTTCCAAGAACCACAAACTAAACTCCATACATCAACTAAGCTTTAATTAATCTTACTTCTCCCTTAGGAGCAAGAAAGTAACATATAAACTCTCTATTTCCACCCAAACCCATTTTCCTCATCAAGCCAAACAAAGAAACAAGATAAAGATAGAGGGAAAATGATAGAAACAAGCATCCCACACCCACCATGTCCCCAACTTTGAAATTTTGTACCTTGCTTCCCACCTCTGTCACTACACCAACTATCTCATGCCTGTATTTCGTACACTAATTAGAATCAATTGAATTTATCCCTTGATATTGCATTTTAGTATTTGATTAAGAAAAAAAGCTGAACTATGAATACACAACATTATTATTTGAGATACTGAGCAACTTTTGAGTAGGTAGTATCCTTTGTGACTAGTTTGTTCTGCTCCACATAGAGAATTTTCTAAAACACATCGATACAAAAGTAGAAAACATACCCAGGAACTAGAGGATATGTAGAAGTGCCCAGTTCGTTCTTCACCATGTGGAGGTCTGAGTGGCATATTCCACAATACAACACTTTGAATGCCACATCATTCTCACCCGTTTTCCTGAAAATTAAATTTGATGTACCAAAGATAAATTAAGTAGAATATTCAATACATCCAATTCAATTCATTGCATGGATCATGTATTAGTGAAAAACGAAAAATTGAAAGATCATGCAAGTCGTTTCGTGATGCTGTTTGTAATTTCCTCAAAAACTAGTAGAACGAGAATAAAAGATGGTGTAAGAAATTATAAAATGTATTGAATGAAGAGAAGAGTGAATCTTCTGGAGAAATTGAAAGGGGAGAGAAGGCCAGAAGGATCCCTAGCTGCCCATCCGAAGGCCTTCTTAAGATGCTCAACTTCATATTGTGCTGCCATTTGAGTCTGTTCTATTTCACTAATAAAAAAAGAGCTACGGAAAATAATAAATGTGTCTCTCAAAGTACCACTAAAATGGTATGTAAGTGAGACAAAGGAATATGAGGATACATAAGCTAAAGAGCTATTTATAAGTACCACGGTGAGGGTTGTATTGTCGGGCAACTGAGTCCTTCTTTTGTTGCTTTATTATGATGATTGTGAAGGGTCTTGTCTTCAATAAATTTTTTTTATAGAAATATTTACAAGTGTACGAAATTAATTAAATAATAAAATAATAAAATTATATTGTTTACACATAGAGTATTTATTAATTATTAAAATTATATTAAATATACTATTATTTAAATTATCAAAATAAATTGTAATTAAATTAAAATTAAAAAAATTAAAATTAATTAATTAAATTCAAATAAGATAAGAACGAACAAGAGATAAAGTAATATTAATTAAAACTAAAGTATTTTGATTTCATTTGAATTAATCATATTTAACTTAATTAATTGATAATTCAATTTTAATCATCTCACTACAATAAAATTGGCCTAGGATAACCCTTTAAAAGTGTACTCTAAAGCACACTGAAGTGTTGCCTTTAACAAAAGCTACGCTTTTTGGCCCTAAGACAATGCTTTTAGAGTGATGGCCTATTCGAGCATAGCCTATTATCTAAGGCTATACTTTTTTTTCATCAAAGGCAACACTTTTCTCCTTCACCCTATGGGTACACTTATTAAGTGTTTCCTTATGTCAAACTCTATGGTAATACTTACAAAGCGTTTCCTTATGTGAAACTCTATAAGTATGCTTATAAAGTGTTCAATTATGTCAAACTCTATAGCAACACTTACAAAGCGTCCCCTTATGTGAAACTCGATAGATACGTTTATAGAGTGTTTCCTTATGTCAAACTCTTTGAGCACACTTGTAAAACGTTCCCTTATGTCAAATCCTATGAGTACACTCATAAAGCGTTTCCTTTTGTCATTTTATAGGTTGAACAAATGATGCTTACTCTCATCTAAGGCATCACTTTGCAAGTGTTTCCTAATATTGCTTGTTTTTTTTTTGAACCTCCTATAATGACTACACTTTTACCAATTGTAAAAATACCTTTTGTTATTTTTATGTTCCAAGTCTTCTAGTTAAATTTGGTAAAACATTAAAAAAACTTCATTTTTAATACCATTTATTTTATATATATATTTTATAAAATTTTAATTTCAAAATATATATACACTATTTATTTATATAGTATAAAATCTCAAGCAAAAATATAAACTAATTTTAACATTTGATACATTGTTCAAAGTATCAACCAATTATCCATAATAACACATTGATCAAAATATTAATCAAGTAATCCAAAATAATAGAATTGTTGTAACACCCACCGTAGGGTGCCACATTTATGTTACTTTATTACCAAATTACCCCAAAATTATAAAGTATGATGTTATAATAAAATACAAGTTGTAAAATATTTTTTATTTTTATAACAATAACAATAAAATAAACTTAGCGGAAAATAAAACTATGATACAACAATCTCACACATAAAGTACATCATTATACATAACAATCATCACTCATAATTTACATCATTACACATTACACACGTACTGTCAGGATTATTTATATTACAGACTTTTTTTTTTTTGAAACAACAAACACACTTAAATAATTACAGACATTATTTATATCAGAGTTCAAACATGCCCAAGTTTAACTAAGCAGAAGACCCTCAGATGGGTCCTCCTCGAGTTCCTCAAATAGGTAGGAATCAGTTATGACGAGTAGCCCTACGAACAGTATCCGGGATGATGACACTATGCCGATTTCCGTTGGGACATAATTTCTAGTGTCCCAATGTCGCCTTTGATATGCAACGGAAATTCAACATGAACAAAGATAGTCACACGTAAAAACGGATCCCCACGATACAAATTTTCTACTAATACTAACGGTCGGTACCCCTCATAAATAAGTCCTCGCTTCATCCGGACTTGTCCTCCACTCTCTAGCTCCTCCATGAAATCGTAAACGTACATATCCGAAGAAACTAGCTCCCGTTGACATGTTGTCAGAACTCTGGATTCCTGGATGTGAGAAGTAATTCCTCTTCTCCTTCTAGTACCGTATCTTTCTCAACGTCTTTACCCAATATAAATACAATAAACAGATAAACATACAAAGAGGTGAGATCACCTACACCATTACCAAGCATGATAGCACGAGATAATACGACAACATGTTATGCAAAAATATCATATCATGATCACAATTATGGCATCATCATAATGTAAAAATAATTACCATCATCACTGTTCAAACCACAAATAATTACAGTAACGCTACCACATATGTATATGTTAAATTCATGCATGTGAACATAGACTCAATGTCCTACTCCATGGAGCTAATACTCAAGTCGGAGAAATTGATCGAAAAGATCCGCCGGTATCTCGTGCCTCAGACCAAGTGCTATAATTATATCTTGCACATCTAGCACATACACGACAGTCTTTGTCAGATCTTGATTAAGAATAGTGTCTCGGTCCGGATCATCGGTGTGTTGCATCGGTCTAACTCACGGTGCATAAGAGCTACCAACCGCCCATTGCGAGCAACCCGCACCCCGATGCCCCCAAGGTCAACCAAGACCTACACTACGCATATCGCACCTACTCAAGAGGTGTACGTTTCTCCTAGGCAATTAGCTATATTCAGTCCGTTGGACCATTTTCAATGCATGTGTAATGCACCAATTACTAACCAAAGGTAAATCACATAATTTCTCATTCCGATTCAGATCTCGTTTTTTCGTTCGTAAAATGGATTAATGTCAATTACGGCAAACTTCTCAATTTCTTATACAAGATTCATATATTGTTTTTAACTATAAGGTTTATCTTGTATAATTAACTCTGTTAAATCACATAACTATGTTTTTCTCATTCGCAAAATATTTTCGTTCGTTTTTACGTACAAGAATGATTTGTAACATTTTTACTGTTACATTTTAAAAATCACAAAACTATTTTCTACTGTATTCTAAATTACGTAAAAATGATCTTTTATTTTTAAAATGTATAGCAATGTTTCCACAATATTTAGATCGTGTAAAATATTTAAACGCGTTACAAATCGCGTAGGAATAATTTAACGTTTTTTCAAATCGCGTAACTTAAAAATTACGTTTTTGAGTTACGTAAATCGCTTTTTACCATTTTTACCCTTCACAAAATATTTCTTGACTTTAAAAATATTATTTTGAACATTTCTCATAAAAATATAATTTCTTACGTTATTTTCTTTCTATTCTAAATAAAAAATCCCTTCCGTACTATATTTTCTAAAAAATCACTTTTTTATTGATTTAATCTTACCAAATCATATTTAATTGATTTAATTACTATTTAAATTTCCTAACATTTTCCAAAACCCAATACTTAAATTCTACGTTAGAAATTTTAAGTTACAACGTTTCCTTTTATATTTCTAAATCATTTCTAAACATTAAATCAAATTTTATGTTTAAGTTACAAACGTTTTCTTTTTATATTTCTAAATCACTTCTAAAAAATTAATTCTTCTTAAGATAATTTAAAGTTCAACACTTAAATTCCTTTCCAAAATCCTTATTTGAAAACTCTTATATTTTGTTGCATTAAAACATTTTTTTCTAAATTATCAAAACCTTATAGATGGTCATTGGAACCATGAAATATTTTTCTTCTAACTTAAACAAATTTCATTCTTGTTTCTACACAAAATAAATTCATGAAAATACTACTTAAAAACCGTGTACACTCATTTTAGAAAACAAACCCTCTTGTTTATTTTCTTTACTTCTCTAATCTTTCAATTTTACCATTTATGAAAATATCATTTTTGTGAACACTAATTTAATTGGTGTCTTGGCTGAAATTTATTTAGTTCAAAGACTAAAAATCAACTTCATTGTTCTTGAAAAATTTCAATAAAAACCCTAAACTTGGAAGCTCAAAACCGTGACCTCCTCCATGGCCTTTGGAGCCAAAATTTTGTTTATTTCAACATACATCCATCATAATATATTTAACATATATCATCATGCATATCATAAGCTTATCATATAAGCAATTAAAAATTATACTAAGCATGCAAACACAAGTAAATCATGCAAAATATATCAAGCATAAGCAAAAATAATTAAAGCACATAACACACACACAAATTATTACATGACCATGGATAGGAATCCTCACATGGATTCACCATCCATCAAATATAAAACCTTCCCTCACCACCATGCTTGGTTGGTGAGATGAATCTCCCTCTTACCTCTTGAAGAACCACCAAAGAGCTTGTTGCTTTGTCTTTGGAGCAAGATCTCCACCAATACAAGTTCTTAAACATGAAACAAATACAAGAAAATTAGTATATCAAGCTTGAACAAGAAGAACCATGGATCAAACATGGTTTAGAACATGAAAAAGAAAAGAATAAATGAAGTTTTCTTACACTTCACCAACAAAAGCTCTAGAACTTGATCTTAGTAAAAGTCCTTCAAGATGGAAGAATTAGAACTTGGTGTGAACTACAAAGGTTCTTAGAATGATGAAAGGATTCAAGAAACTAGGTTGTATGAAATTAAAAAGTGATGGAGGGGTGAATTGAGGTGCTTGGCGAATGGTGTGTTTTTGGGAGAGAAATGGAGTTTGCTTTGGTTTGGTCTTGAAACTTAAGTGAAATAAGTGAAGGTGTGATAATGTGAAGTGTCAAAATGAGTTATTTGGCCATTTGGACAATGCATGGCCGTAGCATGCATTAGAGAGAAATGGAAAGTGAAGTTTGACAAACATAAGCATTAATGATCAATAGGAATTGGTGCTTAATACACTCATTGTCTTCATTCTTTTTTCTTTGGCCTAAAAAGCCTACACTAGATTGTCTCCTTTCCTCCTTGCTCTTCAAACCGTCCCCCTCCTCCATACACTCAAAATGTGCCAAATTACAAAGCCATCACTATAAGTCATCCTAACCATTGATTAAAAGAATGGTTTGGATTTAAATTAACTTCAGGTTTAGGTTTTAGATGGAAGACTTCATTTGAGCCATTGGATCATTTTTGGCTTGCAATCCTAACCATTGAATATGTCTCCAAAATGAAGGGTCAAGATTACATCTTCAAACTTTATATCCAAGGGTCCAAAATGGTTGTAATCATTTTTGGATGACTAATTCTCCACCATTGATCTAAATCCAAATCCAATGGTCATTAATGATCCATCTCCACCATTGATTAATTTTACATCCAAGGGTTGATAATGGTCATAGCCATTTAGAAGATTAAATCCCTACCCTTGATTTAATTTCAATCCAACGGTTATAATTGATCCTATTTATTTTTAAGATCAAATCTCCACCGTTAATTAAATCAAGATTAAATGTCTAACTCAGTAATTAAATTAATAGTGGATATCCAAACCACTAATGTTATCTTAATAATATTTTAATAATATAGAATTTTTTTTATCCATTATAACCTCATAAAAATATAATTACTTTGTATTTTTATCGTCGATAATTAAATACAAGACAAAAATACAAGTAAAAGAAATTTTCTAAAATCGTTTCCTGGATTCAGGTTTAGTAAGATTCCCTGCTCCGTCTAAACAAGTACAAATTTTTCTATACGTAGAAAAATTTTCCATTTTATGACCCACCTGACCCACGTATATGCCACCTGGGCCCACGTATACCTCGTGGGGCCCACAAACAAAAAATTCTAAAATCACACATAAAATCATAAAAATTACAAAACTCACAAATATCAAATCGATTACGTAAATTAATTAAGACTAAACAAGAAAAATTAATTTACGTGAGATTTTTCCTACCGAAAATTATTATTTTCTTGACACGAGCAAATTACTCAAAACGATCAAATATGCAGACATTAATATTCAAAATAGCTTTACAAGATACATGTAAATCACTAAACAAAGTAGAATTACATTGTTAATCACAAGATTATTGTTTAATACATAGGAAGTTTGGGGTGTTACAATTGTCACCATCATCATAATCCAGAACAGTACTTAATCAAAATAAAAATATATATAGTTCACAATGTATGAGAAAATCTTCATCAGGCTCTCTTGATGAACATCAAATCTACTAAATAGCTTTATTGTCATCCCCAAATGAAGTATCAGTATTCTCTTACAAATTTAAATTGACCATCTGTTTGTGGATGGTAAGCAGAACTGAGACGTAGTTTTGTTCCCAATGCTTCTTGCAAACTAGTCCAAAATCTCGATGTAAACCTTGGATCTCGATCCGAAATAATACTGGATGGTACACCATGAAGTCTAACAATTTCACTGATGTACACTTGAGCCAACTTTTCCATTGAGTACTTAATATTAATCGACAAAAAGTGCGCCGACTTTGTAAGCCGATCAACAATTACCCAAATGGCATCATGACCCTTCCGAGTCTTTGGTAGTCCCGTCACAAAATCCATTGCTATGTCATCCCATTTCCATTCAGGAATAGGCAAAGGTTGTAACATTCCGAAGGTCTTTGATGTTCCACCTTAGCCTTCGACAAACTAAACAGGATGATACATACTCGCAACATCTTTCTTCATTCCTTGCCACCAATATAATTGTTTTAAATCCTTGTACATCTTTGTGGCTCCTGGATGCATACTCGACTTACTCTTGTGAGCCTCGTCCAAAATCAATCTCCTAAGATCTGGGTCATTAGGTACACAAACTCTTCCTTGAAACTTCAGAATTCCCTTAGCACCTTCGCTAAATTCTAACACTTGCTCCTTGGCTCTTTGCTTCTTTTGCTTCTTGCAAATACGATCATTGTTTTGTCCTTCACGAATTCTATCCATCAAATCATTTGAAATGGTGATCATATTTAAACGCATCTTGCCGGCGTCAATTTTACGAGATAGTCGCATATCCCGAAATTCTTCTATCAACTCCTTCTCTTTGATCATCATAACGAAGCACCAAGTATTTTTCTACTCAACGCATCCGCTACGACATTCGCTTTTCCTCGGGATGATACCGCAATTGAAAGTCATAATCTTTCGAAATTCTAACCAACGCCTTTGCCTCATGTTTAACTCTTTCGATCAAACAGATATTTTAAACTTTTATGATCACTAAAAACAAAGAACGTAGCTCCATGTAGAGAAAATGTCTCCACACTTTCAACGCGAACACCACAAATACCAACTCCAAGTCATGAGTTGGATAATTCCTCTCATGATTTTTCAATTGCCTTGAAGCATAAGCCACCACTTTACGATTCTCGCATAAGTACACAACCCAATCCTTGATATGAAGCATCACAATATACTTCGAAAGGTTCGTTTGGGTCGTAGAAATCAATACCTGAAGTAGTCAATCGTCTTTTCAACTCTTGAAAACTTTCTTCGCATGCATTAGTCCACACGAACGGTTGATTCTTTCGTGTAAGTTGGGTAAGAGGTCCTACAATCTTTGAAAACCCCTCAATGAACCGTCTATAGTAACCACTAATCCGACAAAACTACGGATTTCGCATTCTGCTTTGGTCTTTTCCACTCCAAAACTGTCTCCACCTTGGAAGCATCAACCTCAATTCCATCCTTCGATATTACGTGTCCCAAAAATTGCACTTCACTCAACCAAAATTCACATTTGGATAACTTGGCATATAACTTATTCTCCTTTAAAATCAAGAACTACCCCGAGATGTTCAAAGATGTTCCTCCCGACTTTGAGAATAGATCAAGATGTCATCAATAAAGACAACAACGAACTTGTCCAAGTATGAACGAAAAATTCTATTCATGAAGTCCATGAATATGGCTGGTGCATTTGTTACACCGAATGGCATCACAAGATATTCGTAATGCCCATAGCGCGTCCGAAATGCAGTCTTGGGAATATCCTCTGCTTTCACACGTATCTGGTGATACCCAGAACGTAGATCAATCTTGGAAAATATCGCGGCTCCTCTCGCAACTGATCCATTAGATCATCTATCCTTGGAAGTGGATATTTATTCTTAATCGTAATTTTGTTCAATTGTCGATAGTCTACACATAGACGTGAAGTTCCATCTTTCTTCTTAACCAATAAGACCGGAGCTCCCCATGGTGACACACTAGGTCTCACAAATTGCTTCTCCAATAAATCCTCCACTGCTTTCTTCACTTCGGCTAATTCTACCGGCGACATCCGATAGGGCGCTATAGATATCGGTCCAGCTCCAAGTACAAGATCAATGGCAAACTCGATTTCCCTTTCTGGTGGTAGTCCAGGTATATCTTCAGGACACACTTCCGGAAATTCGTTGACCACATAAATATCCTTCAAAGCATCTTCGCATTGCACTTCCAAAGAAGACAATAATAAATACCTACGATCTCCTTCTTTCAGACAAGCTTCCACTTGAGTAGCCGTTAGGAATCTAGAATCCTTAGCCTCAGGAAATACTAATGTTTTATTCGAACAATCAATTAGGATATGATTAGAAGACAACCAATCCATTCCCAAGATTACATTAATCTTGGAAAGAGGCAAACAGATCAAATCCACATAAAAGATTCTATCCCTAACACAGACAGACAATTCCAGGGCATACTGTTGAGGTAACTACAGGCTTATCAGTAGGAGTAGCAACACTCAAATCATATGGCAATTCACCACAAATCAAACCCAAACGTTCCACACAATCACATGCAATGAAAGAATGTGTTGCTCCCGAATCATAGAGTACAATTAAAGGATTACCTTCAATTGCACACTCCTCCATTATCAAGTCTCCAGATTTAGCGGCTTCCTCCCCGCTCATTGTATAGACACGACCACCCGCCTTTGTGGCCTTGCAAGATGCGGACGTTTCCCACAGAGGATTCCTTCTTTATCTGATCACGTCTTTGGAGAAATGTCCAAGTTGTCCACACTTAAAACAAACAACTTCCTTATGTGGACAATCCTTCGTGAGATGATCCTTCCCACATTTGAAACAACGAATAGGAGTCCCACTTGACTTGCTTTATTATTGCTAGAACTTCCTCCCACAAATTGCTTCTTGGTCTGACCTCCCGCCGGTTTCACATACGGTCCTGCCGGTTTCACATATGGCTTTTGTTGAGAGCGACTTGCTTGATTATTCTTCCCTTTTTGGAACCTTGCAGGTCCAAAATTCTTGTTTCTTGCCGCACGTTGATGATCAATCTCTTCAACTTTACGACATTTTTCAATCAAAGTTGGAAATTGATTAATCTCCAACATCGTTACAGCTCTCTTAATATCCAGCTTTAATCCTTCTTCAAATTTCCTACATTTCCAGCCCTCATCTGGGTTCATCTGCAAATACCTTGAAAATTGAGACAGACTTTCAAATTTTGCCGCATAATCACTAACAGACATCAATCCTTGACGTAAACCCAGAAACTCCATCTCCTTCATATGTCTCACACTTGCTGGAAAATATTTCTCTAGAAATATTTGTTTGAAAAGTTGCCATGTCACCATCCTACCTTCAGCTTCCAACAGTCTTCTAGCTCCTGCCCACCAACGTTCACCATCTCCTACCAGCATAAATGTTGCCAACGTAAGCTTCCGTTCATCAGCACAACCCATACCATCAAATATCTTTTCAAGTTCTCGGATCCAAAGTTCAGCTTTCTCCGGATCAAACTCTCCATGAAATTTCGGTGGATTATTCTTTCGAAACTCCGATAAGCTGTGTACATTTTCATTAGCCCGTTGATTTTGTTGTGCAACCACTTCCGCCATTCTTTGCATAGCTGCTACAATTGTGCAGCCATGTTCACATTATCATTCCCATTCAGTTCCCATATCTCGTGGTAGTATTTCCACGTCCACGTCCTCGTCCAGTCATTACTTTTTCTACTCAAACTGAACAATACAAGGAAAGCAAGGTCAATCTTCAAACAATATTGTTTCTTTTCAGAAAACAATAACAGAGAATCACACAACTCAAACAAGACAGACCTAACCACAACCCCAAAAGACTCTAACTTGGGCTCTGATACCAACTAATGTAACACCCACCGTAGGGTGCCACATTTATGTTGCTTTATTACCAAATTACCCCAAAATTATAAAGTATGATGTTATAATAAAATACAAGTTGTAAAATATTTTTTATTTTTATAACAATAACAATAAAATAAACTTAGCGGAAAATAAAACTATGATACAACAATCTCACACATAAAGTACATCATTATACATAACAGTCATCACTCATAATTTACATCATTACACATTACACACGTACTGTCAGGATTATTTATATTACAGACTTTTTTTTTTTGAAACAACAAACACACTTAAATAATTACAGACATTATTTATATCAGAGTTCAAACATGCCCAAGTTTAACTAGCGAAGACCCCTCAGATGGGTCCTCCTCGAGTTCCTCAACAGTAGGAATCCGTTATGACGAGTAGCCCTACGAACAGGTGTCGGGCTGATGACACTATGCTGATTTCCGTTGGGACATAATTTCTAGTGTCCCAATGTCGCCTGATATGCAACGGAAATTCAACATGAACAAAGATAGTCACACGAAACGGATCCCCACGATACAGCCTACTAATACTAACAGTCAGGTACCCCTCATAAATAAGTCCTCGCTCATCTGGACTTGTCCTCCACTCTCTAGCTCCTCCATGAAACTGTAAACGTACATATCCGAAGAAACTAGCTCCTGTTGACATGTTGTCAGAACTCTGCGGTTCCGGATGTGAGAAGTAATTCCTCTTCTCCTTCTAGTACCGTATCTTTCTCAACGTCTTTACCCAATATAAATACAATAAACAGATAAACATACAAAGAGGTGAGATCACCTACACCATTACCAGCATGATAGCACAGAGATAATACAGACAACATGTTATGCAAAAATATCATATCATGATCACAATTATGGCATCATCATAATGTAAAAATAATTACCATCATCACTGTTCAAACCACAAATAATTACAGTAACGCTACCACATATGTATATGTTAAATTCATGCATGTGAACATAGACTCAATGTCCTACTCCATGGAGCTAATACTCAAGTCGGAGAAATTGATCGAAAAGATCCGCCGGTATCTCGTGCCTCAGACCAAGTGCTATAATTATATCTTGCACATCTAGCACATACACGACAGTCTTTGTCAGATCTTGATTAAGAATAGTGTCTCGGTCCGGATCATCGGTGTGTTGCATCGGTCTAACTCACGGTGCGAAGAGCTACCAACGCCCATTGCGAGCAACCCGCACCCCGATGCCCCCAAGGTCAACCAAAGACCTACACTACGCATATCGCACCTACTCAAGAGGTGTACGTTTCTCCTAGGCAATTAGCCATATTCATCCGTTGGACCATTTTCAATGCATGTGTAATGCACCAATTACTAACCAAAGGTAAATCACATAATTTCTCATTCCAGATTCGAGATCATGTTTTTCGCTTCGTAAAATGGATTAATGTCAATTACAGTAAACTTCTCAATTTCTTATACAAGATTCATATATTGTTTTTAACTATAAGGTTTTCTGTATAATTAATCATTAAATCACATAACTATGTTTTTCTCATTCGCAAAATATTTTCGTTACGTTTTTACGTACAAGAATGATTTGTAACATTTTCTGTTACATTTTAAAAATCACAAAACTATTTTCTACTGTATTCTAAATTACGTAAAAATGATCTTTTATTTTTAAAATGTATAGCAATGTTTCCACAATATTTAGATCGTGTAAAATATTTAAACGCGTTACAAATCGCGTAGGAATAATTTAACGTTTTTCAAATCGCGTAACTTAAAAATTACGTTTTTGAGTTACGTAAATCGCTTTTTCACCATTTTTACCCTTCACAAAATATTTCTTGACTTTAAAAATATTATTTTGAACATTTCTCATAAAAATATAATTTCTTACGTTATTTTCTTTCTATTCTAAATAAAAAATCCCTTCCGTACTATATTTTCTAAAAAATCACTTTTTTATTGATTTAATCTTACCAAATCATATTTAATTGATTTAATTACTATTTAAATTTCCTAACATTTTCCAAAACCCAATACTTAAATTCTACGTTAGAAATTTTAAGTTACAACGTTCCTTTTATATTTCTAAATCATTTCTAAACATTAAATCAAATTTTATGTTTAAGTTACAAACGCTTTTTTTATATTTCTAAATCACTTCTAAAAAAATTAATTCTTCTTAAGATAATTTAAAGTTCAACACTTAAATTCCTTTCCAAAATCCTTATTTGAAAACTCTTATATTTTGTTGCATCAAAACATTTTTTTCTAAATTATCAAAACCTTATAGATGGTCATTGGAACCATGAAATATTTTTCTTCTAACTTAAACAAATTTCATTCTTGTTTCTACACAAAATAAATTCATGAAAATACTACTTAAAAACCGTGTACACTCATTTTAGAAAACAAACCCTCTTGTTTATTTTCTTTACTTCTCTAATCTTTCAATTTTACCATTTATGAAAATATCATTTTTGTGAACACTAATTTAATTGGTGTCTTGGCTGAAATTTATTTAGTTCAAAGACTAAAAATCAACTTCATTGTTCTTGAAAAATTTCAATAAAAACCCTAAACTTGGAAGCTCAAAACCGTGACCTCCTCCATGGCCTTTGGAGCCAAAATTTTGTTTATTTCAACATACATCCATCATAATATATTTAACATATATCATCATGCATATCATAAGCTTATCATATAAGCAATTAAAAATTATACTAAGCATGCAAACACAAGTAAATCATGCAAAATATATCAAGCATAAGCAAAAATAATTAAAGCACATAACACACACACAAATTATTACACTAGATTGTCTCCTTTCCTCCTTGCTCTTCAAACCGTCCCCCTCCCCTCCATACACTCAAAATGTGCCAAATTACAAAGCCATCACTATAAGTCATCCTAACCATTGATTAAAAGAATGGTTTGGATTTAAATTAAACTTCTGGTTTAGGTTTTAGATGGAAGACTTCATTTGAGCCATTGGATCATTTTTGGCTTGCAATCCTAACCATTGAATATGTCTCCAAAATGAAGGGTCAAGATTACATCTTCAAACTTTATATCCAAGGGTCCAAAATGGTTGTAATCATTTTTGGATGACTAATTCTCCACCATTGATCTAAATCCAAATCCAATGGTCATTAATGATCCATCTCCACCATTGATTAATTTTACATCCAAGGGTTGATAATGGTCATAGCCATTTAGAAGATTAAATCCCTACCCTTGATCTAATTTCAATCCAACGGTTATAATTGATCCTATTTATTTTTAAGATCAAATCTCCACCGTTAATTAAATCAAGATTAAATGTCTAATCAGTAATTAAATTAATAGTGGATATCCAAACCACTAATGTTATCTTAATAATATTTTAATAATATAGAATTTTTTTATCCATTATAACCTCATAAAAATATAATTAATGTATTTTTATCGTCGATAATTAAATACGATCAAAATACAAGTAAGAAATTTTCTAAAACGTTTCCTGATTCGCTTTAGTAAGATCACTGTCTCGTCTAAACAAGATACAAATTTTTCTATACGTAGAAAAATTTTCCATTTTATGGACCCACCTGGGCCCACGTATGCCACACTGGGCCCACGTATACCTCGTGGGGCCCACAAACAAGTAAAAATTCCAAAATCACACATAAAATCATAAAAATTACAAAACTCACAAATATCAAATCGATTACGTAAATTAATTAAGACTAAACAAGAAAATTAATTTACGTAGATTTTTCCTACCAAAATTATTATTTTCTTGACACGGAGCAAATTACTCAAAACGATCAAATATGCGGCAGAATATTCAAAATAGCTTTTACAAGACACGTAAATCACTAAACAAGAGAATTACATAATCACAAGATTATTGTTTAATACATAGGAAGTTTGGGGTGTTACAATTGTCACCATCATCATAATCCAGAACAGTACTTAATCAAAATAAAAATATATATAGTTCACAATGTATGAGAAAATCTTCATCAGGCTCTCTTGATGAACATCAAATCTACTAAATAGCTTTATTGTCATCCCCAAATGAAGTATCAGTATTCTCTTACAAATTTAAATTGAACTAAAGGATTAGTAGTGTATAGATTCATTCAAAAAAAGTCAAAATTGTAATGCATACACCAAAATCACCAATAATGTCATCAACAACTCAGACAAAAAGGATGTAATGCAATCTAAGAAACAACTAACACCATGAATATCAAAGAAACATATATAAGTATAATTCCAAGGCCACCACCTACATAACCTTCAACTGAATCTGAAAATTTCAAGAGTTCCTTTCCTTGATAAATTGGGAAGTTAATACCAAAGCTTGAACCTAGGACCTCTACCCGAATTTCCACTTACCCCAACAATCTAAGGGATTACATTGCTTTTTTTTCTTTTCTTTTTTTGGTAATAGATTTTACATTGCCTTGGCAAGTAAGCGTTGTTGATTGTTCTAAGGGATTACTATAAAACCATGAAGGAATTTGTTAGACCAAATCTAAGGGATTCAGAAGCTGTATTTGTGACAGAAACTTGATTGTCAACAACTAGATGCTCACAGTACATTTGATTGGATGCACATAATTCTAGACTTCTAGTGCTACTGGCAATCATGTAGCTTAAATGTTTGAAATATGTAAGTTTAAATTTTAAAGAGAATTGTTACCAAAATAATTATTATTATTATTATGCTTGTTTAGGATTTCATATACATAATCTTTTTCATTGACAATATTTTACCTAGCAAATATAATAGCTTATTTAATGCAAAAGCAATTGATTATGACAAGTAGAAAAACCAATTACATAGTGATGAATCAGCCAACTAAAAGCTATAAATGGAATTATCCATAATATAAAGAAATATGCACATGAAAATTAAATTCATACATCAATGAACAATTCTACAAGGAAACCAAAATTCTTAATTCTTTAACTTCTAAGACTTAAGAGGAATCAATAAGAAATTTCAAAATAAACTATAGAAAAAGTTGTGCAGGTATATTAATGATTGCTGGACCACTAGTATCCAGTATAAATGAACTAAGTTTTAAAATGTCTTACTATTAGGCTTGTGCCAGTGGGTTATTTCCAACTCCTAGTGTGTAACAGGCTAGTATAGTAACAATTTGTAGTAGCATAGCAGAGCAGAGATGAAAAACAAACAGCGGATTAAGAGGTGAGAGACAAAAAGTTTAGGAGTAGAAGTGTCAGAGTGATAGATAAGAAAGGTAGAGTAGTTTAGTAGTAGAAAACGAGTAGTTACTAAAGTATATATTTACCATATAATCCATTTGTTTAAATTGTTTGAATTGTGTGTAGTTAAAATATAATGGTAAAAATGGAAATTAAAAGTTTGATATCAAAAGGGGTAATCCCCTTTATTAAGTAGTATAGACAATTCGATTCATTATACACATCATTTTTTTTGGGTTTATATAACTTTTTGTTTTGTTTGATCTCAACTTTTTTAGTGAGAGTTTGGTGGTTTCTATGGTTGGAACACTAAGTTATGGAGTGGTGGAAGAATCTTGTATATATATTTTGGAGAAGGCATAGCTGATGGCATATTCAAGAAGGTGAAGCTGTGAAGTAGCAACAACATTATCATTCTCATCCTTCAAATCAAAGGATTGAAGTTTGACATAAATCACTATAACATACATCATTAAAACCTCATAGCTCATACCATGTGAACATTAAATTCAATAACTAAAATAAACGAAAATTAGAACCTACTAGCACAATCAGGGGAGGATCAAGGAAAGGAAGAAGAAGAATAAGAAGAAGAAAATGGGGCAAAACATTGCTGAAATTTCTAAATAAGGAGCAAGTAAATTACTCTGTTATCAATCACTACATATGATTTTGAAGATCCACAAACTCATTATATGGTTTGTCGGTGCAATTGCTAACCTATATGGAAATGGTATATTTCCTTGTTTCCTAGTCATTCATGTTGCAAAATGTCCTAAAATACACTTTATAGCTAGCTATCGAATAAAGACATTGGAATAAATACTTAAAGACACATCAAGTCAGTGATGTGCTCATAATTAGCCCGATGAACTTAAACTAAGGAACCAAATAATTCACTTTTTTTTTTTAAATTCATGTCCACCCTTAATCCTAATAAAAGTTTATCAAGAATTTAACCTAACATCTTTTTTTCAATACTGTTCGACCCTATCGGTTGAGATAACTCTCATTCGATGGGACCAAAATTGTACAATATCATTAAAGAAATACCAAAATAAGAAAAAAGAGAAGATATAAAATCGTAATTAAGCTTTGAAAAAAAAAGAAGCTAACCCAAGCAAGTCATTGCAGGCTTTCCCTATATATATTTGAGCGGATGCTTCGAAGCATTTAGCCATTTTTATGCATAAGATGAGTTGTTAATTAATTATAGAACAAAGCATATAATATAAATCTCAACCTATATACACCAACAACTAGAAGAGTGACTACTATAGCATTGTTGAGGTTTTACCAATAATTTGGTGTCTTAAGAGTTAAGAAGTTTCTCTGTTAAACCAGATGCTAATATAAGTTGTGCTTTGGCCAAAATAATTAAGCAAAATAAATGACATAATTTGTAATTTTAATATTTTATGGTCAAAACCTCATATAGATCATACCATATGAACATTAAATCCAATCACTAAAATAAATGAAAATTAGAACCCACTAACATAATCAGGGGAGGATTAAGGAAAGGAAGAAGAAGAAGAAGAAAAGGGGATAAAACATTGCTGAAATTTCTAAATAAGGAGCAAGTAATAAGTGATGAAATTTTTCCGAATACAGAGCAAAAATGAAAATAAAAAAGGAAACTTGAAGAGAACCCATGAAAGCCCATTACCCCCCAAAACGAACACTGAGAAATAGAAAATCAAGCAGAGGGAAAGACATTAGTTACACATTAATCTTGTTCAAAATACCCGTATATGTAATCTTGGAGATTTTTCGTGAAAGATAAATTAATAATACTGGTATGTAGAGACATTTTGATCCAAGAACACATTTGGCACAAAAAGCTTGAGATTTACCCCAATTCATTTTCAAACAACTAAGTAAAAATGTCATTCTAACCTAGGAAACAGTTGCTTGAGTAAAAATGTCATTCTAACGCAGAAACAAAGAGAGGGTAGAGGGTAGAGGGATAAGAAGAACAACGAGTACTTGAAGAAGCTCGATTGCAACCCTGACGCACCAGAAGCTCGATTGCAACCCTAACGCACCAGAAGCTTGAAGTGGCAGAGAGAATAGAGGGCTGAGATGAGTGGCAGAGAGACGCTGTAATGGAGAGAGTGGCAGAGAGAATAGTTTAGGAGTGGATGAGAGGAATGGCGAAGGATCATAGAGGGATGAGAGATGGTGTGGTGAAGGCCAGAGAATTAAGGATTTTTTCTTAATTTCAAAAGGCTTTAAGTGACAAAATTAAGTGGGAAACAAATTCAAAAGTTTGGCGGGTATTAGAAATAGTTTAAGGAATGCTTTGATAATGTACCATTTGATACTCCAATGAGTAATGCTTGTTAAGTGTAGTATTTTATCAGAATAAGAACGTCTAAATATAATATGGTATGGTAACGTTTAAAAAGGGCATCCTTTATAATTTAGAGGTATATTTTTTAAGTATTGCCAAAACTTCTCAGAAAAGGCTACCCTTATAAAAGTGTTCCCTATTAAGACTTAAGGGTACACTTTTAAAGTGTAACTTAAAAAAGTGTAGTCATAGGTCTTAGAAAAGACTATTCTTATAAAAGTGTTCCTTATTAAGACTTAAGGGTATACTTTTAAAGTGTAGTTTAAAAAAGTGTAGCCATAAGTCTTAAAAAAGGCTACCCTTATAAAAGTGTTCCCTATTAAGACTTAAGGATACACTTTTAAAGTGTAGCTTAAAAAAGTGTGGTCATAGGCTAATTTTGTTGTAGTGTCATACAAGGGGAAGTAATCCTAAATTATTTAATATTCTCTTTCGAGTTATACTAAACATATCAAAAAGCACTTATTACCTATTTCCCTATAGCAATAACAAGCATTAATCAACTTATTTAAATCTATGATTAACCAACACAATCCCCCATAAGGCAAATCTTTACTCTCCTTCCGACTATATAATCATAGAGTTTGTTACCTATGTCAAATTAAGGAAATTTGCTTCTGGTGTGTTTCTAAGATATAGATCAAAACAAATTAAGAACAATAATAAATTCTTGCATAGATGAAGAAAACTCATTAAACAAGTGTAAATATTCAAATATTGAAGTTACATCAAAACCCCTAAAAAGAAATTTAGTTCATGACAAAATTAGCTAATGACATAGAAAATTTCATCATACTTATTATAAGAAATAGGAGAAGAAAATAAAATAAAAACTCAATTGCTATGTTTTCTCTCCTTTCCTCTAACTTGCTTTGTGTTGCGCTCCTATGTTGTTGTCGCTGCATTTCTACCTTGATCTTGCATGTCTATTACTATTTATTTATTTTTAGTAGTGAATTGCGCTGCACCTAATTTTATTAGGTTTCCAACTGTTTGATTTTTTTTATAAGGATAAAAATTCAATTAGAATCAGTTTTGAGTCTTCTACCGTCAATTTATGCTTTGTATAAGATCTAGGATTTGGATAAAATTCTTTTTAAAGTTTTATCGTCAAGATCTCCTAATTTAATTCAAAATCTTCTAGATTATACCTAAAAATTCAAATAAAACTATAAAATAAAAAGGAAGATAAAAAAATTAAAATCTAAATAAAACTAATCAAAATCAAATCAAATAAAATTCTTAACAAATAAAGATCAACGATGTGTGTAATTTTGTATCACATCATTTTTCTAATGTCTTTATTCTTTCATGATATTGAGATCAATCCCATAACAATCATTTTCATTTTGGTAGGGATAATCTACACTATCTCCACTTGATATTGGCTATCTTTTATCTGATGTTGCAATAGTATACTTTAGCTTTTGCAAAAGTTCTTCTTAGGAGGAGGGTCTTGCTTGCTCTTGAAGCAAATATGATTTAAGTTCTTCGAATTTGGAAGGATTTTTATGATTTTTCTTTAGTGTACGATTTTGAGCGCACCATTTGGGAATGATTGTTTTGCTAATTAAATTAAGATTAAAATTTGTTCACCATTTAACATTGAATTCTCTACTTACCCAAGTCGGATTCTAAGAAGGTAATTTTCTAAAGAAATGAAATCCCAAGTTAAGATCCATGAGATTCCGAATTGAGCAAAAAATTAAACTAACTTGAACTTATTTGAAAAGTCTATTTTTTCTACAAAGTAGTTATAGAAATCCCTTGTAGATCTTATGTAGAATTGATGGGGAAAAAGAACAAAGAACCCTTGGGGTTCCGAAGGCACTTAGTGTTAGGAGACTTGGTCTCAATGTAGGAATATAATCCACTGAATTCAATAATCAACTACATCTTCTAAAATATGATAGGAGGGTATTTATAGCCCTTTTACAAAAGAAACCAAATATAATTAAAATACAACTAATTAATGATAAGATTTGGGATTTGATATAATCCCATTAAAACAAAAATTCTAATTATAAAATAGATAAAATTCTAAAATAAATAAAATCCCTAAAAATATGGAAAGATAAAATCCTTAAATAACATAATTATTTATAAAATCATAAATTATTAAAATCATAAATAATCGTAATTTATTATGCATCAAGATCTTGGTAACATTGCTAAATAAGGTCTTATAGTATAGAATCACTCTATAAACCAACAAGGGAATTTGGTAAATCCTTTCTTGAACTAGAAGAACTAGGAATTGGTGTATGGTTTAATATATAAAAAAAAATACCAAGCTGCTTGATAGTCCAAGTAACTGAAAGTCTATGGGTCCTAATGTATGGAGAAAGGGTTTTGAAGTGTAAATAGCTTGGTTCTAGTCTTGAGAGGTTAAGACCTTAAGAATATTTACTTTTGAAAAACTGATTTGGTTGGGTTTAGTTTGGTTATAGTGATTATTTAATAGTGGATACTGACGCATACTTGAATAGGTACGAACTAGTGTTTTCCTCCTTGCGCAGTAGCAATAGAGCGTGTTGGAACTAGGAGGGAGATTGGTACTTGCAAGGGTACTCCAATGCTTAAGTCAGGTTGTGCATAATTAGGATTTATGTTAAAGAGCAATAGTTACTTGTAGAAGGTGACTGAGACTGGTATTTATAGATGTTGGATTGGGAGATACGTTCCCTTAATAGTTGCAGAGGATCCCTATAAAATCAGAATGCTAATATTGTAGTTATGAGTAGTCAAAGGCGGTTATGGGTGCTATTTTTACCCAAGATCATGATTGACAATAACATATAATCTTAGGATTTATCCACTGCACAAATCTCGCGGTATTGTTGCTACCCAATGTCATGATCCGACATCTGTTGTGTAGGGATCTTAACAATGTTCCATGAATTCCCACTAGGGGGTCGATGATGGACTCTTGCTTGATGTGTGTCGGGTCCACCCCTCCTAGTCCAAAATAGTTTCCCCCAGTTTGATGCTTAGATAGGACAACTAAGTGTCAAGATATCCAAGTTTGATAAGAGCACACAATACGCAGTAGATAAAGGGATTCAAGTCAAAGTTAACGCCGGATCTCGCGATATTTTTTTTAAAGGGTCAAGGTCCTTGATACATTATAATATGCCCTCAAGGTTAATGAGTAAGATCATTATCCGAGTTGGATCACTCTACTCACATCATCACTTCCTTTATCTGGGGTATATCAGGCTGCCTCCACGTGTAGTTCACGGGGCCTTTGTTGTCTTTTCTTGCAACCTTTACTCTGCAGTTTGTAACAATCTAAATTAGCTTGGGAACCGTCGTTTTGACTTTATTGGGAATTAAAAAGCCTTTAAAAGAGGATAGCAGTTTCATACTATTTTCCAACTGCCCGCTACCCTCGTGGTCAATTACAGAGAAGGAGCATTAAAATGCAACCTCAAACGTACAGTCAGTTTGCCTTCTCAGGAGCCAATCAGAATGCTTCATTCCCTCTATAATAGGGAATGTTTGCATTGAGGATGACATTCTTTTTGTTCTCTGATCGTGTTTGAGAGTGATCTTTTTCCAGAAAATGATATCTCTCTTATTTCTTATAAACATGTGGAAGGTTGTGCCCCCATTTGAAACCATCTTCATGTTCTTCCTAAAATCCTTAAAGGTGTTCCATTTATTGCTGCCTATTTTTTTTATGGAAGAATTTCTTTCTCGGCGCAACAGCTTGGTGAGGGTTAAGTAACTTTTTTACCTGGCTAGGTCAACATGCCTCTAGGTAGTAGAAGTTTTTCTCTCCTGGCGTACGCAGGAGCGTGCATCCTTCCTGCACTTGTCAGGAGGGTCCATGGTTTCGGCCTTAGCTCTTGTGAAGAGTAGAGATGCTCCGCACTACGTCCTCCTCCTTTCCCAATTGTTCTGGAAGCACTAGCCAAGTGCCCTGGTTTCACCTATAAGTGCAGTTTGGATATGCAGGAGGGTGGAACAATCTTTTGGAGTGAAGCATTCTCATATTGGCTAGTAGGGAAGAGATAGGTGCTAGTTTCTAGAAGAATCGTGGAGGTGACAATGGTTAGTGGAGTCATCATCATCATCACTATCTCATATGGCTTTCTTTTTGGCTTTCTCCAGTGGGTATTCTTGTATTTGGGTAGTTCATAGGCTTTTTCGTTAGAGCTGACGATGTATGGAACGTGAATAAAAAGTTTCCTTTTGCTTACTTCTTTTTGCTCTTCTTTGAATGTTCTGCTTTTCATTTTGTTCCATACACCAAGATGAGTTCAATGCTCGTCATTATAATAATATCTGACCTTGCCATGTTGCCCCCAGCTTGGTGCTTAGCTAATATAGCTAAGTATCAAGATAAGTATCAATGCCCCTAGGTGACAGAATCCGTGCTTTACCAGAAGTCATAGTTCGTGCTGACCCCAAAGGGTTAAGAGCTCTAATCTAGAGCCATTAAAAACCAAGTCATCTAACACTCATGGGTGCATCGTGTTTCGAACACCACCCACGTGTCGGATGATCAGGTGTGACATTCTAGTGTTAAACCGAGGAGTAGAAAAAAAATTCGTACTCAAAACAACAAGGCTTGCGTGACGCTTGGTTTTTTGAGCAATCGTCGTTTCAACTGCTGTGATAACTGTAAGCACCGCATGACACTGATCTATCGATTGTTTCTATATCTTGAATGTCTTATGTTTGATCTAATTGGACTCCATATTTGCTTAATTGTTAACTTTTAACTAAGTTTCTAGATATGAAGCTTAATCGGATCCTTATTGTGAAACTATACTTAAATGTGATTATAAGCGCTCATAATTGAATTGTGCTTTTTAAGAAATCTTTGAGTAATGGAGTCTATTAGCGTCAAACCAAGCTTGCTATCCACTTGAGGAGGAAGCAAAAGACTCAAGGAGATCAACATCACCTCTAGAATCAAGGAGAAAAGATCATATGTGAAGAATCAGGGCTAAACATGAAGAAACCAAGTGACACAGCCCGTGTCCTCTGACACAAGGGGGGTCGTGTCTTTCTTTGGATCCTCAATTGAACCAGGTTGTGATCATGACTAGAGACACGACCCATGTCCACAGACATGGGGGAGCCGTGTCCTTCTCTGCCTGCTAAATCCTATGGAAATTGTACCAACAGACTCAGACACGAAGGGAGGGGTGTAATCAGACACGACCCGTGTCTGCGACTCAAAATTAACTCCAAATCAGAATGATGAGTTAGGGGTCCAAAGGTATAAATAAGATTGCTTAGGGTTCCAAATGGGACTAGTCTGGACTGGAAGTCGCCAAGCTACTGAAAAGAATACGAAGAACAAGAGAGAGGGAGATTCGATCAAAGATTGGAGACTCGGGTTTGAGCCATCAGAGATCAATTAACCTCAATTGTTAGAAACTAGTTTGATATTCAGTTTTCTTTTGCACTTGTATTCTTGACGATGTCTTTCTTTTGTTTTTCTTTTAATCTTGAATTTGCCATGTGTGACTAAGTTTCTTATTTGGTTAAGAAAAGATGAAACTCTAGTTTTGATTATGTGAATCCTACATAGTTCTTGGTATCAATACAATTATGTTTTTATTCATATGTTTTTGCTCTTAATTCGGTATAACGGTTTTATACTCTTTGCCATTTTTGAAAGTGGTAAAACTAGGATTGTTATGCGTGATTACAGTGATACAACTAGTAAAACATATAATCTAAGTAATTCAATCCTAGTGTGTGATTGGACCTTAGTATGATTAGTTTTCTAAATCTTATTGCAATCATTAGGTAGGTGTAAGAGTAGTTTCTTTATAATTAACTAATGATTAGGACTTGATTTGAGCGGTTGCTAAATTAACTAAAACTTAAGGAAAATAGAGAATTAATCTCACAATTACATTAGAACATAATTGATTATGTTAGTATAAATGATATGTAGGTTAGCATTATCATATAAATTTAGTCGTGGATTCCATATCTTAACCAAAATCTTTTAATTAGTAATTCAAATCGTGTTTACTGCTGCTGCTTTAAATTTAATTTCTTTTCTTAGTTTTAACAAACAAAACCCCCATTTACTATTTATTATTTTGTAGAGTTTAAATTAGGAATCAGTTTATAGTGTTAATTGAATTAGTTCTATGTGGATCGACCTTACTAATTACAATTGGTTGTAAGGTTTTTATATTTTTGGTGGGACTTGACAATTGATTTTGATCTTAATTTTATTCACAATCCACACAGCACCAAATTTTGGCACCATTGTCGGGGAACTAATTTTCCAGTTGCACTATTAATTTGTTTCTTATTTTTCACTCTGTTTTTGTTCCAGTTTTTAAATACTTTAATTAGTTCTTTCTGACTTTTTGCAGGTGCTTATGTCCATTGAAGGATTTGATGAGAAATTGAGGAATTTGGGGCGCTACTTTGATCAAGTCAACTCACATCCTCAATTTTCCTTCCATCCATCTAATTTTCAATTCACACCTACTGAAATTGAAGCTACCCGCCATATAGATTTGTCAAGTTCTTAGACATCTGAAGAGACATCTGAAGAAGTGGTGATGGCAGAGTCTACTCTAAGGATGTTGGGTGCTCCAGACTTGGACCAACAACCTCTGTGCATATAAATTCCGTAAAAAGAGGAGGCATTTGAGTTGAAGTCCGGACTAATCCATCTTTTCCAAGCATTTGAAGAAAATCCATATGGTGTGTTCTAGCATGAAGCCTATAGGAATTCTAGTAGAGCAAGTCAAGCTAAGAGCTTTTCCATTCTCTCCGAAAGATTCTGCAAAGAAGTGGCTATACTACTTGTCACATGGATCCATCCTATCATGGCAGGACATGGATCAGGCTTTCTTGGAGAGATACTTCCCTACCTCAAAGGCCGCAACCATCAGAAAAGAAATTTGCAGCATCCAACAATGGCATGGGGAATCACTTCATGACTATTGGGAAAGGTTTAAGAGACTGTGTGCTAGCTGCCCTCAACATCAAATCAGTGAACATTTTCTGATTCAGTATTTCTATGAGGTTTTACTGGTGATGGATCGTAATATGATTGATGTTGCTAGTGGAGGAGCTTTGGTTGATAAGACTTCTCAATAGGCTAGGAATTTGATATCAAGGATGACTGCAAACACTCAACAATTCTTCACCAGGAATGATACTGGAGTGAGAACAGTTAAAGAGGTAGAAACGGCCAGCTTACAACAACAAATGACCTAGTTGACTGCCATAGTTCAGTGGCTAATAGATAATGAGAAAGCACCGGTAAATGCTTATGGCATTTGTTGTTCTTTTGGACTTCCCACTGATATGTGTCCCACTCTACAAGAGGACACAAATGAGGAGATAAAGGCAGCAGGTGGATATTCTAGACCTTCCAAAAACTACAAACCCTACTCTAATACATATAATTCAGGGTAGAGGGATCATCATAACTTGAGCTGTGGAAAGCAGCCCCAGAATGAACCTCCAAACTATGGATCTCCAAGATTTCAACAAATGCAAACACCTTTCCCTCAGAGACAACAACAAGCTCAAGCTCCTAGGCAATCTAAGCCTTCATTGGAGGAGTTAATGATGCAAATGACCACTAGTAACATTCAATTTCAACAAAAAACAAGGGTCACTATCAATAACCTGCAGGACCAAGTAGGGTAGTTAGCCACAGAAATCAACAAGGTTCAGAGCTAACTTTCTGGAAAACTTCCCTCACAACTAGAAGTGAATCCAAGGGAAAATGCTAGTGTTGTTCGTTACCCAAGTGACTTCAATACTCAAGAGGGGGGTGAATTGGGTATTAAAAACTTTTTCTCAAACCCTTTTTAACACAGATTTCTCGAAGCAGTATATTGAAAATATAAAGATGATTAAATGCCTTAAGAATAGAAAATAAACAATTAAACAATAATAAATAAATTGCAATAAATAAAGAGATAAAGAGAAGAAAAACATGCACGATATTTATCCTGGTTCGACCACTAACCACTTGTGGCCTACGTCCAGTCCCTGAAACACAGTTCGAGATTTTTCACTATTCAATACAAGCTTAAAACAGGTGCTTGTAACATTTACACAACAGGGATACCTCACCCTATTTACTAGAGGGATACCTTAGCCCCTTTGAAGGATACCTCACCTTCTTTACAACAAGGGATACCTTACCCTTTTACTGAAGGATACCTCACCCTCACAATTTCACTAAGAGATACCTCACCCTTTTACAAAGAACCAGAATATAGATGAAGAGAAACTCTCACAAATAGCAAATATTACAATTTGAAGCGCTAAGAAGCTCTCTTAGGATTTCTCAATGTTTTGGCGAAAAGAACACAGAAAATATGAGAAAAATGAAAATCATGTTTTGGCACAAGCAAATAATAATTCAGATCATTGGGCAACCTTCAGAAGAGACCCAAGGTCTCTATTTATAGAGCTTTTTGAGAAACTAGTCGTTGGAGCAATTAAATCACGTAATGAATGCAAATATGGTCGTTTCTTTCCATTTCAGAATTCGTGGGTTATTCGAATACCTTCATGGTTATTCGAATACCACTGTTATGTGAAAAACATTTTTGATATATGTTATTCGAATACCATCAGGGTGTATTCGAATACCACTGATTTAAAGACTTATGAAAAACATATCTGAAGGAAGTTAATCGAATACCATCAGGGTGTATTCGAATACCTCTGTTTTAAAACTTTGTAAAAATAGTTTAGAAGGATGTTATTCGAATACCTCTAAATGGTATTCGAATACCTCTAAATGGTATTCGAATACCTCTGTTGAAAAACAACTTTCAATACTTTTAAAGGCTTTCAAAACCATGATTTGAATTTGGGATATTTAATTTGAAACTATTTTCATCTTTTTATGCAAAATTAATGAGATATCCAGGAAGACTCCATACAAAAGATTCTAAGTCCTAAAGCTAATCTTGAGCATCTTGGACTTGGTTTTACCATCATCATCTTCATCATGCTTGTTATCATCAAAACAACTATCAATGGCAGCTAGCCAATTACACTGTCACATTGCGAAGTGGGAAGATGTTAGATGAACCTACATCTTCTCCACAAGTCACTAAAGAGAAAGATCAAGAGCCTGAGGAGGCAACTGAGGAGGGGCAAAACTCTAATACCCCTAAGGTAAGTATTCCTGAACCCCTTCCTAAGTATGTCACTAAGGCCTCATTCCCTAGTAGATTAGTTAAGAAAAAGAAAGATGAAGTAGATAAAGAGATCTTAGAGACCTTTAGGCGAGTGGAAGCTAACATTCCTTTGTTAGATGTCGTTAAGCAGGTGCCTAGGTATACCAAGTTCTTAAAGGAATTGTGCACTAACAAAAGAAAGTTAAAAGGTAATGAGAAGGTCCAAGTGAGAGTGAATGTATCAGTTGTAATTAAGAAGAAACTCTCAACTAAGTGTAAGGATCTTGACACATTCACTATACCATGCACTATAGGTAACACAAGGTTTGAGAGGGTAATGTTAAATTTAGGTGCATCAATAAATGTCATGCCTTATTCTATTTATGCATCTTTATATATAGGCCCTTTATAGCTAATTGGTGTTATTATTCAATTGGAAGATAGATCTAAGGCATACCTGAAGGGTGTTGTTGAGGATGTGTTAGTGCAGGTGAATGAATTAGTATTTTTGGAAGACTTCTATGTGTTGGACATGGAGGAGGATAAATTCCTCAACTCTGCTCCTATTTTGTTGGGGAGACCATTCTTGAAGACTGCACGAACAAAAATTGATGCGCACTCAGGGATGTTAACCATGGAATTTGATGGAGAATTGATCAAATTCAACTTTTTTGAGGCTATGAGATACCCGAATGATGTCCACTCTGCCTGTTTGATTGACTCCTTTGATGTTTTTTATTCTTTAATTTTTGTAACTTTTGAGTCTAATTATTTTGATGCTCTTGATATAGTACTGACTCATAGCTTAGATTTACAAGAAGAGAAGAGGGATGATGAAGGAGAGCCATGGAGTGAAGATATTCATGATGTAGTAGCAGCCTTGTATGAGCTCTCTACCACTTCAGAAGGACATGAGGTTTCTTATGTTGAGCTACTAATAACCAATGATGCACCTAAACCTTCTGTTATGCAGGCACCAGAGTTGGAAATGAAAGAATTACTTGATCATCTCAAATTTATATTCTTAGGAGAGAAGGAAACACTTGCAGTGATAATTGCTAAGTCACTCACCCAAGAACAAGAGGAGAAATTGGTGGCTGTTTTGAAGGAGCACAGGATCGTCATTGGTTAGACTATAGCAGACATCAAGGGCATTAGCCCCTCTATTTTAATGCATAGAATCTTAATGGGGGAGGGGTCTAAGCCAATAAGAGATCCCAAGAGGAGGTTGAATTCTTCTATGATGGAAGTTGTGAAGAAGGAGATACTGAAACTCCTAAGTGCGGGCGTGATCTACCCTATTTCTAACAGCAAGTGGGTAAGCCTGGTCCAGGTAGTACCAAAAAAATCTAGAATTACTATAGTAAGAAATGCAGAAAATGAGCTTATTCCTACTCGGCTACAAATAGCGTGGTGTATTTGTATAGACTATAGAAAATTAAATGTTGTCACTAGAAAAGACCACTTTCCTTTGCCTTTTATTGATCAAATGTTGGACAAATTAGCTGGTCATTCTTACTACTATTTTCTAGATGGATTTACATGTTATAACTAGATGGATTTACATGTTATAACTAGATTGCTATTGCTCCAGAAGATCAGGACAAGACCACTTTCACTTGTCCCTTTGGCTCCTTTGCATATAGGCCAATGCCTTTTGAACTTTGGAATGTACCAGGGACCTTTCAGAGATATATGGTGAGCATACAGTGGTTTCCACTAGCCTACAGTTTTCAAGGATGCTTATAACTTTTGTAAGTCTTGTAACTGTTGTCAAATGATAGGCAATATTAGTCCTAGAAATCAAATGCCTCAAACTCTGATAATTTTTGTGAAAATCTTTGATGTTTGGGACATTGACTTTATGGAACCATTCCCTCCCTCATTTGGTTTTTCATACATTCTTCTAGCTGTTGATTATGTATCAAAATGGGTGGAAGCAAAGGCCACTAGATATGATGACTCTAAAATTTTTGTGAATTTTGTGAAGTCTAACATTTTTTCCAAGTTTAGAACTTTAAGGGCCATAATTAATGATCAAGAGACATATTTTTGCAGTAGAACATTTGAGGCTCTCTTGAAGAAATATGGTGTGATGTACAAGACTTCCACTCCCTACCATCCACAGACAAATGGGCAGACCAAAGTATCCAATCGGGAAATCAAGTCCATCCTTGAAAAGACAGAGAATCCAACGCGTAAGGATTGGAGTACCAGACTTGATGATGCATTATGGGCTTATAGGATTGTTTATAAGACCCTGATTGCTATGTCACCATTTCGGTTGGTGTATGGGAAGCCCTGTTATTTGCCCGTGAAACAGGAGCATCGATCTTATTAGGCTATCAAGCAAGTCAACTTGGATTTGGAAAGTGCTTGAAAGCAATGGAAGCTCCAATTACAGGAGTTGGAAGAATTGAGGAATGAGGCTTTTGAGAGTGTTGACGAGTGCCGAACTCAGTCAAAATTATAACCGAAGTTATTACCTAAGCTTGTAGCACAGTGACAACACCGGATCATCTCCTCAAGGATCGTAGATGTAATTTAATCAAATCAAGTGAAAGTTAGCAAAGGGGGGTTTGACAGTTTAATATCGTACTTAACAAAATTAACGGAAGAAATGACAATTAAAGAGTAGTCAATTTAGAAACCTATCCAAGATTGGGTGGATTCAATCATAGACCCTTCATAAAACACTTGAAGCGCAATTGAATTGTTAATTTGGATCTAACCGAGATCTCTGCATCAAATCCAGAATTCATACTAGACGATCGCCTAGAATTCAATTAACAAGTGATAAACACAAATCCGCAATCGCACCATTCATGAAAATCTATGTTAATTTCAAGTACCGAAATCAATTAACTTAGGCACAAATCAGTAATCTAACCTCTTCAATTCTGTGATTAATTTAGATAAATCAGTTCTAAGTTTCATCACAAATCTCAATCTTCATTTATGTGATTAGTTTAGATCAATCAGTTCTAAGTTTCATCACAAATCTCAATCTTAAACCAAGATCAATCAGATCAACATAAATAGAATCACCATTCATGCATTCAAGATCAAGAAGAAGAAAAAGAAGAAGAAAAGAGGAATTCAATTACAAATCAAGTACAATGCATAACCAAGGTCTCAAGAATCCAAACCACAATCTCTTCAAGAGTTCTAAATTGACCCAAAGTAGCTTAGCCCTCCATTACCATGAAGGGAAGCATCAAAATATACAAAACTATGAGAAACTATGAAGAAGCAAGAAGAAACTTAGAGAGAAATGAAGGAGAATTACATCTTGTTCATGATAAATGGTGCCTTTTATAGAAGTCTAAGGTAACAAAATGACAAAGGGAAGTGGGTGGATGAGTGGGTGAGTGAGTGGAGTGTTTGAGTGGATGGATTAGTGGGTTGGTTTAGTGGATTGGTTTAGTGGATGAGTGAGTGGAATGGTTGAGTGGTTGAATTAGTGAAAAATGCCAAAGGACTTTTGGTGAGTGGGAAATTATGGACATGAATGGGTGAGTGGATGGATTAGTGGATGGATTAGTGGATGAGTGGGTGGAGTGGTTAAGTGGTTGGATTAGGGTATGAGTGGATGAGTGGGTGAGTTAGTGGATGAGTGGATGAGTGGATTAGTGGATTAGTGGATGGATGAGTGGATGGTTAAGGATGAAAATTTCGTGTCTGACTTGGAAGCCAAAAACGACCCACTATACTTCAGAACCACGAAAAGTGTTCTTCATGAAAGTTGTAGATCCTTGTCTTGGATATAAAATGGATAGCTGGTTCGTCCAATTTGGCTTACTTAAGCCCAAGATATGTCCCAAATACCGTAGGTTGCTCAAACCCAACTTCAGCACCTCTGTTCCGACTTGCAAGCTCAAAATGACCTACTAGACTTCTTTTTCTCAAAATGTGTTCTTCATGAAAGTTGTTGACTATCCAATGTCCAAATTTCAGCCCATCTCCATTATTACATCTTGAGATATGATTTTTTTGAGTGCACACTGTTCGGATTCTACTGACAGAACCCGTATTCTGACTTCCATGTCAACTTAGGTCCCTTAGACATCTGAATCAGACTTCGAGCTCTTCATCAAAGTTGTAGAGCTTCCTCTTAGCTTTCCTACAAGGTAAAATTCATTTTCATCAGATATTAGGAACTCAAGTTATGGCTAAAATACAGAAACAGTGTCAAATCTCAATAATGCTGGAAATATTCAATTAGGACCAATTTGAGCTCAAACTCACAAAATCATACCAAACTCAATCAATTAAGAATATGGAGAGTGTAAATGACTAAACATAAGGGTTTCTTAATGAATAAAATATGTGATTATCAAATTCCCCCACACTTAGCTTTTTGCACTCCTGGGCAAAACTCAAGACCAAAATTTTACAATCAAGAAGAACAACCAAAGGTTCAAGGGATCAAAACATTCATGAGTTAACAATTCTCCACATCTCAAACCAACAAGCAAGTTATCTTCAACATGAATCGAGAATGATAGATCTTCACAAGTTCCCCTCTCAATCTCTCAAGTGTTTAAAAGGTAGGTATTTCACTCAATTCAACCCATGAAAATTGTACTACCATAAGCTTGCTTATATTCTATTTCTCCACTACTCAAAACACATGCACACACAAATCATGAGGACTTTATTCAAGGTTGTAGTGAGGTCAAGGTAACAGGAGATGATAAAATGGATATGAGAAGATAAATACTAAAGAGAATAAAAGCAAATGAGAGCTGAGTTCAAATGACAAGCATAAAAGTTCATCCCAACTCTAATGTATATCCCTTTACATATTCATTTCCCAATCCTTTTTTTTTTTTTTTTAAACACTTGGTTTTTTTTTTTTTTTTTTTTTTTTTTTTTTTTTATATATATGAACATAACTATATACATACATTTTTTTTTTTTCTTTTTGGGCACTCTTTTCTTTCTCAACAACCATTTTGTACACACACCCCACACTTGTTCAAAAACTCATCCATTAACCAAGCTAATGTTCTTTTATTCCCTAAGGTAAAGTAAGAACACGATTTCTCATTTAAGGCACATAATGAGCTAGAAACAAGGAATGGTCAAATAAGCTCAAAGGGGTTAAGCAAAGGAAAATATACAAGGTTGGCAGGAATCAGAGAATTTTCAAGAAGTCAAAAGAGTGCTT
Source organism: Ormosia emarginata (assembly GCA_029884605.1). Lineage (NCBI taxonomy): Eukaryota > Viridiplantae > Streptophyta > Magnoliopsida > Fabales > Fabaceae > Ormosia > Ormosia emarginata. The sequence continues at coordinate 2,937,112 of JAQQTP010000056.1, read as the reverse complement.
GATATCATATTGAAAACAAGGTTGGCTATTTGGTTAAACTAGCTAATTAAGAAAGAGGGCCTCAATCATGTTCATGCATGCAAGTGAAATGTAGCCTAAAAAAGAATCAAAACAAGTTCTAGAGTGGTCATTAACATGAGTGAAAATCACACAAGAAAGAAGAGAATGGCATAAATGTTAAATCCATCCATTAGGCTCAAAATCTCACAAGGTATGCATCCATCAAACTCAATTCATCAATTCAATCATCCATCTCCAAGCATATCAGTTCAAGAAGGGAGAAAAGTTATTCAATCATGCAATGAACCCTTTCTTTTTTTTTTTTTAACAAAAAAGAAACTTGCTAAAATCTCTCCCCCACACTTAATATAGACATTGTCCTCAATGTGAAAGTGATAAATAAAACGGAAAGAAAAGAGCAACACAACCTGATAAGAAGTGAATCAACGCCAAGCAGAAAAGATGCGTAAGAATCAAAGCTGCAACAGAACTCTGCCATTGGTAATGAAGTATATGTGCATCTTCTCGGTTTGCGGAAACCATTTCTAAAGATCTTGAAAACAAATCTAGTTGGGTTGCCTCCCAATAAGCGCTTGTTTAATGTCGTTAGCTCAACGTTGGGACACTTCTTAGTGATCTTTATAATGTGGATGGTAAAAGCCCATCACTTTCACTTCCACATTTTTCAGCTTGAGATGGTGTCCATTGGTCTTATTAAGTGAGGTTGGTGAAAAGACTCCACCAGGATCCCATTGGTTGAAACATGATGACCTAGTTATGGTTGACACAACATGATAGCTTTCACTAGGGTCCCATTGGTTGAAGTGTAATGACCAAGTTAAACTTGAAGCATGAGGGCTCCCATTGGGTTCCCATTGGTCTTTCTTAATTTCCTTGACTTCACCAATGGCATGCAACACGTGTAATTTGGCAATTCTGCTTTCATTGATTATATTGGACCATGGCCCAAAAACAAAATCCACTTCAGTAGTTACTGTCATATGCTGTCTTTCCTCCTTCTTTGAAAATTCCTCAATGGCCTTCAACTCCACCTCCCTATGTGTTTGATTCTCGCAACCGCATTGTTGATAGACCCTTCAATATCATTAGATGCTGCGTAAACAGAATCATCAGCTTTCAAATATGCAGAAATCTCAGCACACATAACACATTTTATATCACCGTCACAATCAGTACATGAGTTGCAATTGATAGAATCATCAAAACCAATTAAATCAGGAAATTCAGCACACAACTCATCATGAGTTTCCTCAACTAAGTCTGCATGTAAATCAATATGACAATTAGAATGCAGGGAGTTGGGAATTGTTTGGGAAGAGAGTTGGTCTGACTCTTGACTTCTCAGTTCATTAATAGTGGTTGTCATCTGCTCAATTTGGGTTGTTAAATCCTGAATAGTGGCAGTGAAATTCTGCTGGAACTCAATTTGGGTTTTCATCAAGTCCTCCCATGAAGGCTCAAGTTTTGTGGTTGATGGACTTGTTATCTGCTGGAATGGCTGCTCATATTGAAATGATTGTTGCTGTAGTGATGCCGTATTGCCATATCTCAGATCCGGATAATATTCCCAGCTAGGGTTGTATGTGTTGAAGAAGGGGTCATAACTCTGTTCTTCTTCTTTGGAACTGTGGTTCATCGGGAAAATAACCAGTGCTTTGCAACAAATTGATCTGGAAAAACAGAACTACCATATCAAGTGTAGGGCATGCATATGTGGGGTGAGATGAACAAAAACAAATGTTACACACAAGTGTAGCTTCTGCCTGAGGTAATTGTTGTCTCACTACTATATGTCTTACCAAAGAAGTCAACTCCTCAAGTTTTGACTCCATTATGCATGGTCCATTGTTAGAAAAGTTAATAAAAAGCAAAGGTTAGTAAAAACACTTAAAATGAAAAGATTACACTTACTAATCCCGAACTAACGGCGCCAAAATCTTGACGAGCGCCGAACTCAATCAAAATTATAACCGAAGTTATTACCTAAGCTTGTAGCACAGTGACAACACCGGATCGTCTCCTCAAGGATCGTAGATGTAATTTAATCAAATCAAGTGAAAGTTAGCAAAGGGGGGTTTGACAGTTTAATATCGTACTTAACAAAATTAACGGAAGAAATGACAATTAAAGAGTAGTCAATTTAGAAACCTATCCAAGACTGGGTGGATTCAATCATAGACCCTTCATAAAACACTTGAAGCGCAATTGAATTGTTAATTTGGATCTAACCGAGATCTCTGCATCAAATTCAGAATTCATACTAGACGATCGCCTAGAATTCAATTAACAAGTGATAAACACAAATCCGCAATCGCACCATTCATGAAAATCTATGTTAATTTCAAGTACCGAATTCAATTAACTTAGGCACAAATCAAGAACCTAACCTCTTCAATTCGTGATTAATTTAGATCAATCAGTTCTAAGTTTCATCACAAATCTCAATCTTCATTTATGTGATTAGTTTAGATCAATCAGTTCTAAGTTTCATCACAAATCTCAATCTTAAACCAAGATCAATCAGATCAACATAAATAGAATCACCATTCATGCATTCAAGATCAAGAAGAAGAAAAAGAAGAAGAAAAGAGGAATTCAATTACAAATCAAGTACAATGCATAACCAAAGTCTCAAGAATCCAAACCACAATCTCTTCAAGAGTTCTAAATTGACCCAAAGTAGCTTAGCCCTCCATTACCATGAAGGGAAGCATCAAAATATACAAAACTATGAGAAACTATGAAGAAGCAAGAAGAAACTTAGAGAGAAATGAAGGAGAATTACATCTTGTTCATGATAAATGGTGCCTTTTATAGAAGTCTAAGGTAACAAAATGACAAAGGGAAATGGGTGGATGAGTGGGTGAGTGAGTGGAGTGTTTGAGTGGATGAATTAGTGGGTTGGTTTAGTGGATTGGTTTAGTGGATGAGTGAGTGGAATGGTTGAGTGGTTGAATTAGTGAAAAATGCCAAAGGACTTTTGGTGAGTGGGAAATTATGGACATGAATGGGTGAGTGGATGGATTAGTGGATGAGTGGGTGGAGTGGTTAAGTGGTTGGATTAGTGTATGAGTGGATGAGTGGGTGAGTTAGTGGATGAGTGGATGAGTGGATGAGTGGATTAGTGGATGGATGAGTGGATGGTTAAGGACAAAAATTTCGTGTCTGACTTGGAAGCCAAAAACGACCCACTATACTTCAGAACCACAAAAAGTGTTCTTCATGAAAGTTGTAGATCATTGTCTTGGCTATAAAATGGATAGCTGGTTCGTCCAATTTGGCTTCCTTAAGCCCAAGATATATCCCAAATACCGTAGGTTGCTCAAACCCAACTTCAGCACCTCTATTCCGACTTGCAAGCTAAAAATGACCTACTAGACTTCTTTTTCTCAAAATGTGTTCTTCATGAAAGTTGTTTATTTGGATCTTGAATATCCAATGTCCAAATTTCAGCCCATCTACATTATTACATCTTGAGATATGATTTTTTTGAGTGCACACTGTTCGGATTCTACTGACAGAACCCGTATTCTGACTTCCATGTCAACTTAGGTCCCTTAGACATCTGAATCAGACTTCGAGCTCTTCATCAAAGTTGTAGAGCTTCCTCTTAGCTTTCCTACAAGGTAAAATTCATGTTCATTAGATATTAGGAACTCAAGTTATGGCCAAAATACAGAAACAGTGTCAAATCTCAATAATGCTGGAAATATTCAATTAGGACCAATTTGAGCTCAAACTCACAAAATCATACCAAACTCAATCAATTAAGAATATGGAGAGTGTAAATGACTAAACATAAGGGTTTCTTAATGAATAAAATATGTGATTATCAAGTGTCCTTACTTACAAGGCAAAAACCAAGGCATTCCATGATCAAATAATCTCTAGGAAAAGCTTAAAGAAGGATAAAGATTGCTGCTATACCAATCCAGACTGAAAATGTTTCCAAGTAAACTACGATCTAAATGAATTAGACCATTTGTGGTGACTCATGTTTTTCCTTCTAGTGCAGTGGAGATCATGAATGAGGTGTCTGGAAAAACATTCAAGGTCAATGGACATCGTCTCAAGCCTTACCATAAGCTTTCAAAAAGTGAAGAAGTGGAAGAGATGACCCTTCTCCATACACATTATGCAGATGCAGAACAGAATGCCCAAAATTAAGACAAGGCACAACCTCGGGGTGATGATCATGAAGATAATCGTCGCCATGCTGAAGTAACCTGGACAATAAACACTATCTCGGGAGGCTTCGTAGGTGACGATGACTCTGAAAATGCCAGGAAGAAGGCCCTCTGACGTGTGCTGAGTGTAGCATCCCTCACAGAAACTAGGTCGAGCAGAGCGTCTAAAAAAACCCCACTAATCTTGTTCTCTGATGAGGATTATAGAAATACCATCCCAGATCACGATGATCCCATGGTTATTACTGAGATAATCATAAATGCCGAGGTCTGTAGAATGTTTGTGGATCAGGGGAACTAATCTCGTACACTGGTGAGATTTATTCAACAAGCTAGGATTATCACAGGAAGAACTAATCTCGTACATTGGCGAGTTGATCGGATTCACAGGAGATAAGATCACCCCTGTTGGCTATATTGAGACCTATTTACCTTTGGGAAAAGAGCCCCTCTTCAAAATCGTCAAGGTCAAGTCCTTGATGGTTGATTGCGCTTCGATCTATAATGTTATACTGGGCTAGTCTTTGCTCAATGCCTTTGGGGCCGTGATCTCCACACCTCATTTAGCCATGAAATTTTTGGACTAGTAGGATAGAGTTGTGACAGTCAAAGGGGACCATGCCACGGTAAGGAAGTGCTACAATAAAGCCAAACAATCACCAAAAAACCCCATACCATAGACCGAAGCAACGATTCGACTCTAGTCACTATTCACTTCGTCAATGTCCTCTTAACTGAGTTGGACGTACACAAATAGCTTCATGATACATATCCCCAACCTGATGGAGAGCCTTGGCCCATTCAACTTGGTGCTAAGTCAGACTAGGTAACCAAGATTAGAGGACAACTCAGTCAAGAGGAAAGATCCTAGTTGTCCAAGGTCCTACAAAAAAACAAGTATTCGTTTTCTTGGACTTCAGCAAATATGCTAAGTTTAGATGTAATAGCCTAATACCGGTATCCAAGTATATCTGTCATATACCTAGATAAGCAATATCAGTTATGCTACTTCTAACTTAAACATCAATTAATCCTTAACATTTAAATAAATAATTATGGAGAGTCATATCCAAAAGTCATACATATATATATATATATATATATATATATACTTTTACATTCTCAAAGCAACTATAAATAATTACATAAGCTTTGAACTAGAAATACTAAAACTAAACTAATATAGTTCTTCTGTTTTCTTCATCTTTTTACCCTCTTGTAGAACCTTGACCTGGATTTACATGGAAACACAGTGGGGTGAGAAATCAGAATTTTCAGTATGAATAGTCAATACCAGCATTTAAATATTTGTACTAAATAAATGAAATCTGATATTGAACATACTATAGATATTAAACAAGTGTTTACACAATTGTAAAATATCAAAAGTCTTTTCATGCCTCATCTTTACTCTTTAAAGTAGGCATATTATACTAACTTTTATGTTCTAGTTATTCATTAACATGATAAAAGTACTGAACAAATATCACTCTAAATGAATAACAATGCTAGCTTTGGATTAATGATTGCAACAAGTAAGTGAGACTATACTCACTACCACTAGAATATTCATATTCTGGCTCTATGTAAACATTCACCTAGTAATCTTAAAATCCAAAACTAAACTCATGCACATAATTAAGCTATTCTTAGGAGCTGCATTCCTTTGTACTTATCTATGTAGAATAGGCTAAATAGCCCTTAGACTACCTGATAATATGTGTACTGTTCCATCACATAATAGTGAGTGTACTACTTCCATAATATCCTATCTGATGACAAGTGGACTGTTCCATGTACTACTTCCACAATATCCTATCTGATGATGAGTAGAATGTTCCATGTACTATTTCCACAACATCTTATCTTATGATGAGTGGACTATTCCATGTACTACTTCCATAACATCCTATCTAATGATGAGTGGATTGTTCCATGTACTACTTCCACAACATCTTATCTAATGATGAGTGGACTATTCTATGTACTACTTCCACTACATCCTATCTCTTCCTTCACCTAACATAGGACATATTCATCCTTAGCCTAACATAGGATATGTTCATCCTTACCCTAGCCTAAGAAATGCTCATCCTTAACCTAGCATAGGATATACTCATCCATAGCCTAGCATAGGATATGCTTATCCTTAGTCTAGCATAGGACTTAACTCGTCACAACTCCACCTCTAGCAAAGTACTTTTCTCACTTCTTTGCAAGGTCAAGGAGCTTGTCACCCCTTTAGTTAGGAATCGTGAACAACTATAGTTCAACCTTATTACATAAGGGATCCATTTCTCTATGGTTCATCCTCATAAATAAAGGAACCATTCATGCTAACACTCCATTTAATCTCAACTAATGAGATAATAGAGTATTCTTCTAAACTAGCATATACTTACTACGTTAACTTAGACCAATTAAAGTAAATAAGTAACTTTCGAAGTACATACTTGTTTTCACCCATAAATGTTGGTGCACGCCCTAGAGGCTGATATATTTTGTCTATGTTTATATACATTGTATTAAGCTATTTTTTAATATATGAGGCATTTTATTTATTGTGTTCTTTTTTTATAAACATAATAAAGTCCTTAGAATAGTAAGTTTGATGCCGTAGGACATCAAGTGAATGACTTGATCGTGAGATGCTATTGGATAAAATACTATTCTTAAATGTTCGTGGTCAAGTATTATTGTTAATTAGGACAACAATAATGCATTAAGACTAGTATGTGTGTAGACTGATGGCCACATCTCATGGGTCATGGATTTGAGATATCAAGTCTTCACATGGGTACATAATAGAGTAATAATGTACTAGACAGACCTACGATGAGAACGCTACATGAATCGTTATGTGAGTATCATAAGCGATTCTCATAGTGACAATGGTGTATGTGGTCCTTTGACTTGAAATTACTATGATTCCTACATGAGGAGTTGTGTGTTTTAATGTCGTCAAACATCATCTATAACAAGGTGATTATAAAGTCAGCTATTGGACATACTGCGAATCATGCGGAGGGATGTGAGTGACCTAAATAGGATTTTTCCCTCCTACATAATAGGAACAATATCTTCGAGGCCCCTGATTAAGTGAGACTACGAAATACATGACCATGCTCAAATAAGTCAATATGAGATATCGATCTCATTTGTTATTATTAAGTCTACTCGGGTATTAGGAAACGAAGGATTGAACTATACAAGGGTAACGCATTCCATGCCTTGTGTTTAATCTAGATATCTGGACAAATAGACTAAATTACACAGAAACATTAGTCACGGAAAGGTTATGTCAAATCACTGACATTCTCATTATTTGGGTGGCAACGATGTGTCACTAGATACCGCTTACTGCTTGTAATATTAAAATGAGATTTTAATATTACTACCAACATTATGAGAACCTCTAGGGTCGCACACATAGAGCATACTAAATTAGAGTAATTAGGATCCAAGTTGGACTTAGATTCAATTGTGGGCTGGACTTATAACAAATGAGTCTAGGGTTGCACAACTTACTTTGCTGCTGCTTTCACTCACTTAAGGCAGTCAACTATTATAAATAGCACTGCTAAGGGACTGTCAAGGTGTGCATTACAAACCCTGGCCGTACTTGACAAAAACAGTGAGTGAGAAGTGATAGGTTTCTTCTCTTCTCTTCGCAGCTAGCACTGTGTGATAGAGGCGTGACTCCTATTTGCGGACGTTGGATGTTGTGACTCTGTTTGTGTGGATACCGCAGAGACATCATCGTTGTTATGGTGTTGGTGATTAATGTCAGTTATTTTGATCACGTTTCAAGAGGTAAACTATTTTAAAACTTGAATTATGGTTTTTTCGCATAGATCCTGTGAGGAAATTTTTATTATTCCGCTGCGTGATGTATCCACAATTCCCAACAATAAAAGTGTAACTAGAGTTCCTAGAACTTATACTATCTTTAACTTAGCTTAGCTTGCTTCTAACCCAAAGAGTGTTAAACTATGTTCTTACTAGGCCTATAACCAATTATGCTACTTGGATAACTAGTTTAAGCCCTTAAATTCTGTAACACCTTTTCATCATAATCTCTTAACTCATCTTTGGCCAAAAGAGAGCAACACATGACTCACAAGCCAATCAAGCTCAACTTAAACTTTCAAGGAAAATAACTAGGGTTTTGGTTATCTTGAGTATGCATGATTATATCTCATTACATCACTCTATGCCAAAACATCATGACTTTCCTAGCAAAATCATGCAAGAAAACTCATTTAGCAACATTTTTTAGGGAGGGTTGTGGTTCCCTCTTCTCATATGCCACGGCCTCTCTCTCTCGGGTGCCAAAATTGAGACATAGGTAAGGGAGTGTCGCAGCACACCTCTTTTTTGTGCCGCGGCTCCTTTACAAAATCATGGTTTTTGCATAAACAAATCTGAGAGCCACCCTTCCAAACCATTCCAAAGGGTTTTCCACCCCTAAAAATGATTTCTAAAACCAATCTAGGCCTCTAAACTTGTTGTAACTTTTATACAACCTATTGCTTTACTTAGGCATAGATTTAGGTCCAAAAACCACATTAACTTCAACCATTTCCAAGTTCCTCATCCATGAACCAAAATGGTTTGGCTTGAGCCATAAATGGCCATCTAACACTCACCGAACTGAAATTGTCCTAACTTAATCCTTGGAAACAAGAATCAAGTTTAGAACATAGATTTGGCTTTTCAAACCCTTTTTACATTCAAGAATACCCCTCTCTATTCAATAGGAAACAAGAGGAAAAGATGAATAGAAATCCCCTACCTCTTTGCAGACAAATTGATCTTTTGATCTTCCTCTTTCTCTTCTCTTCTTTCTCCTCTTCCTCTCATTTCTCTCATTTCTTTCTTTCTCTATTTTTCTACTGCTTCTCAACCATAAGAAAAGAGAGAAATAAGAGATAAGGACAAAGGCAAACTTGTCATTTTGATATTTTATTGTAACTTCTTGATCTGTTAAGGACACTTAAATTTTGCTAAATCCAGTTTCTTAACTTCCAACAACTTTAAAATAAATCCTGAGATTCATCTAAATTGTTGTTTCACCCTTTTTCTAATTTTTCATATCTGCTACTAGTCAATCGGTATTAAAATACACAACTACTATGCTTAAAAATACTAATATGACTATGATTATTCTCAAATTTTAAATGCACCTTACTTAACTCATTTGTGACCTAGAAACAAGTTATTCATACCTATTTCCCTCAACTTAGCCCTTAAAACCATTTTATGAGTTATTTTATGCTATTTTCACCTTCTGTATTACAGCAAAATGCCTAAACTAACTTGGTTTGTCACAAAACTAAATTAGCATGTTAAGCAAACATTAGACTACCTCCGTATTCCTTTACAAGCCTAACATGTTTTTGAGGGTGTTACATTTCTCCCATCTTTTTTAAAATTTTCTCCTCGAAGTTACTTTCCTCTAACAGCAACTTCGGGTACTCTTGCTTAATATAGGACTTCAATTCCCAAAAAGCTACTTTAATGCCAACTTCACCTTATACTATCTTCTGTCAAAAGGCACCTAGACACCTATTCTGCTATGTTATTTTTCCTTCTAGGCTACCAAACATTATCTGAAGATCTTAGTACATCATAGTAGCCTCTAGATGGATGGTATACTTTTTCTTGTGAGCTTCCTCTAGAATCCCTTCCTTTGATCTTTGACTCTCTTTGAACACAAAGTTTATTTCTAAACTTTGTTGTTCCATTCTCAGTCATAACAAAATCGTTTCGGGTTTCTTAGAGGATCTGCTCATTCATGTCCCTTAGAGTTTCATTCTCTTTTTGAATTTTTAATATCTGAGTCCTTAAGTCATTTACTGTGCTCACTCTACTCACTATGATATTATATGGTACCATAAACACCACTAGACTCAAATTCCTAAAACTCTCGAGAAGTTCTCTCTATCTTGGACCATTATTGGGGACACATGTCAGAATTTCCTACCTAGTGCATTAGTTGTTACAGTGGCTTTACCCAAATGATACTATAACTCAATGTTATTATCCTTTCATCATAACCAAGTTATGCTTAGCATTCCATCCATCATTTATGCCTCATGTTCAACTTCTTCTAATCAAACAAGTATTGTAAACTTGTATGATCACTAAACACCTCCAAGTTCCATTCTGTAAGAAAACTTACCGAATCTCAAAACCATCTACTAACTTAACTTGTACCATACCTATAAAGAGTTCTACTTCTTTCTTAGGTGGCAACTCATTTATCTTCCTAGGAAATACTTTTGGATGTCTTCTTATTACAGATATATTCCTTAAGACTTGCTCAACTTCCATATACAAGGAGAAAATGAAAACATATCCTTAAATCCCTTCTAATCAGAAGTTGTTTACTTGTTTAACTCTTAAAACATAGACTCTAAAGAAATAGGCACAGAAGAATCACCAGGTATAAACCTCAATGTTTTATCTAATAAATCCAAACAACATAGTTTACTAGTAACCACAACCATGCCTAATCTAACATCTATGTTAAGAAGAGATAAACTGATAAGATTCACAAAGGAAATCTTACCTTTAACTTTGCACAACAATCCAAACTTACTAAAGAAGTTGTGACTAGCTCTCCTATTAGTGTAGACAAGGATGAAACATAGAGAAAACTTGAACATAGATAAATCTAATCTCTTTCATACTCATATGAAATCAAGGAGTGGGGATACTTCTGAATCATATAATATATCCTAGAGATCATCTTTAACTATGTCCTTACCTCGTATAAGATCTGGAGTTTGATTCGCCTCTTTACTACTCAGAGTATAAACTCTTACTCTAACTTGAACTTTGAGGTTAGACATTGCTCCCTACTTCTGTGCACACTTATTTAAAAGTATTCTGGTCAGCTATAAGTATAACATACTATTTGGCCAACTTAACTAGGGCTACCACCATGCAATCTCCTATATCTATCATACTTTGGTCCCTTCACTCTTGCTTAAGCTCATTTGTTTTTATCTTGAGGATAACTAGGTCTAGAAGCACACTTCATACACCTATCATCCCTTTATTTCCTCCTGTGAAACATTATGACTTTTATTCCACTTGAGGCTACCTGTAGGGACCCTCAACTGTTTCTTTGAATGGCACTAACAACACCATTCTGCCTCTTTCGATTACTCGAAATTATACTAGTCGAACTACTCTCAAGTAAATTTGATTATGTAACTTTCTTTGTACTCATCTCTTTCTTCTTCAAACTTAGCCACAAGTGACCTACCAACATGCCATCTTGTTCAGGTATTAAGAACTTTATCTCCTTAGCATTCTGTTCACCAAAACTCTACATCCCTTTCTAACATATAGGAGATAACCAAAACTCTCAAGTCATCTGAACAAACCCCAACTATTGAGATTTTCTCCATTATCTTAATCCATCTCCCTATTCCAAATAGGTCTTACTCTCCCTTAAAGGATACAGGGTTGGCTTTTCTAAACTTTGAGAGATTTGGAGAGTTTCGGTCTTTTACTACCACTACTTCATACACTGATTATATCAATGGCAATAGCTGCTGAGATGAAATTACTCACATCCCTTATAAACTCTGCTTGCGATAGTAATCTACTTCCTCTTAGCAGTTGTCATTTCTAAGAATGCTTCAGTCATGTTAGCTAAACCTTCACTAAAAGAATTCTCATTTCTCCTAGCTCGCCGTGGTGAAGTAATGGTTTCCTATATGCACTACTTGTAACAGTAACCATTAACACTCTAACCTAAGGCCTGTCATGCAATTCTATCCACACATCTCACATATAAGACAAGAAATGCATAACACTTAGCGAAAAACTCTAAACTTGTCTAAATCTAGTCAGTACATATGTAAAACGTCAAAATTTATTTATTTTATTATAAATATTTATTTTATAATATTTGTGATTTTTTAGAATTTTTTAGATTTTTATGAGAATATAGAATATTTTAATATTATTCTTTGTTTTACGTGCAAACTAAGTTGAGCCGGGAAAATGAGATATTTTTTCCGAGAACCTTGATCTGTGAAAATGTCGACGGGAGATCTTACAAAATCCAAGACTAGGCACAGTTTACGAGATTTTACGTTTTTCAAAAAAATTTAATAGATAAAATTACAAATCGCTGTAAAATTTTATCTGTCGGACAATTAGATATTGACTTCTGTCAACTGTAACAATTGTCCATTGGATAATAACATGTAATAAGAACCCTATCATATTATCCTAATGTAATCTACTTTACGTCTAATCAAGTTCACTTTAATTCAAAATTTTGTACCTTAATTAAGAAACTTCTTTGAGAAGCTTTAGCCCCAAATGACCACCTTACCCTTGGCTTGTTAGGGAAGCCAAAAACCTCCCCCTCTCTCCTCCTTGTTGCCGCGGCAATGCCCTCCAAGGTAGGCAAAAATTTTGCCTCCCCACTTAACCTAACCCACTCAAAATATCTATCACTTTTACAACATTTTCTCTCTCTAGTTCTTCTTCTTCATTTTTGTCTCCACCTTCTCTCTACTCCTCCTCCTTAGCTACGAAATTTGCAGCCCCTTGAGCAACTATTTTTCTTCACTTTTCTCTTTATCAAGACAATTTCCATACTCACCTCAACCTCCTATACATCTTTCATTTAGAAAATTTCTCCAAAATCCAACCTTTTCTCCATTGTCTTCCAAGACAAAGCTTCCGACTATGAGGTAAAGTTTTCATTTTTCTTCTTCTTTCTCTTCATTTTCGTGCTCTATGGTCTCATTGGAGACCAAAGATCCATCCTTTAACATGCTTGATGTTAATTCTTGATGATGGAAATTTCTAGGATTTTGAAGGCTTCAAAACCAAAATCACCAAGGACCACCTAGGGAGCCATTTTCGTGATTCTTCCTTAGGTAAGAGGGAGATTACTCACTTCAACTATTATTGGTGGTGAGGGAACCTTTGTGTGCTTGTTGATGGAGAAATCCATCTTTGTATGCTCACTTTATTTGGTGATTTTGTATGTTTTTGTATTCTTGAATTGGATTAACACTTGAATGGTAATCTTGAATGAATTTGATATGTTAAAAATGCTTGATCATGTTAGGGTTGTTAAATGAAAATTTTGGAGTTTCCTACCCTAATATAGTACCATGGTTTTGAGAGGAATTTTAGGATAAAAATTAGTTTTGTACACAAATAAAATGAAGCTTATGTAATTAAATGTTAAATAGCAATATTGAAATTAATGAAAGGAAAGTTTCAAGGGTTTAATACCCTAAAGAGAGGCCATGGTTTTGGCTTGGAACCATGAGGGATTGAATTGATTTTGGTGAACTAAATTTTAAGTAAATTGATATCAAGAAACTAATACATAAAATGGAAAGAGATTGAGACTTTGAGAACTTAGGGAGGCCACGGTTTTAGAGAGAAAATTTAAGGTTAAATGATGCCTTGGTGCATCCTTGGAGATTAAGAAATTAGAGACATGCATAATCCATAATGAAGTGGAAGAATTAAATTAAATAATAGCACTTGAGAAGGCCACAATTTTGAAGGGTAATTTACCTTAAAATTTTCATAATTGACCTAAGTTTAAGACTTTGAAAATGTGAATCCAAGATATGAACTTGTGAAAATTGATAAGCTATGCATGATTACATATTGATATTGGGAATTGATTTTATGTTGTTATGAATGGGTTAAGTACTTGTTGATTATGTACTTGAGAAAATTATGACATATTGATGTTGAGAGATGAATGTATATATGCCATTGTGGTATACTTATGATGAATGCATCATTGATGAATAGACATGATGTACATTGTGTCGTCATGCATATGTGTTGTCCATTGGACATTATTGTAAAGGCTATGTATGCCTAGGAGTTTAAATAACACCCATGTGCGGGTGCGAGTAGACTAAGCGTAGGGTCATATTGGTTGGCCTTGGGGGTGTCGGGGTGCGGGTGTCTCACAATAAATAGTGGTAGCTCCACTGGGGCCATGGGATAGACCAATGCAATACACCGACGATTCGGTTTGAGGCACTGTCCTATATCGCGATCAATTGTCGAGGTGCCATGTATAAGCCAATTGCGTAAACATTTTTATGAGATAAAGCACACTATATTTTTAAGGCTAACGATATACTGGCATAACTCCTTGATCATTCACTCCGAAAATGTTAATGTCTAGCTCCATGGAGTAGGATTTTTGGTACCTTGTGCATTGCGAATTGTCAGTCTCATAATCCATTGAGCATGAGCATTTATAACTGTGAAAAAGTAATTGTCTGATTATTGGAACTGTTGACTGCTAGTAATATTACTGTTATTTGCCTATAGTTGATGATTTTATTACTATCTGTTGTTGTTCTACTTTTACTGTTAATTTTTAATATTGTTATGATTAAATATATAAATTGTGTTATATGTGGGCGTCCAGCACCGTTTTGTTTCCTTACTATCATATTGGTAATGAAAGCTGGGTGTCTCACCCCTTTCGGTATTTTCTGCATTTCTGTCGGTCTGTTTACTTTTGAGAAGACACGTGTGAGGAAGAGGAAGCTCCTGAGTTTCCAGGCTTCTGGCCAGATTGAGATTGAAGCTTGCTGAGGATGACGTTGCACCTGCATGGAGTTTTGGGCTACACACGGATCACTTTTCATGGAGGTCCTGACTGCTGGCACATTAATGTGCAGACGGACCGTTGCTGTACCATGGAGAGCTGACGGTGTCCTTGGCATGGGGTCGTTATGATGCCCCTATTTTTTTGATTTTCATGCTTTTGTTTAGTTAGAGTTTTACCTGCCTGTAAGGGATATGTGGGCTGACATGTATTACACCCCACGTGATGACTCTTTTCTTTCTACTGCTCGAGCTCCTGCCCGTTGCTCGGTTGCTCCGATGGATGTTTCATCAGATGAAGAGGACCCTGAGGAGGACCCTGCTACGGTCCTTTATCGTCAGTCTTAGGGACTGATTCTGTCGGTGGCTACTGATAGCTATCCGTTATCTTTTTGGAAGAGCCTGACGTTTTGCTAAATTGATGGATGTAAATTTGTAACTATCTTGGGTGGGTAAAGCTTTTGTTTTTTTGTATATTTTGGAATGTAAGTAAACAGGCTGATGCATATAGGTATAAACATATATATATATATATATATATATATATATATATATATATATATATATATATATATATATATTGTGGTTTACTTTACATTAGTTTTTATTGCGACTGTTCTAATTATTATCTCTCTACGAAATGGATTTTTAAATTAACTTTTTTTGACGCCACTTGGAAATGATATGATTTAACAAAGAAAAAATATAGTGTCATTTATAAAGGAACTTAAATATCTATAAAATGAATCGGGTCTATGAATTTCAAAACAAACAATTACTATTTTTCGCAGTTTAATTTATTTTGTTTCATGTTTCGCTTTATTATGGTGTGACGTTCCTTCTTTGTAGGTTTTAGAGAAAAGGGGGCGTTACAACATATCTTGGCTCACATGATGAACGACTCTGATACCATAATGTAAAAGCCTAACACTGGTATCCAAGTATATCTGACATATACCTAGTTAGGCAGTATCAATTATGCTACTTCTAACTTAAATATCAACTAATCCATAACATTTAAACAAATAATTATGGAAAGTCATATCTAAAACTCATATATATATATATATATATATATATATATATACTTTTACATTCTCAAAGCAACTATAAATAATTACATAAGCTTTAAACTGAAAATACTAAAACTAAACTAATCTAGTTCTTCTATTTTCTTCATCTTCTTACCCTCTTGTAGGGCCTTGACCTGGATTTACATGGAAACACAATAAGGTGAGAAATCAGAATTCTCAATATGAGTAGCTAATACTAGCATTTAAATATTTATACCGAATAAATGAAATCTGAAACTGAATATACTATCGATATTAAACAAGTGTCTACACAATTATAAAATATCAAAAGTCTTTTCATGCCTCATCTTTACTCTTTAAAGTAGGCATATTATACCAACTTCTTTGTTCTAATTATTCACTAACATGATTAAAGTATTGAACAAATATCACTCTCAATGAATAATAATGCTAGCTTTGGATTAATTTTTGCAATGGGTAAGTGAGACTATACTCACTACCACTAGAATATTCACATTTTGACTCTATGTAAACATTCACCTAGCAATCTTATAATCCAACACTAAACTCATGCACATAATTTAGTTATTCTCTAGAATTGCGTTCCTTTGTACTTATCTATGTAGAATAGGCTAAATAGCCCTTAGACTAGCTGGTAATGTGCAGTGTAATACCCCAAAAATTAATAATTTGATGATAAATAGTTATTTTCTAATATTTGTGATTTTTGTGAATTTTTCTGTATTTTTCTGTGAACGTGAAATATTTTAATATTATTTCTTGTTTTTGCGTGCATGCTGAGCCGAGCTGGGGAAATGAGATATTTTTTCCGATAACCTTGAACTGTGAAAATGTCGACGGGGGATCTTACTAAACTCGAGGCCAGACACGGTTTACGAGATTTTACGTTTTTTGAAATTTTTATATGATAATTAAAAATCGCTAAATAATTTTATTATCCGTTGGACAATAATTATCAATTTTGGTTAACTGTAATTTCTGTCCACTAATAATAAATTTGATACAGTGTTAGTCATATTTTAGAGAATACTTTAATGACATTACCATGGTGATATCATCACCATGACATCATTTTGACTTTTCGGAGGAAGGAAGCTTCCTAGCACCTTCCTCTTTGGCTTGTTGGAGAAGCTTGGAGGAAGCTTCCTTGCACTTTCCTAATGGCTTCTTCAAGAAGCCAATTCCTCTCTCCTCCTCTCCACCACACATTTTGAGGGCTCTTTGTGGCGACACAATTTAATTCACACATTTACACAAAATACACCTAATTACATATTTTACTTCAAATCACTTTACTATCACTTTCTCTCTCTAACTTTCATTTTCATTTTTCTCTAACTTCTCTCTATCTTCTTCTCTTCTTCTCTTCTCCTCCTTCTCTCTAACTCCATGGCACCCACACCCTTCCACACTCCGTGGTTGCTTGATTTCAAGCTTCAATCTTGCTTGAATCTACACTTCCATTGAAGATCTTCCTTTCTTGTTGGATCTTTTTCTTTCACAAAAGAAAGTCATCACCTTTCTCTCCTCCTCCTCTCATATTCGGCCAAGACACCATTTTTGGAGTCTTCAAGCTTTTCTTTCAAACAACCACATTTTCTTGTCTATTACATTCTAAACACTTTTCTAGTTGGAGTCATCTTCAAAAACTTAACTTTTTCTCTCCATTTTCTCACCCTCTTCCACGGCCAAAACCACCATTTTTTGCCATCTAAGCTTTTTCATCAAACCATCCATAGATCTTGAATCTAGGCACCATTCTAAGCAACTTTCATGTTCTGACCATCACCAAAATCATCCATTTTTGTTTTGGATCTATCAAGGTTCAAAGTTGGAAACTTTAAGGTAAAGTTCATAACTTTTCCTTCCTTTTCTCCTCATTTTCGTAATCCTTGATCTCTTAGGTGATCAAGGGTTCCTTTTCTAAGCTTTGATGATGATTTTGATGAGTTTTGATGTTCTTAGGGTTCCTTGAAGGTGTAGTACGAAAATCCCCCACAAGGGACCAAGAGGCTTTCTTCCTTGTGTTGTCTTCAAGAGGTAAGAGGGAGATAATCCTCTTCAACCTATCTTGGTAGTGAGGAAACATTTGTGTGATTGTTGATGGAGAAATTCATATTTGTATGCTTACTTTGTTTGATGATTATGCATGCTTATGTATTCTTGATTTGGACTAATGCTTGAATGGTGATCTTGAATGTATTGGATGTGTTGAAAATGCTTGATCATGTTAGGGTTGTTAAATGGAAAATTTGGAGTTTCCTACCCTAATGTGAGGCCACGGTTTTGACTAGGGTTTTGGGATATAAATTTGGTTTTGTGTACAAATAAAATGAAGCTTATGTAACTAAATGTTAGAATTAATGGATGAAAAATTTTAAGGGTTTAATACCCTAAAGTGAGGCCACGGTTTTGGCCATGGGTCCTAAGGGATTGGATTAAATTGTTGTAAAACAAAATTTAAGTGATTAGGTATCAAGAGACCAGTACATGAAATGGAAAGGAATTAATAACTGTAATGGAAAAGATTTAGAATCTCTACCCTAGGGAGGCTCCTGGCCTCTAAGGTGATTAATGGTCCAAGTTGTAGTTCTTGGTACAACATTAGGATTTAAGTGATCAACATTGTGGTGAAAGAAAAAGGG
Organism: Ormosia emarginata; assembly: GCA_029884605.1. NCBI lineage: Eukaryota > Viridiplantae > Streptophyta > Magnoliopsida > Fabales > Fabaceae > Ormosia > Ormosia emarginata. The sequence goes on along the minus strand of JAQQTP010000056.1, from coordinate 2,918,575 downwards.
TTAAATTTTGTTATAATGAGGCTCATGGATTCTTAATGCAAAATGTCACAAAATGTAGTGCAAAAATGGAGACTTAGAATGATTTCAAACATAAGGGAAGAACAAAAGAATTTGTATACTCTTAGAGCGATTTTAAGTGAGCATAATTGGTTAGATTAAGGAACTTGATCAACCTAAAGGAATGAAAATTGAATAAGGACTTCAAGAGAATCCTTCTGGAGAATGAATTCATAAGAGATATTAATTAAAGTGAAACCCGAAATAAACCTTTAAAAGTGTGTTATCACTCTTGAGAAATTAATACTATACTATTATGGGTCTGTATTTGGGACTAAAATTATGTTGATGCTTAAATTGGCCAAATTGTGGCGTGTATGAGATATATGTTAGTATGGTTGAATATACATGATTGTACATGGAGTCAACATGCATTGAACATTCGCTCAGTCGATGACTATTAAAAAGGATGGATAAGCTTAGGATCATGCATTGAGTCAGTATGTATGGAACAAATTGCTCAGTCGATGACTGTTAAAAGGCTGGATGAGTCTATGATTATGCATTGAGTTGATGCATTGAACAATTTGCTCAGTCCATGACTGTTAAAAGGCTATATGAGCCTATGAATGCGAACTGAATAAGTGATGATCCTATGATGGATTTGATTGAGAACCGTAAGGCGTGGTGTATACCGATTACATGCATTACGCGCCTGACAAATCACTATTCTTTTTGTGGTTAATGAGCGAGAATTGGATAGTGTGATCCCGTGGTAGGATCTGATTGAGGATCGTAAGGCGCGGTGGTTCGTTTCGTGATGATGTTATCACTTTGTTATACCCTGGCCATGATAAACCGTTGCAACGCATCACGCACCTGACAAGCACTATTCACTTCGTGGTCCCGTAGACTGTCATTAAGGGGGACAGATCTTCTGAAACATTCATCTTTGAAATGAAATAAAAAATCTTAGTACCAAGTGCACATGCATTGTGAGTCAGCATTATGAGTCTGCATTGTGGGTCGACATTGTGAGTCGACATATTATTTGGCACTCATTTATATGATGATTGTACTATTGTGTTATTGATGTCATGATTATATGAAATGTTTTAATTGTTCATTATCTGAGATTTTGTTGTTGTTTTCTCTGATCGTATGTGATTACTGCTTCTTAAATGTTATTGTTCTGCTATATGGGCGCTTTGCGCCGTTTTGTTTCTTTGCTGCCATAATTGGTAATATAAGTAGGATATCTCACCTCTTTCTTGTATTCTTGTATTTTTGTTTTTTATATATATATATATATATATATATATATATATATATATATATATATATATATATATAAATATATCGTGAGGAATAAGATGAGGGACCCCACCCTTACTGCTTAGATTGGGCTGATTCATCACTTTCGATATGGCGTCTGGACGAGATCTCTTCGGTTACGCATGTGTGCAACTTCATGGAGGCATTGATGCTTGTTGTATTGACTGGGGCACCGAGCGTCTATATGGGGTTACGGCTTTGTCTGCTAGTAGTGCCTATCCCAAGGATTATTACTTTTCCCCTTCTGTGCTTTAGTACCCGCTATATTTTATTTGATTATGTAAGTGCTATATTTAGTGTTGTCAGAGCTTTGTGTTAAGGACGAAAATATTATATATGGAATATGTTTTCCTTCGTTGGTTGTATTAAATGATTGGATACTAAATATGTTTCATTCGAGGCTCCTATTTTCTATCTATGAATAAAGGAAATATTTTTTTAAAAAAAATACTGTAATTTAAACTGTGACAAGCATGGATTTAGTGACTGTGGTGTGATGATGATTATGTCGCGGAAACTATATCTAGGTGCGTTACATTTGGTGGAATTAGAGCAGTTCATCATGTTGAGCCGGGGTGTGGACTTGCTATGTTTAGGCATGTTAGAACTTTTATATGTTGTGCATTTCCTTGTCTCTTGATTGAGATGATGGAAAAAGAATGCATGGCTTGCCATAGGTTGAATGTTAGTAGCTACTGTTATACAGTTGCATGATATTGAGGATTAGCCTACTCAATATGTAATGTTCTATGTGTACAGGAAACTATGACTTCGTCTAGGCGTACTGTATTAAGAGAATAAGAATTCTTTTGTGAGGAGATCAAGAGGTTTTGGAAAACCGATCTTCTGGAGAAAGAGTAACTGGTGTAAGTTTGGTTCGAGAAGTTGTTTGGGAGTTGAAGACTTGCAGGAGTTACGCCATAGGAGGCAGAATGGAGAAGCTCGAGTTGGAGACTGTTAGGATTCGTGAATTGAACTTGTCTTCTTTGAATTGTGTGATTTTGTGTGTTTAGTTTCCGAGATGGGACAATGTTGTTTGAAATAATCACGTTTGTTTTGTTGTGTTATATTTTGTCCGTCTTCGAAAAAAGTCAATGGCTCGTGGCAGACGTACGCACGTGAGCGCAAGACAAGACAATGGGAGTATGACTGCGACTGCTGAAGAAATGCAAAGGATAGCTGAGGTGACAACTCACCAAGGTCAAGGGTCACGCAACAATGAGAATTGGAAGTTGAGATTCAGAATCTATTGGAGGAAAGTCAGCTTTGGGGGAACTTTGTACTGCCTAGGTTCCAAAGAAGGAATAATAGAAGGGTTAATCAGTTTAAACGGAAACCTTATTCACAATTGTCAAGGAAGCAACAACAACACCCAACTAATGGAGGAAATGCTAGCGGTAGTAGATCCAGTCAGACCTCGACATCTTTGCCAAGATGTAAGAAATGCGGAAAGAACCATCTCACGAGAGAGTGTAAGATCGAAGGGATAATCTACTTCAGGTGTGGAAATCCCGGACACGTTTCTAAACATTGTGCTTTGGCCAAGAAGAAGTCTTCCATTGGTGATGCGTGTACTTCAAGATCCCAAGCTGAAGGGAAGGGTTACACCCTGGATGGAGCGAAGGTCTCCCAGACTGAAGATCGAAACAATGGAGATTGTGTCACAGAAGATGATCCTGTAACTGTGTTGTACAATTATGGGGGCAACCCATTTCTTTATAGCATATGACTGTATAGATCATTTAGATTCATCTATGTCTTCAATTATCCTTGACTTAGTCATTTCTGCTTCTGTTACTAAGACTTGTCGTTGACATTTAAGTTTGTTTAATCTATCCTATTTCTACTAAAGATCGAATCTTTTGTTGATTTGGTTTGCTTACCTAAAATCACACCTATTAGAGTTCATGATTTTAGGAATAGATTGGTTATTTTCCTAGCTATATCTTGCTAGACCATTTCGATGAAAACCCTAGTGATTCCCGAAACTAAGACTTTCGAGTTCATGACAACTAACAAAGTTGAAGCTTTGTGAGGAAAAGGAATCCAAGGATACATGTTATCTTTTATGGGGAACAAAAGTAAAGAGAATATGAATGTCACTATTATAGTCAATAAGTTTCGCATGATGAGCTACAGTGCTGTCAGTTAAAGAGAAGAATGGAACTTCTAGGTGAGATAAGGATTGTCGCCAATTGAACGAAATTACGATCGAGGATGAGAATCTCAAAAGAAGGTAAATGATTCGATGGACCGGCGAGAAGGGAGTCATTGTTTTCTCCAAGATAGATGTACGTTCTGGTCATCCTTAAATTCGTGGGAAATTGAGAATGTCCCCAAAACAATTTTCGAACGTGCTATGGGCATTATGGGTATCTCGTGATGCCGTTCGGAGTGAGAAATGCTCCTGTCGTATTCATGGATTGTATGAATTAAATCTTTCATCCCTATCTAGACAGATATGTCGTTGTCTTTATCAATGACATTCTGATCTACTCTCGAAGATATGGAGGGACACGTTGGATATCTCGATATAATTTTCTAAACTTAAAGGAAAAGAAGTGTACGCCAAATTATCAAAATGCAAATGCTAGTTGAGGAGGTTAAACTTTTGGGTCATGAAATTTCAAAGGAAGGGAATTATCGCGAGTCCATCAAAAGTTGAAGCAGTTTTACAAAAAGAAAAACTAGAGACCATAAAGGAGATTCGTAGCTGGTGGGATTAGTTGGTTTTTATTAAAGGAGCGTCGATGGATTCTCCAAGACAGTAGAACGTCTTACTCAGCCTACAAGAAAGAATTAAGTCATTTTATGGACCAACACATGTGAAGAAAGTTTTCAAAGGTTGAGGAGATATTCCTATTTTAGTTCTACTCGATCCCAAGGAATCATTTGAGGTATTTTGTGATGCTACACATTAAAGTCTAGGATGTGTGTTTATGCAAAGTTGGGAAGTTGTGACTTATGCCTCAAGGTAGTTGACGGTGCATGAGAAGAATTACCCGACCCGCGACTTGGAATTAACCGCAGTTGTATTTGCTCTGAGAACATGGAGACACTTTTTGTATGAAGCAATGTTCGATGCCTTTAGCAATCACAAGGGCCTAAAGTATCCATTCGAAAAAAAAAGGGCTGAACATGAGACAGAGAAGGTGACTAGAAATTTTGAAGAGTATGACGTTTAGCTTCAGTGTCATCTTATCTGAGCTACTAACAAACTCACTCCTAAATCCTTCGGACTATATCAAATTCTTCTCCGGATTGGTGCGGTAGCCTATCAACTAATTTTTGTCATCCTTTCTTTCTAAATCTTCATGATATCTTCCATACGTTATAGTTGCGAATGTATATCCCTGATCCAGCCAAGTCATCGAACTGGACACAGTACAATTAAAAGAGAGTTTGATCTATGGAATGCTTCTTGTGAAGGTCAAGGTTAGGAGAGCAAAGCAACACGGAGGCAGGGAGATCACATTGGTAAGGGTGATCTGAATTGACGTGACTAGAGATGCGACGTGAAAGTTAGAAGATAAGATAAAGAAACAACATCCATATATATTCTAAGGAATGAAAATTTCGAGGACGAAATTTCTATTTCAAGGGGAGAGTTGTAACACCCCAAAAATTAATAATTTTATAACAAATAATTTTTCAAATATTTGTGATTTTTGTGAATTTTTCGGTATTTTTCTGTGAATGTGGAATATTTTAATATTATTTCTTGTTTTACATGTGCACTGAGTGGAGCTGGGGAAATGAGATATTTTTCCTGAGAACCTTGAACTGTGAAAACGTCGACGGGGGATCTTACTAAACCCGAGGTCAAACACAGTTTACGAGGTTCAAGTTTCTTGAGATTTTTATCTGATAAATAAAAATCGCTGAATAATTTTATTATCCGTTGGACAATAAATATCAGTTTTTGTTAACTGTAATTTCTGTCCACTAATAATAAATTCGATACAGTGTTAGTCATATTTTAGAGAACACTTTAATGACATCACTATGGTGACATCATCACCATGATATCACTTTGACTTTTCAAAGGAAGGAAACTTCCTAGCACCTTCCTCTTTGGCTTGTTGGAGAAGCTTGGAGGAAGTTTCCTTGTACTTTCCTAATGGCTTCTTCAAGAAGCCTCCTCTCTCCTCCTCTCCACCACACATTTTGAGCGCTCTTTGCGGCCACACAATTTAATTCATACATTTACACAAAATACACCTAATTACACATTTTACTTCAAATCACTTTACTATTACTTTCTCTCTCTAACTTTCATTTTCATTTTTCTCCAACTTCTCTCTATCTTCTTCTCTTCTCCTCATTCTCTCTAACTCCACGGCAGCCCCACCCTTCCACACTCCATGGTTGCTTGATTTCAAGCTTCAATCTTGCTTGAATCTACACTTCCATTGAAGATCTTCCTTTCTTGTTGGATCTTTTTCTTTCACAAAAGAAAGTCATCACCTTTCTCTCCTCCTCCTCTCATATTCGGCCAAGACACCATTTTGGAGTCTTCAAGCTTTTCTTTCAAACAACCATATTTTCTTGATCTCCATTACATTCTAAACACTTTTCTAGTTGGAGTCATCTTCAAAAACTCAACTTTTCCTCTCCATTTTCTCACCCTCTTCCACGGCCAAAACCACCATTTTTTGCCATCCAAGCTTTTTCATCAAACCATCCATAGATCTTGAATCTAGGAACCATTCCAAGCAACTTTCATGTTATGACCATCACCAAAATCATCCATTTTCGTTTTGGATCTATCAAGCTTCAAAGTTAGAAACTTTACGGTAAAGTTCATAACTTTTCCACCTTTTTCTCCTCATTTTCGTAATCCTTGATCTCTTAGGTGATCAAGGGTTCCTTTTCTAAGCTTTGATGATGATTTTGATGAGTTTTAATGTCCTTAGGGTTTCCTTGAAGGTGTAGTACGAAAATCACCCACAAGGGACCAAGAGGCTTCCTTTCTTATGTTGTCTTCAAGAGGTAAGAGGGAGATAATCCTCTTCAACCTATCTTGGTAGTGAGGAAACATTTGTGTGATTATTGATGGAGAAATTCATATTTGTATGCTTACTTTGTTTGATGATTTTGCATGCTTATGTATTCTTGATTTGGACTAATGCTTGAATGGTGATCTTGAATGTATTGGATGTGTTGAAAATGCTTGATCATGTTAGGGTTGTTAAATGGAAAATTTGGAGTTTCCTACCCTAATGTGAGGCCATGGTTTTGACTAGGGTTTTGGGATATAAATTTGGTTTTGTGTACAAATAAAATGAAGCTTATGCAACTAAATGTTAGAATTAATGGATGAAAAATTTTAAGAGTTTAATACCCTAAAGTGAGGCCACAGTTTTGGCCATGGTTCCTAAGGGATTGGATTAAATTGTTGTGAAACAAAATTTAAATGATTAGGTATCAAGAGACTAGTGCATGAAATGAAAGGGAATTAATAACTGTAATGGAAAAGATTTGGAATCTCTACCCTAGGGAGGCTCACGGCCTCTAAGGTGATTAATGGTCCAAGTTATAGTTCTTGGTGCAACATTGGGATTTAAGTGATCAACATTGTGGTGAAAGAAAAAAGGTTAAATTTTGTTATAATGAGGCTCATGGATTCTTAAGGAAAAATGTCACAATGTAGTGCAAAAGTGGAGACTTAAAATGATTTCAAACATAAGGGAAGAACAAGAGAATTTGTATACTCTTAGAGCGATTTTAAGTGAGCGTACTTGGTTAGATTAAGGAACTTGATTAACTTAAAGGAAGGAAAATTGAATAAGGATTTCAAGAGAATCCTTCTGGAGAATGAATTCATAAGAGATGTTAATTAAAGTGAAACCCGAAATAAACCTTTAAAAGTGTGTTATCACTCTTGAGAAATTAATACTATACTATTGTGGGTCCGTGTTTAGGACTAAAATTATGTTGATGCTTAAATTGGCCAAATTGTGGCATGTATGAGATATATGTTAGTATGGTTGAATATACATGATTGTGCATGGAGTCAACATACATTGGACATTCACTCAGTCGATGACTGTTAAAAAGGCTGGATGAGCCTAGGATCATGCATTGAGTCAGCATGTATGGAACAAATTGCTCAGTCGATGACTGTTAAAAGGCTGGATGAGCCTATGATTATGCATTGAGTTGACGCATTAAATAATTTGCTTAGTCTATGACTGTTAAAAGGCTATGTGAGCCTATGAATGCGAACTGAATAAGTGATGATCTTATGATGGATCTGATTGAGGACCAGAAGTCGCAGTGTATACCGATTGCACGCATTACGTGCCTGACAAATTACTATTCTTTTTGTGGTTAATGAGCGAGAATTGGATAGTGTGATCCAGCGGTAGGATCTGATTGAGGACCGTGAGGCGCGGTGGTTCATTTTGTGATGTTGTTATCACTTTGTTATACCCCTTGCCATGATAAACCGTTGCAACGCATCACGTGCCTGACAAGCACTATTTACTTCGTAGTCCCGTAGACTGTCATTAAGGGGGACATATCTTCTGGAACGTTCATCTTTGAAATGAAATAGAAAATCTTGGTACCAAGTGCACATGCATATTATTTGGTACTCATTTATATGATGATTTTACTATTGTGTTATTGACGTCATGATTATATGAAATGTTTTAATTGTTCATTATCTGAGATTCTGTTGTTGTTTTCTCTGATCGTATGTGATTACTGCTGCTTAAATGTTATTGTTCTACTATGTGGGTGCTCTGCACCGTTTTGTTTCTTTACTGCCATAATTGGTAATGTAAGTAGGATATCTCACCTCTTTCCTGTATTCTTGTATTTCTGTTATATATATATATATATATATATATATATATATATATATATATATATATATATATATATATATATATATATATATATAAAAGATCGTGAGGAAGAATATGAGGGACCACACCCTTACTGCTTAGATTAGGCTGATTCGTCACTTTCAATATGGCGTCTGGACGAGATCTCTTCGGTTACGCATGTGTGCAACTTCATTGAGGCATTGATGCTTGTCGTATCGACTGGGGCACCGAGCGTCATATGTATATGGGGTTGCGGCTTTGTCTGCTAGTAGTGCCTATCCCAAGGATTACTACTTTTCCCCTTCTATGCTTTAGTTCCCGCTATATTTTCTGCGGCTTCTCAATCGTGAGAAAAGAGAGAAATAAAAGATAGGGACAAGGGCAAACTTATCATTTTGATATTTTGCTATAACTTCTTGATCTGTTAAGAACACTTAGATTTTTCTAAATCCAGTTTCTTAACTTCTAACAACTTTAAAATAAATCATGAGATTCATCTAAATTGTTGTTTCACCATTTTTCTAATATTTCATATCTGTTGCTAGTCAATCGGTATTAAAACATACAACTAATATGGTTAAAAATACCAAACTGACTCTGATTATTCTCAAAATTTAATTGCACCTTACTTAACTCATTTTTGACCTAGAAATAATTTATTCATACCTATTTCCCTTAACTTAGCCTTTAAAGCTATTTTATGAGTCATTTTAGGCTACTTTTTACCTTCTATGTTACAGCAAAATGTCTAAACTAACTCGGTTTATCACAAAACTAAACTAATATGTTAAGCAAGCATTAGGTTACCTCTATAACCCTTTACAAGCCTAACATGTTTTTTAGGTTGTTACATTAGACTCAGGTTTCATCTGCCACCAACTTTCTATTATGAAGAATGCAAAATCGGTGGTTCAACATAAAAGGAAGGTTGGTCTGGAAAGACAAGAGGTGATGCAAAAAAAAGTGAAGAAGCTCCTGAACGCTGGATTCATCAGAGAAGTTTCCTACACCATGTGGCTTTCTAATGTGGTCTCTGTCAGCAATGAGACAATTAGCTCTGTTCTAATAAGAGAAACAGGCGAGAGTCAAAGGCCGGTTTACTTTGTCAGCAAAGTCCTACTAGGCCCCGAGATTCGTTACCAAAAGATTGAGAAGTTAGCCCTAGCTTTGTTAATCACAACAAGAAGGATGAGACTATACTTCCAATGTTACCCTATGATAATGAGGACAAACCAGCCAATTAGACAAATACTACACAAGCTAGATCTGGCGGAGTGAATGATCGCTTGGTCAGTAGAGCTCTCAGAGTTCGGGATCACCTACAAGTTGAGACCAGTTATAAAGGCTTAACTACTATTCGACTTCTTAGCTGAGCTCACACCGGACTCCGGCCATCCTAGAGCGCATTCCTGGACTATCTATATTGATGGATCCTCGAATCCCAAAGGGAGCGGAGTCAGGGTCATGTTGGAAAACGAAGCTGGCCTCGTATTAGAACATTCATTAAGGTTCAAGTTTCCTACATCAAACAACCAAGCTGAATACGAAGCATGCATAGCATGCATTAACATGATGAAGGACATGACAGCCACAGACATAGTCTTATGTAGTGACTTGCAATTGGCGACATCCTAGATAAGAGGGGAATATCAAGCTAAAGAGCCTTTACTACAAAAGTACATAGCCAGGGTTAAAAAGCCAATGGAAATTTTTGACAACGTCAGAGTGGAGCACATCCTATGGGAGCAACACTCTAGAGCTGACATCAAAACTAGCTAGTACAAAGAGCTCGAGAATTAATAGGTCTATGATCTAGGGTACCCTACTCACTCCCAGTATCACGGACAACGAAGTCCTTCTATTGGAAGATGATGAAACCTGGCTGACACCTATACTTTCCTACCTCCACAGTGGCTTACTACACGAGGATAAAAAATAAGCACAGAAGTTAGTACAGACAACAGCCTGGTACACCTTTTTTGACAATTAGTTGTATCATCATGGTTTCTCTTCTCCTCTCCTCTAATGCCTTGGCCCAAAGGAAGTAGAATATGTCATGGCCGAGATTCATGAAGGAAGCTCAAGCCACCACCTCAATGAAAAATCCTTGGCAAGGAAAGCGCTAAGAGCAGGATATTACTAGCCCACCACAGAAGCTAAAAGCAAGGAACATGTACAGAGATGTGACCAATGCCAACGCCACTCAGACATTTATGCAACACCTCCTAAAGAGTTGTCAACGACGTCTGTCCTAAGGCCGTTCTACCAGTGGGGGATGGATCTCCTAGGTCCCTTTCCCCAAGCACCAGGGCAAGTCAAGTACTTAGTGGTGGCTATTGACTATGTCACTAATTAGATTGAGGCAGAACCGTTGGCTACAATCACCTTCGTGCGATTCCAAAAATTCACTTACAAGAATATTATTAGCATATTTGGAATCCCGGAATCAATTGTCATGGACAATGAAACCCAGTTCACTGATCAGAAATTCAAACCGACCTCAAAATCAAACAACACTTTACCTCAGTGGAGCATCCAAAAACTAATGGGCAAGCTGAGGTCGCCAACCAGGTTATACTTAGAAGGATAAAAAAGAGACTCGATGACGCCAAGGGGAACCGGGTGGACCAACTCGATTATGTCCTATGGGCATATCAAATCACACCATATTCCTCCACTAGGGAAACCCCCTTTAAGTTGACCTACAATTGTGAGGCCATGATTCTAGTGGAGATAAGAGAACTGAGTTGGAGGAAGCAAAACTTTTTCGAGGAAACTAATCTGGACCTCATCCTTTATGAACTTGACTTGCTAGAGGAGCAACGCCGCATTGCCCATGTTCGAGAAGCCGCCCTTAAATAGAGGATCATCGCACAGTACAAGTCCAAGGTGATTCCACGATGGCTTATCCCCAGCAATCTCGTGTTACGTAGGGTGGATATCGGTGGCAGAAACGTAAAAAATGGGAAGTTAGTCCCTAAATGGGAAAGATCGTATAGAATTACATTCAAAACCAATACAGGAGCCAACACTTTACAAACCCTCTCTGGCAAGACAACTAAGAACTTCTTGAACGTAGACAAATTGAGAAAATATTACAGGTGGATGTTTTTAACTTGTTACTTTTATTATGTAAGAGACATAAATTGATATCCATGAATTAATCATTCAACATTTGCTCGTTCTACTTACTTATGACAATTCATAAGGTAACCACACCTTGCGAGGTCTGAGGAATACAAGGTTTGAAGAGGATCAGTTATTCTGAAATCTTACATGATGGCTAGATAGAGGAATCCACTTAACTATTGTCCGAGGTCAATGAGTGCATTCAAAGGTTTTCACTCGTACCCTTATGAGCCTGACCTTAACCCATAAATCGAATAGGTTTATAAAGGTTAAGCATATTCTTACATGATGGCCAAACAGGGGAATCCACTTGACTATTGTATGAGGTTGATGAGTGTAAAATACACTCATCTTTTAGGTTTATTTATTAAAATTTTTAATTTATTTTTATTTAGTTCTTGCTTTATTTTTATTTATTTTTAATTTACTTTTAAATAATTATCTCTTCACCTAATCATATTTGAATTTTCAAAATAAATCATCAGATTTTGTGAAAAAATAAGAAATTCCTAAAGATAAATATTTGAATGATTCTTATCCTATTCTTAGATGCTAATTAGAGTTTTATTTGGATGCAAAATCTTAAATAGAGATTAGGTTGAATATTGGATAAAGATTTTTAAAGAGATTTGATTTGGAGCAAAATTTGGATTCTTGCACTATCCTTACCATTACTCATTAATTGAGTCATATCTTAGGTTACAGAGATCAGATCGATGTACCATTTACGGCAATGAAAAGCTAACAGAAAATTATATTAAGGGTAGATTTGGTCATCTAGAGGATGAGAAAAATCGTGCAAGTTAGATACGAAAAGTTATCAATTTTTTCTATAAAAGAGGGAAAATGAGTTTAGCAAAGAAGCTCTTTTTTCAATCAAAAAATACACGAAAAATATAGAGTTTTGAGAGGCTCAAAGACAACGAAGGGACGAGACCTAGGAGAGAAGGAGGATCTGTCATGGAGCTCTCATGAAGTTGGAGATCGAATCACCATTGAAGGCGCTTTGGTTTCTTTTCTACATTTCTATCATAATGAATTCTCTTTCCTCTTTCTATCTTTTCTTCTCTTTTGTCATGAGTAGCTAGATTCATGTGTTTTTAGGGTGAAGATGTAACTTAATTCAATCGACATGTATTAACATTGAATTTTTAAGTAATTTCTTTTCTATTCAATTTGAGTGCTTATTATAGTTCTTAATGCTTTTATGAATTGGCCACTCATAAATTGATCTAGTGAGATATGTCTAGAATTGGAAGGTTTACATATGACTTAGACCATAAATAATAAATGTCATAATTTATAATCATCTAGGAATAGAGGTTATAGGTTGTGTGGGAGAAATGTGGTATTTTCCATGGGGATCCATAGAGTGAAGGTCATGCCTTTAAGAGTTGAGGTTTAGATAAAGGAATTGACTAGCCTTTGATTAATTAAAGAGAATTAACTCAACAAGGAATTGGTTTTAATTAATTAAGGGATTCTCCCCATCAATTAAATGATTAGAAATTAATTAGAATGAAGGTCTCAAAGCTACTTTGTTGTCTATGATAGGTTGTTGAATTAAGTGAAATCAGATCCCTAGTGTTTTAATTTCATGTGTTTACATTGTTAATGTATTTTGCATTCGTGTGTTTTGTTCTATCTTTTCCCTCTTTATTTCGTGCATTCTTGTGTGTTTTTGTCTTTTATAATTTTATGTCTTTAATTACTTTGAATCACTCTTAATTATTGGTTGCATAGATAGTATTAATATTAGAGAAATGGTACTTAGTAAACTAATTCCTCATGAGAATGATATTCTACTCACTCTTTATTACTTGTTCGATCCGTTCACTTGCAGCAATATTACCTAAATTAATACATAATCACATATGGGGTGTAACACTCTCCTTCAAGTATCGCATTTAAGATTAAAACTTCTACAACTTATCCCAAGTTATAAAAGCTTTAACCTTGTACGACACGAATTCCAAAATTCCTTTTAGTGGATAATGTAAATTTACCGAACCTTTAGAGATTATAAAATATAATTAACTGATTAATACATAATACATAAATACAACATAGTCATCAACATCATATATATATAGACTTTACAAACTTCCAACTTATTATACAACTACCAAACAAAACTCGACCTTGCCCAAGTCCAAAAACCTTAAGAGAAAGGTCCTGAACCTTATTCTCTCGCAGATTCTCTACAGACACATTACCTAGTCGAGACATATAAGAACTGCGTTTGCACGTACTCGATGAAATCTTGTCTTGCCGTCATCGCAGAATACCCATCCAACATAACTATAGGCGATCCAATCTCGTCTCCTTCTTACGGTCTTTATCAAACGTAAACATAAAAACATAACAGACAAACAATACAGCAAAGAGGTGAGATCCCCTACATCGCATACCAACATGGCAGCAAAGAAACAATGATACAACATTTCAGTTCAATACAGAAAATAACTTAGAATAACATAAATCAGCAGATACATTTATGATATCAGTAAATAAATAATCTAATGTACTTGCAATACAAGAACATGCTTCACAATTACTGGCATAACGATAATACCACTATAATATCATATCACAATAATATAAATGCTGACTATGCATATGTAAACTGACCATGCACTACAAATACAATAATGATCATGCACATCCACAATGGACAACCCCTACTCCATAGAGCTAAACCAACATCAACATCAGAGAGAATGATCCAGAAGACATGTCTTAGCCTCAAATCAAGTGCTTTTAATATATATATATATATATATGTGTGTGTGTGTGTGTGTGTAACATGGCTATACAAGACATTCTACGCCAGACTAGGAGTATGAACAACGTTTTGTCAAGATAGTCGATGCGTTGCAACGAATTTCCACGAGACAGTGAATAGTCATCTGACCCCCGTGGATCTCCATGCCCCGACGTCTCCAAAGATCAACTAGTGACCAACACCACACATATCGCACCCGCACTGAAGGTGTAATATTCAACTTTGTGTCACAAAAAAATTTAGTCTTCACGACTTTCTATGCATGCTCAATGTCATGAAATCAAACCACCGTTGACTGTCCCCAATGATATTAAAGCAACCGCCCGTACAATTGTCTAATACCATTAGAATTAATGATATTCGATAATCGCTCATACAATTACATAATATCACTAATGCATCTGGGTCCAGTACATCGGCCATATAGCAAACTGTTGCAAATCTCAATCGCGTAACATTTTTATCACGATTTCAAATTACGTAAGTTAAAAAAATCATTATTTTGAAACACGTAAAGTTTTATCAATATTTTTCATTCACGTAAAATATTTCTTAACTTTCTAAAATAAACTTTGAGACTTTTTACATTTAATAAATAACTTAATCTTATCTAAAATACTTTCTTACTTAAAATTCCTTTGAGTAATATTTTCCATTATTTCTCATTAAAAAAAATTACATTTCTTTTATTTAACCAAGTATTATAACTCAAGGTTTTCTAGCGTACTTCAAAACCCAATAAATGAGTTATACGTCAGTAAACTTTAAGTCATAAATTTATTTCCCATCATGGCCTAGTTCTACTAATTTAATTAATTCCCAAAAATTATTTTACTTTCTTTTTTTATATTTCAAAACTCAATAAAATGAGTTCTTGTTAATTAATTACCTAAGAATACACTTAATAAAATATTTTTTATCTAAAATACCAATTCTTGGCATATTGGCCGAAAATCACATATGACTTCATCATAAAAATTTTGTTCATTTTCATGTCCACGTTCTTTGCAAATCATTAAATCATTGACTTATTACCTACTCATCTAAAATTCATAATTAGTAAAATAATTTTAAGTGATTTGTTCCATATCAAGCATGAAGGCCGTGAGCCTCAAGGTTCTTTGGAACCAAAACAGTTTTCCTTTCCACATGATTCTCATCATATAACATATCACTCATGATATTTCCACTATCACATGTTCATGCTTACTATGAAAGCAATAAAATCATATTAAGCATCTAACCACAAATTAATCAAAATCATACCATCTCACATAATAATCAATCAATAAAATCAAGCATACTTATCAAAACAATAAAATCACATATAGCAAAACATAGCACTTAAACATATACAATCAAATGAATAAATCCTTGAATGAATTTTTCATCAACAACACAACAAATTCATTCCCTCACCACCACATATGGCCGATGAGGTTAATCTGCCTCTTACCTCAAAGGAAGATCAAAACTCTTCTTGATTGTCTTTCTTGAAGATTTCGTGTACCACCTCCAACAAATCCTATAAAAACTTCAAATACACAAACATCATAAAGAAAGCTTGAAACTAGAAAACCATGGATCAAAACATGGTTTAAAACTTTTAAAATGAATTTAGAAGTAGATACCAGAGACTTCACCTATAAAGCTTCAATCTTTAGTTTGAACAACAAGGTTGAAGATGGATGATTTTGAAAAAGATATCAACATGAAAAAGTCTTAGAATTGTGTGTAGATTCTAGATCTAAGATTGTTTAGAATTATTGAAGCTTGGAAGGTGCTTCAATGGGTTTTGACTGTGGGCTTCCTTGGTGGAACAAGGTGAGAACTTTTTGATTTCTATAAGATAGGATAGAGATTTATAGAAAGTCACAAAATAGAAATGATTTGGTATGGTGTGTAGATTAAGAAAACAAGGCTAGATGAAATTATGAGTGATTGGATGATGGTTTGGGAGAAGATGGTCGTGAGCCTTCCATGGAGGAAAGGTGAAGCTTTCTTGTTCAAGGAAGAGATAGAAGAGAGAAAAGGTTGATGGTTACAAAGTGTTATGAAAATTGAAGTGAAAGTGTGCTAGAATCATGTGCTAGCCATAAGGTTCCAAGAGAAAAGGATAGAATACTTTGTGATATTGTTTATGAAATAAAGTATGAAAGAATTCTCTTCAAATGAGTGTTAGCCGTGGAGCTGCTCTCAAAAGAGATCAAAACATAGCTTCCAAGCTTTGTGAACAAGCACATGGTTAAGGTCATCAAGTGATCATGCTTTGGTCACCCTTGATGAATCATTTGTTCATGAACATCCTAGAACCACCATGTGGTCGTGAGGTGCAAAGGATTAGGCTAACTAAGTTTGTTTCAATTAGCTTCTAGTTAGACTTAAGTTAACTTAATTTGTTCATCTAGTTTCATCGCTAACTAGTCAAGCCATTATTATTGACTTTTCAATAAGCTTGATTCTAATTGGTTGGTCATAAAGCTATGTAATGATGGTTCATTATTACACTTAAGATATTTAGCTTAGATATTTTCCTTAGATAACTGCCTCCTAATTGGTTCACATAAAAAAAGACTAACCAGTATTATTGACTTGTTCTTATTTGGGTAGCAACTATTATTAATCATTTTCTATTAGTTACCCTTGATGAGTCACAAAACGAGTCATCAGAGAGAAATTTCTAGAATAGTTGAGTGGCAAAACCCTCAAGTTGTGTCATGTACACATCCTCGAGGAGATTTCCATTAAAGAAATCAGCTTTGACATCCATTTGTCAGATTTCATAATCGTGGTATGCTGCAATAGCAAGCAAGATCCAAACGGATTTAAGCATCGCAACTAGGGAAAAAGTCTCATCATAGTTTACACCATGAATTTGCTTGAAACCTTTAGCCACCAATCACGCCTTAAAGGTATGCACATTACCATCCATGTCAGTTTTCTTTTTGAAAACCCACTTGCACCCAATGGGTTTTACCCCTTCAGGTAGGTCAACTAAGGTCCATACTTGGTTGGCATACATAGACTCCATTTCAATTCTCATAGCCTTAAGCCATTTCTCATATTCTGGGCCAATTATGACTTTTTGGTAAATCACAGGCTCATCTTGATCCATGAGCAATACGTCACCTTGTTAAGTCATGAGAAATCCATATCTCTTTGGTTTATGACGTATCCTGTTAGACCTACGCGAGTCTTATGCTACTAGAGCATATTGTGGTTCCACAATGACTTATGGAGGCTACTCTATTTCCACCATCGGTTCGTTGTTGCTCTATGAACTTTGAATTTCTTTAAGTTCTATTTTTCTCCCACTAGTTCCTTTGGAGATAAACTCCTTTTCTAGGAACACAACAGTCATTGCAACAAACACTTTGCCTTCGGTAGGATTATAGAAATAGTATCACTTGGTTTCCTTGAGATACCCCACAAAGAAGCATTTATTTGATTTGGGCCCAAACTTATTAGAAACTTGACATTTCACATAAGCTTTGCAACCCCAAATTTTCATGAACGACATACTGGGTCATCTCCTAGTCCATATCTCATATAGTGTATTTTAAACCGCTTTAGATGGAACATGGTTAAGTGTGAAAGTTGCTGTTACCAGAGTATGTCCCCAGAAGGAACCTGGAAGGTCTGCATGACTTATCATGGATCAGACTATGTCCAATAGGGTCTGGTTCCTATTTTCAAAAATACCATTCCATTGTGGTGTTCCTGGATGAGTGAGTTGAGATATTATCCCGCACTCTTTCAGATGATCATCAAACTGTTGGCTTAAGTATTCACCACCTCGATATGATCGAAGGACTTGAATACTCTTACCAAGTTGGTTTTGCACTTCATTCTTGAATTCCTTGAACTTTTCAAAGGATTCTGATTTGTGTTTCATGAGATACACAAACTCATATCTACTGAAATCATTAGTAAATGTAATAAAGTATTGAAAATCACCTCTAGCCAGTGTGTTTAGGGGTCCACATACATCACTATGTATGAGGCCCAAAAGATCACTAGCCCTTTCACCTTGTCCAGTGAATGGGGCTTTAGTCATCTTCCCTAATAAACAAGACTCACATATCTCATATGATTCGAAATCAAATGAATCCAAGAATCCATCTTTATGGAGTTTGGAGATGCGTTTCTCATTTATGTGGCCCAAATGACAATGTCAAAGATAAGTTGGGTTCATATCATTTGACTTGAACCTCTTTGTATTTATGTTATAGATAGGCATTTCGAGATCGAGGACATAAAGTTCATTACTCAGTTATGCACTACCATAAAAAATATCATTCAAATAAATAGAACAACTTTTGTCATTTATTATAAAAGTAAAACCTTTCTTATCCAAACAAGAAACAAAAATGATATTCCTACTAATAGCAAGCACAAAATAACATTTCTCTAACTCAATAGCAAGTCCAGTGGGCAAAGATAATAAATAAGTCCCTACGGCTAAAGCAGCAACCTTTGCTCCATTTTCAACTCATAGGTCGACTTCACCCTTAGTCAATAGTCTACTTCTTTTTAGATCCTGTACATTTACACAAATGTGATACCAACATCCAGTATCTAATACTCATGATGCAGAAGTAGATAAATTGACTTTTATAACAAAAATACCTGAAGTGGAAGTCTCACTTCCTTTCTTTTTAATCTCTTCTAGGTACCTGCCACAATTCCTCTTCCAATGTCCGGTCTGACCACAGTGGAAACACACACCTTCCTTAGCTACTCCGCCCGTAGGTTTCAAGCCAGAAGTGTTGGGCTTGGATTTCTCCTTACCCTTGCCCTTCCATTTGTCCTTGGGCTTCTTCAGCTGGTTTTTGCCCTTAGCCTTTTGGACCATTATAATGGTCTTTCCTTTTTCCTTTATTAATGTTCTGCTTAACAATTCTCAACATGCTTAGTAGCTCTGGTAGAGATTTGTCAATTTCATTCATGTTGTAGTTCATGATGAATTGACTAAAACTTTTCGGCAACGATTGCAAGACTAAGTCAGTGGCCAACTCTTGGCCCAAAAGGAAACCAAGCCTTTCTAGGTTTTTAATGTACCCAATCATCTTGAGCACATGAGTACCAACAGGGCTACCCTCTACCAATTTGTACTAAAAAAGTGCCTTAGAGACTTTGAATCTCTCATGCCTAGCTTACTCTTGATAGAGCTTCTTCAAGTGCACAATCATATCGTAAGCATCCATGTTCTATGACTAAAGCAGCAACCTTTGCTCCATTTTCAACTCATAGGTCGACTTCACCTATAGTCAATGGTCTACTTCTTTTTAGATCTTGCACATTTACACAAATGTGATACCAACATCCAGTATCTAATACTCATGATGTAGAAGTAGAAAAATTGACTTCTATAACAAAAATACCTGAAGTGGAAGTCTCACTTCCTTTCTTTTTAATCTCATCTAGGTACCTGCCACAATTCCTCTTCCAATGTCTGGTCTGACCACAGTGGAAGCACACACCTTCCTTAGCCACTCCGCCCGTAGGTTTCAAGCCAGAAGTGTTGGGCTTGGATTTCTCCTTACCCTTGCCCTTCCATTTGTCCATGGGCTTCTTTAGATGGTTTTTACCCTTAGCCTTTTGGACCATTATAATGGCCTTTCCTTTTTCCTTTATTAATGTTCTGCTTAGCAGTTCTCAACATGCTTAGCAACTCCAGTAGAGATTTGTCAATTTCATTCATGTTGTAGTTCATGATGAATTGACTAAAACTTTTCGGCAATGATTGCAAAACTAAGTCAGTGGCCAACTCTTGGCCCAAAAGGAAACCAAGCCTCTCTAGGTTTTTAATATACCCAATCATCTTGAGCACATGAGCACCAACAAGGCTACCATCTACCAATTTGCACTAAAAAAGTGCCTTAGAGACTTTGAATCTCTCATGCCTAGCTTGCTCTTGATAGAGCTTCTTCAAGTGCACGATCATATCGTAAGCATCCATGTTCTCATGTTGTTTTTGAAGCTCAAAGTTCATGGTGGCTAGCATGAGACGTTCGACGTCTAAGGCGTTATCTTGATGCTTGTTATAAGCATCATTTTTAGCTTTAGGGGCATTTGCAGCTAGTGGCTCAAGAATGGGCTACTCTAGAACATACAGTTATTTTTCATGCTTGAGGACAATCCTCATATTCCTATACCAGTCTAGGAAATTTGTCCCAGACAATTTGTCCTTCTCAAGGACAAATCACAATGATAAGTTATGTGAAGTGTTTGATGCCATGGTAATCTATCAATAGAAACATGCAAAGTATAAGTATCATGCTATAAACATATTTAACAAGGTTTTTAATTAAATATGTCTCCCACTATTTTACTCAAATTAATGACCCTTAGCATTGACTCAGAAAATCCCATCGAAAAATTTTCTAGTAGGTCAAGATCCATATTTCACTTAGCTTTGAGTCAATTTTAGCTGATCACTCAAAATTCGGCTATTTAGGTAAGAAACTATTTCCAATTATATCCCATGCAACTCGTGGATAGTTAGGTGAATAACACTTATTCTAATCCATCTAATGGACTAAAGCCCAACTCCATGCCTCTAAACCTTCAATCCTATTGAAATGGCCTAGTTAAGTTAGACCCAATGGTTAGTAGTTGAATATTACCTTTGTCCCATTGCATCTTACTAATATAGATAAAGGCATCCTGCTTTGACAGACCTACACTTAATCGATACTAGCTTTGACGAGTGCCACGCATTAGAAGGCATAACATAATAACTTAATATTTGCTTTGAGAAAATTTTATAATTATTATTAGATCTCACCATTTATTAAATTGTTTAATGTACCATAAACATCCATGCATCTCATACATATAAAGCATATAATAAATGTGACATGGTTATGGCCCTTAATGCATTGATTCTCTCAAGCCAATGTGAGCATCAAAAGCTAAACCTAGGAAGCGAACCAGCTTCACCAAGCGTCTCCCACCAACGTCCTCATTTGATGTCATCTTCTTGCCTCCACATCAAGATTACATTATATAGAAAACTTATTTTACATACGAGGGAGTTAGGTGAGAAGAGAATGTACAACTAGAATATAGAGAGAAAGGCACGACACGCAGGCCATATTTTAACAATAACCAAAAAGCATAAAAAGAGGACTAAGGCCATAACCATGCACCATGCACCATGCACCACAAGGAACAAATAAACACAAAACAATAATACATTATTATCGTTGTGAATTATAAAAACAGATTTGAAAATTACGCTTAAGCAAAAATGCTCTATGTAGAGGTAGCATGGGGTCCCACTGCCCGGTCAGCGGGCGGGGTTGTCGATGCCCTGTTATCAGCCGGGGGTCAAGGGGAGGCCGCCCTTTGCGGGGTTCAGGGAAGCGCCCCGACAGGGCTCCAAAACTTTTATTCAGATACTGCCACTGGTCTCTTGAACAAAAAAACCAAGTTGGACCTTTTCACCTCGTTGACGGCCATGGCATCAACACTTAAACCCTCATAGCCACTGTCATCCATCCAGAAACAAGGTTTCCAGAATGTTTAAGGCCATGAACACTTCATGTCATGAGGAACCCTTAATGCCACCATCTGCTATCTGAAACAAGGTTTGCTTGACATCAACACTTGATGCCGTAGCCAACCAGAAACAAGGATTCCAAAACCCTTGCGCCGCTATTATAAACGTTGTCTAGAACGAGATTTGCTTGACATCAACGCTTGATGCTGCCACAACTAGGTTTCCAGAACGCTGTATATATCACATACATACCAGAAAACTTTGCAAAAACATATATACATACAAAATAGATTCATTGCTTTGAAAACATCATCATGGTTTCGCATACAACATATCAAACAGATTATGTTTTCACAAAGGATTCATACGATTTCTGAAATAACACATTAAAGATCATATCTTTTACCAAAAACAAGTAATCATGTTATTTCATACAACACGAAGAATAGAAAAATCGAATAATGATTTCACAAGTGGCTCTAATACCACTGTTGTGAATTATGGATACATCATGCAGTGGAAAAACAAAAATTCCCACACAAGGATCCATGTAAAAAAGAACATAATCTATGTTTTTGAGTATACCTCTTGAATCGAGATGCAAAAGAATGATGTGAATCACCAACACTGTAATAGTAACGATGTCTCTGTGGTATCCACACGAACAGACTCACGAACGTCCAACGTCTGCAAAAAGGAGTCCCATGTCTTTGACACAATGCTAGCTGCAAAGAAAAGAGAAACCTGTCACTCACTCACTCACTCATTATTTCTGTAGATGCGGCTAGGGTTCTGTTATGCATGCTTAGCAGCCCCCTTAACAGTACTATTTATAATAGTGACTGCCTTAAGTGAGTGTGAGCAGAAGCAGGGTTAGTTGTGCAGCCTTTGGACTTATCTGTTATGAGTTAGGCCCACGGTGATGGAATACGAGTCCAACTTGGATTCTCATTGCTCCAATTTAGTCTGCTCTATGTGTGTGACCCTGCAAGTTCTCATGATGTTGACAGTAATATTAAAATCTCATTTTAATATTACAAGCAGTGAGCAGTATCTAGCAACACGTCACTACTATCTAAGTAATAAGAATGTCAGTGATTTGACATAACCTTTTCATGATCAATGTTACTATGCAATTTAGTCTCTTTGTCCAGATATCTAGACTGAACACAAGACATGGAAGTGTCACCCTTGTATAATTCAATCTTCCATTTCCTGATACTCGAGTAGACGTAGTAATAACAAATGATATCAATATCTCATATTGACTCATTTGAGCATGGCCACATTTCGTAGTCTCACTCAATTAAGGGGCCCGAAGATATCACTCATGTTATGTAGGAGGGATAAATCTCATCTAGGTCACTCACATCCCTCCACATGATTCGTGGTATGTCTAATAACCAACTTTATAATCACCTTATTATATATGACGTTTGATGGCATTAAAACATACAACTCCTCATGTAAGAATCGTAGTGATTTCAGGTCAAAGGACCACGTATACCATTATCACTATGAGAATCGCTTATGAAACTCACTTAACAATCCACATAGCATTCTCATAGCGGGTCAGTCCAATACATCATTACTCTAATATGTATCTATGTGAAGACTCGATATCTCATATCCATGACCCGTGAGATGTGATCATCAGTCTACGCACATACTAGTCTCAATGGATTATTGTCGTCCCGATTAACAATAATACTTGACTAAGGACACTTAAGAATAATGTTTTGTTTCTATCCAATAGGATCTCACGATTAAGTCGTCCACTTGATATCTTATGGCATAAAACTTACTATTCTAAGGAGTTTATTATGTTTATCATAAATAACACATAATAAATGAAATGCCTCATATATTAAATAAATAGCTTAATACAATGTAAGCTAGTACGATCAAAATAAATTAGCCTCTAGGGCATACACCAACAAGGTTCTCTCTCAACGTGTTCTCCCGAGCTGTTGCTTTGTCAAGTTGGATTCAAGGCGCGTCATCCTCAGCAGTCTTAGTTCAAAGCAAATCCACCTCAGCAACTTGAGCCCAAAGAGAAGTGACCTCTACAGCTTCAGTAGTAGGACAGATGACCTCATCACGGAGCCTACCGACTTCAGTGTCGCATAATTTAAGCTTCTTGGTAAGCCTAGGGCAACTACCCATCCTTTTGAGCCACTTCTAACTCAAGAGTTTGCTTTTCACCCTGAATGGTGTTAAGCTCCCTATCTAAGCTAGAAGCCTCCTGGATGAACTCCCAAGCCTCCTCCATAAATCGAAGGAAATAGGCGACACGCAAACTCCAAAGTTAGGCCTCATGGAGAAGCTCTACCATGTCATGCTCAATTAATACATCAGTCTCAGCGAGACTTAGTAGGGCGCTATTAATGAAATTGGTAGGATCAACTCTACTAGTCCACATCAATCTAGATGGGAAACGAAGCAAAGCAACCTCTGGGATAACAGACCCCGGACTAGTTGGGACCTCAAACAGTTCAGGCTCTTCCGGGATACCCTCAATGGCTGGCCTCTTCCCCTTCGGATCCCTGCTGCTCTTAGCACACCTTTTTCAGGATCGCAAGGGCTAGACAGGGGAACTGGTCCTAACATCTCGAACCTCAGTAGGAGGAGGGGGGACTACCTTGACTAGAGGAAGGGGGACTGTATCGCTTGAAAGTAGAGGAACGACAACGGTCACCCTAGGGGCAGTCGCCGGGGCCCATGATCCAGACGCCCCACCACTCTTGGCTACCAACCTCTGAGCCAAACGCTGAAGCCTGGTCTGTGAAGCCATGCTTTTTGCAAAAGGAGAAAAAGTATTATAACACTTAGACAAATATTAAGTGTAAAAAGAAGAAATGTACAAGACGAGATACCTATCAAGACTTTTATGGAATCAGCAAGCTCATCCAGGATATCCTTACAGAAGATAACCTTCTTTTCTTTACTCCAACCTATTAGGAAGCGCAGGACCTTGGCCTCAGGAAAAGAGATCTCAGATATCAGAGTCTCTATCTCTTCATTCCTATGCTCCCAGCCAACTTTGGTCCAGTATAAATAGAGGTGTAGTTGGCCCTCCAAAGTGACCAAAAATGTGTCGACCCTGGAGCTCCTTCTATCATAAAAAAGTCCTTTTTGAAATTCTTAAAGGACTTTTAATATGGCTTGAAAACTTAGTGCCCGTAGTGTGTCTCATCCTTTTGGTTGGTTGTTCTTGGAGGACGAGAGCCGCAAAAAAAGGAAGAAGAAAAAGTTAACTGAGTAGGGATAGTCAAAGACCTGGCAAACGAGCTCGAATGCTCAAACAAATCCCCAAGCATTCAGATAGAGTGTGTTTGGAATGTAAAAAAATGAGAAATGATTTGATTTGTAATCAAATTTAATTAAATTTTATGTTTAGAATGTTTAAAAATGAGAAATGATTTAATTTCTAAAATCTCATGAATTTCATTCCTTTTGTTTTAGAAATTCTATCAATTTTGATAGGATTTGTTAAGATTTAATTTGATTTGAAATAAATAGACTATTTTATCCTTAATAACTATCTCTAACAACCTTTCATACGGGTTAAAATGTAAAATAATAAAATCAAATCAAATCAATTCTCATTTTAATGAATTCCAAACATAAAATTTGATTTCTAAATCAATTCAAATCCTATTTTTTTTTTAAGTTCCAAACACAAAATTTGATTTTTAAATTAAATCAATTCAATTCAAATCAAATCATATCAAATCATTTCCCATTTTTATTCATTCTAAACACAATCTTAGAGTTGAGTAAGCGCCACTCAAAAACGATTAAGGACTCCCATCTCAAACTAGGTGAATGGTAGTCATACTCTGATCCGGGTAAAGAGAGCCTCGTACATATACATGAAGTGCTCGCCCCTCATACGGACCAAGCACACCCACTCCTCCTCTAGCGGATGTTGGATTGCGAACTCCTAATCTCTAAGCCCATCCATGGTCAGTTTTATGTATTGTTGCTTCTCATAGGCATCTCTTGAAGTCTTCACATTAGACGAGGTGCCCAGGACTTCTCGGTCCACCCATTGGTATAGGCTCACATCTCATGGAAGGGTGAGTTCCCTCTGCTTTGTAGGAGTCGCCCTTTGGTTTCGCGCTATACCTACAGAGGACGCACCCGTATTAGACTCTAAAGAATCACTCATGTCTCCTAGTACCATCATAAGTTTGGAGAGTGGACGGGCTGACCCATACCTTGCCTGTTCTCTAGCTCGATCTGCCTTTCAGAACGCCTCCAGGATCCTCATTCTAACCAAGGAGCTTGGACCCTCATCATAGTCCCTACCGTGGACTAGAAGCCTCTACCTTGGCTGAGGCAGTGGGGACAAAAGAAGGCTCAGAACCTCTACTAATAGGCCGTTGTTCTGCACCATCTCCTCACTCCTAGACATCCCCCCCCCACTAAATTAGAGAAAAGGTTGAAAATGAGGAATACCTTGAGTTTTCACTACACAGAATTAAGCAACCGGCAACGAGTAAACTGCGGTGGTTAACAGTAACTGCCGTAAGTTTTAATATAACTGCAGTTCTAGCAATAGTTCTCATAACTGTTGTAGTTATCGAATTTTGCGGCAGTTATGTGGCATTTCTAGGAAGTTATAGTGAACCACCACAGCATGAAATATTTTTTTACCTGTTGAAATTTCCTTTCGTTCCTTCTAAGTTTCCCATTCCCTCTAACCCCCCAAATTTCCCATTCCCTCTGACCCCTAAATTTCCTAAACCGCGCAAATCCTCACTCGTTCCCAAACTCTCAGAACCCTCACTCAACCCCCATACTTGTAGGTATGTACGCAAGGATCCCCAACAGCCATATAAAATCCCTAAGTAGAGAGGTGAAGAGGAACGAAGTCAGAGCTGCATTTGGGATCTCAACTCATCGGACATAGTGGGTAATCCATCATTTTCTTTGTTTTTTCGCTAAATTTGTAATGGAATATTAGTCTGTATTATTGATTTAAGCTTTTTTGGGAGACATTATGCCGTGGTTTTGTTTCATGTTGAAATAAAAATTCTAACATTCTCTGTTCCTCACTCTTTTGCGTCACTATTCCACACCACTGTCACTCTTCCACACCACTATTGACTTATTGTTCGTTCTTCATTGTCACTGTTATCTATCTCTAGCACCATTACTTCTGCAATCACTTTTACCACTGCACTGTTACCTGGTAACCTATTATGATTAAAAATCCTAAAATTTGTTAAACATTATTAGCTTTTGATGTTTGGTGTGACCAGTGCCTAGGATATAGAGGTTGAGCCATTTTAAAATCTATTAATTTGGTCAGTTATCCTGTTATTGTAATAAGGAGCCTTGAACCTCCCATCATTAGAATTAAGCAAGCTAGTATCTAATTTTTTTATTATTTGTCACTCAACACACACACACAGATTTTTGAAGTGCGTAATGTAGAAATGCTACATCAGCTATCTTTGAGCTTCGAAAATTGCCATGTCTAATATGCTTAGCTATCTTCTTGAGCCACCTCAGCATATTTTCTATATTCTCTACTTTTGGGTAAGTGTCTTTTTAGCTTTTTTTTGCAACATATCTCATTCCACCTTATTTTCGTTTCATCTCCATAGTGTCCTCTGAAATTTAATCCAATTTTGTGGCTTCTAGTGAGAGAGCTTTAAGTAAAGTTGACATTTCTTAGAGCTTTATGTAAGTTGTTCACATAAATCATGAATGTCATATAGATGTGCATTCTCCTTCGAGATTTGAATTCATAGGGACACTGCAAATCATAGGATAAAATTTGAATTCATTAGTTGGGAGATGTGAAAAGAGTTTGACATAGTACAGATAATTAGTATATTACCTCTGCTTCTTATTCTCTTAAGAAATTTTCACTTTAATGGCTCAATTATTATTCTGCATATGAAATTTTAATCTTTTGGTTCTAAACCTCTTGTCAAATTGCAAACTGATGAAATACGCGTGTCAAATTTTACCTCTATTATATATGTCATTTCCATACTTTTAGTTCATTCCTTCATTAGTTCATTCTTTGTTGTGGGCATTACAATTCATTCCCTGTTGGGTCCTTTGGGCCTTCATTAATTCATTTTCGCTGATTCGTGCCTCACTCTCACTCTCACTCTCAGTTTCTTTTACTGAGAATTTGTTTTAGTTGTTACAATAACATCATCTTGAATTGCTTAGTTATGTAGTTATTAATCAATGACCTGTGCATTTAGTTGCATTTGTTTGTTGGTAATTTTTGTGAGGTATGCTCTGTCTAAATCCTTGAAATAACACAATGATTAGCATCTAAATGAGAGATAAAGTAATTCTTGATTTAGTTTAATAAGTATAATCATCATTGATTTACTCTCCCCATCTTCACTTACAAGTGACTATAGCCAACACTCTTAATTTTTTATTTTTTATTTTTTTAGTTTGGGAGGGAAGGCATTGGGGAACGGTGTCTGATGGTTTAGGTTGCTTAATTTTATGGAACTTTAAGAACTGCAAAGTAGTGGACGTGTGCAAGTGGACTAATATATAATATAAAACTACAGGAACTTTAGTTGGATTTTAGATACTTTATATATAATATAAAAAAGACATGGTCCTCGTGTTTTTATATAGTAATTGATTTACACATGGATTCTCTGACACATCCTGGACATTTAGCTAATTTTGGCATGTAAAATAACTACTTACTACTGAATTGGCATCTTCTGTATTCTGTTATATATGCTTGCTTAAAACTCCAATGCAATGAAAGGGAGTTAAAAATGAAATTTTAACCGTGTATCAGGACTATAAAAGTCCAAACTTTTATACCTTTACTTTCTTTTCTATTTTTCACCTTCGGTACCAATCACGAGCTAACATTTACTTTATATCTTCCTAAATCCTAACTGTGTCTAAAATTAACAGTAAATGTTAATTATTAATTTGTGTCTTGTATCTTGGCTATTGCAATTTGCTTATTGGTGGTGGAGAGTAGGAAGGAGCCTTCTCTGTACATTTTAACTTGTGATCTAACTTGAATCTATTGTCCCTGTTTGAACTTGGAAATCAATTGTACTTCTATTTGTTTGTTTTATCTGCATTGTGGTGTGTGTGACAAAGGTTCTATACTTGGTCTTGGAACTTCAGTTTCTCAATTTTACAAATTACAACTACTAAATCAAATCCTCAAAATATCACTTCGAAACGTAGACTAACTTGCTTATTCCGTTTTTTGATTGATAACTAGTTAGCAGCACCTTTAAATATTTGCATCTCTGTATTTATTAATTTTTAGTAACTTAAACCTTAAAGTAGATTAACTTGCTTACTCCTTTTTATGAGTGGTTATTAGTCACTAGGGGATCCTAAAAGTTTTAGCATCTTGCATATTAACTTATTACTAATACTTTGTGGTCTTAAGTGTTAACTTGTAGAGGAACTTTATCTTTACATGATTTAGGTGCTTATTGCTGCAACCTTTGTTGTTTATTGTTTTCTTACCTTCTCCTTTATGCATAGATAAAACTGTTTAACCTTCAATCATTTAATTCTACAATCTACATACTTGCAGGTACGTACATAAGGAAGTTCAGTGTCCTATTTGCCTAGGCATGCATACATTATTTTTTAAAAAATAAATAGCTTAAAATAATGTAATTTTGGGTTTATCTCTTTTATCTTTTTTCTCTTTATTTAAATCTAATTCTCTTTTTTTTTTAATTAATCTAGTTGTACATTAGCATTTATAGAGATTTTTTATCTTTTTTCTCCTTTTCTTTTATTGGGTGTTGATTTGTGAATTTGTTGTTTTTGGTTTTGAGTTGTAGTGGTTCCAAAAAAATAAGTGTGAGTTTATAATCTGTTTAATTACTATATTTGTTTTACTATAGTTTAAAGAATCCAGCTGCCTGAGTAGAATGCCCTGCCATCCTATATAAATTACTAAATGCCTTTTGTTATTTTGTTTTCCTGTTTCAAAATAAATTGCTTTTCTTTCTTCTTATGGAATTGAAAAGTCATAGAGTACATGTGGAATGTAGATAACAGCAACGTAAAGCTGTAGACAAAGTGGAGTAAGCTCACATGAGTTGACAATCTGATTGTAGTGTTTATGTGTGCGTGTATGTATATATATATATATATATATATATATATATATGTATGTATGTATGTATATATATATATATATATGTATGTATGTATATATATATATATGTATGTATATATATATATATATGTATATATATATATATATATGTATGTATATATATATATATGTATGTATATATATATATATAGAGAGAGAGAGAGAGGATCTTACTCAAGTGAGAAGAGTATTTATTGTAAGAGGTGAGAGGAATAAATATTGACCATTGAATCTTATATGAATGATCAAGATTAGTATATAAATACATGTGACTTTTTTAAGTGGTCACATGACCTTTAAGTAACTTTTAATCTTAATCATCTACGTATATATATATATATATATATATATATATATATATATATATATATATATATATATATATGAATCAGTGCCACTACCAGACAACATTATTAGTTAACAGAATCATATAATAGCTGAAACTCATGTTACATGGAATTAAGAACCCATCTTAAGTACATATTACCTTTATATCAGCTAATGTCTGAAGTCTTACAAGTAGAAATTATTGTTGAAACCCATGTCATGTGTAATAATATCCAAATATATATATGTAGAATCTTTACCTGCAAGGAATTAAGAATCCATCTTAAGTACATATTGCCTTTATATCAGCTCCAGAGAACTCATCCTTAATCATAACAAATTCTTCTAAGTTGACATCATCAGCTAATGTCATCCTAGATGTGTGTACCTAAATTTCAAAGTACAAGGTCATTTATTCATATAATTAAGCAGAATATGCATATTAAGAATTTAGTAATGTCATCCTAGATGTGTGTACCTAATGTCATTTTTGCTTTTGTGGATATCCTCTGTTAATACAGGATTTCCTACGTTTCACTTCAATACCTCAGAAACTTGATTCGAGGTATTAGATTTACTATATATGACAAAGGTCCTCACCTTTTTGTTTTGTGATATTGTTTTGCTATAACAAATTTGGATTCATGTTCTCAATATGTGCTTTCTATAGCACTGATTACTAAGGGGCTAAACTGGAGTAAAATTCTAGACAACATGAGAAAAGACTTAGACAGTAGACTTGAGGTTGAGGGTATTTGTTCCTGGCTCATATTAAAATTTTCCAAAGAGCATGCTATGGTTTCCCTCGTGGAAAACTAGTGGCTTCATAAAGGAGAATCACATCACTTTATATTTTAGTTACTGCCAACTACTAATTAACATTGACTAGTTAACCAATATCTTTGTTACTACAGGCAGGGGATGTTGCTTCTTTTTTTTAGGGGTTTGCATTGCTTCTTAATGTTTAGCTTAGGTAAGCTGGTGCTGCATATATAGTATTTAATTTTGATTCCAGTGCCTAAAAGCAATCGTTAACAAATTTATTTTATTACATAAGGTATAATATGATATTTTTGGTGCAGTGTAAGGTATAATAACTAATAAGATATATTACATGTATTAAATGCTAAAGTTATACCCATACATTGTATTTGCTTTTGTTTTTCTATCTATAATAACTAAATCAATACAATATTCAAGAAATTGCTTGGTAGCTCATATTGCATCTCATCCATATGGGTATCTGGTGGACTCCGAACTAGGTAGCTCAGATTTTGCATTGTGCTTGTCAATATTAGGTTCCATTTTTATTTTTATATTTTATTTTGTTGGGGTTGTCATTGATTGTGTGAAGTTCACTGTAGCTTGATGTTGAGGGCTTTTTTTTCTGGGATTGTCTGATTGTCATTGAGGTTGCAAATAAATTGAGAAGCTAGAAAAAGTGAAAATCAATGCATTTTATTGATATTACATGAATATTTTTGTATGCTTTGGTAAACATGGCTGAAGTTGATCTCTAATGTATGTAAATTGTTTATTTTCTTTGGTGCTTGTTCTACTTGCACCCAAGCTACATGATTAAATGCTTGAATGATCTGTGAGGAATTGATGGTTGTTATTGAGGAATGTTTGGGTTCTTGCTACTTTGGCCCATTTTTATTTGTTCTACTCACAAGGTGATGGGGTTTGAAACCTAGCTTTATCTTTGCTTTGTATTTGATAGCCAGGAAGGATGGTGTTTTCTCATTATGCTTCTTTTAAATGCTAGAATCTGTTTAAAGGAGTTGTATGTGTATAGTTTGTTAAAATACCAATTTGTTTGCTGAAGTAGTGATGAGTATTGATGCTATTTGAAGTTAGTTTTGGCCATGTATGAATAAAAGATGAAATATTTTCGTTTAATTTCAGGCTACAAACGTAGGCTTACCAGCAGATACAAGACGCTCTTCCGGCACTAGTCATCAACCACAAAGCCATAGACCATCATCTTCTACTTAGTTCTTTATTACTTAGCACTTTAAAGCAAGATATTGGACTTTGTTACTTTGACTATGGATTTATGTTGGGGATAATTGTTTTTTAGCACTTTTGAGCAAGATATACTAGACTTACATTTTGTTTATTGTTACATTGACTATGAATTTATGTTGGGATGAGTTCTTATGCTACTTAACACTTTTGAGCAAAATACTATGGATGTATTTTTTGCATTGTTTTTATGTAGTTTTTGTTTAAAGTAATGAATGAAATTGATGCTTTAGATCCATTAATGTTTTAATGGTTTAAAATAATTTAAAAACCAAATTAAAAATTATTACTGAAAGTAAATAGAAAATATGCAAAAATAATAATAATAATTTTCTTCAATTACCACTGGTACAAACAAATGAAATTTTTTTTAAAAAAAAATAAAAAAATATTACAGCGATTACAAAAACAACCGCAAGTGTAACAGTGAAAAAGTTCAAAATAATAGCAGCGGTTGACATTTGCTGCCAATTTAGAAAAGTAACTGCCTCTAACAATAAATTAACAATTTATTACGGGCTAAAAATATGTGACAAAATATTTTTAAAATTTTTTTATGGCAATTATAAACCACCGCTAAAAATATGTGTTAAAATATTTTTAAATATTTATTACGATGGTTATAAACCGCCGCTAAAAATAGGTGATAGAATATAACCGAATTTCTAAAAATGTATTTAACGGCAGTTTAAAACCGCTGCTAATTGCTTATTATTTTGCAATGGTTATTCCAACGGTTAGCGTAATCGCTGTAGATTCAAGCTCCCGACGCTAGAAATTACGACAGTAACATAACCGCCGCGAGGTGTCTTTAGCGGTAGTTCAAACCGCTGCAAATGACTCCCAAAACCGCTGTCATTAGCCAATTGTGTTGTAGTGTTTGGAGGAGAAAATAAGCTTTAAATGGTGAAGATAGTGCAGAAGAGGCTTTGAATCACTAACAGCCACTACAAGAGTTTGCCAAAAATCGCCTAGGTCATCAGAGGAAGAAATCTGAAGTGCAAGAGTAGGCAAAAAGTGGGAAGGGTTAAACCTTATTCCTATTTATAAGCGTGGAAAAATCACCACAATCGCTGCCATTAATAGGGGCAGATACGCCTTTTCGTTTAAAGCGCCTCATATGATGCCTTCTTTTTGAAATTTGAAAATAGTTACGGTGGCTTCCACTATTCATCAACCACATAACGCAATATTTCTTAACAAAAGCAACCGAAATCATAATGCATAAAACGTTCAAAATTGAAATGATGCGTGACATTTAAGAAGGACGTCTAAGCTGGACCACGAACTTTCACCAATACTGTGGCAAAACCATAACTCGAAGCTCGGTTCTAAATCAAACTACACTCACAACACGGACCTCACGAACTACACATATGGGCAATCTATTACATACCCCGAATAGTGGAATGATGACCTAAGCAGAGTGATCCAACTCAGATCTCGGCCTTACTCATTAACCCTTAGAAACATACAATGACACATCACGGACCTCGACCCTTAAAAAATATCGCTATATCCAATGTTAACACTATGACTCAAATCCCTTTGTCCACTGCGTGCCGTGTGTAACACCCTAATACATTTATCTTGGTATATACATTATACATAAAGATAAATAGTATTAGTTATGTCACTATTAACTTATTCAACATTCTAGTTCCATATCATTCATACAAATAGATATGGAGAGCCACGATAAACGCTAGTCATACATATTTACATCAAAAACCTCATGGGCAAAAATGTAATATATATAACAAAATACAACTCAAAGTAACAAACTTTACAAGAGTTGTAACGAAAAACATAAAACTAAACTATCTATTCTTTAAACTTCTTCTTCTTTTTCTTTTTATTCTTCCTTATTCCCTCGGAAAGGTCATGTCCTGCTTAACCATAAAACACAAATGGGATGAGAACATAAAATTCTCAGTAGTAAGAAATATATCTCATGACACTAGTAAAAAAATACACAAAGGTAAATTTATAAACTATAAACTCTTAAACTTGTATCGATATTAAACAAGTGTCAACACAATTGTAAAATATCAATTTCACTTGGCAAAGTGCTTATCTCATTCCTTTGCCTAGCATAGGACTTAACTCATTCTATTACTCTGGGTATTAAGCTTGTCTCACTTAACTTACAATGGTAGATAACTTAACTCACTTCTTCTACTAATTACATGAGTATTTTTCTCACTCCTCATATTAATTAATAAAGAGTTTAGTTCACTACTTTGTCTTTGGTAGAATGCTTATCTCACTCCTCTACCAAATACTAGGTAAAGTGTTTTTCTCACTCATTTACTATGACAAGGTGCTTTTCTCACTCACTTGTCTAATAACTCCAACCTTAGCAAAGTGCTTTTCAAACTTCTTTGTCTGGTCAAGGGGCTTGTCTTGCTCCCTTAGTTAAGGATTGTGTACTATGGTTCAACTTCATAAATAAGGGAACCAACTCTTACTATGGTTCAACCTTATAACTAAAGGAACCAACTCAAATTTGTTCTTATATGCTAGGTGGTTATTTCCTTTGTGAAATATCCTTATAAGTGTCTTAATACACTTAATAAAGCATATATAAATGATTTTAGCTAATAGAGAACTTAAAAACTTCAAAAATATAATTCTGGAAAAATTCTAGAAGTCAGGCCTCGGCGTGAGCATGTCACGTCGTGGTGCGCTGCTCTCAGTCTCACTTACACCTCAACGTGATTCTCAGTCACGCTGCAGCGTCTTGGTCTCGGCCTTTCTAATGCCTCGGTGTGGCAGTGTCATGCCGCAAAGCAAAGGGTTTTTATGCAGAATTCTATGAAAAAATCGAGACATTATTCCATTGGCTCAAAAATGGTTTCTAACCATCTACTCTTGAATTCTAAATGTTTTCCAACACAAGTCAAGGTTTCTAATCATGTGTGAATCAATAAACATCAGCATTCATGTCTTCAAACTTAGGTTATGAACAAAATTATATTATTCAAAAACCTAATCCTCAACTTTGAACTCAAACACTTAAGTAAGTGTCTTTAACCTCATAATCCACAGCCAAACTAAAACTCAGCCATTGAAAGTAAGAATTAACACAAGAAACTATCTTGACCTCAAATTCTTCTTTTTCCCGAACCCTTCATTCATGTATGAACCACAAGAAAATTGAGAGAAAAGTTAGGTTTAAGGAAGAACACCACTACCTCAAATGGTTAGATAATCAAGCTTGATTTTTCCCTTTTGATTTCTTGCTTCTTTCCTCTTCTTTCTCCTTTGCTTTCACTTCTTTCTCTCCTCTCTTTTCTCCTCTGCTTTCTACTCCTTCAGTTGAGTAAACAAGTGAGAAAGAAATGAGAAAAGTCAAGGCTAAAAGCCTTTTAAAAAAGCCGTGGAATATTGGCCAAAATTTAGATATTTTGGCTAATACTTATATTTGTTAAGAACACTTAAATTATACCAATTCAAGGTTTTTAATTTCCAACAAGTTTAGAATAAATCATAGGATTCATCTAAATTTGTTTTACCATTTTCTCAAATTTTCATATCTGCTGCTAGTCAATCCGGTATTAAAACGCACAACTAGTATGCCTAAACATATCAAACTAACTCTGATTGTTCTCAAATTTTAACTACATCCTCTTCCACCTATTTGTGACTTAGAAATAAACTCTCTAGGTTTATTTCCCTCAACTTAGCAATTTTTGTTATTATCTAAGTTATTTTAGGCTATTTTTCACACTCTGAGTTGCAACAAAGTACCTAAACTAGTTCAGTTTGTCACAAAACTTCATAGACATATCAAACAAGTGTTATGCTACCTTTGTAACCATAAACTAGTCTAACATGCTAAAAAGAGAATGTTACACCATGTGCCCCAATTAAACTCATATCTTGACACTTACCTATCCCACCTAAGCGCCAAATTAGGAGCAACTGTTCTAGATTAGGTTACTAGTCTACGGGTCTGGAGTAACCCTGCCCGCCAGAATAGAACCCGTACATTACTGCGCACTTATATTTGCCTATTTACTAGGCATAAATCATTTAGAATCCCTTTAAGAGATATAAATGTTAATCATATCCCACATAAACAGGGCATTAACTATAGGGAATAACTGACTCCCTGATTTTAGGTAACAACATTCAGTTCAGATTGAATGCTCGGAATCTCAACGCCCTAATACTTATACCCTGTAAAGTCCAGAAGGTACGAATCTAATCTCCAATTCTATACACCACTCTTCTTGCGCATAAACTGACTTGAACGTCAGAGTACCTTTTGTACGTACCCACCCCCTCACACCACTATTGTTGTTGTCGTGCCATGGAGGTTTTCACTCACCACTACCTTTTCAGGTAACCCTTAGAACTCAGTTCTAAACACTTTGCATTAATTTTTGTCAAGTACTTGCTGTGTAAAAAAATTCAAAATACTATGGCAAAATATATAGGTAGGGGGTTCAAGATTATTTTAGTTGTTAGGCACAATCCAGTGCTTTCATTGAGTTCAATAATAGTCTACATCCTTTGAGATAATAGTTAGGATAGTTAGGCTCTCAATAAGAAATCTTTAGAAGGCATGAAATCAATTCAAAATATTTTTTGAAACTCTTTTCTCGATAATGTTGTTGCGAGAACACATTCGATGCATAAAAAGTGGATAATGTTTTCTTTAACATATCTATATCAAAAGTATTTTCTCCATGTAATTTCAATTGAAAAATGATTCTAAATATTAACTAGATCTTCATCAATATTACTATTTTTTTAAAGTCATCTATCTTTCAAACTACGGGATCTTTAAAAGCAAGATATTCATATTTCAATGGGAAAAGTACACTAAGTTACCATAAACTTTAAATCTTATGCAAATAGTTACCCTAAACTTTTACAATTATTTCAATTGATCTCTAAACTTTAACTTAAGTTTCAATAGTTCCTTATATTAAAGTGTTATTAACTCTATAACAATAAACTAATCATAGACGTCCATCTTCATTAAATCTCATCTCTTATTTAATTTATTTTATAAAAACTCATTTTATAAAAAAAATCATTTTATCTAATTTATTTAAACATCCAAAATCTTATTAATTCCTAAATTTCTAACGATGAAGAGCAGACAAGCCCTGGAGATATCACGAAGCTACGACTTTGTTTGACCCAATGAGAAAGCCGTCTAGTAATTGAGGGGACATGGAACTCGGCCAGTGATTTTGGTTTCTTCGAGTGCGATTATCACGATTCACACGTCTGGTCTCACTAATGATTCACACACAGTTTAGAAGTGGAGTCTAAGTCATTTTGAAGAGTAAATGGACCTGCTTTGAGAACTAGGTGTAGGGAGAAAGAAAACGTGTAGTCTGATTCACTTTTTTTTTTTATTTTTTACTTAAAAATTCAAATAATTAGACAAAATGAATTTTTAAAAAATAAATTAATCAAATGATGAGATTTAATAAAGACGGATGGTTAGAATTAATTTATCGTTAGAGAATAAATAACACTTTAATAGAAAGACTTATTAAAACATTAACAAAAATTTAAAGATCAATTAAGACAATTTTAAAATTTAAGGTTGCTATTTGTAAAAGACTTAAAGTTTAAGATAATTTAGTGTAATTTCCTCTATTTCATTCCTTTACTTAGAATGCGACAAAGAAAAGTCATCACTTTCTTGATTCGATTGTATTTTCAAGATTCATACAGAGTCAATATATAAATTTTAGTCTTGATCTAAATTTTTAGTTCTTCATGAACTATATTACAATTTTTCATATAAAAATTTAACTAGAGAAAATTATTGATTTTTGTACCATCCTACAAGAATACTTGATTTGATTTCCTTTTTTAATGTAATATCAAAACCAATGAACTAGTTACTTTTTTAATAGGACCTCCATTCATCAAGTAATTGTCACTTAGATGGTAGAAATTCGTGTTAATAAGATGTTATTTATAATATTAAAAATATAGTGTTATAATATTAAAAAGTAAAAGACAATAATGATTCAAAAAATGAGGGATATAGTGATCGCCACTTACAAACAGACAACTTAAAACAAAAAAAAAAACTAACAACCAAGTGAAGTTATAACCAAGTGAGAGAGTATCTTTTGTGTTGCATTGCAAAATATCAAACTCGTATTCTGGTACCTTGTAATAATTAGTACAAACTCAAACATTGAGATCAGGTAGTTCACCTTCTCTTGCGCAACAAATTTCTATAGCTCCCATCAATTAATGCGTAGTCCTGCTTGAAATAAAGTATTAAAGAGATCCATCACATGCTTATTCAGAATGAGTCCAACTTCAACTCCACCTCTCCCATCTTTGCTCTCTGCTAGGCCAATGGTTAAACCTCTGTCCACCGATGTTATCTCCACCTTGGCAGGTCTTCCCCAACCAAAGTCAGTCCCATACACACCAAATCGGTTTGACCCAGCTACTCCCATGATTTCAACTCCCTCACTTGACAAAGACCTAAATCTAGAAAACATTGTCATGGCTCCTTCAAAAACTCCCTTATCTAACATTTTTATTTTATTGTGAATGTTCTTAGCCACAATGACGACCCCATCTTCCTTTGTATAGTCCGTTGGTTGTGTATCTACAAAATGACCCCATATACAGTTTCCAAAATAGTTCTCAGGTATTGGAGGCTCTAACCGAGCCCTGCAATCCACCGTGAATCCAAAAGCAAATTTCTGTCTGTCCCTTTCAACTCCTTGAATGGCTTTAGCGATGCAGACGAGCACATAGGCACAGGTAAGAACAAAGGCTGACAAAGTAGGTGGCTTTGAAGAAGAGATTGATTCTGCTGCATCTACCACGTCCCACATGGATAACACCCTTTTCTTTATCTTCTCCAAATCTCCACGTGTTAGCTCGAACGTGGCTCGAACTGAGTGCTCCAGTTTTGGATGCAATGGTAGAATCTTCAAGCTTCGCCCGTTGCTGTTATCAGTAAGGAACAATTTGGATAAGGTTTCTGTCCAATTATTTTTGAAGAAAATGTCAAGGCCAATTGGATCTTTGATGACTTCCCTATCGAAAAACGGCTCTAACTCTGGCACCAAAGATGGCGATTCTTCACCGTTTTGACATAGAAAAGCCCAGGCCTTGATGAACATAATTGAAGATTTCCCATCTAGAACAGCATGATGGGTGCTGATGGCAATGCAAAACCCACTGTTTGGAAACAGAGTGACTTGCAGGGAGATAACAGAAGCAAGAGAATTCGATGATTCCAAGTGGGGTACAAAAGAACGAGACTCTGCCGCTTCACGGGGTGAATTGTCCAAAATATGATTGAAGTCTGCATCAGACTCTGCTATGACCAGCGAAACACCATCACCAGGGGTGTATTGGACGATGGGTGTTTCGGAATTAGAAGGCCAAACGATGTTACCAGCTAAAGGGAGGAAACGTTGGAGGGTGAGAGAGAGTGAGGCTTTGAGTTTTGGAACCACTTTGTCAAAGAAAAAAGATGGGTGTGTGTGTGGAATGGGAAAGGAGTAGAAGAAGATGCGCTCAACTGGATGGAACCTAAGCCAAAACAAGTCAAAGAAAGTGAGAGGGAGAGATAACTTGGCTGCAGATGGAGGAGCAACACGGCAATGCTCATGGATTTTGATGGAGTTGTTGGGAGAAGCCATGTGAAAGAAACAGAGGAAATGCTTCACCCCCGAAAAATCTGGTGTGGCCTGTTATTGGTTTTAACTTTCCATTCTTGTCTGGGCTTGCTTGTCCGTTTAGGATGTGAACCGCAGAAGCTAGACGCTTTGATGTGGGCGTTAATTTCGTTGCATGTTAAAGAACAAGAGGTTAGTAATTAAAATAAGAATGCCAGAGATGATTAATGTTTTGATGTTGTGGTTTTGTTCCTTACCTAAATTCATCTAAAACTGCAAATTATTTTAAGTATATTCCTTGCCACAAGCAAAGGTTGACACGGCTTCTGAATGTTTTAATTTTTTTGGGGAGAATGACATTTTTAGTTTTTAAGTCATCTTGTTGAAAATATTTTCTAATCTAATGCATGTAATATAATTAATCATAAAATATACTAATTAATCAATAATTTATCTATAATTAATCATGAATTTGAAAGAGAGATGTTGAAAAATATTGCTTAACTATACGTATAAATTATTGGTTAAATCTATTTATAACAACATGCACCAAATTGAAAACATGAAATAGAATAAAAAATAACGTGGAACTTTTATAATTATAACAAAAATAGATAAACTAAAAAAAACAAGAAAATAAACAAATCATTATCTAAAAATGTCATTCTTTTTTTTCCCCATAGGGAGCTGATATTAACTAGTTAGTGGAAAGCCAGCAAGTGAGCACAACTTTTAATTAATCGGTCACCAGGAGATTCTCATATTCTTAGATATAAATATCTAGTTATTGTTGCTTTAAATTTTAATAATCATATTTAATTTGTAATACTAATAAGATTTTTTTTTTAAATAAGGACAAAGGCCAAAGCCCCAAGAACAAGAGGAAAATTACAAGGAAAGTTTTATAGTACGGGGCATGGGCCATGGATAGCATCGCTAAGAATCAAGGATGGAAGCTCTGCCGGCGCTGTTCAAGACATGAATTGCATAACTCAGCAAATATAAGCCATGGTTTTCTAACCAGATTTGTTGCCTTCAGACTAGGTGTACTCCACTTCATCATCCATTGTCGGCTCATCAAGGAAACGATACGCGTAGTTAACCTACAGGTTCCTCCTTGTAAGGATTTATGGTCAGTGGCGGATCTTGGGCTAAATATGTTGCGTAATCAAATAATTTATTTCCTCAAATTTGTTTGCGCTTCTAAATTACATTCTTAAGAATTAGCATCAAATAAATAAAGTGTTAATCTTCAAAACTTTGAAAGTTACTTATTTTCAAGTTCAATTCTTATACTTTGAACATCAAAATTAGGCTTTTTAAGAGATAAAAGTTGTTGAAACTATATAATTTTCCTCCTTTTCACTTGCTTTCATCTTAAAAATTCATCAATTGTTGTATGTTTGAACTTCACCATCATATTTAAAAAATAAACATAAAACCTTTAAAAATTTAAAACATATTTATATGATGTACAATCAATCATTAGAAAAATTTGTTGGGCGGATCTTGGGCTAAATTTGTTGGGTAATCAAATAATTTATTTCCTCAAATTTGTTTGCACTTCTAAATCACATTATTAAGAATTAGCATCAAATAAATAAAGTGTTAATCTTCGAAACTTTGAAAGTTTCTTATTTTCAAGTTCAATTCTTATACTTTGAGCATCAAAATTAAGCTTTTTAAGGGATAAAAGTTGTTGAAACTATATAATTTCCCTCCTTTTCACTTGCTTTCATCTTAAAAATTCATCAAGTGTTGTATGTTTGAACTTCACCATCATATTTAAAAAATAAACATAAAATCTTTAAAATTTAAAACATATTTATATAATGTACAATCAATCATTAGAAAAAAATTAAATATATTTAACCAATAACATCATCATAAGAAAATTTGAGATAAAAATATATACATTAAATGATAAAACTTCACCCACTATAAGATTAACAAATAAAGAATAATTTGATATTTAAA
Source organism: Ormosia emarginata (assembly GCA_029884605.1). NCBI lineage: Eukaryota > Viridiplantae > Streptophyta > Magnoliopsida > Fabales > Fabaceae > Ormosia > Ormosia emarginata. Next base: position 2,876,883 of record JAQQTP010000056.1, on the reverse strand, counting down.
TCTCAATAAATGTATACATTTATAATAACATCATACATGAAAATCTCACGTACACACAACATTTCAAAATAGTTTGGGGGTCATTGCTACACCATAGTTACAAGAAGATCAGCCATTGTGATCATTTAGTTGTGCCATCAAAGCTTTGGAATCACTTTCAACTGTCAGCTTCCTTGATCATTCCGCCCAGACCAACTCCAATCAATTGAGATCCCCATAGTTCAACCCGATAAGAATCACAGTTCTAGACAGGAGTAACCCTATATCCATAGTGTGTTGGATCGATATCCTAGATTTAGGCCCAACATGAACAACTCAACATTGGCCAGTCCAAATTACGACTCCTGTTTCAACCCTTGTATCTAATTTCCCACTTAATGGGTAATAATTATATCTTAACATAATCCCACTTAAGTAAGGGAGTTAGGGATCTTACCTCCTGACAACTACAAATTCTGACCACATCTAAACAGTATCTTTAGATACTACTTAGCCTGCAAGCAAACTCTCTCTATAAATATGGGACTAAGCCACTCAGGTAAGTATATACTTTCATATATATACTCTTCTCTCCTAGTGTGCTATCCTAACTTGAGCATCGAAGTGCCTAGCGGGTATAGTACCCCCTCACTCTGTCATTGTAACACTGCATAAAGGAGGAATCTACCATTAACCACCGCTTAGAGATGAGGTTTGGTACACATCTCTGATCCTAACTCTGAACATTGGCACCATTTGTAGGAAAGTTGATCCAAAAAATATATTAATATAGAAGAGATGAACAAAGCAAAGAAAGAACTCAATAACAATGAGGATCCTTAACCAAAGAAGACTCTAGAATAGCATCCATCTTGGACCTCTTCCAAACCACCCCTAAGGGGAAAATATGAAGAATAAACTACCCTAAAGGTTTCCATGAGCCAAATCTATCAGGAAGTACATCACACCAAGTTCTGTGATATACCTAAGCTACTTCTACTAAAGAAACACATATAGAAAGACAAGTCCAAGCATTGTGACTATCACGGTGGCTACAGACATACCATAGAGGATTGTGTATCGCTACACGATGCTATTGAGTCTCTCATCTAGGATGGGTGTAAGCATAGATATTCGTGTAAGCATATCAAATAATAAGCACAAGAACATATTTTTCTTTCCAATTCTCACTCCCCTTATTTGATGATGACAAGAAATGTTTTTTCTTGAACATTAGAGTAATGCAAATCTTGAAAAATAGTTTGAATGATGATGCTTATGTTAAAATTAAGAGTTGCTCTAGTGCTAAAGATATATGAGATGCTCTTGATGCTATTTATCTTGCTAACAATGATTTTTTGCATAAAGTTGTATATAAAGAGAAAGAAGAGCAAAAGCCTTTAGAGGAAGACAATATTGAAAAATTTCCTCAAGAAGATGTTCTTGAATCATTGAATGACAATAATGAGGAAGATGGTGATTCCCTTAAAGAGTCAAGTATGCTAGAAATTGAGACCACTTCCTATATGACTAAAAAGGACTTTAAGGTAAATAATGTTAAACTAGATTATAGTCCTTTCTATTATAAGCTACAATGTGCATATGATGAATTGTATAATGGTTTGTTGAATTTAGAAAATAAAAATTTATCTTGTTTGGAAAGCATTTCCTCAATTGAAAATGAAATTGAGATTTTGAAAAATGAATATGTTTTTGTTGATGAGGAAATATCTTTGGAATGTGAAACCTCAACTTCTTATAAAAAGTGCATTGATTTAGAAAATCAAGTTGAGGACTTATCTTTCAAATTTACTAAAGCTAATGATTCTAATTGCTTACATTCCATTCTTGATAATGAGAATAAAACTAATGTCATTCCACATGAAAATTCAAGCAAGGGTTATAGCAAAAATAGTTTAGAATGTAATAAAAACAACAAAAGGCTTAAGTTTTCCAAAGATGATCTTCAAAGGATCAAGCCATCATTGAATTCAATTGTTTGTAATTTTTGTGATCATTTAGGACATATTTCTCATTTATGCAATTATAAAATAAATCCTTATATGAAAAATTGTATGATATGGGTTCCTAAAGATCTTAAAAGCCCTAGTACTAACATTCAAGGACCCAAGATGAAATGGGTACCAAAATGTCCTCCTAATATTTCAATTATACATAAAATTTCTCAAGAGGATAGACTAATTGGTCAAAGGAAAGAGGAATCATCAAGGAGAATGCTTTCAAAGCCCAATGGTAGAAATTTTGATTAAAGAAGGAAGATGACTTCAACCAAAGCTTCTCAATTACAAAATGTAGAACTTGTAAAGTTCAAGACTCCAAAAGAGAAGCAATGGGTAAGAAAAAGTATTTTCTTGATTACCAAGGCTAAGGTACCAAAAGCTTTTACCTCTCATGCACATTCACTTGTAAAGTCAATGCATTTGAGGTATATTCCTTGTAGGCCTTAAGTAATTGATAGAATCATATGTAAATTTTGAATATTATGTTTAGCACATGATTATGTTCATTCTTATTGTACTATAGCTAATTAATTTGTTATATATCTTGGTACATAAGGTTCTACAATGCCTAGGTATGATTGCTATGTTTTGAATTGTCTATATATCATAAAAGTAAGTATGTTATTGGCTATGTGTTTAATGGTAATTGATTATTTAATTTGTTGTGCTCAATTTACATATTATGGAAAAATTGTTCTTTATAGGAGCATAATGGATTAATAATCAATGACTAACACTTATGGATCCAAAATTAATGGATACCAAAGAAAGTACTTTGATTTGTGTTGTAGGGTGACTATTAGCTCAAGCATACATTGAAGAGAAATACAACTATGCTACTTGAGATTCGAAAAATTTGAAATGGTCTAAGTTCTCCAAAAGTGATGAAAACATAAAAAGAATAACATGGAGAACCACAACATTCTCTTGGAGTCTTGAGATAAACAGAAGAGTTGAATAAAGCGGGACATGAGGAGACTTTCTTCAAGTGTAATGGAATGGAATACGTAATAGAAGAAAGATCAAACTCAAAGGTTTAATAAATGAAGAACATTCTAAAGAAGCATCACTCTCTATCTAACTCAATAAGTATCTCTATTCCTTAGCTAATGTGGTATTCTATATGTTATGGATTGTATGATACTTGTTCATAAATTGATCTTAAATGATTAGATGTTTTCCTTACATGAGAAGTATGCTTAGTATTGATAAAGTGCTTAATTGGATATTAACTTACTAATTTTTTCATTACATATAGGGTGGGTGATGTTAATTCTAAATATATTTTGATCCCTATAGCATATTTCATCAAGGTGAATGATTGATATCTATGATTCTATTGATCTATGATCTCTTAGTGGTGTAACACCTATGAGAATCAAGCTCTTGGTTTGAAAAGAGCTTATGGTTTGATTAAAAAGTTTTTTAAAGAAAAAACTCTAATCATATTTGAAAGAAGCTTTTCATGTTCTATATCCTTGAGAATCATTTGAACTTATCTTAAGACCTTGAAAGTATTATCACCTCCTAAATGTCTTGAAAATTTGGAAATCTTTGGATATGTGCTATAAATGTAATACCCTCTTTATTTGCTATAAAAAGTTTTATTAAATCTTGAGAGAATGTTTAAGAAAGTTTCCAAATAAATCTTTTGAAATGTTCTATAGAGCTCATCTTGATACTTCAAAAGATAAGCCTTGTTCTGTAAAGTGTTTAATTTTTTAAAGGCTCTTATTCAATGAGAAAGAGAGAAGATGTACTTTCAGATGTTTTTTTGACTTGGATTTGATCACTCTCAAGGAATATGTGTTTTAATATAAAATCTCTCTGCCCTTCTAAAATGTTTTTGAAAATGTAATGTGTTCTTATAAAATTCTTTTGAAAAGAGGAGAAGTTTTAAAATAATTTTTGATTGATGGATTAAGAATAAGAATCTTTTATCTTACTTTACTTTATGGTAATGTGCTTACATGATCTTGGCATACATATTTCACTTTATCCATCTCGTGCTTTATTGAGGGGGAGCTTAGCTTTTAAGTTGTTTATATCTCTTAGCTTACATCTTTGTTTGATTACATAGAGTGTTTTAATACTTTCATATGCTAAATGTTGATGTACCAAAATATGACAAGCATTGCATGAATAATCTTTTATATCTTGAAAGCATGCTTGTTTCATCTCTCTATTTTTGAATCATATGTAGAATCAAATAGGAGGAGATAAATATATTTTTGAATAACTTGAAGAAGTTTTTGGTTTTGATAATCATACTCTTTTTGGCAACATGAGTTTATCTATAGGGGAAGAGACAATATTATCTTTCCTTTCTACGCCTTTTTGTTGATGTTAAATATGGGGAGTGAGATTTGGAAAGAAAAATATGTTCTTATGTGTATTGTTTGATATGCTTATATTGCTCAACATATATTTTCTTTGGTGATTTGTCATTATCAAAAAGTGAGAGATTGTGGAAATAAGTTTGCCTTAACGGCTTAATATGTTTAGTTTTGATGATGACAAATACAAGATAAAAAGAATGATGTTTATGCTACATAGATGTACTTAATAGATTATATTGGATCATACAAGATCTTGTACTCTATCTTGTTTTATTTCATATGAGAACTATGCATATTCTTTAGAGAATCATTTATAGGATATATCCAATAATATATTACATGAGTGATATTAAATTAATATTGGATTTGGCTCAATGTGCAAAGTGTTTTTTGTTGCATCCAATATAGAGCATATCTATTAATAATTGATAAATTTCTTATTTGGATATATCTATGAAAGTCTTATATACATGTTAGACAAACTAGAGTTATACATTTATGAATTATGCATATGAAGATATTGAATTAAGAGTTTGGACTAACTATGTTTTAAGTGACCAATACTTTGAAGGATAGTCCAAGTACCAAGAGTGAACATTGCAACAAGAAAGTAAAAGATCTCAAGTATGCTCAACTCAAGGAGAATGTGAATGTCTATTTCATGAAGGTTTTAATAACAACAAAGTCATGTTAAAGACCAAGTCTAAAGGAAGCTTAAATGGTATAATTTATAGGACTTAGAGTCTTTTATGTGAGAAGCTCTCAATATATCTCAAAATGTTTTATAATGTTCTTGAAAGAACTCAAATATATTTTTAAATCTTTACAAATGGTTCTTACATGCTAAAATTCCCAAGAAACATGTTTTGAAAAGCTAGTCATGGTAGTAGTTCAAAACTATGACAAATAGTCAAATTTGAGTTTTGAAAAGCTGACCTTTGGTTACTATTTTGATCATAACTTTCAAAATATTTTGAATTTTGTTCTGAATTCATTTGAAAATAGACTCAAAGATATTTTCATTGAGTGGTCATTTGCTTAAAACGGATAGAAATGAACAAGTTATGGGTGTTTAAGTTGTTTTTCAAGCATCAGAATGCTATAATCGATTACACAAGCCTTGTAATCAATTACAACTCTAGCAGAGGCCATGTAATCGATTACATGAGGCTTGTAATCGATTATATCCTACCTAGAAAGCCCAAAACGTATTCTAAGAGCCATGTAATTGATTACAACATTTATGTAATCGATTACCATGAGTCTGAAAGTCCATAACAACTATATTCTAAGCACTTAATGCTTATATTAATTACTCCCAATGGCTCTTTTTATCAAAACACTATAAATACATGTTCTTGGGTCATCTTTTACAGATAACAAACATTAAAAAACTCCTTCTATTGGGTCTAATCCCAGTTTCATCTTTTTCCTCTATATGCTTTGTTTTTGAGAGATTTTAAGATATTCTTGCATAGCTTCATAAGGCTTCAACTTGTATTACATACTCTTGTGATAGTTTCATTTTTTTTTACACTTGATTCTTTGTAAAGAAGGTGAGGTATCCCTCAAGGAATTGTAAAGAGAGTGAGACATCCCTCAAGGAATTGTAAGGGTGATGTACCCCTGGTTGTTGAGGCTCAAGCACAAAGGGTGAGGCATCCCAAGGTGTGAAGAGTGCTCTAGTTTGTAAATAACATAGGCCACAAGTGGTTAGTGGTTGAATTAGGATAAATCATTGTATTTATTTTTCTCAACTCTATCTCCTTTACATTTGTACTTTAATTATATATGCTTGAGTTGAATTTGATATCTATCTTATTTGTTTGATTTATCCTACAGCCCAAGTGGTATTTGAGAAATCTCTAATAGTTGTACCTTTGTTAGACTTATTCCGCTGCATGGCTAACATAGATGTCTTGGACAATACATTCGTCAATCTAGGAACAAGAACCCTCAACATGAACCATGAAATTATATAAAGCAAAGCCCTAGCCTGCACAAGAGCTAGTCCTTGTACCAAAAAAGATGAACTCCTTTAAAAAACAATCAACATAGGAAAAACTCTCCCCAGGACACAAGACAAAGCCAGAAAAGCATACCCCCCCCCCGCCCGCTATCATTCCCCTTTATGAAGATGATCACCACCATACAAAAGTCACTTGAACTATCAACACCATCTTGGGTGGCTTCATTAGAGGTGGCAATTCAAATTCGGCCAAAAAGCGACACTTAACAGCAATTTTGAGTGTGGTTTCCCACTACATCTCCAAAATGGGATGCAGAACACTAAAAATGCCACCAATATCATTTTCCAATGAAGATTATGGCAACACAATCTAGGACCACGATGATCCACTGATCATATTCAGGATCTTGGCCAATGTTGAGGTGAAGTGTATCTCTGTGAATCTAAGAAGCTCGACCGACATCATGCTTATAGATCTTTTTAAGAAGCTGAAGCTCCCAAAGCAGGATCTCGTCCCCCACAAGGGCAAACTCATCAGCTTCGCTGAGGACAAAATCACCCAAGAAGGATACGTTGAGCTATATCTGACCTTTAGAGCCAAACCCAAGGTCAAAATAGTGAAAGTAAGATTCCTGGTTGTAAATTGCCCCTTCACCTACACAACATAGTCTTAGGTCGTCCTTCACTAAATGCATTTGAAGTCATGGTATCTACTACACACTTGGCTATGAAATTCCTAAACAAGAATAATGGTCAATGGAGATCAGGTAGTTGCTACAAGAAGTTGCTACAATGCCATCTTGAAAATAGGGAAAGCCCCATTAAAGGTCATACCATAGCACGGCAAACCAAGCCACTGCAAACCACCTAAATGTCCTCTTGGTCGAGTTGGACATCCATGACAAAATTCGAGATACATAACCCCAACCCGAGGGAGAACTCATACCCTTGCAATTTGGTGACAAGTCGGACCAAGTCACCAAGGTTGGCGGTCATCTCATTACAAAAGAAAGGGACTAGTTGATTACGTTCTAAAAAAAGAATAAGGATATCTTTGCCTAGACTTCAGCCGACATGCTAGGATTAGATTCAAATTTCATTTCACACTAGGTTTCCATTCATCTTGATGCCAAGTTGGTGTCCCAAAAGAAACTTAAAGTCATCCTAGAAAGACAAAAGATTATTGAGACTCAAGTCAAAGATCACCTGGATATCGATTTTATTAGAGAAGTAGCATATACCACCTAGCTATCTAATGTAGTCATTGTCAAGAAAGCTAATAGGAAGTGGTGTATGTACTTGGACTACACAGACCTGAACAAGCATGTCCAAAGGACCTCTACCCACTTTTTAACATTGACAAGTTAGTGGACAATTCCTCCGCTTCCGACTTCCAACTTCTCTCCTTCTTGGATGCCTATTTGGGGTACAAACAAATCCTAATGCAACCAGATAACGAACATAAAATGATGTTCATAATAGAGAAAGCTAGCTACTACTATCGTGTCATACCGTTTGGTCTCAAGAATACTAGGGCAATATACTAATGCATGATAAATAAAGTTTTTAAAAATCAAATTGGAAGAATGTTGGAAGTTTAAATTGATGATATAATTGTCAAAACTCTACCACAGGCGACCACATCCAAGACCTCGATGAAGTCTTTCAGCAACTCCAAAAACACAATATGCACATCGACTCTGAGAAATATGCCATTGGAGTACAAGTAGGAGAGTTTATGGGCTTCATGTTGACATACCTTGGTATAAAACCCGAACAAATGCTAGGTGGTCATCAACATGAGTAGCCCTCAAATTGCCAAAGAAGTCGTTGTAACAGGACGAATCATGACTCTCACCCGGTTCATGGCAAAAGCCACTCACAAATCCATTCCCCTTTTCAAACTCCATAAGAATGTGAAGGATTTTGAGTGAACTCTGGAATGTGAGGTAACCTTCTTGGACTTAAAGACCTACCTAGCTTCTTCCCCCATCCTCCCAAAATCAGAACCTGAAGAGACTTTTTATGTTTACCTTTCTATCAATGAGGAAGTCGTTAGTTCTGTTGTGATTATAGAAATAGAAAAGGGATAAATATCGATCTAGTACGTTAGCAAAGTCCCCTAAGGACCTAAGGTTCGCTATCAGAAGATTAAGAAAATAGCTCTAACACTCCTCATAACGGCTCATAGACTGCGGCAGTACTTTTAATGCCACCTAATTGTTGGGAGGATGGACCAGCCTATTCGGCTAATATTACACCAATCAAACCTTGTTGGGCGCATAATCACATTGTCAGTAGAGCTCTTCGAGTTCGGTATTACTTATGAGCCCCGGTAAGCCATCAAAGCCTAAGGATTATCTGACTTCATTGTGTAGCTAACATAGGATCCCAACCCTTTTAAGGTTAATAAGTGGACCATCTATGTCAATGGCTCCTCAAACCCTAAGGGAAGTGATGCCAGGATCATATTGGAGAATGGTGAAGGCGTAACTATTGAACACTCCCTGAAGTTCAAGTTTCCCACCTCGAATAACCAGGTTGAGTACGAAGCTTGCATCGCCAAACTTATGATGGCAAAGGACTTGGGAACTGTCGAGATCACTCTTTGCAGTGATTCACAACTAGTGACCTCCTAGATTCTTAGAGAATATCAAACCAAAAAGCCCTTAATGTATAAATACTTAATTAAAGTGAAAGAACTCCTTAACGACTTCACTCGAGTCAAAATCAAACACATTTATATACAACATAACTCTCGAGCTAACATACTATCCAAGCTTGCGAGCACCAAGAGTCCAAAAAACAATAAGTCCGTTATGCAAGAAACCTTGGTGGCAATAAGCATAACGATCACATAAATTGTGATGTTAGTTGAAGAAAGTGATGATTAGATCAAGCCCATTGCTGACTATATGCGTGATGGGATCTTGCTTATTGATCCCAAAGAAGCCAAGAAGCTTATCTGAACCTTGACTCACTACACATTTTATGACAACAAGCTATACTGTAGAGGGTTCTTCCCCTTTTCTTAAGTGTCTCAACCCCAACCAAGCATCTTATGCTCTAGTTGAGATCCATGAGGGAAGCTACAAACATCACCTTAGAGGAAAGTCCCTTGCTCAGAAGGCATTACGAGTCGGCTTCTACTAATTTACAATGGAAGCAGATTCCATGGAACACATAGAGAAATGTGACAAATGTTAATGGTTCGCAGATATCTACCCTGCCTTGCCTGAAGAACTGACCACAATCTCAATTCTCTAACCTTTCTATAGGTGATGGATTGATATCTTGGGCCCATTTCTAGTAGCCCCTAGCCAACTCAAATATTTGATATCGACCATCGATTACTTTACCAAATAGATCAAACCTGAGTTGCTATCTACTATCACCTCAACCTGAGTTCAAAGATTCACTTATAAAGGCATCATAAACTGTTTTTGGGTCCCGGAGTTCATTGTCACTGATAACGACACCTAATTCATTGATAAGAGTTTCCAGAAGCTTCTATCAGACCTCCACATCAAACAATACTTCACTTCGATTGAGCACCTGTAGACTAATGGACAGACTAAAGTTGCGAACAAGGTTATCCTCCAAGGACTAAAGAAAAAGCTTGATGACGCAAATGGAGATTAGGCAAAATAACTCGGTCAAGTACTATGACATTTAGGACCACTCCATACTCTACCATAGGTGAAACTCCATTCAAACTAACCTACAAATGTGAGGCCATGATCCCGATAGAGATCAAGAAACGTAGCTAGAGGAAGATGTATTTTTCTAAAGAATTAAAATCAGAACTCATCCGCTAGAGCCTCAACTTGTTAGAAGAACTGAGAGATATCACCCATATCTAAGAAATTGCTCTTAAACTCAAAACGGCAGCCCGATACAACTCTAAAGTCATACCATGGAGTTTTCAACTTGATGCCCTAGTCCTTTGGAGAGTGGATATCGGAGGAAAGGATGCATCCTAAAGGAAACTGGTCCCTAATTGAGAAGGTCCATATCAGATAACAACCAAGACTGACATCGGAGCTTACAAACTCAAGACCCTCATAGGGAAAGAAGTTCCAGACAATAGAATGTGGCCAAGCCCCACAAATATTATTTCCAGTTGATACTTAGTTCCATTTGCGCCATTTTAGGCTTATTAATTTCATTGTATGCCTTTTCAAGCCTTTATCATTCACTTTCCTAATTGATGTACAAACACTGGTTGCTCGGTACATTTAAATGCAATTTGCAGTTATAATTCAGCCAATAAATGAGGTTGCCATCTCCTAAACCTAATTAGCCAAGCAAGTGAGCCTATCGTGGCTCAATTTGTTAATAATTCAATTCAATAAGATAAAAAATATTACAAATAAGCCAAGCTTGAACTCTCATATGCTCAATCGGCTCATTAGCCCTTGAGATTTAACTAAATATATGTAAAAATTATATATTTTTTTCAGTTACAAATTTAAGCCTAACTCATTGACCCTAAATAGCTCAATTAATACAAGGCTTTATATTGGCTTAGCTCAAAGAATTCATGAGCTTTAAGGTAAGCTAAGCTTGAATAAAGAAAACATTCTTTATTTCTCAATAAGTCGAGCTTATGTTAGACCTAGCTGAACTCATTATCAACCTTAATTGTTGGTGTCCAAAATGCTTCACTACTTTGCCAAAGGCTTTGTGGATTGTGCAAATTTAGTTGACTATATATTATGTTATTTTTCGCCAAGTCAAATTAATGAAACAAAACTCTTTGTAGAACTATGAAAAAGTATAAAAATAAGTCATTTAGCCATGGTCAAAACCCTAGCTAAATGACCACAATACATTGCTATGTCAAGAATTAACTTTCTCAAAAACTCAAGCTATTAGGTAAAGGCACATGAATGGTTTTATATATCTAACAAGTGTAACACCTACATCCCTACACTACATGGCACCCTCTTCTAAATTATGCTAGTTCGTGTCGCGTAACATTTTACACTCAAAGACTAGTATAAATATGCCCACGTGAACAAATATGTTATTTTTGCTAGCTTGAGTACAATAGTCGTAACGAGTTAAATGGTTTCATACAAACCTCAATGTAGGATTTAAATCCTCTGTCCTTTTTCCTATCTTTCCCTTATCCTCCCAATTGAATATTGATAACTTATTAAAAAAATTGGCATCTAAGAGAGAAGTTATTGCTAATTAAAAGAGATAGAAATTTTTTGGTAAATTATCATCATTCAATTGGAGGAAAAAGGGACCGAGGATGTCTTACTAGTTAACAATATGTAACAATTGGTAATAGACTAATAACATATTTTCAAAAAATTGATGTCTAACTAAAAACTCATTAACCAATTCATACACATTGTTAACTAATAATTTAGTCATCATTAAACAACATATCAATGATACAAAAATTTGGTGCATATATATCAAAACTTAAGAGATAATTAGTTTTCCAATTAACACTAGCTAGATACTTTTGCCCATGACAAGGCACATCTAAACTAAGCTTGTATCTAAAGTGCACAAGTAAGGGTGTGTTCCATAACACCCTAACTCTAGATATCATAATATATCTATACTATACTCAAGTAAACAGAGTTAAACGAATTACTTTTATCTGATAAATAATAAGCATAATCCATAATAACATACATGTCATTATATAGAGCCTTTAAGGAATAAGGACACATATTTATACAATATTAGCCTCATAAGGGCAAATTGTAATACATAACATCTTTGTACATCACAAAGCACATATAAACATAATACGAGCTTTGCCAAAAAGAAACTAGTTATCTAGTCCATTTGTCTCTTCTTCTTTCCCTTAGAAGGATCTTGACCTGGATTTATCACATAATAACAAACGGGGTGAAAATTTACAATTCTTAGTAATAGTATTCCATAACCAATCATTTATAGCATATAAACACAATCTTAATAAATATGAAGTAAGATATGTTATAAAACTCTTCCATGACTCATCTTTTGTAACTAAAGGAACCAAGCTCAGTAAACATTCATAGATCAATAAAAGAACCAACCTAAACTCATTTTCATGGCTCATCAAAGGAAACCAACTTGTTTGTCCCTTTATAGGCCGCAAGTGCACGAGTCGAACAAGTAATATGTAACACCCACCGTAGGGTGCCACATTTATGTTACTTTATTACCAAATTACCCCAAGTTATAAAATATGATGTTATAATAAAATACGAGTTGTAAATTTTTTTTTTATAACAATAAAATAAACTTAGCGGAGAATAAAACTATTATACATCATCACACATAATATACATCATTAGTCATCACACGTAGTTTACATCATTATACATATTACACAAGTGCTGTCAGGTTTATTTATTACAGACTATTTCTTGAAACAACAAACACACTTAAATAATTAAAGACATTATTTATATCAGAGTTCAAACATGCCCAAGTTTAACTAAGCAGAAGACCCCTCAGATGGGTCCTCCTCGGGTTCCTCGGCGGTAGGAATCCGTTATGACGAGTAGCCCTACGAACAGTGTCCGGCCGACGACACTATGCTTGATTTCCGTTGGGACATAATTTCTAGTGTCCCAATGTCGCCGATATGCAACTAAATTCAACATGAACAAAGATAGTCACACAGAAAAATGGATCTCCACGATACAGCCTACTAATACTAACAGTCAGGTACCCCTCGTAAATAAGTCCTCGCTCATCGGGACTTGTCCTCCATTCTCCAGCTCTTCCGTGAAATTGTAAATGTACATATCCGAAGAAACTGGCTCTGGACGTCATACTGTCAGAACTCTGCGGTTCCTGATGTGAGAAGTAATTCCTCTTCTCCTTCTAGTACCGTATCTTTCTCAACGTCTTCACCCAATATAAATACAATATACAGATATACATACAAAGAGGTGAGATCACCTACGCCAATACCAGCATAATAGCACAGAGATAATACAAACAACATATTATACCAAAAATATCATATCATGATCACAATTATGCCAACATCATAATGTGAGAATAATAATTACCATCATGCCACTATCACTGTTTAAATCACAAAATAATTACACAAACACCATCACATAGATATAGATGCTCAGTTTCATGCATGCGCACGTATACTCAATGACCTACTCCATGGAGCTAATACTCAAGTCGGAGAAATTGATCGAAAAGATCTGTCGGTACCACGTGCCTCAGACCAAGTGCTATAATTATATCTTGCACATCTAGCACATACACGACAGGTCTTTATCGATCTCGATTAAGAATAGTGTCTCGGTCCCTGATCATCGGTGTGTTGCATCGGTCTAACCCACCGTGCATAAGAGCTACCAACGCCCATTGCGAGCAACCCGCACCCCGATGCCCCCAAGGTCAACAAGTGACCTACACTACGCGTATCGCACCCACTCAAGAGGTGTACGTTTCTCCTAGGCAATTAGCCATATACAGTCCATCGGACCATTTTTAATGCATATGTAATGCACCAATTACCAACCAAAGGTAAATCACATAATTTCTCATACGAGGTTCAAATACTGTTTTACGTTCATGTATTAATGCCAATTTCAGGCAAACTTCTCAATTTCTTGTACAATATTCGTATACTGATTTTAATCAAAATTTATCAGTATAATTAACAGCAAAAACACATTACCATGTTTTTCTCATTCGTAAAATATTTTTGTCGCATTTTCACGTAATCTTAATGATTTGTAACATTTTCTATTACGTTAAAAAATCGCGAAACCATTTTCTACTGTATTCTAGATTACGTAAAAATAATCTTTTATTTTTAAATCGCATAGCGATTTTTCTACAACGTTTTGATCGTGTAAAATATTAAAACGCTTTATAAATCACGTAGAAATATTTTAACGTTTTTCTAATCGTGTAACTTAAAAATTACGTTTTTGAGTTACGTAAATCATTTTTCACCGTTTTTACCCTTCATAAAATATGTCCTCACTTTAAAAATATTATTTTGAATTTTTTCTTATAAAAATATAATTTCTTACATTATTCTCTTCCTCTTCTCAATCAAAAATATTTTCCGTAATATATTTTCTCAAAATCACTTTTTATTGATTTAATCTTACAAAATCAGATTTAATTGATTTAATTACTATTTTCAAATTTTAAATTTCCTAACGCTTTTCCAAAAACCAATAATTAAATTCTACGTTAGTAAATTTAAGTTATAACCGCTTTCTTTTATATTTCTAAATCACTTTTAAAAATTAATTCTCTTTAAAATAATTTAAAGTTTAACACTATAAATCCCCTTTTTCTTTTATTTATGAAAATTCCACTTGACAACACTTTAATTCTTTTCCAAAATCCTTACTTGAAAAATTCTTATGTTTTATAACATCAAAACATTTTTTCTAAATTATCAAAACCTTATAGATGGCCATTGGAACCATGAAATATTTTTTTTCTTCTAACTTAAACAAATTTCATTCTTATTTCTACACAAAATAACTTCATGAAAGTACTACTTAAAACCGTGTACACTTTTTTTATAAAACAAACCCTCTTGTTTATTTTCTTTACTTATCAAATCATCCAATTTTATCATTTATGAAAATATCATCTTTGTGAACACTAATTTAATTAATGTCTTGGCTGAAATTTATTTTAGTTCAAGGACTAAAAATCAACTTCATTGTTCTTGAAAAATTTCAATAAAAACCCTAGTCTTGGAAGCTCAAAACCGTGACCTCCTCCATGGCCTTTGGAGCCAAAATTTTGCTTATTTCAACATACATCCATCATAATATATTTAACATATATCATCATGCATATTCTAAGCATACCATATACACAAATAAAAATTATACTAAGCATGCATACACAAGTAAATCATGCAAAGCATATCAAACATAGGCAAAAATAATTTAAAGCACATAACACACACAAATTATTACATGACCATGGATAGGAATCCTCACATGAATTCACCATCCATCAAATATAAAACCATCTCTCACCACCATGCTTGGTTGGTGAGATGAATCTCCCTCTTACCTCTTGAAGAACCACCAAAAAGCTTGTTGATTTGTGTTTTGAGCAAGATCTCCACCAACACAAGTTCTTAAACATGAAACAAATACAAGAAAATTAGTATATCAAGCTTGAATAAGAAGAACCATGGATCAAATATGGTTTAGAACATGAAAAAGAAAAGAATAAATGAAGTTTTCTTACACTTCACCAACAAAAGCTCTAGAACTTGATCTTAGTAAAAGTCCTTCAAGATGGAAGAATTAGAACTTGGTGTGAACTACAAAGGTTCTTAGAATGATGAAAGGATTCAAGAAACTAGGTTGTATGAAATTAAAAAGTGATGGAGGGGTGAGTTGGAGTGCTTGGCCGAATGGTGTGTTTTTGGGAGAAAGAATGAAATTTTCTTGCTTTGGTCTTGAAACTTAAGTGGAAAAGTGAAGAAATGATATTATGAAGTATAGAAATGAATGTTTTTGGTCTTCAAGAGGAGGCATTGCCGTAGCATGCATTAGAGAGAAATGAAAAGTGAAGTTTGACAAACATAAGCATTAATGATCAATAGGAAATTGTCTATACACTTGGCTTGTCTTCATTCTTTTTTCTTTGGCCTAAAAAGCCTATTCTAAAATGGTCTCCCTTCTTCCTTGGTCTTTCAACTGTCCCCCCCTCTTCAAACATTCAAAATGTGACAAATTGCCTAGCCATCACTTTTAACCATCCTAACCATTGATTAAAAGAATGGTTTGGATTTAAATTAGCTACTAGGTTTAGGTTTTAGATGGAAGACTTCATTTGAGCCATTGGATCATTTTTGGCTTGCAATCCTAACCATTGAATATGTCTCCAAAATGAAGGGTTAAGATTACACCTTCAAATTTTACATCCAAGGGTCCAAAATAGTTGTAGTCATTTTTTATAACTAATTCTCCACCATTGATCTAAATTCAAATCCAATGGTTATTAATGATCCATCTTCACCATTGATTAATTCTACATCCAAGGGTTGATAATGGTCATAGCCATTTATAAGACTAAATCTCCATCCTCGATTTAATTTTCCATCCAACGATTATAATTGATCTTATTCACTTTTAAGATCAAATCTCCACTGTTGATTAAATCAAGATTAAATCTCTAAGGGTAATTAAATTAATAGTGGATATCCAAACCACTAATATTTACTTAACAATAAAGAATTTTATTTTATTATTTTTTTCTATTTTATAACCCCACTAAAGAATATATTTACTGTATTTTTATCATCCGATAATTAAATACAGTACAAAACACAGTACAATAAAATTTTAAAAACTGTTTCCGGATTCAGGTTTAGTAAGATCTCTTGTCTCCGTCTAAACAGTACAAATTTTTCTATTCGTAGAAAATTTTTTCATTTTGCGGGACCCACTTGGGCCCACGTATGGTCACCTAGGCCCACATACACCTCGTGGGGCCCACAACACAGTAAAAATTCCAAAATCACACATAAAATCACAAAAATTAGAAAACGCACAAATATCAAATCAAATTATGTAAATCAATTAAGACTAAACAGTAAAAATTAATTTACGTAGATTTTTCCAGCCCGAAAATTATTATTTTCTTGACACAGAGCAAATTACTCAAAACGATCAAATATGCAAACAGAATATTCAAAATAACTTTACAGTACACAGAAATCACTATGCAGTAAAATTCTGTTAACTGTCAAGATTACTGTTTAATACATAGGAAGTTTGGGGTGTTACATAATACAGTTAAGAGTAGGATATCACTCCCACGAGGAATAGGGTTATTTCTAATGCAAATTATTAATCAATAGCTTAGTTAATTCTATTCAAGAACATTTAAAATTGGGAAAGATTGCAATTGAATTAAAATACTTAAATACAGTAAATTAGGAATTAAAGTGAATGATTAGAATATATGAAATCCTTTTTTATCTCCTACTTTAATTGATAACATGAAATCCTTATAAGTAACATAAATAAAATAATTAGGTTAGCTTGAGAATCTAACTTAGTTAAAAGCCTATGTCTAGGGGTCAATCAATCATTTTTCAATTATCTAATTCACTCTGTTTCTATGAGAACTAGTGTAAAATTCACTCATTAAGATCTATTCTTAACTAAATACCATGCATGGCTAAGAGATATATTTCTATCCCATTAGCAAATCAACTTATCCAACAATTAGAATGAAATCAAATATACATCAACCATATCTATGATCTCAAATCCAAATTCCTATGTCTAGGTTCATTAGATTTCAACAAATCACTTAAAAACTGATCAAACAATCAAGAGCATTAAGATCTATATGATTGAACAAAACCAAATCATGTATATAAACTCAAAGGATTACAAAGTTATTCAATATCCATAGGAGGATCCAAAGAAATCTCTACACACACCTTAGCTAGCCATGAAACACGAAAATACAGCCATATTCATCATGTTTATGAAATAATAAAAGAGAAAGATGAAAGGAAATGAGGAAAGCTCAATAGATGTAGCCTTGTATGTTTGAATCATCCTCCATGTAAAAGATGGCCTCCAACCTTGGCTTCCCTAGCTTTTTCTAGGTCTCAAACACCAAAACCTAGTAGTTGTGTTCTAAAAATGATAAAAATCTCTTTCTGAAATCTGATAAAACAACATTTATAGGTCTAGAAAATAGAGTCACGTCATGGCATTAACAAGCCTACGCTGCAGCGCGTATTCAATTTAGGTTACCACGCCGCGGCATTGATTCCGTTGTGCCGCGACGTGCAAACTTCGGGTCTCTCTGTCTGAAGCAAGGGATATACCACGGCACGGCATTGACATGCCTACGCCATGGCGTGAGTGGCTAAACTTCACACTTGGCTTTCTCTTCCAATATTGGTCTAAATCTTCCAAGTTTGAACTTGATTGGAGCCCTTACTGTAATAGAGAAATCACTAATTTAATACAAATTGCAAATGTACTTGATTTATCAAAGATTTGGAAATATTTACTCAAAATCATAAGGGAAGACATCAAGATTGAATTAAATGAATATAATGCTAAAGTCTTCCATTCATGCACAAAAACAAGGACTAAGAATCAATATCGTACAGATATAGGGCACAAATAACTATATGATGTGGAGTTATCACGCCCCCAAACTTAGATTTTTGCTAGTCCTCGAGCAAAACAAAGTACACTTACATTAATCAACTTTTCATAACATGTATTCTGCACCTTCTTGCACTCCACTTTCACTTAAACCAAACTAGTGTATGATAATTGCATAAAACCTCAAAGAATGTACATGCCTCATAATCAGCTTCACACATACATAATTCTCATCATACTATCATTCACAGTTTCCTTTTATACAAGATATATTTCTGACAATCATGCAAACAAAACTTCTTCTATTCAATTTGAACTCACCTGGATAAGTTTATGAGTATACACATGAATATAAATCATAGAATTCACAAGATTGTAATTCAACTCTCTATCCACTAATGTAAATCAGACATAATTGAGGATCAAAGGGTCTTTAACAGCTTATAATATAAGGCCAATGGTATGATTTAAAAAAAAAAAAGGAAATCATTTAATATAGATATTGAGAAACATAAACATATAATTTAAAGACTTGAGCCACCAAGTGAACTGTCAGGGTATTCTTAGTGAACTAATAAGACTCTCCAGAACCATTCTTTCATTAGTTTTGCCTTTAGGATTTTGGTTTTGGATTTTTATTTTCTTTTCTCTTTCTTTTTCTTTTTCTTTTTCTTTGACTTTTTCTTTTCCTTAACCAATTTCTTTCACAACACATGGCTCCTTCAAGTCACTTTTATACTGACACAAGCACTTATACCCTTCGATCACAGGACTCAAGTCAAGAAATAACATAATATGCACTCAACAAACAATGATGGTAGGAGGGAAATGCAATGTTTTCATATGTATTTAGAATGGCTACATGGTAAGAAATATATAAGTGATGAAAAACATATATGGCCAATCATATATCAAGCTTCAAAGGGAACCTATAGATATGATCATGTAAAGATAAGCTTTTTAATGCTCAAACGATCCCAACAATGCCCTAATCATTTCATCAATTATGCACAATCTAGGATTTCACCTCAAGAGAGTTGAGAAACAATTTCAAGGATAGTTGAAATTTTTCATATGTACAATCCGTAAACTTTCTCTAGACAAGAATTCTATTATTTTCCAAAGTTAAACAAGCATGCGAGTGAGAAACGCATCATGCATAAAAAGAGACTAGACTGCTTAAGCATGCTTCAAAGATTGCATATGGATTCACAGAAATATGAAGGTCAATATGCATCCATATCTATCATTAGGCAATCATTTCACACTAGGTACATTTGGCAACATGATATCCTTTAACATTTTTCCATCATTATCAATCATGCATAAAACCATTATGACTCATATTGTGAAAGGGAACGACAATTGTATCTTGAATAGGATTTTCATGAAATTTTTATCAAGATATATGTTCCTATAGATATTATCAAAACATAAGTAACTATAAACATAAATAGTCATACTAAAACATTTAAATTACTAAAACACATACATATAAGATAAAAAAATAAATAGTACTAACATGTAATAACAATAATACTACCTCATACATGTACATCAAAATAAATAGTCTCAGACAACCCCCCAAACCTGAGGGAAATAGTGTCCTCACTGTATACAACAAAAAACATACAATAATATATGAAAGAAAATACAACGAAAGAAAATGCCTTGAATGCCATAAGGGCTAGATGGTTGTCTCATCACTGTCTGTGGCCTCATCATCAGCCTCATCCTCTAAAATGGGCTTATCCTCATCGTCTGGAATAGGCTCAGCATCATCCTCTACATCTCCATGTGCATATGCAGCCTGTGGATGTTGCGGTTGGGGAGGGACAGTAACAGCCTCTAGTGGGAAGTCTGGGACAGGAAAGTCCTCCATCGGAAGCTGTAGGCGCTCAACCATCCACCGCTGGGTTTGAATAGTGTAAGTCAGTATGGCTGTCAAATATACCACCTGGGCCTCCATGTGTGCACATCATGCTGTGTCATCTGCTGATGTTGCCCGAGGCTCTACAGGAGCCAACTTCTGTCTAACTAGTGCAGGGGTTGGTGTTGTTCTCAACCTCTCAATGAAATAATCATTAAGAGGTTGTTTCACATCGGTCTTCTCCTCATGTGGCTCTGAGTGTACAGAATGCCTTCGGCAAAGTGTATGAATAAGCGAAGGGAAGAAGAGGCTCTGACATTCCCTTACAGATCTCTTAATCTGATCCTGGATAAGACGAGCGACATCAATAGAGTAGTGCTCGAGAATAGCATATATAAGAATCGCCCTGTCACAGGTCACCTCGAATAAGTTATTTGATGGGAGAATCTGCGTGGAGATGAAATGATACCAAGCCTTAGCCTCTGGGGTGAGGCAAGATCTGGGAAAGAATCATGGGCTGTCAGTTTGTACACTAAGGGTCCGAACTACCGGCTGAGACTCCTGGGTGCAGATCTTTGTAGTGACCACATTAACGTCAATGCCTTCCACCAGCTTCCAGCGTAGGAACGTTGTGTACTCACATATGACTGGTGGAGTAGGTAAGTTCAATGTAGCTCTGATGACTGCTGCGGAGTAAGATACAGGGCGTCCATGCACTCTAGCAGTAGTGGTCCCCGGGGCTGCAAAAGTTGTGTTCGCGTAAAACTCGTGAACCAATGGAAGTATAACCACCTCAAGGTGTTTAGAAAACTCTCCCCACTAAAGTTGGCGGATGGTTCTCTCTATGTCATGATGAATAGTCTCCTTGAAGGAGAATTCCTGTTCTACAATGACTGATTTACTAACCAGCATCGCGAAGCTTTAGGCAGCAGCCACTGATATGAATCTCCTCTCATCAAACTCAATAGGGGGATATGGCTCCCTGTTACGCTGACTACTGGAACCTCGTTGTCTTTTAAGACCCATGATAGACCTGAAAAAGAATTGCAAATAGTCAGAATTGAATATTCAAATGTATAAAACACATAAAAATAGTCAATTCTGGAAAAATTATAGGTCACACACCGCGACATTGACACTTATGCCGCAACATTCAACAATATTCATTCTCATGTTGTGGCATTCATAATCCATGCTGCAGTATTCAACTTAATTTAAACTCATGTCGCGACATTCAATAGCAATGCCGCGGCATTTAAGCAAAGTCATGCACACGCCATGGCATTTACACCTGCGCCACAGCGCGCGTATGACCAAAATGCAGAAATTACAGGTACATTCAAAATCAAGCCTAAACCATGCACTCTAGGCAGAAAACTTAAACATAAACTAGCCTAAAACACAAAAGCACCTAACCTATTACGCAAATTCTTAACAAAAACAAGAAAATACAAACATAGAAAATTGCAAAGCTAAATAAAATGAGAAAATAAATAACAAAATTAAAATAATGTGAAACTTACCTTGAACGGAGTGGAGTAGTGCTGGAAGGGGGTTTACGGGGTGAGAGAGCAAGAACAACAGAGAGAAATATAGAGAATGAGAGAAAAGGTAACAAAAAAGCACGAAACGCCGTGGCACTTAACGTAATTTGCTACGGTGCGCCGCAACGTGAACTTACCTGCATTGCAACGTGTATTAAATTCCCTCCTAAATTAATTATTTAAATAATTACTATTTATTTATTTATTATTTTTTTATGAACATCGCGATGCGTACATATGGTACGCCACGGTGCTAAACTCCCTGACATTTGACCTGACAAGGACTTACACTATGGCATTAAAATTTATGCATCGCGATATCATGCTCTCTGCCTCCTAGCCCTGATAATGCAGAGGCTATCACACCGCGACATGACAACATGCTTACCGTGGCTTGTAGCTCGCGGGTTTCAAAACCCTGATATGCTAAAGGCTCGTGCGCCGCGGCGTTCAAAGTTGTACGCCACGGCATGAGATATCAACCTACAAAATTCTGTAGCAAAATCAGTTTTGCTACCTCATATACTCCAAAACAGTCCTCAGCACTTGCAAAATAGGTCTACAAGGTTAAATTATATAATGTAATACAAAAATATATTAAAACCAAAAATTCAATGTATTGACATATTTAAGACATAAAACTAAAGAACTTGGGTTCCCTCCTAAGAAGGGCCTGATTTATAGTCCCGGCAGGACTTTATTAGTAGTTCCATTTGTATTTGCTGATTGGAAGAGGGTCTTCCTTTGTTTCATCAAGATATGCATGGTACACATGTAATGGCAAGGATTTAAGCTCTAAGTTTGGAACTTTCTCAACGGGTGGGTTGCATGACTTAACCACAATGTTTGCATTTAGCTACTCCAACTGGTCATCTTCCCTATCACTTGCTGAGATCACCTGACCTTCACTAGGAGCAAAAGGGACACTTACACCAATTTCCATGGATGACATCCCATCAATTATAGTCACCTTAGAGCATTCTTCTTCATCTTGAGGACTCTTCATAGCCTTGAAAATTTTGAAAGTGACCTCTTGATCTTACACCATCATGGTGAGTTCTTCTTTCTCCACATCAATTAGGGTTCTTCCAATTGCAAGGAATGATCGGCCGAAAATTAAAGGGACCTTACTATCTTTCTCCATATCAAGTATGACAAAATCTGCAGGGAAGATAAACTTGTTCACTTTAACCAGAACATCCTCAATAACCTCATTCGGGTATGTATAGGAACGATCAGCTAGTTGGAGGGTCACTGATATGGGCTTGCATTCCCCCAAACCTAGCCTTTGAAAAATGGATAGGGGCATGAGATTAATGTTTTCCCCTATGTCACATAAAGCTTGTTCAAAAAATTGATCTCCTATAGCACACGGGATTGTGAAATTTCTCAGATCCTTCAATTTTGGAGGAAGCTTTTATTGCACAATAGCACTGCATTCCTCTGTAAGAGCAATAGTCTCAAACTCACCAAGCTTTCTTTTCTTTGACAAGATTTCTTTCATATACTTCATATAGCTTGGCATTTGCTCCAAAACTTTCACAAATTGGATGTTAATATGCAGTTTCTTGAACACTTCTAAAAACTTCTAAAATTTGTGTTCAAGCTTGTTATTTACTTGTCGATTGGGGAAGGCTAGAGGGTGTATATAAGGTTTGGCCTCCTTTATCTTGTCCACTACCTTCTCCTTAGCAATTTCTTGATTCATCCCAACTTCCTTGTTCATTGCCTCATTTTCTTGGGCAATATCCAATTTTTTTCCTCTAGCAGCCTCGCTTTTGGATTCCCTTCTATGGTTGTACCACTCCCCAATGTTATAGCATTGCAGTGCTCATTGGAGGCACCCTTGAAATTAGTGGTTGTATCACTTGGCAAGGTTCCTATGGACCTATTATTGATAGCTTTTGCTAACTGCCCTACTTGGGTCTCCAATGCCCTCACTAATGCTAATTGGCTTTGAAACATTACATCATGCTTGGCCAACTTGGCATTAGTTTTTGTCATATAGGAGTCAGTCTTAACCATCATCTGCATAAACATATCCTCCAAAAAGGGTTTCTTATCTTGCATTGGTTATCTTGACTGGGAGGGGAATCCCAGAGGATTATAAGTCCGCTCATTCACAGGTGCTGAGGAGGAAGCTCCTTGGTTATTTCTCCAAGAAAAGTTAGGATGGTTCCTCCATCCTTGGTTGTACTAGTTCGAGTATGGGTTATTATGTTGAGGGCGATAGTTGCCAACATATTGCGCATTTTCTGACAAAGAAGGGTAGCTATCACTCTCATGGTTGTCACCACACTTGTCACACAACACAAATGGACTCTAGTGAGGACTTTGTCCCATACTGTCCAGCTTGCTTACTATTGTTACCACTTGAGCTGACAGCGATGTTATTGCATCCACTTCATGCACTCTAGCTATCTTCTGTGGAGTGTTTCCAGCTGAGGGCCATTGGTAGTTGTTGGCTTCCAATTCCTTCAACAATTGAAAGGCATCATAAAATGATTTGCTCAATAAAGAGCCTCCAGCTGGTGCATTCACTATTGGATAATGGTGTGCTAGCATGCCCTTGTGAAAGGAGTAGATTTGGTGCCACGATGGTATCTCGTGATGTGGGCACCTTCTAAGAAAATCCTTGTACCTCTCTCATACTTCGTACAAGGACTCAGATTTAGTCTGGGTGAATGAAGTAATATTATTCACCATTTCAACTGTCTTGGCTAGTGAAAAATATTTGTTAAGAAATTTACCACATACATCAATCCAAGTACTTATTGATCCAGCTGGCAGAGATTGCAACCAGCTCTTGGCTCTGTCTCTGAGAGAAAAATGGAAGAACCTCAAGCGAATGGCATCCTTAGAAACACTATTATGCTTGAAAGTGTCGCAGATCTCCAGGAAATTTGACACATGAGCATTAGGATCTTCACTCGGCAAACTGCCAAATTGTGCAGAAGTTTGAATCATTTGGAAAATAGACAGTTTGATTTCAAAATTGTTGACACAGATGGATGACCGTCTTATACTTGATTGCAAGTTCTTCATTTAGGGAGTTGCAAACTCCCTCAGAAGCCTTGAATGATTGTGATCATCCGCAATCTTTGTACCTTAGTCACAAGATAAAATGAAAACTTAAGTTAATATGAACAAAAACAAACTTGAACTAAAACTAAATAAGCTCATTGTTAATATCAGCAATATAGAAATAAGTCGTATTCTCTGGTAATGGTACCAAAAACTTATTTGTCCCTTTATAGGCCGCAAGTGCACGGGTCGAACAAGTAATATAGTTAAGAGTAGGATATCGCTCCCACGAGGAATAAAGCTATTTCTAATACAAATTATTAACCAATAGCTTAGTTAATTCTATTCAATATTATTTAAAATTAGGAAAAGAGTACAATTGAATTAAAATACTTAAATGCAATAAATTAGGAATTAAAGTGAATGATTAGAATATGGGGAATCCTTTTTCACTTCATACTTCAATTGATAACATGAAATCCTTATAAGTAACATAAATGAAATGCTTAGGCTAACTTGAGAATCTAACTTAGTTAAAAGCCTATGTCTAGGGGTCAATCAATCATGTTTCAATTATCTAATTCACTATGTTTCCATGAGAACTAGTATAAAATCCGCTCATTAAGATCTATTCTTAACTAAATATCATGCATGGCTAAGAAGTATATTACTATCTCATTAGTGAATCAACTTATCCCGCAATTAGAATGAAATCGAACATGTATCAACCATATCTATGATCTCAAATCTAAATTCCTATGTCTATGTTCATTATATTTCAATAAATCACTTAAAAATTTGTCAAACAATTAAGAGGATTAAGATCTATATGATTGACCAAAACCAAACCATGTATATAAACTCAAATGATTACAAAATTATTCAATATCCATATGAGGATCCAAAGAAATCCCTACACACAGCTTAGTTAGCCATAAAACACGAAAATACAAGCATATTCATCATGTTCATGAAACAATAAGAGAGAAAGATGAAAAGAATGGAGGAAAGCTTAATAGATGTAGCCTTGTATGCTTGAATCATCCTCCATGTAGAAGTTGGCCTCTAACCTTGGCTTCTCTAGCCTTCTTTAGGTCTCAAACACCCAAACCTAGCAGTTGTGTTCTAAAAATGATAAAAAGCTCTTTCTGAAATCTGATAAAACAATATTTATATGTTTAGAAAACAGAGTCATGTCGCGGCATTAACAAGCCTACACTGTGGCGCGTATTCAATTTAGGTCACCACGTCGCGACGTGCAAACTTTGGGTCTCTCTGTATGAAGTAGGGGATGCACCACGCCGCGACATTGACATACCTGTGTCGCGGCGTGAGTGGATGAACTTCACACTTGGCTTTCTCTTCCAATGTTGGTCTAAATCTTTCAAGTTTCAAATTGATTGGAGCCCTTCCTGTAATAGAGAAATCACCAATTTAATACAAATTGCAAATGTACTTGATTTATCAAAGATTTGGAAATATTTCCTCAAAATCATAATAGAAGACATCAAGATTGAATTAAATGAATATAATGCTAAAGTCTTCTATTCATGCACAAAAACAAGGACTAAGAAATAAATATCACACATATATAGGACACAAATAACTACATGATGTGAAGTTATCATAAGCTAATAGACGACCATGGTCCAATAAGGAAACCAAGCTAAGTAAACTTCCATGGTCCAACAAAAAAACCAAGATCATTTCATTTCTATGGCTCAATAAAGAACCAAGCTCATTTAACTACCATGGCTCATTAAAGAACCAAGCTAATTTAATTGTCATGGCTCAACTAGGAACCAAGCTATTATTCTTCCATAGTTCATCAAAAGAAACTAAGCTTATGTTATCCATTGTTCATCAAAAGAACTAAGCTCACTTAACTAGTATCTAGTACATCACACATGATATAAAAAATGACATTGTTGCACTTAAGGTCCAAGATACATACCTAAGGTATTCCACTAGTCTTGGATGCTCAAAGGTCTACACTTTCACATATAGGCTAGGTAGTTATTCCTTTCATGAAGTACCCCGGAAAATGTCTTAACACACACTAAAAAGCATACATGAGGGATTCCAACAAGTAGAAAATTTCATTTCATCAAAATAAAAATCCTAATAAATTATGGAGTTGGCCCCTAGCCACTCACCCACTCCTAAGCGTGGACATAGCAGGGCATCACCCTATTTTCCTCAGCCTATGTCGCTTAGGTGCCTAGGTGCGCTGCTCGCAGCTTGTTGCTGGTCATTGGGTGCCAAGACACCAATGCACCAGAAAACCTGATTCCTATTCCTTTGATTCTCATATCAGTATATAGTCCTCAAATCATGGGTTCTAAGTGATTTTCAAACACAAATATGGTCTCTAATCATATACCAACCCTCAAGTAAACTCCCAACTCATCTAGCATGGATTTATGAACAAGATTCAATCATCAAAATACTCATTTCTCAACTTCTAACTCAAGTGTTCAAATGGGAGTTCCTAAGTTCATAGAAACAACCATGCATAGGTTAGGTCAAGAACAAACTAAACTCAACCATTGTAAGTAATAACTAACCAAGGAAAATCATATATACCTCTTAAATCCATTTTTCCCACCCTCACATACATACATCAACAAAGAAGGTGTAGGAAAGAATAGAGTTATGGGAACAAAGACCCCTACCTCAAGTGTTGTAGTTGATGATCAAACCTTGATCTTAGCCTTCTTGTTCCTCTTTGGTTCCTCTTCCTTTCCCTCTTCTTCTTCCTTATTTTCCTCTCATTTCTTTCTCTTTTCTCTATTTGATTTGTGTCTTCTGCTTGGAACGTGAGAGAATGAGTGAAATGAGAAAAAATTGACAAGAAAGTCAAATAAAGGATAGGAACCGTGAGTCATAAAGCAAAGTGAGATATTTTGCTGAAACTCTATACCTCTTAGGAACACTTTAATCTTACACAATCAAGTTTCCTAACTTTTATAGGTACTATAATAAATCTTAGGATTCATCTCAATCCTTGTCTCATCATTTCATAACTTTCCATACACTTAAAACTATCACTTAAGTTCTATTACTCTTCTTCAAGTTAAACTAAACCTAAGAAAATAAGCTAATAGACTTCAGATATCTGCCTTAACCTGTATTCATCTCCAAAAAATTCTTCATCCTTTACTTGATATCTTCACAAATTCTCATAATTTTTCAAGATATCTATCTATTTAATCTGGCTCTTAAACACTTACTCAGTATTATTAAAAATACTAAACTAACTCAGTTAATTCTCTAAAACTAACCACATCACAATCTATTTATTTGTGACTCAGAAATAAATTCTTCTCATTTATTTCCATCACCTATGCAAGTTATGCTACTCTCTGGACTATTAACAGTTATTTTTTACACTCAGTGTTATAGCAAAATAGTCTAACTAACTTAAAAAGGTTACCAAAGTTAACAGATAACTCATACACGAGTTACTGAACTTCTATAACTATAATTAAGTCTAACAGGTTAAGGAGGATGTTACATGTTCACCATTAATTTTTAGTGGGTTAAGATCATAATACACTTTAGATTAAATCAAAAGTAAATACACCATTACTTACTTACTTTAGAGACAAACTCACTTTAACGAAGCTTTTTTCCCTTTTTCCCAACTATAAGGCTTTCATTCCTCATTCTACGGGTATGTTGACACTTAGAAGAAACTAACGCTATGTTTGGATGATAGGTAAAGAGGAGAACAGAAAGGAAATAAGGGGAACAAAAATAATATTTTATGTTTGGGAGTTTTAAAATGCATAGGAACAGAACGGAACACATGGGGGATCATTCCCCTCCCTTTTCCCCTCAAATGCACAATTTGTTCCCCCCCAAAATTAAGGTGGAATGGGAGGAATACATGTTCCGTTCCGTTCCGTTAATGAATCTTCCAAACAACGAGGAGAGGAACTATGTTCCATTCCTTTCTTTTCCTTTTCGATTCATCCACATCTATTCTTCATTCCGTTAATGAAAAAACATCCAAACACAAGATAAAATTTATAAGTACTTCAATTTAGCTATTCATTTAATTTTTTGGTAAATTTAATATATATGAATGACGTTAGTAACAATTTGCGCAATTAACTTTAAAATAACTTTTTTACTTGTGAATAACTCGTGTATTATACGACTTTTAAAATTTAATTAGAATTTAAAAAATATATATTAAAAGAAAAAAATATTTAAAATTGAAAAAAATATATACATAATTGGATAAAAAGAATTTAAATTTGAAATTTAAAAAATGACACATGTTATTTGTTGGAGATATTACATAAGGAATTAAAGTCACTCTCAAATACATGTACTTCAATTTAATATATAATTATGGGTTATGGACATATTAAGAATATGTAGAGGAGTTTAATCTACACCATTTCTTATGCATAAATAGATTATCGAACCAAATCTTAATGTAAAAATTCATTTTGTTTAAAAATCATTTTTTCAGTGATTTTCACAATTAAAATAAAAATTAATGATGACAATAAAAACATTAAATCTTCACTATGTTTAAGGGTTTGGACCTATAAGTAGGACCATTCCAAACTGCTAAAATAACTTTGATATTTGCCCACTGTTCTGAAATGGATTCAGAGGGTACCTGAGATAGGTACGTATATGGTGGTTTCCTCCTTATGCAGCTGCAGCCGTAGCCAAGCGTATGAAGTCTAGGGGGGTGGGTACCTGCAATGAGACTCTAACGCTCAAGTCAGGCAATGCACCAGAAGTGTTTAGCAATGGAATAACATATATCTTATTAGGTTAACTTAGCCTGGTATATATGGAGAGCGTGACTGGAATCTTCATGCAATCTACGTAGGACGAAGGTACATTAGGATCGTGCCTTGGCAGAGGTTTCAGCCCACGATCGTTGAGGTCTGTCTCTGACTTTGTCGGGACTGTCCTACGATTGTTGAGGTCCATCTCTGACTTTGTTGGGACTGTCCCACGATCGTGGAGGTCCGTCTCTGATCTGTCAGGGTTGTTTCCTTGGTGGTCAATCCTTGTTTTAGGGGGATCCTCATAGGTCTGCCTATCGTTAGAGTCCGATGCCCTAGACTGAGGTTATAAGGCCTTGGCCGGGGTGTTTATGGAGGAGTCCAATGGTTCATACGTCGGGTTGATCCTTTCCGGATGGGACCCTGGACCACGGTCCAGAACACCCACCTTAATTTTTATACTATATCTTTACACTTTGCTTGTTTGAGAAAAAAAAAATAGAGTGAGACTGTGTTAGGATTTTTTATTATTATTATTATCTAAACAAAAAATTATGTAAGAATGATATAATAAAAATGATGAACAAGTATCATTAATGGTACTAAAATATGTATATAATCCATATAAAAGAACTAAGAATGTATTTTAATTAAGAATTTTAAGAAAGAAATATATTTGTTGAGGGGAATTAAAATGATTTAATATGAAATTTTTTTTTATACTAAACAGAAGAATTTTAAATTACTCAAAATTTTTATTGGGTGTTTTATTAAATGTAAATAAGAGAATTTCAAATTCTATCTCTTAGATTATGTTTGGATATTTAATAATTGATGGAATAAGATGTGATGAGATGAGATAGACTGAAATGAAATAAAAGTACAACTCCATTGTTTAGATATTTTATAATTAAATGAAGTAAAATTACCATTTTATTATTTAGAAAGTAAATAGAATGGTAAGAGTTATAACTTTATTTTTAGTAGGAAAAAAAGTTATCATTCCATTCTATCTCATACCTCCCAAATTAGGGGAAAAAATTAATGATTTTTGGTGGGATGAGATGGAATTCATCCCACTAATTTTATTATATTCCATCTTTTTTTAATATAACCAAACAATAAAATCTATTTCTATTCTATTTTATTCCCCTTAATTTCACTCAATCGATTCAAAATTAGTCTGAGGAATTTTTAAAGGTGGTTTCTACGGAACCCCTTGGTTATGGTACCCCTCGGTACCCTTCCAATAAAATAATAATTAAAATAAAGATTTAAAAATGACAGTATCAGAAGCAATTGAATCAATGAATAATAAGTTACAAAAAATATTAGAAGAAATAAATAAAAACTTATTACTATTAATAGAAAAAACTAATAGAATTGCGATTTATACTTGTGAAAGAATTAATAATGAAAAAACTGAGATAAATAATATCGAATAACACTTGATAAAATTAATAAAAAAAAGCAAGCAGGAGAACCTAACAATATTGCTAAAATCGAAGAAGTACTACAACAATTAGAAAATTTATTAGAAGAAGAGAAAAATAATACATGTTTAACCAAAAGAGAGTTAGAGGAAATACTCAAATACACGCCAAAAGAAATGGAAAAATTCGAAAACAAGTTAGAAATTTCAAAAATCTTAAAACATGTAACTTCATGGAGAAGATAAAACACGAATATACTGATTTAATAAGAAAATCAACAGATATTGAAGAAATTCAACAATTATTAGAACAATTAAAAATTATTGAAGATGAAAATAACCAAATACAAAAAACTAAACAGATTGAAAAAAATAATGAAAATGAAGAAGTAATACTAAATTATAACACTTCAGAAGAAGAATTAGATTTTGATGAAATCTTTATGGAAAAAGGAGAAACTAGTAATCCCAAACCAAAACGAAAATGGGAAGAATATTGGGGATATCCAAAAGAAACATGGGATAATTTGAACAAGAAGCTATGAATAATAAAAGGCTATGCTAAAAAACAAGGAAAATGGACTCTTGTCCCAGAAGAATATCAACCCCACTATGAAAAAATTAGAACAGGAATTAAACTATATATTGATTGTGCATCAAATAAAGAAGAAATACTTTTACAATGGACTAATGAAATAACCTTACTAATTGTAAGAGATGAGAAATTTAATGGACTAAATTTACTTGACGTAAAAAATTTAATTGTATACAAAACAGAAGGAAATGTACAAAAAATTTTAACAAGTATTAATGACGATACGTGGATTCAATATGCAAGAACTGTAAGTAATAATCAGGAATTTGTCCGTCTAATTATGGGACTAATCTACCAAGAATTCATAAGATAAAATATTTTTGAACATAGAAATGAAGTAAATAGATTTTTACATGAAAAAGCTAAAGCACATTTAAATAAGATACAACTGTGTAATAAGTGCGAAGTTGAAAAAATTATTTATGAATATCAAAAATATTACTATCAGTTAAACACTGAAAACAAGCTGATATATATAGATATATTTATAGATAAACTTCCTTATCCATTAAATACTAAGATAAGAACTATTTGGCAAATACAACTGAAAGAAACGACAAATACTCTTGGAGGAATTATCCAAATACTCTATAATGAATTAAGAGAACAATGTATTCAAAGGGAAACAATTAGACAATTAAATAGGGGGAGAAATGTTATCTGTTGTGATATACCAGAAATCGAAAATCTAGGCAATTACGAATATAATCGTAAAATAAAGAAAAAATATTATAAAAGAAAACCAGTACTTAGAAAAACATACCCCAAAAGAAAAGCCTATAAAAATACTCAGAGAAAATATTTTAGAAGGAAAAGAAATACTCCAAGAAAATATTGTCCGAAAGGAGAAAAAAGAAATGTGTTTGTTGGATATGTAATGTCGAAGGTCATTATGCTAATGACTGGCCACAAGAAAGAAAAAGAATTTAAAGAAAAATCAAAACTAATAAAACAAGTTTACAAAATATATAATCTCGAACTAGTAGAAGACATACTAAGTAATGCTAAAGAAAGCATATATGAATTTGAAGAAAATGAATTATCTTCAGAAGAAATAGAATCCGAATAGTACATATATTAAAATTAAAATTAAACAAAACAATAAAGAAACCGAAGCTTATATTGATACTAGAGCAAGTATTTGTTTAGCAACAAAAATATTATTTGAAAAATGAAAAAAATTAGATAAACCATTAAAAATACAAATTGCTGATGGATCTATCCATCCTTTATATTTAAAAGAAAAACGAATTACTTTAATAATCCAAAATAAATTATTTATTGTTCCTACAATATATCAACAAGAAACGGGCTTAGATATGATATTAGGAAATAATTTCTTAAGATTATATGCATCATTCTGCCAATACCTTGACTATCTCTCTTTACGAACACCATATATTAAAAATACGCAGATCCGTGAAAACATAAATATTCCTATAACACATTTTTCTACCTGTATATACTTTACTAAACAATCAGAGCTTAGCAAGCTGAAACGTGATGAAGTGGTTGCTATTATTTGTCAAAAAATTTGTCATGTCTTAATTAATTTAGAACTAGAAAGAAAAATTCTAACTCATATTGAAGAACTACTAGAAAAAACATGTAGTGAAAATCCTCTTGACCCAAAAATTAATAATAAAAATCCGGAACTAATAGAATTAAAATTAAAAGGTCATATGAAGGAAATAAAATGTAAACCTATGATTTACACAAAACAAGATAGAGATGAATTTGCAAAAGATATTAAAGAAATGGAAGAAAAATGATTAATTAGACCATCAAAAAGTAAATATTCTGCACTAGCATTTTATGTTGAAAATCATAATGAAATCAAAAGAGGAAAAAGACGAATGGTAATCAACTATAAGCAAATAAATGATGCAATGGAAGGTGATGCATATTATTTACCTCGAAAAGATTTAATTATTGAGCAAATAAGAAATATGTATTGGTATAGTACTTTTGATTGCAAATCAGGATTCTACCAATTACGAATTACTGAAGAATCTAAGGCATTAACTGTATTTAGTTGTCCTCAAGGGCAATTTGAATGGAACGTACTCCTTATGGGAATGAAACAATCACCAGGTATTTTCCAGCGAAGAATGGATTCAATATTAAAAGAATTTAGAGAATTTTGTCTTATTTATATTGATGACATATTAGTTTTCTCTAATAAGGATTTAGAAGATCATTTTATAAAAATAGAATTAGTACTAAAAAAATGTCTTCAACATGGAGTTGTTTTAAGCAAAAAGAAAGTTGTTTTATCTCAGAATAAAATTAATTATCTTGAACTAGAAATAGAAAGAGGTAAAATAATAATGCAAAAACATGTATTAGAAAAACTCCAAAAGTTTCCAACAAATCTAAAGGATAAAAAAGAATTACAGAAATTTTTAGGATTATTAACATATATTTCTAATGAAGGTTTTATCAAGAATCTTACAGCAGAAAAGCGGATACTTCAACAAAAACTCAAAAAGGACGCTCTCTGGTCTTGGACTGAGGATGATGAAGCAATACTTATAAAATTAAAATACTTATGTCAGGATCTTCCTGAATTTTATCATCCGCCTGATGATGATCTAATTATTATCGAAACCGACACATCAAATGAATGTTGGGGTGGTGTTTTGAAAGCAAAACCCCTAGGACAAAAGAAATAATTACTATGCAGATACATGTCTGAAACTTTTTCAGATAGCGAAATTAATTATCCAACTCATGAAAAAAAAACATTGGCACTTATTCGTATGTTGGAAAAACATCGAATCTATGTGCTAGACAGAGAATTTATTGTTCGAACTGACTCTACTTATGTTGCAAGGTTCAAAAATATTAATCATAAAGGCACTTATAAGCAAGGATGATTGATTAAATGGCAAATGAAATTAGCCGAATATAATTACTCAATTTCTCATATTAAAGGAGAAAAGAATGTTCTTACAGATATACTATCAAGAGAATGGAGTAACAAAACAACGTAGAACTACTCAACAGACAACTGGAATTGAAGAAAGCATTAAAAGAACAAAAATTAAAGAAATTGGAATGCATTGAAGCAGATATCAAAGTTCTAAACCTACAGCTCAAAGTAGAAAGATTTCTTGAAGAAGCATACCAGAAATTACAACAAGAAGAAAAGAAAATTAACAAGTGGTATGTAATCTTTAATGGCCCATTTCCAGGAATTTACGATGACTGGTATAAAGCAACCCCTCATTATCAAAAGATCTCCGGAATTCTACACAAATCATATTCATCAAAGGAAGAAGCCGAAAAAGCACTGAAGGATTATTAAGTAAAAGGGAAAGAAGTTTATCTTGGACCAAGAACTTTTTCTGAAGCAACAAAAAATCCACCTATACCACAATCTCCATATAAGATACTTGGAAAAATTCCATCCTCACTAGATAATTATCAAATAACTTCTAGAAAAGATCATGAATTACAAGTTCAATTCTCAGAAACACACTTCTGGGAAAAC
This sequence comes from Ormosia emarginata, assembly GCA_029884605.1. Taxonomy (NCBI): domain Eukaryota; kingdom Viridiplantae; phylum Streptophyta; class Magnoliopsida; order Fabales; family Fabaceae; genus Ormosia; species Ormosia emarginata. The sequence goes on along the minus strand of JAQQTP010000056.1, from coordinate 2,841,738 downwards.
TTTAAAAGATTAGTTAACTGGAGTGATAAGGAAAAAGATAACTGTTTTTATATGGTTGATCTCAAACTCTTTGGTATCAAAACAATTACCTCCCAGGAGCACTAGCAATTTTGGCATTCAATATGTTTCAGTTTGGATTTATTAATTGTCTTTACTTAAGCCTAAACCATGAAGAAATTAACCTGTTCCCAAATAATTTTAAAGAAGCAGTCTAACTATTCAAGAAAAATGTTGCAACAGATCGAAGTATTTTCCTAAAGTTCTACTCAGCCTACCCAGATTTCATGACTAAACAACTGGCTAAGCATTTAGTGTTTGTGGGGATAAGTAATAATAATTTTCCACTAAAAGATGAGCCTACAGGTATCGTCTATGAAGAAGATCAAATTACTGTAATACTAGCTAACCAGCTGGCAAGCATCTTTTCTCAATGTCAAAACATTGGTAAGGAATCATGTAGCAAAACACTATACAAAGGACCCCATACTTTGCTTTTAAGCAAAACGAGTGGAAAAACTATTCGAGAAAAAGACTTGAGCATTTTGACAAGTTTTGAATTACCCTTCTACGCACTATAAGGACCACAGGTGGAATATCGTCCAGCTGTCCTCAACAGCCTTTGCTCAATGATTAAGGCAAGTGGAAATCACGCATGCGAAAGATGTCAAGTAGAAAAGATGGTGGCCGACAAAGAAAAAGAAGAGGCATTATCAGATGAAGCAATAATCGAAGAGTGATGTAAGCCCTGACATCACGATGTAAATTATTTAGCCTCTGATGTAAGCACTTACGTAGGTAAGGATAATATTGTAAATAAACTTTAAGAGACTCTCTTGTATAAATAAGTCCTCTTATGCTGAGGCAAAGCAGATTGAATCATTTCAATTTCAAAAAACCTCAGACGATGAAGGTTGTGCTAGTCTCTAATGAGATTAGTCAGACACTTGAGAGTGTGTCTAGTTATCCTATACTTATAATTACTTATCAATAAATACTTCTTTTACTTAAAATTTCCCTCATCTATGTTATTCACTCTATACAAACCTATTCAATTACTTGCGGAAGCAATAGTGGACATTGAAGAACTTTTGAAGAAAACTAGAAGGAGTCAGTAGATTTTGCAGACTCAGAACAGGTATGATTATAAATCTTCTCTCTGATAATTATTGTTAATATCATGTATTAGGAATTGTAAATGGATCTATTATACTAATACTAATTGATACAGGTTCATGCTTAAGCTATGTAAGTAGTGATTTAATTAATAATGATGAAAATATTAAGCCACAAAAAGCAATCTTATTCAAGCAAAAAGAAAAGATTTTTGATGAAAAAACAATTATAGAATTTTGTTTCGACTCAGGAACTCTATTACAAATAACCGTATATGTAAATGGTGATGCTAATATTAAATTATTATTAGGAATAGATTTTCTTGAAGCAGTAAATCCATATGAAATACGATCATAAGAATTACTCATAATAATTAATAATGAGCAGATAAAAATCCCAAGAATAAAACTCAGTGAATATGAACTTAAAAAATATATAGAAAAACATATAACAAATATACTCTAAATGGGAATAGAAAAAGTAGAAGATATAGAACACTTTCGAATTACTGAAGAAGAAGAAGCTATTTAGAAGTATTTTAATAAATAAATCATTATTTAAGAAAATACAAAGAGAAGAATTAGACTTAACTAAAAATGCTAATATGCAAGGAAGAGAAAGATTAAGTGGAATAGTAAAACGCTTTAATCAGCGAGATAATATTATTTACTATGGAAAATTATGTAATGAAATGCCAATAGATATAGTAGAAATCCAAGGAAATACTAATATACAATTACTTAATAAAAAGAAGTTGATAGATTTGAAAAATAATATAAAATAAGATGAAGACAGAAGAAAAATTGGATATATACATATTAGAGCTGTACAAGTGTTAATAAAATCAACCTTCCAAGAAGAAATAAATTCTCCTATAGAACTTATCTTAAAAGATGACAGAATTATTGATCCGAAAGATAAAATATTAGGAGTAATAAAAGGTAATCTAGCCTATGGAAAACTAAAATTTGAAATTAGACCAAATATTGAAATACCATTAAATACTCAAAGATTAAATTAAACATTAACATTAGAACATAATTTTTTACCTAATGAGAACAAGAGACAAAATATTTTCGGTTACCTATTGTATTAGTTATGCACTAACAAATTCACATCATAGTATTACTTTTAAAAATAATAATAAAATAAACATTCCATACTTATTTACAAATATAGGAAAAATCTATTATCCTAAGAAAAATGAAATCACAGAAATTGATACAGTTATAAATACTCCTAACTATCTGGAATATAAGGAAGAACGAATACCTAAACCAATACAATTTACAGAATCAGAAAAAATAAAGTAAGATAATGAGATTAAAAGATTAGCAATACAAGTAAATACATTATCAAAATATATAAAAGAAAAGATATAAAGACAATGATAAAAATAAAAATAAAAATTTTACTAATTAGGGACGAAAAGACAATGATAAAAATAAAAATAAAAATTTTACTAATTAGGGACGAATTTGGTATCAGAGCAAGGAAAACATGAACAAAGACAAAAGAATTGCAGAACTGAAACAAATAAAATAGGATAAAGAATTAGATTTAGAACATACAACTTGGGTATTAAAAGAACTTGGTGACAGATTAAACTATACGGTAAAAACTAAAAGGTTAAATCAAGAAAAAAAAATAATGAAATAAAAAGAATAAGTCATCATATATTACGAATTGATCATATATTTCAAAAAAAAAAGCAAACAAAATTAAAAATTGATGAATTATTGCATAATTGAGAACACTCTGCAAGAGAGGGTTTGGTGCCCCCTCAATTACGCAGGGCACCATAGCAAACGTCATTTTTAAATCCCTTGTGTTGCGTCTTTTCTCTCCCGATCAACCCGATCTCAATGGAGTTTAGACTTTAAGTTCACACAGGCCTTGGAGGGAAGTGGGATGCCATTGTCATAGTCTATGCCTTCAGCCTTCACCAATGACGGATCGATGTTGGTGACAATGACGGCGACAGCAGTAGCGGCAGTGGCGGTGGCGGTAAGCATGCCAAAATATCAATGAGGTGCAGCTCACCTTCGTGTTCTCCTTCTTCTCTTATGACAAAGCGATGCTGCTGATTTCCACCGCCTGGTTCACCGAAAAATTGTTCAAGCTGTCATGAATGAAGCACGAGAGCCATTCGAGTTTCACTGCATTGTCATCAGCATAGTTCTCCCTTGTCTCTCTCTTGGCTAGAGATACAAGGGACCTCATGGTTTTGACAAATTTCTCATTAGTGGTTTCCTAGAATTCTATGATCAAGGGGTGATTTCCTTATGGTTCAGAAGCTGTTGGACAAAATGTCTGAGAGAAGTATTATTTCTTGGACCATGATTATAGATGCGTTTTTGCGGTTGGGAAAAGTTGAAATACCATATGCTTGTTTTGGGCAAGGGACGTGACAACTTGGAATGCAATGATTCGTGGGTATTGTAGTAATGGTAGATTTGAAGATGCTTCGAACTTGTTTCAGGAAATGCCTTCACATATATATACTTCATAAGAAAGTTGTAACAAAATTTCAATTCCAAAATAAATACCCAAACAAGGAATTTTCAATTGACGGAAATTAAATTGGTGTAATTCAAATTCCTTACATTTTAAATTTCCTAAGAGTGTGTTTGGAATGAATAAAAATAGGAAATGATTTGATTTGATTAATTTGAATTGATTTGATTTGATTTAGAAATCAAATTTTGTGTTTGGAACTTTAAAAAAAATATGATTTGAATTGATTTATAAATCAAATTTTGTGTTTGGAATTCATTAAAATAAGAATTGATTTTATTTTATTTTATTATTTTACATTTTAACCCTTATGAGAGGTGGTTAGAGGTAGTTATTAAGGGTAAAATAGTCTATTCATTTCAAATCAAATCAAATCCTAACAAATTCTATCAAAATTGATGGAATTTCTAAAACAAAAGGAATGAAATCCATGTGATTTTAAAAATCAAATCATTTCTTATTTTTTAACATTCCAAACACAAAATTTAATTAAATTTGATTTATAAATCAAATCATTTCTTATTTTATTACATTCCAAACACACTCTAAGTGTGTGTTTGGATAAAGTATTTTGAAATTCAAAGAATTTTAATTGCATCAATTCAATCCCTTTCATTTGTAAAATATTTTGTTTGGATAAAGTAATTAAATTCCTTTGAATTTCAAATTCTTTGTTTGGATAAAGCAATTCAATTGCCTTCATTTCTAAAATCTTTTTTTAAGATATCTTTGTAAAATTGGGATTTCAATACAAAATTTTACAAAACAAAATAAACATCATATAAAATTTTGTTTATTCGTAGTAAAAATAAAATAAAATAAATTTAAAAATTAAAAAATCAGATAAAATGAAAAGATTAATATACAATTTTTTTCATAAATAATCTATAAGTACAACTTATAGTATTCAGAGTGCAAACTTATACCTCATCAATAAAAATAAAATAATAATAAAACAACACAACTTAAGCTTACATTGAAAACAAATCAACTTTCAATGGGCATATGAACCCAACATTATGTACAAGCCTAACAAACATTCCAAATATATTAACCCAACATCATGTGCATATGTAATTGGAAAGCATCCTCTGTCACAATATCTGTACCACTAAAGTGAGTTGAGATTACATATGAATTTTTAGATTTGTTGTGATTTATAACTTCTCGTATCATCTTTCTTGTCCTCAATGTTGCTTTCTGTCATCTTTCTTTTTCCCTTTGTCTTGTCTCTTTCTTTGGATGAAATCATAATAGTTACAAAACCAGAAAATGCACAACCTGACCATAACCATAACATAATTATGAGGATCAGTTATACCTTACTATCTAAACAACCAATTTAAGATTGAGGTTTACATATAATTGAAGGGCGAGGTACAAAAACAACCTACGCTGATTATATACTACCAATATATTTATCTAATAAGATGATTTTGTGAATGATTTACACATATAACAAATTAACGTATACTCAGTTAACAGAGTGTTGCTCATGCTGTCTTCATAGGAATATATGTTACTATTTCTGGTTTTCTTTCACTAATCACTACTCACTAGTTTAGAAGGAAATATCATAACAATCTTAGCCATGTTGACCCCTTCTAGCTAGTTTATCATTTCAGTACTGAAATTATTGTTTCTATGTTCATTTCAAATGCTTTTGCTCTAGTTGTTTCTAGGATGGATAACTAATAATTTTATGACAAATTGTGTTTCTTGCTAGCTGAAAGTGAGGTGGCCACATTCTCATTCACATTTTTAATACTACCACCAGTGATGTTTTTTAACATGGATTAAGTCAGTAGTAGACTCATGGATTTCTCACAAGAAAAATACATATAAGAGTTTTTAATACATATAATACCTTCATCATTTTACCAGAGAGAGCTTACCAGAGAGATGATATAAATCAGGCAACACCCAAATGCAATAGTTGCCATACACAAAACCAAGAAAATGGTAAAGATATATTCACTCTCAATTCAATAAAATACATTACAACCTTAACCCACTAAATAATATAGATAAATACATACTACAGCAAGGTAAGTACCAACAAGAAGAAGATTTAGATTGCAATGTGAATATAGAGTCAAATAATGTACCAAAAAACACGAATATAGAGTCTATAGAATCTCAAATCTCAATTACAAACAATGTACCATAAAACACGGATATAGATTCAATTACATATAAAGTGATTGCAGAAGAACTTATTTGAATTTGTTTTGATTTCAAACCCAAAATTCGGCATTTTGAAAATTTCTGCACTTGGTTTCCTAACTAAGGTTTTCATTCTCTAAATTTTCTAAACATTTCTACATCCACAAATCGTTTCTTTACCTCATGTTCTCCAAAGTCTCAATCTTTATTGAACTTCACTTTTCGCATATGACTAAGATTCATTTCGAAGCAACAAATTAACAATGAACAACCAAGCAAACAATTTTGTCGCACCCTCCTTCTTTGGAAGCTGTCAACCCCACAACCCAACCCCGTGAGAACGAGCCACGAGGAGCCACCCCAACCCATTTTTCTCTCGGTCACACCCTCTAAACCCAAGGTGGTGAATCTCACTTCCCAAGTCACTTTCGGTTCAGGGGCCCCAAGCCCGGTTGCTTGCACAAGTTCAATATACACGTCGAGCTCATGCCCAATTGCATTCTCAGTCTCAGCTTGCACATGTTCATAAACAATTCAAACTCACCCTATTTGATATTGTCAAACACCAAGTGTGCATCCACAATCCAGTCACATGCTACATACAAACCTATTAGCTTTCTCTTTATTTTATATAAGTTGTCCTATTGTACACAATTTTTTTCATTCACTCAATTTCAGATTCTCATTTCCCACTCTCAACTCTCTCTCTGGCTCTTGGTTCTTGCCATATTTTTCAACATTTTCCATTAAATAAAAGCACTATTAGTATTTAGTACATTGAACGGTGCTTGGCCACTAACCAACGCTTTTATTTGAACAGCACCTATTTTTCTGCTATGGATGATATTGATAATAGAAACTAGCTAAAATGTTTTCACCTCAAGTTTTTTCTTTTTATTGTAGAAGTGCTTCACACACAACAGCAGCAACTATTTGCAACATTTTGCTACTTTTAAAGCCACATTCGCAAAAGGCATATTCACATTTGCATTTTCAAAAGTTACTTGTATAGTATTATAGGGGATTCCCCAACCAATAATCAGATAAACAAACCGATAGAAAAAAGGATCAATTGAAATAGAGTTCAAATAAGACCCAAAAAATAAAATAAAATAAAATAAAAACTGGGGTTCAGATTGCAGAATACGAACAGCCTATTCATTACTATATATAATTAGATCAGGAAGAACAACTTGATTGTGAACAGGATGATAAGGTACAAAAATGAAAGCTATGAGCTAACCTTCTAAAAATGGCAGTGGATCCAGACGTGGGTATCCTGTAGAAAAAAGATCAAACTCTCTAAAACCTTTCCTTTGAGTGCTTTAATAAACGTGAAACAGATTTGAATAGTCAACAAAATCAACATATTCAAAGGTGATGAAAGTGTGATTTGTGTACCTAATGTTCACACAACACCAAAGGGTCGGCTCTGGTTCTTGGGGATGACAATGGATGGCGGTGCCGTGGTGGTGGGTTGGGTTCGAGATGGGCGATGCGACGGTGAATCTGGGCGCAACGGTGGTGGCGTGCGCAAAGCGCATGCGACCGAGACGAGAGAGAAGGAGAGAACGGGACGAAGAGCGTGCGACCGAGTCAAGAGAGAAGGGAGAGAACGGAAGAGGAAGCATGCAAATGAGAGAATCGGAGGATTTCAGAAATTCCACCAAAAGAGAAGGAAATTAAAATTCTTTTTTTGTAACTAATAAAATACTCTCTTAAAATACTCAGAATTTTAAAATGACTTTGTAAAATATCCAAACAAGTTATTTTATCACAAATCATTTTAAATTCCTTATAAAAATACATTCATTCTTTAAAATACTCTATCCAAACATAGCCTTTTAAATTGCCTCATCCAAACACAACCAAAGGGAAAATAACCAATACTGCAACGCAAAATAGCAAACTTCTACGCCCGTCCTTTGTTATTCAATACAAACTCAAACATCGAAATCAGATAGTTCACTTTCTCTAGCGCAACACATTGTTGCATCGTCTACATATAGCTCCCCTCAATCAAAGCATAGTCCTGCATGAAATAAAGTAGTAAAGAGACGCATCACATCCTTATTCAGAACGAGCCCAATTTCAACGCCACCACTCCCATCCTTGCTCTCTGCAATTCCAATTGTTAAAGTTCTATCCACCGAAGTTATCTCCACCTTGGCAGGCCTTCCCCAACCAAAGTCAGTCCCATAAACACCAAATCGAGTTGATCCTGCTACTCCTAGGCCTTGAATTCCCTCACTTGACATAGACATAAATCTAGGAATCACTGCCTCGGCTCCTTCAAGAACTCCCTTATCTAACATTTTTGTTTTACTATGAATATTCTTAGCAACAATTACGACCCCATCTTCCTTTGTAAAGTCCCCAGGATTTGTTTCCACTATATGAGAACATACACAGTTGCCAAAGTAGTTCTCAGGTATTGGAGGCTCTAACCTCGCCCTGCAATCCACCGTGAATGCAAAAGCAAATTTCTGTCTGTCCCTTTCAACTCCTTGGATGGCTTTAGCAATACAGACGAGCACATGAGCACAGGTAAGAACAAAGGTTGATAGAGTAGGTGGCTTTGAAGAAGGGATTGATTCTTCTCCATCCACCATATCCCACATGGATAACACCCTTTTCTTTATCTTCTCCAAATCTCCACGAGTGAGCTCGAATATGGCACGAGCTGAGTGCTCCAGTTTTGGTTGGAATGGTAGAATCTTCAAGCTTCGCTCCTTGCTGGTATCAGTAGGGTGAGGGTCCAATCTAGATGAGATTTCCGTCCAATTATTTGTAAACAAAATGTCAAGTCCTCTTGGATCTATGATGACTTCCCTGTCGAAGAAAGGTTCTAACTCTGGCATCAGAGATGACGATTCTTCACCGATTTGACATAGGGAAGCCCAGGCCTTGATGAACATAGTTGATGATTTCCCATCAAGAACAGCATGGTGGGTGCTGATGCCGATGCTAAACCCACTCTTTGGAAACAGAGTTATCTGCAGGGAAATAACTGAAGCGAGAGAGTCTGATGAATCCAAATGGGGTATGAATGCACGAGACTCCACTGCTTCATGAGGGGAATTGTCTAAGATATGATTGAAGTCCGCATCAGACTCTGCTATGACCAGGGAGACACCATCGCCAGGTTTGTATTGGATGATGGGTTTCTGTGAATTGGAAGGCCAAACGATGTTTCCAGCAAGAGGGAGGAAGCTTTGGAGGGTGAGAGAGAGTGAGGTTTTGAGTTTGGGAACCACTTTGTCAAAGAAAAAAGATGGGTCAGAGTGTGGAATAGGAAGGGAGTAGAAGAAGATGCGCTCAACTGGATGGAACCTGAGCCAAAACAGGTCGAAGAATGTCAGAGGAAGAGACAACTGGTTTGAAGATGGCGGAACAACTTGACATTGCTCATGGATTTTCAGCGAGTCGTCAGGATTCGCCATGTGAGACACATGGATCTTATCTGCATATTGTGTTGTGAACTGTTACTAGAGTCTTATAGGAGATATTCTTGTGTACGTATGCACCGGCGTCACATTTTTTTTATGTGTAAATATAATAACGTGGCGTATTTTATTTACACAAGAATATATCGTCTTATAATTTTAATAAAAAATATTATTCTTACACCGATACTCATATTAGATAAAGTAAATTTTTCTCTCTATTTTTTCTATAAAAGAAAAATATAGAATATAAGGGTAGAAAAATATGTATCTGTATACAGTGAACCACCTTGATTCAAATAATTACATTAATGTTAATTTTCTATAACGTTGCAACTCATTCAATTCATATACAAGGGGTTGTGCAACATTGGTATTACTGAATAAAGAATGAGAGAGAAAACGAAAGAAAAATGGACAGTAGTGATAAAAGTTATATAATTTATATGAAAAACTTTTTATGTATAACTAATATTTTGAATTTGAATATTTTTCCATCTTCATGAACCAATTTTTTTTCCCTTAATTACACATCTCTCTTAACTAATAATATTTTTTCATGTTTAAGATTATTTTTTCTCTAATTAACTATTAACAAATCAGCAAAAGAATTTTTTTAATTGGCAATATCTTTTCTCTTATTATTATTTTTTTTTTAATTTACCAACATTTAGGGATAGAAGATTTGAATCGCAAACTACGTACAAAGGATTTGAATTCAGCTTGTCAAAAGAAAAAGGACTTGAATTCAGACGAAAAAAAAAAAAAGAATGCTAACTGTGCACAAATGAGAATAGGATGAAATAGGTTAAAATAACAATAATTTCCAATTCATAATTGTGAAGTTTTTTTAAGTAATTCAATTATTTGGAAAATGAATTAAATGTACAATTAATTAAATTTAAGTTACTTTAAATGCCACAGATATATTTATAAAATAATTAAAGTTAAATTTTTAATAACTTGATAAAAAAATTGTTGTTGCTAAACAATTTAATGAGATAAAAATTAAATTTAATTGCATACAATTTTTTTGGATACAATTGCATACAAATTTAATGTGTAACAATGGAGACTGTTTTATTTGTGAACAAAATTTAAAAGTGTGAACAAACTTAATCAAGACAATAATTGTCATTTTGTAATAATTAAAGAGAGTAATGATCTCCATGCGTTGCAACCTACGATGCATTAGTTTGCAACTCATCAAGTTAGAAATAATCTTGATTTTTTCACCATATTTTTTCTTGTACCATTTTTTACACCATTATCACATACTATTGATTATAACATTTATATATAAATATTTTTTTCACTTAATCATAATCATTTATATGTTATATAAAAAGTAGTATAAAAAAAAAGTGATATGAGATAGACATTTTTCCACCTAAAAAACATGTAATACTTCAATAAAAGAGAAAAGTTTTTGTGTTTGATCAAAATAATATTGTTTGTCAAATAAATTTCCAAATAACTAATCGAAGGAGTTCGACTAATGCAGCAAATTTTTAATTCCCAATAAATCAAATGAAAAATTAAGAAAGAGATTTTGTTCTTCAATTATAAGTTCTTAAGATGATTAAAGAAAACTCCAAAATAAAAAATAGCTTGAATAACTCCTTCTTTCTTGATTAACAGTAGCAACTGTATGAAAACAAATGAAAAGACAATTGAAATAGTAAATGCATAAATATATAAAGCACTGAAATGAACAAAATATTGCAAGTCAAGAACATAAAAGTAAGAGAAGTAGGTAGAGAATTCTGGCAAAATTGATATGTTGATATGTTGTTTGATAGTTAATCTCATGTTTACAATTAAATCATCAACACTATTTATACACATCCACTACTAGAAATTTCTGATTTAGAGACAGAATTTAGAGATGGAAAAAATTTTGTCTCTATTAGAGACGGAAACAGAGACGGAATTGACAAATTAGAGAGGAAAAATAAAATTTAAAATTTAGAGACGGAATTTAGAGACGGAAATGATCCGTCTCAAAATCTTCCGTCTCTATTTGGTCAATTTAAAGTCAAATATACTTAGAGACAAAATTTAAAGACAAAATTTATCCGTCTCAGATTTTTTCGCCTCTAATTCCGTCTCTATTTGGTCAATGTAATATTTTAAAAAGTCAAATATGTGTAGAGACGGAATTTAGAGACGGAATTTATCCATCTCTAAATTTTCTGTCTCTAATTCAGTCTCTATTTAATTAAATAATTATTTTAAAAAATTAAAATATATTAGAGACGGAATGATGTTTCTGTCTCTAATATTTTTATCCAAATCCATAATTCTAACTCAGATCTCTCATCTCTCATTTCTACCTAAATCTCTGTATCAATCTCTCAGCCCACAGACCCCTCCATCTCCATCTCCATCTCCATCTCTCATCTCCATCTCTCAACAACAACAACGTGCAACGGCATCGAAACAGAGAGTTTCTAGGGTTAGCAGAAACTTGTGTTGATGCCCATGGCTTTATTCGTCTGCGTCATCAATGACGAAGCTGCCGCACCGGTCTTCCATTTTTTTCGGTGACATAGCTGTTGCGAGTCACGATGTTCTATTCGGAATCGGTCTTCCATTCGCACGCCATCGCTGCTGGTCCGTGGTCCACCAGAGCTCACCACGATGAAAATAATGAGCGACTCGGACGCTGCTGCTGTGATATGGAAAGAAATTGAGGTTTCAGAGAGGTAATATTTCTTTGGTCTTTGTCTTTAGTATTTTGGTTTTTGAAATTCGACGAGTTAGGAACTGAAGGATTCAATTTGAAAGCAAGTTTATTAGGATTAGGATTAGGATATGATGAAAAGTTCTATTTACGATGTGAGTGATGATTCATCTATGTATTGCCCCTTACAGCTATCTTGGTTGCTCCATGTGCGAAGAAGCAGCATCATTAGCATCATTAGCTAATGCTACAGGCATTGCGACTCAAGATATGCTGGAATCAGCTGCTATGGTGTTGGTTCAGTCATTCAAGCAACTTAGCAAGTAACTTGTTCTTTCACATTAATTAATATTTAATATTTAATTTTAAAATATAATCAATCACGAAAGAATGTGTTTCCTACTGCAGGACACCAGAAATTCTGAATCAACTCAGACTATATTTCATTTCAGTAAAAGCTATTCCTGCTCAAGTTCTTCTTATTGGGTATGCTTACCTTCACTCTCATCTGATTGCATCTGGTTATCTTCATTTCTTTAACATCTTCCAATTAATAACAATTTAACATGCTCATATGATATGACTCTGGGATTTGTATCCTTGCTATAGTGTTTGACAAGGGTAATTCTCTTTTTATATTATCCATATAACTATGTCTGTGAACATGGCATTGGAAAGTCATAATATATGTGGAGATGGAGAGTCATGTTCATATACAAAAGTCATTTTATAGTTTCTTTTTTTTCTCTTTGCTCATTTTTTGCATGCTGGTACAGTTTGATGTGTTCATATATCTCTTTGTATGCATTATATTACACTTACCTAAGAATATGAGTTACATTTCTTGATATGTTTAGGAAGTATTTGCACTTCTAATGAGTAAATATCAATGACTCCCAAACCACATTTGTGATGTGCTGATTGTAGTTTTTGTTTGGGCCTTGGGTATGTAAGTTGTTGTGATAGTGATAAATCAATTTGGGAACTAAGGATGAGATTGATGCAAAGTTTGCTGGATGAGTGCCTATCATTGGTCTTCTTGATGAATTAGACAAATAAGTAATGCTGGTTGATCTTGATTTGAACAAGAAACATGAAGCTTTGATTGTCCTCTATTTAAAAAGAGCACATTTAGGGACTTTCTCATTTTTTGAGGGGAGGGTAATGATTAGCAAAGAAAGAAAGGACTTTCAATTTCATTGGAATTTCAAGAAATCTTGAAAAATATATACCATTCTCTTGTAGTGTTAAAATTAACTAAAATTTAATTGTTGGATATATTCCTTTCAATTTTATGGTACTCCACAGTTATACTACTTTGAAAAGTATTCATTATACTAATACGTTCAAATAATTTTACGAATGCATGCTTTTTTGGTTATTTAAGTTGAAAAAGTATTATTGACAATTCTCATATATAAAAATAATTCCTATTAAGATTGTCTTAAGCCAATAATTAAAATATATAAGAATATCTTAATTAAAATTCACAAGGCACTATGATACTCATTACTAAAAAGAACAGACCAGAAGCATGTTATTCTTCTATGAACTACATTAATGGAATGGAAGATTTTTGATGGACTCAACTTTGATATGAAATTTTGAAAAGCTTCAATTAGAATTGTTTATGTTTACTTTGTTACAATTATTTCTTTTTGTTAATTACGTTACTTTCAAGAAAAAAACATAGAGTTGCAAGTTGACGCAATGGATCAGATATCTAATCTACCAAGTACCAACAACCATACTTCATGATATTCTGTCAAGGCTTCCCAACAAAGATGCTACAAGGACCAGTATCTTGTCCAAGGCAAGGAAAGAGCCATTGTCCACGTTTCCCATCTTGGTTTTTGATGAATCTAGACATAAAGGTTTGTTGTTTCGTGAATACCAAGAAAATGTTTGTTGTTTCGTGAATACCAAGAAAATGCCAAGCCACTGGAATATTTTGCTAGGCAAACACAAAAGTTCCTCGTTTCTGTTTAGGTCTAAGTTGTAATAAATTTGGGATATCCTCTTGATTGTTTCTGTACGAGTCAAGACAAATGTGATAGATTGGAACCTACAGAGTCAGTTTATTGGTTTTCATTAAAAGTTTGAAAACACTAGATACTGGGCAATGTGCGTTTTTCATTTTTCTTACTAACCTATATTTATTCACAGATCTCTAGTGATGAGGTTCAAGGTTCTCCTAATACTAAAAAATGGTATACTGAGCTTTCATCCAAACTCCAGTTTCTTGTGTTACGAATTTGATTGACAAAAAAGAATCATCCAAGAATTAGCTATTTAGCTTTACCTATTTTTTGTTTAAAGTAGTTAATTAAAAACTTTTGATGATTTTTGTTGTGCTAGTATGGTTTGCTTTTAAGTTTATTTCTCAATTTCAATTAAATTCAAATGAAGATATTTGTGATCCAAACTTGAGCTATGCCAGAGGCAGAAGTACCATGTAGACCTCCAAGTCTTCAGTATCATCTTTAGATGACAAGTTATATCGTCTTGAGCTAGCTTATAAGTTATACTAACAGATAAGTCCACTAGTATTTTTTAAATTTATGATCAATTAAGGTGCTTATTAGCATATATCTGGCTTGAAACTTCAGTTTCAATATCTTACTAAATGGATTAAGTAGTTGTGTATTAGCATATCTGGAAGAATTTGATTTTGGTTGCAGAGTTGAATATTTATTTATTTTATAATGACATATTTAAATTGCTTATTGATAAATTAGAACGGAAGCCATTAAGCTAGTATTATGTTGTTTGAGATCTTGAATATTCTGCTACTCAACATATATGGTTGAATTTCAAAATAGCTTCATAGGCTGGTAGGATGCTGCAGTTAGTTTAAGCAAACGAACTTGTATTTCCATTGTATTGTAGAGCTACTGTAGCAGATCAATGTTTGAGTAACTGAGGTAATAGGCACAAGTCTATCCATTTATTGCCTTCGTTATGCATCATTTTTTACCTGCAGAATGCTTAATTCCATAGCATAAAACCATTATGTAGCTTATGTTCATTTCATCTTTTCAAGCTAATTCTTGTTAATCCATTACAATTCTTGGCTTGTTGGAATGCCTCTGATTTGTAGTATTGTGTGCAAACAGTTTTTAACTGTGTTGTAATATCTGATATGTCTCCTGCTAAGTAATTTGTTAGTTTTAGCTAGAACCAAGATGAAATTGCTTAATCAAATACACCATTAATTATTTGATGTGTTTCTATCTGGCTTAATTGTGTATGTATTATAATAAAAATATGTATATCATTGCAAATGTACAGATGTAAGTAATTATTAGACCTGTACTAAGATTATCACTCCTGTTTTATATGCAGTTATTGGTCATGTATCTGTTGTTCCTAGCTCTTATTGAAGATTATCATCAGGTACAATAAATCTTTGCATTTTCAGAGCTGGTTTTATTGTTGAAAAATCCTGTAAAATCTGGCTAAGTGAGAGGTGCTGAACGATTGCAACTACCAACTCTTTCACCTTTGCTTTTAAGAGCTATAATCATGAGTGTGTTTTTCAAGTGGGAGAATCTCAATCTTAGCTCTGCTTCAAAACTTTAATTTCACTTAACAATAACAATGATTACTTCATTTCATCCTCATTATAAAATTAATGTTACCTAATTGTATTTTTTCTAAAAAAATTGATAAATTAATGTTCGAGTTCAACTGTTTTGTCTAATTTTTTTCTTCTATTTCTTCTTTGTCTACTTAATCAATTAAGGTGCTTATTAGCTACAAATCTCTTTCCTCATTTTCCTTTGTATCATGCCAAATATATGATTCTCAAGAGTCTGAATTGAAGCTAAATGACATTTTTGAGTTTGTGGGTATCCTTACATCTGATCTAGAGCTTCAAGAGGAAAATGAAGACAATGATTTCTTGGGAACATATATATATTTGATATAACTATGCCACTAGGGTATAATGATGGTTGACAACTAACACTATGTGAGATTGTTTTAACAAAAGGAAGAAAGAGAAGTTACAGAATTTTTCCATATGTTACTTTATGACTTATTTTTCCATCTGTTATTGAATAAATGGTTCTAAAATTATATGTCAAAACATATCAACAATTGTTTATTACTTTCTAATGTAGTTCTAATACAGGTCATTTCCAATGCTTTACGTGGGCAGGAATCAGAGAATTTCCAAGAAGTCATAAGAGTGCTTGATATCATATAGAGGCAACATGCTGTTAAGCAGTTCATAAACTATTATTTCTTTTTGTTCCTCTATTTTTGTTTTACTTTGAGTTGTATTACTTGTAATTGTATAAGTTAGAGAGAAGTTTACTTGCAAAATGTAATAACAACTAATGGTATGCATAAAATATTGTATCTACTTCATATACTTTCAACTATTTTAATATATTTTATAGTTACTTGGATAATTATAATGATTGATGATTCATTGTAATTTTTGATAAATTTTGATTTTGGATAATTATATGCATAGGAAAATATAATTTTTTTAAATAAAATGAAGGCGTCTAGTTGTGGCAAATCACAACTAGATGCTTATTTTTTTAATATTTTTTTAAAAATTAGAGACGGATTTAGGGACAGAAAAATTAGAGATGGAACAATGTCGTCTCTAATTTTAGAGACGGAACAATGTCGTCTCTAATTTAATCATTATTATATTTTAAAGACAATATTCATTTTTAATTAGAGACGGAATTTTTTTAGTTAGAGACGGACATTTTTCATCTCTAAATTAGAGACGGAACTCATTTTCCATCTCTAAATATTTAGAGACGCCAATTTTAGAGACGGAGCAATTTTCGTCTCTAATTCCGTCTCTAAATATTTAGAGACGGAAATTTATACATTTAGAGACGGAATCTGTTCCGTCTCTAAATCCGAAAATTCTAGTAGTGATCAAAATTGTAACGTTAGTGGCATCATACACTGGTTGCCACATTTTGTTTGTGCTCCTATATTCATGCTAAGTAGCTAACAACATAATACCCCACTAACTAACCCTCACCTGCTTACATCAAATTAGGTCCAAATACAATGCACCAATTAGCCGAGGGATTAACCTTCATCCTACAAATTCAGACCACTAACACTCTAGTTTCTCTGCATGAGAATCTTAGTATAATTGCTCCCAAAAGTGCCAACATATCTTTAAATCCACTTAGAAAAATGGTTCTTATTTTTAAGGAAACAACGTTGACTTAGTCAGCATCCCTCCTATAGGAAATACTCAACTTCAAGCTTTCAAACAAATTCTAGGGCTAGCAAAATGTCTTGTTTCAGCCGATCATATTGGCCTAGATTTGGCCCAAAACATCACCTTCATTTTTATTGGCAGCTTGTGAAGTCTTTTCCTTTTTAGCTGGAGTGCTTCTATGCCTTGGCTGGCGATACAACATCTTGATTCGACGATTGTAAGCTATAACCAATGCAGTAATCAATTGCCACACAAATTTTGTTAATCATCTTCCTATTTGTCTCCCCATATTTTTAACAGAAACCTTAATGCCATGTCTTCACCCTCAAATTCTCAAAACGTCAACCTTTCTCTTAGTGCCGAAGATGATGACTTTGTATCAGATATCGCTATCTCTAAGTCCAGTGACTATCCTCCATAAGTCTTGGCTTCCAAAGCTTCCAGCTTGATCCCTTTTGTTCTTAGCCAAAACACCTTCGTTCTTAGCCTATTTCAAATGACCCAGGTAAAAGAAAGATGATCATTGATCATTTCTTCTACCTTGAGGAATTCACACTTCCAATAACATGTGAATGGTTCAATCTTGAGAAATATCCAGCTGGATTCATGGCTTGGCTAAAGACCTTCACTTTCCCTCAATACGTCGACTAACTATAGTGAGTGGAAAAGGAAAAGGAAACTGATTAGAAGAAATGGGGAATTTATGATATGATCATGCTTTCATAGTATGACATCCCTATAGACATTAATCTCATTTTTGGCTTCCTTGGATTCTAGTCAACAGTTATCAATGGGTTCTTTTTCCCTTTTGCTTTTATGAGCCCAACACTTCTGGATGTCTCAGCAATTCTAGGGCTTCTAGTCAATGGTGACAAAGTCCTTACCTTACACAACATCTTCGATAGCAATTTGGGAATCAAATTTTCTAAGAAAAGTTCATCTTACACCTTCTTCCTGGTCAGCAATCGAAATGATAGAAAACTAATGAAGGATGAGGAACATGAAGATTTCTTATTGTATTGGCTGTGTAAGTACTTTATCTGGACCAATTCAGTTGTTATTGTGTTTAAGTGGAATTTTGGTCGAAAAGTCAAAAGAAATTCCAACAAACAAATAGTTATTTATCAAACGAAAATGAGCTCAGAGTTATGTGGTAATCTCGTAGGCTTTGAAATTTAACTTGAAATAAACAACAAGAATTTGTAAAAGAAAAGTTTAGAAAAACAAGTTTTAAAGAATTAAAATAAAATAAAGAGACTGAAGCAGAAAATTAAAGTGCAGAAAGTTTAAGAAAAGCAGTAAAAGAAAGCATTGTAAATAAAGTAACGAAATGTAAATAAATTTAAAGAACAAGACTAAAAAGTAAAGGAAATTAAAAGAACATTTGCATTAATTCAAATGACTGAAAATAAAAAGGGAAGGCATACTTAGATCAAAATTTGTTAATCTACTCGGGTGAGATTTTAGGATTATGTATAAGCAAATAACCTCCTTTTTTTACATTGTGAATGCTAATATTTATAGAAAAATTACAAAAATAATTGACATCCTAAGATTCTGACACATACATGACAGTTATGCCACTAAAAACTTCCCTAATTTCCCGACAGAACCAATTTCTAACCATTTTGTCATTCTTCATCGGTTCAATCTCTTGGAAATGCAACTCTTCTCTCGGATTAAACTACTTGTACAACATCAATATTTAATGACTGCATTGAGTCTTCCAATTATTTGGCACTTCCATCGGCTCAACACTTAGAAGATTTTTCCAACATCATTCTAGTCGTCGAAATAGCCAAAACTTCATTATCATCATCATCCAATTTTTTCTTTTATTTTCACTCCAAACATATGCCACCCAAAATTTTTCTTTCGACACTGACAGGAGGAAGATAAATTTTAATTCAATTTCGACCATAACCTTTTTTTAAAAATGGATAATACTTTTTTTTAAAAATCTAGTAAAATCCTTCTGTAAATATCAGGATAGTCGTTCCTAATAAATAGGGATCATAATTACCTTTTTTTTCGTAGAAAACAGATTTTCAAATTCACACGTCTTTTCACTGTTCATTATCTTTCACCTTTCTTACTGTTCACCACCTTCAACCTTTCTTCTGCATATTCTCTGCAAATTTCTACCTTCTTCCATGGCTTCCAACTGTCAATCTCCTAGCGCATCAACAGTAGATTTAGGAAATCACGCCATTGTTCAAGACCCAACTCTGCAGAAATCTGAGCTTTGGCACCTCTCAAAGGTAATTCTTCCCATTAACGATTCTTCACTTTCTTTAGATCCTCCAGTTGCTTTCTTGGGCCCAGTTTTGCCCAAGGAATTTATTACTGATGAAATACACTCCTTGTACCCTTGTAAAAATTCTCAAGAAGCTATCTTGGCTTCCCTTCCTTCCATCCCTATCAGCTATTTCGATAAATCCGAAAGGCTCTTCAGAACTCCCCCTACCCATATTAATGGGTATCTTGAATGACTTGATAAAGTTCAAGCTTCTAAAGAAAGTTTATGGAGGGACATAGGCATTTTTTATTGTATCCAACTTTCTCGTTATCCTATAAAAATGGATTCTTGTATGTTGGGTGTTTCATTTTTCTTCTGGAACAAAACCACCAATTCCTTCCAGTTCCCCTATGATATGATGGGTCCTATGCTTTTTGACGTGGCTGCCATAACAAGTCTTCGATCAGATGGGAAAATTATCACACATGTCCTTTAACCTTCAAATACTATTGATGTCTACTTGAAAGCTCCAACTTCTTTTTTAGGCTTCATCAATTTCTACCTTCCTGAAGCTGGTCCTGTAACCGATGAAGAACACATAGCTTTCCTTCTTCTTTGGCTATTAGCTTATGTTGTAGGGTCTAGATCGGTCCAGGTATCCAAATTTTTCTTTCAGCTTGCTAACCTCCTTCATGAAGGTTGACAATTAGCTCTTAGCTAATTTCTCCTTGCCAACCTCTACCTGAGCATAGGTGAAATTGTCCAAAGCATTAGATCTCAAGTAAAGAAAACCAATTCTGGTGGCCTAATGTGGCTACTCCAGCTTTGGTTAAATGCCATATTAGGAGATTATTTGGTCGACACTTCTCCCCCGATAATTTCTCTTGCTACTTATGGCATAAAGTTTTTCCATATAAAACATGAGAAAATCCATAAACAAAACTTGGAAAATTTCATGCACTTCTTCAGTATTTTTCATTTCATCTCCTTCAGCACTGAAGACATATATTTTGCTCCTTTTGCCGACTGTTCCTTAGGTCCGAAATGGTTTACCCAACTAATTCTTTTTAATGACCCTTCCACTCAAACCGACAATATTTCCATTTGGTCCAACTTTCTTTGTCGACAAATCTTGGTTGCTGGTCTTCCTGGTTCGACAGAAAAATCCCTAAAATTATGTCTACCAAATATGGTAACTCGATAGCTAGGATTTTGTTAAGTCATTCCAGCACCATTTTCCCATAAAGCCAAGGAACATCTCATCAATGGCCATTTACAAAACATGTTGGATCTTGTACGAGTGTCCTCAAGGAATGAGAGGCATAAATAATATTTCAAGATTTCTGCATTTACTCCTTATAGGGGAGTCTCCAAAGACTTTGTCGAATGGTGGACTAAATACTATAGTCCCTACCACATCGATATTGAAACCTGTCGAAGCCGCATCACTGAAACTTTGGTTCCTGTGCAGGGTCAGGATCCTTCGACAAAGACCAAAGGTAAGCATATTCAAGACATCAAAGCTTTTAAAAAATACTACAAAATTAAATGGGACTTCAGGTTTCCTAGCTTAATTGTTCGACACTATGAGGAAGTCATTGCCAAACTGAAACAAGCACATAAGGAAAAATGCTCCACTAACTTTCTTTCAGTTTCCATAAAAAAACCCTTTAGCACGGCTTGAACCTTTTCAAATTCCTTTTCCAAAACCAGTGCTTCTTCCTTGTGCTCGTTTTGGTTTGGCCGACGAATTCCCAGGTAAACCTACAAGGGCTGGTAATTTTCCTACTTTAGATAGGATTTATTCTGTGAGTAATATCTTTCTTACAAGAACTCCAGAAGTCAAATTTACTCGTCGGTTTGCCTTTCGTACGAACAATTTGCCAGGAATACCTAAGTCATCACAAAAATACATGAAGGTATATTTTATGTTTATATTCTGATATTTTGATTCTTTGTCCCATCTACTAAATATATTTTCTTTCTTACAGCACTCCTATTGAAAAGACCCTTGGAGTACAAGCAGCCTCAAGAAGATGATGAGGAGGAAGAAGAGGAAGCCATTTCCTCAAAAAAGAAGAAAAGCAAAAAGACTCAGAATCCTCCCATTCCTAAGGCTCCAAAGGCCAAATTGATTGCACCAGTTCCTACAAAAAATTCCTCAAAACATGGTGCTGCTGCAAAACCTCCAAAACCAAAAACCCTAAGGTATACAACTTTTCGACCAATCCTTAAAACTTGGTTTCTAAATTTGCTCAAGTTTAATTTGATGTCGAATACAGATTGGTGAATCTACCCCTATCACTTCTGTTGCACTTGTCGAGTCTTCAAACACATCTCCTGAACATCCTCTAAAGGTATACCTTGTACTAATATATATATATATATATATATATATATATATATATTTATCACTTGGTTAAATCTCATCTTAGCTTTATCTTTGCGAAGAAAAAGAAGAAGATTCAATCTACAAGTTCGACTTTGAAGCCTACTGTCGAATTAGAGACAGAAACCATCTCTCTTTCATCTGAGGTAATATTTTAATTGACATACTTCTTTCTCTCAAATCTCAACTCTTATCATTCAGCCAATATCTATTCTTATCAAATTCAGGATCCGGGGGCTGAACAATCCGCTGATCATCCTCTAGAACCTGTTGTCGAACCAGGAGTTGAAGAACCAATTCGACAATCTCTCGAGGTAATGTACCTTACCAAACTCAACTATTTTCAAAATGTTATTTATTCTGAAATCTCTTCTATTTATCACCAGGATTCAACAAACTTGGCTATATCTAATAGCCCACAAAGGCTAGGAACCAAGAATCCTCCAAAATCTCACACTTCTCTGGCCCTTGCAACACCTGTTGTTTCTTCACCACTTCCGACAGAAACTCAGACTGTCGAAGCTTTAGAAAAAAACCCCAATCCGCCCAGGCATTGAGAGTTCTTCTCACTCAGACAAAGCCAATCCTGTCCAAATCCTCTCAGAAGAATTCAACATGGATACTCTGATGGCAGAATTTGCCCTAATTGATCCACCTCCATCTCCTTCAACCAGCTTAATTGTTTTTGTGCCAGAAGATACTGAAGACATGGAGGCAGATTTGGACGAATTGATAACAATGTTGTCGAGTGGCCACAAAAGTTCTCCTCAATCAGCTTGTTCTTCGACACAGCTTGGACAAGACTCTAGTGATTCTCATATCACTGGACTCTTAACCGAATTGAAAAATGCATTCACTTATTCTTTCGAGCACTTGATTTCTGACTAACCCCTTCAAGAAAAAATGGTGGCAATCGTAACTAAACTTGAGCCTCTTGCTCAACAATTACCAATAACCAGTTGAGCTCTTCCTACGACTATTAAGGATTTCCTTCAAAGCTTAACAGTAAAATTGCCTGTCATCCGTCGAGTCATTCCTGCTTATACAAAAGAAATTCAAGAAAATTCTAGAATTTTGAAACAGATGACTGATGCAAAAAATGAAAATGCCACTTTGAAGGAAAATCTAGTAAAAGGAAAAGCCAAAGAGACATAGCTTGATAAGGAGATTAAAGTTTTAGAGAAAAAACTTGAAGCAGCCCATCGTCGTAAACAAAAACTTCAAACAGCATTACAACAAGGAGCCGTTAGGCAGCAAAGTATTGCCAATAATACTAAACAATGGGCTATCGAAGCCAAGGCTGTGTTGGCAAAAATAAATTCCCTTAAAGCGGAATATCAAACTGCCTGTGCCAACAAGCAATCTTTAGAAGATTCCTGGGGGGTTCTTCAAAAATTCCAAGCTTTTCTTTCATTTCTAGCTACTTGTCGATTAATTCTTTTGTAAAACTTTGGCAATATCAAGTTGTAACATCTGTTTAGCATTTTTATTTTGACAATGTAACTTGTAATTGCCAAACATGAATAAAGACTTCATTTTTTGTCAATTTTTACTTCATGCATTATCGGTCTATATGACTTTAAATATTTGCCATTAATTGACTCAATTCTTAAACCAAAATTAATTTCGACAAGCGCATAAGCATTTCCTGAGAACTCTTGTGTCACTTTAAATGGTCCTTCCCACTTTGGGGATCATTTTCCATATTCTCGACAATTTCTATCCATGGGCAAAATTACCTTCCAAACTAAATAATTGACCCTAAAAGATTTGTATTTAATCCGACTATCATAAAATTTAGCAATTCTTTCTTTTTGTCGAATCAAATTTTCCAAAGCAATTAATCTTTCATCACTCAATTCATTTAATTCATCAAACATTAAGTCCCAGTAATGTTCAACTGGTAACTCATCTTGTTTTTTAATACAAACTGATTGAAGATTAATTTCAACGGGCAAAATTGCATCATGACCATATACCAATTTGTATGATGATGTGCCCGTCGCTTATCTAGGTGAATTTCTATATGCCCATAGAACTTGATTAAGAGTATTATGCCAATTCCTAGGTTGTCGACCAATATGCTTTTTAATCAGACTTATGATTATTTTATTCATGGCCTCTACCTAGCTATTTGCCTGGGCATAATATGACGTTGACGTGAGCATTTTAATTTTCCTTAAACTGACATATTCGACAACTTTCTTTCCGATGAATACTGATCCTTGGTCGGTTGTTAAAGTTTACAGTATTCCAAACCGACAAACTATATTATCTTCAATAAAGTTAATCACATCCTGGTGGGTTACATCCTTCAAGGCTACAGCCTCAACCTATTTGGTGAAGTAATCAACTCCTACTAGAATATATTTATGTCTCTTCGACGAGACAGGATGAATTTGGCCAATTAAATCCAAAGTCCACCCTCTGAAAGGCCAAGGTTTAACTATAGCATGTAACTCACTAGCTGAAATATTTTGTATATTGCCATATCTTTGATATTCTTCACAAGACTTGGCAAACATTATACAATCCCTAATCAGTGTAGGCCAATAATACCTTTGACGTCGAAGGACCCATTTCATCTTTTCTCCTGCCTAATGAGCCCCACAAATTCCTTCGTGAACTTCTGCCAAGGCAATATAAGTCTCTGCTTCACTCAGGCAAACCTCTAAATTTCCATCGATAGACTTTCTATACAAGGCTCCCCCTAATACTACAAATTTCGATGCTCTGTACTTGAGTTTTCTATCCACATCTTGACTTGGATTTTCCAAATAACTTAGTATTGGTTGTCTCTAGTCATTAATTGTCGAAATATCATTTTATAGTATATTTCTTTCCTCTAATGGATATAAAAGTTCCTTTATTTCCATTAATTTTGTAAGAACCTTGGATGAAATTCTATACCCAGAAGCTACTTGTACTAATTCATTAGCCTCTTCATTTAAACCTCTAGAAATGTGTTCGATAGTTACTTCGTCGAATTGCTTCATTAACTTACTCGCCACAATATAATATTTTATTAGATTTTCACTAACACATTTATATTCTTGAGCAAGTTGTTTAACGACCAACTGTGAATCACTAAAAACATGCACACTACGTGCTTTCATTTCTACTAATATTTCCAATCCGACAATTAAGGCTTCATATTCAGCCTCGTTGTTGGAATAGGTATACTTAAGTTCAAACATGAACTTAGTTGGAGTGCCTTGAGGAGAAACAACTAAAATCCTCACTCCACTTCCATTCTGATGCCTTGAACCATCAAAATATAAACACCAAGGTTTTAAACCGACAACATTTATGTTATCCATATCCAAACAAGGGTGGTCGGCCAAGAAGTCAGCAATTGTTTGGCCTTCCACTGCTCTCATTGGAACATATTGTAAAGAAAGTTTTGACAAAGTAATAGTCCATTTTCCAATACGTCCATTTAACACCAGTTTTGATAACATATATTTTATTACATCGATTTTTGACATAACTAGTACATTACAAGGCATCATATAATATTTAAGTTTAATACATGAGAAGTACAATGCTAAACAAAGTTTCTCTATTGCACTATATGTTCTCTCAGCATCATTCAAAACTCGACTAAGATAATACATAGCTCTTTCGACATTATTTTCATCTTTTTGAGCCAGCATACTTCCTATGGTTTCTTCTGATGCTGATATATACAACTTCAACGATCGTCGAGGCACTGGAGGCATCATGACCGGTGGATTTGTCAAATACTACTTTATCTAGTTGAAGGCTTCTTGGTGGCAAGGTTTCCACACAAAATCTTGTTCAGCCTTCAACTTGATCAATGGAGCAAAAACTCTGGTTCTTCCCGACAAATTGGATATGAATCTTCTCAGGAAATTAACTTTTCCTAAAAAAGACTACAATTCCTTTTTGTTTGTTAGTGGTGCGGCCTCCACAACTGCCTTGGCTTTATTCTTGTCCACTTCAATCCCTTTTTTATGAACTAAGAAAGCCAGGAATTTAGCAGCCGACACTCCAAAACCACATTTTTCTAGATTCATCTTAAGGCTGTGTTTCCTCATCTTGTCGAATGTCTACCTCAAATTTGTCAAATGACTTTCCTTCGTTTTCGACTTGACAATGACATCATCGATGTAAACTTCCATAAATTTCTCGATGACATCATGGAAAATTATGTTTATTGCCCTCTGATAAGTGGCCCCTGCATTCTTTAAACTGAAAGGCATGACTACTCATTCATATGTCCCAATGGCTCCAAGACATCTGAAGGCAGTTTTTGACACGTTCTCCTCGCTATAAAAATTTGATTACAACCTGCATAGCCATCCATAAAACTTAATAATTTATGTCCAGATGCGGCATCAACTAACATGTCCGCAATTGACATAGGATACTCATCTTTAGGTGTGGTAGTGTTCAAATTTCTAAAATCTACACATATTCTTAACTTGCCATTTTTCTTGGCTACAAGAACAATATTAGAAAGTCATTCGACATACCTGGTTGCTCTGATGAATTTGGCTTTGAGCAATCTTTCGACTTCTTCTTTTATCTTTAAGATTACCTCAGGTGCAAATCTCCTGTTGGCTTGCTTGATAGGCCTGCATCTTTCTTTCAAAGGCAATCTGTGCTCGACAAGATCTCTACTCAATCCAAGTATTTCATCATAATCCCAGGCAAAATAATCTTTATATTCCATAATTAACTCAACAACCTTTTCTTTGAACTCCTCTGGCAGAAATGAACTCACAAATATAGGCTTCTTGTCTGTTTCAGTGCCCAAATTTATTTCTTCCAAAGGATCTTCCACTTGCACATTTTGCTTTTCATCAAGCCCTTTTTCAAGCCCTAAAGGACCATCATCAATTACACTATTTGACAGCATACTTTCAGAAGTGTATACTACTTTGTCGGCCAAATAGGTCGATAGTCTTTCTGATAGATCTCTAACACTCATAACTAGTGCCTGGCCGATCTCCTTCGGCCTTCTTAACCAGTCGAATGCCAAACTGGTCCATTAAGCAAACTTCGAGTACCTCTTTATTAATAACCCCATCACTAGCTGAAACTGGCTTGACGTTTGGAGCATATATTTTAAAATCAACGTGAAGTTGTTGTAGATAACAGGGACTATCATCTGCCTCTATTATTTCTACTTGATCATCTTCATTACAAAGAATAAGTTTTTGATGAACCGTCGATGGTGTTGCCTCGACAGCATATATCCAGTCTCTCCCTAGCAAAAGGTTGTAACTTGACTTCATCGGAATAACTACGAACAATGTCGGCCTTGCAATAGATCCGACTTGTACCTTCAACATCACAATTTCGTCTGACGGGGAGGTTTTACCATTGAAATCAGTGACAATCATATTGGTCGACATCAAATCGGGCTCACATTTCCCAAGTTTCTTGAGCATCGCCCTTGGGATCAAATTAATAGTTGCCTCCCTGTATATCAAAACTCTATTGGTGGGCTTTCCTTCTAATAGAGCCTTGACATGTAATGGCCATAAATGAGCCTTCTGTTCTTCCGTCAGTTTCTCAAGTTGTGTTGTGTTATCACACGCAGTTATCATATTGTCCTGAAAAAGAAGCCAGTGATCATCCAAGTCATCTAGATCTTCTTCGTTTTCCCCAGTGTATTCAATCTCGTGATACCCTTCAAATTTTACAGGTAACACTGAAATTAAATTTATACTCATTGACTTTAGGAATTCTTCCTCATCAGAAAGCTCTTCATCACTTCTATATCTTCCAATTATGAAGTAATCTTCTGACGGCAAGTTAGTATCCATAGCCGTTAGAATGTCTTCCAAATTATTATCCAAGTTGATGTTTATGTCGAATTACTCATCATCACTAAGGCCTAAAGGATCCTCTGGATCATTTAAGGCCTTAATAACTTCATCAGTCATTGAGTCCATATCTTGGCAATCAGGCTTTTCCAATTTTTCTCTTTCTTTCCTTATGTCGAGCATGTTCTCCCTCCACTCAACATCTTGATCAGGATCTTCTAGAACTTTCCTGATTTCTCCTTTTGACTTAACCATTTCCTTATCTTTCTTGACTGGTACATTATTCCTCCTTGCCTCTTCTTTTGCTACTATCAGGTCAATAAAATGTTTTCATAAAAGGTTTGAGTTAAAAACGTGGGTTTAAAAAAAAAATTCTTTCTTGCTTTGAAATATAAACTTACTTGTAATCCATAAGTATTACTTGAAAATATATTTAAACTAATTCATATACAACATTGACACCAATTAATATTTCACAATTTAAAGAGAAATATAAAATTAACAGACTTTTTTTTTTTTTTTTTTAACAAGAGCAAACCCCATGACGGGTCCTACTAAATAGCACGGTATCATACTAACGATAAAACTTAACATACTCATTCCTTATCTTGTATCCAAATTTGCATCGAACTCTACTCCTTGTCTACTCAGAACACCTTCGAACTTGAGACAGCCACTCTTCAATGTTTTCATCAATCTCTGAGTGTCCATCGCCCATTATGTCTAAGACAACTCATTCTTTCTACTGTTTAATTTTAACAATACAGACACACAAGACAACATAACAAAGAGGTGAGATCACCTACGCCAATACCAGCATGGCAGCACAGAGATAACACAAGCAGCAATATTTTACAGGGATATCATATCAAACTTCCAATAATATATTCAATATTAATCAACTATCATCATCAAATCATTTATCAATTCAATTATTATAAACAACAATTACGATAATGTCCTAATTATCATCATCATCATCCAAGTATTCAAAACAATTGTCATAGCCAATATTCCTCAATTAATATATCACACGATATAAATGTTCGGATTATGCATGTACACAAGACTCGATTTCCTACTCCATGGAGCTAAACTCAGGTCGGAGAAATGATCGAAAAGATCTGTCGGTACCACATACCTCAGACCACGTGCTATAATCCTCATTTTGATTTTGCACATCTAACATATACACGACAGTCTTTATCAGATCTTGATTAAGAATAGTGTCTCGGTCCGGATCATCGGTGTGTTGCATCGGTCTAACCTACGGGAAGAAGCGCGACCAACCACCCGTGTAGGCAACCCGCACCCCGATGCCCCCAAGGTCAACAAGTGACCTACACTACGCATATCGCACCCACTCAAGAGGTGTGTTTCTCCTAGGCAATCACCATATCCAAATCCTCATCGACCATTCCAATGCATGTATAATGCACCAAATCCAATCATAGACAAATATGTCATTTTCTCACAAACAACAGTATGGACACCGGTTCAACAAGAATCATCTTTGTCACTTTCAACAAATGAAAATCATGTTATCACGTTTCATAGTTGTAAAACACTTTTACCGTATTTTCACAATCGCGTAACATTTACATTACGTTTTCACAATCCAAAAACTTTTCTGTTATGTTTTCACAATACCATAACACTTCTTTTATATTTTCACAATACCGTAACACTTTTTGTTACGTTTTTAAAATTCCAAAACGTTTTATTACGTTTTTACAATACCGTAACACTATCATTAGCGTTTACAAAATTTCGTAACATTTACATTACGCTTTCAAAATGTTGTAACTCTTCTCTTGCACTTTTAAACCACGTACTAATTTTTAACGTTTTTCTCAATCGCGTAAAAACATACGTTTCTCAAATCGCATAGTATTTTTCCACTGTTTCAAAATTGCGTAACTTAAAAATCATTCTTTTACGTCACGTAAATCATTTTCTATCATTCTCAAAATATTTAAAATACTTTCCAAATCTCATAACAATGTTCTATCATTTTCACAATCACGTAAAAATATTCTATCACTATTCAAATCACGTAGTGATTTTTCAACAATATTTCAGTCGCGTAAAATATTTAAACGCTTTTCAAATCGTGTAGAAATATTTAAACATTTTTCAAATCGCGTAGAAATATTTTATTGTATTTCAAATTGTTTTTAAGATACGTAAAATATTTTTCAACATTTTTCAATCACATAAAATATTCCTCAATATTAAAACATTATTTTGGACTTAAATAAATCAATATCATTTTTAACACATTGTTCAAAATTATGTAGCTTAAAAATCACGCTTTTAAGATATCGTAAAACATTTTTCATCACAATTTCATTACTGAGAAAATACTTCTTAACCTTCAAAAATTCCTCTTCAACTTTTTCAAAATAATATAACTTTATATTTCATTTAATATATTTTCTTACTCAAGAAAATATTTTTCCACAGATCTTTACTCAAGAAATTCTTTTTCAAAATATACTTCACAAAATCACTTTTCCATTGATGTAAATCAACGTTTCAAAACTTAACATTTTTCTAACGTATTTCAAAACTTGAAAATAAGTTATACGTTAGTAAATTTTCAAAACACCATTATATTCTCCATTTTTCCCAAATCAATTCTAAAATCAATTTTCTTCAAAACAAATTAAGATTCAAACCCTAGCAACTTTTTTTTTTTTTTTCATTTTCATATGAAAGTTCATTTCTCAAGTGATAAAATACTTTGATTCCCTTTCCAAAATCCTTATACTAAAACATTTTGTTCAAACATTTTGTTTCCACTTTAAAATTACTTTGTTTCATAAAACCAAAATTATTCCAACCTCAAAAAAATCATAGAGTCTTTGGCCATTGAAGCCATCAAATATTTTTCTTCTAAATTGATATGGTTTTACACAAACAAAATCATTAAAAATTCTTTGTTTTCAAAACCGTAAGACTTATGGTCATAAAAAACCAAACCCATTTGTTCAAATTCATTTTCACTTTCTTTGCAAATCCTTTTTCACTTTCTTTGTAAATCCTTTAAAATTGACATTGCTATTTTCATTTAAAATTCATGTTTAGAAAAATACTTAGGATCCTTTTACACAAAATAAATCAATAAAAATCCTTATAAAACCATGTTCTTGTTCTCTTGAAAAATAATTCCCTTGTATATTTTTCATGCTTTTCAAATCAATCAATTTTATTCTTCCACTAAAAAAAAAATATAAGTTACAAACACCTATGTTGAGGTGTCTTAACCGAAAATTCCATAACCTTTAGAATCAAGAGAATTCACTTTCTCCTCTTCACAATTTTTCATTTAAACAAATCAATTTTCTTGTACTTGAAAATTTCAACATAGCACCCTAATTTTGGGTGACAAAACCGTAGCCATCTCTTTGGTCATTGGAACCAAAAATTGATTTCCTTTCCATCATCAAGTCATGGCATACATATACGTATAATCATATATATCACAAGCATGCCATAATTAAAAGCAATAAATCATGCATAGTATAAGCATACCATCAAAGCTATAAAATCATGCATAGCATATCAAGCATAAGCAAATAATTAAAAACACATAAACAACCACAAATTAATTACATGACCATGGATATGAATCCTCACATGGATTCCACATCCATCAAATAAAATACCATCTCTCACCACCATGCTTGGTTGGTGAGATGGATCTCCTCTTACCTCTTGAAGATCCTCCAAAGCTTCTTGATTTGCTTCTTTTTCCAAGTCCTTCATCACCAAGAGCTTCTCAAATACAAAACAAAATACATAGAAATTAGTATACTAAGCTTGATTAAGAGGAACCATGGATCAAACATGGCTTAGATCATGAAAAAGAGAAGAAAATGAAGTTTCCTTACACTTCACCATAAATACCCCATAACTTTGATCTTGAAGAAACTCCTTGAAGATGAATGATTTAGAAGAAATCTTCAACATGAAAGTTGCTTAGAACATCATGGAGATTCAAGATCCAAGGTTGGATGAAATTAAAAGAGCTTGGATGGTGATTTTAGGGTAGATAACCGAATGGTTTCTCTTGAAGCACAAAGATGAAATTTTTGATTTTTGATAGAAACTTGAAGCTTGGATTTGAAGATCAAGATGAATGATTTTGGAAAAACTCATAACTAGAGATGTTCTTAGAATGATGTTTAGGTTTAGAAAATCAAGTTGGATGAAATTTTTGAGTGATGGAGGGTGTTCTTGATGGTCATGGCCAAAACTTGCTTGGAGGAGAGGTGGAGAGAAAAGTTTGATGAGTTTTTGCTTTTGGAGGAGACAAAGATGATCAAGAATGATCAATAATGACCAAGATAGCTAATAATGGTCTTCAAAGCTCTCAAAATCAGACCAAAACCGTGCCCCCCCTTCTTGCATTCTTCTTGAGTGCAAAAAATCAAAAGTAAGCCATTATGATGTCTAACTTGACCAAGACATGCAAAAAATGACATAAAGGCTTTGTCTCTTTGTCTTCTAAACACTCCAAAACCATCACCTTCTCTTCATAATGCGCATTCAATAAAGTTGTCTTCATTATTTGCCACCATTTGAAGCATTTCTAGCCATTGATTAATTCAATGGTTAGGATTTAGGTAAATTTTTAATTTTAGAATACTAAATCTGAAGTATTGGATTTTTCTCCTTTAAATTCTAAATTTTTAGATGTGTCTCCAAAATTAAGGGTCAAGATTGCTTCTTCAAATTTTAATCCAAGGGTCCTAATTAGTCTTTCTACTTTTAGAAGACCAAATCTCCACCATTGATTAATTCTTCATCCAATGGTCATAAATGGTCTTTGTTACTTTTTAAGATTAAATCTCCACCCTTGATTTAATCTAAATCCAATGGTTATAAATGGTCTTTGTCATTTTTCAAGACCAATTCTACACTTTGATTACATCTATGGTTGATATCAAAGCCTTCCTAACTAAGCATTCTCACACCATTGATTAAATCAATGGTTATTATCCAAGAAACTTTTTATTAAGTTTGTTTCTTAACCTTTGATTAAATCAATGGTTAATATTCAAACTAAGTATTCTCATCCAAGGGTATAAATCAAGTCAAGCTCTCTTTGTTGACTACGCAGTATAATATTTATTCTTGTATCCTACAAATAATATTTTTACTGTATTTTTATCATCCGATAATTAAATACAATATAAAATACAGTATAAGAAAATTTTCTAAAACTGTTTTCGGATTCAGGTTTAGTAAGATCCTGTCTCCGTCTAAACAAGTACAAATTTTTCTACATGCGTAGAAAAATTTTTGCTTTGTGGGACCCACACTGGGCCCACGTATACCACTTGGCCCCATATACCACCTGGGGACCCACACAACAGGAAAAATTTCAAAATCATCCATAAAATCACAAAAATTATAAAATGCACAAATATCAAATCAGATTACGTAAAATAATTACCTAACGGTAAAAATTAAATTACGTAAAGTTTTCCCTACCAAAAATTTTATTTTCCGACACGGAGTAAATCACTCAAAACGATCAAATACGCTGACGGAATAATCAAAATAATTTTACAAAGCATCCGAAAATTACTAAACAAGTAAAATTACGTTAACCTGTCAAAATTACTGTTTAAGAGATATAGAAATTTGGGGTGTTACATTACTCCCTCTCTTTATAGAAATTTCGTCCTCAAAATTTCATGACCATGATTTCACACCCTCGGAATAAATAATGACATTATTCTTTTATCTTTTCTTCAGTTCCCATGTAGTTTCACCTCTTACGTTATTCCAAACGATTCTAAACCATTGAAAGTTCTTTATCTCTTGTTCACTTCTCCTTGATCAAACAAATATCTTAATAAATTTTTTTTCTACGATTTTTTCCATTACCGTCTTAACTTTTCCCATAGACAGACTTCTTCAATTTTTGAAGAATCCACCACGCTTCCATCGCTGCCACTTTGATACTCGACCTGGATATAAATAGAATATTCTCTCTTGCAAGATATTCCTTCAATTGCGTAGATGAAAGAAAACATCATGGAAAAGAACAAAATGAATCGAATATGTTATCGAACATATCCAAAGAAAGAATTGGATGTAACTCGATCTTCAAGAATGAATTCTCGATACCAATACAATGCTACCAACCTTCATTCATGCCTAGAATAGTTTTTCTCGGATAACTTCCAACTAATGTAATGTATTACTTAAAATTTTCTTATCCTCATATCCTTTATTCTCCAAATTTTAGCTTCTTTAACAGAAACGTCTCACTAACCGAAGTTCTCCTTTCAACCACATTTTATACTAGATACTATGACATGGATTTTAAATAAGAATATCCTTTCTTGCAAAATATTCTTTCTTGCAAATGCAATATATGAAAGAACATTATAGAGGTTTAGGAAGAAAAAGTAACGCGAAATGATCTAATATGTTACCAAACATATTCAACAAGAATTTGATTTTGCCGATTTTCAGAGAATGAGTTTTTTTTTTGAAATACTAACACTTGTATTGAGACAATCTCATAGGATATGGTTGGAAAATAACCAATTCATTTTCAAAGATCACGTCTGTTTATGAAACAGATCAAACTAACACAAAATTTTTGAACGACAGATCAAACTAACACAAAGATTTGATCTATAACAATAATTTGAATAACTTGGGTAGCTTGATCGGCTAAGAATAGAAACAGAAGTAAACAAATCAGAGGATAACGAATAACTCTAACATATAATTGATCTACTCAATCATATGCCATACAGAATAAGTTGCTCACAGAAATATTCAGTATGGTTTATAGGATTAGCTCCAATGACACAATCTCCATTGTTTAAATCTTCCGCTCAAACACTTCCTACTACCCGAGATTTTACTAACGAGAAAACTCTGTTTTCATTGGAACTCTATTTTCAAAGATTGTGTTCCAAACTTCCCGCACTTAAAACAAATTATTTCCTTGGACGTACAATCTTTCGTTAAGTGCCCTTTCCACACTTCTTACATTTCGGTGCGATGTCACGCAGTCAAACTAAACTGTCATTACTAGTACTTTCTCCACAAGATTGTTGTTGTTGTTGACTTCTTGGAGATTTCAAGTACGTTTTTTTGGAATCGCTTGACCTTACGATTTCCCTTTTTTTTTGTAACCAATATAGTCCAACGTTACAGGGTCTCTCATCCTAAGATTGATTCAACTCTAACAAAATCTTAGCTTAAGCAATCAATTCTTCTTTGAACAATCTTCTGAGTTTGTTGTATAATTGCTTCAGCCACTATTTGTATTACTTCCAAAGTTGCAGTCATATCACCACCATTATGTCTCGCTTCTACACGCGTACGTCTATCACGAGTCATTTCTTTTCTTTAAAGATGGACAAATCAAAATAAAATGGAAACCAGATGTAACCATTTCAAATAAATGTTTGTTTTCTTGACGCACATTCCTTCATTAAGTACCTTCTTTCACATCAGTTACTGCCTTTGGTTTCCTCAATGGTTGTAAATACATCTTCCATTGAAATCAATCACTTTCCAAATATCCTTAAAAATATCGGGTTCCAAAATTACATAGTCTTATATTCTAAGACCGATTCTCTTCCATCAGATCCTGAACCTCAACTTTTATTTCTTTCTTCCACTGAACAACGGTCCTTTGTTCCTACAGTCATCCTTCCACATTGCTCTCGTTGCTGCCATAGCTTTTGCAACTACATTACGCTCCCTTAGTTCCTGCAGTTATCTTTTTACATTGCTCTCGTAGCTGCAACTGCATTAATAGTATTACATGTTCCACTTCCACACAAGTACAACTATCCCGAGCCATTTCTTTTTTTTTCCTCCAAAAA
This sequence comes from Ormosia emarginata, assembly GCA_029884605.1. Taxonomy (NCBI): domain Eukaryota; kingdom Viridiplantae; phylum Streptophyta; class Magnoliopsida; order Fabales; family Fabaceae; genus Ormosia; species Ormosia emarginata. Next base: position 2,806,310 of record JAQQTP010000056.1, on the reverse strand, counting down.
TGGATGATCAAAATACAATGGATCTGATATCCATTATAAACAACATTGTTTCCTTTCGGGAAAACAATAACACAGAGAACACAACACAAGCAAAACAGACCTAACCACAAACCCCAAAAGACTCAAACCGTGCTCTGATACCAACTAATGTAACACCCTCCCTAGGGTATCACATGTCTGACTTCCGACTCATAATCTGAAAATGTTTTCATAAAAGGTTTGAGTTAAAAACGTGGGTTTAAAAAAAAAATTTCTTTCTTGCTGAAATATAAACTTACTGTAATCCATAAGTATTACTGAAAATATATTTAAACTAATTCATATACAACATTGACACCAATTAATATTTCACAATTTAAAGAGAAATATAAAATTAACAGATGTTTTTTTTTTTTTTAACAAGAGAGCAAACCCCATGACGGGTCCTACTAAATAGCACGGTATCACACTAACGATAAAACTTAACATACTCATTCCTTATCTTGTATCCAGCTTGTTGCATCAGAACTCTACTCCTTGTCTACTCAGAACACCTTCGAACTTGAGATGTCACCACTCTTCAATGTTTTCATCAATCTCTCGAGTGTCCATCGCCCGTTATGTCTAAGACAACTCATTCTTTCTACTGTTTAATTTTAACAATACAGACACACAAGACAACATAACAAAGAGGTGAGATCACCTACGCCAATACCAGCATGGCAGCACAGAGATAACACAAGCAGCAATATTTTACAGGGATATCATATCAAACTTCCAATAATATATTCAATATTAATCAACTATCATCATCAAATCATTTATCAATTCAATTATTATAAACAACAATTACGATAATGTCCTAATTATCATCATCATCATCCAAGTATTCAAAACAATTGTCATAGCCAATATTCCTCAATTAATATATCACACGATATAAATGTTCGGATTATGCATGTACACAAGACTCGATTTCCTACTCCATGGAGCTAAACTCGGTCGGAGAAATGATCGAAAAGATCTGTCGGTACCACATGCCTCGAGACCACGTGCTATAATCCTCATTTTGATTTTGCACATCTAGCATATACACGACGGTTTTATCGATCTTGATTAAGAATAGTGTCTCGGTCCGGATCATCGGTGTGTTGCATCGGTCTAACCTACGGGAAGAAGCGCGACCAACCACCCGTGTAGGCAACCCGCACCCCGATGCCCCCAAGGTCAACAAGTGACCTACACTACGCATATCGCACCCACTCAAGAGGTGTGTTTCTCTAGGCAATCACCATATCCAAATTCTCATCGATCGGACCATTCCAATGCATGTATAATGCACCAAATCCAATCATAGACAAATATGTCATTTTCTCACAAACAGTTGTATGGACACTGGTTCAACAGTAATCATACTGTACTTTCAACAACTAAAATCATGTTATCACGTTTTCATAGTTGTAAAACACTTTTACCGTATTTTCACAATCGCGTAACATTTCATTACGTTTTCACAATCCAAAAACTTTTCTATTATGTTTTCACAATACCATAACACTTCTTTTATATTTTCACAATACCGTAACACTTTTGTTACGTTTTTAAAATTCCAAAACGTTTTTATTACGTTTTTACAATACCGTAACACTACTGTTACGTTTACAAAATTTCGTAACATTTCTGTTACGTTTTCAAAATGTTGTAACTCTTCTGTTGCACTTTTAAACCACGTACTAATTTTTAACGTTTTTCTCAATCGCGTAAAAACATACGTTTCTCAAATCGCATAGTATTTTTCCACTGTTTCAAAATTGCGTAACTTAAAAATCATTCTTTTACGTCACGTAAATCATTTTCTATCATTCTCAAAATATTTAAAATACTTTCCAAATCTCATAACAATGTTCTATCATTTTCACAATCACGTAAAAATATTCTATCACTATTCAAATCACGTAGTGATTTTTCAACAATATTTCAGTCGCGTAAAATATTTAAACGCTTTTCAAATCGTGTAGAAATATTTAAACATTTTTCAAATCGCGTAGAAATATTTTACTGTATTTCAAATTGTTTTTAAGATACGTAAAATATTTTTCAACATTTTTCAATCACATAAAATATTCCTCAATATTCCAAACATTATTTTGGACTTAAATAAATCAATATCATTTTTAACACATTGTTCAAAATTGCGTAGCTTAAAAATCACGTTTTTAAGATACGTAAAACATTTTTCATCACAATTTCATTACAGAAAATACTTCTTAACCTTCAAAAATTCCTCTTCAACTTTTCTCAAAATAATATAACTTTATATTTCATTTAATATATTTTCTTACTCAAGAAAATATTTTTCCACAGTTCTTTACTCAAGAAATTCTTTTTCAAAATATACTTCACAAAAATCACTTTTCCATTGATGTAAATCAACGTTTCAAAACTTAACATTTTTCTAACGTATTTCAAAACTTGAAAATAAGTTATACGTTAGTAAATTTTCAAAACACCATTATATTCTCCATTTTTCCCAAATCAATTCTAAAATCAATTTTCTTCAAAACAAATTAAGATTCAAACCCTTTCTTTACAAAAACTTTTTTTTTTTTCATTTTCATATGAAAGTTCATTTCTCAAGTGATAAAATACTTTGATTCTCTTTCCAAAATCCTTATACTAAAACATTTTGTTCAAACATTTTGTTTCCACTTTAAAATTACTTTGTTTCATAAAACCAAAATTATTCCAACCTCAAAAAAATCATAGAGTCTTTGGCCATTGAAGCCATCAAATATTTTTCTTCTAAATTGATATGGTTTTACACAAACAAAACCATTAAAAATTCTTTGTTTTCAAAACCGTAAGACTTATGGTCATAAAAAAAACCAAACCCATTTGTTCAAATTCATTTTCACTTTCTTTGCAAATCCTTTTTCACTTTCTTTGTAAATCCTTTAAAATTGACATTGCTATTTTCATTTAAAATTCATGTTTAGAAAAATACTTAGGATCCTTTTACACAAAATAAATCAATAAAAATCCTTATAAAACCATGTTCTTGTTCTCTTGAAAAATAATTCCCTTTGTATATTTTTCATGCTTTTCAAATCAATCAATTTTATTCTTCCACTAAAAAATTAAGTTACAAATACCTATGTTGAGGTGTCTTAACCGAAAATTCCATAACCTTTAGAATCAAGAGAATTCACTTTCTCCTCTTCACAATTTTTCATTTAAACAAATCAATTTTCTTGTACTTGAAAATTTCAACATAACACCCTAATTTTGGGTGACAAAACCGTAGCCATCTCTTTGGTCATTGGAACCAAAAATTGATTTCCTTTCCATCATCAAGTCATGGCATACATATACGTATAATCATATATATATATAAGCAGCATACCAATTAAAAGCAATAAATCATGCATAGTATAAGCATACCATCAAAGCTATAAAATCATGCATAGCATATCAAGCATAAGCAAATAATTAAAAACACATAAACAACCACAAATTAATTACATGACCATGGATATGAATCCTCACATGGATTCCACATCCATCAAATAAAATACCATCTCTCACCACCATGCTTGGTTGGTGAGATGGATCTCCTCTTACCTCTTGAAGATCCTCAAAAGCTTCTTGATTTGCTTCTTTTTCCAAGTCCTTCATCACCAAGAGCTTCTCAAATACAAAACAAAATACATAGAAATTAGTATACTAAGCTTGATTAAGAGGAACCATGGATCAAACATGGCTTAGATCATGAAAAAGAGAGAAAAAAAATGAAGTTTCCTTACACTTCACCATAAAACCCCATAACTTTGATCTTGAAGAAACTCCTTGAAGATGAATGATTTAGAAGAAATCTTCAACATGAAAGTTGCTTAGAACATCATGGAGATTCAAGATCCAAGGTTGGATGAAATTAAAAGAGCTTGGATGGTGATTTTAGGGTAGATAACCGAATGGTTTCTCTTGAAGACAAAGATGAAATTTTTGATTTTTGATAGAAACTTGAAGCTTGGATTTGAAGATCAAGATGAATGATTTTGGAAAAACTCATAACTAGAGATGTTCTTAGAATGGTGTTTAGGTTTAGAAAATCAAGTTGGATGAAATTTTTGAGTGATGGAGGGTGTTCTTGATGGTCATGGCCAAAACTTGCTTGGAGGAGAGGTGGAGAGAAAAAAGTTGATGAGTTTTTGCTTTTGGAGGAGACAAAGATGATCAAGAATGATCAATAATGACCAAGATAGCTAATAATGGTCTTCAAAGCTCTCAAAATCAGACCAAAACCGTGCCCCCCCCTTCTTGCATTCTTCTTGAGTGCAAAAATCAAAAGTAAGCCATTATGATGTCTAACTTGACCAAGACATGCAAAAAATGACATAAAGCTTGTCTCTTTGTCTTCTAAACACTCCAAAACCATCACCTTCTCTTCATAATGCATTCAATAAAGTTGTCTTCATTATTTGCCACCATTTGAAGCATTTCTAGCCATTGATTAATTCAATGGTTAGGATTTAGGTAAATTTTTAATTTTAGAAGACTAAATCTAGCCATTTGGATTTTTCTCCTTTAAATTCTAAATTTTTAGATGTGATGTGTCTCCAAAATTAAGGGTCAAAGATTGCTTCCTTCAAACTTTTAATCCAAGGGTCCTAATTAGTTCTTTGCTACTTTAGAAGACCAAATCTCCACCATTGATTAATTCTTCATCCAATGGTCATAAATGGTCTTTGTTACTTTTTAAGATTAAATCTCCACCCTTGATTTAATCTAAATCCAATGGTTATAAATGGTCTTTGTCATTTTTCAAGACCAATTCTACACCTTTGATTACATCTATGGTTGATATCAAAGCCTTCCTAACTAAGCTTATTCTCACACCATTGATTAAATCAATCAATGGTATTATCCAAGCGCTTTTTATTAAGTTTGTTTCTTAACCTTTGATTAAATCAATGGTTAATATTCAAACTAAGTATTCTCATCCAAGGGTATAAATCAAGTCAAGCTCTCTTTGTTGACTACGCAGATAATATTTATTCTTGTATCCTACAAATAATATTTTTATCTTGTATTTTTATCATCCGATAATTAAATACGATATAAAATACAAGATAATAAAATTTTCTAAAAAGTTTCCTGGATTCAGTTTTAGTAAGATCCCCTGTCTCCGTCTAAACAAGATACAAATTTTTCTATGCGTAGAAAAATTTTTTTTTTGTGGGACCCACCTGGGCCCACGTATAGGCACACTGGGCCACACATACCTTTTAAGGGGCCCACAAACAGGAAAAATTTCAAAATCATCCATAAAATCACAAAAATTATAAAATGCACAAATATCAAATCAGATTACGTAAAATAATTACCTAACGGTAAAAATTAAATTACGTAAAGTTTTCCCCACCCCAAAAATTTTTATTTTCCGACACGGAGTAAATCACTCAAAACGATCAAATACGCTGACGGAATAATCAAATTAATTTTACAAAGGTAACAAAAATTACTAAACAAGAAAATTACATTAACTCACAAAATTATTGTTTAAGAGATACGGAAATTTTGGGGTGTTACATTACTCCCCTCTTTATAGAAATTTCGTCCTCGAAATTTCATGACCATGATTTCACACCTAATAAATAATGACATTATTCCTTTATCTTTTCTTCAGTTCCCATGTAGTTTCACCTCTTACGTTATTCCAAACAATTCTAAACTATTGAAAGTTCTTTATCTCTTGTTCACTTCCCTTGATCAAACAAATATCTTAATAAATTTTTTTTTCTACGATTTTCCATTACCGTCTTAACTTTTCCCATAGACATACTTCTTCAATTTTTGAAGAGTCCACCACGCTTCCACTGCGCCACTTTGATACTCTGACCTGGATATAAATAGAAATATTCTATCTTGCAAGATTTTCCTTCAATTGTAGTAGATGAAAGAAAACATCATGGAAAAGAACAAAATGAATCGAATATGTTATCGAACGTATCCAGCAAAGAATTGGATGTAACTCGATCTTCAAGAATGAATTCTCTGATACCAATACAGCGGCTACCAACCTTCATTCATGCCTAGAATAGTTTTTCTCAGATAACTTCCAACTAATGTAATGTATTACTTAAAATTTTCTTATCCTCATATCACTTTATTCTCCAAATTTTAGCTTCTTTAAGAAAACGTCTCACTAACCGAATTCTCCTTTCAACCACATTTTATACTAGATACTATGACATGGATTTTAAATAAGAATATCCTTTCTTGCAAAATATTCTTTCTTGCAAATGCAATATATGAAAGAACATTATAGAGGTTTAGGAAGAAAAAGTAACGAAATGATCTGATATGTTACCAAACATATTCAACAAGAATTTGATTTTGCCTGATTTTCAGGAATGATTTTTTTTTTGAAATACTAACACTGTATTGAGACAATCTCATAGGATATGGTTGGAAAATAACCAATTCATTTTCAAAGATCACGTCTGTTTATGAAACAGATCAAACTAACACAAAATTTTTGAACGACAGATCAAACTAACACAAAGATTTGATCTATAACAATGATTTGAATAACTTGAGTAGCTCGATAGGCTAAGAATAGAAATAGAAGTAAACAAATCAGAGGATAACGAATAACTCTAACATATAATTGATCTACTCAATCATATGTCATAAAGAATAGGTTACTCAAAGAAATATTCAGTTTGGTTTATAGGATTAGCTCCAATGACACAATCTCCATTGTTTAAATCTTCTCGTCTCTTCCTTCCGAACACTTCCTACTACCCGAGATTTTACTAACATAAAACTCTGTTTTCATTGGAACTCTATTTTCAAAGATTGTGTTCCAAACTTCCCGCACTTAAAACAAATTATTTCCTTGGACGTACAATCTTTCGTTAAGTGCCCCTTTCCACACTTCTTACATTTCGGTGCAGATGTCACAGTTAAACTAAACCTGTCATTACTATTACTTTCTCCACAAGATTGTTGTTGTTGTTGACTTCCCGGAGATTTCGAGTACGTTTTTTGTTGGAATCGCTTGACCTTACGATTTCCCTTTTTTCGTAACCAATATAGTCCAACGTTACAGGGTCTCTCATCCTAAGATTGATTCAACTCTAACAAAATCTTAGCTTAAGCAATCAATTCTTGCTGGGGAACAATCTTCTGTGTTTGCTGTATAATTGCTTTAGCCACTATTTGTATTACTTCCAAAGTTGCAGTCATATCACCACCATTATGTCTCGCTTCTACACGCGTACATCTATCACGAGTCATTTCTTTTCTTTAAAGATGGACAAATCAAAATAAAATGGAAACCAGATGTAACCATTTCAAATAAACGTTTGTTTCCTTGACGTACATTCCTTTATTAAGTACCTTCTTTCACATCGCATTCTTGCTTTTTTGGTTTCCTCAATGGTTGTAAATACATCTTCCATTGAAATCAATCACTTTCCAAATATTCTTAAAAATATCGGGTTCCAAAATTTCGAAATCTTATATTCCAAGACTGATTCTCTTCCATCAGATCTTGAACCTCAACTTTCATTTTTTTTTCCACTGAACAGCGGTCCTTTGTTCCTACAGTCTTCCTTCCACATTGCTCCCGTTGCTGCCATAGCTTTTGCAACTACATTACGCTCCCTTAGTTCCTGCAGTTATCTTTTTACATTGCTCTCGTAGCTGCAACTGCATTAATAGTATTATGTTCCATTCCACACACGTACAACTATCTAGCCATTTGTTTTCTCCCTCCAAAAATGGATGAATCAAAATACAATGGATCCGATATCCATTATAAACAACATTGTTTCCTTTCGGGAAACAATAACACCAGAGAACACAACACAAGCAAAACAGACCTAACCACAAACCCCAAAAGACTCAAACCGTGCTCTGATACCAACTAATGTAACACCCTCCCTAGGGTATCACATGTCTGACTTCCGACTTATAATATGAAAATGTTTTCATAAAAGGTTTGAGTTAAAAACGTGGGTTTAAAAAAAAATTTCTTTCTTGCTAAAATATAAACTTACTGTAATCCATAAGTATTACTGAAAATATATTTAAACTAATTCATATACAACATTGACACCAATTAATATTTTACAATTTAAAGAGAAATATAAAATTAACAGACTTTTCCTTTTTTTAACAGTAGCAAACCCCATGACGGGTCCCACTAAATAGCACGGTATCACACTAACAATAAAACTTAACATACTCATTCCTTATCTTGTATCCAAATTGTGTTGCATCGAACTCTACTCCTTGTCTACTCGAACACCTTCGAACTTGAGACAGCCCACTCTTCAATGTTTTCATCAATCTCTCGAGTGTCCATCGCCTCACATTATGTCTAAGACAACTCATTCTTTCTACTTGTTTAATTTTAACAATACGACACACAAGACAACATAACAAAGAGGTGAGATCACCTACGCCAATACCAAAGATGGCAAAGACAGTAGATAACACAAGCAAAGAATATTTTACAGGATATCATATCAAACTTCCAATAATATATTCAATATTAATCAACTATCATCATCAAATCATTTATCAATTCAATTATTATAAACAACAATTACGATAATGTCCTAATTATCATCATCATCATCCAAGTATTCAAAACAATTGTCATAGCCAATATTCCTCAATTAATATATCACACGAGATATAAATGTTCGATTATGCATGTACACAAGACTCGATTTCCTACTCCATGGAGCTAAACTCAGGTCGGAGAAATGATCGAAAAGATCTGCTCGGTACCACATGCCTCGACCACGTGCTATAATCCTCATTTTGATTTTGCACATCTAGCATATACACGACGGTCTTTATCGATCTTGATTAAGAATAGTGTCTCGGTCCGGATCATCGGTGTGTTGCATCGGTCTAACCTCGGGAAGAAGCGCGACCAACCACCCGTGTAGGCAACCCGCACCCCGATGCCCCCAAGGTCAACAAGTGACCTACACTACGCATATCGCACCCACTCAAGAGGTGTGTTTCTCCTAGGCAATCACCATATCCAAATCTCATCGACCATTCCAATGCATGTATAATGCACCAAATCCAATCATAGACAAATATGTCATTTTCTCACAAACAAGTATATGGACACTTTGGTTCAATAAGAATCATATTGTACTTTCAACAAATAAAATCATGTTATCACGTTTTCATAGTTGTAAAACACTTTTACCGTATTTTCACAATCGCGTAACATTTACATTACGTTTTCACAATCCAAAACTTTTCTCATTATGTTTTCACAATACCATAACACTTCTTTTATATTTTCACAATACCGTAACATTTTTGTTACGTTTTTAAAATTCCAAAACGTTTTTATTACGTTTTTACAATACCGTAACACTACATTACGTTTACAAAATTTCGTAACATTTACATTACGCTTTCAAAATGTTGTAACTCTTCACAGCACTTTTAAACCACGTACTAATTTTTAACGTTTTTCTCAATCGCGTAAAAACATACGTTTCTCAAATCGCATAGTATTTTTCCACTTTCAAGTTTCAAAATTGCGTAACTTAAAAATCATTCTTTTACGTCCACGTAAATCATTTTCTATCATTCTCAAAATATTTAAAATACTTTCCAAATCTCATAACAATGTTCTATCATTTTCACAATCACGTAAAAATATTCTATCACTATTCAAATCACGTAGTGATTTTTCAACAATATTTCAGTCGCGTAAAATATTTAAACGCTTTTCAAATCGTGTAGAAATATTTAAACATTTTTCAAATCGCGTAGAAATATTTTATCAGATTTCAAATTGTTTTTAAGATACGTAAAATATTTTTTAACATTTTTCAATCACATAAAATATTCCTCAATATTCCAAACATTATTTTGGACTTAAATAAATCAATATCATTTTTAACACATTGTTCAAAATTGCGTAGCTTAAAAATCACGTTTTTAAGATACGTAAAATTTTTTCATCACAATTTCATTACGAAAATACTTCTTAACCTTCAAAAATTCCTCTTCAACTTTTTTCAAAATAATATAACTTTATATTTCATTTAATATATTTTCTTACTCAAGAAAATATTTTTCCACAGATCTTTACTCAAGAAATTCTTTTTCAAAATATACTTCACGTAAATCACTTTTCCATTGATGTAAATCAACGTTTCAAAACTTAACATTTTTCTAACGTATTTCAAAACTTGAAAATAAGTTATACGTTAAGAAATTTTCAAAACACCATTATATTCTCCATTTTTCCCAAATCAATTCTAAAATCAATTTTCTTCAAAACAAATTAAGATTCAAACCCTAGCAACTTTTTTTTTTTCATTTTCATATGAAAGTTCATTTCTCAAGTGATAAAATACTTTGATTCTCTTTCCAAAATCCTTATACTAAAACATTTTGTTCAAACATTTTGTTTCCACTTTAAAATTACTTTGTTTCATAAAACCAAAATTATTCCAACCTCAAAAAATCATAGAGTCTTTGGCCATTGAAGCCATCAAATATTTTTCTTCTAAATTCATATGGTTTTACACAAACAAAATCATTAAAAATTCTTTGTTTTCAAAACCGTAAGACTTATGGTCATAAAAAACCAAACCCATTTGTTCAAATTCATTTTCACTTTCTTTGCAAATCCTTTTTCACTTTCTTTGTAAATCCTTTAAAATTGACATTGCTATTTTCATTTAAAATTCATGTTTAGAAAAATACTTAGGATCCTTTTACACAAAATAAATCAATAAAAATCCTTATAAAACCATGTTCTTGTTCTCTTGAAAAATAATTCCTTTGTATATTTTTCATGCTTTTCAAATCAATCAATTTTATTCTTCCACTAAAAAAATTAAGTTACAAACACCTATGTTGAGGTGTCTTAACCGAAAATTCCATAACCTTTAGAATCAAGAGAATTCACTTTCTCCTCTTCACAATTTTTCATTTAAACAAATCAATTTTCTTGTACTTGAAAATTTCAACATAGCACCCTAATTTTGGGTGACAAAACCGTAGCCATCTCTTTGGTCATTGGAACCAAAAATTGATTTCCTTTCCATCATCAAGTCATGGCATACATATATATATAATCATATATATCACAAGCATGCCATAATTAAAAGCAATAAATCATGCATAGTATAAGCATACCATCAAAGCTATAAAATCATGCATAGCATATCAAGCATAAGCAAATAATTAAAAACACATAAACAACCACAAATTAATTACATGACCATGGATATGAATCCTCACATGGATTCCACATCCATCAAATAAAATACCATCTCTCACCACCATGCTTGGTTGGTGAGATGGATCTCCTCTTACCTCTTGAAGATCCTCAAAAGCTTCTTGATTTGCTTCTTTTTCCAAGTCCTTCATCACCAAGAGCTTCTCAAATACAAAACAAAATACATAGAAATTAGTATACTAAGCTTGATTAAGAGGAACCATGGATCAAACATGGCTTAGATCATGAAAAAAGAGAAGAAAATGAAGTTTCCTTACACTTCACCATAAATACCCCATAACTTTGATCTTGAAGAAACTCCTTGAAGATGAATGATTTAGAAGAAATCTTCAACATGAAAGTTGCTTAGAACATCATGGAGATTCAAGATCCAAGGTTGGATGAAATTAAAAGAGCTTGGATGGTGATTTTAGGGTAGATAACCGAATGGTTTCTCTTGAAGCACAAAGATGAAATTTTTTATTTTTGATAGAAACTTGAAGCTTGGATTTGAAGATCAAGATGAATGATTTTGGAAAAACTCATAACTAGATATGTTCTTAGAATGATGTTTAGGTTTAGCAAATCAAGTTGGATGAAATTTTTGAGTGATGGAGGGTGTTCTTGATGGTCATGGCCAAAACTTGCTTGGAGGAGAGGTGGAGAGAAAAGTTTGATGAGTTTTTGCTTTTGGAGGAGACAAAGATGATCAAGAATGATCAATAATGACCAAGATAGCTAATAATGGTCTTCAAAGCTCTCAAAATCAGACCAAAACCGTGCCCCCCCTTCTTGCATTCTTCTTGAGTGCAAAAAAAATCAAAAGTAAGCCATTATGATGTCTAACTTGACCAAGACATGCAAAAATGACTAAAGCATGCTCTTTTGTCTTCTAAACACTCCAAAACCATCACCTTCTCTTCATAATGCATTCAATAAAGTTGTCTTCATTATTTGCCACCATTTGAAGCATTTCTAGCCATTGATTAATTCAATGGTTAGGATTTAGGTAAATTTTTAATTTTAGAATACTAAATCTGCAGCCATTGATTTTTCTCCTTTAAATTCTAAATTTAGAATTTTAGATGTGTCTCCAAAATTAAGGGTCAAGATTGCTTCTTCTTCAACTTTTAATCCAAGGGTCCTAATTAGTCTTTGCTACTTTAGAAGACCAAAATCTCCACCATTGATTAATTCTTCATCCAATGGTCATAAATGGTCTTTGTTACTTTTTTAGATTAAATCTCCACCCTTGATTTAATCTAAATCCAATGGTTATAAATGGTCTTTGTCATTTTTCAAGACCAATTCTAAACCTTTGATTACATCTATGGTTGATATCAAAGCCTTCCTAACTAAGCTTATTCTCACACCATTGATTAAATCAATGGTTATTATCCAAGCGCTTTTTATTAAGTTTGTTTCTTAACCTTTGATTAAATCAATGGTTAATATTCAAACTAAGTATTCTCATCCAAGGGTATAAATCAAGTCAAGCTCTCTTTGTTGACTACGCAAAGATAATATTTATTCTTGTATCCTACAAATAATATTTTTACTTATTTTTATCATCCGATAATTAAATACGATAAAAAAATACAAGATACAAGAAATTTTCTAAAACTGTTTCTCGGATTCAGGTTTAGTAAGATCCCCCTGTCTCCGTCTAAACAAGACAAATTTTTCTATGCGTAGAAAAATTTTTTTTTATTTGAGGACCCACCTGGCCCACGTATGCCACCATTGGCCCACATACTTTATGCGGGGCCCACAAACAGGAAAAATTTCAAAATCATCCACAAAATCACAAAAATTATAAAATGCACAAATATCAAATCGATTACATAAAATAATTACCTAACGTAAAAATTAAATTACGTAAAGTTTTTCCTACCCGAAAAATTTTTATTTTCCGACACGAGTAAATCACTCAAAACGATCAAATACGCTGACGGAATAATCAAATTAATTTTACAAATACGAAAATCACTAAACAGTGAAATTCTGTTAACTGTCAAAATTACTGTTTAAGAGATACGGAAATTTTGGGGTGTTACAGTTTTGTTTACAATAGGCCTTTAGACTTGCTTACCCTTTTTTATCTCCTCCAACTTTTCTTGTCGAAGCTTATTATCCATGTCAAACCGACTAACTGCATTTGTTGTTGGCTCCTTTGGAAGCGACTTCCCTATATTTATGAATTCTTTTGTAACAACACTTTTCAACTTCCTATCAACTTTATTCTGATTCTGATTTGGCACTGGCTTGTTTTCGACCACAAGGCAACTTGTCTCTGTGGGCTGTTCCTTGATCACTAAACCTTCAGCCATGTCCCTCTTCTTTTGTGCTTGTCTTAATCTCTGCAATCTCCTTTTCTTACTTTTCGACATTGGAAGAGATTTTAACGGCCCTGCTACGTCCTGGCCAGTCATAATTTTACCTTGATCAATCCTACCATTTATGTAATCTTCATTCCCAAATGGTCGATCTCTTTGAAATTGATTCTTCTTGACAGCCACGTTCCGTCGGAAATACATGCGACTTACCATTACAGAATTTTTTATCCACTTGTCCACAACAACATTAGCAGGTGGCACTTTAGTCTTAACTGGTCCGACATAACCTCTGCTTCCCACAGGCTCATGTGGTTTCACTAACCAGCCATTCATGTTAGACCTAGGCGTATAGACTGGCCTTGACCTTAGAGCATAAAAAGGCTTTTGTGGTCTCTAGGTTTGCTTGTCGAAAACCTTCTTCTTATCTTGTGGGATACTCAACTGTTCTTCAGCAGCTTTCTTTGCAGCGATTTCATCATAAACTGCATTACATCTTGGGCATAATCTTACCTTGCCCCTTTTTTTCTTCCTCTCAAGAAATGCTTCAAGAGATTCTTCTAGTTTGGGATAGATGTCCAGTGCATCCTTTGTGCCGATGTCGAACCCTTACAAATCCCTTATTATGTTGAGCATCCCAACATTCAAAGGAACTTGCTGATCAACATAAGATACTCTAGCCTGAAACGAATCTGAATCAACCTTTATATCCACTTTAGGCTTGTCAACAAACTTCAAACGCCCATCCATTATTGCCTTCTGAATTATGTCTCTGAAACGAACACATTCATTAGTAACGTGACCGAAATTATTATGAAACTTACAATACTTTCGGTCTTTTATTTCATCAAATTTTAACAACCTATGACCTTCCGATAACTTAATCTGTTTATCTTTTAGTAGTAAATCAGATATTTTGTCGACTTTTGTTACGTCAAATGTATAAGTTTTTCTATTAACATAACTCATTTTCTCCTTATTTCTTATAGGCTGTAAAGCCTGACAAACATAAGGGGGACCATTCTGAAGTTCAGCAATGTTAACTTCAAATTTATCATTGCTATCTTCAGTTTCATTGTCGGATTCATCCAATCTGACAAATGCCACATTCTCTCTTTTAAGAAATCTTTTTTGTTTTTGAATCTTCTCAACTTTCAGTTGCTCTATTTGCCTAACCTTCTCACTTAATTGAACAAGATCAACTAAATGTTGATTTACTAATTTCTTCCTTATATAATAATCTAAGCCTCCTGTAGCTATCTTTATTATTTTGACCTCAGGTGTAGGAATAAAACATGTACTCCTCATTTGTCGAAACCTAGCAAGATAATCACCTACAGTTTTATTGTATATTCTTTTGATATTAAAGAGATCTGTAAGTCCCACCTTCAAATCTCCTCTAAAGAATTGATCATGAAAACTTCTTTCTAACTGAGCCTAGGAATGGACTGAGTTTGATCTCAATGTCGAGAAGTAAGAAAAAGCATTTTTTTTGTAAGAGAACTTGGGAAGAATCTCATTTTAAGGCCTTCAGTAGTGGCCAACTCCCCCATTTCTATTGTATACTATGTAATATGTTCGACGGTCGATTCCCTACTCTCTCCTCCAAACTTAGAAAGTTTAGGAATTTTAATTCCCCTGGGCAACTCTGCTTGTTGCACCCATTCAGGAAATGCTGAAACAAAATAAGGTTGGTTGGCATATCCAACATTAAACCCGAACCTATTCAGCACTTGTTCCACTACTTGATTTACATTTTGTTCAACCACTTGGTGCCCCCCAAGATTCTGTCGAAACAATCTCATGGCTACATCATTTCGAGTCATTTGATCCTCATCACCTCGACGAAGCATTTTAACATTACCATATTCCAAATATGGCTGATCATTTTGCCTAAGTTGATTTAAGTTTTGTTGATTCTGTCCCACATTTTCCTGAGGTGTAACTGTTTCCCTATTTACCCCAGGCTGGGTTTCTTGAGCATTTTCATTGGCCAATTCACCTATTCCTAAGGTTTGGTTTAGCCTTGCCATTTGCTGAGCCAACGCGCTACAAGTATTATTTGTATTTTCCATGATTGGCGTAATCACGGCACCCATTTGTTGAGTGAACATATGCACCATTTCATGGTTGCTTTCATCCATTTGTTGTCGAAAGTTAGCCAAAGAATTCATAGTTGGCCCTGTTATACTTTGAGGATTATCTCTTGACATATTTGGGAAAACTGGTCCTAAATTCAATCTCTCCTGTCGAAAAAAAGTTGAATTGCTTGTACCTGCAACCCTACTCCTTGGCTACCAAAACTTGCCAAGGCCGAACTTATCTGTGGTTGGCCTTGTGAAGCTACTGATTGGCCGACTGTATTGGCCAAAGTGGATCCAAGTCCCATTTGTGCCATCATAGGGAGAACATAATTGGGTGGCAACCCATTTTGGGGCACAAACCTTGAATTTGAATTTATTATGCTTTGGTTACTTGGCTGACTCGGCTATGGCTTAGTCATTCCAAGCAACACCTGTTCTACTACTGGATTACCCTAGAAAGCACCTGTTGTTATAGTATTATCCACCAAACCAGTACTAGCGATGGTTGAGGGTGGCACAGTAACGGCTGTCGAAAGTATATACGACTCGTGGCTACTTACATTACTCATGGTTTGCGTATTTTGAGAAAAGTAGATAAATTTTCTACTTTTTAAACGTATAAAACCATTTCTTGTGACACCACGAGTTACTTTGAACTCATCCTACTGGACGTGCCAATTTGTTTAAGTGGAATTTTGGTCAAAAAGTCAAAAGAAATTCCAACAAATAAATAATTATTTATCAAACGAAAATAGGCTCAGAGTTATGTGGTAATCTTGTAGGCTTTGAAATTTAACTTGAAATAAACAACAGGAATTTGTAAAAGAAAAGTTTAGAAAAGCAAGTTTTAAAGAATTAAAAGAAAATAAATGGACTGAAGTAGAAAATTAAAGTGCATAAAGTTTGAGAAAAGCAGTAAAAGAAAACATTGTAAATAAAGCAACGAGATGTAAATAAATTTAAAGAACAAGACTAAAAAGTAAAGGAAATTAAAAGAACATTTGCATTAATTCAAATGACTAAAAATGAAAAAGGAAGGCATATTTGGATCAAAATTCATTAATCTGCTCGGGTGAGATTTTAGGATTATGTATCAGCAAATAACTTCCCTTTTTTACATTGTGAATGCTGATATTTATAGACAAATTACAAAAATAACTGACATCTTAAGATTCTGACACATACATGGTAGTTATGCCACTAAAAACTTCCCTAATTTCCTGACAGAACCAACTTCTAACCATTTTGTTATTCTTCGTCGGTTCAATCTCTTGGAAATGCAACTCTTCTGTCGAATTAAACTACTTGTCTGACATCAATATTTAATGACTGCATTGAGTCTTCCAATTATTTGGCACTTCTGTCGGCTCAACACTTGGAAGATTTTTCCAACATCATCATCCAATTGTCGAAATAGCCAAAACTTCATTATCATCATCATCCAATTTTTTCTTTTATTTTCACTCCTAACATATTGTTGTTGAATTTTCCTGCATAATTGCTATTATCGTTTCTCGAAGGGCTTTGGCCTTGGCTCCTTTATTTATTTCACTTCTTTACAGAAGTTTGTTTTTAATGATGAATTGACCGCAGGGCTGTGTGTTTATGGGTGAATTTGGTATAAGACAAATTCTAACAAACAAATATATTTTATCAGTCGAATGTGGGTTCACGAGTTATGTGGTAATCTCGTTTGAAAAAGAAGCTTTTGATGAGTAACGTGCAAAATGTAAAGTGCAAAGAAATTTTAAAGTGCAGAGAAAGTAAATTGCAAGAAATATAAAGTGCTGAAGATTAAAATGTAGGAAATGTAAAAGTGCAGTAAGTTTAAAGTGCAGAAAATGTAAAACGCATGAATTTAAAGTGCAGAAAGAGTAAAGAAATTTAAAGGACAAGACTTGAAAATAAAGAATTTAAAAGACATTGCATTAATGTAAATGGCTGGAAATGAAAATGGAAGTCATACTTGGAGTCAAATCTGTTAATCTGCTTGAGTGAGATGTTAGGATTGTATATCCAGTAAAATCACCCTTTTTACATCGTGAATACTAGTATTTATAGGCAAAAAATAAAAAATAACTGACACCTAAGAAACTGACCACGTTCATAGCAGTTATGCCACGTTTCTACTAATACCTTAATTTTCGACAATAACCAACTCCTGTCAAATCCAAAATTGATAACTTTTATTTTTGACGAAACTAATCCTTGGCCTTTTGAGAGTTGGCCACCACTTGATCCTCCATCTGACTTTTGAAACCTTTATTTGTCGAATGTCTCAATGGTATCATTTGACTGAAAACATTATCTTCGTCGAATCATCTAACTTCATCGAATATCACTTGTCTGTCGAGAACATCTTTATCAAATTAAGACTTGTATTTTTTTACCCCCAACACTGTGAAGATATAAAAATTGTTCCTGGCACTATCTGGTTTTTAATCCTTTATATTTTCCACTATTTCCTAGAATTCATTCTCGCCTCACATTCGACTACTGGGGACCCTCAAGACCCTTCTGTCTATGGTGAAATACTTCGACGAATCCCTGCCACAAAGAAATCTATTTTTTTAAGTTGCCAATCAACTATTTAGAATTCAATCCAAAAGTAAATATGACTTGTATCTTTATCTTCAAAAGAAAAGTGGTCTTAGCTGAATATGGCTTGAACCATTAGAGAATCGCGAAATTGTCGAGCTTTCTGATCTAGTCCTCGATTGGAGTAGCATTTTGTTAGCTAGAGACATTCTCTGTGGGGTAAAACTTACTTCTTTGCATAACAAAACGTCATTCGAACCATATAACCCTCAATGCTTCGCCAAACAATTTGGCTTAGTCTAAGGTATTCCAGCTCCCTTTGAATCATCAACTGATCCATTTGTTAGTCATGACAACCATCACCCAAGAGGGGGGTGAATTGGGTGATTACAAATTTTAAAACACCTTTGAGAAATTAAGCATTTTGAATAACTCAATTAATAAATGCAGCGGAATAAGTTTAACAAAGGTGCAACTATTATAGATTTCAAAAATACTACTTGACTATAGGATAAATCAAGTAAATAAACTAGATATCAAATTCAACTCAAGCATATATAATTAAGGCATAAATGTAAATAGATAGAGTTAAGAAGATCAAACACAAGATTTATCCTGTTCAACCACCAATCTACTTGTAGCCTATGTCCAAATTTCAAGCTTAACTTGAGATTTTCTTCACTATCTCCTAAACTTCACGGGTGCTAGGAAAACCTTTGTACAAACAAGAGCACTCCTCACACCTTGGGATCTTCCATCATTGTGCTAGAGCCTCCAACTCTTCAAGCTTCACAAGTTCTTGAAAAACTTTTTACATTCAATAGTACTCACAACACCTTTGAGATACCTCACCCTTTGTGTTTGAGCCAGACTACAAGGAATACCTCACCATTTTCTCTCTTGAGGATACCTCACCCTCTTACAATGATTTTGAGATGAAGAGAAAGATTATAAACTCTCACAAGAGTAGATATACAACTTAAAGAACAAAGTATGGATAATAAGAAACTCTCTTAAGAGTGGATAATACAAGTTGAAGAACTATGGGTATCAAGGATTCACACTTTAAAGCTCAAAATATGATTTTGATGATTCAAGGATCAAGTATAGTGTTCTTGTGTTTCTTAGGATGTAAATACTTCAAATATCACTTATATATAGAGCCCGAATGATAAAATAGCCGTTGGTAGTGTTTAGAAATGATTTTTTATGAAGACTAGCCGTTTATAGCCGTTAGAAACGTTTCCGGGCACTTGGTAATCGTACACACTTCTTAATCGATTACATGGCCTTGTCAATGTTGTAATTACGACAATTTGTGTAATCGACACAAAGATTTTCTTTTGAAAGCCGACTTTAAAAGGTCATAACTTCTTCATTTCTTATCCGATTAAAGCAAATGACCAGTCATTGGAAAGATCTTTGAGTCTATTTTCAAATAAACAAGTTCACAACAAAACTCAAAGTATTTTGAAAGTTATGATCAAAAGAGTGACTAAAGGTCAGTTTTCAAAACTCAAACTTGACTTGTTTTTGAAAACCGACTTTAAAGCAAATGTCATAACTTCTTCATTTCTTATCCGTTTAAAGCAAATGACCACTCATTGGAAAGATATTTGAGTCTATTTTCATATGAAATAAGTTTCATAACAAAACTCAAAGTATTTTGAAAGTTATGATCAAAATAGTAACTAAATGTCAGTTTTGCAAAACACAAACTTGGCTATTTTTCAAAGGTTTGAACTACCATTAAGACTAACTTTCCAAAAATAGTTTGTTGGCCATTAAAACATGTAAGAAACACTTTTAAAGATGTTGAAACATATTTGAGCTTAGTAAGATTCCTTTTTACCTTTACACAAGATCTAAGTCCTATAAGCTATTCTTGAAGAACCTTGGGACTTGATCTTTTGCCATATCAATTCTTGATGTAATCCAAGCTTCTAAAAATTTCTTCTCTTCAAATCTTGTAAATTACTTGGAACATCTTTATCATTCTCATTCTTCTTGAGTTGAGCATGATTGTGATTTTTTGCTTTCTTGTTGCAATGCTCACTCTTGATACTTGGACTATCCTACAAAGTATTGCTCACTTAAAACAAGCATAGTTAGTCCAAATTCATAACTTAATATCTTAATATGCATGATTTATAAATGTATAACTCTAGTTAGTCTAACATGCATATAAGAATGTTGTATATATCTCATTGCATGATTATTAAGTCAAGTATAACTAAATAAAGTACATAATCATGCATGATCCAATATATCTCTTTTAAGCACATATATGAAACATGATCAATATTCTTTTGTGATGCATTTGTCATCTATCAAGCACATCTATCAAGCATAAGCATCATTCTTTTTGTCTTGTATTTGTCATCATCAAAACTTAACATATTAAACCATTGGGGCAAACCTATTTCCACACCATTTTCAAGACCTATACTCATGGATATCACAGTCACTTCTCTTTGGTAGTCGAACTATTCCAAGTTGAACATCATAGATTATTCTGATTGGTGGCTGACAGTTTTCAACATCCTTTATCCTGTACCACCCTCAAGCTACCTGGGCAAGCTAATTAATCAAAGCTCAGACACAAAAGCTGAAGCCCCTAAAAGAAATCCAAAACTTCCCCTTCGAAATCTCAAGGTGCAATGGCTTCGGCTAAGGGTACATAACTTGACGCTCATTTAGCTTAGTATTTCATTACTTATTTCTAGACCAATTGCTTAACTATAGCCTTTTAATGCAAGAAAAGTTACCATTGCCATCATTGATGTTGAAACTCACTAACCGTCCCTTGGAGCAATCAAAGTTGGTTCTGTTTACTGCCTTACTCGCTAATTTATTAATTCTGCAATGACCGCTCCTGCTCTGAAAGTAAGATCCAAACGCGTACTAGCTAAAACTGATCTTTTAACCAAGGTAACAACCTTTTCCTGAATTCTTTTTATTGATTCATTTATTGATTTCAGCTATCTTGATTTTCATTTCTCTAGCTGACTAAAAAAACCTAAGACACATTCTGTTATAAAAACGCCAAAGCCCTTGACTGTCCAAGTGTCAGCTGAGCTAGAATCCAATGCTTCCCCAAAAATTTCAGCTGAAGTGTTGAGTCAATATCTCAAATCTCCTTTCTCAAGCCCAGTTGCTATGCAAATTGAATTTGTAGACAATTAGCCGCAAAAGGATTTTCCTGTGGACCCAAAGATTCTTACTGCTTTGAAACTTTCTTCAGCTAAGGTTGTTAAATCTTCTAATCCAACTCTCTCTGTTGGTCTCAAGGTATCTAATCCGGGAAACGATAAAGGAATAGAAGCCAGTCTACTTCATAAGTAAGGTATTGTAAGGCCCAGAGCTTCGCTACCAGAAAATTGAAAAGGTTGCTTTTGCACTTATCTCCACGGCCAGGAGACTCAACTAATACTTTCAGTGCCACCCTGTGATAGTGAGAACGGACTAACCTATCCGCTAAGTACTGCACAAGCCAGACTCAGCAGGGAGAATGATTGTCTGATCCATTGAGCTTTCTAAATTCGGAATTATATATAAACCTCGGCTAGCAATAAAGGCTCAGGCGCTTTCAGGCTTTTTGGAAGAACTTACATAAGACCCTGGCAACCCTGAAGGAATTTCTTAGACCATATTCGTTGATGGATCCTCGAACCCCAATGGAAGTGGTGCCGTGGTGATTTTGGAAAATCCTGAAGGGGTAATAGTGGAAAACTCCTTGAAGTTCAAATTCCCAACATCAAACAATCAGGTAAAATATGAAGCATGTATTGTTGGACTGGTAATGGCCAAGGACACGAAGACAGCTAAGATCACACTTTGTAGTGACTCCCAACTTATGACCTCCCAGATCTAGGGTGATTATCAAGCCAAGGAACCCCTCCTTCAAAGATATCTGACCAAAGTCCAAGAACTGCTTAAGAATTTTCAAGATGCCAAGATTGAGCACATTCTTAGGGAGCACAACTCTAAGGCAAACCTCCTGTCCAAACTGGTCAGCACTAAGAGCTCGAGCAACAACCATTTCATGATCCAAGAGATGCTCTATAAACCCTCCATCACAAACACAACTATTTTTCATGTGGAAGGAGAAGAGTATACTTGGATCACCCCAATCATGAAGTATCTGCAGCCCGGACTCAAGCTCAATGACCCAAAGGATGTCTCCAAATTGATCAGAACTGCAATCAGATACATCATTTATGATGTGTGGTTATACCGACGTGGATTTTTCTTACTTCTCTTTAAATGTCTCACACCAAAAGAAGTAGAGTATGTTCTGGCTGAGGTCCATGTGGACACCATTTAGGAGGTAAAGCCTTAGCTTTGAAAGAACTCATTTATGATGTGCGGTTATACCAACGTGGATTTTCCTTACCTCTCCTTAAATATCTCATGCCAAAAGAAGCAAAGTATGTTCTGGCTGAGGTCCATGAAGAGAGTTGTGGACACAATTTAAGAGGCAAAGCCTTAGCTTTGAAAGAACTCAGGGCCAGATACTATTGGTCAATGATGGAAGCTGACTCTCTTGCACATGTCTGTGTTTGTGACAAATGTCAGCGCCACTCAGACCATTATCAGGCTCCCCCAGAGGAACTATCCATGTTGTCTGTACCCTGGCCATTCTACAGATGAGGTACGGATATTTTTGGTCTATTCCCCTAGGCACCTAGAAAACTAAAATACTTGGGGTTCCGAAGTCCATTGTGACAGACAACGGGACCCAGTTCAAAGATAAAGAGGTTTCGAAGAGCTGCTTGTCGGACTAAAAAATCAAGCATCATTGCAGTTCCGTTGAGAATCCCAAGACAAATGGACAAGTTGAAGTCGCTAACCGGGTTATTGTCTAAGGAATTAAAAGAAGGTTAGATGAAGCTAATGGAGACTAGGCTGAACAACTAGATCATGTCCTATAGGCCTATCGGATTGTTACTCACTCTACAATAGGTGAAACCACTTTTAAACTCACATATACGTGTGAGGCTATGATCCTAGTAGAAATCAGGGAACCGAGCTGGCGTCTCCAATAATTCTCATATGACAGCAACCCAGGACTAATCAGAGAAGACTTGGATCTCTTAGAAGAAATAAGGTGAGCTGCCCATATACGCGATACCACTATTAAACAGAAGATAACGACTCGATATAACTTGAAGGTAGTCCCCAGGAAATTCCAACTAGGGGAGTTAGTACTTCAGAGAGCAGACATTGGAGGTAAGAATGCCTCCCAAGGGAAGTTAACCCCTAATTGGGAAGACTCCTACCGCATTTTGATTAGTACTGGAAAAAGAACTTACACCTTGGAGACATTAACAGGCAAGTTGATCAAGAACTATTAGAATACAGACAAACTTAGAAAGTATTCTAGCTAATTGCCCTTCGAGGCCTAGTCTTTTAGTTTACTTTGTTTGGTCTGCTCCAATATTGGTGAGCATATTCTTTGTATGGACTTCAGTCCTTCGATCTATCAATAAAATGGAGTTATTGTCATATATCCTGCACTATTTAAAGTCTCAAAGGACCCTCAAGCCAGACTCTGCCTTGAGAATGTCCACTGAGCCCGTTCCTTATAGGATTTGGATTCAATTTAAAGACTTTCAAGCCGAAAAATGCCTTGGGAATATCTTGAGCCCGTTCCCTATGGGATCTGAGGTCTCTTAGAGTCCAGGTTAAGAGGAATAACCCACAAAACCTGCTTGTGCATTTTGGTCGCAGGTTATGGGCCCATACCCAATCCTCAACACTTGGTCATGACCATTTTATGATTCTGAAATTAGTTAGCAACACAGATTATGACATCTGTGCTCTGCCATTAGGTATCTACTGTGAATGTCTTATGTTAAACAGGCTCTAAAGTCAAAAATTCCTAAGTATTAAGTGATTTTCTATAATAGACAGTAAACATTAAAGATCGGGTTATGGATCACTTTAAAATTTTGCCTAAGTCAAGTGGAATTCCAAGTGCTCATATTTTGAGCGTTGGACCATAGATCAAGGTTTTAATTCAATTGAAATCCTCCTAAGTCCTTAAAGTGGCTACCAAGTGCATATTTATAATGAGCGTTGAACCCAATATGGACCATGAAAATAAAAAGCACATGGCTATAGGGATAAAGGAAATTATTTTAGAAAACCCAGTGATAGGGGAAATTATTTACAAAATAAATGCCTCACACAGGGGACAAAAGCAAAAGAGAAGTAGGATAAACTATATTTCCAGTGGCTCATGGATCCTAGATAGTGACAATTTGAGCCACAATGACACCTTGGTCGTCCTTAGTAAGACTTAGAAGCACAAGACAATCATCTTGGATCACCTTTCTAAGGTCCAATGTGTCCAATGCTAGGGCCACCTTAGAATTGAAAAGATGGTCTTGGTCGACTACATTTTGGAACTGCTCCCCGCTGATATTCGTACAAATCATAACCAACTGCCAGGTGTCCTCTTGCAGCCGGGCCATTTCAAATTAGAAGCTCTGGTTTTCAGTTTGGAGGTTCTTACTCTTAGCATGGAGGTCAACGACTTCCCTTATAGCGTCCACTGAACTAGCCTTCTCCCTCTTCAAATCATCCTCCAAGGCCACTATCTTCCTCTCTAATTCCTTGACCCTTGCTTCAGCATTGTCCTTGGCCTTGCTCAGCTTTCTCCTTAGCTTTGAGGGCCAGGTTTTCCCCCTCCTGGGTCATCCTCACATTCTCTATCATTTGCTGATTATACTCCCCAAAGCACTTCTTAATAAAATGAGCCTCAGCAGCAAGAAGGAGGCCGTAGGTCTGGAACGCTGACAGGAGCTCTGATGTACTATTTTGAGCGATATGATCTATGACTTTGTTGTCCAAGAGATTAAAGTGGATAAATGACCCAAGCTCTGAGTTGTTCCTATACAAGGTAATTGGGCCCTCGTCATCCTCATCAACAACTGCCCTATTCCATCGATCCTCCACCTGCTACTTTCGATAACTCTCATCTTCTGCATTTGAAAAGGCTGTGCAGGAGACTCTTCTAGTTGGATTGGGCTCACCTCAATCACTAGGTCCACAACTGGAGGAGTTGGAGGGGCTAGAGCAACGACCACGGGAGTGTTGGAAGTACCAACTGTGTTCCTAGCTTTTAGGGCCTCGAGGGTGGCAAGAGCATTTCTATATACCATACTTTTTGCAAAATAGAGCAAGAGTCAGACAACAAGAAAAATATGTAAAGGAATTACTATATACAAAAAATAAATATGGACTCCTACGCTACCTAGAATGACCCCAAAAGTTTCATCGTCGGTGACGTCCAACACATCCTTACGAGAAATGAGGCCTACTTCCTAAGCCCATATATTTGGCAAGTCAACACACTCGGTGTCATCCCGATTAAGATCAGGCTTCTCCAATTCAATCATCATAATGGGAGTGCTTCATGCTCTTTGGGTCCAGTATAGGTCAAAAGTCGACTCTCCTTCAGCATCCAGAAAGAATGGATGAGTCCCTAGTACCGCCATCAACTTGAAGTACTTCTCCTTGAAGTTCTTGAAGCTATCTTGGAAAACTTGAAAGACCTTTCAACCAGGCCTTGACCGGATCGTGAGTTAGTTCTTTTGAGCGGCCCCTCCCCCTTAAAGACTTCATCGGGTAAAGAGAAAAAAAAAATGCCTTCTCCAAATACTGCAATCTGACTACTTGGCAAAGTCTTTCGAAAATAAGTATATTCCCCCAGTTGTTGGGATGAAGCTAGGATAGAGCTATGTTAAGAGTGTGGAGGACTGCAATTCGAAAATTAGTAAACGTGATCCAAAGTCCTAGTTGGACGAAGAGATCATTGTATAAGAACATGTAGTGCACACCCATCTACTAGAACGAGCACACTCTCTGGTCCACTGGGGATAGAACCTGGAACTCGTGATCCCTCGCACCATATTATGTTAGCATCAAGTAGCCCTTGAGTTTTTCGAGCTCTTCCCTAGGTCGAAAGATGGACACTTGATCATAGACGTCGTCTCCAACCCACATATACACCTGCCTCCTGTCGTAGATAATTACTGTGGGGTCTTCCGCAGCCAGCATCTGAGGCCTAACTACTCGCCTTCTAGCCATTAAATCCTTGGAAACACCAACAAAGGCTGGTAAGTAATTGTCAGAATCAATCAGCCTACAGATTCAAACACGAAAGGGGGCAGACCAGGAAAGGAATCACAAGTTTGCACCTACATCCACTACAGATACCGGCCTCCACGCCCACTAAGGTTTAAGCCCCAGATGAACAACTCCACCGCTCAAGGCGTGACAAAGAAGGTGCTCCACCGAGCGACGCCATTGAAAGGACCCAACAACAATGGTATCCCAACTCATTTTACTAAGAGGAGAAGGGAATGCACCCCAAAACAAAAGAAGCAGAATCATTTTACGACGCTACAAATAGTAAAAACAGAAGGTAGAAGAAGATATACCTTTGAAAAGTATAGAAATTAGATGAAAGAAAGGGTTGAAACTTCAGTAAATTTACTAAAAAGTGCTCTCAATCACTCGAAACTGCACTTCTCCGTTAAGCACGACCACTAAAAATCACCTCGGGTCACTAATAATCACATATTTTGTATATTAATAAACCCTTATTTTTAGATATTTACACTCTCCATGTACTTAATTGATTAAGCCTGGTTATGTTTTGTAAGTTTGGACTCAAATTGGACTTAATTGATTTTTCCAGCATTATTTGGGTCTTACACTATTTCTGTATTTCCGCCATATCTTGAGTTATAGATGTATAAAAATTATGTATCTTACCTTGTAGAAAAGATAAGAGAGAGATCTACAACTTTGATGAAGAGCTCAAAGTCTCATTCAGACATCTAGTGGAGCTAATTGGGATAGGAAGTCATAACACAAATTTTGTGTCTGGAACCTGAATAGTGTACAGTAATTAGAGCATAACTCGAGTTGTAGGAACTTTCTTGGGCTAAAATTTTTACATTTGAAAGTTAAGACCCATATCCACAACTTTCATGAAGAACGCAAAACTCAAATCGGACAGTTTGGAGGTGATATTGGGTCTGGAAGTCAAAACAGAGGTGCTAAAACTGGGCCTGAATAGTCTGCAGTAATTGAGTCATATCTCGGGCTGTAGGTGATGAAATGAGCTGAAATTTGGACATCTAAAAGTTAAGACCCAGATCTACAACTTTTATGAAGATGACTTTTCTATTTGATGACGAAATCCATGAGTTAAGCAATGAATGATTTTAGAGACAAAGAATTTCAATAATTTTCCACTCACCAACTCACCATTTGGCATTTTTCATTCATTCACCCACTCAGCCACCTACTCTTAATCAAACCCCCTTGTCATTTTGTATCCCTAATCCTCTATAAAAGGCACCATTGGCTGATCATTTAGTGCTCTTGGTGTTAGGCTTAGTTTTTAGAAGTTATGGTTATGCTTGTTTATTGTTTTCCTTTGTTGTAATTTTCTCTTGCTCTAAATTGAAGCTATGTTCATCTTTCTCTTCTTCTCTCTTTCTTTCTTCTTGTCTATGAGTAACTAAATCTTCATCTTGCTTAGGTGAAAGAGTGAAGCTCTTGGTAATGAAATAAGGTTAGATTATTCTATTTTTTGTGCTTAAATGATATATTATCAAATGGACATTATATGTATTATATTTTGTTTCCAATTAATTTAGAAACCTTCTTTGTATAATGGAGATCTTGATTTATTGTAGACAATAGGATTGACACAGTGCATGCTTGAACTCATTTACAAATGTTGGTAGATAATTAAAGGAATCATAATATGATTGCATATATAATTAAACTTTGAATGTTATATTTTCTGATTGGAACCTCCGTTGTGTGTGGATTTCAATTGAGTTATAAAAAGAAATAATTTTGCCTTTAATTTATTACCAAGAGTGGATCTTCTAACCCAAGCAAATTCTTAAATTCACTTGTGAACATCTTTTATTACTTTTGGTGTTGTGACAAATCTTTTTCTTACCTCAATTAATTTTTCTTCATCAATTCCCTATGGATCGACCTCGGACTCTCGAGAAATTTATTACTTAAGATAACCTGCACTTGGGTTTGCATCCTTAAATCCCGCAATCAGTCACCGAAATTTAGAAAGCAATAATAAAGTGTGGAAAAGGGCGATTCCGTCCTAACACTTCAGATTTCAAAAACTACTCATCATGGCGTGTAGAACCCTAACCCCGTTTCTCCAATCAGCACGTGCTATATGGCCCTCACAGCTGTCAAAGCAGTTGAAGCGATGGTTGCTCAGAAAACCAAACATCACACAAGCTAGCTGTTTTGAGCATGATTTTTTTCTACGGACCCCAACTACAACCGAAATGTTCACTAATGGTCAACTGGCGCATGGATCCTGTCCAGATAACGACGCTTCCATGAATGTCAACTGACTTGGTTGTAAATGCATCTAGATTAGGTCTTAACCCCATGGGGTATTATGGACTAGGACCTACAGTAAAGCACAGATACCGTCACCCAAGGGCATTAAGACTATCTTGCTACTTTGCTATACTAGTCAAGCACCAAGCTGGGGGCAACATGACATTATTCTATAATAAGCGTTGGACTCATCCCAGAGAAAAAAGGAAAAAAGTGAAGAACGAAAATGGAAAATAGAAGATACAAGATTCAGAAAAATAATTTTATTATTATTATTCATATTTCATATATCATCAGCTCTAACAAAAAAGAGTACATAAACTATTACAAGTCAAGAATGCCCACTAGAAAAAGCCAGGAAGGAAGCTAGGAGAGCGATGACGATGATGGCTACTGACCACGACCACCTCCAAGGTTCTTCCAGAAAACCGGCACCCATCTCTTCCTTGCTAGCCAACGTGAGAATGCTCTGCATCAAAAGATTGTTCCACCTCAACAATAGCAGGCTTCACAATCACTCCTAAGTTGCTCCAAATCACTCCAAGTTGCTCTAAGAGGTCTTTCCACCTTAGAGCCCTCTTCAAATCCAACTGCACTTAGGAAGGGAAATTATTAAAGCACTTGGCTAAGTGTCTCCAAAACAGTCGGGAAAGGAGGAGGATGGAGTGCAGAGCACCTCTATGCATCACAAGAATTACACAAAAGCGGTGAATCCCTTCGACATACACAAAAAGGTTGCACACTCCTATGTACGCCTGGAGAGAAAGGCTTCTACTGCCTAAATATATGTTGGCCAGCCCACGTAGGGTAGTTACTTGGTCCTCACCAAGTCATTACACCGAGAAAGAAAGGCCTCCACTAGAGGAATTGGCAGCAAAGCAAAGACCTTTGAAGATTTTGGGAAGAATAAGAAGATGGTTTCAAATGGGGGAAAAACCCTCCACGTGCGTACAAGAAATGGGAGAGAAATCATCTTTTGGAAAAAAAGATCACTCTCACATAGAATCAAGAAACAAAGGGAATGTCAGCCTCAATGCAAATGTCTCTTATTTATAGAGGGAACGAAGCATTCTGAATGGCCCCCGTGAAAGAAAGCTAACTGCACATTTGGAGCCGCGTTTTAATGCTCTCTCTCTCTGATTGGCCACAAGAGTAGCAGGCAGTTGAGAAATAGCATGAAACTATTATCTTCTTTTAAAGGGCTTTTAATTCCTAATAAAAACAAAGCGACATTCTCCAAGCAAGTTGAGACTGCTACAAACTACAGAGTAAAAATTGTAGGAAAGAACATATCCTGTGAACTGCACATGGGGGCAATCTATGACATACCTTGGATGACGGAATGACAACGTAAGCAGAGAGATCCATCTCAAATCTCGGATTTACATGTCAACCTCAAAGGCATACTATATTGCATAACAAACCTCGACCCTTTGTAAAACATCATGAGATCCAGTGTTAATTGACTTGGATCCCTTTCTCCATCACGTGTCATGTACTCCTATCAAACTTGGTACCTTTATAATTAGTTGTCGCATCTAAGTACCAAGCTGAAGGCAACTGTTCTGGATCATGATCCGGGATCATGTCTCATGGATCAACCAGGCATGCTGATGAGGTCCTTGTATAATGGATATCGGGCAATGACATTGGGTAGCGATAACATTACTACGAGGTTTGCACAGTGGATAAATCCTGAGAATATCTGTTATTGTCAATCATGATCTGGCATAATAATAGCATCCATAACCACTTTTGACTTCTCATGGTTGTAGTATCAACATTCTGATCTTATAGGGATCCTCGTAACAATCAAGGGTACGTATTTCCCCCTACAACTATTACGGGAGCTATCTCTTTATCCAACCTCTATAAATACCAGACTTATTCACCAACACAAGTAACTTATTATTCTAGAGCATAAATCCTAATTGTGCACGACCTGACTTGAACGTTGGAGTACCTTTGCAGGTACCAACCCCCCTCTTTCAATATGCTCTACTGCTGCCACGCAAAGAGCAAACTATCGTGACATGTCTATTTCAAGTATACATCAGTATCCACTATTGAATACAAAGGAAGATGAGTTGGTCATTGTTGCTAAGAAGATTTACAGAAAATAAATATTGTGGATAAGGGAGTTCTTGATGGAGTAGAGACACTGTTTTCTAGATTTATGTCTACGTCTAGTAAGGAAGTTAAAGGAATAGGAGTTGCAGGGTCAACCCGGTTTGGAGTTTACGGGACTGATTTTGGTTGGGGACGGCCTGCCAAGGGGGAGATAACATCGGTGGATAGAGGTTTAACCATTGGCATGGCAGAGAGCAGGGATGGAAGAGGGGGGGTCGAAGTTAGATTCGTTCTTAACAGGGCATGTGATGGGTCTGTTTCATACTTTACTTCATGCGGGGCTATGCTTTGACCGAGGGAGATATATCTAACAGATATATGGAAGAACTCCTAAGATGATTCAGTAATTTATTGCGATAGCGAAAGTGAACTATGTGAAGTCAGTCTTTGAGTTTGTTTGGTTTTTTGAATAGCAAAGGACGTACAGGAGTATAAGTTTGCAACGGACCTACTCGGCACTCACAAGTTCAACACCTTACGTTTTCAATAATTAATGTATTTTCATTGTTTGTTGGTACAATTGCTGAGTTTTTTTTTTTTTTGTTCTTCTTAATCGGTCAAATCATGAATTTTCAAATTGCCATGTATTTTTTTCTCAGACTGAAGATAACATGTCAAAAACTGGTGTCTAATATACACTTTTTAAAAAAAAGTGTATAATATATCATCAAATTTAAGTCATTGATTTATTCATAAAATAAATCAATAGCATAGATCAATTATAAGAAATCTATTGAGTATGTTTCTTTTTTTTTTAGGTTTTTTTTTAGTTTTATATTTTTTTTACATACTATCACCACTACTGTCGTTAGTTGACAGACCATTGTGCGCTGCTTGTTGACTATCACCAGATACTTCCAATTTTTTTTTAAATTGTATAACTGTATATATATTATCAGTTAAAATTTATAAGATTTTTCAACAAATACAGTTATAGTTTTAGAAAAATTGGTCACTTCCAATTTTTTTAAGGTTGTATAACTATATAAATATTATCAGTTAAAATTTATAAGATTTTTCAACAGTTATAATTTTAAGAAAAAATTTTTTAAGAGTGCACAGTTATTTATAAAAAAAAGACTGATATAATTTCAACGAGTATTATTTACACAGTTATGTAATTTTAAAAAGTAAATAGTAACTAACCGGAGGTTGGCCGGTATGGTGGAGATTGGCCTACTACGATGGCTGGAGATTGGCCGACGGCGATGGCCGACGGTAGCCAATAATGGTAGCCTAAAAAAATATAAAAAAAGAGGCAACCTGTAAAAAAAAAAAAAAACCTGCTGTTGTAGGTAAAAATTTGAGTGTATGATATACACCTAAACTTGACAGGGTGCACAATAGCACCCCCCGTCACAAACGTTCGAAAAAGATAAGTCACTAGCATTGGACTAATGATGAAGGGTTTAGAAAATTTGCATAAAATTATAAGTTTAAACCTCATTGCCACATCAAAAACGTTCGAAGAAGATGATAGAAGTATATGAAAAAAACAAATGGTGAGGATGGGTACCCTTCTCTTAAGATACTATATAGGTCTGAAATTTTTAGTTAATGATATACCCTTATGTCAATTGAAACCAAAGTCTCGTGAATCATGATTAAGGATAGAAATAGGTCAAGTTGTTCGTTGAGAGCCTACAGTCTAGTTCGCTTTAAGTTTGACCTATTTATTAAACAAGTGAGGTCAAATTTCAAGTCATCTAAAAGGTCTTTTAAGTTTGGTAGGCTGGCATGTTTATATATATATATATATATATATATATATATATATATATATATATATATATATATATATATATATATAACTTATAATTATAATATTATTGTTGGATTATTTAAAAGCTTAGGCTCGTTGGCCTATTTTAAAGCTTAGGCTCATTAGCTTATGTAAAAGTCAGTTGACCTATTTAAATGTAAATCTATTGACCTATTTAAATGTAAGTTTATTGGCCTATTTAAAGGTTTTATTGCAAAGTATACTTTTAAATAGATTTTTAGGTCAGACCAGACTTTTATAAAGGTCACGTCAGACCTTAAAAAATGGCCTATGTCAGGCTCATAGGTCAAACTCAGACCTTATAATTAGGATACATATCAGACCTGTTTAAGACAAAGTCTAGCCTAACCTAGTCTGTTTTCACCCTTAATCGTGTTGTAGCATGTACGGAAAATTGATAAGATGTTAGCTAATAAGAACCCAATTAAAAAGCTTAATCATTTTAGACCCTTTTATTTTTTATTTTTTTAAAGAATTAAGTTTAAAGGGATGAGAAAAAAAAGTGAAAAGGCTATAAACTAAAAATTGTAACACCCCAAAATTTAGCTATTTGACAGTAATGACAAAATTATACTATTTTGCAATTTCTATCTACTGTAAAAATAATTTAACTGTTCTATGACTGTATTTGATCTTTTTGTGTGATTTACTCCATGTCAGGAAAATAATAATTTTTGGGCCGAGAAAAATCTTTACGTATTTATTCGGAGTCGGGGAATCTTACTAAACTCAATTCTTAGAGATACATGTCATAATCTTTTAATTTTTAAAAATTATCTGTAAAATAAAAATATACTATATTTTTATTTTACAGTAGATAAATATTTACTATTTTGTAAGCAGTAATGTTCTGTTCATTAAGTAATAATTTCTGTAGTAATTGTTTGGGAAATATTTTCTGCGAACCAATAGGAGAGCATGACTTGCTTGCTAAGTTTTGGAAAAGTCAACGATAGTGGCTTGAATTTTCTAAGCCAATAGAAAACTAGTCTCTTGAAATGAACTAATAAGAATTGGTCAAATTTGATGGTTATATATTGAACCAATATGAATTTAGTCTTCATTGATAAACCAATTAGAATCAAGTCTTCATTTGATAAATCAATTAGAAGTAGTCATCTTTGATGAACCAATAAGAAAGTTATAGAAATAAGATCAACCAATAAGATTGAGTCAACATTTGTGGCAAAGATTTTTCAAGAGTAACCAATAGAAATTGGTCAATAAAAGTGACAACTAATAGGAAACAAGTTAGTTACCACCCAACCAATGGAGATTAGTCAACGAAGAAGGCTTGACTTTGATTTGCACCCTTAGATGACAAGACTTAGTGGAGAAGTTTTGAACATCAACCATTGATCTAGTCGACGGTTGAGAAACAAACTTAATGAAGAAGCCTTGGATGATAACCATTGATTTAATCAATGGTTTGAGAGTAAACTTAGTTAGGAAGCTTTGGATGTTCACTATTGATCTAATCAATGGTTGTAAAGACAAGCTTAAAAAGAAAGTTTAGGATATCCACCCTTGATTTAATCTATGGAGATTGGTCTCACAAAATGGCTAGGATCTTTTGTGACCATTGGATGGAAAGTATGTAGAGAAGATCTTGACCCTCCAAATTTTAAGATGCATCTAATGGCTAGGATTTCAAGGAGAAAAGATCTAATGGCTTAGATTTGATCATATCACTTGGAAGCTTCTACCAAAGGTCAACCATCGATTTAATTAATGGCTATTGATGCCTAAAATGGTGGCTAATGTATTTAGACAATCCTTTGGTGTATAAGGGAGGGGGGAGGTCACGATTTTGAAGACCAAATAGCTATAGGAAAGTTTTCATTTCATTTCATTACTCATCTTCATCATTTCCTAGAGCAAAACTTCACAAAAATTCTCTCCTTTTCCATTTTCTCTAGTTTCAGCCAAGCACCCAAGATCCACTCTCCAAACTTCTATAATTCCTACTAATATCATTTCTTGAATCTTTTTATTAATCTAAGACACTTTCATGTTAGGAATTTCTTAAGACTCATTCATCTTCATCTTTTCATCAAGTAAAGAACACAAAAACTCTTTCCTTTCTCTCGCACAAAGCTCACAGTCAACACCCTTACATCCACTCTCCAATCTCTTTTAATTTCATCTAACCTACTTTCCTCCTAGATCTACATGATATTCTAAGAAACTTTCATGTTGGAGACTTTCTCTAAATCATCCATCTTCAACCTTGATCTTCAAGTTCAAGATCAAGAGCCTTTAGGTGAAGATTTGTGTTCTTCATCTTTCTTTTCTTTGGTAAGTTTCTAAGACCATATTTTGGCTTATGCTCATCTTTGATATTCTTGAATATTAATATTGTATGTGTTACTTTATTTTAAGAAGCTCTTGGTGGTGAAAGACTTGTACAAGAAGCAAAACAAGGAGCTTTGGAGGTTTCTCCAAGAGGTAAGAGGGAGATTACCCTCATCAATCATGTGTTGGTGGTGAGGAATGGATGTGTGTGTGGTGAAAAATCCATAAGAATTATTTCACTTATTTGTTTAAGAGCTTTCCATATTTATGGTTGTTTGGTGATTGATATGCTTTTTGCTTTGATAATATGCTTTAGTATGTGTTTATGATGCATGATGATTTGTGTATGTAATTAAGATGTGAATTATATGACAAAGGAAAGTGTGTTGGTTCCAAAGAACCATAGAGGCATCACGACCTCAAATTAATTTTTGGGAGCAAAAAATTATAAGTATTTTACTAATTATGAGTTTTAGATAAAAGGGTAATAAGTTGATAATTTTAAGGATTTGTAAAGAAAGTGGACATGAAAATGAACAAAGATTTTATGATGAAGCTATTTATGATTTTTGGCTAATATGCCAAAGATTGGTAAATTAAGATTTTCATGAATGGTAAAATTTGATGATTAGAAGGAAAAGAAAAAGAAAAGATATGATGGTTCTAATGACTATGAGGCTACAATTTTAAAGGTTTGAAAATGGTTTTACTTTATATAAAATTTTGATTTAGAAATGAAAAGTTAATTGATTTATTACAAGAAATTTATAAAAGATTTAAGAAATGGAAGAGAAATACTTTGTCACTTGAGAGATGAAGATTTCATTGATGAAAGAAAAAGAGAGGTTGAAAGTGTTTGAACCTTAACTTATTTTAAAAAGAACTGAGTTTTAGAATTGATTTAGAATTATGGAGAATACGTTGGTGACTTGAAATTTACTAACGTATAGCTCACCCATTGGGTTTTGAGGTGCATTAAGAAATTTTAAGTTGGAATAATTGATTTAAAGGAAATGTTGATTTTGAGGGGAAATGATGAAAAATATTACGTAGAAGATTTTTAAGTGAGAAAACGTGGAAAATGAAGTTGAAAATGGTATTGAGTTTTGAAAATCCAAAACGACATTTAGAATATTGAGAAATATTTTATGTAGTTAAAAAATGATGAAAAATGAATTACACGACTTAAAAATATGATTTTTAAGCTAAGCGATGTTGAAAATGTTGAAAAATCGCTACGCGATTCGGATAATGTGTAAATATTTTTACGCAATTAAGAAAACTTCAGAAAATGATTATGAGATTTAAAAACGTAAAAAAAATGTTATGCGATTGTGAAAACGCGTTAAAAATGATACGCGATTTGAAAATACAGTAAAGATACTATAAAGAACTGGTGTGCAATGAGGCATATGATGCATTTGGGAATCCTTTTAATGATAAAATTGAGATGTGCAATGAGGCATATGATGAAATTGAGACATGCATTCAGATATTCGTGCATTGAACAGAATTGCATTGAGATATTCGTGCATTGAACATAATTGCATTGAGGCATTCATGCATTGAACGGAATATAGCTGATAGCTATTATGGCCTTTATGGTTGAAGAGAGAATGAGAATTGAAAAGTGAGATCTATGATGGATCTTGGGGACGTCGAGGTGCGGCGGTCGACCAGTGGACAGTTGGCAAAGTACCATGTGCCACTTGGCGACGCAGTCCATTGCAACGCATTGACGATACCCAATAAGAACATGATTCCTTTCGAAGACTAGAGATTGTCTTTGGGCTAAGGCTGATAATTAACCAGAACATTCATCTCGAAATTATGAAAACCTCCATGGAGTGGGAAAATTGGTCTAGTATGCATACATATGGTCAGTACACATATTGTTGTGGCATGATAAATGTTCATATGATGTGACATCATCATTTTATATATTGAGGATATCTGTTATGATAAAATTGGTGCTGGTGATTTAACTGAGATATATGTTTACTAGAAATGTGATGAATTGAGAACATGAATAATTGTGATATTTGTGAGTATGAAATAACTTTATCATTCGTATCATTCTTTGTTACCGTATTGGTATTGATGAAAGAGAATCTCACCTCTTTGTTGTATTGTTTTGTTGTGCTTGTATTGTTAAAAATTTATATAACAGATGGAACGAGTTTCTTAGACTTGACTGGAGGCAAATATTCTGAGTTCGGTGACAACATCGAGGAGTGGCCATCTTGGATTGGTTGGTGTGCAATGTTGAGGAGGAATAGATATATGACGCATCAAGATGGATACAAGATGGAATAAGTATGTTGAGTTTTTCTCATTAGTTTTTTACCGTACTATTAAGTAGGACCTGCCATAGGATTTGCAACTGTTAAAACTTGAGTATGTAAGTTTTATATTTTCTTGAATAATTGTTAAATATTATGTGGTGTCAGTAATGTATACTAATCAGTTTAAATCTATTTTTCAGTATTACTTATAAATTTTGGGAAGTTTATGTTTCCGCAAAAATAGATTTTAAAACCCAAGTTTTATAACTCAAACCTTTTTATGAAATGATTTTCAGATTATAAGTTGTAGTCGGAAATGTAATGCCCTACGGAGGGTGTTATAAAAATAATATTAATATGAATAATGTGATACAAAACATGAACCTAATACCCCTATTTATATTAATAATTAGGTTAAATACTAATACTACTAATATTGGCCCAAGCCCACTAACATAAGATTAATTACCTAATAAATAATAACTTTAATATTATCTAACACCCCCTTAAGTCAAAGCTTACTAAGCTTTAACTTGTTACAAGTAACAATTCCATAAGCATAAAACAAATATCAAAATCCATCTTTAATCAGAAACTATCACCAAGAATAGAATAGAAAATCGGCACAATATTTGATGTTGAACCTTCGGGAAGAAATGCTAGATCATCCAATGTCCAAGAAGAAGAAGAGAGACTATGCACGCATCTAAAGCGGCTCGACCTTATTCGTAACCTTTTCCTCCTAAGATAGACCAACTACCTCAGAGCGGCTCCATCTAACAAGTAGCCTTTTCCTTTAATATCTTTGGGGACAACTCCACCTCATTAGCAGTTCCTTGCATCTCCCATAAGTGGCTAAACCAAATGAGCAGCCTTTTCCTCCTAGCTCACTGCAACCACATCTAGGAGATCAATCAACAATAACATAAGAGAAGAGAAACTGGGAAACTCTTGCTTCTATAACTATGACACCCTTAGTCACACTTTTTTGTTTGGCCAAAACCCACAAAAAGTTGGAATGAATCATACTTCCAAACCTACGACACCCTTGCAAATCCTAGATACCCCTATTTTCCTAAAACATTGCCCACGGCACCCTTGGCTGTGCATAGAAGAAGAAAAAAAGGGAAAAGTAACTAATGGTCATAAGACATCGCAACAATAGAACAAAACATAAACCTCACCAAACATAAGCCTTCGAAATCTCCACTTTGAAATCTCCACAACATAAACCTATCATGCCATGTATCATAGCATCATCATGATGCCATTAATGGGAAGCTAAAACTATAAATAGAAACAAAAAAAGAATAGCACCTAAACAACCCATAATTTGAATTTCCCCTTGAACCGAAATAGGGTTCAAAAACAAGAACTGAAACTATCATTCATCACTTCCACAACATAATAATAGAGCACCATATTTCACATTGCAGCACTAGCTATTTCACTAGAATCGTACAAAAACCTCCAAACTGTCTCAAGTTAATTTCAACCTGCATAATCCACCCAATACCTAAGAGCACCAAATCGCACCCAAAACTGACTAGATCACACCAAATCATG
Source organism: Ormosia emarginata (assembly GCA_029884605.1). Taxonomy (NCBI): domain Eukaryota; kingdom Viridiplantae; phylum Streptophyta; class Magnoliopsida; order Fabales; family Fabaceae; genus Ormosia; species Ormosia emarginata. The sequence goes on along the minus strand of JAQQTP010000056.1, from coordinate 2,767,632 downwards.
TCAAAACGCACCAAACAACACAAAACCAGGCTAAAACCACTGCAACAGAGATGTCACCAGATCATTGTGTGCTTCTGTCCATGCCAAAATCGTGAGTCGTTGGCCACCCACTATGTTAGGTCTCGCTTACCCACATTTGAACCCTTGAACCACCACAATCTCAGCCTGAAAACCACACATCATCCTCATATCTAGTCAAAAAACTACCAGCGACCTCAGAACCTATTAGAATACACCCCAAGACACCGCTGAATAGGAACCCCATGTGTGCCCAAGGTATGTCAAAGTCACGCACGCTCAGAATAGATCCAAACTATCATACCTATGCAAGAACTCAAAAGCCACCACGAGAAACCGTGAGTTCTACACGATCAAACACGTGACCCAACCACTGTCGACAACTCCCTACCACCGAATGACCACTGCTAGCATGATCCTCACTGGTGACTACCTAAGGGTAGCCTAAAAGTGCTTAAATGGCAACGAAGAACGGCTTCCTAGAAGACTAAACTGAACGTGACCTTTCTCTTTTTGTTTTCCTTTTTTTTTGTTAAAAAACTATTTTCTTTCTTCTTGTTTTTTTTTTCAAACTAAGCTAACAAGAGAGTAAAAATAAGACAAAAACTAGGGTAAAATATACAATGGAGTTCCATAAACTCGAAACAGCGAAAAAGATAAACTCTTTTTGTAGTGGATGGTACCGCTCTAATACCATGATGAAGAATTAGGTTTAAGGTTAGGGAATAAGGAAAAGAGAAAGACAATTGTAAATTGTGAATGATATTGACAGGAATAATTCAATACAAAAAAGAAACCTAATACCCTTATTTATACTAATAATTTGATTACTAGTACTGGCTCAAGCCCACTAACATAAGACTAATAACCTAATAAGTAATAACCATAGTATTCTCTAAAATGTATCCATTGTTCATCATTCCATATGCCTTAGGTAAGATGCTCTCTATCTCTTGGCAAGAACGTTTTTAGGGTATTGGTGTTAGTTACTTTGGCATAATGGCTTGGAAGGAATGAATTTAGAGATGATGAAGGTGGCACTACTACATACATTACATTTTGCAACACGTAAATAACAACATTTTAACAAATGTTGTAAATGTTGATAGAATAATATATTTTGTAACATTTTTCCAGCTAAATGTTACTATTGGCCAATTGTCTATTTTCTTTTTTATACATTATAATATATCTTAACTCTTGAAGCCCCTTTAAAGTTTAAACCAAAAAAAAAAAGAGTTATTGAAGTCCCTTTCTCTCTGAAGCTCTTGATCTTGATCGAACTCTCTCCATCCCCATACAAGGCACCGTTATGGCTGAGAGCTCATGCTACCAAGTGGCTTCAAAACTTAAGAAGGGTGATGAATTGAGTTTTTCAAAACTTTTCACAAACAAGTCCTTTTTTATTTTTGTTGAAGTTATTTTCTTATGTGGTGAATGGATTTATGATAACAAAAAGATTTCACACAAGTTTAAAGAAAGTAAATAAGTAGATGGTGAAGCAATAAGTATGCAAAATCAATAAACAAGCTTGAAAGTAAAGAGAGAATGGTAGAGAAGAGTGCAAACAAGATTAATATTGGTTCAATCACTCTTGTGATCTACGTCCAGTCCCTAGGATCATCCACCTAGGAGTTTCCACTAAACTTCAAGCTTCAATAGGTGCTTAAGAAGCCTTTACAAGCTTTGAGTCATTCTTACACTTCAAGGATCATCTATCTCTATGTGTAAAAGTCTCTTTGTTTCCAAAAGGGATCCTCCACCCAAGTGTTTATAATAAAGATTGAGAGTAATAAACTCTCTCAAAGAGCAAATTATACAAATTGAAGCAATATGAAGCTCTTCAAAGATATCTCAAAAAGGTTTAAAATAGAGCAAGATTGATGCAATGATTAAAACACGAATTTAATGCTTGGGAATAAGTTGTTAGATGTTCAAGAGTTAGCATTAAATATTCCAAGACTTGTATTTATAGCCCATCAATGAAATAGAACCGTCAAAGAGAGTTGGTGCAACATTAAATGCATTGAAAACTAGTTGTTGTTGGTTTCAGAAGAGTGGTAATCGATTACAGGTATATGGTAATCGATTACCATGTCTTAAAAATGCATTCTAGATGTTTGAAGCTCATGGTAATAAATTACAACACATGGTAATCGATTACCAGCTTTAGAAAAGTAGTTTCTAGACTCGTGGTAATCGATTACCAAGCATGGTAATCAATTACCAAGCTTCTGTTTTGAGGAAAACCAATTTTGGGAAGCTTGTAATTGATTACAAGCTCACGGTAATCAATTACGAGCTTTCTGATATGCCCGTAATGGATCACGAAGCTCTTGTAGGAGATTATAACCATTCTAAAACTAACTTTTGAGCCCAAACAAGCTTGATAAAGATTTTCAACAACTAAAACTTGGATTTTTCAAGGTTTCAAACAAGATTTTCATAACCTAAGTTTAAAACATGATTTTGTGTAAAATCATCCAAATTTTTCAAAACCAACATCCACCAATTAAAAGACTTCATGACGGACTTTTCAAAAAATCATTTTAAGCTTATTGAGATATCTTAGATTACTTCTCACAAAAAGATTATAAGTCTTATAAAACTATTTCTTTAGAATTTCCTTTGAACTTGGTCTTTGTCATAGATTCGTTATCATCAAAACCTTTATGAAATAAACATTCACATTCTTCCCCTTTTTGATGAAGACAAACCAACAAGGGTAAAGAGATAGAATAATCAGATATAAAAGTGTAACATTTCTCCTTAAGCCATGCATGAGATTCAAGTAAAAGAGTTAGACATTGCACATAACAAGAAATACCATGCCTTGGGAATGTAGCAAACATACCTCTTCCATAAGAATGAAAGTGTGTGAATGTTGCGCAAAAATCATATACGAGAATCATTTTTAATTAAATGAGAATGTTTTTTTTAAAAAAAAAATATTGTATCAAATGTCAACACCCAATTTTTTTCAAGCATGTAAAAAAAATATATTTTATATAGAAAAGCAAAAGATATAAAATTCTTTTAATTAAAGTGAAAAGTCTAAATTGGGGAATGACCTAAAATAACACTCTTTTTATCTAAAGTTAATTTCTTTAAGCCTGATTGCAAAACATTTAGACTGGGCTCACTTCAAATTCAAAATTTCTTGGCCCATTTAGAACCTAATCTTATGACTTTACTCTAAAAAAATCCCAGCTCACATATATAAAAGGAGAAGGTTATCACATAGAAATGAGGGAGCCGCAATAGTAGAAAAGAAAAAGGAAGAGAAAGGCAGCCGACGATATTGTAGACAGGTGAAGAATTCATCAGTACAAGAATCAGTTTCTGTATCTGATTCTGGTATGATTTCATTTGCATATTTGGATGTTTTTAACCTTAGTAACATTTATGAAATATGTGAAATTTATGCGGCCTTCTTCATCCTATGAAGCTTGAGTATGTATTGGTTTAAATCATATTTGACTTGTATGATGAAATGTTGGAATCAAGATTATTTTTTGGTGTGTTGATGACTATATTGACTTATTTAAGTATCAATATGGCTGATCAAGATTTTAACTTCACATTTTCTTAATTTACTATGGCTAGTCTAGTGTGTTAGTAAATGGAGTAGCTTATTGTTTTAATTTGTTGAATGAATAAAAATATAATTTCTCTTACCTACTTATTGCAAGTTATTGAAGTTTATCATCTTAAGAATAAAGAATTAGAATGTTACCGTCGTAATCTTTTCTCTACTTTCAAATCCCCGTAAGCATTTTCATGATATGTTTAGTTATTCATGTGTATAAGTTCATCATTTTATTTGATTATCTATATGTTTTAGCTTTTTTTATTATTTTACTTTTAGTTAGTTGTTATTTTACTTGGTCCTTATTATATACATGTACTTTGTTTTGTCTCTATATTTATGTACCACTAGCAGATCTTGTATTTTGTTTAATTTTTTTATTATTTTATTTATTAGGTAGTTTCTAATCATTTTATTTTATTTAATTAATGTTAATATAAATATATTTATTAATTTAATGATTTGTTGCTTTGACAAATAGACTCCCTTTAGTTATTTAAGATTTATTGAGTAGCCTTATATTGTCTTAGATTTCACTTAGAACTTGTTATCCATCTGATCACTTCAAATCAATTTTTAATTTTTAAACTAAATTATCTTTAGAAGAATCAAGACCAGAAACCTAGTTTTACCTTCCATCAACATGCATTGCACCTTGGTGTACTAGGGTTTGGTCTACGCCACCAAGGGCAAAGCCAAGTCCAGCACTTTCCGATTTCTATGCATAACACCTATACATCTATAACCTCTCCCTTCATTTTCTGGCGGTTTCTCTTGATTTGTCATCTCTAGTTATGTGGTCAAGGTTGTAATTAGAGTCTTGGTTTGGAATTGCCAAGGCCTAGGTAACCCCTTACAGTGCACCATCTCAAGGATCTTTGTTTTCTACACTTCCCTAATTATCTATTCTTAATGGAGGTATAAAACTCGGACAACAGATCCATCTCAATTACCACGTATTGTCAGCTCAAGCGCTGGTTTACTATGGAGTCGATGGGGTTGGCAAGGGGTCTTCTTTTTGCATGGAAGGACAAGGTGCATGCCTCAATAATGAACCATGATCATTTTTCCATCCACAATTGAGGTGTATCTGGTGTTGGGATTCACGTATGGGACTTCATACATGTGCATAGACACTATGAAAAATCCTCTCGGCTTCTCTAGCTTAATCGCATATTGGTATCGTCCAACATTTGGGAACAGTCCTTTAAGGAGGTGATTTTAACGTAATTATTCCTAAAAAGGAGAAACAAAGGTGAAGCCCCATACTCCTGGTTCATGGGGGATGATCTACATCACCTCATTTTTTCTTGTGGCTTGCTAGAATTTTTTACTATAGAAGATCCCTTTACTTGGAATAACACCTGGGTTGGAGCTGGAAATAGCCAAAAGCTCCTTGATAGATTCCTTACTAATGCTCCATCGATGTAACAACACCCCCATCATAAAGTTTCCCACTTGGGTCATTGGAAGTGATCATAAGTTGATCCTACTCCATGGTGATTCCCTTAACATGCCAAAATACTCCTTCAAATTTGATATCCAATTAGTAAAAAAAAAAAAAGAAGTTTAGGACATAGTGAAGGATGCTGGGGAGAGAGAAGCATCTGGCTCTTGTCAATTTCAAGTATTCTTTAAACTAAAAGTCACTTGCCATTCTTTGGTGGGCTAGAAAAGGCAGCATAACATGAACTCACTCTCTCGGATTAAAAAGTTCAAACAAGCATTAACAACCACTTCTTAAGCTGGTGTTTCTCTTAACAGTAATCATGTTAAAAATCTTGAGCAAGAACTACAAATGGAAATCAAGCAGGAGGAACACTTTTGGAAAAGGAAAGCCCATATTAAGTGGTTGAAAGAAGGCAGTGTAATACACTTTTTTCCTTACCAGGAAAGTTCAGCCAAGAATAAGAATGTAATCCTTAAAATTAGAGACCACGATGAGTAGTGGTGTAAAGGTAGAGAAGTTGTGGCACAAGTAGCAATTTCCTACTTTCAAGATTTGTTTACTTTATCCAAACCTCAGCACAGTCAATAAGCCCTTCATGGCTTTCCAAGAAAAGTTTATGCAAATATGAATAGTTGGCTCTTGCGACCTCCCCTCAACTTCGAAGTCAAAAGTGCAACTTTTAATATTGACTTGGCTAGTGCACCAGGGGATGATGGGTTCATAGGAGCATTTTTTTTAGAACTTCTATAGAGAATTTGTGGCGCAAATAACAATTTCCCACTTTCAAGATTTGTTTACCTTATCCAAACCTCAACACATTCAATAAGCCTTTCATGGATTTCTAAGAGGATTTTCTGGAAATATGAATAAAGTGGCTCGAGTGACCTCCCCTCAACACTAAAGTAAAACGAACAACTTTTAGTATTGACTTGAGTAGTGCACCAAGGGATGATGGATTCACATGAGCATTTTTTTTTAGAACTTCTAGAATCTTACTAGCAAAGACATTCATCTAACAGTGGCTAGTTTCTTTCAATGCATCAAATTGGGCAGTGGAGTCTGTTAGCTATAGGTATTGAGGAACCCCAGTGATCTTTCATTAGATATTGAGAGGCCTAGTTTACCTTTTTTCCAAGTTTTGACCAATGTAAGTAGTTGATTACAACGTCTTGAGTCGCCTATTGTGTTTGTTTCGGGTTTTTGAATAACTTGATGTTAGTTTACAAGGTAATTGAGTTTCCTAGTGTGTTTGTCATAGGTTTTTGAAAAAGTCAATATTAACTTTAGGCTTTGGGTTGCCTAGTTTTGTTTGTTTCAAATTTTGAATAACTTAATGTTATATTAGGCCTTGAATACCTAGTTTTACGAGTTTTTGGATAACTTGATGTTATATTGAGGTATTGAGTTGCCTAGTTTTGTTTGTTTTGGGTTTTTGAATAACTAGTGTCGTGTTACTAGGTCTTGGATTATCTAATGCGTTTGTCTTGTGTTTTTTAACGACCCGATGTTATCTTTAGGCCTTAAGTTGCTTAACCTTTTAATTATAGGTTTTCGAGCAACCTAATGCTTATTAATAGCCATTGAGTTGCCTAACTTTCTCATTCTAAATTTTTGAACAACCTAATGTTTTGTTACTATGATTTAGATCACGTAACTTTTCATTTTGGGTTATTGAACAACTTGTTGTTTGGCTACTAGGTCGCGTTGCCTAGTTTGTTCGCTTTGAGTTTTTTAACTCGATGTTTTGCTGCTAGGTCTTGAGTTTACCTAATTTGTTTATTCTGAGTTTTTGAATAATCCAATATTTTGTTACTTTGTCTTCAATTACCAAGTTTGTTCATGTTTTAATTTAAAGGTTATTTATTAAGTAGACAAAATTATCTGTGTTTTCACTTTGCTTTGACCTTTTTATTCGAAAGGACAACCAAAGAAGGGATAACACCTATTTTTGTCCAAGCTTTTAAAAGTCAAAATGAAAAAAATTATTAAACAAATAAAAAATGTTTTATTTAAATTGAAAAGTTAAATTGGGGAGTGGCCTAAAATAACACTCTATTTATCCAAAATTAATTTCTTTATGCTCAACTACAAAACCTTTACATTAGGATCACTTCAAATTCAAAATCCCTTAGCCTATCCCACGACTTTACTCTAAAAAAAACCCTAACTCACATTTATAAAAAGGGAAGGTCACCACACAGAAAAAGAGGGAGTCGTAATAACATATATAAAAAAAAGAGGGAGGCAGCTAAGGATATCGCGGCATCCCATTTTAATATGATTTGCATATTTGAATGATTTTAATCTAATTAACATTTTTGGACTGTGAGAAATTTATGGCGCGTTTTTCATCTTATGAAGCTTCAGGGTGTGTTAGTTTAAATCATGCTTGACTTGTATGATGAAATGCTTGAATCAAAATTATCTTTTGGTGGGTTGGTGACAGGAGTGACTTGTTAAAATATATATCATACAATTAATTTTCCATCATATTTTCTTAGTTAAAAATGATTATCTTCATATGGTTGGTAACACCAAGGGGATGGTTTAGTGGTGGACAAGCATGTGCTGTATATGTAAGAATACAATCATAAGTTTGAATCCTAGTTATATGCCAATTACTTAGGGTTAGGTTGTAAGGAATTTTTTGTGAATCCCTTAATCCCGAAGTGGATGGCCTATCTTTGACCATACTAAGAAAAAGCATTAGTTGAGATGGATGCAAATTGGCTCATACACCACCTAACCACAATAAAAAAAAAATCATATAGTGGTTTAGTGTGTTGGTGAATGGAGTATGTTGAATCAAGTGCTTACCACTAGGCCAAAAGTAATATCTATTAATCAGGATACAACTCTTTCTACTTAGTTAAGCCCATCAACAAGCACCACAATTGGATCTAACTTCGATCATACATCGACCTTGCCAAAATAGAATGCTAGCCCGCAACCAACAACCTCTCTCCTAGCACCTTCCTCCCACAATTCATGTCTTTTCAAGCATTAAAGCTTTAGTTTGATCTGACTTGAACCCACATGGCCTTGTCAAGGCAGGATGTTGGCCTACAACCAACAATCTCCTTCCTAACACCTGCTAGTAGTTTGTGTCTTTTCGGAAATCAAACTTGTTGGATCAAGTGCTTACTACTAGGCTAAAAACTATAATTGTTAAACAGAATACAACTTTTTCTACTTAAGCCCGTCAGCAAAAGCTACAATTCGATCTAACTCTGATTCTACTTAGACCTTATCAAGATAGAATGCTAGCCCACAACCAACTTAGTACCTTATTGTTTTAATTTATTGAATGAATAATGAAAGATGGGTAACTTATCAATTTCTCTTATTTACTTATTACTAGAAATTGCAGTCTATCATCGTAGGAATAAATAATTAAACTACTATCTTGGTCATGTTTTCTCTACTTTTATGTTTCGTTTGGATGAGAAAACAAAATGAAACGAAAGATAAAGAGAAGAAATAAAAGAGATAGAGCAAAAAATGTATAGAAAAGTAAAGATAAGATGCATATGCTTGAATGAAGAGAAATCAAATAAGAAAATAGTAGAGAGAAGTCTTATACTATCATAACCAATTTTCTCTTTTCCCCATTTATCCTTCCCTTCTTCCTTCCTTATCCATAAACTCACAATCGTCATAAAAGAGTAAAAATCAAATTTCTTTGGTGTTGAGACTCTCTTCTCTTCACTCAAACCTAGAAACGTTTTTCTTGGGAAAAACAAACCCAATAAAAATAGAAAAAAGTGAATGGTCAACTAATTTTAATGTTTCCTTTTTTTTTGTATTATGTTTAGGTAGTGTTTAGGCTAGCTTGAGCACATCTCGATTAATTCACGTCCTCGGTCCAGTCAAAGGTAGGTCATCTATGTCGGGACTATAGGATTCAAAAGGATATTCTTTGCGATATGGCCCCAATAAATTGGCATAACTGAGATTTAAACATGTGATTGTGCACTTACTCACACATCATATGGTCATCCACCACTAGGCCAACCTTTTATAGGAAATGAACACAATAATAATAGATTATGTTTTATTATAGCCTTACAAGTAAAGAGTCCCATATTTGCTTCTTAGTAGGCAGTAGCCCGTCATTTCCATGGGTAATGTCTTTTGTATGCTATTGTTGGTGGTGGTGCTACAACTTCAATTTCAAGAATTAATTACATTCTATCATGGACATCCATCTACAACTTTAATTCCTACAATTGCTTGGACTATTGCACTTTTATACATAGGGTAATGTCTTCCCCCAATAGTTTCAATTACTATCACACTCTTTGACCCCAAGGTTTCCAATGTCTTCCTATGTCAAGCTTAGTCGAATTCATATTTGTCTCGCTCAGTGACAACAACTTAACTTCTCCCTTGATATCCCTCAATTTCGCCCACCACTCTATCAAGCGTAAAGATTTTGTAGTTTTGCAATGGTTTATAACTAAAAAATAGTGAGGGTGATTGCATTATTTGTCACCCTATCATTCTATTTCCTACTACCATAGAGGAAGCAGAAAGCACTACAACAACCGCCGTGAAAGATTAGAACCAATACAAATAGTCATCTCTCTCCCTTGCTATATTTTTTCTTCTCTTTATTGGTGTTTCATGCCAATTTTTGTGGGATAATAGTTGTTCCTCTATCTTTCTTCCCATTTTCTTCACAATAGAGCAAGGAGAATTTTTTTGTGGGATCCACACTGAATTTTTTCTTTCTTCCCTAATTTTCTCCTCATATATCCAAACAAAAGAAAATATTAGATTCTATCTATTTTCTTTCCCCTTTTTTTCTTTCTTCCCATTTTCTCTCGTTCCAAACTATGGCTTAAAATCTTGATAGGCATTTCCATGATAGTTTAGTTATTCATGTGTATATATTCATCATTTATTTATCTTTACATTTTCTTATTTATCTATTTATCTTTTCTTATTTTTTTTTATTATTATATTACTTCTAGTTAGTTTTTATTTTACTAATCCTTATTATATGTGTGTACTTTGATTTGTCTCTATACTTATCTACCACTGGTAGATCTTGTACTATGTTTAATTTTTTATGATTATTTCATTTATTAGGTTATGCTTGATCATTTTATTTTATTTAAATAAATTTAATAATAATATGGTTATTTATTTAATGGTTCAATGTTTTGACATATGATTTCCTTTGAGCCATTTAAGATTTATTAACAATTTTTTTGCTATTTTGAATTTCATTTTGATTTTTATCCTATTTAGTCACTTCAAATAATTTTGTTTTTTTAAAACCAAATTCTCTTTGCATATTTTCTTTAATTAAAATCAAAATAAACTCACTATTGCTTTTAAAAAGCTACATAGCTTTGACTTTACAATACACTTAAGGTAAATAGGCATAAAACTTTTTTGGCAAGCTAAACTTATAACTTTTGTTTAATTTAGTTTTTACTCTTTAGTTTTTTTTAATTATTTTTTGACTAGTAAATATTTTTTAATTTTTTTTATAAATATTGTTAGGGCAAAATGCAAAAAAAATTCTCTAACTATAGGTCATATGCAGAAAATCCCCATGTACTTTAAAACTCACCAACACGACTCCTTGAACTTATTAAACTGTACATATTAACTCTTTATAAGAGGGTTTTCTCCACATGCATAGGGGGTAAATATACACTAAAATGCACTATTTAATTAGTTCAATAGGTTATGTTAGTAAGTTTTAAAGTACATGAGAGTTTTATGCAAATGACCCAAAATTGGAGGATTTTTTTGCATTTTGCCCATATTGTTATTTGTTAATCTTTGCTAATATTTATTTATTTAGTTGAAGTACATTAAATATGTTTTGGGTTATTAAAACTTGCACTATTAACTTTAGGTAGCTTCTTAGGATAGATGTGCATGGGTGCGGTGAGATTAATGGGCAAAATACAAATTACCCCCTCCAACTATAAGAGATGTGCAGAAAACCTCCCTGTAGTTTAAAAGTCATCAAACCATTTACACTTTTAGAAACATGTAAGTAACCTCTTCTATTAACTTTCCATCCAAAATCTACTAGAAAATACCCAAAAAAGAGAAGATAAAACTAATTTTTTTTTAAGAAAAAACCTTCGACCAACAAAAAAAAGACTTAAAAAAACTTATCCCTAAACCTAGAAATACAATGCACACTAAAAAATTATAAAATTAATCCAAACTACACAAAGATAACACTTGACCACATGAATCTATAAACCAAGAACCCATAATAAAATGCTCCATCAAGCCCATGCCATAAAGACCCTCTATAGCTGAACCTAAAGAAACCCAACATCCATAAATCACACTAACACATGCCAACCCCTCATAAGCAACCACCACCATCCCTTATTCCCTTGAAATCTCGAACACCAGCTGTAACACCCTTGTGGGGATGTCACATTTATGATGCAATAAAGAAAGATAAATAAAATATTACCCAAGTTGTAAAACATTTGTTACATACATAATATGAGTTGTAAATTTTTTTCCGATTTATACAAAATATTACCGAATAAAATAACATGGAACACAGAATAATATAGATTGTCATCACACACATAATATACATATGATTTTGTTTTTAAGTTATACAAATAATTTACAACTACAAAGTATTTAAACAAAACATTAAAGAGTTAATATACAATACTACATCCAAAAAGTGCCTAAGTGCACATCATAGATCTCTAACCCTTTGAAGGATCATTCTCAGATGAAACTTCAGGTGATAGATATCCAGGATGTCTCGACGCTCTACGGACACGAGTCCGTGCTGTCGACACTATACTAATCTCACTGGGAACACGAAAGAGTCCTCCCCAGTGACGCCTCAACTCCAATGGTAGCTCCAGATGTAAATACAAAGTCGTGGTAAAGACAGGCTCAGTATCAAACTCCGCTCGTAGGGACAAAGTCAGACGTCCTACATAGACAACCGATCCTCTGTCTTCACGCAATCGTCAAGCCTCTGAACCTCCGTGAAACTCAAGTCTCACGAATCCAAGAAATCCCGACAAAGCCATCCTCGCCAAATCAGTCCAATGGATATGGATGATCTGAAGGCTCACACTCGTCGAACTAATCTTCCGTCTGCTGCTGTTCCTCTTCCTCAAGATACACACTCTCAAGAGGCTGATCCTCTTCCTCAAACTCTTTACAACATAATTTAATAATACAAAAACAGTACATATAAAGAGGTGAGATAATCATACATCAATACCAGCATGACAAATAAGAAAACACCAATACAACAGATATAACAGTTTATACAATATAGCATACCTTAACATTATAATTAATAATATAAAAATTTAATACATAATTTTTTTCTTTAATACAACAGCCTCATATGATATCACAGATAGCAATGTTAAAATGCATGACACAAATGCAAATGCAATGCGACTCGTTCCTACTCAATGAAGCTAGACACAGATATCAGAGAGAATGACCCGTAAAGAACTATCAGTACCTCAGGCTGTCCAACCAAACTATTGCATTGTCTAACGTTGTGTCTATAGCCCACTGTCCAATCATCGTGTAGTAGCACACAGTCCAAACATCGTGTAACTACAGGCATTATACTAAAATAGTCTTTACAAGATCTTGATTAAGTATAGTGCGTGTCGAGATCATTAGTGTGTTCTTAGTTACCACGGCCTAGAGGAGCGACCAACTATCCATATGTAGAATATTCCGCGCACTAATGCCTCTAAGTCCATACGAAGAAATGAACCACACTACGCTTATCACACTGACAATACGGTGTAATTCACCTCGTCAATCAAATCACCAATTATCAATCAAATTGGCACAACTCTATGCATGAATAAAATAATAATTACCAAATTACCCTTAGTATCAAAATATACTCATATTTACGCAAATGCCCTCAGTGGCAAAAATCTCAAATACAATACGTTCCCACTTGACGTACCATATTTTCACATGTCCAAAATACAATACGCTCCCACTTGACGCACTATATTTTCACATGTTCGGGTCCACCACTTTGGCCCGACAGTAAAAAAATTTGCTGTTCCAATTAATCGTGTAAAAATTTTATCGTGTTTTCATAATTTTGTCATTTTTACAAACGTTTTTAAATCGCGTAAATATATTTTGCTATTTTTAAAATCGCGTAATATTTTTAAATCGTTTTCTCAATCGCGTAAGATTTTTAAATTGTTTTCTTAACCGAAAAGCTTTAAAATCTCTGTTTTAAAACTACGTAAGCTATTTTCAATACTTTAAAACTACATAGAATAATTTTTCCTTACGTTATAAATATATTATAAAACGTTTTATTTTATTTGTCTGCTTTTAATAAATTTTGATAGCATTTTGTCTATAAAATCTATTAAAATTATATTTTTACGTTTTTCCTCTAAAAATTCATTTACTTGGTTTATTATTTCCAAATCCACTTTAGAAATTTTTACTATACTTTAAAATTTAAAAATAAGTATTTTTCAAAGATCTAATCATTTTTCTTCCATATCACATCCTTAATAAAATTGGATTTATTTCTTTAAATCTTAGAAATTCATTACTAATGCATTCTTTTTAGGTAAAACATCAACTTTACACTTTAGAAAATAACTTTTGGATTGATTGCACTTTTGTTAGGCATGTTGGCCGAAATTACTAAAACATTGGCATTTGATCTTTGGATCATTTTTCTTCTTCTAAATCATTTTGTAATTCATTCATTAGCCTAGTTCCATTAAGTCCTTCCTTTAGAAAATGGTTGAGAACATTTTGGTTCCCTTTTCTTGGTTGAGGTCGTGAGCCTCTTCATGTGTTCTTTGGAACACTCATGCAAACCTCACATGTTAATCACATCCTAAGTAATAATCATGCAATATTTCACACATGCAATATATTTTAAAGCTTGTAGACATGCATACAAACAATATCATACACAAGTAAGAAATCATTTAAACAATCAACACAAGTGAATCCTTATGGTTTCTTCACACACATACAAGTCCATCTTCTCATCACCACACATGGTTGATAAGATTAAATCTCCCTCTTACCTTAAAGGAAGATAAAATCTTTGTTTTCTCCTTCCTAGTGATTTCGTGACTCTCCTTCAAGAACCTAAAAGACCTTAAACAAAAATTTAAAGAGTTATAACTATAAGAGAAAATCATAAACCATGGATCAATTATGGCTTAGAACCTTGAAAAAGAGATTAGAAATGAAAAATAAGGATTTTCATCTTCTAGGAAAAATCTCCAAAGTGATTTTTCAAGCTCAAGATGATAGATTTAAGAAGAACTCTCAACTAGAGATGTTCTTAGAATAGTGTGTAGGTTTGGAAAGTAAGGTTAGATAAAATTTTGGGTGGTTGGATGGTGTTGTAGATGATGAGGCCGAATGGTCTAAAAAAGAAGCAACAATGGTGGTTTGTGTTTTTGGAAGAGAGAGAAGAGAGAAAGTGTTAGAGAATGAAGTGATTTTTGCTCTCCAAATGATGCATGGCCGTGTACCTCAATGAAGAGAAACATGGCCACTTTGGTTGACCTTCCAAGACTCTATCCAAGCCTTAGATGTGATCAAAGGTTGAGATCAAAACTTGATCACCAAGCTTGTCTTCCATTGGCTAATCCAAGCCTTGTCATAAGCCTTGTCACAAGCCTTGTCATTTGTTCTTGAAGATTCCTCCCTAATGGTGATTAATTAAGCTACTAATCCCATTAAGCTTCTAAGCACACTTAACCTAACTTAATCAAATTAATTAGTTACCTTACTAATTAATTAACATTCTTGTAATCCAAGCTTCAAGAGCCATTGATCATATCAATGGTTGATATTAGGTAATAATATGATCAAATCTAAACCATTAGATCTTATCTCTATGAAATTCTAACCACTAGATTCATCTTAAAACAATAAAGGGTCAAGATCTTCCCTATATTCTTCATATCCAATGGTTACAAATGCTTCTAACCATTTTTGTAAGACCAATCTCCATCGTCCACTAAATTAATGGTGGTTATTCAAGCCTTCCTCACCAAGCTCATTCTTTACAACCATAGATTAGATCAACGGTTGATATTCAAAACTAAACCTTTTCATCCAACGGTGCAAATCAAGTCAAGCCCTTTTTGTTGGCTTAATTCTTATTGGCCTAAAATAAGTCAAGCCACTAACGTTGACTACTTTTACTAAACGTGGGTGCCGCAATACATTTATGGGTCCTACAAACTAAAAGTGGGTCCCACAGTCATTTTCGGGTCCATTACTGCTTATTTATACTGACTAATAAAATAATATTATAATAATATAAAATTATTTTATTGCACAGTTAAATCCTAAAAATTAAAAGATTAACAACCATATCATTCAGAATTGGGTTTAGTAAGATCTCCCAGCTCCGAATAATTAAAATAAGATTTCCCCGGCCTGGAAATTATTATTTTCCTGACCCGGAGCAAATCACATAAAACTCTCATATATGAACTCAAAACAGTCAAATAATTTTTATATCATACAGAAAAACTTAAAACAGTACAATCAAGACATAACGGTCATTTATCCTAAAATTAGGGTGTTACACCAGCCATTTTTTAAAGCCTTACCTCACCTAAAGCAAAGCTGCCTCACACCATTGCCATGACTGAACTCATATTCAGGTCACCACGAATCCCCAAGAACTATCGCCTAAGACCAAAACCCAACCAAAAACAGAGCAGCACATCGCCTTAGAACCCATAAACTCATACAACCTACGACCACAAGAACCGATCCATAGCCTCAGACCCATTAAACCCAGCCATCCCTCTAAGCCACTATCAACGAAATTGCAAACCATGCCCAAAATCACCTAAGCCTCACGAACCCATCTAACATGCTTTCAAACCAATGGCCAAAAGAAGCCCTTATCGTGAAACACCTAGCCGCCACCAAGCCATTGCAACCAGTCAATGCCACCACTCAACCGAGGATTCAAAATTTGTGATGAGACTTTTCAACACGATTTTTGGATTTATGCAATTATGGCTTCTGTTAGTGTGTAAAACATGGAAAATAAGAGTCACATGCAAAATGTGTGTCATATGTAAAATGTGAATAATGTGTATTGTACTTACCTCATGTATAGTCCTAGGCCTATAAATAGGTATAAAGATATTTTACTAATCATATTCAGAAATATACATATTATATTTAATCAATTTCTCTTCTTTATTTTCGCTTCTAACATGGTATCAAGAGCTTAGGCTCTTGATCCCTATTGAAATCCTTCATTGATCACTATTCTCCACTAGTTCTTCATCATATCTTCATCGTATTTCGGCCATAGGCCACTGCCAACTTCGATTACTGCCCTTCCCAGCACCAGTTTTTGACACCGCTGACACCATCCTCATCATCGTGCTCTAATTTGCCTACTCACAAAGTTTCACCACTACACATGCCTCCACGTCCCACCCTTTTCCTCCACGTGTGTAGTTTATGCACCTCCTCAAATTTGAACTCGCGACCTTCTGACCCATGTGTTGACCCACACCTTGCTGACTGGATGCTATGTGTCCTTCCCTACTGATGCAGCTTGTTGAAGAAGACCATTGTGCTGAAGTAGAACTACTGATGTGGCATTAGACCCCTTTCCAAGGTTTTTCGATGAGATTTTCCATTTATGAGTTTCTTTTTTCACAACTCAGTTTTGAAAGTGTACTTTTTGCTATTTCCTTTTGTCTATTATAATGGAAAAGTCTGATGACGCTCAACTTATTCCAATTCTGCTCAGTGGTTCTAATTTCACACTAGGTTGAAGCCATGTGTGATTTTTTAAAGGGATGCAAACTCTAGAGATATGTGATAGGTGACATTATATGCCCCACCAAAGCTTAAGATGACTCTGACGAAAAGTTTGCTAAAAGATTAGAAGATTAGGATAACAAAAATCATCAGATGATCACCTATTTTCATAATACCTCCACTACAAGTATTCATTTATAGTTTGGGTATTTTGAAATTGCCAAAGAGGTATGAGATCTTCTAAAGAATTGATACATAATTTCTAATTTATCTCATCAGCATTAGTTGTTGAAGGAACTCAATAATCTGAAACAAGAGTCCGATCAAGTTGTGTATGAATTTCTGGCTTAGATGGAAACTATCTAAGATCAGTTGACCTTATGTGAACTAACCATAAAGCATAAAAGTGATACTAAGTTGTATAAGGAATATCGTGGCCACACTAAGCTCATCTAGTTTCCAATGGTTGTCACTGATGCTTATGAGCCTATTCGAGCATCTCTGCTACATTAAGATCCCTTACCTACATTGGAGGATACTGTTCCTTGTCTTAAGTTTAAAGAAACTAGATTGGGTCTTCTTCAACCTAAAACATATTTGGCTTTTGCTATCACTAATAAAGGATCATGAAAATTTTGTCGCCATTACTGTAAACCTAGGCATCTTCTTCTTGAGTATCCCAATATTGAATGTTGTGCTTGCCAAAAGAGTGGTCAAATTTTAACAAATTGTCCTTCCTTGGTCTATTAATACTGCAAAAAGCCAGGACACTTGATCAAGCACTGCACTACTCATCCGCCAAGGCCTAATCAGGCTAAGTCTCAACCTTGTCCTAGTTCATCCTCCAAGCCTGTACTTACTGCTGTAACACCCCAAACTTCCTATGTATTAAACAATAATCTTGACAGTTAACAGAATTCTACTGTTTAGTGATTTCTGTGTACTGTAAAGCTATTTTGAATATTTTGTCTGAATATTTGATCGTTTTGAGTAATTTGCTCCGTGTCAAGAAAATAATAATTTTCGGTAGGAAAAATCTACGTAAATTTTTTGTTTAGTCTTAATTAATTTACGTAATCTGATTTGATATTTGTGAGTTTTGTAATTTTTATGATTTTATGTGTGATTTTGGAATTTTTACTGTTTGTGGGCCCCACGAGGTATATGTGGGCCCAGGTGGCCATACGTGGGCCCAGGTGGGTCCCGCAAAATGAAAAATTTTTCTACGTGTAGAAAAAATTGTACTGTTTAGACGGAGACAGGGGATCTTACTAAACCTGAATCCGGAAACAGTTTTAGAAAATTTCTTTTACTGTATTTTGTACTGTATTTAATTATCAGACGATAAAAATACAGTAATTATATTTTTGTGAGGTTATAATGGATAAAAATAAAATTCTATATTATTAAAATATTATTAAGATAACATTAGTGGTTTGGATATCCACTATTAATTTAATTACAGTTAGACATTTAATCTTGATTTAATTAACGGTGGAGATTTGATCTTAAAAATAAATAGGATCAATTATAACCGTTGGATTGAAATTAAATCAAGGGTAGGGATTTAATCTTCTAAATGGCTATGACCATTATCAACCCTTGGATGTAAAATTAATCAATGGTGGAGATGGATCATTAATGACCATTGGATTTGGATTTAGATCAATGGTGGAGAATTAGTCATCAAAAATGATTACAACCATTTTGGACCCTTGGATATAAAGTTTGAAGATGTAATCTTGACCCTTCATTTTGGAGACATATTCAATGGTTAGGATTGCAAGCCAAAAATGATCCAATGGCTCAAATGAAGTCTTCCATCTAAAACCTAAACCTAGAAGCTAATTTAAATCCAAACCATTCTTTTAATCAATGGTTAGGATGACTTATAGTGATGGCTTTGTAATTTGGCACATTTTGAGTGTATGGAGGGGAGGGGGACGGTTTGAAGAGCAAGGAGGAAAGGAGACAATTTAGTGTAGGCTTTTTAGGCCAAAGAAAAAGAATGAAGAAGCAATGAGTGTCAAGACCAATTCCTATTGATCATTAATCTTATGTTTGTCAAACTTCACTTTCCATTTCTCTCTAATGCATGCTACGGCCATGCATTGTCCAAATGGCCAAATAACTCATTTTGACACTTCACATTATCACACCTTCACTTATTTCACTTAAGTTTCAAGACCAAACCAAAGCAAACTCCATTTCTCTCCCAAAAACACACCATTCGGCCAAGCACCTCAACTCACTCCTCCATCACTTTTTAATTTCATACAACCTAGTTTCTTGAATCCTTTCATCATTCTAAGAACCTTTGTAGTTCACACCAAGTTCTAATTCTTCCATCTTGAAGGACTTTTACTAAGATCAAGTTCTAGAGCTTTTGTTGGTGAAGTGTAAGAAAACTTCATTTATTCTTTTCTTTTTCATGTTCTAAACCATGTTTGATCCATGGTTCTTCTTGTTCAAGCTTGATATACTAATTTTCTTGTATTTGTTTCATGTTTAAGAACTTGTATTGGTGGAGATCTTGCTCCAAAGACAAAGCAACAAGCTCTTTGGTGGTTCTTCAAGAGGTAAGAGGGAGATTCATCTCACCAACCAAGCATGGTGGTGAGGGAAGGTTTTATTTTGATGGATGGTGAATCCATGTGAGGATTCCTATCCATGGTCATGTAATAATTTGTGTGTGTGTTATATGCTTTAATTATTTTTGCTTATGCTTGATATATTTTACATGATTTACTTATGTTTGCATGCTTAGTATAATTTTTAATTGCTTATATGATAAGCTTATGATATGCATGATGATATATGTTGAATATATTATGATGAATGTATGTTGAAATAAACAAAATTTTGGCTCCAAAGGCCATGGAGGAGGTCACGGTTTTGAGCTTCCAAGTTTAGGGTTTTTATTGAAATTTTTCAAGAACAATGAAGTTGATTTTTAGTCCTTGAACTAAATAAATTTCAGCCAAGACACCAATTAAATTAGTGTTCACAAAAATGATATTTTCATAAATGGTAAAATTGAAAGATTAGAGAAGTAAAGAAAATAAACAAGAGGGTTTGTTTTCTAAAATGAGTGTACACGGTTTTTAAGTAGTATTTTCATGAATTTATTTTGTGTAGAAACAAGAATGAAATTTGTTTAAGTTAGAAGAAAAATATTTCACGGTTCCAATGACCATCTATAAGGTTTTGATAATTTAGAAAAAAATGTTTTGATGCAACAAAATATAAGAATTTTCAAATAAGGATTTTAGAAAGGAATTTAAGTGTTGAACTTTAAATTATCTTAAGAAGAATTAATTTTTTAGAAGTGATTTAGAAATATAAAAGAAACGTTTGTAACTTAAACATAAAATTTGATTTAATGTTTAGAAATGATTTAGAAATATAAAAGGAAACGTTGTAACTTAAAATTTCTAACCTAGAATTTAAGTATTGGGTTTTGGAAAATGTTAGGAAATTTAAATAGTAATTAAATCAATTAAATATGATTTGGTAAGATTAAATCAATAAAAAGTGATTTTAGAAAATATAGTACTGAAGGGATTTTTGATTTAGAATAGAAAAAAAATAACGTAAGAAATTATATTTTTATGAGAAATGTTCAAAATAATATTTTTAAAGTTAAGAAATATTTTGTGAAGGGTAAAAATGGTGAAAAGCGATTTACGTAACTCAAAAACGTAATTTTTAAGTTACGCGATTTGAAAAACGTTAAATTATTCCTACGCGATTTGTAACGCAGCGTTAAATATTTTACACGATCTAAATATTGTGGAAACATTGCTATACATTTTAAAAATCATTTTTACGCAATTTAGAATACAGTAGAAAATAGTTTTGTGATTTTTAAAATGTAACAGAAAATGTTACAAATCATTACTGTACGTAAAAACGTAACGAAAATATTTTGCGAATGAGAAAAATATAGTTATGTGATTTAACAGTTAATTATACAGTAAACCTTACAGTTAAAAACAATATATGAATACTGTATAAGAAATTGAGAAGTTTGCCTGTAATTGGCATTAATCCATTTTACGAACGAAAAACAGTATCTGAATCTGGAATGAGAAATTATGTGATTTACCTTTGGTTGGTAATTGGTGCATTACACATGCATTGAAAATGGTCCAACGGACTGAATATGGCTAATTGCCTAGGAGAAACGTACACCTCTTGAGTGGGTGCGATATGCGTAGTGTAGGTCACTGGTTGACCTTAGGGGCATCGGGGTGCGGGTTGCTCGCAATGGGCAGTTGGTAGCTCTTCTGCACCGTGAGTTAGACCGATGCAACACACCGATGATCCGGACCGAGACACTATTCTTAATCAAGATCTGACAAAGACTGTCGTGTATGTGCTAGATGTGCAAGATATAATTATAGCACTTGGTCTGAGGCACGAGATACCGGTGGATCTTTTCGATCAATTTCTCCGACTTGAGTATTAGCTCCATGGAGTAGGACATTGAGTCTATGTTCACATGCATGAATTTAACATATACATATGTGGAGCATTACTTGTAATTATTTGTGGTTTGAACAAAGTGATGATGGTAATTATTTTTACATTATGATGATGCCATAATTGTGATCATGATATGATATTTTTGCATAACATGTTGTCTCGTATTATCTCTGTGCTATCATGCTGGTAATGGTGTAGGTGATCTCACCTCTTTGTATGTTTATCTGTTTATTGTATTTATATTAGGTAAAGACGTTGAGAAAGATACGGTACTAGAAGGAGAAGAGGAATTACTTCTCACATCCGGAACCATGAGTTCTGACAACATGTCAACAGGAGCTAGTTTCTTCGGATATGTACGTTTACAGTTTCACGGAGGAGCTAGAGAGTGGAGGACAAGTCCAGATGAGCGAGGACTTATTTATGAGGGGTACCTGACTGTTAGTATTAGTAGGTTGTATCGTGGAGATCCGTTTTTCTGTGTGACTATCTTTGTTCATGTTGAATTTCCGTTGCATATCAGGCGACATTGGGACACAAGAAATTATGTTCCAACGAAAATCAACATAGTGTCGTCAGCCCGGACACCTGTTCGTAGGGCTACTCGTCATAACGGATTCCTACCTGCTGAGGAACCCGAGGAAGACCCATCTGAGGGGTCTTCTGCTTAGTTAAACTTGGGCATGTTTGAACTCTGATATAAATAATGTTTGTAATTATTTAAGTGTGTTTGTTGTTTCAAGAAATGGTCTGTAATTAAATAAACTGACGACAAGACTTGTGTAATATGTATAATGATGTATATTATGCGTGATGATGTATAATAGTTTTATTTTCCGCTAAGTTTATTTTATTGTTATAAAAAAAAATTTACAACTCTTATTTTATTATTACATCATATTTTATATTTTGGGATAATTTGGTAATAAAGTAACATAAATGTGGCACCCTACGGTGGGTGTTACATTAGTTGGTATCAGAGCCCAAGTTAGAGTCTTTTGGGGTTGTGGTTAGGTCTGTCTTGTTTGTGTTGTGTGATTCTCTGTTATTGTTTTCTGAAAAGAAACAATATTGTTTGAAGATTGACCTTGCTTTCCTTGTATTGTTCAGTTTGAGTAGAAAAAGTAATGACTGGACGAGGACGTGGACGTGGAAATACTACCACAGATATGGAACTGAATGGGAATGATAATGTGAACATGGCCATTGTAGCAGACTATGCAAAGAATGGCGGAAGTGGTTGCACAACAAAATCAACGGGCTAATGAAAATGTACACAGCTTATCGGAGTTTCGAAAGAATAATCCACCGAAATTTCATGGAGAGTTTGATCCGGAGAAAGCTGAACTTTGGATCCGAGAACTTGAAAAGATATTTGATGGTATGGGTTGTGCTGATGAACGGAAGCTTACGTTGGCAACATTTATGCTGGTAGGAGATGGTGAACGTTGGTGGGCAGGAGCTAGAAGACTGTTGGAAGCTGAAGGTAGGATGGTGACATGGCAACTTTTCAAACAAATATTTCTAGAGAAATATTTTCCAAAGTGTGAGACATATGAAGGAGATGAAGTTTCGGGTTTACGTCAAGGATTGATGTCTTAGTGAGTATGCGGCAAAATTTGAAAGTCTGTCTCAATTTTCAAGGTATTTGCGGATGAACCCGGATGAGAGGCTGGAAATGTAGGAAATTTGAAGAAGGATTAAAGTGGATATTAAGAGAGGCATGTAACGATGTTGGAGATTAATCAATTTCTAACTTTGATTGAAAAATGTCGTAAAGTTGAAGAGATTGATCATCAACGTGCGGCAAGAAACAAGAATTTTGGACCTGCAAGGTTCCAAAAAGGAAAGAATAATCAAGCAAGTCGCTCTCAACAAAAGCCGTATGTGAAACCGGCAGGACCGTATGTGAAACCGGCAGGACCGTATGTGAAACCGGCAGGAGGTCAGACCAAGAAGCAATTTGTGGGAGGAAGTTCTAGCAACAATAAAGCAAGTCAAGCTGGGACTCCTATTCGTTGTTTCAAATGTGGGAAGGATCATCTCACGAAGGATTGTCCACATAAGGAAGTTGTTTGTTTTAAGTGTGGACAACTTGGACATTTCTCCAAAGACTGTGATCAGATAAAGAAGGAATCCTCTGTGGGAAACGTCCGTACTGCAAGGCCACAGGCGGGTGGTCGTGTCTATACAATGAGCGGGGAGGAAGCCGCTAAATCTGGAGACTTGATAATGGAGGAGTGTGCAATTGAAGGTAATCCTTTAACTGTACTCTATGATTCAGGAGCAACACATTCTTTCATTGCATGTGATTGTGTTGAACGTTTGGGTTTGACTGTGACTGAATTGCTATATGATTTGAGTGTTGCTACTCCTACTGATAAGCCTGTAGTTACCTTAACAGTATGCCTGAATTGTCCTGTCTGTGTTAGGGATAGAATCTTTTATGTGGATTTGATCTGTTTGCCTCTTTCCAAGATTAATGTAATCTTGGGAATGGATTGGTTGTCTTCTAATCATATCCTAATTGATTGTTCGAATAAAACATTAGTATTTCCTGAGGCTAAGGATTCTAGATTCCTAACGGCTACTCAAGTGGAAGCTTGTCTGAAAGAAGGAGATCGTGGGTATTTATTATTATCTTCTTTGGAAGTGCAATGCGAAGATGCTTTGAAGGATATTTATGTGGTCAACGAATTTTCGGAAGTGTTTCCGAAGATATACCGGACTACCACCGAAAAGGGAAATCGAGTTTGCCATTGATCTTGTACTGGAGTCGGGCCGATATCTATAGCGCCCTATCGGATGTCGCCGGTAGAATTAGCCGAATCCGAAGAAACAAATGGTGGAGGATTTATTGGAGAAGCAATTTGTGAGACCTAGTGTGTCACCATGGGGAGCTCCAGTCTTATTGGTTAAGAAGAAAGATGGAACTTCACGTCTATGTGTAGACTATCGACAATTGAACAAAATTACGATTAAGAATAAATATCCACTTCCAAGGATAGATGATCTAATGGATCAGTTGCGAGGAGCCGCGATATTTTCCAAGATTGATCTACGTTCTGGGTATCACCAGATACGTGTGAAAGCAGAGGATATTCCCAAGACTGCATTTCGGACGCGCTATGGGCATTACGAATATCTTGTGATGCCATTCGGTGTAACAAATGCACCAGCCATATTCATGGACTTCATGAATAGAATTTTTCGTTCATACTTGGACAAGTTCGTTGTTGTCTTTATTGATGACATCTTGATCTATTCTCAAAGTCAGGAGGAACATGTTGAACATCTCGGGTGGTTCTTCAGATTTTAAAGGAGAATAAGTTATATGCCAAGTTATCCAAATGTGAATTTTGGTTGAGTGAAGTGCAATTTTTGGGACACGTAATATCGAAGGATGGAATTGAGGTTGATGCTTCCAAGGTGGAGACGCTTTTGGAGTGGGAAAGACCAAAGATCGTATGAATCGAAATCCGTAGTTTTGTCGGATTAGTGGTTACTATAGACGGTTCATTGAGGGTTTTCAAAGATTGTAGGACCTCTTGCCCAAACTTACACGAAAGAATCAACCGTTCGTGTGGATCGATGCATGCGAAGAAAGTTTTCAAGAGTTGAAAAGACGATTGACTACTTCACCGGTATTGATTCTACCGACCCAAACGAACCTTTCAAGTATATTGTGATGCTTCATACTAAGGATTGGGTTGTGTACTTATGCGAGAATCGTAAAGTGGTGGCTTATGCTTCAAGGCAATTGAAAAATCATGAGAGGAATTATCCAACTCATGACTTGGAGTTAGCATTTGTGGGTGTTCGCGTTGAAAGTGTGGAGACATTTTCTCTATGGAGCTACGTTCACTTTGTTTTTAGTGATCATAAAAGTTTAAAATATCTGTTTGATCGAGAAAGAGTTAAACATGAGGCAAAGGCGTTGGTTAGAATTTCGAAAGATTATGACTTTCAATTGCGGTATCATCCCTAAAAGCGAATGTCGTAGCGGATGCGTTGAGTAGAAAAATACTTGGTGCTTCATTATGATGATCAAAGAGAAGGAGTTGATAGAAGAATTTCGGGATATGCGACTATCTGTAAAATTGACGCCGGGCAAGATGCGTTTAAATATGATCACCATTTCAAATGATTTGATGGATAGAATTCGTGAAGGACAAAACAATGATCGGTATTTGCAAGAAGCAAAAGAAGCAAAGAGCCAAGGAGCAAGTGTTAGAATTTAGCGAAGGTGCTAAGGGAATTCTCAAGTTTCAAAGAAGAGTTTGTGTACCTAATGACCCGGATCTTAGGAGATTGATTTTGGACGAGGCTCACAAGAGTAAGTGAGTATGCATCCGGAGCCACAAAGATGTACCAGGATTTAAAACAATTATATTGGTGGCAAGGAATGAAGAAAGATGTTGCAGAGTATGTATCATCCCGTTTAGTTTGTCGAAGGCTAAGGTGGAACATCAAAGACCTTCGGAATGTTACAACCTTTGCCTATTCCCGAATGGAAATGGGATGACATAGCAATGGATTTTGTGACGGACTACCAAAGACTCGGAAGGGTCATGATGCCATTTGGGTAATTGTTGATCGGCTTACAAAGTCGGCGCACTTTTGCCGATTAATATTAAGTACTCAATGGAAAAGTTGGCTCAAGTGTACATCAGTGAAATTGTTAGACTTCATGGTGTACCATCCAGTATTATTTCGGATCGAGATTCAAGGTTTACATCGAGATTTTGGACTAGTTTGCAAGAAGCAATGGGAACAAAACTACGTCTCAGTTCTGCTTACCATCCACAAACAGATGGTCAATCAGAAAGAACAATTCAATCTCTCGAAGATTTGTTGAGAGCTTGTGTATTGGAGCAAACTGGAGGTTGGGATGAATTCTTACCATTGATAGAATTCACATATAACAACAGTTTCCATTCAAGTATAGGGATGACACCTTATGAAGCATTATATGGGAGGCGATGCAGAACACCGTTATGTTGGTATCAAGACGGTGAGAGTGCTGTGTTAGGACCAGAAATTGTCCAGCAGACAACTGAGAAAGTGAAGATGATACAAGACAAAATGAGAATGAGTCAAACTCGGCAAAAGAGTTATGCTGATAAAAGGAGAAAATCTCTTGAGTTTGAAGAAGGTGACCATGTATTTTTGCGAGTGGCGCTATGACGGGTGTTGGACGAGTGCTTAAGTCCAAGAAGCTCACTCCAAAGTTTATCGGACCATATCGATTTTACGTCGGGTAGGTCCTATGGCATATCGTATGCGTTACCACCTTTTCTCACAAATCTTCATAATGTATTTCACGTATCACAACTACGGAAATATATTTCGATCCTACTCATGTTATCAAGCCGGACACAAGATACTTGAAGGAGAATTTAACCTATGAAACGTTTCCAGTTAAGATTGAAGATCGAAAGACAAAGCAACTTCGAGGTAAGGAAATTTCATTGGTTAAAATTATTTGGGATGATGTAAGCGGGGAAGCTACATGGGAACTAGAAGAAAAGATAAAAGAACAATATCCCTATTTATTCTGAGGATGTGAAATCAAGTTCATCAAGTTTCGAGGACGAAACTTTTGTAGAGGGGGAGAGTTGTAACACCCCAAACTTCCTATGTATTAAACAATAATCTTGACAGTTAACAGAATTCTACTGTTTAGTGATTTCTGTGTACTGTAAAGCTATTTTGAATATTCTGTCTGAATATTTGATCGTTTTGAGTAATTTGCTCCGTGTCAAGAAAATAATAATTTTCGGGCCGGAAAAATCTACGTAAATTAATTTTTACTGTTTAGTCTTAATTAATTTACGTAATCTGATTTGATATTTGTGAGTTTTGTAATTTTTATGATTTTATGTGTGATTTTGGAATTTTTACTGTTTGTGGGCCCCACGAGGTATATGTGGGCCCGGTGGCCATACGTGGGCCCAAGTGGGTCCCGCAAATGAAAAATTTTTCTACGTGTAGAAAAAATTGTCTTGTTTTAGACGGAGACAGGGGATCTTACTAAACCCGAATCCTAAACGCTTTTAGAAAATTTCTTTTCTTGTATTTTGTCGTATTTAATTATCGACGATAAAAATACGATAATTATATTTTTGTGAGGTTATAATGGATAAAAATAAAGTTCTATATTATTAAAATATTATTAAGATAACATTAGTGGTTTGGATATCCACTATTAATTTAATTACAGAGTTAGACATTTAATCTTGATTTAATTAACGGTGGAGATTTGATCTTAAAAATAAATAGGATCAATTATAACCGTTGGATTGAAATTAAATCAAGGGTAGGGATTTAATCTTCTAAATGGCTATGACCATTATCAACCCTTGGATGTAAAATTAATCAATGGTGGAGATGGATCATTAATGACCATTGGATTTGGATTTAGATCAATGGTGGAGAATTAGTCATCAAAAATGATTACAACCATTTTGGACCCTTGGATATAAAGTTTGAAGATGTAATCTTGACCCTTCATTTTGGAGACATATTCAATGGTTAGGATTGCAAGCCAAAAAAATGATCCAATACTCAAATGAAGTCTTCCATCTAAAACCTAAACCTAGAAGCTAATTTAAATCCAAACCATTCTTTTAATCAATGGTTAGGATGACTTATAGTGATGGCTTTGTAATTTGGCACATTTTGAGTGTATGGAGGGGAGGGGGACGGTTTGAAGAGCAAGGAGGAAAGGAGACAATTTAGTGTAGGCTTTTTAGGCCAAAGAAAAAGAATGAAGACAATGCCAAGTGTCAAGACAATTCCTATTGATCATTAATGCTTATGTTTGTCAAACTTCACTTTCCATTTCTCTCTAATGCATGCTACGGCCATGCATTGTCCAAATGGCCAAATAACTCATTTTGACACTTCACATTATCACACCTTCACTTATTTCACTTAAGTTTCAAGACCAAACCAAAGCAAACTCCATTTCTCTCCCAAAAACACACCATTCGGCCAAGCACCTCAACTCACTCCTCCATCACTTTTTAATTTCATACAACCTAGTTTCTTGAATCCTTTCATCATTCTAAGAACCTTTGTAGTTCACACCAAGTTCTAATTCTTCCATCTTGAAGGACTTTTACTAAGATCAAGTTCTAGAGCTTTTGTTGGTGAAGTGTAAGAAAACTTCATTTATTCTTTTCTTTTTCATGTTCTAAACCATGTTTGATCCATGGTTCTTCTTGTTCAAGCTTGATATACTAATTTTCTTGTATTTGTTTCATGTTTAAGAACTTGTATTGGTGGAGATCTTGCTCCAAAGACAAAGCAACAAGCTCTTTGGTGGTTCTTCAAGAGGTAAGAGGGAGATTCATCTCACCAACCAAGCATGGTGGTGAGGGAAGGTTTTATATTTGATGGATGGTGAATCCATGTGAGGATTCCTATCCATGGTCATGTAATAATTTGTGTGTGTGTTATATGCTTTAATTATTTTTGCTTATGCTTGATATATTTTACATGATTTACTTATGTTTGCATGCTTAGTATAATTTTTAATTGCTTATATGATAAGCTTATGATATGCATGATGATATATGTTGAATATATTATGATGAATGTATGTTGAAATAAACAAAATTTTGGCTCCAAAGGCCATGGAGGAGGTCACGGTTTTGAGCTTCCAAGTTTAGGGTTTTTATTGAAATTTTTCAAGAACAATGAAGTTGATTTATAGTCCTTGAACTAAAATAAATTTCAGCCAAGACACCAATTAAATTAGTGTTCACAAAAATGATATTTTTATAAATGATAAAATTGAAAGATTAGAGAAGTAAAGAAAATAAACAAGAGGGTTTGTTTTCTAAAATGAGTGTACACGGTTTTTAAGTAGTATTTTCATGAATTTATTTTGTGTAGAAACAAGAATGAAATTTGTTTAAGTTAGAAGAAAAATATTTCATGGTTCCAATGACCATCTATAAGGTTTTGATAATTTAGAAAAAAATGTTTTGATGCAACAAAATATAAGAATTTTCAAATAAGGATTTTGGAAAGGAATTTAAGTGTTGAACTTTAAATTATCTTAAGAAGAATTAATTTTTTAGAAGTGATTTAGAAATATAAAAGGAAACGTTTGTAACTTAAACATAAAATTTGATTTAATGTTTAGAAATGATTTAGAAATATAAAAGGAAACGTTGTAACTTAAAATTTCTAACGTAGAATTTAAGTATTGGGTTTTGGAAAATGTTAGGAAATTTAAATAGTAATTAAATCAATTAAATATGATTTGGTAAGATTAAATCAATAAAAAGTGATTTTTAGAAAATATAGTACGGAAGGGATTTTTGATTTAGAATAGAAAGAAAATAACGTAAGAAATTATATTTTTATGAGAAATGTTCAAAATAATATTTTTAAAGTTAAGAAATATTTTGTGAAGGGTAAAAATGGTGAAAAACGATTTACGTAACTCAAAAACGTAATTTTTAAGTTACGCGATTTGAAAAACGTTAAATTATTCCTACGCGATTTGTAACGCGTTTAAATATTTTACACGATCTAAATATTGTGGAAACATTGCTATACATTTTAAAAATCATTTTTACGCAATTTAGAATACAGTAGAAAATAGTTTTGTGATTTTTAAAATGTAACAGAAAATGTTACAAATCATTACTGTACGTAAAAACGTAACGAAAATATTTTGCGAATGAGAAAAACATAGTTATGTGATTTAACAGTTAATTATACAAAACCTTACGAGTTAAAAACAATATATGAATACTTGTATAAGAAATTGAGAAGTTTGCCTCAGTAATTGGCATTAATCCATTTTACGAACGAAAAACAAGATCTCGAATCTGGAATGAGAAATTATGTGATTTACCTTTGGTTGGTAATTGGTGCATTACACATGCATTGAAAATGGTCCAACGGACTAAATATGGCTAATTGCCTAGGAGAAACGTACCTCTTGAGTGGGTGCGATATGCGTAGTGTAGGTCACCTGGTTGACCTTGGGGGCATCGGGGTGCGGGTTGCTCGCAATGGGCGGTTGGTAGCTCTTATGCACCGTGAGTTAGACCGATGCAACACACCGATGATCCGGACCGAGACACTATTCTTAATCAAGATCTGACAAAGACTGTCGTGTATGTGCTAGATGTGCAAGATATAATTATAGCACTTGGTCCGAGGCACGAGATACCGCGATCTTTTCGATCAATTTCTCCGACTTGAGTATTAGCTCCATGGAGTAGGACATTGAGTCTATGTTCACATGCATGAATTTAACATATACATATGTGGTAGCATTACTGTAATTATTTGTGGTTTGAACAGTGATGATGGTAATTATTTTTACATTATGATGATGCCATAATTGTGATCATGATATGATATTTTTGCATAACATGTTGTCGTATTATCTCTCGTGCTATCATGCTGGTAATGGTGTAGGTGATCTCACCTCTTTGTATGTTTATCTGTTTATTGTATTTATATTGGGTAAAGACGTTGAGAAAGATACGGTACTAGAAGGAGAAGAGGAATTACTTCTCACATCCGAAACCGCAGAGTTCTGACAACATGTCAACAGGAGCTAGTTTCTTCGGATATGTACGTTTACAGTTTCACGGAGGAGCTAGAGAGTGGAGGACAAGTCCAGATGAGCGAGGACTTATTTATGAGGGGTACCTGACTGTTAGTATTAGTAGGTTGTATCGTGGAGATCCGTTTTTCTGTGTGACTATCTTTGTTCATGTTGAATTTCCGTTGCATATCAGGCGACATTGGGACACAAGAAATTATGTTCCAACGGAAATCAACATAGTGTCGTCAGCCCGGACACCTGTTCGTAGGGCTACTCGTCATAACGGATTCCTACCTGCTGAGGAACCCGAGGAAGACCCATCTGAGGGGTCTTCTGCTTAGTTAAACTTGGGCATGTTTGAACTCGATATAAATAATGTCTGTAATTATTTAAGTATGTTTGTTGTTTCAAGAAATGGTCTCGTAATTAAATAAACTCGACAAAGACTTGTGTAATATGTATAATGATGTATATTATGCGTGATGATGTATAATAGTTTTATTTTCCGCTAAGTTTATTTTATTGTTATAAAAAAAAATTTACAACTCTTATTTTATTATTACATCATATTTTATATTTTGGGGTAATTTGGTAATAAAGTAACATAAATGTGGCACCCTACGGTGGGTGTTACAACTGCTACTACTATCATTGATGCCTCACCCTCTACCTCCCAGATCTCCCTCTCTGCCAGTGATCTTGAATCCTTCCTCAAACAAGTTCTTTTTCATTCTGATAACATTCCTCCTACAAGCTTAGCAACCCCACAAGGTAATAACCATTGGTATTTTGATTCTGCTTGTTGTAATCATATGACTTCTTCATCCTATGTCTTTTCTTCCCTCTCTTTAAGAGGTACCATTCACTTTATTCATACTGTTGATAAGTCTCTTGTGGAAGTAAGTCATAAGGGTCTCATTTTTTTACCCACTCTTACTTTATCTAATATTTTTCTTATTCCCAAACTAAACTTCAATCTTTTTCTTGTTAGATAACTTTATGACCTTGGTTACACTCTTACCTTCTCTTCTGCTAGTTATTTTGTATAGGATCCATGAACGCAACAGATAATTGAGAATGGTTGTAAAGTCGGCAGACTGTTTGAGCTCACTACTCTCCATGTTCCTCACTCTACTATGTCAACTCTTTGTGCGACTTTAACTACTTTCCCCCTTCAACTGTGACATCAACATCTTAGTCACAGTTCCCTTAGTAAATTACATCCTCTCATTTATTAGGGAATTTTAGGTTCTGTTAAAAAAGAAACTTTGCATTGTACTTCTTGTTAGATAACTAAATAACTTGCTTTATCTTTTAATCAAAGTACTTCCATTTCTATTTCTTCCTTTGATCTTATGCATTCTGATGTGTGGGAGCTAGTTCTCACACCTACTATGAGAGGCTCTTGTTATTTTGTGATTTTTATTAATGGTTATTTTCATTTCACTTGGATATATTTAATGAATAATCATTCAGAACCTCCTCAAGTTTACATTAATTTTGTTACTATGATTAAAACTCAATTCTAAAAAATGATTAAAGTTTTAATGTCATGATAATGCTTCTGAATATTGTGATTCAAAACTTCTCACATTTCTTACTGAATAAGGAACACTTCTTGAATTTTCTTGTCCTAGTACCTCTTAGCAAAATGATCATGCTGAAAGAAAGCATCACCATATCCTTAACTCTATCTGAGCTATGCTTGTTTCCTCCTCATGTCCCGAACGCACTTAGGGTGAAGCCGCTCTCACGATTTTCTATGTCATCAACCGTCTTCTTTCCTCTATTATGGGCAATGTACGCCATATCCTTAACTTTATCTGAGCTAAGCTCATTTCTTCCTCTTGTCTCAAAACACACTTAGGATGAAGCCGCTCTCATCACTGTCTATGTCATCAACCATCTTCCTTCCTTTATTTAGGGCAATATATCTCCCTTTGAACATCTCCACAATATCTCTCCAAATTACAACTCTCTTAAAGTTTTTGCCTGTACTTGCTTTGTTCTCCTTCAACCTCATGAGTATACCAAACTTAATCCTCATGCATGTCTCTATCGTTTTCTTGGTTATGGCACTTAACATCAGGGCTATCATTGCTGGGATCCTATGTCTCAGTGCATCCGTATCTCTCACCATATCATCTTCTGGGAAGGCACCATGTTCTCCTTCCTCTCCCAATTCAAGTCCATCTCTTCCACTTCAGTTCCTCTTTTCATTAACCCCTTTATTGATATCTTTCCTAGTAATTCTGATGCAGGTTCTTCTAGTGAGCTTATAAACACTTTCGAAGTTCTAACCATTCCTGACGAAGCAGTCTTAGTCGTTGATTATGCTCTTGAAATTGCTCCTTCTCACCTTCCTCAATGTTCAACTTGAGTAAGAACTCAACCTACATATCTTTGTGATTATCATTGCTTTTCTACTATGTTATTACTTCATGAACCTCAGTCCTTCATGAACCTCAGTCCTATCAAGAAGCCTCCATAAATTCTCATTGGCAACATGCTATGCAGGAAGAATTACAGGCTTTGGAGAACACTAAAACTTAGGACCTTGTTGATCCTCCTTTTGATAAGACTCTTATAGGATGCAAATGGGTGTTCAAGATCAAGACTCGTTCAAATGGCTCTATTGAACGCTATAAAACTCGTTTGGTTGCTAAGGGATTTACTCAGGAATATATAATTGATTATGAAGAGACTTTTGCCCATGTTGCTCGTCTCACATTAGTTCACACTCTTCTTGTCATTGCAGCTACTAAAAAATGGCCTCTTAATCAGATAAATGTGAAAAATGTCTTCCTCAATGATGACTTAAAAGAATAAGTTTATATGCGTCCACCCCCTAGTTATACTTGTACACCAAATAAAGTTTTTCGTCTTCGAAAAACTTTATATGACCTCAAACAAGCACCTTGAACTTAGTTTGCCAAGTTTCACAACACTGTTAGTCAATTTGGCTTTTCCTCCAATGCTCATGATTATGCTCTTTTTATTCTCAAAATTAATCGAGGTACTGTCTTGTTACTTCTCTATGTTAATTATATGATGATGCTATTGGTATTACTAAGCTTAAACAGTTCTTGAGTAAAAATTTTAAGATGAAAGATCTTGAACCTCTCAATTATTTATTGGGGCTTGAGGTACTGTTCTCTAGTGATGGATTGTTTCTATCTCAAGTTAAGTATGCTTCTGATCTTATTTTTTGGGCTGGCCTCACAGATAGCAAAACTGAGCACTATTTTCTTGAACCCAATGCTCAATTTACTCCACATGATGGTACCTTACTCACTAATCCGACCCTTTGTCATCAGTTAGTTGGGAGCTTAATTTATCTTACAGTGACTCAACCTGACATATCTTATGTTGTTTATTTGGTCAGCCAATTCATGGCTACACCTCATTCCACACACTATGATGCTGTTCTTCGAATTATCAGATATGTCAAGGGGACACTCTTTCATGATCTTCATTTCTTTGTTGACTCCCCTCTAGTTCTACTGGCATATTCGGATGTTGATTAGGGTGGTGATCCCACTGATTGTCACTCTACTATTAGTTATTGCATCTTTCTTAATGATTCTCTCATTTCTTGGCGCAACAAGAAGAAAACTCTCATTGGTCACTTCGAGTATTGAAGCGGAGTATCGTGCCCTAGCTGATACTACCTTTGAAATACTTTAGATTCGATGACTTCTTGAAGATTTGGATATCTCTTAGCAATCCCCCACTGCTCTTTATAGTGACAACATAAATGTTATTCAAATTGTCCACAATGATGTATTTCATGAGTCCACTAGGCACATCAAAATTAATTATCACTTTATTCGTCAACGCATATTTCGTGGTGCTCTTCGTCTCAATTTCATTAGAACCCTTAATCAGCCAATCAATCCGTTCATCAAAAGTCATCATCTTGGTTACTTTCATACTCTATTTTTCAAACCCAAATTTGTTCCCTCTGCACCTACTTAAATTTGAGATGAGATGTTAGTGTGCAAAACAAGAAAAATATGAGTCACATAAAAAATGAATGTGTTATGTGTAAAATATGTATTGTACTTACCTCATGTATAGTTCTAAGCCTATAAATAAGTGTAAAGATTATTATACTCATCATATTTAGAAATATACATATTATATTAAGTCAGTTTCTCTTTTCCGTTTTCGCTTCTAACAGTTTCATGGATATTTTTGGAACTTAGTGCTTTCAAAGTTGATGATTTTAGAGAGATTATGATGGTAGTTGATTTTTGGGTCGGTGGGTCTTTGAATTTCTTGGAATTTTGATTTTTTTTCGGTAAAGGTGGTTTATTTTTATTTTTTTTAAAATCTGGTTTTAATTTCCATTTTGGCATTTTCCATTAGTTTTTGAATGAAAAGTTAACGAAAAGTTAACGAAAATAGTTACTTTTCTGACAATGTATAGTCAAATTGGTGACTTTTAAACTACATCGAATTTTTTTGCACAACTCCTATAGTTAAAAAGAATAATTTGCATATTGTCCATTTTAATTCTTCCTTATGCATAAATAGATTAGTTTTCAATTTTTTTATAGAGTTTTCAATTTTTTTATAGAGTTTTCAATTTTTTTTCCCAATCAAAATAAATTTGGTGACAAGTGACAATTCCTCTGAATTTTTATTTTTGAGATTTACTTTGCTCCTCTTGGGCGCTCTCGTGAGACATTTGCGACACCAAACATGAAAACCTAGCATTCCCATGTAATAATTCTGGTAGTGAATAAAAAATTTACAAACCAAACGTTCTTTAAATTATACACCCCTCAATTCTTGATTAGTTAACGTTATAATTTAACGAAACTATCCAAGAATTTGTTTAGACCTCCAAAGATGCAAGAATCTATTGTCAAATACTTACAAATACATAATCCAATATCTATAATTTTTATCATTTGATTTTAATATATAATCTGATGTTATTTCATTTCTTGTAAAAACTCTAATTCTACCATCCATTTTGTATTTAGGTTATTTGCTTATCGTTTTTCCAAAACCAGTTGCTTCGTTGGCAGTTTCAAAATTAGTGAACCTCACGAACCGTATGAGAATAAACCTGACCCAGCTGATGATAACTTCACAGTGAGTTCACTCATCACAGTCACAGGTAGCTTTCACATACTCCCTTTTTTTCGTGCGCAAACTGTTCCCGTTGGTCTCTTCGTCTGCACTGCACTCCCCTGTTTTCAAGAGCCCCACACTGTGCCATCTCTCATCTTCTTCACAATCACACCCTTCACCACCATCACCAACAACACATTCCCATCACACACGCAGGTACTCCACATTTGCTTTTCTCATTCCCCTCTCAAATGGGTCTTCATCTTATTCATATTCTCAACAATTTTCTACACATTTTTTTTTTCTTACCAATTCATTAATCTTCACAAACGGGTATTGCCCATCTTATGTTAATGACTCCAAAAATGGTTTCTTTTTTTTTGTTGTTGTAATGATGAGACATTGTTGATGGTCTTTGTATCAGCTTGGTGATTGTGAGATAGTGGCTAAAGTGTGTTTGTTTGTAAAGTTTTGTTTTTTTGTTCAAGTTTGAATTTTTCGAAGTGTAGAGTGATTGATTTGGTTGCTGTGAGGGATGAGCTCAAATGAGTGTTGTTGTTTGTTTCCTACTATGAGCTCGGTTTAGGGTTTAGATTTGAGATTTTGTTTCTCTTTGGATCTGGCCAGTATGGTGATACAAAATTACAAATAGGCTTTATGGTTCTTGTGTTTTATTGAAATGTGGGTATTGCGTAATGTGATAAATTAAGCTGATCTCACTTCATTTTGAGAACGTGGGTTTCTTTTTTTGTCGTTTTCTATGTTACCGTTTTCTCTTAGTTAGATTGTATCTTTCTGAGTTTCTCACAACCCAGGGGAGGGGACACAGATCATTTTATTTTTCTTTGAATTTTTCAGCTATGTGAACGAGATTGTTTTTCAATTAATGGTTAGTCAACACCAGTTTCATCAATGTTAGGGGTCTGCTTTAAGTGTGTTACTTTTGTTGCATTGAATTTTGTTAGCAAATATGCTTACAGATTATATATACATGTTATTTCTATTACCTTTTTCAAGTGGCCATAAAATTAAAGTTACTTAAGCTTAACAAGTGTAGGATTAGCAACTAGTTTAATCATGTTGATACCCCTCTAACTTGCTAAAATTAGATGGCTTTACTCAAGGACTGTTTCCATAGTATTCAATTCAAATTTCCACAGCTTTATTCTAGCTAGCAGATGTTTGTTAAGGTAGGCTTCTTCTTCTTCGAATATGTACCCCTGCCTTCCCTTATCTCTATTTTCCTAGTCCCATTGCTCCTGCATGTCCTACAAAGAATGGATGAATATTATATTCAGCACTGATATGGTTCATATCTCTGTTACACCTCTCTTCATGTTGTTGAATATCTTGACATGCTGCCTCTCTTCGTGGAATTGAGTATCTTAACATGCTAATCTTAAAGGTGCTATGTCTTGCTGAGATTTTGTGGGTATATTTTTCTTGTGAATGCTTGTTGTTTGAACTTCTAACGTATGACGGATTATGTTTCTTGAAATGAATTAGGGTGTATTTGGATAAGATTTTAAAAAAGTAATTTTAAGATAGTAAAAAAAATATTTTTTCTCTCTCTTCTACTTTTCTGCTTTTTTTCAGAAGCAGCTCATTCTAGCTTCTCATAAAAAGCAGAAAAACTGATTATTTTTAGATTCTTCTTATTTTAATAATCTTATTCAAACAGTTAAAAGTATTTGAGAAGTGTTTTTTTCATTAAAAAAAGTACTTTTCTTGCCAAAAAAAGCACAAACAAACGCACCCTTAATCTGTTTTATTATCTGATTTTATTAAATGGAATTGGACCTTGTTGTTACACTTTTATGTGTGTCTAAATGTTCTCAAGTTTCAAATATTGATCAGTTGGTTTCTGACAGAATGGCCTTGCAAACAGCTAGTCAACCAACTGCTCCCAGTGCCCAACTGGTTGGTAATGCATTTGTTGAGCAGTATTACCATATTCTTCACCATTCACCAGAGTTGGTCTATCGGTTTTACCAGGATTCTAGTGTGATAAGCCGTCCTGATTCCAACGATGTGATGACATCAGTTACAACCATGCAAGTAAGTTTCCTGATATAAAACTGGCACCTCTCTCTATATATATTTTTAGTATTTTCTATAAAAGTTTCCTCTGGTGTGTTATTGAAAGAGAAGAAACATTGTAAATTGTAAACTAATACCATCATTTCATATCTGTTATAATTCATTGTTATTGAATTACTAGTTATAGCAGTGTTATTAATGGCGGATGGCGGTTGATGGTGGAAAGCCAAAAATCCGCCATACAAATATGGCGGATGGCTATGAGGTTAATGGCGGAAGCCATGGCGGCTATATTAATATATATATATACACACAAAAAATACTAAAAAAAAACTAATAACATATATCAATAACAATAAAATTAGAAATTTTTAATAAAATTCATCAAAAGTATAACTGTTATATATAATTTGAACTATATAGGATTTACATTTATGACATTATGTTACTTATAATCAAAGTCAAATTCTCCATGGCGGCCGCCATAACTGCCTATGGCGTTCTGCCCGATTTCCGCCCCGCCATGGCGCCGCCATGATCGCCTTTTGATAACACAGAGTTATAGACAGTGCTATATGACTGGACTATCTACTAGACATTAATGCACTGCTGATTCTTTTCTTTCCTTCATATTCATATTATTTGCTTCATGCAGCTGATGGCAACTACTTCTAATTCCCTGGTTTTTACAAAGTTGAGAAGGATAAGACATCTATCCATTTGAAAATTTTTGATAGATATATCTCTGCTGATCTCTAATTCTAAGGGAAATCACTGTCTTTTTCTGGTGTAGGGCATTAATGAGAAGATTCTTTCGCTAAATTTCAAGGAACTTAAAGCAGAGATAAAGACTGCAGATGCTCAAAAGTCTCACAAGGACGGAGTGACTGTGCTGGTGACTGGATGCTTGACTGGCAAGGATAACTTGAGAAGAAAATTTGCGCAGTCATTCTTTCTTGCTCCACAAGACAGTGGCTATTTTGTTCTGAATGATGTTTTTAGGTATGTAGAAGACTGTGAACCATCGGAACCGCACCCAGTTTATGGAGATGGTGATGCAGCTGCTGTTACTGTAACCCGAGAACCAGGCAAGATTAATTCAAAAGAATTGTACACTTCTGTTACAGAATTTATTTGGAAGCGTCTTCATTGTGTTAACATTTCTTTACAGAACCCAGTTATGTTTCTGATCCTTCTGCACCAGACCCGGAAAACTCTCATGGGGAAGAGGGTCAAATTGTTGCTGAGAATGCTTATGAGCCATCTAATCATCAAGAGATACAGATACTTAATGAAAATGAAAACATTGTAGAACCCCATTTTCAGTCAAATGGGAATGATGATTCCCAGGCGACAGAACTGGCTTCTTCAGCTCAAGAGGATGCTCCAAAGCAGTCTTATGCATCAATTGTGAGTAGTAATATAGATCTTTCACTTGCAAGCACTGTTCTTGTTCAAATTTTGAAGTTTATTAAATTTGTTGTAGGTGAAAGTCCAAAAGGGAAGTTTGGGATCAGCTAAAGTCTATGTGCCTACTAATACTGTAAAGACAGGGCCTAACAAAGCTGAGAGCCAGTTAGTTGAGTCAGTAGAATCCGCTACAGTGTCTGAAGCAGCAGCAGATAGTGTTGGCAACCCTGAAATCAGTGATAATCATGAGGAAGGTACATGTTCTTTGTTTCGTCGTTCATATATGTTATGCTTTGATTTGCCTTTCAAAGTGTGGATGATATGAATATTAATACAAACACACCATTTAGTTTTGGAAAGTCATGCAGTTGGCTGCTTGAAACTCAGCCAAAATGTTTTGCTTAAACATATTCTGCTTCTAATAAACATGTTCTGTTTCCAACAGTTGAGGGGCACTCCATTTATATTCGAAATTTGCCCTTAAATGTGACGGTTGCTCAGTTGGAAGTGGAGTTTAAGAAATTTGGACCCATCAAGCCCGGAGGCGTCCAAGTCAGAAATAATAAGGTAGTTATCAGGTCAATGAAGCATTCAAATTACCCTTTTCACTTTTTTCTTTTGTCCTAACACATTTTTGTTGGATATGCTATTTGTATTTGTCTTTGCAGCAGCAGGGATACTGTTTTGGCTTTGTTGAATTCCAATCTCTAAATTCGATGAATAGTGCAATTCAGGTATGACCCTCATTAGTTGATAGTTTAGATTCCTAGAATTTTGGCATTTAATCATGCAAGTTAATTATATTTTATGTTGGAGCTGCTTTCAAATTTGAGAGTATTTTCAAGTTGGGTGCAGTTATATAATTCATAAATCTGCCACTGCTCCCAATCGATGGCAAAGATTTGGCACAATGAAAATTATATATATCCTTCAAATTATAGAAAATTTCTTATTCGAAACTTACATGTATTCTTCTATCGACATAAACCTCAACTATCTCTGTATCTAGCGATAGCCTATAACTGAGCTCCTTTATAGTTGACTCATTCTAGGGAGTGCATTTCTTCTACATCTAGTTGGTGATAGAGTTTCTGTAATGCACTTGTTTAAGGACATTGAATTAGTTGTATCCCTTATTTTAATTCCAGTGGATATATTCCTTAAAATAATAACAGGTCTTCAATCTGTCCTATGCAAGTACTGTCTACGGATATCTCAGTCTTATGTCTTCTGCGTTTTTTCCATCTTCACGTGGTTTGTTAAGGTATCTATAATTAATTTGTCTTCTATTGGAATCAATATGTACAATAAAACATTATAAATGATTGTTTTACCCATTAACATGGGAAAGCATGGGAAATAAAATGATATTTTCTTGAGTGTAGCTAGAAGAACCATATGTAAATAATAAATGAACCCTGAAACATTTTTATATTTTGTGGAAGAGTCAAAAAAGAAAATGAAAACTGTATCAGACTATAGAGTTTAAACAATTATTGGACAGTATACATCTGGGGAAGAGCTATGATACTCTTCATTTATGGATCCACTAAATTAGAAATTAAAACGAAATCTCAATCCAGTCATTTTGTGCTGAAATCAAATTCTTGAAAAGTCTTAAAAGTTCAATTTTAATTCTTAACCTGTATGAGAATGGTTGTATATTGAAATTATACATTTCATCTTAATACAAATTGAAGTTTACATTCATACTGCTATTCTAGAGTGTGGATTAAAAGGTTCTCCAAATTGAAGTTCTCACATTGTTAAGCTGAATTCATCTTCATCGCCTTCCCCTTCTGTTGTGAACAAACGTTTTTGTGGTTTAGTTACATTTTTTTCATCAAAGATCTACTGCCTCTTTCTAAAATTCTTAGTGTCATGTTTTTTTTCTTTTTTTCCTTCGCTTAGATGAATGCACTTTAGTATGATGCGTTGTACACTGAGATCCTAAGTTGACAGCCTAGTAGGCCTTGCTGACCTACATTAGAAGAGGGGGCAGCGGAAAGTATGATTATAACTTTTTTGGTACATAGTATGATTATAACTTTATTTTGCTGAAATTTGACCCCAGCCTATCTGAACCTGATGTGAAAGTCACTTAACAAAGGTGTGAAGCATTGATCTTTATATATAGAATACCCACTGACAACTGTTCATCTAACCTATGCTAGCTGTCAGATTTTTTGGATGGCAGCAATAGTTGTCTGACATGGATAGGCTGCAAATGTTAAGTAATAAGTATAATATTACATGGATTACATGGATGTGGACTTCTGATTTGGTTAGAAGATTATGATCCTCTAAAGTGCGTAGTGAACTTTACTAACTTTCGAGAGTAAAGTTCAAGTGGTAATTGCTGATGACAAAATCAAGGGAGTAGGTTCTAAATCTTCGATTTTTTAATCTACGGTTATCAACTTCGTTCTTTGCACTCTAAAATGCACCCTGCACTTTAGAGGATTCAAATCCAATGATGTGAAGCAATATTCTTGGTTGTTTTAGAATAAGGTTTTTGGGACATGGGGTGCCATGATTTCATGTCACTCGGCATTACTCCTTTTTCCCTCTATGAATAGATTTTCTTCGGCATTATTTCTGGGTAAAATCTCACGCACTTAGATAAATGGGTAAAATACCCTTTACCCCCTGAATATAAGTGGGGTTCAACCAAGTCAGAAGATGAACTTAAGCAACCCTACATTGAACCTCCTGATGTCTGGACCAAATGAAACAGTTAAAATCTCAGTTAAGAGTAACGGCAGCAGACATGAGCCACACATGTTATCACAAAGAAGGAAGGAGGAAGATCACTATTTTCTTTATTGACGAAAAACAGAGAATTTTCCCTTATTCTTCCCTCATTCCCAATTTCTCATTGTCTTTTCCATCCACCGAAAACATACATCCCCCCTTGATCTCTTTTTTCCATCTTCATCTTACTCACCATCTATGAGCTAGCTTCCCATGGGTTGCTTACAAAAACTGAACTGCATGATGGAAAAAGAGAGAGAATGAACTTGGGAGCCAACATCAACAATATGAAACAAATTACTGATGCTCAAGCATGCACTCTAAGCCTCTAAGGACTGCGGTGGATGGCATTCTGACACAGACCTTATTCAAAGAAAGAAAATTTTAGTATTGAAGTTCTATCACTTTAAAGATGTAAATATTACAACCAACAAACAAGCAAAACCATACATCATACATTCAGTAAAGCAGCCTCTGTACATTACTCATGAATAGTTGTCAGTTCCATTTTATGAAAAGTTTGGCACCAGGAAGTAACGGCAACAGATGCCAGTGTCTAGGGTAAGGGTATTAGCGGAGCTGGCATTCAGAACTTGGTATGTGGAGGCCTGGTTTGGAGAACATCCTATTCACAAAAGAACATTTTTTTCTTCTGAACGAAAACTTTCACAACTACTAGTTCACCCCTCAAGTAATATACCATCCACTAAATCATCTTCTGAAGTCAAGCAGAATAGATAGACTCATGTATGTCACATGTCCACCTTGTCTCCCCTGTTTCATCTATTAAAAGCAGTTCAAGCACTCTGGCAGTCTGCCTTATCTTGCTATAGCCTACATTACTTCCTGGATCTCAATTATGTTTATAGAGATGATTGCAAAGAAGTGAAAGATAATAAAATGAAGTTATCAAGATATAAGATGAAAGAAACAAGGAAAAAGGTGCAGCACATAAGTTTGAGGAAGCCATCCATACATGAGCATGAGCAGCAAGAAGAAATGGTCCCAAACAAGAGATTTCATTAGACAGAACCACAAACTTCATCACTGCCCCTTATAGTTTGTAAAATTGTCTCACTAGAAACTCTATATCATTGTTAAGTGACTAAAAGGTGACGGTCAAGTAGCTTTATTTGTAAAGCCACAGGTGTCTGTTGTTATCCGAAATTCTTTTATTGAAGATGACCAGGTACCATATCTAAAAATTCAAATGGACCATTCCACTATAGAGTACTTATTCTGATACATCTAGCTGCCCTTGGTTTATTCTGATACGGATTAAGGAATGATTTCAGGATGCACTCTAACTATGATAAACCTTTACAGGTTTATTATAGAAAGAAAGAAAGGGCAAACACTTGTAATTGACCGGATACCTTTTGTAACTGTTTTGGTAGTTAGTTATATTAGTTAGTTATATCTGTTATAGTTTGTTAGGGGTTGGTTAGGCAGAATGTATTCCTTTATATAGTCCCTCTTTTGTAGATGAGAGGACATCTTTTAGCATAATCAATTTGACTGGAAATTCCAGTGAGAAAGGGAGAGTCCTCCTTTTGGGGGTAAACTTGTTTACTTTGGTTTTATCGTGTTCTTTGTTCATTGATCAATAAAGAGGAAATTTCAGTGATTTGTTCTTTTGTGAGATAAAGTTTTCTTTGTTAGGATTTCAATTTTCTAATCTCAGAATTAGATTCCTAACAAGTTTGGTCCGACCTGCCGGATCAAAATCACCATGGAGCATCGAGTTGGAGCTTTGGAGAAAGCAGTGGGTGAACATGGGGAGAAGTTGGCAGAGATGAAGACAGATATAGATTTCATCAAAGACTTCTTGTTACAAATGAACAACAAGAAAACACCTTCAGTAGAGGGAGATCATTCTGTGAACAAGAATGAAAAGCTTTTGGAGGAAGAGGAGGAAACTGGCGGAACTGAGGAAGATGAGGATGTACCTCGTCGTTCTTGGGTCAAGAAAGTGGAATTACCCACTTTCGAAGGACACGATCCTTTGGGATGGCTGGCCAGAGCTGAAAAATTCTTTGAGGTGTAGCAAGTTAAATCCTCTGAGAAGTTAAGGCTAGCATTCATCAGTATGGAGGGAAATGCTGTACACTGGTTTCAATACTGGCGTCAACAATCCAAGAACCAATCTTGGAAAGAATTCTCAGATGCTTTGATGAGGAGGTTTAGAGGAAACGGGAGAGGAATGGTATATGAAAGATTGGCTTCTCTAAGGCAAACTGGAAGAGTCGAGGAGTATGTTCAAGAATTTGAGCTTCTGGTAGCTCAAGCCAAACCGAGTGCAAGGGATCAAGTGTTGGGGTATTTCTTGGCTGGACTGCGACCAGATATCAGGAGTCTGGTTTGCCCACATGATCCTAGAGACCTTACACGTGCCATGGAGGTAGTATGTGACGTTGAAGAAGCAATGAAACAGGTGCGGAGCTATGGGAACACACAGGGACGAGGTACGAGTTCGGGTTTAGGTTCCAAAAAGGCAGTGGAGTGAT
This sequence comes from Ormosia emarginata, assembly GCA_029884605.1. NCBI lineage: Eukaryota > Viridiplantae > Streptophyta > Magnoliopsida > Fabales > Fabaceae > Ormosia > Ormosia emarginata. Next base: position 2,722,921 of record JAQQTP010000056.1, on the reverse strand, counting down.
AACTCGTGCAGGGGCGTTTGGAGGAGCAAACAGTGCCCAAGCGTCCAACGGTGGGACTCGGAATTCACAAGATTCCATGTCTTCAGTGGCTAAACCAAGTTTCTCAGGCCCAAGAAACAGGGGAACTCGAACCCTTCCTTATGCTGAGTATGTCAGGAGGAGAGACGAAGGAAGGTGTTATCATTGTGGGAATGCTTTTGGGCCAGGACACCGCTGCCCCGAAAAAACTATGAGGGTGGTAATCTTGGCTGAGGATGAGCAGATAGATGCAAATGGAGAGATTTCAAGAATGGAAGAGGAGAACGAAAATGAGGAAAAGAAAGAAGAAGCTTCTGAGGTGGAATGTCAGTGGATGGATCTTTCAGTATGTTCAGCAGGAGGTTTGACACAACCTCAAACTATGAAATTGAAAGGTGAATTGCAGGGGCAAGAAGTGTTGATCTTGATAGATAGTGGAGCAAGTCACAATTTTATATCCAGCAAATTGGTACAAAAATTGGGACTCAAGATTGAATCAACCAAACCCTATTATGTAAGATTAGGGGATGGGAATAGAAAATCAACTCAGGGTTACTGCAAGAACCTGAAGGTGCATTTGGGGTCGTATTTGATGGAAGGAGATTTCTTTTTGTTTGACTTAGGAGGAGTTGACTTGATTCTTGATGTGGCCTGGCTAGTCACATTGGGGGATATTAAAGCCAATTGGCAGACCCTAAGCATGTCCTTCGATTATCAAGGACAGAATATGATCATACAAGGAGATCCCAGCTTAACCAAGGCAGTGATTTCTTCCAAGGCACTTAAGAAACTTGCCAAGAAGGAAGTAGACATAATGTCTATGCTCTAGGTTGTTGAGAAAAATGATATAGAAGAGCAGGGGATGACAGTAGACCAAACCAGACAATTACTGGAGGTATTATCTGAATTTGTAGCAAATTTTCATGAACCAAAGGGGTTGCCACCACCTAGAGGGGTTGATCATCGAATTCCAATTAACGTAAGGCCTTATCGTTATCCCCACTTGTAGAAAAATGAGATAGAAACCCAAGTAGCTGAGATGTTGGCTTCAGGAATCATTAGACCCAGCAACAACCCATATTCCAGTCCCGTTATTTTTGTCAAGAAGAAGGATGGAAGTTAGAGGTTTTGTGTGGGCTATCGGGCTCTAAACAAAGCTACAGTACCAGACAAATTCCCTATTCCAGTGATAGAGGAATTGTTGGATGAATTGAGTGGAGTTGTGTATTTCTCCAAAATAGATTTAAGGGCTGGCTATCACCAAATCAGAATGCACAAGCCAGACATTCCAAAAACAGCATTCAGAACTCACCAAGGGCATTACGAATCTCTAGTAATGCCATTTGGATTAACTAATGCTCTAGCCACTTTCCAATGTGTTATGAATGCCACACTTAAACCCTTTCTTCGAAGATATGTCTTGGTTTTCTTTGATGATATTTTGGTTTATAGCAAAACATGGGAGGATCATTTGAAGCATTTGAGACAAGTGCTGGCTAGATTATTAGAACACTCTTTCTTTGCCAATCAAAAGAAGTGTACTTTTGGAAGAACCAAGATAGGATACCTTGTGTATATTATCTCTAAGGATGGGGTATCAATGGATCCCCAAAAGATTGAAGCTATTTTGCAGTGGCCATTACCCAAGACACTTAAAGCTTTGAGAGGGTTTTTGGGGCTTATCGGGTACTATAGAAGATTCATTTGCCACTATGGGCAAATAGCTCGACCCCTAACTGATTTATTGAAGAAGGGGAGTTTCAAGTGGACTAGTAAGAGTACTGAGGCCTTCACCCAGTTACAGCAGGCTGTCACCATAGCTCCTGTGTTGTCAATGCCAGATTTCTCAAAAAAATTCTCCATAGAATGTGATGCATCGGGAAAGGGAGTAGGGGCTGTGTTAACTCAAGACAAAAAGCCTATTGCTTATTTTAGCAAGGCTTTGGCAGATTCAACACTCTCTAAATCGGTTTATGAAAAGGAATTGATGGCTTTGGTCCTATCAATCCAACATTGGAGGCCTTATCTCCTAGGTCAGAAATTCACTATATTTACTGATCAGAATAGTCTAAGGTACCTCTTGGAGCAGAGGATAACAACTCAGAATCAACAAAACTGGTTGGCAAAATTGTTGGGATATGAGTTTGATATTGTGTACAAGGTTGGAGCTTCAAATAGAGTTGCTGATGCACTGTCTAGGAGGGATGAAGATAAGGAGCTACAAGGAATAACAAGCCCTTTCTGGCCTGACATTGCAGAGATTGATGAAGAAGTTAAGAAGGATCCAGTTTTGGCCAAAATTCTAGAGGACTTAAAAGTAGACCCTGACTCACATCCTCAATATACTTTGGAGCATGACAGACTATACTATAAAGGCAGGTTAGTTTTATCAACAGATTCAACATGGATCCCTAAACTACTCCAGGAATTCCATACTTCTCCTATAGGGGGGCATTCGGGGATATACAGAACTTATAGAAGAATGGCTCAATCCCTTTTCTGGATTGGCATGAAAGGGACAATCACTGATTTTGTAGCAGCCTGCCATGTGTGTCAAAGGAGTAAATATCAGGCCTCTTCTCCAGCAGGGTTGCTACAACCTTTACCCATTCCAAAGGCCATGTGGGAAGAGATCAGCATGGATTTCATTGTGGGACTTCCTAAATCAAAAGGTTTTTGATGCGGTGCTTGTAGTAGTGGATAGATTGAGTAAATATGGGCATTTCATTTTGATCAAACACCCATATACTGCTAGATCCATAGCTGAGATTTTTGTTAGAGAAATCATCAGATTACATGGGGTGCCAATCTTTATTGTTAGTGACAGGGATCCTACCTTCATGAGTCATTTCTGGCCGGAACTTTTCAGATTACAAGTAACTACTTTGAATATAAGCACAGCCTACCACCCTGAATCTGATGGACAAACAGAGGTCCTTAATAGAACCTTGGAGACTTATCTCAGGTGTTTCTGTTCCGAGCAACCAAAGTCCTGGGCAGGATTTATACCGTGGGCTGAATACTGGTATAATACCAGCTTCCAAGGCATTGCACACTGCACACCCTTTGAAGTGGTTTATGGAAGGCCACCACCTTCTTTGGCTAGATTTATCCCTGGAGAAACTTTAGTGGAAGCTGTTGCACAGGACCTCATGGATAGAGATGAAGCTTTGAGGCAACTAAAGTTCCATTTGCAGAATGCACAAAATCAGATGGCTCATTATGCCAATATGCATAGAAAAATCTCTCCAATTCAGCCAGGAGCTTGGGTTTATCTCAAGATCAGGCCACATAGACAGATCCCCATGCCTACCAAGCTGCATCCTAAACTATCTGCTAGGTATTATGGACCTTATTTGGTATTGAAACAAATTGGAGCTGTAGCCTTCAAATTACAACTTCCAGAGCAGGCTCAAATACACCCAGTATTCCATGTTTCCCAGCTTAAGAAGGCAGCAGGGCACCATCCAGTTGAACCTGAACTTCCAGCTGAATTGCAAGGCACAGCAGAGTTTTACCAACCCTTCCAGATTTTGGGCACCAGAACAATCAATCTCTCAGGATCACAAACACCCCAGGTGCTGATCCATTGGCAAGGGAAACTCCCAGAGGAAGCTACTTGGGAAGACATCTCCTCCATCAGAAATCAGTTTCCAGATATCAACCTTGAGGACAAGGTTGTTTATGAGGGAGGGAGTATTGTTGAGAATGATTCCAGGATGCACTCTAACTATGATAAACCTTTACAGGTTTATTATAGAAAGAAAAAAGGGGCAAACACTTGTAATTGACCAAATACTTTTTGTAACTGTTTTGGTAGTTAGTTATATTAGTTAGTTATATCTGTTATAGTTTGTTGGGGGTTGGTTAGGCAGAATGTATTCCTTTATGTAGTCCCTCTTTTGTAGATGAGAGGACATCTTTTAGCATAATCAATTTGACTGGAAATTCCAGTGAGAAAGGGAGAGTGCTCCTTTTGGGGGTAAACTTGTTTACTTTGGTTTTATCGTGTTCTTTGTTCATTGATCAATAAAGAGGAAATTTCAGTGATTTGTTCTTTTGTGAGAGAGAGTTTTCTTTGTTAGGATTTCAATTTTCTAATCTCAGAATTAGATTCCTAACAGGCCCATTCTAAAAAAGTGATGTATGAGGAAAGAAGGATGAGCAAAGAAGGTGGTGCAGGCTACTGTTTTTGAACCAAGAATGGAGGTGAAAATCTAAAAGCACTGGGCACTAGATCCACATGAGAAAGATTTCCATCCATCTTAACTATGAAATTAACGTTTTCACTTTAGTTTAGACATTAGGGGTTTAGTGTAGGGTTTTAAAGTTTGTGAAACCCCTTATGCTCAGGGGGGAGAAGTGTATACCATATATAAATTACCATCATCTCTCTGATCTTATGTTGGTTTATAATAGAACACAATGACATCATTTGATTCATATAGCCAACCCCACCTATTGGGAAAAGGCTTTGTTGTTGTTGTTGTCTTTGACCTTATGTGTTTTAGAGTGAATGTTTATTTTTAAGAAAATACATAATTATGTAAATAGGTTGAATAGTTATTGATACGGGTATCGTATCCAATATGATATGATACGTGAATGCGAAAATTTTAAAAAATTCTAGGTATGGGTATGACGTGAAATATTAAATAAAATATTTAAAGTTTATTTTTATATGTAAAGGAATTATTAAGTCATAATCTTCCCTAAAGTCACAATTCAAAATTAGCAAAATATAATCATTGCAATAAGAACCATAAACATTTGAACACATAGCAACTCCCATCCCTTTAATCTTAAAAAAAATGCTACCTAACCCTTGAGTATGGCCCATTGTATTTAAAATTACAGTAGTTGTATTTCCAATATTTATTCCCACCATTGCCCTTTGCATTTGTTCCCTCCATTAATTACTACTAGCAGAGGAAGTCATCTTACCTTGCTGGAAGTTGCAGCAATCACCCTGTCATCAAGGAAGCATAGACACTTGTGGTTGCTGTACTAGTGTCAGACACGTCACACATGTTGTGCTTCCTAGGTGGCCACACAGTGGACTAAGTTGGTGGAGTGTCGACTGCAGAGAGTGGATCCTTCCTTGACTTGCAATTGAGTGAGCTTTGAAGCTCCTTCATTAGATGCAACTTATGGCTTTTAGCCATATCTTCCGATACATTTAGCTGTCCTCAGTTTATTTTGATACAGATTAAGGAATGATTTTGCCTAATTTGGTACTTTGTCTCATTATATAAAGCACAGGGAATGTGAGACATGAGAGAAGGATTTTTCTTCCATCTTAACTATGAAACTAACATTTTTAGTTTAGTCCAGATATCAATGGGGTTTAATGTGTGCAACCTCTTAGGTTTAGGGAGATAAAGTGTATTTTACCTTGTATAAATGATCAACATATCTCTGGCCTTGTATTTTATTGGAGTTTTAGGGGGAATTTATTCTTTTGAAATACATAATTATGTATTAATAATTTATGTTGGATTGTTGTAAACAAAAAAAAAAAACAACTTATGTTGGATTGTTGTCAATATCATACTTGTATCGTTTTATATAGATATTGACATATTGTGCTCCATGGAGCTAGTTTTGGGTTTTAAGTTTTTAAAATTATTTTTTCATGAATTGCCTCTTATTTTATCTATGGGGATCATATAGTTTGTCATGGATGAAACCCGACTAGTTGCCATTCCTTTCTTTATATGTTGATGTTCTTTTTATGGGCTTCCCTATGTATTTGTAGATCAAGCATAACTCCAACTTGAATAAAACTCCTTATTCGGCATTTATGGTGAATGTTGGGTGTGTCCTGGGTCTCTAGACCAATTTTTGATGGCTAGCTTTTATGGTTTTGGTAGAAGTAAAGAGGCTAAATTTTTGTGGCAATGTACAATCTATGCTACAATATGGTGTATTTGGTTGGAGCAGAACTCTCGTATTTTTAAGGAGGTTTCTTCAGCTCATCTCTTGATTTGGGATAAGATTAGGTGGTTGGTGTCTATTTGGTGCAAAGCTCATGGCCATTTTTTTGGGGTTTCACTGACAGATATGTTGAGGGATTGGGAAGCCTTGTTATTCTGATTTTCTCTTTTTCCATGTTTGTTTTTGTTTTATTCTTTTGTTTAGCTGGATTCCTTATCCTCCTCACTCTTTGTAATTATTTCTCTTCATCTTAATAAATTTCTTCTTTTATTCAAAAACAAAAAAGTTTGAATAAACTCTTGAATTTCAGGACTCAATTGTTTTTTGGAGTTCATGATCATGTTTCATCTGTTTTGCTACTAAATTATTTTTTTTCTTGTTATTTCCTTTATTATAATATAGAGGGTAAGGCTTGGCACAACGAAAGGTTTTCCACCTTGTGGTCAAGTAGTCACAGGTTCTAGTTGTAGACATAGCCTCTCTGTGTATGCGGGTAAGGCTGCGCATATCTGACCTTCCTCAGACCCCCACTGGTGGGAGACTAGTGCACTGTTGTTAGGCACCCTCCGATCTTCTCGCACGATCCTCCCTTCTGGTTTGTTCTCCTCCAATGGGTCTTCTTCTCTGGTTGCTTCCAATCCTTTTACCGTCACTGTCGTTACGCCCTTCAGGATTTATGCGTGTCAGCCCAGCCCAACCCAGCCCGCAGTTCTGCCATCAACTCCTCCATGGACTTCCAATGGGTCTCCTGCCATCCACAACTCATCTCCTCCACTCTGCGTTTCATAGCTTCCATACGACCTTTCATTCTAGTTGATACCATTCAAGCTCCCAGGACCGGGAGCTATGATACCAATTGATAGGGTACCAGATATGTAGCTCTCTTTTATGTATATGAAGACTGAATCTCTTCTACTACTGATATGAAGGACAAATCAGTACAGAAAGAAAATGAAGATACTCAGTAGAGAGAAATAACACAGAAAAAAGAAGAAACAATGCAGAACTTTGAGGTTCTGCTCCTCCCAATCCTTCACCAAAATACTTGCCTCCCTTCTCTCTCACTCCATCTCCCCTTATATTCTCACTGACCTACCACGTTGGCAGGTTTGTTACAAATTCTTTCCACCCTCTTACTTTTCCCACGCTAGCCTCAAAAGGAGTAACCAATCCTTTTCTGTCCCTCCCCATCTTCCTAGCATGCACCCAAGTAGTAGGAGGGTGCCTAACAACTGGACTGCCCTTTCCTTTATTATAACGTGTGTTTATGATCCATCAATAGAATCCTTTCAATTGGATGCTTTTTGGCATTGTTTAATTCATGTAGCCGAACTCACCTAGTGGGAAAAGGCTTTGTTGTTGTTTCTGTTGTTGTTATTTTGGTTAAATATGGAGCAGGGGATACATTGGTGTGTAATGGTGCAGCCATTGTTCATCTAACCTGGGGAACCAGGTTTGAACCCTGGCTTCAAAATAAGAATTTATATTTCCCCACCTACCTGGTTGTTATTCTGGTTAAATCTGGGAACTTGAGAGATAAATGACCTTTCCCTTAACAAATACAATAGAACTCAGTTTTGTGCCATCTTTCTTTAAATAAAAGTGCCTAACTGGTTGGTTGGACATATCTAAGCACTTGGGACGTACTACCCTTCCATTGGGAATAAAACTCAAGACTTCATGCATTAGATGATGACATGTGAATACCCAATAGACAGGCTTCAAAAGGGACCAAAGTGATTTCTGACATTCACGATGTCTTCTTGATGTGGGATGACTTGCTACATCTTGATATAATTATATTAGCTAGCCGCCAAAGTGATTCATTTTCTCTGTAGAATGTTTTAATTTATACTGGAATGACTTCTTAATATTGGTCTGCTTGTCACATATTACCTGCAATTAGAATCTGTGATTTCCTCACCCTCCCCTTCCCAGTCCTTGAAGGGGAAAGAGTATTATATCAGGCCCAAAGGTCAAAGGAATGAAATGCAGAATGATTTTCTAGCCTAGTGAAGCAGTCGGCTGGTTGTTGTAATTTGTATTGTGACATCATAATAGCTAATTCTATATTCTGTCTGAAGTTGTTGTGTTTGATAAAACTTCTATCATCTTCCCTTTCTCATTTTGTTAACTTCTAACTTGATGTGAAAATCTTAAGATCTCCGTTCATTATTAAAGACAGTTTATTTTTTCAGGCTTCACCTATTACTGTTGGGGAGTGTCAGGCCGTAGTTGAGATAAAGAGAACCACAACTCGAGGTAATTTGAAGCTAACCAGTACAACTGGTGTCATTCATTCAATAAAGTAAAAAAAAAAAAAAAGAAAAAGACAAGCTCCATTGTAGTTGACAATTTTATTTGTTCTCAAACAGTTGGCAGTGGCACTAGCAGTACTGGAAGAGTTAGGATCCCATCCGGAAGGGGTGGGTTTCGAAATGACAACTTCAGGGGTCGTGGGAATTATGGTGGTGGTCGGGGCTTTGGTCGAAATGATTATGGAAACCGTGGTGACTTTTCTGGTAGAGGTCGTGGCCCTGGAGGTTATGGAGAAGGTTATCACCAAGGGAGAGGGAGAGGTGGCCGGTCAAATGCACAAAGGCAAAATGCTGTTTCCAATTGAAATACTGGTGATTTTTGGGAGGTCGTTCTGATACTTTTTTTGGTTGTTGCAAACATTGAAGTCTGCAGAATTTTCTTGCCACCCTCAAGCTCCTAAAGTCTCTCATGTTGCTTTCACTGCATTTGCACAGTTGTAGTATTTGTAGCTATTGAATGATCCTAGGGGTTTAGTAGTAGTCAGGACTCAGGAATAGCTATACTTACTTTTTTCTTTTTTAAATCGAAATAGATACTATGGAATTGACATCATTAGATTAGCCATCAGTCCTTGTTTATATTTTTTACTTCTATGATGCAACATTTCTATATCCAAATTGAGATTTTTATTTTAAAAGCGGCGTTTAATAGTTCTATTTTTCTTTTAGATTTACACGCAAAATTTAGGAGTAGCTTGGGTTAACTGCTAGTCTTATTCGTTTGTGCCATCTGTTTTGGAAGGCGTTGCAGGATCAACTAAATTAAAACTGGAGTACAATGAAGAGCAAAAACTGTTGTTCGATTGGCAACGAATGAAGACAATGTAGTAAAACAGTGTGACCATTATTTGCATTTTATCTATTACATTTTATCTTTTAAAAGCTTTTCGTCTGAAGATTAAAAAGATGAGAATGCAATATTAACAGGTTGGATTCAAATGTTTTGTTCCCATTTTATGTCTCCCCAATTATTATTATAGCTGTCAAAACGGTTCGGTTCTGTTCATTCGGGCAAGCTTAATTCGGGTCGAGTTATTTTTTAGATCGGGTCAAATCAGATTATATAAATTTTGAATTGATATTTTGTCAGTTTAGCTCGCCACTTTAAATGCAAATGGACCAAGCTGACTTGACTCATAGTGGGCTAGTTCATTTAGATCAGGTTAGATCGAATTATATAAGTTTTGGACTGATATTTTGTTAGTCTAATTAATCCATTTTGTTAAACTATTTGAGTCAACCCGTCAAACTTGACTTATTTTCACAACTCTATTAATTAATAATTCAGCAAAAAAATTATTCTTTCAATTGGGAATAACTTTTCTTTTATTTGTTCCCCCTCCAAGTTAGCATTTAATAGCAAGGATAAAAAGCAGACATGAAATAGGACAGAATTTAATTGGGTGGACAAAATTCAAAGACTAAGGTAAACAACTTTCGTTCTGTTTTCAAAGTATTAACAGATTATACACTTGATTTTGTTTAAATTAAAGTTTTAGTTCCTATATTTTTTATTCACTTTTAATTTAATTTTTATAGTTTTTTTTTTCAATTAAGTCATACACTTATAAATATTTTATCAAGCCTTATGTACTTGAAGGTGAGAAGATTCAACACTTAAACAGAATATAGGTGAGAAACGTTCAAGACTTAGAAATAAAATTGGTGAGAAAGTTCTAGCACAGATCAAATTGGTTGAGTAAGGTGAAATTTCTCGGCTTACATAGATTTCTTTAAAAAGCTTTTAAAAAACACTTTAAATGATTTCTAAACCTTTAGAAACTTTGTTTTAAGGTTATTCATAATGACAAACACTCTTAAAACAAATTTAATAGAGGATTAGTGCGGTGATGTCTTTCTTAGAGAGACTTGAGAGGGTTAAGACGGTTGAAAATCCAAACTCAGTTTTTAACTAAAGGAACTGTAAATTAAGTTCGAAAACCTTGTAAGCAAACTTAGAATGTAAGAGATAAAGGAAAATAGAACTTAACATGAGTATTTATACCAATTTTTCCCAAAATCACCTGGGCTACGTCCAATACTTGTTCATCAAAATTTTTATTATGAATGAGTATTGTTTGAATACCCAACCTTTTTAGGCTAACTTACAAGTATTCTTTGCTTCTTAGCCTCTTCATGCTAACAACGAACTGAACTTGTGACTTGCACAACCCGCAAGTTCACTTTCACACTCAGAATTAAAGGAGTCTAATAAGTATTTTACAAATTTGGCAGCTCTCGAAATCACTCTTATGAAGTGTTTGAAAACATTCAAAAACTAGATATATAGGTCCAGTAGAGCTGGTTTTTAAATGAATGCTCTTTGGTTTTGCAAAAATATTAAAAAATAGGTTCATATCTGAACTAAATTTGGGATAAAACTGATTCTTAAGAAAACCAATTCAAAGTTGAGTTTTTCTTTATTCAAATTTTTTGTGGACTCTCTCTCCTATTTTTTCTTTCTTTCTCTTTCATAATTTTTTTCTTCCTCAATATTTAAATTTTAAACTTGGTTACATACCAAAAAAAAATATTTAAACTTTTGATTTTAAAATTGGTTTAAAACAAATTTTAACCAAATTAAGAATAAATTAAAACTAGATATTAAATAAGCTAAATTTTTATGACCAATTTATCTTAAACAATTTTAAACCAGTTGAGAGTTGTCAAACAGACCCTTAGAGTGGGTGTACACAGTATTGTAGAGCTTAAATATCACCTACTGCAGATTCAACTAAGTTTGGTTCTAATATGTAGAGATGAGAAGGTTAAGAATGCATGTTCATTGTTCTATTCTTACTTAGGCTTCTAACCTTCAAATATTCAATCTGAGATCTTTTTATAAACTTTGAAAAATAGCTGTTGAGGCTTTACAATAGTCCATTGTACTTGTTTTGTAGGTAGTCGTTGGCATTTCTTTTAGGTGAGTCAGCATTCAAGTACACTTGTGTCAATAAGTGAGTATATTCAATGTGAACTTTCTCACCTCCAACTTTTTAAGCTTCAGTTATGCTTCAATCTTCTCAGCTTTATGATAAAATTCCACTTGTTGATTTTGCATGGCATAGTAGGTGGTTAGGTTGCCCTCTTATCATGATTTGTTCTTCAAATAAATTCTGGGAGAGATCTTTGTTCACTCTTGACTTTGTTGTGAACATTCTCAGCACTTGGTATGGACCAACCTTTTCATGTTCTTTAGGAATTTTCTTAGGTTGAACATGAACTTTTTCATGATGTCAGGAAACTTGCTCAGTTCTTCGTTATCCTTTCTTAAGTGATTCCAACCATCTATAGATCTTTCTCATTTACATATTTTAAGTCTTGAATATCACAATTTCAAAGAAAACTCGACATAAATGCATTAGTCAACTCAAGATAGCTAGAGCAATAATACATAATTTTCAATCTAGTTTGTTTAGCATCAAAACTTATTATATGAAAATTTAGTACAAAAGGACTTTTGTAAATATGAGAAGTAATTTGAAAAGAAAAGAAAATTATATAGACTAGATTGAAAATGAATGTAAACTTTATAGAGCAAAATTTTATTTTCTTTTTTATATATACATATATATAAATATATATAGATAGAAACACTTGATCATTTTTATCGACCAAAGTCCATCACACTTTCTTCTTTTTTTTTTTTTTTAAGAAAATCTGAATCCACTTTAATCATAAGAATTCTCCACGTCAATTTTGTAAGTTAGTCCGGTTAAGAAAGTGTATAATTTCTTGGGCAGCAATCACATTATCACAAGAATCATTGCCTCGAAAAAAAGAAAAAGGAAAAGGAAAGCTTTTGAGAAGGTTGATCAACTCATTAAAAAAAAAAATTGTGAAAGTTGATCAACTAATCCCGAATGCGTTTAACTGGGACTTTCGTTATAAGTTTGTAAACCACATGACACAAATTTATAGGCCTAAAAAGACCAATTTTACCAACATGCTCCTTGTCAGGATATAATGCATGATACAATGCACAACTTATCAGATGACATATTGGTTATAAATTAACTTTTTTTTTTAAATGACTTTGGTTATAAACATATCTCTTAAATTTTATGCAAGTATCTTTTTTTAATGTAAATAGCTAGATTAATACCCGTATGATGTATGGAATTATAAAAAAATATAAAATATTTAAAATAATATATAAATTATTTGTTGTTATAAGAAAATTTTTATATTATTATTTTAAGTGATATACAAAAGAGTCATGTAGTTTGATATTTTACTTAAAAAAAATCAAAAATTTTTTAGATATATAAATGCTATAACTATATTAGGTGGATGCATAGGCATATCGAAAATTATGTTAAACGTGTTTCTTTCCAAACTAAATCAAATTAAAAATTGACTTGTTTTAATCTTGAAAGGTAAATTATGATTATATGCAATCATGCTTAGCCGAGGAATGGGACAGTGTGTCGCCAACTTTATTCCCCCATGCTCTAATAATTTTGCAATAAAAATATAATTCATTAATTTAATTTTGTACAAAAATTACATTCAGTTAATCTATTATATTTTTATGTAAAGTACTTCATATAGTAATGTCTTGAATTAGAAATCCAATTATTTGATTTGAAATTAAATTATTGATTGAATAAGAAATGATAAAAAACTGTTTTTAAAAACATATCTTAAGAGAGTATTCAATCTTTGGATAAGAGATAACTTGAGATCATACGATTAAGTGAATCGATAATTTATTAGGAAGAAGTTTTAACACAAAAGGAAATCAACACATGTACATATTATATTGAGGGAATTTATGTGGCATCTTGATGGGTTTGACAATCAGGATAAGTTGTCAAATATTTATTAAATATTGAATTTATAATAAATGTTTAAAAATAATCAATACTCAATAAAATACTTGACAACTCATCTTAAGTATCAAACTTTAGAAAAAAAACTAAACCGTAGAAATCTCCTTATATTAAAGGTGTAACACCCTCCCTCCTAACTTGTTTATATAAGCTGCTTAATAGCTCTTGTTGTTATTCAGTGTGCCTATTCATGTTATATATGCATCTAGGCAAATAATTTAGCAAATAAGTTAACTCATAAGATTACTTAGAATAATTAATTAAAATATGGGTTAATTATAAATAAATAGAGTTTTAGATAAAATAATTATAAACATGATTATTTATAATTATTAAGACATAAATTGGACTTTTATGAATATTAGAGAATTTAATTAAATAGAAATTAATCAAAATAAATATTAGTTAGTAAATTAATAAATTAATTAAGTAAATAATTATGTCTAATAATTATAATATATTATGATATTAAATTAGAGCTTAGTAATATAATTATAATAATCAAGGAATATTTAGATATAATTATATTATTATTTTTAAGTAATGATTAGAAGAGACCCAATAAAATTTCATGCACATAATAAGGGAAGCACTTAGCTTAGATATTATTGGTTTAGAAGAATTAGAGTCATGACGATGATCTTAAAACTAATTAATAATTAAATTATTAATATTACATGAAATTAATAAGTTTTAAACTCGTCAATGTAATTTTAGTAGTTAAGGTTAGTGCATGGAGATTAAAGGGTTTGCATGGGACCTTTAGGATGTATACAAGTTCCAATTAACCCTAAGGTAGTTAAGCCCGACCTAGGACTTGAACTGAAACTCGGCACAACCCAAAATGCTGCCAAATGAGCCCTATGGTAATAACTTAGTCCCTAAGCTATCGAAGCAACTTGCCATGACTGCTAACTCATGACACAACCCATCTTAGTTTTACTTAAAACCATCTAAAAACAATATTTCCTGCTTTATTTCTTCATTCCATCGTCTTCACCATATAGAGAGAGAGGTAAGAGAGGTTTAGAGAGAGAAAAGGGAGAATCAGAGGAGCAACCACCGCTGCATGTCCTTGCTACCACTGGGATTGGAGTTGCGCCATTGTCCTCCATAAGCTTCACCACCTACACAATCGAGAACCACTACAAAACCCCAACTCGCAAGCACCACTAGCGTCCAAGTAGGAGTTCATGGCTTAATTCTCTAAGTTTTCCTCCATTGATTCTTGTTTCTTTAATGATTGATGACTGATTATGTTGTTTAAACCGAGTTTGGGACTTAGTAATAGCTAGAGAAGCCATGGATGGCCACCCTTGGTCGCGACTCTAGTGGAGATCGATGCTGCCATGGTGGCTTATTGGCCACAATGGTGGTTGATGGAGGATGGAATAGAGTTGCCTTAATGTTCTAAGGTGTCATAAGGTGGTTAACAGGCACCTGTGGTGCGGTGATGGAGGATTATGGGTGGTGGTGGCCACAGTGGCCACCACAAGATGTTGGACGGAGAGGGTTTTGGTGAGGGCCAGTTGTTTGGGTGTTTTGAGGGGTGTTGGCCTCCACCTTTGGGCAGCCAAACCACAGCCTGGGAGTGGTGGTGGTGGCCACCAAGGGCCACCACAAGACAAGCCATGGAGGAGCTTCAATTTGAGGGTTTCCATGGAGGTGAGGGTTTTGTGGCGGGTGGCCAGCCATGGTGGTTCGTGGTGGTTGTGGCCCCATGAGTCACCACAGGTCAAGGATAAGGTGGTTGGGTCATGGCCAGGCCTAAGTGGCCTCTTGCTTTGGACTGGACTAGAGTCATGGTGACCCTAATTGCACCTATTAGATGAGATAATTATACTATTAAAGGTCAATGACTTAACTAGTAAGGTCAATGGAGGCTTAATGAGTTTCATATTGATAAAAAAAAAAAGTGTCGAGTCGATCTTTAAGGTTGTAACCTTATAGGGGTTATAAGATTAAAACAATGCAAATTTATAAGTTAAGGATTATGTAAGATGGGTTACTTGATTGCCAAGTTATCTCAGCCAAGCTTGAGTACATGCATAAGATTACATGTAGGCAATTGTAACTGTTTAATATGATTATATATATCTTATTCTAGTTGATACATTGATATAATGATTTTGAGAATTATGGTAATGCAATATGATGCTCTTGGTAGCTGTATGTTCATGAAATGTGATATGTGATGCATTATACAACTGCTCATGAAAGTGTGCATTCCCAAAAGAGGATAAGGTGTATCTTACCAAAAGAGTAAGGTCATTATCATAGAGAGTAAGCAAAGGAATTCACTTTGTTAGGATAGTATCTGTGTAGCACGTATAACTATTAAGAGTGGGCTAGCTCATGTTTGACAAATAGACTATCTTGAGGAGGTGGCTTATTTCCCCTTAGAGGACAAAGGTTATGTCATATGAAAAGGAGAATTACAAAAAAGCTGCCTAATGGCCAGAGTCATGAGCATTGCATTCATGATGCACTGACATTATTTTATTACTGATAATTTTGTGATTTTATGATCATATGAAGAAAAGTGGCATAAAAGGGATCCTCTGCCTCTAAATAATAACTTATAAGATTTTTAACATATATTTGTTATCTATTTTTTAGTCCGAGGTAGCTAGATTTATTGTGATGACACTTTTCATATAGTATACTGAGAATTCTTAAAATTCTTAGCCATTTTATTTCCATGATATTTCTAGAGTCTAAGAATGCCTCTATTTAGCATGTACTTTGAGTTTGAGGAAGGGGAATGGGTGTATTCCTTGGAAACCAATACATATTCCTTTACAGGGCTAATTCGTGTGCATATCATGTACACACCTAGCACACCTAGAGACGCATCTAGAGGATTCGTGATGTAGAGCCAGATAGTAGAGGAGTAAGACAGTAGATAGACATTTTAGATCCTACTTTGGTTGTGTATACTTATGTTCATATATTGATGTATCTGGATATAGATGTTTGACTGTGCTGGCTTTACATTGCCTTTGTTTATCTGGCTAACTACCCTACTAGATGATTGCACTATGGGTATTGATGGCCACATTGTTACTTGTGTTTATATATGTATGAACTACGACAAATAACACTTAGTGGAAGGCCTAGAGAGCTGGTATCTTGATATGAGTATGTGTGATATGAGTATATATGATAGGGTTACAGTTCTTCTAGGTAAGACTCACTCCAAAATAATATATATGCTCTATAGATCTTATTATTTTACACGTTTATCGAGAATTTTTGGCTTATCTCACCTTGAGAGCTAAACAATTTAATGATAAAATGAAATTAACTACTAATATAAGCCGACTAGCCTTTAAAAGAAGAACAAATAAAGTTGAAGTAAAAGATGGTTAAAAATTAATCACAACAAGAAATAGTAATATCTTAAAATCCACCAAAAATTGAAATAAGCTTGCTAGAAACAAAAATTTGTTAGAATTCACTAGACATTATTGACATATTTGATTGCTAGAAAAAAATGACCAAGTGTCAAAAGGAAACACTTTCCAGCAAAATATCCGCCATAAATTACTTGTAGATTTTTCTACCAGAAAGGACCTTTCACCGTAATTTTTTTCTAGTAGAAAATCAATCGAAACCACTATATAAGTGACTTTGAGGAATCTGAGATTTGATTGCTATACTCATCTTTCATCTTCCATTGATAGTGAAGATGATAACTTTAATAATAATATTTTCAAACAGTTGATATGATTGAAAGTTTGCATATTGAATACGGTTCTACCTCTTATGATGATGAGAACAAGACTAGGTAACAAGATATAAAAAATAGGGTTTATAATAATGAATTCATAAGAGTTCCACCTCTTATAATAATGAATTCACATGATTTTATGAAGTAATTTTTCTAGTAAACAAAAGCCTCTAGGTAGAGAAGTCGGAGAATAAGAAAGAAACCAAAAGCAAACAAGAATTTTTTATCAAGAATGATGACACAAATGAAAATGACCTTATACCAGAGTATCATGGAGAGAAATATCTGGATAATAGTGTGTGCTCAATGTTATTATAACTAGGATAGTTGAGAGGGTAGCCCCAAGACCATTATCCATTTTGGTGGCATAGAAAGCATATGTTTGCTTGCAATCGTGTAACAATTTTTAAAGAATAGCAGAAAAAAATTAATCTCAAGGGAATTTGGATGAGAGTGAAATTAGGATTTCGAGAGTGACGATGATGACAAGTGAAATCATATATATATATATATATATATATATATATATATATATATATATATATATATATATCTTATTACATGTAATACATAAAAAAAAAACTCAAGGAAAGTCTATTCAAATTTAACAAATTAGTCTACAAACTAGGAGTGTCAGTTATAAAAAAAAAATATTTTTTCTTTTGAGCTCTTAAATTGATCGCACTTGTGTGTTTAAAAAAATTTTGTGTTGGTTTCTCTCCTGATGAATTGGGATACCAATCTTGCTTGATACAATTTGAAAAGTACAACTTTTCCAAAAGCAATGTTCATTGTGAAATATATTAATCAACACCATTGTCTTCAACTGTTAAATATATGAATTTTATCAACACTCTTATGTACGCTCTTTCGCACAATCAATGATAGCCAAATTTTACATAAATCAAATTATATGCCTTCTCCATTGCAGAGATCTGGATCATACAACTTCTCTAATCCAAAGAGGTCTCTAGAATGGAGAAGGCATATGGATTTAACTGTATGATGTGGCTATCATCAAATGTAAAGAAAAGTGTGAGATTGTTAAGAAAATCCAATTATTTAACTGTTGAAGACAAGAATGAAGATTAATGTATTTCATAACGAACATTACTTAGAAAAAAGAAAGTACTTCTCGAATAGTTTCTAACATTTATATCCTAACTCACCAAGAGAGATCTAATACGAAAATCTTTTAACACGAGTGATAACAATTTATTAAAGATAAAAAAAATTATTTTTCCTAATATTAACGCTCCTACTTTATAAACTCATTCATTAAACATGAATAGTCTTCCCTTGAGTTCTAACCGAATTACATGTAATAAGAAAAATATATATCTACACCACTTGTCATTGCAATCACTATCAAAACCCTAATATCAACTTCAACCAAATACTCCTGAAACTATTTCTCTTAACTACTATTCAAAACTCGATAGATGAGTGCAAGGAGATACATGCTTTCGGTGTCACCAGCAAGGGCAATAGTCTAGGCACTACCCGCTCAACTTTCCCAATCCTAACATTGTCGAGCTCACGATTTTATCCTGCATATTCTCTCCATAAGACTCTTGTATAGCATCATTTTCTTTATTGAAATAACTCTTTATGTCAGTTTCATCTACCTTTGATTTTTGTCTTATTCTCCAATTGCTTCACCATGTGCCTTCTATCCGTTGGAAAATCTACTTCAGAAAACATGCAAATTGATTTTTTTAATCCACAATGTTTTTCTTCATCTTTTTCTTATATCACCCTACCTAGTCTTCTCCATATCATCATAAGAGGTAGACTTGTGTCACTACTCAAATTTTTTATCACATTTACTACCTGATAATCTTATCACTAGAGTCATCATCATCACTACTAGTGAATGATAAAAGATAAGTTATTTGAGTAATCAAATCTCAGACTAGTCAAAGTCACTTAACCTATCAATGCAAAACTAATATCATCTAAGTTAAGGTTTAGAG
The DNA here is from genome assembly GCA_029884605.1 of Ormosia emarginata. Lineage (NCBI taxonomy): Eukaryota > Viridiplantae > Streptophyta > Magnoliopsida > Fabales > Fabaceae > Ormosia > Ormosia emarginata. The sequence goes on along the minus strand of JAQQTP010000056.1, from coordinate 2,704,104 downwards.
CTTCCTAATTTAGTAGAGCATTAATTATTTCAACAATTTAAATGCAACAATATGCATGCAAATGAGTTTTAATAACAATAACATATATTACTATGTTACACAATCCACATCACCATAACAAAAGGCTATTTTATATTTGTCGTTCCTCTCAGTGAATTATCATCAAAGATAAGTAAAATAAAGAAGCTCTATCTTGCATACAATTAAATTAAAATATTTATTTTCTATTAGGTTTTTCTATGATAATTTTGGAGAATTGAAGTCACATTCTGAGTTACAACTTAAAACTAACTTAAGGGAAAGTGATTCTAAATTTTAATAAATGCTCTTCATTTGGACTTTTTTAGTAGATTTTAAAAATAAGGGTTTCTGCTTTAATTTCTAATTTCTTTGACATTTATTGTTTTAAGCCAACAAGTTTCTTAAAATTTATCATTCTCATGAAAATAAATAATTATATAGTTCACATGTTTGTAATTATATATAGTTCACATTTTTACTTTATATTATATTATATTATATTATATTATATGTAATTAATTTATTAAAATTAAAATTAGTATTAATATTAACTTAATATTAATTAATAATTATTCTAATTTAATACAAAATTTATTAAATTAATTAACTAAATTAAATAATTTATTAACCATGTCACTTAAAATTTTTAATATTTAAAAAATTTAATATTTTATCATTGTTTTTTATTTTAAAATTAACACATTAACATATAATACTATATTATTCTTTTAATAAATTAGTATTAGTCTTATACAATGTAAAGTCAATAATCAAATCCTATAATATCATAATAGAGAATTATCTATTATAATAGCATACAAACACCAACTCAAATCCTATAACATGATAATAGAAAATTATCTATGATACCAGCACAAAAACAACAATATATATGAATATACATTCAAATATACACATAAAAACATATATTCAATATATATATATATATATATATATATATATATATATATATATATATATATATATGGTCAGTTGGCAATTTATGCATTGGTCAATCGGGGTGTTGCTGAAAAAGGCATTTAGGTGGTCCCGCATGTAGGGTTGGTGGTCTCGGTAAGCAGAAAACTTGCTCCAAAATTGATCAATACCCCCTGTATAACCTAAGGAGATTTATAGGTCTAGTACCTTTTCGTTTAGGCCTAAAGAGTCTGTTCAAACATTTGAAGCTACTTATTGTAACATCCCAAAATTTCCTATATCTTAAACAGTAATTTTGACAGTTAACAGAATTTTACTGTTTAGTAATTTCTGTGCACTGTAAAATTATTTTGTTTATTTTGTCAGCATATTTGATTGTTTTGAGTGATTTACTCCGTGTCAGGAAAATAAAAATTTTCGGGCCGGGGAAAACTTTACGTAATTTAATTTTTACCGTTAGGTAATTATTTTACGTAATCTGATTTGATATTTGTGCGTTTTTTAATTTTTGTGATTTTATGGATGATTATGAAATTTTTACTGTTTGTGGGCCCAAGGGAGTGTATGTGGGCCCAGGTGGCCATACGTGGGCCCAGGTGGGTCTCGCAAAGCAAAAATTTTTCTACGCATAGAAAAGTTTGTACTGTTTAGATGGAGATAGGGGATCTTACTAAACCTGAATCCGGAAACAGTTTTAGAAAATTTTATTGTACTGTGTTTTGTACTGTATTTATTTATCGGGCGATAAAAATACAATAAATATAATCTTTCATGGGGTTTTAGCAGATAAAAATAGAAATTATATTGCTTAAGTCAACATTGGTAGTTTGGATATCCACCATTGATTTAATTAACGACGGAGACTTGATCTTGATTTAATCAACAGTAGAGATTGGATCTTAAAAGTGAATAAGATCATTTATAACCGTTAGATGGAGATTAAATCAATGGTAGAAATTTGGTCTCAAAAAGTGACAAAGACCATTTATAACCATTGGATTTAGAAGTGATCAAGGGTGGAGAAATTGTCTTGTAAAGTAACAAGGACCATTTATGACCATTGGATGAAGATTTAATCAATGGTGAAGATTTAGTCTTAAAAAGTAGCAAAGACTAATTATGACCCTTGGATTTAAAGTTTGAAGGTGGAATCTTGACCCTTAATTTTGGAGACACATCTAATGGCTAGAATTTAAAGGAGAAAGATCCAATGGCCTATATTAAGTCTTCTACCTAAAGCTAAATCTAAAGCCTACATTAATCCTAACCATTGAATTAATCAATGGTTAGAAAGGCTTCAAATAATGGTTAGCAAAATTTGTCACATTTTAAAGAAGCAAGAGAAGGTGGGGGCGGTTTTGAAGACTACTTGAAGGAGGAGACATTTTTTAGTAGGCTTTTTAGGCCAAAGAAAAAGTTTTATGTCATTATTATTGGTCTTAGTCAATGTTTCATCATAATTGATCATTATTGATCAATTAGCACTCAAAGAGAATGCATTGGAGGGGGGCTACGGTTTTGAGAGACTTTTGGACATAGGAAAAAGTTTGAAGACCATTATTAGTGGTCTTGGTCATTCTTGGCCATTATTGTTCATTTTCAAGAAGCAAAATTTTCTCTCCTTTCTCTTCTCCTCTAGATTTCGGCCAAGCACTCCAAGAACACCCTCCATCACTCAAAAATATCATCCAACCTAGTTTCTTGAATCCTTATCTTATTCTAAACAACTTTCATGTTGAAGATTTCTTCAAAATCCAACATCTAGTACTTCAAATCCAAGCTTCAAGTTTCTATCAAAAATAAAAAATTCCATCTTTGTGCTTCAAGAGAAACCATTCGGTCAAGACACTCAAAACCACCATCCAATCTCTTTTAATTTCATCCAACCATAGATCTTGAATCTACATGATGTTCTAAGCAACTTTCATGTTGGAGACTTTCTCTAAATCATTCATCTTCAAGGAGTTTCTTCAAGATCAAAGTTATTGGGTTTTTGAGGTGAAGTGTAAGGAAACTTCATTTCTTCTCTTCTTTTTCATGATCTAAACCATGTTTGATCCATGGTTCCTCTTAATCAAGCTTAGTATACTAATTTTTATGTATTTTATCTTGTATTTGAGAAGCCCTTGGTGGTGAAGGACTTGGAAAAAGAAGCAAAACAAGGAGTTTTTGAGGATCTTCAAGAGGTAAGAGGGCGATCCACCTCACCAACCAAGTATGGTGGTGAGAGATGGTTATATATTTGATGGATGTTGAATCCATGTGAGAATTCATATCCATGGTCTTGTAATTTATTTGTGGGTGTTTATGTGTTTTAGTTATTTGTCTATGCTTGTTATGCTTTGCATGATTTTATGGTTTTGATGGTATGCTTATAATATGCATGATAAGTATATGGCATACTTGTGGAATTTATGATGGAATATGTATATGTATGCCATGATGTGAATATGGAAAGAAAATAAGTTTTTGGCTCTAATGGCCAAAGAAGAGTGGTCATGGTTTTGACACTCATGATTTGGGTTTATGTTGAAAATTTTCAAGAACAAGGAAAATTAATTTTTGGGTCCCTAGAACAATTAGAATTTCGGCCAAGACACCTCAACATAGGTGTTTATAACTTAATATTTTCATGGAAGAATAAAATTGGATTGATTTGAAAAGCATGGAAAATGAACAAAGGATATGTTTTTCAAGAGAACAAGAACATGGTTTTGAAGCATTTTTATTGATTTATTTTGTGTAAAAAGATCCTAAGTGTTTTTCTAAACATGAGTTTTGAATGAAACGGGCAAACGTTGATTTTAAGGATTTGCAAAGAAAGTGAAAAAGGATTTGCAAAGAAAGTGAAAATGAATTTGAACAAATGGATTTGGTTTTTATGACCATGAATGACACGGTTTTGAAAACAAAATTTTTTTGGTTTTGTTTGTGTAAAACTATATCAATTTAGAAAGAAAAATATTTGATGGTTTCAATAGTCATGTCCACGTTTTAGAAGGTTTGTAATGCCTTGATTTTTATGAACAAAGTGATTTTCCAAATGGAAACGTAACTTGATTTAATACAAGGAATTTGGAAATGGAATCAGAGTGTTTTATCACTTGAGAGAATAGAAATTTTCGTAACGAAAAACAAAGAGAGGTTGAAAACATTTGAATTTCAATTTATTTTGAAAAAGACTGATTTTGGAAATGATTTGGGAAAAATGGAGAATATAATAGTGTTTTAAAAATTTACTAACGTATAATTTATTTTTGAGTTTTGAAATACGTTAGAAAATGTTAAGTTTTGAAACGTTGATTTATATCAATGGAAAAGTGATTTCTGTAGATTATATTTTGGAAAAGGATTTCTTGAGTAAGGAAATGTGAAAAATGAAATACAAAGTCATATTATTTTGAGAAAGGTTGAAAAGGAATTTTTGAAGGTTAAGAAATATTTTAGAATGAAATGGTGATGAAAAATGTTTTACGTATCTTAAAAACGTGATTTTTAAGCTACGCAATTTTAAAAAAAATGTGTTGAAAATGATATTAATTTATTTAAGTCCAAAATAATGTTTGGAATATTGAGGAATATTTTACGTGATTGTAAAATGTTAAAAAATATTTTACGTATCTTAAAAATGATTTAAAATACAGTAAAATATTTCTACGCGATTTGAATTATGCTTAAATATTTTACGTAATTTGAACTACTATTGAAAAATCAATATGTGATTTAAAAGTGATAGAATATTTTTACGTAATTATGAAAATGACGGAAAATCGTTAGGTGATTTGGAAAGTGTTTTAAATATTTTGAGAATGATGGAAAATGATTTACGCGACTTAAAAGAATGATTTTTAAGATACACGATTTTGAAACAGTGAAAAAATACTATACAATTTGAGAAACGTATATTTTTACGCGATTGAGAAAAATGTTGAAAAATTAGTACGTGGTTTAAAAGTGCAACAAAAGAGTTGCAGCATTTTAAAAATGTAACAGAAATGTTACGAAATTTTGTAAATGTAACAGTAATGTTACGGTATTGTGAAAACATAATAAAAATGTTTTGGAATTTTAAAACGTAGCAAAAATGTTACGGTATTTTGAAAATGCAACAGAAGTGTTGTGGAATTGTGAAAACGTAACAGAAATGTTACGCGATTGTGAAAACATGACAAAAGTGCTTTATAACTATGAAAACATGATAACATGATTTTTTTATTAAAAAAAATATAGTATGATTAGTGTAAAACTAGTGTATGAACACTGTTTGTGAAAATAATGAGTTTTGCCTATTATTGGCACGTGGTGCACTTTAGATGCATTGAAAAAATATATATATATGCGTTGAGACATATGATTTAATTGAACAAACGAATTTGAAAAGAATGACCCTTGTGGTTGGACTTGCATTGATATATTCGTGCATTGTATAAACTATATATGAGAAATTAAGAGATATACCTGTGATTGGTATTTAGTGCATTATACATGCATTGGAATGGTCCGATGAGGACTGAATATGGCTGATTGCCTAGGAGAAACACACCTCTTGAGTGGGTGTGATATGCGTAGTGTAAGTCACTTGTTGACCTTGGGGGCATCGGGGTGCGGGTTGCTTACACGGGTGGTTGGTCACGCTTCTTCCCGTAGGTTAGACCGATGCAACACACCGATGATCCTGACCGATACACTATTCTTATTCAAGATCTGATAAAGACTGTCGTGTATATGCTAGATGTGCAAAATCAAAATGAGGATTATAGCACGTGGTCTGAGGCATGTGGTATCGACAGATCTTTTCGATCATTTCTCCGACCTGAGTTTAGCTCCATGGAGTAGGAAATCGAGTCTTATGTACATGCATAATCTGAACATTTATATCTGTGTGATATATTAATTGAGTAATACTGGCTATGACAATTGTTTTGAATACTTGGATGATGATGATGATAATCATGTTGATGACATTATTGTGATTATTGTGTGATGATATATCTATATGATATTGCTGTTTGTGTTATCTCTGTGCTGCCATGTTGGTATTGGTGTAGGTGATCTCACCTCTTTGTTATGTTGTTTTACTGTGTCTGTACTGTTAAAATCAAATAATAGAAGGATCGAGTTGTCTTAGACATAACGGGCGATGGATACTCTGAGATTGGTGACAACAATAAGGAGTGGACATTTAGGACTCGAAGGTGTGCAGTGTTGACATAGAACAAATGTCTGATGCATCAAGATGGACAGAAAAAGGAATAAGTATGTTAAAGTTTCTCGTTAGTGTTGTACCGTGCTATTAAGTAGGACCCGTCACGGGGTTTGCTACTGTTAAAAAAAAAAGAGTTTGTTAGTTTTATATTTCTCTTTAAATTGTGAAATATTAATTGATGTCAAAATTGCATAATGAATAGTTTAAATATGATTTTCAATATTACCTAATATTTTCAATAAATTTACGTTTCAGTAAAGAAGTAATTTTAAAACCATTTTTTTTATATAACTCAAACTTTGTGCGAACTTCTTTCAGATTTTGAGTCGGGAGTCAAACATGTGATACCCTAGGGAGGGTGTTACACTTATAATCTAAAGGAACCCTATCAGTCAATAAACTTGTTGCCAGTCAAACTAATAGATCATCATACAAGAAATGGCAATTGGTTTATGCACCTAGGATTAATCCAGGTAACAACAAAAGGTCATCATAGGCTAGGAATTAATAATCTCGTCGTAGTCTTGTTAAGAGATAAGACTAAAGAAATTAAATGATTCAATAATTGTCATACTGAAATCAAACATGCATGATGGTCTAGTATTTTTTAATTGTTATCCAAATTATACAATGGAGCTTAACAGTCCTATGACTAAGAAAGCATTAGAACTAAATGTAAAAATTTTAGATGATGTCTTTGATAATCACATATTTTATTCATTAAGAAACCCTTATGTTTAGTCATTTACACTCTCCATATTCTTAATTGATTGAGTTTGGTATGATTTTGTGAGTTTGAGCTCAAATTGGTCCTAATTGAATATTTTCAACATTATTGAAATTTGACACTGTTTCTGTATTTTGGCCATAACTTGAGTTCCTAATATCTGATGAACATGAATTTTACCTTGTAGGAAATCTAAGAGGAAGTTCTACAACTTTGATGAAGACCTCGAAGTCCGATTCAGATGTCTAGGGGACCTAAGTTTACATGGAAGTCAGAATACGGGTTCTGTCAGTAGAATCTGAACAGTGTGCACTCATAAAATCATATCTCAAGATGTAATAATGGAGATGGGCTGAAATTTGGACAGTGGATAGTGAAGATCCAAATAAACAACTTTCATGAAGAACACATTTTGAGAAAAAGAAGTCTAGTAGGTCATTTTGAGCTTGCAAGTCGGAACAGAGGTGCTGAAGTTGGGTTTGAGCACCTACGGTATTTGGGACATATCTTGGGCTTAAGGAAGCCAAATTGGACGAACCAGCTATCCATTTTATAGCCAAGACAAGGATATACAACTTTCATGAAGAACACTTTTCGTGGTTCAGAAGTATAGTGGGTCGTTTTGGCTTCCAAGTCAGACACGAAATTTTCGTCCTCAACCACCCACTCATCCATCCACTAATCCACTCATCCACTCATCCACTAAGTCATCCACTCATCCACTCATACACTAATCCAACCATTTAACCACTCCACCCACTCATCCACTAATCCATCCACTCACCCATTCATGTCTATAATTTCCCACTCACCAAAAGTCCTTTGGCATTTTTCACTAATTCAACCACTCAACCATTCCACTCACTCATCCACTAAACCAACCCACTAATCCATCCACTCAAACACTCCACTCACTCATCCACTCATCCACCCACTTCCCTTTGTCATTTTGTTACCTTAGACTTCTATAAAAGGCACTATTTATCATGAACAACATGTAATTCTCCTTCATTTCTCTCTAAGTTTCTTCTTGCTTCTTCATAGTTTCTCATAGTTTTGTATATTTTGATGCTCCCCTTCATGGTAATGGAGGGCTAAGCTACTTTGGGTCAATTTAGAACTCTTGAAGAGATTGTGGTTTGGATTCTTGAGACCTTGGTTATGCATTGTATTTGATTTGTAATTGAATTCCTCTTTTCTTCTTCTTTCTTCTTCTTCTTGATCTTGAATGCATGAATGGTGATTCTATTTATGTTGATCTGATTTGATTTTGGTTTAAGATTGAGATTTGTGATGAAACTTAGAACTAATTGATCTAAACTAATCACATAAATGAAGATTGAGATTTGTGATGAAACTTAGAACTGATTGATCTAAATTAATCACAGAATTGAAGAGGTTAGGTTACTGATTTGTGCCTAAGTTAATTGAATTCGGTACTTGAAATTAACATAGATTTTCATGAATGGTGCGATTGCGGATTTGTGTTTATCACTTGTTAATTGAATTCTAGACGATCGTCTAGTATGAATTCTGGATTTGATGCAGAGATCTCGGTTAGATCCAAATTAACAATTCAATTGCGCTTCAAGTGTTCTATGAAAGGTCTATGATTGAATCCACCCAATCTTGGATAGGTTTCTAAATTGACTACTCTTTAATTGTCATTTCTTCCATTAATTTTGTTAAGTACGATCTTAAACTGTCAAACCCCCCTTTGCTAACTTTCACTTGATTTGATTAAATTGCATTTACGATCCTTGAGGAGACGATCCAGTGTTATCACTGTGCTACAAGCTTAGGTAATTACTTTGGTTATAATTTTGACTGAGTTCGGCGCTCGTCAGTCTTTCAAGAAGGAGTTACTCATATGTCCATAATATATCAAGTTCATTATAAAGTCTCAACTGAAGATCAAAACTTTAAAGCCTTAAGGCAATCACCTAGGCATGAAACGATAGTCATGGAAGCTAATTTTCATAGATCATCAATCTTAACCCCAAAAAGGTTAACTCATGAAGAAATTTTGGCCAGACTGCTAGAGGATTGGTTATTCCCACAGGTGATACCCCTTCAACCAATTCAACATACAAAAATAAGATCAATAATTCTAGATGGTGATAGCATTAGGATAGGAAGGCTTAGATCCAGGTCCTTGATTGTTAGGTCAACACCTTCTATACCAACCTCATCTAGACATTCAATAGATGAGTCTTCGATCAATATAAACTTAACTGGAGTAAACTTTGAACCCAATGTTCCTCAACCTATTTACCAAGAAACCCATAAATTTGATTCTCCAGAATACTCACCAACTAGGTCCCAAGTAATTAATATCATAACTAGAGATCTACAATTTTAGATAAGAAATGGTTAAGAGAAGACTTTGATGCTCCTTATAACAAAGATAAGAGAGATTGATACTTTGAAACCTTTCGTAAAGAACAAATAGTTAATTATAGAAAAGAATTTTATTCTTTCTCAAAAAAACAGAAGATCAATATGTATTGTTTCACATGGTTTGAAATGTATTGCCAACAAAACAACATAGAAAATCCTTATATAAGGCTTGTAGAAATTTTAGTAAACATTAGAGCAATTACTGCATGGAAGGCCGAAAATGATAAGATAATTGTATCTAAATATCCTCCTTTAGAAGCAATCAACGTAATGACAAAAAAAAGGAATAGAGGTAGATGCATCTTCTTTTAAATCCATAACTAGATCATTTTCCCAATCAGCCAAAAAAAGTGATATTTATAAGGTTCATCAACTGCTTAATTATTCCAATCAAATGCTCAACACTATGTCTCAACATCTAGAAAGGATATAATGCCAAGTAGGAGAAAAATAAAAATCAACACCACAAAATAGGTTTTTAGGGTTTGGAATTTATCAAGGGACAATTATTCCTATAGATAGGTCAATAGAATTCGCTGATAAGTTTTGAAATGAAATCAAAGATAAAAAGCAACTTCAGAGATTTCTAGGATGTGTTAATTATGTACCAGAATTATTCCTAATATTAGGATAATCTATTCACCCCTGTTCAAAAGGTTGTAAAAAGATAACCCAACATGGGATTCTACTATGTTAGATGTAGTCAAACAGGTTAAGAAAGTGATAAAAAAAAATTCATTATTTAGGATTCCCTGATCCAAAAGCCTCCTTAGTAGTAGAAACAGATGCCTTTGATTTGGGATATGAGGGAGTACTTAAGCAGACTCTTCCTTAATCATCACAAGAACAAGGGTAAGATTTCATTCAGGAACTTGGCAACCGGCTCAACAAAAGTATAGCATAGTTAAGACAGATATTTTATCTATAGTGTTATGTATCACAAAATTTCAAGATGATTTGTTCAACAAAATGTTTTTATTAAAAACATATTGCAAAGCAACCCAAAGTGTTATTCAAAAGATGTAAAGAATTTAGTTTTCAAACAAATATTTTCTAGATGACAATCTTTATTATCTTGTTTTGAATTTGATGTTCAACATATTAAGGGAAATGATAATCATCTTCCTGACTTTGTAACCAGAGAGTTTTTGTAGGGAAAAGATGAATCCTAATTCATCATCAAGGTCAACATCTTCTAGATCAAACTCAAAGGGTACAAAAATTATCCTTGCTCATTATCAAAAGTTCAACACTAAGATCAACACCGAGTCTTCTACCTAAAGTAAAGCAGGGTCTTCGACCCAAGCTAAGTCATCTGCCTTGGCACTTCCTTCTCCTATTCCAGTTCAATAAATTAGACCATTTGTCCCCCTAATTTATGATAAAAAACAAGTTTAAAGCCTTGACCTATCAACAAACCTTGGTAAACACTTCTCCAAAGCAAGTCTAAAAACCAAAATAATCATCCCCTTTGTTAATCAATAGCCCAACCACTGAGGATTATAAATACATTCGAAAGAACATCATGGACCTTCTATTCACTGTACAACCAAAATCCTTTCATCATAGGGCAACCCTTAAAGAGATCGCTCAAGATGTCCTGCCAAAAAAATTGGCATTTTGTTCTACAAATTCCCTCAAAAAAGATAGAACTTTTTTTTTAACTGATTCTCCTTGATACAAAAGCTATAGAACTTGAATACTATTATAGCTCAGAGGACTATGACTATATTGACTTTTCAAAAGTAAAGATCCTCAGAGTGCTTAGTCCCAAAGAGTGGAATCAAGAGCTTCACACTCCAAAGGCTCTATCAATTCCATATGATCCATAAACATATATTTATTGGGATTATCAACAAGCTTGGTACTGATTCCTATGTATTCGACCTTACACTCTCCCACCCATGGTTCTTTTGGTTCTAAAAAGGGTTAAAAATCTTTTCAGCCTGGTTAGCAGGTTTTTTATGCATAACCTATGAAGCACGGACACGCCGATTATGAGGCATGTCCACTTGTCAAACACATGTCCATGTCAGACACATGGAGACACCTGTACGGCACATGTGTCCTGTGTGTCTGAATGTGTCTGATTAAAAAGATTATTTTTTTCAGTTTGGACACAACTCAGACACGCTCAAACACTTCTCGGACACGTTCAGACACTTCTCGGACACGTTTGGACATGACTTGAACATGACCCATTAATATTTAAAAAAAAAATTAGTTTCCATAACTAATGTTCAATTAGTAAGCCCGTAACCCACTCAAGCCCAATCACATGACTGACGTCTTAAGCCACTATTTTGACATACCAGTATTTAAGTTTTATCTTTTCACACGCTACTATTAGACTTTTAAGTTTTATCTTTTCACATACCACTATTTTCATTTGCTCCTTCAACCTCTGCTCATATCAAGTCGTCCATTTCGTTGTCACCAAAACTTGCCTCACACCAATATTTTCTCTAGTTATTTTTTTTATGCACATGTACTTGTACATGATTAGTTCTATTAGGAGAAGATAGTTTAGGAGATTTTTTAGAATATGTCAATAGAAATTATATTCCATATTTTTTAGGAATGACTTACTAGGTAGCAAATATTAACACCAATGACATATATTAAAATATTATAAATTTTCAAGTTTATAGAAATGATATTAATGAATTATAATTTTTTTTCTTAAATTTTGAAATATATATGTGTGTGTGTGTGTGTGTGTGTGTGTGCCATATCCGTGTCCTATAATTTTTAAATTTGGTGTGTCCCCGTATCCATGTCCGTGTCATGTCTTGTGTCCGCATCTGTGCTTCATAGTGCATAACAGGACCCTGTATTGAAATGCTTCCTTAGCCAATCAAGGAATCTTGTAATCTATTTAAAGAAAGGACAAATTTTCCAAAAGGCTCCAAATTGTTATAATTTGTAGCCTAGTTTGGAATTGCTTAGATTAATGTTTAGGATTATAATTTTTTCAACAAGCTTCCAATTCAACATCCTACGTGGATTGTCCAGGAATTCAATGTCAAGCGGTGATCCAGCTTCAATCTTACTTTGGTCAACATTAATGTCATCAATATGTGGTGTGAAGCAAATCCCACCTTGTTAAGAAAGAACCACAAGAAAGTTTCTAAATTTGAAGAACTCAAGCAGAAGCTAATCCAAGAATTAGCAAGTTCATCATCTGAACAAGACCTCATACTCAAGCTAAAACAACTATGTCCACATCTAGATCAACATATTCCCCACTAAGTGAAGGCAATGAAAATAATTATCTTTTGAACAAAAGCGATTGCTAAGGAGTCGGCCTTTCTAACATGTAATTCAGGCAAGGACGATTTATGATAAGCATTTTGCTCCCCACCGATCAAAAGGAGATTCCTTCGTATATCAATCAGTAACTTTAAAAGATAACGTGTAAAACATTTTTTCCTTCCCCACCGAATGAAGGCAGTGAAAGCAATTATCTTTTGAACAAAGATAATTGCTATAGAGTCCACTTTTCTGACATGTAATTCATGCAAGGACAATTCATGATAAGTATTTTCTTCCCCACCCATCAAAAGGAGATTCCTCCGTATATCAATCAGTAACTTTAAAGGATAACATGTAAAACATTTTTTTCCTTCACCATATATATATATATACACATACACACACACACACACACACACACACATACACATATACACATATTATAATCAAATATAACATTCAAAATAAAAAAAATAAACAAAAAAAATACTAGCTCGAGCCATGCACCCACGTCTCCCATTCACCCACGCCTCCCATGCACCATCCGCCAAGACGCGTCGTACGTCTATGATCCTAACTAGTTGTATGAACCACCGCCATCTGCTAAGACCCATCGTACTACCACCGACCTACACAACGTCATTCAACCCCTACCACCATGAAGGATCATGCTCTAGCCACCATATGAACCACTACACCCACTCAAACAGCCACCAATACACCCCTTCAACCATCATAAACCACCACCCACACCTCCTCCACCATGAACTTTATCGAGCCCATCACCACTATAATTCATCGTCACCTTCTTAGCTACACCGACCAATGTAACACCCTCCCTAGGGTATCACATGTCTGACTCCCGACTCATAATCTGAAAAGAAATTCGTAAAAGGTTTGAGTTATGAAAATATGGGTTTCAAAATTTCTTCTTACTGAAACATAAATTTACTAAAAATATTAGGTAATACTGAAAAATATATATTGAAATAGATTCATATACAATATTGACACTAATTAATATTCATAATTTAAAGAGAAATATAAAATTAACAGACACTTCTTTTTTTAACAGTAGCAAACCCCATGATGGGTCCTACTTAATAGCACGGTACAACACTAACGTTAAAACTTAACATACTTATTCTATTGTGTATCCATCTTGTTGCATCAGACATCTGTTCTACATCTGTTCTTTGTCAACACTGCACACCTTCGAGTCCTGAATGTCCACTCCTTATTGTTGTCACCCATCTCAGAGTATTCATTGCCCGTTATGTCTAAGACAACTCGATCCTTCTATTATTTGATTTTAACAGTACAGACACAACAAAACAACATAACAAAGAGGTGAGATCACCTACGCCAATACCAACATGGTAGCACAAAGATAACACAAATAACATATCATACAAATATATCATGCCATCAACATTAATCAACTATCATCATCATCATCTAAGTATTCAAAACAATTGTCATAGCCAATATTCCTCAATTAATATATCACACAGATATAAATGTCAGATTATGCATGTGCACAAAAACTCAGTTTTTCAAAAACAACTCCATGGAGGTTTTCACAATTTCGAGGAGAATGCTCTGGTTAATTGCCCAGCCTAAGCCCACAGACAATCTCCCAGTCGTAGAAAAGAATCGTGTTCTTGTCGGGTATCGTCAATGCGTTGCAATGGACTGCATCGCCAAGTGGCACAGGGTACTCGCCAGCTGTCCACTGGTCGACCGCCACGCCTTGATGCACCCCAAGATCCATCATAGATCTCACTATCAATTCTCATTCCCTCTTCAACCACAAGGGCCAAAATAGCTTATTAGCTATACTTTATACAATGCACGAATATATCAGTGCAAGTCCAACCACAAGGGCCAAATCTTTTCAAATTTCATTTGTTCAATCATATGCCTCAACGCATATTTTTCCAATGCATGTATAATGCACCAATGCCAATCACAAGCATATCTTTCCAATGCATGTATAATGCACCAAATGCCAATCACAGGCAAAACATGTCATTTTCTCACACAACATCCATATACTGGTTCTATAGTATTTATACTGTATTTTTAACAGGAAAATCATATTATCACATTTTCATAGTTATAAAACACTTTCGTCGTGTTTTCACAAAATTGCGTAACATTCCCATTACGTTTTCACAATTCCACAACACTTCTGTTGCATTTTCAAAATATCATAACACTTTTGTCAATTTTTAAAAATTTCAAAACGTTTTTATTACGTTTTCACAATACCGTAACACTACAGTTACGTTTACAAAATTTCGTAACATTTCTATTCGTTTTCAAAATGTTGCAACTCTTCTGTTGCACTTTTAAATCACGTACTAATTTTTTAACGTTTTTCTCAATCGCGTAAAAATATACGTTTCTCAAATTGCATAGTATTTTTCCACTGTTTCAAAATCCGTGACTTAAAAATCATTCTTTTAAGTTGCGTAAATCATTTTCCATCATTCTCAAAATATTTAAAACACTTTCCAAATCACATAACGATTTTCCATCATTTTCACAATCACGTAAAAATATTCTATCACTTTTAAATCACATATTGATTTTTCAACAGTAGTTCAAATTACGTAAAATATTTAAACGTAATTCAAAATCGCGTAGAAATATTTTAACGTATTTCAAATCGCTTTTAAGATACGTAAAATATTTTCAACATTTTACAATCACGTAAAATATTCCTCAATATTCCAAACATTATTTTGGACTTAAATAAATCAATATCATTTTCAACACATTTTTCAAATTGTGTAAAAAATATTTTACTGCATTTTTCAAATCATTTTTAAACTACGCAAATAATTTTCACCACAATTTCATTACAGAAAATATTTCTTAACCTTCAAAAATTCTTTTTCAACTTTTCTCAAAATAATATAACTTTATACTTCATTTAATATATTTTCTTACTCAAGAAAATCTTTTTCCACAGTTCTTTACTCAAGAAATTCTTTTCGAAATATAATTCACAAAATCACTTTTCCATTGATGTAAATCAATGTTTCAAAATCTTAAATTTTCCTAACGTACTCCAAAACTTGAAAATAAGTTATACGTTAGTAAATTCTCAAATCACCATTATATTCTCCATTTTTCTCAAATCAATTTTAAAATTAATTCTCTTCAAAATAAATTGAAGTTAAAACATTTTCAACCTCTCTTTGTCTTTCGTTTACAAAATTTTCTCAAGTGATAAAACACTCTGATTCCCTTTCCAAAATCCTTGTATTAAATCCAGTTACGTTTCCACTTTGAAATTCACTTTGTTCATAAAAATCAAGGCATTACAAGCCTTCAAAAACGCGACATACTATTGAAATCATCAAAATATTTTTTCTTCTAAATCAATATGGTTTTACACAAACAAAACCATTAAAGCCATCAAATACTTTTCCTTTTAAATTGATATGGTTTTACACAAACAAAACCATTAAAATTTTGTTTTCAAAACCGAAATACCAATGGTTATAAAACCAAACCCATTTGTTCAAATTCATTTTTACTTTCTTTACAAATTCTTTTTCACTTTCTTTGCAAATCCTTAAAATCAACGTTTGCCTATTTCATTCAAAACTCATGTTTAGAAAAACACTTAGGATCTTTTTACACAAAATAAATTAATAAAAATCCTTCAAAACCATGTTCTTGTTCTCTTGAAAAACATATCCTTTGTTTATTTTCCATACTCTTCAAATCAATCCAATTTTTAATCTTTCATGAAAATCTTAAGTTATAAACACCTATGTTGAGGTGTCTTGACCGAAAATCCCATAGCCTTTAGAACCAAGAAAATTCATTTTTCTCCACTTCATAATTTTCATTAAACAAATCAATTTCCTTGTTCTTGAAAAATTTTCAACATGAACCCTAATCAAGGGCATCAAAACCGTAGCTCTTCCTTGGCTTTTGGAGCCAAAAATTGATTTCTTTTCCATTAATACATCATGGCATACACATACATATTTCATCATAAATACTATAAGCATGCCATATACTCATCATGCATAATATAAGCATACCATCAAAGTCATAAAATCATGCATAGCATATCAAGCATAGGCAAATAAATCAAAGCTCATAAACACACATAAATTATTACATGACCATGAATATGAATCCTCACATGGATTCAACATCTATCAAATATAAGACCATCTCTCACCACCATGCTTGGTTGGTGAGATGGATCTCCCTCTTACCTCTTGAAGATCCTCAAAAGCTCTTTGTTTTGCTTCTTTTTGCAAGTCCTTCATCACCAAGGGCTTCTCAAATACAAGACAAAATACATAAAAATTAGTATACTAAGCTTGATTAAGAGGAACCATGGATCAAACATGGTTTAGATCATGAAAAAGAAAGAAGAAATGAAGTTTCCTTACATTTCACCTCAAAAACCCAATAACTTTGATCTTGAAGAAAGTCCATGAAGATGAATGATTTAGAGAAAATCTCCAACATGAAAGTTACTTAGAATATCATGTAGATTCAAGATCTATGGTGGGATGAAATTAAAAGAGATTGGATGGTGGTTTTGAGTGTCTTGACCGAATGGTTTCTCCTGAAACACAAAGATGGAATTTTTGATTTTTGATAGAAACTTGAAGCTTGGATTTGAAGCTCAAGATGAATGATTTTGGAAAAACTCATAGCTAGAGATGTTCTTAGAATGATGTAAGGATTCAAGAAGGATGGTTATATGAAATTTTTGAGTGATGGAAGGTTGGTATGGAGTGCTTGGCCATGAGCTTAGAGTAGGAGAGAGATTGAGAGAAATTTTGATAACTTTGTTTCTTGAAAATGTTCAATGAAGACCAAGGTGATCAATAATGACTAAAGTGTTCAATTATGGTCTTCAAAGCTTCTAATTTCAGACCAAGACCGTGAGCCACTTTAAAACAAAAGAGATAGAATTGAATTGATAGCATGTTTCTCTTTTACCAAGCAAGCATAGCCATAGGAATTAGAAAGAATAGACACTAAACATTGACTAATTTTGTATAGCTTTTTCAATTATTGTTAGAAGAATGACCAAGTATTATTTGAATGTAAATTTGTCTTCCAAATTTGATGCATGACCGTAGCTTGCATGGAGAAAAAGAAAATATTTTTGCTTTAGGAAAATGATCAATAATTATGTATAATTGATCAAGACATCTAACAATGACATAAAGTTTTTCTTTAGCTCCAAAATGAAATCGTCCCCCCCTTCATCCTTGCTTGTTCAAAGTTGTCATCTTTTTCAAGCCATTATTTGAAGCCTTTCTAGCCATTGATTAATTCAATGGTTAGGATTTAGGTAGACTTTTGATTAGAAGACTTAATCTAGGCCATTGGATCTTTCTCCTTTAAATTCTAGCCATTAGATGTGTCTCCAAAAATTAAGGGTTAAGATTACTCCTTCTTACTTTTAATCCAAGGGTTATAATTAGTCTTTGTCACTTTTTAAGACTAAATCTTCACCATTGATTAAATCTAAATCCAATGGTCATAAATGGTCCTTGTTACTTTACAAGACCAAATCTCCACCCTTAATCAATTCTATATCCAATGGTTACAAATGGTCATAGTCACTTTATATGACCAAATCTCTACCCTTGATTTAATCTCCATCTAATGGTTATAAATAATCCTATTTACTTTTAAGATCAAATCTCCTCCGTTGATTAAATCAAGATCAAGTCTCCATGGTTAATTAAATCAATGGTGGATATCCAAACCACCAAGGTTGACTTAAGCAATTTAATTTATATTTTTATCTGCTAAAACCCTACGAAAAAATATATTTACTGTATTTTTATCGCTCGATAAATTAAATACAGTACAAAACACAATACAAGAAAATTTCTAAAACTGTTTCCGGATTCAGGTTTAGTAAGATCTCCTGTCTCCATCTAAACAATACAAATTTTTCTATGCGTAGAAAAATTTTTACTTTGCGGGACCTACGTATGGCCACCTGGGCCCACATACACCCCCTGAGCCCATAAACAGTAAAAAAATGTCATAATCATCCACAAAAATCACAAATATTAGAAAACGCACAAATATCAAATCAGATTATTAAAAATAATTAACAGTCAAGAGAAATAAATATTTAAAGATTTTCTCCGGCCCGAAAATTATTATTTTTCTGACACGGAGTAAATCACTCAAAATGATTAAATACGCTGACGGAATAAGCAAAATAATTTTACAGTGCACAGAAATTATTAAACAGTAAAATTCTATTAACCGTCAAAATATTGTTTAAGAGATACGGAAATTTGGGGTGTTACAACCAAACCCGTTGGCCAATGCACAACGCTTTGTGGTCAGAGAAGAGAAGCAGATGAAGGGGGAGGAGGGAGGAGGGAGGAGGAGAAGGAGGAGGAAGGGGCCGACTAATGTATAGTTCCTCATAACCATTTTCGTGATGGTCAAAAAATTAAGGAGAGGAAGTTAGAGAGAAAACGCGAAATGGAAGGGTAGTTGTTGCACGTTTCTCTTATTAAAAAATTTCCAATGGATTAGTATCAGTCGAAAAAAAAATTTCTAGCGATTTTTTTAAATTTCCGGTGGCATAATCACCGAAAACATCAGAAAATGAAATTCTAGTGAATAATCCGCCATAAAATGGTCATTGCTTCTCCTTGAAAGTTGGAAAAGTTGTTGTTGATTTTTCGTAAGCGCATGATCATGTAGATGTGGCCGACAACATACCACAAGCATTAAAAATACTAAGAATGAATCAAGAACAATAATTTCATTAACAAAGAATCAAATTAACAATTCAACATAAAGAAATAGAGAGTTCCATCACAATTCTAGAAAAAATAGTTTAACCACTGATGGCATTTGAAGCACAAACAAGAACAAAAGGTAAAGAAACAACTATGATTCCAAAATAAAAAAGAAGATGGAGAAGATGTTTTCAATGGTTAAACTTCAATACTCTTGCTCTTGTCTTCTGAACCCTAGCCTCCAATCCTTGTGTCTCTTTAAGTTTCCTATGATCTCCCCCTTTTAGGTTTAAGGGTTTGCACTATTTATAATCGTTTGGGGGCAAAACAACTTAATTTTCACGTCAGGAAGGGTCACATTACCGTGTCTCCCTTCGACACGGCCATGTGATCTTAAAAAAATACATAATTTTGACGTAGAGGGGAGACACAACTGTGTGACAAAGAGACATACCTGTGTCTCCCAGTCAGAAGCTTCATTGGAGCTAGACAAGGCTGTGTGAACTTGACAGAAGTGTTTTCCTAGTTAGACACGACTGTGTCTAACTCCTAAATCACTCAAAACATCATTTTTTTAGATAAGTAGTCTTCATGAAAGTTGTAGATCTTTTTCTTAGCTTTTCAATGCCACCGAATCACCTTGTTTCGACCTCTATAGCTCAAGTTATGTTTATTTTATCGCGCAAAGGTCAAAAACACTGTGAATCTTAGCCATATAAATTTCGAGTTCAACACCATTGCAATAGATCCATCCAAAACTTCATAGAACCATGTCAAAACATCTCTTTTGGACCTAAAAACATAGAGAAAGACTAATCATAAGATACCAAGGATAAATAGATTAAATGTGGCATAAATTTCAACATAAATCAATCAAAACACACCTAAATCTACCTCAAATCAAGTACAAGATGTGTGTATTTTATCCACATATCAAATTTCCCCACACTTGAACTTTGCTTGTCCTCAAGCAAAGAATAGGAATTAAAAACTAAGATTAAGCTCAACATCAAGAAACACAAATGAAGGGATATTCCACAGTTAAAAAATTCAATTAAACTCAGCAATCAAATCCAATCAAATAAGAAAATTCAACACTTAATACAATTAGAGGCTTGAGTCTGATCACACCTTTTCTATTTACCAACCATTTGAGATCACTCATCTTTCCATCGCTCAAGTGTTTAAGGACAAAGAGATAACTCAAATTTCTCTTGAAAAATGCAAAACCATAGGCTTAGTTATCAATTTTATCTCTACTTCCAAGTTCAAATACATAACAAGAATCAAAAAGATTTCTTCTGGTTGTAATGAGGTCAAGGGTATAATCAATGGTAGGAAAAAGATAAATAAAGGTAAAGAATGGTTATGAATAAAGCTATGCAAAACAAAATCAGGTTGAGAGGATGATCAATAGAGCATAATGCACACGGATATAACTAATTCTTACTTTCAACCAAATATTCTCATTATTCTTCACCAACAATCTCTTTCTTTCTTTCTTTCTTTCTTTCTTTTTTTCTTTTCAAAATTTTTTTATTTATTTTTTCTTTCTTTCAACCCTTGAAGACAAAAGTAACTTTTCAAGACCTTTCAATTAACACATTAGATGCTCCAAAGAATCCAACCTAAATATTCAATTGGGTATTCAAAGAAATCAATTTCAGGCTTAGAGGGGCAACTAATGGATTATTTTCTCCATGCAACTCTGGAAGTCAAGAAAGAATTTAGCCTAATTACCTTAATCATGTCCAAGTATGTATGTGAATCATTAAAGTCTCAACATGATATCAAAACAAGTTCTAGCGCATATCAATCAAAAGAAATATCACTCTAGAAGGAAAAATAGGATTTTTTATGAAAAATACAATCACTAAAGCTTAAAACTCACTTTCTGGCTAATGTTAATAAAGAAATCAAATGCAAGCAGACATGACTAATTTTTCAAATAAAATGCTAAATGTTTCAATACTCATTTGAAAAAGATTGCCTTGCACAAAAATCAGTTCATTAGTAGTGGACTTCCCTCTCAAACGTTTCTCAATCAGTTTAGAAATAATTAAGAAATTAACACACAATTTCAGCTTGATTCGATGCAATACTCAAGCATTCATCGATTCCCTACCCCACACTTAAAATAAATATTGTCCTTAATGTTTAAATAAGAAAAGTAATAGAATAAACGACAATGAAACTTCCTTGAAATTGGAAACGCAAAATCACGAAGGTGTTGGGAGAGGATGGGAGAGAGAGGCATGTAGCCATAAACTTGAACATCTGGTGTATATGAGCGTTGACATGTAGTCTAAAACTACATAAGATAAACAAAGCAAAAATTAAAAAACAAAATACAAGAACTAAATGCAAAAATAAAGAGACTTAAGGAAAAACAAGAAAAATCTTTTTGGAGGTTGACAGTTATATACATCACCTTACAAAGGATCCGAACTCAGGGAGGGACCTAAGCCAACTCAATCAATAGTTAACTACGAAAAAAAAAATAGAAAAAAATAAATGTTAATCAATAAAATAGGTAATAACAAGATAAGAACAGAATAAAAAATAAGAGAATAAATAAAAAGAGAGAAAATTTTGGGTTACCTCCCAAGAATTGCTAAGTTATAGTCATTAGCTTGACTATAGGCTGGTTCTATGCTTAGGTGATGTTAATGGAGTGGTGCTTAGTCCCCACTCCTTCTTCATAACGTTTCACTCTCTGGTCATTTATCATGAATGTCTTATGACCTTCTTTCTTTACCTCAAGCACATCGTACAATAAAATCCAAACAATCTCATATGGTCCAGACCATTTTGACCACAACGTACTAAGACAGAAACGTAGAAGCGAGTTATCAACAAGAACTTTATCTTCAAGGTTAAATTCACGCTTCTTAACACACTTGTCATTCATCTTCTTTGGTCCCTTCTTGCAGGGCTTGACCTTCTTAAAGTTTATGGCATCCTTGGACAAGGTTTTCTCTAGCACATCTTCAGCCACAGATTCTTGCATATCTAAAAGTACAACTTTATCACAACATCAGTAGCATCAATGCGATTACATGAATTAAAGGAATTAGGATTTTTTTCCGAATTAAAAATATTAAAAACTACTTCCTCATTATTCAATCGCAAAGTCAATTTCCCTTCGTGGACATCAATGATAGCCTTTCTAGTGGCGAGGAATGGACGTCCAAGTATGATTAGTATTTGAATATCTGCCTCCATGTCAAGCACAAGAAAGTCAACCGAAAAATAAAACTTTCCCACCTTCAAGGGAACATTCTCTAGAATGCCAATAGGATGTTTAATCGACCTATCAGCCAGTTAGATAGAGATGATGGTTGATTTGAGCTCCCCAATATCAAGTTTCTTGCATAGAGAAAGGGGCATCAAACTCACACTTGCCCCAAGATCACACAAAGCCTTGTTGATGTGTATATCCCCAATTGAGCATAGAATTGAGATGCTACCTGGATCTTTTAGCTTATGAGGAAGCTTATTTTGAATGATTGCACTGCATTCTTTAATCAAAGCAACAGTCTTATAATCTGCAAGCTTCCTCTTATTAGAGAGAATTTCTTTCAAGAATTTGGCATAAGTGGGCATTTAAGAGAGCACCTCTGTAAAAGGAATGTTTATGTAAATCTTTTTTAGAACCTCCAAAAACTTTCCAAATTGGTGATCAAGCTTCGCCCTTTGAGACTTTTGAGGGAAAGGCAAATGTGGAACATATGCTGGTAGAGGAACATATCTTTTAGTGCTTTTGTTATCTCCTTCTTTTTATCCTTGAGCTTCTCTTGCTTCTTTTCCTTTTATTGGGTTTCCTTATCTTCAAGTTTGTCCTCCCTTATGGGACCTTCAAGTGGGTTACCATTTCTCAAGAAAATTGCATTAGCTTGCTCCCTTGGGTTAGCCTTCGGTTGACTTGGCATTCGCCCTTGGACCATGTTGAACAAGCTTGCTTATTGAGTTATTTAAGTTTCAAGCATCTTAGAATGAGTCGCCATTTGATCTAAACGAGTATGAATGTGCTTGATGGACTCCCCATGTTGTTGCACTTAAGCTTGAATGGCTTGATTATGCTCCTTTTGGGTAACTATGAAGTTCTCCATGAGTGCTTCTAAATTGGACTTCCCACCCTAAGAGGATTGGTGAGCTTGTTGGAATCCTGGTGGGCCTCCATTATTTTGTTGATTGTCATATGAGAGATTTGGGTAGTTTCTCCAGCCGGGGTTGTATGAGCTGGAGTAAAGATTCTCTTGAGCCTTGAAATTGCCATTTTGAACATAATTCACTTGCTCCAATGACGGGTCTTGAGAATACGTCTCCACTGCGTTACATTCTGAAGTCAAATGCCCTCCTTCACATGTTTTACAAGTTGCTTTAGGAGTATTTATAGCATTGACATTCAGCTTCTTAAGTGACTTAGCCAAGGTGTCAAACTTAGCACTCAACATGGTAATGGTGTTAAGCTCTATAATTCCAGCTTGCTTCCTTAAAGATGATCTCTCACTTGGCCACAAATAAATATTGAAAGTCACCTCATTAATTAAGACCCTTGCCTCTATTGGAGTCTTGGCCATCAAAGCTCCGCTAGCTATGGCATCAAGAGCTGCCTTTGTAGAGAAAGTCAACCCAACATAGAATATTTGGATGACAACAAATTCCTATAGGCCATGATGTGGCACTGACAAATCAGCTCACTATACCTCTCCCATGCTTCATAAAGAGACTCATCATCCTTTTGAGAGAAGGTAGTGATGTATTGACGGAGCTTGATCATTTTTCCAATTGGGTAACATTTATCCAAGAAGGCTTGCTCCATCAAAGCCCAGGTGATGAGTGAATTTAGGGCTTCTGAGTGAATCCATTTCTTTGTTTTCCCCCTAAGAGAAAAGGAAAAAAGTCTGATCTGTACAGCATTTGTTGAAACCTCATTAATCTTGATTATGTCACAGAGCTCCAAGAATTCGTCCAAATGTTGATTTGGGTCCTCAGTTGGTAACACGCTGAATTGCAATTGCTGAACATTTGGATTAATGATGTCTTTATTTAAAAATTGTTGGCCTCTACCCGTGGCCTAACAATGGAAGACTGACGAGGGTTAGCGTTGGGAGTTCCATAATCCTTCAGCCTTCACTCTGCATTGGCAGCTTGGTTATTGTTGTTTGCAATGTTGTCTTCCTCAACTTTTTGCATTCTTCTTTCTCTTCTAATATGACAAAGTGTCCTCTCGATATCAGGATCAATAAAAATAGTAAGATCTTCTTGATAGCTCGTTCTGCGCATAAGAAAGAATCAATACTTGAAAATTTAAAGAAAATAAAGTAAAAATAAAATAAAATAAAAAGTGCTCAAATTAATTAAATTACCGCTCGTGTTAATATCAACACGATTCTGGCAACGGTGCCAAAAACTTGTTGTCGATTTTTTGCAAGCGCACGGATCGTATAAGTAGTAAAATAAAGATCGTTTCCACGAGGATCGGTTAATTACTAACTCTTATGGCTACTTCGATTATTTAAGCGAATAAAAATCAATAGTGAAAGCTAAATTAAAATCAAAACAATAAAGAAAGCAAATAAATCAAGAAAAGTCAAGATTCAACCAAGGTTTAAGGCCTAGGACTGGGAATCCACTACACTACCCCTTATGCTAAATTGTAATATTATCTTTGTTAATGTTCAATTATGTTCTTGAAGACTATTTGTTCTAAATTATTTAAAGCTCAATTTCTTGGCACTAAAAATGTGCTAAAATTTCATTAATTCCATTATCATGGTAATTAATCCAAGTTCTAACCCATTAAAGAATCAAATTAACAATTCAACATAAAGAAATAAAGAGTTTCATCCCAATCCTAGAAAAAGGGGTTTAGCCACTCATAACAATTGAAGTACAAACAAGAACAAAAGGTAAAGAAATAAACATGATTCCAAAATAAAAGAGAAGATGGAAAAGATGAAGATGGAAAAGATGTCTTCATTGGTTGAACTTCAATACTCTTGCTCTTGTCTTCTGAACCCTAGCCTCCAATCCTTATGCCTCTCAAAGTTTGCTATAATCTCCCCTCTTTAGGTTTGAGGGTTTGCTCTATTTATAATCGTTTAGGGGCAAAAAAAACTTAATTTTCACGTTATGAAGGGTCACACGGTCGTGTCTCCCATCGACACGGTCGTGTGAGATTAAAAAATAGCATAATTTTGATGTAGAGGGGAGACACAGTCGTGTGACAAAGAGACACGACCATGTCTCCAAGTCAGAAGCTTCATTGGAGTTAGACAGGACCATGTGAGCTTGACAAAAGCATTTTTCAAGTTAGATATGACTGTGTCTAACTCCTAAATCACTCAAAACGTCATTTTTTGGATAAGTGGTCTCATAAAAGTTGTAGATCTTTTTCTTAGCTTTCCAATGGTACCAGAATCACCTCGTTTCGACCTTTGTACCTCAAGTTATGCTTATTTTGTCGTACAAAGGTTAAAAACTTTGTGAATCTTAGCCATATAAATTCTGAGCTCAACACCATTGCAATGGATCCATCCAAAGCTTCATAGAACCATGTCAAAACATCTTTTTTGGACCTAAAAACATAGAGAAAGACCAATTATGAGATACTAAGGATAAATAGATTAAATATGAAATAAATTCTAACATAAATTAATCAAAACACACCTAAATCCACCTCAAATCAAGCATAAGATGTGTGTATTTTATCCACACATCAGAAGTTGTCTTAGGAAAAGAGACGATACATTTTACAGGTGGGTTATTTGCCAAAATTGTAAAAAACAAGTGCCTGGCTTTTTTTTTTTCCAGCAAATTTATCCGTCGAAAATATTTTTAATTTATTTTTTTAATCGACATTTCAATTTTTGATGGACAAGAAATTACCTAAATTGCTGATGACCAAAAATTTGTCAGAAAATGTCCTCGCTAAAGCTCAAAGTTCTTATTGTAACACCCCGAACTTTCTATCTTAGGAACAGTAATTTTGACAGTTAACAGAATTCTACTGTTTAGTGATTTCTGTGTACTGTAAAATTATTTTGCATATTCTGTCTGTATATTTGATCGTTCGGTGTGATTTGCTCTGTGTCAGGAAAATAATAATTTTGGGGCCGAAAAAATTTACGTAAATTAATTTTTACTGTTTAGTCTTAATTAATTTACGTAATCTGATTTGATTTTGTAAACTTTCTAATTTTTGTGATTTTATGTGTGATTTTAGAATTTTTACTGTTTTGTGGGCCCCACGAGGTGTATGTGGGCCCAGGTGGCCATACGTGGGCCCAGGTGGGTCCTGCAAAATGAAAAATACGGACAGTATCTGAGAAAAATTTGTCTTGTTTAGACGAGACAGGGGATCTTACTAAACACGAATCCGAAAACAGCTTTTAGAAAATTTCCTTTATCTTGTATTTTGTCTTGTATTTAATTATCGGACGATAAAAATACTGAAGAATTATATATTTTTTAGGGTTATAACAGATAAAAATAAAATTCTATATTATTAAGTTAACATTAGTGGTTTGGATATCCACTATCAATTTAAGTATCGTTGGAGAAATAATCTGGATTTAATTAACGGTGGAGATTTGATCTTAAAAATGAATAGGATCAATTATAACCGTTGGATAAAAAAATTAAATCAAGGGTATAGACTTAGTCTTATAAATGACTATGACCATTATGAACCCTTGGATGTAAAATTAATCAATGGTGAAGATGGATCATTAATAACCATTGGATTTGAATTTAGATCAATGGTGGAGAATTGGTCATCAAAAAATAACTACAACCATTTTGGACCCTTGGATTAAAGATTGAAGGTGTAATCTTGACCCTTTATTTTGGAGACATATTCAATGGTTAGGATTGCAAGCCAAAAACGATCCAATGGCTCAAATGAAGTCTTCCATCTATAACCTAAACCTAGTAGCTAATTTAAATCCAAACCATTCTTTTAATCAATGGTTAGGATGGCTTATAGTGATGGTTATGTAAATTGGCACATTTGGAATGCATGAAGAAGGGGGACGGTTTGGAGAGCAAGGATGAAGGGAGACATCTTAGTGTAGGCTTTTTAGGCCAAAGAAAAAAAGAATGAAGACAAGTCAAGTGTCAAGACCATTTACTATTGCTCATTAATGCTTATGTTCTTCAAACTTCACTTTCCATTCTCTCTAATTGCATGCTATGGCAATGCATTCCCTTGAAGACCAAAAACATTCATTTCTATACTTCATAATATCATTTCTTCACTTTTCCACTTAAGTTTCAAGACCAAACCAAAGAAAATTTCATTCTTTCTCCCAAAAACATACCATTCGGCCAAGCACTCCAATTCACTCCTCCATTGTAACACCCCAAATTTCCGTATCTCTTAAACAGTAATTTTGACAGTTAACAGAATTTTACTGTTTAGTAATTTCTGTGCACTGTAAAATTATTTTGATTATTCCGTCAGCGTATTTGATCGTTTTGAGTGATTTGCTCAGTGTCGTGAAAATAAAAATTTTTGGTAGGGGAAAACTTTACGTAATTTAATTTTTACCGTTAGGTAATTATTTTATGTAATCTGATTTGATATTTGTGTGTTTTCTAATTTTTGTGATTTTTGTGGATGATTATGAATTTTTTTGACTGTATGTGGGCCCAGGTGGTCCTATATGGGCCCAGGTGGCCATACGTGGGCCCAGGTGGGTCCCGCAAAGCAAAAATTTTTCTACGCATAGAAAAATTTGTACTGTTTAGACGGAGACAGGGGATCTTACTAAACCTGAATCCGGAAACAGTTTTAGAAAATTTATTGTACTGTGTTTTGTACTGTATTTAATTATCGGATGATAAAAATACAGTAAAAATATTATTTGTAGGATACAAGAATAAATATTATACTGCGTAGTCAACAAAGAGAGCTTGAATTGATTTATACCCTTGGATGAGAATACTTAGTTTGAATATTAACCATTGATTTAATCAAAGGTTAAGAAACAAACTTAATAAAGAAGCCTTGGATAATAACCATTGATTTAATCAATGGTGTGAGAATAAGCTTAGTTAGGAAGGCTTTGATATCAACCATAGATGTAATCAAAGATGTAGAATTGGTCTTGAAAAGTGACAAAGACCATTTATGACCATTGGATGAAGAATTAATCAAGGGTGAAGATTTGGTCTTGTAAAGTAACAAGGACCATTTATGACCAT
Organism: Ormosia emarginata; assembly: GCA_029884605.1. Classification (NCBI taxonomy): domain Eukaryota; kingdom Viridiplantae; phylum Streptophyta; class Magnoliopsida; order Fabales; family Fabaceae; genus Ormosia; species Ormosia emarginata. The sequence goes on along the minus strand of JAQQTP010000056.1, from coordinate 2,675,576 downwards.
TGGATGTAAATTTAATTAATGGTGAAGATTTAGTCTTAAAAAGTGACAAAGACTAATTATGACCCTTGGATTAAAATTTAGAAGGATCAATCTTAACCATTAATTTTGGAGACACATCTAATGGCTAGAATTTAAAGGAGAAAAATCCAATGGCCTAGATTTAGTCTTCTAAAATTAAAAATCTACCTAAATCCTAACCATTGAATTAATCAATGGCTAGAAATGCTTCAAATGGTGGGAAATAATGAAGACAACTTTATTGAATGCATTATGAAGATAAGGTGATGGTTTTGGAGTGTTTAGAAGACAAAGAGACAAGCTTTATGTCGTTTTTGCATGTCTTGGTCAAGTTAGACATCATAATGAACTTATTTTGATTTTTGCACTCAAGAAGAATGCAAGAAGGGGGGCACGGTTTTGGTCTGATTTTGAGAGCTTTGAAGACCATTATTAGCTATCTTGGTCATTATTGATCATTCTTGATCATCTTTGTCTCCTCCAAAAGCAAAAACTCATCAAACTTTTCTCTCCACCTCTCCTCCAAGCAAGTTTTGGCCATGACCATCAAGAACACCCTCCATCACTCAAAAATTTCATCCAACTTGATTTTCTAAACCTAAACATCATTCTAAGAACATCTCTAGTTATGAGTTTTTCCAAAATCATTCATCTTGGGCTTCAAATCCAAGCTTCAAGTTTCTATCAAAAATCAAAAATTTCATCTTTGTGCTTCAAGAGAAACCATTCGGTTATCTACCCTAAAATCACCATCCAAGCTCTTTTAATTTCATCCAACCATAGATCTTGAATCTACATGATGTTCTAAGTAACTTTCATGTTGAAGATTTTCTCTAAATCATTCATCTTCAAGGAGTTTCTTCAAGATCAAAGTTATTGGGTATTTATGGTGAAGTGTAAGGAAACTTCATTTCTTCTCTCTTTTTCATGATCTAAACCATGTTTGATCCATGGTTTTCTTAATCAAGCTTAGTATACTAATTTCTATGTATTTTGTTTTGTATTTGAGAAGCTCTTGGTGATGAAGGACTTGGAAAAAGAAGCAAATCAAGAAGCTTTTGAGGATCTTCAAGAGGTAAGAGGGAGATCCATCTCACCAACCAAGCATGGTGGTGAGAGATGGTATTTTATTTGATGGATGTGGAATCCATGTGAGGATTCATATCCATGGTCATGTAATTAATTTGTGGGTGTTTATGAGCTTTGATTAATTTTCTATGCTTGATATGCTTTGCATGATTTTATAAACTTTGATGATATGCTTGAAATGCTATACATGCTTTTATGGCTTTGATGGTATGCTTATATTATTTATGATGAAATATATATGTATATGCCATGACTTGATGGTGGAAAGGAAATTGATTTTTGGCTCCAATAGCCAAGGAAGAGCTACGATTTTGATGCCCTTGATTAGGGTTCATGTTGAAAATTTTTAAGAACAAAAGAATTGATTTTTGAGTACTTAGAACATGGTGGATTTCGAACAAGACACCTCAACATAGGTGTTTATAATTTAAGATTTTCATGAATGATGAAAACGGATGATTTGAAGAATTTGGAAAATAAACAAAGGGTTTGTTTTTCAAGAGAACAAGAACACGGTTTTTAGAAGGATTTTTATTAATTTATTTTGTGTAAAAAGTTTCTAAGTGTTTAACTAAACATGAGATTTAAATGAAAATAGCAATGATGATTTTAAGGATTTGCAAAGAAAGTGAAAAAGGATTTGTAAAGAAAGTGAAAATGGATTTACAAAGAAAGTGAAAAATTGAAAATGAACAAATGATTTGATTTTCAAAGACTATGAGTCTTACGTTTTTGTAAAGGATTTTTAATGGTTTTGTTTGTGTAAAATCATATCAATTTAAAAGGAAAAATATTTGATGGTTTCAATAGTCATGTTCACGTTTTTTTTAAGGCTTGTAATGCCTTGATTTTTTGAACAAAGTGAATTTCAAAGTGGAAACGTAACTAGATTTAATACAAGGATTTTGGAAAGGGAATCAGAGCGTTTATCACTTGAGAAAATCAAGTTTTTTGTAAACGAAAATATTTTCGAACTTCAATTTATTTTGAAGAAGGTTGTGTTTGGAAATGATTTGGGAAAAATGGAGAATATAATGGTGTTTTGAAAATTTACTAACGTATAACTTATTTTCAAGTTTTGAAATACGTTAGAAAATGTTAAGTTTTGAAACGTTGATGGAAAAGTAATTTTTGTGAACTATATTTTAAAAAAAAAAATCTTGAGTAAAGAACTGTGGAAAAATATTTTCTTGAGTAAGAAAATGTGAAAAAATGAAATACAAAGTTATAATATTTTGAGAAAAGTTGAAAGGAATTTTTGATGGTTAAGAAATATTTTCTGTAATGAAATTGTGATGAAAAATGTTTTACGTATCTTAAAAATGTGATTTTTAAGCTACGCAATTTGAAAAAAAAAACGTATTGAAAATGATATTGATTTATTTAAGTCCAAAATAGTGTTTTGGAATATTGAAGAATATTTTACATGATTGTAAAATGTTGAAAAATATTTTACGTATCTTAAAAATGATTTGAAATACAGTAAAATATTTGTACGCGATTTAAAAAATATTTAAATATTTCTACGTGATTTGGAAAGCGTTTAAATATTTTACGCGACTGAAATATTGTTGAAAAATCACTACGTGATTTGAATAGTGATAGAATATTTTTACGTAATTTCAAAAATGGCAGAAAACTATTATGTGTTTTGGAAAGTGTTTTAGATATTTTGAAAATGAAAGAAAATGATTTACGTGATGTAAAAGAATGATTTTTAAGTTACGCAATTTTGAAACAGTGGAAAAATACTATGCGATTTGAGAAACGTATGTTTTTACGCGATTGAGAAAAATGTTAAAAATTAGTACGTGGTTTAAAAGTGCAACAGAAGAGTTGCAACATTTTGAAAACGTAACAGAAATGTTACGAAATTTTATAAACGTAACAGTAGTATTACGGTATTGTAAAGACGTAATAAAAATGTTTTGAAATTTTAAAAAGACGTAATAAAAATGTTTTGAAATTTTAAAAACGTAACAAAAGTGTTACGATATTGTGAAAATATAAAAGAAGTGTTATGGTATTATGAAAACATAACAAACGTTTTTGGATTGTGAAAACGTAACAGGAATGTTACGCAATTGTGAAAATACGGTAAAAGTGTTTTATAACTATGAAAACATGATAAGATGATTTAATTTAACAAATGAATTTGAAAAGAATGGCCCTTGTGGTTGGACTTGCACTGATATATTCGTGCATTGTATAAACTATATCTGAGAAATTATGAGATATACCTGTGATTGGTATTATACCTGTGATTGGTATTATACCTGTGATTGGTATTTGATGCATTATACATGCATTGGAATGGTCCGATGAGGACTGGATATGACTGATTGCCTAGGAGAAACACACCTCTTGAGTGGGTGCGATATGCGTAGTGTAGGTCACTTATTGACCTTGGGGGCATCGGGGTGCGGGTTGCCTACACGGGTGGTTGGTCGCGCTTCTTCCTGTAGGTTAGACCGATGCAACACAGCGATGATCCGGACCGAGACACTATTCTTAATCAAGATCTGATAAAGACTGTCGTGTATATGCTAGATGTGCAAAATCAAAATGAGGATTATAGCACGTGGTCTGAGGCATGTGGTACCGACAGATCTTTTCAATCATTTCTCCGACCTGAGTTTAGCTCCATGGAGTAGGAAATCGAGTCTTGTGTACATGCATAATCTGAACATTTATATCTGTGTGATATATTAATTGAGGAATATTGACTATGACAATTGTTTTAAATACTTGGATGATGATGATGATAATTAGGACATTATCGTAATTGTTGTTTATAATAATTGAATTGATAAATGATTTGATGATGATAGTTGATTAATATTGAATATATTATTGGAAGTTTGATATGATATCCCCGTATAATATTGTTGCTTGTGTTATCTCTCGTCTTCCATGTTGGTATTAGCGTAGGTGATCTCACCTCTTTGTTATCTTTGTTTTGCTATGTATATCGTCTGTTAAAATCAAATAATAGAAGGATCGAGTTGTCTTAGACATAACGGGCGATGGATACTCAGAGATTGATGAAAACACTAAAGAGTGACTGTCTCAAGTTCGAAGGTGTTCTGAGTAGACAAGGAGTAGAGTTCTGATGCAACAAGCTGGATACAAGATAAGGAATGAGTATGTTAAGTTTTATCATTAGTGTTATACCGTGCTATTTAGTAGGACCCGTCATGGGGTTTGCTACTGTTGAAAAAAAAAAGAGTCTGTTAATTTTATATTTCTCTTTAAATTATGAAATATTAATTGGTGTCAATGTTGTATATGAATTAGTTTAAATATATGTTCAGTAATACTTATGGATTACAGTAAGTTTATATTTCAGCAAGAAAGAAATTTTTTTTAAACCCACGTTTTTAACTCAAACCTTTTATGAAAACATTTTCAGATTATGGGTCGGGAGTCAAACATGTGATACCCTAGGGAGGGTGTTACATCCATCACTCTTTAATTTCATACAACCTAGTTTCTTGAATTTTTACCTCATTCTAAACAACTTTCATGTTGAAGACTTTCTCTAAATCTTCCATCTTGAAGGACTTTTACTAAGATCAAGTTCTAGAATTTTTGTTGGTGAAGTGTAAGAAAACTTCATTTATTCTTTTCTTTTTCATGTTCTAAACCATGTTTGATCCATGGTTCTTCTTATTCAAGCTTGATATACTAATTTTCTTATATTTGTTTCATGTTTAAGAACTTGTGTTGGTGGAGATCTTGTTCAAAACACAAATCAACAAGCTTTTTGGTGGTTCTTCAAGAGGTAAGAGGAGATTCATCTCACCAACCAAGCATGGTGGTGGGAGATGGTTTTATATTTGATGGATGGTGAATCCATGTGAGGATTCCTATCCATGGTCATGTAATAATTTGTATGTGTGTTATGTGCTTTTAATTATTTTTGCTTATGCTTGATATGCTTTGCATGATTTACTTGTGTATGCATGCTTAGTATGATTTTTATTTGTTTATATGATATGCTTATAATATGCTTAATGATATATGTTGAATATATTATGATGGATGTATGTTGAAATAAATAAAATTTTGGCTCCAAAGGCCATGGAGGAGGTCACGGTTTTGGACTTCTAAAATAAGGATTTCTATTGAAATTTTTCAAGAACAATGGAGTTAATTTTTGGTCCTTAAACTTAAAAAAAATTTTGGTCAAGACATCAACTAATTTGGTGCTCACAAAATTATATTTTCATAAATGATAGAATTGAATGATTTAAGGAGTAAAGAAATTAATCAAAAGAGTTTATTTTGCAAAAAAAAAAGTGCACACGGTTTTTGAGTAGTATTTTCATGAATTTATTTTGTGTAGAAACAAGAATGACATTTGTTTAAGTTAGAAGAAAAATATTTCATGGTTCCAATGGCCATCTATAAGGTTTTGATAATTTAGAAAAAAAAATGTTTTGATGTTATAAAATATAAGAATTTTCAAATAAGAATTTTGGAAAGGAATTAAAGTGTTGTTAAGTGGAATTTTCATAAATAAAAGAAAAAGGGGATTTAAAGTGTTGAACTTTAAATTGTTTTAAAGAAAATTAATTTTTAGAAGTGATTTAGAAATATAAAAAAAAACGTTTGTAACTTAAATTTACTAACGTAGAATTTATTTATTGAGTTTTGAAAAATGTTAGGAAATTTAAAGTTAGAAGCAGTGATTAAATCAATTAAAGGTGATTTTATAAGATTAAATCAATAAAAAGTGATTTTGAGAAAATATATTACGGAAAAGAATTTTTGACTAAGAATAGGAAGAAAATGAAGTAAGAAATTATATTATTGTAAGAAAAGTACAAAATAATATTTTTAAAGTTAAGAAATATTTTACGAAGGGTAAGAACGGTGAAAAACGATTTACGTAAGTCAAAAATATAATTTTTAAGTTACGCGATTTGAAAAAACGTTAAAATATTTCTACGCAATTTTTAAAACGTTTAAATATTTTACACGATCGAAATATTGTAGAAAAATATCGCTAGGCGATTTAAAAATGAAAGAATATTTTACGCATTTTAATACAGTAGAAAATTGTTACGCGAATTTTTAAACGTAACTGAAATATTACAAATCATTGTTTACGTAATAAAACATTACGTGACCGGAAAAACGTGACAAAAATATTTTACGAATGAGAAAAACATGGTAATGTGATTTTGTTGTTAATTATACAGTAAACTTTACAGTTAAAATCAGTATACGAATACTGTACAAGAGATTGAGAAGTTTGCCTGAAATTGACATTAATACATGAACGTAAAACAGTATTTGAACCTCGTATGAGAAATTATGTGATTTACCTTTGGTTGGTAATTGGTGCATTACACATGCATTGAAAATGGTCCGATGGACTGTATATGACTAATTGCCTAGGAGAAACGTACACATCTTGAGTGGGTGCGATACGCGTAGTGTAGGTCACTTGTTGACCTTGGGGGCATCGGGGTGCGGGTTGCTCGCAATGGGCAGTTGGTAGCTCTTCTGCACCGTGAGTTAGACCGATGCAACACACCGATGATCCAGACAGAGACACTATTCTTAATTGAGATCTGATAAAGACTGTCGTGTATGTGCTAGATGTGCAAGATATAATTATAGCACTTGGTCTGAGGCACGTGGTACCGCAGATCTTTTCGATCAATTTCTCCAACATGAGTATTAGCTCCATGGAGTAGGACATTGAGTCTATGTGCGCATACATGAAACTGAGCATCTATATCTATGTGATGGTGTTACTGTAATTATTTTGTGATTTAAACAGTGATAGTGGCATGATGGCAATTATTATTTTACACTATGGTGATGGCATAATTGTGATCATGACATGATATTTTTGCATGATATGTTGTTTGTATTATCTCTGTGCTATCATGCTGACATTGGCGTAGGTGATCTCACCTCTTTGTATGTATATTTGTATATGGTATTTATAATTGGTTGAAGACGTTGAGGAAGAAACAGTACAAGAAGGAGAAGAAGAACTACTTCTCACGTCTAAAAACGCAGAATTTTGAAGATGGAGATGCCCAGCTTCCTAGGATACGTGACATTACAATTTCGTGGAGGTTCGGAGGCGTGGCATGTTCATTTGGATCGACAGTGTATATTTTATATAGGGGATCTGAACATTACTTATAGTAGGCTTGAACAAGGGAACCCCTATTTTAGTGTCAATATATATGTACAGTTAGAGTTTTCAATATCCATTAGGCAATATTGGGGAGCCTACTACCGTACTCCTAGTGAGATAAGTATCGTGTCGTCTGCACGGACACCTGTCCGTAGAGCTTCACGTAATAACGGATTCCTATCTGCTGAGGAATTTGAGGAGGACCCATATGAGGGTTCTGCTGTTTAGTCAGACTTGGGCAATATGTGAGTCTTAAATTATGTTTAATTACTTTGAGAACTTGGTCTGTATATAAATAATCCCGACAAGATTTACTTATGTATAATGATGTAAATTATGTGTGATGACTGTTATGTATAATGATGTACATTATGTGTGATGATGTATAATAGTTTTATTTTCCGCTAAGTTTATTTTATTGTCAAAAAAAAATTACAACTCGTAATTTTATCACAACATCACATTTTATAACTTGGGGTAATTTGGTAATAAAGTAACATAAATGTGGCACCCTACGGTGGGTGTTACATTAGTTGGTATCAGAGCCCAAGTTAGAGTCTTTTGGGGTTGTGGCTAGATCTGTCTTGTTTGTGTTGTGTGATTCTCTGTTATTGTTTTCTGAAAAGAAACAATATTATTTGAAGATTGACCTTGCTTTCTTTGTATTGCCTGGTTTAAGTAGAGAAAGTAATGACTGGACAAGGACGTGGACGTGGGAATACTAGCACAGATATGGAACTTAATGGGAATGATAATCTGAATATGGTCAGCTTGCTTTATCGCGTGAATGCAAAGAATGGCGGAAGTGGTTGCACAACAAAATCAACGGGCTAATGAAAATGTGCACAGTTTATCGGAGTTTCGAAGGAATAATCCACTAAAGTTTCATGGAGAGTTTGATCCGGAGAAAGCTGAACTTTGGATCCGAGAACTTGAAAAGATATTTGATGGTATAGGATGTACTGATGAACGAAAACTTACGTTGGCAACGTTTGTGCTGGTAGGAGATGGTGAACGTTGGTGGGCAGGAGCTAGAAGGTTGCTGGAAGCTGAAGGAAGGATGGTGACATGGCAACTTTTTAAGCAAAGATTTCTGGAGAAATATTTTCCAGCAAGTGTGAGGCATATGAAGGAGATGGAGTTTCTGAGTTTACGACAAGGATTGATGTCTATCAGTGAACATGCGGCAAAATTTAAAAGTTTGTCTCAATTTTCAAGATATTTACAGATGAACCCAGATGAGGGTTGGAAATGCAGGAAATTTGAAGAAGGATTAAAGCTGGATATTAAGAGAAAATTCAGTATCGATCTTTGGAGATTAATCAATTTCCAACTTTGATTGAAAAATGTCGTAAAGTTGAAGAGATTGATCATCATCGTGCGGCAAGAAATAAGAATTTTGGACCCACACGATTCCAAAAAGGAAAGGGTAGCGGAGGAAACTATTATCAACAGAAACCATATGCAAAACTGGCAGGAGGTCAGAACAAGAAGCAGTTTGTGGGAGGATGTTCTAGCGGCAATAAGGCAAGTCAAGCTGGGACTCCTATTCGATGTTTTAAATGTGGGAAGGATCATCTCACGAAGGATTGTCAACATAAGGAAGTTGTTTGTTTTAAGTGTGGCAAGCTTGGACATTTCTCCAAAGACTGTGATCAGATAAAGAAGGAATCCTCTGTGGGAAACGTCCGTACTACCAGGCCACAGGCGGGTGGTCGTGTCTGTACAATGAGTGGGGAGATAGCTGCTAAATCTGAGATTTAATAATGGAGGAGTGCACTATTAAAGGTAATCCTTTAACCGTACTCTATGATTCAGGAGCAACACATTCTTTCATTGCATGTGATTGTGTTGAGCGTTTGGGATTGACTATGACTGCATTGCTATATGATCTGAGTGTTGCTACTCCTACTGATAAGCCTGTAGTTACCTCAACAGTATGCCTGAATTGTCCTGTCTGCATTAGGGATAGAATCTTTTATGTGGATTTGATCTGTTTGCCTCTTTCCAAGATTAATGTAATCTTGGGAATGGATTAGTTGTCATCTAACCATATCTTGATTGATTGTTCGAATAAGACATTAGTATTTCCTGAGGCTAAGGATTCTAGATTCCTAACGGCTACTCAAGTGGAAGCTTGTCTGAAGGAAGGAGATCGTGGGTATTTATTGTTATCTTCTTTGGAGGTGCAATGTGAAGATGTTTTGAAGGATATTTTCGTGGTCAACGAATTTCCTGAGGTATTTCTTGAAGATATACCTGGACTACCACCAGAAAGGGAAATCGAGTTTGCCATTAATCTTGTACCTGGAGCTGGATTGATATCTATAGCACTCTATCGGATGTCGCCGGTAGAATTAGCCAAACTGAAGAAACAGCTGGAGGATTTATTGGAGAAGCAATTTGTGAGACCTAGTGTGTCACCTTGGGGAGCTCCAGTCTTATTGGTTAAGAAGAAGGATGGAACTTCACGTCTATGTGTAGACTATCGACAATTGAACAAGGTTACGATTAAGAATAAATATCCACTTCCAAGGATAGATGATCTGATGGATCAATTGCGAGGAGCCGCAATATTTTCTAAGATTGATCTACGTTCTGGATATGACCAGATACGTGTGAAAGTGGAGGATATTCCCAAGACTGCATTCTGGATGCGCTATGGGCATTATGAGTATCTTGTGATGCCATTCGGTGTAACGAATGCACCAGCCATATTCATGGACTTCATGAATAGAATTTTTCGTTCATACTTGGATAAGTTTGTTGTCGTCTTTATTGATGACATTTTGATCTATTCTCGAAATCAGGAGGAACATGCTGAACATCTCAGGGTGGTTCTTCAGATTTTGAGGGAGAACAAGTTATATGCCAAGTTATCCAAATGTGAATTTTGGTTGAGCGAAATTCAATTTTTGGGACACGTAATATCGAAGGATGGAATTGAGGTTGATGCTTCCAAGGTGGAGACAGTTTTGGAGTGGGAAAGACCAAAGACTGTAACAGAAATCCGTAGTTTTATCGGATTAGCTGGTTATTATAGATGGTTCATTGAGGGGTTTTCAAAGATCGTACGACCTCTCACCCAACTTACACGAAAGAATCAACCGTTCGTGTGGACTGATGCATGCAAAGAAAGTTTTCAAGAGTTGAAAAGACGATTGACTACTTCACCGGTATTGTTCAGGGGCAACATCCACCACAAACCTCCTCTAAGCCAACGCTAAGGGGAAACTATGAAGAATATACTCCCCTAAAGGTCCCCATGAGCCAAATCTATCAAGAATTATATTACACCTAGTTCTGTGATACACCCAGGCCGCCTCCATTAAAGAAATATGCTCAAGAAGACAAGTCCAAGCACTGTGACTATCACGGTGACTGCAAACACACTACGGAGGACTACGACTGGATGCATAATATAATCAATTCACTCATTCGAGATGGGCGCATTGGGAAATAAATACACTAAGCCCAAAGCGAGACCAACCAATGTGGATCATATAATTACATAAAGATGAGCCCTAGCCCCACGTTGGAGCCCATCTCCTTACTAGAGAAGACAGACTCCTCCCAAAAATGATCAAAGAATAGAGAACTCTCCCCGAGACACAAGACAAAATCGGGAAAGCAAACCCCCATAAGATCCATCATCACTCGATAAGGATCGATGTCATACAAAAGTCACTCAACCATCAATACCATCTCAAGTGGTTTCGCTGGAGGCGATGAAACAAACTCTTCCATAAAGCGGCATTTAAGAGTTATTCTAAGAATGTATTCCCATTCAATCTCTAAAACACGATCACCATCATGGAACATGGCACTAATATCTTTTTTTGACGAGGATTATGGCGAAACCATCCCGGATCATAACGATTCGTTGGTTATGTCCCAGATCTTAGCCAACATTAAGGTTAAACAAATCTTTATGGGGCAAGACAGCTTAGCCGACATCATGTTTATGGATTTATACAAAAAGTTGGAACTCCTATAGAAGGATCTCAAACCATACAAAGCCGAACTCATCGGCTTCACGGGTGAAAAAATCACCTTAGAAGGGTACGTCAAACTACACCTAACCTTGGGAGCCAAACCAAAGGTAAAGACGGTGAAAGTAAGCTTCTTGGTAGTAGACCACCCTTCCGCCTACAACATCATCATAGGCCACCCTTTCCTTTTCAGAGTCGTGGTGTTAACTCTACACCTGGCTATGAAATTGCTCAACAAAAATATTGAGATCTTCACAGTAAAAGGAGATTAGGCAGCGACAAGAAGTGCTTATAGTGCTAGTTTGAGGATTCGGAAAGCCCTTTTAAAGATCACATCGAGCACTCCAAGTCAGGCCACACAGACCACCCAAATGTCCTCTTAATCGAATTAGATGTGCGAGAAGAGATCCAAGATATATGACCCTAACTAGAAAGAGAACTTGTTCCCCTATAAGTTGGTGATAAGCCAAATCAAATCACCAAGGCTAACGGACATCTCACAATAAAAGAAAGGGACTAGCTAACTGTGTTCCTAAAAAGAAACAAGGATATTTTTGCCTGAACTTCAGCCAATATGTCGGGTTTAGACCCAAACTTCATCTCTCACTAGTCTTCCATTCATCATGATGTTAGACCAGTATCTCGGTAGAAGCGGAAAGCTAGCCCAAAAAGGTAAAGGATCATTGAGGCGGAAGTAAAAGAGCTATTGGATGCTAGTTTCATTAGAGAAGTGACACATACCTGATAAACATAATTTTTATATATTAGTTAACCCTCATATTTAGTCTCCTAGACTTTTTATATGCTTATTGATTAGTTTTTGCCACATTTTATAAGTTTGGGTTCAACTTAGGCTTAATTACAATTTTTAGCATTATTAAAAATTTTACACTATTTCTATATTTTGGACATAACTTGAGTTATAGACATATAAAAATTATGAATTTTATCTTGTAGGAAGCTGAAAGCAAGCTTTTCAACTTTTGTGAGAGCTATAAGGCTGAATCAGATGTCTAGTGGGTCATATTGGGCCACGAAGTCAGAACAGAGACGTTGTCATTGGAACCTGGATGATGTGCAAAGATTGAGTCATAATTTGGGCTATAGGTGTCATATAGAGCTGAAATTGATGCTATATGAAAGCTGAGACATAGTTCTTCAATTATTATGAGACCATTTATCAAAACAGTGTTGTTTTGATGGTGTTTTAACCTTTTAAAGTCAACTAACAGGTTTAGAGAGTTGTTAAGAATGTTTTAGGAATAATTCTCTCATCCTAAGCCTAAATTATGCGAATTAGGTGTCCAATTAAAGTTAAGAGGAAGATGATTAACTCTAAGCAGAGGAAAAACTTGGATTTTTAATTTTAGAGACAGTTATTTAAGAAGCAGCAACAACCACAAAACTCAACCCTGATTTTCTCCTACTCGCTCTTGCTAGCACTTCCTCTCTTCATCTTTCTTCTCCTTTCTCTCTAGTTTTCGTTCTTTTCTGTTTTCCCTTCCATCTATAGAGGGCCAAACCCTTTTAAATCAATCCTAGGGATTGACAATCTTGATATTTAATTCTAAAATCTTGTTTTGATTATTTTATATTAAATTGCTAATTATGTTTCTGTTTTATTTATTGATCAAGTTTATTTTTTACTGGTTGATCAAGTTTATTTTTTTACTTGTTAATCAATTTCCTCTTTGACTTTGATTAAATCTGAATTGAATTATTTAATTTGATTTGGATGATGATGTGATAATTACATAATTACCACATGTTTAATGAGGATTACAGAGACTAAACAATGCATCAAAGGATTCTTGGATGTTGTTTGTTAAGCTTTGTTGAATTATGAGTTTTAGATTAATTTAGGATTAGATTGATGCTTAATTCGTTTAACCTTAATTAATTAAATTCTAGATACTTATCTAGTAGAGTATTCATGGATCATCTTAAGGCTTCTTGATGTGATCTAAGACCAAGAATGTGTTTAGCATCATTGATCACTACAATTCCATTCATTTGCTTAACAACCATTCAATCCATTCAATCCTCTTTCTTTTTTTTTACAATCATTTCCTTTGTTTTTTTTTCAATTTTCTTTTCTTTTTTTCAATTGGTCACTCTTTCCTTTTCATTAAACACTTTGCACATTAATTAGCACAGTCTCACACTTGTTCAAGAACTCTTCCAATAACAATGCAAATGCTCCCATATTCCCTAAAATTAGGTAAAAACATGATTTTCTATTTACGGCATGTAATGAACTAAAAACAAGGAATGATCAAATAAGCTCAAATGAGTTAATCAGGGAAAAATATGCAAGGTTGACTATTTGGTTAAAATAATTAATTCAAAAAAAATGTCTCAATCATGTTATATATGCATGTGAAAATATAGAATAAAAAAGAATCAAAACAAGTTCTAGATTAACAAATTCCATGAGTAAAAATCACATAAGAAAGAAGAGTATGATACAAATGTTCAACTCATTCATTAAAAGGCTCAAAGCCTCACAAAATATGCTTCTATCAAACTCAATCTACTAATTTAATTTCCATTACCAAACTAGTTAATATCAAGATGAAAGACAATTTATTCACTTATGTTATACACCTTTAACTTCAATTGATGTAAGCTCACAACTTTTACAAATATCAAAATTCCATTGAAAAGTAATTAAAAACACAATTTCTTTTATATATATATATATATATATATATATATATATATATATATATATATATATATATATTCAAAATAAAAAAATAGAATTAAAAAACCAAACAAAAACAGTAAAATTAAAAACATAAAACAAAAAACAGAAAGTAAACTCCTCCGCCATACTTAAATCTTACATTGTCATCAATGTAAAACTTATAAAACACCAAATTATCAATAAATTTAAGACAAGTAAAGATAAAATAGATAAGGAAGAAACATCATTATCAAGTGATGTATATGGTCGCTTGCAAGTGGACTCCCTCCATTATGCCCTCTTGAGCTCCCTCATAGAATTGCTTGAGGCGATGTCCATTGACTTTGAAAGCTTTGTTAGTTGCCTTACTTGTGATCTCCACTGCACCATAAGGAAAAACCTTAGTGATTATAAAAGGACCTATCCACCTAGAATGGAGCCTACCGGGCATGAGCTTGAGGCGAAAAATGTAAAACAGAACTTTTTGACCAATCACAAATTCTTTTCTTGCAATCATCTTATCATGAAAGGCTTTGGTTTTCTCTTTGTAGATACAAAAGTTCTCATAAGCTTCCAACCAAATCTCTTCAAGTTCTTGGTGTTAGAGTTTTCTTTGGGATCTGATGTGGTTCAAGTCAAGGTTGCACTTCTTTACTGCACAATAGGCCTTGTGGTCAATCTCCATCGGAAGGTGACATGCCTTGCCGAAGACTACCCTATAAGGTGACTTGCCTAAAGGAGTCTTGAAGGTAGTCTTATATACCCACAATGCGTGCTCAAGCTTCTTGCTCTAATCTTTTCTATTTGGTTGGACAGTTTTTTCTAAGATTTGTTTTAACTCCCTATTTGAAACTTCAGCTTACTCATTGGTTTGTGGATGGTAGGGAGTCAAAACCTTATGCATCATACCATATTTCTTCAACAATGCCTCTATGTTTTTATTACAGAAATGGGAGCCTTGGTCACTGATTATAGCTTTCGAAACTCAACCTATAGAAAATGTGAGACTTGACAAAGTCTAAAACAACATGATAATTATTAGTCCGAGTGGCCTTTGCCTCCACCTACTTAGATACATAATCAACAACTAACAGAATGTAAACAAAACTAAAGGAATTAGGAAAATGACCCATGAAATCAATGTCTCACACATCAAATATCTCACAAAACAATAATGGTTGTTGTGGCATCTCATTCTTACGGGAAATGTTACTTGTTCGTTGGCATTGCTCACAATTCTTACAATAATTGTAAGCATCATGAAGCAAGGTGGGTCAATACAATCTAGAGTCTAAAATCTTCCTAGCAAAGTGTTGCGATCCAAAGTGATTACCACATGCTAGGGTGTGAAAAAATGCAAAATAGACTGAAACTCATAATCAAGAACACAATGTCTAATCACTTGGTCACTCCATAGTCTCCACATATAAGGATCATTCTATACATAATATTTAGACTCACTCTTAATTCTATCAATCTGATACTTCTTAAAATAAGTAGGTAACTCAGATGCAACTAAATAATTCACTAAATTAGCATACCAAGGATCCTTACCTTGTAGCTGAAAAAGCTGCTCATCTGGGAAGGTTTCTCAGATAGAAAGAGTGTCCACTACTTGTGGGATCTGACTCATATGATTTCCCACCAAGTTTTCGGCTCCGCTCTTATCTCTGGTCTCAATGTCAAACTCTTATAAAAGTAACATCCACCGAATGAGTCTAGGCTTTGCCCCGGGCTCCTTCAGCAAGAACTTCAAGGCTACATTGTCAGAGAAAATAATAACTGTAGTTCCTAGCAAATAGGAATGAAATTTATCTAAAGCGAAAATAATTGCTAGAAGCTCCTTTTCAATGGTGGTGCAGTTAGCATGGGTAGAATCCAAAGTATGAAAAGTGTAAGATATCACATGAGGTTACTTGCCAACTCATTGAGAAAGGATGCGCCAACTGCAAAGTTTGAGGCATCACACATTAGCTCAAAGGGAAACTCCCAATGTGGCAGTTGAATAATGGGAGAAAAGGTTAGGTTCTTCTTCAATTGATTGAATGCCTTTTTGCAATGCTCATCAAATTCAAACTCGACTTCTTTTTGAAGAAGCCTTGACAATGGAAGGGAAATTTTGCTAAAGTCTCTGATGAAACGCCTGTAGAACCCTGCATGACCAAGAAAAGAACGCACTTCCCACACACAAGTGGGGTAAGGTAAAGAGGCAATAACATTGATCTTTGCTTTATTTACTTCAATGTTTTTTTCTAGAAACTACATGTCCTAAGACTATACCTTGTTCTACCATGAAATGACATATCTCAAAATTAAGAACAAGATGTGTCTCAATGCACCTATCAAGCACCCTAGCAAGGCTGTCTAAACATGTATCAAAAGAAGATCCATAAACTGCAAAGACATCCATAAAAACTTCTATGTAGTGTTCTAACAAGTAAGAGATAATGCTCACCATATATCGTTGAAATGTACCTAGGGCATTACAAAGCTCAAAAGGCATCCTCCTATAAGCAAACATGTCAAATGGGCAAGTGAAGGTTGTCTTCGCTTGGTCCTCCGAAGCTATGTGAATCTGAAAGTAGCCTAAAAATCCATCTAGGAAGCAATAGCGTGACTTGTCAACCAACCTTTCCAACATCAGATCAATAAAGGGCAAGGGAAATTGATTATTCCTAGTGGCTTAGTTGAGCTTCCTGTAATCAATACAAACTCTCCAGATGTTCTGTACTCTAGTGGGAACCAACTCATTCTTCTTATTGACGACTACAGTCATCTCAATTTCTTGGGAACTACTTGCACCAGACTCACCCACTTGCTATATGAAATAGGGTAAATGATGCCAGTTGACAATAATTTGCTCACTTATTTCTTCACTACATCCAAAATTAAAGGGTTAAGTCTTCTTTGAGGTTACCTCACTAGTTTGACTTCCTCCTCCAATAAATCCGTTGCATGCATGTGGAAGGGCTAATCCCATGAATATCTGTAAGAGTCCATCCAATGGCTTTATTACATTGCTTCAACATTTGTAACAATTTCTCTTCTTGTTCAAGTTACAAATTATTTGCTATTATCACTGGTAGCTTCTCATCTGCTTCCAAAAACACATACTTCAAACGTTCAGGTAAAGACTTTAACTCAAGGGTAGGTGGTTGTTGCCTTGAAGGTATCAATCTAATTGAAGAAACTAATTATGCTGATTTAACTACAACATCACCTATAATCTGTGTACAATCTTCCAAAACAACATAATCATATCCCATAGAATTAGAAAATTCAGAACACACAATATCATATCTTATATACATAGAAATCTCAGAACATGTGACACACATACTAGTCTCATCACAAATAGAAACAAAACATCCAGAACATCTAGAAAAATCAACACTATCCAGAAATCCTACAATTTCAGAAAATTCAACTAACATATCAACATGCATATCATCAACAAGCACATCAATGATGTCTAACTGAAAAATAGAATGCCCTTGTGAAGGATATTTCATGGCATCAAAGATATTAAATTGAACTATGTTATCTCTAAATTCCATAGAAAGGGTACCAAAATGCACATCAATCTTAGTTTTTGTAATTTTCAAGAAAGGTCTACCTAAAATCAATGACGGTTGACTAGATGCAAATTCATCTTCCATGTTTAGAATATAAAAATCTATTGGAAATATTAAATTATTTATTCTTACCAAAACATCCTCAATGACTCTTGCAAGATGAGATGTGCTCCTATTTGCTAGCTGAATGATAACTCCAGTTGGCTTCAACTCTCCAATATGTATAAATTCATAAATTGATTTTGGCATCACATTAATTGAGGCACCCAAATCCAACATTGCATGTGTAAACTATTTGTTTCTTATTGTGCAAGGAATGGTGAATGTTCCAGGATCCTTGCACTTATGAGGCATATTTGGTTGAACCAAGGCAGAAACATTTCTTCTTATGCTCACTTTCTCATTTCCTCTCAACGTTCTCTTATGAGTGCATAATTCTTTCAGAAACTTAACATATTTTGGAATCTGCTTTATTACTTCTAAAAGAGGTATATTGACTTCTACATTCTGAAAGGTATCCATAATCTCCCATTCCAATTCACTTTTAGCTATCATCTTTGATTGAGTCATTCTGTTAGAAAAAGGAAGAAGAGTGTTGAGAGTAGATTTTTCTGTAGAATTTTATATTAACTTCTTATTTTTCTTCGAATTCTCTGCATATTCTATATTCTGTTATATTAAATCTTCTGCAAAATTTTAGTTTACTGGATATGATTTTTCTGCACAATCTTATTGCACAATCTCTGGTTGGAGTTTGGTTGGACCACTAACTTCTTCGCCACTTCTCAAGATTATGGCATTCTCATTACCACTTGGATTGTTAATTGTTTGGGAGGGAAATTGACCGGAACCTTGAGTCTTCAACTCATTGATGGAAGTTGCAAGTTGAACAATTTGAGTCTTCAAGCTCTAAATGGTGGTCTCGGTTCTCTATTGAAATTGAAGGTTATTGGTTGCTAAGTTCTGAATTGCTACTTTGCTGCATGGGTTGTTTCACTAGTTGTTGAAATTGTTGCTTACTCAGGCCTACTGTGTCATATCTGGTTTGTTGTTGTTATTGAAGTTGGCTAGAATTGTTACCATACTGCAGATTGGGATTATCTCTCCATCTAGGGTTATATGTGTTAGAATAAGGGTCATACTTTAGCTACTACTGGTATAGTCTACCAAGAAAAATTTCAGCTACTGCTTCACTACTTTCTTAGAGTGTAGGACACTGGTCTGTTGGTTGATCTGACAAGGAGTAGATTCCACAAAGTTTTGTTGAGGACTGAAATTGTTTTTGACCCAATGCTAGTTGCCTAACCAAGGAAGTCGGCTGCTCCAATCTATTATCAATTCTCTGTTGATCTACATTAGAAACCTTTACTTCATTGACTCATTTGATTGAGGTAATGACTCGTGTGCCAAATTATTATTCATTTAATGTCATGTTCTCTATTAAATCTTTTGTTGTAGCATAGGTTTTATCCACTAAAGCTCCTCCAGAGCATCTATCATGCTTCTATCTATGGGTAAAATTCCTTCATAAAAATATTGTATTAGCAATTGATCAATACCACTTGGTTGTCCAATGTCATCCTTGTAAAATAAGCCAATAGGAAGTGGTATATGTGTGTGGACTACACGGACTTCAACAAAGCATGTCCAAAGGACGCCTACCTAGTCCCCAATATTGACAAGCTAGTGGACAACTCCTTCGAATTCTAGTTTTTCTCCTTCATGGGTGCCTATTCGGAATACAACCAAATCTTGATGCACCCATACGACGAAGAAAAAATAACATTCATAACGAAGAAAGTCAATTATTATTATCACGTCATGTCTTCGACCTCAAGAATACTGGGACAACATACCAAAGCATGAACAAAGTTTTTAAGGAGCAAATAGGCAAAATGCTAGAGGTATATATTAAGGACATGATCATCCAAGAGCATAAAGGCAAGTTTTTGGGCTTTATATTAACCCTTCCGATGAGCAACCACATCCAAGACCTTGACGAAGTCTTCCAATAACTCTAGAAACATAATATGCACCTTTAGTGTACAGGAAGACAAGTTTTTGGGCTTTATATTAACACATCGGAGCATAAAGGCAAACCCGAATACATCCCAGTGTAACGTCTCAATACTAAAATTATAGTATATCCGTAATATACATGAGTAAACATAATTATGCACGTCACTTCTAACATATAGACATCATACTACTTTCATAATAACTAAACGTGTTATTATATAGAGCTTGGAAAAGGGAAATGTAATATTTACATAAATAGTATACATATGAAAACTTGTACTTTACTAATATAAAGAGTACAAGTATCTAATACATAAGTGTCTGAAAATGTACAATCTAATCCCCAAAGGCATGTGTACAATTCATACTACTTTATACAATCCAATGCAAATAATATACAGACAAAACATTGGGCAAAAGAGTAAATAAGACTATTCTATGTCATCAACTTCACTTCTTCTCCTTGGAAGAATCTCGTGCTACATTCATCATGGAAACAAAGCAAATGGGTGAGAATTCAAAAATCCTCAGTAGTTCTATCACATTTAATGACATCATAATAACTCCAACTGCTTCGGTGAAATCAAATCTTTTAATAACATATAAAAAGGTAGCAAAAGCCAAAATTGTTCATTTCTCTTCACAAGGCAGAAAATTCAATTATTGTTATGGTTTAATTTATCATAATCAACCAACAACATCCATAGATCATAATGGTATCACAAGGACATGAGTCATAACTCGCTACCATTCAAACATTTACATTCTTTCATTATGTAAACTATAACACCCTAATTACCTTAGTATCACCGAAGCATACGAGGGCAAACCATATTAGTCATGTCACTTCTAGCCTATTAGCATCAAACTAGATTTATAATAACCATACAAGTTACTATAAGAGCTATAAGGAAAAGAAAAAATTATATATATATACAACATTAGCCTCAAAAGGACATAGTGTAATACATAAACTTTATACAAACCAAAGCAAATATAATAATATACAAGCTTTGTTCAAAAGCAAATAAAAACTACTTTAGTTTATCGGCTTCTGCTTCTTCTTCTTCCCTTTGGAAGAGTCTCCACCTAGATTTAACATTAAAATAATTAACGGAGTGAAAATTTACAATTCTCAATAATAAATACATATAAATGTCATCATGCTAACTCTAGCTGCTTCGAGGAAAAACTAGTTATAAAACTCAACTTTTATCTTAGAAAGGTAGCAAAAGCCAAAAACTATTCATTTCTCTTCCCAAGTCAGAAAGTTCAATTTTATTACATCTATGGTAAATTATCTTATAATTAACCATTCACAATAATTAAACTAAACAACAAAGGATTAAGATCGCAATAGGTAAATGAGCTACTACTCATTACCATTGGAACATTAACATACTCTCTCTATACAACGTTCACAAAGCAATCCATATTCCTAATAATGATAAACAACTGTCCATACAATTGTAAGATATCATTATTCTTTAGCAAAAGGTTTTTCTCACTCCTTTGCATTGGCAAAGAGTCTTACTCACTCTTATTGTCCTTGGTAGAGAGCTTTTCTCGCTTCTCTACTACCTTTGGTAGAGAGTTTTTTCTCACTCCTCTACCCTAAAAATATGTTTTTCTCACTCTCTTGTCTCACAAATCCATCCTTAACAAAATACTTTTCTCGCTCCTTTGTATAAGGATAAATTATGCTATGGCTCAACTTTAACTAATAAAGGAACCATTCTCATCAAATATGCAATTCCAGCTCAGTTGTATCACATAAAGGAGCAAATCATGTTTCTAGGTTACCCTCATAGCTCAACTCTAGCAATTAAGGGGAACCACTATCATTCATCCATTTCTAGCTCTACTTTCATCTTAAAGGAGCAACTCATACACTATGACAAGTAATTATTGTCAAACAAACTCAGTATACTTACATCTAGTGCACCACATCATCATATCACAAATGATATAAAATGCAATATCATTGCTCTACAATGATTAGCAACTGACCTATGTCAATCCACTACCATTGGATGTACAAAGGCAATCCTTTACACATATGCTAGGCAGATATTTCCTTCATGAAATATCCCTATTAAGATCTTAACTCATACTAAAAAGCAAGTATAAAAGATCTCATCAAGTAAGAAGCTTCAATTCCTCAAAATAAAATGCATGGGAAGTTCTGCATCTAGGCGCTTAAGCGCTCACTTTCTCAACGCTTAGGCGCTCAATGATAATAAACCTCCTATGTTTCTTTTGTTATTGAGCGTTTAGGCGCCCAACTTCTGAGCGAAATCGCTCAGCACCAGTTCGTTCTGGTATTGCGCACTTAGGTGCTCACTCTTTAGGCGCTTAAGCGTCCATCACGTTTCTACTTTATGGGCTTGGGCACTTAGACGCCCAGCACCAAACTCAGATGCTCTATTCTGCTGAGTTTCTAACCAATCCTTGACTCTCAAACACAAGTCTTGGATGGTTTTCAACCCCAAACATGGTCTCTAAACATGCTAAACTCTCATACACATTCTCAAATCACTCACATAGTGAAATAAGAACAAGTATGCTAAAACTTTCATCCTAAAACCCATTTTTCTTCAACACAAGATAATGGAATTCTATGGATGGTCAAATGCTCTAAGACACAACCATACATGTATTAACCCAATACAAAACATATCTCAAGTTTCTAATAAGGTCATCCAACTCAAATTCTTGAGAAATACCTCAAAACCCATTTTCTAACCAATCAAGCATACACCATGTATCAAGAAAGTGTAGAAAATGATAAAACTAAATAATCAAACACCCCTACCTCAAGTTGTGTGAATGATGCTCAAGCTTTGTTCTTGGTCTTCTCTGGTTCCTCTTCCTTTTCCTCTTCTTCCTCCTTCTTTCTTTCCCTTTCTTTTTCACTTCCTGCTGGTTTCCCATGAGAAAGTGAGTGTGAAAATGAGAGAAAATGACCAAGAAAGTCAAAGGAAAGAAGGATAAGGACGGTGGGAACAAAGGATGAGTTGAGATATTTTACTGAAAACTTTATATCTCTTAGGAATATTTTGATATTATAAAACCAAGTTTCCTAACTTTCATAAATGTTATGAAAAATCCTAGGATTCATTTCAATCTTATTCTCATCATTTCATAACTTTCCATACATTTAAAATTGTCACTTAAGTCATATTACTTTTCCTCAAGTTAAACTAAACCTAAGGAAATAAGCTAATGAGCTTACTGGTATCTAACTTAACATGTTCTCATTACTAGAAAATTCTATATCCTTTACTTGATATCTTCCCAAAATCTCATGATTTGTCAAGATATCTATCTATTTAATTTAGCTCTTTAACACTCACTCAGTGTTACTAAAAATACTAAACTATCTCAGTTAATTCTTTAAAATTAACCACATAGCTTTCTATTCATTTGTGACCTGGAAATAATTTCTCTATATTTATTTCTCTCATTCTAGCAAATTATACTACTCTCTAGGCTATTAACAACTATTTTCCACCTTTAGTGTTATAGCAAAATAACCCAACTAACTTAAAAAAGTTACTAAAGTTAACAGATAATTGATACCAAAGTTATTGAACTTCTATAACCATAATTAAGTGTAACTGGTTAGAGATGATGTTACATAAACATTCATAACTCAAATCCATGATATATACATAGTAAACAGCTCATGTAAAGTCATATGTTAATGTTCATATAATGTCAAATGCTAATGTAGATGAAATGTAGTATGTTAATGCTTATGAAATGTCAAATGCAAATGCTTATAAAATGTCATGCCTCCTTGCATATTCCCAACAACATGGTTCCTTGTATCTCTTGCTAGAAAGGGAATGTTACCTCCTCAACCTACCGGTGATCCTGACTCTATTGATGAGGACCTTTTTGGGAAGTCTATCCCTTAGTATAACCCAAAATAGATAAGACTTTATAAAAAATGAGAAAATAAAAAGCAAGATCACACAACTTACAACATCTATTCCTAGTGATTGCAGAAATTGAAGTATTTATCACAAGTTCTAGGTTCATGCACAATTTTCTCAAATCATACATAAACCCTAAAATCATCCCTAAAATTATTCCAAAATTAGTCAAATCAAAAAAACATTAAGAGAAAAGATAAACACGTAAATCATGAAATAGAAACTTAGATTAAACACAAAAACGAATTTACATCATCCAAGAACAAGATTTATCATCACCCTAACTAGAAAAGTTTAGCTACACATGGAAAAAGAAAAAAACAAAGAAGAAATTCCAACAAACTCCATGGAAGATAGGTGAAAAAATTGAAGAAAACTCATAATCTTCAAGCCTGGAAGATTCCACGCCAAACTAGGGTTTGTACCTCCGCTTCTCTCCCTCTATTTCCGCTCATAAACATTACGTTCTTCTATTTATAGACAGCAAAATGCATCATTAAACGTACTGAACACTTAAGCACTCAATTTTTGGGCGCTTAGGCGAGCTGTATGGTGCATTCTGTGTTCCACCAATTAAGTGCTCAGAAATTGGGCGCTTAAGCGCGTAGAACTTCCTTCTCTGTGCTTGGGCGCTTAAGCACTAGAAAGTTGGGCGCTTAAGCGCCCAACAACTTCATTTCTGCCTTTTTCACTCCTTGTTCAAGCATTTAGACTTTTTCCATGTGTAAACACCAAACAAAAACAAACAAAACATGTAATGAGAACAATGTTTAAAACAATAAAAACATGACAAAATTTGAGAATAAAAGTCAATCAAAAGGAATTGGAAGAGTGTGAAAACCAAGATTTTGAAAATTGCTTGTAAAGATATTATGACACAACATTAACAGGCAGTTTCTTAAAACCTTAGAAGTTAACAACATAAAGCTAAAAGTGCAAACTACTATAAAGATAGAGTTTGAACATCTATCAAAAGTGCTCTGAAACAGCTTTGAGAAATGCAACCCTTGGAAAGAAAAAGTGCAACAATGGAGACAAAACATGCTATGAAGGACAATTTTTTTTTGTCCCTTGATTTATTTTTCCTATAATCACCCATGATTATTTTTTAAAACATACTAACATGAAAATTTCATAGATCATATATTGTCATGAAAACAAAACAGGCATACACACTTATACAATAGAAGAACAACACAATCCATGCAAAGTGGCAAAATGCATGTGTCTACAAAAACCAAAATCAGCCACAACATTAGGCATTCTTAGTGCCAAATGATAATATGTGTCATCAGAAATAAGGTACATACATTCGCATAATAATAGAGATTCAGTTTAAATTCCATTTAAACTGTCAACCAAACTGAGGCATACATAGACCACTTACACAATAAAAGAACAGCACAATCCTTGTACACCGGCAAAATGCATGTGTCTCCAAAAACCAAAATCAGCCAGCATTACCAAATATAATATAAAAGAAGTCACAAAATAAAATTTGTAACAAATTAATATAACCAATATTCAAATTAGAAGCAACCTTGTGATTTTACAGAGTATAGCAAGAAGAGAAGTACCAATTCCTGAACCATCATTGGAGTGGTCATATATTCCCCTAACTCTCACCTTGATTGATATGGATTGTACTCAGAATAACAATCAAAGCCTTTGATAAACACAACCATTAGTAAAGATAACTTAATAGCTATTTTTTTAAGGAAAAAAAAAAGAAAGGACATTCTGCTCACTGTATAGATGAACTTTAAAGAAGAAAAAACAAAAAACAGATCTACTATATGAAGAAATGATTAAAGGCAACGAAAACAAACATGAATGTTTGAGAGGACGCAGCAAATAATTTCTGAAAACACAGAAGAGGAAGGGTCCCTCCCCATTTAACAATAAAATAAAAAGCTGTTCCTAGGCATAACACACAGGAATAGTGAAGGTTTTAGAAAGAGAAAGCACAAGAAATTCTTGACTCATACAGTCATCTTTTTAAACTCTAATATCATATTCCAAGATGATAATTTACCCTCTTCTATATTGACACCATACCAGGAAGTAGATTTCACATCCACTTATCATTCATAATAACAAAAAAAAAAAAAGTGATCATAATAGCACCAACCACCACTTAAAGTGATCAAAGAAGGCCATTTACCTGGACCTAGGACTCTGATATGACTGAACAGAAGCTGCAAGCCCAAAATTTTCTCTACAAAATGAAACCTACCCACAAATTTCAAGTAGCTCTCATAGCTATCCACAGCTATGACTTAAAATGCAGAGAATTCAATTAGACTATTAGAACATTATTTGAAGCAACATGAAGCATAGCTGAATAATAATGGACAGAAAGGTCCGACAAATATGGAGCAGAATGGTAAAAAGTAGCATTCTCATGGAATGAAATATATCAAGATAGTAGGGAAATCAATTAGGAAACGTTTGTGATTGAAAGATAATAGGGAAATGAATTAGGAAATATTCGTGATTTACAACAAAATTAACACATCATAATTATTTGACCCATTTAAAATGACTTGAAAGCTAATCAAATAAATACACCAATCATGCAAAAGATTTTAAATTAAGACACCCAATCAGGCATGAGCTTCAATTGTTCATGGTGAAATCAGTTTTCAAATATTTGGTCTCATATTTTACAGTTAAGGAAAGGATTGTGGTTGACAACAAAAATAAAATATATCATGATTGACAACAAAAATTCCAAATCAGCCGTGAGCTTCAATTGTTTATGGTGAAATCAATTTCAAATATTTAGTCTCGTATTCTATAGTTAAGGAAAGGTTTGTGATTCACAATAAAAATAAAATAGCTTATCATTATCATTATTTTTCATAATTAAAATATATGCAGAATTCAAATTGAAAAAGAGATCGATCACTGGTAGCAGAAATTGAAAAAAAAAATACCAATCAACAAAAAAAAAACACGGGAAAAATAAAGAAAATACATAACCTTGAGGGGCCAGTTTTAACACCTCCTTGTCCTTGTTTCGCGAACACATTTGTGCCAACCCAGGAACACCACGTCCTAAGCAGCATCACCACTGAAACCAACCCGCACCGCCACTCCAGCACAGTCATCGCACAGCTGTATTTGTCACCATCGAACCTCCCTGTGAACCAACAAACAAAGCCGTCGCGCCTCAATGCACTTGTTTGTTTAAGCATTTTTGGGTTCGTGGATTCATTGGTTACTGTGGAAAGGGTGGCTAATGCCTAACGGGTTGCCTGTCTCTAGCTAAACTGATGTCGTAGTGGTCCTTCACCTGGAAGTTAGGGCGAGTAGCGTCGTCGAAGGAGGAGGATGAGAAAGGCGTTGGGGCAGAGATAGGCGAGAGAGGCTTAGACGAAGGGAGAAGTGATTCGAAAAGCAGTGGCTAGGTATTCAAATCCTTGGCTTCGTCGTTTATTAGATTGTAATAAGTTTTCTTAAAACAAAGAGATCGTGATAATTTTTTTTTTTTTTATTATCTTCTACTCATTTAGATCGTGGTAAGTTTTTTTTTTTTTTTACCACATGTAGTGAATGACTTTTTTTACATGGCAAAATATTTTTTTCTTTTTCTTTTTCATTATTTTTTCTGCTTATTAAATTGTATTTTTTACATTTATTTATTATTTAATTTTTGTATATATAATATTTTTTTATCACATATCTCATGTTATTACATCAAATTACATGTGTCACATAAAATAGCATGTGACATAATATTAACTATTTTATTTGTTATATATCAAACAAGTAATATATTAACTTGACAACATAAAAGACACTTAACAAAATTTTAAGGTACATATTCTTTTATATATATTACATGATTATATTTTAAATTGATAGATTAGTTACAATGGTATTTAAAATTGGTTCTAGTCACTTGTACGCATATTTAAATTGATTATGTAATTTTAAATTGCTAAAATGTAGATTGGACACTAATGTATAAATTTTAATTGGCGATGATTATGAATTAATGGGTTTGAATTATGCCTTTATCAAATAACAATACGATTGAAAAATAGGTTGGAATTGAGGGATGACAATCGGGTGGATACGCGTGGGTTTTTCACTACTTGTCCCCTCCTCGACCACTCACATGTTGCTCTGTTCGTCACGCACCTTATTACTTAGTGAGATTTATTTTTTTGCCCCATAAACTTGTGGGAATTTATCTTCTCTGTCCCTGCCCCACCTTACTCTATCCTGAATTGAAGATAACTTTTGTAAAAGAAGGAGGTTGAATTGTGTCTCTTTTAAATTTTTATACTTTTATCTAAAACTATAACAAGCTTTCATAAGTATATAAACTTAGATATTATGATCACAAAGTTAGTGTCTTCGTAAAGCTAAGTATCAAAAACCAAGAGCTAAAAAAAGGTATAAAAAATCTTATACTAATAAGATTCAGAAAATTAGCAGAATGTCTTAGAAAATAGCTTTCTCAAAGTTTGAAAAGCCTTTACTGATTTTCAAGTCAAAAAAAAGTTTTCACAAACTCATCTTTTTAATTAGAAGAACTTAAGATATAAGAGTTCAGAACGTAATGTTCAAAAAGTAAAAAGATTTAGATAGAGAAAGCTTTACACACAAGATTCTATATTAGTTCTGCAAAATCACTTGCATATTTCCAAATCTCAGCACATAGTCGAGATTTTTATAGATTCGAGTGGATTACAACACTTAGAATATGAGCATTTAACTCTACTTAGAATTTCTTTCATCCGCCCTAACGAGTCACCTCACTGGTTGCATTCTTGACACTTGACTTTTTAAGGGGGCACTCAAGCTTTCACTAAATATAAAGAATGAAAATACAAGTAGAGATGAAGTATTGGTATCAAAAAGCAATATAACAATAACTGATATAATCAGAAAGCTCTTTTTATAGAGAGTTGGAACTTGAAAGATTTGAAAAGCACTTTAGCAAAAAAATGCATTCTCTTCCATTAATGAGCTTCAACAGCTTCAATTTATAGACCTTGAAGAGATTATAGACGTTGACCTTCATTAAATGCAACAGTACTATGTCTTGAGACTTGTTAAGAAAATGTAGTTGTTATTTTGTCTTCTTATGACAGCTTTTACAGCTTTCTCAGAGTTAATACAACTATTTTTGTACTTTCTTAAAAGAATGTTTCATATTAGTTGACTTTCTAAAAATCATTCCTAAGCGACTTTGATCTTCCAAGTTGAAATCCCACGAACATAACTTTCTAAGGGAGATAAGTGCTTCGAGTTTGATTGAAGTCAAGTGTTATCTTCAAGATAAAACTTTTAAGACCTTAACATACTTCAACAAACTATTAAAACAACTCACACAGTTCAGAATTATTAAAGCTCAATTTAAAAGAAAAAATCTATTAAGAGTGTAGAGTAAAAAGTATAAGAGCTTTTTAATGTAAACATTTGGAACACTTAGAAAACAACAGCTTGTTATCATCAAAACCTTATAAAACTAATAGGATTAAGAACATAGACATGGGTCTTAAGACTTTGGAGCTTATATGAATCACACTTTTTGTTATATAATTTTTTTTTTAAAAAGGTTAAAAAACAAATTTATTACAATATATATATATATATATATATATATATATATATATAGAGAGAGAGAGAGAGAGAGAGAGAGAGAGAGAGAGCAGGTTCAGGACATGTAACGGATCGGGTCACCCTATACCCAACCTCATCTCGTACTCAAAGATAATGTATTCGGGTTTTATCAGAATTCGCCCTAAAACCTAGTCAACTGTTGAATTGCCTAACTCGTTCAAGTCGAGACAGGGTGAGCCAGGCCGAATTGTCATCCTTATTTGAATTCATTGATCATATAAAACTTAATTGCTTTTAATTGGTTTTTAGAATTAATTATTTAAATTGTTTGAATTAATTATGATATTTAATTAATCGAATTGGTTGCTAATTTAAAGGGGGTGTTTAATTGTGGAAGAAGCTTGTGAAAGAAACTTACATTTTGGAGGGAAAATAATGGGTAAGAGAGACGTGGCATGGACATGTTGGCATAAACCTTGTTTTATATAATATATTAGATATTACATTAGATTAGATATTAGATTGTATTAGATTTAATTAATTGAATTAGTTGCTAATTTAAAGGGTTTGTTTAATTGAGGAAAATGCTTGTGAAAGAAGCTTACATTTTAGAGGAAAAAGAATAGCTAAGGAAGTGACATGTGCCACGGACAAGTTGGCGTAGATCTTCCTCTATATAATATATTAGATATTAGATTAGATCAGATTTTCATATCTAATTGGCTCAAAAATAATTTAAAATTTATTTAAAAATTTATTTTAAAAAATAACATGGTTGAATTTGAGCAATTAAAGATTGAAAGTAAATTAAAACTGTTATTTATTGGCAATAACTATGAATTGATAGGTTTGAATTATGTTTTTATCAAAGAATAACAATATTGAAAAATATATTTGAATTCATTGACTGCATAAAACTTAATTGCTTTTGATTGGTTTTTTCAATTAATTATTTTTTTATTTGAATTAATTATGACATTTAATTAATTCAAATGGTTGTTAATTTAAAAGGTGTGTTTAATATTGGAAGAAACTTGTGAAAGAAATACATTTTAGAGGGAAAAGAAAGGTTAAGCGAGTGACATGTGGCATGGACATGTCGGCATAAACATTTCTTTAATACTAGATTTGTATATCATGCATTGCACGGTGCATTAAATTTAATAATAATGTGTAATTATATTTTTTTTATTTACTTATATATGTATATATATTGGGCTAGTAAAACATTATTTGTATTAATTTATTTAACTAATTAATGACTTTAACTTGTTCGTAATGAGAAAAAAAAACCCTTATAAATTAGAATAATAAATGTGAAATGTAACAAAATAAAATTATGTATCCAATAAATAAGCAAGAAAAAATTATGAGATGAAATAACAAATACTTAAAATGTAGATGTAAAACGGTTCTTATCTTTATTTATGTCTCAGCTGTAAAAGGTTACTATTATCCCACTCGTCTTACTTTTTGTATATAGCTCTCTCTATATATGTATTTTTTTTATTTATTATTCTTTTTTTAGCGGATTATCCCTTAATTTTATAATATTATTATAGTATATTATATTATTCATACTGTGAATAATTTTCTAATCAATTACTATTTTTTAACATAATTTCTCATATCAACACGAATTGCATTATTCATTTAGACTTTTCAAGTAATCAATATTATTCTTTTCAAAATTGATTCAATCTCAAATTAATGGGATTTTAATTCTAATATATCATAAAATGATTTTATTAGATTATGTTTTTCTTTTTGATTTTTTTTTTTTTGCTATAAAGAGGGGTCAAAGCACAATATTTTTTATTTTCTTTACTTAATTTTTCTAGTTAATATAATTGGGAAATAAATGCAATACAAAATCTCAAAATAATTTTAATACATTTATTATTTTCCTAATGTTATTAATTTCTTAATTGTTATGAAGTCATTCGACATCTTCTTATTTAATATTATTTTTAGTCAAATTTTAAATTAATTTTCATTCAATCAGAATGAATATTTATTAATGAAGACAATTTTTATTCCTTAATTTTATTCTATTATATTCCTTTTAATAAATCAAAGTTAATTAAATTTAACCAATCAAAATTAATATTCATCAATGAGGACATTCATTCTTTGGTTTAACGTATTATACTCTTTTTTATCAATTAAGCCAACCTTTATAAGTGCAGACATTTATTCCTTAACTTCGTTATATTACTAAATATTTTCTTTATTAATTTTTCAATCAAGTTTTTTTTTTTTTTGCAATGAGAAAAATATTTATTCATGCGCTCTTTTTCACAAAATAGTTAACTTGCCTCATAATCAAACATCACAAAAGTTGGCAACTTTGTTTTATATTATTAAAATATAATTCACTTTTTCATTAAATATAATTTTGTCCAA
The DNA here is from genome assembly GCA_029884605.1 of Ormosia emarginata. Lineage (NCBI taxonomy): Eukaryota > Viridiplantae > Streptophyta > Magnoliopsida > Fabales > Fabaceae > Ormosia > Ormosia emarginata. The sequence continues at coordinate 2,644,104 of JAQQTP010000056.1, read as the reverse complement.
AAGCTGAACCTCACACATGTGTCACTTTTCACATTCAGATTATCCTTATTAATAAACATTTAACTTCTTTTTTTTTATTAAAATATAATTTTTCTAACATTATCTCTTATATTTGGATATATTATCATCTTGAACAATCATCTCATACTATGGATTGACTTAGGATTAATATACTGGGGAATGAGCAATAATAGCGCAATCTGAACTTTGATATTCAAATCAAGTTTACCAGGCACAATATCTTTAACATAGCTTGTCATTGATGTTAGTCTCATTTAAAAATGAGTAAATTGAGTAATCATAAATTTTTAAAATAATTTTAAAAAATTATATATTTTGATATTTTTAAATAACACATACAGCATAATAAGTTTAACAAAAATATAATTATTATAGATTATTTTAATATAACTTAAGTTATAAGATAAATTAAGCAAATAAGTTAGATATCATGTTCTTAAAATTAAAATATCGAGATGACAAGATATGCAATAAATATTAAAATTAAAGAGTGTAGAAAAGAGATAATCAAACTCAATAATTTATCCTGACTTAGCCACCAACCACTTGTAACCTATATCCAATTCCCAAGCTTGACTTGAGATTTTTTTCACTATCTTCTAGATTTCACATGTGCTAGAAAAACTTTTATACAAACAAGAGCACCCCTCACACCTTGAGATACCTCACCTTTGTGCTAGAGCCTCCAACTATTCAAGCTTCATAAGTACTTGAAAAACTTTTACATTCAAGAGCAGTCACAACACCTTTGGAATACCTCACCCTTTTGTGTTTGAGCCTCACTGCAAGGGATATTTCACCATTTTCTCTCTTGAGGGATACCTCACCCTGTTACAATGATTTTAAAATGAAGAAAAAGATTAGAAACTTTCACAAGATTAGATATACAACTTGAAGAATAAAGGAATAGAAGAATTTTACAATAAAGTGCTCAAAATATGATTTTGATGATTCAAGGATCAAATTAAATGTTTTAGAGTTGTAAAAGATTCAAACATCACTTATATAGAGAGACTAAGTAATAAAATAGCCATTGGTAGTGTTTAAAAATGATTTCTTATGAAAACTAGCTATTTATGACCGTTGGGAACGTTTCAGACTTGTGGTAATCAATTACATGGATGTTGTAATCGATTACATGGCTTAGAACACGTTCTGAGCTTTTTGGATAGGATGTAATTGATTACAAAGTTCATGTAATCAATTATATAGCCTCTGCTAGAGTGGTAATTAATTACTACGCTCTGGTTTCGAAAACTGACTTTAAATTGTCACAACTTCTTCATTTCTTATATGTTTAAAGCAAATGATCACTCATTAAAAAGATCTTTGAGTCTATATTCATATGTAATAAGTTTCACAACAAAACTCAAAGCATTTTGAAAGTTATGAACAAAATAGTAACTAAAGGTTAGCTTTTCAAAACTCAAACTTGACTATTTTTCATAATTTTCAACTACCACCATGACTAGCTTTTCAAAACATGTTTGTTGAGCATTTTAGTATGTAAGAACTATTTGTAAAGGTTTAAAAACATATTTGAGTTCTTTTCATGTAAAACTTCTATCTATCTTTACATAGGAGAAAAACTAAAAGGAAAATATATAAATTCTAGTCATTAGGCTTCTTGATGTAATCAAAGCTTTCAAAAATTTCTTCTCTTCAAATCTTGAAAATGTTTAAAACATCTTATCATTCTCATTCTTCTTGAGTTGAGCATAATTGTGATATTTTTCTTTCTTGTTGTAATGCTCACTCTTGGTACTTAGACTATCTACAAAGTATTGCTCACTTAAAATAAACATGATTAGTCCAAATTCATAATTCAATATCTTCATATGCATGATTCATAAATGTATAACTCTAGTTAGTCTAACATGCATGTAAGACTTTTATAGACACATCCAAATAAGACATTTATCAATTACTAATAAATATGCTATATATAGGATGCAACAAAGAACACTTTGCACATTTTTTATTTAAATAGAGCTAAATCTAATATTAATTCATTATAACTCATATAAAGTATTATTGGATATATTATATAAAGAATGCTACACATATCTCATTATATGATTATTAAGTGAAATACAACTAGATAAAGTACATAATCATGCATGATGCAATATAATCTATTAAACACATCTATATAGCATAACGTCATTCTTTTTGTCTTATATTTGTCATCATCAAAACTTAATATATTATACATTTGAGGCAAACTTATTTCTATAATTGATGCTCTTATAAAAATAAAATAATCAAATAACGAAAAGAATTAAAGATTTCTCACTAACACCAGCCTTCTTTCTCAATTTTGTGTATGTGTTTGTGATTTTGCTTTGAATAATTTATAACATCTGTCACGACCTAAACTCGAGGGCCATAATTGGTGCATAAGGCTAAACCTCATGCCGACATGTCACTTTCCTTATTCAAGCTATCCTTCTTTATACACACACATATTATTATTTTATCATTTTATTATAGTTGGTCTTACATTATTTTTTGTACACTCACATCCTGATATGTCACCTCACACAAATGTGTGGTGATATAATTTTAGAAGATGTGCATTAAACATTTTTCTTTTGTAAATATCAATTTTAAAATAATGGATGTGATTTATTTATAAACTAGTGTTTTGAACTCGTGTAGCGCACAAAGTAATTAAAAAAATTATATTCTTTGATATATAAATAAAAAACTATTTATTAATTCTTCGGTATTAATATCAAAAGAAAGAATGAAATATATGACAAAAATTTAAGTATAAAAAATAATTACATAAACGCTTCATGTACTTCTTTATAGATGTACAAATTTTTTTATGTTATACAAAAAGTTTTTTTTGTAAGAAATAAGATATCTTCATTTTAAAAGCAGCAAGGATAACTCTTAATACCTGTATTAAAATTTTTTATAACAATCAATGTAAAAGAAAATAAATAATAAAAAAGATTTATTGTTGAATAATATTCAATATGGTTCTGTTGTGGATTCTCGAATATTATTGGTTAGATTTTTTTTTGTGAAGATACGAATTCATTGAACATAATCCAAGGATAACAAGGAAACAAGGAACTTAAGGGGAAAGCCTAGCCAAGTTCCCATACCACAAGATTTAGCATGGGAGGCTAGGCAATCAGCCACTGAATTACCTGTACGAGGTACATAAACATGGTGTAAGGTTTTTCCCAGCGACAACAGTTGCTGCTAAAGGTTTCTTGTAGTTGAGAAAGCTATTTTTCCTAGCGACAAAAATGTCGCTGCATATTGTTGGTATAAGTCTTGTTGCGAAAAGGTTTGAAACTACTTTTGAGGTCATTGCCATAAGTCACATTTTCCCAGCGACCTAAGTTGTTGCCCTAAGGCAATGTGTCCCAACAACAAATGTCGCTACCATAAGAGTTGTCTTCCAGTGACAAAAGTCACTAGTAAAGGTTAACATTTTCCAGCAACTTAAGTTGCTGCCATAAGGTTAACATTTCCCAGCGACTTAAGTCGCTTTGCCTTAAGGCAATGTGTTTCCAACAACTTAAGTCGTTGCCATAAGGTTAACATTTCACAGCGACAATTGTTGTTATTATATATTCAATTTTGACAACAACTATTATCGCTTCTATAAACAACCTAACTATATCATAAAATTCCGAATGACAATTGTCATTGCAATAGATGACATTTTTGCATTACCAAAAGAGTGTCGTTGAGATAAGTGTTTAAGCTAGTGGAAATTTTTCTCACAATTATTATAGCTGCAATTTATTTTTTAATATTAGATTTTTATATACTTTTTTTATAACAAAATTAATATCAAATATATATATAAAAAATAAAATGACTTATATTTAATTTTTTATATTAATTATATTTATCAATTTGATTTTTATAACTACAAAATAACTATTAAAATTATCCAAAACATAATATATATTACCATAAAATAACCCCTAATATAAACACAAGGATGTCAACGTTATACAATAATTGGAAACCAAATAACATAAAATTTCTAGTCTTCATGCTTAAAGCAAATAAGTGGTCCAACAAATATATTTATGGAAATATAAAATATGTACAAAACTAAAGTTTCCAATGCATAGCTTCAAGAAAGTCTGTGATAAGCACTTGGGATGTAACTGCAAATTATCCTACATGACAAGAGTTAAACAAGTGAGATTAGAATATTTTGCATGATAGATGTAACACCCTTGTGGGGATGTCACATATATAAAGAAAATAAAAGAAAGATAAATAAAATCTACCCAAGTTGTAAAACATTTGTTACATACTACTGCGGGTTGTAAAATAATTCCTGTTAAACAGAATATTATTAAATAAAATAACGCGGAAACATAAAACCAACAGAACAACATCACTCATAATATACATATGGTCCAAGTTATAAGTTATACAAATAATTTACAACTATATCTACAAATATTTAAATAGAAACAGTAAACAAAAACAGTAAAGAGTCAATATATACATACGCAGATGCGCCCAAAATACACATCATACATATTTAACCCTCTGAAGGATCACTGATAATCACATATTTTATTCATTAAGAAACCCTTATGTTTAGTCATTTACACTCTCCATATTCTTAATTGATTGAGTTTGGTATGATTTTGTGAGTTTGAGCTCAAATTGGTCCTAATTGAATATTTTCAGCATTATTGAGATTTGACACTATTTCTGTATTTTGGCCATAACTTGAGTTCCTAATATCTGATGAACATGAATTTTACCTTGTAGAAAAGCTAAGAGGAAGCTCTACAACTTTGATGAAGAGCTTGAAGTCCGATTCAGATGTCTAAGGGACCTAAGTTTACATGGAAGTCAGAATACGGGTTCTGTCAAGTAGAATCCGAACAAGCAGTGTGCACTCATAAAATCATATCTCAAGATGTAATAATGGAGATGGGCTGAAATTTGGATAGTGGATATTCAAGATCCAAATAAACAACTTTCATGAAGAACACATTTTGAGAAAAAGAAGTCTAGTAGGTCATTTTGAGCTTGCAAGTCGGAACAGAGGTGCTGAAGTTGGGTTTGAGCAACCTACGGTATTTGGGACATATCTTGGGCTTAAGGAAGCCAAATTGGACGAACCAGCTATCCATTTTATAGCCAAGACAAGGATCTACAACTTTCATGAAAAACACTTTTCGTGATTCTGAAGTATAGTGGGTCGTTTTTGGCTTCCAAGTCAGACACGAAATTTTCGTCCTCAACCACCCACTCATCCATCAACTAATCCACTCATCCATCCACTAATCCACTCATCCACTCATCCACTCATCCACTAACTCACCCACTCATCCACTCATACACTAATCCAACCACTTAACCACTCCACTCACTCATCCACTAATCCATCCACTAATCCATCCACTCACCCATTCATGTCCATAATTTCCCACTCACCAAAAGTCCTTTGGCATTTTTCACTAATTCAACCACTCAACCATTCCACTCACTCATCCACTAAACCAATCCACTAAACCAACCCACTAATCCATCCACTCAAACACTCCACTCACTCATCCACTCATCCACCCATTTCCCTTTGTCATTTTGTTACCTTAGACTTCTATAAAAGGCACCATTTATCATGAACAACATGTAATTCTCCTTCATTTCTCTCTAAGTTTCTTCTTGCTTCTTCATAGTTTCTCATAGTTTTGTATATTTTGATGCTCCCCTTCATGGTAATGGAGGGCTAAGCTACTTTGGGTCAATTTAGAACTCTTGAAGAGATTGTGGTTTGGATTCTTGAGATCTTGGTTATGCATTGTATTTGATTTGTAATTGAATTCCTCTTTTCTTCTTCTTTCTTCTTCTTTCTTCTTCTTCTTGATCTTGAATGCATGAATGGTGATTCTATTTATGTTGATCTAATTTGATCTTAGTTTAAGATTGAGATTTGTGATGAAACTTAGAACTAATTGATCTAAACTAATCACATAAATGAAGATTGAGATTTGTGATGAAACTTAGAACCGATTGATCTAAATTAATCACGAAATTGAAGAGGTTAGGTTACCGATTTGTTACTTGAAATTAACATAGATTTTCATGAATGGTGCGATTGCGGATTTGTGTTTATCACTTGTTAATTGAATTCTAGACGATCGTCTAGTATGAATTCTGGATTTGATGCAGAGATCCCGGTTAGATCCAAATTAACAATTCAATTGCGCTTCAAGTGTTCTATGAAGGGTCTATGATTGAATCCACCCAATCTTGGATAGGTTTCTAAATTGACTGCACTTTAATTATTATTTCTTCCTTTAATTTTGTTAAGTGCGATCTTAAACTGTCAAACCCCCCTTTTTGCTAACTTTCACTTGATTTGATCAAATTGCATTTACGATCCTTGAGGAGACGATCTGGTGTTGTCACTGTGCTACAAGCTTAGGTAATAACTTCGGTTATAATTTTGACTGAGTTCGGCGCTCGCCAATCACTCTTAGGAAGATCTTCAGAAGATAAATATCCAGGATGCCTCGACTCTCGGCGGATACGAGACCGCGCAGTCGATACAATACTCATCTCACTAGACTCAGTGGACACACCACCCTAATAACGCCTAAGATATAAAGGTAACTCTAAGTGCAAAAATACAATAGTCGTCATAACTGGCTCTCCATCAAACTCATGTCGTAGGGACACAGTCAACCGTCCCACGTAAGTCACTGAGTCTCTATCTCCCCACAGATGCCAAGCTAACGATCCACCGTGAAACTCAAGACGTACAAAACCTAAAAATCCTGGCACCGCCATACCTAACAAATCAGTCCAATGGATATGGATGATCAGATGGTTCTTGGTCCTCGTACTGATCTTCGGCTTGCTGCTCTTCTTCCTTCTCAAGATACAAAATCTCAAGAGGCTGGTCCTCTTCCTCAAACTCTTTACCACGTAAATAAATATATACAAAAAACACATACAATAAAGAGGTAAGACAATCTAAAATCATCACAAACATGACAAATAAGAAAACGACAAACAACAGATATACGCTCATGCAATATGAAAAGCTATAACAAGAATAATCAATAACAAAATAGTGTAAAGATTTAAATGTCACAACAACACCTAATATCACGATAAAATAGTATCACGATAAAATAATATCACGGATAAAATAAAATAAGAAATAGATAATTTATCATAATAATAACCAGATAAAAATAAACAAATAAATAAAATAATGTCCAAGATATAACCATATGCAATATGACACGATCCTACTCCATGAAGCTAAACACAGACAGATATCAGAGAGAATGACTCGTAAAGTCCATTAGTACCACGGCTGCCCAACCAACTATTCTGCTGTCTCACGTTGCGTCTATAGCCCAACAACACATGGTGTGGTGTAGCACACTGTCAAACGTCGTGTCACTAGAGGCAATGTACTATTAGACTTTACAAAATCTCTATTAAATATAGTGCGTGTCGAGTCCATTAGTGTGCTATCGGTTACCACGGCCCAGCGGAGCGACCGACTGTCCATATATGTGATTTCGTACACTAACGTCTCCAAGTTCATAAAGACAATAAACCACACTACGTTTATCACATCGACAACACGATGTGATTCACCTCGTCAACCAATCCACCAAAAATTGGCATAAACTCAATATATAATCCAAAAATAAGAAATTATCAAAATACCCTCATTAAAATATATCCTCAAAGATAAAAAGATACGATGAAGTCCCACCGACAACATCGTTCCAAAGCTGTACGGTTCACCTCATAGCCCGACAATGTACGAAAATACCGTTTTGGTCAATCGCGTAGAAATTTTATCGCGTTTTCACAATCTTGTCATTTTTACAAACGTTTTTAAATCGCGTAAATCTATTTTTCTGATTTTAAAATTGCGTAGAGTTTTTAATACGTTTTCTCAATCCTGTAAGATTTTTAAATCATTTTATTGTCCAAATCCCTTAAAAATTACTGTTTAAATAAATAGAAATAATAAATAATACGTTTAAACTACGTAAAATATTTTTCATACCGTATACTGTCTTTTGGACATCTTTTCTATCTTATTTGCCCGTTTTTAATAAAAATTGACAGTATTTTGTTTAGAAACTTTATATAATGATTTCCTAATTTTTCCGTAAAAATTCTGTTTATATAATTTTTAACCGTATAATTTAATCCTTTTGAAAACCACTAACATGCTTCAAAATTATAGCATGAGCCATATGTTAGGAATTTACAAAAGTTACTGTATTTCCTTTCTAACAATAAAATCATTAGTTTTAATTTCTTAAACTTAATTCTAATCAATTCATTTCTTCAAAACTCATTTTAGAAAAATTCTTTTTAACATATATTGCATCTTTATACTTGGAAATGGTTTGGATTTGATTTTAGAAATCATGGATACTTGGTTTGGCATATTGGCCGAAACATACACTTGTGTCATTTGATCTCTAAATTCATTTTCCTTCATCTAAACAATTTTATATCTTGTTAATTTGCCTAGGTTAATTAAATCACATTTTAAGAAAATGATGAGAACATTTTGGTTCTCCATTTTTGGTTAATGGTCGTGAGCCTCATTGGTGTGTTCTTTGGAACACTCATGCAAACCTTGGCATGTTATTCACATCCTATAAATTATCATGCATTTCTAACACATACAAATTATCAAAGCTTGTAGACATGCAAATCAAAGCTTGTAGACATGTAACTTCATACAAATTATTACAAACATCAAATAGGAAAGCTACTAACAAACACACAAATAAGCTACTAACAAACACACAAATAAGCTACTAACAATCACACATAGGAATCCTTATGGATTCTACAATCACAACAATCAATCTCCATCTTCTTACCACCACCCAAGGATGATAAGATTAGTCTTCCTCTTACCTTAAATGAAGACAAAATACTCTTTCACACCTCCTCTAGGATTTCGGTTTTCTCCTTCAAACCTAACAAACTTAAACAAAAATCTACAAGTTACTAACCATAAAAGAGAGCTTAAACCATGGAGAAATCACGGCTTAGAACTTTGAAAAAGAGTTTAGAAATGGAAAACAAGAAATTTCACCTTCTAGGTAAAATTTTCCAAGTAGGTTTCCAAGCTTCAAATGAAGGATTTTGCAAGAACTCTCAACTAGAGATGTTCTTAGGATTGTGTTTAGGTTTAGAAAACTTGGTTGGATAAATTTTTGAGTGATTGGATGGTGTAGTTTATGGTTTGGCGAATAGAGCTTCAAGGAAGCTTCAATGGAGTTTAGGGTTTTTGGAAGAGAGAGAAAGAGAGAAAATGCATGAAGAGTGAAATGATTTTTGGTCTTCCAAAGGCCAAATGGCCGTAGACTTCAAGCCATGCAAGGTGTCCATTGGCTTGGCTTCATCCTAGCCTTAGAATGGATCAAAGGTCAAGATTAAAACTTGGTTAGCAAGCTTAACTCTCATTGGTTGATTCTAGCATTGTCATTAACCTAGTCACCATGCTTAGTCACTAATTAGCCTAGTCATTAAGCTTAGTCACCATGTTCTTGAAAGTTCTACTACTAATGATGTTTAATTAAGCTACTAAGTTAACTGTTTTAACTAAACGTGGGTCCTGCAAAATATTTTCGGGTCCACTGTCATTTTATTTGTACTGACTAATAAAATAATATTATAATAATACAAAATTATTTTATTTGACAGTTAAATCCTAAAAATTAAAAGATTAATTACAGTATCATTCAGAATTAGGTTTAGTAAGATCCCCCAGTTCTGAATAATTAAAATAAGATTTCCCCAGCCCGGAAAGTATTATTTTCCTGTCCCGGAGCAAATCGCACAAAAAGTCTAAATAAAATCACAGACAGTAATATTAAACACTGTAACATATAGAAAAATTAAAAACAGTACAATCGGGACGTAATGGTCATTTTTTCATTTTTCCCCACGACGAAGCAAATCATCCAAAACGTTCAAATAAAATTACAGACGATATTTATATGTCGTATATCTCCTAGAAAAATTAAAACAAGAGCTTGACAAAACTTTTATTTTACCGTCTCGAAACAAATTACGTAAAACGACCAAATAAAATTTTAGCCTGTAAAAACGTATTTGTATTTCATACAGAAAACAAGAAACAGTAAAATAGGGACACAACAGTCTTTTACACAAAAGCTTAAAAAACAGCAAACAGAACATTCGGGACATTTTTCTAAAAATTGGGGTGTTACAATAGACACAAAATAACAAAAATGGCATATCATGGATAAATTTTCAATACAATTTTACAAAAAAAATTGATCCATAAATTTTTCACTTTTATTTTTAACCCCATGCCATAAGCAGTGAAAGATACATGTATGCTTTCCAAGTTCATTCCTATTTACCCTCGGCAATATAAAGAGCTTTGACTTCCTCAACATCATCAAAGCTACCAAGGAATATTGGAGATTGCTCATGCAACTTCTTTGGAACCAAATCAAGTGTCTGTTGACATAAAAGATTTATCACTTCAGTGACAAAGGATGCATTTATAATCCAATTAAAATGATTCTTTCATTTTTCTTATGAACATGACGACAGTGTAATATTAGGAGAGAAAAAGACAGATTTTCCTGGGCAAGGACTTATCATTACCTACGCAAAGATTTACTAATCCTGCACTAAAGTAGTTTATGCCTTTGTTTCTCAAGACATAGCACTGTCATGTTCTCAAGGACGAAGAGATGATCCAACTCCAATTAAAACTATTAATTTCAAAAGAAAGAATGAAATATATGACAAAAATTTAAATATAAAAAAATAATTACATAAACGCTTCATGTACTTCTTTATAGATGTTCGAATTTTTTTATGTTGTACAAAAGTTTTTTTTTGGCAAGAAATAAGATATCTTCATTTTAAAAGCAACAAGGATAACTCTTAAGACCCGCAATTAAATTTTTTTATAACAATCAATGTGAAAGAAAATAAATAATAAAAAAGATTTATTGTTGAATAATATTCAATAATTCCACATTGGTTCTGCTGTGGATTCTCGAATATTATAGGTTAGTTTTTTTTTATGAAGATACAAATTCATTGAACATAATCCAAGGATAACAAGGGAACAAAGAACTCAAGGGGAGAGCCTAGCCAAGTTCCCATACCACAAGATTTAGCATAGGAGGCTAGGCAATCAGCCACTGAACTACCTACACGAGGTACATAATAAATGACATCTAGAAAATTATGAGGAAATGAGCCAAATATTACCAAGAATGTGTAATTGGCTATTGGTCATTGAAGATTGTTTTTATAATAACAAATATGAAGATGATGACAAGATCAAGTTCAAGACCTCTCAAGAATAACTTTAGGACTTAAATCATTATGTATAGGTAAAATTGTTCACACTTAATCTCTAAACTTGTTTTGTCAAGAACCCAATTAGCACACATGGTTTCAAGGCTTTAAAATAGTTTTTGATTTCATAAGAAATAGCTTTTAAGTGTCTAAAAGCTTGTTGGATCTTTTAGAAACATTTGACAAGGTTTAAAAACTGTTTAAAATGATTTTCAAATGGGTTTGTTTGAATAGAAGGTTTCCTTATTCGAATAGCAAAAGTTACACTAAGGTAAAGAAGTATAAACTATAAAGATATATAAGGGTGTAACAATTATGGTTATTTTGATTGCTAGTGGTCACACTAGGGCTAAGAAGAGTCATAAAAAGGAGATAAGATATAAAAGCTTATTTGATAAGGGTCTCTTGAATGTTAATTAATTCAAATTTAAAATTCATAATAAAGATGAGGGAGATGAAGGGTTGACAGATATGCAGGAAATTTAAAAATAGTTAATGAAAATTTATTTTTATTTCATTGCCCTCAATTTATCTTTTTCACTTACACTGTGTTTGGATATATTTTCATTAATGGAACGGAACAGAACGAGTAAGGAATGACTAGAAAGGGAAGGGAAGAAATGAAACAAATTTATATTTCTTCTTTTTTGGAAGATTAATAAGGGAGCGAAATGGGACTCCATTATTTTATTTGGGAGTTAAGTCATAAAGGAACAAAATGGAATATAAAATGTTTATTTTTAAACTTATAAGCTTATTTCCCCCAATTCCACCCTAATTTTGCACTGTATTTGGATGATAAGGAATGAGAGGAATGCGAAGGGAATAAAGGGGAAGGGAATAATCTCCCTTCTTTAGGAGTTTAATAATAGATAGGAAGGGAAATGAAGTCAAGGGGAACCATTCCCCTTTTCTTCCCTTCAAATACTAAATGTTTGTTCCCCCTAAAATTAGGCCAGAATGAGGAGACATAAGTTAATAAGCTTAAAAATAAGTATTTTACATTCTATTTCGTTCCTTTATGATTTAACTCCCAAAAAAAATAATAGAGTTCCGTTTCGTTCCCTTATTAATTTTCCAAATAAAAAGAAAGGTAACTTTATTTCATTCCCTCCCTTCTTTTTCCAGTCATTCCCTACTTGTCTTATTTCATTCCATTAATGAAAAAACATCCAAACATAGTGTTGTGGAGAATAAAAATTTGGTATTTGAGGGAAAGAGAGGGGGAATAGTTCTCCTTGAGTTTATTTTTCTTCCTATCTATTATTAAACTCTTAAACAAGGGAGATTATTCTTCATTCCTACATTTCCCTCCCTTTCCCCTTCCTCTTCCCCTAATTCTCTGTCATCCAAACACATTGTTAAACATTAAGAAAGAAGATTTAATGGTAATCTTGTATGAAGGCGATAATGGAAGCTAACGCTTCTTTTCATTAGTTTAAGGTAAAAATTGATAGTACAAAAATGTCCTTATTTTGAGTGAAAAAATGGTTTCATAAAGAAAAGACACCTATATAGTTTTGAATGAGTTTCAGAGGATCCCCAGAGTAAAGCTGATGAGGGTGGTTTCTTCCGTAGCACGGTAGTAGTGATGGTGGTGCGAGGGGTGGGTACTTGCAATAGGTACTCCGACGCTCAAGTTAGAACATGCACAAGGTGGGTAGAGTATTTGGGGTTACATACATACATTTTCTATCTTGTGTAGTATTTATAAGAGTGTCATGATAGATAAAAATCATATTCAAATCTACATCAATGGATAGTAAAAGTTATTAATTAAGGTAAGAATCTACTCAAGTCATTATCTCTTGTAACTAACTCCTCTATTTATGAGAAATTCTATAAGAGATTTACTCATCATAATAGGTATATTGATTTATCTAAAAGTGCTCATTATTATTCAGGAGAGAAATGCTAGCAACACACTCTTTTGGACATTACTTTCAACACTTACTTTATTATTGGTCCAAAAGCAAGTATTGCTAGCATTCTTCCTCTAATAATCCTTTTAAGTGTATGAGATGGACTAATAGTAAAGCAAGTGTTGAAATGAGTATCTAAAAGAGTGTATTGCTAGCATTCCTCTATCTAGGATCCAACACGAATGGGTGAGATCGCTCCTGAACTGCTAACCCGGAACCCTGTCCAGAACAGTTGCCCCCAGCTTGGCGCTCAGATGTGATAGCTGGGTGTCAAGATATATGAGATTATCAAGACCAAATAGAACGAATGGGACAAAGGGATCCAAATCATGACATAAATGTCATCCATTCAATTATATATTATAGCTTGACCAATGCAATTCATAAACTCAACTTGAATACTCAAGGAGCAATCTAATCTTTAATATATATATCAAGTGTATAATTCCCTTTTATTCATCACATTCTATGAATACTTAATATACTTTAGTTCAAGTAAATATTATCCATAATCATTGATGAATGAAATACAATGCAATTCCAATATCAAGTTTATTAAATCAACTCTAGTTTTTAATTGCACATGTAATTCTATACAGTTTCAGCTTAACCACCATAATTAATCACAAGCATCGATAAGAATAAAATTTCAACTCAAATTCCTCCATTGAGTTCAAGATAAGCATTATTCCAAGAGGAAGAATCTAGCCAAATAGCAACATATAACTACATAATTAGGACCACAACAAAGCATAATTATGCAATTTCATGTTCAATCAATCAAACAAGCTCTAAACTCCCTTTTAAACAATCAAGAACTGAATTCACCATAAACACAAGGTTAGGAATTTATTTCAAAATCAACATACATGTAACATCACAACAATCTTCAAATAACTAAGATTATCATAAAAATCATCAAGGACAAGCCAAGAATGTCAAGAGCTCCATTTCGGCCAAACCACAATTTTAGTTATAAAATCAATATGTAATCCAAGTCATAGAGACAATTCATGATGGAGAACAAGATTTCAAACTCAACAAAAAAGAAAAATCAAACTCAAATAAACTCTTCACCCCTTTCAATTCATTTGCATCCCAACATGGAATTATTAACATAATCCACTCAACAACAACAAATAACACAAGGATATAATAGAATGAATGAAGAGCAGGCAAGCAAACACATAAAATCCTCTATTATTATCACAAGTCAGCCATGAGTTACACAAGTAATATGGCTAGAATTTTTGTTCGAAAACCATGGAATAAGATGAACAAATTAAAGACAAGTAGCCCCTACCTTACCTTCTTGTTTCTCAAGCTTTGGTTTCTTTCATTTTCCTTCTTTTTCTTCACATTTCCTCCTTCTTTTCCTCTCCTTTTGGCTTCCGTGCTCTTGCTCTATTTTGTCTCTTCCCTCTTTTATTTTGGACTAGAAAACGTAAAGTGAAAAGCCAAAAAGATAAAGGAAAGAAATCAAGAGTTGGTGGAATAAAAGCTATTTGTATTTGGATTTGGAATTATAAGAAGAGTATGAAAATTTGGAGCTCTGTGGCTGCATGAAAACAAGGGAGATAATGGGGGTGAAACATGAAAACATGAAGAGAAAGTAAGTGGGAAATGGTAGAAAAGTCTAAACAAAGTACTGGCCGTGGAAATGGAAAAGAAAGGATAAATATTTTATACTGGAACTTTTGTATTTGTTAAATACATTTTAATCTTTTAAAGTTAAGTTTTCAAGTTACCATAAGTCTTATAGAATATTTTAGGACTTAACTTAATCATCAGATCCATTTTTCCATAACTTTTCATATACTGTTATTCATCAGATAAGTTTCACTACTTTTCTCAAATTAAATCGAACCTGTAAAATAGGTAAATATGTTTGTCTTAATTTATTTTCCATACCAAAATATTCTCCATATTTTACTTATCATTTTCATGAAATTTTATAATTTTCTGAGCTGCTTAATGTACCAGCTATTTTTCTGTAGTATCCTTAAAAATACTAAACTTGCTTTGTTACTTCTCCAAAATTTTCTAAAACTCTTATCAATGGTTCTTAGTTAGGAAATAAAGTTTTCATATTTATTTCCATTATATTAACTGATTCTGTAAATACTTTAATTATTCTCTTGTACTTAGTGTTATAAATTTATGCTCAAACTAGCTCAGAAAATTACTTGAATTAATATATAATCTTTTATCAGTATTACTAAACTTTTATAACACTATTTAGGACTTATTAGGTCAGGAAGGGTGTTACAATTCTCTCCTCCTTTTAAAAATTTTGTCATCAAAATTTGATCACTTACTATAAGTAATTTCCAATAATTCCACAAGTTCCTATCATAATATGAAATACAAATTCATCTCCAACTCACCTTATTGACTTAAGGGAGTAAAACACCTTTTAATTCAAATTCTTAATTCATATTCTAACTCAACTTGAATAAACAAGGACAATGCCATTGGATTTCACTGATCACTTTTCAAAAATTCTCAACATGTGCACCATTCTCAAGAAGTTTACAATTCCAAACTTATTTGGTATTTAATCAGTTATTCAATAATTTTACATGTAAACACAATTCAATCATGTAAACTCTATATCCATGGTATCCACCGCTTTTCATACATTGTGATCCTTGATCTTTTATCCAGATACGCTTTCCTTTTCCTTGTTGTGCTGTAAATAGTAATACATTTCTTTTATATCTATCCTCAACTCTTGTCTTTCTATAATATTCTTATGGTGATCTTGAACTTCCAAACTCCCTAATTCTGCATCTATCTACTAAAGTTTGAAAGTCCCAGATCACCCAAATGTTTTGTCATTCTCTTTAGTACATTCAATTAAATCTCTTCATATCATATCCTAGGGAACTTCTTTTACTCATACTAGGAGTTCCACAATCTTTTGTCAAGTTTTAACAACCTAAAACTTTGTTTCCTCATGTCCATAATCCTTTATCCCTCTAGATAAGTTGAGTAAGACATCTAAATTCTATTTTTTTTAACTTGCCTATAATCGGTTATGGGGTCTTGGTAATCGGTTATGAAGCACCTAATGCACTTCACGCATTTCTATTTTTGCGTAATAGCTGGTTATGCAACCTTTGCTAATTGATTATTAAATCAAATGACTTTCTGCCACAAGACAATAACTGATTAGCCTCATATGCATAATTGGTTATTTGGCAAATATACTTGTTCTAAAGCTTCCAAATAATCAGTTATGCATTTCCATAACTGGTTATCTAAGCTATTACACACCAAACATGTTTCGCAGAATGTGTTCTGCATAAATCTTGGTTTCTAACCAAGTTCTACCCCTCAATATCAGTTCTTAGAGAGTGTCTAATCTCAATCAAGGCCTTTAGTCATGTTTTAAATTACTTACAACCTCTTAACTCCTTCAAGCCTGGATTAAAGAATCAATCTTCACCTAACCCATTTCTTAACTTATAACTTAAGCAAAATCTATGGGATTAAAACTAAAAATATCATTTTAGCTCAACCTTAATAATTTAAGTAAGCATATTCTCAAATTTACAAATATACAATTCAAATTCATAATTCCAATACTCAATGGTGCAATCAAAGCACATTCTCAAATGCACTATTCATACAATGCAAATTCTTAATTCACAAGATCAATTCCATTACAATCTAATTACTATAATACCTCTCAAGTATCCAATACCATTCAATACTACGTCAGTTCAATACATAACTCAAATACTTTCCTTAACAAAACACATTTAGCAGTGAGCATTATGCTCATTTCAAAACCAACATTTCCAATTAACCAAAGCTTTAATGCATAACAAACTCAAATTATGAAAATATCATAATAGTCTTCAACTTTGAGTTTTATTCACCTTTTTAAGTCATAATTCCATGTGCAAAGATGTCAAAAATTATAGTCACCCAAAGCAATATTCTATCATGAATTTCACACACCACACAAACCATAATTTTTATACATAAATACATAAATTTTTTGTCATTAATGGGTAGGCTTCTGCCACCAATATTCAATATCATTTTAGCCACGAGTTCATGCTTACATATAATAAGAATTCTGGTCACAAATAAGGCCTACATTGACGTGACCACTCAGCTTCAAGATTCAATTATTTTCTATTCAATACAACATCACAATTCAACAAAAGCATCAATAGAAATAAATATACAAATAAAAGAAATATAAATACTTTAAATCCCCATCATGGCCATAAGACCTAGGGCACAAAGCATCAATCAAATTAATAAAAATAACAATCTTACAATTTTTCCTTCAACAATTTCTCCTTCAACAATTCACTAAGCTTTGGTTATTGAAGCTCTTAGTCTGCCTTCCTTTTCCTCTTTATTTTATCTTTTAATCCATCCTTGAACCTTACATACTTCCAGTTCTCATTCGGATTATACTGAAAGCAAGAAGAGAACTTTAACAATTATTTAGACCTTGGCATGTATTATTCCATTATCTTTTTCCTCTGCTCAAATTTTAAAAATTTTGACTCTTTTGTTTCTTGCAAATTCCTTGGAAGTATTTATCCAAAAAAGGTCGTCCTAAATACTTCCCAAATTATTTGAATACCTATTGCTTCCTTTAATCTTTTAATAGCATTCCATCAATACTCAGTTTCTCTCTTTCAATATATAAGAGCAAACAACACCCTTTAATCATTTCTACATCTCATTACCACAAAAAAAATTTTTCCAACTCTTTTAACCATTCCTTCACTTTCAATGAATCATGCTTATGTGAAATGATGGAAGGTCAACTTTTTTGAATTTGGACAAATCATGGAAGTCTTGACTCCTCATCAAAACCACATTTGTTCATTGGTGTTCATTGCAGATTGACTCTCATTCTTCCAATATCCTGTTTGTCAAGGTTGCTTATTATCTTATCGCAACGACTATGTCTCTGAAGACTTCAGACATATCTGGTGTATTATCCCCATATCTATCACTAACAGGCACTCTACTACCTTGACTTCAGGTTCGCCTGGTCGATGCCATAGTTTTCTGCACACACAACACATTACAAATTAAGTTGATCAGACTCAATATCATGTAACAGTGCGATAGTTAACTATAAACATACAAACTCAAGGTCGTTATACAATTATACCTATGCATCTCATCATTAAGATAAGACAAATGCATAACAATCGTAGTTAGTCCATACCATGGCTCAACATGATGAATTGCTTTGATACCAAAAAATTGTAACGCCATAATACTAGTACTAATGACATGCCCATGATCATGCCTTAGTAATTAGCATTAGTGATGTCACTTTAAAACTAATAACAAGTTTATGAAAATAAATATAACTTATACGAAAATATGAGCCTGATATAGGTGTAATCATACACATATATCGAAAAGACCTTTACACAAAGCCATGCTTCATAATACAAAAATACATTATATGCCTCATTGGCACTACCTAATACAAATTCTAAACAATATTTTATGTAGCCATTACAACTAACTTGTCCTTCCTCGATTCCAATCTTATTTTCTTCTCGTTAATCCTTCAAGATTCTTGGAAATAATATGGAAATACAAACTTACAGGATGAGAATTCAAAGAATTCTCAGTAATTTTATGAAAACGTGACATCATAATATTTCCAACTGTTTCAGAAAAAACAGATCCTTTGTTTAAAAACTCAACATAAATATTAGAGGGGTGACAAATTGCCCAAACTCGTCCTCCCTCTTCCCGAAATAGAGGTCCAATTATTATCCTTTATAAAAAAAACATTTGCACAATCCAATAATTCATACAGTTTTACATTCAGTTCTTATTACAATCAAATCAAGTATTAACACTAGATATACATTATATGTATTCATCTTTTATACTAAAACATAAGATAATAATCCATGTCAAATATAATATTTTAACATAATCACAATGCCCTTTCGTTATCTTTCAATATTCTTTACAAATCATATACTTCATCATTTATTCATTTTTCACTATGTCTCCTTTTCAATAGTTTTTAAGTACCATAATTCACGGTGTATCATTCTTTTAGAATATTTCTCAAGATAGATATCAATCTTAGTCCTCATTAGTTTAATTCTAAAAACAAGACAATTGCTTATACAATTGTCATTTTATGCAATGCATTATGATGCGTGATTATACATAATGAATGCTCTAAAATATGCTTATGCAATGATTTTAAAAGATTTTGTTTTTTGAAAAATACATGTTACTTGCATATTTCCAAGGATCCCTTTCTTCTAGGACGACCAATGCAATTCATAAACTCAACTTGAATACTCAAGGAGCAATCTAATCTTTAATATATATATCAAGTGTATAATTCCCTTTTATTCGTCACATTCTATGAATACTCAATATACTTTAGTTCAAGTAAACATTATCCATAATCATTGATGAATCAAATACAATGCAACTCTAATATCAAGTTTATTAAATCAACTTCAATTTTTATTTGCACATGTAATTCCATACATTTTCAGCTTAACCATCACAATTAATCTCAAGCAACGACAAGAATAAAATTTCAACTCAAATTCCTCCTTTGAGTTCAAGACAAGCATGATTCCAAGAGAAAGAATCTAGCCAAATAGCAACATATAACTACATAATTAGGACCACAACAAAGCATAATTCCGCAATTTCATGTTCAATCAAGCTAAAAAGCTCTAAACTCCCTTAAACAATCAAGAACCGAATTCACCATAAACACAAGGTTAGGAATTTATTTCAAAATCAACATACATATAGCATCACAACAAGCTTCAAATAACTAAGATTATCATAAAAATCATCAAGGACAAGCCAAGAATGTCAAGAGCTCCATTTCGGCCAAACCATAATTTTAGTTATAAAATCAATATGTAATCCAAGTCATAGAGACAATCCATGATGGAGAATAAGATTTCAAAATAAAAAAAATCAAACTCAAATAAACCCTTCACCCTTTTTCAATTCATTTGCAGCCCAACATGGAATTATCAACGTAATCCACTCAATAACAACAAATAGCACAAGGATATGATAGAAGGAATGAAGAACAAGCAAGCAAACACATAAAATACTTTATTATTATCACAAGTCAGCCATGAGTTACACAATTAATATGGCTAGAATTTTTGTTTGAAAACCATGGAATAAGATAAACAAATTAAAGACAAGTAGCCCTTACCTTTCCTCCTTGTTTCTCAAGCTTTGGTTTCCTTCATTTTCCTTCTTTTTCTTCACATTTTCCCCTTCTTTTCCTCTCCTTTTGGTTGTCGTGCTCTTGCTCTATTTTGTCTCTGGCCTATTTTATTTTGGGCTGGAAAACGTGAAGTGAAAAACCAAAAAGATGAAGGAAAGAAATCAAGAGTAGGTGGAATAAAAGCTATTTGTATTTGGCTTTGGAATTATAAGAAGAAGATGGATGGCTGGAATTATAAGAAGACTCTTGGGCCGTGCGAACGGTGCATGTGCGGGGAAGCACGGCGTTTTCTAAGGCCGGGCACATTGACGTTTGATCCTCGTTCGAGGCTTTGGAAAGTTGGAGCTCACGGCGTGAAAATAGAGGAGAAAATGGGGGTGAAATGTGAAAAGATGAAGAGAAAATAAGTGGGAAATGGTAGAAAAGTCTAAACAAAGTACTAGACGTGGAAATGGAAAAGAAAAGATAAATATTTTATGCTGGAACTTCTGTATCTGTTAAATACATTTGAATATTCCAAAGTTGAGTTTTCAAGTTACCATAAGTCTTATAGAATATTTTATGACTCAACTTAGTCATTAGATCCATTTTTTCATAACTTTTCATGTACTGCTATTCATCAGATAAGCTTCACTATTCTCAAATTAAATCAAACCTGTAAAATAAGTAAATATGTTTGCCTTGAATTATTTTCCATATCAAAATATTCTCCTTATTTTACTTATCATTCTTATGAAACTTCATAATTTTCTAAGCTGCTTAACTGTACTGGCTATTTTTCAACAATATCCTTAAAAATACCAAACTTGCTCTATTGCTTCTCTAAAATTTTCTACAACCCTTATCAATGGTTCTTAGCTAGGAAATAAATTTTTCATATTTATTTCTATCATATTAACAGATTCTGCAGATACTTTAATTATTCTCTTGTACTCAGTATTATATATTTATGTTCAAACTAGCTCATAAAATTACCCAAATTAATAGATAATCTCTTTTCATTATTACTAAGCTTCTATAACACTATTTAGGACTTATTAGGTCAGGAAGGGTGTTACATTTTCCAGAAAGGGTGGGTTACCCTACGCGCTCAAGCAGGGCGCAAGGTATTTAAGTCGTATTAGGAGTCTTTCAAGAATTTCAGGAAAGACTTCTTCCGAATAGAGGTTGCTAAGGGGAAAACGCCTTTTTATATTACCCCAGAAGGCATACCATGGTTGTAGTTGTATTCGACACAAGTAGTGTGGGAGCGGAGTCAGGAAGAAATTAAAACTTTGTTGTTCACGTTAACTGAAGATGAGGCTAACTTCCTTAGTTTTTTAGTTGAGTGGGTCGAGAAAAATAGGTCATCTATTGTAAGGATGTTTTAAATGAGCCCTTAGATTCTTTAAGACAATTTTTAGGTATGCCTCTATCATTATGAGCACATTATATCTTAATGTTTTTATCTTGCATAAGATTTTCTAAGTGTGGTAACATTGTTTGTTTCTATTGCAGAGAGTATGAAGCCTCTTGATGGCTTTTAAGCTCTTACATGCAAAGAAAAAATAGGGCATCGGGCTTTGCAGCTCGCCAGCACTCCCAGCCCCTCAACCTCAATCCCAAGCTGCAACACAGTAGGCGGATTCTAGATCTCCTGCTCAAACGCTCAAGCCATGCAAAAGGAAGGGAGGCAACCAATGGGAGCCAAAAGGAAAAAGGTTGATGACCTTACGGGGCTTCTATCAACCTCACCATCGGCTAGGAGGTTAAGATCTCGGATGGCACCCCTCTTCAATTTCCTTCCAGATCCATTCGGGGTAGAGGGTCAATCCGGGGTAGATCATCAACAACACCCTTCTTACTTAAGTTGATCAAGATGTCTTGATTGAGTAGGACTTGATTGAAATCATTTGGGATGCTCAGGTCCAAGTTCTATGGAATTCCTCAGTGCTCTGGTTTTTAGAGTCCACTTTCTAGTCTGTTCATCAAACTTGCAAATTAGAAAAGGAGTTGGAACCTTCCTAGGTGAGAAGAAGCAGCTGGAGATGACGGTGGCTCAGAAGGATAGACAACTGACCCAGGTGAATAAGGAGCTCGGTCTTCGGAAGGCCAAAATAATTAGGCTCTAGAAAAAAATTGAAAAAGGCGAAGCTCGGGAGAAGACCTTGAAGAACCAAATCTCCTCCAATGAGACCAACCTAACTGCCCTCTGGAACGAGAATGAAATCCTCAGGCAATCAGAGGCAAACCTGAAGAATGTGTGATCTACCTCGAAGACCAATGGGCTGCCTCCATGGATGAATCTTTTACCAAAACGCTCACCAAACTTTGTTTGCTGAACTTGGGTATCATTATCAATGGTATTAGACCTTAGAAGGTGATCAGAGATGGCCTTATAGTGGATGTCATCACTGAAGCCGCCCCTATGAACTAGGTGTCTCTTCCGGATGATGGTAAGGAAGAAGGCGAGGATAATGAGGAATCTGGCCAAGAGGAGGAGGTCACGGTAGAAGATATCAACGACAAGGAGCCTAACCTAGATGCCAGATCTCATTCTGATTATTGTTCTACCCCCTGTAGTAATTGGCTATTGCCCATTGAAAAGTTGTTTTGATGATAACAAAGTTAAGCCAAAGACCAAGTCTAAAGGAAGCTTAAATGGTATAATTTATAAGACTTAGGGTCTTTATGTGAGAAGCTTTCTAGATATCTCAAATATGATTTTAATTCTTTACAAATGGTTCTTATATGTTAAAATGCCCAAGAAGCATGTTTTGAAAAGCTAATCATGGTGGTAGTTCAAAACTATGAAAAATAGTCAAATTTGAGTTTTGAAAAGTTGACCTTTAGTTACTATTTTGATCATAACTTTCAAAATATTTTGAGTTTTATTTTAAACTTATTTCATTTGAAAATAGGCTCAAAGAGCTTTCCAATGAGTAGTCATTTGCTTTAAACGAATGAGAAATGAAGAGGTTATGACCATTTAAAGTCAATTTTCGAAACTAGAGTGACTTATTCAAATAAAGAGATTGTTATTCGAATAAAAACATTTCAGAACGTGTGTTTTAAAGATTTATTAGAATAACCAAAGGGTTATTCAAATAACAAGTTCCAGAAAACACTTCCTGATGTGTTATAAGTGGATTTATTCAAATAAGACTTTGTTTATTCGAATAAACATGACCCACAATCATGCAACGACTATTTTTAGAGGCTTTAATGCTGAAATAAATAATAGCCAACAACACTTTTTCTTAGAACAATATAAATACATGGTTTTGGGTCATCTTTTAAAAAGAAAAAAACATTGAAAAACATATTTCTCAAGGGTTTAATCCGAGTTTCATCTTATTCTTTTTTGTGTTATATTTTTATCAATTATTTGAGATATCTTTGAGAGCTTCACAAGACTTCAATTTGTATTATCTATTCTTGTGAGAGTTTTTCATTCTTCTACACTTTGATTCTCTGTAAAGATGGTGAGGTATCCCTCAAGGAATTGTAAAAAAGGTGAGACATCCCTCAAGGAATTGCAAGGGTGAGGTATCCCTGTTTGTTGAGGGTCAAGCACAAAGGGTGAGACATCCCAAGGTGTGAAGAGTGCTCTAGTTTATAAAGGTTTCAAGTACTTATTCAAGCGTGAAGTGATAGTGAAAAATCTCAAGTGGTTTATTTGAGGACTGGATGTAGGCTACACGTGGTTGGTTGCTGAATCAGGATAAATATTGTGTTTGTTTCTCTCAATTCTATCTCTTTTACATTTGT
Organism: Ormosia emarginata; assembly: GCA_029884605.1. Taxonomy (NCBI): domain Eukaryota; kingdom Viridiplantae; phylum Streptophyta; class Magnoliopsida; order Fabales; family Fabaceae; genus Ormosia; species Ormosia emarginata. The sequence continues at coordinate 2,619,831 of JAQQTP010000056.1, read as the reverse complement.
GCTTTAATTATATTTGCTTAATTTATCCCTTAACCCAAGTTGTATTTGAGTAATCTATAATAGTTGTATCTTTGTTAGACTTATTTTGCTGCATGTGTTGATTAAAAATATCAAAATTCATAATTTCTCAAAGTTGCTTTGAAAATTTGTAATCACCCAATTCACCCCCTTTTGGGTGATGGTTGCCATGAATAACAAGTGGCATCAGAGCTTCGTGCTCTATTGAAAGCTTAACTACTTAGAGTTAAAGATCCTCCTTGTTTGTTAGCAACCATTGAAAGCTTTTCAAAATAGAAGGTTTTGAAATTGATAAACCATCATTCTTTGATGGTGTGCATTTTGCTTATTGGAAAGCTAAAATGGAATTTTATATGCAATTTATTGATCTTGATTTGTGGGATATTGTGCTTAATGGATTTACTTACAAATCAAAATAAACTTGGAATGCTTATGATAAGAAATGTTTTTCCTTGAACATTAGAGCAACGTAAATATTGAGAAGTAGTTTGAATGATGATGCTTATGCTAGAATTAAGAATTGCTCTACTGCCAAAGTGATTTTGGACACCCTTGATGCTCTTTATATTGCTAATAATGATTTTGTGTATAAAGTTGTATATAGAAAGCAAGAAGAACAAAAGTCATTGAAGGAAGCTTGTCATGAAAAATATCATCAAAAAGATGTTCAAATTATTGAAGGGAGCCAAATGCCTCTTGGTGATGATGGTGCTTAATTTGAAGAAGAGGCAAAGAAAAACAAAATTAAGAAAGAAGATGTTTTGAATCCTCGATGGACAACAATAAGGAAGATGGTGATTCTCTTAAAGAGCCAAGTATGGTAAAAATTGAAACTACTTCCTATATGGCTAAAAAGGACTTTGAGGTAAATAGTGCTAAACTAAATTATAGTCCTTCCTATTATGAGCTACAATGTACATATGATGAATTGTATGATGGTTTGTTGAATTTAAAAAAGAAAAAAATTATCTTGTTTCGAAAACATTTCCTCCATTGAAAATAAAATTGAGACTTTAAAAAATGAATATGCTTTTCTTGATGAGGAAATGCCTTTGAAATGTGAAACCTCAACTTCTTATGAAAAGTGCATTGTTTTAGAAAATCAAGTTGAGGACTTATATTCCAAATTTTCCAAAGCTAATGATTCTAATTGCTTGCATTTCATGCTTGTTAATGAGAATAAAATTAATGTTATTTCACATAAAAATTCAAGCAAGGCTTATGACAAAAATAATATAGAATATAATAACACTAAAAGGCTTAAGTTTTCCAAAGATGATCTTCAAAGGATCAAGCCATCATTAAATTCAATTGTTTGTAATTTTTGTGGCCATATAGGGCATATTTCTCATTCATGCAATTATAAAAGAAATCCTTATATGAGAAATAGTATGGTATGGGTTCCTAAAGATCTTAAAGGCCCTAGTACTAACATTCAAGGACCCAAGATGAAGTGGGTACCAAAATGTCCTCCTAGTGTTTCAATTATGCATAAATTTTCTCAAAAGGATGGACTAATTGATCAAAGGAAAGAGAAGTCATCAAGGAGAATGCTTCCAAAACCCAATGGTAGACATCTTGGTCATGAAGGCAAGGATCCTTCAACTGAAACTTCTCACATGCATAATGTGGAACTTACAAAGTTCAAAACACTAAAAGAGAAGCAATGGATAAGGAAAAGAGTTTTCTTGATTACCAAGGTCAAGGTATCAAAAGTTTTTGCCTCTTATGCACATTTACTTTAAAAGACAATACATATGAGGTATATTCCTCGTAGGCCTTAGGTGATGATAGAATCATGTGTACTTGGTAAAATTTGAATATTATGTTTACCAAATGATTATGTTCATTCTTATTATACCATAGCTCATTAATTTATTATAAATCTTGGTACATAAGGTTCTACAATGCCTAGGAATGCTTCCTATGTTTTGAATTAACTATATATCATGAAAAGTAAGCATGTTATTGGCTATATGCTTAATGATAATTAATTATTTAATTTGTTGTGCTCAATTTAAATACTATGGACAAATTAATCTTTATGAGAGCATAATGGATTAATTGTCAAAAACTAACACACAAGGACTCAAGAAAATTTGGGTAGCAAAAGCTAAAAATTGAAGTGTGTTGTAAGTGTACTTGAAGGCCAAGAACTGACTTTGGCATCTTAAAAATGGCTACTCCAAGCACAAAGACCAAAAATACTCCAAGCTCTCTTCCTTCTCTCCATGAAGCTTGGACTTACAATCTTTGGATAAGTGGAGACTTGTGTTATGATTTTCTAGTCTTATATCTTGAAAATATCTTTACATGTCTTAAAAATGCTAGATAAGTATACTCCTTGTTTGAAATGACATGTTTGATGATAATATCCTTGAGCTTGAGTTTTTTGTTCAGTCATGACTCAAAATGAGTGTTTATGTTAGATGATTTTTATCTTGTTTTATCCCTTTTTAACATAATCCTTGGTTGATTCAAAATGCATATGTAAGAATTAAGAATTTGGTTTGATTGTTATGAATGCATATTAAAATGTGTGATTAATTGATCTTTAACCAGTTTTAATCTTTGACTTATTGGCTTTAACCTGCTGATGTTATTTATGATGTTTTATTCGAATAACACATCTCCTATTCGAATAACAACTTACATAAGTCTCTTGAATATGTTCTTTGTTTGTTTTATTCGAATAAGAGAAAACCTTATTTAAATAATGCTCGGCAGAAGTGTTCTTTTATTGTTCTTAAGTGTTTTTATTCGAATAAGTGATATGCTCGGCTGATGTTGCCTAGCCATTTTTGTTTCACGCAACCTTCATCCACCAACCACCATCATAATATCCATCTTCACTTCACCACCATCACCACCATAACAATCATCACCCCTTTAACACCATCATCATCACCAAGCTCACAACCACAATCCTTCTGCCATTACAATCAACACCAAAGATCATCACCATCTCTAACCCACTATAACAAACACCCACTATTTAACCCATAACAACAAACCCCAAAAATTCTAACCACTCACCCCTTTAAACCAAACAAAGTCCCTTGCAAATCCAAAGTTCTATTCCAACTCAAAAACAAAACCAAACTCGAACGTGTTCTGTCGCCGCAAACCGTCCATGCAACCACTCATCGGTTAGTCGACGTCGTATCCTTCCGTGCCCAACCACGCAACACCGTGACGCCCAGTCGTCGAACCACGACCCGCGAACCTCAACCACCAAGCCTGCCTAAACCGAGCCCATACAACCGAGTTCACGTAACCCATCTCCTCACTGTAGTCGCCCAATCGAGCCAGTCACCACCGTTCTAACGCGCCGCCACATCTTCCACCCACATCGGCGTTGTTGAGACAGAGAAAGCGAGCCAGATCAGATCCATTGCTCTTCACCGGTGCTGCACTGGTCAAATTTGAACTGACCTACAAACCGTGTGCATCGACAGCTGTTTTGCCATCAAACTAGGTCACCACCCCAGATTCAAGTCGTACCGTGCTCCGCCTCCCACGTCGCACTGGCCAGATCTGCAAACCTAGTCGTTCAGTCGACCTAGAGCCAGCTCTTTACGGCACTGCGACTCGGATCTGCACCGGCTGATCGCATTAGCTCGACGTCCAGCCGTACCAGACTCGGCCGAACAGCCACCAAATGTCGGCCTTCTTTTTCCTTATTTGTAACCATTTCAAAAAACCCTCTATTTTTCTTTTGATTTCATAAGATTCTGATTTTTTTTTTAATTCTGATTTTTGTTTTGGTAGGAAGAAAAAATACAAAATTAAAAATAAAAAAAATAAAAAAAATAAGTAAATATTTTCAAAGTTTAAAATAAACAACCCATAATAATTTTTTATAAAGAATTACATGACTTTGAGATCCTCATTGCACTTGAGGATATGTAGGAGCAGGATTCCTATTCCGTCAAGCAAAAAATTAATTTTTCATAATTTATTTGTCTGTTTTGTTTATTTTTTTACAAAAGTGGTAAAATAAATATTTTTAAGAGTTATCAAGAATTTTCACAATTAACTTAAGGTACCATCTCAGGACGAGTGTATTAGGTGTGCTGTGGGATTAAGTTTTCATCCTTCCTTATACATTACCGACTCCTGAATTCAATCTGGTTTCAAAGACTATTTTTCTTGGGTTTTCCAATTTTTCTTAAATAAAAAATAAAATTTCTGGCGACTCCTAAATTTTTTTTATTTTAAGTTGCTAATCTGCGGCGATCACGGTCGCGACAGATGGCGACTCCACTGGGGACACTTGGAGAGTCAAACCTGTTGTTGTTAGTTGTGCAAATTATTAATAATCTCTATTTATTTATTTTACCTTTTTTTTCCTTCTTTGTTTGTAAATAGATTTTATCTATTGCTTTTATGTAAATATCTGATAGCATTATCCTGTGTTTATTTTGACATGGTTTATTTGTATATATTTTTAATATTTTGTGCTTAATTATTCAAATGCTAGGGTAGATGATTACTGGCTGATTGTTGTATATATGTTTTTGCAGGTTGGGAGTAGTTTTATCTTTTAAATTTTTGTATAGGTTTGTATGCTCTTTCACACACATCATTATCACTTACCTTACACACTTTTTGGGCTCTATACTTGAGGGTGACACCTTTTTTTGGAGAAGGACCATCATACCAAAACACGAAATGAAAAACAAAATATAACGAAGACTCGGTTCATTTAAATATAGATAATAGCCTGTTCATTTGTAAGCGTATAATAATTTAGCGAATTCTTTTTTTTTCTTGATAAGAAAATGATAAAACATAAGTACAATAGAAATTAACATGATGAGTAAACCATATATTCATACATCATATATATGTATATCATACATGTTTAAATACATCATTAGTTATACAAAAGAAGCAGAAGCTTTACATGCCCTAAAGGAATATACATTTACAGCCCACCAAAAGACAAAAACATCAGGCCCCCAAAGCGATATACAGCCACCCACCCAAAAAGGCTAATAAAAAGAGACATGCCTCCATGAATCAACTAGGAAAGAGCCTCAGATGGGTCCTCCTCAGGATCTTCCTCAGAAGAGGAAATCCGTATAAGAGCGGCTGACTCGCGAGCAGTAGCTCGTGTAGTGGAGAGAAACGAATCTGAACCCTCGCATGGGGTGTACACACACTCACCCCATACCTCTCGCATAGGCATGTAGAACTCTAACCAAGCATTAAAATCAAAAGAAAACACAGGGGGATCATAACGACCCCATGCTAGAGACACGGTCACATCTCCAACATAGACAAAATGCTCGGTATCGAAATCCACATGTTAGCTATCACCACCTCCATGGAACCTTAACCTGGCATACCCCAAAAAGCCTCGTCGGGATGCCATCGCAGAACAAGAGACTAATTGGACCAAAATCTAGGAAACTCAAGCTCGTCCACGCCTTGGTCTTTATGGAACATAAATATATATACAAACAGAGTCACAAAATACAGAGGTGAGATACCCAACATCATTACTAGTTATGGCAGTAAAGAAGCATAAATGGCGCATAATGCCAAACAGTGCAGATAAACAGTAAACATCATCAAGAATCAAGTAATAAATAATTTAATATTTCAGGCAGCCATAGCATCACAAAAGGAACAGTTTCATAACCATGTAAATGTAAGACAGATAAATATGATGATTGACCATGTACATGCACAAAGTACCAAAACCCTATTCTATGGAGATAAAATACAACGTCAGAGAGAATGATCAAGGAGACATATCTGTATATCATTGGCCTCAAATTAAGTGCTTCAATCTCAACAAAATTGTGCAACATGGCTCATGTAAGACATTCTTTACAAGATCGCGATATAGGACAATGTCTCGGTCGCATCGGTCTATCTTATGACACAGAGGACTACCAACTGCCCATTGTGAGATACCCACACCCAGACGCCCCCAAGGTCAACAAGTGACCTACACTAGTCTATTTGTACCCACACTAAGGTGTAATTCAATCTCCTAGGCATAAAGCCGTACAACAGAATCCACTGGACTTTCACAGTGCATGATGACTCAATGCATAGTCATGTATATTTAACAATGATATACTTTTCCATAACGTGCCACAATTTTGCCAAGTTAAACATCAACAGATTCTTGGTTCTACTCATGGACCCACAACTACACATTATCAAGTTCTCATATGTGACAATGCACCTTTAAGGTTTATTATGGAATTTCACTTTAATTCAATGTTCTTATGAAATCTTTCTCTAGATGAATTCTCTTGCATTTTACCTAATCTTTATTACTCAAATTAAATAAGTTCTTCACTCAGTTTTTAAACCAAATTCACTTAGGGAAATTTTAACTTAAATTATCTAACATCTCACTTTCACTCAAATAAAATTATATTCTTTGTTCTTTCCATCTTGTGAACTCTTAATTAACCTCTAATTGACTAATTAGTTAAGTTTCCATTTTAACACAACATTTTGTCCATGTTATCCCTAAAAGGCCGTGAGTCTCAAGAGACTAGGGGTTCCACAATTTATTTCTCATCTCACCAATTACCCATCATCAAGGATCTTAATTCCCAATTATTACACAAGCTTTCATTTTGAACTCATTTTAGGGCGATTTGGCCGTGAACCTCCAAACAAGAGGGCAAGAGCTTTTGCTTTCTATCCATAATCTCCAATGTATCAAGAACAATCCAAAGTCATTAAAATATACAAATATAACCAAGGATTTCATATAATATTATGAATCAATACAAAACCATACATCAAAGAGAGTATACCTAACATGGGTTTCTCACAACCAACACATAAACAAACTCCTCACTGCCAAGAGAGGTTGAAGTGGATGATCTCCCTCTTACCAAGAGAAATAACAAGAAAAGTAAGCTCTTTTTTGTTCTTGAATTTCATCCTCCACCAACACAAAGACCCTAGGATATCCAAACTCACAAAATAAAAAATCAAAGCTTGAAAAAGGAATCCTTGATCACCAAAGTGACCATGGATCACGAAAATGAGAAGGAAAAATGGAAAAATTATGAACTTTACCTTAAAGTCTCAAACTTTAGAGCTTGAATAGAAGAAAATGAAAATGGTAGATTCAAGAGATAGTCACAAAAGAGAAAGTGTTCTAGGTGATGAAAAGATGTAGGAAATGAGGTTGGTTGAGTGAAAAAGCTTGGATGGCCAAACATGGTGTCTAGGCCGTGGAGTTGATGAGAAAATAAAGAAGAAAGTTAAGTTCTTTGTAGGTGATTTCAACAAGAATGAAAGTCTTCAAAGGAAGGAGTGGATCTAAGCAAGATGGTTGCTTGAAATCAAGCATCCATGGTGATAAAATGGTGTGGGCTGTTGTGGGGGAGAGGAGAGAAAAGAGAAAAGAAGGGTTTGAGAGAAAAGAGAAAAGAAGGGTTTGAGAGAAAAGTGAGAGAAGAGAGAAAATGGAGAGAGAAAGTGATAGAAAAGTGTTTGATGAATTTTGAAATGAGAAAGGATGGATGACATAAGGGAAAATGTGACAATTTTTTCACTTTTCCCTCCCTCATTGTCATGGACTCATGGGGAAAAGAGGAGGGAAAATCCTTCTAGAAGCTTGGTAAATTTGGCTTCTCTAACAAGCTAAAAAGCAAAGCTTCTTCAAGAAGTTTTCTCTTCACCTTTTTGCAAAGTCAAAGTGATGTGACATAAAGTAGATATTCTATAAAAGATGATAAACATTTTACTTTAAATTATCATCCAATGAATAAATATTACAGATAACAAAATTAGTATTTATTGTCTAACGAATAATAAAATGCACTACGATTTGTATTGATCAGATAAAATATTGAAAAACACAAACTTCAGAAATTATGCCTAACCTCGGGTTTAGTAAGATCCCCCATCAATGTTTCCACAGTTCAAGGTTTTCTAGCCTCAGGAAAAATATTTCATTTTTTAGGCTCTGCTCAGTGCACACTAATATTATAAAATAATCAACGTTTCTGAAAAAATCCACAAAAATTCACAAAAATCACTAATATTATAAAATGACTATTTATCATGAAACAAATAATTTTTGAGGTGTTACACTGAGTTTGTGCAAACCCAAAGAATAGGAGAGGTCTTGACTTTTGTTATTGGGGGACTTTATGCCTACTTGACATTTGTTGAGACACCACCCAGATTGTTACCGGTATCATGGACTAGTCATATTGAGAAGATTTATCCATACTTGTGATTAATTCATGAATTGAGTCCTTGTCTTTCGAGATAGGGACAATCTGGGGACCATGACTTTTTAGAAGTTTAGATCTGTCTTGAAAAACCTTGCACTGATAAATTGAACATAAGTACTGCCAAAATTAGAGTCATGACCTTAAAGAAATCTAACCCTTAGGTTCCACCTGATTAGGGCACAAAGGGAGTATACTTCTTCTTTTTCCTTCCATTCCTCATGTCACTCATTTTTGCATTTAAAAAAAAAATAAAAAAAATACATATACATCATCTTGTATTTTCATGGCATCCCTAGCATTAAAAAAAATACATCATTAAAAAATACATCCCTAGCACTTTTTTTTAAAAAAAATATATCATCTTGCATTTTCATGGTATTCCTAGCATTCTTAAAAAAAATTAAAAATTAAAAATAAATCATGCATTTTCATGGCATCCTTAGCATTTTTTTAAAATAAAAAAATATTTTCAAAGTTTATTCATTTCATCTTATACATCTCATGCATCTCATTCATTTTATCTCATTCTTTGTTTATTGTATTGTGTTTTACTAATTCAAACTTGTTTAGGAACCATTTTGCGGCCTAAGAAGGAAGAGACCAATCAAACCTGAGTTCACAATACCATATCTCGGACTAGAATGACTGCTAGTAATCCCAATGCAGGGAGAAACTTGAGCTAGGAAATTGATGAAATGTCAGGGCAGATGAATGAGATGTCTAAGACCCAAGCAAGGTTGGAAGCAATATTGCATGATGTGAGGAAGTCTCTCCACTTAATCAGTAAAAATAAGAGTGCAAATGGGATTGAAGCATATGTAAGTGTGTCATCGATAACCACCCCGACTTTCTCGATTGTAACCTTAGGCATTACTGTGGGGATCCATGAGCAACCACATCAAATGACATCGATAGTCATGCCTATCAAGAAGGGGTATCATGCTTTGGAAGGTGTTGATAATGAAATTCCTGGTTATACTAGCCTTACCTTGGAACAATCTCATATGTCCATTCTGGGCCAAGCAACAATGCTTCACTCTGGGAATAGTCAAGTTATAACCGAGAAAGACAAGATGAATGAAGAATGGATGGAGAAAATAAAGGAACAGATAAAGGCAATTAAGGGGCCTAGTGCTTATGGACTTATCAGAATAGAAGAACTATGTCCTACCACATATGTCGTGATCCCTACAGACTTCAAGATTCCTGATTTTGCCAAGTATGATGTGAGTGGCAACCCTCGGTTTCATTTGATCAATTATGAAACCAAGATGACTGTTTGGTCTAAGGATGATAAGTTCCTTATTAACTTTTTCCACGAGAGTCTTACAGGTCCCGCTTTAAAATGGTATCTTCAATTAGACTACTCTAACATTTCTCATTAGACGAAATTAGTTGATCTATTCATGGATCAATACAAGTTCAATTTTGATGCAGCTCTTACCTGGGAGTAATTGGGCTCAATGCAAAAAGGAAATGAGGAATCTTTCAAACAATATGCACAAAGGTGGAAAGCCTTGGCGGCTCAAGTTCAACCCTCTTTAACACCGCCTAAGATGTGTTCATATTTCTTGGGAACCCTTGGAAATTCTTTTATCGGGACAATGACCAGAGCAGTCTATAAAGATTTTGCTAACTTGATCACTGTAGAAGAAAGGATTGAGATTTCAGCCAAAGTTGGGAAGTTGACAGTGAGCAATACAGAGGATACTGCTCCCAAGAAAAGATTCCAGCTGAAAAAGAAAGAAGCTAAAGTGAATTATGTCTAGCACTAACAGACCTTCTGACCTCGGTATTCACCACCATACCTAAGTCATCAACCACCATATAACCCTAACCTTCACTTTCCATACCAAACACTTACATCTCTTTATTAGCCTTCCCACCAAATCGTGCCAACCATAAACATCATCCCAACTCCATAATTCTAAATCAACAATGTTCCCATATCACAATTATATGTATCCATACATAACATAAACATCATCCCAACTCCATAATTCTAAATCAACAATGTTCCCATATCACAATTATATGTACCAACTCACCTAACTTATACCTGATATCCACCTTTACCTCTGTAAAATTATCCAAGCCATCCACAACCTCAACCAAATTTCCAAAATCAAGGTTGCTTCCGTCCTCAAAACCTACCTCCTTTCCCAAGATTATCCATTTCAAATGCAGACTTATTCCAAAGGTTGTTTGATGCTCACCTCATCTTGGGAAATCTTGTGCGTCCCTTAGAACCATCATTCCCAATGTGGTATAACCCGAGTTTAACTTGCAAATACCACATGGATGTCCTAGGGCACTCAATTGAAGATTGTGAATCTTTCAAGATTGCAGTAAGGAAGCTAATTGCTTATGGGAAGCTGGACATTCAAGAAGTGGCTGGACCTAGTGCTGTCGACAACCTAATTTCTAATCATGTGATAAATGCTTTGGAGATGGAAGGATCACCCATAAGAAAGGTCATGAGCTTGCGTATGACAATGGTTGAAATATTCGACGGGTTGAAGAAAGCAAGTTATAGTATCATTGCATTAGCTACAACGATGAAAGAAAAGGAAAGGTAGGATGAAAGTCAAGTTGTGCTTATCATTATGGAGGAATAGGATATGATATCGAGAACTTTCAGGACTTTAAGGTTCGAATCTAAATATTACTCGCTTCAGGGGTAATATAAGCTAGACAAGAGGTAGCTTCCTCTGAAGAGGTTGATGTAGGGTTGGAGGAAAGAATGAGGAGTATAATTCTGGGAAAAGAAAGTGATGCAACACATTCCTCACCTGCGGGAAACATTTCCAGCACCAGTCGAGATAATCATATCTGAAGAAGTCATCCACCCTCCAATAACTCGAAACCTCTGAACAATTGGAGATTTAAGGCGTTAATTGAAGTGATTGTCATAAAATAATTAGTTATGTTGAACTTATGTTAACTTTCTTGAAGCATTAATGTAATGAATTTACATGTATACCTTGTTTCCTTTCATTTCCATCATATTGTCTTTTGACATATATTCTATTTCGTTTCTTCAAAGTGTCTTCTTTGTATTTGGACCCCGTTGGACTCTAATTCTTAAGAATTCTCAGTTTGGTATATGTCAATAAAGTCTGCGTGTGCAAGTGTCTTTTGTAAAAAAAAAACAACAAAAAAAACAACAAAATGGAAAAAAAAGAGAAAAATGAATCAAAAAGAGAAAAAAGGGAGCAAAGAAGTAACTACTTAGTGTGCACTATCTTTTGTCTCGAAATTAAAATATTGAAAATAAGCAATCATATCATGATTTGAAAAAAAAGATTGGCCATCTTTCTCTATTTGTTACAAATTTCATCATCTTTATTATCCTTTATTACCCTTTTTGAGTTTAAAAAGATATTTTTTTTTCAAAGAACCTTGGACAATGATCACCTCTACACTAGGGGTTAACATAAAGTAAAAAAAGGTGATTTCTAAAAAAAAAAAGGAAGAAGAAGAAGAAAAGCAAAAAAGAAAATGAAAGGAAAAGAAGAATAAGAGAGCAAAGGCAAATGATGAAAAAAAATCAATGCTTTTAATAATGCCAAAGGCAATTGATAAAACTTGCTAAAGATCTTTAGTCTCATCCAACCCTTAAAAAATTATTTGAGTCTTATATCTTTCCTTTTATAACCCTTAACCTTAGTCACATTACAAGCCTTAAAATGTTCATTCTGATCAATAAAGGGTTATTGTCATTTTCGTTAATTTTAATTTTGAGACAAAACGTTCGACTTTTATGAGTTTTCAATTCCTTGCTCCTAAAAAAAACAAGAAGAAGAAGAATGAGGTACTTACTAGTCTTACACTGGGACAAATCTTCTAGTCAATAGAGCGAGTTTTTGCCCTATTCAATTCAGTCATACACTAGGGCAAATCTTTTGGCCACTAGGGCGAGTTTCGACCCTATTCAATTCAGCCCTATACTAGGACAAATTTCTCTTTGGTTTAATTTGACCAATATTGGGCAAATCTTTTAGTTTAATTTGGCCTTACACTAGGACAAGTTTATACCCTGTTCGATTCGGCTCTAAACTGAGACAATTTTTCTTTTCCTTGGTTCAATTTGACCTACACTAGGGCAAATCTTTCAGTCACTAAGGCAAGTCTTGGCTTTATTCAATTCAGTTATAGATTGGGATAAATTTTTCTTTGCTTCAATTTGGGTTAATGTAGATACTCACTAGGACAAGTTTATACCCTATCGAGAACTTCGATTCTAAATATTGCTCTAAATATAAGAGACAATTTTTCTTTTCCTTGGTTCAATTTGACCTACATATCTAGGGTCAAATCTTTCGAGATTTACTAATTGAAGGATTGTAAGTCTTGGCTTTATTCAATTCATTATAGTTTCCTTTCATTTCCATCATATTGGATAAATTTTTCTTTAGTTCAATTTGGCTTAATGTAGATACTCAACAGAAGGAAATCATTGGTCATAATGTTTAGTAGGCAACTAAATATCATTCTCATGAAGATTAAACCAATTTATATCGGATCAACACTTCTTTGAATCTCATACCATCGTTTATGTCTTTTTTTGAGTCTTATATCTTTCCTTTTATAACCCTTAACCTTAGTCACATTACAAGCTTTTTTTTAAGTTTGAAAAAATGATTTCTAAAAAAAAATCATCTTTATTATCCTTTATTACCCTTTTTGAGTTTAAAAAGATAAGAACATAAAGTAAAAAAAGCAAAAAAAAAAATGTAGTCAAACTTCCAAGATCAATCTGAAAGTTGTTCACTTAGTAAATTTCTTTTCTGTTGTCTTTTAAATTCATGTTTGTTTGTTATGTAATGCTTCAAGTAAGGTGAACATGAGTACAACACTATGACTTGACCATCTAATGGCAATCTTCGGTCACTAGGGCGAGATGATTCAATTCAAATCTTTTAGATAAAAAAAACCGAGTTCCAATTAAAGTAGGCAACTAAATATCATTCTCATGAAGATTAAACCAATTTATATCGGATCAACACCTCTTTGAATCTCATACCATCGTTTATGTCTTTTTCCTTTTTATGTAGTCAAACTTCCAAGATCAATCTGATATAAATTTCTTTTACATTGTCTTTTAAATTCATGGGTACCCAAGCAAAAAAAAATGATATAAGGGGTAGATTCAATTAGACTAAAAACAGGAAAAGGTGGTTTAAGCAAAAGTTAGGGTAAATAAATTGGCATGACTTAAACTAGGGCAATTTTTTTGGTAACTTTGTTTGCATTCAATTGGCTATACTGGGACAAAAGTTTTGAAGGACTAAGGAGAAGATATGTTGAAGGAAGTAGCAATAGAGACAGCAGTTGAGTTATCAAGCAATTGGATGAGGGGCGAAGTTAAATACTAGGGCATTTTCTCGCAAGGACTTAGTAGCTCCAAGTAAGGGTTCACAACAAGAGATGATCCTCTCATTTCTCAAAAGGAGAGTTAAGAGTGGAAAACAGGAAAGAGAAAGAAGAAGAAGAATGAGAGAAAGGATAGGTAAGTAGGATCGAGGTTATCAAGTCCAATGGGCAAAAACACGTAAACAAAGGTTTGATTGGTCAAAGCTTTCTAAAGTTGTCGCTGGTTCAAATGATTTTTAAGAGAAAAAAAAAAAGAAAAAACAGAAAACAAAAGAAAAAAAAAAAGGAAAAAGGAAAAAAAAAAAAAAAGGAAAAAAGGAAAAAGAAAAAGATCTTAAGTCCATGTTTTACTAGCACAAATGATTTCATGTCATTTTGAGCGCATCGTCTCCATGCATCATTAAGCGTATCCGCTCTATACATTTTGAGCAGATCGACTCCATGCATTTTGAGTGCATCGGCTCCATGCATCATTGTGCACATTGGCTCCATGCATTTTGATCGCATCAACTCCATGCATCATTGAGCGCATCGTGTGGTGTCCCGGGGCCGACGAAGGCGGGGAGTGGACACCAGTGTAAGAGAAACACGTACAAGGAGCGGCTCTTGGCAGGCTTCTAGATGAAGGGTCCCATGAATGAATTGAATACGCACCGGAATGAGAGGGATTCAGAGACTGTGCAGGTATGAGACTGCATAGTTGAGGATGACTTAAAGGAATTAATTAGGCGTAGCCATATCAACAAGTTACAACTTCTTTTGGGGAGCCTAGGATATAAAAACTCCATGGTTAAGCGTGCTTGACCTGGAGCAATTGTGGGATGGGTGAACTCCTGGAAAGTTTCTTAGGATGCGTGTTAGTGAGGACAAAGCATGCTGAAAAGACTCGTATTGGTTTGTGGAGACACTCATCAATCCTGCAGGCAGTCCCAGGATATTACAAATGGTATCAGAGATGGGACCTCTCCCAGTACAGTGTGGTTCGGGGACGAACCAAGGGAAGTTGGTGGGCATGTGGTGTCCCGGGGCCGACAAGGGCGGGGAGTGAACGTCGGTGTAAGAGAAACACGTATAAAGAGCGGCTCCTGGTAGGCTTCTAGGCGAAGGGTCCCATGAATAAATTGAATACGCGCCGGAATGAGAGGGATTCAGAGACTGTGTAGGTATGGGACTGCATAGTTGAGGATAGCTTAAAAGAATTGATTAGGCGTAGCCATATCAACAAGTTGCAACTTCTTTTTGGGAGCCTAGAACATAAGAACTCCATGGTTAAGCGTGCTTGACCTGGATCAATTGTGGGATGGGTGACCTCTTGGGAAGTTTCTTAGGATACGTGTGAGTGAGGACAGAGCATGCTGAAAAGACCTGTGTTGGTTTGTGAAGACACTCATCAATCCTGCAGGCAGTCCCGGGATGTTACACATCGGCTCCATGCATTTTGAGCGCGTCAACTCTATGCTTTTGAGTGTATCGGCTCCATGCTTTTTTTAGCACATCGAGCCCATGCATTTTAAATTCTTTTAAGAGCATCAGGTCCATACTTCTTTAAATTTCTGTCATTTATTTTGAGTGTATCGGCTTTGTGCATTTTAAATTCTTTTGAGTGCATTAGCTTCCTACATTTTTAAATTCTTTTAGGTGCATTAGCTCCCTATGTTTTTAAAGTCTTTTGAGCGTATAAGCTCCATGCATTTTAAATTCTTTTGAGCGAATCAACTCCATGCATCTTAAATTCTTTTGAGAGCATCGACTCCATACTTCTTTAAATTTTTGTCACTTATTTTGAGCACATTGGCTCCCTACATTTTAAATTCTTTTTTAGCACATTAGCTCCATGCATTTTAATTTTTAATCATTTCTTTTGAGTGCATCGACTCCATACATTTTTAAATTCATGTCATTTACTATTGAGCGTATCTGATCTTATCATTTATTTTGAACACATCAGCTCTCTACATTTACTTTTCCTGTCATTTATTTTGAGCGCATCGACTCCATGTATTTTGAATTACTTTTGGAGCGCATCTTTATATTTTATTGCTTTTGCATTGTTTTATGCTCCTAAACAAAATTTGAGTTCATGTCTTTACTCGTTCCTTACAATGATAAAATGAAAAACTGTTGTTATTCTTTTTATCTAGTAAGAAACAAGTAAAAAGGGACAACTGTGAACATCTAATTTTGTCTGGGACATTTAAAAAAATTTAAAAAATAAAAGAAATAAAAAAATATAAAATGACCTAATTTTCTGGTAGAAACCCATAACCAATTGACCTATAATCCAACCACTCATATATCATTAAACTTATCCTAAACAAACCTCAGTAGTCATCCTAAACCTCAAAATCATCTTAAACCAACCCCAGCACTCATCCTAAACAAACTCATCTCACAACTTATCACTATCACTCTCGAAGTCCAAATTTTCTTTATAAAAACTCATAACCTGCACACCTTTTAAGAGACTTCAACTTAACACACTTTAGCCAAAAAGCTAATAGCTTAGCCTCCTAAACACACACTCACAACCTAGCCATTTTTGTTTCACACAGCCTTCATCCACCAGCCACATCATAATATCCATCTTCACTTCACCACCATAACAATCATCACCCCTCCAACACCATCATCATCACCAAGCTCACAACCACCATCCTTCCGCCATTACAATCAACTCCATCATCGTCACCATCTCCAACCTACCATAACAAACAACCACCATTTAACCCACAACAAGAAATCCCAAAAATTCTAACCACCCATCCCTTTAAACCAAACAAAGTCCCCTACAAATTCAAAGTTCTATTCCAACTCAGAAACAGAACCAGACTCGAACGCTTTCTGTCACTGCAAACCATCCATGCAAACACTCGTCGGCTAGTTGATGTCATCTTTGTCTGTGCCCAACAACGCTGCACCGTGAAGCCCAGCTGTCGATCAGTGACCTGCAAACCTCAACCCCTAAGCCCGCTTGAACCGAGCTCGCACGATCGAGTTCGTGCAACCCATAGCCTCACCGTAGCTGCCCAACTGAGCCAGTCACCACCATTCCAGTGCGCCACCGCGTCTTACTTCTAGACCGTCACACCATCGGGGCCATCAAGACAGAGAAAGCGAGCCAGATAAGATCTGTCATTCTCCATCCGCGTCGCATTGGTCAAATCTAAATCGACCCGTGAACCGTGTGCGCCGCCAGCTGTTCTGCCATCGAACCAGGTCGCCACCCCAGATCCAAGCCGCATCGCGCTCCCCCTCCCACGTTGCACTGGCCAGATCTACAAATCTAGTTGTTCAGCTGACCCGGAGCCAACTCCTCGCAGCACCGTGACCCGGATCCGCACCGATTGATTGCACCAGCTCGATGTCTGGCCGTACCAAAACCGGCTGAACAGCCATTAACTGCCGACCTTCTCTTTCCTTACCTACAACCATTTCAAAACCCTCTCTTTTCTTTTGATTTCGTAAGACTCTAATTTTTTTTAATTCTAATTATCTTTTTTTTGGTAGGAAGACAAAAGTTAAAAAAAATAAAAAAAATACAAAATGAAAAAAAATTAAAAATTAAAAAAAATTTAAAAATAAAATTTTAAAGTAAATCTTTTCATAGTTTAAAATAAACAACCCATAATCATTTTTTATAAAGAACTATGTGACTTTGAATTTCTCATTGCACCTAGGATACGTGGGAGCGAGATTCCTATTTCGTCAAGCGAAAAATTAATTTTTCATAATTTATTTGTCTATTTTTGTTTTTTTACAAAAGGGGTAAAATAAATATTTTTAAGAGTAGTCAAGAATTTGCACAATTAACTTACGGTACTATCTTAGAACGAGTATATTAGGAGTGCTGTGGGATTAAGTTTCTATTGTTCCGTATACATAACTGACTCCCAAATTTAATCTGGTTTCAAAGGCTATTTTTCTTGGGTTTTCTATTTTTTCCTAAATAAAAAATAAAATTGGTGGCGACTCCTAATTTTTTTTTAATTTAAGTTGCTAATCCGCTGCGATCATGGTCGCAACACCTACAAAAACTCGAAGAGTACACTTTTGGTGACATTAATCTCTTATCCTTACTTATGCTTTAAATTGAATATCATGTGATATTTGGAGAAGTAAAGAGTTATTTTTATGCCTTAACATGTCTTAAGTTGTGTATTTCTAGCATTGTGTCTTGAAAGTGTCTTTACATATGCTAACATGTTAGATATGTACGCACTTCGTTTGGAATGACATATTTTATGGTAATATCTTTGTTCTTGAACTTATGACCAATTCTTTGTTCAAAAATAGAAATTCACATGCTCATATCTAATCCTTTCTCTTTGATGCTTAATTGTCTTATATACTTACTTGGAGATTAGAAAGTTAAAAGTTATATGTCTTCTTGTTTGAAATTGCTTAATATGTTCATATCTTGAAAATAAGAAGTAATGTTTCATCTTGTACCTTGAACTTGTCTTTGAACTTTAATGTAATAAACTTGAATCATGTTTGCATACTAGAATTTCTTACTTGACATAACATGTCTAACATGATCATTGTTTGCCTAAAATGCCTATATAAATTTTGATGATGATCATGTGTTTCTTGATAAACTTGAATCATGCCTTAAAATGCTTAAACCAAATTTTTGGATTCAAGTGCATATGTGCCTCATGCATTCTTGTTAGAGCTAACATTGCATGGTTGATAATGTAATACATGATTTACATTATATATCAACCTAAATTATGCTTGTAAATGGGCTTAAATGATATTTGATGCTAACTTATGTTTTAGAAAACTTTTAAAGTTAGATTTGCAAGTGTATCTATATGCTTCAAATATAGCCATCAAATATTGAAATGTCAAGCATAAATGGATAAAGAGAATGGCGGAATGAAAAGGGATATGAGGAGACTTTCTTAAAGTGCAATGGAATGAAATACTCAATGGAAGAAAGCCTAAACTCAAAGGACCAATAAACGAAGAACATTATAAATAAGCATCACTCTCTATCTAACTCAATAAGTATCTCTATCCCTAAACTATTGTGATATTCTATATGGAGTGCATGATACTTATTGATAAATTGGCCTTAACCGATTAGATGTTTTCCTTACATGAGAAGTATGTTTAGCATTGACAAAGTGCCAAATTTGATATTAACTTGCTAATTTTGTCATTGCATATAGGGTGAATGATGTTAATTCTATACATGTTTTGATCCTTATAGCATATTTTATCAAGGTGAATGTTTGATATCTATGATTCTCTTGACCTATGGCAGAATACTAAGAAATTAGTAAATGTAATTGGATTGCAAATGTAAGTGGTTGTTTTGATGACTATATAATATAATTGGCTGATCAATGAATGAATATATGCTCTTTTGAACTCCTTTGTGGTTGATGTGCTGAATATTGTGTTTAGCTTGCTAAATTTATAATATTAGACTTTGTTGCCATTCTTGTCTGCTATAAATGAATATATCTTGTTGGACTTGAATATACTATATTTTAGCTCTATGCTTTCACTTGTCCCATCTTTTTTATCATGATAAAAATAGGAGAAAAAGCTATAATTCTCACATTTTGAGAATGTTTTTGAGAAAAGACAGGGTAACATAAATCAAATTTTGGGATTCTAAAAGTAAGAGGGAGTTGCGTATATCTCTAAATTAAATTCACCTCTTACGAAAAAAAAGGGAGTAAGTATTTCTAAATAACCCTGTGAATTCCAATTTATAGAACTAACTCTTTTCTCAATATTAATTTGTCATCATAAAAAAAGGAGAGAACGTAATTAGCTATTGCCCATTGAAGAGTTGTTTTGATGATAACAAAGCTAAGTCAAAGACTAAGTCTAAAGGAAACTTAAATGGTATAGTTTATAGGACTTAGGGTCTTTATGTGAGAAGCTTTTTAGATATCTTAAATATGTTTTTAAATCTTTACAAATGGTTCTTACATGCTAAAATGCCCAAGAAACATGTTTTGAAAAGTTAGTCATGGTGGTAGTTCAACTATGAAAAATAGTCAAGTTTGAGTTTTGAAAAGCTGACATTTAGTTACTATTTTGATCATAACTTTCAAAATACTCTGAGTTTTGTTTTGAAACTTGTTTCATTTGAAAATAGACTCAAATATCTTTCCAATGAGTGGTTATTTGCTTTAATTGGAAGAGAAATGAAGAAGTTATGACCATTTAAAGTCAGTTTTTGAAACTAGAGTGGCTTATTCGAATAAGAAGGTTGTTATTAGAATAAAAATGTTCCAGAACGTGTGTTTTAAAGATTTATTCAAATAACCAAAGGATTATTTGAATAACAAGTTCCAAAAAACACTTCATCGTGTGTTATAAGTAGATTTATTCTAATAAAACTTTGTTTATTCGAATAAACTTTGTTTTAATGCTAAAATAAATGATCCCCAATATAAATACAAGATTTTGGGTTGTTTTTTATAAAGAAAAAACATTGAAAAACATCTTTCTCAAGGGTTTCATCTGAGTTTCTTCTTATTTCTTTTTGTGCTTTATTTTTATCAATTATTTGAGATATATTTGAGAGCTTCATAGGACTTCAATTTGTATTATCTATTCTTGTGAGAGTTTCCCATTCTTCTGCACTTTGATTCTCTATAAAGAGGGTGAGATATCCTTCAAGGAATTGTAAAGAGGGTGAGACATCCCTCAAGGAATTGTAAGGGTGAGGTATCCTTGTTTGTTGAGGCTCAAGCACAAAGGGTGAGGCATCCCAAGGTGTGAAGAGTGCTCTAGTTTGTAAAAGTTTCAAGCACCTGTTCAAGCTTGAAGTAATAGTGGAAAATCTCAAGTGGTTTACTTGAGGACTGGACATAGGCCACAAGTGGTTGGTGGCTGAACCAGGATAAATATTATGTTTGCTTCTCTCAACTCTATCTCCTTTATATTTATGCTTTAATTATATTTGCTTAATTTATCCTTTAACCCAAGTTGTATTTGAGTAATCTACAATAGTTGTATCTTTGTTAAACTTATTCCGCTGCATGTGTTGATTGAAAATATCAAAATTCATAATTTCTCAAAGTTGCTTTGAAAATTTGTAATCACTTAATTCACCTCCCTCTTAGGTGATGGTTGCCATGAATAACATCTGTGTAGGGGTTAATATTAGATATCTGTATGGACAAGTCTTGGATTTTGGGCATAATTTCTCATTTGATAACTTAGAATTTTTTGGCTACTTCTACTTATGTATCTTTATACTGTTTTTTTTGCTTCTTTGTCTAAGATGGGTCAAATGCCCTATCTTGGTGATTTTTTGACAAACACTTTGAAATATATGTCTACTTTGATCTTCGTCTAGAAATATATTTTCTGGGTTTGAAAACATGTAATAAGATTTTGATGATTCTATTTTGTACTCCTGTCTTAGAGAGGAAAATCACAGATCCCAGATTGCATCACTTACCATGATCACGAATCTCGAGTAATGGATAAAGAACTTATAACTTAATTGTTACCAAAATCTTGTAACACTTAGCCAAATTCTTAAGTGTAAAATTAACACGAAAGCCTTTTAGGGTAGTATCTCTTTTTTTGATACCGACAAGTGTTATTGTCGTAACCCGAGCATCGGTCTGATGCTCTTAACCACTTTAAACTTTCTTTGAGTTTATGGGTTAAGGTTAGGCTTGTTAGGGCATGGATTAAAACCCTTAAGCTCACTTCAAGACTGCGAAGAATGGTCAAGTGGTATCATAGCCTCACAACCATAAGTCAACTTAAAGGGAGTCTCCACAGTTGAGGAATGAGGCATGGTTTGGTATGCCACAAGACGTAATCAAGTTGTCCCACACAATTCCTTTTTGTTTCATCAAGTCTCTTTTTGATCCAGTGAAGTATAACCTGATTTGCTGCCTCAGCTTGTCTACTGGTTTTAGGATGTTCTACCAAGGTAAAATGCTGCTTGATCTTGAGTCGGGCGAGGAGATCCTTGAACTTCTGGTCAATAAATTGGGTTCTGTCGTATGTGACAATGGAATCCGAGACACCAAATGTATTGATGATGTTTTTGTAAGTAAACTCCTATATACATGTTGAGATGATGGTGGACAATGGTTATGCATCTATCCACTTAGTGAAGTAGTCCACAGCTACCATTAAGTATTTCACCTGTCCAAGGGCCTGAAGGAACAAACCTATGATGTCCATCCCCCGCTAATAGAAAGACTAGGGTATGGATGTAACATCCTCAATAACTTGTTACACTTATAAATGATTACAGATGTAGCCTAGTACTTGCTTGATATGCCAGTTCAGTTTTGTGACAAACTGAGTCAGTTTAGGCACTTTGTTGCAATACAAAAGTTGAAAAGTAGCTCAAAATGACTCAAATAGTAGCATAAATTGCTAAGTTGAGGGAAACATGTATCAATAACTTGTTTCTAAGTCACAAATGAGTTAAATAAGATGTAGTTAAAATTTGAGAGCAATCAGAGTTCGTTTGACATTTTTAAGCATACTAGTTGTGTTTTTAATACTAGATTGACCCCCAGCAGATACGAAAAAATAGAGAAGTGGTGAAACCTGATTTTTAATGAATCTTAGGATTTATTTCAAGTCTGTTGGAAGTTGGAAAACTTGATTTGGTGAGATCTAAGTGTTCTTAACAGATCAAGAAGTTACAGCAAAATGTCAAAATGACAAGTTTGCTCTTGTTTCTTATTTCTCTCATTCTCCACAACTAAAAATAGAAAACAGAGAAAGAAAAGCACTGAAAGAGAGGAGAGAAAGGAGAGGAAGAGGAGAAATAAGAGGAAAGATCAAGAGGAAGACAAAGTCTTCAAGGATCAAGTGTCTACAAGAGGTAGGGGAACTTCTTTCTTATCTTTTCCTTTTATTTCATATTGTATGAAACTAGGTTGTATGAGAAGAAAGAAATAGATTTAAGAAGCAAATATGTTTTCCTTGCTTGATTCTTGGTTTCAAGAATTGAGTTTGAGTGTTTTCTAGCTTGTAGTGAAGTTTCTATTCATCTTTCCCCTTTTGGTTAATCTTGAATGAACTTAAGGTTTATGAATGGGAAAATAGATTTGGAGAGCCAAATCTATGTTCTTAGCTTGGTTCTTGTATTCTTTGGTTGAAATTAGTCATTTTCAGCCTAGTGAGTGCAAGATAGCCATTTGTAGCTTAGACAAATCATTTTGGTTCATAGATAAGGAACTTGAAAAAATGAGTTTGAGTTAGTGTAATTCTTGATCTAATTACATGCCTAAGTAAATCAATAGGTTGTTTGAGAGTTATAACATGATTAGGGGTTATAATTGGTGTTAGAAATCACATAGAAACTGATCTTAAATGATTGGAAGTGAGAATAATTCTCAGATTCTGTAGAATTCTGCAGAATCCAGTGGCAGTCAGTGATGTTTGTTACATAACTTGATCTACAAACAATGTATTGACCTTATTCTAGTGGAATTTGAAAGCTAAGACACAAGGCTTCAAGTAGTAAAAATTTTAGAATTTTAGAGCAAGTCAATCAGTATCAATTTCTGTTTGAATCTGAGATAGATTCTGTAGAAAATGCATTCTGACAGCCAGTAAACCATATTGCATAATTTTTTGCTCCGATGTCGTATTGACATAATACCAGTGGAATTTTAAAGCTAAAATGTAAAGCTTCTTGTCTGTAAAATTTTAGAATTTTATCACTTTTAGTTTGTTCTCAGTTTCAGTTTAAAGTCAGGACAAAATCGGGTAAATCAAATAATGTCCTATTTTGGCTTCTGCAAAATATTGCCTAACTTTGGCTACACTTAGCCAAATGAAACGAGGTTTGTGGAATTTGAAAGATAAGAGAAAAAACTATTTGTCCACAAAATTTCATAATTTTAGAACTTATGATATACATTTAGTGCAATATTGAAAATCAGCCTTTTTGGACAAGATTTGAGGTGTTTTGGGGAAAGTTAGGGCCCTATGAATACTAGTAGCTCCTTTAATAGTTAAAGTTGAACTAAATAAGCAAGTTTTCCAACAAATACTCTATTCTCTCATTAAATTGGAATTGAGTGAAGTGTTTAGTAAGAGTGGTTACTTTGTTTATCGAAGTTGAACCTTAATAAAAGATAG
This sequence comes from Ormosia emarginata, assembly GCA_029884605.1. Taxonomy (NCBI): domain Eukaryota; kingdom Viridiplantae; phylum Streptophyta; class Magnoliopsida; order Fabales; family Fabaceae; genus Ormosia; species Ormosia emarginata. Next base: position 2,596,111 of record JAQQTP010000056.1, on the reverse strand, counting down.
TGGTTCCCTTAGAGTTGAACCTAGCAGTTCCCTTAAGGTTGAACCAAGTGGTTCCCTTCAGGTTGAACCTAGTGGTTCCCTTGGAATTGAACCTAGTGGTTCCTCTGGGGTTGAACCTATCAGTTTCCTTGGGGTTGAACCTAGCGATTCCCTTGGGGTTGAACCTAGTGGTTCCCTTGGGGTTGAACTTAGTGGTTCCTTTAGGGTTGAACCAAGTAATTGGCTCCCCTATGAGTTGAACCTAGAAATTGGCTCCCATGTGGGTTGAACATAGTGAATTGGCTCTCATATGTAATAAGGTTGAACCATAGTGAATTGACTCCCTTATGCAATAAGGTTGAATCATAGTGAATAGGCTCCCTTATGCAATAAGGTTGAACCCTAGTGAATTGGCTCCCTTATGCAATAAGGTTGAACCCTAGTAAATTGGTTCATTTACGGTTGAACCCTAGTAAATTGGTTCCCTTCCGGTTGAACCTAGAGATTGGTTCCCATACAGTTGAATCACAGTAAAAGTGGTTCATTTTATTTTTTACTTAAAGTTCAACCATAGTATACAAGTGAAAATGATATTTTACATTGGTGTAGTGGATTGTTTAATATCATTAGTAAGTTCATGAATTATAATTTATAAATTTACATTAGTGCTATGAGATATATATGTATTACTGAGAATTTTGTGCTCTGACCCCATTTATGTTTCATGTTTAGTAGGTCAAGGCCCTACAAGAGGGTAAGAAAAGGAAGATAACAGAAGAAATAAATTAGTTTAGTTTTAATGTATTCAGTTCAAAGCTTATGTAATTATTTATATTTACTTTGAGGATGTAAAAAGTTGTATATATGTATGACTTCTAGTCATGGCTCTCCATAATTATTTATTTAAATGTTATGGATTAGTTGATAATTAAGTTAGAAGTAACATGACTGATACTGCTTATCTAGGTATATGTTGGATATACTAGGGTGCCGGTATTAGGCAGTTACAACGAACATCGTAGATAGTTCTTTTGATCAGGCTGAATAGATGTTTGAGAATTGTTGACCTTTGTCACACTTCTAGACACGCTCCATATTATCAACTTCCATGTTACCTAACTCTCAATGCTTTTCGCACTAGTGACTTTCCTCCAAGGTGAACCATAACTTCTTTCATGGATTTCGGCCAAGACATACTCAACTTCTTTTGGACTGAGACACTTTAGGAGGGCGAAGAAGATCTATGACAGTATAATTGATTATCCAAGATAGTGTACCATGCTGCTATCCATATTAGTTTCTAGGCATCCTTCTGGTCTTCAAGTAAAGTACCATCATGGAGATAGACAACTATAGGTGTGATCCAGGTTTCGTTATCTTCTAGGAGGAGGACCACAAAGTCTGTAATATTGGGTGCAAGCATTGTCTCATAGATCACAGACATATTATTACTAGGGCTTTTGGTGCAAGCGAGCTTTAACAAGATGTCGGCTCTTGAGTTCTGTTCCCTAGGGTTGTACTTTACTTTAACACTGTCAAAGTTTTCCATAAGCTTTTTCACCTTAGCAAGGTATTTTTGTAATAAGGGTTCTTTAGCCTAGTAATCACTTTAGATCTAGGATGTCGCCAGTTGTGAATCACTACATAGGACTATATCTGTGGCCCCCATTTCCTTTGCCATGGTAATGACTGCGATACATGCTTCATACTCCACCTGGTTATTTGAAGTCGGGAACTCAAACCTTAAGGAATGTTCCAAAATGAGCTCGGCCTCATTTTCTAGAATGATTCTGGCTTTGCTCCCTTTAAGGTCCAAGGAACCATCAATATAAATGGTCCAAGAATTCCTTTCAGGGTGGCCAGGATCCAGTGTAATCTCTACCAAGAAGTCGGATAGCACCTGAGCCTTTATAACTTGTCTTAGCTCATAGGTAATACCAAATTCAAAAAGTTCCACAGACCACGCGATCATTCTTTTGACAAGTGATAACTCCATAAAATATAGCTATTTGTGACCTATCTCTATGCATTATTGATGGTTTTGTCCTTGTTGTGATGTATTGATGGAAGGCTTTAGCCTCATTTTCATGTAAAATCCATGTTGAGGTCTTCCTTATCAATCATGTTTAAGTTCTTCCTAATCTTTGATTTGATTGAGCTTGATTACATTTGTATTTGACTAGAGTGATTTCTCAAATGCAGGATGGTCTCAAAAGAACCAACTTGAAGCAAGTAAGGCCTTATGTAACATCCCGAAAAATATCTGTTTAAGTATAAATGATCATTTTATAATATTCTAGATTTTTGAAAATTTTTCTAGAATTTTTCGGAAACGACGAATATTTTAATATATTCCTCGTTTTGCGTGCACATTGTGCTGAGAATTGCTGAGGTCAGTGTAACGCTCTGGAAGTTAATTATTTCACTACCAATAGACTTTTTGTAATATTTGGGATTTATGTGAATTCTTTCGGAATTTTTCGGAAATGATGAATATTTTAATATATTTCTCGTTTTACGTGTACGCTGGGCAGACTCGGGAAGATGCGATGTCTTCTCTGTGGCTGGTAAACTCTAAATTGTGGACTTGTCGATGGGGGATCTTACTAAACCCGAGGCCGGGCATAATTTACGAAGTTTACATTTTACGAGGTTTTACCCGATGAATGAAATCGCGGTATTGTAAAAATCATTTGATGAATAATGAAATATTATTTTCATCATCAGTAACTCTTCTACACTGGGGGAAAAATAATGCTGACAGTGTAAATACTCATCTGTGTTAGTGTACCTGATTAGGAAATAACTTTACTTTCACTTTATCGAGAAACGTGCAAAGCTTCTCATAGAAGCTTAGAGGAAGCTTCTCATGGAAGCTTGGAGGAAGCTTCTTGGAAATTTCCTCTTCCTCCTTCCCAATGCAAAGCAGCCCATTCCCTCCTCTCTCTCCTTCATGCATGGTTGGACAACATTTTGGGGGGGGAGGGAGATTGATTTTATTTCCTAAGCATTCCTTTACTTCTTCCTTCTTCTGCTTCTTTCTTCTTTTTCCTCATAACATTTTCTCCTCTCTCTTTCTCCAGAAATCCCACGGCACCAGCAGCTCTTCCCCCTCATTCATCACAAAATTTTCTTCCAACCACACTCTCTTAACCCTCTTCCTCTCCTAGACATCCTTCTTGTTTGGAGCATCTTGAGATTCCACCATTCTCACCATTTCTTCAAGCTCCAAGCTTTGAGCTTTTTGGGTAAGACTCAAGACTTCTCTTCTTTCTCCTCCATTTTCGTGGTCATGGTTTTCATGTTGGCCATCCATGACTTATTTTTCAAGCCATTATGCTATTCTAACAAAGTCACCATTTTTAGGATTCTTGGAGCTCAAATCCGAAAATTCAAAGGAGGTTCTTGGTGTTCTTCTTTTGCTTTTCTTCACTTAGGTAAGAGGAAGACACTCCTCCTTAACCTCTCTTAGCATCTAGGAACCTTGGTTGTGTTGTTGGTGGAAAAACCCTAATGAGGGTTATCCTTTGATTTTGTGATTACTATGTCTATGTGTTGATTTTAATTGATTTATGCTATTGGATTGATTTGTTGTATGATTGATTGATGCCTCTTGCATGATTTGAAGGTATATTTGAGTAACTTGTTGGTTAAATATGATAATGAGTTGTTTGATTTGAGTTAAAGGACCTGAGAACTCTGTTTTCTGCAAGTTTATGCGTGGTAATCGATTACACGGGGCTTGTAATCGATTACCAAGCTCTTAAGGGTACTAAATCGTGATTCTGGAAATCTAGTAATCGATTACATCTTGTATGTAATCGATTACAGATATTCTGTCTAACTTGTAATCGATTACAAGAATGGTATAATCGATTACCAAGCCTCTGATGTCACGAAATGATGCTTTTGGGAATCACGTAATTGATTACAACTTGTGGGTAATCGATTACGGAGGTTCTTTCGATTGTGTCGATTACACGGCTGTGTAATCGATTACCAAGTCCTTGAAGTTAAGAATCGTAGTTCTGGAAATCGTGTAATCGATTACAATGAGATGGTAATTGATTACAGGGATCCTGTTTCGCTGGTAATCGATTACCAGGGTGATGTAATCAACCAGGACCTAAAAATGAGATTTTTGAGCTGGAAATGATTGAGATTATGGTTCTTTGTCCTTTGTAACTCAAACATAACCTAAAAACCCAGGATACAAGGATTTTACTTTACTTAAAAGTGATAGGAAAATGTATTCATACTAATAGAGAAGAAATGATTTTGAAAAAGGAAATCCTTGGATCCATGACATGGAAATTGTTGTATGTGTGTGATAAGGAACATATATTGATGCTTATATTAGCCTATTGTGGCATGTTATGTAATGGTATGAAATTGTGAATCATACATGTTCATGCATAGTATCATATGCATTGTGAATGTCCTTGTGGACTGTTGTAAGGTCATGTTGCCTAGGAGATTGAACACACCTTAGTGCGGGTGCGAGTAGACAAGTGTGGGTCTTGTTATGACCTTGGGGGCGTCGAGGTGCGGCTCCTCCACAATGGGTAGTTGGTAGCTCCTTTGCCTGTGGGGCAAACCGATGCAAACGCACCGATGATCTGGACTTGACACTGTCCTATATCGTGATCTAGTGTAGAATGTCTGTACAATGCCATGATTGTGCACGAGAAAATTTATTGATAGCACTAGCCTCGGCAGCCGAGTTACAGACATGTCTCCCGATCTTTCTCTCCGACTGTTTGAGTCTAGCTCCATGGAGTAGGAATTTGGGAAAGCATGCATGTGAGTCATGATATACATTGCCATTGTTAATATCTATTTTTCCATATCCATGACTATTTTGGTTATTACTAAGATGAATATCTGCCTGGACTTATTTATTTGCTTATTGTTGGAATTACTGCTTATTAGTTGAATATGATATTCTGAATTGCTATTTGGGCACGTCGCGCCGTACTGTTTCTAGCTGCTATAAGTGGTAATGATGGTAGGATGTCTTACCTATTTCTTGTATCTCTGTTACTTGCTATATGTGAGTATACCGTATTGATCGAAGACAACGGAAATGAGGCGGAAGATCCCGAGTTTCCCGGCTTCTGGCCCGAACGAGACTAGCTTCTATGAAGACGATGGCGGCACGTATGCGCGGATTTCTTGGGGATGTGCGTCTAACCTTCTTCGGAGGGCCGGAGTGTTGGCATATCAACTTGAGTTCCGATCGCTGCGTCTACTTGGGAGATGTGTCGATCGCCCTAACCTGGAGACGTCATGAGGCACATGTCCTCACCTGCCACATCATCCTGCGACTGGAGTTTTACTTGCCCATCAGGGAGATGTGGGGTGACCGTTACTATACCCTACGGGAGGACTCATTTGATTCCACCGCTCGGGCTCCGTCCCGTGCTTCTGTGGTCCCAATGGAGGTTTCCTTGGAAGAGGAGGATCCTGCTGAGGACTAGGATACGGTCCTTCCTCATCTGAGAGACTGAGTTTACTGGTAGCTACTGATGGCTACCGGTGTTTTATTTTGGGGCCTGATGTATTTTTGTGTGGGCTGTATATTTTGGTATCACTGGGGCATTTTTGTATAATCTTTTGGGGCGTTATAGTTTTGTTTTTGGATAATTCAGGCTTGTATCTAAGTATAAATGATATCAGTACATTATATATATATATATATATATCTATATGCATATTATCCAGATGAGAATTTTGTCTACTGTTTTATCCTTCACTGTCATTTATATTCCGCATGGTTAAAATGATTATCAAAACAAAAACAAAAAAGAATTTGTATATTTCTGCTATTCTGCTCGCGTATTTAAGAATTGAGCAAGTTAAACTTTAACGAAAGAACCGGGACTTGAATTGTTAAAACTTTATTTTTTCGCATTTTCTTTTATTTGACAATGTGACGTTCCCTCCCAAAAAGGGGCGTTACACCTTACATTGAATGAGGAATCATAAGACAAGCTCCATAACATCACGCCGCGGCGTAAAGAACTGCACGTCGCGGTGCTGGTTGACGAGCGCTAAACTCAGTCAAAATTATAACCAAAGTTATTACCTAAGCTTGTAGCACAGTGACAACACCGGATCATCTCCATGAGGATTGTAGATGCAATTTAATCAAATCAAGTGAAAGTTAGCAAAAAGGGGGGTTTGACAGTTTAAGATTACACTTAACAAAATTAAAGGAAGAAATAACAATTAAAGAGCAGTCAATTTAGAAACCTATCCAAGATTGGGTGGATTCAATCATAGACCCTTCATAGAACACTTGAGCGCAATTGAATTGTTAATTTGGATCTAACCGAGATCTCTCGCATCAAATCCATAATTCATACTAGACGATCGTCTAGAATTCAATTAACAAGTGATAAACACAAATCCGCAATCGCACCATTCATGAAGATCTATGTTAATTTCAAGTACCAATTCAAATAACTTAGGCACAAATCGAAACCTAACCTTTTCAATTCTGTGATTAATTTAGATCAATTAGTTCTAAGTTTCATCACAAATCTCAATCTTCATTTATGTGATTAGTTTAGATCAATCAGTTCTAAGTTTCATCACAAATCTCAATCTTAAACCAAGATCAAATCAGATCAACATAAATAGAATTACCATTCATGCATTCAAGATCAAGAAGAAGAAGAAAGAAGAAGAAAAGAGGAATTCAATTACAAATCAAATACAATACATAACCAAGGTCTCAAGAATCCAAACCACAATCTCTTCAAGAGTTCTAAATTGACTGAAAGTAGCTTAGCCCTCCATTACCATGAAGGGGAGCATCAAAATATACAAAAACTATGAGAAACTATGAAGAAACAAGAAGAAACTATGAGAGAAAATGAAGAAGAATACTCCTTGTTCATGATAACCAATGGTGCCTTTTATAGAAGTCTAGGGTAATAAAATGGCAAAAAGAAGTGGGTGGATGAGTGGGTGAGTGAGCGGAATGTTTGAGTGGAGTGGTTGAGTGGGTTGGTTTAGTGGATTGGTTTAGTGGATGAATGAAAGGAATGGTTGAGTGGGTTGGTTGAGTGGAAAATGCCAAAGGACTTTTGGTGAGTGGGAAATTATGGAGATGAATGGGTGAGTGGGTGGATTAGTGGATGAGTGGGTAGAGTGGTTGAGTGGTTGGATTAGTGGATGAGTGGATTATTGGATGGATGAGTGGATTAGTGGATGGATGAGTGGGTGGAGTGGTTGGATTAGTGGATTAGTGGATTAGTGGATAGATGAGTGGGTGGTTGAGGATGAAAATTTCGTGTCTGACTTGGAAGCCAAAAACGACCCACTATACTTCAGATCCATGAAAAGTACTCTTCATGAAAGTTGTAGATCTTTGTCTTGGCTATAAAATTCATGTCTGTTTCATCCAATTTGGCTTCCTTCACCCCAAGATATGTCCCAAATACCGCAGGTTGTTCAAACCCAACTTCAGCACCTCTGTTCCGACTTGCAAGCTCAAACTGACCTACTAGAATTCATTTTTTCAAAAAGTGTTCTTCATGAAAGTTGTTTATTTGGATCGTGACTATCAACTATCCAAATTTCAGCCCATCTCCGTTATTACATCTTGAGATATGATTTTATGAGTGCACACCGTTCGGATTCTAGTGACAGAACCCGTATTCTGACTTCCATGTAAACTTAGGTCCTTTAGACATCTGTTTGGGACTTCGAGCTCTTCATCAAAGTTGTAGAGCTTCCTCTTAGCTTTTCTACAAGGTAAAATTCATGTTTATCAGATATTAGGAACTCAAGTTATGACTAAAATACAGAAACAATATTAAATCTCAATAATGCTGAAAATATTCAATTAGGACCAATTTGAGCTCAAACTCACAAAATCATACCAAACTCAATCAATTAAGAATATAGAGAGTGTAAATGACTAAACATAAGGGTTTCTTAATGAATAAAATATGTGATTATCAAATTCCCCCACACTTAGCTTTTTGCACTCCTGGGCAAAACTCAAGACCAAAACAAGGACATAAGAGATTAACAAAAATTTAAATTCCAACGACATTCAAGAGCCCAAAATTTTACAATCAAGAAGAACAACTAAAGGTTCAAGGGATCAAAACATTCATGAGTTAACAATTCTCCACATCTCAAACCAACAAGCAAGGTATCTTCAACATGAATCGAGAATGATAGATCTTCAAAAGATTCCCTCTCAATCTCTCAAGTGTTTAAAAGGTAGGTATTTCACTCAATTCAACCCATGAAAATTGCACTACCATAAGCTTGCTTATCTTCTACTTCTCCACTACTCAAAACACATGCACACACAAATCATGAGGACTTTATTCAAGGTTGTAGTGAGGTCAAGGTAACAGAAGAGGATAAAATGGATATGAGAAGATAAATACCAAAGAGAATAAAAACAAATGAGAGCTGAGTTCAAATAACAAGCATAAAAGTTCATCCCAACTCTAATGTATATCCCTTTACATATTCATTTCCCAATCCTTTTTTTCTTCTTTTTTTTTTAATATATATGAACATAACTATATACATATATTTTTCCTTTTTTTTAGGCACTCTTTCCTTTTTCAACAACCATTTTGTACACACACCCCCACACTTGTTCAAAAACTCATCCATTAACCAAGCTAATGTTCTTTTATTCCCTAAGGTAAAGTAAGAACACGATTTTTTCATTTAAGGCACATAATGAGCTAGAAACAAGGAATGATCAAATAAGCTCAAAGGGGTTAAGTAAAGGAAAATATACAAGGTTGGCAGGAATCAGAGAATTTTCAAGAAGTCAAAAGAGTGCTTGATATCATATTGAAAACAAGGTTGACTATTTGGTTAAACTAGCTAATTAAGAAAGAGGGCCTCAATCATGTTCATGCATGCAAGTGAAATGTAGCCTAAAAAAGAATCAAAGCAAGTTCTAGAGTGGTCATTAACATGAGTGAAAATCACACAAGAAAGAAGAGAATGACATAAATGTTGAATCCATCCATTAGGCTCAAAATCTCACAAGGTATGTATCCATCAAACTCAGTTCATCAATTCAATCATCCATCACCAAGCATATTAGTTCAAGAAGGGAGAAAAGTTATTCAACCATGCAATGAACCCCCTTTTTTTTTAACAAAAAGAAACATGCTAAAATCTCTCCCCCACACTTAATATAACATTTCCTTCAATGTGAAAGAGAGATATAGAAAAGAGCAACACAACCTGATGAGGGGCGAGATAATGGCAAGCAGAAAAGATGCGTAAGAATCAAAGCTGCAACACAACTCTGCCATTGGTAATGAAGTATATGTGCATCTTCTCGGTTTGCGGAAACCATTCCCAAAGATCTTGAAAACAAATCTAGTTGGGTTGCCTCCCAATAAGCGCTTGTTTAACGTCGTTAGCTCAACATTGGGACACTTCTTAGTGATCTTTATAATGTGGATGGTAAAAGTCCATCACTTTCATTTCCACATTTTTCGGCTTGAGATGATGTCCATTGGTCTTATTAAGTGAGGTTGGTGAAAAGACTCCACCAAGATCCCATTGGTTGAAACGTGATGACCAAGTTATGGTTGACACAACATGATAGCTTTCACTAGGGTCTCATTGGTTGAAATGTAATGACCAAGTTAAGCTTGAAGCATGAGGGGTCCCATTGGGGTCCCATTGGTCTTTCTTAATTTCCTTGACTTCACCAATGGCATGCAACACGTGTAATTTGGTAATTCTACTTTCATTGATTATATTGGACCAAACAAAATCCACTTCAGTAGTTACTGTCATATGCTGCCTTTCCTCCTTCTTTGAAAATTCCTCAATGGCCTTCAACTCCACCTCCCTATATGTTTCAGATTCTGCAACTACATTGTTGATAGACCCTTCTATATCATTAGATCCTGCATAAACAGAATCATTAGTTTTCAAATATGCAGAAATTTCAGCACACACAACACATTTTATATCACCATCATGATCAAGATACATGAGTTGCAATTGATAGAATCATCAAAACCAATTAAATCGGAAATTCAGCACAACTCATCATGAGTTTCCTTATCTAAGTCCGCATGTAAATCAATATGACAATTAGAATGCAGGGAGTTGGGAATTGTTTGGGGAAAGAGTTGGCACGACTCTTGACATCTCGGTTCATTAACAATTGGTTGTCAACCGGTCAATTTGGGTTGTTAAATCCTAAATAGTGGCAGTTCTGAAATTAACTGAACTCAATTTGGGTTTTCATCAAGTCCTCCCATGAAGGCTCAAGTTTTGTGGTTGATGGACTTGTTATCTCTTTGGAATGGTACTCATATTGAAATGATTGTTCTTTGTAGTGATGCTTGTATTGCCATATCCCAGATCCGGATAGTATTCCCAGGTAGGGTTGTATGTGTTGAAGAAGGGGTCATAACTCATTCTTTCTTGAACTGTGGTTCATCGGAAAATAACCAGTTTGCTACAACAAATTGATCTGGAAAAGCGTAACTACCATACTCAAGTGTAGGGCATGCATATGTGGGGTGAGATGAACAAAAACAAATGTTACACACAAGTGTAGCTTCTGCGCACTTAGTGAGTGATTGTTGTCTCACTACTATATGTCTTATCAAAGAAGTCAACTCCTCAAGTTTTGACTTCATTATGCATGGTCCATTGTATCCTTAAAATGCAACAGAATGCAACAAAATGATAATGAAAGAAAAAAAAAATTAAAAAGAAAGAGTTAGTATGGGATCAACACTCAAAATATGCAAAAATAAATCTAGTTAATGTATCTAAACATTTTTAAAATTTATGGGAGCAACACAGGACAAAATCTACATAAAAATGAAACTAGAAAATGCAATAAAAAATAGTAAAAAATTAAAAAAAATGGTCTAAATGATAGAATTTCGAAAAATCAGGGTTGACCTCACAGTTCTTGAGTCTTGTTTATCAGGCTTTTTCCTTCAGTGACCAAGTTTCAAATTTTTCTGGGCACGTTCGTTCGAAAATTGTATCAACTACCCATAATCACCAGTTTATTTTTCCTTCACTAGAGAAATTCAGAAATCTAAGAAAAAAAATTGTTAGTGTAGTATGAACAATACTAGATAATGGATAAAAATGTTAGAAAAGTTAATAAAAAGCAAAAGTTAGTAAAAACACTTAAAATAAAAAGATTACACTTACAAATCCCGATAACGGCGCCAAAATTTTGACGGAACTCGGTCAAAATTATAACCAAAGTTATTACCTAAGCTTGTAGCACAGTGACAACACCTGATCATCTCCACGAGGATTGTAGATGCAATTTAATCAAATCAAGTGAAAGTTAGCAAAAAGGGGGGTTTGACAGTTTAAGATCGCACTTAACAAAATTAAAGGAAGAAATAACAATTAAAGAGCAGTCAATTTAGAAACCTATCCAAGATTGGATGGATTCAATCATAGACCCTTCATAGAACACTTAAAGCGCAATTAAATTGTTAATTTGGATCTAACCGAGATCTTTGCATCAAATCTAGAATTCATACTAGACGATCGTCTAGAATTCAATTAACAAGTGATAAACACAAATCCGCAATCGCACCATTCATGAAGATCTATGTTAATTTCAAGTACCGAATTCAATTAACTTAGGCACAAATCAGTAACCTAACCTTTTCAATTCTGTGATTAATTTAGATCAATTAGTTCTAAGTTTCATCACAAATCTCAATCTTCATTTATGTGATTAGTTTAGATCAATCAGTTCTAAGTTTCATCACAAATCTCAATCTTAAACCAAGATCAAATCAGATCAACATAAATAGAATTACCATTCATGCATTCAAGATCAAGAAGAAGAAGAAAGAAGAAGAAAAGAGGAATTCAATTACAAATTATATACAATACATAACCAAGGTCTCAAGAATCCAAACCACAATCTCTTCAAGAGTTCTAAATTGACTGAAAGTAGCTTAGCCCTCCATTACCATGAAGGGGAGCATCAAAATATAAAAAAACTATGAGAAACTATGAAGAAACAAGAAGAAACTATGAGAGAAAATGAAGGAGAATACCCCTTGTTCATGATAACCAATGGTGCCTTTTATAGAAGTCTAGGGTAACAAAATGACAAAGGGAAGTGGGTGGATGAGTGGGTGAGTGAGTGGAGTGTTTGAGTAGAGTGGTTGAGCGGGTTGGTTTAGTGGATGAGTGAAAGGAATGGTTGAGTGGAAAATGCCAAAGGACTTTTGGTGAGTGGGAAATTATGGAGATGAATGGGTGAGTGGATGGATGAGTGGGTGGATTAGTGGATGAGTGGGTGGAGTGGTTGAGTGGTTGGATTAGTGGATGAGTGGATTAGTGGATGGATGAGTGGGTGGAGTGGTTGAGTGGTTGGATTAGTGGATGAGTGGATGAGTGGATTAGTGGATTAGTGGATGGATGAGTGGGTGGTTGAGGACGAAAATTTCGTGTCTGACTTGGAAGCCAAAAACGACCCACTATACTTCAGATCCATGAAAAGTACTCTTCATGAAAGTTGTATATCTTGGTCTTGGCTATAAAATTCATGTCTAGTTCGTCCAATTTGGCTTCCTTCAGCCTAAGATATGTCCTAAATACCGCAGGTTGCTCAAACCCAACTTCAGCACCTCTGTTCCGACTTGCAAGCTCAAACTGACCTAGTAGACTTCATTTTTTCAAAAAGTGTTCTTCATGAAAGTTTTTTATTTGGATCTTGGCTATCAACTGTCCAAATTTCAGCCCATTTCCATTATTATATCTTGAGATATGATTTTATGAGTGCACACCGTTCGGATTCTAGTGACAGAACTCGTATTCTGACTTCCATGTAAACTTAGGTCCTTTAGACATCTGTTTGGGACTTCGAGCTCTTCATCAAAGTTGTAGAGATTCCTCTTAGCTTTCCTACAAGGTAAAATTCATGTTTATCAGATATTAGGAACTCAAGTTATGGCCAAAATACAGAAACAGTGTTAAATCTCAATAATGCTGAAAATATTCAATTAAGACCAATTTGAGCTCAAACTCACAAAATCATATCAAACTCAATCAATTAAGAATATCGAGAGTGTAAATGACTAAACATAAGGGTTTCTTAATGAATAAAATATGTGATTATCACTGGTGCCCTAAGTTTTGCGCTCCGCGGCACATGTTGTGTAACACTGCGATATGATGCGCTAAATTTGTGCATCTATAAATACGTGGAACACATATTTCAGCGGGGACTCTCCTAGGTTTTCTATTTTTTCCCCTTTCTCTCTCTTTCGTCTCTCTTATTACATTTTGGGATTTTTGCCCATTAGAGAATCCAGCAGCGAGGAGGGCATTGTGAGGTTGAAAGAGGGTTGAAAAGGCCAAGATCAGGGGTTCTCTTCATCTTGGAAGGAGATTCAAGCTTCAATGCTCAACCTATTGGGGCTTCTTCTTCTGTTTCTTCTTCTTCTTTCTCTCCCATTTATCTTGAATACAGATTTTTGTATTGCCTTTTTGTATTCAATGTGTAGCTAGCTGTGTTTAGAGTATTCTTTGAATCTTCCTTTGAATATTGATTCATTTGTACCCCTTTGAGTTTATATGAAAGATTTAGGTTTTGTTCTATTATATTGTGCTTAATGCTCCTATTTGTCTGATCAACTAGTGCGTGATTTATTAAAATCTATTATGCCTAGACATAGGACTTTAGGTTTTAGATTATTTATATGGTAGATGCATGTTCGATTTCATTCCAATGGCAGAATGGGTTGATTCGTTAATAGGATAGACATATACCTATGAGTTGGCTCCCCTATGAGTTGAACCTACAAATTGGCTCCCATGTGGGTTGAACTTAGTGAATTGGCTCTCGTATGTAATAAGGTTGAACCTTAGTGAATTGACTCCCTTATTCAATAAGGTTGAACCCTAGTGAATTGGCTCCCTTATGCAATAAGGTTGAACCCTAGTAAATTGGTTCATTTACGGTTGAACCCTAGTAAATTGGTTCCCTTACGACTGAAACTAGAGATTGGTTCCCTTACGGTTGAACCACAGTAAAAGTGGTTCTTTTTTTTTTAATTAAAGTTGAACAATAACATACAAGTGAAAATTATATTTTATATTGGTGTAGTGAATTGTTTAATATCATTAGTAAGTTCATGAGTTATAATTTATAAATTTACATTAGTGCTATGAGATATATGTGTATTACTAAGAATTTTGTGTTCTCACCCCTTTTATGTTTCATGTTTAGTAGGTCAAGGCCCTACAAAAGGGTAAGAAAATGAAGATAACAAAAGAAATAAATTAGTTTAGTTTTAATGTATTCAGTTCAAAGTTTATGTAATTATTTATATTTACTTTGAGGATGTAAAAAGTTGTATATATGTATGACTTCTAGTTATGGCTCTCCATAATTATTTATTTAAATATTGTGGATTAGTTGATGATTAAGTTAGAAGTAACATGACTGATACTACTTATCCAGGTATATGTCGGATATACTAGGGTGCTGGTATTAGGTCATTACAACGAACATCATAGATAGTTCTTTTGATCAGGCTGAACAGATGTTTGAGAATCGTTGACCTTTGTCACACTTCTTGACATGCTCCATATTATCAACTTCCATGTTACCTAACTCTCAACGCTTTTCGCACTAGTGACTTTCCTCCAAGGTGAGCCATAACTTATTTCATGGATTTCGGCCACGACATACTCAACTTCTTTTGGACTGAGACACTTTAGGAGGGCGAAGAAGATCTATGACAGTATAATTGATTGTCCAAGATAGTGTACCATGCTGCTATCCATATTAGTTTCTAGGCCTCCTTCTGGTCTTCAAGTAAAGTACCATCATGGAGATAGACAACTATAGGTGTGATCTAGGTTTCATTATCTTCTAGGAGGAGGACCACAAAGTCTGTAATATTGGGTGCAAGCATTATCTCATGGATCACAAACATATTATTACTAGGGCTTTTGGTGCTAGCGAGCTTTAACAAGATGTCGGTTCTTGAGTTCTGTTCCCTAGGGTTGTACTTTACTTTAACACTGTCGAAGTTTTCCATAAGCATTTTCACCTTAGCTAGGTATTTTTGTAATAAGGGTTCTTTAGCCTAGTAATCACTTTAGATCTAGGATGTCGCCAGTTGTGAATCACTACATAGTACTATATCTATGGCCCTATTTCCTTTGCCATGGTAATGACTGCGATACATGCTTCATACTCCACCTGGTTATTTGAAGTCGGGAACTCAAACCTTAACGAATGTTCCAAAATGAGCTCGGCCTAATTTTCTAGAATGATTCTGACTTTGCTCCCTTTAAGGTTCGAGGAACCATCAATATAAATGGTCCAAGAATTCCTTTCAGGGTGGCCAGGATCCGGTGTAATCTCTACCAAGAAGTCGGATAGCTCCTGAGCCTTCATAACTTGTCTTAGCTCATAGGCAATACCAAATTCAAAAAGTTCCACAGACCACGCGATCATTCTTTTGACAAGTGATAACTCCATAAAATATAACTATTTGTGACCTATCTATATGCATTATTGTTGGCTTTGTCCTTGTTGTGATGCATTGATGGAAGGCTTTAGCCTCATTTTCATATAAAATCCATGTTGAGGTCTTCCTTATCAATCTTGTTTTAGTTCTTCCTAATCTTTGTTTTAATTGAGCTTGATTACATTTGTATTTGACTAGAGTGATTTCTTAATTGCAGGGTGGTCTCAAAAGAACCAACTTGAAGCACGTAAGGCCCTACATTGAATGAGGAATCATAAGACAAGCTCCATAACATCACGCCGCGGCGTAAGGAACTGAACGTTGCGGCACAAGGAAGTGAATGTCGTGGCGCTGGTGCCCTAAGTTTTGCGCTTCGCGGCATATGTTGTGTAACACTGCGGTATGATGCGCTAAATTTGTGCGTCTATAAATATGTGCAACACATATTTTTGCGGGGACTCTCCTAGGTTTTCTATTTTTTCCCATTTCTCTCTCTTTCGTCTCTCTTATTACATTTTGGGATTTTTGCCCATTGGAGAATCCAGCAGCTAGGAGGGCATTGTGAGGTTGAAAGAGGGTTGAAAAGGCCAAGATCAGGGGTTCTCTTCATCTTGGAAGGAGATTCAAGCTTCAAGGCTCAACCTATTGGGGCTTCTTCTTCTGTTTCTTCTTCTTCTTCTCTCTCTCCCATTTATCTTGAATACAGATTTTTGTATTGCATTTTTGTATTCAATGTGTAGCTAGCTGTGTTTAGAGTATTCTTTGAATCTTCCTTTGAATATTGATTGATTTGTACCCCTTTGAGTTTATATGAAAGATTTGGGTTTTATTCTATTATATTGTGCTTAATGCTCTTATTTGTCTGATCAACTTGTGCGTGATTTATTGAAATCTATTATGCCTAGACATAGGACTTTAGGTTTTAGATTATTTATATGGTAGATGCATGTTCGATTTCATTCCAATGGCAGAATGGATTGATTCGTTAATAGGATAGACATATACCTATGAGTTGGCTCCCCTATAAGTTGAACCTAGAAATTGGCTCCCATATGGGTTGAACTTAGTGAATTGGCTCTCGTATGTAATAAGGTTGAACCTTAGTGAATTGACTCCTTTATGCAATAACGTTGAACCCTAGTGAATTAGCTCCGTTATGCAATAAGGTTGAACCCTAGTAAATTGGTTCATTTACGGTTGAACCCTAGTAAATTAGTTCCCTTACGACTGAACCTAGAGATTGGTTCCCTTACGGTTGAACCACAATAAAAATGGTTCTTTTTTTTTTAATTAAAGTTGAACAATAGTATACAAGTAAAAATGATATTTTACATTAGTGTAGTGAATTGTTTAATATCATTAGTAAGTTGATAAGTTATAATTTATAAATTTACATTAGTGTTATGAGATATATGTGTATTACTGTGAATTTTATGTTCTCACCCCTTTTATGTTTCATGTTTAGTTGGTCAAGGCCCTACAAAGGGTAAGAAAATGAAGATAACAGAAGAAATAAATTAGTTTAGTTTTAATGTATTCAGTTCAAAGCTTATGTAATTATTTATATTTACTTTGAGGATGTAAAAAGTTGTATATAGGTATGACTTCTAGTTATGGCTCTCCATAATTATTTATTTAAATGTTATGGATTAGTTAATGATTAAGTTAGAAGTAACATGACTGATACTGCTTATCTAGGTATATGTTGGATATACTAGGGTGCTGGTATTAGGCTGTATAACGAGCATCATAGATAGTTCTTTTGATTAGGCTGAACAGATGTTTGAGAATCGTTGACCTTTGTCACACTTCTTGACACGCTCCATATTATCAACTTCCATGTTACCTAACTCTCAACGCTTTTCGCACTAGTGACTTACCTCCAAAGTGAGCCATAACTTATTTCATGGATTTCGGCCAAGACATACTCAACTTCTTTTGGACTGAGACACTTTAGGAGGGTGAAGAAGATCTATGACAGTATAATTGATTATCCAAGATAGTGTACCATGCTGCTATCCATATTAGTTTCTAGGCCTCCTTCTGGTCTTCAAGTAAAGTACCATCATGGAGATAGACAACTATAGGGGTGATCTAGGTTTCATTATCTTCTAGGAGGAGGACCGCAAAGTCTGTAATATTGGGTGCAAGCATTATCTCATGGATCACAGACATATTATTACTAGGGCTTTTGGTGCAAGTGAGCTTTAACAAGATGTCGGCTCTTGAGTTTTGTTCCCTTGGGTTGTACTTTACTTTAACACTGTCGAAGTTTTCCATAAGCTTTTTCACCTTAGCTAGGTGTTTTTGTAATAAGGGTTCTTTAGCCTAGTAATCACTTTAGATCTAGGATGTCGCCAGTTGTGAATCACTACATAGTACTATATCTATTGCCCCCATTTCCTTTGCCATGGTAATGACTGCGATACATGCTTCATACTCCACCTGGTTATTTGAAGTCGGGAACTCAAACCTTAACGAATGTTCCAAAATTAGCTCAGCCTCATTTTCTAGAATGATTCTGGCTTTGCTCCCTTTAAGGTTGGAGGAACCGTCAACATAAATGGTCCAAGAATTCCTTTTAGGGTGGCCAGGATCCGGTGTAATCTCTACCAAGAAGTCGGATAGCACCTGAGCCTTTATAACTTGTCTTGGATCATAGGTAATACAAAATTCAAAAAGTTCCACAGACCACGTGATCATTCTTTTGACAAGTGATAACTCCATAAAATATAGCTATTTATGACCTATCTCTATGCATTATTAATGGCTTTGTCCTTGTTGTGATGCATTGATGGAAGGCTTTAACCTCATTTTCATGTAAAATCTATGTTGAGGTCTTCCTTATCAATCTTGTTTAAGTTCTTCCTAATCTTTGATTTGATTGAGCTTGATCACATTTGTATTTGACTAGAGTGATTTCTCAATTGCAGGATGGTCTCAAAAGAACCAACTTGAAGCAAGTAAGGCCCTACATTGAATGAGGAATCATAAGACAAGCTCCATAACATCACACCGCGGCGTAAGGAACTGCACGTCATGGCGCAAGGAAGTGAATGTCGCGGCGCTGGTGCCCTAAGTTTTACGCTCCGCGGCACATGTTGTGTAACACTGCGGTATGATGCACTAAATTTGTGCATCTATAAATACGTCGAACACATATTTTAGCGGGGACTCTCCTAGTTTTTCTATTTTTCCCCTTTCTCTCGCTTTCATCTCTCTTACTACATTTTGGGATTTTTGCCCATTAGAGAATCCAGCAGCTAGGACGGTATTGTGAGGTTGAAAGAGGGTTGAAAAGGCCAAGATCAAGGGTTCTCTTCATCTTGGAAGGAGATTCAAGCTTCAAGGCTCAACCTATTGGGGCTTCTTCTTCTGTTTCTTCTTCTTCTCTCTCTCCCATTTATCTTGACTATAGATTTTTGTATTGCATTTTTGTATTCAATGTGTAGCTAGCTGTATTTAGAGTATTCTTTGAATCTTCCTTTGAATATTGATTGATTTGTACCCCTTTGAGTTTATATGAAAGATTTAGGTTTTGTTCTATTATATTGTGCTTAATGCTCTTATTTGTCGGATCAACTTGTGCGTGATTTATTGAAATCTATTATGCCTAGACATAGGACTTTAGGTTTTAGATTATTTATATGGTAGATGCATGTTTGATTTCATTCCAATGGCAGAATGAGTTGATTCATTAATAGGATTGACATATACCTATGAGTTGGTTCCCCTATGAGTTGAACCTACAAATTGGCTCCCATGTGGGTTGAACTTAGTGAATTGGCTCTCATATGTAATAAGGTTAAACCTTAGTGAATTGACTCCCTTATGCAATAAGGTTGAACCATAGTGAATTGGCTCCCTTATGCAATAAGGTTGAACCCTGGTAAATTGGTTCATTTACGGTTGAACCCTAGTAAATTGGTTCCCTAACGGTTGAACCTAGAGATTGGTTCCCTTACGGT
The DNA here is from genome assembly GCA_029884605.1 of Ormosia emarginata. NCBI lineage: Eukaryota > Viridiplantae > Streptophyta > Magnoliopsida > Fabales > Fabaceae > Ormosia > Ormosia emarginata. Next base: position 2,576,670 of record JAQQTP010000056.1, on the reverse strand, counting down.
TGAACCACAGTAAAAGTGGTTCTTTTTTTTTTAAATTAAAGTTGAACAATAGTATACAAGTGAAAATGATATTTTACATTGGTGTAGTGAATTGTTTAATATCATTAGTAAGTTCATGAGTTATAATTTATAAATTTACATTAGTGCTATGAGATATATGTGTATTACTGAGAATTTTGTGTTCTCACCCCTTTTATGTTTCATGTTTAGTAGGTCAAGGCCCTACAAAAGGGTAAGAAAATGAAGATAACAGAAGAAATAAATTAGTTTAGTTTTAATATATTCAGTTCAAAGCTTATGTAATTATTTATATTTACTTTGAGGATGTAAAAAGTTGTATATATGTATGACTTCTAGTTATAGCTCTCCATAATTATTTATTTAAATGTTATGGATTAGTTGATGATTAAGTTAGAAGTAACATGACTGATACTGCTTATCTAGGTATATGTTGGATATACTAGGGTGCCGGTATTAGGCTGTTACAACGAACATCGTAGATAGTTCTTTTGATCAGGCTGAACAGATGTTTGAGAATCGTTGACCTTTGTCACACTTCTGGACACGCTCCATATTATCAACTTCCATGTTACCTAACTCTCAACGCTTTTCGCACTAGTGACTTTCCTCCAAGGTGAGCCATAACTTCTTTCATGGATTTCGGCCAAGACATACTCAACTTCTTTTGGACTGAGACACTTTAGGAGGGCGAAGAAGATCTATGACAGTATAATTGATTGTCCAAGATAGTGTACCATGCTGCTATCCATATTAGTTTCTAGGCCTCCTTCTGGTCTTCAAGTAAAGTACCATCATGGAGATAGACAACTATAGGTGTGATCTAGGTTTCATTATCTTCTAAGAGGAGGACCACAAAGTCTGTAATATTGGGTGCAAGCATTATCTCATGGATCACAGACATATTATTACTAGGGCTTTTGGTGCTAGCGAGCTTTAACAAGATGTCGGCTCTTGAGTTCTGTTCCCTAGGGTTGTACTTTACTTTAACACTGTCGAAGTTTTCCATAAGCATTTTCACCTTAGCTAGGTATTTTTGTAATAAGGGTTCTTTAGCCTAGTAATCACTTTAGATCTAGGATGTCGCCAATTTTGAATCACTACATAGTACTATATCTGTGGCCCCCATTTCCTTTGCCTTGGTAATGAATGCGATACATGCTTCATACTCCACCTGGTTATTTGAAGTTGGGAACTCAAACCTTAAGGAATGTTCCAAAATGAGCTTGGCCTCATTTTCTAGAATGATTCTGGTGTTGCTCCCTTTAAGGTTCGAGGAACCATCAACATAAATGGTCCAAGAATTCCTTTCAGGGTGGCCAGGATTCGGTGTAATCTCTACCAAGAAGTCGGATAACACCTGAGCCTTTATAACTTGTCTTGGCTCATAGGTAATACCAAATTCAAAAAGTTCCGCAGACCACGCGATCATTCTTTTGACATGTGATAACTGCATAAAATATAGCTATTTGTGACCTATCTCTATGCATTATTGATGGCTTTGTCCTTGTTGTGATGCATTGATGGAAGGCTTTAGCCTTATTTTTATGTAAAATCCATGTTGAGGTCTTCCTTATCAATCTTGTTTAAGTTCTTCCTAATCTTTGATTTGATTGAGCTTGATTACATTTGTATTTGACTAGAGTGATTTCTCAATTGCAGGATGGTCTCAAAAGAACCAACTTGAAGCAAGTAAGGCCCTACATTGAATGAGGAATCATAAGACAAGCTCCATAACATCACGCTGCAGCATAAGGAACTGCACGTCGCGGAGCAAGGAAGTGAATGTCACGGCGCTGGTGCCCTAAGTTTTGCGCTCTGCGGCACATGTTGTGTAACACTGTGGTATGATGCGCTAAATTTATGCGTCTATGAATATGTGGAACACATATTTCAGCGGGGACTCTCCTAGGTTTTCTATTTTTTCCCCTTTCTCTCTCTTTCGTCTCTCTTATTACATTTTGGGATTTTTGCCCATTGGAGAATCCAGTAGCTAGGAGGGCATTGTGAGGTTGAAAGAGGGTTGAAAAGGCCAAGATCAGGGGTTCTCTTCATCTTGGATAGAGATTCAAGCTTCAAGGTTCAACCTATTAAGGCTTCGTCTTCTGTTTCTTCTTCTTCTCTCTCTCCCATTTATCTTGAATACAGATTTTTGTATTGTATTTTTGTATTCAATGTGTAGCTAGCTGTGTTTAAAGTATTCCTTTGAATCTTCCTTTGAATATTGATTGATTTGTACCCCTTTATGTTTATATGAAAGATTTAGGTTTTGTTTTATTATATTGTGCTTAATGCTCTTATTTGTCTGATCAACTTCTGCGTGATTTATTGAAATCTATTGTGCCTAGACATAGGACTTTAGGTTTTAGATTATTTATATGATAGATGTATGTTCAATTTCATTCTAATGGCGGAATAGGTTGATTCGTTAATAGGATAGACATATACCTGTTAGTCGTGCATAGTCTTAGTTAAAAATCAATCTTAATGCTTATTGTTTGCTCTGGTTCCCATGGACGCATAGTAAACTAGGTAAATAGCATAGGGTTAATCGTCCTAGACATAAGCTTTTAACTAAGTTAGTTTCTTAGGCTAGCTTAATCTAATCATTTGTTTGCTCAAAAGGATTGCATGTTATCAATTGAAATAGGTGAAAAAGGATTCTCTATGTTCTCAACCTATCTTTATTTTTCTCTATGCATTGTAATTTATTGATCAACCCATTTTCCATTTTACGTTTACTTGAATAGAATTGATTAAGCTGTAGATTAATATTTAGCTTTGGAAGTTACCATAGTCCTTGTGGAGACGATCTTACTTATCATTTTTATTACTTGAGCAACCCGTGCATTTGCAGTTAGTAAAAGAGCGGTTGGTTTCTGACTCAGCAGCAGAGAAGTATTGGCGCTATTGCCTAGCTACGGTCAATAGTGTTAAGGCTAGTTTCTTGATCTTTTGATGTTGGAGTTTAGGGCCTTGCAAGACTGCTATGACTTTTTTAAAAGCCTTTAAATACTCGCAAGTGCACGAGTTGCACTGAAATATAGTTGAGCAAGTACGATGTTAATTCTGCAGAGACTTAGAGTTAATTTTAAGTATTGAAAAATTCTTCATAATCTAGGTGCACAAATAGACGAACCAAAGATGCAAAAATAAAATAAATAACTAAAATAAAAGAAAAATTAAAAGTAAACAAATATATGGATGAGGTTTCTACTAGATGTAAGATGATTAAGGTTCAGAATCCACCAAGATTAATTTAACATTAACTATGTCAAATTATTATACCCTGATAATTTATCTCATGAATATCTAGCAGCAAAGCATGTGCTCATGAAAAATCTATCAATAAAGTACTAAAAATAATAATAAAGTGTATGATAAAATTTTTCTAATTAATAGTAAATTATCAAATCATCAAATGTATTCCTAAAAAGAAATCACAATTGATATTCAACAATTACTAACAACATTCAGATAATACAAATAAATTGAAAAGCATGAGAAAAGTATGACTAAACTTATCTAAAAGTTAATTCATATAATCAAATAGGAAAATAAAATCAATAAGCATTAAATCCTAAAATTAGGTAAAAATAATTCAACATAGCAATGCCAAAACATCAAGGTTTTATCATTCCCTTAGTACAAAGAATTTAGCATGACATAATAAAATTAGAACAAAAAAAAATTATCTCACTAATATTCTCCATTGATACTGCTCTTCTTCTTCTCTATTATTTTTCTCCACTACGCATTGTGCTACCTGTAATGTAACACCCCCCTCAGGGCATCACATTTCTGACTACCAACTCCCAATCTGAAAATCAATACATAAAAAGTTTGAGTTATAAAAGGTGAGTTTTAAATTTTCATATTATAGAAATATAAACTTACTGAAATCTATAAGTAATACTGAAAATTAAATTTAAACTGTTTAATATACAATATTGACACTAATTAATATTTAACAATTTAAAGAGAAATATAAAACTAACAGACTCTCTTTTTTAACAGTAGCAAACCCCATCACGGGTTCTACTTTATAGCACGGTACAACACTAACGAGAAAACTTAACATACTTATTCCTTCTTGTATCCATCTTGATGCATCAGAAATCTGTTCCTTGTCAATACTGCACGCTATCAAATCTGGAATGGTCATTCTCTGATGTTGTCTTCGATCTCAGAGTATTTATCTCCCATATGTCTAAGACAACTCGTTCCATCTACTATTCAATTTTAATAATACAAACACAGCAAAACAATATAACAAAGAGGTGAGATCACCTACGCCAATACTAACATGGTAACATAGAGATAACACAAATAACATACCATACAGATATGTCATACCATAATTCCAATAATGCACTCAACATTAATCAACTATCATCATCAAATCATTTATCAGTTCAAATATCATTCAATATTCACGATGATGTCCTCATCATTATCCAATTATCATCATCATCATCCAAGTATTTCAACAGTTCAATTATCATAACCAATACTCAATAATGATGCATAATTGTCATAGCCAATATTCATCAATTAATGTATCACATAGATATAAATACTCAGTTTCATGCATGTGCACATAGACTCAATGTCCTACTCCATGGAGCTAATACTCAGTTCGGAGAAGTCGATCCGAAAGATCTGTCTGTACCAAAATGCCTCAGACCAAGTGCTATAATCCTCATTTTGATTTTTGCATATCTAGCATATACACGACAGTCTTTATGAGATCATGATTAAGAATAGTGTCTCGGTCAGGATCATCGGTGCATTGCATCGGTCTAACATACGGGAAGAAGCGCGACCAACCTCCCATGTAAGCAACCCGCACCCCGATGCCCGCAAGGTCAATAAGTGACTTACACTACGCATATCGCACCTCCTTAAGAGGTGTACGTCTCTCCTAGGCAAATAGCCTCATACAGTCCATCAGACCTTTCTAATGCATGTTCAATGCATCAATGCTAATCATAGGCAAAAATTCATCATTTTCTCATATAGTGTTCATACACTAGTACATGCATATAAAATGCACCAATGCCAATCACAGGCAAAATTCACAATTTCATATTCAGGGTCCACACATTGGCTCATTCTCAGTTTAATTTCATAATCTCATAATCAGGGTCCACACATTGGCCCAACAGTATCTTTACTGTATTTTTCATTGCGAAATCATATTATCGCGTTTTCATAGTCACAAAACACTTTTGTCGTGTTTTCACAATTGCGCAATATTTCCGTTACGTTTTCACAATTCCACAACACTTCTATTGCATTTTCAAATTATGTATTGATTTTACAACATTTTCTCAATCACGTAAAAATATTTACACGTTTCTCAAATCGCGTAGCGATTTTTCCACTATTTTCACAATCGCGTAACTTAAAAATCATTCTTTTAAGTCGCGTAAACCATTTTCCATCATTTTCAAAATATTTAAAACCTTTCCAAATCGCGTAGAAATATTTCAATGTTTTTCAAATAGCGTAGCTTAAAAATCACGTTTTTAAGATACGTAAAACATTTTTCACCATTTTACAACCACGTAAAATATTCCTCAATATTCCAAACATTATTTTGGACTTCCAAACAAATCAATATCATTTCTAACATCATTTTTCCATTACGAAAAATATTTCTCAACCTTCAAAAATTCCATTTCAACCTTTCTCAAAATAATATGACTTCGTACTTTATTTTTCACATTTTCTTACACAAGAAAATCTTTTTCACAATGATTTCACAAATTCACAATTCCATCGAATTAAATCAATGTTTCTAACTTTAAAATTACTAACGCTTTCCAAAACCCAAAGGATGAGTTACACATTAGAAAATATCAAATCACTATTATATTCTCCATTTTTCTCAAATCAATTCTCTTCAAAATAAATTGAGGTTCAAACACTTTCAACCTCTCTTTTCCATTTTCATACGAAAATCCCATTTTTCTCAAGTGTTAAAACACTCTGATTCTCTTTCCAATTTCCTTGTACTAAATCAAACTATATTTCCACTTTGTTTCCCTAAAATCAAGGCATTACAAGCCTTCAAAAACGTGGACATGACTATTGAAATCATCAAAACATTTTTCCTTCTAAGTCAATATGGTTTTATACAAACAAAATCATTAAAAATTCTTCACAAAAACCGCGAGTACTTGGTCTTTGAAATCAAATCATTTGTTAATTTTTCATTTTCACTTTCTTTGCAAATCCTTAAAATCAACATTGCTCTTTTCATCTAAAACTCATGATTAGTAAAATACTTAGAACCTTTTTGTTCAAAAACACCCTTGAGGCCGTGTGCTCCTATGGTTCTTTGGAACCAAAATTATTTTCCTTTTCATCATTACATCATGATATACATATACATATTTCATCATAAATACCACAAGCATGCCATAATCAAAGCAATAGATCATGCAAATCATACCAAGTATAGGCAAATAATCAAAGCACATAAACGCCCACAAATTATTACATGACCATGGATGTGAATCCTCACATGGATTCACTATCCATCAAATACACAAACCATCTCTCACCACTATACTTGATTAGTGAGATGAATCTCCCTCTTACCTCTTGAAGATCCTCAAAAACTCCTTGTTTTGCTTCTTTTTCCAAGTCCTTCACCACCAAAAGTTTCTTAAATACACAACAAAACATAAGTTTATTAGTATATTAAGTTTGAACTAGGGGAACCATGGATCAAACATGGCTTAGAACTTTAAATATAAGATTTTAGAAAAGAATATCAAGAACTTCACCATTTACCCTTCAAACTTGGTCTTAGGAAAGGTACTTGAAGATGGATGATTTAGAGAAAGTCTCCAACATGAAAGTTGTTTAGAATATCATGTAGATTCAAGATCTATAGTTGGATGAAATTAAAAGAGATTGGATGGTAATTTTGGATGTCTTGGCCGAATGGTTCCTCTTGAAGAACAAAGATGGAATTTTTTATTTTTGTAAGGGAAAGGTTTCTTAAACTTGGTTAAGGTAAAGAATGAAGTGAGATCACTTGGTTTTCCTTCCTATCAATTTCGTAGAGCTCCTTGGAAAATCCCTAAAAATCATAAACAAATCTCAAAATCAATAACAAGTAAATGAATAGGTAAACCATGGTTCAAGCATGGCTTAGAAAATCAAAACTAAAAGCTTAGGTGAAGAAATATGAACTTTACCATTTTTGGTAGAAATTTGAAGCTTGAATTTGAAGCTCAAGATGAATGATTTTGTGAAAACTCATAACTAGAGATGTTCTTAGAATGAGGTAAGGATTCAAGAAACTAGGTTGGATGAAATTTTTGAGTGATGGAAGGCATTCTTGGGTGCTTTGGCCGAAACATGTATGGAGAAATAAGGAGAGAAAATATTTGATGAAGTCTTGGCTTTTTGGAGAAGATAAAGATGAATTATGCTAGCAATAATGTGGTCTTCAACTTTGCTAGGCTCTTAAGCTCCTCCAAAACTGTCCCCCCTCTTCATGCTTCTCCTTATACATTCAATAAATGACCATAATAATTAGTCACCATTTTAAGCATTTCTAGCCATTGATTAATTCAATGGTTAGGATTAAGGTAGACTTTTGATTAGAAGACTTAATCTAGGTCATTAGATCTTTCTTCCTTGAAATCCTAGCCATTTGATGCATCTCCAAAATGAAGGGTCAAGATTACTCCTTCTTACTTTTAATCCAAGGGTCATAATTAGTCATAACCATTTTAGAAGACCAAATCTCCACCATTGATTAAATCCACATCCAATGGTCATAAATGATCCATCTCCACCGTTGATTAAATCCAAATCCAACGGTCACAAATGGTCCTAGCCACTTTATAAGATCAAATCTCCACCCTTGATTTAAATCTAAATCCAATGGTTATAAATATTCATAGCCATTTTCTTAGACTAATCCTACACCGTTGATTAAATCGAAGGTTGATATCAAAGTCTTCAATATTAGACTTGCTTCCCATTGATCCGTCAAAAATTGTCATAACCACTATTGTTGACTTAAACAGTATAATTTCTATTTTTATCTGCTAAAACCCCACGAAAGAATATATTTACTATATTTTTATCGCCTGATAATTAAATACAGTACAAAACACAATACAAAAAAATTTTCTAAAACTATTTTCGGATTCAGGTTTAGTAAGATCCCCTGTCTGCATCTCAACAGTACGAATTTTTCTATGCGTAGAAAATTTTTTACGTTTTAGGACTCACCCCGAGCCCACGTAGGACCACTGGGGCCCACAAACAGCCCAAAAATGATCAGATAACCATAAAAATTTATATTCATCCACAAAAATCACAAATATTAGAAAACGTACAAATATCAAATCAGATTACGTAAAATAATTAAGACTTAACAGTAATAATTAAATTACATAAAATTTTTCTTAGCCCGAAAATTATTATTTTCCTTGACACGAAGTAAATCATTCAAAACGAACAAATATGCTGACGGAATACTCAAAATAATTTTACAGCACACAAAAATTACTAAACAGTAGAATTCTGTTAACTGTCAAAATTACTGTCAACTATTTAGGAAATTTTGGGGTGTTACATGTAACACCTCGAAATTTGTTATTTTACAGTAATTATAGAATTGTACTATTTTGTGATTTCAGAGTTGTCTTTGTAAAATTATTTTGATGTGTCATGGATCGTATTTGATTGTTTTGTGTGATTTACTCTGGAATAGGAAAATAATAATTTTCTAGTCATGAAAAATCTTTACGCATTTATTAGGAGCTGGGGGATCTTACTAAACCCAATTTTGAGAGATGCGTGTAATAATATTTTAATTTTTAGAATTTATTTGTGAAATAAAAATATTTTATATTTTTATTATTATTTTATTATCCAGTAGACGATACCTACTGACTTATGAGCGTAGCTTTTGTCTAGTGAACAATAAGAACCGGTAAAGTCTTAAGACTTACTGAAGTGAACCAATAGGAGTGAAGTCAACATTAGTGGCTTTGACATTTTCTAAACCAATGGAAAATGGTCAAATTTAGTGGTTGGAATAGTTAGAAAGAAACTAGAAAATCTAACTAAGTTAGCTTAAATCTAACTAGGTTATTCTAAGAAGCTTAGAAAGTAACTAAATGGAAGTAAACCTAGTTAGCTACTCTTTGAAGCCTAGTTACAAGAAGGTTCTATCATGTCCTAGAATAGATGACTAACATCAATGTAACTAGATACTTAGCAAAGTAACTAAATAGTTAGTTAATGAACTAAGTAAACTAACTAGATTCACTTAAAACTAGCTAAGAAAACCAATTGAACCAAGAACTTGGTTTGCTTCTCCTTGGAGTCCCATGGCCACTTGGTGGTTCTAGGACCTTCATGAGCAAGCTTGGTAGTTAAGGCTTGAAAACTCCACCCTAGATTCAATCTAAGGCCATTAGGAAGTCTTGGATGGTCAAATAAGGTGGCTACCTCCTTTGGTGAGTTCCACGGCTATCACTAAAGGAAAATCAAGTGTTTTCACTTCATTCTTCACCTTAACCAAGTATAAGAAGCCTATTCTCTCTAATCTTTCTCTTAAAAAAAATCAAAAACTCCATTGTTGCTTTTTGGAGAGCCCTCGGCAGCCACACCATTTACCAACCTCCACTCACCTATAATTTTATCTAACATCATTTCCTAAACCTAAATATCATTCTAAACATATTTCATGTTGTGAGTTTCTTCAAAATCATCCATCTTGAGCTTGGAAAACAAGTTTGAAGTTTCTATTCAAAGAGGTAAAGACTTTGTTTTTGACTCAAAGTTTGGTTCTTATTTTCTCTAAGCCATGATTGATCCATGGTTCTTCTTGTTCAAAGCTTAGTTTATGATTTGTGTTTTGTTTAAGTTTGATAGGATTTTTTTCTTTGAGCTACACGAAATCCCTAGGAGAAGGATCCGAGAAAAGTTTGATCTTCCTTAAAGTAAGAGGGAGATTTATCTCACCAACCAAGTATGGTGGTGAGAGGTGAAATTGTTTATGATGGATGGTGGATCCATGTGAGGATTCATATCCATGGTTGTGTAACTTATTTGTAGATGTTTATATGCTTTGATTTATTTATTTATGCTTTGTATGCTTTGCATGATTTATTATTTTTTTCTGGTATGCTTATGATATATATGATGTGAATATATTATGTATGCTATGATAGTTGTGAATAAGGAAAATAATTTTGGTTCCAATGACCAAGAGGCTCACGGCTTCAACACCTCAAAATAGGTGTTTCCAAGTTAAGATTTTCACGAATGATAAAATTGGATGTTTAGGAAGGAAAGGAAAAGAAAAGATACGTTGATTCCAAAGGTCATGTATCCCACAGTTTTGAAAGCTTGAAAGGACTTGGTTTTATGCAAAAATATGATTTTAAAGTGGTAATTTAGTTGATTAAGTACAAGGATTTAAGAAATGGAAACAAAACACTTTGTTGTTTTAAAATGAAGATTTCGTGTGTAAAAGGAAAAGAGAGGTTGGAAGTGACTTGTTTTAAAGAGAACTAATTTTTAGAATTGATCTAATTATTATAGTGATTACGTTGGTAACTTGAAATTTACTAACATATAGCTCACTCATTGGGTTTTTGAGCACGTTAGGAAATTTTAAGTGAGAAAATATGGAAAAGCAAAGTAAGAAATGATATAAATTTTTAGAAAGGCCAAAATGTGGTTTAGAAGGTTGAGAAATATTTTATGCATTTGAAAAATAGTGAAAAATGCTTTATGTAACTTAAAAATGTGATTTTTAAGTTACGCGATTTCAAAAACGTTAAAAAATCACTACGCAATTGGGAAAACGTTTGAATATTTTTACACAATCGAGAAAGTGTTGAAAAATCAATACATGATTTGAAAACGCGACAAAAAAGTTGCGCGATTGTGAAAATGCAGTAAAATGTTTACGCGATTGAAAATATAGTAAAGATACTGTTGGGCCAGTGTGTGGACCCTGTATATGAAATTATGAATTTGGACTGAGAATGGTTTGTATGCATTAAGCATGCATTGGAAAAAGTCTGATGGACTATGTTAAGGCTAATGGCCTAAGAGAGACTTACACCTCTTGAGTGGGTGCGATATACGTAGTGTAGGTCACTTGATGACCTTGGGGGCGTTGTGGTGTGGGTTTTCCACAATAGGCAGTTGGTAGCTCTTCTGTACCTTGGATCAGACCAATGCAACACACTGACAATCCAGACCGAGACACTATTCTTAATCAAGATCAGGTAAAGATTGTCGTGTATATACTAGATGTGCAAACACTTATGAGAATTGTGGCACGTGGTTTGAGGCATGTTGGTACAAACAGATCTTTTAGATCAATCTCTCTGACTTAAGTTTTAGCTCCATGGAGTAGGAAAATGAGTCAATGAGCATATGCATGACTTGAACATATTTGTATATCTTTGAGATATTTTATCTGTCGAATGTTGAGGAATGTTGAGGAATGTTGAATGAAATGATTATATTTATTGTTTATTATATATGTACTATTGTGTGATGTATCTGTATGGTATGTTGTACTTGCTATCTCCATGCTTCCATGTTGGTATTGACATAGATAATCTCACCTCTTTGTATGCCTATTCTTGTATTGTATTTATATTTGGTAAAGACGCTGAGCAAGGTATTGACACGGCAACAAGGAGTAGATTCCTGCTAAGGAGGTTGAGTTCTGATTCGATGGCAACCTGATCGAGTTTCTTTGGGTATGTGAGACTGCAGTTTCATGGAGGAGCTAGTGCGTGGCGCATTAGTCCCAATGAGGAGGGACTTATCTATCAAGGTCATTTGATAGTTAATATGAGTAGGATCTTTCATGGAGATCTTTTCTTTTCTATTACCATATATGTACATGTAGAATTTCCTTTATCTATTCGGCAATATTGGGGCAGTCGTTACCAAGTCTCATCTGAGATCAACATTGTATCATCTGCTAGGACACCTATTCATAAGATGACACGTCAAATTGGGTTCCTACCTTCTGAGGAATCTAAGGCTGATGCTGAGGAGGACCCGTCTGAAGGTTCTGCCGTCTAGGTGTACTTGGACCAGTATGGTAATGCAGTAATGTTTAAATGCTTTTGAGAACTTGGTCTGTATATAAATAAGTTTGACAATACTTATGTGATGTATATGATGTAAATTATTTGTAATGATGTTTACTATTTTTATTTTCTGTTAAGTTTATCTTATCGATATCAAGAAATTTTACAACTCGTATTTTATTAAATAATATTATTTTATAACTTGGGAAGTAATTCGGTAATAATTAATATAAAATGTGATACCCTATGGTGGGTGTTACACTACCTGCTTCCATGTCAATGCTTCATACCCTATGCAGCACGTCCAAGTCTATCCTCAAGCGATATGTTTCTTCTTTTTCACTCTCTGTGTTGCGCCTGTGCTCTACTGTCACATCTCGCTTCTCAATTCATAACCACCAAAATCCCTGAAGCCCTTTAGTAACTCATCCAATTTTTACAAGTGGGCCAAGCTTATTGAATTTGCATTCTACTAGTCACCAATTGCATAACTATGTAAAGAAGGGCCATTCAATCATGGGTAGTTTCAAGGCATTATTTTTTTATTTTATTCATAATGGGCCTAAGCCATTATTGCATTGTGGGCGCTTGTGCCCGTAAGCCATATCAACTCAAAACTTCATCATTTGAAAATCACTTCATCACCTTTTATCCAAATTAATCATTTAGTCCTGAAATTTATCATAATAATTAAATTAATAATTTTTTTAGTAAATAAATCAATAATATTACAAACTTACTAAAATCAAATATAATGAGATATAATAGTGTTTATTTTTTATAAGAAAAATATATAAAAATTAGGCTATAATCAAAGACCTTACTTACAAAATAAACTGACCTCTGACCTTCGTTAGTTTCCTTGATTAAGACTGAGTTGATTGCTTCATTATTAACTGAAAGGTAGGCATATAGGGTCTCTTCAGGCTCTGGTCTTGTCAGGATTGGAGGTGTTTCCAGCATGGTCTTCAGTTCTTGGAATGTAGTCTCACACTTCAGGGCCCACTCAAAATTTTTTCCCTTTTTGAGTAACTTGAAAAAGGGGAGAGATTTGTGAGCGACTTTGGCTAAAAAACGAGTGAGGGCCATTATTCTTTTTGTTAATTGTTGCACCTTCTTCACAGGCTGTGGATTACGCATGTCAAGAACGGCCTGACATTTCTCCAAGTTGACTTTAATGTAACATTCTCCTTAACGTAATACTTTTAATCAGGGTTATAGAAGCTCAGTAATTTGGTATGAGTTATCTATTAATTCGAGTAACCATTTGAACTAGTTTGAGCCTAATTTTATAATATCGAATGTGAAAAATTAGCTATAGTTTCTGCATAAACAGCTGATATGATGGAAATAAATATGAAAAATTTATTTCTTAGCTATAAACAATTGATGTGCATTATAGTAAATTTTGGAAAATCAACTGAGTTAGTTTGATATTTTTAAGGATACCAAAGAAGGATTAATGGAACAACTAAGTAATATAGAAAATTATGAAGTTCCATGGGGTGACAAGTAAGATATGAAGAATAATTTAATATAAAATATCAACTAAGATATGTATCAGTAAGCATATTTACTTAATCCCCCAATTTAATTTAACTTGGGATCGAATAATGAAACTTAACTGATAAATAGCAGTATATGGACAGTTATGGAAAAATAGATCTAAGGACAAAGATGAGTTCTAAAATTTTCCATAACACTTATGGTAACTTGAAAACTCAACTTTGGAAGATTAAAATGTGCATAACAAATTCAAAAGTTTCAGTATGAAATTTTAAGTCACATTTTGTGTCTTCCACCGCCACTACCTTTCTACATCATTCTTGAGTTTTCTTCACAATTCTCTCCATCAATTATGTGTGAGAACAAAATAGAAAATAGAGAAGAAAAACACTACATGGCTACCTATTCTTAATATTTCATTTTTCATCTTTTATCCATCCATTTTCACCTACATCTAACCTTGCTTTTTCTTACTCTTTTCTCCATTATTCCTCACAGTTGAGTAGTATAAAATAGGGCAAAAAATAGTGGTAAAAACAGCAAAGAAAAGGAAGGAAAACAAAGGTGAAAATGAATAGGAAAATCTAAGGATTCAAACTCCAAGAAGCTAGGAAAGAGTTAGGGGATGCTTGTTCTTAACTTGCTCTTCTTTCTTTATGATTTTTGAATCTAAAATTTTGGTCCTTGTGATCTTGTTATTCATAGCTGGACCAAGATAAAAAGGGGGAGATTATGTTATTTTTGTGCTTTAATCCTTACTATCAATTAGTTCTTTTCTTTGGTGGATTATTGAATGAGAAACTTGTAAAAATTGATTGTGTTTTTGGTTGTGAATGACTCACGGCCAAGCTTAAGCTAGGCTTCCTTCATTTACAGATTTTTATGATAATTTTAAGTGAATTAATAGTTGGAAAACAATTGTTGATGATTGTATGTTGTTGGCTAAAAGTTTTGATGAGTTTTGACACTAAGTTATTTCAAAGAATGCTTGTTTTTGGCCTTGGAAAGCTTGAATCCGATGCTGCTGTTTGCATATGACTATGATGCATGCTTTAGTTATGAATTTTTTTATGAGATAATGACATAATCAGATTTTCTATTTTAAGGATAAAGTGGTGATTCCTTCAACTTTTATATTCATTTGTTAATTAGGTTAATCAATGAGATTATGATTAATTGATGAAATTATCATTCATATATAGTATCATAGTCGTGACTTATTATTGAAGAAATATGCTTACCAGTGGTTATTTAAGATACTAAAATTTATGAAAATCCTAGTACTTAGACTATTGTATTATGTATTTGATTGTTTAGTGATTCTTGTATTATGACTTTTGAATGCTTAGTGCAACACCCACCGTAGGGTATCACATTTAAGACTAATCCTAATATAACTTACCCAAGTTGTAAAAGAATTAATAACACTGATTTTAAAATTTCTTTTGCAGAATAATAGATAATAAATAAAAACTTTAAACGTAAAATGAAATTAAAACTAACACACCTTATATTACATATTACAAACCTTGTTCACAATTAATTTACATAACTACACCCCCATTAGTTACATATACAATACACACCAAAAAAATAAAAATATTAAACTAGAACTCCATCAAACTAAAGGTTCAGGCTCTCATTGAGATCCTCCTCCTCCTCATCTTCAGTGTTATCATCAAAGAAACCTGGCGGATATAGCACAGCCTGGTTGGTGTCCTAGCATTCGACGTCACGGATTCCTCGTGTGGAGAATAAGTATTATTATTCCTACTCCAAAGTTCACGTATAGGCAAATAAAACTCTAAACGCATAGACACATGTTGTGTCATGACAGGAGTACCATCCCTAGTACCTCTTAAAGTCAGAGTCAGATTCCCGGTATACATAAACCTTTCCCTATCTAAATTAACTAGCCAAGCATCAATTCCACCGTGGAATTGTACTGTAACATACCCTAAAATTTGATGCCTCGCTGCCATACTAAGCAAATACAGAAAAACCAGCTACTGATAGTAAAAAGACTTATCAGCCTCTTCGCCTCCTCGGTCTTCATCAAATACATACAATACACAAATACAACATAATAAAGAGGTGAGATCCCCTTTCATCAATACCAATGAGGCAGTATAAAAAATGACAGTAAAACATACAGATACAAAATATCTCTTATAGTCATATCATATCATATCATAGAAAACAAATAAAATAGGCATATAAAATAGGCATAATTGTCACACCAATATGCTGACCCACAATGCATGTGCACAATGACCCAATTCCTACTCCATGGAGCTAGACACAATTTCGGAGAAAAAGATAGGCAATACATGTCTGTATACCGTTAGCCTCAAATCATGTGTTGTTTATCATATCATGGCGCCCACATGGCTATTACAAGACACTCTCAACCACATCACGAAAAGAGTAGTAACTCTATCGAGACCGTCGGTGTATTTGCAAAGGATACCACGATGCAGTGGTGCTACCAACTGGCCACACATGACGTTCCACACCCCGACATCCCTAAGATCACTTAAGATCGTAACTACGCAATTCTCACCCGCACGAAGGTGTAATTCCATCTCCTAGGCCAATCGCCTTACTTGACATACTTTTTCATGCATGATGTATGATTCAAAAATACATACAACTATTATTTTACAGTATTTAACAAATACACGTCATTTCTTAACAGTATCATTTTTCAATAAAACGGGGCCCACCATGACAGCCTGACAGTCAACCGCTGTAATTTTTAATCGCGTAAACATTTTATTGCGTTTTTGAAACAACGTGATGTTTTTCTTACGTTATCAAATTTCATAATATTTTTCAATGTTTTCATAAATGCGTAATTAATTTCAAATATTTTTAATTTACATAAATATTTTTAAACGTTTTCTAAATCACATAAATATTTCCAAATGTTTTTAAATCGCGTAGAGGTTTTTAAATGTTTTCTCTATCGCGTAACCATTTAAAATTATTTTCTCAATTGCGTAACGTAAAAATCAAGTATGTAGTCTAAAAATAGTAGTTTTTAAATTGCGTAATGGATTTCTAGCATTTTTCACTTATGTAAAATATTTTCTAAATTTTCTAAACTTATTTATAAAATTCTTTACGTAATTATGCATTTTGGCCTTCTAGAAAATATTTTCTTTCTAAAAATCTATAACATAATAATTTCTTCAATTCTTTACAAAAATTTGTCTTTCTTGATTTACTTACAAAAATATTAATTTAATTCCAAATATTAAATCTATTTGCCTTTTTTTCTACTAAAAATTCATTACTTTAAATCTATTTTTGTTTTTATACTAAAAATTCATTAAATTAAATTCTTGTTAATTAAGTATCAAAGTGCACACTTAGTAAAATACTCTTGGATTTAAAATACTACTCTTTGGCATAGTAGCCCAAAAATTCATTTTTATGCCTCATAAAACATACTTAATCTTCATTTTATTTTATCACAAAATCCTTTAATCAAATTTCTTATCCTCAAATTCTTTAATCCTTAACTTAAGAAATAATTTGAAACATCTTGTTCCCTTGGTGAGGTTTAAAACCGTAAGCCTACCTAGGTTCTTTGGAACCTTCATCAATTTTTTTTTTCCTTATCACATAAACTTTACAGCATATTCATCATGCTACCACAAGCATATAAACAAGCATATAATCAAGTAAACAAGCATATAATCTAATAAACAAGCATATAATTAAGTAAACAAGCATATAATCTAATAAACAAGCATATAATCAAAGCTTAAAAATAAATCAACCATAAATAAAGCAAGTTTAAACCATACAAGTGAATAAATCCTTACGGATTTTTCACCACAAACAAGGTCATCTCCTCACCACCAACATATGGTTGATGAGGGTAATCTCCCACTTACCTCAAGGAAAACAAAACTCCTTCTTGCTTGATCTTCTATGAATTTCGTGAACCACTACACAAAATCCTAACAAACTTAAAGCAAACCAAAGTTACAAACAAAGCTTGAAGAAGAGAAACCATGGAACAATCATGGTTTAGAAACTCAAAAACCAACTTAGAAACAAAGAAGAAGAACTTTTACCTTGAAATCTCAAGAATACTAGCTTGTAGAAATGGTAGAAGATGAAGAATTTTACTTAAGTCTTCAACATAAAAGTGTCTTAGAATAATGTTTAGATGTAGGAAATAAGATTAGATGAAATTTTGAAAGCTTGGAAGGTTGATTTTGGCTAAGTGTAGAAAATGAAGACATGAAGATAATAGCTTACGAGACAAAAGTGATATAATTGTGATAGTCTACCTAGAGCTTGTTGCCGTGGAATGCTATTGCTAGCATGGAGAAATTATTTGCATGGCCACCAAGGTGCAAAATTAAACACATGGCACCAAGTCTTGCTTTTGGTCAACACTTGATGAATTATTAGCTTTTGCATGTCCAAAAAAAATCCCTTCATGGCCGTAGAAGTCCTTGCCATTTACTACTAATTATTGTTTCAATTTGTGACCATTTAAGTTTAGATTAATTCACTAATTCATCTAGCTTAATAATTAATTTAAACAAATCATTTTTGTTGACTTATTACCATTGGTTAATTTTTATGACTAGCCACCAAAAATTGACTTCTACTATCTAGTGACACATAGTCATCACATGACTAGTACCTAGCTAAAGTTATAAAAATTTATTACTCACATAATAAAATTTACTGGCTCACAAACCAATAATTATTATACAGTGAATAATAAATTCATCAGTATAGGAAAAATTAGTAACTGTATCCGGTTTTGGGTTTAGTAAGATCCCTCAGCCCCGTATTAATAATACAAAATTTTCTAGCTAATAAAAATTTTTAGTGTTTTTTTGCCCACCTTGTGGGCCCTACAGACGACCCAAAAATTACTAAAATATTTTTATTCTCAAAAAAATCCAAAAAATTCTCAAAAATCACAAAAATTAGAAAATTAATATTGGTGTAGAAAAACAAAAATCAGGATGTTACAACTCTCCCCTGCTAAAAAAAAATTTCGTCCTCGAAATTTACCATACCTCAGAACAATTGAGGATATTGTTCCTTCATTTTGTCTTCTAGCTCCCATGTAGCATCTCCCGTTGTTTCATTCCAGATCACTTTTACTAATGGAATATCCTTCCCTCTGAGCTGCTTCATCCTCCTGTCTTCAATCTTAACAAGAAGTGTCTCATACGTCAAATTTTCTTTCAATTGTACCTCATCGGGCTGAATAACATGAGTTGGATCGGGAATATACTTTCTCAATTGAGATACATGGAAAACATTGTGCAAATTGGAAAGAAAAGGTGGCAAAGCAATTTGGTATGCGACTGGACCTATCCGACGAAGAATTTGATAAGGTCCAATAAACTTAGGAGTGAGTTTTCTAGATTTTATAACCCTTCCAACACCAGTCGTAGGTGTAACTCGTAAAAACACATGCTCACCTTCCTCAAATTCAAGAGGTCTTCTTCTTTTATCAGCATAGCTTTTCTATCTACTTTGAGTCGCTTTAAGTTTCTCTTGGATCATCTTCATCTTTTCAGATGTTTGTTGCATTATCTCAAGTCCAATAGTCATATTTTCACCATCCTGATACCAACACAAAGGTGTTCGGCATCGTCGTCCATAAAGCGCTTCATAGGGTGTCATCCCTATACTTGAATGAAAACTGTTGTTGTAGGTGAATTCTACCAAAGGTAAAAATTGATCCCAACTCACTTTTTGTTCTAACACACAAGCTCTTAACAGATCTTCTAGTGATTGTATTGTCCTTTCTGTTTGACCATCCGTCTACGGATGATAAGTAGAACTTCGATGAATTTTAGTCCCCATAGCTTCCTATAAGCTTCGCCAAGACCTTGACGTAAATCTTGGATCCCTATCAGAAATGATACAAGTGGGTAAACCATGAAGTCTTACGATTTCACTAATGTACACCTGGGTCAATTTTTCCAACAAATACCTGATATTGATTGACAAGAAGTGAGCTGACTTCGTAAGCCTATCAACAATGACCCATATAGAATCATATCCTTTTCTGGTCTTTGGCAAACCCGTAACAAAATCCATTGCTATACTATCTCATTTCCATTCTGGAATTGTTAAAGGTTGTAGTATACCTGCTGGCCTTTGATGTTCAACCTTAACTTTCTGAGAAACGAGACATGATGACACATGTTCAGCAACATCTTTCTTCATCCCAGGCCACCAAAATAATCGCTTTAGATCGTGATACATTTTGGTCATTCCTAGATGTATACTCAATTTGCTGGTATGTGCTTCATCTAGAATAGCCTTTCTAAGATCAGGATCATTAGGTATACAGATTCTGCCTTTAAACTTTCGGATCCCATCAGATCCTTCTTCAACCATTGCAACTCCACCATGCTTCAACCGCTCTTTTTCTTCTTGTAAAAATTCATCATGATATTGTTTTTTTCTGATTTCTTCTAATAAATCATTCAAAATTGTGACCTTATTCAAATGCATCCATCCAAGACCTAATTCTACCGACAAACCCAAATCTCTGAACTGCTCTATCAGTTGTTCCTCTTTGATCATCATAGCAGAAACACCGAGCATCTTCCTACTCAAAGCATCTGCCACAACATTAGCTTTTCCAAGATGATATTGAAGTTGAAAATCATAATTCTTCAAGAATTCTAACCACCTTCTCTGCCTCATGTTCAACTCCTTCTGATCAAACAAATACTTCAGACTCTTATGATCACTAAAGACGTTGAATGTAGCTCCATATAGAAAATGTCTCCAAATTTTCAATGCAAAGACTACTGCAGCTAATTCCAAATCATGAGCTGGATAATTCCTCTCATGTACCTTTAGTTGTCTTGAAGCATATGCTACTACTTTTCTATTTTGCATCAAAACACATCCTAACCCTTGATATGAAGCATCACAATATACTTCAAAAGACTCGTTCGGATCTGGTAGAATCAACACCGGTGCAGTAGTCAACTTTTTCTTTAGTTCTTGAAAACTTTCCTCACACTTTTCTATCCAGACAAACGCCTGGTTCTTCCTGGTGAGCTGTGTAAGAGGTTTGGCTATCTTGGAAAAACCTTCAATAAATCTTCGATAATATCCGGCTAATCTGACAAAACTTCGGATCTCAGTCACTGTAGTTGGCCATTCCCACTGAAGAACCGTCTCCACCTTTGCTGGATCCACTGCAATTCCATCTTTAGAAATTACATGACCTAAAAATTTAACCTCGTCCAACCAAAATTCAAATTTAGACAACTTTGCATACAACTTCTTCTCCTTTAAAATCTGAAGAACTATACTGAGATGTTCAGCATGCTCTTCTTGATTTTGAGAATAGATCAGAAAGTCATCAATGAAAACGACAACAAATCTGTCTAGATACGGATGAAAAATCCTATTCATGTAATCCATGAATATGGCAGGGGCATTCCTCACCCCAAACGATATTACAAGATACTCATAATGACCGTAACGCGTTCGAAAAGCTGTCTTAGGTATGTCTTCTACCTTGACACGAATTTGATGATACCTAGAGCGTAAATCTATCATAAAGAAAATAGCTGCTCCTTTCAACTGGTCCATCAAATCATCAATCCTTGGAAGTGGATATTTGTTCTTGATTGTGACTTTGTTCAACTAGCGGTAATCCACACACAAGCGCGAAGATCCATCCTTCTTTTTGACTAGCAGCACTAGAGCTCCCCAAGGTGAAATACTAGGTCGCACAAACTATTTTTCTAATAGTTCCTCCAATTGCTTCTTTAGCTCTACTAACTCAGATGGTGACATCTGATATGGTGCAATCGAAATATGACCCACTCCTGGTACATGATCGATAAAAAACTCTAGCTCTCTTTCTAGTGGTAGTCCAGGTACATCGTCAGGAAAAACTTCAGGAAACTCATTTATAACAGGAATAGCATTCACATCATTTTCACTCTTGACTTCTAAAGAAGATAACAACATGTATCCTCGTGCTCCATCCCTCAATAGAGATTCGACTTGATTGGCAGTCAAAAATCCAGAAATCTAATCCTCAGGAAATACTAAGGTCTTTTTAGAACAATCTAATAGAATATGGTTAGAAGATAACCAATCCATTCCTAAAATTATATCAATATCGGTAAGAGGCAAACAAATTAAATCAACAAAAAAGACTCGATTTTTGATAGTAACAGGACAATTTAGACAAACTTTAGAAGTACTAACAGGTTTGGCAGTAGGTGTAGAAACAATCAATTGGAAATTCAAAGAAGACACAAGTAATTCCAAACAATCCACACAGTCATTTGCAATAAACGAATAAGTTGCACCTGAATCATATAGTACAGTTAAAAGATTACCTAATATGACACCTTCTCCCTTGATAAGATCATCAGACTGAGAGGCCTCGGCTCCACTCATCGTATAAACTTGTCCTACAGCTTGAGACTTGTCAGCACGAACATTACTCACTGAAGGCTCCTCCTTCACTTGATTACAATCCCTCGCAAAATGACTAGGTTTTCCACATCTAAAGCAAATGATTCCCTTGATCGTACAGTCCTTCGTCATATGACCTTTTCCACATTTGCTACATTTCATTGGAAATGCTGCATTCTGACTGAAACGATTGTTATTGCTACCTCCTCCACGTGACTGCTATTGTTGTTGCTGACTTCCCGATGGCCTTGAATATGGTTTGTGCTGAAAACGGTTGTTGTTACTGTTGCCTCCCTTTTGGAACCTCGATGGTCCGAAGTTACGGTTCCTGTTATCTCGCGATGGCTCTAACTCTTCCAGTCTACAACACATATCCATCAGTGCCGAGAATTAGTTCATTTTCATTGGTATTACTCCCTTCTTCAGTTCAACCCTTAATCCTTCCTCAAACTTACAACATTTCCAATTTTCATCAGACTGAATCTGAAGATAACGTGAGAATTTAGACAAACTCTCAAACTTTGCTGCATACTCATTCACTGTCATTCTTCCTTGTCTTAATCGAAGAAATTCCATCTCCTTCGCATGCCTTGTGCCTTCCGGGAAATATTTGTCCAGAAACGCCTCACGAAACACCTCCCACGTAATTACCCTTCGTTGTTCCTGTAAAACTCTACGAGTAGCCTTTCATCAATTTTCACCATCGCCTAGCAACATGAAAGTGGCATAAGTTACCTTGCGATCATCTGCACACCCCATTCCTTCAAAAATTTTCTCCAACTCTTCTATCCATAGACTTGCCTTTTCCGGATTAAACTAGCCTCGAAAATACGGTGAATTGTTTCGATGAAATTCTGACAAATTTTGAACATCAGCATTTGCCTCTTGTTGTTGTACAGCATGTTGATTTTGTTGCACAATCACCTCTGCCATACGCTGCATTGCAGCTGCAGCCACTATCATTGGATCATCATTGTGTCCCACGTTCGCACATGCACCTCTATTACGAGATATAGCTTTCTTCACCAACAACCAAAACGCAAAAAGAGTTAGATGTATTCTTTCGGAAACCAAATACAGAGATTCACACAACTTAAGCAAAACAGACCTAACCATAAACCCAAAAGACTCTAACCGGGATGCTCTGATACCAACTAATGCAACACCCACCGTAGGGTATCACATTTAAGACTAATCCTAATATAACTTACCCAAGTTGTAAAAAGAATTAATCTTGTAAAAACACTTGATTTTAAAATTTCTTTTGCGGAATAATAGATAATAAATAAAAACTTTAAACATAAAATGAAATTAAAACTAACACACCTTATATTACATATTACAAACCTTGTTCACAATTAATTTACATAACTACACCCCCATTAGTTACATATACAATACACACCAAAAAAATAAAAATATTAAACTAGAACTCCATCAAACTAAAGGTCCAGGCTCTCGTTGGGATTCTTCTCCTCCTCATCTTCAGTGTTATCATCAAAGAAACCTGGCGGATATAGCACACGCCTGGTTGGTGTCCTAGCAGTCGACATCACGGATTCCTCGTGTGGAGTATAAGTATTATTATTCCTACTCCAAAGTTCACGTATAGGCAAATAAAACTCTAAACGCGTAGACACATGTTGTGTCATGACAGGAGTACCATCCCTAGTACCTCTTAAAGTCAGAGTCAGATCCCCGGTATACACAAACCTTTCCTTATCTAAGTTAACTAGCCAAGCATCAATTCCACCGTGGAATTGTACTGTAACATACCCTAAAATTTGACGCCTCACTGCCATACTAAGCAAATACAAAAAAACTAGCTACTGATAGTAAAAAGACTTATCAGCCTCCTCGCCTCCTCAGTCTTCATCAAATACATACAATACACAAATACAACATAATAAAGAGGTGGGATCCCCTTTCATTAATACCAATGAGGCAGTATAGAAAATGACAGTAAAACATACAGATACAAAATATCTCTTATAGTCATATCATATCATATCATAGAAAACAAATAAAATAGGCATAATTGTCACACCAATATGCTGACTCACAATGCATGTGCACAATGACCCAATTCCTACTCCATGGAGCTAGACACAATTTCGGAGAGAAAGATAGGGAGTACATGTCTGTATACCGTTAGCCTCAAATCATGTGATGTTTATCATATCATGGCGCCCACATGACTATTACAAGACACTCTCAACCATATCACGAAAAGAGTAGTAACTCCGTCGAGACCGTTGGTGTGTTTGCAAAGGATACCACGATGCAGTGGTGCTACCAACTGGCCACATATGACGTTCCAGACCCCGACGTCCCCAAGATCACTGAAGATCGTAACTACGCAATTCTTACCCGCACGAAGGTGTAATTCCATCTCCTAGGCCAATCGCCTTACTTGACATACTTTTTCATGCATGATGTATGATTCAAGAATGCATACAACTATTATTTTACAATATTTCACAAATACACGTCATTTCTTAACAGTATCATTTTTTAATAAAATAGGGCCCACCATGACATGACAGCCAACCGTTGTAATTTTTAATCGCGTAAACATTTTATTGCATTTTTGAAACAGCATGATGTTTTTCTTACGTTATCAAATTTCGTAATATTTTTCAATGTTTTCAAAATGCGTAATTAATTTCCAACATTTTAATTTACATAAATATTTTTAAACGTTTTCTAAATCACATAAATATTTCCAAATGTTTTTAAATCGCGTAGAGGTTTTTAAATGTTTTCTCTATCGCGTAATCATTTAAAATTATTGTCTCAATCGCGTAACGTAAAAATCAAGTACGTAGTCTAAAAATAGTAGTTTATAAATTGTGTAATGGATTTCTAGCATTTTTCACTTATGTAAAATATTTTCTAAATTTTCTAAACTTATTTATAAAATTCTTTACGTAATTATGCATTTTGGCCTTCTAGAAAATATTTTCTTTCTAAAAATCTATAACATAATAATTTCTTCAATTCTTTACAAAAATTTGTCTTTCTTGATTTACTTACAAAAATATTAATTTAATTCCAAACATTAAATTTATTTGCCTTTTTTTCTACTAAAAATTCATTACTTTAAATCTATTTTTGTTTTTATACTAAAAATTCATTAAATTAAATTCTTGTTAATTAAGTATCAAAGTGCACACTTAGTAAAATACTCTTGGATTTAAAATACTACTGTTTGGCATAGTTGCCCAAAAATTCATTTTTATGCCTCATAAAACATACTTAATCTTTATTTTATTTTATCACAAAATCCTTTAATCAAATTTCTTATCCTCAAATTCTTTAATCCATAACTTAAGAAATAATTTGAAACATCTTGTTCCCTTGGTGAGGTTCAAAACCGTGAGCCTACCTAGGTTCTTTGGAACCTTCATCAATTTTTTTTTCCTCATCACATAAACTTTATACCATATTCATCATGCTACCACAAGCATATAAACAAGCATATAATCAAGTAAACAAGCATATAATCTAATAAGCAAGCATATAATCAAAGCTTAAAAATAAATCAAACATAAATAAAGCAAGTTTAAACCATACAAGTGAATAAATTCATATGGATTTTTCACCACAAACAAGGTCATCTCCTCACCACCAACATATGGTTGATGAGGGTAATCTCCCTCTTACCTCAAGGAAAACAAAACTCCTTCTTGCTTGATCTTCTATGAATTTCGTGAACCACCACACAAAATCCTAACAAACTTAAAGCAAACCAAAGTTACAAACAAAGCTTGAAGAAGAGAAACCATAGAACAATCATGGTTTAGAAACTCAAAAACCAACTTATAAACAAAGAAGAAGAACTTTTACCTTGAAATCTCAAGAATACTAGCTTGTAGAAATTGTAGAAGGTGAAGGATTTTGCTTAAGTCTTCAACACGAAAGTGTCTTAGAATGATGTTTAGATGTAGGAAATAAGATTAGATGAAATTTTGAAAGCTTGGAAGGTTGTCTTGAAGTGTTGGCCGAATGGTGTCTTTGGAGGAGAAATGGAGAGAAATGCAATTTTGGCTAAGTGTAGAAAATGAAGACATGAAGATAATAGCTTACGAGACAAAAGTGATATAATTGTGATAGTCTACCTAGAGCTTGTTGCCGTGGAATGCTATTGCTAGCATGGAGAAATTATTTGCATGGCCACCAAGGTGCAAAATTAAACACATGGCACCAAGTCTTGCTTTTAGTCAACACTTGATGAATTATTAGCTTTTGCATGTCCAAAAAAAATCCCTTCATGGCCGTAGAAGTCCTTGCCATTTACTACCAATTATTGTTTCAATTTGTGACCATTTAAGTTTAGATTAATTCACTAATTCATCTAGCTTAATAATTAATTTAAACAAATCATTTTTGTTGACTTATTACCATTGGTTAATTTTTATGACTAGCCACCAAAAATTGACTTCTACTATCTAGTGACATATAGTCATCACATGACTAGTACCTAGCTAAAGTTATAAAAATTTATTACTCACATAATAAAATTTATGGCTTACAAACTAATAATTATTATACAATGAATAATAAATTCACTATATAGGAAAAATTAGTAACTGTATCTGGTTTCGGGTTTAGTAAGATCCCCCGGCCCCGTATTAATAATACAAAATTTTCTAGCCAATAAAATTTTTTAGTGTTTCTGGGCCCACTGTGAGCCCCATAGACGGCCCAAAAATTACTAAAATATTTTTATTCTCAGAAAGATTCTCAAAAATCTCAAAAATTAGAAAATTAATATTGGTGCAGAAAAACAAAAATCGGGATGTTACAACTCTCCCCTGCTAAAAAAAAATTTCGTCCTCGAAATTTACCATACCTCAGAACAATTGAGGATATTGTTCCTTCATTTCAACTTCTAGCTCCCATGTAGCATCTCCCGTTGTTTCATTCCAGATCACTTTTACTAATGGAAAATCTTTCCTTCTGAGCTGCTTCATCCTCCAATCTTCAATCTTAACAAGAAGTGTCTCATACGTCAAATTTTCTTTCAATTGTACCTCATCGGGCTGAATAACATGAGTTGGATCGGGAATATACTTTCTCAATTGAGATACATGGAAAACATTGTGCAAATTGGAAAGAAAAGGTGGCAAAGCAATTTGGTATGCGACTGGACCTATCCGACGAAGAATTTGATAAGGTCCAATAAACTTAGGAGTGAGTTTTCTGAATTTTATATCCCTTCCAACACCAGTCGTAGGTGTAACTCGTAAAAACACATGCTCACCTTCCTCAAATTCAAGAGGTCTTCTTCTTTTATCAGCATAGCTTTTCTATCTACTTTGAGTCGCCTTTAGTTTCTCTTAGATCATCTTCACCTTTTGAGTTGTTTGTTGCACTATCTCAGGTCCAATAGTCATATTTTCACCATCCTGATACCAACACAAAGGTGTTCGGCATCGTCGTCCGTAAGCGCTTCATAAGGTGCCATCCCTATACTTGAATGAAACCTGTTGTTGTTGGTGAATTCTACCAAAGGTAAAAATCTATCACAACTCACTTTTTGTTCTAACACACAAGCTCTTAACAGATCTTCTAGTGATTGTATTGTCCTTTCTGTTTGACCATCCGTCTGCGGATGATAAGTAGAACTCAGTTGAATTTTAGTCCCCATAGCTTCCTGTAAGCTTCGCCAAAACCTTGACGTAAATCTTGGATCCCTATCAGAAATGATACAAGTCGGTACACCATGAAGTCTTACGATTTCACTAATGTACACCTGGGTCATTTTTTCCAACGAATACCTGATATTGATTGGCAAGAAGTGAGCTGACTTCGCAAGCCTATCAACAATGACCCATATAGAATCATATCCTTTTCTGGTCTTTGGCAAACCCGTAACAAAATCCATTGTTATACTATCCCATTTCTATTCTGGAATTGTTGAAGGTTGTAACTTACCTGCTGGCCTTTGATGTTCAACCTTAACTTTCTGACACACGAGACATGATGACACATGTTCAGCAACATCTTTCTTCATCCCAGGCCACCAAAATAATCGCTTCAGATTGTGATACATTTTGGTCATTCCTGGATATATACTCAATTTGCTGGTATGTGCTTCATCTAGAAGAGCCTTTCTAAGGTCAGGATCATTAGGTATACAGATTCTGCCTTTAAACTTTAGGATCCCATCAGATCCTTCTTCAACCGTTGCAACTCCACCATGCTTCAACCGCTCTCTTTCTTCTTGTAAAAAATCATCATGATATTGCTTTTCTCTGATTTCTTCTAGTAAATTATTCAAAATTGTGACCTTATTCAAATGCATCCTTCCAAGACCTAATTCTACCGACAAACCCAAATCTCTAACGAATCGCTTCTATCGCTTGTTCCTCTTTGATCATCATAGCGATGTAAACACCGAGCATCTTCCTACTCAAAGCATCTCCACAACATTAGCTTTTCCAAGATGATATTGAAGTTGAAAATCATAATTCTTCAAGAATTCTAACCACCTTCTCTCGCCTCATGTTCAACTCCTTCTGATCAAACAAATACTTCAGACTCTTATGATCACTAAAGACGTTGAATGTAGCTCCATATAGAAAATGTCTCCAAATTTTGAATGCAAAGACTATCTTGTTTAATTCCAAATCATGAGTGGATAATTCCTCTCATGTACCTTTAGTTGTCTTGAAGCATGTGCTACTACTTTTCTATTTTGCATCAAAACACATCCTAACCCTTGATATGAAGCATCACAATATACTTCAAAAGACTCGTTCGGATCTGGTAGAATCAACACCGGTGTAGTAGTCAACTTTTTCTTTAGTTCTTGAAAACTCTCCTCACACTTTTCTATCCAGACAAACGCCTAGTTCTTCCTGGTGAGTCGTGTAAGAGGTCCGGCTATCTTGGAAAAACCTTCAATAAATCTTCGATAATATTCGGCTAATCCAACAAAACTTCGGATCTCAGTCACTGTAGTTAGCCTTTCCCACTAAAGAACCATCTCCACCTTTGCTGGATCCACTGCAATTCCATCTTTAGAAATTACATGACCTAAAAATTTAACCTCGTCCAACCAAAATTCACATTTAGACAACTTTGCGTACAACTTCTTCTCCTTTAAAATATGAAGAACTATACTGAGATGTTCATTATGCTCTTCTTGATTTTGAGAATAGATCAGAATGTCATCAATAAAAACGACGACAAATCTGTCTAGATACGGATGAAAAATCCTATTCATGTAATCCATGAATATGGCAGGAGCATTTGTCACCCCAAACGGCATTACAAGATACTCATAATGACCGTAACACGTTCGAAAAGCTATCTTAGGTATGTCTTCTACCTTGACACGAATTTGATGATACCCAGAGCATAAATCTATCTTAGAGAAAACAACTGCTCCTTTCACCCGGTCCATCAAATCATCAATCGTTGGAAGTGGATATTTGTTCTTGATTGTGACTTTGTTCAACTGGCGGTAATCCACACACAAGCGCGAAGATCCATCCTTCTTTTTTACTAGCAGCACTGGAGCTCCCCAAGGTGAAATACTAGGTCGCACAAACTATTTTTCTAACAATTCCTCCAATTGCTTCTTTAGCTCTACTAACTCAGATGGTGACATCCGATATGGTGCAATCAAAATAGGACCTGCTCCTGCTACATGATCGATAGAAAACTCTATCTCTCTTTCTGGTGGTAGCCCAGGTACATCGTCAGGAAAAACTTCAGGAAACTCATTTAGAAGTATTAACAGGTTTGGCAGTAGGTGTAGAAACAATCAATTGGAAATTCAAAGAAGACACAGGTAATTCCAAACGATCCACACAGTCATTTGTAATAAACGAATGAGTTGCACCCGAATCATATAGTACAGTTAAAAGATTACCTGATATGACACCTTCTCCCTTAATAAGATCATCAGACTGAGAGGCCTCGGCTCCACTCATCGTATAAACTCGTCCTATAGCTTGAGACTTGTCAGCACGAACATTACTCACTGAAGGCTCCACCTTCGCTTGATTACAATCCCCCGCAAAATGACCAGGTTTTCCACATCTAAAGCAAATGATTCCCTTGATTGTACAATCCTTCGTCATATGACCTTTTCCACATTTTCTACATTTCATTGGAAATGCTACATTCTAACTGAAACAATTGTTATTGCTACCTCCTCCACGTGACTGCTGTTGTTGTTGCTGACTTCCCGATGGCCTTGAATATGATTTGTGCTTAAAACAGTTGTTGTTACTGTTGCCTCCCTTTTGGAACCTCGATGGTCCGAAGTTACAGTTCCTGTTATCTCGCGATGGCTCCAACTCTTCAAGTCTACAACACATATCCATCAGTGCTAAGAATTAGTTCATTGTCATTAGTATTACTCCCTTCTTCAGTTCAACCCTTAATCCTTCCTCAAACTTACGACATTTCCAATTTTTATCATACTAAATCTGAAGATAACGTGAGAATTTAGACAAACTCTCAAACTTTGCTGCATACTCATTCACTGTCATTCCTCCTTGTCTTAATCCAAGAAATTCCATCTCCTTCGCATGCCTTGCTCCTTATGGGAAATATTTGTCCAGAAACGCCTCACGAAACACCTCCCACGTAATTACCCTTCGTTGTTCCTGTAAAACTCTATGAGTAGCCTTCCACCAATTTTCACCATCGCCTAGCAACATAAAAGCGGCATAAGTCACCTTGCGATCATCTGCACACCCCATTCCTTCAAAAATTTTCTCCAACTCTTCTATCCATAGACTTGCCTTTTCCGGATTAAACTCGCCTCGAAAATACGGTGGATTGTTTCGATGAAATTTTGACAAATTCTGAACATCAGCATTTGCTTCTTGTTGTTGTGCAACATGTTGATTTTGTTGCACAATCACCTCTGCCATACGCTGCATTGCATGGGAATTTCTTTAATAGTTGACCGATAAGTTAAGTGAACTTGATTATGTTCATTGAAGTTTAATTGATGATTGGATGTGTTTGGAATTGATCACTTGACGAGATCTCATGAAATGTAGTAAATGGAATAGACTTGCACACTTGTAGTATATTTGAATTTATATTGCTCCTTTGAATACAAAGTTAAGCTATTTGGTGTGGATATGAGAATTTGCTCCCTTAATTCTTTAAGGTTGAGGTAGAATAGAAATTGTATTGTAATTGAATATTCAGTGCTCACAAAATTGTATATGAGAATGGTATTCCCATTATATGAGTATCTTCTTTGTATTTGAATAGATTTGGCATTTCACCACATGTGAATTTGTTTAAGCATTAGTGAATTCTGGAGTTAATCCTTTGTGAGGGAAAGGTATCCAGAACTCCATTAGAATTATGGAGATGATCCTTCGTGTGGAAGGGGGGATCCTATATTCTTAAAATTCCTCACTAGTTTCCTTCATGTATATAATGATATTTGGAATAGTTTTGTATGATAAGTGAAACATCATAAATAGATTAGCGTGTGCCAACCTGAAAGCAGACTATTGCCAAGTTGAATAGGATACTCAGAATAGTTCTGTATGACAAGTAAATCGTTATAAATAAGTTGAAAAGTGCTGACCTGAAAGTAGACTACTACCAAGCTAGAATTCAGATTATGTGAGGTAATATGGGAATTAGTACTAGATAATGAGCACTGAGATGAATTTGAAATTGGATGTCATATTATGACTTGGATATGTTATAAGAACCATTGCATGAGTTTGACATCATAATTATAATTTGTGTTGTTTGATAATAAATGTTTTTGGAAATAGTTAATAATTGGAAATTCTATTTTGGGAAGAGGAAGGACTGGATTTGGCTTTTGCCACCTTCCTACGTTATAAAATGAGTTTTGAAATGATTTTTTTTCCTAAAGCAGCTAGAAGTATTATGATTGCATGTATTTTTAAATAATATTACTAAGAATTCTTAGAATTCTCACCCCCTTTATGTTTACTTTCCATAATATTCCTAGGAACACGTACTACAACAAGCAGGCAAAGGAGGAAGACCTAAAATAGGACTTGATATTACTTTTGTATTTTGAGATGTATATTTAGAATTCTTTAATACATTATGTAATTACTAAGTATTGTAATATAAATTGTATCCTTGTATAAACTTTCTTTCTTAGTATTATGCGCATTAATTGTATAATTCTAACCACTACAGCCTCATATTTTGTACATCTCTTATATTTATTTTCAAATATATTATGTTAATTATTACATGACATACTTCATTTAAATTGCTAATACATACTTCTGGATACGTTATTAGTAATTGTATTAAGGATGTTACGTTCAATGCCACGATTCATCAATAAAAATCCCAGAAACTTAACAGCTTGAACCCCGAAAGTACATTTCTCTGGATTCAACCTCATCTAATGCTTGCGTATCTGAGCAAAAACTTCTTCAAAGTCTTCCACATGGTTACTGGTCTCCGTTGTCTTGAAGATCATGCCATTAATATAAACTTCCAGTATCTTGCCAATATGTTCTTCAAACATTTTATTCATCATTCGCTAGTAAATTGCGCCTGCATTCTTAAACCCGAATGGCATAACCCGATAACAATAACTTCCCATCTCGATTATAAACACAGTTTTCTTTTCGTCGTATGGGTACATGTGAATTTGGTTGTAATCGGAATAGGCGTCCATAAATGAAAGAAGTCAGAATCTAGATGAGTAATCCACCAGTTTATCTATATTGGGAAGTAGGTAAGGGTCCTTTGGACATGCCTTATCTAGGTTTGTGTAGTCGACACACATACCCTACTTTCCATTGGCCTTCTTCACTAAGACTACATTGGATAACCAAGTTGTAACACCTTCTATAGGCATCACATTTTCGACTAAAAACTTAAAACCTAGAAAACCATTTCGTAAAAGATTTGAGTTCTAAAATATGACTTTTAAAATTTCTTTTTGTAGAAACATAAACTTACCGAAGTTATGAGTAATACAGAAAATAAACTGAAAAGATTATTACACGGCTTTATTTATACCACATAATATCCAATAAAGAAAATAAAACATATAACTTACAGACTCAGAGAAACAGTAGCAAACTCAATGACGAGTACTACTAATAGCACGGTAACAACACTAACGAGAAAACCCAACATACATGTTCCGTTTCTCCACCAAACTGCATCCTATTGAAACTAAGAAGATCACTCCTCGATGCCATCACCGCCCATAGAACATTGCCTCCAATAAGTCTAAGAAACTTGTTTCGCCTACTATACAAATTTAAATAATATAAACACAACAAAACAATACAGTAAATAGGTGAGATCCCCTTTCACCAATACCAGTATGGTAGCAAAGAATGATACGAATGACAAAGTCATTCCATACACACAGATATCACAAATATAATCATGTTATCAATTTACAAATAATTCTAATAAACATATATTGTAATAAAATGAACAGCAATAATATTACCACAACAGATATAACAATTGATACAACAAACCATATAGTCACATCATGCATAATAACTCACATTAACACATCATACATAATATCTCAACATTGAATATAAATAACCACATAAAGATGCAGACCACATATGCAAATGTACACAGACTCATTCCTACTCCATGGAGCTAGACACAGACATCAGAGAGAATGACCCATAAAGAACTATAAGTACCTCAGGCTGCCCAACCAAACTATTGTACTGTCTAACGTTGTGTCTATAGCCCACTGTCCAAACATCGTGTAGTAGCACACAGTACAAACATCATGTAACTACAGGCATTGTACTAAAATAGTCTTTACAAGATCTTGATTAAGTATAGTGCGTGTCGAGATCACTAGTGTGTCGTCAGTTACCACGGCCCAGAGGAGCGACCAATTGTCCACATGTGGAATATTCTGCACACTAATGCCTCCAAGTCCTTACAAAGAAACGAACCACACTACGCTTATCACACCGACAACACGGTGTAATTCGCCTCGTCAATCAAATCACCAATTATCAATTAAATTAGGACAACTCAATGCATGAATAAAAACTATAATTACCGAATTACCGTTAGCTTCAAAATATTCTCATATTTACGCAAATGCCTTCAATGGCAATAATCTCAAATACAATACGTTCCCACTTGACGTACGCAAATTTTCACATGTCCAAAATACAGTACGTTCCCACTTGACGTACCATATTTTCACATATCCAAAATACAGTATGTTCCCACTTGACATACCATATTTTCACATGTCTGGGTCCACCACTTTGGCCCGACAATAAAATTCGTTGTTCCATTTAATCGCGTAGAAATTTTGTCGCATTTTCACAATCTCGTCATTTTTACAATCATTTTTAAATCGCATAAATATTTTTCAACGTTTTTAAAATCGCATAGTATTTTTAAATCATTTTCTCAATCGCGTAATATTTTTAAATCATTTTCTTAATTGTAAAACTTTAAGGTCATTATTTTAAAACCGTGTAAGCTATTTGTAATACTTTTAAACTACGTAGAATATTTTTCATACATTCAAAATTTATATTGAAACTTTCTCTATTATTAGTCCATTTTTAATTAATTTTTGGCGACATTTTATCTAGAAAATTCATTAAATGTTATTTTCTACATTTCCATCAAAAATGTACTTTTCTTAATCATAACTAATAATTACATCTCGAAACTTGCTAACGCGTTTTAAAACTCAACGAGTGAACTATACGTTAGTACATTTCAAGTATTTATACCATTGCTTAAATTCTCTGTTTTAACTCTAAAATTTAAATTACTTTCCATTGTTTATCAAACCTCTATTTAATTAAGTTCTCATTATATTAATTTCTTAAGTCCACACTTTTAAAATAGTTTTGGATTAAAAACATCATAAGTAGGCATGTTGGCCCAAAATCATTCTATGCATTATAATCTTATTTAATTGTTTCTCATCATTTAATCTCTTATAAAAAAATTTAATCCAATTTATTATCATTAAAATCATTCTCTTTATATTTCTAAAGTTATTAAATTGAGTTCCCCTTTATTAAATTACAGAATCTACTTTTAGAAAATAATTTAAATCAAAAGTGTCTTAAATTATCATGTTGGCCGAAATTCACTATGTTTAAATCATTCTTTAAATTATCTTCTACTAACTAAGTTCTTGTGAAAATCATTACCAATTAAGTTTATTAATCTTTGTTTTAGAAAATAGTTTAGAACATTTAGGTTCTTTTTGGGATAGTGAAAACCGTGAGCTATATGTGTTCTTTGGAACACTCATGCAAATCTTCAACATATTATTCATGTCCTACAATAACTATCATGCATCTATGAACACATACCATATATTAAAGCAATCATAAAACACATACCATATATTTTAAAGCTATAGACATGCTTGCACACAAAATCAATCACAAATAAGAAAACTTTAAACAATCAAGTGAATGAATCCTTATGGATTCTTCACCACAAACACATTCATTCCTCACCACCAACACATGGTTGATGAGGGTAATCTCCCTCTTACCTCTTGAAGAAACCTCCAAAGTTCCTTGTATGTCCTCTTGTTGTCTCTTTCAAGATGAACTTTAACCACTCAGTGCTTCTTGAAAATTAAAGAAAACATGAAATATTAATATCTAAGGCTTAAATAAGAAAAAACCATGGATCAAAATATGGTTTAGAAGGAGAGAATGAAATCAATAGTGAAGATTTCATAAACTTCACCTTAAAACTCCAAATCTTGAGCTTGAAGAACAAAGATAAAGATGGATGATTTAGGGAAAATCTCCAACATGAAAGTTCCTTAGAATTGCATGGAGATTCAAGATCGAAGGTTGTTTAGAATTAATGAAGCTTGGAAGGTGATTTTGTGGGGTTGGCCATGAGCTTCCATAGAGAGGAAAGGTGAGAGTTATGTGTTTGGCTTTGAAAGAACTCCTTGAAAATAGGTGATTTTGATCAAGACTCCAACTACAAAGTGTCTTGAAACAAGGTAAGGATCCAAGATATATGGTTGGTGTAAATTATTAAAGAGTGATGGTAGAACCATGACATCTTGGCCGAATCCATAGAGGAGAGAAAATGAGAGAGTTTTGGTTGTTTATTCTTGGTTCTTTGGAGAAAAAGATGTGTAAGAGAACAAGTGAGATGAATGGATGAATGTTTTCTTCCATTTGAGTGTTATGGCCGTGGAGTACAAGGAGAGAAAAGGGGTGAGAGCTTCTTTCCAAAATTGCAAATGAATCAAAGCCCTCCTATTTATAGACATCATGAAAAAGATGAAGACTTAAGATATTTTTTAGTATACTGTAAGCAATAAACAATAATTACTGCTTATAAAGTCAGTGTCTATTGTCCAATGGATAATAAAATATACCTAGATTTTTCTCTTATTCTAGCTGGGTAGTAACTATTGTTGATCATTTTCTACTGATTGCCCTTGATGACTCACAACACGAGTCATCAAAGAGAAGTTTTTAGAACATGTGACTAACTACGATGAGTCAGCATGATGAGTCAACGTAGATATTTCTAGAACAGGTGAATCAACATGGCGAGTCATTAGCTGAGTCAGCAATGGTGAGTCATAGCGTTGAGTCAGTATGGTGAGTCGTCAGGGAACCTTCTGGAACATGTGACTCACTGCGGCGAGTCACAGGGTGAGTCAGCGTTTCTACAACCTTCCAGAATGTGACAAGTCATCGTTTCTAGAATGTGGTGAGTCACTGCTTCTGGAACATGGCGAGTCACCGCTTCTGGAAGCTTCCTGAATATGCTGAGTCACAGGTGCTGAGGTGTCGCGCCACGTGTCGAGTTTCTATTGGTCCTTCGCGATGAGTCACAGCCACCAACTTTGACCGGCTCCTTATTGGTCCACGTGTAAAGCACTTGATGACTAGGCGCATGACGATGCATTTTCTAGAGTCTTCTAGAACAGTCTGGAACATGTGAATCGCTAGGCTAGTCACCTAGGTGAGTCACCAAACGATGAGTCATTGTCTAGAACATTCTAGAGTGGGTGACTAGGCTTACGTCTAGAATTATCCACTAGATATTTTTTTGAAAGATATTATCTAATGGATAATAAAATATACCCCGATTTTATTTGTCAGATAAAATCGTAGGGAATCAAAATTTCAAAAATTGTATCTAGTTTCGGGTTTAGTAAGATCCCCCGGCTCCGAGTCAACAGTACAAACATTTCTGGCTAATAATTTATTTTTATTTTTTCGGGCCAGCCTCGGGTCCACACATAACTCAAAATATCAGAAATATATTAAATATTCAAAATATACCAAAATATCAAAAATATAATATGATATTCAAAATATCTCAAAATATCTCAAAATATCTTAAAATATCTTAAAATATCTCAAAATATCTAAAATATAATAAAATATTTAAAATATCTTAAAATATCTAAAATATATTAAAATATTCAAAATATTTGAAATATCACAAAAATTCACAAAAATCATAATAATTGTGAAACTCATAAAAATCAAATCAGATTAGTAAAAATAATTAAGGATTGAGAGAAAGAAATAAAATGCGAAGGCTTATATGCACAACCCAAAAATAATATTAAAATAATCAAAAATAAAAACTCCCAAAAATTCTTAAAAATCACAAAAATCATAAAATTCACAGAAGTGGAGTCGGATTACTCAAAATAATTTTGAATCGACCAAAACAAATAAATTACGAATTCTTGGGGTGTTACAACACTCCCCTCCTAAAAAGAATTTTGCCCTCGAAATTTGTAGTATTCTTAGAACAATCATGGATACTACTCTTTCATCTTGTCTTCCAGTTTTCACGTTGCATCTCCACTTACGTCATTCCAGATTACTTCGACCAACGAAAACTCCTCGCCTCGTGTTCAACTGCTCCTTTAAAACGTGGATTACCACACTGAGATGTCCAACATGTTCTTCTAGAGAATAGATCAGAATGTCGTTAATAAAGATAATGACAATTCTGTCTAGATAAGGATGAAAAATACTATCCACATAACCTATAAACATTGTGAGAGCATTCGTCACTCTGAACAACATCACTTGAAATTTTTCCTGCCTTTGTACCGCTTCACTCTCCTGCCTTTACTTTTAACAGGAAGTGCCTCACAAATCAAGTTTTCTTTTTCAACAGTACTGTATTCTAATACTATGACATGAATTGGACTAGGAACATCCTCTCTTGCAATTGCAATATATAAAAGGACATTATAAAGGTTAGAAAGAAAAGATAGTGAAACTATCCGATATGTTACTGGGCATATCCAACAAGAAATTTGATATTGTTCGATTTTAAGAATGAGTTTTTCAGGACATCAAAATTTTACTGAAACAATCTACAAGATATGATTAAAAATAACCAATCCATTTATAAGATCACATCTATCTCGTGAAAGAGGTAGAGAGTTTAGATTTAACAGAAAAGATTGTTTAAGGAACTGGATAGTAACAATGGGTTTGGTAATGAAAGTAGAAATAGATAAATCAAAAGGTAACAAAGATACTGATAGCTCTAATCAACCCACACAGTGACTTAGTCATAAAAGAATAGGCGGAGCCAAGAATGTGTTCTTCGCAATTGCAACACATGAAAGAAATCATGAAGGCATAGAAAGAAAAGATGGTAGAGTCATCCATACCACCGGACCTATCCCATAGAGAAATTGATGTGGTCTGATGAATTTAGAAGTGAGCTTTTTAAGTTAAATAATTCAACGATAAGTTTAACAGAGCATG
This sequence comes from Ormosia emarginata, assembly GCA_029884605.1. Taxonomy (NCBI): domain Eukaryota; kingdom Viridiplantae; phylum Streptophyta; class Magnoliopsida; order Fabales; family Fabaceae; genus Ormosia; species Ormosia emarginata. Next base: position 2,537,849 of record JAQQTP010000056.1, on the reverse strand, counting down.
GATGGTTGGGAAAAATACTCAATCCATATTTTTAGATCGTATCTATTTTGTGAAAGAAGTATACAAATTGAATCAACAGAAAATATTCAATTATTCAACAGACTTAGGATGGTTTAAGTAACTCAAGTCCTTAACCACATGTTTTAGCAATAGAAGTAGAAACAATCAGGTCAAAAGATAATGAAGATACAAATAACTCTAATTGACCCACACAATTATATGTCATAAAGAAATGGGTTACCCTCAGAATTATACAGTAAAGTTAAAAGATCACCTTTTGTGACACAACCTTCTTTGTTTAGGTCTTCAATCTGAGATGTTTTTGCTCCATTTGAAGAATCGATGCTCCATTCTACTTAAGATGTCGAAGTACGTTCATTTCTAACAGATGACTTCGTCTTTGGTGGAATACACTTTTCAGCAAAATGTACGGGCATCCTACACTTGAAAGAGATGATTTCCTTCGATTATATAGTCCCTTGTTAGATGATCTTTCCCACACTTCCAACATTTTGGTACAGATGTCATGGTCTGACTAAACTTGCTACCACTAGCCCTTCCTCCACGAAACTGCTGCTATTGTTGATTTCTCGATGATCACGAATACGTTTTCCACTGGAATCGCTTGGCTTTACGATTTTTCCTCCTTCGGAACCAATATGGTCCAACGCTATGAAATCACATATTCTGATATTTATTCCGACTTTGTCTGATTCTAAATCTCGGCAACCGTTTCCTGTTCCTGAGTAATGCTTTGGCCCTGCTATACCGTTCCTTCAGCTGTTCTTTGCACCACTTCCATAGTTGCAGTCATTTCGCCACTATCATGTCCTACTTCCACATGCGTACGTCTACCAGGAGCCATCACCTTTCTTTAAAGACGGACGAACCAAAATACAATGGAAACCAAAGTAACCATTTCAAACAAACATTGCCTCCTTTTGGAGTCCAAGCACAAAGAGTCATACAGCACAAACAAGACAGACCTAACCACAAACCCCAAAAGACTCAAACCGAGCTCTGATACCAACTAATGTAACACCTTCCATAGGCATCACATTTTTGACTAAAAACTTAAAACCTGGAAAACCATTTCGTAAAAGATTTGAGTTCTAAAATATGAATTTTAAAATTTCTTTTTGCGGAAACATAAACTTACCAAAGTTATGAGTAATACAGAAAATAAACTGAAAAGATTATTACACGACTTTATTTATACCACATAATATCCAATAAAGAAAATAAAACTTATAACTTACAGACTCAGAGAAACAGTAGCAAACTCAATGACGAGTACTACTAATAGCACGGTAACAACACTAACGAGAAAACCCAACATACATGTTCCGTTTCTCCACCAAACTGCATCCTGTTGAAACTAAGAAGATCACTCCTCGATGCCATCACTGCCCACAGAACATTGCCTCCAATAAGTCTAAGAAACTTGCTTCGCCTACTATACAAATTTAAATAATACAAACACAACAAAACAATACAGTAAAGAGGTTAGATCCCCTTTCACCAATGCCAGTACGGTAGCAAAGAATGATATGAATGACAAAGTCATTCCATACACACAGATATCACAAATATAATCATGTTATCAATTTACAAATAATTCCAATAAACATATATTGTAATAAAATGAACAACAATAATATTACCATAACAGATATAACAATTGATGTAATAAACCATATAGTCACATCATGCATAATAACTCATATTAACACATCATACATAATATCTCAACATTGAATATAAATAACCACATAAAGATGCAGACCACATATGCAAATGTACACAGACTCATTCCTACTCCATGGAGCTAGACACAGACATCAGAGAGAATGACCCGTAAAGAACTGTAAGTACCTCAGGCTGCCCAACCAAACTATTGCACTGTCTAACGTTGTGTCTATAGCCCACTATCCAAACATCATGTAATAGCACACAGTCCAAACATCAGGCATTGTACTAAAATAGTCTTTATAAGATCTTGAATAAGTATAGTGTGTGTCGAGATCACTAGTGTGTTGCTAGTTACCACGGCCCAGAGGAGCGACCAACTGTCCACATATGGAATATTCAACACACTAATGCCTCCAAGTCCATACAAAGAAATGAACCACACTACGCTTATCACACCGACAACACGGTGTAATTCGCCTCGTCAATTAAATCACCAATTATCAATCAAATTGACACAACTCAATGCATGAATAAAAATCATAATTATCAAATTACCCTTAGCTTCAAAATATTCTCATATTTACGCAAATGCCCTCAATGGCAATAATCGCAAATACCGTACTTTCCCACTTGACGTACGCAAATTTCCACATGTCCAAAATACAGTATATTCCCACTTGACGTATCATATTTCCACATGTCTGGGTCCATCACTTTGCCCCGACAGTAAAATTCACTGTTCCATTTAATCGCATATAAATTTTATCGCATTTTCACAATCTCATTGTTTTTACAATCGTTTTTAAATCGCATAATATATTTTTCAACGTTTTTAAAATCGCGTAGTGTTTTTAAATCATTTTCTCAATCGCATAATATTTTTAAATCATTTTCTTAATTGTAAAGCTTTAAGATCATTATTTTAAAACCGCGTAAGCTATTTGTAATATTTTTAAACTACGTAGAATATTTTTCATACGTTCAAATTTTATATTGAAACTTTCTCTATTATTAGTCTATTTTTAATTAATTTTTGGTAACATTTTATCTAGAAAATTCATTAAATGTTATTTTCTACGTTTCCATCAAAAATTTACTTTTCTTAATCATAACTAATAATTACATCTCAAAACTTGCTAACGCGTTTCAAAACTCAACGAGTGAACTATACATTAGTACATTTCAAGTATTTATACCATTGCTTAAATTCATTGTTTTAACTCTAAAAATTAAATTACTTTCCATTGTTTATCAAACATCTATTTAATTAAGTTCTCATTAGATTAATTTCTTAAGTCCACACTTTTAAAATAGTTTTGGATTAAAAACATCATAAGTAGGCATGTTAGCCCAAAATCATTCTATGCATTAAAATCTTATTTAATTGTTTCTCATCATTTAATCTCTTATAAAAATTCTTAATCCAATTTATTATCATTAAAATCATTCTCTTTATATTTCTAAAGTTATTAAATTGAGTTCCCCTTTATTAAATTACATAATCTACTTTTAGAAAATAATTTAGATCAAAAGTGTCTTAAATTGACATGTTGGCCGAAATTCACTATGTTTAAATCATTCTTTAAATTATCTTCTACTAACTAAGTTCTTGTGAAAATCATTACCAATTAAGTTTATTAATCTTTGTTTTAGAAAATAGTTGAGAACATTTTGGTTCTCTTTGGGATAGTGAAAACCGTGTTTAATCATTTACCTATTACCTATTACCTATGTTTTAATCATTTAATTATCTAAGTTCCAAGGTTACCTATAATTGCATGATTAAGCCCCAAAGAGCCCTAGAGGCCGTGGCCTCGCTAGGGGATTCAATTCCCAATTTTTCCATTCCATTGATTTTATATTACACACTTGATTAATTAAGTCATTCACTTATTAAAATTTGTTCACCAAGATCCCATCTTCTTAGCCCCAAAACCATGGCCACCCAAGGGGAAATCCCACATCAATTTTTTTCCATTTCATGTCATTCAATCCATTCCAATATACAAATACACATCAACAATCAATCCAACAACATAACCAATTTCAAACAACATGTAAACATACTAGTCATACAATCAAAGAATAACCCTCATTAGGGTTTTCTCAAAATCAACCATAAACAAGGTTCCTAGATGCTAATAGAGGTTGAGGAGGAGTGTCTTCCTCTTACCAAAGTGAATAAATCAAGAGAAGCCTCTAAGAAATCCTTGCAAATTTCGGATTGGGTGCCACCAAAACCCTAGAAATTTCAACTTGGTTAAAATATCACAAAGGCTTGAGAAATGAAGTGTAGATGGTCACAAAGAGGACGTTGAAAACGAAAATGAAGAGAGGGAGTGAAAAGTCAAGAAACTTACCCAAAAACCCTAAGTTTGAAGCTTGAAGAAGATGGTGAAAATGGTGGATTTTCAAAGAGCCACAAGCAAGAGAAGTGTTTAGGAGGTGGAGAGGATTAAGAAAATGGTGTTGGTTGAAAATTTTGCGATGGTTGAGGGGGGGAGGAGTTGCTGGCCTTAGCTCTCCTAAAGAGGAGGAGAAAATGCAAAATGAAGAAGATGAGTGGAATTAGAGAGAGAAAGTGCTTTAGGTTAATTTGAAATAATGTGAAGTAAAAATTAATTAATGAAAGCACTTCATTTCCCCCCAAAAGTGGGCTGCAGCCGTGGGGTGTGGAGAAAGACGAGGGAGAATGTCCTTTGCATAGGGAAAGAGGGAAGGAAACTTCCTAGAAGCTTCCTCCAAGCTTGCATAAGAAGCTTCGCACGTTTCACGATAAAGTGAAAGTAAGGTTATCTTCTAATTAAGTACACTAACACATATGAATATTTACATTGTCAGTATTCCTTTTCCCCCAGTGTAGGAGAGTTACAGATGATGAAAATAATATTTTACTGTCCATCGGATGATTTTACAGCTCCGCGACCCTATTTATCGGGTAAAAACCTCGAAAAATGTAAACCTCGTAAATTGTGTCCGATCTCGAATTTAGTAAGATCCCCCATCATAATTTAGAATTTACCAGCCACATGAAAAATATTGCATCTTCTCGGCTCCGCTCAGTGCGCACGCAAAATGAGAATATATTAAAATATTCATCATTTTCGAAAAATTCTGAAAGAATTCACATAAATCACAAATAATAGAAAATGACTATTTAAGACGAAATAAATGGTTTTCGGAGCGTTACACTGACATCAGCAGGTTTTTGCTCAGTGTGCACGTAAAACGAGGAATATACTAAAATATTCGTCATTCCCGGAAAATTCCAGAAAAATTCACATAATTCACAAATATTTGAAAATGACTATTCATAATAAAATAATTGATTTCTAGAGCGTTACACTGACATCAGCAGGTTTCTGCTCAACGTACACGTAAAATGAGGAATATATTAAAATATTCGTCATTTCCAGAAAAATTCTTAAAAATCCAGAATATTATAAAATGACCATTGATGATTAAACAAACACTTTTTAGGGTGTTACAACACTCCCCCACTAAAAGAAATTTCGTCCTCAAAATTTACGTACCTCAAAATAGTTATGGGTGTTGCTCCCTCATTTTGTCTTCTAGTTCCCAAGTTGCGTCACCAGTTGCTTCATTCCATATCACCTTTACCAATGGAATCTCCTTGCCTCTAAGTTGCTTTATCCGTCGATCCTCGATTCTCGTAGGAGGTGCCTCATAGGTCAAGTTCTCTTTTAATTGTACTGTGTCCGGTGCTATGACATGACTTGGGTCAGGTAAATATTTACGCAGTTGCGACACATGGAAGACATTGTGTATGTTGGACAGGAAAGGGGGTAAAGCTATCTGGTAAGCTACTGGACCTATCCCACGAAGAATTTGGCAAGGTCCGAGAAATTTTGGAGTGAGTTTTATAGATTTCAAAGCCCGGCCGACCCTAGTCATAGGTGTGACTTTCAAGAATACATGCTCACCTTCCTCGAACTCAAGAGGCTTTCTCCTTTTATCCGCATAACTCTTTTGCCAGCTCTGAGCAGTCTTCATCTTCTCTTGAATCATTTTGACCTTCTCAGTTGTCTGTTGAATGATATCCGGTCCAATCGTGAGACGCTCACCGTCTTGGTACCAACACAATGGTGTTCGACACCGTCGTCCATATAGAGCTTCATAGGGTGCCATCCCTATACTTGAATGGTAACTGTTGTTGTAGGTGAATTCTATCAATGGCAAGATTTCATCCCAACATCCAGTCTATTCTATAGTACAAGCTCTAAGCAAATCTTCTAAAGATTGGATCGTTCTTTCTGATTGACCATCAGTTTGTGGGTGGTACGCCAAACTTAGATGTAATTTTGTTCCCAATGATGCCTGTAGACTCTGCCAGAATTTTGAAGTAAATCTCGGATCCCTATCCGAAACAATACTCGTAGGCACACCATGCAGTCTAACGATCTCTCCAATATACAATTGGGTCAACTTCTCCAAACTGTACCTTATGTTAATCAGGAGGAAATGAGCTGACTTTGTGAGTCGATCAACTATTACCCAAATCGAGTCTTGTTCTCTTCTCGTTCTTGGCAAACCCACAACAAAATCCATTACGATGTTGTCCCATTTCCATTCAGGAATAGACAATGATTGCAGTAGTCTTGCAAGTCTTTGATGTTCCACTTTAACTTTCTGACAGACTAGACAAGTCGATACGCATCTAGTGACGTCACTCTTCATTCCGTGCCACCAGAACAACTTCTTCAAGTCTTGGTACATCTTCGTTATGCCTGGGTGCATATTCAGCTTGCTTGTGTGAGCATGATCCACAATATACCTTTTAAGCTCTTGGTCACGGGGAATACAGACTCTACCCCGAAATCTCATAATTCTGTCTATTCCTTCCTCAAATTCTGTTTCTTTGTCTCGCCTCATCAGCTGTCTCACTTCTTGTAAGAATTCATCGACCTTTTGCTTTTCCCGTATGTCCTCCAGTAGCTTGCTTGAGATGGTGACCATATTCATACAGATTTTTCCAAGTTTCAACTCTACAAATGACCAAACATCTCTGAACTATTCTATGAGATCTTTTGCCTTGATCATCAGGGTAGAAACGCTGATAGTCTTCCTACTCAAGGCGTCTGCCACGACGTTCGCTTTGCCAGGGTGATACAACAGCTGAAAATCAAAGTCCTTCAGGAATTCTAACCATCTTTGCTGCGTCATGTTCAGCTCTTTCTGATCATACAAATACTTCAAGCGTTTGTGATCACTGAAGATGTTGAATGTCGCTCCACAGAGAAAATGCCTCCATATCTTCAGAGCAAAAACCACAGCTACTAGTTCCAAATCATGCGTCCGCTAGTTCTTTTCATGCACTCGCAACTGTCACGAAGCGTAAGCTACCACTCTTCTATGTTGCATAAGAACAGACCCCAATCCTTGGTATGAAGCGTCACAGTACACCTCGAATGGCTCATTCGGATCAGGTAGCACTAATACTGGTGAGGTGGTTAGTCGTTTCTTCAACTCTTGGAAACTTTGCTCGCAGCTATTAGTCCACTCAAAAGCTTGGTTCTTCTTTGTCAGCTGAGTGAGCGGTCCAGCAATTTTGGAAAACCCTTCTATGAATCTTCTGTAATATCCGGCCAAACCCACGAAGCTACGAATCTCCGTCACTGACTTCGATCATTCCTATTGTAGCACTACCTTCACTTTTGATGGGTCCACTGCAATCCTTTCCTTCGAGATCACATGGCCTAAAAACTTAACCTCATCTAACCAAAACTCACACTTCGACAGCTTGGCTTACAGCTCCTTCTCCTTCAAAACTTGGAGAACTATGCTGAGGTGTTCAGCATGATCCTCTTAGTTTTGGGAATATATCAGGATATCATCAATGAAGACGACAACAAACTTGTCTAAATAAGGACAAAAGATCCTATTCATGCAGTCCATGAAGATAGCAGGTGCATTCATTACACCAAACAGCATCACAAGATATTCGTAATGACCGTATCGGGTACGAAAAGTAGTCTTGGGTATGTCCTCTGTTTTCACTCTTATCTGATGGTATCCAGATCTCAGATCGATCTTTGAAAACATCGTTGCTCCCTTCAGTTGGTCCATTAAGTCGTCGATTCTTGGGAGTGGATATTTGTTCTTGATCGTCAACTTATTTAACTGCCTATAGTCCACACACAATCTTGAGGTACCATCCTTCTTCCGAACCAATAATACTGGTGCTCCCCAGGGTGATACACTCGGTCTGACGAACTATTTCTCCAAAAGCTCCTCTAGTTGTTTCTTAAGTTCTGCTAATTCCGTTAGCGACATCCGATAAGGTGCTATAGACACGGGACCAGCTCCCGGTACAAGGTCAATAGCAAACTCTATCTCACGCATCGGTGGTAAACCAGGTACATCTTCTGGAAAGATTTCGGGAAGCTCTTTCACCACTAGAATAGTACTCAGATCAGCCTCGCTCTCGATTTTCAAAGAAGATAGTAGCATGTACCCTTGAGCTCCTTCTTTCAAGAAAGCTCGAACTTGGTTGGCTATCAAGTATCTAGAATCCTTATCCACAGGGAAAACTATGGTTTTTCTAGAGCAATCTAACAGAACTTGGTTGGAAGACAACCAGTCCATCCCTAAGATTATATCTAGTTGTGAAAGAGGTAAACAGATCAAATCGACAGAAAAGATTCGACCTTCAACAATTAGGGGACACTTCAAACAGACTTTGGTAGTAACTATCGATTTGTCAGTAGGGGTTGAGACAGTTAAATCAAAAGGTAGGGTAAACATTGGTAAGTCAAGTCGTAGCACACAGTCATATGATATGAAAGAATGGGTTGCCCCAGAGTCATATAGTACTTTTAAAAGATTACCTTCTATAGTGCCTTCCCCTTGAATCAAGTCTTCGGATTTGGAGGCTTCAGCTCTGCTCATGGTGTAGACTCGACCTCCAGCTTACGGTTTCTTGGCTCGAGCTGCATTGACTGAAGGTTCAGCCTTTGTCAGGTTGCAATCTCTGGACACGTAGCCTGGTTTGCCACATCTAAAGCAGATAATTCCCTTGATAGTGCACTCCCTCGTGGGGTGGTCCTTCCTACATTTTAAGCATTTGGAGGGATATGCCACATTCTGACTAGTTCGGTTCCCAGTAGAACCTCCACCAAAACTTTCACCAGTTTGTTGTTGACTTCCCATTGGTCGGGAATAGGGCTTCTTTTGGAAGTGGTTCGAACCACTGCCTCCACCTCTTTGGAACCTTGCAGGTCCAAAGTTCTTGCTCCTTGAATCTCTAGCTTGTTCCAAGGCCTCCACTTCACAGCTCGTGTCCAACAGCTCTGAGAACACTTTAATTTTCAGGGTGATAACAGCCTTCTTCACCTCGTACCTCAGTCCTTCAGTGAACTTCTCGCACTTCCAAGATTCATCTGTTTGATGCTGATAATGCGTTGAGAACTTCTCCAAGTTCTCAAATTTGGCCGCATATTCACTAACGGTCATGTTCCCCTACCTCAGGTTGAGGAATTCCATCTCTTTCGCTTGTCTCGTGCTTGTAGAAAAGTATTTGTCCAAGAATTTGCCCTTAAACACGTCCCACATGATGTCACGTTCCTCGGTCTCCAGTACTCTCTGAGTTCCATTCCACCAATCTTCAGCATTACCGACAAGTATGAAGGTAGCATAGTTCACCTTCTTGTCTTTGGCACAGTTCATGCCCTGGAAGACTTTCTCCAGTTCTTTGATCCACAGACTAGCCTTGTCCGGATCAAATTCTCCCTTGAATTGTGGAGGGTTGTGGCGACGAAACTCCGCCAAGTTCTGTGCATCGGCAGTCGCTTCGAGCTATTGAGCAGCTCTCTCTTGTTGCTGAGCAGCACGTTCATTTTGTTGCGCGATGACTTCCGCTATCCTTTGCATTGCCTTTATAGCAGCCGTCATACCTCCGCCTCTTGCCATCTCGCTTTCTCTTAAATCAGATTAACTAAAAAACATAAGGAAAGTCATATGTATCCATTCAGAACACCAATCACAAAGATTCACACAGCACAGACAAGACAGACTCACACACAAGACCCAAAGAAACATAAAACGGGGCTCTGATACCTACTTAATGTAACGCCCCTTTTCAGGAGGGAACGTCACATTGTCAAATAGAAGAAAAATGCAGAAAATAAAATTTTGTGAAATTAAGACTCGGTTCATTTTAGTTAAATTCAATTTGTCCGATTCATTAGTACGTGAGTAGAAAGGCGGTATATTTTTTTTTTTTGTTAATCAATAAAACGGAGTGACGAAATGTGAATAACAATAAAGAGTAAGATAGAAGGTAAAATTTACATCTGAATAACATGCATATATATATATATATAAATACATGTCAATTGTGTTTTAGATACAAGCCTGAAATTTTCAAAAAGCAAAACTATACCTACCCAAAGGATCATACATATACATCCCCAAGATATCAGAATATACAGCTCACCAAAAATAAAACATCAGGCCCCCAAAATAAAACACTGGCAGCCATCAGCAGCTACCAGTAATGTCAGTCCCTCAGAGGAGGAGGGACTGTATCAGGATCCTCAGCGGGGTCCTCCTCATCCGAGGAAACCTCCATAGGAACCACAGAGCCAAGGGCAGGAGCCCGAGCAGTGGAATCAAAAGAGTCCTCCTGCGGGGTGTAGTAGCGGTCACCCCACTTCTCCCGGATGGGCAGATAAAACTCTAAGCGTAGGCTAATGTAGTAGGTAAAGATCGGCATCTCATGACGTCTCCAGGCTAAAGAAATCGACACGTCCCCCAGGTAAACACAACGATCGGAACTCAAGTTAATATGCCAATACTCTGGCCCCCCAAGGAAGGTTAGACGCACGTGACCCAGGAATCCGCGCATACGTGCCTCCATGCTCCACAGTAGGTGCTAATCTCGATCGAGCTAGAAACCAGGGAAATCAGGAGCTTCAACCTCCTTGTCGTCATCTTCGATAGATACAATATACGCACAAGCACCAAATAACAGAAATACATGGAAGAGGTAAGACATCTTACCATCATTACCAATTATAGCAACCAGAAACCAACACGGCGCAACGCGCCCATATAGCATTCCAAAATAATAATAATAATAATAATAGGCAGTAAATACATCAGTGAGTAGGTAAACAGTTCCAAGCAGTCAGTCGTCATAATAATAAATAAACAGTTCAAATCCACATAAAGTAGTAACTATCATATAGTGTAACATCTCATGATGCATATGCACACTATACTCAATTTCCTACTCCATGGAGCTAGACTCAAACAGTCGAAGAGAAAGAACAGGAGACACGTCTACAACTCGGCTGCCGAGGCCAAAGTGCTATAACTCAACAGTTTTTCACGTGCACATTCAGGCATTGTACAGACAGTCTACGCTAGATCACGATATAGGACAGTGTCTCAGTCCGGATCATCAGTGCGTTTGCATCGGTTTGCCCCACGGACAGGAGAGCTACCAACTGCCCATTGTGAGGTACCCGCACCCCGATGCCCCCAAGGTCGTAACATGACCTACACTAGTCTACTCGCACCCGCACTAAGGTGTCTTCAATCTCCTAGGAAACTTGGCCTTACAACAGTCCACAGGACATTCACAATGCATAAGACTCTATTCATGAACATGCATGGTCATCATCACATACTATTCCATAATATGCCACAATTAGCCAAAATAAGCATCAACACATCATTGGTCACTCACATGGACCCACAATATCATAATATTGAAATCAAATAAGGTAATACATTTTTAAGATCCATTATGAATTTTTATTTAAGATTTGCCTCCCTTACAAGATCCGTTACTAAATGAGTTTCCATAATTAATTTCAATTTTCTAATGCAATTTATTCTCATACACTTAGAAGGTCATTCTAAGGTCTCAAAGTCTCACACTCTCTTGTTCTTGCTCTTGTAGAATTGTTTAAAGTTTTATGACAAGTTTCATTCTTAGTTCTTTAAAGTTTATGAATCTCTAATTGTATCTAATTCTTCCAAATTGGCTAATTTCCTAACCTATTACCTATGTTTTAATCATTTAATTATCTAAGTTCCAAGGTTACCTATAATTGCATGATTAAGCCCCAAAGAGCCCTAGAGGCCGTGGCCTCCCTAGGGGATTCAATTCCCAATTTTTCCATTCCACTGATTTTATATTACACACTTGATTAATTAAGTCATTCACTTATTAAAATTTGTTCACAAAGATCCCATCTTCTTAGCCCCAAAACCATGGCCACCCAAGGGGAAATCCCACATCAATTTTTTTCCATTTCATGTCATCCAATCCATTCCAATATACAAATACACATCAACAATCAATCCAACAACATAACCAATTTCAAACAACATGTAAACATACTAGTCATACAATCAAAGAATAACCCTCATTAGGGTTTTCTCAAAATCAACCACAAACAAGGTTCCTAGATGCTAATAAAGGTTGAGGAGGAGTGTCTTCCTCTTACCAAAGTGAAGAAATCAAGAGAAGCCTCCAAGAACTCCTTGCAAATTTCGGATTGGGTGCCACCAAAACCCTAGAAATTTCAACTTAGTTAAAATAGCACAAAGGCTTGAGAAATGAACTGTAGATGGTCACAAAGAGGACCTTGAAAACGAAAATGAAGACAGGGAGTGAAAAGTCAAGAAACTTACCCAAAAACCCTATGCTTGAAGCTTGAAGAAGATGGTGAAAATGGTGGATTTTCAAAGAGCCACAAGCAAGAGAAGTGTTTAGGAGGTGGAGAGGATTAAGAAAATGGTGTTGGTTGAAAATTTTGTGATGGTTAAGGGGGGGAGGAGCTGCTGGCCGTAGCTCTCCTAGAGAGAAGGAGGAGAAAATGCAAAATGAAGAAGATGAATGGAAGTAGAGAGAGAAAGTGCTTTAGGTTAATTTGAAATAATGTGAAGTAAAAATTAATTAATGAAAGCACTTCATTTCCCCAAAAGTGGGCTGCAGCCGTGGGGTGTGGAGAGGGAGGAGGGAGAGTGTCCTTTGCATGGGGAAAGAAGGAAGGAAACTTCCTAGAAGCCTCCTCCAAGCTTGCATGAGAAGCTTCGCATGTTTTACGATAAAGTGAAAGTAAGGTTATCTTCTAATTAAGTACACTAACACATATGAATATTTACACTGTCAGTATTCTTTTTCCCCCAGTGTAGGAGAGTTACAGATGATGAAAATAATATTTTACTGTCCATCGGATGATTTTACAATTCCGCGACCCCATTTATCGGGTAAAAACTTCGAAAAACGTAAACCTCGTAAATTGTGTCTGGCCTCGGGTTTAATAAGATCCCCCATCGACATGTCCACAATTTAGAGTTTACCAGCCATAGGAAAAATATTGCATCTTCCTAGCTCCGCTCAATGCACACGCAAAACTAGAAATATATTAAAATATTCATCATTTTCAAAAAATTCTGAAAGAATTCACATAAATTAAAAATAATAGAAAATAACTATTTATGACGAAATAAATGGTTTCCGGAGCGTTACATTGACATCAGCAGGTTTCTACTCAGTGTGCACGTAAAACGAAAAATATACTAAAATATTCACCGTTCCCGGAAAATTCCAGAAAAATTCACATAATTCACAAGTATTTGAAAATGACTATTCATAATAAAATAATTGATTTCCGGAGCGTTACACTGACATTAGCATGTTTCTGCTCAGCGTGCACGTAAAACGAAGAATATATTAAAATATTCATCGTTTCCGAAAAATTCCAGAAAAATTCCTAAAAATCCAAAATATTATAAAATGATCATTGATGATTAAACAAACACTTTTTAGGGTGTTACATCCATAGAGAGGAAATGTGAGAGTTATATGTTTGGCTTTGAAAGAACTCCTTGAAAATAGGTAATTTTGATCAAAACTCCAACTACAAAGTGTCTTGAAACAAGGTAAGGATCCAAGATATATGGTTGGTGTAAATTATTAAAGAGTGATGGTAGAACCATGACCTCTTGGCCGAATCCATGGAGGAGAGAAAATGAGAGTTTTGGTTGTTTGTTCTTGGTTCTTTGGAGAAAAGGATGTGTAAGAGAACAAGTGAGATGAATGGATGAATATTGTCTTCCATTTGAGTGTTATGGCCGTAGAGTACAAGAAGAGAAAAGGGATGAGAGCTTCTTGCCAAAATTGCAAATGAATCAAAGCCCTCCTATTTATAAACTTCATGAAAAATAATTACTGCTTATAAAGTCAGTGTCTATTGTCCGATGGATAATAAAATATGCCTAGACTTTTCTCTTATTCTAGTTGGGTAGCAACTATTGTTGATCATTTTCTACTGATTGCCCTTGATGAGTCACAGAACGAGTCATCAAAGAGAAGTTTCTAGAACATGTGACTCACTACGATGAGTCAGCATGATGAGTCAGCGTAGATATTTCTAGAACAGGTGAGTCAGCATGGCGAGTCATCAGCTGAGTCACTAGTTGAGTCATCAGCTGACTCACGCAATGGTGAGTCATAGTGCTGAGTCATCATGGTGAGTCGTCAAGGAACCTTCTAGAACGTGTGACTCACTGCGGCGAGTCACAGGGTGAGTCAGCATTTTTACAACCTTCCACAATGTGGCGAGTCATCGTTTCTAGAATGTGGTGAGTCACTGCTTCTGGAACATGGTGAGTCACTGCTTCTGGAAGCTTCCTGAACATGTTGAGTCACAGGTGCTGAGGTGTCGAGCCACGTGTCGAGTTTCTATTGGTCTTTCGCGATGAGTCACAGCCACCAACTTTGATCGGCTCCTTATTGGTCCACGTGTAAAGCACTTGATGACTAGGCACGTGATGATGCATTTTCTAGAGTCTTCTAGAACAGTATGGAGCATATGAATCACTACGCTAGTCACCTAGGTGAGTCACCAAACGATGAGTCATCATCTAGAACATTCTAGAGTGGGTGACTAGGCTTACGTCTAGAATCATCCACTAGATAACTTTCTGAAAGATAATATCCAATGGATAATAAAACATACCCTGATTTTATTTGTTAGATAAAATCATAGGGAAACAAAATTTCAAAAACTATTTTCGGTTTCGGGTTTAGTAAGATCCTGCAGCTCCGAGTCAACAGTACAAACATTTCTGGCTAATAAAAATTTTTTATTTTTCCTAGTCTGCCTCGGTCCATACACAAATTTCAAAATATCGAAATATATTAAATATTCAAAATATACCAAAATATCAAAAATATAATATAATATTTAAAATATCTCAAAATATCAAAATATATATAATAAAATATTCAAAATATCTTAAAATATCTAAAATATATTAAAATATTCAAAATATTTGAAATATAACAAAAATTCACAAAAATCATAATAATTGTGAAACTCATAAAAATCAAATCAGATTAGTAAAAATAATTAAGGATTGAGAGAAAGAAATAAAATACGAAAGCTTATATGCACAACTCAAAAATAATATTAAAATAATCAAAAACGTAAAAACTCCCAAAAATTTCTAAAAACCACAAAAATCATAAAATTCACAGAAGTCGAATCGGATTACTCAAAATAATTTTGAATCGACCAAAACAAATAAATTATGAATTCTTGGGGTGTTACACAAGTAATGTAGGAAACTTCTCTTATAAACTTAGAGTCTAGGAGTTCTTTCACTTGCTTCTGAATCACCTCCTACCTTTTTGGTCCAAATTTTCTTTTCCTCTGTTCCATTGACTTCGCATCTTTTTTAATGGAAAATCAATGGGAAATGAACTTGGGATTCAGCCTGATATGTCAGATGACGTCCAAGCGAAAATGTCCTTGTTCTTCTCAAGAAAATTCAATTAGTTGGGATTTCTCTTCAGGATTCAACTACCCTCCAATCTTGGTCACGTGGCCTAGTTTAGGCCCAAGTTGAAAGGGTTGAAGTTCTCCATTAGGTTGGGGATGCAAATCACAGATCTCCTCGCGAACATCTAGTTTACTCAAGAAGACATTGACGAGGTCCGTAGTGATTGAGGCTGATTTGTTACGCTAGTCTGTGGTCTGTGGTTTCTTGGCAATCTTCAGGCTCTTGTTGTAGTATTTTTAAGTCGTTGCCTAGTCTCCTTTGACTATGATAACCTTGTCACGCTGGTCAAGGAACTTCATGGCCAAATGAGGCATGGAGATCACGGCCTCAAAGGCGTTGAGTGAGGGGCGACCTAGGATCACATTGTAAATAGAAAGAAAATCCACCACAAGAAACTTGACTTTAAGTGTTTTAAACAAAGGGTCTTTGCCCAAAGTCAAATGGATCTCAATGTATCCTACTAAAGTGACTTTGTCTCCTATGAATCAAATCAACTTGCTGATATATGGGATCAAGTCTTTCTTCGAAAGTCCTACCTTCTCAAATAGATCTAGGAATATAATATCAACCTAGATCCCTTGGTCAACAAATATATGTCGAACATCAGCGTTAGTTATTTTCCCAAAAATCACCATGGGATCATCGTGGTCCGAGATAGTGCTATCATAATCTTCATTAGAAAAAAAGATTGGTGGTGTTTTCTTAAGCCCGTCTTCAATTTTTGACAACAGATGGGAAGCTACACTCAAAATAGCTCAAAGAGCTTTCTTTCTAATGTTTCCTGATTCACCGCCACCCGCAAAGCCCTACGAAATCATGTTGATTGTCCAAGTTACTTCCATGAGGCGACATTCATTATCCTGATATGGATGATCTCGAGGTTATGCCTTATCTTAATTTTGGGCATTATCCCAAGATGGACCCACTCTGGGATTTTCATTCCTTTCTGGTGACCGCCTTCTCTGATATGGAGATAGGCTTCTCAGAGGACTGTAGCTTCTCCTCCTGTAATTCCTTCTCCTTCTCTAATTATCATTTTGGGATTGGCAAACATATCAGCCTAAACGACCATCCCAGATTAAGGATTCAATAGCATCCTAAAGGTTGACACAATCTTCAGTGGTATGTTCGTAGCCTTCGTGAAACACACAATACTTGGACTTATTTTTTTGTGCATGTTTTCTTAATGAATGAAGCTTTTATGTATCTCTGAACTCCGTGTTCATCACCTCTTGGTAAATTTGTGCCCAAGGTGTATTGAGGGGGTATGAATCTCATACTTCATATTTGGTGGAGGCTTTAAGTTTCGGGGTTGTGAGGGGGCCTCGTCGGGTTTCAGTTTGGCTTCCTTTCCCATTTCTAGATGCTTCTTGGAGCGGATAATGTCCTCTGCATTGATGTATTTGTCTGCTCTAGCCCAAAACTTGTCCATAGCCTTAAGCTCTTTTTTAGCAAGTGAAAAGGGTAATTGTAACACCCTTATGGGGATGTCACATTTATAAATAAATAAAAGAAAAATAAATATAAATCTACCCAAGTTGTAAAACATTTGTTACATCATAATACGGGTTGTAAAAATTCTTCCTGATCTACAGAATATTGTTAAATAAAATAACGCGAAAACACAAAATAAACAAACTAACATTACACATAATATACATATGGTTTTAATTATAAGTTATACAAATAATTTACAACTATAATTATTTAAACTAAAACAATAAACAAAGCAGTAAAAGTCAATATATACAAACGCAGAAGCGCCTAAGTACACATCATGTATATCTAACCCTCTGAAGGATCACTCTCAGATGAAACTTCAGGTGATAAATATCCAGGATGCCTCGACCCTCTACGGACACGAGTCCGTGCAGTCGACACGCTGCTAATCTCACTAGGCGCATCAAACATACCGCCCCAGTAACGCCTAAGAGATAGCGGCAACTCCACATGTAAGTGTAACGTAGTGGAAAAGATCGGTACTCCATCAAATTCAGTACGGATAGTCACAGTCAGACACCCCACAAACGTAACTGAGTCTCTGTCCTCTTGCAGTCTCCAGGCTTCAGAGCCTCCGTGAAACTCAAGTCGCACGAATCCAAAGAATCCTAGTAGCGTCATCCTCCCACAATCAATCTAATGGATATGGATGATCGGATGGTTCTTGATCGTCGTACTGATCCTTGGCTTGCTGCTCTTCCTCCTCCTCAGGATACACACACTCAAGAGGCTGTTCCTCTTCCTCTAACTCTTTACCACATAAATTTAAAATACGGAAACACATACAATAAAGAGGTAAGACAATCTATATCATCACAAACATGGTAAATAAGAAAACGACAATATAATCAGATAAACAGTTCATACAATATAGAATGCCATAACAACATAAACATAAATACAGTATAACACAGAACAATATAAACATAAATACAGTATAACATAGATATAATATAAGAATTAAATATATATGATATCATAGATAAAAATATAATAATGTACAACACAGATACATATGCAATATGACACGATCCTACTCCATGGAGCTAAACACATACAGACATCAGAGAGAATGACCCGCAAAATCTATTAGTACCACGGCTGCCCAACCAAACTATTACGTTGTCACACGTTGCGTCTATAGCCCACAGTCACATGGCGTGGTGTAGTTCACTGTCAAACGTTGTGTCACTACAGGCAATGTACTATTAGACTTTACAAGATCTCGATTAAGTATAGTGCGTGTCGAGTCCATTAGTGTGTTGCCAGTTACCACGGCCCAGAGGAGCGACCAACTGTCCACAAATGGAATAATCCGCACACTAATGTCTCCAAGTCCATAATGGAATGAACCACACTACGCTTATCGCACTGACAACACAGTGTGATTCACCTCGTCAATCAATCCACCAAAATTGGCATTAACTCAATGCATGATCAAAAATAAAAATTATCAAAATACCCTTAATGGTATAAATATGCGTATTTACGCAAATGCCCTCAATGGCACAAACTCACATATATATACAGTAAGTCCCACCAGACAAAAACTATTTAACAATTTGTCCGAGTCCACCATTTTGGCCCGACAGTAAAAGTTACTATTTTTGTCAATCGCGTAGAAATTTTATCGCGTTTTCACAATTTCATCATTTTTACAAACGTTTTTAAATCGCGTAAATATATTTTACTGTTTTCAAAATCGCGTAGGGTTTTTAATACGTTTTCTCAATCGCGTAAGATTTTTAAATTATTTTCTTGTCCAAATTCCTTACAAATCACTGTTTAAATAAACAGAAATAATTTTTAATACGTTTTGAACTACGTAGAGTATTTTTCATACCGTATACTGTATATTGGATATCTTTTCTATCTTATTTGTCTGTTTTTAATAAAAATTGACAGTATTTTGCTTAGAAAATCTATATCAATGGTTTTCTAATTTTTTTGTTAAAAATTCCTTTTTTTATTTATATGACAAACCATGTAATTAAACTTCTGAAAGTTACTAACATGCTTCAAAATATAAAATGAGCTATATGTTAGAAATTTACAAAAGCTACTGTATTTTTCTTCTAACAGTAAAATCATTAGTTTTAACTTCTTCAACTCAATCTTAATCCTTTTATTTTCTCAAAACTCATTGTAATAAAATTCCTTCTAGTATATATTGCTTCTTTTTGATTAAAAATGGTTTGGAAATGATTTTAGAAATCATAAATACTTGGCTTTGGCATGTTGGCCGAAATACATAAAATTGACATTTAATCTTTAAATTTGTTTTTCTTGTTCTAAAACAATTTATATCTTATCAATTCCCTAAGTTAATTAAATCACACTTTTGGAAAATTGATGAGAACATTTTGGTTCTCCTTTGATGTTGAGGTCGTGAGCCTTCATTGGTGTTCTTTGGAACACTCATGCAATCCTTGACATGTTATTCACATCCTACTAATTATATATGCATTTCTAACACATACAATATATTTAAAGCTTGTAGACATGCAATTTAATACAAATCACAAATAGGAAAGCTAATAACAAATAACACAAAGGAATCCTTATGGATTCTACAACCACAACCAATTCCATTTTCTTATCACCACCCAAGGATGATAAGATTCAAGTCTTCCTCTTACCTTAAGTGAAGACAAACACTCTTTCACTCCTTTCTAGGGTTTCGGTTTTCACCCCTCCAAGACACCTATCAAACTTAAACAAATTTCTACAAGTTATTAACATGAAAGAAAGCTTAAACCATGGATCAATCATGGCTTAGAACTTTGAAAAAGAATTTAGAAATGAAAAACAAAGATTTTCACCTTCTAGGTAAAATCTCCCAAGTAGGTTTTCAAGCCCAAGATGTTGGATTTTGCAAAAACTCTCAACTAGAGATGCTCTTAGAATTGTGTTTAGGTTTAGAAAAGTAGGTGGGATAAAATTTTGGGTGGTTGGATGGTGAACTAGGGTTCTTGGCCTAATGGTGCTTCAAGATAGCATCAATGGAGTTTGGTATTTTTGGAAGAGAGAGAAGAGAGAAAATGTTAGAGAATTAAGTGATAATTACCCTCCAAAGAGCCATATGGCCGTAGACTTCAATGACAAGGAGGTGTCCCCTTGGTTGGCTCCATCCAAGCCTTAGAAATGATCAATGGTGAGGATTAAAACTTGATCACCAAGCTTAGCTCTCATTGGCTAATCCAAGCCTAGTCACTAAGCCTTGTCACTAATTAAGCCTAGTCATTAAGCCTTGTCACTAGCTCTTAAAATATCTCACCACTAATGATGTTTAATTAAGCTACTAATCCCATTAAGCTTCTAAACATACTTAACTTAATTAAAGTTCCAATAACTTAATTAAATTCTAATCCATCTTAATTAAATTCATCAAATCCTAAACTAATTAGTCTAATCACTTTTATTAACCATTTCTTATTGATTTAGAAATTATTCTAATCCAAAAACATTAATTGTTTCACTAAACGTGGGTCCCGCAAGACATTTTTGGGTCCACTGTCATTTAATTATACTGACTAATAAAATAATATTATAATAATATAAAATTATTTTATTTTACAGTTAAATCCTAAAAATTCAAAAATTAAAAACAGTATCATTCAGAATTGGGTTTAGTAAGATCCCACAGCTCCGAATAATTAAAACAAGATTTCCCTAGCCCGGAAAATATTATTTTCCTGTCCTAGAGCAAATCACATAAAAAGTCCAAATAAAATCACAGACAGTAAAATAAAACAGCATTTCATACAGAAAAACAACAAACAGTACAAAAAGGACATAATGATCATTTATCCTAAAGTTGAAAAACATCAAACATTACATTCGGGATATAAAAGTCATTTTTTGTAAAGTTTGGGATGTTACAACTCTCCCCAACAAATAAAAATTTCGTCCTCGAAATTTGTTATTTATCAAAACAATTGAGGATATTGCTCCCTCATCTTGTCCTCTAGCTCCCAGGTAGCATCACATGTCACATCATTCCATACGACCTTCACTAACTCGATTATCTTCCCTCGAAGTTGCTTTACTTTTCTGTCCTCTATTCTAACAGGTAAAGTCTCATAAGTCATATTCTCCTTCAGCTTCACTTTGTCTGGTTGTATAACATGTGTCGAATCCGGAACATACTTCCTTAACTGGGATACATGAAATACATCATGCAGATTAGATAGAAAAGGCGGCAAAGCAATCTGATACGCTACAGGACCTATTCGACGGATAATCTGATACGGTCCAATGAACTTAGGAGTAAGCTTCTTAGATTTAATAACTCTTCCGACACCGGTCGTAGGAGTCACTCTTAAAAACACATGCTCACCCTCCTCAAATTCAAGAGGTCGCCTTCGTTTATCAGCATAACTCTTTTGTCTGCTTTGCGTCGTCTTCATCTTCTCTTGTATCATCTTTACCTTCTCCGTAGTCTGTTGTACAAGATCTGGTCCAATAGTCATACTTTCCCCATCTTGATACCAACACAACGGTGTTCGACAACGCCTTCCATACAACGCCTCATAGGGTGCCATCCCTATGCTTGAGTGAAAACTATTGTTGTAGGTGAATTCTATCAAAGATAAAAATTCATCCCAACTTCCTCGTTGCTCCAAAACATAAGCATGCAACAGATCTTCCAAAGACTGTATAGTTCTCTCTGTCTGACCATCAGTCTGCGGATGATAAGCTGAACTCAACCGCAACTTAGTTCCCATTGCTTCTTGTAAACTTCGCCAGAACCTTGACGTAAACCTCGAATCTCTGTCAGAAATTATACATGTAGGCACACCATGCAGTCTAACAATCTCACTGATGTATAACTAGGTTAATCTTTCTAATGAATACTTAATATTAATTGGCAAGAAATGAGCCGACTTCGTAAGCCTATCGACTATAACCCATATTGAATCATGACCTTTCCTCATCTTCGGCAATCCAGTAACGAAATCCATTGAGATACTATCCCACTTCCACTCTGAAATAGCTAACGGTTGCAACATACCAGCTAGTCTCTGATGTTCCACTTTTGCCTTCTGACAAACCAGACAAGGCGCCACACATTCCGCTACGTCTCTTTTCATTCTTGGCCACCAAAACAACTTCTTCAAGTCTTGGTACATCTTGGTCATTCTCGGATGCAAACTCAAATCACTAGTATGAGCTTCATCTAGGATTCCCTTCTTCAGCTCAGAATCATCAGGCATACAGATCCTTCCTTTGAACCTTAAAATTCCATCTACTCCTTCCTCTACCGTCGACTTATGACCTTGCTTTAACAATTCCCTCTCATTTTGTAAAAACGCATCTTCCTTTTGTTTATCTCGGACTACATCAAGAAATTCATTTATGATCACGACCTTACATAGGCGAACTCTTCCAGCGAAACTCCACTTGACAACCATAAATCTCGAATTTGTTAATCAATTCCTCATCCTTTATCATCATTGCCGAAACACTAAGCACCTTTCTACTTAAGGCATCAGCTACCACATTAGCTTTTCCTGGATGGTACTGGAGTTGAAAATCATAATCCTTTAAGAATTCCAACCATCGCCTTTGCCTCATATCCAATTCTTTCTGATCAAACAAGTACTTTAGACTCTTGTGATCACTAAAGATATTGAACATCGCTCCATACAGAAAATGCCTCCATACCTTCAGAGCAAAAACCACTGCGGCCAATTCCAAATCATGTGTTGGATAGTTCCTCTCATAAACCTTCAACTGTCGAGAAGCATACGCCACAACATTCCGATTTTGCATCAATACGCATCCTAACCCTTGGTAAGAAGCGTCACAATACACATCAAAAGTTCCCTTAGAATCCGGTAAAATTAATACTGGTGCAGTTGTTAACCTCTTCTTCAATTCTTGGAAACTGGCTTCACGTTCTTCCGTCCACTCAAAAACTTGACTTTTCCTCGTGAGCTGCGTAAGCGGTCCAGCAATCTTAGAAAAACCCTCGATAAACCTCTGGTAATATCCAGCAAGTCCAACAAAACTTCGAACTTCCGTCACCGTCTTAGGCCTTTCCCACTGTAAAACAGTCTCCACTTTCGATGGGTCTACCGCAATACCTTCTTTGGAAATCACGTGACCGAGAAATTGGACTTCCTCCAACCAGAACTCACACTTCGCCAATTTCGCATACAGCTGCTTTTCCTTCAAAATCTGAAGAACAATACCGAGATGTTCAGCATGCTCTTCCTTAGATTGAGAATAGATCAGAATGTCATCGATAAAAACAACGACAAATCTGTCTAAATACGGATGAAAAATCCTGTTCATATAGTCCATGAATATGGCAGGAGCATTCGTCACCCCGAATGGCATTACCTGATACTCATAATGTCCATAACGAGTTCGAAAAGCTGTTTTAGGTACATCTTCCCCCTTAACACGAATCTGGTGATAACCCGATCTCAGATCTATTTTGGAAAATACCACTGCTCCCTTTAACTGATCCATTAAATCGTCAATTCTAGGAAGCGGATATTTATTCTTGATAGTCACCTTGTTCAGCTGACGATAATCCACGCAAAGTCGAGAAGTTCCGTCTTTCTTCTTGACCAAAAGCACTGGCGCTCCCCATGGTGAAACACTAGGTCGCATAAACTGTTTCTCCAACAGTTCCACCAACTGTCCTTTCAGCTCCACCAACTCTGCTGGCGACATACGGTACGGTGCAATTGAGATAGGACCTGCTCCTGGTACTAAATCAATTGAAAACTCGATCTCCCTCTCAGGTGGCAAACCAGGTACATCATCAGGAAAAATCTCTGGAAACTCATTGACAACAGGAATAGTACTCACATCTTTCTCATTCTTGACTTCTAGAGAAGACAATACCATATATCCCTGTGCTCCCTCTCTCAACAACGACTTGACTTTAACAGCAGTCAAGAATCCAGACTCTTCTTCCTTAGGAAAAACTATGGTTTTGCTTGCACAGTCTATAAGGATATGGTTAGAAGATAACCAATCCATCCCTAAGATTACATCTATCTCAACAAGAGGCAAACAAATCAAGTTGACCGAAAACATACGGTCCTTGATAACAATAGACAATCCAAACATATCTTAGATGTAACTACAGGTTTAGCAGTTGGCGTAGATACACTCAATTTAACATTCAGAGAAGACACAGGCAACTTCAATCTTTCCACACAATCATATGCAATAAATGAATGTGTTGCACCAGAGTCATATAACACAGTCAGAAGATTACCTTCAATGACTCCTTCTCCCTGAATAAGGTCATCAGACTTAGAAACTTCAGATCCCGTCATAGTATATACTCGTCCTCCTGACCTCGGTTGAGTACCTCCTGACTTTTGTTGATTAGCACGAACATAACGAACAGCAGGTTTTCTTTCCGGCTGAGTACAATCCTTAGACATGTGCCCAGGTTGTTTACAGTTAAAGCAAACTGTCCCTTTGATTGTGCACTCCGGAGAGATATGGCCTTTCCTTCCGCACTTAAAACATGTTGGTGTAAACGCCACTCTCTGCCCAGCTCCACTACCACTTGCACTTCCCCCAACTGGTGATCGTTGAGGTTGATTCCCTGGTGGTCTAGAATACGGCTTACGCTGAAACCGATTGGTATTACTGCTACCACCTCTCTGAAATCTTGTTGGTCCAAAATTACGATTCCTCTGATCCCGCGACGGCTCTAATTCCTCGAGTCGTGCACACGCATCAACTAAAGCATGAAACTGATTCATTCCCAAGGATAGCACTCCTCGTTTCAGTTCCACTCTCAACCCTGCCTCAAACTTCCAACATCTCCACACGTCATTCGGTCGTGTCTGAGCATAATCTGAGAACTGAGACAAGCTCTCAAATTTAGTAGTATACTCATTCACAATCATATTACCCTGATGTAAACCAAGAAATTCCATCTCCTTGGCATGTCTAGCACTCGCAGGAAAATACTTTTCCAGAAATGCATTAGAAAATACCTCCCATGTAATTTCTATTCCTTCAGTCTGCAATAATCAGCGGGTTCCTCTCCACCAATGTTCTCCGTCTCCCCTTAACATAAAGGCTGCATACGTTACCTTCTTCTCATCGGAGCATCTCATTCCTTCAAAGATTCTCTCCAAGTCTTGTATCCATTGACTCGCTTTCTCAGGATCAACCTCGCCTCTAAACTGCGGCGGATTGTTATGCCTAAATTCAGATAAATTTAGGGCATCAGCAGTAGCATCTTGTAGTTGAGTTGCTCTCAGGTTCTTTTGAGTAATTACTTCAGTCATTCGCTGCATAGCTTCAGCAGTCGCAATCATTGGATCCACTGCACGATTTACATTTGCACGTCCTCCTCCACGTCTACTCGACATCTTCTTTCTTCAAACATAACAAAGCAAAGTTAGATACATCCTTTCGGAAGTAAATTACAGAGAATCACATAGCACAAACAAAAATAGACCCAACCACAACCCCAAAAGACTCTAACTTGGGCTCTGATACCAACTAATGTAACACCCTTGTGGGGATGTCACATTTATAAATAAATAAAAGAAAAAAAATATAAATCTACCCAAGTTGTAAAACATTTGTTACATCATAATACGAGTTGTAAAAATTCTTCCTGATCTACAGAATATTGTTAAATAAAATAACGCGGAAACACAAAATAAACAAACTAACATTATACATAATATACATATGGTTTTAATTATAAGTTATACAAATAATTTATAACTATAATTATTTAAACTAAAACAGTAAACAAAGCAAGAAAAGTCAATATATACAAACGCAGACGCGCCCAAGTACACATCATGTATATCTAACCCTATGAAGGATCACTCTCGATGATGAAACTTCGGTGATAAATATCCAGGATGCCTCGACCTCTACGGACACGGTCCGTGCGGTCGACACGCCGCTAATCTCACTAGGCGCATCAAACATACCGCCCCGAACGCCTAAGAGATAGCGGCAACTCCACATGTAAGTAACACAAGGAAAAGATCGAGTACTCCATCAAACTCAGTACGGATAGTCACAGTCAGACGCCCCACATACGTAATTGAGTCTCTATCCTCTCGCGCCTCCAGGCTTCAGAGCCTCCGTGAAACTCAAGTCGCACGAATCCAAAGAATCCTAGTAGCGTCATCCTCCCACAATCAATCCAATGGATATGGATGATCGGATGGTTCTTGATCGTCGTACTAATCCTCGGCTTCTGCTTTCTTCCTCCTCCTCAGGATACACACACTCAAGAGGCTGTTCCTCTTCCTCAAAC
Source organism: Ormosia emarginata (assembly GCA_029884605.1). Classification (NCBI taxonomy): domain Eukaryota; kingdom Viridiplantae; phylum Streptophyta; class Magnoliopsida; order Fabales; family Fabaceae; genus Ormosia; species Ormosia emarginata. Next base: position 2,511,565 of record JAQQTP010000056.1, on the reverse strand, counting down.
TCTTTACCACATAAATTTAAAATACGGAAACACATACAATAAAGAGGTAAGACAATCTATATCATCACAAACATGGTAAATAAGAAAACGACAATACAATCAGATATACAGTTCATACAATATAGAATGCCATAACAACATAAACATAAATACAGTATAACACAGAACAATATAAACATAAATACAGTATAACATAGATATAATATAAGAATTAAATATATATGATATCACAGATAAAAATATAATAATGTACAACACAGATACATATGCAATATGACACGATCCTACTCCATGGAGCTAAACACATACAGACATCAGAGAGAATGACCCGCAAAATCTATTAGTACCACGGCTGCCCAACCAAACTATTACGTTGTCACACGTTGCGTCTATAGCCCACAAATCACATGGCGTGGTGTAGTTCATCACAAACGTTGTGTCACTACAGGGCAATGTACTATTAGACTTTACAAGATCTCGATTAAGTATAGTGCGTGTCGAGTCCATTAGTGTGTTGCCGATTACCACGCCTGCAGGAGGAGCGACCAACCGTCCACAAATGGAATAATCCGCACACTAATGTCTCCAAGTCCATAATGGAATGAACCACACTACGCTTATCGCACCGACAACACAAAGTGCGATTCACCTCAATCAATCCACCAAAATTGGCATTAACTCAATGCATGATCAAAAATGAAAATTACCAAAATACCCTCAATGGTATAAATATATGTATTTACGCAAATGCCCTCAATGGCACATATTTATGAAAATGCCCTCAATGGCACAAACTCATATAGATATAGTAAGTCCCACCAAACAAATACTGTTTCATAACCTGTCCAGGTCAACCACTTTGGCCTGACAGTAAAAGTTACTGTTTTTGTCAATCGCGTAGAAATTTTATCACGTTTTCACAATTTCGTCATTTTTACAAACGTTTTTAAATCGCGTAAATATATTTAACTGTTTTCAAAATCGCATAGGGTTTTTAATACGTTTTCTCAATCGCGTAAGATTTTTAAATTATTTTCTTGTCCAAATTCCTTACAAATCACTGTTTAAATAAACAAAAATAATTTTTTTATACGTTTTGAACTATGTAGAGTATTTTTCATATCGTATACTGTATATTGGATATCTTTTCTATCTTATTTGTCCGTTTTTAATAAAAATTGACAGTATTTTGCTTAGAAAATCTATATCAATGGTTTTCTAATTTTTTGTTAAAAATTCCTTTTTATTTATATGACAAACCATGTAATTAAACTTTTGAAAACTACTAACATGCTTCAAAATATAAAATGAGCTATATGTTAGAAATTTACAAAAGCTACTTGTATTTTTCTTCTAACAAAAAATCATTAGTTTTAACTTCTTCAACTCAATCTTAATCCTTTTATTTTCTCAAAACTCATTGTAATAAAATTCCTTCTAGTATATATCGCTTCTTTTTGATTAAAAATGGTTTGGAAATGATTTTAGAAATCATAAATACTTGGCTTTGGCATGTTGGCCAAAATACATAAAATTGACATTTAATCTTTAAATTTGTTTTTCTTGTTCTAAAACAATTTATATCTTATCAATTCCCCTAAGTTAATTAAATCACACTTTTGGAAAATTGATGAGAACATTTTGGTTCTCCTTTGATGTTGAGGCCGTGAGCCTTCATTGGTGTTCTTTGGAACACTCATGCAATCCTTGACATTATTATTCACATCCTACTACTAATTATATATGCATTTCTAACACATACAATATTTAAAGCTTGTAGACATGCAATTTAATACAAATCACAAATAGGAAAGCTAATAACAAATAACACAAAGGAATCCTTATGGATTCTACAACCATAACCAATTCCATTTTCTTATCACCACCCAAGGATGATAAGATTCAAGTCTTCCTCTTACCTTAAGTGAAGACAAACACTCTTTCACTCCTTTCTAGGGTTTCGGTTTTCACCCCTCCAAGACACCTATCAAGCTTAAACAAATTTCTACAAGTTATTAACATGAAAGAAAGCTTAAACCATGGATCAATCATGGCTTAGAACTTTGAAAAAGAATTTAGAAATGAAAAACAAAGATTTTCACCTTCTAGGTAAAATCTCCCAAGTAGGTTTTCAAGCCCAAGATGTTGGATTCTCAACTAGAGATGTTCTTAGAATTGTGTTTAGGTTTAGAAAAGTAGGTGGGGGATAAAATTTTGGGTGGTTGGATGGTGAACTAGGGTTCTTGGCCTAATGGTGCTTCAAGATAGCATCAATGGAGTTTGGTATTTTTGGAAGAGAGAGAAGAGAGAAAATGTTAGAGAATTAAGTGATAATTACCCTCCAAAGAGCCATATGGCCGTAGACTTCAATGACAAGGAGGTGTCCCCTTGGTTGGCTCCATCCAAGCCTTAGAAATGATCAATGGTGAGGATTAAAACTTGATCACCAAGCTTAGCTCTCATTGGCTAATCCAAGCCTAGTCATTAAGCCTTGTCACTAAGCCTTGTCACTAATTAAGCCTAGTCATTAAGCCTTGTCACTAGCTCTTAAAATATCTCACCACTAATGATGTTTAATTAAGCTACTAATCCCATTAAGCTTCTAAACATATTTAACTTAATTAAAGTTCCAATAACTTAATTAAATTCTAATCCATCTTAATTAAATTCATCAAATCCTAAACTAATTAGTCTAATCACTTTTATTAACCATTTCTTATTGATTTAGAAATTATTCTAATCCAAAAACATTAACTGTTTCACTAAACGTGGGTCCCATAAAACTTTTCGGGTCCACTGTCATTTAATTATACTGACTAATAAAATAATATTATAATAATATAAAATTATTTTATTTTATAGTTAAATCCTAAAAATTCAAAAATTAATAACAGTATCATTCAGAATTGGGTTTAGTAAGATCTCCCAGCTCCGAATAATTAAAACAAGATTTCCCCGGCCCGGAAAATATTATTTTCCTGTCCTGGAGCAAATCACACAAAAAGTTCAAATAAAATCGCAGACAGTAAAATAAAACAGCATTTCATACAGAAAAACAACAAACATTACAAAAAGGATATAATGGTCATTTATCCTAAAGTTGAAAGACATCAAACATTACATTCGAGATATAAAAGTCATTTTTCGTAAAGTTTGGGGTGTTACAACTCTCCCTAACAAATAAAAATTTTGTCCTTGAAATTTGTTATTTATCAAAACAATTGAGGATATTGCTCCCTCATCTTGTCCTCTAGCTCCCAAATAGCATCACCTGTCATATCATTTCATACGACCTTCACTAACTCGATCATCTTCCCTCGAAGCTGCTTTACTTTTCTGTCCTCTATTCTAACAGGTAAAGTCTCATAAGTCAGATTCTCCTTCAGCTGCACTTTGTCCGGTTGTATAACATGCGTCGAATCCGGAACATACTTCCTTAACTGGGATACATGAAATACATCATGCAGATTGGATAGAAAAGGCGGCAAAGCAATCTGATACGCTACAGAACCTATTCGACGGATAATATGATACGGTCCAATGAACTTAGGAGTAAGCTTCTTAGATTTAATAACTCTTCCGACACCGGTGTAGGAGTCACTCATAAAAACACATGCTCACCCTCCTCAAATTCAAGAGGTCGTCTTCGTTTATCAGCATAACTCTTTTGTCTGCTTTCCGTCGTCTTCATCTTCTCTTGTATCATCTTTACCTTCTCCGTAGTCAGTTGTACAAGATCTGGTCCAATAGTCATACTTTCCCCATCTTGATACCAACTCAACGGTGTTCGACAACGCCTTCCATACAACGCCTCATAGGGTGTCATCCCTACGCTTGAGTGAAAACTATTGTTGTAGGTGAATTCTATCAAAGATAAAAATTCATCCCAACTTCCTCGTTGCTCCAAAACATAAGCACGCAACAGATCTTCCAAAGACTCGTATAGTTCTCTCTATCGACCATCGATGCTGGATGATAAGCTGAACTCAACCGCAACTTAGTTCCCATTACTTCTTGTAAACTTCGCCAGAACCTTGACGTAAACCTCAGATTTCTGTCAGAAACTATACATGTAGGCACACCATGCAATCTAACAATCTCACTGATGTATAACTGGGTTAATCTTTCCAATAAATACTTAATATTAATTGGCAAGAAATGAGCCGACTTCGTAAGCCTATTGACTATAACCCATATCGAATCATGACCTTTCCTCGTCTTTGGCAATCCAGTAACGAAATCCATTGAGATACTATCCCACTTCCACTCTGGAATAGCTAACGGTTGCAACATACGAGTTGGTCTCTGATGTTCCACTTTTGCCTTCTGACAAACCAGACAAGACGCCACACGTTCCGCTACGTCTCTTTTCATTCTTGGCCACCAAAACAACTTCTTCAAGTCTTGGTACATCTTGGTCATTCCTGGATGCAAACTCAAATCACTAGTATGAGCTTCATCTAGGATTCCCTTCTTCAGCTCAGAATCATCAGGCATACAGATCCTTCCTTTGAACCTTAAAATTCCATCTGCTCCTTCCTCTACCGTCGACTTATGACCTTGCTTTAACAATTCCCTCTCATTTTGTAAAAACACATCTTCCTTTGTTTATCTCGGACTACATCAAGAAATTCATTTATGATCACGACCTTACATAGGCGAACTCTTTCAGGCAAAAACTCCACTGACAACCATAAATCTTGGAATTTGTTAATCAATTTCATCCTTTATCATCATTGCCGAAACACTAAGCACCTTTCTACTTAAGGCATCAGCTACCACATTAGCTTTTCTTGGATGGTACTGGAGTTGAAAATCATAATCCTTTAAGAATTCCAACCATCGCCTTTGCCTCATATTCAATTCTTTCTGATCAAACAAGTACTTTAGACTCTTGTGATCACTAAAGACATTGAACATCGCTCCATACAGAAAATGCCTCCATACACTTCGAGCAAAAACCACTTGCAGCCAATTCCAAATCATGTGTTGGATAGTTCCTCTCATGAACCTTCAACTGTCGAGAAGCATACGCCACAACATTCCGATTTTGCATCAATACGCATCCTAACCCTTGGTAAGAAGCGTCACAATACACATCAAAAGTTCCCTTAGAATCCGGTAAAATTAACACTGGTGCAGTTGTTAACCTCTTCTTCAATTCTTGGAAACTGGCTTCACGTTCTTCCGTCCACTCAAAAATTTGACTTTTCCTCGTGAGCTGCGTAAGCGGTCCAGCAATCTTAGAAAAACCCTCGATAAACCTCTGGTAATATCCAGCAAGTCCAACAAAACTTCAAACTTCCGTCACCGTCTTAGGTCTTTCCCACTGTAAAACAGTCTCCACTTTCGATGGGTCTACCGCAATACCTTCTTTGGAAATCACGTGACCGAGAAATTGGACTTCCTCCAACCAGAACTCACACTTCGCCAATTTCGCATACAACTGCTTTTCCTTCAAAATCAAGAACAATACCGAGATGTTCAAAGATGCTCTTCCTTAGATTGAGAATAGATCAGAATGTCATCGATAAAAACAATGACAAATCTGTCTAAATACAGACGAAAAATCCTGTTCATATAGTCCATGAATATGGCAGGAGCATTCGTCACCCCGAATGGCATTACCTGATACTCATAATGTCCATAACGAGTTCGAAAAGCTGTTTTAGGTACATCTTCCCCCTTAACACGAATCTGGTGATAACCCGATCTCAGATCTATTTTGGAAAATACCACTGCTCCCTTTAACTGATCCATTAAATCGTCAATTCTAGGAAGCGGATATTTATTCTTGATAGTCACCTTGTTCAGCTGACGATAATCCACGCAAAGTCGAGAAGTTCCGTCTTTCTTCTTGACCAAAAGCACTGGCGCTCCCCATGGTGAAACACTAGGTCGCACAAACTGTTTCTCCAACAGTTCCACCAACTGTCCTTTCAGCTCCACCAACTCTGCTGGCGACATACGGTACGGTGCAATTGAGATAGGACCTACTCCTGGTACTAAATCAATTGAAAACTCGATCTCCCTCTCAAGTGGCAAACTAGGTACATCATCAGGAAAAATCTCTAGAAACTCATTGACAACAGGAATAGTACTCACATCTTTCTCATTCTTGACTTCTAGAGAAGACAATACCATATATCCCTGTGCTCCTCTCTCAACAACGACTTGACTTTAACAAAGAAATCAAGAATCCAGACTCTTCTTCCTTAGGAAAAACTATGGTTTTGCTTGCACAGTCTATAAGGATATGGTTAGAAGATAACCAATCCATCCCTAAGATTACATCTATCTCAACAAGAGGCAAACAAATCAAGTTGACCGAAAACATACGGTCCTTGATAACAACAGACAATCCAAACATATCTTAAATGTAACTACAGTTTAGCATTGGCGTAGATACACTCAATTTAACATTCACGAGAAGACACAGTAACTTCAATCTTTCCACACAATCATATGCAATAAATGAATGTGTTGCACCGAGAGTCATATAACACGTCGAAGATTACCTTCAATGACTCCTTCTCCCGAATAAGGTCATCGACTTAGAAACTTCGGTTCCCCGTCATAGTATATACTCGTCCTCCCGACCTCGGTTGAGTACCTCCTGACTTTTGCTGATTAGCACGAACATAACGAACAAGTGTTTTCTTTCCGGCTGAGTACAATCCTTAGACATGTGCCCAGGTTGTTTACAGTTAAAGCAAACTGTCCCTTTGATTGTGCACTCCGGAGAGATATGGCCTTTCCTTCCGCACTTAAAACATGTTGGTGTAAACGCCACTCTCTGCCCAGCTCCACTACCACTTGCACTTCCCCCAACTGGTGATCGTTGAGGTTGATTCCCTGGTGGTCTAGAATACGGCTTACGCTGAAACCGATTAGTATTATTGCTACCACCTCTCTGAAATCTTGTTGGTCCAAAATTACGATTCCTCTGATCCCGCGACGGCTCTAATTCCTCGAGTCGTGCACACGCATCCACTAAAGCATGAAACTGATTCATTCCCAAGGATAGCACTCCTCGTTTCAGTTCCACTCTCAACCCTGCCTCAAACTTCCGACATCTCCACACGTCATTCGGTCGTGTCTGAGCATAATCTGAGAACTGAGACAAGCTCTCAAATTTAGTAGCATACTCATTCACAGTCATATTACCCTGACGTAAACCAAGAAATTCCATCTCCTTGGCATGTCTAGCACTCGCGTAGGAGAAAATACTTTTCCAAAAATGCATTAGAAAATACCTCCCATGTAATTTGTTCCTTCCTTGATCTGCAATAATCGGCGGGTTCCTCTCCACCAATGTTCTCCGTCTCCCCTTAACATAAAGGCTGCATACGTTACTTTCTTCTCATCAGAGCATCTCATTCCTTCAAAGATTCTCTCCAAGTCTTGTATCCATTGACTCGCTTTCTCAGGATCAACCTCGCCTCTAAACTGCGGCGGATTGTTACGCCTAAATTCAGATAAATTTAGGGCATCAGCAGTAGCATCTTGTTGTTGAGCTGCTCTCAGGTTCTGCTGAGTAATTACTTCAGCCATTCGCTGCATAGCTTCAGCAGTCGCAATCATTGGATCCACTGCACGATTTACGTTTGCACGTCCTCCTCCACGTCTACCCGACATCTTCTTTCTTCAAACATAACAAAGCAAAGTTAGATACATCCTTTCGAAAGTAAATCACAGAGAATTACACAAAGACAAAAAAAAACAAACCAACCACAACCCCAAAAGACTCTAACATGGGCTCGATACCAACTAATGTAACACCCTTGTGGGGATGTCACATTTATAAATAAATAAAAGAAAAAAAAATATAAATCTACCCAAAGTTGTAAAACATTTGTTACATCATAATACGGGTTGTAAAAATTCTTCCTGATCTATAGAATATTGTTAAATAAAATAACGCGGAAACACAAAATAAACAAACTAACATTACACATAATATACATATGGTTTTAATTATAAGTTATACAAATAATTTACAACTATAATTATTTAAACTAAAACAAGAAAACAAAGCAGGAAAAGTCAATATATACAAACGCAGACGCGCCCAAGTACACATCATGTATATCTAACCCTTTGAAGGATCACTCTCAGATGAAACTTCAGGTGATAAATATCCATGATGCCTCGATCCTCTACGGACACGGGTCCGTGCAGTCGACACGCTGCTAATCTCACTAGGCGCATCAAACATACCGCCCCAGTAACGCCTAAGAGATAGCGGCAACTCCACATGTAAGTACAACGTAGTGGAAAAGATCGATACTCCATCAAACTCAGTACGGATAGTCACAGTCAGACGCCCCACATACGTAACTGAGTCTCTGTCCTCTCGCAGTCTCCAGGCTTCAGAGCCTCCGTGAAACTCAAGTCGCACGAATCCAAAGAATCCTAGTAGCGTCATCCTCCCACAATCAATCCAATGGATATGGATGATCGGATGGTTCTTGATCGTCGTACTGATCCTCGGCTTGCTTTGCTTTTCTCCTCCTCGGGATACACACACTCAAGAGGCTGTTCCTCTTCCTCAAACTCTTTACCACATAAATTTAAAATACGTAAAACACATACAATAAAGAGGTAAGACAATCTATATCATCACAAACATGGTAAATAAGAAAACGACAATACAATCGGATATATACAATATAGATATGCCATATAATATAGAATGCCATAAATGCCATAACAACATAAACATAAATACAATATAACACGTAACAATATAAACATAAATACAAGATATAACATAGATATAATATAAGAATTAAATATATATGATATCATAGATAAAAATATAATAATGTACAACACAGATACATATGCAATATGACACGATCCTACTCCATGGAGCTAAACACATACGAGACATCGGAGAGAATGACCCGCAAAATCTATTAGTACCACGGTGGCCACCCAACCAAACTATTGCTTTTGTCACACGTTGCGTCTATAGCCCACAATCACATGGCGTGGTGTAGTTCACTCAAACGTTGTATCACTACAGTAAATGTACTATTAGACTTTACAAGATCTCGATTAAGTATAGTGCGTGTTGAGTCCATTAGTGTGTTGCCGCTTACTGCGGCCCAAGGAGCGACCAACTATCCACAAAATGGAATAATCCGCACACTAATGTCTCCAAGTCCATAATGGAATGAACCACACTACGCTTATCGCACTAACAACACAAGTGCGATTCACCTCAATCAATCAATCCACAAAATTGGCATTAACTCAATGCATGATCAAAAATAAAAATTACCAAAATACCCTTAATGGTATAAATATGCATATTTATACAAATGCCCCAATGGCACATGGCAAAACTCAATGGCACATATATATATACAAGAAGTCCCACCGCACAAATATCTTGTTTCACAACCTGTTCGGATCCACCACTTTGGCCCGACAAGAAAAGTTACTGTTTTTGTCAATCGCGTAGAAATTTTATCGCGTTTTCACAATTCCACCATTTTTATAAACGTTTTTAAATCGTATAAATATATTTTACTGTTTTCAAAATCGCATAGGGTTTTTAATATGTTTTCTCAATCGCGTAAGATTTTTAAATTATTTTCTTGTCCAAATTCCTTACAAATCACTTTGTTTAAATAAACAAAATAATTTTTAATACGTTTTGAACTATGTAGAGTATTTTTCATACCGTATATCTTATATTGGATATCTTTTCTATCTTATTTGTCTGTTTTTAATAAAAATTGACAATTTTTTTAGAAAATCTATATCAATGGTTTTCTAATTTTTTGTTAAAAATTCCTTTTTTTATTTATATGACAAACCATGTAATTAAACTTTTGAAATTACTAACATGCTTCAAAATATAAAATGAGCTATATGTTAGAAATTTACAAAAGCTACTGTATTTTTCTTCTAACAGTAAAATCATTAGTTTTAACTTCTTCAACTCAATCTTAATCCTTTTATTTTCTCAAAACTCATTGTAATAAAATTCCTTCTAGTATATATTGCTTCTTTTTGATTAAAAATGGTTTGGAAATGATTTTAGAAATCATAAATACTTGGCTTTGGCATGTTGGCCGAAATACATAAAATTGACATTTAATCTTTAAATTTGTTTTTCTTGTTCTAAAACAATTTATATCTTATCAATTCCGCTAAGTTAATTAAATCACACTTTTGGAAAATTGATGAGAACATTTTGGTTCTCCTTTGATGTTGAGGTCGTGAGCCTTCATTGGTGTTCTTTGGAACACTCATGCAATCCTTGACATGTTATTCACATCCTACTAATTATATATGCATTTCTAACACATACAATATATTTAAAGCTTGTAGACATGCAATTTAATACAAATCACAAATAGGAAAGCTAATAACAAATAACACAAAGGAATCCTTATGGATTCTACAACCACAACCAATTCCATTTTCTTATCACCACCCAAGGATGATAAGATTTAAGTCTTCCTCTTACCTTAAGTGAAGACAAACACTCTTTCACTCCTTTCTAGGGTTTCGGTTTTCACCCCTCCAAGACACCTATCAAACTTAAACAAATTTCTACAAGTTATTAACATGAGAGAAAGCTTAAACCATGGATCAATCATGGCTTAGAACTTTGAAAAACAATTTAGAAATGAAAAACAAAGATTTTCACCTTCTAGGTAAAATCTCCCAAGTAGGTTTTCAAGCCAAGATGTTGGATTTTGCAAAAACTCTCAACTAGAGATGTTCTTAAAATTGTGTTTAGGTTTAGAAAAGTAGGTGGGATAAAATTTTGGGTGGTTGGATGGTGAACTAGGGTTCTTGGCCGAATGGTGCTTCAAGATAGCATCAATGGAGTTTGGTATTTTTGGAAGAGAGAAAATGTTAGAGAATTAAGTGATAATTACCCTCCAAAGAGCCATATGGCCGTAGACTTCAATGACAAGGAGGTGTCCCCTTGGTTGGCTCCATCCAAGCCTTAGAAATGATCAATGATGAGGATTAAAACTTGATCACCAAGCTTAGCTCTCATTGGCTAATCCAAGCCTAGTCACTAAGCCTTGTCACTAATTAAGCCTAGTCATTAAGCCTTGTCACTAGCTCTTAAAATATCTCACCACTAATGATGTTTAATTAAGCTACTAATCCCATTAAGCTTCTAAACATACTTAACTTAATTAAAGTTCCAATAACTTAATTAAATTCTAATCCATCTTAATTAAATTCATCAAATCCTAAACTAATTAGTCTAATCACTTTTATTAACCATTTCTTATTGATTTAGAAATTATTCTAATCCAAAAACATTAACTGTTTCACTAAACGTGGGTCCCGCAAGACATTTTCGGGTCCATTTGTCATTTAATTATACTTGAATAATAAAATAATATTATAATAATATAAAATTATTTTATTTTACGCTTAAATCCTAAAAATTCAAAAATTAAAAACAATGATCATTCGATTGGGTTTAGTAAAATCTCCCAGCTCCGAATAATTAAAACAAGATTTTCCCGACTCAGAAAATATTATTTTCTTGTCCCGGAGCTAATCACACAAAAAGTTCAAATAAAATCACAAACAATAAAATAAAACAGCATTTCATACAGAAAAATAACAAATAGTACAAAAAGGACATAATGGTCATTTATCCTAAAATTGAAAAACATCAAACATTACATTCGGGATATAAAAGTCATTTTCTGTAAAGTTTGAGGTGTTACAATAATGCACTAGAATGGAGTCCTTCCCTCACGTAATATAGGGCAAACCTCTCATTCTGATCACAGATGTTCATTACTTCTTTGTTGAACTAGGCCATATAGTCTTGGAGCAATTCCTCTTTTCCCTGCTTAATGTAGGAGAGACATGAAATAGATTTCGACTACATCTTACTAGTGGTAAAATACAGTAAAAATCTTGAGGACAAGTCATCCCAATCATCAACGAACTTCGGAGCTAGAGTGATGAACTATCTCAAGGTAGCTTTCTTCAGAGAGAGGAAAAGGATGGCATATGAGTGGATCATCACCTCCAACAAATACCAAAATAGAAATATAGGCATCCAAGTACTCTTGGGGGTTTTGGTCTCATCGTAAGCTTCAATATTAGTTGGGTATTTAAAGCGCTTAGGGATCCTTTAAGCCATCAGTTCGTCAGAAAAAATATGGATTCTGCTTCACCGACTTTCGTTTTCTAGGTTCCTCTTCACTTCGAGCTTCTTTAATTAGGTTTCCATACCCTTTGTCTGGATTCTGCTACCCTGGAAATTTCTGGATCGTGCTCTCCGTGTTAGGCTGGTTCTCTCCAATTATCATGATTTCTTTATGGAACTCGGTTATCGTCTTGCATTTCCACATTAGCCATTATTTCTAACTCATGGATGCAATCATCTTGTAACCTGACCAACGAAAATAGTTGTTCTTGCAATAGTTCAGGGAGGGTTGACTCACCCTGCTAGGACTGAGCAACCTCGCTATTTCCTTTAGCGCCTAAGCTCTGCAGTGCCGATATCCGTAGTTTGGCTTTGTCTAAGGGGGCTCTGCGCGAACCAAGTTCCTCTATCGTCGAAACGTGCTGCAGTGGAGGAAAAAGGTTCTTACTAGTATGGGAAGTCTCTTCCTTATCATGCTTGGGTTTCGGTTGAACAACAACTAGATCTTGGGCAAGGGTAAAGGTCGAACGACAGCTGGTGGATGGTTAGTTATGAGCAGGCGTGGTTCTATGGTGGTAACCATAATGGTGGTGATGAGAATCGAAATTTATCGTTCTCATAGACAGTATTAATGTTTTGAATAGGTTTCAGAGGATCACCTGAGTAAAACTAATGAAGGTGGTTTCCTCTGTAATACGGTGATAGCGACGGTGGTGCGAGTGGTGAGTATCTACAAAAGACACTCTAATGTTCAAGTTAGATTGTATACAAGGTAGGTAGAATATTTGGGGTTAGATATATATATTTATTATCTTGTGTAATATTTATTAGAGTATCATGATAGATAAGAATCATGTTCAAATCTACATTAATAAATAATAACTATTATTAATTAAGATAATAATTTATTAAAATTATTATCTCTTATAACTAACTCTTTTATTTATAAAAAAAATTATGTGAAATTTATTATTTATAAATAAATTTATTTATTTATTTAAAAATATTTATTATTATTCAAAATTTAATTTTAATAGATAAAATTATTCCTAAATTATTAACTCAAAATAGAGTTAAGAACATATATCTTTTTTAAAATAAATTGTTTTATATATATATAATATAAATTGATAAATTATAAACTTATTTACAAATGAGTTTTAAAAAAGATAAATAATAAAAAAAGAAAATAAACACAGTTAAACACGTGTTAAAAAAAGAGCAGAAAATTCATAGCCCGTTGTATAAGTTATCATTATCTATCCCAATCATGAGTTATGAGTTGTTTGTGCTCCGTTGTTTATAAAAAAAGAAAAAGAAAATTATCGATCCAACCCGTCACGTCATTCTGACACGACGTACGCTTTTTACCATCCTCATGTTCAACGCGTCAGCTTCTGCAACTTGGTCCTGCGTAGCTGTTTAGGGACGAGTGGCACTAGTCCGGAGAGCCAGAAAATTTAAAAGAAGAAAAAAGAAAATGCAACTTGTCCTCTTGGTGGGGCCCACGACCGGATCTGCTAATAACTGCTACTGCTGCCGTGTTGTCCGGAGATTCCCTTGGATTTTGTCTGTCTATCTACCTTTCACCTTAGATCTTTCGCAAGCAACCTTCACCGTTCGATCTCAATCATCATGTGTAATACGTACGGTCCACGTTTTGGTACCTTATATTCTATCACCTAACTTGTTAGGAAAAAATTGAAAGAAATGTCAATAATATATGTTTTTAGATATTTTTTTAATAAATAAATATTTAAAAACATGTGTTTTTAATTATCCTAAAATATTAATAATAAAACATTAATAATAAAATGACGGAAAGAAAGCCAAAGCCATTATGGTTGTTCGGTAGTACTCTAACCCTGCTTTGCTGGCCTTTTCTTATATATCACTTTTCTCACTTGCAAATACAGAGTATAGTTCACGGTTGATATTATTTATTTATTTTTATTATTAAATTTATTTATAATTTAGTATAATAAATGCTAAGAAAGAGAATAAGCTAATTGTTTTTTTGTAAAGGTTAAGGAAATGAGATATTATTTTATTTTTAAAGTTAAAGTATATTATAAGTTTCAATAAAAAAATTTATATGATAAGTCATGTAAATGAAGTATTTTGAAATTATTTTACTTTTAAAAGTATTTTTTAATTTTTAAATGTAAAATTAATCTTTTTGAATATAAAATAATATAATTAGGCTTTCATAATAAATTTTTTGATCTAAATAAATCAACTTTTCAATTAACTTCTAGTAAGTTTTATATTTATATAATATAATGATAAGACAATAATCTGAGTTCAGGATGAGCCCATAACCATAAGTGTAACTAGGTACTTGTGAGGGGAGTATATGCTCCTCCTGAAATTAGAAAAAAAAAAAAGCGTGACAAGTATTTAAAATATTGAAAGACTTTAATGTCTCTAATGAAAAAATATTACTCTCATTCTCAATACCTTATATTTTAAACCTAATAAATTGAAGAAGAATTTTTTAAATATTATCAATCTTTTACATATATTGGCAAGATATAAACTCAATAAAAAATTAAGAGGGAAGATATTCTTATTCTTTAATTGATCAAAGCCCTCATTCTGCTTTACCATAGGTAATTTTTCCATTGTTACTATTACGTTTTTTAAGCATAAAGCTTCTTTTTTTTACTTTAAGAAAGTGGTGAAATTTTTTATTTATTGTGTAAATTTTTTTTCTATTACTTTTCTCCTCGTTAGCTAATATATTTCTTTTTTTTATTTCTCTATTTTTCCTTTTATGGTCTCCTTTGTGGTATTCATATTTAGAAATTTCTAACATCTCGTTTGGCATATGAAATTGAGCATAGAATTAGTATTTGGAATTAGAATTTGACTTATTAATTTTAATTTTTATATTTAGAAGCTCTTTTTGAATTAGAATCATAATTTCATATCACAATTCTATAGAATTAAAAAATAACTAACCTAACCAATTCTTAATTCTTAATTCATACTCTAAAAATTGCTAATTCCACACCTACTCATTCTCACCATCATCTTCACTCTCTACACCTAACCATTTTTCACCACTTTCCTTCACCATAATAGAAACTTAGAACCACCAAACCACTTTCAACATCAAACAAAAACACCACAAAGAAGCCATCATCCACTGGTAAACAAAAAAGACCCTATGCCTCCAACCTTCACCATCTCCTGCCACAAACTGCACCACCTTACAACCCGTTAACCACCAACTCCACTACTGTGAGCCATCCATTCCTATCATCATCTTCTTGAACTTTGCCACCACATCACCCCTCCCAAAACAAAACCAACCACCTCATCAACAAACCGTCGTTGGAGCTGCTGCCAAGTCTCACGAAACCACCGCAAAAACCAGCCCTCATAATCGTCGTTCACTTCCACCCTGCCACGGAACAGTCGTGCCTCCGCATCCTCACGTCTACCACCAACAGCAGCACCACACTACACCATCGCGTCCTCGTCCTCATTAGCAAATCGGTCGCCTTTTTTGCCACACGCCACCATCAGACCTTGCCCTCCTCCAACCTTCCTGTTCATGTACGCTACGGTGAAGACCAGGAGCCCCTTGTGTTCTTCGTTTTTTGTTTTTACGTTTCTTCATTCTCAATTCTTATCCACATGATATTAAAGCAATAGAATTGGAATTGAATTTAGAATTTCAATTTTGTGTGCTAATTCCTTGCACAATCCAAACATAAATTTAAGATTTTGAGTCAATTCCATTTCTAACAAAATTTGAATTGAAATTAAAATTCTAAATTGTAATTCCAATTTTATTATCCAAATGGACCCTAAATATTATTCTCTTTATATGTCTTTTTTGTTTTTAGTTCTTGTTTTCATAGTTTTTTATTTATTGATATTTAGAATTTTTTTATATATTAAAGTTTTATTGATAATTATAATTTTAAATCGTAAATGGTAATTACATAAGGTAATTTTTTAGTTCAACTAACAATAGTTAGATGATATTTATCTTTTGCATATGCATAATATTTTTAATAAATTTATATTATAAACTTTTATAATTATTAGTACTCCTCCTAACTAACTTTTTTGGTCTGACTTTGTCATTGTCCAAAATCAAAGAAAGAATTATCATCTTGTGCTCCAAAAGATCAGGATGTCTAAGAAGCCTCGAACTTTAGAAGATCATAATGAAAACATAATAAGGATAAATCGTAAGGCTAAGTTCTCATATTGACATGATCTATGAATTATGTAGCCCTAAGAGTTAATCAATGGGAAGAAAAACTACTAAAGTCTAACACCTTGACAACTTTTCCACAAGTAATTAAACACACAACCCTAAATGCAGTACACCCTAATATCGTTCGTTGTTCACTTGAACGTTGAACGATGTTCATATGATATCTCGTATACTATAAATTCCAATAAACAATCAATTAAATATAATTTAAGAGTTTAGAATTGAATGGAACCTTGAACAGAATGTTATAATTAGGTCGTGATAATAATGTAAAAGAAAAATGCTATGACGAAATAAATTATTGAATATATGCCAAATGTTAACGATAAATTATTTCGATCTCATCTTGGCACGTACTATATGGATGTCAAATGAAGGATTGATTGAATTTGTAGAAACTAGACGAAAAAAAAAATGAAGAATGAATCACAAAATAAAAATAAAAAACAAATGTCATTCTCAAATGGTTTCAACAGAGAAATATCACTTTGAGGAAAAAGTATATATTTCTTTTGACGAGAAAGTTGAGTCACATAAAAGGCAAAATATTTATCGTGTTTCTATTTATATATGAAGTATTAGTAGGATTTTGTAAAATTTTAAAACAAACATACATTATAAACACAAGTGTGAGAAGAATATTAAAAAAACGATTATATTAGCAGAAATACTTCATTTAAATTTTCTAAATAGCTTTACTTTTGTGTAATTTTTCTAACTAGTTTAAATTCTACAATATTGTAAAGAAAAGTAAAGAAACTGAAATTTAAAAGTAGAGAGGGTCTATTATCACTCTCATTTATTTATTATTATTTATTTTTAACTAATTTTTTTGTAATTCTTAAAATACCCTTTATTATAAGTCAATATATTTCTTCAGTAGGTTTGCTTGCACTGGAATTTGATTCCTATGGATGAATTCGAGAGAGCAATTAGTATATGCAAATCAATATCATGTTTCCTCAAAAGCAATATGCAATAAGCTACTTAAGAGTGTCTGGCGAGTTGAGGCAATTCACAAATTTACAGGTTTTGACTTAATTCAATTTACAAAATATGAGTTTCGATTGGATTTGTAGGTTGAGTCAAGTTGAGTTTAAAAATATTTTAATCTATAAGGTACAGGTCGAGTATTAGATTTAAAAAATACCAACTCACACAAATTTAACCCACCTAAGTAACGTTATTTTTTTTAAAAAAAAAAGTCATTTAGTCATTATGACATTTTAAGTTATTTTTCTCTGACTTGGCTATAGTGACAATTAAGTTTAGATGTAGATATTTTAGTCACATTGAGGATGCAACAAACCAAGAAAATAAATATAAAAAACTCATGAAATATTTAACAGATTATTGCAATGAAAATCTAATAGATTATTTGGATGACAGATAGTATGTTAAAAAAATTTAGAATAAAGTAAATGATTATATAAATCCACATAATATATGTGATGACATTAAATTTAGTTGGCTAATGTAGTTTATTGATTATGACTTTTGGGACTTGTTAGCTTACTTTAGCTTGTTTCATACTTATGTTAACTTAATAAGACTTGTTATGTTTATTTATCTTATTTGAGACTTATTATGTTTGTGTAAGATTAGTTACATGACTTTTTAGTTTATTTGGAACATTGGTATTTTTTAACTATGACATGATATATATAACAAATTTTCGATTTCATATTTTAACATTTATTTGAGTAAGGATACTTTTTTTTAATGTATATCGAATCCATTGGTGTGATTCAACCTAACTTACTTTTGAGCGGATCGGGTCAGGTTGAAGGAAAAAAAATTCATGGACCCAATCCAACCCACTGGTTTAATGAGCGGGTTAGGTACAAGATCACCATAAAACTCACCCAACCTATCCATCAGACACCGCTACAGCTACTAATTTACTAGAATATAGTCCAAGCTTGACTTGAGTGATTTAAAAATAATTTCAACATTACTCATAGTTATTTGGCTCCTAAAATACGGAGGAAATCTAAAATGAATGGATTTAAAGAGGATCAACAACATGGAGTTGGACATCACTTATAACTCAAAACCTTAACTCACACTTTAAATCCTAACAATCCCCCCTCAAGTGTGAGTCTACACATAAGTAGTGGTGTTCAAGGGACAAGTTTAGCCTGACCCGAATCCGACCCGATATAATGACCAAGTCATTTCTTTAGACCTGAACCCGACCCGATTGTGACCCAATTAATGACCGAATCATGATCAGGTTGACCTGATACTTATATAAAATGAACAATATTAGACGTTATGCATAATTAAGTCATAAAATTTTAAAAGTATGAAATGAAACTAAGGGATATTTTACAATAAATATTACGAAACAAATTATATCAATACAAAAAAATTATCATGCTATGCAAAATATATTAATTTTTATGTTTAAAAGTCTTATAACTTATTATTAAGTTTAATATATATATATATATATATATATATATATATATATATATATATATAACTTAAGTCTTTTTTGACTTATCATTTTCAACCGTTAGATCCACTTTAATCTAATGGTTGAGATGATTTCATTAAAAGTAACCATTAGATGAAAGTGATCCAACGGTTAAAAATGAGTGTAAGTAAAAAAAACTTACACTAAAGTCCTTCCTCATATATATATATATATATATATATATATAAGTTTTAAGACATTATGTTATACCGGGCTGGACTAGCCCAAAGTGTGACCCGAGCCCGACCCGAAAACACACTAAGTCAAATTTTAAGAACTGAAACCCAGCCCAATAAGCTCCAGGTTAGGCCAGGTCGTCAGTCCAGGCTGGGTCATGAACACCATTATGTTACCAAGTGGCCTCAATACTCAAGAGGGGGTGAATTGAGTGTGTAAAATATTTTCGTAAATCTTTCGCAAAACGTTTTATTATCAATTTTCGTTGAAGCTATTGGATGATTGAAGTGAATAGATAAATGAGATTGAATATTTCACTCACAAATTAAATAAGCCAAGTTGAATAACATTCAAGTGAGCATATAAAATAAATGCACAAATGTAAAGAGATGAGTTTAGAAGAACAAACACAAGGTTTATCCTGGTTCAGCCACCAATCTACTTGTGACCTACGTCCAGTCCTCAAGCAACTGCTACAGATTTTCCACTATATCTTCAAGTTTCAACAGGTGCTTGACAACCTTTACAAACTAGAGCACTCACCACACCTTGGGATACCTCACCCTTTGTGCTTGAGCCTCAAAACAGGGATACCTCACCCTTTACAACCTTTGAGGGATGCCTCACCCTCTTTACACCTTTGAAGGATACCTCACCTTCTTTTCAACAAGGGATACCTCACCCTTTTTCACTAGAGGGATACCTCACCCTCTTTACAAGATAAACAAAGTGTTTAAATGATAGAAACTCTCTCAAAGAGTAGATAATACAAATTGAAGCTTATGGGTATCAAGGATTCACTCTATTCAAGCTCAAAAATAGGGTATTATGGAGGTGATATAGAAAACATGAATTCAATGCTTTTGAACGTTTTTCAGATTGATTGACCAACCAACATAAATGCCCAACAACTTAGTTTTATAGCCAAAAGAGATTTTGTGTCGTTGAGGGCAGTTAGAAGCATTAAATGCTCTGCAATAGAGCCATTGTACGTGTTTTCTGATTTCCCAGATAACCGGTTAGGAAACATTCCTAATCGGTTAGACATTTAAGATTGGTCTCTGTTTTAATCAAATAACCGGTTAGCAAATGAGTCTAATCGGTTAGGCTTCTTTAGAATCCTTTTCACGTGTGTTTTAAAAACATACTAACCGGTTAGTTTAACTTCTAATCGGTTAGGCTTCTTTTTTAAACAGAATTCGTTTCTTTGAAAACGTACATTCTAACCGGTTAGTACAAGGACCTAATTGGTTAGGCTCTTTATAAAAAAGAAGCCACAACTTCTGTTTTCATAAATAACCGATTACTTATATTGTTTAATCGGTTAGTCAAATTAAAAAACCAATTCCCGCGTTTCTTTTTTGACACCTAACCAGTTAGATGAATAGTGATAACCAGTTATTGATTTGAGCGTGAAAGGAGATTTCTTAAAGGTTTATTCAACCAAAGTTTTCCAAATCTTTTTCAATCTTTCTAAAAGGCATTTTGTAAAAACAAAAACATATTTTCACAAAAGTAACATATGATTTTGCAAACCATTTAGGAGAGCCTATAAGTGAGCTTAGAGTGAATCCCAAAATACCTTTACACAAGATCTAAGGACCTATATGCTAAACTTGAGTCCTTTGGTGCTTGATCTTCGCATTTTCGTTTCCTTTCTTGTTTGTTGTCATCAAAACCATCGCTTATGTCAATACCAATCACACATTATAGACAGGGACACCACACACAAAGGACACTCACCTTCAAGTGGAGTAACAGTTAATGGTTTTGCCTCAAAGTTGCATTTTTTCTCTAATAAGTGCATCAAACCATGATAATACCAACAACTGTAATAAAGATACCCAAACTGAACCAACGGCTCTAATACCATTTGATAGAAAGAGAAGAGTCCAAAATACCAAGATCTAAAACGAATGGACTTAACAAGGAACAACACTAAGGCCGAACAACATTTCTTAACCCAAAATCATAAGATATTAAATTTTTGGGTGCAACCACTTATAAAGTCATCACTTTATCCATTCCTAAACAATGTGAGGCTTGAAACTCATACTTGACTTCCCAATAATCTCCCCCTCAAGTGTGAGTCTCATACACAAGGATAACATACACAAAATATACTCAACCTCGAGTGGAGTACCGAGTCAATGGTCTATCCCCAAAGTTGACATTTTTCTCTAATGGCAGCATTGAACCATGAGAACACCATTCTCTAATGGCGGCATCGAACCATGAGAACACCAACAACGATGATAAAGATACTCGCCCAAATCGAAGCCAACTAGCGACTTTAATACCACTTGTTAGAAAGAGGAGAGCCTAGAATACCAAAGAGATACGAAACAATGGACTGAAAGAAGAAAAACAACTGTAGGTCGGATACCACATTTTAACCCAAAACCTTAAGTTAGTAGGTACATGGGTTCAACCACTTAAAAAGTGTTCACTTTATCCATTCCTAAATAATGTGGAACTTGGAACTCATA
The DNA here is from genome assembly GCA_029884605.1 of Ormosia emarginata. Lineage (NCBI taxonomy): Eukaryota > Viridiplantae > Streptophyta > Magnoliopsida > Fabales > Fabaceae > Ormosia > Ormosia emarginata. The sequence continues at coordinate 2,490,029 of JAQQTP010000056.1, read as the reverse complement.
TTTAGATTCCTAATATAGGAGACCATGTTCTTTGAAGGACAACCACTTTTTTTTAATGAATCTTTGTTGTGTAGAAAAATCCTATAACCTTTATAGTCAAAGGAACCCCTTCACATATGTATTTGATGATCTCCTTTCCAATTTCTATTATTCTTAGATCCCTCTTCTTATCCTCTTTTTTGAAAGCCATACTCTTCAACAAAGACTTTAATCCTGTTCAGAAAGATCCTTAAAATGTATAGGAGTATGTCTTGTAAATAACATGAGAATTGAGCTTGAACATGTAGTGATCAACAACTTGCTATCAGCACTCAAGACCAATTGTGCCTACTAATTAATTTATGGAATAATATTTATACCAAATGTTCATCCTCCACACCAGTAGCCATCTTCTTCATTTAATTTTATCTCGAAGAAGTTGCAAATCTTATTCTCTTTCTATTCCATGTCTTGAGATGTTCCCAAGTGTTGCAATGGTTCCAAAATGTCTTTTGATATATACATGAGCCTAAGATCGCAACTCGAAATAGCTAATCACCCTTCAAGGGCTGTCTTTTCTATCTGAAAGAGAGTAAGGTAGTTAGTAGTTATGACAGCTAAGCTTAGTTAGTTAAGTTAGTTATGAAGTTAGTTTTTTGTTTGTATTAGTTACATATAATAGTAGTATAAAATGTATCATTCACTGTAAACAAACAATACAATGCAATCATTCAGTTTACAAGATCAAAGTTTCGTTTGAGTTCTTTGCACGAAGTCTTTTCTCATTCCCTTCATTTTTAGTTCTTCTATTTTCCTAAAGCCTGACCCTGATACCTTTCATGGTATCAGAGCTCAGCAACGATCATGGCTTCCAATTCATCGTCTTCCACAGTCAATTCCACAACTCAATTCGTTCTTCATACTTTCTCAAATCTGATTTCACTCAAACTTGATGATGACAACTTTTACCGTGGAGACAGCAAGCTCTTGCAACAATTAAAGGTTACAAGCTTCATAGCTATGTTATTGGCAATTCGATTCCAGAAAAATTTGCTACGCAAGAAGATGCAACAAGAAATGTGATCAGTGAGGAGTATCTAAATTGGGAACAGTAGGACCAGTTATTGTTGTCTTGGTTACTTTCTTCTATGAGCAAGCCATTTACAACAAGAATGGTTGGATGTGAGTATTCTTTTCAAGTTTGGCAGAAACTAGAAGCTTTCTTTGCTTCATAATGTAGAGGCGAAGAAAGGCAACTGAAGAATCAACTCTGAAACACAAAGAAAGAATCATTGGTAAGTTCTTATCTACTTGTAATTAAGAAAATTGTTGATACTTTGGGTTCAATTGGTTTTCCCATAGATGAATTTGAGCATGTTGGAGCAATTCTTGATGGTTTGTCAGAAGATTATGAGGCATTTGTAACAACAATTATTTCAAGAAGTGACCTCTGTAGTGTTAGTGAACTTGAATCTCTTCTTATGGCTCAAGAAGAGAGAATTGAGAGATACAGAAAGAATGAAACATGATTAATTCAAGGAAATATGGTACAAACTCAGTATCGGAGAAACAATGCTGGTTATGGTGAAAACTCAAATTATAGTGGCAGTACTCATGGCTATGGCAGTAATCCAGGTCAAAGATCAGGTTTTGGTTATGATCAAGGTAGAGACTTTTTCAATAACAGAGGACAACAAAATTTTAGACGCTGATTTGGAAGATCTGGAGGAAGATTTTTCAGTGGAGGAAGACCCCAATGTCAACTTTGTAAAAAGAATGGACATACTGCTCTTAACTGTTGGCATCGATTTAATCAATCTTTTTCAGGATCTCAGGTTTACTCAAATACCATAGAAAATGGCTCAAGCAATAATTCTACTGTGAATGCAATGCTAGCTACTCAACATCCAAATCATCAATTTGCTGGTTTGACTGATAATACTCAAATGAGTGCAATGCTAGCAACTCTAGCAACCCTTTATGACCCGAATTGGTATCCAGACTCATGGGCAACATATCATCTTACACCGGAAGCTTCTAATCTACAACACAAAGTGGATTATGGAGGCTCAAACAAAGTCTTTATGGGTAATGGTTCAGGTTTGTCCGTCCTTCATGTAGGGCACTCCAAGTTTCATTATATTCCTAAAAACAAATCATTCTTTTTAAATAACCTTTTACATGTTCCTAATATCACCAAAAATCTGTTAAGTGTTGCACAATTTTCCAAAGATAATGATGTATTCTTTGAATTTCACCCTAACCACTGTCTTTTTAAATCATAGGTTACCAAGGAGATCCTTCTCCAAGGAACCCTTAAGAATGGTCTGTATAGTTTTAACAATTTCCTGCCAATAACTTCAGCATACTCAATATATTCCATCACTTTATATTTGCTTCAGCACCCTCAAACACATACTTCAATCTCTGGCACTCTAGACTTGGACATGCCTCTAATCCAATTGTTAGTATAGTACTGAAAAATTGAAATTTTCTAAATTCTTTGTATAAATCTCAATCAGTTGGTGTATGCTCTTCTTGTTGTATGGGGAAATCCCATCAATTACCTTTTTCTTTGTCTTAAACTATTTGTACGACTCCTTTACAACTTGGATATACTGATATTTGGGGCCCTACTCCTATGAATTCAATAAATGGTACTTGGTATTACATCTTGTTGTTGATGCCTTCTCCAAATATACTTGGATTTACTTGTTACATGCTAAGTCTCAAGCCTTTTCTGTATTTCTTAAATTTAAACAAATGGTTGAACTTCAATTAGACACCAAACTTAAAGCCTTACGGAGTGATAATGCAAAGGAGTTTCTGGTTTTTACTAAATATCTAGAGTCCAATGGTATTCAACACAGATTGTCTTGCCCTTAGATACACTAGCAAAATGGCAGTGATGAGAGGAAGCATAGACATGTTACCGAAATGGGCATTACTCTTCTTGCCTCATCTTCACTTCCTCTTCAATAATGGGGGGATGTTTTTCTCACAGCAGTCCATATCATAAATTCCTTACCTACTCCTGTTCTTGCTCATCAATCTCTCTTACAAACTCTCTTTCATGTCCAACCATCCTATCTCTCTTTCAGAGTGTTTGGTTATGCCTGCTACCCTTACACAAGACCATACAACCATCTCAAACTTGATTTTAGGTCCATTCAATGTGTTTTTCTTGGCTATACCACTTCTCACAAAGGGTACAAATTTTTATCAGCCTCAGGAAAAGTCTTTATTAGTAGACATGTCATTTTTTATGAAACTTTGTTTCCCTTTAAAACTTCCCCTCATTTATTTCTTCCACAGTCCACTGTCTCTTCTGTCAATCCTTCATTAAATGTTCCTATTATTCCCATTTTCACTCAGAGTGCACTACCTGTGGATAGACCTAATTGTATACACTTGCCTTCTATCTCTAATCCTTTTCCTGAGCAGGTTTCTATTCATGATGGTGCTACTACAGAATCACTGTCTACTGAGGTTCTGATTCCTTACAGTCATCACCTACTGTTCCTCTTATTCAGAATGCTCATAAGATGATAACCAGGGCCAAGGATGGTATTCACAAACTAAAAGTTTTTTCTCCTGCTCTTGAACCTTCATATGTCACTCAGGCTTTAGCTCAGCATCACTAGAAGCAGGCTATGCTAGATGAGTACAATGCTTTGTTAAAGAATCAGACTCGGTCTCTTGTATAATTGCCACTTGATAGAGCTGCCATTGGCAGTGAATGGGTGTACAAGACAAAATACAATCTGAATGGCTCCATTCATAAGTACAAAGCTCGTTTGGTAGCAAAAGGCTTCAACCAAAGGCCGAGATTTGATTATAATGAGACCTTCAGTCCAGTTGTTAAGCCTGCATCTATCAGGGTAGTTCTCACTTTAGCTCTATCTCAAAATTGGCCAATTCACCAATTAGGTATCAATAATGATTTTCTAAATGGAGTTCTTCAAGAAGAGATTTACATGCAGCAACCTCAAGGTTTTGTTCAAGGTAATTCGAACTTAGTTTGCAAATTACATAAGGCATTGTATGGTCTCAAATAGGCACCAAGGGCCTGGTTTGAGAAGCTGTCCTCTGCTCTATCAAGTCTTGGGTTTACTGCAACTAAATTTGATGTCTCATTGTTTGTTAAATTTAGCAACACATCCACTATTTTGATCCTATTATATGTGGATGACATCTTAATTACTGGATCTTCTTCATCTGAAATGTCTGCTCTTATTCACACATTGCATGCCACTTTTGCTCTTAAAGACATGGGCAAGATTCACTATTTTCTTGGCATTGAGGTTCATCACACTTCTTCTGGGGGTCTGCATCTCACACAAACAAAGTATATTCAGGATTTGCTTGTCAAGGCTAATATGCATAACTGCAAGCCTTATTCCACTCCCATGACTACCAATCTGCATTTGCCAGCACAAGGCAGCCCTCCATTCAGTGATCCTAGTCTATGTAGGTCTATTGTGGGCAGCTTACAATACATCACCATAACTAGAACTGAACTGTCTTTTTGTGTTAACAAGGTTTGTCAATTTATGCAAGCCCCTTTGAAGTCTCACTAGAAGGCTGTCAAGAGGATTCTGTGGTATCTTAGTACAACATCCTCTTATGGTTTACATCTACAGAGGTCTAACCAATTGTCTTTTACGGGTTTCAGTGATTCCGATTGGGGTTCGAATTCTGATGATTGAAAATCCACCTCAGGTTATTGTGTTTATCTTGGCAATAACATGCCATTTCCAGAAGCAGAACTAAAGCTGAATATAGGAGTCTTGCTGCACTTATGGCTGAACTTACATGGCTGCAATCCTTACTTACTGAACTCCAGATCTCTTTACCTCATCCACCAAAGGTATACTGTGATAATTTGAGTGTTGTACTCTTAGCTGCAAATCCAATTCTTCACTCTCGGTCCAAACACTTTGAGATTGATCTTTATTTTGTCAGAGAAAAAGTCATTACTAAACAGCTTCTAGTTAGTCATATATCTGCTCATGAACAAGTAGCAGATGTTTTAACCAAGGTTGTTTCTAGTTCCTTGTTTACAAGCTTTTGGTCCAAACTCAAAGTTGAACCTCTTCAACTGCTGAGTTTGAGGGGGGGATGAAAGAGAGTAAGGTAGTTAGTAGTTATGACAGCTAAGCTTGGTTAGTTAAGTTAGTTATGAAGTTAGTTTTTTGTTTGTATCAGTCAAATATAGCAGTAGTATAAAATATATCATTCACTATAAACAAACAATACAATGCAATCATTCAGTTTACAAGATCAAAGTTTTGTTTCAGTTCTCTGCAAGAACTCTATTCTCATTCCTTTCATTTTCAGTTCTTCTCTTTTCTTAAAGCTTGGCCTGATACCTTTCAGTATCCCACTAATCCCAACTATTGGAATGATTTCAAAATCTTCATAGCTCCAACTAAACGTGGCAATAGATATCATTAATTTCACTCAATTATTTAATAAAGAATATTTTAAAATATAAGAAAAAATAGTTGAAGAGGAGTAATAATAGACAAATAAGAATAAAAATAAACACTCACTTGAAATTATCCTATAAAATCATGATTTAACATAACGCATGGTGCAGGGAAGCTCTCAAAGATAATCGGTGAAAATGTGCAAATTGGGAATTTACATAGGAATGCAGTGATTCAGCTTTCAACACAATAAAGTCTGTTTTACCCGGAAAAGAAAAAGGTAATGCTCCCCTCTGCCGTTAGAGAAAAGATATTTAAATCGAATAGCTCAATGAATTTGATATTTGACCGAGACAGAAAATTAATTTCATTGGATCCAATAACTGATGGGCATGAGTGCTTGAACGCTCCTAATTAGCAATACCCAAAAATAAGACATTAATATGAGATTGTCTGTAATATGATGCTTTTTCTTTTTTCTTTTTTCTTTTTTCTTTCCAAGAAGGCAATATATCATAAAATGTTGTTTTTCGAACTCATATTTTTTAATATACTAACATTATACATGTGCGTTGCACGGGGTGATGTAAAAGAATGTGTAATAAAAAATATGTATGTGATAATGTTTAATGGTTAATTTCATAGCAATACTTATGGAGATATCTAGTTGAAAATCCAAAAAACATGTAAATGTAAATAATGTTAGAAACCAAAACAGAAAACACAAAGATAGATTGAATATTTATTATATTTCTAAACAAATTGTGTGTACAAAAATATTCTCTATTTATATAAGAGGAAGTCTATAAAAAGAAAGAAATATAACTAAATGTAATCTAAATAATATATTTAATTATGTACAAATTAAATCATTAAGATAACACAAAATCGACCCTAAATTAATCCCAAGATATATGTTCACAAGAAGTACAATGTAAATATTATTCTCTAACAAAACCCGATATATCTTTTAATAAAAGTACTTACATTACTATTTCTCCCTTTGATCTTGTGCATTCTAATGTTTGGGGGCCAACTCCTACACCTATTATAAGAAGCTATCAATATTTTGTGATTTTTGTTGATGATTATTCACGTTTCACATAAATATATTTAATGAAAAATCATTCTGAACTTTCTCAAGTTTACATTACTTTTGCTACAATCATTAAAGCCCAGCTCTCAAAATTAATTAAAGTTTTTTGTCGTGATAATGTTTTAGAATATCACGATTCAAAACTTTTCACATTTCTTGCTAAACAGGGTACTCTCTCTGAGTTTTCATGTCCTAGTAAATTTCAACAAAATGGTCGTGCTAAAAGAAAATATCGTCATATCCTTGACTCTGTTAAAGTCATGCTCATTTTCTCCTTTTGTCTTGAACGTACTGAAGGATTGCATAGTAATCAAAACACACAGCGAAACAACGTAATAGCAATCCAAAAATAATTGTTTTTATGTTCAAATTTATTCTAGCATTATGAAGATAAATTCGAAATACTTGGTAGAAGGTACTTGATACTTTAAAAAAAATTCTTCGATTGTACAAATACTCTATGTGTATCCACACTGAGACCAAGTCTTGTTATCAACTTCTTTGAAACATGGAACTTATACAAAAATTTGAGAATAAAAACCAAAACAGAAAAGCATATGTTTTTTGTTTATAATATATTAGTATATATTGAAGTTTCATTGTTGCACACCTTAAATAGCCATAAAAGCTATTTTATTTATTTATTCCAAAAAATAAATAACATGCAGTATTACCAAATCCTATCAAATAGGCAACTTGTCAAGTCTTATTTAATGTGCAACATATCCTTTCTAAAGTGCAACATATCCTTTCGGAAGTGCAACATATCAAGTCTGACATGCATCATATCATATTCGTATTTAATAAGATTTAACCAACTATTGGTTGCTACTTGTACCACGTTCTTGACTTTTGGTGTATGTCTAATAGGATTTCACAATAACATGTAATAATAAATCTTATCTATCAAGATAACGTGTATCAATAAATATTATCTATCAAGATAACGTATAACAATAAATCTTATCTATCAAGATAACGTGTAACAATAAATATTATCTATAAAGATAATGTGTAGAAATAAATCTTATCTATCAAGATAACGTACATTAATAAATCCTATCAAATAGGATTTAAAACATTAGTTGCTACAACGTTTGGAAACTTTTGATTTTTCTATTCCAAATATAATTTCTTCAGATAATTGTATCATATATTAATTGTATTCTAAGTGCTAGCAAAGAATATAATAATATTCCATTTGGATCAAAATTTATTTATTTGATTAAATTAAATTCTCTAATTTAATTATCAAATAATAAATTAAATAATCATTTAGCAAAGATTGGAACATTCGTTAGTGTGTGACCTCATAGGTTCAATACTAAGCCAGTGGTAAATTAGTCAAATCAAATTACTAATCAAGATTGGTGTCTAGCAATACTCCTTAATGACCAGATGGCATATAGCATGAAGTAATATCTTTTTCTCTTCAAGAACCTTTAAAAGAATAATGCAATATTTTCTTCCATCATTCTAGCTCTGAGTTAACCTTAGAGTATGATATAATTGTCAAACTCTAATAGGTAAACCTTTATGTTTTATAATCAACTAGTGAATGACTTAAGAAACTCATTTCTTTATTTATTCAATTGCTCTGGCCAATGTCTTAATTTTATTGTTATAATCATAGAGCTCAAACCCATTACCATGAGTTGATAGATTTCTTCTTGATATATCATTAATCCTACAAGTATTTAATCATACACAATCTCATTCAACTAGCGCCTAGGGCATTAGGTGATCAGAATCAAAGTATAACAAATAACTTGTTAATTACTATGATAATCTCAAGTCAAAGGAAAATTTTACACCATGTTCTTCATGACAATATCCTATTGACAATTTAACGGTAATATAAACCATTAGGAATTCTCAGTTGAGTTAGTTCAATGATCATATCTCCATATGCATCATCTATATATGTGAATTAATAAATGATATCTATCAATCTCTATCCAATAGAGATAATCACACATATATTAATCTATCTGGATTACTAATGTCCTATTCTCAATAATCCTACAATCAAGAACAATTTAGATTAAATTATAAATAAAAATTGGCCTCTTATTATCATGATCTCTATAATGATGACAAGTATTTAAATTTAATCAAAGACTTTGTCATATTAATAAAACAAATAATACATATGATAAAATAAACTAAATGTCATGTTATTTATCAAAAATAAAATGATTACAATGTTTTCCAAAAATTTACACAATAGATTGGATCTAGGGCATTTCAATTTTTCCTAACAATCTCTCATTTGTACTAGAGTCAATCTATCATGTATTTCATTCCCAATTCCCACTTGTGCTTGTTAAACTCCTTTACACCAAGTGCTTTGGTGAATGGGTCTGCTACATTTTATTTTCCATCAACCTTTTGAGTCCTAACGTCTCCATGTTCAATGATTTCTCTAATTAAGTGATACTTGTAACGCACCTAAATATAACAACCGCAGCACAATCGTCATTACACCACAGTTACTAAATCCAGGCGTGTCATAGTCTCAATAACAGTAATTTCAAAATTTACAAGTTTATTTTTCACATTTATGCATGAGTAGAAAATACGAGCCTCGAATGAAATATAATTATATTCAACCTTTAATACAACCACTGAGTTAAAATCACATTCCTTATATATATTTTATAGTCAATTAACACAAATCATTGATAACGTAGAATATAATAATTACAGAGTCGAATAAAATACAGCGAGAATAAAACACTAAATGGGAAAAGTAGTAACCCAGGGATGCGTACTACCAGCAGACAAAGCCGCAACCCCATATGTACATGACGCTCGGTGTCCTAGTTGGCACGACAGGCATCAATGCCTCCACGCAGCTGCACTCTTACGTAATCGAAGAATCTTGTCCAGATGCCCAAACCAATCAACCAAGGTGTGGTCCTTCTTTATTTCCTCACGATCTTTTATCAAATACAAATATAGAACAGAAATACAGGAAAGAGGTGAGACACCCATCTTTCATTACCACTACAGCAGTAAGAAAACAGTACGGCGCAAAGCGCCTACAAAGCAATACAGTTCATACATTTATCAACAGCAGTAGTAGAATTTATAGCACAACCAGATCAGTTATAAGCAATTAAAAGAATCAATTTCAACAGGCAAATCACCACAGGATTTCTAGTAATTCAGCAAAATCATCAGACGAATCATGTACAGTAGTAAAACAGTTACTTCAATAGATGTTCATGCTCAACAACTTATGAGACTGACAATGAACGGTGCACAATGCATTATGGTACTAAATCCTACTCCATGGAGCTAAACATTAACCTTTTCAGAGTGAATGATCAATGCGTAATGCTAGTATATCGTTAGCCTTAAAAATAGTGTGCTTCATCTCATAAAATATTTGCACATCAATGGCTTATACGTGGTACCTCAACAGTTGATCGCGACATAGGACAGCGTCTCAGTCCAGATCGTCGGTGTGTTTGCATCGGTCTACCCCACGGCACAGAGGAGCTCTCAACTGTCCATGATGAGGCACCCGCACCCCGACGCCCCCAGGGCCAACAACATATGGCACCTACGCTTAATCTATTTGATTCCGCACATAGATGTTATTCAACTCTTAGGTATATATATGCATGACGACGCAATGTCCAGTCATATATGTTTATCAATGATTCATTCATCATGTACAATACATATGCATGACGACGCAATATCCAGTCATGTATGTTTATCAATGATGTATTCATCATATACAATACCACAACAGTATATAGTCTTTATCAAATTACATATGCATGACGACTCAATATCCAATCATGTATGCTTATCAATGATGCACTCATCATGTACGATACCACAATGGTATATATTCATTCTCAATATCAACAAATCATTTCAATGATACATATATCATATACGATGCCTCAATGGCACATAAGCATACTTCAGCATTAACATGTCAATTCTCAACATCAATATATATCTTATGGTTCCTCATTATCACCATTTCCCCTTTAAAGGTTCAACATTTCCAAGAATCTAAATCTTGATCAATTATGCAAATCTTTAGGTTAACTAACCCTTAGAAACCTTGGCCTCACATGCCTTCAAGGTTCTAAATTCCTTCCCATATTATTCACTAGTCTCTTGATACCAATCATTTAGTTTTGGTTCCATATGGGATTAATTTAATTCATCATCGTCATTAAGTATTCATGGTTTATCAATTACCACAATGTCCCTAGTAGGGATACTTATTTTCAAGTCTTAAGTTTTTTGTCAACTATGAAAAGGTTAGGGTAATTAACCCTTTAAAACAATGGTCTTCTCAAATACCATTATTCAACTTAATTCTTTAGCTTTATCAAAGATTATGCAAATCTCTAATTCTTTAATCTCCAAGGTTGCACCAAGGCATCACTTGAGCCCAATCTTTCTCTCTAAAACTGTGATCCCTCAAGGTTCTCAAAATCTCAATGCCTCTCCATTTTATGTAATGGTTTCTTATTATCAAATCACTTTAATTTTGTTCACCAAAGTCAATTCCATCCCTCATGATTCCAAGCCAAAACCATGGCTTCATAGGTCTTCTAAGTTCCACTTTTTTATTTTTCATTTGTGTATTGATTTTTTAAGATCAATTTACTTAAGTTTAATGTATCAAGGTCATTCCATTTGCCTTATTGTTCAAGCCCAACCGTGGCCATCATATGTCCTCAAAGTCTAATTTTTCCTTCTCTTTTATGTATTAACTTCTTGTTATTAATTCACTTAAATTTTTCGTTCATTAAGATCAATCCAATTGCCTAAAGTTCAATGCCAAAACCGTGGCTTCATGATGTCCAATGTCTAATTTTTCTTTCCACTTTCATGCATTAGTTTTCTTAATATTAGTTCACTTTAATTTAGTTTATCAAAATTAATCCAATTCTCTCTTTACCAAGATCAAAACCGTGGCACCCCTCTTGGGTATTAAATCCTCAAAATCTTTCATTCATTAGTTTTAATCTCATCATTCAATCTTTGATTACATAAGTCTTATTTTACTTGTATACAAAACTAATTTTCACCCCTAATTTCTAGTCAAAACCGTGGCACCATGTTGAGGTAGGAAACTCCAAATTTTTCATTTAATAACCCCAACATGATCAAGCATATTTAACACATCAAACATATTCAAGAGCACAAATCAAACATTAATCAAATTCAAGAACACTAAATCATACAAATTCACAAATAAAGTAGCATACAAAGATGGATTTCTCCATCAACATACATACAAGGTTTCCTCACCACCATAAATGGTTGAAGTGAGTAATCTCCCTTTTACCTAGAGGAGACAATGCAAGAAAACAAACTCCTTGATTCCTTGATTTGCAAATTCGGATTCCACCTTCAAGAGAACCATAAAATGGTCAAATTTTCATAATCACAAACTAAGGGTTGAAAAGAATGATCCTTGGTCACATAGGTGACCAAGGAAAACGAAATTGAGAAGTGAATGTGAAGAACTTTACCTAAAGCCTTAAGCTTGAATTCCTTGAGATTTCTTTTTGGTGATTTTCGGATTCCACTCACCCAAGAACCCTAGAGTGTTCAAAATCACTCACATCACACATCAATGCTAAAAAAGAGAAGCCCTTGGTCACATAGTAACCAAGGAAAACGAAAATGAGAAGAAATAGGAGAGAAATCAAGAATCTTTACCTTGGAAGACAATGGAGACAAGGTTGGAGTTTGGGCAACCTTTCTAAATGAAACTTGTAGAGAAGATGTAGGTGAGTGTAGAAATGTGTTTAGTGAAGAGAAAAATCAAAAAGCTTGGTCATCCATGGAAGAGTGATTTTCGGATTTGGAAAAGGAGAGGTAGAAAGGTTAGATTTTTGAAGAGATTTTTTAAAAAGAAAGTATAGAGGAGATGGAGGGAAGCATAGAAATGGTCTCGGTGAAGCAAAATGATGAGGAATCATGGTCAAGAGTGGGCTGCCATTTTCGTAGCCAAGAGGAGGAAGAAGAGAAGAGGTAGAGAGAAAATGGAGGTAGAGATGGAAAATGAAGAAACTTTCTAAACAAAAAAGGTAGAGGAAGTGAAGATGAGTGTAGAAATGAGCTTGGAGAGGAGAAAAGATGAACAAAAATAGTGGAGGAGAAGGGCTGAATTTCGTGGCTATGGTGGAGGTAGAGAGAAGGAGGAGAAAAGATGAAGAAGATGAAGTGAAGAGAGAGAAAGTGGTAGGTTAAAGTGAGGTATTTTTGAGTGTGTATGATTAAGTGTGGGAAGCAAAATTGCTTTCCCACCATGCCCCTAAGTCCACGGCCAAGAGGGAGAGAAAAGGGTTGGAGAGGCTTCTCCAACAAGCCAAGGGCAATTGGGTCATTTGTGGTCAAAGTTTCTCAAAGAAGCTTTGAAAAAGTACACAAATTTGAATTAAAGTGAGATTGATTTGACATAAAATAGATTGCATTATGATAAGGTGATAGGATTTCTAATGCATGCTATTTTCCAATGGATAATAGTTACAATCGACAGAAGTCAGTATTAATTTATCTAACAGATAAAATTTACACAGCGTTTTATTATTCCGTCTGTTAAATTTCTCAAAAAATGTGAAACCTTGTAAACTGTGTCTGGCCTTGAGTTTAGTAAGATCCCCCGTCGATATTTTCATAGTTCAAGATTCTCGGGAAAAATATTTCATTTTCCCGGCTCCACTCACCGTGCATGCAAAATGAGGAATATATTAAAATATTCAACGTCTCCAGAAAAATTTCAGAAAATTCTCAAAAATCACAAATATTATAAAACGACTATTCGTCATAAAATTTTCTAACTTTTGAAATGTTACAGTCATTTTTTGTCTCTGCCCAATGTGCACGCAAAACAAGAAATAATATTAAAATATTCTGCGTCCTCAGAAAAATTCTCAAAAATCTCAAATATTGTAAAATAATTATTTATCCTAAAATTATTAATTTTCGGGATGTTACAATACTTCTGCAAAATATGTTTAGACTTTTGATGCAATCTTGGTTCTTTTGCTTGAGCAATGGCTCCATTATTGTCACATAACAATGGAATTGGTTCTTCTATTGAAGGAACCACACCAAGTTCAGATATGAACTTCTTCACCCAAATCGCTTTTGTAGCAGCCTCATTTGCTGCTATATATTCTGCTTCAGTTGTTGTAGCTTGTTTGGAACTTTTCTAACTCACTGTGTAACACCCCAAAATTTCCAATCTCTTAAACAGTAATTTTGGCGGTTAATGAAATTTTCTTGTTTAGTAATTTAAATCATACCGTTTGTAAAATTATTTTGTTTATTCCGTCAACAGATTTGATTGTTTTGAGTGATTTACTCCGTGTCGGGAAAATAAAAATTTTCGAAAGGAGAAAACTTTACGTAATTTAATTTTTACCGTTAGGTAATTATTTTACGTGTCTGATTTGATATTTGTGCATTTTATAATTTTTGTGATTTTATGAATGATTTTGAAATTTTTCCTATTTGTGGGCCCCGCAAGGGGTATGTGGGCCCAGGTGACCTTACTTGGGCCCAGGTGGGTCCCGCAAAGCAAAAATTTTTCTACACATAGAAAATTTTTTAATGTTTAGACGGAGATAGGGAATCTTACTAAACCTGAATCCGGAAACAATTTTTAAAATTTTATTGTACTGTATTTTATACTGTATTTAATTATCGAATGATAAAAATACAATAAAAATATTATTTGTAGGATACGAGAATAAATATTATACTGCGTAGTCAACAAAGAGAACTTAACTTGAATTATACCCTTGGATGAGAATACTTAGTTTGAATATTAACCATTGATTTAATCAAAGGTTAAGAAACAAACTTAATAAAGAAATCTTGGATAATAACCATTGATTTAACCAATGGTGTGAAAATAAGCTTAGTTAGGAAGAACTTTGATATCAACCATATAGATGTAATCAAAGGTGTAGAATTGGTCTTGAAAAAAGACCATTTATAACCATTGGATTTAGATTAAATCAAGGGTGGAGATTTAATCTTAAAAAAATGTAACAAAGACCATTTATGACCAATTGGATGAAGAATCAATCAATGGTGGAGATTTGGTCTTCTAAAGAAGTATGACTAATTATGATGACCTTGATTAAAAGTTTGAAGGAAGAATCTTGACCCTTAATTTTGGAGACACATCTAAATTTAGAATTTAAAGGAGAAAGATCCAATGACCTAGATTTAGTCTTCTAATAAAAATAAATTTACCTAAATCCTAACCATTGATCTAATCAATGGCTAACAATGGTCAAGAATAATGGCTTTGACTATTTAAAGACCAATAGGAAACAAGTCATTAAATAAAATTTTGACTCCTTGAATTACATGTTTCTACGGTGAAGGAAGAGCAAAATTGCTCTAACAAGCAATTCACTTTGTAATATTAGAATGCAATTCAAGTAAAACAAAGTAAAACAAGTCAACAAAAATGGCCACCTTTTTGAAGAAGCACCTACGGCCATGCAAAGAAAAAAGGGGCCAATTTGATTCAATTAATTCATGTTCTATTATTTGTATTACACAACAAAGACATAGTCAATATTGGTGTCTTTGAATAACATTCTATAATTCACTCATTTCTCACTCACTCTCCACGGCAATGCAAGGAAAAAGGGGGACCAACATCATTTCATTCATTTGCTATCTCACTTTATCACCTTTTCCTCAAATGAGTTAATACCAAATAATTGCTCAAATAATTCACTCTTTTCTCTCTTCACTCTACGACAATGCATAGGAGGAAGGGGCCAAAAAGCATTTCATTCATTTGTTATCATAATGCATCCTTGTCTCCTCCAAAAAGCTAAGACTTCATCAAATATTTTCTCTCCATCTTCCTATGTGCTAGTTTCGGCCAAGCACCATTGATATGACCTCCATCACTCAAAAATTTCATCCAACTTGATTTTCTAAACCTAAACATCATTCTAAGAACATCTCTAGTTATGAGTTTTTCCAAAATCATTCATCTTGATCTTCAAATTCAAGCTTCAAGTTTCTATCAAAAATAAAAAATTTCATCTTTGTTCTTCAAGAGATGTCATTCGGTCAAAACCCCTAAAATCACCATCCAAGCTCTTTTAATTTCATCCAACCTTAGATCTTGAATCTCCATGATATTCTAAGCAACTTTCATGTTGAAAACTTATTCTAAATCATTCATCTTCAAGGAGTTTCTTCAAGATCAAAGTTATTAGGTTTTTGAGGTGAAGTATAAGGAAACTTCATTTTCTTCTCTCTTTTTCATGATCTAAACCATGTTTGATCCATGATTTCTCTTAATCAAGCTTGATATGTTAATTAACTTGTGTTTTGTTTTGTATTTGAGAAGCCCTTGGTGGTGAAGGACTTGGAAAAAGAACAAATCAAGAAGCTTTGGAGGATCTTCAAGAGGTAAGAGGGAGATCCATCTCACCAACCAAACATGGTGGTGAGAGATGATATTTTATTTGATGGATGTGGAATCCATGTAAGGATTCATATCCATGGTCATGTAATTAATTTGTGGGTGTTTATGAGCTTTGATTAATTTTCTATGCTTGATATGCTTTGCATAATTTTATAGCTTTGATGATATGCTTGATATGCTATACATGTTTTTATGGCTTTGATGGTATGCTTATATTATTTATGATGAAATATATATGTATATGCCATGACTTGGTGATGGAAGAGAAATTGATTTTTGGCTCCAATAGCCAAGGAAGAGCTACGGTTTTGATGCCCTTGATTAGGGTTCATGTTGAAAATTTTCAAGAACAAAAGAATTGATTTTTGAGTACTTAGAACATGGTGGATTTCGGACAAGACACCTCAAGATAGATGTTCACAAAATTAATATTTTCTTGAATGATGAAAATGGATGTTTAGAAAAGTAAGGAAAATAAACAAAGAATTTATTTTTCAAAGAGTACATGAATACGGTTTTAGAAGGATTTTTATTGATTTATTTTGTGTAAAAAGTTTCTAAGTGTTTTACTAAACATGAGATTTAAATGAAAATAGCAATGATAATTTTAAGGATTTGCAAAGAAAGTGAAAAAAGATTTGTAAGGAAAATAAAAATGAATTTGAACAAATGGGTTTGGTTTTTATGACCATCGGTATTTCGGTTTTGAAAATAAAGAATTTTTTAATGATTTTGTTTGTGTAAAAACATATCAATTTGGAAGGAAAATATTTGATGGCTTCAATGGCTAAAGACTCTACGATTTTTGAAGGTTGGAATAATCTTGGTTTTTATGAAACAAAGTAATTTTAAAGTGGAAACAAAATGTTTGAACAAAATGTTTTAGTAAAAGGATTTTGGAAAGGGAAATCAAAGCATTTTATCACTTGAGAAATGAACTTTCATATGAAAATGAAAAAGAAAAGTTACAAGGGTTTGAATCTTAATTTGTTTTGAAGAGAATTAATTTTAGAATTGATTTGGGAAAAATGGAGAATATAATGGTGTTTTAAAAATTTACTAACGCATATACTTATTTTCAAGTTTTGAAATACGTTAGAAAATGTTAAGTTTTGAAACGTTGATTTACATCAATGAAAAAGTGATTTTGTGAATTATATTTTGAAAAAGAATTTCTTGAGTAAAAAGAATGGAAAAATATTTTCTTGAGTAAGAAAATATATTAAATGAAGTGTAAAGTTATATTATTTTGAGAAAAGTTAAAAAGAAATTTTTAAAGGTCAAGAAATATTTTACGTAATGAAATTGTGGTAAAAAATTATTTACGTATCTTAAAAATGTGATTTTTAAGTTACGTAATATGGAAAAATATTTCTACGCGATTTTAAATACATTAAAATATTTCTACACGATTTGAATTACGTTTAAATATTTTACATAATCAATTACTATTGAAAAATCACTACGTGATGGAAAAGTGATGAATTATTTTTACGTGATTGTGAAAATAGCGAGAAAATCGTTATGTGATTTGAAAAGTGTTTTAAATATTTTGAGAATGACGGAAAATGATTTATGCGACTTAAAAGAATGATTTTTAAGTTACTCGATTTTGAAACAAATGGAAAAATACTATGCAATTTTGAGAAACGTATATTTTTTACGCGATTAAGAAAAACATTAAAAAATTAGTACGTGTTTTAAAAGTCAACAAGAAGAGTTGCGGTATTTTGAAAACGTAATTTTATCAGTATTGTGAAAACGTAATGTGTGTCACGGATTGTGAAAATATAACAAACGTTTAGAATTTTGAAAACGTAACATAAGTGTTACGATATTTTGAAAACGTAATATAAATATTTTGGAATTGTGAAAACGTAACAGAAACGTTTTGGAATTGTAAAAATGAAACGGAAATATTACGTAATTTTGAAAACACGACGAAAGTGTTTTATAACTATGAAAATGTGATAACATGATTTTTGCTATTAAAAATACAGTATAATTTAGTGCATTTATATGCATTGGAAAGAGATGCTTGTGATGGGATTTGGTGCATTATACATGCATTGGGAAAAAATATGCGTTGAGGCATATGATACATTGAACAAATGAAATTAAAAAGATTTGGCCCTTTGGGGTTGGACTTTACTGGATATATTCGTGCATTGTATATATGCCCTTGTGGTTGAAGAGGGAATGAGAATTGATAGTGAGGTCTATGATGGATCTTGGGGGCGTCAGTAGCGACGGTCGACCGACTGGACCAAGTAGAGTACCACTGTGCCACTTGGCGTCATCCGTTGTAACACATTGACGATACCGACAAGAACACGATTCTTTTCAACAACTGGAAGATTGTCTTTGGGCTAAGGCGACAATTGACAGCATTCTCCTCGAAATTGTGAAAACCTCCATGGAGTTGTTTTTGAAAAACTGAGTCTTTGTGCACGTGCATAATCTGACATTTATATCTGTATGATATATTAATTGAGGAATATTGCTTATGACAATTGTTTTGAATATTTGGATGATGATGATGATGATCATGTTGATGGCATTATTGTGATTATTGTGTGATGATAATAATGTTAATGGCATGATGATGATAGTTGATTAATGTTAAGTGCATTATTGGAATTCTGGTATGATATATCTGTATGATATGTTAGTTGTGTTATCTCTGTGCTGCCATGTTGGTATTGGCGTAGGTGATCTCACCTCTTTGTTATGTTGTTTTGCTGTGTTTGTACTGTTAAAATAAAATAATAGAAGAATCGAGTTATCTTAGACATAACGGGCGATGGATACTCTGAGATTGGTGATAACAATAAGGAGTGGACATTCAGGACTCGAAGGTGTACAGATGTTGACAAAGAACGGATGTAGAAACAGGATGTCGATGCAACAAGATGGATACACAATGTAATAAGTATGTTAAGTTTTAACGTTAGTGTTGTCATCGTCTATTAAGTAGGACCCGTTATGGGGTTTGCTTTACATTAAAAAAAAAAAGAAGAGTCTGTTAGTTTTATATTTCTCTTTAAATTATGAAATATTAATTAGTGTCAATATTGCATAATGAATAGTTGAAATATGATTTTTAATATTACCTAATATTTTCAGTAAATTTATGTTTCAGTAAAGAAGAAATTTTAAAACCCACTTTTTATAACTCAAACTTTGTGCGAATTTCTTTTCAGATTATGAGTCGGGAGTCAGACATGTGATACCCTAGGGAGGGTGTTACACACTGCACCACCATTTAAAGTGAAAACATAACTAGAAATGAATTTGCTATCATCTTTATCTGATGTAAAACTTACATTTGCATAATCTTTTAGTTTTAGTTTTGAATCTCCATAAATAAGGAATTAGTCTTTAGTTCTTCTCAAGTACTTCAGAATCTTTTTAACCACTTTCTAATGTTCCTCACCAGGGTCTGCATGATATCGGCTTATTACACCCAGTGCATAAGCAATATTACGATATGTACAAGTCATGGTATATATATGATAGCTCTCACTGCACTTGCATATGGTATTTTATTCATGTGTTCTCTCTCTTCAAGGATTTTAGGACGATTCTCCCTATTGAGAGAAATTTCAGTGCCTATTAGCAAATAGCCTTTTTTGGAATTTTTCATGTTATACCTTTTTAAGATGGTATTAACGTACATAGACTATGAAAGTCCAAGCAACCTTTTAGATCTATCCCTATAATCTTTATTCCTAAAATATAGGTTGCTTCTCCCAAATCTTTCATGGAGAACTGTTCAGAAATTCAAATTTTTGTACTATGCAATACTGGTACATCATTTCCTATGAGTAATATGTCATCAACATACAATACCAAGAAAATAATTTTGTTCCCACTAAATTTTTTACAGACACAAGGCTCCTTTTCAAATATAATAAAATCAAACTTTTCGATTATCTTGTTGAAGCAGATATTCCAACTTCTAGAAGCTTTCTTTAATCCATAAATAGATTGTTATACCTTGCAAACTTTATTATAATCAAATGAGGATGTGAAACCATCAGGTTGTGTCATATACACTTCCTCTTCGAGCTCACCATTTAGGAAAGCAATTTCACATTCATTTGTCATATTTCATAATCATAGTATGCTTCTATAGCAAGTAGAATCCGAATTGATTTGAGCATTGCCATGAGAGAGAAGGTGTCATCATAATTTATTCTTTTTTTTTTTACGATACCCCTTGGCAACAAGGCAAGCTTTACAGGTCTCCACCTTTCCGTCCACTCCAATCTTTTTCTTGAAAACCCATTTACAACCAATAGACTTTATATCATTCGAAGTTTCAACTAAAGTCTATACTTTGTTGATTTTCATGGATTCCATTTCAGATTCCATGGCTTCTTGCCATTTCTTATAGTCAAAACTTTGCATGGCCTCTTCATAAGTTCTAGGGTCATCATCATTATGATCAACCTTATTTGACGCATTATCTTGCACCAATAAGTTTAATATACTCGGTGCACGATGTGTGCGGCTAGACCTTCTGAGAGGTTCGTTTGCAACGGATTCACTTTGTATTGGATTTGGTAATTGTTGCATTGGTTCTAAATTTAGTTCATTAACATGTTCTTAAACCTCAACCATCGAAGCTAGTGACCTTCGTGTTAACTTCAGAACATCCAGCAAAGGTTTCTCAACTTATATTTCAAGCTCTTAAGATTGCATTATTTCATTGGTTTCTTGAACTTCATCTAATTCTATTTCTTCACCATGACTTCCCTCTGAAAGAAATTCCCTTTCTAAAAAGGTTGCTCCTCTTGTCACAAACACCTTGTGGTCAGAAGGGTGTTAGAAATAATACCTCATTGTTTCTTTCGGATACCCAATGAACCTACATTTATTAGACCTTACATCAAGTTTATCTGTTTGCAATCTCTTGACATAGGTAGGACATCCCCAAACTCTAATGTGCTTGAGACTTGGCTTACGACCTTTCCATATCTTATATGGTGCTGTAGAGACTGACTTTGTGAGAACTTTATTTAATAAATATGCTACTGTTTCTAAAGTATATCCCCATAAATTCATTGGAAGATCAATAAACCCCATCTTGGATCTTACTATATCTAATAAGGTTTGATTCCTTCTTTTGGATACACGATTGTGTTGTGGTGTTCCTAGAGGTGTCCACTGTGATTGAATTCAATTTTCATTTAGATATTCTCCTCCTCTATCGGATTTGAGTATCTTGATACTCTTACCAAGTTGTTTCCCAACTTCAATACGAAATCTTTTGAACATTTCAAATGACTCAGACTTGTGTTTCATAAGATACACAAAACCATATTTAGACATATTATTAGTAAATGTGATAAAATAATAATATGCTCTTTTGGCTTGAATTTTCATGGGCCTGCAAACATTTGTATGAATTAGACCTAATAATTCAGAAGCTCGCTCTCCGTTTCCAATAAATAGAGATTTGGTTATCTTTCCTTTGAGATAAGATTCACAAGTTGTATATGATTCATAATTATAATGGTCAAGGTAACCTTCCTTATGTAACTTATTAATTCTTTTCTCTCCTATATGACCAAGTCTACAATGCCAAAGGTATGCACGATTTACTTAATTGCCTCTTTCTCTTTTAAGACCAGAAACATACATAATCAGTTTTACATTCATATCAGGTAAGACATAAATACCATATTGGATATAGTCATTCACATATAAATCATCATTATGATAAATTGAGCAAATGCTATTATTGAAAACAATACGAAAACTACGCTTGTCCGACATAGAAATTGAAATAACATTCGAAACAAATTTCAAAACATAATAATAATTCTCCAACACCAATGTTTTTCCAGTATGAATTATTAAAGAAATTAATCCTACAGCTAGGGTCACAATATTTGCACCATTTCCAACCTGAAGACTAATTCTCCTTTCTTCAACCTTTTACTTATTTGTAGTTCCTGCAACATATTACAGATATTAAAACTACTACCAGTATCTAATACCTACATTGAATAATCAATAACGGTCAAAGAAATTATGAAAATATTTTTAATTAAAGTCTCATCTTGTTTCTTTTCTTTCAGAGAAGCAAGATACTTCTTGTAATCTCTCTTCTAATTACCTTTTTCCTTATAGAAGACATATTCAACATTAGACTTTTCTAGCTTATCATCTTTAACCTTGGGTTTGGTCACACCACCTTTAGGTGCAAGGGATTTCATTTTCGGCTTATACTTACCCTTACCCTTCTTTTTATTGGATTTACTAACCAGCATAATAGTTCTTTTTTTCTTCTTAGATGCTACTTGATTCTTATAATCAATCAATAAATTGAGTATCTCATGAAGTTCACAACTCATTTTGTTCATGTTGAAGTTAACAATGACTTATGAAAATGATTTAGGAAATGACTACAAGATCAAATCTTAAGAAACTTTTTTCCAAGTTTGCACCCCAATTTCTCAAGTTATTCAAGAAGATCAATTATCTTTAGAACATGAGGCCTAACTGGAGAGCCTGCAGCCAATGCGGACCTAAACAAATTTTTGGACAACTGATACCTAACTGTCCTGCTTTGTCCATTATATATCTTCTTAAGATGTTCAATGATCACAGGTGAGTCCATATCCTCATGTTGCCTTTGAAGCTCAGAACTCATTGATGCGAGTATGATGCATTTGACATTAATATATTCTTCCAAGTACTTCTCATAAGTCTTGGTTGCTTTAGTATCTTCTTTGTCAGTATGTGTAGTTTTGGTAGGGTTATCGATCACATCGATAAGTTTTTCATGCATAAGAATAATTCTTAAATTATAGTACCAATAATCATAATTGACTCCAACCAGTTTGCTGGTATCAAGAATGCAGCACAGTGATAAAGAAGACATGTTGAGAAATTTAAAACAAGAAAAGAAAACATAAGAACACATTTTCATTTATCATAAAGATATGAACTTTTATCTAGATGATATTTCCACTAACTACATTACTATTAAGGTAGTTTCAAATATCTTTATTTCTCTTAGTGGAGTTAAGAAATTCCTTAAAAATATATATATATATGAATGAGCCCCTTGGTAGTCAAGTTGTTTCCCATGCATGTATATTTTAAAATAGATAATTTTGTATCACATACAACTTTAAAATAATTACACACCATATAGTTTCCTGGTAGTCAAGTCATTCCTATTAGTATTAATGAATTAAACTTTATACAATTTTGTATCATATACAAAAATAATTTCACATAATATATAGTTCCCTAGTTGTCAGGTCATTCCTATCAGTATTAATGAATTAAACTTTATACTCTTCGGGTAGTCCGAACGTTTTGTATAAATTAATTCCTTCTATGTATATGCATCACATACAATAAACATTTTTTTTTATCCTTTAAACCACAAGTCTCCTAGTTGTCAGGCCGCTCCTTGTAAACAAGGAATATAGAAAAAAATGTCATTTTTTATCATATAAAATTTTCAAAAGCCACCAAGAAACATATTACAAGTATACTAACTTACAATTGGAATTAACAAACCAATGTCACGCACAAAGTATGCTTCAAGTATACTAACGCACAAACTCATAAATATAATTTGTCATCTTATGCATAAAACTAGCCATGAATAAATTATTGTATCACTTATAAATTAAATTCATGAAAGTAATGTATAATTTTAAATTATACTTAAGCACACGAAAGAGCAGTGCACACAACAATTATGCACAAATTGCATCATAGGAAAAAATAATTCATTATTTAAATCATGCATCTACTTCACAAATTCATGAATTATAATTTTAGTAATACAATTTAAACACAAAATAACCTATGCTCTGATACCACTAAAGGATTGCATAGTGATCAAAACACGCAGTGGAACAACGTAATAACAATCCAAAAATAATCGTTTTTGTGTTCAAATTTATTCTAGCATTATGAAGATAAATTCGAAATATCTAGTAGAAGATACTTGATACTTTAAAAAAAATTATTCGATTGTATGAAAACTCTATACGTATCCACACCGAGACCAAGTTTTGCTATCAACTTCTTTGAAACATGGAACTTATACAAAAATCTAATAATAAAAACCAGAGTAGAAAAGCATACTTTTTTTGTTTATGATATACCAGTATATATTGAAGTTTCCTTACTGCACACCTTAAATAGCCATAAAAGTTGTTTTATTTATTTATTCCAAAAAATAAATAACGTGCAGTATTACCAAATCCTATCTAATAAGCAACTTGTCAAATCTTACTTAATGTGTAACATATCCTTTCTAACGTGTAGCATATCAAGTCCAATGTACAACATATCATATTCGCATCTAATAGGATTTAACCAACCATTGGTTGCTGCTTGTACCACGTTCTTGAATTTTAGTGCATATCTAATAGGATTTCATAATAATGTAGTCTTAATTGCCCTGAGTTAACCTTTAGAAGAATAATACAATATTTTCTTCCATCATTCCAGCTCTAAGTTAACCTTAGAGTATGGTATAACTGTCAAACTCTAATAGGTAAACCTTTATGTTTTATAACCAACTAGTGAATGACTTAAGAAATTCATTTCTTCATTCATTCAATTGCCTTGACCAAGGTTTTAATTTTATTGTTATAATCATAGAGCTCAAACTCATTACCAAGAGTTAATGGATTCTTTCTTGATATATTATTAATCATACAAGTATTTAATCATACCCAATATCCATTCAACTAGTGCCCTAGGGCATTAGGTGTTTGAAATCAAAGTATACCAAATAACTTGTTAATTACTATGATAATCTCAGGTCAAAGAAAAAATTTATACTATGTTCTTCATGAGAATATCCTATTAATAGTTTAACTGTAATATAAACCATTAGTAATTTTCAGTTGAGTCAGTTCAATGATCATATCTTCATATGCATCATCTATATATGTGAATTAATAAACGAGATCTATCAATCTCTATCTAATAGAGACAATCACATATATATTGATCTATCCAGATTACTAATGTCCTATTCTCAATAATCCTATGATCAATGACACTTTAGATTAAATTATAAATAAAAACTTGCCTTTCATTATCATAATCTCTATCATGATGACAAGTATCTAAATTTAATCAAGGACCTTGTCATATTAATTAAACAGATAATAAATATGACAAAATAAACTGAATGCCATGTTATTTATCAAAAATAAAATGATTACAATGTGTTCCGAAAAATTACACAATAGATTGGATCTATGACATATCAATTTTTCCTAACACGTACTTGTGGTGAAGTCACTCTCACTGTTATTTATGTTATCAATCGTCTTTTTTCCTCTATTATGGGTAATGTATCTCCTTATGAACGTCTCCACCATATTTTTTTAAAACTATAATTCTCTTAAAGTTTTTGGTTGTGTCTATTTTGTTCTTCTTCAACCCTATGAGAACACTAAACTTGAACCTCGTGTATGTCTCAGTTGCTTTCTTGGTTATGGTACTAATTAAACATAAAGGCTATCGTTGTTGGGAGTCAATCTCTTAACACATTTGTATCTCTCATCATGTCGTCTTTTGCGAAGATATCATGTTCTTCTCACTCTCCTAGTTCAAGTCCATTCCTTCTACCTCTACTCGTTTACTTATTAATCCATTTGTTAATCTTTTTCCAAGTTATTCCAATACAAATTCTTTAGGTACATTCGAGATCGGTTCTCCAGCTACAAGCTCTTCCATTGATCCTCCTAGTGAGCTCTTAACAACTTCTAAAGTTTCAACTTATCTTGTTGACGCTGACCCGACTGTCAATTTTACACCTAACACTGCTCCTCCCTCCTCTCTCTATCCTTCTCAAGTAAGAAACCTCCTCAACTACCTTCAATCTTATCATTGTTTTTCTACCATGCTTTACCTTCATGAACCATAGTCTTATCAAGAGACTTCAACTGATCATTGTTGGCAACAAGTTATGAAAGAAGAATTACAGGCTTTGGAGAACACTGATACTTAAGACGTGGTTTATTTTCCCTCTAATAAGGCACTTATGGGATGTAAATAGGTTTATAAAATTAAAACTTGTTTTGATGGATCTGTTGATCATTACAAAGCTTGCTTGGTGGCCAAAGGTTTTACTTAGGAATATGGAATTGATTATAAAGAAACATTTGCTCTTGTTGCTTGTATCATTTCTGTCTGTACTCTCATTATTATTGTTGCAACTCGCAACTGGACATTTAATTAGATGATTGTGAAGAATGTCTTTCTCAATGGTGACCTGGAAGAAGAAGTCTATATGTGTCAACCCTTGGTTACACTTGTCCACCTAACAAAGTTTGTCTTCTTCACAAAGCTTTGTACGGTCTTAAACAAGCTCCCCAAGCCTAGTTTGCCAAATTTAGTTTTACTATCAGTCAGCTTGGGTTCTCGTCTAGTCCTTATGATTCAGCTCTCTTCATATGTAAGATTGATTGCGACACTATGATCTTGCTTCTTTTATGTTGATGACATGATCATTACAAGTGATATAACTCCTGGCATTACTGATCTTAAAGTATCCTTGAGTCGCAATTCTGAAATGAAAAATCTTGGTCCCCTCAGTTACTTTTTGGGTCTTGAAGTCCTTTTCTGTCACAAGTTAAGTATGTCTCAGATCTTATCTCCCGAGTCGTTCTCATCGATAGTCATGTCGAATCAACTCCACTCAAGCCTAATGTGAAATTTACACCTATGGATGATATTGTGCTTAATAATCCTACTCTCTATCGACAATTAGTAGGTATTTTATCTTAATGTTACTCACTCAAACATTTCATATGTTATTCACTTAGTCAATCAATTCATATCAACTCCGCACTCCGCCCACTATACTGTTATTCCCCATATTATTCGCTATGTGAAGTGAGCTTTGTTTCATGGGCTTTATTTTTCTGCCGACTCTTCCTTGATCCTCTTAGCTTATTCTAATGCCGATTGGGGTAGAGATCCCATTGATCGCTGCTCCACCACTAGTTATTGTATCTTTCTTGGTGATTCTCTTATCTCATGGCGAAACAAGAAACAGACATTGACTGCTCATTCCAGTACTGAAGCGGAGTACCAGGTTCTTGCCAATAACACTTCTAAACTACTTTGGATACATTGGCTTCTTGATGACTTGGCATCTCTCAATCCTCTCTCACTGATCTCTATTGTGATAACCAAAGTGCTATTCAAATTACTCACAATAATGTCTTCCATGAATGCATCATGCATATTGAGATTGATTGTCACTTCATTCGATAACATATACTCATGGTGTTCTTCGCCTTGTCTCTATTGGCACTCTCGACCAACCTATTGACTTGTTCACCAAACCTCAAGTTGGCCTCTTTTGCACTTGACCTAACCCGTTCCCAAGATTTTTTAGTGAGATCTTTTCATTTTTGAAGTCCTTTTTTGCTAATTCAATTCTGATGCCATGTTAGAAACTAAAATAGACAACACAAAAAGAGATTGAATATTTACTATATTTTTTAATGAATTGTGTGTACAAGAGGGGTCCTTATTTATACAAGAAGGAGTCTATACAAAAAAGAAAATACAATAAAAAATAATCAAAATAGTATATTAATTATGTATAAATCAAATCTCTAAGATAACACAAAATATATTCACAAATAATAAATAGAAAGTAATAGATTTATACATTATATTATTATAACCAAATTAAGGAATATAAGATCTCAAGTGAATATCATACGATGAGTATACATATTAAATTTAATGCATACACACATGTAACAAGTCAAATAAACAAATAAGTAAATGAACATAATTAACATTCCACTTTTTTAGCATAATAATTAGCATTTCTTGCAATCATTTTAGTGCATATATATAATATAAATATTTTTAAATTTGTGAATTTCAATTTTTAATTGTTCTACTTGTGTTGTTATTGTTATTGTTGCTATATATTTAAGTATGATATTGTGAAAGACTTTGACCAAATATAATAAATATTGAATTAATAAAATTGAAATAAAAAATATAGGAGTAATTATTAATACATTTCTTATCATAAATATATATGAAATTAATAAAAATTCAAAATTTAAATTTGTTTATTTAAATAACGAAACAAGACATATGTCACTCACTTAGCATATCATTTGTCATAATTTTATTAAAGCATAAATATCACAAAACAAAATTGTCACTTAACGAAATTTTACAAAATAAAACTCTCATTTTATATATTATATTAATATTATAGTAATTAATTGATTCATAGCAACTACAAATAACCTCCCCGCATAAATTATCCATTTTTTTTAAACACACAATGATAACATTTAAATCTATTAAACAATTTACATAGCAAATGAAAAATCATCTTTTAAATATCAGTTTTAATAATTGTAATTAATAAGAATTTTAAAATTTTTATATTTATGTAAAACACTATATATATTTAATTTTTTTTATTTTCAAAATTATTTTTAATTAATTATTAAGTTGTTTTCCAGGAGAGTTCAAGAATTTTAAAACATAGAAATATACTAAATTCTACTAAAAAAATAGTTTGATAATTTTTTTATTTAAAAAATAGTAAATATTATTATAATTATTAAAACTATTATTTTGTATGTATTAATATTTTAAAAATTAGATCGAATCGATCAATTGAAATCGATTTGATCATGCATTAACTTCGTATTCGATTCGAATAATATTCAATTCAATTATAATTGAATTACAGTTCAATTATAAATTTAACTAATTAAATTAATTGAATTATAATTTAAAAATTTTATTAATTCAATCTTAAACATTAATTTGTAAAAAAAAAAAAACTATTATGTTCTTAGCGAGTTAGGGTCTAGGTTTTTTTCCTCTGTCGCACCAAGAAAGATAATTACGATAATTATTATTCAATCGAACTCATAAGATGATTTAGAAGTAGATTTAGATTTTTGAAAAGAAAAGAAAGTGCAAGACCTAGGTCTGGAATCTGGATATTATCATGTTCTAGCAAATATGTGTCACGTTGCCATTCCATCACGTGGAGGTTGCTTTCCTTGACTTACTATAGCACGACACGTGTCCATAGTAACAATGCTCCATCCCAGCCAAAGTGAAGCTATCCTTTCCTTAAAGACAAACACAACGCAACACCCACAGATGCCTCGTACGCGCCACCTCGCGACCCGCTCCTCCTGCCACGTATAACTCAGCAATCCCCTTTCTCTCCACGTGTCGCCCTCTTATCCCTTAGGGACAATTTCGGTATTTCACATCCTTTTTCTTTCCCTCGGTCTTTAACTATTCTCAATTCAGCCGTTTTTGTTTTCATCTTCACGCCTTTTCTCTTTTTTTCTTTTATCTTAATCTTAATTCTAGTTCTTATTTTCTATCTCTCACTTTCTCTCTCTACATGCTTACCGGGACACTGCGAGAAAATGTAATGTAGAATCTCTGTTTGTGAGCCAAACAAAAAAAAAAAAAACGTATGAATTGGTCGGTTTTATATGGAAAGCATTCAACTTTGTTATAGTTGTGGTCATCATGAATCTTCAGTTACCCTCAAACGCACTAAGTACCCTGCTTGAATATCACGTTTTTGTGAAGTTTGGCCATCTGGGTATCTCTTAGTTTATGCAGAATTTTCAATGGCACAAGTTGAGGACAGAGAAAAGAATCATCACATTTCATCAACACCAATGAGCAATTTCCCGAGAGATCTGTTGCAGAGGTTCATCGCCGTGAACCATCACCACTTGCCTTTGCCCGTGGTGAAGCTAGAGCAGCGACCTGATGCAGATGCTGATGCTGCAGATGAAGAAGAGCTTGAACTAAGTCTTGGTCTTTCGATGAATGGTCGTTTTGGGGTGGACCCAACAGCGAAGAAGATCAAGAGAACATCATCGATACCTGAATTTGTGAACCCTGTGAGAGATGATGACGTGGGGTACGTGATGCCAATGGCTTGCACCCCTCTCATAAGGACTTGTTCTCTTCCAACGGAGACTGAGGAGGAGTGGAGGAAGAGGAAGGAGTTGCAGACGCTGAGGAGAATGGAAGCTAGGAGAAAGCGCTCTGAGAAGCAGAGGAACTTGAAGGCTATGAGGGAACGAAATCGTGCTTTGTCTGAAGAGATTGGTTCAGAAGAAGGGAACAATCTAGTGGAGCAGGGTGCAGGTGCAGGTGCTTTGAATGAGTTTACCAGTTTGGGGAGAACGACGTCGTTGACCACTAGAGTTGGGGGACTTGGTTTGAATGGGGAGAAAGAGAAGGGTGGTGGGTTGCCACCTCCATCGCCGTCACAGGGTTCGATTGGTTCTTCTCAGGGAACGGGGTCTTCGGGGATCTCCGAATCTGACTGTCGCCAGGGTCAAGGTAATTAGTAATCTGTGATTTTTTTTTTTTTTGGGGCTTTCTTTTTCGGTGCTTCAATTTCAAGGTGTTTAAATGTTAATGCATTTGATTTCTTTCTTGAACTGTTATCGCTTTTTTTTTGTTTTTTGTTTGAGTCTTTTTTCCTGTTTTATGCCGACTTTTTAGGATATTAGTCATCAATCAAGCCAAAAAGTGACAATTTTTGAGTTTTTTTTTTTTTTTACCTCTAACTAACATGGAATGACTCTCTTTTTGGTTTTGTTTTTTATTTTTTATTTTTTTAATTTCGATGCTAATTTGTTACATAAACCGATCAAGATGGTTCTTGGATTCCATTTGGATGTGTCACATGGCAGCAAGTCACCAACCATGTATTCACTGTATGGGTCGATTCTGCCTTGTCACATGTCAGATCATGTCTATGCCTCTCGGCAAATATTAACCAAGATTTTCTGTAGTTCAATTTGACAACTACTATATGATTTTTGGAGATATTATTTGGGGGACACAAATTTAACATCTTAAATTTGTACATATTTCACAAAAAATTATAGAGAGAAGATAGACAGATTTCACTAAATCTACTTATCATAAAAAATTATCATTTCTCTTTATTTTTTTTATAAATGTATACAAATTTGAAATGTTAAATTTGTACTCATTCAAAAATATCTCATGATTTTTGTCACAACCCAACGACTCACCTAATAGCATTATTTGAAAAGTGTGTGTTTAGATTAGAGTTGATAAACTTAAGTTTGAGTCAACTTGATTTTGTAAACTTAAGTTTAGTTGAAAGTGAATCTCCAGTAACGTAATTTATGTTTGAGAATTTTTATCTCAAAAGTGAGTTTGATAAAATGAATGTTGTTTGGATTAAAGATTAAAATCACTTTTGAAACAAGATTGAAAGGGAAAATACTTTCTAACAGACTTTTGCTCAATGAAAAAGCAAGAAATTCTTGTTTTCACTCTAATTGAGGTTTGTGGACCATTTTTCATTGAAGTTAACTGAATTTTGTTAACAAAAAATTTTGCTAAACATGTTGGCATATCTTTCAATGCTCCTAACTTATTTTTAAAATGCTCCACCTACAAACCAAACACACTCTAAGTGATTGGAATTATATATAACTTGGATTCTGTATACATTCTTAGTGTCAGGGTCATTGCAAACTTTTAGCATAGTTGTCCTACCTTTTTTTCTATCCCTTTATTTTTCTAATTCGGCATTATAAGTATAAGAGTTCTTTAAAAGTTTCCTTGTTAATTTTCTTATGTAGTTAAATCTGCATTCTCTACGGTCTACAGTGTTCATTCAATAAGTTGGCCACAGTAATGATTAAGGAATGTTTGAGGATGACCCTAAAAGTTATTTATCTTTGCAGCTTGGCTAGGGAAAGTATGTTAGAAGAAACCTTGAGCTAAGAATCTTAGTTCCTGATTCCTAAGTAGCTCTCCAAAATAAAAACAAAGAAGATATTAGCTCTGAGAGTTTGTGCCATTTTAAAGTCGACTCATATTATATGCTGCTGTTATTTTGACAAACAAAGTCTAAAATTAAAGCCTCATCCCTAGTATATAACACATCACTATTGTCTTGTGTGCATATGTTGGGTAAATTCTTATGAATTATGTTGAGAAAGTCTTAAGACCTGGACCTAGAATATCAATAAACATGCCCTGTTTAGATCCATCAGATTTTGGTAGTATTTAGGAAAGGTGAGTAAGTGGCCAATCATGTGATTTTCCAAATATTTTCCTGCTGTTCTCTTAAGTACTTCTTTAGATTCTAAGTTCCTTTTGTGAACCCATTGCTCGAGGGTGGAACAATTAGTGGGATCACAGCTTTAGCTCATCTGTTTAAGTTGTAATTTTAGATTAATGTCTTGTCATTTAGTAGCCAAATGGTAAGTAGTAAGACAGAAAAATAATATTTTACAGGAGACAGCTAGTTTAAAGGAAAACCATTTTTTACATGAATTACAGGCACAACTAGTTAGCTCATTCATACTAGCTTCTTTATGATTGTAAAACTAGGTTTAACAGAGTAGCTGCTCAATCAATGATAGTATATCAGTCAAGAGTGCTTTAAAATCAAAAGTTATCTCTTGGAACACTGTATATCATTTACCAACCGGTTTTTCATGTCCGGAGTATCTCTATCCTATCAGAGTCTTGAACTTCAGTTCACAATTTTATCATGCTAGTCATGCTTTCTTCCTCTTGTTACGAAGAAATTGAGAGAACAAATATGAACAAGTGGCATGAATCTTAAAAGTTTTTCATAGACCCTCTTTTTCTTTTTCTTGTCCTTTTCTTTTTCTTTTTCTTGGCCCTTTGTGATCGAAACAACCTAGGAAAAGTTGTCTGCCTACATAACCTACTTCTCATACCAAGAGAAGCCAGGTATCAGATCCCTTTCGAGCCCCTTTTGTTAACCCAGTTCCTGTACGTGTACGTGGAATGAATTCCAGTAAGTAAAAGTTCTTCTGGCCTTCCTTCCTTTTCGAAATCCCTGATGTCCGGTCAATAAAGACTAGATTAGATTATCGGAACCTCTGCTACCCTCTGAGTCCTTGGTTGGACAGGAATAGGAGGAATAAAAAAAGATAGTTGGATTCTAACCTTAACCAAACCATATGCTTGTGCATTCTCTTCTTTTTAAAATGTAATGAGGGCTACTTCACAGTAAATATAACCTCTAAAACAAGGTTAAGTATAGTTCATTATCTTAAGTTCTTCAAACAGCCTCTATTTGGCAAGGCACAATATTCTAGGTGCCCCCGGAGAAAAACTCAGGAAGTTGTGTTCCAATGAGGTCTGGTTATTAATTTTGGTAACTAAATCTGATATACACTTAGCATTCTTTAGAAAACTTCACTTAATCTATTAACATATGAAGGAACTTCAGTTTTCTGTGCAAAGAATTGGATTCTAGTTTCTACATAAAGGAAATCTATTTGAATATGGGTAAACGGGCAATTTAGTCCCTGAAAATATTGTCCACTTACAGTTTAGTCCCTGAATTTAAGTATTGTATAAGTTAGTCCCCAACTGAAGTGAGATACAAAAAGGATGAGTTGATATAAGTTATATATATCTTGGGACTAACTCATACTCATAATTAAATTCATAGATTAAAGTGCAAGTGACTAAGTTGCTAATTTACTCATTTGGATATTATCAGAGCCTCTTTTTAACTTCATGATCTTTAGATTGGAAATAATTGTCAGCTAAAGTGTGGTTGGAATTTGATTCAGGATTTCATAGTTTTACAACTTTAAGATCAGGGTGGTTAAAGTATATTTTCATATAATATCCATATGACTATGAAAACTGCGACCTGGTTTCAGAGGTACATTGTTCTTTACAAAGTTGTTTCTTCAATTGTATCCTTTTCCATTTGGCGGCTGCTCCTATTTAAGATCTTACCACTAAGAAGTCCAGAACTAAAGCTGAGGTTTATTTCCGTTTTGATTTTGAGTATGGACTTGAAAAGGCTTGTCCTTTGAAGAGCTACAGCATTGTTTTGTAGTGAAGTCCTTTTGGCTGGTTTTATATAAATGCTCGTACAATAACAGTCTGTGCACACAACTACCTCACATTTTCATGTATCTTGAGTCATCTTTTATTTCTAGCAGCTGAGGGTGGGGATGATTGCTCAAATATATATCTCAAAGCAATCATATGCCTCATCAAAAACACAATATTGTATTCATAAAGTATGTTGTCTTCCGGTAATCATGCTATATCAGTTGATAAGTAGATTAATCAACGCTTCTGGTGCCTATTCTGCTTGCAAGCTTAAACTTATATTTTTGCACCAAACACAAATATAAGCTTAGTTGATTATTGTATTTTTGCACCAAACACAAATATTCTGGTGCGTGATTAGGATAAATGTGAAAATTTGATTATTTTAATAATTGATTATTGTATAAATTTTTTTTGTTATAATCGATTATAATAGAATTAGTTTTATGTTGAAAAGAAATTTTAAATTAATTTATTTCATTTGCATAGTATAAAAAATAATTATTTTATGTATTAAATTATTAAAATAAGTATAAAATAATTAAAAAATTATTTAATTGAAACAAAATAGTATTTACATCTCAAAATGTAAGAAATAATTTATAATCTAAAATAATAAGTTAAAATTTTAACATTATGAAAAAGTTTTTATAATGCATTCAATTTTGTGTAAAAATTAAAGTTGATTTTGTTAAACATGTTATAATATCGTTAAAACAATTTTTTTATGAAAAAAAGTTGTTTGATTGGAAAATAATCTCAACCAAATATGTTCTATGTATATTATGTTTTGGGAAACTTTAATTAAAATTATTTCCTAACCTATTTCTGCTACGCACCAGGAACAAGACCAGTGGATGCTAGAAGCCCTATTGGTGCCAACTTGTTGCCAGACAGTGAACAGAAATCACCAGTCACCTCAGGAGCAAGAATTGCAGAAAACTCAGGCAAGATTTCTGCAATAACAATGAGAAATCAGTCTAACAAACATTCATCACCTGAAAACAAAACCGAAAACATTGTGAGGAACTTGTTGGAAGACATGCCCTGCGTTTCTACCAAAGGTGAGGGCCCCAACGGGAAAAGGATAGAAGGATTTCTTTACCGGTATGGGAAAGGTGAGGAAGTGAGGATAGTGTGCGTTTGCCATGGCAGTTTTCTCACCCCAGCCGAGTTTGTCAAGCATGCTGGTGGCGGTGATGTGGCGAACCCATTGAAGCATATTGTTGTTAGTCCAAGCTTCTTGTAACTTTTGTGAGGCTAAGAAAAAGAACCAATGATGAGTGATCAAATTTTTACTCTCTTGATTCTATGTTCACTCTTATACTCACTGCACTTTTAATCTGCATGTTGTATGGAAGTTCGTCCTTTGAAATCGTAGATATTATGAAGGGTCTGCTTTGTTTCTGATTCAGGCATTCCTCCGCTTTGTTCCTATGTGACTTTAGAACCCTGTATGAGGGGACAATAGTACTTGTTAGAGTTTGTTAGTACGTTTACGATTTGTTTGGTTGATTTAGTTATGTAGCTTTTTTTTTGTGGTAAATAGATGGAGAGACTAAATTGATCACTATATGTTAGGGGTATAGTTTTAAATTGCGATTATGGTTGTGATTATTTTGTATTTATTATAATTTTGGATAATGATAGAAAAATGGAGTTGATGAAGTTACAATTGTAAAAATTACCAAAATTGTAATATTATGTAACTGTAATTGCAAATTGCAATTTAAATTCGGTTGCAAATTGCAATTTAAAGTCATTGCATTTGGGGACTAGTTGCTTATTCTATAAATTAAAGGAAACTAGAAAAAGAGAATTAGTGGCTGTAGATGTTTCTTGTGATTACCATATCCGTCACTTCTTGAGGTGGAGGGCTTAAGGAAAGAGACTCCGCTCAAGTTTGGAATAGGCTAGAATGGTCATTGAATGATCATACTCGGGGGATAATCTCCCAATGTCTAAGCTACAATCTAGGGACCTCATGTGAGTGTGCATATTTGGTTTAAAAAATATATTTCCATAACTAGTGAATGGGAAGAGAAAGTAGTGGGTTGGGGTGAAAACAAGTTAAGTTAGGTTAGATTTTATTTTAAATAGACTTAACTTGTATCTCAATTATAAGGCTTGAGTCCTTATTTATAAGTCTATAATAGATCAATTTTTAAGGTTTGGTCTTATCATTTTAAAAGTCTGGCCTGACATGAAAATTTATGTAAGGATCTATTTTGCAATGAAACTTTTAAATAGACTAATAGGTCTATCTTTAAATATGTCAATATGTATTTATATAGACTAGTGAACTTATTTTTAAATATGTCAACATGTTTTTACATAAGCTAACAGACTAAAGTCTTAAAATAGATCAATGGACCTACTTAGGGCCAATAGGCCTTTGTTATAACTTAATACTCACCTTCTAATTTTATAGATGCTCATCACTTTCTTACTCTAGTTTTTAGTCGATGTGAGACTTGAAGATATGCCAAGTTGTAAAATTATTAGAGATATATATCTTCAAATCCCACATCGACCAAAGACTAGAGCAAAAAAGTAGTAAACATCTATAAAAGTAGATGGTAAATGTTGACTTATTATTTTCATTCTAATAAATATATTGCATTAAATATATTAATAAATATGTTATTGTTATTATAACTTACTAACTTAGGTTTTAGTTATTGAATTTTATTAAAATTTAATTAAAAAATATATTAATATATTATAATAAATTAATAATTATAATTATAATTTATAATTATTATAATAATATATATGATATTATATATAGTTAAACAGTAGCGTCACCGCTGGGGTTAAAAATCTATTAGATGGCCTGAGGCCGAGTCTTTTTAGTTAAACAGACTTTTAAAAAAGTCTTGACTTAGCTTGTTTAGTAAACAAGCCAAGTCAGGTCAGGCCTTAGGTAGGCCAGGCCATAGACCCTTGACGAGTAGCATGACCTATTTTTATCCCTAGCAGTGGGACGTTGGATGACAGGTAACGAAGGGGAACCGAAAAGGAATGAGAGGGAAGTGAATACATTTTTTTTTCTTTCAAAGCTTAGAAAAGAATAGAAAGAAAAAAGAATTTTATGGGACTTATTTTATCTCTTTTTGTTAGATTAATTTTTGTTTTCTATAAAATTGTGCTGGAATGAGGGGAATTAAAAAATTTTATAAGTCAAATGTAAGTGTTATATGTTTTATTCTGTTCAGTTATAATTAACTTTTAAATAAGGCAAAATGAGTTTCATTTTATTTTCTTATTTATTTTAAAAACAAGGTGAAAGATAATTTTTTTTAATTCTTTTTTTTCTTTCTAGTTCATTTCTATTTGTTTTATCTCTTTCTGTTAATGAAATAACATTTAAATGTATATTTAGATCTTTTTGTTTTGGTTTCATTAACTTATGAATAACGTTGATCTTTATTAAGCTTACCTTGGTCCTAAATGGGCCGAGTTCATCAACATTGCCACATGGGTTGAGTTCATCAACATTGTCACGTGGGTATTATATATATATATATATATATATATATATATATATATATATATATATATATATATATATATATATGAAAAAAGCTAGAGTCTAACTCTTTTGAATCAAATTGTGTGATTAGAATTTCTATTATTGAAACAAAAGCATAGTTGTATGATGATTCGGATGATTCGGCTGGTTAGACTGGTAAACTCGCAACTCAGTCTCTAGGTTAGTCTGGTTAGAATTCTTGTCCATTTTTTGTGTTGATAGGGTCAAACTTGGACAACCCGCTTGAGTTGGACAACCTGATCGACCCACACGACTTAATTTTCAATCAAGGAAAAAAATTACTTGTCAAAATGACATCGTATCATTTCTTTGCGTAAAATTAACCTACATGAGAAGGTTTCTTCTCATTTTCTGCATTAGGTTTCTCTCTAAGCTTATAGTGACTTTATCTCTTTCATTTTCTTACTTCACCGCTTGAGTAATTGTTGCTTCGTCAGGTAGATTTATACTAGCTAAAAAGGTTTTGCTTATTGCTTGCTCGTTATTTTACATTGTAGAATATGAA
Organism: Ormosia emarginata; assembly: GCA_029884605.1. Lineage (NCBI taxonomy): Eukaryota > Viridiplantae > Streptophyta > Magnoliopsida > Fabales > Fabaceae > Ormosia > Ormosia emarginata. The sequence continues at coordinate 2,452,094 of JAQQTP010000056.1, read as the reverse complement.
CACATCACACAATTCCTTTTTTTCCCCATCATATTGGCTTATAAATTGTTTTGACTCAGTTATTTAATAGAACCTTTTAGGTTCTCCCTTTTGCATTTGTATTTGTTCTATCTTGTTGTATTGAGAATGAGTTGTAATGTTAAATTATGCATCCTTTAAATATTACAACTAAATTATGCTCATGTTGTGCTTTATTGCAAATCTTTACATAGTTAATCCCAAGTGTAACATCTTCTCTAATCTTTTAGTCTTACTAATTGTTATAGAAGCTAATTAACACTTGTGCTAATATCCTGTTAATTATGGTAATTCTCAAAGTTAGTTTAAGTATAATGTTATAACACTAAACGTGAAAAATAACTCATATTAGCTCATGACATAGTGTAAATTACTTAGATGATAGAAATAAATGTGAAAAAATTTATTTCTAGGCTACAAATAGAATGAGTTATGGTAAATTTTTGATAATTAACTAAATTAGTTTGGTGTTTTTAACAACACAAGATGGGTGTTTAAAGGCCAAATTAAATAGGAAAGTAGCTTGAAAAATTATGAGATTTTGTGAAAATGTCAAAGAGAGGATGATGATTATTTTGGGAATGGCTATAGGTTAAGGCAGATACCTGTAAGCTTATTGACTTAACTTCTTAAGTTTATATTAACTTAAGGAAAAGTAATATAACTTAGTGGCTTTTAATGGTGTATAAAGATAGTCATTAAATGATGAGTATGAAAATTGAATAGAGTCCTAGAATTTTCTATAATACCTATGAAAGTTAGAAAACTCATTAATGGAATATCAAAATATCTCTAAGAGATATAACACTTCCACCTAGTCATGAAAGTCATACGTCCTTATCCTTTTATTTTCTCTCTACCGTCTTTGACTTCTTCACTTTCTCATTTCTCATTTTCTCTCCACTCACATGTTAGCAGAAAAAGAAAGATAAGAGAGAGGGAAGAAAAGAAAAAAGAGGAAGAAGGAAGAAGAATAGAAATAAAAGAAGAACAAGAAAAGGAATAGAACACCATCAACAAAGGAATATAGGTAGGGGTTTTTATGTAACTCTACCATACTCTATCCTTTCTTGCCTCTTAAATTCTGCATGGATGAGTTGGTTGAGAATTCCTTATGATTTTCTTTAATGAATTGGTTGTATATATATATATATTTGTATATGTGATTGATGAGCTTTAAGTATGAATATATATATATAACCATTAGAGTTTGAGATTGATGATATATAGAATACCATGAGAATGATTCTTATTGATTTACCACATGGTTTTTAGTTTGAATATATGTATGTTGTGGTTTTGAAGATATGATAATTGAAGGAATAGAAGTAAATGGAAGTTGGTATGAGATAGAACTGAATTCTGGTATGAAATTACACTAGATAATCGATTATCATTTTCCAGAATGTAATATTATGCATGATAATCAATTATCCAATAAGTGATAATCGATTATCACCTTCCAGAATGCTTTGATAGTGAGTCATAATTGATTATACAGGGGTGATAATTGATTATGGACTTACAAAATGTCACTATTGAGTGAAGATAATCGATTATCAAAGTATGATAATTGATTATTAGAGTATAAAATAAGAACAAATGAGGATGACAATTGGTTACCAAATCATGATAATCAATTATCAGTCCCCTGTTTTGAGTAAATAGAGTTTCATATTGTACAATATGAAGAGATTTAACTAAGTTCACTAAATGAAGTGACTTATATTATGAATGTGCACTTTGTGTACTTGTGAAGTGATATAATTGTACACTTAGTTTATTTAAGAGTAATGATATTGTGCACTTAGTTTACTTGAAAAGTGATCATCTAGTGCACTTAGTATATTATGAATTGATGGTATTGTGCACTTGGTTTATTTGTGCACTTTGTATAATTTGAGATATACATTTTTTATAATTATGAGGTGTACTAGAAATGATTTTCTCATTTATAAAATTAAAGTTGAGCTAGTATTGAATGATCAATTGTGATTTGCTCCTTTACATTGTTAAAGTTGAGCTAATATTGAATTGATATGTAATGTACTCAAAGTTTAAAAGATATTTAACATTATCCTCGAAAAAGGGAGAAAATGATTTTTAGTTGCTATTATCTTATGATGGACAACCCATTGATTGGATAATCAATTTTTGTCATTAATGAATTTTGGAAATGATCCTCAATGAGGAAATGTGATATGAAATTCTTACTTGTGAATTATAGAAATAATCCTCAATGGGGAAGGAATCCTAAATTCATATATATGATTCCTCATTAGTTTCCTCATTAGTTATTAGTTTCCCTCATTAGTTATGGCCAGGGTTACTCAAGATAATATTATGTAATGAAGTACTGTTACGTATAGGTTGAGTGCATCAACTTGATAAGCAGACTATCACCAAGCATTTGGTAGTGTGAGACCCATATTCACTCTTACTGTTAGATAGAAGAACCCAGGGTAATATGAGGTGGCCCTACCTAATGAGGTACATTGATATTGTAACACCCCAAAATTTAGCTATTTGACAGTAATGACAAAATTGTAGTGTTTTACAATTTCTGTCTACTGTAAAATATTTTGACTATTCCGTGACTGTATTTGATCGTTTTGTGTGATTTGCTCCGAGTCAGAAAAATAATAATTTTCGGGTTGGGGAAAATTTTTACGTATTTATTCAGAGCCGGGGAATCTTACTAAACTCAATTCCGAGAGATACATGCCATAATCTTTTAATGTTTAGAAATTATCTGTGAAATAAAAATATACTATATTTTTAATTTACAGTGGACAAATATTTACTGTTTTGTAAGCAGTAATGTTCTGTTCATTAAGTAATAATTTCTGTAGCAATTGTCTGGAAAATATTTTTAGTGGACCAATAGGATTTAGTCAAAATAGATGGCTTGAATTTCTAAACTAATAGAAATCTAGTATCTTGGAGATGAACCAATAAGAATTGGTCAAATTTGATGGTTATATATTGAACCAATAGGAATTTAGTCTTCCTTGATAAACCAATTAGAATCTAGTCTTCATTTGATGAACCAATTAGAAGTAGTCATCTTTGATGAACCAATAAGAGAGCTATAAAAATAAGATCAACCAATAAGATTGAGTTAACATTTGTGGCAAAGACTTTTCAAGAGTAACCAATAGAAATTGGTCAACAAAAGTGACAACCAATAGGAAACAAGTTAGTAACCACTCAACTAATGGAAATGCTAGTCAACAAAGAGGGCTTGACTTTGATTTGCACTCTTGGATGACAAGACTTAGTGGAGAAGTTTTGAACATCAACCATTAATCTAATCAATGGTTGAGAAACAAACTTAATGAAGAAGCCTTGGATGATCACCATTGATTTAATCAATGATGTGAGAGTAAACTTAGTTAGGAAGCTTTGGATGTTTACCATTGATCTAATCAATGGTTGTAAAGACAAGTTTAATAAGGAAGTTTAGGATATCCACCCTTAATTTAATCTATGGTGGAGATTGGTCTCACAAAATGGCTAAAACCTTTTGTGACTATTGGATGGAAAGTATATAGAGAAGATCTTGACCCTCTAAATTTTAAGATGCATCTAATGACTAGGATTTCAAGAAGGAGAGATCTAATGGCTTAGATTTGATCATATTGTAACACCCCAAAATTTCCTATCTATTAAAATAGTAATTTTGACAGTTAATAGAATTCTACTGTTTAGTAATTTTTGTGTACTGTAAAATTATTTTGATTATTCCGTCAGCGTATTTGATCGTTTTGAGTGATTTACTTCGTGTCAGGAAAATAATAATTTTCAGATCGGGGAAAATCTTTAGGTATTTATTTTTCTTGATTGTTAATTATTTTTAACAATCTGACTTGATTTTCATATGTTTTCTAATATTTGTGATTTTTGTGGATGATTATAAATTTTTATATTTCTCTTATTGTTTTTGAGCTGTCTGTGAGCCCAAGTGGCCTTACATAGGCCCAAGTGAGTCCCGCAAAGTAAAAATTTTTCTACGCATAGAAAAATTTATAGTGTTGAGACGGAGACAGGGGATCTTACTAAACCTGAATCCGAAAACAATTTTAGAAAATTTCTTGTACTGTGTTTTGTACTGTATTTAATTATCAGGCGATAAAAATACAGTAAATATATTCTTTCGTGAGGTTTTAGTAGATAAAAATAAAAATTATACTGTTAAGTCAACAACAGTGGTTATGACAACTTTTGACGGACCAATAGGAAGCAAGTTTAATGCTTTTGACGGACCAATGGGAAGCAAGTCTAATATTGAAGATTTTAATATCAACCGTTGATTTAATCAATGGTGTAGGATTAGTATAAGAAAATGACTATGACCATTTATAACCATTGGATTTAGATTTAGATCAAGGGTGGAGACTTGGTCTTACAAAGTGGCTAGGACCATTTGTGACCGTTGGATTCAGATTTAATCAACGGTGGAGATGGATCATTTGTGACCATTGGATCTGGATTTAATCAATGGTAGAGATTTGGTCTTCTAAAATGGCTATGACTAATTATGACCCTTGGATTAAAAGTAAGAAGGAGTAATCTTGACCCTTCATTTTGGAGATGCATCTAATGGCTAGGATTTGAAGGAGAAAAAACCTAATTGCCTAGATTAAGTCTTCTAACCTAAAGTCTACCTTAATCCTAACCATATCTAATCAATGGCTTAAATTGCCCTAAATGGTGGCTAGAAAAGATGACAACTTATTGAATGCATAATGGGGCGGACGATTTTGTGCTTGTTTTAGAAGTTAAAGAAAAGTTTGAAGACCATTATTAGTGGTCTTGGTCATTATGAATCATTATTAATTCATTTTGCACTCTTAGGAGAATGCATGGAGGGGGGGACAGTTTTGGTGTATGCTTAAGGGCATAGAATGGTTTCAAGACCATTATTACTCCATCTTGATCATTATTGATCATTTTCAAGAAGCTAGCTCTTCAAAAAAAATTTTCCATCTCTTCTCCAAGCAAGTTTCGGCCAAGCACCCTAGAACTACCCTCCATCACTCAAAAATTTTATCCAACCATATTTCTTGAATCATTACCTTATTCTAAGAACATCTCTAGTTATGAGTTTTCACAAAATCATTCATCTTGAGTTTCAAATCCAAGCTTCAAGTTTCTATCAAAAAGGGTAAAGTTCATATTTCTTCACCCAATCTTTTAGTTTTGATTTTCTAAGCTATGCTTGAACCATGATTTACCTATTCCTACACTTGTTATTGATTTTAACATTTGTTTATGATTTTTAAAGATTTTTTTCATGGAGATCCATGAAATTGGTGGAAGGAAAACTAAATGTTTTCACTTCATTCTTTATCTTAACCAAGTCTAAGAAGCCTTTCTTTCATAAAAAAATCAAAAACTTCATCCTTGTTCTTCAAGAGGAATTTCGGCCATACCATCCAAAATCACCATCCAATCTCTTTTAATTTCATCCAACCATAGATCTTGAATCTACATGATATTCTAAGCAACTTTCATGTTGGAGACTTTCTCTAAATCATCTATCTTCAACCTTGTTCTTCAAGCTAAAGATTAAAGCTTTATTAGTGAAGTTTGTTAATCTTCACTTTTCTTTTGATTTTCAAGGTTCTAACCATGATTCTAATCCATGGTTTTCTTATTCAAGTCTTATATATATTAATTATGTGTGTGTTTTGTTTTGTATTCGAGAAGCCTTTGGTGGTGAAGGACTTGGAAAGAGAAGCAAAACAAAGAGCTTTTGAGGATCTTCAAGAGGTTAGAGGGAGATTCATCTCACCAACCAAGTATGGTGGTGAGAGATGGTTTGTGTATTTGATGGATGGTGAATCCATGTGAGGATTCATATCTATGGTCATGTAATAATTTGTGGGTGTTTATTTGCTTTGATTATTTGCCTATGCTTGGTATGATTTGCAAGATTTATTTGCTTTGATTATGGCATGCTTGTGATATATATTTGAATATGTATATGTATGCCATGATTTGATGATGGAAAGAAAATTGATTTTTGGTTCTAAAGACCAAGAGGAATTTCGGGCAAGACACCTCAAAATAGGTGTTCATAAATTAATATTTTCATGAATGATAAAATTGGATGATTAGAGAAGCAAGGAAAATAAACAAAGGGTTTGTTTTTCAAGAAGTAGTATTCAGGGTTTTGAGAAGGATTTTTATTGATTTATTTTGTGTAAAAAGTTTCTAAGTATTTTACTAAACATGAGTTTTAAATGAAAAGGACAATGTTGATTTTAAGGATTTGCAAAGAAAGTGAAAAATGAAAATGAACAAATGATTTGATGTTAAAGACCATGAGTTTCACGGTTTTGTTAAGGAATTTTTAATGGTTTTGTTTGTGTAAAATCATATTGACTTAGAAGGAAAAATATTTGATAGTTTAAATAATCATGTACCACGGTTTTGAAGGTTTGTAATTGCTTTGGTTTTATGAAACAAAGTGATTTACAAAGTGAAAATATAGTTTGATTTAGTACAAGGAATTTGGAAAGGGAATCAGAGTATTTTATCACTTGAGAAATGAACTTTCGTATGTAAATGGAAAAGAGAGGTTGCAAGTGTTTGAGCGTCAATTTGTTTTGAAAAGAATTGATTTTAGTATTGATTTGAGAAAAATAGAGAATATAATAGTGATTTGATATTTTCTAACCGGTAACTCATCCTTTGGGTTTTGGAGAGCGTTAGTAATTTTTAAAGTTAAAAACATTGATTTAATTCAATGGAATTGTGAATTTGTGGAATATATTGTTAAAAGGATTTTCTTGAGTAAGAAAATATAGAAAATAATGTGAGTAGTTATATTATTTTGAGAAAGGTTGAAATGGAATTTTTGAAGGTTGAGAAATATTTTTCGTAATGGAAAAATGGTGAAAAATATTTTACGTATATTAAAAACGTGATTTTTAAGCTACGCGATTTGAAAAACGTTGAAATATTTCTATGCGATTTGGAAAGCGTTTAAATATTTCAAAAATAATGAAAAATGGTTTACGCGACTTTAAAGAATGATTTTTAAGTTACGCAATTTTGAAAATGGTGAAAAATCGCTACGTGATTTGAGAAACGTGTAAATATTTTTACGCGATTGAGAAAACGTTGAAAAATCAATATGTGATTTGAAAATACAACAGAAATGTTGTGAAATTGTGAAAACATAACAGAAATGTTGCGCAATTGTGAAAACACGACAAAAGTGTTTTATGACTATGAAAATGCAATAACATGATTTTGCGATTAAATATACAATACGATTACTGTTGGGCCAGTGTGTGGACCCTGATTATGAGATAATGAAATTAAAACTGAGAATGGGCCAATGTGTGGACCCTGATAATGAAATTAAAAGTGTTTTATGACTATGAAAACGCAATAACATGATTTTGCGATTAAATATACAATACGATTACTGTTGGGCCAGTGTGTGGACCCTGATTATGAGATAATGAAATTAAAACTGAGAATGGGCCAATGTGTGGACCCTGAATATGAAAATGAGGAATTTTGCCTATGATTGGCATTGGTGCATTGAACATGCATTGGAAATGAGGAATTTTGCCTGTGATTGGCATTGGTGCATTGAACATGCATTGAAAAGATATGCATTGAGGCATATGATGATTTTGAATTGAATAAAAAATTGATAGCTGATGCTATTGGGACCCTTGTGGTTGAAGAGGGAATGTGAATTGATAGTGAGGTCTATAATGGATCTTGGAGACGTCAAGGCGCGGCAGTCGACCAGTGGATATCTGTCTATGGGCTAAGGCTGGACCATATGCCACTTGGCGATGCAGTCCGTTGCAACGCATTGACGATACTAGACAAGAACACGATTCTTTTCGAAAGCTGGACAATTGTCTGTGGGCTAAGGCTAGGCATTGTCTGTGGGCTAATCTGGAAGATTGTCTTTGGGCTAAGGCTAACAATTAACAGAGCATTCTTCTCGAAATTGTGAAAACCTCCATGGAGTAGGAGATTGAGTCTATGTGCACATGCATAACATATGCATCATTATTGAGCATTGGTTATGATGAATGAACGGTTGAATATTTATATCTGTATGATATATTAATTAAGGAATATTGGCTATGACAATTATTTTGTTGAGGAATAATTGGATGATGATAATAATAATAATGTGATGGCATTATTGATATTATCGTGTGATTTGAATTGATGAATACTTGGATATTGTTGAGGACATCATCGTGAATATTGAATGATATTTGAACTGATAAATGATTGGATGATGATAGTTGATTAATGTTAAATGCATAATTGGAATTATGGTATGATATACCTGTATGATATGCTGTTTGTGTTATCTCTGTACTACCATGTTGGTATTGGCGTAGGTAATCTCACCTCTTTGTTATATTATTTGGTTGGGCTTGTGTTGTAAAAATTATATAATAGATGGAACGAGTTGTCTTAGACATGACGAGTGGTAGATATTCTGAGATTTGGTGATAGCATCAGAGAATGACCATTCAAGATTCGATAACGTGCAGTGTTGACAAGGAACAGATGTCTGATGCATCACGATGGATACAAGAAGGAATAAGTATGCTAAGTTTTCTCGTTAGTATTGTACCGTGCTATTAAGTAGGACCTGTGATGGGGTTTGCTACTGTTAAAAAGAGAGTCTGTTAGTTTTATATTTCTCTTTAAATTGTTAAATATTAATTGGTGTCAATATTGTATATTAATCAGTTTAAATATATTTTTAGTAATACTTATGGATTTCAGTAAGTTTATGTTTCTGTAATAAGAAATATTAAAACTCACCTTTTATAACTCAAACCTTTTATAAACTGATTTTCAGAATATGAGTTAGGAGTTGGAAATGTGATACCCTAAGGAGGGTGTTACACATATCACTTGGAAGCTTCTGCTAAAGATCAACCATTGATTTAATCAATGACTATTGATGTCTAAAATGGTGGCTAATATATTTGGACAATTCTTTGGTGTACAGGGGGGGAGGTCACGATTTTGGAGGCTAAATAGCTATAGGAAAGTTTCATTTTATTTCATTACTCATCTTTAACATTTCCTAAGCCAAAGCTTCACAAATTTTCTCTCCTTTTCTTCCCTAAGCTCACAACCAAGAGGCTAAGATCATACTATCACTCTCCAATAATTTTAACCAACCTTATTTCTTGAATCCTTACATCAATCCAAGTATCCTTGTAGTTGGAGTCTTGATCAAAATCATCTATCTTCAAGGAGTTCTTTCAAAGTCAAACACAAAAACTCTTACCTTTTCTCTCTAGAGAAGCTCACGGTCAAACCCTCTAAATCTACTCTCCAAGTTTCTATAATTCTAAACAACCTTAGATCTTGAATCTCCATGAAATTCTAAGGAACTTTCATGTTAGAGACTTTCCCTAATTCTTCCATCTTCAACCTTGTTCTTCAAGCTAAAGATTGAAGCTTTATAGGTGAAGTTCATTAATTTTTACTTTTTTTTATTTTCAAGGTTCTAACCATGAGTATAATCCATGGTTTTCTTAGATAAAGCCTTAGATATTAATATTGTATATTTTCTTTGTTTTTAAGTTTACTTGGTGGTTGAAGTTCATCTTAGAAGAGACAACAAGAAGGACATACAAGGAGCTTTGGAGGCTTCTCCAAGAGGTAAGAGGAAGATTACCCTCATCAATCATGTGTTGGTGGTAAGGAATGAATGTGTGTGTGGTGAAAAATCCGTAAGGATTATTTCACTTGTTTGTTTAAGAGTTTTCCATATTTATGATCGTTTGGTGATTAATATGTTTATTGCTTTGATAATATATTTGAGTATGTGTTTATGATGCATGAATTTTTATAGTATGCTTATTGAATTGAAGTATGAGATATGATGATAATTATGTGGAAAGGAAAACTGTTTTGGTTCCAAAGAGCCATGGAGGCACACCACCTCAAAGATATTTTTGCAGCAAAAGATTCTAAGTGTTTTATTAATCATGAGTTTTAGATGAAAAGAATAATAAGTTAATAATTTCAAGGATTTGCAAAGAAAGTGGACACGAAAATGAACAAAGATTTTATGATGAAGCTATTTATAATTTTCGGCTGATATGCCAAGGATTGGTAAATTAAGATTTTCATGAATGGTAAAATTGGATGATTATAAGGAAAAGGAAAAGAAAAGATATGATGGTTCCAATGACCATGTGGCTACGATTTTAAAGGTTTGAAATGGTTTTACTTTATGTAGAATTATGATTTGGTAATGGAAAGTTAATTGATTTGGTACAAGAACTTAATAAAAGGATTTAAGAAATGGAAATAAAATACTTTGTCACTTGAAAGATTGGAAATTTCGTTTATGAAAGGAAAAGAGAGATTGAAAGTATTTGAACCTCCACCTATTTTGAAGAGGACCGATTTTAGAATTGATTGGAGAATTATGGAGAATATATTGGTGACTTGAAATTTACTAACGTATACCTCACTCTTTGAGTTTTGGAGCGCGTTAGGAAATTTTAAGTTAGAAACATTGATTTAAATCAATAAAAAAGTGATTTTGTGGAATATATTGTGGAAAGGATTTCTTGAATGAGAAAACGTGAAAAATGAAGTTGGAAATGATATTAATTTTTGAAAAATCCAAAATAATGTTTGGAATATTGAGAAATATTTTACGTAGTTGAGAAATGATGAAAAATGATTTATGCGACTTAAAAATATAATTTTTAAGCTACGCAATTTTGAAAACGTTGAAAAATCACCACGCAATTCGAAAAACATGTAAATATTTTTACGCGATTGAGAAAACATCAGAAAATGGTTACGCGATTTGAAAATGTAACAAAAGTGTTACGCGATTGTGAAAATGCGTTAAAAAATGATACGCAATTGAAAATATAGTAAAGATACTGTAAAGAACTGATGTACTGAACCTGGATATATCGATGATATTAAGTAATTATATGAGCGATTATATAATATCCATTGATCTTACGATATTAGACAATTATATGGGTCGTTGTTCTAATCTCATTTGAGAACCTTTTTAATGATGAAATCAAGATATACATTGAGCCATATCATGAAATTGAACAGAATTGCATTGAGATATTCGTGCATTGAATAGAATTGCATTAAGGTATTCGTGCATTGAACGAAATATAGTTGATAGCTATTATGGCCTTTATGGTCGAAAAGAGAATGAGAATTAAAAAACGAGATCTATGATGGATCTTGGGGGCGTCGAGGCGCGACGGTCAACTAGTGGATAGTTGGCAAGTACCATTTGCCACTTGGTGACACAGTTCGTTGTGATGCATTGACGATACCCAACAAGAACACAATTTCTTTCGACGATTGGGTTTTGTCGTGGGCTAAGGCTGACAATTAACCAGAACATTCATCTCGAAATTGTGAAAACCTTCATAGAGTGGGAAATTGGTCTAGTATGCAGACACATGGTCAGTACACATATTATTATGGCATGATAAATGTTCATATGATGTGACATTATCATTATATATATTGAGGATATCTGTTGTGATGAAATTGGTGCTAGTGATTTAACTGAGACATATGTTTACTGGAACTGAGATGAATTGATAACATGAATAAGATTGTGATATCTGTGTGTTTAGAATGACTTTGTCATTTGTATCATTATTTGCTACTGTACTGGTATTGATGATAGGGGATCTCACCTCTTTGTTGTATTGTTTTGTTGTGCTTGTATTGTTAAAAATTATATAGTAGATGGAATGAGTTTCTTAGACTTGACTGAAGGCAAATATTCTGAGTTCGGTGACCACATTAAGGAGTGACCATCCTAGATTGGTTGGTATGCAGTGTTGAGGAGAAACAAATATATGACGCATTAAGATTGATACAAAATGGAATAAGTATGTTGAGTTTTTCTCGTTAGTGTTTTACCTTGCTATTAAGTAGGATTCATCATGGGGTTTGCTACTGTTTAAAATTGAGTCTGTAAGTTTTATGTTTCTTAAATAATTGTTAAATATTATGTGGTGTCAGTAATGTATATTAATCAGTTTAAATCTATTTTTCAGTATTACCTATAAATTTCAGTAAGTCTATGTTTCTGCGAAAAGAAATTTTAAAACCCAAGTTTTACAATTCAAACATTTTATGAAATGATTTTTAAATTATGAGATTGTGGTCGAAAAAGTAATGCCCTATGGAGGGTATTAGAGATATAAGTTCTGTGAATATGTTTAGAAAGATGATAATAAACGAGCACTGATAAAAGATTTATGCATTGTTGTGCATTTACACATCATCATGAATGATGTTAGTTATATAGATCATAGATTTGATTATGAATATTTGCATCATGAGAGTATGTTAATATTCTAGTGATAGTTAGTTATGATTCATACTTGATATGTTTTTAATGTAATCTATGATCTATTGATGATGTGTTGGATTTAGAAGTAATGGTAGAATATGAATTATTGATCAATGATAATAATTGAATTTCTACCAATGAAAAAGAAAGGAACCATTTCTGTATTAGCCACCTTTTTATAAGAATTTTGAGTATTGATTTGATACCCCGAAGCAGTTAGAGTTATTATGATGTCACTTTTTGTATTAGAACTACTGAGAATTTCTAGAATTCTCACATTTTATTTTGTTAACAATGATAATTCCAGCACAAGGTTCATTTATGAGTAGAAGAGAAGATGTTGTTATAGACTAAAATTACCTTTTGTTTTGACCATTGCGTTGTACTTACAATTATGCATTGGATTGTATACTGTTTATGTATATATATGCCTAAAAAGGCTTATTTTGTATCATATGAACCTAACGTTATGGAATGTATGGACTTTTAATGTCAGTATAAATTAGACATTTTAGTTGTATATTTATACTTGAGATAATATTATCCCTCACAAGGCTTAAATTATCGATAAAATTAGTATATTTATTTATCAATATATGATAATAATTTAGTTGTGATGTCCTTAATTCTAAGTACTCCGTGTAATCCAGATATATGAGGAATATTAGTTTTGGGATGTTACATTACAGTATCAGAGCAGTTCATCCTACTATGCCTGGGATATGGACTGGCTAGGCTATTAGCATGTTTAGATATTCTTGTTATATGTTATGTTAACATATATGGTGAGAGAAATGTTTATTGTAAGAAGTGAAATGACTAAATCTTAATCATTAGATCTTACATGAATGATCAAGATTATAACATAAATGCATATAATTTTTTTAAGTGATCACATGACTTTTAAGTAACTTTTAATCTTGACCATCTATATATGGTTACATAGTCAATATTTACTCCTCTCGCCCTCTCACAATAAAAATTTATCTCACTAGATATGTCCCCTATATATATCTATATATATAAAGATAAAATTGCATAACAGTCTTGGGTGTGAATGTTAATGGTTATTGTCATACTGTTACATGATATTGAGACTGATTAACTCAATATGTAGTATTTTGTGTGTATAGGGACTATGGCATCTATCAGGCGAACCCGAGTTACTAGGGAACTTGTAAATGAAGACATGGCTGAAATGACAAGAGCATTTAAAGATGTGGTTGCTGTTGTGACGGAGCAGACTACCATTACTAATAGAATATTAGAAAGGATGGAAAATAACTTACTTGGATAACCATAGATAATATAGAACTCATAAGAAATCAGAACTTTCAAGATCATCCAAAGTTTAGTAAAGTTACTCCTTCATTCTTTAAAGGAGAATATAGTCCAATTAAAGCTGAAAGGTGGATTAGGGAGATGAAAAAGATTTTTACTATTATGACATACACTGATAAATAGATGGTGTCTCTAGCCTCTTATATATTGGTAGGAGAGGCAGAAAGTTAGTGAGTTGATGCTAAGAGATTGCTAGAAATATCTAGTACCCAAATTACTTGGGAGGTGTTTAGAACTATTTTCTTAGATAAGTATTATCCCAATGATTTGTAGAAAACAAAATAGTTAGAATGTTTTAGGCTTGAACAAGGGGACATGTCTGTAGACCAATATGTGGTTAAATTCGAAGAATTATCTAAGTTATCCTCTTATTTTATAAACAATCTAGATAAGGACAGGAAGTGCATAAAATTTGAGATAGGATTGAGAGAGGATATTAGGAGAACAATAGGGCAAATGGAGATTAGTGACTTTTCTACTCTAGTTAACAAGTGTAGGATTATAGAGACTTATGATCCTAAATCCTCACAGGAGCATGAATCACAAAATTCCCAAAAGAAGAAAAGATCAAATGTTGAGTTTAGAGGAAGGTGTTTCTCAGTCCAAGTACCTATATCATAAAGGAAAACAGGTTCAGATAGAAACTTAGGGACCTAAGTGTGCAAAATGCGGGAAATATCATGATACTAAAGCTTGTAGGTTGGACAAGGTAGTGTGTTATACTTGTGGTAAAGCAGGTCATTATGCCAAAGATTGTATTCACAGATAGGGAAAGAAACCTAGTCCCAAGTTACAAATTAAAGAAAGGGTTTTCAAAAGGATTAGATAATGGTAACATTTTTCCTAACCTATTAGTCTTAATAATTATTATACAAGCTCATTAACACTTGTGCTAGTTACTATTTAATTCTGGTAATTTTTTGAACTAGTTTAAGTATAATGTTATAATACCAAACGTGAAATTCATATTAGCTAACTTAGCGTAAGCTGCTTAGATGATGAAAATAAATATAAAAAATTTATTTCTAGGCTACAAATAAATAGAACGAGTTGTGGTAAATTTTTGAGAATTAACTTAATTAGTTTGGTATTTTTAACAATACAGGATGAATGTTTAAATGTCAAATTAAATAGGAAAGTAACTTGAAAAATCATGAGATTTTGTGGAGATGTCAAATAGAAGATGAATGTTATTTTGAGAATGACTATAGGTCAAGACAAATACCTGTAAGCCTATTGGTTTAACTTAAGTGTATCTTAACTTAAGGAAGAATAATATAACTTAGTGGTCCTTAATGGTGTATAAAGATAGTCATTAATGATGAGTATGAAAATTAAATGAAATCCTAGAATTTTCTATAATACCTATGAAAGTTAGAAAACTCATTTATGGAATATCAAAGTATCCCTGAGAGTCCATTTGGATAACAATTGGAATTAAAACATAGAATTTTAATTTCAATTCCAATTCTTTCATAATTAGAATTGGTCTAAAATTTTAAATTTTATGTTTAGAGTTGTCAAAGAATTATGATAAAAAATTATAATTCTAAATTTAATTATAATTTTATTGTTTAAAAGTACGATTTAAAATATTAAAAATTATTTATAAAATTAAAATTAATAAAAATATTCATACAATAATATTTTTATAATATAATAGTCATTTTTTTCATAAAGAAACGTTTCATGAATTTTTTTTAGAAAAAATAGCTATTATAATAATTTTTATATAAATATAAAAACAAGTTTCTATATAAATATAGAATCTCAATAAATATGATTGTTCATAAATAAATGTAGAGAGAGAGAAAATTTAATTTTTAAGCTATGAAATTGATAATTCTTAAGGTATTTGCTAAGAATTGAGAAATGTCTAACTTAGTTGTTTTTCAATTCCATGGAATTAGTTTATAAAATTACAATTCCAATTCTAAATGATATTCCAAACATAAAAATTAGAATTAAGAGGTCCAATTTCAATTTCAAACTCTAATTTAGTGCTCAATTCCACGAACCAAACAGATACTAAAAGATACAACACTTCCACCTAGCCATGAAAGTTATATGTCTTTATCCTTTTATTTACTCTCCATCGTCTTTGACTTCCTCACTTTCTCTCCACTCATACATTAGCAGAAAAAGAAAGATAAGAGAGAAGGAAGGAAGAAAGAAACGAAAGAAGTTGAAAAAGGAAGAAAAAGATAAATAAAGGAAGAACAAGAAAAGGAATATAACATCGTCAACAAATGAATATAGGTAGGGTTTTTGTGTAACTCTACCATACTCTATCTTTTCTTGCTTCTTAAATTATGCTTGGATGAGTTGATTGAGAATTCCTTATGATTTTCTTTAATGAATTGATTGTATATATATATATGTGTGTGTGTGTGTGTGTGTGTGGCTTTAAGTATGGATATATATATATATATATATACACACACACACACACACAACCATTAGAGTTTGAGATTGATGATATATAAAATACCATGGGATTGATTCTTATTGATTTACCACATGGTTTTTAGTTTGAATATATGTGTGTTGTGGTTTTGATGATATGATAATTGAAGGAATACAAGTAAATGGAAGTTGCTATGAGATAGAACTAAATTCTGGTATGAAATTGCACCAGATAATCGATTATTAGTATGAGATAATCGATTATCGTCTTCCAAAATGACAAGATTGTGAGTAATAGTCGATTACCATATACGAGTAATCGATTATCATTTTTCAAAATGTAATATTATGAGTGATAATCGATTATCCAGTGAGTGGTAATTGATTATCAACTTCTAGAATGCTTTGATCGTGAGTCTTAATCGATTATACATGGGTGATAATCAATTATGGACTTATAAAATATCATTACTAGGTGATGATAATCGATTATCAGAGTATAAAATAAAAACAAATGAGGATGATAATCAGTTACCAAACCATGATAATCGATTATCAGTTCTCTGTTTTGAGTAAATAGAGCTCCATATTGTACAATATGAAGAGATTTGACTAAGTTCACTAAATGAAGTGACTTAAACTATGAATGTGCACTTTGTGTACTTGTGAAGTGATATAATTGTGCACTTAGTTTATTTAAGAGTAATGATATTGTGCACTTAGCTTACTTGAAAAGTGATCATCTACTGCACTTAGTATATTGTGAATTGATGGCATTGTGCACTTGGTTTATTTGTGCACTTTTTATAATTTGATATGTACAGTTGTTATAATTATGAGGTGTAATAGAAATGACTTTCTCATTTATAAAATTAAATTTGAGCTAGTATAGAATGATCAATTGTGATTTGCTCTTTTACATTGTTAAAGTTAAGCTAGTGCTGAATTGATATGTAATGTACTTGAAGTTTAAAAAATATTGGACATTATCCTCGTAAAGAGGAGGAAAATGATTCCTAATTTATATTCTCTTATGATGGGTAACCCATTGATTGAATAATCAATTTTTGCCATTAATGAATTTTGGAAATGATCCTTAATGGGGAAAGGTGATATGAAATTCTTAGTTGGAATTATGGATATGATCCTCGATGGGAAAGGTGATCATAAATTCATAAATATGATTCCTCATTAGTTTTCTCATTAGTTATTAGTTTCCCTCATTAGTTATGGCCAAGGTTACTCAAGATAGTACTGTGTAACGACGTACTGTTACGTATAGGTTGAGTGCACCAACTTGATAAGCAGACTATTCCCAAGCATTTGGTAGTGTGATGCTCACATTCACTCCCTACCGTTAGATAAAAGAGCCTAAAGTAATATAAGGTGGCCCTACCTATTGAGATACATTAATATGGGTTCTAAGAATATGCTTAGAAGGATGATAATAAATGAGCACTTATGTAAGATTTATGCATTGTTGAGCATTTACACATGATCATGAATTATGTTAGTTATAAAGATTATAGATTTGATTATGATTATTTGCATCATGAGAGTATGTAAATGTTCTAGTGATAGTGAGTTATGATTCATATTTGATATGTTTTAAATGTAATCTATGATCTATTGATGATGTGTTGGATTTAGATGCAATGGTAGAATATGAATTATTGATTAATGATAATAATTGAATTTCTACCTCGGTAAGAGAAATGGACTATTTTGGCTTTAGCTACCTTTTTATAAGATATTTTGAGTATTGATTTGATACCCCGAAGCATCTGAAATTATTATGATGTCGCTTTTTGTATTAGAATTACTAAGAATTTCTATAATTCTCACACTTTTTTTCCATAATAATTCCATCACAAGGTTCATTTATGGAGTAGAAAAGAAGATGTTATTATAGAATAAAATTACCTTTCATTTTGACCATTCCCTTGTACTTACAGTTATGCAATGGATTGTATATTGTTTATGTATATATATGCCTAAAAGAGCTTAGTTTGTATCATATGAACACTAACATTCTAGATTGTATGGACTTCTAATGTCAGTATAAATTAGACATTTTAGTTGTATATTTACACTTGAAATAGTATTATCCCTCACAAGGCTCAAATTATTGATAAAATTGATATATTTATCTATCAAGATATGATAAATAGTTTAGTCATGACGTGCCTAATTCTAAGTGCTCTGTGTTATCTGGATATATTAGGAGTATTAGTTTTGGGACCTTACACTAAGCCCAAATAAAATAGGAGGGTTGTGTTAGGCAATCGACAACTAACATAAAACTTTGTCAAATCCTTATTACATAGATAAACAATGTGCTTGTGGTAATGCTAGGTCGTTACCCTATGTAATGCGCTGTATGACTCGTGTATAGTGTCAAATTGGTAAGAGCCGCTATATCACGATTGGGTGCAGTGAAAATTATGCAAGGGTTCTAATATTTTCATGAACGAGTATGGGTAAAGAAGCTAGTTCACAATAGTAGAATTCATTTTAGAACTCAGAATATTGGAACACTTATAGGTAAATCAATGAAAATAGTTGACATCATTATTATGAGAATGATGAATTTTATGTGCCTACAAGAAATTAAGTAGGTTTGAGAAAAGGCTAGGAAAATAGATACTTTAGGTTTTAAGCTTTGGTACACCGACAAGGTAAAATCTAGAAATAGGATAGGGATAATAGTAGATAAGAATTGGAAGAATAATATAGTGCATGTTAGAAAAGGTTGAAAATAGGATCATAACATTAAAGTTTGTAGAGGAACAAGATATTTTTAATGTTAATAGTGTGTGTGCACCCCAAGTAGGATAACATGAGAAACATAAGAAATTCTGAGAGGATTTAGAAGATTTAGTACAAAAAATACCATTGGGAGAGAAGATTTTTTTTTGAAGGTGACCTAAATGGTCATATGGGGAGTGAATCCTGGGGGCATGAGGGTTTGCATAGGGGCTATGGTCTAGGGGAAACAAATGCGAAGGTAAAAGTATTCTAGATTTTTCAATAGTTTTCGATCTTATAATAGCTAACACTTGTTTTAGGAAGTGAGAAGAGCGTCTTATCATGTACAAAAGGGGTTTCTTCTCACAAATTGATTTCTTTTTGGTAAGGAGATTAAATAGAATGCTTCGAATGGATTGAAAAGTCATTCCTGGAGAGAGCTTGGCTACCCAATTCAGGGTTTTGGTTATGGTTGTACATGTAAAGATGAGAGTAAGAAGAGATTTCCAAGGCAAGATTCTAAGGATCAAGTGATGGCAACTAACTAGAGGAAAACAAATGATCTTTCAAAAGAATGTTTTGAGAGAAGAGATTTGAGAGGCACAAGAGAGTGTTAACGATATGTGGGATGAGATTGCTAAAGAGATTAGGAAGGTAGCAAAAGAGATACTCGATGAATCAAAAGACTTCAGAACTAAGGATAAAGAATCTTGAAGGTGGGAAGTGAGTGTTCAAGAGAAGGTTAGAGTTAAAAGGGAGTGTTAAAGCTTGTCACTTGTGTAAAAATGATAAGTATTGGGAAAAATATAAGGTAGCTAAGAAAGATACTAAGAAAGAGGTGAATGAGGCAATAACTAAAATGTTTGATAGGTTATACCAATATTTAGGCACTAAAGACGGGGAAAGGAATATGTATAGGCTTGCTAAAGATAAGAAAGGAAAACAAGAGACTTAGATTAAGTGAAATGCATTAAGGACGAAGAGGAAAAAGTCTTGGTTATGGAACAAGATGTCAATGAAAGATGGAAGAGGTATATTCACAAGTTATTTAATGAGGGACATGCAACATTATTGAACTCGAATATTCTAAACACTACAGAAGAGGACCAAAATTACACCTTTTATCATAGAATTCGAGAGTTTGAGGTAAAAGAAGCATTAAAGAGAATGGACAATGGAAAAGAAGACAAACTAGATAATATACCTATTAAGGTATAGAAATGCCTAGAAGAGAAATGTATAAGTTAGCTCACAAAGTTGTTTAATGAGATAATGAGATCTAAGAAAATTTCAAATGAATGGAAGAGGAACACTTTGATTCCTATTTATAAGAACAAGGAAGATATACAGAACTGTGCTAATTACAGAGTAATTAAGCTTATGATCCATAATATGAAACTGTGAGAAATAGTAATTGAATGAAGATTATGACAAGAGACTCACATTTTATAGAACTAATTTGGTTTTATACTTGGGAGGTCAACCATGGAAGCAATATACCTTCTGCGAAGATTGATGGAAAAGTATTAGAGGAAGCAAAAAGATCTACACATGGTTTTCATTGATTTGGAAAAGGCCAATGATAAGGTGCCAAAAAAGGTCTTGTGGAAGACTCTAGAGAAGAAAAGAATTAGTAACACTTATATTTAAGCAATCAAAGAAATGTACGTTGGGCCTAAAACAAGTGTACAAATACATGGTGGGGTTGGGGTTAAAACTAATGTGCAAACATATGGTGGGATCATAGAAAATTTTCTAATAACAATAGGATTATACCAAGGCTCAACTTCGAGTCCACATCTAGAGTTGTGAAAATCGAGAGAATAAATAGGAATCTAGAGCTGTGAAGACATGATTTGGAAGCATATGGCTTCCGTTTAAGTAGAAGTAAAACAAATTATATAGAATTTAAGTTCAACAAGAAGACCATTAACAATAGCTTCAAGGTGAAAATTAGAAATCATATTATACCACAAGTCACACAGTTTAAGTATTTTGATTCTATCATACAAAATGACCGAGAAATAATGAGAGATGTAAATCATAAGATTCAAGTTAGGTGGATGAAATAGAGAAATGTTTCAGATGTTATTTGTGATATTAATGTGTCTATCAAGCTTAAAAGAAAATTTTACTACATAGTTATAAGATTCACAAAACTTTATGGTACCAGATGTTAATACAAATAAAATATTATTATTAGTCGACATCGCTAGGATTAACATCTATTTTAAAATAATATTTAAACAAAATTGCTAATTTTAATTTTAAAATCATTTTTTAAATTTTAGAAATTCGAATATATATACATCAATAAATATAGCAATATTTTGATTTTTATGTTTACGAAAGGAGATTCATTATCATAAATATAACATTTTGACATTTAGAAATATTGACCAATATTATAATTTTATATTTGAAAGAGATTATCCAAACTTTTGAAGTTTTGAATTTCAAATTATTTTTTGGCATATATTAGTTTTCTTTTTAACAAAATATGGTATTCTCGTTATGATAATATATAAAACAACGTTAATTTATTTTTTTATTATATCTCAAAAATTTTATTTAAAATATGTTTGACAAAATCATTGCTTGGAGAACCTTTAAATAATTTAAATTTAAATTGTTGTTATTAATTGGAAAGAGACTAAAAAAAGCAAAAAAAGGATAGAGATAAAGTTTTAAAGTTATTTTATTACATTAATTATTTTACAATTAGTTATGGGTAAAATTTACCTTATTTTTACCCAATATTTACATACTTTAATAAAAACGTATACATGTTATCATTTGAACTTGCCATATGATAACATCTCCTTTCAATATTTCGTAAACAAACTCTCTCTTTATATAGTATGGATTAAGGAATAATATAATGATGTTGCATCATTATTGAATGTGAAAAAAAATTATACTTACAGGAAAAAAAAATATTAAAACATTAGAAGTTTCTAAAGTTAATTGATATTATAAGTGATATTGATACACTATTTTCCTAAAATGTACCATAAAAAAGCCTTAAAACTAAAATATTATATATTTTTTTTTGCATGTCGTGTCAAAAAAAGAAAATCTATTTTTGAAAACCCGTTTGAAGTATCTTTGTGTTTAGAGCTATTAAATTAGGTTTCAACCCACAAGCTAATCTGGCTCACTCCACTAAAATGCGGGTTTAGTTAATTAAATTTTGGCTCACAAAAAATTAGGTTAATATGATCCAGCTCACATAAGCTACGAGTTAACTAGGTTCGAGCCAGATTACCCACAAGTTAACTCGAATTTCTCATATTTTTTTTTAAAAAAAAACCCCAAATCATTTATCCTAACTCTTCTCATTCTCTATACCTCTCTCATATTTTTCCCTAATTTCATCCTAGCTGCCACCTACCACCGTGAATAGAGGGGAGATCGCTCGACCATCGACCTTCTACAACCACCACTTGAGTCAGCGACAACCTTCCAGCACCACTACGACCACATCGATAAACCACCACGACCACGTCGATAAACCACCGCAACCACCTCGCAGCACCATGGCGAGCACGTCCCAGCACCATTGAAAACGTGTCCCAGCACCACCGCAAGCGTGTCCCAACACCACTGTGAACACCTCGTGAGCCACCATCAAACTAGCACCTTGAAGTCACCATTGAACCAGCTTCTTGAAGGTTGAACCACCATTGAACTAGGCATGCGTGTTGCTTGTAATTTATTGCATTTTTTTAATTATTTTTTGTATTTTTTTTGTTTTATTTATTTATATTTTTTTCTAAATTTTTTACTTTTTTTTAAATTTGGTAGGCCAACCCATTAAATTTATCAACTTTGGTGGGTTGAGCTCAATTGATCATTTTTTGACCTACCACTAAAGTGAGCCAACTCGGTCAGGTTCACTTTTAAAACAATCCTTGGTGAGCCAACTCGATTAGGCTAATTTGACCCATTTTAATAATTCTAGTTGTGTTTAACAAGAGGGTTTGACTCATATCGATACAAAAATAGCTTTACGTATAATGTGTTCGTAGCATATCCGTTTTGAGCCTTCTACTCAGCTAAATCTATGATGGGGGCAAGCAAGAACGATAGAAACACTAGTGATGAAAGATAAACTAGGCAAACTGTTTAGAATTATTGAATTACTTTTCAAACTGTAATAATAATATCATAGTTTTATCTAACTTAGCTGATCATTTATATCAAGTTGTTTTCGGTGCAAAACTTAGTTCATGTTTTGAGTTATGTAGCTCAATAAATCAAAGGTTAAGACCAATCATAAATAATATATTTAAATTTGATTATTTTTTTTTAAATTAATTAACTATACTAACATAATTTAATAACAATTATAGTATTGATAAAATTATTACAAAATAATTTTAAACTAATATATAAATAATCTGTCAATGTAAAATCTCGTAAATTTACACAAAAAGTCTCAAATTCTATCGTCGACATATAAGAAATCAACCAAATTATACGTCCTTCTACTACATGCATGCAACAAAGAAGGTTGGGCTCGGGCCACGAAAATGGCACTGCAATATTTGAACAAAGAAGGTTTTGTTCATGGAAGCATTTCAGCTCCAAAAATTGGAGATCCCTTACGCCTAATTTGGTAAAGAAGCAACAACATGGTATTGTCTTGGCTGATTCAAACGTTTTCTCCAAGCAACAATTTTTGTAAGGGAATTTGCTCCAAATTGCAGCATTATAAGAGGAGATATATGCCCTCAAGCAAGGTAATCTTTCAGTCACAAGTTATTTCAATCAATTGAAGAGTTTGAGGAATAAATTGGATAATTTTCACCCGATCATGCAATGTGTGTGAGCGGTATCTTGTGTTTGTTCTGCTACTACAACCACAAGATTCTATAGAGAACAAGATTATGTAATCAAATTCTTGAAAGGCTCACAGATCAGTTCTCCAATGTAAGATCCCAGATTTTATTGTTAGATCCTCTTCCACCGATCAATAAAGTCTTCTCTCTTCTTGTTCAACAAGAAAAACAATTTCAAAGTGGATATGAAGAACCAAAGGTTCTTGCCAGTACCAATATAAATTCTTCCACTAGTTTCAAGAAACCTGGAAAAGGTAAAGGTAATGGGGGAAAGAATAAAATTTGCACTCACTGTGGCAAGATTGGTCACACTGTTGACATGTGTTATATAAGAAGCATGGCTTCCCTCCAGGATACAAGTCTAGAAGTCTTGTTCAGGCCATTGTGAATCATTTCAACCCTGAAGATCATGAAGATAGTGATGATTTTTATCAGCCAGAGGAAGTATAGAAGTCTCCGGGTCATGTTCTCACTTCAGAACAATATGAAGCTCTTATGGCTTTACTTGACCTGACTAAAGTCCACACTTCTAATCAAATCACTACTCAATGAAAACCCACTACAAGTAAACTATTCAATTTTGAATTGCAGTAAACATTTCAAGTCAACGGATCTTGGACTCAGGAGCAACAGATCATGTTTGTTGCTCATTGAATTTCTATACATCCTACAAATCAATTCGACCTGTTTCAATGAGACTTCCTAATAGAAGTTGTCTTTGCACATTATTCTGGAACTATTCACTTTTCTAATTCATTTCTCTTAACTGTTGTTCTTTTCTTACCCAAGTTTACATTTAACTTGATTTCCATTACCAGACTCACCCATTCACTGAACTGTCAACTCACTTTTTTTTTTTATAGTGTATGCCATATATAGGAAAGGAATTCCTTGAAGATGATTGGATCAGCTGAGACTTGCAATGGACTTTATGTGCTATCATCATCCTGTAAACCATTAGTTTCCAAGTTTTCAATACATACTATCTCTATTCCCAATGTAGATGTTTGGCATTAAAGATTAGGTCTAATTTCCTCTCAGAAGATTCATGTAATTCATAAACAACATCTATATGTTACTAGTCAGTTCAATAAAATGTGGGAAATTTACCCCTTGGCTAAGCAAAAACGGTTGCCATTTTCTATAAGTGACTCTAAATCTTAAAATAACTTTGATTTACTTCACATGGACATATGGGGACCTTTGACAATTGCTTCTATTCATGGCCAAAGGTATTTCCTTACTATGGTTGATGATCACTCTAGGTTTACTTGGGCCATTCTTATGAAAAACAAGTCTGAAACTGTTGTTCATGTTCAGTCCTTTGTGTCCATGGTATACACTCAATTCTCCAACAAAGTCAAAATTATCAAAACTGATAATGGGCCAGAGTTCCTCATGCCCACCTTTCATGCCTCAACAGGAATTCTCCACCAAACATCTTGTGTGGAAACCCCACAGCAGAGTGGAGTGGTGGAGAGAACATCAACAAATGGTTTCTAACACTCCCAAGTTGTTCTAGAATTATGTTGTTTCTCATGTTGTTTACCTTATTAATCGAATTCCTAGCTCATCTCTAAAAATGGTTTCTCCGTACACAGCTTTGTATAGTTCCTTACTTGACTTTTCTAATCTGAGAGTTTTTGGATGCCAGTGTTTCGCATCCACTCTCACCTCACAAAGAAAATTAGATCCTAGAACTAGGAAATGTATCTACTTAGGCACAAAATTTGGAACCAAGGGTTCTGTCCTCCTTGATGGCAAAATAAGGGAGATATTGATGTCAAGAAATGTAGTCTTCAATGAAAAAATCTTTCCTTTCTGCAACAACCTTTCCCCATTTCATGATTCTAAATTAGATCCCTCCATTATTCCCTCCTTAATGTTTCAACCACTTCCTGACCTTGATTTTTCACTAGTGTTAGAGTTTGTCCCTTCCTCATCTATTTCTAATACTGTTGATCAGTCATGTTCTACCCCCTAATCACTTCTTCTAGACACTCTACTCGGGTTAGGAGACCTCCTACATATTTGCAGGATTATCATTGCACCTTGTCTACTGCAGTTGACACTACCAACCACTATTTAGGTTTCCAATCTTCAGGTATACTTTATTCCACTCCATTATCTTTCCTATTATAAACTTACACCTACACACAAAAAGTTCACCCTCACCATCTCCTTAAACACTGAACCTACAACATATAGCCAAGCAGTGCAACATGACTACTGGAGGAAAGCCCTGGAAGTTGAACTTCTGGCTTTAGAGCAGAACAATACTTGGTCACTGATTGAGCTGCCTCCTAGGAAGAAGGCCATAGGGTGCAAGTGGGTTTACAAGATCAAGTACAGGGTAGATGGACCAATAGAGAGGCACAAAGCCCGTTTGGTAGCATTTACACAAATCGAGGGTGTTGACTTCCTGGAAACCTTTTCACCAGTAGCCAAGATCACAACCATTAGACTTTTGGTAGCCATTGCTGTTGTTCAAGATTGACATCTTCAACAACTCGATGTTAATAATGCATTTCTCCATGGAGATTTGCATGAGGAGTTTTACATGAGACTACCTGAAGGAGTTCTCTCTCAACATCCCAACCAAGTTTGCAAGGTGCAGAAGTCCTTTTATGGAGTTAAACAAGCAAGCAGACAGTGGTTTTCCAAGTTGTCTATTGCTTTGATCAACTCTGGATATGTGCAATCCCAGGCTAACCACTCCCTATTCACCAAATGTTCTTCATCCTCCTTCACTGCATTGTTGATTTATGTTGATGATTTCATTCTCACTGGTAATGACATGACTGAAATGTCATATGTAAAGGTAATGCTTGGTTCCTCTTTCAAAATAAAAGATTTGGGCAACCTCAAGTGTTTTTCAGGCTTTGAAATTGCTGGGTCTTGTACTGGGATCTCCATCTGTTAGAAAAAATACACCCTTGAATTGCTTCAGGATACTGGTTTGCTTGGTCGTAGGCTTGTCTTAACCCCTATGGCCAATGACACCAAACTTCAGTTAGAAGACAGATCACCTTTTGATGACATCAGTTGCTACCACAGACTCATTGGCAAGTTGATCTACTTGACTAATACTAGACCTGACATTAGTTGTGCAGTAAATCACCTCAACTAATTCCTGGTCAATCCTATGCAATCTCACTACAAGGTTGCAACCAGAATTCTTCGATATCTAAAGGGATCACCAGGAGCTGGTCTGTTCTTCTATTCCTCCTTTGAACTGCAATTGAAGGGATTTAGTGACTCAGGCTAAGCCTCATGTTAACAAGAAACAAAAGAATCGAATCGAAGAGAAGAATTGAATCGAAGAAAAACTAAAAACTGAGAAAATGAAATTGATTCTTAAAAGTGATCTGATTACAAGCGTAAGTTGTACTTATATACACATTCAGTAACTAACAACTAACAGCTTAAATTAATAGTAACTAACAGCTAACTAACTAACTAACAGTAACTAACTTATAAATAACTGAACTAACTATCTAATAATTATTCTAACAAAAACAGTTACAGTTAAGCATCTGATTGCAAGAGGTATGATGTTGAGCTGGATGGTGGTGGTGAATTTGGATTTGATGTCGCAGAAATATCAGGTGATACCTGTCCAGACATAAGGCAGTCCACAACAGGTTTTTCATCTTCCTTGGTCAATCCCTTATTTCTTGGACGTCAAAGAAGTAGCCCACAGTGTCCAGATCCTCTTCAGAAGCTGAGTATTGGGCCCTTGCTGCAGCTACATGTGAAATCCAATGGTTGCATTACTTGTTTCAGAATCTGCATGTTTCCTTCAAGTCACCTTCTCTCTTATATTGTGACCACAAATCTGCCCTCCATATTGCAGCCAACCCCATTTTTCATGAATGAACAAAACATATAGAATTGAATTGCCATGTAGTTCGGGAAAAGATGCGAAGTGGCTTAATTCATCTCCTTCTTATTCCTTCAGCAGCTCAGATTGCAGATCTTTGTACAAAAGCTCTACCTTTGAATCTCTTTCTCAACCTTTATACCAAGTTGGGAATGCACAACATCCATTCTCCAAGTTGAAAGGCGGGGGGGGGGGGGGGGTGAACACAAAAAATGTATTAATATATTGTAGTTATACCTTTGTACATACAGTAGAGCACTTAACAAATAGAAATTAGTTACTAAGTTAGTTATTTAGACTACACAGGTGGCACTAAGTTAGTTAGGTATTAGTTAGAATTGTACAGTGTATATAAGCTACCATTCTCTGTTATTGACTTATGAGATTCATTTTACAATCAATCGAACACAGAAGCTATGAAGCACTCTTTCTCCTGGAAACTTAGCAGCTATGAAGCACAGACACGAGACACGAGACACGACACGGATACGGACACAGGGACACACTAAATTCAAAAATGATAGGACACGAACACGGCATATATATATATATATATAATTTCAAAATTTAAAAAAAAATATTCATAATTCATTAATATCATTTCTATGTTCTCAAGATTAACAATATTTAATATATGTCATATGTGTTAATATTTGTTACCTTGTAAGCCCCTCCTAAAAAAATATGGAACATTATTTCTATTGATATATTCTAAAAAATCTTTTAAATCAACTTTTCCTAATAGAACTAATCATGTATAAGTACATGTGCATAAAAAAAATAACTAGAGGGAATATTGGTGTGAGGCAAGCTTCGGTGACAGCGAAGTAGACGACTTGATATGAGCAGAGGTAGAAAGAGCTGATGAAAATAGTGGTGTGCAAAAAAATATAATTTAAAAGTCTAATAGTTGCATGTGAAAAGATAAAACTTAAAATACTGGTATGCGAAAATAGTGGCTTAGGACGTCAGTCATGTGATTTGGCTTGAGTGGGTTATGAGCTTACTAATTGAACGTTAGTCATTGAAACTAATTTTTTTTAAAAAATATTAATGGGTCGTGTTCAAGTCGTGTCCAAGCGTGTTCGAAAAGTGTCCGAAAAGTGATTAAGCGTGTCTGAGAAGTGTTCGAGCGTGTCCGAGACGTGTCCAAAATGAAAAAAATAATCTTTTTAATCGGACACATTCGGACATACAAGACACGTGTGTCGTACGGGTGTCTCCATGTATCTGACACGGACACGTGTCCGACACGCGGACACGTCTCATAATCGACGTGTCCGTGCTTCATAGCTTAGCGATGTCCTCTCAAAATTCCTTTTCTTTTTCCCCTTTATATAATAAGCCTACATATACCTCCACACCTCATCTCATATCGATTTCATTAACTAAATATTAAAATTATTTAACCAAATAATTTACTTATCATTAACTATTTAATTACTTAATCAAAATTCCTATGACAAACTTATTAGTTAATTATAGGTATATTATTGAGTAAATAAATTTATATTTAATTATGTGCCAAAAAGAAAATAAATATTTTATTAATAGAAAGTGATATGTATGTGTATAAAAGCATTGGTTTACTCTTTTTTCTTTAAAATAATTTGGAAGTTGGTGATGACATGACTGCAAAGCACAACAAAATAAAAGGGTTTGCTATTTACCGTGTAATGCTTTTGCTCAAGTGCATCCGGAATTCCGGATCCGGACAGACTAAGTGATGCATTCTACATGTGTAGTCCACCTAACCTACCGCTATGTCGCTACTTAGAATGTTCGTTCTGGGCAAAAATGGAGTTTTCCTAAAATAAACCTTATCAACCAAATAAAATAACATAACCCAGCAGAGCTGTATAAGAATTTCAAAAAACTGATTCTATTCTATGATTTATTGAAAAAATCGAACTGGAATAGACATGTATGGCGTGCAAATCAAATATCTGCATTCTTCTGCAGAATAATCACCAAGCCCCCTAACCTAATCAGGAAAAGAGCATGGAAAATTGGGGGCACAACTATATTACAATGTACAAGGGGGTTTAAGTACAATTTCCAACTCAACCTACGAGCAGTCCACAAAAAAGGACCCAATGCTAAATCACAAATTACAATATTTCTAAGATTACTATGAAAAACTAGCACAGCCTCACAAGGGTGGGCTAGCATGATGGCGGTTGAAGTTGCTTAAGCCGCCGTACAACATGTTTCATTGAAGGTCTGGTAGAGAGAGAGTCAACCGTACACACAACAGCTAAGTGTAGGACCTCAACCAAATCATCTGCAGGTCCTGCATCCCATAAGCCAGCTGTGAAGAACTCCTTAGCCCGGCCTTGCCGCAGTAGCATGCATGCCCATGCTACTATGTTGAATCCATTCCCATATGAAGAAAATGAAGGATCCAATGCCTTCTTGTCCGAGAGTAACTCTAGAAGCACCACACCATAGCTATATACATCTGCCTTATCAGAAACACGACAAGTCATGGCATATTCAGGAGCAACATAGCCAAATGTTCCTGCTACACCAGTGGTAGCATGGGTTTCAGAAGTTCCCAGAAGTCTAGCCAATCCAAAGTCAGATAGATAAGCATTAAAATCATCATCCAACAAGATATTACTAGGCTTGACATCACGATGAAGGACACGCGGCACACACTGATCATGCAGGTATGCAAGTGCACGGGCTATGTCCAATGCAATCTTGTGAAGAATTCTCCAATCCACAGCCCTCGTGGACCTCTCCTGGATAAACTTTTCCAGATTACCACCAGGCAAATAGTTGTATATGAGAAACATCTCCATCTCACTAGCGTGATAACCAATCAAAGTGACAAGATTTGGATGACGAAGCCTTCCAAGGGTCTTAATCTCCGCATGGAATTGTTGAACACCTTGAAATCGTCCGACTGCCAGACGTTTTATTGCCACTAAGTTTCCTGGTGATATCTCTGCCTTATAGGTTGCCCCAAACCCCCCATTCCCAATGCAGTTGCTTGCATTGAAATTTCCAGTGGCACGGACAACACCTTCAAATGTCAATGGAACCCCAATATCAGTGAACACTGTAACTTCTTTTCTCGTAGACCCAGTAACCCTGGACCTTGGGTTCCACTTCCGAGTGTAAATGAAAAGGACAATTAGGGCTAGAAGAACAGAAACAATGGCTGATGCAGAAGTTATAGAAGCTATTTCAATAGAATTGAAACCATTCCCACTCTTTTTGCTAGTAGCTTCTGGTGGTGCAGCAGTATAAGAATTAGAATCATCTACCAGCCCTTGTTGCTCTGCTGTTGGCACAGTTAGAGAATATCCATGGCAAGAACGTAAAAATGGATTCCCAACAGCACTGCTGCATTTTATTGAGTTACTATTTGACGGTAAGAATCCAGATAAGTTATTGAATGACACATTAAATGCTGAGAGTGTAGTGACATTTGCCAAACCAGCAGGAATCTGTCCTGAAAGTTTGTTGCTATTGAGCAAAACATCAGTCAGATTTCTCAAGTTCTCAATACCTTTTGGAATTTCACCAGTAAGAGAGTTTAAAGATAGGTCCAAGACTTCTAAAGAGTACAAGTGCTCAAGGATGGTAGGAATGGAGCCATTTAAATTATTGCCAGCCAAAGAGAGAAACTTCAGATCCTTCATCTGGCCAAGGCTTGTGGGAATCTGACCTTGTAAATGGTTCCAACTGAGGTTCAGAGAAACAAGAGACACCAGGTCTCCTAAACCAAGGGGGATTGGTCCTGTAATCTGATTTCCAGATGCATCCAAGAATTTTAACGATCTGCACATTCTGCCAAACTTGGAAGGAATATGACCAGATAACCTGGTATAACTGACATTTAAAAGCAATGCATTTAATCCGTCACATTTCTCAAATAAATTAGCAGGAAAAGGTCCAGTCAGCTTGTTTCCGCCAACAAGAAATCTGTACACAAATCCCCTCCCCAGTCTGTCACGCGCTATTGGCAATGACTGCAAGCTAATAAAGTTGTTTTGACCAAAGTTGTGAAAAACGGAACGGCCAACTTCTCCGAGTGACGACAAAAAGGTTCCTCCAAGAACCTTTGATGCAAAAAAGGATCCATATGGAAGGGCCCTGTTGTCAGTTTCAAACAGATTTCCATTCCAGGAAGGAACTGAGGGACAAGCGTTATCAGAGAATTCAGGAATTGGGCCAGATAAGACATTCCAACTAACATCAAACACAGTCATACAGGGAACAGGAAGTTCTTCAGCAAGCTTGCCAGTGAGGTTGTTCGAGCTTAAATCAAGAAAATTGAGCTTCTTGCAGCGAGCAAGTTGATTAGGAAAATCCCCACTGAAATCATTATGAGCCAAATTGAGCATCTCTAAGTTATCACAAGTGCCCCAACTGCTCGGAAAACTGTCTTCCAGATTTGCCCTTGGCGCCCATAATATTCTCAGCTTTGGAAGGCTTGTAATTTCCTCAGGAATTGAACCTTCAAAATAATTATAGTCATCATTTATAGAAACCAAATGCTCCATCAAATACTCCCTTGCTGTACCATTGACATCCGGAAGCGGATTGAAAAGATTCGACAGAACAAGGACAGACAAATCCGAACAATTCCCAAGCTCATGAGGTACCAAACCGCCAAGATTATTCCTCGAAACATCTAACACCTCAAGCTTCTTAAGCTTACCAAGTTCAGCCGGAATAAGATCTTCCAATATATTCGAATACAGCAAAAGCGTCCGTAACTCACTACAATTCCCCAAACTTCCCGGTATCCCCTGAACTAAGAAATTACCCGCCAAATCCAGATGCTCAAGCTTCCCACAATCCTCCCCTATCTCTGGCGGAATAGTCCCACCAAACAGATTGAAAGACAGATACACCCCTCTCAGCCTACCAACAAAACCTGGAACAGACCCATTAATGCCATTCGAAGCCAAATTCAAAACCTCCAGACTTGAAACACTCGAAAGAGAAACCGGTATCTCCCCAACAATCCTATTAAACCCAAGGTTAAGAACCCTCAGATTCCTCAACCCGCTAAACCGAACTGGAAGATGCCCACTTATCAAGTTTCCCTCCAGATCAAGAACCTCCAACTTGTCCATACCCCAAATTTCATCAGGAATGACACCCTCAAAACCGTTGAACGGAAGGGACAGAACCTTAAGCTCGGTAAGCTCACTGATCAACGGCAAAACCTTCCCCAACAATGCCCCTCTATTACCCTCACAGCTCCTCCTAATTCCAAACCCGTAAAGCGGAAATTCGGCGAAATCAGAACACGGAGAAGGGTTTTTTCGGTTACCTCCGTTGCCGGTAATGTTGATCGCGACAACGCGGGAGCTCGAGTCGCAGAGGACGCCGAACCAGGAACAGTGGCTCGAACCATCGGCGAAGTCCCAGCTCGAGAGAAGCCCTGAAGGGTCCGAGAGTGAGTTTTTGAGCTGGAGGAGCACTGACTTGTCGGAATCGGCCAAAACGACGTCGTTACGAGGCGAGAAGAGAACCCAGAGGAGAGTGAAGAGTTGCAGAACATGCAGAGGGGTCATGGGTTTGTGAAAGAACCTCCATTTGATCACTGAAGTAGAAGAAGAAGAAGAAAACATCTCAGAAACGCTTGAAGGATAGAAGAAGAAAAAAATGAAACCTTTAAACCCTTCTTCCCCTTTCAGTTGCAGACTTGCATTATGCAAAAGAAAAGGGTTTTCAGAAAACCCTAACCCTAATTTTTGCTGCCTGAAATTGAGAGAGAAGGACATAGAGAGAGACAGCAGCAGCAGCAATGATGACAGAGAAGATTCAACTGTGTTCTTTTTCAGAATACGCGTTTTTCTTCAACTAATGTTTTGTAATTGTGAAATAAACGGAATAAATTAAAAAATATTAAAATAAATAAGAAAAAATATACTTAATTTAGATATATGATATTTTGAATAATTTAGATGAATTTAATTAAGTTATAATTAGTAAAATTTATAATAAAATTTATTCAAAATTATTTTTTAGTTTTTGTTGATTAATTCTTCTCATATTATAATAATTAGACTATATAACTCTTTTCAATAAATATTTTTTATATGATCTTTTAAAAAATAATTAGTTTATATAATTTTAATTTTTGATTCTCTAGTTTTTTTAATGTTACTTTTTATGCTTTTATTTGTTTATTTTTATTTATATTTTTATGTGTTTATTCATTTTGAATATTTTATCAACTTATTATTAAGATTATTAAGTTAGTTCCTGATGTCAAATTACTGCTAACAAAATAATCTTAAATAAATAAATATTACAATGATAAATAAATAAAAAACTTACTAAAAATTAAAATAGTCAATAACAATAAAATCAAATGATACTTAATGTATTTAAATATCTTATTATTTTATAACATATACATTTAGTTTATACAATATAAGTAGAATAAATAAAATAACACATTAATTAAATCAATTAATTGACATATGACTTCTTAGATTTTTTATTATTATTTTCTTTCATAAATTTAATCTATTTTAATATGACACAGAATTATAGTTTACTCATTACATATGCTCCATCAATGTAATCGTTGAGGTTAATTTCTTCTATTATTTGTTCATAAAATTATCTCAACTCCTACAAATAATTTTACTCAAAATATCAATGAAACATCAATGTTATATAATACAAGTTTTCAATTGTATTTAAATAATATTACTAAACAAACTTTATTATAAATATAAACTTTTTAATTGATTGCATCATCTTTTTGTAAAGTTTTTATTTCATATATTAATATATTTTCATTTAAAGTTTTCAATGTTTGGAAATATAAATATAAAATATTTAAATATTATATATTATATATATGAATGAAAAAATTAAAAAAAAACTTAATAATTTCTTAGTTTTCTCATAATAAATTATACTTAATTAATTCTACTATATTTTCATGCAAAATTTTTACTTTTATGTGATGTATATATTGAAGTATTCTAAATAATATAGAATAAATATATAAATAAATATAGTAATTTGAAAATATATTAATTAATTTATGGTGACAGACAATGCATATATAACAAA
Organism: Ormosia emarginata; assembly: GCA_029884605.1. Lineage (NCBI taxonomy): Eukaryota > Viridiplantae > Streptophyta > Magnoliopsida > Fabales > Fabaceae > Ormosia > Ormosia emarginata. The sequence goes on along the minus strand of JAQQTP010000056.1, from coordinate 2,417,419 downwards.
TATGAAATCAAACACCTATGAAAATTTTGAAATTTTAAGATCAATTTTCAATGAAAACAATTAATAATGTGGTCAACTAAAGATAGATGAAAATTTTTACAATTTTTTTGAATATGAATCAATATGCAAAGGTATATATGTCAACGTAGTTAATATGTGATTATAAATTTCTATATTTCTATATTTGTATGTATAGACAATAAATTTAATTTAGACCTAACAACACATGTAAATATTTCTTTTAAATTATAACATGAGATGTCATACATGACGATTATTGAGATAATATATTTATCATATAACAAATTTTTAAACATGTTATTTCATTTTTTTATTTAATTAAATATATTTTTCTTTGTGTTTTTGAATATATTTTGTTTTTTTGAGATTTTTGATTTATTATTTTTATTTATTTATTATAATTTTTTTTATACATATGACAATAGTCATATCAGTTTACACATAAAAAAATACCACATCAGATGACACGCAACAAAAATTTAGTTATTCTACTTGTTATATGTTAACAAATCAAAATATTAACTTATTGACTTAGAAGACACATAATAACTTTTTAGGTCATACATCTTTTTTTCTATATTATATTGATTCTTTTTTCCATCCGTGTGTTTTTTCTTTTTTAATATTAGGAAAAAAAATAATTTGTATTTATGGCACCGATTAATGAAACGGGAAAAAAAGCAAGTATTAAATAAAAGAGATTGTTATACTCCACACCCCCACTTTGAGGTTAACAATTTGGGCAATTCTACTTTACCTATTATTTTTTGCATTCATCATGCATTTGATTAGTTGTTAATTATTTTTAATAAAATTTTAAATATTTATTATAAAATTTGTAACATTATCTTAAATCAGTTAGTCTTAATCATAGTTATAAAAGTTCAGTAACTCTCGTAAGAGTAAGAGTTACCTGTTAACTTTGATAACTTTTTAAAGTTAGTTAAGTTATTTTGCTATAACACTGAAGGTAAAAAATAACTGTTAATAACCTAGAAAGTAGCATAAACTTCTTAAGTAATGGAAATAAATAAGAAAAATTCATTTCTAGGTCACAATTAAATAGAAAGTGATGTAGTTAATTTTAGAGAATTAACTGAGTTAGTTTAATATTTTTAATAACACTAAGTGAGTGTTTAAAGACCAAATTACTTAGTCAAATATCTTGAAAAATTATGAGAATTTATGAAGATATCAAGTAAAGAATGAAGAATTTTATAGTAATGAGAACATGTTAAGGTAGATATATGTAAGCTTATCTCCTTAGGTTTAATGTAACTTAAAGAAGAATAATAAAACTTAAGTGACAATTTTAGGTGTATAAACCATGAAGTAATAATGAGAATAGGATTGACATGAATCCTAGGATTTTTCATAACACCTATGAAAGTTAGGAAACTTGGATTGGTAAGATTAAATTATTCGTAAGAGATATAAAGTTTTCAACTAAATATCTAGTTCATTTGTATCCCTCCACCATTCTTATCTCTCTTTTCTTTGACTTTTCCACTCATTTCTCTCATCTCTCATGATTGAACCAGTAGAAAGGAAGAAAAAATGAAAAGAAAAGAAAGAAGGAAAAGAAGAAGGAAGAGGAGGAAGAACCAAGGGAGAGTAAGAAGACCAAGTTCAAGCATCAGCCTTAGAGACTTGAGGTAGGGGGTTGTCCATGTTCTATCTTTTTCTATTTTCTACATCTTGTTGATGGTGCATATTGCATATTTAACATGGTAGAAAATGAATTTTGTGAGGTTTTACTATGGTTGAGATGGTGAATTTGATTAGAAGTTAAGAAAATGATATGTAATAAGTTAAGACATGCATACTAGTGGTTTAAAGCATGTAAGCATCCATAAAACTCCATGATTTTGTATTGAAGGAAAATGGGTTTTGGGATGAGAGTTTTAACATACATGTTATTGTTTCTTTATATTGGTGATTTGATAATATGTATGAGAGTTTTAGTATGCATGGAGATCATGTATGAGGTTGAAAATCATCTAAGACTTGTGTTTAGGGGTTAAGAATTGGTTAGAAACTCACTGGAATAGGGCATCCGAGTCTGATGCTAGGCACTTAAGAACCTAGAAGTGGGGCGTTTAATCATCCATGACTAGAGAGGTTCAGCGTGTTGGGCGCCTAAGCGCCCAAAGAGTGAGTGCATAAGCGAGCCAGACTAGAGAGTTTTGGAGCTAAGCGATTGAGCGCTCAGAAACTGGATGTATAAGCGCCCAATATGATAAATGAACCTGAGAGGGTTTGCTGTCATGGAGCGCCTAAGTGTTGAAGAGATAAGTGCCTAAGCACCTAATGGCAGAGTGTGCCATGTAATATCCCGAAAATTAATAATTTTAGAATAAATGATCATTTTACAATATTTGGGATTTTCTAGAATTTTTCTGGATTTTTCTGAGAACGCAGAATATTTTAATATATTTCTCGTTTTGCGTGCGCACTGAGCTGAGAATTGCTGAGGTCAGTGTAATGCTCCGGAAACTAATTATTTCGCCGCCAATAGTCATTTCTTAATATTTGTGATTTATGTGAATTTTTCTGGAATTTTTCGGAAACGACGAATATTTTAATATATTCCTCGTTTTGCGTGAAACTCGAGCAGTCGTGAAAACGATCAGTAGTGCTTCAAAAATTGGAAAATTATATGAAGAATAGTCGTTTTATAATATTTGCAATTTTTGGGAATTTTCTGGAACCGTCGAATATTTTAATATATTCCTCGTTTTGCGTGTGCGCTAAGCAGAACCAGAGAAACGCGATGTTTTCTCTGAGAACCTTGGACTATGGACATGTCGACGGGGGATCTTACTAAACCCGAGACTTGACACAGTTTACGAGGTTTCATAATTTCCGAGAAATTCTAACAGATAAAAATAAATCAATACAAATGAAAAATTCATCTGTCAGATTAATTAAATACTGACTTCTGTCAACTGTAACTATTATCCATTGGATAATAGTGTGTAATAAAAATTCTATCACATTATCCTAATGTATTCTACTTTATGTCAAATCTATCTACTTTAATTCAAATTTATTGGTTAAATAATCAAAGCTTCCTTAAGAAGTTTTGACCCAAACATTGACCCATGTGCTTTGGCTTCTCTTGGAAGCCAATTTCCCTCTCTCTTCTCTCTCTCTTTGCACGGCTGATTGCAGCCCCAAAGCAAGGAAAATTTGCTTTTCCTTATTTCATTTTATCACACAAAATTCATTAATTTCCAAAACCCTTTCTCTCTCATCATTTCTTCTTCTTCCTTCTTCAACATTTTCTCCTCCTTCTCTCTACCAAGCTCCACGGCCAGCCCTCTCCCCAACCACTCATCCATCACAAAAATTTAAACTAAATACATTTTCTCAATCCTCTCAACATTCTAAACACTTTTTCTTCTTGGAGTTTCTTGAAAATCCTCCATTTTCATCATCTTCTTCAAGCTCCAACTTTGAGCATTTTGGGTAAGTTTCAAGACCACTCTCCCTCTCCTTCTATTTTCGTGATTATGGTCTCTTTAATGACCATCCATGGTTCATTTTTCAAGCCTTGATGTTGTTTTAACAAAGTTGAATTTTTAGGGTTTTTGGAGAGGTGCAATCCGAAAATTCAAGGAGCTTCCTTGGTGTTCTTCTTGTTTCCTACACATTGGTAAGAGGAGACTACTCACTTCAACCACTAATGGTGGTGAGAAGACTTTGTGTGTGTGTTGATGGAGAAATCCATCCTTGTATGCTCTTTGTATGCTTGCTTGAATTACAAATTTTGTATGATTTAGTATTCTTGAATTTGATTGATACTTGATTATGCTCTTGAATATGTTTGATATATAAAATGTGCTTGATCATGTTGGGGTTGCTAAATGGAAAAATTTGGAGTTTCCTACCTCAACATGGTGCCACGGTTTTGGCATGGAATCTTGGGCACTTGGATTGATTTTAATGAACTAAAAACCTAAGTGAACTAATGACAAGAATTTAATACCTAAAAGAGAAGGAAAGAATGGATTTGAAGACTTGAAATGGAAGAAGGTGATGTGGGATTCACTATTGGGAGGCTCACGGTTTTAGGCTAGGAAGTGTAGGTAAATTGTGATTTAATTATGACTAGGGTAAGACTTAAGTTGATCAATGGATGGATGGAATTAAATGGAAGAAAATTTTGGAATGGAAACCATCATGAGGGCTACGGTTTTGGGGTCAAGAAATTAGGACTTTAGGTGAGCTAATTTAATAAGTAAACACCTTAAATGAATTAAAGGAATAACATGCAAGATGTTGGCTTAAAAGGATTTGAAATTGGAACTATTGTGAGGCCACGGCCTCTAAGGTATTTTTGAGTGTAAGTATGTGATTTTGGTAAATTGGAAGCATAATGAATTAGGTAATTAAGAACCTATGTAATGGAATGGGAAATTGATAAGTTAGAAGAATTCGATAAAATCAAGACTTCATAAATCTTCAAGGACTAAGATTGAAAGCATCATGAGATTTAAGGTAATTCTAATTGAGTGAAGAACATGAGAGTGCGAGGCCCTAAAACCTAAATAAATTGCAAGTTATGGGAAATTGAATTGCCTTGGAATGTTAAATTAATTTTATAAATTGATTTTGAACATGAACCTTGAAATAGGGAACAAATTTTAAGTTAGGGTTCATAATGAACCTAATGACGCATCAATTGACTTGATCCTTGTATTATGATGTTATGGGTCCATGTGAGTGGCCATTTGTATATTGATGCTTATATTGGCCTAATGTGGCATATTATGGAATCGTATGAGATTGTGGATCATACATGTTCATGCATAGTGTCTTATGCATTGTGATTGTCCTTGTGGACTGTTGTAAGGCCAAGTTGCCTAGGAGATTGAACACACCTTAGTGCGGGTGCGAATAGACAAGTGTGGGTCGTGTTATGACCTCGGGGGCGTCGGGGTGCGGGTCCCTCACATGGACGGATTTAGAGCTCCTCCGTGCCGTGGGGCAAACCGATGCAAACACACCGACGATCCGGACTTGACACCGTCCTATATCGTGATCTAGTGTAGAATGTCCGTACAATGCCATGATTTGCGCATGAGAAAATTTATTGATAGCACGGCCTCGGCAGAGGAGTTACGTACATATGTCTCCTGATCTTTCTCTCCGCTTGATTGAGTCTAGCTCCATGGAGTAGGAATTAGGAAAGCATGCATTATACATCATTCATTCCTGGTCTTATAAACTGTTGAACATGAATACCTGTAAATGATTATCTGATTGTGGTGCTGATTTCTGGAAATACTATTGTGATCTGCCTGTTATTGCTTATTGTTGTTCTACCTTTACTATAAGTATCACTGTGATTATTGACTCTGATCATTGCTTAGAATTGAATTACTTTTATTATAAATTCCTTTGTTGTTATTGATGAATATATAATCTGTATTGTTTGGCGGGCGCTTTGCTGCCGGTCTTTGTTTTCTTACTGCCAATAATGGTAATGAAGGATGGGTGTCTCACCTCTTTCCTATATCCTTGTATGTCTGTTTTATACTTATATTGAAAAAAGATCGTGAGGAAGATAAAGAGGGACCACACCTTGGTTGATTGGATTGGGCGTTTGGACAAGGTTTCTTCGGCTACGTACGAGTGTAGTTGCGTGGAGGCATTGATGCCTGACTTGTTGACTGGGACTCCGAGCGTCGTATGTGTACACGGGGTTGCGGCTTTGTCTGCTAATAGTACCTATCCCTGGGTCAATACTCTTCCCCCTTTTTGTGTTTTATTCCCGCTGTATTTTATTGGACTCGGTAATTACTATATTCTACGTCATCAGTAATTTGTGTAAATTGATTATATATATATACATAAGAGATATGATTTTATTTCAGTGGTTGTATCATGGCTTGAATATATTTATATTTCATTCGAGGCTCATATTTTCTACCTATGTAATTTGTCAAAAAAAAAATATAGGCTCTTGAGAATTTAAATTACTGTTATCATGACTGTGACACACTTGGATTTAGTAACCATAGTGTAATGACGATTATGCTCCGGTTGCTACATCAAGGGGGTGTTACATTAGGTGGTATCAGAGCAGTTCATCCTGTTGAGCCGGGGTATGGACTTGCTATGTTTAGGCATAGTAGAATTTGGTCTGTTGTGCACTTCCTTGTCTCTTGTTTGAGATGATGGGAAAGGAATGCATGGCTTGCTGTAGGTTGAATGTTGATAGCTACTGTTATACAGTTGTATGATATTGAGGACTGGCCTACTCAATATGTAATATTCTGTGTGTACAGGAAACTACGACTTCACCTAGGCGTACTGTGTTAGGGAAATAGGATTTCTTCTGTGAGGAGATCAAAAGGTTTTGGAAAAACCGATCTTCTGGAGAAAGAAATAGTTGGTGTAAACTAGATTCGAGAAGCAGTTTGGGAGTTGACGGCTTACGAGGGATTACGCTGTGGAAGCAGAATGAAGAAGTTCGAGCTGGAGATTGTTAGGTTGTATGGAATTGAACTGGTCTTGCTTGAATTGTATGAATTGTGTGACTCTTTGTATTCGATTTTCATAGGGAGATAACATTGTTTGAAGTAATTTTTTTTGTTTGTTGTAATTATATCCGTCTTCAGAGAGATTCAATGGCTCGCAGTAGACATGCAAGGGTGGTGGCTCGTGACAGACGTATACATGTGAGCGCGGGACAAGACAATAGGAGTATGGTCGCGACTGCAGAAGAAAGGCAAATGGTAGCTGAGATAACAACTTACCAGGATCAGAGGGTCACGCAACAACGAGAGTTGGAAGTTGAGGTTCAGAATCTGTTGGAGGAAAGTCAACTTCGGGGCAAACGTGGACTACCTAGATTCCAAAGGAGGAATAATAGAAAAGTTAACCAGTTTAAGCAAAAACCATGCGCACGGGTATCAGGGAAACAACGACAACAACCAATTCCTGGACAAAGTACTAGTGGCGGTGTATCTAGTCAGATCCCGACATCTTCGCCAAGATATATGAAATGCGGAAAGGAACACTTCACGAGGGAGTGTAAGATCAAAGGGATAATCTGTTTTAAATGTGGAAAGCCTGGACACGTCTCTCGCAACTGCAATCAAGCAAAGGCAAATTCTTCACCAATCTTTGTAAAATTTGTAGAACCACAAGCAGAAGCCAGAACTTATACCCTGAGAGGTGCTGAGACTTCAAAATTCGGAGATCTAAACCGTGGAAGTTATGCCTCAAATGATGATCCTGTAATCGTGTTGTATAATTCTGGGGGTAACCCTTCCTTTTACAGTTTGTGACTGTATGGATCATTTGGATTCATCTGTATCTTTCTTATCTTTGACGTAGTTGTTTCCATTTCTGTTACTAAGACTTATCGTTGACGCTTAAGTTTGTTTAATCTATCCTATTTCTGCTAAAGATTGAACCTTTTGTTGATCTATCTTGCTTACCAAGAATCATACCTATTAGATTTCATGATTTCAGAGATTGATCAGTTATTTTCTGGTCATTATCTGCTAGAGCGTTCCGATAAGAACCTTAGTGATTTTCGAAACTAAGGCTTTGAGTTCATAACAGCCAACAACGTTGAAGCGTTGTGGGGGAAAGGAAATCCAAGGATACGTGTTACCTTTTGTAGAGGACAAAAGAAAAGGGAATATCACTGTCACCATTGTAGTCAATAAGTTTTTCGTGATAAACTACGGTGTTGTCAGTTAAGGAGAAGAATGGAACATTTCAGTGAGGTTAGCACCATCGTCAAACGAACGAGACCATGATCAAGGGTGAACATCCTCGGAGAAAGATGTACGTCCTGGTCATCATTAAATCCGCGGGAGATTGAGAATGTCCCCGAAATGATTTCGAAATGCGCTATGGGCATTATGGGTGTCTCGTGATACCGTTCGGAATAACAAATCCTCTTGTCGTATTCATGAGTGACATGAATTGTATCTTTTGTCCTTACCTAGAATAGAATTGTCATTGTCATTAATGATGACATTCTGATCTATTCTCGAAAATATAGAGATACACGTTGGACATCTCGGCATAGTTTTCCTGGCTTTAAAGGAGAGAGAGTAAATGCCAAAGTATCAGAGTACGAATTCTTAATTGAGAAGGTTCAGTTTTGGATCATGAAATTCCAAACGGAGGGATTGTTGTGGATTCCCAAGAGATTGAAGTAGTTCTTCAAAAAGGAAAGATCGGAGACCGTAAAAGAGACACATAGCTGGTGGAATTAGTTAGTTTTATTGAAGAAGACACATAGATTGAAGGAGTATGAATGGATCCTCCAAGATAGCCGGATATTTTGCTCAGTTTACAGGAAGAAAATCAAAACTTCTATGGACTAACGCATGTGGAGAAAGATTTTAAAAGTCGAGGAGACATTCGGATACTTGTCAGATTTGGTTCTACCTAATCCCAGGGAACTGTTTGGAGAGTTTTATGCTTCACATTAAAATCCAGGATATGTGTTCATGCATGGTTGGGAAAGTTATGACTTACACCTCAAGGTAGTTGAGGACGCATTGAGAATTGCCCAACTCACGGTTTGGTGCTAGCCGTAGTTAAAAATTACTCTGAGAATATGGAGACACTTGCTACGATCAACGCTTTTAGCAATCACAAGGACCTGAATTATCCATTCAATAAAAAAAAGGGGGGGTTGAATATGAGATAGGAGAGGTGATTAGAGTTTTTGAAGAAGTATAACGTCTAGTTTCAGTGTCGTCCTGTCTGGGTCACTAATAAACCCATTCCAAAATTTTTTGGACTATATCAAATTTCGTTTCAGGTTTGGTTCAATAACCTGTCAACAGATTCTGTCATCCTTTCTTTCTAAATCTCTATGATATCTTCCATATGTCACGATCGCGAAAGTATGTCACCGATCCAGCCACGTCATCAAACTAAACCCTGTGCAATTCAGAGAGTCTCGATTTATGAGAAACTTCTCGTGAAGATTGAGAATAGAAGAATAAAGCAACGCAAAGATATAGAGATAGCGTTGGTAAGGGTAATCTAAATTGATGTAACTAGAGACACAATCTGAGGGTAAGAAAATAAGATGAAGAAACACGTTAATGTTTGATCTAAGGGATGAAAATTTCGAGGACGAAATTTCTATTTGAAGGGAAGTGTTGTAACATCCCGAAAATTAATAATTTCAGAATAAATGATCATTTCACAATATTTGGGATTTTTTAGAATTTTTCTGGATTTTTATATTTTTCGTTTTACGAGAACGCTTGGAAACTAATTATTTCGAATATTTTAATATATTTTTCTAAACGTTTTATTTTAATATATTTCGTTTTGCGTGAAACTGCGTGAGTCGTGAAAACGATCGTAGTGCTTCAAAAATTGGAAAATTATATGACGAATAGTCATTTTATAATATTTGCAATTTTTGAATTTTCTCTGTCGAATATTTTAATATATTCCTCGTTTTGCGTTTGTGCGCTGTGTTTTCTCTCGAGAACCTTGGACTATGGACATGTCGACGGGGATCTTACTAAAACTAATTATTTAACGCAATACGCCAATAGTCATTTCCTAATATTTGTGATTTATGTGAATTTTTTATCCTAATGTATTCTACTTTATGTCAAATCTAATTTTTTGGTTAAATAATCAAAGCTTCCTTAAGAAGCTTTGACCCAAACATTGACCCAAACTTCTCTTGACGAATATTTTAATATATTTCATCTATGGACTTTGGAGAAAGATTTTAAAAGTCGAGGAGACATTCGAAACCTAATCCCGAGCGGAGAGTCGTGAAAATGACTTACACCTCAAGGTAGTTGAGGACGCATTGAGTGCTTCAAAAAAAATTGGAAAATTATATGACGAATAGTCATTTTATAATATTTGTAATTTTTGGGAATTTTCTCGGGTCAAATAAACCCATTCCAAAATTTTTTGGACTATATCAAATTTCGTCGAATATTTTAATATATTCTTCCATATGTTTATGTCACCGTAAACCCTGCAATTCGGAGAGTCCGATTTATGAGAAACTTCTCGTGAAGATTGAGAATAGAAGAAAAAGCGCAAAGATATGTTGATTTTCTGAGGGTAAGAAAATAAGATCGAGAACCTTTGACTATGGACAAATGTCGATTTGGGGATCTTTTTCCGACTAAATTTTAATATATTTTTCCGAGACTTGACACGCTCTGGAAACTAATTATTTCGCCGCCACATTTCCTAATATTTGAGGTTTCATAATTTTTCCGAGAAATTTTAATATATTTCTAACGAAAACGATAAAAAAATAAATCAATAGTCATTTTATAATATTTGTAAAAATTTTCATCGAATATTTTAATATATTTCTCGTCAAATTAATTAAATACTATGATTCGACGGGGATCTTACTCCCGAGACTTGACACAGTTCGAGGTTTCATAATTTCCGAGAAATTATCCATTGGATAATAGTGTCCATTGTAATAAAAAAAATTCTATCACATTATCCTAATGTATTCTACTTTATGTCAAATCTATCTACTTTAATTCAAATTTATTGGTTAAATAATCAAAGCTTCCTTAAGAAGCTTTGACCCAAACATTGACCCATGTGCTTTGGCTTCTCTTGGAAGCCAATTTCCTCTCTCTCTCTCTCTCTTTGCACGGCTGATTGCAGCCCCAAAGCAAGGAAAATTTGCTTTTCCTTATTTCATTTTATCACACAAAATTCATTAATTTCCAAAACCCTTTCTCTCTCATCATTTCTTCTTCTTCCTTCTTCAACATTTTCTCCTCCTTCTCTCTACCAAGCTCCACGGCCAGCCCTCTCCCCAACCACTCATCCATCACAAAAATTTAAACTAAATACATTTTCTCAATCCTCTCAACATTCTAAACACTTTTTCTTCTTGGAGTTTCTTGAAAATCCTCCATTTTCATCATCTTCTTCAAGCTCCAACTTTGAGCATTTTGGGTAAGTTTCAAGACCACTCTCCCTCTCCTTCTATTTTCGTGATTATGGTCTCTTTAATGAGCATCCATGGTTCATTTTTCAAGCCTTGATGTTGTTTTAACAAAGTTGAATTTTTAGGGTTTTTGGAGAGGTGCAATCCAAAAATTCAAGGAGCTTCCTTGGTGTTCTTCTTGTTTCCTACACATTGGTAAGAGGGAGACTACTCACTTCAACCACTAATGGTGGTGAGAAGACTTTTTGTGTGTGTTGATGGAGAAATCCATCCTTGTATGCTCTTTGTATGCTTGCTTGAATTACAAATTTTGTATGATTTAGTATTCTTGAATTTGATTGATACTTGATTATGCTCTTGAATATGTTTGATATATAAAATGTGCTTGATCATGTTGGGGTTGCTAAATGGAAAAATTTGGAGTTTCCTACCTCAACATGGTGCCACGGTTTTGGCATGGAATCTTGGGCACTTGGATTGATTTTAATGAACTAAAAACCTAAGTGAACTAATGACAAGAATTTAATACCTAAAAGAGAAGGAAAGAATGGATTTGAAGACTTGAAATGGAAGAAGGTGATGTGGGATTCACTATTGGGAGGCTCACGGTTTTAGGCTAGGAAGTGTAGGTAAATTGTGATTTAATTATGACTAGGGTAAGACTTAAGTTGATCAATGGATGGATGGAATTAAATGGAAGAAAATTTTGGAATGGAAACCATCATGAGGGCTACGGTTTTGGGGTCAAGAAATTAGGACTTTAGGTGAGCTAATTTAATAAGTAATCACCTTAAATGAATTAAAGGAATAACATGCAAGATGTTGGCTTAAAAGGATTTGAAATTGGAACTATTGTGAGGCCACGGCCTCTAAGGTATTTTTGAGTGTAAGTATGTGATTTTGGTAAATTGGAAGCATAATGAATTAGGTAATTAAGAACCTATGTAATGGAATGGGAAATTGATAAGTTAGAAGAATTCGATAAAATCAAGACTTCATAAATCTTCAAGGACTAAGATTGAAAGCATCATGAGATTTAAGGTAATTCTAATTGAGTGAAGAACATGAGAGTGCGAGGTCCTAAAACCTAAATAAATTGCAAGTTATGGGAAATTGAATTGCCTTGGAATGTTAAATTAATTTTATAAATTGATTTTGAACATGAACCTTGAAATAGGGAACAAATTTTAAGTTAAGGTTCATAATGAACCTAATGACGCATCAATTGACTTGATCCTTGTATTATAATGTTATGGGTCCATGTGAGTGACCATTTGTATATTGATGCTTATATTGGCCTAATGTGGCATATTATGGAATCGTATGAGATTGTGGATCATACATGTTCATGCATAGTGTCTTATGCATTGTGATTGTCCTTGTGGACTGTTGTAAGGCCAAGTTGCCTAGGAGATTGAACACACCTTAGTGCGGGTGCGAATAGACAAGTGTGGGTCATGTTATGACCTCGGGGGCGTCGGGGTGCGGGTCCCTCACATGGACAGTTTAGAGCTCCTCTGTGCCGTGGGGCAAACCGATGCAAACACACCGACGATCCGGACTTGACACTGTCCTATATCGTGATCTAGTGTAGAATGTCTGTACAATGCCATGATTTGCGCATGAGAAAATTTATTGATAGCACTGGCCTCGGCAGCCGAGTTACAGACATGTCTCCTGATCTTTCTCTCCGCTTGATTGAGTCTAGCTCCATGGAGTAGGAATTAGGAAAGCATGCATTATACATCATTCATTCCTGGTCTTATAAACTGTTGAACATGAATACCTGTAAATGATTATCTGATTGTGGTGCTGATTTCTGGAAATACTATTGTGATCTGCCTGTTATTGCTTATTGTTGTTCTACCTTTACTATAAGTATCACTGTGATTATTGACTCTGATCATTGCTTAGAATTGAATTACTTTTATTATAAATTCCTTTGTTGTTATTGATGAATATATAATCTGTATTGCTTGGTGGGCGCTTTGCGCCGTGCTATTTTCTTACTGCTAATAATGGTAATGAAGGATGGGTGTCTCACCTCTTTCCTATATCCTTGTATGTCTGTTTTATACTTATATTGAAAAAGATCGTGAGGAAGATAAAGAGGGACCACACCTTGGTTGATTGGATTGGGCGTTTGGACAAGGTTTCTTCGGCTACGTACGAGTGTAGTTGCGTGGAGGCATTGATGCCTGACTTGTTGACTGGGACTCCGAGTGACGTATGTGTACACGGGGTTGCGGCTTTGTCTGCTAGTAGTACCTATCCCTGGGTCACTACTCTTCTCCCTTTTTGTGTTTTATTCCCGCTGTATTTTATTGGACTCGGTAATTACTATATTCTACGTCATCAGCAATTTGTGTAAATTGATTATATATATATACATAAGAGATATGATTTTATTTCAGTGGTTGTATCATGGCTTAAATATATTTATATTTCATTCGAGGCTCATATTTTCTACCTATGTAATTTGTCAAAAAAAAAATATAGGCTCTTGAGAATTTAAATTACTGTTATCATGACTGTGACACACTTGGATTTAGTAACCATAGTGTAATGACGATTATGCTCCGGTTGCTACATCAAGGGGGTGTTACATGCCAGGTGTTTTCTTTTGAGAAAATGGAATTTATTTGCTTGTTAGGATCTTTTATGCATGTTTTTTAGTGTGAGTTAAGACACTAATAGTAATATTTCATGAAAGAAATACCCACCTAGCACATATGTAAAAGAATAGGCCTTTGTACATCCAGTGGTAGTGGATTGACATAGGTAAGTTGCTAATCATTGAAGAGCAATGATGTTGCACATGATATCACTTGTGATGTGATGATGTGGTGTACTAGAGGTAAGTATACTGAGTTTGTTTGACAATAGTAATCGTCATAGTGCATGAATTGTTCTTTTATGTGATGAAGTTGAGCTGAAATTGCATGTTTGTGAAGAATGACTCCATTACTAGTTAAAGTTGAGTCACAACACAATCTATTATAAAACAAATGAGTGAGAAAAACACTTTCCCAATGATGGATTTGTGAGATAAGGGAGTGAGAAAAGCACCTTGTCATAGTAGAGAAATGAGAAAACTATCTACCAAGGGCAATAAGAGTGAGTAAGACTCTTTGCCATGCAAAGAAGTGAGAAAAACCATTTGATAAGGCATAATGACATCTTACAATTGTATGGGTAGTTGTTTATCATTATTAGTTATGTTTAAGGATTATGGATTGTTTGGTGAATGTTACATAGAGAGAATATGTTAACGTTCCAGTGGTGTTGAGTAGTGACTCAATTATCTGTTGCAATCATAATCTATAGTTTATCAATTTATTCATAGTGTTTGGTTAATTATATGATAATTAAACCTTAATTATGAATAATTAAACTATCTGGGAAGAGAAAGAAATTGTTTTTGACTTTTGTCACTTTTCTAGATGTTATTAATTGATTTGATTTTCCCTAAAGTACATGGAGTTATCATGATGCCATATATGTGTATATATTATTGAGAATTGTAAATTCTCACCCCGTTTATTGTTTTCGTGATAAATTTAGGTCGAAACTCTTCCAATGGAAAAAAGAAGAAGCGAATAGAATAGATAATTTTTATTTGCTTTTAGAACAAAGCTTGTATTTTAATTATATTAGCTTTGGAATTGTTTAAAGTTTTATGTATTACACTATGCCCTTTGGAGGCTAATGTTGTATATATATATATATATATATATATATATATGAAGTGTATCAAGTGAGAGGAGTGAATCTTGACCATTGAATCTTACATGAATGGTCAAGATTAGAACATAAATATATGTGATTTTTTTAAGTGGTCACATGACTTTTAAGTAACTTTTAATCTTGACCATTTATGTATGGTTATATGGTCAAGATTCACTTTTCTCACCCTCTCACAATAATCACTCCTCTCACTAGATATGTCTCATATATATATATATATATATGGAGTGTATCTGGTAAAATGAGTGTTTATTATAAGAGGTGAGAGGAGTGACTCTTGACAATTAGATCTTACATGAATAGTCAAGATTATAACATAAATGCATGTGACATTTTTAAGTTGTCACATGACCTTTTAGTAACTTTTAATCTTGACCATCTATTTGTATGATCAAGATTTACTTCTCTCACCCCCTTATAATAAAAACTTTTCTCACTAGATATCACACACACACACAAATTTTATTATATTCTCTTTCTTCTTCGGAGGATGATTTTTTTTATTGTACTCTCTTACATATGTTTCTAATTTGATTCTCATGTGTCATTTCTTCTACATTAATTCATCTTTTAGATTTATGCTCTCTATTTACTTTCACTTTCCATATTTCTTTTCCACATCATTTACAAATTAAATTTGTTCAATCAATTTTTGAATTTGCTTAATCAATTCCCTATTTATTAGCTTAATTAAATCTCAAATTTACATAAATAAGATTTAGTAGATATAGATTATAGCAATTTTTAGATATTTAATAGCAATTACATCAAATTTTAAACTGCAAAATAATTAACAATATTGTGCGTTGTAATACTGTCATACAACATTTTTTATTATACACTTTGGTGAAGCATGTTGAGAAAAGAAAATAAAGAGATTTTATTTTATTTTTTAAATTATATAAAATGTGTCAATTGTTTTGATAATGTTCAAGTTAATCTAAAGAACTATCATTATTTCTTTTATTCCTTTTTTTTTTTAGAAATACCACCAATTACATATATATTATGTTAAAAACTAAGTTTGTGCCTATCAAAATTTTTAATGAAGTATAATTTAAAGATATTAAAATTTATTAAAAAAAATTATGCAATACATAGGCTACTTACTAGTTTTATTTCAAATACAAATATGTCTAATTTAATGAGAGAAAAAGTAAAAAATGTAAGTAAATTATGGAGATTGTTAAGCTTTTTATGAAGATGCATATGTTAACATTCTTCTTAAATAAAAAAAAGTAAAATATTTAACATATTGTGAATTAAAAAAAGCATTAATTTGTTTTGAAAGTTATATTTACGTATAGTACTTAAGATAAATTGTTAAATATTTTATTATCTTGAGAAATTAATTTTTATTTATCAAGTAAGAATAGTGTAAACACTAAAAAAATATTTTATTAACTACTAGTTATATTTAATAGAATTTTAAAATTAGCATTTAATTTTTTTTTTCACAACTCACCTTAATACTTTACTTATTAAGATACCACACCAACTCTTATTACTTTTTTTTTTCTAAATAATTAAAAATATTTAATTTGAGATATTAAATATTTCTTTAGCCTTGAGGTATTAAGTAGTAATAAGACTTTATTTTTTTAAAAAAATAATTAGTTAATAAGAAAAACGTGTGGCTCTTTTGTTTCCGGGATTGGATGAACACACCCTTTTGGGAGTGGGGACCGCAGGTGGGTCAATGAATGAAGAAGCCACGTCAAATGGAGGGAGGCGTTTAACGTACTTGTGGTATATGGATACAACAAGTATTCCCCTTTTTTTTTCTTCACGGAACACACCCTGTGGGAGGCAGGTGGTCAATGAATGAAGAAGCCACGTCAAATGGAGGGGG
The DNA here is from genome assembly GCA_029884605.1 of Ormosia emarginata. Taxonomy (NCBI): domain Eukaryota; kingdom Viridiplantae; phylum Streptophyta; class Magnoliopsida; order Fabales; family Fabaceae; genus Ormosia; species Ormosia emarginata. The sequence continues at coordinate 2,400,857 of JAQQTP010000056.1, read as the reverse complement.
CCGTTTAACATACTTGTGGTATGGATACAACAAGTATTTTCGTTTTTTATTTTATTTTTCTTATTTTGTTAAGTGTATACGTGTATACTTGAGTATATGAGTATATTTGAGTGTATGTGTATATTTAAATGTATATAAATATTATCAGTTAAATTATATAAAATTTTTATATATTCAATTATTTATAAGAAAATAAAGAGTGATTTTACAGAATTTATATATGAGTCTGAATATATGTAAATATTAATAATTAAAATTTACAAATTTTTTATATGTATAATTATTTATAAAAAAATTAATTTAAATTTCTTATATATATATATTATATAAATATTATCAATTAAAATTTATATAATTTTTTATATATACATTTACGTATTGCCAAAAAGATAAAAAAAAACTAAACAACTTATATGTAACTAATTTACACCATTAATTTATTTTTTTGTAAAAATCCACGGTGCACATTAATTAGAACAAAATTTAGTTCTAATATTTTCTCTTTAACTCTTCTTTCTAATTCTTTTAATTATATTTAATTATTATTTTTTAACTTCACTTAATTATATTAATAAATATATAAAAAAATAATTAAAAAGATTAAAAAAAATTAAAACAAAAAATTAGAGTTCCACTAATTATTGCTTGGATACAACAACCAGCAGTTGTTGAATTGAAAACGGAGCCCAAATGGAGGGCTTCTCGGTGGTTAGGCTTAAAAGGATACCTAAAAGCTGCAAACGTGGCTAAGCCATGTGGGCCAATGTTCCAGAATGTGATGTAGAGCCCATCTTATTTTTTTGGTAGTGTTGCCCATTGATTTATGAGATCCAAAAAAATTTTGTTGAGTTAATGTGGCACAAGAAATGTGAATGAAAAAGTTTAGCATTGAAAGAATATTATATTTTTGTGATCTCAAGATTTAAGATGACTTTCAGATATTAAAAATTTACACAAAAAATATGATACAAGAAAATGGCAAAAAAAAAAAAAATAGAGTCGAAAAGAGAAAGAAAAGCTTAATGCTATGTTAGAATGATTTTGGATTGAATATAGGAAAATTGAAATTTCATGACTAATTGAATTGGATTTTAAATTTTAATACTTGCTAAAAGAAGAAAAAAGAATACTGATTTGTCTAAGTGTAGTCAATTTTATTGAAAGAAAATATAGAATAATGAGAATGACAAAATGGTTATGAAAGAAGACAAAAATGCAATGCCAAAATTATACATGGTAAAATCAATCGAACCTGACATGTTGATTTGTTTAACGAGTTAAGCTAAAAATGAAGGGTTGGTTATATAGGTAGGTTAAAGTAACTCACACCGGGTTGTGGCTAGGCAAATGGGCCTATCAAGTCTTCTTTTTTTCTTATATTTTGGTGTTGGGTCAGGTAAGGAAGCTTAATTCTACTTTTTTTTTTTGTTCAATTTTAAATAAGTTGACTTGTTTAATATATTATCTTTTTAATTTTTTTTATTTAACTTTTAGCGGGTCGACCTTTCTAACTCACCAACTCATCACTTCTTTAATTTTTATTTTAAGCTAGTTGACCTACCAGCTTATTATAAAATAGGGTAAGTTGTTCATTCCAACTCATATAATAAAAATGAATCAACTTGTCTTATCCCATTTTTGACTGACTTGTGATAGGCAGGTTAGGGCAGATTGTCTCGTTTTACATAAATAAGAGAATATAGAGTAAGAAGATAAGGAAAAGGAAAAAAAGAGAAAGGAAAACTTAAGGCTAAGCTAGATTGATTTTGGATTATATATGAAAAAATTGGAATTTTATTATTAATTGACTTGGTTTTAAATTTTGATACTTCAAAGAAGAGGAAAAAGCAATATTGATTTGTCTGTCTGTAACAACTTTTAGTGAAAGGAAATATAGAATAATGAGAATAATAAAAAGAAAAAACTTAGATAAAGTACCATAGGTACTTGTGATGTTGTTTCCCTATTATTTTTTGACATATGAATTATTTTTTGAATATCATTACTATATAATTATCTATTCTTCACTATAATTTTTTGACATTAACGTTAACGAGATAGCTCCGTCGCGCCCTCAACTTTATTCTCCTTGAGGATGGCTCCGCCGCAACCCTTCAAGAGGTTGGGTTCGGGGTCAATCTCATTGGCACCATCAATGGTGAGATTGAGGCATAACAAGCTCATACCCACACCACCACGAAGAACCCAGATCCAACCTCCAATTTCTTCACCTTGAGGCGTAGCGAATCTAGACCAGGAGTCCATGGTGACTAATGAGACGAAGGAGATGTGGACGCTGAGGTCGCGGTGTTTGCTGGAGCACTCGAGGCACATGAAGACGTCGTAGGAGACGGAGGCCCACTGCAGGTTCTTCTGGGAGCAGTCCACACAGATCTTGTTCCTAGGCTTAGATTGCAGCTTCCGGAGCCGCCATGGATGGTGATGCCCGAGAAAATGTTTCATGTTATGTTGCTGAATATATAATTAAATAATAATGATGTGGAAAAAATAATTCACATGTCAAAAAATAATAGGGAAACAACACCACGAGAACCTGTGGTACTTTACCTAAGTTTTGTCCATAATAAAATGGTTATGCAAGAAGACAAAACAATGCCAAGATGCATAATAAACATGAGCTCATACTTACAGTGAGATGAATTATATCTTTAATTGGATGGAATGAAAGAGTACAATAAATTTTTATGATACCTATCTTTTTTTTTTCAAGATTTGGTACTTAAGGTGAGTTGTCAAGTATTTTATTAGCTATTGATTATTATTAAACTTTTATTATGCATTCAATATTTAATGAATGCTTGACAACTACCTTGAGTACAAACCCATCAGGATATTATAAAAACTAAATTTTACACAAGTGCGATACACAAATAAATTAAGAATTAAATGATAAAAATAAAAATAATTTAAATAAAAAAATTTAATAAATAAAATATATGTAATAATTCATCAAGAAAAATAGTACTTATAAATTTAGTTTAAAAATACATATTATTTTTATGAAAGGATTTCACTTCAATATAAATACTAAAGAATTTAAATATAAAATGTTATAAAACAACTTATATGCCTAAATAAAATATTTATAATATAAACAAAAATATTTATCTTTTAAATTTATAATTTAATCCAATAATTTTATAAAAAAATATTTCAATAAATTATTTCAAATTTATCAAAAGGGAATGATGGCATGACATGAATTTGATTGCCAAATTAGAAATAACAAAGTTGGTAATCTTTTCTTATATAGGTCATATAATTCAAAGATTGGTTTAAGTTTTGTCAAAATCTTTAGTTTAAATGTCTCAATTTCAAAATCTGCTTTAAAATTAAAAGGTTGTTACCACATACACCAAATTCTTTTAAGAGAATGATTATTTTGTCATTCTTGTATTGATGTATCATGTTATCCATATGATTGATTTATTTCCTGATTAGAACTTTACTATACTGGTGTTCTAGACCGTGATTCGGGATCTAGTTCTATGGGATAACCCGGTACGCATTTAGCCAGAGTCTGCTATTGAACACCTAAAGTGTGCGACCCAAAGTTTACTGTTGGCACCCTAGTGGGAGTTCACTCCTGGAACACTGTACGGATCCTGGCACAATGCATGTCAGACCACGATATTAGGCAGTAGTAACACGATCGCAAGATTTGCGCAATGGATGAATCTGACAATTATCTGTATCTGCTAATCATGATTATGAGTAATAATAGCACCCATAACTATCTTTAACTGCTCATAACTGCAGTATCAACATTCTGATTTTATAGAAATGCCCTGCAATAATCAAGGGAAGACGTTTTCCTTTTTACTCTCTATACATACTAGGCTTAATCATCTTCAAGAGGTAACTATTGCACTTTTGCTTAAACTTTACTTGTGCACAGCATGACTTGAGCATTAGAGTACCTTTGCAGGTACCAACCACCCCCGTTTCAACACGCTCCGTTGCTACCCAAGGAGGAAAACACCCATTCATACCTATTCAGGCACACCTCAGTATCCATTATTGAACATTGGCCCTGTCTGTGTGAATCTTTAAACTTCTATTCCCATCTAACCATGGTGAGTACAAGACAGAACTATAGGAGAGGAGATGTTGCGTGCACCACCCTAGGACAAAGGTGGGGTTCAGCGGCGCACCATCATCCTCACCATGTCGCACCACCACACGATGATCGTTTGGCCAAAAATGACCTAATTACTGAAACCTCTGCTGCGAGGAACCAGAAGCCCAACACTAGGCATTGACGCAATGGGCAAAAAACCACACTTTCCGACAAAAGCCCACACCTATCGCGCAGAACCTCTATGAGGGATCAACTTGATCCTCGCGTGTATGAAGCTAATTCTGACGATCATGGGCCTAGAATCCTAGTGCATTAGCGCTTGGGACACGGGAACAATGATGCTAATGATCACCTGTCCTGCCCAGAGGGCACGATTCAGTTTGACATGTCCAGAACCCATCAGCTAGATATAGTGCAACAACAAGCGGCAATGCTGGAGGAGCAACGTTGTAGAATAGAAAATTTGGAGTGATCTGTGTGTGAGGGCCAGGCTGAATCACACCATGATGATGGAAGGCAAAATGCAGCCAATGACCAGGGAAGAATGCCTCAGGCTGATGCCGGAATGTCCAATGTTGTTAATAACAACTCAGACCCTGACGATCAGGAGCAACCCTTCTCTATTCAATTAATGGAGTATAAAGTTCCTAGAAACTTCAAGTTTCTAGCCAACGTGGAACTCTATGTTCAATCTATGCTCTTCCATGGAGGATCCCCACAAATTTCTAGTATCTTCGATCAACCCCTGACAGTCTAAGGGACATGGAGTATGCAGTCTGGCATCCACTTGAAGAAGAAAGGGTATGTTCCATGCGTACTGAAGGTGGGCACTCATGTACAAGTACGAAGCTCTCTTTACTAAGATTAGAATGCAACTTCTGTTCATTGATTTTGAGATTAGTTTCTTGAGCTGTTTATGTGTGGAACTAACCCAACTTCATCCAAACGGATGGGAATGCATCCAAGTGTTTGAACTCATATGTTGGGATTTTGAGTAACCCTACTCAGTCAAATCTTTTTTCTTTCTCTTCAGTTAGTTCTCACCGATCGGGAACAACCAACCAAAAGGATGGGTAACTCTATAGACACATTCTAGATGTAGAGTATTCAAATCGTACCAAGAGTCCTTTAAAAAATTCAAAAATGATTTTTTTAAGATAGAATGAGCTCTGGGGTCGACTCTTTTTTTTGTTACCTCGGATGGGCAACCGCGACTCTACCTATATTAGACCCCAAACTGTTTGAGAGCGTAATAGCGAAGAAATAGAAACTCTGATATCCAAGCTCCTGCAAGACGAGACCAAGGTCCTTCATTTTCTTGTTGAGTGGGCCGACTCCGAAGGAGCCATCTACTGTAAAGATATCTTAGATGAGCCCACTGACTCTATAAAAACTTTATTGGGTATCTATCTTACACATTTTTCTTTCTCTTGTATTTAAGATTTTTCTAAGTATTGTAACACTTGTTCTATTTTTGTAGAAAGCATGGTGCCTTAAGATGGACTTCAACATCTGGCCCAAAGGTTGGCAGCCAGGAGGGCTAGGGCATTTGGATCTCAGGCCCCGGCGACTGCTTTCCAGGTGACCATTGTAGTCCCCCCGCCTCAAACTATAGTAGTTCCCCTGCCTCCATCCGAGGTTCAGGAAGCGAAAACCAATTCTCTTGTATAGTCACTACAAACCCAAAAGAGGAGGGTCAAAAGTAGAAGGGACCAAAGGGGCAAGAGGCCAACTGTATAGGCCATCCTAAAGGGAGCTAAAGCATTTGAAATCCTAACTGGTCCAGGGTCGGCCATCTCAGAGGGTGCTCGACACTACTTTCCATTTCGATTAGTATAGACTCAACAAGTTGATCCTATAACAATCATTGATAACACCTTACTGTCTCCTGCTGATGTCGATGTGCTAATTGAGCACGACATTGTGAAGCTCCTCCAAGACACCCAAATCCAGTGTCTGGGCAATGCCTCCTTCCTCTGGTTTATGAAGGGGGCTTGGGAGTTTGTTCAAGAGGCTCAAAGATTGGAGACGAAGCTCAACATCCTTCGGGATGAGAAACAAAGTCTTGAGCTGATCGTTGCCCAAAAGGATAGACAATTAGCTTAAGCAATAAAAGAGCTCGAGTTGTATGGAACCGAGATAGCGAGGCTTTAAGCTGAGGTCACCTGCCTTACAGTAGATGCTGCCAAAGTGGCTTCTCTCCAGGATCAAGCTACTAAGGTGGCTACACTCCGACTTCTAGCCGCTGAGGTCAACACACTTTGAGTCCATCTTGCTAAAGTAATGGCTCGAGTGAACACGATGCGAGAACACTTAGCCTCCTCCAAGTCTACCCTTGCCGATGTCCAGACTAAGAATGAACTCCTCTGCCAGAATAAGACTAAGTTAAATGAAGAAATCATGGAAATAGAAGATGATTGGTTAAGGTCTATGGATGAGTCATTTGAGAGTGCTCTTGCCTAACTTCACCTTTTATACCCAGGTCTTAATGAAGAAAGGATTGGTTCATTAAAGATTGTCTGGGATGGTCAAATCGTTGATGCTGCCATTCTCGCGACTGCTCCTAATGTACAAGTGAACCAGAGGGTTGATAGCGGGGAAGAGGGCAATGCAACACCAGAGGGTAGGTAGGAAGAGGCTAGGACTGCGGAGATTGAGATGGCGGAGACTGAGGTAATGGTGGTGACCCTGGAAGATGAAGATTGAGCATACCTTTTTCTTATTTTTTTATTTTATCTCCCCTTTTGTGGGGTTTTATTATTGTGCATGGACAAGTCTCAACTTCAGGCATCTTTTTATTTATTTGAACAATATTTTTCTTCATACTTTTGTTGTTTTCCTTTTTGTTAATCGGGACGAATCCAACTCTCGATCTTGGTGACTCTTATACTTTATGTATTATTGGCTTTGTAATGCTGAGATGGGCCCAATGCTCGATCACAGTATTTGTTTTACACTTAGTAATTTTCTTGTGCAATCTACAGAGATGGGTCCAATGCTCGATCTCGATGGCTATTAACAAACACTCATTTTACCTAACCGAGATGAGTCCAATGCTCGATCTTGGTAGTTGGGTTCGTTTAGGAATAGTTGACTCTTAGTCGAACTTTAAGTGTGTGACACGGAAGCCTCTTGGAGTGATGTTCACTATCCTAGGCAATGGTCTAAAGCGCGTAACCATGTTAAACCTTTTGCTAGGCTTTTTGGTTGAGTTTAGTGTTGTAACCGCATTAAACCTTTTTAGGTTTATGGGTTAATTTGAAATTGAATATAGTTAACTCAAAAACTTCTTGGTGTGGAGTCCATTGTCCCGGGCTACGATTGGCTATGCTTAACCTTAGTAAACCTAGTCGATTTATGGGTTAAGGTCAGGTCATAAGAGTACGGGTGAAAACCTTTGAATGCACTCCTTGACCTTGGATTATGGTCAAGTGGATTCTCCTATCTAGCTATTATGTATGGATGTCAAAATGTGTGATCCTATTCAAACTTGGTATTCATTGGACCTTTTTGAGATGTTATAACCTTGTAGGTTATAGTAATCATGAACAGAACAAACTTATTTTGCAATAATTGACTGATTCATTCATATTGGTAGATGTCTCTTACATGATAGAAGTAACACTTCAAAAGTATTTAACTATAATACTTTCTTAACTTGTCCACGATCCAAAAATTCTTACTTGTTTTGCTAGATAGAGTTTCTAGGGTGTAAGGTCCCATATTGGTTTTGGACGTAATTTTGTATTGTCCTTCCCAATTTGGAGCTACCTTCCTATCTTTTGTATTTTTCCCTCTAATATCCACCATGCATGTACGAGATCACCAGGGTTAAACCATCGTGGAATCGTTTTGGAGTTATACTACACAGCAATCTTCTATTTGAGAGCTTCTCTAGTGAAAGAATATGGTGTGGTCTGATATGCCCATAGGACATGATCGAGTTGTTCCACCCAATTCTCCTTGGCATCGTCAAGTCTCTTTTTTATCCCTCTAAGGATAACCCAGTTGGTGGCTTCAGCTTACCCGTTAGTTTTTGGATGTTCCACCGAGATAAAGTGTTGTTTGATCTTGAGCCCGGCTAGGAGATCCTTGAACTTTTGATCTGTGAATTAGGTTTCGTTATCTGTAATAACTGACTCCAGGATTCTAAATTTTCTTATGATATTCTTGTAAGTGACTTTTTGGATTTGCACGGAGGTGATTGTGGACAACAATTCTGCCTCAATCCATTTGGTAAAGTAATTAATAGTCATCACTTGATACTTGATCTTCCTTGGGGCTTGGGGGAAAGGTTCTAGGATGTCCATCCTACACTGGAAGAATGACCAGGGAACGGACATCGTTGCCAACTCCTCTAGTGTTGCTATGTAAATGTTTGAGTGACATTAGCATTAGTCATATTTCTGCACATGTTCCTTGCTATCAGCTTACATAGTGGGCCAGTAATATCCAACCTTGAACGTTTTCCATGCTAAGGACTTGCCACCAAGATAATGCTCAGAGCTTCCTTCATGGATCTCAGGTAGGATGTATTCAACTTCCTTAGAACCAAGGCACTTAAGGAAATGAGAGGAATACTCGCGACAATAGAGATGGTTATCAAAGATGGTATACTAGGTCGTTGTCCACACTATCTTTTGGGCTTCTTTCTAATCTCCAAGTAATGAGACATTTCGGAGGTAAACGATTATAGATGTCATCCAAGTTTCGCCGTCTTCCAATAAGAGGACTTCATTGTATGTAATATTGAGGGCGAGTAAAGTATATTGGATCACAGACCTATTGTTGCCCGGGCTCTTAGTACTGGCAAGCTTTGACAGGATATTAGTCCTGAAGTTCTATTATCTTGGATATGATCCACCTTAACGCTATCAAAACCTTCTATCAACCTTTTAACCTTGGCTAAGCATTTCTATAGTAGGGGCTCCTTAGCCTGATATTCACCTTAGATATGGGATGTCATCAACTGTGAGTCAGTGCATAGGACTATATATGTGGCTCCTATCTCTTTTGTCATGTTAATGCCTACAATGCATGCTTCATATTCATCTTGGTTGTTCGATGTAAGAAACTTGAACCTCAAGGAATATTTCAATACGAGGTTGGCTTTATTTTCCAATATTACCCCGGCACTGCTCCCTTTGGGACTTGAGGATCCATCAACATAGATGGTCCAAGAATGCGCTCTAGGATAGTCGGAGTCTAGTGTGAACTCAACCAAAAATTCAGACAATACCTGAGTCTTTATAGCTGGTCTCGGCTCATAGCTAACTCTGAATTCGGAGAGTTCCATTGACCAAGCAGTCATCCTCCCTGTGAGATTCAACTGGTGCAGTACTTATCTAATTGGCCAGTTTGTCCTCACTACAACTGGATAACATTGGAAGTATTGTCTCAGCCTTCTTGTGGTAATCCACAGTGCCAGAGCTAGTTTCTAGATCTTCTGGGAGCGGATCTCGGGGCCTTATAGGACTTTACTAAAAAAGTAAACTGACCTCTAACCTTCGTCTGTTTCTCTTATCAGAATTGAGCTAATCGCCTCATTGTTAACAGAGAGGTAATTATAAAGTGTCTCATTGGGGTCCAACCTTGTCAGAATTAGTGGCATGGACAACATCTTCTTTATCTCTTAGAAGGCAGTCTCATACTCCGAGGTCCACTCAAAATTCTTTCCTTTTTTTAAAGTTTTGAAGAAAGGAAGAGATTTTTGGGCAGTATGGCCAGGAAAAGTGTGAGGGCTGATATTCTGTCTATTAACTGTTACATTTCTTTGATGGACTATAGACTGCACAAGTCGAGCACAGCTTGTCATTTCTCTGAGTTAGCCTCAATACCTTGGTTTGTCAGCAAAAACCCTAGAAACTTGTCACTTTGTACCATAAAAGTGCACTTCTCTGGGTTCAGTCGCGTGTTGTGCTTCTGAATCTCGGCAAATACTTTCTCCAAGTCTTTGATGTGGTCATCGGTGTCTACCATATTGACTATCATATCGTCAATGTGTACTTTCAGCATCTTACCAATCTCTCTCTCGAAGACTTTGTTCATCATCTGTTGGTAAGTTGTCCCTGTATTCTTTAGTCCAAATGGCATGACACAGTAATAGTAACTCATCATCTCATTTATGAAGGCAGTCTTGTCTTCATCGTTTGGGTTCATGGAGATTTGGTTATATCTGGAATAGGCATCCATGAAGGAAAATAGCCTGAAACCAAACGAGTTATCCATAAACTTGTCAATGTTAGGAAATGGGTATGGGATCTTTTGGATACGCCTTGTTAAGATCAGTGTAATCAACGCACATACGCCACTTCTCATTGGCCTTCTTAACTACGACCATGTTAGAAAGCCATATGATGTAGGAGACCTCCCTGATGAATCTGATGTCTAGGAGCTCAATTACTTGTTTCTGGATCACCTCTTTCCTTTCAAGACTAACCTTCCTTTTACGTTGGGCCACCAATTTTGCATTCTTCATAATAGAAAGTTGGTGGCAGATGAATTATAGGTCTAAACTTGACATGTCTGCAGAAGTCTAGGCAAATAGATCCTTGTTTTTCTGTAAAAACTCGATTAACTTGGATATTTCCTCCTGACTGAGTTACCCTCTAATCTTGGTTACCTGGCCTGGTTTGGCACCAAGTTGAAAGGGCTGGAGCTCTGCGTCAAGTTGGGGACATGTACTGTGGATCTCTTCGAGTACGCCTAACTTAATCAAGAGGACATACTAGAGACGAATCGTTACATCGATCCACAGCTCGAGGTTTCTTGGCGACTCTTAAGCTTTCATTGTAGCATTTCTTCACCGTAGCTTGGTCTCCTTTGACTATCATAACCCTGTCTTGTTGGTCTAGAAACTTCATAGCCAAATAGTGTGTAGAGATCATAGTCCCAAAGGCGTTCAGTGATAGGCGACCTAATATACCGTTATAGGTCAAAGGACAATCAACCACTAAGAACCTGACCTTAACAGTTTTGTAGAGGGAGTCTTTTCCCAAAGTTAGGTAGGTCTCTATATACCCAACCAAGATGATCTTATCTCCTGTAAATTCGATTAACTCACTAGTGTACAGGACTAGTTTTTCTTTTGATAACCCTAGCTTTTCAAACAAGTCTAAGAACATGATATCAGTCGAGCTTCCTTGATCAACAAATATTTTGCGAACCTTGGCGTTTGTGATTATTCTGGAGATAACCATGGGTCATCGTGATCTGGGATTGTGTTTCCATAATCCTCATTAGATAATGAAATTGGTGGGGTTTTTCTTGTGTTGTTGCCTGACTTAGTTCCCGAGAATGAGGCTACACTCAGTACGGCTCGAAGAGCCTTCTTCCTGGCGTTTCCATAATTACCACTACCCGCAAAACCTCCTGAGATGGTGTTTATTATCTGGTTTACTACAACGTGATTGCGATTGTCTCCATGGCTTTTGTTGTAGCATTTCCTCATTGTGGCTTAGTCTCCTTTGACTATCATGACCCTGTCTTGTTGGTCTAGAAACTTCATAGCCAAATGGGGTGTGGAGATCACAGCCTCAAAGGCGTTCAATGATGGGCGACCTAATATAACGTTATAGGTCAAAGGACAATTAACCACTAAGAACTTGACCTTGACAGTTTTGTAGAGGGAGTCTTTTCCCAAAGCCAGGTAGGTCTCTATATACCCAACCGAGATGATCTTCTCCTGTAAATCCGATCAACTCACCAGTGTGCAGGACTAGTTCTTCTTTTGATAATCCTAGCTTTTCAAACAAGTCTAGGAACATGATATTAGTCGAGCTCCCTTGGTCAACAAATATTTTGTGAACCTCGGCATTTGTGATTATTCCGGAAATGACCATGGGTCATCGTGATCTGGGATTGTGTTTCCATAATCCTCATTGGAGAACGAAATTGGTGGGATTTTTCTTGTGCTGTTGGCCGACTTAGTCCCCGAGAATGAGGCTACACTCGGTACGGCTCGAAGAGCCTTCTTCTTGGTGTTTCCAAATTCACCACTGCCCGCAAAACCTCCCAAGATGGTGTTTATTGTCTGGGTTACTACAGCGTGATTGTGATTATCTCTATGATTATCCTCCCGGGGTTATGCCCTGTATTGGTTTTAGGTATTTCTTGAGATCAGCCTACCCTAGTATTGTCATTCTTGGATGGAAAGCGTCTTCTTTGCTATGGCGGAGATGGACTTCTTCGTGGGTTATAACTATGCTTTCTATAGTTCTACCCTCCCCTCTAGTTGTTGTTCCGAGATTAGCGCATATAATGGCCCAGGCTGCTATCTCGAATCAGTGATACGATGACATCATAGAGGTTGATGTAGTCCTCTATGTTATGTCCTTGGCCATCGTGCCAAGTGGAATGCTTGGACTTGTCTTTCTATGAATTCTTATTCAATAGGGAAGGTCTTTGTACATCCTAGAGCTCGGTGTTCATTACTTCTTAGAAGATCTAAGCCCGAGATGTGTTGAGAGAAGTGTAGTCCTCATACTTTCCTTTAAAAGGTTGTTTTGAATTCTAGCCTTGTTGATTGGCTTGTCTAGACTTAGGCCGAATATCCTTTCCTTTCTTGAGATGCTTCCTAGCCTGGAGGACATCTTTAGTATTGATGTACTTGTTAGCACAGGAACAAAACTCATCCATAGTCTTGGGCTTTTTCTTGGAAAGTGAAAAGGAAAGTGGTGCAAGTTGGAGCCCTTTTCTTATGTAGTACAATCCGAGCCATTCATCCCAATCACATATGTTCACAATCTCCTTATTGAACCAGGATATAAAGTCTCGGATTGACTTCTTATTTCCTTGCTTGATCTAAGAGAGACATACAATGGATTTAGGTTGCACCTTGCTAGTGGTGAAGTGTAGCAAAAACCTCGAGGACATGCCCTCCCAATTAATAATGGATTTAGGAGTTAAGGTGGTGAACCATCTCAAGGTGGCTTTCTTCAAAGACAAAGGGAAAGCATGACAAATGAGATAGTCATCACCTCTAGTAAATAAGAATGTAGAAATGTAAGTGTAACGCCCCTTTTTGGGAGGAAACGTCACATTGTCAAATAAACGAAAATGCGGAAATTAAACTTTCAAACGACAATTAAGACCCGGTTCAATTAATTAAAAGTTAACTTGCTTGATACTTTAATACCTAGGAAAATGGCAGTATATTTTTTTTGTTTTGTTAATTTAATAGCGCGGAATATGGATAACAGTAAAGAATAAAACAAGATACACAGAATTCGCGCACAATAACATTCATTTATATATATATATATATATATATATATATATATATATATATATATATATATATATATATATTAATACAACTATATTTTAAATACAAGCCCGAACATCTCCAAAAAGCAAAACTATACCTGCTCCAAGGAATCATGCATATATATTCCCCAGAAATAACAAAATATACAGCCCACCAAAAAGTAATACATCAGGCCCCCAAAATAAAAACCACTGGCAGCCATCAGTAGTTACCAGCAAAATCAATCCCTCAGAGGAGGAGGAATCGTATCAGGATCCTCAGCAGGATCCTCCTCTTCCGAGGAAACCTCCATGGGAACCACAGAAGCACGGGACGGAGCCCGAGCGGTGGAATCAAAGGAGTCCTCCCGTGGGGTATAGTAACGATCGCGCCATATCTCACGGATGGGCAAGTAAAACTCCAGTCGCAGGCTGATGTGGCAGGTGAGGACAGGTGCCTCATGACGTCTCCAGGCTAGGGCAATCGACACATCTCCCAAGTAGACGCAGCGATCGGAATTCAAGTTGATATGCCAGCACTCTGGCCCTCCGAGGAAGGTCAGACGCACATCACCAAGAAATCCGCGCATACGTGCCGCCATCGTCTCAGTAGAAGTTAATCTTGTTCGGGCCAGAAGCCGGGAAAATCGGGATCTTCCGCCTCCTTGCCGTCGTCTTCGATCAATACAGTATACACACATACAGCAAGTAATAGAGATACAAGAAAGAGGTAAGACATCCTACCATCATTACCAATTATAGCAGCTAGAAACAGCACGGCGCCACGCGCCCAAATAGCAATTCAGAATATCATATTCAACTAATAAGCAGTAATTCCAACGGTAAGCTAATAAACAGTTCCAGGCAGATAGTCATCACAATAATAACCAAATCAGTCATAAATATGGAAAAATAAATATTAACAATGACAATGTATATCATGACTCACATGCATGCTTTCCCAAATTCCTACTCCATGGAGCTAAACCCAAACAGTCGGAGAGAAAGATCAGGAGACATGTCCGTAACTCCTACCGCCGAGGCCGATGCTATCAATAAATTTTCTCGTGCACAATCATGCCATTGTACAGACATTCTACACTAGATGACGATATAGGACAGTGTCAAGTTCGGATCGTCGGTGCGTTTACATCGGTTTGCCCCACAGGCAGAGGAGCTACCAACTGCCCCTTGTGAAGGACCCGCACCTCGATGCCCCCGAGGTCATAACATAACCCACACTTGTCTACTCGCACCCGCACTAAGGTGTGTTCAATCTCCTAGACAACTTGGCCTTACAACAGTCCACAAGGACATTCACAATGCATAAGATACTATGCATGAATATGTATGATCCACAATCTCATACAATTCCATAACATGCCATATTAGGCCAATATAAGCATCAATATACAAATGGTCACTCACATGGACCCATAACATCATAATATAAAGATCAAGTCAATTGATGCGTCATTAGGTTCATTATGAATCCTAACTTAGAATTTGTTTCCCTTTTCAAGGTTCATGTTCAAAATCAATTCTTGTAATCAATTTAATATTCCAAGGCGATTCAATTTCCCATAACTTGCAATTTGTTTAAGCTCTTAGGCCTCACACTCTCATGTTCTTCACTAACTTAGAATTACCTTAAATCTTATGATACTTTTACTCTTAGTCTTTTAAGATTTATGAAGTCTTGATTTTATTAAATTCTTCCAATTCATCAATTAACTATCCCATTACATAGGTTTTAAATCACATAATTGCTTATGCTCCTAACTTACCAAAATCACCTACTTACACCTAAAAATGCCCTAGAGGTCGTGGCCTCACAATGGCTCCAATTTCAAATCCTTTCAAGTCATCATCTTGCATGCCATTCTCTTAGTTCTTTAAATTGTTCACTTGTTAAATTAGTTCACCAAAAACCCTCATTTCTTGGCCCCAAAACCGTAGCCCTCATAGGAGTTTCCATTCCAAATTTTTCTTCCACTAAATTCTATGTTATCCATTGATTAATTTAAGTCTTATACAAGTTACAATTTAATCACCAATTCACATAAAATCCTAGCCTAAAACCGTGAGCCTCCAAGAAGGCTTCTTCAATATTTTTCTCCCATTTTTCATCACAAAATCCAATCCAATATATTTCCAATTACAATCCATCAATCCAAGATCACAATCATCACAAATTTATCTCATAAACATAATAATCAAACAATTTAAAGAATAGCCCTCATTAGGGTTTTTCCACAAATCATACAACCAAGGTTCCTAGATGATAATAGAGGTTGAGGAGGAGTGTCTTCCTCTTACCTAAGTGAAGAGGACAAGAAGAACACCAAGAATCTTCTTTGAATTTTCGGATTTGCACCCACTAAGAACCCTAAAAATGGTGACTTTGTTAAATCAATACCAATGCTTGAAAAATGAAGCATGGATAACCAACGTGAAGACCATGACCACGAAAATGAAAGGAAAGGAAGAATGGTCATGAAACTTACCCAAAAAGCTCAAAGCTTGGAGCTGGGAGAAAATGGTGAAGATGGAGGAATTTCAAGAAACTCCAAGAAGAAAAGATGCTTAGAATGGTGAGAGGATTAAGAAAATGTATTTAGATGTAATTTTTGTGATGGTTGAGGGAGAAGAAGAGGGGCTGGCCGTGGAGATGGGTAGAGAGAAGGGAGAGAAAACCAAAGTGAAGAAGAAGAAGAAGAAGAAGGAAGAGAGAGAAAGTGTTTCGATAATTATGGAAATTATGTGATAAAAGAATAAATGAAATGAAACAATTTCCCCACTCCATGGGCTGCTTCCAGCCGTGAAGAGAGAGAAGAGAGAGGGGGAGAGTTGGCTTCCAAGGGAAGCAAAGGGCATTTGGGTCATTGTTTGGTCAAAGCTTCTCAAAGAAACTTTGATTATTTAACACTAAATTTGAATTAAAGTGGATTGATTATACATAAAGTGGATTTCATTTGGATAATGTGATAAGATTTTTATTACATGCTATTATCCAATGGATAATAGTTACAGTTGATAGAAGTCAGTATTTTATCAATCTGACAGATAAATTTTTTGCATTATTGATTTATTTTATCTGTTAAGATTTCTCGAAAATTGTGAAACCTCGTAAACTGTGTCAAGTCTCGGGTTTAGTAAGATCCCCCGTCGACATGTCCATAGTCCAAGGTTCGCGGAGGGAACATCGCGTTTCTCCGGTTCTGCTCAGTGCGCACGCAAAACGAGGAATATACTAAAATATTCGACGTTTCCGGAAAATTTCCAGAAAATTCTCAAAAATTGCAAATATTATAAAACGACTATTCGTCATATAATTTTTCAATTTTTGAAGCATTACAGTCGTTTTCCCGACTCTGCTCAAGTTTTACGCAAAATGAGGAATATATTAAAATATTCATCGTTTCCGAAAAATTTCAGAAAAATTCACATAAATCACAAATATTAGAAAATGACTATTGGCGGTGAAATAATTAATTTCCGGAGCGTTACACTGACCTCAGCAATTCTCAGCTCAATGTACACGTAAAACGAAGAATATATTAAAATATTCGTCCTTTCCGAAAAATTTCAGAAAAATTCATAAAAATCAAGAATAATATAAAATGATCATTTATACTTAAATAGATATTTGTCGGGATGTTACAATAAGTATCTAAGTGCTCTTGAGGGTCCGTGGTCCCATCAAATGCTTCAATGTTTGTGGGATACTTGAAATGCTTAGGGATCTCGTAGGCCATCAGCCTATTAAAGAAAGGTTGGTTTTGTGAAATTGAGTTCCTTACTCTGTGCTCCTGCTCTCTTGGATGAATAGGTTCATCATTATGATCGAGATCCATAATCCTAGTGTTTTCTAGATGGCAAACCTTGTCTTAGGATTTGTTTCTTTGATTTTCACGATTCCTCCTCAGAGATCAGTTCTCGCCTTTATTTCCCTGCTTAACAGCTCTCTTCAGGTCATGAATTCTTTCATCTTGAAGTCTAACCAGAGAGAGCAATTCTGCTTTAGATAACTCTTGATGATTAGTTTTAGCATGGCGAGACTGAACTTTTTCATTCTCCAAATGAGCTCCAGGGCGTTGCAGCGCTGATACCCATTGTCCAGCATCTCCAGTGAGAGCTCTTTGTGGACCGAGATACTGCCTCACCAGAACTAGCGGGGGCAGAGGGGGAGATTCTCTCTAGTGAAATAAGTCTCCAACTCATCCTGCCTTGGTTCTAGTTGGGCTGCGACTGGTTCTGGAATTGGCTCAAGAGCAAGAATGGACATCGAATGATAGTTTGGAAACAGTGGGTTATGTGCAGCAAAGGCGCAGTTCTAATTGGTTGAGGCTTGTCTCCTCCTCATATTAACTATGATGATGATGATGATGAGAATTGAAGTTTATCTTTTCTCATAGACGGTGCCAATGTTCTGAACGAGATTCAAAGGAATACCTGAATTAGTGGTTGAAGCTAGCAACCTCCGTGGCATTGGGGTACGAGGGGTGGATATCTGCAAAAAACACTCTGACTCTCAAGTTAGACTACGCACAAGGATGGTTGTGTTTAGAATTGGATTAGATGTATACCTTTTAGACCTTGTAGGATATTTATAAGAGTGTCTTGAATTTTAAGAATCGTAATTCAATATGAATTAAATGTTGTTATTTAGGATTAAAGTCTATAAGAAATTATGATCTCTTTTAACTAATTTCTATATTTATGTGGGATGTAATTAGTATTCATACTTATCAAGGATTCTAAGAGATTTATGCCTAATAAATAGGCAGATATATTTATCAAGATAACATGTAATAATATCTGGGTACTATTCTAGTGGACCGAGCTGCTCCAGATCCTTTAACCCATAACCCGGTCCAGAACAAGCATCATTACCAATATTAGCTAAAATTAAGCTATAAAATGAACTATCCACATGATTGGAATTACGTCACTACAAGGTAGCAAAGGTTAAAAACCATTTGATCATGATTTAACAACATAGCAAAAATAAATACATGTAAAAACTCAGTCCTAATTTAATATGTCATAAATCAACAAAATTTAACTACTACTATAATACCCTATCTTCACCAAAACTCCCACATTTAAAATAAGGCATGGCATATTAATATACATCACAAAAAAAAAACTCTTAAGATTGTAAGAAAAATAAGAAATAGTAAAGATGGATAGATATAATTAAAATGGCTTAAATAAAATAACATCGCATATATTGGCTAAGGCGTGTAAGTTTACTAGCCTTAAGAGTATTTCGTCATCACGGGTAAATTACTCAAAGCAGATGATCTCATAGTTAATATTTCTTAAGATACAACAATTATTTCTTATTAGTTCTATACTTGAAATAATAAGGACATAGAAATTATTTGTAAGATTGCTCACGAAAACAAGAACAAGAATATACAAGAGAAATATTTTTTTAAGTGTGTTTTGTGAAAAACTCAAGCCCTAGTATTTATAAAGGTAGTATAAAAAATGCTCGTTGGAAAAGTCATTAATCAGTAAATAGTTAGATAAAGATATGAGAAAGTGTTGCAACGTTTTGCAACTTTAATTCATGAAAGAAGGAAAAAGTGATCGGACCCTAATGTGCAACTTTTGATAGAAACAACCAAAGCAACGTCTAACAAACAGTAGAAGAGTAAAGTGCACCAAAGCTAAGGGAGTAACACTTACTAGCTTGCCAATGTATACCGCATTTTAAGGAAAGCAAGTATTAAAAAAGAGTACAAAATGGTAGCTTCTTGGAGAAATGGTCAAATGAAAATCTTGACTTTAAAATATTATTATATATTATAAAACTAATAATAATAAAAAATTATAACAATAGATATCCAATGTTAGCTATTATAAAAGTTATAGGTAATTCATATAAACATTTATCTTTATATAAAATCAAGTATTGAAAATGTTGCCTACCGCAGAGATAGAGAGAGCGTGAGATAAATAAGGATGGCACTCGCGTGGGGCGGGGGGGGGAGTACCTCTCCGCTCCTCGTCTCCGCCAACTAATTAATCCCCTCCCTCATCATCCCCGATCCCCGCCACGGTGGAATTTTTTCCCCTATCCCCATTCTTCGAATCCCCGCAAATACTCGCAGGGATTCCCCACAACGTAAAACAAATAAAAAAAAATTTTTTTTTTTTTTAAAAAAATCTTAGATCTGGTTTCAAAAAAAAATAAAAAAATTGAAAAAAAAAACAAAAAAAATAGATCTCAAATCTGATTTCTGAAATGGAGCGACGGTGTTGCGTCACGTAGAGAGGAGCGGCGCTGCCGTGCCACGATGACGGCTGAGATCTCAGATCTAGGTTCTGGGATGGAACGACTGCAAGGCACGGTTGAACGGTGCAAGCGGCGCTGCGGGCTTACGGTAGAGTGCGTGACTCAGAGTCGGAGAGGTCCAAGAGGAGCGGCGTTCTAGCCTTCTGCGCTTGCGGCAGTGTGCGTGGCGCGGAGAGGAGCCGCGGCCTTGTGGGTTGCGGCAGACATGCGATGAGAGTGTGAGTCGTGTCTCGGTGCTACTGGGAGGGGAGTGGCACTGCGCGGAGATGAGCATGGCTCGGTGGCTGCGGTGGCAGCATCCTGCATGCTAAGGGAGGGGAAGGGGAATGGGGCAGGCATGCATGACTGAGAGAGAAATATTTTGGGAATGGGAGAAATATTTGGGAAATAGGGAAAGGGGAGCTGAGCTGAGTGGTCTTTTGTTTTTAATTTTAAATAAATATAAAAATTAATAAAATGTGAAATTACTAAAATGTGTGTGTGTGTGTGTGTATATATATAATGAAGGTTATTATAGTAATTTTAAAATGGACAAAGAACCCGCGGGGCGAGGAGTATGATCCCCATCCCTATCCCTAACCATACCACGGGGGAATTTTTTCCCCCACCCTCATCCCCACGAGGAAAAAATCCCTGTATTCGGGGCCCTATTCAGGGTGGTCCCTGCGGGGATCCCCGAATCGTGGGGATTTTTGCCATCCCTAGAGAGAAAGGAAAGTTTCTGCTTAAAAAAAAAAGAAGGTACACAAGTTGTGAGTTTTCAGGTAATCTCCTTTTCCATTTCAACTCTGATTTTTTTTTATTTAGTTTTCTCTCATATCACTTTTTACACTCATCCTAATATCATTCATCATACATACTTTTTTCTATTATTTTCTCGTACTAAATCACACACCCTTAAAAAAGGTATAAACAGTGCATACACCCCTAAAAGGACTGTATGATTAACTTTTTCCTTTCCATTTTGCTTCAAACGTTGTTGAGAATACAAAGTTTCTGTTTGTTGAATGTCAAATCTGAGGCAATTTGTTCGTTTTGCCCTTAGTGGCAAAATTATTTACCAAATTGCCATTATTTTAAACAATTTATTAGAAAGCCATACTTTTGGCTACGTTGGAATATTTTATTATTTTGCGTTCCATGTAGATAGCACCAAAGGAGATGGTGTTTCCAACACAAAAGCTCTAACGCAGCTAGCATAGCTTGATAACGCCAACACGGGTGCATAACATGTGGATAACACCACATGTGTTGGCGTTATCAAGCTAACTGTGCCAGCTGCATTGGAGCTTTCGTGTTGGAAACATATTTAAGCAGCTCTCCCCTCCTTCCACTGGCCAAGTTTCCCATTTCTCAAATTTTTACCTTTTTTCTAGACTTTTTCTCTCACTAAACTCTCTCTAATACCCAGCGTTGGTTGTAGCTTCTAGGTTGACACATTTGGGGTTTAGGGATTGCTAGAAGAAAGGAGGACATTTTGAGTATATGTCAGAGACAAGCTCTAGCATCAGTGGTTCATCTGTGATGGGGAGTAGAGGAGGTGCACAAAGTTCTTCTGAGAAGTGTAGATGCAGACAATGGGCTTTGATTTATACTTCGAAGAAGACAAGGAGCTTTGGTCCTTGATTTCTTACGTGTACTTTATGGAGAGATAAACAACAAACATGTGCCTTTTTTCAACAATTTGATGACAAAACTGGAATAGTGGATGAAAGGATTGACATGAATGAGAAATAAATTAGGGAACCTTGGAATAAAATTGTGTTGTATGAGGAAGAATTGAAAAAATGAAAACTAGTGAGTGTGATTTTTTTTTATTTAGTATGGGTTGTTTAGCATATAAATGAGATTGAGAATGATTCATTGTGTGAATCAATTGTCTCAACCATGATGTATTTATTTAGTTAATTATAATATGATTAACAGAATTCAACTACTTTGTTGGAATACAATAAAAAAAATGTTTTATAATTTACTTGTGATCTACGATTAAGTTAAAAAATGTGTAAAAAATATAAGTATATCACAATAACATATGATGAATTTGTGACCACTCAAAACCAAGGTCACAACCGGTTCATGGGCTAAAATACCAACATAGCAAGTCTATAAAAATCAATTAACCTTAATAGTTTAAACATTCCAATTCTATGAAAAATTTGACAGAATATCCCCTAAAAATTGAAAGTTCTCAAAAGTACTTCATCTTGTATAATAAAACATGTCGATATATACTTTGATTTCCAAATCAACAGAGCACAAGATGCATAACAGAAATATTTGTACATACACATATATTCATCCTAGATTAAGTAAATGTAATAAAAGGTAGATAAATTAATCTAAGTGTGATGATCATATCAATGAGAAGGGTCAGGGTCAGAATATAATGGTTTATGAAAGGGATCAGGAGAAGGTCTTGGCTATGATGGGTGAGGATAGGGTAGGTAACCTATATACGGTGGGTATAGAAATGATGGTGTAAGGGTAAAGGTAAAAGGATAAGGTGAGTAAGTGTAAGTATGCGGTGGGTATCATGTAGATGGTGGAAACCTGTAGGTGGTAGATAACCTAGATATGATGGTTAAGATAAAGACGGTGGCTGAGATAGTGGGTAAGTAGCAGTAGTAGTGGTCGGGGCCTGAGTCCTAGGCACACCTGAAGAATCAGACTCCTTTGAAGGTCGTAGTCGTGACCGAGTACTCACTAACCATCTCCTTCTTCTACGGCGCATCCTTTATTCATCGAATTTCTCATGTGGTCCTAGAATGTCATCTGCATAAGGAGTTGGACGAAGTTGATCCAATGTAATACGATCATGATCCCTCACTGAAGACAAGATCTCCTCCATGGACTGTAGAAGGCTAGTCATACTAAATTCCGAATGTGGATACCTAGCCGAAGCATGGACATTCTCTGCAATGTCATCCTAAGAGACAGATATAATACATGTCATCATCAATGCAATATACATCTAGCAAAGAGCACAACAGGTTTGAATAGATAGCTTACCATAAACCCAATAGATGCACCAGTACGAGAAATCCAATGTCTGATAATTCTTTTGTACCAGCACATATACTCAAAGTGCGCAGTTAGGGGAGCTTCCAATGGCCTCCCAATAACACATTTTCCCTTCGAATATCCCAGATGGCTATGTGTACAAGGTGCGTGTTTCGCCAATTCTCATCATGTCTTCCCGCCAATGTTATTGAGTATAAATCATCTAGTTAGTGTAATCTCCTTAGTATTGGTTGGTCCAGACTAAACTGACGCATCACTCAATCTGGCTGGTGTCACTTAACAATGTGAAAAAAAAATAAAAGGAACTACTGCTAGTATTATGTCTCTACTAGAGACACAAAAAGCTGGTAGGGACGCCATAATCTCATATGTATAGGGTTGCCATGTAATCTGCAAAATGATATGTACAAAGAATTAAAAAGCAAGAAATATTGACATCGTCACTCTTCAATTGATCAAAGAATCAGTGATAATACGAAAGTACCTTTATTGGGGTTTCATTTAACACCTTATGTTTATGTCACCTATTTAAATGTCAAAGTTATATATTGTCAACACAAGTAGTATGTATAACAAACTAATATAAACAAATGAAATATTGAGAAACTTACTGAAATCCCAGTGGACGTAGATGACCACGATTAGCAGTATAGGCAGCCAAAAGGTTAGGATCAGTATCATATATCAGTGTAGGGACAAGACGGGAAAATCTACGCCATGCCCAATACTGCAACAATATGGAAGCACCCCCAATCTCGTACATGTTGTAGTATGTGGCTTTGCAAAGCTTCTTATATAAGTACGCTAAGACTGCAAATGCCCAGCTGTATTTTTAAGCAACGGTAAAGTCTTCCAACAAGAGAAGGAATATCATGTGCACATAGCTACCAGAATGATCAGAAAATAACAAACCCCCAATCAACCTAAGTATATATGCTCGTGCACAGTGCATCACGTAAATATGGTCATCGTCTTGCGTAAGTCGTCTACGAAATCAGCTCCAAAGCCACGACATATCAACACGTGCACCTGATAACTATAATGCATCCAGCTACGAACCTAAAAGGTTGACACATAGCCGCATCCAATCGCGATGGTGAGTAGGACCAGTAACTGTATTGCCGTTAATAGGAAGTCCTGAGAGGATACCTATATCCTCTAATGTGATAATACACTTTTCATTAGGCATATGGAATATATGTGTTTTAGGACGCCATCTCTCAACCAGTGTCGTAATTAAGGAGTGATCGATTGTGTAATATCTCATGTGAGTAACCCCTACGAAACTAGCCTCCTGTAGATATGGAAGCATCCACTCATTTAGGTCCATATGCCTGAATTTATTAGCACGTCTAACACGCAAGTGACGATCCTCCTTTCCTTGTCATATATGTTATGAGACGTGAAACTACTACAACTTTAGCGCTGAATAGTCCTCTAGGCCTGGGTGCAAGTGAAATGTCATGCCTCATGCTATAATTAGGTAAACAACAAGAATAATAAGTAAGTCTTCAAATGGTAAGACATACTATAAAAAGAATATATACAGACTATAAAAAGAATATATATATATATATATATATATATATATATATATATATATATATATATATATTAAACATGAGTGTATTGAATACAAATTAGAAGACACTGCTAAAAGTATATGTAAGAATAATCAAATAGTATGTGTCATCCTTCAAATTCATACATCAAGTAGATTATCAAATTACACACTAATAGTTGATACAATGATTATCAAATTACACATTGATTATGTTTATGTCTTAATCAAGTAGATGGTCCTTCTTGGTCATTGCTCAAGGAAGTCGATCCACCACGACGACAACTATAAGAATTATGTCCAGGTTCACCACATTTTTTACATCTTTGTCTCGGTCCTAGTTCGCGCTAATCCATCTCATTTCTAAGTCAAGTTGACTTGGGTCGACTTTTAGATCTAAGCAACTGACGATCAGGCACTAATGTAATCGGCGGAGCTGGTGGCCACCATGGTTCATCCTTAATGATTCCCCAATTTACCTCATAAGCTCTGTATAAAATATACATTCTGTAAACAATATGCACATATTGAAAAACGTCAAGTGACCTAGAAGAACATATTGATATTGCATGAGAGCAAGGGAAATGCAATACTTGAAACAGGCCACAGTCACAAGTGCCTTGTTGAAGGTTTACTTCCCATTTAACTCTACCCTGCTGTGTTATAGGGTTGAATGCCTCTTCGGCCAAAAATCTGGATGACTGTATATCAAATTGACAGACTTGGTGAAAGTTTACCTTGAGCAGGTTGACATTCCAGCTTTTCATAAAATCATCAGTCCAATCTGCCCCATCAACAAGTTTCTCGTTTGCCTCATCTTTTCAATTAACAAAGTACTCTACTAATTTGTAATATGTCATCTAAACCAATGCAGTTATTAGTAAGTTTTTGCCACCTTTCAACACTTCATTCATACACTTGGACAAGTTCGCCATCATATGCCTAACTATGTGACCACCATCATATGCTAAACTCCATTTTTCTTTTGGAATCGAATTAATCCAATTTGCCATTTCGGGAATAGCGGTCAACTTTTCCAACCTAGCCTCAAATTTGTATGTAATTGGTTCATATCCAGATATAAAAATATCCAATGAGTTTGTGTTAGCAACTAAATTGGCCGAGTAGTAAGTAGTATAGTAAACTTAAATAGAAATTCAAAATTTTAACTACCTGTGTTAATTCGATATTTCTTTAGGGCCAGATTATGAAAGGAACTATTAAAATTACTGGCAATATACCATATGCAGAAAACATGAAGCGTATGCAGTGGCTGCTAATCCAAATGTGGATTCGCCACTAACTGTATGATGCTTGGATGTTGATAAGATATCAAGCATAGGCTCTATTGTTGTGTGACATGTTGTTGAATCAAGGCTAAGAACCAACTTCAAGCATCCTTTGTTTCTTCTTCAACAATGGCAAATTCAATTGGCAGAGTTTTTCTATTGCCATCTTGTGTTGTTGCAATCAATAGTTTATGACGATATTTACCATACAAATGGGTGTCGTCAATTTGAAGAATGAGCTTGCAGTATTGGAATCCAACAACACATGGTTTGAATGTCTAAAATAAGTGAAAAAAATACTTGTTTTGAACGATTAACTCTGTTGCACTCAACATATTCAAGGGTCTGCAACTCCACCATTGTGTCTGACATGTCTCTTTGCATGACAAGTAACCATCTAAGAAACACCGCATAAGATTTATCCCAATCTCCAAATATCTTCACAATGGCAATTTGTTTTGCCTTCCAAGCTTTCCGATAGGACACGTCATATCCGAATTGACTTCAAACCCTTTCAATAATCAAGCATATAGGTACATCGGGTTTTTGCCTAACTATCTTCAGAATGTAAGAACAAATCATAAGAGAATCTAACTTCTGATGATCTTGTGACATAGCTAGGTTGACACAACTCTGAGGTCCATTGTATTTTGTAATTTGTCACATGTTTGATTTCTTGCTTTGAATGACCCTGACCTTCCAATTACAACCATCAGCATATCTAGGACACCTAACAGTTAGCCTTTGTGTATCAGAATCATCTACTTTGTAATTCTGATGTCTACTAATGGAATAATATTTTAGGGCCAACTTGACAACATCTTTAGAGGAAAATTATAACCTAACATATAATTCTTCATCTAGACTCCAAATACCACAAGAATCTAATTCAGATAGATTATCAGGTGTACTCAACACATCCAAGTTTATTTTAGAAAACTGAGGGCATGGAGGCACGAACATAGATTTAGGAGCAACTGCCAATGGAGGGACTTGTTGTTGTATATTTACTTTAGACCCAGATTGATCTTCTTCTAAGTCAGTATATGAATCCTCACCCTTAGGTATCTTTCCTTCATCATCACTTGTGTCAGATAATGCATCTGACATAAATGGGTTATCATTTTCAAAGTCCAAGCTAAATGATCTCCCTTCAGGCATTGCAGATGTACCAACCGCCTGAGATTGTACTAAAATAGCAGCATGTGCCATAGAGACTTGCGTGTTGATAGGGTATGATAATTCAACAAGATTAGACGAACCGGCTTGTAACTCTGTTTTAGAAGGAGCTCTAACATACTCATTGTGCTTACTCATTTCTGTCTCAACATACAACTCCATGCAAGTTAAGTTCGGATGCTGATCGAAGTAATCTATCATGCAAGCAACGTCTTCATCATCTTTTAACAAAGAGCTATCCATCTCAGTACATTGCTCTATTGTAGGAATCTAGACACAATACTGGACACAACTTAATTTTCTTGAAGCTTTAATTTTAAATGAATTCTCCTTTTCAGAAGCTCAAAAGTCGTATCACGTTGAATCATGATAGACTTAGGACGAGGACGTTCATACATTAAACTCTCTTCACATTCATACATTCTCCCATTGTAGTAAATGAGAACAACAAGGTGTTTTGTCATCTTAAACTTCTGAATAATAACAACACAACAAATATGAAATCAATCAACACATGTGTCAACTGAAACAAAATTGCTACCCATAACAATGAATCCATACTATTAATTTTCATAAGAAATTTTTTTTATAAGCTACTAATTTCAATTTCAATAAACCCACAATTTTAATCAATTGAAAACAACAAAAAAATTACATAATCACCACATGTGTCAAGTAAAAAAATTATCATTGCCCTAATAATATTATTCAAACTTTTATTAATTTTTTTATTGAACAAATTTCAAAAACCTCCTAACTAACAAAACTATTGATCCATAAAACATATCAATACACAATTAATATAAAACCCTAAAAAATTAAGCAATAATTCTACGAATAAAAATATTCAACAATAACAATAACACCAAAATTAATCTAACGATGAATTAAAAATATTCAACAATAACAATAACAACAAAACTAATATAACAATGAATAAAAATACTTACATATATAATGATCGAAATGTGTCAACCCGGAAGCTACAACTAACGGTGGGTATTGGAGAGAGTTTAGTGAGAGAAAAAGTCTAGAGAAAATTTAAAAATTTGAGAAATGGGACACTTGGCCGGTAGAAGGAGGGGAGAGCTGCTTAAATACGTTTCCAACACAAAAGCTCCAGCGCGCGGCGCATGCTGATCGACTTAGCTTGACAACGCCAAAATGGGTGGCGTTATCCCTGTGTTAATGCCAGAACGCTTGGCATTACCACGTGGATAATGCCACCCATTTTGGCGTTATCAAGTTGACTGCACCACCCGCGTTGGAGCTTTCATGTTGGAAACGCCATCTCCTTTGGTGTTATCTACGTGAAAAGTAAAATAATAAAATATTTCAATATTATCAAAAATATGATATTTTACTAAATTATTTTAAAATAATAATAATTTAATAAATAATTTTACCACTAATGACAAAATAGTCAAATTGCCCAAATCGAGTGACCATTGAGTTATTTTGCAATATGTGAAATTCTTATTTTCTGATTAACTCACCTTGGTGTTGGCTGGAATTTTGCTGAAAAGAAATATTTTTTTCCATCATTGATGTCTCAATTTAGGTGAAGCTTTGACCTTTCCTTTTATTTATATTTCTTTTCTTCCCCTTATGTATTCTCTTTTCACTTTAATGAAAAATATTAAAATTTACACTCATCTTACTTTGTCTTGCATTTTGAATATTTTAAATTAAATTTATATAATAATTTATTATAATTTTAAAATAAAAAAAGAGTATGTAATCTTTTAAATTTTAATTTTTTTATAAATCACAATCACAATTTTTAAAATTTTTTAATTAATTTTTAAACTTTAATTAATGTCTTAATAGATTATTTTATTTAATTTGAATTTGATAATTCATTAATAATGATATTATTAACAACATCTTATTTATTTTGAAAGTAATAAAATATATTTAAAATTAAATTTTAATAAATAAATTAATAAACAGCGATTCTTAATTAATGTGAATACAAATAAAATAATACTATGTAATATTATCGTTAATGAATTAACGGATTTAAATTAAATATAAGGATTTATTGTGACATTAATTAAAATTTATGGACTAATTGAGAAAATTTTAAAGTTCGTGGTGATGATTTGTAAAAGAGTCAGAGTTTAAAAAGTCTCTATTTTTTTATTTTAAAATTAATTCCTTATCACATGTTCTGATGTAGAACCAGAGGGTGCCTGAGCAGACACGTGTACGGTGGTTTCCTCATCCCCGTGCAGCTGCTGCCATCGAGAGTCTTGAACAGAGGGATTAGGTACTTGTAAAGGGAGTCTAACGCTTAAGTTAGACAATACACTAGAAGGGTATATGTAACACCCCAATTTTTAGAAAAATATTCCGAATGTCCTGTTTGTTGTTTTTCAAGCTTTTGTGTAAAAGACCATTGTGTCCCTATTTTATTGTTTTTTATTTTCTGTATGAAATACAAATACGTTTTACAGGCTAAAATTTTATTTGGTCGTTTTACGTAATTTGTTTCGAGACGGTAAAATAAAAAATTTTTCAAGCTACTGTTTTAATTTTTCTGAGAGATATACAGACATATAATACTGTCTGTAATTTTATTTGAACGTTTTGGATGATTTGCTTCGTTGTGGGGAAAAATAAAAAAATAACCGTTACGTCCCGATTGTACTGTTTTTAATTTTTCTATATGTTACAATGCTTAATATTACTGTCTGTGATTTTATTTGGACTTTTTGTGCGATTTGCTCTGAGAAAGGAAAATAATATTTTTTCGGGCCGGGGAAATCTTGTTTTAATTATTCAGAACTGGGGGATCTTACTAAACCCGATTCTGAATGATACTGTTGTTAATCTTTTAATTTTTAGGATTTAACTATCAAATAAAATAATTTTGTATTATTATAATATTATTTTATTAGTCAATACAAATAAAATGACAGTGGACCCGGAAATGTTTTGCGGGACCCACGTTTAGTTAAAACAGTTAACTTAATAGCTTAATTAAGCATCATTAGTGATGGAACATTCAAGAACATGGTGACTAAGCTAGATGACTAAGCTTAATTAGTGACTAAGCATGGTGACTAGGTTAGGATTAACTAATGGGAGCAAAGCTTGGTGAACAAGGCTTAATCTTGATCATTGATCCATTCTAAGGCTTGGATGAAGCCAAGCAAGGCTACACCTTGCATGGCTTGAAGTCCACGGCCATTTGGCCTTTGGAGGACAAAAAAAATCACTTCATTTTTCATGCATTTTCTCTCTTCTCTCTCTTCCAAAAACCCTAAACTCCACTAAAGCTTTCTTGAAGCTCTATTCATCCAAGCCCTATTCTACACCATCCAACCACCCAAAATTTTATCCAACCAAGTTTTCTAAACCTAAACACAATCCTAAGAACATCTCTAGTTGAGAGTTCTTGTAAAATCCTTCATTTGAAGCTTGGAAACCTACTTGGAAAATTTTACCTAGAAGGTGAAATTTCTTGTTTTCCATTTCTAAACTTTTTTTCAAAGTTCTAGGCCATGATTTCTCCATGGTTTAAGCTCTCTTTTATGGTTAGTAATTTGTAGTTTTGTTTAAGCTTGACAGGTGACTTGGTGGAGTGAAAATCGAAACCTAGAGGAGGTGTGAAAGAGTATTTTTGTCTTCATTTAAGGTAAGAGGAAGACAAATCTTATCATCCATGGGTGGTGGTAAGAAGATGGAGATTGATTGTTGTGATTGTAGAATCCATAAGGATTCCTTTGTTTGTGTTTGTTAGTAGCTTGTTTGTGTGGTTGTTAGTAGCTTTCCTATTTGATGTTTGTAATAATTTGTATGATGTTGCATGTCTACAAGCTTTGATTTGCATGTCTACAAGTTTTGATGATTTGTATGTGTTAGAAATGCATGATAATGTATAGGATGTGAATAACATGCTAAGGAATGCATGAGTGTTCCAAAGAACACCACACCAAGGCTCACGGCCATTGACCAAAAGGAGAACCAAAATGTTCTCATTATTTTCCTAAAGTGTAATTTAATTAACCTAGGAAAATTAACAAGAGATAAAATTGTTTAGATCAAGGAAAATGAATTTAGAAATCAAATAACACAAGTGTATATTTCGGCCAACATGCCAAACCAAAGATCCATGATTTCTAAAATCAATTCCAAATCATTTTCAATTAAAAAGATATAAGATATGTTAAAAAGGAATTTTTCTACAATGAGTTTTAAAGAAACAAATTGATTAGAATTAAGTTTAAGGATTAAAATTAATAATTTTACTGTTAGAAATGAAATACAGTAACTTTTGAGAATTTCTAACATATGGCTCATACTGTATTTTGAAGCATGTTAGTAGTTTTCAAAAGGATTAAATTATACGGTTAAAAATTAAGTAAACAGAATTTTTACGGAAAAATTAGGAAACCATTAATATAATTTTCTAAACAAAATACTGTCAATTTTTAGTAAAAACGGGCAAATAAGATAGAAAAGATGTCCAAAAGACAGTATACGGTATGAAAAATATTTTACGTAGTTTAAACGTATTATTTATTATTTCTGTTTATTTAAACAGTAAATTTTAAGGGATTTGGATAATAAAATGATTTAAAAATCTTACGCGATTGAGAAAACGTATTAAAAACTCTACGCGATTTTAAAAACAAAAAAATAAATTTACGCGATTTAAAAACGTTTGTAAAAACGACGAGATTGTGAAAACGCGATAAAATTTCTATGCGATTGACCAAAACGGTATTTTCTGTATTTTTTCTGCTGTCGGGCTATAAGGTGAACCCGTACAGGCTTTGGAACAGTATTTGTCCGGTGGGACTTACTGTATCTCTTTATCTTTGAGGATATATTTTAATGAGGGTATTTTGGTAATTCCTTATTTTTGGATCATATATTGAGTTTATGCCAGTTTTTGGTGGATTGGTTGACGAGGTGAATCACATCGTGTTGTCGATGCGATAAACGTAGTGTGGTTCATTGTCTTTATGAACTTGGAGACGTTAGTGTACGGGATCCCATATATGGACAGTCGGTCGCTCCGCTGGGCCGTGGTAACCGATAGCACACTAATGGACTCGACACGCACTATTTTTAATCGAGATTTCGTAAAGTCTAATAGTACATTGCCTGTAGTGCCACAACGTGAGACCGTAAACTACACCACGCCTTGGATAGTGGATTCCATGTGACGTGGGGCTATAGACGCAACGTGTGGACAACATGATAGTTTGGTTGGGCAGCCGTGGTACTAATAGATTTTGCGGGTCATTCTCTCTCTGATATCTATATGTGTTTAGCTCCATGGAGTAGGATCGTGTCATATTGCATATGGTTATATCTTGGACATTATTTTATCTGTTTATTTTTATCTGGTTATTATTATGATAAATTGTCTATTTCTTATTTTATTTTATCTGTGATATTATTTGATCTGTGATATTAGTTTATCTGTGATATTATGTGTTGTTATGATATTTAAATCTTTACACTATTCTGTTATTAATTACTGTTATAGCTTTTCATATTGCATGAACTGTATATCTGTTGTTTGTCGTTTTCTTATTTGCCATGTTTGTGATGATTTTAGATTATCTTACTTCTTTATTGTATGTGTTTTCTGTATATTTATTTACGTGGTAAAGAGTTTGAGAAAGAGGAATAGCCTCTTGAGATTTTGTATCCTGAGGAGGAAGAGGAGCAGCAAGTTGAAGATCAGTACGACGACCAAGAACCATTTGATCATCCATATCCATTGGATTGATTTGTTTGGGTATGGCAGTGCCAGGATTTTTGGGTTTTGTGACACTCGAGTTTCACGGTGGATCGTTAGCTTGGCATCTGCGGGGAGATAGAGACTCAGTGACGTACGTGGGACGGCTGACTGTGTCCCTACGACATAGGTTTGATGAGGAGCCAGTGATGACGACTACTGTGTTTTTGCACTTAGAGTTACCTTTATCTCTTAGGCGTCATTGGGGTGGTGTATCCACTGAGCCTAGTGAGATGAGTATCGTATCGACTGCGCGGTCTCGTTTCCGCCGAGTGTCGAGGCATCCTGGATATTTATCTTCTGATGAGTTTCCTGAGAGTGATCCATCAGAGGATTAAATGTTTATGATGTGTATTTTTGGGCGCGTCTGCGTATGTATATATTGACTCTTTATTGTTTTCTTTCTGTTTCTGTTTAAATATTTGTAGATATAGTTGTAAATTATTTGTATAACTTATAACTTAGACCATATGTATATTATGAGTGATGTTGTTCTGTTTATTTTATGTTTTCACATTATTTTATTTAATAATATTCTGTTTAACAGAAAATATTTTTACAACCCATATTAGTACGTAAAAAATGTTTTACAACTTGGGTAGATTTTATTTATCTTTCTTTTATTTTTCTTTATATATGTGACATCCCCACAAGGGTGTTACAGTATACACCGTAAGATTGCAAATTGCCTTATTAGAATGACCTAATCTGATACTTATAGAGAATTTGCAGAGTCTTCATGCGCTCTGCGTGGGTGTAGGTACGTTGAGATCATGGCCTGACGGGAGTATCTCATCCCCACGATCGTTCAGACAAGTTCTTGACGGAAGGTGCCTCCCTCCCACGATCGTCGAAGTAGATCCCTAGAATATCGGGATTGTCGCGTTACTAGCCACCTGCTATTTGTAAGCAGTTATGGTCTCCACACTCAAAAGGTTATGATTGACAGTTGTCAGGATCTACACAAACCTAAAGAGTACCGTTAGGGCCTACGACTGATGCATGTGTCCAGACGACCTAACTAGGATGCTGATGTTGGAGTCTGATAGTATGCATACCGAATTTATCTCTTTGAGTAGGATCTCAAACCATGATCCAAAACACCACATATATTAAAATATGTTCAATATAAATATTAAATTAATGAAAACAAATTAATATAATTAAATATTAATAACTAAGTTTAGCATAACATGTATTTTGATGAGGGGTGTCAAGTGGAGCAGATTGAACCTAAATACATCCTGTTACATAATGAAACAGATTTTAGACCCATCTCACCCTACAGAGGGCATGTTAGATACCTACAAAATAAAATGAGACTGCCAAGTCAAATAGCAGCACAATAATAAAGTGAATAAACTGAGTTTAATTTTTATGTATTATTAATATAAAAATTTTATATCATTAATTAATTATATATTATTATATGTATAATTTTTACAAAAATTATTTAAAAACTTAAATATTTTTAATAATATAATAATACATAATTAAATAATAATATAAAAAAATTACACTAACAATATATTCAAATTAAATACATAAAGTATTTGCCTCGTTAAACACATGAGGTGGCTGAATCCTCCGATAATTGCCTCTTTTAGAATTCTCCACTCTGCTTGGTTTGTTGGTCACAAATGGCTGGCGTTAATTATTGCATACCTTGAGTTTTGCTCCCTACGTGGATCTCCATCCCTTATGAGTTATGAGCTTACTTAAACAAACTCTGTACCTATATATATATATATATATATATATATTATATATATATATATATTGTTGTGGTCCACTCCATCACTTCTTAACATATTATATTTTAGTTTGATTTAGATTCAATTTTAGATTTAAAGCTTTTACACTATAATTATTCAATATCATTAAAAAAATTAACTTTTTTATATAGTTATTATCATAATCAAATTATTTATTTAATTTTTAAGTAACAATAAAGGTTTAAGACATGTTGTGAAAAGAAATAAAAAAAAAAAAGATGAAGTATAGGTTCGATGGGAATCGATTCCTGAATCAAGTGTCTCCAAAGAACTTATTGTCACTTGAATTGTGGCTCTAGGGCAAAACTAATTTAATAAAATAAATAACAACATTAATTTAAATCCAGATAAAAAAACATAATTTAAATGCTAATTAAAAAAATTATATCTATTATTTTTATAGCTTATTTTATAATATACGTTTGAAAGAGTTGTCTACAAATAGTTTCTTTATGACATTCATTAATTTATTTTTTTTAAAGATAGTTAATTTCATTATTAAAAAAGAAGATAAAAATAAAGTCTCAAATATAAGATCTAAGATCAATGACAAATAGTTATATTACTTTCAATAAATTGGAAGGGTGGCTACAAAATCAATAAAAAAACACATAATCAATAAATACAATTATTTCTTCTTTTTTTTAATCAAGTACTAATACTTAACATCTAGATCAACTCACAACACTTAAGAGAAATCTTAAGCCAGGACAATTGTTTTTTTTTTTCTTCAAATTACACATCACACTAAGATGTGTTAGTGTAGATATGATTCTTGTTGACGCATAGCATCCTGTAAAGGTTGACCTTTGTTACCTCAAATTCTTCTTTCAATTCATTCTCGTTGAGATATATGACCATGTCATCTTCGTTATGATCAATGTCGCGACTAGGGGTGTGAGTGGTTTGGTTTGGATTTTAGAAAAAAATAAATCCAAACCAATCAAAATCAATTGGTTCGCTTTGGTTCGGTTTTCTTATGTTTTGATAGCCAAATCCGAACCGAATTGAACCGAACCAAACATTTATGGTTTGGTTTGATTCGGGTGATCAGGTTGACCATTATTTTTTTTAACACAAAAATTAGCTAAACAATTATACATGTAATACAGAAAAGTACACATAATGTATCTAAAATTTCCAATAATATTATAACGTAGATTAACCTTTACTCTTCTATCAAGCAATAAACATTCAATTTCAAGTTGAGTCACACAATTATTGGTCTTTGAGATTTTCTATTTATATCAAATCCAAAATGCTAAAATAGTGAGAAAAGAAAACTTCATAGTATGCGATAAAAAGATAGAACTATTAGTTAAATATATTATTTAATAAACACTTGTTTATATAATCATACAACTTTTTATTTATTGACATCTATAGACATTTTCAAAACTAATATAACACCCAAAACAAAATGCCTAATAAAATTAATATAATCCAATTTCTATAAATGTATCATACTAACAGGGTAACAATTACTAGAAAATCTTGGTAAAGAAAATAAAAACACATATGTCTAATGTCTCTGTACGTACAATAGTAGTTTGGTTTAGGTAGTTCTTCGGATTTAAAATTCTTAATCCGAGAACCGAACTAATTAAACTCTTATTAGTTTGGATTTTACTCGAATCAATCAAAATACCCAAACCAAACCAAACCAACTTAATTGGTTCGGTTCGGGTTGGTCGGATCGGTCGGGTTATCTAAACCAATTTACACCCCTATCTATTACTATCAAAGTCTCACTTTTTCTATCTCACCTCTATGAATTTCCATGATCTGTAACTTCGGTTCACAAATTTGAAGTTCTTTCTATACTGTAAGTCAGTCGTGCAATCAATCTAAAATATTAAAGTTAAAAAGTTTCAAATATATTATGATATAATGTATCTTTAAAAGATTCAAATCCCTACTCCTCATATTTGGAGATTTGGTTCAATTTATTCTTGAAAAATCAAGAAAAAAAAAGAGAAAAAACATAGAAAAGCAAAAAAAAAAAAAGTACAAAGAGGATTGCCCTCAAAGGAAATCGATAGCAGTCCCATGGAAAATAGTCCAACAAGAAAGAACCAAGCTGCATAAAAGGCGATAAAAACTGACAAATGTGGAGCCGTCAAAATGTGGATGGTTACTGCAAAAGAATAACGGTGTTAGGCAAACCTTAATAGACCACATCTCGTAGAGTTTAGTTTTCTTACGACATTCATTAATTGAATTATATAAAATATTTTTTTTAAAAGATAAACTTACAACATTCAAATACAAATGTTACAAATTATTATGCTTGTAAATAATAACATTTAAGAACAATTACGGTTAAATATAAAATATACTCAAAAGTCAATTTTTTTAATAATTCTAAATCTTCTTATCTAATCTTTCTACTAATCATTATAATTACTAAATAAAAAAATATTAATTTTTTTTTATTTTCAAGATATTAGATGTATTTATTTTTTATTTAATATTTTTTTATTTAATATTAAGATGATTATTATGAAAAATTTGTAAGAAGATATAACAAAATTCTTTTTTTTTTAAATATCATAAGAAACCTGCTCTCCTAACTCACTATTGTTTTAAACATGAATATATATTACCATAATATAACGAAACTCTTTAAACATATATCATACCATAATAATTTATAAATCCCATTTTTTTATGCCAACAACAACTATCACAATTAACAAGAACAGATCACGTTAATTCAATTGGTTAAGATTTGAATTCTATCATCCATTGTTAGTGTGTTATTTATAAAGATCATTATAAATACTTATTGGTCCTAAAGAACAACCATCATATTGAGATAAGTCCGCTATTCTTAATCAAAATTTTTATGTAAAAAGAAAAAAAAACCCTACTTTTATAGATAAATATTGATTCTTTAATAAGGCAAGTCCACCAACGTTTTTTTATTTGTTTTAAATTTTGTCAAATCAATGGGTTTGCATCTACTTGTTCCTTCTTTGAAGGGTCACATGCAACGTCACCAACGCGGCAGAGCGTATAGCGGTGCCGGTGGGATTTGAATTCGTTTAAATATGAAATTATATGACTTTTATAAAGTAAACGTGTCTCTTTTAGTTTAGAAATATTATATTATAATTTGTGAACATAAAAAAATTAAATTAGTTACATTTTTTTTGTCCAACGGTCATCTAAATCGTGCATGGGGCTGACAAATGAGTTTATTCTCCAATCAAATGTTGTTAAGATTATTTTTCGATACAGGTATTTTTAATTCAATTTTCACGAATAATCCAGACATAAAAAATTCGCGAATAATCAAGATCATGATGCCTCTTTAACTATTAGATCATATTTCATTTTATTTGATCTATATTCCTTTTTAACCTTTTATAGTATATGAAGACTTTAGTTTTAATGTATTATCAATATAAAAATTTATATTATTATTTTTCTTTGTTAACAAAATTTTATATTACTACTCAATTATACATTATTGTATTATTAAATAGTATAACATTTGAAATAATTATTGTGAGAGTCAAATTTTTATTAATGACATTAGATATATGATTAAGTAATAGTGTAAGTCAGTTTATCAAAATCAAATACAAAATAAAATGTTAGATTGTTAAAAAAATTTATTAGAAATCTTGAACAAACATTTGTTGCAAATGTTCAAATGCCAATGGGGGTTTACAAAAAGGGAGTATTCACTATGGAAAGCGATGTGATCTTGTCTTGAAAAACGTGTCAATGTCTGTTTGTAGTGACTAAAACTTGAAATAAACACACATTGAATTTGCAGGTTTATTAATTCTTAAATGGATGAATATTTTATACAACAATCACAAGTTGAATTTGTAAAAAAATTGGTTAATTAACAAGAAAATCTAGGCAACAAAATTACATATACATAAGATATAAATGAATGTTACGTGCAAATGCAAGTTGACTCAACTAATTTAAGAGTTTTAGATAAAGTTATGCAATCCTTAAATACATGGGTTCAATTTATTTATTTTTTTATTATTCTCATTTTGTGGTCATTCTTTTTTATAGTGATCCTTTGACGCCTAGAGATTATGGATGAGTGGCCTTCATGTCAAGATATCTTTTGCGTATCCTGGAGCAAGGTAATCCTCGTTTGAAATCATAGCCATGTTACTGTCACTATAATGGCTGTATTATTATATAATATATTCTTACTACTATTTTTTTCTACACTAAAAAGAAGGGTGTGCTTGTGTGGCTAGTAATTATTATTAAAAAAATCACTAAGGTCATTTTTAAAGTACCGTGGATTTGTTTTTAAAAAAACCGTACCGTTGATATTATGATATAAATTGAATTTATTCCACATAAATTACTGTCATTAAAAAAATGGTGCATTTTGCAGTATTTCTCAACACATTAGCAAGTGATTTTGATAAAATCGTAAGGTATAATCACATTCTTTATATACGGGGTTAATTTATGTTTGGATGTATTTTTTTTTCTTTGACTAAAATATTTTCATAAGTATTACTATAAAACAAACTTTCGAGTCGAAAAAGGATATGTAAAGTCTTTCTCTTCAAAATAATAATTTTAAGATTCGTACTATTAATATTATAAGTAAATTTATCTAAGATTCTAATCTACTTTTACTATGGCAAACCACTCTTAGATTGTTTGAGCATCAGTTTGATTCTATTCACAATTTGTTTATTATAGATTTTAAATCTCTATATTGTAAGTAAAATTTGATTTGGTTCTTTAAATTTTCTCTTTTTAAGATCTATTTAAGAAACAAAGTCTAAGGCTTTTTTAGAAAGAAGAAATTGTTGAAAACTAATAAAGTTTTATTTAGATTTTAGAAAACAAATGACAAAAAATCTACTAGTCGTATATTTAATTATATATCTTAATTCTTTTGTTAATTATACACGTATTTTGGAATTAGAAGTTAAATAATAAAAATATGTCTAAGATAATTCATTCTCAATTTTTAATTTAGAAAATTTATATTTTTATTCTTATTTTGGGTTTCATCTGTCAAAAGTGTTTCATCCATAAAAAGAGTTTTTATATTTAAAAGTTTATATTTTGACTATTTTTTTCAATTTGAGTTTATCACTCAAAATATTACATGTTTGAGTTAAATGTTAAAAAGACTTTCATCTACAACTATTAATTTACTTAATTTCAAAAGGAAAACTCTCAAATTTAGTTTGAAGCCTTTTTCTTTAATTTTTTTTAGAGATTGATAAACTTTATTAAATGCATTTTTTTGAAAAAAATAACAAATGATACATAGTTTATTATTCATATATTTAAATGTTTTATAATCATTTTCTTGTTTATGTACGCATTTGAAAGTTAAAACTTAAAAAATAATATATATATATATATATATATAGAGAGAGAGAGAGGATGATCAACTTACACCAAGATAAGTTTTTTTTTTTTTTTATATTTATTTTCAACCATTAGATCCACTTTCATCTAATAGTTACTTTTGATGAAATAATCTTAATCATTAAATGAAAATGAATCTAACAGTTAAAAATAAGTGTAAGTAAAAAAAAACTTACACTGATATAAGTCGATCTCCCCTCTATATATATAAATAAAGGTAAATAAGTCATACTAAATTTCTGAACAATTAATATAAGAAAATTACATTTATTCCTATCATAAGTTTCATACATTAAAAGCATTTTTTTTATTGGCATAGGCTGGTTGAAATCTAGCTTTGCATACAAGGATTTTGGGAGGGGAGGGGGGTTTGAGGGGCGAGGGTGATGGAGATAACCTTTATACCTCTGCCTTTTGTTACGGGGGGAATGCCACGTGAGCTATTGCTCATAAAATGTATTTATAAAGTAAAATATTAGATTTTTAATTTTTTTATTTGAATTTATTACTCAGGATACTACAGGTACGCATTAAAGTTTTTTTTTTTGAAAAACTTGCATGTACCATTGTCCACTGGTCGTTTAATTTTTTTTTTTTAATCTTTGATCAAGCCATCCTCATAGGTATTATTTTGAAATTAACCCCCAAATAATGTTAAGATTAGAAAATTCTCTTAATAATTTTTTTTTTAGAGTTTAAACGTTAATCCTTTTCTTGATAGCACAACTTGTTTATCAGTGTGTTTAACTCTTATTGGTCATTTAATTAATTTTTAAGAATTTTTTATTTTTTATTTTTTATTTATTTCCTAAAAATAACATTTTATTTTTGTATTCCATTGCAATTACATATTCGTTAAATATTAAATTCTATATAAAATGTTTTTTATTAATATATTTTTTAATTTTTTATATATATTAATTAATGATAATTACTTGAATTGAACTACATTAATTTAAACTTTTAAATTTAATTTTATTGTTTTAAAATAATCTTTTACTATATTATTTAATATAAAATATTTTTGTGAAACACAAGGTAGTTCAAAGGAAAGTTGAAAACAGACATAAGAAATGAAGTTGCAATATTACAATATTCGTATTAACTTCAACCTATAACTTTTAGTCTGAGATTTCAACCACCGTTTTTAAAACTGGTTTAACGGGTAAAATGAGTGATTCATGGTTTAATCTGTTTAACTAGTTTAACTAATGCTTAAATTATTAATATTATAATCATATAAATTTTATTTTAAGAAAAAATTGTTAAAAATTTTAAATTAAAAATCAATCATTTCAACCAAACAATTCAACAAGTTAGTTCACCTACTTTTACTGACTTTTTTTTACTATTTTTTTATGATTCAACCGTTCTTTCAATTTTTAGGTGAATTAAAATTGGTAGGATAATCAGTTTACAATTTAACTAGTTGAATTAGTTTTAAAATTACTGATCTCAAAGTACTACTTTCACACAAAAAAAATCCATATATATGAGTATAGGGAAGTGACATGGTACTTTTATGCGTTTGATATCGAGATGAGTTATTAATTATAAGGGTATTTATGGTTGGGTCAAGCTCAATAAATTAACCTGACCTAAAGTTAATTAGGATGAGTTGTGTTATTAAAATTTAGTTAGGTGTATTTTAGATTTGGGTTTGGATTACACTTTGAGTTCGTTTAATGCGGTCTGATGTTCTATAATACATTAAAACTTATAGTTTTATGAAAATTAGTAATAAAATATAGGATTTTTTAACTTAAATTAATATTTTTTACATTTATATAATTTATTTCAAAGTATATATTGTGTAATTTTTGTTTTATACTTTAAAAATGTTATGACTTAACTATACATAATATTTAAATTTCTGCATTTTGTCTAAATGTTGAGTTTGTTCGATCCTGGCCCGATCGCTAATAAGGCCATGATCGGATTGAGTTTGGATCTAAAAATTAGGCCTAATGAAAATATCGAGTTAAGATTGGGGCCAGATTAAACCTGATCTAACCTAGTCCATAAACACCTCTAGTTAATCATATTATATTGAATAATAATTTTGTAATAAATATTTAAATATAAACAACTATTAATAAAATTGTTCTGGACCGTGGTCCGGGATTCCGTCCTAAAGGATCGACCCGGCACATGAACCACCGGACTCTGCCGACAACGCCCCCACGACGGCCTTGTGACCTCGAACCCCGTCATCAGACCGTAGCAGTCATTTCCCCATTCTCAGTAATGGGGACCACGACTGCCTGCGAGCAAGGATTGGTCATTAAAGGAAAAACAGCCCCAACAGATCAGAGACTAGCCTCCACGATCGTAGGACAATCTCGACAAAGTCAGAGACGGACCTCAACGATCATGGAACAGTCCCGACAAAGTCAGAGACAGACCTCAACGATCATGGGCTGAAATCCCTGCCATGGCACGATCCTAACGTACCTCTATCCTACGTGGAGTGCAAGAGGATTCAAATCACGCTCACAATATATACCAGGCTAAGTTAACCAAAAGGGGGTATCAAGTCTTTACTACTATTCCATTAGCTTGAACTTACTGGTGCACTGCCTGACTTGAGCGTTGGAGTCCCATTGCAGGTACCCACCCCCCTGGACTCCGTGCTCTTGACCGCAGCTGCTTAAGGAGGAAACCACCACGTACGTGCCTATTTCAGGTACCTTCTGAATCCATTTCAGAACATTGGCGCCGTCTGTGGGAACTCCGATAAACTTCCATTCCCACATAACCATGGTGAGCACGAGACACAACCAGAAAAAGGGGAGCGCTGCGCATGCCGCCCATGGCCAAATATAGGACCCAGCGGCGCAGCGCAACCTTCCTTCAGTCACACCACCAGAAACCTCCGCCGCCAGAAGCAGGCCAGTCATGGTGGAAAATCTTAACGAGGGGCACGAGACTTCAGTTTCCGCTGAAAGCCCTGATCCATCTCGAAGGGTCTCAATCCGGAACAGGCTCGTCTTCCCCCACGGTGGGACCAACAACATAAACTACGGAGTAAACCACGGAGCGAACAATGGAGCTAGGATCCCTGAACACGCTCGTTTGGGAGCCTCCCACGACAATGTGGACCACACGTCTCATTACGAAGACAATGTCCAATCCGAAATTACAAGAAATGGCCTTCGGGAGTTGTTGCGTCAACAGACAGCTCTCATCGAGGACCAACGGCGTCAGCTAGAGGAACAGCGCCGCCGTTTAGAGAACCTTGAAAGGTCGACAAGGGCGGAGAACGACAACGGAGGGCAGGATGCAGCCCGCAACGGGCATGCAGACCAAGGCGCTGGCGTCGGGATTATTGGAAATAGTACCCCGGCCCCCGGCCGCCTACAACAATTCTCGGACGCTCTAATATCATACAGGGTCCCGAGGAGTTTCAAACCTCTGAGCAACCTGGAGGCTTACGACGGAACAACGGATCCCCAAGAGCACTTGGACGCCTATACGCAATCCATGCAACTCTATGGATACACCCCGGAGCTTTTGTGCCGGGCCTTCCCCCTATTCCTGAAGAAAGACGCCCTCCGATGGTTCGTCACCTTGCGAACAAGGATCACAGGATGGGAAGACCTGACACAAAGGTTCTTACAGCATTACACCACGGCAAAGGAGCGCCCGAAGTCGATCGACTCCCTCTCCGGAATCCGCCAGGGAAATTCTGAATCCTTGCGCGAATATGTCAGAAGGTTTAACCAAGCCTGTGTGGGCATAGAGAACCTAGACGACAGGATAGCCCTCCACTACACCAGAAACGGGCTCCAGATCAACTCAAGCTTTTTTGCGTCTCTAGCAAAAAAGAAACCGGAAAGCCTAGAAGAGTTCCACCGACGGGCGGACAAATACGTTGAGCTTGAGGAAGTCACCAGGGCTAAAGAGAGTCTGGAGAAAGGTGAAGCACACCAAAAAAAGAACCAAAGCTCCAATCAACCCCGTGACTCCTCAAAAGG
Organism: Ormosia emarginata; assembly: GCA_029884605.1. Lineage (NCBI taxonomy): Eukaryota > Viridiplantae > Streptophyta > Magnoliopsida > Fabales > Fabaceae > Ormosia > Ormosia emarginata. The sequence goes on along the minus strand of JAQQTP010000056.1, from coordinate 2,357,254 downwards.
TGAGCGATACCGGCCCAAGTATTCTGAGTATACTTCTTTGAACACCCCTCGAGAGACAATCTTGAAGGAAGTCCTTCAAACCGAGTTCCAGAATATCAAGAGACCACCACCCATAAAGAAACAGTTCCAAAGGGATCAGTCAAAACACTGCAGGTGGCACAATAGCTACGGCCACGAAACAGAAGATTGCAACCAACTCCGGGACGTTATTAAGTCCCTGATCAAAGAAGGACGACTGCAAAAATACATCAACGGCTTTCGCGAAAGTGGAAACCGTGGAAGGCACAGAGACCGGAGGCAAAGCCGCAGCCCCCGCCGAAGTCCGAACCAGCGCCCAAGGAGAAGCAAAAGCCCTGTAAGAAGATCCCGGACCCCTCCGCGCCGCAACGATGAGAACAGGCAAGACCGGGAATGGGATACTCAAGGTGAGGGCCACAGGAAGAACAAATTCGTAAGCACTATCTCCAGGGGATTCGCAGGGGGCGGTCTGTCAAGTAACTCAAGGAAAAAGGTACTTCGGACTGCGGTCTTGAGCGTGTCCGGATCCTCTTCCCGAAAGCCCCATGCAGAGAACAAAGACGCGCCGCCCATCTCCTTCTCCAATGAGGACTACGGCGATATTATTCGAGATCACGATGACCCCCTGGTCATATCCGGGATAATCTCCAACGCCGAAGTCCGTCGTATCTTTGCAGATCAGGGGAGCTCAATGGACATCATGTTCATGGACGCCTTCGAAAGGTTGGAGTTCCCTCTGTCCGCGCTTACTCCATATGAGGGCGAGTTGACTGGATTCTCCGGAGAAAAGGTAACCCCAGCGGGTTACTTTGAGACTTTCCTTACCTTGGGCAACGACGACACCTATAGAACGGTGAAGGTGAGGTTTCTAGTCGTAGATTACCCCTCGGCCTATAACATCATCCTGGGCCGCCCAACGCTAAACGGCATTGCCGCTGTGGTCTCTACCGCCTACCAGGCCATGAAGTTCCTCAACAGGAACAATGAAGTGGTCACGGTCAAGGGCGACCGGATTGCAACCCGCAAATGCTACAATGAGAGCTTGAAGATCGGCAAGACCTCTAGGAAAACAAAGACACGGACATCCAGCACCACCTATGACCAAGTCAACATCTTGATGACGGAGTTGGATGTCCGTGAAGAGATCCGGGGTACAAGACCCCAACCCGAAGGAGAATTGATCCCACTCCAGCTGGGCAACAAACCCGATCAAGTCACCATGATAGGAGCAAACCTCGGAGAACAGGAAAAGACCCAGTTGACACAGCTCTTACAGAAAAACAAGGATCTTTTCGCTTGGACTTCCGCTGACATGCCCGGAATTGACCCCGCTTTCATCTGTCATCGTTTATCTATTAAACGAGATGCAAAGCCGATTACCCAGAAGAAAAGAAAAGTTAGCCCCGAGAGACAACAAGCCATCGAGGAGCAAGTCAAGGAGTTACTGAACGCTGGATTCATAATAGAAGTCTCGTACACCACTTGGCTCTCGAACGTAGTCCTGGTTAAAAAGGCAAACGGGAAATGGAGGATGTGCGTGGACTACACTGACCTAAACAAGGCGTGTCCCAAAGATCCATACCCCCTCCCAACCGTTGACAAGTTGGTCGACAGCTCCTCCGGCTTCCGGACACTATCCTTCATGGATGCTTACTCGGGATACAATCAAATTTCAATGTACCCCGGAGATCAGGACAAAACGGCCTTCATCACCGAAAGGGCAAGCTACTGCTACAAGGTAATACCGTTCGGTCTAAAGAACGCCGGGGCCACATACCAGAGGATGATGAATAGAGTCTTCAAAGAACAGATGGGGAAAATACTAGAGGTCTATATCGATGATATGATAGTTAAAACCTCGTCGTCCGGCTCACATACCTCGCCTAGAAGAAGTATTCGCGCAGCTGAGAAGGCACGACATGAGGCTCAATCCAGGAAAGTGTGCGTTCGGGGTCCAAGCGGGGAAATTCTTGGGGTTCATGCTGACCCACCGCAGCATAGAGGCAAACCTCGACAAATGCAAGGCGGTGCTCGATATGCATAGCCCCCGGAACATCAAAGAGGTACAACAGTTGAATGGCCGGATTGCAGCTCTCACAAGATTCCTGACCAAGGCCGCTCACAAATCCCTCCCCCTCTTCAAGTTATTGAAAAAAGGGACCGGATTCGAGTGGACGCAGGAATGTGAAGACGCTTTCGCGTCCCTAAAGAACCTCCTGGCATCTCATCCAATCCTCACAAGGCAAGAACCAGGCGAGACTCTTTACGTGTACCTCTCCGTCAACGATGAAGCCGTCAGTTCAGCACTTACCAGAGAAACATCCGAAGGCCAAAAGCCAGTTTATTTCGTGAGTAAGGTACTGCAAGGCCCCAAACTTAGATACCAAAAGATTGAGAAGGTCGCCTTTACACTTATCATCACGGCCAGAAGATTAAGGCAGTATTTCCAATGCCACCCCATGGTAGTAAGGACTGATCAACCAATCCGACAAATACTGCACAAACCAGACTTAGCAGGAAGGATGATCGCCTGGTCCATCGAGCTTTCTGAGTTCGGGATAACCTATGAACCCAGAGTAGCAATCAAAGCACAAGCTCTCTCGGATTTCTTGGCAGAACTCACCTCAGACTCCAAGTGCACAGAAGAAATACCCTGGACCATATTCGTGGATGGGTCTTCGAACCCAAAAGGATGTAATGCTGGGGTAATCTTGGAAAACTCCGAGGGGGTGACTATCGAGAACTCACTAAGGTTTGAGTTCCCCACCTCGAACAATCAAGCAGAGTATGAGGCATGCATCGCAGGACTGGCGATGGCTAAAGACTTGGGGGCCACAAAGATTAAACGTTGCAGCGACTCCCAGCTCGTGACCTCCCAGATCCAAGGCGAATACCAGGCTAAAGAGCCTCTCCTACAGAAGTACCTGGCAAAAGTGCAAGAGCTCCTTCCAAGCTTCCAGTTAGTCAAAGTGGAACACATACCCCGGGAGCAAAACTCCCGAGCTGATCTCTTATCCAAGTTGGCAAGCACCAAAAGTCCAGGTAACAACCGATCAGTGATCCAGGCAACCCTCTCCCACCCCGCGCTTCCGACGTAGGCCGTCTTCCCCGTGTTGATGAGCAAGAACGTACCTGGATCACTCCACTGATGGAATACTTGCAGTCCGGTAACCTCCCCGAGGATCCTAAGGAGGCGGCCAAATTGAAGAAAGCCGCGGTCAGATACACCATCTTCGGTGGGCAGTTATACCGGCGCGGATTCTCTTCACCCCTCCTGAAGTGCCTAACGCCTAAAGAAGCCGGGTATGTCCTGGCCGAAGTTCACGAAGGAAGTTGTGGGCACCATTTAGGAGGCAAGGCCCTAGCATTGAAGGCACTCCGAGCAGGCTACTACTGGCCCACGATGGAGGCAGACTCCCTTACACATGTTCAAATGTGCGATAAGTGCCAATGACACTCTGACCACTACCACGCCCCGCCGGAGGAATTGTCCACGACATCCATCCCTTGGCCTTTCTACCAGTGGGGCATGGATATCTTGGGACGTTTTCCTCAAGCGCTTGGGCAACTAAAGTTTTTAGTTGTCGCTGTAGATTATTTTACCAAGTGGATAGAAGCAGAGCCCCTGCCAACATCACCTCGGCTCGAATTCAGAAATTCACTTGGCGCCACCTCATTACCAGATTTGGAGTCCCAGAATCCATCGTTACGGACAACGGGACGCAATTCAAAGATAAGGGTTTCGAAGAACTACTTCGTGGACTGAAAATTAAACATCACTGCAGCGCCGTGGAAAACCCTCGAACAAATGGGCAAGCTGAAGCGGCCAACCGAGTTATCGTTAGGGAGTTAAAGAAAAGGCTGGACGAAGCCAAAAGGAACTGGACCGAGCAGTTAGACCACGTCCTTTGGGCCTACCGAACCACTCCCTATTCCATAACCGGTGAGACCCCGTTCAAATTAACCTACGGGTGCGAAGCAATGATCCCGGTGGAGATAGGGGAACTGAGCTGGCGTCTCCAACACTTTTCACCAGACACCAACCCCGGGTTAATAAGAGAAGACTTGGACCTGTTGGAAGAAAGAAAGTGCATCGCGCACATACGCGATGCTGCAACCAAGCAAAGAACAGCAGCCCGGTACAACCTGAAGGTCATCCCTAGAAGGTTCCAGCCAGGCGATCTAGTACTGCGCAGGGCTGATATCGGCGAAAGGAGTGCCTCCCAAGGGAAATTAGCCCTTAATTGGGAAGGATCCTACTACGTCGTAGTCAGTACCGGGAAGGGGGCTTATACCTTGGAAACGTTAACAAGCAAGCCAGTGAAAAATTTTTGGAATGCGGACAAACTTAGAAAGTACTACAGCTAAGCGCCTTTCAAGGCCTAGTCTCCTAGTCTACTTCATGTTTGATCTGCCCCAATTATTGTATACTTTTTCAATCTTTAAATTTAAGCAAACATCTCAATCATCAAGGACTCAGTTACCATGGTACTAACTGTAGTGTCTTGTGCTAGGTAGGGAGTGCAGTAGAGAAATCCCGAACGGGGGAAAACTCTCGCACCAGTCCACCAGCACAAAAGACCCCGGCAAGGACCAGTCCGAAACCACAAGTCGCGCAGCCTCCTAAAATACCTAAAACAACCGGTAATGGACCCCGGACAAGGTTTCTTTCCTTAGGCACTGACTCCAAATCCTAGATAGCTATTGCCTTCGAATTCTAAGCCAAGGTCAAGGTTCCTTACCTTAGGCACGAATTCCTAAGGTCAATCAACTTCGGATTTCGGATCCTATGCCAAGGCTTCTGAACATTCTCATCACGCAAAATCCTAAGGGAAATCTTAAAGCGCTCAGCAAAAATGGGCATTGGACCCAGACCACATGTCTCGTCAAAATTCTGCAATACGCGAAAAGGGCATTGGACCTCAAAAATAGATATCCAAAAAATAATAAAGTCATTACAAAATTTTGGAAAGACGGAACAATGTTTGCCCAAACACAGAAAAAGAACCCCGCGCAGGGGGCAAAACTAAAAAGCATGTGAATCACTCTGCTGAAGGCCCTGAACCACCAACCTCGGCAGAAGAATCCCCCGTACTCAGATCCGCAGTAGCAAGGCGGGGAACGACGAGCTGGCCATTCTGGACTACCTTCCCGGAGTCCAGAGAATGAAGAACCAGGTCAACCTCGGGATTGAAGAGCTAAACTTGCTTGATTGCATTCCAGAATTGCTGCTCTTTGATGTCAGTACAAACAGTAAGGAGAGTCCCGACATCGCCCTCCAGTGCGGTAACTTGCCCTCCGAGACGCCCGTTCTCAGTACGAAGGCCCTCATTCTCAGCTCTTAACTCAGCCATGCCCCTTCTGGCGTCCGCCAAGCTGGCCTCCTTCTGCTTCACTACATCTCTCAAGATGACTACTTCGTTCCCCAACTCTCGGTTCAGGGCCTCAACATCCTCCTTGGACTTGGCGGCCTCCTCTTTGGCCCATACAGCCTCCTCATTCTCCAAAAGAGCATGGGTTTTACCCCGCTCCGCAGCAGCAACCCTCCGCTGATAGTCCTCAACTGCATACTCCAAATGCCGAGCCTCCATGGCAAGATGAAGCCCAAGAACTTGGAAACTACAGAGAGCATCCAGGGCACTACGCTGGGCCAACTTCGCCTCTACTTTCTCATCTAGGAGGAAGCCATCAACGAACTCATGGGGGTCCATATTCTCGAGGTACAGGTTGATTGCCCCCCCACCACTTGGGTCGGCGCTTTCTTCAGCTAAGGACCTCTTACTCCGGTCACTCGGCGCTCCCTCGCCAGCCGCCTTCCTCTTTCGCCCCGTAGGAGGGGGTGAATCCTCCACCTGGATCGGCTCCTCTTCTGTGGTAGGCACCTCAGCTCGACGGGGCGATGGGACTGAAACCGCCTCCGCGGTAGGATCCGAAGTCCCCGATTCATTCCTGGCCCTCAGAGCTTCCAGAATAGCCAGAGCGTTCCCCTCCTCAGACATCTCAGCCAAGCTCTCTGAAAAGCAAACAAACAATCAGGTCCATATAAGGGGGAAAAAGAAAAGAAAATAAAGCATGAACAAAGGCCTATGCTACCTAGCACAGCCTAAAGTTCCACATCATCTACGGCATCCAGTACATCTTTAGGCCAGATCTTGTCGACCTTGGCAACCCACTTTTCGAAGAAATTGACACATTCGAGCTCCTCGTCATCCAAGTGACAAACCTCCCTCTCAAATGACTGAGTGGGGATGCTCCATGCCACCGGATTCCAGTACAGGCTGAATGTTGGCTCCCCGCCACTCCCCACCCAGAAGGGTTGAGTGCCGCCGGCCGCCATTAACTTGAAGAACTTTTCCTTGAAGTCCTTATAGTTCTCTAGATAGGGGAGAAACACCGTCCTACCTTGCCGGGAACACACGGACAACCAAGACTGTTGACGAGCACGAACACCGTGGATGGAATACCTAGTGTGGAAATAGAAAAATGCCCTGTCGGAGCATCATAACCCCAGCAACCGGCATATCCTTTCAAAAGTCAGGATGTTCGCCCAACCATTTTGGTGAATCTGACTGGGTGCAGCGTGAAGAGTCTGGAGTATGGCAATATGGAAATCACTGAAAGGGAGCCGAAGCCCGAACCGCGTGAAGAAGTCCTCGTAGAGGAACATAAAGTGCTCCCCCGCCTCACGGGTCGAACACACGTGCTCTCTTCCCGGGGATAGGATCAGGAACTCACCATCCCGGAGCCCTCCTGCAGTAAGCTCTAAGTAATCTTTCAATTTGTCCAGCTCGGACCCGAGATCGGTAAGACAATCCCGGCCCCCGACGAACACGAATCATCTCCTCCTCGGCTTCCTGCCCCCCGGCTCTTGAGCTTTAGGATCCGGGTTGGGCTCTTCAATTCTCAGCACCCTTCTCCTAGCCATTGGATTCCTGGAAGTCACACAGAGGCTCAGGGTCAGAACCAGTCAAAGTTTGGAGATCCAAACGTTCTGGCCTCCGCACCAGCCAAGGCAAAAAGCCTCAGAAGGACACCTGCTCTGTACATGGTGCGACGGGGGAGGTGCTCCAAGAAGGGCAAACGCCATTGACGGAAAGGGAAAACACATTTCCCCCTCTCTTTCTCGAAACAGCAAAAACCAAATAAACCAGAAGCAGAAGCAAAAGAAAAGACCAGTTCTGTGAGTACCTTGAAGAAAGCAAGAGGTCAGTCCTGTGAAGTCTAGCAAGATCGTCTCGCACCACTGCAATGACCGTCAGAAATCACCTCAAAACCTCAAAGTTTCTGATAAAAGTCAAACGAAACAAAGCCAAAAAGCTGACACCCTATTTATAGCGATTACGGTTAGAGGGTAATTCTGTCCAAACACCTCACATTTGAAAAGGCACCCATTATAGCGCGCGGAGCACGACACACGTCTTCTCAACTCGAGCGCGCCACGTGGCCTACGTTGCCGTAATGGCAGCTCATGTTACGGTTATCCAGCAAGTTAAAGGACACGCAACCGCAGGGTCAAAGAGCTCGGGAAACCCACTCGGACCCCGGAACTATGTTACCCCGGTAATAGTCCCCCCAAGGTACAGAGACCCCAGAATCAAGTATCTAAACTTGGCACTTCGCCAGCCTCGGCCAAGTACCAAGCTGGGGGTAACTTAACATATCGCATGGTCAGGATGAGCGTTGGACTCACCCCGGTATAATATAAATACCACAGTCTAAATAAAGAGAAGCAGAGGACACAAAACTCAAAGGAAAATGAGTAATTTTATCAAATTTCTCATTCCATACATCATCTTACAACGAAAATAGGGAAAAGAAAGTATAGAGACATGGAACATATAAGGAAAGAAACCCCGGAGGTGCGAACCGCCATTAACATTATTAGTATCCCGGACCATGTCGCATCCACGTTTCCTCTGAGAACTAGCACCAGCCTTTTCCTCCCGAAGCAGTATCTTGAAAAAGTGGATTGGCTTCGAAACCCGGAGCAGAACACTGCTTCCGAACCTCGGTACCCACCGCTTTTCTTCACTTCCTTCCTTGCCAGGCAGGAAGAGGCCGGGGCGCACCCTCCTTGATAGATGAGGCACAGCTTTCTCATGAGATGATTGTTCCGTCGAAAACCTTGATCACCTCAAGCAGCTTTAAAGCTGAGGAGCAGCCTCAATAGTTCCTCCTGCTCATCCAACTGCCCCTAGAAGCAGCTGGAAAGGAGAGCGAATTTGGGCCCTACCTCTTCGGTTGCCTCCATTTAAAGCGGCAAATATCTCAAGCCTCCCCAGCAACGAGAAATACTAAAGAAGCAATCACCGTACGCTGGGAAAGTGAGACATCTGCCTCTAATACGCTGAGAAGTGAGACATCTACTCAAGAAGTCTCTCACATAAAATCACCAAGTTTCAGAAATTTGGGAAAGAACAAGAAGAAAACTCTTGAAAGAGGCAAAACTCTCCAGAAGCGCGCAGGGAGGGAAAGAACCATTTCTCTGAGATAAGTCACTTCCAGAATGAACATTGTAAAGAGGAATACCATGATCGAACGCAAAAACCCTCTATTTATAGAGAGAACGGAACGCTCAAATTAATTCCTTGCATTGAAGAACCTGTCAAACCATAACTCCGCATTCAATGCCCCTTATTTCCCATTGGTCACAAGAGCAGCGGATGGTTGTGAACTACAGAAAGCTGACGCTCCCCATTAAAGACTCGCTCATTCTTAAGGAGGTCAAAGCGACGTTTCCCAAGGGATCTAACAATTCAAGGTCAATGAAGAACGCTGCGACAAGTCAAAAGACCCCGAGAACCACGTCCAGTGGGCAGCTGAAGGAAAGCCACGAGACCGAGGAGTAGCGATGTAGGTAAGGACCCACCTCGGCTTCCGAACCACATCCCAACTGCCAAGTTGTCTCATATTCGATCACGGGCCCCGGCCAACGTGAAAGATCGCGAAGCCCGGCCTCAAAGCCAGGATACCGCCCATTTCGAGCACGATGGTACCTTGACACTTGGATCTTGTCCAAGCGCCAAGCTGGGGGCAACTGCTCGGGACCGTGGTCCGGGACCCCGTCTTGAAGGATCGACCCGGCACATGAACCACCGGACTCGCCGACAACGACCCCACGACGGCCTTGTGACCTCGAACCCCATCGTCAGACCGTAGCAGTCATTTCCCCATTCTCAGTAATGGGGATCACGACTGCCTGCGAGCAAGGATTGGTCATTAAAGGAAAAACAGTCCCAACAGATCAGAGACTAGCCTCCACGATCGTAGGACAGTCCCGACAAAGTCAGAGACGGACCTCAATGATCGTGGAACAGTCCTGACAAAGTCAGAGACGGACCTCAACGATCATGGGCTGAAATCCCTGCCATGGCACGATCCTAACGTACCTCTATCCTACGTGGAGTGCAAGAGGATTCAAATCACGCTCACAATATATACCAGGCTAAGTTAACCAAAATGGGGTATCAAGTCTTTACTACTATTCCATTAGCTTGAACTTACTGGTGTACTATCTGACTTGAGCGTTGGAGTCCCATTGCAGGTACCCACCCCCTGGACTCCGTGCTCTTGACTGCAGCTGCTTAAGGAGGAAACCACCACGTACGTGCCTATTTCAGGTACCTTCTGAATCCATTTCAGAATAAAAATATTTGACAACTCAACATAAATACCAAAGTAAACACATATAAGTACTTTATTATACGGTCTGTTTAACGAGAAGTTCTTGTACACTTCCAAAATGTTATACCAGTTTAATAAAAATGTAATACATGTTATTTATAACTATACATATTATTATATTAAATATCAACAATATAAAACTTTTCAAGAAACACAGTTGGAGCTAAACTGCTAATGGGAAAAGGTCAGAAACACAAACTCAGTCGCTCAGGCAATAAGACTTTACTTTCATCATATTAATCGCTTCTTGTGTTGTGCTATACTACCGTGTGTATAACGTGCTGGCAATAACATAACTTATTAAACTTGTATATGAGAAGAAAAATCATCATCTATTAATTTATCAGAATGAAATATATATACATGAAGTTCTTCTGTCAACTAACATGATAACATTTTTCTGCTAACTAACTTGCTAACTCTGCTAACTAACTTCCTAACTAATTAACTAACATGTTAACTGACTAACTAATATAACTGATAAATACAGTGATACTCAATAAGTCCCAGCTTGTGAATCATGTTTGAGAATTGAGTAGAAGGTAAAGCCTTTGTAAACAAAGCTGCTAACTTCTGATTGGTTTTGACATGAATTAGTTTGATAAGACGATAAGCCACCTTTTCTCTTATGAAATGACAATCAATGTCAATGTGTTTGGTTCTTTCATGGAATGTTGGATTTGATGCTATGTAAACAGTTGCTTAATTATCACATAATAATCGAACTGAACTAATTAGGACTGCAAAATCGTGTAACCGCTAAACCATCCAAACAATCTCACTAGTCACAATGGTCATAGCCCTATATTCAGCCTCTGTTGATGACCTTAACATAGTAACCTATTTCTTAGACTTCCAGGAAACCAAAGAATCACCACTAAAGAGGCAATATCTAGTAATGAATTTTCTGGTATGCACACAAAAACCTCAATTTGCATCAGTAAATGTAGTTAAGGTGTAAGAAGAACTGGACGAAAATAAAATGCCAAGATCAGGAGTTGCCTTTAGATATATGAGAAAGTGATGAACAACTTGCAAATGAGTAGTCCTTGGTTTAGACATAAACTGACTCAATTTATTGACACTGTAAGCAATGTCAGGACGAGAAAGAGTCAAATACAATAATCTACCTATGATCCTTCTATATTAGGAATCATCAGGCAAGATATCTCCATCATCCATGCTAAGTTTCCGGTTAGGATTCATAGGCAAATAGGTAGGTTTGCAATATGTAAAACTAGTATCTTCCAATAGAGATAACATGTATTTTCTCTGAGATAGATGAATACCCTTAGCAGATTGAGTCATTTCCAAACCAAGGAAATATTTCAAATAGCCAAGGTCTTTAAGCTTGAATGCAGACTTCAAGAAAGACTTAACATCAGCAATAGAGTTTGAATTTTGTCCTGCTAAGGTGATATCATCCATATAAACCAGGAGAAAAACCATAGATGAACTAGAACCCTTGCTAAATAAAGAATAGTCATTCTTAGACTGAGTGAAGCCATGCGTTAGTAAGACAGTAGCAAATTTTGTAAACTACTGTCTTGAAGCTGGCTTAAGACCATAAATGGATTTGTTTAATCTACAAACCAGATGCTGATTAGAATTCTCCCCCTGAGGAGTATATCCAAGTGGCAACTTTATATACACTTCTTCAAACAAATCTCTATTAAGAAAAGCATTGTTGATATCTAATTGCATTAACTGCCATTTCTTTATTGCTACTAATGCCAAGAGTACTCTGACTGTAGTGAGTTTGGCTACTGGTGAAAATGTCTCAACATAATCTATACTAGCTTGTTGAGTGAATCCTTAAGCAACCAACCTGCTTTATGCCTAACCACACTTCCATCAGGTTTATATTTTACTTTATATATCCATTTACAGCCAATTGGCTATTTATTTTGTGGTAAAGGTACAACTGTCCATGTCTTGTTAGATTCCATTTCTTGCAATTCTTTAGACATAGCCTACTGTCATTCTAGAATTTTGACAGCTTGATGGAAAAACTGAGGTTCATATACTGTTGAGATTTGGCAAATGAATTGCTTAAAGTCAAGACTAAGTTTACTATATGAAGTAGGAGGAGGTATAGAATATGAAGAAGTGAGCCGACTACATTTATAGGAGGACAAATATGAAGGAGGTTTAGAAATCCTAGTGAATTTTCTGAGTGAAACAGAAAGAACATGAGGTGAAACAGCTGATATAGGTTCTGCAGAAAGTGAATCAGAACCTGAAATAGAAGAGGAAGAAGTACAAGGGACTGTGGTTGATAATGTGTCTACTGAGTAAGGAATTATATTAGTGGGAGGACTAAAAGAAACATCAGTAGTAGGTATAGTTTGAGGAAGAACCTAATTATGAAAAGGGTCCAGATCTGGATCAGAATGAGGTATGGAATAGAAAGGAAAAATATCTTCATGGAAGATAATATCTCTAGAAATATGAATTTTTCTAGTTTCAAGGTTATAAACATTATAAGCCTTATAACCAGTAGGATATCCTATAACAACACATGGCTGAGCTCTAGGAAAATGTATTCTAGTGGATGGAAGAATAAAACAATAACATAAACAACCAAAGATTCGCAATGAATGATAATCAGGATCCTTATCATAGAGTTTAGAGAAAAGGGGAATGATTATCCAATTTGGAGCAAGCAGCCTGTTAATAAGAAAGGTTGCATTGTTGACACAATCTCCCCAGAAACACAAAGGGACCTTGGATTGAAAATATAAGGCTCTTGCTATATTAAGCAAATGTTGATGTTTTCTTTTTACCGTTTTGCTTAAGTCGTTCAACACAAGAGAATTGATGTAGAATACATTTTTCTGCAAGATAATCACTGAGCTAGAGTTCTTTAGCATTATCACTTCTGATACATTTTACAATCCTACCAAACTGAGTGTGTCATATGGAACTGATGATTAACCTGGTAGCTTCTGATTTATATTTCAATAAGGAAGTCCAAGTGTATCTAGTATGATCATCTACCAAGGTTAAGAAATATCTATGACCATTATAAGTTAGCTTATGAAAAGGACCCCATATATCACAATGAATTAAGTCAAATGGAGAAGAACTGACATAATTATGAGAATTAAAAGATAACCTTTTTTTGTTTAGCAAGAGGACATATGTTGTAAGGGGAAGAATTGAATTTTAGCAAATTAATTTTATTATGCAATAGTTTCAACCTATGATGAGAAGGATGGCCCAATCAAAAATGCCAAACTTGATTAGATAATGTATAGGAATTTAAAAATATACAATCGTAAGTACAAGAATTAGATTTTGTAGAAATGTTACAGGAACTAGAAGGCTGTAAAATAGATGCAACACTTGGAAGTGATTGGATTGATTGTGAAGTAGTCTTGAAGACATAAAGGCCTTCAATCATATCACCCTTGCCAATCATCTTCATTGTGTTGTTGTCCTGTATTAAGAAAGAATCAGAAAGGAAATAGATTGAACATGAATTTTCTTTTAAAAATGCATTTACTGACAAGAGATTAACTCTAAAGCTAAGAATGTAAAACACATTAGTGAGAAGTAAATTTGGACTCAATCTAATAGATCCTACAAAGGGAACCATAACCTGAGTTTGATTAGGTAAAGTCACTGAAACATTTGTTATAGGTTGAACTGAAATAAAATTGTGTAAAATGAACGAAATATGACAAGAAGCACATGAATCTAAGACCCAAAATTGTGAATTAGATAGGCAAGGTGACAAATTTGTAGACAGATTATACCTGTAGAAGGAACAAATGAAGGAGACTCATATTGCTCCACAATTGGCTTAGTTGCTTCTGATAATTGGGTAGCTAACATTGCCAACAACTGGTGATATTGAGCAGGAATGCCATTAGTTTCAGTAGGTGTAGAATCAGTCACGTAGACCTGATTTACAATGCTTGAAGAACTAGACTGTGACTTGTGGAACTTGTGGCCTGAAGGATAACCATGTAATCTGTAACATTTATCCATAGTGTAACCAATAATTCCACAATGACGACACACAGGATGATCATTCTTTACTGATTTTCCTTTAGACTGAGCAGTATTAACAACAAATGCCATTTGGGATTCATAATTCATCAGATTAGAACCAACATTTCTCAGTCTTTCATCTTGAAGCACGAGAGCAAGAACTTTATCAATGAAAGGAAAAGGATCCATCAACAAGATTTACCCACGCACAGAAGCAAATTCATCATTCAAGCCTATTAGAAATTGCATAACGTTCAGATTGAATATAATCCATCAAAGGGCGAATGACACCAAATGTGCAAGAAGTGAAAGGCTTATAATCATTCAATTCATCAAAGATATACTTCATCTTGGGAAAAAATTGTCTTACAGACAAAGAATCTTGATGAAGATTCATCAATTCACGTTTAAGTTGAAAAATCATTGGACCATTTTGTTGTTGAAAATGATCCTTGAGATCAAGTCAGATTTCATGAGCAGAAGTGGAATAGATGATACTGGCACTGATTTCTTTGGAAACTACATTAAGAATCCAAGAAATGATAATGTCATTGTTATGAATCCAAGAATGAAGCAGAATGTGATCATTATCAGCTGGACGAGGGATTGAACCATCAATGAATCCGAGCTTGTTCTTCATCGAGAGAGCCATCTTCATTGCGTGGCTCCATGAATTGTAATTGTCTCCAGTGAGTACTTGAGATACAAGAACAAGATCAAGACTATCTGAATGATGAAGAAAGAAAGGATTGACAGCTTCATCCATGGTGATGATGAAGAAAATTCTCGAGAAAAAAGAATGGAAACAATTGAGAATGCGAAAACTTTTAAAAAACTACTGATACCATATTAAACTTGTATATGAGTAGAAAAATCATAATCTATTGATTTATCAGAATGAAATATATATACATGAAGTTCTTCTATCAATTAACATGATAATTTTTTTCTACTAACTAACTTATTGACTCTGCTAACTAACTTCCTAACTAATTAACTAATATGTTAACTGACTAATTAATATAACTGATAAATACAGTGATATAACTTTCAGCTCCCAAATAAACAAAACTATAAAAAACAAAACAAAAGCTAGTATAATATATGTCTACAATACGAAAAGTGCATATGTAAAAGTATAATATTCTCAAAGAATTTAAATTTAATCTATATTTTACTATATATTATTTTAAATTTAATCAATAATATATGCTAATGTTATGACATGTGTTATATTTTAATAAACTAATATAATACTTTCAAATTATATAAAATTTTCTTCTGCAATCCATTACAAAAGCTCATAAAATCTATATCTATATAGTATATAATATACAATTAAAATCTCCTATAAAAAAATTATGTGTCACATATTGTTTTATGAGCCACTCTATTTCTCGGCTTTTTGACCAAAGTGTCATTTTTGACAAAAAATATTACCAAAATGTCACTTTTCTCAAACTAATTATCGAAATGCCACCGTTTTGGCCACGGTGGCATTTTTTATTTTTTGTTGGGCCACGTGGAATACGCCAGAGCGCTTGGCGTATCCACGTAGGATACGCCAAGCGCTCTGGCGTATCCCATGACGTGGCCTACCAAAGTTTGCCAAGTCAGATGGGTTGAGACTGGCTATAATGAACCCGACTGGGCTGACCCAAATGGGTTAGGACTGGCCCGAATGGACTGGACTGGGCTGGGCTAGGCTGGCCCGAATGTGTTGGGACTTACCCGAATGGACTGGGCTAGGACTGGCTCGAATGGGCTAGGACTGGCCCGAATGGGCTGAGATGGGCCGAATGTACTGAACTGGGTTCGGCCGAATGGACTGGACTGGGCTGGGCCTGACCCTAATGGACTGGGACGACCCAATATGCCCCTTTTGGCATATTTTTCAAATTTTTAAAATAATATAAATAACAAAATTAGCCTTGAGACAAAATAAAAATAAATTTTAAAATTAATTATTAGTATTTTATTATTTTAAATATTTTATATTTATTATATATTTTTTTGATAACCATGTTATATTTTATTATACTTTAATTATATTATACTTTAAATCTCCTTATCATATCCTGTTGAGTTCTAACCCAGCCCTCCCCTCAGGATAGAATTTGAACTAAATAGACAGGATAAGATAGGTGATAGGATTAATTTATCCTATCCTGCTGGTTCACCAAACAACAGTTTCAGACAGGATATAAAAATTGATTTGTCTTATCTCTACAAAATTAATTTACGTTAATAGTTTAACCGATTCTATAAAAAAATTGACAGAGTTTCCCCTAAAAATCAGACGTTCCCAAAAATATTTCATCCTGTATAATGAAACATATTTATATATATTCAATTCATATCAAGAAAACACGTATAAGATGCATAAACATAACAGAAAAATCTGGTACATATAAATACAGTAATCCTTAATCAAGTAAATGTAGTAAAATGTAGTACATATACATCAATGAGAAGGGCCGTCAGAATGTGGGGGGTCTGTGATGGGGATCAGAAGAAGGTCCTGCATGTGATGAGTGAGGATATGGTGGGTAACCCGTATACGGTGGATATGGAAATGACGGTGTCAGGGTAAAAGTATAAGGATATGGTGGGTAAGGGTAAGTAGGTGGTGGGTATGATGTAAATGGTGGATAACCTGGATATGGCGGGTACGAGGGAGGTGGTGGCTGAGACGGACGGTAAGTAGCAGTAGAAGTGGGCGGTGGCTGAGTA
Organism: Ormosia emarginata; assembly: GCA_029884605.1. Lineage (NCBI taxonomy): Eukaryota > Viridiplantae > Streptophyta > Magnoliopsida > Fabales > Fabaceae > Ormosia > Ormosia emarginata. Next base: position 2,340,820 of record JAQQTP010000056.1, on the reverse strand, counting down.
CTAGGCACAGCAGAAGAACCAGAGTCATCTGGAAGACGTAGTCGTGATCGAGTACTGGCTAACCCTCTCCGTCTACGGCGCGGTCGCTGCTCATCAGACTGCTCGGATGGTCCGAGAATCTCATCTGCAGGAGGAGCTGGACGTAGGTGATCTAATGTGATGCGATCATGCTCCCTCACTACAGATAAGATGTCCTCCATGGACTGTTGAAGGCTAGCCATACTAAATCCCGAACTAGGGTTCCTAGCCGATGCATAGACGTTCTCTGCAATGTCAGCCTAAGATACAAATATAACACGTCATTATTAATATAAAATATAAAATGTTCAAAACAAATAGCAGAACATATTAGTAAAAAGCTTACCACAAACCCAATGGATGCACCAGTTCGGGAAATCTAACGCCTGGTAATCCGTCTGTACCAGCGCATGTACTCAGACTGTGCAGTAAGGGGAGCTTCCAAAAGCCAACCAACAACACACCGTTCCCGCCGCGCATCCCAAATGGCTATGTGTGCAAGGTGTGTGGCTCGCCAATCCACGTCGTGACGTCCAGCCAATGTAATCGAGTGCAACTCGTCAGGTTGGTGTGGTCTCTGTGGTATTGGTTGGTCCAGACCAAACTGAAGTATCACCCTGTCTGGCTGGTGCCACTCAACAATGTGGAAAAAGATAAGTGGAACCATTGCCAGATATATGTCTCTACCCGCGACACAGAACGCCGGTGAAAGCCACAATCTCATCCGTATATGGCCGCCATGTTATCTGCAATCACAATTGTATAAAGAATTACAATGCAAGACAATTAACTTATTTAAATCACTATAAACAGATACTGACCTCATCACTCTTCATCTGATCAAAAAATCGACGGTAATATGGAAGCACCCCCATCGGTGTCTCAATCAACACCTTATGTTTATGCCACCTATATATATGTCAAGGTCATACGATGTCAAGACAAATAATATATATAATAAACTAATGTAAAGATATGTTGAGAAACTCACCGAAATCCTAGTAGACGTAGGGGACCACGGGCAGCAACGTAGGCAGCCACAAGAATAGGATTAGTATCATCCACGAGTGTAGGGACAAGGGGTGGAAATCTGTGCCATGCCCAGTACTGCAATAGTATGCAAGCACCTCCAATCTCGTGCACACTGTAATCTGTGGCCTTGCACAACTCTCTATACAAATAGACCAAAACCGCCGATCCCCAGCTGTATCTCCCAGCAACGGTAAATGTAACACCCCTTGATGTAGCAACCGGAGCATAATCGTCATTACACCACAGTTACTAAATCCAAGTGTGTCACAGTCATGATAACAGTAACTTAAATTCTTAAGAGTCTATATTTTTTTTTTGACAAATTTGCATAGGTAGAAAATATGAGCCTCGAATGAAATATAAATGTATTCAAGCCATGATACAACCACTGAAATAAAATCATATCTCTTATACATATATATATATATATATATATATATATATATATATATATATATATATATATATATATATATATATATATATATATATATATATATATAGTCAATTTACACAAATCACATGACATATATAATAATTACAGAGTCCAATAAGATACAAATGGGAATAAAACACAAGAAAGGGGGAAAAGTAGTGGCCCAGGGATAGGTACTACTAGCAGACAAAGCCGCAACCCCACATATACATACGACACTCGGAGTCCCAGTCAACAAGTCAGACATCAATGCCTCCACGCAACTGCACTCGTACGTAGCCGAAGAAACCTTGTCCAAACGCCCAATCCAATCAACCAAAGTGTGGTCCCTTCTTAACTTCCTCACGATCTTTTATCAATATAAGTATAAAACAGACATACAAAGATATAGGAAAGAGGTGAGACACCCATCCTTCATTACCATTGCGGCAGTAAGAAAAACGACACCCGCGAGCGCTCATAAAAAATAATACGGTTCATATATTTTATAACGGCAACAGCGAAATTTATCATAAAAGCAATTCAATTGTAAGCAATAATAAGAATTAATAATAACAACGATATTTATAGTAAAGTAGAACAACAGCAGGCAATAGCAGACATATCACAATAGTATTTCCAAGAATCAACACAATCATCACAGTAATAATAATCAGGTCAGTCATAGTTGCAGAAATTAAACATTAATAATGACAGAATATATCATGGTTCATATGTATGCTTTTCCAAAGTCCTACTCCATGGAGCTAAACCCAAACAATCGGAGAGAAAGATCGGGAGACATGTACGTGACTCACCGCCGAGGCCGTGCTATCAATAAATAAATTTTCTCGTGCACAATCATGGCATTGCACGTACATTCTACACTAGATCACGATATAGGACAAGTGTCAAGTCCGGATCGTCGGTGTGTTTGCATCGGTTTGTCCCACGGCACGCAGAGGAGCTCTAAACCGTCCATGTGAGGGACCCACACCCCGACGCCCCGAGGTCATAACACGACCCACACTTGTCTATTCGCACCCGCACTAAGGTGTGTTCAATCTCCTAGGCAACTAGGCCTTACAACAAATCCACACGGACAATCACAATGCATAAGATACTATGCATGCACATGTATGATCCACAATCTCATACAATCTCATAATATGTCACATTTAGGCCAATATAAGCATCAATGTATACATGGTCACTCACATGGACCCATAACAACATAATATCAATATCAAGTCAATTAATGCATTATTAGGTTCATTATGAATCCTAACTTAGAATTTATTCCTCTTTTCAAGGTTCATGACCAAATTCAATTCTTGCGACTAGCTTAATATTCCAAGGCAACTCGATTTCCTATAACTTGTAAATTAATTAAGCTATTAATCCTCACACTCTCTTGTCCTTCACTCACTTAGAATCACCTTAAGTTTTACAATGGTCTCATTCTTAGTCTTCTAAAATTTATGAAGTCTTGACTATACTAAATTCTTCCAATTTATTAGTTGTCCATTTATTACATAGGTTTCTAATTACCTAATCACTTATGCTTCCAAATTATCCAAACCACATACTTACCTAAAACTTGCCCTAGAGGCCGTGGCCTCACAATGGTTACAATCCCAAATTCTCTCAAGTCATCATACTACATGTCATTCCTTTAATTCATTTAAGTGTTCACTTATCAAATTAGCTCATCAAGAACCCTAATCTTTATGCCTCAAAATCGTAGCCATCATTTAGGCTTCAATCTCAAACTTTTCTTCCATTAAATTCTATTTTGTCACTCGATTAATTCTAGTCTAATGCTTGTTACACATTAACCATAATTTATCCAATTTCCACCCTAAAAATCGTAGCCCTCCAAGAGAGATTCCCAAATATTTTTCTTCCATTTCCAATCACATAATCCAATCCAACATACCATTATATACAACAAATCAATCTAAGGTCACAATTATCACATTATATGTTACACTCTTAATTCACTTAAATTTAGATCATCAAAATCAATCCATTTGTCTTTTTACCAAGACCAAAACCGTGGCACCCATCGTGGGTATTGAACTCTCAAAGTCTTCCATTCGTTAGTGTTAATACTATCATTCAATCTTTGATTATATAAGTCTTATTTCACTTGTATACAAAACTAATATTCACCCCTAATTTCTAATCAAAACCGTGGCACCATGTTGAGGTAGGAAACTCCAAATTTTCCATTTAGCAACCCCAACATGATCAAGCACAATTAATATATCAAACATATTCAATATCATACTCAAGTATCAATCAAATTCAAGAATACTAAATTATACAAAATTTATAATTCAAGCAAGCATACAAAGAGCATACAAGGATGGATTTCTCCATCAACACACACACACAAAGTCTTCTCACCACCATAAGTGGTTGAAGTGAGTAGTCTCCCTCTTACCTAGAGGAGACAATGCAAGAAAATAACTCATTGGTTCCTTGATTTGTAATTTTCGGATTCCACCTTCAAGAGAACCATAAAGTGGTCAAATTCTCATATTTACAAATTTAAAGCTTGAAAAGAATGATCCTTGGTCACATAGGTAACCAAGGAAATCGAAAATGAGAAGAAAATGGAGAGAAATCAAGAATCTTTACCTTGGAAGACAATGGAGACAAAGTTGGATTTTGAGCAAACCTTCCAAACGAAACTTGTAGAGAAGATGAAGATGAGTGTATAAATGTGTTTAGTGGAGAGAAAAATAAAAAAGCTTGGCCATCCATGGAGGAGTGATTTTCGGATTTGAAGAAGGAGGGGTAGAAAAGTTGGGTTTTTGAAGAGATTTTCTAAAGAGAAAGTGTAGAGGAGGTTAAGAGGAGTCTAGAGATGGTGTTTATGGAGAGAAAAGTGAAGAAGAGCCTCTCTAATGGTGGCTGGAATTTTCGGACCTAAGAGGAGGAAGAAGAGAAGAGGTGGAGAGAAAATGGAGATAGAAATGGAAAATGGAGAAACTTTCTACACAAAGAAGGTAGAGGAGGTGAAGGCAAGTGTAGAAATGGGCTTGGAGAGGAGAAAAGATGAACAAAAATGGAGGAAGGAGGGGCTGCAATTTCGTGCTCATGGTGGAGGTAGAGAGAAGGAGGAGAAAAGAAAAGTGAAGAGGAAGAAGAAGGAAGAGAGAGAAAGTGTCTTAGAAATTAATGAATTCAAATGATAAAATGAATTAATGAATCAAGCAATTCTCACTTGCTTTGGGTTGCATTCAGCCGTGAGTGGAGAGAGAAAAGAGAGAGTGAAATTGGCTTCCAAGAGAAGCTAAAGCACATGGGTCAATGCTTGGGTCAATGCTTCTTAAGGAAGCTTGATTATTTAACTATTAAATTTGAATTAAAGTGGATAGATTAGATATAAAGTAGATTGCATTAGGATAATGTGATAGTATTTTTATTACACACTATTATCCAATAGATAATAGTTACAGTTGACAGAAGTTAGTATTTAATTAATCTGACAGATGAATTTTTCGCTGTATTGATTTAATTGTATCTATAAAGATTTCTTGAAAATTGCGAAACCTCGTAAACTGTGTCAAGTCTCGGGTTTAGTAAGATCCCCCGTCGACTTATCCATAGTCCAAAGTTCGCAGAGAAAACATCGCGTTTCTCTAGTGTTTGCTTTACAAGAAGCAAAACGAAAAATATATTAAAATATTCGACGGTTAAAAATTTAGAAAATTCTCAAAAATTGCAAATATTATAAAACGACTATTCGTCATATAATTTTCCAATTTTTGAAGCACTACAGTCGTTTTCACGACTCTGCTTGAGTTTCACGCAAAACGAGGAATATATTAAAATATTCGTCGTTTCCGAAAAATTTCAGAAAAATTCACATAAATCACAAATATTAGAAAATGACCATTGGCGGCAAAATAATTAATTTTCGGAGCGTTACACTGACCTCAGCAATTCTCAGCCCAGTGTGCACGCAAAACGAGAAATATATTAAAATATTCCGCGTTCTCAGAAAAATCCAGAAAAATTCTAGAAAATCCCAAATATTGTAAAATGATCATTTATTCTGAAATTATTAATTTTCGGTATGTTACAGTAAAGTCCTCCAAGAGAGGAAGGAACATCATGTGCACGTATCTACCAGAATGGTCAGAAAATAGCAATCCCCCGATCAACCGAAGTATGTACGCCCGTGCACACCGCATCACATAATCGTCTTCGTCAGCCGGGGTAAGTCGTGTACGGAATGCGCTCCAGAGCCACGACATATCAACACGTCCACCTAATATGTGTAACTCCGGCGGCTGCGATCCCAACAAGGTCTCACATAGCTGCATGCAATCTGGATGGGATGTATGACCAGTAACTACATCGCCATCAATGGGAAGTCCTGAGATAATAGCAATGTCCTCCAACGTGATGGTGCACTCTCCTGTAGGCATATGAAATGTGTGTGTCTCGGGGCGCCATCTCTCAACTAATGCTGTAATGAGGGAGTGATCGATGGTGCAATACCCCATATGGGCAACCCCCACGAAACCAGCCAGCTCTAGGTATGGCAGTATCCGCTGATCTGGGTCCATATGTCTGAATTTATGGGCACGTCTGACACGCAGATGACGATCTGGTCTTTCTTACCATACATGTTGTGATACATGAAAGTCCTGCATCTCTAGTACTGATAGGTCCTCTAGGCCTGGGCGCAGGTGGAATGCCATGCCTCATGCTGTAATCAAGCAACTGACAAGGACATTAGGTAAGTCTTCAAATAATAGAACATACTATAGAATCGAATATACATATTAAATATGAGTGTATCAAGCATAAATTAATAGACACCAGTAAAAGCACAATAATGTAGATTATCAAATTACACACTGAAAATATTCAATTACACATAAATAGTCATTCATTACAATACAATGCGAATTAAATTATGTCCTAATCAAGTGGATGACCCTGCTTGGTCATTCCTCAAAGAAGTCGATCCACCACGACGACAACTACGAGAGTTATGTCCAGATTCACCACATTTTCTACATCTTTGTCCCGGTCCTGGTTCACGCCAATCCATCTCATTTCTAAGTCGAGTTGATTTTGGTCGACCTTTAGATCGAAGTAATTGACGATCGGGTACCAATGTAATCGTCGGAGCTGGTGGCCACCATGGTTCATCCTTAATGATACCCCAGTCCATCTCATACACCTTGTACAAAGAATGCATTTTGTAAACACTGTGCACATATTGAAAAGCGTCAAGTCTCCTGGAAGAACATGCTGCTATTGCATGAGAGCAAGGGAAATGCAACGCTTGAAATAGGCCACAGTCACACGTGCCTTGTTGAAGGTTTAGGGAATATTTAACTCCACCCTGCTGTGTTATAGGGTTGAATGCCTCTTCGACCAAAAATCTGGTTGACTGTATATCAAATCGACGGACTTGGTGAGAGCTTGCCTTGAGCACGTTTACATTCCAACTTTTCAAAAAATCATCAGACCAATCTACCCCATCAACAAGTTTTTCGTTTGCATCATCCTTACGATTAACAAAGTACTCTACCAATTTGTAATATGTCATCTGAACAAGTGCTGTTATTGGTAGGTTTCTGCCACCTTTCAATACCCCATTCATACACTCAGATAAGTTCGTCGTCATATGACTAAATCTGTGGCCACCATCATATGCTAAACTCCATTGTTCTTTTGGAATCGAATTAATCCAATTTGCCATTTCGGGAGTAGCAGTCAACTTTTCCAACCTAGCCTCAAATTTGAATGCCATTGGTTCATACCCTGATATTAAAATATTAAATGAATATATGTTAGTAACTAAATTGTAGTTTGATAATTAGTATAGTAAACTCATAAACAATGTCAAATATTTAATTACCTGTGTTAATCAGATATTTCTTTAGGGCCAGGTTGCGAAAGGCGCTATTAAAATTACTACCAATATGCCGGATGCAGAAAACATGATGCGCATGCGGTGCCTGCCATCCCAAATGTGGATTCGCCACTGACTGTATGATGCCTTGATGTCGATCAGATATCAAGCACAGGCCCTGTTGTTGTGTGACATGTGTTCGAATCAATGCTAAGAACCAACTCCAAGCATCCTTTGTTTCCCCTTCAATAATGGCAAATGCAATGGGCAGAGGTTTTCTATCGCCATCCTGTGTTGTTGCAATCAATAGTTTATGACGATATTTGCCATACAAATGAGTGCCGTCAATCTGAATAATGGGCTTACAGTATTGGAATCCAACAACACATGGTTTGAATGTCCAAAACAACCGATGGAATACAAGTTTTGAACGGTCAACTCGATTGGCCTCGACATAATCAACGGTTTGCAACTCCACCACAGTGCCTGACATGTCTCTTTGCATGACAAGTAACCATCTAGGCAATACCACATAAGAATTATCCCAGTCTCCAAATACCTTCACAATGGCAATTTGTTTTGCCTTCCAAGCTTTCCGATAGGACACGTTATATCCGAATTGACATCGAACCCTTTCAATAATTAAGCATACAGGTACATCAGGTTTTTGCTTAACCATCTCCAGAATGCAAGAACAGATCATACGAGAGTCTAACTTCTGGTGATCTTGTGAAATGGCTGGGTTGACACAGTTGTGAGGCCCATTATATTTTTGAATTTCCCACAAGTTTGATTTCTTGCGTAGAATGGCCCTAACCCTCCAATTACAACCATCAGCAGATCTAGGACACTTAACAATTAGACGCTGTGTATCAGAATCCTCAACCTTCTAATTCTGATGTCTAATAATGGAATAATGTTTTAGGGCCAAATTGACAGCTTCTTTAGAGGGAAATTGTAATCCGACATATAATTCTTCATCTGGACTCCAAATACCACGAGAATCTAATTCACGAAGATTATCAGATGTATTCAGCGCATCCCAATTGATTTCAAAAAACTGAGGGCATGGAGGCACATACGTAGATTCAGGAGCAACTACCAATGGAGGGACTAGTTGTTGTATATTTACTTCAGGGTCGGATTGATCTTCTTCTAAGTCGGTGTCTGTATCTTCACCCTCAGGCATCTCCCCTTCATCATCGCTTGTGTCAGATAATGCATCTGCCATAAACGGGTTATCGGTTTCAAGGTCCAACCTAAATGAGCTCCCTTCAGGCATTGCAAACGTACCAACTTCTTGAGATTGTACTAGGACAGGAGCATGTGTCATGGAGAATTGAATGTTGATAGGGTACGATGATTCAACAAGATTAGAAGGACCAGCTTGTAACCTTGTTTCAGAAGGAGCTTCAGCATGCTCATTGTGCTCACTTGTTTCTGTCTCGACGTACAACTCCATAGAAATTAAGTTAGGATGCTGATCAAAGCAATCAATCATGCAAGCAACATCTTCATCATCTTCTAATGGAAGAGCTATCCATCTTAGAACATTACTCCATTGTGGAAATCTGTGCACAACACTAGACACAACTTGATTTTCTTGGAGCCTTAATTTTAAATGAATTCTCCTTTTTAAAAGCTCAATAGTCGTGTCACGTTGAATCATGATAGACTTGGGACGAGGACTTTTGTACATTAGACCCTCTTCACCTTCATACATTCTCCCATTGTAGTAAATGAGAACAACAAGGTGTTTGCTCATCTTACACTTCTGAATAACAACAACAACAAAATAATTTAATTTTGTAATACTAAAAACCTACTAAATAACAATAAAACATATATCATACATACACAATTAAGTAATAATAATAAAAGAAACAAACAAATACTAAAAACCTACTAAATAACAATAAAACATATATCATACATACACAATTAGAATAATAATAAAAGAAATAATAGTAATAATAATAATAATAACAATAATAATAATAATAATAATTATAATCAATAATAATAATAATCAATTATTCTAACAATTAAACAAATATACATAATACATAAATAATATAGAAATTAAAAAAAAAAAACAATAATTCTAACACTAAAAAAATACAATACACAATTAATATAAAAACTCAAAAACATAAATAATAATTCTAAAAATCAAACAAATATACAAAATATAATTAATATAATAACACAAAATCATAAATAATAATTCTAATAATTAAAATATTTAATAATATATATAACAATAACAATAATAATTTAACGATAGAAATACTTACGAATATGATTCTCGACAACTTATAACCACAGGAGAGTTTTAGAGAGAGTTTAGAGAGAATGAAATCTAGAGAGAAGGTAAAAATTTAATAAATGAAGGAAGATGCCGTGAGAGGGTGAGTGTAACACCCCTTTGGAGGATGTCACACATAAAAGAAAATAAAAGAAATAGAAATAAAATCTACCCAAGTTGTGAAACATTAGTTAAATATTATTACGGGTTGTAAAATAATTCCGATGAGAAATATGATATAAAAAGATAATGCGGAAAATACGAAATAAAAAAAAAACATCATCACCGATAATATACATATGGTTAAGTTATAAGTTGTACAATTAATTTACAACTAAGACTACAAATATTTAAACAAAAACAAAAGAAAACAATAAAAGAGTTAATATATATACGTACATACTACCGACGCCCAGCCCAAAAAAACATCATGGTTATCTAATTCTCTGATGGATCACTATCAACCTGAAAATGATCATCGGGGGATAAATATCCCGGATGCCTCGACACACGGCGATAACGGGATCGCGCGATCGATGCTTATCTCACTAGGCTCGGGGTTTTCAGCACCCCAATAACGCCTAATGGATAAGGGCAACTCTAAGTGCAGAAATAACGTCGTCGTCATGACAGGCTCTTCATCAAAACGATGACGTAGGATCACGGTCACACTTCCTGCATACGTCACAGAGTCACGATCTCCTCGTAGATGCCAAGCCAGAGCACCTCCATGAAATACCAACTCTATGAATCCCAAAAATCTGGCGTCGCCATCCTCACAATCAATCCAGAGGATATGGATGATCGGATGGTTCTTGATCGTCAACCGGTCGTCCGCTTGCCGATCTTCCTCCTCTTCGGGGTACACGATCTCAAGAGGCTGTTCCTCTTCCTCGAAGTCTTTACCGCGTAAAATAAATAAACAGAAAATACATATAACAAAGAGGTAAGACAACATAAAATCATCACAACATGGCCAATAAAAAGATGACAAACAATATATACATACGTTCATGCAATACATAAAGCTTTAACAATTATAATAATTAAATGAAGTAAAATTTAGGTATCATCACAAAATGTCACTTCACGAGATAAAACCTCACGAGATAAAATAAGAAATATAAATAAACAGATAAGATATAATAATCAATAATAACAAGAACTGAGATAAAATAAATAAATAAAATACGAGATAAAAATAAATAGATAATATGGAAACAAATAGACATAGAGATAAACAATATAACAAAATCCTACTCCATGGAGCTAAAAAAAAACACAAGTATCGAGAGAGAGAATGATTCGCAAAACCTAATAGTACCACGGCTGCCCCACCTACTTTGCTGTCACACACGTTGCGTCTATAGCCCCACGACACGAATCCATCAATCCAGGCGTGGTGTAGTTCACGGTCTCACGTTGTGGCACTACGGGCAAATGTACTACTAGATTTCACTAATCTCGATTAAATATAGTGTATGTCGAGTACCATAGTGTGCTATCTGGTTTACCACGGCTTCAATGAGCGAATTAACCCATTCCACATGTGAGATCCCGTACACTAAAGTCTCCAAGTTCATTAGAACAATGAACCACACTACGTTTATCGCATCGACACCACGATGTGATTCGTCCTCGTCAACAAATCCACCAAATACATGGCACACATAACGAGATAGATGGAAAGCACATGCGGGTTCACATTTTCCCGACAAAAATAGATTTTCAAAAAAGCCTCATGACGGGTTCACATTTTCCCGACAAAGATAAAATAAATTTTCAAAAGCACATGCGGGTTCACATTTTCCCGACATAAAATAAAATTTTCAAAAGCCTGTACGGGTTCACATTTTCCCGACAGCGAAAAATAAATGTAGTAACGGTCAATCGCGTAGAAATTTTATCGCGTTTTTGAAATCTCGTCGTTTTTACAAACGTTTAAAAATCGGGTAAAGATATTTTTCTGTTTTTAAAATCGCGTAGCATTTTTAACACGTTTTCTCAATCGCGTAGGATTTTTAAATCATTTTCTTATTGGAATGCCTTTAAAATTACCGTTTAAACAGATAGAAATAGTATTTAGTACATTTAAACTATGTAAAATAATTTTTCATACCACATACTGTCATTAGGATATTTTGACTATCCTATAAGTTCATTTTTACTAAAAATTGACAGCATTTTGTTTATAAACTTATAATAATGGTTTTCTAAATTTTCCATAAAATTTTCTATTTACCTAATTTTTAACCATTTCATTTAATTCTTTTTGAAATCTCTAACATGCTTCAAAACCAAAAGTGAGCTATATGTTAGAAAATTTCTCAAAATTTCTGTATTTTACTTCCTAATGATAAAATCACTAGTTTTTAACCTTTAAACTTAATTCTACTCAACTTGTTTCTTCAAAAATCATTATAGAAACTTCTTCTTAACTTGGGTTATCTCTTTTTGATTGAAAAAGATTTGGAATCAAGTTTTAAAAATCATAATTACCTATAGTGGCATGTTGGCCGAATTTTATAAAACTTTCTCATTTGATTTCTAAATCATGTCAAAGGTATTATCTTATCTAAATTCATTAAATCATGTTATAAAGTAATGATTTTGAATCAAATAAATCTTTTAGGCATGTTGGCCCAAAATGTACTAAATCTTTACCATTTGATTTATAAATTCCTTTTCTTTGATCAAAACCATTTAAAACCTTCTTATTTCTCCTAATCAATTAAGTTGCACTTTAGGAGAAATAAGAGAACATAATACTTTGGCATTGCCGTGAGCTAAATGTGTTCTTTGGAACACTCATGCAAATTTACACATGTTATTCACATCCTAAACCTTATCATACAATTCTAACACATGCATTTATATCTCTAACACATGCAAAATATTTCTAATACATGCAAAATATTTCTAACACATAAAACCTAATTTAAAGCTTATAGACATACAATCAAAAGCTAATAACATGCAAAATTATTACAATCACCAAACAAGAAAGCTACTAACACATAACACTTAAGCTAACAACCACAAAAATTAACAAATACACATCAATAAACACACCACAACCGAATCCTTATGGATTCTACAAACAATCCATCTTCTTACCACCATAAGGATGATAAGAATTGTCTTCCTCTTACCTTAAATGAAGACAAAAAGGCTTGCTTTCACACCTCCTAGGTCACGGTTTTCACCACCAAAAACACCTAGAAATCTCAAACAAAATCTACATGTTACTAACCATGAAAAAGAAGCTAAACCATGGAAAAATCATGGCTTAGAACTTTGAAAAAGAAGAGAGAAAAGAAAAGCATGAAATTTCACCTTCTAGGTAAAACTTTCAAAGTTGGTTTCCAAGCCCTAAATGGAAGAATTTGAAGAAACTCCCAACTACAAAGGTTCTTAGAATGGTGTTTAGGTTAAGGAAACTTGGTTAGAAAAATTTTTGGATGGTTGGAGTGTTAGGAAACTAGCTTGGCCGAATGGAAGAAGGAAAATGGACAACAATGGTGGCTAGGGTTTTGATGAGAGAGAAGAGAGAAAAGTGATGAAGATGGAAGGTGATTTTTTTGGTCTCCTAAGGCCTCTTGGCCGTAGCACTAAGTGAGGTGCAAGGTGGGCACCTTGCTTGGCTTCATCCAAGCCATTGGATGAATCAAAGGCCAAGATCAAGCCTTGGTGAGCAAGCTTGATTCCCATTGGTTGGTTCCCGGTGACTCACATGCTGGAGTCACACAACAGATAAATGCTCTCTGAGAGTCGACTAGTGATCGGCTGTTTCCGAAAGTTCTACGACTTTACGGTGATTAATTAAGCTACCGATCTAACCGTTCGGCTAATTGTGGGTCCCGCAAAATATTTCCTGGTCCATTTGTCACTAAATTATACCGACTAATAAAATAATATTATAATAATATAAAATTATTTTATTTGACAAGTGATTAAATCCTAAAAATTAAAAGATTATTTTTAGTCTCATTCAATCGGGTTAAGTAAGATCCCCCATAAATAATAAAATAAGATTTCCCGGCCCGGAAAAATATTATTTTCCTGCCCGAGCAAATCACACAAAAAGTCCATAAAAAATCACGAGACGGTATTTTCAGGCATTAAATCAAGAAGAAAATAATTAAAAACAACAAAAACAAATAAAACAAGACGTTCGGGACGTAACGGCATTTTCCCGTTTTTTCCCACAACGTAGGTAATCGTCCAAAACGTTCAAATAAAATATCCAAAGATATATATAGTTGTATATCTTTCAAAAAATTAATACAAGAAAGCTCGAGAAAAATTTTTATTTTTCCGTCTCAAACAAATTACGTAAAACGATCAAATAAAATTTGAACCTCAGTATTATCGTAATTGTTTTCATACGTAAATCGAGAACAGAAAAAATAGGGACACACGGTCATTCATACAAAAGCATGAAAAACAGAAAACAAGATATCATTCAAATATTTTCTAAAAATTGGGGCGTTACAGTGAGGGGGCGGGTTATAGGGGTAGTGGAATACGCTGGGCCAGAAAAGCGTATCCACGTGGAATACGCCAGAGCCTGAGCGCTTGGCGTATCCACGTGAATACGCCAGCGCTCAGAGCGCTGGCGTGATCCACGTGAGATACGCCAAGCGCTTGGCCTTCAGATCACGGCCAAAAAAAATAAAAAAAAATGCCACCGTGATCAAAACGGTGGTATTTCGATAATTAGTTTGAGAAAAGTGACATTTTGATAATATTTTTTGCCAAAAATGACACTTTAGTCAAAAAAACCTATTTCTCTCTATTTTCTATCACTTTCTATTAACAGTAAAGTTTTTAAAAGTTTAAATTTTAAAAGTAAGAATATTTAAAAAACTTAAATTAAAAAATAAATTAATTAGTTATTATTAATTAATTATTATTAATTCTAACATTAACAAATATAATTGGCCCAATCAAAACTAATTAATTAACAACTATAATTGAAATATTTATTAATATTAAGCCTCTAAAGGTTAAGCCACCAATAACCAGCCATTATGGAGACTTTCAAATTATTTAGCTACTAAGAAAACATTCACATTATTAAGGTTTTGAGCCATTTGTTCATGGCCGTATGTGTCAAAGTTTTGACCCATTAATTTTTATTGAATTTAGTTTTAGAATGATATGTAAAATTAAATCAAATGGAAGAAATAATTAAATAAAAATAAGATAAAAAATACTTTAATATGCCACAAATTGATTAAGTACCAAAAAGTGAAAAAGAAATCATTTTTGTTTATAAAACAACACAATTAACTAAATAAACCAAATTCATGGAAAAACAAATTGACTTTACTCATAAACTTGTGAAACGTCTCAAATTATAATTGACACCAAATCATTACTTGATGATTTCTTTTTGGCTAATCGAATATTTTAAAATTTTATTATCAAATCACTACAATAACTAATAACTATTCAATTAATAACTAATGCCTATAAAGGATCAATTGTGATTAGAAGTGTCTTTTTTTTTTTGTTTAAGTGAAATAACAATTAAATTTAATAAAATTTGATTATTCAAAATTATGAGTGTAAGTCAACTTGAGGTGATTATCACAATTCTTCCTTTTAACATCATACTCTTTAATCAAAAGTAAATCACAATTGCCACCAATCCTGATATACATATAGTCAAATTTCCTACATCAAAGAATTTTTTTTAAAAAAAATATGAAATTTGTGTTAATTCTTTTCGAAAAAAAATCTTAAAAAAATATGGAAACAAATTATACAAATATCACTCAAGTTGACTTTACTCATAAATGTGTGAAACGTTTCAAATTATATTTGACACTAAATCACAACTTCATGATTACTTTTAGCTAATCGAATATTTTAAAATTTTATTATCAAATCACTGCAATAACTAATAACTATTCAATTAGTAACTAATGCCCATAAAGGATCAACTGTAATTAACACTGCTTTTTTTTTTGGTTCACATAACTATTAAATTTAATTAAACATCAATTAAATTTAATAAAATTGGATTATTTAAAATTATGAGTGCAAGTCAACTTCAGGTGATTATCACAATTGTTCCTTTTAACATCACACTCTTTAACCAAAAGCAAATCACAATTGCCACCAATCTTCATATATATATATATATATATATTAATTATTGTAAGAGGTGAGATGAGTAAATTTTGACTATTAGATCTTATATAAATGATCAAAATTAGAACATAAATGCATGTGATTTTTTTAAGTGGTCACATGATCTTGAAATAACTTTTAATCTTGACCATCCATGTATAGTTGTATAGTCAAGATTTACTCTTCTCACTAGATATGCATTTACTTCATGTATAGTTGTAGGAGTAAATCTTGACCATATAATCATACATTGATGATCAAGATTAAAAGTTATTTAAAGATCATGTGATTATTTAAAAAAGTTACATACATTTATGTTATAATCTTGATCATTTATGTAAGATCTAATGGTCAAGATTCACTCATCTCACCTCTTATAACAAATACTCATTTCACTAGGTACACTTCCTGCATATAATAATGAAAAAAGGGGCAAGTTCTATGGAAATGGTTTTGTTTGATGAATTTGTGAGTAATCATATTCTAATATTAAAATGACTTAACAAATACTATTTATCTCATTTTTGCTTTTATGACTTTATCTTCTATGTGGAAACAGAGAGGACGAATTCATACCTCTGTTAGGAGGAAGTTGGTGTATAAGTTTGAGAAGTTGGTTGCCGACGGCCAAGTGTATGAAATCAATAAATTAACTCAGTCCTAACACTGAATTGTTTCAAAAGGCTAGACATAAGTATCGTCTGAACTTCCAGTTTCATTCCAAAGTTGACTATTCAGAATCTTCAACAATTCTGTGATATGGTTTGAACCTTATTCTTTTTCAGGATATCCTTCAAACAGACAACGAGCTCCCACATTAAGTAGGTAATATATAATTTGACAATTGAAAATACTTCATATTTTTTTATGTTTGTATAGATATTCTAATTCAATGGATTATTGCAGATGTCATAGAGTTATTATCTGTTGTTGGAACAAAAAAATCTGTACCACCGGAAGGACAAATGGTGAAGATGAATACCATAGAACTTAATGTGAATGAGTATTAATATTTTTTTTAATCGTTTTGAGTGTGAAATTAGAGTGTGCTTTATTTGGTGCTTATGTAGACGAGCTCAACTCTTTTCTTGCTGGTGGCAATGTTTGTCAAGTCGTTGTTCTCATATTAGATTACCTTTAAAGTCATACCCTTTAAAGATAATCTAATATAAATTTTAAATTCTTATCTAATTTTTTCATGATTACTATTATTTATATAAAACTCATCAACTCAATGTCTATGTGATATAAAATTTGACATGTAGGTATCCAATACTGTTATAAGTTAAATTGTTCTTAATCATTAGCAAATATATATAGAATTTAAGTTATATTTAATAGCTCATTTCATATTAATTTGTATGAATCAATTTATGGATTTGATTTATAGGTTTTATCATTAACATAAGTTTTTTTTTTTGTTAATTATAATATCTTTTATAATAGGATTGTGTTTTATTCCACATTATGAAGTTATTTCAATAACATTTTTTTTCCATTTGAAGGAGGTTGGGGTTTTTCCAGCGATATACTTTTGTTCTAAGTGTAAGAATATATTATCACAGTGCAGTGTCATTTTAGACATTTTTTATTTAGCTCATTTATAGATTACTTAGAATCATGTCAACTCTTATATGACAATTCCCGTAAAAAAAAAAAAAAACTCTTGTATGACATTCATAAGTTATGTTCTATTGTCTTACAACATTGATTGAAAACGTATTTGCTACTCATTTTAAAATATATTATACATACGATATGCATCGCTTGGGTTCAAATACTAGTATGTGTTATATTTAACCTTAAACAAGGCAAGTTCAGCCATGGATCGAAAAAATGTTTTTTTTTTTTGTCCTTGTTGGAATTTTCACCGCCTTTCACAAGTTGCCTCATTGGCATAAGATTTTTTTGCACTAGCATTACACTTGTGCATTACACGAGTCCTCTAAAATGTAGCTTACATTTTAGACAAATAAATATCATAAATATATGAAATAAATTGACCAAATATAAAAAATATTGAAATATAAAAAATTTAGACAAATAATATAATTACAATAAAGTTGAATACTATAAATATGAAATAAATACATATTGTCATTTAAAACGAAAAACCTATAGATTCAAAATTTGAATTTGTGTATTTAAATAATAGAAAAGGACACATGTCACTGAATTAATATGTCATTTGTCATGATTTTACTAAAGTATTAATGTCATAAAATAGAGTTAATATTCAAACCGTTGATGATAGAATAAAACAGACTTTGAATCCATTTAATTTTGTTTTTATTTTTTGTTTTGCATTTTTAAATTTTTCTTTTACGTGTTGAATCTATTTTGGTATACAGATTTTGAATCCATTTTATTGATATTCACCCATTACCACATTTAATCCTTATTCAAATACTTTTTCAATAAGAAAAGAATTATTAAATAATTTACATTTTCTTTTATTTGTTAATTAATAAAATAATAACAAAATTTAAATTCAAATAGAGATGACATTGATGGCACAATTTAAAAATAATACGTGTCAAAATTTTACAAATTAAGACTCTCATTTTATATTAATTATATTGATATTGATGATTAGAATATGGTCAATCAAAACCAAAGCCAATCAAATCAATGTTCAAATGCTCAACAAGCTCTAGGCTTATATAAAGAGGTCAACACCACACAACATTGTAATTAACAACTCCCACCCCTTTATCCTCTCCTCTGCTGCCACCTATAATGTCAGGTGTAATATTTTAATATTGATATTCCGATATACCTGACATATATAAGATTAATCAATATTAGTCATATTACTTTTAATTTAAACATCAATTAATTCATATCATTTAAACAAATAATAATGAAGAGTCTTGTAGAAACTAAAAGTTATATATACATAATTATCTCAACAGGGCATATTATAATATATAAATTTTTACACATACTAGATCAAGTATAATATATACAAGCTTTAACCATATAAAACATATAAATTATACTAGTCTCTATACATCTTCTGCTTCCCTTTTGAAGAACTCTCACTTGAATTTACATGGCAACACAATCAGGGTGAGAAATAACAATTCTCAGTAGAAGTATTCTAAAACTAGTATTTTATACATTCATAAAGAATACACAACTGCCCATACAATTGTAATGTCATGAGTTTAAATGTCATGGTGGCAACCGTCTATACAATCGTCATGCTATGTTAAATTATGTCTAATGTTTATGTTTATGCAATATCCTAAGTATGTAATGAATAATGTTATGATACTAGTCCATGACAATATCATGTCATGCATGAGTCTTGAACAAAAGAAAAAAACTCCATTCCAAGTCTTGAACAAGCACTGAAGCCAAGTTCCAGTAGTCTTCTCTCCAGGTAGTGAAATCCATCAACTACGTTGTCTTCAATAACTCCAGGTAATGAGGATAAAGACCACCTCAACTACCCCTATGTATTTGAAAGTTAGGATTACTTCTGGTAGTCAGGAATCCACCTCAATTACTCTCCATTTAGGATAACTAATAGGGAGGAAGTTGCACGTCCTCATACTATCGAAGGTTTATCCATAAATGTGAGGATCACATCCTTCAACAATCACATACATAAATGTATAAACATATCCAATTACTTCACATAATTAGTATTACAATTCAAATTGATTTATTAACAATGAGAACTCAACCTCATCAACATAGTTATGAAAAACAATGATGCCAATCACTACAATAACTGGCATGCCAATTGATTTATATTCATAACTATCAACATGAAATATAGTGATGTTAAGTATAAAAATAATTAACATTTTAATTGATTTATATTCATCACACTAACACCCCATTAAATACTCTTATTAGAGTTTCAATACTCATTAAGAAGCTTAAAAGAAGGAGCTACACCTATTAGGAGCTTCATTTTCACAAAATAAAATTCTGGGTAAAAACTGGTCTGGACACTCAAGCGCCCAACATCTAGCGCTTAAGCCCTGACTGGGCAAAACCAGCCCAGATTTTCCCCTACTTCAGCGCTTAGGCCCTCCTTGCTTGGCGCTCAAGTGCTCAACGCGCGCTCAGGCACTCAAAGCCCAACACTGGTCCATTGCATCACGCAATACCTTTATGGGTAGTGGGTACTCAGGCGCCCAAATCCCAACGGTCAAGCACTGGATGCCTAAAATGAAATTTGCAGAATTCTACATATTGGATCACTGTTCCATTGGGAACAAACCCACTTCCAATCGCTTAAATCCAAGTGATTTCCAACCTCAAAAGAGATCCATTAACACATTGCAACTCTTGTGCAACTTCAATTTCACTTAAACATGCATCAAGACATCATTCATCCCCTTAAAACCTAAAACTCCATTTTTGCCTCAAATGAAGTAATAAGTGTTCAAGAAATGAAAAATACATTACCAACCATCCAACTACTCATAAACAAGTCATCCTCAAGTTTTCCAACATGATTCAAGCCAAAAACACTAAATCACACTCATAACATCATTCTCACATCAAGCCAAGTCATATGAACAAGATTAAGAAAATGAAAGAATGAGCAAAAACAAGGTTCCCCCTACCTCAATGGCTAGAAATGAAATCACTAAACAGCTCCTTTCCAAAATCTTCTTCTTGGTTAGTTGATTCTCCTCCTTTGCCTTGCTTCTTTCCTTTTCCTTTGCCTTTGCCTGTTACAGCTGAGAGAAGAGATGAGAAATAAGAGAAAATATCTCATTTTGGCCTTAAAAAGATCAAGGCAGCACATGGGAGAACCGTGTGGTCACTTGGTCACTCAAGTGACTACACTAATATTTTCTGATCTGCTAAGAACACTTAGGTTTCACCAAACCAAGTTTTCTTACTTCCAACAAGTTTAAAATAAATTCTGAGATTCATCAAAAATCTTGTTTCACCATTTCGATATTTTTCCATATTTGTTGGTAGTCAGTCTGGCATTAAAACACACAACCATTATGCTTAAAAATACTAAACTAACTCGAATTAATCTCAAATTTTAACTACACCATCTTCAACACATTTATGACTTAGAAACAAATTCTCCACATTTATTTCTATTAACTAAGTAGTTTAAGTCAATTTCGGGGTTAAAAACAATTATATTTTACACATAACGTTACAGCAAAATGACTAAATGTGGTTAGAAGGTCACAAAATTCCATAGGCATATTAAGCAAGTATTAAGCTACATTTGTATCTATATACAAGCCTAACATGTTTTTCAAGGTGTTACATCGAGTACTTTTATCGTGGACCTTATTAGTTAGAGAGCATGGATGGCCTTTGAAGTTGTAACAGTTGGATATTAGTTCAAAGAGATTAATGATAGAGATTCGTCACCAGTAACATGGTGACAATTTAAATTGCCTAAACTTCATACTTACAAAAAGATCCCTGAATAAAAATAATTCTTGTATGAAGAATTGAACTCTTTTTCTTTCTTTGTGCTCTTGTTTAAGCTTTGCTCGCATTCTACGAGCATTTCGTGTTGTTTCCAATGGATCTTCGGCGGCGATGACAATCTCCAACAACACCGAGGCCGCAAAAATAGAGATCACAACCATGGAAACTTCATCCAATAGTGGGATTCAACAACAGAGGAGGAGAAGCATCGGGAGCGAGAGCTATTGCAGAGCACGATGGTGTTATCATCCTAGTGGTGTTTGCTTCGACGTCTTCTTCGAGCACGAGGCTTGATATATATATAAAGGAAAAAAAAGTTGTTTTAAAGTTCAAAATATTGAAATGGGTATTCAGTCTCAGTCACTGAGTCGTTTAGCAGCGATTTTTAACTACGGCTAAATGAATCACATGTTTGTTTTTTTAATATCATTTCGACACAACACCCCATCCAATCTGTTTACACAATTTTTTTTAATACCATTTCTACGATGGCAATATTGAAATGACAATAGCTATCTTTTTTGTGTGAGAATGGCTTTTTGTTTTTGTTTTTTTGACAAAAGCCAGCTTGGGCAAAAGAGCACCCAATCTAATCTCCTTGGTAGTACATCACCACAAAACCAAAGCCATTCTCACATCCTAAGTTGCAAGTCTAAGTTGCAAGCAATTTGAGACGCATCTCCTTCTAGTTGCTTCCCTTTAAGAACGATAGATCTGAAGCAAAGAAAAAAGATGGATTAAGTAAAAAAAAATGTAAAAGGCTAGTGTAGAAATACCAATAGTTGAATGACTTTAGATGCAAAATTAAAAACTTATTATAATGGATAATGTCAAAGATCCATTGTAGGGTTCACGATAAAAGAATAG
Source organism: Ormosia emarginata (assembly GCA_029884605.1). Taxonomy (NCBI): domain Eukaryota; kingdom Viridiplantae; phylum Streptophyta; class Magnoliopsida; order Fabales; family Fabaceae; genus Ormosia; species Ormosia emarginata. The sequence goes on along the minus strand of JAQQTP010000056.1, from coordinate 2,318,722 downwards.
TACAATGCCTCATACTCCTTTCCTCTTCCCCTAAACTTAATCCACCATTCTCACAGACCCTTCAAACTTTTCTCTAAACCTTCTTTCATCTCCACTCCCCAATATAAAATTCAAAATTTTAATCAACACCTATAACTTCAAATATAAAATTTGAATTTTACACATGGTAGTATTTTAACTTATCACATGACAATATGTTATTATATCATTTTATTATTGGACTCTCACTTTAATTTTAATTTTACACATGCTAATGTTTTAGCTTGCCCCATAGCTAGGGGTGGAAATAGGCCGACGGGCCTATAGCCTGGCCTATTTAAGACTTAGCCTGACCTAGCCAATTTAAAAAAAATGTCAGGTAAAAGTTTTTTAAAAATCTTATTTAGTTAAACGGATCATATTTTAGGCCTTTAGAAAAGCCTTTTAGGTCTAGTGGGTTAGTCTATTTAATTATATATATTATTCATTTATATATATTATGACATTTTAACATTTATATAATATAATTTATTTATTTTTTAAAGTCTAGCCCGTTAGCCTATATAAAGGCCTAGACTCGTTAGTCTATCCCATTGACCTATTAAAAGGTAAGTATGTTAGTCTATTAAAATATTTTATTACAAAGTAGGCTTTTAAATAAACTTTCAGGTCAGACAATACTTTTAAAAAGGACAAATCAAGTCTTAAAAAATGACCTATGTCAAGTAAATAGGTTAAGCTCAAACCTTACATTTAAGGAACAAATCAAGTCTGTTTAAGGTAAGGTATGTCCTTACTAGATCCGTTTGCACTCCTACCCATGACAACATATTCTAGGAGTATTTCACTTGTGAACTTTATTTAATTGATATTTATAGAAAGAGGTTTATTGTCATCAAATATAATATAATATAACATTTAAAAGAGTATTAAACAATACTATAAATGTTGTATTTTAAAATTATTTTTCAAATTTATATGTTTTGAGTTTTTTTTTTTTTGGACTTTGACCAATTGTTTTTGCAATATACATCAGTCAATATATTAACATTTGGGTTTTTATGTTTATGAATGGAGATTCATTATCATTTAATATAATATTTTGAAATTTAAAAATATTGACCATTATTATAATTTTATATTTAGCACATATCATCCGAACTTTTAAAATTTTAACTTTTTAATTATTTTTTGGCATATATCAATTTATATAAATATTACTTTTTATTCTTTGACAAAATAAAATAATGTAAACATAACATTAATTCATTGTTATTATATCACAGAATTTTGATTTAAAATATGTTTTATAAACCATTGCTTGGAGAATCTTTAAGTAATTTAAATTTGAAATATTATTAATGATTGGAAAGAGATAAGTTTATTTTTAAATTATTTTTAATCACATTAATTATTTTATAATTAATTAAGGGTGAAATTTATTCTCACACAAAATTTACCTAATTAAAAACTTACACCATGTTGTCATTTGAATTTGCCACACAATGACATCTCTTTTCAATATTTCATATGTGTACTCTCTCATTATATATTACTAGGTTAAACTAACACATGTACAATACACTTATAAGTCATGTGTGATTCACATTCACGTCATGTGTGATGTATGTGCACGTCATGTACAATATACCAGATAATATGAAAGATATATAATGGATAAAATAAATAACAAGTAAAATTAGAATATAGAAAGATAAAATATTATAAATTCAATTCTAAATCAAATTTATTTCATAATTTATTATTATTTAAATTTCAAATTATTATTTTTAATTTTATCTTACACTTATTATTTTAGCATACTAATGACAATATGTTCTTGTAGTATTTTACTTTTGGACTCTCTTTATATATTAGAAGTGTTCGTGGGACGGGTTGAGAGGAATTTGGACCAAGTTGAACCTGACCCTATATTTTGATTGTGACAAATTTTTGGATATATATATTAGGGGTGTTCGTGAGAAGTGTTAGGAGGGATTGGGGGCAAGTCGAACCTAACCTGATATTTTGATTATGACACATTTTTGGATATATATATATATATATTAAGGGTGTTTGTGGAACGTGTTGGGAGGGATTCAGGCCAAGTCGAACCTAACTTGTGTAACATCCTCTTTTTAGTTTGTTAGGCTAGTTTATGACTACAAAGATAGCAAAACACTTGCTTGACATGTCTGTTTAATTTTGTGATAAATTGAGTTAATTTAAGCACTTTACTACAACAAAGAATACAAAAAAGTAGCTTAAAATGACTCAGAAAGTGGCATAAATGGCCTAGTTGAGGGGAAAAAATAAAAAAAACTTATTTCTAGGTCACAAATAAGTGGAAGATAATGTAGTAAAATTTTGAAAGCAAACTGAGTTGGTTTGATATTTTTAAGTACACTGGTTGTACGTTTTAATACCAGATTGACTTGTAGCATATATGAAAAAATAGGATAATGTCAAAACAAGAATTTAGATGAATCTTAGCATTTATTCTAAAGTTATTAGAAGTTAGGAAACTTGATTTAGTAAAATCTAAGTGTTCTTAACAGATTAAAAAGTGATAGAAAAACCTTATTCCTATCCTATTAGAGGAAAACTTTGACTTTCCTTCTTAATTTCTCTCCATTTCCACGGCTGAAGATAGGAAAAATAGAGAAAAGAAAAGAAAGAAGAGAAAAGGGGAAACCCAGGAGAAGAAGAGGAAGGGAAGAAAGGAAGACCAAAGAGGAAGATCAAGAGAACTCCAAAGCTTGAAGATCATCATCTACACAAGAGGTATGAGAGCTTCTTTCTCATATTTTCCTTTTGTTTCATCTTGTATGAAACTAGGTTGTATGAAAGAGAGAGATGGAGTTGAGGAGCAAATATGTTTTCCTTGCTTGATTCTTAGTTTCAAGGGTTGAGTTTAAGTATTTTCAATTTGTTGGATGCATGGTTGCTAGTTAGGCTTTGTAGATACCCATGAATTCCTTTGAGAAGTAATTTAGGAATTGGGTATTTCTTGCCTTGAGTTGAGCTTAAATCCATGTTTTTATGAGTTGAAGTTGTTTCCCTTGTTAATGTTAAGATTATGAGATCCTTTGGGTTGTTGTAGTTTGATTAAAGGGAGTTGGAATGGGTTTGCTGCGTGAGAGAACATGTTTTTTTAGTTTTCTGTAGTATGTAATTGATTACAAGGGAAATGTAATTGATTACAAAGCCTCTGGAAAACTCAAATTGAAGCATGTAATCGATTACAAGAGTAATGTAATCGATTACCAGGTTTCTGGAAAGGCTGTAATCGATTACAAAAGCAATGTAATCGATTACCAGGTTTCTGGAAAGGATGTAATCTATTACCATAGCAATGTAATCGATTACTAGACCCCTATTTTGAGAAAATAGAGTACATAGTGCCTAGGTGCTCATAATGGCTTAACTTAGGATGGTTTTTATGGGAAATTAGAATTCCCTACTTGCTAAGATCTCTTATATATACATTTTTAAGAGTAATGAGATATTTAAAGAGGTATTTCCTAGAGAGGACGACTACCCTAGTATATAAGGCAAAGGAGGAAACCTTTGTGCATCCATTAGATATGGATTGCCATAGGAAGTTAGGTAACAAAGTGTTGCCTTAGATATGAAATACGAGGTGATGTTATTAAGGTATACTAGATACAAGTGAGTTGAGTCCAGTTGGCAATAGTCATTTGCCATAGTGCACGAGTTGCTCTTAAGAGAGAAATTGAAGTTAGTGATGCATGAATGGACTTAGTACAGAGTTAATGTAGAAGTTCAACATTCCATAAATTAGGAATTGCTTTAAGCAAGCATCTAGGACTTTAAACACACTAGTGTGGCATAAGTTATCCCTTGTGCTGTGATAATAAGGTGAGCTAGTGACTGCAGGATTTAAGGATGCAAACCCAAGTGCAGGTTATCTCAAGTAATAAATTTCTCGGGAGTCCGAGGTCGATTCACAGGGAATTGATGAAGAAAAATTAATTGAAGTAAGAAAATGATTTGTCATAACACCAAAAGTAAGAAGTTCACAAATGAATTTAAGAACTTGCTTGGGTTAGGAGATCCACTCTTGGTAATAAATTAAAGGTAAGATTATTTCTCTTTATAACTCAATTGAAATTCACACACAACGGAGGTTCCAATCGAAAAATATAACATTCAAAGTTCAATTATATATGCAATCATATTATGATTCCTTTAATTATCTACCAACATTTGTAAATGAGTTCAAGCATTCACTGTGCCAATCCTATTGTCTACAATAAATCAAGATCTCCATTATACAAAGAAGGTTTCTAAATTGATTGGAAACAAAATGCAAGACATATAATGTCCATTTGATAATATATCATTTAAGCCCAAGAAATAGAATAATCTAACCTTATTTCATTACCAAGAGCTTCATTCTTTCACCCAAGCAAGATAAAGATTTAGTTACTCATAGATAAGAAGAAAGAAAGAGAGAAGAAAAGAAAGATGAACATAGCTTCAATTTAGAACAAGAAAAAATTACAACAAAGGAAAACAATAAATAAGCATAACCATAACTTGTAAAAACCTAAGCCTAATACTAAGTGCTCCAAATGGTCAGCCAATGGTGCCTTTTATAGAGGATTAAGGATACAAAATGACAAGGAGGCTGATTAAGAGTAGGTGGATGAGTGGATGAGTGAGTGAAAAATGCCAAATGGTGAGGATAAGAGTAAAAAATTATTGAGATTTATTGTCTCCGAAATCATTCATTGCTTAACTCATGGATTCCATCATCGACTAGAAAAGTCATTTTCATAAAAGTTGTAGATCTAGATCTTAACTTTCAGATGTCCAAATTTCAGCCCAAGATCATTCTTACAGCGCGAGATATGACCTAATTACTGCAGACTGTTCAAGCCCAGTTTCAGCACCTCTGTTTTGACTTCCAGACTCAATATCACCTCTAAGCTGTCCTAATGAGCTCTTGTGTTCTTCATGAAAGTTGTAGATCTGGGTCTTAACTTTCAAATGTCCAAATTTCAACCCAAGATAATTCTTATAGCCTGAGTTATGCTCTGATTACTGTACACTATTCAGGTTCTAGACACAAAACTCGTGTTCTATCTTCCAAGCCCATTTAGCTCTTCTAGATGTCCATATTTTACCTGGAGCTCTCATGAAAGTTGTAGAGCTTTCTCTCAGCTTTCCTTCAAGATAAAATTCATAATTGCTAGACATCTAGAACTCAAGATATGACTAAAATACAGAAATAGTGTAAGACCCAAATAATGCTGAAAAAATCAATTAAGTCCAATTTGAGTTCAATCTTACAAAACATAACCAGGCTTAATCAATTAAGTACATGAAGAGTGTAAATGACTAAAAATAAGGGTTTATTAATGTATAAAATATATGATTATCAACTTCCTCCACACTTAACTTTTTGCACTCCTGGGCAAAACACATAAGACCAAAGTTAGGAGACAAAGAAAAATGACACAGACTCAAAAGCTAAAAACTCTAAAAGACTCGATGAAGCAAGAAGAGCAACAAGAAATTCAAGGAATCAAAGCATTAATGAGGTAACATTTCTTCACATCTCAAACTAATAAGCAAGGAAAGTTCAGTTGAAAAGAATGAATCAAGAATGATAGATCCTCACAGAATTCACTCTCAATCTCTCAAGTGTTTAAAAGGTAAGTATTTCACTCTATTCAACCCATGAACAATTGCACTACCATAAGCTTGCTTATCTTCTACTTCTCCGCTACTCAAAACACATGCATACAAAAATCAAGAGGACTTTATTCAAGGTTGTAATGGGGTCATGGTAAAAGAGAGGGGATAATATGGATATAAAAAGATAAATACCAAAGAGAATAAAAGAGCATTAGTTAGAGTGGAGAAAATGTTTGAGAACATTCATCATAAAGGACAATCACTAATATTTGACTAATGTTTTGTTGAAGATCAATCCCAAATTGGTGAATTGAATTCATTGTTAGGCTTGAATATTCTCCTTTTCTTCCTGTTGTTTCCAAGCATCCATCTTTATTCTAGACTCTGATAATTCTTTAATTGCAATGATGGTCATTTTTTTTGATCATTTTGCACACACACCCCCACACTTATTCAAGAACAAGGTCAATGCTTTCTTATTCCCTAAGGTTGGGAAAAAAACATGTTTTTTTTTTTCTTTTTTTTTTTTTTTTTCTTTTTTTTTTTTCTTTTTTTTTTGAAGGATGAAATGAGCTAAAAACAAAGAATGGTCAAATCAGTTCAAAGGGGTTATACAATAGAAAATATACAAGGATGACTATTTGGTCAAAGTAACTATTTCAAACTGCCTCAATCATATTAATGTATGCATATGAAAATGTAGCCTAAAAAAGAATCAAAGTAAGTTCTAGAGTAACAATTCCATGAGTGAAAATCACACAAGAAAGAAGAGAATGATACAGATATTCAATCCATTCATCAATAGGCTCAAAATCTCACAAGGCATATTTCTATCATTCTCAATCCATCATATCAACATTCATATCCAAGCTTGTGATTTTTAAGAAAGAAGACAATTTATGCTAAGATCCAAGAATCCATTTGCTACTTCTACACAAAATAATTATTTTCTCAACTAAGATGCGTCTCAAGAGTAATAAATTGTTTCCAAAATTTACTCCTTACTCTGCCATCCTTAATTGGTTTTACTACGAATAGGTTTCTGATAGTCATATCACTAAACATGCTTCCCAATTTAGATGCGTCTCAAAAGTAAATTTACTCCTTACTCTGCCATCATTCATTGGTTTAGTAAGTCCATGACAATTATATCATACTTCCCAAAAGAAAAGAAAAAAAAATTGGTAGTCAACTATCCTTCCCCCCCAACTAGATCACAACATTATCCTCAATGTTAAAATATAGATGAGTAAAGGATAGAATATATTACCTGTTGGACAAATCTGACACAAATTTAAACAAAAATAAAGTACGGTAAATAAAATCAAAAGTAAAAAAAAGCTATAAACGAAGTGTCAAATCTGGCTCCTTTTTCATCTTGTTTCCCTCACTGCTTCCTGCTGACCAATCTATATGAGCTATTGTTAGGTCAGGTTTATGAACAAAAGCTTGTAATTTATCAATCAACTCATCAATAGTGGAAGCAGAGATAAGAAGTTGTCTTGCCGAAGGTGTGATAAATTTCTGTTCCACAGCATGGTCAAGAAAGATTAACAAAATATTAAAGAAATTATTTACATTCAACAAACTTATAGGTTTATGGTGGATGTTCAGTTAGGCCCAAGAGACAATTTGAAAAACTTCTTCTAAGGTACCAAAATCACCTGGTAAGGCAATGAATGCATCAGAGTTTTCAAGTATTATCTTTATTCGTTCATGCATTGATGATACCTTAAGTTCCTCTCTAATTGTCTTTCCAATGATGTTCTGTTGAGCTAAAGGTTCAGGAATAACACCTAAAACCTAACTGCCTCCTATGTATGCAGTAAGTGATACAGCCCCTATTAACCCACGGCAACCTCCCCCATATACAAGATGAATATCCCTCGCAGCAAGTGATCGAGCAAGAGTGGTAGCTGCATTTACAAACTCTAAATCCTTCCCATACTTAGATCCACAAAATATACAGATATTTTTAAGTTGACGAACAGAAACACCTTCCATTTCTATTCTTACCTTCCCTTTGATTGATTCTGAGTTAGAGGAAAGTGGAGAAAGTGGAGTGTTTAAATAGGAAAAAGAATGGAAAGGGTAATAATTGCACTTATAAGGGTAGGTTGGCTGTTGTCAGAAGAGTTTGAAATTAAGGAACACAGAATCTTTTTTTTTTTTGCTTTTTTTTGTACTTCTTTTTGTTTTTTTTTAATTTTTTTTTACTTCAAGAAAACCATCAGGGTAAAGAAGTCTAGAAACCCCTGAAGGACCCTGCTCAAAGGAACATCTGTCCAAAACTAAAATACAACAAAATCATACAAAGATAAAATAAATATAATAGCAAATGATGACATACCTGTATGTACAGCTTTCATGGCGTATCTTTATACTGCGCGTCATGAGTGCAGTAGTGGCATATCTTTATACTGCATGTCACCAGTGCAGTGGACACTCACGTCCGTTTATTCGAAGAAAGGAGAAAGAAGAAACCATCGTGGGTTTCCATCCTGGGTCTGGAACCTGGAGCGCTCACACTTGGGCTCGTACCATTAACAAAGATGCTAAAATTTGAAACCCGTAATGTCCAAGATCCAAAACATCTCATCCCAGGGCGCTGAGAGCCCCTTCTAATAAAAGAGAGGATCAAGCTCAGATGCCTCATACGCTTCGACAATCGCGGGTTACTTTTCACTAATAACCAAAGTGGGACGTTTTTGCCTGTCCGTCAACTCCACAATGCCTAGATGGTAAACATTGGGTTATGGAATGTGGCTCCCTATAGAGCATGGTACACGAAATTTTTTAAGGACCAGCGTGCAAAGGTCCACCCGAGTCAATGACGGGTCAGTCAAAGGCTGGGGCTCTACAACTAATTAAAGCCATGGTACTCCTTCCAGATCACCCTTGTTCAAATATTTTTTTCTTTTTTTTTTAAATTTTTTTTTTTTTTCTTCTTTTTTTTTTTTTTTTCTTTTTTTTTTTTTGAAAGATGACATGAAGAAGAAGAGAATGATATGTACAGATTGTTTGTGGATATGGTTCACATCTGCCTCTGGTTTAACGTCCGAATGCTTGCTTAAACGCCTTCTATGAGTCGAAGATAAGCTTCCCATCCAATTTTCTTATAAATTGGCAAACAGGGTCTTTTAGAATTAGATTCCTAAGACTGTAGCGTTCTTCTTCATCCTTGAAGAGATTCCACAAATTAAGAATTTCACGATGTACCAATCCACAAGAATGTGTCTCAAGAGTCAATAAGATATCATCTAATGACTCCTTACTCAGTCCATTCTTAATGAAGAAAATTTTATCTTCTCTGTTTGCGAAAACCATCCCCAAAGTACGACATCGCTTGTTACAATTCCATCATCCACATTTGTAACAGACTTGTAACTTTTTTGTTCTTCTCCTTTTAGAATACGAACTTCTTCCAAGACCTGGCATGTATGAGTCAAATGAAATTGAAGACTCACCTGCTAGTCGGACCTTTGCTTCAATTATCCAGCGTACATCTTCTGGCATACCTTTGTGCATTAACAGTCTCAATCTTTCACATCAAACTTTGTAGATTTTTTTTAGAGCATTTTGAGGGAGAGAAGGAAAATGTTTTCTCAAGTTTGAAAGAATGACATCCATTTTAAAGGAGAAGAAGGATTCAGTTATTTTGGGAAACTGAAAAACAAACCGACTTGAGAGTCACGGAGTACCGTATCCGCCACTTAACCGGCAACACAAAGAACTGTAAAAACAAGGCAACAAAATTAGAATAAATTCTATTCATAACAAGGATAAAAAAGAGAGATGAATTCTACCTCATCAACTTGGTTTTCCAGAAATGGTTTGAGCCTTTTTCCATTGACTTTAAACACATTATCATTCATAGGATTCTCAATATCTATAGCCCCATAAGGATACACATGTTTGACAACAAAAGAACCACTCTACCTATATCTCAATTTTCCAGGGAATAGGTGCAGGCGAGAATGATAAAGCATAACTTTTTGACCAATTTCAAAAGATTTTCTCAAAATTGTCTTATCATGAAAAGCTTTTGTTCTGGCTTTATAAATCTTTGAGTTCTCATATGTATCATTTCTTAATTCCTCAAGTTCATTTAATTGCAATTTGCGTATCTTGTAAGCATCATCAAGATTTAGATTGAAAGCTTTAATGGCCCAAAATGCTTTATGTTCCAATTTTATAGGCAAGTGACAAGGTTTTCCATAGACTAACCGATAGGGTGACATGCCCAAAGTTGTTTTGAAAGCAGTACGGTAAGCCCAAAGTGCATCGTTTAGTCTTAAAGACCAATCTTTACGATTTAGGTTAACCATTTTTTCTAAAATTTGTTTAATCTCCCTATTCTCCAATTCAACTTGTCCACTTGTCTGAGGGTGATAAGGGGTGGCAATTTTGTGTGTAATATCATATTTCTTTATTAAAGATTCAAATGGTTTATTGCAAAAATATATTCCCCCATCACTTATGATAGCTCGAGGGATTACAAATCGACACAAGATATTTTCTTTTAAAAATTTGAGAACAGTTTTATGATCATTGTGTCGGCATGGAATCGCCTCAATCTATTTTGAGACATAATCAACTGCAACTAAAATATACACAAATCCAAATGAAGATGAAAATGAACCCATGAAATTAATTCTCCAACAATAAAAAATTTCAATAACAAGGATGGGGTTCAGAGGCATCATGTTTCTTTTTGAAATTGAGCCCAACTTTTGACAATTTTCATAACTTTTGCAAAAAGTATAGCAATCTTTAAATAAAGTGGGCCAATAAAATTCACACTGCAAGATTTTCGCAACTATTTTCTTTGAAGAGAAGTGACCTCCACATGCTTTTGAGTGACAAATTTAATGACACTACCAACCTCACTGTCGGGCACACATCTCCGAAAGATTTGATCAGCATAATATTTGAACAAGTATGGGTCATCCCAATAAAAAATTTTCACCTCTGTCAAAAATTTCCTTCTATCTTGGTGCGTCCATTGAGGCGGCATCTTTCCTGTTACAAGAAAGTTGACTATGTTAGCAAACCAAGACATGGAATTGACAGAAAATAAAAATTCATTAGGAAAAAAATCATTGATAGGTGCGTTATCAAAAGGTGAGCCTATTGTAAGTCTAGACAAATGATCAACGATAATATTTTCGGCTCCTTTCTTATATTTTATTGTGATGTTGAATTCTTGGAGCAACAAGATCTACCGTATCAATCTTGGTTTGGCATCCTGCTTAGACATCAAATATCTAATAGCAGAATGATCGGTGAAAATTACAATAAAAGAACTAATTAAGTAAGATCAAAATTTGTCCAGTGCAAAAATTATAGCAAGTAGTTCTTTTTCAGTAGTGGTGTAATTCATTTGTGCGCTATTTAAAGTTCTATTTGCGTAACAAATCACATGAGGCTTACCTTCCTTTCTTTGGCCTAAAACAGCGCCCACAGCAAAATCACTAGCATCACATATTAACTCAAAAGGCAAAGACCAGTCAGGGGATTGCATGATAGGAGCAGATGCTAGAAGACCAATTAATTTTTCAAAAGATTTTTGACATTCTTGAGTCTAATTAAATGGTGCATCTTTCAATAGAACATTGCATAATGGTCTAGATATGACACTAAAGTCCTTAATGAATCTTCTGTAAAATCCTACATGTCCTAAAAAGGAACAAACTTCTCTGACTGTTTTTGGGGAAGACAAATGAGCAATTAATTCAACTTTGGCCTTATCAACTTCAATTCCTTTAGAAGAGATCACATGACCTAACACTATTCCTGAGGTAACCATGTAATGACATTTTTTCCAATTTAGCACAAATCCTTTTTCTTCGCATCTTTTAAGAACTTTTTCCAAATTATCAAGACAATTTTCAAAAGAATTTTCAAAAATTGTCAGATCATCCATGAAAACCTCTAAATAATGCTCAATCATGTCACTAAAAATGCTTAACATGCATCTTTGAAATGTTGCCGGAGCATTACAAAGGCCAAAAGGCATTCTTCTATATGCAAAAGTACCAAAGGAACATATAAAAGTGGTCTTTTCTTGATCTTCCAATGCAATTGGTATTTGATTATAACCCGAATAACCATCAAGAAAATAGTAGTATGGATGTCCTGCTACCCTTTCCAGAATTTGGTCAAGAAATGGCAAGGAAAAATGATCTTTCCTAGTAGCAGCATTTAATTTTCTAAAATCAATACACATACGCCAACTAGATGAGACTCACATAGGTATTAATTCACTCTTATCATTTACAACCACTGTTATTCCAGATTTTTTTAGCACAACTTGTGCAGGGCTTGCCCATTGACTATCAGAGATAGGATAGATAATTCCAACATCAAGCAATTTAAGGACTTCAGCTCTAACTACCTCTTTTTTGTGTGGATTTAATTTTCTTTGAGGTTATTGAGAAGTTTTATCATTATCCTCTAAATGTATTCTATGTGTACAAATTAATAGATTAATACCTTTTATGTCCTTTAATGTCCATCCAATTGCACTTTTATGCCTTTTAAGTACTTCTGTTAACATACCTTCTTGTTCTTCAGTAAGAGACGAGGAAATTACTACTGGAAAGTTTTGTTTTTCTCCCAAAAATGTGTACTTCAACCCAGCAGATAATGACTTTAGTTCCAGTATGGGTACTTCTTCATGAGCATTATCATTCATGGGTTTTAGTTCTTCAAATCTTGGCTTCCATCCCTTGTACTCCATTGCCTGTGTACAATCAAGCAAAGAGCATATTTCAGAGATATCTTCTTTTAATTGCATGCCTGAATCAAATGAATTGGCTAAACAAATTTCTAATGGGTCAGAAGAACTCCTTGTTTGAAGATGATCATCTACAATGGCTTCAATTCCTTCAACTTCCTCCTTTTCATCAAGGACTTCCTGTGGTTATTTGCACATGTTAAAAACATTGAGCTCCAGTGTCATGTTTTCAAATATTAGCTTCACCACTCAATTTCTGCAATTTATCAAAGCATTAGATGTTACTAAAAATTGATGGCCTAAAATAACAGGAATTGACTTGCAACTATCAACCATAGGGTCAGTATCCAAGACAATAAAATCTACAGGATATATGAATTTATCAACTTGAACTAACACATCTTCCACTATTTCTCCTGGAATTTTAATTGATTTATCTGCAAGTAGAAGAGTTACAGAAGTTGGTTTTAACTCACCTAAGTTGAGTTGCTGATAAACTGAATATGGAAGCAAATTGACACTAGCACCAAGATCAAGTAAAGTTTTTTCAATTTTATGTTCTCCAATAATGCATGAAACTGTAGGACAACCAGGGTCTTTATATTTCGACGCATTATTATTCTGAAGAATGGAGCTTACCTGTTCAGCCAAAAATGCTTTCTTTTTCACATTTAATTTTCTTTTAATAGTGCACAAGTCCTTCAAATATTTGGCATAAGAAGGAATCTGTTTGATAGCATCTAACAGAGGAATATTGATCTTCACTTGTTTCAAAATTTTAAAAATTTCAGTGTGGTGGTCCAATTTCTTTAGATTATTCAATGCTTGAGGAAATGGGGGTGAAGGCGAGAGTTTGGTTGCCTTTTGGTTAACTTCTTCATTTTCTTAGGGAACTGGTTCAACTTCTTTCTCACAAGATTCAAGAATTTGTTTCAGCAACCTTTCCACTCCTAAGAGTTATCACTAACTTGACTTAGTCCATTTGTTAGTTTTCTGAACTCATCTCATTTAGACTGTACTGACTTTTGGGATTTGGTTGAGGTTGAGAAGGAAATTTTCCTTTCTCGTGAATGGTGAGTGCAAAAGAAAGTTTAGCAAGAATGTTTTTTATATCATTCATGGTTTGATTGTTTTGTTTATTAATAACCTCTTGCTTTTTTATGAATGCATGTAGTATTTCTTCAAGGTTTTTCCTATATGGTGGGACATAAGGTGCATATCCTTGAAAATTTTGAGAGTCTTGTTATGCCTGAGGAGGTGGTGGTTGCACGAATTGTGACTGATTATTATTCCTCCAGCTGAAGTTCGGGTGATTTCTCCATCCCGGATTGTATGTATCTAAAAAAGAAGAAATAAATGGCTTTTTAAAATTTTTCATTGCATTTACTTGCTCATGTACAACTTCTTTAAAAACAGGAATGTTAGGACATTCGTGTGTTGAGTGTCCTAAGTCATCACAAATGCTACAAATTTCTTCATTTTGCACAGATTTGATTTCTTTTGCTTTTCTTAATTCCATGGCTTCAACCTTTCTAGCCAAACTGGCAAACCTATCATTTAGATCTTCCTCTTGACTAAGGTGATATTTTCCTTTATTAGCACTTACAAGGTTAGATCTAATTGAATTTTCAGAAGGGTTAGTACTATGCCAAGACTGAGAATTTTCAGCCAACTGGTTTAAATAGTCTAAAGTTTCATCAGGTTCTTTATCATGAAACTCACCACTGCACATTGTTTCCATAAATTGTTTAGTTTCAAGTGTTAAACCTTCATAAAAGAAGCTTATAATGAATCATTTTTCAAAACCATGATGTGGACAAGAATTTAACAAATCTTTAAACCGTTCCCAACATTGAAAATATGTTTCATTTGAATTTTGGAAAAAAAGTTGGATTTGTCTTTTCATAGTATTGGTTTTATGTGTTGGAAAAAATTTCTTTAAGAACTCACCTTGCATTTCTTGCCATGTGCCAATTGATTTTGGTTTCAAAGTGTTAAGCCAAGATTTTGCTTTATCTTTTAAAGAAAAAGGAAACAATTTAAGCTTAACAATCTCTTCAGTGCAATTTTGATCATTGAAGGCAATACATACTTTCTCAAATTCTTTCAGATGTAAATATGGACTTTCAGATTCTAAACCATGAAAATTAGGAAGTAAAGAAATCATACCTGGCTTAAATCTAAAATTATTGGCATTGAGTGAAAAAATAAAACATGATAGACTAGAATTTTGAGGTGGTTGCAAATATTCATGCATGGTTCGCAACGGTTGATTGTCAGGTTCATCATGTGCACTTTCATTGTCAGCCATTGTGTCAATTGTGTGTGATTGTGATTCAAACAAATCAATATATAAAGTATCAGGATTAATTTTGATTAAACGACCAGAATTTAAATCACGATACCAATTAAGCATAAATACATAAATAACTTAAAATAAATAAACAAAAATAATGTACAAGATGGTGGTGTAACCCACTATTAAATATTAACAAGGATGTGGTCTAAACCAACCACCCAATAAATATTAACAAGTAAAAAGTTAAATAACAGATAAAGTAAAATGTTAGATAATTAAAGACTTAATAATTAGTAAGTTAGAAAGTGCAGAAAATAAAAAAGCAAAAAAAATAAATGACGTAAATTAAAAGTTAGAATACGAGAAAATAAAAAAAGTTAGTAAGCGAGAAAATAAAAAGTTAGTAAGAAAAAAAATAAAAAGTTAAAAGTTAGTAAACAGAAAATAAATGACAAAAATATAAAAGTTAGAAAGTTAGTATGTTAGCAAGTTAGTAGGTTAGTAAGTTAGATAGTTAGTAAGTTAGAGAGTTAGTAAATAAACCGAAGGATCGGCAAGCCGATTTTTTGCTCTTGTGAGGGAGAAGAGAGAATAGATTTTATTAAAGAAAACGAATCTCAATAAATTAAAACTTCAAATCAAGTTCCCGGCAATGGCACCAAAAACTTGACTGTGGGATTTAAGGATGCAAACCCAAGTGCAGGTTGTCTCAAGTAATAAATTTCTCGGGAGTCCAAGGTCGATCCACAGGGAATTGATGAAGAAAAATTAATTGAGGTAAGAAAATGATTTGTTACAACACCAAAAGTAAGAAATTCACAAATGAATTTAAGAGCTTGCTTGGGTTAGGAGATCCACTCTTGGTAATAAATTAAAGGTAAGATTATTTTTCTTTATAACTCAATTGAAATCCACACACAACGGAGGTTTCAATCGGAAAATATAACATTCAAAATTCAATTATATATGCAATCATATTATGATTCCTTTAATTATTTACCAACGTTTGTAAATGAGTTCAAGCATTCACTGTGCCAATCCTATTGTCTACAATAAATCAAGATCTCCATTATACAAAGAAGGTTTCTAAATTGATTAGAAACAAAATACAATACATATAATGTCCATTTGATAATATATCATTTAAGCACAAGAAATAGAATAATCTAACCTTATTTCATTACCAAGAGCTTCACTCTTTCACCTAAGCAAGATGAAGATTTAGTTACTCATAGATAAGAAGAAAGAAAGAGAGAAGAAGAGAAAGATTAACATAGCTTCAATTTAGAACAAGAAAAAATTACAATAAAGGAAAATAATAAACAAGCATAACCACAACTTGTAAAAAACTAAGCCTAACACGAAGTGTTCCAAATGGTCAGTCAATGGTGTCTTTTATAGAGGATTAAGGATACAAAATGACAAGGAGGCTGATTAAGAGTAGGTGGATGAGTGGATGAATGAGTGGAAAATGCCAAATGGTGAGGATAAGAGTAAAAAATTATTGAGATTTCTTGTCTCCGAAATCATTCATTGCTTAACTCATGGATTCCGTCATCGAATAGAAAAGTCATTTTCATAAAAGTTGTAGATCTAGATCTTAACTTTCAGATGTCCAAATTTCAGCCCAAGGTCATTCTTACAGCGCGAGATATGACCTAATTACTGCAGACTGTTCAAGCCCAGTTTCAGCACCTCTATTTTGACTTCCAGACTCAATATCACCTCTAAGCTGTCCTAATGAGCTCTTGTGTTCTTCATGAAAGTTGTAGATCTGGGTCTTAACTTTCAAATGTCCAAATTTCAGCCCAAGATAATTCTTACAGCCCGAGTTATGCTCTGATTACTGTACACTGTTCAGGTTCCAGACACAAAACTCGTGTTCTATCTTCCAAGCCCATTTAGCTCTTCTAGATGTCCATATTTTACCTGGAGCTCTTCATGAAAGTTGTAGAGCTTTCTCTCAGCTTTCCTACAAGGTAAAATTCATAATTGCTAGACATCTAAAACTTAAGTTATGACTAAAATACAAAAATAGTGTAAGACCTAAATAATGCTGAAAAAATCAATTAAGTCCAATTTGAGTCCAATCTTACAAAATATAACCAGGCTTAATCAATTAAGTACATGAAGAGTGTAAATGACTAAAAATTAGGGTTTATTAATGTATAAAATATATGTTTATCAGCTAAAGATAAGTATATTTTACTTGACTAGAAACATGAAATATGCTCTTTGATGAGTTAATCTGGAGCCAAGAGTACATGTTTGTTAGAGTTTAGTTCTTCACTTGGTTAGAGTGAACCATGTGATGAGTTAATGTGGTGATTTTGTTTGACTCAAACATAACACCGCCTAGTTGTCTGTTACTTGCTAATTCCTAAGTAAAGTAATCTTTAATTATGTTCACATACATATGGCCAAGGAGAGAGTGGTAAAGTCCAAAAGTCTATTTGAGTGAGGATTTAGCCTAGTTTCTCAGAGTGCCAAGATTACTAGTTTTTATGTAGTGAAAATAGTACTCTCACAAGCGTGAGTAGGAATCTGTCCACTCATTACCAGGTAGTTGAAGAGTCAATCTTCTTCACTACAAGTTTTTAAAAGAAAGTGGGGAATATGCAAGTTTCAAAGCAATGCTCTATTACCTCATTAAGTTGGGAGTAAATGGAGTGTTAGCAAATAGTGATTCCTTTACTTGTTAAAGTTGAACCATAGTATCACATTCCTAACTAAGGGAGTGAGACGAACGCCTTGACCTTGCAAAGAAGTAAGAAAAATACTTTGCTAAGGGTGGAATTATGAGACAATGGAGTGAGAAAAGCACCTTGTCATGGTAAAGAAGTGACAAAAACACTTTACCTAGTAAGGTAGAGGAGTGAGATAAGCACTCTACCTAAGACAAAATAGTGAGTTAAACTCTTTGTCAGATAACATGAGAAGTGAGAAAAACACTCATGTAAATGGTAGCAAGAGTAAGTTAAACTCTCTACCAAGGGTAGTAAAGTGAGAAAAATTTATTACTCAAAGCAATAGGATAAGTTAAGTCCTATGCTGGGCAAAGAAGTAAGATAAGCACTTTGCCAAGGAAAGTTTATATTTTACATTTGTATAGACAATTGTTTAATATTGATAGTATGTTTAGTTTCAGAGTACATTTATTTAGTATAAATGTTTAAATACTAATATTGGTTACTTATATGAGAATTGAGATTTCTCTCTCCGTGTGTTTCTATGTAAATCCAGGTAACAACCCTTAAAAGGGAGAGGAAGAGAAGTATGAAGACTAGTTTAGTTTTAACGATTTTAGACAAAGCTTGTATATTAATTTATGTTTGCTTTGAGTATGTTTAAAGTTGTATATACATAACTTTTAGTTGAGGCTCTCCGTAATAATTTGTAATAATGTTATGGAATAGTTGTTATATAAGTTATAAGTAACATAATTAATACTGTTTATCCAAGTATATGTCAGATATATTAGGTTATCAATATTAAGGTGTTACAACCTGATATTTTGATTGTGACAAATTTTTGGACCCGAACTCGACCTAATCATAACTCGACTAATGACTAGATCAAAACTGAGCCGACCTAATATTAGACAAATTGTATAAATTCAGAAATTATTCATAATTAGGTCATAAAAATTTTAGAAATAAAAAACTAAAAATAAGATATGTTTTATAATGTATATTTCAAACAAATAATATTAATAAAAATATATTATAATATTATGCTAAAGTTATTGATTTAAATTAAGAAATCTTATTATTTTAACTAAAAATAAAAAATATAAATTTTAAAATAATGTACAACACTATTCTAAGTTGAGACAATTCAAAATATAACTTGAATTTATTAAAAAATATATTAGATTAAGTTACATTATCTAAATCATCTCAGTAAGATTCGAGTTAAGACGGACCTATATATATATATTATTTTTCGTGCAACATTAAAAGAGCTCTTCAATTATATGTTATATTTAATTAATCTTAAACAAGCCAGGTTCAACCATAGATCAAAAAGTTTTTATTCCCTTGTTGGAATATTCACGTGCCTTTCACATGCTGCCTCATTGGTATAAGATTTTTATCCGTTAGAATATGGTCAACCAAATCCAACCAATGTTCACACTCATATACTTAACAAGCTTCAGCGGTTCAGCCTCATATAAAGAGGTCAGCAGCACTGCACAAAATTGTAATTAACAACGGTTGCCCTTTTCTCCTACCCAATCGCCGCCGCCACCAACAATGTCTCCCACTTCTTTCCTCTTCTCCCAAACTCAATCCACAGTCCTCCCAGACCCTTCGAACTTCTTCTCCCCAAACCTTCTTTCATCCCCACTCCCCACAAACTCTTTCTTCCAGAACTTTGTTCTCAAAAATGGGGACCAGCCTGAGTACATTCACCCTTACCTCATCAAATCTTCTAACTCCTCGCTTTCTGCCTCCTACCCATTTCTCTTCTTCACCGCAGCAGTGCTATACCAGGTTTTTGTCCCAGATCTCACCATCTCTGCCTCCCAGACAACTGCCACAAACTCACATGGAAAAAGCCATGTAATCTCATCCTACAGTGATCTTGGTGTCACTTTGGACATTCCCTCTTCCAATCTGAGGTTCTTCCTTGTCAGAGGAAGCCCTTTTCTAACAGCTTCTGTGACTAAGCCAACATCTCTTTCTATCACAACAGTGCACAAAATAGTTTCCTTGTCTTCATGTGATGACAGCAACAAGTACACACTTCAGCTCAACAACACTCAGACATGGCTCATATACACGTCCTCCCCAATCAATTTGAACCACGGAGCTTCTGAGATTAAATCCAAGCCATTTTCTGGCATAATTCGTATAGCAGTGCTGCCTGATTCCAACCCCAAGTATGGGGAAATTCTTGACAAGTTCAGTTCTTGTTACCCTGTCTCAGGGGATGCAGCACTCAAGAAGCCATTTCGTGTGGTGTATAAATGGCAAAAGAAAAGGTCTGGGGATTTGCTCATGCTAGCTCACCCTCTTCATGTTAAGCTTCTATCATATAATAATGATCGTGATGTCACTGTTCTGCACGATTTCAAGTATAGAAGCGTTGATGGTGATCTTGTTGGTGTTGTTGGATATTCATGGGTGTTAGAAACAGATCCTGTTCCAGTAACATGGCATTCTACTAGAGGTATCAAAGAAAAATCATATAATGAGATTGTTTCAGCACTTTCTAAAGATGTCAAGGAGCTAAATTCTTCTGCAATAACAACAAATTCATCTTATTTTTATGGGAAGCTTGTTGGTAGGGCTGCAAGGTTGGCGTTGATTGCAGAAGAAGTGTCTTTTCCTAATGTGATTCCCAAAATTAGGAAGTTTCTGAAGGATACTATTCAGCCCTGGTTGGATGGAACTTTCAAAGGGAATGGTTTTCTATATGAAAGAAAGTGGGGTGGACTAGTTACTGAACATGGGTCTACAGATTCAAGTGCTGATTTTGGGTTTGGAATTTATAATGATCACCATTTTCATTTGGGGTACTTCCTTTATGGAATTGCAGTACTTGCAAAGATTGACCCAGCCTGGGGACAAAAGTACAAACCACAAGCTTATTCACTTGTGACAGATTTTATGAACTTGGGCCAAAGATTCAACTCATATTATCCACGTCTAAGGTGTTTTGACCTGTACAAGTTACACTCTTGGGCTGCTGGGTTAACTGAATTTAAAGATGGAAGGAATCAGGAAAGTTCAAGTGAAGCTGTAAATGCATACTATTCAGCAGCATTGGTGGGTCTAGCATACGGTGACACCCGTCTTGTTGCCACTGGATCAACACTTACAGCATTGGAAATTCGTGCTGCACAAACCTGGTGGCATGTAAAAGCGGAAGACAACTTGTACGAAGAAGATTTTGCAAATGATAACAGGATAGTGGGTATTCTGTGGGCTAACAAGAGAGACAGCAAGCTATGGTGGGCTCCTGCTGAGTGTAGAGAGTGTAGGCTCGGTATCCAAGTTTTACCCTTGTTGCCTATTACAGAGCCCTTGTTCTCTGATGCTGCTTATGTGAAGGAGCTTGTGGAATGGACGTTGCCTTCTTTGAAGAATAAAACAGATGCAGAAGGGTGGAAGGGGTTTACCTATGCATTGCAAGGAATTTATTATAAAGAAAATGCATTGAAGAAGATAAGAATGTTGAAAGGTTTTGATGATGGAAACTCATTCAGTAATCTCTTATGGTGGATTCACAGCAGGTGAGGAGTGATGCAGAGAAGTTTTTGCACAAGATCAACTGTGCAAAGTCCAAGAAAAAATCTTGGATTCTGATGTTTCAATTTGATTATTTATCAACAATTATAATTTTCTGTAATTTATGAAATTCTACATCTCTAAGATTAGTTATTGTTATTGTCGTGGTGTAAAATTGAACTTTGGGACTTTTACGTAGAATTCAATAAAATTGCAATTTACAATAATTTTTTTCAGTAACCATAATTTTTTTAGATCACTTTTCTCTCACATCACTTTTTATATTACTTATCATATTATTAATTATATTATTTTTTTTAAATTATTTTTTCTCACTTAATCATAATTATTAAAAAATAGTATAAAAAGTAGTATATAAAAAAAATGTGATGTAACAACATCAATTTTTCTTTTTTCAGTGTACTCGAAGTTCAGTTCCCTATTATTTTTCGGTGTTTCTAGCACAAACATAGCTAGCTGACTTTGCCTTTGTTTGGTGTCAAGTGGTGTTACAGCCAAGTTTGCAGTCTGAGACCTAAGGAATCAAGTAAATGAACGATGTTCAAGCTTATTGAAACAAGGAAACTACCCAAGTGGATGTGGTTTCAAAACACTTCATGCTTTTAATGAGAAAGGGGCAGTTTTCAAAATTCATTTGGCAAAACAGAGTTTTCATGGTCCAAAATTTAATTTTCTGTAATATATGAAATTCTACATTAAAGATTAGTTATTGTTATTGTCGTGGTGTCAAATTGAGCTGTGGGACTTTTCAATAAAATTGCAGTTCACAATAGTCTTTTTCAGTTTCACCAGAAGTTCAGTTCCCTATAATTTTTCAGTGTTTCTAGCACAAACATAACTGACTTTGCTTATGTTTGGCGTCAAGTGATGTTAGAGCCAAGTTTGCAGTCTGAGACTTAGGAATCAAGTCAAGGGATATGTTTACAATGCACCTGAAAGTTTTTTTAAGCATTGGTGTTCCGTTAAATTTATCAATTATAATAACTAAAACCTTCTGATTCAATATATGTTTTTTTATTTAATTTTAAAGTATAAATTTTGTGAAATACAAAATTAATCTTAAATTTATTATTATTCTCTCTCTCTCTTCAACGCTTTCTTAGATGTTAGTTCAATGAGAGATCGAAAGAGACTGAGATCAAGAGATTCACTTGGTGTGAAGTTTGCAAAGGACTAGTATCTAGCTGAATTCGTGAACATCGGGAAGAAAGACATTGAGAGACATCGAGAAAGACATCTTGTTGCGGCAAAAACATAGAGATCGTGATGGCGTTGTCATGATCGGGTCGTGGGTTTAAACAATGGCACAAAGGAGATGGTGCTCCTACTCCTCTTGTAACACCCCGAAAAATATCTGTTTAGTTATAAATCATCATTTTATAATATTCTCGATTTTTAGAAATTTTTTTAAAATTTTTCGAAAACGTCGAATATTTTAATATATTCTTCGCTTTTACGCGCATTGAAATTTGAAATTGCTTGAGGTCGATTAAACACTCCGGAAATTATTAATTCACCACAAATAGTCATTTTCTAACATTTGTGATTTATGTGAATTTTTCGGAAACGATGAATATTTTAATATATTTCTCGTTTTACGCGAACATTTAGCAGAGTCGGGAAAACGATTGCAATGCTTCAAAAATTAAAAAATTATATGACGAATAGTCGTTTTATAATATTTGCAAATTTTGAGAATTTTCTGGGAATTTTCTGGAAACGTCGAATATTTTAGTATATTCTTCGTTTTGCGTGTGCACTGAGCGGAACTGGAGAAATGCGATGTTTTCTCCGGGAACCTTGGACTATGAACATGTCGATAGGGGATCTTACTAAAGCCGAGGCTGGACACAGTTTACGAAGTTCTACGTTTTTCAAAAAATTCTAACAGATAAAATAAAATAATACTGCAAAAAATTTATCTGTCAGATTAATTAAATACTGATTTCTGTTAACTGTAACTATTATCCATTTGATAATAGCATGTAATAAAAATCTCATCACATTATCCTAATGCAATTTACTTTATGTCTAATCAATCCACTTTAATTCAAATTTAATGTTAAATAATCAAAGTTTCTTTGAGAAGCTTTGACCAAACAATGACCCAAATGCCCTTAGCTTCCATCAGAAGCCAACACACTCTCCCTCTCTCTCTCTCTCTCTATGCACGGCTGAATGCAGCCCAAAACAAGGAAAATTCGTTTGTTTCATTTATTCTTTTATCACATAATTTCCATAATTAACCAAAACACTTTCTCTCTCTCTACCCTTTCTTCCTTCTTCTTCATTTTGGTTTTCTCTTCCTTCTCTCTACCCTAAGCTACGGCAGCCCCTCCCTCTCCCCACTCAATCTTCACAAAAATTTTAACTAATCACATTTTCTTAATCCTCTCATCATTCTAAACATCTTTCATTCTTGGAGTTTCTTGAAAATCCACCATCTTCATCACTTTCTCCAAGCTTCAAGCTTTGAGCTTTTTGGGTAAGTTTCAAAACTTCTCTTCTCTTTTCTTCATTTTCGTGGTTATGGTCTCCTTAGGGACCATCCATGCTTCATTTTTCAAGCATTGGTGTTGATTTAACAAAGTTGAAATTTCTAGGGTTTTTGGTGTTGCAAATCCGAAAATACAAGGAGCTTCCTTGGTGTTTCTCTTGATTTCTTTATTTGGGTAAGAGGAAGACACTCCTCCTCAACCTCTCTTAGCATCTAAGAACCTTGATTGTGTTGGTTGTGGAAAAACCCTAAAGAGGGTTATTCTTTGATTTTGTAATTAGAATGTTTGTGTATTGATTTTATATTGTTTATGCTATTGGATTAATTTGTTGTATATAATGGTATATTGGATTGGATAATGAGATTGAAAATGGAAGAAAAATATTTGAGAACCTCTCTTGGAGGGCCACGGTTTTTGGGTTGGAAAATGGGTAATTTGTAACAAATTATGGTGAGTACAAGACTTAAATTAATTGAGTGACAAAATGAAATCAATGGAAGGAAAAAAAACTTGGAATGGGAATTTCTAGGGAGGCTACGGTTTTGAGCCAAGGAAATTAGGGTTCTTGGTGAACTAACTTAACAAGTGAACAATTAAATGAATTAAGAGAATGGCATGTAATGTAATGACTTGGAAGGATTTAGAATTGAAACACTTGTGAGGCCACGGCCTCTAAGCCCTTTTTAGATAAAAATATGTAACTTTGGTAACTTGGAAGCATAAGTAATTATGCAATTAAAAGCCTATGTAATGAGATAGAGAATTAATAAATTGGAAGAATTTAATATAATCAAAGATTTCATAAATTTTAAAGAACTAAGAGTGAGATTGTCATAAGACTTAAAACAATTACAAGTGAGTGAAGAATAAGAGAGTGTGAGGTCTAAGGACTTGAATAATTTACAAATCGTATGGAATTAAATTACCTTGGAAAATTTAAAATAATTGTGAGAATTGGATTGGACATAATCCTTGAAAAGGGAAGCAAATTCTAAGTTAGGATTCATAATGGACCTAAGAATGTACCATTTGACGTGATAATTTTATTATATTGTTATGGGTTCATGTGAGTGACCATAAATATATATATTGATGTTCTCTTGGCCAATTGTGGCATATTATGGAATCGTATGAGACTGTGAATCATACATGTTCATGCATAGTATCTTATGCATTGTGATGTCCTGTGGACATTGTAGGCCAAGTTGCCTAGGAGATTGAACATACCTTTGTGCGGGTGCGAGTAGACTAGTGTGGGTCATGTTACGACCTTGGGGGCGTCGGGGTGCGGGTCCTTCACAATGGGCGGTTGGTAGCTCCTTCTGCCCGTGGGGCAACCGATGCAAACGCACCGACGATCGGACTTGACACTGTCCTATATCGTGATCGAGCGTGGACTGTCCGTACAATGCCTGATGTGCACGTGGAAAACAATTGATGTATAGCACTTTGGCTGCGGCAGCTGAGTTGCGGACACGTCTCCTGATCTTTCTCTCCGACTATTTGAGTCTAGCTCCATGGAGTAGGAATTGGGAAAGCATGCATGTGCATCATGATATACTTCGCTATTAATAATTACTGCCTTATGTGAACTTGAGTTGTTGGTATCATTATAGTAATGAATATCTGTCTGGAATTGTTTATCTGTTTGTTGTCAGATTTACCGTTTAATATTTGGATATACTGTTTGGAATTGCCATTGGGCGTATTGCGCCGTTTTGTTTCTAGCTGCTATAATTGGTAATGATGGTAGGATGTCTTACCTCTTTCTTGTATATCTATTACTTGCTGTATGTGCGCATACTGTATTGATCGAAGACGATGGCAAGGAGACGGAAGATCCCGAGTTTCCCGGTTTCTGGCCTGACCAAGATTAGCTTCTACTGAGACGATGGAGGCACGCATGCGCGGATTTTTGGGCGACGTGCGTTTGACCTTCCTCGGAGGGCTAGAGTGCTGGCATATCAACCTGAGTTTGGATCGCTGTGTTTATATGGGAGATGTATCCATTTCCCTGGCCTGGAGACGTCATGAGGCGTCTGTCCTCACCTGCCATGTCAGCCTACGGTTGGAGTTCTACCTATCCATCCGAGAGATGTGGGGTGATCATTACTACACCCCTTGGGAGGATTCTTTTGATTCTACTGTTCGGGCTCCTGCCCGCGGTTCTGCGGTTCCCATGGCGGTTTCCTCTGAAGAGGAGGATCCTGCTGAGGGCCCGGACACGGTCCCTCCTCCTTCGAGAGACTGATTTTGCTGGTAGCTACTGATGGTTACAAGTGTTTTATTTTGGAGGCCTAATGTATTATTTTTGGTGGGCTGTATATTCTGATATCTCTGGGGTATATATGTTTAATCCCATGGGGCAGGTATAGTTTTGCTTTTTGGAAATTTTCAGGCTGTATCTAAAGTATATTTGGCATCTAAATATATGTGTATGTGTATGTTATTCAGACGTGGGTTTCTGTTTACTGTTTTGTTCCTTACCGTTATCCATATTCCGCATTGATAAATTAACAAAAAAAAATATACCGCCAATTTTACTCACGTATTGAAGTACTAAGCAAGTTAATCTTGAACTAAATGAACCGGGTCTTAATCGTTTTAAAAATTTATTTTTCGCATTTTCTTTTATGTTGAATAATGTGACGTTCCCTCTCCAAAAAGGGGCGTTACACTAAGTTATTATCAGAGCCCCGATTTATGTTTCTTTGGGCCTTGTGTATGAGTCTGTCTTGTTTGTGCTGTGTGAATCTCTGTGATTGGCGTTTTGAATGAATCCCTCTGACTTTCCTTATGTTTTCAGTAATCTAATTTAAGAGAAAAGCGAGATGGCAAGAGGTGGAGAAATGGCAGCTGCTATAGAAGCGATGCAGAGGATGGCAGAAGTCATCGCGCAACAGAATGAGCGTGCTGCTCAGCAACAAGAGAGAGCTGCTCAACAGCTTGAGGCGACTGCCGATGCACAGAACTTGGCGGAGTTTCGTCGCCACAACCCTCCACAGTTCAAAGGGGAATTTGATCCAGACAAGGCTAGTTTATGGATCAAGGAGCTGGAGAAAGTCTTCTGTGGCATGAACTGTGCCGAAGACAAGAAGGTGAATTATGCTACCTTTATGCTTATGGGCAATGCCGAAGACTGGTGGAATGGAGCTCAGAAAGCATTGGAAGCCGCAGGAACTGACATCACATGGGACGTGTTCAAGAACAAGTTCTTGGACAAATATTTTCCTGCAAATGCGAGACATGCAAGGGAGATGGAGTTCCTCAACCTGAGGCAAGGGAACATGACCGTCAGTGAATATGCGACAAAATTTGAGAACCTGGAGAAGTTCTCAACACACTACCAACATCAAACCGATGAAGCCTGGAAATGTTGGAAGTTTATCGAGGGACTGAGATATAAGGTGAAGAAGGCCGTCATCACCCTGAAGATGAAGGTGTTTTCGGAATTGTTGGATACGTGTTGTGAAGTTGAAGCCTTGGAACAGGCTAGAGACTCAAGGAGCAAGAACTTTGGGCCTACGAGATTCCAAAAAGGTGAAGGCAGTGGTTCAAACCGCTTCCAAAAGAAGCCTTATTCCTGACCAACGGGAGGCCAGCAACAAACTGGTGGAATGTGACATACCCATCCAAATGCCTAAAGTGTGGGAAAGATCATCTCACGAGAGACTGCACGATCAAGGGAATCATCTGTTTCCGATGTGGCAAATCGGGCCATGTGTCCAGAGACTGCAATCAAGCAAAGGTTGAACCTTCAGTCAATGTAGCTCGAGCCAAGAAACCGCAAGCCGGAGGTCGAGTTTACACTATGAGCGGAGCTGAAGCCTCCGAATCCGAAGACTTGATTCAAGGAGAAGGCGCCATAGAAGGTAATCTTTTAAAAGTACTGTATGACTCTGGGGCAACCCATTCTTTCATATCATATGACTGTGTGCTATGACTTGGCTTACCTGTGTCTGAACTACCTTATGAATTGACTGTTTCAACCCCCACTGATAAACCGGTAGTTACTACCAAAGTTTGTTTGAAGTGTTCCTTAATTGTTCAAGGTCGAATCTTTTCTGTCGATTTGATCTGTTTACCTCTTTCACAACTAGATATAATATTAGGGATGGACTAGTTATCTTCCAACCATGTTCTGTTAGATTGCTCTAGAAAAACCATAGTCTTTCCTGTGGATGAGAATTCTAGATACTTGACTGCCAACCAAGCACGAGCTTTCTTGAAAGAAGGAGCTCATGGATACATGCTATTATCTTCTTTGAAAGTCGAGAGCGAGGCTGATCTGAGTACTATTCCAGTGGTGAAGGAGTTTCCTGAAATCTTCCCCGAAGATGTACCTGGTTTACCACCGACACGTGAGATAGAGTTTGCTATTGACCTTGTACCGGGAGCTGGTCCCGTGTCTATAGCACCTTACCGGATGTCACCGACAGAATTATCAGAATTGAAGAAACAGCGAGATGAGCTTTTAGAGAAACAGTTTGTCAGACCAAGTGTATCACCGTGGGGAGCACCAGTGTTGCTAGTTCGAAAGAAGGACGGTACCTCACGATTGTGTGTGGACTATAGGCAGTTGAACAAGTTGACAATCAAGAACAAGTATCGTCTCCCAAGAATTGATGATTTGATGGACCAACTGAAGGGAGCAGCGGTATTTTCGAAGTTCGATTTGAGATCTGGGTACCATCAGATAAGAGTAAAAACGGAAGATATACCCAAGACTGCTTTTCGTACCCGATACGGTCATTACAAATACCTTGTGATGTCGTTTGGCGTGACGAATGCACCAGCTATCTTCATGGACTACATGAATAGAATCTTTCATCCGTACTTGGATAAGTTTGTTGTCGTCTTCATTGATGACATCCTGATATATTCCCAGAATCAGGAGGATCATGCTGAACACCTCAGCATAGTTATCCAGATTTTGAAGGAGAAAGAACTGTATGCCAAACTATCGAAGTGTGAGTTTTGGCTTGATGAGGTGAAGTTTTTGGGCCATGTGATCTCGAAGGAAGGGATTGCAGTGGATCCGTCAAAAGTAGAGGCAATGCTACAGTGGGAACAACCGAAGTCAGTGATAGAGGTTCGTAGCTTCGTGGGTTTAGCCGGATATTATCGGAGGTTCATAGAAGGGTTTTCCAAGATTGTTGGACCGCTCACTCAGCTAACAAAGAAGAATCAGACTTTCGAATGGACTGATAACTGCGAGCAGAGTTTCCAAGAATTGAAGAAACAGCTGACTACCTCACCAGTATTGGTGCTACCTGATCCGAATGAACCATTCGAGGTGTACTATGACGCTTCGTACCAAGGATTGGGGTCTGTTCTTATGCAACACAGAAGAGTGGTGGCCTATGCCTCGCGACAGTTGCGAGTGCATGAGAAGAATTACCCGACGCATAATTTGGAGCTAGCAGCTGTGGTTTTTGCTTTGAAGATATGGAGGCATTTCCTTTATGCAGCGACGTTCAACATCTTCAGTGACCACAAGAGCTTGAAGTACTTGTATGATCAGAAGGAGCTGAACATGAGACAGCGAAGATGGTTATAATTCCTGAAGGACTACGACTTTCAACTGTTGTACCACCCTGGCAAGGTGAATGTCGTGGCTGACGCCTTAAGTAGGAAGACCGTCAGTGTTTCCGCCCTGATGATCAAGGAAAGAGAGCTCATCGAACAGTTTAGAGATACTTGGTCATTTGCCAAGTTGGAACCCGAAAAGATTAGTATGAATATGGTTACCATCTCAAGTGAACTAATAGAGGACATACGAGAAAAATAAAAAGTCGACAAATTCTTGCAAGAAGTGAGAGAGCAAATGAAGCAAGGCAAGGAAACGGAATTCGAGGAAGGAACGGATGGAATTCTTAGATTTTGGGGTAAAGTCTGCATTCCCCGTGACCAAGAGCTTAAGCAGTATATTTTGGAACATGCCCACACCAGCCTGCTAAATATGCATCCGGGCATAACAAAGATGTACCAAGACTTGAAGAAGTTATTCTGGTGGCATGGATTGAAGAGTGACATTACTAGATGTGTATCGACTTGTCTAGTCTGTCAAAAAGCCAAAGTGGAACATCAAAGACCTGCCGGATTGTTACAACCATTGTCTATTCCTAAATGGAAATGGGACAGCATCGCGATGGACTTTGTTGTGGGATTGCCAAGGACAAGAATAGGACATGACTCGATTTGGGTAATAGTTGATCAACTTACAAAATCAGCTCATTTCCTCCCGATCAACATAAAGTACAGTCTGGAGAAACTGACCCGACTGTATATTGGAGAGATTGTCAGACTACATGGTGTGCCTACGAGTATTATTTCGGATAGGGATCCGAGGTTCACTTCAAAATTTTGGCAGAGTCTACAGGCATCGTTGGGAACGAAATTACGTCTGAGTTCGGCATACAACCCACAAACCGATGGTCAATCGGAAAGGACGATCCAATCTCTAGAAGATTTGCTTAGAGCTTGTACTATTGAACAGACTGGGAGTTGGGATCAAATCTTGCCATTGATAGAGTTCACTTATAACAACAGTTACCACTCGAGTATCGGGATGGCACCCTATGAAGCCCTGTATGGACGACGATGTCGGACACCCTTGTGCTGGTACCAAGACGGTGAACGACTCAATATTGGACCAGATATCATTCAGCAGACAACTGAGAGGGTCAAGATGATTCAAGAAAAGATGAAGACTGCTTAGAGCCGACAAAAGAGCTATGTAGACAAGAGGAGAAAGCCTCTTGAGTTTGAAGAAGGTGAGTATGTGTTCTTGAAAGTCACACCCACGACTGGGGTCGGCCGGGGCCTTAAAATCTAGAAAACTCACTCCAAAATTCCTTGGACCTTACCAAATTCTTCGCCGGATAGGTCCAGTAGCTTACCAAGTAGCCTTACCCCCTTTTCTTTCAAACATACACAATGTCTTCCATGTATCACAACTTCGTAAATACTTGCCTGACCCAAGTCATGTCATAGCACCGGACATAGTGCAGTTAAAAGAGAACTTAACCTATGAGGCACCTCCTGCGAGAATCGAGGACCGACAGATAAAGAAACTTAGAGGCAAGGAGATTCCATTGGTAAAGGTGATCTGGAATGAGATGACTGGTGATGCAACGTGGGAACTGGAAGACAAGATGAATGAGCAACATCCAGAACTATTCTGAGGTATACAAATTTCGAGGACAAAATTCCTTTTAGTAGGGGAGTGTTGTAACACCTCAAAAAATATCTATTTAGTTATAAATCATCATTTTATAATATTCTCGATTTTTAGGAATTTTTCTGGAATTTTTCGGAAATATCGAATATTTTAATATATTCATCGTTTTACGTACACACTGAGCTGAGAATTGTTGAGGTCAATGTAATGCTCCGGAAATGATTTATTTCACCACAAATAGTCATTTTCTAATATTTGTGATTTATGTGATTTTTTTTGGAATTTTTCGGAAACGATGAATATTTTAATATATTTCTCGTTTTACGCGAACATTTAGCAGAGTCGGGAAAACGATTGCAATGCTTCAAAAATTAGAAAATTATATGACGAATAGTCGTTTTATAATATTTGCAAATTTTGAAAATTTTCTGAGAATTTTTCGGAAACGTCGAATATTTTAGTATATTTCTCGTTTTACGTGCACACTGAGCGAAACTGGAGAAATGCGATGTTTTCTCCAGGAACCTTGGACTATGGACATGTCGACGGGGGATCTTACTAAACCCGAGGCTGTACACAGTTTACGAGGTTCCATGTTTTTCGAGAAATTCTAACAGATAAAATAAAATAATATTGCAAAAAATTTATCTGTCAAATTAATTAAATATTGACTTCTGTCAACTGTAACTATTATCCATTGGATAATAGCATGTAATAAAAATCTCATCACATTATCCTAATGTAATCTACTTTATGTCTAATCAATCCACTTTAATTCAAATTTAATGTTAAATAATCAAAGCTTTTTTGAGAAGCTTTGACCAAACAATGACCCAAATGCCCTTAGCTTCCATGAGAAGCCAACACACTCTACCTCTCTCTCTCTCTATGCACGGCTGAATGCAGCCCAAAACAAGAGAAATTAGTTTGTTTCATTTATTCTTTTATCACATAATTTCCATAATTAACCAAAACACTTTCTCTCTCTACCCTTTCTTCCTTCTTCTTTATTTTGGTTTTCTCTTCCTTCTCTCTATCCTAAGCTACGGCAGCCCCTCCCTCTCCCCACTCAATCTTCACAAAAATTTTAACCAAGCATATTTCTTAATCCTCTCATCATTCTAAACATCTTTCCTTCTTGATGTTTCTTGAAAATCCACCATCTTCATCACTTTCTCAAAGCTTCAAGCTTTGACTTTTTGGGTAAGTTTCAAAACTTCTCTTCTCTTCTCTTCATTTTCGTGGTTATGGTCTCCTTGGTGACCATCCATGCTTCATTTTTCAAGCATTGGTGTTGATTTAACAAAGTTGAAATTTTTATGATTTTTGGTGTTGTAAATCCGAAAATACAAGGAGCTTCCTTGGTGTTTCTCTTGATTTCTTTATTTGGGTAAGAGGAAGACACTCCTCCTCAACCTCTCTTAGCATCTAGGAACCTTGATTGTGTTGGTTGTGGAAAAACCCTAAAGATGGTTATTCTTTGATTTTGTAATTAGAATGTTTGTGTATTGATTTTATGTTGTTTATGCTATTGGATTGATTTGTTGTATATAATGGTATATTGGATTGGATTATGAGATTGAAAATGGAAGAAAAATATTTGAGAACCTCTCTTGGAGGGCCACGGTATTTGGGTTGGAAAATAGGTAATTTGTGAACAAATTATGGTGAATACAAGACTTAAATTAATTGAGTGACAAAATGAAATCAATGGAAGGAAAAAAAAAACTTCGAATGGGAATTTCTAGGGAGGCTACGGTTTTGAGCCAAGGAAATTAGGGTTCTTGGTGAACTAACTTAACAAGTGAACAATTAAATGAATTAAGAGAATGACATGTAATGTAATGACTTGGAAGGATTTAGAATTGAAACACTTGTGAGGCCACGGCCTCTAAGCCCTTTTTAGATAAAAATTTGTAACTTGGACGCATAAGTAATTATGCAATTAAAAGCCTATGTAATGAGATAGAGAATTAATAAATTGGAAGAATTTAATATAATCAAAGATTTCATAAATTTTAAAGAACTAAGAGTGAGATTGTCATAAGACTTAAAACAATTACAAGTGAGTGAAGAACAAGAGAGTGTGAGGTCTAAGGACTTGAATAATTTACAAATCGTATGAAATTAAATTACCTTGGAAGATTTAAAATAATTGTGAGAATTGGATTGGATATAATCCTTGAAAAGGAAAGCAAATTCTAAGTTAGGATTCATAATGGACCTAAGAATGTACCATTTGACGTGATAATTTTATTATATTGTTATGGGTCCATGTGAGTGACCATAAATATATATATTAATGTTCTCTTGGCCAATTGTGGCATATTATGGAATCGTATGAGACTGTGAATCATACATGTTCATGCATAGTGTCTTATGCATTGTGATGTCCTGTGGACTGTTGTAAGGCCAAGTTGCCTAGGAGATTGAACACACCTTTGTGCGGGTGCGAGTAGACTAGTGTGGGTCATGTTACGACCTTGGGGGCGTCAGGGTGCGGGTCCTTCACAATGGGCAGTTGGTAGCTCCTCTGCCCGTGGAGCAAACCGATGCAAACACACCGACGATCCGGACTTGACACTGTCCTATATCGTGATCGAGCGTGGACTGTCCGTACAATGCCTAATGTGCACGTGGAAAACAATTGATGCATAGCACTTTGGCCGCGGCAGCCGAGTTGCAGACACGTCTCCTGATCTTTCTCTCCGACTGTTTGAGTCTAACTCCATGGAGTAGGAATTGGGAAAGCATGCATGTGCATCATGATATACTTTGCTATTAATAATTACTGCCTTATATGAACTTGAGCTGTTGGTATCATTATAGTAATGAATATCTGCCTGGAATTGTTTATCTGTTTGCTGTCGGATTTACCGTTTAATATTTGGATATGCTGTTTGGAATTGCCATTGGCCGTGTTGCGTCGTTTTGTTTCTAGCTGCTATAATTGGTAATGATGGTAGGATATCTTACCTCTTTCTTATATCTCTATTACTTGTTGTATGTGCGCATACTATATTGATCGAAGATGACGACAAGGAGATGGAAGATCTCGAGTTTCCCGGCTTCTGGCCTGACCAAGATTAGCTTCTACTGAGACGATGGAGGCACGCATGCGCGGATTTCTGGGCGACGTGCGTTTGACCTTCCTCGGAGGGGCGAGTCTTTGGCATATCAACCTGAGTTCGGATCGCTTGTGTTTATATAGGAGATGTATCCATTTCCCTGGCCTGGAGACGTCATGAGGCGCCTGTCCTCACCTGCCATGTCAGCCTACGGCTGGAGTTCTACCTACCCATCCGAGAGATGTGGGGTGATCGTTACTACATCCCTTGGGAGGATTCTTTTGATTCTACTGCTCGGGCTCCTTCCCGCGGTTCTGCGGTTCCCATGGCGGTTTCCTCTGAAGAGGAGGATCCTGCTGAGGACCCGGACACGGTCCCTCCTCCTTCGAGAGACTGATTTTGCTGGTAGCTACTGATGGCTACCAGTGTTTTATTTTGGGGGCCTGATGTATTATTTTTGGTGAGCTGTATATTCTGATATCTCTAGGGTATATATGTTTAATCTCATGGGGCAGGTATAGTTTTACTTTTTGAAAATTTCCAAGCTGTATCTAAAGTATATTTGGCATCTAAATATATGTGTATATGTATGTTATTCAGACGTGGGTTTCTGTTTACTATTTTGTTCCTTACCGTTATCCATATTCCGCATTGATAAATTAACAAAAAAAAAAATATACCGCCAATTTTACTCACGTATTGAAGTACTAAGTAAGTTAATCTTAAACTAAATGAACCGGGTCTTAATCGTTTTAAAAATTTATTTTTCGCATTTTCTTTTATGTTGAATAATGTGACGTTCCCTCTCCAAAAAGGGACGTTACACCTCTTAGCTCCACTTACACAACTCCACCAATTCCGAGTGGGTACAGTTCAAAAGCACCTAACATATGGGTCCTGTTGTGTGGATTCTATGGATTCGAAATTTGTTGTTATTCTCTCTCTATGTTCTTTAAATCAATTAATCTTGTAATGTTGGCGTAGTTACGATTGTGGTGGTTTCGGCGATGATATAACAATCGTTGATCTTGCGGTGTTGGCACGCAGCACCGTGATCCTCACCGAGTACATTGAATTCACTAGAAACTTTACTGGCATAGCGGCACAGTGCCTACAAAAACTCTCTTCCTCCAACAAGTTCACCTACAACAAGTCCACTGCAGCCACTTGCATTTCGAAAGATATCACTTGTTAGCACCTCACCCTCTAGCATGTTAAACGACACATTAAAATATTCCAAAACAAAAATATTTTGAATTACTTTTGGAATGGATCCAGACATTATTTTGTAACAGATCTAATTTTTGAAGGGAGACATTATGATAAAGTTAACTTATTATGCATGTTACAAGTTTTTAATTTGAGTCATTAATTATTAAAATATATAAATCAATTATCATCACTTTAGAAGTATCCATGCTTCTCAAGGTATACGAGCATTTAAAATGTTTCCTCATGTCAATAAACGATGTTGAAGCTTATTTAAACAAGGAAACTATCCAAAAGTGGTTTTGGTTTCGAAACACTCCATGCTTTTAATGAGAAACTGGCAGTTTTCAAAATTCTTTTGGCAAAACCGTTTTCATGGTCCAAAATTTAATGGCAAAAAATGAATGCTATGCTATCCACACAATAACATTCTTAAGTGAATATATGAAAGTGTAGATGATGCACAAGGAAAAGCAATACAATGCAAAACAAAGTAATTAAAGAGTAAAGGAAGAGATCTACCAAAAAAAAAAAAAGAGTAAGGGACGAGATTGTGCAAAAGATATTTATAGTGGTTCAGGTTAACCAAAACATATATCCATTCCCCAAAGATTATACTGGTGCATTCCAATTTTTAATTAGCCCCATTCCAAATCCACAAATTAATGAATTATTACAGTCCTGTCAGCAGTAAACTCTAGGTGTAGAGGTCCTTACCTAGGAACGCAGGCTAGCAACGCAGCCTACAGATATCGCAAAGGTCCAATTATGTCTATGGAAAAATCAAAGTATCACGTTTACGCAAGTTTTATGAAGAGCTATGTTCATCATCAACGTAGAGCACAAACATTTCTAATAAACGTTCAGAATAAGAAAATTTATGGAAGAGTGTTAATCCCAGGTCTAACAGCCCAGCTTTGAGTATTAAAAGGAAAAAAACAAATATTACGGAAGTCTTGAGTTTCATTGTGCTATCTTGAAGAAGAAAAATGATTTTGCAAGGTACTAAGACCATGGACAAAAGCTTGAAAATCTATGGAATTGGGTCTTAGGTACACTATGTAAGGTTCCTTAGCCAGCTTGGATGTTTCAACAGCACATAACAGG
Source organism: Ormosia emarginata (assembly GCA_029884605.1). NCBI lineage: Eukaryota > Viridiplantae > Streptophyta > Magnoliopsida > Fabales > Fabaceae > Ormosia > Ormosia emarginata. The sequence goes on along the minus strand of JAQQTP010000056.1, from coordinate 2,282,716 downwards.
ACTAAAGAAGTTTTAAAATGGATTTTGAGGGTTTTTCCTTTTCAAATATCATTTGTTTTCTTTCCGACAAAGCGTTGACATGAAATTTTCAAACAATTTTAATTTTTTTTTCAAGTGGTTGAATTTTCAAAAATAGGTTACTTGTCATTTTAGACGACCTTTTTGACCTGCGAAATTGCTACACAAACAAAAATTGTGCAATGAAATTCTCAAGTTCCAAATCATGCAAACTTTACATTTCCGCACGAAAAGCAAAATCATTGTGGGTTGTAAGAGAATTTTTTTTGGGGTACATTGTAAGAGAATTTATATCAAATATAAAGTAGGCCTCAGAAGCACATGGGTTCGTTTGTTTTAGTTTTTTTTTTTTGGGTCAAAGAAGCATTTCTGTTCTAAAGACTCCTTTCTCACTTCTTTTGGACCAATGGAAAAAACACTATATCTTTGTTTTTTTTTTGTAACAGTCGTAACCTCTTTGTTTACCATATGCTTAGCCCTACTTTTGGGTCCAATGGACCTCTTCATAGGGGCGATCATTGGAATTAGAGATGTAGATGTCCAAAGAAAACAAGGTACATCTTGTCATCCTAGTCCTACTGACAAAAAAAAAGTCCAAATTGGTTTCCCTTTCCATTTTCACTCAATAAAAGGATATAAATACACCAACGATAATAAGCTATACTATTTTAATTGGCTAAAACAACATACAACTCAAACAATTCATAGAAGAACCTTCACAACAAACTGTAATTTATTGGATAACATCTTGAGTCTATCAGGCGTTTGTGAAAATTAGTATTTGTGTAATAGTTACTCTTTCCGTCCATTTTTATTTGTACATTAAAGTTAATACACATGGATTAAAAAAATTATTAAATATGCTGAATGATAAAAAAATATATTTTAACATGATTAGATTACCTTTTATCTTCCTTAATTAATATTTTCTTTCTTCTCCTCTATCTTCATTAATATCACTTTTTTTTCTTTTTCTCACTATTGATTAGAGTAGTTGATTTTAAGAAGTTGTAAAAATTAATTAATATGTATTTATTAAATTTAATAGAGATAATAAAAGATGAGAGTAAAGTTAGAAAAATATTAATAGATACTCTTTGATTTTTTAAATAGACAAATAAAGTTAAACAAATCAAGATTTTTAAATAAACAGATAAAAATAGATAGAGAGAGTAAAATATTTAAACCCAATTGAAAAAATCTATTTAATTTGTACGTTTGACCCCAAATTCAATCTCAATAGAAATTGAAAGATTCCATTACTGATGGAGAAGCCAGAGAGCTCTGCAATTTGTTTTGAATTTGATGCTGCCACCAATGGTGGTGGAGGAGAAATATTTGTATAAACTTAGTCTATACAATTGTGTAAACTAGACTGATTAACGTTTGAGTACTTGAATATATTCTTATGCTATACATTTATTTTATATTAAAGGTAACAATGTGTTAATTATTAATTGGTTTAATTTACACAACTTGTATATTAGTTTTACACAAGTATTTCTTATGGTGGAGAGCTTGGCACATCCTTAACCGCACCTGCACGACCACTACCTCAGGTGGAAGTTGGCTGCTAAGCCAGTGCAAGCTCTGCGTCTTCTAGCTCTCCCCCGCAACCTCTCGTTTGCAAACATAAAGCCTTTGAACAAGCGGGTGAGAACCACCTGAAGAAGGCCATGACAGCCAACGTTGCGGAGACTGTGGTAGAGACTTTTGCCAGAGGGACCCACATCATCAATTTGACGACAGAGGAAGAGATTCCTTCGGCCACAATCTGGAGCAAATGGATTTGACGTTCGTGGTCACGCGGACACTTTCTTCAGGACCCAGGATGACATGGCTACACTCAATTAGTACTCGCCTTCTGAACTCTTCCTGAAGTTGGAGAAGGCAAGTTTGCAATTGACTAGCATTTGCCGACTTCTGGAGGCTTCCACCATGGACACCAAGAGGATTGTTGTGCTGGAGTTCGACCTCCGTGCATTCTAGGACAAGAGCTCAAGATTGGGAAACAAGAAAGAGGAGCTGAAGAAGAGCTTGACCATGTCTCGTAATGAGTTGAAGCTCGCTGAATAGAAGGTGGTCGATGAGGGAATGAGGGCGGAGGGCTAGAAAGCCGATAAAAAAAAATATCAATTTCAGGCGGACCATTAGGAGGGTCATTTGCCTTCTGATATAGATGTCTATTTGTGTTGCCACTTGAAGAAGGCCATGAAAGAGTTTGTTGAGATCAGATGGAGGCGTGAATTTGTAAGTATCAGAAGTTGTACATTAAAATGATCATATTTTTCATATATTTGTAACATTAATTGTATTCCTATTCTTTTTGTGGTTGTAGGAAAATTTGAAAAAGAAGAAGGTTGACAAGCAGAGGGAGTAAGAGAACCAGGAGACCCACAAGCCTTTAGATGAGATGAGATGTGCCTTTGGTCAAGTCAGTAGGGGGCCGAATAAGGGACACATATATGGATTGGGCTCCCAGGCACCTCTCCTCTTGGACGTTAGCGGTTCTTCATCATCACAGCCATCTACTTAATCGACCTCGACTGAAATGATGACACTAGCGCAAGTTCAGGAGAATGTGCAAAGTACTATGGTTGCTATGAACGCTGAGTAGAATGAGAAGTTTTAGAAGCTGTAGTAGGACAACCAATGTGTTCGGGAGACCGTTGTGGAGCTTAGTCATTCTCAGATGTGGTCGCCCTCACTTGAACCTAACCTGCCACCTACTTTTGATCTTGATGATTTATGATGATGACATAGGGGACACGTGGGACAATTTCGATGCGCCATAGATTTTGGGTATATATATATATAAAATTCTATATTTACAATGTTATTATCATTATTTATTATATATAAATAGTTACATTTAAGTTATTTAAATTAAATTATTTATGATTTTTACTATATGTTTTTAGCTTGGATCCCAAACTATTGCCCAACATGAGCGACCTAACTTGGCTGGCCTAATTGTGGCCTAACTTGTTGTGATCCTCATCCAAACTAATCAGCCACCTAAATGATAGTAATTAAATCATAGCAATATCTCATATTAAATAAGGATATTTAGGTATCAAATTCTCTTATAACTACCTATCCTAGTTATATGGAAATAGTATCTCTTAAGATATTACTTCCCCTACAAGTAAATACATACTATAAATACAAGGTTAAGTCACTCAGGTAAGCATATACTCTCATATACTCTCTCCCTCCTAGTGCAAATCTTAAATTGAGCATTGGAGTGCCTTACATGTACATCACCCCCTCTCTGTCACTACACACACAGAGGAAACCACCATCAACAACCATCATCACCGTTTTAGAGGCAAGATCAAGTAACCCCACTGACCCTGGTTTTGAACATTAGTGTCGTCAATGTGCACATTAAATTGAAACTCCCACCATCATCATGGTCAATACGAGAAGGCGAACTAACACGAAACAAGAGCAATAGCGAGATGACTTGGAGGCCTCCCTCACTAACCAAAACGAGGTCCTCTGCCCCCCGTCGCATGGCCCCAACCATAGTGACAATAGGTTGTGATCTGTCATCCAGGTTCCACCTTGTCATGTGGCATAACCTTGCAACAAGGTCCCACCAACCCCTCTGAGCACATTGCTTGCCATGAGCCCACTTACCAGTAATTGCTAGCTATTGTTTGCTATCAAAATAGATAGATGGAGGAATAAGGAAGACAAATCGCAGAGCTCCATAATGAATAACCAGAAGATGAGAACAACCGAGAAAATCAACATGATAGACCCTAGGTGAATGATCTAGGAATGTGGGTTGAGCGTGATTTATGAAGGGAAACTTGAGCACTTCTTGAGAACTCTATGATCTTGGAACCTACTAATTGCCCCGGTTCCCGCTATTAGTTCAATCACCCCTTTTCAAGTTTCATCATGGGAGTTTAATTGCCTACGAGATTTAAGATCCTGGCCATCATTGACCCCCTATGATGACTCCATGGACCCACATGAGCACATAGACTCATTCAGTTTGTCTATGTTACTTTTAGGGAGCACTGACCTAATCATGTGTCGTGCCTTTCTTAGGACTTTGAAGAAAGCTATCCTGAATTGGTTTTCCACCCTGCATCTGAGATCCCTTAACAAGCATGATGATCATGCCACGAAGTTATTGTTGCACTTCACCACTAGTAAGGCTTAACCCAAAACCTCGGCTTTGCCTCATCAACTTCAAGCAGGAACAAGACGAATCACTCTGCGATTTCATGACCAGATTCAACAGGGAAGCATTAATGATCAAGGACCCTATCAAGGACGTTACCATACATGCCTGTTGGTATATGCCCTAGAGGCCAATATATTTTATCTGTATTTACATACATTATATTATGCTATTTTTTAATATATGAGGCATTTCATTTATTGTGTTCTTTTTTTATAAACATAATAAAGTCCTTAGAATAGTAAGTTTGATATCATAGGACATCAAATGAATGACTTGATCGTGAGATCCTATTGGATAAAATACTATTCTTAAATGTCCCTAGTCAAATATTATTGTTAATTAGGACAACAATGGCGCATTGAGACTAGTATGTGCGTAGACTGATGACCACATCTTATGGGTCATGAATATGAGATATCAAGTCTTCATATGGATACATATTAGAGTAATGATGTATTGGACAGACCCACCATGAGAACACTACGTAGATCGTTACGTGAGTGTCATAAACGATTCTCATAGTGATAATGATGTATGTGATCCTTTGACCTGAAGTCACTACGATTCCTACATGAGGAGTTGTGTGTTTTAATGCCATCAAACGTCATCTGTAATAAGATGATTATAAAGTTGGTTATTAGACATACCGCGATTCATGTGGAGGGATGTGAGTGACCTAGATGAGATTTGCCCCTACTACATAACAAGAGTGATATCTTCGGAGGCCCCGATTGAGTGAGATTACGAAATACATAACCATGCTCAAATGAGTCAATATGAGATATTGATCTCATTTGTTATTACTATGTCTACTCGAGAATCAGGAAACTGAAGATTGAACTAAACAAGGGTGACACGTTCCATGCCTTGTGTTCAATCTAGATATCTGGACAAAGGGACTAAACTACACGTAACATTGGTCACGAATAGGTTATGTCAAATTACTAACATTCTCATTACTTGGGTAGCAGCGATTTGTTGCTAGATACTGCTCACTATTTGTAATATTAAAATGAGATTTTAATATTACTACTAATGTCATGAAAACCAGCAGGGTCGCGCACTTAGAGCAGACTAAATTAGAGCAATAAGGATTCAAGTTGTACTCAAATTCAATTATGGGCCTAACTCATAACAGATAATTCTAGGGTTGCACAACTTACCTTGCTACTGCTCACACTCACTTAAGGCAGTCACTATTATAAATAGTACTGCTAAGGGGGCTACTAGTAAGATATTACAGAACCTTAGCCGCACCTACATAAAGTGAGTCAGAGAGTGACAGGTTTCCTTCTCTTCTCTTCGCAGCTAGCACTGTTGTAGAGAGGTCAGACTCCAAGACTACGAACGTTGGATGTTTTGCAAGTTTGTTCGTGTGGATACTGCAGAGACATCGTCGCTATTACGGTGTTGGTGATTCACGTCACTTGTGTTTATCACGCTTCAAGAGCTAAACATTTTAAAACTCAGATTATGGCTTTTTCACATGGGTCGTGTGAGGGAATGTTATTATTCCGCTACGTGATTCTTATCTGCAATTCCCAACAATGTCATCATGGCCAGACTTTGCTAGGGTCCCTTTGCTTCCTCATTAGCGAAAAAAGTCCCTTGTGGACCTAGACAACCTCAAGAACAAGTTTGAGAAGTACATCTATAGAGGAAGTGAACAAGGCAAGGAGGGAGTGGATCGAATAGAGGAAACTCAACAGAAAAAGAACCAAGAACCTTAGACACCACAAAACTCTCCAAAGGCCTTACCAAGAGGGAAGTTTGACAAATACATTCAATTCGCTGTCCTTCGAACACAAATCCTGCAAGTCAAGATCTGTAACCTTCCAAGATCCCCCACACTACAAAAACACACCCAGAAGGGCAAGTCCAAGTGCTATGAATACCATGACGGCTACGGACACAACACAGAAGATTGCATCTTGCTGCAAGACGCGATTAAGACCCTTATTAGGGAAGGATGCCTCAACTAGTACATCTTGCAACCCCAGAATGGCAACTCTCAACATGGATATCTGATAATCACAATCTTCATATATTAGTTAATCCTTATATTTAGTCTCTTAGACCTCTTATATACTTAATTGATTAGTTTTGACCACATTTTATAAGTTTGGGTTCAAATTGGGCTTGATTATATTTTTTAACATTATTAACAATTTTATACTGTTTTTATATTTTGGACATAACTTGAGTTTTAAACATCTAAAAATTATGAATTTTATCTTATAGGGAATCTGAGAGAGAGCTTTACAACTATTATGAAGAGCTTAAAGGCTGAATCGAATGTCTAGTAGGTCAAATTGAGCCACAAAGTCAGAATAAAGATGTTGTTGTTGAAACCTGGACGATGTGCAAAGATTGGGCCATAATTTGGGTTATAGGTGTGATATAGACCTAAAACCGATGACTCTGAAAGCTAAGACCTATATCTTTACTTATTATGAAAACCACTTATCAAAACTATGACGTTTTGATGGTGTTTTCACCCTTTGAAGTCGGATGACGGGTTCAAAGAACTGCTAAGAATGTTTTGGGCATAACTTTCTCATCATAAGCCCAAATTATGTGAATTAGGTGTCCAATTACAGTTAAGAGGAAAAGGATTAACCTTAAGCTGAAAGCAAACTTGAATTTTTAATTTTAGATATAGTTATTTAAGCAACAGTTGCAACCACGAAACCCAATCCTAATTTTCTCATAGCCGCTCTTACTTGTATTTTTTCTCTTCATCTTTCTTCTTCTCCCTTCTCTCTAGGTGTATTTCTTTCATGTTTCTCTTCCCTCTCATCCTCATGGATGATAAGGAAGAACCTTGTAATCAATCCTAGGGATTGACAATCTTGATGTTTAATTTTGAGATCTTGTTTTGATTATTTTACATTTAATTGTTGATTAAGTTTCTCTTTACTTGTTTAGAAGATAAGCAAGCTTATGATAGTACATATTTTCATGGGTTTAATTGGGTGAAACATTTACCTTCTAAACACTTGAAAGATTGAGAGTGAGTCTTGTGAGGTTCTATCATTCTTGATCTATACCTTTCAATTTAAGTTACTATGCCTATTGGTTTGAGATGTAAAGAAATGTTACTTCATGAATGTTTTAATTTATTGAATTTTTTATTGCTCTAGTTTTGCACTTTTGAACATCATTGGAAAGTGAGTTTTTCTTGAATTTTTAACTTTCAAGTTTGTGTTGTTTTTTCATTGTTCCCTAGTGGTGGATTTTTACTTTTGCCTGAGAGTTCAAAAGTTAAGTGTGGGGGAATTTGATAAACATAATTTTTATATATTAGTTAACCCTCATATTTAGTCTCTTAGATCTCTTATATGCTTAATTGATTGGTTTTGACCACATTTTATAAGTTTGGGTTCAAATTAGGCTTAATTGTATTTTTTTAGCATTATTGAAAATTTTACACTATTTCTGTATTTTTGGCATATCTTGAGTTTTATACATCTAAAAATTATGAATTTTATCTTGTAGGAAATTTGAGAGAGAACTCTACAACTTTGATGAGATCTCAAAGGCTGAATTGAATGTCTAGTAGGTCATATTAGGCTACAAAGTCAGAATAGAGATGCTATCACTGGAACCTTGATGATGTGTAAAGATTGGACCATAATTCGAGTTGTAGGTATGATATGGACCTAAAACTAGTGGAATTTGAAATCTAAGACATATATCTTCACTTCTTATGAAGACCATTTATCAAAACTATGACATTTTGATGGTGTTTTCACCTTAGAAGTCGGCTAACGAGTTTAGAGAGCTGTTAAAAATATTTTGGGTATAGCTCTTTCATCTTAAGCCCAAATTATGTGAATTAGGTATCCAATTAAAGATAAGATGGAGAGGATTAATCCTAAGCTAAGGAAAAACTTGGATTCTTAATTTTATATATATTTATTTAAGCATTAAATGAAACCACGAGACTTAATCTTAATTTTCTCCTAGTCACTCTTGCTTGCACTTTCTCTCTTTATCTTTCTTCTTCTCCCTTCTCTCTAGATTTCTTTCTTTTATGTTTCTCTTCCCTCTCATCCTCATGGATTGAGAGGGAAAAACATTTTAATCAATCATAGGGTTTGACAATCTTGATATTTAATTTTGAGATCATGTTTTGATTATTTTAAATTTAATTGTTGATCAAGTTTCTCTTTACTTGTTAATCAAGTTTCACTTTTACTTGTTAATCAAGTTTCTCTTTACCTCTTTTGGTTTTATTAAATCTGATTTTGAATTGCTTAATTTGATTTTGTTGTTAATGTGATTATTGCATAATTACAATGTGTTAATGAGGATTAAAGAGACTAAACAATGCATCAAAGACTTCTTAGAAGTTGTTTGTTAAGCTTGGTTGAATTCTGAGTTTTAAATTAATTTAGGATTAGATAGATGCTTAATTCATTTAACCTTAATTAATGAAATTCTGGGTGCTTATTTAGTAGAGAATTCATGGATCATCTTAAGGCTTCTTGATGTGATATAAGACCAAGAATCTTATTAGTAGTTGAATGGAAGAGATTAAATAATGCATTAAAGGTGTTTGATAGATTGTTTAGCTTAGTTGAATTATAGATTTTAAGTTAATTTAGGATTAAATAGGTACTTAATTCGTTTAACCTTGATTAATTAAATTTTAGATGCTTATATAGTAAATAATTCATTGATCATCTTAAGGCTTCTTGATGTAATATAAGATCAAGAATCTTATTAGTAGTTGAATGGAAGAGATTAAACAATGCATTAAAGGTGTTTGATAGATTGTTTAGCTTAGTTGAATTATAGATTTTAAGTTAATTTAGGATTAAATAGGTGCTTAATTCGTTTAACCTTGATTAATTAAATTCTAGATGCTTATATAGTAAATAATTCATTGATCATCTTAAGGCTTCTTGATGTGATATAAAACCAAGAACCTGGTTAGTAATTGAATGGATTGTTAGTAATCAAGGATTGATTAAACTTAAGGATAGCTGATTTTATTAGATTGATTGTTTACTTAATTATGTTTACAATTTTTAATTAGTATCTGTTAAATAATTCTGCAACTTTCCCCCCTTTGTTAACTTCTTAATTTGATTGCGTAATTAGAGTGATCCAAGGGCAACCCGGTTATGCCTTATACTATAAGTTTTTGGTGAATCGATTTATAAATTGATTTAATTTGATAGTCTCGATAGCTATCAATCTTGTGGCTATAGGAAAAGGAGTTAAAGCCCAAGAAAGAGTCTTTCACCTCCACTTAGAAGATGATCACCATCTCGGGAAGACCGTAGAAAGGAACAATCACCTTGGGCTAATAGGACAGGTTGCAGCTCACATCCTCCTCGAGACCACTCCCCTTGAGATGACTACCACTGCTATACTGAATAAACCCGGACCATAAACACCATATCCATGGGCTTTGCGAGAGGCACTGAGTCAAATGCCTCCAGAAGGCGTCTTTTATGCGTAGTTCTATGAGTGGCTTCCCGACCTATTATGAAAATAAGACACAAGTCACGAAAAAAGCCCTTTAGTATATTCTCATAGGACGATTATAGAGATATTATCTCAGACCATAACAATCCCTTAATCATCTACGGTGTATTTGCCAATGTCAAATTTGGTAGAATCTTCATTGATCGAGGAAGCTCTGTGGACATAATGTTCATGGATGTCTTCAATAAACTAGGCCTCTCGAAGAAGGATCTATTGTCATGTTTCTAGAAAGTAATTGGATTTGCTTGATATAAGATCATGCCAAAGGGGCACATTGACCTACTCCTTATCCTCGGATTTGAGTCCTTGATCAAAATGGTTGTCAGTACGCAATTTTGTCTAGACCTTTTGAAAAAAAAAATCAAAAAAAAAGAAAGAAGAAAAAAATGTGCACTTATCTCTTTTACACGTGAAAGTCCCACATTTATAAACTATTCACTCTACTAAAGTCTCACATCAAAGAGATCAAGTTCCTTCTCCCTCCCCACCTCCTATATAAAGAGTTGATCATCAAGTATTTGAACCATCCAGAATTATACACTTGGGCTTAATACTAAGTATAGAGCTTAAGGATTATAGTAAAAAAAATTTTGGGCTGCTCTTCAAGATTTTTATTTGTGAGAGCACGTGGAACTCTATGTAACAAGCATCATGTTTGCATGCCTTAGAGGTAAGTTTGTTTATTCTTTTTTTCCCTTATTCTTTTTTATGTAATTATTTTTTTTATATACTTGTTTTGTTCATTTTATCTTTTTCATTTTTTGTTAGTTTGGTTTATTTATATATTTATTAGTTCTTGATTTTTTTTAGATATTTTAAATTTAATTCAATATCCTTCATTAGTCTCTTCAACTTGGACAAGCCAGAAAGCAGTGTCATGCTATCTGTAAACAAAACAAGTGGCTGTGATCAGAAAATAAAATAATAATCAATAAAATATAAAAACACCAAGTACAAGACAATTATTCAACTACATAAGCACGAATCTTACTTAAGATCCCGTAACCTCGTACATGTCACTACTAAGAAAGTGGGAGCATTTAAGGTTTTCCTTCTCCATTATGTCAACGAGAAAATGGCATGTTTGCTGGTTGAGTTCCAACAAGTGCCCTCATTTCACATGCACTTCTTTTCTACTCTTGAAATCCTTGTTCCAGTACAAGTGGATATTGGGCTATAACTTAGAGGTTAGGAAAATGGCAAATGACCTCGAGCATGGTCCACCTTGAAGTAAGTTTCTTTGTAGTCTTTGTAGGACTTATCAAAGAGTTCGAAACACTTCCTCCCTTGATGGTGATACACCCACGCTTACTTTATCCACTCGTAGAGTACAACACATCAAACATGAACAAGAACGTGTCCTCGGAGGGTGGGATTTGAAAGTGTTGTCAGACTATCCTGAAGGACCTGATGAAGGCCTAACTATTGGGATGTAGTTGAGGGGGGCAGCTTGCAGATGAGAGAGCACTTCCATCTAGAAAGAAATCAGAGTATGGAATATGGATACCCAACCTCATGAAGAATGTCTTGTACATAAACATGGAGTGGTTACCCAACTTCCATTGGCTACAAATCTTGTCGTCTTTGCCACAGGGTCAGCAAATGAGTTGTATATACTATCGAAGTTTGAGAAATTATTGACCATTCTGGACCATCGGCAGTATCCCAAGGGGCTTATAGTCCACCCAAGAGTATAAAGTCATATCTGATGGAAGTGGGAACTTCTTTAACCACTCCCAGAGTTCTAGCCTTTTCCCACCCATAGCCTTAGACGGTAGAACATTTTAAGAACTTACAGAGGTTGAGGAATCGTCAAAATCGCTACTTATAGGTCCAAGGTATTTTTCTATGGACTCTTTAAGATCGGAGTACGAATGCAAGCCTTAAGAAATAGCCTTGGGTCAAGAAGCTTCATAATGACCTCTGCCTTGAGCATGGAACTCGATGGGACGAGGCAACCTCCGCACACCCATGGTTGGAAAACTCATGGGGCCCCTCTGCCGTGAATGATGCAGCGGAGGTGGTGGTTGTTCCAAGATTTCCATAAAAGAGCCCTCTTCTCCATCAACCCCCTATTTCCCTAATTTTTACCATAATAATGAAAATGCTAAAGAAAAAGGAAGAAAGGGAGATACTTGCGAGAGGAGTAGAGGTAGATGATAGAGGAACCCACTTGAAGTAGCAATGCGCCATCACGAAAGGTGGTCTAAAATCGTAGAGATTCGTATGTGAGGAAGAGAAGAAAACATAATATAAGGAGTAAGAGAAGCAAAAAGTAGAAACTACTTAGCACACTCCCTATTTATAAGGAATGCCCAACACCAACTGCCACCCACACTTAGGGGTGATTTGGAAAATATTTTAAATTCGAAATCATTAACTAGTGTGAAAGCCAAGTGACGGTTGCATGTAGATAAATCCCTTCGCACCATGTGGCAAAAGGCCTAATGTTATGTAGACGAAGATATATCAGTGTAGCAGAGAAAACATTCTAAACAAGCCAAAGGTCACACCTCCAAAGATAATGGGCCTCTCCACTATAGGACAACAACCCAGCCACTAAACACTAGATGCCTCCAGCATTTGGCATCTAGTAACTCATGTGCATGTCTCATCACAGGTATTTGGTAACTAACTTTAACTTATTGTTAATTTGGTTATAATTGGTCTTAAACCAGTTATAAAATTAAAAAAAAAGTTAATTTTTTTTTGTGTGTAACCAAGTTTAAAATTTAGATATTGAGATAGAAGTAAATTATAAGAGAGAAATAGAATAAATAGGAGGATAAAGAGCCTACAAAAATTTAGATTAGGAAAAAACCAATTTTGAGTTGGTTTTCTTAAGAACAATTTTTTTTTCTCAAATTCAGTTAAGATATGAACCAATTTTTAAAAATTTCAGTAATAACCAAACAACAATCATTTAAAAGCTAATCATATTGTACCTTTATATATAATTTTTGAATGTTGGCAAACACCCCCTTAATCTCCTTTTAGGTTTTACCGCTTGAAGGACTTTAGTCTTTATAGTTTGGTGGAGTTTAGTCTCCATTTTGGGCTTTATTGATTGTTCTATCTAGTTGCAAAGAATGATAGTAGGCCCCTTGGATAGAAAGTTCCTGACTACAGTAGCTTTCTTCGAATGTTGGAGCAGGGGGTTAGGTACTTGTAAGACACTCCAACGCTTAAGTAAGCTAGGGTACAAGTTAGTAGATAGTAAGGGAAAATATTCTTATCCTAGAGGTTATTGTAGCTATTTATAGGAATAAAAGTGTCTTGGGAAACAAGTAGAGTATAAGGATAGATTGGTCACAATAAGTGCCTATAGGAAACTTCTTAGCATCTTCCTTGTCCTATGTGTTGACCAATGATTGGTTCCTTTTGGAGGAACATTCTCTTGGTAAGGTATGAATGGTCTTATCCCAGAGGTAATTGGGCTTGGCCTTGGGAGGCCCAAAATCACAGTATGGATCACTGCCCCCAAGTTTGTGCTTTGACGGCTGTTAGAGTGATGAGCTCTATGCTCACTAGGGTTTAAGCTGAAGTTGTGGACTTATACCTCAAAGAACATTCACTTACTTTTCTCTTTCCTAGAAGTCATGAATTGACTAACTCCAAAAAGTTATTTTATTATTAAATGCTAATATTTCTCTCTCTTACTTTTCTTACAACTTTTTAAACTAACCAATAAGAGACTATTATTCTTTGTGAAAGCTTCTAATCCTTATTGTTTAATTCAAATATTTAGATAACTAAATTAGAATTAGGAAAATGAAAAGCCTTTCATCTTCTATCTTGTTTGGACAAATTCTACACTAAGAAATGGGTAAGATTTTATTTGCTTTTTACTACAATTTTTAAGCCAATCATCTTCCAATTCCATTTATCTTAAATACCAAAATGTTGCTTTAAAAATTTAAACTCATTTTCTTCTTCCTTTTTCTCTCTTGGCCATCATCAACAAAACAAAGCCAACCTTTTCATCAATCACACTACCACATCATGCCATCAAGAACTATAAAAAAAACATGCAACTTAATCATCATCAACACAAAGAAAAAACTATCATCCCAACCTAGATGGATTTTGAATTTGACCATCAAAGAAGCATTAAGAAGTTCATCAATATAAGATTCTAAGATTCAAAAATCAAACCTCATGTATAACACCATTATTGGATTCAAGCCTAATCTCAATATTTTGGCATCATAAAAATCATGTTTTCATCCAGTGACATGTCCAAACAACCATGGATACATATATATCATTCTCATTTGATGCATAAACCCCCAAAATCAACACTTTAACATAATCAAAACCAATAAAGAAGTAATTGTTTCTCTTAGAATCAAAGTTATGATCAAGTATGAGCTTAGAAGAAAAGAACTTTTCCCCTACCTTAAGGGGAAGCTGGCAGGTATGGGTGAGAAATGGTAAGAGGAGTTGTTTCTCCTTCTAGCTTCAAATCATCTAACTCCAAGAGCAATTCTTCAAGATTTCCAACTCTCTCATTCTCTCCTAAGCTCTTTGTCTCTTTCTCACTCTCTCTAGTTCTCAAATTTGCTTAAGTTAAGAGGTGTTTGGGTGGTTTGGGGAGTGAAGAGCGTGGGGCTTATATGGAAAGAAAGGAATGGGTATCTTAAGCTAGTAGGTTTTCATAAATTGGCTATCAACTAGATATTTATATAAGTTAATTATTATTTTAATCCTTACTTACATAAGTGACTTAAGTATTTTACACATGGTAAATAGTAAATTAAAATTTTTACTTTGTTTCCTCCATGTGTCACACCTAGGTGCTTAAACATGGCTGGTGATTTCTTATTTTAATTCTAAGCTTCCAAGTTGCTATGAATTCTACAATTCTCTTGTTTATTTACTAAGAGAAGCCATCCCGTTATTTAATTCTTCAATTAAGCATATGTTAATACATATATATATTAGTTTATTAGCTTCTTATCTTATGGTAAATAAAATGTGATTCTCATGGTTCTTAGATGTTAAAATTGTGGGCTTCTAATTAATAATGCTAGGTAACTTTTCATCAACTAACTTCTATTTGCATGTCACACCCACCTCTAGGTAATTTTTAAGGTAATTACTACTTACTAGAGATAATTTCAAACTATTCTAGATTCTTCTAGGACAAAGCATCTTAACCATAAGGTAATTAAAACAACTACCATGCCTGGCTTAAGCTTAGTTCATTTGTTCTTAATTTTAGGTATTTTCTATACACATGTTTTAATCAATGGCTATTTTCTTTTATTCCTCTATGTTCCAATCTTACAAGGCTATTAAGAAAAATTCACTATTATTATAATGTCTAATACTATCTATTCACATAGGCAGTCATTAGAGGGGATGTCACAACTATCACTAAGTGTAGGTTGAAGATGACTAATTCCCTCCTTACTTAGGATAAGAATCTAGGAATTAGCTTATGTAAGACAAAATAATTAAAAGAGCATTTTAAGGTATTTGCATTGCATTTATATGACTTATGGAAGCCTCTGCTAATGTTATGTAAATAATTGCTATATTCTACTTACGTCTGTCAATGTTCTGAGATATTTGTATATGTTTTGCTTACTTTCTGGAAAGCTTTTAATGTCTCTGTTATGATTCTGCTTGATTTTGTATGACTTCTGCTTGCACTGTTTGTATTTTGTAAGCTTTCTGTGAAGTTACTGTAGATCTGTGTGATGATATGATTATTAAAATGAACCTCTGCCATGGGAATAAAAACTGCTTTTTGGCTTTTGCCACTTTTCTAAGAAATCTTGAAAGTTTTATATGAGATTTCTTTAAATTCCCAAAGCAGCTGAAACTATCATGATAACACCTTTCTTCTTAGAATTACTAGAAATTCTTAGATTTTCACCCTGTTCATAAATTCCATGATATTTTAGGTACGGAGCAAACAACAACTTAGTCCTAACGATTGTGGTTGTCTAACAATGGGGCACTTTATTTGCTTTGAGAAGGTCCTAGGATTTTCTTGTTCAATTTTGATTTATATGTATTATATTTGGAATTGTACTATGTATGAAGTGAATTATCTAGACTTAGTCATGTATCTGTTAGACTTATATATGTTGATTAGTTGGTTAGATGCTTGTATGAACTCTTGATGCATGTGTAATCAGACAATTTTTAAGGAGTCCTACCAAGAGGAACTCCCAAAAAGTAATAAGAACTGGTAAGATAAAGTTATAACAAAGTAAGCACTTTACAAGCTTTTGGCCTAGCTCACCAAGTGAGCTAAACAACCCTTAATAGGCTTAGTAAAGAAACAAATTTGAAATATAATATGATAAAAAGAAAAATATTACTTAGTTTAAGATACTTAGGATAGAAAACCGTGGCAAACTTTAGTCTATCTAGTTCACTTATGACTAGTCTATGGGAACTATATAGGCTAGAGTGTGTTACATTTGGTGGTATTAGAGAAGTTTATCCTAATGAGCTTATGATTTGGACTAGTTATGCTTGTATCATATTTTCCCATTTTATGTTATGCATTATAGTTTTCTTGTCCTTGATGATGAGATGCATAATTGGTTTAGATATGCATAACTGCCTTAGGTGTGATTGTTATAAGTTTTTGCCATATTAATTATATGATATTGTGGTTGATCAATTACTATACTATGTGCCAGAAGCCAATAGCATCCACCGGGCATGTTACTGCTAACAATGAAATGACAAAACTCATGGGAACCCTTAGAGAGATGATTGTTGCTATAAGGGAGTAGACTGCCACAATAACTTGAATGTTAAAGCAAACGGAATCAAATTCACCTGGACATTCACACTAGGGAGGTAATGTAGAATCTACAAGAAATGTATAAGTGAGTATTTAGATAGAAAAAATGGGTAGAGTTCAAATAGTATGGTTAGAGTAGGGAGTTTTCCCCTTAAAATTCTTCGAAATTTCTGTTTAAGCATAGTTATAGGTTGTTCAAGGGGTCCTTGATAGAGGAGACTTATCGTATGTAGAGGAAAACCACTTTCAAAACTTTCATCTTGAATTCTTCCAGGAGTTTCTGGTTGAATGATGAAAAATTGATGGATTAATTGTTAAGAAATTTACAAGCGTAAAGGTTGGCAAAGACTTTCAATCTTACATTTTCCTTATTTTCTCAATTTTGTTAATATGATTGGGATTAATGGTGGCCTGAATAATATTCTATTTTAAGTTTGTTTGAGTCGAGATTTTGCTCTTAATTTAGGCTAAATGAATTCTATTATGAGATTAATGTTGGAACTATTCTTCTTTTGGACTCATGAAGACTTATAGGGTGGCATGTGATAACTTGAATGTTCAAGATATTTTAGTGTATATATTATTCATGTTATTTTATTGAAGAGGTTCAACCATCCTATTGCTGGAATATGAAATAGTATATAGGGCAAGTGAAATTAAAAGTAATCCAAGTCTTGAATTTCTTGGTTTACTTGTCTAGAGCCTCAGGTCACATGGTTTACAAAGGGATAGAATTAAGTATTGTGCATGAGTAAGAATAGATGAGCCAAGAGACTATGTATAGGGTGAATTTAATTAAATTGAGTTTAGCTTAGAATCCTAGTTTGTCCATATTAATGGGGCTATGGTCTAAGCTACCCTATTCTTTATGGTTGATTTGTAATTGAAATAACAATTTGAAGTATGATGTTATGTTGCAAGTTTGGTTCGATCAAGGAATGTTTATTAAGGTTCTTGAATAGATATTACTAAAAAGAGGTCTAGGTATTATGATTGAGTAATTTTAGTTAAAAGAAGATTTGACGAAATTTCAAAGGTTAGGAAATCTTGGTACAATCTTCCCATTAGAGATAAATTCACTTAGTTAAGTTTATCCTTCCAAGGATATATGAATGTAGTGTACATGATACACCCTTATTTACAACCACATTGTTCTCCTTATTAGACATTTATGGGTTTGAGTTGGTTAGCCAAACTTATACTCAAATAGTGTTATTAATGTAATGTCTTTATGCTATTATTTAACCATATTGTGAAATGATGGTGTTGGATTATAATTATTAATACATATTGTTTTGTAAGTTGGTCTCAACACTCTAGATGCCTTTCTACACTTAAATTGTGACTGAATTTTGATTGAAAAGAACTAGACCAAGATTACCTTGTTGTGACAAATTGTTGTACCAATTTTGTTGGAAAATATAGTAACATCTGCATAATTGGGGTTTTCTGATAGCCCATGGTCCAGGGGCATAACTCGGACTACAAGTAACCAAATTATTTGCCATTTTTGGCATTCAACAGCTAAAAGGCCCCCGATATCAGAGGCCCTAAAGGTAACCCAAGCCTACGGGGACCACCTCAAGGAAAGTTTGGTGAGTATACGACCCTCAAAGTCTAGAGCAACAAAATTTAAGAAGAAGTGTACAACACGGAGCTCATCGAGATCATGCGACCACGATAACTAAAAACTCGAGGGCATGTCGACAAGACAAAATACTATAACTATCACAAAGGCTATGACCAAAACACAAAAGACTAAGTCGATCTCCAAGAGGGAAAGTTGTAGGAATACGTTCACAACTCCAGAGACACTATCCCCCCAAGGTATCAAAAAAAAGAATCCAGAAAAAGAAGTTACAACCTGACAAGGTGGACATTGACCCTCGAAGACCATTCACCAAGGGACCAAATCGATTGTCAAAGAGACAACTCCCCTCACTGAGAACTGAGACAAGATGGCGAGGTTACCAGAACTATTAACATTATCTCGAGAGAATTTGCAAGAAGGCACTTGAGGCAAGACATGAATGTCTCATCCCAAGTTGTGTTTGAGAGAGGTAGCAGTTCCCGAACCCCAATAATTAGTTTCACAGACGATGATCTTGAGGGCATTGTACCAGGCCACGATGACCCCATGGTTATCTAAAAAATTATGGACAATGCCCGAGTCCAATGCTTTTTCGTTAACCAAGGGAGTTCTGTAAACATACTTTTCATGGAGTGCTTCCACAACCTCGGGCTTCCCCTCTTTGACCTGAAACCTTTCAACATTAACCTAATAGGGTTCTTAGGAGGGAAGGTGAGACTCGAAGGATGTGTGGAACTATATCTGACTCTTAAGGCAAGCTCTAAAGGGAAGAACCAAAGAGCGTCGAAAAAATGGTTAAAAGTCAAGTTTTTAGTTATTGATTGCCCTTCTATATACAATGTAATCCTTGACAAACCTTCTCTTAACTCCTTCAGAGCTATAATTTCCTCCCACCATTTGGCTCTGAATTTTGTAATAGGGAAAGGCAAGGTGGTAACGATGAAGACAGACTAAGAGGCTGCACGAAGATGTTACAACCTTAGCCTGGAGGTAGCAGACAGAGCAGATTAGGTAAGATGAGAGATGTAGTCCCAAAGTAAAGAGCTAGTCTTTGTGATGATAACGTAGCTGGACATCTGATTTGAGATGAAGGAGAAAGGGCTATAATCTGATGGCCAGCAAATTGAAGTACAGGTCAGACCTCGCCCAAATCAAACCACAAAGATTGGAGCTAGCTTGTGAAAGGAAGAAGAACCTAATTTGAAGGCATTTATGTAAAATAACAAGGATCTTTTCGCTTAGACAATGGCAAATATGCTTGGCTTAGACCCCAACTTCATTTTCCATCAACTATCAATCTCCTTAGATGCTAAACTATTGTGCCAAAGGAAAAGAAAAGTGGGGCCTGACGAGCGCCGAACTCAGTCAAAATTATAACCGAAGTTATTACCTAAACTTGTAGTATAGTGAACAACACCGGATCGTCTCCTCAAAGATCGTAGATGCAATTTGATCAAATCAAGTGAAAGTTAGAAAAAGGAGGGTTTTGATGGTTCAAGGATCGCAATGTGAGGATTTAAAGAGAAATAACAATTAAAACGAACAAATCAATTCAAATCTATCCGAGATTGGGTGGATTCAATCATAGACCTTTCAACAAACACCTGAAATACATTTGAATGGTTAACTTGGATCTAACCGAGATCTCTCGCATCGATCCGAATTCATACTAGACAATCGTCCGTAATTCAATTGACAAGTGATAAACATAAATCTGCAATCGCACCATTCATGTAAATATATGTCAATTTAAGCACCGAATTCAATTAACCTAGGCACAAATCAGTCACCTAACCTCTTCAATTACGTGATTAGTTTAGATCAATCAGTTCTAAGTTTCATTACAAATCTCAATCTTCGCTTATGTGATTAATTCGGATCAATCAGTTCTAAATTTCATCACAATACTTAATCTTAAACCAAGATCAAATCAGATCAAACATAAACAGAATCACCATTCATGCATTCAAGATCAAGAGATCAGAAGAAGAAGAGAAGAGGAATTCAAATATAAATCAAATACATTACATAACCAAGGTCTCAAGAATCCAAGCCACAATCTCTTCAAGAGCCCCGAATTGACTAGAAGTGACTTAGCTCTCCATTACAATGAAGGAAAAATATACAAGAACTATGAAAAGCTATCTCTAACACCAAGTGTGTGTGTTCCTAGAGCTCTCCACATGCTTCCTTTTATATAGGATTCAGAGTAGTAGTAGATGGGTAGATGGGATTAGTAGGTGGATGAGTAGGTGGATGAGTAAGTGGGTGAGTAGGTGAGCTACCTTGTCTCCGAAATTCTTTATTGCTGAACTCATTGATTTCGTCATTTCTGAGCCAAGTGGTCTTCATGAAAGTTCTAGGAAATTGTCTAAGCTTTCCAATGGCTCTAGAAACACCTAAAAATTCGTCCTACAGCTCAAGATATGACCCAATTACTACAGATTGTTCAGGACCAATTTCAGCACCTCTGTTTTGACTTTCAGACCCAATATCTCCATCAAGGAGCCCGAATCAAGTTTTGTGCTTGACATGAAAGTTGTACATATGGGTCTTAACTTTCAGATTACAAATTTTCAGCCCATTTTATATGCCCAAACTCAAATTATGTTCTGGTTACTACACACTGTTCGGGTTCCAGTCACAAATCCCGTATTCTGATTTCCATGCCCAATTAGCTCCACTAGATGTCTGAAATTGACTTTGAGCTCTTCATCAAAGTTGTAGAGCTCTCTCTTATCTTTCCTACAAGGTAAAATTCATAATTATCAGACATTTAGAACTCAAGATATGGCTAAAACACAGAAACAGTGTAAGACCCGAATAATGCTGAAAAAATCAATTAAGTCCGATTCGAGTTCAAACTTACAAAACATAATCAAATTCAGTCAATTAAGTACATGAAGAGTATAAATAACTAAACATAAGGGTTTCTTAATGAATAAAATATGTGATTATCAGGGCCAAAATGCCAAAAGGTTATTGAAGAGCAAATCAAAGAACTCTTGAATGTTGTATTCATTAGGGAGGTGACATACACCACTTAGCTTTCCAATGTAGTTTTGGTTAAGAAGTCCTCAGGAAAATGCCGCATGCGTGTGGACTACACAGATCTCAACAAAGCCTGCCCAAAGACCCTTACCTACTACTTAACATTGACAAGCTAGTGGATGGATCATCTGGCCACAAGTACTTATCCTTCATGGACGCATATTCGGGATACATTCAAATCCTAATACACTCCAAGGATGAGGAAAACATAGCCTTTATCATGGAAAGGGTGAGTTACTACTACAAAGTGATGCCCTTTAGGTTGAAAAATGCAGGGGTCATTTATTAGAGAATGATGAATAAGGTCTTCGAAAATCAGATTGGCAAGGTGTTGGAAGTTTATACCGACGACATGATTATAAAGATGCCGACATCAGGGGATCACATGTTCGAATTTGCGAAAGTATTTGCACAACTTCGCAAATACAATATGAGATTGAACACAGAGAAATGCACCTTTAGAATTCAAGTAGGGAAATTCTTAGGATTCATGCTAACCTACAAAGGGATTGAAGCAAACCCAGATAAATGTCAAGCTATCATAGCCATGAAAATCCCTAGTTCTATAAAAGAAATCTAACAATTAACAGGCCACATAGCCACCCTTAGTAGATTTGACTCCAGGTTTGCACAAAGAACTTTGCCTTTCTTCAAGCTCCTTAAGAAAAGAAAAAACTTTGTGTGGACTCCGGAATGTGAAGAGGCCTTCCAGTGTTTGAAGCAAGCGTTATCCACACCTTCATCCTCACTAGATCAGATGAAGGAGAAAAGCTTTATCTTTACCTTTTAGTTGTGGAAGAAGCAATGAGCTCAGTGCTTGTACGGGAGATAGGGGACAGGAAGAAGCCTATTTATTTTGTCAGTAATGTACTGCAAGGGCCTGAACTTCGATATCAGAAAATAAAAAAGTTGGCCTTCGTCCTCCTCATATCCGCCAAAGCATTCAGTGTCACCAAGTGATAGTTTGTAACATCCTTGATTATATGTTAGGCTTGTGAATAGGTTATAGAGGTATCATAATACTTGTCTAACATGTCCGTTTAATTTTGTGATATTCTGAGTTAGTTTAGGCACTTTGTTACAACGCAGAAGGTAAAAAGTAGCCTTAAATGACCCAGATATTAGCATAAGTGGTTAAGCTAAAGGAATTAAATATGGAGGATTTCTTTCCTAGTCATAAATGGTTGTCATGAGCTATAGTTAAAATTTGAGAGTTATCTGAGTTCGATTGGTATTTTTAACTATACTGAGAGTGTGTTTTAATGTTAGATTGACTAGTCGCAGATATAGAAAAAATAGGGAATTTGTGAAACAAGATTTTTTATGAATCTTAGGATTTATTTTAAACTTGTTGTAAGTTAGGAAACTTGATTTAAAGAAATCTAAGCGTTCTTAACAAATACATCAGTTTCAGTGAAATATCTTGAATGGTTTTAGACCACACGTTTTCACCCCTATTTGTTGATTTTCCTTGTTAGATTTTATTCCTCTTTTTCACTCTTCTCTCTCTCATTTTTCCTCTCATGATAGCAATAGCTCAAAGGGAAAGGGGAGAAAAAGAAAAAAAGAAGAAGAAAAGAAGGAAAATCAAAGGGAAATCAAAAGCTTGAACTTTATCCTTACTTCAAGAGGTAGGATGCTTGCTTCTCTTCCTCATCTTTGGCCTCTTTAACTTGAAGATTTCTTACTTGGTAGTGTGACTTAAGGAAATGGGTTTTTGAGGTAAAGATTGGACCTTTGATTGATTCTTACTCTCTTGGGTTGATTTTTGTTTGCTTTTTGCTTAAGTTATGCTTGATTGTTATTGACAACCCATGAGTTTCTATTCTTGACTACTTGTATTGTAGTTGAAAAATAGGTATGAAACCTATATGTAATTTGTTGTTGAGTTCTAAATCTTCATGCTAGTTGACTTGTGAGCTTGTATGAGAGTTTTAGCAAGTGTGGGCTGCATGTTTGTGGTTGAAACTCACCAACATTTGGGGCTTGAGGGACAGATTCTGGTTTCAAACTAGAACCCAAAAATTTCAAGGGGCGTCGCAGCACACCATGGAGAGGGAGCCGAGACACCTAGCTCTCTGAAATCAGAAAAAATGAGGCCGAGAGGGTGAGGCTGCGACACTTCTTGGAATAGAGCTGCGACACTTATTGAAAAACTTACCCAGGATGTGTTTTATAGGAAATGCATAATGTTTAGGTATTCTTACAAGGCTTAGAGCTCTAGGAAACCCTAGTTACTTCCTTAAGAGTTGACTTTGAGCTTGAAAGGAATGTGAGTCATGTTTTGCTGTCCTTTTGGTTGAGGTTGACCTAGGATCCTGTATTAGAGGAGAGTTAGCCTCTTTATGTGATAAATTTGAGCCATTTATGGTTGTCTAGGTGCATAAAAGCTCCTTTATGTGCGAAGTTGAGTTATGATGCATATGTAAGACAATTACTCTTTTATTTGCTAAGTCTGGACTATTGGAAGTACTAGAAACTTGTTCTTGCCCCTTTATGTGATAAGGGTGTGCATGAGTGGTTATGTTTGCTAGTTTTCTTTTTCACTTGGTTGTATGAACCTTGTGATTGATTCAAATTTGTTTTGAAGACTCCTTGCATATTTTGTTTTCAAACTTGTTATTTGTTTTTCCTATGTATTGTAACCTTAAATGATGTGCACAACCATTGGGCCTGAGAACAAGGTGTTGGATTTAGATTCTCCTAGTATCACTACTATTATGGTCAGGGCTATGGGGGTGGTAGCAATACCCTTGCTTAGGTGAGGGGACGTAATCCACTTATCACCAAGTAGTGTGAGGGCTTTTATGCCTATCCTACTCAACATGTACAAGGGAACGAGGTTCCTGGGTTGAGCAAGTGACAAGTGTTTTTCTAAAATTAAAAACTTGCATTTGTATTGCACACTCATAATATTAGGACCTTGTGTGAGCATAACCATACATCATATTATAAAGCATTACATTTGTTGGCAGTTGTATGGGCAGTTGTTTCTCGGTTGTTGCTGTCTTGTTGATATTAAATTATGATAAGATTATGATTGTTATTTGTGTATGTAATCATTCTCATAGTGAATGAGTAGAGACTTATTTATTTATTATGAATGAAATTCATTGTTTATGGATTGTTTATTTAATATGATTAATTAAACACTGGTTTTGGAATACATATACTGAGAATATATAAATTTCTCACCCCGCTTGTGTTTTCATGTAAATCCAGGTCAAGATCCTTCAAAAGGGAAGAGGAAGAAGAACAATGAAAAGACTTAAAATAGTTTATTTTGTATCTTTTGAATCTTGGTAAATTAATTATAATATTGCTTCTTTTGGATAAACTTTGTATATGACAAAGAGCTCGTTGTGGCCAATGATGTATTTATACATTCTTTACTAATCTCTTGGCTCTTTGTAATAGCTAGTATTGTTATTATGGATTTTATGTTTTATGTGTCCTTATATAGTAACATGCTTAATACTAATTATCTTTTAATATCTCGGATATATTGAGATAATTGTATTAAGGTGTTACATAGTTACCACGAACCAACCAATCAGACAAGTGTTACATAGGCCTGAACTTGCAAGGAGAATGATTGTGTGGTCTGTGGAGCTCTCAGAATTCAGGATAGGGTATGAACCTCGACAGGAAATAAAGGCTTAAACCTTGTCCGACTTTATGGCAGAATTCACTCTTTGCCTTGCGGTGGAGGAAACAGTAGAATGGACGTTCTATGTCGATGGAGCATCAAACAATCAAGTAGAATATAAGGTCATGATCGTTGAGCTTCTTATGGCCAGAGACCTTGGTGCAAATAGAGTAATGTTATGCAGTAACTCACAACTAGTGACCTCCCAAGTTTCGGGAGATTACCAGGCTAAAGACCCACAGTTGCAAAAATATCTTGCCAAAGTCAAAAGGCTCATGGAAAGGTTTGCCAAGGTGAAGATAATCACATTCCCCAATAGTAAAACTATAGGTCAGATGTCTTATACAAATTGACCAATACCAAAAGCCTCAAGAATAATCGATCTGTTACCCAAGAAACCTTCTCCAGTCCAAGCATCATGGAACCCAAGAACGTCATGACAATCAGTAAGGAAGACAATTGGATGAAACTCGTCATGGATTACCTCTGAGATGGCTTGCTTCCCTGAGACTCCAAATCAACCAAAAAAGTAATATGGGATTTGGTTTAGTACATTATAGTCGGAGAATGCCTTTATCGTTGTGGTTCTTCAACCCTTTTATTAAAATGTCTCACACTAGATAAGGCCTAATACGTCATTGCTGAAATCCATGAAGGATGTAGTGGCCAACACCTACGAAAAAAATGCCCTGGCAAGAAAAACCCTAAGAGTACGACATTACTAGCCAACTATGGGATTTAGTTCGATAAATTATGTGCAAAGCTGCGATAAGTGCTAGCAGTTCTCCTACATAAAAAATGCACCACTTGAGGAACTCTCCACCATATCAGTTCCATGGCCTTTTTGCAAATGTGGCCTTAACCTTCTAGGACCTTTTCCACAAGCCCTGGGTCAGTTGAAATACTTGATAGTGGTTGTGGACTACTTTATCAATTAGATTAAGGCAGAGCCCTTGGCTACCATCATGGCTAAGAGGGTGAAGAAATTCCTCAAGAAAAGCATCATCTACCATTTCAGAATACCAAAGTTGATAATAGTAGACAACTGGACACAATTCATTGATAAAATGTTTGGAGAAGCATGTTCTGACCTCAAAATCAAGCATCATTTCACCTTGGTTGAACACCCTTAGGCTAATGGGTAGGTTGAAGCTGCCAACAGGGTCATACTCTGAGGCTTAAAAAGAAGACTCGAAGATGCTAAAGGAGAATGGACTGATCAACTAGGCTACGTTTTGTGGGCCTACAGAATAACCCCCCCTCAACGAAAGGGGGAATGCCCTTCGGGTTGACGTATGGTTGTGAGGCCATGATCCCAGTAGAAATCAGTGAACTAACTTAGAGACGTGAAAACTTCTCCCTAAAGCTCAATGATGGGTTCCTAAATGAAGAACTCGACCTCGTTCAAGAACAGTGTGACCTGGCCTATATAAGGCAAGTTGCGAACTGCCCAATGTTACAATAAAAGGGTCTCCCCACGAAGCTTCAAAACAGGGGGTCTCGTCCTAAGGAGGGCCTCCATTAGAGGACGAAACTCGAAGGGCGGAAAACTAGCCACCAACTGGGAAGGCCCCTACAAGGTTACCAAGGTGCTAAACAAAAGTGCATTTAAGATTGTAGTTTCCGCTGGAAGGGAACTACTGAGAACTTGGCATGCCACCAATTTGCACAAGTATTACAGTTAGAGGCTTAGTAAACCGTTTCTTTTTTAAACATACCCCCTTTTTGTAAAGAAAAGAAGTTGATCAATGATAATGAGGAACATTCAGTTAAAATTGCTTGTTCATTCTTCCTAACACGACATTGCTGTGATGCTAAAGGGACATGAGTCCCTTAAGCAGATTTATACAAGCTAAATTAATAGATCTCAGATTCCAACTTGAGTTGTTGAACAAAAAAGTCTCGAATCTCAGCACTCACTTGGGCTAAAGGGACATTGGATCCTTATAGCATTAAGTTAAGAAACTCTTGAAGGATCTTAGATTCTGACTTAAACTTAAAAGTTGAACTGAGGCAACCACGGGATTCTTGATCACATTTTGTTGAAAAAACGTTAGACCTCTGAAGTAAAATGGAAACGAACAAGGAAGAAAAAATATGAGCCCCAAGTGCACTAGAATGCAATAGTTAAAAGGAACAAAACACATAAAAATAACATATACATATATTTAATTTATATTCCAAACATCATCAGGAGCACATAAGTGGCCTGTATACCACTCCTAAGCAAAGAGTGCTTGCCTGAAACAACCAAGAAGCAAGCCTGATGAGATGATGATGCTAATGATCAAGCACTCCTCGCGGTCACCTCAAAGGTTCTTCTAAAAAAGAGCACCCATTTTTCCCTAGTTGGCCAACATGAGGAGAAAGCTTCATTACTCTGCACTCCTAAGGAACCCTAATATACTTGGAAACATCCCAACGTGATCAGGGACAACAAGCGAGGCAGAGAAGAGAGAACCTCACAACTCCTCTACAACTCATGAGGGTTGTGCTCGAAGTTGCTAGTTTTCCCAAAAAGAATAGGATTTTATCCTACTATGACTTGCGCTTAGGAAGAAAAGCTTTTGGCAGCCTAAGGCATGGTGAACAAGGGACGTAGAAAAGTTTTTTGGTCCCCACCAATTCTTTGCGCTTGGGGAGGAAAGCTTCTATCAGCCAAACACCCGAAAGAATATGGAATATCTTCAGAAATTTAGGAAGACAAAGAAAGATATCTCTCCAGAAAGATAAACACCTCATCGCCAATTGGTCCCCACAAGGAAAAGGAAACCACCTGTGGAAAGGGAGAATAGGAAGTAAGAATGGCAACCCCACTCCAAATATTCCTTATTATAGGATAAAAGTGACGTTCTCTTTGTCCTCGCAAAAGGTGACTTGTGGCATGTAAAGGATAATTTAAACGCTCTGTTTTGAAAATGGATAAGAACACGATGAACAGTTAAAAAAGGGCTTACAAACTGCCTAGTCATAATGTTAGCATTCACTTGCCTATAAATGCAGCAACTACCCCAAAACAGATGAAGACTGCTGCCAAGTCAAAGTATAATAGGTGTTAAATGCTAAAAATGCCTTGGGCCCTTCAAGCAGCTATAAAAAAAAAACTAAGTTAGAGGATCTTGTACCCCAACTCAAGCTGCAAAAGCTAAGTGAAGAGGATCCCAGATCCTTACAGGTTCTTAGATCTTAACTTAAGTTGCAAAAGCAAAGTGAAAAGGATCTCAAATCCCCACTTAAGCTAACTGCTAGAGGGATCTCAGATCCCTAAATCAATTTTAGAAAAAGTTAAGTTAGAGGATCTCAGATCACAACTTAAGCTATGAAGGTTAAGTAAAAAAGATCTCGGATTTCTACTTAAGCTAACTACTACAGGGATCACATATCCCCAAAGCAATTTCAGAAAATGCTAAGTTAGAGGATCTTAGATCCCAACTTAAGTTGCTAAAGCTAAGTGAAGAAGATCTTAGATCCCCAAAGTAATTTCGAGAAAAGCTTAGTTCGAGTATCTTGGATTCTAACTTAAACTAATTGCTAGAAGGATCTTGGATCCCCAATACAACTTTGGAAAAGCTAAGTTAGGGTATTTCGAATTCCAACTTGCACTGTAAAATTAAGTTGGAGGCGTTGGACCCCCATAGCGATTCAAAAGCACACGAGCAATAAAACCAGTTGGTAAGATTGAACAGAAGAGAAGTTTAAGATCACAAAGGGCCATTTTTCTTTATAAGTTGAAGTAAAGGCCCCAATAAGAGGTTGTCATTCCCAAAAGAAAAAGAAAGATATGAAAAGAAAATGGGAGATTATACTTCGTGACCTGTAGCCACATCATCCTCAGTACCCTGGCTTTTACCTGCCTCAAAAGTTTTGGGACCAACCTTAGTATCGGCAGCCACGTCTCCTTATGGCGCAACAGGGTTCACAATCTTACCATCAACCACCTCCATCATATAATCTGTGCCAAAGAAATTGATGATTAATGGGTAGAGTATAGATACCTGAGCCAAGGCATTGTTGAACTTTTAAGCGGAGCTGTCCCACTCTTCGACTAATTCCCTCATCTCTACCACTCAACCTGACTTGGTTGCCTCGAGGTCAGCTACCTTCTTCTCATGCTCCTTGACTTTCTCCGCTACCGCCTTCAGCTTAGGGTGGATCTTGTCAACCTCGTTGGCTCTAGCCTCCAATGTCTTCACCTTGGCCTTGAAAATCCAGAGCTTATTCTTATACCCATCAGCCTTGATACCTTCATCTAGCACCGTTTGCCCCACCAACCTAAAGTTATGGTGAGTATCCTCAAGATCCTTTCCCAGCTACTCCTTCTCAACCTCCAAGGCCTTAACCTGATCCATTATTCTTGGAGATCGACCTCGAGAAGAGAGATCTTTTTAGCATTGAGAGCTAATGTAACACCCCAAAACTAATACTAATAGTATATCTAGATTTACACAAAAGTAATTAGGTTTAGGCACATCACAACTAATCTAATATCATTCTCTAATAATCGACTATATATATATATATATATATATATATATATATATATATATCTCGAGCCTTGTGAGGGAAAAGTAATAAATACATATAGCCAGAAAGTCTAATCTATACTGATATGAATAGTTCATACAAACTAGTACATCGGTGTTCAAATAATACAAACTAAGCCTTCATAGGCATATATACATATAAACTATATACAACCCATTGCACAACTGTAAATACAAGGCAATGGTAAAAAAGAGTAGACAAGTCTATACTACAAAAATTTTAACAAAATAATATTATCAATATTATTTTAAATAGTGAAGCAAAAATTATTTTTATATATATAAATATATATATATATATATATATATATATATAAAATCAAAGAAAAATCTACATCTTGAGTGGGGGCATGAGTCCCCACTCCAATACACATGGATCCGTCATTGTCTATACTACATCAACATCTTCTGTCCTACTCCAAAGGTGAATCCCATGCTGGAATTATCATGGAAATAGGAGATATAAGGGGTGAGAATTCTAAAATCCTCAGTAAATCTACATATAACATGTCATCATAATAACTTCAGTTGCTTCGAGGAAATTAAATCATATTAATAAATAATATATAGAAAGGTGGCTAAAGCCAAAAAGGATTCTTTTCTCTTCTTGAGGCCGAAATTCCATTATTATCATTGATCATTAATTCACAATCAACCATTATATCTAAATCCAACACATTACTAATAGATCTTATATGACATAAAAAATATATCAAGTGTGAGTCATAACTCACTATCACTAGAATATTCATAGTTTATCTTAATGTAAACATTCATTAACAATTCCATAATCTATATAACTAACATTTTTATGATGATAGTAAAATGTTCAATCATGTATAAATATCTTACTAGTGCTCATTTATTATAATCTTTCTAAGCATATTCCCAGGATCTTTGTTCTTATATCACTAGGTAGGGAGTGAATGTTACATCCTCACACTACTGGTAACCTTGACCATAACTAATGAGAAAACTAATGAGAAGTCTCATCTAAGAATTTAGGATCACCTTCCCCATCGAGGTTCATTTCCTAAAATTCACAACTAAGATAAGGAAACTAATGAAAAATCCCATATAATAATTTAGGATCACCTTCCTTATTGAGGTTCATTTCTTGAAATTCAATACTAGCCAAAAGAAAGTGCACATCATACTAAGGGCTACCAATACTAAGGGAATAGCAACTAAGAATCACCTCTATTCAAGGATCATATCCAATGTCTTTTAGTTTGAACACATTCTTATTAATTCAATACTAGCTTAACTTTAACGATTTAAAAGAGCAAATCATCATTCATTATCCAATACTTGCTCAACTTTAATTTTATAAAGGAGCAAAACATTTTCTAGTACACCTCATAAGCATAACAAGTGTACAATCTCAACTTATCTCATCACATAAACATATATAGTGCACAAAATCATTATTTCACTAGTCTATCAAGTGCATATTCATAATATAAATCACTTCATTCAGTGAACTCAATCAAATCTCTTCATATTGTATAATATAAAACTCTATTTACTCAAAACAGGGGACTGATAATTGATTATCATAGTTTGGCCATCGATTATCACCCACAAATGTTCTTATTTTATAACATGATAATCGATTACCACACTCTGATAATCAATTATGACTCACAAACATTGCATTCTGAAAGTTGATAATCAATTAGCATTTTGCTCTAATCGATTATCACTCAAAATATGTGATTTTTGAAGTTGATAATCGATTAGCCCTTCTGGATAATCGATTATCACTCACGAATCAAGATTTTATGGAAAACAATAATCGATTATTTCATAGTAGTAATTGATTATCTGGTACAATTTCATGTCAAAAAAAGTTTAAACACTATAACTTCCATTTCTTTCCAACCCCTCCCTCAACTTAACATCAAATGATATATATAAATATATACATACACACACACACACATACACACACACACACACACAGGGGTATAAATTGGTTTGAATAACACACACACCGACACAATTATGTTAGTTTGGTTTGGATTGGTTTGGGTATTTTGATTAGTTGGTTCGAATAACTAGGATTTCAAATTCTCAACCCCGACCTCGACCAACTATATATATATATATATATATATATATATATATATATATATATATATATATATATATATGATTGCTCACCGAAGCTCATTCTCGCTTGCTCTCACCGAAATCGGCGTCGGCTCCGCCAACACACATTATAAATTGGTTTGGTTTGGTTTGGATTGGGTATTTTGATTAGTTCGGGTAAAATCTGAACTAATGAAGGCTTGATTGGTTCGATTCTAGGATTTCAAATTCTCAACCCC
This sequence comes from Ormosia emarginata, assembly GCA_029884605.1. NCBI lineage: Eukaryota > Viridiplantae > Streptophyta > Magnoliopsida > Fabales > Fabaceae > Ormosia > Ormosia emarginata. Next base: position 2,251,058 of record JAQQTP010000056.1, on the reverse strand, counting down.
GACCTGACTGAATCGATATATATATATATATATATATATATATATATATATATATATATATATATATATATATATGATTGCTCACCAAGCTCATTCTCACTTGCTTCACCGAAATCGGCCTCGGCTCCGCCATAGACACACACTAGGGGTATAAATTGCTAACCCAACCAACCGACTAACGCCAATTATGTTGGTTTGGTTAGGATTGGTTTGCGGGTAAATAACCAATGAAGGCTTGATTGGTTCGATTCTAGGATTTCAAATTCTCAACCCCGATCGACTGTAACTATATATATATATATATATATATATATATATATATATATATATATATATATATATATATATATATATGATTGCTCACTGAAGCTCATTCTGCTTGCTCTCACCGAAACTCGCCATCGGCTCTGCCATAGCTCAGGGCCAGATCTGCTCTGCCACAACTCACCCACCAACGTCACAGCACGAGCCGTGCTAGATCTGCTCCGCCAAGACTGCCACAGCTCACTATCCTTGCTCGGTGCTTTAATCCCAGTATCCCTGCCCTGCTCTCATCTCTTCTTAACCTTATAAGATCCCTGCCCTGGTCAGTGTTCTCCCTTGGTAAATGCTTGTAATTTGGGAAATGGTACATACATCTAGTATCTTAGTCAATGGATATGGGGATAATGTGATCTAGGAGGTTTAGAGGTACTGAAGATGCAAGTTATACATTTTGGCTAGGGATGTTCATAGTTGTCCGTGGTTCATAAAAGTTTCTTTTTTAAGTAGAGATTTAGGTTGAATGAGAAGTTAGCTATTTATAGGAAGGGGCCATTGAATTGTTTTGCATTTTATCTATACTGTAATTAATTATCTATTTGATGGATGAAGCATTCTTTAGCCACTACAAACAGGCGTTTTGTTAAAAAATTAGATTAAGAGGCTCCACTTCAACGTGGAGACAAATGTTCTAGTATTACCTTGCATAATCGGCTTTGTACCTACTACTTGTGCCTGAAATATTACTTTTATAATGGAAAGTGTTGCATTAAAGATTAGAGTTGTTAGTTTTGAGACCTGTCGGCTAAAATATAGGGGGTAGTTTTAGAACTAATTCTACATATTATTTGTTTCATTTCTTCTAAACGTAGGAAATGGGTCAAAGATGGATAATGTAACGCCCCAATTTTTAGAAAATATTCTCATGTACTGATGCTTTTATATGAATGACCGCCGTGTCAATTTTTCTCAATGAAAACAACTACGATAATACTTCAAATTTTATTTGATCGTTTTACGTATTCATAAATAAAAATTTTTCTCGAGCTACTTGTATTAATTTTTCTCGAAAGATATACAGCTATATAATACTTGCTATATTTTATTTGAACGTTTTGAAAGTCTTTGATCAAAAAAATGACCGTTACGTCCCGAACGTCTGCTTTTGCCGTTTTTGTCTTGTTTTTAATTGTTTTCTTCTTGATTTAATGCCGAAAATACCGTCTGTGATTTTATATGAACTTTTTGTGTGATTTGCTCCGGCAGGAAAATAATATTTTCCTACCGGGAAAAATCTTATTTGATTATTTAGAATTGGGGGATCTTACTTAACCCGATTCTAAATAATAAAAATAATCTTTTAATTTTTAGATTTAATCAAATAAAATAATTTTATATTATTATAATATTATTTTATTAGTCAAGATGTTTTAGTGACAATAAATATTTTGCGGGACCCACAATTAACAACGGTTAGATCGGTAGCTAAGTTAATCACCGTTAGCGGTAGAACTTTCGAACAAGTCGACTCAATAATCGACTCAAAGAGCATTTATTACACAGTGTGACTAAGCCATGTGAGTCACCGGGAACCAACCAATGGGAATTAAGCTTGCTCACCAAGGCTTGATCTTGGCCTTTGATTCATCCAATGGCTTGGATGAAGCCAAGCAAGGAGCCACCTTGCATGCCCTTAGAGAGCTACGGCCAAGTGAAGGAGGAAGGACCAAAAATCACTTTGTCTTCATCACTTTTCTCTCTTCTCTCTCATCAAGAACCCTAGCCACCATTCTTGTCCATTTTCTTCACCATATTCGGCCAAGCTCATTTCCTAACCATCCAACCATCCAAAAATTTTTCTAACCAAGTTTCCTTAACCTAAACACCATTTTAAGAACCTTTGTAGTTGGAAGTTTCTTCAAATTCTTCCATCTAAGGCTTGGAAACCAACCTTGAAAGTTTTACCTAGAAGGTGAAATTTCATGCTTTTCTTTTCTCTCTTCTTTTTTCAAAGTTCTAAGCCATGATTTTTCCATGGTTTAGCTTCTTTTTCATGGTTAGTAACATGTAGGTTTTGTTTGAAATTTTTAGGTGTTTGGTGGAGTGAAAACCGTGACCTAGGAGGTGAGAAAGCAAGCTTTTTGTCTTCATTTAAGGTAAGAGGAAGACAATTCTTATCATCCCTTGATGGTGGTAAGAAGATGGGTTGTTTGTAGAATCCATAAGAATTCGGTTGTGGTGTGTTTATTGATGTGTATTTGTTAATTTTTGTGGTTGCTAGTAGCTTAAGTGTTATGTGTTAGTAGCTTTCTTATTTGGTGATTGTAATAATTTTGCATGTCTATTAGCTTTTGAGAGCATGTCTACAAGCTTTAATTTAGGTTTTATGTGTTAGAAATATTTTGCATGTGTTAGAAATATTTTGCATATGTTAGAGATATAATGCATGTGTTAGAAATATATGATAAGCCATAGGATGTGAATAACATGTGTAAGATTGCATGAGTGTTCCAAAGAACACATTCCTTAGCTCACGGCAATGCCAAAGTGTGAGGACCAAAATGTTCTCTTGATTTTTCTAAAGTGTAACTTAATTAACCTAGGAGAATCAAGAAAGTTTCTAATTGATTTGATCAAAGAAAATGAATTTAGAAATCAATTGGTAAAGATTTAGTAAATTTTGGGCCAACATGCCTAAAGGATTTATTTGATTTAAAATCATGTTATAAAGTAATGATTTAATGAACTTAGATAAGATAATACCTTTGATATGATTTAGAGATCTAATGAAAAAGTTTTACAAAATGCGGCCAACATGCCACTATAGGTAATTATGATTTCTAAAACTTGATTCCAAACCTTTTTCAATCAAAAAGAAACAATACAAGTTAAGAAGAAATTTTCTATAATGATTTTTGAAAGAACCAATTGATTAGAAGTAAGTTTAAAGGGTTAAAATTCATAATTTTACCATTAGGAAGGAAATACAGTAATGTTAAGAAATTTTCTAACATATAGCTCACTTTAGGTTTTGAAGCATGTTAGAGATTTCAAAAAGAATTTAATGAAATGGTTAAAAATTAGGTAAATAGAAATTTTATGGAAAATTTAGAAAACCATTATTATAAGTCTATAAACAAAATACTGTCAATTTTTAGTAAAAATGAACCTATAAGATAGTAACAATATCCTAATGACAGTATGCGGTATGAAAAATTATTCAACGTAGTTTAAATGTACTAAGTACTATTTCTATCTGTTTAAACAGTAATTTAAGGGCATTCAAATAAGAAAATGATTTAAAAATCCTACGCGATTGAGAAAACGTATTAAAAATGCTACGCGATTTTCAAAACAGAAAAATATCCATACCCGATTTTTAAACGTTTGTAAAAACAACGAGATTTCAAAAACGCGATAAAATTTCTACGCGATTAACCGTTACTATATTTAATTTTCGCTGTCGGGAAAATGTGAACCCGTACAGGCTTTTGAGGTTATTTCGCTGTCGGGAAAATGTGAACCCGTACAGGCTTTTTGCCATTGAGGGCATATTTTTATTTTGAGGGCATTTTCGTAATTTCATATATTTGGAATTATGTTTTGTCTTTATGCCAATTTTTGGTGTTTTGGTTGACGAGACGAATCACATCGTGTTGTCGATGCGATAAGTGTAGTGTAGTTTATTGTTCTAATAAACTTGGAGACTTTAGTGTACGGATCCCACACGTGGACAGATTGGTAGCTCATGTACTGGGCCAGTGGTAAACCGATAGCACACTAATGTACTCGACATTCACTATATTTAATCGAGGTTTGTAAAGTCTAGTAGTACATTGCCTATAGTGCCACAACGGAGATCAGAACTATACTACGCCTGGATGGTGGATTCCCGGTGTCGTAGGCTATTGACGCAACGTGTGATCGCGTAATAGTTGGTTGGGCACCGTGGTACTAATAGATTTTGCAAGTCATTCTCTCGATATCTCGTTTGGGTTTAGCTCCATGGAGTAGGGTTGTGTTTTGGTGTATTTGAGTATATCTTGGATAATATTCCATTTTTCTCTATTTATCTTTATCCGGTAACATCTTGGATGTTTTTACATTTTCTCTATTTGTATTTATCGATAATTTTTATGTTAGTTGTCTATTTCTTATCTTATTTTATCTGTGAGATTGATTTATCTGTGTGAATTTCTTTATTTGTGTTATATCTGTGATGTTCTGAAACACTAGGATATTTAATATGTATTACTGTTATAGCTTCTTCGTATTGTATAAACTGTGTAGTAGTTATTTGTCGTCTTCTTATTTGCCATGTTGTGATGATTTTATGTTGTCTTACCTCTTTATTGTATGTGTCTCTTGTCTATTTATTTTATGCGGTAAAGAGTTTGAAGAGGAAGAAGAGGAACAACCTCTTGAGATCGTGTACCCTGAGGAAGAGGAAGGTCAGCAAGCCGACGATCAGTTTTACGAGCAAGAACCATCCGATCATCCATACCCTCTGGATTGATTGTGTGAGGGATGGCGACGCCTGCATTTTTGGGATTCATAGAGCTGGTATTTCATGGAGGTGATCTGGCTTGGCATTTACGAGGAGATCGTGCTTCTATTACCTATCTTGGACGTATGACCGTGATTCTACGTCATCAGTTTGATGGAGATCCGATTGCGACGACGACGTTATTTCTGCACTTAGAGTTACCCTTATCCATTAGGCGTTATTGGGGTGCTGAAAACCCTGAGCCTAGTGAGATAAGCATCGTATCGACTGCGCGATCCCGTTATCGCCGTGTGTCGAGACATCCGGGATATCTATCTCCCGATGATCATTTTCAGACTGAGAGTGATCCATCTGAGGATTAGATAACCATGATGTTTTTTTTGGGCGCGTCAGCGTATGTCTGTATATATTGACTCTTTTATTGCTTTCTTTACTGTTTTTGTTTAAATAGTTGTAGTCTTAGTTGTAAATTATTTGTACAACTTATAACTTAACCATATGTATATTATCAGTGATGATGTTTTTTTTTTATTTCATATTTTCCGCATTATCTTTTTATTACATATTTCTGTCTATCAGGAATTATTTTACAACCCGTAATAATATTTAACAAATGTTTCACAACTTGGGTAGATTTTATTTCTATTTCTTTTATTTTTTTATGTGTGACATCCTCCAAAGGGTGTTACATTAGTTGGTATCGAGCCCAAGTTAGAGTCTTTTGGGGTTGTGGTTGGGTCTGTTTTTGTTTGTCTTTGTGTGATTCTTTGTGATGTTTGTGATTTATATCCTTTCGGAAATATCTAGAAGGATGTATCTAACTTTGTTTTGTTATGTTTGAAGAAAGAAGATGGCGGTAGAGGTAGAGGACGTACTAACGTAAATCGAGATGAGGACCCGATGTTGGTTCTTCTTGAGGCTATGCGGCATATGGTCAAGTGATAACTCAAAGAAAATTTGAGAGCGACCAACAACAAGATGCTACAAAATGCCCTAAATTTATCTGAATTTAGGCGTCATAATCCGCCACAATTTAGAGGCGAGGTGGATCCGGAGAAAGCGAGTCGGTGGATGCAAGATTTAGAGAGAATCTTTGAGGGGATGAGATGTACCGATGAAAAGAAAGTAACTTATGCTTGTTTTCATGCTTTGAGAGGAGATGCGAACATTGGTGGAGAGGAATCCGCCGAGTGTTGCAAGTTTTAAGAGACACACCTGGAAGTGTTTTCTAATACTTTTCTCGGATAAATATTTTCTGCGAGTGCTAGGCATGCCAAGGAAATGGAATTTCTTGGTTTGCGACGGGGGAATATGACGGTGAATGAGTATGCCACAAAATTTGAGAGTTTGTCTCAATTCTCGATTATGCTCGACACGACAAGATGATGTGTGGAGATGCGGGAAGTTTGAATCGTGTTTAAGGGTGGAACCGAAACGAGGAGTAGTATCTTTGAGGATGACTCGGTTTCATGCTTTGGTGGATGCTTGTGCTCGACTTGAAGAGTTAGAGCCATCTAGAGATCAAAGGAATCAATTTTGGACCGACAAGGTTCCGAGAGAGGTGGAGGTGGTAATGCAAATCGGTTTCAAAAGCCGTATACCAGTTAAAGGAAGTCAATCTCAACGACCATCCGTTAGTGGAAGTGCAAGTGGTAGTGGAGCTCGACGCAGGGTGGCGTTTACGCCAACATGTTTTAAGTGCGGAAGAAAGGTCATATTTCTCCCGAGTGTACGATTAAAGGTGCAGTTTTTTCAATTGTAAACAACCTGGGCACATAGCAAAGGATTGTCCACAGCCGGAGAGAAAACCTGCTGTTCGGTATGTTAAAGCTAATCAAGAAAATCTTTACTCAACCGAGATCCGGAGGACGAGTGTATACAATGGTGGGGTCTCGAGATTTCTAAGTCGATGATCTTATTCAAGGAGAAGGAGACATTGGAGGTAACCTTCATATGTCTTGTATGACTTTTCACACTCGTTTATTGCATATGATTGTGTAGAAAGGTTGAAGTTGCCTATATCTTCTCCGAATGTTATGTTGAATGTATCTACGCCAACTGCTAAACCTGTAGTTACTTCTAAGATCTGTTTGGATTGTCCTATTGTTGTGAAGGGCCGTTTGTTTTTGGTTGATTTGATTTGTTTGCCTCTTATTGAGATAGATGTAATCTTAGGGATGGACTGGTTATGTTCTAACCATATCCTCATAGATTGTGCAAAGAAAACTATAGTTTTTCCTAAGGAAGAAGGGTCTGGATTCTTAACTGCTGTTAAGGTCAAGTCTTTGTTGAGAAATGGAGCGCATGGATATCCGGTATTGTCTTCTCTAGAAGTTAAGAATGAGAAGGATGTGAATACTATTCCCGTTGTCAACGAATTTCCTGGATGTTTTCCCGAAGATGTACTTTTACCGCCCGAGCGGAGATCGAGTTCTCAATTGATTTAGTACAAAACTCCTATCTCAATTGCACCATATCGTATGTCGCCGTAGAGTTGGAGGAGCCGAAAAAGCAATTGGTGGAACCGTTGGAGAAAGAATTTGTACGACCTAGCGTTTCCCCATGGGGTGCACCAATACTTTTGGTCAAGAAGAAGGATGGAACGTCACGACTTTGTGTGGACTATCGGCAAATGAACAAGGTGACTATCAAGAATAAATATCCGCTTCCAAGAATCGACGATTTGATGGATCAATTGAGAGGAGCAAATATTTTCCAAAATAGATCTGCGATCGTGCTATCACCGTATTCGTGTAAAAGGGGAAGATGTGCCGAAAACTTTTCGAACTCGTTATGGACATTATGAGTATCGTAATGCCATTCGGGGTGACGAATGCTCTCTGCTATATTTATGGATTATATGAACAGAATATTTCGTCCATATCTAGACAGATTTGTCGTTGTCTTTATCGATGACATTCGATCTATTCTCAATCGAAGGAAGAGCATCTTCGAACATCTGAATGTTGTTCTTCGATTTTGAGGGAGAAGCGATTGTATGCGAAGTTGTCTAAGTGTGAGTTCTGGTTGGAAAAAGTTCAATTTCTTGGTCACGTAATTTCTAAAGAAGGTATAGCGGTGGACCCATCGAAAGTGGAGACCGTTTTTTGGCATGGGAGAGACCTAAGACAAGAATGAAGTTCGAAGTTTTGTTGGACTTGCTTGGTTATTATCGGAGATTTATCGAAGGTTTTTCCAAGATTGCTTTGACCACTTACACAACTTACGAGGAAAAGTCAAGCTTTCGAATGGACGTAAGAACGTGAAGCTAGTTTTCAAGAGTTGAAGAAGAGGTTAACAATCTAGCGCATGTTAATCCTACCGTATTCGACGAAATCTTTCGATGTGTATTGTGACGCTTCTTATCAAGGACTAGGATGCGTGTTGATGCAAGACCGGAATGTGGTGGCATATGCTTCTCGACAATTGAAGATTCATAAGAAGAATTATCCTACGCATGATTTAGAATTGGCTGCGATAGTTTTTGCTTTGAAGATATGGAGACATTTTCTCTATGGAGCAACGTTCAACATCTTCAGTGATCACAAGAGTTTGAAGTACTTATACGACCAGAAGGAGCTGAATATGAGGCAGCGAAGGTGGTTGGAATTTCTGAACGATTACGATTTTCAGCTTTTGTACCACCCTGGTAAGGCAAATGTGGTGGCTGATGCCTTAAGTAGAAAGATTATCAGTGTTTCTGCTCTGATGATCAAGGAAAAGGAACTCATTGAACAATTTAGAGATGAGTGGTCATTTGTTGAGTTGAAACCGGGGAAGATCTGTATTAGCATGGTTACTATCTCGAGCGAGCTAATGGAAGACATAAAGGAAAAGCAAAATGCCGATAAATTTTTGCAAGGAATAAGGGAGCAAATGAAACAAGGCGAGACACTAGAGTTCAAGGAAGGAACTGATGGAATTCTGAGATTTCGGGGTAGAGTATGTGTTCCTCGTAACCGAGAACTGAGAAGATATATTGTGAAACATGCCCATACTAGTTTATTGAGTATGCATCCAGGTATAACAAAGATGTATCAAGACTTGAAGAAGTTATTCTGGTGGCATGGAATGAAGGGTGATATTGTTAGATGCGTGTCAACTTGCCTAGTTTGTCAAAAGTCGAAAGTTGAACACCAAAGACCAGCTGGGATGTTGCAACCATTATCGATTCCAGAATGGAAATGGGACAAAGACATTTCTATGGATTTCATCGGGTTTGCCGAAGACAAAGAAAGGTCATGATGCAATATGGGTTATAGTTGATAGACTTACGAAATCACTCATTTCTTACCAATCAATATTAAATATTCATTGGAAAGATTAACTTTGTACATCAACGAGATTGTCGATTACATGGAGTGCCTACATGTATAGTTTCCCGACAGAGATCCAAGGTTTACGTCAAGATTTTGGCGAAGTCTACAAGAAGCTATGGGAACTAAGTTACGACCGAGTTCGGCGTATCATCCGCATCGACGGTCGTACGTTCTATACGATCCTTGGAGGATTTATTGCGTGCTTGTGTTTTGGAACAACGGGGAAGTTGGGATGAATTTTTATCTTTGATAGAATTCACCTACAACAATAGTTTTCACGCAAGCATCGGAATGGCACCTTATGAAGCATTGTATGGAAGACGATGTCGAACGCCGTTATCTTGGTATCAAGATGGAGAGAGTATGATCGTTGGACCGGAGCTTGTACAACAAACTACGGATAAAGTCAAGATGATACAAGAGAAGATGAGGACGACGCAAAGCGCATAACAAAGAGTTACGCGGATAAGCGAAGACGACCTCTTGAATTTGAGGAGGGTGAGCATGTGTTTACGAGAGTTACTCCTACGACCGGTGTCGGAAGAGTAATTAAGTCTAAGAAGCTTACTCCTAAATTCATCGGACCATATCAGATTATCCGACGTATTGGCCCTGTAGCATATCGATTACTTTGCCGCCGTTTCTATCCAATTTGCATGACGTGTTTCATGTGTCTCGCGATTACGGAAGTATATGCCGATCCGACACATGTTATACAAATCGGATGACGTGCGATTAAAGGAGAATTTGACTTACGAAACTTTACTCGGGATGAGGACGAGAAGGTAAAAGCGACTTGAGGGAAGATGATCGAGTCAGGTGAAAGTTATATGGAATGAGGTGACGGGTGAAGCTACTTGGGAGCTGGAAGGTAAAATGAAGGATCAAGATCCTCATTTGTTCGGATGAACATCGAATTTCGAGGACGAAATTTTTATTTGTTGGGGAGAGTTGTAACGCCCCAATTTTTAGAAAATATTCGAATGTACCGCTTTTACTGTTTTTCATGCTTTTGTATGAATGACCGTGTGTCCCTATTTTTCTGTTCTTGAATTTTGTATGAAAACAACTACGATAATACAGGTTCAAATTTTATTTGATCGTTTTACGTAAGTTTGCTTGAGACTTCGGTAAAATAAAAATTTTTCTCGAACTTGTATTAATTTTTCTGAAAGATATACAGCTATATAATACTGCAGGATATTTTATTTGAACGTTTTGAACGATTACCTACGTTGTGGGAAAAAATGGGAAAATGACCGTTACGTCCCGAACGCATCTTTTTGTTTTTTTGTTTTGTCTGCTTTTTAATTGTTTTCTTCTTGATTTAATGCCGAGAAAATACCGTACGTGATTTTATATGAACTTTTTGTGTGATTTGCTCCGAGGCAGAAAATAATATTTTCCGGGCGGGAAAATCTTATTTGATTATTTAGAATTGGGGGATCTTACTTAACTTTTGATTCTCCGAATGAGACTAAAAATAATCTTTTAATTTTTAGATTTAATCAAATAAAATAATTTTATATTATTATAATATTATTTTATTAGTCAAGTATGTTTTAGTGACAAGTGGACCCTAAATATTTTGCGGGACCCACAATTAGCAAAACGTTAGATCGGTAGCTAAGTTAATCACCGTTAGCATTTTCAGAACAAGTCGACTCAAATTTAGTGACTCAAGAGCATTTATTACACAACTAAGCCATGTGAGTCACCGGGAACCAACCAATGGGAATTAAGCTTGCTCACCAAGGCTTGATCTTGGCCTTTGATTCATCCAATGGCTTGGATGAAGCCAAGCAAGGAGCCACCTTGCATGCCCTTAGAGAGCTACGGCCAAGTGAAGGAGGAAGGACCAAAAATCACTTTGTCTTCATCACTTTTCTCTCTTCTCTCTCATCAAGAACCCTAGCCACCATTCTTGTCCATTTTCTTCACCATATTCGGCCAAGCTCATTTCCTAACCATCCAACCATCCAAAAATTTTTCTAACCAAGTTTCCTTAACCTAAACACCATTTTAAGAACCTTTGTAGTTGGAAGTTTCTTCAAATTCTTCCATCTAAGGCTTGAAACCAACCTTGAAAGTTTTACCTAGAAGGTGAAATTTCATGCTTTTCTTTTCTCTTCTTTTTTTCAAAGTTCTAAGCCATGATTTTTCCATGGTTTAGCTTCTTTTTCATGGTTAGTAACATGTAGGTTTTGTTTGAAATTTTTAGGTGTTTGGTGGAGTGAAAACCGTGACCTAGGAGGTGAGAAAGCAAGCTTTTTGTCTTCATTTAAGGTAAGAGGAAAGACAATTCTTATCATCCCTTGATGGTGGTAAGAAGATGGGTTGTTTGTAGAATCCATAAGGATTCGGTTGTGGTGTGTGTATTGATGTGTATTTGTTAATTTTTGTGGTTGCTAGTAGCTTAAGTGTTATGTGTTAGTAGCTTTCTTATTTGGTGATTGTAATAATTTTGCATGTCTATTAGCTTTTGAGAGCATGTCTACAAGCTTTAATTTAGGTTTTATGTGTTAGAAATATTTTGCATGTGTTAGAAATATTTTGCATATGTTAGAGATATAATGCATGTGTTAGAAATATATGATAAGCCATAGGATGTGAATAACATGTGTAAGATTGCATGAGTGTTCCAAAGAACACATTCCTTAGCTCACGGCAATGCCAAAGTGTGAGGACCAAAATGTTCTCTTGATTTTTCTAAAGTGTAACTTAATTAACCTAGGAGAATCAAGAAAGTTTCTAATTGATTTGATCAAAGAAAATGAATTTAGAAATCAATTGGTAAAGATTTAGTAAATTTTGGGCCAACATGCCTAAAGGATTTATTTGATTTAAAATCATTATTTTATAACATGATTTAATGAACTTAGATAAGATAATACCTTTGATATGATTTAGAGATCTAATGAAAAAGTTTTACAAAATGCGGCCAACATGCCACTATAGGTAATTATGATTTCTAAAACTTGATTCCAAACCTTTTTCAATCAAAAAGAAACAATACAAGTTAAGAAGAAATTTTCTATAATGATTTTTGAAAGAACCAATTGATTAGAAGTAAGTTTAAAGGGTTAAAATTCATAATTTTATCATTAGGAAGGAAATACAGTAATGTTAAAATTTTCTAACATATAGCTCACTTTAGGTTTTGAAGCATGTTAGAGATTTCAAAAAGAATTTAATGAAATGGTTAAAAATTAGGTAAATAGAAATTTTATGGAAAATTTAGAAAACCATTATTATAAGTCTATAAACAAAATCTCTCACAATTTTTAGTAAAAATGAACCTATAAGATAGTAACAATATCCTAATGACAAGTATGCGGTATGAAAAATTATTCAACGTAGTTTAAATGTACTAAGTACTATTTCTATCTGTTTAAACAGTAATTTAAGGGCATTCAAATAAGAAAATGATTTAAAAATCCTACGCGATTGAGAAAACGTATTAAAAATGCTACGCGATTTTCAAAACAGAAAAATATCCATACCCGATTTTTAAACGTTTGTAAAAACAACGAGATTTCAAAAACGCGATAAAATTTCTACGCGATTAACCGTTACTATATTTAATTTTCGTCTTTCGGAAAATGTGAACCCGAGGCTTTTGAGGTTATTTCATTTGTCGGAAAATGTGAACCCGTCATGTGCTTTTTGCCATTGAGGGCATATTTTTATTTTGAGGGCATTTTCGTAATTTCATATATTTGGAATTATGTTTTGTCTTTATGCCAATTTTTGGTGTTTTGGTTGATTTAGATCGAATCACATCGTGTTGTCGATGCGATAAGTGTAGTGTAGTTTATTGTTCTAATAAACTTGGAGACTTTAGTGTACGGGATCCCACATGTGACATGATTTTGGTAGCTCATTTGGGCCGTGGTAAACCGATAGCACACTAATGTACTCGACATTCACTATATTTAATCGAGGTTTGTAAAGTCTAGTAGTACATTGCCTATAGTGCCACAACGGAGATCAGAACTATACTACGCTGGATGGTGGATTCAGTGTCGTAGGCTATTGACGCAACGTGTGATCGCGTAATAGTTGGTTGGGCAGCCGTGGTACTAATAGATTTTGCAAGTCATTCTCTCTGATATCTGTTTGGGTTTAGCTCCATGGAGTAGGGTTGTGTTTTGGTGTATTTGAGTATATCTTGGATAATATTCCATTTTTCTCTATTTATCTTTATCTGGTAACATCTTGGATGTTTTTACATTTTCTCTATTTGTATTTATCTGATAATTTTTATGTTAGTTGTCTATTTCTTATCTTATTTTATCTGTGAGATTGATTTATCTGTGTGAATTTCTTTATTTGTGTTATATCTATGATGTTCTGAAACACTAGGATATTTAATATGTATTACTGTTATAACTGCTTCGTATTGTATAAACTGTAGTAGTTATTTGTCGTCTTCTTATTTGCCATGTTGTGATGATTTTATGTTGTCTTACCTCTTTATTGTATGTGTCTCTTGTCTATTTATTTTATGCGGTAAAGAGTTTGAAGAGGAAGAAGAGGAACAACCTCTTGAGATCGTGTACCCTGAGGAAGAGGAAGGTCAGCAAGCCGACGATCAGTTTTACGAGCAAGAACCATCCGATCATCCATACCCTCTGGATTGATTGTGTGAGGGATGACGACGCTTGCATTTTTGGGATTCATAGAGCTGGTATTTCATGGAGGTGATCTGGCTTGGCATTTACGAGGAGATCGTGCTTCTGTTACCTATGCTGGACGTATGACCGTGATTCTACGTCATCAGTTTGATGGAGATCCGATTGCGACGACGACATTATTTCTGCACTTAGAGTTACCCTTATCCATTAGGCGTTATTGGGGTGCTGAAAACCCTGAGCCTAGTGAGATAAGCATCGTATCGACTGCGCGATCCCGTTATCGCCGTGTGTCGAGACATCCGGGATATCTATCTCCCGATGATCATTTTCAGGCTGAGAGTGATCCATCTGAGGATTAGATAACCATGATGTTTTTTTTGGGCGCGTCAGAAATATGTACGTATATATTGACTCTTTTATTGCTTTCTTTATCTTGTTTTTGTTTAAATAGTTGTAGTCTTAGTTGTAAATTATTTGTACAACTTATAACTTAACCATATGTATATTATCAGTGATGATGTTTTTTTTTTATTTCATATTTTCCGCATTATCTTTTTATTACATATTTCTGTCTATCAGGAATTATTTTACAACCCGTAATAATATTTAACAAATGTTTCACAACTTGGGTAGATTTTATTTCTATTTCTTTTATTTTCTTTTATGTGTGACATCCTCCAAAGGGGTGTTACAGATAAGAATCAACCAACAATCATCACTAACTAATATATATTCATAAAGAAAAGAGAGACTATTTAGATTTATATATCTTGCCAACAAAGTCTTTGATCTCAATCCGAAATTAGAACGTTGCTTCCTTATCTTGTTTTCTTATACTAGGGATTTTATTACAATTATAAATATATTTTTACTGATAAGTTAAAGAATAATACTCAAAAATTTGATGATGTTCACATTTATGAAAATAATATATATACAATCTAGATAGATAGTATCAACACAAAAGTACCCCTTTTTGGACTTCATCAAAGCTTAAGCTACCTATCTCTACCCGGAGATTTGATGAAAATTGTTCTTAGCTAGCTAGTTCTTCTAGTCCATCCAGCTTCCCAAATTAAATTACCTCAAAATTTAGACTAAGCTACCAATAAGAAACCTTAAAACAAAAAAGAACTTATTTTACAGAGCACCTTCTTAAGCTGAAATTTAACCATAGCCTTAGTCTCATTAACTTTTGACTTGAGAGACTTTAGTTGAGTAACAAGTGTTACCAAGTGGCTCTAATACTTAAGAGGAGGTGAATTGAGTTTATAAAACAAGTTCGTAATTCTTTCGCAAAACGCTTAAATATTGATTTTTGTTGAAGCTATTAATTATTAGAAGTGAGTGAATGGATAAGATAGGTAGACATTGCTCACTAATGAACCAACCAAGAAAGAAATAATCAAGTAAGGAAATAAGCTAATGCATAAATATAAAGAGAAGGGTTTAGAGAATCAAACACAATAGTTTATCCTGGTTCGGCCACTAATCCACTTGTGACCTACGTCTAGTCCTCAAGCAACCACTCAAGATTTTTCACTATATCTTCAAGCTTCAATAGGTGCTTGATAACCTTTATAAGATGGAGCACTCAACACACCTTGGGATGTCTTACCCTTATGTTGAGCCTCTATTTCCAAGGGATACCTCACCCTTACAACTTTGAGGGATACATCACCCTCTCTTTACAGATTAAACAAGGATATATATGAATACAAGCTCTTTCATGAGTGGATAATACAACTTGAAGTCCTATGGGTATTAATGATTCACTTGATATTGACCAAAACAGAGAATTGATGAACAATGATAGTGAAACTCGTATTAATGCTCAACTTAATTTTTCAGCTTGATTGATCAACCCCCGTAAATGCCCAACAGTTTGTATTTAAAGCATATTTATGAATAGAGCCCTTGGAAGGTGGTTGGGAGCATTAATGACAGCTTTCTATCTGTTATTTTCTTTTTTGGTTTGTGTTCTTATTCGAATAACAAAGTTGTTATTCGAATAAGACTTCAAATAGCTTATGGGCAATTTTGCCTCTGGAACGTGTTATTCGAATAACACTTATGTTATTCGAATAACAACTTAAAGATTAGTTTTTGAAAAAGCTTGCTATTCAAATAACATTATGGTTATTTGAATAAGCCATTTTAGAAATGCTTCTAAGAAAAACGTGTTATTCAAATGACACTTGTGTTATTCGAATAATACTTTACGCGCCTTGATGATTTTGAACTGTTATTCGAATAACACAGGGCATTATTCGCATAACACTCAATCAAATGAGATTTTTTTGGCTTCTCTGACATTGTTTATTCGAATAATAAAAGATGATATTCTAATAAGCCTTTAGAAAATGATTTCTTATGGCTTTTAAACATTGCCAATTGATTTCAAATGATCTAGTAAGCTTTTGGGCACTTTGTGTTTATTTCTTTGAAAACCAAAAATCAAGTTGAAGCCTTAAGAATATGTGAGCTATTTGAGTTCTTTGAAAAGGTTAATTATTGAGCTTTAGGTGAATCATTTATACCTTTACATAATGATCTAAGTCCTATAACTAGTCTTGAAGGTCTTGGACAAGATCTTGTCACATCTTTATGTTTGTTATAATCAAAATCAAGTTCTTCATTAGTCAATGGTCAATCACAAAGTGTGGGGAACTTCCCTGCCTTGTTGAGACCATGACCCAAAAGACGAGGAATCTATTTTATGATTGCTTCAGAAGCTAAAAAGGCATAGTATTTTTTTGGCTAGTTTCTTCACCAATTTCTTATTTTTGTTTAGTTTCTTTAGTGCTTCAACATCCATGTAGTCCAATCCTATCTTCTCTGCCTCTTCAATATGTTAAGCATCACCAAGCATGCATATTTTCATCTTAGGACGAGGGATGTGAGGCAACTTGACAGACCCGCTAAAACGCTTGTCCTTCTGAGGATCATAGTTTTTTAGCCCAGTTTGGAGTTCAATGGTCTCCACAAATTTTTGGTTTTTCTCCTAGGAATCAACTATGATTCCTGAAATAGCTTCTCTTAGAGCATCACTATGTTCCCTTTTACATAGGATCACATTATATTTCTTTTAATTATGTCATATTGTAAATTAAAAAGGCCTTCAAATTTACTAATTTCAAAACACTGAGTTTAACTGAACATTTTGGCATAGCAAAAATGAATGCTTGTAGACCTTCAATGAGGTTCCCACTAATTTTGGTATTGCTATTGCTATTATGAAAAAAAATGAATAAAATTTTGACTGTGGTTGTTGTATATGCTCTGATATAGTGGAATTTATTGAGTTATATGATTATATATGGTTTGCCATGATTTCCATTTTCATGATCAAGATTTTCTATTAAATGTTACCATGTTAGTATGATACATTTATAGAAATTGGATTACATTAATTTTATTAGGAATTTTGCTTTGAGTGTTATATTAGTTTTGAAAATGTCTATAGATGTCAATAAATAAAAAGTTGTGTGATTATATAAACAAGTGCTTATTAAAGATTATATTTAACTAATAGTTATATTTTTGTCTCTTTTGCAGGTTACTTGGCACCAACAAATGGCAAGTGATCCATTTAGAACTAGTGGGACTCCAAGCACTAGTGGTAGTGGAACTCAAGTTGGGAGTGCTACCACTCCAACACCAACTAGTGACATGCAACTAGGAGAGGTACTTCCAACACAAGGATAAGAAACGTCATCACATGGACAAGATGCCCCCCCATCACAACAAAAGGTATTGAAAAGGAAACCTAGTAGACCCCCTTCCAATGCTTGGGCTCATTTCAAGAGAGTAAATAATAAGGCTACTTGTAACTATTATAATAAACAATATGCATGCAATACTACTAATCATGAGACCTCAAACATGTTAAAACATTTGAAGATTTGTGTCAAAAATCCACATAAGGTATTTGATAAAAGGCAAAAAATAATTGCTATTGGGAAGCAATATGAGGATGATCCTGATAATGTTAGCATGAAACTTGTTGAATTTAATTAAGAGGTAACCCGATATGCACTTGCAAGGATGATAATTGTTGATGAGCTTCCTTTTAAATTTGTTGAAAACCAAGGATTTAGAGATTTGATGAGTGATGCTCAACCGAGATTTAAAATTCTTTCTCGTGTCACTCTTACTAAAGATTGCATGCAATTGTTTCAAATTGAGAAAGAGAGGTTGAAGTACATATTATCTAGAAATCACCAAATGGTTTCACTTACCACTGATACCTGAACTTCAATCTAAAACTTGAATTATATGTGTGTAACTACTCACTACATTGATGATGGGTTGGAATTGAATAAGAAAATATTAAGTTTTGTTTTGATAGCTGACCACAAAGGTGAAACCAAATGAAATGCCTTAGAGAAATGCATGAAAGAATGGGGGATTTCAAAGATTTGTTGTGTGACTATTGACAATGCAAGTGTTAACAATACTGTTATTGCATATTTGCTTAGAAGAATTAGTGATTGGAATGGTACTTCTTTATTAAATGGAGAGTTCATGCATATGAGATGTTGTGCTCACATCTTGAACTTAATTGTTACTGATGGCTTGAAGGAAATTGATGTTTCAATTGAAAGGATAAGGGATGCATGCAAATTTGTTAGGTCATCTCCGGCTAGATTGTCTACTTTTAAGATGTGTGTCCAAGAGGCTAGTATAACTCATAAGACAATGTTAACCCTTGATATGCCAACCAGGTGGAATTCCACTTATTTCATGTTAGATGTTGCTGAAAAATATGAAAAGGCATTTTATCGCCTTGAAGATGCGAATAATGCATTTTTGTTAGCCCTTGACAATGTAAGAGGACCTCCTACTAGGGATGATTGGAGTCGTGCACGTGTTTTTGTCAAGCTTTTGAAAATATTCTATGATGCAACTCTTTCTTTTTCGGGGTTATTGTATGTTACATCTAATGTTTTTTTTTCATAAGTTATGTGATATTCAAAAGACCCTAGGTAAGTCGAGGAAAAACAATGATGCAGGGTTACAAAGAATGGCAATAAACATGAAAGTCAAGTTTGATAAATATTAGGAAAGTAATGGGAGTATAAACTTTCTTTTGTTTGTGGTTGTGTTTCTTGATCCACATTATAAGCTTGATTATGTTGAGTTTAGTTTTAATAAGATGTATGGTGATGGTTCGGATAAGTGCAAGGAGATGATGGAAAGATTGAAGGGTTTGATTGATAAGTTGTTTGAGCATTATCAGTCAATGCATCTCATTCTCCTTGATATTGGTGATTCTAGTAGGTTGGCTTCACATGTTGCCTCATAATCTCATGCTAGTAATGATGGTTTAGGTGATGATGATGAGGGTTAAGAAGATGAGTTTAGATTGATATTGAGGAGAAAGTAAGGTGAGGTGAAAATGAATGAGTTAGAAAGATACAAAGAGGATGATGTTGAGGACAACACTTCTAGATTTAACATTTTCAAATGGTGGAAAGGGAAATCAACGAAATATTATGTTCTTTCTTGTATAGCTAGGGATATCTTGACTATTCCAGTGTCTACTGTATCATTTGAGTCTGTATTCAGCACTAGAGGTTGAGTTCTTGACCCATTACGCAGTTCCTTGCATCCCACCACTATTGAGACATTGATTTGTACTCAGAACTGGATCAAGACTCTTAAAAAGAATCTTAAACTACGTGATGAAATGGAAGAAGTGGATAAGGTTGAATCAGGTATGAAAACTTAGTTTTAATTCTCAAGTTTTTTATTTGTTGTTATACTTACTATTATTACTAATTAATCTTGTTTACCTTTTATGTTTATGTTTGAATGTTTAGAGTTGTTAGGATTATCTTCAAATCTTGAAGTTGGGTTTCAATAAGTCTTTGACACTTTGAGGTTACATTTACTATTATCTTACTCAATCTATCGATTGTTAGTACTTAATACTTATATTTTTTGTTCATAATGTAACATTTATTCATTCATTTAATATATTGAATATCACAATTTGGCCATGAATAATCTTGAAGCTTCACTTGACAAAGAAGTCTTGCTAGTCTTTCAAGCTTTTAAGGTAATATTTATAAGTACATTAATTATGATTAATTGTTAAAATCTAGTATACATAAATTCTAATATTTTGTTTGTCCTTATTGCAAGATGTAAATGAAGTTGAAAGATAAATTCAATTTGATGAATCATATTTGATGAATCATTTTTTCCTCTTTAGATTGAGTGTTGATTAAGTTTGGATTAACTTTGGGTGATGCACATTATTATGTTTGTACTAGCTATATATTAATATTAGATAAAAGTCATGTATATCATATAGTTAGTGGTTTTGTTTTGGCTATCCTCTTAGTTATTTTCTATCGCCTATTTATGAGACCACAAAAATTGAAAGTCATATTTCATCTTTACCAAGATTATGTTTCTGACTGCTGTCCAGTTATTGCTTGAACTTTTTTATTATGTATTCTATATTTCTTTAGTCAGGGTATATTTATTGGCAAATATAGGACAACATTGGACCATAGTGTTGTGGATGTGTTGCAGCTGCAGGTAAGTTCACTTACAAATTTTAAGTATAAACTAGATCAAGTTCAAACCAATGTTGAGTCAACTTAATTTTTTTAAAGATATATAGCAACACAAGGGATATTATATGCAATTTTGATACTTAGAAAGTTTTCTTTTCCCACTATTTTGGCATTTTAGGTTTGATATAAACAGGAAATCTCAAAGACCAATGATCGTGTGACTCAACTTGAAATTGAATGTTCATTTCCTGATGGAAGAGCAAAGGTTAGTCTATGCTTTAATATTATTTGAAATTTTGAATACATTATGTGCACTTTTCTGTATTGCATGTATGGTTGTTTAGCTAATGTTTATGTTAAAAAAAATAATGGCCAACCCGATCACATGAACTAAACTAAACCACCACTCACTTACACCCCTAATACACACACACACACACACACACACACACAATCAATTGATCATAAAAGTCATAAGAAATCATCAACCAATTCATTTATGAAAAGTTTGAGGAACTAGAAAAGAAAGAGAGAAAGGTAGTGATACTCAAAAACCCTACCTATACTCCTTTGTTGATGATGTTCTGTTCCTCTTGTTGTTCTTTATTTTGTTTCCCTTCTTCTTCCTTCTTCTTTTTCTTTCTTCCTTCTCTGCTATCTCTTTTCTGCTATTAGACAACGTGTGAGTGAAGAGAAAGTGAGAAAAAAAAAAGTGAGAAAGTCAAAGACGGTGGAGAAAGTTGGAAGGATAAAGGCGTATGACTTTCATGACTAAATGAAAGTGTTGTATCTCTTAGGGATACTTTGATCTTCCATTGATGAGTTTTTTTATTTTTCAAAAGTGTCATGAAAAATTCTAGGACTTCATTCAATTTCTATACTCATCATTTAATGACTATCTTTATACACCATTAACTATCACTAAGCTATATTACTCTTTCTTAAGTTAAGATAAACTTAAGAAGTTAAGCTAATAGACTTACATGTATCTGCCTTAACCTATGGTCATTCCCAAAATAACCTCCATCCTCTATTTGACGTCTCCACAAAATCTCATGATTTTCTAAGCTACTTTCATATTTAATTTAGCCTTTAAACACACATCTTATGTTGTTAAAAATGCTAAACTAATTCAGTTAATTCTCAGAAATTTACCACAACTCATTCTAATTATTTATAACCTAGAAATAAATTTTTCATATCTATTTTTATCATCTAAGTTATTTATGTCAAGTTCTGAGCTAATCTGAGTTATTTTCCACGTCCAGTGTTATAACATTACACTTTAACTAGCTCAAAAAATTACCAAAATTAACAAGTAACTCATACAGTTGCATTTACATGTTACTATAACAATCTTTGAGGTTAATAGGTTAGGGAGGATTTTACAGTCGAAGTCTCCAAGTATTGTATGGCACTCGCCAGCTGCAAAGACGACCTTAGTGCTCTAGAGAATATCTCACCAAGAGAATGATCTCTCAAGATGGCCATGTCCTCCTCTGTCTGATAATGTCTATCAATATGACCACAAACGTCGAAAGACTTATCCTATACAGTGGGTTTGTGGTCATCTTTGCCCGTGGTCAGATCCAAGATATTAGTTTTTCCAGAAGAAGTCTCCAAAAAGATGGGTGGAGTGGAAGAAGTAGCACCTAATGCACTTTGCTTCTTGGAGCGCCCCTCACTCGCTGTCATTTACGCTTTCTACTTACATGCAGGGGCTAAGGGGAAGGAGGAGGTACCCTTGAAGCACCAGTAGCAACTTCAGGAGAACCTTGATTCCCTTGAGGAGCAACATCCTCTTGAGCTCCGGAATTCGACCTAGTAGCCTTAGAATCCATACCAGATTCTTTCAACAGCTGTTTAAGTCTAAGCATACCACCTGGTGGGTGCCATGATATCTGCAAAACAAACAAGAATCGATGTCAAACATGATGAGTGAAAAGGGACAAACAGAAAAAAAATGAAATAGCTAAACCCTATGAGTACAGTGCCCACCAAGCATAGCGATGACTTCGCTAGGATCAGAAAAAATTAGTTGTTTACATTCAAAGACCTTGTGCCTAGACAATGCAAAGAGAATCTTGAATGTCTCCTGCTCCTCCTCTGATATTTCTGACCACTTCACAACTTGTAGGTTGCTACGAAAATGTTGATTCCAATATAGGTGAATCTGAGGTTTGAAGTCCATCTAGATAAAAAAGGAGAGCCCTAAAATGCTTCACTTTAAAAAACTTGTCCTTGAAGTCCTTGTAAGATTGGTCAAAGAGTTCAAAATATTTTCGCTTTGTATGACTTTGAATGGTGATCCAGGAGGGATTCCTGACATCCGTCTTTGAAAGAACTTAAAACATATGGAAGAAGACACTCGTCAAAAGAGGAAACTCAAAGTGATCATAAACAATCTCGAATGCCCAAATGAATGCCTATGTATTTAGATGAAGCTGAGATGGAGTGGCTTGAATGGTATTAAGGATGACCATCTAAAACCTAGAGAATGATAGTTGGGGCAAGAGCCCGGTAAAGAAGGTCTCATACATGTACATAAAGTGGTCCCCCAACGTCCATTTCAAACAAACCCTATCATCCTTATCAGAGGGGAAAACCATAAAGTTATCCTCCGATGTCCTGTACTGAGTCATATTCATGTAGGTACAGAGCTCGATGACCTTTTCTTGAGAATCAAACTGCAAACACGTACCCAAGGGCTTATAATGAACCCATTGGTACTCCCTTGCATTCGAAGATGGAGGATACTTCCTTTGATGCTCTTGGATAGAAAGATGCGGCCTAACCATGATCTCAACCGCCTTTTGAAGCATTGATCCTACAGAGGCAAAAAAACACATCAAAATCATTATCACTAGAACCTGGGTGCTAATGCATAATCCCTATCATTTCATAAATTCACAAATACCCAGGAACGATGCTTTTGAGCCTATCCTCTAACCCTCTCATACCACGGTCACGGGGCTCAACAGTGAAAGGCTGCCTCTGCACCCTAGAGACAAGAACACCCCTAGGGACCCTTCCTCGCTACGCACGGCGCGATGGAGAAGGGGAACGCTCTAGAATCTCTAAGGATACTTCCTCCTCTCCCTCACTCCCAATTTGGACCAACATTGCAAGAGAAAGCCAAGAGCAAGGATCAACTTATTACGCCGCAGCGTGGGCATATTAATGTCACGGCGTAGGGCATCCCCTGCTTCAGACAAAAAGCTATGTAATTTGTGCTCCGCGACGCAAGGGAATCAATGTCGCGGCATTGTGACCTAAAATGTACACTCATCGCGGTGTAGGACGTTGCATGTCGTGGCGTGACTCTATTTTCTGAACCCTATAAATACTATTGCATTAATTTTCAAATGGAGTTAGGTTATTTTTAGACAACAGTTGCTAGGTTTTCGCATTTTACACTGTAAGGAAGCATAAATGATCAAGTTTGGAGTTCATCTTCACCTTGGAGAGAGATTCAAGCTTGGAGGATCATCACCTTTTAGCTTTGTTCTTCCATTTCTTCTCCTTTCTCATTTCTATCTCATTGAACATTATTTATTGTGATATATTCTTAGGTTTCTTGGCTGGCTAAGCTGTGAGTAGGGTTTTCTTGGATCCTCCTATGGATATTGAGTGATTATGTAATCCTTTGAGTTTATATATATGATTTGGTTTGGTTCAATGATATAGTTCTTAATGCTCTTGAATATTTGATCAACTTTTAAGTGATTTGATAAAATCTAATGAACCTAAACATAAGAATTTGGATTTGAGATCGTAAGTATAATTGATGCATGTTCTATTTCGTTTAATTGGTTTAGGTGAGATGATTTGTTAATAGGATAGAAATATGCATATTGGCCATGCACAGTAATTGATTGAGAATAGATCTTAAAGAGTGGATTTTACTCTAGTTTTTATGGAAACATAGTGAATTAGGTAATTGAAACAGGGTTGATTGACCTAGACATAGGTTGTTAACTAAATCAGATTCTCAAGCTAACCTGATCATTTCCTTTATACTACTTGTAAGGATTACTTGTTAACAATTGAAGTAGGAGGTGAAAAAGGATTCCCTATTCTCAAATCATTAACTCTAATCCCAATTAGATAGCTTTTAAGTTTTTGGAATGCGTTTAAACACAACTCTTTTAATTTGAATGTTCTTAGATATAATTTATTAAGCTATTGGTTAATAGTTAGCTTCTGAATTAGCAATTATCCTCGAGGGAACGATATCAAACTCCTAGCTATATTATAAGTACGACCCATGTATATACAGTATGCCAAAGAGCAAACACTTCCCTTCAACCCCTAGTTATGGAAGAAAGCCAAAGTGTAATCTGTAGCATTGTCTTTGCCTCAATAGTTTAATATGTTAAGTTTTGATGATGACAAATACAATACAAAAAGAATGATGCTTATGCTTAATAGATGTGCTTTATAGATGACAAATGCATCACAAAAGAATATTGATCATGTTACATATATGTGCTTAAAAGAGATATATTGGATCATGCATGATTATGTACTTTATTTAGTTATACTTCACTTAATAATCATGCAATGAGATATATGCAACATTCTTATATGCAAGACTAACTAGAGTTATACATTTATAAATCATGCATATTAAGATATTAAGTTATGAATTTGACTAACTATGCTTGTTTAAGTGAGCAATACTTTGTAGGATAGTCCAAGTATCATGAGTGAGCATTGCAACAAGAAAGCAAAAAATCACAATCATGCTCAACTCAAGAAGAATGAGAATGATAAAGATGTTCCAAGTAATTTACAATTTGAAGAAAGAAATTTGTAGAAGCTTGGATTACATCAATAATTGATATGGCAAAAGATCAAGTCCCATTCTTCAAGAATAGCTTATAGGACTTAGATCTTGTGTAAAGGTAAAAAGGAATCATACTAAGCTCAAATATTTTCAACATCTTTAAAAGTGTTTCTTACATGTTTTAATGGCCAACAAACTATTTTTGGAAAGTTAGTCTTGATGGTAGTTCAAACCTTTGAAAAATAGCCAAGTTTGTGTTTTGCAAAACTGACATTTAGTTACTATTTTGATCATAACTTTCAAAATACTTTGAATTTTGTTATGAAACTTATTTCATATGAAAATAGACTCAAATATCTTTCCAATAAGTGGTCATTTACCTTAAACGGATAAGAAATGAAGAAGTTATGACCATTTGCTTTAAACTATAAAATATAGTCAAGTTTGAGTTTTGAAAAACTAACCTTTAGTCAATATTTTGATCATAACTCTCAAAATACTTTGATTTTTGTTGTGAAGCTTGTTTCATTTGAAAATAGACTCAAAGATCTTTCCAATGACTGGTCATTTGCTTTAATCGGATAAGAAATGAAGTAGTTATGACCGTTTAAAGTCAGTTTTCAAAATCAGAAATGTTGTAATCGATTACACAAGTCACTGTGTCGATTATAACGTTAATATTTGTGATGTCGATTACCGTAAACACTAATCGATTACCAAAGCAAACTAGAAAGTTTCTAACGGCTATAAACGGCTAGTTTTCATAAAAAATCATTTCTAAACACTACCAACGGCTATTTTATCATTTAGGCTCTATATATAAGTGATATTTGAAGTATTTACATCCTAAGAAACACAAGAACACTATACTTGATCCTTAAATCATCAAAATCATACTTTTAGCTTTAAAGTGAATCCTTGATACCCATAGAGCTTCAAGTTGTATTATCTACTCTTGAGAGAGTTTCTTATCATCCATACTTTGTTCTTCAAGTTGTATATCTACTCTTGTGAGAGTTTCTAATCTTCTCTTCATCTTGAAATCATTGTAAGAGGTGAGGTATCCTTCTAGAGAAAAGGGTGAGGTATCCCTTGTTTTATGTAAAGAGGTGAGTTATCCCTCAAAGTTATAAGGGTGAGGCATCCCTTGTTGGTAAAGAGGGTGAGGCATCCAACAAATTGTAAAGGGTGAGGCATCCCTTTGTTTGAAAAAGCTCAAGCTCAAGGTGTCATCCCAAGGAGTTGAGTGCTCAATTTTGTAAAGGTTGTCAAGCACCCGTTTGAAGCTTGAAGATATAGTGGAAAATCTCGAGTGATTGCTTGGGAAATGGACGTAGGCCACAAGTGGATTGGTGGCTGAACCAGGATAAATCTTGTGTTTGATCTTCTCAACTCTATCTCATTTACATTGTGCTTCAATTATATATGCTTGAGTTGAATTTGATATCTAGCTTATTTGCTTGATTTATCCTATAGCCTAAGTGATTTTTGTGAAATCTCTAATAGTTGCACATTTGTTAAATTTATTCCGCTGCATTTATTACTTGGTAATTCAAAATGCTTAATTTCTCAAAGTTGCATTAAAATTTGTAATCACCCAATTCACCCCCCTCTTAGGTGATGGTTGTCATGGCTAACATAATCATCATGCCAAGTTAGGGGCAATGTTGAAAAATCGCCCTAGTTTTGAAATGATTTGAAATACTGAGGGGGCGCAAGAACCAAACAACTGCTACACGCTCGCTACATCTAGACCACCATATAGCAGAAGGCTACCATGTTGCAAGTGAAAAGACAATGCCTCAAAGAATGGAATGTTCTAGCCCATACCAAATGACACTCCATAATGGCCTCGTCGAATGACAGAACTCAAGAGAACCAAAGTGATCCCATACCCTCATAACCCCAGAACTTGCTATATGTTATGAGGTCAAGTATAAGAGGTACATCGAGTTGAAACCTTACGCTCCGTCACCATATAGAATCAGCCTTGAACTTAGGGGCAATATGAAGAATAGTAGTAACAAATGATTCCTGCCCCAAAAACCCCAAGAGATCGGAGCTCGATTCCTTGATGCCATCAAAGTGATGACCTGGGGAACAGTGTTTGATAATGGGATTTAGGCCTTGATGGGCCAGGCCCACTGACAATGTCGATAGTGACCTCCCATAAGGGATAAACAAGATATCCCCTGAAGATGAGCCCTTGAACATGCTTTGGAAGAGTCAATCCTTAAGGAGGAAGGTGCTGAAAAACTTCCTCTCCTAAAAGGGAAATGACCTCTATGCCCTCACAACCTGATGGTGCCTACGTACCTCCTCCTTAAGGAAGCTATTGGAAGAAGAGTCTCATTCCAAGGAGCTTAACTCATTGAAGAGTTTGAGATAGAACAATACTAGAGTAGCATACATTAACTCATCACCTCATAATACTGCCAAAGTAATAAGAGCATCAGTGAAAGGATTTGTACCTTTCTGGGACTCACATAGCAGTGAAAAAAGGATCCATTCACTTACTTCCCTAGTGTAGTCATTAAGCACAAGCGATATAAAACACGTGTTATGGTGTATCTCTCATTCCATAAGAGCGCATGTTGATTTTCTCTATTCTACAACGTACAAATCTTAGTCCAGGCACCCCCGGCACCTGACCTAAGTTCTATAACTCCACTCGCTCTCATGGTGTCTTGAGGAGATCTTGCACCTGGCTACAGGTATTATGGATGGTGGATATCTATAATTTGATCCACATATTATATCTCTCTTGGATCTCATCTTATCCTTTTACCAATGCAACATAAATAAAGTATGTTGCATTCTTACCCACCATACAGTGCCTTTTAGAGCAAATCTCGACACTAAGAAGCACAAATGTCTCATTTGGCTCACTCCTCATAAGTGCCCAAAACAATTGCTCGTGTGAGAGAGCCAACCTTATCAACATATACTACATACTATCATATTGTGTATGTATATTCTATAATGTTTGAAATCACTTAATGAACAACACATTCATTCACAAAACAAATTCATACACCACGTCCAAAACAATTAAAAACAAGAAAATACAAGACTTTACAATCTACGCAATCCTACAGATTTCACATGTTTGACAAATACTTCCCTAGGTATCGGCTTCGTTAAGGGGTCAGCTACCATCATATGCGTAGAAATGTACTATAAAGTGATTTCCTTTTGTGCTATGATATCCCTCACAAAGTTATACTTTGTGCCTATGTGCTTTTTTTGGCTATGATACTTAGGGTTCTTAGTGTATGCTATGACTATCTAGCTACCACAGTATAGTGACACTGAATCTACTAGTCCACCAATGAGCCCCAAATGATCCATGAATCGTCTTAGCCACCCATCCCTTTGCACTATAGCAGAACATGCGATAAATTCAGTTTTCATGGTTGACAGAGCTATGCATGTCTACTTCTTGCTACTCCAAGAAATGGTACCATTATTCAGCAAGAATGCATAATCAGAAGTAGATTTACTTTAATCCAGATCTCTACCCTAGTCTACATCAGAGTAACCTACCAATTATAGTTCACTTCCCTGATAACATAATTTATAATTAGTAGTGCCCCTCAAGTATCTCAAGATCCTCTTGACGGCTTGCCAATGTCTTTGCCCGAATTGGACTGATAATGACTTACAAGACCATAACATAACAAATGTTGGGTCGTGAGATCATTACATACATTAAAACTCCTAACAACACTAGAGCAAGAAGCTCTTTTCATGAAATCTTTTTCAGATTGAGTTGTAGGACACATTTTTAGGCTTAAGCTTTCCCTTTTAGAAACTTTTGCTACAAGGTTATCCATATGTTTGTAGTATTTCATTCTAAACCTCTTAAGAACCTTATCAATATATGACTCTTGTGACAGAGCAATCAGATTCTTAGAATGATCCCTTTTGATTTTAACTCCAAGGATAAATTTTGCTTCACTTATATCCTTCATCTCAAAATTGAAGGATAACTAACTCTTAATGGCATTCATAAAAATAAGACTAGTTCCGACTAATCGTATATCATCCATGTAAAGGAATAATGTCACCAAATTTGTTTCTAACCGCTTTATACACATAGTGGTCTTCATCGATCATCTAAAAGTCATAAGACATAATGGCACAATGAAACATTAAATACCACTATCTAGATGATTGCTTAAGTCCATAAATGGACCATCGAAGCCTACAAACTTTCTACTCCTAACCTTTCTGAATGAAACCTAATGGATGTTCCATATAGATTTCTTCTTCTAGTTCTTCATTGAGAAAAGTAGTCTTCACATCCATCTGATGTAACTCCAAGTTCATTTTTGCAACTATAGCTAGAATAAGTCTAATAGAATTGAATCTCACAACAGATGAGAAGGTATCCTTACAATCAATACGTTCTTGCTGTGTGTACCCCTTAGCTACCAAGCGAGCATTGTATCTTTCAATGGAATTATCTGCCTTTCTCTTAATTTTGATAATCCATTTATACCCAATAACCTTTCAGCTTAGCAGGAAGATTAACCAAGTCCTAGACATGGTTTGTCCTCAATGATTCCATCTTTTCTTCCATTGTCTTTATCCATTTTTCCTTAGCAAGGCATGAGAGAGCATCTTCAACTAAATTTGGCTCATTATCATCCTATGGAGTAACCATCAATGTTTCCTCTTCAATCTCAAAATGACAACAAGAAACATTCCCTTGGCTACTCCAATGAAACTGTGTCTCTTGAGGATTATAAAATATCCTCCCACTCGGATCAGCAAGTGAAGGTACAACTATTTGTTCCTCACTTCTTTGGTTTTATTATTTACCTCCTAGTCGACAATCTCATAATGCAACACAGTTCTGTGGACATCGTGTGGCATCTCGTGATTCAAGCTTTGTTAAGCTTCCATCTTCATTCTCACCAATGAAGACATAACCCTTTGAGTGTTCAGATTGTCTGATGAAAATGAATTTCTTACCCTTAGGGCCCAATTTCCTATACTTATGAGAAGAATTATGCACATAAGCTGCTAGCCCCCAAGTATACTCAAATCAGGCTTTTTTTCTTGTGCATAAATCATAGGATGTCCAAGTAACAGGCTTAGAGGACACTTAGTTAAGTATAAAAGTTACAATCATCGGTGCATCTCCCCCAATAGGAAATGGGTAAGTTAGCCTTCGTCATCATCGACCTAACCATTTCAAGCAAAGTCCTATTCCTTCACTCTGTAACTCCATTAAGTTATGGAGTGTCAAGAATCATTAACTGTCTAATGATTCTTTTTTCATCACACAAATCTTTGAATCAATATGATAAATACTCATGTCCACAATTAGTTCTCAAAACGTTTATTTTTTTTATTCAATTGATCTCAACCATGTTCATAAAATGTCTACAGCACTTTAATACTTTCAACTTATAGGAGATCAAATAAACATGACTGTAACAAGTATAATCATCAATGAAAATGAGGAAATATAAGGCTTCTGTTACCAAGTGGCCTCTAACTCAAGAGGGGGGGTGAATTGAGTTTATGAAATATTTTCGCAAATCTTTCGCAAAGCACTAGTTAATTAAATTTTCGTTAAAGCTATTGTTTAATTGAAGTGAATAGATAAATGCGATCAAATGAATCACTTACAAATAAACAACCCAAGATAGAAAGTATTCAAGCAAAGCTAAATAACAAACTCAACTCAAGCATATATAATTAAAGCATAACGTAAAGAGATAGAGTTGAGAAGAATAAACACAAGGATTTATCTTGGTTCAGCCACCCCTTGTAACCTACGTCCAGTCCTCAAGTAAACCACTCGAGATTTTTCACTAAACTTCAACCTTCAACGGGTGCTTGAAAACGTTTACACAATAGAGCACTCACCACACCTTGGGATACCTCACCCTTTGTGCTTGAGCGTCAAAACCGGGATACCTCACCCTTTTTACTAGAAGGGTACCTCACCCTCTTTGCAACCTTTGAAGGATACCTCACCTTCAACAAGGGATACCTCACCTTTTACAATCTTTGAGAGATACCTCACTCTCTTTTCTTTAGAGGGATACCTCACCCCCTTTACAAAGAATCAAAGTGCTTACAAGATGAAACTCTCACAAGAGTAGACAAATTAAAGCTCTTAGAATGTGTAATACCCTTAAACACATGTTAGACTAGTAAATGGTTACCAAAGGTAGCATTTGACTTGTTTAGCATACCAGTGAAGTTTTGTGACAAATTGAATTCGTTTAGGCACTTAGTTGCAACATAGAAGTTGTAAAGTAGCTTAAAATGACTCAGATAATAGCAACTTTTGTTAAGTTGAGGGAAATAAACATAGAGAGTTTATTTCTAGGTCACAAATAAGCCAAGTAAGATGTGGTAAAAGTTTCAAGAGAATCAGAGTCAGTTTGGTATTTTTAGGCATACTGGTTGTGCATTTTAATACCGAATGACTAGCAGCAGATATAGAAAATCATGAAAATGGTGAAACAACAATTTAGATGAATCCTATGATTTATTCTAAAGTTGTTGGGAGCTGGGAAACTTGAATTAGCATGATTCAAGTGTCCTTAGCAGATATAAGTTTCAGTACAGAAACTTAAGTTAATCTTTTACCTTAATTCCCTTTGCATCCCACCCCCTATTTCTCTCTTCTCTCTCGGTAGAGAACCGAAAAACAGAAAAAGAAAGAAAAAAAGAGAAAGGGAGAAAGGAAGAAAGGGGAGAAGAAGAAGGGAAGAAGAAGAGGAAGAATATCAAGGATCAAGCTTCAGGATCAAGAGTCTTCAAGAGGTAAGGGGTTTTCTATTCATCTTTCTCCTATTTGATTTGTATTGAATAGGGTTAGGGTTTGAATAGAAATAGAGATTTGAATGGTCAAATCGTGATTCTTAACTTGGTTCTTGATTCCAAGGACTAAGTTGGAATAGTTTAAGCCTGGAGAATGCTAGATGGTCATTTATGGCTCAAGAATAACCATAGAATCCATAGAAAATGGACTTTAAGAATAGTTAGAGTTACGTGATTTTGGAACTAGATTTATGCCCTAAGAGAATTCATAAGTTGTAAAAGAGTTACAACATGTTTAAGGGCATAGATTAATGTTAGAAATCACTTAGAATCCATGAGAAAAGGATTGGAAATTGGTTTTTTAACCAATTATGCAGAAAACGCATTCTGCAGAATTGTTGTACGCGGAGAGCGCCTAGGCGCCCACTATAGAGTGCCTAGGTGCCCACTATAGAGCACCTAGACGCCCAGAGCTCAGAGATCAGAGAAGAATGATCGTGCAGCAGGGCGATGAGCGCCTAGACGCTAAAGATATGGCGCCTAGACGCCTAGAGCATATTTCATCAGAATCTTTATTTTGATGTTTTTAAGTTCTTAGTTAGATGGAATCATTCATATATGTTTCCTAAAGTGTGTTAAGGCACAAATAGGGATATTTTCAAGTGGAAAATAGTTACCTATCAAGCATGAGAAAGCATAGGCCTTTAAGCATCCTAAAGGAAAGGTTTGCTTTAGGTAAGGACATTGCACCTTAAGCAACTTAGTGTTGCATTAGATATCACTTAAGATGTGATGAGATGGTGCAATGAAGACAAGTATACTAGTATGCATAATAGTATTCACTCTAGTAGAGAATGAGAAATGTATGAACCTTAGAAGATCCAAGAATAGTGGATTACCTTAGGAAGGTACCTAGAACCTTAAGCAACAAAGAGTTGCAAGTAAGAACCACTCTTGCATTAGATTCACTTGAGTGGAGACAAGATTGTGTATTAGTTCCAAGGAGGGAATGTTTAGGTACTAAGTCTCTAGTTAAGTGGGACTTTGTGCATTGCTAAATACACAATAAGATGAATTATGACTAAGAAAATGTCATAATCATAAGGTATAGTAGAAATGTGCAATAACTCATGTATTAGCAAATATGAGTTAGAAGTACAAGATAAAGGGAATTTACTTCCTTAGATACTAATGAAAGTATGGAAGCTAAGTTCTTGAGCATTCCATGAATTTGGAATAATTAAAGAGGTATCTGAAACATTAAGCACACAAGTGTAGTATAAGCTACTACTAGAAGTGTGAAGGAAGGGAAAACTAGATACAACCAGAATAAGTATGTTACACTTATCTAGATGTGTGACTTACTCGCCTTAGTTAAAGTTGAGTTAATTATGCAAAGTTTTAGATAAATACTCATTTATTTCCTTAAGCAAGGGTAGATGAGGCAGTAGTTAAGATAGACTCTTTCACTAGGATGAGTTGAGTCTATAGGAAAGTTAAGATGGTGTTTATGTAAGAGATAAACATAACACTAAGCTTTTCACATACTAGTTAGTTAATCTAGTATGTATGTGAAGAGAAAGAACCTTAGTGCAACCAAGATTAGTGGTTTGCCATAGGTAAGTATCTAATACCTCAGTAACATAGTGTTGCGTTAGAAATCACTTAAGAGATATGAGTGATGAGGTGGAGTTAGGTACAAGTATGAGAAATGGTCTAGTAATGTTTACTTGAGAATGTAATGTTATATAATGCGAGGTCATTTAGCTAAGAGGGTAAGAAATCAGAGAAGTTCCTAAGGGGACAAGTATTTCTAACCAAATGCTAAGGTTACATGTAGTATGAGGTTACAGATTCTCCTCATTACAAAGGATAAACATAAAAAGCCAAAGTTCCTAGTAGAATATGCTTAGATCGTAAAGGAACTAAGTATATAAGTACGTATGTAAGTCTACGAATTAGTCAAGTAGTATCGATCTTGGTGAGTATCCTTTGATGTTCATTTATGGAGGCAAAAGGAGATAGATGGATGTCTGAAGGACTTTTGAGAAGGACATTACCCTAATGTCTTAATAGTGCCAAGGCCAAAGGAGATAAGTGGGAAATCCAAAGACGTTCTTTGAGCAAGGATAAAGCCCGAATTTCTCAGCGTGCCAGGATATGTGTAATGCGAGGATGAGTTTTCCCTCTAATTATCACTGGATGATATACTGATTAGTTCCTAGCAAACTTCCTTGTTTTCAAAATAAACTTCTGCATGTATTTAAAAACAAAACCCTGCATTTGCATTTCATCCACATACTCTTAGGATTCCTTAGGCATATTCATATTACATATCATTCTCATTGCATTCACGGACAGTTGTATGGGCATTGTCCATCACTGTTGGTATTTACAGCTATATGGGCGTTGTATATATTAACAGTGTGTAGGCTATCGGTTGATATCACACTATAAGAAAGTGTGCAGATATAAAAAAAAGAGGAGGAAGCTCCTAAGTTAGAATTATAGCATCTGTTATATAATTGTTATATACAATGTTATAGTTAGATGGTATTGGAATTGCTTTTACTGAGAATGTTAATTCTCACCCCAGTTGTTATTCCATGTAAATCCAGATGCAGGCACAGATGCAGGTACAGAGGTACAGACCCTACTAAGGGTGAGAAGAGAAAGCATGAAGACTAGAGTAGTTTTTATTGCTTTAAGTAGACAGAACTTATGTAATCAGTTTATATTTGTTCTGTAAGTTTTATGTTATATGTATTACAATAAGCCCTCTTGTGGCTAAGTTTGTATATGAGTTTAAGTTTTTCCGCAATCTCTCAAGGCTTTCTATAATTACTCAGTTGTGATTATGGATATATGTTAGTAGATAATGTGTAGAAGAGACATTTCTAGTACTGTTATCTTTATATATCGTTGTGTAACTATGATATATCCAGATATCTGTATTAGGGTGTTACAGAATGCTCTCAAAAGATGTCTCAAGTTTTTCACAAAAACAAAGCAAGAAATAGATTCAAAGATTGATTCTCGTTTTGATGTGATACTAAGATGTTTCAGGTTCAAGAACAACCATCAATAATGCCCCAACAACTATATTTAAAGATCATTCATTAAAAGAGCCGTTGGAGGGTGGTTGAAGCCAAGCATTTAATGCATCTAATATAGTTGTTGGGCATGTCAGAACACTGGTAATCGATTACATAGAAGATTGAACATGTTCTTGGCTTTCTGGGCTTGTGGTAATCGATTCCATGACTTGTGTAATCGATTACACGCCCTCTGACTTTATGGTAATCAATTACAATATTGATGTAATCAATTACATAGCCCTTTGAACGTGTTCTTCGCTTTTTGGGCACATGGTAATCGATTACAGGCTTGTGTGTAATCGATTACACGTCTTATGACTTTCTGGTAATCAATTACATGGATAATGTAATTGATTACAAGGCTTCTGTTTAGCTTGTAATCGATTACTAAACATTGGTAATCGATTACACTATACTTTAAACTCATTTTTCAAGCCTGAAAGAGGATTCATGTCATTCCTAACTTTAGAAAACATAGATTTGAACAATATTGAACTTTGTTTGGCATGATCCAAGTTTAAAGACAACCTCTTTTTAGAAAGTGATCTTTGAAAAACATATTGATTAAAATCATATTTGAAAAGCCATTTGAGATATCTTGAGAGCATTTAACATTGATGTTCTAATGCCTATATCTAAACCTCTTGATTTCTTCCTTTGATCTTGGTTTTCTCTTTTGCTCTTGATCTTCATCTTTGTCTTTGTTATCATCAAAAACCAATTGACATGCTTTAAGATACATGCATTCACATTCTCTTCCTTTGTGATGATGACAAACTGAACATTTAAAGGAAGAGAAGCAATTGCATATATATATATATATATATATATATATATATATATGTATATCGAGATTTAAGTGCAACTCTCTCCCGTAATGTATGCACAATATAGGGTTAGTGATATATTCATGTAAAGGCGTTAAATCAAACTCCCCCACACTTATGCAAGTCACTAATCTCTCCCCTATTGGCATTATGAAAAACACATTAGCATTTCGTTGAAATTTAGGCAGCATTTCCACTGATTTTCATGATTTCCCAAAATTTCAAACAGCAGAAAAACAATGCAATCCAAGCAATCAGAGTATGAGCAGTCCATAACAAATGCATATTAGAATTAATAATCATATCAATAATCATATAGTAAACATCAAAAGAACCAACTAATTTTATATAAGTATTGTTTCAATGTCTTATACAGCCAAATATCAGAAAAATAAGGAAACTATCATGGCAAAGGTCCATGATCACTATCAGTGGCCTCACTGTCACTCTCCACATCAGCAGCAATGTCTCCAAGGTCCACATCATCGTCTCCAGTGTCAAGATCATCCTCGAAACCAAGGAACTTCTCATCATCAACAGGAACTCCAGCGGGAGTGCAGAGGGATCAACAAATGATAGAGGAGCAGCAGGAGGGGCAGAGGAGGTGGTAGGTGTAGCAGCATTTCTCGGTGCAGTGTATCTGGGGCCCTCTATAAGTGAACGAATAGAAGCAATCTCCTGATCGGAGTAGTCCATCCTCAGCTCAAGGTGATCCACCTTTTGCTCAATCCGGTCCATTCGGGTTTCCACGGTGGTTGCCAAACTTCGCATTTCCTGAAGTAAAAGATCCAATGTGACTGAAGCTGGTGGAGCTGAAGCAGGCTGCCGGTCCTCATTCTCATCATCATTCTCTGGTCCATGAGAGATATACCCGTAGCTCCCATGAGCCAGATAGTACCATCGCCCATCGACCTTGCTCAGCTGGAGCTTCTTCAGAATGTGCAATCCAATAGATTGTGGGCCCTTGGAGCTAGTATCCTTGGATTCCTCAGTCAAAGAGATGTGACAATGCTCTAGGATGGCAGTCACCAACATGGCATAGGGAAGAGCAAAGATCTTCTTCTTTTTCACATCCAGCATGTGCTAAATGATGTAATTAGCCCAGTTTATTGGTCTGCCAGTAGTCATGACCCACAGGACCACCACGTCATCTCGCAATACTTGGGAATAATTCTTGCCTCTGGGAATCAAACCTCGAACCACTAGATAATGGAGTACCCTGTTCTCCATTGTCAGACTAGTCGCCATAACTCTTTTGTTATTCCTTGGAAGCATGTAACCAGAGTGAATCAGAGACGTCAAAGCGCTCTTGTATTCAAACTTAG
Organism: Ormosia emarginata; assembly: GCA_029884605.1. NCBI lineage: Eukaryota > Viridiplantae > Streptophyta > Magnoliopsida > Fabales > Fabaceae > Ormosia > Ormosia emarginata. The sequence goes on along the minus strand of JAQQTP010000056.1, from coordinate 2,213,976 downwards.
CTCCCCAAGCATTTTCATTTCCATAGAAGCTTGTCCCAGCATAGGTTAGCTTGGTCAACCTACACCATTCTTCCCGAGAAATTTTAATCTGAGTTTTCCTCACTTCAGAGATCAGGCAATAGTCTTCATACCTCAAGTTGGCATAGAACACACGAACCAAATTTGGATATATGGCCTTCTGAATGCTGAAGAACCCAAGCAAGCCCAGCCTCTCAATCAATTAAAAACTCTCCAGGGGTTCACTTGTGCAGAAGGATTGTGTGAGGTACCTTGGTGAGATTAGCTTCCTCAGTTGGAAGTTCTTCCGGAAAAGCTCAGCCTTCTTGGTGGTTGAGAAGTGCTTGGTCAGGTCCAACCCGGAGATATTGCGTGGAGGAGCACTGGAGGATTCTCCAATGGTGGCCCCTGGTCTTGCACATTTGGCATGGTGGCTTGGTTCAGCCATTGATGATTGGAGGTGTATGGGTGAGTGTTTGAAGGTGTGTGGGTGATGTTTGGAGGTGTGTGGCTCGTGGGGGATGAAAGGGAGAAGAACAAAGGTAATGGGTGAGAGTTTGGGTGGAGAATAGGTTGGGTTTTGATAGGATTTGATGGTCAAGGGTTATGTTAGGAGAGGGATTTCGAGTGAGAGGGAGGTGAAATGGAAGAATTTGGTGGAGTATAGAGTGAGAATGGGAACCTTTGGAGGAGAGGGCTTTGTGGGAGAAGAGGAGAGGAAATGAGAAGTTTCAGAATGAGTGACCTTTCACGCGTCAGAAAACCTTTTAAAACCCCTGTGTAATCGATTACATGGTTTGTGTAATCGATTACATGGTTTGTGTAATCGATTACTAGCCTTCTGTTTACACCTGTAATCGATTACAATATCAACGTAATCGATTACCATGCTTCTGGGAACCTTGTAATCGATTACGTTATTTGTGTAATCGATTACTTGAGTTCTGAGTTCATTGTAATCGATTACCAGTGTGGTGTAATCGATTACTTTCTTGACAGAACCTTTGTAATCGATTACAAAGGTCTTGTAATCGATTACCAGGATACTAAAACTCAGATTTTGCATTTCAAACAGTTAAGGATTAATTTTAAACCAATCAAATAAGTTCCAAAGCATCTGAAATCAATTTCAAACATCATGTAGGCATATAATCCAAACAGATTGTGATCCAAAGCACATAATCATACAAGATTGCTACTTTTACCAAGAATTACCCCATTTGGATGGATTTTTGAGAGGTTTAGAGTTTCTTGGAAATCTTTGACATGAGGAACCACCTTATGCTTGCAGTAGCCACGTTTGAGATTCCAAAGTTCATTCTTGGCCTTCAAGCACACCTATAACACACTTCAATTTTTGGCTTTTGGTCCCCAAATTGTCTTGGGTTGTGTTAGAGTTAGGCAAGGTGCCTTTAGGGATCCAAACTATTTTAGTTCCAATCTTGTTATTGATTTTCTTCCTCACATTACAAGTTGATGCACTATGTCCTTTCTTGCCACAATGAGAACACTTTATCAAAGGACTTGTTGATGAACTTGAGGGAACAAAGAAATTCTTGTAAAGTTTTTGTTGATTTTTGGGATTGTACCCTAAACCAGCCTTTTGAAACACACATTTTTATTTCCCAAGCAATATATTCAAATTATCTCTTCCAAAGGTAAATTTTGAAAGAGTATTTTTCAAGTCTTCAATTTCCTTTTCAAAAGATTTGCATGATGAGCAAGAAAAGGATGTAGATGCATTATCAAGTAAAGAACATGTCATGCATGAGGAATTTGCATCAATGAGTCCAAGAGTTTCGTTTTTAATTTTAAGTTCCTCAATTTCCTTGTTTAAAATAGAGATTTTGTTTTCAAAAGAGGAAATTATTTTCTTGGATGATGAAACAAGTTTTGCAAGTCTCATAGATTCATTATGTAATTCTTCAAATGCATCTTGTAATTCATCATAGGAAGGAGAAGAATTTGATTCAAAATTTGAGGATGTTACCTCCGTGTCATCTTCTGCTTCCTCTTCACTTCTAGCCATGAGGCATAGGTTGGCTTTCTCATTGTCTAAGCTATCAGATGAGTCCATGTCATTTTCATCCCAAGCTATATAAGCCCTTCTTCCATTTTTACCCTTTGACGACCTCCTTTCATATTTATCCACTTTCCTTTGATAGATTGGACACTCCATCTTCATGTGTCCCGGTTCTCCACATTCATAGCATTTAGGAGTGGATGAGGTTCCTTCCCCTTTGTGATAGGCATTCCTTTGGGGAAATGGAGGCCTTCTTTGAGCTTCATTCTTCTTGAAGAGTCTTCCAAATTTCTTTACTAGAAGATTGAGATTCTCCATATTTATCTCCAAGTCATCTCCATCATCTTCATCATCATCATCATTAATCATGGAGGAGGTGGTTTTAAGAGCAATCCCCTTCTTTTTGTTGTCAAGCTCTTCATTTTGTTTGAGTCTATTTAACTCCAATTCATATTCTTGGAGCTTGCCAAAAAGTGTGGCTAGGGTCATGGTTGAGAGATTTCTTGACTCTGCAATAGCCGTTACTTTAGGTTGCCAATGCCTGCTCAAACATCTCAACACTTTGTTAATAAGATCTTCATTAGGAAAAGTCTTTTCCAATGAAGCAAGATGATTTGTAATATGTGTGAATCATTTTTGCATTTCTTGAATGCTTTCACCTTGGTTCATACTCATGAGTGAGAGTATTTATCCTTAATCTTTTCACTTCACTAGTACCCTCATGAGTTACTTGTAAGGTGTCCCACATTTCTTAGGCAGATTTACAATTTGAGACTCTAAAGGACTCATCATACCCCAAAGTAGTGGTAATGATATTTTTGGCTCTCAAATTATATTGGACTTTCTTTTTATCATCATTTGTCCATTCACTTCTTAGTGTATTAATTCTCACACCATTTATAACTTGTGTGGGGACAAAAGGACCATTTTCAACAGCATCCCACATGTCTAAGTCAATAGCTTCAATAAAAATTTTCATTCTTTCTTTCCAATAAGCATACTAATCCCCATTGAAAAAGGGAGGTCTATAAAGAGAAGAACTTTCGGAAAAACCATTTGAAGAGGCCATCACTTTCTCTTGAAGCTGCTAAGCTCTTTACACAAGAGCCTATCTCTGATACCACTTGTTACCAAGTGGCCTCTAACTCAAGAAGGGGGTGAATTGAGTTTATAAAATATTTTCGCAATTCTTTCGCAAAGCACTAGTTAATCAAATTTTCGTTGAAGCTATTGTTTAATTGAAGTGAATAGATAAATGCGATCAAATGAATCACTTACAAATAAACAACCCAAGATAGAAAGTATTCAAGTAAAGCTAAATAACAAACTCAACTCAAGCATATATAATTAAAGCACAACGTAAAGAGATAGAGTTGAGAAGAATAAACACAAGGATTTATCCTGGTTCAGTCACCTCTTGTGACCTACGTCCAATCCTCAAGCAAACCACTCGAGATTTTTCACTAAACTTCAAGCTTGAACGGGTGCTTGAAAACCTTTACATAATAAAGCACTCACCACACCTTGGGATACCTCACCCTTTGTGCGTGAGCCTTAAAACCAGGATACCCCACCCTTTTCACTAGAGGGATACCTCACCCTCTTTGCAACCTTTGAAGGATACCTCACCCTTTACAATCTTTAAGAGATACCTCACTCTCTTTTCTCTAGAGGGATACCTCATCCCCTTTACAAAGAATCAAAGTGTTTACAAGATGAAACTCTCACAAGAGTAGATTATACAAATTGAAGCTCTTAGAATGCTCTCAAAAGATGTCTCAAGTTTTTCACAAAAACAGAACAAGAAATGGATTCAAAGATTGATTCTCGTTTTGATGTGATACTAAGATGTTTCAAGTTCAAGAACAACCATCAATGATGCCCCAACAACTGTATTTAAAGCCCATTCATTAAAAGAGCCGTTGGAAGGTGGTTGAAGTCAAGCATTTAATGCATCTAATATAGCCGTTGGGCATGTCAGAACACTGGTAATCGATTATAGGGTTTTGATAATCGATTACATGGAAGATAGAATATGTTCTTGGCTTTCTGGGCTTATGATAATCGATTACATGACTTGTGTAATCGATTACACGCCCTCTGACTTTATGGTAATCGATTACAATATTGATGTAATCGATTACATAGCCCTTTGAACGTGTTCTTCGCTTTCTGAGCACATGGTAATCAATTATAGGCTTGTGTGTAATCGATTACACGTCCTCTGACTTTCTGGTAATCGATTACATGGATGATGTAATCGATTACAAGGCTTCTGTTTAGCTTGTAATCGATTACTAAACACTGGTAATCGATTACACTATACTTTAAACTCATTTTTCAAGCCTGAAAGAGGATTCATGTCATTCCTACCTTTAGAAAACATGGATTTGAACAATATTGAACTTTCTTTGGCATGATCCAAGTTTAAAGACAACCTCTTTTTAGAAAGTGATCTTTGATAAACATATTGATTAAAATCATATTTGAAAAATCATTTGAGATATCTTGAGAGCATTTAACATTGATGTTCTAATGCCTATATCTAAACCTCTTGATTTCTTCCTTTGATCTTGGTTTTCTCTTTTGCTCTTGATCTTCATCTTTGTCTTTGTTATCATCAAAAACCAATTGACATGCTTCAAGACATATGCATTCACAGCTTCATGCCTTTACCTCATACTTATAGGACCACATATATCTGAATGAATTAACTGCTATAGAAACTCAACTTTGGTTCCTTTCTTGAATGGTTTTCTAGTTGCTTTACCTACTAGGCAATGCTCACATAGAGGCATTTCTATTATGGCTAAGGACCCAATTGTCTTTCTTTTTCCAACCTATTCATTCTTTCAAGACCCACATGTCCTAACTTAGCATGCCTTGCATCCATATCTGAACTTAAATTTGAGGTAGTAGATAAAGCAAAGCAACCATGATTATTATAAACATAATTGGTATTACAAATTGTGTCCAACACAATAAAATCATCTAATAAATAGCCAGAACCATATTGTCTTGTCCCATGGACAATGTCTACAAAATTGTCATAGAAATTTACACTAAAAACAAGTCTAAGAAGAGAAACAATTGAAAATAAGTTCTGCCGAATTTCTAGAACATATAACACATCATATAGAAGTAGGGTTCATCCACCACGCAAATCTAGTCTACATACACTAATCTCCTTCACCTCAATGCTTGCATTGTTTCCTATATAAAGCCATATGCTCCAGGAAGACAGCCAACGATACTTAACAAATGATCATTTGTCTCTAGCTATGTGGTATGTGACCCATGAATCGACAGTCCACAAAGAATTTGCATAAGCCAATAATGTAGTGCTAGAAACATAAACAAAATGAGGATGCTTAACACGTGGTGCTACATGATTTTGTTTTAGGTAATCCCACGTAAAATGACCCAACTTATGACAAGCATAACACTCCATCTTGGTCATATAATGCTTTTTGTCATGATGCTTTCCTTTCTTCTTAAACTTAGGCTTAGTCTTCTCAAAAGACTTGCCATATCCTTTCTTGTGCCAAGGCTTCTCATTTCATGGCTTCTTACCCTTGCCCATCTTCTTAGGCCTCGAAGTCCCATCAAATTAGCTGTAAAAGCTTGCTTGGATGTCTTAGCAGCCTCACGACCCTCAAGAACAAGATGGTGCTTAATGTCATGAAAAGTTTTAATGCATTCATTGTGGGTCATATTATCCTTCATGTATTCCCAACTGGCAGGATGGGATCTAATGACAACTTGCACTTGTTGTTCTTTTGAGAGGTTATGACTAATTAATTTCAGCTCCCTGATCATGTTCGACATCTCGCTTAAATGCTGCCTCATCAAAATATTAGGGTGTAATCTATAAATATCAAACTTGATAGTTAACCTCCTAAGTTTGGTTGCAGAAGTACCCCTAAACTTGCAACCCACATAGTTTAAGCTGTGGGATAAGTCTCATACTTGCACATGAGATCATTAGCCATACTGCTCAATAACATTATAGGAGCAATACTAATCTTTTTTCTTCCAGGCTTGAAAAGTCTCATGATCTCTCCTGTGCTGCAACGTGCTTCCATTCTTTGGCTCAATCGTAATATGGTTCAGAGTCTCCAAAACATCTTGCTCCTCAAGGATGTACTAAACCTTACGATGACAAATATTTTAATTGTCCACATTCAACTTATCATCGTTGTTAAGTTCAACAATGATGTTCTTAGAAGCCTATCTCAAACTTACCTGCGTACATAGGTATAGCACATATCAATACATACACAATATCCATGTTGCTACACATTGCAATCAGACTAACAATGGTATATAATTAGGTTCATGGTCAAAAGTCTACAATTGTCTTACTTTCATCACATGTCACCTAACTATACCATTATTTTTCTAATTCAATTATGCGCACAACATTAATTTCATTATAGTTCTTAAATGAGCCCTTTGTCTAACAATTTAAGAACTCCCATTGGAACAAATATATATCACATACAACATGTACAATCATATATTTCTCATTCAACCATATGAACATGAATCAATTCTAAGAACAAATAATTCTTTCATAATGTGAGAAAAAATTGATTTTATAACACTAAGTATTCAACATAGTTGTTTAACCTAGACAAGAGGTTGGCCCGGTCAGAAGGCCGGGTCAACGAGTTAGCAGTCTGACTGTGAGTTAAATGGTTTAACTGGAAAACACAGACAAAGAAGATTTTTTTAAATATATATATATATATATATATATATATATATATATATATATATATATATATATATATATGAAAAAGTAATTTATATAAAATACTACATAAAAAATACATTATATAAAAAGTACAAATGATGTAAGCAAACTAACAGTGATACATTATTCAGCTCTAATAATTTATATAAAATACTACATAAAAATACATTATTCAGCTCTAATTTTCTAACTTTGAATTGGTTAAATAATAATATAAATTAAAAAAAGAGAACATTACTTAAGTACATGTGGTCTAATGGTAAAATACATTTCATCCCAAGAGTCTTCTAGGTACCATGTTTAAATACTACAATTTGTCTTTTAAGTATCATTTAACCCAGTCGGATGGGTCGCTGGGTCACCTAGGTTGATGGGGTTTGCTCGGGTCAATGTGCAAAACCGTTTTAACTAAAGACCAGACCAACCCAAAGCTCAAGTCATGGGTTTTTCAGTCGGATTGGCTGGGTCGGTCCAGTCCATACAACTATGGTATATAAACATGTCATAATGAAAAAAAAATTATAACAAATTCAAAAAACATGTCGACACCCTCAACACGTCAACAATTTTCAATATGTCAATGACTTTTTAATATGTCAAAATTTTTCAATATGTTGATGACTTCAAACATGTTGACAACTTTGAGTATCTCAACAACATTGAACATCTTCACAACCTTCACCATGTTGACTGCCTTCAACCTTTCGACAGCATTTAGTACTTCGACAGTCTTTAGTACATTGACAACTGTCACGTCGACAACTTTCTTGTCGACAACTCTATCATGGGTGTCAAACAGCTCAAGGAACAAGGATCTCCAAGAGCCATAAAATGTCTGAAACGGATAAGGGACGCACCCTCACGCATCATTCAAAGCTTTCTACCAGAACCTATAATTTCCAGCAACTTCGATGACCAAACAACCTTCCAACAACCATATATCTCTTGTTTCTTAACAAAATCACGCATATGATACCTTGTTGAAAAGCTTACGAAAAGATCTTTCCAGCCATATATGACTCATAAATTGATATGATCTTTGGAGAGAGTGATAAGCCTCAATAAACAGGTTGTTCACCACAATTTCTTCAAAGATTAAGCTTCAAAGATCTTTGTAATGGTTTGTCCATTTTTCAACAAATTTTAGCCACATGTTATCCATCATATAAACATCATTGCATGTGAAAATATAGCATATAAAGATCCTTACGATTTTCTACCATTAAAGGTCCAAGAATATTTTAAAAAGAAGATAAACATGCAAAATAGAGAAGAGAGCACATCTAACCTTGAAGAGCCAACTAGGCTCTGATACCAATGTCAAGAAAAATTAGAGACTTGAATTTGGAGGTATATGCACAGTGGAATGTAATCATACCTTAGTCAAATCCAATCTTAAATGCTCTCCAGTGATGTGCTCTACACCACATACTAGTCTTTCTAGTTTTACACAAGATTACCAATAGAATATTGTGTGTTTTCCACAATCAACACACTCAAATCCAGAAGGCTGTGCTCTTACTCTCTAAAAATGAGAAAAATGATCTCTTGTTTCTCTATCTTGTGGGGAATCTTTCACTTGAATATATAGAAAAATAATTGCCTCCTCCTCTCCTATGCAAAGGGTGTTATCCCATCTGTGAGTTATAGTAACCACTTTCACTAGACCCTCAATTCAAAAATATTTGACCAATTATTTAATTGATTAACCAATCGAGACTAATTATTTAATTGATTAACCAATCGAGTCGGATCATGTGCATCCTATTTTCCAATAACCTTAAGTCGGCCTAGTCTTAACCTAGTCTTGACCCAACTAATCACAGAACATGATTGAGTCTGCTCGGGTCTAAGGTTGAGTCCAAGTCAAACCTAACCCATGAACACCAATAGGATTGAGTGTTTGACATATATAGCATTCAAAATTTCTTACCAATCTTTTTGCTTGTCCTTTATTCTTAAATAATCGTTTGCATGTACCTCTCATAACCAAAAGCTTACTAAGTGTGTCTTGATTTGCTACAGATACACTTTCCCCTTTATGGGCTTTAACAAGAACCAAGGGTTTGGTTTGATAAGCAGGCCAAGACTCAACATGGCTTTGGGCTCAAATCATTCATGTGTGTCTCATCTCTCTTTATCAAAATCACTCCTCAGTCAACAACATTGATTTTAGTTTATGTTGATGACATCCTAGTCACTAGGAGTTCCAAGGCAACAATTGCATATGTCATCACTAGCTTACATGCTCTACCATTGCTCTAAAAGATTTAGACCAACTCAATTACTTCCTAGGAATTGAGGCAAAAGGATCTCCTAATGGGGGAATACAGCTATCTCACGGAAAGTACATCACTGAACAACTCAAGAAGGAAAATATGCAAAATGCAAGTCCTATATGCATACACCTGTTGCTGCAGGGTTGAAACCGTCTACCTAGGTAGATGACTATGTATAAGATCCTACGCTCTATCATTACATAGTAAGGGCCGGGACTGTAGCATGTCACTATCACTAGACTAGAAATGGCTTATTATGTTGACAAAGTATGCCAGTTTATGCATATCACCCATTGGAGACACATTAGAAGGCAATGAAGAGAATCCTGAGTCGGACACTATATATCCTACGAATTACATCTCAGGAAATCAAATTAGTTAGACTTAATGGCCTTTTGTGACTTAGGCACCTCAATGATAGGCGCTCAACCTCAGGCACTTGTGTATTCCTTGCTCCAAATCTTATAACCTGAACTTCAAAGAAGCATCATGTAGTATCCGGATCAAGTACTGAAGCGAAGTCTGCAACTTGGCTGTTATAGTTGCAGAACTAACCTAGCTCAATTCATTACTTAGTGAGCTACAAGTTCCCTCCACTAGAAGTTTAATTATATATTATGATAACTTATTTGCTGTCATGCTAGCAGCAAACCCAATTCCCCCATGTTTGGACGAAGCGTTATGAACTAAACTTGTATTTTGTTAGAGACAAAGTCATACAGAAGCAAGTGAATGTTCAATATATTCCTTCTAAGGAACAAATTGCTGACCTAGTGTCTAAAGCAGTGTCCAGTTAACAATTTCATACATTGAGATACAAACGTAGAGTTCAAGATTATCACACTCTGAGTTTACAATGGGCTATAAAGGAATGGGTTTGTTGAAAGTTAGTTATGCACGTGTATTATCGTACATTAGTCAGTTCCAAGTCAGTTGTAAATAAGTTTGTATCAACTATATATAACACAGCTATGTATATAAAGCAACTGTGCGTCACATAATCATCAAGGAATTCATTTCATATTGTTTCTTTCTTGCAACAACTTTCCATCATTTTCACTACTTTTCTCTCGTGCTAAGATACCTTTCAGATAATTTATAGAATGTCTTAATTTCAAACTTCTGTGCTATCATTATATTAAAAAAAAAAACATTACTTCAAAGATATTCCATGAAATAAACACACTCTTAATTATTTTCATATAAATAAAATCAAACATGGAAGGTAATAATTGAAGAATGGTATGATATCGGTTATTAAAAACAGTGCTCAGTATGGCAAAGATTAAAAGTTAGTGGGTTTGTAAGTTGCAACCCTAGTGTGAATCACATTTGCAACCTGCAGGTAGGGCAACTTGGCAGCACAAGTCCAAAAGAGCCATCATCATGTTCATCATCATCGCTAGTGGCCACAGCATATACACCATTCTATTTTCAGAATTCAATGGCACCTCTCATCCCTACAGCTAGCGTGCACGTAAAGGGAACTATAGAAAAAGGTCCTTTTTCCTCTCTTTTTTTTTTTCTTGCCTAAGATTAGAAAAAGGACAATATCTGTTTGTTAGGCATAATTCTTCAATTTCATGAGAATGGAAAAAATCTTATAAGTTGTTTAATCATATTGTGAAGTTTGTTACTGACAGAATAAGGCTACATAAGAAGTTTGCAGTTGCACAGCCCTTCTATATTCCTCGGAATTGAAGGTTAATTAGTAGGATTTATCATTTTTCTTTCTCTAACGTAATCTTATACGTCACATAGAAAAAATAAGTTTTTTTTTTTTATAAAAACAACGGGGCCACAAGAAAAAATAAGTTAATCCAAACTGTTTTGTGATGATTTATGTAGTTATTAATACAATATCGAGAAAATTTATATTTTTTTAATAATTAATTTTATTTAAAATTTTATTTTTGTTCTATAACTATTTTCTTTCATTTTCATTCTAATTTTATTTCAAATTCATCAAATTTGTTCCAGCCATTAATTTTGATATAAATATTAACAAAACTTGATAGGACATCTTATATATATATTGGTTTAATTAGCAGGTAACTAGTAGGATCAAATTACATTGAGACAAAGATTTTGAATTATTCTTGCATGTGGTCAAAACTTCGCTAGAACCTGTAGTATTGCTGTAATCCTAGAATGATATTATGAGGTTGTTAACTTTCACAATCAATACAAGATACTACATAGTACATACATTAATTATTGTCAAAGAAGATTATAGATGGTAACTTCTAAATCACAATAAAATAAAAGATATAAGATTTGGTGTAAGTTTTTTTTACTTATACTAGGTATAAGTAGATCCCCTTCCATATATATATATATATAGTGAGAGAAATTTTTATTGTGAAAGAGAGAGGGAGAAGTAAATTTTAATTATACAACCATACAAAGATAATTAAGATTAAAAGTTATTTAAAGGTCATGTGACCACTTAAAAATTCACATGTATTTATGTTTTAATCTTTATATATATATATATATATATATATATATATATAAATTTTTATTGTAAAGAGAGAAAAAAGTAAATTTTATATATACAAAGGAGATCAAGATTAAAAGTTACTTAAATGTTATGTGACCAGTTAAAAATTTTACATGTATTTATGTTTTAATCTTTATATATATATAAAGGAGGATGATTCTACACAAGAAGTTTTTTTAATAAGTTACATTTTCAATCATTAGATCTACTTTCATCTAATGATTGAATTATTTTAAATGTAAAGTAACCATTTAGATGAAAGTTTCTAACAACTTGAGTGTAAGTCAAAAAGATTCTTATATATATATATATATATATATATATATATATATATATATATATATATATATATATATATATATAGACATATCTAAAAAGATGAGTTTTTATTGTGAGAATTGTAAATTTTGACTATACAATCATATATGGATGGTCAATATTAAAAGTTACTTAAAAGTCACATGTATTTATCTTATAATCTTGACCATTCATATAAAATCTAACAGTCAATATTTACTACTCTCACATCTTACAATAAACATTCATCTTATCAAATATGTTATATATATATATATATATATATATATATATATATATATATATATATATATATATGGTCAATATATTAAAAGTCAAAAAGTCACGTGTATTTATCTTATAATCTTGACTATTCATATAAAATCTAACATTCAATATTCACTACTCTCATATCTTACAATAAACATTCATCTTATGAAATACCTTATATATATATATATATATATATATATATATATATATATATGAGTCCATATCCTTGATTAAACCACGCTACAATGGGCATATTATGAATGCTTTTTTTCTTCTTAAAATCCCAACAATGAGTATGCGGTTTGCACATATGTGCTTTGATAATGCCATTAATTAATCAGTGTAATCTCTGCAAGAATGAAACAAAATTACACACATACAATTAACACCATGAAATAAGCTTTACCAGAATCACACTTAGCTCATGATGAATGTTAGATGAACTTCTAATTATTATTTTCCATTAAATTTTTAAATAAATATTATCACTGAATCACGTCTCGGTGATGGGTGTTGGTGAACTTTTCTTTTTTCTTTTTTTTTTCCCACTAATTAAGTGAGTGTTTGGTGTTTGAAAAATTGGTAAAATGAGAAGTCACTTTTCATTTCAGAAAATGTAAATGACATCACGTTCTTTTGCATCAGCTCTGGCCTCTGAGCTACAGGTTATAGGCAGAATAGTGTAAAAGCATTTAAAACTGATCCTTCTTCTGAAGATCTTCCTGCCTTCATCATTTTTATTTTTTCAATAAATCCCCAAATTCATCCCTTACCATATAGGTACTGTTTAATTAATATATGAGAATGGTAAAATCTTACGTAATGTTGAAATAATTATGAATGTGGATCATATTATAATCATTTTTAGAAATTAATATGTTTGTTGTCAAAAAACTAATATGTTTAATGTTTTGTGTATTTGTGATTTTTTAAGAACTTTTCACATCATGAAAAACTAATGTGTCCAATGTATATTCTCATATACAAATTTTGATATTTTCTTTTAATATAACCAATGCCAGAAGTTTGGGCTACCAATCATTCATCTACGTCTACAATGACGACCATAATTGGAAAGTACCAAAATTTTGAGCCGAAAAAATATTTAATTATTGAGTTTGAACTGCAACACAATATGACAAAAGGAATCATAATTTGTTCAATTATAAATCATAAGAAACAAATATTGTACATGACAAATTAGATATTTTCTAACTTATCTAAACAAAACCGAGATTAAAGCAAAGTAGAATAGAAGATAGAGCCAATGAGAAAAAAATGAGGTGGTCAAAGTTCTTGTGCTTAATTAATGAAGGATCAAGACAGCGGCATTCAAAGGTCATGTCAGCCAGTTGCATACAGATTTAAGAAAACCCATCAAACTCATCCTCGCTTGAATTTGTTGCTATTAATTAAATACGAACACCTCTTTTCTATGTTTTGTTAATAAGTGTGAATTACATAATAAAGAATTATTTAATTTTCTAATAAGAAACAAAATTCAGTCTCATATTTTTAGATCAATTACAAAAGAATTTTGTTATATCAGTTCTTTTTAATAATTATTTTAATATTAAATAAAAAAATATTAAATAAAAAAATAAATATATTTAATATTTTAAAAATATAAAAATATTTAATATTTTTTATTTAATAATTAAGATGATTAAATAAGAAAATTTAAAATTTTTCATTACAAAACACTTATTTGAATTATTTGTTCAATTTTTTTTCACAAAAATACTACTTTAATATGAATTTAGAATTATTTTATTGAAATTCCTACCAAACTTCAACTAGGCGTAACCAATTGACACCTTTACAAAATCTTTTTCTTCCTCTACAGTTTTTATTATATCAACATTCTTTGGATACAACATAAACCAAAATTAGTAGCCATACAAAATAGGGTCAAAATAGTATTTTGAATGAAAAATTGGTTTCTAGCTGAAGTGGCCATATTAATTGTTTATGACACTCATAAGTCATAACTCCCCTATTCTAGCTCTCTCCTTCTTGCTCTCTCTCCTATTTAATCCTTCCTGGAGGGCATACACGCCTAATTTCCTATCACTCGCATAGACAACTAGCGAGACATTTTCTTTTCTCGTACACTGCTTCTTTGCTCATCTTCCGTTCTTCATTTTCATTAAGGTCACCAAGTCATGGAGCAAAGACAGATCTTTGTTCATGTGGTGATTTTCTTGTTGATGGTTCGACTTAGAGCAGGTTATGGCACTGTTAAAGCAGAAGAAGGAGGAGAGGCAGCAGATAGGATTTTGGAACTCCCAGGCCAGCCCAAGGTGTCGTTTCAGCAGTTCTCTGGCTATGTTACTGTCAATCAGGTTGCTGGTCGAGCACTCTTTTACTGGCTCACTGAAGCTGCCCAAAACCCTCTCACCAAACCCCTGGTCATTTGGCTCAATGGAGGTTAGAAGTTAGAACCAAACTCCCCCACCCCCCACTCTCTGTCTCTCTCTCTCACAGACACAGACACTCATTCACTCTCAAACACCAAATTTACTTTAGCATTTTGATGGTGTGTTAAGTAAGAGCAATTGGCATGCAAATTCAATATTCATGGCTTCTTAAAGTGGTCAATAATTTACTCTTGAAAGCTTGAGTAGTATATACATACCGTGAAGTCACTGTTATATCGCCTATTGATTGGTGGTGTGATTTTTCCTCATTTGGGCATTTTAAGCCTTCAGCTCTTAGTATCCCTCCCCAAAGCTAACCAACGGTGCAAAATACAACTACTACTTGCTGCCGACATACTAGTCAACAAAATGTGCAAATATCTTTTTGACCCTTATCAATAACGCTCTGCATATTCCTCTTAATGATACATTTTTTATTTTATTACTTTAGATACCACTTAATTTCATTTGAATTGTATCAATGAAAACATTTATTCTTTTACATGTTACTTACTTTTTATCACCTTTTGGATGTTACTCTTTTGGCCTCTTTGATAACCCTAATGTGTCATAACATTTAATTGATGCAAGAAGAATGAAAAATTGAATTACCTGCAGAAATGCATTGAATTTTTGTACTGTAAAAAAAACAAAAGTAAGTGTACGTAGAGCCCACATGAGTGGATTGGCAATGGATAGCTTGGAATAATGACCTAACTAACAATGAATGGTACAAACCCATAACCCATTCATGACAACATTACTCGTAACAGGGTTTCGGCAGAAACCATCATACAAAGCAACACTCACACACAAACAAGGCCACAATCTACGTTATAGAGCGTATTTGAATTTAATTATTTTATGTTTAAAATAATTTATAATTAAAATGCTTTTTTAGAGAATTTTTAAAAAATAAATAATTATTTTTTATAAAATAATCTTTCTCAAATATATACAATCTCTTTTTCTTTCTCTTTCTTCCCTATCGCACACATACACACGGATGGGCACTTAATGCTTGAAAGCAACTAAAAACTAGCCACATTAATGATTAATCAGCGTCAGAGCTATTATTTAAGGCTCTGTAAGCCAATAGTCAGCTGGTATTGATGCACCATCAATGCAAGCCTATATTTAGCAGTATAGCTAGACCCTTCACTTGCTAAAATGCATACTTAACTAAGCATTTAATTGACTTTAATTAGACTTATTTAAAATCTTTTTTGAATAGAAAATTAACTTATTACAGAAAAGAGTTTAACTTGTATAACTTATAATAAAAACATAATTATCTTATATTCAATTTATTTTTCTCACTATGTTTTACTTTTAAATACATTTTTTCAAATAGTGTGTGATTTTGTGGTTATTTAGGTCCGGGTTGTTCATCAGTGGCATATGGAGCATCCGAAGAAATTGGCCCATTTAGAATAAATAAAACAGCTTCAGGACTATACATTAACCAGTTTTCATGGAACACAGTGGCCAACCTCTTATTCTTGGAAACTCCTGCGGGTGTCGGCTTCTCCTACACCAACCGCTCCTCCGACCTCCTCGACACCGGCGACCGCCGCACTGGTAGGGCCCCACCTCCCTCCCATCCATTTTAATTGCCACCACTCTCCCATCCATATTAATTGTCACCACCATTCACGGTTCATTTATCTTTCAAAGTAGGAAACACAGTAGTGATTTTTTTGGTAGGCCATAGCAAATGATAAGATGAGCTTGATATGATTGGCGAAAAATTAAATGAGCAGCTGGATGGACTAGGTTCACCAAATTAATTACTACTTCTAACATTATTATAATTAGTTGATATATGTGTCTCAAACATAATTGCCAATTGATAATGATAGACCATTTGTTTGGTGGTCCACGTTCATCACATAATAATTTATGTATTGACCATCCACGTACCAATTAAAACTAGCCACATTGTACTTCTAGGCTGTAGCATGCTCCAGTACCAAAAAAATTTCTCATCGTCATAATGGAAAGTTCCAAAACGTGATTCAGATGAAAATAACGCCAAATTTCAATTTTGCATTCATCCATCTGTCTTGATCAGCTAGATGTCCGTGTCTCAATTTAAAAAAAAAAAACAAAAGAAGTTTTTCCCTCCTTAGGCCAATGATATTTACCATGTCATTTTCTTTACTTTTCTTAAACATCTCTATATAAATTTAATTACAATATGCTTGAAACCATTTCTTCTCGCATAGGTGCATATGTAATTACTTCTCTAATGACTGATGATTCGTACTTGCATGTTTATGTGTTCACTGTTCAGCCAAAGACTCTCTGGAATTCGTAATCCAATGGCTAGAACGATTCCCACGTTATAAGAATCGGGAACTTCATATCACTGGAGAGAGCTATGCAGGCCATTATGTCCCTCAATTAGCAAAAGAAATCATGATCTATAACACAAAAACCAAGCAACCCATCAATCTCAAAGGAATAATGGTAAATACTCAACTTTCTTTTGGCATTTAGCATAAAGGGTATGATAATGCAAAATAATATCGATGGTCAAGTTTACTTAATATTAAATGCAGGTTGGCAATGCAGTCACAGACAACTATTATGATAACTTGGGCACAGTGACTTACTGGTGGAGCCATGCTATGATCTCCGACCAGACTTACCGGCAACTCATCAGCACGTGTGATTTTCACCGGCAAAAGGAATCCGATGAGTGTGAGTCTCTATATAGCTACGCCATGGATCAAGAATTCGGCAACATTGATCAGTACAACATCTATGCACCTCCATGCAACAACTCAGATGGCAGCTCTGCCACCCGCCGCAACATGCGGTTACCTCACCAACCCCATCCGGTAATTAATAAACGTTTTAATATAGAGTTTAATTTTGATCTGCTACTGTGATAACTTTTTTATTATATTATCATCAATTATGCGTTCTTACATTCTTATATATATATATATGTGTGTGTGTGTGTGTGTGTGTGTATGTGAAAAATAATCATGCAAATGCTATTTATTCTCAGGCTTTTAGGCAATTGTCTGGTTATGATCCATGTACGGAAAAGTATGCTGAGATTTACTTCAATAGGCCAGATGTTCAGAAAGCACTCCATGCTAACGCAACCGGCATTTCTTACAGGTGGACTGCTTGCAGGTGAGCTTGTGCTATAAACTATGAATGGGGTGAATCCCAAATTTTAATTTCAAATTAACTTACTAGAGTGATCACATACAAAGGATTGGTTGATAATTACGTTGTTTTCTTATTTGATGCAGTGAGGTTTTGAATCGAAACTGGAATGATACAGATGTATCTATTCTTCCAATTTATACAGAGTTGATAGCTCATGGAATAAGAATTTGGGTGTTCAGGTTGGTTTTAAAATGCATATAGCTTTTTTTTTTCCTTAATTCCAACTTTGAAGAAATGATTAAAAAAAAATTGGCTAGCTAGTCAGATGTTATTTTAGTTAAGTACTCTGGTTAATGGCGAGAAATTATTACATAAATTTAAAGTATTCAAGTTGAGTGTACTATATATTAATTATATTAATAATTAATAAATAATTACTATAAGTCAATTAATGATTAGTTATTATAATTTATCATAATTAATGTTTATTTGGCCTAATATATCTAACCTAATTTGATTGTTATAAATTTATACAAGAATTTTTAGATTAATGGCTTATGCCTATTAATTATGTCTGACACTTGTGAAAATACAGTGGGGACGTAGACTCAGTGGTGCCGGTTACGGCAACTAGATATGCCCTTGGACAGCTTAAGTTGGCAACTAAAATACCTTGGTACCCTTGGTATGTCAAAAGTCAGGTGAGCTCAATTGAAAATTGTTCTTCCACTCCCATATGCATTCCCATGTACCCATTGAATTTTATAGTTTTACTGCTATTAGCTATCTAGGGTTAACAAAAGAGCTACACTGAGTTTCCAATGGGACATTTTGGCTCATAATTAAGAAATTTAATTGGAATGGTGAGCTTAATTATGATGACAAAATTTAGGTCTATTTTTTATATATTTATTATATTTATTTTATCAATTAAATAATGACATATGTATATTTTTATTCTCTCTTCTATGTATTAATGTTCTTTCACTTATTCTCTTTTTTATAAAAATATATACATATTATAATTTGATTAGTAAAATAAATGTAATAATATAAGAAAATAGACTTAAATTTTGTCTTAATTATGATATAGGAATAGCCAAATAGACTATATCCTATATTATATTATGTTATCGATTGTCCCCAAACTCGATTTAGATAGGACTCTTGCTAAAACGAGGATTTGAGGCATGTTGTGTTTGAAACCCATTGAATTCCTTAACACTGATTGTTCTTGAATCCTAGGGTTGTTAAACATTTCTGGTCTATCTTGATTCAAAATTAATATTCTCCTGCCAAAAGTTGAGCTTGCTCAAACTGTAAGATAATTTTTTTTTGGTGCTCTCAAAGTAAGGAATTTATGTTGTTTTATACAATTAAATCTGTATCATATCAATTTTGTGGGTTATTATTGTCTTTCACTTTAACTATTTTTTTTAATATTATTGCTGATATAACATATATCTAATGACACAAAATAAGAAATTTCTTTGGTTCTGAGAAGACCTAAGAATCTCTTATAAACTGCAAAGGTATTACCTTTAATTGTAGTTTTAAAATTTTCTTTTCAAAATTAATCATACAGCTGCCTCTGCTTAATTTATTTCACCCTTGGTGAGAGTAGAACTACTGTTTCGCCCAAAAGAAAGTTGCAGTTACGTTGTTGCTATAGTAAATAAGTTCTGAAATGCAAACAAATTAGAATTTTGGAATGTGGTAATTTGAAAGTGTATTCAACCAGTGTATTTAATAGACACTGACGCTTCATGTGGATATAAGGGAAACATTTATCTAAATGGGAAGCTCAACTCATATCTCAAATTAAAATGAGAAATGAGTGTGTTTGGGATAGACACTGAATGTGTTTGGAATGTCAAAAAATGAAAAAAATTGATAAATAATTTGATTTGTAAATCAAATTTAATTAAATTTTGTATTTAGAATGTTAAAAAATAAGAAATGTTTTGATTTTTAAAATTTCATAGATTTCATTCTTTTACTTTAAAAATTTCATCAAATTTGATATAATTTGTTAAGATTTGATTTGAAATAAATAGATTATTTTATCTTTAATAATTACCTCTAATTATCTCTTTTAAGAGTTAAAATGTAAAATAATAAAATCAAATCAATTATCATTTTAATAAATTTCAAACACAAAATTTGATTTTTAAATCAATTCAATTTTTTTATGTTTCAAACACAAAATTTGATTTTTAAATTAAATCAAATTATTTTTTATTTTTATTCATTTCAAACACAACATAAGTATAAAATTATTTCATTTGGATTTTACAAGTTGAAGGAATGTTTGATTTGTGTGAAGGTTGGAGGCTGGACAGAGGTGTATGAGGGGCTAACATTCGCCACCGTGAGAGGAGCAGGCCATGAAGTCCCACTATTCAAGCCCAGAGCAGCCCTTCAGTTATTCAAATCATTTCTTGCAGGAAAGCCTCTCCCTAAGTCCTAAAAAAGGAAATGAAGAAGAGGTTAAGAAAAAGGAAAACGAGGGAAAGAAAAAAGAAAAAGAGAGAAACAAGTGGAAAAGCCCATAGATGCTAATTTCTATTCCATTGCTATTATTCTGAACAAAGATCTTAAGCCTTTTTTCGTTGTCAACAAATTAACAAGAGGGGTTGGTGCAAAGAGCATGAGTCGATTCTAAATTGTGAGCATGTTTTTTATCTGATCTTTACGTTTGTCACTCGGCAAAATGAGCAAAAATTAGAAAGGAAAACAGATGTGCGTCTATGTAAAATAGATTAAATAGCCGCTAAATGGGTTCTGGGTTGACGTTTGACAAACAATCACGATTGGAATAGTTATTGCTACTGTTATTTTTATTTTACACTAAAACACAGGTCGATTTGGAATAATCTAATGCATACATTATTAAGAGATTAGGTTAAGGTAAAATGTGTATTCTCTAAGATAACACACATCTTTTTCTCTATTTTTTTTTTTTTTGGGTATTAAAAATTTTAGGGTTCAAAGTGGTTGTCTCATCACTTATTAAGGCATACCCTCAAGCTTAACAAGCGTTTATAGAGTGTTAGTATAAAGATAATACTTTTCGATTTAAGACAATTTCATGAGTATATTGTAAAACTTAATATGAATGAAATTCGTAACTATACTTTTATTACTTTTACATTGTTTTCTTTCAATTCTTGTTCTTTATCTTTCTGCATTTTACATTGCCTGTTGAGTTTACTTTGTTACACTTTACTATCCTGTTCTTTACATTTGATGCTAGTTCTTTCAATTGTTTTCTTTACTTTAAAGCAATCTTTAAACTTTTAAAGCAAGTTCTTTTCTTTACACTTTCATTGCTCCACTTATTTTTTGTATTTTTTTCTAGGTCAATTACAGCATTGCAATACTTATATTTTCGATTCACATATCTCTATAAAATACTTGAAATCATTCTTGGTTTTCTTGAATAAAAATCAGTCTAAGTACTAGAGAATCCCTAAAGGAAGTTATTCCATTCCCTGAATCAAGATCTGAAATCGAATTTGTCATTTGACAAAAGTTTACCATAAACAAATTGGCACGACCATAAACAAATTGGCACATCGGGTGAGACCTACACTACTAAAAAAATCCGATTTAAAGACGGGATTTAGAGACGAAAAAAATTATGTCTCTAATAGAGATGAAAACAATTATGGATTTGATGGATTAAAGAGGGAAAATAAAATTTAAAACTTAGAGAGAGAATTTAGAGACGAAATTGATCCGTCTCAGAATTTTTCATCTTTAATTTTGTCTCTATTTGGTCAATTTAAAGTCAAATATAGTTAGAGACAGAATTTAGAGACGAAATTTACCTGTTGGTGTGGTGTGGATAGTGATTAAAATTAAGGACAAATCCAGTTGCTAGGTTCCATAAAAAATATAAAAACCTTGCAACTAGTTGTAGTTAACAAGGGTCGATCCATAGAGAACTAATTCAATTAATATTATAAATTGATTCCTAATTTAAACTCTAAAGGTTAACGTATAGTAAAAAGGGGGTTTTGGGGTTTTGATGAGTATTGAATCAAATCAACAATAATAATAATAACACAAACTAGAAATGACAGATTAAATGAATTGCTTAAGAGATGGAATTGACTACTAGATTTATATGATATTGCTAACCTACATATCCTTTTTATTCTAACATGATCAATTATATTTCTATTCAATTGTGAGATTAAATCTCTATTTTCCTTAGGTTTTGGCCAATTTAGCAACCGCTCTTACAACTAACTAACAATTGCATTAAGATTTAGAAAACCAATTACACTAAGATCTAATCACACACTGAGATTAAATTGCTTAGATCATATATTCCTCTAGATTTATCACCACAACCGCACACATAATTCTTCTAGAATTACTACTTTAGAAACTGGCAAGGATACAAAAACCTTTATACTAACATCATACAATCCTCTAGATTTATCACCGCAATCGCGCACATAATAATTCTAGATCTACCACTTTAAAGTTAGCAAAAGTATAAAGATCCTTTTATCACAATAATGATCAGAAATATATAAATAGAAACACAACTGTATTCAAATAAAAGAATATGCAAGATTCACAAAATCAATACTAGAGTTTTATCCTCTCTTAACCAAATGAAAACTTAGCCACACATGATAAATTCAAAAGCAACAGAAAAACATAAGAAAGACATTGTATGAAATAAAGTTGCAGAGAAAACTAAAAATCAAACTAGTTTCCAAGGATAGAGGATGATTGATCTCCAATTGCTCGAACACAAGACTCCAATCTTTGATTAGATCTCCTTCCTTCTTGTTCTTCTTCTTCTCTTTAGCTTCCAAAACTCAAATTACAAACTAAATATGAAAGGAAATGATAAACTACCTAAGAAACCAAAAGAAAAACCTAAAACTAACCTAAAAACTATCTGAAAACTAAAAAAAAAAACTTTGTCCCCTACCTTATGCACTTGAATTTATAGAGAATTTGATGTCTAGCAGGAGACACAGTCGTGTCTCCTTTAGACACGGTCGTGTCTCATAAGTCAGAAGCTTTCCGAGAGTTAGACACGGTCGTGTGAAGCCAAAAGGGGGAGACACGACCGTGTGTCCATGAGACACGGTCGTGTCTCATGTCACAATAGCGTGTTCAACAAATTCTGACAGGATTCCGTGCACGTTTTGACTAACTTCAGTGTGTGTTGCAAGTTTTGGGAGAAACACATCTGTGTGTCTATAAGACACAGTCCTGTCTCATGATATCATCAGCGTATTGGAGAAGCTTGGGGGACACGGCCGTGTGAGTGGGAGACATGGCCGTGTCTCTTGTAAAATGGCTTTTTTGCACGTTTTTGGGAAGACACAGCCGTGTGAATGGTAGACATGATCTTGTCTCAAGTCAGAAGCTTCATCCAAGATAAACATGGCTAAGTTTAAGTCCTTAAACGCTCTTGAATTGACACGGAATCCTACCAAAGCCAGAATGGACCTCTTTTGACTTGAAAACTCGATATATTCGCTTGCTTTCATCCAAATGTGTTAAATCTCCCAATTCTGTAGAAACAAAGATAATGATAAGGATCCAACTAAAACTCACTCTTAATTATAGGCAATTAACTAATAAAAAGTTATCAAAATCAACTCTGATCACACCCCCACACTTGAGCTTTTGCTTGTCCTCTAGCAAAGAATAAGAATCAACAACAAGATCAAACTCAACATCCAGAGATATGAATCAAGGGGAATTCCAGAATTTTAAAAATTTAAGATCAACAATCAAATCCAATTAATCAAGATCATCTAACAATTTGAAACAATAAGATTCTTTAGCCTAACTTGCAACTTTTTACTGCAACAAACATATGAGATCTTTCATCTTTCCATTGCTCAAGTATTTAAGGACAAAGAGTCACTCAAATTTGTCATGAAAAATGCAAAATCATAGGTTTGCCTATCAATCTCATCTCCACTTTCAAGTTCACATACATAGCAAGAATCAAAAGGGTTTCATCTGGTTGTAATAGGGTCAAGGGTAACAATCAAAGGCAAGAAAAAGGTAAATAAGGGTAAAGAACTATCAATACAGAGTAGAATCGGGCTGAAATCATGATGCACAAGGATTTAAACAATTCTCATATTCAACCCAATCTTTTCATTATTCTTCACCAATAATTCTTTCCCTCTTTATATATATATATATATATATATATATATATATATATATATATATATATATATATATAAATACCTTGAAGATAAAACAATTTTTCAAGACTTTTTGATCAACAAATAAGATGCTCCAAAGAATTCAACCTGATTATTCAGTTAGGTATTCAAAGAAATCAAATTCAGGCTCAAATGGGGCAACTAAGGGGTTATTTTATCACTACAACTCTGAAAGTCAAGAAAGAATAAAACCTAATTGTCTTAATCATATTCAAGTATGTATGTGAATTATTAAAGTTTCAACAAGATATCAAAGCAAGTTCTAGCGCGCATCAGTCAAGAGAAAATTTACTCCAAAAGGAAAATAGGACTTATTTATGAAAAATTTAATCGTTAAGGCTCAAAACTCACTTTCTGGTTAAATTGATAAAGAAAACTGAAACAAGTAGACATGGCTAATTTCCAACAAAGATGTTGAATTTCACTTTTCTTAATTGAACAAGATTGCTTCACACAAAATAATCTCATGATCAATAGATTCCCCTTTCAAACATATCTCTATCAATTCAAAATAAATCAAGCTTAATTACCAGCACTACTCAAGTGTTTTGAATTTTTTTTTATCAAATATAACACCACTCCCCCACACTTAATATAAACATTGTCCTCAAAGCGTGAGAGAAATAAATAAAAGGGCTAAAGAAAAGAGCAATACAACCTGATGATGAGTGAAACAGTGGCAGGTAGAAAAGAAGCGTAACAGTCCACGTCACAACAGACCCTGAAAAATCCCAAACATATGCGTAATATTTAAAACAAAATAATAGAAATAACAAAAATAACTAAGAAGAAGAAAAAAAAACATGGGTCGTTTAGAGTCAGATTCCCAAGACTGTAACATTTATGTTCATCCTTGAAGAAATCCCACAAACAAGAAGTTCATGATGCACAGTTCTCAAGAATGCGTTTCAATAGTCAACAAGATTATTGACTCCTTACTCAACCCATTCATAAAGAAGTATAATTTAACTTCTCAGCTTGCGGAAACCATCCCTAAGGACTTGACTTGATAACTCAGAAAAGCATTACAACACAAAATGGAGAAATAGGGCAAATCTGGTTGGGTTGCCTCCCAATAAGCGTTTGTTTAACATCATTAGCTTGACATTGGGACACTTCTTAGTAATCTTTATAATGTGGATGGGGAAGGATCATCTCTTCCACTTCTTTATTGTCCGGAAGCTCATGGTAAGGCTTGAGACGATGTCCATTGTACCTTGAATATTTTTCCAGATACCTCACTCATTATTTCTAATGCACCAAAAGGAAAAACATTAGTCTCCACAAATGGTCCAATTCATTTAGAACGTAGCTTACCTGGAAACAATTTTAGTCTGGATTGGTATAGTAGCACTTTTTGTCCTTTGTTAAAGTTCTTCCAGGAAATCATGTGGTCATGGAATGCCTTAGTTTTTGTCTTATAAATGAGGGCATTTTCAAAGGCCTCATTTCGCAGTTCTTCTAACTCCTGTAGTTGGAGCTTCCTCTGTTTCCCAGCACCTTTCAAGTCTAAATCGACTTGCTTAATGACCCAATAAGATTGATGTTGCAGTTCAATGGGCAAATGACAAGGCTTTCCAAATGGCAACCAAAATGGGGACATACCAATTAGGGTCTTATATGCAATCCTATAAGCCCATAATGCATCATTAATTCTTAAACTCCAATCTTTATGCATTAGATTAACAGTCTTTTCAAGGATTGACTTGATTTCACAGTTGGATACTTCAGTTTGTCCATTTGTCTGGGGATGATAGGGAGTGAAAATTATGTGCATCACTCCATATTTCTTCAAAAGAGCATCAAACGAGCTGTTGCAAAAATGTGTCCCTTGATCACTGATTATGACTTTCGGAGTTCCAAATCTAAAGAACATATGTGACTTTACAAAATCCACAACAGTTTTGGAGTCATCAGATCTGGTGGCTTTTGCTTCCACCTATTTAGACACATAATCAATAGATAATAAAATATATGAAAAACCAAAAGAAGGGAGAAATGGTCCCATGAAGTCAATGCCCCACACATCAAATACTTCCACAAAGATGATCGGGGTTTAAGGCATTTGATTCTGAGGGCCTATATTACCTGTTCTTTGACAGCAGTCACAAGACTTACAGAAGTTGTAAGTATCCTTGAAAATTGTTGGCCAATAGAAACCACTGTCAAGACCTTGTTGGTTGTCCTTTTTATTCCAAAATGTCCTCCATAAGCATAGGTGTGACAAAAGGAGAGAATGGAGTTAGTCTCTGAGTCTAGAATGCACCTCCTAGTTACTTGATCTGCATAATATTTCTAGAGGTAAGGATCATCCCATATGTAATATTTACAATCACTCCCCAGTTTATCTCTTTGAGCTTTGTTCCAGCCTTCCGGAAAGTCTTTGGTGACTAAGTAATTTACAATATCACCATACCAAGGGATTATAGCCTTGATGGCCATCAGATGCTCATTCGGAAAACTTTCTATGATTGGTATTTCTTCCTCCTCAATCACCAACCTACTCAAATGGTCTGCTACTAAGTTTTCTCTGCCCTTTTTGTCTTTTATTTCCAAGTCAAATTCCTGGAGCAGTAGAATCCATTGAAGCAATCTAGGCTTTGCTTCTTTTTTTGTGATAAGATACTTAAAGGCTGCATGATATGAAAAAATAATTACTTTAGAACCAATAAGATATTATCTAAATTTTTCTAAAGTAAACATCACAGCTAGAAGTTCTTTTTCAGTTGTAGAGTAATTAAGTTGATCATCATTTAGAGTCCTTGATGCATAATAGATAGCATAAGACACTCTATCAACTCGCTATCCTAGGACAACCCCTATCGCGAAGTCACTGGCATCACACATCAGCTTAAATGGTAGTTCTCAATTTGAAGGCCTTATGACAGGCACAACAGTCATCAATTCCTTAAGCTTAGTGAAAGCTCTCATACATTTCTCATCAAAGTTGAATGGAACATCCTTTTGAAGTAGTTTGCAAAGGGGTAATGATATTTTGGAGAAATCCTTGATGAATCTCTGATAGAAACCTGCATGACCAATGAAAGAACGAATTTTCCGCATACTAGTGGGTGGGGGTAAAGAATGCCTGAGTTCTACCTTAGCTTTATCTACCTCAATTCCCCTAATAGAAATTACAGGACCCGACACTATACCTTTCTCTACCATGAAATGACATTTTTCTCAATTCAGCACAAGGTTAGTGTCAATGCATCTTTTTAATACCAATGTTAGGTGTTCTAAACAGTTCTCAAAACCATTTCCAAAAACACTGAAATCATCCATAAAGACCTTTATAATGCTTTCAATATAATCATAAAATATGCTCATCATGCATCTCTGAAAGGTCCCTGGTGCATTGCAAAGTCCAAAAGGCATTCGCCTATATGCAAAGGTACCAAATGGACAAGTGAAAGTGGTTTTGTCCTGATCTTCTGCAGCAATGACAATCTAATTATAACCTGAAAATCCATCCAAAAAACAGTAGTGAGAATGGCCAGCTAATCTTTCTAACATTTGATCAATAAAAGGTAAATGAAAGTGGTCTTTTCTAGTGGCAACATTCAGTTTTCTGTAATCAATGCAACCACGCCACCCTGTTTGTAACATAATGGGGATAAGCTCATTTTCAACATTCCTTACCACAGTAATTCCAGATTTCTTTGGTACTACTTGAACTAGGCTTACCCACTTACTGTCAGAAATAGGGTAAATCACCCCCACACTTAAGAGTTTCAGTATCTCCTTTTTCACAACCTCTATCATAGGAGGATTCAACCTTATTTGGGGGTCTCTCACAAGTTTAGCACCCTCCTCCATTAAGATTATGTGCATGCAAATGGAGGAACTAATACCCTTGATGTTAGTTATCGACCAACCAATGGTTATTTTGTGCTCTTGCAAAACAGCCACCAATTTCTCTTCCTGTTCTTGGGTGAGTGACTTTGCAATTATCATTGGAAGTGTGTCATTCTCTCCTAAGAATATGTATTTAAGATGATCAGGTAATGCCTTTAGTTCTAATTCGGGTGCCTGCACAACAGAAGGTTGAGGTACATTAATAGTAATTGATAATTCAACAAAAGAAACCTCATGTTCTTCTGAAGTGGAAGAGAGCTCTTGCAAAGCAGCTACGACATCATCAATGTCTTCATCCCATAGCTTTCCTTCATCATCTTTCTTTTCTTCCTATACATCTAAGCTTTGAGTCAAAACTGTATCGAGAGCATTAAAATGGTCAGACTCAAAAGCTGCAAAAATTAAAGAATTAAAAGCATCAAAAGAGTCAATTAAACAAGCAAAGTGCACATCACTCGAGTGTCTCATGGCTTCAAAGATATTGAATCTGAACAGTTCCCCATTAAATTCCATTGTCAATATCCTGGAGTGGACATCAATTTTGGTCCGAGCAGTCTTCAAAAATGGTCTCCCTGACAAGATAGGAGCAGAGTTGGGGGATTTGTCCTCTTTTATGTCTAACACATAAAAGTCTGCCAAAAACACTAATTCATTCACTTGTGCTAAAACATCTTCAACAACACCTTTTGGGTATGCATTAGATCTATCAGCCAATTGAATTATAACACCAATTGGTTCCAAAGGGCCTAGATGTAAAGATGCATAAATGGAATAAGGCATGACATTTATAGATGCCCTTAAATCCAGCATTGCCCTCCCCAACCTTGTGTTACCTATAGTGCATGGCATGGTAAATGTGCTAGGATCCTTACATTTAGTTGGGAGTTTCTTTTTAATTACAACTGAAACATTCTCTCCCACTTGGACCCTTTCATTTCCTTTTAATTTCCTTTTGTTAGTGCATAATTCTTTCAAAAACTTTGCATATTTAGGTACTTGCTTAATGGTATCTAATAAAGGGATGTTAACTTCCACTTTTCTAAAAGTCTCTAGGATCTCTTTTTCTGCTTCTTCTTTCCTAGTCTTTACCAATCTACTAGGAAAAGGTACTTTAGTGACATATTTAGGAAGTGGTTCAGGAACACTTACCTTAGGGGCCTTAGAATATTGTCCATCCTCTTCTACCTCCTTAGGCTTTTGAGCTTTGTCTTCAGTGACTTGTCGAAAGGATGTGGGTTTGTCCAATGTCTTCCTACTTCGCAAGGTGACAACACTAGCATTTTCCCTCGGATTCACCTCTGGATGTGAGGAAAGTTTCCCAGAAAGTTGACTCTGAACCTTGTTGATCTCAGTGGCTAATTGCCCCAGCTGATTCTGTCATTTGCCTCATTAGCTCCTCTAGAGAAGGCTCGGGTTGCCTAGGAGCTTGAGCTTGATGTTACCTTTGAGGGAAAGGTGTTTGTCATTGTTGAAACCCTGGGGGTCCATAAGCTTGAGGTTGAGTTTGGGGCTGCTTTACATAGCTAAAGTTAGGATGATCCTTCCACCCTGAATTGTATCTATTGGAGTAAGGGTTGTAGTTCTTAGACGGTGCAGAAAATCCCCCCACTACCTTTGCTTCTTCATTTGTGTCCTCTTGAAGAGTGGGTGATACAGATTAAAGGATGCAACCTTAAGTGCAAGTTGTCTCAAGTAATAAATTTCTCGGGAGTCCGAGGTCGATCCATAGGGAATTGATGAAGAAAAATTCTTTGAGGTAAGGAAATGATTTGTCACAATAATAAAAAATAATAAACTTGTTCACAATTAAATTAAAGAACTTGTTTAGGTTAGGAGATCCACTTTTTGGTAATAAATTATGGGCAATATTAATTCTTTTTATAATTTAATTGAAATCCACGCACAATGGAAGTTCTAATTAGAGAATAAAACATTCAAAGTCCATTTAGAATTATATACGTGGTTATATTATAGTTCCTAGTGTGATGTGGATTGTGAATTAAATTAGATAGTAGAAACAATTGACAAGTCCTACCAAAATTACAAAAATCTTATAACCAGTTGTAGTTAATAAGGGTCGATCCATAGAGAACTAAATCACTTTAACACTATTAATTGAATCCTAATTTAAACTCTAAGTGACAATAAACAGTAAAAAGGATTTTGTTAATTCAAGCTAAAACAGAAATTGAAGATAAAACAACAGTAAAACAAGTATGATTTGAATTTCCAATTTGAGGATATTGGTTAAGAGATAGAATCCACCACTAGATTTATATGATTATGCTAGCCCACATATCCTTTATACTAACATGATCAATTATGTTTTTATGCAATTGTGAGATTAATCTTTGTTTTCCTTAAGTATTAATTAATTTAGCAACCGCTCAAATCAATCCTTCATCAATAGTTATTTGTAAAGCAACCACTCTTACTCCTACCTATTGATTGCATTAAGATTTAGAAAACCAATTACACTAAGATTCAATCACTCACCAGGATTAAATTACTTAGTTCATATGTTCCACTAGTTCTACCGCCGCAGCCGCGCATAGTAATCTTAGTTTTTACCACTTTCTAAATTGGCAAGAATATAAAAACTTTTATATTGAATTGAGATTAGAAACATATGAATAATAACACAATTGTATTGAAATAAAGGAATATGTAGAATTTACATAACCAAATTAGAGTTTCATTCTCCCTTAACCAATTAGGAGTTTAGCCGCACATGGCGAATTCAAAATCAGAATTAAAACGAAATAGAAACATAGTCAAGAATGAAAACACGAAAGAAAATTGAAGATCAAACTAGTTTTCAATGAGTAAGGTTAATCGATCTCCGATTGGTCGAACCCGAATCTCCAATCTTCGATCGAATCATCCTTTTTCTTGTTCCTTAAATCCTCTTCTTTTCTCTGATGGCTTCCAATCCAGAACCCCCTCATGAATCCTCGCTAATCCTATTTATACCTTTGGACCCCTAATTTTGCTTCAAAATACGAAGTTAAGTTTCTGATTCGCAGACACGGGCCGTGTCAATTGACACGGCCTACCCCGTGTCTGGCTCTGTCTTCACTGATTAAGCCATTTTGATACTCAGAGAACCACACGACACACCCCGTGTTGTATGACACGGGCGGTGTGGTCGAATTGGCTCAGAACTAACCCCATCTTAAGATATCAGAGAGACACATGGCCATCCCTGTGTCAGATGACACAGGCCGTGTGGCTAGTCAAAGCTCAAAAACTAGATTCCCTTGTTATATCAGAAATGTACATGGCCTACCCCGTGTCATATGACACGGGCCGTGTTGGACAAATTCATGGCTGGAAAATTCTTGTGGTACTAGAGGAATACACGGGTTATCCCGTGTCTTATGACACGGGTCGTGTTGTTGACTTTCTTCATCTTTAGCTGGGATCCTCAACAAACATTTTTCTTCCCTTGCTTCAAGGAGTGGTATTAATCTACATGAATCCTTGACTCTTCCTTCATATGGATAGAGAGCCTAGTTTAAGGCTAATGGACCTTAACACTCAAGGGTTTCCTGAAAAGCACAATTCAATCATGAGTGTTTATGAACATATTTAAGCAAAGTTTCACAATAAGGTTCCAATTAAGGTAAATGTCAGAAACTTATGCAAATGCTATCAATTGAGCGCATATGGAATCCAATTAGATCAAATGTAAGACATTCAAAACACTAAAATTATCAACAGATCAAACACCCTCACACTTAGCCTTTTACACTCCTGAGCAAAAACATAGAATCACGCACATGTTTTCCAATAGGTTCCAAGGAGTCTAAGTAATCAGGAATTTCCTTTCTTAGCAATCCAAACCATCTAGCAAAATCTATCAAATCTCAGGATTAAATCAGCATAATAAACCCTCACTGATATACTCTTTTTCGCTCAAGTGTTTTGGGTTTGTATTTACTCTCAACCAACTCATGAAGACATGCCCTATCATAGGCTTAACAAACCTCTACTTCTCTACCACTTAGGCCACATGCACACCAAGATCAAAAGGTCTTAGATTAGGTTGTAATGGGGTCAAGGTTAAGGTAGGATATATTAAGGATGAGAAGGGTTAGACCATAGGAAATAGAAGAGTAAGGGAAATGGAAAATTCAAACATACTTGCTATATCACCCCAATACTTTTCAATCTCAGATTTCATTTTGGTATTCTCACTCTTTTTCTTGCCTTTCTCCATTCAAAAAATAACTGTTCCCTTTTTCATTTCTTTCTTTCTTTCTTTTTTTTTTTTTGAATAAAAACACACCTTGCATCACATTATTAAACACCCTTACACTTATTCAAATCCAATTCCCAAACAATTACCAAGCTCTTCTACTCCCTAAAGTTAGGTATCAATGGTTTTTCATTTTTAGGCTTGTATTGAGCTATGATAGAAAGAAAGGAAATCATTCAGGCTCAAAGAGGGGTAAATAATGGATCAATTTGCAAGGATGACTATTTGGCCAGTAGCTATAAGAAAGAAATGCTTTTATCATGTCCAAACTGTGCAGTAGTTATTTGCAGCTTAAAAGAGAGTTAAATCAAGTTCTAAAGAACATATAACCATGAGTGGAATCACATAACCAAGAACTGAAATGACCTAAATTAGTCATTCACATTAAGGCTCAAAAACTCACTAGGTCACAATTTATCAATTTTGATTAACCCTTTCAATTTTTTCAAAAATTTCATTTGACCAATTTAGAAGTAAGAAAATCAGTTCCTTTAAACTTAAAGACCTATCAAGATAAATCGGAAACTCGCTCATGGTTCAAATCACTTTAAAGATCAATTTGGAAAAAAAAAACATGCATCATCAGTATTGAATCAATTGATATCAGTATCCCTCCACATTTGAATCAGACATTGTTTGCAATGGCAAAATAGCAAAACAGATATAAATGTACACAATAAAACCAAAGGGACAAAAGCAATGATATTAAGGAATCCAAGTCATCATTATTAATCAATAGTCAACAAGCAAGTCCAAAATGGAGTCAAAATATCCTATGAAAAGCAAAACCAAGTCCCAATACAACAATGTGATATATCAAGATGGGGGAGGTGGGTCAGAAAATCGCTGAAGCAAGGCATCCAATTTGCCATCAATGCTGTCCAATCGCTAAATAGAAGAGTCACCTAGCGCCTAGAGGCTCTGTAAACGATCATCAAAGCTCTGAAAGTGAGCAGTTTGATCCATCTCCAGGCAATCAAGACGGGCCAGAAGATCATCATAAGAAGCAGCTCAAGGCTGAGTGGAGGGGCCAGTAGTATCAGCATAAGGAGCAGCATACTCTGGATGTGGTAGCTCTGTATCATCCTCTTGGGGATCAGGTATCGGGGTTGGTCCAGGCAAGATCTCTCCATCAGCACCAAGTAAATGTAGTGCATCATTCCGATGGACACACAACTTCATACCACCAGAATAGAGCCATCGATAGCAGTGGAACCACGAACAGGATCCTCCTCCAGGAGGTCTAAATAATCATAATGCTCAGCAATAGCAGAAACAAAACCCCCAAGCATGATGCTACCAGCTAGAGTGGTCCCTGCATGCTTATATTGATTACACAGCCAATACCCTCCATTGACAGGTTCCCCATGGATCATGCAATACAAGAAAAATAACTCATGGCGACTAATGGTGCCCTGACTTTCCCTTCTACTATAGATGGTATTAGCCAACCATTTCTGAATGTATCTATGAGTAGGGGACCTGAGTTTGGAGGCCTTAGATTTCGAAGGGTCATATGTACCAGACCCAGCAACAGTCAGAGTGGTCCAAACATGATCTGGTTTAAACTCACAGGGGAGACAGTTGTGGCCAACAGGGAAACCAAAAATGGCACTGAATTGATGGATATCAAAAGTGCGAGGGGAGCCTAAAAGCTTAAAGGTGATCTCGCCTGGCCACTGGGCTTGGTCACTCAAGGGGTATAGTTTACAAGAAAAAGTGAAAATAACTTCCCTAGTCAGCTCAGCATAAGTGGATTTGTGCAATTTTGCAAATTCTACCCATCCTATTCTACCCAGCAGTGTAAAAACTTTATCATATAGCCCTATGGTTCTTAAGGTGTCCTCATCTAGGAACCTAGTGGCAATAACTTCCTTCCTATCAATGGGGTTAATGGTTACCTGGGGTGGAGATGGAGCCTGTGGTGGAGGGGAAGGTGGAACCTCCTTCCTTGCTTGCATCTTAGAGCGCTTGCGAGGAGGCATTATGAAGGAATGGAAGGGTAACGATGTATGGAGAAAATGGAGAGAGAAAAGGGAAAGTGGTATGCAAAGGAACTGGTAAAGAGTTGGGGAATGGTTGTAATGGAAGGGAGAATGAAGGGAGAGAATGAGGAAAGGAATGAAATTGAGAGGGATGGTGATTTGGGAAAAGCTGCGCAGGGGGGGAAAAGAGGAAGGGCTAAAATTGCCCAAATAGAACCCTAAGTGGGGTTTTAGGGGTTCCAATGCAAGGACATGGGCCTTGTCCTTTGACACGGCACATGCCCTTACATTAGAACCCCTAAAACCCTACTTGACACGGCACATGCCATGTCCTTTTCTGTGAAAGGGAAGTCCTAGACCCCACGAAAACACAGGTCGTGTCAATGGACACGTCCTACCCCGTGTAAGCCTCTGTGAAAGAGGTGGGGAAAGCTTCACGAAAACACGGGTCGTGTCAACTGACACGGCCAACCCCGTGTGCTTCTCTGTTATACACATGGCCTTCTGATTGACACCAACACAGGCTGTGTCATTTGACACGTCCTAGACCGTGTTAGGCTCTAAAGGGGTAAAAGCTGCCTATTAGGGGACACGAGACGTGTCATATGACACGACCTACCCCGTGTTTGGCTCTATGAGCCACTGGACCTGCAGAATGGTCCTCTGATATGGAGACACGGGCCGTGTTAAATGACACGGCCCACCCCATGTTGTCTTTAGTAACAACTGGGGGTTAAACAAACTAGAAAAATCACCCCAAAAACCCAAGAGATCACTACTTCACAAAGATATCAAGCATTCAAACACTTATATAGACCCCAATAATGCAGAAAATGAGTACTTATGCATTCAATCTGAAGTCCAACGTGGCAAAGCACAAATAATTATAAAGATGCAAGAATCAATAGGCAAAGAACACAGCAAGATGGGCCAAACTATGAAGCTAAACAATAATAACATGAAAATAATATAAAATACAAAGGGAAAAGAAAGCAAATCTGGTTGGGTTGCCTCCCAATAAGCACTTGGTTTAATGTCCGCAGCTCAACATTGTAACACTCTTCAGTGTTCAACATAACCAGGATGGAGAAGGGTCATTGCTTCGACTTCTGCATGCTCTGGAAGCTCATGATAAGGCTTGAAATGATGTCCATTGACCTTGAATGTCTTTCCAGATGCCTCGTTCATGATCTCTACTACACCAAAAGAAGAAATAGCTGTCACTACAAATGGTCCAATCCATTTAGAACGTAGCTTGCCTGGAAATAATTTAAGTCTGGACTGGTATAGCAACACTCTTTGGCCTTTGTTGAAACTCTTCTTGGAGATCAAATGATCATGGAATGCTTTGCTTTTGGCCTTGTAAGTGAGGGTACTCTCAAAGGCCCCATTCCTCAACTCTTCCAACTCTTGCAATTGGAGTTTCCTATGCTTTCCAGCACCTTCCAAATCCATGTTAACTTGCTTAACAACCCAGTAAGATCGATGTTCTAGATCCACTAGAAAGTGACAAGGCTTCCTATACAGTAATCGAAATGGTGACATACCAATCGGGGTCTTGTATGCAGTCCGATAGGCCCATAGTGTATCGTCAAGTCTAATACTCCAATCCTTGCCTGTTGGATTCACAGTCTTTTCGAGGATGGACTTGATTTCCCAATTAGACACTTCAACTTATCCATTCGTCTATGGATGGTAGGGAGTAGAAGTCTGGTGCACTACATCATATTTCTTCAAAAAGGCCTCAAATGTCCTGTTATAGAAATGAGTTCTTTGATCACTAATGATGACCCTTGGAGTTCCAAATTTGGAAAAGATGGTAGACTTCACAAAATCCACGACAGTTTTAGAATCATCAGCTTTGGTGGCCTTAGCTTCCACCCATTTAGACACATAATCAACAGCTAAAAGAATGTATGAGAAGCCAAATGAAGGAGGGAATAGTCCCATGAAGTTAATGCCCCAGACATTAAAGATTTTCACAAAGATTATTGGAGTTTGAGGCATTTGATTCCGCGGACCAATATTACCTGTCCTTTGATAGCAGTCGCATGACTTGCAGAAATTATAAGCATCCTTAAAAATTGTGGGCCAATAGAAACCACTGTCAAGCACTTTGTTGGCTGTCCTCTTCATTCCAAAATGTCCTCCACATACATAGGTATGACAGAAAGAGAGTATGGAGTGAGTTTCTGAATCTGGAATGCATCTCCGAATTACTTAATCCGCACAATGCTTCCAAAGGTAAGGATCATCCCAGATGTAGTACTTGCACTCAGTCTTCAGTTTATCTCGTTGTGCTTTGGTCAAGCCCTCCAAAAAATCCTTAGTAGCTAAATAGTTAGCAATATCAGTATACCAAGGTATTGTAAGCTCAATGGGCATTAATTGCTCATCCGAAAAACTCGCTTGGATAGGTATCTCCTCTTCTTCAGTCACCAACCGACTCAGATGGTCTGCTACTAAGTTTTTGCTCCCCTTTTTGTCTTTAATCTCCAAGTCAAACTCCTTGAGCAACAAAATTCATTGAAGCAATCTGGGTTTCGCATCCTTCTTTGCTAAAAGATACTTCAGGGCCCCATGATCAGATAATACAATCACTTTGGAACCAGTTAGATATGATTTGAATTTTTCCAAGGCAAAAACCATAGCTAGAAGTTCTTTCTCAGTTGTAGAGTAATTCAATTAAGCGTCATTTAGGGTCCTTAAGGCATAGTAAATGGCATATGGCACCCTATCAACTCGCTGTCCTAGGACAGCCCTAACTGCGAAGTCATTGGCATCATACATTATCTCAAATGGTAGCTCCCAATTAGATGGCCTAATGATAGGCGCTGTAGTCATCAACTCCTTGAGTTTGGTGAAAGCTTCCATACACCTTTCATCAAAGTGAAATAGGACGTCCTTCTGAAGCATTGTGCAAAGGGGTAAAGATATCTTGGAGAAATATTTGATGAATCTCCGATAAAACCCTGCATGACCAATAAATGAGCGAATTTCTCTCACACTAGTGGGTGGGGGCAAAGAGCACACAAGTTCTACCTTAGCTTTATCTACCTCGATTCCTCTAGCAGAGATTACATGACCTAGCATTATATCCTCTTCCACCATGAAGTGACATTTTTCCCAATTCAACACAAGGTTAGTGTCAATGCATCTTTTGAGGACCAATTGCAAATATTCCAAACAACTTTCAAAACCAGTCCCAAATATACTAAAATCATCCATGAAGACCTTAATAATATTCTCTATGTAATCAGAAAATATACTCATCATGCATCTCTGAAATGTTCCAGGTGCATTACATAGTCCAAAAGGCATCCGTCGATATGCAAAGGTGCCAAAAGGACAAGTAAAAATGGTCTTATTCTGGTCTTCTGGAGCAATGGCAATTTGATTATAGCCTGAAAATCCATCCAAAAAGCAATAGTGAGTGTAACCAGTTAATCTCTCTAACATTTGATCAATAAAGGGCAAAGAAAAGTGATTTTTTCTGGTAGCTGCATTTAATTTTCTGTAATCGATGCAAACAAGCCGCCCTGTTTATAGCCTAGTGGGAATAAGCTCGTTCTCAGCACTTTGTACCACAGTAATTCCTGATTTCTTTGATACTACCTGAACCGAGCTCACCCACTTACTGTCAGAGATGGGGTAGATCACCCCCACACTTAGGAGCTTCAGTATCTCCTTCTTCACGACTTCCATCATAGGAGGATTCAACCTCCTCTGGGGATCTCTCGCTAGTTTAACCCCATCCTCCATTAAGATTCTATGCATATAAATGGAGGGGCTAATCCCTTTGATATCGATGATAGTCCAACCAATGGCTGTCTTATGTGCCTTCAAAACAGCCACTAATTTCTCTTCTTGCTCTTGAGTGAGTGACTTAGCAATGATCACTAGAAGTGTGTCCTTCTCTCCCAAGAATATATATTTAAGATGAGCTGGCAATTCTTTGAGTTTCAACTCCGGTGCTTGCACAACAGAAGGTTTAGGTGCATCAGTAGTAACAGGTAGCTCAACATATGAAACATCATATCCTTCTGAAGTGGAAGAGAGCGCATGCATAGCTGCTACCACCTCTTGGACTTCTTCAATCCATGGCTTGTTTGCAT
Source organism: Ormosia emarginata (assembly GCA_029884605.1). NCBI lineage: Eukaryota > Viridiplantae > Streptophyta > Magnoliopsida > Fabales > Fabaceae > Ormosia > Ormosia emarginata. Next base: position 2,175,856 of record JAQQTP010000056.1, on the reverse strand, counting down.
CAACTTTCTTTTCTTCTTGTAGATCTAGGCTGTGAGTCAAAACAGTATCAAGAGTGTAACACCTCAACTTTTAGATAAATGACTATTTTATCCTAATTGTACTGTTTTATATTTTTCTGTATGTTATAAAATTAAGTTGACTGTTTCGTGTTCGTATATGAGTGTTTTGTGTGATTTACTCCGAGTCAAGAAAATAATAATTTTCGGGCCGGGAAAAATCTTATTTTAATTATTCGGAGCTAGGGGATCTTACTAAACCCAATTCCGAGTTATATGAATATTAATCTTTTAATTTTTAGGATTTAATTGTGTAATAAAATAATTTTATATTATTATAATATTATTTTATTTGACAGTACCTACTGTCTCAAAAACAGTAGAAATTTGTCCCAAAATGACCATGGACCCAGAAAAGTCTGTAGGACCCGCGTTTAGAGAAGCAATCAACGTTTCTGGCTAGACTAAATTTTAAGCTAATAGGAACAAGTCAAAGATGTAGGCTTGAAAGGTTTGGACCAATAGAAATCAAGTCCACAAAAGTGGTTAGACTTGTTAAGATCAAACTAGAAAGCTTAACCAAGTTAGCTTAAAACCTAACTAAGTTAACATAGGAAGCTTGTATTAGTAACTAAATGAAGTAACCTAGTTAGCTATCTATTTAAGTTCTAGTTAGAGAATGTTCTCAAAATATCAAGACAAACTTAGTTAACCTAAGTAACTATATAGTTAAGCTAGTAACTAAGCAAACTAACCAATTTCATCTAAGTGTAACTAGAAGACCAAATGGAGCACAAACTTGGTTTGCTTCTCCTTAGGGCCATTCGGCCAAAAGGCTTCAAGAAGCATCAAAAAGAGGTTAGTCACTTGCATGACTAGATTTTCTACACCAATGAGAGACAAGCTTGGAGGCAAAGCTTTGTATGTCATCCATTGATCAAATCTAAGGCCATTAGGTGCTAGGAGGAGTCAACAAAGGAGGCCACCTCCTTTAGTGAGTCCTACGGCCATGCATAGGAGGGAGGAGTGTCATTGGATCATTATTCATCTTCAACATTTACCTAAAGTAAGAAACTAAGAGAAAACTCCATAGCTTTCTTCTTTGAGGAGCCATTCGGCCAACACCCCTAAACCATACATCCAACTTTCTAAAATTTTATCTAACCTTATTTCTCAAACCCAAACAACATTCTAAGAACATCTCTAGTTGGAGGTTTCTTCAAAAAAATTCATCTTAAGCTTGGAAAATCGCTTTGGAGATTTTTCTTACAAGGTGAAACTTCTTGTTTCTTATTTCTAACATGATTTCTAAGGCTCTAAGCCATGATTGATCCATGGTTTATGTTTTTCTCCTATAGTTATAAATTTTTGTTTAAGATCTTTTAGGTTTTCTTGGAGGGTCACAAAATTCATAGGAAGGAGAATAGAAGGAGTTATCATCCTTTAAGGTAAGAGGGAGATTTAATCTCATCAACCTTGTGTGGTGATGAGAAAATGGATTGTATGTGTGTGACGAATCCCTAAGGATTCATTTATGTAGTTGTTTAAATGCTTTCCTATTTGTGTTTGATATTGTTTGTATGTATGTTTATAGCTTTAAAATATATTGCATGTGTATATAATTGCATGATTATTAATTAGGATATGAATAACATGTAGGGATTGCATGAGTGTTCCAAAGAACACAACCTGGAGCTCACAACTTCACCATGAAAGGAGAACCAAAATGTTCTCAACCATTTTCTAAAGGAAGGATTTAATGGAATTAGGTAAATTAATGAATTCCAAAATGATTTAGAAGATGAAAAATGATCCAAAGATCAAATGCCAAGATTTTGTTAAATTCGGCCAACATGCCTTTTTAATATGTAATCAATCCAAAATTTATTTCCTAAGTGTAGACTAGATATTTAACTTAAAAAGAATACATTTGCAATGGATTTTCAGGACTTAAAGAAGTAAACAAATTTTTTATTAGAAATATAGTATAGAAGAGAAATAAACAAAACTCTTGAAAAATACTTACCTTTGAGTTTTAAAGTATAATGATACTTTTCAAAGCGTATTTTGTAGTTATAAACTAAAAAAAGGGATTTTTGAAGGAAAACGTAGAAAACACATTTTAATAAATTTTCTAGACAAAATGCTGTCAAAATTTACTAAAAATGGACGAAAAAAGGAAAGAATTTCACAAAATATTTATAACGTAAGGAGGATATTCTACGTAGTTTAAAAGTATTAGAAATAACTTACGCAGTTTTAAAATAATAATTTTAAAGCTTTACAGTTAAGAAAATGATTTAAAAATCTTACGCGATTGAAAAAACGATTTAAAAATACTACGCGATTTTAAAAACAACAAAATATATTTACGCGATTTAAAAACGTTTGTAAAAGTGACGCGATTGTGAAAACGAGATAAAATTTCTACGCGATTAATTGGAACAGTGAGATTTACTGTCGGGCCAAAGTGGTGGACCCAGACATGTTGAGATATGGTACTGTCAAGTGGAGACGTACTATATACTGGAATTTTGAGATTGAGGGCATTTTTGTAACTATGTTAATATTTTGAGACTAATGGTAATTTTATAATTATAGTTCTTATTCATGCATCAAGAGTTGTGTCAATTTGGTTGATATTGGCGATTGATTGACGAGACGAATTACACCGTGTTGTCAGTGTGATAAGCATAGTGTGATTCATTTTGTGTGGACTTGGAGGCATTAGTGTGTGGAGTATTCCACATGTGGACAGTTGGTCACTCCTCTGGGTCGTGGTAACTGGCAACACACTAATGATCTCGACACACACTATACTTAATCGAGATCTTGGGAAGACTGTTTAGTACAATGCCTGTAGTGCACGACGTGTTTGGACTATGTACTACTACACAATGTTGGACTGTAGGCTATAGACACGACATTAGACAATATAATAGTTTGGTTGGGCAGCCTGAGGTACTGATAGTTCTTTTCGGATCATTCTCTCTGATGTCTGTGTCTAGCTCCATGGAGTAGGAACAAGTCATATACATTTGCATTTGTGGCATGCATCATAACATTATTATTTGTGATATTATATGATGTGTTAAAATTGTGTTATTATACTGTGGTATGCATTATTGAGTTAAATTGTGTTATTATTTATAATGTATTGGTATGCTTTATTGTTTTAAACTGTGATATTTGTTGTATTGTCGTTTTCTTATTTGTCATGCTGGTATTGATGTAGATTGTCTCACCTCTTTATTTGTATGTGTTTCTGTATTATTATTTTATTTCTGTAAAGAGTTTGAGGAAGAGGTAGAGGAACAACCTCTAGAGATTATGTACCCCGAGGATCAGCAGACGAGCGATCAGTTTGACGAGTGCGAGCCGTCCGATCATCCATACCACCTAGATTGATCTTGTGGTGATGGCGTGGCCTGGATTCCTAGGTTTTGTGAGACTGGAGTTTCACGGAGGTTCGGAGGCCTGGAGACTGCACGAGGATCGAGGATCGGTGATCTACTTAGGACATCTGACTGTGTCCCTGCGTGGAGAGTTTGATGCGGAGCCTGTTTTTACTACTACTTTATACTTACATTTAGAGATGCCTTTAGAGCTGAGACGTCACTGGGGAAGACTTTTTTGTACACCTAGTGAGATCAGTGTTGTATCAACAGCACAGACTCCTGTCCGTAGAGCTGCGAAACATCCTGGATTTCTATCACTCGAGGTTTCCTCTGAGAGTGATCCTTCAGAGGATTAGGAATCTTTGATGAGCACTTGGGTATGTCTATGCTTTGTATTATACTAACTCTTTACTGCTTTATTTAAATATTTTGTAGTTGTAAATTATTTGTATACCTTAAGATAAAATCATATGTATATTATGTGTGTGATAATAGTTTGTTTTATGTTCCGTGTTATTTTATTTAACAGTATTAAGTATAAAAAGGAAAAATTTTACAACTCATATTTATCTATGTATCAAATGTTTTATAACTTGGGTAAGGTTTTATTTATTTTATTTCATTGCATTCATAAATGTGACATCCCCACAAGGGTGTTACAAAGAGCATCAAAATGATTAGACTCAAAAGCTACAGAAATTAAAGAATCAAAAACATCAAAAGAATCCATCAAACAAGCAGATTGCACATCACTCGGGTATCTCATGGCCTCAAAAATATTGAATCTGATTAATTCTCCATCAAATTTCATAGTCAAGGTCCCTGAGTGCACATCAATCTTTATCCGCGCAGTCTTCAAGAAAGGTCTCCCCAACAAAATAGGAGCAGAGTTGGGGGATTTATCTTCCTCCATGTCCTGCACATAGAAGTCCGCCGGAAACACTAATTCATTCACCTGCACCAACACATCCTCAACAACACCCTTCGGGTATGCGTTAGATCTATCAGCCAATTGAATGATAACACCAGTTAGTTCTAAAGGACCAAGATATAAGGATGCATAGATAGAATAAAGCATGACATTTATAGATGCACCTAAATCTAACATTGCCCTTTCAAACCTTTTGTTACCTATTGTGCAGAGTATAGTGAATGTGTCAGGATCCTTACACTTGGTTGGGAGTTTCTTATTAAAAACAGCTGAAACATTCGCTCCTACTTGGACTCTTTCATTACCTTTTAACTTCCTTTTGTTAGTGCATAATTCTTTTAAGAACTTAGCATATCTAGGCACTTGCTTAATGGCATCTAACAAAGGGGTGTTAACTTCCACCTTCCTAAAAGTCTCTAGGATCTCTTTATTTGCCTCTTCTTTCTTATTTTTAACTAATCGACGGGGCCTTGTGACATATTTAGGGAGTGGTTTAGAAATACTTACCTTAGGGGCCTCAGAGTTGGGTCCCTTGTCTTCTACCTCCGTAGGCTTTTGAACTTTGTCTTCAGTGATTTGTGGAGGAGACGTGGGTTCGCCCAATGTCTTCCCACTTCGCAAGGTTACATCGCTAGCATTTTCCCTCGAATTCACCTCCGGCTGCGAGAAAAGTTTCCCAAAAAGATGACTTTGAACCTTGTTGATCTTGGTGGCTAACTGGCCCACCTGATTCTGCAAGTTACTTATGGTGGCTCTTATTTCTTGCTGAAACTGAATGTTATTGGTGACCATCTACCTCATTAACTCCTCCAATGAAGGTTCAGGTTGCCTATGAGCTGGGGCTTGTTATTGCCTCGGAGGGAACGGTGCTTACCTCTGTTGAAATCCTGGAGGTCCTTGAGTAGGAGGTTGACTCTGGGGTTGCTTGCCATAACTGAAGTTAGGATGATCTCTCCACCCCAGATTGTATGTGTTGGAGTAGGGGTTATAATTTTTAGAAGTGCCAGATTATCCCTCTACTGCCTTTGCTTCCTCATTTATGTCCTCATGTAAGGTGGGACACATATCAGTGGGGTGTCCAGGAGAGCAACAAATCCCATAAGCATTGACTGATGCTTTTCCACTATCCATTAGTTTCTGAACCATGGTGGTCAATTGAGCCATTTGTTGCTGCAAGCTAATTGTATCCACCTCTTTTACTGATCGCACTCCATTGTCAATCCTGGTAAAGAATTGTTAGGTGTTCACAGTCATTCTTGCAATCAAGTTTCTAGCTTCTTGAGGAGTCTTATCAACCAATACTCCTCCATTAGCAGCATCAATTATGTTGTGATCCATCACTAGCAAGCCCTCATAAAAGTACTGAATCAGTAGTTGCTCACTAATTTGATGTTGGGGGCAGCTAGCACATGACCTCTTAAACCTCTCCCAGTAATCATGGAGTGATTCCCCGTGCCTTTGTTGGATGTTGTAAATTTCTTTTCGAATGGTAGCAGCCTTAGAGGCAGGGAAGTATCGATCCAGGAAAGCTCAAGTTATATCTTGCCAAGAATTGATCGATCCAGGTGGCAAGTAGTACAACTATTCCTTTGCAGCATCCTTTAACGAGAATGGAAAAGCCCTAAGCTTGACTTGCTCTACTGCAACCCCTGCAGGCTTTATGCTGGAACAAACCACATGTATCTCCTTCAAATACTTGTTAGGATCCTCTCCAGCTAATCCATTGAAGGATGGTAGAAGGTGGATTAAACCAGACTTCAACTCAAAAGCCCCTTCAGTGTCTGGAATTTCTATGCAAAGAGGTTATTGGTCTAAGTCTGGAGCACCAAACGCCCTTAAGGTATTTTCTGCCATTACCACTTCTTGAGATGTTTCAGAAAATGCCTCAAAACTAGATAAATCTATATGGTGGGCAGCTTCGACGTCAGCAGGTGTGACTTGAAGAGGAAACTGTGAGCTGACTTGCTCAAAGTAATGCCTTAGATTCCTCAATTACTCGTTTATGTCACCACTGGACATGAACGCCTGCAAAACAATCGGAAATGAGGAAGAGAAAAATTAAAAACTGAAATAAAAACAGGTGAAAAATAGGCAACAAACTAATAGTGCAATTAAACAATTAGTTCCCCGGTAACGGCGCCAAAATTTGGTGTGGTGTGGATTGTGAATTAAAATTGATAGTAGAAACAGTTGCCAAGTCCTACCAAAATTATAAAAATCTTGCAACCAGTTGTAGTTAACAAGGGTCGATCCACAGAGAACTGACTCAATTTAACACTATTAATTGAATCATAATTTAAACTCTAAGTGATAATAAACAGTAAAAAGGGTTTTGTTAATTCAAGCTAAAACAGAAATTGAAGATAAAACAATAGCAGAACAAGTATGATTTGAATTTCCAATTTGAGGATATTGGTTAAGAGATAGAATCCACCACTAGATTTATATGATTATGCTAGCCGACATATCATTTATACCAACATGATCAATTATGTTTTTACGCAATTGTGAGATTAATCTTTGTTTTCCTTAAGTATTAATTAATTTAGCAACCGCTCAAATCAATCCCTAATCAATAGTTATTTGTAAAGCAACCACTCTTACTCCTACCTATTGATTGCATTAAGATTTAGAAAACCAATCACACTAATATTCAATCACTCACCGGGATTAAATTACTTAGTTCATATGTTCCACTAGTTCTACCACCGCAGTCGCGCATAGTAATCCTAATTTTTACCACTTTCTAAATTGGCAAGAATATAAAAACTTTTATATTGAATTGAGATTAGAAACAAATGAATAATAACACAATTGTATTGAAATAAAGAAATATGTAGAATTTACATAACCAAAACTAGAGTTTCATTCTCCCATAACCAATTAGGAGTTTAGCCGCACATGGCAAATTCAAAATCAGAATTAAAACGAAATAGAAACATAGTCAAAAATGAAAACAAGAAAGAAAATTGAATATCAAACTAGTTTTCAATGAGTAAGGTTGATTGATCTCCGATTAGTCGAACCCGAATCTCCAATCTTCGATTAAATCTTCCTTTTTCTTATTCCTTGAATCCTTTTCTTTTCTCTGATAGCTTCCCAATCCAGAACCCCCTCATGAGTCCTCGCTAATCTTATTTATACCTTTAGACCCCTAATTTTGCTTCAAAATACGAAGTTAAGTTTCTGATTCACTGACACGGGTTGTGTCAATTGATACGACCTACCTCGTGTCTGGCTCTGTCTTCATTGCTTCAGCCATTTTGATACTCAGAGAACCACACGAACCCCGTGTTGTATGACATGGGTTGTGTGGTCGAATTGGCTCAGAACTAACCCCATCTTAAGATATTATAGAGACAGGGCTCAAAAGGTAGATTCCCTTGTCATATCAGAAATGTACATGGCCTACCCTATGTCATATGACACGGGCCGTGTTGGACAAATTCATGGCTGGAAACTTCTTATGGTACCAGAGGAATGCACGGGTTACCCTTTGTCTTATGACACGGGCCATGTTGTTGACTTTCTTCATCTTTAGTTGGGATTTTCAACAAACATTCTTCTTCCCTTGCTTCAAGGAGTGGTATTGATCTGCATGAATCCTTGACTCTTCCTTCACATGGATAGCAAGCCTAGTTTAAGGCTAATGGACCTTAAAACTCAAGGGTTTCCTGAAAAGCACAATTCAATCATGAGTGTTTATGAATATATTTAAGCAAAGTTTCACAATAAGGTTCCAATTAAGGTAAAAGTCAGAAACTTATGCAAATGCTATCAATTGAGCGCATATGGAATCCAATTAGATCAAATGTAAGACATTCAAAACACTGAAATTATTAACAGATCAGCTCCTTTAATTATTTACCAACACCAACACTTGTAAATGTGTTCAAACATTCATTATGCCAAACAACTTGTCTACATTGAATCAAGAACTCCACTTTACAATGAGGAATTATTTACCAACACCAATACTTGTAAATGGGTTCAAGCATTCATTGTGTCAAATCACTTGTCTATAATGAATCAAGAACTCCACTTTACAATGAGAGTTTCTAAATTGATTAGAAATAAAATACAACACGTATAATGATCACTTGATAATATATCATTTAAGCACAAGAAAGAAATTAATCTAACCTTATTTGATTACCAAAAGTTTCACTCCTTCACCCAAGCAAGATGAAGATTAGTTACCCATGAGTAAGAAAAAAGAAAGAGAGTAGAAGAAAAAGATAAACATAATTTTAACTTAGAACAAAAAAAATTACAACAAATAGCACAATAGCATAATCTAAGCTAAGCCGAGATTTTTCAAATGATCTGCCTATGGTCTCTTTTATAGAGGATTAGGGATACAAAATGACAAGGGATTTGATTAATGAGTGAGTGAAAAATTATTGAAATTCTTTGTCTTTGAAATCATTCAGTGATGAACTTATGGATAACATCAGAATGAAGCAAAGTGGTCTTCATGAAAGTTCTAGTAAATTGTCTCAGCTTTCCAATGCCACCAAAATCATCCAAAAATTCATCCTACAGCCCAAGATATGGCCCAATTATTGCATACTATTCAAACCCAATTTCAGCATCTCTGTTTTGATTTCCAGACCTAATATGACCTCCAAGCTATCCGAATGAGCTCTTGTATTCTTCATGAAAGTTGTAGATATGTGTCTTAACTTTCAGATTCCAAATTTTTATCCCATTTAAGTTTCTTAAACTCGAATTATGCAATGATTACTGCATACTATTCGGGTTACAATCACAAAACTTGTGTTCTGACTTCCAAGCCCAATTAGCTCCACTAGATGTCTGATTTTTCCCTGGATCTCTCATGAAAGTTGTGGAGCTCTCTCTTATCTTTCCTACAAGGTAAGATATATAATTATAAGACATCTAGAGCCTAAGATATGGCCGAAATATAAAAATAGTGTATGACAAAAATAGTACTGAAAAAATCAATTAAGTCTAATTTGAGTCCAAACTTACAAAACATAACTAGGCTTAATCAATTAAATACATGGAGAGTGTAAATGGCTAAAAATGAGGGTTTATTAATTTATAAAATATGTGATTATCAAATTCTCTCACACTTAACTTTTTGCACTCCTGGGCAAAACACATAAGAACAAATCTACGAAACAAAGAAAAATGACACAAACTTAAAAGCTAAAAACTCTAAAAGACTCAGTGAATCAAGAAAAGCAACCAGAAATTCAAGGGATCAAAACATTAATGAGGTAACATTTCTTCACATCTCAAACCTACAAGCAAGGAAACTTCAGTTGAAAAGAATGAATCAAGAATGATAGATCCTCACAACATTCACTCTCAATCCCTCAAGTATTTAAAAGGTAAGTATTTTACTCTATTCAACCCATGAAAAATTACACTACTATAAGCTTGCTTATCTTTTACTTCTTTGTTACTCAAAACACATGCATACAAAAATTAAGAGGACTTTATTCAAGGTTGTAATGGGGTCATGGTAAAGGAGAGAAGATAATATGGATATGAGAAGATAAATACCAAAGAGAATAAAAGAGCATTATGGTACAGTTAGAGTAGAGAAGATGTTTGAGAACATTCATCATAAAGGACAATGACCAATATTTGACTAATGTTTTATTGAAGATTATTCACAAATTGATGAATGGAATTCATTGTTAGGCCTGAACCTTCTCCTTTTCTTCTTATTGTTTCTAAGCATCCACCTTTATCCAAGCATCCACACTTGTTCAAGAACAAGACCAATGCTCTCTTATTCCCTAAGGTTGGGTAAAAACATGTTTTTCTTTTCTCTTTTTTTTTTAGAAGGCACGTAATGAGCTAAAAATAAGGAATGATAAAATAAGTTCAAAGAGGTTACACAAGGAAAAATTTACAAGGATGGCTATTTGGTCAAAGTAGCTATTTCAAAATGGCTCAATCATATTTATGTATGCATGTGAAAATGTAGCCTAAAAAAGAATCAAAGCAAGTTCTAGAGTAATAATTCTATGAGTGAAAATCACACAAGAAAGAAGAGAATGGTACAAATGTTCAATTCATTCATCAATTGGCTTAAAATCTCACAAGGCATATTTCTATCATTCTCAATCCACCATATCAACATTCATATCCAATCTTGTGATTTTTAAGAAAGAAGACAATTTATGCTAAGATCCAAGAATTCATTTGCTACTTCTACACAAAATAATTATTTCCTAAACTAAGATGCGTCTCAAGAGTAAACTTACCTCCAAGGCAAAATTTGCTCTTTACTCTGCCATCCTTAATTAGTTTTACTATGAATAGGTTTCTGATAGTCATATTACTAAATATACTTCCCAATTTAGATGCATCTCAGAAGTAAAATTACTCCTTACTCTACCATCATTCATTAGTTTAGTAAGTCCATGACAATCATATCATACTTCCCAAAAAAGAAATTTTTTTTATTCAACTATCCTTCCCCCAAATCAGATCACAACATTGTCCTCAATGTTAAAATATAGATGAGTAAAGGATAGAAGATATTACCTGTTGGAGAAATCTGACACAAATTTAAACAGAAACAAAGTACGATAAATAAAATCAAAAGTAAAGGAAAGCTATAAATGAAGTGTCAAATCTGATTTTCTTTTCATCCTACTTCCTTCACTGCTTCCTACTAACCAATCTATCTAAGCTATTGTTGGGTCAGGTTTATAAACAAAAGCTTCTAATTTATTAATCAACTCGTCAATAGTAGAAGCAGAGATAAGAAGTTGTCTTGCCGAAGGTGTGATAAATTTCTGTTCCACAACATGGTTAAGAAAAAGTAACAAAATATCAAAGAAATTATTTACATTCAACAAACCTATGGGTTTATGGTGAATGTTCAATTAGGCCCAAGAGACAATTTGAAAAACTTCTTCCAAAGTACCAAAATCACTTAGTAAGGCAATGAATGCATCAGAGTTGTCAAACATTATCTTCATTCGTTCATGCATAGACGATACCTTAATTTCCTCCTCAATTATCTTTTTAGTGATGTTCTGTTGAGTGAAAGGTTCGGGAATGACACCTAAAACCTGACTACCTCCCATATATGCAACAAGTACTACAGCTCCCATTAACCCACGACAACCTCCTCCATATACAAGATGAATATTCCTCTCAACAAGTGATCGACCAAGAGTGGTAGCTACGTTTAAAAACTCTGAACCCTTCCCATACTTAGGCCTATAAAATACACAGATATTTTTAAGTTGATGAACAAAAACATCTTCTATTTCTATACTTATCTTCCATTTCAATGATTCTGAGTTGGAAGAAAGTAGAGAAAATTGAGTATTTAAATAGGAAAAAAAATAGAAATGGTAATAATAGCATCTACAAGGGTAGGTTGGCTATTGTCAAAAAAGTTTGAAATTAAGAAACAAGTAATCTTTTTTTTTTGTTTTTTTTTACTTCAAGAAAACCATCAGGGTAAAGAAGTCTAGAAACCCCTGAAGGACCCTGCTCAAAAGATCATCTGTCCAAAATCAAAATACAGTAAAATCATACAAAAATAAAAGAAATATAATAATAAATGATGACAAACCTTTATGTACAGTTTTCATAGCATATCTTTATATTGCGCGTCATGAGTGTAGCAGTAGCATGTCTTTATACTGCGTGTCACCAGTGCAGTAGATACTCACGTCTGTTTATTCAAAGAAAAGAGAAAGAAGAAACCATCATGAGTTTCCATCCTGGGTCTGGAACCTGGAGACCTCACACTTAGGCTCGTAATATTAACAAAGATGCTAAAATCTGAAACTTGTAATATCCAAGATCCATAACATCTCATCCTAGGGCGTTGAGAGCCCCTTCTAATAAAAAAGATGATCAAGCTCAGATGTCTCATACGTTTTGGCAGCCGCGGGTTACTTCTCACTAATAACCAGAGTGGAATGCTTCTGCCTGTCCATCAACTCCACAATGCCTAGATGGTAAACATTGGGTTATGGAGTACGGCTCTCTACAGAGCATGGTACATGAATCTTTTTTTAAGGGCCAGCGTGCAAAGGTCCACCTAAGTCAATGACGGGTTAGCCAAAGGCTGAGGCTCTACAACTAATTAAAGTCATGGTACTCCTTCCGAATCGCCCTTTTTCGAAAGAATTTTTTTCTTTTTTTTTTCTTTTTTTTAAGAAAAACATGAAGAAGAATAAGAAAAAGAAGAATAAGAAGAAGATAATATGCACAGGTTGTTGTGGATATGACTCTCATATGCCTCTGATTTAATGTCCAGTAACGGCTCAAACGTCTTCTATAAGTCGAGGATAAGCTTCCCATCTAATTTTCTTATAAATTGGCTAACAAGATCTTTTCAAGTCAGATTTCCAAGACTGTAGTTCTTCATCCTTGAAGAGATTCTACAAATTAAAAATCTCACGATGTATAAATCCACAAGAATGCGTCTCAAGAGTCAATAAAATATCATCTAATTGTAACATTGTCTTTGCCTCAATGATTTAATATATTAAGTTTTGATGATGACAAATAGAAGATAAAAAGAATGATGCTTATGCTTCATAGATGTGCTTAATAAGATATATTATATCATGCATATGAAGATATTGAGTTATGAATTTGGACTAACTATGCTTGTATTAAGTAAGTAATACTTTGTAGGATAGTCCAAGTATCAAGAGTGAGCATTGCAACAAGAAAGCAAAAGATCACAATCATGCACAACTCACGAAGAATGAGAATGATAAGATGTTTCAAGCATTTGCAAGATTTGAAGAGAAGAAATTTTTGGAAGCTTGGATTACATCAAGAATTGATGATGGCAAAAGATCAAGTCCTAAGGTTCTTCAAGAATAACTTATAAGACTTAGATCTTGTGTAAAGGTAAAGAGGAATCACACTAAGCTCAAATATGTTTTAACATCTTTAAAAAGTGTTTCTTACATGTTTTAATGCCCAACAAACTGATTTTGAAAAGTTAGTCTTGGTGATAGTTCAAACCTTTGAAAAATAGCCAAGTTTGTGTTTTGCAAAACTAATATTCAGTTACTATTTTGATCATAACTTTTAAAATACTTTGAGTTTTGTTATGAAACTTATTTCATATGAAAATAGACTCAAATATCTTTCCATTGAGTGGTCATTTACTTTAAACAAATAAGAAATGAAGAAGTTATGACCATTTGCTTTAAACTATAAAATATAGTCAAGTTTGAGTTTTGAAAAACTGACCTTTGGTCAATCTTTTGATCATAACTCTTAAATACTTTAAGTTTTGCTTTGAAACTTTATTCATTTGAAAATAGACTCAAAGATCTTTCCAATGACTGGTCATTTGCTTTAATCGGATAAGAAATGAAGTAGTTATGACCTTTTAAAGTCAGTTTTCAAAATCATAAATGTTGTAATCGATTACACCTGTAATCGATTACAACGTTGACAGAAGCCATGTAATCAATTACTAGAAGTGTGTAATCAATTATCAAGTGCCCAGAAACATTTCTAACAGCTATAAACAACTAGTTTTCATAAAAAAAAATCATTTCTAAACACTACCAACGACTATTTTATCATTTGGGCTCTATATATAAGTGATATTTAAAGCATTTACATCCCAAGAAACACAAGAACACTATACTTGATCCTTGAATCATCAAAATCATATTTTGAGCTTTAAAATATGAATCATTGATACCCATAGAGCTTCAAGTTATATTATCCACTCTTGAGAGAGTTTCTTATCATCCATACTTTGTTCTTCAAGTTGTATATCTACTCTTATGAGAGTTTCTAATCTTTCTCTTCATCTTGAAATCATTGTAAGAGGATGAGGTATCCCTCTATAGAAAAGGGTGAGGTATCCCTTATTTGTAAAGAGGGTGAGGTATCCCTCAAAGTTGTAAAGGTGAGGTATCCCTCAAAGTTGTAAGGGTGAGGTATCCCTCAAAGTTGTAAGGGTGAGGTTCCCTTGGTAAAGAGGGTGAGGTATCCCTCCAAATTGTAAAGGTTTGAAAAGGCTCAAGCTCAAGGGTGAGGCACCCCAAGGAGTTGAGTGCTTAATTTTGTAAAGGTTGTCAAGCACTTGTTGAAGCTTGAAGATATAGTGAAAAATCTCGAGTGATTGCTTGAGGACTGGACGTAGGCTACAAGTGGATTGGTGGTTGAAACAGGATAAATCTCGTGTTTGTTCTTTTCAACTTTAACTCTTTACATTTGTGCCTTAATTATATATACTTGAGTTGAATTTGATATCTAGCTTATTTACTTGATTTATCCTATAGCCCAAGTAGTATTTGTGAAATCTCTCATAGTTGAACATTTGTTAAACTTATTCCGCTGCATTTATTAATTGAGTTATTCAAAATGCTTAATTTCTCAAATGTGTCTTAAAATTTGTAATCAGCATATTCACCCCACTCTTGGGTGATGGTTGTCATAGCTAACAAGTGGTATCAGAGCTTCGTGCTTTGTTGAAAACTTAACCTCTTAGAGTTAAAGATCCTTGTTTGTTGGCAACCATTAAAAAGCTTTTCAAAATGGAAGGTTTTGAAATTGATAAACCATCATTCTTTGATGGTGTGTATTTTGTTTATTGGAAAGCTATAATGGAATTGTATATGCAATCTATTGATCTTGATTTGTAGGATGTTGTGCTTGATAGATTTTCTCCTAAACCAAAACAAGATTTAAATGCTTATGACAAGAAATGTTTTTCCTTGAACATTAGAGCAATGCAAATGTTAAGAAGTAGTTTGAATGATGACGCTTATTCTAGAATTAAGAGTTGCTCTAGTGCTAAAGATATATGGGATGCTCTTGATGCTATTTATCTTGCTAATAATGATTTTGTGCATAAAGTTGTATATAGAAAGAAAGAAGAGCAAAAGCCATTGAAGGAAGCTTGTCATGAAAAATATCCTAAAAAAGATGTGTGAACTATTGAAGGGAGTCAAATGCCTCTTGATAATGATGATGCTCTATTTAAAGAAGAGGCAAAGTAAGACAAACTTGATGTGGAAGAAGGTGATTCTATGAAAGAGCCAAACATGCTAGAAATTGAGATTACTTCCTATATGGTTAAAAAGGACTTCAAATCAAGTTCCTGACAACGGCGCCAAAAACTTAATACGGATTAAAGGATGCAAGCCCAAGTGCAAGTTGTCTCAAGTAAAAAATTTCTTGGGAGTCCAAGTTCGATCCACAGGGAATTGATGAAGAAAAATTCTTTGAGGTAAGGAAATGATTTGTCACAATAATAAAAATAATAAAACTTATTCACAATTAAATTAAAGAACTTGCTTAGGTTAGGAGATCTACTTTTTAGTAATAAATTAAGGACAATATTAATTCTGTTTATAACTCAATTGAAATCCACACACAACGGAGGTTCCAATCGAAAAATAAAACATTCAAAGTCCATTTAAAAGTATATACGTAGTTATATTATGGTTCCTTTAATTGTTTACCAATACCAACACTTATAAATGTATTCTAGCATTCATTGTGTCAAACCACTTGTCTACAATGAATCAAGAACTCCACTTTATAAGGAGGAATTATTTACCAATACCAACACTTGTAAATTGGTTCAAGCATTCATTGTGCCAAATCACTTGTCTACAATGAATCAAGAACTCCACTTTACAATGAGGGTTTCTAAATTGATTGGAAACAAAATAAAACACATATAATGATCACTTGATAATATATCATTTAAGCACAAGAAAGAAATTAATCTAACCTTATTTGATTACTAACAGCTTCACTCCTTCACCCAAGTAAGATGAAGATTAGTTATCCATGAGTAAGAAGAAAGAAAGAGAGTAGAAGAAAAAGATGAATATAATTTCAACTTAGAACAAAAGAAAATTACAACAAATAACATAATAGCATAATCTAAACTAAGCTAAGATTTTTCAAATGATCTGCCTATGGTCCCTTTTATAGAGGATTAGGGATACAAAATGACAAGGGAATTGATTAATGAGTGAGTGAATGAATGGAAAATGCTAAAGAACTTTTGTGAGTGGAAAATTATTGAAATTTCTTGTCTCTGAAATCATTCAGTGATGAACTCATGGATAACATCAGAATGAAGCAAAGTGGTTTGCATGAAAGTTCTAGGAAATTGTATTAGCTTTCCAATGCCACTAAAATCATCCAAAATCTCACCCTACAGCCTAAGATATGACCCAATTACTGCAGACTATTCAGGCCCAGTTTCAGCATATCTATTTTGACTTCCAGGCCTAATATGACATCCAAGCTGTCCAAATGAGCTCTTGTGTTCTTCATAAAAGTTGTAGATATGAGTCTTAACTTTCAGATTCCAAATTTTTAGCCCATTTCAATACCTTCAACTCGAATTATGTAATGATTACTGCATCATATTCGAGTTACAGTCACAAAACTTGTATTCTGACTTCCAAGTTCAATTAGCTCCACTAGATGCCTGATTTTTCCCTGAAGCTCTTATGAAAGTTGTAGAGTTCTCTCTTATCTTTCCTACAAGGTAAGATACATAATTATAAGACATCCAGAACTCAAGACATGGTCGAAATACAGAAACAGTGTAAGACTAAAATAGTGTTAAAAAATCAATTAAGTCCAATTTGAGTCCAAACTTACAAAGCATAACCAGGCTTAATCAGTTAAGTACATGGAGAGTGTAAATGACTAAAAAAAGAGTTTATTAATGTATAAAATATGTGATTATCAGTGGGACACATATCAGTAGGATGTGCAGGAGAGTAACAAATACCACAAACATTAACTAACGCTTTCCCACTATCCATTTGCTTTTGAACCATAGTGGTCAACTGAGCCATTTGTTGCTGCAAGCTAATTGTTTCTACCTCTTTAACTGCTTGCACTCCTATGTCATTCCTGGTGAAGAATTGTTGAGTGTTCGCGGTCATTTTTGCGATCAAATTTCTGGTCTCTTATGGAGTCTTATCAACCAAAGCTCTTCCACTAGCAGTGTCAATCATGTTGCGGTCCATCACTAGCAAACCCTCATAGAAATATTGAATCAGAAGCTGCTTACTGATTTGATGTTGAGGGCAGCTAGCACACAACCTCTTAAACCTTTCCTAACAATCATGAAGTGATTCCCCATGCCTTTGTTGGATGCCGCAAATTTCTTTTCAAATGGTTGCGAACTTAGAGGCAAGGAAATATCTATCTAGGAAAGCTCGAGCCATGTCTGGCCATGAATTAATAGATCCGAGTGGCAAATAGTACAGTCATTCCTTTGCAAAATCTTTTAATGAGAATGGAAAAGCTCTGAGCTTGACTTGTTTTACTTAAACTCCTGCAAGCTTCATGTTGGAATATATCTCTTTTAGATGCTTGTTAGGATCCTCCCCAGCTAATCCATTGAAAGATGGTAAAAGGAGGATTAGACCAAACTTTAACTCAAATGCCCCTTCAGTTTTTGGAATTTCTATGCAAATGGGTTGTTGGTCTAAATTGGAGCACCCAATGCCCTTAAAGTATTCTCTGCCATCACCACTTCTTGAGATGTTTCAGAAAATGTCTCAGAACTAGATAAATCTATATGGCGGGTAGCTTCAACGTCAGTAGGTGTGAATTGAAAAGGAAACTGTGAGCTGACTTATTCAAAGTAATGTCTTAGATTCCTCAATTACTCATTCACTTCACCACTGGACATGAACACCTGCAAAACAGTCAGAAAGAAAAGAGGAAAGTATTAAACTGAAACAAAAATAGAGTGAAAAATAGGAAACAAATTAATAGCACAATTGGACAATTAGTTCCCCAGCAACGGCGCCAAAATTTTGGTGTGCTGTGGATAGTGATTAAAATTAAGGACAAACTTAGTTGCCAAGTTTCACTAAAAATATAAAAATCTTGCAACTAATTATAGTTAGCAAGGGTCGATCCATAGAGAATTAATTCAATTAACACTATAAATTGATTCCTAATTTAAACTCCAAATGTTATCGTACAGTAAAAAGGGGGTTTTGGGGTTTTGATGAGTATTGAATCAAATCAACAACGACAATAATAACATACACTAGAAATGACAAATTAAATGAATTAGTTAAGAGATGGAATCCACTACTAGATTTATATAATATTGCTAACCCACATATCCTTTTTATTCCAACATGATCAATTATATTTCTACGCAATTGTAAGATTAAATCTCTATTTTCTTTAGGTTTTGACCAATTTAGCAACCGCTCAAATCAACTCCTAATTACTAATTAATTATAAAGCAACTGCTCTTACAACTAACTAACAATTGCATTAAGATTTAGAAAATCAATTACGCTAAGATCTAATCACACACCGGTATTAAATTGCTTAAATCATATATTTCTCTAGATTTATCACAGCAACCGCGCACATAATAATTCTAGAATTACCACTTTAGAAACTGACAAGGATACAAAAACCTTTATACTAACATCATACAATCCTCTAGATTTATCACCGCAACTGCGCACATAATAATTCTAGATCTAACACTTTAAAGTTAGCAAGAGTATAAAGATTCTTTTATCACAATAATGATCATAAATATATGAATAGAAACATAACTATATTGAAATAAACAAATATGCAAGATTCACAAAATCAATACTAGAGTTTCATCATCTCTTAACCAAATGAAAACTTAGCCACACATGATAAATTCAAAAGCAACAGAAAAACATAAGAAAGACATTGTATGAAATAAAGTTGCAAAGAAAACTAAAGATCAAACTAGTTTCCAAGGATAGAGGATGATTGATCTCCAATTGCTCGAACCCGAGACTCCAATCTTCGATCAGATCTCCCTCCTTCTTGTTCTTCTTCTTCTCTTTAGCTTCCAAAACTCAAATTACAAACTAAATATGAAAGGAAATGATAAACTACCTAAGAAATTGAAAGGAAAAACCTAAAACTAATCTAAAAACTATCTGAAAACTAAAAAAACTCTGTCCCCTGCCTTCTAGACTTGTATTTATAGAGAATTTGAGGTCCAAAAAGAGACACGGTCGTGTCTCCTTTAGACACAACCATGTCTCATAAGTCAGAAGCCTTCCGAGAGTTAGACACAGCCGTGTAAAGCTAAAAGGGGGAGACACGGTCATGTCTCATGTCACAATAGTGTGTTCAACAAATTCTGACAGGATTGCATGCACGTTTTGACTAACTTCAGTGTGTGAAGCAAGTTTTGGGAGAGACACGGCTGTGTCTCATGACATTATTTGTGTATTGGAGAAGCTTGGGGGACACGACTATGTGAATGGGAGACACAGCCATCTCTCTTGTAAAATGGCTTTTCTGCACGTTTTTTAGAAAGCACAGTCGTGTGAGTGGTACACACTCTCGTGTCTCAAGTCAGAAGCTTCATCCAAGTTAAACATGGCCAAGTTTAAGTCCTTAAATGCTCCTAAACTAACATGGAACCCTACCAAAGCCTTGAAAACTCAGTATCTTTGCTTGTTGCTGTGTGAAATCTGCAAGTATACAGTTTCGTCGTCAAGTAATAAAAAGATCGAATCCACAGGGACTATGTCTATGAATACCAATTAATTAATTAATTCAATTAATTAAACGAAAGGGAATATGATTATTAAGTGAATAGAATGTAGTAACCAAACAATTAAATAAAAAAAAGTCAAGATGCAAAGTTGTGAATCAAAATAGCAAATTGTTAAGAAAAATTTTCAAATTCAAGAAAGCTTCCAGGATTGGGGGTAACCACAACGATACAAAACTCTTAATTGACAATCTTTTTATTAAAACTAAATTCAATTGAAGGTGAATTACCCTAAATTAGTTAATGTTCTTTCTCAAGAGACAAGAGTCATGCCCAATTAAACTAATTCCTACTCTCGTGGTAATTGAATCTAAATTGAACTCATTATGCTTTATGGTAATTCATTAAATCCTCGAAAGGCTAAACCTACTCTCGTGATTTAAACCTTAAGTTCAATTCTTATAGTTCCAACACCTAGGTTCACCTCTCAGTACGTCTCTAGATATCTATGAGATGCAAATAAGTGGCCAATAAATTCACATGAATAAGCGCAATAAGGATTGAATAAAAGAGCATTCAAGATTAATAAAAGGGGTAAACAAAGTCAATTAATCATCATCAATGTATCAAAGGGCATTGCCCAATCCTAGAAACAAAAGAAACTACTCAGACATGGAGAAGAAGAAACAAGAAATCAAATTCAAAAAATATCCAAACTCGTAATCCAAGAGAGAAGAGAGGAAGATGAAGATCAAGAGCCTTCCAATGTCCTCCTTCAAACTAAATTGGAACCCTAATATTGTATTCAGAACATCTATAAATACCCTATGGGTTTCCTTTGGTCTCAGCCCATAAAAAGAAATAAAATAAAACTTAAAATCTGACTCGTACTGCAATCCAAGGCCGTGGATCATTCCACGGCCAGATCGTGGAATTCTCTATAAATTTCCTTTTGCTTTTTCATGCAGCTGCTCGATCCATGGCCGTGGGGAATTCCACAGGCAGGCCGTGGAGCTCTCTAGAATGAGCTTTTTGTCCTAAGTTGCTATCTTTTAAGCTCCAACTTCAATTATGCAAGTTTTCCATCTATTTCAAGGCCAATTAAGTACCAATCCTGCACAACAATACCAAAAACACCGCAATTATCCAAACTAAAGAGAAAAACAAATAAAAAGGAAAACTAAAATGCATAAAAATGCATGCAAAACAAGAACAAAATATAATGTTATTTCACACACATCAAATCCCCCTAAACTTAAGATTTGGCTTGTCCCCAAGCAATAACTAATGCCAAACCAAGAAGTGGGATCAAAAGACAACAATGAATGAGGAACCCGAGAAAACATCCAACCAAGCAATAGGCAAAGGCAAACCAAGAATTAGAGAGGTAATCAAAATCAAGTCCAATTAGAGGTTAAGTTCTCAGAAATCATGCTCCTCACTAAATTGGGTTCACTCTACTAACCACACTCAAAGTGTTTAAAGGTGAAGACAATGCGCTCAAGATTCCTCAAAGAAAATGCACTTCCATAAGCTTGATAAGAAACTAAATTTCCACTAATAATCAGCATGCATACAAGAATTAAATAGTCTTTCAAGGGTTGTAATGGGGCTATGGGGATGATGTCAGGTAGGGTAAAGAAAGGAAGGTATGCACAAAGGACTAACAAAATTTTAAATAAGCACAAGAAGCCCAATAGAACATAAATGGAGCAAAAGCATTTTTTTCAATCAAAAGCATAACTCCACATTTTCTTCCTTTCTTTTCCTTCTTTTCAAGCTTTCATCTCATGCTTTTCTTTTATTTTTTTTCCTTTCCCTTAAATTTTTTTTTCAAAGGAGAGAGACTTCATTTTCAAAACACATGATTCTCAATACAACATTCAAACCCAAATTGCTCCATTCAATATTCTAAATGATCACTGACAATGTATCATCATAGGCATCAAGAAAAACAATTATACAATAGGCTCAAAATGGGCAACTAGTGGATAAAAGTGTAACAATTTCAGAAGGCCAGAAAAATACCTAAGATGCCTTAATCACATTCAACCATGCAAACAAAAATTTCACCTCAAAATGATTTCAAATCAAGTTCTAGAGCACGAAATTAATGAGGAATGATCACTCAACACAAAGAATGGGAGTAAAAATCATGTAGTGCATAACTCCCATAAGCTCAAAACTCACATTTAGAGATTCAAAAGCCAATGAAAAGCACAAATTCAGAGAACATATGCTAATTATCAACTATCAAGAAATCACCTCCATAATCAATTAAAAACAATGCATGTTGCCTACCACAAGAATCAATAGATTGGGTTCCAAATTAATATCATCTCAAAATCCTCAAAAGAGAGGGGTACAAGGATCAACCAAAAAGTCTAAAGCTATGATAGTGTGGAAATGCAATAAGAAGATGTAATGCAATATGAGACATGATGATGGATGACAATGAAGATGAAAATAAAAATAAAAATAAAAATGAAAATGAAAAATAGTCCCCAAGCTTAGATTTTACATTGTTCGCAATGTAAAAATCTATAACTATAGAAGGAATAAAAGAAAAGAACTCACTGTAGTGGTGGAAAAGGGTGGCGTGTAGCCATGAACTCGAACATCTAGTCTAAAACTGCACAAGACAAATAAATCAAAAACTAAAAAATAAAATAAAAGAATAATATGTGAAAATAAAGAAAAACTAAAGGAAATAGAAGAAAAATCTTTTTGGCGGCCGACAACTATATACATCCCCCTACAAAGGCTCCGAACTCAAGGAGGCACCTAAGTCGACTCAACAATAGCTAACTATGAAACAAAAACAGAAAAGTGTTAATCAATACAAATAAGCAAATAAAGAAAAAAAGAGAAAATTTTGGGTTGCTTCTCAAGAAGCGCTAAGTTATAGTCATTAGCTTGACTATGAACTGGTTCTATGCTTAGGTGATGTCAATAGAGTGGTACTCAGTCCCCACTCCTTCTTCATAGTGTTGCACTCTCTGGCCATTTATCATGAATGTCTTATGGCCTTTTGTCTTCACCTCAAGCACACCGTAGGGTAAGACTCGAACAATCTCATATGATCCTGACCATTTTGACCATAACTTACTAGGACAGAAATGTAGAAGCGAGTTATCAACAAGAACTTTATCTCCTGGTCTAAATTCACGCTTCTTGACGCATTTGTCATTCCGCTTATTTGGTCCTTTCTTGTAGAGTTTGGCCTTCACAAACTTGGTAGCAGCCTTGGGCAATGCCTCCTCTAACATAGCATCAGTCACAGATTCCTGCATATCTAAAAACACAATATTGTCCACAACATCAGTAGCATCTATGCGATTATATGAATTAAAGGAATTAGGATTTTTTTCAGAATTGAAAACATTAAAAACTACTTTCTCATTGTTCAATCGCAAAGTTAATTTCCCTTCGTGGACATCAATAATTGCCCTTCCAGTGGCAAGGAATGGACGCCCAAGTATGATTGGGATTTTAGTATCTGCTTCCATGTCAAGCACAACAAAATCAACATGTATAAAAAACTTACCCACTCTAATAGGAACATCCTCCAAGATGCCTACGGGGTATTTGGTAGATCGATCCGCCAATTGAAGGGAGATAGTTGTGGGTTTTAGTTCACCCACCTCCAATTTCTTGCACACAAAAAAGGGGGCATAAGACTAACACTAGCCCCCAAATCACACAAAGCTTCATCAAAACTACTGTTACCAATCAAACAAGGAATAAAGAAGCTACTTGGATCTTTTAGCTTGGGAGGCAATTTATTTTGAATTAAAGCACTACACTCCTCAGTTAAAGCTACTGTCTTGTATTCCTCTACCTTTCTCTTATTAGACAAAATGTCTTTAAGAAACTTAGCATAGGTAGGCATTTGCAACACCTCAGTGAAGGGTACATTAATGTACAATTTCTTAAGGACCTCTAGGAACTTCCCAAATTGCCTATCTAACTTGGCCTTAGCCAATCTTTGAGGGAATGACATTGGGGGTTGGTATGGTTCAGGGGGTACATACTTAGACACATTCTCATTAGTTTCCTCCTCTTCTAAGGGTTGTGTCTTAGTCTCTTTTTCCTCATTCCCCTCATCTTTGTCACTCTCCCCCTTACCCTTGGGATCCTCTAATTTCTTATCACTTCTCAAACTCACAGCATTATAGTGTTCATTACCTAGATTTATTTCAAGCTGACTAGGAAACTTACCCTGTTACCTATGTGAAGTGCCTGCAAGTTGGGCAATATGAGTTTCCAACATCCTATTATGAATGGCCAAATTTTTAACCTTATGACAACTCTCTAATGGCCTCAGTCACAACTTGCCTATGTTGCCTAAACTCCTCATTTTACTTAGATTGACTCTCAACAAAATTCTCAAGAAGAGACTCAAGTTTAGATTTTTGTACCTGTTGGAATCCAGAAGAGGGTTTAGCACTACCTTGCCCAGCTTGGTATTGACTATTCCGGTAGGAGAAGTTGGGATGCGACCTCCAACTGGGGTTGTAAGTTTGGGAATATGGATCATTCCTCCCCTTTTAGTTGAAGTTATGAAAATTGTGGCATGATTCTACTTGCTCCATCGGTGTACCTTGTGATGATCAATTTCCGACTTGGCATTCAGCACCCATGTGTCTCTGTACTCCACAAATCTCACAAAAATTGTTAGAGGCACCTATGGCATTTACATGAGCTTTTTCAAGCATGTCAAAACGTTTATTCAAAGAATCAAATTTTGACATAATTAAATCAACTCCGTCTACCTCAAACTTACCTCCCAAGAGTTTTCTCGGGTTATTACCTCTTTCATTTGCCCATTAGTGATGATTTGTGGCAACACTCTCAGTGATCTCATAGGCTTTTATCAGTCTTCTGTTCATCAAAGCTCCACCAATTGCGGAGTCTAGAGACACCTTCGAAGAATATTCTAGCCCATTATAGAAGGTGTGGACGATCAACCATTTTTCTAACTCATGGTGTGGGCAGGCTTCCAGCAAAGCCTTATATCTGTCCCAAGCTTTGGACAATGACTATCCATCTTTCTGAACAAAGCTTGTGATTTGGGTCCTAAGATGAGCAGTCTTGGAAGGTGGGAAGAATTTATCCAAGAAAGCTTGCTCCAATTGGTCCCAAATAGTGATTGTCTCAGCGGGAACTGACTTCAACCAAGCTCTAGCTCTATCTCTCACTGACAATGGAAATAGGTGGAGATGAATAGCATCAACAGAAGCGCCTTCAATCTTGAGAGTCTCACAGAATTCCAAGAACATATCCATATGATCATTTGGGTCCTCTGATGGCAATCTCCAAACTGGTTCTGCCTTATCATAGAGAGTAAAGCAAGTGGTATGGTGAACTGTCTAGCTTCAATGTCTGGCCTAGCAATTTCAGAATGCAAACCCCGAGCATTAGGGGCTGCATATTCTTTAAGCGGTCTATTATCTGCAGGTGCACCCATTACAAGCATTGGCTTAGATATTTCTCTCACTTTTTGCCCTCGTTGTCTTCTCCTTCTACGAAGAGTTCTTTCAATTTCAGGATTTACTTCTTCAAGAGTCTCGGAACATCTAGTATTTCGCATAAACAAGGGAAATTACCTACAGAGAGTCAACGAGAAAACAAGAAAGTAGTAAAAAGGTTTAAAATAATCAAATTAAAAATTAAGCTGATATTCAAGAAAAACACAGTCCCCAACAACGGCGCCAAAAACTTGGTGTGTGAAATCCGCAAGTGTATGGTTTTGTCGTCAAGTAATAAAAAGATCGAATTCATAGGGACTATGCCTATGAATACCAATTAATTAATTAATTCAATTAATTAAACAAAAAGGAATATGATTATTAAGTGAATAGAATGTAGTAACTAAATAATTAAATAAATAAAAGTCAAGATGCAATGTTGTGAATCAAAACAGCAAATTGTTAAGAAAAATTTTCAAATTCAAGAAAGCTTCCAGGATTGGGGGTAACCACAACGATACAAGACTCTTAATTGACAATCCTTTTATTAAAACTGAAATTCAATTGAAAGTGAATTACCCTAAATTAGTTAATGTTCTTTCTCAAGAGACAAGAGTCGTGCCCAATTAAACTAATTCCTACTCTCGTGGTAATTGAATCTAAATTGAACCCATTACACTTTATAGTAATTCATTAAATCCTCGAAAGGCTAAACCTACTCTCGTGATTTAAACCTTAAGTTCAATTCTTATAGTTCCAACACCTAGGTTCACCTCTCAGTACGTCCCTAGATATCTATTAGATGCAAATAAGTGACCAGCAAATTCACATGAATAAGCGTAATAAGGATTGAATCAAAGAACATTCAAGATTAATAAAAGGGATAAACAAAGTCAATTAATCATCATCAATGTATCAAAGGGCATTGCCCAATCCTAGAAACAAAAGAAACTACTCAGACATAGAGAGAAGAGAGGAAGATGAAGATCAAGAGCCTTCCAATGTGCCTCTTTCAAACTAAATTGGAACCCTAATATTGTATTCAAAACATCTATAAATACCCTCTGGGTTTCCTTTGGTCTCAGCCCATAAAAAGAAATAAAAATAAAACTTAAAATCTGACTCGTATTAGGATTCACGGCGGTGGATCATTCCACGGCCAGGCCGTGGAATTCTCTGGAAATTTCCTTTTGTTTTTTCACGCAGCTGCTTGATCCATGGCCATGGGGAATTCCACAGGCAGGTCGTGGAACTCTCTGGAGTGAGCTTTTTGTCCCAAATTACTATCCTTTAAGCTCCAACTTCAATTATGCAAGCTTTCCATCCATTTCAAGACCAATTAAGTACCAATCCTGCACAATAACACCAAAAACACTGCAGTTATCCGAACTAAGGACAAAAACAAATAAAAAGGGAAACTAAAATGCATAAAAACTGCATGCAAAACAAGAACAAAATATGATGTTGATTCACACATATCACTTGTTTTCATCCAAATGTATTAAATCTCTCAATTCTGCAAAAACGAAGATAATGATAAGGATCCAACTAAAACTCACTCTTAATTACAGGCAATTAACTAATAAAAAGTTATCAAAATCAACTCCGATCACCTGTCTCAGATTTTTTTCATTTCTAATTATGTCTCTATTTGGTCATTGTAATATTTTAAAAGGTCAAATATGTTTAGAGACGAAATTTATCTATCTCTAAATTTTTTATCTTTAATTCCATCTCTATTTAGTCAAATAAGTGTTTTAAAAATGTTAAATATATTAGAGACGAATGTATTTCGTCTCTAAATTTTATATATATATATATATATATATATATATATATATATATATATATATATATATAAAAGCTAGCGAGAGAGTGTTTTCGCCTCTAATATTTCTACCTAAATCCCTAATTCCAACTTAGAAACCCAATTTTCTCACTTCCACTCAGCCTTCATTCTCTCATCTCTATCTCTCTGCTCATTCTCTTATCTCTATCTCATCTCCATCTCAGCTCATCCTCCGTGTTGTTGAAATTGACCCGCTTTCTCGCTTTTGTTTCTCTCTCCACTCTCTGTCTTTGTAAGTCCCTTGTTTGCTTCCTACTCTCCCAAACCATACCCTTCCTCGCCATGGACAACCTCATCGCCGATCACGACTACTTCTCTGATGAATTCGATTCCACCTACCACCTTCAGCCCCACCGTTGCTTCCTCTAAGACAATGACCCCAATTTCGACCACGAGAGAGTCTACTTGCTTCCCAACAGGTCAATTGATTCTTCATTCTTGTGCCCCAACCAATTGGAATCTTCGATTACTTGCATTGTAATGAATTTTTAATGTTTAGTTTCATCAAATTGTTTTTTCGTGTTGTGGTTTGTTTGTTTTGTTAGAGTGAAGGTAGTGGATTGAAGTAAAAGGTGAAGCTAATCGTGTGGAAGGTATTATGTACACAATGTCGTCCAATTTTGATTCTGACTCCGAAATTTTGAATTGGATCCAATTCACCCTTACTCTCTCTCTTTCTCATTCTTTCTTTCTGTTTCCCTCTTCTAATTTATTGTTATCAGTAATTTAATTTGATTTAATTCTATATCAGTTTCAGTTTAGAACTTTGGATGCTTTTCAGTCCATTAACCATCTATGTATAAAGTAGTACATCATTTTGTTTTACCACCATCTGAATTAACAATTTCTTATTAGATTTATTTTGTAATTTTTATCTTTCCATGGATTGGAAATGTAAAAGCATTCTCCTGGGGTTAAAATTGTGATGAAATTGTTCATATGAAAAGAAAGAGAAGATGTAGGGAATAGTCTAATGATTAACTGATTAATTACTGTGACAAGACAACAAATTGATACTTCAAATGATCAATGATGCTACTTTTGATGCTTGCTCATATGTTCATAGATAAGATTTGGCTGAAATTTTCTATCTGTATATGTTGATGATGAGTTTTCTTTATGGTTTGTAAGGTGCCTACCAACTATTTCTATTTGCATTTATACTGTGAGCCTATGAATTGTAAGGTATCTTTATCCTCTGGCTTATGGTACTAACGGTCCTTCCAAGCTGACAATCTTGACTGTACTCTATGTGAGACTTGGAGCTCACTATGTGGTGTTAACTAGATGTATTATGATATTATTCTAGTTAATAGGCTGAACAAGATTCAAACTTAACAATGATGCATCATGCTCAAGGCTAGACTAGTACAAATAGCATTACCTCTGCTAGTTTTGTTCTTCATTTGTTCAATAAAAGAAGCCAAAATTCAAGATATGATTCTTAAGATCTGTCACTCCTTGTTCCTAAGCCTAGGTCAAGTTTCATTTCATGGTGTATTTCATTTTAATGCCTTTAGTTGTTTTTAATAAACCAACCCCTGGGCGGTGCATTGATTTTCATGATAATTTCCTTTGTATTTTTATTTTAGGGGAAAACATGTAGATACTTTGTGAAATGGTGCAATGCTAGGATCAATGAGAGTGATTTTCGGTCTTCGCCATATAAGTATCCTGAGTGTGAATGTGGTGCAGGAGTGTGTCGAAAGGAGAAGAAAACAGAGATGGGTAAATACTATTTTGCTTGCCCTATTAATTAAAGAGGTATATAATTGTATGGTGTTCATTTTCTTATTGAAATTGAAATGCTTAGCTTGAATTGATGAATTAACAGATTTTGTTTTCGTGGGGAATGACAAGTTGTTGGTTGATTTTGATAGCATTGTGCAGTTGAGGACTCTTTAGAAGTGTGGAATCAACACAAGTGTGTGTGCTTCTAAGTAATTTCTATGGTTTTAACTTTTATGTGTTGTGAGATATTGGTTTTTTAGGGAATGATTCGATATTTAGTACCAAAAAATGGATTTTTTTAATGCCTCGAAATTACTATGTTTAGTAACAAAAAAAGGGAATTTTTGTATGCCTCTAAACTACTTGATATGTCCTATTAGAATTGTGAAATGGGTTTTTTTAAACAGAAGAGGGTGGATTGGATTTTCTAATGATGGTAATGTAAATATCATATTGACAAAGATAGTTGTTAAGAGTTAGTTTTTTAATGTGGTAAAAATAGATGGAATTTAGCAAATTTTTCTAATAGACTATTTAGTAACTATCATTTCTACTTATCTTGGATTTTATGGATTCCCCCTTCTGTAGAATTTGTATGTATTGGTCCACAGTGATCTATTTATTTTTGCTTATATCTACTTAATGTCAAACAGAACCATGGATTTTGTAGTTTCTAAGTGTGGGAGGATGAATTGCTGGATAATAACAAAAGCATTGTTCCTATCCAGCAAAGCAGTCACAGTGATCTTCATGTTTTTTGGGAGGGCTACCAAAATGATGAAACTGACTATGACTTGGGTAGGGGAGGAGATTTTCTTGTACAGATTCTAAAAGGATGAGAATGATGGACAATTCTGAAAATCCCTTATGCAGAGAACTCCAGAGAGAGAAGATGCATACTGAAGGCAGCCCCATCACAATGTGTTGGTTTTCTAGAATTTGAGATAACTGATTATCTTCAGGATCTAGAATTTGTGAACTTGGTGTCATAGGAAGCTATTGAGGAGGAACCATTTCTATTATCTCATCTGTTAACACATTCAAGGAATCGTTGTCAACAGAGTACTTAGAAGCACATTTTTACCGGTGTTGTTGCAGTTGGAGATGCATCATTTGGTACTATATTTTTTTTTTCGGGTTTTCTATTTGTTTCCATAAATATATTTCTTCTTTTCACTTCCTTGTTTTGCTGCTTCTACATTTAGAGCCAAATGACATCGATTTTTTTTTTTTTTGCTTTGTTCTTTACAAATCCAATCTCAGGTCCTTGCAATTAATTGCTTAAAGTAGTGGTATTATTCTTTTTAGCCATGGACCAAAGTCATAGTCGTTGTACATATAGGAAAGACATCTCTTAGACCTACTATGTGTCTTTCTCGTTCTTATGCATCAACTTAACATTAAATGTCAACTCAAATTACAATCAATTTAATTTTGATAGAAGAAATTTGATTGTGTTAAGTTATATATATTACATTTCCTTTTGATCACAAAAATAAACTTTGACTAAAGTCTAAGCATATTCTCTTAGAAAATTTTATGTGGAATTCAGAGAAGCCAAGTATGAAATTCTCTAGATCCAATTGCAGGTCCTTGTCCAATGGGTTGGTTAGGTCGCTTCATTTACTTCCAGCCTACACAAAGCTTGAAATTCCCCCCACCTCAGTCATTTTTTTGTTGTGAGTATGATTTCCTCAATTGTGTGTGTTTGTGTCCACTTTGATTTTGCATTATTCACGTTGAATATGTCTCCTGACTTTACAAGCATTTTCCCATCCTTTAATCTTATCTTTGTTCCTAAAAAGGTAACTATTTGTGATGGTCCTGGTGAATGCAACGAGCTTGCTATTAGCAGCCTCAGTCAAAATACCAAACACTGATCTACATTGACTGCATCTAAATAGTATAGCAATAAAAAAAATCCTTTCGTCTAGACTGCAACAGCAAGACAACTAGACAACTTTGTCATGAGTAATTTATTACATCTTTATATTTTACCACCTCTATCTCCCCTCCTAATTCTTAGTGTTAATTTGCATCAAATAATTTCTTTCTCTAGTGTAATTTGTGGATTAATCAACAGGCTGATGTACAAAACAACACCTTTTATTTTGATTTTCTTGGCTGCTATGTTACCCTGCTTAGACCCTCCAAGTGTACTTTCCTTTGACTGGAACTTCAGAAACACTTTGGTGATTTTTGCATCAACTATTCTTGGATTCTTGCTTCAGTGGTATGATGCTTTAGCACTACGGTAAGTGACATGATTTTTTATTATTATTTTATTTAACTTTGAGTTGCATTACTTGTAATTGTATAAGTTAGAGAGAAGTCTACTTGCAAAATATAATAGCAATGCATAAGATATTATAACTACTTCATATACTTTCAACTATTTTGATATCTTTTATAGTTACTTGAATAATTATAATGATTAATGATTTATTGTGATTTTTGGTAAATTTTGATTTTGGATAATTATATGCATAGGAAAATAGAATTTTTCTTTATAAAATGAAGGTGTTTAGTTATGGTAAATCCCAACTAGATGCCTAATTTTTTAATATTTTTTAAAATATTAGAGACGGATTTAGAGATAGAAAAATCCGTCTCTAATTTAGAGACAAAAATAGAGACGAAATTTTTCTATCTCTAATTAAAGAACTGAGATGAATCTGATAACTGAATAGCAATAGAATTTTAAAATTTAGAGATGGAAAAAAGGTGCAAAGCCCCTAAAATTTCAACTAAGTTTGTTGGTGAAAGTGGATAATGTACAGTAGAACACATTACTCGATACACAATCGAAGCAGGAGATATAGCCACTAATAAACACTTAAAAATGAAGTATTTCCCCAATTCTTTAACCAAGAATGTATTTACTTGGTTTACAACTCTCCTGCCAAATTCCATTCACTCTTGGAACCAATTTGAAAAAAAAAATTATGATCAATTCTTTAGAAGAGAGACTAAGGTAAGTCTCATATATTTATTTAACATTAGGAGAGGCAATGTAGAATCCATTGATGACTACTTACGAAAATTTAGGCAAATGAAAGCTAGGTGCTTTACAGTTATTCTAAAATCTGAAATGGTCAAAATAGCTGCTTGTGGTTTAGACTACTCTATTCAAAAGAAACTAATAAATCAGCAACTATTAGACATGTCTCAACTTGCTGATAAGGTAAGAAATATTAAGTAATTGAAACTTGAGAAAGATAAAGTCAAGAAACATCTCAAAAGAGAGGAAATTGCTTATGTCGAATCCCCTGATAGGCAAGAGAAATATTTTACATAGTTTAAAGATGACACAGTGGCATAAGTTGAAATTGATGAGGCTAAAGATGATGTGGAAAATGAGGTTAATATTACAGAGTTAAAATCTAGTCATCCCTATACTTGTTCGTCTTTAATGCCTAATTGAACTAAAGATAAAGTAAAGTCTCCTAATAGGTCATCATATGCTTTCGACATAACTAAGGTTGATCAAATCTTTAATGTTTTATTGAAAGATAAGCAAATCAAACTTCCTGATGGCCATAAAATCCCTTCTTTCGAAAAGATAAAAGGTTGAAAATAATGTAAATACTATAATAAGTATGGTCATTCGACTAATAACTGTATTCGTTTTAGGAATCTTATAATACAAGCATCAAAGAGAGGAGATTGAAGTTTGATCACAAACAAAAAGATATGAAGATTGACGTGGATCCATTCGAGTTAATGTCAACTATATAGAGCCAGTGAGCTTTGCCCAAGTCAACATGGTTGAGGTAGTGGAAGAAACTGCCCCTGTTGCAGCACTGAGTGTGACCTTGATGCCTTTGAGGCTAACAAGGAAGAAGTCTACCATAAGGATGAGAAGACTTTAGTGGAATTCCATCTAAGGAAAAAGAAAAGATAGAGGGAGATATCCCTATGTCCTAGTTGCAATGTTGTTTTTGATAAATTGGATGGAAAGACTTACCAGGTTGTGCTATGAAGCAGAGGTAGAGGCAGAAAGCTCCCACGGGAGGCTCTATTCAGATCAACAACCAATATTTCGTCCTCTGTGGCATCCATTGTTTTGGATATGGCTGATGTACTGATCCAGTCGTCCTGCCCTAATCAGGGACTCAATAGTGTCATAGAGTTGGAAACAATCTTTAGTGTCATGGTCGTAGCCCCTGTGCCATGAACAATGCTTGTTACTTGTGCATATTTCTTCAAAAGGGCTGGCCTCTTAATATCCCGGAACTCAAACTGAAACATTTCCCTTAGAATTGTTGCATGTGGAGTGTTCAGGGGAGTGTAGCTAGGGTACTTGGCCAGGGGTGGATCATCCTTAGAGGAGTTCCGAGGCTGAGAGGAATTTTGGTTTCCTTTCTAGTGAGAGGACTCACCTTTCTCCAAGCTCTTCTTGGCCTTAGTAACCTCCTCAAGGTTTATGTACTTTAGGGTCCGTTATCGAAATTCTTCTATACTACTTTTTCTTTTCCAAAGATTGGAAAAACTGGGAATCAGTCTGAAGGCCGCTTCTAGCATAGTGTAGATCAATCCTCTCGTCGAGGTTTTCCATGTTGATGTTGGTCGTATTGAACCTTTTAAGGTATTTGCGAAGGGGTTCATCACGCCCTTGGTGAATCTCAGAAAGAGACTCAATGAATTTGGATTGTTCTTTACTAGTGGTGTAGTGAAACAAGAAACGTTGTCTGAGGTCTTACTAGTTAATGATGGTTCCTCGTGGTAGGGTCACAAACCATCTGAGGGAAGCCTTCTTCAAGGAAAGGGGAAAAAAACGACATAACAATTGAGATGATCTCCCATGGAAGCGTATAGACTAGACATAGATGTCTATGTGCTCTTGAGGGTCCGTAGTCCCATCATAAAGCTCTATGTTGGCGAGAAACTTGAAATTTATTAGAACTCTAAACTCCATGAGTTGGGCAGAGAAAGGTTGCTCCTAATCGTCAAGGTCCGAGATGTTATTAACAACATTGGACATTTCAATATCATAGTGCGACATTCTCCTCTAACCATTAGTCTCATTCCGCCCTCCGTCATCACGGTGTGGTATGGGTTGACCTTCCTACATAGATTGTTCCAGATTTTCTAATCTGTGAGGCTGCTCTTCCAACGTCATAGCTTGTTGTTGCACCAAGTCCATAAGGCAATTTCTGGACGCATTTGATTGAATCGTTCCCTCTAAACAGAACACACAATCGTCAACTTCTTCTTTCTTGGGCCCCAGGTGATGCACTAAGATTCTAGGCCCATGACCATCATGATTGAATTCATGCACGCAAGAACCAAGTCGATCCCTCACAGAGGTCCTGTGCGATGGGTGAGGGCTTTCATAAGAAAACGAGGTTTCATGCCTATCGTGTAAAAGCCTAGTGTTGGGCTCCTAGTTCCTCGCGATAGAAGTTTCAATAGGTGGTGATGGGACAAGGTGTGGAGGATGATAAGCCACTGGCCCTTAACTTTGGCCTGCATTGGTTGGCATAGCATCTCCTCTCATAGAGTTCTGTCTCGTGTTCACCATGATTGAGTGAGAATATGATTTTATGAATTCCCACAAACGGCGTAAATGTTTAATGGTGGATACTGACACGTACCTGGATAGGCACATTTTGGTAGTTTCCTCCTTGCGCAGCAGCAGCAAAGCGCGTTAAAACGGGGGGGTTGGTATCTACAAAGACACTCTAATGATCAAGTCAGGTTGTGCACAATTAAGGTTTATGTTAAAAAGCAATAGCTACCTGTTAGAGGTGATTGAGCCTGGTATTTATAGAGGTTAGATGGGGAGATACGTTCCCTAAATAGTTGCAGAGGATGCCTATAAGATCAAAATGTTGATACTATAGTTATGAACAGTCAAAGGCAGTTATGAGTGCTATTATTTTGCAAGATCATGATTGGAAATTATGGATACTTATAGAATTTATTCACTACACAAATCTCGTGGTAATATTGCTGCTACTTAATGTCGTGATTCGATATCCGTTATGGTGGGATCTCAACAATATACCATGAATTCCTGCTGAGGTGTCAACGATGGACTCCGACTAGATGCTTGTCCGGTTGACCTATGGGATATGATCCCTGATTATGGTTCAGAACAGTTTTACTATTTTTTTTATTTTTTTGTAATAATGTTATATTCTTATTATTGATGCTTATGAATAATTAATTTTTAATCATATTTTTAATAACTATATGAATAAAATTTTGAATTTAATTTTAATATACTATTAATGTAAATTCATTATCAAACAATCATATGTGATCATATATGAGACTTTTGATAAAGATGTTATGAAAGTCAAACATTTATAATTACGTGATAATGTATAATTGAATGTCAATGTAAAAAATTTATATACTAACGATGTATTAAAATTAAATCTTAAATTTTTTACTAATTATTTCATGCACAAATAAGATTTTAACCAATTATCTCGCACATTATCGAGTACAAAATGCTAGTTAAATATAATAGATATTACACATTTGAACTCTAAGCCCGTACTGTGGGGAATTGATTCTACTAAATGTAATAGTGAGAGGTTGATGCATTATGAGAGCTCATAAGATCGCTAAAGAATGACCTAATCTCAGTTGATGCAAAAGTACTGTACGCCTTCTCTCTCTCTCTCTCTCTCTCTCTCTCTCTCTCTCTCTCTCTCTCTCTCTCTCTATATATATATATATATATATATATATATATATAAAAGACATTACATATAACCAGCACATGATGAAGAATATGTTTGATTAGATATTGGATCATATTTGTTAGTTCGCATAGATTTTTATCTTGGATTTTTATTTTCCTTTTTTGAGATTGAGAAGATTTTGTAGCTACTTTTCTTATTGAATTTTATTGCAAATTTTTTTATTTTATTTTTTGCTACAATACAATTCTTCCTATCTTGGTCTATTGATTTAAAAAAAAAAAAAAAGTTTCTAAGGCCTATGACAAACTCTAATTTTGAAATGGGATAGTTTTCCCTCCCCAACAAACTTGTTTACCATAAAAAAAATGACTCCTTTAAAAGCTTTAAGGATCATAATGTTGGGAATTACGGATACATCATGCAGCAGAATAAAAAATTCCCTCATAGGATCCATGCAAAAAAGTTATAATCTGAGTTTTAAAATTGTTTAGCTCTTGAAGCGTGATAAAAAATAGTGACGTGAATTACCAACACCGTAACAACGATGATGTCTCTGCGATATCTACACAAACAAACTCATGAACGTCCAACATCCACAAATAAGAGTCACGCCTCTCACACACAATGCTAGCTGCGAGAAGAGAAGAAACCTATCACTCTCTCACTTACTGTTTCAATCAAATGCGACCAAGGTTTGTAATGCATGCCTTGACAGCTCCTTAGCAGTGATATTTATAATAGTTGCTGCTTTATATGAGTGAGAGCAGCAGCAAAGTAAGTTGTGCAACCCTAAACTCATATGTTATGAGTCCGACCCACAATTGAATCCAAATCAAACTTGGATCCTTATTACTCCAATTTAGTATGCTCTATGTGTGCGACCCTGCAGGTTCTCATAATATTGGCAGTAACATTAAAATTCCATTTTAATATTACAAGCAGTAAGCGGTATCTAGCGACACATCGCTACCACCCAAGTAATGAGAATGTCAGTGATTTGACATAACTTTTCCGTGACCAATGTTTCCGTGTAGTTTAGTCCTTTTGTCTAGATATCTAGATTGAACACAAGGCATGAAATACATCGCCCTTGTATAGTTCAATCCTTCGTTTCTTGATATCCGAGTAGACTTAATAACAACAAATGAGATCGATATCTCATATCGACTCATTTGAGCATGGTTATACATTTCATAGTCTCACTCAATTAGGGGACCCGAAGATATCGCTTATGTTATGTAGGAGGGACAAATCCCATCTAAGTCACTCACATCCCTCTACATGATTCGCGGTATGTCCAATAACTGACTTTATAATCACCTTGTTACAGATAGTGTTTGATGGCATTAAAACACACAACTCCTCGTGTAGGAATTGTAGTGATTTCAGGTCAAAAGACCATATACATCATTGTCACTATGAGAATCGCTTATGACACTCACGTAACGATTCATGTAGCGTTCTCATGGTGGGTCTATCAAGTACATTATTACTCCAATATGTACCCATGTGAAGACTTGATATCTTATATCCATGACCTGTGAGATGTGGTCATCAGTCTATGCACATACTAGTCTCAATACATTATTGTTGTCCTAATTAACAATAATACTTGACCAAAGACATTTAAGAATAGTATTTTATCCAATAGGATCTCACGATCAAGTCATCCACTTGATGTCCTACAACATCAAACTTACTATTATAAAGATTTTATTATGTTTATAAAAAAGAACACAATAAATGAAATGTCTCATATATTAAAAAATAACATAATACAATGTATGTAAATATAGACAAAATGTATCGACCTCTAGAGCATACACCAACACATAAGTCCTGTAATCAAAGATAAGGTTTTTGATCAAATTGTCTTTTGTGACAAAATTATTTATCAAATTGTCATACTTTTGAAATTATATACTTAACTACCACATTTTTTGTCGCACTGGATTTTTTTTTATTTCACGTTCCATGTAGATAGCGCCAAAGTTGATGACGCTATCATTACAATTATGCCAACACGGTTGGCGTTATCCATATGGAAACGTCATCACGCTAGGCGTTATCCACATGGAAACGTCACACTCTCTAGCGCTTGTCGTAATGAAATGTCAAACGCGTTAACGGATCCACGTGATTAACGCCTAGCATGATAGCGTTACCAGTGTACGGCTAAAATTTTTGTTTGAAACACATTTTTTCATCTTTCTCCTAAAATTTTGAGCGTCTATTGTAGGGTGAAGCGTTGTTTCAGACTCATATAAACTTGGAACATCTTGTCATGATAGAGAGAATGTGTAGTCCATTATCGCTGGACATGTTGATATTACTAGTGTACACCATAATTTTTAAAAAAAATACAAATAGAATTATTTTCTTATAGAACATTGGTGTACACTGGTAAAAATGTAAATACAAATAGAACACCCTAACAAAACATTTGAATTTGGTAAAATAATAAGAAAATAATTATATTTGTATTTACATTTTTAAAAAAAATAGTGGCATACACAGTAATGTCAACATGTCCAATGGTAATGGATCACACACCCTCTCCATCATGGCAATGCGTTCTAAGTTTGTGAGTCTGACACAAAGTTTCACCCTACAATAGACGCTCAAAATTTCAAGAAAAGTTGAAAAAATATGCTTCAAACAAAAGTTTTAATCGTACACTAGTAACACTATCATGGTTGGCGTTACTAAGATGATAATGCCATAACAGTTGACGTTAGTCTTTGGAAAGTGCCAAAGAGTCTGTCATTTCCACTAGGGGTGTTAAAATAGGTCGGCCCGAATAGCCTGACAAAATGGATGGATTGGACTAGCAAAATGTCAGCCTGAAACTTACACAACCCGAATAGGCTGAGTCCGAATGGACTGAAACAACCCACCTTTTTAACACTACATAAGACTAAATGGGTTGGGCTAGGCTAGCAAAATGTCAACTTAAAATTTACATAACCCAAATGGGATAGGCCGGGCCATTTTGACATCCTTGGTTTCCGCGTAGATAATGTCTAGCGTGGTGACATTTTCACATGGAAAACGTTAACCGTGTTAGCATAATTGTAATGATAGCGTCATCAGCTTTGACGTTACGTGGAATGTGAAATAAAAAAAAATTCAGCGTGACAAAAAATATGACAGTTTAGTATATAATTTCAAAAGTATAGTAATTTAATAAATAATTTTATTATGAAGGACAATTTAGTCAAAAACTCATTAAAGATATTACATATAACATATTTTAACTCTAAGCTGGTAGTTTGAGGAATTAATTCTGCTAAATGTAATAGTTGGAGGTTGATGCATGATGAGAGCACAAAAGATCGCCAAGAGAATGATCTCATCTTAGTTGACGCAAAAGTTAACGCAAAAAACTCTTACTATACTATTTTATTTTAATTTTTTCGTAAAAAAAAATTACATATAACCTCCACTTGATATAGAATATGTTTGATTAGATATTGGATCATATTTGTTAGTTTGCATAGAAATTTTTTTCTTGGATTTTTATTTTCCTTTGTTGAGATTGAGAAGATTTTGCAAGTGTTTTTCTTATCAAATTTTATTGTGAAATATTTTTTTGCTGCAATATAACTCTATCTACCTCTGCTTATCGATTTAAAAAAATAAAATTTCTCTCTCCTTAGCAATGTAATTAACCTAGGTACGCTTCAGTTATTGTTATGAAACTAAGCACTATTACAATTAAAAGGTCATCCTAATAAATAACAAATGTCTTCATCGGAGTCCGAACTTTGACCTTTTATCTTAAAGCGCAATTCGCTTCCTACCACATCTAATCTTTATTATTAATAATTGTCAAGAAAATTCAAAACATTGTTCCAAACTTCCACCACAACAAATGTTAAGTCTGTAATTAAATAGG
The DNA here is from genome assembly GCA_029884605.1 of Ormosia emarginata. Lineage (NCBI taxonomy): Eukaryota > Viridiplantae > Streptophyta > Magnoliopsida > Fabales > Fabaceae > Ormosia > Ormosia emarginata. Next base: position 2,136,438 of record JAQQTP010000056.1, on the reverse strand, counting down.
ATCATTGTCTTTTTAACTTGGAAATTTCTATGCTATCTTAATGAATTTGATACTCATAATGAATTGTCAAGAATTAATTGAATACTAAATTTATAATAAATATTTAAAAACAATTAGTAAATAATAAAATACTTGTTAACTCAATCTAAATACTAAACTCTAAAAACAGTGAGTATCATAAAAATCTGGAACGTACAATCAGTAATGGTAGGACTTCAAACCACTTTTTCTGGTAAATTTTTTACCAAAGCTCTTTCTTTCTTCTTTGGTGTGAACCTAAGCACTTTCTGTATTAGTGTATTTATTTTCTGTGACATTGAATCAGGCGATAATGGAAACAGTGGGGATTCAGAGAAAAGTAGAGTAGGAAATGATTAGGAAAAAGAACCCGAGAAAGCAGCAATGGCGCCCAGATGTCACAACTTTAGTCACGGTTTAGAATAAAAAAAAAATCTATTCTGGTACCTTCTTTCTTCTGTATTTATTCATTATTAAATTTGTGCCGTCCAAAATGATTCACAGTCACTAATCTATATAACAATGTTGTTAGTGCAAACAAACTACGAAATTCACTTTCGAAAGGAGTGAATACATTATATTTATAACTTCTCTTTTTCCTTAAAAAAATTATAGCGTCATATTATGAGAAAAAATATATAATATTTATGTGCAGGATTCATAAACTCTTGCATAAATAATAATAAATCCGTGTAAAAATATTTGCATAATATTTTCTTTTATTAGAAAAATCATCCAAAACAGAAAAAAAAATATATGCGTACTAACCCAACCAAAAGTTGCCAGCAATGAAGGAAGAAACATAACTTTTTAATTAAAGTAATGTAATTTTACAAATTATTTATTAAATGAAAATAGTTTTAAAATCATATATCAATTTAAGATCTTTTTTATCACACTGACAAGAGATATCATATTTTTTTTTGCTACGTCAAGTAAAGAATAACTTCTCTTTGCAAAAATATGTCATTGTCCTCTCAATCAAAAGAATAATTAAATTTAATAATATTTTAATAAAAAGTAGAAGAACAAGATTAAATTGCTATTTCAAATTGTATTTGTCAAGTATACATCATGTTCAGAAAAATTAAGTTTAATAATATTTTTATAAAAAAGTGAAAGAACAATTGTGAACACCTAATTTTGACCAAAATTAAAAAATTTAAAAATAAATAAAAAATATACAATAATAATAAAATAAAAAAGTAAAAAGAATAAAAACAACAAAAGAAAAAAAAAAAGGGTTGTGGTCCATTTTTCTTAGCCTTTTTCTTAACCTAAACCCATAAGCCCATTTCAAAAAAAAAAATGAAAAAACAAAGAAAAAAAAAACCAAACAAACTAAAAACTAGAAAAGAAAAAAATAAAATAAAATAAAAGAAAAAAAAACTGTTGCACCCATACTGCCTCTCACATTTTCACTCTGCACACACGCATATCTTCTCGGTAATTTCACTCACTGAGAACTCACCGACTATCACTGCTGCACCCATTTTTGCACGTTTCTTTTCTTTCACTCCTACACACTCACGCAAGCACAGGGGCATAAGGGGAGGGGCGTCATCTTCTAGTAAGGGGGGGATGGATTTCTTTCTTCACTCTGACACACACTCTCACGTAGAAAGGAGGAGAGGGGACTTCATTTTTCTTCTGGATCCTGGTTTCACCTTGAACCTTCAACCATCTTTTCCATAGCAAACCACCACCTTGCAACCTCCATTCACCTCTTCCATCTTCAACACAGCACCATCATCATCTCCTTATTCTCAAGCTCACCATACCACCATAACCCATATTCACCTCCACCCATCCATCAAAACCGTGGACCCTCAAGTTTCACCACCCTCACCAAGCTTCACCATCTATCTTCACCATCAAGCCATCATCTCCCACCACCATACATAACCTTCACTCTACCTCCATCACCCACCAAGCACCATCTAACCCAAGCTCCAACATCTCTTCATCCACTCCCCTCACACCCTTCCAAACTCCAACCTCCATCCACAAGCCACCCTACAACACAAAACAGTCCAAAAAATAGCACCACCCCTGCTCGTTCTCCGTCGATTTTCAACAGCGCCACTAGCAGGTAGATCCGTCATTGTTCGTGTCTCCAGCGGCTCAGCCGTGATCTTCCACGGAGAGCCACGGCAACGGCCAGCACCCGTCACATCCTCCACCTCGCGCCGTCCGCATAGCCCACCAGCACCGAGCCCACACCCAACGCGTCGTAGACCACCAGCACCGAGCCCACACCCAACGCGTCGCGGACCACCCAGCACTCCGCCGTCCAGTCGTGCTACCACCGCCCGAACAGCACCAGGCTCTGCCCTCATCGGACTGGTTTCGGACCAGCGACCCAACCCCGGAAAAGCTCAGACCCGCTCCTCCTTTCACGTCCGCGAGTCTGCCCCGATCAACCTGCCTCCATCGTTCTGTCCCACAAAACTGCTGCTCCACCGCGAACCAGGACAACCCGTCACGCTGGAAACCAAACCTGAGTCACCCCTGTCGCCATCGCCCCGTCGTAGCAGATCCAGCCACCACAACCGCGTGCAGTCCGACCAGCAACTGTGCACCGTCGAGCCGCCATCTGCTCCAACCTCAGCCGCACCAGCGCCCTGCACCCATCTGCGCACTCTGCCAGACCACCCATCTGAATTGTTCGCACCTGCCGGAGCTCGAACTAGCACCGCTCGGAGCTCCACGTTGCGCCACCGGAAAACAGAAGCCACCACCGAACCAGACCGCCGCCCGCACGTTACCGTCTCTCGCCAAAGGTTTGAACCTCTTTGTTCTTCTCAATATATGTTGATGTATTGTTACCCTCAATCCTTTGGAGTTTTTCTGTTTCATGTTTTCTCAAAGTAACATTTCAAATGTTAAATAAAAAGTATAAAGAATGTGTTGGGCTTGGCAGCCAACCCACCTCATACGTGGGTTGGTTTGTTTCGTAAAATTTTTTTTTTTTTTAATAAAGACTAGATATTTTGATTTTAGTTTGTTTTAAGATTTATCTTTTAGGCAGTATTTAGTTTTATTAGATAGAATGCTTTACGTCATGTCTTTTGAATAAGTAAAAATAAAAAAAAAATAAAAGAAAGTAAAAATAAAAAGAAGTTGAGAAAAATCTGAAATTTGTTAGAAAAGTAAAAAATAAGGTTGTTTTGGATTATTTGATCTGTGATGCTTATATTTAATCTTGTTTTATTTATTTGACTTATAGAAATTTTATGTTTTACTTTTTTTTTTTTTTAAAAAAAAAAAGGAGAGAATAAAAATAAAAAAAATAAAAAATAAAATAAAAAATAAAAAAAATCTTTTAATCAATGCGATGACTAATGATGTTGATTGAATAGCGGATGATATCTTCAATATCGTTTAGATCATATGGGTTTATTGAGTAGCCTTGTGTTACCTTGAATCCTGTGCAAGAATTTTTCTTTTTTTTCGAAAATTATTTTCTTAATTAAAATAAATCAACTCACACTTATCTTTTACAGAACTATGTGACTTTGAGTTCCTCATTGCACCTGAGGGTACGTAGGAGCAGAATTTTCATTCTGTCAAGCCAAAATTAAGTTTTCATAATTTGGTTCTTCTTTTCTTAAAAAAATAAATAATGAAAAATAATAATAAAAAATAAAATATTTTTAAAGTCTTTTAAAAGGGGTAAAATAAATAAATTTGAGATTTTTAAATTTTTGCACAATTGACTTAAGGTACCGTCTTAAGACGGGTGTGTTAGGGGTGCTGTGGGATTAAGTTTCCACCCTTCCTTAACCATAACCGACTCCCGAATCCAATCTGGTTCCAAAGACCATTTTCTAAAAAGGTTTTCCAATTTTTCCCAAACTTAAATAAAATTGGTGGCGACTTCATTTCCATATTTTAATCATTTTTAAAATCACAAGAGTTGCTATTTCGCCGCGATCCCGGTCGCGACAGATGGCGACTCCACTGGGAAACTTGGAGAGTCAAACCTGTTTTTATTAGTTGTGCAAATTGTTAATAATCTCTATTTATTTATTTTACCCTTTTTGTCCTTGTTTTTGCTTTCTTATTTGTTTGTAAATAGATTTTATTTTATTTTGTAAATATCTGATATCATTATTCTGTATATACTTTTTACTTGTATATATTTTGTGATTATTTGTTTTAACCATAGGGTAGATGATTGCTGGCTAGCTGTTGTATATATGTTTTGCAGTTTGGGGGGTAATCTTTTGTCTTTTTAAAATTTTGGTACAGGTTCGTATGCTCCCTCACACACGTCACTGTCATTTACCTCACACACTTTTTGGGCTCTATACCCGAGTCTGTGCGAACCCGAGGAATAGGAGGGGTCTCGACCTTTGTTATTGAGGGGCTTCATGCTCACTTGACATTGGTTGGGACACCACTCAGATTGTTACCAGTATCATGGACTAATCATATTGAGAGGGTTTATCCCTACTTGTGATTAATTCATGAATTGGGTCCTTGTCTTTCGAGATAGGGGCAATCTGGGGACCATGACTTTTAGAGGTCTAGATCTGTCCTAAAAAAACCTTGCACTGGTAGATTGAACATAGTGACTGTCAAAATTAGAGTCGTGACTTTGAGGAAATCCAACCTTTAAGTTTCACCTGATTAGGACACAAAGGGAGCGTGCTTTTTCTTTGTCTGTTCATTTCTCATATCATTCATTCTTTGTTGAAAAAAAAATCATAAAAAGGGGAATGTTTCATCTTGCATTTTCATATCATCTGCATGACATTCATAGCATTTTTTAAACAAAAGAGACATAAAGAAAAGATATGCATCGTCTTGCATTTGCATGACATTCATAACATTTCTCAAACCAAAGAAAAATAAAAAAGGGACATGCATTATCTCGCATTTACATGACATTCCCAAAAAAAAAAACATCATCTTACAGTTCCATGTCATTTTCTTGCGTAAAGAAAAAAATAAAAAGGGCATGCATCAGCAAATCACGCATAATCCTTTGGGTTTACGACCCTATAAGGATTTCTTCATGTAGAATGTTAGGATACATTTTAGAGTTACCTCGATGAGGGGTACCCTTAGGATGCATTCTTCATTTTTGTTAGTTTGCTTACATTCTTCTTTTACTCTTTTTGTAGGGTGAGTTTAGTTGGTAAAGTGGAAAGATTAGTGCTCATTCAATAGCAAGGAATGGAAGAGATAGGCCAAAGGAAAACACCAAAGAATGCCGTTGATCTCAAGAGGAATATGAAGATTACAGTAAATGGCAGTGATCTGAGGCGTGTGAAGGACATTACTCAACACATGACCCCTAAGGCTCGATTAGAGTTCTCAAGCAGTTATGGACAGATCCTAGATTTGTTGCGCATCCCTGTTGAAGAACCTGTTTTGAGTGGCCTTGCCTAGTTTTGAAATTGTTCTCTGAAATGTTTTGAGCTGCCCGACTTGGATATTGCACCGACCATAGAAGAGTATGCCATCATGTTGAGACTTCCAATGAGCAAGTACCCTAATGTTTATCTCTATAGAGGACATTATGTGTCAGAAGGAAAAATAGCAGAACTCATAGGGGTTCAGGCAAGTCAGTTGAGCATGGAAAAGAGAGGAGGAACGCGAGGATTGAAGAAGAGTTACCTGGAAGCACATCTTGAGCTACTAGCGCAGCAAGGAAGGTGGGATCTCTTTAATAAAACATTGGCACTAACCATCTTTGGATTGGTGTTATTCCCATTCACCTCAGATATGGTGGACCAAGCGGCAATGGATGCTTTCTTCAAGTTTGAGAATCATAGGTCAAATCCAATCCCTGCTATTCTTGCCGATACTTTCTTGACCATGGAGATTTGCCACAAAAAAGGAGGGGGTATGATTCGATGTTGCACACATATGTTGTATGTTTGGATCATGACACACATGGATGTACACAATCGTCTGGGCCTTTTACCTGATCCGTTAAGGAATTTTGGTCGCATTTCAATGAAACAGCAGAAAGCCCATGAATGGAAAAATGAGTTTATGAAGATGGGATCAGACTCTTTCAAATGGGTTTGCTCTTGGTATCATGGGGAAGTGATATTGCTCAGTTGTGGTGACTTCTCTAACGTTCCTTTAATGGGCGTGAGAGGTTGTGTGTCATTTTCACCGGTACTTGTACTTAGACAGCTCCAATGGACTCAGCACGTGCCTGACGAGACACAACTTAGAGGATTCAGCTTTTTATATGGGAAAGATAGAAGCACTACCAAGCAGGAAAAGGAGGTCAGGGACGCTTGGAAGAATATTCATAGGGCAGGGGCGAAAGAATTGGGAAAGCGAGTGGTAATTCCTACTCCCGAGTATCTGCAATGGAGAGCAACAAGGAAGGCACAAAATAGTATCCCTCAGGCAATGTCAAGTGATGAAAATCATTCTCAGATTATATCTCAAATGACCACCCAGATAGAGAGGATGAAAGCGCAGATGCAGTTTTTAGAACAAAGGAAGGAAGTCGCTGAGTTAAAAGTCGTCATTCACACAAGTCGGTGCCAGAAATTAGCCGACAAGATTGAAGACTTAAAGGATGCACAAGCTGATGCTGCTGAAGCCTCAAGCCGGGTAAAGAGGGCAAGAAGAGGAAAAGAGGTGGAATCAAATAAGACCACTTTAGAAGTCCGGGAGCTACGAGTGAAGGTAAATGCTCAAGAAGAATTGATAGAGAAGATTTTGCAAGAGAAAGAAGAATTGGAAGCAAATACTAGAGCACAAGACCGAAGGATGCAATCTTTACAAGAAGCTCGTGGAGGTGAAACGACGCTCCGATCAAGGACAGGTTTTGGCTGCAGAATATTATAGTTCACTCAAGGAAGCAAACAAAAAGCAAGGCGTTTGGAGTTGAAAGCTCAAGAACTAGAGCAAGAAAAGGAACAATGGAGACTCGAAGCTCGAGGCAACGACCGCAAAAAAGAAGAAAGTGAAAGCGCGTGGCAATGGGCAGCTCAAAATTAAAAGGCTCAAAAGGAATATTGGATGAAGAATTATGAGGACATGTCTCGACTTGCAGTATTACACTACACAACCGGCTAGTCATTTTGATGAAGCATGACCTTCGATTCGCATGAATCCGTTGCTAAAACTACCACAGAAGATAGCCGAGTTTATGAAATATTGTCGAGGTCTTGCTAAAGGTCTTAGGAAGAAACAAACAAAATTGTTGATGTAATGTAGTTTATGTTACACTTTGAGAAGACTGAGACCTTGTTTTGATTAATTTTGGAATGAAATGAATTACCGGTTGCGTGTTTTGCTTTGAATGTTGATGTCATCTTTTTTTCATTGAGGCACTATTCATTGAGGGGTAAATTCCCCTTGAATAGGTTGCCAGCAACCGTATCTTCGCCCGAGACAATTTGTCCTTTAGCGAAAAATACGGAATCTTGGTATTCGGTAAAGAATGATTGCATTGCTGGAAGAGGGCACCATTAGTGAACCCGCTAATGCTAAATCGAGGATCCTACCTTGCTATTGAATGACCATGCGAATCTTTCCACAATCACCAAGCATCCTCACAATAAGTGTTAACTGCTTTTTTATTTTTCTTTCTTTATTTAATTAATGTGTTTTTGCTTTAATAAATCAATTTGGTTCAGAAATCATTGCGCGGCCTAGGAAAGAAGAGACCAATCTAGCCCGAGTTCACAATACCACATCTCGACCAGGATGGCTGCGAAAATTCCGAGACAGAAGAAACTTGAGTAGGGAGGTCGACGAAGTGACAGGGAGGATAAACGAGGTGTCGAGAACTAAGCGAGGTTGGAAGCGATATTGCAAGATATAAGGGAGTCTCTCCACTTAATCAGTGGAAATAGGAATGCAAATGGGGTTGAAATGTATGCAAACGTGCCATCAGTAACTGCTCCAATCTACTCGGCCGTAACCTCACCATTGCTTTGCAGAATCCACGAGCAACCACCTCAAACAACATCAATAGTCATGTCAATTGGGGAGGGGTATCGTGCTTTGGAAGGCGCTCATAATGAAGTCCCTGGTTATGCAGGCCCTACCTGGGAACCATCTCATGTGTCTATTCCGAGGCAAGTGACATTGCCTTATTCTGGGAATAGTCACATCATAACTGAGAAAGATAAGATGAAAGAAGATTGGATGGAGAAAATGGAGGAACAGATTAAGGCGATAAAGGGCCCCAATGCTTATGGACCCTTGAGGATAGAGGAGCTGTGTCCTACCACAGATGTAGTAATTCCCAAAGACTTCAAGATTCCCGATTTTATGAAGTATGACGGAGTGGCAACCCTCATTTCCATTTGATCGCATATGGGACTAAGATGGTGTTTGGTCCAAGGACGATAAGTTCCTCATCGGTTTCTTCCATGAGAGTCTTACAGGTCCCGCCCTAGAGTGGTATCTTTAGTTAGATCGCTCAAGGATCTCACGTTGGACGGAATTGGCTAACCTATTTATGGACCAGTACAAATTCAACTTGGACGCAGCCCCAACCCGAGAACAGTTGAGTTCAATGCAGAAAGGTAATGAAGAACCGTTCAAGCAATACGCGCAGAGGTGGAGAGCATTGGCGGCTCAAGTCCAGCCCCCATTAACATTATCTGAGATGTGCTCGTATTTCTTGGGGACCCTAGGAAACCCTTTTATAGGGGCGATGGTCAAGGCGACCTATAAGGATTTTGCATTTAATAACTTCTGGAGAAAGAATTGAAATATTGGCCAAAACTGGGAAGTTGCCAACGAGTAGTACAGAGAATACTACTTTCAAGAAAGGATTCCAGCCAAAGAAAAAAGAACCTGAAGTGAATTATATCCAACCTCAACAGAATTTCAGACCGCGATATAGCTCAAGTCATCAGCCATCATACAACCCCAACCCTCGCTTTTCATACCAAACACTGCCACTGCCTCATTATCCACCCCACCAAATTATACCGGCCACAAACTTCACCCCAACACCACAATTCCAAGTTAACAACATCCCCTCGCCACTGCCATATACACCCACTCGCCCAACCTATGCCCGATACCCACCTGCACCTCCGCAGAATTACCCAAACCACTCACAACCTCGCCCGAACCCCCAAAACCAAAGCCGCTTTCGTCCTCAAAACCTTCCCCCTTTTCCAAGGTTATCCATTCCGAATGCAGACCTATTCCAAAGGTTGTTTGATGCTCATCTTATTTCAGGAATCCCTGTGCGTCCATTAGAGCCACCATTTCCATCGTGGTACAACCCGAACTCAACCTGCAAGTATCACATGGATATTCCGGGGCATTCAATTGAAGACTGCGAGTCCTTCAAGACTGCAGTAAGAAAGTTAATGCCTATGGGAAGCTTGATATCCAGGAAGAGGCTGGACCCAGTATTGTTAACAACCCAATTCCTAATCATGGTGGAAGGAATGTGGTGAATGCTTTAGAGGTGGAAGGGTCATCCATAAGAAGTGTCATGAGCTTGCGTACACCGATGGCAAGGATATTCGAAGGGTCAAGAAAGTTGGCTTACAATATCGCTGCACCAGCCGCCATGATGAAAGAAGAGGAAAAATATGATGCAGAGTCGAATTGTGCTTATCATTGTGGGGGAGTAGGACATGATATTGAGAATTGTTGGGACTTCAAGGTTCGAGTCCAAGGGTTGCTTACTTTGAGAGTAATACATGCGAGACAAGGGTTAATCTCCTCCGAAGAGGTCAATGTGATCGAACGCTTTGTGCTTAAGGTGCCACCTCTCAACCAAGTCTCGACGTCAGAGAAAGTAGTGGTAACAATCAAGAAGCCAGTGCCATTTGCTTATAATGACACTCATTCAGTGCCGTGGAATTATGAAACCAAGGTAGAGACAAAAGGAGTCGGGAAGAGACTTCGAAGGCTCAAATTGTCAAGTACACAAGGATGAGGAGTCCGTGACTAATATAGTCGTGGTAGGGGAATTACAAGGAGTGGGGCGTGCTACGGCCCAGAGAGTTAGAAAAAGGGAAAATTGTTAAGGAAAGGAGTAGAGAAGAAATGTCAAAAGAAGATGAGAGGGAGAAGGAAGTCAAGAGAAGTTCCTAAAGATAATGAAGCAGAGCGAATATGATGTGATGGAACAGCTTAAAGAAGACTCCTGCTAGGATATCTCTTTTGTCACTCATCTTGACATCTGAGATGCATCGGAAGGCGTTGTTAAAAATTCTGAATGAAGCCTATGTGAAGCCCGATGTTACTCCCGAAAGTGTGGTTAACATGGTGGACCCCGTGAAACGCGTTAACATGATCACATTCACTGATGAAGAGATCATTTCTCAATCTGAGAAGAACCCACGGGCCTTGCACATAACCCTCAAATGCAAAGGGTACATAGTTGCAAAAGTTTTGATTGACGGGGGGTCTGCATTAAATATCATTCCCAGGTCAACTCTAACATCGTTATCAATAAGTGAGGATGAACTGTCACCACGAGAGATGGTGGTGCGAGCCTTTGATGGAAATAGGAGAGGTGTTATGGGAGAGATAATGTTGCCGCTAGAGATTGGCCCGAGTAATTTTCAAGTGCTGTTTCAAGTCATGGATATGGAGCCTGGCTACACTATGCTGTTAGGGAGACCGTGGATCCATGCCGCTGGTGCCGTTCCTTCTACCCTGCATCAAAGTGTTAAATATATTAAGAATGAGTCGGTCATCACCATACATGGAGAGGAAGAGATTATGTCGTCGAAACCGCCAAGGTGCCATATGTGGATAGTGCGAAAAGGAAGAGGAGAACTCCGGGCACGCTTTCAAGTAGTTGAAACCGGACTCGGTAAAGATGAATCTCTCACGCCAAGTGTGAATCAGGTGGTTGCCCGGATCATGGCTAGTAGTGGATACCAAGAAGGAAAGGGTTTGGGCTCAAAGTTGCAAGGTACTCGGTCGCCAGTGTCACTCCCAGGAAAGTCAGACAAGTTTGGGATAGGGTACGAAGCATCTCTGGAGGAGCATATGAGGAGCATGACTCTTGGAAGAAAGAATGACAAGGGCAAAGCGAAGTATATTCCCCATCTGAGGGAAACATTCCCAGCACCGGCCGAGGTGATTATGCCTGATGAGGTCATTCACCCTCGATACCGCCTCACTATCAATGCTTTGCATGAAGAGAGCCAAGAAGAGTACAAGGCAATCCGTCCTTTTGTTGATGAGGAGTCGCTGAAGAACTGGAAATCTGAACCAATTATTGATGTGATTGTTTCAAAGTAATTGTCTAGTCATATTGTGTTGAGCAAATATTGAAGTTATTTTGAGCTTATGGTTTATGTTATTTGAGACATTGATTAAATGAACTTGCATGAATATTCAGCATTTCTCTTCGTTGCACTTTCTGACTTATCCTTTTGTATTTTTCTTTTTTGTACCATATCTTGTTCTTCCTTTGTCATTCCTACTTTATTCTGCTTTTCCAACTCCACACCAAATTGCTTTCCAGGGATCTGAGTTTCGTAGATAGTTCGCCTCATGAAAGGGACCTCGGAAACTTATCAATTGATTCCCCTGCAATGTTTGATGAAGAAGACCCTGGATCTGGAGAAGAGGAAGAAGTTGTTGAAAATTTTGCAAAGTTACTGGAGTACTCAGAGAAGGGATTTGTCTTGAATGGTGAGGAAGCAGAGGTGGTCAACATGGGGACAGAGGAAGAGAAGAAGGAATTGAAAGTAGTGGCAAACCCGGAGTTTGAAGAGATGGTCATACTATTCAAAGAGTATATGGATGTTTTTGCTTGGTCTTATCGGGATATGCCTGGGTTAGACCCAGATATAGCATCGCATAAAATTCCACTATACCCGAATATTGAGGCAAAGAAGCAGAAGTTAAGGAGGATGCATCCTGATATGTCCCTGAAGATCAAGGAAGAGGTGACTAAGCAGCTGGAAGCAGGATTTGTGGAAGTGTGTCGAGACACCCAGTGGGTAGCCAATATCGTGCCAGTGCCTAAGAAGGATGGAAAAGTCAGAATGTGTGTGGACTATAGAGATCTGAATAAGGCCAGCCCGAAGGATGATTTCCCACTCCCTCACATCGATGTTCTTGTTGATAACACTGCTAAGAATCATAGGTTCTCATTCATGGATGGATACTCAGGGTACAATCAAATTCTGATGGATGTTAATGACAAAGAAAAAACCACTTTCATCACTCCTTGGGGAACTTTTTGTTACACGGTGATGCCGTTCGGGTTAAGGAATGCTGGAACTACTTACCAACGTGCTATGGTGGCACTATTTCATGACATGATGCACAAGGAGATTGAAGTGTACGTGGATGATATAGTAGCCAAGTCTAAAGAAGGAGAAAGTCATGTGGCGGTCTTGCGTAAGCTGTTTGAAAGACTCAGAAAGCACAAGTTGAGGTTGAATCCTGCTAAGTGTGTTTTTGGAGCATCTACTGGGAAATTACTTGGATTCATTGTTAGCAGAGAAGGAATAAAGGTGGATCCAGATAAAACAAAAGCAATACAAGAGATGTCCCCCCTAAGACGAGCGTGAAGTGCGAAGTTTTCTCGGGAGACTCAATTACATTGCTAGATTCATTGCTAACTTAACTAGCACCCGTGAGCCTATATTCAAGTTGTTGAAGAAGCATCAACCAGGAAATGGGATGAAGAATGTCGTGAAGCTTTTGACAAGATAAAGGCTTATTTAATGAATCCTCCTGTTTTGGTACCCCCTACACCGGGTCGTCCTTTAATTTTGTACCTAACTGTATTGCTAACCTCGATGGGGCAATGTTGGGACAACATGATGAATCAGAAAAAAAGGAGCAAGCAATTTACTATTTGAGTAAGAAGTTCAATGACTGTGAAGCTCGATACATGGCTATTGAGAAGACTTGTTCTGCGCTGGTATGGACCTCAAAGCGGTTACGACAGTACATGCTCTATTACACCACGTGGTTGATCTCCCGAATAGACCCTCTGAAATACATATTTGAAAGTCCTCATGTTTCATTAAGGGTTTCAAAGTGGCAAGTGATGCTATCAGAGTTCGATATCAAGTACATGACTCGGAAATCCATCAAAGGAAGTGCGATTGCTGATCATTTAGCTGAAAACCCTCTTGAGGGTGGACAACGAGTGACATCTGAATTCCCTGATGGAGAAATACTGATGGCGGAAGAAGGAGAAGAAGAAGAAGAACCTGGCTGGAAGATGTATTTTGATAGAGCGGTTAACATGCATGGCAATGGCATAGGAGCCGTGGTTGTTTCACCAATTGGAAAACAATACCCGGTCGCTATCAAGCTGGAATTTGAGTGCACCAATAATGTTGCGGAGTATAAGGCTTGTGCTAATGGTTTACAAGTTGCAATTGACTTGGGGATCAAGCAGTTAAAAGTATTTGGAGACTCAGCACTCATCATTTATCGACCGTTCACCAATTGGTGCCTTATCAAAAGTATTTGATCCATTTGGTTGAGAAGTTTGAAGAGGTGACCTTCTCCCATTTAACCCGAGACAAGAATCAGTTTGCAGATGCCTTGGCCACTTTGGCTGTAATGACCAAGTTGGATATTCATAATAATGTCCAACCCATCCAAGTAAAGACGCATAGTGAGCCTGCGTATTGTGCTAATGTTGAAGGCGAGCCAGATGGTAAACCTTGGTATCATGATATCAAGTGGTATATTCAGCATAAAGAATACCCAACAGGGGCAAGTGAGGTGAATAAGAAGACTATCCGCCGGTTGGCGATGACCTTTTTCTTGAATGGAGAGGTTTTGTACAAAAGGAGTCATGATGGTACTTTACTTAGATGCGTGGATGCTCGTGAAGCTCGTGTAATCATGACTGAGGTTCATGAAGGAATATGTGGAACCCATGCCAATGGTCATATGATGGCTCGAAAAATTCTAAGGAATGGTTATTATTGGTCCACAATGGAAGCAGACTGCATAAATTATGTATGGAAGTGTCAAAAATGCCAGATGTATGCAGATCGAGTCAACACACCTCCTTTCCCTTTGCATAATTTGGTGTCTCCATGGCCTTTCTCAATGTGGGGAATAGATGTCATCGGGCCCATTAATCCCAAAGCTTCCAATGGTCATCGCTTCATCTTAGTGGCGATTGACTATTTCACCAAGTGGGTAGAAGCTTCTTCTTATGCCAGCATCACTCAAAAGGTGTTTTTGAGATTCCTCACAAGGGATATTGTCTCAGAGATATGGAATTCCGAAGGATAATCACAGATAATGGTACCAATCTCAATGGTGCCGAGATTAAAAAGTTCTGTGAAAATTTCAAAATCAAGCATCATAATTCAGCTCCTTACAGTGCCTCAGATGAACTGAGCGAGCAGCTGAAGCAAAAAATAAGAATGTCAAGAAAATTGTTGTTAAGATGGTGGTGAACTACAAAGACTGGCATGAAATGTTACCCTATGCTCGCATGCATATCGTACTAATATACGATCAAGCACTGGGGCAACGCCTTTCTCTTTGGTGTATGGGATGGAGGTTGTCTCTCCAATAGAAATTGAGATCCCTTCCCTAAGGGTTCTAATGGAAGCAGAGTTAGAGGAATCTGAATGGGTGAAGACTCGGTATGAACAATTGAATATGATAGAAGAGAAGAGATTGACAGCTATGTGTCATGGGCAATTGTATCAAAGCAGAATGGCTAAAGCCTTCAACAAGAAAGTTCGTCCCAGGGAATTCTGTTCAGGGGATTTGGTTTTGAAAAAGATTCTCCCTAACCAAGAGGATGCCAGAGGAAAATGGGCTCCGAATTATGAAGGCCCGTACATAGTCAAGCAGGCATTTTCAGGAGGAGCGTTAATTTTACAAAATATAGATGGAGAAGAACTGCCAAGGCCTGTGAATGTAACATCCCGAAAAATACATATTTGATTATAAATCATCATTTTATAATATTCTTGATTTTTAGGAATTTTTCTGGAATTTTTCGGAAACGACGAATATTTTAATATATTCCTCGTTTTGCGTGTACACTGGGCTGAGAATTGCTGAGACCAGTGTAACACTTCAGAAATTGATTATTTCACCATGAATAGTCATTTTCTAATATTTGTGATTTATGAGAATTTTTCTGGAATTTTTCAGGAACGACGAATATTTTAATATATTCCTCGTTTTACGTGAAACTCGAGCAGAGTCGTGAAAACGACCGTAGTGCTTCAAAAATTGGAAAATTATATGACGGATAGTCGTTTTATAATATTTGCAATTTTTGAGAATTTTCTAGGAATTTTCTGGAACCGTCGAATATTTTAATATATTCTTCGTTTTACGTGCGCACTGAGCAGAATCAGAGAAACGCGATGTTTTCTCTAAGAACCTTGGACTATGGACATGTCGACGGGAGATCTTACTAAACCCGAGACTTGACACAGTTTACGAGGTTTCACAATTTTCGAGAGATCTTAATGCTTACATTTAAATCAAGACAATAAAAAATTCATCCGTCGATTAATTAAATACCGACTTTCAATCAGAACTATTATCTATTGGATAATAGTGTGTAATAAAAATACTATCACATTATCCTAATGTAATCCACTTTATGTCAAATCTACCTACTTTAATTCAAATTTAATGGTTAAATATTCAAGCTTCCTTAAGAAGCTTTGACCCTAAACTTTGACCACTTGTGTAGCTTCCAAAGGAAGCCAATTTTTGTCACTCAATCCTCTCTCTCATTTACGTATCTGCAGCCCACACAAGAGAAAGAAATTGATTCTAATATCCTAATATTACAACTAAAGGCATTATCACCAAAAGCACTCTTTCTTTCTTCTTTTACGTTTCTTCTTCTTCTTCCTCTCTTCAAACCTTTTCTTCTTCCTTTTTCCAAAGACCCATACGTCCAGCCACCTCATGAAACCCCAACCTTCATAAAAATTTACACCAACCATATTTTCTTAATCTCCTACTCCTTCTCATAACTTTTGTTCTTGGAGTTTTCAAGAAAGCTTCCATCTTCAACCATTTCTCAAGCTTTGAAGGTGAGCTCCCATGGCTGAAAATTTTCAGATTTACCTTCCCATTTTCGCTTTCTGGTTTTCTCTTGATTTAATGGTCATTTTCTTCTTCTTTTTCACACCATTACATTGTTCTAACTTGAACCACATTTTCTAGGTTTTTTTGAGCTTCAAATCCGAAAATCAAGTGCTCTTGGAATTTTTCTTGGTTCTTCATCTTGGTAAGAGGAAGATTAATCCTTCTCAACCTCTTTAGCAACTAGGAATCTCGTATTTGATTTTTGGAAGAAAAACCACATGGTGGTTGTTCTTGAAAATTGCTTGAAATTGGTTTCTTGAATGCTATTTTAATCTAGCTTTGAGTAGTTGATTGAGTGGTTAATTATTCATGTAATTTTGTGATTGAACTCCATGCTTGCTTGCTGAAATTTCTGGTTGCTGAACCCCCGAATATGCCACGGTTTGGGGCTGTTTTTGGGCTGGAAATTGAATGGAAATGATGCTTAAATTTTGATCAATGCAAGGCTAATTAAATCAAGTAGTTAAGGTTGATCCAAGTGGACAAAATTTTGGTTGTTGGACCTTGGTGAGTGCCACGGTTTTGGGTTGTTCTTAAGAGAAGAATTTGGTTAAAATTGTGTCAAGAATAATGCTAGGTGAATTAAGTAAAGGAAGACTAAACTAGTGAGAAGAAAATTGTAACCTAGGATCCTCATTGAGTGCCACGGTTTTGAGGGCTTGAAGGAGGGGAAAGGATAACAAATTTGAGATGTCAAGACTTGAATTAATCAAGTAACTAAATGTAGAATTAATAGAAGGAAACTTGCAACAATAACTTTTATGATGGATTGTGGTTAAGACTTAGGAAATGAGCTAAATTTGGAAGGTAATTATAAGAATCAAATAGCTTGGATCAAAACAACAAGTAAATGGACCTAATGAGGTGAACATGATTTATTTGAAACCTTGGGAAGACCATGACCTCTAGGTGAAAATTTGAGTCAAGATTTCATAACCCAATACTAGGATTACAAGTAATCAACGAATACAAGAGCTTAAGGATTTCATAAACCTTAATGAACCAATGAGATAATTTTCATAAGACTTAGAGATTTTAGAAATCCATAATGGACCAAAAATATGTTCCTTGAATTATAAATTGATATTATGTTGATATTGGGTTCTTGTTGGATGCAAATTTGCTTATTGCACTCTCTTGATCAAATGTGGTATATTATGAATTTGTATGAGATTGTGGATCATACATGAGCATGCATAGTGTCTTATGCATTGTGATGTCCGTGTGGACTGTTGTAAGGCCAAGTTGCCTAGAGATTGAACACACCTTAGTGCGGGTGCGAGTAGACAAGTGTGGGTCTTGTTATGACCTTGGGGCGTCGGGGTGCGGGTCCTCCACAATGGGTAGTTGGTAGCTCCTTTGCCCGTGGGGCAAACCGATGCAACGCACCGACGATCCGGACTTGACACCGTCCCCATATCGTGATCTAGTGTAGAATGTCCGTGCAATGCCATGATTGTGCACGAGAAAATTTATTGATAGCACTGGCCTCGGCAATGAGTCACGTACATGTCTCCTGATCTTTCTCTCCGACCGTTTGAGTCTAGCTCCATGGAGTAGGAAATTGAATATTGTGTCCATGCATCGTGGAATATTCTGTCATCTGAAAATTATTATTTACATGATATCTAATTGTCTGAATTTAACTCGCCGGATATTATGAATTATTCATTACCTCTATTAATGATTGCTTGACTGGTTATCTGTTTAAAAGCTTATTTATTGCCTTTACATGCTACGTGGGCGTTATGCGTCGTTCAGTTCTTGGTTGCTGTATTGGTATTGATGGTAGGATATCTTACCTCTTTCCCCGTGCTTCTATTATTTGTTGTTTATGTGCACCCAGTACCGATCGAAGACGACGGTGAAGAGACAAGATCCTCGCCTTCCCCGCTTCTCGGCCCGCACAGACCGACTTCTACCGCTACGATGTCTCGCACGTATGCGCGGATTCTCGGGAGATGTGCGTCGACCTTCATTGGGGGCCGAGTGCGCCGGCACATCAACCCGAACTCCGACCGCTGCGTGTATGTGGGAGACGTGTCGATAGCACTTGCCCGGAGACGTCATGAGGCACCCGTCCTCACTTGCTACCTCGCCTACGCCCGGAGTTTTACCCGCCTATCGTGAGATGTGGGGTTCCCGTTATTACACTCCGCAGAGGATTCTTTGATTCCACCGCTCGGGCCCCGTCCCGTGCATCCGTGGTTCCTATGGATGAGTCCTCGATGAGGAAGATCCCGATGAGGGTCCTCCCGAGGATCCCGAATCGGTCCCTTTTATCCGAGGGGTCGATGATCATTGGTGGCTACCGATGGCCGCCGCTGTTTTTGTTTTGGGGGCCCGATGTACTTTTCTTTTTGGTTGGGCTATATATTTTTGTATATGCATGTTTCCTCAAAGTGGGTATAGTTTTGCTTTTTGATGATGGCCAGGCTTGTATTTATGAAACAGCTTGTATTAAATTCTATATATATATATATATTGCATACTATTCAGGTGCAAATTTCTATGTATTGTTTTATTCGTTACTTTTATCCGCACTCCGTAGTATCCTTATTATTCTTATTATAAAAAAAAAATATTGCCAAGTTTGCTCACATGGTTAATCATTAATTAATTGGAATGAACCGGTCTTAAATCGTTGTTTAAATAATTTCCGCATTTTATTTTGTTTGACAATGTGACGTTCCTCCCCCAAAAGGGCGTTACATTGTTGGTATCGAGCCCCGGTTTATGTTTTCTTTGGGTCTTGAGTGTGAGTCTGTCTTGTTTGTGGTGTGTGAATCTCTGTGATGGGTGTCTTGAGTGGATTCCTCTGACTTTTCTTATGTTTTCAGTAATCTAATTTGAGAGAAGAGCAAGATGGCAAGAGGTGGAGATATGACAGCCGCTATTGAAGCGATGCAGAGAATGGCTGAAGTCATCGCCCAACAAAATGAACGCACTGCTCAACAACAAGAGAGAGCTGCTTAACAGCTCGAGGCGACTGCCGACGCGCAAAACTTAGCAGAGTTTCGTCGTCATAACCCTCCACAGTTCAAGGGGGAGTTTGATCCCGACAAGGCTAATCTATGGATCAAGGAGCTGGAAAAAGTCTTTCGTGGCATGAATTGTGCGGAAGACAAGAAGGTAAATTATGCGACTTTTATGCTCGTCGAAATGCCAAGACCGGTGGAATGGAGCTCAAAGGGCATTAGAAGCCGAAGGAGCAGAGGTCACTTGGGAACTGTTCAAGGAGAAATTCTTGGGCAAATACTTTCCCGCGAATGCGAGACACGCGAAGGAGATGGAGTTCCTCAACCTGAGACAGGGGAACATGACTGTCAGCGAATACGCAGCCAAGTTTGAAAACTTGGAGAAATTTTCAACACATTACCAGCATCAAACTGACGAAGCCTGGAAATGCTGGAAATTCACCGAAGGACTGAGGTACGAGGTAAAGAAAGCTGTGATTACCTTGAAAATGAAGGTATTCTCGGAACTGTTAGACACTTGCTGCGAAGTTGAAGCCTTGGAGCAGGCTAGAGACGCGAGAAACAGGAACTTTGGGCCCGTACGGTCCCAAAGAGGTGGAGGCAGGGGTTCAAACCGCTTTCAGAAGAAACCCTATTCCCGACCAACAGGAGTCAACAACCAACCGGTGGAAGTTCGTGGAGGTTCTTCTCGGGAACCGAACCGGTCGAATACGACCTACCCGTCCAAATGCCTCGAAGTGTGGGAAGGATCATCTCACAAGAGACCGCACGATAAAAGGAATCATTTGCTTCGGATGTGGCAAACCGGCCATATGTCCGAGATCGCAACCAAGCAAAGGCCGAGCCTTCACCAATGCAACCCGAGCCAAGAAACCGCAAGCCGGAGGTCGAGTTTATACTATGAGTGGAGCTGAAGCTTCAATCCGAAGACTTGATTCAAGGAGAAGGCGCCATAGAAGGTAATCTTTTAAAAGTACCGTATGACTCGGGCAACCCATTCTTTCATATCATATGATCGTGTGCTACGACTTGGTTTACCTGTGTCTCGAACTACCTTTTGAATTGACTGTTTCAACCCCCACTGATAAACCGGTAGTTACTACCAAAGTCTGTTTGAAGTGTCCTTTGATTGTTGAAGGTCGAATCTTTTCTGTCGATTTGATATGTTTACCTCTTTCACAGTTAGATATAATCCTAGGAATGGACTGGTTATCTTCCAACCATGTTCTGTTAGATTGTTCTAGTAAGACCATAGTCTTTCCTGTGAATGAGAATTCTAGATACTTGACGGCCAACCAAGCACGAGCTTTCTTGAAAGAAGGAGCTCAGGGGTACATGCTATTATCTTCTTTGAAAGTAGAGAGTGAGACTGATTTGAGTACTATTCCGGTAGTGAAGGAATTTCCTGAGATCATCCCTGAAGAAGTACCTGGATTACCGCCAACACGTGAGATCGAGTTTGCTATTGATCTAGTACCGGGAGCTGGTCCCGTCTCTATAGCACCGTACCGAATGTCACCGACAGAATTAGCCGAACTTAAGAAGCAGCTAGAAGAGCTTTTGGAGAAGCAGTTCGTTAGACCAAGTGTATCCCCGTGGGGAGCACCTGTGCTACTAGTTCGAAAGAAGGACGGTACCTCGAGATTGTGTGTGGACTACAGGCAATTGAACAAGTTGACAATCAAGAATAAATATCCTCTCCCGAGAATTGACGACTTGATGGACCAACTGAAGGGGGCAGCGGTATTTTCAAAGATTGACTTGAGATCTGGGTATCATCAGATAAGAGTGAAAACGGAGGATATACCCAAGACTGCTTTTCGTACGCGATACGGTCATTACGAGTATCTTGTGATGCCGTTTGGTGTGACGAATGCGCCTGCTATTTTCATGGACTATATGAACCGCATCTTTCGTCCGTACTTGGATAAGTTTGTTGTCGTCTTCATTGATGACATCCTGATATATTCCCAGAATCAGGAGGATCATGCTGAGCACCTCAACATAGTTCTTCAGATTTTGAAGGAAAAGGAACTGTATGCCAAGCTGTCGAAGTGCGAATTTTGGCTGGATGAGGTGAAGTTTTTGGGTCATGTAATCTCAAAAGAAGGAATCGCAGTGGATCCATGTAAAGTAGAAGCAGTACTGCAGTGGGAACAACCGAAGTCAGTGACGGAAGTCCGTAGTTTCGTTGGCTTAGCCGGATGTTACCGGAGGTTCATAGAAGGGTTTTCCAAGATTGCCGGACCGCTCACTCAATTGACAAAGAAGAATCAAGCTTTCGAATGGACTGATAAATGTGAGCAGAGTTTTCAAGAGTTGAAGAAACGGCTGACTACCTCACCTGTATTAGTGTTACCTGATCCGAATGAACCGTTCGAGGTGTACTGTGACGCTTCGTACCAAGGATTGGGATCTGTTCTTATGCAACACCGAAAGGTGGTAGCCTACGCTTCGCGACAGTTGCGAGTGCACGAAAAGAATTACCCGACTCATGATTTGGAGTTGGCGGTGTGGTTTTTGCTCAAGATATGGAGACATTTCCTTTATGGAGCGACATTCAACATCTTCAAGTGACCACAAGAGCTTGAAGTACTTGTACGATCGAAAGAGTGAATATGAGGCAGCGAAGATGGCTGGAGTTTTTGAAGGATTATGATTTCCAGTTGTTGTACCACCCTGGCAAGGCGAACGTTGTGGCTGACGCCTTAAGTAGAAAGACTATCAGTGTTTCTGCCTTGATGATTAAGGAAAGAGATCTCATCGAACAATTTAGAGATGTCTGGTCATTTGTTAAGTTGGAACCCTAAGAATTTGCATGAATATGGTTACCATCTCAAGCGAGTTGATGGAAGACATACGGAAAAAACAAGACCGACGAATTCTTGCAAGGAATAAGAGAACAAATGAAACAAGGCGAGAAAACAGAGTTCGAAGAAGGAACAGATGGAATTCTGAGATTCCGAGGTAGAGTTTGCATTCCTCGTGACCAAGAGCTTAGACGATATATTGTGGATCATGCCCACACTAGCAAGTTAAGTATGCACCCTGGTATAACAAAGATGTACCAAGACTTGAAGAAGTTGTTCTGGTGGCATGGACTAAAAAGTGATGTCACTAGATGTGTATCGACTTGTCTAGTCCGTCAAAAAGCCAAAGTGGAACATCGCCGACCCGCAGGTTGTCGCAACCATTGTCTATTCCCGAGTGGAAGTGGGACAAAGATCGCAATGGACTTTGTTATGGGATTGCCAAGGACGAGGATGGGACATGACTCGATTTGGGTAATAGTTGATCGACTTACAAAATCGGCTCATTTCCTCCCGATTAACATAAGGTACAGTTTGGAGAAGCTGACCCGACTGTATATTGGGGAAATTGTCAGATTACATGGTGTGCCTACGAGTATAGTCTCGGATAGAGATCCGAGGTTTACCTCAAAGTTTTGGCAAAGTTTACAAGCTTCGTTGGGGACGAGATTGCGCCTGAGTTCAGCATATCATCCGCAAACCGATGGTCAATCGGAAAGAACGATCCAATCTCTAGAGGACCTACTTAGAGCTTGTTCTATGGAACAGACTGGAAGTTGGGATGAAGTTTTACCACTGGTGGAGTTCACCTACAATAACAGTTATCATTCGAGTATAGGGATGGCACCCTATGAAGCTCTGTATGGAAGACGGTGTCGAACACCATTATGTTGGTACCAAGACGGCGAGCGTCTTACGATTGGGCCAGACATTATCCAGCAGACGACTGAGAAGGTTAAGATGATTCAAGAGAAGATGAGAACTGCTCAGAGCCGACAGAAGAGCTATGCGGATAAGAGAAGAAAGCCTCTTGAGTTTGAAGAAGGTGAGCATGTGTTCCTGAAAGTCACACCCACGACTGGGGTCGGCCGGGCCTTGAAATCTAGAAAACTCACTCCAAAATTTCTTGGACCTTACCAAATTCTTCGTCGGATAGGTCCAGTAGCTTACCAGATAGCCTTACCCCCTATTCTTTCAAACATACATAATGTATTCCATGTGTCACAACTTCGTAAATATTTACCTGATCCAAGTCATGTCATAGCACCGGACACAGTACAGTTAAAAGAGAACCTGACCTATGAAACGTCTCCTGCGAGAATCGAGGATCGACGGATAAAGCAACTACGAGGCAAGGAGATTCCATTGGTAAAGGTGATTTGGAACGAAGCAACTGGTGATGCGACTTGGGAATTGGAAGACAAGATGAAGGAGCAACATCCAGAATTATTCTAAGGTATGTAAATTTCGAGGACGAAATTCCTTTTAGTTGGGGAGTGTTGTAACATCCCGAAAAATACATATTTGATTATAAATCATCATTTTATAATATTCTTGATTTTTAGGAATTTTTCTGGAATTTTTCGGAAACGACGAATATTTTAATATATTCCTCGTTTTGCGTGCACACTGGGCTGAGAATTACTGAGACCAGTGTAACACTCCGGAAATTGATTATTTCACCATGAATAGTCATTTTCTAATATTTGTGATTTATGAGAATTTTTCTGGAATTTTTCGGGAACAACGAATATTTTAATATATTCCTCGTTTTGCGTGAAACTCGAGCAGAGTCGTGAAAACGACCGTAGTGCTTCAAAAATTAGAAAATTATATGACGGATAGTCGTTTTATAATATTTGCAATTTTTGAGAATTTTCTGGGAATTTTCCGGAACCGTCGAATATTTTAATATATTCCTCATTTTGCATGCTTTGAGAATCGAAGGTAATCGAGAAACGCGATGTTTTCTCTGAGAACCTTGGACTATGGACATGTCGATGGGGGATCTTACTAAACCCGAGACTTGACACAGTTTACGAGGTTTCACAATTTTCGAGAGATCTTAACAGTTACATTTAAATCAAGACAAATGAAAAATTCATCCGTCGATAATTAAATACCGATCTGGCCAACTCGTAACTATAACTATTATCTATTGGATAATAGTGTGTAATAAAAATACTATCACATTATCCTAATGTAATCCACTTTATGTCAAATCTACCTACTTTAATTCAAATTTAATGGTTAAATATTCAAGCTTCCTTAAGAAGCTTTGACCCTAAACTTTGACCACTTGTGTAGCTTCCAAAGGAAGCCAATTTTTGTCACTCAATCCTCTCTCTCATTTACGTATCTGCAGCCCACACAAGAGAAAGAAATTGATTCTAATATCCTAATATTACAACTAAAGGCATTATCACCAAAAGCACTCTTTCTTTCTTCTTTTACGTTTCTTCTTCTTCTTCCTCTCTTCAAACCTTTTCTTCTTCCTTTTTCCAAGCACCCATACGTCCAGCCACCTCATGAAACCCCAACCTTCATAAAAATTTACACCAACCATATTTTCTTAATCTCCTACTCCTTCTCATCAACTTTTGTGCTTGGAGTTTTCAAGAAAGCTTCCATCTTCAACCATTTCTCAAGCTTTGAAGGTGAGCTCCCATGGCTGAAAATTTTCAGATTTACCTTCCCATTTTCGTTTCTGGTTTTCTCTTGATTTAATGGTCATTTTCTTCTTCTTTTTCACATCATTACATTGTTCTAACTTGAACCACATTTTCTAGGTTTTTTTTAGCTTCAAATCCGAAAATCAAGTGCTCTTGGAATTTTTCTTGGTTCTTCATCTTGGTAAGAGGAAGATTAATCCTCCTCAACCTCTTTAGCAACTAGGAATCTCGTATTTGATTTTTGGAAGAAAAACCACATGGTGGTTATTCTTGAAAATTGCTTGAAATTGGTTTCTTGAATGCTATTTTAATCTAGCTTTGAGTAGTTGATTGAGTGGTTAATTATTCATGTAATTTTGTGATTGAACTCCATGCTTGCTTGCTGAAATTTCTGGTTGCTGGAACCCCCTGAATATGCCACGGTTTGGGGCTGTTTTTGGGCTGGAAATTGAATGGAAATGATGCTTAAATTTTGATCAATGCAAGGCTAATTAAATTAAGTAGTTAAGGTTGATCCAAGTGGACAAAATTTTGGTTGTTGGACCTTGGTGAGTGCCACGGTTTTGGGTTGTTCTTAAGAGAAGAATTTGGTTAAAATTGTGTCAAGAATAATGCTAGGTGAATTAAGTAAAGGAAGACTAAACTAGTGAGAAGAAAATTGTAACCTAGGATCCTCATTGAGTGCCACGGTTTTGAGGGCTTGAAGGAGGGGAAAGGATAACAAATTTGAGATGTCAAGACTTGAATTAATCAAGTAACTAAATGTAGAATTAATAGAAGGAAACTTGCAACAATAACTTTTATGATGGATTGTGGTTAAGACTTAGGAAATGAGCTAAATTTGGAAGGTAATTATAAGAATCAAATAGCTTGGATCAAAACAACAAGTAAATGGACCTAATGAGGTGAACATGATTTATTTGAAACCTTGGGAAGACCATGACCTCTAGGTGAAAATTTGAGTCAAGATTTCATAACCCAATACTAGGATTACAAGTAATCAACGAATACAAGAGCTTAAGGATTTCATAAACCTTAATGAACCAATGAGATAATTTTCATAAGACTTAGAGATTTTAGAAATCCATAATGGACCAAAAATATGTTCCTTGAATTATAAATTGATATTATGTTGATATTGGGTTCTTGTTGGATGCAAATTTGCTTATTGCACTCTCTTGATCAAATGTGGTATATTATGAATTTGTATGAGATTGTGGATCATACATGAGCATGCATAGTGTCTTATGCATTGTGATGTCCGTGTGGACTGTTGTAGGCGGCCAAGTTGCCTAGGAGATTGAACACACCTTAGTGCGGGTGCGAGTAGACAAGTGTGGGTCTTGTTATGACCTTGGGGGCGTCGGGGTGCGGGTCCTCCACAATGGGTAGTTGGTAGCTCCTTTGCCCGTGGGGCAAACCGATGCAACGCACCGACGATCCGGACTTGACACCGTCCCTATATCGTGATCTAGTGTAGAATGTCTCGTGCAATGCCATGATTGTGCACGAGAAAATTTATTGATAGACCGGCCTCGGCAGAAGCCGAGTCACGTACATGTCTCCCGATCTTTCTCTCCGACCGTTTTTGAGTCTAGCTCCATGGAGTAGGAAATTGAATATTGTGTCCATGCATCGTGGAATATTCTGTCATCTGAAAATTATTATTTACATGATATCTAATTGTCTGAATTTAACTGCCTGGATATTATGAATTATTCATTACCTCTATTAATGATTGCTTGACTGGTTATCTGTTTAAAAGCTTATTTATTGCCTTTACATGCTACGTGGGCGTTATGCACCGTTCGGTTCTTGGTTGCTGTATTGGTATTGATGGTAGGATATCTTACCTCTTTCCCTGTGCTTCTATTATTTGTTGTTTATGTGCACCCTGTGCTGATCGAAGACGACGGTGAAGAGACAAAGATCCCGCCTTCCCGCTTCGGCTCCGCACAGATCGACTTCTACTGCGACGATGTCTGCACGTATGCGCGGATTCTTGGGAGATGTGCGTCTGACCTTCATTGGGGGGCCAGAGTGCTGGCACATCAACCTGAACTCCGACCGCTGCGTGTATGTGGGAGACGTGTCGATAGCACTTGCCTGGAGACGCATGCGAGGCACCCGTCCTCACTTGCTACCTCGGCTTACGCCCGGAGTTTTACCCGCCTATCGTGGAGATGTGGGGTTCCCGTTATTACACTCCGCAGAGGATTCTTTTGATTCCACCGCTCGGCCCCGTCCCGTGCATCTGTGGTTCCTATGGATGAGTCCTCGGATGAGGAAGATCCTGATGAGGGTCCTCCTGAGGATCCTGAATCGGTCCCTTTTTATCTCGGGGTCGATGATCATTGGTGGCTACTGATGGCTGCCAGTGTTTTTGTTTTGGGGCCCTGATGTACTTTTCTTTTTGGTTGGGCTATATATTTTGTATATGCATGTTTCCCTTGGGGTGGGTATAGTTTTGCTTTTTGATGATGGCCAGGCTTGTATTTATGAAACAGTTGTATTAAATTCTATATATATATATATTGCATACTATTCAGGTGCAAATTTCTATGTATTGTTTTATTCGTTACTTTTATCCGCACTCCGTAGTATCCTTATTATTCTTATTATAAAAAAAAAAATATTGCCAAGTTTGCTCACATGGTTAATCATTAATTAATTGGAATGAACCGGGTCTTAAATCGTTGTTTAAATAATTTCCGCATTTTATTTTGTTTGACAATGTGACGTTCCCTCCCAAAAAGGGGCGTTACATTAAGTTGGTATCAGAGCCCCGGTTTATGTTTTCTTTGGGTCTCGAGTGTGAGTCTGTCTTGTTTGTGCTGTGTGAATCTCTGTGATGGGTGTCTTGAGTGGATTCCTCTGACTTTTCTTATGTTTTCAGTAATCTAATTTGAGAGAAGAGCAAGATGGCAAGAGGTGAAGATATGACAGCCGCTATTGAAGCGATGCAGAGAATGGCTGAAGTCATCGCCCAACAAAATGAACGCACTGCTCAACAACAAGAGAGAGCTGCTCAACAGCTCGAGGCGACTGCCGACGCGCAAAACTTAGCAGAAAAAAATTCTATGCCTAAAAAAAAAGAGAGAAAACCCTCGTTAGGTTGAAAACCCGAAAGGGCGACCTAGGCAAAAGTTAGAGCAATTGAAAAAATGAAAAAGAAACAAAGTTAGGCTGAAAACTCCGAAAAGGCAAGTCTAAGCAAAAGTTAGGACAAATAAATAGGCAAAATCTCAAAGAAAGTGGACCTGAAACTCTTCGAGGGATTCACCAAACTGGGGCAATTTTTGATGTGCGTCCAATCAGTTACATGGGGCAAGTTATTCGCGTTGAATTGATCATACTGGGGCAAAATTTTTGAGGAATTAAAGAGAATTCATGTTGAAGGAGGTATCAGCAGAGGCAGCGGTTAAGTTGTCAAGCATTTGCAGTGAATCAATTGAATAAGGAACAAGGAACCAATACTGGGGCAAAGTTTTTATTTTTCTTGCAATCTTTCTTTTGTCTTTCAAGTATGTGTCTTGTAAAAGTTCATGTACGATTACATTACCAAAATAATAAAAGGGAAGTTTGTTCATTCAACAAATTTCCGTCCATTCATGAATGTATGCTTACTCATTAATTTATGTCTCAAATAAAATAAACTTAAGGTCGACAATTTGATCTGACAATTGTGCAGCAATCCTTCAATGATTAATTTAGATTAAAGGATCTCAGTAATTCAAGATACAGGTTGTGATGTGTCGCCAAGGAGACAAAGTGGTCAGAAAAATAAAAAAGGAAATGAGAAGATCTAAGGGAGTCTCAGCCGACAAGAGGGTCTGATGAAGAAAAGCATGTGGACAAAGGGTTTGATTGGTCAAAGCTTTCCAAGATCGTTGTTGGTTCAAAGGACTTTTACTGAATAAAATAAGAAAAATAAAAAAGAAAAGAAAAAGAAAGAAAAGAAAAAAAAGAGAGAAAAAAAAAAAGGAGAGAGAAAAGAAAGAGAGAGAAAAGAAAAGAAAAAAAGAGAAAAGAAGTTTTTAAGTCCATGCATTTTAAATTTCCTGTTGAGCGCATCGGCTCCATGCATTTTAATTTTCTGTTGAGCGCATCGGCTCCTTGCATTTTATTTTTCTGTTGAGCGCATCGGCTCCATGCATTTTAATTTCCTGTTGAGCGCATCGGCTCCATGCATTTTAAAATTTCGTTGAGCGCATCGGCTCCTTGCATTTTATTTTCTGTTGAGCGCATCGGCTCCATGCATTTTAATTTCTGTTGAGCGCATCGGCTCCTTGCATTTTAATTTTCTATTGAGCGCATCGGCTCCATGCATTTTAATTTCTGTTGAGCGCATCGGCTCCATGCATTTTAATTTTTTATTGAGCGCATCGGCTCCGTGCATTTTAATTTCCTGTTGAGCGCATCGGCTCCATGCATTTTATTTTCTGTTGAGCGCATCGGCTCCTTACATTTTAATTTCCTATTGAGCGCATCGGCTCCATGCATTTTAATTTCTGTTGAGCGCATCGGCTCCATGCATTTTAATTTCCTATTGAGCGCATCGGCTCATTGCATTTTAATTTCTGTTGAGCGCATCGGCTCCTTGCATTTTAATTTCTGTTGAGCGCATCAGCTCCATGCATTTTAATTTTCTGTTGAGCGCATCGGCTCCTTGCATTTTAATTTCTGTTGAGCGCATCGGCTCCATGCATTTTAATTTCCTGTTGAGCGCATCGGCTCCATGCATTTTATTTTTCTGTTGAGCGCATCGGCTCCATGCATTTTAATTTCCTGTTGAGCGCATCGGCTCCTTGCATTTTAATTTCTGTTGAGCGCATCGGCTCCATGCATTTTAATTTTCTGTTGAGCGCATCGGCTCCATGCATTTTAATTTCCTGTTGAGCGCATCGGCTCCTTGCATTTTATTTTCCTGTTGAGCGCATCGGCTCCATGCATTTTAATTTCCTGTTGAGCGCATCGGCTCCATGCATTTTAATTTCCTGTTGAGCGCATCGGCTCCTTGCATTTTAATTTCCTGTTGAGCGCATCGGCTCCTTGCATTTTAATTTCCTGTTGAGCGCATCGTCCCCATGCATTTTAATTTCTGTTGAGCGCATTGGCTCCATACACTTTGAGTTCCGCTTTTTCTTTGAGCGTGTCGGCTTTTCGCTTTTATTTGTTCTTGCTTTGTTATGCATTTTATCTTCTGCATTTGCCGGACAAAATTGAAGTTCATGTCTTTACTCGTTTCTTACGACGATAATATGAAAACTACAGTTATTCTTATTATCTAGCAAGAAAACAAGTAAAGAAAAAGAATCGAACACCCAATTTTGACCTAGCTAAAAACTAAAAAATAAATAAAAAATATACAATAATAATAAAATAAAAAAGTAAAAAGAATAAAAAACAACAAAAGAAAAAAAAAAAGGGTTGTGGTCCATTTTTCTTAGCCTTTTTCTTAACCTAAACCCATAAGCCCATTTAAAAAAACGAAAAAACAAAGAAAAAAAAAACCAAAAAAACTAAAAAACTAGAAAAGAAAAAATAAAATAAAATAAAAGAAAAAGAAAAAAAAAAGAAGAAAAACTGTTGCACCCATACTGCCTCTCACATTTTCACTCTGCACACACGCATATCTTCTCGGTAATTTCACTCACTAAGAACTCACCTACTATCACTGCTGCACCCATTTCTGCACGTTTCTTTTCTTTCACTCCTACACACTCACGCAAGTACAGGGGCATAAGGGGAGGGGCGTCATCTTCTAGTAAGGGGGGGATGGATTTCTTTCTCCACTCTGACACACACTCTCACGTAGAAAGGAGGGAGGGACTTCATTTTTCTTCGGGATCCTGGTTTCACCTTGAACCTTCAACCATCTTTTCCATAGCAAACCACCACCTTGCAACCTCCATTCACCTCTTCCATCTTCAACACAGCACCATCATCATCTCCTTATTCTCAAGCTCACCATACCACCATAACCCATATTCACCTCCACCCATCCATCCAAACCGTGGACCCTCAAGTTTCAGCCACCCTCACCAAGCTTCACCATCTATCTTCACCATCAAGCCATCATCTCCCACCACCATACATAACCTTCACTCTACCTCCATCACCCACCAAGCACCATCTAACCCAAGCTCCAACATCTCTTCATCCACTCCCCTCACACCCTTCCAAACTACAACCTCCATCCACAAGCCACCCTACAACACAAAACAGTCCAAAAAATAGCACCACCCCTGCTCGTTCTCCGTCGATTTTCAACAGCACCACTAGCAGGTAGATCCGTCATTGTTCGTGTCTCCAGCGGCTCAGTCGTGATCTTCCACGGAGAGCCACGGCAACGGCCAGCACCCATCACGTCCTCCACCTCGCGCCGTCCGCATAGCCCACCAGCACCGAGCCCACACCCAACGCGTCGCAGACCACCAGCACCGAGCCCACACCCAACGCGTCGCGGACCACCCAGCACTCCGCCGTCCAGTCGTGCTACCACCGCCCGAACAGCACCAGGCTCTGCCCTCATCGGACTGGTTTCGGACCAGCGACCCAACCCCGGAAAAGCTCAGACCCGCTCCTCCTTTCACGTCCGCGAGCCTGCCCAGATCGACCTGCCTCCGTCGTTCTGTCCCACAAAACCGCTGCTCCACCGCGAACCAGGACAACCCGTCACGCCGGAAACCAAACCTGAGTCACCCCTGTCGCCATCGCCCCGTCGTAGCAGATCCAGCCACCACAACCGCGTGCAGTCCGACCAACAACTGTGCACCGTCGAGCCGCCATCTGCTCCAACCTCAGCCGCACCAGCGCCCTGCACCCATCTGCGCACTCTGCCAGACCACCCATCTGAACCGTTCGCACCTGCCGGAGCTCGAACTAGCACCGCTCGGAGCTCCACGTTGCGCCACCGGAAAACAGAAGCCACCACCGAACCAGACCGCCGCCCGCACGTTACCGTCTCTCGCCAGAGGTTTGAACCTCTTTGTTCCTCTCAATATATGTTGATGTATTGTTACCCTCAATCCTCTGGAGCTTTTCTGTTTCATGTTTTCTCAATGTAACATTTCAAATGCTAAATAAAAAGTATAAAGAATGTGTTGGGTTTGGCAGCCAACCCACCTCATACGTGGGTTGGTTTGTTTCGTAATTTTTTTTAAATAAAAACTAGATATTTTGATTTTAGTTTGTTTTAAGATTTATCTTTTTGGTAGTATTTAGTTTTATTGAAGAATGCTTCACGTCATATCTTTTGAATAAGTAAAAAAAAAAATGAAAGAAAGTAAAAATAAAAAGAAGTTGAGAAAAAATCTGAAATTTGTTAGAAAAGTAAAAATAAGGTTGTTTTGGATTATTTGATCTGTGATGCTTATATTTAATCTTGTTTTATTTATTTGACTTATAGAAATTTTATGTTTTACTTTTTTTTTTAAAAAAAAAGGAGAGAATAAAAAATAAAAAATATAAAATAAAAACAAAAAAAATAAAAAAATCTTTTAATTAATGCGATGACTAATGATGTTGATTGAATAATGGATGCTATCTTCAATGTCGTTTAGATCATATGAGTTTATTGAGTAATTGTGTTACCTTGAATCTGTGCAAGAATTTTTCTTTTTTTCGAAAATTATTTTCTTAATTAAAATAAATCAACTCACACTTATCTTTTACGTAACTACGCGACTTTGAGCTTCATCATTCTTGCACCGAGAAGTGCGTAGGAGCGAATTTTCATTCTGTCAAGCCAAAATTAAGTTTTCATAATTTGGTTCTTCTTTTCTTAAAAAAATAAATAATAAAAAAATAATAATAATAAATAAAATATTTTTAAAGTCTTTTAAAAAGGGTAAAATAAATAAATTTGAGATTTTTTTTAAATTTTTGCACAATTGACTTAAGATGCCGTCTTAAGACGGGTGTGTTAGAAGTCTTTGTGGGATTAAGTTTCCACCCTTCCTTAACCATAACCGACTTCTGAATCCAATCTGGTTCCAAAGACCATTTTCTAAAAAGGTTTTTCAATTTTTTCCAAACTTAAATAAAATTGGTGGCGACTCCATTTCCATATTTTAATCATTTTTAAAATCACGAGAGTTGCTATTTCGCCGCGATCCCGGTCGCGACAACAATTTAAAGTTATTCTTTCTAAACTAACACGTCATTACATGTAAGCTACTAATTCTACTAAACTCTTCCTTTAAATAGATGTTAGTCCTCTCCTTTAGAAAGCATC
Source organism: Ormosia emarginata (assembly GCA_029884605.1). Lineage (NCBI taxonomy): Eukaryota > Viridiplantae > Streptophyta > Magnoliopsida > Fabales > Fabaceae > Ormosia > Ormosia emarginata. The sequence continues at coordinate 2,103,692 of JAQQTP010000056.1, read as the reverse complement.
ACTCATTAAAAAAAAAAAGTACTCTTTTTTTAAAAAAAACGTTGATCCTTTCCTTTAGGGTTTTTTGACGAAAGTAGTGTAATTTTACAAATTATTTATTAAATTGGGATAGTTTTAAAACTATATACTAATTTTGGGGTCTTTTTTGTCACGCTGGCAATGAACTTCATTTTTTTTGTCACGTCATGTAAATAACAACTTAAAGTTGTTCTTTACAAAAAGCTACCACTGTCTTTTCAATCAAAAGAAGAATCAAATTTAATAATATTTTAATAAAAAATAAAAAAATAAGATCAAATTACTATTTTCAAATTATATCAGTCAAGTACATATCACATCTAGAAGAATTAAGTTCAATAATATTTTAATAAAAAAAGTAAAAAAAATGAGCAACTGAGAGTTACTCTTTCCACATAAATTGACATATGACTACATATAGGCCAATAATTCTACCAAACTTCTCTATTAAATAGATGTGGGTTCCCTCCTTTAAAAAGCATCTATCCTTAAAAAAAAAAGCACTTCTCTGTTAAAAAGAGGTTAGCCCTTTCGTTTAGAAAGAAAACAACTCTTTATTTGACAAATTATTCTTTCTTTCTTTATAATGACGAGTTTTTGAAGGAGTGTCCAGGTCAAATCTTCAACTTTTAGGTATAGTCATATGTACTTTTTCTTTTCATCTTAGTTGAAAAGTTTATATGTTATTAAAATAAATATTAAATTATTTAAATAAATATTTTTATATATTTTTAGTAATTTAATGTATAAAAATAATTTTTTTAACATTTAAATAAAATAAATTATTTTTAAATTATTTTTCAGTTAAAATATCTAAACATAAAATTAATTCTATTATAAAATTAATTTAAAATATAAAATAAATAAGAAATATTGTTTCTTTTCCTGAAGAAGAACGAAGAAGGAAGCAAGCGGCACGGCCAGGTGGGGCTGTACCTCTACTGCAGGCAGACACTGTAGAGGAAGGAAGGAGATCGTGGAGGACCAAAGCAAAAGGAAAATAAAAGAGAAGAAAGAACCACGAAAGATGCTGATAAAGAAAAACTAAGTTTGGTTAGAGACATGTATTAGTATTGTTATTGGTTAGGGAAACTAACTGCATTCTATAAAATGAAAATTTAGAAATGAAGAAAGACCTTCGAGCATCTTAATGGAGAATTACTTCTATTATTAAATATTAATTATTAATTAATTTTTGGAACATTGTATTCATATTATTAAATAATTATTGTATAATTTATTAATCTATTATTAAATATTAATTATTAATTAAATTTTGTAATATTGTATATATATTATTAAATAATTTATTGAATAATTTTTTTCAAGGTTAGAATAAAATAATTTTACACTATTATTTAATAATGTGTTAAGACATTATTTAATGAGTTTAAGAAATTAAAAAATTATATGCATTGTCAATTTTATTAAATAATGTAACAACATATCATTAAAAATAATTCATATTGTTGTATGCAGAAAATCTTATCACTCTAAATGTTAAAAGGTTTATTAAGTATAATACTGTCAACTTACCATTTATAAAGATTAGAAGAGTCAGACTTTAATTGTTTGATTAATATTATTTAATATAAAATTTTTATTGGAATAAAAAATTGCAACTTATTAATTTGTTCAAAGATAAAGTCTTTTTAAATAATAGTGTAAAATTACTTTCGTCAATTCTTTTTAAGGATAAGGTTTTTTTATCTGTTAATTCTTTTAACTAATATTTTTAACATTGATTTTCATTTATGCATGTTATATAATTAATTAATTAATAAAATCTTGATTATATCATAATAATTATTTTTGTTTGACAAATTAAGTATTAGATATGAGGTCTAGTTCATCTTCACAATCACGCATTATACCAAAAAGATATAGAAATATTTGTTTAGATAATTTAATGTTTATTTTAGTAACGTATAAACTTTTCAACTAAGATAAGAAGGAAAAGGATAGATGAGTATACTTGCAAGCCGAAGATTTTACTCTCTCTAAGCGCTCCTTTAGTAGCTCCTCAATATGGAGAAAGAAAGAGTAATTTATTAAATGGAGAGTTATTTTTTTTATAAAGGAGAGACTTAACATCTTTTTAAAGGAGGAGTGCTTTCTTTTCGAAGGAGTAGTGCTTTCTAAAGGAGGGAACCAACATCTATTTAAAGGATGGGTTTCATAGAATTAGTGACTTACATATAGTCATGTGTCAGTTTATGTGAAAAGAACAACTCAAAATTACTCTTTTACTTTTTTATTTTTTTTATTAAAATATTATTAAATTTAATTCTTCTTAACGTAATGTATGCTTGACTAATGCAATTTAAAAAGAGCAACTCGATTTTATTTTTTTATTTTTTATTAAAATATTATTAAATTTAATTATTCTTTTGACTAGAAAGATAATAGTAACTTTTTGTAAAGAATAACTTTTAAAGTTGTTCTTTACATGACAAAAAAAAAAATATAAATTTCTCTTATCAAACATAATATAGGGGACCGAAACTGATAAATACTTTTAAAATTATCTTAATTTAATAAATAATTTATAAAATTAAATTACTCTGGTAAAAAAATGGAAGAATAACTCCCCCACCAAATCGGTGACAAGCCAAGGAAAAGAAAAGGGTCGAAGAGGTCAAAAGCAAAACAGCATTGGTAGATATATTCTTACATTAACTTAATGTCAGATGTATTAAGAAGCAGTTTTGATTAACTTATTTTTTAAAAACAAGTAATTCTAAATATTTTAAAATGTGTTTGGATGTAATTTTTTAAAAATAAAAAAGTTCAATTACCACTTTTTCTTTTTTTGGTTTACAGTTATCACTTATTTTAAGAATAATATTATTATAGATTTGAGTTTACATTGAATTTATATATGATAATATTTTTATCATTAAATATTATAATATGTATTTATTTATAATTTTAAATTATATTTTAATTATTAAAAATTCTATCACATATAAAGTTCATCGTAAACTTAAATTTATATTAGCATTATTTTCAATTTAAAAGTTCATAATTGTCAACTTTATGAAATAAATAGAAGAATAAGTGATTGTTAATATTAATAATTTTTAATATAAGTACTAATCAAATTAAGAGTAACTTTTTTTTAATCAAAATTCCCTATTTTTTATACAACAAAATTTCCTTTACAAAAATAACTCATGAAAGAAGTTTTTTTATGTTTATATGTTTATCTGAATAAGTCTTAAATTAATAAAGTTTTGACAAATTATTAATACATTAATAAACATAATATTTATTTAATTAAAATTAATAATATATTAATATTTTATTTATTTAGTACACCCAAAATAAATATATTAAATTTATAAAAAAAAAATGTTCTAGCTGTACTTTGCTTATCTAAGAAAACAGCGTATCTGAATCAAATATGCGTTCCAATTTCCTGAAGCACATTTAAAATAAAATATATAGAGACAAAAGTAACAAAACCAAACAAAACACGGACCAGTACGAAATTTTTTAATTTATTAAGGCAGCAGCCAGGGAACGAGGGTGAGATTGGTCATGGAAATCGCAGCCACACCATCATTTTTTTTTTGTTTTTTCTTTTGTCCAAGTTGTTCTGCCTTAGATTTCTCTTATATTTAATGCTCCAAAAAGCTGGCTTTTTTTCTCCTTCACCTCCTTCTTTTCCTTACACAAACACAACTGTGTCTGCGTTAAAAAAAGTCAAATTCACCGTACAGTGCTTTTTGGTGCTGCAGTTGTCCTTGCAGATCTTACTGAAAATTCAAGCCTTGCTCTGCTTTTTCTGTTTCCTCTTCACTGAGAGTTTTCTGAGCTGTTCAACAAGCTCAAAGCCTGATGTCCAGGAGGTAGAGGTAGGCTTTTATGTGCTTTCTCTTCTTGCTATGGTACTCTTATTATTGTTCCTTGTTCATCTGGCGGTTGCTATATGTGTATTGGTCGTTGTTGTAATGGGTTTTGTTCTGCATCTTTGATAACAGAGGTTTTTTTTTTTTTTCCTGGTTTATGCAGGCATAAGAAGGTTTTTTCTCTTCTTACCAATATGCACTTTTGGTTTTGAATTTGATTGGTGAGTCTTGCTAAACTTGTTCTAGTAATTCGTAGTTCTGGCCTTCTGGGTGGGTGTAGAGTTGTAGTGGAGGATTCTAGAGAAGGAAGTGTTATCTGGGTTCAATCTTGATTTTGGAGTTGAAAAGTTTTGAACTGGTTTTGGTGATTGTTCTCTTTAGAGTCTGGTTCTCTATGGCTTTTGAGGAGTCTGAGCTTGTGATTCCGGAGCTAGAAAGAGAAGAGAACTTAATTGCTGCAGCAAGACATATTGTGAAGGCATTAGGGTCAAATAAGAACCTAACTAGTGATGCCAAGAAAATTCTGGCAGATCTTGGCACCCAGTTGTCCTCCATGAGCATATCCAGTGAGAAGGAAGAGGGGAAGCAAGGGCAAGGGGAGGAGGAGGAGGATGAGGAGGAGGGTGTTAGTGCTATTGAAGAACGGCTTAGTGTGATTCAGGAGAAAATAATGAGATGGGAGGAAGATCAGTCTATGATTTGGGATTTGGGATCTGAAGAAGCATCTGAATATCTGAATGCAGCTAATGAAGCCCGCAGATTGATTGACAAGTTGGAGAGTTTGCATTTGAATAAAGAGGACCAAGAGTATAAGTTTTTGCTGAGGGCATATAGTGTTCTTCAAACAGCTATGGCACGGCTTGAAGAAGAGTTCAGGAACTTGCTTATCCAGAACAGGCAACCTTTTGAACCTGAATACGTCTCTTTTCGATCCAGTGAAGAAGATGCTGTTGATGAGAACTCTATAGTCTCTTTAGGTGATGAATCAGTTGAGGAATCACTTCAAAGAGATAGTGTCAGCCGAGCCTCAGAGGAGCATATCATTGATTTAGTTCATCCAGCTGTGATCCCAGATCTCAGGTGTATTGCAAACTTATTGTTTGCTTCTAATTTTGTCCAGGAATGTTCCCATGCTTATACAATTGTTCGAAGGGATGCCTTGGATGAGTGCCTCTTCATTCTTGAAATGGAAAGGCTGAGTATCGAGGATGTCTTGAGGATGGAGTGGGGTACTTTGAATTCAAAAATCAAAAGATGGATATGGGCTGTGAAAATCTTTGTTAGGGTGTATCTTGCAAGTGAGAGGTGGCTTAGTGACCAGATTTTTGGGGAAGGTGAACCTGTTAGCCTAGCTTGTTTTGTTGATGCATCCAAGGCTTCAATATTGCAGCTTCTGAATTTTGGTGAAGCCATGTCCATTGGCCCTCACCAACCTGAGAAATTGTTTCGTATTCTTGACATGTATGAGGTTCTACAAGACCTTATGCCAGACATTGATGCTTTGTATTCAGATGAGGTTGGTTCTTCTGTTAAAATTGAATGTCACGAGGTTTTGAAGAGATTAGGCGATTGTGTAAGAGCAACATTTCTCGAATTTGAAAATGCTATTGCATCAAATGCATCATCAACCCCTTTTGTAGGCGGTGGGATACATCCTTTGACCAGATATGTTATGAATTATCTTAGGACTCTTAGTGACTACAGCAAAACGCTTAATCTGCTTCTGAAGGACCAAGAACAAGAGGATGCCATTTCGCTGTCACCTGACATGAGCCCAGGTACAGAAGAGGACAGCCAAAGCCAGGGATCTCCAGGTAGAGTTTCCTCGATGGCCCTTCACTTCCAATCAGTTGCTTCAATCTTGGAATGCAACCTTGAAGACAAGTCCAAGTTATACAAAGAGGCTCCCTTCCAGCATTTGTTCTTAATGAACAACCTACATTATATGGCTGAAAAGGTTAAGGGGTCTGAACTTAGGCTCATATATGGAGATGAATGGATTCGAAAGCGCAACTGGAAGTTTCAGCAGCATGCAATGAAATATGAGAGAGCTAGTTGGAGTTCCATTCTCACCTTGCTTAAGGATGAGGGAATTCAAGTTCCAGGTACAAATTCTATCTCAAAAAGTCTTCTTAAGGAGAGGTTACGAAGCTTCTACCTTGGCTTTGAGGATGTTTACAGGATCCAAACAGCTTGGGTTATCCCAGATGTTCAGCTTCGTGAAGACTTGCGGATTTCTATATCCCTCAAAGTAATCCAAGCTTATAGGACATTTGTTGGAAGGCATAATAGTCACATAAGTGACAAACACATTAAATACACTGCTGATGATTTAGAAAATTACCTTTTGGATTTCTTTGAGGGATCTCAAAAATGGTTGCAAAATCCCCATAGGAGGTGATAGCAGATAGGCAACAATCTAACAGAGGCTTGTATGGTCACAAACAGGTTAGGGTCCATGCCTAAACCTTCTTGTTCCACTTAGTGTGCATTATATGTATTCATATTCAATGATTGGAAGAGTTTCAGATTTAAGCTGCTTTTTTGCAATATCTTCTTTAGATTACTTAAATTTGAATCAAAATAGAAGTAATACGATGTTCTGTTGCCTTTCTCTTTGAAATGTGTGTCCAAGACATGCAGTAAATCTAAAAAGATGGGGATTATTACGGGCCTTAATGGAAAGCAGGGTTCTGTATTCAAGTTCTCTTGTAATTCCCACACCTGAGCAGGGTTTTAGCTTGCTGAGGACTTCAATTATAGACTATATTGGAGGTATAAGAGCATAAACCAAGTCAAATAACCGGTAAGCATTTGACTCCAATGAATGGTCCTCAAAGAAATCTATATAAGTCAAAATCTAGAAATAGTGTTTGAAATGGCCTTTGATAGGGCAAGAAGATATTTTAACTTTGAGTTGTGGTTGATGAAATTGTCTGGAAATGAGAGATTTTAAGTCAACTTGAGATTTTCATGTCAGATGCATTGACCAAACGGCCTGCTATAAAAATAAGTTTCAACCCATTGGGATCTGTTGGACCATCATTTTCAAGTCCAATAGCAAATTAATGAAGGGCCCTTAGTCTTTCCCCCTTAGAGTGTAACTCTGTCAACTGAAAGGGACACTTCCTTGAGCAACTTGAAATCTTTTGAAAGTCCTGAGAGTACTTGTCCAATTGTCAGCATTGGTGGTCAATATTTTTAACGGGAAATTGAATTTGGACCTAACTCTCTTTGTCATGCCATGTGAATTATGCAGATAAGACGACCCCTTGCCCCACCACCACCACGACCAAAAGGAGAAAATTAATGGGGTGGTACCGGGCATCCACCAAGGCATTATCTTAAATAACCAATATTCTTTCTTCTTTCCTGGAAAATGTTTAAGGAGAAAGGCGTTTGAATGAGAATGAACAAATGGAAATGTTTAAGGTCCTCGTTGGTTGGCTTTATTTTTAAGTGCAAACTGGCGGGAGCATATTGACATGTTATTTTATGTGCTAAGTATTGCTAAGTGGTAATGACTGCTGTTTAAAGAGAAGACTCGTGATTTAGCTGTTCTGTTAAATAATGAAATATCCTTGCAACCAAAAAAATAATGAAATATCCCCATTCTTTGTTGACCAAAAATATTATGCCCTAACATCCCCCCTTTTTTTTGAATACATATAGATGTTAATATTTGAAATTGTGAACTGTGACCCAAATTATTTTTTAATGCTTCAAGAAATACTTTTTTTTTTTATTGATCAAGAAATACTTGTTACTACAATCTCAACCATGGTTCTATAGTCTTTACCCAAAAAAGTTATATTTGTGGCTGAAATTATGAACATTCATGGACAACTACTTTATGCCACCAATTAAGCATTTCTTTCTTTTTTTACGTGTACCACCATTGTTGTGTAGGAAATATGTAAATGGGCTAAGGTTAAGATAGTCAAATCAGATTACTGTGCTCATTTAACAGATAAATTATAGTCATGAACTCGTGCTCAAACCTCTCAAAAAAGATTATGAAGGTTGTACGGAAAGTTCAACTATAAAAATTGCTGAAATATCAAGGATAAAAAAACATTAATTAAATAGTTATAAAAATCGCTATCATAAATGACAGATGCTAATTTGCACATGGAGTCTGAATTTGTTTGATCGTATATTTGAATAGATATTCATTCATGAGCTTGTAAAATTAATAAAACAACAAGTATTGTAAACAATTGTTTTCCGAAAAGACAATAGATTATTTTTTTTTTTGACGGGAAAAAAATTTATAAACCAACTGGAAGAGAGTTTACAACATCCAACATGGCAAGAGTATTAACTATATCAGGAGCATCCTCTACCTAAACAGTGTTATGATGATATAATGCCAAATTGGCTAGTGCATGTGCTACCCTGTTGTCACCCCTTCTTACATGTTGGAAATGTATCTCCCTAAAACCAGAAGCTAGCAAAAGGCAATCACGAACCACAGGTCCCATATAAGTATTACTCTTTATGTTATAGATTACTTGTAACACCCCAATTTTTAGAAAATGTACCGAATGTACTGTTTGTTGTTTTTCAAACTTTCGTGTGAATGACCAATTTATTATATTTTCTATTTTACGATTTACTCGATTTCTGCATGAAATACAAATACGCTTATACAGTTTCAAATTTTATTTGGTTTTTTACGTAATTTGTTTCGAGACAAAAATAAAAGTTTTTCCAGCTTGTTTTAATTTTTCGAGGATATACAGATAATTAATACTTGTCTCTAATTTTATTTGAACTTTTTGGATGATTAGCTACGTTGTGGGAAAAAATGAGAAAATGACCATTACGTCCCGACGTCTTTGTTTAGATTGTTTTTCTTGTTTTTAATTGTTTTCTACTTGATTTAGTGTCAATATTACTTGTCTGTGATTTTATATGACTTTTTGTGTGATTTGCTACTGGCGGGAGAAAATAATATTTTTTCGACCGTAAAAAATCTGTTTTTAATTATTCGTCTTACTAAACCCAATTGAATGGTAAAATTAATCTTTTAATTTTTAGGATTTAATTGTCAAATAAAATAATTTTGTATTATTATAATATTATTTTATTAGTCAAGATAAAAAGTGAAATGGATCCTGAATATTTTTGACCCACGCTTAGCTAATACTGATTAACTTAAGAGCAATTAATCATCATTAGTGAAGGAACTCTCTAGAACATGGTGACTACCTTAGTGACTAGGTTAGTGTGATGATGAAGCTTAGTGACAAGGCTTAGTGGCTAGGTTAGAAGGAACCAATGGGAGACAAGCTTGCTAACCAAGTTTTGATCTTGGCCTTTGATGCATTCTAAGGCTTGGATGAAGCCAAGCCATGGACACCTTGCATGGCTTGAAGTCTACGGCCAAGTGAGGTTTGGAAGACCAAAAAATCACTTTGTCTTCAAGCATTTTCTCTCTTCTCTCTCATCCAAGAACCCTAAACACCATTGTTGCTTCCTTTCTTCACCATTCGGCCAAGACAATATCTACACCATCCAATCACCCAAAATTTCTTCTAACCAAGTTTTCTAAACCTAAACACAATCCTAAGAACATCTCTAGTTGAGAGTTCTTTCAAAATCTTACATTTGGAGCTTGAAAACCTACTTGGAAGTTTGTACCAAGGAGGTGAAATCTCTTGTTTTTCTTTTCTAAATTCTTTTTCAAAGTTCTAAGCCATGATTTATCCATGGTTTAGGTTCTCTTTAATGGTTAGTAACTTGTAGTTTTATTTAAGTTTGCTAGGTATTTTGAAGGAGAAAACCGTGACTAGGAGGAGTGAAAGAAATTCTTTTTGTCTTCATTTAAGGTAAGAGGAAGACAAATCTTATCACCTAGGATGGTGGTAAGAAGATGGAGTTTGATTTTGTGATTGTAGAATCCATAAGGATTCATGTTTGTGCTTGTTAGTAGCTTATTTGATGTGGTTGTGTATTTGTTAGTAGCTTTTCTATTTGTTGTTTGTAATAAATTGCATGTCTACAAGCTTTTAAGTTGCATGTCATAAGCTTTGATAATATTGCATGTGTTAAATTGCATGATAAAGTATAGAATTGCATGATAATGTATAGGATGTGAATAACATGTCAAGGAAATGCATGTGTGTTCCAAAGAACACCACACCAAGGCTCACGGCCACTAACCAAATGGAGAACCACAATGTTCTCTTAATTTTCTTAAAAGGTAATTTAATTAACCTAGGAGAATTAAGAATGTTTCAAGTTGATTAGATCAAAGAAAATGAATTTAGAAATCAAATGGTAAGACTTAGTATTTTCGGCCAACATGCCTAAAATGAATGTGTTGATTTCAAAAACCATTTTCTAAAACAATGGTTAAATGAATTTAGATAATACAATAAGTTTGACATATATTTAGAGGATGAGAAATAATTTAGAAATCAATTTCAAAGGATTTAGGAAATTCGCCAACATGCCAAACTAGATATTCTTGATTTCTAAAATCAATTCCAAACCATTTTCATTTATAAAGTTGCAATATATGTTAAAAAGAATTTTTCTAAAATAAGTTTTGAAGAAATCAATTGATTAGAATTAAATTAAGGAACTAAAATCAATAATTTTATTGTTATAAAGAAAATACAATAATCTTTAAGAATTTCTAACATATGGCTCATACTATATTTTGAAGCATGTTAGGAGTTTTTAAGAGATTAAATTATCTGTTTATTTAAATAAACAGATTTTTTACTGAAAAAATTAGAAACCATTATTATTAATTTTCTAAACAAAATCTTGTCAATTTTTAGTAAAAATAGTCAAATAAGATAGAAAAGATGTCCAAAAGACAAGATATACTGTATGAAAAATATTACACGTAGCTTAAACGTCTTAATTATTATTTCTGCTTATTTAAACAAAGTGATTTTAAGGGATTTGGACAAGAATATGATTTAAAAATCCTACGTGATTGAGTAAAACGTATTAAAAATTCTACGCGATTTTAAAAACAGAAAAATATATTTACGCCATTTATAAACGTTTGTAAAAACGACATTGTGATGCGATAAAATTTCTACGCGATTGACCGTTCATTTATTTTATGCTTTGTCGGGAAAATGTGAACCCGTCATGGCTTTTGAGGATTTTTCGGCCGTTTGTCGGAAAATGTGAACCCGTCATTTTTCTATTTTTATACCTTGAGGGTATTTTGGTAATTTACTAATTTTTGGTGAATTTTGGTTGATGATGAATCACATCGTGTTGTCGATCGATAAACGAAAGTGTGGTTCATTGTTTCTAATGAACTTGGAGACTTTAGTGTACGGGATTCTATATGACAATCGGTTTTTGCTCACGTCTCACTAAATGGACTCACGCACTATATTTAATCGAGATTTGTAAAGTCTTAGTTTTGCCCGTAGTGTCACGACGTGAGACAATGAACTACACGCCTGGATGGTAAATTCTCAAAGGATGTGAAGCTATAGCGCAACGTATGCCATTAGTTGATAAGGCTAGTGCACTAATAGATTTTTATCATTCCCTTTGATATCTTGGTATCTGTGTTGTTTAGCATGGAGTAGAGAACGTGTCATATTTCATGAGTATATCCGGAACTTTATTTTATCTTATCTGTCTATTTTATCTGGTTAGTATTATGAGGATTATTTATCTGTTTCTATTATTTTATCTGTGATGTTTTATTTTATCTATATTATGTGTCGTTATGATAATTAGATCTTTTTCTTTATTCTCATTCTCGATTTACATTATAACTTTTCATATTGCATGAATTGTATAACTGTTGTGTGTCGTTTTCTTATTGGTCATGTTTATGGTGATTTTAGATTGTCTTACCTCTTTTCTGTATTGTGTATGTTTCCTGTATATTTATTTTATGCGGTAAAGAGTTTAAGGAAGAAGAAGAGAACGCCTCTTGAGGTTACGTACTCGAGGAGGAGGAAGATCACCAGCCGACGACCGGTTGACGATCAAGAACCATCTCGATCATCCATATCCATTGGATTGATTTGATTGGGTATGGCGATACTTGGATTTCTAGGGTTTGTACAGGTGAGTTTCATGGAGGATCGTTAGCTTAGCATCTGCAAGAGACCGAGACTCGTGACGTATGTAGATTTGACCGTGACCTTACGTCAACAGTTGATGGAAGCCATTATGATACTACTTTGTATTTTTACATTTAGAGTTACCATTATCTCTTAATTTTGGTGGTATGACCACGGGCTGGTGAGATTAGATCGTATCGATTGCGCGATCTCGTTATCACCAAGTGTCGAGACATCCGGGATATTTGTCTCCGATGATCATTTTCATGTTGAGAGTGATCCTTCAGATGATTAAATATGCATGATGTTTTTTTTTTGGCGCGTCTGCATATGGATGTATATATTGACTCTTTTACTATTTTTATTTACTTGTTTTTGTTTAAATATTTGTAATTATAGTTGTAAATTATTTATATAACTTATAACTTAACATATGTATATTATGAGTGATGTTGTTACGTTTATTTTATGTTTTCCGTAATATTTTATTTTTAATAATCTGAATAAATAATTACTTTACGACCCATATTATTATGTAATAAATGTTTTATAACTTGGGTAGATTTTATTTATTTATTTTATTTTTCTTTATATGTGTGGCATCCCCAAAGGGGTGTTACATTACTAGCATTATAAACTAAGCTAAAGTGTTAGTTCTAAATCACCACAAAACAGAGATTTTACACAATGAATATGCTCAATACAAAATAAAAAGGACTTAATTTAAATGCAATATAAGTGTATAAGATTTTTAAACTGTCATCTAATCACATATCATTATATCATTAAAAATATCTAATTCTTTTAATAATTATTTTAAAAATTACATATATAATAATATATAATTGATTGATGATGTTATAGTGCATAAAAATTAAACTCAAATAAAAAAAAAAAACAACAAAAGCAGAAACATAAGAGAATGGTAGGGAAAAAAACTCAAATTGGGCCCTCAATACAATAAGGATGTGATTCAACCTAACAAACTAAAATTCCGACAAAATTTTTTTTCTTTTTTGGGTTACAACAAACTAAAACTTTAACAGACAAAGACTTGAAGTAAATGTGACTAGAACCAAAAAAATGGTGCTTCAATGCAATTGAGTGTTCTGGTTTGTCTAGAGTGCATAGAGGTCCTTCGACATTGAAGCTTCAACTATTTATATGGCTTGGAAGCAGTCAACTATGTCACATGGTAGATCTTCATTGGATCACTTCCCCAAGCCCTGCTCCTCGACATTTCGTTATTTTTGCCATTGTGTAGCAATTAATTGTCGTTCACGGGCGGTGGAAATTTTCATTCATGTCAGTGATTAGGTCAGGCCTTCTCCCAACTATATGGGTTTGAGTCTCAATCAACCTCAAAATCATTTCAACTTTTTGAGTAATCCAACTACATAGAATTGACTAGCCATGCTTTGGGCTAGTACTAATAAATCAATTTTAGCAGTATTTACAGATTTAAGAAGGCGAAAAAAATTCTAATGTTGCAGTCGTGGATTGGGTCAAAGAAACTTCAACATCTACAAAATTGCAGTCTCTACTTTCAAATTATGAATTTAATTTGTCCTCAGTTAAAAATTTTCCTCAAATCAATACCATAACTTTTATACTATATTAAAAATAAAAATAAAAATAAAAAGATAAATATTAATAAATTTATATATATTTATAAATGAATAAATATAAGAATGTTAGATTCTATTTATACAAAAATATTATTATTATAAAAAATATAATATAATTATATATTAAATTAATCTAATTTCATACTAAATTAATTATAATTATTTTTAAAATCAATCATAATTAATTATAATGTCAATTATAATTAATTATGTTAACATATACATTTGTATTCTCATAAGACTCCAACAAATTGTTTAATTTGCGGAAGTTGGAGTAATTCGTTATAGGAATTGAAATTGAGTTAATGAAGTGTACAACCGAATCGTACATTAAGCATATTAATAAAGCTAACTTGTTTTTTTTTTCTTTTTAATGACTAAATGTAATCTTGTCAAGTCATCATGCACTAGTAGCAACAATTCCATCAAAAAGGATAGGTGTTGATTGTGCGAATTTGAATAATTCCCCACTGATTATGCATATCTTCTTTTGTTTATCGTAAATATTATGTAATTAATAGTATAATAGTATAATAGTCAGCTCATTAGTTTTTCAAGTTAGAATAATTTATTTACTACTTTCCTAACTTATAGGATTTTTTTCATTAGATTTTGTATTTAATATCCTGTATGTGTCTTCTATAAGTAGAGGCCTTGATACACTTTGAAATATTAAAAAATTACATACCTTTTTTTGTACGTATCTTTAGGCCCTTACGCTTTTGTCTCGTCTCCCATAACCTAACATCCTTTTGATCCAACCATACAATCGAATTAGAGTGTTGAACCCAAACTGTCTTTGGAAGAACCCAAACTATATTTGGAAGAATCACACTCCGTTCAAATTACAAAAATTTACCTAAATGGTGCAAATTTTTTGCATTGGTGTGTACACTTCGAAATATCAATAAAAAAACAGATACCTTTTATGTACTTATCCTTAGGGCCTTATTTTTTTTTTGTCTCATCTCCTATAGCCCAACCTCTCTCTGATCCAACCATACAACTGGATCAGAGTGCTGAACCCAAGCTGTCTTTGGGAGAATCACAACCGGTTAAAATTACAACAATTTGCCTAAATAGTGTGTTTCATGTGTTTATAGTCCCGCCTTGAGTTGTGTCGACTCCCCTTTATATATAATCTAAAATTGTCACAATTTCCTCTGTTAACAGCCATGCCCAAATTAGTGCAGATTAAAAAATCAAATCACCAAAATATCTTAATTTTCTCTTTCAAACCATTAAATTTCCTAAAATTTTTCATTCTCCCATAATTCAAAAGAAAATAAAAAACATGTTAAAAAAATAGTTCCACAAATTTGGACATTCTCATTTTGGACCAAGAATTTATTTTGGAAGAAAAAGAATGACAGAGAATTAATTTAGGTCATAAGAAATTATTTTGGGGACGTCTTTTTATTTTTAATATTTTTTTATTTTTTTAAAATTTAGACAAAATTAGTTATTGACAAATAATAAATCTCATGTCTATGAATTAACCTTAAAATCTGGAAAACACGCAAGGAGGAGAATATGTCATCAAGTATTTCAATACCTTGAAGCAGAAATGTCAAGACCTGGATTTATATAATGATTATGAATGGAAATCACCATTATAATTAGATGGCGGAAGATGGTAGAATCTTTAAACTCCTAGTTGGACTCGATGATCAACTTGATGCAGTTTGGGCCAAAATCATTTGAAGGCAAACTCTTTCATCTATTGGTGAAGTTTTCTCAAAGGTAAGAAGAGAAGAAATGAGAAGAAGTGTCATGCTAGGAAAAAAAAAACAAAGAAATAGATTCAGTGCCTATCGACATCACTTCATTGGGTACTACTAATGCCTCTACCAACAAAAGAACTTATTTCAACCCAAAAAAGACCAACAAACCAACAAGTGTATGGTGTGATTATTGCAATAAACTTCACCATACTCGAGAAACTTGTTGGAAACTAAATAGTAGGCCAACACATTTAAAGGGCAATAAACCTAATCTTAAATCTAAATGAGCTCATCCTACTGCTCATGAGGTCGAGACAAGTTCCATTGGTAAAAAACATATTGATCAACTTATAAAACTTCTAAAGTACAGTTCATCATCTAGTATTCCTAATAGTTCTCTTTCATAAATAGGAAATTTAAGTAATTCTAGTGCTTTTGTCTTGTACCGTAGTGATGTAGAACGAGCTAGGAAGAGAACTAGGAACCCTCAAGGCTCCAACAACCAGGAATTCTTGGAATTCCAAAATGGAGAGTCCTTAGAATTCAAATTCAATAATCTTTATCAATCAATATCAATGTCTCCATAACATATGGCACCTAAGGAGTATTTATAACCTAAAGGTAATCAAAATCCTAGTCAAATCCAAATTAGATATTAGTTTCCTAAAACATAAAATCATGATTAAATCAAATCTAATTAGAAATCCTAATATGACAATATTTTCCTAAGAACAAATAACTTATTAAAGATAAAATCCCTAAAATAAGGAAAGATCCCTAAAATAAGAGAAAATCCTAAAACTACTACGAATGAATAAAAATCCCTTAATAACACAATAACATAATAATCCATAAATAAATGTGTTTATCCATTATGCACCACTTAGATCCGGTACCTTGGATCATTGATTCAGGTGCATCGAATTATATGACTAGTTAACCCTCTCTATTCAAAATGTATTCTCCTTATTCTGGTAATGAAAAATTAGAATTACATATGGTAGTTTCTCTTCTATTGCAGGAAAATGTATTATAACTCTATATAGTGTCATTGACTTAAATTTGTTCTTGATGTTCCTAAACTTTCCTGCAATCTTTTATTTATGAGTAAACTTTGTAAAGATTCCATTTGTAAAATCATTTCTTCAAACTCTTATTGTTTGTTTTAGGACTAGAACGATTGGTAGTGCTAGGATGATAGACAACCTCTACTATTTTGATGATGATTAATAACTCTAGAATACAGAGTTATTTAGCCTAATTTATAACATGAATTAGTATTGTTAGTCCCTATTATGCTTCTAGTTAAGAAGGCTTTGGATTGAGTTTAGGATGTTCTTGTCATTTGTCCCTTAGGTTGAGAATTTGAGTAAAACTGATATAAATTCTTTCCATTATTCCATTCTGTGGCTCACACACTCTAAAGTTGATTTTCAACCTTGTGATGCAGATTTTGGACCTCAAAACAATATAAGAAAGGAGAATTGGGAGCATAATTGAACTTGGGTTGAGGCAAGGAAGTGAAATGTTTAAGTCAAGTTGTGACATTGCGGTGTCAACATGTTAGGCCGCGACGTCATGCTCTCAACCAAAGTATTTTATTAAACCGAGGTTGTGATGTTGCAATGTCACTACGCATCACATGTTAACCACTTATGTGACCTTGAGGCAAGTGTCAATCTTATGCCTCTGTTTGTGAGTAAGCAACTAGGTTTAGGTGATCCTAAGCCCACCTTTGTTGTCCTACAACTTGTAGATCAAACATATTCATACCCATCGGGTGTGGTGGAGGATGTGCTTGTCAAAGTTGACAAATTTATTTTTCCCATGGACTTCATTATAGTCAATATGGATGAGGATCTCAACATGTCATTAATCTTTGGGAGACCATTAATGGCCACCACAGTTGCTTTGATAGATGTGTCTAAAGGTGAGTTCATTCTAAGGGTCGAGGGTGAACAAGTTGCTATCATTATCTCTACAGGAAAATCATCCTCTATACATACCCAAGTCTATGCCACACACTCTCTAGAGGCCAACGGAGGAGATGCTTATGTCCAAAAGAACCTCACCCTTCCACTTAAGAAGTGCATTCCCAGGTCCACCATGAGTCACTCATCTAGGGAGCCTTCAAGTCAACAAGCCACCTTTGCGGCACAACATGGCATTGGTGGCACCTCTAAGGATATTCTCCATGGCAAGACCCCATACTTTGACAAGGGAATGAGATTATCATCCTCCTCCCAATTTAAGCCAACATGAACCATTCATTAGACAAAGTCTAGCCAGGACTATAAATAAAGGCACTTATTGGGTGGCAACCCAAGCTTTAATCCCTCTCTGTTGAATTTTGATAGTTTGATGTTGTTTCATGTTTTTATGCATAAGATACTTAAATTTTGAGTTTTCATGTACTTTTTAGTGGTTATAATCTTACTGGGTTTTTTTGGTAGTTATGACAAATATTTAGGAGTTAGAAATGGCGTAACAAGCTTTGTCATGAGATTTGTTTCCGAATTATGCAATCTTATTCCTTGTGCCACGACATTAACTTGTCACACTATGGTGTCAAGCTTTCAGGTTTAATCAGGGAAGCAGACCTACAACTGCGACGCCACAACGTCAACAAGCTAAGTCGTGGCGTTCACATCATACTTCATCAAAACGCAAGGGATGCCATGTTTTAGCCCAATTTTTCCCTTTTTCCTCTCACTTTTTCTTTCTTTCCCTTATTTTCTTCCCCACACACCCCCACCTATTTTCCCATTCCTCAAGATTTCGAGCATCTCTTTCCCCATTTCCTTTTTGTGGTGTGATATATTGTTACTTCTGTTGCTCTTATTTTTTTTATTTTTTGTTTGTGTTCTCGTTTGAGGAGCTTACTACTTGTATTGTTCCTATCATGGGGTTTGGTGTGTATTTTGTGACTTGAAATGTTGTAAAGGTTAATTTATATCATTTGTATCTCATTATATGTCCTAGTGCCTCTTGTTGCTTATGTTTTTTTTTTCACTATGTGAGTTCTTTTGGCAAGTAATTGTGGTTGCCATGATGTGTTTCACTCTTGCTTCGCTTGACCATATTGCAGTATCATGAGCCCTTCTTATGAGGTTATGCCCAATGTATTGATTGCATTTGTTAACAGTTGAGTCTTCATCTTCATGGATCTTGAGGAGGGTTAGTTGTGGGATTACTGCTCTAGCGTTTTATGGTCTTATGGCATTCTAGATTACCTAATGACTATGCTAGCATCTGGTGGATTATGGCACCAAAGCAAACTTATAGGGAAACAAAGGGTAATGAAGATGTAGCTTAGCTTGCAACACAATGCCAGTTGGACCACCTTTGTTTTCCTATCTTTCCTTTGTTTTTCGTTTATGTTATGTTTCATCTGTTGGCTACCTAACTAACAAGAACACAAACATGATTTACTTATAATTGAGCATTCTTAGTTCATTATCTTTTCTGACCATGTTGATAAGTCTAGAATGTTACTCAGTCTCTAAAATGTTTTCAAGTTACATTAGTGAGAAATCTAATGGTTAAACTGATTCTTTGCAACCAAGAAGCTTGGAAAAGTCTAAATCAAAAAACCATTCATACATTAATCATACAATCCACATTTGATCAAAGCAACATAACCTAATCTAAAATTATGCTGGTAACATGTCAAACATAAAGCAGTACAACCTTGACTAAGACAATCACTTCAAAGTGTGGTAAACCCACAATGACCGAACAAATAAATAATTAGAGAAAGGATAAAAAGACCTAGGTTATTGTATGCTTCTGCATATATTGGATTTGCAATGATAGCTTTCTCAATCATACTTGCAACAAAATCCATTTTACCCTAGAGAAGGAGGAGAAGATGATCACTCATTGATTATTTAATTACTACAAAAGGTTAGGTTTGATCACTCCAAAATTTAGGAATGGGGGAGAGGCAAAAACACTCTAAATAGGCAAAAGTGAAGACCTTGCATATTGTATTCAGAGAAAAAAGACAACAAAAGAAGCAAAGCATTCCAATGAATCACACATTCAAAGTAGGACTGTAAAAATTCGTACCCTTTTGAGAGTAGATCCAGTGGGCAATATCGCCAAGGACGTGGATAATATCCACAAGCTATTCAAAATCACTGTTGGTCGAGCTTGACATCTTGGACGTGTTCTTCACATCGTCGACTAATGAGCTATTCGTCTTCTTCTAGTCCACTTGGAACCATGGCGGCAAATGGGTATTGGGTAGAGGAATAAGATAAATGGGTGTTGTTAGCAAAAATTTCGAAGAACAACTACCACAACTTCGTTTACTCAGCGATTGGATAGCGACATGGAACTCTGAATCAGAATAACGGACCACCGTCTTGATGGCCTTGTGAAGGCAGGGGTTGACCTCTGATCTGGTATTGTGGTGACCAATAATCTAGTTCGTTGTTGTTGCTAAACCCTACTACTGGAGCTCGCCTTTGGATCGTCTACTCTGCACCATGACTAGGACCTAACAAAGGATTGGTTTTTTTTTTCTTTTGGATATCTTTTGAGTGTTCATTGCAATAATTTAGCATAAATAATTTTATTTTTGTTAAAGGTTGTTTAGAAAATTTTCACTTCCTTTTTAACCTAATTAACATGCAACTAATAATATTTGACAAGTGTTTATTTAATTTTCAATGCATCCAATATTTAGATAAGAAGGTCCATCAATCGACCAAGGATCCATATTAAAAAGACCCCAGTCTACTATTAATGAACATATATCAGGATCAGGACATGATGAGGACATAAAAGAGGTCACAAATAAATATTTTATATACTATTTAGTTAATATGTTTTTGAGTCATTAATATGTCCAAGTTGAATGATGAAACGACTTTAGGGGAGAATCTTACGAGGTAGAACCTTCCGATGCAGACTTTAGTACCTAAGTTCAAGGTATCAATAAATTTGAATATTGATTATTCTACTTTATCCCCTTTTTTTTTATTCATTTCACTATTAGTGAGGGATATTTGGCTTTTTGCAAAATGTAGATGTTAAAGGTGGTGATGCGATGCATGCAAAAGAAAGCTTAAGAAAGTGGATTATTCAACCTAAAATTCAGTAAAGGACAATGTAAGAAAAACTCAACATGTTATTGTATCATTTTATAATTAAATTGTAATTGTTTATTCTTCTGGCAGAGAACCTCCAAAAATTTAGATGTGCCCCAACGTGAAGCATAACATACAACTATAAATCATCATAACGGGTTGGATAATGTAAATAAATTCATTACTTAGTTATCTTATATTTTAGTTGCTATGATTATAATTTATCACTTATTGTAAATTTTAATGCTCTTGATCCATAATTTTATGACATATGGTTATGTGAATAGATGTGGTCCAAAGGTTTTTACAACTACAGGTTTAGTTGCACCTACTCATACGTTCACATTGGGCTATACCCATTGGGCAAGGATTTCCACTTTTCTGCCAATATTCTAGAGTTTCGGTTCACCCACTTATTCTTCCAACATCATTTGTTTTCCCTCACTATTCAAGAATGTTTCCTCAGGTCTGATGTTTTGTGGTTGTTGCATTTAATCATTAAAATGAACTATTTACTGTTTGTTTATATTTTGTAGCTGATAATGGTTATGATTAAATGGGTGGTGATAGTACATGGGTGGATATGAAAATCTACATGGTGGAAGGGTATGACATGGTATGTATAGAATTAGAGAGGATTAGAAGAATTGTATGTCTCATCACACACAGATAAATTGGATTATATATGCAGATTTGGTACATGAATGATACATGAATGAAGTAAATACAAATACTAATTCCTATGAAGTGGTAACTATAATATCTAGTATTCTTGTGAAATGGTAATTACAATATCTACTAATCACCACTATTAGTCAGGTATGAAACATATTTCACATGTTTAACATGTGAAACATGGGTTTAATTCTAACATTCTCCATCAAGTTTGAGCATATATATCATATATTCCAAGTTTGTTACAAATAAAATCAACTAGAGACCCTCTGAGGGACTTAGTAAATATATCAACTAACTATTTATTAGAGTTGACAAAATCAGTCAAGATCTTGCTTGAAAGAACCTTTTCTCTGACAAAATGGCAGTCAATCTCTATATGTTTGGTCTTTTCATGAAAAACTGGGTTAGAAGCAATATGTAAAGTAGCTTGGTTGTCACAAATTAGTTTTGTTTCCTTGATGTCTCCTAATTTTAGTTGCTCAAGCAATTGTTTTAACCATATAAGTTCACATGCTATTGTTGCCATGGCGCAATACTCCACCTCTACGCTGGATCTAGCAACTATGTCTTGCTTCTTACTCCTCCATGAGATTAAGTTACCTCCAACAAAGATATAATACCTTGAAATTAATCTTCTATCCGACAGGGACCCCGCCCAACCAACATCAGAATATCCAACAACCTGAGCATTGCCTTTGTTTTCATAAAGTAACCTTTTTTCCTAGCACACCCTTGATGTATCTACGAATGCGAGCTATGACATCCCAATGATTATCGCAAGGAGCATTCAGAAATTAGCTTACCACACTTACAACAAAATTAATGTCTAGTCTAGTTACTGTAAGATAGTTAAGCTTACCGACTAGACATCTATATCTGCCAGGGTCTATTAGTGGTCCCCATAACTTGATAGCAGTTTGACTTTGGGATCCATCGGAGTATCACTAGGGAGACAGTCCAACATATCAGTTTCCTCAAGTGTGTCTAAAGCATACTTTCTCTGAGTGATGGTAATGCATGTATTAGATTGAGCAATCTCGATCTCCAAAAAATATTTGAGATGGTCCAAATCTTTTGTCTAAAAGTGACCGGACAAATGCTGCTTAAGATTGCAAATACCAGCCTAATCATTATCTGTGATGACAATGCCATCAATATAAACAACAAGATAGATGCAAAGACCAGGTGAAGAGTGCTGAATACAATGTGATCAATCTCGCATCTAGACATGTTGAATTACTAGATGACAGAACTAAATCTCGTAAACCAAGCACGAAGAGATTGTTTTAAACTATAGAAGGATCTATGCAGTTAACATACTAAGTCAGGTGATCCTTGAGCGGTAAAACTTGGAGGCTATTGCATGTAGACCTCTTCCTACAATGCACCATGTAGAAAGGCATTCTTCATGTCTACCTGGTGAAGGGGCTAATGGTGAATGGCAGTTATGGCAAGAAAAAGGCGAACAGAAGCAATCTTGGCCACAGGAGAGAAAGTATCTCCATAATCGAGGCTGAATATCTGTGTGTGTCCTTTGACCACTAAGCGGGCCTTCATATAGTCAACTTTCCAACCAGGACCAATCTTGACAGTATAGACTCATCGACAACCAATAGTCATTTTTTCATGAAGTAAAGGGACAAGTTCTCAAGTACCACTAGAGTGTAAAACAATCATGTTGTCAACCATAGCCTATTGCCAACCAAGGTGAGATAAGGCTTCACCTGTAGTTTTGGGGATAGAAACAGAAGACAAAGAGGAAACAAATGCTTAATAAGAAGAAGATAAATGATGATAACTCAAATGACAGGCATAAAGGGGGTTAGGGTTACGAGTAGACTTGATACATTTGAGTAATGCGATGGTCAGTTCTAGCGCAGGAGACAGAGCAGGAGAGTGTGATAGAGTAGAAGATAAGTCACGAGGTGGGCTATAGGCTAGTTCTATTGGTGAGGCATTAGAGGCTGGTTTTATTGGTGAGGCATTAGAGGTTGGTCTTGTTAGTGAGGCATCACTAGGAATGATTGCCTAATCACATGGGTCTAAGATGTAACGCCCCTTTTTGAGAGGGAACGTCACATTGTCAAATAAAATAAAATGCGAAAATTAAATAATCAAACAATTAAGACCCGGTTCATTTAATCAAAGTTAACGCGTTTAATGTCGTAATGCATGAGAAAATAACGGTATATATTTTTTTTTTGTAATAATACAGAAAGCAGAAGAAAGGTAAGGAATAAAATAATCAACAGATTTTCCACCTGAATAACATACGTTTATATATATATATATATCAACATTTAAACACATCTGTAATTTAGATACAAGCCTGAATACCTCCAAAAAGCAAAAACTATACTTGCCCCAAGAAAATCATGCATATATAACCATCATGCATATACAAAATATACAGCCCACCAAAATAGTAATACATCAGGCCCCCAAAATAAAAACATTGGCAGCCATCAGTAGCCACCAGTAAGATCAATCCCTCAGATGAGGAGGAACCGTGTCAGGATCCTCAGTGGGATCTTCCTCTTCTGAGGAAACCTCCATTGGAACCACAGAAGCACGGGACGGAGCCCGAGCGGTGGAATCAAAGAGTCCTCCCGTGGGGTGTAGTAACGATCGCCCCACATCTCACGGATGGGCAAGTAAAACTCCAATTGCAGGCTGATGTGGCAGGTGAGGACAGGTGCCTCATGACGCCTCCAGGCTAGGGCTATCGACACATCTCCCAAGTAGACGCAGCGATCAGAATTCAAGTTAATGTGCCAACACTCTGGCCCTCCGAGGAAGGTCAGACGCACATCACCAAGAAATCCGCGCATACGTGCCGCCATCGTCTCAGTAGAAGCTAGTCTCGTTCGGGCCAGAAGCCGGGAAACTCAGGATCTTCCGCCTCCTTACCGTCGTCTTTGATCAATACAGTATACACACATATAGCAAATAACAGAGATACAAGAAAGAGGTAAGACATCCTACCATCATTACCAATTATAGCAGCTAGAAACAGTACGGCGCCACGCGCCCAAATAGCAATTCAAAATATCATATTCAACTAATAAGCAGAAATTCCAACAGTAAGCAAATAAACAATTCCAGGTAGATAGTCATCACAGTAAAAGCCAAATCAGTCATAGATAGGAAATATGAACATTAATAATGACAATGTATATCATGACTCACATGCATGCTTTCCCAAATTCCTACTCCATAGAGCTAGACTCAAACAGTCGGAGAGAAAGATCAGGAGACATGTCCGTAACTCGGCTGCCGAGGCCAGTGCTTATCAATAATTTTTCTCGTGCACAATCATGACATTGTACAGACATTCTACACTAGATCACGATATAGGACAGTGTCAAGTCCGGATCGTCGGTGCGTTTGCATCGGTTTGCCCCACAGGCAAAGGAGCTACCAACTACCCATTGTGGAGGACCCGCACCCCGACGCCCCCAAGGTCATAACAAGACCCACACTAGTCTATTCGCACCCGCACTAAGGTGTGTTCAATCTCCTAGGCAACTTGGCCTTACAACAGTCCACAAGGACATTCACAATGCATATGATACTATGCATGGACATGTATGATTCACAATTTCACACCATTAAATATCATGCCACAATAGGCCAATATAAGCATCAACATATATTCCTTATCACACACATATCACAATTTCTATGACATGAATCCAAGAATTCCATTTTCAAAATCATTTCTTCTCTATCGATATGAATACATATTCCTATCATGTTTAAGTGAGGTAAAATCCTTGAATTCAGGATTTTTAGGTTATGTTTGAGTTACAAAGGACAAAGAACCATAATCTCAATCATTTCCAGCTCAAAAATCTCGTTTTTGGGCCTTGGTAATCGATTACATCACCCTAGTAATTGATTACTAGCAAAACAGAATCCATGTAATCGATTACAATCTCATTGTGATCGATTACACAATTTCCAGAACTTCAATTCGTAACTTCAGGACCGTGTCGATTACAGTACCGTGGTAATCGATTACCAATTGGACAGAACCTCCGTAATCGATTACCCACAAGTTGTAATCGATTACGTGATTCCCAGAAGCATCATTTCGTGACATCAGAGGCTTGGTAATCGATTACACCATTCTTGTAATCGATTACAAACCAGACAGAATCTCGTGTCGATTACACACAAGATGTAATCGATTACAGATTTTCAGATCACGATTTTGTATCTTTAAGAGCTTGGTAATCGATTACAAGCCCCGTGTAATCGATTACCACGCGTAAACTTGCAGAAAACAGAGTTCTCAAGTCCTTTAACTCAAACCAAACCAATCCTTATCATATTTAATCAACAAGATACTCAAATACAGCTTCAAACCATGCAAGAGACATCAATAAATCATACAAACCTAACAAAATATATTATCATCAAGAACAACATAAAATGAGAGAACTTTATACATAGATTCAAAAATCAACAACAATACACATACAAGGTTCCTAGATGCTAAGAGAGGTTGAGGAGGAGTGTCTTCCTCTTACCTACGTGAAGAAAAACAAAAGAAGAACACCAAGAACTTCCTTTGAATTTTCGGATTTGAGCTCCAAGAATCCCAAAAAGCTCAAAGCTTGGAGCTTGGAGAAAATGGTGGAAATGGTGGAACCTCAAGATGCTCCAAACAAGAAGGATGTCTAGGAGAGGAAGAGGGTTAAGAGAGTGTGGTTGTAAGAAAATTTATGGTGAATGAGGAGGAAGAAGAGAACTTGGCCGTAGCAATGGTGGAGAGAAGGAAGAGAAAATGTTGAAGAAGGAAGAAGAAGAAATGGTAGTGAGAGAAAGTGTTTTGATAATTAATGAATTTGTGTGATAAAAATGAAATAAGGAAAAGCAATATTTCCTTGCTTTGGGCTGCCATGCAGCCGTGCATGAAGGAGAGAGAGGAGGGAAATGGGCTGCTTTGCATGGAGAAGGAGGAAGAGGAAATTTTCAAGAAGCTTCCTCCAAGCTTCCATGAGAAGCTTCGCACGTTTCTCGATAAAATAGAAGTAAAGTTGTTTCCTAATCGGCACACTAACACAGATGAATATTTACACTGTCAATTATTTTTCCTCCAGTGTAGAAGAGTTACTGATGATGAAAATAATATTTCATTATTCATCAGATGATTTTACAATACCGCAATTTCATTCATCGGGTAAAACCTTGTAAAACGTAAACTTCGTAAATTATGTCCGACCTCGGGTTTAGTAAGATCCCCTGTCGACAAGTCCACAATTTAGAGTTTACCAGCCACATGGAAGACATCGCATCTTCCCGAGTCTACACAGCGCACACGCAAAACGAAGAATATATTAAAATATTCGACGTTTCCAGAAAATTCCAGAAAAATTCACATAATTCACAAATATTAGAAAATGACTATTGGTAGTGAAATAATTAATTTCCGGAGCGTTTCACTGCCCTCAGCAATTCTCAGCTCAGTGTGCACGCAAAATGAGAAATATATTAAAATATTCATCATTTTCGAAAAATTCTAGGAAAATTCCTAAAAATCAAGAATAATATAAAATGATCATTCATACTTAAACAGATATTTTTTGGGATGTTACATAAGGAGGCATCAATTGGTTGTGGGCATGGTCTCCATTAATATGTGAGCAATAGAGGAATCGAGATAGGTGTGGGATCAACCTGAAGGGGATAAGAACAAATTGGGAGCTGAATATCCATGTTAGGATGCTCATCGAAAGTATATGAGAAGAAAAGACGAGTCTTAAAGAAGCTGACATTAGCAGAGACAAGATATCTTTTGAGGTCAGGAGAGTAACATCAATAGCCTTTCTGTAATCGAGAATAGCCTACAAAAAGACACTTTAAGGATTTTGCGACTAATTTATCTTTTCCTAGAGTGAAGTTATGTATAAAACAAGTGCACCTGAAGACTCAAAGAGGAAGAGAATAGATATCCTATTTAGGAAACAAGAGAGAATGTGGCACCTGATTTTGGAGAACGAAAGA
This sequence comes from Ormosia emarginata, assembly GCA_029884605.1. Classification (NCBI taxonomy): domain Eukaryota; kingdom Viridiplantae; phylum Streptophyta; class Magnoliopsida; order Fabales; family Fabaceae; genus Ormosia; species Ormosia emarginata. The sequence continues at coordinate 2,076,625 of JAQQTP010000056.1, read as the reverse complement.
AGACATATAGTTGAATAGGTAGCATGCAGTAAGGATTGTGTCACCCCAAAAACGAAGTGGCACATGGAAAGAAGTATTGATCACAACAAAGTACTGTGATGGAGATAGAGCAACATTGAAAACTACAATGCCAAAGGAAAGAGTTGACCAAGATGTAAGACTATTAGATTGCTATCTAAGTCTTCATGATGAACTACTGGAATTTTTATTTTGTCTGGTTACTTAATTAATCTGAATATTATATCTAGGTCATTAACTTGGGGGCTTATATGCTCACTCATCATGAGATAAAAAGTTTCAAGTATTCTGTTGTTTGTTTTTTACCCACTACATTCTTAGTAATTTTTGTCCATGTTTAATTTTTCTATATTGACCCCTAATGATTGATCAACTTATGATGCTCAATGGTCTTTCAATTTTTCAGCAACTTGTATTGAGCTAGCAACAAACCCAGCTACCATGGTGGACCATTACAAGGATGACTTCATGGGTAAAGTATCATCTTTCAAAGGTAAGGGATATTTTTGTACTAGAATCATTTTCTATTTCTTTTCATATGTTTCTATAACTTACAATTTGTTTGCATATGGTTTTAAAGATTTTTGTACCCATCAACGTGGACAATGAACACTGATTCCTGCTGAAGTTGGCAGTAACACAAGAAGGGAGGTTGAATTGTGTTCTCTTTTTCCTGAAATATCAACTTTCTCCCTACTTTCTCAAGTGTTTCAAACTTAGAGGTGAGAATGTTCGAACTTGAAATTATAGGTTAGTTAGAAGATTAAGAATATATGAGTAGTTTAAGTGAGAAAGTTTTGAGAATGTTCAAATGGTTGAGATTAGAGAAACTTTCTCACACCAATATGAATGATCAACACTTCTCTTCAGTAATAATGTTTATTGAAAAAGCAACTTATAGTTATTAGATTCCATACTTTCCAAACCAATGCAACTTAATGGATAAACTATAAAGACCAAATTGATTTCTTCAAAATATTCAATTTGTAATGTTTCAGATTATTAGTCAAGAGTAGCTTTCAAAATAGCAAGTTTAACCTTCTTAAAACTCTTGAGCTTTCAACCAACTTCCTTATCAGATATAGTATCTCAATTTACTTTAACATTATGATTTTACACTTGTTGAAAACTTCTTGAAGCACTGTGTAAGAACCAAATTAAAAGAGATGAAAGGAAGAGAAGCCTAACACCAGTATTTATAGTGGTTCACCTTAAAAACCACGTAGAACTACATCTAGTACCTAATAACCACTAGGATTTTCCACTATCAAGAGTATTTTTTATCAACCAAGTCTCTCTAGGTTTCAATACAAGTATTCTTTAACCACAACCTCTTCAGGCTCAACAACAAGTATTCTTATACAACAATCTCTTCAGGCTCAACTAGAGTATTCTTTATCAATCAAACCTCTTCAACCTTCAATACAAGTATTCTTTTACTACAGTCTCTTCAGGCTCAATGGCACAAAGGCTTCAAGTGACTTATACAACTCACAAGCTTACTTCTAACACTCAAGGATCAATACAAGGATTTAAGTGTTTAAAATCACTAGGTAGCTCTCGAAATCACTCAAGGAGTGGATTAACACAGTTTAGCAGAGATCACAGTACACCTACTAAGGATTTAACAAAATGGGGATCAAGTAGGGAGAGGTGAGAAGGTTCAACTATATGTTCATTATGCTATTAAGGCTCAAGCTTCTAACCTTCAAATCTTCATAGGTAGGCTCTCCAATCACCAAAAAAGTGTATATCTCTTTTAAGCTCAATAGCCCTTAGCTTCTAAGATGTAAACCAAATATCTTCTCTCAAAGAGAGCATAAAACAGAGTATGAACTCAAATTTGACTTTTTGGCATAATCTGGTGTTAATCCATGCCAAGCCCTGGTTAATCTTCATGAGTAAGTCATATTTATACTTAGGAACATATTTCTAGCCATTAGGAACAAGTTCTAAGTGATTCCATGTAGAAACTAGTCATTACTAGCTGTTTTATCCTTTTCTAGTATAGGTGAGAAGGTTACTGGCGCTGAACTTTCTTAATTCGAACCTTCTCATGTCAAACTTTCCCAACTTCTGATTGGCTCAACTTTGGCTTTGCTTTGCTAGAATCTCTCATGCTTATCCTTTTGAACTTGATTTCTTCAAAGTATGACTTTGCACATCTTGTCTATTTTAGGCTTGTAATCTTGTTCAAAAAGGATTCAAACTCTTTCATCTTGTATTCGACCTTTCTCAACTTGTAAGCACATTTTCAAGACTTCTGTTTTGATGCTTCTTATTTGGTGCTAATCATTTTCAGCTTCATCTTTCACCTTTAATAGCTCGATTATGAATTTATCTCAATAATTTTCATTTGTTTTGCTTTCTAGATTTGTTCTTTAGAGACTTTGAGAAAGGTTCTTCATGATTGTTCTTAGCTTGAATATTCTCAACTAACTTTTTCAAGTTTTTAGTCTTCTCAAGTAGATTTATTCTCACTTTGTTGATATAAGCTTGACATTGTAGGTAAGAAATCATGCTCTTCTAACATCATTGATTCTTCAAACAATATTTGGGAGATTTCTTTGGTCTTCATGCATCTTGATGCCAACGTTCTTAGGACATTCTCATGGACCAACTTTCTCATGTTCTTCTGGAACTTTTTCACATTGTCCAAGAACTTTCTCATGTTAGCAGGAAACTTTCTCACGAGCAACCTTCTTACTAACGTTCTCAGATAACTCTCTCATCCAACATTCTCATGATTGAAACTCTTCAAACTTCTCATCCCTCAATTCCACCATCTCATTGATGTTTCTTTTTTATGATTTTGCTCTTCAAATAAACTCTTGTGGGAATTCTTCTTTCTTCTGAACTTTCTCATAACCTTCTCAGGGCGAACTTTCTCATGTTCATCATAAACTTTTCCAAGATTTCCTTGAACTTTTACAAGTTTGAATTTGATCTTCTTAGCCTTCTTTAATCACCCAAAATTCTTCTTTTATATAGATTTAGTCCTGCATCGGTTAGAATAACGAAGAAACTCTACATAGAACATGTTAAACTATTTTAAGCAATAAGAGCAATGATATTCAATTTTCAACATAATTAGTTATCATCAAAATATAATATTCATTACTAAGCACAAAAGGGATTTGAAGCTTATACCTGCTTGTAGTGGACATATTTAAAAGTCAACTCATTTTACTTAATTCAAAACCCTGTCCAAGCAAACAGGATTCAAGACAGAGAAACATTAAACAACTAGTAATTATAAGCACCCAATTTATTTCTGTAATATACCATAAACTTCTTCAACTATCAACTGTCCGCTATTTTTAATTGTATTTTACAGGTTTTGTACTTGGAAGAACTGTTTCTGGGTGCATCATTCTATGACTTCAACATCACTAAAAAAAAATCAATTTCTAAATTTCCAATTATTGAACCCGAAGGAATAGATGAACAAAGTGATGGCTCGTATTGTATGGGTTTAAGTTGTCTTTGTGAATTTCATGATTTATTTATTTAAACACAATACCTTCATGTCTAAACTTATTATGTACTTGTAGGAATGACTATGGAGTATAGGTGGTTGCATGGATGTTGGAATGCAATATGTGTGATGCATACAATATACAGGTTACTAATTTCAACTTAACAAATTTCTAAATTAACTAATAATAAAATTTTTGCAATAACCATTATCACTTGTTTAATGTCAGGTGAATGATGCAACTAGGATGAAGATTGCTATAGATTTGGTGCTCAAGCCATACAATACAAAAAAATATGAAGTTGTCAAATTGGCTTTTGAAAACCAGCAGAATTATCAACACCAACGCAATCGCCTAGTCAAAACATAGTTCTGTCATTGTCATTGATGTTTCTTTGAAGTTCTGGGTTGACATATTTGGGATCCAAATAGTCAAATACAAAGTAATGTGCCATGCCAATCAGTTGGCTAACTTGCCCTTTTTGTTGTATTCATATTTATGAATTGTCGTTGCTTGGATCTTACCATGAAGTTATGATGTTGAATATTTGACTATATGAAATCTCTTTCCTTGAATATTGTGTTATAATTTTATGGCTAGTATGGATTTATGTTATAAGTATTTTCTTAGGCATGTAATACTTAAACATTTCATGACTTTTAAATTGTGGGAACAGTGGAGTTTTGGGTCTTATCAAATAAATCAAGTACAATTGTTTTTTTTCCCCAGTCAAACTAGGTACAATGGTATTGCACACTTCTTCTAAGCTAAGAAATTACTGAGAACAAAAAGTTTATAAAACAGGGAACAAAAAGTTTAGAAAATAAATTATAATATTATCACTAGGTGCTGTAACAAAGTGTTGGTCAACGAAATCAAGAATGAAATGATGGGTAAGCGTTGGACATCAAATAATGCAGGTTTGAGCAGGGGATCCCATCTATGAAGACACCATGCTATATATGCTTCATAGCACCAAACACTAAGGTTACGTTTTGTACATTTGACAATATAAAATATAATAATATAAAATAATAAAATAAATTTAATAATATAAATAAGTTGATAAATTTTTATATTATTAAGTATTTGATATATTTAGTATAAATAATTTGATAGTATATATAATTATTTATTATGACCATATTATTCTTAACTTTTTTTACCATAATCTTTTACTTGTCAAATTATTAATGAAATAATAATAATAATAATAATAATAATAATAATAATAATTACGAATTTAATAATAATAATAATTACGAATATAATAATAATAATAATGAATTTAATAATAATAATAATTATGAATATAATAATAATTACTTTAATTTAATAATAATAATAATTACGAATTTAATAATAATAATAATAATTACGAATTTAATAATATTAAAAGTAGAGGGTAGTGGTGGGAGGAAATCTTATCAGGTTATATCATGGGATTACAAGGAGGATAGTGTTATACTATTAGAGTGGAATAAAAAGCTTTGACTGGATTTGACTATCCTATGAGGTGAACATATCAAATGTCTGATAAAGTCTGATAGTATTAATTTATACTATCAGATCCTCCTTATACGACGGACCAAACATAGCCTAAGTTTTTTTTGGGTGCAATATTTGGGAAGGTCTTCTAGTCTGCTTAAAAGGCTTTCAGTAACAAGATACTTGTTCGTGTTCATCTTGACCAATGCTTTGTGTTAGAAACAGAAATAGGAAAATAGAAATTGATAATTTGTATATATTTCTGAATAAATATATATAAGATAATTAACCTCTATTTATAGAAGAATGTTGTTGTATAGAAAAGAAAAATAATAAAATATAATTATGTACTAAATCAATCTAATTCTGTACTAAATCAATTACAATCATATATAAAATCAATTTTGAGTAATCATAATCTCAATTATAATTAATCATGTTAACATCCCTCCTCAAACTCAAGTGGGTATAAAAGAAACCAACTTGAGTTTGGAAATCAAAGTGCGGAAATGACTAAGATGATGATTGAGTCTGAAGTTTGGAAAATAAACTAAAAATATTTACAAGTAAACATGCGAAAATAAAATAAACTAAAAATAATCTAAAAACACAACGTTGAGATCTTGAAGAAGCCAACAAGCCCAAACTGCATTTGGGATGGAACCATCTACATCTGAGAAAATCTACAATGAGAACGAAGTCTAGGATGAAGTCCTGCCATCAGAATGAAGTTTGAAATTTAGGACGGATTCTGAAATGGAGTCTTACCATCAAAACAAATTCTAGAATCTAGGACGAATTCTAAAACGAAGTCTGGTATCAGAACAAAGTCTGGAATCTAAGACGGAGTCTTGTCATCAAAACAAAGTTTGGAATCTAGGACGTAGTCTAAAACTGAGTCCTGTCATTAGAAGGAATTCTAAAATTTAGGACAGAGTCTAAAATGGAGTCTAAAATTTGGAATCTGAAATCTAAGAGTCTGAAGTCTGAACAAAGCAGACAATGGAAAAAAGTCTAGATTTGATGGTGATTAGTAATGATTCTAATGAGTTCCACGAACTCTACATAGCAAAAAGGAAAAACTCTCCTCAACGTGGATGTCATGTCTCTGATACTATATTAGAAACAAAAATAGGAAAACAGATATTGATAATTTGTGTATATTTCTGAATACATTATACAAGAGAATTAACCTCTATTTATAGAAGAAGGTTGTTGTACAAAAAAAAAATATAATTATGTACTAAATCAATTATAATCATTCCTAAAATCAATCATGATCAATCAGAATCACAATTATAATTAATCACACTAACACATTGGTTAAACTGAATACATAAATTATGAAATAATATGGTTAGTTTCTAAATTATGAAAGAATAAGTCATCATCTTGTTCACTTAGTTTCTAATTTATAGTACTATTGATATAGTGTTAATATCTTTTTTATGGTTAAGCAGAGACTATTGTTATATATTGAAAAATAAAATCTCTGGTAAATTTTGTAAATTAAATCATAGACCATCATATCAAGTAGACTAAACTTAAATTTCATAAAATAAATGACTTAAGTTTAAATAAAATATTGATAATTAGCTCAATTTAAACTTCTTTTTGCTGTGAATTTAGATTTTAGTTCACCTGGCATGATAATTTTTATTTAGTTTATTTTATAAGAATTGTGTCAACTAATTTATACGAAAAGTTTATTTAAGTTTAGATCAAAGATAAAAATAAACAATATTGTAACTAAAAACATACTTAAATATAGCTTAGAAGTGTTTTGCCTTCCATTTTTATTTGTTGGTTTGCTCGCCTTCCAGGTTTATGAATGGTTCAAGGATGCATCTTTTTTGCCTAGGTTCAAGGATGAATTATATAAGCTGAAAATATTATTGCTGTTAGACCTTAAGGAGCATATGAGACTTTTTATAACCTCCCTTTTATGGTGTAAATGACAAACCGTCTTATCATATGTAGTTCGTATCACTCAAACCCATCGACAAAAGTTGAATATTCCCCAGCACCTAACCAGAAATATGCCTATTCTAAATCGTTTGCTGACCCTTATGGGGCTATATAGGCTATATATAACCTAAATTGAAACACAAAAATTAAGTAACCTCAAATTTATAAGAAATTTGGATTAATAGGTTTGTTCTGGACCGTAGTCTAGGGTCCTATACGGAAGGATCGACCCAATGCATGAACCATCGGACTCCACCATCAACACCTCGGCCAAAGCCTTATGACCTTGGTCCATGGCATCAGACTCACGATAGTCGGACCCATAAAGATCCCCTTAAAACCAGGATTGGTCACCAAGGAAACGGTCCTGCTAGATCAGAAACGGACCTCCACAATCGTGGGACAGTCCCGACAAAGTCAGAGACGGACCTCAACGATCGTAGGACAGTCCTGACAAGGTCAGAAATAGACCCCAATGATCATGGGCTGAAACCTCCGCCAAGGCACGATCCTGATGTACCTTCGTCCTATGTGGATTGCATGAGGATTCCAGCCACGCTCTCCTTATATACCAGGCTAAGTTAACCTAAGAATAGGTCTGCGATATACACTTTATTGCAAAACACTTCTGGTGTGTTGCCTAACTTGAGCGTTGGAGTCCCATTGTAGGTACCCATCTCCCTGGGCTTCATACACTTGGCTGCAGCTGCGCAAGGATGAAACCACCGTATTCGTACCTATCTCAAGTATCCTCTGAATCCATTTCAGAACATTGGCGCCGTCTATGGGAATCTTTGATAAACTTCTATTCCTACGTTAACTATGGTGAGCACAAGACACAACTAGAGGAAGGGTAGCACCGCGCATGCTGCCCCTGGCCAAATACAGGGCCCAGCAGCGCAGCATGACCCTCCTTCCGTCACACCACCAAAAACCTCCGCTGCCGAAAACAGGCCTGTTATAGTGGAAACTCTCAACGATGGACACGAAACTTCAGCCTTTGCTGAAAGTCCTGCCCCATCTCAAAGGGTTTCAATCTGTAACGGGCTTGTCTTTCCTCGTGGTGGAGCAAACAATACAAACCACGAGGCTAGGATCCCTGTGCACGCTCGCTTAGGAACCTCCCACGACAACGTGGACCATGCATCTCACTACGAAGACAATGTCGAATCTGAAATAACAAAGAATGGCCTTCGAGAGTTGTTGCGTCAACAGACAGCACTCATCGAAGGCCAGCTGCGTCAGCTGGAAGAACAGCGCCGTCGGTTGGAAAACCTTGAAAGATCAGTGAGGACGGACAACGACAATGGAGAACAAGGGGTGGCTCGTAAAGAGTGCACCATCCAGCATGCCGGCGCCAGGGCTTATGGAAATCATAACCCGGCCCCCGGCCGTCAACAACAATTCTCTAATGCTCTAATGGCATACAGGGTTCCGAGGAACTTCAAGCCTCCGAGCAATTTGGAGACCTATGACGGAACCACGGACCCCCAGGAGCACCTAGACGCTTACACCCAGTCCATGCAACTCTACGGGTACACCTCGGAACTGTTATGTCGGGGTTTTCCCCTCTTTCTAAAGAAGGACGCCCTCCGTTGGTTCGTTACCTTATGCACAAAGATCACTGGATGAGAAGACTTGACGCAACGTTTCCTGCAAAACTACACCACAGCAAAGAAACGACCAAAGTCGATCGACTCCCTTTCTGGGATCCGCCAAGGAAGTTCTGAATCCCTACGCGAGTACGTCAAAAGATTCAATCAGGCCTGCGTAGGCATTGAAAACCTGGACGACAGGATAGCCCTGTATTACGCCAGAAACTGACTCCGAACTGACTCGGACTTCTTCATGTCCCTAGCAAAAAAGAAGCCGGTAAGCTTGGACGAGTTTCACTTATGGGTGGACAAGTATGTCGAACTGAAGGAAGTCACTAGGGCAAAAGAAAATATGGAGAAAGGCGAGCCGGTTCACCAGAAGAAGAACCACAACAATAACCAACCCCGTGAATCCTCCAAAAACGAACGATATTGGCCCAAGTATTCTGAGTATACTCCTTTGAACACCTCTCAAGAGACAATCTTGAAGGAGGTCCTTCAAACCGAGTTCCAGGATATCAAGAGGCCACCACCCGTAAAGAAGCAATTCCAGAGGGACCTTTCGAAACATTGTAGGTGGCACAAGAGCTATGGCCACGAGACAGAGGATTGTTACTAACTCCGGAATGTTATCGAGTCCCTGATCAAAGAGGGATGTCTGCAGAAGTACATCAGCGGTCTCCGAGGAGGAGAAGACCGCGGAAGGCGCCGGGACCGGAGACGAAGCAGCAGCCCCAAGCGGAGTCCAAACCAGCGCCCAAGGAAAAGCTGGAGTCCTGCCAGGAGATCCCGGACCCCTCCGCGCCGCAATGTTAAGAACAGGCAGGATCAGGAACGGGATACTCAAGGTGGGGGTAACAGAAAGGACAGGCTCATTAGTACCATCTGGGGGGGATTCGCAGGGGGCGGTACGTCTAATAACTCCCGCAAGAAGGCACTCCGGACTATGGTCCTAAGCGTATCCACCTCTTCGTCGTGGAGACCCTACGTGGAGTACAAGGACGCACCACCCGTCTCCTTCTCCGATAAGGACTACGGCGATATTATCCGAGATCATGACAACCCCCTGGTCATATCCGGAATAATCTCCAACGTTGAAGTCGGTCGCATCTTTGTAGATTAGGGGAGTTTAGCGGATATTATGTTCATGGACGCCTTTGAAAGACTGGAGTTCCCTCTGTCTGTGCTTACACCATATGAAGGCGAACTAACCGGCTTCTCCGGAGAAAAAGTGACCCCGGTGGGTTACTTTGAAACTTTCCTTACCCTGGGTAATGACGACACCTATAAAACGGTGAAGGTGAGGTTTCTAGTCATGGATTGTCCCTCGGCCTACAACATCATCCTGGGCCGCCCTACACTAAATGGCATCGCCGCTGTGGTCTTTACCGCCCACCAGGCCATGAAGTTCCTCAACAGGAACAATGAAGTGGTCACGGTCAAGGGCGACCAGATTGCAGCCCGTAAATGCTATAATGAGAGCTTGAAGATCAGTAGGACCTCCAGAAACATAAAGGCACGAACATCCAGCCCCACCCATGACCAAGTCAACATCCTGATGACGGAGTTGGATGTCCGTGAAGAGATCTGAGGTACCAGACCCCAGCTTGAAGGAGAACTGATCCCAGCCCAGCTGGGCGACAAACCCGACCAAGTCACCATGATAAGAGCAAACCTCGAAGAACAGGAAAAGATCCAGCTGATAAAGCTCCTACAGAAAAACAAGGATCTCTTCGCCTGGACCTCCGCTGACATGCCTGGAATTGACCCCGCTTTCATCTGTCATCGGTTATCTATTAAACGGGATGCAAAGTCGGTCTCCCAGAAGAAGAGGAAAGTTGGCCCCGAGAGGTAACAAACCATCGAGGACAAGTGAGGAAGTTACTAAATGCCAGCTTCATAAGAGAAATCTCGTACATCACTTGGCTCTCGAACGTCGTCCTGGTTAAAAAGTCAAACGGGAAGTGGAGGATATGCGTGGACTACACCGACCTGAACAAGGCGTGTCCTAAAGATCCATACCCCCTCCCAAACGTTGACAAGTTAGTCGATAGCTCCTCCGGCTTCCGGACACTGTCCTTCATGGACGCTTACTCGGGGCACAATCAGATTCCAATGTACCCCGAAGACCAAGATAAAATAGCCTTCATCACCGAAAGGGCGAGCTACTGCTACAAGGTAATGTCGTTCGGGTTAAAAAACGCTGGGGCCACATACCAGAGGATAATAAACAGAGTCTTCAAAGAACAGATAGGGAGAATGCTAGAGGTCTACATCGATGATATGATAGTCAAAACCCCATCATCTGGATCATACACCTTGGACCTCGAAGAAGTATTTACGCAGCTGAGAAGGCACGATATGAGGCTCAACCCAGGAAAATGTGCATTCGGGGTCCAAGCTGGGAAATTCCTAGGGTTCATGCTGACCCACCGCGGCATAGAGGCAAACCCCGACAAATGCAAGGCAGTGCTCAATATGCATAACCCCCAGAGCGTGAAAGAGGTGCAACAGTTAAATAGACGAATCGTGGCACTCACCAGATTCTTGGCCAAAGCAGCCCATAAATCCCTCCCCCTTTTCAAGCTATTGAAAAAGGGGGACTGGATTCGAGTGGATACAAGACTGTGAAGACGCTTTCATATCCCTCAAGAGCCTCTTGGCATCCCCTCCTATCCTCATAAGGCCAAAGTCAAGGGAAACCCTTTATTTGTACCTTTCGGTCCACGAAGAGGCTGTGAATTTGGTACTCATCAGGAAAACACCGGAGGGACAGAAGCCGGTCTACTTCGTGAGTAAAGTACTGCAAGGCCCCAAACTCAGGTATCAAAAGATAGAAAAGGTCGCCTTTGCACTCATCGTTATGGCCAGGAGACTGAGGCAGTACTTCCAATGTCATCCCATGGTCATAAGGACCGATCAACCCATCCGACAGTTACTGCATAAATCGGACTTAGCGGGAAGGATGATCGCCTGATCCATTGAGCTTTCCGAGTTCGGGATTGTCTATGAGCCTAGAGTAGTAATCAAGCCACAAGCACTATCGAATTTCCTGGTCAAACTCACCTCAAACCTCGATCGCCCCTAGGAAATATCTTAGACTGTATTCGTGGATGGGTCCTCAAACCCAAAAGGATGCAATGCCGGGGTAATCCTGGAGAACTCAGAGGGGGTGACCATTGAGAATTCTCTAAGGTTCGAATTCTCCACCTCCAACAACCAGGCAGAGTATAAGACATGCATCGCGAGACTGGCAATGGCCAGAGACCTGGGGGCCACAAAGATCAAACTTTGTAGTGACTCCCAGCTCGTGACCTCTCAGATTCGAGGCGAGTATCAAGCCAAAGAGCCCCTCCTATAGAAATACCTAGCGAGAATACAAGAACTGCTCCTGAACTTCCAGCTAGTTAAAGTGGAGCACATACCCTGGGAACAAAACTCCAAGGTCGATCTCTTATCCAAGTTGGCAAGCACCAAGAGTCCGAGTAACAATCGATCGGTGATCCAGGAAACCCTCTCGCACCCTGCAGTTTCTGACGTAACTATCTTCCAGGTTGATGAGCAAGAGCGTATCTGGATCACGCCACTATTAGAATACTTGCAATCCAGTAGCCTCCCCGAGGATTCCAAGGAAGCGGCCAAATTGAAGAAAGTCGCGGTCAGATACACCATCTTTGATGGGCAGTTATATCGGCGCGGATTTTCTTCTCAAATGCCTCATGCCAAAGGAGGCCCAATACGTCCTGGCCAAAGTCCACGAAGGGAGTTGTGGACACCACCTCAGAGGCAAGGCTCTAGCATTAAAGGCACTCAGGGCAGGTTACTACTGGCCCATAATGGAGGCAGACTCCCTTGCGCACGTCCAAGTATGCAAAAAATGTCAACGACACTCCGACCACTATCACGCCCCGCCAGAGGAACTGTCCACGACATCCATACCCTGGCCTTTCTACCAATGGGGCATGAATATCTTAGGGCCCTTCCCTCAAGCGCCTGGGCAATTGAAGTTTTTGGTCATAGCCATGGACTATTTTACTAAGTGGATAGAAGCAGAGCCCTTAGTCACCATAACCTTGGCCCGGATTCAAAGGTTCACCTGGTGCCACATTATTACTAGATTTGGGGTGCCAGAGTCCATCGTAACAGATAACGGGACGCAGTTCAATGACAAAGGGTTCGAAGAACTACTTAACGGGCTGAAGATAAATACCACTGCAGTTCCGTGGAAAACCCCCGAACAAATGGGCAAGCTGAGGCGGCCAACCGGGTTATCGTCAGGGGGTTAAAGAAAAGACTGGACGAGGCCAAAGGAAACTAGGCCGAGTAGTTAGACCACGTCCTTTGGGCCTACCGAACCACTCCTCATTCCACAACAAGTGAAACCCCATTCAAATTAACCTATGAGTACGAAGCAATGATCCCGGTGGAGATAGGGGAACCAAGCTGGCGTCTCCAGAACTTCTCACCAGATAACAACTCTGGGTTAATAAGGGAAAACTTGGACCTATTGGAAGAAAGAAGGTGCATCGCACATATACGCGATGCTGCAACCAAGCAAAGAATGGCAGCTCGGTACAACCTGAAGGTCGTCCCCAGAAGATTCCAGCCAGGCGATCTCGTACTCCGGAGAGCTGACATCGACGGAAGGAATGCCTCCCAAGGGAAGTTAGCCCCTAATTGAGAAGACCCTTGCTGTATCGTAATCAATACCAGAAAAGGAGCTTACACCCTAGAAACACTAACGGGCAAGCCAGTAAAGAACTTTTGGAATGCAGACAAACTCAAAAAGTACTACAGCTAAGTGCCCTTTAAGGCCTAGTCTCCTAGTCTTCTTTATGTTTGATTTGCACAAATTATTGCATGAACATTATCCTTCCAGATATTTAATGAAACATCCATCACAAAGTTAGCCCAATTTGGTAAACGGAGTTTTCGGAGACCGGCCACGTAGACCTAAGACTCATCGTACCAACCGAGGAGTTGTCTTGTGCTAGATAGGTCATGCAGCAGAAAATTCCCGACTTAGGAAAATTCTCGCACCAAACCACAAGCACGAAAGACCCATGGTACCTCCCGGGAAATTGTCTTATGCTAGATAGGTAGTGCAGTAGAAAAATCCCAACTTGGAAAAATTCTCGCACCAAACTATGGGCACGAAAGACCCCGGCATGGACTAGTCCCCAAACCAAAGTCACGCGGCATCCAAAATACCTAAACAGAAGGTAATGGACCCCAGACAAGGTTTTTTACCTTAGGCATGGATCCCAAATGCCAAACTACTTTAGACATCGGATCCAAAGCCAAGGTTTATAAAATCCCTCATAACGCGAAATCCTAAAGGGAGCCATAAGGCGCTCAACTGAAGTGGGCATTGGACCCAGGCTACGGTCTAGTCAAAATACCCAAAGGGCGTTGGACCCCGAAAATAAGCAAAGAAATACAACGAAAAACAATTCAATTGCAAACTCCGAAAAAAACATAAGCAACATTTGTCCATACGAAAAAATAAAACCCCACGCAAGGGGCAAGAATAAACATCCGAATCACTCTGCAGGAGGGTCTGGACCACAAACCTCGGTAGAAGAATCTCCAACACTTGGACCAGTAACAGCAAGACGAGGAACGACGAGTTGGCCGCCCTGGACGACCTTCCCAGAGTCCAAGGAACTCAGAACCAAATCAACCTCAGGATTGAAGAGCTGAACTTGTTTAATAGCATTCTGGAACTATTGTTCCTTGATATCAGTACAAACAGTGATAAACGTCCCAACATCACCTTTTAAGGAGGTAACCTGGCCGCCGAGACGTTCGTTCTCGACGCGAAGACCTTCATTCTCAACTCTTAACCCGGCCATACACCTTCTAGCCTCCACCAAGCTGGCCTCCTTTTCCTTCACTGCATCCTTCAGGGTGGCCACTTCATCCCTCAGCTCTCGGTTCAAGGCCTCAACATCGTTCTTGGCCTTAATAGCCTCCTCTTTTCCCCTAAGAGCGTGGTTTTCACCCTGCTCCGCGGCAGCAACCTTCTGCTCATTATCCTCGACCACACGCTCCAAGTACCGAGCCTCCATAGCAAGACAGAGCCCAAGAGTCTGGAAGCAACAGAGAGCATCCTTCCCGCTATGCGGGGCCAGTTTAGCCTCTACCTCTTCATCTAGGAGGAAGCTATCGACGAACTCACGGGGATCCGGATTCTCGCGGTACAGGTTGATTGGCCCCCCACTACTCTGGTCGGTGCCTTCCTCAACCGCCATCCTCTTAGTTGGGTCACCCGACTGCCCCTCACCAACCGCTTTCCTCTTACGTCCCACACGTGGGGGGGGAATCCTCCACTGGGATCGATTCCCTCTCCGCGATCGGCACCTTGGTCCGACGGGGTAATGAGACTGGCATCACGTCCGCAGCAGGATCTGAAGGCCCCGATTCATTCCTGGCCCTTAGAGCTTCAAGAATAGCCAGAGCGTTCCCTTCCTCAGACATCTCGGCCAAGCTCTCTGAAAAGCAAACACAGGCAATTAGATCCATATAAACGGCAAAAGAAAAGAAAATAAACACGAATAAAGGCAACTAGCACAGCCCAAAGTTCCACATCATCTACGGCATCCAGTATATCCTTAGGCCATATTTTATCGACCTCGGTAACCCACATTTCGAAGAAGTTGACACACTCGACCTCTTCGTCACATAGGTGACCGATCTCCCTCTCAAACGATTGAGTCGGGATGCTCCACGCCGCCGGGTTCCAGTACAAGCTAAATGTCGGCTCCATGTCTTTCCCCAACCAGAATGGACGGGCCCCCGCCTGCCGACGTCAACTTAAAGAACTTTTCTTTGAAATCTTTATAACTCTCCAAGTAGGGGAGAAACACCGTTCTTCCTTGTCGAGATCGCACTGACAGCCAAGACTGTTGACGAGCGCGAGCACAATGTACGGAATACATGGTGTGGAAATAGAAAAATGTCCTGTCGGAGCATTGCAACCCCAATAGCTGGTATATTCTTTCAAAAGCCAGGATGTTTGCCCAACCATTGGGGTGAATCTGACTGGATGCAGCGTGAAGAGTCCGGAGGACGGCAATCTGGAAATCGTTGAAAGGAAGCCTAAGCCCGAACCTCGTGAAGAAGTCATCGTAGAGAAACATGAAGTGTTCCCCTGCTTCACGGGTCGAATACACACGTTCTCTTCCCGGGGACAGGATCAAGAACTCACCATCCCGGGCTCTTCCCTTGGTAAGCTCCAAGTAATCCTTTAATTTGTCCAACTTGGCCCCGGACTCATAGCGGGAGATCCTGTCGAAAGCATCGTCCGCGACCCAGGCGTAAGGCAATCCCGGGCCCCGACGAATACGAATCAACTCCTCCTCCGCTTCTTGGACCTTCGGCTCACGAGCTTCAGGATCCAGGATGACCCTTCAATTCTTAGCACCCTTCTTCTAGCCATTTGAATTCTTGGAAAGCACACAGAGGCCCAGGGTCAGAACCTATTCAAGTTCGAAGATCCAAATGCAGCAGTGGGTGAACAGAGGAAACTAAATCACACCCACGTACTGGCCTCTGCACCCACCAAGGCAAAAAGCCTTAGAAGGACACCTCCGCCGCACACGGTGCGATGGAGGAGGTGATCCATAAAAGGCAACGCCATTGGCAGGAGAGGAAAACAATATTTCCCCCCCTTTTTTCGTTCGAAGAAAAGAAAGAGAAATGCGCACCGAGAGTGTGCAATCTCTCAAAGAAACGAAAAACAGAAGCAGAGCAAGGGCAAGGGATTTTACCTTGAAGAAAAATGAGAAATCAGTTCTGAGAGGTCCAAAAAATTCTAGGACCGCTTCGCACTGTCGTAATGCTCGTCGAAAATCACCTCAAGCCACTAAGTTTCTGACGAAAATCAAACGAAACAAAAAATAAAGGCTGACACCCTACTTATAGGGGCTACGGTTAGGGGCCAATTCCATCCGAGCACCTCAAATTCGAAAAGATACTTATTATGGCGCGCAAAGCACATCGCACGTCCCTTCAACACAAACGTGCCACATGGTCCACGAAGTCGTCATTGCAGTTCAAAGGACAGTTATCCAGCAGACTAAGGGACACGCAACCGCAGGACCCAAGAGCTCGGAGAACTTGTTCATACCCCGAAGTATTGACCACCGCGGTAAACGTTCCCCTAAGGTATAAAGACCCCGGACCCAAGTATTTAAATTTGGCACTTCGCCGATCTCGACTAAGTACCAAGCTAGGGGCAACTACATATCGTGTCATCAAGGCGAGCGTTGGACTCACCCCGGTATAATATAAATACCACGACTTGCAGAAAGAAGAAAGGTAGAAGACATGAGATTCAAAACAAAAGGAAAAATTTTATTAAATTTCTCATTCCATACATCATCTTACAATAAAAGAGGGAAAAAAAATTATAGAGACATGGAACATATAAGGAAAGAAACCCCAGAGGTGCGAACCACCATTAACATCATTGGCATCCCGATCTGTATCGCATCCACATTTCCTCCAAGGATTAGCACCGGTCTCCCCGCCCCCCGAAGCAGCATCTTGAAAAAGTGGATTGGTTTTGAAGCCCGGAGCGGAACATTACTGCCGAATCCCAGTATCCACTACTTTTCTTCACTTTCTTCTTCGCCAGGTAGGAAGAGACCGGGGCGCACTCTCCTTTGATAGATGGGGCACAGCTTTTTCATGGGAAGATCGTTCCACCGAAAACCTTGATCACCCCAAGCAGCTTCAAAGCCGAGGAGCAGCCCCAATAGTCCCTCCTGCATATCCAACTACTCTTAGGAGCGACTGGTAAGGAAAGTGACATTGGGCCCTACCCCTCCGGTTGCCTCCGTCTAAAAGGACAAATATCTCAAGCCTCCCCAGCGACGAGAATATCAAACAAGCAATCACAGTACGCTGAAAAAATGAGACATCTGCCACTAATACGCTGAGAAAGTGAGATATCTACTCAATAAATCGCTCACAAAGAAATGACCAAGTTTCAGAGATTTGGGAAAGAACAAGAAGAAAACTCTTGCAAAAGGCAAAACCCTCTAGAAGCGCATAGAAAAGGAAAGAACCATTTCTCTGAGATAAGTCACTTCCAAAATGAAGATGCAAAAAGGAATGCCATAATTGAACGCAAAAACCCTCTATTTATAGAGAGAATGAAACGCTTCGATTGACTCCTCGCACCGAAGAGCCTGTCAAACCATAAATCAGCGTTCAATGCTCTCCAGTTCCCATTGGATACAAGAGTAGCGGGCGGTTGGAAACTGCACAAAGCTGACGCTCCCCATTAAAGACTCCTTCGTTCTCGAGAAAGTCAAAGCGACGGTTTCCAAAGAATCCAAGAATCCAAAATCAATGAAGAACGTTGCTGCAAGCCAAAAGACCCCGAGAACCACACATGGGGGCAACTGAAGGATAACCTCGGAACTAAGGAATGGTGATGTGGGAAAGGACCCACCTCGGCCTCCAAACCACACCCCAACCACTGAGGTATCTCACGCTCAATCACGGACCTCGGCCATCACGAGACACCGCGAAATCCAACTTCAACCTAGGGCGAAGTCCGTAGCGAACCCGATGATCCTATATCTTGACACTTAGATCTCATCCAAAGCACCAAGCTGGGGGCAACTGTTCTGGACCGTAGTCCAGGGTCCTATCTAGAAGGATCGACCCGATGCATGAACTACCAAACTCCACCATCAACACCCCGGCTAAAGCCTTATGACCTCGGTCCATGGCATCAGACTCACGATAGCCAGGCCCATGAAGATCCCCCTAAAACCATGATTAGCCACCAAGGAAACGGCCCTGCCAGATCAGAAACGGACCTCCACGATCGTGGGACAGTCCCGACAAAGTCAGAGACGGACCTCAACGATCGTAGGACAATCCCGACAAAGTCAGAAATAGACCTCAACGATCATGGGCTGAAACCTCTGCCAAGGCACGATCCTGATGTACCTTCATCCTACGTGGATTGCATGAGGATTCCAGCCACGCTCTCCTTATATACCATGCTAAGTTAACCTAAGAACAGGTCTGCGATATACACTTTATTGCAAAACACTTCTGGTGCATTGCCTAACTTGAGCGTTGAAGTCCCATTACAGGTACTCATCCCCCTAGACTTCATACGCTTGGCTGCAGCTGCGTAAGGAGGAAACTACCGTATTCGTACCTATCTCAAGTATCCTCTGAATCTATTTCAAAACAAGGTTCATATCCATATACTGACATGCCACAATACCAATAAGATGTAGATAAATTTAAGTAATCCATTGTTGTCAAATTTTCTAAAGTTACTTGGCTATTACATTATAAATCATTACATTACATTCTCATAATAATTAGAACACATACAAATGCTACCAAAATCCAACATTCAGCTACTACAACTTACAAGCTTCCTAATCTCAGTTTCTTTCTTTTCAAGTTGTAATTCTAACTCATTCTTTTCTATCTCAAACTCATTCTGTACCCAATCAAAGTTTTTACTCAAACTTGACGGTTGTGGTGTCAACCCAGTCAAAATATTGACATGCCTAACAAATAAAAATGAAGACAGCCAATTAGTCATAACTAAAACACAGACAAAATAATTGCACAAAGATTTTACCCACTACTAGAAATTTGAGTTTTAGAAACTGATTTAGAAACCGATTTATTTTGATCTCTATAGAGACTAAAATAGAGACTGATTAAAAAAAAATCTAATTTGTTACCGAAATAAAATCGATTTCTAAATTTTTTAGAGACCGAAAATTAGAGACTAAAATTATGTTATAAAAGAAATTAAAAAATAAAATTTGTCTTATTTTTAGAGACCGAAATTTCAGTCTCTAAATAAAAAAATTAAAAAAATAATAAATAGGTAGCTACCGCAAATTCGGTGACCAAAAAATAAAAATAAAAAAGAGAAAGGTGTTAGAGACCGATATTTCGGTCTCTAAATGAAAAAATTTACAAAAAAATAAATAATTAGCAACTAAATTTCAGTTGCTAAAAACATAAAATAAAAATAAAAAAGGAAAAGTGTTAGAGACCGAAATTCCGGTCTCTAAATAAAAAAATTCACAAAAAAAGTAGCGACCGAAATTTTGGTCGCTAAAATAATAAAATAAAAATAAAAAGGAAAGGTGAGAAAGCAAGTTATCATAGCGTAAAGTGTGAAGAGTGAGACTTTTAGTCTTTGAAAGTGAGAAAACAAAATAGAGAAAGAAAGGAAAAAGGGGTTTAGGACGGAGCTCACGAGGCAGGGGGGAGATCTCATGGAGCTTGTGGTGGCTCTAGTGGAGGTGCGAGTTCGTGCAATCTGGGTTGCAGTGGTGCTAGTTCGAGGCACAGCGTGGAGGAGGTGTAACGCAGGCAGGTGGTTCCGGGCTTGCGGTGGCTCACGGATCTAGTCCTAGCGGCATAGGTTCGCGGGTTGCAGGGTGACCAATGTGGTGGAAGCTCGCGTGGTGGTGAGATCTGGGTTAGGGAACTGGTTCGGACAGGGGAAGTGCGACGTTTCTAGGCTGGTTCGCGGTATGTCCCTGCTGTTCGGGTGGACAGTGGTTGTGTGGTTGCTACAATGAAAAATGAGGTGGTGACTCGCAGGCGTGGTCATGCAGTAGTGGGTGGAAGATCTGTTGGGTTGAGAGGCAAAGCTAAGATTATGGTGGCTGAATCTGGTGGTTGGGGCTTATCATGGTTCGCATCATGACGGTGAAGTGGAGGCGTGGTTGGTGTAAAGGCGTGGTTCACGGCATGACGTGGAGCGTGGTGGCTGATGCGAATTAAAAGATGCAAACCCAAGTACATGTTATCTCAAGCAATAAATTTCTCGGCAGTCCGAGGTCGATCCATAGGGAATTGATGAAAAAAAATTCTTTAAGGTAAGGAAAGGATTTGTCACAACAATAAAGATAATAAAATTTATTCACAATAAAAAAAAAGAACTTGCTTGAGTTAGAAGATCTACTTTTGGTAATAAATTAAGGACATGATTTTTTTTTTATAATTCAATTGAAATCCATGCATAACAGAGGTTCTACTTGGAAAATAAAATATTCAAAGTCCATTTAGAATTATATACGTAGTTATATTATGATTCTTTTAATTATTTACCAACACCAACACTTGTAAATGGATTCAAGCATTCATTGTGTCAACCACTTGTCTACAATAAATCAAGAACTTCACTTTACAAGGAGGGTTTCTAAATTGATTGGAAACAAAATACAACACATATAATGACCACTTGATAATATATCATTTAAATACAAGAAAAAAATTAATCTAACATTATTTTATTATCAAAAGCTTCACCCCTTCACCCAAGCAAGATGAAAATTAGTTATTCATGAGCAAAAAGAAAGAAAGTGAGAAGAAGAAGAAGATGAAGATGAACATAACTTCAATTTAGAACAAAAGAAAACTACAACAAGAGAAACAAATAACACAATAGCATGATCTTGATCTCTAAGCCAAGACGCCTAAATGATCAGCCAATGCTACCTTTTATAGAGCTTGAAGAGTACAAAATGACAATGAAGTTATTTAATGAGTGGGTAGATGATGGGTGGATGAGGGAAAAAAGACAATGGAGTTATTTGATGAGTAGGTGGATGATTAATGAATAGATGTATGATTATTTAGTGGGTAGATGATTAATGAGTGGGTGAATGATTATTTAGTGGGTGGATGATTATCATACTTATCTCTCCACTTGTACCAACTAATTCAACTATCTTCACATGATTATAACTCTATTAAAACATCATTTTCTGGAAAAGTGTTCCTCATGAGAGTTGAAGGGTTTTGTCTTAGCTTTTCAATGCCACTAGTTTCAGCCCAATACAACTCTTACATGCCAAGTTATGCCCTAATTAGTGTATATTGCTTAGGTTCCAGTGACAGAACTCATTTTCTGACTTCCAAGCCCAATTAGCTCCACTACATGTCTGATTGAGACTTTGAACTCTTCATCAAAGTGGTAGAGATTTCTCTCAGCTTTCCTACAAGGTAAAATTCATAATTTTTAGATATCTAGAACTTAAGATATGGTCAAAATACAGAAATAGTGTAAAATCTCAATAATACTAAAAAAGATCAATTAAGCCTAATTTGAGCCCAAACTTATAAAACATGACCAAGCTTACATGGAGAGAGTAAATAATTAAAAATGAGAGCTTATTAATGTATAAAATATGTGATTATCAAATTTTTTCACACTTAACTTTTTGCACTCCTGGGCAAAACACATAAGACCAAAACTAGGAAATGAAAAAAAACAACACAGACTCTAAAGCTAAAAACTCTAAAAGACTCAATTTCCAATAATATTCAAGAAGAGCAACCAAATATTCAAGAAGAGCAACCAAAGATTCAAGGGATCAAAACATTCATGAGGTAACATTTCTTCGCATCTCAAATCAACAAGCAAGGAAATTTCAGTTGAAAAGCATGAATCAAGAATGATAGATTCTCACAGAATTCACTCTCAATCCCTCAAGTATTTAAACGGTAAGTATTTCACTCTATTCAACCTATAAACAAATGCACTACCATAAGCTTGCTTATCTTCTACTTCTTTGCTACTCAAAAACACATGTACACAAAAATCAAGAGGACTTTATTCAATGTTGTAATTGGGTCATGGTAAAGGAGAGGGTGTAATATGGATATGACAAGTCAAAATACTAAAGAGAATAGAAGAGCATTGGGGTACAGTTAGAATGGAGAAGATGTTTGAAAACATTCAGTTTAAATATCATAAAGAACAATGACCAACATTTGACTAATGTTTGTTGAAGATTAATCCCAAATTGGTGGATTGGATTCATTCTAGGTATGGATATGTCAAATAATGTATCAGGAGATTCTGATAATCATTTCATTGCAGCAGTGGTCAGCTCTCTTTTTTTCCTTTTTTCTTTTTTTTCAACATTTTGCACACACACTCCCACACTTGTTCAAGAACTCATCCAATAACAAAGTCAATGCTCTCTTATTCCTTAAGGTTGGGTAAGAACATATTTTTTTTAAGGCGCGTAATGAGCTAAAAAAAAATAAGGAATGGTCAAATAAGTTCAAAAGAGTTACACAAGGGAAAATATGCAAGGTTGGCTATTTGGTCAAAGTAGCTATTTCAAAATGCCTCAATCATGTTTATGTATGTATATGAAAATGTAGCCTAAAAAGGAATCAAAGCAGGTTTTAGAGTAACAATTCCATGAGTAAAAAATTACACAAGAAAGAAGAGAATGGTACACATATTCAATCCATTCATCAATGGGCTCAAAATCTCATAAGGCATATATCTATCATTCTCAATCTATCAATTCAACATTCATAACCAAGCATGTGAAATTTAAGAAAGAATACAATTTATTCAACTATGCTATGATCCCTGAATTTCAATTATTTTAAAGGATGTGAGAGTTCATTCACTTGAATTATTCAAAGGAAATCAAACGATAGAACTTTGTTACTTCCACAAATCAACACAGAATAGTTACTTCCCCAATCTAAATGCATCTTAGGAGTAATTTATTTTAAGAGTAAAATTACTCATTACTCTGTCATCCCTAATTTATTTTGCTGTAGGTTTTTGACAATCATATCAATAAACATACTTTCCCAATTTAGATGCGTCTCAGGAGTAAAATTTACTCCTTACTCTGTCATCTTTAATTAGTTTAGTAAGTTGCTGACAATCATATCATACTTCCCAATTTTGTTTTTTTAAATGTCAATTATCCTTCCCCCAACCAGATCACAACATTGTTCGCAATATTAAAATATAGATGAGTAAATGATAAATATATTAGGTGTTGCGACAATTACTGAAAAGAGAAATCTGACACAAACAGAAATAAAGTACAATAAATAAAACCAAAGGTAAAAAAAAGTTATACATGAAATGTCATTTTGGCTTGCGTTTCATGTTGCTTCCCTCACTGCTTCTTTCTGACCAATCTATCTGAGTTATTGCTAGATCGGGTTTATAAACAAAAGCTTCTAATTTATCAATCAACTCATCAACAATAGAAACAGAGATAAGAAGTAGTCTTGCCGAAGGTGTCATAAATTTATGTTCCATAACATGGTCAAGAAGAGATAACAAACCAAAAAAAAAAAATTATTAACATTTAACTAGACCCAAGAGACAATTTGAAAAACTTCTTCTAAAGTACCAAAACCACCTGGTAAGGCAATGAATGCATTAGAGTTTTCAAGCATCGTCTTTATTCGTTCATGCATAGATGATACTTGAAGTTCCTCTCCAATTGTCTTTCCAGTGATGTTCTTTTGAGTCAAAGCTCTAGGAATGATACCTAAAACCTGACTGCCTCCTAGAAATACAGAGAGTGATACAGCCCCCATTAACCCACAGCAACCTCTCCCATATACAACATAAATATTCATCACAGCAAGTGTTCGACCAAGAGTTCTTGCTGTATTTACAAACTATAAACCCTTCCCATACCTAGACCCACAAAATACACAAATATTTTTAAGTCGACGAACAAAAACTCCTTCTATTTTTATACTCACCTTCCCTTTGAATGATTATGAGTTAGAAGAAAGTTGAGAAAAATCAGTCTCTAAAAAATGGTCTCTAAATCGGTCTTTAATTTTTTTTTTTGAAAAATAATTGACTAATATTTGATCGAAATTAGTGACCGATTATTTAAAAAATCGGTCGCTAAATCAATTTCTAAATTTAGTGACCGACCAATATTAGCCGCTAATATTTAGCGACAAGGGTTTTAGACACTGATTTAAATCAGTCTCTAAATCGGTCGCTAACTATTTTAGGGACTGATTTTTATGATTTAGAGACCGATTTTTCGGTCTCTTAAACCCAAATTTCTAGTAGTGACCCTAAACTAAATGTTAAAATTAATATAATGCACAAGATACATACTAGTTTTCTACTAATTAAAAAAGGACACTGGTAATATCTTTGACTAGGATTCTTCTCAGACCAAGAGGTCCTAACAGTTGCTACCTCCCCACAAAAGCAAATTCTCAAATAAGCCAATCTAGCACCACATCTAGGAGATGAAAAACGTTGGGATGCCGTAGAACATATTTTCTCAACACAACCTATGATTCAATTTACAAATCAAAAGTAGTACAATTAATCTACAAAGATACCATCTACATCACTAACTAGACCAAAATATGTTATGGCAATAAGTTTATATATTCCATATTTAAATATCTATATATATCAGAACAAGCTATTAAAAGGTTTACTATTTTATTCAACAGGTCATTAACAATTAATATGACAAAGCCAAAAACCAAGCTAAAAGCATGTACAAGCCCATTCATCGATCATTGATAAACATTGTTATTCAGTAGTGGATAATGAGATGTACCTGAGTTGACAGGAATGAGTGTTTTCCTTTTTGAGCCGCCACAGAGCGTGTTGAAACGGGAGTGGTTGGTACATGCAAAGGCACTACAATGTTCAAGTCAAGTTATGCACAAGTAGGGTTTAAGCAAAAGAGCAATAGTTATCTGTTGAAGGTATTTGAGCCTGATTTTATAATAGGTGAATAGGGAAACATGTTCCCTTGATTTTTACAGAGGATCCCTATAAAATTGAAATGTTGATATTACAGTTATGAGTGGTTAAAGTTGGTTATGAGTGTTATTATTACACAAGATTGTGATTAGAAGTTATGGATAATCATGGGATTCATGCACTGCGTAAGTCCCGCGATAATGTTGCAACTACCCAATGTCGTGGTCCAACATCCATTGTGTTGGGATCTCAACAGTGCCATGAATGAATTCCTGTCGGGGTGTTAACAACGAACTCCGACTAGATACGTGTCGAGTTGACCCATGGGACTAGTGTCTTGGATCACGGTCCAGAACAGTTGCTCCCAACTTAGCACTTAGATAGGACAACTAAGTATCAAGGTATTCAAAGTAGATAGAAACACATGACACGCAATGGACAAATGGATCTTAGTCATAGTGTTAATGTCGGATCTCACGATGTTTTTTCCTAAGGTCTGAGGTGTGTCATTGTACATTTCCCAGGGTTAATAAGTAAGGCCGGGATTCAAATTAGATAGCTCTGCTTACATCATCATTCCACTATCTAGGGTATATAATAGGTTTCCCCCATGTGTAGTTCGCGGGTTTTGTTGAGTGTTTTTTGAAGGAAGGTAAGGACTTTATTACTTTAAGGGATTTCATATCCTTTTAGAATCCTTTACTTTGTGGTTTGTAATAGTTTGTACTTGCTTGAAAATAGTTGCTTTGAATTTATTAGGAATTAAAACTGCTTTAATGAGGATAACAGTTTTCTACTCTGTTTTCCAACTACCCGCTGCCCACATGACTAATCACAGGGGAGGAACAATTAAACGTGGCTTCGTACATGTGGTTGGTTTTCCTTTTTGGAAGCCAAACAGAGCGTATAACTCTCTTTATAAATAAAGAATGCTTACAGTGGGGTTATCACTTGTTCCTTTCTTGTGGGCGTGTTGAGAGTCATGTCTCTTTCTAAAATCATCTTTCATTTCTTTCTCAAATTCTTAAAAGTGTTCTGTTTATCCTTGTATGTTTTTCTAATGGAGGCCTTTCTCTCCAAGCATAATGACATAGTGAGGGCCAAGTATCTGCTCTATGTTGCTTGGTCAACACATCTCAAAGCAACTTAAGCCTTTCTTTCCAAGCGTACGCAACATCAAAATGAAATCTTGCTCGCAGTGGAAAGGCCCATGGCTTCTGCCCTAATTCTTATGAGGCATGGATGGGTTCCTTCGCTTTCCCTCCTCCATCCTCTTGACCGTTACCGAAGGTATTCGCTATGCCTTGGGTGCGTAGGGGTGTTTTAAAGACATGAGATTGTGAAGCCTTCTGCTCATGTTTCTCAAGAAGAAGGAGATGAGTGCTTGCATCTTGAGGAACCATTGAGGTGGCTGTAGTCAGTGCTTGATCATCATCATCATCTCTGTATGCAACCTTGTCGGCTTCCTTCAAGTGGTCACTCTTGGATAAGCGTAGCTTATAGGTCTTTCTTGTAAAGTTGATGATATATGAAATGTGAATAATAAGAAATTTTCTTTTTTGAATGTTTTAATTTCATTGTATGCTCCCTTCACCGAGATGAATCCAACGATTAATCCCGATGATTTCGTTTTGTACTAGTATTTTTTACCTTTGTCATGCCGAGATGGGTTGGATGCTCGATCTTAGTGTTTAGCGACTTACTCGTGTGGTTTAATGAGATGAGTCCAACACTCGACCTCGGTAGCTATATTCTAGATTGATGAAGTGTTGTTTTACCTGACTGAGATGAGTCCAATGCTTGATCTCAGTTGTCAGATTCATTTGGGAATAGTTGATAGTTGAATGTGGAAAAGGTGACACTAAAGCCTATTGGTGCAGAGTCCATGATCCCAGGCTACGGTCGGTTGCTCTTAACCTCTGTAAACTTAGTCGGTTTATGCGTTAAGGTCCAGCCATAAGGGTACGGGTGAAAACCCTTGAATACGCTGCTTGACCTAGGAGGGTGGTCAAGTGGATTTTCCTGTTTAGTCATCATGTAAAAATATGATTAACCTCTTCATGTGGCCCCCAGCTTGGTGCTTGGCTAGTATAGCTAAGTATCAAGGTACATCTTAATGCCTCTGGGTCACGGGATCATGCCTTATATGAAGCCGAGGTCCGTAATACCCCTATGGGATCAAGAATTTTGATTGAGGCATTAACATGAGTAAGTCATTTGACATTCGTAGATGTAAAGTGGTCCAGTCACGGTCGATGCGTCAAGTGATTAGAGATGGACATTCCGGTGTGCAACCAGGGTCCTTAGTATAAACTAGGATAGTTGCCATGTTCTGTAGAACAAATTCACACTCAAAACAGTGAGGCTTGTATGACGTTTGAATTTCTGAGTAACCATCACTTTATTAGGTGTGACAGTTGTGATAGTTTACGTGGCGCATTCTGACTAGGGACTGTTAAGAATTCGTGCATTCTGACCTTTGGCTTTTTTTTTTACTACTTTTCTCTGCCCCTTGCGTGGGGTACTTTAAATTTGTGAAGACAATTTTTCCTAGTTGTTAGGCTTTAATTGCTTCTCCTTATATGTTGCATGCTTATTTCTTTTTTTCCATGGTTTGCATTGGGTCCAACGTTTATTATTAATTAGCACTTGATAGTCGTTTAGGGACTTAGAAAAATTACAATCTTGTGAAAACTTGGTCTGGGGTCCAATGCCCAAGCTTTTGAGCACTCATAACACCTTTGAAGACTTAAGAAAAATGAGTGGTGAGCAATAATCGGAGTCTTTAACGTTAACGGTCTAATTCAAAAAACTATCTAACATTTAGGAATTTTCAAGTTTGAGCCAATTTAACATAAAACATTCACGGTAGGTACCAAATGACAGACAATGAACGTCATAACTCATGTTGCCAATTAATTACACACAACCATAAAATGGTTATGGCCAAGTGTTGAGAATTTAGGTAAGGACCCATGACTCACAACGAAACCACTGAAGTCGATTTTATGGGTTATTCCATTTAACCTGGATTCTAAGAAACTCTGGTTCCTATAAGGAACGGGCTCTGTACAAACTCTCAAGACGGTGTCTGGCTTGAGGGTCTTAAAGCTTTAAGAATAAAGTATAAGCAGATGTTCAGAAACAACTTCCTTATTTATTGATTGAACGAAGGACCGGAGTCCGTACAATGTATACACAAAAATTGGGGCAAATCAAATATGAAGAAAACTAAGAGACTAAGCCTTTAAAAGGTACTTAGCTATAATACTTTCTAAGTTTGTCTGCATTCTAATAGTTTTTTATTAACTTTCTAGTTAATGTCTCTAGGGTGTAAGCTCCCTTATCGGTACTGATCACAATCTGGTAGGGGCCTTCCTAATTTATGGCTAAATTCCCTTGGGATGCATTCCTATCACCAATGCCTACTCTCTGAAGTAGAATATCACCCAGCTCAAACTTCCTTGGGATAACTTTCAAGTTATATCAAGTCGTTGTCTTCTATTTGATGGCGACATTGTGTATGTGAGCAATGCGCCTTCTTTCTTTTAGAAGATCTAAGTCCTCCTTAATCAATCTGGGGTTGTTGTCAGGTGAGAGTTATTAGTGACACCAGCTGGGTTCCCTTATCTCCACTGAGATCATAGCCTTACACCATAAGTGAGTTTGAAGAGGGTTTCCATTGTTGTGGTGTGAGGCATAGTCTAGTAGGCCCAGAGAATATGGTCTAGTTATTTGACCTAGTTTCCCTTAATTTTGTCTGGCCTCATTTAAATTCCTTGAACAATGACACGGTAGGCTGCTTCAGCTTGTCCATCGGTTTTGGGATTCTCAATGGAACTACAATAGTGCTTGACTTTAAGCTTGGCAAGCAGTTCTTCAAAATATTTATCTTTGAACTGGGTTCCATTGTCCATCACAATGGACTCTGGGACCCCAAACCTAGTGATGATGTAGTGCCAAGTGAATTTCTAGATCCGAGTGGAGGTGATCGTGACTAGAGGCTCTGCTTTGATCCATTTAGTAAAATAATTCATAGCCACCACCAAGTATTTCAGTTGTCTAGGTGCTTAAGGGAACAGATCCAAGATATCCATACTTCATCTGTAGATTGGCCAGGGTACGGATGTCCTGGATAGTTCTTCAAGAGGAGCTTGATAATGGTTCGAGTGCCGCTAGAATTTATAACAAACTCAAACATGCGCTAGGGAGTCACCTTCCATTCTTGGCCAATAGTTTCTAACCCTAAGTCCCTCCAAAGCTAAGAATTTGTCCCCCAAATAGTGTCCACAACTCGCTTCATGGACCTTGGCCAAAACATATTTTTCCTGTTTTGGTATGAGGCATTTGAGGATAAGTAAAGAGAACCCATGACGGTATAACTGTCCATTGTAGATAGTTTACCAGACCGCAATTCTGGCCAACTTGGAGGCTCCCTTTGGATCGTCGGGTCGGGTTCTAGATTAAAGGTACTTCATTATTGAGATGATCTAAGTACGCTCATCTCCTTCCACTTAGAAAATGGTTGAGTCCATGATGGAAGGTTGATGAAGGGTATCTTTGATGATGGAACAGTTGTTGCCCAGGTTCTTAGTGCTGGCTAGTTTGGACAGGAGGTTCACCCTTGAATTATGCTCCCTAGGTATGTGTTCTATTTTGGTCGCCTGAAAATTTTTTAGGAGCACTTGGACTTTTGCTAAGTATTTCTGAAGAAGGGGCTCCTTAGCTTGATAATCGCCTTGGATCTGAGAGGTCACAAGTTGGGAATCGCTGCAAAATGTAATCTCAGTCTCTCACATATCCTTGGCCATCACCAATCTGACGATGCATGCTTCGTATTCTGCCTAATTGTTTGAAGTAGGGAACTCAAACTTCAAAGAGTTCTCTATTGCCACTCCTCCAGAGTTTTCCAAGATTATCCCAGTAACACTTCCCTTGGGGTTCGAAGATCCATCAACGAATACAGTCCACGAAATTCCTTTAGGGTTGCTAGAGTCTAACGTGAGCTCTGCCACGAAATCTGAAGGCGCTTGAGCCCTAATTGCTACTCAGGGCTCATACGCGAACCCAAACTCGGATAGCTCAATGGACTATGCGATCATTCTTCCTGCTAGGTTTGACTTGTGCAGTATCTGATTGATGGGTTAGTCTATCCTTACCACCACGGTATGACACTGAAAGTTTTGTCTGAATCTTCTAGTCATGGTGATGAGTGCGAAGGAAATATTCTCTATTTTCTAGTAGCAGAGCTCGGGGCCTTCAGCACCTTGCTTACAAAATAGACTGGTTTCTACCCCTCGGCCGTCTCCCAAATCAGTACAGAATTTATAGCCTCTTCGTGAACCGAGAGGTGCATGTATAGTGTCTCACCAGGTTCTAGTCTTGTTAGTATGGGGGGAGAGGACATAATATTCTTCAAAGATGTAAAAACATCCTCACACTCCTGAGTCCACTCAAAATCTTTCCCGTTTTTGAGCAGTCTGAAGAGGGTAAGAGATTTATGAGTAACTTCAGCAAGGAAACATGTGAGGGCCGCAATCCGACCGATCAGCTACTACACTTCCTTGATGTTATGTGGGCTACGTATGTCGAGCACCACTTGCAATTGTCTGGATTTGCCTCAATCCCGCGATGAGTCAACATGAAACCTAGGAATTTGCCAACTTGGACCCAGAAGGCGTATTTCTCCGGGTTAAGCCTCATATTATGTTTCCAGAGTTGTGCGAACACCTCCTCAAGGTTCGAGATGTGTGATCCAATTTATGGGGTCTTTACTATCATATAATCGATATATACCTGCAATATTTTTCCTACTTGGTCCTCAAAAACCTTATTCATTATTCTCAAATATGTGGTTCTTACATATTTTAGTCCAAAGGTACCTTATAGCAGTAATGATGAAAGTAATTTTGTCTTCATCTTCGGGGTACATTGAGATCTGATTGTACTCAGAGTATGCGACCATGAAAGACACTAAACGGAAGCTGGAGGAGCTGTCAACTAGTTTATCCATGTTGGGAAGTGAGTATAGATCTTTGGAGTAAGCTTTATTTAAATCCATGTAGTCTACACACATTCTCCACTTCCCACTTGATTTCTTCACTAGGACTATGTTAGATAGTCATGTTGTGTAAGTTATCTCTCTGATGAAGCCAGTATTGAGCAACTCCTTGACTTGCTCTTCAATAACCAACTGTCTTTCTGGCCTAAGCTTTCTTTTCTTCTAGGAGACCAGTCTCTCATCTTTCTTTATAGATAAGCGATGACAGATGAAGGCGGGGTCAAACATAGGCATCTCGGAGGACGTCGAGACGAAGAAGTCTTTGTTTTTCTCTGAGAGCTCAATCAACTGGCACCTCTCTTCTTCCTCGAAGTTTGCTCCAATCTTGGTGATTTGATCTGGCTTAACACTAAGTTGGAGTGACTATAGATCACCCTCCAGCTGGGGTCTAGTACCTCAGATTTTTTCCTATACATCTAACTCAGTTATAAGAATGTTGACTTGGTCTAGAGCTGGGATAGATGTGTCAACTTCTGCTCTCTTAGGATCCTGCTGATTTTAAGGCTCTTATTGTAACATTTGTATGCCATGATCTGGTCCCCCTTAACCATGACAACCTCATTATTTTTGTTGAGAAATTTCATGGTCAAATGGGTGGTAGACACCACGGAGCCAAGTGCATTCAGCAGAGGATAGACCAAGATAATATTATATGTTGAGAGGTAGTTCATGACCAGAAACTTGACCTTGACAGTTCTAAAGAGCTTGATGGTCCTTAGGGTCAAGTAAGTCTTAACATACCCTGCTGGAGTGATTTTTTCACTGGTAAAACCAATGAGCTTGCCATTGCAGCGGATCAGTTCTGATTTTAGAAACTTTTGCTTTTCGTACAGCTCCATGAACATAATATCAGCTGAACTCCTTTGCTCTACAAAATGCGCTGGATCTCGGCATTAGAAATTATCCTAGAGACAACCAATGGATCATCATGCTCTGGGATGATTTTGCCATAGTCTTCTTCTGAAAAGGAAATGGAGGTTGCCTTTTGATCTCCAGCCTGTGATTTGGGTGTGGAATGAGAGACGTTCAACTGTGAACACCCAATTTCGTCTGGATATTTTATTTTATTTTTTTTTCTTTTCTTAATTAAAAGAAGTGAAAAATAATAAATTTAATGAATGAAGCAACTTGTTTCCATGACCCAAATCAATCTTAATCCAATTGAAATAATATTCAGGTCCATTTAACTAGTTTGGCCCATTGGTCGTTGAGTTGCTTAAAAAAAAAATGGGAAAGCTAACATTGCAGGAGGTAGCACCAGCCAAATGAACAAAGACAAAAGGAAAAAAACAAAAAAACATACAAGTTGAACACAAAAGCAGGAACGTAGAAAGCCAAAGACAAAGCTGAACATATGCAGAAGCCAAACAAGCAAGGCCAAACACTTAAGCCAAAAAAGCCTTTAATGCAATTGACAGAAGGAAACCTTGAAGATGTAATAGCTACAAGGAGCTACAGCCTCTACGTATGAGCAATCACAAGCAAGCAGAAATGTGCAAGCAAAACCAAAGATAAAGACAAAACAAGTGTTTTTTTTCGTTACGGCAGAAGAGGAAAAGAAATAGTGCCAGCAGAGGCTTTCAAAAATAAATCATCAAAGGGGCAAAGAGCAGCTGCCCCTGAATAACTGCCTATAACTCCTACAACACTTACAAGTCATGCAAGGTTAACCATGGAAAAAAGAGAATTAAGGGACTACACATAGTAAATGGAAGGGATGCAGCCTAGTAGGAGAAAAGAAAAATAAAGCAAGCAAAGAAAATAGAATGAAAAGGGACTGCACAAGCTGCTCTGGAAAGGGACAACACAATCTACACAATGCATGCCAAGCCAAAGTTTCTTTGTGCCTATATAAAGGGCAACAATGTAGAAAAAAAGGGGGGAAGTTTCGGGGGCTATTGTTGTTTTTTTTTTTTTGGCTAAGCTCTTCTTCATGTTTTTCCTACTTAGAAATTCAGACTCACCTATCTGTGACTGCTATCTTTTTGCTGAGAAAGAAAAGAGAGAAGGGAGAAGAAGGTGGAGTGAATTTTGTAAAATAGGAATTGAGTGAAAGGAACTTTGTTTTTTCTGAAAGTTAGAAGTATAACAATTTCCCTTTTCCATTATGCATCATGATGTTGCCATTACTGTTTGCATTTGAATCACTACATTTTTTTTTCTCTCTTCATGTTAGTAACATACACTTCACAATCTACAATTTTTTTTTTTAAAAAAAAACCTCACCCATTCAAAATCAATCACAGCAACAAGGATTTCTAAAAAAAAAAAACAAACAAACACTGAAACTCAGCCTCCAGTCACCTCTGCCGTGAACTGTTCCGTACGCAGATATGCCACCCAAACTGTGCACCACCGCGCAACTTCGTCCTCAGTCGTACCTTAGACCACCGTCGTCTCCGTCTGCTTCCATTGGAGACCTCCCAACGAGCTATCACCGGAGCTGCGCGTCAGCTCCTTCCCCTCATCCATGCTCCCTCTCACTCTCACCGTCCTCCACCACGAAACCATGACCCTCCAAACCAGCCATGGCCACCGCCCCACGAAGCCACCATCCATGGCCACCCGTCACGCCCCATCAGCCATTGCCAACCTCTACGACCAGAACACCGGCAACCCAATCGAACCGGACCACCGCGAAGCCACCGCGCCTAACCGTGCGTCGTTGCCCCTCTCCCCTGCACAGCCGCAAGCCACCGCAGCACCACCCCAAATAGCCCAGTCCATGCCAAACGAGCCACCGCATCACCGGAGCTCTTCCTCCCCTGCTGTGATCTCAGATCCGTCCACCACCCCCGATGACTCTCTCTCACCCTCTCTCTCCCTCTCTTCTTCGTTATCCCACAAGCTAGAAGCTTCTTGGTGTTTTTTTTTCTATTCCAGAGGCAGAAGCCTCTGTTTATTTTTTTATCATTATTATTATTATATTTTTTAGGTAACTCTTTGTTTTAAAAAAAATTGTAAAAAGAAGGGTAGTAATAAAAGTGCACCGTTGGGTTTTGTTTAATTATCTTTATATATATATATATATATATATATATATATATATATATATATATATATATATATATATATATATATATATATATATATATATATATGAGGAGGATCGGCTTACACCAGTGTAAGTCTTTTTTGACTTACACTTATTTTTAACCGTTAGATTCACTTTCATCTAATGGTTGAGATGATTTCATTAAAAGTAACCATTAGATGAAAGTGAATCTAATGGTTAAAAATGAGTGTAAGTCAAAAAAGACTTACACCTACAGTAAGTTGATCCTCCCTATATATATATATATATATATTCTTTGGGTTAGATTTCGTTTTGTTTTTACTTGGGCTTTTGTGATCCAGAGTTTTCTCTTTTGGGTTTGGGTAGGATAATTTTTTTTTCTTCGTTTTTATAAGTTTATTTTCAAAACTAACACTTTTTTTGAAAAAAATGGTAGCAATGAAAAATTTATCTTGGGATTTATTTGAGATTTTTGCTTAAACTGTTACATGTCTATATTTATTCTTTTTTATTTTATATTTTATTTTTATTTTTACTTTTTTACCAAAGTGTATGTTTTTAATCATTCTATCTTTTTTTTTATAAAACGAGATTAGGTGAAATTGACATGACTTGTTAATCTTGCCTTTTTAAAATCATTTAAGTTGTGACAACTCGATGATTTGATTTTCTTTTACATAAAATTAAATTTTCATAATTTATTAGTTTATTTAGTTTATCTTTTAATAAATGGGTAAAATAAATATTTTTAATAGTTATAAAAATTTGCACAATTAATTTAAGGTAACCGTCTTAGGGCGGATACATTAGGGGTGCTGTGGGATTAAGTCTTCACCCTTCTCTGTGCATAATTCGACTCCCGAATCTGAATCTTTGAACGCAAATCATCTTTTTTAAGTTTTCTAATTTTTCCTAATAAAAATAAAATTGGTGGCGACTCCCTTAAATTTTGTAATTTAAGTCGTTATCCCGTCGCGATCCCGGTTGTGACAAACATTGCCATCCTAAGTGCTTTCTTTCGAGTGTTGTTGGATGACTCACCGCCCTTGAAACCACCAGCGATAGTGTTGAAGGTTTAGTTGACCTGGCCATAGTGGCCATCAGTATCATCTGACAAAGTGTCCTAGTTTCGATCCTACCAATTGTCAGTATTACGACGAGGTGGACTTTGGGATCTCCTCCTTCGATGCAAAGACGGGCTCCGTCTAGGACTGGGGTTGTATTTTCTTTCATTCTATCCTTCGTGATGTCCATTGTTTTGGACATGGTTGATGTACTAATTCAGCCATCCTGCCCTAATTAGGGACTTAATGGCATCACAAAGTTGAAAGCAATCTTTTATGTCGTGATCGTAGCCCTTGTGCCAAGAACAATGTTTCGTAAGATCCTTTTGTGCATATTTCTTCAAAGGAAGCGGCCTCTTGATATCTTGGAACTTAGTCTAAAACACTTCCTTCAAAATCATTGTGCGTGGAGTGCTTAGAGGGGTATAGGTCTAGTATTTGGTCTAGGGTGGATCATCCTTAGAGGAGTTCCGGGACTGAGAGGAATTCTGGTTGCCTTTCTAGTGAGAGGGCTCACCCTTCTCCAGGCTCCTCATAGCCTTAGTAACCTCCTCCAAGTTTATGTACTTCTAGGACCGCTCCCAAAATTCTTCTATACTCTCTAGATTTCGCTTTACCAAAGATTGGAAAAATTGGGAGTCGATCCAAAGGCTACTTCTGACATAGTGGAGAGCAATCCTTTCATCGAGGTTCTCCACATTAATACAAGTCATATTGAACCTTTTAACGTACTCGTGAAGGGACTCGTCGTGCCCTTGTCAAATTTCAGAAAGAGATTCAATAAATTTGGGTTGCTCCTTGTTAGAGGTGTAGTGCAACAAGAACCGTTGTCTGAGGCCCTGCTAGTTAGTGACAGATCTTGGTAACAGGGTTACGAACCATTTGAGGGTTGTCTTCTTTAAGGAAAGGGAGAAGACATGACATAGCAATTGTGGGGATCTCCCATGGAAGCGCGTAGATTGAACATAGATATCTATGTATTCCTGAGGGTCCGTAGTCCCGTCGTAGAGTTCTATGCTGGCCAAAAACTTGAAGTTTCTAGGAACTCTATAATCCATCAATTGGGCAGAGAAGGGCTGCTCCTGGTCGTCGGGGTTCGGGTTGTTATTAATAACATTGGACATTCCAACGTCAACGTGAGGCATTCTTCCCTGACCATCAGTTATGTTCCATGTTCCACCAACTTGGTGTGATCCGGATTGGCCCTCATGCACAAATCGCTCCATATTTTTTATTATACGATGTTGCTCCTCCAGCACTACTGCTTGTTGTCGCACTATGTCCAGCAGGTGGGTTCTGGACATGTCAGATTGAACCGTGCCCTCTGAGCGAGACACACGATCATCAGCATCATTGTTCTTGTGTCCTAAGCGCTAATGCACTGTGATTCTAGGCCTATGATCGTCAAAATTGGCTATATGGACGCAGGGACTAAGCCGATCCCTCACATAGATCCTGCGCAATAGGTGTGGGCTTTTATCATAAAGTGAGGTTTCTTGCCCATCGCGTGGGCACCCAGTGTTGAGCTTCTGGTTCCTCTCGACAGAGGTTTCAACAACTGGTTGATTTTGGATCACACGATCATCGTGTAGTGCGACAAGGTGAGGATGATGATGTGCCACTATACCTCGCCTTTGGCCTGTAGGGGCGTGCGCAACAATTCCTCTCTTTGAGTTCTATCTTGTGCTCGCCATGATTGGATGGGAATAGGAATTTAAAGATTTCCACAGACAAGGCCAATGTTTAGTAGTGAATACTTAGATGTACTTGAGTTGGCACTGATATCTCGATATATGTAACATCTATAAAGATAAAAAAAAGTATTACAACGTCACTACCTACGTAATAACCTGATATTATATCCATAATCACCATAAAAGTCATTATAGAAAGCCTTAAGAAATGTGGAAACATGCATACATATATATACAACAAAAGCCTCTTAAAGGCATAGAGTGATACATAACTCTTTTATGTTACAAAAGAAGTATAAATAAATACAAGATTTGTAATAAAAGTAACTTAAACTAGAACTAAACTAATTCTTTAGCTTCATTTTTCTTCTTTTTCTTTGAAGAATCTCCACCTTGATTTATATGATAACACAGCGGTGTGAGAATCAATAATTCTCAATATGAGTAAACCAAAACTAGTCATACATGGCATAATAAACATAATCTTAACAATTAAAGAGTAAGATATGCTTAAATTATCTACAAGGTTTAACTTTAATATCTAGATAAACCAAGTTAAACATACATACATACATACATACATACATACATATATACATACATACATACATTCAAATTTACATACTTAGCTCCTTTAAGGCCCAAGAATGTTTTACTAAGAATCTCTGGCTTATTGCATTATCCTGTAGTAGGGAGAGGAAAAACTCATCCTCACAGTACTCGTAACCCTAACACTATCGAGAAGCTAGGGATAAATCCAGGTTAAAGAACCTTTTGGATTTCCCATTTATCTCCCTTGGTCAAGTGATTGTTTACATCATTTAAGGTTACACACGTAGGAAAAATACTACTAACTCATCCTAGCATACATGTATCCTATACACCACATCGATCACTCATTACTTCATAAGTGATATACATGCAACAATAAGTTGCTTAAGGTGTTAGACACTTACCTAAGGCAATCCATGACTTTTGGTTACACTAAGGTTCATATATTTCGTATACATACCAAAGGGTCATTCCCTTACCAAAATACCTTTAGTAGTATACTAACACACTCTAAAAAGCATGAATAAAGGGTCCAAGTAAGTAGGAAACCTTATTTCAACAAGATAAAAATCTTGTGAAATTTTATACTAGGCGCTCAGGCGTTGGTCCTTGGACGCTCAAGCACTAGCCGTGCGCGCAGGCTCTTTGAATTGGGCACTAAGGCGCTCTAAGCGTGCATCAGGCAGAAAAATCTTTGGTCATTAGGCGCTTAGGCGCCCAACGCTGGCACTCAAGTGCCATCACACCAGAACGTATGCCATGTTTTTCTAGGCATTAGGCGCTTGGGCGCTGAACTCCTAGCGCCTAGGCGCCTATGCACCAGAACTGATTCTGCAAAACAACTTCTGCATAATTGGTTTTCCATTCTAAATGATTTCCCATCCTAAACATGATCTCTAAATATGAAAGAATCACTAAACACTATCTTAATCCATCTAACATAGATTAATGAAACCAAAATCAAGCATCAAAACCCATTTTCTAACTTTGAAGATTATGGAAGAACATTGACATAACCAAGTTCTAACTCACAACCAAGCATCAAGCATACCAAAAATCAAGCCCTCATCAAGTCCTCAAACAAGAATCAAGCATGAACAACCATAAACAATAATCAAACCCATTTATATTCAAAAAGCAACCACCATGAAGCAAGTTGAAATAAAAGGAAGATAGAGTTAGGAAACTAGTCCCCTACCTCAAAATGATGATGGTGTTAAGCTATGGATGAACTCAAGCTTTGCCTTTTTCCTTTTCCCCTTATTTTCCTTTCTTCCTTTTCGTTTTCTGCTTCCTCATCTGTTGCAAGGAGCCGTGTGAGAGAGTGAGGAATAAGATAAGACCATTGACTTATGAGGCCACTTGAACCAAAAGTTGAAACTTTATATCTATTGAGAATACTTTGATCTTACAAAATCAAGTTTCCTAACCTCCATAGGTATTAGAATAAATCTTAAGATTCATCAAAATACTCATTTCATCATTTACATAAGTTTCCATATCTATGACTCATCAATCTAGTATTAAAATACTCAACCAGTATCCTTAAAAATACTAAACTGACTCTGTTTATTTTAAAACTTTAACTACATCTTACTTAGCTTATTTTTGACTTAGAGACAAATTCTCCATATTTGTTTCCCTTAACTAAGAAACTTATCCCATTAAATGAGTCATTTTATGCTACTTTTCACATTCTGTGTTGCAGTAAAGTGCCTAAACTAACTCAGTTTGTTACAAAATTGAATAGACATGTTAAGCAAGTAATATGTTATCTAAGTAACCATATACAAGACTAACATGTTATAGAGGATGTTACATTTCTTTCTTCCTTTTTAAAATTTTGACCCAAAGCTGCATGTAGGACTCTAGCTCCTAAGTAGCATCCTTAGTATCAAAGCCGCTCTACCTCTAAGCTCTTTGACCCCTCTGTCCACGATCCTTACTAGATGTATATCATAATACAAATCATCTCTTAACTGTATAGATTCATGTTCTATGATATGTGAAGGATCTGGATTATACTTTCTTAACTAAGACACGTGAAAAATATCATGAAGGTTAGACAAACTGAGAGGAAGGGCTATCTGGTAGGCTACGAGTCCAACTTTCTTCAGAATTTGGTAAGGACCAAGAAAACGAGGATGTAGCTTTTTTGTTTTCAATGCTCTACCAATCCTTGTTGTAGGAGTAACTCTTAAGAAAACATACTCTCCTTAATCAAACTCAGGAGGTTTCCTTCTCTTGTCAGCATAGTCCTTTTGCTAACTTTGAGCAGTAACTAACTTATCCTTAATCATCTTGTTTTGCTATGTGGTCTACTGGACTAATTCTAGACCTAGGATGGTTCTCTCACATACCCCATACCAACATAGAGGCGATCTACACTTCTTTCAGTATAAAGCCTCATAAGTTGTCATACCTATACTGGCATGGTAGCTATTATTATAGGTAAACTCCACTAACGACAAGAAAGTATCCCCACTACCTTGTTGTTCTAAAACACATGCTCTAAGCATATCCTCAAGGGTTTGGATAATTCTCTTTGTTTGCCCATTAGTTTGCGGATGATAAGTTGTACTAAGGCTCAACTTAGTCCTGAATGCCTTTTGCGAGGCTCCCCAAAATCTAGAGGTAAATCTAGGATCTGTATCTGACACTATACTTACGGGGACTCCATACAGCCTAACTATCTCTTTTAGATATAACTGAGCTAATTTATCTAGAGAATAGTTAGCTCTAACTGGTATAAAGTGGGCAGATTTAGTTAATCTATCCACTATGACCCAAACTGCATGATAACCTAACTGAGTCTTGGGTAGACCTTTTACCAAGTCCATGGAGATCTTATCCATTTCCACTCAGGGATCCCTAATGAATGTAAAGGTCTTGCAAGTTTCTGGTGTTCAATCTTTATCTTTTGGCAAGTTAGACACCTTGACATATATTCTACTAGTCTCTCTCCATTACAGGCCACCAAAACATTTTTCTTAAATATTCGTACATCTTAGTGGCTCCGGAATAGATGGTATACTTACTCTTGTGGGCTTTCTCTAGAATCCTTCCCTTGATTTCTAACTCTCTTGGAACACAAAGTCTGTCTCTAAACTTTATCATTCTATCATTAGTCATATCAAAGTCTTTCTGAATTCTTAAGAAGATTTGCTAACTAATGTCCCTTAAAGCTTTATCCTCCTTTTGTGCTTCTAAAATTTGAGTCCTTAAGTCATTTACTATGTTCACTCTACTCCAAAAAGACTATGGGGCATCACAGTCACCGCAAGACTCAGATTCTTGAAACTCTCGAGAAGTTCACTTTCTTAGACCATCATCCGGGACACATGTAGGGATTTCCTACTTAGTGCATCAGCCACTACATTGGCTTTACTCAAATGATACTTTAACTCAAAATCATAATCCTTTAAGAATTTCATTCATCGTCTCTATCTCATGTTCAACTCTTTCTAATCAAACAAGTACTTTAAACTCTTATGATCACTGAACACCTCAAACTGGAATCCATAAAAGTAATGTCTCCAAATCTTCAAGGCAAACACTACAGCTGCTAACTCTAAATCATGCGTAAGGTAGTTCTCCTCATGTAGCCTTAATTGCCTTGATGCATAGGCAACTACTCTCCTATCTTGCATCAGAACACACCATAGTCCTATCAGTGAAGCATCACAAAATA
This sequence comes from Ormosia emarginata, assembly GCA_029884605.1. NCBI lineage: Eukaryota > Viridiplantae > Streptophyta > Magnoliopsida > Fabales > Fabaceae > Ormosia > Ormosia emarginata. The sequence goes on along the minus strand of JAQQTP010000056.1, from coordinate 2,035,468 downwards.
CCTCAAAGTTCTCATGGGAATTCAAAATTACCAAAACTGAAGCAGTAGTCAACCTCTTCTTTAGCTCTTGGAAACTATTCTCACAGTTGAGTCCACTCAAAAGTACTACATTTCCTAATTAATCTAGTCAATGGTAGCTCTAATTAAGAAAACCCCTTAATAAACCTTTTGTAATACCCAGTCAAGCCTATAAAGCTCCTAATCTCGATCACAGTGGTGGGTCTCTCCCACTGTAACACTGCCTCAACTTTATTGGGATCCACTAAAATTCCTCCTTAAGAAATTACTTGACCCAGAAACTGAACTTCTGTTAGCCAAAACTCACACTTAGACAATTTGACAAACAACTTCTTCTCTTTGAGGATACCTAAAACTATTCTGACATGTTGTTCATGTTCTTCCATTGTCTTAGAATAAATAACGATGTCATCAATAAACACTACCACAAATTTTTCTAGGTATGATCTAAAAATTATGTTCATGTAATCCATGAACACTGTTGGTGTATTCGTCAACCCAAAAGACATCACAAAAATATTCATAATGTCTATACCTAGTTCTGAAAACGGTCTTAGGGATATCCTCTTCCTTAACCCTAATTTGATAATACCCAAACCTAAGATTAATTTTGGAGAACATTGAAGCTCATCTTAATTGATCCATCAGATCATCTATCCTAGGCAACATATACTTATTCTTGATGGTTACCTCTGTCTATAGTCAACACATAACCTCATGGTACCATCCCTCTTTTTCACTAGTAACATTGGTGCTCCCCAAGGAGAAACACTAGGCCTAATGAATTGTTTGTCTAATAACTTCTCTATTTGTTTCTTGAGCTCTGCTAACTCTAAAGGTGTCATCCTATAGGGTGCTATACATATAGGTCATGTACCTGACACTAAATCTATAGAAAACTTTATCTCTCTCTCTGGTGGTAACTCAGCTACTTCACTCAAGAATACCTCTAGGTACTCCCTCACCACAGATATACTGTCTAGGTTCTGCTTAACCTCTACATCTAAAGAGAAAAGAAGAACATATCCTAGAGCTCTTTTTACCAAACAGTGATTGACTTAGTTAGCATTGAGATAGTCAAACTTAGATGAAACAATTTTGGTAAGAACATCATACAGAAAAACTAAAGTCTTATCTGAACAGTTTAAAACTACATGATTGGATGATAATCAATCCATACCAAAAATGACATTTATGTCCACAAGGGGTAAATAGATAAGATTTACGAAGCAAACTCTATTTTCTACTCTTATACAACAATTAAGACATACTTTTGAAGTTATGACTGGTTTCTCGATGGTGTGGAAACAGATAAATCATATGGTAATTCTGACATACGTAAATTCAACATCCTTACACAATAATAAGAAACAAAGGAGTAAGATGCTCCTGAATCATACATAATATTTAAAAGATGATTATGAATTATGTCTTTACATTGGATAAGGTTGGAAGACTGGACCACCTCTTTCTCGCCTAGAGTGTAAATACTTCTTTTGGCTAGTGGCTTTGGAGTAGGCACATCTTCCTTTTTCTTGGGACAATCTCTGGAAAGATGTCCTGGTTGCTCACACGTGTGACACACAAACTAGCCTGCCAGACACGATTTGCCCCCATGTATCTTTTTATATTTAGCACACCTTGGTACCTTTGAGTCCATTTTGCCTTCTCCTTGAGGGTTGCTAGACTTAGAAGCACTCCTTATTCTTATCATCATCTTTTTTTCTCTTTTGGAAGTCTTGGGTCCTTTCCTCTAGTTGAGGCTTATGAACACTTGACTCCACAATTCTGCATTTGTTGACCAAGGAAGGAAAATCCTTAATCTCCATAGGTTTGATCATACTTTTGATCTCATCTCTCAAACCTGTTTCGAACTTCAAACATCGCCAGTTTTCATCCGGATTGTAACGAAAATGCGAAGAGTACTTCGACAACTTTTCAAACTTGGCCACATACTGGCCCACTGACAAGCTTCCTTGCTCTAAATGCATAAACTCTACTTCCTTGTCATCACATAGAACATGCGGAAAATACTTCTGTAAAAAGGTTGTCTTGAAAACCTCCCATGACATCTGGGTCCCAGCGGCTTCCATTACCCTCTTTGTAGTTTTTCACCAGTGTTTTGCCTCTCCTTTTAACATATAAGAGGTGAAGGACACCTTTTGCTCATCTGAGCAAATCATTACTTCAAAGATCTTTTCCATTTCACTGAGCCACTCCTCAGCCTTAGCAGGATTGTACTCAACTCTAAAAGGTAGAGGGTTCGTCTGATGAAAAGCTGACAAGTCTTGGTAGTTATGGTTTCTTCTGACTTGTACCTCCTGCACTGGTGTACAAGTTGTGTAGGTTGCTTAGGTGAATTAGCTTTTATCCTCTCAAGCACCCTAGTTGTAACAGTTGCTTACTCCCTCATAGCATTAGCAGTTACTGTTGCCTGGTCTCTCATAGCATTAGCAGATACGGTCATCTGTTCCCTCATAACGTTGGCCATTGCCATAACTACTTCGGCCATGTCAGGGCCCTCTTTAGTGGAGTTCCTTGTTTCCTTAGTTCTTCTCAGTGGTGTCATAGTTTCCTGTACACATAGAACAATAAATATTGAGTTGATCAGTCTTAATATCATGTAACCGTGTAATAGTAGCTAATAACATTCCAACCTAAGGCAAATCATCCAATTCCATCAAAGTATCTCACATAAGAGACAAAAAAAGCACAACTCCTAATAGAAACTCCTAAACATGCCTAAACATAATCAATCCATACCCTGACTCAACAAGATGAAATGTTCTGATACCATAATGTAACGTCATAATACTGATATCTCGATATATGTAATATCTATAAAGATAAACAGTATTACAACGTCACTACCTACGTAATAACCTGTTATATCCATAATCACCACAGAAGTCATTATAGAGAGCCTTAAGAAACACGAAAACATATACATATATATACAACAAAAGCATCATAAAGACATAAAGTAATACATAACTCTTTTACGTTACAAAACAAGTATAAATAAATACAAGATTTATAATAAAGCAATTTAAACTAGAATTAAACTAATTCTTTAGCTTCATTTTTTTTCTTTTTCTTTGAAGAATCTCTACTTGAATTTATATGATAACATAGCGGGATGACAATCAACAATTCTCGATATAAATAAACTAAAATCAATCATACACAATATGATAAACATAATCTTAACAATTAAAGAGCAAGAGATATGCTTAAATTCTCTACCAAGTTTAACTTTATTATCTAGATATTGAAAATTTACTTGCAATATGTTTCATCACGTTGGGCCAGTTAGGGCCTTCTAAGTACAAGGGTAATAGAGTATTCACGATAGAAAATTTATCTTAATCAACACTAGTTTTTGTGCACAGTACGCACACGAGTCGCCACGTGTCAATTTCCAAAGCCAAAGCCTTATTTTATAACTTTAGGTCAGCGTACGGTGGTAAGGGTTTTAGCAGCTTCACACCGTCTCTAGTCGCAGCACCGAGCTGAGAAGCAGAGAGAAGAGAGCCCCACAGTGCTATTCAAGTTTGGTAAGATCTCAAGAACAAAACTTTCTTTGGACCCATTTTTCCTATTTCCATTACGATTTCACTGTTGGTCTCTCAAGGGTTTGTTTGGCTGTTGAACTTTTTTGCATTTACTCGTGAATTGGGTTTCTAGCAGTTGCTTATTTTGAACTTAATGATGGTTAATATTGAGCAAAATCTGCTTTTTACTGCCTGCAAGCCTTCTCTTTTGTGCAAAATGCAAGTGGGTATTTGAGAGAGAGAACCAAAATGAATGAACTGAAAAATTGCTTGAATACTGTTAATGGCTTCTTGCTTTCATGGGCAAAAGGTTACAAGTTTGTGACTTCTCTACTGCACATATGACCATGTATTCAGCATAAATCGAGTTTGCTTGTGTAGTATCATTTCAGTGCAGCGAGGATCTTGGGAAGCCATTACAACCTTAATTGAGATTGAATTGCTTGTTATAATGATACCAAAAGCTTCTGTTCATTACTGCTATGAGATAATCGCTGCCAATTTTTTTTCTTTTAATTTTGGGGGAGGGAGGGAAGAGGAGTGTTTAAGGGACAGAAATCAGCTGAAAACGAGAAGAGAGTCATTTGTTATTGTGGGCAAAGTCGTGTTTGGCTGATTTAGAGTACATGTTGTCATTTATAAATCTTTGTGCTGTGGCTAATATGAAATTAGATTGCAGTTGCATTCATAATTCTTTTTAATGTGTAAGAAAGTGACCTGGTAGTGGAACTTTTGTACACAATATAGCATAAGTTGCAATGAACAATGATTATACCATATAACTTTTTGCAGTGTGACGCCCTTTTAGGTTTGAGCAATGGCGTTCATCAATAAAATTGGAAACCTACTCAAGCATTCTGCTATCAAGCACATCAATCAAGATTTGTCTGCTTCTACTCCTTCGATTTTCCAGGCAATTAGATCCATGTCATCTGCAAAGCTTTTTGTTGGAGGTACATTAGTTTATCATGCTGAATTTTTTTTCCTAATGGAACATAGCAATAAATTTTCAAATTTCAATTGCATTGCAGGTATTTCATATAGCACTGATGACATGAGTCTGCGAGAAGCTTTTGCTCGCTACGGAGAAGTAATTGATGGTATTTTTCTTTCTTACTCACACAGTCTGCTAGTTTTTCATTATTTCAGTTAGAGTAACATCAAACAAAAAAAAAATTGTTTCCACTTGTAAATTTGTGTGCTGAATATCACATAGTGATCCAACTCAAACCAATATAATGCTCATTATTGATATAATGTGATAGAGTGGCTAATTTTTTCCAATTGATAAATGAAAATATTGTATTAAAAGTAGAGAGCTAGATGCTACTTATTTATACTTGTGTATTTATTCCATTGTTTCTTTTGTGGGGTGTACTTTACTTTCTTCTTTGTTCCTTTGTTATGTTAGAATTAGTTTACAATTGTAGTAGTTAGTCATGATAGATTCAGGTTGGTTTATTTGTCACCAGCTGTAATGTGTGACAATCTGGCAATCAACAATCAAATGTTTATATAGAAAACAATAAAAATGGTGGCTATGTGCCAAGCATACATATTTCATGTTATGGTACTTATTGATTTCATCACTCAACTGGTTGCTCTTAATATTCTTTCAGCAAGGGTTATTATGGATCGTGAAACTGGTAGGTCCAGAGGTTTTGGCTTCATAACTTTTGCAACAAGTGAGGATGCGTCTTCTGCTATTGAGGGCATGGATGGTCAGGTATTATCAGTTTTGTGGTGATTTATCTTGCTGAACTTTTAAAACTAACACTCCTGACATTTATTCACATGGTAAGCATGATTTTAAAGTCTCATTTATAAAGAAATTATCAGGTTATCTACTTGTCTTTACTTCATATTATATACGAAATAGTGAAACACCTTATATACTTACTGAGTAAGGTTGACATATGGAATGCAGTGATGATAAATTTGCTTGCATGTGCAAGTGGCTGTTCGAATATCAAGTTTGAAGCTCACAAAAAATCATTTCTTCTATATAATAGTATTCTTGTTATGAAGTAGAGCATAAATAACTTTTGTTACCTGCATAACAGTATTCTTGTTGTCAAGATTGCTTTGCTCTAAATAATCTTAGTTACATTTTTTTTTATTTATTCCAAGAGTCAGTTTAAAAAATAATATTAGAGAAACCATGCAAATTCTTACAATATGGAATTATTGTTCAAAACCAAAATATAGATAAGAATTAGTGAAATATTTTACCAGTTAAAATCTAATCTTGTCCGGTCAAATAAAGAAAGAAGGAATAAGGAAACAATTCTTCATTTGACAGTTGTAGTTAAAATTTTAGCATCAATTAACAGATACTGTTATTTTCAATAGACTAAGCTTGCTAATGTTTGCAAATTTTAAAAGTTTGGCTATATTTCTTGTAGCATCTGAAATTATAGTGTCACAGGATCTTCATGGTCGGAGGATACGGGTGAATTATGCTACAGAAAGGTCGCGTCCAGGGTTTGGTGGCGGTGGTGGCAGCTATGGTGGCAGCCGCTATGGGGGTGGTGGCTATGGTGGCAGCGGCTATGGTGGTGGTGGTGGCTATGGTGGTGGTAATTATGGAGGCAATGATAACTACAGGGGTGGAAGTTATGGAAGCAATGGTTATGGTGTCACAGACAGCTATGGCAGTGGCAATGCTGGAACTAGTTATGCTGGTGGTAGCAGTGAGAACTCTGGTGCTAGTAATTACCAACTCACTGAAAATTCTGGTGCAGATCTTGGCTCTGCTAGCGGTGAACTCGGCAGCAATTCTGGTTTGGGATATGATGGTCAATTTGGTAGCAACCAAAATGACAGAACAGGGACAGACGATGGTGAATCCACTGAGCCATTTGAAGACAATCATCTGAGAGAGAACAATGAACCCAATGACTACGCACAGAACCGGGGGTGAGAGATTTTTCGCCCTGAAGAAATTCCTTGCTAAGAGCAAGTAACCTTGTGGGACTGAAGATGATAATCGAATGTGTTTCAAATATTTGTTCCTCCTCCTCTTCCTCCCCAAAAGCTTTCAGAACTCCATTGTTTGGCTTGAATTTGATAATGTCTTATCGACTGATGTAAAATAAGATTTTTCTAGGAGTGAATTGCAACTACATTTAGAATGGTTTTATTTTAGTATGATAAACGTAGATACAAAATTATTAGTGGTCAATAATGTGGAATTAGCTTGTTTTAAGAATGGAAAGCAAGAATTGGAAATTTAGAGTTGTTGCAACAATCTATTCGAGAACCTGTAGCATCTATAGTGTTATCAATCACTTCTAGATGCGTCTTTTCCTAAATGATTCATTCAAGTAGATCTCAATACGGTTTAGGAAAAGCAAATGGGCAATGAAAGTTCCTCACAAATTGTAAATATTTAGGTGGCGTTTCAGTCGTAGAGGTTTGGCTGTAAGCAGAATTATGATACAGAATTACCACATCCATTAGGTGGTGACATATATATTGGATGTGGAGGTGATAACTATATGAATGGAACTTATACCAGCTATGGCGACGCCAATGATGACTAGTTACACTGGTGGTAGCAATACAAACTCAGGTATCAACTGTAAGGACAACCTAAAATGAGTTTTTAGAATCCATCCTGATCCCACGGTGTACCGAAGGCCAATAATACAGAATTTCTTGTATACTCTTGAGGAAAAGATTTTTCTTCCTCCAGGAGCTTTTTGGCCATTGATTTTGAAAAAGAAGAGAGAGAACGAGAGTAAAAAGAGAAATGAATGGTTGGGATGCTTCATGGATGAAGAAACCTCCAGGAGCACTGTAGACGTTCTCAATAATACATGGCAAGTTGGCAACCAGAATCAGCTACCATAATCCATCGTCCCACTAATATGGAAATGATTGCCAACCTACCCATGGTCCATAATATGCTTTATAAAATTGTGACGACGAGCATGCGCTTCCTTGTCCCATTTAGTCATCAAAGCCCTTTGAATACCTAAAAACATGCACCAAGAATGCATGTCACGCTTGATCAGGGCATCTAATTCTTTTGAAAACATGTGTATTATTCTGGACCTTGGTCAGGGATTTCATCCAAAAAGATCGACTTAACACACAAATCACCGGATTTTGCCATTAACACCCCGGCCTAGGCCTTAAGACCTTGATCCACGGCATCGGACTATAACGATCGTTGGAACTACGCAGATTCTCACAACTGTCGATTATAACCTTAAATGTAGAGACCATAACTGCCTGCAATAAGGATTGGTCACTAAAGAGACAACCCTGACAGGTCAGAGACAGACCTCAACGATCGTGGGTTGATACCTTTGTCAAGGCACGATCCGAATGTACCTTTGTCCTATACGGATTGCATGAGGATTCTAGTCACGCTCTACATATACCAGGCCAAGTTAACCTAATAAGGTATCTGTTATTCCATTGCATAAACCCTACTTGTGCACTGTCTGACTTGAACATTGGAATCCCTTTGCAGGTATCTACCCCCCTAATTCAATACACTTGGTAGCAGCTGTGTAAGGAGGAAACCACCATACATGTGCCTATCTCAGGTACCTTCTGAATCTACTTCAAAACATTGACGTCGTCTGTGGGAATCTGATAAACTTCCATTCTCGCGTTAACTATGGTGAGCATAAGACACAACCATAGGAAGGGAAGCAATGCACATGTTGCCCCTGGCCAAATACAGGGCCCGGCAGCACAGTGCGACCCTCATTCTGTCGCACCACCAGAAACCTTCGCCGCTAGAAGCAGGCCTGTTGTGGTGGAAACTCTCAACGATGGACATGAGGCTTCAGCTTTTGCTAAAAGCCCTGCTCCATCTCGAAGGGTTTCAATCTGTAACAGGCTTGTCTTTCCTCATGGTGGAGCCAACAATACAAACGATGGAGCAAACCATGGAACTAGGATCCCTGTGCATGCTCGCTTAGGAACCTCCCACAATGATGTAGACCATGCGTCTTACTATGAAGACAATGTCTAATCCGAAACGACAAAGAATGGCCTTCGAGAGTTGTTGCGCCAACAAACAGCGCTCATCGAGGGTCAGCGGCGTTAGCTGGAAGAACAACGTTGTCGGTTAGAGAATCTTGAGGACAGACAACGACAATGGAGAATGGGATATAATTCGTAATGAGCAAGCAACCTAGCATGCTGGCGCCGGGGTTTTTGGAAACCATAACCCGATCCCCGGCCGTCAACAATAATTCTCAGATGCTCTAATAGCATATAGGGTCCCGAGGAACTTCAAGCCTCCGAACAATTTGGAGGCTTATGATGGGATGACAGATCCCCAGGAACACTTGGACGCTTACACTCAGTCCATGCAGCTCTACGGGTACACCCCGAAACTGCTATGCCGAGCTTTTCCCCTCTTTCTGAAGAAGGACGCCCTCCATTGGTTTGTCACCTTACCAACAAAGATCACAGGATGGGAAGATATTACGCAACGTTTCTTGCAACACTACACCACAACAAAGGAGCGACTAAAGTCGATTGACTCCTTTTCCGAAATCTGCCAGGGAAGTTCTGAATCCTTGCACGAATATGTCAAAAGGTTCAATCAGGCCTGTGTGGGCATTGAAAACCTGGATGACAGGATAGTCTTCCATTACGCCATAAACGGACGCCGAACTGACTCAGGTTTCTTCATGTCTTTGGCAAAAAAGAAGTCGACAAGTCTAGATGAGTTTCACCAATGGGTGGATAAGTACATTGAGCTAGAGGAAGTTACCAAAGCCAAAGAGAATCTGGAGAAAGGTGAATCGGTCCACCAGAAAAAGAACCAAAACTCCAACCAACCCCGTGACTCCTCAAAGAGCGAACGGTATCGGCCCAAGTATTCTGAGTATACTCCTTTGAACACCCCTCGAGAGATAATCTTGAAGGAGGTCCTCCAAATCGAATTCCAGGATATCAAGAAGTCACCACCCATAAAGAAGTAATTCCAGAGGGACCATTCGAAACATTGCAGGTGGCACAAGAGCTATGGCCACGAGACAGAAGATTGTTACCAACTCCGGGATGTTATCGAGTCCCTGATCAAAGAGGGATGGTTGCAAAAGTAAATCAGCGATTTCTGAGGAAGCGAGGACCGCAGAAGACGCAGGGATCGGAGACGAAGCCGCAGCCCCCGGTGAAGTCCAAACTAACGTCCAAGAAGAAGCCAGAGTCCTGCCAGAAGATCCCGGACCCCACCACGATGCAATGTTGAAAACAGGCAAGAACAGGATCGGGATACTCAAGGTGATGGTAACAGGAAAGACAGACTCATCAGTACCATCTCAGGAGGGTTTGCAGAGGGTGGTCTGTCTAACAATTCTCAGAAAAAGGCACTACAGACAGCGGTCTTAAGCGTATCTGGTTCCTCGCAAAGATCCCATGTTGAAAACAAGGACGTACCGTCCATTTCCTTCTCCGACAAGGACTACGGCGACATTATCTGAGATTATGTCGACCCTTTAGTCATATCCGGAATAATATCTAATGCCGAAGTCCGTCGTATCTTTGTGGATTATGGGAGTTCAGCGGACATCATGTTCATGGATGTCTTCGAAAGACTAGAGTTCCTTCTATCTGCACTCACAACATATGAAGGTGAATTGGCTAGTTTTTCTAGAGAGAAAGTTACCTCGGTCAGTTACTTTGAAACTCTCTTGACCCTGGGTAATGACAACACGTACAAAACGATTAAGGTGAGATTCTTGGTCGTGGATTGCCCCTCGGCTTACAATATCATCCTAGGCCATCCTACGCTAAATGGCATTGCTGCTGTAGTCTCTACCTCCCATCAGGCCATGACGAGAGCTTAAAGATCAGTAGGGCTTCCAGGAACACAAAGGCATGAACATCCAGCCCGGCCGCGATCAAGTCAACATTCTCATGACCGAGTTGGATGTCCGTGAGGAAATCCGAGGCACAAGACCCCAGCCTGAAAGAGAATTGATCCCGCTCTAGCTGGGTGATAAACCCGACCAAGTCACCAAGATAGGAGCAAACCTCGAAGAGCAAGAGAAGATCTAGATGATAGAGCTCTTACAGAAAAGTAAGGATCTTTTCACTTGGACATCCGCTGACAAGCATAGGATCGACCTCGCTTTCATCTGCCATCATTTATCTATTAAACGGGATGCAAAGCAGATCTCCCAGAAGAAAAGAAAAGTTAGCCCCGAGAGGCAACAAGCCATTGAGGAGCAAGTCAAGGAATTACTAAACGTCGGTGATAATCACATATTTTATTCATTAAGAAACTCTTATGTTTAGTTATTTACACTCTTCATGTACTTAATTGACTGACTTTGATTATGTTTTGTAAGTTTGAACTCGAATCGGACTTAATTGATTTTTTCAGCATTATTCGGGTCTTACACTGTTTCTGTATTTTAGCCATATCTTGAGTTCTAAATGTCTGATAATTATGAATTTTACCTTGTAGGAAAGATAAGAGAGAGCTCTACAACTTTGATGCAGAGTTCAAAGTCAATTTCAGACATCTAGTGGAGCTAATTGGGCATGGAAATCAGAATACGGGATTTGTGACTGGAACCCGAACAGTGTGTAGTAACCAGAACATAATTCGAGTTTGGGCATATAAAATGGGCTGAAAATTTGTAATCTGAAAGTTAAGACCCATATGTACAACTTTCATGTCAAGCACAAAACTTGATTTGGGCTCCTTGATGGAGATATTGGGTCTGAAAGTCAAAACAGAGGTGCTGAAACTGGTCCTGAACAGTCTGTAGTAATTGAGTCATATCTTGGGCTGTAGGACGAATTTTTGGGTGTTTCTAGAGCCATTGGAAAGCTTAGACAATTTCCTAGAACTTTCATGAAGACCACTTGGCTCAGAAATGACGAAATCAATGAGTTCAGCAATAAAGAATTTCGGAGACAAGGTAGCTCACCTACTCACCCACCTACTCACCCACCTACTCATCCCATCTACCCATCTACTACTACTCTGAATCCTCTATAAAAGGAAGCATGTGGAGAGCTCTAGGAAAAACACACACTTGGTGTTAGAGATAGCTTTTCATAGTTCTTGTATATTTTTCCTTCATTGTAATGGAGAGCTAAGTCACTTCTAGTCAATTTGGGACTCTTGAAGAGATTGTGGTTTGGATTCTTGAGACCTTGGTTTATGTAATGTATTTGATTTATATTTGGATTCTTCTTCTCTTCTTCTTCTTCTGTTTTCTTGATCTTGAATGCATGAATGGTGATTACTGTTTGTGTTTATTTTTTAAGATTAAGTATTGTGATTAAACTTAGAGTGATTGATCTGAATTAATCACATAACTGAAGATTGAGATTTGTGATGAAACTTAGAACTGATTGATCTAAACTAATCATGTAATTGAAGAGGTTAGGTTACTGATTTGTGCCTAGGTTAATTGAATTCGGTGCTTAAATTGACATATATTTACATGAATGGTGCGATTGCGAGATTTGTGTTTATCACTTGTCAATTGAATTACGACGATTGTCTAGTATAAATTCTGGATCGATGTAGAGATCTCGGTTAGATCCAAGTTAATCATTCAAATGTATTTCAGGTGTTTGTTGAAAGGTCTATGATTGAATCCACCCAATCTCGGATAGATTTACTGAATTGATTGTTCTTTTAATTGTTATTTTTCTTCGGATCTTGTCATTGTAATCCTTGAACAATCAAAACCCCCTTTCTAACTTAACTTAATTTGATAAAATTGCATTTACGATCCTTGAGGAGACGATCCGGTGTTGTTCACTATACTTTGCAAACTTAGTTAATAACTTCGGTTATAATTTTGATCGAGTTCGGCGCTCGTCAAAATTTTGGCCTTGTTGTCGGGGATCTCGAAGGTGTAATCTTTTCATTTTGAGTAACCTTACTAATTTTTGTTCTTTCTTACCTATTCTAACAGTTATTTTTCATTTACTAACATTGTTCATACCATACTAACGTTTTTATCTTAGCTTTTGAATTTTTCTGATTTAGGAAAGACGGAAAACAGGTGATTACGGGTAACTATTGCAATTTTCGAACTGAAACATGTCCAGAATGAGCTGAAACTTGGTCGGTTGAAGGAAAACATCCTGATAAACAAGACTCACAGTTCACTGTGAGGTCACCCCTGGTTTTTCGAAATTCTATCATTTAGACCACTTTTTCAATTTTATTTATTTTTTATTGCATTTTCTAGTTTCATTTTTATGTAGATTTTGTTCTGTGTTGATTCCATAATTTTTAAAAATGTTTAGACATATTAACTAGATTTATTTTTGCATATTTTGAGTGTTGTTTAGTGTATTTTGCTTAGTTGTAATTTTTGTGTTTTTGTGCTTTAGTTGATGCATGACTAGGTCTAATCTTGATATCTTGCTTGATCTTGATCCTGAGATTGATAGGACCTTGCATAGATTAATTAGAGCTCGTGTGATAAATTCAAGAGTTAATTCTGAACCTAACTTTGATTTTGGGAGTGAACATGATAACTTAAGTAATCCACGAAATCATGGCTAATAAAACCCTTAAGGAACTTCTTTGCTCCTGATGTATCTTACCAATCTTTGTGCATTCAATATCCTAATCTTGATGTAGATTTTGAATTGAAATCTAGTTTGATACACTTGTTACCAAAGTTTCATGGTCTTGTGGGTGAAGATCCTCATAAGCACCTGAAAGAGTTCCATGTTGTGTGTTCAACCATGAAGCCACAAGGCATCTCTGAGGAACACATCAAGTTAAGGGCATTTCCCTTCTCACTTGTCGATGCATCCAAAGATTGGTTGTTTTATCTTTCACCAGGTTCAGTCAGAAGTTGGAATGACATGAAGAGGTTGTTCCTGGAGAGATTCTTCCCTGCCTCTAGAGCTGCTGCAATTAGGAAGGATATATGTGGCATCAGACAGATGTCTGGTGAGATTTTGCATGAATACTGGGAGAGATTCAAGAAGTTGTGTTCGAGCTGCCCTCATCACCAAATTAGTGACCAGCTCTTGATTCAATACTTTTATGAGGGCTTGCTGCCAAATGATAGAAGTATGATCGATGTTGCCTCTGGAGGAGCCTTAGTAGACAAAACTCCTACCGCCGCAAGAGATCTGATAGCAAACATGGCAGCCAATACCCAATAATTTGGCTCGCGGATCATCACCGCAACCCGAGAGAAGTTAATGAAATTCAAGCATCTCATATGGACCAACAAAGAATGGAACACGAGACTAGATGAATTGACTTCTTTGGTAAGACGGATAGCATGGGTCAACAACCACCCATGCGGATGACCGCATCGGTGTGTGGAATTTGCTCTAATTCATCTCATCCTCTTGATTCATGCCCTACACTTCGGGAAGATGGTTCCGCTTTTCCAGATCAATGTGTTCTTTAATTGTGGTGTTTTTCCTGGTAGACCCCAATATCAGCAACAACAGCAACAATCTAGATATGATCCATTTTCTAGTACTTATAACCCTGGTTGGCGAGACCATCCCAATTTGAGATATGGGAATTCTAGCCAGCAACAACAGCCCCACCAGCAGCAACAACAGCCCCACCAGCAACAACAACAATTTAGATACCAAGCTGCAAGTCCAAGCAACAAATACCAACAAATACCCCCTGCATTCAGACAACAAAGACAACACATTCGGCGGTCATGTCCAATCCACTCCAGTGAGCCGTCATTGGAAGACACGATGAAACAAATGGCCACAAATAACATTCGGTTCCGGCGAACGTCGGTGCCAACATTCAGAATTTACAAACTCAAATCGGGCAGCTGGCAATTACTGTGAGCGAGCTAAAGAGTCAAGGTTCGAGCCAATTGCCTTCACAAACAGTCAACAATCCAAGAGGCAACGTAAGTGCAATTACCTTTTTGAAGTGGCAAAGAAGTTGATGTTCCAACCTTACAGCAATCAGAAATTGACCAAAAACGGCAGGAAATGGATAATTCAGTCCGAGAAATCTGTACCATTGAAGAAAATTGCAGAGAATTCAGATGTTACCATTTCATTACCTTTTCCAAATAGGATCACACAATCCAAGAGAACAATGCAAGCAAAAATGGAAAAAGAAGTCATGGAGACATTCAGGAAAGTGGAAATCAATATTCCCCTCCTAGATGCAATCAAGCAAATTCCAAAATATGCTAAATTTCTCAAGGAGTTGTGCACTCATAAGAGAAGGTTGAAAGGGAATGAGAAGATTAGCATGGGTAGAAATGTTTCTGCAATGATTTTGCCAAGCATGCCATAAAAATGCAAAGATCCTGGAACTTTCACAATTTCTTGCACAATTGGCAACTCTAGATTTGAGCATGCAATGCTAGATTTGGGTGCTTCGATCAATGTCATGCCCATGTCAGTGTATAAGTGTTTAAACGTTGGTACTTTGCAACCCACTGGTATCGTGATTCAGTTGGCAAATAGAGCCACTGCTCATCCTGCAGGTGTGTTGGAAGATGTGTTAGTTCGGGTGAATGAGTTGATTTTTCCAGCAGAGTTCTACATTCTGGACATGGAAGATGAGTCTCCAACAAACCATGCTCCATTGATTCTAGGCAGACCATTCCTCAAGACCGCCAAGACCAAGATAGACGTGCATGCTGACACCACTTTCTATGGAGTTTGGCGACGATTTTGTACAATTTAACATTTTTGATGCCATGAGACACCCCTAGAAGAGCATTACATTTTCCATGTTGATATGATTGAGATCTTTGGTTGATGATGTCTATCTTGATTTATATGTCGAATTCCACGATAATGTTGACTATCTTGGTTCTGTTTCTTGTGATACATGTGCCACTTGTGATGTTGAACCATGTCTTTGCATGTCTTGAGATTTATTCTGTTATGAGTAATGATACTGACTACGATGATGCAACAATTGAGAATGAGAGTCAATACCATGCTTGAAATTAATGTTCTTTGAGTTAGTTGTTTCGAGATCACTTGTTACCTTCCATTGTGCAACCTCCATCCTTGGAGTTGAAGACTTTACCGAGACCATCTTAAATATGCATATTTGGGAGATGGTGAGACACTTCCGGTGATCATTGCTAAAAACCTACAACTTTGATTAAGAAGAAAAATTACTGCAGATTTTGAGGCGAGAATAGGCAAGCCATCGGATGGACTCTTGCGATATTCCTGGTATTAGCCCCTCCACATGCATGCATAAGATTTTATTGAAAGAAGGGATTAAACCGGTTAGACAGCCCCAAAGGAGACTAAATCCCGATTCTAGATGTGGTAAAGAAGGAAGTTACAAAGGCTGCTTCAAGTGGCATTATTTATCCCATATCGACGGTCAATGGGTGAGCCCGTGCAAGTGGTTCCCAAGAAATGCGGGGTCACGGTGGTTGCGAATCGAACAATGAGCTTGTGCCCACACGAGTTCAAAACAGTTGGCGAGTTTGCATTGATTATAGGCGGCTCAACCAGGCTACCGAGAAAGGATCATTTCCGCTGCCCTTCATTGATCGGATGTTGGAGCGGTTAGGCGGCAAGTCACATTATTGTTTCTGGATGGATATTCGGGCTATTTTCAGATTCATATAGCCCCGGAAGACCAAGAGAAGACTACTTTCACTTGTCCATTTGGCACATTTGCATACGGGAGGATGTCCTTTGGTCCGTGCAATGCTCCGGGCACCTTTCGAGAGGTGTATGGTAAGTATCTTTTCGATTCTTTAGAAAATTGCATGGACGTATTCATGGATGATTTTACTTGTCTATGGATCTTCCTTTGATGCATGTTTAGATAGTCTGGCTCAGGTCTTGCATAGATGCATTAAGACTAACCTCGTTCTAAACTTTGAGAAATGTCATTTCATGGTAGAACAAGGTATAGTCTTGGGGCATGTGATATCTCGTGAGGGTATTGAGGTAGATCCTGCAAAAATAGATGTTATTTCATGCCTATCTTACCCCACATGCGTGCGGGAGATTCGTTCTTTCCTTTGTCATGCAGGTTTCTATCGGCGGTTCATAAAGGATTTCAGCAAAATTGCACTTCCGCTATCCAACTTACTGCAAAAAGATGTGGAGTTCCACTTTGACAAGAAGTGCCAGGATGCCTTTAATCAATTGAAGCAGGCATTGACCAAGTACACCTATCATCCAACCACCGGATTGGACACTTCCATTTGAGCTGATGTGTGATGCCTCTAATTATGCATTGGGAGCTGTTCTTGCACAAAGGGTCGGTAAAGTATCTCATGTCATTTCCTATGCTTCGAGAACTTTAGATCCTGCACAAATCAACTACTCCACAACTGAAAAGGAACTTTTAGCAATTGTTTTTGCTTTAGATAAATTCCGATCATATTTGCTTGGTTCTAGAGTGGTTGTGTTTTCAGATCATGCAGCATTAAAGTTTCTCCTGAAGAAGCCCAATGCCAAGCCCCGGTTGATTAGGTGGATGTTGCTCCTCCAGGAGTTTGATATTGAGATCCGTAACAAGAGTGGAGCGGAGAATTTGGTGGCCGATCACTTGAGTCGAATTGAAAGGGAGACAGATGTGTTTTCCCATCCATGATGTTTTCCACGATGAGCGACTTTTCAAGTGCAAGGCAACATCCCTTGGTTTCTTTGATTTGATTAATTTCTTGGTTGCTAAAGCAATACCGCACATTTCACAAAGGTTAAGATTGATAAATTGAAAAGTGAGTCAAAGTATTATGTGTGGGATGATCCTTACTTATGGAGATTTTGCAGTGACCAAGTAATTAGGAGATGTGTGCCTGATGATGAATTCCATTCCATTCTTAGTTTTGTCATAAACTTGCATGTGGCGGCCACTTCGGTCCTCAACGGATTTGCTAGGAAAGTTTTATACTACTGGATTATATTGGCCCACTCTATTTCATGATGCATATATGTTTTGCAAATCTTGTGATCAATGCCGAGAGAACAGGGAATACTTCTCGTAGGAATGAGATGCCCCGAAACCCTTATTATTCTGTGAGATTTTTATGCTTGGGGTATTGACTTTATGGGTCCTTTTCTGTATCATTTGGTTTTGTTTACATTCGCTTCTTTGTGGATTATGTATCTAAATGGGTGGAGGCTAAGGCCACTCGGACCGATGATTCTAAAGTTGTTGTGGATTTTATTAGATCACAGATTTTCTGTAGGTTTGGAGTCCCGAGAGCCATCATTAGTGATCAAGGTTCACATTTTTGCAATTGAAGCATGGAGGCTTTGATGAAGAAGTATGGAGTCCAACACAAGGTTTCTACATCCTACCACCCCCAAACCAATGGGCAAGCCGAGGTCTCTAACAGAGAAATTAAGCAGATACTCCAGAAGACAGTTCAACCTAACGAAAGGACTGGAGCAAGAGGCTTGAAGATGCTTTATGGGCTTACTGGACTGCTTATAAGACACCAATCGGGATGTCTCCATATCGGATTGTTTTTGGAAAAGCATGCCATCTGCCGGTGGAAATTGAGCATCGAGCATTCTGGGCGGTGAAAAGGTGCAACTTGGACCTAGATCAAGCAGGTATGGAGAGGAAGGCTGCGGTGCATGGCAAATTGGAGGAGATCCGCTTGGAGGCTTATGAAAGTTCCAAACTTTATAAGGAGAAGACCAAAGCCTTCCATGATAAGTTGATTCTGAGGAAAACATTTGAGATTGGTCAAAAAGTTCTCCTCTATAACTCCCGCCTCCAACTCATGCTTGGAAAATTAAGGTCTAGATGGGATGGACCATTTATTGTTACTAATATTTTTCCTTCTGGTGCTGTTCAGATTAAAAGTGAGGTCACTTTGCCAAAGCTTTCATCGTAAATGGACACCGCCTCAAACAAGTATCATGAACTTCCGAGAGAATGCGAAGTGGAGGTGATGAACCTTCTCCATCCGCATTATGAATAAAAAAAAAAAAAAAAAAAAAAAAAAGAAAAAAAGAAAAAAAAGAAAAGAAAAGAAAAGAAAAGAAAAAAAAAAAACAGGTTGTGTGCCCGACAATGCGGTAGGTAGTGTCACTCGAAGCATGTGGAGGTCATTTTTCTTCAGCGACAACAAGCTGCGAAAATCTTGCAGTATGGATTTTATTGGCCTACTTTATTAAAGGTCTGTTACACCTTTTGCAAAAGCTGCGGAAATTGGTCAAAAAAAGTTCTGCTTTGAGATTATCATCTGCACCTACTTCTTAGAAAATTGAGATCTAGGTGGCGCGGTTCTTTTGTTGTCAGACACGTGTATCCTTTGGGGACGTAGATATTGAGGATCCTAGGAATGGTACTGCGCTTAATTTAATGGACAAAGACTCAATCATTCCTGGAAAACCAAGTTCTTGAGTTCTTTGTGTTCGGTTAAGTGGCGGATATGGTACTACTGTGACTCTCGAGTCGGTTTATTTTTCGGTTTCCCAAAATAATGAACCCTTCTTCTCCTTCAAAATGGATGTCATTCTTTCAAACACGAGAAAACATTTTCCTTCTCTTCCTCAAAATGCTCCGAGAAAAATCTACAAAGTTCGATGTGAAAGATTGAGACCGTTAATACAAAGGTATGCGAGAAGATGTACGTTGGATAATTGAAGCAAAGGTCCGATTAGCGGTGAGTCCTCAATTTCATTTGACTCATATATGCCCTGGTCTTGGAAGAAGTTCATATTCTAAAAGGAGAAGAGCAAAAAGGTTACAAGTCTGTCACAAATGAGGACGATGGAATTGTAACATGCAATGTCATTCTTTGGGGATGGTTTCCGCAAATAGATCCTTCATTAAGAATGGATTGAGTAAGGAGTCATTAGATGATATCTTGTTGACTCTTGAGACGCGTTCTTATGGATTGATGCGGGGTGAAATTCTTAATTTATGGAATCTATTCAAGGATGAAGAAAAACGCTACGATCTTGGGAATCGACTCTAAAAGACCACCTTTGTTTGCCAATTTATAAGAAAATTGGACGGGAAGCTTATCCTCGACTCATAGAAGACGTTTAAGCCGTTACTGGACGTTAAACTAGAGGCAAATGTGAGCCATATCCACAAACAATCTGTACATATCATCCTTTTCTTCTTCTTCATGTCATTTTTCAAACAAAAAAAAATAAAAAAAAAAAAAAAAAAAAAAAAAAAAAAAAAAACAAAAATTATGTATACGTCTTAGGGTTGGCTTTGGTAACACAAACCGTGAATGGGGAAATGCATGCATCCTGATCCAGCCTTCTTAATTGAAAAACAAAGAAGGTAGATTGTATCCCACATGTGAGGCAGCCAGTCGTATTATGGCCACTTGTCCCTTTTGGGAGCCCTATGTTGTTGTTTGGTCTTGAATGGGTCGAATATTGGTCAACAATGCTTTGGCACAAAGCCGAAAGAAACGAACTACCTCCATCCCAATCTTAAGTAAGTATACACTCATCTTTCATCAAGTTTTTCTAACAATTTCAAAAAAAAAAAAAAACGGACGTGATGTCTACTGCACTCATGACGCGCAGTATAAAGATACGCCATGGAAACTGTACATACAGTATGTCATCATTTTCTATTTCTTTTATCTTTGTATCATTTGTTGTATTTTGATTTTTGTACGAGACGATCCTTTGAGCGGGGTCCTTCGGGGTTTCTAGACTTTTTTACCTTGATGGTTTTCTTGAAGTCAAAAAAAAAAAAAAAAGATTACTGTGTCTCTTAATTTCAACCTTTTCGACAACGACCAACCTACCCTCATAGGTGCAATTATTCCCTTTCCATTCTTTTTCCTATTTAAACACTCCATTTTCTCCATTTTCCTTTAAACTCGAAAACACTCAAAGGGAGGAAGAGTATAGAATGGGGCCTTACTATTCGTAACCTCAAAAATGTCTGTGTTTTTTGTGGGTCGAGTTATGGGAAGGGATTAGAGTTTGTAAACGCAGCTAGCACTCTTGGTCGATCACTCGCTGCGAGGAATATTCATCTTGTATATGAGGGAGGTTGTCGTGGGTTAATGGGGGCTGTATCACTTGCTGCCTTTTTAGGAGGCAGTCAGGTTTTAGGTGTTATTCCTAAACCTTTAACGAAAATAACATCACTTTGGAAGGACAGGTTGGAGAAGAAATTCAGGTAACATCTATGCATGGACGAATGAAAACAATGGTTGACAATTCTGATGCATTTCTTGTCTTACCTGGTGGTTTTGGTACTTTGGAAGAAATTTTTCAAATTGTCTCTTGGGCCGAACTGAACATTCACCATAGACCCATTGGTTTGTTGAATGTTAATAATTTCTTTGATCTTTTGTTATCTTTTCTTGACAAAGCTGTGGAACAGAAATTTATCACTCCTTCGGCAAGACAACTTCTTATCTCTGCCTCCACCATTGATGAGCTCATTGATAAATTAGAAGCTTTTGAGTATGTACCTGATCCGGTATTAGCTCAGATAGATTGTTCAACAGGAAGCAGCGAAGGAAGTAACAAGAAACAAAAGCCAGATCTGCGACTTCATCTTTAATGGGTTTGATTTTATTGTGCTTTGTTTCTGTTTAAATTTGTGTCAGCTTTCTCCAACAGGTAATATCTTCTATCCTTTACTCATTTATATTTTAACATTGAGGACAATGTTGTGATCTAGTTGGTGGGGAAGGATAGTTGACCCAAAAAAAAAATAAAAAAATAAAAAAAATAAAAAAATAAATTTATTGTTTTGTTTGAAAAGTATGATATGATTGTCATGTACTTATTAAACCAATTAGTAATGGCAGAGTAAGGAGTAATATTACTCTTGAGACGCATCTTAATTGGTGGCAGAGTAAGGATTTTTTTAGGTAGTAACTAATTAGTACTAAAGTTTTATTGTTTGATTTCTTTTCAGGGTCTGATGCGGTACTGACAGTGTGTTTCTTTTCTGCTTGGCGTTGATTCACTTCTTATCAGGTTGTGTTGCTCTTTTCTATATCTCTCTTTCACATTGAAGGCAATGTTATATTAAGCGTGGGGGAGAGATTTCAACATGTTCTTTTTGTAAATCAAAAAAAAAAAGAAAAAAAAAGGGGTTCATTGCATGATTGAATAACTTTTCTCCCTTCTTGAACTGATATGCTTGGTGATGGATGATTGAATTGATGAATTGAGTTTGATGGATGCATACCTTGTGAGATTTTGAGCCTAATGGATGGATTCAACATTTATGTCATTTCTTCTTTCTTGTGTGATTTTCACTCATGTTAATGACCACTCTAGAACTTGCTTTGATTCTTTTTGAGGCTACATTTCACTTGCATGCATGAACATGATTGAGGCCCTCTTTCTTAATTAGCTAGTTTAACCAAATAGCCAACCTTGTTTTCAATATGATATCAAGCACTCTTTTGACTTCTTGAAAATTCTCTGATTCCTGCCAACCTTGTATATTTTCCTTTGCTTAACCCCTTTGAGCTTATTTGACCATTCCTTGTTTCTATCTCATTATGTGCCTTAAATGAAAAATCGTGTTCCTACTTTACCTTAGGGAATAAAAGAACATTAGCTTGGTTAATGAATGAGTTTTTGAACAAGTGTGGGGGTGTGTGTACAAAATGGTTGTTGAAAAAGGAAAGAGTGCAAAAAAAAAAAAAAAATTAAAAAAATAAAAAAATAAAAAATACAATAAAAAATAAAAAAATAGAAAAAAAAAAAAGAAAAGGATTGGGAAATGAATATGTAAAGGGATATACATTAGAGTTGAGATGAATTTTTATGCTTGTTATTTGAACTCAGCTCTCATTTGCTTTTATTTTCTTTGGTATTTATCTTCTCATATCCATTTTATCCTCTTTTGTTACCTTGACCTCACTACAACCTTGAATAAAATCCTCATGATTTGTGTGTGCATGTGTTTTGAGTAGTGGAGAAGTAGAAGATAAGCAAGCTTATGGTAGTGCAATTTTCATGGGTTGAATTGAGTGAAATACCTACCTTTTAAACACTTGAGAGATTGAGAGGGAATCTTGTGAAGATCCATCATTCTTAATTCATTCTTTTCAACGGAAGTTTCCTTACTTGTTGCTTTGAGATATGAAGAAATGTTACCTCATTTATGCTTTGATCCCTTGAATTTCTTGTTGCTCTTCTTGCTTCATTGAGTCCTTTAGAGTTTTTAGCTTTTAAGTTTGTGTCATTTGTCTTTGTCTTCTAACTTTAGTTTTATATGTTTTGCCCAGGAGTGCAAAAAGCTAAGTGTGGGAGAATTTGATAATCACATATTTTATTCATTAAGAAACTCTTATGTTTAGTTATTTACACTCTTCATGTACTTAATTGACTGAATTTGATTATGTTTTGTAAGTTTGAACTCGAATCGGACTTAATTGATTTTTTCAGCATTATTCGGGTCTTACACTGTTTCTGTATTTTAGCCATATCTTGAGTTCTAAATGTCTGATAATTATGAATTTTACCTTGTAGGAAAGATAAGAGAGAGCTCTACAACTTTGATGCAGAGTTCAAAGTCAATTTCAGACATCTAGTGGAGCTAATTGGGCATGGAAATCAGAATACGGGATTTGTGACTGGAACCCGAACAGTGTGTAGTAACCAGAACATAATTCGAGTTTGGGCATATAAAATGGGTTGAAAATTTGTAATCTGAAAGTTAAGACCCATATGTACAACTTTCATGTCAAGCACAAAACTTGATTTGGGCTCCTTGATGGAGATATTGGGTCTGAAAGTCAAAACAGAGGTGCTGAAACTGGTCCTGAACAGTCTGTAGTAATTGAGTCATATCTTGGGCTGTAGGACGAATTTTTGGGTGTTTCTAGAGCCATTGGAAAGCTTAGACAATTTCCTAGAACTTTCATGAAGACCACTTGGCTCAGAAATGACGAAATCAATGAGTTCAGCAATAAAGAATTTCGGAGACAAGGTAGCTCACCTACTCACCCACCTACTCACCCACCTACTCATCCCATCTACCCATCTACTACTACTCTGAATCCTCTATAAAAGGAAGCATGTGGAGAGCTCTAGGAAAAACACACACTTGGTGTTAGAGATAACTTTTCATAGTTCTTGTATATTTTTCCTTCATTGTAATGGAGAGCTAAGTCACTTCTAGTCAATTTGGGACTCTTGAAGAGATTGTGGTTTGGATTCTTGAGACCTTGGTTTATGTAATGTATTTGATTTATATTTGGATTCTTCTTCTCTTCTTCTTCTTCTGTTTTCTTGATCTTGAATGCATGAATGGTGATTCTGTTTGTGTTTATTTTAAGATTAAGTATTGTGATTAAACTTAGAGCTGATTGATCTGAATTAATCACATAACTGAAGATTGAGATTTGTGATGAAACTTAGAACTGATTGATCTAAACTAATCATGTAATTGAAGAGGTTAGGTTACTTGATTTGTGCCTAGGTTAATTGAATTCGGTGCTTAAATTGACATATATTTACATGAATGGTACGATTGCAGATTTGTGTTTATCACTTGTCAATTGAATTATGGACGATTGTCTAGTATAAATTCGGATCTGATGTAGAGATCTCGGTTAGATCCAAGTTAATCATTCAAATGTATTTCAGGTGTTTGTTGAAAGGTCTATGATTGAATCCACCCAATCTCGGATAGATTTCTGAATTATTTGTTCTTTTAATTGTTATTTTTCTTCAGATCTTGTCATTGTAATCCTTGAACAATCAAAACCCCCTTTCTAACTTAACTTAATTTGATAAAATTGCATTTACGATCCTTGATAAGACGATCCTGTTGTTCACTATACTGCAAACTTAGTTAATAACTTCGGTTATAATTTTGATTGAGTTCTACGCATCAAAATTTTGGCGCATTAGGGGATCTCGAAGGTGTAATCTTTTCATTTTGAGTAACCTTACTAATTTTTGTTCTTTCTTACCTATTCTAACAGTTATTTTTCATTTACTAACATTGTTCATACCATACTAACGTTTTTATCTTAGCTTTTGAATTTTTTTTGATTTAGGAAAGACGGAAAACAAGTGATTACGGGTAACTATTGCAATTTTCGAACTGAAACATGTCCAGAATGAGCTGAAACTTGGTCGGTTGAAGGAAAACATCCTGATAAACAAGACTCACAGATTCAACGTGAGGTCACCCCCGGTTTTTCGAAATTCTATCATTTAGACCACTTTTTCAATTTTTTTTATTTTTTATTGCATTTTCTAGTTTCATTTTTATGTAGATTTTGTTCTGTGTTGATTCCATAATTTTAAAAATGTTTAGACATATTAACTAGATTTATTTTTGCATATTTTGAGTGTTGTTTAGTGTATTTTGCTTAGTTGTAATTTTTGTGTTTTTGTGCTTTAGTTGATGCATGACTAGGTCTAATCCTGATATCTTGCTTGATCTTGATCCTGAGATTGATAGGACCTTGCATAGATTAATTAGAGCTCGTGTGATAAATTCAAGAGTTAATTCTGAACCTAACTTTGATTTTGGGAGTGAACCTGATAACTTAAGTAATCCTGAAATCATGGCTAATAAAACCCTTAAGGAACTTGCTGCTCCTGATGTATCTTACCAATCTTTGTGCATTCAATATCCTAATCTTGATGTAGATTTTGAATTGAAATCTAGTTTGATACACTTGTTACCAAAGTTTCATGGTCTTGTGGGTGAAGATCCTCATAAGCACCTGAAAGAGTTCCATGTTGTGTGTTCAACCATGAAGCCACAAGGCATCTCTGAGGAACACATCAAGTTAAGGGCATTTCCCTTCTCACTTGTCGATGCATCCAAAGATTGGTTGTTTTATCTTTCACCAAGTTCAGTCGAAGTTGGAATGACATGAAGAGGTTGTTCTGGAGAGATTCTTCCCGCCTCTAGAGGCTGCTGCAATTAGGAAGGATATATGTGGCATCGAGACGGATGTCCGGTGAGATTTTGCATGAATCTTGGGAGAGATTCAAGAAGTTGTGTTCGAGCCGCCCTCATCACCAAATTAGTGACCAGCTCTTGATTCAATACTTTTATGAGGGCTTCTTTGCCAAATGATAGAAGTATGATCGATGTTGCCTGCGGGAGGAGCCTTAGTAGACAAAACTCCTACCGCCGCAAGAGATCGATAGCAAACATGGCAGCCAATACCCAACGCTTTGGCTCGCGGATCATCACCGCAACCGAGAAGTTAATGAAATTCAAGCATCTCATATGGACCAACAAAGAATGGAACACGACTAGATGAATTGACTTCTTTGGTAAGACGGATAGCAAGGTCAACAACCACCCATGCAGATGACTTGCATCGGTGTGTGGAATTTGCTCTAATTCATCTCATCCTCTTGATTCATGCCCTACACTTCGGAAGATGGTTCCGCTTTTCCAGATCAATGTGTTCTTTGCAACCGTGGTGTTTTTCCCCCGGTAGACCCCAATATCGGCAACAACAAAGAACAATCTAGATATGATCCATTTTCTAGTACTTATAACCCTGGTTGGCGAGACCATCCCAATTTGAGATATGGGAATTCTAGCCAAAGAACAACAAAATTTCCCACCGAAGCAACAACAAATTTCCCCACCCAAAACAACAACAATTTAGATACCAAGTGCAGGTCCAAGCAACAAATACCAACAAATACCCCCGCATTCGGACAACAAGAACAACTTCAAGTTCGGCGGTCTGTCCAATCCACTCCCCGAAATGAGCCGTCATTGGAAGACCGATGAAACAAATGGCCACAAATAACATTCGGTTCAGCAGAACGTCGGTGCCAACATTCGGAATTTACAAACTCAAATCGGGCGGGCGGTGGCAACTACTGTGAGCGAGCTAAAGAGTCAAGGTTTTAGCCAATTGCCTTCACAAACAGTCAACAATCCAAGAGGCAACGTAAGTGCAATTACCTTTTTGAAGTGGCAAAGAAGTTGATGTTCCAACCTTACAAAGAATCGAAATTGACCAAAAACGGCGGAAATGGATAATTCAGGTCAATGTACCCTCAAGAAAATTGCAGAGAATTCAGATGTTACCATTCCATTACCTTTTCCAAATAGGATCACACAATCCAAGAGAACAATGCAAGCAGAAATGGAAAAAGAAGTCATGGAGACATTCAGGAAAGTGGAAATCAATATTCCCCTCCTAGATGCAATCAAGCAAATTCCAAAATATGCTAAATTTCTCAAGGAGTTGTGCACTCATAAGAGAAGGTTGAAAGGGAATGAGAAGATTAGCATGGGTAGAAATGTTTCTGCAATGATTTTGCCAAGCATGCCACAAAAATGCAAAGATCCTGGAACTTTCACAATTTCTTGCACAATTGGCAACTCTAGATTTGAGCATGCAATGCTAGATTTGGGTGCTTCGATCAATGTCATGCCCATGTCAGTGTATAAGTGTTTAAACGTTGGTACTTTGCAACCCACTGGTATCGTGATTCAGTTGGCAAATAGAGCCACTGCTCATCCTGCAGGTGTGTTGGAAGATGTGTTAGTTCGGGTGAATGAGTTGATTTTTCCAGCAGAGTTCTACATTCTGGACATGGAAGATGAGTCTCCAACAAACCATGCTCCATTGATTCTAGGCAGACCATTCCTCAAGACCGCCAAGACCAAGATAGACATGCATGCTGACACCCTTTCTATGGAGTTTGGCGACGATTTTGTACAATTTAACATTTTTGATGCCATGAGACACCCCCTAGAAGAGCATTCTGTTTTCCATGTTGATATGATTGAGATGCTGGTTGATGATGTCTATACTGATTTATATGTTGAATTCCCTGATAATGTTGACTATCTTGGTTCTGTTTCTTGTGATACATGTGCCACTTGTGATGTTGAACCATGTCTTTGCATGTCTTTGAGATTTATTCTTATGAGTAATGATACAAATTGCGATGATGCAACAATTGAGAATGAGAGTCAATACCATCTTGAAATTAATGTTGTTGAGTTAGTTGTTTCGATCACTTGTTACCTTCCATTGTGCAACCTCCATCCTTGGAGTTGAAGACTTTACCAGACCATCTTAAATATGCATATTTGGGAGATGGTGAGACACTTCCGGTGATCATTGCTAAAAACCTACAACCTGATTAAGAAGAAAAATTACTGCAGATTTTGAGGCAGAATAGGCAAGCCATCGGATGGACTCTTGCAGATATTCCTGGTATTAGCCCCTCCACATGCATGCATAAGATTTTATTGAAAGAAGGGATTAAACCAATTAGACATGCCCCCAAAGGAGACTAAATCCCCCGATTCTAGATGTGGTAAAGAAGGAAGTTACAAAGTCGCTTCTAAGTGGCATTATTTATCCCATATCGATAAATCAATGGGTGAGCCCGTGCAAGTGGTTCCCAAGAAATCAGGGGTCACGGTGGTTGCGAATCGAACAATGAGCTTGTGCCCACACGAGTTCAAAACAGTTGGCGAGTTTGCATTGATTATAGGCGCTCAACCAGGCTACCGAGAAAGGATCATTTCCCGCTGCCCTTCATTGATCGGATGTTGGAGCGGTTAGGCGGCAAGTCACATTATTGTTTCTGGATGGATATTCGGGCTATTTTCAGATTCATATAGCCCCGTAAGACCAAGAGAAGACTACTTTCACTTGTCCATTTGGCACATTTGCATACGGGAGGATGTCCTTTGGTCTCGTGCAATGCTCCGGCACCTTTCGGAGGTGTATGGTAAGTATCTTTTCTCGATTCTTTAGAAAATTGCATGGACGTATTCATGGATGATTTTACTTGTCTATGGATCTTCCTTTGATGCATGTTTAGATAGTCTGGCTCAGGTCTTGCATAGATGCATTAAGACTAACCTCGTTCTAAACTTTGAGAAATGTCATTTCATGGTAGAACAAGGTATAGTCTTGGGGCATGTGATATCTCGTGAGGGTATTGAGGTAGATCCTGCAAAAATAGATGTTATTTCATGCCTATCTTACCCCACATGCGTGCGGGAGATTCGTTCTTTCCTTTGTCATGCGGTGGTTTCTATCGGCGGTTCATAAAGGATTTCAAAGAAAATTGCACTTCCGCTATCCAACTTACTGCAAAAAGATGTGGAGTTGCACTTTGACAAGAAGTGCCAGGATGCCTTTAATCAATTGAAGCGAGGCATTGACCAAGACACACCTATCATCCAACCACCGGATTGGACACTTCCATTTGAGATGTGTGATGCCTCTAATTATGCATTGGGAGCTGTTCTTGCACAAAGGGTCGGTAAAGTATCTCATGTCATTTCCTATGCTTCGAGAACTTTAGATCCTGCACAAATCAACTACTCCACAACTGAAAAGGAACTTTTAGCAATTGTTTTTGCTTTAGATAAATTCCGATCATATTTGCTTGGTTCTAGAGTGATTGTGTTTTCGATCATGCAACATTAAAGTTTCTCTGAAGAAGCCCAATGCCAAGCCCCGGTTGATTAGGTGGATGTTGCTCCTCCAGGAGTTTGATATTGAGATCCGTAACAAGAGTGGAGCGGAGAATTTGGTGGCCGATCACTTGAGTCGAATTGAAAGGGAGACAGATGTTTTTCCCATCCATGATGTTTTCCATGATGAGCGACTTTTTCAAGTTGCAAGGCAACATCCCTTGGTTTGCTGATTTGATTAATTTCTTGGTTGCTAAAGCAATACCTGCACATTTCACAAAGGTTAAGATTGATAAATTGAAAAGTGAGTCAAAGTATTATGTGTGGGATGATCCTTACTTATGGAGATTTTGCAGTGACCAAATAATTAGGAGATGTGTGCCTGATGATGAGTTCCATTCCATTCTTAGCTTTTGTCATAAACTTGCATGTGGCGGCCACTTCGGTCCTCAACGGACTGCTAGGAAAGTTTTATACTCTGGATTATATTGGCCCACTCTATTTCATGATGCATATATGTTTTGCAAATCTTGTGATCAATGCCAGAGAACAGGGAATACTTCTCGTAGGAATGAGATGCCCCAGAAACCCTTATTATTCTGTGAGATTTTTGATGCTTGGGGTATTGACTTTATGGGTCCTTTTCCTGTATCATTTGGTTTTGTTTACATTACTCTCACGTGGATTATGTATCTAAATGGGTGGAGGCTAAGGCCACTCGGACTGATAATTCTAAAGTTGTTGTGGATTTTATTAGATCACAGATTTTCTGTAGGTTTGGAGTCCCGAGAGCCATCATTAGTGATCAAGGTTCACATTTTTGCAATCGAAGCATGGAGGCTTTGATGAAGAAGTATGGAGTCCAACACAAGGTTTCTACATCCTACCACCCCCAAACCAATGGGCAAGCCGAGGTCTCCAACAGAGAAATTAAGCAGATACTCTAGAAGACAGTTCAACCTAACAGAAAGGATTGGAGCAAGAGGCTTGAGGATGCTTTATGGGCTTACCGGACTGCTTATAAGACACCAATCGGGATGTCTCTATACCGGATTGTTTTTGGAAAAGCATGCCATCTGCCGGTGGAAATTGAGCATCGAGCATTTTGGGCGGAACTTGGACCTAGATCAAGCAGGTATGGAGAGGAAGCTGCAGCTGCAGCAATTGGAGGAGATCCGCTTGGAGGCTTATGAAAGTTCCAAACTTTATAAGGAGAAGACCAAAGCCTTCCATGATAAGTTGATTCTGAGGAAAACATTTGAGATTGGTCAAAAAGTTCTCTCTCATAACTCCCGCCTCCGACTCATGCCCAGGCAAATTAAGGTCTAGATGGGATGGACCATTTATTGTTACTAATGTTTTTCTTCTCAGTGTGTTCGGATTAAAAGTGAGGTCACCGCCAAAGCTTTCATCGTAAATGGACACCGCCTCAAACAAGATATCATGAACTTCCGAGAATGCGAAGTGGAGGTGAGGAACCTTCTCCATCCGCATTATGAATAAAAAAGAAAGAAAAAAAAAAAAAAAAAAAAAAAAAAAAAAAAAAAATAAAAAGAAAAGAAAAGAAAAGAAAAGAAAAACAGGTTGTGTGCCCGACAATGCGGTAGGTAGTGTCACTCAGAAGCATGTGGAGGTCATTTTTTCTTCAGCGACAACAACTGCGAAAATCTTGCAGTATGGATTTTATTGGCCTACTTCATTAAAGGTCTGTTACACCTTTTGCAAAAGCTACGGAAATTGGTCAAAAAAAGTTCTGCTTTGAGATTATCATCTGCACCTACTCCTTGGAAAATTGAGATCTAGGTGGCGCGGTTCTTTTGTTGTCAGACACGTGTATCCTCTGAGGACGTAGATATTGAGGATCCTAGGAATGGTACTGCGCTTAAGTTAATGGACAAAGACTCAATCATTCCTGGAAAACCAAGTTCTTGAGTTCTTTGTGTTATCGGTTAAGTGGCGGATATGGTACTCCGTGACTCTCGAGTCGGTTTATTTTTCAGTTTCCCAAAATAACTGAACCCTTCTTCTCCTTCAAAATGGATGTCATTCTTTCAAACCTGAGAAAACATTTTCCTTCTCTTCCTCAAAATGCTCTGAGAAAAATCTACAAAGTTCGATGTGAAAGATTGAGACTGTTAATGCACAAAGGTATGCCAGAAGATGTACGCTGGATAATTGAAGCAAAGGTCCGATTAGCGGTGAGTCCTCAATTTCATTTGACTCATATATGCCCTGGTCTTGGAAGAAGTTCATATTCTAAAAGGAGAAGAGCAAAAAGGTTACAAGTCTATCACAAATGTGGACGATGGAATTGTAACATGCAATGTCATTCTTTGGGGATGGTTTCCGCAAATAGATCCTTCATTAAGAATGGATTGAGTAAGGAGTCATTAGATGATATCTTATTGACTCTTGAGACGCGTTCTTATGGATTGATGCGGGGTGAAATTCTTAATTTATGGAATCTATTCAAGGATGAAGAAAAACGCTACGCCTTGGGAATCGACTCTAAAAGACCCTATTTGCCAATTTATAAGAAAATTGGATGGGAAGCTTATCCTCGACTCATAGAAGACGTTTAAGCCGATCGGACGACGTTAAACTAGAGGCGATGTGAGCCATATCCACAAACAATCTGTACATATCATCCTTTTCTTCTTCTTCATGTCATCTTTCAAACAAAAAAAAAAAAAAAAAAAAAAAAACAAAAAAAAACAAAAATTATGTATACGTCTTAGGGTTGGCTTTGGTAACACAAACCGTGAATGGGGAAATGCATGCATCCTGATCCAGCCTTCTTAATTGAAAAACAAAGAAGGTAGATTGTATCCCACATGTGAGGCAAACAAATCGTATTATGGCCACTTGTCCCTTTTTTGGGAGCCCTATGTTGCGCCGGGTCTTGAATGGGTCGAATACTTGGTCAACAATGCTTTGGCACAAGGCCGAAAGAGCAGACTACCTCCATCCCAATCTTAAGTAAGTATACACTCATCTTTCATCAAGTTTTTCTAACAATTTCAAAAAAAAAATGGACGTGATGTCTACTGCACTCATGACGCCGCAAAGATAAAGATACGCCATGGAAACCGTACATACAGGTATGTCATCATTTTTTATTTCTTTTATCTTTGTATCATTTTGTTGTATTTTGATTTTTGTACAGACGATCCTTTGAGCAGGGTCCTTCAGGGGTTTCTAGACTTCTTTACCTTGATGGTTTTCTTGAAGTCAAAAAAAAAAAAAGATTCTGTGTCTCTTAATTTCAACATTTTCTGACAACAACCAACCTACCCTTATAGGTGTAATTATTCCCCTTTCCATTCTTTTTCCTTTTTAAACACTCCATTTTCTCCATTTTCCTTCAAACTCAGAAACACTCAAAGGGAGGAAGAGTATAGAATGGGGCCTTCTATTCGTAACCTCAAAAATGTCTGTGTTTTTTGTGGGTCGAGTTATGGGAAGGGATTAGAGTTTGTAAACGCAGCTAGCACTCTTGGTCGATCACTCGCTGCGAGGAATATTCATCTTGTATATGGGGAGGTTGTCGTGGGTTAATGGGGGCTGTATCACTTGTCTGCTTTTTAGGAGGCGATCAAGTTTTAGGTGTTATTCCTAAACCTTTAGTGAAAATAACATCACCGGAAGGACAGTTGGAGAAGAAATTCAGGTAACATCTATGCATGGACGAATGAAAACAATGGTTGACAATTCGATGCATTTCTTGTCTTACCTGGTGGTTTTGGTACTTTGGAAGAAATTTTTCAAATTGTCTCTTGTCGAACCGAACATTCACCATAGACCCATTGGTTTGTTGAATGTTAATAATTTCTTTGATCTTTTGTTATCTTTTCTTGACAAAGTCAGTGGAACGTAAATTTATCACTCCTTCAAGAAGACAACTTCTTATCTCTGCCTCCACCATTGATGAGCTCATTGATAAATTAGAAGCTTTTGAGTATGTACCGATCCCAGATTAGCTCGGATAGATTGGTCAACAGAAGCAAAAAGGAAGTAACAAGAAACAAAAGCCAGATCTGCGACTTCATCTTTAATGGTTTTGATTTTATTGTGCTTTGTTTCTGTTTAAATTTGTGTCAGCTTTCTCCAACAGGTAATATCTTCTATCCTTTACTCATCTATATTTTAACATTGAGGACAATGTTGTGATCTAGTTAGGGGGGAAGGATAGTTGACCCCAAAAAAAATAAAAAAATAAAAAAAATAAAAAAATAAATTTGTTGTTTTGTTTGAAAAGTATGATATGATTGTCATGTACTTATTAAACCAATTAGTAATGGCAGAGTAAGGAGTAATATTACTCTTGAGACGCATCTTAATTGGTGGCAGAGTAAGGATTTTTTTAGGTAGTAACTAATTAGTACTAAAGTTTTATTGTTTGATTTCTTTTCAGGGTCTGATCAGTCTTGACAAAGTGTATTTCTTTTCTGCTTGGCGTTGATTCACTTCTTATCAGGTTGTGTTGCTCTTTTCTATATCTCTCTTTCACATTGAAGGCAATGTTATATTAAGCGTGGGGGAGAGATTTCAACATGTTCTTTTTGTAAATCAAAAAAAAAAGAAAAAAAAAGGAGGTTCATTGCATGATTGAATAACTTTTCTCCCTTCTTGAACTGATATGCTTGGTGATAGATGATTGAATTGATGAATTGAGTTTGATGGATGCATACCTTGTGAGATTTTGAGCCTAATGGATGGATTCAACATTTATGCCATTTCTTCTTTCTTGTGTGATTTTCACTCATGTTAATGACCACTCTAGAACTTGCTTTGATTCTTTTTGAGGCTACATTTCACTTGCATGCATGAACATGATTGAGGCCCTCTTTCTTAATTAGCTAGTTTAACCAAATAGCCAACCTTGTTTTCAATATGATATCAAGCACTCTTTTGACTTCTTGAAAATTCTCTGATTCCTGCCATCCTTGTATATTTTCCTTTGCTTAACCCCTTTGAGCTTATTTGACCATTCCTTGTTTCTATCTCATTATGTGCCTTAAATGAAAAATTGTGTTCCTACTTTACCTTAGGGAATAAAAGAACATTAGCTTGGTTAATGGATGAGTTTTTGAACAAGTGTGGGGGTGTGTGTACAAAATGGTTGTTGAAAAAGGAAATAGTGCAAAAACAAAAAAAAAATTAAAAAAAATAAAAAAAATAAAAAATAAAAAATAAAATAAAAAATAAAAAAAATAGAAAAAAAAAAAAAGAAAAGGATTGGGAAATGAATATGTAAAGGGATATACATTAGAGTTGAGATGAATTTTTATGCTTGTTATTTGAACTCACTTTCATTTGCTTTTATTCTCTTTGGTATTTATCTTCTCATATCCATTTTATCCTCTTTTGTTACCTTGACCTCACTACAACCTTGAATAAAGTCTTCATGATTTGTGTGTGCATGTGTTTTGAGTAGTGGAGAAGTAGAAGATAAGCAAGCATGGTAGTGCAATTTTCATGGGTTGAATTGAGTGAAATACCTACCTTTTAAACACTTGAGAGATTGAGAGGAATCTTGTGAAGATCCATCATTCTTAATTCATTCTTTTCAACGGAAGTTTCCTTACTTGTTGCTTTGAGATGTGAAGAAATGTTACCTCATTTATGCTTTGATCCCTTGAATTTCTTGTTGCTCTTCTTGCTTCATTGAGTCCTTTAGAGTTTTTAGCTTTTAAGTTTGTGTCATTTGTCTTTGTCTTCTAACTTTAGTTTTATATGTTTTGCCCAGGAGTGCAAAAAGCTAAGTGTGGGGGAATTTGATAATCACATATTTTATTCATTAAGAAACTCTTATGTTTAGTTATTTACACTCTTCATGTACTTAATTGACTGAATTTGATTATGTTTTGTAAGTTTGAACTCGAATCGGACTTAATTGATTTTTTTAGCATTATTCGAGTCTTATACTGTTTCTGTATTTTAGCCATATCTTGAGTTCTAAATGTCTGATAATTATGAATTTTACCTTGTAGGAAAGATAAGAGAGAGCTCTACAACTTTGATGCAGAGCTCAAAGTCAATTTCAGACATCTAATGGAGCTAATTGGGCATGGAAATCAGAATACGGGATTTGTGACTGGAACCCGAACAGTGTGTAGTAACCAGAACATAATTCGAGTTTGGGCATATAAAATGGGCTGAAAATTTGTAATCTGAAAGTTAAGACCCATATGTACAACTTTCATGTCAAGCACAAAACTTGATTTGGGTTCCTTGATGGAGATATTGGGTCTGAAAGTCAAAACAGAGGTGCTGAAATTGGTCCTGAACAGTCTGTAGTAATTGAGTCATATCTTGGGCTGTAGGACGAATTTTTGGGTGTTTCTAGAGCCATTGGAAAGCTTAGACAATTTCCTAGAACTTTCATGAAGACCACTTGGCTCAGAAATGACGAAATCAATGAGTTCAGCAATAAAGAATTTCAGAGACAAGGTAGCTCACCTACTCACCCACCTACTCACCCACCTACTCATCCCATCTACCCATCTACTACTACTCTGAATCCTCTATAAAAGGAAGCATGTGGAGAGCTCTAGGAAAAACACACACTTGGTGTTAGAGATAGCTTTTCATAGTTCTTGTATATTTTTCCTTCATTGTAATGGAGAGCTAAGTCACTTCTAGTCAATTTGGACTCTTGAAGAGATTGTGGTTTGGATTCTTGAGACCTTGGTTTATGTAATGTATTTGATTTATATTTGGATTCTTCTTCTCTTCTTCTTCTTCTGTTTTCTTGATCTTGAATGCATGAATGGTGATTCTGTTTATGTTTATTTTAAGATTAAGTATTGTGATTAAACTTAGAGGTGATTGATCTGAATTAATCACATAACTGAAGATTGAGATTTGTGATGAAACTTAGAACTGATTGATCTAAATTAATCATGTAATTGAAGAGGTTAGGTTACTGATTTGTGCCTAGGTTAATTGAATTCGGTGCTTAAATTGACATATATTTACATGAATGGTGCGATTGCAGATTTGTGTTTATCACTTGTCAATTGAATTCTGGACGATTGTCTAGTATAAATTCTGGATCTGATGCAGAGATCTCGGTTAGATCCAAGTTAATCATTCAAATGTATTTCAGGTGTTTGTTGAAAGGTCTATGATTGAATCCACCCAATCTCGGATAGATTTCTGAATTGACTGTTCTTTTAATTGTTATTTTTCTTCAGATCTTGTCATTGTAATCCTTGAACAATCAAAACCCCCTTTATCTCATACACCATTTGGCTCTCAAATGTTGCCCTGGTAAAAAAGTCAAATGGGAAATAGAGGATGTGTGTGGACTACACCAACTTGAACAAGGAGTGTCCTAAAGATCCATACCCCCTCCCAAATATTAACAAGCTAGTTGATAGCTCTTCTGGCTTCTGGTTACTGTCCATCATGGAAGCTTACTCTGGGTATAATCAGATTCTGATGTACCCCGGAGACTAAGATAAAACAGCCTTCATAACCGAAAGGGCAAGTTACTGCTACAAGTAATGCCTTTCGGGTTAAAAAATGCCAGGACCACCTACCAGAGAATGATGAACAAGGTCTTTGAAGAACATATGGGGAGAATACTAGAGGTTTACATTGACGATATGATAGTTAAGACCCAATTGTCAGGATCACACACCTCAATCCTCGAGGAAGTATTTGTACAGTTAAGAAAGCACAACATAAGACTCAATCCAGAAAAATACGCATTCAGAGTCCAAGCTAGAAAATTCTTGGGGTTCATGCTGACTCACCGCGGCATTGAGGTAAACCCCGACAAATGCAAGGCGGTGCTCGATATGCATAGTCCCCAGAGCGTGAAAGAAGTACAATAGTTAACTTGACAGATTGCAGCTTTCACCATATTTCTAACCAAAGCCACTCACAAATTCCTCCCTTTCTTCAAGCTATTGAAAAAAGAGTCAGGATTCGAGTGGACACAGGAATGTGAAAACGCTTTAACATCTCTGAAGAATATTATGGCATCCTCTCCCATTCTTACAAGGCCAGAGTCAGGTGAAACATTTTACGTATACCTCTTCGTCCACGAGGAGACTGTGAGTTCGGTACTCATCAGAGAAACACCAGAAGACCAGAAATCAGTTTATTTTGTGAGCAAAGTATTGTAAGGTCCCAAACTCCGATATCAAAAGATAGAGAAGGTCGCTTTTGCACTCATCATCATGGCCAAGAGACTAAGGCAATACTTCCAGTGCCATCCCGTGATAGTAAGGACAGATCAACTCATCCGACAGATACTGCATAAATCGGACTTAGCAAGGAGGATGATTGTCTGGTCCATTGAGCTTTTTGAGTTCGGGATAACCTACGAACCCAGAGTAGCAATCAAGGCACAGGCGCTCTCGGATTTCCTGGTCAAACTCACTTCAGACTCCGGTTATACCAAAGAGATATCCTGGACTGTGTTCATTGATGGGTCCTTAAACCCGAAAAGAAGCGGTGTCGGGGTAATCTTGGAAATCTCCGAAGGGGTGACTATTGAGAATTCACTAAGGTTTGAATTTCCCACCTAGAACAATTAGGCAGAATATGAAGCATGCATCACCGGACTGGCAATGGCCAGAGACTTGAGGGCTGCAAAGATTCGACTTTGTAATGACTCTCAGCTCGTGACCTCCCAGTCCGAGGTGAATATCAGGTCAAAGAGTCCTTCCTGTAGAAATACCTAGCGAGAATGCAAGAACTCCTCACAAACTTCCAGCTAGTTAAAGTGGAGCATATACCCCGGAAACAAAACTCTAGGACCGACCTCTTATCCAAGTTTGGCTAGCACTAAGAGTTCGGGCAACAACCGTTCGGTGATCCAAGAAACCCTCTCGCACCCTGCAGTCTTTGACATAGCTGTCTTCCAGGTCGATGAGCAAGAGCGTACCTAGATCACGCCACTATTAGAATACTTATAGTCTGATAGCCTCCCCAAGGATTCAAAGGAAGCTACTAAGTTAAAGAAAGCTATGGTCAGATACACCATCTTCGATGAGCAGTTATACCTGTATGGATTTTTTTCACCCCTCCTCAAATGCCTTGTTCCAAAAGAAGTCAAATATATCCTGGTCAAAGTCCACGAAGGAAGTTATGGACACCATCTAGGAGGTAAGGCTCTAGCATTAAAGGCACTCAGGGCAGGCTACTACTGGCCCACGATGGAGGCAGACTCCCTTGCGCATGTCCAAATATGTGACAAATGCCAACAACATTCTAACCACTACCACACCCCGCTAGAAGAACTGTCCACGACATTCATACCCTGACCATTCTATTAATAGGGCATGGATATCTTAGGACCTTTCCCCCAAGCTCCCAGACAGTTGAAGTTTTTTGTTGTAGCCTTGGACTACTTTACCAAGTGGATAGAAGCAGAGCCTTTGGTCACCATCACCTTGGCTCAGATTCAAAGCTTCAATTGGCGCCACATCATTACCAAATTCGAGGTCATGGAATTAATCGTGACAAATAATGGAGCGCAGTTCAAAGACAAGGGGTTCAAAGAACAACTTGATGGGTTGAAGATAAAACATCACTGCAGTGTTGTAGAAAACCCTCTTACAAATGGGCAAGCTGAGGTAGAAAACCATATTATCGTCAATGGGTTAAAGAGAAGACTGGACGAAGCCAAAAAAAATTAAGCCGAGCAGTTAGATCACGTCCTTTGGGCCTACCGAACCACTTCTCACTCCATAACGGGTGAAACCCCATTCAAGCTAACCTATGGATGTGAAGCAATGATCCTAGTAGAGATAGGGGAACTAAGTTGGCGTCTCCAGAACTTTTCACCTGATAACAACCCCAGACTGATCAGGGAAGACTTGGATCTATTGGAAGAAAGAAGATGTATCGCATACATACGCAATGTTGCGATCAAGCAAAGAACGACAGCCCGGGACAACCTGAAGGTCATTCCTAGAAGGTTCCAGTCAGGCGATCTAGTACTCTGCAGGGCTGACATCGACGGAAGGAATGCCTCCTAAGGGAAATTAGCCCCTAACTGGGAATGTCTCTACCGTATCGTGATCAGTACTGACAAAGGAGCTTATACTTTAGAGACATTAACGGGCAAACCAGTGAAAAATTTTTAGAACGCAGACAAACTTAAAAAGTACTACAGCTAAGTGCCTTTTAAGGCCTAGTCTCCTAGTCTACTTTATATTTTATTTGTCCCAATTATTATATGGACCTTAGTCCTTCAAGATATTTAATGAAACAAGCATCACATAGTTAGTGCATTTTGTTAAACGAAATTTTCAAAGACCCACCACGACGTCCCAAGATGCCATGCTACCAACTGTGAAGTTATCTTGTGCTAGATAGGTCGTGCAGTAGAAAAATCTCAACTTGGGAAAATTCTCGCACCAAACCATAAGCACGAAAGACCCCAACAAGGATCAGTCTCTCAAACCAAAGTCACGCGGCATCCTGAATACCAAAGTAGATGGTAATGGACCCCGGATAAGGTTTCTTACCTTAGGCACGGATCCCAAATGCCAATCCACTTTGGACATCGGATCCCAAGCCAAGATTTCTAAATTTCTTATCACGCGAAGTCTTAAAGGGAACCATAAGTGCTCAACAGTAATGGGCATTGGACCCGGACTGCAGTCTTTCCTCATCAAATTCACAAAGTCAAAACAACACGAAGGGCGTTGGACCACGAAATAAACAAAGGGATGCAACAAAACCAACTTGATTAAAACCCCAAAAAATGGAGTAGCACTATTGTCCATACAAAAACAAAACCCCACACAAGGGGCAAGAATAAAAATTAGAATTACTCCGTGGCAGGATCTGGACCGCGAACCTCGACGGAAGAGCCTTCAACACTTGGACCCTTAGCAGCGAGACGAGGAAGCACGAGACGATGATCTCGGACTACCTTCCCGGAGTCCAGGGAATCCAGAACCAGATCAACCCTGGGATTGAAGAGTTGAACTTGGTTGATGGCATTTTGGAACTGCTACTCCTTGATATTGGTGCAAACAATAATAAGCTACCCGATATTACCTCGCAAGGAAGTAACTTGGGCATCAAGTCGTTTGTTCCATTCCCGAAGACCTTCATTCTCAGCTTTCAGTTCTGCCACACACCTTTTGACCTCCGTCAAGTTGGCCTCATTTTCCTTTGCCGCATCCTTTAGGGCAGCTACTTCACTCTCCAGCTCTCGGGCCTGGGCCTCAACATCGTTTTTTGCCTTTACAGCCTCTTCCTTTGCTCTAAGAGCTTGGTTTTCACCCCACTCTGTTTTCCACCAACTTCTGCTCATGGTCTTCAACCACATGCTCCAAGTACCGAGTCTCCAAGGAAACACAGAGCCCAAAAGTCTCAAACCAAGAGAAGGTATCCTTCTTTTCACTCAGGGCTAGATGAGCTTTAACTTCTTCATCTAGGAGCTGGAAATCGATGAACTCACGGGGATCCAAATCCTCACGGTATAGATTGATTGACCCGGTGCTGATTGGACTGGTGTCTTCTTCAATTGCTACCATCTTACCCCGATCGTTTGACTAACCCTCGCCAACCGCTTTTCTCTTACGCCTCGCAAGCACCGGGGGGAAATCCTCCACGTGGATCGGTTCCCTCTCCGTGATTGGGACCTCAGTCGAACGAGGTGATGAGACTGGCACAATGTTAGCGGTGAAGTCTGACGGCCCCAGTTCACTTCTGGCCTTCAAGGCTTCAAGAATGGCCAACGCATTCCCATCTTGAGACATCTCGGCCAAACTCTCTAAAAAACCAACATAGGCATTTAGATCCATATAACGACAAAGGAAAAGAAAATAAGTATGAACAACAGCCTATACTACCTAGCACAACCCAAAGCTCCACATCATCCACGACATCCAATATATCTTTAGGCCGAATTTTACCGACCTCGCCAACCTACATTTCGAAGAAATTGACACACTCAATCTCCTCATCATTCAGGTGGCTGATCTCCCTCTCGAATGATTAGGGGGATGCTCTATGCCGCCGGATTCCAGTATAGGCTAAATGTTGACTCCCTGTCGCTCCCCAACCAGAAAGGATGAGTGTCGTCGGTCGCCATCAACTTAAAGAATTTTTACTTAAAGTCCTTATAACTTTTCAAGTATGGAAAAAAGATTGTTCTTCTTTGCCGAGATCACACCAACAACCAAGATTGTTAACGAGCACAGGCACTATGAACAGAATACCTCGTGTGGAAATAGAAAAACGCCCCATCGGAGCATTGCAACCCCACCAACCGGCATATTCTCTCGAAAGCCAAGATATTTGTCCAACCATTGGGGTGGATTTGACTGAGGGCAGCATGAAGAGCCCGCAGGACAGCAATATGGAAGTCATTGAAGGGAAGGCAAAGCCCAAACCTCGTGAAGAAGTCCTCATAGAGAAACATGAAGTGTTCTCCCGCTTGACGGGTCGAACACACTCGTTCTCTCCCTAGGGACACGATCAGGAACTCGTAATCCCAGGCTCCTCCCTCGGTAAGTTCCAAATATTCTATTAATTTGTCCAACTCCACCCCAGACTCATAGCGAGAGATCCTATCAAAGGCATCATCCGTGACCTAGGTGTAAGGCAATCCCGGACCTTGGCGAATATGAATCGCCTCCTCCTCGGCCTCTTGATTCTCTGGTTCCCGAGCCTCTGGAACCGGGGCAGGTGCTTCAAGAACGAGCACTCTCCTTCTGGCCATTTGAATTCTTGGAAGACATACAGAGGCATAGGGTCAGAACCAGTCAAGTTCAAAGATCTAAATATGGCAATGGGCGAATAGAAGAAGACTGAATGCACCCATGCACTGGCCTCCGCTCCCACCAAGGTTAAAACCTCGGAAGGACACTTCCATCGCACGCAGTGCGATGGAGGAGGTGCTCTGTAGGGTAACACCATCAGAAGATAGGGAAAACAGTTTTCCCCACCCTTGTTCGCAATAAAGAAAAGGTGCGTAACCATTCATGAAACGAAAATAAACAGAATCAAAGTCAAGAAAAAGGAAATACCTTGAAGAAAATAGAAGTAGAAGGAAGAAATCAAGCTTTAGGAAGTCCAAAAATTTTAGAACCGCTTCGCGCCGTCGCAACGCTCGTCGGAAATCACCTCAGGCCACTAGTTTTGATGAAAATCAGTGAAATGAAACAAAAAGGCTAAAACCCTACTTATAGGGGTTACAGTTAGGGAGCATTTTCATCCGAGCATTCCAGATTTGAAAAGATATTAATCATGCACTATGCACATCCACTCAACCCGAGCATGCCATGTGGCCCACATAGCCATCATGGTAGTCGAGAGGACAGTTATCCAGTAGACTAAGAAACGCGCAACCTCAGGGTCCAAGAGCTCAGAAAACTTGTTCAGACCCCGGAAGCTTGACTACCCTGGTAAAGTTCCCCTAAAGTACAAAGACCCCGGATCCAAGTATTTAAACTTGGCACTTCGTCGGTCTCGACTAAGTACCAAGCTGGGAGTAACTTAACATATCACGTCGTCAAGGTGAGCGTTGGACTCACCCCGGTATAATATAAATACCACAAATAACAGAAGAGAGAAAAATAGAAGACATAAGATTCAAAGCAAAAGAAAAATTTTATTAATTTCTCATTTCATACATCATCTTATATCAAAAAGAGAAGGAAGTGGAAACATCTGAGACATGAAATCTATAAAGAAAAGAAAGACCCAAGAGGAGGGAACTGACATCATTATCAACGGTATCCCGGGCCATGTCACATCCACATTTCCTCCGCGACATGTAGAGTCATTGTCACTATCACGGCTCCCCGAAATCCGCACTAGCCTCTTTAAAAAGTGGATTGGCTTTGAAGAACCTCGGCAACTGGAGTTAGGATTCCAGAACACTAAATCTTCTGCATTGCCTCCACCTGTAAAGGCCAAGATGCACTATCTTCCAATGGACAGAGCATAACTTTCCACGAAGGAGATCGTTCCGCTAGAGCCTTAGTCGGCCTCACAATCACCCTAAGTTGTTTCAAGGCACGGAGCACCTTTAATAGTTCTTCCTTCTTACCCGAGGGCTTGTTCAAGGCGAAGCAACCATTACATCCCCGGGCAATAACAAGGAGAGTGAACACTCTAGCTCCGAAGAGCCTCGTCCAACACGATAGGCGACTCAGACCTCCCCGGCGACGACAAATATCAAACAAGCAACTAAGGTACAGTGGGGAAGCAAATCACCCTCTGTAATTGCGCTGAGAAAGTGAGATATCTAGTAGAAGAACCGTTTACGAAGACATGACAAAGTTTCAGAGATTTGGGGAATAACAAGAAGAAAACCCCTGCAAGAGGCAAAACTCTCCAGAAATGCACATGGAAAGATGGAACTATTTCTCTGGGAGAAGTCACTTCCAAATGGAGACGCAGAAAAGAAAAAGGGAATGCAAAAGTCGAACTCAAACATCCCTTATTTATAAAGAGAATGGAACGTTCTGATTGGTTCCTAGGAAGGAAGAGTCTGTCAAACCATAAAATCTGCATTTAATGCTCTCCCATTCCCATTAGCTACAAGAGTAGCGGACGGTTGGAAATTGCGTGAAACTGACGTTCCCCATTAAAGGCTCCTCAATTCTCGAGGAAATCAAAGCAACGATTTCCAAAGAATCCAAGACCAACAAAGGACATTGTTGCAAGTTAAAAGACCCCGTGAACCACACTCGGGGGCAACAGGAGGAAAACCTCGGAATAAGGAATGGTGATGTAGGCAAGGACCCACCTCGGTCTCCAACCACATCCCGACCTCCGGGGTACCCCGTACTCAACGATGGACCTCGGCCTCAATATGAGACACCACGAAACCTGGCTATAAAGCTAGGGCGTAGTCCGTTGCGAGCCTGATGATCCTATACCTTGACACTTAGGTCTTGTCCAAGCGCTAAGCTGGGGGACACTATTCTAGATCGTGGTTCGGGATCCTATCCGGAATGATCGACCTGACACACAAACTACCAGACTCCACCATTAACACCCCGGCCTAGGCCTTAGGACCTAGGTCCACGGTATCAGACTATAACGATCGCCGAACCTACGCAAATTCTCATAACTGCCGATTATAACCCTAAATGTGGGGACCATAACTACCTGCAATAAGGATTGGCCACTAAGGAGACAAACTTGGCAAGTTAGAGACGGACCTTAATGATCGTGGGACAGCCCTGCCAGGTCAGAGACGGGCCTCAATGATCGTGGGCTGATACATCTGCCAAGGTACGATCCTAATGTACCTTTGTCATATACGGATTGCATGAGAATTCCAGTCACGCTCTATATATACCAGGCCAAGTTAACCTAATAAGGTATCTGCTATTCTATTGCATAAACCCTACTTGTGCACTGTCTGACTTGAGCGTTAGAGTACCTTTACAAGTACCCACCCCCCTGATTCAATACGCTTGGTAACAGCTGCGCAAGGAGAAAACCACCATACACGTGTCTATCTCAAGTACCTTCTGAATCCACTTCAGAACAGGTATCATTGAAAACACATATGAAAGAGTATTGCCATGGCCTTGGAATGGGAAAAACATTCCCTCACTCTAAACTTCTATATACCCAAAAAAAAAAAAGTCAATATTGCCAACGTTATTGCAGTGAGATTTAAAATGCTCCAACCAGAATTAGAATAGCCTTGGAAAACTTCCATCCAGAAAATTGGCAACAAGCTCCCTGCTACCTGAAAGACTAACATATTTATGTTGTTCTCAAGATGGTTGCAGAGTGAATCACCATCACCTTGAAAAATTCTTAGAAAAACCTGATTTACCCAAATTAAATGTACTAGACAAAAAAATTATCAATGCATCATTAATAATTAATTATTATAATTAATTAATAG
Source organism: Ormosia emarginata (assembly GCA_029884605.1). Classification (NCBI taxonomy): domain Eukaryota; kingdom Viridiplantae; phylum Streptophyta; class Magnoliopsida; order Fabales; family Fabaceae; genus Ormosia; species Ormosia emarginata. Next base: position 1,990,755 of record JAQQTP010000056.1, on the reverse strand, counting down.
TTAGTTATCATAATTAATTATGTATCAATAATTTATTAACTTAGTACACTTAATTATGCAAGAATTTCTCATGTCTGACATTATTACTTCTACAGCTGTGACTTGGTTTTTTTTTTTTTGGTAAAAAGTTGTGACTTTGTTTTTTGAGCTTTGATTTATGGCCATGTCATAGCCTGTTGTCAAAGCCCAAATTATGCAGATGGGAAAAGGCTTGCCGTTGTTGCTCCCAGCTGCATCAGTTTGGCACCTCAAGTTGTAATTTATCTCTCAACTCCTAAACTGTGACCAAGTCTTGAACTGTAACTTCTTGTCTCGCTATCATCAGTAGAGCAGCTCCACCAATGTTAAAATCAATTTAACTTTAAACTGTTTTTTTTTTACATGAATTTAAAATTTTAAGTGAAACAAATATTCTTGCCACTGCCAAAATTGTTGTAGAATGACAAACTTGAAATTGAACATGGAAAATCCATTAATATGAAGCAATTCTTCAGGGCAACCAATTTTAGTTAACCCTAAGCTAAAGTAATTAGAGTACACGAAAATTTGAATAATTTATATTTATATATGTTCTGAACTAGATTATAGATTCACGAGTCTGGAACAATTAAACTCGTCAGAATAAAACTCATATAATATTGCACGCTTGTAATTATCTATCTTCAAGGTATAAATCCCTCATAATCTCTTTAAGAGATATGATTATCAATCATATCACAAATAAATAAAAGATCAATGACATAGAATAACAATTTTTCCAAATTCTAATCAACATCATTCAATTTAAATCTCATGATCTGTTATATCTTAAAACGTTCATACATATACTCAGCAAGAGAAAAAAAATATGCATCTATCATCCAATACTTTATACTGTCTCACTTATGTACAAACTGACTTGTTCATCAGAGTACTTTTTACATATACCCATCACTTCGCACCATTACTGTTATTATCGTGTCACGAAATAATTCGCTTTCACTTATATTTTCAGATAACTCTCTGAACCAGTTCAAATCAATATCCAATACAACTTTTTTGTTTTCTAATGTGCCATTATATATATATATATATATATATATATATATATATATATATATATATATATATATATATATATATATATATATATATATATATATATATATCATAGTGTAGCAGCTATAGAACATCAAACAGACCAACGTGTTGATTTCACCTACCTTAGCTTATTTCTTTTCATTATTAATATGTAGGAAAAAGAAAGTTAACCTATAGGAGAATGGAAAAACAAAATAACAGATTTGTTCTATCATTACTGGGAACAAAAGTTTCATTCGTCTATCGGGATGAGTTGCTAACAGGGTGCCAACTATGAAAAAGGGGCAGAAACAAAAACCTGTGTTCAACCCCTTATCACAGCAATGTTACATCACATCAGTGGCCAACTAAACTACTTCTAAAAGAGAACCAGTGTACATATGTACACAAATTAGGACAATTACAACAGACTATCTGATCTCAAAAGGCAGATGAGAATGTGCATTTACGACCTTCGAAGTTCAAATGCTACTCAACAACCAACTAGTTTGCTTCAAAAATCATGCTCAAGACTTCCACCCTTGTTCCACTGGGAAAGAGTAACTATAATCATCAATCAGCAATCACTAACAAGTAATGGCTCAATCCCAACCCAAATAATTACTTATTTACATCTCTTGTTTCCAACATCCACTTTACAGCTCATAAAGCCCAGAAGGGCTTTTGAACCCCAATTGCATGGGTGGTGTGAGGAAGTGATTCCTCGCTAGAATCGTCAAGATCATCATCCTCCTCTCCATATTCCATTAGCTTGACCAACGTATCTGAAATAAATAAAGAAGTTACACGAAAAACCATCTAAAAGTTGGCCAATAAAGAAGGCATTGTAAAGTAAAATTACAGGGTCACAAATAGAAGCAGACAATGAATGCTCCATGCTACAAAGTACAGAGAAACAAAGAATGACGCATCAAAGCAACATTAAAGTTGCTCAAACACGATAATCAACCCAATATAGTAAAAGCAGGTTTAATTCTAACCAGGAACTGCATCAGATTTTGTCTTAGGTAAAATCTTGCTCTTGTCTTGTACTTTAACTTCAGGTGGAACAGGAAATTTAGGTGGAGGAGGTAGTGGGGGCATGGTTCTTGGTGGAGGTGGTGGCATTCCAGATAATGGCAGGATCAGCTTATTAGGAGCTGGCATAGTTGATATATTCCTCACAACCAGATCATCAGATTGTTCATTAGGTTTTAGAGGTTCCAATCCCTGCAATTGAGTTAGAGTGGGAGAAAACAAAAATCCAAACACAACTTCTGAATCAGATATTTTACGAATTGATCCAACACACCAAACTACAAGTCAATTCAGACTCTGAACTGCAAAAGAGAAAAAAATACAGAAAACAAGGTAAAACAATATAAGGTAGGAGAAAGAGTGAATGACTTGTTAGTAGTGGACCATTCTAACATGATCTACTGTCACATACATGATAACAGCCAGAAAAGTACAGAAAGTACACTGCCAATTGTGTAAATAGATAATTAACATAATTAAAATGAAAGGTGCGCGGGAATCTATTGTGGCAACCCATGCTTCCAATAGATAGTGTGATTGACAAGGGGACTGTAAATCTGCAGCTTAAATATTCCCCCGTAAAAAGGTTTGAGCACCAATATCAAATGTTGGTTTGATGTCATATATCAAGATAAATAAGTCTAGCACACAAAACTGAGATCTTTGGTGAGTGACGGGTTTATTGGCAGCACATGAAACAGAGTTCTTTTGGTGAGTGATGGGTTCATTGGCAGACAACAAAACTGAGTATATTTTATGAATCATTTCAAGGGATGTAGGATTAAGTCTACCAAGATTTCATGGAGGTGTAAGATGTTTGCATCTCTGGGCTCGTTAAAGAAAAAATGCAAGAATTTTAAGTTAGATGGTTTCATCTTATCACCTCCTTTAGGATAATGTCAACACCATGGTTTTCTTAAAAATAGATGTTTTAGAGTGTCTGTTCAATGGACAACCAAGAAAATGATAGAGCTTTATCATTTTAATGTACTTCGCTCACATATAATTGTATTCCTTTTCCTATGATACGTTACGATGATATCTCATTCTCTACTCTTATATTTTCTCCTATCTCTAATTGTCTTTTTCTCTATAAGAGATTACATTATTTTGGTGCTGGTAAACCCTTTTCTTCAGGAAAATAGCAGTCCATTATTGCAGGACTAAAGGAGACACGGACACAAGCATGCCACAACATCTTTTGCAGCAATTTTACCATTGAAGAAAAAAATCAGAATGACATCTTGGATTGGTAAGGGCAAATGCTATGAAGCCACAAGCACCCTCCTAATTCCTCCAAAACTGAAAAACCCTGTCAAACATACAAACCAACTGCCCAACAGATAGGTCCAGTGTCAACCTATTAGCTTCATAGAAGGTCAGAGAAAATACCTGGAATATTAAGCATTAACAGTCAGCACAAGATAACATGTATAAATCAGAACAGAGCTAGAGATGAAGAGCATTTGAGAAAAATTATTTCATACTTTTATTTTCTTTGATAAAGAAAGAAAATTATAAAGAGAATAAAAAAGAATTAAGAGTTCAATTTAGGAGAATAAGGTATCCACAGATAGCAGTAAATTAATTAAAAAGAAAACATGAAGATAACAAGGCCCTCTGTTCCCGCTATATATTCACAAGTGCTTTACTTTGTTTCATTTTCTCTTTGTCAAATGGCAAATTCATCTAAAGTTCTAAACATACAAGCTGAAAGTGAATATACAAAATGCATGCAACATGTAAGTATACGAACCACTCCCCATGCTGTGATCAGAAGAGAGGGAGAGGGGGAAAGAAATAGGAAAATAATGAAAGAGTAAGAAATCATTGCTTCTATCCTGGAAAAAAGATGAATTCTTATCTAACCAGTCAATTTGGAGACATTTAGCTTACCCCAAATTTGTTTACATATAGGAATATACTAGGCAGTTGACCTCCCTTTCTGAAGCATTTGAAACTCAATATTATTTCAGTTATTGAATTACAATCTTATAATTTTTCTTCTTTTCATTTTGAAAACCAAAAATCATAAAGCTAACTACGTCATTTATTTTTATTTTAAAAAAAATCATGAATAGTCTAGTCTCAGTTTTCAATAGCACCATGGGTATAGAATCTTAATCAAAAGAAGAATCATTCCTGTAATACATTATCTGAATCATTTAAGGAAAAGCCAGTCTATGACTCCATAAAAATATTCAGAGTTGGTGTCAACTGACATAAGGGGTTTTGAAAGAAAGGACAATTTCTTGGGTGGTGTCCTGTTCGCAATAATATGTTCTTGTTGAAGTGAAAAATTTTCTGCTCATTTAGAATAACAAAAAGATTTTTTTTTTCTTTGCATCATTATGGTGCTCCTCATTTACAGCCCTCAGAGGAACTTTGACAGATTCAACTGGATGGCAGGTCACTCTTCCATCCAATTAATAGATTATCAGAATCCATAGAGCACAGGCAGAATTATATCAAACTTCCCATAAGCCAAGCCTGTTTATTCATTTTCAAGCTTACTAAAAACTACAATTAAATAAAGGGTATTGAATGATATTTCCCTTATACATGCAATGCTGTATTTAAAGATTTTAGCAATGGCAATGCATTGACCTGATTGAGTTTTGTTGTGCCCTTCAAACCAACTGGTAATTCTTGAAACTTCCGCTTCTGAGGTAGTCGTTTCTCCTTTTCAAGATCAGCGCTTGTGGCTGACTTGGATTCTCCATTTGATGCTGATGTTGTGGGAGCAACTGTTGAAGCAACAGGAGGCGACTGTCTCAGGGCAAGGGCAACTTGTTGCAAAGGTGTAGCTTGAGGATATATTCCGCCATATCCAATATAACTAGTGCCACCTGATACTAAAGGAAGAGTATAACCAATCAAGTTTGCTTGAGGCCCAGAGCTTAAATATCCGGCAGATTGTGGTGTAGTCCCTAGAGTGAGGGCAGTCGTGACACCAGGCACTCCAACCAAGGAAGCTGGAGGAACTGGTGTAGAGACCACAGTTGATGACATTGAACTAGTGGTTAGGCCTGTACTTGCCTCTAGCTCAATCCCAGAACTATGAACTCCAGCCAACAACTGCAGTGGGGGTGGAACAGCGCTATAAACTTGTTGGAGTGAAATGGCAGTAGGAATCTTCTTTGACAATGAAGAGGCACTATAAACCTGCTGGGGAGGTGGAACAGCACTATATACCTGCTGTGGAGGTGGAACAGCACTATAAACCTTACATGATGAAACCCTAAGACAGTTAAACCGTAAGTTATTTCCTAAAACTTATACAAATCCGACTTAAAGTAATTTATCACAGTACCAACATTGAAAAATAATCAAATAACACAGTTTAAAGAATTGCAATGGCAGTAGGAAGGGGAGTTTTTCTCTACTACCAATCAGATTTATCAGACCTCTACTTCCCACCCACACACACTGCCCTCTCAAACTCAACCTCAGTTCCATAGAAAATGCAAATTCAATACAAACCAAATCAAGTTCTAAATTTAATATTTTAATCAACCAACAAAGAGTTTCAATTGCCAAATTAAAGTACATGGTCCATATTTAAGAACCTTATCTGCAACATAAAAGTACTCAACTTGTAAACTAAAATAACAAATAGTAATAGCAGGATAATTATAGGTATGTCAATGAGAGAGACAGAGAGAAAGAGAGAAACAGAAAGGGAAAACATACATTCACATGTATCTCATCCTAATGTACCCCAATCTCTGCAAATTACCCTTGATCTTCTTTTAGATTTTTAGTTTCTCGATAAAAGAGCACCTTAAAGCAATTGTTTACAGAGGTGAGGACCTCTCACCAGGCACCAGGGGCGTATGAACCTGAGTGTTTGACATCATTCTGGTCTAACTTAGAATGAGATCAAATATCTTATATTAAGGAGAGGATCCATGTTTTCCAGGATGGGTGGAGAAAAAGTTACTACTTAGCCCCCTTTTCCTGAATGGCACCAAAGCAATATTCCAAAAATTCACTGCAAATGCGCAAGGGATAGTAATAATACCATGAATGAAAAAGGTCTGCTGTCATGTTGACAGTAATATGCCGTACAAGAGAGAATTATCAAATACTAGAAATTTGGATTTTCTACAAAAAGATTTGTTTCTACATGGTAAGAGCTAATATCTAAGAAAGCCACAAAAATTTCCTTACTATTCCACTCCATGGGAGAAACAAAAACATGGCCCATAGATCCTATACCCTATCACAGTATAAAATTAAATACCTGGAAGCACCACATTCTACACTGATTGTATCCAAAAGATTTTCAGCCAAATGCTTAGCATCTTCAAGACTTTTCGCATTATTACTAGACAAAAATAGATGCAGGGGCTGCTGTCCATCTGCAACCAGAGAAGGAATCAAATTGAAAACCATATATATAAAAAAATATGCTATGCTGAAATAACATGCACTTAAAAAGTTCAGATCACACAAATGAAGAAAATACCTTCTCCATTTGAGCATTCATTGTTTCCTGAACCATGTCCTCTCAGTATAACTGTTGCTCCTGTTTCATTCATAATGTGATTTATATACTGGTCCTGCACGTTCAAATCCAAACCACCACCAACACCAAAACAATTTCTCCCAGTTGTATGGAGATGTCAGAGAAAGCTTGAAACATTAGATTATCTTGACTTCATCATACACAAGGTAAACTTCAGAAAATATTAAAGTAAAGAATTCTATCCAGCAAACCAAAAAAAAAAAATAATGATGCAGGGCATCCACGAAGTAATAAAAGTCTAGGCAGACTTACTAATTCTCTTAGATGAGGCTATTAATTAGCATAAGTCCAGAATTAGTTTTATTGATGTGCGAATCACTGAATGTTCAGTATCTACCTTATATTCTGGTAATTCAGTCTCTAATTTGTAGTTATTTGGTAAGCGTCCTTTGTTCTTGTGAAAATGTGTTTATATATATAGAAAAACTTATGCCTCCAGTCTCTTAAAGTATTGTTGCATACGACAAAGGTCATTTTAAAGTCATCAGAAGAACTGTTTGCCATATATCTGAAGATCACTTTTAGCGCTTGACTAATATTCTATGCCATATTCAACCATAAACTGCTACAATTTTCTTCCATTCCCCCCAGTCCATCCTCCCTATTTTTTTGCCTAATCAACTCTTGGAAAATCAGATCTCCTAGTCATACCTAAGTATTTCCACACCATCAAATCAGAAGTTCAGACACAAACACAGGTACTCCTAGTGAAAGGCTAGAATGGTAAATGTACAAAAACAAATACAGCAGATGACTATATGGTCAAATCACATTATCACAAACCATCAAATGAGACCCAAAAAGGCAACGGATTACAGAAGTGAAACTTCTACCAGTCCTCTCATAAAATTTATGGCAGACAACAAGTTCACATATGGTCATAAACAAACCCCACCTCCAAGAGTGACTAGACAAATCAATTAAGTAGGGAAGGACTCACATTTGGTCCACGTATACGAGCAACAATGTTCAATGATGGGTCAGCATCAAAGCCCAAAAACACACATGTGCTCAGCACCTGATTCAGTCAGAAATTTCAGTTGTCAACTCCTCACATTACAACGATATACATAAGCTAGTGATGGATGAATGTGTACTTTCAGTCCATTAGCCAAAGCTGAAGGTGAGGTGGAAGAAATTGACTGTGAATTTTGCCCTTGTCTTAGCATTTCTTCAATCATCGCAGCAGCACGATCAACAGCTAAAATCCGTTCTGCTGTCTCTTTTATCTGCAATACAGTTTGATGTCACCAGAAGCAAACCAAATTATGGAATTCATTCCTGTGTACCAATACCATTACTGTGTCATGAGTGATGATACAAAGAAGTCATGTAGTTCTTTTTACAAGAATAAGAAAAACATTTGAAGTTACAAACAAATTCATCTATCTCTTTCACATGACATTTCATCTATTACTTTGATTAGACTTTATTCTCCTTTTGACTACTCAAAGCTATTCACTTTTCCAATCTTTACATCTGACTGCACTACTTTATAAAGTAATAAATGTTCACTTTCATATCAAATAAAGAATTACACAAAAATATCTAATGAAGTCTGATTATTTAACCCAATCATCATGCTAAATAAAAAACAAGTAGCAGCTGTTACATGAGCTCCTGAGGAGATGTGAAGATACAACGGCTTCTCTCCATCAAGCGGTGCATTAGGCGGCCGATACTTCCCCCTATAGAAAAATTCAGTATACACATTACATGCAGGGGTATAGAAAACACTGAAAGGACTTCACAGATGCCTTAAATGACCTACAAACCTAGTTATAACTATAGCACCAGTGCACCTCTGGATCTGCATGAAGAAGAAAATTGACCATTGAAGATAAAAATTAAGAAAAGCTTGCAGTTAAAAGGATGTGGAATTGATTGTATGTAAGTCACCTCCTCTTGTGTCTGGCGTTTTGTCAACTTGTAACGAACAGAAGACTCCGCATCATTTATGACAATTTCACGTGCAATTATTAATTCATCTTGGATCTTTTGCTACATGAAAATTCATCGCATGATCAAGATAAGGAACTTGAAATATATTAAAAACAAAACACAAAACAAATTCACAATAAAAAAATAATGTAAAAAATTCATAGGAAAAAAAAAAGGCTTCAGTAGCATACTGCAAAATATCTATGTATATAAACAATTATCAATTATACATGTTGCACAGCATCAATCTAAACTAAAGCAATTATTCTATGGAAATTAGAATGAAAAGAAAATATGGAATGACATAGAACACATATTTGTCGAAACACTCACCATCATAGAAAATGAAATAAAAATTAACAAAACCACTGAGACAGGCTACTGTTGACAACCTTAAGCACAAAAATCAACGTCATTGATTCCAACCCATCCCAAAACCCATTCTGCAAACTTTTGAATAATGAGTCTGAGGACAAATGGATCAAGCTAAATTTTAATATTATAATGTGAAAATATACTTGGATCTTAAATGGAACATGTCTAGAAAGATATATTTACAGAGAATGAGAAGCTGAATTGATCAAATCATTGAAGTGTCAAACTGCAAAACCAAATTTGCAGAATTTCTAAAGTTGAGATCAAGATCTTGTCATAGAGCAAGCTCCCAAGAGGACTAAAGACTAGAGAGCATCACTTCAAGTGTGTCTCAATAGAGCTAGCTCAATATTCTACTCATCAATTCCATAAGGTTGACATGCAGTCCCTCCCAGTGAAGCAAAGCAAGCTCCACAGCACACATGCATAGACAAGGGTGTACGAGGTATGGTGAAAAGATGTTGTACTGCACTACAAGGCATTACAAAGCTCTATATAAGTGAGGTTGAACACCCAATAGTGCAAAACCTGAATGGAAGAAATATGGAGGTCATTCTTTGATAAATACTCCTTCCACCATATATTGATATCATACTAAGTTTGGTGCTTGAAAGGGAAAAAAATTGTTTCATTAGTATAAAAACAGAGAGGCTGTGATCTGTACTGTACACTAAACTTTTTTGAGATAAATTTGTGACTTGTGAGATTACTTTTTGAAATAGCTTGTATCTAGCTTAGAAAAAGGTTGAAGAAATACTACTCAGCTTATGTAAAATCTCAGGTTTTCACTTGGAGACTGGACATAGGCTCAATTTTGACAAAACCAATATAAACTAGCATGCTCAAGCTCTTCTTTATATTTTTATTTCAGCTTGCAATTGCATACTTGCATCTTTGCATCATATCTTCATTTTAGTTTTACGTTTATGTAAATTTGCTTCAGTAGGTATCTTAAACTCCTCAGAAAAATCAGATTCCGGGCACTCCTCTTTTCTGCTATGGTTTTTTGTCCTGCAATAACTAAATAATAAGCTTTGCTTATACAACTTGATAGACTTGCTAGACTAATTTGGGTAATCTCTGTTTGCACTTTACTTGGACTTCTACATAGACTTATGAGTAGCCGTATGACTGGAAAATTCCTTTTGGCTATATTAAAGGGGAGATCCTTGTTTCTGCATAATCATAGCTTATTCCTATAAACTTTTCTGCTGCAATATCATTTCTTATTGGGCTAAAGATTTGGTTTTTCGAATTGAAGAAACCTTGGTGAGAACACAACTCATCCCTCTTTATTGTGTTTCTTACAACAACAACTAAAGCCTTTTCCCACTAGGTGAGATCAGCTATAAGGATTAAATGACACCATTGTGTTCAAAAAACTCCTTAACATTCCCATATCATTCAACCACCAAATTTACAACAACTATGCACTCCCCTCCTCCAAAAGAATGAAATGTTGATGCAGCAGTTTGATCAAGAAAGGGCATCTGTAAACATCATAAACATCATAAGGATTAGATATCTCACTTGGTTTAATTTTTGGACTGCAGCAGCAGTGTGTTGCTGAAGTGAAGCTGCCAATGGATTTGTCAAAAGAGCACCAGAGATCGGAGTCACACCCGGAAATCCAATCCCGCCAAGGGGTGCAGCATTGCTCAAAGGAATGACTCCAGGGACTCCCATCCCAACCGGTACCAAGGACTCTGCCGGCTGATCCCACTTTCTCTTCTTTCTAGACAAAAAAAGCCAAAAAGATTAAAGATACTCACTAAAAGACTCAAACATAAAGACACAAAACAAAATATGCATCAAATCCAAAAGAGTAAAATTTCTTTAGCATTTCCATAATTCCATTACTCCAATGTATCCCTAAAATCATAAGCATTAAGCTATTCAAATCATTCCAATTCCACAAAAAGAGAAAAAAGACAATTAATTGATGAAATCAACACCGCACAAAGATCCAACCAATTTCACATAATTTACTAAAACAACAAACCTAGAGAAAAGGTTGAGACCTTGTGCTTTTTTCGTGAAACAAAAAGGAACCCATTTCAATGAATGGATTCTGGAATCAATAGGATTACCTCTGTCTTGTTTGCGATGCATCGTTGGCAACCGAGGCTTTACCGGAAGAAGAAACCCTAACGCTGCTATCCTCTGCCATTGTTTAAGCGATTCTAGGTTTGCTTCGCAAATCGAAATCAAAAGAATTGCTTAATTTATTCTCTTTTTGTTTCTCTTTCTTTGCTTTGCTTTGCTTCTTCTTCGTTTTCGATACAAAATTGATTCACGCGAGCGCCAGTGTTGGAAGGCGTTTTGATGGGGTGAAACAGGGTTTGTGCCTATCTGGCCCTGTTTTTCTTTTGGCCAAGGAAAAGCCGCCACACGTCGTTCGGTTTGCACGACGCGAGATGGAATTAAACGACAGCATGTAGAGACTAAAGGATAGTGTTTACACAACAAAAGATTGTCGTTTGTTTGATAATAGAGATAAGTTATGTGAATTTTTTAAAAAAAAAAAGAGAGAGTATGGTGAGATTTGGTTTTAAATTTCAACTTGTCTTTTAGCATGCGCATTATTAATATTTATAGTTAATTTTTAAAACAATTTATAATGTTTACTGTAAAAAAAACAATTTATAATGTTTTTCATATAAAAAAACAATTTATAATCAATATATAATATATAATATACAATATATATATATAAAATATAAAAAATGAAGATATATATAATATAAAAAGTTATTATGTGTCTTCTAAGTCAACAAGTAAATGTTTTAGTTTGTTGACATGTGACAAGTAGAATAGTTAAATTTTTGTCATTTGATGTAGTATTTTTTTTTCATGTATAAATTGATGTAGCCACTACTAAATGTACAAAAAAAACATATATAATAAATTAATAATAAAATAATAAATCAAAAACCTCCAAAAAAAATAAATTATATTTGAAAATACAATCTTAATAATCTTAATAAATCATGTAGCAAATACACAATCTTAATAACTCGCTATGTGATATTTTATATTGTAATTTAAAAGAAATGTATACATATATTATCGGTCTAAATTAAATTTATTGCCAACACATACAAATATAGAAATTTTTAATCACATATTAATTACATTGACATATATACCTTTGCATATTAATTCATATTCAAAAAAATTGAAAAAATTATCACATATCTTTAGTTGACCACATTATTAATTGTTTTAATTGGGGATTGATCTTAAAATTTCAAAAAATTTGTAAGTATCGATATCATATCTGTTATATATGTCTTTATTCTGCTAAATTAATTAATTATATTTTTAAATTACTATATTTATTCATATATATTTATTCTATATTATTTAAAAAACTTCAATATATACATCATACATGAGTGAAAACTTTTGCATGAAAATATAATAAAATTAATTAAATGTAATTTATTATGACAAGAAAACGAAGAAATTATTAAAGTGTTTTTTTTAAGTTTTTTTGTTCATATATATAATATATAATATTTAAATATTTTATATTTATACTTCATGACATTGACAACTTTAAATGAAAATATATTAGTACTTACATATATAAAATAAAAAGTTTACAAAAAGACATGATAAAATTAATTAAAAAGTTTATATTTATAATAAAGTTTGTTTAATAAGATTGTTTAAATGCAATTGAAAGCTCGTATTATATAACATTGATGTTTCATTGATGTTTTGAGCAAAATTATTTATAGGATTTGAGATGGTTTTGTGAACAAATAATGTAAGAAATTAACCTCAACGATTGCATTGATTGAACATATGTAATGGGCTAGTTATAGCTTTGTGTCATATTAAAATAGATTGAATTTGTAAAAGAGAATAAGATGAATCTAAGAATCCATATGTAAAAAATTAATATTGAAAGAAAAAAATTATAAAATCAAAATTTGAAATTATCTAAAACTATATAAACTAATTATTTTTTGGGAGGCCATATCAAACAATATTTATTGAGAGGAGTTACATAGTCTGATTATCATAGCACGGGAAGAGTTAGTTAAGGAAAATAAAAAAAAAATAGTTTTGAGTGAGTCCAATTATAAACTTCATTCATTATAATTTAATCAAATTCATCTAAACCATTTGGGATATCATATCTCTAGACTAAGTATATTTTTTCTTATTTATTTTAACATTTATATATACAATGATTGAACTCTTAACTCTATGGACTTAAAATCAAAATTTTCTCTCACTTGGGTCTCGCCAAAATAGAAAGAAAGTTGAACCATGTTAGGATCCAAGAAATAATCCATCAAGATACCTCTTTAGAGACCAGTCTTGAGTGGGGTTAGATCCGAGCTTGGGTATAACATCATCCTTGATCGAATAAATTCTAATTAGTGTTATAAAAGCTTAATAATATTAGCATAAGTTATTTATTAAAGCTGGCCAATTTATTGGATAAGTTGAGCGTAATTTTATAATACTGAAAGTGCATAATAACTTATATTTTAAAATTTATGACTAAAATGAAGGAAATAAACATGGGAAGTTTATTTCTAAGATGAAGATATTTGGCATGAGCCATAGTAAATTTTGGAAAATTAAAAGAATTAATCTGATAATTTTAATAATACTGAGAAAATGTTTAAAGATTAAATTAAATAGCTAGGTAGCAACCACTTGGAAATGATAAGTGAAGTATAGGGAATATTTTTAATATAAAAAACAAGTTAAGGTAGGTATATTTACTTTCCTCACAGGTTCAATTTAATTTAAGAATAATAATGTAATTTATCTGATAAGTGGTAGTGTATGAAAAATTATGGAAACTTGAATATAAGTATTAAATTGAGATATGTGATTTTTTAAAACACTCAATTAGAAAACTTGGGTTAGAGAGATTAAAGTGTTCATGAAAGGTATCAAAATTTCAGTAATTACTTGGGTAATTATCTTACTTTTACCTTTTCCTTTCTTTTTTATTCATTTCTGCCTCTCTCCCTCGCGTGCTCATTCTCCATCTTGCTCGTTTGTCGTTCACTCGTCTCTGTCGTTCGTAGCCGGTTCATTCTCGTCGTCGTTCTTTCTGATTTGTTCTGATCATCTCTTTTCTTTTTTGTTTATTTGATTCTCACTTACACACACACACTCTCTCTCTCTCTCTCTCTCTCTCTCTCTCTCTCTCTCTCTCTCTCTCTCTCTCTCTCTCTCTCTCTCTCTCTCTCATATATTTTGGCCGCTGAAATGAAGGGGGAAGACAGAGAAATAGAAAAGGAAAAGAGGAAGGGAGAAAAGACAGGAAAGGAAGAGGATCAAGAGGGCAAAATCGAGGCTTGAAAGGTAGAGGTTGTTCTATTCTTCTTTCACATTTTATTTGATTGAAAATTCTGCATTTTCCCTCCATGGTTGTCACGGATAGGGCTGATTTGGTATAGTTGATTCTTGAATTTTGAGTTGTGGTTCTGATTCCATTGATTTTTTATGATGAATTGACTTTAGTATACATGGAAAGAAGATGCTTGAGTTTGGGATTTTTTTTTATGGCTCACGGCCAGACCTTGGAGAGGTCACGGCTGAGCCAAGTTTTAATTTTCAATTTGTACTTTACATTTTATTGGATGTGGTGTTGCTTGTAGAGGTTGTTCTAGTAGAGTTTATGGCCAATTTTCAGTGGAATGTGGGTTACGGCTATGTGCCCTACCCTTAACCAGAATTATTGATGATTTATACTTGAAAATTATAACTTAAATGGTAGGTAGAATTCATGATAGAAAACTACCAATTTTGGCAAAATTTCATGCAGCATGTATGCTTAAAATATAAAAGTTAAGGCAGAATGCTGCCTAAGGTTGTTTAAAATTGTGTTGGCTCTAGTATGAGAATTTGTGACTTGAAAGGGTTGTATTGGCTTGGATAGTACGCTACCTATTTGTGTGCAAAGTATTGATGTTTTGTGTAAAAAAATGTTGCTAGTATAATGATGAAAAAGGGCACGGCAGTGGCTGCGTTGTAGTAACCAATATTTAGGTTCATAAGTTTAATGTGAACATGTCATTGTCAAAGTGTGCTTGTTAAACGTTTTTGAAATGGTATAGTATTGAATGTTATTGGGATTGATCTTATGAAATAAGAATTTGTATAGAATGACTAGTGAATTTGAGATTATGCTCGTATATCTAGCACATTGCCATGACAAAGAGAATTAACGGCTTATGAACCACCTTGTTGTGGCGAAGAGACTTAGCGGCATAAATTCTGCTTTGTTGTGGTGAGGAGACTTAACAGTATATAAATTTCGTTTTGCCATGGCGAAGAGACTTAACGGCATAAATTCCGCTTTGTCATGGCGAAGAGACTTAACAGCATAAGTGTTTGTGATATTTGAATAATGAAATTGTAATTTATCTCTCATTATGTCTTGAATGAGTATTTGAATTATTGAGTATATATGATATTGTAGCATTTGTATTGGAAAACATTCCCTGGATTTTGAAAATGATTTGACAAAGAATTTGGTTGAATTCTTATAATTTGCTTGATTTGTGCAAGGATTTTTATAATAAATAATAATTGAACATCTATTTCGAGAATAGAGATAACTCAATTTGGCCGTTTGTCACCTCTCTAACTTTTATATATTGAAATTTTAAACAAAGAATAAATTTTTTTCCTGAAATAGATGAATTTACTACGATAACACATTTTTAATAAAACTACTAAGAATTCTCTGAATTCTCACCTTGCTTGTTTGTATATTCTGTAATATTTCCAGGGATAATGAAGGCACTAGCTAGCAAAAATGGAGATCAAGGGTTTGAAGAATAATTTATTTGTGAACTCAAGGAAAGAGTGTAGTGTAAAATTTGTATAATTATTGCTATTGAGCCATATAAAGTAGTACTTGTATTAGGATAAATATATTTGTATAAAGATTATTTTGATGTATGTATACTATTACACTCCTCGAGGCTCATATTTTTACTATATGTTATATCTATTTTATTTAAGAATTTTATTTTGTATTAAAAGTAACATATCTAATTTTAATTACTAATACATGATCTTAGACATGATATTAGTATTAGTGTTAAGGTGTTACATTGGACGACTCATTCAGGGTACTCCCGGACCTTCATGGTCATGAATCCATGTAGAAACCGGGCTTAGGGAGAGTGAACTAGGATACATAGCAATTCCCAAAAGATTTTTTGCCTCGCTGGGGTAAGATTAACGCTGACCAAAATGAAGCAAAAGATCCTTGAGAAAAGCCTACAACACACCTCCACTAACAAATAGGACATGTGGCAAGCCTTAATCAGAAGAAAACACTAACATGATTTTTCTCTAAAACCCCTTAGTACAAATAGCATGAAGGGGGGTGTGCAACACACTCACCCCATGCATGAGAAATGTGAAGAGGTGCGCATCATGGCCACCCCTATGCATGGCAAGCATGAAGGGGTACATGATGCACCCCCTTTCCCTTTAAAAAAGTAGATGAAGTCAACATAAGGGGATGTGTTTACTTTTAGCCTATACCCTTTACTGCACAGAAATATACCCCCATTTTGGTCATGTTACCTTGGGCCTTTGTCCCTGAGAGGACCCATGACCACCCACCCTCCCCTGGCCATTGGGTAACGTGAACAAAAGTGAATGTGTTTTTTAGTTTTATGATTATTAAATTACCTTGTTTATATAATGCTTAAATGAGCTGATTGAATTCAAGATTCCAAGTTTTTAAGCTTTAGCAGAACATGTCTAACTATGAATCTCGGTTGTGGAAGTGATGGGGTTGACTATGAAAGGATTAAAGCTTAAGTCACGGAATAATGTTAATATGAGGACCGAATTTGGAACTAATCCTTTCTTTCAATAATCTGGTTGTGAGAAATGAATTTGGACTATCAAAGATGGAATCAAATACACAAACTTTGAACATTTCATGAACGTATCTCTCATTCCTCTTTTCTATTATACTTGATTCAAATGGACTAAGAACGCGGGAGTTTAAATTTGATGACCGAAAACATAATGCTAATATGAGGACAATCACAAACTTGGGGGAAAAAAAGGGCCTGAGCGTTTTATACTTGTTGGAGCTTGAATAAAGGACTATACTTTGACCTCTTATGGACTCTACTGATTCATGAACACTTGAACTTGTTGGGAAATACCTTCATAATTTTCCTCCTCTGTGAACTCAAAAATAGGCACTATGCGAAAGCGTAAAAATAAGTGTAATAACAACACCAGAAAATTTTTATCATGGAAAACCTTCCCAATGTGAGTAAGAAAAAACCACGGGACCCGTAGGCCACTTAAACCTCCACTATAAAATAATGGGAATACAAAAAATACAAGAATATTGTATCCTCAATTTATGGATAACACTCTCATAAATTAGCTCACTATTTTTCTCTCTTAGAAAACTCTCTCTAAGGCTCTCTCTAATTTTTTTCTCACTCTCTTTCTCTTGTGAGGCTCTCCTTGGTGTGTGTTTTGAATGAAGCAAATGTCTCTATTTATAGAGACCTCTCCAAGCATTAGATTAATGCTTTCATGCTTGCCAGCTTCCATCCACCACATTTGCAACTTTGCCAACTAATTTCTCCCACCGAAAGTGCTTTGCAATTATTAGACAATTGCCTTCATTCTTGACCTTTAGCCATCATTCTTGACTTTTAGCCACCAAATGGAATATGGCTGGATCCCACAATTCTCCCCCTCCAGCCATTGGGGAAAAATCCTTGGATCAGTTCGGGGTTGATGCTAAGCCTGCAACTACTTTACAGACTTCTAACTTTTCTTTAAGTAGAGCTTTTGTCATTATATCTGCCCCATTGTCTTTGGTATGTATTTTCTCAATCTGCAGCAGTTTACTTTCCAACACATCACGAATCCAATGATACCTTACTTCGATGTGTTTCGACCTTGAATGAAAGGTTGAGTTCTTGCTGAGATGGATTGCGCTTTGACTATCACAATAGAGAACATATCTTTCTTGATCCTGGCCTAACTCTTGCAGAAACTTCTTCATCCACAAGATCTCCTTACAACCTTCAGTGATTGCGATGTATTCTGCTTCTGTGGTGCTCAAAGCAATGCACTTTTGTAGTCGTGATTGCCATAAGACAGCTCCCCCAGCAAAAGTAATCAGGTATCCTGATGTAGACTTTCTTGAATCCACATCTCCTGCCATGTCTGCATCTGAATACCCAGTGAGCATTAGATTTCCATTGCCAAAGCACAAGCACCTTTTGGCAGTTCCTTTCAGATACCTTAGTATCCATTTCACAGCATTCCAATGCTCCTTTCCTGGATTCGATAGGAATCTGCTCACAACTCCTACTGCATAAGTAATGTCTGATCTTGTACAGACCATTGCATACATAAGACTACCCACTGCAGAAGAATAGGGCGCCTTGCTCATTTCTTCTTTTTCTTCGTCATTTCCTGGACATTGCGTCTTACTCAGTTTGATATGACTAGGTAATGGAACATGCACAGTTTTGGATTGATGCATGTTGAACCTTTCAAGAACTTTCTTGATATAGTCTTCTTGTGACATCCACAGCATTCTTCTAGAACGATTTCTAATGATCTTCATTCCAAGAATCTTCTTTACTGCATCCAAATCTTTCATGGCAAATGATTTACTCAATGCCTCGCAGTTATCTTTGTCTTATCTTTCTCAACAATCAACATATCATCAACATACAACAACAGTATGATGGATTCACCATTTCCATAATTCTTCACAAACACACAATGGTCTGCGGAGGTCTTCTTGAAATTGTGTTGGGTCATGAAGAGATCAAACTTCTTGTACCATTGCCTTGGAGCTTGCTTCAGACCGTATAGGTTTTTCTTCAAACGACACACTAAGTGTTCCTTGCCTGGTTCTTCGAAACCTTCTAGTTGTTTCATATAAATTTCTTCCTCTAAGTCTCCATGTAAGAATGTTTGTTTTAACATCAAGTCGTTTCTATTTCCAAGTCTAGTTTTGCAAATAGACCAAGGATCGCTCTAATGGACGTCATCTTCACCACTGGTGAGAAGATTTCTTCAAAATCTATGCCTTTCTTCTGGTTGCACCCCTTCACAACAATTCTTGCTTTGTATCTGGGGTTTGGGTTGTTCTCTTCAGTCTTTAGTTTGAACACCCACTTATTTTTCAATGCCCTTCTTCCTTCTGGTAATTTCACCAGGTCATACGTCTGATTCTCTTTCAGGGACTGTATTTCTTCTTGCATGGCTTGCATCCATTTATCTTTATCATTCGTCTCAATGGCTTCTATGAAACTTTGAGGTTCCCCTTCATCAGTGAGAGTGACATAATCATCTGAGAAATACCTTCTTGATGGTTGTCTGACTCTCGTTGATCTTCTCACTTGAGGTTCTTGTTCTACTTGATCAGTTTCAATATGTTCTTCCTGCATTGCCTGACTTTGTTTTGTCTGGTCAGGTTGTTCAGCCTGATCAGGTTGCTCCATCTGATGGGGTTACATTGTCTGATCAGGTTGCTTATTCCTTTGAGGAATCTCTCCCCCTGAATTGTGTACCACAGTGGTCTTTGGCTTCTTAGATTGCTGAATATCCTGGATTGTCTGATATTCATAGAATACCATGTCTCTGCTCCGAACAATCTTCTTGTTTACAGGGTCCCATAATCTGAAGCCGAGTTCATCTCTTGGTGAACCAAGGTATATGCATTCCTTCGTCTTTGCATCAAGCTTTGCTCTTTCATCTTTAGGAATGTGGACAAATGTCCTGCACCCAAAAACTCTCAAATGACCATAAGAAGCTTTATTTCCTGACCATACTTCTTCTGGAATCTTTCCATTTAAAGGTCTTGAAGGAGACAAATTGATCAAATCAACTGCAGTTTTTACTGCTTCACCCCAGAATGCCTTGGGGAGTTTTGCATGAGCTCCTGACTTTCTCTGCAATCGTTCTGTTCATTCTCTCAGCTAGTCCATTCATCTGAGGTGTCTTGGGGGATACTTTCTCATGTCTTATCCCATGAGTCTTGCAATAATCCTCAAATGGACCTCTATATTCTCTGTCATTGTCAGTTCTCAAGCATTTCAACTTTCTTCCAGATGCTCATTCTACAGAAGCATGAAACTCCTTGAAAGTTTGAAGAACTTGATCTTTCGTCTTCAATGAATACACCCACACTTTCCTGGAGTGGTCATCAATGAAGGTAACAAAGTATTGGGCACCGCCAAGGGATCTTTCAGATGTTGAGCAAACATCTAAGTGAACAAGATCCAGAATCTGCTTTCTTCTTCTTGCATCATCTGATCTTTTGAAAGATACTCTGTGTTGTTTGCCTGCTAGACAGTCTTCACGATTCAAGTGGTGCCCTTTATGTTTGGAAGATAGTGTTTTGCTAAGATTTCCAGACCCTTCTCACTCATGTGGCCCAATCGTTTATGCCACAATTCCTTGCTTGCGTCTAGAGCAACATTCATCTCCCCCTTACATATCTTTCCCTGCATAATGTACAGAGAGCCTTCCTTTCTGCCGCGAGCAATAATCATGCTTCCTTGGCTGAGTTTCCATCTGCCGGCACCAAACTGGTTTATCATTCCGGCTTCATCTAACTTTCCTGCTGAGATAAGGTTCAGACGCATCTCTGGAACATGTCTCACCTCCTTCAGTACAAGCTTGGTTCCATTCTCACTTATCAAAGTTACTTCACCAATACCGACGATTTTACTCGTGACATGGTTGCCCATCTTCACCGTACCAAAATCTCCTTTTTGGTATGATGAGAAAAAACCTTCATGAGGTGTGACGTGAAAGGATGCTCCGGAATCAATTATCCATATGCAATCATCAGATGCAATGTTTAGATAATTTTCTTCTCCGACAAGAAATATATTCTCATCATTCGAGGCCACCGCAGTAGTTGTTCCTTCTTCCTTCTTCTTCTTTGGGTCTATCTGGTCAGGATGGACTGTTCCAGCCTGTTGATCTCTCTTCAAGAATCTGCACTCAGACTTTCTATGGCCCGGTTTGCCACAGTAATAACAACTTAGTCTAGTGCGAGATTTGGATCTACCTTGTGATTTTCCACGACCTCCTTTTTCACGATTCTTACTCCTTCCTCTGTTGTCAACAACGTTGGCTTCAAACTGGTTGTTCAAGCCTCTTTCCCTCCATCTTGACTCTTCATTCAAAGAAACCGTGTAGTAATGTAATCCATGCTAAGCTTTCATCCGGAGCGATTGCCGAGAGTGACAACTAGAGTGTCCCAACTCTCAGGTAGAGAACTGAGGAGTAGAAGAGTTTGCAACTCATCATCTATCTTCATTTCTGTCTTCGTCAGTTGATTCACAATACCTTTGAAGGTATTCAAATGTTCGATCATATTATGACCGTCCGAGTATTCCAACTTCACCAGTCGTCTGACAAGGTGGGCTTTGTTCCTGGGCGTTTTCTTTTGAATCAATGATTCAAGTTTGGTCCACAACTCATACGCATTTGTATAAGTTGATACATGCTCGAACAAACTGCGATCAATGTATTTGCGGATCATAGCTACTGCCTTCCGATTCAGGAGCTCCCAATCTTTGTCGTTCTTCCCTTCCGGTTTATCCTTCTGGGTAATTGGCTCATACAAATCCTTGCAGTATAAGTGGTCTTCCATCATCGGCTTCCAATAGGAGTAATTTTCAAATGCCATCACTTGAACATATCTCCATCATGAGTAGAAGCAGCTCCTCCATCTTGAATTACACAAAGCTAATACTATATAGTACCGTATATCTTGAAATAATAACGTAGTATGCAAATAGTGCACCGGGTAAGTTCCCGTGAAAGAGAGGTGGTTCACTAATGGATACACTTAAATACCAAATCTTTCCTAGCCAGAACTTTCTTAGACAACACTTTTACACCGCTACACGTTATTTCCAGTAATGAGAATAATTCTTTTCTGATGTGGAAGATCAGACAATGCTGCAACCACAGAGCATACTAAGAATTTTTTCTTATAAATCCGGCACCTAGTATCCCAGAGCTCTGAAAGCTCTGATACCACTGTTGGGAAATACCTTCATAATTTCTCTCCTCTGTGAACTCAAAAATAGGCACTATGCGGAAGCGTAAAAATAAGTGTAATAACAACACCAGAAAATTTTTAGCGTGGAAAACCTTCCCAATGTGAGTAAGGAAAAACCACGGGACCCGTAGGCTACTTAAACCTCCACTATAAAATAATGGGAATACAAAAAATTCAAGAATATTGTATCCTCAATTTATGGATAACACTCTCATAAATTGGCTTACTATTTTTTTCTCTTAGAAAACTCTCTCTAAGGCTCTCTCTAATTTTTCTCTCACTCTCTTTCTCTTGTGAGGCTCTCCTTGGTGTGTGTTTTGAATGAAGCAAATGTCTCTATTTATAGAGACCTCTCCAAGCATTAGATTAATGCTTTCATGCTTGCCAGCTTCCATCCACCACATTTGCAACTTTGCCAACTAATTTCTTCCACCGAAAGTGCTTTGCAATTATTAGACAATTGCCTTCATTCTTGACCTTTAGCCATCATTCTTGACTTTTAGCCACCAAATGGAATATGGCTGGATCCCACAGAACCATTGATCTTGAACTTGTTCACTTTATTTTAGACTATTTGCATTGATTCTTGAACTTGTTCATTTTAATGATTATGTCTTTTTTTCTTTTTTTGACTCTTGGTATTGATGGACTTTGCAAACTCTATAAACTTGAACCTTTGATCTTAGACTAGTTTATTTGATTATTATTTCAGTTTCTTTGCTAACTCTACAATTCTTGGATTATTGATCTTACACTATTCATCATGTTGTCTATAGATTTTGTGTGTTACTGGAATTGTATTTTATATTAGAAGTCTCTTTGTTGACTGCTAAGAAGGGTAGAGGGGTGATTATGTGACTCCCCTAAAGATTTGTTTATATCTTTATTATCTACACCTATATAATCTAATAGATGTGTGATATGCTGGATTCATGGGCTAGCTCTTCTCAAGTTGACTTGTTGCACATTGAAAGAAGAAAATGAATGCAATTAATTAGTTTTAATAAATTTAAATTCTGCATCTATATTTTTTCTTTTCTTTACTTCTTTAAAGAAATGAAAATTGAGAAGAAAAAGTATTTGAGAAATATCTCTTAGAATCTACGTGCTATGATATAAAGAATATAGTAAAAGAGACTAGAATAGAAGATGCTTGAGGGGACGCTCTTGATCTTACGGTGAGTTCACACAAAGAAGCACATTAGATTGAGAAAAAAGAGAAAGGAGGTTCGAAGACCCTAAATCTCATAAGGGATGAGAGAAAGGGAAATTGCTCAAATTTCCGTTGAGGATTTCTTAACTTTATTTTTATTTAGGAAAAAAATCATGATTTATGATTATAACTTTTATTTATTTATTTTCGAAACCATGAGATTAGAATTTAGAAAAGAATTGGAAAGAAAGAAAGAAGACAAAAAATGTTTCTTGTATTTACGATTGAAATATCATTAATTCAAAATTATTACTGTTTCTTTTATTTTCTATTGAGAATATCTTTCTCACTTTTGTTGCATGATGTTTCAGATAGCTGATAATGCCGCTTATCCACATTATCACTGATGCTCGCTACATGTGGGTATACTTGCCAAACCTCATAATTTATGTTAGAGTCATCATATATGTTGATACTACCATAATGGAACTAGAGGACGAGTAGTAGCTATAGAAGACTTGTAGCACCCAATTGACTTCCACTTTTTTTGTGACGCGCCACTTTTAGAGCTTAGTTTATGCATTTTTTGTATATAATATGCACTTAAGTGACTTAGGCACTGTTAGTTCTTGTCGAAGGGTGTTTACAAGTAATATAATATTATGACTTGATGTAGTTATACTAACAATATGATTAATGTATGAAAGGTGTACGTAACCAGCACTTGATGCCATAAATCTAAGTAATGAAGTGTTTTAAATATTATAATACCCTTCTCAGGGTATCACATTTTCGACTCCCAAACTCATAATCTGTAAAGAAGTTTATAAAAGGTTTGAGTTATAAAATGTGAGTTTTAAAATTTCTTCTTACAGAAATATAAACTTACTGAAATTCATAAGTATTATTGAAAATATAATTAAACTGATTAATATACAATATTGATACCAATTAATATTTAACAATTTAAAGAGAAATATAAAAACTAACAGACTCTCTTTTTAACAGTAGCAAACCCCATCACGGGTCTTACTTAATAACACGGTACAACACTAACGGTAAAACTTCATTTTACTTATTCTTTCTTGTATCCATCTTGATGCATCAGACAAGAATAGTGTCTCGGTCAGGATCATTAGTGCGTTGCATTAGTCTAACTTACGGGAAGAAGAGCTACCAACCACCCATGTAAGCAACCCGCACCCCGATGCCCCCAAGGTCAACAAGTGACTTACACTTCGCATATCGCACCCACTCAAGAGGTGTACGTCTCTCCTAGGCAAATAGCCTCATACAGTCCCTCAGACCTTTCCAATGCAAGTTCAATGCACCAATGCCAATCATAGACAAAATTCATATACAGTGTTCATACACCAATTCATGCATATAAAATGTACCAATGCTAATCACAGGCAAAATTTATCATTTTCTCATACAGTGTTCATCCACTGGTTCAACAGTAATTTTACTATATATTTTAATCACGAAAATCATATTATCGCGTTTTTATAGTCGCGCACCACTTTTGTAGCGTTTTCACAATTTTGTAACATTTCTGTTACGTTTTCAAATCACATATAGATGTTTCAACGTTTTCATCAATTACGTAGAAATATTCCACCATTTTTAAATCACGTAGTGATTTTTCAACAATATCTCAAACTTGTAAAAATATTTAAATGCTTTCCAAATTGCGTAAAAATATTTCAACGTTTTTCAAATCGCGTGGAAATATTTAAACGTTTTTCCAATCGCATAACTTAAAAATCACGTTTTTAAGTTACGTAAATCATTTTTCACCATTTTTCCATTACGAAAAATATTTCTCAACCTTCAAAAATTCCAATTCAACCTTTCTCAAAATAATATGACTACTCACATTATTTTTCACATTTTCTTACTCAAGAAAATCATTTTCACAATATATTTCACAAATTCACAATTCCATTGAATTAAATCAATGTTTCTAACTTTAAAAATTACTAACGCTCTCCAAAACCCAAAGGATGAGTTACACATTAGTAAATTTTAAATCACCATTATATTCTCCATTTTTCTCAAATCAATTCCAAAATCAATTCTCTTCAAAATAAATTGAGGTTCAAACACTTTCAACCTCTTTTTTTTTTTCTTTCATAACCGAAATTTCTATTTTTCAAGTGATAAAGCACTCTGATTCCCTTTCCAAAATCCTTGTACTAAATCAAATTACATTTCCACTTGGAAAACTACTTTGTTTCATAAAACCGAAGCATTTACAAACCTTCAAAACCGTGATACATGGTTATTTAAGCCATCATATATTTTCCTTCTAAGTCAATATGATTTTACACAAACAAAACTATTAAAAATTCCTTAACAAAACCGTGAGACTTATGGTCTTTAAAATCAAATCATTTGTTCATTTTCATATTTCACTTTCTTTGCAAATCCTTAAAATCATCAACTCATTACTCTTTTCATTTAAAACTCATGATTTGTAAAATACTTAAAATATTCTTATTCAAAAATGTCCTTGAGTTCCATTAAATTCCATTCTTGCTTTTACACAAAATAAATCAATAAAAATTCTTCTCAAAACCGTGAACACCACTTCTTGAAAAACAAACCCTTTATTTATTTTCCTTGCTTTTCTAATCATCTAACTTTATCATTCATGAAAATATTAATTTATGAACACCTATTTTGAGGTGTCTTGGCCGAAATTCCTCTTGGTCTTTGGAACCAAAAATCAATTTCCTTTCTATCATCAAATCATGACATACATGTACATATTCAAATATATATCACAAGCATGTCATAATCAAAGCAATAAATCATGCAAATCATATCAAGCATAGGCAAATAATCAAAGCACATAAACACCCATAAATTATTACATGACCATGGATATGAATCCTCACATGCATTCATCATCCATCAAATACACAAACCATCTCTCACTATCATACTTGGTTGGTGAGATGAATCTCCCTCTTACCTCTTGACCTCAAAAGCTCCTTGTTTTGCTTCTTTTTCCAAGTCCTTCACCATCAAGGGCTTCTCAAATACAAAACAAAACACACACATAATTAATATATAAGACTTGAATAAGAAAACCATGGATATGAATCATGGTTAGAACCTTCAAAATCAAAAGAAAAGTGAAGATTAACAAATTTCATCAATAAAGCTTTAATCTTTAGCTTGAAGAACAAGGTTGAAGATGGATGATTTAGAGAAAATCTCCAACATGAAAGTTGCTTAGAATATCATGTAGATTCAAGATCTATGGTTGGATGAAATTAAAAGAGATGGATGGTGATTTTGGGTGAATGGCCGAATGGTTCCTCTTGAAGAACAAGGTTGGAGTTTTTGATTTTTTTGAAAGAAAGGCTTCTTAGACTTGGTTAAGATAAAGAATGAAGTGAAAACACTTAGTTTTCCTTCCTACCAATTTCGTAGAGTTCCATGGAAAAATCTCTAAAAATCATAAACAAATGTTAAAATCAATAACAAGTGTAGAAATAGGTAAACCATGGTTCAAGCATGGCTTAGAAAATTAAAACTTGAAGTTTGAGTGAAGAGATAAGAATTATACCCTTTATGATAGAAACTTGAAGCTTGGATTTGAAGCTCAAGATGAATGATTTTGTGAAAACTCATAACTAGAGATGTTCTTAGAATAAGGTAAGGATTAAAAAAACTAGGTTGGATAAATTTTTGAGTGATGGAGGGTATATTTAGTGATCATGGCCGAACCATGCTTGAAGGAGAAGGAGAGAAAATTTTCTAAGAGCTTTAGGTTTTTGAAAATGATCAATAATGATCAAGAATGAGTAATAATGGTCATGAAACACTTTCCTATGGCCTTAAGCCTCCAAAAATCGTCCCCCCTTCATGCATTCTCTTAAGAGTGCAAATAATCAATAATGATGTATAATTGACCAAGATATCTAATAATGTCTTCAAACTTTTTCCTTAAGTTCCTAAACAACACAAAAACCGTCCCCCCTCCATGCATTATGCATTCATAAAGTTGTCATCTTTTCTAGCCACCATTTAGAGCAATTTAAGCCATTGATTAGATCAATGGTTAGGATTAAGGTAGACTTTTGATTAGAAGACTTAATCTAGGTCATTAGATCTTTCCTCCTTGAAATCCTAGCCATTAGATGCATCTCCAAAATGAAGGGTCAATATTACTCCTTCTTACTTTCAATCCAAGGGTCATAATTAGTCATAGCCATTTTAGAAGACCAAATCTCCACCATTGATTAAATCCAAATCCAATAGTTATAAATGATCCATCTCCACCGTTGATTAAATTCAAATCCAACGGTCACAAATGGTCCTAGCCACTTTATAAGATCATATCTCCACCCTTGATTAATTCTTCATCCAATGGTTATAAATGTTCATAGCCATTTTATTAGACCGATTCTACACCGTTGATTAAATCGACGGTTGATATCAAAGTCTTAAAAAATTAAACTTCCTATTGGTCCGTCATAAAGTCATCATAACCACTAATGTTGACTTCGTAGTATAATTTCTATTTTTATCTGCTAAAACCTCACGAAAGAATATATTTACTGTATTTTTATCGCATGATAATTGAATACAGCACAAAACACAGTACAATAAATTTTCTAAAACTGTTTCCGGATTCAGGTTTATTAAGATTCCCTGTCTCCGTCTCAACAGTACAAATTTTTCTATGCGTAAAAAAATTTTCACTTTGCAGGACCCACCCGAGTCCACATAAGGCCACTTGGGCCCACAAACAGCCCAAAAACAATCAGAAAAATATAAAAATTTATAATCATCCACAAAAATCACAAATTTTAGAAAACATATGAAAATCAAGTCAGATTGTTAAAAATAATTAACAATTAAGAGAAATAAATACATAAAGATTTCTCCCGGCCTGAAAATTATTATTTTCTTGACACGGAATAAATCACTCAAAACGATCAAATATGCTGACGGAATACTCAAAATAATTTTACAGTATACAAAAATCACTAAACAATAGAATTCTATTAACTGTCAAAATTACTATCTAATAGATAGGAAATTTGGGGTGTTACAAATATAACACTTTCTCTACATAAATTATAAAGTTTCAATTTATGCCTTATACTTACAATATTAGGATGAAATAGTTTATATATATATAGTGTATCTGGTGAGATGAGTATTTATTGAAAGAGGTTTGTGAAGTGAATCTTCACCATTGAATATTACATGAATAATTAAGATTAGAACATAAATGTATGTGACTTTTTTAAGTGGTCACATGACATTTAAGTAACTTTTAATCTTGACAATCCATGTATTCCCCTCACAATAAAAACCCCTTTTACTATATATATATAGGGGGTATATCTAGTGAGATGAGTTTTTATTGTGAAAGTTACAACTATTTATATTTTAATCTTGACTATTCATATAAGATTCAACTGTCAAGATTCACTCATTATGTTCTAATCTTGACCATTCAAGTAAGATCCAACAATCAAGATTCACTCATCTCACCTCTTACAATAAACACTCCTCTCACTTGATACAATATATATATATATATATATATATATATATATATATATATATATATATATATATGAGATGAGTTTTTATTGTGAGAGGTGAGAAAAGTAAATCTTGACCATACAATCATACATAAATGGTCAAAATTACAATTTACTTAAAAGTCATATGACCACTTTAAATATATCAACGAAATTGTAAATATATATATAATTTATAACATTTTTATTTTTTTATATATTTTAACTACCAAAAAATTTTGTTCTCTATGTACGTGTTTATTATTAAAAATATCAATTGGACATATAAATATCACATGAATTTTAACCATCAATAATAATAGTATATAAAATTACCATATAATAGCATACAAGAATATTATATTCCCTCTATACGTGTTTATCATGACAAATTAATTAACGACATTTAAAACTTAGCATATTAATTCATTAAAAATAAAAAAAATTATATAAATATCTAAAAAGTTGGACACTGTAGATATTATACATGAATAAAATGTAAACATTGTATAATTATTTGACACTAATAAATTATAAATAATTTTATTAAATAATTATAATAATTCAATTATGTTCCAAAATTATTTATCTCCATATTTTTTTTAATAAAAATGATTTCTTAAATTATTAAGTTGACTAGATAACTAAATTTTTTTTATTAATATATCACATTTTATTATTCTCTTTCCTTATTTAATGTTAATATTTATTATTCTCTCTCATCATTTAATTAGATGATTTAGAACCATTAAATTAAAATAAATTTAATGGTAAAAGATTGAGTGTAAGTCTTAAAGACTTATACTAGGTGTAAGTAAATCACTTCTCATTTATATATATATATATATATATATATATATATATATATATATATATATATATATATATAAGGGATGATCAATTTACATTAATGTAAGTTTTTTTTACACTTATTTTCAGTTGTTAGATTCACTTTCATCTAATGGTTACCTTTAATAAAATAATCTTAACCATTAAATAAAAGCGGAACTAACAGTTAAAAATTAGTGTAAGAGAAAAAAGACTTACACCAGTATAAGTTGATCATCCCTCTCTCTTTCTCTTTCTCTCTCTCTCTCTCTCTCTTGGCATATCTAGTGAGAGGAGTTTTTGTTATGAGAGGGTGAGAGGAGTAAATCTTGACCATACAACCATACATGAATGGTCAATATTAAAAGTTACTAAAGGTCATGTGACCACTTAAAAAAGTCACATGTATTTTTGTTTTAATCTTGACTATTCATGTAAGATCCAATGGTTAACATTTACTCCTCTCATCTCTTACAATAAACACTTCTCTCACTAGAGCAAGATTCATATATATGTATATATATATGTATATATGTATATATATATGTATATATATATATATATATATGTATATATATATATGTAAACTTTGTGTTTACAATTGATAAATTATTAAATTACTTAGAAAATTAGATACCACTTAGAAGTTAAAATAAAGAAAAAAAAACATATAGGTAGGGCATTACACAAAACTCATGGGATAGCCCGTCCAACCCTTTATCTCGGCCCTATCTTTGAATAGCCCACGTAGCAAAATGGTTTTTTGACCCTAACACACAAGGCCCACTAATTAAGTGGATTAAGGCAAGGTTAACCAATGGGTTAACCCACATCACACTTTGTTTATCATCTTTTCTTATGCTCCTAATTTCTTTCAAAATCCCAATCCTTAATCCATATTTTTTTCCTAATTTGTAAATTCTTTATCCTCGTTCTTCATGCACGAACCACTGTCATTCCTCATTTGCATATTAGAAGCTCCTAAGTCACATGTAGTGTTTGAAGCCGTCATTGACCTCCACCATGATTCAAAGCTCCTAAGCTATACGTAATTTGTGAACACCTTATTTTATCTAGTCCATTAAAAATAAATAGAAAAAATAAAAAATAAAAAATTTTGAAGAAAAAAAATTAACTTGGCGTTATACTCAAATTCGGTCTTGAACCTCATTTGGTCTAACTCATTTAATGTTCATGTAACCTTAGCCCAATGCTTTAAAAAATAAAGCTAGTCAATGAAATAGAAAAAGTTTAATCAATCATGATAATTATGAAATAAGTGGAAAAAGAAAATAATTTGAGATTGTTTTGCATGTGAAAAAATTAAAACTATTCAAAAGAAAAATTGCCAAAATTTTAGTGATTTAATTGTGAATCCCCCCACTCAATTAGCTCTACCATTAATGGGAATAGTGTGTGATTTTGAAGAGCTATAAATTTGAAATTATAATGCCCAAAAAGGAGACCCTCTCACATTTTCTTCAAGCTTCAACACCCTGTCTGCACTAGACGTAACCGCCATGAAAACCACCCACAAATCTTGCCATCCTACGACAAACATCTAAACCCATAATTCCCATCAAAAGACCTCCAACGCATAAACAACACATAGCCACCACCAAAAATCAAAGCCTCCCAAGCACAAACAAGACCAATTCTTTTATTTCAATCTATCATTGTCACCATGAATCAATCATCAAACCCTCAAATAGCCACTCCTTCAACCTAACCTCCATGAGCAACTCTAAAATAGAGACTGTGAGCCATAAGAATTCATCACTGAACTCATCTCATAAAAATCCCCAACTAAGGAACTAGTAATAGTGGTTGAATCATGGAACCACTATTGAGTGTTTGCAAGCCGCAAGTGCACATGTCATACAAATTATATAGATGAAGAGTTAAGTGTAAGGTCCAAAACCCTCTTAATGCAAAGGTTTTATCTTTATGTTTTGATGATTAACAAACTATATTGAAAATGTTGATGCTTAGCTCTATCATTTCTAGAGTGCTATAACTTGGTCTTGTGAGTTTCTCTGTTAAGCTTTGATGTGCAATCCTTAAACTCAAATGAGAAAGACTATAACATGGCTGGATGGACACTAAAAAGGATAAAAAAGTGTGAATATCAACGTGAGAAGAGTTTATCAAGACACCAACACTTGTCTCAAGTATGAATAATGGCAATCTACTCATGAAAAGTTTAAGACCTCATAATGACAAGATTAGAAGTCTTAAAGACTCTGCAAGAAGAAGTTTTCTCATGAAGGTGTCAAGTACAAATCATAAATGTTGATGTAATCCACTAGAGAAAGCTTGGAGATAGTTGAAAAGAGTCAAAGAAAACTTGAGAAGAGTGACCAAGACCTCAATGTTCAAAGCCACAAGTTGAGCAAAGCCAATTCAAACCATTTGGTCTTAAGAACTCATAAGAACATATCAAATGAGTGAAAAACATTATAAGAGCATGTTTTTGCCATGAGGAACAAGATTAAACCATCTTTGCATGAGAAAATCAACCAAAGAGGACCCAAGACTTCAAAAGATTCAAAGTTACAAGTGGAGCAAGGTCATCTCAAGCTATGAAGTTTCAATAATTCACAAGACCTAATCAAATTATGAAGAACACTAGAAGAGTGTGTCTTCTCATAGAAAACAACATGGAAAGATCATTTACATATGAGAAATCAAGTCAATAAGAGTAGAGATAGTTAAGAAGAGTTAAAGGTTTGAGCACAATCAAAGTTGAGAAGAGTGAAGCACCTTTCTCTAGTATGCACTTCAGGACAAACATCTTAAAGGACAAAACAACGGTTGGTAAGTGTCCAGAATGCATTAAAAGCTTCAGAACTCCAGCTGCTAGTTTCTAATGCTTGTATGAGGATCCAAACTTGAAATATTAAAGGTTGGAAGAGTTGAACTTGATCTAACAGTTCCATTCACGGATTACACCCTTCTCAACTCTACTTCTTATTGCCTACTAGTGCTATCTTAGCAAATATCTTGTTGTAGGTGTTTTTATTGCTCTGTAAACTGTGTATATGCACTTTTTAAGTGATTATCAAGAGCAACCCACTTTCTCTTGTACCTAAACTATATGTATCCACTCTCTGAGTGATTTTCAAGAGCAGCCCACATTTCTTTGTACTCTAACTTGAACCTTGAGAGACAAGTGTTGATGACCTAGAGAATTGTTTTAGCCAATATGAGATAGTGTTTGTAAACAGAATTGACTGGGTTGCAAATAATACTTGTGTTTAGTTGGGAGCAACTGTGTTAAAAAAACTACTCATGTATTATAGCCAAGAGCGGTTAGGGTTCAAATAATACTCATATCTTGTGGAAAATCTCTACCTAGTGATAGGGACTAGATATAGCTCACATGGCTTATGGTGAACCAGTACAAATCTTTGATGTTAAGCTATCTCTTCCTTTTTCTTACTAAATACTAACCAATTACTCCTTAATGTTTATCCAAGCAACAAAATAATGAAGAAACTAATTAACAAAGAAAACAAAACAAATAAACAAACAAATACTAAATAAAAGATCGAGAAGCAATGAATTTAAAGCTTAGGGTCCATTATCCCTTACTACTTCATTTGAACCTATGCATGCATTCCTTCCTTACAAATTATCAGTGAGTTGGTTTTGCTAGTCAAGGAACTTAATTATTTATAAATCTATGTCTAGGTCATATAAACATGCTTCATGATAACAATGTATTTCATGCATTTTATAATCCTCTAACTAGGCTTATTAAGGTTCAATTTGGCTTAATTAAGTTGATTTTATCACATTTTATGAAATTAAGCTTAATTGGATCATTGAAGAAATTATTGCTTGAATTATCATTAATTTGGGTGATTGCATTCTTAAGTAAAGTGGCCACAACTTGAGTTGTAATTATCTGATTAATGTGATTCTGGTCATGTTAGAAAGTTAAGATAATTCTCTAATAACTATTCACTTGATAGCAAGAGTCACATTAATAAGATATATTTCATTCAGTATAACCTTCTCACTTGGCTTTTTCAAGAATCGGCTATAATTTGAGTTACAAATATCCGATGGATGTGATTTTGGTCTTGTTTTTAAGCTAAGATAAATTTTTACAACTTTCATGAAGGCCTCAAGACCAGAAACACATGTTTGGATAACTCAAATTGGAGTTGAAGTAAAATCTAGCGTTTTGAACCTGACAGCTTGACCTTTATGCACTCCTTAGGTTATATCTCAGGCTATAAGAGTTCAATAATTCTAAAATTTTGACAGTGGAAGGTTAAGACCAATATCTACAACTTTCATGAGAACATAAAAGCTAATTCGGATTCCTTGAAGGTGATATTGGACTTGGAAGTCAGAACAGAGGTACTGGATTCAAGCCTGACCCATGAGCAGTAATTGGGCCATATCTTGGGCTGTGGTTATTGGATTTGGCTAAACTTGGTGTCTCTGGGAAGCTGAGACAATTTCTAGAACTTTCATGAAGACCACTTGGCTCAATTCTGACGCATGCCATGAGCTAAGAGCAGAGACATTTCGGAGACAAGAAAGTCCATAATTTCAGCTCATTCATCATTTATTTTGATTTTACTTCTTATCATCAAATAACTCAATTGTCTTCTTACACTCCTTGAACTCTATAAAAGGAGGCAAAGGCTGAACATTTGAGGGTGTTAGTTAGCTTAGAGTTTAGTTTATGCTATTGTGTTATTAGTTTTCCTTTGTGTAGTTTTCTATTGTTCTTAATTAAAGTTATGTTCATCATCTTCTTCTTCTCTCTTTCTTTCTTCTAGTCTATGAGTAACTAAATCTTCATCTTGCTTGGGTGAAAAGGTGAAGCTCTTGGTAATAAGTTAAGGTTAGATTAATTTCTTTCTTGTGCTTTAAATGATATATTTTTATGTGATCTTTATATGAGTTGTATGTTGTTTCCAATTAATTTAGAAACTCTTCTTGTATAATGAATATCTTGATCCATTGTAGACAATAGGATTAGCACAGTTGATGCTTTTG
Organism: Ormosia emarginata; assembly: GCA_029884605.1. Taxonomy (NCBI): domain Eukaryota; kingdom Viridiplantae; phylum Streptophyta; class Magnoliopsida; order Fabales; family Fabaceae; genus Ormosia; species Ormosia emarginata. Next base: position 1,956,184 of record JAQQTP010000056.1, on the reverse strand, counting down.
ATGATTTACAACTATTAGTAGATAATTATTGGAACCATAATATGATTACATGATTGAACTTTGAATGTTAAATCTTCCGATTGGAATCTTCATTATGCATGATTTCAATTGAGTTATAAAACGAAATAATCTTGTTTTTAATTTATTACCAATAGTAGATCTCCTAACCCAAGCAAATCTTTTTCATCTATGAATAACTTATATCATTTTTAGTATTGTGACAAATCTTCTTCATACCTCAAATAATTTTCTCTTCATCAATTCCCTGTGGATCGACCTTGGACTCTCGAGAATTTACTACTTGAAACAACCTGCACTTGGGTTTGAAACTGTATAATTATTTCCCATCACTTCACTTGACCAAAACACTATATTTCTATGTAAGGCTAGCAATTAGCTGAGCTGGCTCATAAGCTACTCAAGACTCAGGTCACTAACAACTCAATAAGCTTAGCTCATGAGCTCACGAGCTAAGCATGACCTTGAAATTTTAGCTCATTTAATAAATAAGCCAAGTTTGAGCTTTCATAGATTAAACTCATTCACTAGTGAGCTAACATGACACACACACACACATGCACACTTAAAAGTTCATTCCCTATATCTCACATTTATGGTCTAAATTTACATACAAAGACATTTTTATTAGTTAATATTTACATTATTTATAGTTGTTGCCTTGTTGGCCAAGTGTTCCACTAACAGACAATGGTCTTGAAACTCGAATGTGTTATGACTTACCAATCTACCACCGTATGCACCCTTACAACCATTAAGTTGAATAGTTGGAGGTTTTCTTCTTTGTTTTATGAGTTGTCTCATTGAGCTCGAGCTGCTCATGAGGTCAAAGTGAGCTGAGTTTAAGCCACCAAAATGAGTTCATTTTCTTATCAAGCTGTACTTGAGCTAAGTAAATTTTCATTGAGCTGAGTGGCTCAGCTTAAGCTCATTGCTAGCCTTGTTTCTATGTGAATTTACTCAAGATCTACTCATTAAGACAAAATGTCAAATACTGACTATGCATGACTAAGATGTATTTCTATCCTAATAGTGAATCACTTCACCCATATAATTAGATGAAGATGAATATGCATTATCCAAATCCATAGTCAAACACCCAATTCCATATATCTAGTTTCTTAGTGTTTCCACATCAAAACTTGGTGGCCAATTGAAAGTAAGCATTAAGAGTAAAGATGGATAATCAAAACCATTTCATTAGAAAAAAGCAAGAAATACAATTAATCCAAATTACATGGAAGTTCAAATAGAAACCAAAAAAAGGTTTAGAACCTCATTATAATTAGAATCACACAATTAGAAAAATAAACAAAATCATCAAGAAGAACATAAGAGAAATAGAAAGAGTGAATGAGATTGATGATTGTTGAGTTTTGACCATCGATCATATTCCTTGATCTTCTTGAATACCTTGCTTTCTTTTCTAGAAACCCTCTCCCAAAACTCAGAGCCCCTTTCTCTAAAACTAAGTTAATAGAGATATGAAAAATCCTTAAAAAATATAACTAAAAAGGCACATTTTATAGGCTGGTTCATGAACGTAACGTCATGGCCTCTGGTTATTTGACACCGCGACTTGGGCATGAGGCCGCAACGCCATGGGTCGGGCATATCTAGTACATGCATGATGATTGTCATTCGTTCCACCAATTTTACCTTACCAATTAAGTGTAGTGTAGTATATTTTTAGTTTAGTGGCGAGCGAAGGTCATTCGCGCAGAGGATGAGGTCTAAAAGCACTAATTACCAAGTCAGTTATTAGGAGGGTTTTAGTTATGAAGTAAATTTAAGAATAGAAAATAAAGAACAAAGTAAACAAATAAATAATGAATTAAATAACGAGAACAAACAATAATGATTAAGTTGGTTAAGGAATTATTCAACACCACTATGTCGTCAACAAGATAAGACACAAAACTTATGATTATTTGGTTTTAATGTCCTTTTCCAAACATTAATTGAGGCTAATAACCATAGATAATTGAGGTTTTAGCCCGTACTATATCCCCATATTTCCTTAGTTCGTCGTTAGGCATGAGTTCTAGTCATTACCTAATCTTTTCTAATCACAAACACTAAATTTATCCAGACTCATTCATGGTTGGTTGCATTCAGAAGAGAAAGATATTTGGTTATTCTAAGCAATATCCATTAGGAAAATGAAAATTTAAACTTATGTTATTTTCACACTAAGAATAATGAGTGCCTCCCACTATCTTTGATTTATTACCAGGATTAGGAAAAACTAGGTTCAACTGATTAGTGAATTCCTAAACTATCAATGAAAACAAGTAGAGATCTATTTAGTTGGCCACAAAAAATGAATCAAAACATGAATTATAAACATTATGCATAGTAGAACACAACAATCGCAATTAACACTTGGAAAATAACACATACATTAATAAAACATAGTCAAGTCTAGGGCTTTGCATTCATCCTTAACCACAAAAGGTTTAGACAAGCATAGTTGGGAAAAACATAAATACAAAGATTAAGAACATTATAAGAAATTCAAGAGAAGAAAATAGCAAAAAGATTAGAATCATTTTCTTCTTGAATCTTTTCACTTAGCCTTTGATCTTTGATACTTTGGGCTATCTTGCTCCTTGGATATGACAATGGAAAACATCAAGACGACTACTCTTCTATCCCCTTCACATCCCTCTTGCCTCTTCTCACCCTCATTTGTTGGGTGACTTAATAGCGCTTAAATAAGTATTGGTTATATCATATTTTAGGAAGGTGAAACCTTAGAAATTAGTCCATGATGATATTGACCCGAACCTAACTTAAAATCACGTCCAAAACCTCACACATAGATTACACGATCATGTGCCAAGCCATGGTCTTACACAACCCGTAATAGTATTGGTATCGACAACTTGTTAGTTTCGTCGTCCAAATGCAAGAATTAGAAAATATGTTAAATATGAAAGTTGTAGCTCTCTGTCTTAGCTTTCCAACACTACTAAAAACACCTTGATTGTATATTTGTAGCTCAAGATATTCCCAATATACTACATAAAGGTCAAATAGTAAAGTTATCGAGTTTAGATTTGTTTGTGCTTCTTGTTTCCACTTATTAGCTTCTGTTTAAAACCAAATAAAATCAATGAGATACTATAACATCCCTTTTCCATTTTTCTTTGATGTGGAAATGAATTTTCATTAACTGATAGAAGAAATAAGTACATCCAACATAACAAGGTTACTTATAGATAAATGACCTTCCTTTAATCAAACTTTATTACTTTCCTGCCAGGCCAATTTAGCCAAAGCATGAACCACCGTATTGCCTTCTCTGTATACATTGGAGAAGGAACATCTAGTTAAAGCTTTGACCCAATTTAAATAATCATTCACTATTAGATCCAAATATAAATTATGAGTCGAAAGAGAACTTGTTGCTTTGATAATCTCTAAGCAATTTGTTTCTGCAACCACATCCCAAAGACATAAAATCACATGCCAACTCCAAACCAAGCTTAACACCAAGAGCTTCAGCCATCAATACATCAAAAAATTAGTTTATATTCCAGGTTGCAGAAGCAATTAGATTGCCATAAGCGTCTGTAATGACCACACCCACACTCCACCAACTCTGGCCAAGATCTGCAACATCAGAATTGATTTTATATGTCCCTACATTTGGAGGAGAGCACGATCTAAATGGCACATTTGCTCCCTGATTCGAAACACATGTGTTAAACAAGCATTTTTAAAAGACTGGAATGTTGTTATTCCTTTGGCAATAACAACCTCTTGAGAGGCTTCAATAGCATCAAATAAATGCTTATTTCTCCACAACCATATTCTAAAAGCAAGAGACACTAAAAGTCCACCATCATTAGGCTTTAGCAAAATAATCAAATTATAAAACTAAATAACAATTGAAGTACTAAATGCATTAAGCACGTTAATATGCAGGGGTGAAGCTAACTAAAATTTTCTACACCAAATACAATCATGAAGAGCATAAGCTAATGACTCCTCTGAAACTTTGTATCTTGGACATAAATGATCAATTTGGACCCTTAGACTCCAATCTAGTCTTCATAAGAAGTGAGTAGGTATAGATTTTTCAAACATCCCCTTCCAAATTGCTTATATAGCTAATTATAATAATAAATAATTGATTATTTGAATTGTTGCATATGGTAATGTTCTACGTGCATGTTAATAATAGCTTAGCGTGTAAGTTACGTATAGATTTTTAGCTTAAATAAATATAGAAAATTTATATAAGTGAAAATAATGGCTGAAAATTTATAATTTGGCTATAAATAAATAAATTAAATGATGATGAATTATGGAAGCTCAAATAATTAAATTTAGTAATTTTAGAAATTTTATTAACTTAAAAGTAGCGTATAAATTATAATAAATAGAATAAAATTATGAAAATAATTTTATAAATTGAGGAAATTATTTAGATGATGATGAAAATTTTATAATTCCTTTATGACTTAATAAAATGAATAGGAATAAATTAGATTAATTATCTAGGTTTATAAATTTATTTAGAATAAAATAATTAAAGTCATTATTACCTCTTGACCACTTAGATTTCATGCAAGAGGAGAGAGAGTATTAGATTAGGCCCTTATAGGATAGAAGTCAAGACTTGAAATAAGTAGATGTAAGCTTGACATGACTCGAACTAATAGGATTGCATGCATGAAGGTTACTTGGACAACAAGTTAATAATACACTGGTAAGAATTAAGACCTAATTGATATTAAGTTGCCTAAACTAAGATCTTAAATGAACCCTATGAATTTCTAAGACATGAATTAATGTTAGAAACATAGGATTGAAGACCAAAACTTTCCTATGACATTAACACACACAAAACACTTCTTTTTCTTCTTCTTTTCTCTCTTGGCGACGTAGGGCAACAAGGAAGACCAAGATTTGAGCTCATGCATAAGCCTCTAATTGTGCTCAAATCACTAATCTCAATTTGAAGAAAGTGTTCCCTATCCTCTCCTTTTACTATTGCGCTGATTGGGTTTTCCACTATAGCAACTCCACCACCTCTTCTTCTATCAACCCGTGACCATGACCTAACGGTGGTTGGCCATGACCTACGCCTAGGGTATTAAACTTAATTTAGTTAGCTAGAATGCTTAATTTACTTGGGTGGATAAATTAATCTAGTTTAATTTTGAACATTGAAACTAAATTAAGTACTTTTTGTTACATTGAGAAAGCTAGAATATAGTTAGTTTGCTAATGGCAATGTAATTTTCTAATATAAACTTGTGATCATTACTTGATGCTTGGTCGTGGGCTATATGCTCTTTGATTAAGTGATTATGATGTCTTAGTTTACTTTTGATGAACGATTCAATAATTGAGAAAATACAAGTGACATGTATAAATATCTAGTTGAAAGGAGCTTGACATGTGTTGTTTACATTCTTGAAAATGGACTTAGAATTCATTATTGGAATAATTGTGTGTAATTTGATGTGTTTGGACGAGGGCTATACTTGGGGAATTTGTAATGATTTTGTCATAAATACATTGCTTTTAATGAGCATGGCATTGAAACTACAAAGATCATTACGATTGGAAGATGCATTGGAATTGATATGCTCCTCTAAATATGTGAAAGTTAAGTCATAAATTGAATTGATATGGAAATGTGCATCCTTAATAGCTCAAACTTTAAAAGATGTGGACATGATCTTCGTACCTGAGGGTGATCCTTATGTTTTGTTCCCTTATAAAAGTAACTTATAGGTGAGATCAACGTTACTAGGAATAGTGCTATGTGACGAAGTACTGTCGCGTATAGGGTTAGCTTAGGCCTGATAAGCAGATTATCGCCAAGTGTAGGTTTAGCATGATTATTGTGACCAAGATCGTGGCGGGAGCGGCAAAAAGTAAAATTTTGAGGAAAAAGGGAAATTGAGTCACCACCAACTTTATTTAAATTAAGAAAAGTTTGAAAATCTTTTAAAATAAATTGTTCTTCAAAACCAAGTTGAGTTCAGGAGTCGATTGTGTACAAGGAAAGATGGAAAGTAAAATCCACAGTACCTCTGATACACTCGTCCTTAAACGATTACCCTTAGTTGATTATGCAAATTATTTATAACTTTAAAAGATTCGTTTCACCCCTTTTTAAAAGATAAGTTAATATGTTGTAATTGTCCAAAAAAGAAAGAACACAAATCAATTATGAAAATTTAATTTTTCGCTTGACTTTCAGCCTACGTATTCTCCAAGTGCAATGAAAAGTTCAAAGTCAATATAGTTCTCTAGAAAATAATTGTGGGTTGATAGATTTTAAATATTTTGAAAAGATTTTTGAAAAGAAGCTTTATTTTGAAAAAAAATAGAATTCACTCTTGTACATGATTCAAGATACTATCAAGCATTACAATAAACCTTTATAGTATCAATCAACATTGAAGAAAGCATAACGCTATACAATCAATGTTGATGACTGTTGCGTGGAATAGAAAAGACTTTTTTTAAAAAAAAAACTTTATTTAACAAAGAAACATATATCAAGACAACAATAATATTCCAAAATTAACACAAGTCATGTCATTGAGCAGAGTAAAAATAATTAAACAAGAAGTGAACTAATTCTAAATAACCTAAAAGAGAACTCAAAATATTTCTATTATTTTTTATATTTTCTCTTTTTTTGTATTTCTATTATTTTTTATATTTTCTCACCATTTAATTTTTTATTATTTTTTTAATTTTCATCATTTTAAACTTTTTTTATGGAATTTTACTCATTACCTAATCCTATATATTATATTCCTAATTTTTTTAATTTCAATTTTTTTAGATTTTTTGGTGAGTTTTATCCTTTTTTTTTTTTGGGTTTTCTATTACTTGCTTACTTTTATTTTATCTACTTATATCATTATCCTAAATTTTTTTTTGCTACTTCTAATAAAAGAAACACACTCTCCTTATTTGATTCTTCTGTTTTTAGTACAATATTATTTTATGTAAGAGAGACTAGCCTACTAATAAAAGACAACACTGTAATTCACAAATAAAACTTAGTCAACTAATAAAACACACTAAACCTAAATCCTAGCTAATACTTAATGACCCAAGCCCAAACAAATAAGAGTAAATTATTGAAATAGAATCTGAGCCAAACTCTCTCACTCAAACCCCTCAAACTAACCTTATTTCCAACCAAACAAATAGATAAAATAAAATAAAAACACAAGTTTTAGAATTTTTTTAAAAGAAAAAGAAAAATAAAAAATAAAAGACTAGGAAACAAACAGAGGGGACGCACAAATGGAGGAGTGACGGCACAGTAGCTTTGCAAGGGGGACTCGATGGCGAGATACGATGCTTGTAGGCTGGGGATGGAGGTGCGGCTCTGACGGTGGCTGGCGAACGGTGGGTCATCGTGGTTCGAAGTTTTGGGGTTGGGTGGTTGTAGGCACTGATGACGAGGTCGTGGGTGGAAAGCTGCGCAGTTGGTACTCGGTGAAGGTCTGGGATTGACTTGGGTGGTTTGGGTTGAGGTTGCTGGTCCAATTTAGAAGTCCAGAAAAGTGGCTGTTTGGTGGCCACTATTGGGCTTGAGTAGCGGTGGCAGGGGCGGGGTGGTTAAGGTCGCAAGTGGTTGGCTACGAGGATGGTCCTATCTTGGTTTGGGGTCCTTGGTCGTCGACGATAGAGGCACAGAGGCTACCAGTCGTGTTCTGGTGATTTTGGGATAGATTCACGGAGTGAGACTTGGGTGATGGCGATGTAAACAATGGCGTGTCTTCGTGGAGGAAGGCAATGTAAGGATGGTGACTCTGGTTTGCAGTAGCATGTGGCAATCTAGTAGAGTTGGCGACAATGTGAGGTGGTTGAGAGTTTGTAGGAGGGAAGCTTTGTGGTTGTTGTAGGGCTGAGATGGTGGTGGGTCTGGTTCGTGATTCATGATGGTTTGGATGGTAGATGTTAGATTAAATATCTCATATGATGAGTTTGTGACTTATCTTATTAGTTTAATAAGTAATTAAATTAACTTAATGGGCTAAACTCTTATTGGGTAAAAGGAAAATGATAGTTTTACAATTATAGTAATTGTCAACTTAATAGAAGTTAGCAGTATTTAAGGAATAGTTTTTGTGTAAAACTCTACGTTTGTTCTTGATCGCCAAGGTTTTTTCTTTTCACATCATCACTAATGTAGAAGAAGCATAAATAAAAGACAAATGAATAGAAAGTGAGTTTTATGATCTGTTTAATGCTCTTGGAATACAGTCTGTCAATCATTTATGGATAAAGATTAGTGTTTTTTTACACTCTTGTTTGTGGAAATCATGAATTCTAAGATCTTTATGTTTTAATGATTGTTTTCTATATTAAAATTCTTGGAAAACTTATAAACTTACATATGGTGTCAGAGCATGATTATGAAATTTATGATTTTACATTGATGATGATTGTTTTTTCTAATTTGTATGAATTCTAATTGTAAAAATTGAGGATTTTTATTATGTTATTATGCTACACTGTATGAGTTAATTTTATGATTTATTATTAACTCTAATTATGAATTGTTGAATATAATTATATAATGTTAGATAAATTCTTGTGGCACCAATGATGCTAAAGTTGATAAAGCTGTACAGGAAGCTGAAGTGGTATGAACTATATTTTTTTAATGGTCTTTAAGTGGATAAAGTATTGTAACATTGATTTTTTTCACGTAAATCAACGAAATTGAACGATATATGCTTTAAGGATACATGATTGTTTTCGTAAATTAACGAGAATTCAATATTTAAAGAATATGCAGAATGACTTTACATTATTGGTTTCCTGTGACAATAATAGATGTAATATTATGTTTGTAATATTATGATAGTCGTAAGCTACTTGCAGAACATCTTCATAATTAATCTCTGATTGGTACTTGCATATTATGTTTGTATATTATTTTTTTATACATCACGTCTCCAACTTCGTACTGCATATTATATTTGTACATTGTTGTGGTACATGTGCTTGTAATATTTTTTGACCCCATTATGTTTATAATATTTAATTTAATTGTTCAAAGAATTGTTTGCAATTTGGTACTGCGATGAAAGTAATTATATTATATGATATGATTGCAATATTATTTTAATGGCATATTGATTTTTATGTATAATATTATTAATTTGGAATGATATCATATGAGATTTGTTAATCATCAAAATGATCAGATCTTTAAATTGATTTAATATTAAATTATATAAAAGTTATTTTAAAGAATGTCCTGTATTGATTGATTTTATGCATAATGCTATTAATTTAGAATAATATTATGTGAGATTTGTTAATCATTAAAATTATTAAATCTTTATGTTGATTTAATCTCAAATTGTATCAAAGTTATTTTAAAAAATATGTAGTATGTTATCAATTTGGAATTAATGTATGATAGATTTGTTAATTATCAAAGTGGTCAAATCTTTAAATTGATTTAATATTAAATTATATAAAAGTTATTTTAAAGAATGTCCTGTATTGATTTTTATGCATAATGCTATTAATTTAGAATAATATTATGTGAGATTTGTTAATCATTAAAATTATTAAATCTTTATGTTGATTTAATCTCAAATTGTATCAAAGTTATTTTAAAAAATATGTAGTATGTTATCAATTTGGAATTAATGTATGATAGATTTGTTAATTATCAAAGTGGTCGAATCTTTAAGTTGATTTAATTTTAAATTATATGAAAGTTATTTTTTTTCAATTACCTATAGAATGAATGCTATAAATGATATGATGACTATTTGTATATGAGTAAATTAAAGTTCATTGTTATAAGGTATTTATGGATCGCCCAAAGATTTATTAGCTGCTCTTATAGTAAATGGAGTTAGTAGTGTAAGTGCACTATTAGTTTTATTTATATATCTAAAGATAATAAATATTTCTAATTAGTGCATATATCATTGTCAAATAATGTTAAATTTATTTGCATCATTATGTTTATTGTTGTGTGTTGATAGATCACCCAAATGAGAACATTAATATACATTGAATGCTTAAGTAATTTGCTGTCTGAATCTATATAATATGTTAATTTCTGATTCAAAGCTTTAATATTAGATATGTGATCATTACAGTACCTATTGCTATGCATTCACATATCTCATCTGTTCCAATTTTTAATAGACTTAATTTCTCTGAATGGAATGAGCAAATCCAGTTTTACCTTATGGTAATATGTTTGGATTTGACTTTTCAAGTAGAGAAATCCGATGCTATTACTATTTTAAGAACTGATGAAGAGAAAGTTCATTATAAAAAAATGGGAAAGATCAAATAGATTAAGTTTGATGTGCATGTGGATGAGTATAGCTAGCAATATTAAGTCAGTTCTCCCTAAAATTGAGAATACTAAAGAAATGATAAAGTTTGTGGAAGAGTGTTGAAAAACTGTTGACAAGTCTCTTGTTGAGACATTAATGAGTACTTTAACCACCATGAAAAATTAATGGTTCTCGTACTATGCATGAGCACGTTATTGAAATGATAAACATTGCAGCAAGACTTAAGTCGTTAGGAATGGAAGTGGATGAAAATTTCCTTGTGCAGTTCATTTTGAACTCATTACTGCTTGAGTATGGTCTATTCCAAATGAACTATAATACCATGAAAGATAAATGAGATGTACATGAATTGCACAATATGTTAGTTCAGGAGGAAACCAGACTTAAGCATCAAGGAAATCACTTTATCAATTATGTGGACCATCAAGGAGTTAGAAAGAAAGCTTATGTATGTTTCGAATCAAATTTAACTAAAGTTCCCCATAATACTTGGTGGATTGATTCTAGATGTATAACTCATATTTCTAAACCATAAGCCTGAATGAGAAGTTCATCTTCATGGGAAATAGAGTGAAAGTTCCAATGGAAGGTATTAGGACTTACCGTTTAATCCTAGACATTGGACATCATATAGATTTATTTGAAACTTGTTATGTACCTAGTATTTCTAGGAATTTAGTTTCTTTGTCTAAACTTAATGTTGCCTGATACTCTTTTAAGTTTGGTAATGAATGTTTGAGTTTATATAAGCATACTTATATGATTGGTTCTGATATACTTTATGATGGTTTATATAAATTGAATCTTGATAATTTATATGCTGAAACTCTTATGACCTTGCATCATAATGTTGGCACTAAATGTAGTTTAGTGAATGAACGTTCTCCTTACTTGTGACATAAACGTTTAGATCACATTTCCAAAGGAAGAATGGAAATGTTAGTAAAGAATGACATCCTTCCAAATTTGAATTTTACTGATCTTAATATTTGTATAGATTGTATTAAAGGAAACAAACAAAACACACAAAGAAAGGTTCCACGAGAAGTACTCAACTTCTTGAAATTGTACACACCGATATATGTGGACCATTTGATGTCAATTCTTTCAGTAAAGAAAAGTATTTTATTACCTTTATTAATGATTATTCACGTTATTGAAATTTCTATTTACTGCATGAGAAATCACAAGCAGTGAAGGCCTTGGAAGTTTATGTAAATGAAGTTGAAATGCAATTTGACAAAAAGGTGAAAATTGTACGGTTAGATAGAGGTGGTGAGTATTACGAAAGATTTGATGAAATTGGAAATGTCTGGTTCATTGAGAATGGTGAAACCAATAGGAGTGAAGCTTCACAAAATGTGGAAATTAAGGAAGTTAGAGTACAAGTTCCTTTGATTTGTGCTCCTACTTTTGAAATTGTTGTTCCTTATGTTGTTGAACTGCATAACAATCAAGATGAACAACAAATTAATGATCCCAATATTAACAATGAATTTATAGTAGAACAACCGCAATAAATAACATTAAGAAGATCTCAAAGAGAAAAGAGATCTGCTATTTCGAATGGCTATGTGGTGTATGTACAAGAGTCAAAAAAATAACTTAAGAATTAATTACAATGATCCAGTTTCGTTTTCACAAGCCATTAATAGTGACAATATTGATAAATAGTTAGATGGCATGAAAGATGAGCTTGAATCAATGGAACATAATGGTGTATGGGACCTTGTGAAATTACCTAAAGGGTGCAAGAGAGTTGGGTGTAAATAGGTCTTTAAGACTAAGCGTGACTCTCATGGTAACCTTGAACACTACAAGGTCTGTCTTGTTACCAAATGTTTTACTCAAAAGGATAACATTGACTATAAGGAAACCGTTTCACCAGTTTCCAAGAAAGATTCTTTCAGAATTATCATGATATTAGTAACTTATTATAATTTAGAGCTGCATTGAATGTATGTAAAAACTACCTTTCTAAATGGGAATTTAGAGGAAGATGTTTATATAGATCAACTAATGAGTTTTTTAGTTGAAGGGAAAGAACACACGGTGTGTAAACTTAAGAAATCAATATACGGACTTAAGCAAGTTTCTTGACAATGGTATCTTTAGTTCAATGATACTATTGTATCCTTTGGATTTAAGGAAAACACTGTTGATTGATGTATATATCTAAAGGTCAGTGGGAGTAAGTTTATCTTTCTGATTCTGTATGTTAATGACATTTTGTTTGCAACTAATGATCTTGATCTATTAAGTGAGACTAAGAAGTTTCTCTCTAAAAACTTTGAAATAAAAGATATGGGAGAGGTAAGCTATGTGATTGGAGTAGAAATATTCAGTGGCAGATCACAATAATTATTGGATTTGTCTTAGAAAAGCCTATATCAATAAAGATATAGAAAATGGATAAAGGGCCGACAGGTATGGTTTCAAATAAGAAAGGGGACACATTAATGTTATGGCATGCTTTGAGGTCATTATTAATGAATTATGATTGTAGAGTTTTATTTAGGACTTGGAATTGTTGACAGTATTGCCAAGTCACTAAAGTTTATTGTCTGCAGCAATTTTCTTTTCTAAAAATGACTAGTATTCTAAAGGTGCTAAACATATAGAATTGAAATACTTTGCCATTAACGAAGTTCAGAAACATAGAGTGTTAATAGAGCATGTTGGCATCAACTTTATGATTGCTAACCCTTTAACGAAAGGGTTATCGCCTAAAACATTTAGTGGGCATGTTGAAAGTATAGGCATTATTGTATATTATGTTAATGATGATGTTTTATGTACTTTGACATTCTGAGCTCATGAATGAATATGTTCTTGTCTTACTTGTTTTCCTAGTTGGTATACATGATGCATGATTGAATAGGAATGATGATAACAAATTTTGTATTTAATAAATACATTATTGTTAGACCAATTATGTACTTCCCATTTATAGGTCATGTTAAGAAGAAGACTAATTATGTGGTACATAGAAAAGACTATGTCGATTAGATGATATATGACCGTCATGACTCATGTTAGTTTATTCTTGGTCATAATGAATGATGTATCTAATATAAAGAAGAGTTTGGGTATATATATGAATTCACATTATGTTTTAACAGACTTATCAAAATATAAAGAATGTAATGTCACATGAGACAAGTAGGAGAATGTTAGATTAAATGTCTCATGTGGTGGGCTTGTGACTTATCTTATTAGTTTAATAAGTAATTAAATTAAGTTAATAAGCTAAACTCTTATTGGGTAAAAGGAAAAGGGCAGTTTTACAATTATAATAATTGTTAACTTGATGAAAGTTAGCAATATTTAAGAAATAGTTTCTACGCATAACTCTAGGTCTGTTCCTAGCCGTCAGGGTTTCTTCTTTCCAAACTGTCACTAATGTAGAAGAAGCATAAAGAAAAGGAAAATAAATAGAAAGTGAGTTTTGGGATCTCTCTAACGCTCTTGGAATACAGCCTGTTAATCATTCATAGATAAAGGTTAGTGTCTTTTTACACTCTTGTTTTTGGGAATCACGAATTCTAAGATCCTTACATTTTAATAGTAGTTTTTTATATTAAGATTCTTAGAAAACTTATAAACTTACAGTGGAAAGTAATACAACAGTGCTAAGTTGTTGGCCACGACATGGCCTGACTGCATATTAGAGATTAGGTGATTTTGATGATCATAGGTTCGGTTCTACCATGGGGTTTTTTTATTTGCAAGATGGTTGGTTCAAGGCTTTTTTTAAAAAAAATTGTGAGGAAGTTCCTAATTATAGAGGTTTGTTGGGGTGGTTTTGGTGTTGGTTTGATATAGGATTTCAGTTTATGTTGAGTAATTGATGGTGGTGTTAATGAGCTTCCTTCTAGGAGCACTAAGAAAAGAAAGTAGAAGATCAAGACTTTTTCCTCCTCATACCAATGTCTTGCCTCTGTATTTTTCTCACAAAAAGTCTTTCTCATTCTCACTCTTTTTGTAGACTGCCAAAAGGCAATAACTAATGTGTGCATATGAGGCATAACGAAAGTGGTTTATATGTGAAGAGTGTAGCATTATGCGTATTAAAAAGTGCAAGCAAAGTACCAAACTTTGCTTGTGATATGCAGGTTTGAATGCTCATTACAACAACTTTGCCTTTTGGCCAGAGCTGAGTGAAAAGTGTTGCCATTGGCCAACAACCGTTGCCTAAAGTCTATGGCAACACTTTTCAGCCCTTACCAAGTTGTTGCCTATTCCGTTGTTGCCTATTAAAATAGGTCTGGTGACATGTTGGTTATAAGTACTGCTTTAAGCAACGCTTTTGTGTCATTGCTTTTATGTACGCAATAAGGCAACTTGTAAGAAACGTTGCCTATACGTTAAGGTTGGGCAACGTTTTTTAACATGTTAGTTATATGTACTACTTTAGGCAATGCTTTAGTGCCATTGCTTTTAAGTACATCGTAAGGCAACTTATAAGAAGTGTTGTAACATTCTACCCAACCTAATAATCTTATGCTAGTCCTGATTAGAGCTATAGTAGCTCAATAAAATTGGTGGAAGTTATCTAATAATTGTGACAATGATTTGAGTTGAGTTAATTTATAACACTGAACGTGACAAAAAACTTAAAATAGTTTAGAAAATTATAAGATTATAAATAATTGTTAATTAGAGGATGAAAAATGATTGGAGAGTGAGAATAAATTAGAATAGTACATAAAAGTTTATTAATTCAATTCTTTAATGGTTAACTAATTCAGGGATGAATAGTAAATCTTAGTAACTGATAAAGGTGTCTATGATTATGCACCAAAAAATGAGTTTTGGGATTCAAAAGAATCCTAAAATCTTTTATGATACTAGAGGAAGTTGAAGGTTGAGTTATGGAGGATTAAAATATTTTTAAAGATAAAATGCTTCAAATAAAATATTTTATTATTTCTTTCTCAAAATATCTTCACCAACTCCTTTTCTCTTTCTCTGTTTTAGTTTTCTGACTTCTTTTCACACTATCATCTCTCCTCTATTCCTCACTTTTGGCCTCTCTAACTCACTCTCATTGCCTTTCACCCGCTCGTCCTCTCTCTCTCTCGCTTGGTCACTCCACTATTTTTCTTGCTAGTTCTTCGTCACTGTTTCCTCTCATTCGTCCGTTCGCTTGTCGTTCTCTCTCACTCATTTTCTCTCTCGCCGTCCGTGCACTCTCGCTAGTTCGTTTTGGCCGTATACCCGCTGGTTCAGATCTGTTCTGATCATCTTCTTTCCTTATTGTTTCTTTGATTTTCACTCACACATATATTCTCTCTCTTGGTGTGGGTGCTAGGAGAACCGAGAAAATGGAGGCAAAAAAATGAAGAAATAAGATAAACAAGAGGGAAAAGAGGGAGAGCAGGGACGTGAAAGGGGAGGAAGATAGAGAAGGAAAACTTGAAGAATCAAAAGGAACAAGAAAAACCAAGAAGTATGGGCTATTTGATTTTCTTCTGCTATGCTTTACTTAAATTATAATTCTATTTTCTAGCCTTATAATGCCCACAGTTGAATAAAAAATTAATAGAGGGTTATTGGTTTTAATTGTTTTTGTTGCTTTGATTTTGAAGATTTTGTAAGAGATTTGGTATGTAGAGGTCCATGGCCTTTAGTTGCTCTTCTTTTTCTCTTGGTTATGAATTGAAATTATGGCCTTTACATTTTTTGGTGGTCACGGCCAGACTTTGAAATAATAGAGGTTCTTAGTTTTAATTTGTTATTTCTTATTTATTGATACATGAATTTAAATGTGATCTTGTTGTCTATAAGATTCACGACCAACTATGGTCTTGTGTGCTTTATGGACTTTTGTAAATAATCTTGTGATGCTCACGGTTAGCACAATTGAATTTTTTGATTATTGAAGGCATTCACACCTTGTTGAAGTTATGTATTCATGGTTGATTTTCAAGAAAGTTACCATTATTGACTTGTGTTTTGTTTTTCTAAATTAGTATGTTTACTTGATTAATAGGGTAGTTGTAACACCTTAATTTTAGATACTGAAGTATATTGTTAATATACTCAAGTGAATAGAATCAAGTGTGTCACTTATAAAATTAAACTTAGACATCACCCCTATAATAACTAAATAACACATAAATATATAAAGCCTCTGATAAATACTAAAGAGAACAAAATAAATATTTTTTTACACAACTGGCAACTTGCTCCTTACTACAAATTTACAACATATGCCAAATATATACAAAAGAACTAAAACAAGCCACAAGGGCGTAAATATAAAACTAGTAAATTAATTACATTAGTGATATATATATAGATACAAAATAGCTACGTTAAGTCTTTAATGTCTTCTTTTGCTCTCACTTTAATCATTTACTGGATTTACCATAAAAATTAGAAATGGGGGGTGAGAATTTGAAATTCCCAGTAGTAAATTTATAAAACATGATATTATAATAAATCTAACTACTATGGTTAAAAACAAGTAAAATAAATAATAAATGGAAAAGTAACGTAATTCAAAACGTAGTCTTTTCATTTTCGAACTAGACCGTTTATTTACTTTTATATATATATATATATATATATATCGATACCTACATTTAGTTTACTTTACATTTTTAAATAATAAGGCAACAATCCATTAATAATACTTAACATGTGTAAGTAGATTAATTCACCTATAGCTATCACCTTTTCCTTATTAGTGTCTCTTTAGTAGGACTAAGTTCACTTTGAATTGTCATAGTGGTTGTTATCAAGTTAATTTACCATAAGCGGTTACTATCACCTTGTTTACCTTGGTGGCTACTACTACTACTTTAATTACCTTAGTGGCTACCATCACTTTAATAGGTAAAAAAAAAAAGCATAATACTACAGTGCATCATGTCCTTCTCATGAGCATGTCATTGCCATGTCATAAATGCCATTATAATACACATTTAAATTATAAAGCAATTAATTTCTCAAGTATCTTTGTTGAATCTTTCATCAACAAGTAAATTAAGGTAATATAATAAGTTATACAAGAACATCATAGCCCACAGACAAGCACTCCAATACAAGCAAATTCCCAACTCAAACACATTAGGTTGTATAATTAATGTATATATAACAAAATCATGTAATTCTTCAGGGTTAGGCATTTCGACCAAGGCATTAATAATATGTATTATCACTCAACAAGTTACTTCCAAGAATTCCAAGCATATTAACAATATAATATAAGCTTCCAAATAAGTCAATTCTCAACACAACAAGATTTCTCATTAATTTATAATTTAAAGCAACATAACCCTGAACATTCATATTATATTCCATTTGGCCAGCCTTAACATCTTCCACTTGATCAAAATTAACAATAGTTAATCAAATTAATTCTCTAGTAAATTAGAACAATTTTAAATATTCGAAATTCTAGTTTAATATATCAAACTCTTAATCTACCATAGAGTTAAGTCTCGACCAAGCACTTCTTAGTCACCTGTTCATTCAAAATTCAATTACTTTCATTTACTTAAGCTCATTAACATGTAATTCTAATTTAGTAACATGTAAGTATCAATTAGTCAATTCCACCCGTAATTAGCCATGAACCTGAGAAATTAATCCTATTCCATTCATCCAAATTAACCAATTATAAACTCAATTAATCAAAATTAAGCAAAAACATCATAATGGCTTCATAAAATTCATTCCCATGGCGCAAGAACCCACCATGGCCTGGGGCTATGGTTTCACAAACCATAATCAAACTCAAGTCAATATAACATGCAATCACATAATCTTAATCCAACATGTTCACAAATTCAAAAAATCCAAGAGAGAAATTAAAGAACTCCTCTAATCCTACCCCTCACCCATCAAACTCAAGAGCACCCATATTATAACCATGTTCTCATTAAAAACAACATATTAAACTCAACATATTAAACTCAACATAATAATACTAGGAAAGATGAGAAAATTAAGGCAAAAAGACCTCATAAATTACACTAATCAACCATCCAGTGAAAATTTACATTTCTCTTCATTTCCAACATTAATACAAACAATAAATGAACAATATAAAGACTTTAACACCATTATAATTTAGCCTAGCCGTGAGACACACAAACAAACAACATTAATCATCCTCTTTCAATCCTCAATCATAAATATAATCCATACTTAACTACATTTAAGATAGCATCAAAAAGCATTATAATAAATCATCATTATCTCACAATCAATTATAATCTCAAGTAAACTTAAACAAAATTAAGCTTTACATAACATTTCTTATATCTATCATAATCCACAACATCATAAAAATGACATTACATAACAATAGAGTATCATATTCTCAAGAACCAAATGAAAATGATCCTTGTGTGAAATCAGAAAAGTAGCAGAAAGTTTGCTACAACAGTCATGGTTTTGTTCTAAAATAAAACAGAAATTAACCCACATCAAAGTCATCCTAAAATCATCATCAACCACAATCTCATATCCTTACTTCCAAAAGCCAAGAACAAGCACATTATTAAGCTTAAAAGAGGTGACAATCAAGTATGAAAACCACATCTAATATAGAAATTCATTTCTTTTTCATCCTTAAAACAGTAACCAAAACAAGAATCAATTGGGGAAATGAGTAAAAAGAACATTTCCCCTACCTCATGGTGAACCCTTTTCTTTGAATCTTACATTTCCTTGCTAAATCTTCATTTCCTTTTTATACTTAACAATACCTTTCAACCCATGTCCAACACCTCAATCACATTTTAACATTAAAATACATTCTCAATTACTCAAGTTCAGATTAAGCGCAATCACAAGCTTAGATGAAAGATAAACAAGCATAAAAATCATGAATATCCCTCAAAAACTCAATCTCGGATTTGCTCAAAAACATGCAATAAGAAATGAGAAAACAAAAAGCAATATAGGAAAGCTAACCCCTTACCTCATGTCTTCAATTTAATCCTTGATTTCCCCTTGTTATTCTCCATTTCCTTCTTCGGTTTCCCTTCCATTTCCGCCCCTGTTTCTGCTCCCAGTTGTGCCCTTTTTTTCAAGCTGCAGTACGCGTGAGAAAGGAAGACCAACAAGGACGAACGGAAGCAAGAACAGGCTGGATGGAAGAGAGGACAAACGACCATGGACGACAACTGGAACGGATGTGTGAGGGAGGAAGAATACATCATGACTAAATGCTCGAGGGAGAAAGCTACAGACAAAGAGTGAGAGATGAGAGTGAAAAGGAAGAAAGTGCATATGAGTGAATAGTGGAAAAGGATAAGAAATGTGTGGTTCAAAACCATGGGAAGGAATTCTATAAAAAATCACCTGAAACTTTTGTATCTCTTAAGAACATTTTAATATTTAGAAATCAAGTTTTCTCAACTTTCATGAGTGTTCTTAAAAATTACAGATCTTAATTAAATTCCTATATTTTTATTTCAATAATTTTCTATACATTGACATTTATCAGATAAACTGTATTATTTCTTTTAAATTAAATCAAACCTATAAGGTAAGTAAACATAACTGTCTCAACTTACTTTTCATATCAAAATAATTTTCATATTCTATTTATCATCTCCAAACAGTTTCATAATTTTTCAAGCTCTCTAGCTATTTTAATATATTTATAAACACTTTCTTAATGTTATTAAAAACATCAAACTCATTTATTTAATCTCTAAAAATTTAATATAGCTTATTTCAAGCATTCATAATTTAGAAATAATTTTTCCTATTTATTTCTAACTTCTTCTCTATTTAAGCTAAATTTTTATATTATTTGGAGCTATTACTCACATTCAGTGTTATAGATTTAGACTCAGTTCAACCCAAACAGTTATCCAATTTATCAGATAAGTAATACTAAATTTATTAAGCTACTATAACACTAATTAGTATCATTAGGTTAAGTAGAGTGGTATGTGACACCCCTTTTTGAGGAGGAAACGTCACACCAAGACCACAATGCAGAAAACGAAACAAGAACTAAGACCCAGTTTATTTTAATATAGGTAAGCCTGTTCATTTGTGAACGTATACTAATTTGACGGAATCTTTTTTTTTTTTGTGGTAAGAAAATGATGAAACATAATTATAGCAGAAATTAATATAAGAAGTAAACCATAAATCATATATATATACTTATATCATACTTGTTTAGTTACATCAACAGATATACAAAAAGTAAAAGCTTTACATGCCCCAACATGATTACGCATATACAGCCCACCAAAAAGATAAAGCATCAAGCCTCTCCAAAAAGATTTATGGATAGCCATCAGTGGCTATCAACAACATCAGCCCCTAAAACTAATGAAAAGGAACAGTGACTGGATCCTCCTCGGGATCTTCCTCGTCAGAGGAAATCATCATCGGAACAACTGAGTTACAAGCGGGGGCTCATGCAGAGGATAAAAATGAATCCTCTTGTGGGGAGCAGTAACACTCACCCCACATATCACAAATGAGCAAGTAAAATTCTAAATGTAAATGTGCATTAGCAATAAAAATAAGCAGATCATGACGACCCTATGCCAGAGACACCGTCACGTCTCTGTGGCAGATACAACGATCCGTGCTCAGGTTGATGTGCCAGCAGTCCAGACCTCTATGAAATGTCAGCTGAACATACCCCAAAAAGTCACGCGGACGGGATGTCATGTTCCAACAGGTACTAATCAAAGTCAGGCCAAAAGCCGGGAAATTCGTGCACTTCCCCATCTTCACCAACATCTTCATAAAAACACAAAAATATACAGAATGGCAGAAATGCAAAAAAGAGGTGAAACGTCCTACATTTAGTACCAATTATGGCAGTAAAGAACAGAACAACGCAATTCGCCAACATAACATAGCAGAAATTATAATCAACATCAAGATTTACATAATAAACTAATTAACAAATCCAGGCAATTATACATCAATAAACAACAATTCCATCTTATACGTCAATAACCAACAGTTCTATCATCATCTTAATAAATGCCACATAATATGTTGACTCACTATTCACGTGTGCATGGTACCAAAATCTAACATTCGGCACCAAAAATCCTACTCCATGGAGGTAGATACAAAGATCGGAAAAAATGATCAACGAGACATGCCAGTATCTCATCAGCCCTAAAATCAAGTGCTTTCAAGAAAAAAAAATCAATCATTTGCGCAACAAGGATTTATACAGCAACATTCTCACAAGATCGCGATATAGGATAGTCTCTTGGTCCGGATCGTTGATGCATTTGCATCGATCTATCCCACAGCCTAGAGGAGCTACCAACTGCTATTCGTGAGACACCCGCACCCCGATGCCCCTAAGGTCAACAATATGACCTACACTTGTCTATTCGTACTCGTACTAATGTGTGATTCAACTACTAGGCACACAACCTTACTTCAACAATGCATGATGACTCAATGCATATTCATATATATTCAACAATAATATACCTTTCCATAATCACACCACAATTTGGCAATTCAATCATTAATAGGTTCTTAATCTCACTTATGGATCATAGCAATACAATATTCGTTTATCAATCATAAAACATACTTTTAAAACTCAATAGGAAGTTAAGCTTTAGCTTCTACATTTTTCTCATCAAATCTTTCTCTAGAGGAATTCTCATTCAATCTTTTTTTCTTTTAATTAGTCAAGTTCTTTACTTTAGTTTAATTGTAACATCCTAATACTGAAATCCTAGTATATCTTATATATACCTGGCTGATTTTACTCTAGGCGCCTAGGCGCCCTCTCTTCAGCACCTGAGCGCTAGTTGAGTGCCCTCTACACAGCGCCTGAGTGCTCGCCGGGCAGCATTACAGGAAATTTTCTGGGCGTTGGGCGCTTAGGCGTCCAAACTCCAGCGCCTGAGCACTCGTGTATCAGCAAGGATTCTGCAGAACTAGTTTTTGCATAATCATGATTCCAATTGAAGGTTTCTTATCAATGTCAACTTTTCTCTTGATTTATTTTATCCTCTCTAAGGATCTTTAATCCTATTACAAACTTCAAATCACCTATTACCTTAAATCACCTAAATTCCAATTCTACAAAATTAAATCTCAAGCACCAAAAATTTGGCCTTTTGGCCGTGAACTAAAAAGGGGTAAAAAAACTCTAAATTTTCCCATATAACAATCCAAACAATCCAATACATAATCCATAGCCATCAAGATACACAATGACAATCCATAACTCATACAAGTCAAAATAAATACAAAATCATGAAAAACAACACAACAAAGAAAGCAATCCCACATGAATTCCTCATCAACAATACCAAAAACGTTTTCTCACCACTAAGATAGGTTGAAGAGGATTACCTCCCTCTTACCTATGGAAGACAACACAAGAAAGCAAGCTCCTTGATCCCTTGTTGCAATATTTATTCTACACTTTTAAGAAAACCCTAAGGTGAGCAAACTTTCAAAATCTTCACTCAAACCATGAAACGAGGAGTCCTTGGTCACAAAAGTGACCAAGAAAATGAAAAAAAGAAGAAAAGAGAAGAAAGTCAAGAACTTTACCTTGGAGCTTCAAGTTTGGGCTTCAATGGTGGAAGGTGAAAAAGGAAAAACTAGAGGATGGTCACCAAGGAAAAAAGTCATAGAATGATGAGAGGAAGCAAGAAATGGAAGTAGTTTGGCAAACTAGTGGAGATGGTCTCCAATGGTGTTGGTGCCGTGGAGAAGAGAAGAGAAGAGTAAGAGAAAAAACTTGAGAGAAAATGAGAGAAAAAGTATAGAGAGAGGAAGTGTTAGAAAAGTGATGATAGCTTTTGGTGATTTTGAAATTAGAATGAAGAAGTGATAAATGAAAAGCCAATTTTTTTGGCTCTAAAATGGGCCATTGCCGTGGAGTGTGGGGAGGGAAAAGAGAGAAATGAAGCTTCCTTTGGAAGCTTGGGACAAAGCTTCTTGAGGAAGTTTTGCAACACTTCTCCAAAAATCAAACGATGATGTCATATACATGATGTCATTAAAGTGCTATCTACAAAAGATGACTAACACTCTACTAAAACTATTATCCAGTGAACAAAGGTTACAGTAAATAAAATAGTGTTTATTGTCCAATGGATAATAAAATTGTTCTGTGATTTTTATTTATCAGATAAAAATCTCGAAAAAAAAACCTCATAAATTATGCCCGACCTCGGGTTTAGTAAGATCTCCCATCGATGTTTCCACAGTTTAAGGTTTACCAGCTTCAGGGAAAATATTTTATTTTCCCGACTTCGCTCAGCGCGCACGCAAAATGCAGAATATATTAAAACATTCAATGTTTCCGAAAAAATCCACAAAAATTCACAAAAATCACAAATATTATAAAATGACTATTTATCATGAAATTATCAATTTTCGGGGTGTTACAACTCTCCCATTCTAAAAAGAAATTTCGTCCTCGAAGTTTTCATATCTTAGAATAGTTATGGATGTTGCTCCTTCATCTTGTCTTCTAACTCCCACGTTGCATCTCTAGTTGCGTCATTCCAGATCACTTTTACTAACGAGATCTCCTTCCCTCTGAGTTGCTTTACTCTCCTATCTTCGATTCTTACAGGAGGTGTCTCATAGGTTAAGTTCTCTTTCAATTATACTGTGTTCGGTGCTATGACATGGTTCGGGTCAAGAATATATTTTCACAATTGTGACACATGAAAATTATTATGAAGGTTAGAAAGAAAATGTGGTAAGGCTATTTGGTAAGTTACTAGACCTATCCGGGGAAGAATTTGGTAAGGTCCAAGGAATTTGGGAGTAAGTTTTCTAGATTTCAAAATTCGGCCGACTCCAGTATAGACGTGACTTTCAAAATTACATGCTCGTCTTCCTCAAACTCAGGAGGCTTTCTTCTTTTATCGGCATAGCTCTTTTGTCGACTCTGAGCCATCCTCATCTTTTCCTGAATCATCTTGACCTTCTCAGTCATTTGCTGTATAAGATCAGATCCAATAGTAAGGCGCTCTCCATCTTGGTACCAACACAAAGGTGTTCTGCATTGTCATCCATATAGAGCCTCATAGGGTGTCATCCCTATGCTCGAATGAAAATTGTTGTTGTAAGTGAACTCTACCAATGGCAGAACTTCATCCCAAATTCCAGTCTGTTCCAAAGCACAAGCTCTAAGCAAATCTTCCAATGATTGAATCGTCCTCTACGATTGACCATCGGTTTGAGGATGATAACCAGAACTCAACCGAAGTTTTGTCCCCAATGCTTCTTGCAAACTTTGCCAAAACTTTGATGTGAATCTTAGATCTCTATCAGAAATGATACTGGTAGGCACACCATGTAGCCTAACGATCTCACCAATATACAACTGAGTCAACTTTTCCATGTTGTACCTTATGTCGATTGGTAAGAAATGTGCTGACTTCGTGAGTCGATCAACGATTACCCATATTGAATCATAACCCTTTCTGGTCTTTGGCAATCCAATTATAAAGTCCATTGCGATACTATCCCACTTCCATTTGGGAATAGCTAGGGGTTGTAACATTCCCGACGGTCTCAGGTGTTCAACCTTTGCTTTCTGACAAACCAAACAAGAATATCACTCTTCATTCCATGCCACCAAAATAATTATTTCAGATCTTGGTACATCTTGGTTATTTCTAGATGCATACTCAACTTGCTCGTGTGAGCGTGTTCGAGAATATACTTCCTAAGTTCTTGATCCTTGGGTACATAAACTCTACCTCTGAATCTTAAGATTCAATTAGTTCCTTCGTTTAATGTTGTCACACCACCTTGCTTCATCAGCTCCCTTTCTTCTTGCAAAAACTTGTCAATTTTTTATTTATCTCGAATGTTTTCCATTAACTCACTTGAAATAGTGACCATGTTCATACAAATCTTTCCCGGTGCCAATTTCATAAAGGACCATACATCCCTGAATTGCTTTATTAAATCCTTTTCCTTGGCCATCATAGCCGAGATACTGAGCATCTTCCTACTTAAGGCGTCTGCCACGACGTTTGCCTTTCCAGGGTGATACTGAAGTTGAAAATCATAATCTTTAAGAAATTCCAACCACATTTGTTGCCTCATATTTAACTTATTTTGGTCGTACAGGTACTTCAAGCTCTTGTGGTCGCTAAAGACGTTGAACGTCGTCCCATAAAGAAAGTGCCTCCATATCTTCAAAGCGAATACCACAACTGCTAACTCTAAGTCATGTGTTGGGTAGTTCTTCTCATGCACTCGCAACTGTCTCGAAGCATAAGCCACCACTTTTCTGTTTTACATAAGCACACATCCTAGTCCTTGGCATGAAGCATCGCAATACACTTCGAAGGGTTCACTTGGATTAGGTAGAACTAACACTGGTGAAGTAGTTAGTCATTTCTACAATTCTTGGAAACTTTCTTCACAAGCATTAGTCCACTCAAAGACTTGATTCTTTCTTATGAGCTGAGTGAGAGGCCATGCTATCTTAGAGAATCCTTCAATGAATCTTCGATAATATCCAGCTAGTCCCACAAAGCTCCGAATTTCTGTTATTGTCTTCGGCCTTTCCCATTGCAGAATTGCTTCTACTTTTGACGGATCTACTGCAATCCCTTCCTTCGAGATTACATGGCCTAAAAACTTGACCATTTCTTGCCAGAATTCACACTTTGACAACTTGACGTACAACTTCTTTTCCTTCAGAATCTAGAGAACTATACTGAGGTGTTCAGCATGATCCTTTTGATTTTGAGAGTAGATCAGAATGTCGTCAATGAAGACAACAACGAATCTGTCTAGGTAAGGATGAAGGATTCTATTAATGTAATCCATGAATATGGTTGGGGCATTCGTCACACTAAAAGGCATCACAAGATATTTGTAATAACTGTAACATGTACAAAAAGCTATTTTGGGAATATCTTCTACCTTTACTCGAATCTGATAGTATTCTGATCGCAGATCGATCTTAGAGAACACTGATGCTCCTTTCAGTTGATCCATCAAGTTATCTATCCTCGGAAGTGGATACTTATTCTTGATCGTGACCTTATTCAACTAGTGATAATCCATACACAATCGCGAAGTCCTATCATTCTGTTTTACTAGCAACACTGGTGCTTCCCATGGTGACACACTGGGTCTAACAAACTGTTTTTGTAAGAGTTCTTCTAACTGCTTCTTGAGCTCAACTGACTCTGATGGTGACATCCTGTAGGGTGCTATAAATTCAGGACTAGATCTAGGCACAAGGTTAATGGTGAACTCTATTTCCTGCTCCGGCGGTAGACCAGGTACATTATCATGAAAGACTTTAGGAAACTCGTTAACCACTGGAATTGCATTCACATCGGCCTCACCCTCAACTTTTAAGGAAGATAATAGTATGTATCCTTGAGCTCATTCTTTCAAGAAAGTTTGAACTTAGTTGGCCGTAAAAAATCTAGAAACTTCATCTATATAAGGAAAACTATGGTTTTACTAGAACACTTTAACAGGATATGGTTAGAAGACAACCAATCCATTCCTAGAATTACGTCTAATTGAGAAAGAGGTAAACAGATCAAATCAATAGAAAATATTCGACCTTCAATAATCAAATGACAATCTAAACAAACTTTGGTGGTAACAACAAGTTTAGTCGTAGGGGTAGAAACAGTCAAGTCAAAAGGTAAGGAAGACACAGGTAAACTAAGTCATCGCACACAGTCATAAGAAATGAAAGAGTGGGTTACCCTAGAGTCATACAACACAGTCAAAAGATTACCTCCTATGGTACCCTTTCCTTGTATTAGATCTTTAGATTCAGAGGCTTCCGCTCCATTCATGATGTAGACTCAGCCTCCCGCTTATGGTTTTGCAGCTCTCGCAGTATTGATCGAAGGCTCTGCTTTAGCTTGGTTACAGTCTTGGGAAAAATGTCTAGGCTTTCCACATCTAAAACAGATGATTCCTTTGATGGTGCAATCCCTCGTTAGGTGATCTTTTCCACACTTCATACACTTTGGCGTAGACGCCACATTCTGACCAGTTCGATTTCCACCAGAACTTTCGCTGGTACCTCCACCAGGTGACTATTGCTGATTTCTCGATGGTCGGGAATAAGGTTTCTTTTGAAAACGATTTGCATTGTTGCCACCTCCCCTTTAGAATCTAGTAGGTCTAAAGTTACGATTTCTCGTGTCCTGCGCTTGATCCAGATCTTCCACTCGGTGACACGTGTCCAACAGCTCTGAAAACTGGTTGATCCTCAAGGTTATGACTGCCCTTTTTACATCATGCCCCAATCCTTCCTCAAATTTCTGACACTTCCACACCTTGTCCAGCTGGTGTTGGAAATACGTTAAAAATTTGGACAGGCTCTTGAACCTCACAGCATACTCGTTGACAGTCATGTTTCCTTGTCTCAAACTGAGGAACTCCATCTCTTTGACATGTCTTGCACTTGCTGGGAAATACTTCTCCAAGAATCTATCCTTGAATACCTCCCACGTGATTACTCGACCTTCAGCTTGTAGTGGTCTCTACGCTCTGTTCCACCAATCTTCTGCGTCTCCGATCAACATGAATGCAATGTAAGTTACCTTCTTGTCATCCTCACAATTCATGCCTCTGAAAATTTTCTCCAGCTCCTTGATCCAAAGACTAGCCTTCTCTGGATCAAATTTCCCCTTAAACTGAGGAGGGTTATTATGTCAGAACTCTGACAGATTTTGAGCATCAGCAGATACTTCTAACTGTTGTGCAGCCCTTTCCTACTATTGAGCAACTCTTTCAGTTTGTTGTGCGATAATGTCTGCCATTCGTTACATGGCTTCAACAGTTGCAGCAATACCTCCACCGCGTGCCATTACACTTTTTTAGAGTAAACTGAACAAAAACACAAGAAAGAATTAGATATATCCTTTTGGAATACCAAACACAGAGAATCACACAGCATAAACAAGACAGACCTAATCACAATGACCCAAAAGAAAACTTAAATCGGAGCTCCGATACCAAACTAGTGTAACGCCCTTTTTTGAGGAGGGAATGTCACACCAAGACCACAATGTGGAAAACGAAACAAGAACTAAGACCCTGTTCATTTTGATATAGTAAGCCTGTTCATTTGTGAACGTATAATAATTCGACGGATTCTTTCTTTTTTGTTGTGGTAAGAAAATGATGAAACATAATTATAGCAAAAATTAATATAAGAAGTAAACTATACATCATATATATATACTTATACCATACTCGTTTAGTTACATCAATAGATATACAAAAAGCAAAAGCTTTACATGCCCAAAAATGATTACACATATACAGCCCACCAAAAAGACAAAACATCAGGCCCCTCCAAAAAGATTTACGGATAGCCATCAGTGGCTATCAACAGCATCAGCCCCTAAAATTAACGAGAAGGAACCGTGGCTGGATCCTCCTCGGGGTCTTCCTCGTCAGAGGAAATCATCATCGAAGCAACCGAGTTACGAGCGGGGGCTCGTACAGAGGATAAGAATGAATTATCTTGTAGGGAGTAGTGATGCTCACCCCACATATCACGAATAGACAAGTAAAATTCTAAATGCAAATGTGCATTAGTAGTAAAAACAGGCGGATCATGACGACCCCATGCTAGAGACACCGTCACGTCCCCATGGTAGATACAACGATCCGTGCTCAGGTTGATGTGCTAGTAGTCCAGACCTCTATGAATGTCAACCAAACATACCCTAAAAAGCCATGTGGATGGGACGTCATGTTCCAATAGGTACTAATCAAAGTGAGGTTAAAAGTCGGGGAATTTGTGCACTTCCCCCTCTTCACCAACATTTTCAGAAAAACACAAAAAATACAGAATAGCAGAAATGCAGAAAAGAAGTGAGACATCCTACATTCAGTACCAATTATGACAATAAAGAAACAAAACGGTGCAAGATGCCCACATAGCATTGCAGGAATTATAATCAATATCAAGATTCACATAATAAACTAATTAACAAATCCAGGCAGTTATACATCAATAAACAACAATTCCATCTTATACATCAATAACCAACAGTTCCATCATCATCTTAATAAATGCCACATAATATGTTGACTCACTATGTACGTGTGCATAGTACCAAAATCCAACATTCGGCACCAAAAATCCTACTCCATGGAGCTAGACACAAACATAGGAGAGAATGATCAACAAGACATGTCAGTATCTCGTCAGCCCTAAAATCAAGTGCTTTAAAAAAAAATCAATCATTTGCGCAACAAGACTTTATACAACAACATTCTCACAGGATCACGACATAGGATAGTGTCTCGGTCCGGATCGTCAGTGCGTTTGCATTGGTCTATCCCACGACCCAGAGTCGTGAGACACCCGCACCCCGACGCCCCCAAGGTCAACAATATGACCTACACTTGTCTATTCGCACCCGCACTGAGGTGTGTTTTAACTCCTAGGCACATAGCCTTACTTCAACAATGCATGATGATTCAATGCATATTCGTATATATTCAACAATAATATACTTTTCCATAATCACATCACAATTTGACAATTCAATCATTAATAGGTTCTTGATCTTACTTATGGATCATAGCAATACAATATTCGTTTATCAATCATAATACATACTTTTAAAACTCATTAGGAAGTTAAGCTTTAGCTTCTACATTTTTCTCATCAAATCTCTTTCTTGAGGAATTCTCATTGAATCTTTATTTCTCTTAATTAGTCAAGTTCTTTACTTTAGTTTAATTGTAACATCCTAATACTGAAATCTTAGTATATCTTACATATATCTAGTTGATTTTGCTCTGGGCGCCCTTTTTTCAGCACCTGAGCCCTAGTTGAGCGCCTAGGCGCTCTTTACACAGCGCCTGAGCGCTCACCGGGCAGCGTTACAGGAAATTTTCTGGGCGTTGGGCGCTTAGGCGTCCACACTCCAGCGCCTAAGCGCTCGTGCATCAGCAAGGATTCTGCAGAACTTGTTTTTGCAGAATCTTGATTCAAATTCAAGGTTTCTTATCAATCTCAACTTTTCTCTTGATTTTTTTTATCCTCTCTAAGGATCTTTAATCCTATTACAAACTTCAAATCACCTCTTACCTTAAATCACTTAAATTCTAATTCTACAAAATTAAATCTCAAGCACCCAAAATTTGACCTCTTGGCCATGAACTAGAAAGGGGTAAAGAACTCTAAATTTTCCCATATAACAATCCAAGTAATCCAATACATAATCCATAGCCATCAAGATACACAATGACAATCCATAACTCATACAAGTCAAAATAAATACAAAATCATGAAAAACAACACAACAAAGAAAGCAATCCCACATGAATTCCTCATCAACAACACTAAAAATGTTTCCTCACCACCAAAATAGGTTGAAGAGGATTATCTCCCTCTTATCTATGGAAGACAACACAAGAAAGCAAGCTCCTTGATCCCTTGTTGCAATTTTCGTCCTACACCTTCAAGAAAACTCTAAGGTGAGCAAACTTTCAAAATCTTCACTCAAACCATGAAAAGAGGAGTCCTTGGTCATATAGGTGGCCAAGAAAAACAAAAAAGAGAAGAAAAGAGAAGAAAGTCAAGAACTTTACCTTGGAGCTTCAAGTTTGGGCTTCAATGGTGGAAGGTGAAAAAGGAAAAACTAGAGGATGGTCACCAATGAAAAATGTCTTAGAATGATAAGAGTAAGCAAGAAATGGAAGTAGTTTAGCAAACTAGTGGAGATGGTCTCCAATGATGTTGGTGTCGTGGAGAGGAGAAGAGAAGAGGAAGAGAAAAAACTTGAGAGAAAATGAGAGAAAAAGTGTAGGAGAAGAAGTGTTAGAAAAGTGATAACAACTTTTGGTGATTTTGAAATTAGAATGAAGAAGTGATAAATGAAAATCCAATTTTTTTGGCTCCAAAATGGGCCATTGCCGTGGAGTGTGGGGAGGGAAGAGAGAGAAATGAAGCTTCCTTTGGAAGCTTTGGACAAAGCTTCTTGAGGAAGTTTTGCAACACTTCTCCAAAAGTCAAACGATAATGTCATATGCATGATGTCATCTTTGATGATGTCATTAAAGTATTATCTACAAAAGATGACTAATACTCTACTAAAGCTATTATCCAGTGAACAAAGGTTACAGTAAATAAAATAGTGTTTATTATCCAACGAATAATAAAATTATTTTGCGATTTTTATTTATCAGATAAAAATCTCGAAAAACGTAAACCTCATAAACTGTGCCCAACTTTGGGTTTAGTAAGATCTCCCGTCGACGTTTTCAAAGTTCAAGATTTACCAGCCTCGAGAAAAATATTTTATTTTTTTGGCTCTGCTCAGCGTATACGCAAAACGAGGAATATATGAAATTATTCAACTTTTCTAAAAAAATTCACAAAAATTCACAAAAATCACAAATATTATAAAATGACTATTTATCATGAAATTATCAATTTTAGAGGTGTTACATGGTACAGTGATGGTCGTGACTTACTCTATTATTATTATGCTCATCAATGGTTATTTGAGATGATTTTTGTGATCTTGACTTGATAAGAAATTGAGAAAGATAAATTACTTGTGTTCATGGTTGTATATACCATGGCTAAATTAAGATATTTAGAGGTTCTTTGCACCTAAATGTTTAGGTTCATCTAATAATATTTACTTAAGTTTATGTTTTGATTTAAAGAAAATCATGGCTAAACCATGTTTGAGTGAGTCTCACGACTATAGCTTCTAAATTGATTTTAAATTGATAATCATTCTTAGTTATATATACTTTGGTATTGAATGGTTGGTCACAACTGGTGAACTAAATAGAACCAAGCTAAAATGGATTTAAAATTTTATGTTGAATTGGTCATGGTTTCCACATAAGAATCGTATGGTCTATGAGTGGAATGAATTCCATGTTATGGTCTTGTTCACACTTTAATTAACAAACGTACCATGAATGTTATGAGTGTTACGGTTGGCCATGGGATGAATTTTTTGCTTGACAACTTTTGATTGTTGTGTGTTAATTTTACGTGACCAAGTAACTATTCTTGATTTTGAATTAAATTAATTTTGTCTTATTACAAGGCTATGAAATGCTTTAAGTCATTCTTATTGACTTGCTTTTAGTCATGCATGCTTGTAGTTGAATGATAAAGGGGTCTACTATATTCAATGATCACAATAGTATTTTTATGTAATAACACATGGCTATTTTGTGATTGCTAAAGACATGGTTGTTTCGTTATTGTCTTTTATTGGTTTATATGTTATGATGAGCACGATCAAGGCTTGTGTCTTGATTTATTATGCATGGCCAAGGCTTATGTTATTTATATTGACCTTAAAATTAAATTATCTTTGTGACTTGTTATTCACACTTGTTTATGGTGTTGGAAAATGTGGTAAAGGTATTGACTTTTTTATAGTTGAATTATAATGGTTTTTATGCCTTGAAATGAGTTTGATTATAAATGATGTTGAGAAGCATAATAATGAAAGAACAAGGCTAGATTGAGGTTGAATAAGTTACTTCCTCTTTACAAGCATATAATGTCTTATATGAACGAAAAGTTTAATGATTGAGGTTTTGCTTCATTATGATGCAAGATAAAGTTATGTTATATGAAAAGTGAATGAAGGACTGATTTCAAAACATTTTTGCATATTTTGGTTTTCAAACTTAATGTTTGCTATCTCCACGTATTTGGCTTGAGCCAAAGGTGCTCTTGATTCTAGGGTTATGATATTAAGGGAGGTAAAGGAACAAAAGTTTTTCCAATACCTCATTTTACCTGGGAACAAAGGTTTCCTCAATGCCTAGAGGAAATACAAGGACCAAAGGTTGTGCTGGGAATATGTAAATATCATGAGTTTTCTTAAAATAAATAGTTTTACTAACATTGCATAAGCATATATTAGGGCATTCATTAGGCATAATTATAGATTATAATGCATTGCATAAAATGACAATTGTATGGATGATTGTCTTATTTTTAGAATTAAAGTAATAAGGACTAAGGTGGAAACTTGACTTGAAAGTATCTTGAAGGAAAGAAATACAATTATAGGCAAAGTGTATAATTTATGAAGTAAGAAATATAAAGAGTATTACATTAGAATATGGAACTTGAAGCATAAAGAATTATATGAATACGAGAATGATGAGATATAAAAATATATGATATAAAAACTAAGTTTAGTTGTGGATCAATATAATAACTAATTTGATTTGTTACTTTATGTGTCATTGTGAAGAATTATTAGTAGGACAAATATTTTATATGATTAGACACAGTATTTGGTTTATGATAACTCCACAAATTGTAGCTATTTGTGCCCCATATCTGTGTTTCATTGATTGCTAAAGTCTTTATATTCATGCATATTTGGAAGGTTTTATGCTTCTATTTGTGATATCTAATTCTGATACCTTTCCTGTATGTTATGGAGCAAACTGTGCGTATTATCTATTGATTAAGTGGATTTTATATTGGTTATTAATTTGGTG
Source organism: Ormosia emarginata (assembly GCA_029884605.1). Lineage (NCBI taxonomy): Eukaryota > Viridiplantae > Streptophyta > Magnoliopsida > Fabales > Fabaceae > Ormosia > Ormosia emarginata. The sequence continues at coordinate 1,922,387 of JAQQTP010000056.1, read as the reverse complement.
ATTTCTCTAATGCAGGAAGAGCTGCAAAGCTAATTAGAAAGCCCAAGAGGAATCCAAATGAACAAAAGCAGCAGAAAAACAGTGTTGGTTGCAGAATTATGCAGCCAGACTTGTTACGCCGCGGCGCTGAGGAGCATACGCCGCGACGTAATAATCCCCTGCATCCAAAGTCAGGGGCTACAAAGAATTGAACGCCGCAGCGCAAGGAAATCAATACCACGACGTCCCTTACCTAATTTGTCACGCGCCGCGGAGTAGGCATGTTAATGCCGCGGCGTGCATCTATTTTGCTGAGTCTATAAATAGATTTTTAACAGATTTTATTAAGGGAGCTTGGTAGAGTTAGAGAGCTCCGTAGGTTTTAGAGAGGCTGCGGCTTTGTTCTTCATTTCTAGGCTGATTGGAGGCCTAGGGAGGCTAGGTTGGAGGTCCTCTTCCTTAAGGAAGAGGTTCAAGCTTCAAGGATCTCATCAACGGCATCCTTCCTCTTCTCCCTGAGTTTTCTTCTCTTCCCTATCTTTTGAGCACTGTTTTGCTCTGTAAATTCGTGTTCAATGGATTAGTAGCTGTATTTAGGAAATACTTTGGATCTTTATATGATTATTGATGTTTATGTTATCTTTTGAGTTTCTATTGATGTTTAACTTTGTTTTTCCATGCCTGTGCTTAATGCTTGCTTCTGTTTGATCAACAATTGCATGATCTTAATTGATGCAAATGAACTAGACATTGGGATTTGTGGAGATAGACATGGTATGGTTGATGCATGTTCGACTAGTTCAATTGGCTTGGATGAGTTGATTCACTAACTGGATAGAAATATACCTTTTAGCCATGTATTAATGTGTGTTTGAGAATAGATTGTTCATTAGTGGAGTTTATACTAGTCCTCATACAACCATAAGAAGCATAGTGGATTAGGTAAATGACACCAGGGTTGATCGACCTAGACATAGGCTTTTGACTAAATCAGATTCTCAATCTAAACTAACTAATCATTGATGTTACTTATAAGGATTGCATATCATTAGTATGAAGTAGGAGGTGAAGAAGGATTCCCTAGATCTCTAAACCCTTATCTTTATTGCTTTTGTAGTTTAGATTTAGATTATTTATGCTTTCTTTATTTTATATGTCCTTGGATAAAATTTAGCTAAGTTATTGGTTGTTACTTAGTAATGGAAACCATGTCCTCATGGGAACGAACTTTTACTTCGTATCTGTATTACTTGAACGACCCGTGCACTTGCGGTACACAAATGGTTTAACAGTCTAATTATGTAAATGATTTGATTTGATAAAGAGTTTGATTTGGCCATTTATGATGTATTTGATTTTACAAGGACTTTATAAAGGTTAATAATTAAACTTCTGTTTCGGAAAGAGAGATGACTAGCTTTCGCATTTTGCCACCTCTCTAACTTATTCAAATATATTTATGTTAAGTTTTAAATAAAGAATGTGTTTTTTTCCTAAAATAGATGGAAATATTACGATGTCACATTTTTATAAAACTACTAAGAATTCTTTGAATTCTCACCCTGTGTGCTTGTATTCCCTTATTATTTTCAAGAACAACGAAGGTTTGGCTTGAAGAAAGGAAGATTGGTGTTGAAGAAGAAAAAAACTTTGATGTAATTATTAGATATAGCAATATGTAAAGTTTGAATATATTTTGCCATGGAGGCATTTTATGTATTATTTATACTAAGAAGTATGTATTTGTATAAGAGTCTTTTCGATATATGTGTATGATTAAATAGGTAACAGACTCATATTTCGTATAAGCTATGTTTTTTTTTAAAAACTTGATATTAGTTTCAAAGTGATATCAGTAATGCTAAATACTGAGGCATCCCACCCCCAATTTATAGTTACCAATTCTAACTATTATGTGTGTGTTTGGATTAAAGTTGTAAACTTAAGTTTGAGTCAACTTGAGTTTGCAAACTTAAGTTTAGTTAAAAGTAAATTTGTAGTAACGTAATTTATGTTTAGAAACTTTTATCTCAAAAGTAAATTGAGACAACAACTTTAATACAAAAATAAGATTTTTTTGCTTTTCAGCCAACTTATGTTTAACTAAAAATTGTGTTGAAGCAAATGAGAATTCAAAAAACCCAAATATCATTTCACGCCCTTCAAAGTCTTCAAACGTCAGTTTGTTGGTGCAAACGGGTTTCCACGCATGCACTATATCATTGGCTACATTGCACTCAACTTCTACATTACATCATTGGCTATGTTGCACCATTGGTTATTGGTGCACGTAGCCACCCTTCATCATTCATATTTTTTTATATTTTTAATAATGATTGATTTTAGATTTTTATATTAAAATAATAATTAATTCATAAATATCTTGTTATAAATATCTTTTTATAAATATCTACTTATAAATATATCTATTAAAATATTTCTAATCACTTTTTATCAATAACAACTATTATAAAACTATATAGAATATTCAAGTTAAAAAATTTAAATTTTATTTTTCACTAAATATTTTTATAAAAAATAGGATGTTACAATTAACTATTCATTCAAATTGAATGTACATCTATCTTCTATTTTTAAGACATTTGTTAACAATTGTCAATTTCTAAACTCACTTGGAATTGGATAATACATTTCAAAAATGAGGAGGGATCGGCTTACATCAATGTAAGTTTTTTTTAACTTACACTCATTTTCAACCGTTAGATTCACTTTCATCTAATGGTTGAGATTATTTCATTAAAAATAACCATTAGATAAAATTGAATCTAACGATTAAAAATGAGTGTAAGTAAAAAAAAATTTACACTAATATAAATTGATCCTTCCTCTTCAAAAATTAAGAGGATATGATCAAGACAAAAGGATTCTCATACTGTCAATAAGTTGTCCTATTCCTTTTGATGGTCATTTTCATGGAAGTATTGGAAGTCTAGAGGGCTTGAAGAGTCTATTTATTGAGATCGCCCATTGCATTGAAACCAAATTTCTGTATTTCTGTAATTTTGTTGCTTTTGTTCCATGGATTGTGAAATGAATACGTACACCCATATTTTCCGTCACACGTGTTGTATATACTTTATTTGTTGGGGGTATACGGCATTGTATGCACTTCATATAGTAAAGATAATCGCAGTCTACAAATAAGATCCTCAAATCACATAAAGGGTTGAATTTTGATGGAAGGATCAAGGCCTGGACAAATTTATCCAAGGCGCTTTCACTTGTGCATGTTGCAATGTTCCGTGTGAAACTTTTTTTGATTGTGGCTATGTTGAGTTGGTGCAATTGGTCTTTGAATATCTTTGGGGACTGGTTGACATATAACAGTTAAATATCTCGAAAAGTTGTCTGCTTTAATATAAGGTAAGTCCCTGGCATAATCCGTGAGTCGGATCTCAACAAATGATTCACGGATCATGCATCTCTTAACATATGTGAACAAGTTTATTTTCTAACTATCATATGTACAATATTATTTACACTTTTTTTTGCTTGTGGAAATAATATTATTTACACACTTAAACATAATAATATTGTTTAATTAGATTTACTTTAGGTGCAGTGATAAGCAAATTACACTTTTAATAAGACAACCAAAGTTTAAATCATAGAAAAGATAATTATTAAGAAAGTCAGCTAGTCGCGACAGTACTTCAGAATTAGTCTCACATTCATATCAATGCCTATTCAAACCATGAAGAAGATAATTATTAAGAGGGTTTGTTAATTGCGACAATGCTCGATGGTTAATCTCATAGTTACAACAATGTTTGTAGAGATATCTCGTCAAGGACACAAAAAATATCTATTTTAATCTCATTTAAATTTTAAGAAGAATAATTTTTATATATATTTTTTGTTTTAGACTAATTGTTCATATAATTTTGTGTTAGAGATGGTGGTTAAGTAAAGCCTTTCCAAATGAGTGATTCCAAGATTCGAACCCCTGACACTATAAATAATATTTACTTGGAGTTACAGTCCACTTCCATTGTAACTATTTATTGTTAAGTACTTTTTATGCATATTTTTTTTACAAAATAATAATAGTAGTATATATGTTTAAATCTATAATCTCTTGTGAATTATTTAAAACTCATCACTATCACCACTAACCTAATGCCTTTTTTTTTAAAATAAATAAATAAATAGAATTTCATTCAGACAATAATCCAACAGCACATTGAATTAAGTTATAAATTTAAAAGCCAATTTTTTTTGTTCATATTATAAATATTTTTTAGGCATAGAAATTGTTTTATAATATTTTATATTTAAACTTTTTAGTATTTATATTAAAGTAAATTTTTTCATAAAAATATTATGTATTTTTAAATTAAAATTATAACTATTATTTTTTTAATGAATTATTACATATATTTTATTTAATAAAATTATTTTTATTTAAATTATATTTAAACGGGTGCAAAATATAGCGTTGTTTAAATTTGATACCTGTAAAGTTTTTTTTTCCAATATATGTTGAGATAGTCAAATACAATGACTTCTCTATGGTTTTCTGGCTTTTACTTCTTTCCCCACCTTTTGCAATTAAACTTTGACTCTGTGAATGTGACTCTACGTTTCCCAATTTTTTTTTTTCCTTACACTTTTCGTTATTCAACTTTCTGGCCGTGGAAACCTCTCGGTGTCCGCGCCATTGCAACACAGTTCCCATATCTGGGCTCTACGTGACATTTCAAAGTGCGCATTGACCTCAAAATACAATTCACTCTTCTCAAATCAAAATAAAACTGAAAAAGCAGCGCGTTTTGAATCAGGTAAGAAAATTCTCCCACTTCTCTTATTTTAATTTTGAAGTTGCATTTCATTCTAGATCACTTTATTAACTGCTTTTGTGCCATTAAATTAATTCCCAAATTTTCAGTTTAATGCAGGCTTTTACCTCAATTCAATTGTAATTTTCCTATAATCAACTAATTATCATCTGGGTTATTCTTCATTTCAGTTTTCAGTTTCTGTATTATCCTTATTGGTGAAAATTTTAATGCACTTACAGGTTGCTGATAATTGTTGGTAATGGCTCAAGATATGAGGTCAAGAAGATAAGAAAAAAAAGAAAGGAAAGGAATAGCGGTATGTAGTGCTGTCATTGTTAATTAACTCACATACTCTTCTGCTATTTAATGTGATGAAAAAAGGTTACTTAGATGTAATATGAATAATTGTATATATACAGGAATAAAATGGGACCTGCTCTATTGCCTGATGCAGCATTTGGACTTCTTCCACGCTGTCCCATTGTTACCAGGCAACCTTTTAACTGTAGAATAGCTTCAACTGGATCAATTAGAAACAGGTGTGCTTACAGAGCTGAACTTGTGTGGTATTTTCCAGTTACTTTTGTGTTGAGTAGTCGAAACCTTTCCCTATCCACCTTATGTAATTGTTGTTGTTGTTGTTATTTTTTTTTTTAATTTTTTTATTTCTAATTTATGTACAAGTAGTGAAATAAATGCCTTAATCTTCTTTGTTCATCTTATTGCAGAAATTATTTCTTTGCTGACAAGAGGATCTCCAGATCAGTACACATAGTTTTTTCACGCACGGTAAGGGCTTCCTTACGTATAATGCTTAGGATGGATGGACTTCTTGAACAAATATCAAAGTGAAAGCTTTGGTTTTATATCTAAGAATAAATTTAGTGGATGTTTATGAATGTGGAGAAGATTAACTAAGAAGATTATATAACTATATAATTATACGAAGTTTAATCAAGTTATAGCCTTTTGGAATTTGCTATATAAAAAAAGTCATTGTCACTTTTCATAAGGATTGCATTTTGTTATTCAGCTGTATGTGTTTAACAAACCCTTTCGGAATATTATTTGGTAGAATTCCGTAAAAGGATTCAATATTTACCATGAAGGAACAATAACCACTCAGAGTGGTTACTTAAGCCAATATTTATACATAACCAATATTTTCAACAGGAATTCCTTATTTGGAATTCACCCTATTATCTTTCATTGTTGCTTATAACCATGAATCCTCTAGCTTTTTCTTATTCTCTTCAACAATCCTTTTTGCAGCTTTTCAATTGAATTATTTGTAATTATATTTTATAGATGTTCAAAGTTCAAAACATTTTACATGGTCGTCTCTTATCTAGAACTTGACTAGCCTTACTGCTTTTATGTAGATAATTTTATGGTAAATTACGAATAACCCACATGTTATTCAGGGTTGTCTACACTATTCACATGTGGTTTAAAAGTGTTACTTTGCTTGCATGTGGTTTCTTAACATAATGGGGTAATTTGAACTAAGGTGTGTGATGGAGAACCACATGTGCACAAAGTCGAAAACCACTAAAACCATGTGTAGGTTATGTGTAATTTACTCTATTTTTACATCTTAATTTGCATCACTTCGTATTACCACACTTATGCCTTCTTTATTTGTTTTACACTCTTTGCTTGGACATGCTATCTCGTAACTAACCAATATACAATACCAGTAGAGTAAAACTAATCTTTTGAACCTACAAAATGTTCTCTTCTGTTGATGAGTGTTAATTTTTTGGGAAAATTAGAAAAAAAGAATTCTTGATAAAAATATTTCCAGTCTAGGAACAATTGACCACTTGAGTCATTTAAGTGGTTACTCATTAACTACTCTTTGAACATCGTTAACTTTCTGAGTAGCTTATTTTTCCTAAATTGGAAATATTTTTACCTAGAATTCTTTTCTTGTAATTTTCCCTAATTTTTTTTCTTCGAAATCTCTAGATATATCTCTTCAGTTCTTACAGTCAGCTCTAGTTCTTTGTAAAATACATGTTTTAGATGTTTGCATCATTCTAAATAAGTACTTTTACTTTTGGCTGGGTTATCATTTTGAATAACTGAATTTCAGTAAGGTGATCAAGTTTCATGTCTTTTAATGATGTTCTGTTAAGTAGGTACAAATGATAAGAGGTTATGCCTCATCATAGTGGGGGAATGACCTATATTTATTCTGTTTCTGTGACAGAATGGTTCAGATGACACATTCACAGATGTGATTGTTGATCAAGATGGTTATTCAGGAAGAAATGAAGTTATGGGAATAGAAGATGAATTAAGGGTAACTAAGAAAGCTCTTTCAGATGCACAAGACAGTCAACAGGCTATTGAGAAAGAGAGAGATCAATTGCTTGAAGAGCTTGCTTGTTCTGAGGCTAAAAAGCAGGAATACATCACTACCATTTTACATGACAAGGAAGTAGCCATAGCAGAACTTGAAGCTGCCAAATCTCTTTTCCAAAAAAACCTGGAGGAATCAGTGGAAGAGAAGTTCACGTTGGAATCTAAGCTGGTCCTTGCCAAACAAGATGCTATTGATCTTGCTGTGCAGGTTGAAAAGTTAGCAGAGGTTGCTTTCCAGCAGGCAACTTCTCATATACTAGAAGATGCTCAACTCAGAATTTCATCTGCCGAAACCACAGCTGCTGAAGCAGCTCATCTAATTGGAAAACAAATTAAGGATGCAACTGAGGGTACAATATCTTCCATAGTGGAAAAGTCAAAATATGCAATAGAGAGGGCCCTAGTTGTGGCAGAAGAAGCTGGTGAACATGCAAAAAAGACCATGGAAACATTTATAGATGGTACATCTCCATTTAGTGAAATTGCTTCTATCCAAGCTGAAAATATCAAATTACAGGGAATAGTAAGTGATATAGAATGTCAATTGATGATTGCAAGAAATGAGGTTGATAGACTGAAGTTGGAATTGGGGCACACCAGACAGCAGCTAAAGGCATTTGAACAAAGAGCCGTTGATGCAGAGAAAGCTTTAGCTGATCTTCAGGAGTCAAGCAGGAAAAACACTCTCAAGCAGGAGGAGGAGATGAAGTCATTTTTGGAGAAAATGATGAAAGATGTGGCAGATAGGACAAAGGCAATTTCCAAGGCTTTTAAGTCTGACTTGAGGAACATCAAGGCTACTGTTGAAGCTGCCAAAGAAATGGTCCATTGTAAGGATTATGCCTACCTAAGAAGATGCGAAGCACTGCAGAGGTCATTAAAGGCATCAGAAGATGCTTTCAAGATGTGGAGACAGAGAGCTGAAATGGCTGAATCATTGCTATTGAAGGAAAGGCTACAAGATGAAGATAATATTTATGTTGTTAACGGTGGACGGATAGATCTTTTGACAAATGATGATTCTCAAAAATGGAAACTACTGAGTGATGGTCCTCGTAGAGAGATACCTCAGTGGATGGCAAGAAGGATTAAGGCTGTCTCTCCAAAATTTCCACCAAGAAAGATTGATGTGGCAGAAGCATTGACATCAAAGTTCAGATCCTTGGAGTTGCCTAAAGCGGATGAAGTTTGGTCCATTGCTCGAGAAAAGCCAAAGGAAGGGGATGCCTTAATTGAACATGTTTTTGAGAGAGAAACAATTGAGAGAAAACGGAAGGCATTGGAGCGTGCTCTTCAAAGGAAGACTATACAGTGGCAGAGAGCCCCTGAACAAACAAAACTAGGTCAGTGTGCTGTGTCTTAGTGCATTGCTTGAAATTTATAATGATATTGCTTCTGCAAGGTTTATTTTCATAATGTCGTCCACATCTGGCATGTAAAATTTGACATAACTTCAATGCAGAGCCAGGAACTGGAACAGGACGTGAGATTGTGGTTAGTATATCTACTTACCCAATAAATTGATAGATTTTGTGTAAATATATATTAGCCCCAAATGCATTTTGAGTTGCTTACATCTGGTGATTATAATTAGGAATTTACTAACAAGGGCCCTAAGGGCAGTGGTTAAGGAGCATTTAATACTGTCTATTAAATGCTTCAAGCTACTTAAAGAAGAAAATATTAAATGTTTTTTGTGTTCCCAATATAATAAATGTTTTACTTTTTATTTAATACTTTCCACTTTTGTTTCCTTAACCAGTGCCCTAAGAAAACTTGTTAGCAAAAGAGTTATAATTATAGAATGTGCTTTTCTTCCCCTTGTAGTATGTAACTCATGGTTATTCCCATTTAAGTGATCTATCATCTAGCTTATTTTTATGTGGGTTTTTTTTTTAATTTTTTCCTGAATATTTATGAAAATATTTATAGCTTGATGGTCCTTTTTCTGAGATGATTGTGTATATTCCTTGAAATGGTAAACAGCACAAGAAATTTTGGCTTTTGATTATGGGCTATTCATTCATGGGCACTAAATGCTGGGCAATTCATGATTTTACCTTATGCTTGCAGTTTGCTTTCTAAGTGCATGAGATGTCATGACTAATTATCATGATTGGTTGGAGTGAAATAAGAGAAAAACCCATACCCAATGTGGGTGCAGGTCATGTATTTATATATGTAGAAATATTAGAAGATTGTACCCAATGTGGGTTTAGGTCGTGTATTTATATACAGTAAATAGGTGTGCAGTACAATTTAGTACAAACTAATACTATAAATGTAAATACCCGTAAGCACATTTAGCATATGCTCAACACTCTATTCTTAACACTCCCTCTCAAGTTGGGTCATAGATGTTAATCATGCCCAACTTGTTACATAGATAGTTCACTCTATTCCTGTTAAGTGCTTTCTAGTCCTAACATGTCTTGTGGATATAAGTCCGTGCTGAATCTTCTCTTGAATGAAATGACAATTTGCTTCTATGTGCTTTGTCCTTTCATGAAATACTGAGTTTGAGGCAATGTGAATGACAACTTAATTGTCACACCACAACTTCACAGGAAGAGAGACTTTAAACCCAATCTCATCAAGTAAATGATAAGCCCATAACAATTCACAAGAAGTTTGAGCCATTGCTCGATATTCAGACTTTGCATTTGACCTACCTATCACTTTTTGTTTCTTACTCTTCTAAGAAATCAAATTACCTCCAAGGAACACTCAATAGCCAGCAGTCGATCTTCGATCTATAGGACAACCAGCCCAATCTGCATTTGAATAACCTTCCACTCCGCAATGTCCATTGCCTTTTATAAAGGATCCCACGACCTGGGACTTTTTTCAAATATCTCAGGATATGTAACACTACATCCCAATGAGAATCTCGAGGAGATGACATGAACTGACTAACTACACTTACTGGAAACGAGATGTTCGGATGTGTCACTATAAGGTAATTGAGTTTTCCAACTAGCTTCTTGTATCTCTTGGGATTTGATAGTAATTCTCCATCACCTGCAGTTAGTTTCACATTTGGAACCATCGGGGTATCACAAGGTCTAGTCCTCAACATACTAACATCAAAGAGTAGATCAAGGACATATTTCCGTTGAGAGAGGAAAATGCCCTTTCTACCCCTCCTTACTTCAATTCCCAGGAAAGACTTTAGGGGGCCAAGGTCCTTCGTTTGAAACTTGGTTTGAAGGAAGCTCTTGAGTTCTGAAATGCCAAATATGTCACTTCCAGTTATCTCTATGTCATCGACATCAACAACCATGAGAATACATCCTCCTTGGGATTGCCGATAAAAAACAAAGTGATAATAGCTACTCCTTTTCAGGCCAAAGTCGAGGACTACTTCACTCAATCTCCTAAACCAAGCTTGAGGAGATTGTTTTAATCCATATAGAGATCGTTTGAGTTGACAAACTTTCCCATACTCCCCTTGAGCTACGAAGCCAGGCAGTTGCTCAAGCTGGTGAATATGCATTCTCCATTCCCAGCTTGGATACAATCGTCTGAAATGTTGGACTATTCAAAACCTTTTATAAATATGTCAACAAGCTGACCTTGTGTAGATACATAGGGTGTACAAATTAAACCACCCTCTAGTTTTTCTTTGATAAAATATCTGTCAACCTCAATATGTTTTGTTCGATCATGCTGTATTGGATTATGAGCTATACTGATTGCAGACTTGTTATCACAATAAAGTCTCATTGGACCACCGCACTTGATCTTCAGATCTTCAAGAATAATCTTTAACCATAGTAGCTCACACACACCTTGAGCCATAGCTCTGAATTCTGCCTCCGCACTAGATTGTGCTACCACATTTTGTTTTTTTACTTCTACAAGTCACCAGATTTCCTCCAAGAAAAGTGCAATATCTTGTAGTTGATCTTCTGTCCACTGGTGATCCAGCATAATCCGCATCAGTGTATGCCTCGAGTACCCACACCTCAATTTCTCTTAAATAAAATACCTTTTCCTGGTGTTCCCTTAAAGTACTGTAATACTCGAGATGCTGCTCGCAAATGAGATTCTTTTGGACTGTGCATGAATTGACTAATCACACTAACTGCATATGCAATATCCGTCTGTGTGTGAGATAGATAAATAAGTCTTCTCACAAGACACTAATACATTTCTCTGTCAACTGCAACATCTTCTTCTGCCTGTCCAAGTTTCATATCGGGATCTATAGGACTACTCGCCGGTTTGCATGCTGTATGACCTGTTTCTTTTAGGAGATCCATAACATACTTTTGTTGAGAGATGAATATACCTTTCCTAGAATGAGCAACCTCAATTCTAAGAAAGTATTTTAACCTCCCTAATGCTTTAATTTCCAGCTCCTTGGCTAAGCACTGACTCAGGATATGTTTCTCCTTAGCATCATTTCTTGTTACTATTATGTCATCAACATACACCAAGAGAGCTGTGACTCCCCATGAAGGAGAGTGTTTAACAAACAGTGTGTGATCCCCTTGGCTTTGTTTGTACCTCACAGCCAACATAATTCTAGCAAACCTTCCAAACCACGCTTGTGGTGATTGCTTGAGGCCATATAAGGCCTTTTTCAACTTACACACAGTATTGGCATGCAAATTCCTCCCATATCCTGGTGGGACCTCCATGTAGACTTCTTCTTCGAGATCTCCATGTAAGGAAGCATTCTTGACATCAAACTGTTGTAAATCTCAACCATAATTAGCTACCAATAATACCCGAACTGTGTTCATCTTTGCAACTGGTGCAAAAGTCTCTTGGTAATCAATTCCATAAGTTTGGATATACCCTTTGGCAACTAATCGTGCCTTATACCTCTTTATGGATCCATCTGTTCTATATTTCATAGTGTACACGCATTTACAACCCACAATTTTCTTTCCTGCCGGTAACTGCACTAGCTCTCAGGTTTTATTCTTTTCCAATGCTTCCATCTCCTCATTCATGGCTTGTTTCCATTTTCCATTTTACAAGGCCTTGGGTATGGTGGTAGGGATGACAATGATATTTAGGCTTATAAGGAAGGCTTTATGGGATTGTGAAAAATTCTCTAAGGACAAGAAGTGTGAAAGAGGATATAGTGGCCGTTTTCTCTCTGGTTTCTTTTCTGATGGCTATAGGAAGAATTTGGTCACTACTATCCAAATGAATTTCAATTTCATCTAGCAATAAAGGGTTAGATATTATTACCTCATTCGAAGGCTCCGAGTTGGACTCTTGGGCCTGCACAGGTTCAGGAACAACCATCTTCCTTCTTTTAAACACCTTGCCTTTGCTATACCTTACATTCTCAAGAGCAGATTCAGCCATTGGGTCAGACACAGGTTCAGACACAGGTTCAGAGGTGACTTCAAGAGGAGGATTAGGGACAATAGGAAGGTTATGAGAAGGACCATTAGACACAGGAAGTAGGGACAAGTCAAATAGGAAATCTTTTTTATCTTCCTTCATTGACTTCTCCCCCTGAAGATAAGGATGGGAAAAATAGGGCTCTTCTTCATGGAATGTAACATCTTTGGAGACATAGAATTTTCTGGTTAGAGGATGATAACACTTGTACCCTTTTTGGGTTGAACAATAGCCTATAAAGATACATTTGAGAGCCCTTGGGTCAAGTTTCCCCCTGTTTGGACTGTGAACATGGACAAAAGATACACCTCAAAAAATTTTAGGGACAAGATTATTGGAAGTGTGCAGATTAGGATAAAAAGTGGAGAGGACATCCATAGGACTCTTGAACCCCAAGACTTTAGTGGGCAAGCGATTTATAAGATGAGTATCTGTCAGAACAGCTTCCCCCTAAAATGACTTAGGGACATTTCTTTGAAACAACTGGGCTCGGGTTTTTTCAAGAAGATAACCATTTTTTCGCTCTGTTAACCATTTTGTTGTGGGGTATGGACACAAGATGATTCATGGATTATTCTTTCTTTCTGGAAAAAATGCATAAGAGTCTGATTAAAGTAGTCCTTAGCATTATCAGTCCTGAATCGTTTAATACCCACCCCAAATTGATTTTTAATCATGGAGCAAAAATTTGGGAGAACAGTACTAATATCAAACTTGTGTTTGAGCAGAAAAATTCAAGTAACACGTGTACAATCATCAATAAAAGACACAAACCATCTTGCCCTAGAGACAGTAGGAATGGAAGAGGGACCCTAAACATCACTGTGAATAAGGAAAAAAGGAACAGAACTCCTTGTATTACTAATTGGAAAATTGACACGTTTATGTTTGCCAAGTTCATATACATCACAATGAAATTGTTCAACATCAAAACTTTTAAACAAAGAAGGAAAAAGACTCTTAACAATTAAAAAGGATGGATGACCCAATCTACAATGAACAAGCCAGATTTTGTCTTTATTGGCGGAAAGAAGTTCTAAGGCAAAGGAATATGAGTGTCCAAATCTGCCCTTGGTCCTGTTTAGCTGACAAGGTGCTTCAAGGTGGTAGAGACCATCCTCCTCCCTAGCACGTCCAATCATCTTCCTCGAATCTGTCCTGAAAAACACAATGATCATTGTAAAAAACCACATTGCAAGACAAATCTTTAATTAATTTTTAGATAGAAACCAGGTTTGTGGACAATTTTGGGACATGGACATTTTTTAAGGTCACTAGGGGTTTAGTTGGACATTTCCTACATCGGCTATAGTGGTCAAGGAACCATCAGTTGTGGATATTTTTTTATTGCTTGGGCATGGAGACTAGGTGGAAAATATGGTAGGATTGTTGGTCATATGGTCTGTAGCTCTGGAATGCATAATTCAGGAGTTGGTAAAAATTGTACCTGAGACATTGAATCTAACGGAAAAAGGTAACTTACCTGAATAAGTCAAAGAATAGGTACCTGAGGGCTTTTCAAGATTGTGTAGAAGTGATCTCACCTGCTCAATTTCCTCTGAATTGAAACTGCTAGGTGCTAGTTGGCTTTCTGACATTGTCGCATCATTGGCTTTCCCACTATTGCATGACTGTTTCCCTTTTTGCCCCTACTCTCGCCTTGGAGGTTTTCCATGAAGCTGCCAACACCGTTCATGGATATGTCATGGCTTATTATAGTAAGTGGACCAAAAGTCATCCCGGTTTTTTGACTGACTTGGTTTATCTCCTTTCAAGGAGAATGTTTTCTCCACCTTTGCTTCTAACTTGTTAGAGCCACAAGCCACCATAGCTGAAGTTTCGTTCAGTTCATGCATCAGTTCTCTCCTACTTTCCTCACTTCGGATGATAGACACAACCTCATTAAAGGAGGGAACCGTAGATTTGCCAAGAATCTGAATCCTCACGTGATCAAATTCTGGATTCAACCCAACAAGGAAGTCATAAACTCGGTCTTGCTCAATAAACTCCTATAGCACAACTGCATCCTCAGGACATTTAGTCTTGATCACTCTATAATGGTTTAACTCCAGCCACATAGATTTCAATTGATTGGCATAGTCAGTGACAGTCTTGTCTCCTTGTTTCACAACCAATGTCTTCACCTTAACCTCGTAGGCTTGAGCAGCATCCCTGGCTTTGGAATAGGTTTACTCAATCGCATCCTATATATCTTTCGCAGTGTTCAAAAACATGCAGGTATTACTAATATCCGAAGTCATTGAATTCCACAACCATGCTATAATCACCGAGTCTTCTTCATCCCATGCTTCAAACTTGGGATCACTTGGCTTAGGTCCAGTGCCCATGAGATGACTCAGCTTCCCTTTTCCTTTTAGTATGGTGCGAACAAGTTGTGACCACTTAAGGTAATTTTTCCCGTTCAACCTATATGCAGATTGAATGTTCTGCAATCCACCAGAGTTTGGGATCGAGCATCATCCATTGGTTGAGTGGCACTGGAAACCTCACCTTCAATTGACATTGTGAGAGTCAAAACAGGACTGCTGGAGGCAGAGTTCCGGCCAAACAGAGAGCATAATAGATGTAATCAAGCAGAGAAGGTGAACCCACTATCCAAACAGCTTTGGACAGGAGTTCTGGCCACAGAAACAGAAGCAGAGGTCGCCGTCGAGGTGAACAGAACCAACGACGTTGCTCTCCGGTGACCAGAAAGTGGCGCGTGACCTCCACACGTTGAGAGCTGCAGGCGCGTGTGACGGCATGTGACAGCTCCTCCGGTGGCGGTGTTCAGAGGGATGGCCGGTCTGAGGTTTTTGAGATACCTTGTGACCTTACTTGGACGGAAGAAAATGGAATGGGTATGAAGGGTTTTTGTTTGGGGCAATGAAGGTCAAAAAACACAACTTGGTTGGCAATGAAGGCCAATCGAAAAAAGGCTTAGCGGAAAACAGAGACAGTCCAGGACCGGAACTTCTCTTATACCATCTTAGAATTTGAAGAATATGAACACTGTATATTATTGCTCATCTAAAACAGAATGTTTACAATGAAGATTATATATAGAGGTAGTTGTTGTACATTAATAACTAATTCCTAGAAAATGAGCAACAAATTAATAGAATGCTAAAAACAATATCTACACTAAAAACCGTGGGAACACTATCCAACACCACCGTCCAACAAAAGTGCTGCTTGATTATCACAAATTAACATCATAGTTCCTATCTTGCAAACCTTCAACTCTTTCAAGAGTTGTTTTAACCGTATGAGTTCACATGTAGTGAGAGCCATAGCTCGATACTTCGCTTTAGCACTTGATCTAGTAACAACATTCTGCTTCTTGCTTTTCCATGAGATAAGGTTTCCTCCAATAAGAACACAATATCCAAAAGTTGATCTTCTATCACTGGGAGACTCGACCCAGTCAACATCTGTATAAGCAACTACATTCGTATGTCATCTGTTTGTATACACTAACCCTTTTCCATGGGAGCCCTTAATTTACCTCAAAATTTGAGTAACTACGTCCCAATGATCAGCACAAGGAGAGTTAAGAAATTGACTTACAACACTAATAATAGTGAAAGATATGTCTAGTCTGGTCACAGTGAGATAATTAAGTTTTCGCACCAGTCTCCGATATCTTCCTGGATTTGAAAAGGGTTCTCCCTGATCTAGTAGGAGTTTAACATTCGGGTTCATAGGAGTATCAATTGGTTTGCAGCTTAGCATTCCAGTTTCTTCTAAAATGTCAAGAGCATACTTCCTTTGTGAGATAGCAATACCATCCTTTGATTGAGCTACCTCAATCTCAAGAAAGTATCTTAGTCGACCCAAATCTCTAGTTTCAAAATGATGAAACAAGTGTTGCTTCAGTCTTTGAATTCCTTCGTGATCATTTCCTGTGATAACGATATCATCCACATAGACCACAAGATAGATACACAGGTTAGATAAGTGTGTATAAAACACATAGTGATCTGCTTCATTGCGGATCATGCCAAACTATTGTAAAATTGTATTGAATTGTCCAAACCAACATTGAGGAGACTGTTTTAGACCATACAAGGACTTGTGTAATTTGCAGACCAATCTCGACTCCCCCTGAGCAACAAACCTCAGAGGTTGCTCCATATAAACTTCTTCAGCTAGATCACCATGTAAAAAGGCATTCTTGATGTCCAATTGATACAGGGGCCAACGATTCATGGCTGCCATGGATATGAATAGCCGAACAGAGGCCATTTCTACAACAGGGGAGAAAGTATCACCATAGTCAAGACAAAAAATCTGGGTAAAGCCTTTCGCAACAAGACGACCTTTCAAATGATCCACCTTGCCATCAGGACCTACTTTGACTGTGAAAACCCACCGACAACCAACTGTTGATTTCCCAGGAGGAAGGGGAATGAGTGTCCATGTGTGGTTAGATTCTAAAGCTGTCATCTCATCAATCATTGCTTGCTGTCATCCTGGATGGGATAGTGCTTCTTGGACAGATTTAGGAATAGAGATAGACAACAAAGCAAATGTAAAAGTATAATGGGATGGGGACAAACGATGATAACTCAAAAATTATAAATGGGATGAGGAGTACGGGAAGAACGGATACCTTTACGAAGTGCAATAGAGAGGTCTGTAGGAGAGAAATCTGGAATAGGTGTGGACGTCAAAGCAGGAGATGAATCACCGAATTTTGGAGTAGGGACATTTTCTGGGGGCGAAGGACGAGGACGAAGTTGATAGGTGATGAGAGGACGAGGTGAAGACTGTTGGGAAGAATTTTCCGGTTCTGGTGGACTCGAAGACTGAGGAACGGAGACCAGAGTGCTTAGTTAAGGAACTGATAAGACTTGAGATATGGAGTCTAGTTCAACTTGTGTAGTAAAGTACGGTGTTTCCTCGAAGAATGTGACATTAGCAGAGATATAAAAGCGATGAGAGGTAGGAGAATAATACCGGTACCTTTTTTGCAAGCGAGAGTACCCAAGAAAAATACATTTAATAGCACGAGCAGTTAATTTATCTTTTCCTAGAGAAAGATCATGCACAAAACAAGTGGAACCAAAGACACGGGGAGGAATTTTATAAATGATTTCCTTAGGAAACAAGAGGGAATAAGGATCTTGGTTATGTAAAACAGAAGATGACATGCTATTTATTAAGTACCTAGCAATAAGAATGGCATCCCCCCAAAATTTGAAAGGTGCACTGGCTTGTAATAACAAAGTACGAGCAGTGTCAAGCAGATGACGATGTTTTCTTTCTGCAATACCATTCTGTTGTGGTGTATGAGGGCAACTAGATTGATGGAGCATACCATGAGAAGTCATAAAAGAATTAAAAGGAGCAGAAAAATATTCTTTTGCATTGTCATTGCGTAAAATACGAATTGTGCACCCAAACTGAGTATGGATTTTATTGCAAATTTTTTGGAAAATGCTTAACAACTTGGAGCGGTCTTTCATTAAAAATATCGAAGTACATCTTGAGTAATCATTAATGAAAGTAACAAAATATCAATATCCTAAAATAAAGCTGACACGACTAGGACCCCAAACATCTGAATGAACAATATGAAAGGGAGATTCAGATCGATTATTGACTTTACTTGGGAAATTACCTCGAGCATGTTTCCCAAGCTGACACGACTCACACTCAAAAGAATGCAAATGAGAGAGATGGGGAACCATCTTCTTTAATTTATTTAGACTTGGATGACCTAAACCACGATGAAGAAGACTAGGAGACTCAGTAACAGCACAAATGGTAGATGATGGAGTTTGAAGATAACAGAGTCCTTGTGATTCAAAGCCTGCACCAATCGTCTGTCCCATACTCCAGTCTTGTATATGGAAAGAACTAGCAGAAAAGGTTATGGAACAATTAAGAGTGCGAGTAAGCTGACTAATGGAAATTAAGTTAAAAGGACAGCCCGGAATAAAAAGAACAGAGTTCAAAGTTAGAGATGGGAGAGGTGCAGCTTGACCAACACCGGTGGCTTTAGCCTTTGAACCATTGGCGAGGGTGATGGAATGAGGAATTTTGGTGGATGCTAATCTTGAGAAAATAAGGAATTACCAACAATGTGGTCGGAAGCACCAGAATCTAGAATTTAGGATTCAACAGACATAGAATGAGTGAGACAAGCTATAGAATTACCAGTGTGGATGACACTTGCTGAACTTGATCCTGAATGGACTACCTTAAGTTGGAGGTACTCCTTATACTCACTATCAGGCAGGATTTTATGATTCTCAGTAAATTCAGTCTTTTTCCCAGTACTCGGTATTGGCAACTATGCCATATTGGCAGATTTTTCTGGAAAACCATGTAGAGAATAACATCGATCCTGAGTATGTCCAATACGTTTGCAATAGGAGCATTGAGGACGACTATCACGATCTCCTCTTTCACTACCATGACCACAACCTCGGCTCCCATGGTTACTGAAATTAGAGACGAAGGCAGTGGATTCTGTTTGAGTTCCAGGAGATCCCTCTGAAGGAAATCGAAGTAGTCGATCAATGAGTTCTTCCACCGATGGAACACTTGGATTTGTTAAGACTTGGTTTTGAACATTTTCCAAATCCTTATGAAGACCACGGAGAACAAAAACCATATACATATTATCTAGCTTATCTAATACCTTTTTAAGATCATCTCCGGTTAAAATCATCTAAATTTGCTGTATGGTGGTCTGCGCCTTGTTGAGATAGGAGGGTAAATCATGATCAGTCATTTGAAGGGTTGCTAGATTATGAACTGAGTCATAGAGACGCTGAATATCATTCGCATAGACACTTTTAACCTTTTTCCAAATTTCATAACAGGATTTATAAGAGCAATAATGAACCAATAGAGTCGGATCAATGGATTGCCACAATAGGGACACCAACTGATAATCGACTTTCTTTCACTCGTCCCGTGAGCCAGCATTGATCTCTTCAACTTTCTTGGTTAGATGATCAGAGAGTCCCTGCCCTATAAACCACACTTCAACTGCAACATACCAATTTAGATAATTTTTACCATTAAGTTTCTCGGAGGTAATGGTGGGAGAGCCTGAAAATACAAACAAAATGAGACCCTTTTGAGGCTTATCAGAGGCCTTGAGAGTAGGTTTAGAGATAGCTGAAAGCTTTTTTTTAAAAAAAATCTTGAACAGTGGCAACAAAGGACGCTTTTTCAGTATGAGAACAAAGGTGGGCTCGTAGGACCCACTAGCCAAACAAGGACGAATAGAGCAGGTGACCACCTGAACAGACTCAGGGAGGGCCGACGAGCAGAATGGGACCAGCGGTGACGAATTCAGGTAATCGGAAGGCGGTGGCGCGTGGCTTACACGTGCTGGATGTTGAACAAACTGGTGGCGGCACGTGGCTTCGCGTGGAGGACTTTTCGGCTATGGGACTTGGAGAGACATCCAGAAATGGCCGTCTGAGACGACTGGGGCCCTCACTCTAACAGATGAGGGGACTTTGGATGAGGTTCCAGCCTTGACAGCGGCTGAAACAAGAACGGAGGATGAGAGAGTAGAAGCGAGATCAACCCGCTCTAATACCAACTTGAATATTAGAGAATTTAGAGAGGATTTATGAATTGCTTGAGTCCA
This sequence comes from Ormosia emarginata, assembly GCA_029884605.1. Lineage (NCBI taxonomy): Eukaryota > Viridiplantae > Streptophyta > Magnoliopsida > Fabales > Fabaceae > Ormosia > Ormosia emarginata. The sequence continues at coordinate 1,902,251 of JAQQTP010000056.1, read as the reverse complement.
TTGTACTCAGCATATTGGGTTTATATATACACAAATAATTAATTACAGTATGATATTTACAAGGATAATAAAAAAAGATAAACATTTCCTAGGATGCTAAGGTTCCAATGTTACTAGAAATACACAAACTATAAATTGATCAAGTTCCAATGATATGCTAATTCCAACAACAAGTAATGGGACAAGGGTCCTAGACATCAAAATGAACAAGCTCAAATGGGGATGTTGCTCGCTTATTGACTCGTATAGGATAAGGACTCCTATGTTGTTTAGCTAACTGACATGACTGACACTCTAAAACATACAAATGACTCAAACTAGGACATAATTTCTTCAAAGACTATAGAGAAGGATAGCCTAAACGACAATGACGTTGAAGAGGATCAACCACACTAGAACAGGCAACAGGTACCAACACTTGATCTAGGTGGCAGTCAAGGATGTACAGGCCATTCTGCTCATGACCCCTACCAATCACCCTTTTTGTCCCAAGTTCCTGAAAGACAAGAATCAGGAAAAGAATGAACAATACGATTTAGAGAACGAGTAATCTGACTAACAGAATGTAAATGAAACGAAAATTGATTTAAACACAAGACATGGGAGAGAGGAAGGGTAGATACAGGACACGCAGTGCCACTCCCAATCACAGGAAGGGAGAATAGACATGCAGTAGGATTACTTGTATGAGTAGCAGAGGCAACAGAGGAAGACAGTGGGATTGACTGAGAGGCTTGGAGCTGGGTATACTAAGCAAACTCTTATGCTGTCATCATAACAGGTTTGCCAGATGGGTTACTAGAGTGGGCAACGTCATCAGTAGCAATATGGGCAAAGCATTGTTGTTGTGACTTATTCTTTTGCTGAAGTTTCCAACAGTTCCTCTTAATATGTCCAGGTTCTTTACAATAGTGACAAATGAGGGGTTCCCCAGGATCTCCACCCCGTCCTCCACCTCGAGGATCCCCACTATCCCATCTTCCACCTCATCCCCCACGAGTGCCACCACGACCACCACAAGAACTAGAACCCACCAAAGCAGATGCTTCAATTGAGGCCATAGGGGTGGATTTAGAAAGATCAAGAGCAACACGTAGGAGACGAGAGTAGACTTCCTTTAATGTCAAAGTACCATAACCTGTCAAAATCTTGGATTGAGCAGCATCAAACTCAGCACGCAAACCCGACAAGAAGCACATAACAACCAATTGCTCCCGTTGGGCCTGCATCGCCTTAACATCAGAAATGAGAGGTAATAAGGTGTTCAATTCTTCAAATAATCGTTTGAACCCAGTGTAATAGTTACTAAGAGACTCGTCGTTTTGATTTGCCCGATAGAGATTTTGAGTCTTTGTATAGAGCAAGGATAAATCATCTGCCCTTGAAAAAAGAGAGTGGAGGTATTGCCATGATTCTTTCATAGTGTTGCAATGGTAGTAATATCGTCAACCTGAGTATCCAAATTCCGCTGAATAAGCGAAAACAACTGCATATCCTCTCGAATCCACACATCTTTAAGTGCCACATTTGTTAGAGCATCATCGGTCAAATAATCTTCCTTACTATGACCCTTCAAGTACATTTCAATAGCCTTCTTCCATTGAGTGTAATTAGCACCATTAGCATCCAACTTCCAATCAGTGATTTTCGTGTTGGAGGGGATGACTTGTGGTTGCTTCCCCTTGAGGGTTGAGTTACAGTCGGAGATGAGTAGTCACTCATACTCACAAATCACAAGCTAACTCCACAAAAAAACAAAGACTTGAAACCAAGGAGGGAAAAACCACCAAAAAACCCAAAAATAATCGAAGCACAGCACCTAAACCACATCAGAATGGGCCAAGAGAGACTGAAACGTCGTCGTTGGAGTCCTTCACCAGAAACCGACTCACCAGCGATCCTCCTTGACCGGCGTCGCACCTGTCTGGGCCGAAGATGTCATCCAACAACCACCCACAGCCCAAGCTTCTCTAAAAACTGCGCGAGCCCACCCAAAACGTGCCTGAAAAGCGAAAACGATGGCCCCAACGTTGCCGCCGACCGTCAATCAGTCTCACTGGCCCTCCCTTGGCGCTAGGCTGTTCTGTCCCCGGCGAGGGAATGTTGAAGTTCAGGTGGCAGCTACAGTGACAGTGGCTGCCCTAACTAGTGTCAAATGTGTTTCTATTTGTTTTCTTTTTGGAAATGAAGCGAAAAAAAAATGTGAAAAAGGAGAAAAGAAATTAGGAGCTCCTCATACCATGTAGAAATATCACAAGACCGTACCAATGTGGGTTTAGGTTGTGTATTTATATACAGTAAATAGGTGTGCAGTACAATTTAGTACAAACTAATACTATAAACATAAATACCCCTAAGCACATTTAGCACATGCTCAACACTCAATTCTTAACAATATACAATAAAATTGGCTAGCGGTACAATATAGTACAGGGTAGTGCAATGGACATAAATACCCTCAAGCACACTAAACATGTGCTTAATATGCTACTGTTAACAGTTGATATTAATATGCACAAGCTGCTGATGATCTTATGTATTTGAGTTTGTTGGACTGATCTCTTTGCTACTTGTAAAATAATTGCCCCGATGGCCCAGACTCTGACCACTGCACAAGGCCTTAAGCACTTGTTGATGTTGGTCTTTGAAGTTCAACTAATATTCTTTTAACTTGGAATTTGGGCTTGCAGTTGCAGTCAAGAAAATCGTGTTGCCGTTTTCCCAGTTGACTAAATTCTTGGTGAAATGTGTTGTGCCATTCCATCTCTGGAATCTTCTCTATGTCATTTAGAGAGGTTCCAAGTTTCTTCACTTGTGCTGGACTTGTATGGATTTTACTTTATCGTGTTCTTCCTAGGACTAGAAACAAAGCATTTCAGTGTCAATAAAAAAATGTAAGATTATGTGATAATTAAATTGAGTTGACATACTAGAAAATCAACTGCTATATTTCTAAAACATTCAGTGCCTGTGCACTATATGCTGATTTTGTCGTTGCTGTGACTAAGTTACCATTCATTTCAGCGAGCAGTATTTCATTATATCACATGTATTGTTTTCTTTGTTTGATTCTGTTTTCAGGTGTTCATTAACTCTTGATATTGCAAGTATTTGTTATGCGCATCATCTATTGCATGTATTTACCTCCTATAGAGGCAAGTAAAAGGAGCAGAAGGAAAAAGAAATTATCTCTGATGATTTTTTATTTTTCTCAAGTTTCAAGCTTTTAACTGGGAGAGCTGGAGAAGGCGATGGTATCTGGAATTAGCTTCTAAAACTGCAGATTTATCTCAATGTGGAGTGACAGCAGTGTGGCTGCCACCACCAACAGAATCCGTTGCTTCTCAAGGTTTGACTTGCTTTCGTCTATTTTCTTTCATTAATTTCCTTGACTATACATTCTATGTGTCTTAGAGGGGCTTCCTATGATCTTTATACACATGATTGTGTGATCATATGATTTGTGTGTTTATCTGTTGTCAAAATTAATTTACGATGTAACTGATGGTATTGCAGTCATCAGCTGTCACCTTACCTTCAAAGTATACTACAAATATGCAGTTGCATCAAACATAACAGTAAATTTTATTCTACTATGAATGTATGCTTCCAACTGAGCTGTATCTTTATAAAAAAATGTTACTTTTGTTTTGGGTAATTGTTCAGATCTAAAACAAGCCAGTCAGGTCTTTCCCGTAAAATTTTTTCCACCGCTTTGATATATTGCAAGCTCATCTAATTCTTTATATTATTTCATGTAGTCAACATATATCTAGTCATCTTCTAAGTAATGCATGGTTTGGCTGCCTTATATTCACTAGCTCCATTGAACTGACAGATATTCTCATTGCACTTTAGAGCATATCTAAAGCATTTTTAATTTATATTTTGTATTTTTCTGTGAATTTGTTAAAAAAGGAGCAAAAATAATATAATCAATCTAAGATAAGCATATTTCTTGGATCCATTCTTTCCTGAGAACAGACAGTTTTGTACCTTGGATAACTTCTATAAATGAATCCTAACGTAAGATTATAACTTCTCATAATATCTAATCTTAAAGGATAAAGTATTTATGCAAGCATTATTCTCCTCACGAGATCTGACAGGATGTTGTTTTTAATTTTCTTCCTATGAGGGAACCTTTTTAATTTTATTGCCAAACAAATTTATTTTTGTGACTATCTTATATCTTGTAGATTTTATGAGATAATATATGATCAACTTGTGGCACAACCAGCATTCATGAACAATATAAACTAATATGCAGGTTATATGCCTTCTGATCTTTACAACTTGAATTCAGCCTATGGTTCTGTAGAAGAACTTAAATACTGTATAGAGGAAATGCATTCTCAAGATCTGCTGGTATGTTGTGCTGCTAATTTTGACAAGCAAAGTTGAATAGTTGAAGATATATCGTAGGCAACTAATTTCTTCTAATCTTACAATGATCTAAATTTTTTTAAAACCTCATAGGTTTTGGTTGTCCAAAAGCAACTAGTTCAAGTTCTTTTTCTAAATCTGAAGCATAAATTTGCATTTCTTTTGTGGATAATTAATATCTTCTCTGCTAACTTATGTTGTTTGAATTAACTTGATATGCTGGAATTGCTTGAAAGAAATCCTCTCAGCACTCATTCAGTATATACAGCAATATACAACAAGTAATTACAAAGGGAATCAATCAACATCCCAAGAAATAGGAGTTTCCTAAACTATAGAGGCGTAAGTAAAAATAGAAATAATCAAAGTAGAATCCTAATCTAATCACAATCATATCAGAATATACAATCAGAATATATAATAATCAACACTCCCCCTCAAGTTGGTGCATATACATCATAAGCACCAAGCTTGTTACATATGTATGTCATCTGTTGAAAGAGAGAAAAGAGAGAGACATATGAAGAAACCGTGTGTTTCAACTACACAACGGAGGCTGAATATATACTCAATAAGTAATAACTAATTACACAATTTACATGATGTGGGACTAACAGTTGTACTACTAATTACACCTAATTACACCTAATTACATATGTTTCCAACACTCCCCCTCAAGTTGGAGCATATAAATCATATGCACCAAGCTTGTTACACAAATAACTTATTCGTGGACCTCTCAGGGACTTGGTGAAGACATCTCATTAGGTGATCATTTGAGTTGACAAAGTTTGTGGTGATGTCTCCTGATAGAATCTTTTCCCGATGAAATGACATCAACCTCAATATGTTTGGTCCTTTCATGAAACACCTGGATTGGAAGCTATATGCAAAGCAACTTGATTGTCACATCTGAGTGTCATTTTCATAACCTCACCAAATTGAAGTTCTTTGAGGAGTTGTTTCAACCAAATGAGTTCACAAGTGACTGAGGCCATAACTCGGTATTCTGTTTCAGCACTAGATCTTGCAACTACATTTTGCTTCTTACTTTTCCAAGAAACTAGGTTGCCTCCAATGAGTACACAATACCCATAAGTGGATCGTCTGTCAATAGGAGAACCTCGCCCCAAGATCTCGAGTATCTAACGACACGAGTATGTCCTTTATCTTCATAGATGAGGCCTTTTCCAGGAGCTGCTTTAATATACTTTAGGATGCGAAGCACTTGCATCCCAATGTGCATCACAAGGTGAATTTAGAAACTGACTTACCACACTAACCGCAAAGGAGATGTCAGGACGGGTAACAGTGAGGTAGTTCAGTTTTCCAACTAACCTTCTGTATCTTCCTGGATCCGAGAATAGCTCCCCCTGATTTGGTAAAAGTTTAGCATTCGGATCCATAGGAGTGTCGACAGGCTTTTGCATTCAACAGACCTGTTTCCTCAAGAATGTCCATGGCATACTTCTTCTGTGAAATTACTATACCATCATTGGATTGTGCCACCTCTATTCCCAAGAAGTATCGAAGTTTGCCAAGATCTTTGGTCTGAAAGTGATGACCAAGATATTGTTTTACCTGAATTATGCCATGGTGATCACTGCCAGTGATAACAATGTCGTCGACATATACAATCAAATAAATACACCCTTGAGCTGAATGGCGATAGAAGACAGAGTGGTCAGCCTCACTGCGTGTCATACCAAACTGCTGAACTACAGTACTAAATCGGCCAAACCAAGCCCTAGGAGACTGTTTAGGGCCATACAAAGATTTGTGAAGACGACAAACTAGGCCAGAAGACTCCCCCTGAGCAACAAACCCTGGTGGTTGCTCCATGTAAACCTCTTCTTCTAGATCACCATGGAGAAAAACATTTTTGATGTCCAACTGATGAAGGGGCCAGTGGCGAATAGCAGCCATTGACAGAAAAAGTCTAACCGAAGCCATCTTCGCCACAGGTGAGAAAGTATCCCCATAATCCAAGCCAAAAATCTGGGTATATCCTTTGGCCACCAGACGAGCCTTGAGGCGATCAATCTTGCCATCAGGGCCAACCTTGACCGTATAAATCCACCGACAGCCTACCACAGACTTCCCGGGAGGAAGAGGAACAAGTTCCCAAGTACTACTGCTCTGAAGGGCACACATCTCATCGATCATAGCTTGTCTCCACCCAGGATGAGATAAAGCGTCACCTGGAGAGTTAGGAATAGACACAGAAGACAAGGAAGAAAGGCAAGCATAATGCGAAGAAGATAGGCGATGATAACTCAAATTAACATAATGAGGAGAAGGGTTACGAGTAGACCGTATACCTTTTCGGAGAGCAATGGGAGGGTCAGGAGGCAGTGTGGGAGGTGGTAAAGGAAGTGGTACCGGAGGAGAGTCCACATTGACCTCTCGCAACTTCTGGTGGAGTGTGTGGTGGCCGACGATGATAGACCAGTAAGGGACGAATAGTAGTGGTGGTGTGCTCAACATAGGGGGTCTGAGGTGCGAGACTCAACAGAGATAAGAGGAAGAGGGACGGGTAAGACCTCGAGATAGGCTCAAGAGTCGATGAAGGAGACCGGAAGAAGGGAACAGACTCAAAGAAGGTAACATCACCCAAGATGAGGTAACGTCGGAGATCGGGGGAAAACAACGATAACCTTTTTGGGACCGATGGTAACCAAGAAAAACACACTTAATAGATCGGGCGGAAAGTTTATCAAGACCAGGGAGTGAGATTATGAACAAAACAAGTAGATCCAAATATACGAGGTGGTGGGGAATGCGAGGTTGATGGGGATATAAAATAGAGTAAGGGACCCGGTGATCAAGCACGTAAGAGGGCATACGGTTAATCGAGATAACATGCGGTAAGAAGAACCGCATCGCCCCGAAGCGAAAAGGAACATTACCATGAAGTAAAAGGGTCCGAGTTGTTTCTACGAGATGTCGGTTTTTACGTTCAAAGAACCCCATTTTGTTGAGGGGTATGTGCACAAGAGATTTAGTGAAGAATGCCAAGAGAAGCCATAAAGGATTGAAATGGTTGAGACAAATACTAACGGGCATTATCACTACGCAAACTACGTATAGGAGCACCAAATTGAGTTTTAATTTCATGATAAAAGTTTTGAAATATGGAAAACAACTCAAGACCGATTTTGCATCAAAAATAACCAAGTGCAGCAAGAGTACTCATCAATGAAAGTGACAAAATATCTCGGATCCTAGAGTAGAAACAGTACGACTAGGACCCCAAACATCATAATGTACTAAAGCAAAAGGAGAAGACGCCGATCGCTGATTTTACCAGGAAACGGACTACGGGTGTGTTTTCCTAGTTGACATGACTCACAAGGGAGACTAGACAACTTAGAGAGGCCGGGCACCAATTTTTGGAGTTTAGGAAGGCTAGGATGACCCAACTGTGCATGGATGGTGAGAGGGAATCCTTGACAGCGCAAACACGAGAGGGGTTGGAGAGCTGGTAGAGGCCATGGGACTCACATCCGGTGCCAAGTGTCCGTCCCGAACTCCGGTCTTGCAGAATGACAGAGTCTTTAGTAAAAGTAATCATACAATCAAGAGAGCGGGTCAAACGACTAATGGAAAGCAAATTAAAAGGAGACCCAGAACATAAAGGACAGAGTCTCACCGAAAGGGAAGGGAGGGGATAGGTAGTGCCGATCCCTTGGGATTGAGACTTGGAACCATTTGCTAAAGTGACGACAGGCAAATAACCATTGTGAGAAAGGTTGGAGAAAAGAGTCTTATTACCATAAATATGGTCAGTTGCACCGAGAATCAAGAACCCAAGTACCAATGGATGGGGAACGAGAGAGACAAGCAAATGAAGTACCAATATGTGCAACAGAGGCAGTGGAACTGGAGATCTGACGTTGCTCAAACCACTTCAGAAAGTCGGCATAGGCAGTTGTTGGAGTAGAGAAACCAGAGGACTTACATTGTGCAAACCACTGTAAAAAATCTGCATACTCAGCCTTCGGGGCGTCCTTAGAGCTAGCTGAGGAGGTAGAACTAGCCATGGATCAGTATGCAACAACCAAACAGTACCTGAATGCACCGAGTCAAAAGGGGGGGTCGTGACAAACGGTCACGAACACAAAAGGCGAGGGCAGATCCAGACAGAAGAGAGAAAGGCGATCACGGCGGTACAAACGGCGGCCGGTGGGGGTGGCTCACGCGCCGTCACGCGCCGGAAAACGGGCCGCGCAGTGGCTGTTTGGCAGCGGCGAAGGGTGGCGCGTGGGGGCGCGTCCCGACGACGTTGGGGCTGGGCTTCTGGGGTCCGGCCGGTCGGCGGCCGGAAAGGAGGCGGCGGACGGCGGCGGACGGCGGTGGCAGCGGCGAACAGGGAGAAAAAGGGGCCGGAAAGACGTCACGGCAAGGGAGAAAGGTTGGCAAACCGGAAGGAAAACACGGTTGGCCGGAAAAATTTTCACCGGAGAGCAGTGGGCTCACCGGGCGTGCACTGTTATAGGATTGCCTCTCTTTAGGCTCTAGATACCATGTTGAAAGAGAGAAAAGAGAGAGACATATGAAGAAACCGTGTGTTTCAACTACACAACGGAGGCTGAATATATACTCAATAAGTAATAACTAATTACACAATTTACATGATGTGGGACTAATAGTTGTACTACTAATTACACCTAATTACACCTAATTACATATGTTTCCAACATCATCCTTGGACTCTGTAGAGCCTTGGTGAGAATATCTGCAAGTTGATCATTAGAGTTTACAAATGGAGTATTGATCTCCCCTGAAAGAAGCTTTTCTCGAATGAAATGACAATCAATTTTTATATGCTTAGTTCGTTCATGAAAGACAGGATTGGAAGCAATGTGCAAAATTGCTTGATTATCACAAATCAATTTCATAGAGCCTATCTCACAAAACTTCAACTCTTGAAGTAAATTTTTAGCCACATAAGTTCACATGTGAGGGCCATGGTTCGGTATTCTGCTTTTGCACTAGATCTCGCGACTACATTTTGCTTTTTATTTTTCCAAGAAATAAGATTGCCGCCAATGAAAACACAATATCCAGAAGTTGACCTCCTATCATCAGGAGATCCTGCCCAATATGCATTTGTGTAGGCAACAATGTCTGTGTGGCCTTTGTTCTCATAGATTAGCCCTTTTCTAGGAGACCCCTTGATATATTGTAAGATGCGAGTTACTGCATCCTCATGACTATCACAAGGGGAGTTAAGGAACTGACTTACAATACTAATAGCAAAGGATATATCTGGTCTGGTCATAATGAGATAATTCAATTTTCCCACCAACCTCTGATATTTGCCTGGGTCTGAGTATGACTCTCCCTGATTTGGCATAAGCTTAACATTCGGATCCATAGGAGTATCGACTGGCTTACAATCTAGCATCCCAGTTTCTTCTAGAATGTCAAGTGCATATTTTCTTTGACAGATAGCAATGCTTGTCTTTGATTGAGCAACTTCGATCCCAAGGAAATATTGTAACTTGCCCAAATCCTTGGTTTGGAAATGTTGGAACAAGTGTTGTTTTAGACCATTGATCCCTTCATGATCATCACCTGTGATTACAATATCATTCACGTAGACCACAAGATAAATGAACTTATTAGACAATGAATGTTTATAGAACACAGAGTGGTCCACCTCACTACGAACCATACCAAATTGCTGTATGACGTTGCTAAACCTCCTAAACCAAGCCCGAGGAGACTATTTTAGGCCATTTAACGACTTCCTCAGTTTGCAAACAAGACCCGACTCCCCTTGAGCAATAAACTTAGGTGGTTGCTCCATATAAATCTCCTCCTCCAAATCACCATGTAAAAAGGCCTTTTTAATATCCAATTGATACAAAGGCCAACATTGCATGGCAGCCTGCAACAAAAAGAGACGAACAGAGGCTATTTTGGCAACAGGAGAGAAAGTATCACCATAATCGAGACTATAAATCTAAGTGTATCCCTTTGTCACAAGACGAGCCTTCAATTGATCCATCGTGCCATCGGGACCAACTTTGACAGTGAAAACCCATCGGCAGCCAACCGTAGACTTCCCAAGGGGGGACAGAACAAGAGTCCATGTATGGTTAGATTCCAGGGCTGTTATCTCATCAAGCATAGCCTGTTGCCACCCGGGATGGGATAGTGCTTCATGAACAGTTTTAGGAATAGAAATGGACGACAAGGCAGAGACAAAGACATAATTGGAAGAAGATACTTGAATATCAGAACACTTAGAGAGGATTTCTGAATTGCTTGAGTCTCAAAACTCAGCAAGTGTGATATATATATATATATATATATACTCATCAGAATTACAATTTACAAGGATAATTAATTAGATAGCTAACTCCTTATGTACATGAACCTAATAAATACAAGTATATATGAACCTGTACATGAACCTATGGAACCATTTATAGAACCTTATTAATGAACCTCAATATTCTCAACACTCTCCCTCAAGCTGGTGCATATATGTCATAAGCATCCAGCTTGTTACATATGTATGTGATCTTTGGATCTCGGAGTGACTTAGTGAACACATCCGCCAGTTGATCATTAGAATTCACAAATGATGTGATAATTTCTCCATAGATGACCTTTTCACGAATAAAGTGACAATCAATCTCTATGTGCTTAGTCCGCTCATGGAAGACTGGATTAAAGACAATGTGCAAAGCTGCTTGATTATCACAAATAAGATTCATAGACCCTATTTTACAAAACTTTAACTCAGAAAGAAGTTGCTTTAGCCATATGAGTTCGCATATAGTAAGAGCCATAACTCGATACTCTGCTTCTGCACTCGATCTAGCAACAACATTATGCTTTTTGCTTTTCCATGCAATGAGATTGCCTCCAACAAGAACACAATATTCTAAGGTTGATCGCCTATCACTTTGGCAACCTACCCAATCTGCATCTGTATAGGCAATAATATCAGTATGACCTCTATTCTCATAGACCAACCCCTATCCCGGAGAACCTTTAATATATATCCCAAGATTCGAATTATTGCGTCCCAATGACTGTTATAGGGAGAGTTAAGAAATTGGCTCACAACACTAACGGAAAAAGAAATGTTTGGCCGAGTCATAGTAAGATAATTCAACTTCCCTACTAGTCTCCGATACCTTCCTGGATCTGAATAGGGCTCCCCCTGATCTGGCATAAGTTTAACATTAGGATCCATAGGAGTGTCAATCGGTTTACAATTTATCATCCCTGTTTCCTCCAAAATATCAAGTGCATACTTCCTCTGAGATATAGCAACACTAGTGCTGGATTGAGCTACTTCAATTCCAAGGAAGTATTGTAATCGTCCCAAATCTTTAGTTTGGAAATGTTGAAACAAGTGCTCCTTGAGGCTTTTGATGCCATCATGATCATCTCTTGTAATGACAATGTCATCAACATAAACAATAAGATAAATGCACTGATTAGAGGGAGAATGTTTATAAAGCACAGAGTGGTCTGCTCCACTGCGGATCATGCCGAATTGTTTAAGGACTGCACTGAATCTGCTAAACCAAGCTTGAGGGCTTTGCTTGAGGCGTATAAGGCCTTATGTAACCTGCAAACATATCCACGAGACTCCTCCTGAGCAACAAACCCAGGAGGTTGCTCTATATCCATTTTCGCAACAGGGGAGAATGTATCACCATAATCTAGCCCAAATATCTGAGTATAGCCTTTAGCCACTAAACGGGCTTTCAACTGATCAATCTGACCATTTGGGCCCACTTTGATAGCAAACACCCATTGACAACCAACAGTAGATTTCCCTGAAGAAGAGGGAACAAGTGTCCAAGTGTTATTGGATTCTAAAGCTGCCATCTTGTCAATCATAGCCCGTCGTCATCCTAGATGAGAGAGTGCTTCCTGGACAGTTTTAGGAATAGAAATAGAGGAAATAGTAGACACAAAGGCACAATGGGAAGGAGATAAACGGTGATAACTTAAGAAATTATAAATTGGATGAGGGTTACGAGATGACCTTGTACCTTTGCGAAGAGCTATAGGTAAATCAACAGGAGATGCAGAAAAATATTCTGTTGTGGTGTATGTGGACAAGAAGATTGATGAACAATGCCATGACAAGCCAAAAAATGATTAATGGAAGCAGAAAAATATTCTTTTGCATTATCACTACGCAAGATGCGAATAGGATGTCCAAATTGAGTTTGAATTTCAATACAAAAGTTTTGAAAAATAGTACACAACTCTGAACATTCCTTCATTAAAAAGATCGAAGTACATGTTGAAAAGTCATCAATAAAAGTAACAAAGTACCTATACTCTAAGATAGAATTGACTCGACTAGGACCCCAAATATCTGAGTGGACAAGACCAAAGGGAGAAGTTGCTTTATGATGAACTGAGCTTGGAAAGGAAGCTCGAATATGTTTACCAAGCTAACACGACTCACATTCCAAGGATTGCAGGTGAGAAAGATGAGAGACCATTTTCTTCAGTTTATTTAGATTTGGATGACCCAAACGATGATGAAGGAGACTCGGTGACTCAGCAACGGTGCAAGCAATTGAAGGAGGCTGGAAATAATAGAGACCATGTGATTCAAATCCTGCGCCAATCGTCTGTCCCGTATTCCGGTCCTATATAGAGAAAGAATTGGCAGTAAAGGTTATGGAACAATTAAGATTACGAGTGAGTTTACTAACAGACACTAGATTAAAAGGGCAACCAGGAATAAAGAGTACAAAATTTAATGTCAAGGAGGGAAGAGGTGTGGCTTCATCAATGCCTTTGGCTTTTGCCTTTGAGCCATCGGCAAGAGTGACGTAGTGTGAATTTTTGGGTTGTGATATTTTTGAGAAAAGAGAGAGATTACCAGCTATGTGATCGGAAGCACCAGAATCCAAAATCCAGGATCCAACAAGCGAGGAATGAGAGAGACAAGTTGTAGAATTACTAGTATGAACTACAGCTGCTGAAGATGAATTCTGTTGTGCTACCTTGAACTGAAGATATTCCTTATATTCAGCATCTGACAAAATATTCTGATTATTACTTCCACTTTCAACTTATTTTTCTGTACCCGAAGACTGAGAATAAGTCACATGAGCTGACTTCTCTGGAAATCCAATCAGGGAATAACATTTATCTTGAGTGTGCCCCATACGTTTGCAGTAGGAGCACTGTGGACGATTACTGGAACCACGACCTCCTCGTTCACCTCGACCAGGACCTCGGCCTCCACGACCTGCCACATTAGAAAAGAGTGCAGATGACACTAAACCCGACGAGGAACCAACTCCTGACACAGCCTCTGGAGAAGGAACACGAAGCAGACGATCAATGAGATTTTCTGCTGTAGGGACATTGGGGTTTGTCAAAATTTGGTTTCGAACGGATTCAAAGTCTGTGAAGGCCGTGAAGGACAAACACCATGCACATATTATCGATCTTATTTTGGACATCATCTCCGGTCAGGGCCAACTTAACTTCATCAATGGTGAGCTTTATTCAAATACGTCGGAGATCATGATCCGTTATTTGGAGTGTAGCTAAATTGTGTACCACATCATAGAGACGTTGGACATCATTTGAATAAACACTTCGAGCCTTCTTCCATATGTTGTAGCATGTTTTATAGGTGCGAAAATGAACCATCAACATCGGGTCAATGGACTGACATAATAGCGAAACCAGTTGATAATCAGCTCTCTTCCACTGGTCTTGTTCTGTAATGTTGATATCTTCGGCTTTTTTGGTTAGATGATTGGAGAGACCTTGTCCCAAAAACCAAATCTCCACAGCAGCTTGCCAATCCATATAGTTTCTTCCATTGAGTTTTTCTGAAGTAATAGAGGGATTACCAGAGAAAACAAAAGAGACAGGGACCTTATTAGAGGAAATAGAACCACCAGAGGCAGCGTTTGAGGTTCCTGACATGGAGGCCATTGAAGAACGAAGGTGGGCTCCTAAGACCTACTAGCCAAACAGTGATGAACGGAGCAGGTGATCACTTGAACGGACTAAGGGAGGGCCGACGAGCACACTAGAACTAGCCGCGACGGAATCCGGCACCGGGAAGGCGGTGCGTGGCTTATACGCGCCGGACGTGATGCAGACTGGTGGCGGCGCGTGGGAAGCTTTCTGGCGACAGGTCTTTTGGGGAATGGCCAGAAATGGCCATGTGAGGTGACTGGGGGCCCTCTTTCTGACAAATGAGGGGACTTGGACGTGGTCCCAGCCTTGACAGTGGTTGGAACAGTAACGGGGATGAAGAGCGGGAGCGGGATCAACCCGCTCTGATACCAACTTGAATATCAGAACACTTAGAGAGGGTTTCTAAATTGCTTGAGTCTCAAAACTCAGCAAGTGTGATATATATATATATATACTCATCAGAATTACAATTTACAAGGATAATGAATTAGATAGCTAACTCCCTATGTACATGAACCTAATAAATACAAGTACACATGAACCTGTATATGAACCTATGGAACAATTCATAGAACCTATTAATGAACCTCAATATTCTCCACAAAGATAAACGATGATAGCTCAAAAAATTATAAATAGGATGAGGATTATAGGAAGAATGAGTACCTTTGCGAAGAGCGATGGGAAGGTCAGTCGGAGGCTTAGGGTGGGTCGGAGGGGGAGACGCAAGAGCAGGAGGTGAATCATTGGTGTCTGGAACAGGGGCAACTTTCGAAATCTCAGGACGTGGACGACTTTGTAAGTGAGGCGAAACAGCTGGATAGGATACACTGAGGCCAGTGAATGGTCGGGCATCTGTGGCACAGAAGGAATAGAGATGGGAGAATCGAAAGAGGGAACAGGTAATAGCTACGAGACAGATTCTGGCACAACCGGTGAGACAAAATAAGTTGTATCTTCAAAGAAGGTGACATCGGCTGAGATGTAAAAACGATGGGTGGATGGAGAATAATACTGGTACCCTTTTTGGACACGAGAATAACCAAGAAAGACACACTTCACAGCACGGGTAGCCAACTTGTCTAGACTTGGAGCAACATTATGTATCAAACAAGTAGAACCAAAAATGCGGGGCAGAACAGTATAAAGGGATTCCTTAGGATATAAGAGAGAGTGAGGAGTTTGATTATTGAGAACAGAAGATAGCATACGATTTATTAAATAACCAGCAGTGTGAACAACATCACTCCAAAATTTTAAAGGGACATTGGCATGTAATAAAAGAGTGTGAGCTGTTTCAACTATATGACGATGTTTGCGCTCAGCTACACCATTTTGTTGAGGTGTGTGAGGACAACTAAATTGTTGAATCATACCATGAGATGCCATGAAAGAATTGAAAGGGGCAGGAAAATATTCTTTTGCATTATCACTACGTAAGACATGAATAGTCCGACCAAACTGATTGAAAATTTCACTACAAAAATTTTGAAAAATAATAAACAGCTCGGAACGATCTTTCATTAAGAATAACCAAGTACATCTTGAGAAATCATCAATGAAAGTAACAAAATACCTATTGCCTAAGATAGACATGACACGACTAGGATCCCAAACATCAGAATGAACAATATCTAAAAGAGACTCAGAACGACCCGTAACCTTGCTTGGAAAGGAAGTCCGGACATGTTTTCCAAGTTGACATGATTCACACTCCAAGGACTGTAGGTGAGAGAAGTGAGGAATCATTTTTCTTGAGTTTATTTAGACTTGGATGACCCCAACGACGATGAAGAAGGCTAGGTGATTCTGTGGCAGCACATATGGTTGAGGACAGAGGCTGCAAATAATAAAGACTACGTGATTCAGATCTTGCTCCAATCGTCTGTCCCGTATTCTGGTCCTGGATAAGGAAAGAATTAGAAGTAAAGGTTATGAAACAATTAAGAGATTGAGTAAGTTGACTAATAGAAATTAAATTAAAGGGACACTCGGGTACAAATAAAACTGCATTCAAAGATAGAGAGGGAAGAGGTGAAGCTTGACCAATGCCAGTGGCCATTGTTTTAGGGCCATCAGCAAGAGTAATGTGATGTGGTGTTTTGGGAGTGGATAAGGTGGAAAAGAGGGAAGAATTACCTGCTATATGATCAGAAGCACCAGAATCCAGAATCAAGAACCAACAGGAGATGAATGAGAGAGACAAATCATAGAATTACCAGTATAGGCTATAGTTGCTGAAGATGAGGCTTGTTGGCTGGCCTTAAGTTGAAGGTACTCCTTGTATGCATTGGCTGAAAAGAGATTCTGATTGTCGCTTCCAAATTCAATTTTCTTATCAACAGAACTTGATGCCTAAGATTGTGTTATATTAGCTATCTTTTCAGGAAAATCATGCAGAGAATAGTACTTGTCTTGAGTATGTCCCGTGTGCTTGCAATAAGAACACTAAGGGCGATCACCTCTACCACGACCACCTCTCCCACCACGTCCACGGCCTCGGCCTCCACGCTCCACTGAGTTTGAGACAAAAGTTGAAGATTCTGAAACTGTCTGAGAACCAATGCCAGATGTCTCTTCTGATGAGGGAACCCAAAGTAAACGGTCAATGAGTTCCTCCACCATAGGAATATTAGGATTGGTCAAACATTGATTTCGGACAGATTCAAAATTTTTATGTAGACCGTGGAGAACGAAGACCATATACATGTTGTCAAGTTTTTCTAGTATCTTTGTAAGATCATCGCTTGATAGGATGAATTCGATGTCTTCAATGTCTGACTGTGCTCTGTTTAGGTAAGAAGGAAGGTCATGGTCTGTCATCTGGAGCATGGCCAAGTTATGGACAGAATGATAGAGGCGTTGTATATCATTAGAATACACACTTCGAGGCTTCTTCCATATGTCATGACATGTTTTGTAAGAACGGAAGTGCACCAATAACTTCGGATCAATAGATTGCCATAGTAAAGACACTAACTGATAATCAACCCTTTTCCACTTATCACGCACATCAACAGCAATGTCTGCTTCCTTCTTGGTGAGGTGCTCGTAGAGACCTTGACCTAAAAACCATACCTCAACAATATTATACCAATTTATAAAATTCTTACCATTAAGTTTCTTTGAAGTTATAGTAGGGCTGCCAGAGAAAGCAAATGAAATGAGATTTTTCTTCGTAGGTCCAGAACTATCAACAGTAGATGAATAAGTTGTGGAAGCCATTGTAGAGAGAGAAAAAGACCCACGAGTTCAACAGGGGTTCAACTGGACAACTGACCACCACAATGATGAGAGGAGGCGCGACGAGCAGAACGGAACAAGCGGTGAGTCAAACGGATGCTGGTACGATGGCACATGGCCTGCACGCTCCGTCAGTGTGTGATGACAGAAGCTGCGTGTGAGGGTGCATGGCAGGGACCTCTGGAGAGCTGCTCAGAGGGCCGGCCGGCTGGATGCTTCTAAGACGATTCGTGCCCTCACCTTGGTGGTGGAGGGTCTGAAGATTAGAGTTCTAGTCGTGACAATGAGTAGAACTACACCGGGGAGCAGAGACGCGTCCCTGGTTTGAAACCTACTCTGGATACCAACTTGATATGCTGGAATTGCTTGAAAGAAATCCTCTCGGCACTCATTCAATATATACAACAATATACAGCAAGTAATTACAAAGGGAATCAATCAACATCCCAAAAAATAGGAGTTTCCTAAACTATAGAGATGTAAGTAAGAATAGAAATAATCAAAGTAGAATCCTAATCTAATCACAATCAGATCAGAATATACTATCAGAATATACAATAATCAACAAATTACAAACAAGGAATCTGACTGATTACTAGAATTAATTAAGTTCATCATTTTAAAATATTAGGTAGCAGGAAGAATTTGAAGTGTCATTTGAGATCTCAGTTAAGTACTAAAGACAAATTGTGTGGGAATGATAATACATAATGATTATTTTTATCTGACAAAATCTTATTTTATGATACTTAAAGGAAACAGTTAAGTACCTCTTAAGTGAAAAAACAAAAGCAAACATAAAATCAGTTATGTCAGAAAGCTGTAAGGAAATATTTTGATGATTTCACTTAGTTTTATTTCAATTTGTGAGGGGTTCTATCTTTTTCTTATCAGTTTCCCTGTTGCATAAATGAATTTAAATAGTTAAACTGTTTTCATTGGACAAATGGTTATACTTTTCTGCTAACTGTTTGACTTCTTATGCATACTAGAAATTTCTTTTCCTATGTTTAAATTTTCATATGCTTAGTATGGTTGTAACTTTTGAAATATGATTGATTCCTTTGTAAATAGGTCTTGGGAGATGTTGTACTTAATCATCGATGTGCACAGAAACAGGTAAATTATTGTTTATTCTAAATTCTTGTTTATATTTATAGTGTGAAAAATTATTCTCAGAATATGAGTATGTGAATAATTGTATATTATTTCTCATTACTAAACAGAATGTACAAAGAAGATTACATATAGAGGCAGCTGTTGTACATTAATAACTAGCTCCTGGAAAATAAGCAGCAAATTAATAAAACACTAAAAATAATATCTACACTAAAAATCGTGGGACCACCGTCCACATAGACCACCGTCCAACACTCTCCCTTAAGCTGGTGAATATACATTCTCTATTCCCAGTTTGGATATAGTAGTTTGAAATGTTGGACTATTCAACCCTTTTGTGAGTACATCAGCAAGCTGACCTTGTGTAGACACATAAGGTGTACAAATTAAACCACTCTCTAGTTTTTCTTTGATAAAATGTCTGTCAACCTCAATATGCTTCGTTCGATCATGTTGTATCGGATTATGAGCTATGCTGATTGCACACTTATTATCACAATAAAGTCTCATCGGACCATCCACTTGATCTTCAGATCTTCAAGAATAATTTTTAACCATAGTAATTTACACACCCCTTGGGCCATAGTTCTGAATTCTGCCTCCGCACTAGATCGTGCTACTACATTCTGTTTTTTATTTCTCCAAGTCACCAGATTTCCACCAAGAAAAGTGCAATATCCTGTAGTCGATCTTCTGTCCACTGGTGATCCAGCATAATCTGCATCAGTGTATGCCTCAAGTACCACACCTCCATTTCTCTTAAATAGAATACCTTTTCCTGGTGTTCCCTTAAGGTACTGTAATACTCGATATGCTGCTCGCAAATGAGATTCTTTTGGACTATGCATGAATTGGCTGATCACACTAACTGCATATGCTATATCTGCCGTGTGTTGGATGGATAAATAAGTCTTCCCACCAGACGCTAATACATTTCTCTATCAACTGCAGCATCTTCCTCTACCTGTCCAAGTTTCATATTGGGATCTATAGGAATACTTGCCGATTTGCATGCTGTATGACCCGTTTCTTTTAGGAGATCCATAACATACTTTTGTTGAGAGATGAATATACCTTTCCTAGAATGAGCAACCTCAATTCCAAGAAAGTATTTTAACCTCCCCAATGCTTTAATTTCCAGCTTCTTGGCTAAGCACTGACTCAAAATATGTTTCTCCTTAACATCATCTCCTATTACTATTATGTCATCAACATATACCAAGAGAGCTGTGAATCCCCCTGAAGGAGAGTGTTTAACAAACAGTGTGTGATCCCCTTGGCTTTGTTTGTACCCCATAGCCAACATAATTCTAGTAAACCTTCTAAACCACGTTCGTGGTGATTGCTTGAGGCCATATAAGGCCTTTTTCAGCTTACACAGAGTATTAGCATGCAAATTCCTCCCATATCCTGGTGGGACCTCCATGTAGACTTCTTCTTCTAGATCTCCATGTAAGAAAGCATTCTTGACATCAAACTGTTGTAAATCCCAACCATAATTAGCTGCCAATGGCAATAATACTCGAACTGTGTTCATCTTTGCAACTGGTGCAAAAGTCTCCTAGTAATCAATTCCATAAGTTTGGGTATACCCTTTGGCAACTAATCGTGCCTTATACCTCTCTATGGATCCATCTGATCTATATTTCACAGTATACACCCATTTACAACCCACAATTTTCTTTCCAGCCGGTAACTGCACTAGCTCCCAGGTTTTATTCTTTTCCAATGCCTCCATCTCCTCATTCATGGCTTGTTTCCATTTTCCATTGGACAAGGCCTCGGGTAGGGTGATAGGGATGGCAATGGTATTTAGGCTTATAAGGAAGGCTTTATGAGATGGTGAAAAATTATCAAAGGACAAGAAGTGTGAAAGGGGGTATAGTGGCCGTTTTGTGCACTCTTTGGTTCCTTTCCTGATAACTATCGGAAGAAATTGGTCACTACTATCCATATGAAATTCAGATTCATTTTGCAATAAAGGGTTAGATACTATTACCTCATTCGAAGGCTCCGAGTTGGACTCTTGGGCCTGCACAGGTTTAGAAACAGCCATCTTCCTTCTTGTGAACACCTTGCCTTTGCCATACCTTACATTCTCAAGAGCAGACTCAGCCACAGGGTCTGAAATGGTTTTGGGCACAGGTTCAGACACAGGTTCAACAGTAACATCAGGAGGGGTATTAGGGACAACAGAAAGGTTATGAGAAGGACCTTTAGATACAGGAAGTAAGGACAAGTCAAGCAAGAAATCTTCCTTATCGTCCTTCATTGACTTCTCCCCCTGAAGATAAGGATGGGAAAAATAGGGCTCTTCTTCACTGAATGTAACATCCCTGGAGACATAGAACTTTCTGGATGGAGGGTGATAACACTTGTACCCTTTCTGGGTCGAAGAATAACCCAAAAAGATACACTTTAGAGCCCTTGGATTGAGTTTCCCCCTGTTTGGACTGTGAATATGAACAAAAGATACACATCCAAAAATTTTAGGGACAAGATTATTGGAAGTGTGTAGATCAGGATAGAAAGTGAAGAGGACATCCATAGGACTCTTGAACCCCAAGACTTTAGTGGGCAAGCGATTTATAAGATAAGTAGAAGTCAGAACAGCTTCCCCCCAGAAGGACTTAGGGACATTTCTCTGAAACAATAAGGCTCGGGTTTTTTCAAGAAGATGACTGTTTTTCCACTCTGCTAACTCATTTTGTTGTGGGGTATGAACACAGGATGATTCGTGGATTATTCCTTCTTTTTGGAAAAAAATGCAAAAGAGTCTGATTAAAGTAGTCCTTAGCATTATCGGACCTGAATCGTTTAATACCCACCCCAAATTGATTTTAATCATGGAACAAAAATTTGGGAGAACAGTACTAATATCAGACTTGTGTTTGAGCAGAAAAATCCAGGTAACATGTGTACAGTCATCAATAAAAGACAAACCATCTTGTCCCAGAGATAGTAGGAATGGAAGAGGGACCCTAAACATCACTGTGAATAAGACAAAAAGGAACAAAACTTCTTGTATTACTAATTAGAAAATTGACACGCTTATGTTTGGTAGGTTCACATACTTCACAATGAAATTGTTCAATATCAAGACCTTTACACAAAGAAGGAAAAAGACTCTTAATAATAAGAAAGGATGGATGGCCTAATCTACGGTGAACAAGCCAAACTTTGTCTTTTTTAGTTGAAAGAAGTTCAGAGGTAAAAGAATATGGGTGTCCAAGACCTTTACCTGACAAGGTGCTTCAAGGAGGTAGAGGCCATCCTGCTCCCTAGCATGTCCAATTATCTTCCTCGAATCCTTGTCCTGAAAAACACAATGATCATTGTAAAAAATCACTTTGCAAGATAAATCTTTAATTAATTTCTGGACAGAAACCAAATTTGTGAACAATTTAGGGACATGAAGGACATTTTTAAAGGTCACTAGGGGGCGTAGTTGGACCTCTCCTATACCGGCTACAGTGATCAAGGAACCATCAGCTGTAGATATTTTCTTACTGCTTGGGCACGGAGAATAGGTGGAAAATATAGTGGGGTTGTTGGTCATATGGTCTGTGGCTCCTGAATCCATAATTCAGGAGTTGGTAAAAATTGTACCCGAGACATTGAATCCAATGGAAAAAGGTAACTTACCCAAATAAGTCAAAGAACAAGTACCTGAGAGCTTTTCAAGGCTGTTTAGAGAGACATTTGAAACCTCACATTCTGTTGACATCGTGAGAGACAAAACAAAACCGTTGGAGTGACAAAGTCAAGGCAAAACCGTAAAAGACGTCGGAGAAGGTGAACCCACTATCCAAACAACTTTGGACTGGAGTTCCGACCACTGACACAGAAGCAGGGGTCGTCGGCGAGTTGAACGGAACAAACGGCGTCATTTTCCAGTGACCAGAAGGTGGCGTGTTACTCCCACACGCAGGGAACTCCAAACGTGTGTGGCGGCGCGTGACAAGGTCTCCGGCGGTGGTGCTCAGGTGGATGGCCGGTCGGAGGTCTCTGAGACGCCTCGTGACCTTACTTGGACGGAAGAATGGCTATGAAGGCCTTGGTTGGCAATGAAGGCCGATTGTTTGGGTTTTTTGGGTACTACTATTCAGGGGTACTGTTTTGGGTATTGTTCGGATACTGTGTGGTACTGTTTGGGACTGTTTGGTACTGTTCAAATACTATTTGGTGCTGTACGGTACTATTCAGATACTGTGCGGTACTGTGCGATACTGTTCGGACACTGTTCATGTACTGTTTTGGCGATGAAGGCTAAAAGAAAAAGGGGCAATGAAGGCCAAAAATAGAAATTGGTTAGCAATTAAGGCTGACCGAAAAAAGGCTCAGTGGAAAACAGAGACAGTCCCGGATCGGAATTGCTTTGATACCATCTCTGAATATGAGTATGTGAATAATTGTATATTATTTCTCATTACTAAACAAAATGTACAAAGAAGATTATATATAGAGGCAGTTGCTATACATTAATAACTAGCTCCTAAAAAATAAGCAGCAAATTAATAAAACACTAAAAACAATATCTACACTAAAAATCGTGGGAACACTGTCCACATAAACCACCGTCCAACACCACCGTCCAACAGATGAGAAGGAGAAACATGTACTGAGTCAGTGCTTAGCCAAGAAGCTGGAAATTAAAGCATTAGGGAGGTTAAAATACTTTCTTAGAATTGAGGTTGCTCATTCTAGGGAAGGTATATTCATCTCTCAACAAAAGTATGTTATGGATCTCCTAAAAGAAACAGGTCATACAACATACAAATCGGCAAGTACTCCAATAGATCCCAATATGAAACTTGGACAGGCAGAGGAAGATGCTGCAGTTGATAGAGAAATGTATCAGTGTCTAGTGAGAAGACTTATTTATCTATCCCACACACGGCCAGATATAACATATGCAGTTAGTGTGATCAGCCAATTCATGCACAGCCCAAAAGAATCTCATTTGCGAGCAGCATATCAAGTATTACAGTACCTTAAGGGAACACCAGGAAAAGGCATTCTATTTAAGAGAAATGGAGGTGTGGTACTTGAGGCATACACTGATGCAGATTATGCTGGATCACCAGTGGACAGAAGATAGACTACAGGATATTGCACTTTTCTTGGTGGAAATCTGGTGACTTGGAGAAGTAAAAAATAGAATGTGGTAGCACGATCTAGTGCGGAGGCAGAATTCAGAGCTATGACTCAAGGTGTGTGTGAGCTACTATGGTTAAAAATCATTCTTGAAGATCTGAAGATCAAGTGGGATGGTCCGATTAGACTTTATTGTGATAACAAGTCTGCAATCAGCATAGCTCATAATCGGATACAACATGATCGAACGAAGCATATTGAGGTTGACAGACATTTTATCAAAGAAAAATTAGAGAGTGATTTAATTTGTACACCCTATGTGTCTACACATGGTTAGCTTGCTGATATACTTACAAAAGGGTTGAATAATCCAGCATTTCAAACTATTGTATCCAAGCTTGGAATGGGGAATGCATATTCACCATCTTGAGGGGGAGTGTTGGACAGTGTCCTTTGTGGACGGTGGCCTCTTGGTCTTATTCCATGGTTTTTTGTGTAGACATTGTTTTTAGTAGCTTATTAACTAGTTGCTTATTTTCTAGGACTAGATTTAATGTATAGAAGCTCCTCTATATATTTCTGTCTCTGTAAACAATCAGTTTTTTGATGAAATAATATTCAATATTCATATTCTTCATATTCGAAGAGCTTCCAATCTGCAGGCTTTCCGTGAATTTTCCAGCAATTGTCTCGAGAATGGCCTGATCTTTTGCAGTGATCACACCATGGCGTTCCCTTCTGTTGTAATATATTAGCATTAATATCAGATTTGTATAGATATGTTTTTTATTCTTGTTTTATTAGGGCTGATTTTTCTCCCTTATTTTTAGGATAGCAATTAATAGCATTAGTCTATATATTGTAACCTTCCTCTGTACACAATATAAAAGAAATATTATTCATACTTTCTATTTCTATATGGTATCAGCAGCCTAGGTCGTTCCTAGGGCTTGCCTTTCCCTTTTTTGTCTCCTATTGCAGCCTTATTGCTGCCTGAGACCTAAAACCGCCACCGCCACCCACCATTGCTACCCGCCACTGCTGCCTGAGGCCTAAAACCACCACCCGCCACCCGCCGCCGCTGTTTTTTGTCTCACCACCCTCGCCGGACTGCTTGTCGGCAGTTTTCTGGCCACCCCACAAAAGCCCACCCTAAACCACCCACTCACGCGCCGCCACTCGCAGCCAACGCGCCGCCACTCGCAGCCAACGCGCCGCCGCACTGTACGCGCGTGGGAGCCTCGCGCCGCCCTCCACACCGCCTTTCACCGCGCAACCACCACCGTTCTGCTCGTCGGCTCCTCCCTGTTCTTTTCTGCCTATTTTCGGGTCCAACCAGAATGTCTACAGTAGACACCCAGTCCTCCACCATCACTACGCCGCCTCCGGTTGTCGTTCCACCGCCTCCCGTTGCCGTTGCAAAGACTGAATCCACATGATCTTCCAGTTTACACTCTTCTTATCACCTCAATGGTAAGAACTATCTTCAATGGGCCCAGTTATTCGCACCACTCTCAAGGGTCGTCGGAAGTTGTCACATATTGTCGGGGATCCTCCGAGGACAAATGACCCACACTTTGGAATCGGGATGATGAAGATTCTTTGATTATGACTTGGCTATGGAACTCTATGACACCAGATATCAGTAAGAATTGTATGTTTTTTACTTCTGCACGTGAAATTTGGGATAGTTTGAGTCAAACCTATTCTATGAAACAAGATATTGCTGCGTGTTATGAATTAGAAAACACAATTTTTAATACCCAGCAGGGCTCTCTTTCATCACTGATTATTATGGTACTCTAATGGTTTATGGATTGAGTGGATCAAAACCAGGATTTAAAGATGAAATGCACTGAGGATGCTGCTACTTTAACCAAGTTTATTGAGCGTGGACGGGTCTTTAAGTTTCTCTCTGGGTTGAATTCTGAGTATGATCCTATTCGGGTTCAGATTTTAGGAAAGGACAAGCTTCCTTCTCTCTCCGAGGTGTTCTACACGGTTAGGGGGAGAAGAGAGTCGTCGAGCTGTCATGTTGAATAAGGGTAATTCCAAGTGATGGTTCTGCTTTGGCCACCGGAAAGGTCCTATTGGTGGGTTATCATCTGAAAAGCCTGGATCATCTTCGTGGAAGTCATCTGCCAAACGTGACGAGCGCTGGTGTCCTCATTGCAAAAAGTCTGGTCACACTAAGGACACTTGTTTTAAACTCCATGGCAGAGACAAGGTTCTTGCACGCTTTGGGGGTTTCAAAGGCAGGCAAGTTAATCAAACTGTGTCTGACTTGGTTATTGAGGGTGAAGAGGGATCTGCACCACCTTCTGGGGAGGCAATTCCGGCGCTTAGTAAAGCCGAGATGGATCGTTTGCGCACTCTCTTGGATTCTATGAGTAAGCCTTCTGGCACTTGTTCTCTAACCATGACTGGTAAGAATTTAAGTTCCTTCTCCTTTAATGTTTCTAGTACTGTATCTCGAGGATCTCTCGGATTATTGACTCGGTGCTACTGATCATATGACCCCTCATCCCTCATATTTTTCCACTTACTCTAAATTATCTGGTAAGCATCACATCACGGTTGCTAGTGGATCCCATGTCCCTGTTTCAGGATGTGGTACTGTTTCACTTCAACCTTCCCTTCCTTTACATAATGTGCTTCATGTACCTCATTTGTCAAATAACCTTATTTCTATTCATAAGCTTACCAGAGATTTAAACTGTACAGTGACCTTCTTTTCCTCTCATTGTGTGTTTCAGGATCTTACCACGGGGAGGACGATTGGGGTTGCTAAGGAACAGGGAGGGTTATATGTTCTACATCGGACTCATGGTAGTACCAGTCAGACGGTGTCCACATCCCGTCATGAGACAAGTTCCGATTCCGCTGCATCTCAGATATGGCTTCACCACAAACGCCTTGGTCATCCTCCTTTCAGTCTTCTTAGGTCGTTATTTCCACATTTGTTTAAAAATGAGTCTGTTGAGTCTTTTCTTTGTGATGTTTGTCAGTTTACGAAACACCATCGCACAACTTTTTCTCCAAGTAATAATAAAAGTATTGAACCTTTTGATCTTATCCATTCGATGTGTGGGGACCTTCCTCTAATTCTAATATATCCGGGTGCAAAATGGTTTGTTTCATTTATTGATGACCGCACTAGGGTCACATGGATATTTCTTATGAAGGATAAATCTGAAGTGTTTCAATTTTTCTTGAATTTCTATCGTATGGTTCAAACCCAGTTTGGAAAATCTATCAAACGGTTCCGCTCTGATAATGGCAAGGAATATGTGAATCAACATTTCACAAAATTCAATAAAGAACATAGTGTGTTACATGAGTTAACTTGTGTTGATACCCCCCAACAAAATGGGGTTGCGAGAAGGAAGAACCGTCATCTCCTAGAAATTGCAAGGGCTCTTCTTTTCCAAATGTCTCGTCCCTAAGTCTTATTGGGGGAAGCTGTCTTAATCGCCGCATACTTGATAAACAGATTGCCATCCCGTGTCTTGGATGGTCTTAGTCCTGTGCAACACATGACTTCCTTCTTCCCTTCCGTTCCTACCATGAAGAATCTCCCGTGTCGTGTCTTTGGTTGTGTTGCCTTTGTTCATATCCATAGTCAATATCGTGGTAAGTTGGATCCTAGGGCTGTCAAATGTATCTTCATAGGGTATGCACCTGACAAAAAGGGATACAAATGTTATCATCCTCAAAGTCGTCGTGTCTATGTCTCCATGGATGTCACTTTTCATGAATCTGAGTCTTTTCACCTTCGTACTCAGCTTTAGGGGGAGAGTGGTCAAGAAGCTGAGTCTCTTGAGTCATCTGTTGTTCCTCTTCTGGCTGAATCTATTGAGTCATCGGTCCCTCCTCTGATGAAGGATGTGGCGTCATCTTCTGGTACTTCGAGACACCTAAAGAATCGATATCGTCCCTATAGATCGATACAAGCAGTGTATTATCTAAAAAAACCCAACTTGGTCCAACAAAGAACTTCAATCGCCCGAACCGAGGTAAGCATTCCTGATTCTGAGCCTTTGAATAGTTCTTTACATGATATTTGTGAACCTAACCATGATGACTTGCCAATAGCCTTAAGAAAAGCCAGAAGAACTTGTGCAAAATACCCTATATCTCAGTTTGTGTCCACTAAAAACCTATCAGTACAGCATCAGAGTTTTATTTCAGCAATTGATTCTACCAGAATCCCCACTTCAGTACAAGAAGCATTAATGGATAAGAATTGGGTTCAAGCCATGCATGAAGAAATGAGTGCCTTAAACAAGAATGAGACCTGGGAAATTGTTGAGAAGCCGAGGACAAAAGGATAGTTGGGTGCAGATGGATTTACACAGTGAAATATCGGTCTGATGGTACTCTAGACCGGTATAAAGCAAGGTTGGTTGCAAAAGGGTACACTCAGACATATGGGATTGATTATGAGGAAACATTTGCTCCAAGTAGCAAAGATGAACACAAATAGATCATTCTCTCCTTGGCAAAGACACTTTGGATGGGACTTGCACCAATTTGATGTTAAAAATGCTTTTCTCCATGGGAATTTGGAAGAGGAAGTATATATGGACATCCCACCAGGATATGGACCTACCGATGGAGGGAATATGGTGTGCAAATTAAGGAAGGCCTTATATGGACTCAAGCGGTCTCCTCGTGCTTGGTTTGGGAGGTTCACCAATGCTATGGTGTCCTTAGGTTATAGGCGAGAGCCGGGGAGATCATACCCTCTTTATAAAACATTCCAAAGAAGGCAAGCTTACACTTCTTCCGGTTTATGTTGATGACATGATCATTGCTTAGGTGATGATGAGGTTGAGAAACAGTCCTAAAAGAAAAACTAGTTGCACGCTTTGAAATGAAGGACTTAGGAAAGTCAAGTACTTTCTTGGGATAGAGGTTGCCTACTCCAAACAAGGCATCTTTATTTCCCAAAGGAAATATGTCTTGGATCTTCTTAAGGAAACAGTAAGCTAGGTTGCAAAACAACAGGGGCACCTATTGAACAAAACCACAGGATCGGAAACAATGAGGAAAGCCCAAGGGTGGATAAGGCACAATATCAGAGACTTGTGGGAAAACTGATATATTTGTCCCACACCAGACTAGACATAGCCTATCTTTGTCGTCGTTGTTAGCCGCTTCATGCATGATCCTCGTGAGAGACATATGTTAGGCTGTGAATCGAATTCTACAAGATTTGAAGACAAGCCCAGGAAGAGGACTTCTATTTCGGAAAGAACAAACATTGACCATTGAAACCTATACGATGCGGATTATGCCGGGTCGGTTATCGACAGCAGGTCGGTCTACCACAGTTACTTGCATGTTTTTAGGAGGAAACTTGGTGACTTGGAGAAGTAAGAAACAGAATGTAGTTGCAAGGTCAAGTGCAGAGGCTGAATTTCGAGCTATGGCACAAGGAATTTGTGAACTGTTATGGATGAGAATCATACTCGATGACCTCCGAATAAAGTATGAAGCTCCTATGAGGTTACTGTGTGATAATAAGTCGGCAATCAACATTGCTCACAACCCAGTTCAACATGATCGGACAAAGCATATAGAGATTGACCGCCATTTTATCAAGGAAAAATTAGATGATGGCCTTATAACTACAGAATACGTCCCTTCAGAGCACCAATTAGCAGATGTTTTCACCAAGGGGCTTCCCACCGAACGATTTCAAAGTCTTACTTGCAAGCTGGGAATGATAGATATTCACTCACCAGCTTGAGGGGGAGTGTTGTAATATATTAACATTAATATCAGATTTGTATAGATATGTTTTTTATTCTTGTTTTATTAGGGCTGATTTTTCTCCCTTATTTTTAGGATAGCAATTAATAGCATTAGTCTATATATTGTAACCTTCCCTGTACACAATATACAAGAAATATTATTCATACTTTCTATTCTCTATACCTTCTTTTGACAATTGTCATTATGTTGATAAATCCCTCAAGCAGCAAGAGCAGAGCCTTCATTTACAGAGGTGACATTGGATTCTCCAAGCATCACTTTCTTCCTGCTTTCTTCTCTGCGAACCTCATCAAGGAGGGAAGGGCTTTATTCCCAATATTCGTCCTCTGACCTCATCAAGGTTCTTGTTCCCATTAAGAATTTGAATATCCTCTTCTTTTTGATAATTTCTTTGAATTTCTTTGTATCATTTGGACATTCCCATTGATGTTCTTCGAAGGCATCTAGCCGCTGCCAGTGACGTGATAGAGTGTTGTAGTATTGAGTGACAGACAAATCACCCTGTCGATGATCATGGAGATTGGATTCAATCTCAAAGATTTCAGAAGTGTTCTCTTTGCTGGAGTAAAATTCTTTGGCTACTTCCCAGATTTCCTGTGCCGTGCTATAGAGTAAGAAGTTCTGACCGATTTCATTTGTCATTGAGTTCACCAGCCAAGACATAACTATGTTATCTTCCAGTTTTTGAATTTTGGTTCATCGGCCTTAGGAGGGACGAGTTGACCAGTGAGATACTCATCCTTGCCCTTTCCACAGATGTACATCATGACGGATTGTGACCATGAGAGGTAGTTATTCCCATTCAACTTGTGTCCAGTAATGGGAAAAGGAGTAACGTCTGACCCACCATGGTTGGTGGTGGCAGAAGCTTCAAATGGGGATGAAGTTTTTCTTTCCGTGGCCATTTCGTATTTGGTCATCAGAAAGGGTTTAGGGTTTCAGAGTTTGGAGAGGCTCTCTGATACCATGTGAAAATGGGAATTGATTATTCCTCATTGATTTCTGAATGATATGTACAAGGAATAATAGAGTTGAAGAAGTGAAACACTCCCTCAAATCAAGGATACAGAAAAGGAAACTACTCCTAATAGGGATTTGGTATTGATAATACCTATATCCCCTTATTCTCGGAAACAAATCAACATAATTTATAGAAACTAATCCCTAGAGATCAGCATAACATAATTCCTAGGAATCAGCAATAATAATGATATGGAATTCCACAAATGACCATGTTCTTCTAAGGCTTCAAACTAAGGAAATTAAATTACCATATCATTTTTCCTCCTTATGGCTGAATGGCCTTCAACCAAGAACCCATTAAATCATCATCACACAAGCATACTAGGAAGATCCATACTTCACCGAAATCAACATCAAGAAGATAACTAAAATCAAGATTCATATATCCATGAACTAAGGTAAACAACAACCATGAAACAAACCCTTTACTTCCTACAAATCCAATATCGGATTCCAGCCCTCACACCCAAAAGCAGAGGCATATTTACATGATTAATCCAATGAAACAGTAACTAGAAGCACCCTTTACAAAATAGAACCACATGCAACAATTTTCAATCTCAGATTCCAGCCCTTAACCCCCCAAAAATAAGATTTTAACATGCTCAAATTCAATAAAACAGTAGCTCCTAAGCTTCACGGACTAAAGCATGATGTGGCATGAGGTTTAGAAGAAGGATTTTCCCCCCTACCTCTAGGTGAGCTTGCGGAAATGGTGAAGAAGAGGAGAGGTGGTGATGAGGTTGCTCCTAACTCCAAGTTTCCAACTCCAAGATGAAAGACTCAAGCTTCAAAACTTCTCCTCCTCCTCTTTGCCTCGGCCTTCCCTCACTCTTTAGCTCTCAAGAATGCTTCTAAGAAGATGAAGTGAAGTCTTGTGTATGGGGTGGTGAGTTGCCGCCACCTTTTTAAAGAGAGGGTGAGGAAGAGTGTCTTAAGTTAGTGGATTTCCATTTATTGGTCATTAGTAGATATTTACTTAGGTAAATTGTTATTTTATTCTTTACTTAAGGTGGTAACTATGTATGTATTTTATATGTGGTAATTAGAAGAGTGTAAGCTTAATTTTTTATTTGGTTCCTCCTATGTGTCAAGCCTATGTTCACATTTAGGTTATAAATTTTATTTTAAATCCTAAGCTCCTAATTTTTACTAGAGGTTAATCATAGTCTCTAGAATTTTCTAACTTAATTACCAAGACAAGTCACCTTATTATTTTATTCCTTTGTTTTTAAGCACATGTTGCGTATGTTAATTATTTTATTAGCACATTTACTTCTTTCCTTCTATGTTTTGCACCTAGGATGCTTCTAGGACTCTCTAATTTTATTTTATTCTTCTATGTTCCAATCTTACAAGGATTCTAAGAAAAATCAACTTTTACTCTAGTTCTAAAATTTCTAGTTCTAATACTAACTATTTATTAACATAAGCAGTTATTAGAGAGGATGTTACATATCGTAGCCGACCCAGGTCCTTAGTTTGGAAGTGCTAGAACAAGTGTTGTTTTAGGCCCTTGATACTGTCATGATAATCACCTATCACAACAATATCATCCACATGGACAACAAGGTAGATGCACTGATAAGAAGACGAGTGTTTATAAAACACAAAGTGGTTTGCTTCACTTGTATGCAGATTGCATAATTCTCTATATGGTCTTAAACAGTCTCCCCGAGCTTGGTTTGGGAGATATCATGTTGCCCGGTTATGGATCATTGGCATAGACACCGCAAACTTTCTTCCACATGTCATAGCATTATTTATAGGAGCGATAGTGCATTGGCAGCTTTGGATCAATGGACTGCCATAATAAAGACACCAACTGATAATCGACTTTCTGCTATTCTTCCCTCACACTGGTATCAATCTCCTCAACCTTCTTGGTTAAATGCTCCGAGAGTCCCTGACCTAAAAACCACACATCAACAGCAGCATACTAATCTAGATAATTGTTACCATTGAGTTTCTCTAACGTTATAGTGGGTGTACTAGAGAATGCAAAGGAAATAAGGCCCTTATTCGGAGATTGAGAGGTGACGGAGGATGAGTTTGATGAAGTCGTGGAGGATTCTGTTGAAAAGGCCATGAGATTTGACTAGGGGTTGCTCAAGGGACGAACCTGAGACGTGAGGGAACAAACTTGAGACGTGAGCGAACGAACATGAAATATGAAAAACGGTGGGCACCACGAACCCACTACTCTAACAGAGTGTGATCAGACTTCTAACCACTTGAACAGGACCAGGGGGCACCGGCGGCCTGGACTGAACCGATGGCGAGATGATTTGATGTTAGGAAGGTAGCGCGTGGCGGCACTTGGAGGTGCCTCCGGCATTGGCGCTCGGAGGGACAATTGGTTGGCGACTTTTGGGACTATTCGAACCCTCACTTGGTGGTTGAGGGTGTTGAAACTAGAGATCCATCCTTGACAGTGGAGGCTGGACTTGGTGAGTTAGGGTTTTCAGCCCCAAGATCGCAAGGAACTCTATTACTAACTTGAAACTGAAAGCTGATGAATTGCTTTAGAGAAAACCCTCTCAACATCATGAACTTATAATTACATGATATACAATCAACCCTAAACGAAATCCATAAGTTTTAGGGATTGACATCACTATTTATGGTAACTATATATTCTACTTCCTATTCTAATTACAACAGATTTGATACAATATCAAAAGATGTCAACACTAAGATATGATACAATATCAAAGGATATCAACAAGTGTGATACTTATTTTCTTTAATTTAATAATAAAAGGTTGTGGTATAAAGTAATGTTTAGTTCTTGCATGAGATAGTTGTGAGCTTGTGTTTTGTCCACATTTCATGTCACATGATGGGGTGAGTTGGAGACATGAAACTGATTCTTAAATCCTTGCTTTACAGCTAAAGGTTTTAGGTCATGTACTTTTTTGTCATTTCTGTGATACCCTGATCCCCCAAATATAACATGACCAATTGGTCAGGAGTTTGATCCTTGCTGCCTCCATTCTTCATAAATAAATTAAATTTCAGCATAAGGTAAAGTGGACATGTTCTCTCCATGCTTCAAGTTCAAATGACTCTTATGTGAGATGTGTTAGAGATGTAAAGCTATTCCTAGTATTCCACCTAATAGCTTAAGCTTTCAAGAGAGTTGATTCTTGGCATTGGGGAATCTGATGCCACTTGTTAGTCATTTATCTAATTCAGCTATATGCATATATGGTTTTCCTAACTCAATGTTTCAAGTTTACTATTTTATTGCTAAGAACAATATTAAAATTGAAGGTAAGAGACTTTTTTGAAAGCACTAGCCTTTGCATTTGCATTTGCTTTAAACTAAAATTTGCTGAAATATGTTAATTGTGGGCAGTTTGTATCTGGACATGCAAGTTCACCTACAATAGCTCTGATCTTTGACTCATAGAATCTTTTTACTTTTTATATCAAACAATAGCATGTGTAACTCTAGTTGGGGCAATCTCTTCAAAAGTAACAGCTTATAATGTGTGCCGTTAAATGCCTGTTAAAGAAATTAACAACTTTTACTTGTTTCAGAGTCCAAATGGTGTTTGGAACATTTTTGGTGGCAAGCTTGCATGGGGACCCGAAGCAATTGTTTGTGACAATCCAAATTTTGAGGGGCGTGGAAATCCTTCCAGTGGTATATTCATATATACCTAAGGCGATGTGCTATTTCAATTTTATCTTGTCTTTTTAATAAGTAATTTACATGGGAAACTTTTGAGGCTGTTTCTTATGATTCCAAATGAAAGAAAGCCTAATAAAATGAGTATGAGGAAAAAATTGAAAATCTCTAGAAACCGTTATTTTGTAATTAGTTTTAGTGTTTGCTTCTTTTGGACCAAGGTTGACATGGTCCTTAAAACAGTGAAGTTCTACTTGTGTCATGTTAAGAGTAGTGTATTAAGCCCATATTTAATGTGCGTAAGGGTATTTGTGTCTTTGGTACTACCTTGTACTATACCGTACAACAAGCTAGTTTACAGTATATATATATATATATACATGGTCTGCACCCACATTGGGTACAAATTACCAAATTCTTTAATATTTTACATGGTATCAGAGATTTTTAACTTTTTTTTTCCTTTACCAAAAAAAAAGAAAAAAGAAAAACACCACAGCATCGTGACCTAGGTCACGTTTCTCTCTTGGGAAGCCATAACTGTGGCTGCCGCTTGACTTCTCAGGTGCCGGCGACCAGTAGCCGGTGATAGACCAGTCTGGCGTTGGGACTAGGGCTGGCAGGATTGTTGACGACTGACGGTGGGTTGGGTCGTCGGATTTTGTGGTTTTCAGGTTTAGTTCGTGTTTTTCAGGCGCGGTTTTCATGTGCCCGGAGCTGCTCGTTGCTGGTGGCTCAAGATTCTGGCACGGACCAGCGTGTTTGTTCTCCGGCAAGGCTGTTATGTTTCTGGCGACGTAGTTTCAGCATGTAGGCTCTGTTTTTGGCAGATTTCTTCCCTCCTCCTTCGCTGTTTTGGCTGTCTCTTTCAGCTAGCAAGATTTTTTGATCCTGTTTTGGTTCTTGGTTGGTTATTTTGTGGATTGTGAGGATGGGTGACGACAATACCGAGGTTGAGGCCAATGCTGCCTCCAAAGGGAAAGGTGGGGCTCTAGATGTTACCTCCACTAATGTCTTGGCGGAGGTGATACCGTCGAATACCAAAATCATTGATCGGAAGTTGGATGGTGACGGGGCTAATTATATTCAATTGAAAAAGGCTATTGCGATGTATTTGAAGGATCATGGTAAGGAAGATCATCTCACTTAGGATGGTCGACAGATGTGGCGACTAAAAATATATGGATTCTGGAGGATATGCAGTTATACTCATTGATCGAGCAGACTTTGGATCCTCAAGTGGATGATATTACTACTCACTATAATATTGTCAAGGAACTATGGTTGTACCTGCACTCTCTTTTTTCAGGGGCTAAAGATTTATCTCTTCGCTACACAAAGTCCCAGGAATTGTATCATGCCAATCAAAAGGATAAGTCCCTCAATGAGTATCACACGGGTTTCAAACGTCTTTTTGAGGAGTTGAACACTTTGTTTCCTATCACTTCTGATGTAAAGGAGATGCAGGCTCAACGGGAACAATTGGTTGTTTTGTGCTTGTTGTCAGGTTTATGAGTTGTGTTTAGTGCAACTCAATCTGAAATATTGACGAGTGCAGGCAATTTGAAACTAAAGGAGGTATACTCTCACCTCCTCTGTGTTGCTCGTGAGCTTTCTAGGTCCAATCCTATGGTTTCGAGTGAAGCATTTGCATTGGTTAGTTCCAGTTTTAGAGGAGATAGTTCTCGTGTCGTGGTGGATGAGATTTTGGTGAACCCCAGGGTGGAGGACATGGTGGAGATACTAGGGAACCTCTAATTTGTCGCTATTGTAAAGAGCCCGGACATATTAAAAGGAATTGTAGGAAGCTTCAGCAAAAGAATCAATCACAACAACATTTTGCGCATGTTGCAACTGATGATTTTGCCCATTCCAGCAACCCATCTGTAAGACCTGTGATGATGACAGTAGAAGAGTTTGCCCAGTATACCCAGTTTCAGGCCTCTCGATCAACCCCACCATCTTCCTCTGTTGCCTCTGTTGCTCATATAGGTAATCCTACTGCATGTCTATCCTCACTTTCTTGCAACTAGGTCATTGATTCAGGGGCATCTGACCACATGACTGGCCAAACAAGTAATCTTACATCCTTTATCTGTTCTCTACATTTATCTAGCGTTACTTTAGCTAATGGATCTGCCGCTCCTGTGGTGGGGAGTGGCATAGCTTGTCGTACACCTGCTCTTCCACTCTCTCGTGTCTTGTGTTTAAATAAGTTTTCGTTTAATCTACTTTCTGTTAGTCAGATTACTCGTTCTTTGAATTGTAGTGTTCATTTTTTTCCTGATTCATGTGTCTTTCAGGAACTTGGGACGAAGAGGGTGATTGGTAAGGGTCATGCGTAGAATGGCTTGTACATCCTTGAATGCTTTCCTGATCAAGTGCCGGTGCTAATTGCTTGTTCGAGTGTGGTCGATCCTCTTCAGCTTCATTGTCGCTTGGGTCATCCTTCTCTATAGTGCTTGAAGAAGTTATGCCAGAGTTTAAGCGATTTGTCTGTCTGAGTGTCAGACATGTCAGTTAGCTAAACATCATAGGAGTCCTTACCCTTTACGAGTCAATAAACTGGCTGCGTCCTATTTGAACTTGTTTATTATGATGTTTAGGTCCTTGTCCTATTACTTCTAAGTCTGGATTTCAGTATTTTGTGATATTTGTGGATGATTTTTCAAGAATGGCTTGGTTATATTTTATGAAATCTCGTTCTGAGTTATTCTCTATATTTACTGCCTTTTGTTATGAAATTAAAACTTAATTCAATACTCTTGTTCGTATTTTGAGGAGTGATAATGCAAAAGAATACTTTTCCCATGAGTTTTGTTTTTATGTGTGTCAACATGGCATGATACGTCAATCCTCTTGTGTTGTTACCCCCGAACAAAACGGAGTTGCCGAACGCAAGAATAGGCATCTCATGGAAGTTGCTAGAGCCTTGTTAATTCGTATGTCTGTCCCTAAAGAATTTTGGGCTAATGCTGTCTTTACTGCTTGCTTCTTGATTAATCGAATGCCATCTTCTGTTTTATAGGGTCAAGTTCCTAATTCTATCTCCTCTCGTCTCAATCTTTGTTCCCTTTTTCTCCTTGTATTTTTGGATGTACATGTTTTGTGCTGGATATTCGGCCTCAACTTTCTAAGCTGCACTCTCGCTCTCTCAAGTGTCTTCCTTGGTTACTCCCGTTATCAAAAGGGTATAGGTGCTTTTCTCCTGACCTGGGCTGGTGTCTTGTTTCCATTGATGTTACTTTCTTTGAGTTTACCTCATTTTTTTCAAAGTCTTTTTCTCCTCTTAATGGTGATGAAGATGAAGATATTCTTGTCTATAAAGAGGTTCAATCTCCTTACTCTGAGTTGCACACATCCTCAGTTACTCTTATTTCGTCTTCTCCTCCTCTTTGGCCTCCCATTCGACAGATGTACGTTCACCGTACTTGTGATCCGACCACCCACCTCAGGTGAAGCACTGATGAATGTATCTGACCCTTCAGATGACTCACCACTCCAATATGCCTCTTCGTCTCAAGATCCGACTCTAGACCTCCCCATTGCCATTTGAAAGGGTAAACATTCTTGTGTCACTCGCCATCCAATTGCTTCCTTTATCCATTATAAGCATCTTTCTCCTTCTTCCAAATCCTTTGTTGCTTCTCTTGATGATGTCACAATTCCTAGATCTATTGCAGAGGCTTTGGCAGATGATGGGTGGCGGCATGCTATAGAAGAGGAAATGTTGGCTTTGGAACATAATCAGACATGGGACCTTGTTGCTCTTCCTTCGGGCAAACGTGCTATTGGTTGTAAATGGGTGTACACTGTTAAAGTGAATCCTGATGGGACTATTGCTCATCTCAAGGCTCGCTTGGTTGCTAAGGGTTGCTCAGACTTATGGCATTGATTACTTTGAGACATTCTCCCCTGTGGCTAAGTTGACTTCTGTTTGATTGTTCATTTCTTTAGCTGCTTCCCATCATTGGCCCTTACATCAGCTTGATGTTAAGAATGCCTTTCTTCATGTTGACTTACAGGAGGAAGTCTATATGGAGCAACTACTTGGCTTTGTTGCTCAGGGGAGTATGGGAAAGTCTATTAGCTCAAACGATCTCTGTATGGACTGAAACAATCTCCTCGAGCTTGGTTTGGGAGGTTAATTGAAGTAGTCCTTGATTTTGGCTTGAAAAGGAGTAGCTATGATCATTCTGTCTTTTATCGACAATCTGGGGAAGGGTGTATTCTTATGGTTGTTTATGTGGATGACATAGTGATAACAGGAAGCGACACATCTAGCATCTTAGACTTCAAGTATTTCCTTCAAATCAAATTTCAGAGAAGGACCTAGGCTCCCTAAAGTACTTTTTGGGAATTGAAGTTAGTAGATGCAGAAAGGGCATTTTACCCTCTCAATGGAAATGTCCATGATCTCCTCTCTGATGTTGGTATGTTGGGAGCTAGGCCCTGTGATACACCGATGGTTCCAAATGCAAAACTCAGTACAGATGATGGAGAATTACTATCAGATCTTGAGAGATATAGGAAGTTGGTTGGCAAACTTAACTATCTTACGATGACACGTCCAGACATCTCTTTCCCAGTAAATGTAGTTTGTCAGTTCATGTCTTCTCCTCGAGACTCTCATTGGGATGCAGTATTACATATCTTGCGATATTTGAAAGGATCCCCAGGACATGGAATTCTTTATAAAAACAATGGACATTGCAAAGTGGAAGGTTATTTAGATGCAGATGAGGCTGGGTGTCCTATAGATTGGAAATCAACCTCTGACTATTGCGTGTTCCTCAGAGGTAATCTGATCTCTTGGAAAAGTAAGAAACAAAGTGTAGTAGCTAGGTCAAGTGCAAAGTCGGAATATCCAATATCGAGCAATGACCCAGACTTCCTGTGAATTGTTATGGGTGTATCATTTACTTGATGAGATTGGCTTCAAGGTTTCTCTACCTATGAAGCTATGGTGTGTTAATCAGGCTGCTATTCACATTGCCTCAGACCTAAATATTTCATGAAAGAACAAAGCACATTGAAGCCAATTGTCATTTCATTCGAGAGAAGATCCAAAAGGGACTTGTATCTACAAGACATGTCAGAACTGGAGAACAGATAGCTGATATCCTCACAAAGGCACTTAATGGGAGCAGGGTTAACTATCTATTAACAAGTGTGACAATGTGAAGATAACAAGTTGTTTCTTGAATTTCTCAACAATCCCTGAACATGATTAACATGATTAACAT
This sequence comes from Ormosia emarginata, assembly GCA_029884605.1. Taxonomy (NCBI): domain Eukaryota; kingdom Viridiplantae; phylum Streptophyta; class Magnoliopsida; order Fabales; family Fabaceae; genus Ormosia; species Ormosia emarginata. The sequence continues at coordinate 1,862,783 of JAQQTP010000056.1, read as the reverse complement.
TTATGATCCAACTTGAGGGAGAGTGTTAAGAGTAGTGTATTAAGCACATATTTAATGTGCGTAAGGGTACCTAGGATGGAGGGTGATAACATTTGTAGCCTTTCTGAGTGGAAGAGTACCTAACAAAAACACATCTTAGGGCCCTAGGATCAAGTTTCCTCCTATCTGGACTGTGATCATGAACAAATGATACACACCTCTTAGAATATGAAGAATATAAATATTGTGTATTATATAAAAAAAACTGAATGTTTACAGAGGCAGGATTATATAGAGGAGCTTCTATACATTAAATCTAGTCCTAGAAAATAAGCAACTAATGAATGAGCTACTAAAAACAATATCTATAAAAAACCGTGGTAGAGGCCACCGTCCACAGAGGCCACTGTCCATAGTGCCACCGTCCAACACTCTCCCTTAAACTGGTGAATATGCATTCTCCATTCCCAGCTTGGATACAATAGTTTGAAATGCTGGACTATTCAACCCTTTTGTAAGTAAATCAGCAAGCTGACCATGTGTAGACACAGGGTGTACAAATTAAACCACTCTCTAATTTCTCTTTGATAAAATGTCTGTCAACCTCAATATGCTTCGTTCGATCATCTTGTACCAGATTATGAGCTATGCTGATTGCAAACTTGTTATCACAATAAAGTCTCATCTGACCATCCTACTTGATCTTCAAATCTTCAAGAATGATTTTTAACCATAGTAGCTCACACACACCTTGAGTCATAGCTCTGAATTCTGCCTCCGCACAATTTGAGTGTTCCCTTTATCTTCATACGGCAACCCTTGCCTTGGGGCCTTCTTAATATACCTCAAAATTCGCACAACAGCATCCCAATGATCATTATGTGGAGACTGCATAAATTGACTTACCACACTTACCGGAAAAGAAATTTCAGGTCTCTTATAATAATGAGATATGTTCAACTTCACCATACAAGACAAGCTAAAAGGAACCAACTTGATACATGGGCTTCAAACATTAAGCTATGGCTACTTCGGTCTACCGGTCCGGATAAGATTCGCCTTGGTTTGGTAATAGTTTGCTATTAGGATCCATAGGACTGTCAATAGGCTTACAATCCAACATACCAGTTTCTTCCAATATATCTAAAGCATTTTTCCTCTGTGAGACAGCAATACCACTCCTAGACTGAGCCACCTCAATACCAAGGAAGTATTTGAGTTTACCCAAGTTTTTAGTCTGAAAGTGACTGCACAAATGTTCCTTCAACTGAGATATCTTTTCATTATCATTGCTAGTAATAACTATGTCATCCACATAAACAACCAAATAAATACATTGGCTAGGTGAAGAATATTGATAAAAGACCAAATGATTAGCTTCACTTTGTGTCATACCAAACTTCTGTACAACAGTACTGAACTTCCCGAACCATGCTCGTGGAGACTATTTTAGCCCATAAAGAGATCGTCGTAACTTGCACACTAATCCCGACTGCCCCTGAGCAACAAAACCAGGTGGTTGCTCCATATAGATTTCTTCTTCAAGGTCACCATGAAGAAATGCATTTTTAATGTCCAACTGATACAATGGCCAACGACCAATGGCTGCCATGGCTAGAAATAGGCGAACAGAGGCAATTTTAGCAACTGGAGAGAAGGTATCACTATAATCAAGACCATATATTTGAGTATAGTCCTTAGCAACAAGCCGGGCTTTAAGACGATCAATGTTACCATCCGCCCCAACTTTGACAACATACACCCATCGACAGCCAACAACAATTTTCCCAGGAGGGAGAGGAACCAAGTCCCACGTACCACTGTGCTCAAGGGCAAGCATCTCATCAATCATGGCTTGCCTCCAACCTGGATGATTGAGTGCCTCATTGGTATTTTTAGGGATGGAAGCAGAAGACAAAGAAGACACAAAAGCATAATATGATGGAGATAAACGATGAAAACTCAAGAAATTATAGATTGGGTGAGGATTTCTAGTAGATTTAGTACCTTTGCGAAGAGCAATAGGAAGATCAGTGACAGACTCAAAGAGGTCTGTAGTAGGTGGAGGCGTTGGAGTAGGGCATGATTCACAAGGATGTGAGGCTATCTCGAGTGCAGGAATGTATCCCGTGGTCGACGCTGATAGGTAATGAAGGGACGCTGAGGTGGATCTGGGCAAGGCACCTCAAACAAAGCTGGTGGAGACTCTGGAGTATCTGTGGATGGTTCCTGCAAAGGAGACAAAGGTGGACCAAAATAGGGAACAGGTAAAACCTTAGAGACCACATTGGGTTCAACGGAAGAGGTAAAATATAGTGTTTCTTCAAAGAAAGTAACATCAGCAGACATATACAAACGATGAGTGACAGGAGAATAACAACGATATCCTTTTTGTAACTTGGAATACCCAAGAAAAACACATTTAATAGCACGAGCAGATGGCTTAACTTGACCAGAGGAAAGATCATGAACAAAACAAGTACATCCAAAGACACGGGGAGGAACATGATATAAGGGTCCCTTGGGAAAAAGGATTGAATAAGGAATCTGGTTTTGTAAGATAGATGATGGCATACGATTAATCAAATAACATGCGGTTAAAACAGCATCACCCCAAAATTGTAAAGGCATATGGGCATGTAATAACAGAGTTCGACCAGTTTCAATAAGATGACGATTTTTTCTTTCTGCTACTCCATTTTGTTGGGGTGTATGAGGACATGTTGATTGATGTAAGATACCATGAGATGACATAAAAGATGAAAAAGTAGTTGAAAAGTATTCTTTTGCATTGTCACTTCGGAGTATCTTAATTGTTTTGCCAAATTGAGTTTGAATTTCAGTACAGAAGGATTTAAATATAGAAAACAACTTAGAATGATCTTTCATTAAAAACAACCAAGTACAACGAGAGAAGTCATCAATGAAAGTAACAAAATAGCTAAAACCTGAAGAGTTAGACACACGACTTGGATCCCACACATCAGAATGAATAAGAGAAAAAATAGACTTAGTTTGACTTTGGACTTGACTTGGAAAAGAAGCCCGAACATGCTTCCCAAATTGACATGACTCATAATTTAAAGACTCTAACTTTGTAAGACTAGGGACCATCTTATGGAATTTTGACAGGCTGGGATGACCGAGACGTTGGTTGAGAAGAGTTGGAGACTCAGTCGCAGTGCAAACCATGGGTGGAGATGACTCGAGATAGTAAAGTCCGTGTGCTTCATGCCCTATGCCATTTGTCTGTCCCGTACCAATGTCTTGGATAACAAAGGAATTAGAATCAAAGGTTATTGAGTAGTTAAGAGAACGAGTAAGTTGACTAAGAGAAATTAAATTAAAAGGACATCTAGGCATGAACAAAACGGATTTTAAAGACACAGATGCAGTAGGTGAAACACAACCAATACCTTTGGCAGTGACCTTTGAGCCATCTGCCAAGGTGACAAAGTGTGGAAAATTAGGTGTAGAGAGAGAAGTAAAAAGGGATCGATTACCAGCTATATGATCGGAAGCACCCGAATCAATTATCCAAGGACTTGGAGTATTACCAGTATGAGAGATACAAACTGTAGGATTACCCGTATGAACAACTGTGGTAGTGGAGGACTGAGGTTGCTTGGCTGCCTTCAACTGGAGATACTCCTGGAACTCGGTTTCAGAAAGTGTAATGGGCTATTTTCCCGATAAAAATTCAGACTTCTTCTCCTTTTCATGACCCGAGTCAGATTGAGTGACATTTACAGTTCTCTCTGGGAACCCATGAATAGAATAACATGTGTCCTGAGTATGGCCTGTCCTCTTACAATAAGAGCATTGAGGACAACCTCCACGACCCCCTCGACCGCCTCTACCCCCATGACCCCCACGTCCACCATGAGACCCTGAAGTGGTCACCATAGTTGACGCTTCGGTTATGTTTGAGAGGGAGCCAGAGACTGACTTAGGGGAAGGAACTCTCAGAAGACGAGTGATCAAATTCTCTATTGTGGGAACTTCTTGGCCAGTTAAAATTTGGTCCCAGACATGCTCAAAATCTGGGTGCATGGCACGTAAAACCAACATCACATACAAGTTATCCAGCTTGTTTAACAAACTCTTATGATCATCAGCCTGCGAAAACATTTTCAACTCCTCAACTACAGCCTGCGCTTGAGTGACAAAAGTCGTCATGTCATGATCGGACTGCTTAAGAGAGGCCAACTTTTGAGCTGAGTCATACAGGCGTTGTATATCATTAGCAAACACATTACGAGCCTTATTCTAGAAAGTAAAACAAGTTTTAAAAGTTCTGAAATTAGCCAAAATAGTTGGCTCCACAGATTGCCATAGTAAAGCACACAATTGATAATCAAATTTCTCCCACTGACTCCTATGTTCTGGGGAAATATCAGAGGGTGATTTCTCCAAATGATCAACAAGACCCTGACCTAAAAACCAAACTTCCACAGAAGCTGACCAAGCCAAATAATTCTTACCATTGAGCTTTTCCGACATGATTGTAGGTGAACTGGAAAAAGCATATGTAATAGGAACATTACCAGAGGAACCTTTTGTACCCGAAGGAGACTGTGAATGACCTGGGGCAGGTATTTCAGATTCAGGCGTAGCGGAAGACATTTTACCAAGAACAGGAGCACGAGACAGGGGTTGTTTCACGTAAAAACCAAGGGCTGTGACCGTGAGCACTCAAAATGACAACCCAACAGTGTGTGGCTGAAGCTAGAAGCCACCAGAAACGACTCAGGGGACACTGACGAGTTGACCGGTGCCGTCGGTGAAGTGATCCGACCACCGGAGGGTGGAGCGTGGCTCACACGCGCCGACAGAAGAAGATGCGCATGGCAGCACATGGATGAGTTTCCGGTGACGTGCTTCCAGGGGATGGCTGGTAGGACCCTTGCGACCTCACTTGATTCTGCTCGTGCTCAACAACCCAGCCTTGACGGTGCTGGAATATCTTGGACGGTGGCTGTCAGCCTTTGACAAAACGGTGATCTAGGGTTTGACAGCCCCAAGAATGACCCACTCTTGATACCATGTTAAATGTGATGAAATGCTTAAGGAAAATACTCCTTAGCAGTTGTATATTTATATTAAAGTTAATCTACACTAAAAAGGAAACAGAGAAATCAGCTCCTAATTACAAATCCTAATTATATACAATCTCTAATTATATACAATCCCTGATTTATAGGGATATAATCTCAACACTCTTAAATAGAATGCCTTTTCCTGGTGTTCCCTTAAGATACTGTAACACTCAATATGCTGCTCGCAAATGAGATTCTTTTGAACTGTGCATGAATTGGCTAATCACACTAACTGCATATGTTATATTCGGTCGTGTGTGGGATAGATAAATAAGTCTTCCCACTAGACATTGATACATTTCTCTATCAACTGCAGCATCTTCCTCTGACTGTCCAAGTTTCATATTAGGATCTATAGGAGTATTTACCGGTTTTCATGCTGTATAACCTGTTTCTTTTAGGAGATCCGTAACATACTTTTGTTGAGAGATGAATATACCTTTCCTAGAATGAGCAACCTCAATTCTAGGAAAATATGTTAACCTCCCTAATGCTTTAATTTCCAGCTCCTTGGCTAAGCACTGACTCAGAATATATTTCTCCTTAACATCATCTCCTGTTACTATTATGTCATCAACATACACAAAAAGACCTGTGACTCCCCCTGAAAGAGAGTGTTTAACAAACAGTGTGTGATCCCCTTAGCTTTGTTTGTAACCCATAGCCAGCATAATTCTAGCAAACCTTCCATACCACGCTCGTGGTGATTGCTTGAGGCCATATAAGGCCTTTTTCAGCTTGCACATAGTATTAGCATGCAAATTCCTCCCATTTCCTGGTGAGACCTCCAAGTAGACTTCTTCTTTGAGATCTCCATGTAAGAAAACATTCTTGACATCAAATTATTGTAAATCCCAACCATAATTAGCTGCCAATGCCCAGTAATACTCGAACTGTGTTCATCTTTGTAACTGGTGCAAAAGTCTCTTGGTAATCAATTCCATAAGTTTGGGTATACCCTTTGGCAACTAATCGTGCCTTATACCTCTCTATGGATCCATCTACTCTGTATTTCACAGTATACATCCATTTATAGCCCACAATTTTCTTTCCTTCCGGTAACTGCACTACCTCTCAAGTTTTATTCTTTTCCAATGCCTCCATCTCCTCATTCATGGCTTGTTTCCATTTTCCATTGGACAAGGCCTTTGGTAAGGTGGTAGGGATGGCAATGGTATTTAGGCTTATAAGGAAAGCTTTATGGGATGATGAAAAATTCTCAAAGGACAAGAAGTGTGAAAAGGGGTATAGTGGCCATTTTGTGCACTCTCTAGTTTCTTTCCTGATGGCTATCTAGGAAGAATTTGGTCACTACTATCCATATGAAATTCAGATTCATCTTGCAATAAAGGGTTAGACACTATTACCTCATTTGAAGGCTCCGAGTTGGATTTTTGGGCCTGCACAGGTTCAGGAAGAGTCATCTTCCTTCTTGTGAACACCTTGCCTTTGCCATACCTTACATTCTCAAGAGTAGACTCAGTCAATGGGTCAGGAATGGTTTTGGACATAGGTTCAGACACAGGTTCAGCATTATTGACTTCAGAAAGAGGAGTAGGGGACAACAGGAAGGTCAAGAGGAGGACCAAGAGACACAGGAAGTAAGGACAAGTTAAGCAAGAAATCTTCCTTATCTTTCTTCATTGACTTCTCCCCCTGAAGATAAGGATGGGAAAAGTAGGGCTCTTCTTCACTGAATGTAACATCCCTGGAGACATAGAATTTTCTGGATGGAGGGTGATGACACTTGTACCCTTTCTGGGTCAAAGAATAGCCCAAAAAGATACACTTTAGAGCCCTTGGATCGAGTTGGATCGAGTTTCCCCTTGTTTGGACTGTGAATATGGACAAAAGATACACATCCAAAAATTTTAGGGACAAGATTATTGGAAGTGTGTAGATCAGGATAGAAAGTGGAGAGGACATCCATAGGACTCTTGAAACCCAAGACCTTACTAGGCAAGCGATTTATAAGATAAGTAGAAGTCAGAACAGCTTCCCCCCAGAAGGACTTAGGGACATTTCTCTAAAATAATAAAGCTCTGGTTTTTTCAAGAAGATGACTATTTTTTTGCTCTGCTAACCTATTTTGTTGTGGGGTATGAACACATGATGATTCATGGATTATTCCTTCTTTTTAGAAAAAATGCATAAGAGTCTGATTAAAGTAGTCCTTAGCATTATCGGACCTGAATCGTTTAATACCCACCCCAAATTGATTTTTAATCATAGAACAAAATTTGGGAGAACAGTACTAATATTAGACTTGTGTTTGAGCAGAAAAATCCAGGTAACACGAGTACAATTATCAATAAAAGAGACAAACCATCTTACCCCAGAGACAGTAGGAATGGAAGAGGGATCCCAAACATCACTGTGAATAAGGAAAAAAGGAACAGAACTCCTTGTATTACTAGTTGGAAAATTGACACGTTTATGTTTGGTCAATTCACATACATCACAATGAAATTGTTCAACATCAAAACTTTTAAACAGAGAAGAAAAACTCTTAACAATAAAAAAAGACGGATGGCCCAATTTGCGGTGAGCAAGCCAGATTTTGTCTTTATTGGCGAAAAGAAGTTTAGAGGTAAAGGAATATGGGTATCCAAATCTGCCCTTGGTCTTGTTTAACTGACAAGGTGCTTCAAGGAGGCAGAGACCATCTTGCTCCTTAGCATTTCCAATCATCTTCTCCGAATCCTTGTCCTGAAAAACACAATGATCATTGTAGAAAACCACATTGCAAGACAAATCTTTAATTAATTTCTGGACAGAAACTAGATTTGTGGACAATTTAGGGACATGATGGACATTATTTAAAGTCACTATGGGATTTAGGTGGACATTTCCTACACCGGCTACAATTGTCAAGGAGCCATCAGCTGTGGATATTTTTTTATTGCTTGGGCATGGAGAATAGGTGGAAAAAATAGTGGGGTTGTTGGTCATACGGTCTGTGGCTGTTGAATCCATAATCCAGGAGTTGGTAAAAATTGTACCTGAGACATTGAATCTAACGGAAAAAGGTAACTTACCTGAACAAGTCAAAGAACAAGTACCTGAGGGCTTTTCAAGGTTGTGTAGAAGTAATCTCACCCGCTCAATTTCCTCTGGATTGAAATTGCTGGGTGCTGGTTGGCTTTCTGACACTGCCGCAACATTGGCTTTCCCACTATTGCATGACTGTTTCCCTTTCTGCCCCTACTCTCGGCTTGGGGGTTTTCCATGAAGCTGCCAACACCTGTCACGGGTATGTCGTGGCTTATTACAATAAGTTCACCACAAGTCATCCCAATTTTTTGACTGACTGGGTTTTTCTCCTTCTAAGGAGAATGTCTTCTCCACCTTTGCTTCTGGCTTGTTAGAGCCACGAGCCACCATAGCCGAAGTCTCACTGATTTTTGGTTCAAGCATCAGCTCTCTCCTGCTTTCCTCACTTCGGATGATGGACACAACCTCATTAAAGGAAGGAACTGTAGATTTGCCAAGAATCTAAATCCTCACCTGATCAAATTCTGGATTCAGCCCAACAAAGAAGTCATAAACTCGGTCTTGCTCAATAAACTCCTTGAGCATTGCTGCATCCTCAGGACATTTAGTCTTGATCACTTTATAATGGTTTAACTCCAGCCACAGTCTTGTCTCCCTGTTTTGCAGCCACACGGATTCCATCCGGATTCTAACAATAAATACTGTGAATATTTAGTTTCCTATAGTTAGCAAAGTTACCTTTTTTTAGATTAGCATGTTTTGGTAGTTTCCTTTATTTCCTTCTAGTTTGTAGTTTTCTGTCTCCAATACTCCTTCTATAAAGGGGGAGCCTTTTCTACCAATTGTAAAGTGTCAATGAAATACTTTTTTCAAGTTGGTTTCAGAGCAGTGCCTGCACAACATTGGCGGCCCTAATTCTTGTCAGTATGGTTGACGTCTCCTCAGCCTCCCAGCCAGCTTCGAGTGGTGAGCACAACACCACCACCACCACCACCACCATCACATCTTTGGCAGGTCCTTTGCTGAATCAGAAGCCTAAACATAAAATGATATTTGGGGACTCCCATTTTGTTCATATCACAACCATTCGCCTTAATGGGGCAAACTACGTATGGTGGTCACAATCCGTGCGCATGTACATCCAGGGTAGAGGCAAGATGGGATATTTGACCAGTAAGAGACGCCAGCCAGACCTCATAGACCCGCAATATGCTGTCTGGGATGCTAAGAACTCCATGGTTATGACTTGGCTAGTGAACTCAATGGAAGAAGACATTAGTTGTAATTACATGTGCTATCTTACCGCCAAGGAGCTATGGGACAGTGTCACCGAAATGAATTCTAACCTGGGAAACAAGTCCTAGATTTACAAACTCACCTTGAAAGATGGAGGAATTCGGCAAGAAGGGGACAATGTGACAAAGTACTTTCATGCTCTCAAACAGATCTGGTAGGACCTAGACCTCTTAAATACATACGAATGGTAGTCAATTGAGGACGCTAAACACCACAAGTAGATAGTGGAAGAAGGCAGAATATTCCAGTTCCTTGCTGGCCTTGATGATGAACTCGATGAAGTATGTGGCAGGATCATTGACAGGTCTAGTCTCCCTTCACTTGGTGAGGTCTTCGCTGAGGTACGAAGGGAAGAAACTTGAAGGAGCGTAATGATGGGCAAAAACAAAATGGAATCAACCCCCATCGAGACTAGTGCTCTTGTTGCAGAAGCCACTGCCTACAAAAGTTCCACCAACCAGAGGAGAATTGAAGAACCTGCATGTGTGTGGTGTGATTACTACAACTGACCCTGACATACCCGAGAAAATTGCTGGAAAAGCCATGGGTGACCAGAACACTTGAAGTGCAGCAAACCTTGTTCTGGTCATAAACCTCATTGAGCACCTCTTACAGCCCATGAAGCTAAGAAGAGCTCCTCTAGCAAGGTTAAACTTGTACAGCTCCTAAGGTTGCAAAAAACTAGTTCCTCTTCTAGTACCCCTAGTGGTTCTCTTGCACAAACAGGTAATTTTAGCATTCCTAGTTCCTTCACTTGCACCTCAAAGTCGCCTGTACCATGGATCATTGATTCAGGTGCATCCGATCATATGATCGGCCTTCCTTCTCTGTTTAAGACGTATTTCCCTTGTTTTGGAAGTGAAAAAATTCGAATTGTAGATGGTAGTTTTTCACCAATTGTAGGTAAAGGCAATATAACCCTATCTAAACTATCCTGCAACCTTCTGTTTGTAAGTAAAATCTACAAAGACTCTAATTGCCATATAAAATTCTCAGATTCTTATAGCTTGTTTCAAGATCAGACTTCGGGGAGGACGATTGACGATGTTCCCAACCTTCTCCTACTTTGACGATGACTCTGAGAATAAAATAGCTCAAGGCCTTAGTGGTATAAGTTCTCAACCTATATGAGACCAAATAGTGAGTTGGCATAGTAGGCTAGGACACCCTAGTATTCAATACCTTAAACATTTGTTTCCAAGTTTATTTAAAAATGTTAATTGCTCCTCTTTTGAATATGAAAGTTGTGTTCTTGCAAAAAGTCATTGCATCTCTTATCCCTCACAGTCTTATCATGCATCCAAACCTTTTCACCTAATCCACAGTGATGTATGCGGTCCTTCAAAAATCACAACACAATTTGGAAAAATGTGGTTTGTAAGTTTTATAGATGATCATACACGGTTGTGTTGGATCTACCTACATCATGAGAAATCCGATGTTCAAACTATGTTTAAAATTTTTTCAACTATGGTTGAAACTCAATTTGACACAAAAATCAATATTTTCCGAACTGACAATGACACCAAATATTTTAATAAAACCCTGAGGGATTTTCTTATAACAAAAGGCATTCAACATCAATTTACATGTCCTAACACTCCTCCAATAGAATGGTATTGCTGAACAAAAGAATAAACATTTACTTGTAGTATTCTGAGCCATTATGTTTGAAGGAAGTGTTCCCAAATACTTGTGGGGGGATGCTGTCCTAACAGCAGCATATCTTATCAACAGGATGCCTACATGTGTGCTAAATTATAACACTCCTTTAGACAGCTTTACAATGATTTTTCCAACATGTAGACCGCATACTGATTTGCCCTTAAAGGTTTTTGGCTGCACTGCTTTTGTGCATTTATCCCCTATCTCTCGGTCTAAACTTGATCCTAGGGCTGAAAAATGCATTTTCATTGGATATGCTCCAAATCAAAGAGGGTATTAATGTTTAATCCCCGGACAAAAAAATTGCATGTCAGTATGGATGTTACCTTCTTGGAACATCAATCCTTTTTTCAAAAAAATTCTCTTCAAAGGGAGAGAAATAGTGAAGATATTTTTTTGCATGAACCTTTACCTAACCTTATTTTACACATTGGAATCGAAATAGTTGAACCAGAAGGTGAAATTGATAAGGAAGAACAAGGGCTAAACTTAGGTGGTCCTTGTTTAGAGAGAAAACAGAAGCATAGGGATTGAGAAACCGCGTGCCACAACTACACGACGGAGAGCTGTTTATATAGATCTATGACAACAAATATTACTGTTATGATTTGATTAGCCTATACAAGGAAACTACATAAATACAAAAGATATTTACACGTTTTCAACACTGCCCCTCAAGCTGGAGCATATAAGTCATATGCACCAAGCTTGTTACAAATATAGTTTACTTGAGGACCTCTCATAGACTTAGTGAAAACATCTGCCAGTTGATCATTTGAATTGACAAAGCTAGTGGTGATGTCTCCAGACAAGATCTTCTCTCTAATAAAGTGACAGTCTATCTCAATATGTTTGACCCCCTCATGAAATACTGGATTGGAAGCGATATGCAATGCAGCTTGGTTATCACAAATAAGAGTCATTTGCATAACGTTTCCAAACTGAAGCTCTTTAAGAAGCAGTTTTAACCAACTGAGCTCGCAAGTAGCTGAGACCATGACTCGATATTCTGCTTTGGCACTTGATCTTGCAATCATATTTTGTTTCTTACTCTTTCAGGATATCAGATTGCCCCTAATGGATACACAATAACCAGAAAGTGGATCTCCTATCAGTAGGAGAACCTACCTAATCAGCATCTGAGTACCCTACAATCTGAGTGTGTCCTTTATCTTCATTGACAAGGCCTTTTCCTAGAGCTCCCTTAATATATCTGAGAATACGAATCACTGCATCTCAATGTCCTTCACAAGGTGAGTTTAGAAATTGGCTTACTACACTCACCGTAAAGGAGATATCTGGACAAGTAATAGTAAGATAGTTAAGTTTTCCAAACAATCGTCTATATCTTCCTTGGTCTGAAAGTGGCTCCCCCTGATCCAGTAAAAGTCTAACATTGGGATCCATAGGGGTGTCAACCGGCTTTGTATTCAATAGTCCTGTTTCCTCAAGAATGTCCATAGCACACTTCCTTTATGAGATTACTATGCCATCCTTAGATTGTGCCACTTCAATTCCCAAGAAATAACGAAGTTTGCTAAGATCTTTGGTCTGAAAGTGATGACAGAGGTGCTGTTTTATCTGAGTTATACCTTGGTGATTGCTGCCTGTGATAACAATGTCGTCTTCATACACAATCAAATAGATACAGCCTCAGACTGTATGGCGATAGAAGACAGAGTGGTCAGCCTCACTGCGAGTCATACCAAACTGCTGAACAACAGTACTAAATTGACCAAACCAAGCCCAGGGAGATTGTTTGAGACTATACAAGGACTTGTGTAGGCGACAAACGAGGCCAGAACACTCCCCCTGAGCAACTAACCCTGGAGGTTGCTCCATGTAGACTTCTTCCAGATCATCATGAAGAAAAGCATTTTTGATATCTAGCCGATGAAGGGACCAATGGCGAATAGCGGCCATAGACAGAAAAAGCCGAATAGAAGCCATCTTCGCCACTGGTGAGAAAGTGTCGCCATAATTCAAACCAAATATCTGGGTATACTTTTTTACCACTAAACGAGCCTTTAGGTGATCAAGAGTGCCATCAGGGCCAACCTTGACTGTATAAATCTACCGGCAACTTACAACAGACTTCCCAGAAGGAAGAGAAACAAGTTCCCAAGTACCACTGCTCTGAAGTGCACACATTTCATCAATCATTGTTTGTCGCCACCCAGGATGGGATAAAGCTTCACTTGGAGATTTAGGAATAGACATAGAAGACAAGGTGGAAAGATAAGCATAATGCAATAAAAAGAGGCGATGGTAACTTAGAGTAACATAGTGAGGAGAAGGGTTACGAGTGGATCTAATACCTTTTCGAAGAGCAATGGGAAGGTCTGATGCAGGAGGCGGTTCCGGAGCTGGTAAAGGAGGTGGTGCCGGATGAGAGTCCACAAGGGCCTCAGTAACCTGTACAACCTCTGATGGTGGTGGTGGAAGTGGTGGTGGCTGTGGCCGACGATGATAGACCTGGATAGGGCCAGTAGTAGGGACCAGGGCACCAACAGGGGAAGGTGGTGATGGAGCAGGGTCAACGGGGATAAGAGGAGGAAAAATAGGAAGGACCTCAGTAATGGGTGTAAGTGGCAGGTCAGGAGACTCAAAGAAAGGAACAGACTCAAAGAATGTGACATCTGCAGAGACTAGATAGCACTTAAGAGTGGGTGAAAAACACCGATAACCTTTTTGAGACCGATGGTAACTGAGAAAAACACATTTGATGGAGTGAGCAGACAGTTTGTCAAGACCTGGAGTGACATTATGGACGAAACATGTCGATCCGAAGACACGAGGCGGCAGAGAGTGGAGGGTTTGGTGAGGGAACAAAACAGAATGGGGTACCCGGTTATCAAGAACAGAAGAGGGCATTCGATTAATCAAATAGCAAGCAGTGAGAACCACATCGCCCCAAAAACGGAAGGGAACATGACCATGATACAAAAGGGTCCGAGTTGTTTCAATAAGATGTCTATTTTTGCGCTCAGCAACCCCATTTTGTTGAGGGGTATAGGCACATGATATTTGGTGAAGAATGCCACGAGATGCCATAAAAGCTTGAAAATTTTGAGATAAAAATTCACAGGCATTGTCACTACGCAAAATACGAATCGGAACACCAAATTGAGTTTTTATTTCATGATAAAAGGTCTGAAAAATTGAAAACAACTCTGATATGTTTTTCATTAAAAATAACCGAAGTACATCGAGAATAATCATCAATAAAAGTAACAAAGTATTTGGACCCAAAAGTAGACTCAACACGACTAGGACCCCAAATATCAGAATGTACTAGTTATGATAGCTGAATGGCTTAGAATAACCTTCTCAGCCTCCTTAATTTATAGAATGATAAGTTACAACAATTGAATACAAAATCCCTTGATTTTAGGGATTGACTATTAACAACTATATCAAACAATATCAAGCTATATCAAACTATATCAGACTATATCAAATCTAATCAAACAATATCAACACTCCTCCTCAAGCTGGTGCATAGATGTCATAAACACCCAGCTTGTTACATATGTAAGTTATTCGTGAGCCCCGTAGAGACTTGGTGAAAACATCTGCAAGTTGATCATTATAAATGACAAATGAAGTACTAATCTCCTTTGAAAGAATCTTGTCTCGAATGAAATGACAATCGATCTCTATATGCTTAGTTCGTTCATGAAAGACAGGATTAGAAGCAATGTGTAAGGCTGTTTGATTATCACAAATCAGCTGCATAGAACCCATTTTGCAAAACTTTTGAAGTAGATGTTTTAACCATATAAGTTCACATGTTGTAAGAGTCATAGCCCTATATTCTGCTTCTGCACTCGATCTTGCAACTACACTTTGCTTCTTACTCTTCCAAGAGATGAGATTACCTCCAATGAAAACACAATACCCAGAAGTTGACCTCCTATCACTTGGAGATCCTGCCCAGTCTACATCTGTATAGGCAACAATGTCTGTGTTACCTCTGTTCTCATATATTAGTCCCATTCCAGGAGATCCTTTAATATACCTTAAAATGCGAGTCACTGCATCCCAATGACTGTCACAAGGAGAGTTAAGAAATTGACTCACAACACTAACAGCAAAGGCTATATCTGGTCTGGTCATAGTGAGATAATTCAACTTTCCCACCAACCTTCGATATCTGCCTGGATCTGAGTACGGCTCCCCCTGATTTGGCATGAGCTTAACATTCGGATCCATAGGAGTATCCACCGGCTTACAATTTAGCATCCCAGTCTCTTCCAAAATATCAAGTGCATACTTCCTTTGACAAATGGAAATGCTTGTTTTTGATTGCGCAACCTCAATACCAAGGAAGTATCACGACCTGCCCAAATCTTTGGTTTGGAAATGCTGAAACAGATGTTGCTTTAGTCTATTGATCCCTTCATGATCATTACCTGTAATTACAATATCATCCACATAGACCATAAGATAAATGACCTTTTTACACGGTGAATGTTTATAGAAAACAGAGTGATTAACCTCACTACGAATCATGCCAAACTGCTGTATAACGTTACTAAACCTCCCAAACCAAGCTCGAGGTGACTGTTTCAACTCATACAATGACTTTTGAAGTTGGCAAACAAGACTTGACTCCCCCTGAGCAATAAACCCAGGTGGTTGCTCCATATAAATCTCCTCCTCCAACTCACCATGTAAAAAGACATTTTTAATGTCCAGCTGATATAAAGGCCAACAAGAGATAGCAGCCATGGATAAAAAGAGACGAACAGATGCCATTTTAGCAACAGGAGAGAATGTATCACCATAGTCAAGACCATAAATCTGAGTATATCCTTTGGCCACAAGACGAGCCTTCAAGCGATCCACAGTCCCATCGGGACCAACTTTGACAGTAAAAACCCAACGACAACCAATAGTAGACTTCCCTGGAGGAGAGGGAACAAGAGCCCAAGTGTGGTTAGATTCCAATGCTGTCATCTCATCAATCATAGCCTGTCGCCATCCTGGATGGGATAGTGCTTCCTGAACAGTTTTAGGAATAGAAATGGACGACAAAGCAGAAACAAAGGCATAATGGTTGGAAGATAAACGATGATAACTTAGAAAATTATAAATAGGATGAGGATTGCGAGAAGAACGATTACCTTTGCGAAGTGCAATGGGAAGGTCAGTGGTAGGCTCAGGTTGGACCGGAATCGACGGAGACGGAGGAGCAGGAGGTGAGTCACTGGTGTCCACAACAGGTGCAGCCTCCGGAGTAGTAGGATGAGGACGACGGTGATAAGTGAGACGAAATGGCTCCATGGGGTACTTAGGAGCAACAGGGGGCAGCCTCTTGTATATGTGAGACAGGTGGACTTAAAACGGGAGAATCGAAGATTGGAATAGGCAAGACTTGAGAAACAGACTCCGACAAGACTTGTGAGGCAAAGAAAGGTGTATCCTCGAAAAAGGTAACATCTGCGGAGATGTAAGAATGATTTGTGGATGGAGAATAACATTTGTACCCTTTTTGAACCTGAGAATAACCAAGAAAGATACACTTAATGGCGCGAGCAGCAAGTTTGTCGATACCTGGAGCAACATTGTGGACAAAACATGTGGAACCAAAAACACGAGGGGGACAAGATAAAGGGTGCACGAGGATATAGAATAGAGTGAGGAACCTGGTTATTGAGAACAGAAGATGACATTCGATTTAGTAAATAACCTGCAGTGAGAACAACATCACTCCAAAATTTCACAGGAACATTAGAATGTAACATGAGAGTACGAGCTGTTTCAACAATATGGCGATGTTTGCGCTCAGCCACACCATTTTGTTAAGGTGTGTGAGGACAACTCGATTGATGAACTATACCGTGCGATGCCATGAAAGAATTAAAAGGGGCAGAAAAATATTCTTTGGCATTATCACTGCGTAAAATACGAATAGTTTGTCCAAATTGATTATGTATTTCAGCACAAAATTTTTGAAAAATAGTGAATAACTCAGAATGTTCTTTCATTAAAAATAACTAGGTATAACGAGAGAAATCATTGATGAAAGTAACAAAATATCTATTTCCTAAGAAAGAAGAAATTCGACTAGGACCCCAAACATCAGAATGAACAAGACTAAAAGGAGACTCTGCACGACCTGTAACCTTGTTTAGAAAGGATGCCCGAACATGTTTTCCAAGCTGACATGCCTCACACTCTAATGCCGATAAATTAGAGAGATGAGGGACCATTTTCTTTAATTTATTCAAACTCGGATGACCAAAACGACGATGAAGAAGACTAGGCGACTCTGTGGCAGCACATATGGTGGAGGATGGAGGTTGTAAGTAGTAGAGACCTCGTGACTCAGATCCTGCTCCAATTGTCTTCCACGTACTCCGGTCTTGGATAGAAAAGGAAGTAGAAGTGAAGGTTATGGAACAATTGAGAGATCGAGTAAGTTGACTAGTAGAAATTAAATTAAAAGGACATCTAGGTACAAATAAGACTGAATTTAAAGACAGAGAGGGAAGAGGTGAAGCATGACCCATACCAGTGGCTTGAGTTTTAGAGCCATTAGCAAGGGTGATGTGATGTGGTGTTTTAGTAGAGGATAAAGTAGAAAAGAGAGAAGAGTTACCAGCAATATGATCAGAAGCACCAGAATCCAAAATCCAGGAACCAACAGGAGATGAATGAGAGAAACAAACCGTAGAATTACCAGAATGAGCTATAGTTGCTGAAGATGAGGCTTGTTGGGCTGCCTTAAGCTGAAGGTACTCCTTATATTCATCAATTGAAAATTTGTTCTGATTGTGACCTGTCTAATTATCATCCACAACTTCGACTTTCTGATCGGCAGACTGCGTTACATTAGCTGACTTTTCTGGGAAACCATGAAGAGAATAACACTTGTCTTGGGTATGACCCACGCGCTTGCAATAAGAGCACTGAGGACGATCACCTCTACCACGACCACCTCTTCCACCACGCCCACGGCCTCGTCCTCCACGGTTTGCCGAATTAGAGACAAAGGCCGAGGACTCTGAAGCTGTCTGGGAGCCAATCTCAGATGTCTCCACTGGTGACGGAACTCGTAGAAGACGATCAATGAGCTCCTCCACCGTGGGGATGTTAGGATTAGTTAGAGCTTGATTCCGGACAGATTCAAAGTCCTTATGTAAACCGTGAAGAACAAAGACCATATACATATTATCAAGTTTTGCTAGTACCTTCGTAAGATCATCACCTGTTATAATGCGTTTAATGTCATCAATGACAGACTGTGCTTTGTTCAGATAAGAGGGAAGATCATGATCTGTTATCTGAAGAGTGGCCAAATTGTGGACAGAAGCATAGAGACGTTGTAGATCATTGGAATAGACATTTTGAGCTTTCTTCCATATTTCATAACAAGTTTTGTACGGGCGAAAGTGTACCATCAACTTCGGATCAATAGACTGCCATAAAATAGAGATCAACTGATAATCTACCCTTTTCCATTCATCACGAATTTTCTCATCAATCTCTGCATCCTTCTTGGTGAGATGTTCATAATGCCCTTGACCTAAAAACCAAACTTCAACCGCATTGTACCAATCCACAAAATTCTTACCATTGAGTTTTTCTGATGTGATAATGGGACTTCCAAAGAAGGCAAAAGAGATGAAACCCTTCCCTGTAGACCCAGAACCAGCACCAGAATTGACGTTAGAACCTTTGGAAGAGCCGGTGGTTGAATCGGACATGGTGAGAAGGAGAAGAATGAAAGTTCTTGAAACTGGACTTTGATAGTCAAAAGAAGGCCAGAGGATGCCGGCGAACAAGACGGAGATGACGCGCGGATGAAACGACGCTTGGACGGCGGCGCGTGGAGCTCATGCGCGCGGAGATCTGCGGAATGTGGCGGCGCGTGACGGCGCGTACGGTGGAGAACGGAGGTGGGTCTTCTCGGAAACGGATCGCTGGCACTTTCTGAGTTGTCCGGTCACCTTACTTTGGTGATCGGAGACAGTGGCCAGTGACGGTGGCCGGAGACAGTTGCCGGAGACGATCGCCGGAGAGCGGTTCTTGACCAGTTCGAACCCTAGCTCTAGATACCAAGTTATGATAGCTGAATGGCTTAGAATAACCTTCTCAGCCTCCTTAATTTATAGAATGATAAGTTACAACAATTGAATACAAAATCCCTTGATTTTAGGGATTGACTATTAACAATTATATAAAACAATATCAAGCTATATCAAACTATATCAGACTATATCAAATCTAATCAAACAATATCAACAGTACTAAAGCAAAAGGAGACTCAACTCGACGACACACTCTCTCGGGAAACAGACTACGAGTGTTTTTCCCAAGTTGACACGACTCACACGGTAAACTAGATAACTTAGAAAAGTTTGGCACCATTTCTTGAAGTTTGGCAAAGCTAGGATGATCCAACTGAGCATGGATGGTGAGAGGAGAATCCGTAACACAGCACACACGAGAAGTGGCAGAGAGCTGGTAAAGGCCATTAGACTCACATTCGGTGCCAATCATCTGTCCCGAACTCCGGTCCTGCAAAATGACAGAATCTTTAGTGAAACTAATGCAACAATCTAAAGAACGTGTCAAATGACTAATAGATAAATTAAAAGGACATCCAGGGACATAAAGAACTGAATCAACAGACAGAGAAGGGAGGGGATGGACAGTGCCAATCCCTTCGGGCTGTGTTTGGGAACCATTTGCTAAAGTAATTATAGGTAAATAGCCAGAGTTAGAAAATTTGGAGAAAAGATGCTTATTACCAGAGATATGGTCAGATGCACCAGAGTCAAGGACCCAAGGACCTAAGGGTGGTGATTGAGAGAGACAAGCAAATGCATTACCAGTGTGCTCAACAGATGCAGTAGAGTTAGAAGCCTGTTGTTGCTCAAACTATTTCAGAAAATCTGCATAGGCAGCTGGAGATGGGGTCGGTGGTGCAGAAGGCTCAGGTAAATCAGGTACAACAGCCTGGGCAACATTGGCAGCCCGTGGAGGACGGCTATGTTTGGTCCAACATCGATCCTCAGCTCTGATACCATGTTAAGAGAAAAAACAGAAGCATAGG
Source organism: Ormosia emarginata (assembly GCA_029884605.1). NCBI lineage: Eukaryota > Viridiplantae > Streptophyta > Magnoliopsida > Fabales > Fabaceae > Ormosia > Ormosia emarginata. Next base: position 1,842,683 of record JAQQTP010000056.1, on the reverse strand, counting down.
GATTTAGAAACCGCGTGCCACAACTACACGACGGAGAGCTGTTTATATAGATCTATGACAATAAATACAAAGATTACTGTTATGATTTGGTTAGCCTATACAAGGAAACTACATAAATACAAAAGATATTTACACGTTTTCAACAGTCCTCAAATAAGAAAAGAAATACCACAGTCGAATAAGGAGGTTCAGTTTTATACTTGGAGAAATCTAAAACAGAGTAGAGACCTACCTATCATTCCCGCACAAGACAACCGGACCTCCCAGAAAGTGGTCCAATAGAAGACTCCTCAAACCTTCCAGGTAACATTGAGCTCTCTAATTTAAATTTTGACCTGCCTATAGCTCTTAGGAAAGGTGTAAGAACCTGCACTAAGAAAGGACCCAAAGCCAGTACAAGTCATCCCATTTCCAAATGTTTCCTACAAAACCCTTTCTCAAAACCATCGAGCCTTCACCTAACATTGGGAAATTGTTGACCTGCCACATGATAAAAGAATAGTAGGATGTAAATGGGTCTTCACCATTAAATGCAAGGCAGATGGAAGTATATAGAGGTATAAAGTTAGGTTGGTGGCAAAGGGGTTCACTCAAACCTATGGGATAGATTATCAGGAGACCTTTGCTCTAGTAGCTAAGCTTAACTCCATTGGGATTCTACTTCACTTGTTGTTAACTTCAATTGGCCCCTACACCAAGTGGATGTATAAAATGCCTTCCTAAATGGGGATTTGGAATAAGAAGTGTATATGAGTCTCCCCCTAGGATTTGAAGGGAACCTTGGAAGAAATAAGGTGTTCCGGCTAATGAAAGACTAAAATAATCTCCAAGAGCATGGTTCGAGTGTTTTGGAGCAGTTGTGAAACATCTTGGCTACACTCAAAGCCAAGCTGATCACACATTGTTCTATAAGCACTCAGTAGATGGCAAAATTGCAATTTTGATTGTGTATGTAGATGATATTATTTTCACAGGTGATGATGGTGGTTGAGCTCAAAAACTTGAAGGAGAAACTTGCCAGAGTATTCGAAATCAAGGAGCTTGGTCCATTGAAATACTCCCTTGGAATTGAGTTTGCCAGGTCCAAAGAAGGTATATTTGTTAATTAACAGAAATATACTCTAGATCTACTGAAAGAAATAGGCTTGCTGGGGTGTAAAGCTACCGAGACGCCCATTGAGCCTTGCACCAAACTGCAACCAAGTAGAAGCCTACACCGATGCAGATTGGGTTGGTAATGTTACTGACAGGAGGTCAACATCAGGTTATTGCACTTCAGTTGGAGGGAACCTGGTTAGTTGGAGAAGCAAAAAGCAAAATGTAGTAGCAAGAAGTAGTGCAGAGGCTGAATTTGGATCAATGGCTCATGGAAAATGCGAAGTGTTGGGGGTTGAAAAACTTCCAAAGGAGTTAAAGACCTATAATTCTCCACTAATAAAATTGTATTGTGATAACAAGTCAGCAAAATCCATGGCCCACAATCTAGTCTTACATGACAGAACAAAGCATGTAGTAGTTGATAAACACTTCATTAAGGAGAAGATAGAAAGTGGACAGATTTGCGTCACATATGTTCCCACAGCTGAGCAATCTGCAGACATCCTAACTAAGGGACTACTTAAGAAGAATTTTGACAACATAACCAGCAAGCTGTTTATGGAAGACATCTTCAAGCCAACTTGAGGGAGAGTGTTGATAATGTATTAAAGAGTATTAAACCGTGTTTAATACTATAAATTAATATTGTAAATACTGTGAATATTTAGTTTCCTATAGCTAGCAAAGTTACCTTTTTTAGATTAGCATGTTTTGGTAGTTTCCTTTCTTTCTTCCTTGATTGTAGTTTTCTGTCTCTTATACTCCTTCTATACAAGGAACCTTTTGTACCAATTGTAAAGTATCGATGAAATACTTTTTTCAAGTTAACCTAATAGCTATTCTCTAACAAGCGTAATCAAGAGGGGTTTTCCCTATTGTAAGGAGCTAGACTCCATTGTTTCTTTCTCAATGAAACCAATACCTATCAGAAGACAAAACTATAGCGCTTTTTCCACAATATGGGACCATACAATGCTTTACCTGCTACAACGTTGATGATCAGAAGGTTTTTCCTTATCTATAGACTTCTTTGTTAATGCTATATGTAGGTGATATCTTCCATGCTGCACCAAATATTGATCATTCTCAGGAGTTTGTGCGGAAAGATATCAAGGAGTGGTTGAACTGGCTTCGCAATGATATAGGTTTTGATGGATGGCGGCTTGATTTTGTAAGGTAATTTTTTTCTCCTGCTAAGTATGTTGGGGGTTTATGACAATTTCTTTACCCATTAAATTATGCTAAATCTCTCTTATACCACTTTATATATTCTGAGTAATTGAAGAAAAAAATTAGAAGAATTTCCTCAGTAAAAGTAAATGCAATCAATAGCAGAATTGGCATAACCTTCTCAACTCCTGTGGTGCAGGAGACAAGTACATGTACATGTTTAGTGTATATTGCTTGATGAAAGCAAATTTTGTTTTGCTAACTATCATGCGGTTGATAAGGGAAGAAGGGGCTCAATTCCTCTGCTGTCACTGCAGCAGTGTAGTGGGAGAGAGAGGAAATAAACTAAGTGATCTAGAGTTCAATTCTTGCTGCTCATAACTAAATTTCAGTTTAACAAACTTAAGTAGTCTTTAGTTTTGTTGATTATTGTATATTCTGATCTGATTGTGATTAGATTAGGATGCTATTTGATTTTTTTCTATTTAGTTGACTATATCCCAGTAGTTTAGGAAACTCCTATTATTTTGGGATATTGATTGATTCCCTTTGTAATTACTTGCTATATATTGCTGTATATATTGAATGAGTGCTGTGAGGATTTCTTTCAAGCAATTCCAACATATCAAGTTGGTATCCAGGGCAAGTTTCAAACCCGGGATGCGTCTCCGCTCCCCGTCACGGTTCTACTTCATTGTCACGACTAGAACCCTAACCTCTGGACCCTCCACCACCAAGGTGAGGGCACGAATTGTCTCAGAAGCATCCGGCCGGCCGGCCGTCCCTGCGAGCAGCTCACCGGAGGCCCTTGCCACGCACCCTCACGCGCGGCTTCTTTCATCTCCTCCTGATGGCACGTGCAGGCCACATGCCACCGTCTTGACCTCCGTTTGACTCGCCGCTTGTGGCGTTCTGGTCGCCGGCGTCTCCTCTCTTTGTTCTGGTGGTCGGTTGTCCAGTTGACCCCTTCTAATTTCGTAGGTCAGTTTCTCTTTCCACAATGGCTTTCGCAACCGATTCATCTACTGCCACCTTTGACAATTCTAGACTTGCAAAGAAAACTTCATTTCGTTTGCATTCTCTGGCAGCCCTACTATAACCTCAGAGAAACTCAATGGTAAGAATTTTGTAGATTGGTATAACGTTGTTGAGGTGTGGTTTTTAGGTCAAGGTCTCTATGAGCAGTTCACCAAGAAGGAAGCAGACATTGCTACTGATGTGCGTGATGAGTGGAAAAGGGTTGATTATCAGTTAGTGTCTTTACTATGGCAATCTATTGATCCGAAGTTATTGGTGCACTTCCGTCCTTACAAAACATGTCATGACATATGGAACAAGACTGGGAGTGTGTATTCTAATGATATACAACGCCTCTATGACTCTGTCCATAACTTGGCCACGCTCCAGATGACAGACCATGACCTTCCTTCTTACCTAAACAGAGCACAGTCAGACATTGAAGACATCGAATTTATCCTATCAAGCGATGATCTTACAAAGGTACTAGAAAAACTTGACAACATGTATATGGTCTTCGTTCTCCACGGTCTACACAAAAATTTTGAATCTGTCCGAAATCAATGTTTGACCAATCCTAACTCAGTGGAGCGTAGAGGCCGAGGCCGTGGACGTGGTGGGAGAGGTGGTCGTGGTAGAGGTGATCGCCCTCAGTGTTCTTATTGCAAGCGCATGGGACATACTCAAGACAAGTACTATTCTCTGCATGGTTTTCCTGAAAAGATAGCTAATATAACACAATCTTAGGCATCAAGTTCTGTTGATAAGAAAATTGAATTTGGAAGCGACAATCAGAATCTCTTTTCAGCCAATGCATACAAGGAGTACCTTCAACTTAAGGCCAGCCAACAAGCCTCATCTTCAGCAACTATAGCCCATACTGGTAATTCTACAATTTGTCTCTCTCATTCATCTCCTGTTGGTTCCTGGATTTTGGATTCTGGTACTTCTGATCATATAGCAGGTAATTCTTGCCTCTTTTCCACCTTATCCTCTCCCAAAACACCACATCACATCACTCTTGCTGATGGCTCTAAAACAACGGCCACTGGCATTGGTCAAGCTTCACCTCTTCCCTCTCTCTTTGAATTCAGTTTTATTTGTACCTGGGTGTCCCTTTAATTTAATTTCTATTAGTCAACTTACTCGATCTCTGAATTGTTCCATGACCTTTGCTTCTAATTCTTTCTTTATCTAGGATCAGAATACGAGACAAACGATTGGAGCAGAATCTGAATCACGTGGTCTCTATTATTTGCAGCCTCTGTCCTCAACCATATGTGCTGCCACAGAATCACCTAGCCTTCTTCACCGTCGTTTTGGTCATCCGAGTTTGAATAAATTGAAGAAAATGATTCCTCACTTCTCTCATCTACAGTCCTTGGAGTGTGAGTCATGTCAACTTGGAAAACATGTCCGGGCTTCCTTTCCCAGCAAGGTTACGGGTCGTTCAGAGTCTCTTTTTGATGTTGTTCATTCTAATGTTTGGGGTCCTAGTCGTGTCGTGACTGTCTTAGGCTATAGGTACTTTGTTACTTTCATTGATGATTTCTTAAGATGTACTAGGTTATTCTTAATGAAAGATCGTTCCGAGTTGTTTGCTGTTTTTCAAAATTTTGTAGTGAAATTTTTAGTCAGTTTGGTCGGACTATTCGTCTTACGTAGTGATAATGCAAAAGAATATTTTTTTGCCACTTTCAATTCTTTCATGGCCTCTCATGGTATGATTCATCAATCTAATTGTCCTCACACACCTCAACAAAATGGTGTCGCTGAGCGCAAACATCGTCATATAGTTGAAACAGCTCGTACTCTTTTATTGCATGCCAATGTTCCTTTAAAATTTTGGAGTGAAGCTGTTCTCACTGCCGGTTATTTAATAAATCGTATGCCATCTTCTGTTCTCAATAATCAGATTCCTCAGTCTCTTTTATATCCTAAGGAATCCCTTTATACTGTTCTGCCTCGTATTTTTGATTCTACTTGTTTTGTCGATAATGTTGCTCCAGGTCTAGACAAACTGGCTGCCTGTGCTATGAAGTGTGTCTTTCTCGATTATTCTCGTGTCCAAAAGGGGTACTGTTGTTATTCTCCGTCCACCCATCGTTTTTACATCTCAGTAGATGCCACCTTCTTTGAGGATGCACCTTATTTTGTCTCACCAGTTGTGCTATAATCTGTCTCTTAGGTATTACCTATTCCCTCTTTTGATTCTCCCATCTTTATTCCTTCTGTGCCACAGTTGCTCGAAAATTCACTTCCCTTAGAGTATCTTATCTAGCTGTTTCGTCTCGCTTACCAACGTCGTCCACGTCCTGCGATTCCAGAGGCTGCCCTTGTTCCAGACACCAGTGATTTGCCTACTGCTCCTGCTTCTCCACCTATTCCGGCCCACCCTGAGCCTCCAACTGACCTACCCTTCGTTCTTCGCAAAGGTGCTCGTTCTTCCTGTAATCCTCATCCAATTTATAACTTTTTGAGCTATCATCGTTTATCTTCTTCCCATTATGCCTTTGTCTCTGCCTTGTCGTCCATTTCTATTCCTAAAACTGTTTAGGAAGCACTATCTCATCCCGGGTGGTGACAGGCTATGCTTGATGAGATGACAACCCTGGAATCTAACTATTGGTTTTTGATAAGAGAATACTTTTATTTTCCAAAAAATTTATTGAATCATAAATTGAATACTTATAGACAGATTTGGTTGAGAAAAGATAACCAAATCTATTATACAAGGAATAAAATAAAAAATAGAAAGATTTTCTATCATAAATCTGATTAAGTCAGATTTTATTCTAACTACCTATCTAAATTTGAATGATTTAAATTTATTCTAACAGAATCTCCTAATAACCAAATCTGAATCTGATCATTAAGATCTCAACAGATTTGGTAACAAATCCTAATAAACAAATTTGAATCAGATCATTAAGATCTCAACAAATTTGGTAACAAACTTCGACACCCCCCCTCAAGTTGGTGCATAGATATCTATCAAGCTCAACTTGTTTACAAGATGTTCAAAGTTAGTTCGGAACAGCCTTTTGGTGAGGATATTTGCTAGTTGCTGTGTAGTTGGAAAAATGGCATACATATAGCTCCATCATCGATTTTTTCGATGAAGTGTCTATCAATTTCCACATGTTTAGTACGATCATGCTGCATCGGATTTTGAGCAATACTTATGATAGCCTTGTTGTCACAATATAGCTTCATTAGCAAGTTAATAGGCATTGCAAACTCTTCAAGAATCCTTTTCAACCATAGCATTTCACATACCCCCTGAGCCATAGCTCTATATTTTGCTTCAACACTACTCCTTGCAACCACATTTTGTTTTTTACTCTACCATGTGACTAAGTTTCCCCATACAAAAGTGCAATATCCTGATGTAGATCTCCTATCTGGGATTGATTCGGCCCAATCAACATCTCTGTAGGTCTCAATAGTCTACAGTGTAGTTCTTCTGAAAAACAGGCCTTTACCTAGTGCACTTTTCAAATATCTTAAGATCCGATAAACTGCCTCAAGATGTTCCTCATAAGGTGAATGCATAAACTGACTTATTAAGCTTACAGCAAAAGCAATATCTGGTCGAGTGTGTGATAAGTAGATTAACTTGCCAACAAGCCTTTGATAACGAGAAGTATCCACAGGTTCACCCTTCTTATCATCTCCAAGCTTTCGGTTAGGATCAATTGGAGTATCTGTTGGTCTACAACCACTCATTCTAGTTTTTGTAAGAAGGTCAAGGATGTACTTCCTTTGAGAGACAACAATTCCCTTTCTTGATCTTGCAATCTCCATCCCAAGAAAGTATCTTAAGGATCCTAAATCCTTTATCCCAAACGCTGCAGAGAGGGAATTTTTTAATCAGTTCATTTCTGACAAGTCATCTCCAGTGAGGATTATGTCATCCACATATACAATTAATACAACAATTTTTCCCTCAACCGAGTGTCTTACAAACATAGTATGATCTGTTTGTCCCTGTGTATAACCTTGATTCTTGACAAACTGAGTGAATTTCTCGAACCAAGCTCTTGGTGACTGTTTAAGTTCATAAAGAGATTTTTGCAGCTTACATACTTTCTGATTGAACTTCCCTTCAAAGCCAGGGGGAACATCCATATACACTTCTTCCTCCAAATCACCATTTAAAAATGCATTCTTCACATCCAGTTGTTGTAGAGGTCAGTCCAGGTTTGTGGCAAGAGATAAAAGTACTCTAATAGTGTTCAATTTTGCAACAAGTGCAAATGTCTCTAAGTAATCAATACCATTGGTTTGAGTAAAACCTTTGGCAACCAATCGAGCTTTGTTCCTCTCAAGTGATCGATCTGACTTATATTTAATGGTTAACACCCATTTGCATCCTACTGTTGTCTTTCCTCTTGGTAGATCCACGAATTCCCATGTCTGATTCTTTTCAAGGGCTTTCATCTCTTCCAAGACAGCCTCCTTCTAATTGGGAACCTCTAGAGCGTCCTGTATATTTTTTGGAATCTCCATACATGACAATTGTGAGGTAAAAGCACGAAAAATAAGTGACATATTTTCATATGACACAGTTAGATAGTAGATGTTTGGTGCATGACCTTACACCTTTTCGAATGGCAATGGGAAGATTAGATTCATATGACTCAATAGTTTTAGACTCATGACTCAAAGGATTATAAATAGATTGAGTAATTTGTGCAGGCTCAGGAAAAAAATTACTTGGTGGGTTCAAAGACTCATGGCAGTGCATAGGATCATGAGGTTCATTTCTTTGAGTAGTTTTCCTCCTTGAGTAGACAATGTCAAAAAATCTGGAGTCTCTGCCAGTGATACCTATCTTATTTACATCCGTTTCATAGGGGTCAAAATTCGAATTTTCATGTCTTGGCATTAGAGTTAAACCACCTGTGTCTTCATTATTTAAAAAACTTAACTAATTCGTATTAAGAGGTATGGATTCTTTAAGTTGAAAATATTGTGTTGAATCTTCATTTTTCCTCCCCCCCTGAAGATAAGTAGTAAAATAAGGTGTTGACTCAAAAAAGGTGACATCCGTAGTGACAAAAGTTTTTCTGGAGATGGGATCAAAACACTTGTTTCCTTTTTGATTGGGAGCATACCCAATAAAAACACATTTCTTTGCCCGAGGGTCAAGTTTACTGTGATTGTGGTCATGGATATGGACAAAAACCGTGCACCCAAATATTTTTAGGGGTAAAAAAGTTGAAAGCCTATTTGTTAGAAAAACATGCAGAAACACATCAAAAGGGGTTTTAAAATTAAAAGCCTTACTAGGCATTCTATTAATCAAATAGGTTGCAGTCAAGACAGCCTCTCCCCAAAGATATTTAGGTACATTGTTTTGAAAAAGTAATGCTCGAGCTACCTCTAACAAGTGTTTATTTTTCCACTCAGCCACCCCATTTTGTTGAGGAGTATTAGTACAAGAACTCTGATGAACAATTCCTGTTTCCATGAAAAAATGGCTCAGATGTTGGTTAAAGTATTCTTTACCATTATCACTCCTGAAAATTTTAATTTTTTCCTGAAATTGTGTTTCTACCATCTAAAAAAGTTTTTGAAAATTATTTCCAGTTCAGATTTTTCCTTCATCAAGTACACCCAAGTTAGCCTAGTATGATCATCAATAAACGTGACAAACCAACGTTTACCTGAAGGTGTAGGATCACGACTAGGTGCCCAAACATCATTATGAATAGTAAATGGACTGGATGCTTTATAAGGTTGAGGGAAATAAGAAGTGCGATGATGTTTTGACAATTGACAAATGTTGCAGGAAAAATGAGATGGATTTTTATTCTTGAAAAATTCAAGAAGCAAATGTTTTAAATAAAGAAAACTTGGGTGGCCTAACCTATAATGCCACAACATTTTTTCACTATCCCTAGAAACAGAAACATAATTAAAATAGGTATGTTGTTGAGATTGTCTACTCAAGTTAGGTTCATCTTCAAAGATATAGAGTCCATCAATCTCCCTAGCACTGCTAATCGTCCTCCCCAAATTCAATTCCTGAAATTTACAACATGAGGAATCAAAAACAGCATGACATTTAAGATCAACTGTTATTTTACTAATAGAGAATAGATTGCATGACAAGTTAGGAACATGAAGAACATCTTGAAGAATTAAGAAGGAGAAAGAGGAACAAAGCCAATTCCGGCTGTTGCAGAGAAAGAACCATTTGCAATTTTGATTTTTCTATTGCCTGCACAAGGACTATAAGATGAAAACAATTTGGAATAATCTGTCATATGATCAGTTGCTCCCGAATCAATGATCCATGGAGTTTTTGAATTTAGTTTTGTACTAAAAAGAGCAGCAGTAAGATAGATACCTTTTTGTGCCAAAGAACAAGATGGATTAACTGACATATTAGGAGAAAACAATTTATACAGGTGTTCTAATTGTTCCTTTGTAAATGGAGATGCCTCAGAATTAATTTGGGGCTCCTGAATGTCCTCAGAGATGGTCTGAAAAGCACGAGTCTCTCAACTGGATTTTTTCTTCCAGTTTGGTAGTTTGCCATGGAGTTTCCAACAAGTCTCCTTTGCATGCCATGGTTTTCTGCAATGTTCACACCATGGTTTTTTTTTTCCCTTTGAATCCTCTCCTTTAATCACAAAGGTTGAACCTTCAATTTCCTGAATTTTGGGAATTTCTGGATTGTGCATCATAATCCTTCTCCTAGATTCTTCTCGTCTGATTTCTGACAAAACTGCACGAATGGAGGGAAGAGGTTTTCGACCTAGAATTTGACCATGTACTTCATCCAAACTCTGATTCAGACCAGCAAGGAACATATAGACCCAATCATTCTCCCCCTTTTTTTGAATCGAGCAGAGTCATTGGGGTTTTTCCAGTCATCATCATAGCACTGATCCAATTCTTGCCAATGAGTCACCATCACATTGTAGTAATTGGTAACATCTTGATCACCTTGTTTGGATTGCTAGAGATGAGTCTTCAAGTCAAAAATTTGAGAGGAGTTTTCTAGGTCAGAATAACAATCACGGACAGCCTCCCATACATCCTTTACCGTTGGTAGGAATAGATGAGGTTTCCCAATTGCTGGCTCCATAGAATTAATCAGCCAAGCAATTATAAGAGAGTTCTCGGACCTCCATTTTTCCGAGAAAGATCACTTGGTCCAGGTTGTGCCGTTTCTCCAGTTAGGTGCCCTAACTTCCCCTTACCATCCATTATCAACTTCACGGATTGAGCCCATTCAAGGTAGTTTTTTCCGTTAAGTTTATAGATGGTAAGTTGCAGGTTGGAGTTCTGATAAAGGGCATCAACGGATGATGACGACCCTAGTTGAACAGACATGTTACTCCCTGATGAATCCGAGGAGATCATTGAAGGTGTTGCGCCGGTCATCGCCGTTTTCACCATTGCGGAAGATGGTCTAATGCAGGAGGCTCTGATACCATATAGGTTTTTGATAAGAGAATACTTTTATTCTCCAATAATTTTATTGAATCATAAACTGATTAGTTATAGACAGATTTGGTTGAGAAAAGATAACCAAATCTGTTATACAAGGAATAAAATAAAAAACAGAAAGATTTTCTATCTAAAATCTAATTATATCAGATTTTATTCTAACTACCTATCTAAATCTGAATGATTTAGATTTATTCTAACAGAATCTCCTAATAACCAAATCTGAATCAGATCATTAAGATCTCAACAGATTTGGTAACAAACTTCGACACTAACCATACATGGACTCTTGTTGCGCCCCTCCTAGGAAGTCTACGGTTGGTTGTTGGTGGGTTCTCATTGTCAAAGTTGGTCCTGATGGCACGGTGGATCAGTTGAAGGCTCGTCTTGTGGCAAAAGGGTACACTCAGATTTATGGTTTCGATTATGGTGATACTTTCTCTCCTATTGCTAAAATGGCTCTGTTCGTCTCTTTTTGTCGCTGACTGCCATCCATTGTTGGCCTTTGTATTAGTTGGATATTAAAAATGCTTTTTTACATGGTGATTTGGAGGAGGAGATTTATATGGAGCAATCACCTAGGTTTATTGCTCAGGGGGAGTCAGGTCTTGTTTGCAAACTGAGGAAGTTGTTATATGGCCTAAAACAGTCGCCTCGGGCTTGGTTTGGGAGGTTCAGCAACGTCATACATCAGTTTGGTATGGTTCACAGTGAGGTGGACCACTCTGTATTCTATAAACATTCACAGGTGATGATCATGAAGGGATCAATGGTCTAAAACAACACTTGTTCCAACATTTCCAAACCAAGGATTTGGGCAGGTTACGTTATTTCCTTGGGATCGAAGTTGCTCAATCAAAGACAGGTATTGCTATTTGTCAAAGAAAATATGCACTTGACATTCTGGAAGAAACTGGGATGCTAGATTGTAAGCCAGTCGATACTCCTATAGATCCGAATGTTAAGCTTATGCCAAATCAGGGGAAGCCATACTCAGACCCAGGCAGATATCGGAGGTTGGTGGGAAAATTGAATTATTTCACTATGACTAGACTAGATATATCCTTTGCTGTTAGTGTTGTAAGTCAGTTCCTTAACTCCCCTTGTGATAGTCATTGGGATGCAGTAGTTCGCATCTTACGATATATGAAGGGGTCTCCTGGAAAGGGGCTAATCTATGAGAATAGAGGCCACACAGACATTGTTGCCTACACAGATGCAAACTGGGCAGGATCTCCTGGTGATAGGAGGTCAACTTCTGGATATTGTGTTTTGATTGGGGGCAATCTTATTTCTTGGAAGAGTAAAAAGCAGAATGTAGTCGCGAGATCAAGTGCAGAAGCAGAATACCGAACCATGGCCCTCATTACATGTGAACTTATATGGCTAAAACATTTACTTCAAGAGTTGAAGTTTTGCGAGATAGGCTCTGTGAAACTGAATTGTGATAATCAAGCAGATATGCACATTGCTTCCATCCAGTCCTATCTTTCATGAACGGACTAAGCATATAGAAATTGATTGTCATTTCATTCGAAAAAAGCTTCTTTCAGGGGAGATAAATACTTCATCTGTAAACTCTAATGATCAACTTGCAGATATTCTCACCAAGGCTTGCGGGGTCCGAGGATGACATACATATGTAACAAACTTGGTGCTTATGAAGTATATGCACCAGCTTGAGGGAGAGTGTTGATTATTTTATATTCTGATTGTATATTCTGATCTGGTTGTGATTAGATTAGGATACTATTTGATTTTTTTCTGTTTAATTGACTATATCCCTATAGTTTAGGAAACTCCTATTATTTTGGGATATTGATTGATTCCCTTTGTAATTACTTGTTGTATATATTGAATGAATGCTGAGAGGATTTCTCTCAAGCAATTCCAGCATATCAAGTAGTTTCAGCATATAGGTAGGTTTTTTATTTTATTTTATTTTATATTTACCACATTTCAAGCCCAATGGTCCTTCAGGTGAAGGGGAATGAGAGTTGTAAAAACCATTCTTTGGCTTAAGCTTTTAGGTCAAGTGCTTCTTCGACAAGAACTAGCCATTGGAAAATGCAAAAATAGAGCTTGCAAAAAAATAAGACTCTTTTCTCTGAAGTATTTGTCTTTAAGGGAACTTTCTTACTTTAAAAATGTCATAATTTTAAGTTGCACACTGACAATAGTGAAGATAAATAATGAAATTGTTAATAGAAAAGCCCAATCTTCTTATGTTATATCAATGGTGTTGAGTGAATGTGATACCAAATTACACATGGATAATATGTTCAAAGGAGCCTAACATCTACGTTCCAGTAGTCTCTGTTTGCTATATGCTATATGTTGGAAACATGTGTGTGTGTGTGTGATGGTGAAGTGGGAAGTCCCACATTGAAGAGATTAGAGAAAGAAGAATGACATATAAGCTTGGATGGACCAAAGACCCACAAGCTAGCTTTTGGTTCAAATTGGTTTCCATCCAAGATACACCACCATGCCATGCCACATACAATTGTCATACACACATAATTCCAACACTATATATATGATAGAACTGGTAGAAACTATGAGCAATTCACTGAATATTTCTGCATTATTGATGAATCTCTGACGGAAAATGATCCCTAGCAGACTTAGGATACAATAATATAGAGAAGGAAATGGTAACTGCCCTGACAAGAATTCGAGAGCTTGACTCTCTCCCTAACCTCCTTCCAACAAACTAACCGAATACCAGAATTCCCTCTCTTTCGTCTATTTATGAGTCTCTAACCGCCCAGCTGTGCTAAGCTACATGCTGGTTCTACTAGTTACAGTGGTCCCTGACTAGTCTAAGTCGGCCCATTTACCTTGGGCTGCCTTCTTACATATTGTTGGAAACATATGTAATTAGGTGTAATTAGGTGTAATTAGTAGTGCAACTGTTAGTCCCACATCATGTAAATTGTGTAATTAGTTATTACTTATTGAGTATATATTCAGCCTCCGTTGTGTAGTTTGAAACACACGGTTTCTTCATATGTCTCTTTCTTTTCTCTCTTTCAACATGGTATCTAGAGCCTAAAGAGAGGCAATCCTATAACAGTGCACGCCCTATGAGCCCACCGCTCTCCCAAGGAAAATTTTTCCGCCAACCGTGTTTCCTTCCTATTTGCCGACCTTTCTCCCTTGCCGTGACGTCTTTCCCGCCCCTTTTTCTCCTTGTTCGCTGCTGCCACCGCCGTCGTCGCCGCCGTCCGTGCCGCCTCCTTTCCGGCCGCCGACCACACCATCGGAACCGTCTCCCGCCGACCGGCCGGGACCCCGAAGCCCGCCCCCAACGTCGCCGGACGCGCCCCACGCGCCACCCTTTGCCGCCGCCAAACGCCCACCGCGCGACCCGTTTTCCGACGCGCGTGACGCGCGTGAGCCACCCCCCGCCGCCGCCGTTTGTACCGCCGTGATCGCTTTCTCTCTTCGTCCGGATCGCCCTCGCCTTTTGTGTTCGTGACCGTTTGTCACGACCCCCTTTGACTCCTGGTGCATTCTGTGCACCGTTTGGTTGTTGCATACCGATCCATGGCTAGTTCTACCTCCTCGCCTAGCTCTAAGGACGCCCGAAGGCCGAGTATGCAGATTTTTACGTTGGTTTGCACAATGTAAGTCCTCTCGGTTTCTCTACTCCAACAACCGCCTATGCCGACTTTCTCGAAGTGGTTTGAGCAACGTCGATCTCCGGTTCCACCGCCTCATTTGCACATATTGGTACTTCATTTGCTTGTCTCTCTCGTTCCCCATCCATTGGTACTTGGGTTCTTGATTCTGGTGCAACCGACCATATTTCTCTGTAATAAGACTCTTTTCTCCAACCTTTCTCACAATGGTTATTTGCCTGCTTTGTCACTTTAGCAAATGGTTCCAAGTCTCAATCCCAAGGGATCGGCACTACCTATTCCTCCCTTCCCTTTCGGAGACTCTGTCCTTTCTGTTCCCGGGTCTCCTTTTAATTTGCTTTCCATTAGTCGTTTGACCCGCTCTCTTGATTGTATGATTACTTTTACTAAAGACTCACATTATTCTCAGGGACCGAGTTCGGGACGGATACTTGGCACCGGATGTGAGTCCCATGGCCTCTACCACCTCTCCAACCCTCTCGTGTTTGCGCTGTCAAGGATTCCCCTCTCACCATCCATGCACAGTTGGGTCATCCTAGCCTTCCTAAACTCCAAAAATTGGTGCCCAACTCTCTAAGTTGTTGTCTAGTCTCCTTAGTGAGTCATGTCAACTAGGAAAACACACCCGTAGTCCGTTTCCTGGTAAAATCAGCAGTCGAGCGTCTTCTCCTTTTGCTTTAGTACATTCTGATGTTTGGGGTCCTAGTCGTACTGTTTCTACTCTAGGATCCAGATATTTTGTCACCTTCATTGATGATTACTCTCGCTGCACTTGGTTATTTTTGATGCAAAATCGGTCTGAGTTGTTTTCCATATTTCAAAACTTTTATCATGAAATTAAAACTCAATTTGGTGTTCCTATACGTAGTTTGCGTAGTGATAATGCCCGTGAGTATTTGTCTCAACCATTTCAATCCTTTATGGCTTCTCATGGCATTCTTCACCAAACCTCTTGTGCACATACCCCTCAACAAAATGGGGTTCTTTGAACGTAAAACCGACATCTCGTAGAAACAACTCGGACCCTTTACTTCATGGTAATGTTCCTTTTCGCTTCTGGGGCGATGCAGTTCTTACTGCATGTTATCTGATTAACCGTATGCCCTCTTCTGTGCTTGATCACCAGGTCCCTTACTCTATATTATATCCCCATCAACCTCTGCATTCCCTACCACCTCGTATATTTGGGTCTACTTGTTTTGTTCATAATCTCACTCCCGGTCTTGATAAACTTTCCGCCCGATCTATTAAGTGTGTTTTTCTTGGTTACCATCGGTCCCAAAAGGTTATCGTTGTTTTTCCCCCGATCTCCGACGTTACCTCATCTCGGCCGATGTTACCTTCTTTGAGTCCTGTTCCCTTCTTCCGCCTCCTTCATCGACTCTTGAGCCTATCTCTCGAGGTCTTACCCGTCCCTCTTCCTCTTATCTCTCGTGAGTCTCCATCGCACCTCCGACCCCTATGTTGAGCACACCACCACTACTATTCGTCCCTTACAGTCTATCATCGTCGGCCACCACACACTCCACCGAAGTTGCGAGGTCAATGTGCGCTCTCCTCCTGGTACCACCCTTTACCGGCCTCCCAGACCGCCTCCCGACCCTCCCATTGCTCTCCGAAAAGGTATACGGCTACTCGTAACCCTTCTCCTCATTATGTTAATTTGAGTTATCATCGCCTATCTTCTTCGCATTATGCTTGCCTTTCTTCCTTGTCTTCTGTGTCTATTCCTAACTCTCCAGGTGACGCTTTATCTCATCCTGGGTGGAGACAAGCTATGATCGATGAGATGTGTGCCCTTCAGAGCAGTAGTACTTGGGAACTTGTTCCTCTTCCTCCCGGGAAGTCTGTGGTAGGCTGTCGGTGGATTTATACGGTCAAGGTTGGCCCTGATGGCAAGATTGATCGCCTCAAGGCTCGTCTGGTGGCCAAAGGATATACCCAGATTTTTGGCTTGGATTATGGGGATACTTTCTCACCTGTGGCGAAGATGGCTTCGGTTTAAACTTTTTCTCTCAATGGCTGCTATTCGCCACTGGCCCCTTCATCAGTTGGACATCAAAAATGCTTTTCTCCATGGTGATCTAGAAGAAGAGGTTTACATGGAGCAACCACCAGGGTTTGTTGCTCAGGGGGAGTCTTCTGGCCTAGTTTGTCGTCTTCACAAATCTTTGTATGGCCTTAAACAGTCTCCTAGGGCTTGGTTTGGCCGATTTAGTACTGTAGTTCAGCAGTTTGGTATGACACGCAGTGAGGCTGACCACTGCCTTCTCTATCGCCATTCACTCAAGGGTGTATTTATTTGATTGTATATGTCGACGACATTGTTATCACCTGCAGTGATCACCATGGCATAATTCGGGTAAAACAATATCTTGGTCATCACTTTCGTACCAAAGATCTTGGCAAACTTCGATACTTCTTGGGAATAGAGGTGGCACAATCCAATGATGGTATAGTAATTTCACGTAAGAAGTATGCCATGGACATTCTTGAGGAAACAGTCCGTTGAATGCAAAGCCTGTCGACACTCCTATGGATCCGAATGCTAAACTTTTACCAAATCGGGGAGAGCTATTCTGATCCAGAAGATACGAAGGTTAGTTGGAAAACTGAACTACCTCACTGTTACATCCGTCCCGACATCTCCTTTGCGGTTAGTGTGGTAAGTCAGTTTCTAAATTCACCTTGTGATGCACATTGGGATGCAGTGATTCGCATCCTAAAGTATATTAAAGCAGCTCCTGGAAAAGGCCTCATCTATGAAGATAAAGGACATACTCAGGTCGTTGGATACTCAGATGCTGACTGGGCAGGTTCTCCTATTGACAGACGATCCACTTCTGGGTATTGTGTACTCATTGGAGGCAACTTAGTTTCCTGGAAAAGTAAGAAGCAAAATGTAGTTGCAAGATCTAGTGCCGAAGCAGAATACCGAGCTATGGCCTCAGTCACTTGTGAACTCATTTGGTTGAAACAACTCCTCAAAGAACTTCAATTTGATGAGGTTATGAAAATGACACTCATATGTGACAATCAAGCTGCTTTGCATATAGCTTCCAATCCAGTGTTTCATGAAAGGACCAAACATATTGAGGTTGACTGTCATTTCATCAGGGAAAAGATTCTATCAGGAGACATCACCACAAACTTTGTCAACTCAAATGATCAGCTAGCAGATGTCTTCACCAAGTCCCTGAGAGGTCCACGAATAAGTTATTTGTGTAACAAGCTTGGTGCATATGATTTATATGCTCCAGCTTGAGGGGGAGTGTTGGAAACATATGTAATTAGGTGTAATTAGGTGTAATTAGTAGTGCAACTGTTAGTCCCACATCATGTAAATTGTGTAATTAGTTATTACTTATTGAGTATATATTCAGCCTCCGTTGTGTAGTTGAAACACACGGTTTCTTCATATGTCTCTTTCTTTTCTCTCTTTCAACACATATGTTTTCCTAACTGGGGGCCTATGGCTAACAATATCTATAGTTTTTATCAAATGGAACTTGGGAAGATATTCTAGTTCTTTTTGTTTCATAACTAACTTATTCTAATATAAAATTTGATAACTCCTTATTTGTTGCCTGCAGAGGCTTCTCTGGTACATACGTAAAAGAATATATTGAAGCATCAAATCCCGTATTTGCCATTGGAGAATATTGGGACAGCTTGGCTTATGAACTCGGAAGTTTGTGTTACAACCAAGGTTATTATTTACTGCCCGTAGACTCAGTTGATATTAGTCCATCCTTATTGTATTTTGAGGAAAGTATAGTTTGAACTTCGTTGATAAAATTATATTTTGTACAGTTAGTGGTTGCAAATTTCCAGATACTAGAAGTGTATACATGCGCACACACATAACTTTTATCATTATCTTACATGACATTTTACATGTTTCTGGGTAATAATATGATGTACTGTGCCAGCCATCTTGAATGTTGATTGCTTGTTTAATATACTTTTTTTTTAACATCAGAGTTGGAAAATTTATGACATCCTTCTTTACTCGTCCATTTGTCAAACTCATTTATCAAACATTATGTTGGAGACATGTAATGATTTTGGAGACAGTCGTAATCATTTTGTGGAGTAATTTTCAAAATGAATAGAAAATGCCGTAGTGGAGGTATCTTTGGGAGTCTTAATGTGTCTCTCTAGCAACCCATGAGGTCATGAGAGCATGATCTTTGTTCCAAGTTTAAATTATCCATTGTGAGGAGACGTATAATGTCTATTCCAGGGTTCAGTTCGTATTGACCATAGCAAGCAACATAAAGAATGAGGAGGGAAAAGAAGGAATACAAATGGCAATTTGTAACTGCAACTTGGTACCAAAAGTTTTAGCTTTGTAACTGGGAACATTATTTGAGCTGCTGTCAGTAGATATATCTGAATCATTTGATATCGAAGGATATGGCACAGTGTGAGCATTAGTAAGAGCCCTGTTATGCAAGAACAATCATAATTAGTACCATGACTAGATAGTCTAACCTGGTCACCTTTTAGGAAACTACACTGCATATGGCTAGTACAAGGAAGCAGCAACTGCTGCTTATTTGTTATCAACTTATCTTCTAGTTAGACCTCTATGAGGAAGTATATTTTTAATATTAGTAATATTGCTGTTTGAATATTGTGTTTGTTTTTAAGAAATCCTTTAGTACTACCATATGTGTTCACACTAATTCTGCGATATTCTCTGCTTATTTATTATCTCTTGGTACTATTGCAATAATATGAAATTTTTCCATCATTTCCAATTTTATACTTGTGTTACAAGCTATTTCTGAAATTTATTAATAAATAGATGCTCATCGGCAACGGATAGTTAATTGGATCAATGCAACTGGTGGTACTTCGTCTGCATTTGATATCACAACAAAGGTACACTATATTCCACATCAGTTAATGAAGTTGCTTGGTAATCTCAGATCCAGAAGCTTGCTATCATGGAAAATCTAATTTTAAAGAGACATGAGTTACAATTTAATCATGCAAAGCTGATTTCTTGGACAAGAAATCTGTTGTTTTTCCTAATTAAAAAGGGGGGGGGGTGTTAAGGGAATTATCTGAGCTTGACATGTGCTGGAGAATTGCATTTATCACCTTTTCAACTTCAAAATGAGGGCTTAAATGATGATATTCTCTGGATGGTTGATAAAACGAGAGATACTTAGATCAAGTGGTATCAGACTGGTACACGCCATCAATCTATCTATTGGTGTCTGCTATGCTGGTCATAGGTTTATGAAATAAACTATTGTACACTTGCACACTTTATTTTCTCCTATAAGCTTTGTCAACTATTGAAATCCAGCTGGTAGTTTGTTATGTATAATTATTCATTTTAGAAGTTTCTATTAAGTATTTAGTAACAGTTGCCCCTGGTGATAGAGTTAAGTAGTGGTGTGAAGTGCTATTCAAATAATAATGCTTCTGAAAGTAGAGGGGGAAGGCAGAACCAATCAGCAACAAGTTGACTTGTTTCTATAGGTTTTTGATAAGAGAATACTTTTATTCTCAGATAATGTTTATTGAATCATAAACAAGATACTTATAGACAGATTTGGTTAAGGAAAGATAGCCAAATCTGTTGTACAGAGAATAAAATAAAAACAGAAAAGATTTCCTATCTAAAATCTGATTAAATCAGATTTTATTCTAACTTCTTATCTAAATCTGATTGATTTAGATTTATTCTAACAGAATCTCCTAATAAGTAATCTGAATCAGATCTATTCAGATCTTAACAGATTTCATAACAGATTTCGACATCCCCCCTCAAGTTGGTGCATAGATATCTATCAAGCCCAACTTGCTTACAAGATGTTCAAAGTTAGTTCTGAACAATACTTTGGTGAGGATATCTACTAGTTGCTGTGTGGTTGGAACAAACGGCATGCAGATAGCTCCATCATCAATCTTTTCTTTAATGAAGTGTCTATCAATTTCCACATGTTTAGTACGGTCATGCTGTACTGGATTTTTAGCAATACTCATGGCAACCTTATTGTCACAGTATAGCTTCATTGGTAGGTTGATAGGCATTGCCAACTCTTCAAGAATCCTTTTCAGCACTACTCCTTGCAACCACATTCTGTTTTTTACTCTGCCATGTGACTAAGTTTCCCTATACAAAAGTGCAATATCCTAATGTAGATCTTCTATCTGTGATTGATCCAGCCCAATCAGCATATGTGTAGGTCTCAATGGTCTGCAATGTAGTTCTTCTGAAAAATAGCCCTTTACCTGGTGCACTTTTCAAATATCTTAGGATTCTATAAACTGCCTCATGATGTTCCTCATAAGGTGAATGCATAAACTGACTAACTAAGCTTAAGCAATATCTGGTCGAGTGTGTGATAGGTAGATTAACTTTCCAACAAGCCTTTGATAACGAGAAGTATCCACAGGTTCACCCTTCTTGTCATCTCCAAGCTTTCGGTTAGGATCAATTGGAGTATCTGCTGGCCTACAACCACTCATTCCAGTCTCTGTAAGATGGTCAAGAGTGTACTTCCTTTGAGAGACAACAATTCCCTTTCTTGATCTTGCAATCTCCATCCCAAGAAAGTATCTTAAGGATCCTAAATCCTTTATCTCAAACGCTGCAGAGAGAGATTTTTTTAATCGGTTCATTTCTGACAAATCATCTCCTGTGAGAATTATGTCATCCACATATACAATTAGTACAACAATTTTTCCTTCAACTGAGTGCCTTACAAACATAGTATGATCTGCTTGTCCTTGTGTATAGCCTTGATTCTTGATAAACTGAGTGAATTTCTTGAACCAAGCTCTTGGTGATTGCTTTAGTCCAAAAGAGATTTTTGCAGCTTACATACCTTCTGATTGAACTTCCCTTCAAAACCATGGGGAACATCCATATACACTTCCTCCTCCAAATCACCTTTTAAAAATGCATTCTTCGCATCCAGTTGTCGTAGAGGACAGTCCAGGTTTGTGGCAAGAGATAGAAGAACTCTAATAGTTTTCAACTTTGCAACAGATGCAAATGTCTCTAAGTAATCAATGCCATAGGTTTGAATAAAACCTTTGACAACCAATCGAGCTTTGTACCTCTCAAGTGATCCATCTAACCTGTATTTAATGGTAAACACCCATTTGCATCCCACTGTTGTCTTTCCTCTTGGCAGATCCACCAATTCCCATGTTTGATTCTTTTTGTTTGAAATAACGTTATAGGAAATAGATGTAGTTAATGATGATTCATTAGATTCATGTACATAGGAAAAAGTGGTTCATGTACATAGGGAATAATGTTCTTGAAAATGTAAAGTTGTATTTATTTCACAGTATATATATAGTTATGATAGCTGGCTTAGAATAACCTTCTCAGCCTCCTCAATTTATATAATGATAAGTTACAACAATTGAATACAAAATCTCTTGATTTTAGGGATTGACTATTAACAACTATATCAAACAATATCAAGCTATATCAAACTATATCAGATCTAAATCAAATCCAAATCAAACAATATCAACACTTCCCCTCAAGCTAGTGCATAGATGTCATAAACACCCAGCTTGTTACATATGTAAGTTATTCGTGAGCCCCATAGAGACTTGGTGAAAACATCTGCAAGTTGATCATTAGAAATGACAAATGAAGTGCTAATCTCCTTTGAAAGAATCTTGTCTCGAATGAAATGACAATCGATCTCTATATGCTTAGTTCGTTCATGAAAGACAGGATTAGAAGCAATGTGTAAGGCTGCTTGATTATCACAAATCAGCTGCATAGAACCCATTTTGCAAAACTTTAACTCTTGAAGTAGATGTTTTAACCATATAAGTTCACATGTTGTAAGAGCCATAGCCCTATATTCTCGCTTCGCACTCGATCTTGCAACTACACTCGCTTCTTACTCTTTCCAAGAGATGAGATTACCTCCAATGAAAACACAATACCCGGAAGTTGACCTCCTATCACTTGGAGATCCCGCCTGCAGGTTGCATCATCCGTATAGGCAACAATGTCTGTGTTACCTCTGTTCTCATATATTAGCCCCTTTCCAGGAGATCCTTTAATATACCTTAAAATGCGAGTCACTGCATCCCAATGACTGTCACAAGGAGAGTTAAGAAATTGACTCACAACACTAACAGCAAAGGCTATATCTGGTTTGGTCATAGTGAGATAATTCAACTTTCCCACCAACCTTCGATATCTGCCTGGATCTGAGTATGGTTCCCCCTGATTTGGCATGAGCTTAACATTTGGATCCATAGGAGTATCCACCGGCTTACAATTTAGCATCCCAGTCTCTTCCAAAATATCAAGGGCATACTTCCTTTGACAAATGGAAATGCTTGTTTTTGATTGAGCAACCTCAATACCAAGGAAGTATCGCAACCTGCCCAAATCTTTGGTTTGGAAATGCTGAAACATATGTTGCTTTAGTCTAGTGATCCCTTCATGATCATCACCTGTAATTACAATATCATCCACATAGACCACAAGATAAATGACCTTTTTACATGATAAATGGCTATAGAACACAGAGTGATCAACCTCACTACGAATCATGCCAAACTGCTGTATGACCTTACTAAACCTCCCAAACTAAGCTTGAGGTGACTGTTTCAACCCATACAATGACTTCTGAAGTTGGCAAACAAGACCTGACTCCCCTTGAGCAATAAACCCAGGTGGTTGCTCCATATAAATCTCCTCTTCCAACTCACCATGTAAAAAGGCATTTTTAATGTCCAGTTGATATAAAGGCCAGCAAGAGATAGCAGCTATGGATAAAAAGAGACGAACAGATGCCATTTTAGCAATAGGAGAGAATGTATCACCATAGTCGAGACCATAAATCTGAGTATATCCTTTGGCCACAAGACGAGCCTTCAAGCGATCCACAGTCCCATTGGGACCAACGTTGACAGTAAAAACCCAAGGACAACCAATAGTAGACTTCCCTGGAGGAGAGGGAACAAGAGCCCAAGTGTGGTTAGATTCCAATGCTATCATCTCATCAATCATAGTCTGTCGCCATCCTGGATGGGATAGTGCTTCCTAAACAGTTTTAGGAATAGAAATGGACGACAAAGCAGAGACAAAGGCATAATGGTTGGAAGATAAACGATGATAACTTAAAAAATTATAAATAGGATGAGGATTGCGAGAAGACGATTACCTTTGCGAAGTGCAATGGGAAGGTCAGTGGTAGGCTCAGGTTGGACCGGAATTGACGGAGATGGAGGAGCAGGAGGTGAGTCACTGGTGTCTACAACAGGTGCAGCCTCCGGAGTAGTAGGATGAGGACGACAGTGATAAGTGAGACGAAATGGCTCCATGGGGTACTTAGGAGCAACAGGGGCAGCCTCTTGTATATGTGAGACAGGTGGACTTAAAACGGGAGAATCAAAGACTGGAATAGGCAAGGCTTGAGAAATAGACTCCGACAAGACTTGTGAGGCAAAGAAAGGTGTATCCTCGAAAAAGTAACATTTGCGGAGATGTAAGAACGATTTGTGGATGGAGAATATCTGTACCCTTTTTGAACCTGAGAATAACCAAGAAAGATACACTTAATGGCACGAGCAGCAAGTTTGTCGATACCTGGAGCAACATTGTGGACAAAACATGTGGAACCAAAAACACGAGGGGGGAGACAGTATAAAGGGGTGCATGAGAATATAGAATAGAGTGAGGAACCTGGTTATTGAGAACAGAAGATGGCATTTGATTTATTAAGTAACCTGCAGTGAGAACAACATCACTCCAAAATTTCACAGGAACATTAGAATGTAACATGAGAGTACGAGCTGTTTCAACGATATGACGATGTTTGCGCTTAGCCACACCATTTTGTTAAGGTGTGTGAGGACAACTCGATTGATGAATTAAAAGGGGCAGAAAAATATTCTTTGGCATTATCACTGCGTAAAATACGAATAGTTTGTCCAAATTGATTATGTATTTCAGCACAAAATTTTTGAAAAATAGTGAATAACTCAGAATGTTCTTTCATTAAAAATAACTAGGTATAACGAGAGAAATCATTGATGAAAGTAACAAAATATCTATTTCCTAAGAAAGAAGAAATTCGACTAGGACCCCAAACATCAGAATGAACAAGACTAAAAGGAGACTCTGCACGACCTGTAACCTTGTTTAGAAAGGATGCCCGAACATGTTTTCCAAGCTGACATGCCTCACACTCTAATGCCGATAAATTAGAGAGATGAGGGACCATTTTCTTTAATTTATTCAAACTCGGATGACCAAAACGACGATGAAGAAGACTAGGCGACTCTGTGGCAGCACATATGGTGGAGGATGGAGGTTGTAAGTAGTAAAGACCTCGTGACTCAGATCCTGCTCCAATTGTCTTCCACGTACTCCGGTCCTGGATAGAAAAGGAAGTAGAAGTGAAGGTTATGGAACAATTGAGAGATCGAGTAAGTTGACTAGTAGAAATTAAATTAAAAGGACATCCAGGTACAAATAAGACTGAATTTAAAGACAGAGAGGGAAGAGGTGAAGCATGACCCATACCAGTGGCTTGAGTTTTAGAGCCATTAGCAAGGGTGATGTGATGTGGCGTTTTAGTAGAGGATAAAGTAGAAAAGAGAGAAGAGTTACCAGCAATATGATCAGAAGCACCAGAATCCAAAATGCAGGAACCAACAGGAGATGAATGAGAGAAACAAACCGTAGAATTACCAGAATGAGCTATAGTTGCTGAAGATGAGGCTTGTTGGGCTGCCTTAAGCTGAAGGTACTCCTTATATTCATCAATTGAAAATTTGTTCTGATTGTGACCTGTCTGATTATCATCCACAAAATTCTTACCATTGAGTTTTTCCGATGTGATAATGGGACTTCCAGAGAAGGCAAAAGAGATGAGACCCTTCCCTGTAGACCCAGAACCAGCACCAGAATTGATGTCAGAACCTTTGGAACCTTTGGCGGCGCGTGGAGCTCACGCGCGTGGAGATCTGCGGACGGTGGCTGCGCGTGACGGCGCGTACGGCGGAGAACGGAGGTGGGTCTTCTTGGAGATGGATCGTTGGCGCTTTCTGAGTTGTCCGGTCACCTTACTTTGGTGATCGGAGACGGTGGCCGGAGACAGTGGCCGGAGACGATCGCCGGAGAGCGGTTCTTGACCAGATCGAACCCTAGCTCTAGATACCAAGTTATGATAGCTGAATGGCTTAGAATAACCTTCTCAACCTCCTCAATTTATATAATGATAAGTTACAACAATTGAATACAAAATCCCTTGATTTTAGGGATTGACTATTAACAACTATATCAAACAATATCAAGCTATATCAAACTATATCAGATCTAAATCAAATCTAAATCAAACAATATCAACATATATATATATATGTATATATATATATATATGTATATATATATATATATGTATATATATATATATATGTATATATATATCATTCTTGTTGAGTGCTAATCACTCAAGCAATTTATAAACTTCCCTTCTAAATTCTCTATGTCTCTAAAGTCTCTTTACAACTTGGCATCAGAGTGGGTTCGAGCTCGCCTCTGGATTACCATCTTAGAATCTCTGCCAGCTGGTTCGGCAGAAGATTCCTTAACAAATCATCTATCAACCGTGTCTTGTTTTTGTCACAAACAGTAGTCACAAACAGTCTCCAGTCAGCAGCCCCGCACTCAGCCACCGTCCACCACCGGAGACACTGCACGCGCACCACCGGACGACTCAGAAGGTTCCGACAGGCCAGCCCACCGAGACCCATCACCAGCGAAGTTGTCACGCGCCACCACATGTGCCTCTACCTGTCGGCGTGTGAGCTTCACGCACCACCTTCCTAGAGTCCAATCACTGTTGCACCGGTGCCATCTAAACAACCGGCTCTTCCTCTTTCCATTCCTACCATCACATTCACCTTCCCCAACCGTAACTTGTGCCTCTTCCTTTCCCATTCACATTTATTTCTGGAAATCTCTCAAAACCGAGATGGAATTCGAAGCTGCCTCTCAGATACCCACAAAATCTCAACAAAGTCAAATACCTACATACAATCCTTCCTTCTCTATTTTTGGAACCCCAACAATAACTTTAGAAAAGCTAAATGAAAAAAATTATTTGGCTTGGTCAGCATCTGTAGAGCTTTGGTTTCTTTCGTCAAGGAGTCTATGATCATTTGGAAAAGCCCTCTGATGATATTCCAGAAGAAAATCGTAGTCAATGGGAGAAACTTGATTATCAGCTTTATGCCTTGTTGTGGCAATCAGTCGAACCAACCATTCTGGCAAACTTCAAAACCTTTAAAACCTGTCATACTTTCTGGAAGAAGGCTCAAAGTGTTTTTGCCAACGATATACAGAGGCTATATGATTCAGTGCAAAAGTTGGTCACTCTCAAACAGTCAGACCATGACCTGATTTCCTATGTTTCAAAAGCTCAATCTGCAGTTGAGGAGTTAAAAACGTTCTTGGAAGCTAACACCCTTGCAGGTATAAAGACAAAACTTGACAATCTATATATGGTGTTGATCCTTCATGGGATGAATTCAGATTTTGACCATGTACGTGACCAAGTTTTAATTGGTCAAGGGGTCCCTTCAATGGAGAATCTAATTACTAGACTTCTTCGAGTCCATTCACCAAAAGTGGGAGGTAATTCTATTGATTCAGTTGAAACTTCTGCAATGGTATCTAATCGTGGAGGACGAGGAGGTCGTGGAAATCGTGCAGGGCGGGGAGGAAGAGGTGCTCGTCCTCAATGTTCATATTGCAAAAGAATGGGTCATACCCAGGATACATGCTACTCACTTCGTGGATTTCCAGAAAAATTTGTAAATGTCTCTAAGACTGAAGGAAAGTTCACAGATGATGAATATCAAGAATATCTTCAATTAAAGGCTGACAACCAATCTCAGTCCTCCACTGCCACAGGTACCCATCATTCTACAGCTTGCATTTCTCAGTCTAGTAATTCTCAAAGTCCGTAGATTATTGATTCAGGTGCCTCTAATCACATTACTGGTAATAGTTATTTATTTTCCACCATATCTCCGCCTAAATTTCTGCATTTCATTATTGTAGCAGATGGTTCCAAAGTTGTTACCAAAGGAATAGGTCATGCTTCACCTACTCCTTCTATGTCTTTAAAATCTGTTTTATTCATACTCGGTTGTCCTTTTAATTTGATCTCTTAGCCAGCTTACTCGCTCTCTTAATTGTTCTGTAACATTCGATGCCGATTCATTTGTCATACAAGAACGTGGTACGGGTCGAATGATTGGCATAGGACATGAATCTCAAGGTCTTTACTACCTCCAATCAGCTTCTTCCGAAACTTGTGTTGCAGCTGCATCTGTCAATCTTCTTCATGAATGTCTAGGTCATCCAAGTTTGTCAAAAATGCAAAAATTGGTTCTAAGTCTTGAGAAAATAAAAACTCTTAACTCTGAGTCATGTCAACTCGGAAAACATGTTCGATCTTCTTTTCCAAGTCAGGTTGAAAGTCAAATAAATTGTTTTTTTTTTGTTATTCATTCAAACATATGGGGTCCAAGTCGTGTATCTTTGGGTTTTAAATACTTTGTTACTTTCATTGACAAATTTTCATGATGTACTTGGGTATTCTTAATGAAAGAACGTTCTGAAATATTTTTTATTTTTATCTCCTTTTATACAGAGGTTGAAACCCAATTTGGTAAGAAAATTAAAGTTCTTTGAAGTGACAATGCAAGAGAATATTTCTTTGCTGCTTTCTCTTATTTTTTGACTTCAAAAGGGATTTTACACCAATCAACTTGTCCTCATATACCCCAACAAAATGGAATAGCAGAAAGGAAAAATAGACATTTAGTTGAAACTGCTCAGGCATTGTTACTTTATGCAAAAATGCTCGTTTGCTATTGGGGTGATGCAGTTCTAACTGCATGTTTTTTAATAAATTGGATGCCTTCTTCTTCTCTTGGTAATAAAGTACCACATTCCGTTTTATTTCGTAAAGAACCATTGTTTTGTGTTACTCCTCGTGTTTTTGGTTGTATTTGTTTTGTTCATGATCTCTCTCCAGGTTTAGATAAACTCTCGGATCGAGCAATTAAATGTATTTTTTTTTGGGTATTTTAGACTGCAGAAAGGATACTGTTGTTATTCTCCAGCCAATAATTGTTATTACATGTCTGTAAATGTCACCTTCTTTGAAGAAACTCCATACTTTTCTTCTTCTGAGTCTAACATTACCCTTGATGTTTTACATGTTCCTTATTTTGGTCCATCTCTTTCTCCTTTGCAGGAACAAGTCTTTCCTGAAGCCGCCAATGAACAAGAAAGTCCTTATGCAACCATTGAGCCATCTTCACCACCTCTTATCACGTATCAGTGTCGCCCACGTATTCCTGATCCAACATTACAGGGAGTTGAAGACCCGGAAGAATCATGTCCTACTCCACCAGCCACCTCTACTACGAACCTTTCTGAACCCAATGTTGACTTGCTAGTCGTCCTTAGAAAAGGTACTCAATCCACCTGGAATCCTCATCCTATTTATAATTTCTTAAGCTATCATCGTTTATCTCCTTCCTATTCTTCTTTTGTATCATCCTTGTCCTCTGTTTCAATTCCAAAAAATATTCGTGAGGCACTTGATCATCTAGGATGGCGACAAGCCATGATTGATGAAATGCAGGCTCTTGAACAAAATGGTACCTGGGAGTTAGTTTCCCTTCCTCCAGGCAAAACAATTGTTGGATGTAGGTGGGTGTATACTATCAAAGTTGGTCTAGATGGCCAGATTGATCGTCTTAAAGCTCGTTTAGTGGCCAAAGGTTATACACAAATTTATGGCCTTGACTATGGGGATACCTTTTCTTCTGTTGCAAAAATCACTTCAGTCCATCTCTTTGTTGCCATGGTAGCCATTCGTTATTGGCCACTATATCAGTTGGACATTAAAAATGCATTTCTTCATGGAGAACTAGAGGAGGAAATTTATATGGAGCAACTGCCAGGCTTTGTTGCTCAGGGGAAGTTTGGATTAGTTTGCAAACTACGATGTTTTCTTTATGGACTTAAACAGTTTCCACGAGCATGGTTTGGAAAATTTAGTTCTGTAATTCAAGAATTTGGGCTGAAACGCAGTGAGGCAGACCATTTAGTCTTCTATTGCCATACTTCTCCAGACACTTGTGTTTACTTGGTAGTGTATGTAGATGATATAGTCATCACAGGAAATGATCACAAGAAAATTTCTCAGTTGAAGAAACATCTGTTCAATCATTTTCAAACTAAGGATTTAGGAAAATTTAAATATTTCCTGGGTATTGAAGTTGCCCAATCAAGAAATGGCATAGCTATCTCTCAAAGGAAGTATGCATTGGATATTCTCAAAGAAACTGGCATGTTGGATTGTAGACCTGTTGACAGTCCCATTGATCCAAATAATAAATTGTTACGAAATCAGGGGGAGCTCTATTCTGATCCTGAAAGATATCGAAGATTGGTTGGAAAACTTATCTATCTCACTATAACAAGACCAGACATCTCTTTTGCAGTTGGGGTGGTGAGTCAATTCATGCAAACTCCACACATAGATCATTGGGATGCAGTGATAAGAATTCTGAGATACATCAAGAAGGCTCCTGGACAAGGATTACTCTTTGAAGATAAAGAGAACACTCAAATAATTGAACACTGTGATGCAGATTGGGCAGGTTCTCCTATTGATAGACGTTCCACATCAGGATATTGTGTCCTTGTTGGTGGAGATCTTGTTTCATGGAAAAGTAAAAAGCAAAATGTTGTTACACGGTCTAGTGCAGAAGCTGGATACCGAGCTATGGCTACGGCCACTTGTGAGCTTATTTGGATTAAACAACTTCTTCAGGAATTGAAGTTTGGAGATGTTCAACAAATGAAACTATGCTGTGATAATCAAGCAGCTCTTCACATAGCCTCTAATCCTGTGTTTCATGAAAGAACTAAACATATCGAAATTGATTGTCACTTTGTTCGAGAGAAGGTCCTTTCGAAGGAAATTATTACTGAATCTGTTAGTTCACATGATCAACTAGCAGCTATCTTTACAAAACCCCGTAGAGGACCTCGAAGCTATTATATCTGTTGCAAGCTTGGAGCATTTGACTTATATGCTCCAGCTTGAGGGGGAGTGTTGGAAATAACGTTATAGGAAATATAAGTAGTTAATGATGATTCATTAGATTCATGTACATAGGCAAAAGTGATTCATGTACCTAGGGAATAATGTTCTTGAAAATGTAAAGTTGTATTTATTTCACAATATATATATATATCATTCTTGCTGAGTGCTCATCACTCAAGCAATTTATAAATTTCCCTTCTAAATTCTCTCTGTCTCTAAAGTCTATTTTCAACTCTTTTCAAGGGCTTTCATCTCTTCCAAGACAGCCTCCTTCCACTCAGGAACCTCTAGAGCATCCTGTACATTTTTTGGAATCTCCATACATGACAATTGTGAGGTAAAAGCACGAAAAACAAGAGACAAATTTTCATATCACACAAAGTTGGACAGCGGATGTTTGGTGCATGACCTTACACCTTTTCGAATGGCAATGGGAAGACTAGATTCATTTGACTCAGTGGTTTTAGACTCATGACTCAAAGGATTTGGAATAGATTGAGTAATTTGTGCAAGCTCAGGAAAAATATTACCTGGTGGGTTCAAAGACTCATGGCAGTGTATAGGATCATGGCATGGGGCTCATTTCCTTGAGTAGTTTTCCTCCTTGAGTAGGCAATGTCAAAAATCTTGAGTCTCTGCCTGTGGTACCTGTCTCATTTACATTCATTACATAGGGTTCAGAATTTTCATGTCTCAGCATTAGAGATAAACCACCTGTGTTTTCATCATTTAAAAAACTTGACTCTGACTCATTTATATCAAGAGGTGTGGAGTCTTTAAGTTGATAATATTGTGTTGAATCTTCATTTTTTCTCCCCCCTGAAGATGAGTATTAAAAAAAGGTGTTGACTCAAAAAAGGTGATATCCATAGTTACAAAAGTTTTTTTTAGAGAAGGGATCAAAACACTTGTATCCTTTTTGATTGGGAGCATATCCAATAAACACACTCTTCTTTGCTCGAGGGTCAAGTTTACTGTGATTGTGGTCATGTATATGGACAAATACTGTGCACCCAAATATTTTTAGGGGTAAAAAAGTTGAAAGCCTATTTGTTAGAAAAACATGCAGAAACACATCAAAAGGGGTTTTAAAATTTAAAACCTTACTAGGCATTCTATTAATCAAATAGGTTGCAGTCAAAATAGCCTCTCCCCAAAGATATTCAGGTACATTGTTTTGAAAAAGTAATGCTCGAGCTACCTCTAACAAGTGTTTATTTTTCCGCTCAGCCATCCCATTTTGTTGAGGAGTATGAGTACAGGAACTTTGATGAACAATTCCTGTTTCCATGAAAAAATGGCTCAGATGTTTGTTAAAGTACTTGAATTTAGAGGAAGAAAAGATTATTTACTGAATGTGCTTAAGTGTTGAACACTTAGCATGCATCTTATTTATAGGTAACAGGAGATTAAATACATCTACAATTTACAAGATAGAAATAATGAGTGTGGCTATTTCCAATGACACTATACATGAACCTGACTATACATTGCTAATTTCCAATATTCTATCACTCCCCCTCAAGCTGGTGCATATATATCATATGCACCAAGCTTGTTACATATATAGTTAACTCGAGGACCTCAGAGAGATTTGGTGAAGACATCGGCCAGCTGCTCATTGGTGTTGACGAAAGCAGTAGCAATTTCCCCGGATTGAACTTTCTCCCTCAAAAAGTGACAATCAATCTCAATGTGTTTGGTTCTTTCATGGAATACTGGGTTTGAGGTTATATGCTAAGCTTCTTGGTTATCACACACAAGTTTCATTGATTGCTCTTTAAAGAGTTCTAATTCCTTCAGTAATTGTTTTAACAATATAAGTTCACATGTTGCCACTGCCATTGCTTGATATTCGGCTTCAGCACTTGATCTGACAACAACAGTTTGCTTCTTACTTTTCCATGATATAAGATTACCACCAAAAAGAAGGTAGTATCCTGAGGTAGAACGCCTGTCTGAGGGAGAACCTGCCCAATCAATATCTGCATAACCACATATCTCCATATGACCCTTATCCTCATAGAGCAATCCTCTTCCGGGAGCTCTTTTGATATATCTAAATACCCGAACAACAGCATCCCAATGTGAGTCACATGGAGAGTCAAGGAATTGACTCAACACAGCTATTGCAAAAGAAATATCTGGCCTGGTTATTGTGAGGTAGTTCAATTTTTCAATCATTCTCCGATATCGTCCGGGATCAGATAATGGCTCCCCCTGTCCTGGAAGAAGTTTGACATTGAAATCCATAGGAGTATCAATAGGCTTACACCCTGTCATACCAGCCTCTTTAAGAATATCCAAGGCATATTTCCTCTGGGAAATAGAAATACCATGTCTAGACTGTGCAACTTCTATACCTAGAAAATATCGGAGCTTACCAAGATCCTTAGTTTGAAAATGCTTGAATAGATATTGTTTCAACTGTTCAATGCCAACACAATCATTACCAGTAATAACAATATCATCCACATAGACAACAAGACAATATCATCCACATAGACAACAAGATATATGCATTTATCAAGAGACTGACATCGATAGAAAACAGAGTGGTCAACTTCGCTTCTTGTCAGGCCAAAAGTTTGTACAATAGTACTAAAATGTCCAAACCTAGCGCGGGGTGATTGCTTTAGTCCATATAGAGATTTGCGAAGTTTACAGACTAGCCCAGACTCCCCCTGAGCAACAAACCCAGGTGGTTGCTCCATGTAGACCTCTTCTTGCAAATCATCATGAAGAAAAGCATTCTTTATATCAAGCTGAAAAAGAGGCCAGTGACGAATGGCTGCCAAGGCAAGAAGTACACGAACAGAAGCAATTTTGGCAACTAGAGAAAAGGTGTCACTGTAGTCAAGGCCATAGATCTGGGTGTAGCCTTTAGCTACCAAACGAGCTTTCAACCGATTGATAGAGCCATCAAGACCAACCTTCACTATAAACACCCACCTACAGCCAACAACTGACTTACCAGGAGGCCGAGAAACCAATTCCCATGTCACATTAGAATGTAGGGTTGACATCTCATCAATCATAGCTTGTCGCCAATCTGGATGAGATAGTGCTTCTCCTGTGGCTTTGGGAATGGAAATAGAGGACAAAGTCGAAACAAAAGTATAATATGAAGGAGAAAGACGATCATAACTCAGGAAAGCATAAAGAGGATGAGGATTACGGGTAGACCGTGTACCTTTTCGAAGAGCAATGGGGGGACTCTCTGGTACAGGATCCAAAGCAGGAGAAGTAATCGGTGAAGGTGGTGAGTTGTTAGGCATATCTTCCACAATAGGCATGGTACTAGTCGATGGACGAGGGCGACGATGATAGACAATAGGGGATCGTGGAGGACCATGAGAGGGACTAGGACTTGATGAACTCTCTGTGCTAGGTGATGAGACACCAGGAGAAGGGTCAAAGACAGGGACAAGAAGTGTAGTGTTTACTTCAGAAATTTCTGTAGATGAAGTAAAAATGGTTGTTCAAAAAAGGTGACATCAGTAGACACTAGATAATGTCCTAGATTAGGAGAATAACAACGGTACCCTTTCTGAAGACGAGAATAACCAAGAAAGAGACACTTGAAAGCTTTAGCAATGAGTTTGTCTTTTCCAAGAGTAAGATTGTGAGCAAAACAGGTACAACCAAAGATTCGTGGAGGAATATTATAGACTGGAATATTAGGAAACAATAAGGAGTGAGGAATTTTGTTATCCAAAACAGTGGAGGGCATCCGATTAATTAAATAACAAGCTGTAAGAACAGCGTCTCCCCAAAAACGTAAAGGAACATTCATATGAATAAGTAAAAGTCCTGGCTGTTTCAATCAAATGACGATTTTTACGTTCAGCCACTCCGTTTTGTTGTGGAGTATGAGGATAGGTTGTTTGATGTAAAATATCTTGTTTTGCGATGAAATCTTGAAATTGATTAGACAAATACTCACGTGCATTGTCACTGCGTAAATCTTGAATGGTTTGACCAAATTGATTTTTAATTTCAGCACAAAATTTTTTAAAAATGGAAAACAACTCAAAACAATTCTTCATTAAAAAGACCCAAGTACAACGTGAAAAATCATCAATAAATGTAACAAAATACTAAAACCCAAGGGAAGAACTGACACGGCTTGGTCCCCAAATATCTGAATGGATAAGAGAAAAAGGATGTTTACAATTTTTATTGAGACTACTAGAAAAAGAGGTACGAATATGTTTTCCTTTTTAACAAGATTCACACTCTAACGACTTTAAACTAGAAATATGTGACATCATCTTCTGAAGTTTAGAAAGACTAGGATGTCCAAGACAACTATAAATGATAGCTGAGGATTCTGTATGGTGCATGCTACTGGGGAATTTGGCATGTCAAGATGATACAGCCCTTTAAACTCACGACCTACTCCAATCGTCTTCCCCGTATTCGGATCCTGCACAAGAACATAATTTTTAGTGAAGGTAATTGAACACTCAAGTGATCGAATTAATTTGCTGACAGATATCAAATTGAAAGGGCAACCAGGGGCATAAAGAACATAAGTTAAGGGTAAGAGAGGACATGGTTGGGCTTAAGCAATACCAAGGACAGGAGTTTTGGTCCCATTTGCAAGTGTGACAGAAGGTAAGGAGATCTTTATTACCACAGAGATCATCAGAAGCACCAGAATCAATTACCCAAGGTCCAAGAGATGATTGAGAGATACAGGCGACAGGATTACCAGTTTGTTCAACCACTGTGGTAGATGTTGAAGGCTGAGAGCTGACCTTAAAGCGAAGGAAGGCCTTATTAGTCCACTGGAGTGAAAGTCACAGTCGGATGCGTTGAAACTGATTCAATTTGAGCGAAGTTGGCAACAACAGGTTTACCATGTTTTGTCTAACAACGTTCTTCCAAGTGCCTCAACCTATTGCAAAAAGTACATCTAGGCCTGTTACCACCACGTCCTCTTCCACAACCTCAGCCACGACCACTAGATTTATCAGTATGAGAAACGAGCTGAGGATTCTGATGGAATAGTTGGGGAGGCAAAAACAAGAGGAGATGCCATATCAGAAATATTCAATAATCTGCGAAAAGTCTGGGATAATGTCGGAGTATCAGCACTCGTCAGAATTTGCTGTCGGACATTTTCCAATTCGGATGGAAGGGATGATAAAGTCAAGACCATACAGAATGTTTCTTGTGCTCGGTCTGATTTTTAGCATAGGGCATCATTGCCGAGAATTCCTGCATCAAAGAACGAGCTTTGCCTCGAAAAGTTTTCATCTTGGTAAACTGTTGTCGCAGTGTTTCATGTCAGAAACAATAGAATACAGACGTTGGATATCATTTGCATAACAATTAGAAGCTTCTTGCCATACTTCATAACAAGTTTCAAAGGGCTGGAAGAGGTCCACAATTGATGGATCAATGGAAAGAAGAAGAACACTGAGCAATTGTGAGTCAATTTGTTTCCATTTGGCTGACTTTTCTGCGGGAACATCCTCTGGTGAGGTTGAAAGATGTTCTGACTTACCCTGCATCGCAAACCAAATTTTTACTAAAGATGACCATGACTTATAGGTGGCAGAACCTGTCAATTTTTTACTTGTGATGGATGGAATAGAGAGGTTGGAAATGAAAAATTGCTCCTTTTGATCAGAGGAGGAGGAACTCATGGCTGGGCAACAATGGAAGGGACCCAAATCACCTTAAGAAGAGCTCTGGGCAGCAACACAGAGGACCCAAAGTCGCCAGTGGTGGTGAACAGTGAGCGGTGAACAGTGCACAATGAACAGTCTTGCTGAACAGTACACAGTGAACAGTGCGTGGAAGATGCCGGGAGGATGTGCGGCGGAGGTTGGAGGCTAGGTTGGCCGGTAGGATGTGCGGCCAAGGTTGGGATAGCGGACCAGAGCCTGGTTAAAACCCGCTCTAATACCAACTTGAATTTAGAGGAAGAAAAGATTATTTACTAAATGTGCTCAAGTGTTGAACACTTAGCATGCATCTTATTTATAGGTAATAGGAGATTAAATACATCTACAATTTACAAGACAGAAATAATGTGTGGCTATTTCCTATGACACTATACATGAACCTGACTATACATTGCTAATTTCCAATATTCTAACAAAAGTATTCTCTACCATTATCACTCCTGAAAATTTTAATTTTTTCCTGAAATTGTGTTTCCACCATCTAAAAAAAAATTTTGAAAATTATTTCCACTTCAGACTTTTCCTTCATCAAGTACACCCAAGTCAGCCTAGTATGATCATCAATAAACGTGACAAACCATCGTTTACCTGAAGGTGTAGAATCACGACTAGGTCCCCAAACATCACTATGGATTATGATAAACAGACTGGATGCTTTATAAGGTTGAGGCAAATAAGAAGTGCGATGATGTTTAGACAATTGACAAATTTCGCAAGAAAAATGAGATGAATTTTTATTCTTGAAAAATTCAGTAAACAATGTTTTAAATAAAGGAAACTTGGGTGGCCTAACCTATAATGCCACAACATTATTTCACTTTCCCTAGAAATAGAAATAGAATTAAAACAGGTACGTTGTTGAGATTGTCTACGCAAGTTAGGTTCATCTTCAAAGATATAGAGTCCATCAATCTCCTTAGCACTGCCAATCGTCTTCCCCGAATTCAATTCCTGAAATTTACAACACGAGGAATAAAAAATAGCATGACATTTAAGGTCAACTGTTATTTTACTAATAGATAATAGATTGCAAGACAAGTTAGGAACATGAAGAACATCATGGAGAATTAAGGAAGGAGAAAGAGGAATAGAGCCAATTCCGGCTATTGTAGTGAAAGAACCATCTGCAATTTTGATTTTTCTATTGCCTGCACAAGGACTATAAGATGAAAACAATTTTGAACAATCTATCATATGGTCAGTTGCTCCAGAATCAATTATCCATAGAGTTTTTGAATTCAGTTTGGTACTAAAAAGAGCAGTAGTGAGATAGATATCTTTTTGTGCCAAAGAACATGATGGATTAATTGACATGTTTGGAGAAAACAATTTGTACAGGTGTTCTAATTGTTCCTTTGTAAATGGAGATGTCTCAGAATTAATTTGGGGCTCTTGAATGTCCTCAGAGATGGTCTGAAAAGCACGAGTCTCTCTGCTGGATTTCTTTTTCCAATTTGGTGGTTTGCCATGGAGTTTCCAACAAGTCTCCTTTGTTTGCTATGGTTTTCTGCAATGTTCACACCATGGTTTCTTTTTCCCATCTGAATCCTATCTTTTAATCACAAAAGCTGAACCTTCAACTTCCTGAATTTTGGAGATTTCAGGATTGTGCATCATAATTCTTCTCCTAGATTCCTCTCGTCTGATTTCTGAGAAAACTGCACGAATGGAGGGAAGCGGTTTTCGACCTAGAATTCGACCGCATGCTTCATCCAAACTCTGATTCAGACCAGCAAGGAACATGTAGACCCGATCATTCTCCTCCCTTTTTTTGAACCGAGCAGAGTCATTGGGGTTTTCCCAGTCATCATCATAGCACTGATCCAATTCTTGCCAAAGAGTCACCATCACATTGTAGTAATTTGTAACATCTTGATCACCTTGTTTCGATTGCTAGAGGTGAGTCTTCAAGTCAAAAATTTGAGAGGAGTTTTCTAGGTTAGAATAACAATCACGAACAACCTCCTAGACATCCTTTCCCGTCGTTAGGAATAGATGAGGCTTCCCAATTGCTGGCTCCATAGAATTAATCAGCCAAGCAATTATAAGATAGTTTTCGGACCTCCATTTTTTCAGAGAAGGGTCATTTGGTCCAGGTTGTGCCGTTTCTCCAGTCAGGTGTCCTAACTTCCCCTTGCCATCCATGATCAACTTCACGGATTGAGCCCATTCAAGGTAATTCTTTTTGTTAAGTTTATGGACGGTGAGTTGCAGGTTGGAATTCTGATAAAGGGCATCAACAGATGATGACGACTCTGGTTGAACAGACGTGTTACTCCCGGATGAGTCTGAGGAGGTCGTTGAAGGTGCTGCGCCAATCATCGCCGTTTTCACCATTGCGGAAGATGGTCCAGAGCCGGAGGCTCTGATACCATATAGGTTTTTGATAAGAGAATACTTTTATTCTCAGATAATTTTTATTGAATCATAAACAAGATACTTATAGACAAATTTGGTTAAGGAAAGATAACCAAAAACCAAATCCGTTGTACAGAGAATAAAATAAAAACAGAAAAGATTTCCTATCTAAATTCTGATTAAATTAGATTTTATTCTAACTTCTTATCTAAATTTGATTAATTTAGATTTATTCTAACAGAATCTCCTGATAACTAATCTGAATCAGATCTATTCAGATCTTAACAGATTTCCTAACAGATTTCGACAGTTTCAATGGGAAAAGTTTATCAATTAAACCTTCAATGAAGTGGTTTGAAAAATGATCTCATGAAATCATCAGAAGAAAGTGAAGATGCATATTTAGCCTTTTTATTTTCCTGTATTGTTCTTTTGAAGAAAAAGTAATGTAACAAATAACCAAAAACAAAAACGGTTTACCAAAGCTGCCCAAACTCTAATTCTCTATGCATGTCAGAAATGGTAACTCCCTCAACCTCAAAAAAACCATTAGCCGAGCACCCTTACTGAGACACCCTTATTGACACTACTTTTCCCTCCTTTTTACCAAAGCCTTTAAATCTAACCATTAAAAACTACTGTTCAACAGCTACAAAACAATCAGGAACTGTACAGTTGTATTTATTTATTTGGATGTGATTATGAACAGAGAGTTTGATTTAGTGGATAAATGCTCAATTGTAGGAAGCATTCACGTAGAAATCTTGAAGGAGAATATATATAAGAAGAATGTATTAAACAAAGGTAAGGAGAATATACATCTTGAGAGAGGAAAAGAAATCTCCAAAAAGAGAAAACAAAATAAAACAGCAAGTCGAAATGGCTCATATGGTTTTCCAATCTCCCTTCACATCAGACATTAGTGATAGAAATTCCTTTGAAACAGCCACGAGTACAGCACCAGAGAGAAGTCATAAATACAATTTTATCGCATCAGAAATTTGTGGGTAAGAGACACTCTTGAAATGCACCAAAGAACTGCATAAACTGCACACCTCCAAACAATCGTAGCTAACTTTTTCCTGCCAAAATCTTTAAAATGTTTCCTGAAAAATTGCTCCAATGTGAGAAAACACACCCAATGTACACAAAAAATGCCAAACACGTTTTTCCACCAGAAAGTAGCTGTCTTGCATTGGAAATATAAATGGGCTACAGTTTCTGAATTGGATCTGCATATGACACACATATTAGGAGAAAAAGCTGTTTGAGGTTTACGAACATGCATCATGTCATTTGTGTTAATTCTATTAAGTCCTGTTGTCCAAATGAAAGAGTTGGCCCCAGAGGATGTTTTGAAACTTACTTTGTTGTTGAAATTGACAGCATGCCTATTATTTAACTGCCCTTGTTTTTCTTATTTTGTAATTCTCTTGACCTAGTTGAGTTATTTTTGTGCCTTGGGGAGGAGCCAGGGGACTAAAAGGGGGAAATTTTATGTTAGAATTTAGCATTACCTTGCTACATTTTGAAGATTTTGTAACCCATTTTCAGGGGATACTTCATTCTGCTCTGCATAATCAATATTGGAGACTGATAGATCCTCAAGGGAAACCAACAGGAGTAATGGGATGGTGGCCTTCTCGTGCTGTCACATTCCTAGAGAACCATGATACAGGGTCCACACAAGTATCTATTCTCTCTCTCTCTTTCTCTCCCTCTCTCCCTCTCCCTCTCCCTCTCTCCTGGCAAAGTATGATCCACAAATTAACATAACATTTGGTAATTGTTACAGATAAACATCTGGGTATTAATTAGGACAGAATATATAGTAATTAAGTTAAGAATATTTGGGCTGCTGTTTTGTTTCCTTATTTTCCTCTATTAGCTGTCAATTACCCTCGATCATTATTGTATTGTCTCCTCTCAGTAAATATATATATACACATGCCCGGCCAGATTATGGCTCATGGCTTCAGCTCATTCTCTTTCGTTACTTGATAACATGGCATCAAAGAGCTTGGGTTGCTGAAGGTTCCATAAAACCTCTCCGTCCCCTCCCTCTCATTTCTTTTCTTTTCTTTTCTTCTTCTTCCTTTTTTTTTCCGATCCACTGATCGGCTAAAGCCTTTCACCACCCCTTCCCTCTTTTCTTCTCTCTTTATGGTGTGCAGCCTTGCTGATTGGTTGTGGGTTGATGTACAGGTGATCCAGACGGGATCACTGCTGTTGTAAGGGCAAGCCAGGGAGTCTTGTGATTTGCAGGGAGTTGCGCCACCCAGTTGCTGTCTCCGTATCAGAATCAGACTTTGGCCTTCCTGTTGCTATTTTCTTCTTGCTGAAGATCCTCTGTTCTGGGCACGGTGGTGTAGCGCAGCTTGTGGTTGATTGATCTAGACAGTTGTGCGGCTCGGTTCGATGATGGCGGATGACAAGAAAGTCGTGACTAAGGTCATATCCTCTAATTTCAGAATCACTGATCGCAAATTAAATGATACAAATTATGCGTTATGGAAGGACTTTGTTCAGAGACATCTCTCATGTAATGACCTGGGCACCCAACTCACTGCTGACCCACCACAGGAGGCTGACGCCAAAGATAAGTGGTTGAAGGATGATGATAGAATTCTGAATCAAATTTTGAACTCTATGGAATACTATGTACAGGATTTGGTTGAGCACTACAGTTTGGTAAAAGAGTTGTGGTCATATCTCGAATCTTTATATGCTAGTAAACATAACTTGTTCCATGTTCATGAGCTGTTAACAGGCTTATATTAGGCAGCACAGAAAGGGAGACCATTGCTCCAAGGCTACTCTGATGTCAACCGCATGATTTAGGAAATGAAAACGTTGTACCCTCTGACGACTGACATCAAGCAGATGCAAGAATAGGGAGAAGAAATCATTGTCTAGTGTTTTCTGGCTGATTAGACTATGAGTATGAGGTGGCTTGCACCCAGCTCCTCACGGGCTTAGAACTTCCAGGAAAGCTATATGAAGTATTTTCTTGGCTCCAACGAGTTTGTAAAAGCTGGAAAGGATGCTCCTGTAGGGGAAATTACTGCCTTAGTCAGCTCCACATCACGAAACGACAATACTCGTGGTGGAAGGAGTAGTACTAGAGGTGGCAGGGATGGAGGAAAAGAGGGAGGTAGACCTGGTTCTCGCACCTGTCATCATTGTGGGGAACTTGGTCATATACAGAGAAATTGGTGGAAACTCCATGGCAAGCCATCATCCTTTCCCCCACCTAAATTCGCTTGCCTTTCCACTACTCGTGGCTAGGTAATTGACTCCGGAGCCATAGATCATATGACCAGAAACACAGGTATCTTATCCAACTTCATTCCCTCATCCACTTTCTCTCATGTTACTTTAGCCGATGGTTCCACCTCCCAAATTACAGGCAGTGATATTGCACAGCCCACTAGTTCTTTGCCTCTTACCTCTGTTCTTTGTCTGCCAATTTTCCTTTAATCTACTCTCTGTTAGCCAAATTACAAAAACTCTTAATTGTGGTGTTTAGTTCTTTCCTAGTTATTGTGTTTTTTAGGATCTTGGTACGAAGAAGATTATGGGTAGTGGTCGTGAATCTGGTGGTTTGTACATGCTAGATACACCTATTATTGATGATGTGCCACATCCTATTGCATACACTAGTGGGGTTGCTTCGCCTCTTCATCAACTTCATTGTCGCTTTGGTCATCTTTCCCTTTCGGCCCTGAAGATCCTTTGTCCAAGTTTGAAGTCTATGTCTACCTTGGATTGTGAGTCTTGTTAATTAGCTAAACATTGTAGGACCTCCTATTTACCTAGAGAAAATAAGCGGGTTGTGTCCCGATTTGATATTGTACACTTAGATATTTGGGGTATTTGTCCTGTCATTTCAAAATCAAGTTTTCGTTATTTTGTGGCTTTTGTTGATGACTTTTCTCGAGTTACTTGGTCATATTTCATGAAGCGTCGGTTTGAGTTATTTTTCATTTTTTCTGGTTTTTGTGCTGAAATTTAAACATAATTTAACTCTGCCATTCGTGTTTTAAGAAGCAATAATACTAAAGAATACTTCTCTGCTCCATTCTCCACTTTCTTATCTCAACATGGCTTCATTCACTAATCCTTATGTGTTTCCACCCCTCAACAAAATGGGGTTGCCGAACGGAAAAATGGACATCTCTTATAAACAACAAGAGTAGTTTTGTTCCATATGAAAGTTCCTAAGGTATTTTGGGAAGATGTCATTGCTACGGCATGTCATTTAATTAATCGTATGCCCTTGGCTGTTTTGCATGATAAGATCCCCTACTCAACTTTTTTTCCTTCTTGTTATTTGTTTCCTTTACCTCCCTGCATATTTGGTTGCACTTGTTTTGTTTAGCATGTTCGTCCTCAAATCTCTAAACTTGATCCTAAATCCTTGAAGTGTATATTTCTTGGCTGCTCTCGATCCCGAAAGGGATACCGTTGCTTTTCTCCTGAACTCGGATGGTACTTGGTATTTGCTGATGTTACCTTCTTTGAGTCCACACCCTTGTTTAGTACTGGTCATTCTACAGCTCCATCCATTACATCTTTTGTTCCCTCTTTCATTGATTTTGATGATGATTTTCTTATCTATACTGTTACTTCTAAAACCTCACAAGTGCATGCCAGGTCACCAATCACACAGGTGTATACTAGGCGACCGCGACCCCTTGACTTGGTTGCTTCCCCCACCCCTGATTTTCAACCTCTGCCTATGGATTCTTCGGCTCAAGATCCAACACCTTTCTCATTATATCTTTATCTTCCAATTGCTCTTCGGAAAGGTAAACGGTTTTGTACTTACCCCATCTCTTCCTTTGTCCAGTATAATGCCTTGTCCCCTTCTTCCAAATGCTTTGTTGCCACTAGCCTCTTTAGACAATATTGTTGTGCCTAAAATTGTTGCTAAAGCATGCTTTCTCCTAGTTGGCGTGCTGCCATGGAAGAGGACTTGGTTTCCTTGCCTTCGAGAAAGAAAGCAATTGGTTGTAAATAGGTGTTTGCTGTCAAAATGCATCCAGATGGTTCCATTGCTCGCTTAAAAGCAAGGTTGGTTGCTAAGGGATATGCCCAAGTCTATGGTATGGATTACTCAGAAACATTCTCTCCTGTTGCTAAGCTCACATCAGTACCGTTATTTATTTCCTTGGCTACTTCTAATGGTTGACTTCTTCATCAACTTGATGTTAAGAATGTGTTCTTGCATGGTGATGTTCAAGAGGTGTATATGGAGCAACCACCTGGGTTTGTTGCTCAGGGGGAGTCAGGTATGGTGTGTAGGCTGCGTAAATCCTTGTATGGGCTGAAACAATCCCCGAGAGCTTGGTTTGGGAGATTTACTGAAGTGGTCATCAAGTTTGGATTACAGCGGAGTGCATATGGTCATTTTGTATTGTTCAGACAAGCTAGTTCTGGATGCATCCTTCTAGTAGTCTATGTTGACGATATTGTCATTACCGGCAATGATGATGTGGGAATTGCTACACTCAAGAACTTCCTTCAGAGTCAGTTCCAAACAAAAGACTTGGGTGCTCTTAAGTACTTTCTTAGGATTGAAGTCTTGAGAAGCAACAAGGGGATCTTTCTATCTCAGAGAAAATATGTTCTTGACTTGCTAGAAGAAACTGGGTTGTTGGCAGCAAAGCCATGTGACACTCCATTAATGCCAAACATAAAGTTAACGACAGATGATGGAGAATTATTAACAGATCCTAAGAGATATCGGAGAATTGTTGGGAAACTCAACTATCTTACAGTGACAAGGCCAGATATTGCATTCTCTGTTAGTATTGTTAGCTAGTTTATGTCTTCACCTAAGAGTGCCCATTGGGATGCTGTTATTCACCTTCTGAAGTATCTCAAGGGTTCTCCTGGGCGTGGGATTCGGTACCAAAATCATGGGCATTGTAGGGTGGAAGCTTTCTAAGATGCTGATTGGGCAGGCTCTCTAGATGATAGAAAATCCACTACTGGGTACTGTGTTTTTGTTGGGGGAAATCTAATTGCATGGAAAAGCAAGAAACAAGGTGTGGTGGCTTGATCTAGTGCTGAG
Source organism: Ormosia emarginata (assembly GCA_029884605.1). NCBI lineage: Eukaryota > Viridiplantae > Streptophyta > Magnoliopsida > Fabales > Fabaceae > Ormosia > Ormosia emarginata. The sequence goes on along the minus strand of JAQQTP010000056.1, from coordinate 1,797,997 downwards.
TCCAAGTATAGAGCAATGGCACAAATTACATGTGAACTTACATGGGTTTATGATATTCTAGGAGAAATTGGTATGACTAGCTCTTGCCCTATACAACTATGGTGTGATAACCAAGCAGCAATACACATTGCTAATAACCTAGTCTTCCATGAGCGCACCAAGCATATAGAGGTTGATTGTCACTTTGTTCGAGAAAAACTTCAGCAAAAGTTAATCTCATTAAGGCATGTTCGAACTGGAGAACAACCAGCTGATGTGTTCACCAAAGCTCTTCCTGGTAATAAGGTTACTCAGATTTGTAACAAGATGGGCATGATTGACATCTATGCTCCATCTTGAGGGGGAGTGTTACGGATAAACATCTAGGTATTAATTAGGACAGAATATATAGTAATTAAGTTAGAATATTTAGGCTGATATTTTGTTTCCTTATTTTCCTCTATTAGCTGTCAATTACCCTCAATCATTATTGTATTGTCTCCTCTCTGTAAATATATATATACACATGCCTGACCAGATTATGGCTCATGGCTTCAGGTCATTCTCTTTCTTTTCCTGATAACAGTAATTATATGGAATTTATGCCAAAATAGTATCACCTAGTATTGATGCTTTAGATATCATCGGAGATAAGTGTGTGGCAGTTGAAAACTTAAAAAAGCACCAGTCTTAGTCTTTGAAGGTTTGGTGTTGATTTAGGATGTAGCCTGTCGACGTGTGGCTTTGAGCTTGTTGACTTGAGCTAAGTGTGAGGTTTCTAGTTCTATTCCTGTGGTTGGCTCTGGTAGATGTGGATTATTGCACTAGGAATTCCACTTGTATAATTGATTAGGTAAACGTACTTAGTCTAACCAATTAATCATTGTTAGAAATATAATATAGTCATTTATGTTCCTTCACCTATCAGCTTAAGCTTTTGGGAGAGTTGATTCATGACATGGTAATAGAGCCTCTATAACTAATTGGTCTAGAGTTCAATCCTTGTCGCCCCATTCTTCTAAATAAAAAAGTTTAATTTCAGCACATGATAAAGATGGGCTTGTGCATTGTCCACTCTTCAAGCCCAAAGGGCTCTTGCGTGAGGAGGCGTGTTAGAGATATAATAAAGTCATTCATATGCCTTCATCTCCTAAGCTTTTGGAATAGTTGGTTCATGACAATCATAATCCTAGATTCTTAATCTTCTAATAATATTCTAATTCCCAAATCATATACTGCAATTTGATCCGTAACCCGATCATTTCAAATTAGATTTCCTTGTTTCTTCTACATCAATGTTGCAATACCATCTTTCTTCTTTTATAAAAAAAAAGAATTGCAATACCATCTCGTCTATAGCTTCTTTAAGTTTGTGGCTTGCATGTACGATTTCTATGTTTTCCACTGATTCTGAAGTCTGACCTTTGTTTCCCTCATTAATTGTGTACCTTGACATTGTTGCATATATTATTACTGTCTTTTATGCTCAAGTTACAACCTGGCCATGCTAGAGGATGAGGAAAATGGATTTAACATTTCATTTTATTTTCAGGGCCACTGGCCATTTCCGAGAGATAAGCTCATGCAAGGATATGCATATATTTTGACTCATCCTGGAACTGTAAGTTCTTAATAGATGAACTTTTGATACCTTCTTGATAGACCTGTCCTTGTTTAAGAAACTGAACTGTATTTGTGATCACCTGAAAGTATAGTTTGTTTGCCGGGACTAAGGAATTAAATTTATCTGTAAGGGTAATCTGTTTGCCCAACTCTTCGAATCTTAAAAGGCCCCAAATTTATCATATTGACTTTTATTGTGTTTGAATTTTGTGCAGCCTGTGATATTTTACGACCATTTCTATGATTTTGGCATCCGTGATGTAATAATTGAGTTGATTGAGGCTCGGAGACGGGCTGGGATCCATTGTCGGAGCTCTATCAAGATATACCATGCAAACAATGAAGGTTATGTAGCCCAAGTTGGTGATGCACTAGTAACGAAGCTTGGGCAGTTTGATTGGAATCCCTCCAAGGAGAACCATTTGGAAGGGAGCTGGCAGAAGTTTGTTGACAAAGGATCAGACTACCAAGTGTGGTTGAGACAATAATTTAATACACATTACACAATAAAGGACTTCCATATCATCTCATCTGTAGACATTGCTCTTTTCTGTAATGGAAATTAAAAATAGCTTCAATAAAGCACACAGATCAAAGGAAAAAGAGAATATTTTGTTTGTAATATATACACCAACAAACATATTAATCATGTTTAAGGGTATTTTCTTATCTGCTTCATATTTGCTCAGTCAAATGTCTCCATCAAGAAAACAATAGTTTTTGTCTGCATATTAAGTTGCATTCGTTTTACATATAGCAGTGTCTATTCAAACTATGTTGCTTTTTAAGCTCATACTGACTGCATTTACAACGTTGTTTCTGTTGGATAACGGAAGTATGGCGGGCAAAGGGAGTCTTGGGAGAAGACTCTTCTTTGGGACTTTGTTTGCCTTTCTTTGAGGAGATTACTCTATGGGACTTTGTTTTGAAATCGACATTAACATAGGAAAGAGTTTGTCCGAGGCCATTGGAATTATAGTCACCAATTGATTATACTTCTTGTCTATAAATGTGTATCCTTTCTCGTTAAATTTTACTTCATATCTTTTTTGTATGAGCTGTCTAACTCCTAGCAAATTTTGAGACAAAAAAGGAACATAAAGAACATCTTGGATAAGCTTTTGGTTAACTTGCTAAGTGTGGAGAATAATGTCTCCTTTTCCTTCAGAAGTCATGATATTTCCATCTCCCAACTTCACCTTAGTCTTGAATTTCTCATCTAAGGAGACAAAATGCCCCTTGACTCCAGTCATGTGGTTACTGCAACCACTATTAACATACCATAGTCTTTGCTCCTTTTGTGATGAGCTAGATATGTAGAATAAAGTCTTAGAAGTGTCTTCTACATTTTCGATGAAATTGGCTTTGTTCTTCTCATATTTTGAACAATTTATCACCTTGTGGTCTGAGTCGTCACAGTTGGTGCAAGGTTTAAACTAATATTGATTGTTGTCATGACTGTCTTGCAAATTGAGCATCGAGGAGTAGTCTTGTAATTATTCCTTGACCTATATTGATTTGATCTTCCTCCTCTCCATCGTGGGTGTTGGTAATTTCACTTCTTTTTTGAAAAACTTATCATTGTTTGAAATGCTCGCTCTATTGGTTGATCTTCAAATCTGGTCACTCGATTCTCATAGGCTTCAAGATCACCCATTAGTTCATACATAGTAACTTGAGAAAGATCTTTGACTATTTCTATTGCAGCAACAATATGATCAAATTTTTGTGGCAAACTTCTATGAATTTTCTCTACAATCTTCTTCTCTTTAATAGAATCTCCAGAACTTTTAACTTTATTAACAATCTCAACTATTCTAGAGAAGAAAACTTTTACCTTTTTTTATTCTCATTCATTGATAGTTGCTCAAAATCCCTCCATAAGCCTTGTAACTCAATAGAAATTAATTTATTTGAGCCTTTAAACTCTTTCTCTAGGATCTCTGAAGCATCTTTTGTGGTCATAACACTAATGATTTTTCGATAAATCATCTTGCTCACTCCTTGTTGTATGAAACAAAGAGCACTTGCATTTCTCTTCACAGTCTCTTTGTATGCCTTCAACTGATTTCCAGTTAAGGTTGATACTTGCTGCTCTTGATGGCCTTCTTCTACAACATCCCATAGGTCTTGAGAAATGACTAAGGTCTTCATTTGGCTACTTCATTTGGTGTGTATTGAAAAATAGTAATAGAACTTAGAGATAAAGCCATAGGTCTTAGTTAGGGATGGGATCATGTAATGTCTTAAAATTTCAGGTAACTATTAAATGATAAAATTATCATTTTGTATTAAATAATCCTATTTTTTGTAGGTGGAATAAATTTTCTTTTACTTTCTTACTTTTACTTTGAAAACTACCATAAGATTACTTTTAAAGTTTAACTTTATTATATACTTCTCCAAATGATTTAAGCGTACAATTGTTAAATACAAACATTACTCATTCACATAGCATATATATATATATATATATATATATATATATATATATATATATATATATATATATATATATATATATATGGCATCAAGTAGGATATAAAAACATGAATTTGTTGAATTGATTTGATACACAAATGTACATCAGGATATAAAGACCCCATCTAGGAGATAAAAAAGGAAACTAATCTCCCTAATGAAGAGAAAAATATTTTACCTAATAAAGAGGTTACCTAATACAGAGGAAAATATCATGCCTAATAAAGAGGGAAATAAAAACTGATTCCTAAAAACTTTCTATCAGTTTGACTAATCAAATATAACCAAATATAGCACATAATCAAACATAATACATAAATAGACAATATTCTAGATGATCTTTCAACACTCCCCCTCAAGCTGGCATGAAGATATCACTCAAGGCAAGCTTGCCAACTAAATTCTCATGTTGTGCCTTAGGTAGTCCTTTGGTGAGTATGTCAGCTACTTGACTTGTGGTGGGTATATAGGACATGCATATCATGCCACTGTCAATTTTTTTCCTTGATGAAGTGTTTATCCACTTCTACATGCTTTGTTCTGTCATGTAGAACTGGATTATGGGCTATAGAAATTGTAGCTTTGTTGTCACAATAGACGTTAATAGGTGTTGGTGTAGGAATCTTCAGCTCTTCTAGAAGTCTTTTGATCCATAACACTTCACAAAATCCATGCACAACAGACCAAAATTTTGCTTCAGCACTACTCCTTGCAACAACACTTTGTTTTTTGCTTTTCCAAGTGACCAAGTTACCTCCTACAAAGGTGCAATATCCTGAGGTAGATATTCTATCATTGACATCACCTGCCCAATCTACATATATGTAAGCCTCCACCTGAAGATGATCTCTGTTTTTGAACAAGAGTCTTTTGCCTGGAGTCTCTTTGAGGTATCTCAAGATTCTGAACACAACCTCAAAGTGAGTAGGTCAAGGTGAGTGCATGAACTGGCTTACCATACTTATTGCAAATGCTATGTCTGGTCTAGTATGTGCCAAATAGATTAATTTCTCAACTAATCTTTGATAGCGTTCTCGATCCACCACTTCATTAGCTGTTGCTGCTTTTAATTTTGCACTAAGTTCAGTTGGAGTATCTGTTGCCTTACAACCAGTCATTCCTATTTCTTTAAGTAGATCAAGAATATATTTGCATTGGTTGATGAAAATCCCCTCCTTGGATCTAGCAAATTTCATTCCAAGAAAATATTTTAGCTTTCCTTGGTCCTTAATATCAAATTCGACCTCAAGTTTCTTCTTTAGATTGTTGATTTCAACATCTCTAGTTATGATTATGTCATCAACATAGACTATCAGTATGGCTATTTTTCCTTCGGTGGAATGCTTAAAAAAAAAAGGTGTGATCAGCTTGGCTCTGTGTGAACCCATGTCTCCTAACAACATTTCCAAAATGCTCAAACTAGGCTTTAGAAGGCTGTTTTAGTCCATATAGAGCTTTCTTTAGCTTGCACACTTTCCCCCTTCCAAGCTTTTCTTCAAACCCGGGTGACAGGTCCATATATACTTCTTGCAAATCTCCACTTAGAAATGCATTCTTAACATCAAACTGATGAAGTGGCCAGTTGGAGTTAATTGCAAGAGAGAGAAGTATTCTAATGGAGTTAATTTTAGTAACAGGAGCAAAAGTTTCTTGGTAGTCTATACCATGAGTCTGAGTAAATCCTTTCGTTACAAGTCTCGTTTTGTATCTTTCCACACTTCCGTCAGCTTTACACTTTACAGTAAATACCCATTTGCACCCAATAGTCTTCTTATCTACTCGTAGATCAATAATGCTCCATGTGTGATTTTTTAAGAGCATTCATTTCTTCCATCACAACTAATTTCCAACTCGGATCACTTAAAGCTTCCTAAACAGTTCTAGGAATAGAGAAATTAGAAATCCTAGACACAAATGCTTTATGAGTGTTTGACAATTTTTCATATGATAGGTATTTTGCAATAGGATGTTTAGTGCATACTTGGGTCCCTTTTCTCAATGCAATAGAAAGATCAAGATCAGAGGAAGTATGTCAGGAAATGAAGAAGGACTAGGAATGGAAGGAATATTACCTTAAGTTATAGGATCATCACTCAGCAAATTGGATTGGACATCAGCTGGAGAAATAACGAGATCAGTAGTCTATTTGTGAAACCTTTTTCTAGCATAAATCTAAAGCTTTGATGGAGTTACTTGAGTTACTTCTTCCCTGTCTCTGATAAAGTAACGTCTAGCAAAGGTACAAGTAAGGTTTCTCAAAAATTATCTTCCTCAACTATGTTCTCCCTCTGAAGAGAATTTTCCATAAAGAAAGGTTGATCCTCAACAAAATTGACATCTATACTCTCAAAAAAAAATAGTAATAGGGTTAAAACATTTGTACCCTCTTTTATTAGATGCATAGCCAAGGAAAACACATTTTTTAGCCTTTGGATCAAGTTTTGACCTAAAAATATTTGGTATATATATATAACAAACGCAACCAAAAATTTTTAGAGGAAGATTTGCTGTGATCCGAGAGGTAGGAAAAAAATCTTTTAAAACCTATAAGGGTGTTTTAAACTTCAAAACATGAGATGACATTCTATTTACTCAGTAACAGACAGTCAAGAGAGCATTATCCCAGAGATATTTTGGAACATTCATTGAAAACATAATGGCTCAAGAAACTTCAAGAAGATGCTTATTTTTTCTTTCAGCAATGCCATTTTGTTGTGGTGTGCCATGATAAGTTGATTGATGAATAACACCTTTTTCAGATAGAAATGTGCCCAAATATTGATTAAAATACTCGATTCCATTTTTAGTTCTTAGAATGCCAATTTTTGTTTGAAATTGATTTTCAATCATAAGAAAAAATCTTTAAACCTTTGTTCAACTTCAAATTTTTTTTCCAACAGATAAACCCACCATATCCTAGTATGGTCATTGACGAGCGCCGAACTCAGTCAAAATTATAACCGAAGTTATTAACTAAGTTTGCAGTATAGTGAACAACACCGGATCGTCTCCTCAAGGATCGTAAATGCAATTTTATCAAATTAAGTTAAGTTAGAAAGGGGGGTTTTGATTGTTCAAGGATTACAATGACAAGATCTGAAGAAAAATAACAATTAAAAGAACAGCTAATTCAAATCTATCCGAGATTGGGTGGATTCAATCATAGACCTTTCAACAAACATTTGAAGCATATTTGAATGGTTAACTTAGATCTAACCGAGATCTCAAAGATCGATCCGAATTCATACTAGACAATCGTCTGCAATTCAATTGACAAGTAATAAACATAAATCGCAATCGCACCATTCATGTAGATATATGTCAATTTAAGCACCGAATTCAATTAACCTAGGCACCAATCAGAACCTAACCTCTTCAATTACATGATTAGTTTAGATCAATCAGTTCTAAGTTTCATCACAAATCTCAATCTTCGCTTATGTGATTAATTCAGATCAATCACTCTAAGTTTAATCACAATACTTAATCTTAAAATAAACATAAACAGAATCACCATTCATGCATTCAAGATCAAGAAAACAAGAAGAAAAAGAGAAGAAGAATCCAAATATAAATCAAATACATTACATAAACCAAGGTCTCAAGAATCCAAACCACAATCTCTTCAAGAGTCCCAAATTGACTAGAAGTGACTTAGCTCTCCATTACAATGAAGGAAAAATATACAAGAACTATGAAAAGCTATCTCTAACACCAAGTGTGTGTTGTTCCTAGAGCTCTCCACATGCTTCCTTTTATAGAGGATTCAGAATAGTAGTAGATGGGTAGATGGGATTAGTAGGTGGATGAGTAGGTGGATGAGTAGGTGGGTGAGTAGGTGAGCTACCTTGTCTCTGAAATTCTTTATTGTTGAACTCATTGATTTCGTCATTTCTGAGCCAAGTGGTCTTCATGAAAGTTCTAGGAAATTGTCTAAGCTTTCCAATGGCTCTGGAAACACCCAAAAATTCGTCCTACAACCCAAAATATGACTCAATTACTACAGACTGTTCAGGACCAGTTTCAGCACCTCTGTTTTGACTTTCAGACCCAATATGTCCATCAAGGAGCCCGAATCAAGTTTTGTGCTTGACATGAAAGTTGTACATATGGGTCTTAACTTTCAGATTACAAATTTTCAGCCCATTTTATATGCCTAAACTCGAATTATGTTATGGTTACTACACACTGTTCTGGTTCCAGTCACAAATCCCGTATTCTGATCTCCATGCCCAATTAGCTCCACTAGATGTCTGAAATTGACTTTGAGCTCTTCATCAAAGTTGTAGAGCTCTCTCTTATCTTTCCTACAAGGTAAAATTCATAATTATCAGACATTTAGAACTCAAGATATGGCTAAAATACAGAAATAGTGTAAGACCCAAATAATGCTGAAAAAATCAATTAAGTCCGATTCGAGTTCAAACTTACAAAACATAATCAAATTCAGTCAATTAAGTACATGAAGAGTGTAAATAACTAAACATAAGGGTTTCTTAATGAATAAAATATGTGATTATCAAATTCCCCCACACTTAGCTTTTTGCACTCCTGGGCAAAACATATAAAACTAAAGTTAGAAGACAAAGACAAACGACACAAACTTAAAAGCTAAAAACTCTAAAAGAGTCAATGAAGCAAGAAGAGCAACAAGAAATTCAAGGGATCAAAGCATAAATGAGGTAACATTTCTTTACATCACAAACCAACAAGCAAGGAAACTTCCGTTGAAAAGAATGAATTAAGAATGATAGATCCTCATAAGATTTCCTCTTAATCTCTCAAGTGTTTAACAGGTAGGTATTTCACTCAATTCAACCCATTAAAATTGCACTACCATAAGCTTGCTTATCTTCTACTTCTCCACTACTCAAAACACATGCACACACAAATCATGAGGACTTTATTTAAGGTTGTAGTAAGGTCAAGGAAACAGAAGAGGATAAAATGGATATGAGAGGATAAATACCAAAGAGAATAAAAGCAAATGAGAGCTGAGTTCAAATAACAAGCATAAAAGTTCATCCAAACTCTAATGTATATCCCTTTACATATTCATTTCCCAATCCTTCTCTTTCTTTTTTTTTTTTTTTTTTTTTTTTTGGCACTCTTTCCTTTTTCAACAACCATTTTGTACACACACCCCCACACTTGTTCAAAAACTCATCCATTAACCAAGCTAATGTTCTTTTATTCCCTAAGGTAAAGTAGGAACACGATTTTTCATTTAAGGCACATAATGAGATAGAAACAAGGAATGGTCAAATAAGCTCAAAATCCATTAACCAAGCTAATGTTCTCTTTATTAAGCAAAGGAAAATATACAAGGTTGGCGGGAGAATCGAGAATTTTCAAGAAGTCAAAAGAGTGCTTGATATCATATTGAAAACAAGGTTGGCTATTTGGTTAAACTAGCTAATTAAGAAAGAGGGCCTCAATCATGTTCATGCGTGCAAGTGAAATGTAGCCTAAAAAAGAATCAAAGCAAGTTCTAGAGTGGTCATTAACATGAGTAAAAATCACACAAGAAAGAAGAGAATGACATAAATGTTGAATCCATCCATTAGGCTCAAAATCTCACAAGGTATGCATCCATCAAACTCAATTCATCAGTTCAATCATCCATCACCAAGCATATCAAATCAAGAAGGGAGAAAAGTTATTCAATCATGCAATGAACCTCTTTTTTTTTTGAAATTTTTTTTGAAATTTTTTTTAACAAACGAAAAGAAACAGAAACATGCTAAAATCTCTCCCCCACACTTAATATAACATTGTCCTCAATGTGAAAGAAAGAGATAGAAAAGAGCAACACAACCTGATAAGAAGTGAATCAACACTAAGCAGAAAAGAAAACACACCGTCGGCCAGCATCGATGACTCAAAAAGAAATCAAACAAGAAAACGTTAGTACTTCCACAATTCAATACTAATTAATTACTACCTAAAAAACTCCTTACTCTGCCACCAATTAAGATGCGTGACGAGCGCCGAACTCAGTCAAAATTATAACCGAAGTTATTACCTAAGCTTGTAGCACAGTGATAACACCGGATCGTCTCCTCATGGATCGTAAATGCAATTTAATCAAATCAAGTGAAAGTTAGCAAAAAGGGGGGTTTGATAGTTTAAGATCGCACTTAACAAAATTAAAGGAAGAAATAACAATTAAAGAGCAGTCAATTTAGAAACTTATCCAAGATTGGGTGGATTCAATCATAGACCCTTCATAGAACACTTGAAGCGCAATTGAATTGTTAATTTGGATCTAACCGAGATCTCTGCATCAAATCCAGAATTCATACTAGACGATCGTCTAGAATTCAATTAACAAGTGATAAACACAAATCCGCAATCGCACCATTCATGAAAATCTATGTTAATTTCAAGTACCGAATTCAATTAACTTAGGCACAAATCAAGAACCTAACCTTTTCAATTCTCGTGATTAATTTAGATCAATCAGTTCTAAGTTTCATCACAAATCTCAATCTTCATTTATGTGATTAGTTTAGATCAATCAGTTCTAAGTTTCATCACAAATCTCAATCTTAAACCAAGATCAATCGATCAACATAAATAGAATCACCATTCATGCATTCAAGATCAAGAAGAAGAAAAAGAAGAAGAAAGGAGGAATTCAATTACAAATCAAATACAATACATAACTAAGGTCTCAAGAATCCAAACCACAATCTCTTCAAGAGTTCTAAATTGACCCAAAGTAGCTTAGCCCTCCATTACCATGAAGGGGAGCATCAAAATATACAAAAACTATGAGAAACTATGAAGAAACAAGAAGAAACTTAGAGAGAAAATGAAGGAGAATTACATGTTGTTCATGATAAATGGTGCCTTTTATAGAAGTCTAAGGTAACAAAATGACAAAGGGAAGTGGGTGGATGAGTGGATGAGTGAGTGGAGTGTTTGAGTGGATGGATTAGTGGGTTGGTTTAGTGGATTGGTTTAGTGGATGAGTGAGTGGAATGGTTGAGTGGTTGAATTAGTGAAAAATGCCAAAGGACTTTTGGTGAGTGGGAAATTATGGACATGAATGGGTGAGTGGATGGATTAGTGGATGAGTGGGTGGAGTGGTTAAGTGGTTGGATTAGTGTATGAGTGGATGAATGGGTGAGTTAGTGGATGAGTGGATGAGTGGATGAGTGGATTAGTGGATGGATGAGTGGGTGGTTGAGGACAAAAATTTCATGTCTGAATTGGAAGCCAAAAACGACCCACTATACTTCAGAATCACGAAAAGTGTTCTTCATGAAAGTTGTATATCCTTGTCTTGGCTATAAAATGGATAGCTGGTTCGTCCAATTTGGCTTCCTTAAGCCCAAGATATGTCCCAAATACCGTAGGTTACTCAAACCCAACTTCAACTCCTCTGTTCCGACTTGCAAGCTCAAAATGACCTACTAGACTTCTTTTCCTCAAAATGTGTTCTTCATGAAAGTTGTTTATTTGGATCTTGACTATCCACTGTCCAAATTTCAGCCCATCTCCATTATTACATCTTGAGATATGTTTTTTTTGAGTGCACACTGTTCGGATTCTACTGACAGAACCCGTATTCTGACTTCCATGTCAACTTAGGTCCCTTAGACATCTGAATCAGACTTCAAGCTCTTCATCAAAGTTGTAGAGCTTCCTCTTAGCTTTCCTACAAGGTAAAATTCATGTTCATTAGATATTAGGAACTCAAGTTATGGCCAAAATACAGAAACAATGTCAAATCTCAATAATGCTGGAAATATTCAATTAGGACCAATTTGAGCTCAAACTCACAAAATCATACCAAACTCAATCAATTAAGAATATGGAGAGTGTAAATGACTAAACATAAGGGTTTCTTAATGAATAAAATATGTGATTATCAATGCGTCTCAAGAGTAAAATTACTCCTTACTCTGCCATCACTAATTGGTTTAATAAGTCCATGACAATCATATCATACTTTCCAAACAAAACAACAACAATTTTTTTTTAAATCAAACCCATTAAAGAGAAAGTTTCAGATCGGGCTCTTTTTTCTTGTTACTTCCTTCGCTGCTTCCTGTTGACCAATCTATCTGAGCTAATACCTTATCAGGTACATACTCAAAAGTTTCTAATTTATCAATGAGCTCATCAATAGTGGAGGCAGAGATAAGAAGTTGTCTTGCTGAAGGAGTGATAAATTTCTGTTCCACACTTTGTCAAGAAAAAATAACAAAAGATCAAAGAAATTATTAACATTCAACAAACCAATGGGTTTATGGTGGATGTTCAGTTCGGCCCAGAGACAATTTGAAAAATTTCTTCCAAAGTACCAAAACCACTTGATAAGGCAATGAATGCATCAGAGTTTTCAAGCATTATCTTCATGCGTTCATGCATTGATGATACTTTAAGTTCCTCCCCAATTGTCTTTCCATTGATGTTCTCATGTTGAGCTAAAGTTTCGGGAATGACACCTAAAACCCGACTGTCTCTTATAAAAGCGAGAAAGTGATACAGCCCCCATTAACCCACGACAACCTCCCCATATACAAGATGAATATTCCTCGTAGCAAGTGATCGACCAAGAGTGCTAGCTGCGTTTACAAACTCCAATCCCTTCCCATAACTCGACCCACAAAAACACAGACATTTTTGAGGTTACGAATAGAAGCCCCCCCATTCTATACTCTTCCTCCCTTTGAGTGTTTCGAGTTGAAGGAAAATGGAGAAAATGGAGTGTTTAAATAAGAAAAAGAATGGAAAAGGAAATAATTGCACCTATAAGGGTAGGTTGGACATTGTCAAAAAAGGTTGAAATTAAGAAACACTTTTTTTTTTGACTTCAAGAAAACCATCAAGGTAAAGAAGTCTAGAAACCCCTGAAGGACCCTGCTCAAAGGATCGTCTGTACAAAAATCAAAAAAATGATACAAAGATAAAAGAAATAGAAAATGATGACATACCTGTATGTACAGTCTCCATGGCGTATCTTTATACTGCGCGTCATAAGTGCAGTAGACATCACATCCTTTTTTTTTGAAATTGTTAGAAAAACTTGATGAAAGGTGAGTGTATACTTACTTAAGATTGGGATGGAGGTAGTCTGCTCTTTCGGCTTTGTGCCAAAGCATTGTTGATCAGTATTCGACCCATTCAAAACCAGCGCAACATAGGGCTCCCAAAAGGGACAAGTGGCCATAATACGACTGGCTGCCTCACATGTGAGATACAATCTACCTTTTTTATTTTTCAATTAAGAAGGCTGGATCAGGATGCATGCATTTCCCCATTCACGGTTTGTGTTACCAAAGCCAACCCTAAGAAGTATACATTTTTTTTTTCATTTTTTTTTTGAAAAATGACATGAAGAAGAAGAAGAAGATGATGATATGTACAGATTGTTTGTGGATATGGCTCACATCTGCCTCTGGTTTAATGTCCAGTAACGGCTTAAACATCTTCTATGAGTCGAGGATAAGCTTCCCATCTAATTTTCTTATAAATTGGCAAACAGGGTCTTTTAGAGTCAGATTCCCAAGACTGTAGCATTGTTCTTCATCCTTGAAGAGATTCCACAATTTAAGAATTTCACGATGTACCAATCCACAAGAATGCATCTCAAGAGTCAATAAGATATCATCTAATGACTCCTTACTCAGTCCATTCTTAATGAAGAAAATTTTATCTTCTCTATTTGCGGAAACCATCCCCTTAGTACGACATCGCTTGTTACAGTTCCATCGTCCACATTTGTGACAGACTTGTAACCTTTTTGCTCTTCTCCTTTTAGAATATGAACTTCTTCCAAGATCGAGCATATATGAGTCAAATGAAATTGAGGACTCACCAGCTAATCGGACCTTTGCTTCAATTATCCAGCGTACATCTTCTGGCATACCTTTATGCATTAACATTCTCAATCTTTCACATCGAACTTTGTAGATTTTTCTCAGAGCATTTTGAGGAAGAGAAGGAAAATGTTTTCTCAGGTTTGAAAGAATGACATCCATTTTGAAGGAGAAGAAGGGTTCAGTTATTTTGGGAAACTGAAAAATAAACCGACTTGAGAGTCACGGAGTACCATATCCGCCACTTAACCGGCAACACAAAGAACTCAAGAACTTGGTTTTCCAAGAATGATTGAGTCTTTATCCATTAACTTTAAGCGCATTACCATTCCTAGGATCCTCAATATCTACGGCCCCAGAGGATACGCGTGTTTGACAACAAAAGAACCGCGCCACCTAGATCTCAATTTTCCAAGGAGTAGGTGCAAATGGTAATCTCAAAGCAGAACTTTTTTGACCAATTTCTGCGGCTTTTGCAAAAGGTGTAACAGACCTTGAATAAAGTGGGCCAATAAAATCCATACTGCAAGATTTTCGCAGTTGTTGTCACTGAAGAAAAAAAAATGACCTCCACATGCTTCTGAGTGACACTACCTACCTCATTGTCGGGCACACAACTGTTTTTTTTTTCTTTTTTTTTTATTCATAATGCGGATGGAGAAGGTTCATCACCTCCACTTCTGCATTCTCTGGAAGTTCATGATACTGTTTGAGGCGGTGTCCATTTACGATGAAAGCTTTGGCAGTGACCTCACTTTTAATCTCAACAGCACCAGAAGGAAAAACATTAATAACAATAAATGGTCCATCCCATCTAGACCTTAATTTGCCAGGCATGAGTCAGAGGCGGGAGTTATAGAGGAGAACTTTTTGACCAATCTCAAATGTTTTCCTCAGAATCAACTTATCATGGAAGGCTTTGGTCTTCTCCTTATAAAGTTTGGAACTTTCATAAGCCTCCAAGCGATCTCCTCCAATTCTTGCAGGCAGCTTCCTCTCCATACCTGCTTGATCTAGGTCCAAGTTGCACCTCTTCACCGCCCAGAATGCTCGATGCTCAATTTCCACCGGCAGGTGGCATACTTTTCCAAAAACAATCCGATACGGAGACATCCCGATTGGTGTTTTATAAGCAGTCCGGTAAGCCCATAAAGCATCCTCAAGCCTCTTGCTCCATTCCTTTCTGTTAGGTTGAACTGTCTTCTGGAGTATCTGCTTAATTTCTCTGTTGGAGACCTCGGCTTGCCCATTGGTTTGGGGGTGGTAGAGTGTAGAAACCTTGTGTTGGACTCCATACTTCTTCATCAAAGCCTTCATGCTTCGATTGCAAAAATGTGAACCTTGATCACTAATGATGGCTCTCGGGACTCCAAACCTACGTAAAAAAAGCGTGATCTAATAAAATCCACAACAACTTTAGAATCATCACCGAGTGGCCTTAGCCTCCACCCATTTAGATACATAATCCACAGCAAGCAGAATGTAAACAAAACCAAATGATACAGGAAAAGGACCCATAAAGTCAATACCCCAAACATAAAAAATCTCACAGAATAATAAGGGTTTCTAGGGCATCTCATTCCTACGAGAAGTATTCCCTGTTCTCTGGCATTGATCACAAGATTTGCAAAACATATATGCATCATGAAATAGAGTGGGCCAATATAATCCAGAGTCTAAAACTTTCCTAGCAGTCCGTTGAGGACCGAAGTGGCCGCCACATGCAAGTTTATGACAAAAGCTAAGAATGGAATGGAATTCATCATCAGGCACACATCTCCTAATTACTTGGTCACTGCAAAATCTCCATAAGTAAGGATCATCCTACACATAATACTTTGACTCACTTTTAAATTTATCAATCTTAGCCTTAGTGAAATGTGCAGGTATTGCGTTAGCAACTAAGAAATTAATCAAATCAGCAAACCAAGGGATGTTGCCTTGCAGCTTGAAAAGCTGCTCATCAGGGAAAACATCATGGATGGGAAAAACATCTGCCTCCTTTTCAATTCGACTCAAGTGATCGGCCACCAAATTCTTCGCTCCACTCTTGTCACGGATCTCAATATCAAACTCCTGGAGGAGCAACATCCACCTAATCAACCGGGGCTTGGCATTGGGCTTCTTCAGGAGAAACTTTAATGCTGCATGATCTGAAAACACAACCACTCTAGAACCAAGCAAATATGATCGAAATTTATCTAAAGCAAAAACAATTGCTAAAAGTTCCTTTTCAGTTGTGGTGTAGTTGATTTGTGCAGGATCTAAAGTTCTCGAAGCATAGGAAATGACATGAGATACTTTACCGACCCTTTGTGCAAGAACAGCTCCCAATGCATAATTAGAGGCATCACACATCACTCAATGGAAGTGTCCAATCCGGTGGTTGGATGATAGGTGTACTGGTCAATGCCTGCTTCAATTGATTAAAGGCATCCTGACACTTCTTGTCAAAGTGGAACTCCACATCTTTTTGCAGTAAGTTGGATAGCGAAAGTGTAATTTTGCTGAAATCCTTTATGAACCACCAATAGAAACCTGCATGACCAAGGAAAGAACGAATCTCCCGCACGCATGTGGGGTAAGATAGGCATGAAATAACATCTATTTTTGCAGGATCTACCTCAATACCCTCACGAGATATCACATGCCCTAAGACTATACCTTGTTCTACCATGAAATGACATTTCTCAAAATTTAGAACGAGGTTAGTCTCAATGCATCTATGCAAGACCTGAGCCAGACTATCTAAACATGCATCAAAGGAAGATCCATAGACAGTAAAATCATCCATAAATACGTCCATGCAATTTTCTAAAAAATCAGAAAAGATACTTACCATACACCTCTGAAAGGTGCCTGGAGCATTGCACAGACCAAAGGGCATCCTCCTGTATGCAAATGTGCCAAATGGACAAGTGAAAGTAGTCTTCTCTTGGTCTTCTGGGGCTATATGAATATGAAAATAGCCCGAATATCCATCCAGGAAATAATAATGTGACTTGCCAGCTAACCGCTCCAACATCTGATCAATGAAGGGCAGCGGGAAATGATCCTTTCTGGTAGCCTGGTTAAGCCGCCTATAATCAATGCAAACTCACCAACTGTTTTGAACTCGTGTGGGCACAAGCTCATTGTTCGATTCGCAACCACCGTGACCCCACATTTCTTGGGAACCACTTGCACGGGCTCACCCATTGACCGTCCGATATGGGATAAATAATGCCGCCTTGAAGCGCCTTTGTAACTTCCTTTTTCACCACATCTAGAATCGGGGATTTAGTCTCCTTTGGGGCATCTAACCGGTTTAATCCCTTCTTCCAATAAAATCTTATGCATGCATGTGGAGGGGCTAATACCAGAATATCCGCAAGAGTCCATCCGATGGCTTGCCTATTCTCGCCTCAAAATCTGCAGTAATTTTTCTTCTTGATCGGGTTGTAGGTTTTTAGCAATGATCACCGGAAGTGTCTCACCATCTCCCAAATATGCATATTTAAGATGGTCTCAGTAAAGTCTTCAACTCCAAGGATGGAGGTTGCACAATGGAAGGTAACAAGTGATCTAAAACAACTAACTCAAAGAACATTAATTTCAAGATGGTACGACTCTCATTCTCAATTGTTGCATCATCGGCTGTTTGTATCATTACTCATAACAGAATAAATCTCAAAGCACATGCGGACATGGTTCAACATCACAAGTGGCACATGTATCACAAGAAACAGAACCAAGATAGTCAACAATATCGTGGAATTCAAAGATATAAATCAAGATAGACATCATCAACCAAAGATCTCAATCATATCAACATGAAAAACGTAATGCTCCTCTGGGGTGTCTCATGGAATAAAAAATGTTAAATTGTACCAAATCGTCGCCAAACTCCATAGAAAGGGTGCCGGATGCACGTCTATCTTGGTCTTGGCGGTCTTGAGGAATGGTCTCCGCCTAGAATCAATGGAGCATGGTTTGTTGAAGACTCATCTTCCATGTCCGTAACGTAGAAATCGCTAGAAAAATCAACTCATTCACCCGAACTAACACATCTTCCAAAGACACTGCGCAGGATGAGCAGTGGCTCTATTTGCCAACTGAATCACAATACCAGTGAGTTGCAAAGTACCAATGTTTAAACATTTATAAACTGACATAGGCATGACATTGATCGAAGCACCCAAATCTAGCATTGCATGCTCAAATCTAGAGTTGCCAATTGTGCAAGAAATTGTGAAAGTTCTAGGATCTTTGCATTTCTGTGGCATGCTTGGCATAATCATTGCATAAACATTTCTACCCATGCTTGATCTTCTCATTCCCTTTCAACCTTCTCTTATGAGTGCACAACTCCTTGAGAAATTTAGCATATTTTGGAATTTGCTTGATTGCATCTAGGAGGGAATATTGATTTCCACTTTCCCGAATGTCTCCATGACTTCTTTTTCCATTTCTCGCTTGCATTGTTCTCTTGGATTGTGTGATCCTATTTGGAAAAGGTAATGGAATGGTAACATCTGAATTCTCTGCAATTTTCTTCAAGTGGCACGCATTTTTGACCGAATTATCCATTTCCTGCCATTTTTGGTCAATTTCGATTCTTTGTAAGGTTGGAACATCAACTTCTTTGCCACTTCTCAAGGTAATTGCACTTACGTTGCCTCTTGCATTGTTGATTGTTTGTGAAGGCAATTGGCTAGAACCTTGACTCTTTAGCTCACTCACGTGGTTGCCACCGCCCGATTTGAGTTTGTAAATTCTCGAATGTTGGCACCGACGTTCGCTAGAACCGAATGTTATTTGTGGCCATTTGTTTCATCGTGTCTTCCAATGACGGCTCTACCGAGTGGATTGACAGACTATCTTGAATGTGTTGTTTGTTGTCGAATGCAGGGGTATTTGTTGGTATTTGTTGCTTGGACCTGCAGCTTGGTATCTAAATTGTTGTTGTTTGCTAGTGGGGTAATTGTTGGTTGTTCTTTGGCTAGAATTCCCATATCTCAAATTGGGATGGTCTCGCCAACCAGGGTTATAAGTACTAGAAAATGGATCATATCTAGATTGTTGTTGTTGTTGTTCTTGATATTGGGGTCTACCAGAAAAACACCACCGCAAAGAACACATTGATCCGGAAAAAGCGGAACCATCTTCCTGAAGTGTAGGGCATGAATCGGTAGGGATGAGATGAATTAGAGCAAATTCCACACACTGATGCAGTCATCTGCATGGGTGGTTGTTGACCCATTGCTATCTGTCTTACCAAAGAAGTCAATTCATCTAGTCTGTGTTCCATTCTTTGTTGGTCCATATGAGATGCTTGAATTTCATTAACTCCTCTGGTTGCGGTGATGATCTGCGAGCCAAACTGTTGGGTATTGGCTGCCATGTTTGCTATCAGATCTCTTGCGGCGGTAGGAGTTTTGTCTACTAAGGCTCCTCTAGAGGCAGCATCGATCATGCTTCTATCATTTGGCAGCAAGCCCTCATAAAAGTATTGAATCAAGAGCTGGTCACTAATTTGGTGATGAGGGCAGCTTGAACACAACTTCTTGAATCTCTCCCAGTATTCATGCAAAGTCTCACCAGACATCTGTCTGATGCCACATATATCCTTCCTAATTGCAGTAGCTCTAGAGGCAGGGAAGAATCTCTCCAAGAACAACCTCTTCATGTCATTCCAACTTCTGACTGAACCTGGTGAAAGATAAAACAACCAATCTTTGGCTGCATCGACAAGTGAGAAGGGAAATGCCCTTAACTTGATGTGTTCCTTAGGGATGCCTTGTGGCTTCATGGTTGAACACACAACATGGAACTCTTTCAGGTGCTTATAAGGATCTTCACCCACAAGACCATGAAATTTTGGTAACAAGTGTATCAAACCAGATTTTAACTCAAAATTTGCATCAAGATGAGGATATTGAATGCACAAAGATTGGTAAGATACATCAAGAGCAGCAAGTTCCTTAAGGGTTCTATTATGCATGTTATCAGCCATGATTTCAGGATTACTTAAGTTATCAGGTTCACTCCCAAAATTAGGTTCGAATTAACTCGAATTTATCACACGAGCTCTAATTAATCTATGCAAGGTCCTATCAATCTCAGGATCAAGATCAAGCAAGATATCAGGATTGGACCTAGTCATGCATCAACTAAAGCACAAAAACACAAAAATTGCAACTAAGCAAAATACACTAAACAACACTCAAAATATGCAAAAATAAATCTAGTTAATATGTCTAAACATTTTTAAAAATTATGGAATCAACACGAACAAAATCTACATAAAAATGAAACTAGAAAATGCAATAAAAAAAAATATTAAAAAATTAAAAAAGTGGTCTAAATGATAGAATTTCGAAAAACCAGGGGTGACCTCACACTTACTATGAGTCTTGTTTATCAGTTGTTTTCCTTCAACCGACCAAGTTTCACTCATTCATTCGGGCATGTTTCATTCGAAAATTGCAATAGTTACCAGTAATCACTTGTTTTTCGTCTTTCCTAAATCGAAAAAAATTCAAAAGCTAAGATAAAAAAGTTAGTATGGTATGAACAATGTTAGTAAATGAAAAATAACTGTTAGAATAGGTAAGAAAGAACAAAAATTAGTAAGGTTACTCAAAATGAAAAGATTACACCTACGAGATTCCCTAGCAAGCCAAAATTTTGACGAGCGTAGAACTCATCAAAATTATAACCGAAGTTATTAACTAAGTTTGCAGTATAGTGAACAACACCGGATCGTCTCCTCAAGGATCGTAAATGCAATTTTATCAAATTAAGTTAAGTTAGAAAGGGGGTTTTGATTGTTCAAGGATTACAATGACAAGATCTCAAGAAAAATAACAATTAAAAGAACAAATCAATTCGAAATCTATCCGAGATTGGGTGGATTCAATCATAGACCTTTCAACAAACATTTGAAGCATATTTGAATGGTTAACTTAGATCTAACCGAGATCTCAAATCGATCGATCCGAATTCATACTAGACAATCGTCCATAATTCAATTGACAAGTAATAAACATAAATCTGCAATCGCACCATTCATGTAGATATATGTCAATTTAAGCACCGAATTCAATTAACCTAGGCACCAATCAGTAACCTAACCTCTTCAATTACATGATTAGTTTAGATCAATCAGTTCTAAGTTTCATCACAAATCTCAATCTTCAGTTATGTGATTAATTCAGATCAATCAGCTCTAAGTTTAATCACAATACTTAATCTTAAAATAAACATAAACAGAATCACCATTCATGCATTCAAGATCAAGAAAACAGAAGAAGAAGAAGAGAAGAAGAATCCAAATATAAATCAAATACATTACATAAACCAAGGTCTCAAGAATCCAAACCACAATCTCTTCAAGAGTCCCAAATTGACTAGAAGTGACTTAGCTCTCCATTACAATGAAGGAAAAATATACAAGAACTATGAAAAGCTATCTCTAACACCAAGTGTGTGTTGTTCCTAGAGCTCTCCACATGCTTCCTTTTATAGAGGATTCGGAGTAGTAGTAGATGGGTAGATGAGATTAGTAGGTGGATGAGTAGGTGGATGAGTAGGTGGGTGAGTAGGTGGGTGAGTAGGTGAGCTACCTTGTCTCCGAAATTCTTTATTGCTAAACTCATTGATTTCGTCATTTCTGAGCCAAGTGGTCTTCATGAAAGTTCTAGGAAATTGTCTAAGCTTTCCAATGGCTCTGGAAACACCTAAAAATTCGTCCTACAGCCCAAGATATGACTCAATTACTACAGACTGTTCAGGACCAGTTTTAGCACCTCTGTTTTGACTTTTAGACCCAATATCTCCATCAAGGAGCCCGAATCAAGTTTTGTGCTTGACATGAAAGTTGTACATATGGGTCTTAACTTTCAGATTACAAATTTTCAGCCCATTTTATATGTCCAAACTCGAATTATGTTCTGGTTACTACACACTGTTCGTGTTCCAGTCACAAATCCCATATTCTGATTTCCATGCCCAATTAGCTCCACTAGATGTCTGAAATTGACTTTGAGATCTTCATCAAAGTTGTAGAGCTCTCTCTTATCTTTCCTACAAGGTAAAATTCATAATTATCAGACATTTAGAACTCAAGATATGGCTAAAATACAGAAATAGTGTAAGACCCGAATAATGCTGAAAAAATCAATTAAGTCCGATTCGAGTTCAAACTTACAAAACATAATCAAATTCAGTCAATTAAGTACATGAAGAGTGTAAATAACTAAACATAAGGGTTTCTTAATGAATAAAATATGTGATTATCAGCCATCAATAAAAGTCACAAACCATTTTTTGCCAGAAAGAGTTTTACCCTTGGATGACCCTTAAACATCACTATGAAACAAGTAAAATGGTTTTGAAGCAGAATAAGACTTTATTGGAAAAGAAACATGGCGATCTTTAGCTAAATGACAAGCTTCACAATGAAGTTTTGAACAATCAATTCCTTTAAATAATTCAGGAAATAAGTGTTGGAGATATGGAAAACTATGATGTCCTAATCTCTTATGCCATCACATTACTTGATCACTGACAGATATTGAACTAGTACTACCTAATCCATGAGCTTTTTTATTCTAAGAAGTTGTTTCATCAAAGTAGTATAGTCCATTTATTTCTTTAGCAGTTCCAATTGTCTTCCCTGAGTTCTGGTCTTGAAAAACATAAATGGAAGGAATGAAAAAAACTGTACAGTTAGAATCCTTATACAATTTACTGACAGAAAAGAGATTACAAGCAAGTTTTGGCATATGTAAAACATATTTTAGAGTAATATTTTCTGAGATACTAATATGGCCTTTGCCAGCAACTGATGAAAAACTACAATAAGCTATTCTAACCTTTTCAACACCAGAACACTGACAATAGAAACTAAACAAATGAGAACAATTGGTCATATAATCATAAGCTCCTGAATCTATGATCTAAGGACTGATTATTTTAAGAATAGAGAGTGTCAAAGGGTTGCTGCCTATTTGTGCCATAGAACCTGCAGAAGCATTAAGTGATGAATGTGTTTTTAGCAGTTTAAGAAGATGATCTAACTCCTATTTACTGAATGGAGATGATTCAACCTCATTTACTATAGATGCACGTTGTTCACCAACTTTGTTTGGCCTACCAGGTCTTCCATGTAGCTTTAGCAGGTCTCTTGGGTATGGCGTGATTTTCCACAGTATTCACAGCATAGGTTATTTTTGTCCCCTGTTTGCTAGTTTTGAGACATTCTACGGGTGACTTGGGCTTCAGGAATGGCTAAGGCTGACCCTTCTATAGACCCAATTGCACCTGCAGTCCTTTTTCCTAGCATAACTTGTCTGCGACTCTCTTCTCTCTGCACATCTACAAACACTTCCCCAATTGAAGGGAGGGGGTTTCTTCTAATAATTCGACCATAAACTTTATCATATTCAACATTTAAACCTGCAAGAAACTTGAAGATGCGACCAACATCGACCATTTTTTTATAGTGGTTGTAGTCCTCAAGTGATTTCCACTCATAATAATTGAATAGGTCCAGATCTTGCCAAATTCTTTTAAGAGAAATGAAGTATTTTGTCATAGAATCCTCACCTTGGTGAATCTCCCCAAGTCATAGGGTCAACTCGTACTGTAACACCCTCCCTAGGGTATCACATGTCTGACTCCCGACTCATAATCTGAAAAGAAATTCGCACAAAGTTTGAGTTATAAAAAGTGGGTTTTAAAATTTCTTCTTTACTGAAACATAAATTTACTGAAAATATTAGGTAATATTGAAAATCATATTTCAACTATTCATTATGCAATATTGACACTAATTAATATTTCATAATTTAAAAGGAAATATCAAACTAACAGACTCTTTTTTTTTAACAGTAGCAAACCCCATGACGGGTCCTACTTAATAGCACGGTACAACACTAACGTTAAAACTTAACATACTCATTCTTTATCTTGTATTCAGCTTGTTGCATCAGAACTCTACTCCTTGTCTACTCAAAACACCTTCGAACTTGAGACAGCCACTCTTCAATGTTTTCATCAATCTCTGAGTATCTATCACCCGGTATGTCTAAGACAACTCATTCCTTCTACTGTATAATTTTAACAATACAGACACAGCAAAACAACATAACAAAGAGGTGAGATCACCTACGCCAATACCAACATGGCAGCACAGAGATAACACAAATAATATATTATACAGATATATCATACCAGAATTCTAATAATGCACTTAACCTTAATCAACTATCATCATCATACCATTAACATTATTATCATCACACAATAATCACAATAATGCCATCAACATGATTATCATCATCATCATCCAAATATTCAAAACAATTGTCATAGCCAATATTCCTCAATTAATATATCATACAGATATAAATGTCAGATTATGCATGTGCACAAAAACTCAATTTTTCAAAAACAACTCCATGGAGGTTTTCACAATTTCGAGAAGAATGCTCTGGTCAATTGTCAGCCTTAGCCCAAAGACAATCTCCCAGTCGTAGAAAAGAATTGTGTTCTTGTCGGGTATCGTCAATGCGTTGCAACGGACTGCATCGCCAAGTGGCACAGGGTACTCGCCAGCTGTCCACTGGTCGACCGCCGCGCCTCGACGCCCCCAAGATCCATCATAGACCTCACTATCAATTCTCATTCCCTCTTCGACCACAAGGGCCATATACAATGCACGAATATATCCGTGCAAGTCCAACCCCAAAGGGCCAAATCTTTTCAATTTCATTAGTTCAATGTATCATATGCCTCAACGCATATTTTTCCAATGCATGTATAATGCATCAAATCCAATCACAGGCATCTCTTTCCAATGCATATAAATTGTACCAAATTATACTGTATTTTCAACAGCAAAATCATGTTATCACATTTTCATAGTTATAAAACACTTTCAACGTGTTTTCACAAAATTGCGCAACATTTCCGTTTCGTTTTCACAATTCCAAAACGTTTATATTACGTTTTCAAAATATCGTAACACTTATGTTACGTTTTCAAAATTCTGAAACGTTTTTGTTATATTTTCACAATACCGTGACACTTCTGTTACGTTTTTACAACACAATAACATTTACATACGTTTTCAAAATACCACAACTCTTCTATTGCACTTTTAAAACACGTACTAATTTTTCAACATTTTTCTCAATCGCGTAAAAATATACGTTTCTCAAATCGCATAGTATTTTTTTCACTGTTTCAAAATTGCGTAACTTAAAAATCATTCTTTTACGTCCCGTAAATCATTTTCTATCATTCTCAAAATATTTAAAACAATTTCCAAATCTCATAATAATTTTCCGCTATTTTCACAATCACGTAAAAATAATTCATCACTTTTCCATCACGTAGTGATTTTTCAATAGTAATTCAGATTACGTAAAATATTTAAACGTAATTCAAATCGCATAAAAATATTTTAACGTATTTAAAATCGCGTAGAAATATTTTACTGTATTTCCAAACACTTAGAAATATTTTACTGTATTTCAAACCACGTACTTTAAAATTACGTTTTTAAGATACGTAAATAATTTTTTTACCACAATTTCATTACATAAAATATTTCTTAACCTAAAAAAATTCCTTTTCAACTTTTCTCAAAATAATATAACTTTATACTTCATTTAATATATTTTCTTACTCAAGAAAATATTTTTCCACAGTTCTTTACTCAAGAAATTCTTTTTCAAAATATAATTCACAAAATCACTTTTCCATTGATATAAATCAATGTTTCAAAATCTTAAATTTTCCTAACGTACTCCAAAACTTGAAAATAAGTTATACGTTAGTAAATTCTTAAATCACCATTATTTTCTCCATTTTTCTCAAATCAATTTTAAAATCAATTCTCTTCAAAATAAATTGAAGTTAAAACATTTTCAACCTTTCTTTATTTTTTTCTGTTTATGAAAATTTCTATATTCTCAATTGATAAAACACTCTGATTCCCTTTCCAAAATCCTTGCATTAAATCAAGATATATTTTCACTTTGAAAATTGTTTTGTTCATAAAATCAAGGCATTATAAGCCTTAAAATAAACGTGGACATGACTATTGAAACTATCAAATATTTTTTCTTTTAAATTGATATGGTTTTACACAAACAAAACCATTAAAAATCCTTCACAAAAACATAAGACTCATAGTCTTTAAAATCAAATCATTTGCTCATTTTTATTTTTCACTTTCTTTGCAAATCCATTTTCACTTTCTTTACAAATCCTTTTTCACTTTCTTTGCAAATCCTTAAAATCATCATTGCTATTTTCATTTAAATCTCATGTTTAGTAAAATATTTAGAAACTTTTTACACAAAGTAAATTAATAAAAATCCTTCCAAAATCATGTTCATGTACTCTTTGAAAAATAAACTCTTTGTTTATTTTCCTTATTTTTCTAAACATCCATTTTCATCATTCATGAAAATATTAATTTTGTGAACACCTATCTTGAGGTGTCTTGACCAAAATTCACCATGTTCTAGGGATCAAAAATTAATTCCCTTGTTCTTGAAAAATTTCAACATGGAACCCTAATCAAGGGCATCAAAACCGTAGCTCTTCCTTGGCCATTGAAGCCAAAATTTACTTTTCTTTCCATCAACACATCATGGCATACATATATATCTTTCATCATAAATACTACAAGCATACCATATACTCATCATGCATAATATAAGCATACCATCAAAACCATAAAATCATGCATAGCATATTAAACATAGGCAAATAATTAAAA
Organism: Ormosia emarginata; assembly: GCA_029884605.1. NCBI lineage: Eukaryota > Viridiplantae > Streptophyta > Magnoliopsida > Fabales > Fabaceae > Ormosia > Ormosia emarginata. Next base: position 1,771,303 of record JAQQTP010000056.1, on the reverse strand, counting down.
CACATAAACAACCACAAATTAATTACATGACCATGGATATGAATCCTCACATGGATTCACCATCCATCAAATACCAAACCATCTCTCACCACCATGCTTGGTTGGTGAGGTGGATCTCCCTCTTACCTCTTGAAGATCCTCAAAAACTCCTTGTTTTACTTCTTTTTCCAAGTCCTTCATCACCAATGGCTTTTCAAATACAAAACAAAATACATAAAAATTAGTATACTAAGCTTGATTAAGAAAACCATGGATCAAACATGGTTTAGATTATGAAAAAGAGAGAAGAAATGAAGTTTCCTTACACTTCACCTCAAAAACCCAATAACTTTGATCTTGAAGAAAGTCCATGAAGATGAATAATTTAGAGAAAATCTTCAACATGAAAGTTGCTTAGAACATCATGTAGATTCAAGATCTATGGTTGGATGAAATTAAAAGAGATTGGATGGTGATTTTAGGGTAGATAACCGAATGGTTTCTCTTGAAGCACAAAGATGAAATTTTTGATTTTTGATAGAAACTTGAAGCTTGGATTTGAAGCTCAAGATGAATGATTTTGGAAAAACTCATAACTAGAGATGTTCTTAGAATGATGTTTAGGTTTAGAAAATCAAGTTGGATGAAATTTTTGAGTGATGGAAGGTGCTCTTGGAATGCTTGGCCAAAACATGAAGAAGGAGAGAAATGGAGAGAAAACTTGGTAACTTAGCTTCTTGAAAATGTCTAATGATGAGCAAGGATGGCAATAATGGTCTTCAAACTTTTTTCCTATGTCCTAAAGCTTCTCAATTTCGTAGCTCCCCTCCAATGCATTCTCCTTGAGTGCAAATTGATCAATAATGATCAATTATGATGAAACATTGACCAAGACCACTTAACAATGACGTAAAGCAATTAATAATGGTTGTAAAGCCTCTTTTTCTTTGTCTTCTAAACAATCCAAAACCACCCCCCTCCATGCATGCTTCTCCTTGTGCATTTAATAAATGACCATAATAATTAGCCACCATTTGGAGCATTTCTAGCCATTGATTAATTCAATAGTTAGGATTAATGTAGATTTTTTATTTAGAAGACTTAATCTAGGCCATTGGATCTTTATCCTTTAAATTCTAGCCCTTAGATGTGTCTCCAAAAATTAAGGGTTAAGATTGCTCCTTCAAACTTTTAATCCAAGGGTCATAATTAGTCTTTGCTACTTTTTAAGACTAAATCTTCACCATTAATTAAATTAACATCCAATGGTCATAAATGGTCCTTGTTACTTTACAAGACCAATTTTCCACCCTTAATCACTTCTAAATCCAATGGTTATAAATGGTCTTTGTCACTTTTTGAGACCAAATCTCTACCATTGATTTAATCTCCATCTAACGGTTATAAATAATCTTATTTACTTTTAAGATCAAATCTCCTCTGTTGATTAAATCAAGATCAAGTCTCCATCGTTAATTAAATCAATGGTGGATATCCAAACCACCAATAATAACTTAAGCAATATAATTTATATTTTTATCTGCTAAAATCCCACGAAAGAATATATTTACTGTATTTTTATCGCCCGATAATTAAATACAGTACAAAACACAGTACAAGAAATTTTCTAAAACTGTCTTCGGATTCAGGTTTAGTAAGATCCTGTCTCCGTCTAAACAGTACAAATTTTTCAATGTGTAGAAAAATTTTTGCTTTGCGGGACCCACCTGGGCCCACGTATGGCCACCTGGGCCTACATAGGACCACTTGGGCCCACATACAGTAAAAAAAAATCATAATCATCCACAAAAATCACAAATATTAGAAAATGCACAAATATCAAATCTGATTACGTAAAATAATTACCTAACGGTAAAAATTAAATTACGTAAAGTTTTTCCCGGCCCGAAAATTTTTATTTTCCTGACACGGAGCAAATCACTCAAAACAATCAAATACGCTAACGGAATAAACAAAATAATTTTACAAAGGCACGTAAAATTACTAAACAAGAAAATTACATTAACTCGTAAAATTATCAAGTTTAAGAGATACGGAAATTTGGGGTATTACACGTACACTTAGGATTGATTCCCTAAATCTGAGTACATCTGTGAAACATTGTCCCACAATTCCTTAGCTGCTGAATAGCAAAGATAACTTGCACTTATCTCTTCGATCATAGAATTGACCAGCCATGTCATTACCATTAAGTTCTTAGCATCCCAAGTGGCATAGGCAGGGTCCTTCTTGTCAGGCTCCTTCTTGTCAGGTTTCGTTGTGTCTCCTGTGATATATCTGATCTTGCCTCTCCCCCTGAGGTACATATGAATAGATTATGACCATTGAAGATAATTGTCACCATTTAATCTAATCGTAGTGATCTGAATATAATGGTTTTCAGATGAACCTAGGGTGGTCTGGGGCTCATATTGAGACTGTCTAGAAGTTCCTGACGTGACTGTAGACATTTTTGGAACAGGAAGTGAATTCAAACCCTAGGATTCTAGTTTTCCTACTCTGATACCATAAAAACGTGAATTGGTTGAATTTATTTGATACACAAATGTACATCGGGATATAAAGACCCCATCTAGGAGATAAAAAAGGAAACTAATCTCCCTAATGAAGAAGAAAATATTCTACCTAATAAAGAGGCTACCTAATATAGAGGAAAATATTAAGATTGATTCCTAAAAACTTTCTATCAGTTTGACTAATCAAATATAACCAAATATAGCACATAATCAAATATAATACATAATTAGACAATATTCTAGACGATCTTTTAATAGGATAACTATACTTTTATTTATTTATAGGTGTACAACTTGTATTGTAATATGTATAATGTCTAGTCAAAATGAGATACACACTGCGTAATCAAACGAAAAGAACTAGACATCAAAAGCACTAGAGCTCACTACATGCTCTCATAGTAACATCCCAAATACTAATACTAATGACGTATCCGGTTTACGCATTAGTCATTAGAATTTGATACATTACTTATGAATATCGTTAATTTTACAAATACATAATTTGAGTAAATATTAAAATATAAGCCTTTCATGGAAGCATAATATACATATATTAAGAAATGGAATTTATACAAATTGTACATTATAGTATGCTATTTATATAGATCACCTCATGGCACCAAAAGCACTAACTAATTCTTCATGTTGAAGCTTCATCTTATTTGTCGGACTGGATCTTACTTGGAATTATCATAGAATTTTCACAAAAGAAGAGGGATAAGAATCATAAAATTCTCAGTAGTTTATAAAAATCATGTCATCACAATAATTCCAACTATTTCGGGAAAAAACATATTTCTAAGGAATAATCATCTATCCCTAGAAAGGTAGCCAAATGCCAAATCAAGTCCTTTTTATTCTCGAAATAGAGCTTCATTTTATATTCTTTATCAAAATCATTTGAATGATTAAATTACTCGTCAAGTCTTATAAAAAATCCCAAGTCATGTCAAAAATCTCATTCATCAAAATTCATGTCATCAATTCTCAAATTATCCAAATCGTAAATCATATTATCAAATCTTAAATCATTATATCATCATTCTTAAAACATGGTTCATATCATCAAACCTTGAGTCATCAAGTCATAAATCATTTTATCAAATTTTGTATGAAAACTCATCTATATCATTAATCATTAATATCATATTAAGAAATCTCAAGGTTCATATCTCAAATCACCAAGACACGTGTCATCTTAAATCAAGGTATGGAGGGAATGTCCATCCTCACAATACCAATCACTTAGTAGTAGCATGCTTTTGGGCTAGTGCACTTCAACCCATTTATAGCTCTCGCAACACAGAACTACTCTGAGGTCATAGTAAACCCAAATCAACCACAACATTGAGGGAACACAATTTATGAGGAAATTGTCTGTCCTCATTTCAGAGTTGTGAGTAGAGAGATAATTATCCGTCCTCAACTACTTGATAGGGAGGGTATTTTCCTTACTCACACTATCCCCTCAACTACTTAGATAGGGATAGTATTTTCCTTCCTCACACTATCTTTCAACTAGGAATGCCTCAAATGTAGAGAGGGAATGTCCATCCTCAACTACACATCAACCATGGGGAAACTCAGGTAAAGAGGAAGGTAATGTCCATCCTTAACCTCATTACTTAAGTGGTAAGGGAATGTCCATCATCAACTATCGTTTCCAAGTCACCCCTTAGGTCCAAGGATATCTTAGGTAATGCGTTACTCAAGAATCTCAATCATTATTTCAATCATCAATCATCAATCATCAGTCTTATATCATGATATCATGCATAATGATCAAGTCCATTATACATTATGATATCCATCTCATCATCTCACATTATGGCACAAGGCCTCACATCTCATCAACATGCAATAATATGCATATAAAGGTTTTTCTTATCATCAATGATCAAATCCACCATTCAATGATCAAATCCATCATTTAATCATATTTGATGCAAAATTATCACAAAAGTCATTTTTCAAATCATCAATCTTATTTGATTCAATCATATCATGGCACAAGGCCTCATATTTCATCAATATGTAATAGTATGCAAACTCACCAATCAATCTAATAACATGGCTTAATGCATTACTATCTCTTCAATTAATTATTGGTGTATTCCATTATGTCATTTTATGTCAATGCATCAAGCATTTCATAACAAAACACACAAGAAAAACATGTTTGGGCCACTTTTTAAGGAAGTGTCACGGGCTCGACTCTTCCTCAGAAATCTGGTTTTTCTAGATTTCTCAAGAACACAACCCCTATTTCACCCGTTTCAACCATTCACAAGGTTCTCTAATCATTCAAACTCCAAAACCATCAAGTATAAACTCAACAACAACATATTTTTAGTGACCAATCATTCAAGCATCAACAAATCAAGCATCAAAACAATTTCAAAATCTTCAAGCAAACATAGGTTTCATACCCAGTTTCCAATGTCAAGATTCACCAAGAGCCAAGAACAAAGCTTGAAACTTTAACTCATGATCGAACATTAAAACACATATCTTTCATTATCAACTCCAGATTTCAACCAAAATCCCTTAACCCATTATTTTTACCCAAAATGGAGAAAGATGAACAAGGTTTAGAAAACATCAACCTAGTCTTCCATGGTGTCTTGATCTCTTGTTCTTCTTTGGTTGATCTTGTTTCTTCTCTCTTTATTTCCCTATTTCGTTTATGCTCTCCCCCTCTCTTTTTTTTTTCTCATTTTCTATCTCTTTCTCATTTGTTCCCCTCTTCTCTGTTTTTGCATTATGTTTCTTCCTTCCTTCTCTTTATTTGTTTCTTTTCTTTTTTCTTTTCCTCTCTCATTTCGGATGATAGCACGTGAGTGAGGGAAAGGAGAGTAAGAAAATATCTCAAAGGTCAAAGATGTGGGGTGGGGTGCGAAGAAAGGAAAATAAAAGGGAAAAAGTGAAATTCAGTTGAAAATATTATATCTATTAAGTACACTTTAATATTTTCATAACGAATTTTCTAACTTTCATAGGTATTATGAAAAATTCTAGGATTTCATGCACTTTTCAGTTTTTTTTTCCACAATATTCTATATACACCTTTAGCAGACACTAAATTTTACTATTCATCCCTGGGTTAAACTAGACCCTATGAGTGTGTTTGGAATGTTAAAAAATGGGAAATGATTTGATTTGTAAATCAAATTTAATTGAATTTTGTGTTTGGAATGTTTAAAAATAAGAAATGATTTGATTTCTAAAATCTCATGGATTTCATTCCTTTTGTTTTAGAAATTCTATCAATTTTGATAGGATTTGTTAGGATTTGATTTGATTTGAAATAAATAGACTATTTTACCCTCAGTAACTACCTCTAACAACCTTTCATAAGGGTTAAAATGTAAAATAATAAAATCAAATCAAATCAATTCTCATTTTAATGAATTTCAAACACAAAATTTGATTTCTAAATCAATTCAAATCTTTTTTTTTTAAAGTTCCAAACACAAAATTTGATTTTTAAATCAAATCAAATCAATTCAAATTAAATCATTTCTCATTTTTATTCATTCCAAACACAACCTATGGAATTAAACTAAGAAGCTTTCAAGAATTCATTTTCATCCTTTAAAATTTAGAAATAAATGTTCTATATTTATTTCTTTCTCCATAGCTATTTAAGCTAAATTTCGAGTTTATTTGATAAGTTTCTCAACTTTAGTGTTATAAATTTATGCTCAAATCAACCCAATATTTCCCAAATCATTATCAAAATTATTAAATAATTTCCATCAATTTTATTAAACTACTATAACCCTGATTAAACCCACTGGGTTGGAGAGGATGTTACAATTCTCCCCTCCTTTTTATAAATTTTGTCCTCAAAATTTGATTTATCTTATTCAAAAGGGCACTGGATAACTCTGCGTCTTCATAGTTTCCAGCTCCTATGTGACATCCTTTGAGTCATCTCCATCCATAATATCTTCACTAAAGGGATATGTTTCCCTTTTTGAGCTCTGTTTGCAGCCTATTAACTCTCATAGTAGGAGTGACTCTGGGGAACACATGTTCTCCTTTGTTAAACTTCAAAGGTCTTATCTTCTTATTTGCATAGCTTTCCTACTTACGGTGAGCTTTTAACATCATCTTCTTGATCATCCCTGTTGTGTGGTATGTTATACCAAAACTTCTTATAAGGCTTCCCCAAAAATCTAAGGTGAATATGAAATCTCTATCTGATATTATACTTAGTGGAATTCCATACCATTTGACTATCTCTTGAAGATGCAAATAGGCTCTTCTATCTAACGACCAGTTAACGTCTAAGGCTAAAAGTGTGTGGACCCTGTCAATATGTCCACTACACCCAATGACATCTTGGCCTGACTAGGTCTTTGGCAATCTCATCACAAAATCCAGTGTCATGCTTTCTCCTTTCTATTCGGGGACCTCCAAGGGTCATGGAAGTTTGGAGGGCCTTTGGTGTTTTATTCTCACTTTTTGATGGACTAAGCATTTGGATACATATTCCGTTATATCTCTTTTCATGATTGGTCACCAAGGCATTTCTTTTGATGTCTTAATACATCTTTGTGGCTCCATGATGGATGGTGTTACCACTCTTATGGGTTTCTTCAAAAAAATCTTTTCTTTGGTTTTATTTTCTCTTGGAACACATAGTCTATTTCTTAACATAAGTGTTCCATCATGAGCTCTCTCAAAAATTTCTTTTCTTTTCCAAGTGGATTTGTTCGTCTATTAGCTATAATGCTTCATCTTTCTCTTGAGCTTTTCCAATTTGAGCCCTCAAATCGTTTTGAATCTCTAATTCTTTCAAACAAAGACCATGTGATAACACAGTCATTATCAAACTCAAATTTCTGAAGCTTTCAAGGAATTTCATCTCGTGTATCATCGTGTAGGACATATGCAGAAATTTTCTGCTAAGTGCATCGGCCACAACCTTGGCCTTACCCAGATGATACTTTAATTCAAAATCATAATCTTTGAAAAATTCCATCCACCTCCATTGCCTCATATTCAAATCTTTTTTATCAACAAATATTCTGAACTTTTGTGATCACTAAAGACCTCAAACTTGACCCTGTACAGATAGTGCTTCCAAAACTATAAAGCAATCACAACTATAACTAGTTCCAGGTCATGGGTTGAGTTGTTTTCTTTATGGGGTCTTAGTTGCCTATAAGTATAAGTAACTACTCATCCTTTTTCACATCAGCACACAACCTAACCCATTTCTTGAAGCCTCACACTAAACCTCAAGGTTTTCTTGTGGGTTTGGATTCACTAGTACAGGTGGTGGTGGTAAGCTTTTCTTTCAACTTTTTAGAAACTACTCTCACACCTCCGTGTCCACTTAAAAGAGTTACCCTTTCTAGTCAACCTAGTTAAGGCAAAACTATCTAGAAAAAATCTCCCATTGTAACATTGCCTCTATCATCTATAAAGACATCAACAAATTTATCAAGGTATAGTCTAAAAGTCCTGTCTATATAACCTATAAAAATGGTAGGTGCACATATCAGACCAAATGACATAATGCCCTTACCGGTCCACTGAAACATCTATCCTAGGCAGTGGGCATTGCCTATACTCCACACATGATTTTTATATTGCCATCCTTTTCTTTACCAAGAACACGAGGGCTTCCCAAGGTAAAACTCTAGGTCAAATAAACTTTTTATCCAATCGCTCTTCTATCTATTTCTTAAGCTCAAAGGATTCTATAGGGAACGCCCTATAGAGTGCTATAGAGATACGCCCTATCTCTAGCACTAGGTCTAGAGCAAGTCAATCTTTCTCTCAGGTGGCAGCTCACTCATTCCCTCTAAGAATACATCTGGGTATCCTTTCACACTTTGGACATTGTGGTCCTTTGTCAGTTATCTTTAACTATTTTCTCTTCCCTTATTGGTTCTTGAACCTTGAAAATTTCTTCTTGAAGTTACCATTTGTCTTCCTTCTCTTGCGAAAGCCTTGAGGCTTTTGCTCCTGCTGAAGCTGTGATGGTTATAAACCATCCGACTTTACTGTCCTATGCTTGTTCACAAGAGGGTGAAGATCCCTAATCTCTAGGGGTCTCATTATCTTCCTCATTTTACCCTTTCATCCAAACTCAAAGTTCACATACTTCCAATTCTCATCTTGATTGTCTGAAAGTAAAAAGAGAACTTTGGTAGTTTCTCAAATCTTGCCACATTATGCCCCACAGTCTTATTTCCTTATTCTATCTTCAAAAATTATGACCCTTTCTCTGCTTGCAGGTTCCTTGGAAATACTTATCCAATAAAGCCGTCTTAAATATCTCCAAAGTTATCTTTATCTCAGTTGCCTTCTTCATCCTTCTAGCATCATTTCTTTAGTACTCAGTTTCCCCCATTCAACACAAAGGAAGCAAGGATACCTTCCGGTCATCCATGCATCTCATCATTGCAAGCATCTTCTCAAACTCTGTCACGACCAAGATCGCGGCGGGAGCGGCGAAAAAAAAATTAGGAGATAAAATGGAGCCGTCACCAATTTTTTTTTAAGGAAAAATTAGAAAACCTAAGAAATATAGTCTTTGAAACCAGATTAAATTCGGGAGTCAGTTATGCATAGAGAAGGGTGAAAACTTAATACTACAGCACCCCTAACACACCCGTCTTGAGACAGTATCTTAAGTCAATTGTACAAATTTTTATAACTCTTGACAATATTTATTCTACCCTTTTATTAAAAGATAAGCTAAACAAACAAAAAAATTATGAAAATTTAATTTTGGCTTGATAAAATAGAGATTCTGCTCTAATGTATCCTCAGATACAATGAGGAATTCAAAGTCGTGTCGTTCTTTAGAAAAACGATTGTGAGTTAGTTATTTTTAATTTTAAAAATATTTTTTTTGATTTGAAAATTCATTTGATTTTTATTTTTTGTTTTGTTTTTTTTCTTAAAAAAATCAAATCATCAAGTTGTCACAACTTAGATGATTTTAAAAGTTATAAGATTAACAAGTTGTCAAACTCAGTCAATCCTGTTTTATTTTCCTTAACATGATTCAATTGTTTCATTTTTTATTTCAAAAAAAATTATAAATTCAAGAATTAACATGATTAAAATAAACATATTGACAGGTAAAATAAGCATGAACATACAATAAGGTAAACAAAATCTAACAAGAGAAACTTAAGATGATTTTTCTTATTATCACTTTTTATCATTTTTATTTTTCATATTTTTTTATTTTTTATGTATATATATATTTTTTAAAAAAGCTGTATATATTTTTTTTAAAAAATCATGCCCACCTAATAAAATTATAAAACCTAAAAAAAAACTAAACCAACTACCCACCCCAACTAAAAAGCTACTAAAAAGCCCCAAAGGAAGAAAATTAAACCAACAAAGATATTAGCCCATCAAAACCTTTTATTATTTTTTATGTATATGTATATATATATATATATATATATAATTTTGTATATTTTTTTATAAAAAAAACTATGCCTACCCAATAAAATTATAAAACCTCTAAAAAAAAACTAAACCAACTACCCACCTAACTAAAAAGCTACTAAAAAGCCCCAAAGGAACAAAATTAAACTAACAAAGATATTAGCCCATCAAAACCTTTTATTATTTTTTAGCAAATTTTTCTTTTAAATCAACAGGTCATTTTTTAAAAAGGGAAGAGACTTTCAGCATCTGAAACATTAAAACGAAACAGAGGGAATGGTTCTGACTTTCAAGATTTCAGCCAGGCGGAAGTCAACGAGACGAGGAGCAGAGGGGAAGGAGCTAGAGAGCAGCTCCGATGACGGCGCGTTAGGAGGTCTCCAATGGCAGCAGACAGAGACGACGGTGGTCCGAGATGGCTCGCGTGGTGAGTCACAACCAAATCTAGGTTCGGGTCTGGTTTGTGATGGATCTGCTAGGCCGCAGATCTAGTTTCGTGGCAGTGCGCGTGGCGTAAGATCTGAATTCATGCTGAGAGGAGTGGCTGCTGGTTCAATTGGCAGAGAACAAAGATGGTGACCCGAACTACAAAGATACCGTGGTTGTTGCACAAGGGCTTGGGCTCGGTTCATGGTTATGGTGGTTCGAGTTTGGTGACTTTGGGTTCAAGATGGATCTGTGCAGAGTTTTGTTGGGTTGAAATTTCTGGGTTGGGCGAAAGTGGCTCTGTTTGGGTATTAGAACTGTTGTGGTGGAGATTGTGTTTAGCGAAGAGTTGTATCACTGTTGGCTGGTTGGGGTTTGATGGTGGTGGAGGATGGAATGGTGTTTCACAAAAGTTGGTGATGGTACCGACAGGGTTCGGTCGGTGGAGGCTTGATGGCTGGTGGTTTGGGTAAAGGTGGTGATGAGGTTAGTGAAGAAGATGAGTATGTGTGTTAAGGCTATGGTGGTGAAGGTTGGAGGGTGATGGTTGATGAAAGTCGGAGACTGTTATGAGAGTTTCGCAGTGTGTTGGTGAAGTGGTTGTTGGTTGGTGATGTGTAAAATTGGCAAGTGCACCGAATTGCAACAAGTAAAAAAGAGTATTGTCCCATGAGGATTATATTGTCAATTACTAATTTCGTTAAACTAACACTATCTAGGCAAATTCAAAAGGCAAGAGTTGGCAAAAGCAAAATTAAAAAGAAGACAATTAAAAGAAAGAAATCAGATTTAAACAAGACAAATTCAAGAAATCAAACATGAGATGAAAACGATAATAAGAAAGTGTTAGGGTTTAGATTTCACTTGAACTTTTTAAATGCACATCCAAATATAGATTCAAACATGTTCTAATTCAATGATTTATGGTCAATTCCCAAAATTAATCAATATCCAATCTCTTGGTATATTAATCCTCTTAAATTGTTTGGAATTAACTAATCTCTTAGTCTAACCCCAAATAGAAAGGCATTATCAAGAACAAAGGAATTAAAAGAATGACCACTTAACCCACAACGTCTATTCCTAGCAATTGCAGAAATTATGGTGTTTATTACAAGATCAAGGTTCATGCAAATTTTCCCAAATCATACATCAACCCAAAAGATCATTCCCAAATTGGCCATATTCAAAAAAGCATTAAGAATAGAGATAAAAACATAAATCATGAAATAGAAACATGCATTAAACCCATAAAAGATATTACATTATCCATGTATCAAGATTCATCATTCTCCTAATGAGGGGAAGTTAGTTACACATAGGAAAAGAGTAAAACAAAGGAAGAAAGATGACAAATTCCATTGCTAATTAGTGGAAAGGTTGAAGAAAATCCATAATCTTCAAGCCTTGATGCGCTCACACCAAATTAGGATTGAGTTCTCTTGACGGTTGCTATAGTGTGTGTTGCAAATTGGCGTAACTTTCTATTTATAATTTTAGAAATCTGTTCAGTTACGCATCCAGCGCTTGAGCGCTGGCTTTCCAGTGGTTGAGCGCTAAGTTACCAGAAGCCAAATTTTGCCTTGATGCCAACGCCTGAGCGTTGTCTCCCTAGCGCCTGAGCGCTGTCTCCCCAGCGCCTAAGCGTTGGCCCATCAGAACTTAACACCATTTTATCATTTACGTGCTTGAGCGCTGAACTCCCAACGCTCAAGCGCTGGGGTAACAAAGAAACTCCATGTTTTGCCTAGCCAGCGCTTGAGCACTGACTCTTGAGTGCTTAAGCGCTGAGTATCCAAAGGGCTTTTCTAGCAGGTCTTCCATGTAATCACCTTCATTCTTCTATCCTTTGCATTTACCTACCAAAATACAAGAAAATAACAAATAAGAAAAAATAATTTAAATAAAATAAAAAATATTAAAATTATGAAAACTTAAGGACAAAACTAAATTAAACAAATTAAAAGAAAATGAAACACCTAGAAATTGAACCGTGAAAACATGAATTTTTGCAGGTTCATCAGTTAGTCGTGGGTGGTTTATGTTGTTTGGTGGTGGTGAGGCTGTAATGGTGGATGGGGTGGTTGGATTATGAGTGAAAGGTTGAAGAGGGGTCGTAGTGGGTGGTTAGGAAGGTGAGATAAAGATGGTGAAAGTGCTGTTGAATGGTTCTCCGAAACAAAAATCCCCTCCCCCTCTTTGTTCTTTGCTTTTCAGATGTGAAACCCCCTGTTTGTGTTCTGTCCATTTTTATAGATCAAGAAAGATAAAGTTGAAACAACAGGTGTGAACGTAGAGGAGAAAATGTGCAGCATAGGGTGGCTTATTGCAGGTGTAGCTCAGTTTCCTTTTTCATGACTTTTCATTGGGTTTATGACTTTCTCCAAGCTCCCATGTTTGCAAACTTTCTATTTTTGGGTCTTTTCTCTTTGCATTGAGCTTTGAGTTGCAGAGGTTTGGTAGGCCTCGCAGTGGGATAAAACAAAAATAGGTGATGGATAGTTGGTTGCCTTTCAATTAATGGTAGAAACTTAGTTTTGTTGAAGTGTGGTGAATGAAACCATGGACCCAACAAGTAAAGAAATCTAGAATGTAACTGCAAAGTCCCTTCTCTTTTTTCCCTTTTTTTTTCCTAAAGAAATCCAATTTTTTATTTTTTATTTTTTTTTTATTTTTTTAGCCTAGACAAAATTGAGTGTTCACACTTGTCCCTCTTTACTTGTTTCTTACTAGATACTAAGAATAATCGTAGTTTTTCATATTATCGTCGTAAGAAATGAGTAAAGACGTGGACTTAAATTTTGTCCAGTAATGTGTGAGATGGTGTGAATGGGCAAGGCAAAGATGCTAATTGAAAACCAGTGAGCTCAAACTGTAGATTTACAAGCCGTTGAAGCATCATCAATCATACTAGGGTGAAGCTCATAGTAAAGCCAGAGATGTCACTGCCTTGGCAACGAGCTGTCTCAGCTCAATTAACGTTTATTGATTAAAAAGAGTTTTTTTTTTAAATATGTTAGGTGACTTTGTGACTGAAAATGTAAAAGATAGTGGGATTGGTCCGAAAATGTAAAAGACAATGGGCTTGACCCGGAATTTAAAAGACAGTGGGCTTATGTGTCTCAAAATTTAAATGATAGTGGGCTGCTGTGTCCCGAAATATAAATGACAGTGGGCTTATGCGTCCTGAAATTTAAATAACAGTGGGTATCTATGTCCCGAAAATTTAAAAGAGAGTGGACATCTGTTTCCCAAAATTTAAAAGATAGTGGGCTTCTGTGTCCCGAAATTTAAAAGACAGTGAGCTTCTATGTCCCAAAATTTAAATGACAGTGGGCTTCTGTGTCTCAAAATTTAAAAGACAGTGGGCATCTTTGTCCCGAAATTTAAATGACAATGGGCAGAGTATCCTGAAATTTAAATGAAAATGGGTCTGTGTCTTGAAATTTAAATGATAATAGGCTTCTGCGGCCCAAAAATTCTTTCTTTTTTTATTCTTCTCTTTTTCTTTTTAAAAGACATTTTGATCTAACGACAATTCTAGAAAGCTTTGACCCAGTAACCCCTTGTTCACGTGTTTTTGCCTATCAGACCTGCATTTATCCATCCTTTCTCTCATTCTTCTTATTCTTTTTCTTTCTTTTTTTTTAATTCTTATTTTCTTGTTTTCCGTTCTTAACTCTCCTTTCGAGAATTGGGATGATCATCCCTTGTTACGAACCCTTGCTTGGAGCTACTAAGTCCTTGTGAGAATATTTTGCCCTAGTATGGCCCATTGAATGCAATCAAAGTTGCCAAAGAAAATTGTCCCATGTTAAGTCATTCCAATTTATTTGCCTTAACTTTTGCCTAAACCGCCATTTCGGATTTTTAGTCTAATGGGCTCTTTTCCATTTCGCTCGGCTACCTCTTATTTCTAGATTATCTCTTGAGATATCATTTTCTTTCAATTGGAACTTTCTAGTTCTTTTTTATCTGAATTATTCATCAGGAAATTACCATCATAATGTTGTACTCATGTTCACCTTACCTGAAGCATTATGTAACAGACAGACATGGATTCAAATGTACAACAGGAAAGAAATGAACAACTTCCATATTGGTCTTGTAAGTTTAACTACACAAAGGGTATTCACAAAGGATAAATATATGGGAAATGACACAAACAATGGTATGAGATTCAAAGAGATGTTGCCCCAGTTTGGATTGGTTCAACCTTCATGAAAATGATCTTTAGTTGCCTACTAGGTATCATGACCAATGATTTTCTTCTGCTGAGCATATACATCCAACCAAATTGAATCAAATAGAAATTTGCCCTGGTCTAGGGCTGAATTGAATATAACAGCAACTCGCCCTAAAGACCAAAGACTTGCCCTAGTGTAGGTCAAATTGAACAGAAGAGAAATTTGCCCTGGTGTAAGCCCTTTTTTCTTTTTTTTTTCTTTTTTTAAAGAGGAATGAACTAGATACATGGGTGAGCATGACCTTTTGTCTCAAAATTAAAGTAAAGAAAAATGATAACAACCCTACATTGATCAGAATGGACTTTGTTGAGGCTTGTAACATGGCCAAGGTTAAAAGTTATCAAATGAAAGATATAAGGTTCAAATAAGTGTTTAAGGGTTGAATGGGACTAAGGATCCTTGTTCAAAATTAAATTGTGTCGATTGCTTTCACGCTTTTAGGCATACTTTTCTCTTATTGTTCTCCATTACTTCCCCTTTTCTTTTCACTTCAATCATTCGCCTTTGTCATGACCCATTTTATTTCCTTTTCTTCTTTCCTTTTTCTTACCTTTTATGTTTTTTTTTTCTTTTTAGTTTTTCATCAAAATGTTTCACTTTCTACCCCTTTCACCTTTTCTTCCTTTTTCTTTTTCCCATTATGCTTTTTAAAAAAGTCACCATGACAAACAACATTTGTTTTGTGTTATCCCTTAATGTAGGGATGATCCTTGTCCAGGGTTTATTGAAGAAAACTTTCAAGCCCAAAAAAGGACAACAAGAGATAATGAAAAGATGAATTCTTGTGAAAGAGATAAGAAGATGGCCAATCTTCATTTCAAATCTTGATTGTTCATTTTCAAAAATTTTAATTTAGAGACAAAAGGATAATGCACGCCAAGCGATTACTGTAACACCCCTTTGGAGGATGTCACACATAAAAGAAAATAAAATAAATAGAAATAAAATCTACCCAAGTTGTGAAACATTTGTTAAATATTATTACGGGTTGTAAAATAATTCCTGATAGACAGAAATATGTAATAAAAAGATAATGCGGAAAATATGAAATAAAAAAAAACATCATCACTAATAATATACATATGGTTAAATTATAAACGTACATATATAATTTACAACTAAGACTACAACTATTTAAACAAAAACAAAAAGAAAGCAATAAAAGAGTTAATATATATACGACATACGTTGTGACGCGCCAAAAAAAAAAAACATCATGATTATCTACTCCTCTGATGGATCACTCTCGGTGTGAAAATGATCATCAGGAGATAAATATCCCTGATGTCTCGACATACGGCGATAACGGGATCGCGCAGTCGACACGATACTTATCTCACTAGGCTCAGGGTTTTCAGCACCCCAATAACGCCTAATGGATAAGGGTAACTCTAAATGCAGAAAAATCGTCGTCGTCGAAATCGGATCTCCATCAAACTGATGACGTAGAATCACAGTCATACGTCCAGCATAGGTAACAGAAGCACGATCTCCTCGCAAATGCTAAGCCAGATCACCTCCATGGAACACCAGCTCTACGAACCCCAAAAATGCAGGCGTCGCCATCCCCCACACAATCAATCCAGAGGGTATGGATGATCGGATGGTTCTTGCTCGTAAAACTGATCGTCGGTCTGCTGATCTCCCTCTTCCTCAGGGTACACGATCTCAAGAGGCTGTTCCTCTTCTTCCTCTTCAAACTCTTTACCGCATAAAATAAATAGACAATAGACACATACAATAAAGAGGTAAGACAACATAAAATCATCGCAACATGGCAAATAAGAAGACGACAATTAACAATTACACAGTTTATACAATATGAAGAAGCTATAACAGGAATACATATTAAATATCCTAGGGTTTCGAAACATCATAGACGGATCACAAATAGAGAAAATCACACGTATAAATCAACCTCACGGATAAGATAAGATAAGAAATAGACAATTAACATAAAAATTATCGATAAATATAAATAGAGAAAATGTAAGAACATCCAAGATATTACCGTATACGAGATAAATAGAGAAAAATGGAATAATATCCAAGATATACTCAAATACACCAAAACACAACCCTACTCCATGGAGCTAAACCCAAACAGATATCAGAGAGAATGACTTGCAAAATCTATTAGTACCACGGCTGCCCAACCAACTATTACGCGATCACACGTTGCGTCAATAGCCTACGACACTGGGAATCCACCATCCAGGCGTAGTATAGTTCACAGTCTCCCGTTGTGGCACTATAGGCAATGTACTACTAGACTTTACAAACCTCGATTAAATATAGTGAATGTCGAGTACATTAGTGTGCTATCGGTTTACCACGGCCCAAATGGAGCTACCAACTCGTCCACATGTGGGATCCCGTACACTAAAGTCTCCAAGTTTATTAGAACAATAAACTACACTACACTTATCGCATCGACAACACGATGTGATTCGTCTCAAATCAACCCAAAACACCAAAAATCGGTATAAAGACAAAACATAATTCCAAATATATGAAATTACGAGAATGCCCTTAAGATAGAAATATATGCCCTCAATGGCGTAAAGCACATGCGGGTTCACTTTTTCCCGACAAAGAAAATAACCTCAAAAATCAGACGCGGGTTCACGTTTTCCCGACAAATGAAAAATAAATACGGTAACGTTCAATCGCGTAGAAATTTTATCGTGTTTTTGAAATTTCGTCGTTTTTACAAACGTTTAAAAATCGGGTAAAGATATTTTTCTGTTTTAAAATCGCGTAACATTTTTAATACGTTTTCTCAATCGCGTAGGATTTTTAAATCATTTTCTTATTCGAATGCCTTTAAAATTACCATTTAAACAGATAGAAATAATATTTAGTACATTTAAACTACGTAGAATAATTTTTCATACCGTATACTGTCATTAGGATATTTTGACTATCCTATAGGTTCAATTTTTACTAAAAATTGACAGCATTTTGTTTATAAATTTATAATAATGATTTTCTAAATTTTCCATAAAATTTCTATTTACCTAATTTTTAACCATTTCATTAAATTCTTTTTGAAATCTCTAACATGCTTCAAAACCGAAAGTGAGCTATATGTTAGAAAAATTTCTTAACATTACTGTATTTCCTTCCTAATGATAAAATTATGAATTTTAACCCTTTAGACTTACTTCTAATCAATTGGTTCCTTCATAAATCATTATAGAAAATTTCTTCTTAACTTGTATTGTTTCTTTTTAATTGAAAAAGGTTTAGAAACAAGTTTTTAAAATCATGAATTCCTATAGTGGCATGTTGGCGAATTTTATAAAACTTTTGCATTTGATTTCCAAAATGTCTTTCACCTTTTAAATCATATCAAATGTATTCTATAGTCTAAGTTCATTAAATCATTTTAGAAAATAGTTATCTATAGTCAATTTAATCCTTTAGGCATGTTGGCCCCAAAATACTAAGTTTGTACCATTTGATTTCTAAATGCATTTTTCTTTGATCAAATCAATTAGAAACTTTCTTGATTCTCCTAGGTTAATTAAGCTACACTTTAGGAAAAATCAAGAGAACATTTTGGTCCTCACACTTTGGCATTGCCGTGAGCTATTGGATTGTGTTCTTTGGAACACTCATGCAAACTTACACATGTTATTCACATCCTATGACTTATCATACAATTTCTAACACATGCATTATATTTCTAACATATGCAAAATATTTCTAACACATGCAAAATATTTTCTAACACATACAACCTAAATTAAAGCTTGTAGACATGCATTCAAAAGCTAATAAGCATGCAAAATTATTACAATCATCAAACAAGAAAGCTAATAACAATTACCACATAAACTACTAGCAACCACAAAAATTAACAAATACACACATAAACAACACATGACCACCGAATCCTTATGGATTCTACAACATCACAAATAACTCCATCTTCTTACCACCATCAAGGGATGATAAGAATTGTCTTCCTCTTACCTTAAATGAAGACAAAAACTTGCTTTCTCACCTCCTTAGGTCACGGTTTTCACTCCACCAAACACCTAAAAATTTCAAACAAAACCTACATGTTACTAACCATGAAAAAGAAGCTAAACCATGGAAAAATCATGGCTTAGAACTTTGAAAAAGAAGAAAGAAAAGAAAAGTATGAAATTTCACCTTCTAGGTAAAACTTCCAAGGTTGGTTTCCAAGCCTTAGATGGAAGAATTTGAAGAAACTCCCAACTACAAAGGTTCTTAGAATGGTGTTTAGATTAAGGAAACTTGGTTAGAAAAATTTTTGGATGGTTGGATGGTGTAGTTTGTGTCTTGGCCGAATATGGTGGAGAAAATGGGCAAGAATGGTGGCTAGGGTTCTTGATGAGAGAGAAGAGAGAAAGTGATGAAGACAAAGTGATATTTTGGTCACCAAAGGCCTCTTGGCCGTGGACTTCAAGTGGGGTGCAAGGTGGGCACCTTGCTTGGCTTCATCCAAGCCATTGGATGAATCAAAGGCTAAGATTAAGCCTTGGTGAGCAAGCCTTCTTCTCATTGGTTAGCTTATGGTGACTCACATGCTTTGAGTCACACAAGTTGTATTTAATTTTCTCACTGAGTCACTAGCCGAGTCACTGTTTCCGAAAGTTCTACGACTACGGTGATTAATTAAACTACCGATCTAACTGTTCTGCTAATTGTGGGTCCCGCAAAATATTTCCGGGTCCACCTGTCACTAAAACATACTGACTAATAAAATAATATTATAATAATATAAAATTATTTTATTTGACAGTTAAATCCTAAAAATTAAAAGATTATTTTTAGACTCATTCAGAATCGGGTTAAGTAAGATCCCCCAATTCTAAATAATCAAATAAGATTTTCCCCGGCCCGGAATATATTATTTTCCTGCCTCGAGCAAATCACATAAAAAGTTCATATAAAATCACGATGACGATTTTCGGCATTAAATCAAGAAGAAAACAATTAAAAACAGACAAAAACGAGAAAACAAGATGCGTTCGGGACGTAACGGTCATTTTCCCGTTTTTTTCCACAACGTAGGTAATTATCCAAAACGTTCAAATAAAATATCCAAGCAGATTATTTAGCTGTATATCTTTCGAGAAAAATTAATACAGTAGCTCGAGAAAAATTTTTATTTTACCGTCTCTCGAACAAATTACGTAAAACGATCAAATAAAATTTGAACCTGTATTATCGTAATTGTTTTCATACAGAAATCGAGAACAGAAAAATAGGGACCTAGCGGTCATTCATACAAAAGCATGAAAAACAGAAAACAGTACATTCAGAATATTTTCTAAAAATTGGGGCGTTACAACACTCCCCAACAAATAAAAATTTCGTCCTCGAAATTCGATGTTCATCCGAACAAATGAGGATACTGATCCTTCATTTTATCTTCCAGTTCCCAAGTAGCTTCACCCGTCACATCATTCCATATAACCTTCACCAGCTCGATCATCTTCCCTCGAAGTTGCTTTACCTTTCTGTCCTCTATCCTGACGGTAAAAAGTTTCGTAAGTCAAATTCTCCTTTAACTGTACATCATCTAATTGTATAACATGTGTCGGATCTGGCATATACTTCCGTAACTGAGACACATGAAACACGTCATACAAATTGGATAGAAAAGGCGGCAAAGCAATCTGGTATGCTACAGGACCAATACGTCGGATAATCTGATATGGTCCAATGAATTTAGGAGTAAGCTTCTTAGACTTAATTACTCTTCCGACACCAGTCGTAGGAGTAACTCTCAGAAATACATGCTCACCCTCCTCAAATTCAAGAGGTCGTCTTCGCTTATCCGCGTAACTCTTTTGTCTGCTTTGCGTCGTCCTCATCTTCTCTTGTATCATCTTGACTTTATCCGTAGTTTGTTGTACAAGCTCCGGTCCAACAGTCATACTTTCTCCATCTTGATACCAGCATAACGGCGTTCGACATCGTCTTCCATACAATGCTTCATAAGGTGCCATTCCAATGCTCGCGTGAAAACTATTGTTGTAGGTGAATTCTATCAAAGATAAAAATTCATCCCAACTTCCCTGTTGTTCCAAAACACAAGCACGCAATAAATCCTCCAAAGATTGTATAGTTCTTTCGGTCGACCGTCGATGCATGGATGATACGCCGAACTCAGTCGTAACTTAGTTCCCATAGCTTCTTGTAGACTTCGCCAAAATCTTGACGTAAACCTCGGATCACGATCAGAAATTATACTTGTCGGCACACCATGTAGTCTGACAATTTCACTAATGTACAACTGGGTTAATCTTTCCAATGAATATTTGATATTGATCGGTAAGAAATGAGCCGATTTCGTAAGTCTATCGACTATAACCCATATTGCGTCATGACCTCTCCTTGTCTTTGGCAAACCAGTAACGAAATCCATAGAAATGCTGTCCCATTTCCATTCTGGAATCGATAATGGTTGCAACATCCCAGCTGGTCTTTGGTGTTCAACTTTCGACTTTTGACAAACTAGACAAGTTGACACGCATCTAACAACATCACCCTTCATTCCATGCCACCAGAATAACTTCTTCAAGTCTTGATACATCTTTGTTATACCTGGATGCATACTCAATAGACTAGTATGGGCATGTTTCACAATATATCTTCTCAACTCTCGATTACGAGGAACACAGACTCTACCCCGAAATCTCGAATTCCATCACCCTTCCTTGAACTCTAGTGTCTCGCCTTGTTTCATTTGCTCCCTTATTCCTTGCAAAAATTTATCGGCATTTTGCTTTTCCCTTATGTCTTCCATCAACTCGCTCGAGATAGTAACCATGCTAACACAGATCTTCCCTGGTTTCAACTCAACAAACGACCACTCATCTCTAAACTGTCCAATGAGCTTTTTTCTTTAATCATTAGCGCAGAAACACTAATAATCTTCCTGCTTAAGGCATCGGCCACGACATTCGCCTTACCAGGGTGGTATAAAAGTTGAAAATCGTAATCGTTCAGAAATTCTAACCATCTTCGCTGCCTCATATTCAGCTCCTTCTGGTCGTACAAGTACTTTAAACTCTTGTGATCACTGAAAATGTTGAACGTTGCTCCATAGAGAAAATGTCTCCATATCTTCAAAGCAAAAACCACCGCAGCCAATTCCAAATCATGCGTAGGATAATTCTTCTCATGAATCTTCAATTGCCGAGAAGCATACGCCACCACATTCCGGTCTTGCATCAACACGCATCCTAGTCCCTGATAAGAAGCGTCACAATACACATCGAAAAATTTCGTCGAATCTGGTAGGATTAACACCGGCGCAGTTGTTAACCTCTTCTTCAACTCTTGAAAACTAGCTTCACGTTCTTCTGTCCATTCGAAAGCTTGACTTTTCCTCGTCAGTTGTGTAAGCGGTCCAGCAATCTTGGAAAAACCTTCGATAAATCTCCGATAATAACCAGCAAGTCCAACAAAACTTCGAACTTCTGTTACTGTTTTAGGTCTCTCCCACTGTAAAACAGTCTCCACTTTCGATGGGTCCACCGCTATACCTTCTTTAGAAATCACGTGACCAAGAAATTGAACTTCTTCCAACCAGAACTCACACTTAGACAACTTCGCATACAACTGCTTCTCCTTCAAAATCTGAAGAACAACACTCAGATGTTCAGCATGCTCTTCCTTCGATCTAGAATAGATCAGAATGTCATCGATAAAGACAACGACAAATCTGTCTAGATACGGACGAAATATCCTGTTCATATAATCCATAAATATAGCAGGAGCATTCGTCACCCCGAATGGCATTACCTGATACTCATAATGTCCATAACGAGTTCGAAAAGCAGTTTTCGGCACATCCTCCCCTTTCACACGAATTTGGTGATAACCCGATCGTAGATCTATCTTGGAAAATATCACAGCTCCTCTTAATTGATCCATCAAATCGTCGATTCTTGGAAGCGGATATTTATTCTTGATAGTCACCTTGTTCAGTTGCCGATAGTCCACACAAAGTCGTGACGTTCCATCCTTCTTCTTGACCAAAAGTACTGGTGCACCCCATGGGGAAACACTAGGTCGTACAAATTCTTTCTCCAACAGTTCTATCAATTGCTTTTTCAGCTCCTCCAACTCTACTGGCGACATACGATATGGTGCAATTGAGATAGGACCATTCCCGTACTAAATCAATTGAGAACTCGATCTCCCGCTCAAAGCGAAACTGTGTACATCCTCGGGAAAACGTCCTAAAATCGTTGACAACGGGAATAGTATTCACATCCTTCTCATTCTTAACTTCTAGAGAAGACAATACCGAGATATCCCTGCGCTCCATCTCTCAGTAAAGACTTGACCTTAACAAAGTTAAGAATCCAGACTCTTCTTCCTTAGGAAAAACTATAGTTTTCTTCGCACAATCTATGAGGATATGGTTAGAACATAACCAGTCCATCCCTAAGATTACATCTATCTCAATAAGAGGCAAACAAATCAAATCAACCAAAAACAAACGGTCCTTCACAACAATAGGACAATCCAAACAGACCTTAGAAGTAACTACAGGTTTAGCAGTTGGCGTAGATACATTCAACATAACATTCAGAGAAGACACAGGCAACTTCAGTCTTTCCACACAATCATAGGCAATAAATGAGTGTGTAGCACCCGAGTCATACAAGACAGTCAGAAGGTTACCTCCAATGTCTCCTTCTCCCTGAATAAGATCATCAGACTTAGAAATCTCAGATCCCACCATTGTATACACTCGTCCTCCAGATCTCGGTTGAGTACTTCCAGATTTTTGCTGATTAGCTTTAACATACCGAATGTACGGGTTTTCTCTCCTACTGGACAATCCTTTGCTATGTGCCCAGGTTGTTTACAATTGAAACAAACTGCACCTTTAACTGTACACTCGGGAGAAATATGACCTTTCTTCCCGCACTTAAAACATGTTGGCGTAAACGCCACCCTCTGTCCAGCTCCACTACCACTTGCACTTCCACTAACAGATGGTCGTTGAGATTGACTTCCTGTTGGCCTGGTATACGGCTTACGCTGAAACCGATTGGCATTACTACCTCCACCTCTCTGGAACCTTGTCGGTCCAAAATTCCGATTCCTTTGATCTCTAGATGGCTCCAACTCTTCAAGTCGAGCACAAGCATCCACCAAAGCATGAAACTGAGTCATCCTCAAAGATACCACTCCTCGTTTCAGTTCCACCCTTAAACCTGATTCAAACTTCCTGCATCTCCACACATCATCTTGTCGTGTCTGAGCATAATCTGAGAATTGAGACAAACTCTCAAATTTTGTGGCATACTCATTCACCGTCATATTCCCCTCGTCGCAAACCAAGAAATTCCATTTCCTTGGCATGCCTAGCACTTGCAGGGAAAATATTTATCCGAAAAGTATTAGAAAACACTTCCCAAGTGATCTCATCCCTTCAAATGCAACACTCGGCGGATTCCTCTCCACCAATGTTCTCGCATCTCCTCTCAAAGATGAAAACAAGATAAGTTACTTTCTTTTCATCGGTACATCTCATCCCCTCAAATATTCTCTCTAAATCTTGCATCCACCGACTCGCTTTTTCCTGGATCCACCTCGCCTCTAAATTGTGGCGGATTATGACGCCTAAATTCGGATAAATTTAGGGCATCAGTTGTAGCATCTTCTTTGTTGGGCGCTTCTCAAATTTTGTCTTTGAGTTATCACTTCACCATCCGTCGCATAGCCAAGGCGACAACCAACATCGGGTCCTCATCTCGATTTACGTTAGCACGTCCTCTGCCTCTACCAGCCATCTCCTTTCTTCAAACATAACAAAACAAAGTCAGATACATCCTTTAAGATATTTCCAAAAGGATATAAATCACAAAGATCACAGAGAATCACACAGCACAAACAAAAACAGACCCAACCACAACCCCAAAAGACTCTAACTTGGGCTCTGATACCAACTAATGTAACACCCCTTTGGAGGATGTCACACATAAAAGAAAATAAAATAAATAGAAATAAAATCTACCCAAGTTGTGAAACATTTGTTAAATATTATTACGGGTTGTAAAATAATTCCTGATAGACAGAAATATGTAATAAAAAGATAATGCGGAAAATATGAAATAAAAAAAAACATCATCACTAATAATATACATATGGTTAAATTATAAACTGTACATATAATTTACAACTAAGACTACAACTATTTAAACAAAAACAGTAAAGAAAGCAATAAAAGAGTTAATATATATACAGACATACGCTGACGCGCCCAAAAAAAAAAAAAACATCATGATTATCTACTCCTCTGATGGATCACTCTCGGTGTGAAAATGATCATCAGGAGATAAATATCCCTGATGTCTCGACATACGGCGATAACGGGATCGCGCAGTCGACACGATACTTATCTCACTAGGCTCAGGGTTTTCGGACCCCAATAACGCCTAATGGATAAGGGTAACTCTAAATGCGAGAAAAATCGTCGTCGTCGAAATCGGATCTCCATCAAACGATGACGTAGAATCACGGTCATACGTCCAAAGATAGGTAACGTAAGCACGATCTCCTCGCAAATGCCAAGCCGGATCACCTCCATGGAACACCAGCTCTACGAACCCCAAAAATGCAGGCGTCGCCATCCCCACACAATCAATCCGAGGGTATGGATGATCGGATGGTTCTTGCTCGTAAAGCGATCGTCGGTCTGGCCGATCTCCCTCTTCCTCGGGGTACACGATCTCAAGAGGTCAGTTCCTCTTCTTCCTCTTCAAACTCTTTACCGCATAAAATAAATAGACAATAGACACATACAATAAAGAGGTAAGACAACATAAAATCATCGCAACATGGCAAATAAGAAGACGACAATTAACAATTACACAGTTTATACAATATGAAGAAGCTATAACAAGAATACATATTAAATATCCTAGGGTTTCGAACATCATAGACAGATCACAAATAGAGAAAATCACACGTATAAATCAACCTCACGATAAGATAAGATAAGAAATAGACAATTAACATAAAAATTATCGATAAATATAAATAGAGAAAATGTAAGAACATCCAAGATATTACCGGATACGAGATAAATAGAGAAAAATGGAATAATATCCAAGATATACTCAAATACACCAAAACACAACCCTACTCCATGGAGCTAAACCCAAACAGATATCGAGAGAATGACTTGCAAAATCTATTAGTACCACGGCTGCCCAACCAACTATTACGCGATCACACGTTGCGTCAATAGCCTACGACACTGGAATCCACCATCCAGGGCGTAGTATAGTTCACACCTCCGTTGTGGCACTATAGGCAATGTACTACTAGACTTTACAAACCTCGATTAAATATAGTGAATGTCGAGTACATTAGTGTGCTATCGGTTTACCACGGCCAATGAGCTACCAACTCATCCACATGTGGGATCCCGTACACTAAAGTCTCCAAGTTTATTAGAACAATAAACTACACTACACTTATCGCATCGACAACACGATGTGATTCGTCTCATCAACCCAAAACACCAAAAATCGGTATAAAGACAAAACATAATTCCAAATATATGAAATTACGAGAATGCCCTTAAGATAGAAATATATGCCCTCAATGGCAGAAAGCCTGTACGGGTTCACTTTTTCCCGACAGCAAAATAACCTCAAAAATCTGTACGGGTTCACGTTTTCCCGACAGCGAAAAATAAATACGGTAACGTTCAATCGCGTAGAAATTTTATCGTGTTTTTGAAATTTCGTCGTTTTTACAAACGTTTAAAAATCGGGTAAAGATATTTTTCTGTTTTAAAATCGCGTAACATTTTTAATATGTTTTCTCAATCGCGTAGGATTTTTAAATCATTTTCTTATTCGAATGCCTTTAAAATTACCATTTAAACAGATAGAAATAATATTTAGTACATTTAAACTACGTAGAATAATTTTTCATACCGTATCTTCGTCATTAGGATATTTTGACTATCCTATAGGTTCAATTTTTACTAAAAATTGACAAAGATTTTGTTTATAAATTTATAATAATGATTTTCTAAATTTTCCATAAAATTTCTATTTACCTAATTTTTAACCATTTCATTAAATTCTTTTTGAAATCTCTAACATGCTTCAAAACCGAAAGTGAGCTATATGTTAGAAAAATTTCTTAACATTACTTGTATTTCCTTCCTAATGATAAAATTATGAATTTTAACCCTTTAGACTTACTTCTAATCAATTGGTTCCTTCATAAATCATTATAGAAAATTTCTTCTTAACTTGTATTGTTTCTTTTAATTGAAAAAGGTTTAGAAACAAGTTTTTAAAATCATGAATTCCTATAGTGGCATGTTGGCCGAATTTTATAAAACTTTTGCATTTGATTTCCAAAATGTCTTTCACCTTTTAAATCATATCAAATGTATTCTATAGTCTAAGTTCATTAAATCATTTTAGAAAATAGTTATCTATAGTCAATTTAATCCTTTAGGCATGTTGGCCCCAAAATACTAAGTTTGTACCATTTGATTTCTAAATGCATTTTTCTTTGATCAAATCAATTAGAAACTTTCTTGATTCTCCTAGGTTAATTAAGCTACACTTTAGGAAAAATCAAGAGAACATTTTGGTCCTCACACTTTGGCATTGCCGTGAGCTATTGGATTGTGTTCTTTGGAACACTCATGCAAACTTACACATGTTATTCACATCCTATGACTTATCATACAATTTCTAACACATGCATTATATTTCTAACATATGCAAAATATTTCTAACACATGCAAAATATTTTCTAACACATACAACCTAAATTAAAGCTTGTAGACATGCATTCAAAAGCTAATAAGCATGCAAAATTATTACAATCATCAAACAAGAAAGCTAATAACAATTACCACATAAACTACTAGCAACCACAAAAATTAACAAATACACACATAAACAACACATGACCACCGAATCCTTATGGATTCTACAACATCACAAATAACTCCATCTTCTTACCACCATCAAGGGATGATAAGAATTGTCTTCCTCTTACCTTAAATGAAGACAAAAACTTGCTTTCTCACCTCCTTAGGTCACGGTTTTCACTCCACCAAACACCTAAAAATTTCAAACAAAACCTACATGTTACTAACCATGAAAAAGAAGCTAAACCATGGAAAAATCATGGCTTAGAACTTTGAAAAAGAAGAAAGAAAAGAAAAGTATGAAATTTCACCTTCTAGGTAAAACTTCCAAGGTTGGTTTCCAAGCCTTAGATGGAAGAATTTGAAGAAACTCCCAACTACAAAGGTTCTTAGAATGGTGTTTAGATTAAGGAAACTTGGTTAGAAAAATTTTTGGATGGTTGGATGGTGTAGTTTGTGTCTTGGCCGAATATGGTGGAGAAAATGGGCAAGAATGGTGGCTAGGGTTCTTGATGAGAGAGAAGAGAGAAAGTGATGAAGACAAAGTGATATTTTGGTCACCAAAGGCCTCTTGGCCGTGGACTTCAAGTGGGGTGCAAGGTGGGCACCTTGCTTGGCTTCATCCAAGCCATTGGATGAATCAAAGGCTAAGATTAAGCCTTGGTGAGCAAGCCTTCTTCTCATTGGTTAGCTTATGGTGACTCACATGCTGAGTCACACAGTGTATTTAATTTTCTGCTGAGTCAGCTAGCTGAGTCAGCCTGTTCTGGAAAGTTCTACAGCTTACGGTGATTAATTAAGCTACCGATCTAACCGTTCTGCTAATTGTGGGTCCCGCAAAATATTTCCGGGTCCACTGTCACTAAAACATACTGACTAATAAAATAATATTATAATAATATAAAATTATTTTATTTGACAGTTAAATCCTAAAAATTAAAAGATTATTTTTAGACTCATTCAGAATCGGGTTAAGTAAGATCCCCCAATTCTAAATAATCAAATAAGATTTTCCCGCCCGAATATATTATTTTCCCGCCTCGAGCAAATCACATAAAAAGTTCATATAAAATCACAGCGGTATTTTCTCGGCATTAAATCAAGAAGAAAACAATTAAAAATGCAGACAAAAACAGAGAAAACAAGACGTTCGGGACGTAACGGTCATTTTCCGTTTTTTTCCACAACGTAGGTAATTATCCAAAACGTTCAAATAAAATATCCAAGAAGTATTATTTAGTCAGTATATCTTTCGAAAAAATTAATACAGTAGCTCGAAAAATTTTTATTTTACCGTCTCGAAACAAATTACGTAAAACGATCAAATAAAATTTGAACCTGTATTATCGTAATTGTTTTCATACAGAAATCGAGAACAGAAAAATAGGGACCTAGCGGTCATTCATACAAAAGCATGAAAAACAGAAAACAGTACATTCAGAATATTTTCTAAAAATTGGGGCGTTACAATTACTTCTTTGCTCCCTTTTATTTTTCTTTTTGATCGATTCTTCTTTCTTTTTTCTTTCTTTTCTGTTTTTTTTTGTTTTTGCAAAAGGAACCTGCACATGTGGACTTTATGACCATTGACTTCTATCAAAGCAAGGATTGTCAAGAATTGGAGTCCCATGGGGTCTTAATACAAGGAAGACGCTTTGAGTAAATGAAAGAAAGTAAACGACATAAAAAACCATGAAAATGAAAGGAAGCAAGATATGCTAAAATCCATGCAAAATCATTACATTAATACTTCAAGAAAGTTGACATAAGTTTAGCATCACAAAAGTCTAAGATGACAATCACATCAATTAACGCCTCAGAATTGTTCAGAGGTTTCAGGTTGCTAGAGGGCAATTGGTGTAGAAAAGACGTGTTGGGATATATGGGCACAACGAGTTGACTTGGTATGAGACTTGGTGAGCTGAATGAATGGGTGAAGGCGCTTGATAAGAAGGGTAACAATTTAGGTTATATGGAGGGGCTCGATATGCAAGGTAAAATGGTGGATGAAGGGTTTGTGAAGGTTGTTGGCTTTGCAAGTAGCTCAGTTCCGACTCCTTTTTCTTTGAGGAAAGCTCCCTCCTGAAACCAATTTCATTATTATTAGTTAGCAATTTTTCAGCTTTTACCAGGGTTTTAGTCCTCTTTCTAGTAGCTATTAATTCAGTAAAGTCTTGATAAGCAACACCCGCCATTGTCTCAATATAGGGAGCTCACAAAGTCCCCAAATAATATGAGCACATTTCTGTCAACGTCAACAATGGCTGAACTTATGCTGCGAGGGCTCTCCATCTCTGGGCATACTGCTTGAAGGTTTCCTCATTTTTCTTTTGCAGCATTCCCAACTGTTCTCGAGTTAGGGTTGTATCCAGGTTGAATCGATATTGTCTCATAAACAAGTTTGCCCAGTCATCCCAAGAAGAGATTTTGGAAAGGTCCTATTAGATACACCATTCAAAAGTAGGTCCGATCAAGCTTTCGTGAAAGAAGCTGACAAGGTACTTCTAGTCCTTTGACTAAACTAACATTTTGGTAATGTATATTTTCATATGAAAAAGGGATTGGTGCTCCCATTATATTTGTCGAATCCTGGAACCTTAAAGCCCTCGGGGATGACAATGTTAGCAGTAGGGCACAACTCTTCTATCTTAAGGGGATCGTAGGTGCTAGAACCCTTGATTGCTTTGACTTATTTTTCCATCCTTTTCATCCACTCTTCCTTCATCTTATCACTTTGAATTACTGTATAATCAATCCTGGCAGGGAATCCTATTGACATTAGGATGGACGCGTGTGGTTGTTCCCATGTGAATTCACCATGAACCTCATTTCGAGTATCCTTCGATGAGCGATATCCTTTTCCAACAAGAATCACTAGTGGTGCAATATCCGAGGTTTTTCTCGCAAAAGGCATCTCAATGGCGACCCCAGGGTTTGTCCTTATGGAAGTGATAGTTGGCGGGCACGAATGTGCCTCAGCCACTCTTATACCCCTGGCTGCCCCAATCAAGGTGAGGGTCTCCCTCATGGCTGACATTATTTCCTTTAATCTTCCCTGAGACTTTGTTATGTCATTCATCCTCTCTTTCACCTTATCGAATTCCCTGCTCAAGTTTCTCCTTGTCTCAAGATTACTAACAGTCATTCTAGTCTGAGATCTAGTATTGTGAACACGTGTTTGATTAGTCTCTTCTTTCCTAGGCTGCACAATGATTCTAGAATAAGCTTGATTTGTTAAAACACAATAACATTAAACAAAGAATGAGATGAAATGAATGAAATGCATGAGATACATAAGATGAAATGAATGAACTTTGGAAACATTTTTTTCTCCTTTTTCTTTTTTTTTTTAAAAAATGCTATGTCATAAAAATGCAATATGATGTATTTTTTTTAGAAAGCTAGGAATGAAAATGCAAGATGATGTGTGTGTGTGTGTGTGTGTGTGTATATATATATAGTTTTAACAAAAAAAATGCAATGCATCCCATGAAAATGCATAATGTATTTTTTTTTATGCTGATTTTTTTTTTATAAAAGGAATGCATGAATAAATGACATGAGAAATGGATAGATGAAGAAGAAGTACGCTCCCTTCGTGTCTTGATGGGATTGCCTTAAATTTGAGATTTCTATCCTAAAGATCTATGGGTCTTTCTGATTTGTGAGAACTTTCATTGGGTGATTCTACTATTCTAAAGACCTCTAGAGCTAAGTCTTATTTCAGAATGTTGATCACAACCAGTGGGTAAACCACTAGGTGCGGGACATTCATGAAAAAAAATACTCTAAATGAGGTTTTCACGATAACCAAACATGATGTACATCCAAAATGGCTACCACTACGCGACCTCTACCTAACTTAAGCTTCACTCAGACCCGGGTACAGAGTCCCACTCGAACATGTGTGATAAACATATAGGTGCAGTGTGTGTAGGGAGCATACAAACCGTCATAATTCTAAAGACTACTTACATCTTGCAAAACAAAACAAACACAAAACATATTCCAAAAAATCATTTATCCTAAGGTTCGCATGATACAATAAAATCACAGTTAAAAAAAACAATAAATAATTTAAACAAAATAGAAAAACAAAAAGGATAAAACAAACATATAAATGTCACAAAATCTGCACAACTAACTTGTTACCCAAGTGGCTTCAGTACTCAAGAGGGGGTGAATTGAGTAATAAAATTTTTTTCACAAACTCTTATAAAATAAATTTCTTCGAAGCTATATATTAAACAAATGTGAGAATAAGGAAGATAATAAAAAGCTTTAAACACAACAAATAAATAGGTAAGCAATATTAAATAAATTGCTGAAAATAAAGAGATAAAGGAGAGAAGAGCAAACACGATATTTATCCTGGTTCGACCACCAACCACTTGTGGCCTACGTTCAGTCCTCGAAACACATTTTGAGATTTTTCACTATTCAATACAAGCTTAAAATAGGTGCTTGCAACTTTTACAAAACATGGATACCTCACCCTATTCACTAGAGGGATACCTCACCCCCTTTGAAGGATACCTCACCTTCTTTATAATAAGGGATACCTCACCCTTTTCACCAGAGGGATACCTCACCCCCTTTGAAGGATACCTCACCTTCTTTATAACAAGGGATAACTCACCCTTTTTATAGAAGCAGAAAATAGATGAAGAGAAACTCTCACAAAGAGTAAATATTACAATTTGAAGCACTAGGAAGCTCTCTTAGGATATCTCAAAGTTTTGGAGAAAAGAGCATAGAAAATATGAGAAAATAAGTAAATCATGTTTTAGCACAAGCAAAAATAATTCAGATGGTTAGGCAACCATCAGAAGAGACCTAAGGTCTCTATTTATAGAGCAATGAAGAAAAGAGTCGTTGGGTGCCATTAAAGCCATATTAAATGTAGAGACATTGGTTGTTTTTTTCAAAAACTAAAACAGTGCCTCGTGGTTTATTCGAATACCATTAGGGTTATTCAAATACCATTAATTTAAAAGGCTTGTAGAAAGCAATTCTGAAGGAGGTTATTCGAATACCTTTTATGTTATTCGAAGACCTCTATTAAAAGAAGTTTTCTGTGAAGTATATCTATTCGAATAACTATTAAGTTATTTGAATACCTTATTTAGAAAAATTGATTCAGAAAACTTCATATTCGAATACCTGATGTGCTATTCCAATAGCACTTTTGAAAATAGTAAATGTTTTGAAGATTAAAACACGTTTATTCGAATACCATGGGGTCTATTCGAATACCCCTGTTAAAAACTATTTGAAAGACCTTTAAAAAACTGTCCAGGTGATTTTTGAATTTCTAAAATCTTTTGATCTTTCAAAAACCATATTAAAACTTTAGTTTAATTTAGAAGAAACAAGTTTTTAGATCTTTTAAAACAAACAATGAGATATCCAATAAAAGCTTTGTACAAAGAGACCCTAAGTCTTAAAACTAATTTTTGAAGATCTTGGACTTGGTCTTCTCATCATCTTCATATTTGTTATCATCAAAACTATTGTCCATATCAGCTAGCCAATTACATTCTCCCCCTTTTTGATGATGACAAACTAACATTTGAGAAAAGCATTAGTTCAGATAAATTAGTATTCACAAAGTTAATTTGAGAAACTTACTCCCCCTCTTTTTCGTAAGAGGTGATTTATATCAGAGATATACGTAGCAGCTCCCCTTTACTTTTGGAATCCAATATCCATTTTAGTCTTACCTGACTTTTACTTTTTCTCCCCCTGACTTTTCTCAAACAAAGAACTTAAACTTTTTCTCCCCCTTTCGTCATGATAAAAAAGATGGGGTAAAATAAAGCATAGAGTTAAAGCAATATGATATTTATTCAAGTTTAATATTCAGCAATGCATCTAATATCCTTGCTATTTTAGCAAATCAACCACTCAATATTCAACAAGGCAAACACAATGAGGCTCAAAACATATTTTCATTCATTTATAAAAAAACAACCAATTATATTTATCAATTTCTTAGATTTTTTCCATAGATCAATAGAATTATTTCACCTTGATGAAAAATGCCATAGGGATGAAAGCATATACATAACTAATATCATCCACTCAATATGCAATGACAAAATTAGCAAGTTTAAAATAATCTAATTAGGCACATTGTCAATGCTAAGCATATCTCTTATATGAAGAAAACATCTAATAATTTAAAATCAATTTATAAGTATCATATAATCCATAGCATATAGAATATCACAATAGTTTAGGGATAGAGATACTTTACTGTCCTTAAGTTTGAATAAATTTATTCCATTTAAATGCTTGCTTGAGATAGTTATTACCTTACAACACAATTCAAAGGCTTTCTTTGGTATCCATCAATTTTGGATCCATAGAGGTTAGTCATTAGGCCAAACTCATAAGAAAATAAGTATTCAAAACATTAAGACAAAAAAAAATATTTCATTTCATTAATTAATTTAGCCAAGTATATATATTCATCAAAATAATAGCCAATTACATTTGGTTAAGCATTTGCATTTACAAAGAATTCAACATATACAACAAATTTTTTAGAAAAGAAGAGGCAAGAGCAAGCTAAAGCAGAAGCAAGAAATATGCATTTAGGCAAATTATATTCACATTTATATATGTATCAAAAAGGACAAAAACAGAACAGAGATCAAATCGTAAATTTGGCTTTCAGCCATGGGTTATTTGAATACCTCTGTCTGTATTCGAATAACTACCATAGGATTATTTACTCCAGAGAGAGAGTGTATTCAAATA
Source organism: Ormosia emarginata (assembly GCA_029884605.1). NCBI lineage: Eukaryota > Viridiplantae > Streptophyta > Magnoliopsida > Fabales > Fabaceae > Ormosia > Ormosia emarginata. Next base: position 1,737,005 of record JAQQTP010000056.1, on the reverse strand, counting down.
GATGAACATGTATTTGAATACCTTAGATGCATACGAGAAAGACGTAAATAAACAGATATGAGGTTATTCGAATGACTACTGAGTTATTTGAATATATCAGCTTTTAAAAACATGAGAATACAAGACTAATATATGGTTTTCGAATAGCCACAAGTCTATTCGAATGGCTATTCGAATAGACCTATCAGAAAAATAAAAGAATTCACGTTCAGATGCAATGGTCTTCGAACTTTAACTGGAAAACATATTTATCATGTACAGAAATGCATTCTGAGAGAAGAAAAGTTACCCGATGATGGAAATACTTATCCAAAAAAAATTGCAAGTCCAAGCTTCAAAGAGACAAGGAAGAGAGCTTGGAATTATTTCTGGTCTTGTGCTTTTAGCGGCCACTTTCAAAATGCCATAGTCAGCTCTTGGCCTTCAAGCACACCTACAACATATTTTAATTTTTGATTTTTGGTACCCAAATCTTCTTGGGTCCTTGTGTGTTAGTTTTGAGTAAAGTACCCTTAGGAACCCATACAATTTTAGTTCCAATTTTTGAGTTAATGTTTTTCCTTGCATTGCATGTTGATGCACTATGTCCTTTCTTTCCACAGTAGAAACATTTAATAAAAAGACTACTTGAAGTATTAGAATTAACAAAGAAATTTTTATAAAATTTTTGCTATTTTTCTGGGTTATAACTTATTCCAGCTTTTTGAAAAACAACTCTTTGTTTCCCTAATAAAAAATTTAAGTTATCTCTTCCAAGGGTAAATTTAGAAAGAGTATTCTTTAAATCTTCATTTTCTTTTTCAAGCAAATGACATGAAGAACAAGATGAAGATGTAGAAGCATGTGAAGAACGAGTTATGCATGTATCAATTAATCCTAATGTCTCATTTTCAATTTTTAATTCTTCAATTTCTTTGTTTAAAATGAGAATTTGGTTTTCTAAAGAAGAAATTGTTTTCTTAGATGAGGAAATTATTTTAGTGAGCCTTAGTGATTCATCATGTAGTTCTTTAAAGGTATCTTGTAGTTCATTATAAGAAGACAATAAATCAGAACTTACCTTATTGTCTCTTTCTTCTTCTTCTTCTTTTCCTTTGGCTATAAGACATAGATGGGCTTCCTCGCTATCTGAGCTATCAGTGGAGTCCATGTCATTTTCATCCCATGCTATGTAGGCTTTTCTTTCCTTAGAGGATTTCTTTTCAAATTTCTTTGGAAGAAAAGGCAATCTTCTTTAAGTTCCTTTCTTTTTGAGAAACCTTCCGAATTTCTTCACTAGTAGACTGAGGTTCTCTTCATTTAACTCAATATTGTCTGCGTCATCTCCATTGTCTTCATCTTCATTATTGATAGTGGAGGTGGCTTTAAGTGTGATCCCCTTCTTCTTCTTATCATGTTCTTCACTTTGGTCTAGCCTGTTGAGTTATAATTTGTGTTCTTGAAGTTTGCCAAATAAGGTAGCTAACGTCATTGTTGGTAAGTCTCTTGATTCTGATATAATTGTTACCTTAGGCTGCCAAATCTTGCTCAAACATTAACACTTTGTTAATCAAATCTTTGTTAGAAAAATTCTTTCCTAATGATGCAAGATGATTTACAATGTGGGTGAACCTCTTTTGCATTTCTTGAATGCTTTCTCCTTGGTTCATTGTAAATAATTCATATTCACGAGTAAGAGAATTAATTCTCGACCTCTTAACTTCACTAGTACCCTCATGGGTAACTTGTAAAGTGTCCCACATTTCTTTAGTAGTTTTGCAATTTGAAATTCTAAAAAATTCATCATACCCCAATGCAGTAGTAATGATGTTTTTGGCTATCAAGTTATGTTGAACTTTTCTTTTATCCTTATTAGTCCATTCACTTCTTTATTTTTCAATCTTTATACCATTGACCTCTCGCGTAGGTATAAATGTGCCATTTTCGACAGCGTCCCAACATCTAGATCAATAGTTTCGATGAAAATTTTCATTCTTTCCTTCCAATATGCATAACCATCCCCATTGAAAAAGGGTGGTCGGTTTATGGAAGTTCCTTCTGAAAAACCATTTGATGAAGCCATGTACTCTTGAAGTGGCTAAGCTCTTTATACAAGAGTCTAGCTCTGATACCACTTGTTACCTAAGTGGCTTCAGTACTCAAGAAGGGGGTGAATTGAGTAATAATTTTTTTTTCACAAACTCTTATAAAAGCAAATTTCTTCGAAGCTATATATTAAACAAATGCGAGAATAAGGAAGATAATAGAAAGCTTTAAACATAGCAAATAAATAGGTAAGCAATATTAAATAAATTACTGAAAATAAAGAGATAAAGGAAAGAAGAGCAGGTACGATATTTATCCTGGTTCGACCACCAACCACTTGTGGCCTATGTCCAGTCCTCGAAACACAGTTCAAGATTTTTTACTATTCAATACAAGCTTAAAACAGGTGCTTGCAACCTTTACAAAACAGGGATACCTCACCCTATTCACTAGAGGGATACCTCACCCTTTTCACCAGAGGAATACCACATCCCCTTTGAAGGATACCTCACCTTCTTTACAACAAGGGATACCTCACCTTTTTTACAGAAGTAGAAAATAGATGAAGAGAAACTCTCACAAAGAGTAAATATTACAATTTGAAGCACTAGGAAGCTCTCTTAGGATATCTCAAAGTTTTGGTGAAAATAGCACAGAAAATATGAGAAAATAAGTAAATCATGTTTTAGCACAAGCAAAAATAATTCAGATGGTTGGGCAACCTTCAGAAGAGACCCAAGGTCTCTATTTATAGAGCAATGAAGAAAAGAGCCATTAGGTGCCATTAAAGCCATATTAAATGCAGAGATGTTGGCTGTTTTTTTCAAAAACTAAAACAGAGCCTCGTGGTTTATTCGAACACCATTGATTTAAAAGGCTTGTGAAAAGCAGTTCTGAATGAGGTTATTCGAATACCTTTTATGTTATTCGAATGCCTCTATTAAAAGAAGTTTTCTGTGAAATATATCTATTTGAATAACTATTAAGTTATTCGAATACCTTATTTAGAAAAACTGATTTGGAAAACTTCATATTCAAATACCTGATGTGCTATTCCAATAGCACTTTTGAAAATAGAAAATGTTTTGAAGATTAAAACACGTTTATTCGAATACCATGGGGTCTATTCGAATACCCCTGTTAAAAACCATTTGAAAGACCTTTAAAAAACTGTCCAGGTGATTTTTGAATTTCTAAAATCTTTTGATCTTTCAAAAACCATATTAAAACTTTAGTTTAATTTAGAAGAAACAAGTTTTTAGATCTTTTAAAACAAACAATGAGATATCCAATAAAAGCTTTGTACAAAGAGACCCTAAGTCCTAAAGCTAATTTTTGAAGATCTTGGACTTGGTCTTCTCATTATCTTCATGTTTGTTATCATCAAAACTATTATCCATATCGGCTAGCCATCCTAATAAATTATAAAACCTCTAAAAAAAACTAAACCAACTACCCATCCTAACTAAAAAGCTACTAAAAAGCCCCAAAAGAAGAAAATTAAACCAACAAAGACATTTAGCCCATCAAAACCTTTTATTATTTTTTAGCAGATTTTTCTTTTAAATTAACAGGTCATTTTTAAAAAAGGAAAGAGACTTTCAGCCTCTGAAACATTAAAACGAAACAAAGGGAAAGGTTTTGAATTTCAAGATTTCAGCCAGAGGGAAGGAGCTGACGTGTAGCTCCGGTGACGGCGTGTTGGGAGGTCTCCAATGGCAACAGACAAAGATGGCGGTGGTCTGAGATGGCTCATGTGGAGAGTCATAACCAGATCTGGGTTCTGGTCTGGTTTGTGGTGGATCTGCTGGCCGCAGATCTAGTTTCGTGGCAGTGCGCGTGGCGCAAGATCCGAATTCGTGCAGAGAGGAGTGGCTGCTGGTTTGACTGGTAGAGAATGAAGATGGTGACCATAACTACAAAGATACCATGGTTGTTCCGCAGGGGCTTGGGCTCGGTTCACGGTTATAGTGGTTCGAGTTTGGTGACTTTGGGTTCAAGATGGATATGTGCAGAGTTTTGTTGGGTTAAAATTTCTGGGTTGGGCGAAAGTGGCTCTGTTTGGGTATCAGAACTGTTGTGGTGGAGATTGTGTTTGGCAAAGAGTTGTATCACTGTTGGCTGGTTGGGGTTTAATGGTGGTGGAGGATGGGATGGCGTTTCACAAAAGTTGATGATGGTACCGACAAGTTCAGTGTGGTGAAGGCTTGATGTGTGGTGGTTTGGGTGAAGGTGGTGATGAGGTTAGTGAAGAAGATGCGCATGTGTGTTAAGGCTACGTTGGTGAAGGTGGGAGGGTGATGGTTAATGAAAGTTGGGGGCTGTTATGAGAGTTTCACGGTGTTTTGTATGGTGGGATGGTGAGGCTATAATGGTGGATGTGGTGGTTGGATTGTGGGTGAAAGGTTAAAAAGGGGTCGTAGTGGGTGGTTAGGAAGGTGAGATGAAGATGGTGAAAGTGTTGTCGAATGGTTCTCCGAAACAAAAATCTTCCCCCTTCTCTGTTCTCTGCTTTTCAAACATGAAACCCCCCCTGTCTTGTGTTCTATCCATTTTTATAGATAAAGAAAGATAAAGTTGAAACAGTAGGTGTGAACATAGAGGAGAAAATGTGCAGCATAGGGTGGCTTACTACAGGTGTAGCTTAGTTTACTTTTTCATGACTTTTCATTGGGTTTGTGACTTTCTCCAAGCTCCCATGTCTGCAAACTTCCCATTTTTGTGTCTCTTCTCTTTGCATTGAGCTTTGAGTTGCAAAGGTTTGGCAGGCCTGGCAGTGGGATGAAATGAAAATAGGTGATGGATAGTTGGTTGTCTTTCAACTAAAGGTAGAAACTTAGTTTTGTTGAAGTGTGGTGAATGAAACCATGGACCTAACAAGCAAAGAAATCTAGAACGTAACTGCAAAGTCCCTTCTCCTTTTTCCCTTTTTTTTCCTAAAAAAATCATTTTTTTTATTTTTTTTTAGTTTGGACAAAAGTGGGTGTTCACATTTATCCAGACTTAAACTTCACATACTTCTAGTTCTCTTCTGGACTGTGCCAGAAGTAAAAAGAGAACTTTGGTAGTTTCTCAAATCTTGCCACATTCTGCCCCACAGTCTTATTTCCTTGTTCTATCTTCAAAAATTCTGACCCTTTCTCTGTTTGCAGGTTCCTTGGAAATACTTATCCAATAAAGCCGTCTTAAATATCTCCAAAATTATCTTTTGCCTTCATTATCCTTCTAGCATCATTTCTCTGGTACTCAATTTCCCCCCTTCAACACGAAGGAAGCAAGGACACCTTCTGGTCATCCATGTATCTCATCATCGCAAGGATCTTCTCAAACTCTCTCAACCATTCCTCAGCCTTAGCTGAACTTTGATTTCTCACGACCACTGCTTTATTCCTAAGTTTGCGGATGTGGGTTGCTATCCATCCTTTCTAAAACTCTTATTTGTGACAATCGTTGATTCTCTCCTAGCTATAGTCATCGCTCTTCACTTTCTCATAACAGCTGTCACTTCTCCGAATATCTTATTATATCTGTCGTGCTACCACAGGTAGCTACTCCATCTCTAGACATATGCTCGGATGATGTCATGGTTTCCATACACACAGAACATTCCATATTGAGTTGATCAAGCTCAATATTCATGTAACTATGTAACAATAACCATAATATAGATAGACAAGGTTGTCGTGCAATCCTATCTATACTCCTTTCAGTATCAAGATAAGAAAATGCACAACATTAGCTTAGCTAGTCCATGCCCCGACTCAATAGAATGAACTGCTTTGATACCATAATGTAACATCCCAAATACTAATACTAATGACGTATTTGGTTTACGCATCAATAATTAGAATTTGGTACATTACTTATGAATATTGTCAATTTTACAAATACATAATTTGAGTAAATATTAAAACATGTGCCTTTCGTGGATTTGATAGAGAAAAGAGGAGGCTAGGGTTCTTCATGTTGTAGTCTTCGGTTTGCATGGATATTGCAATGTCCATGGCCAAGCCAGTCATTCCTTGGAGTTTTCTTGACCCTGGTTCTTCTCCAGTTTCTTCAAAACCTTCTTCTTCCCTACCTCCACGTACGAAAACTTTTGCACAAGCACTGAATAATGCTTGTGACATCCCCTTAAGTCAATTACCGGTTCCATGTTTGAAGGGTGGTGATCTTGCAGTACAAATTCCTGAAGACGAATATCATGCAGGTTTGGATTCTTGCAAAACAAATCTTTATAGGAGATTAATGCTATCCAAAGGTGATACTTCTCTGAAATATGGTGAACTGCATGCCAAGTTATCCAGATTATGGAATCCAATTGGTCATTGGAGAATGGTGCCAATTGGAAAAGGTTTTTTTGAATTTTCTTTCTCTTCAGTTGAGGATTTGCGCAAGATTTGGTCCTCTGGTTTATGGAATCTACAGCCCGGAATCCTACGTTTATTCTCATGGTCTCCTGATTTTAATCCTTCAATGGTAAACATATAAACACGCAGTGTTGGATAAGGATCCAAGGTCTCCACAAGAATATTGGAGACCAAAAATATTGTTTGCTATTACCAGAGCTATTGGTGTTCCTTTGTCTTTAGATGATGCTACAATCAACAGAACTGTTGGTCATTATGCCCATGTCTTGGTGGACATTGACCTTGCTTGTGAACTGCGAGATCAAGTTCTGGTAGAGAGGCAGGGTTTTGCTTTCTTTGTTGGAATTCAATATGAAAAGCTTCCGTATTTCTGCACTTCTTGCAAAATTATTTGTCACTCGTTAGATATATGTACTAAAAATAGCAGGAAGGTGCATGGCCAGTCCAAAGATCATCAAATTCCAAAAGGGAATAAGATTACTGGGGGTTCTAAAAATTCAACTTTGAAATTTATCCCTAAAGATAAGGGACTGGACATTCCTAATACTTTTGAGGTTTTGAATAAGGTCTCTGTTGGCCTTATTGGAGAGGGTGCTGAGGTTACTAATCTTGATAATCATGAAAATGTGTTAATTCAAGAAGAGGAAGCAATGGACAATGTTGTTGAGGAGGAGGTGCAGCTTGAATCTATTAAGAATTCCTCTCAGCAAAATTTTAATGTTGATCCTCATGATCCCAATCCTCTGTTGGGATTTGTTCCTGATTTTAATCCTTCACCTGTTATAGAAGTTGATGTCAATACTAATCTGGATGCTGCTTTGCATGATGATCTTTTTATAAATGGTACTAACCATAATGTTTCTCCTCAGAATGATGTTGATCATGTCTCGACCTCTCTTCCTGTTAATGATAACATTACTGAAGTCTCTGATAAGGTGGAAGAACTGATTCAGCCAAATAATTTTGAGACTCCTTTGGTTCGCTCTAATCCGAATGTTAACAAGGATTTGCATACTGTGAGTAAATTTTGAAGTGATCTCAATAATGATGAAGCGGATGACTCTATAGAAAATCAGGACTCTTCATGTGATTCTGGGAATATTTCTGAAGGAAATCCAAGTATATATCTTGTTGAGGTTGAAAATTTGGTGGATAATCAAGGTTTTTCTAAAGTCTTGTCTAAGTCACAGAGAAAGAAACTTAGGAAGAAAAATAATTAAATATAAAAGTCCTGTGGTTATGTAACCCGATCCAGGGGAGGTATCACATATTGTGATCAATGTTGAAAATTCTTTATTGGAATCTTAGGGGGCTTGGTAACCCTAACACAAAGTCTTTTCTTAAAAAACTTTGTAGCATGCACAAACCTGATTTTCTCTTTGTGTCTGAGCCATGGATTTCTTCTGATCAGGTTCCTTATGGTTTCTATAATAGTCTGAATATGAAGATTTTTGATGAAAACAATAGGGACGGTCTTCCTTCTAATTTGTGGTGCCTTTGTACAAATTTTTTTTCTCCTGCCATTATTGCCTGTTCAAAGCAACATGTATCTTTTTCGATTGTTGTTGATAATTGTAACACCCTTGTGGGGATGTCACATATATAAAGAAAATAAAAGAAAGATAAATAAAATCTACCCAAGTTGTAAAACATTTGTTACGTACTAATATGGGTTGTAAAAATATTTCCCGTTAAACAGAATATTATTAAATAAAATAATGCGAAAACATAAAATAAACAGAACAACATCACTCATAATATACATATGGTCCAAATTATAAGTTATACAAATAATTTACAACTACAACTACAAATATTTAAACATAAGCAGTAAACAGAAACAGTAAGTAGTCAATATATACATACGCAGACGCGCCCAAAAATACACATCATAAACATTTAATCCTCTGATGGATCACTCTCGGAAACTCATCAGAAGATAAATATCCAGGATGCCTCGACACTCGGCGGAAACGAGACCGCGCGCGTCGATACGATAGTCATCTCACTAGGCTCAGTGGACACACCACCCCAATGACGCCTAAGAGATAAAGGCAACTCTAAGTGCAAAACACAAGTAGTCGTCATCACCGGCTCTCCATCAAACATATGACGTAGGACACAACACCGTCCCACGTACAACACCGAGTCTCTATCTCCCCGCGATGCCAAGCTAACGATCCACCGTGAAACTCGAGTGTCACAAAACCCAAAAATCCTGGCACCGCATACCCAAGCAAATCACCCAATGGATATGGATGATCAGATGGTTCTTGGTCGTCGTACTGATCTTCAGTTTGCTGCTCCTCTTCCTCCTCAGGATACAAAATCTCAAGAGGCTGTTCCTCTTCCTCAAACTCTTTACCACGTAAATAAATATACAAAAAACACATACGATAAAGAGGTAAGACAATCTAAAATAGTCACAAACATGGCAAATAAGAAAACGACAAACAACAGATATACAGTTCATGCAATATGAAAAGCTATAACAGTAATTAGTAACAGAATAGTATCACAACAACACATAATATCACGTATAAAATAATATCACGTATAAAATAATACCACGATATAAAATAATATCACGATAAAATAATATCACAATAAAATAATACCACAAATAAAATAAAATAAGAAATAGACAAATTATCATAATAATAACCAAATAAAATAAACAGATAAATAAATATCCAAGATATAACCATATACAATATGACACGATCCTACTCCATGGAGCTAAACACTTACAGATATCAGAGAGAGAATGACTCGCAAAATCTATTAGTACCACGGCTGCCCAACCAAACTATTGCGCTGTCACACGTTGCGTCTATAGCCCCACGTCACATGGAATCCACCATCCAAGGCGTGGTGTAGTTCACGGTCTCACGTTGTGGAACTACAGGTAATGTACTATTAGACTTTACAAGATCTCGATTAAAAATAGTGCGTGTCGAGTCCATTAGTGTGCTATCGGTTACGACGGCCCAACTGAGCGACCGATCGTCCATATATGGGATCCCGTACACTAACGTCTCCAAGTTCATAAGGACAATGAACCACACTACGTTTATCGCATCGACAACACGATGTGATTCACCTCGTCAACCAATCCACCAAAAATTGGCATAAACCCAATATATAAGAAATTACCAGAATATCCTCAATAAAAAAATATATATCCTTAAAGATAAAAAGATACAGTAAGTCCCATCGGACAAATATTGTTCTAAAGCCTGTACAGGTTCACCTCATAGCCCGACAAAGAAAAAATACGAAAAATACCGTTTTGGTCAATCGCGTAGAAATTTTATCGCGTTTTCACAATCTCATCGTTTTTACAAACGTTTTCAAATCGCGTAAATATATTTTGCTGTTTTTGCAAATCGCGTAAGATTTTTAATACGTTTTCTCAATCGCGTAAGATTTTTAAATCATTTTCTTGTCCAAATCCCTTAAAATTTACTGTTTAAATCAACAAAAATAATAAATAATACGTTTAAACTACGTAAAATATTTTTCATACCGTAAACTATCTTTTGGACATCTTTTCTATCTTATTTGCCCGTTTTTACTAAAAATTGACAGTATTTTGCTTAGAAAATTATATTAATGGTTTCCTAATTTTTCCGTAAAAATTCTGTTTACTTAATTTTTAACCATATAATTTAATCCTTTTGAGAACCACTAACATGCTTCAAAATAAAGTATGAGCTATATGTTAGAAATCCTCAAAAGTTACTGTATTTCCTTTCTAATAGTAAAATCAATAATTTTAGTTGATTAAACTTAATTCAATTCAATTTATTTCTTCAAAACTCATTTTAGAAAAATTCTTTTTAACATATATTGCATCTTTATACTTGGAAATGGTTTGGAATTGATTTTAGAAATCATGAATATTTGATTTGGCATGTTGGCCGAAATATACACTTATGTTATTTGATTTCTAAATTCATTTTCCTTGATCTAAACAATTCTATCTCTTGTTAATTTTCCTAGGTTAATTAAATTATATTTTAAGAAAATAATGAGAACATTTTGGTTCTCCTTTTAGTCAATGGCCGTGAGCCTTGGTGTGGTGTTCTTTGGAACACTCATGCATTCCTTAGCATGTTATTCACATCCTATACATCATCATGCATTTCTAACACATGCAAATTATCAAAGCTTGTAGACATGCAATTTAAAGCTTGTACACATGCAACATCATACAAATTATTACAAACATCAAATAGGAAAGCTATTAACAACCACACAAACAAGCTACTAACAAACACAAACAAAGGAATCCTTATGGATTCTACAATCAACAATCAATCTCCATCTTCTTATCACCACCCATGGATGATAAGATTTGTCTTCCTCTTACCTTCAATGAAGACAAAAAATATTCTTTCACACCTCTTCTAGGTTTCGATTTTCTCCTTCAAATCACCTAACAAACTTAAACAAAATCTACAAGTTACTAACCATAAAAGAGAGCTTAAACCATGGAGAAATCATGGCTTAGAACTTTGAAAAAGAGTTTAGAAATGGAAAACAAGAAATTTCACCTTCTAGGTAAAATTTTCCAAGTAGGTTTCCAAGCTTCAAATGGAAGATTTTGCAAGAACTCTCAACTAGAGATGTTCTTAGGATTGTGTTTAGGTTTGGAAAACTTGGTTGGATAAAATTTTGGGTGGTTGGATGGTCTTGGTTTGTGTTTGGCCGAAACTAGCATCAAGGAAGCTTCAATGGTGTTTAGGGTTTTTGGAAGAGAGAGAAGAGAGAAATTGCATGAAAGATGAAATGATTTTTGTCCTCCAAAGGCCAAATGGCCGTGAACATCAAGCCATGCAAGGTGTAGCCTTGCTTGGCTTCATCCAAGCCTTAGGATGAATCAAAGGTCAAGATTAAAACTTGGTTAGCAAGCTTAGCTCTCATTGGTTCATCCTTGCCTTGTCACCAACCTTAGTCACTAACCTAGTCATTAGCTTAGTCATTAACCTAGTCATTAGCTAGCTTAGTCACTTGTTCTAGAGAATTCCTTCACTAATGGTGTTTAATTAAGCTACTAAGTTAACTGTTTCAACTAAACGTGGGTCCCGTAAAACATTTCCGGGTCCACTGTCATTTTATTATACTGACTAATAAAATAATATTATAATAATACAAAATTATTTTATTTGACAAGATTAAATCCTAAAAATTAAAAGATTATTTACAAGATCATTCAGAATCGGGTTTAGTAAGATCCCCAAAGGTTCTAATTAAAACAAGATTTTCCTCACTTCGAAAAATATTATTTTCCGTCTCCGAGCAAATCACACAAAAAGTCCAAATAAAATCACAGACAAGAATATTAAGCAATCTTTGTAACATATAGAAAAATTAAAAACAAGACAATCGGGACGTAATGGTCATTTTTTTATTTTTTCCCACGACGAAGCAAATCATCCAAAACGTTCAAATAAAATTACAGACATTATTAATTGTCTATCTCCCGAAAAATTAAAACAAGAGCTTGAGAAAATTTTTATTTTACCGTCTCGAAGCAAATTACGTAAAATGACCAAATAAAATTTTAGCCTGTAAAACGTATTTGTATTTCATACAGAAAAATAATAAACAGTAAAATAGGGACACAATAGTCATTTACACAAAAACTTGAAAAACAGCAAACAGAACATTCGGAACATTTTTCTAAAAATTGGGGTGTTACAACTCTCCCCAACAAATAAAAATTTCGTCCTCGAAATTCGGTGCACATCAAAACAAATGAGGATACTGATCCCTCATTTTATCTTCCAACTCCCAGGTAGCATCACCGTCACATCGTTCCATATGACCTTCACTAGTTCGATCATCTTCCCTCGAAGCTGCTTTACTTTTCTGTCCTCGATTCTAATAGGTAAAGTCTCGTAAGTCAAATTTTCCTTCAACTGTACTTCATCCGGTTGTATAACATGCGTTGGATTCGATATATACTTCCTGAGCTGAGATACATGAAATACATCATGCAAATTGGATAGAAAAGGCAGTAAAGCAATCTGATACGCTACAGGACCTATACGTCGAATAATCTGGTACGGTCCGATAAACTTAGGAGTAAGCTTCTTAGACTTAATAACTCTTCCGACACCGGTCGTAGGAGTAACTCTTAGAAACAGATGCTCACCCTCCTCAAACTCAAGAGGTCGCCTTCGTTTATCCGCATAACTTTTCTGTCTGCTTTGCGTTGTCCTCATCTTCTCTTGTATCATCTTCACCTTCTTCGTAGTCTGTTGTACAAGATCTGGTCCAACAGTCATGCTTTCCCCATCTTGATACCAACATAACGGTGTTCGACATCGCCTCCTATACGATGCCTCATAGGGTGCCATCCCTATACTTGAGTGAAAACTATTGTTGTAGGTGAATTCTATCAAAGATAAAAATTCATCCCAACTTCCTCGTTGCTCCAAAACATAAGCACGCAACAAATCCTCCAAAGACTGTATAGTTCTCTCTGTCTGACCATCAGTCTGCGGATGATATGCCGAACTCAGTCGCAACTTAGTTCCCATAGCTTCTTGCAGACTTCGCCAAAACCTTGACGTAAACCTCGGATCTCTATCAGAAACTATACATGTAGGTACACCATGTAATCTGACAATCTCACTGATGTACAACTGGGTTAATCTTTCCAATGAATATTTAATATTAATTTGTAAGAAATGAGCGATTTAGTAAGCCTATCGACTATAACCCATATTGAATCATGACCTTTCCTTGTCTTCGGCAAACCAGTAACGAAATCCATCGAGAAACTATCCCATTTCCACTCTGGGATAGATAACGGTTGCAACATTCTAGCTGGTCTCTGATGTTCCACTTTCACTTTCTGACAAACCAGACCAGACTCCACATATTCTGCTACGTCTCTCTTCATCCTTGGCCACCAAAACAACCTTTTCAAGTCTTGGTACATCTTGGTCATCCTCTGATGTAAACTCAGGTCACTAGTATGAGCTTCATCTAGTATCGACTTCTTCAACTCGGAATCATTAGGCATACAAATTCTTCCTTTAAACCTTAAGATTCCATCTGCTCTTTCTTCTACCGTCGCCTTATGACCTTGTTTTAACAATTCCCTCTCATTTTGCAAAAACACGTCTTCCTTTTGTTTATCTCGGACAACATCAAGAAATTCGTTTATGATCACGACCTTATATAAACGAACTCTTTCAGGTAGAAACTCCACAGACAACCATAGATCTCAGAATTCATTAATTAATTCTTCCTTCTTGATCATCATTGCCGAAACACTAAGCACCTTTCTGCTCAAGGCATCAGCTACCACATTAGCCTTTCCTGGGTGGTATTGAAGTTGAAAATCATAATCCTTTAAGAATTCCAACCATCGCCTTTGCCTCATATTCAATTCTTTCTGATCAAACAAGTACTTTAGACTCTTGTGATCACTAAAGACATTGAACAACGCTCCATACAGAAAATGCCTCCACACTTTCAGAGCAAAAACCACTGCAGCCAATTCCAAATCGTGCGTTGGATAATTCCTTTCATGAACCTTCAACTGACGAGAAGCATATGCCACCACATTCCGATTTTGCATCAATACGCATCCTAACCCTTGGTAAGAAGCATCGCAATACACATCAAAAGTTCCCTTAGAATCTGGCAAGATCAACACCGGCGCAGTTGTTAACCTCTTCTTCAACTCTTGAAAACTGGCTTCACGTTCTTCCGTCCATTCAAAAGCTTGACTTTTTCTCGTAAGTTGTGTAAGCGGTCCAGCAATCTTCGAAAAACCTTCAATAAACCTCCGGTAATAACCAGCAAGTCCAACAAAACTTCGAACTTCTGTTACCGTCTTAGGCCTTTCCCACTGTAGAACAGTCTCCACTTTTGATGGGTCTACTGCAATACCTTCTTTCGAAATTACGTGACCTAGAAACTGAGCTTTTTCCAACCAGAATTCACATTTATCCAACTTCACATACAGCTACTTTTCTCTCAAAATCTGAAGAACAATACCAAGATGTTCAGCATGCTCTTCCTTAGATTGAGAATAGATCAGAATGTCATCGATAAAGACAACGACAAATCTATCTAGATACAGATGAAAAATCCTGTTCATATAATCCATAAATATGGCAAGAGCATTCGTCACCCCGAATGGCATTACCTGATACTCATAATGTCCATATTGAGTTCGAAAAGCTATTTTCGATACATCTTCTCCCTTAACACGAATCTGGTGATAACCTGATCTCAGATCTATCTTAGAAAATACCACAGCTCCTCTTAACTGATCCATCAAATTGTCAATTCTTGGAAGCGGATACTTATTCTTGATAGTCACCTTGTTCAGCTGACAATAATCCACACAAAGCTGAGAAGTTCCGTCCTTCTTCTTGACCAAAAGCACTGGTGCACCCCATGGTGAAACACTTGGTCGCACAAACTGTTTTTCCAACAATTCCACCAATTGCTTCTTCAGCTCCTCCAACTCTGTTGGCGACATACGATACGGTGCGATTGAGATAGGACCTGCTCCTGGTACTAAATCAATTGAAAACTCGATCTCCCTCTCAGGTGGCTAACCAGGTACGTCATCAGGAAAAACCTCTGAAAACTCGTTGACAACAGGAATAGTATTCACATCTTTCTCATTCTTAACCTCTAGAGAAGACAATACCACATATCCCTGTGCTCCCTCTCTTAACAAAGACTTGACCTTAACAACAGTTAAGAATCCAAACTTTTCTTCCTTAGGAAAAACTATGGTTTTGCTTGCACAATCTATAAGGATATGGTTAGAAGATAACCAGTCTATCCCGAAGATTACATCTATCTCAACAAGAGGTAAACAAATCAAGTTAACTAAAAACATACGGTCCTTCACAACAATAAGACAAACCAAGCATATCTTTGATGCAATCACAGGTTTAGCAGTTGGAGTAGAAACACTCAATTTAACATTCAAAGAAGACACAGGCAACTTCAATCTTTCCACACAATCATAGGCAATAAACGAGTATGTAGCACCAGAGTCATATAACACAGTCAGATGATTACCTCCAATGTCACCTTCTCCTTGAATAAGATCATCAGATTGAGAAATTTCTGTTCCCGTCATAGTATATACTCGCCCTCCAGATCTCGGTTGAGTACTCCCTGACTTTTGTTGATTAGCACGAACATAACGAATGAGCAGGTTTCCTTTCGGTGAGTACAATCCTTCGACATATGCCCAAGCTGTTTACAGTTAAAACAAACTGTCCCTTTAATCGTGCACTCCGGAGAGATATGGCCTTTCTTCCCGCACTTAAAACATGTGGGCATAAACGCCACTTTCTATCCAGCTTCACTACCACTTGTACCTCCCCCAACTGGTGGTCATTGAGATTGACTCCCTGATGGTCTGGAATACGGCTTGCGCTGAAACCGATTCGTATTACTACCTCCACCTCTTTGAAACCTTGTCGGCCCAAAGTTACGATTCCTCTGATCTCGCGACGGCTCTAACTCTTCAAGTCGCGCACAAGCATCAACCAAAGCATGAAATTGATTTATCCTCAAGGATATCACCCCTCGCTTTAGTTCCACTCTCAAGCCCGATTCAAACTTCCGACATCTCCATGTATCCTCTTGCCGTGTTTGAGCATAATCCGAGAATTGAGACAAATTCTCAAATTTTGTAGCATACTCATTTACCGTCATATTTCCCTGTCGCAAATCAAGAAATTCCATTTCCTTGGCATGTCGAGCGCTTGCAAATAAATACTTTCCCAGAAAAGCATCAGAAAATACTTCCCATGTAATTTCTGTTCCTTCAGCTTGTAAAACTCGGCGAGTTCCTCTCCACCAATGTTCTCCATCTCCCCTTAGCATAAAAACAGCATAAGTCACCTTCTTATCATCTGTGCATCTCATTCCTTCAAAAATTCTCTACAAGTCTTGTATCCATTGACTTGCTGTCTCCGGATCAACCTCGCCTCTAAACTGCGGCGGATTGTGGCGCCTAAATTCAGATAAATTTAGGTCATCAGCAGTAGCATCTTGCTGTTGAGCTGCTCTCAAATTCTGTTGCGTCATTACTTTAGCCATCCACTGTATAGCTTCAGCAGCCACAATCATAGGGTCCACATCACAATTCATGTTCGCACGTCCTCTACCTCGTCCAGACATCTTCTTTCTTCAAACAGAACAAAACAAAATTAGATACATCCTTTCGAAAGTAAATCACAGAGAATCACACAGCATAAACAAAAACAGACCCAACCACAACCCCAAAAGACTCTAACTTGGGCTCTGATACCAACTAATGTAACACCCTTGTGGGGATGTCACATATATAAAGAAAATAAAAGAAAGATAAATAAAATCTACCCAAGTTGTAAAACATTTGTTACGTACTAATACGGGTTGTAAAAATATTTCTGTTAAACGAGAATATTATTAAATAAAATAATGCGAAAACATAAAATAAACGAAACAACATCACTCATAATATACATATGGTCCAAATTATAAGTTATACAAATAATTTACAACTACAACTACAAATATTTAAACATAAGCGAAACGTAAACAAGCATTAAGTAGTCAATATATACATACGCGAGACGCGCCAAAAATACACATCATAAACATTTAATCCTCGATGGATCACTCTCAGGAAACTCATCAGAAGATAAATATCCAGGATGCCTCGACACTCGGCGGAAACGAGACCGCGCAGTCGATACGATAGTCATCTCACTAGGCTCAGTGGACACACCACCCCAATGACGCCTAAGAGATAAAGGCAACTCTAAGTGCAGAAACACAGTAGTCGTCATCACTGGCTCTCCATCAAACATATGTCGTAGGGACACAGTCAGCCGTCCCACGTAAGTCACTGAGTCTCTATCTCCCCGCAGATGCCAAGCTAACGATCCACCGTGAAACTCGAGTGTCACAAAACCCAAAAATCCTGGCACCGCCATACCCAAACAAATCAGTCCAATGGATATGGATGATCAGATGGTTCTTGGTCGTCGTACTGATCTTCAGTTTGCTGCTCCTCTTCCTCCTCAGGATACAAAATCTCAAGAGGCTGTTCCTCTTCCTCAAACTCTTTACCACGTAAATAAATATACAGAAAACACATACGATAAAGAGGTAAGACAATCTAAAATCATCACAAACATGGCAAATAAGAAAACAACAAACAACAGATATACAGTTCATGCAATATGAAAAGCTATAACAAGTAATTAATAACGAGAATAGTATCACAACAACACATAATATCACAGTTAAAATAATATCACGAGATAAAATAATATCACGGATAAAATAATACCACGAGATAAAATAATATCACGATAAAATAATATCACAGATAAAATAATACCACGATAAAATAAAATAAGAAATAGACAAATTATCATAATAATAACCAAATAAAATAAATATAAAATAAAATAATATCCAAGATATAACCATATACAATATGACACGATCCTACTCCATGGAGCTAAACACATATACAGATATCAGAGAGAGAATGACTCGCAAAATCTATTAGTACCACGGCTGCCCAACCAAACTATTGCGCTGTCACACGTTGCGTCTATAGCCCCACGTCACATGGAATCCACCATCCAAGGCGTGGTGTAGTTCACGGTCTCACGTTGTGGCACTATAGGCAATGTACTATTAGACTTTACAAGATCTCGATTAAAAATAGTGCGTGTCGAGTCCATTAGTGTGCTATCGGTTACCACGGCCCAACGGAGCGGCCACCATCCATATATGGGATCCCGTACACTAACGTCTCCAAGTTCATAAAGACAATGAACCACACTACGTTTATCGCATCGACAACACGATGTGATTCACCTCGTCAACCAATCCACCAAAAATTGGCATAAACTCAATATATGAGAAATTACCGAGAATATCCCTCAAAAAAAAATATATCCTCAAAGATAAAAAGATACAGTAAGTCCCACCGGACAAATACTGTTCCAAAGCCTGTACGAGTTCAACTTATAGCCCGACAGCAGAAAAATACAGAAAATACCGTTTTGGTCAATCGCGTATAAATTTTATCGCGTTTTCATAATCTCATCGTTTTTACAAACGTTTTCAAATCGCGTAAATATATTTTGCTGTTTTTGCAAATCGCGTAAGATTTTTAATACATTTTCTCAATCGCATAAGATTTTTAAATCATTTTCTTGTCCAAATCTCTTAAAATTTACTGTTTAAATCAATATAAATAATAAATAATACGTTTAAACTACGTAAAATATTTTCCATACCGTATACTGTCTTTTGGACATCTTTTCTATCTTTTTGCCCGTTTTTACTAAAAATTGACAATATTTTGCTTAGAAAATTATATTAATGGTTTCCTAATTTTTCTGTAAAAATTCTGTTTACTTAATTTTTAACCATATAATTTAATCCTTTTAAAAACCACTAACATGCTTCAAAATAAAGTATGAGCTATATGTTAGAAATCCTCAAAAGTTACTGTATTTCCTTTCTAATAGTAAAATCAATAATTTTAGTTGATTAAACTTAATTCAATTCAATTTATTTCTTCAAAACTCATTTTAGAAAAATTCTTTTTAACATATATTGCATCTTTATACTTGGAAATGGTTTGGAATTGATTTTAGAAATCATGAATATTTGATTTGGCATGTTGGCCAAATATACACTTATGTTCATTTGATTTCTAAATTCATTTTCCTTGATCTAAACAATTCTATCTCTTGTTAATTTTCCTAGGTTAATTAAATTACATTTTAGGAAAATAATGAGAACATTTTGGTTCTCCTTTTAGTCAATGGTCGTGAGCCTTGGTGTAGTGTTCTTTGGAACACTCATGCATTCCTTAGCATGTTATTCACATCCTATACATTATCATGCATTTCTAACACATACAAATTATCAAAGCTTGTAGACATGCAATTTAAAGCTTGTACACATGCAACATCATACAAATTATTACAAACATCAAATAGGAAAGCTACTAACAACCACACAAACAAGCTACTAACAAACACAAACAAAGGAATCCTTATGGATTCTACAATCAACAATCAATCTCCATCTTCTTATCACCACCCATGGATGATAAGATTTGTCTTCCTCTTACCTTAAATGAAGACAAAAATATTCTTTCACACCTCTTCTAGGTTTCGATTTTCTCCTTCAAATCACCTAACAAACTTAAACAAAATCTACAAGTTACTAACCATAAAAGAGAGCTTAAACCATGGAGAAATCATGGCTTAGAACTTTGAAAAAGAGTTTAGAAATGGAAAACAAGAAATTTCACCTTCTAGGTAAAATTTTCCAAGTAGGTTTCCAAGCTTCAAATGGAAGATTTTGCAAGAACTCTCAACTAGAGATGTTCTTAGGATTGTGTTTAGGTTTGGAAAACTTGGTTGGATAAAATTTTGGGTGGTTGGATGGTCTTGGTTTGTGTTTGGCCGAAACTAGCATCAAGGAAGCTTCAATGGTGTTTAGGGTTTTTGGAAGAGAGAAAAGAAAGAAATTGCATGAAAGATGAAATGATTTTTGTCCTCCAAAGGCCAAATGGCCGTGAACATCAAGCCATGCAAGGTGTAGCCTTGCTTGGCTTCATCCAAGCCTTAGGATGAATCAAAGGTCAAGATTAAAACTTGGTTAGCAAGCTTAGCTCTCATTGGTTCATCCTTGCCTTGTCACCAACCTTAGTCACTAACCTAGTCATTAGCTTAGTCATTAACCTAGTCATTAGCTAGCTTAGTCACTTGTTCTAGAGAATTCCTTCACTAATGGTGTTTAATTAAGCTACTAAGTTAACTGTTTTAACTAAACGTGGGTCCCGCAAAACATTTCCTGGGTCCATTTGTCATTTTATTATATTGACTAATAAAATAATATTATAATAATACAAAATTATTTTATTTGACGAGTTAAATCCTAAAAATTAAAAGATTATTTATCGATCTCATTCAGAATCGGGTTTAGTAAGATCCCCCAGTTCTGAATAATTAAAACAAGATTTTCCCCGGCCCGAAAAATATTATTTTCCTGTCCCGGAGCAAATCGCACAAAAAGTCCAAATAAAATCACAGACAGTAATATTAAGCACTGTAACATATAGAAAAATTAAAAACAGTACAATCGGGACGTAATGGTCATTTTTTTATTTTTCCCCACGACGAAGCAAATCATCCAAAACGTTCAAATAAAATTACAGACAGTATTAATTGTCTGTATATCTCCCAGAAAAATTAAAACAGTAGCTTGAAAAAATTTTTATTTTACCGTCTCGAAGCAAATTACGTAAAACGACCAAATAAAATTTTATCCTGTAAAACGTATTTGTATTTCATACAGAAAAATAATAAACAGTAAAATAGGGACACAACAGTCATTTACACAAAAACTTGAAAAACAGCAAACAGAACATTCGGGACATTTTTCTAAAAATTGGGGTGTTACTACTCTCCCCAACAAATAAAAATTTCGTCCTCGAAATTCGGTGCACATCAAAACAAATGAGGATACTGATCCCTCATTTTATCTTCCAGCTCCCAGGTAGCATCACCTGTCACATCGTTCCATATGACCTTCACTAATTCGATCATCTTCCCTCGAAGCTGCTTTACTTTTCTGTCCTCGATTCTAATAGGTAAAGTCTCGTAAGTCAAATTCTCCTTCAACTGTACTTCATCCGGTTGTATAACATGCGTTGGATCCGGTATATACTTCCTGAGCTGAGATACATGAAATACATCATGCAAATTGGATAGAAAAGGCGGTAAAACAATCTGATACGCTATAGGACCTATACGTCGAATAATCTGGTACGGTCCGATAAACTTAGGAGTAAGCTTCTTAGACTTAATAACTCTTCCGACACCGGTCGTAGGAGTAACTCTTAGAAACACATGCTCACCCTCCTCAAACTCAAGAGGTCACCTTCGTTTATCCGCATAACTTTTCTGTCTACTTTGCGTTGTCCTCATCTTCTCTTGTATCATCTTTACCTTCTTCGTAGTCTGTTGTACAAGATCTGGTCCAACAGTCATGCTTTCCCCATCTTGATACCAACATAACGGTGTTCGACATCACCTCCCATACAATGCCTCATAGGGTGCCATCCCTATACTTGAGTGAAAACTATTGTTGTAGGTGAATTCTATCAAAGATAAAAATTCATCCCAACTTCCTCGTTGCTCCAAAACACAAGCACGCAACAGATCCTCCAAAGACTGTATAGTTCTCTCTCGTCGACCATCGGTGCATGGATGATATGGCGAACTCAGTCCGCAACTTAGTTCCCATAGCTTCTTGCAGACTTCGCCAAAACCATGACGTAAACCTCAGATCTCTGTCAGAAACTATACATGTAGGTACACCATGTAATCTGACAATCTCACTAATGTACAACTGGGTTAATCTTTCCAATGAATATTTAATATTAATTTGTAAGAAATGAGCCGATTTAGTAAGCCTATCGACTATAACCCATATTGAATCATGACCTTTCCTCGTCTTCGGCAAACCAGTAACGAAATCCATCGAGATACTATCCCATTTCCACTCTGGGATAGATAATGGTTGCAACATTCCAGCTGGTCTCTGATGTTCCACTTTCGCTTTCTGACAAACCAGACCAGACTCCACATATTCTGCTACGTCTCTCTTCATCCTTGGCCACCAAAACAACCTTTTCAAGTCTTTGTACATCTTGGTCATCCTCGGATGTAAACTCAGGTCACTAGTATGAGCTTCATCTAGTATCGACTTCTTCAACTCGGAATCATCAGGCATACAAATTCTTCCCTTAAACCTTAAGATTCCATCTGCTCCTTCTTCTACCGTCGCCTTATGACCTTGTTTTAACAATTCCCTCTCATTTTGCAAAAACACGTCTTCCTTTTGTTTATCTCGGACAACATCAAGAAATTCGTTTATGATCACGACCTTATATAAACGAACTCTTTCAGGTAGAAACTCCACAGACAACCATAGATCTCAGAATTCATTAATTAATTCTTCCTTCTTGATCATCATTGCCGAAACACTAAGCACCTTTCTGCTCAAGGCATCAGCTACCACATTAGCCTTTCCTGGGTGGTATTGAAGTTGAAAATCATAATCCTTTAAGAATTCCAACCATCGCCTTTGCCTCATATTCAATTCTTTCTGATCAAACAAGTACTTTAGACTCTTGTGAGCACTAAAGACATTGAACATCGCTCCATACAGAAAATGCCTCCATACTTTTAGAGCAAAAACCACTGCAGCCAATTCCAAATCGTGCGTTGGATAATTCCTTTCATGAACCTTCAACTGACGAGAAGCATATGCCACCACATTCCGATTTTGCATCAATACGCATCCTAACCCTTGGTAAGAAGCATCGCAATACACATCAAAAGTTCCCTTAGAATCTGGCAAGATCAACACCGGCGCGAGTTGTTAACCTCTTCTTCAACTCTTGAAAACTGGCTTCACATTCTTCCGTCCATTCAAAAGCTTGACTTTTTCTCGTAAGTTGTGTAAGCGGTCCAGCAATCTTCGAAAAACCTTCAATAAACCTCCGGTAATAACCAGCAAGTCCAACAAAACTTCGAACTTCTGTTACCGTCTTAGGCCTTTCCCACTGTAGAACAGTCTCCACTTTTGATGGGTCTACTGCAATACCTTCTTTCGAAATTACGTGACCTAGAAACTGAGCTTTTTCCAACCAGAATTCACATTTATCCAACTTCGCATACAGCTACTTTTCTCTCAAAATCTGAAGAACAATACCAAGATGTTCAGCATGCTCTTCCTTAGATTGAGAATAGATCAGAATGTCATCGATAAAGACAGCGACAAATCTGTCTAGATACGGACGAAAAATCCTGTTCATATAATCCATAAATATGGCAAGAGCATTCGTCACCCCGAATGGCATTACCTGATACTCATAATGTCCATATTGAGTTCGAAAAGCTATTTTCGGTACATCTTCTCCCTTAACACGAATCTGGTGATAACCTGATCTCAGATCTATCTTAGAAAATACCACAGCTCCTCTTAACTGATCCATCAAATCGTCAATTCTTGGAAGCGGATACTTATTCTTGATAGTCACCTTGTTCAGCTGACGATAATCCACACAAAGCCGAGAAGTTCCGTCCTTCTTCTTGACCAAAAGCACTGGTGCACCCCATGGTGAAACACTTGGTCACACAAACTGTTTTTCCAACAATTCCACTAATTGCTTCTTCAGCTCCTCCAACTCTGCTGGCGACATACGATACGGTGCGATTGAGATAGGACCTGCTCCTGGTACTAAATCAATTGAAAACTCGATCTCCCTCTCAGGTGGCAAACCAGGTACGTCATCAGGAAAAACCTCTGAAAACTCAACAGGAATAGTATTCACATCTTTCTCATTCTTAACCTCTAGAGAAGACAATACCACATATCCCTGTGCTCCCTCTCTTAACAAAGACTTGACCTTAACAGCAGTTAAGAATCCAAACTTTTCTTCCTTAGGAAAAACTATGGTTTTGCTTGCACAATCTATAAGGATATGGTTAGAAGATAACCAGTCCATCCCTAAGATTACATCTATCTCAACAAGAGGTAAACAAATCAAGTTAACCAAAAACTTACGGTCCTTTACAACAATAAGACAATCCAAGCATATCTTTGATGCAATCACAAGTTTAGCAGTTGGAGTAGAAACACTCAATTTAACATTCAAAGAAGAAACAGGCAACTTCAATCTTTCCACACAATCATAGGCAATAAACGAGTATGTAGCACCAGAGTCATATAACACAGTCAGATGATTACCTCCAATGTCACCTTCTCCTTGAATAAGATCATCAGATTGAGAAATTTCTGTTCCCGTCATAGTATATACTCGCCCTCCAGATCTCGGTTGAGTACTCCCTGACTTTTGTTGATTAGCACGAACATAACGAACAACAGGTTTCCTTTCCGGCTGAGTACAATCCTTCGACATATGCCCAAGCTGTTTACAGTTAAAACAAACTGTCCCTTTAATCGTGCACTCCGAAGAGATATGGCCTTTCTTCCCGCAATTAAAACATGTGGGCATAAACGCCACTTTCTATCCAGCTCCACTACCACTTGTACCTCCCCCAACTGGTGGTCATTGAGATTGACTCCCTGATGGTCTGGAATACGGCTTGCGCTGAAACCGATTCGTATTACTACCTCCACCTCTTTGAAACCTTGTCGGCCCAAAGTTACGATTCCTCTGATCTCGCGACGGCTCTAACTCTTCAAGTCGCGCACAAGCATCAACCAAAGCATGAAACTGATTTATCCTCAAGGATATCACCCCTCGCTTCAGTTCCACTCTCAAGCCCGATTCAAACTTCCGACATCTCCATGTATCATCTTGCCGTGTTTGAGCATAATCCGAGAATTGAGACAAATTCTCAAATTTTGTAGCATACTCATTTACCGTCATATTTCCCTGTCGCAAACCAAAAAATTCCATTTCTTTGGCATATCGAGCGCTTGCAGGAAAATACTTTCCCAGAAAAGCATCAGAAAATACTTCCCATGTAATTTCTGTTCCTTCAGCTTGTAAAACTCGGCGAGTTCCTCTCCACCAATGTTCTCCATCTCCCCTTAGCATAAAAACAACATAAGTCACCTTCTTATCATCTGTGCATCTCATTCCTTCAAAAATTCTCTCCAAGTCTTGTATCCATTGACTTGCTGTCTACGGATCAACCTCGCCTCTAAACTGCGACGGATTGTGGCGCCTAAATTTAGATAAATTTAGGTCATTAGCAGTAGCATCTTGCTGTTGAGCTGCTCTCAAATTCTGCTGCATCATTACTTCAGCCATCCGCTGCATAGCTTCAGCAGCCGCAATCGTAGGGTCCCCATCACGATTCACGTTCGCACGTCCTCTACCTCGTCCAGACATCTTCTTTCTTCAAACAGAACAAAACAAAATTAGATACATCCTTTCGGAAGTAAATCACAGAGAATCACACAGCACAAACAAAAACAGACCCAACCACAACCCCAAAAGACTCTAACTTGGGCTCTGATACCAACTAATGTAACACCCTTGTGGGGATGTCACATATATAAAGAAAATAAAAGAAAGATAAATAAAATCTACCCAAGTTGTAAAACATTTGTTACGTACTAATATGGGTTGTAAAAATATTTCCTGTTAAACAGAATATTATTAAATAAAATAATGCAGAAACATAAAATAAACAGAACAACATCACTCATAATATACATATGGTCCAAATTATAAGTTATACAAATAATTTACAACTACAACTACAAATATTTAAACATAAGCAGTAAACAGAAACAGTAAGTAGTCAATATATACATACGCAGACGCGCCCAAAAATACACATCATAAACATTTAATCCTCTAATGGATCACTCTCAGGAAACTCATCAGAAGATAAATATCCAGGATGCCTCGACACTTGGCAGAAACGAGACCGCGCAGTCGATACGATAGTCATCTCACTAGGCTCAGTGGACACACCACCCCAATGACGCCTAAGAGATAAAGGCAACTCTAAGTGCAAGAACACAGTAGTCGTCATCACTGGCTCTCCATCAAACATATGATGTAGGGACACAGTCAGCCGTCCCACGTACGTCACCGAGTCTCTATCTCCCCGCAGATGCCAAGCTAACGATCCACCGTGAAACTCGAGTGTCACAAAACCCAAAAATCCTGGCACCGCCATACCCAAGCAAATCAGTCCAATGGATATGGATGATCAGATGGTTCTTGGTCGTCGTACTGATCTTCAGTTTGCTGCTCCTCTTCCTCCTCAGGATTCAAAATCTCAAGAGGCTGTTCCTCTTCCTCAAACTCTTTACCACGTAAATAAATATACAGAAAATATATACGATGAAGAGGTAAGACAATCTAAAATCATCACAAACATGGCAAATAAGAAAATGACAAACAACAAATATACAGTTCATGCAATATGAAAAGCTATAACAGTAATTAGTAACAGAATCATATCACAACAACACATAATATCACGTATAAAATAATATCACGAGATAAAATAATATCACAGATAAATAATACCACGTATAAAATAATGTCACAGATAAAATAATACCACGGATAAAATAAAATAAGAAATAGACAAATTATCATAATAATAACCAAATAAAATAAACAGATAAAATAATATCCAAGATATAACCATATACAATATGACACGATCCTACTCCATGGAACTAAACACTTACAGATATCAGAGAGAGAATGACTCGCAAAATCTATTAGTACCATGGCTGCCCAACCAGACTATTGCGCTGTCACACGTTGCGTCTATAACCCCACGTCACATGGAATCCACCATCCAAGGCGTGGTGTAGTTCACGGTCTCACGTTGTGGCACTACAGGCAATGTACTATTAGACTTTACAAGATCTCGATTAAAAATAGTGCGTGTCGAGTCCATTAGTGTGCTATCGGTTACCACGGCCCAGTGGAGCGACCGACTGTCCATATATGGGATCCCGTACACTAACGTCTCCAAGTTCATAAGGACAATGAACCACACTACGTTTATCGCATCGACAACACGATGTGATTCACCTCGTCAACCAATCCACCAAAAATTGGCATAAACCCAATATATGAGAAATTACCAGAATATCCTCAATAAAAAAAATATATCCTCAAAGATAAGAAGATACAGTAAGTCCCACCGGACAAATACTGTTCCAAAGCCTGTACAGGTTCACCTCATAGCCCGACAGCAGAAAAATACAGAAAATATCGTTTTGGTCAATCGCGTAGAAATTTTATCGCGTTTTCACAATCTCGTCATTTTTACAAACATTTTCAAATCGCGTAAATATATTTTGCTGTTTTTGCAAATCGTGTAAGATTTTTAATACGTTTTCTCAATCGCATAAGATTTTTAAATCATTTTCTTGTCCAAATCCCTTAAAATTTACTGTTTAAATCAACAGAAATAATAAATAATACGTTTAAACTACATAAAATATTTTTCATACCGTATACTGTCTTTTGGACATCTTTTCTATCTTATTTGCCCGTTTTTACTAAAAATTGACAGTATTTTGCTTAGAAAATTATATTAATGGTTTCCTAATTTTTCCGTAAAAATTCTGTTTACTTAATTTTTAACCATATAATTTAATCCTTTTGAGAACCACTAACATGCTTCAAAATAAAGTATGAGCTATATGTTAGAAATCCTCAAAAGTTACTGTATTTCCTTTCTAATAGTAAAATCAATAATTTTAGTTGATTAAACTTAATTCAATTCAATTTATTTCTTCAAAACTCATTTTAGAAAAATTCTTTTTAACATATATTGCATCTTTATACTTGGAAATGGTTTGGAATTGATTTTAGAAATCATGAATATTTGATTTGGCATGTTGGCCGAAATATACACTTATGTTATTTGATTTCTAAATTCATTTTCCTTGATCTAAACAATTCTATCTCTTGTTAATTTTCCTAGGTTAATTAAATTACATTTTAGGAAAATAATGAGAACATTTTGGTTCTCCTTTTAGTCAATGGCCGTGAGCCTTGGTGTGGTGTTCTTTGGAACACTCATGCATTCCTTAGCATGTTATTCACATCCTATACATTATCATGCATTTCTAACACATGCAAATTATCAAAGCTTGTAGACATGCAATTTAAAGCTTGTACACATGCAACATCATACAAATTATTACAAACATCAAATAGGAAAGCTATTAACAACCACACAAACAAGCTACTAACAAACACAAACAAAGGAATCCTTATGGATTCTACAATCAACAATCAATCTCCATCTTCTTATCACCACCCATGGATGATAAGATTTGTCTTCCTCTTACCTTAAATGAAGACAAAAAATATTATTTCACACCTCTTCTAGGTTTCGGTTTTCTCCTTCAAATTACCTAACAAACTTAAACAAAATCTACAAGTTACTAACCATAAAAGAGAGTTTAAACCATGGAGAAATCATGGCTTAGAACTTTGAAAAAGAGTTTAGAAATGGAAAACAAGAAATTTCACCTTCTAGGTAAAATTTTCCAAGTAGGTTTCCAAGCTTCAAATGGAAGATTTTGCAAGAACTCTCAACTAGATATGTTCTTAGGATTGTGTTTAGGTTTGGAAAACTTGGTTGGATAAAATTTTGGGTGGTTGGATGGTCTTGGTTTGTGTTTGGCCGAAACTAGCTTCAAGGAAGCTTCAATGGTGTTTAGGGTTTTTGGAAGAGAGAGAAGAGAGAAATTGCATGAAAGATGAAATGATTTTTGTCCTCCAAAGGCCAAATGGCCGTGAACATCAAGCCATGCAAGGTGTAGCCTTGCTTGGCTTCATCCAAGCCTTAGGATGAATCAATGGTCAAGATTAAAACTTGGTTAGCAAGATTAGCTCTCATTGGTTCATCCTTGCCTTGTCACCAACCTTAGTCACTAACCTAGTCATTAGCTTAGTCATTAACCTAGTCATTAGCTAGCTTAGTCACTTGTTCTAGAGAATTCCTTCACTAATGGTGTTTAATTAAGCTACTAAGTTAATCAAGCTTTCAACTAAACGTGGGTCCCGTAAAACATTTCCTGTCCACTTTGTCATTTTATTATCTTGACTAATAAAATAATATTATAATAATACAAAATTATTTTATTTGACAGTTAAATCCTAAAAATTAAAAGATTATTTACAGTATCATTCAGAATCGGGTTTAGTAAGATCCCCCAGTTCTGAATAATTAAAACAAGATTTTCCTCGGCCCGAAAAATATTATTTTCCTATCCCGGAGCAAATCAGACAAAAAGTCCAAATAAAATCACAGACAGTAATATTAAGCACTGTAACATGTAGAAAAATTAAAAACAGTACAATCAGGACGTAATGGTCATTTTTCTATTTTTTTCCACGACGAAGCAAATCATCCAAAACGTTCAAATAAAATTACAGACAGTATTAATTGTCTGTATATCTCCCAGAAAAATTAAAATAGTAGCTTAAGAAAATTTTTATTTTACCGTCTCGAAGCAAATTACGTAAAACGACCAAATAAAATTTTAGCCTGTAAAATGTATTTGTATTTCATACAGAAAAATAATAAACAGTAAAATAGGGACACAACAGTCATTTACACAAAAATTTGAAAAACAGCAAACAAAACATTCGGGACATTTTTCTAAAAATTGGGGTGTTACAATAATCATTTGATTTATATCTCAGCTATATATACTGCAACTACTTATATTGCCAGGAGAGATCTCCGGACTGATTTGGAGCGGTTGTAGCATACTCATAAAGCCCCTTGGTGTTTTATAGGAGATTTTAATATTGTCTTGGGAGCTCATGAACATAGAGGTAAAAATCTGCCTTCTCGAATTTCTTGTGAAGACTTTAGGAATTGGTCTGATTCTAATTATCTGATTCATATTCCTACTCGTGGATCTTCTTACACATGGTCTAATGGTAGAGTGGGCAGTAATTATACTGAAAGAAGACTAGATAGATCAATCTGTAATATTGATTGGATAAACCACTGGAGCAGTGTTGCTTGTAGCACCTTAACTCGCAGTCAGTCTGACCATTTTCCTATTATGCTTAAAGTGAACGTGGTTAATAGCGAGCATGCCTCATCTTTCAAATTCATGAAAATGTGGTCTAGGCATCCAGCTTGCATAAATATTAAAGATGTTTGGAAAACTGCTGTTGGTGGCTGTCCAATGCATATCTTATCTCGGAAGTTAAAATTACTGAAAGTTAAGCTCAAGGATTGGAACAAAAATGTTTTTGGAGATGTCCATAAAAATGTCAGTTCAGCCTTGTCTTCTATGGACACAATTCAAGAGCTGATTAATCTTAATGGTGGTTCTGATGAGTTACTTGAACAAGAAAAAGAAGCTCAATCTTTGTTGCAGCAGGCTTTAAGCTATGAAGAAGATTTCTGGATAGAGAAATCTAGGCTTGTTTGGTATATATAGGGAGATAGGAATACTGAATTCTTCCATAGATCTGCTAAAATCAGGTCTGCTACAAAGCAAATCTCTGTCTTGAAAAAGGGTGATAAGGTTTTGGACACCTCTGTTGATATTGAGAAGCATATTTTGGACTATTATATGGATTTGTTTGCTTCTGGGAATGTTTGTCAGCCCAATGATCTTATTCAAAATGTGATTCCTTCTATGGTTACTCATCAAGATAATGTTATGCTCACTAATCTACCCTCATTGGAAGAAGTCAAAGCTGCTGTTTTTTCTTTAAATGGCAATAGTGCTCCTGGTCCAGATGGGTTTGGTGGTTTTTTCTTTCATCAATACTGGGATGTAATTGCTCAAGATGTTCATAATGTTGTTCTTCAATTTTTTCAACAAGGTTGGCTTCTTCCAAATTTGAATTCTAATGTTGTTGTCTTGATTCCTAAGATCTCAGAGGCAGATAAGATTGAGCAATATAGGCCTATTGCATTAGCTAATTTTCAGTTCAAAATTATAACCAAGGTGTTGGCCGATAGATTAGCTTTGGTTGCCTCTAGGATTATTTCTAAAAATCAAAGAAGTTTTGTAAAAGAGAGGCAGATTGCAGATTGTATGTGCACAGCTTCTGAAGCCTTTAACTTAATTGATAAAAAAGCTTATGGTGGTCAAGTTGCTACAAAGATAGACATTAAAAAAGCTTTTGACACATTAGACTGGAATTTCCTTCTTCAAGTGCTTCATTCTTTTGGTTTTGATGCCAAGTTCTGTAATTGGATTAACCTGATTTTACATTCAGCTAAGCTTTCTATTTCTATTAATGGCAAGGCTGTTGGTTTCTTTAATTGTAAGAGAGGGGTTCGGTAAGGTGATCCCTTATCTCCTATTCTTTTTTGTCTTACTGAAGAATTGTTAAGTAGAGGAATAACAAAACTGGTCAATGATGGTCAGTTACAACTTATATCTGGTCCTAGAGGTGTTGTGATGCCTAGTCATGTTTTGTATGCAGATGATGTGCTAGTTTTCTACAGAGCTTCTAAAAGGAGTCTTTTCAATTTAATGAATTTGTTCAAGGTTTATGAGCAGGCTTCGGGTCAGGTGGTTAGCAAAGACAAGTCTAAATTTTACTCAGGTACAACCTCCTTTTCCAGATCAGATGGTATTTCTCCAATTCTTGGTTTCAATGCTGGTTGTCTTCCCTTCAATTATCTTGGAGTACCCTTGTTTAAGGGAAGGCCCAAAAGGGTTCACTTAATGCCAATTGCTGATAGAGTTAAAAATAAACTTACTTCTTGGAAAGGATCATTGTTGTCTTTGATGGGGAGAGTTTTAGTGGTTAAGTCAATTATTCAGGGTATGCTAATTTATAGTTTCAGGATCTATGCCTGGCCTGCTAATCTCATTAAAATGGTGGATGGCTGGATCCGAAATTTTGTTTGGTCAGGAGATATTAATAACAGGAAGTTGGTTACTGTTACTTGGAGTAAAGTTTGTAAACCTGTGCTGGAGGGACGCCTTGGCATAAAGTCCATTAATTCTATCAATAAAGCAGGTATGCTTAAGCTGGGTTGGGAGTTACTTTCTTCCAATGATCAATGGACTTCTTTATTGAAAGCTAGAGCCTTCAGGAATAATAAACCTGTTAGCTACCATATTTCTTCTTCGGTCTGGTTTGGTATTAAGACCTTTATTCCTATCATTCAAGAGCACTCTTTGTGGAAGATTGGCAATGGGGCTACTATCAATTTTTGGACTGATCCATGGCTATCTAGCCTAGTTGTGGATATAATTGGTGTTCCTATTATTTTGCATAGTTCTTTGAAGTCAAAAGTTAAGGATTTCATTGTCAATGGTAAGTGGTCAATTCCTAGTGATTTGGTTTCTAAGTTTCCTGCTTTGAAATCAGAAATTCAGCAGGTTATAATTCCTTCTCAGCCTTGTAATGATTCTCTAATCTGGACTAAAACTGATACTGGAAATTTGAGTTTTAAGGATGCTTACAATTTTCAAAATCCTATTGGAAATGTTGTTCCTTGGGCTAAGCTTATATGGAGTAATTGCATTCCTCCTTCTAAATCATTTCTGCTATGGAGAATTATTCATGACAAAATGCCAACTGATGACAAACTTTGTTCTAGAGGGTGTACTGTTGTGTCAGTTTGTAGCCTTTGTGGTCAGGCAGTAGAAACCAGCCATCATTTGTTTATGGACTGCAACTTTACTAAGCATATTTGGAGCTGGTTTGGCAACATTATTAATATGCATGTGGACTGTTCCAGCTTTCTTTCCGTCCTTTCATCGTGCAGTAGAAGTTGGAGTTCTCAGGCCCGAGATGTCATCTTAGCTGCTATCATTTTTGTTCTTTGGGCTATTTGGTTCTGCAGAAATAGGGCTAGATTCCACAACAAAAATATTTCTGTGATATCAGCCATTAGTTTTATTGTGGCTAATGTTTCTCTCTCTGGTAACTCGAGTGTTGGCAGCATGTCTTCTTCAATAACAGAACTTATGATCCTTCAGTCCTTTAAGGTTGCTTCTCATCTGAGAAAAATGCCTGTTATTAAGGAAGTTATCTGGTCTCCTCCTTCCCGTTATGTGATCAAGTGTAATGTTGATGGTGCTGCCAAAGGGTGTCCTGGTCCTGCCGGCTGTGGTGGTATATTTCAGGATAGTAGAGCTGCTACTCTTGGCTGTTTTACTTCTGGTCTTGGTATTAAAAATGCCCTTTATGCTAAACTCTCAGCAGCTATTCTAGCTATTGAGATAGCCTTCAAAAGAGGTTGGTTTAATCTTTGGATTGAATGTGATTCTTAATTGGTTGTCTCTGCTTTTAGCAATATTAATATTGTTCCTTGGCAATTACAAAACAAATGGAAGAATTGTTTAACATTATCCAAGCAAATGAGATTCTCTTATTCTCACATTTATAGAGAGGGAAATGCTTGTGCAGACAAACTTGCTTGTCATGGCTCTTCTATTTCAGGATTTGTTTGGTGAAATTTAATTCCTTCATTCATTGTTGAAGTTTTCTTTAAAAATAGGAATAATGTTCCTAGCTATAGATTTAAGAATATTTAATTCTTCCATGGGTTTGGTTAATGTCCCCCCATGTTTTCTTTTGTATTCTTTTTTCTTTCTTAATAAATTTATGGTTTGCTACAAATGATTGATATTGGCAGGGGTGCCAACATAGTTGGGATGTCTGCCTTTAGAGTGATGCTTTTGCAAACCATTTGCTTAAAAAAAAATGTGCCTTTCGTGGAAGCATAATATACATATATAAAGAAATAGAATTTATACAAATTGTACATTATAATATGCTATTTATATAGATCGCCTCATGGCACCAAAAACACTAACTAATTCTTCATGCTAAAGCTCAATCATATTTGTCGGTCTAGATCTTACCTGGAATTCTCATGGAATTCATAGAAGAAGAGGGGTGAGAATCATAAAATTCTCAGTAGTTTATAAAAATCATGTCATCACAATAATTTCAGCTATTTCGGAGAAAAATCTATTTCCAAGGAATAATCATCTATCCATAGAAAGGTGGCAAAATACCAAATCAAGTCATTTCTCTTCTCGAAATAGAAGTTCATTTTATATTCTTTATCAAAATCATTTGAATGATTAAATCACTCGTCAAGTCTTATAAAAAATCCCAAGTCATGTCAAAAATCTCATTCATCAAAATTCATGTCATCAATTCTCAAATTATCCAAATCGTAAATCATATTATCAAATCTTAAATCATCATATCATCATGTCTCAAAACATGGTTCATATCATCAAACCTTGAGTCATCAAGTCATAAATCATTTTATCAAATTTCATATAAAACTCATCTATATCATCACTCATCAAAATCATATTAAGAAATCTCAAGGTTCATATCTCAAATCACCAAGACACATGTGTCATCTTAAATCAAGGTATAGAGGGAATGTTCATCCTCACAATACCAATCACTTGGTAGTAGCCTGCTTTCGGCTTAGTGTACTTCAACCCATTTATAACTCTCACTACACAGAACTACTCCAAGGTCAGAGTAAACCCAAATCAACCACAATATTGAGGGAATGTCCATCCTTAGCATAATTGTGAGTAGAGAGGGAACACAATTTATGAGGAAATTGTATGTCCTCATTTCAGAGTTGTGAGTAGAGAGAATTATTTGTCTTCAACTACTTGATAGGGAGGGTATCTTCCTTCCTCACACTACCCCCTCAACTAGTTAGATAGGGAGGTTATCTTCCTTCCCCACACTATCTTTCTACTAGGAATGCCTCAAATGTAAAGAGGGAATATCCATCCTCAACTACACATCAACCATAGGGAAACTCAGGTAAAGAGAAAGGTATTGTCCATCCTTAACCTTATTACATAAGTGGCAAGGGAATGTCCATCCTCAACTACAGTTTCCAAGTCACCCCTTAGGTCCAAGGATATCCTAGGTAATGGGTTACTCAAGAATCTCAATCATTAATCATCAGTCTCATATCATGATATCTTGCATAATGATCAAGTCCATTATACACTATGATATCCATCTCATCATCTCACACTATAGCACAAGGCCTTACATCTCATCAACATGCAATAATATGCATATAAAGGTTTTTCTTGTCATCAATGATCAAATCCACCATTCAATGATCAAATCCATCATTCAATCTCATTTGATGCAAAATCATCATAAAAGTCATTTTTCAAATCATCAATCTTATTTGATTCAATTATATCATGGTACAAGGCCTCATATTTCATCCATATGTAATAGTATGCAAACTCACCAATCAATCTAATAACATGGCTTAATGCATTACTAAGTCTTCAATCAATCATTGGTGTATTCCATTATGTCATTTTATGTCAATACATCAAGCATTTCATAGCAAGACACAGAAGAAAAACATGTTTAGGCCACTTTTTAGGGGAGTGTCGCAGCTTTGCTTATGTTGTGTCGTGGCTCCCTGCTCACGGGTGGCATTCCCTAAGTTGCAGAGAGTTCAGGGTCATGGCTCTCCCTAAATTTGAGTCGCAATTCTCCTTCAGAAATCTGGTTTTTCTAGATTTCTCAAGAACACAACCCCCATTTCACCATTTTCAAACATTCACAAGGTTCTCTAATCATTCAAACTCTAAAACCATCAAGTATCAACTCAACAACAACATATTTTTTGTAACCAATCATTCAAACATCAACAAATCAAGCATCAAAACAATTTCAAAATCACCAAGCAAACATGGGTTTCATACCCATTTTCCAATCTCAAGATTCATCAAGAACCAAGAACAAAGCTTGAAACTTTAACTCATAATCAAACATCAAAACATATATCTTTCATTATCAACTCCAGATTTCAACCATAATCCCTTAGCCCATCATTTTTACCCAAAATGGAGAAAAATGAACAAGGTTTAGAAAACCTCAACCTAGTCTTCCATGGTGCCTTGATCTCTTGCTCTTCTTTGGTTGATCTTGTTTCTTCTCTCTTTATTTCCCCATTTCTCTTATGCTCTTCCCCTCTCTTTTTTTTCTCATTTTCACTCTTTTTCTCATTTGTTCCCCTCTTCTTCGTTTTTGCATTCTGTTTCTTTCTTCTCTTTATTTGTTTCTTTTCTTTATTCTCTTCCTCTCTTGTTTTGGCTAGCAACACGTGAGTGAGGGAAAGAAGAGTGAGAAAATATCTCAAAGGTCAAAGATATGAGGTGGGATGTGAAAAAAGGAAAATAGAAAGGAAAAAGTGAAATCCAGCTAGAAATATTATATCTATTAAGAACACTTTAATATTTCCATAACAAAATTTCTATCCTTCATAGGTATGATGGAAAATTCTAGGATTTCATGCACTTTCCAGTTTTATTTTTCCACAATCTTCCATATACATCTTTAATAGACACTAAGCTTTACTATTCATCCTGGGGTTAAACTAGACCCTATGGAATTAAACTTGGAAGCTTTCAAGATCCAGTTTCATCCTTTAAAACTTAGAAATAAATGTTCTATATTCATTTCTTTCTCCATAGCTATTTAAGCTAAATTTTGAGTTTATTTGAGTTGTTTCCCAACTTCAGTGTTATAGATTTATGCTCAAATCAGCCTAACAATTCCCAAATCATTATCAAAATTATTAAATAACTTCCATTAATTTTATTGAGCTACTATAACCCTGATTAAGCTCATTAGATTGGAGAGGATGTTACACTCATCAGGTAATACACACAAAGTCCTAATAGTCTACATATAAATACAACCATGTAGTATAAAAGTAGCGAATGATGACATTCTAGATCAGTAAAACTAAAGTATTATCATCAGGGTTAAACACCTAATAAACTTTAATATCAACTAGTAGAGTAATCAATGCCATCACTGCTCCTCTAGAAACACCATACAAACAATGAGAATTGTTATAATTCTCGATGGGAAAACAACTAAATAAATTACTGAAATATAAACCAGGGTGCTACTAGCTGTGTCAAATCATAGAAAACACTTTATATAGTGAATTTAGAGCATAATTAGTAATAGTAATCATATTCATATGTCAACTCAATGTTTAGAACGTTTAGAACATTTAGAAGCAAAATGCATTACATCATGATAAATGCTATTTTCAAATGCTTAAATGATGCTTGCATGATCTTTTTCATATTTAAAGAGTTCTCATGCAACTAGGGCGCCCCCATTCTCTATGCATGTGTAGCCATTCCACTCAAAGTTGCCCACTTTTTGCACACCATAGGTATCTATGATTGCATGGCCATTCCACTCTATTCTGAACTAAGTTCAGATGAAGACCTTAATTAGGTTGACAATGGTGGTTTCCTCTGATGTACGATGGTTGTGATGGTGGTACGAGAGGGTGAGTACTTGCAAAAGGCACTTCAACGCACAAGTTAGACTATGCACACGGTGGGTAATATTTGAAATTAGATGAATACCTTTGCGACCTTGTGTGATATTTATTAGAGCATCTTGGGTGATAATAATCATAGTTCAATCTGCATTAAATATTGTTAATTGGGATAAGAATCCAATGATATTGTTATCTCTTATAACTAATTCTCCTATTTATGATAGATGTAATTGATGTCTTTATTTATGAGGGATTATATAAGAGATTTATTCCTCATAAATTGGTAGATTTACTTATCTAATAACACATACAAATATTTAGGATCCAATTCTAGCGGGTCGGGTTGCTCATACACCACTAACCCGAAACCTGGTCCAGAACACACTTAAAATTAGCTGCTTTCCATACATCACTAGATCCATGCAAGATTTCCTCCAAGAATATGTTGCCACACAGGCTTATCCAAGGAACTTTTGCCACATAGGCTCATTTGCCATACAGGCTCATTCAAAAACACAATAATATTTGTTCATGTTCATCTAGGCCTTAGGGTTCAATTCCTTTTTTATCCCCTTTTAGCCTATCATAAGCTTTTCCAACACATGATACATGAATCAATGCTATATTCATATGTCAAATTGAAACATCAGTTATCAATTCACCTAACAACCATTGTATATCTTAATTTAAGCATCAATTACATTAAAACTCTAATTCTAAAGCAATGAAGGTTTTAGTCATATTGGTTCAAAGACATGTTTTTTTTTAATCAAAACTTCATTGTGCATGTTATAATCAACACTCATTCATGATCAAACATCATAAATAAACCATTTAAGCAATTAATTCTCAAGATGCACAACTAAGAGTTTGGTCTAAACTTCCAATTGAAGTTTTCTTCAAGAATTCTTGTTTTGATGCATAATTAGTGTAACGCCCCTTTTTGGGAGGGAACGTCACATTGTCAAATAAAATAAAATGCGGAAATTGATTAAACAACGATTAAGACCCGGTTCATTTTAATTAATTGATGATTAACCATGTGAGCAAACTTAGCAATATTTTTTTTTTAAAAAAAAAAATAATAATAATAATGATACGATAATGCAGAATGTGAATAAAAGGAACGAATAAAACAATACATAGAAATTTGCACCTGAATAGCATGCATATATATATCTAGAGTTTAATACAACTATTTCATAAATACAAGCCTGGCCATCGTCAAAAAGCAAAACTATACCCACCCAAGGGAAACATGCATATATATACCCTCATGCATATACAAAATATACAGTCCAAATCAAAAAGAAAGATACATCAGGCCCCCAAAAACAAAAACACTGGCGGCCATCAGTAGCCACCAATGATCATCGACCCCTCAAATAAAAAGGGACCGATTCAGGATCATCAGGAGGACCCTCATCAGGATCTTCCTCATCCGAGGACTCATCCATAGGAACCACAGATGCACGGGACGGGGCCCGAGCGGTGGAGTCGAAAGAATCCTCCTGCGGGGTGTAATAGCGGGGACCCCACATCTCCCTGATAGGCAGGTAAAACTCCAAGCGTAAGCTGAGGTAGCAAGTGAGGACAGGTGCCTCATGACGTCTCCAGGCAAGTGCTATCGACACGTCTCCCACATACACGCAGCGGTCGGAGTTCAGGTTGATGTGCCAGCACTCCGGCCCCCCAATGAAGGTCAGACGCACATCTCCCAAGAATCCGCGCATGCGTGCAGACATCGTCGCAGTCAAAGTCAATCCTGTGCAGGCCAGAAGCCGGGGAAGGCAGGCTCTTCTGTCTCTTCACCGTCGTCTTCGATCAGTACGGGGTACACATAAACAGCAAATAATAGAAATACAAGAAAGAGGTAAGATATCCTACCATCATTACCAGTTATGGCAGCCAGGAAATAATACGGCGCATAGCGCCCAATTAGCAATTTAGAAACGGCATATTTGAATAATAAACGTTAATTTCAACAGTAAACAATTAAACAGATCCAGGCAGGTAGTTATTGCAACAGTAAGCAAACAAGTCACAATATGGAGAACGGATAATACCAGCAATGTATATATATATCACGACTCATATGCATGTTCTCTCGAACCCCTACTCCATGGAGCTAAACTCAATCAATCGGAGAGAAAGATCAGGAGACATGTCCGTGACTCGGCCGCGAGGCCAGTGCTATCAATAAATTTTTTTCTCGTGCACAATCATGGCATTGCACGAGACATTCTTCACTAGATCACGATATAGGGGCAGGTGTCAAGTCCGGATCGTCGGTGCGTTGCATCGGTTTGCCCCACGGGCAAAGGAGCTACCAACTACCCATTGTGGAGGACCCGCACCCCGACGCCCCAAGGTCATAACAAGACCCACACTTGTCTACTCGCACCCGCACTAAGGTGTGTTCAATCTCCTAGGCAACTAGGCCTTACAACAGTCCACACGGACAATCACAATGCATAAGACACTATGCATGCACATGTATGATCCACAATCTCATACAATTTCACACTATGCCACATTAGGCCAATATAGCATCAATATCCATATACGGTCACTCACATGGACCCATAACAACATAATAACTAGGTTCAAGTCAATTGATGCATTATTAGGTTCATTATGAATCCTAACTTAGTATTTGCTTCCCTTTCCAAGGTTCATGTTCAAGGTTAATTCTCAGGACCAATTCAATATTCCACATAACTTGAAATTCATTTAAGCTCTTAGGCCTCACACTCTCATGTTCTTTTCTCAATTCTAATATCGTGCAAAGTTATCAAGTTGTCAAAGCAATAACACACTCCTTAAGGATTCATTATGGAACCTCACATTTCCCGGTCATTTATGTCATGAGCGCCTAGGCGCCATTTCTGTAACGCCTGAGCGCCGGTTGAGCGCTTTGGGCGCCCAACACGAAACGCTGAGCGCTGTCCAAACCGTGTTACGGGGAAAATTCTCTGGGCATAGAGCGCCTGGCGCCCTACGCACAGCCGCCCGAGCGCTAGTGCAAAATCAAGGATTCTGCAATCCTCTTCATGAAGCAACCGTGGCCTCAAATTTCAAAAGGGTACACCTTTTACCACCAGTCCAAAACATATTTCTCTTGCTAACCAACGCACATTGCAAAAATCCATATAATCATACAAATCAAACATCTACAAATCATAGAAATAACAACATGCAATAGAAGAGTGATCCAACATGGATTCCCTCATTTTCAACAACACACAAGACATTCCCTCACTACCAAGATTGGTTGAGGAGGATCATCTTCCTCTTACCTATTTGGAAGGCAACACAATGGTGCTACACCTTCTTGCCCTAATTTTCGTTTTCCCCCTTCAAGAAAAACACAAATGTGAGTGATCACCACAATGTTCACTCAAACCATGAAAAATAGGTTCTTGGCCACCAAGGTGACTAAGAGAAACGAAAATAGCAAGAATAATGGAAGAAAGTTAAGAGCTTTACCTTAAAGCTCTAAGCTTTGGCTTCAATGGTGGAAGAAAAATGGAAGAAGAAGAAGAACCCAAAAGATAGCAGCATGAGGGGACCTGGAATGGAGTAGGAGAGTTGGAATGTGATGGATTTAGTGAATGATGGAGATAAACTCCAATGTGTGTGGGTGTGTGCCGTAGAAGAGGAGAAAGAAGAAGAAGAAAAATGAAAGAAGGAGAACGTGAATGAAGAGAGAAATGGAGAATGTGAGTAAAATGATTTAATGTAAGCTAATATCCCCCCCCCCCAAAATGGCTTCAGTAGAGAAGAGTAGAGAAGGGAGTGAGAAATGTGCTAAATAGGAAACTTCATGGAAGCTTCCTAAAATAGGCTTTTAAATTAACCGAATTTTATTTAGACAATAAGGCTAAAAAAAAAAAAAGGTCTACCACAAGGAAATTCTTTGAATAATGTGATAAGATTTCTTTTTTTATTTCATATTATTATTTGTTGGACAATAGTTATTGTTGGCGAGTCGCATTAACAAATCGACGAGATAAATTCTTCATTTGTATGAATTTACTTTATCTGTTAAGATCTCTCGAAAAAAAATCGCGAAACCTCGTAAATCGTGTCAAGCCCGGGTTTAGTAAGATCCCCGTCGACTTATCCATAGTTCCAAGTTCGCAGAGAAAACATCGCGTTTTCCCAGCTTTGCTCTACGCACACGCAAAACGAGGAATATATTAAAATATTCGTCGTCTCCGAAAAATTCCAAAAAAATTCCTAAAAATCAAGAATATTATAAAATGAGGGTTTATAATCAAATATGTATTTTTCGGGATGTTACAACACTCCCCAACTAAAAGGAATTTCGTCCTCGAAATTTACATACCTCAAAATAATTCGGATGTTGCTCCTTCATCTTGTCTTCCAATTCCCAAGTCGCATCACCAGTTGCTTCATTCCAAATCACCTTTACCAATGGAATCTCCTTTCCTCGTAGTTGCTTTATCCGTCGATCCTCGATTCTCGCAGAGACGTTTCATAGGTCGTTCTCTTTTAACTGTACTTGTCCGGTGCTATGACATGACTTGGATCAGGTAAATATTTACGAAGTTGTGACACATGGAATACATTATGTATGTTTGAAAGAATAGGGGGTAAGGCTATCTCGGTAAGCTACTCTTGGACCTATCCGACGAAGAATTTGGTAAGGTCCAAGAAATTTTGGAGTGAGTTTTCTAGATTTCAAGGCCCGGCCGACCCCAGTCGTGGGTGTGACTTTCAGGAACACATGCTCACCTTCTTCAAACTCAAGAGGCTTTCTTCTCTTATCCGCATAGCTCTTCTATTGGCTCTGAGCGGTTCTCATCTTCTCTTGAATCATCTTAACCTTCTCAGTCGTCTGCTGGATAATGTCTGGTCCAATCGTAAGACGCTCGCCGTCTTGGTACCAACATAATGGTGTTCGACACCGTCTTCCGTCTGAGCTTCATAGGGTGCCATCCCTATACTCGAATGATAAGCATATTGTAGGTGAACTCCACCAGTGGTAGAACTTCATCCCAACTTCCACCGTTCCATAGAACAAGCTCTAAGTAGGTCCTCTAGGGATTGAATCGTTCTTTTCGATTGACCATCGGTTTGCGGATGATATGCTTGAACTCGGGCGCAATCTCGTCCCCAACGAAGCTTGTAAACTTTGCCAAAACTTTGAGGTAAACCTCGGATCTCTATCCGAGATTATACTCGTAGGCACACCATGTAATCGACAATTTCCCCAATATACAGTCGGGTCAGCTTTTCCAAATTGTACCTTATGTTAATCGGGAGGAAATGAG
This sequence comes from Ormosia emarginata, assembly GCA_029884605.1. Taxonomy (NCBI): domain Eukaryota; kingdom Viridiplantae; phylum Streptophyta; class Magnoliopsida; order Fabales; family Fabaceae; genus Ormosia; species Ormosia emarginata. The sequence goes on along the minus strand of JAQQTP010000056.1, from coordinate 1,694,435 downwards.
CCGATTTTGTAAGTCGATCAACTATCACCCAAATCGAGTCATGTCCCATCCTCGTCCTTGGCAATCCCACAACAAAGTCCATTGCGATGCTTTGTCCCATTTCCATTCAGGAATAGACAAGGGTTGCAAAAACCCCACAGCAGTCGCTGATGTTCCACTTTGGCTTTTTGACAGACTAGACAAGTCGATACACATCTAGTGACATCACTCTTTAGTCCATGCCACCAGAATAACTTCTTCAAGTCTTGGTACATCTTCGTTATGCCAGGGTGCATACTTAGCTTGCTAGTGTGGGCGTGATCCACAATATATCGTCTAAGCTCTTGGTCACGAGGAATGCAAACTCTACCTCGGAATCTCAGAATTCCATCTGTTCCTTCTTCGAACTCTGTTTTCTCGCCTTGTTTCATTTGTTCTCTTATTCCTTGCAAGAATTCATCGGTCTTCTGTTTTTCCCGTATGTCTTCCATCAACTCGCTTGAGATGGTAACCATATTCATGCAAATTCTTCCGGGTCCAACTTAACAAATGACCATACATCTCTAAATTGTTCGATGAGATCCCTTTCCTTAATCATCAAGGCAGAAACACTGATAGTCTTTCTACTTAAGGCGTCAGCCACAACGTTCGCCTTGCCAGGGTGGTACAACAACTGGAAATCATAATCCTTTAAAAACTCCACCATCTCCATGTCTCATATTCACTCCTTCGATCGTACAAGTACTTCAAGCTCTTGTGGTCACCGAAGATGTTGAATGTCGCTCCATAAAGGAAATGTCTCCAAATCTTGAGCAAAACCACAACCGCTAACTCCAAATCATGAGTCGGGTAATTCTTTTCATGCACTCGCAACTGTCGCGAAGCATAGGCTACCACCTTTCGGTGTTGCATAAGGACAGATCCCAAACCTTGATACGAAGCGTCACAATACACCTCGAACGGTTCATTCGGATCAGGTAACACTAATACAGTGAGGTAGTCACCGTTTCTTCAACTCTTGAAAACTCGCTCACATTTATCACCCATTCGAAAGCTTGATTCTTCTTCGTCAATTGAGTGAGCGGTCCGGCAATCTTGGAAAACCCTTCTATGAACCTCCGGTAATATCCACTAAACCAACGAAACTACGGACTTCCGTCACGATTTCGGTTGTTCCCACTGCAATACTGCTTCCACTTTGCATGGATCCACTGCGATTCCTTCCTTTGAGATCACATGACCCAAAAACTTCACCTCATCTAGCAAAAACTCGCACTTCGACAACTTGGCATACAGTTCCTTTTCCTTCAAAATCTGAAGAACTATCTTTGAGGTGCTCGGATGATCCTCCTGATTCGAGAATATATCAGGATGTCATCAATGAAGACGACGACAAACTTATCCAAGTACGGACGAAAGATGCGGTTCATATAGTCCATGAAAATAGCAGGCGCATTCGTCACACCAAACGGCATCACAAGATACTCGTAATGACCGTATCGCGTACGAAAAGCAGTCTTGGGTATATCCTCCGTCTTCACCCTTATCTGATGATACCCAGATCTCAAGTCAATCTTCGAAAATACCGCTGCCCCCTTCAGTTGGTCCATCAAGTCGTCAATTCTCGGGAGAGGATACTTGTTCTTGATTGTCAACTTGTTCAATTGCCTGTAGTCCACACACAATCTCGAGGTACCGTCCTTCTTTCGAACTAGTAGCACAGGTGCTCCCCACGGAGATACACTTGGTCTAACGAACTGCTTCTCCAAAAGCTCTTCTAGGCTGCTTGCTTAAGTTCGGCTAATTCATCGGTGACATTCGGTACGGTGCTATAGACACGGGACCAGCTCCCGTACTAGATCAATAGCAAACTCGATTTCACGTGCCGGCGGTAAACCGGTACTTCTTCGGGGAAGATCTCGGGAAATTCCTTCACTACCGGAATAGTACTCAAATCACCTCACTCTCGACTTTCAAGGAAGATAATAGCATGTACCCCCGAGCTCCTTCTTTCAAGAAAGCTCGTGCTTGGTTGGCCGTCAAGTATCTAGAATTCTCATCCACGAAAGACTATGGTCTTACTAGAACAATCTAACGAACATGGTTGGAAGATAACCAGTCCATCCCTAGGATTACATCTAACTTGTGAAAGAGGTAAACAGATCAAATCGACGAAAAGATTCGACCTTCAACAATCAAAGGACACTCCAAACGGACTTTGGTAGTAACTACCTATTTATCGGTGGGGGTTGAAACAATCAATTCAAAAGGTAGTTCGACACGGGTAAACCAAGTCGTAGCACACACCATATGATATGAAAGAATGGGTTGCCCCGAGTCATACAAGACTTTTAAAAGATTACCTTCTATGGCGCCTTCTCCTTGAATCAAGTCTTCGGATTCAGAAGCTTCACTCCACTCATAGTATAAACTCGACCTCCGGCTTGCGGTTTCTTGGCTCGGGTTGCATTGACTGAAGGTTCAACCTTTGCTTGGTTGCAGTCTCTGGACATATGGCCCGGTTTGCCACATCTGAAGCAAATGATTCCTTTTATCGTGCAGTATCTTGTGAGATGATCCTTCCCACACTTCAGGCATTTGGTCGGGTAGGTCGTATTCTGACCAGTTCGGTTCCCAGAAGAACCTCCACCAGAATTTCCACCGGTTGGTTGTTGACTCCCCGTTGGTCTAGAATAGGGTTTCTTCCGAAAGCGGTTTGAACCACTTTGCCTCCACCTCTTTGGGACCGTACAGGCCCAAAGTTCCCGTTTCTCGCGTCTCTAGCCTCGCTCCAAGGCTTCAACTTCGCAGCAAGTGTCTAACGATTCGAGAATACCTTCATTTTCAAGGTAATCACGACTTTCTTTACCTCGTACCTCGGTCCTTCGGTGAATTTCCAAGCATTTCCGGGCTTCATCGGTTTGATGCGGTAATGTGTTGAAAATCTCTCCAAGTTCTCAAACTTGGCCGCGTATTCGGCCGACGGTCATGTTCCCCCCGTCTCGTTGAGGAACTCCATCTCCTTTGCGTGTCTCGCATTCGCGAGAAAGTATTTGCCCAAGAATTTCTCCTTGAACAGCTCCCGGTGACCTCTCGCTCCTTCGGCTTCTAATGCCCTTTGAGCTCCATTCCACCGGTCTTCGGCATTTCCGACAAGCATAAAAGTCGCATAGTTTACCTTCTTGTCTTCCGCACAATTCATGCCACGAAAGACTTTTTCCAGCTCTCCTTGATCCATAGATTAGCCTTGTCGGGATCAAACTCCCCTTGAATTGCGGAGGGTTATGACGACGAAACTCGCTAAGTTTTGCGCGTCGGCAGTCGCCTCAAGATTGAGCAGCTCTTTCTTGTTGTTGAGTAGCGCGTTCATTTTGTTGGGCGATGACTTCAGCCATTCTCTGCATCGCTTCAATAGCGGCTGTCATATCTCCACCTCTTGCCATCTTGCTCTTCTCTCAAATTAGATTACTGAAAACATAAGAAAAGTCAGAGGAATCCACTCAAGACACCCATCACAGAGATTCACACAAAGACAAACAAGACAGACTCACACTCAAGACCCAAAGAAAACATAAACCGGGCTCGATACCAACTTAATGTAACGCCCTTTTTTGGGAGGGAACGTCACATTGTCAAATAAAATAAAATGCGGAAATTGATTAAACAACGATTAAGACCTTGGTTCATTTTAATTAATTGATGATTAACCATGTGAGCAAACTTGGCAATATTTTCTTTTTTTTTTTTTTTTAAAAAAAAATAATAATAATGATACGATAATGCAGAATGTGAATAAAAGGAACGAATAAAACAATACATAGAAATTTGCACGAATAGCATGCATATATATATCTAGAGTTTAATACAACTATTTCATAAATACAAGCCCGCCATCATCAAAAAGCAAAACTATACCCACCCCAAGGGAAACATGCATATATATACCCTCATGCATATACAAAATATACAAATCCAAATCAAAAAGAAAGATACATCGGCCCCCAAAAACAAAAACACGGCGGCCATCGGTAGCCACCAATGATCATCGACCCCTCAAATAAAAGGGACCGATTCGGGATCATCGGGAGGACCCTCATCGGGATCTTCCTCATCCGAGGACTCATCCATAGGAACCACGGATGCACGGGACGGGGCCCGAGCGGTGGAGTCGAAAGAATCCTCCTGCGGGGTGTAATAGCGGGGACCCCACATCTCCCTGATAGGCAGTGTAAAACTCCAAGCGTAAGCTGAGGTAGCAAGTGAGGACAGGTGCCTCATGACGTCTCCAGGCAAGTGCTATCGACACGTCTCCCACATACACGCTCTGATACCAACTTAATGTAACGCCCCTTTTTGGGAGGGAACGTCACATTGTCAAATAAAATAAAATGCGAAAATTGATTAAACAACGATTAAGACCCGGTTCATTTTAATTAATTGATGATTAACCATGTGAGCAAACTTGGCAATATTTTCTTCTTTTTTTTAAAAAAAATAATAATAATAATAATAATGATACGATAATGCAGAATGTGAATAAAAGGAACGAATAAAACAATACATAGAAATTTGCACCTGAATAGCATGCATATATATATCTAGAGTTTAATACAACTATTTCATAAATACAAGCTTGGCCATCATCAAAAAGCAAAACTATACCCACCCCAAGGGAAACATGCATATATATACCCTCATGCATATACAAAATATACAAATCCAAATCAAAAGAAAGATACATCGGGCCCCCAAAAACAAAAACACTCGGCCATCGGTAGCCACCAATGATCATCGACCCCTCAAATAAAAAGGGACCGATTCGGGATCATCGGAGGACCCTCATCGGGATCTTCCTCATCCGAGGACTCATCCATAGGAACCACGGATGCACGGGACGGGGCCCGAGCGGTGGAGTCGAAAGAATCCTCCCGGGGTGTAATAGCGGGGACCCCACATCTCCCGATAGGCGGTAAAACTCCAAGCGTAGGCGAGGTAGCAAGTGAGGACAGTGCCTCATGACGTCTCCAGGCAAGTGCTATCGACACGTCTCCCACATACACGCAGCGGTCGGAGTTCGGGTTGATGTGCCAACACTCCGGCCCCCAATGAAGGTCGACGCACATCTCCCAAGAATCCGCGCATGCGTGCGGACATCGTCGCAGGTCAAAGTCAATCCCGTGCGGAGCCGAAGCCGGGAAGGCGGGCTCTTGTCTCTTCACCGTCGTCTTCGATCGACGGGGTACACATAAACAAAGAAATAATAGAAATACAAGAAAGAGGTAAGATATCCTACCATCATTACCGCTTATGGCAGCCAGGAAATAATACGGCGCATAGCGCCCAATTAGCAATTTAGAAACGGCATATTTGAATAATAAACGTTAATTTCAACGGAAACAATTAAACAGATCCAGGCGGTAGTAGTTATTGCAACAGTAAGCAAACAAGTCACAATATGGAGAACGGATAATACCAAAGAATGTATATATATATCACGACTCATATGCATGTTCTCTCGAACCCCTACTCCATGGAGCTAAACTCAATCAATCGGAGAGAAAGATCGGGAGACATGTACGTGACTCGAGCTAGCGCGAGGCCGTGCTATCAATAAATTTTTTTCTCGTGCACAATCATGGCATTGCACGTACATTCTTCACTAGATCACGATATAGGACAGTTGTCAAGTCCGGATCGTCGGTGCGTTTGCATCGGTTTGCCCCACGGGCAAAGGAGCTACCAACTACCCATTGTGGAGGACCCGCACCCCGACGCCCCCAAGGTCATAACAAGACCCACACTTGTCTACTCGCACCCGCACTAAGGTGTGTTCAATCTCCTAGGCAACTAGGCCTTACAACATCCACACGGACAATCACAATGCATAAGACACTATGCATGCACATGTATGATCCACAATCTCATACAATTTCACACTATGCCACATTAGGCCAATATAGCATCAATATCCATATACGGTCACTCACATGGACCCATAACAACATAATACTAGGTTCAAGTCAATTGATGCATTATTAGGTTCATTATGAATCCTAACTTAGTATTTGCTTCCCTTTCCAAGGTTCATGTTCAAGGTTAATTCTCAGGACCAATTCAATATTCCACATAACTTGAAATTCATTTAAGCTCTTAGGCCTCACACTCTCATGTTCTTTTCTCAATTCTAATATCGTGCAAAGTTATCAAGTTGTCAAAGCAATAACACACTCCTTAAGGATTCATTATGGAACCTCACATTTCCCGGTCATTTATGTCATGAGCGCCTAGGCGTCATTTCTCGTAACGCCCGAGCGCCGGTTGAGCGCCCAGGCGCCCAACACGAAACGCCCGAGCGCTATCCAAACCGTGTTACGGGGAAAATTCTCTGGGCATAGAGCGCCTGGCGCCCTACGCACACGCCCGAGCGCTAGTGCAAAATCAAGGATTCTGAGAATCCTCTTCTGTGAAGCAACCGTGGCCCTCAAATTTCAAAAGGGTACACCTTTACCACCAGTCCAAAACATATTTCTCTTGCTAACCAACGCACATTGCAAAAATCCATATAATCATACAAATCAAACATCTACAAATCATAGAAATAACAACATGCAATAGAAGAGTGATCCAACATGGATTCCCTCATTTTCAACAACACACAAGACATTCCCTCACTACCAAGATTGGTTGAGGAGGATCATCTTCCTCTTACCTATTTGGAAGGCAACACAATGGTGCTACACCTTCTTGCCCTAATTTTCGTTTTCCCCCTTCAAGAAAAACACAAATGTGAGTGATCACCACAATGTTCACTCAAACCATGAAAAATAGGTTCTTGGCCACCAAGGTGACTAAGAGAAACGAAAATAGCAAGAATAATGGAAGAAAGTTAAGAGCTTTACCTTAAAGCTCTAAGCTTTGGCTTCAATGGTGGAAGAAAAATGGAAGAAGAAGAAGAACCCAAAAGATAGCAGCATGAGGGGACCTGGAATGGAGTAGGAGAGTTGGAATGTGATGGATTTAGTGAATGATGGAGATAAACTCCAATGTGTGTGGGTGTGTGCCGTAGAAGAGGAGAAAGAAGAAGAAGAAAAATGAAAGAAGGAGAACGTGAATGAAGAGAGAAATGGAGAATGTGAGTAAAATGATTTAATGTAAGCTAATATCCCCCCCTTCCAAATGGCTTCTGTAGAGAAGAGTAGAGAAGGGAGTGAGAAATGTGCTAAATAGGAAACTTCATGGAAGCTTCCTAAAATAGGCTTTTTAAATTAACCAGAATTTTATTTAGACAATAAGGCTAAAAAAAAAAAGGTCTACCACAAGGAAATTCTTTGAATAATGTGATAAGATTTCTTTTTTTATTTCATATTATTATTTGTTGGACAATAGTTATTGTTGGCAGGAGTCAGCATTAACAAATCTGACAGATAAATTCTTCGCTGTATGAATTTACTTTATCTGTTAAGATCTCTCGAAAAAAATCGCGAAACCTCGTAAACTGTGTCAAGCATCGGGTTTAGTAAGATCCCCCGTCGACTTATCCATAGTTCCAAGTTCGCAGAGAAAACATCGCGTTTTCCCAGCTTTGCTCTACGCACACGCAAAACGAGGAATATATTAAAATATTCGTCGTCTCCGAAAAATTCCAAAAAAATTCCTAAAAATCAAGAATATTATAAAATGAGGGTTTATAATCAAATATGTATTTTTCGGGATGTTACAATTAGCACTCAAATATTGAAAGTGTAACTTTTATTTCATATTAAATTCATCGTATAATTTACTTTTTCAACTTAGGGTTCTAGAGCCTTAAGAACCCTAGCCCTAGGAAATCTTGATTCATAGAGAAAGCTTCATTAAACTAGTTAATTCCAAGCATAAGCAAGTCTAATAATCAATTCTAGACAATTATCCCACAAAATTATTCAAGATCAAGCATTCTTTCAAGTTTATTCCATCATATAAACAATCTCTAAATTAGAGATTCAAGCATGTAAAAGCACTAATAACCTCAAAATCCTAAATCTAGCAAACTAGATTTAATCAAAATCAAGAGGATTAGAAGTTTGTATTCATACCTCTTCTCCAAGCTATAAGAGGCGCGAACTACTTGGGAGCTAGAGAAGAAAATTTGAGATTCTCTTTTCAATTCCTTGGTTGTTGAAGCCTCTAGGAGTTTAAGAGAAAATTTGAGGATTATTTAAGAATTTTCTCCTATTTTCTTTCCTCCTTCTCTTTCTTCTTCTTCCTCTTCCTATATATATATATATATATATATATATATATATATATATATATATATATATATATATATATATAATTTTAGGAGATATTTTATTTAATTAGATGTTTAGGTGTTAAGTAACTATGTTTAACTAATTAACTAATAAATTTTTGTTTAGTGTAACCATTAGACAACCATCTTAACGTTAGTGTCTCACTAAGGTGTCTAGTTCCCATTGGCTACTCCTTATTTATTATTTTTTTTCTAACTGATTAATTAAAGTAACCAAATAGGATCAGTTCTAGTTGGACAATCTAGTTTGAGTTTACTAATCTTCTTGGACAAGAATACCATTAGTAAGAATCTGCCACTGATAAATTTAAACACTTTCTTTAGGCATTTTGAGCTATACTCTTCACACCTAGGTAGTTTTCTATGCTCTTTTAAATATAGGTGATTAATAAACCAAAAATCACAGATAAAACAATGTAAATAATTAATTTATATGCAGTACATCTTAGTACTTACAGACCACCAAAATATCCATATAAATTAACTGGAAGGATAGTGTTACATATTAAATGTGTAACGCCCTAAGTCCAATTACCTCACTATTCCTAGGGCCTATATTGACGTAATCAACTTGGACATGTCATATATTACTTCTAAACTAATTTAGATGTGAACCCCCACTTTTTTTTTTCAATTAATTGTGGTCCTTTTACTTCGTTTGAGTGTATGGATACGATTATGCTTTGTGAGGAATCGTTTTGTGTAATGCCCTGGGACTACTTGCAGGATTGACGAGTGTCTCCACAAACTAACATGGGTCTTTTCAGCGTGCTTTGTCCTTACTCAATGCATCCTAAGAAACTTCCCAAGTGTAACACCCTTGTGGGGATGTCACATTTATGATGCAATAAAATAAAATAAATAAAATATTACCCAAGTTATAAAATATTTGATAAATAATTAATATAAGTTATAAAATTTTTCTTTTTATACATAATAACCTTAAATAAAATAACACAGAACATGAAATAAAACAAACTATTATCGCACACATAATATACATATGATTTTGTTTTGAGTTATGTAAATAATTTACAACTACAAAATATTTAAATAAAGCAGTAAAGAGTTGTTATATAATACATCATCATAAAGTGCCCAAGTGCACATCATAGATCCCTAACCCTCTGAAGGATCACTCTCAGATAAAACTTCAGGTGACAGGAATCCAGGATGTCTCACAGCTCTACGGACAGGGGTCCGCGCTGTTGACACTATGCTAATCTCACTGGGAACATGAAAAAGTCCTCCCCAGTGACGCCTCAGATCTAATGGCAACTCCAGATGTAGATACAAAGTCGTAGTGAAGACAGGCTCTGCATCAAACTCTCCTCGTAGGGACACAGTCAAACGTCCCAAATAGATCATCGATCCTCGCGTAATCACCAGGCCTTTGAACCTCTGTGAAACTCTAGCCTCACGAACCCAAAAAATCCCAGCAACGCCATACTCGCTGAATCAGTCCAACAGATATGGATGATCGGAAGGTTCGCACTCGTCGAACTGATCCTCCGTCTGCTGCTGCTCCTCCTCCTCAGGATACACGCAATCTAGAGGTTGTTCCTCTTCCTCAAACTTTTTTATAACATAATTAATAATACAAAAAAATAATACATATAGAGAGGTGAGATAATCATACATCAATACCAGCATGGCAAATAAGAAAATGACAGTACAACAGATATCACAGTTTAATACAATAAAGCATAACATAACATCATAAATAATAATATAATTTAATACAGAAATTTTAATACAACAGTATCATACAATATCATAATTAATAATGTTATGATGCATGACAAAAATGTAAATGCAATTCGACTCGTTCCTACTCCATGGAGCTAGACACAGATATCAGAGAGAATGACCCATAAAGATCTATCAGTACTTTAGGCTGCCCAACCAAACTATTCCATTGTCTAACGTCATGTCTAAAGCCCACAGTCCAACATCGTGTAGTAGTACACAGTCCAACGTCGTGCACTACAGGCATTGTACTAAATAGTCTTTACAAGATCTTGATTAAGTATAGTGCATGTCGAGATTACTAGTGTGTTGCCAGTTACCACGGCTCAGAGGAGTGACCAACTGTCCACATGTGGAATACTCCGCACACTAATGCCTCCAAGTCCACACAAGATGAACCACACTACACTTATCACACCGACAACATGGTGTAATTGGCCTCGTTAATCAATCGCCAATATCAACCAAATTGGCACAACTCAATGCATGAATAAAATAATAATTACCAAATTACCCTTAGCTTAAAAATATTATCATATTTATAAAAATACCCTTAACCTCAAAATTTCCAATGTATAGTACGTCACCACTTGACAGTATCATACCTCCATATGTCCGGGTCCACCATTTTGGCCCGACAGTAAAACTTACTGTTCCAATTAATCGCGTAAAAATTTTATCGCATTTTCACAATTTCATTGTTTTTACAAATGTTTTTAAATCGCGTAAATATATTTTTCTGTTTTTAAAATTGCGTAGTATTTTTAAATCGTTTTCTCAATCGCATAAGATTTTAAATCGTTTTCTTGATCGAAAAGCTTTAAAATCTCTATTTTAAAATTACGTAAGCTATTTCTTATACTTTAAAACTACGTAGAATATTTTTCTTATGTTATAAAGATTTTATAAAACGTTCTCTTTTATTTGTCTGTTTCTAATAAAGTTTGACAGTATTTTGTCTACAAAATCTATTAAAAATGAGCTTTCTACGTTTTTCCTCTAAAAATTCTTTTATTTAGTTTATTACTACTAAATACACTTTAAAAATTTAAATCATACTTTTAAAACTCTAAAATAAGTATTTTTCAAGAGTCTTGTTTATTTTTCTTCTATACTATATTTCTAATAAAATTAGTTTACTTCTTTAATTCTTGAAAATTCATTACAAATGGATTCTTTTTAGGTAAAACATCAAATCTACACTTTAGAAAAATAAGTTTTGGATTGATTACACATTTACAAGGCATGTTGGCCGAAATTAGTAAAACCTTGGCATTTGATCTTTGGATCATTTTCTACCTTCTAAATCATTTTGTAATTCAATAATTTACCTAATTCCATTAAATCCTTCCTTTAGAAAAGAGTTGAGAAGATTTTGGTTCTCTTTTTCTTGTTGAGGTCATGAGCCCCTTTTTGTGCTCTTTGGAACACTCATGCAAACCTTACATGTTATTCACATCCTAATTAATAATCATGCATATATCACACATGCAATATATTTTAAAGCTTATAGACATGCATACAAACAATATCAAACACAAATAGGAAAGCGTTTAAACAATTAAACAAGTGAATCCTTATGGATTCTTCACACACATACAATCCATTTTCTCATCACCACATATGGCTGATGAGATTAAATCTCCCTCTTACCTTTAAGGAAGATAAAATCTTTTTCTCTCCTTCCTAGATGATTTCGTAATCTCCTCCAAGAAAACCTAACATGTTCAAATAAATTTTTACAAGTTATAACCATAGGAGAAAAACATAAACCATGGATAAATCATGACTTAGAACCTTGGAAATGAAGTTAGAAATGAAAAACAAGGATCTTCACCTTTTAGGAAAAACCTCCAAAGCAATTTTCCAAGCTTAAGATGAAAGATTTTGGAAGAACTCTCAACTAGAGATGTTCTTAGAATGGTGTTTAGAGTTGAGAAATAAGGTTGGATAAAATTTTAGATGGCTGGATGGTAGTGTATGGTGCTTGGCCGAATGGTTCAAAGAAGAACAACAATGGTGAGTTCTTGTTCTTGAAGAGAGAGAAGAGAGATTTACTGTTAGCAAAGATGATGAATGAAGTGAAATGGCCTCCTAATGTGTGCATGGCCGTGGGGTTCATCCAGGAGGAGGTGGCCACTTTGTTTGACCTTCCAAGACTCCATCCTAGCCTTAGCTTGCATCAAGGGTTCACATGCAAATGCTTCTCTCCCAAGCTTGCTTCTAATTGGCTCATTCAAGCCTTAGTCACATGTTCTTGAAAGTTCTACCCTAATGGTGATCATAGGTTATTAATCAAGTTACTAATCCCATTAAGTTTCTATGTACACTTAATCTAACTTAATTAGGAAAATTAGTTACATTACTAATTAATTAGCATTCTTGTAACTAAGCTTCAAGAGCCATTGATTAAATCAACGGTTGATATTAGGTAGAAACTTCCAAATGATATGATCAAATCTAAGCCATTAGATCTCTTTTCCATGAAATCCTAGCCATTAGATGCATCTTCAAAAATAAAGGGTCAAGATCTTCTCTACATTCCTCCCATCCAATGGTCACAAATGATTCTAACCATTTTGTGAGACCAATCTCCACCGTACATTAAATCAATGGTGGATATCCAAAGTTTTCCTTATTAAGCTTATCTTTACAACCATTGATTAGATCAACAGTTGATATTCAAAACTAAACCTTCTCATCCAACAGTGCAAATCAAGTCAAGCCCTCTTTGTTGACCAATTCCTATTGGCTTAAAAATAAATCAAGTCATCAACGTTGACTACTTTTCTAAACGTGGGTCCCATAAACCAATTGTGGGTCCCACAAACTTTTCTGGGTCCATGGTCATTTTATTTGTACTGACTAATAAAATAATATTATAAAAATATAAAATTATTTTATTGTACTGATAAATTCTAAAAATTAAAAGATTGATACACGTATCATTCGGAATTGGGTTTAGTAAGATCCCCCAGCTTCGAATAATTAAAATAAGATTTCCCGGCCCGAAAATTATTATTTTCTTGACTCGGAGTAAATCACACAAAACACTCGAATATGAACACGAAACAGTCAAATAAATTTTATAACACACAGAAAAACATAAAACAGTACAATCAGGACAAAAGTGTCATTTATCCAAAAGTTGGGGTATTACAACTCTCCCCTACAAACAGAAATTTCATCCCTGAAATTTGTCATACATCAGAACAACTGAGGGTATTGCTCCCTCATTTTGTCTTCCAACTCCCATGTAGCATCACCTGTTACGTCATTCCATATCACCTTCACCAGCTCGATCATCTTCCCTCGAAGCTGCTTCACTTTCTTGTCTTCAATTCTAACAGGAAGTGTCTCATACGTCAAGTTATCCTTTAGTTGTACTTCGTCAGGCTATATAACATGCGTCGAATTGGGAATATACTTCCTTAGTTGAGACACATGGAATACATCATGCAGATTGGATAGAAAAGGAGGTAAAGCTATCTGGTAGGCTACAGGACCTATCCGCCGAATAATCTGATAAGGCCCAATGAACTTAGGAGTAAGATTTTTGGATTTGATAATCCTTCCGACACCAGTCGTAGGCGTTACTCGCAAGAATACATGCTCACCCTCCTCAAATTCTAGAGGTCGCCTTCGCTTATCAGCATAGCTCTTTTGTCTGCTTTGAGTCGTCTTCATCTTTTCTTATATCATCTTCACCTTTTCCGTAGTCTGTTGCACAAGATCTAGTCCAATAGTCATACTCTCTCTATCTTGATACCAACACAAAGGTGTTCGGCATCGTCATCCATACAGTGCTTCATAGGGTGCCATCCCTATACTTGAGTGAAAACTATTGTTGTAGGTGAATTCTATCAAAGATAAAAATTCATCCCAACTCCCTCATTGTTCCAATACACAAGCGCGCAACAGGTCTTCCAAAGACTATATCGTCCTCTCCGTCTGACCATCAGTCTGCGGGTGATAAGCAGAACTCAATCGCAGTTTATGTAACACCCTTATGGGGATGTCACATTTATAAAATAAAATAAAATAAAATAAAGATAAATAAAATTCTACCCAAGTTGTAAAACATTTGTTACATAGTAATACGGGTTGTAAAATTTTTTCGGTTAAACAGAATATTACGAAATAAAATAACATGGAACATAAAATAAACAAACTGTCATCACACATAATATACATATATTTTTGTTTCAAGTAGTACAAATAATTTACAACTATAAATATTTAAACCAACACAGTAAACAAAGCAGTAAGAAGTCTATATATACAAAACACTGACGCGCCCAAGTACGCATCACAGAACTCTAACCCTCTAAAGGATCACTCTCAGATGAAACTTCAGGTGATAAGTATCCAGGATGCCTCGACCCTCTACGGACTCTAGTCCGTGCTGTCGACATGCTACTAATCTTGCTAAGCGCATCAAACATACCACCCCAATGACGCCTAAGAGATAGCGGTAACTTCACATGTAAATATAATACAGTAGAAAAGATAGGCACTCCATCAAACTCTGTACGTATGGTCACAGTCAGACGCCCTACGTACGTAACCGAATCTCTGTCCTCTCGCAGTCGCCAGGCTTCAGAGCCTCCATGAAAGTCCAACCTCACGAAACCAAAGAATCCTGGTAGCGTCACACTCATACAATCAATCCAATGGGTATGGATGATCGGATGGTTCTTGGTTGTCGAACTGATCTTTGGCTTGCTGCTGCTCCTCGTCCTCGGGGTATACACACTCAAGAGGCTATTCCTCTTCCTTAAACTCTTCTTTTAAAATATAATTTAAAATACAATAAGAACACATACAATGAAGAGGTAAGACAATCTATATCACCACAAACATGGTAAATAAGAAAACGATAATACAACAGATATAGCAATTCATACAATATAACATACCATAACAGCATAAATAATAATATAAAGTAACACAGAAATTAAGTGTAACAGCATCACATAATGTCATAGATAAAATGGTACAGATAAAATGGTACAGATAATAATATTATAATGCACAACACATAAATCATATGTAATGCGACTCAACCCTACTCCATGGAGCTACAACCACAGACATCAGAGAGAATGACCTGTAAGTTCTATTAGTACCTTAGGCTGCCCAACCAACTATTGCACTGTCTCACATTGTGTCTATAGCCCACTTTCCAAAACATCGTGGTATAGTACACAGTCCAAACATCGTGTAACTACAGACATTGTACTAGCATAGTTCTTACAAGATCTTGATTAAGTATAGTGCATGTCGAGATCACTAGTGTGTAGCCAGTTACCACGGCCTAGAGGAGCGACCAATTGTCCACATGTAGAATAATCCGCACACTAATGCCTCCAAGTCCATAAAGAAATGAACCACACTACGCTTATCACACCGACAACACGATGTAATTCACCTCGTCAATCAATCGCCAATTCCACAACGAATCGACTTGACTCTAAAAATATGAATAGAACTATAATTACCAAAATACCCTTCAAATCTCAAATAATTACCAAAACACCCTCAAACACCAAACGCAGTACGTCCCACTTGACAGTACTGTTTCTCAATCTGTCCGGGCCCGCCACTTTGGCTCGACAGTAAAACTTACTGTTTTTGTCAATCGCGTAGAAATTTTATCGCGTTTTCACAATTTCATCATTTTTACAAACGTTTTTAAATCGCGTAAATATATTTTGCTGTTTTTAAAATCGCGTACTATTTTTAAATCATTTTCTTAATCACGTAAGATTTTTAAATCATTTTCTTGTCCGAATTCCTTAAAAATCACTATTTAAATAAATAGAAAATAATATTTAATATGTTTGAGTTATGTAGAATATTTTCCATTCCGTATACAATATATTGGATATCTTTTCTATCTTATTTATCCATTTTTAACAAAAATTGACAGTATTTTGCTTTGAAAATCTATAACAATGGTTTTCTAAATTTTTCTGTTAAAATTTCTTTTGATTATATTACAACCATCTAATTATACTTTTGAAAACTATTAACGGGCTTCAAAACATAAAGTGAGCTTTACATTAGAAATTTTACAAAAGCTACTGTATTATCTCCTAAACATTAAAATCATTAGTTTTAACTTCTTTAACTTAATCCAATCATTTTTATTCCTCAAAACTCATTGTAATAGAATTCCTTTTGGCATTATTCCTTAACCTTGATTGAAAACAATTTTAGAAACTAAAAACACTTAACTTTGGCATGTTGGCCGAAATCCATTAACTTGTCATTTGATCTATAGATTTGTTTTTCTTGCTCTAAATCAATTTGTATCTTATCAATTTACCTAAGTTAATTAAATCACTCTTTTAGAAAATGGTTGAGAACATTTTGGTTCCCATTTTGTGTTGAGGCCGTGAGCTTTGGATTTGTGCTCTTTGGAACACACATGCAAACCTTACATATTATTCACATTCTACTGCTTATTCATGCATTTCTAACACATAAAATATATTCAAAGCTTGTAGACATGCATATCAATACAAATCACAATTAAGAAAGCTATTACAACAAACACACAAATGAATCCTTATGGATTCTACAATCACAAACAATTCCATTTTCTTATCACCACCCAAGGATGATAAGATTCAAGTCTTCCTCTTACCTTAAGTAAAGACAAACTCTTTTTCACTCCTTTCTAAGGGTTTCGGTTTCACCCTCCAAAGACACCTATCAAGCTTAAATAATTTCTAGAAGTTACTAACATGAAAGAAAGCATAAACCATGGATCAATCATGGCTTAGAACTTTAGAAATAAGATTAGAAATGAAAAACAATAAATTTCACCTTCAAGGTAGAATCTCCAAAGTAGTTTTTCAAGCTCAAGATGATGAATTTTGCAAGAACTCTCAACTAGAGATGTTCTTAGAATTGTGTTTAGGTTTAGAAAAGTAGGTTGGATAGAATTTTAGGTAGATAGTTGGTGACTTAGATGGTAAGGCCGAATGGTCTCCAAAGTGCATCAATGGTGTTTTCTTGTTTTTGGTGAGAGAAAAGCTTAAGTTAATAAATAGAAAATGAATGAAGAATGGTCTCCTAAGGGCATATGGCCGTGGAGCTCTCCTTGGCTAGGTGTACCATTGGTTGGCTTCATCCAAGCCTTAGGATTCATCAATGGCCAAGATTAAACTTGGTCACCAAGCTTGTCATCCATTGGCTAATCCAAGCCTTGTCACATGCTTAGTCACATGCCTTGTCATAAGCTCTTGAATGTTCCACCACTAATGATGCTTAATTAAGCTACTAATGTTGACTACTTTAACTAAACGTGGGTCCCGTAATTCATTTTTGGGTCTGCTGTCATTTATTTATACTGCCTAATAAAATAATATTATAATAATATAAAATTATTTTATTTCACAGTAAAATCCTAAAAATTAAAAGATTAATAACAATATCATTCAGAATTGGGTTTAGTAAGATCCCCCAGCTCCGAATAATTAAAATAAGATTTCCCCGGCCCGAAAATTAGTATTTTCCTGTCCCGGAGCAAATCACACAAAAAGTCCAAATAAAATCACAGACAGTAAAATAAAACACCGTATCATACAGAAAAATAACAAACAGTACAATTCAGGACACAACGATCATTTTTCCTAAAGTTTGGGGTGTTACAGTTTAGTTTCCATAGCGTCTTGCAAACTTCGCCAGAACCTTGACGTAAACCTTGGATCTCTGTCAGAAACTATACATGTAGGTACGCCATGCAGTCTGACAATCTCACTGATATATATTTGGGTTAATCTTTGTAATGAATACTTAATATTGATTGGCAAGAAGTATGCTGACTTCGTAAGTGTAATGCATCTAAATGTAACAACCGTAACTCAATTGTCATTATACCATAGTTACTAGATCCAAGCGTGTCACAGTCATGATAACAGTAATTTCAAAATTTATGCAAGTTTATTTTTTTTCATTTTTATGCACAAGTAGAAAATACGAGCCATGAATAAAATATAAATATATTCAACCCTTAATACAACCACTGAAATGAAATCACATTCCTTATATATATTTTATAGTCAATTAACACAAATCACTGATAACATAGAATATAATAATTACAGAGTCAAATAAAATATAGTGGGAATAAAAACACTAAAAGGGAAAAGTAGTAACCCTGGGGTAGGTACTATTACCAGACAAGGCCGCAACCCTATATACACATACGACGCTCAGAGTCCCAGTCAACAAGTCAGGCATCAATGCCTCCATGCAACTCCACTCATACGTAGTCAAAGAAATCTTGTCTAGACGCCCAATCCAATCAACCAAGGTGTGGTCCCTCTTTGTCTTCCTCATGATCTTTTATCAAATATAAATATAAAACAGAAATACAAGAATATAGGATAGAGGTGAGACACCCATCTTTCATTACCATTACGGCAGTAAGAAAACGACATGGCGCAGAGCGCCCACAAAGCAATGCACTTCATATATTTATTAACAGCAACAACGGAATTTATAATAAAAGTAATTCAATTATAAGCAATAATAAGAATCAATAATAACAGTGATATTTATAGTAAAGGTAGAACAACAGTAACCGATAACAGGCAGATCACAATAGTATTTCCAGGAGTCAACACAACAATCAGATAATCATTTACAGAAGTAAAACAATTACTTTCACAGTTATAGATGTTCATGCTCAACAACTTATAAGACCGACAATGAACGATGCACAATGCATTATGATACCACAATTCCTACTCCATGGAGCAAGACATAAACATTTTCAGAGTGAATGATCAAGGAGTAATGCCAGTATGTCATTAGCCTTAAAATATAGTATGCTTTATCTCATAAAACGTTTGCGCAATGGCTTACACATGGCACCTCAACAGTTGATCGCGAAATAGGATAGCGTCCTGGTTCGGATCATCGATGTGTTTGCATCGATTTACCCCACGGCACAGAGGAGCTCATAACTGTCCATGTGAGGAACCCGCACCCCAACGCCCCTAAGGCAAACAACATATGGCACCTACGCTAGTCTATTCGCACCCGCACATAGGTGTTATTCAACTCCTAGGCATACATCGCCTTACAACAATGTCTAACGGACAAAACATATGGATGGCGACACAATGTTCAATCATGTATATTCATCAATGATGCATTCATCATATACACTACCACAACGGTATATAGTCATTCTCAATATCAACATGTCATATCTCATCGAGAATTAAATCAACAAGTACATAACCCTTCATAGGGACTCACAACACATAGAGTCAAATCTCAATATCAATATATATTATAGTTTATCATTATCACCATTCCCCATTAATGGTTGAACATTTTCAAGAACTTAAGTCTTGATCAATTATGAAAGTACTTAGGTTAACTAACCCTTAAAATCGTAGCCTCACAAGCCCTCAAGGTTCTAAATTCCTTCTCGCATTATGCTCTAGTCTCTTGATACCAATCACTTAGTTTTTTTTTACGTGGGATCAATCAAATTCCTCAACATTATTAGGTATTCATGGTTTATCAATTATCATCATATCCACATTAGGGATTTTTCATGTCTTTAAACTCCTAATCTCCAAAGATGCACAAAGGCATCATTTAAACTTTAATTTTTTCATAATCAACTCCACTATGATTATAAATCCTTTAGTGTTCAATTACACAAGATTTATTGCTTACTAACTCAATCCAAACTCTTATTATCATGGGTCAAGACTGTGACCCTTCAAGTCCTCAAAGATCCAATTTCTTTCCATTTTATGTATTAACTTCTTAATTTCAATTTACTTAATTTTTGATTTATCAAAGTCATTTCAATTCCTTATGATTTTAAGCCAAAACTGTGGCCATCCTTTGTCATCAAAGTTTCAATTCTTCACCACAACATGCATTAGTTACTTGATACTTAATCACTCAAATTCTATTCCTCACAAGATCAATTTAATTCCCAAATTTCCAAGGTCCAAACTGTGGTTTCATAAGTCCTCTAAGTTTCACTTTTTCTTTCCTTTTTATGTACTAGGTCATCATTATCAATTCACGTAAATGTTAGTTCATTAAGATCAATCCAATTGCCTAAGGCCCAATGCCAAAACCGTGGCTTCATAGGTATCTAATGTCTAATTTTTTTTTCTTTCCACTTTTATGCATAAGTTTTCTTAATACTAGTTCGCTTACATTTAGTTCATCAAACTTAATCCCATTGCCTCTTTATCAAGACTAAAACTGTGGCTTCATGTGGGGTAGTAAACCCTTGAAATTTCATATTCATAAGTTTTATTTATCATCATTTAACATTCAATTTCATAGATTCCTTTTATTATGTACAAAACAAATTTATCAATCAAGAATCATCTCAAAACCGTGGCATCAAGTCAAGGTAGGAAACTCCACATTTTCTATTTAACAACCTTAACTTGATCAAGCATATTTAACACATCAAACATATTCAAGAACACAATTTAAGCATTAATCAAATTCAATAACACCATATCATACAAATCTTTACAATTCAAATAAGCACGCAAAGATGGAATTCTCCATCAATGTACATACAAATTTCCCTCACCACCATAAGTGGTTGAAGTGAGTAGTCTCCCTCTTACCAAGAGGAGACAATTCAAGAAAATAAACTCCTTGGTTCCTTGATTTTGCAATTTCAGATTCCACCTTCAAGAAAACCATAAAGTTGTCAAATTCTCATATTTACAAACTAAGGATTGAAAAAAATGATCCTTGGTCACCTATGTGACCAAGGAAAATGAAAATGAGAAGAAATAGGAGAGAAATCAAGAATCTTTACCTTGGAAGACAATGGAGACAAGGTTGGATTTTGGGCAACCTTTCTAAATGAAACTTGTAGGGAAGATGAAGGTGAGTATATAAAATTGTTTAGTGAAGAGAAAAATCAAAGAGCTTGGTCATCCTTGGAAGAGTGATTTTCGGGTTTGGAGAAGGAGGGGTAGAAAGGTTGGATTTTTGAAGAGATTTTCTAAAGAGAAAGTGTAGAGGAGGTTGAGAGAAGTCTAGAAATGGTGTTTATGGAGAGAAAAGTGAAGAGAAACAATGGTGGTGGTGGCTGGAAATTTCGGATTCAAGAGGAGGAAGAAGAGAAGAGGTGGAGAGAAAATGAAGGTAGAGGTGGAAAATGAAGAAGCTTTCTACACAAAGAAGGTCGAGGAAGTGAAAGCAAGTGTAGAAATGAGCTTGGAGAGGAGAAAAGATGAACAAAAATGGAGTAGAAAGGGCTGCAATTTTCGTGGTCATGGTGGCGGTAGAGAGAATGAGGAGAAAAAGATGAAGAAGATGACGTGAACAGAGAGAAAGTGGTAGGTTAAAGTGAAGTAATTTTGTGTGTGTATTAGGTTAAGTGCGCAAGTCACAATTTTGCCCTCCTTGGCATGTGTGGGTTGCTGCAATAAACAGTGTGAGGGAGAGGATTTGGCTTCTCATGTAAGCCAAGGGCAATTGGGTCTTTTGGTGGTCAAAGCTTCTCAACGAAGCTTTGAAAAAGCACACAAATTTGAATTAAAGTAGATTTGATTTGACATAAAGTGGATTGCATTAGGATAAGGTGATAAAATTTCTAATGCATGCTATTATCCAATGGATAATAGTTACAGTCGACAAAAGTCAGTATTAGTTTATCTGACGGATGAAATTTACACTATGTTTTATTATTTCATCTGTTAAATTTCTCGAAAAATGTGAAATCTCGTAAACTGTATCCGGCCTCGGGTTTAGTAAGATCCCCTGTCGACGTTTCTATAGTTCAAGGTTCTCGGGAAAAATATTTCATTTTCCCAGCTTTGCTCAGTGCGTACGCGAAACGAGAAATATATTAAAATATTCAACATTTCCAAAAAAATTCCAAAAAATTCTCAAAAATCACAAATATTATAAAACGAATATCCGTCACAAAATTTTCTAACTTTCGAAATGTTACAGTCGTTTTCCTGACTTTGCCCAATGTACACGTAAAACGATGAATATATTAAAATATTCGACGTTTTCATAAAAATCTAGAAAAATTTCCAAATATTGTTAAATGATTATTTATCCTAAAATTATCAATTTTTGGGATGTTACAGTAAGCCTATCAACTATAACCCATATCGAATCATGTCCTTTCCTTGTTTTTGGCAATCCGGTAACAAAATCCATCGAGATACTATCCCATTTCCATTCTGGAATAGCTAGCGGTTGTAACATACCGGCTGACCTTTGATGTTTCACTTTTGCCTTCTAATAAACTAGGCAAGACGCCACATGTTCTGCTACATCTCTTTTCATCCTTGGCCACCAAAACAACCTTTTCAAGTCTTGATACATCTTGGTCATCCCCAGATGTATACTCAAATCACTAGTATGGGCTTCATCCATAGTTGCTTTCTTAAGCTCGGGGTCATCAGGTATACAAATTCTTCCCTCGAACCTTAAGATTCCATCTGATCCTTCCTCTACCGTCGCCTTATGACCTTGCTTCAAAAATTCCCTTTCGTTTTGCAAGAACGGATCCTCCTTCTGTTTATCTCGAATTACATCAAGTAATTCATTCAAGATCACAACCTTACCTAGGCGAATCTTCCCAAGTACCAATTCCACTGACAACCATAAATCTCTGAATTTATTAATCAATTCTTCCTCCCTTATCATCATCGTAGAAACACTAATTACTTTTCTACTCAGGGCATCCACCACCACATTAGCCTTTCCTGGATGGTATTGAAGTTGAAAATCATAGTCCTTTAAGAATTCCAACCATCGCCTCTGCCTCATATTCAATTCTTTTTTATCAAACAAGTACTTCAAACTCTTGTGATCACTAAAGACATTGAACATAGCTCCATACAGAAAATGCCTCCACACTTTCAATGCAAAAACCACTGCAGCTAATTCCAAATCATGTGTTGGATAGTTCCTCTCATGAACCTTCAACTATCTAGAAGCATAAGCCACCATATTCCGGTCTTGCATCAATACGCATCCTAACCCCTGGTAAGAAGCGTCATAATACACTTCAAAAGATTTGTTAGGATCCGGTAAAATTAGCACTGGTGTAGTCGTTAGTCTTTTCTTTAATTCTTGGAAGCTCGCTTCACGTTTCTCCGTCCAATCAAAAGCTTGATTTTTCCTTGTGAGCTGCGTAAGCAGTCCAGCTATCTTGGAAAAACCCTCTATGAACCTCCGGTAATATCCGGCCATTCCAATAAAACTTTGGACTTCTGTCACTGTCTTAGGCCTTTCCCATTGCAAAATAGTCTCCACCTTCGATGGGTCTACCGCAATACCTTCCTCGGAAATCACATGACCTAAAAATTGAACTTCCTCCAGCCAAAATTCACACTTTGCCAGTTTTGCATAAAACTTCTTTTCCTTCAAAATCTGAAGAACTATACTGAGATGTTCAACATGCTCTTTCTTGGATTGGGAATAGATCAGAATGTCATCGATAAAGACAATGACAAATCTGTCTAGATACGGACGAAAAATCCTATTCATATAGTCTATGAATATTGCAGGAGCATTCGTCATTCCAAATGGCATCACCTAATATTCATAATGCCCATACCAAGTTCAAAAAGCTGTTTTAGACACATCATCAACCTTGACACGAATCTGATGATAACCTGATCGCAGATCTATCTTAGAGAAAATAGCTGCCCCTTTCAATTGGTCCATCAAATCGTCAATTCTCGGAAGTGGATATTTATTCTTTATAGTAACCTTGTTCAGCTGGCAATAATCTATGCAAAGACGAGAGGTTCCATTCATCTTCTTGACTAGAAGCGCTGGTGCTCCCCACAGTGAAACACTCGGTCGCACAAACTATTTCTCCAACAATTCCTCCAATTGTTTCTTTAACTCTACAAACTCCGCTGACGACATTCGATATGGTGCAATCGATATAAGACCTGCTCCTAGTACCAAATCAATAGAAAACTCGATCTCCTTCTCAGGTGGCAAACCAGGTACGTCATCAGGAAAAATTTCTAAAAATTCATTGACGACAGGAATAGCATTCACATCTTTCTCATCCTTGACTTCTAGAGAAGATAACAACATATATCCCTACACTCCATCTCTTAACAACGACTTGACTTTAACAGCAGTCAAAAATCCAAAACTTTCTTCCTTAGGAAAAACTATGATTTTGTTTGCACAGTCTATAAGAATATGGTTAGAAGATAACCAACCCATTCCTAATATTACATCTATCTCCACAAGAGGTAAACAAATCAAATTGATCGAAAACATACGATCCTTTATAACCACAGGACAATTCAGACATATCTTGGATGTAAAAACAGGTTTGGCAGTTGGTGTAGACACAACCAAAAAAACTCAGAGAAGATACAGGCAGTTTCAATCGTTCCACACAATCATATACAATAAATGAATGTGTCGCACCTGAATCGTATAGCACAGTTAGAAGATTACCTTCAATGGAACCTTTCCCCTGAATAAGATCCTTAGATTGAGAAGCTTCAGTTCCAATCATGGTATATACTCGCCCTCCAGATCTCGGCTGATTAGCACGAACATTACTCATAGCAGGTTACCTTTCAGGCTGAGTACAATCCCTAGATACATGTCCAGGTTGTCGACAATTAAAACAGATTGTCCCTCTGATTAAGCAATCCTTAGAGATATGGCCACTCTTTCCACACTTGAAACATGTTGGCATAAACACCACTTTCTGACCAGCTCTATTACCACTAGAACTTCCCCCAACTGGTGGTCGTTGAGGTTGATTTCCTGGTGGTCTCGAACACGACTTGCGCTGAAATTGACTATTGTTACTGCTACCTCCTCTCTGAAACCTCGTTGGTCTAAAATTATAGTTCCTGGGATCCCGTGACGGCTCCAACTCCTCAAGTCGTCCACAAGTATCCACCAAAGCATGAAATTGATTTATCTTCAAGGGTAGCACTCCTCGTCACAATTCTACCCTCAATCCTTCCTCAAATTTCTGACATCTCCATGCATTATTCTGTTGAGCTTGAACATAGTTTGAGAACTGAGACAAGCTCTCAAATTTAGAAGCATACTCATTGACAGTCATATTGCCTTGACTTAAACCAAGAAATTCTATCTCTTTGGCATGTCTAGCACTGGCAGGAGAGTACTTCTCCAGAAATACTTCAGAAAATACCTCCCAAGTGATTTCAGTTCCTTCAGCTTGTAATAATCGGTGGGTTCCTTTCCACCAATTTTCACCATCCCCTCTCAGCATAAAAGTAGCATACGTCAGCTTCTTATCATCGGTGCATTCCATTCCTTCGAATATCTTTTCCAAGTCTTGTATCCATAGACTTGCCTTCTCAGGGTTAAACTTGCCTTTGAACTGTGGCGGGTTGTTTTGCCTAAACTCTGATAAATTTAGGGCATTAGCAGTAGCATCTTACTATTGAGCTGCTCTCTCATTTTGTTGAGTTATCACTTTCACCATTCGCTGCATAGCCTCCGCAGCTGCAATCATTGGGTCCACATTACGGTTCACATTCGCATTCGCGCGCGTTCCTCTTCCTCCAGACATCTTCTTTCTTCAATCATAACAAAACAAAGTTAGATGTATCCTTTCGGAAGTAAATTTCAGAGAATCACACAACACAAGCAAAAATAGACCCAACCACAACTCCAAAAGACTCTAACTTGGGCTCTGATACCAACTAATGTAACACCCTTGTGGGGATGTCACATTTATGATGCAATAAAATAAAATAAATAAAATATTACCCAAGTTATAAAACATTTGATAAATAATGAATATGAGTTATAAAATTTTTCTTTTTATACATAATAACCTTAAATAAAATAACACAGAACATGAAATAAAACAAACTATTATTGCACACATAATATACATATGATTTTGTTTTGAGTTATGCAAATAATTTACAACTACAAAATATTTAAATAAAGTAGTAAAGAGTTGTTATACAATACAACATCATAAAGTGCCCAAGTGCACATCATAGATCCCTAACCCTCTGAAGGATCACTCTCAGATGAAACTTCAGGTGACAGGAATCCAGGATGTCTCACAGCTCTACAGACAGGGGTCCGCGTTGTTGACACTATGCTAATCTCACTGGGAACACGAAAGAGTCCTCCCCAGTGACGCCTCAAATCCAATGGCAGCTCTAGATGTAGATACAAAGTCGTAGTGAAGACAGGCTCTGCATCAAACTCTCCTTGTAGGGATATGATAACTTATCCTATCCTACCTCCCCTATCCTAGCCACCAAACAGGCCATTAAAGCAATGAAATCATATAAAGCATAAATAAATAAATTCAAAGTACATAAACACACATAAATAATTTACACAATCATGGATATGAATCCTCACATGGACTCACCAGTCATCACATACAAATTCATCTCTCACCACCATACTTGGTTGGTGAGATAGATCTCCCTCTTACCTTGTGGTGAAGCCTCCAAAGCTCATTGATTTACTTCTTGTACTAGTCCTTCACCACCAAGAGTTTCTTGAACATAAAAGCAAACACAAGTTTATTAGCATCTAAAGCTTGAATAAGAAAGATCATGGATCAAAACATGGCTTAGAACATGAAGATGAAATAAATAGTGAAGTTTCCATAAACTCCACCTTAAAACCCTAGAACTTGAGTCTTAGAAAACTTCTTGAAGATGAATGATTTTGGTTAAGACTTCAACTACAAAGTATCTTATATTTAGGTAAGGATTCAAGAAATAAGGTTGGTTAAAATTATTGGAGAGTGGAGGTGTGATTTAGGCCTCTTGGCAGTGGGGTTTAGGGAAGAAAAGAAAGAGAAGTTTTGAGAGCTTTGGTGATAGTTTTCTCTTTGAGTGAAAGATGAAGATGAGTGATAGAAATGAATTAAAGTCCAAGTCTCCTATTTTGAGTGTATAGTCGTGGGATGATAGAGAGAAGAGTGAAATAATTATGTTGATCTTTAATGTAGATCTTTGTGGAGGCTTCCAAGAGATAGGATTGAATTTGAACCAGTGGATCCCTCCTTCGTGAAGTCTTAGCCGTGAGATGCATCTTCAAAATGGAGGGTTAAGAGCTTCTCTTCCATGTTTGCCATCCAAGGGTCACAAAAAGTCCTAGCCACTTTGTGAGACTAATCTCCACCATAGATTAAATCAATGGTAGATATGGAAAGCCTTCACCTTTAAGCTTGCTTCCTATTGGTTAGAAGAAGTTATAGCTATTATGTTGGACTAGCACTTTGCTTAGTCTTGAAGTTTTCTTTCTATTGGTCCATACTAGATATTTTCTAGTAAACATTAACCAATGGACAATAGCTACTGTATTTTTATTGTCCAATAAATAAAACAGTACAAAAACACAGTAAAAGAAAATTCTGAAAACTGTTTTCGATTTCGAGTTTAGTAAGATCCCCCGGCCCTGTCTGAACAGTACAAAGTTTTCTGGCCAAAGAAAAATTTTATTTTTTCGGGCCCGCCTAGGGCCCACATACAACCCAAGAATAATATTAAAATAATCAAAAACATAAAAATCTCACAAGAATCTACAAAAATCATAAAAATTATAAAATTCATGAAAATCAAATCAGATTAATAAAAATAATTAAGGATCAACAAAAATAATTAAAATACGAATTTTCAGGGTGTTACATTTTGCTCCTTTCAAAACAAGCAAGGACAATTGTCTTTCAAGTTAAAAATCCAAATTTATTTAATTACCAATCCATTAAAAATTCTATTTAAGAATGCTTCTGAGTCCTCTATAGAGAACTCTAGCGGGTTTTCTTTTGCATAATGGATTTTAGCAAAATGCAGTTCTACCAACTATCAAGGTAATACAAAAATACATTCATTATATATGCATAAAAGGGTTAGAGTGCAGGTATTAGCACCTATACAAGGTCACATATGTTTAGGCCTCAAGCCCATATATACATCATCAAAATAACATATAACTAAGGGCATTAGTACTATGTACATCACATCTACATCAAACTGTATCAGTATCACTATCAGCATCATCTATACAAGTGTCCTGATAGGCATACATATGTCGAACATACAACTAAGCATCGATGTGGTATACTATAATAAACAAAAATATATACATCCTAAATGTAAGTCTATCACAAAAAGACTATAGTAATCCAACAACGAGGTCAGAGGTGTGGAAAGAGGATGACCACCCCCGGTGAGTAGCTCATATACAACCTCACATTCATGTAAACTGTGTATGAGTTAGTCACGTAATCATACTACAACCAAATCTCGAAAGGCTCCCAGGAGATCGACAACATTAACATCGTCAATCTATGGTAGTGGCAGGGGCTGGAGTACCATGGAAATACAAGTGGGCTAAGAATTCTAAGAATTCCCAATAATTCTAGCAAACAAGTGTCATTATGATGATTCCAACTGCGTTAAGTTTTTCGTAAACATTTACATACAATAATTAGAATGACGAAAGCCAAAACAGTTCAAATATCCCTGAAGTAGAGGGTCATTTTAGATATCATTGTCCATGTGATTTAACTTTCAGGTTCAATATCAGAACAACCAAATGTCACATAATAGTAGACTGAAGCAATTCAAGGACACATTTACATCCATGGCAACCCACAAAGATATTTATAGAAAACTCATAATGCTGTCAATTAGAAAAAGAATACCAATATATCCACAATAATTTTCTGAAATAAAATTACAAAAGCATAATGATAAGCAAGTGCAATGCATGCTCTCTTTAATTAGTGCAACGCAATGCTATGACTCTTTTAATACCTTATAATGCTTAATTAATTAATTCATCTATCCATAACCTGATTCTCTAGATCCCAGATCCTTATAATTATAAGTAAGGAGTCTCATGCTCAACCTACACTTGGTGATAGACTGCTTATCAGGCCTGAGCTCACCCTATAATGATTGTACTTCGTTACATAACTCTATCCTCGAATACTAGGGTCTCACCCATAGTTCTCAACATAAGGGAATAACACATAGAATCACCTTCGAGTACGAGGATCATATCCAATATCTTTTAAGTCTAAGCACTTAAGGGTTTTATATTTCCATACCAATCTTTATCTTTATGGCTCAACTTTAATAATTTTAAAGGAGCATTTCACTTTCTCTGTGCAAGCTCACATCCATGCAGTCATGACATATTCCAATAGTATTAATATATCCAACAATCATGAGCAATGTATATATCACAAAATAGCACAATCATAAATAATGGCCAACAACTTACTCATCCATTCCACAGAAAAATTCTCAACTCAATGAATATCATTCACTATCAATTTAACAAATCTAATATAGCAAATTTAGGCAAATTCTTATCTCATGTTTTATTGCTGAATTATTCATCAACAAGTATAATAAATTTTATATTCATGAAATAAAGAGCATGAGTCAACTTATCTTATACATAAGCTATCTTATCTAGGTATCATGAGTCAACTTATCTAATTCATTAGTTATCTGATATAGGTGTTATGGGTAAGCTTATCTCATTCATTAGCTATCTTATTTAGTATTAAAACATCAAACCAATTTAACTAGAGGCCTACACTAGGGTCACGACCATGCTTTAAATTAGTGCCCTAATTATGAATCAGCCTAGTTAATTAACTTTAGCTTAGCCTAATTAGATTCTAATTGACCTCATTATTAATTATTTAATCTTAATTAGCCAATTTCTCTAAAATTTTAGCTTGCTCGAGATACTAAGCCACTCTCTAATCTCACCACTAGTCACATAATGATCTAATTAGTCCTTAATTAGTGTAATTAGGCAAGGTTAAGTGTCCATTAGCCTACTTGGATTCTTAAACACTTTTCCTTGGTGCAAAGCACCCTAGACCTGAGACACCACTCAACACAAGCTTTCAAAATTTAGCATTCAACTAGAAATTAACCATCTAATCAAATTAATTTAAGTGGAATTAAGCTTCAATAATCATATTTTGGTTCAAGCCATGCATGGTGAACCTTACCCTAGAAACCCGAGACCTCAACCATCAACAACATCCACCATACACCCAAATTTCTCATCTAATTCATCCTTTTAGACAAGTTTAGGCGTGTCAAGAATTACAAACTAAACACAAGTTGGTGAAGGAACCACCATGGACCCAAAACCATGCAACTCAACCAAGGTGAGAAAACAAGCTAAAATTCCACATGCAAGCATCAATCCAAGTTCACCTCAATACAAGAAATGAAAATTCAAGAACAATTAGAAGATAAACCTAGAATCTACCCCTCACCCAATCAGACCCAAGACCAACCCCAACAATTTTCAACATAAAAAATCAACCAAGTTATGCATTCAATTGCACCAATCAACCAAGAACAAGGCAAGGAAGAAGTAAGGGAGAAAGAAAACCTCAACTTGGTTGCGTAGCTCGTGGTCTTGAAGGGGAAGAGGGAGATGAAGGTTCTCAAAATAAAATTTCTATCAACGCACTATATAGAGGAAGTGATTAGGATCACTTTTGTCTTTGGGCGCGTCAGGACGAGTTCGTTTGATGGCTCATGCAATAGCTTGAAGCTTGTTAACCATGGCTTCCATGGAGTTCTATCCATGAGAGAAAATAAAGAAAGAGCAAAAATGAGGTCGTGGAAGGGGGTGCCAGTTATGAGGAAAGAAAAGGAAAGAACTTAGTTCCTAAGGTTTAAGTGGTCATAGGTGGTTTAATTGAGCTCTAATGCTCCCAGGAAAGGTTTAATTCTCAATCCTTATGATTTTAGCTCCTAATTATGTTTTAGAACACCGTAGGATTCATGTCAAATCTTAACTTAAGCCAATTAGTGCTAATTAGGTCCTAATTACTAATAATAGGTAGTTAGCTTGAGGTTCAAGTAATCTACATGCATGCAACTCTATTGGTTTGTGTCTAATCAAGTCTAAACTCACTCATTTCGAATTTTATAACCAACCAATGAAATTTAAACTTAGCTTAGAAAAATGGTCTTACATGAAATTCTATTGGCCCAAAAAGTAATGATTATGTTACTTTAATTTAACTTAAATAGAATTTTAATCTTATATAATTATCTTAATTTATTCTCATACCTTTTAATAAGTCATAACATAATTATAAGGTCACTATTATCATATAAATTTATTCTTTAATTTATAAAATTATTTTCATAATTTTTTCTTATTTATTTTAATTTCTACGCTACTTTAAAGTTAATGAAATCATTATAATTCACTAAAATTACTAATTTAATTTATTTAAGTCCCAAAAATTCACCTTAATTATATTTATTAATTTGTAACTAAATTATATATTTTTAATTATTTTCCTTACTCTTTTCTACATTTATTTTAGCTAATATTCTAAACTTAACTCATGGGCTAAGTTATTTTTTATCAGCACATAAATTGCAACCATTCATAGAAACATGCAAATAAATCAAACAAGTAATTATTAATTAATATGACTATTTACTTAAGTAAATTAGAAGGGGGTTGTTACAAAATGAGCATGCAAGCTTTGATACCACTATTGGAGAATGGAAATATGGTGGGCAAAGGGGGTTTAGATAGAATTTCTAATCTTATTACGGTCTAGCCTTGCTTAGTCATACAAGGCCTCATACAATCTACTTTTAATTATAGAGGATTGGAGATGAGTTACAATGCATATAAAATTATGAAGATTCAAGAATGTCTACATTCTTGTATGCATAGGTTCATGTATAACTAGGTTCATGTATGCATATTTCAAAGTAAGCCTTGAATGCCTTATTGTAATCATAAATTCCTAGAATTTTCTACATTACTGATTTTTAACAATTTCCACTTAACATGAGTTTTGGCTAAGCCTCATACAATCCAACCCATTAGATTCACAGGCACGAAATGAAGGATGTATAATTAGTTTGCTCTATTATATTTGATAATTGTGATAAATATGAATTGAAAAGTGTTGATACAATAAAGTTATGTGGTTTATATATATCACTATAACAACCTAACTTCTCCAACAAATAAATAACAATTATGCTAACCACTCTAAGTGCTTTCTAACAATTGTAACTAACTCTAATATCTAATACTCCCCTTCAAGATGGAAGGAAGATGTTAAGAGTCCCCATCTAGGATAACAGACTCCTAAACTGAGATGCTGGAACCAGTTTGGTAAGAAGATCAGCAAGCTAATGAGTGTTTTGAACATGTATTAACTTGATGTTGCCTGCTTGAACTTTTTCCTGAACAAAATGATAATCAATGTCAATATGCTTCAACCGATACTGGATTGGATGCAATGTGGATAGCCGCTTGATTATCACAAAAAATCATGGTTGGGCCAATAGTAATCCCAAAGTCATTGAGAAGGTTGGAAATCCAAGTTAGCTCACTAGAAACATTGGCTAATGCCCTGTATTTAGCTTTTGCTAAGGACCTGGATATAATGTTTTGTTTCTTAGATTTCCATGAGACTAGTAAGTCACCAATGAAGACATAATAACCTGATGTAGAGTGTCTAGTGTCCATACAATTACCCTAATTCTCATCAGCATAGGCCTTAAGTGATAGGTTGGAAGAAGAAGAAAACAAGAAGCCTTGGCTAGGGGTAGCCCTTAAGTATTAAAGCAAGTGATGCAATGCATCTAAATGTATTGTTTGAGGACTAGACACGAACTGGATCAACTTATTAATTGCATAACAAATGTCTGGGTGAGAAATTATTAGATATAACAAGTGGCCAATCAGTCTTCTATATAAAGAACTGTCATCAAGTAGGTCATCATCAGTGGCATTGAGCTTGAGATTAGGATCCATGGGCAAAGAAGCTAGTTTGCAACCTCGAAACCTAGTTTTTTCCAATAAGAACAGGGAGGACATGGGCAAAGATAAGATAATGCCCCTACTGCTTTGACAAATTTCTAAACCTAGGAATTATTTTAAATTTCCCAAATCTTTAAGCTTGAATAATGACTACAAAGTGGCCTTAACTGCTATTACTACTTCTTGATCATGCCTCGCAACAACGATATTGTCGACATACACTAACAATGCCATCAAAGAAGTGCCAAAACCTTTAGTAAACAATGAGTAATCATTGTGTGATTGTTTGAATCCATGTTGCAATAAAGCTGAGGAAAACTTAGTGAACCATTGTTGGGAAGCTTGTTGTAAGCCATAGAGTGACTTGTTCAGTTTATAAATCAAATTCCCCCTATTTGGGATATCCTAATGGTAGATCCATATACACTTCTTCAGAAAGATATCCATTAAGAAATGCGTTATTTATATCCAACTATAACAATGTCTAGCCTTGGATAGCAGCCAAAGATAATAAAATTCTTACTGCTTTAAGCTTTGCAACAGGTGAGAATGTGTCCATAAGTCCACTTTAGCCTACTAGACTAAATGTGCCTTGTAGCGATTTAGGCTACAATCCGACTTGTATTTAACCTTGTAAATCTAGGGGCACCCATGGTGTATTTTTTGGGTGGAAATGGCATAATAGGCCAGGTGTTGTTGGCCTCTAGGGGCATTTAACTCTTCAGTCATAACTTGTTGCCATTTAGGGATGGTAGTAGCTTGATGATAATAAGTTGGCTAAAAAATGGTAGATTTTTTCTTAATAAAGTGTTTATGGGAATTGGATAGGCAATCATGATAGACATAATTGTTGATAGGATAAGAATTGATATTGGTGGAGGTATGGTAGGCATAATCATTCAAATAAAAAGGAATTCTAGTCTATCTAGTGGATCTTTAAGGGACAAATGAGGGTGGTTGTGGAACTGGTGTATTGGATGACAAGTGGTTGGGTGGAACAATGGAGTTACATGGGAGAGTTAGTATAAGAAAAGGCTAACTAGGTTGATTAGGTATAGGCAAAGGTATTATTAAATGAGGGAATGGATCAATGTATGGTTGATTATGATAAATAAATAGGAAGGGGAAGTATCTTCATGAAAGACAACATCTCTGGTGGTGAAAAGGTTCTTGGTTTGAAGATTATACAGCCTGTAGCCCTTGAACTTAAGGGGGTAGCCAATAATGACTGAAGGAATCACATTTAGTGAGAACTTGTTTCTACTCGAAGGTAGAGTGGAGGCAAAAGCTAAGTATCCATAAACTTTGAGGTGTTGATAATCTGGCTCTCTCTTGTAAAGTTGTTGGTAAGGGGAGTGATTTTTGAGAGTAAGAGATGAAATCCTATTGATAAGGTAGATAGCAATTGTAATACAGTCTCTACAAAAACTCAAGTGGACTCTATGTAACACCCTCCTTAGGGTATCACATTTAAGATTAAAACTTCTACAACTTAACCCAAGTTATAAAAGCTTTAACCTTGTATGACATGAATTCCAAAATTCCTTTTCGTGGATAATGTAAACTTACTAAACCTTTAGAGATTATAAAATATAATTAACTGATTAGTACTCATCACATAAATACAATATAGATACCAACATCATATATACATAGACTTTACAAAATTCTAACTTATTATACAACTACCAAAAAAATCTCAACCTTGCCCAAGTCCAAAAACATGAAGAGAAAGGTCCTGAACCTGATTCTCTCCCAAATTCTCCATAGACACATTACCTAGTTGAGACATATAAGAACTACGCTTACACGTACTCGGTGAAATCTTGTCTTGCTGTCATCGCAGAATACCAATCCAACACAACTATAGGCGATCCAATCTCGTCTCCTTCTTATGGTCTTTATCAAACGTAAACATAAAAACATAACAGACAAACAATACAGTAAAGAGGTGAGATCCCCTACATCGCATACCAACATGGTAGTAAAGAAATGATAATATAGCATTTCAGTTCAACACAAAAAACAACTTAGAATAATATAAATCAGCAGATACATTTATGATATTAGTAAATAAATAATATAATGAAATTGCAATATAAGAACGTGTTTCACAATAACTAGCATAACAATAACACCACAATAATATTATATCACAATAATATAAATACTGACTATGCATATGCACACTAACCTTGCACAACAAATGTAATAATGATCATGCCACATCCACAATGGACAACCCCTACTCCATAAAGCTAAACCAAGATCAACATTAGAGAGAATGATCCAGAAGATATGTCTTAGCCTCAAATCAAGTGCTTTTTAAAATATAATATGCGCAACATGACTATACAAGACATTCTACGCCGAACTAGGAGTATGAACAGTGTTTTATCGAGATAGTCGGTGTGTTACAACGAATTTCCATGAGATAGTGAATAATCATCTGACCCCCATGAATCTCCACACCCCGATGTCTCCAAAAATCAACTAGTGACCAACACCACACATATCGCACCCGCACTAAAGGTGTAATATTCAACTATGTGTCACCAAATATAGTCTTCACGACTTTCTATGCATGCTCAATGTCATGAAATCAGACCACCATTGATTGTCCCCAATGATATTAAAACAACCGCCCATACAATTGTCTAATGCCATTAGAATCAATGATATTCAATAACCGTCTATACAATTACATAATATCACTGATGCATCCGGGTCCAGTACATCGGCCTTACAACAAAATGTTGCAAATCTCAACTGCATAAATATTTTATCGCATTTTTGTAATCACGTAACATTTTTCTTACGTTTTCAAATCACGCAAGTATTTTCCAATATTTTTGCAATCGCAGAAATATTTTCAAACATTTTCTAAATCGCATAGAGATTTTTAAACATTTTCTCAATCACGTAGCGATTTTAAATCATTTTCTCAATCGCGTAGTTTAAAAATCACTATTTTGAAATCGCGTAAGATTTTTCTAATATTATTCACTTGCATAAAATATTTCTTAGCTTTCTAAACTCATTCCTAAGACTTTCTACATACTGTAGGCATTTTGGCCTTATTTATGATTTTTTCTCACTAAAAATCGTTTAAGTAGTATTTTTCTACTATTTCTCAAAAAAATTACACTTCCTTGGTTTAATTAATATTACAGCTCAAAATTTTCTAATGCGCTTTAAAACCCAAAGGGTGAGCTATACGTTCGTAAATTTCAAGTAATAAATTTATATCCCATCATAGACTAGTTCTACTAACTTAATTAACTCCCAAAAATTAGTTTACTTTCTTTTTTATATTTCAAAACTCACTAACACGAGTTCTTGTTAATTAATTACCTAAGAATACACTTAATAAAATATTTTTTATCTAAAATACCAATTCTTGGCATATTGGCCGAAAATCACATATGACTTCATCATAAAATTTTTGTTCATTTTCATGTCCACTTTCTTTGCAAATCCTTAAATCATTAACTTATTTCCTAATCATCTAAAATTCATGATTAGTAAAACAATTTTAAGTGATTTGTTCCATATCAAGCATGAAGGCCATGAGCCTCAAGGTTCTTTGGAACCAAAACATTTTTTCTTTCCACATGATTCTCATCATATAACATATCACTCATGATATTTCCACTATCACATATTCATGCTTACTATGAAAATAATAAAATCATATTAAGCAACTAATCACAAATTAATCAAGATCATACCATCTCATGTAATTATTCAAGCAATAGAATCATGCATAATTAATAAACAACAAAATCACATAGAGCAGAACATAGAGCTCATAAACATACACAATCAAGTGAATAAATCCTTAAAAGGATTTTTCACCAACAAACACAACAAATCCATTCCCTCACCACCACATATGGTCGATGAGGTTAATCTCCCTCTTACCTCAAAGGAATATCAAAACTCTTCTTGGTTGCCTTCTTGAAGATTTCGTGCACCACCTCCAACAAATCCTATAAAAACTTCAAATACAAAAACATCATAAATAAAGCTTGAAACTAGAAAACCATGGATCAAAACATGGTTTAAAACTTTTAAAATGAATTTAGAAGTAGATATTAGGGATTTCACCTACAAAGCTTCAACCTTTAGTTTGAAGAATAAGGTTGAAGATGGATGATTTTGGAAAAGATATCAACATGAAAAAGTCTTAGAATTGTGTGTAGATTCTAGATCTAAGATTGGTTTGAATTAAAAAGGCTTAGAAGGTATTTTGGAAGGGTGTGGCCATGAGCTTCCTTTGAAGAACCAAGTAAGAACTTTTTGATTTCAAAGAGAGAGATGAAGATAATCACAACACCAAAGTATCTTGAATTGGTATTTTGATGCTAGATCTATGGTAAAATGAAATTAAACTAGTTTGGATGGTAATTTGGGTGATTTGGCCGTGGGGTTGAAGAAGAAAGAAATGGAAAAGTTTGCTTTGTTCTTGAAGGAGAGAGAATGGAGAGAATTTGGTTCTTGAAACAAGATATTTTGTTCATGAAATACAATATAAAAGATTACTCTCCAATCGGATGTTGGCCGTGGAACTACTCTAGGAAGAAGGCATAAGACTAGTCATAAGATATAGTTATCAAATTAAATTTTCCAAGCTCTCCCTCTTTGCTCTCTTGGCCGTAGATTCTTTCACAAATGGAGAGTTAATGCTTAGTTTCTACAATTATGCACAAACACATGGCTTCACATGGCTTATGTCATGGAGTAGTCATGCAATGGTTACCATTAGATGAATATCTTGTTCATGAACATCCTAGAACACTAGGTGGCTATGTGAGTCATGGAGAAAAATAACCAAGTTTTGATTCATTTACTTCCTAGTTAAGCTTAAGCTAACTTAGTTAGTTCAATTAGTTTCATGGCTAACCATCTAGTTACTTAGGTGAATCATGCATTCTAGAAGATTCAAGAACTCTTTGAAACCGTGGAGCAAAATGGAGTGACAAACTAAGTTAGTTCCATTTAGTTACTACTTAGGCTTTAGGCTAACTTAGTTAGGTCATCTAGTTTCATGACTAGCTAGTCTAGCCATTATTATTGACTTTTCAACAAACAAGCTTGATTCTAATTGGTTGGTCATAAAGCTATGTAATGATGGTTCATGATTACACTTAAGATATTTAGCCTAGATATTTTTCTTTAGATAACTACTTCCTAATTAGTTCACACAAAGTGAGACTAGCTAGTATTATTGACTTGTTCTTATTTGGGTAGCAACTATTATTGATCATTTTCTACTAGTTACCCTTGATGGGTCACAAAACGAGTCATCAGAGAGAAATTTCTAGAACAACAAAGTCAACATAGTGAGTCGTAGTGCTGAGTCACCATCTGAGTCATCAGGAGAAAAAGCTCCTGGAATGTGTGACTCACTGTGGTGAGTCACAGGGTGAGTTAGCGTTCTACATCCTTCTAGAATGTGGCGAGTCACCATTCTACAACATAGCGAGTTATCGTTTCTACAAGTTTCTAGAACGTGCTGAGTCACTGGTGTTAAGGTGTCATGCAAGGTTTCCAGCTTCTATTGGTCCTCCACGATGAGTCACAGCCGCTAAGTTTGACCAGTTCCTCATTGATGCATACAAGATGAGTCATTACATGATATGTCATAATTCTAGAACATCCTAGAGTGAGTGACTAGGCTTGTGTCTAGAATTATCACACCAAATATTTACAAAGAGATAGTTTCAAGAAGATATTTTCCAAAGAAGGAGTATCTAACTTCTCCACCATAATTTCCAAGCTTAGCCACCAAGCAACCTCTCCATTGGTCCACCTTTTAGAAAGCCACCTTTGTTGACTTTTCTAATAACTTACTAAGCAAGCAAGCTCTCCTATTAGTGCAACACAAAAGCTTATCATGATTACTCATGAAGAGCTCCAAGATATTTTGGTTTATGGATAACTATCCACTAGATATTTTTGGAAGCTATTATCCAATGGATAGAGTATACTACTGAAATACCAGCAGTTATTATCCAAGGGATAATAAAATATAGAAAATTTTTATTGGCCATATAAATTCTAAAAATTAAAAGATTGGATAACATATCTCTCAGATTCGGGTTTAAAAAGCTCCCTCGGCTCCAAATAAATCATCAAAGATTTTTCTCGTTCCAAAAATTTTTATTTTCCCGGCCCGGAGTAAATCACATGAAAAGATAAAAAAAAACAGTCATAGAACAGTCAAAATAAATTTACAGTGCACATAAAATCACAAAATCAGAAAAATCACATTTTACTGAAAAACAAGAATTTTCAAGGTATTACAGGTCTCATAAAAAAAAAACTTGACTCAAAATAGTCATAAGCCCAAATCAGTTTTAAAAAGGATACTGAAAAAAAAAACCTTTAATAATCAAATCAATTAAATAAAATAAACAAATGGAAAAGGCAAAAAAAAGGGGTTGGGGCTCGAAGTAACAGAGAAACATGAAGATGATAAAAGCTCTATGTTTTATGGTGACTCACGATGGGTTTCCAACAGTGGCTAGCAGAGGTTTGGGTGGACCGTTAGCCGTGGGGACTACAGGGACGATGGTTGTTTTGTGTTTGGGTAGAGGTGGCTCGCGACTGTGGTTTGCAATGGTGGTAGCTAATGCGACTGTGGGTTGTTGGGCTCATTGGTCTTGATTGGGAACGAGGCATGCAGTGAAGCTGGATGGCGGCGTGGCAGCAGATTTGGGCGATTGTGGGTTGTTGGGCTATGGAACAGTGTTGGTGTAACACCCTAAAAAGTGTTTGCTTAATCATGAATAGTCATTTTATAATATTCTTGATTTTTAGGAATTTTTCTGGAATTTTTCAGAAACAATGAATATTTTAATATATTTCTCGTTTTACATGCACACTGAGCAAAAACTTGCTAAAGTCAGTGTAACGCTCCGAAAATCATTTGTTTTACTACAAATAGTCATTTTCTAATATTTGTGATTTATGTGAATTCTTTCAGAATTTTTTCGGAAACGATGAATATTTTAATATATTCCTCGTTTTGCGTGCATATTGAGCAGAGTTGGGAAAACGACTGTAATACTTCAAAAATTAGGAAATGATAGACGAATAGTCGTTTTATAATATTTTCAATTTTTGAGAATTTTCTGAGATTTTTCCGAAAACGTCGAATATTCTAATATATTCTTCGTTTCACGTGCGCACTGAGCGGAACTGGAGAGACACGATGTTTTCTCCGTGGACCTTGAACTATGGACATGACGACAGGGGATCTTATTAAACCCGAGGCTGGACATAGTTTACGAGGTTTCATGTTTTTCGAAAAAAATTTAACAGACAAAATAAAATAATACTGCGTAAAATTTATCTGTCAGATTAATTAATACTAACTTCTATCAACTGTAACTATTATCCATTGGATAATAGTATGTAATAAAAATCTTATCACATTATCCCAATAAAATCTACTTTATGTCTAATCAACTCACTTTAATTAAAATTTAATGTATTATAATCAAAGCTTCTTTGAGAAGCTTTGATCAATTAAAGACTAAAATGCCCTTAGCTTCCAAGCGAAGCCAAAACACTCTCCCTCCTCTCTCTCCATACTCCACGGCTGAAGCTCATTTGGGGGGGGGGGAGGAAAATAGTTTCACTTAACTAATTACACATCACACAAATTCAAATTAACCTAAAACACTTTCTCTCTCTACCTTCATCTCCTTTCTTCACAAAACATTTTCTCTTCCTTCTCTCTAGGAGAGCCCATGGCAGTCCTCTCTCCCACATCTCATTCATCACAAAATTTCCAACCAACCACATTTTCTTAATCTTCTCCCTCTCCTAAACACCTTTCTTGCTTGGAGCTTCTTGAAAATCCACCATCTTCATCACTTTCTTCAAGCTTCAAGGTTAGGATTTTTGGGTTAGCTTCAAGACTCTTCTCCTCATCTCTTCATTTTCAGTTTCAAGGGTCTTTTAATGACCATCTACATTCCATTTTTCAAGTCCTTAGGCTATTCTAACCAAGTTGAAATTTCTAGGGCTTTGGGTGGCACCAATCCGAAATTTGCAAGGAGATTCTCGGGGGTTTCTCTTGATTTCTTCACTTGGGTAAGAGGAAGACACTCCTCCTCAACCTCTATTAGCATCTAGGAACCTTGATTTTGTTGTTTGTAAGAAAAACCCTAATGAGGGTTATTCCTTAATTTGATGACTATTATGTTTACATGTTGATTTTATGATATTTATGACATTGGATTGATTGGTTGTGTATATTAATATTTTGGATTGGACTGGATGACTTGGAATGGAAGAAAATAAATTGGGAGTGCCTCTTGGGAGGTCAAGGTTTTTGAGCCCAAAAATTAGGATTCTTGGTGAACCAATGCAACAAGTGAAGGACTAAGTAAATTAAAGGTGTAATTTACAATTGATGAATTGAAAAGATTGGGAATTGGATCCCTTGAGAGGCCACGGCCTCTAAGGCCTTTGGAGGCTTAATCATGCAATTTTTGGTAACTTTAAAACTTAAGAAATAAAGTGGCTAAACTCTTAGGTAATGAACTAGAAAAATTACCAATTGAAAAATTGAAGATAATTGGGGACTTCATAAATTTTAAAGAACCAAGAATGAGATTGTCATAAGACTTTGGTAATTTCAAGAGAACAAGAACAAGAGAGTGTGAGATTCTAAGAGCTTAGAATAAATTACCAAGTGTAAGAGAATGAATTACATTAGAGAAATCAAACTAATTATGAGAATCAAATTAAAGATGAACCTTGTGGGAAGTGTAAATCTTAAATAAGAATGCATAATGGACCTTAAAAATGTATTACCTTAATTGATTTCAATATTGTGCGATTGTGGGTCCATGTGAGTGACCAATGATGTGTTGATGTTTATCTTGGCCAAATGTGGCATATTATGGAATAGTATATGATGTTGACCATACATGTTCATGCATAGAGTCTTATGCATTGTGAATGTCCTGTGGACTGTTGTAAGGCCAAGTTGCCTAGGAGATTGAACACACCTTAGTGCGGGTGCGAGTAGACTAGTGTAGGTCATGTTACGACCTTGGGGG
Source organism: Ormosia emarginata (assembly GCA_029884605.1). Taxonomy (NCBI): domain Eukaryota; kingdom Viridiplantae; phylum Streptophyta; class Magnoliopsida; order Fabales; family Fabaceae; genus Ormosia; species Ormosia emarginata. Next base: position 1,652,513 of record JAQQTP010000056.1, on the reverse strand, counting down.
CATCGGGGTGCGGGTACCTCGCAATGGATAGTTGGTAGCTCTCCTGTCCGTTGAGCAAACTGATGCAAACGCACCGACGATCCGGACCGAGACACTGTCCTATATCGTGATCTAGCGTAGACTGTCTGTACAATACCTGAATGTGCAGGTGGAAAACTGTTGAGTTATAGCACTTTGGCCGCGGCAGCCGAGTTGCAGACGTGTCTCCTGATCTTTCTCTCCGACTGTTTGAGTCTAGCTCCATGGAGTAGGATTTTGAATACCGTGTGCATGTGCATCATGAGATGTTATACCATATGAAAATTACTGCTTATGTAGATTTGAACTGTTTATTTATTGTTATGCTGACTGTCTGCCTGGAACTGTATACCTGCTTACTGATGTATTTACTATTATTTATTATTGTTATTATTTTTGGAATGCTACATGGGTGCGATGCACCGTATTGGTTTTTGGCTGCTATAATTGGTAATGATGGTAGGATGTCTTACCTCTTTTCTGTATTTCTATTATTTGTTGCCTGTGTGTATATGGTATCTATCGAAGACGACGGCAAGGAGGTTGAAACTCTCGATTTTCCCAGCTTCTGGCCTGATCAAGACTAGCACCTACTGTGGATCATGGAGGCACGTATGCGCGGATTTTTGGGTGATGTGCGTCTGACCTTCCTTGGGGGGCCAGAGTGTTGGCACATTAACTTGAGTTCCGATTGCTGCGTCTATCTAGGAGACGTGTCGATTTCTTTGGCCTGGAGACGTCATGAGACGCCGATCTTTACTTGCTACATCAGCCTACACTTGGAGTTTTATCTGCCCATTCGGGAGATATGGGGTGACCGTTACTACACCCCGCAGGAGGACTCTTTTGATTCCACTGCTCGGGCTCCTGCCCGTGGCTCTGTGGTTCAGATGGAGGTTTCCTCTGACGAGGAGGACCTCACTGAGGATCCTGATACGATCCCTCCTCCTCTGAGGGACTGACTTTTCTGGTAGCTGCTGATGGCTGCCAGTGTTTTATTTTGGGGGCCTGATGTTTTGTATTTTGGTGGGCTGTATATTTTGATATCTGGGGATGTATAGTTATGATCCTTTGGGCAGGTATAGTTTTGTTTTTTTTTTGGAAATTGCTAGGCTTGTATCTGAAGTACAGTTGATATTTAAATGTATGTATATGCATATTATTCAAATGTGAGTTTTATTTCTTATCTTACTCTTTACTGTTGTTTAAGTTTCGTCACTTAGTTTATTAATTAACCAAAAAAAATACATACTACCATTTTACTCACGTATTAAAGCATCGAACAAGTTAACTTTAAACTAAATGAACCGGGTCTTAATTCAGAAAAATTTTATTTTCCGCATTTTTATTTTGATGTTTAATAATGTGACGCTCCCTCTCAAGAAAAAAAAAGGGCATTACAGTTGGATCTGGCAATTTTGGTCAGAGCAGCAACAATAGTAGTCGGTAAAGAGGATGGGCTCATTGATGATGGGTCATTTTCTGGTGGTTATGTTTTGTCTGGTTTTGGATGAAGGTCACGTGTGGAGCGTTAGCGACTCGCTCAGTGGTAGAGAAACGATGGCACTACAGATTCGAGCATTGTCGGCTTGGTGGTGCGATGGTTCCATTTGGGTTTGGGGCACAAGTGGCTTAATTGACGTGGTGGTGCGCAATTCAAGCAACGGGACCACAATCCGATAGTGGTTCACGGTTGCTGAGTTGTTGGTGAAGGTCACATGGCAATGGATCTCTGTTTATGATGGTATTGGGTTGTAGATCTGGGTGTCAATGGTGGCACTTGGTTCAGTAAAGACTGGCTTTAGTGATAGAAGGTGAAACTGACAAAGTTGTTACTAAGTGATGGAAACAACAGCAACATGTTGACGCAATGGGGTGGCAATGGCATATGGGTTGCGTGAAAGAAGAATGGGTTCTGTGTTTAGATGGTTATGGCTTCTGAGATGTTATTATTTATAGTTTATGAGTTGTGATGCAAGTTAGGTTTTGGAAGTGTATGGGTGGAGTGGTAACTGTTTGGTAGCTTTAATGGCATGGGTGGCTCTTGATGGGTGGTTTCTTATGAGTTAAAGATAACAAAAGAAATGGTGGTTGTTGAGGGTGGTTTTTGGAAATGGTAGAAAAGATGAGTTTTATTAATGTGGGTTTCTGTTGATGAGTTTCTGTTTAAGTAATTCAAGACTTATGAGGGAAGATGATGATGGCTGCTATAGGGTGGAGGAAAGAAAAAATAGAGATTGCTAGGCATTTGTTGTGTGTGATGGTTATCTATGTGAATTCATGTCTGAATTTATGTGTAGAAAAAGTGTGTGGGTTATGGGTTTTTATAGGAGGAAATTAGGTTTTAGAAAGTGATGATGACTAGGGTTTTAGATGAGAGATGGGTCTAATAGTGGTTGTTAGGATTTCTTTAGGTGTTTTGTAGCATATGGGTCATGAGTTAGATAATGGGTCGATGAGTGAGGTTATGAGACATGGGTTAAACTTATGCAAGGAAATTGGGTCATTTTTTTATTTTTTTAATCTTTATTTTCTTTTTTTAATTATTTTTTATTTTTTATTAATAAAAAGGTGCTAATGACCCAGACAAAATTGGTTATTCATAGTTACCCCTATTTACTTATTTCTTACTAGATAAAAAGAATAACTGTAGTTTTTCATTTTATTGTTGTAAGGAACGAGTAAAGACATGAACTCGAATTTTATTTGGGAAAGCATAAAATGATACAAAAAGAAAAATAAATACAAAACAATGTAAGAACAATAAATTGTGAAGAGCTGATACGCTGAAAAGTAAATGACAAGAATTTAGAAATACATGGAGTCGATGCTCAAAAGTAAATGATAGGAAAAGTAAATGCATGGAGCCAATGCGCTCAAAAGAATTTAGAATGTAAGGAGCCGATGTGCTCAAAAGAAATGACAGAAACTTAAAATGTATGGAGCTGATGAGCTCAATGTAACACCCTAGATAAACATGTTAGACTTTTAAATGGTTACGGAGGTAGCCTAATACTTGCTTAGCATATCTGTGGAATTTTGTGGCTTTCTGAGTATGTTTAGTCACTTTGTTAAAACACTATGTGTGAGATATATCTGTTATTAGCCCTAAAAATGGCTTAAACTGCTCCGTTAATGGAAATATATGTGGAGACTTTATTTCTAGGTCACAAATATATGAACTGTGCTATAGTTAAAATCTGAGGATGATCAGAGTTAGTTTGATATTTTTAAGCATACTGGTTATGTATTTTAATACTGATTTGACCAGCAGTTGAAATAAAAAATGATGGTTTGGGTACAATACGATTTTTAATGAATCTTAGGATTTATTTTGAATCTGCAGGAGGTTAGAAAACTGGATTCGGTGGAATCTAAGCGTTCTTAACAAACTGAGAGTTACAACTTGGTCACTTAAGTAACCGAGTCAATCACAGGTTTCTCTCTTTAAAAGGCAACAATTGTTGCTACCAACAAAAGAAAGACACAAAAACAGAAAACCAAAGAGGAAAAGAAAGAAGGGAAACCGAAGGAGAGGAGGAGGAAGAAAGAGCCAAGCACCAAGATCAAAGCTCAAGTTTGAGGATCACCATCCATACAAGAGGTAGAAGTTCTTGCTCTCATCTTCCAACTCCCATCTTTGTTTTTATCTTGCCATGCTTGAGGTATGCTTGAAATGGGTGAAAAGGGGCTTTTATGAGTTTCTTGAGGGTTTGAGCTAGTTGAACACTTTGGGAACCTGAGTTAGAAACTTAGAACTCCCCATTTGAACCCTTGATGGCCAAAGTAGGAAAAATGAGTTTTTGGATGACTGATCTTTGATCATGATTCTATTTTAGATGGATTAATTAGTGTTTGATGATTCTATCATGTTAGAGAACATGTTTATGATTGAAAATAACTTATAATTCATGTTTTGGAGATTAGAAATTGATTGGGAATCAATTTCTGCAGAAAACCAGTTTCTACAGAAGTTTCTAGTGCTGAGCGATTAATCACCCAAAAAGTGAGCGCTTAATCGCCTAAGCACAGACACTTCCAGAGTGTTTATCTTGGGAATTTGGAGTTTCCCTCTTATTGGGATCACTCATATATGCCTTTTTAAGAGCGTTGAGGCACTAATGGGAGTATTTCATGGAGGAAAATACTACCTACCATATGTGAGAAGTTGGTGAACCTATAGGCACCCAAGTGACAGGATTTGCCTTAGGATGAGGTTGGAGAACCTTTAAGCATCCAAGTGTGATGGAATGCAGCAGGGTAGTATTTAGAACCTTGTTCAACATGAGGTTGACTTTGGAATCACTTATGAAGTGATGGTGTAGGGCTCTAAATACAAGAGTATTAGTGTTGAGACATAACTAGTGGTGCTTCTTGGAAAGAATAACCACTTACCTTATGTGAAGGGCTTTGAGAAGTAAAGACAAGGTGTACTATAAACAAGTAGTTTGGGTTTGTTTGGTATAGTATGCCTATCTATATGCATAGATTACTCCTTTAGCGTTATAGTTGGTGAATGAACAAACTTCCTTTCATTACTTTGGTAATCTAATCGTACATGAACTTTTGGTAAGACACATACTTGAAAAAGGAAAGCATAGAAACAAAAGGAAGTTGCAAGGATTTATAAAAAATTTGCCCCATTATTGGTTCCTTGTCCCTCATCCAATTGATTCCCTGAAACTGCTTGATAATTCAATTATTGTCTTTGTTGCCACTTTCTTCAACACATCTTCTCCTTAATCCTTTAGAAATTTTGTCCTAGTATAGCCAATTGAATACAAACAAAATTGCCCCTGTGTAGCTAACCAGATGCAAATAAAAATTGCCCCAGTTTGGTGAACCCTTCAAGGAGTTTCAGGCCATCTTTTTTTTAGATTTCCCCTACTTATTTGCCTTAACATATGCTTAGGTCGCCCTTTTAGGTTTTCAACCTAATGAGTTTTTTTATTTTTATTTTTATTTTTATTGCTCTAACTTTTGCTTAGGCCACCTTTTCGAGTTTTCAACCTAATAAGCTCTTCTTTTTTTTAAGCATGGAATCTCTTGACAACCTCAATTTTTATGGGCCTTGAGAATTCTTCTCCATCCATATTTTGTAAAATTAATGCTCCAACTAAAAATGTCTACTTAATTATGTAAGAGTCTTCATAACTCGGAGCCTATTTGCTTCTAGCATCCTCTTAATTATGGAGAATCTTCTTCAAAACTAAATCTCTTGAACAAAATTCTCTAGAACGAACTTTCTTATTAAAGGCTCTAGCCATTCTGCTTTGATACAATTATCCATGACAAATAGCTGCTAGTTTTTTTCTCTTCTGTCATATTCAACTACTAATATCAAATCTTCACCCATTCAGATTCCTTCAACTCCGCTTCCATCAAAACCCTTAGAGAAGGAATCTCAATTTCTATGGGAGAGACAACCTCTATCTCATACACTAAAGAGAAAGGTGTTGTCCTAGTGCTTGATCGTATATTGGTACGATACACGTGCAAAGCATAGGGTAACATTTCATTCCAGTCTTTGTAGTTCACTACCATCTTAGCAATAATTTTCTTAGCATTCTTATTTGCTGCTTCAACTGCACCATTCATCTGAGGCCTGTAGAGAGCTAAATTATGATGCTAAATTTTATAATTTTCATAAAACTTCTAAATCTCAGCTCCATTAAGATTGGCAGCATTATCTGTGATTATACTTTCTAGAATTCTATATCTATAGACAATATCTCTTTTATGGAATTTCAAAAACACCTTTTGAGTGACATTGCCATAAGAGGAAGCTTCTACCCACTTGGTGAAATTGTCAGTTGTCACTAAAATGAAACGATGACCATTAGAAGGATTAGAGTTAATGGGTCTAATGACATCTATTTCCCATATCGAGAAAGGCCATGGAGATACCAAGTTGTGCAAGGGGAATGGAGGTGCATTGAATCGATATGCATATATCTAGCATTTTTGGCATTTTCAAACAAATTCTATGCAGTTTGTTTCCATGGTAGACTAATAATAACCACTCCTTATAATTTTTCGTGTCATCATATGACTATTAGCATGAGTTCCATAGATTCCTTCATAGACTTCAATCATAATTAAACGAGCATCCACACATTTAAGCAAGGTGTCATCTTGATTACTTTTGTACAATCACATATTTTGTACATTAATAAACCTTCATTTTTAGTCATTTACATTCTCCATGTACTTAATTGATTAAGCTCGGTTATGTTTTGTAAGTTTGGACTCAAATTGGACTTAATTGATTTTTCTAACATTATTTGGGTCTTACACTTTCTGTATTTTCATCATATCTTGAGTTCTAGATTTGTACAAATTATGTATCTTACCTCGTAGGAAAGATAAGAGAGAGCTCTACAACTTTTATGAAGAGCTCAAAGTCTCATTCAGACATCTAGTAGAGCTAATTAGGCTCAAAAGTCAGAACACGAGTTTTATGTTTGGAACTTGAATAATGTATAGTAATCAGAGCATAACTCAGGCTGTAGGAACTTTCTTGAGCTAAAATTTTGACACTTGAAAGTTAAGACCCATATCTACAACTTTCATGAAGAACACAAAACTCAAATTAGACAGTTTGGAGGTGATATTGGGTCTGGAAGTCAAAACAGAGATACTGAAACTAGGCCTGAACAGTCTGCAGTAATTGGGCTATATCTCGGGCTGTAGGTGATGAAATGAGCTGAAATTTGGACATCTAAAAGTTAAGACCCAGATCTATAACTTTCATGAGATGACTTTTCCATTTGATGATGGAATCCATGAGGTAAGCAATGAATGATTTCGGAGATAAAGAATCTCAATAATTTTTCACTCACCTACTCACCATTTGGCATTTTTCATTCATTCACCCACTCATCCACCTACTCTTAATCAGCCCCTTTGTCATTTTGTATCCCTAATCCTCTATAAAAGGCACCATTGACTAATCATTTGGTGCTCTTGGTGTTAGGCTTAGTTTTTAGAAGTTATGGTTATGCTTGTTTATTATTTTCCTTTATTGTAATTTTCTCTTGCTCTAAATTGAGGCTATGTTCATCTTTCTCTTATTCTCTCTTTCTTTCTTCTTATCTATGAGTCACTAAATCTTCATCTTGCTTAGGTGAAAGAGTGAAGCTCTTGGTAATGAAATAATGTTAGATTATTCTATTTCTTATGCTTAAATGATATATTATCAAATTGACATTATATGTGTTATATTTTGTTTCCAATCAATTTAGAAACCTTCTTTGTATAATGAAGATCTTGATTTATTGTAGACAATAGGATTGGCACAGTGAATGCTTGAACTCATTTACAAATGTTGGTAGATAATTAAAGGAATCATAATATGATTGCATATATAATTACACTTTGAATGTTATATTTTTTGATTGGAACCTCCGTTGTGTGTGGATTTCAATTAAGTTATAAAGAGAAATAATCTTGCCTTTAATTTATTACCAAGAGTGGATCTCCTAACCCAAGCAAGTTCTTAAATTTATTTGTGAACATCTTTTATTACTTTTGGTGTTGTGACAAATCCTTTTCTTACCTCAATTAATTTTTCTTCATCAATTCCCTGTGGATCGACCTCGGACTCCCGAGAAATTTATTACTTGAGACAACCTGCACTTGGGTTTGCATCCTTAAATCCCGCAATCAAGTTTTTGGCGCCGTTACCGGGGTCTTGATTAGAAGTTTTAATTTATTGAGGTTCTTTTTCTTTAATAAAATCTATTCTCTCTTCTCCTTCACCAGAGCAAAAGATTGGCTTGCCGATCTTTCGGTTTCTTTACTAACTCTCTAACTTTCTAACTATCTAACTTACTAACCTACTAACTTGCCAACATACTAACTTTTTAACTTTTAATTTATGTTATTTATTTTTTGCTTACTAACTTTTAATTTATGTCATTTATTTTCTGCTTACTAACTTTTATTTTCTGCACTCTAACTTTTTAATTTACGTCTTTTATTTTCTGCACTCTAACTTTTTAGTTTCATTATTTATTATTTCTTTCTAACATAACAAAATAATCTTTTTCTTCTTTTCTCTTTCGCCAGCTCAGTGGGGCTTTGCCTTTATCCGGTTTTTATATTTTAAAATTATTTTATGTATTTTACTTTTTGTACTTTCTAACTTACTAATTATTAACTCTCTAATTATCTAACTTTTTAATTTATCAATTATCTAACTTTTTACTTGTTAATATTTATTGGGTGGTCGGTTTATACTACATCCTTGTTAATATTTAATGGCTGGTGTAAACTACCGACTTGTACATTATTTTTTTCTATTTTAAGTCATTTATTTATTCTTAATTAGTATCGTGATTTAAATTCTGGTCGTTTAGTTAAAATTAATCCTAGTACTTTATATATTGATTTGTTTGAATCATAATCACACACAATTGACACAATGGCTAAAAATGAAAGTGTACATGATGAACATAAAAATCAATCGTTGCAAACCATGCGTGAATATTTGCAATCACCTCGAAATTCTAGTCCATCATGTTTTATCTTTTTACTCAACACCAATAATTTTAGATTTAAGTCAGGTATGATTTCTTTACTTCCTAATTTTCATGGTTTAGAATCTGAAAGTCCATATTTACACCTGAAAGAATTTGAGGAAGTATGTATTGCTTTCAATGACCAAAATTGCACCGAAGAGATTGTTAAGCTTAAATTATTTCATTTTTCTTTAAAAGATAAAGCAAAATCTTGGCTTAACACTTTGAAACCAAGATCAATTGGCACATGGCAAGAAATGCAAGGTGAGTTCTTAAAGAAATTTTTTCCAACACATAAAACCAATGCTATGAAAAGACAAATCCAAAATTTTTTCCAAAATTCAAATGAAGCATATTTTCAATGTTGAGAACAGTTTAAAGATTTGTTAAATTCTTACCCACATCATGGTTTTAAAAAATAGCACACTATAAGCTTCTTTTATGAATGTTTAACACCTAAAACTAAATAATTTGTGGAAACAATATGCAATGGTGAGTTTCTTGATAAAGAACCTGATGAAGCTTTAGACTATTTAAACCAGTTGGCTGAAAATTCTCAATCTTGGCATGGTACAAACCCTTATGAAAATTCAATTAGATCTAATCTTGCAAGTGCTAATAAAGGACAATATGACCTTAGTCAAGAGGAAGATCTAAATGCTAGGTTTGCTAGTTTGGCTAGAAATGTTGAAGCCGTGGAATTAAGAAAAACAAAAAAAAACAAATCTGTGCAAAATGAAGAAATTTGTGGCATTTGTGATGACTTAGGACACTTAACACATGAATGTCAAAATATTCCTGTTTTTAAAGAAGTTGTACATGAGTAAGTAAATGCAATGAATAATTTTAAAAAGTCATTTACTTCTTTTTTTTTCAGATACATACAATCCGGGATGGAGAAATCACCTAAATTTCAACTGGAAGAATAATAATCAGTCACAATTCGTGCAACCACCACCTCCTCAAGCACAACAGGACTCTTAAAATTCTTAAGGATATACATCACTGCATGCATTCATAGAAAAGCAAGAGGCCATTAATAAACAAAACAATCAAACCATGAGTGATATGAAAGGCACTCTTACTAAACTTTCTTTTACACTCACCATTCACGAGAAAGAAAAATTTCCTTCTCAACCTCAACCAAATCCCAAGGGTCAATAAAGTCTAAATGAGGAGAGTTCAGAAAACTAACAAATGGACTTAGTCAAGTCAGTGATAACTCTTAGGAGTGGAAAGGTTGTTGAAAAATAAATTCCCGAACCTTGTGAGAAAGAAGATGAACCAATTGCCCAAGAAAATGAAGAAGTTGACCAAAAGGAGACTAAACTCTCGCCTTCACCCTCATTTCCTCAAGTATTGAATAATCCAAAGAAATTGGACCACCACACTGAAATTTTTGAAATTTTGAAACAATTGAAGATCAATATTCCTTTGGTAGATGCTATCAAACAAATTCCTTGTTATGCCAAATATTTGAAGGACTTGTGCATTGTTAAAAGGAAACAAAATGTGAAAAATAAAGCATTTTTGGCTGAACAGGTAAGCTCCATTCTTCAGAATAATAATGCGTTGAAATATAAAGACCCTGGTTGTCCTATAGTTTCATGCATTATTGGAGAACATAAAATTGAAAAAGCTTTACTTGATCTTGGTGCTAGTGTCAATTTGCTTCCATATTCAGTTTATCAACAACTCAACTTGGGTGAGTTAAAACCAACTTCTGTAACTCTTCTACTTGCTGATAGATCAATTAAAATTTCAAGAGGAATAGTGGAAGATGTGTTGGTTCAAGTTGATAAATTCATATATCCTGTGGATTTTATTGTCTTGGATACTGAACCCATGGTTGATAGTTGCAAGTGAATTCCTGTTATTTTAGGCCGTCTATTTTTAGCAACATGAAATGCTTTAATAAATTGCAGAAATAGAGTGGTGAAGCTAACATTTGGAAACATGACACTAGAGCTCAATAGTTTTAACATGTGCAAGTAATCACAAGAAGTCCTTGATGAAAAGGAGGAAGTTGAAGGAATTGAAGCCATTATAGATGATCATCTTCAAACAAGGAGTTCTTCTAACCCATTAGAAATTTGTTTAGTCAATTCATTTGAGTCAGGCATACAACTAGAAGATAACATCTCTGAAATATGTTCTTTGCTTGATTATACATAGGTAATGGAGTACAAGGGATGGAAGCTAAGATTTGAAGAGCGAAAACCCATGAATGATAATGCCCATGAAGAAGTACCCACACCGGAACTAAAGTCATTACCTGTTGGGATGAAGTACACATTTTTGGGAGAAGAGCAACACTTTCCAGTGGTAATTTCCTCGTCTCTTACTGAAGAACAAGAAGGAAAGATGCCGCCCCAATGGACGCACCAAGCTAAAAATAAATTTTTAACAGATGTGAAAAATTTTTATTAGGATGACCCATACTTATTCAAATATTGTCCTGACCAAATTTTTCGGAGATGTGTGCTCCACAGTGAGGTAGGTAGTGTCATTAAATTTTATCACTCAGAAGTATGTGGAGGTCACTTTTCTTCAAAGAAAACAGCTACAAAAATCTTACAGTGTGGATTTTATTAGCCCACTTTATTTAAGGACTGCTATACTTTTTGCAAAAGTTGTGAAAATTATCAAAAAATAGGCTCAATTTCAAAAAGAAACATGATGCCTCTGAACCCCATCCTTGTCATTGAAATTTTTGATTGTTGAGGAATTGATTTCATGGGTCCATTTCCATCCTCATTTGGATTTGTGTATATTTTGGTTGCAGTTGATTATGTCTCAAAATGGATTGAGGTGATTCCATGCCGACACAATGATCATAAAACTGTTCTCAAATTTTTAAAAGAAAATATCTTGTATCGATTTGGAATCCTTCGAGCTATCATCAGTGATGGGGGAACACATTTTTGCAATAAACCATTTGAATCTTTAATGAAAAAATATGGTATTACACATAAAATTGCCACCCCTTATCACCTTCAGACAAGTGGATAAGTTGAATTGGCAAATAGGGAGATTAAACAAATTTTGGAAAAAACGGTTAACTCAAATCGAAAAGATTGGTCTTTAAGATTAAACGATGCACTTTGGGCTTACTGTACTGCTTTCAAAACATCTTTGGGCATGTCACCCTATCGGTTAGTCTATGGAAAATCTTGTCACTTGCCTGTAGAATTGGAACGTAAAGCATTTTGGGCCATTAAAGCTTTCAATCTAAATCTTGATGATGCTTGCAAGATACACAAATTACAATTAAATGATCTTGAGAAATTGAGAAATGATGCATATGAGAACTCAAAGATTTATAAAGCCAGAACAAAAGCTTTTCACGATAAGACAATTTTGAGAAAATCTTTTGAAATTGGTCAAAAAGTTCTGCTTTATAATTCTCGCCTGCACCTATTCCCTGAAAAATTGAGATCTAGGTGGAGTGGTTCTTTTGTTGTCAAACATGTGTATCCTCATGCTTTGGTCATCTTGGCTATAGTGGTTCTATGGCCATGATGGTGATTGTTTCAAGGTGAGGAGGAAGGGTTATGATGGAGGAGTTGTGGTTATTAGGTTGACATGGTGGCTATTTGGCTAAGGGAAAGGCTAGAAAGACCTCAGCAATGGCCATGGCAGCCACAACCATGGTGGTCTTTTGGCCATGAGTAAGTTAATTTCAAAGGGTGGAGGAAGGTTGGAATTGTGGTGGTGTTGGCTATAAGATTGGAATTGTGGTGGTAAGTGGCGGCCAACCATGGTGGCTAAGGTGGTGGTGGCCTCAGGTTGGCCACCACATAGCTATGGAGTTGGGGTTTTGAAGATTGGTTGACTTTTTGAAGGGTTTTATGGTGGTGGCCATCCCTTGGTAGCAGCCATATATGGTGGTTCATGGTGGTGGTGTCCATGGGAGCCACCACAAGTCACAGTTGAAGGAGAAACAAAGTGATAGAGGCCTTTGGACAGGCCTTGAGTCACTAGTTGCACCCATTTGCTAGGGTTGATCATAAGCTTAGGATGAGGTATTTAATGCCATTAAAGTTTGATGATATGATTGGTAAAGTCAATAAAGGCATAACGAATCTATGCTTATATCCTCCCTAATGAGAAATGAGTGTCGAGTTCATCCATAAGGTTATATCCTCGTAGGGCTTATAAGATTGAGATAATGCAGTTTTATAAGTTAAGGGTTATAAATGATAGGTTACTTGGTTTTCAAGTTAACTCAGTTAGGCTTTTAGTACATTCATGAGATTGCATGTTGGTAACTATAATTGTTTTATATGTTTATGTATACCTTGTACTGGCTATTGCATTGGTATGATGAATTGAGAACTATTAATATTTCCATTTGATGCTCTTAGTAATTGTATGATTATGAATTATGAAATGTTGTGCATTATATAACGACTCATGAAAGTATATATTCCCAAAAAAGGATAAGGTGTATTTTACCAAAAAAGTAAGGTCCTTATCACAGAAAGCAAGAATAGGAATTCAACTTGCTTGGATAGGTTCTGTGTAGTACGTGCGGCTACTGTGAGTGGGCTAGCTTATGTCTAACAAACCAACTATCTTATGAAGGTAGGTCATTCCCCCTCAGAGGACAAAGGAGGCGTCATATGAAAGAGAAGGAAAAGGGAATAACATATAAGTTGTTTAAACGATCGGACTCATAAGTATTGCATTCATGATGCATAGACACTATTTTATTACTTATAAAATGTAAATTTTTTGATCACGTGATAAAGAATTGGCATAAAACAAGCCCCTACCTCATGCCAAATAATTACATGTTTTAAACTTATAATTGGTAACTGGTTTCTATCTGAGGCAGCTGAAGCTATTATGATGATACTATCATGTAGATTATTGAGAATTCCTAAAATTCTCACCTTGTTTATATATTTCGTGATATTCCATAGATTAAGCAAGTAGTAGAATAATAATGAGGCATTATTGGATACCAACTATGGATATAGTACAGAAACTAAAGGTTTACTAGGTTACTGATGGATGTGGAATAAGTCTCGCAGGATGATATTCTTATGGTAACCTATATTTATAGAACCATTGTAGTATTTTTTAGGTCAAATTGTAAATATAGTTCTTATTTGTAAGGTTATTTAATAAGATAGTACTACTTAAGTTATTGAACTTGTGATCACACACACATACACACAAATGGTGTCTTACTCTGGTTGCTTCGGTACCAGGTAGGATGTCACAATTATCAACATTCTCATCAAATTGCTTCTTTCTACGTATGACACGTTTATTATGAAATTTAGGTTCTATATTCATTTCAAATGCAATTTCTTTAGCAATAACCATAGTAGTTGTAAATCCTTCTTCTCTATATTTTTAACAAAAAGAAAGAAAACCTCTTAGTTGATCTATGGCAACATTAATATGCATATCTTTTGATTGTAAACTTTTGCCAACTGAATTAACAACAAACAATATATCATACCAAATATTCATGCCCAATAGAAACTCAAAATTTTCTAGCTCATATGTTGTTAAACAATTTGTAACACCCTAATCCTAGATACTAAAAGTAAATAGAATCAAGGGTGTCATTTAAAAAAAATTTAAAATATAAAATTTAAAGCATACTCATAACCTATATAACAAATATAACTCATACATATATAGAGCCTTGACAAAACAAGAGAGCAAGATATTTTATGCATCTGACAATTTGCTCTTTACCACAAAACTATCTAATATGTCTGAAATTATAATTTCTTTTACAAAATTGATTACAAACACTTAATTACATAATCATTAATATAAATACAAAACTTAATACAAACTACGAAAATATATGAAACTATATAAATCTAAACTTAGTCTTTAGCGCTTCCTTTGCTCCAGTTGTGATCTACCTCTAATTTTATCATGGAAACATAAAAAGAACTGGGGGTGATAATTTATAATTCTCAATAGTAAGTTTATACAACATGATATTATAATCAAATAATTAATATTAAATTTCAATATGACTTATACAAATATTATAATCAAATAAGGCCACAACCCATTAGTAATATTTAGTATGCACAATTAGGTTAATTCGCTTATTCTTTAATCACCTTAGTGGCTCATACCACTTAATCACCTTAGTGGGTAATACCACTTAAATTACCTTAGTGGATAATACCACTTTTCAATCTCAATCAATCATCAATTAAATATCAAGCGAGATCCATTCAAAAGACAAAAGTCCACAATTCTCATATAAAATTCAAATTCAAATATCATGAGTAATAATTATTCATTCACACATCCAAGTTCAACCTTAAGGATTTAGGGAGCATATCAAATACCAAGATTAGCTCAACTTGAATAATCAAGGAGCAATCAAATTTTAGTTTAATATACAACAAGTGCACATTACTAAAGATTTCACATCTTCAATTGAATAACAAAGAAAGTATAAACAAGCTCTCTTAATTATACAATCAAAACTAATAACTCAAATACAATGAATTCCTAATACCAAGTTCATCCATTCCACCGTATATAAGTTAGAATGAATAACAATTCAAGAATCCAAGTAATAGGTATTTTAAGCATACTTGAAAAATGCTATAGCTATCCATCATGGAAATAACTCACAAGAATAACTACCTCTATCTACACATAAATTCTTAACTCTCAAATAAAAATGAATAACATAGAATAACTAATATAGTTCTTAGCATTTTCATTCAAAGTTTTGTGCCAATACAAGAAACTATCATTTTGAGTTTATGATAAAAAACGGGGTAGAAGCTGCCCTATATTATTCAGCCCCATTATAACCATCACGAGCTCAACATAATGAAGAAATAAGTGCAGCAGTTTGTGACACAATACAACCACACAAAAAGACATGATGCAGCCAAGAAGCACCCAAAACAACCACACAAGAAATCTCACAATTCTCATCATTTCCAACATACAAATATATAATTAAGATGTCACTGTAAGGCACTATCCTCTAAAATGTTGAATTTCGACCTCATATAATTAAGATGCCATTGTAAGGCACTATCCTCTAAATGGATTGAGGCCAATCGTACCTTAAATTCAGGAGGTGAGTTGTCCAGGGAGAAAAACTTCTCACACTTGTATAACCACTCCTTAACCTTCGACCCATCAAACCGAGGAAACTCTATCTTAGAGATTTTTGTGGAATAGTGGTTTAAGGTTGGATTAGACGTTCTCTGGGTAACACTAGTAGTCCAATGGACCTCATCATGAACTTCAGTTTGAGGCATTCCCAGATTGTTAGCTGAAGAGCCCTCAAGTTGTGGATGATTCAATTGGTTGTTGAACATGGTTCTGAGCTCCGAAAGGCACGTGGTTACATGATCCAGCTTCACTTGCATTTTCGCATTTGATTCTATGATCTTCCTTGTCAAAGATCGTTTCACCTCTTGAATACTCTGTTGACTATGCATTGCGTCTGCCATGGTATGAGCCTTAAGATGAAGCTTTGATACCAATTGAGATGAAATTTTTGGATTCAGGGAGAGTAACTCCGAGAATGCAATAGATCCAATGGACAGGGGAATTAATTAACCAGAATAATTCCTGATGTTCAAGGATGAAGATAACAATAAAAGAAAGTTTTGAGAGAAAAAGTTTGTTGGTGAAAATTTTGTATGTTGCATTATGGTCGCATGGCTATGCATATAAGCAGTAGGTAGTTACAAATGCACTAATGATGAGAAAGTTGTAACAAACTTCCCCACTATCCTATTGCCACATCAGCAATTACACAAAAAGAAAAAACGAAAATAGAAATACTGACATATATGCTATAAAATGTGAATTAAAAATTAAAGCATAGGTTACAACATTATAATTGCTGTAACACAAGAACTCCCTTGCTCATGCCCTCATGGTGTCCTTGTTCCCTTTCCTTCTCCATCTTCTCCTTTTTTCACGTCCTCTCTCTTCTCCCTCCTTTCTCTGTTTTTCTTTTTCTTTTATTTTCTCACCCTTTTCCTTTTGTTTTCAGCAGCCACAAAAAACGAAATAGAATATGAGTGAGAATCAAAGAAACAAGAAAGCAAGAAGATAGTAAAGGAGCAACCGCGAGTGAGAGAAACGATGAAGCTGAACCAGAATAGCAAAAAGTGGAGGTTGAGCAGAGAACAGACATGAGTAGAGAACGGACAGTCGAGCATGATAGCGGACGATCGACGGAAAAGTGAACAACGAGAGAATGAGATACCAGAGAGAAAACGAACAAGTGAGGGAGAAAGGATTTGATGAGTGAACAGAAAGAGTGAATAAGAGATAAGAAATGAGTGGATGAGTGTGAGAGAAAAAAAAAGAAATAAAATCAAATGGTAAAGGTAAAGTTAATCTAAGATAAAAATAATAGAACAAAGGTGGTTTGAATAAAATATAGGAAGAAATCCTAAAACTTATATCTACAATGATATTTATATATTCCTTTTATGAATTTTCTAACTTTTCTGATGATATAGAAAATTCAAGAATTTCATTTATTTTCCAAATATAATTTTACACTTTTACCAATCACTAAACTTAACTATTTGTTCCTAGGTTAAGCTAACCCTTAAAGAATTGAAGTGAGACGCTTTCAGGTTCTATTTTAATCTGTTCTCACTTTCCAATCAATTCTTCATCCTCTAATTGACAATTACTCATAATCTTATAATTTTTTTTGAAGTTATTTCTCATGTTTAGTGTTATAGTTTTATGCTCAATTTACTCCAAACAATTACCCAAAATTATCAGGTAGCTTATACCTGATTTATTGAGCTACCATAACACCGAGTAAAACTATTGAGTTAAGTAGAATGTTACACAATTAGTTTCACTTTTAGTTTTTGGATGCTCACTAACTTCTACTAATTTCAATAAAGCATCTCTTATTTATGGAGTTTGAAATCTTATTGCTTTAATACTTTCAATACAGCTTTCCCAACGTGTTTGTGCAATTATTTAAGAGTAAGACTAGATATAATGTCTTTTAAAACTTTCCATCATTTTGTAGAAAAATATAGTGAATATATATGTTGTGATATTGGTAAGTGTACCAAATCGCAAAAGTAATAAAGAGTGAGTTAGATATTGTTCCCTCAAGGATTATGTTAACAATTATTAATTTTGTCAAATTGACACTATCCAAGCTATCGAAAAAGAGAATTGATAAAAATAAAAGAAAATAATAATCAGAAAAATAAGCAAAAATAACAAGAGTAAAATTTAATCAATTGGGTAAAGGTGAAAAACAATGATATGAAAGTGTTAGGGGGTCAAATTTCACTTGAACTCTTTAAATACAAAATCAAATATTGGTTTGATCAAGTTTTATTTCAATGATTTATGGTCAATTCTCAAAATTAATCAATATTCAATCCCTTGGTATATTAATTCTCTTCACACTATTTAGAATTAATCAATCCCTTAGTATATCTCAAATAGAGAAGGCTTTATAAAAAATGAGAGAATTAAAAGAAAGACCACACAACCCACAACGTCTATTACTAGTGATTGCAGAAATTGTGGTATTTATCACATGATCTAGGTGTTGTGAATTACAGATACATCACGCAACAGAAAAATAAAAATTGCCACCAAGGATCTAAGCGAAAAAAACTATAATCCATGTTTTTAAAAGAGTTTACCTCTTGAAGCGTGATAAAATCAAGCGTTATGAATCACCAACACCGTAACAACAATGATGTCTCTGTGGTATCCACACGAACAGACTCACGAACATCCAACGTGCGCAAAAAGGAGTCCCACGTCTCTGGCACAGTGCTAGCTGCGAAGATAAGAGAAACCTGTCACTCTCTCACTCACTGTTTCTATTAAGTGTGGCTAGGGTTTGTAATGCGTGCCTTAATAGCCGCTTAGCAGTGCTATTTATAATAGCTGCTACCTTATGCGAGTGAGAGCAGTAGCAAGGTAAGTTGTGCAACTTTAGACTCATTTGTTATGAGTCTGACCCACGATTAAATCGCAATACAACATGGATTCTAATTGCTCTAATTTATCTACTCTATGTGTGCGACTCTACAAGTTCTCATGACATTAGTAGTAATATTAAAATCTTATTTTAATATTAAAAGCAGTGAGCGGTATCTAGCAATACATCACTGCTACCCAAGTAATGAGAATGTCAGTGATTTGACATAACCTTTCCATGATCAATGTTACCGTGCAGTTTAGTTCATTTGTCTAGATATCTAGATTGAACACAAGGCATGGAACGTGTCATCCTTGTATAGTTCAATCTTTCGTTTCCTGATACTTGAGTAGACGTAGTAATAATAAATGAGATCAATATCTCATATTAACTCATTTGAGCATGATCATACATTTCATAGTCTCACTCAATCAGGAGGCCCGAAGATATCACTCATGTTATGTAGGAGGGATAAATCCCATCTAGGTCACTCACATCCCTCCACATGATTCGTAGTATGTCCAATAACCAACTTTATAATCACCTTGTTACAGATGACGTTTGATGGCATTAAAACATATAACTCCTCATGTAGGAATTGTAGTGATTTTAGGTCAAAGGACCATATGCACCATTATCACTATGAGAATCGCTTATGACACTCACGTAACGATCCACGTAGCGTTCTCATGACGGGTTAGTTCAATACATCATTACTCTAATATGTATCCATGTGAAGACTTGATATCTCATATCCATGACCTGTGAGATGTGGCCATCAGTCTACACACATACAAGTCTCAATGCATTATTGTCATCTTGATTAACAATAATACTTGACTAGGGGCATTTAAGAATAGTGTTCTGTTTCTATCCGATAGGATCTCACAATCAAGTCATCCATTTGATGTCCTACGGCATCAAACTTACTATTCTAAGGACTTTATTATGTATATCATAAATAACACAATAAATGAGATGTCTCATATATTAAATAAATAGCATAATACAATGTATATAAGACGATCAAAATAAATTGGCCTCTAGGGCATACACCAATAATCTCCCACTTGCACTAGAGCCAATCAAGCATATCTTTAATATCTAAAGATCTAGAGTGACCTTCATGTTTTTTCTATGCAAGAGGCTTTGTCAGTGGATCTGCGATATTATCATCTGTTGGTTCCCTGCATATCTTCACATCTTCTCTATTGATGATCTCACGAATGAGATAGAAGCACCTAAGTATATGTTTAGATCGCTGGTGAGATCTAGGCTCCTTAGCTTGTACAATGGCTATATTATTATCATAGTGGAGGCCCACTAGGTCCACAATGCTAGGAACTACACCAAGCTCAGTAATGAACTTCTTGATTCAAACGGCCTCCTTTGCTGCGTTGGAGGCAGCAATATACTCAGCCTTTGTGGTAGAATCGGCAACTGTCTCCTACTTTGAGCTCTTCCAACTCACAATCCCACCATTAAGGCAATAAACAAAACTCGATTGCAATCTGGAGTCGTCCTTATCGGTCTAGAAGCTAGCATCAATGTAACCTTTTACAATTAGCTCTTCCTAGGCTCCATATACCAAGAACGAATCCTTAGTCCTTCTCAAGTACTTAAGGATGTTCTTGACAGCAGTCTAGTAACTCTCACCGGGATCAGACTGGTACCTACTCGTCATGCTTAAACCGTACGAGATGTCTGGTCGAGTACATAACATGGTATACATGATAGATCTAATTACCGATGCATATGAAATCTTGCTCATGTGATCCCTCTCGTCCTAGGTGAAAGGGGATTGAACCTTAGATAGGCTTACACCATGTGACATAGGCAAGAGTCTTTTCTTGGATTCATGTATGTTAAACCATTTTAACACTTTGTCTATGTATGTACTCTGACTTAGGCTAAGCAATCTCTGTGATCTATCTCTATAGATCCTGATACCTAACACATAGGTGGATTCGCCTAAGTCATTCATGGAAAAGCATTTCCCCAACCAAGTCTTTACAGACTGGAGGGTAGGGATATCATTTTTGATGAGTAGTATGTCATCTACGTATACATATAACACAAGAAAGACAACTGTGTTCCCACTAACCTTCTTGTAGACACAAGATTCTTCTTCATTCTTTATGAAACCAAATTGTTTTATTGTATCATCAAAATGAAGATTCCAGCTTTTGGAAGCTTGCTTTAATCCATAAATAGATCATTGCAACTTGCACACCATTCCAGCATCCTGTGGAGTGGCAAAACCCTCAGGTTGTGTCATGTACACATCCTCGAGAAGATTTCCATTAAGGAAAGCCGTCTTGACATCCATTTACTGTAACACCCTCCGTAGGGCATTACATTTTATACTATAAACTTACCAAACTATAATTAAATTGTAAAATATTTAATATTATGAAATATGAGTTATAAAATTTCTTTCATCGGTAACTTAAACTTATCAAGGATATAGAAAATACTGAAATACTTTGAACTAATTAAAACACATTACTTATGACGCACAATATCCAATAACATTAAAATAACTATATCATACTTGTTCTTGACAAAACATAATTTCAAACTTACATACTCAAGAAGAAAATAGTAGTAACCCTATGACGGGTCCCACTCGATAGCACGGTAATAGACTTGACACAACTCTAAACATCCACATCCAAATGGATACTCCAAACGACTAAACTTCAATAGCACTGCTTCCTAGCGAAAACCAAAAAGATCTCCGCTTCGCATCCACCACAATCTTAACATAACATAAACATAAAATATAACAAAACAATGAAGATATGAGATCCCCTACATCACATACTAGCATGGCAGTGGAGAAACAGTACAAATGACAATAATGCCATTCAAACACAGAGTAACAAGTATATTCATGTTTATCAAGTAACAGATAATTTAATACAAATAATTCAACAAGTAATATAAACATTATGAAAATCGCAGATATAGTCATATTGTCAATTAATAAATAACTTCTATAAACACATATCACACAACACAGATGTCAACATTACTTTAAATATAAATGTCAATGATATGTGTACTGACTATGCATATGCACAGTGCACTAGTCCCTACTCCATAGAGCTAAACTCAATTTCGGATATGAACGTTCTAGAAGATCTGCCAGCCTCAATGACAGTCTATGCCGAACCAGGAAAGGAATAGTATTTGTCAGGCTCGTGATGCGTTGCAACGGTTTATCATGGCTAGAGGCATATAATATGATAACAAGATCACTAAATGAATCACTGCGCCTCATGTTCCCCCTAGATCCATCATAGATCACACTACTCAATTCTCATTCACTCCTCGACAATAAAAGTCGTATTCAATGCATGATAACTCAATGCATAACACAAATCACCATTGCACTATTCCCAATGATATTAGAATAACTGTCCATACAATTGTCTAATGCCATTAGTATTAATGGTATTCGATAACCGCCCATACAATTACATAATACCACTGATCTATCCGGGTCCAGTACATCAATCTTACAGATACTGCTGTCATTCTTAATTCCTTAATACTTTTATTGCCTTCTCATAATCGCGTAATATCTTTGTTACGTATTCAAATATCGGAACCATTTTTCAACGTTTTCTCAATCGCGTAAAGATATTTAAATGTTTTCTAAATCGTGTAGCTCAAAAATCCACGTTTTTGAAACGCGTAAGGTTTTTCTACTATTTTTCACCATATAAAAATATTTCTTAATGTTCTAAATTTAATTTCAAAACTTTCTAAGTTTAAAATATGGTTTAACTTTATTTCCAATATTCCTTTACGAAAATTCCTCTAAATAATATTTTCTAACGTTTTCCCCAAAAATCTACTTTATTTTAATTTAATAAAATCCTTTCCATCTTCTTTACTAAAAATCCTTTTAAATAAAATATTTTAACCTTCTAGTTTATTTCTAAATCCTCTTCCCACATCATGGCCGAAAATCACTGTTTTCGTTAACAATAAAAATTGTTTGTTTTCATTTTCATTTTATAAATCTGTAATCTAACATTTCCTCATCAAATCTCCTTTAAATGATATTTTCCAAACGTTTTTCATAAAACTATGTTTATAAAATCATACCCTTCAAAAATCATTATTCATTTAGCTTCACTAAAACACCTTTAAACAAAATACTTAAAGTCTCAAATCATCTCTTAAATAATATATTCAAACGTTTTTCACAAAACTAGTATTTATTTTCATTTAATCATTTTTTTCTAAATTCTTTTTTCCATTATCATCATCAAAATCCATTTAAATGTAATACTGAGTTTCAAATTATTTTCTTCTAACTTAGTTCCATCCATATGACTAAAAATAAATCCTTTTTCATTATAAAACTTCGTTTGCTTCCTTTCTAATTTGCCAAATAAATAAATCATGTTCTTATCATTTAATCATTTAGGTTCTTCCTTGATAAAATAATTTTGTCTTGATTTGCCTTTTGAAAGCATATTGGCCGTGAGCCTCAAGGTTCTTTGGAACCAAAATCTCTTTCCTTTTCCATATAATTCACATATACAACATATACCAATTATTCTAGTTCTATCACACAATTTCATACTTATTATGAACATCATAATAAACATCCAATAATCAATCACAACATCAACATCATACTATCAAAATCACACATCACATATTGCTAATAAGCAACCATAATAAATATCATGCATATTATTAAAACTATAAATCACATAAAGCAATCAAACACAAACAAGTCAATTTATAAGTGAATAAATCCTCACATGGATTTATTCACACATACACACACAATTCGTTCCTCACCACCATGGATGGTCGATGAAGTTAATCTCCCTCTTACCTTTTGGTGATGCTTCCCAAACTCCTTGCTTGTCTTCTTGAATCAATCCTTCACCACTAAGAGATTCTTGAAAACAAAAACAAATACCAAAGTATTAACATCAAAGGCATAACTAGGATGACCATGGATTCAAATCATGGTTTAGAACTTTGAATATAAGATTAGAAAAGAATATCAAGAACTTCACCCTTTATCCTTCAAACTTAAATCTTAGAAAAAGTGTTTGAAGATGGATGATTTGAAAGATGGCCTCAACATAAAAGTTTCTTAAAATTGCATGGAGATTCAAGATCTATGGTTGGTTAAAATTATTGAAAAGTGGAGAGTGGTTTTCTTGGCCTTGGCCGTGGGATTCAATGGAGAGAAAAGAGAGAGTTTTCGTGTTAAGCTTTGAATGAAAAGATGCTAGCTTTGAAATGTGATAAAAAATCAACCTTGATCACTTTGGAGACTTAATGGCCGTGGGACTCAAGGAGGGCAAGAGTGACCAATTTGCTTTCTTAGGCTTTTCACAACCATTGATTAGATCAATGGTGGATATCCAAAGCCTTCACTTCTAAGCTTGTCTCTCATTGGTCTTTTTTTTTTATAGAAATGAAAGAAAAATGAAGAGAAGAATTTGTGTAGAATTTTGGCCATCATAAGGTGCATGGTCGTGGAGTGCTCTTGGCCCCCAAGGGTGTCCAAGTTCAAGCCTCCAAACTTAGCATGCAAGCAATTTTCCTATTGGTTTAGCCTATAAAGCCTTTGCCATTTTTGTTGACTCCACCAAGATATTTAATCAAAATATCTACCAAGATATTTAATCAAAATATCTACCAAGATATTTAATCAAAATATCTACCAAGATATTTAATCAAAATATCTTACAAAGATATTTATCCAAGATATTTCAAGCAAGATATTTATCAAAGAAATATTTATCAAGAAGATATTTACAAAAGATATTTTCAAGAAGGAGTATCCAACTTCTCTTCTACCTCCTCCTTGCTTAGCCACCAAGAAAGCTTCTCATTGGTCCATTTTTGTGCAAGCCACTATGTTGACTTTTCTTCAAAACTTACAAAGTAAGCAAGTTCTCCCATTGGTTTATCATAAAGGTTGTCATGATTAGCTTCCAAGATATTTTTCGGTATATTTTAATCAATGGATAATCAAATATACCTAGATTTTTCTCTTGTTCCAGTTGGATAACAACTATTGTTGATCATTTTTCTACTAATTACCCTTGATGAGTCACAAAGTGAGTCATCAAAGAAAAGTTTCTAGAACAGATGAGTCAGGATGATGAGTTGTAGTGCTGAGTCACTAGCTGAGTCACCAAGAAAATCTTCTGGAACGTGTGACTCATTGTGGTGAGTCACAGGGTGAGTCAACGTCCTACATCCTTCTAGAATATGGTGAGTCACCATTCTAGAACATGGCGAGTCATCGTTTCTACAAGCTTCTAGAATATGTTGAGTCACAGGTGTTGAGGTGTCACACAAGGTGTCCCGCTTCTATTGGTCCTCCATGATGAGTCACAATCGCAATCGTTGACTAGCTCATCATTGGTCTACACATAAAGCAAGTACTCAAGTACTTGATGACTAGGTGCATGACTAAGCACTTTCTAGAATCTTCTAGAATAGTCTAGAACAAATGAGTCACTAGGCTAGTCACTTAGGTGAGTCACCAAACGATGAGTCATCGTTTAGAACATTCTAGAGTGGGTGACTAGACTTACGTCTAGAATCATCTACCAGATATTTTTTCAGAAGCTATTATCCAATGGATAATAAAACATATCCCGATTTTATTTTGTCAGATAAAATCGTAGAAATACAAAACTACAAAAACTGTTTCTGGTTTTGGGTTTAGTAAGCTCCCCTATCCCTAAATCAATAATACAAAATTTTTCGACTCCGAAATTTTTTTATTTTTTCGGGCCCCCCTGTCCACACACAACCCAAAATATAAAAAATATATTAAATATTTAAAATACTTCAAAATATCAAAAATATAATAAAATATTCAAAATATTTCAAAATATCTCAAATATATTAAAATATTCTAAATATCTCGAAATATCTAAAATATAATAAAATATTCAAAATATCTTAAAATATTTAAAATATATTAAAATATTCAAAATATCAAAATATCACAAAAATTCACAAAATTATAAAAATTATAAAAATCATACATATTCACAAAAATTTTGCATGACTCATCATGGATCAGACCATGTCCAACAGGGTTTGGTTCCTCCTTTCAGAAACACTATTCCATTATGGTGTTCCTAAAAGAGTAAGTTGAGATATTATCCCTCACTCTTTCAGATGATCATCAAACTGTTGGCTTAAGTATTCACCACCTCGATCTGATCTAAGGACTTTAATACTCTTGCCAAGTTAGTTTTGTACCTCATTCTTGAATTCCTTGAACTTTTCAAAGGATTCTGATTTGTGTTCCATAAGATACACAAACCCTTATCTACTAAAATCATTAGTAAATGTAATGAAGTATTGAAAACCACCCCTAGCCAGTGTGTTTAGTGGTCCACATACATCACTATGTATGAGGCCCAAACGATCATTAGCCTTTTCACCTTGTCCACTGAATGGGGCTTTAGTCATCTTCCCCAATAAATAAGACTCATATATCTTATAAGATTCGAAATCAAATGAGTCCAAGAATCCATCTTTATGGAGTTTGGAGATGCGTTTCTCATTTATGTGGCCCAAATGACAATGTTAGAGATAAGTTGGGGTCATATCATTTGATTTGAACCTTTTTGTATTTATGTTATAAACAAGCATTTCGAGATCAAGGACATAAAGTCCATTACTCAGTTGTGCACTACCATAAAAAATATCATTCTAATGAATATAACAACTTTTGTTCTTTATTATAAAAGTAAAACCTTTCTTGTCCAAACAAGAAATAGAAATGATATTCCTGCTAATAACTGGCACAAAATAACAATTCTTCAATTCAATTACAAGCCCAATAGGTAAAGATAATAAATAAGTCCCTACAGTTAAAGCAGTAACTTTTGCTCCATTTCCAACTCATAGGTTGACTTCGCCCTTAACCAATGGTCTACTGTTCTTTAGATCCTACACATTTACACAAATGTGAGACCCACATCCAGTATCTAATACCCAAGATGCAGAAGTAGACAAATTAACTTCAATAATAAAAATACCTAAAATGAAAGTCTCACTTCCCTTCTTCTTCTTAACCTCATCTAGGAATTTGGCGCAGTTCCTATTCCAATGTCTGGTCTGACCACAGTGGAAGCAGGTACCTTCCTTAGCCACTTCACCCGTAGGTTTCAAGCTAGAAATGTTGCGCTTGGATTTCTCCTTACCAACCCTTCCATTTTTCCTTAGGCTTCTTCAGCTGGCTTTCGCCTGTAGCCTTTTGGACCATTATAATGGCCTTTCCCTTTCCTTTATTAATGTTTAGCTCAGTTGTTCTCAATATGCTTAGCAGCTCTGGTAGGGATTTGTCAATTTCATTCATGTTGTAGATCATGACAAATTGACTAAAACTTTTCGGCAACAATTGCAGGACTAAGTCAGTGGCTAACTCTTGGCCCAAAGGGAAACCAAGCCTCTCCAGGTTTTCAATGTACCTAATCATCTTGAGCGCATGAGCACCAACAGGGCTACCCTTTACCAGTTTGCACTGAAAAAGTGCCTTAGAGACTTCAAATCTCTTATGCCTAGCTTGCTCTTGATAGAGCTTCTTTAAGTGTATGATCATTTTATATGCATCCATGTTCTCATGTTGCTTTTATAGCTCAGAGTTCATGGTGGCCAGCATAAGACAACCGACATCTAAGGCATCATCTTGATGCTTCTTATAAGCATCCCTTTACAGCTCTAGGGGCATTAGCAACTGGTGGCTCAGGAATGGGCTGCTCTAGAACATACAACTTTTTTTCATGCTTGAGGACAATCCTCATATTCATGTATCAGTCTAGAAAATTTATCCCAGACAATTTGTCCTTCTGAAGAATGGATTGTAGTGATAAGTTACTAGAAGTATTTGTTGTCATGGTAATCTATCAACAGAAAATATGCAAAGTATAAGTATCATGCCATAAACATATTTAACAAGGTCTTTAATTAAATATGCCTCCCACTATTTTACTCAAATCAATGACCCTCAACATTGACTCAGAAAATCCCATCAAAAGATTTTCTAGTGGGCCAAGATCCATATTTCACTTAGCTTTGAGTCAACTTTGGCTGATCACTCAAAATTTAGCTATTTAGGTAGGAAACTCTTTCCAGTTACATCCCATGCAACTCTTGGATAGTTAAGTGAATAACACTTATTCTAATTCATCTAATGGACCAAAACCTAACTCCATGCCTCTAAGCCTTCAATCCTATTGAAATGGCCTAGTTAAGTCAGACCCAATGGTTAGTAGTTGGATATTACCTTTATTCCATCGTGTCTTACTAATATAGATAAAGGCATCCTACTTTTGCAGACCTACACTTAATCGATACTAGCCTTGACGAGTGCCACGCATTAGAAGGCATCATATAATGACTTAATATTTGCTTTGAGGGAATTTTATAATTATTATTAGATCTCACCATTTATTAAATTGTTTAACATACCATAAATATCCATGCATCTAATACATATAAAACATATAATAAATGTGACATGGTTATGGCCCTTACCGTATTGATTCTCCCAGCTTCACCAAGCGTCTCCCACCAATGTTCTCATTTAATGCCTTCTTCTTGCCTCCACATCAAGATTACATTATATAGAAAACTCGTTTTACATACGAGGGAGTTAGGTGATAAGAGAATGTACAACCAGAATATAGAAAGAAAGGCACGACATGCAAGCCATATTTTAAAATAACCAAAATACCATAAAAAGAGGACTAAGGCCATAACCATGCACCATGCATCACAAAGAACATATAAACTCAAAATAATAACAGATTATTATTTTGTTAGTCATAAAAACGAATTTGAAGAACGCGCTTTTGAATAACACATGCTACGCAACGGGGTTTGGGGAAGCGCCCTAACGCAGGGAGGTCTCATTGCCCGGTCAGCGGGCGGGGGTGCCACTTCCCAGAAAGTGGTCAGGGGACAAGGGGAGGCCACCCCTTGTAGGGCTGAGGGCAGCTCCCCGAAACCTAAAAATTTTTGTTGACACCACCACTGGTTTCTAACAAAAATTAAAAGGCAGACCTCTTTTACCTCCTTGACGGCTAGGGCAACAACACTTGAACCCTCATGTCGCAAACACATGAACGCTTCATGCGTTGTGCAACAACCCCTTTTTAGTATGTTAGACTAGTTTATGGTTATAAAAGGTAGCATAACACTTGTTTTACATGTTTGTATATTTTTGTAACAAACTGAGTTAATTTAGGCACTTAGTTACAACTCAGAAGTTGAAAAGTAGCTTAAAAGGACTTAGATAGTAGCATAATTGCTAAGTTGAGGGAAATAAACCTAGAGAGTTTGTTTTTAAGTCACAAATAAGCTAAGTAAGGTGTAGTAAAAATTTGAGAACAATTGGAGCTAGTTTGGTATTTTTAGGCATATTTGTTGTGCTTTTAATGTCGGATTGACCCCCAGCAGATATAAAAAAATAGGATAATAGTGAAATAATAATTTTGATGAATCCTTGTATTTATTTCAAAGTTGTTGGAAGCTAAAAAACTTGATTTAGCTAGATTTAAGTATTTTTAGCAGATCATGAAGTATCAATGTTAAGGTTAAGTGGTTTAATTGCTATATGGGAAAGCAGCCCTATTACTTGAGAGTTATCTCAACAATTCATCACTTTTCACTTATCTATTTCTCACAAAAAGAGAAACCCAACGTAGAGTAGAGAAACAAGGAAGACAAGAAGAGAAAACCAAGGGAGAAGAAGAGGAAAAAAGCAAGAAAGCTAAAGGCAAGGCAAAGATTGAACAACCACCATCATAGAGGACTTGAGGTAGGGGATTCTAACCTAAATCTTCATCCATCTTCTTCTATTCTCTTTATAGTTGAAGTTAGAATGTTTATGCCTTATTGGATGCATGAGAACAGAAATTGTCTTTGGACAAAGTGAGATAGTTCCTCAAGTTGGACATAGATGATTAGGTTAGTAAGATTATAATTTTTTGTCATTAATCCATACCTAAGAGAGTTAATAATTAAATTGAGTGTTACAACATGATTAGAGGTTTTGGTGATGTTAAAAATCACTTAGGAACCATTTTTGAATGGTTGAATTTCGATTAGGTTCCAATGGAATAGTAACCAATTTTGTAGAATTCTACAGAATTTTTTGATAAACAGCCAACGCTCAAGCACTAGTATCCAAGCACCCAGGCGTGGGTAGCCTAGAGAGCTGATGCGCATAGTAAGGCATTCAACGCTTAAGAGTTGAGTGTTAAGCGCTCAAGCGCCTAGCGCTAGAACAGAATAGAGCATTGCTCCATCAATCCAGTGCTTAAGCGCTAGAGAATGAGCGCTTAGGCATTGGTTCTAGAGGTGAAAAACTGCATTTCTTAGACACTTTGGGTTTCCTAAATTGAGGGGATCATTAGTATATGCTATATTAAGTGTATTAAAACACTTTTAGGGAAATTTTCCAAAGGAATTGACCATTTGGCATATAAAAACAAGTAATAGTTTTTTAAGCTTTTCTAGAGTTAAAAATTGATTGAAAACGGATGTTAGTTAAGAGTTGGTTGCTATACCTAGTTTTCGTGGAGCCATGGTACAATTATCCTTATTAAAGAAGTGAGTTAAAATATTTAATTAGGAGGTGATTGTGAGAGGAAAATGTCAATACAACACTTTACCTAAGACAAAGTAGTGAGTTAAACTATTTGTCAAGTAATGTGAGGAATATGATCAACCTTACGTAAGTGAAGTAAAGTGAGTCAAATTTAGTAACACGAGCCTTTGGATGAGCTCAATTCTAAGTTAGGCATTAAAGTGAGTTAATCATTTTGCCAAGTTTAGTTGATATTATACAATTGTATGGGCAATTGTGTAATAATGGAGTACATTAGATTTCTATACATTATACAGTTGTATGGGCGACAATATAATGTGATTAATAGTTATATTTATAAGTGATTTAAATTATTGAGTGCCATGAAATATCTGTTTAATTACTGAGAAATTTTATGTTCTCATCCATTTTCGTGTTTCTATGGTAAAAGCAGGTCATGACCCTTCCAAGGGGGTTAAGCTGATGAAGATTGAGAAACAAGACTAGATAGTTTTTAGTTTTTGTTTTATGAACAACTCTTGTATAATTTTACATTTGAGTTGTAGTGTGTTGTATATATAATGTTATGCCCTTAGAGATGTTTGATGTATATATGTATAACCTACTTTTAGAGTGGCTCTCCATAATAAATTGTTTAGTTGTATAGGATTAAGAACATAGTAAGTAGAAGTGACACGATTAATGCTTTGAATATCTTTATATAAGTAGTTATATCAAGATAATGATATTAGGGTGTTACATTATGGTATCAGAGCAGTTCATCCTGTTGAGCCGGGGTATGGATTAACTATGCATAGGCAAGTTAGTGGTTTAAATGTATGTTGTGTATTTCTTATCTCTTTTGTGAGATGTTTGCATCGCTTGCATTAGTTATGGATGTTATTAGTTGCCGTTATATTAATCCATTGTATTGAGACTAATCAATTTGATCTTGGATGCATTCTATGAACATAATACTATGGCTTCTCTAAGGCGTAGTACTAGAATAAATGAGAATTTTGCTGGTGAGGGCAATAATATGGCTGAGGCATTAATCGCAATGGCCAAGGCTATGCAAGATCAGACCTCAGTTATTAATAGAAGGTTGGATAGGTTGGAAGTGGAACGACAATCAGAACCTCCACCTGTACCACCACCAGTTTAGCCTGAGTAACCAGTCCAAGAGGCTCTAGTTGGAAGAAATTAGAACTTCCAAGACCTTTCAGAGTTTAGGAAGTCTACTCTATCATCCTTTAGAGGTGAGTACGACCCAGTTAAAGGTGAGGGTTAGCTTAAGGAAATGGAGAAAATTTTCACAATTATGGCTTGCTTAAATGAGTAGAGAGTATTGTTTGCTTCCTATATGTTAGAGGGGGAAGCTGAGGATTGGTTGATGGATGTAAAAAGAGCATTTGATACATCGGGATCTTAGGTTACATGGGAGATTTTCAAAGGATCTTTTCTAGAGAAATTCTTTCCTCAGAATTTACATAATGCAAAAGAGATAGAGTTCTTAAAGCTAGAATAGGGAAGCATGTCTATTGGTCAATATATGGCCAAATTTAATAAGTTGTCAAAGTTCTTGTCCTATGCTAGACTTCACACAGATGAGAAGTGGAAGTGTGTGAAGTTTGAGGAAGGATTGAGAGGGAATATTCAGAGGGCTATTAGACCCTTAGAGATATGAGATTTTGATTTGTTAGTGAAAAAGTGTTGGATAATAGAGTTGGGTAATTTATAATTTCAACCAGAGCAGACCTCACAAAACTTTCAGAAGAGAAAAAGGTTTGATGACAAAAAGAGTACTCCTAAATCTAACTACCCACAAGCCAAGGGTAAGTAGGTTTAAGGAAGAGCAGTGGGACTTACATGTCTTAAGTGTGGGAGACAGCATGAAGACAGACCTTGTTTGGCAGGGCAGTCAGTTTGCCATGTATGTGGTCAGCAAGGGCATATGTCCAGGGATTGTCCTCAGAAGCAGAAAGCTGTGTTCACTCCTAAACCGCAAACAGCAGGAATATTTATACTCTGAGCAGTAAAGAGTTGACCCAGTCATCAGATCTAATCTAAGGTAAATGCATAATCCATGATCACTTTTTAACTGTTTTATATGATTCAGGAGCATCCCACTCCTTTGTTTCTTGTGATTGTGTGAAGATGCTTGAGTTGCCTATGACAGACCTTCCTTTTGATTTATCAGTTTCCACTCCCACCAGTAAATCAATTACAACTTTTAAAGTGTGTTTAGATTGTTGTATTAAGTTAGAGGATAAGACATTCGCTGTGAATCTTATCTGTTTACCTTTAGTAGATATTGATGTTATTCTTAGCATAGATTGGTTGTCCTCCAACCATGTAATTTTAAATTGTACAGATAAAACCCTTGTGTTTATGTTAGATGTAGCTACTAAAGTTATTCCTTCCAAGTTAGTGTATCTCAATACGAACTAAGTAAATCACTGTTTGGAGGAGGGAGCTCAAGGGTATGTTCTCTTTTTCTCTTTCAGCACAGAGGTTGAGCAGAGTTTGGATAATATACCAATAGTGAGGGTGTATCCAGAATTATTCCCGAGTGATATTATGGAGTTTCCACCTAAGAGAGAAATAGAATTTTCTATAGATTTATTACCGGGAACGAGACCTATCTCTATAGCACCTTATAGAATGACACCTTTAGAATTAGCAGAGCTTAAGAAGCAAATAGAGGAATTGTTAGAGAAACAATTCATCAGGTCAAGTGTTTCTCCTTAGGGAGCACCTGTGTTACTAGTAAAGAAGAAAGATAGTACCATGAGACTTTGTGTAGATTATAGGCAACTGAACAAGGTAACCATCAAGAATAAGTATTCTTTACCTAGAATAGAAGATCTTATGAATCAACTGAGATGAGCATCAGTGTTCTCAAAGATTGATCTACGATCGGGAGACCATCAAATAAGGGTTAGGAATGAGGATATTCCTAAAATTACTTTCAGGACTAGGTATGAACATTATGAGTATCTTGTGATGTCCTTTGAGTTTACTAATGCACCAACGGTGTTCATGGATTACATGAATAGGATTTTTAGGCCCTATCTAGATTAGTTTGTGGTAGTACTCATAGATGATATCCTAATCTATTCTCGGATAATGGAAGAACATGAGCTGCATGTTAGAATAGTCTTAGAAATCCTTAGGGAGAAAAAAATGGTTGCCAAATTATCAAAGTGTGAGTTTTGGCTTACAAAAGCTTAGTTTTTAGGTTATGTGATCTCTCAAGGAGGGATTTCAGTAGACCCCAGTAAAGTTGAAGCAGTGTTACAATGGGGAAGACCTACCACTGTAATAGAGATTAGGAGTTTTATAAGCTTAGTTGGGTACTATAGGAAATTCATTAGTGGATTCTCTCAGTTAGCATTACCTTTGACAAGATTAACTAGGAAGGGTAGTAGTTTTAAGTGGACTCAAGAATATGAGGATAGTTTCCAAAAGCTTAAGATGAGGTTAACTACTACACCAGTATTGGTGATTCTGAATCTACAGGAGAGTTTTGAAGTGTTTTGTGATGCTTCAAAAATGGGTTTAGGATGTGTTCTGATGTAACATAGGCGAGTAGTTGCTTATGCATCGAGGCGGTTAAGGCCTCATGAGGAGAACTATACCATTCATGATCTGGAACTAGTCGCAGTAGTGTTTGCCTTAAAGATTTGGAGGCATTATCTTTACGGAGTTCAATTTGAAGTGTTCAGTGACCATAAAAGTTTAAAATATGTGTTTGATCAGAAAGAGCTAAACATGAGACAAAGAAGATGAATAGAACTTTTAAAAGATTATGACTTTGAGCTTAAGTATCATCCAGGTAAAGCCAACGTAGTGGCTAATGCATTAAGTAGGAAATCCCTACACGTGTCTCAGATGATGATGCAAGAGGGTCGGCTACTTGAGAGTTTAGAAATTTGAGTCTTAGGGTGACTATCACACCATAAAGTCTCTTTATGAGTAAGGTGGACATAGTTAATGACTTGAGGACTCAGATTCTAAAGGCTCAAAGTAAGGATGAAACCCTAGGTGAGATAAGGGAATAAATCTTCTTGGGGAATCAGCTAGAGTTTGATATGGTAAAGGATGGAGTGATTAAGTTTAGAAATAGACTTTGCATTCCAAGAGTTTCTGAGATCAAAGAAAAGATACTATAGGAGGCTCATATGAGTCAATACACCATCCATTCTGGAGCCACTAAGATGTACCAAGATTTAAAAGTGATGCTTTGGTGGCCAAGTATGAAGAAAGAAATAACAAAGTTTGTGTCTAGGTGTTTGGTGTGCTAAAAAGTTAAGATAGAACACTAGAAACATTTAGGACCTCTTCAATCTTTAGTAATTCCTGAATGGAAATGAGAGAACATAACAATGGGTGATAGATTTTCCAAGAACTCAGTTAGGACTTGATACAATTTGGATCATAACAGATAGACTAACCAAGTCTGCTCACTTTTTACTAATGAGAATGTACTACTCCTTAGATAAATTAGCCCAGTTATATTTATAGGAGATAGTTAGGTTGCATGGAGTTCCCCTTAGCATTGTTTTAGATAGAGATCCTAGATTTACATCTAGATCTTGGGGAGCCTTGCAAAAAGCTTTTGGGACAAGGCTAAGTCTCAGCACAATATACTATCCACAAACAGATGGACAGACAGAGAGAACTATCAAAACCCTAGAGGACATTCTTAGAGCATGCATTTTAGATCAGCAAAGTAGTTGGGATAAACTCTTACCTTTAGTGGAGTTTGCTTACAACAACAGTTATCATACCAATATAGGAATGACACCATATGAGACATTGTATGGTAGAAAATGTAGGTCCCCTATATGTTGGTATGAGGTTAGAGAGAAAGCTATTCTAGGACTTGAGTTAGTATAATAAACTTCAGATCAAATTAGAATAATCAGGGACAAGATGACTATACCTCAAGAGTTTGAAGAGGGTGAGCATGTTTTCTTGAGGGTCACTTTAACAACTGGAATTGGTAAAGCATTGAGAACTAGAAAGTTAAATCCTCGTTTCATTGGTCCCTACTAAATTCTAAAAAGAGTCGAACCTATAGCTTATTAGATATCCCTTCCACCTAGTTTGTCAAACCTACATGATGTCTTTCATGTATCTCAACTCTGAAAATACAATCCAGATCCTTCACACATCGTAAGAAATGAATCTATACAGTTAAAAGATGATTTGTCTTATGTAGTGAAACTGATGAGGATTGTAGACAGAGGGGTCAAGGAGCTCAGAGGTAAACAAATTCTTCTGGTGAAAGTCATATGGGGTGAAACAGGCACAGAGGAGGCAACATGGGAGCTAGAGTCCCGCATGCAGCTAGATTACCTGGAGTTATTTTTGTGAGGTAAGCAATTTTGGGGATAAAATTTTAAAAATGAGGGGAGTAATTTAACAATCCCTTTTTAGCATGTTAGACTAGTTTATGGTTACAAAAGGTAGAATAACACTTGTTTTACATGTCTGTATATTTTTGTGACAAACTGAGTTAGTTTAGGTACTTTGTTGCAATCCAGAAGTTGAAAAGTAGCTTAAAATGACTCAGATAGTAGCACAAATTGCTAAGTTGAGGGAAAAAAACCTAGAGAGTTTGTTTCTAACTCACAAATAAGCTAAGTAAGGTATAGTAAAAATTTGAGAACAATCGAAGCCAGTTTGGTATTTTTAGGCATACTAGTTGTGCTTTAATGCTGGATTGACCCCATCAGATATGGAAAAATAAGGTAATAGTGAAACAATGATTTTGATGAATCCTAATATTTATTTCAAAGTTGTTGGAAGCTGAAAAACTTGATTTAGCTAAATTTAAGTATTTTTAGCAGATCAAGAAGTATCAATGTTAAGGTTAAGTGGTTTAATTGCTATACGGGAAAGCAACCCTATTACTTGAGAGTTATCTCAACAATTCACCACTTTTTACTTATCTCTTTCTCATAAAAATAGAAACCCAACGTAGAGTAGAGAAACAAGGAAGACAAGAGGAGAAAACCAAGGGAGAAGAAGAGGAAAAGAGTAAGAAAGCTAAGGGCAAGGCAAAGATTGAACAACCACTATCATAGAGGACTTAAGGTAGAGGATTCTAACCTAAATCTTCATCCTTCTTCTTCTATTCTCTTTATAGATAAGGTTAGTTTACATACTTGTAAACGATGGATTTGATAAGCAAATCTAGGTTTTGATCTTGATTTTCAATTCCAAGTATTAAATTAGAATGTTTATGCCTTATTGGATGCATGAGAACAGAATTTGTCTTTGGCCAAAGTGAGATAGTTCCTCAAGTTGGACATAGATAATTAGGTTAGTGAGATTATGATGTTTTGTCATTAATCCATGCATAAGAGAGTTATTAATTAAATTGAGTGTTACAACATGATTAGAGGTTTTGGTGATGTTAAAAATTACTTAGGAACCATTTTTGAATGGTTGAATTTTGGTTAGGTTCCAATGGAACAGTAACCAATTCTGCAGAATTTTCTAATATACAGCCAGCGCTCAAGTGCTGGTATTTGAGAGCCCAGGCGCGAGTAGCCCAAAGAGTTGATGTGCATAGTAGGGCATTCAACGTTTAAGTGTTGAGTGTTGAGCGCTCAAGTGCCCTGCGCTAGAACAGAATAGAGCATTGCTCTGTCAATCCAGTGCTTAAGCACAGGAGAATAAGCGCTTAGGCGCTAGTTCCATAGGTGAAAAACTTCATTTCTTGAACACCTTGGGTTTCCTAAATTGAGAGGATCATTAGTATATGCTATATTAAGTGTATTAAAACACTTTTAGGGAAATTTTCCAAAGGAATTGACCACTTGGCATATAAAAACAAGTAATAGTTTTTAAGCTTTTCTAGAGTTAAGAATTGCTTGAAAATGAATTTTAGTTAAGAGTTGGTTCCTATACCTAGTTTACGTGGAGCCATGGTATAATAATCTTTATTTAAAAAGTGAGTTAAACTCTTTAATTAAGAGGTCATTGTGAGAGAAAAAGTGTCAGTACAATAATTTACCTAAGACAAAGTAGTGAGTTAAACTATTTGTCAAGTAACATGAGGAATATGATCAACCTTATGTAAGTTTAGTAAAGTGAGTCAAACTTACTAATATGAGCCTTGAGATGAGCTAAGTCCTAAGTTAGGCATTGAAGTGAGTTAATCAATTTGCCAAGTTTAGTTAATATTATACAATTGTATGGGCAGTTGTGTAATAACGAAGTACATTAGATTTTTATACCTTATACAGTTGTATGAGTGATCTATCGATTATTTCTATATCTTGAGTGTCTTATATTTGATCTAATTAGACTTTATGTGTGTTTAATTGTTAACTTTTAGCTAAGTTTCTGGATATGAAGTTTAATCGGATTTTTTTGTGAAACTATGCTTAAGTATGTTTATAAGTACTCATAATTGTATTGTGTTTTTCAGGAGATCAATATCACCCCTAGAAGCAAAGAAAGGGAGAGGAATTTAAAGAAAGTAAGTGACACGACCCGTGTCACATGACACAGGGTGGGTCGTGTCCTTCTCTGGATTTTCAACATTGACCTGACCAACAACACGACCTGTGTCATATGAAACGGGGTAGGCCGTATACGTCTCTGTCTTCACAAGAGGATCCAATTTTGAGCATTGGCCATCAATACGGCCCGTGTCACATAACACGGGGTGGGTTGTGTTTCTCTTTGACTTGCAAAACACTTGAATTTTTGTTACCAGAACCTGACACGGGGTAGGCCGTGTCAAATGACACGACCCGTGTCATTGCATCAGAACATTAGATACAAATTCTAATGATGTGTTAAGTATCCAAAAATATAAATAGGGTTGCCTAGGGTCCTAAAAGGAGAGTCTGGACTGGGAAACTGCCAAGAGGCTGAGGAGAAGACCAAGAACAAGGGAGAAGGAGATTGAATCGAAGATTGGAGTCTCGGGTACGAGCAATTGGAGATCAATCATCCCCAACCTTTGGAAACTAGTTTGATCTTTAGTTTTCTTCTACACTTATATTCTTGACAATGTTGTTCTTCTGTTATTCTTTTGGTTTTGAATTTGTCATGTGTGGCTAGTTTTCTTATATGGTTAAGGGAAGATGAAACCCTAATTTTGATTATATGATTCTTACATATTTCTTTATATCAATACAATTGTGTTTTTATTCATATGTTTCTATTCTTAATTTGGTATAAAGGTTTTTATACTCTTTGCCAATTTCAAAAGTGGTAAAACTAGGATTACTATGCGCGGTTGCAGTGGTAGGACTAGTGAGGCATATGATCTAAGTAATTTAATCCCGGTGTGAGATTGGATCTTAGTGTTATTAGTTTTCTAAATCTTAATGCAATCAATAAGTAGGTGTAAGAGCGGTTGCTTTACAAATAACTATTGATTAGGGATTGATTTGAGCAGTTGCTGAATTAACCAAAACTTCAGAAAAACTAAGAATTAATCTCACAATCACATAAAAACATAATTGATCATGTTGGTATAAAGGATATGTGGGCTAGCATAATCATAAAAGTCTAGTGGTGGATTTCATCTTTTAACCATTGTCTTTTAATTGATTTTTCAAATTATATTTACTATTTTTGTCTTGGATTCAATTTCTGTTTTTAATTTTAACAAACAAAACCCCTGTTTTATTGTTTACTGTTTTTAAGTGTTTAAATTAGGATTTAACTTATAATATTAATTGAATTAGTTCTCTGTTGATCGACCCTTGCTAACTACAACTGGTTGCAAGGTTTTTATTTTTAGTGGAACTTGGCAACTGATTTTCATTCTAAATTTTAATCATAATCCACACCATACCAAATTTTGGTGCCATTGCTGGGGAACTAATTGTTCAATTGCGCTATTAGTTTGTATCCTATTTTTCACTCTATTTTTATTTTAGTTTTTAATTCTTTTCTTCCTTATTTCTGACTGTTTTGCAGGCATTCATGTCCAGTGGTGATGTAAACGAGCAATTGAGGAATCTAAGGCATTACTCTGAACAAGTCAGCTCACAGTTTCCTCTTCAATTCACACTTACTGACGTCGAAACTACCCGCCATATATATCTATCAAATTTTAAGATATTTGAGGAGACACCTGAAGAAGTGGTGATAGCAGAATCTACTCTGAGGACGTTGGGTGCTCCAAATGTAGATCAACAGCTTTTATGCATAGAAATTTTAGTAAATAAGGAGGCACTTGAGTTGAAGTCCGGCTTGATCCATCTTTTACCATCTTTCAATGGATTAGCCGAAGAGGACCCCAACAAGCACCTGAAGGAGATCCATGTGGTGTGCTCTAGCATGAAGCCTGTAAGAATTCCAGTGGATCAAGTCAAGCTAAGGGCATTTCCATTCTCTTTGAAAGATTCTACAAAGGAGTGGCTATACTACTTGCCACCCGGATCTATCCAAACATGGCAGGATATGGCTCGAGCTTTCCTAGATAAATATTTCCCTACCTCAAAGGCCGCAACCATCCGAAAAGAAGTTTGCGGCATCCAGCAAAGGCATGGGGAATCACTTCATGATTACTGGGAGCGGTTTAAGAGGCTATGTGCTAGTTACCCTTAACATCAAATTAGTGAATAACTTTTGATTCAGTACTTCTATGAGGGTTTGCTAATTATGGACCGCAACATGATTGATGCTGCTAGTGGAGGAGCTTTGGTTGATAAGACTCCTTAAGAGGCCCGAAATTTGATCTCCAGGATGGTTACTAACACTCAATAATTTTTCACTTGAAATGATACTGGAGTGAGAGCAGTAAAAAAAGTAAAAACGGCCAGTCTGCAACAATAAATGACCCAGTTGACTACCATGATTCAGCGGTTAATGGACAATGGAAAAACAATGGTGAATGCTTGTGGGATTTGTTGCTCTTCAGGACATCCCACTGATATGTGTCCCACTCTTCAAGAGGACACAAATGAGGAGGTAAAAGTAGTAAGGGATATTCTGGACCTTCTTACAACTACAACCCCTACTCGAACACATATAATCCAGGTTGGAAGGATCATCCTAACTTGAGCTATGGAAAGCAACCCCAGAATCAACCTCCAACCTATGGACCTCCAAGATTTCAGCAGAGGCAAGCACCTTTTCCTCTGAGGCATCAACAAGTTCAAACTCCTAGGCAACCTGAGCCTTCACTAGAGGAGTTGGTTAAGCAAATGGCCACTAATAATATTCAGTTTCAGCAAGAGACAAAGGCCACCATTCATAACTTGCAGAACCAAGTGGGGCAACTGGCCACAGAAATCAACAAGGTTCAGAGCCAACTTTCTGGGAGACTTCCCTCACAACCAGAGGTGAATCTGAGGGAAAATGTGAGTGCCATCATATTGTCAAGTGGGAAGAAGTTAGATGAATTCCCATCTCTTCCACAAGCCACTAAAGAGAAAGAGCAAGAGACTAAGGAGGTAAATGAAGAGGAGCAACATTCCAAGGCCTCCAAGATAAGCATTCCTAAACTACATCCGAGGCATGTCACTAAGGCTCCATTCCCTAGTCGGTTGGTTAAGAGTAAGAAAGATGAGGGTGAAAATGATATAGATGTTCTTGAGACTTTCAGGAAAGTGGAAGTCAATATTCCTTTGCTGGATGCAATTAAGCAAATCCTAAAATATGCCAAGTTTCTTAAGGAAGTATGCACCCAGAGGAGGCGATTGAAGGGTGATGAGAGAATTAATATGAACCAAAATGTTTCAGCCCTCATTCAACCTATGCCTCAGAAATGCAAAGATCCATGGACTTTTACCATTCCATGTGTTATAGGCAATTATAGATTTGAGCATGCCATGCTAGATTTAGGTGCTTCTATTAATGTAATGCCCATGTCTATTTTTAACTCTCTTGGACTTGGCCCTTTGCACTCTACAGGTGTAGTGATCCAGTTGGCTAATAGGAGCACTGCGCGTCCAGCTGGGTTGATTGAAGATGTGTTAGTGAAGGTTGATGAGCTAATCTTTCCTGCAGATTTCTATGTTCTGAAGATGGAAGGGGAATCCCCATCCAACAAGGCTCTACTTATTCTAGGAAGGCCATTCCTTAAAACAGCGAGGACCAAAATAGATGTGCATGCAGGAACTCTTTCCATGGAGTTTGGGGACTCAATTGTTCAGTTTAATATTTTTAATGCTATGAAGCATCCCATGGAGGAGCATTCTGTTTTTCTTATTAATTTACTTACTGAGTTAGTTGAGGAAACTCATGATGAATTGTGTGCTGAATTTCCTGATCTTATTAGTTTCAATAATTCTATCCTTAGCAATGTATGTACTGATTGTGATGGTGATACGACTTGTGCTATTTGTGCTGAGATTTCTATATACTTGAAAGTTGATGATTCTGTTCATACAGCAGCTAATAATATTGAAGGATCTATCAATAATGACCATGACATAGTTGCAGAATCTAAGACACAAATGGAGGAGCTGAAGTCGTTATCCGAACATTGGAAGTATGCTTATTCAGTGGATGATAAACAACTTTCTGTGTTAGTGACCAAGAACCTCCTTGCTGAACAGGAGGAGAGATTGCTACAAATTCTGATGGGGCTTCAGAAAGCTTGGGATCCAGGTGATAATGCTTTAGTGAATTCCAACAAAATTAAGGAGAACCAATGGGACCCCAACAGTGAAAACTCTCATGCTACTTCAAGTTTAACTTGGTTATTACACTTCAAGATATGGGACCCTCGTGACTGTTCTCATGATGTTTCAAATAGTGGAGGCCTCCTCATTTGATAAGGATGTTTCTTCTCTCTTTCTTTTTTTTTACTTGTCTTGGATTAATTGATGATTATTTGTTTTTGAACTATACATTGAGGACAATGTAGAATTTACGTGTGGGGGAGGAGTTTACATGCTACTTTCTATTTTAATTTTTATTTAATTCTATTTTTGAAAAAAAAAGTGTTTTTGATTTATTTCCAATAATGTTTTGGGATTTGTGAAGCTTATGAGTTTGAAGCAATTGGAGTTCAAAGGTATGTTTTATAAATTTCTTCTTCTGTCTTGAATTTGACATGCTTGGCTTTGGATATTTGATTGGTGGATTGAGATTGATAGATGCATACCTTGTGAGATTTTGAGCCTATTGATGGATGAATTTAGCATTTATATTATTCTCCTTTTTCTTGTGTGATTTTCACTCATGTCATTTGATCACTCTAGAGCTTGCTTTGATTCTTTTTGAGGCTATATTTTCACTTGCATGCATAAACATGATTGAGGCCTTCTTTCTTGAGTAACTACTTTGGCCAAATAGCCAACCTTGCAGCATTTTCCTTTGATTAACCCCTTGAGCCTATTTGCGTATTCTTTATCTTAGCTCATTATATGCCTTATGTGAAAAACCATGATTTTACCTTACCTTAGGGAATGAGAGAATATTGGTTCATTTTCATTGAAGGAACTCTTTTGCCTGTGGGCAATGTATTGTACAAGTATGGGAGTTTTGTTCTTAATGTGCAAAATGCAAAGTGTTGGTTGAAAAAAAAAGTTTTGCAAAAACAAAAGAATAAATGCAAGAAAGGTTACAAAAGAAAAGGAAATGAATATATGAAGAGAATGTGCATTATATAGAATTAGAGGAAAAATTTCATGCTTGTTACTTATCAATTGAGTTCCTCCTCAATGTTCTTTTATTCTCTTGGGTACTTATCTTGCCATATCCATACTATTTCTTTCCATTACCTTGGCCCCATTACAAACTTTAATAAAGTCCTCTTGATTTATGTGTGCATGTGTTTGAGTAGTAGAGAAGTAGAAGATAAGCAAGCTTACGGTAGTGCATTTTTCATGGGCTGAATTGAGTGAGATACTTACTTTGTAAACACTTGAGAGATTGAGAGTGTATCTTGTGAGGATCTATCATTCTTGATTCTTGCTTTTCAAATTGAAGATACCTTGCTTGTTGGTTTGAGATGTGAAGATTTGTTATCTCTTGAATGTTTTGACCCCTTGAATCTTTTCTTACTCTTCTTGCTTACAATCTTTTGCCTTTCTTGAATATCATTGGAAATTGAGTCTTTTTAAGCTTTTGAATTTGTTTTGTTTTTCCTTGTTCCCTGGTTCGGTCTTATGTTTTACCCAGGAGTGCAAAAGGCTAAGTGTGGGGGTATTTGATCCATCGATTATTTCTATATCTTGAGTGTCTTATGTTTGATCTAATTAGACTTCATGTGTATTTAATTGTTAACTTTTAGCTAAGTTTCTGGATATGAAGTGTAATCGAATTTTTATTATGAAACTATGCTTAAGTATGTTTATAAGCACTCATAATTGCATTGTGTTTTTCAGGAGATCAATATCACCCATAGAAGCAAAGAAAGAGATAGGAATTTAAAGAAAGTAAGTGACATGGCCCGTGTCACAAGACACGGGGTGGACTGTGTCCACGTTTACAAGTATATCTTCGACTACACCCCAAGGATAAACATGTGATCTATCAGCAAGTTGCAGCATAGCG
Organism: Ormosia emarginata; assembly: GCA_029884605.1. Classification (NCBI taxonomy): domain Eukaryota; kingdom Viridiplantae; phylum Streptophyta; class Magnoliopsida; order Fabales; family Fabaceae; genus Ormosia; species Ormosia emarginata. The sequence goes on along the minus strand of JAQQTP010000056.1, from coordinate 1,608,934 downwards.
AAGGTGGGTTTTGGATCCTTCAAGCCTAATTTTTCAAAGATAGACAATGACATTAAGTTGATGCTAGCCCCCAGATCACAAAGTGTTTTTCTTGACAATAGTGAACCAATCTCACAGGGAATGGTGAAACTATCTGGATCCTTGAGCTTTGGTGGCAACTTCTTTTTTAAAATAGTACTACACTCTTTAGTAAGTGCCATAGTAATGTCATCTTCCAGCTTCCTTTTTCTAGATAATAGCTCTTTCATGAACTTAGCATATGATGACATTTATTCAAGAGTTTCAGCAAAAAGGATATTTATTTGCAATTTCCTAAAGACGTCCAAGAATTTCGAGAACTGTCTCTCTTGCTTCTCCTGAGTTTCCTTCTTCAATCACTGAGGGAATGAAAGCCTAGCATACAGTCCAATGGTTTGCTCAAAACTGAGTCCTTATTCTTTATTCTTTCTCCCTTCACTTTGATTTCAGTAGAAACCTCTGCTTTAGGTGTATCTTTAATTGAAATATCCTTAGTAAGAACACTATTTTACTTTTTCTCATTTCCTAAGGAACTAGATACTTCCTTCACTGGTGCCTCCAAAGTTTTGCTATTTCTCAGTATGATTGCATTACAGTGCTCCTTTGGATAGACTACAGTGTCACTTGGTAGATTGCTTGGAGGTCTCTCTGTGAGCTGTCTAGATATCTGTCCCACTTGATTTTCTAGACTTCGGATGGCTGCTTCTTGATTCTTGAAATTAGCCCTCGTTTCCTCCATAAAAGTGTTGGTACTAAGAGCAAGTTTCTCAACAATACTTTCAAGATTCGATATCCTATCTTGTTGAGGCTATGAAGATGGCTATTGATATGGAGGTGGTGGTGGTCTCAACATATTCTGATTGTTCCATGAAAAGTTTGGATGATTCCTCCACCCTAGATTAAATGCATTGGAATATGGGTTACCTTGTGATCTCGAAGGATTGTCCATATAATTAACCTGCTCTTGAGGAATAACACCTGAAAAGCTTGCTTCATATCCACCATTGGCATGGTTACCTCTACAGAAATCACAAATCAACACTTGATGGTTCACTAAATTCACCTGCATATTCCCAACTTGCTTAGTAAGGTTGGCTAACTGCTGTGAAATGCTTTTATTCTGAGTAAGTAAGGCATCGAGAGTGCCAAGCTCCATAACTCCCTCTTTGATCACTACTCTTTCACTAGGCAACTGATATTCATTAGTGGCCATAGTCTCAAATAATTCATGTGCCTCTTCAAGAGTCTTAGTGTTTAAAGACCCACTTGCAGATGCACCTACCATAAGTCTTGTGGAATGATTCAAACCATTATAGAAGATTTGCACATGTTGCCAAACTTCAAAAGCATGATGAGGGCATTTTCTAAATGGCTTCTTAAATCTTTCCCATGCTTCATAAAGAGATTCTCCTTAAATTTGAATAAAGTAAGCAATCTTACTCTTTATCTTCACACACATTGACAAAGAAAAATATTGAATGAGGAACTTACTAACCAGATTGTAACACCTTAAAACTACTACTGAGCATATTATCAATATACTCAATAAGTAGTAATAGGTTAGTCACTTCTAAACATAAATGTAAATATAAAACCTGTATGAAACCTGATAACATTTTAATATGTATATAGCCTTTAACAAAAGTAAAGAGACAAGATAAATTTACACAACTGGAAACTTACTCTTTACTACAAGATTACAACATATGTCTGAGATACACAAAATATTAAAACAAACCACAAGGGCATAATACAAAATTAATAATCTCAATACATCAGTTATGTATGTATATATATACAAATACAAAACATTGATGCTAAGTCTTCAAAATCTTCCTTTGCTCCTGCTTTGATCATTGGTTAGATTTATCATATAAATAAGAAACTGGAGTGAGAACTTGAAATTCTCAATAGTAAGTTTACAAAACATGACATCACGATAAATCCAACTATTTCGGGTAAAAACAAATACATAAATAAATAAATAGAAAAATGGCACAACCAAAACTTAATCTTTTAATTTCCTGAAGTAAACATTCCATTTTAATTAAATACAATACTTTAAGCAGTATATAATTTCTTAGCTCGAATAAGCATATTCACTTACTATGGAAATAAGTTTGCCCTAATGATTTAATATGTTAGGTTTTGATGATGACAAATACAAGTAAAAAAATAATGTTGCTTATGCTACATAGATGTACTTAATAGATTATATGAAGATATTGAATTATAAGCTTGGACTAACTATGTTTTAAGTGAGTGATACTTTGTAGGATAGTCCAAGTACCAAGAGTGAGCTTTGCAACAAGAAAGTAAAGATCTCAATTATGTTCAACTCAAGGAGAATATGCATGCCTATCTCATGAAGGTTTTGATAAACAACAAAGACATGTCAAAGACCAAGTCCAAAGGAAGATTAAATGGTATAACTTATAGGACTTAGCATCTTTTATGTAAGAAGCCTTCTGGATATCTCAAATATGTTTTCAAATCTTTTCAAATAGTTGTCACATGCTAAAATTTCCAACAAACAAGTTTTGAAAAACTAGTTATAGTGGTAGTTCAAAACTATAAAAAAATAGTCAAGTTTGAGTTTTGCAAAACTGACCTTTAGTTACTCTTTTGATCATAACACTCAAAATACTTTGAGTTTTTTTTTAAACTTATTCCATTTGAAAATAGACTCACAGATCTTTCCAATGAGTGGTCATTTGCTTTAAACGGATGAAAAATGAGGAAGTCATGACCATTTAAAGCCAGTTTTCAAAATCAGAGTGATTTATTCGAATAAGGGATGTGTTATTCGAATAACACACTCTAGAAAACGTTCCAGAATGTGTTTTAAAGATTTATTTGAATAACCTGGTTATTTGAATAACACAACCCAAAAAATGTTCCAGAACGTGTTTTTGACTATTTATTCGAATAACCAGAGGGTTATTCGAATAAACACGATCAACAACACACAACGACTCTTTTTTAGAGGCTTTAATGTGATATTAAATGATACCCAATAGCTATTTTCTCAAGAACAATATAAATACATGATTTTAGGTCATTTTTTACACACACCCAACTATCTAAAATAATTCTTTTATGCTTTGATTCGTATTTCATATTTTTACTATTTTCTATGCTCTTTTCGCCAAAATTTAAGATATCCTAAAAGAGCTTCATAGTGCTTCAATTTGTAATACATACTCTTGAGAGAGTTCTTTCCTTCTTCTACTTTTTGATTTTTGGTAACGAGGGTGAGGTATCTCTCAGAGAAATTATAAGGGTGAGGTATCCCTGAAGTTGAGGCTTAAGAACAAGGGTGAGGTATCCCAAGGTGTGAGGAGCGCTCTAGCCTGTAACGATAGCAAACACCTGTTCAAGCTTGCATTGATAGTGAAAAATCTCGGGTGGTTACTTGAGGACTAGACGTAGGCCACAAGTGGTTGGTGGCTGAATCAAGATAAATCTTTGTGTCTGCTTCTCTAAACTCAAACTCAATTATATTTGTGTTTTAATTTCATATATTTGCTCGAATACTTTCTGTGTGGGTTGTTCATTTACAAGTGCATCTTTTTATCTTCTTTATTCATTCCTTTTAATCGATAAATAGCTTCAAAGAAAATTGTTTTTCAAGTGTTTGATTAAAGTTTTCAAAGAGTTTCTATCTCCTTTACATTTATGCTTTAATTATATATGTTTGAGTTGAATTTGACATTTAGCTTATTTGCTTGATTTATCTCATAAATCAAGTTGTATTTGGGTAATCTATAATAGTTGTATCTTTATTAAACTTATTTCGCTGCATGCATTAATTGAAAATATCAAAATGCATAATTTCTTAATGTTGTTTTAAAAATTTGTAATCACTAAATTCACCCCCTCTCTTGGGTGATGGTTGTCATGGCTAACACTTACTAATAATTAAGATAGCAAACAAGTATAAATAATCCTTTATTTGTGTACATTCAAACCATTTGTCAACCTTTCATAAATATAAAATTAGACAATTGTCCATACAATTGTATTTTATGTAATGCATGATACACTACAAGAAATAAGAAAATTAGCAAGGGAAAGTTCCCTCGCTAGTCCATCACTGATCCCTCGCAAATATAAATTGCGAGGGATCAGCGACGGACTAGCGAGGGAAAAGCCAGTCACTTTTTTTTCGTCGCTAATTAGCGAGGGAACTTGTTGCCTCGCTAATACATTGGTAGTATAATAATTTCCCTCACTAATACGTTTCTAATAAGTCACTAATCCTTCGCAAATATAAGCCATTATTCCCTCGCAAATTAGCGAGGGACATTCCGTCGTTATTCCGTCGTTGTATCCATACCAATGTTGGATGCAATCAATCAATTTCTCTCGCTATTTTGTCGCAAATCCGTCACTGAATTACCTCGCTATTCTGTCGCTAATCTCTCGGTAGTCATTTATATGAATTCCTCACTATTCCGTCGCTAATCCCTCGCTAATAACTTATCTGATTTCGTCGCCTTTTCATTGTTGATAGCTAATAACCTATTTGATTTTCTCACTTTTTCGTCGCTAATCCATCGCTAATAACTTATCTGATTTCATCGCCTTTTCATCGTTAATCCCTCTCTAATAACCTATTTGATTTCCTCGCTTTTCCGTCGCTAATCCATCGCTAATAACTTATCTGTTTTCCTCGCTTTCCCATCGCTAATCTCTCGCTAATTAGTCTTTTTTTTAAAAAAAATTACATATATTTTTATTGACTAACCAAAACCTGTCAAACAGAAGAAATCCAACAACAAAGCATAAGCAACAAAATTGTGCAAAGGATCCAAAATAAATCTACTAATTATATCAAATTATATACAAATAATTCATTAAATGTCGTATAAAACAAGAATAAAAATAACAAGCAATCAGTCTAAGTTGGCTTCATCTTTGTCTTCATTATCATCATTCTCTCGACCCTCCCCAACTGTTGCACCTTGCGATGGTGCATGTAGAGCAACGTTTGCTGATCCAATCGTTGATAGGATGGGCGACAACATAGGAACAAGTTGAGTATGGACAAAAAAAGCCATTGCTATTGCCACTGCTTCATTAATAGCTTCATTGATGGTCCCAATTATATCCTGTGCCAACGATGTAGAGCGGGAAGGACTCGCAACCGAGGAGGGTGAAGCTGGCATGGTGTTATTAATGCCAATGTTCAAGATGTTACCTATGTCATGCACCTATCCCTTCTTGTTGGGACTCGCTGCATCCAACCAGACCTCCGGGTCAACCATAAGATGAGAGGAAGAGTTTTCTCCATATTTTTCTATCATCGCAGCATCATATGACTCCTAAAATAACAAAACAAGAAAAACATTAACAAAAAAATCAATAACTTAACAAAAATATAAATGACTTTTGAATTTTAAAAACACCAACAATAAAATTTCCCGAGCGCTCGGAAACATAGCTTCCATCTTTCTTCTTATGAACTTTGCAATAGAGATCTTTATAAGAAACTGGATGTTTTAACTTTGCCTCCTGTAACCATATATGGAAAAGAATATATAATAAACACATATCAAAAGTAAGGCAATCCTTCTAAAATACCAATGCCTTAATGTCATACTCAAGATAGGCAAATAACTCAAGTAATTACAACATGTTAATAAATAGATTAATAAAATAAAATAAAACTCAGAAAACTCCAGCCAAATTTAAACAGATCACCATCAAAACTTTAAATGAGCAAGTTATATTACCATCTTGTTCTTGTGTTGACCAAAGCTTATCGACCTTGTTGTATGCTTCAAGACATCAGGCATGGCTGCCCTATTCCTTCGGGCAGCTGCAGACCTCGTCATCCATTTATCTTTCAACCAAATGTCGACCAGGCTATCTCATACTTCCCCATTCGCTTTTCAATCCTATGTCAATCAAGCTTGATGAGGATAATTTTTTGGCCTGACCTCATTCCTCTGGGCCCATGGCCCTTAACGTGAGCTAAGTTATTTGAATTTGCCTTTTCAAAGGCCTTTTCCCATGCATTGTTCAAATGGTCTGGATAACGGTCCATGCAAGTCCGTTCCCAGACAGTTCTTGCTATGCCGTGATCAGAATCAGATGCAAACCAATGCTTAGCCTACACAAATGTTATATAAGTATATTTATTTTTCGATGAACGTATAATATATAATTCTATAAACATAATTACTTACGATGAAGTCCTGAAATAGTATTTCCTTCATGTTAGCAGGATAATCTCTCCACGTACTAGCCGGGACAAGCATCTTTGTTATGACATTGTACATGATGTCACGTGTCACTCTCGATGGGATAAACCTCCTCCTGTAAGTACAAGAAGATAATGTTAGTGATCTAAAAGTAAATAAATGTAATAAAAGATGACAATCACTATTACTTAAGGTCCAGGGAGAGACGCCACATATATAAGTTCCCTGTTATCATTTTCTACATGGGATTCTCCACTTGAAGGCACCACATTCAGGGTGCTAGTGGGTGGGTCAGCAAGGGGTGGCATAGAAAGGGCTGGGTCAGTACGGGGTAGGACAGAAGTTGATGCGCCTCTAATGGTCAATGGGATAGATGTTGGTAAGCCAGCACTGGTTAATAGGCCAGTAGCTGAAGTTGCACCTAACATAATTATAGATAAATAAAAAAAATACATATATATTACATTTATATTAATCACGCGTTAATAATAATTAAAAAGAATATCCTACAGGTATACCTGAGGAGGGCTGAGAAGGCTCAAGTGATAGAGAATTATGGCAAGATGGAGACGGTTGGGATGAAACATTATGGCCTCTCCCAAGACTGCGCCCAGCGCCTCTACCTCGAATGGTCATGATGAATATCTGCATAAGGAAACATAATGAAACATGACGAGTTAATATACTATATGTCAATAAAAACCTCAAAATATAATAATGACATTTCAGTGTAAATACCATTAACGAGATTTATTGAATATCAAGATTCAATTTTAACTACTTGAGTCTGAAGCAAAAGATTCCTCATCTTCATTTGAGAATTCATTAATTTCATTATCTTCGTTGTTATTAATGAACTCATCATCAACCAGAACGTCCATTGGATAATGTACATAATGTATATAATGTATGTTCACTTCTTCCATTTGGGCATGTTCATCAAACAAGGAAAATGCTTCATCATCTATGACAATATTGTGTGTTCCAAGGGATCCATCATCTTGGTAATAATCAGCAACAGCTAGGTCATTCAATTTGTCACCTTCGTCATTCAATGTCTCAGCCACGTAGAGTTTTGCTCGGACCTTGCAAGCTGCCCATTATTCACCATTAACTCTATTCCCGCTTTGTGAATATCTTGTATGGTACACTTATTGTGCTTGTTCGGCTAAGACGAATGGCTCATTTGAGTGAAGTCTTGATTTATGTTTGATGTCAACTAACCCATATCTCTCATCAACATTGACTCCATTAATCGGGTTAAACAAATGACATTGTAAAAGAAATACTCTGTTCTGATTTTCTACATATGACAATTCTAATATATCTTCAACGATGCCATAATAGTCGAAGTCATTCTTACCATATATACTACCTCTAACACATACGCCACTATTCATGGTAGCTTTATTTTGTCCGTACTCCTTAGTATGAAATCTATACCCATTAACTATTAAGCCACAATAAGAAGTCATGGACTTGGATGGACCATAACTTATCCCTCGTATCATTTGATCCTCAACTTAACCTATATTAACCTGTATCATTACATAGATGGTAGATAATTGTAACATTTAGCATAATGAACATTGAATTTAATATGATAAATGTGATTATGGATAAAAGGGCTCACTAGATGTTTTAGCCACCTATGGAAGTCCTTATCTCGAGCTTCCAATATTTGATCATCAGTGATATTGGGATTTGTTTCCCTTAACGAATCCTCGAATTGTCTAATCAATATAATAATTAATATTTAGCATAAATTTAGCAAAAAATAAACAAATTCATTAGGTAGGGAATAGACTTACTGGAGATAAGGTTCTACTTCTCCATAATTTACAAGCACATATGTCTCAACAATCTAAAGTTTCACATCCGTCAAGAATCTATTTCGACCTCTCCCGATAGGATGACATGGATGTTTAAAAATAGACAATCGTTCATTAATTGTATGTTCTCCACCGTCGTCATTTCAAGGAACTTGAGTGCACCTAGTCTGTAGGTGGGGATCAAAATACATGGAAACAAAGTTAGAAATTTCTTCTAAAATATACGATTCACAAATAGATCCTTCAACTTTCGCCTTATTTCGGACCTTCCTTTTCAAGTACAACATACACCTCTCAAAGGGGTATATCCACATGTAATGCATTGGTCCTCCAACCTTAGCTTCATAGGGGAGATGCACGACTAGATGTTTCATCGCGTCAAAGAATGCGGGAGGAAAAATCTTCTCTAACTTGCAAATTATTTCAATAATGGAAAGCTCTGCATTCTCCATGGTGGACGCATAAATTTCAGTTGCATAAACTTCTTTAAAGAACAAGTTGAGTTCTGTTAATGGTCCCCATATAGGTTTTGGCAAGATATTACAAAATGCAAGAGGAATTAACCTTTGCATAAAAACATGACAATCGTGACTTTTCATTCCATATATCTTCCCGCTGTCTACATTGATACAACGTGTGATATTCGACGCATACCCATCTGGAAATTTCAACTATTTTATCCACTCACACACCATTCTCCTTTGATTGGCATCCAAGACATATGTCGCCTTTAGTTTTTTACACTTATCGTTCTCGACTATTAGCTCCAAGGTGGGACGTTTGCATATTATCTTCAAATCTTCTCTTGCATTTGCATTGTCTTTTGTCTTGCCCTTTATATCCATGACAATGTTGAAGATATTGTCAAACACGTTCTTCTCGACATGCATAACATTTAAATTATGTCGTATTAGATTAGTGGACCAATAAGGCAATTCCCAGAATATGCTCTTCTTTACCCAGTTGTGGTGTATACCAAAGTCATCTTGTCTTTGTTTACCTAAATTCAAGCCGAAAGAGATTTCCTTAAGTTGAGTCACTCTATTCAAGACATCTGTCTCACTCAGCCGTTGCAGTGGATTAGATTTTTCCACTGTTGATTTCTTAAAAGAATTTCGATCATGACGAAATGGATGATCAAAAGGCAAAAATTGGCGATGGCAATCAAATCAGCAACATTTCCTACTGTGCTTCAATACAAATGACTTATTGTGATTCATACAAAGCAGACAAGAAAGTTTGCCATGAGTGCTCCACCCAGACAACATTCCATAGGCTGGAAAGTCACTTATTGTCCACAACAAAGCCGCTTTCATATCGAAATTTTGTTTCTTCCAGGCATCATAAGTTTGCACCCCATCATCCCACAATATCTTTAGATCATCAATTAGGGGTCTAAGATAGACATCTAAACTTTTACCTGGTGACTTTGGTCTAGGAATCACAAGAGTGAGGAATATGTATTCCTTTCTCATACACAAACTTGGGAGTAGATTGTACGGTGTGACAAAAATAGGCCAACATGAATATGGTGTGGCTGAACTGCTGAATGGATTAAAACCATCTGTACAAAGGCCAAGCCTAATATTTTGAGCGTCTAGCGCAAATGTTGAATAGGTAGCATTAAATCGTCTTGAAGCCTCAGCATCAGCTGGATGTCTGATCACTGATTCATCTTGACACACTCCATCTGCATGCCAACTCATATATTGTGCAGTGTTTTTGAACATAAACAGACGTTGGAGTCTAGGTGTAATGGGAAAATATCGCAATACTGAGTGCGGCACATCCTTCTCATTTGATGAACGCCCCACCTTCGGTTTGAATCGTTGGTGTCCACATACTAAGCAAACCGAGTAGAGTCTTTTGTCATTGTATTCTTTGTAATATAATATGCGCTGATTAGGACACGTATCTATCTTCTCATATCCTAATCCCAACTCACGAACCATTCTATTCGATTTATAAAAGTTTTTGGATAACCTTTCAGGCTCTGGAAGCATGCTCTTAACTATGACAATCATTCTATCATAACAACTATCACTCATGTTAAACTCTGACTTCAAGTTCAAAAGTTGAGTTACAACTGACAACTTCGTGTGCTTATGGCAACCATCCCATAAAGGTTCGTCAACGTCTCTTAGTAAGTCATAAAACTTCGCAGCTAACAAATTTGGATCCTCTTCTAACTCTTGAGCTTCTGGATTTAATCTATCACCTGTAGCATTCATAACCATACCCACGTATGGATTCCTAGGCTCCACTTCATCATCATGGACAATGGATGTTGAGCCGCTATCCCCTCATCTGTCCTCACCATGAATGGTCCAATTTACATAACCATCCACAAATCCATACTTATATAGATGTAGTTCTACCTCAAATGCGTCCCTCCAAACATGATTCTTATATCTAGCACATGGACAAAGGATGCGATTTAATGAATCAGGAACTATCGGGTCTTCTTAAGCAACCCTAATGAAATCATCAACTCCATCCTTGAATTCTTCACTTACATAGCTAGTAGGATCATTTTTTCGTAAAATCCAACTTCGATCGGGTCTCATGATTGCTGAAATTTACCTTAGCACATTAATAAAACCTGTCTGTATTTCCATCTCCTTCTTAACATGGTATGGCCCTATCCCATTTGATAAGAAACTTTTTCAACACTTAGTTAATAGTTATTCCTTAAATTTCATATTTTATACTTGACGAAATTTTGGCAGCATTTCCCATTGGTCTCCAAGTGCATGACTTGAACACAGTGAGATCTACCGCGTTTAAGTATACACCCAGAGAACAAAAGAAAATATTGCAGACCAATATTTCAACAAGTATAACATATGAGATTTAAAGAATAACTATTAACCAAGTGCAGAAAAAATTTCTTAGCAAACTGTCCCACTTGGACAATTCAAGATTCAATACAATGAACAGTACCTTGAAAAGGTATACGTGCTCATTAATATAGAATCTCAAACGAAAAACTAAGTTTTTGCTCAAATTTTTACTCAAATAAGAAAATAAAAATTTAAGCATATGTTAAAGCACAATCAAAAGTTTAAATCAAACCAATATTCTTAACACATAATTCGTTAGAAATTCATAACTTTTGTTTTCAACATCCAAGATTTAATGTCATATTTAGATAGTCCTAAATGTACTGGGATAGGAGAGAAAAGCATAAAGAAAAATCTAACTGCTTCACTGGCTACAATGATTGCTGTTATACGGCCTAACATAGACAACATTGATGAATATGTTAGGAACACTACTGCTAGAGCTTTCAGTGTTATTGCCTCTGCTCTTGGTATACCTGCACTCTTACCCTCCTAGAAGGTTGTTTGTCAAAGTAAGAAATCATGGCAAGCTCGACACACTGGGATTAAGATTGTGCAACAGATTGTCATTTTAACTAGTTGCATTGTATTGATGCATTTGAGATCTCTTTTGGAAATTATAGAGCATGGTCTGAATGATGAGAATCAGAAGGTGAGAACCATCACTGCATTGTCTCTTGCTGAGGTTGTTGCTCCTTATGGCATTGAAAGTTTTGACTCTGTCTTGAAGCCACTGTGGAAGGGTATTAGGCAACATCGTGGGAAGGTCTTGGCTACATTCTTAAAGGCAATTGATTTTATAATTCCGTTGATGGAAGCCCTATATGCAAGTTACTATACTAAGGAAGTCATGATCATTCTAATTCGTGAATTTCAGTCGCCTGATGAAGAAATGAAGAAAATTGTTCTGAAAGTGGTGAAGCAGTGTGTAAGCACTGAGGCATTCTTTATGCCTTCCAAGAGCATCCCAGCGATGATGCTAATGTGATGCTTAACGGGTTTGGTGCAGTTGTGAACTCTTAGGCAGAGGGTGAAACTGTATCTTCCTCAGATTTGTGGTACCATCAAGTGGCGGTTAAACAACAAGAGTGCAAAGGTGAGACAACAAGCAACGGACCTTATTTCAAGGATTGTTGTTGTCATAAAGCAATGCCACGACGAAAAACTGATGGGTCATCTTGGTGTTGTCTTATATGAGTACTCCCCTCAATTTCTATTAACTTTTTCCTATCATCTTCTTCCTATCTCATTAACAAACTGTGCAAGTAGGGGCAGACCTAGGCTATATTGAAAATTATAGGTTGAGGGTGGCCAGTTTTAAGAAAAAAATATTTTTTGGTTTATCCTGCTTGTATATCAGCATGTTCATTAACAATCTGTTCAAATACTGCACCCTATATTATATATCAATTTCAGGAACTAAGAGAATTAATCATGGCTTCTTCATTTTCTGCACAATCAGGTAAGCTTAATTTGTGTAAGAATTATGTATTCTAAGCTTTAAAGATATTAAGTTTAATTATAGATGATTAATAATTTTATGCATCGTATATATTTTTACGTCTTCTTCATGGTGGCATCTCCACTCCAGAACCAACAATACCAGCACGCTTCCAATGCAGCCACTCTCAGGTGGCAACAACAAATTATAAACCAAATGCCCAAATAAAACACACATGAAACAGTATAAGCTAGGCACTACATAACAATGTATTATGATTTGAGACAATACAATGAAAAACATCAGGAAACAAGCAAAGGAAAGTCTCCAACAATCACATATGAATTAAAGAAATGTTATGGAAGTGATCTATAATTAACTTACAGTTTCCAACCAGCAATTCGTGTATGTTCAATAAAATTGAGATCTCTTGACATATTACAGAAAATATGAAGCAAATCTGAAAAACAGGAAACAAATATTAGATGAGTTCACAAAGGCCTCTAGAAGGTTCAAGAAGGATTACATATGCTATAGCTTAAACATCTTCATCTAAACAAAAAGACTTCAAGTGATAGTATAGAAATAAAAGATGAGGAAACAAAAGTGAAGAGAAATAAAATTGTATTTTTTTATATTTAAGAAAAAACAGCAGCATATGTATGATAATCATAAACAAAACAAAAAATGTAATAAAGAAAAAGGAATAGGTGTAACATCCCGAAAATTAATAATTTTAGGATAAATAATCGTTTTATAATATTTGGGATTTTTGAAAATTTTTATGTATTTTTCTAAGAACGTAGAATATTTTAATATTATTCCTCGTTTTACATGCACACTGAGCAGAGCTGGGGTAACGTCCCGAAAATTAATAATTTCATGATAAATGATCATTTTATAATATTTAGGATTTTTGTAAATTTTTCTAGATTTTTCTGAGAACACAGAATATTTTAATATTATTCCTCATTTTACTTGCAAACTAAGCGGGCCCAGGTAAATGAGATCTTTTTCCCGAGAACTTTGATCTGTGAAAATGTCGACGGGGGATCTTACTAAACTCGAGGGTGGACACGGTTTACAAGGTTTTATATTTTTCAAGAAATTTGATCTAACAGAGTGATAAATCGCTGTGTAATTTTTATCTGCTGGGCAATTAATACTGACTTCTGTCAACTGCAACAATTGTCCATTGGGTAATAACACACATTAGAAATCCTATCACCTTATCCTAATGCAATCCACTTTATTTCAAATCAAATCCTCTATAATTCAAATTTGTATACTTTCTTCAAAGCTTCTTTGAGAAGCTTTGACTACCAAATGACCAACACACCCTTGGCTTGTTAGAGAAGCCTCTCCCCCTCCCTCACTCTCTCATTGCCGTGGACCCATGGGCTTAATGGGGAAGGAATTTTGCTTCCCACACTTAACCTAACATACACATAAAAATATCTTCACTTTCCCACATTTTTTCTCTCTCTAACTTCATCTTCTTCAAGTTTCTCCTCCTTCTCTCTACACCTCCACCATAGCTACGAAATTCAGCCCCTCTCCTCAACCATTTTCTTCATCTTTTTCCTTCATCAAGGCCATTTCCATGCTCACCTCATCCATCTCTACATCCTTCCTTTAGAAAGTTTCTTCAAAAATCCAACCTTTCTTCCTTCTCTTTTCTTCTCCACCTTGGCTACGAAAATTCCAGCCACCATCTCCACTCACTCTCTTCACTTTTCTCTTCACCAACACCATTTCTACACTTCTCTCAACCTCCTCTACAACTTCTATTTGAAGGATTTTCTTCAAAAACTAACTTCTCCTCCATTGTCATCCAAGGCAAAGCTTCTAACTTTAAGGTAAAGCATCCACCTTTCTTCTTCTTTCTCTTCATTTTTGTGTTCTATGGTCTCATTGGCGGCCAAAGATCCATCCTTTAATAAGTTTCACATTGACTCTTTGTGTTAGAGATTTTAGGGTTTTGAAGACCCCAAAACCGAAATCCACCAAGAAGCAATAGGAGACCATTTTTGTGTTTTAACTTTAGGTAAGAGGGAGATTACTCACTTCAATCATTTTTGTGTGCTTGTTGATAGAGGATTCCATCTTTGTGTGCTCACTTTATTTAATGATTTTACATGTTTTGTGTTCTTAAATTGAATAAATACTTGAATGGTGATTTTATATATATTGGATGTGTTAAATATGCTTGATCATGTTAGGGTTGTTACATGGAAAATTTGGAGTTTCCTACCCTAACATGGTGCCACGGTTTTGAGTGGAATTTGGGATAAGAATTGATTTTTGTACACAAAGAAATAAAGCTTATGTGATTTAATGTTGGATGACAAGATTAGAATTAATGAATGGAAAATTTCAAGAGTGTAATACCTAAGAGGGAGGCCACGGTTTTGGCTTGGAATAATGAGAGATTGAATTGACTTTGGTGAGCTAAAATTTAAGTGAATCGATATCAAGAAACTAGTACATAAAATGGAATGGAATTGGAACTTGGATACCTAGAGAAGGCTATGGTTTTGACTTAGAACCAGGAAGGGTTGAATTGGCTTTGTTGGAATAAAATTAAAGTGATTTGATATCAAGAAGTTAATACATAAAATGGAGAAGAATTGAGATTTTGAGAACATTTAGGGGCCACAGTTTTAGGGAGAAAGTTTAAGGTTTAAATGATGCATTGGTGCATCTTTGGAAGCTAAGAAATTAAAGACATGCATAATCCATAATGAAGTGGAAGAATTAAGCTGAATGATGGTACTTGAGAATACCACGGTTTTGAAGGGTTATTTACTCTAAGATTTTCAAAATTGACCAAAGTTAAAGACTTTGAAAATGTGAACCCGAAATATGAACTTGTGAAAATTGATGAGCTATGTATGAGTACATATTATCGTTGAGGAATTGAATTGACCCCATATGAAATAAAAGCTATGTAATTAGGTATTAAAAGACTAGTGCATAAAATGGAAGAAAATTTAGAACCTTGGAGGCTTGTGAGGCCACGATTTTAAGGGTTGTTTAACTTAAGGAATTTCATAATTTATTAAGACTTAAGTTATTGGAAACATTGAACCCTTAATGGGGAATGTTGATAATGGATAGACCATAAACATACATTGAGGTTGAGAAGTGGTTCCATATTGTTGTAAGACCCTATGTGGGGTTAAGTAATTATTGATGAGATTATGATGTATTAACATTGATAATGAATTATGTATCATCGCGGTATTAAATATGATAAATGTACCTTCGATGAACATACATGATTGGACATTACGTCGTCATGCATATGTGTTGTCCATTGAACATATTTAAATTGATAAACATACATGATTGGACATTGTGTCGTCATGCATATGTATGCCTAAGAGTTGAATAACACCTATGTGCGAGTGCGAATAGACTAAGCATAGGTGCCATGTGTTGTTGGCCCTGGGGGCGTCGGGGTGCGGGTTCCTCACATGGACAGTTATGAGCTCCTTTGTGCCGTGGGGTAGACTGATGCAAACACACCGACGATCCGGTCCGAGAAGCTGTCCTATATCGTGATCAACTGTTGAGGTGCCATGTATAAGTCATTGATGCGTAAATATTTTATGAGATGAAGCACATTATTTTTAAGGCTAACGATATACTGGCATTACTCCTTGATCATTCACTCCGAAAGGTTGATGTCTAGCTCCATGGAGTAGGAATTGTGGTATCATAATACATTATGCATCGTTCATTGTCAGTCTCATATATTGTTAAGCATGAACACCTATGACTGAGAAAGTAACTGTTTTGCTTCCGTAAATGATTATCTGAGTATCGTGCTGATTACTGGAAATATTGTCATGATTTGCCTATTATTGTTGATTCTTGTCATTGCTTACTATTGTTCTACTTTTACTGTAAATATTACTGTTGCTGCTAATAAATTTATGAACTATATGCTTTGTGGGCACTCTGCGCCGTGTCATTTCCTTACTGTCATAATGGTAATGAAAGATGGGTGTCTCATCTCTTTCTTGTATTACCCTGTTTTATGTCGCTTGGATAAAGATAGTGAAGAGCGCGGATTAGATTTGATTGGTCAAATAGTTGAAGATCGACTTCTATTTCCTAGTGATGGTAGCTGCACAACCTCCTCTATTTCGCACATGGATATAGTTTCTCTAAGGCTCAGAAGCCTGGCACTTCGACCGTGAAGAGGAACGTATTGTCTACATTGGGGATGTGACCTTGGTTCAGAGTGGTAATGATCTCAGTGCCGGTACGAACATCGCCTTCGTACCTATACATGTGGAGTTCCCTATACCCATCGAGGAGATGTGGAGTAACCACCGCCTCTTCCCTAAAGAGGTTTCGGTTATGACGCATGTTTGTACTCCCGTCCATCTGGAAGTGTCGCAAGGGCGAGTGTTACCTATCGGGGGTGCTGAAGAAGATCAGGTGTAGGACCATTCCATTCACGTGTTTGACTTCGGGGAAGGCCGAACTTTCATATGGTAGTTGTAGTATGTCATGTGAAATCTGAGTTGAATGTTGTCGTAAGCTATTTTATGCATTGATTATGGATATGTATTTTATATTAAACTAATGTTGTATTTGGATTGTAATTCAATATATTTGTATTTCATATCATGGCTCGTATTTTCTATCTATGCATAAACGTGGAAATACAATTTTAAGTTTAAAAAAATTTCTACTGTTGTGATTGTGACATGCCTGGATTTAGTAACTGTGGTGTAATGACGATTGTGCCGCGGTTGTTAGATTTAGGTGCATTACACTAGGTGGTATCAGAGCAGTTCATCCTGTTGAGCCAGGGTATGGACTTGCTATGTTTAGGCATATTAAAATTTTTGTCTGTTATGCACTTCATTGTCTCTTGATTAAGATGATGGGAAAGGAATGCATAGCTTGCTGTAGGTTGAATGTCAATAGCTACTGTCATGCAGTTGCATGATATTAAGGACTGGCTTACTCAATATGTAATGTTCTGTGTGTACAAGAAACTGCGACTTCACCTAGGAGTATTATACTAGGAAAAATAGGAATTCTTCTGTAAGGAAATCAAGAGGTTTTGGAAAATCGATCTTCTGGAGAAAGGAATAACTAGCGTTAGTTGGGTCTGAAAAGCTGTTTGGAAGTTGACGACTTGCAGAAGTTACGCCATAGGAGGCAGAATGAAGAAGCTCGAGTTGGAGATTGTTAGGATGTGTGGAATTGAACTTGTCTTGTTTGAATTATGTGAATTGTGTGACTCTTTGTATTGATTTCTGAAGGGAGACAATACTGTTTGAAATGATCGTGTTTGTTTTATCGTGACATGTTATGGTCATCTTCAGAGAAGTCAATGACTCACGGTAGATATACGAGGACAATGGCTCATGGTGGACGTACTCATGTGAACGCAGGACGAGCTGATGGAAGTACGACTGCAACTACAGAAGAAAGGCAAGGGAGAGCTGATGCGACAACTCACCAAGACCAGAGGACCGCACTACAGCGAGAATTGGAGATTAAGGTCCTGAATCTGTTGAAGGAAGGTCAGGCTTGGGATAATCATGGATTGTCTAGACTCCACAAGAGGAATAATAGAAAGGTCAATCAGTTCAAGCGGAGACCATACTCTCGATTGTCAGGAAAGCAATAGCCACATCTGACTCGTGGAGAAGGTGCTAGTGGTAGTAGAACCAGTCAGACCTCGACATTTTTACCAAAACGTCATAAATGTGAAAAGAATTACTCAACAAAGGAATGTGAGACGAAGAAAGTGTTCTATCGTAAGTGTAGAGAGGAACACCTAACGAAGGATTGCACAACTGCAGGAATCATCTGCTTTAAATGTGAAAAGCCTGGACATGTTTCTTGCAACTGCAAACAAGCGAGGGCATAGTCTTCAGTTAATGCTGCAAGGGCTGCGAAACCGCAGGCAGAAGCTAGAATTTATACCCTAAGAGATGATGAAACCTTTAAGTTTAAAGATCCAAACAATGGAAGTTATGTCCCAAATGACGATCCCATAATCATGCTGTATAATTCTGGGAGTAACCCTTCCTTTTATAATTTGTAACTGTATGGATCATTTGGATTCATCTGTGTTTTCATTTGCTTTGAACCAGTTACTTTTATCTCTATTACCAAGACTTGTCATTGACAATCCAGTTTTTTACTTCATCCTGTTTCTACTAAAAGTTGAATCTTTTATTGATCTAACTTGCACACTTAAAGTTATCCCTGTTCGAGTTTATGATTTCAGGAATTGACCGATCATTTTTTAATCATATCCTGCTAGATCGTCCCAATGAAAACCTTAGTGGTTTTCGAAACTAAGACTTTTAAATTCGTAATGGCCAACAAAGTCGAAGCTTTGTGAGGAAAAGGAGCCTAAGATTACATGTTAGTACCTTCCTTAGAGAACAAAAGCAAGGGGAATATAAATGTCACTCTTGTAGTCAAAGAGTTCTGCATGATGAGCTATGGTGCTATCAATTAAGGAGAATAGTGGAACTTCTCGGTGAGATGAGGACTGTCACAAAATGAACAAGACTTCGATCAAGGATGAGTGTCCTCAGAGAAAGATGAACGAATCAATGGATCAGTGAGAAAGGAGTCATTACTCTCTCCAAGATAGATGTACATTCTTGTCATCATTAAGTTCATGGGAAATTGGAAATGTTCCTAAAACCATTTTTTGAATGCGCTTTGGGGCGTTATGGGTATCTCATGATGCCGTTTGATTTGAAGTGACAAATATTCTTGTCATGTTCATGAGTAACATGAATCAAATCTTTCGTCCTTACTTAGATAGATTTATTATTGT
This sequence comes from Ormosia emarginata, assembly GCA_029884605.1. Classification (NCBI taxonomy): domain Eukaryota; kingdom Viridiplantae; phylum Streptophyta; class Magnoliopsida; order Fabales; family Fabaceae; genus Ormosia; species Ormosia emarginata. Next base: position 1,589,762 of record JAQQTP010000056.1, on the reverse strand, counting down.
CCTTATCAATGATCTGATCTATTCTCGAACGAGTGGAAAGACATGTTGGACATCTTGATCCAGTTTTCTAGACTTTAAAGGAGAAGGAGCGAATGCTTGAGTATCAGAGTATAAATTCCCGTTTTTAGTTTTGAGTCATGAGAATTCAAATGAAGGGATTGTTATGAGTCTATCAAAAGTTGAAGCATGTCTTGCAAGGGGAAGAACTGGAGACCTTGATACCCTCGTAACTTACAGGGTTAGCTAGTTTCTATCGAAGGAGCGTCGATGAGTTTCCAAGATGATAGAATCTCTTATGTAGTTTATAGGAAGAGAATTAAACTTCTACGGACTAACACAAGTGAATGAAGTTTTCCAAGGATTGAGGAGGTATCCGGATGCTCACTAGTATTGGTCCTACCTAATTTTGGGGAACCGTTTGAAACACTTTGTGATACTTCGCGTTAAGGTCTAGGATGTGTGCTCATACAAAGTTGGGAAGTTATGACTTACGCCTCGAGATAGTCGATGGTGCATGATGGGAATTACCCAACTCATGGCTTGAGATTGGCTACAATTGTATCTACTCTAGGGATGTGAAGACGCTTGCTACGATCAACACCTTTAGTAATCACAAGGACCTGGAGTATCCATTCGATAAAAAGGGAATTGAACATGAGATAAAGAAGGTGATTAGAAACTTTGAAAAAGTATGACTTCTAGCTTCAGTGTTATCTTGGAAAAGCAAGGGTCATAGCAGATGCTTTGAACTAGAAGCTATTTAATGCCTTCGTTATGGTAGTCAAGGAGAAGAAATTGGTGGAATAATTCAAGGACATATGGTTGTCATTGGAAATGACACGGGATGAGGTATGTTTGGGTTATGGTTACTATTCCAGATGATCTATTAGGAGAAATTCAAGAGAAGCAGAAGAGTGACCAAGATGTATCAAGACCCAAGACAGAAGTAGTGATGGTAAGAAATGAAGAGAGACGTTACTACATACGTGTCATCTTGTCTGAGTTGCCAGCACACTTACTCCAAAATTCTTCGGGCTATATCAAATTCTACTTCAGATTGGTCCGATAACCTACCAACTAATTTTTTCATCTTTTCTTTTTAAATCTTCATAATATCTTCCACATAACATAATTGCAAAAATGTATCCCCGATCTAGTTATGTCGTCAAACTAAACACGGTACAGTTTAGAGAGAGTCTGATCTATGAGAAGCTTCTTGTGCAGATCGATGATAGGGGAACAAAGCAACACGGAGATATAGAGATCGTGTTGGTAAGGGTGATCTGAACTAACGAGACTAAAAGCACGACGCGAAAGTCGGGAGGCAGGATAAAAGAGCTACATCCATGTTTATTCTAAGGGACGAAAATTTCGAGGATGAAATTTCTAATTGAAGGGGAGAGTTGTAATACCCCCGAAAATTAATAATTTTAGGATAAATAATCGTTTTATAATATTTGGGATTTTTGGGAATTTTTCTATATTTTTTTAAGAACGTGAAATATTTTAATATTATTTCTCATTTTACATACACGATGAGCAGAGCTGGGGTAACGTCCCAAAAATTAATAATTTCATGATAAATGACCATTTTATAATATTTAGGATTTTTGTGAATTTTTGTGAATTTTTCTGAGAACGCGAAATATTTTAATATTATTTCTCGTTTTACGTGTAAATTGAGCAGGCTTGAGAAAATGAGAAATTTTTTTCGAGAACCTTGATCTGTAGAAACGTCGACGGGGGATCTTACTAAACCCGAGGTTGGACACGGTTTACGAAGTTTCACATTTTTTGAGAAATTTGATTTGACAGAGCGATAAATCGCTGTGTAATTTTTATCCGCTGAATAATTATACTGACTTCTGTCAACTGTAACAATTGTCCATTGGGCAATAACATGCATTAGAAATCCTATCACCTTATTCTAATGCAATCCACTTTATGTTAAATCAAATCCACTTTAATTCAAATTTGTGTACTTTCTTCAAAGCTTCTTTAAGAAGTTTTGACTACTAAATGACCAAGACACCCTTGGCTTGTTGGAGACGCCTCTCCCCCTCCCTCACTCTCTCATTTCCGTGGACCCATGGGCTTAATGGGGAAGCAATTTTGCTTCCCACACTTAACCTAACACACACACAAAAATATCTTCACTTTCCCACACTTTTTCTCTCTCTAACTTCATCTTCTTCAAGCTTCTCCTCCTTCTCTCTACACCTCCACCATAGCTACGAAATTCAGCCCTCTCCTCAACCATTTTCTTCATCTTTTTCCTTCATCAAGGCCATTTCTATGCTCACCTCATCCATCTCTACATCCTTCCTTTAGAAAGTTTCTTCAAAAATCCAACCTTTTTTCCTTCTCTTTTCTTCTCCACCTTGGCTACGAAAATTCCAGCCACCATCTCCACTCACTCTCTTCACTTTTCTCTTCACCAACATCATTTCTACACTCCTCTTAACCTCCTCTACAACTTCTATTTGAAGGGTTTTCTTCAAAAACCAACTTCTCCTCCATTGTCATCCAAGGCAAAGCTTCTAACTTTAAGGTAAAGCATCCACCTTTCTACTTCTTTCTCTTCATTTTTGTGTTCTATGGTCTCATTGGAGGCCAAAGATCCATCATTTACTAAGCTTAACATTGACTCTTTGTGTTAGAGATTTTAGGGTTTTGAAGACCCCAAAACCGAAATCCACCAAGAAGCAATAGGAGACCATTTTTGTGTTCTTCCTTTAGGTAAGAGTGAGATTACTCACTTCAACCATCTATTGGTGGTGAGGAGACTTGTAACATCCCAAAAAATACATATCTGATCATGAATCATCGTTTTATAATATTCTTGATTTTTAGGAATTTTTCTGGAATTTTTCGGAAATGACGAATATTTTAATATATTCCTCGTTTTGCGTGAAATTCGAGCAGAGTCGTGAAAACGACTGTAGTGCTTCAAAAATTGGAAAATTATATGACGGATAGTCGATAATATTTGCAATTTTTGAGAATTTTCTGAATTTTCCTGAACCGTCGAATATTTTACTATATTCCTCGTTTTGCGTCTTTGACAAGAATCTGTTTTCTCCGAGAACCTTGGACTATGGATAAGTCGACGGGAATCTTACTAAACCCGAGACTTGACACAGTTTACGAGGTTTCGCAATTTTGAGAAATCTTTACTGATACAATTAAATCAAAATTTTTCATCTGTCAGATTAATTAAATACTGACTCCTGTCAACTGTAACTATTATCTATTGGATAATAGTGTGTAATAAAAATACTATCACATTATCCTAATGTAATCCACTTTATGTCAAATCTACCTACTTTAATTCAAATTTAATAGTTAAATACTCAAGCTTCCTTAAGAAGCTTTGACCCCAAACTTTGACCACTTGTGTGGCTTCCAAAGGAAGCCAATTTTTGTCACTCATTTCTCCCTCTCTCATTTACGTATCTGCAGCCCATGAAGGAGAAAAGAATTGGTTTTAATTGTCCAAATAATTCATTTACCTCTTTATCACCAAAACACATTTTTCCTTCTTCATTTACGTTTCTTCTTCTTTCTTCTTCTTCAACCATTTCCTTTCTTCTCTTCCAGCCACCACACGTCCAGCCACCCTCCAAGACCCCAACCTTCATAAAAATTTACTTCAACCATATTTTCTTAATCTCCTACTCCTTCTCATCATCTTTTGTGCTTGGAGTTTTCAAGAAAGCTTCCATCTTCAACCATTTCTCAAGCTTTGAAGGTGAGCTCCCATGGCTGAAAATTTTCAGACTTGCCTTCCCATTTTCGTTTCTGGTTTTCTCTTGATTTTGTGGTCATTTCCTTCTTCTTTTTCACACCATTACATTGTTCTAACTTGGACCACATTTTCTAGGGTTTTTGGAGCTTCAAATCCGAAAATCAAGTGCTTCTTGGAATTTTTCTTGGTTCTTCATCTTGGTAAGAGGAAGATTAATCCTCCTCAACCTCTTTAGCAACTAGGAATCTCGTATTTGATTTTTGGAAGAAAAACCACATGGTGGTTGTTCTTGAAAATTGCTTGAAATTGGTTTCTTGAATGCTATTTTAATCTAGCTTTGAGTAGTTGATTGAGTGGTTAATTATTCATGTAATTTTGTGGTTGATATCCATGCTTGCTTGCTGAAAATTCTCGGTGCTGAATACCCCTGGATGTGCCACGGTTTTGACTCTGTTTTGGGGCTGTTTTTGGGCTGGAAATTTAATGGAAATGAGCTTAAACTTTGATCAATGTAAGGCTAATTTAATCAAGTAGTTAAGGGTGATTAAAGTGGACAAAATTCTGGTCTGGACCATTACAAGTGTCACGGTTTTGACTCTGTTTTGGGGCTGTTTTTGGGCTGGAAATTGGATGGAAATGATGCTTAAATTTTGATCAATGTAAGGCTAATTGAATCAAGTAGTTAAGGTTGATTTAAGTGGGCAAAATTCTGGTTGTTGGACCTTGGTGAGTGCCACGGTTTTTGGGCTGTTCTTAAGAGCAGAATTTGGTTAAAATTGTGTCAAGAATAATGCTAGGTGAATTAAGTAAAGGAAGGCTAAACTAGTGAGAAGAAAATTGGTAACCTAGGACCCTATGGTGTGCCAACGGTTTTGAGGGCTTGAAGGAGGGAAAAAAGATAACAAATTTGAGATGTCAAGACTTGAATTAATCAAGTAACTAAATGTAGAATTAATAGTAGGAAACTTGCAACAATAATTTTTATGATGGATTGTGGTTAAGACTTAGGAAATGTGCTAAATTTGGAAGGTAATTGTAAGAATCAAATAGCTTGGATCAAAACAACAAATAAATGGACCTAATGATGTGAACATGATTTATTTGAAACCTTGGGAAGACCAAGACCTCTAGGTGAAAATTTGAGTTAAGACTTCATAACCCAATACTAGGATTACAAGTAATCAAAGAATACAAGAGCTTAAGGACTTCATAAACCTTAATGAACCAATGAGATAATTTTCATAAGACTTAGAGATTTTAGAAATCCACAATGGACCTAAATTATGTTCCTTGGATTATAAATTGATATTATGTTGATGTTGGGTTCTTTTTCGGATGCAAATTGCTTATTGCACTCTCTTGATCAAATATGATATATTATGAATTTGTATGAGATTGTGGATCATACATGAGCATGCATAGTGTCTTATGCATTGTGATGTCCTTGTGGACTCATGTAAGGCCAAGTTGCCTAGAGATTGAACACACCTTAGTCGGGTGCGAGTAGACAAGTGTGGGTCTTGTTATGACCTTGGGGCGTCAATTTGCCCGTGGGGCAAACCGATGCAAACGCACCGACGATCCGGACTTGACAACATCCTATATCGTGATCTAGTGCGGAATGTCCGTGCAATGCCATGATTGTGCACGAGAAAAATTATTGATAACCGGCTCTGCATCACGAGACATGTCTCCCGATCTTTCTCTCCGACCCCTTTGAGTCTAAGTAGGAAATTGAATATTGTGTCCATACATCATGGGATATTCTGACATCCGAAAATTATTGCTTACCAATATTTAACCGTCAATTTAACTCGCACCTATTATGAATTATTCATTGCCTCTATTAATGATTGCTTGACATTTATCTGTTTAAAAGCTTATTAATTGCCTTTACATGCTACGTGGGCGTTATGCGCCGTTCGGTTCTTGGTTCTTGTATTGGTATTGAGTGTAGGATATCTTACCTCTTTCCCTGTGCTTCTATTATTTGTTTTTATGTGCACCTTGTTGATCGAAGACGACGGTGAAGAGACAAGAGCCTTTTCCCGATTCAACGGGATTGACTTTGACCGAGACGATGTCCGCACGCATGCGCGGATTTTTGGGAGATGTGCGTCGACCTTCCTTGGAGGGCCTTTAGTGAGTGCCGGCAATCAACCTAAACTCCGACCGTGTGTATGTGGGAGACGTGTTCGGTATCACTTGCCTATGAGGCACCTGGTCCTCACTTGCTACCTCGGCTGCGCGCTTGGAGTTTTACCTCGCCTATCGTGAGATGTGGGTCCCCGCTATTACACCCCGCAGAGGATTCTTTCGATTCCACCGCTTGGGCCCCGTCCCGTGCATCCGTGGTTCCTATGGATGAGTCCTCGGATGAGGAAGATCCTGATGAGGGTCCTCCTGATGATCCCGAATCGGTCCCTTTTTTATTTGAAGGGTCGATGATCATTGGTGGCTACTGATGGCTGCCAGTGTTTTTGTTTTTGGGGGCCTGATGTATCTTTCTTTTTTATTTGGGCTGTATATTTTGTATATGCATTATATATGCATGTTTCCCTTGGGGTGGGTATAGTTTTGCTTTTGATGATGGCATTTGTATTTATGAAACAGGTTGTATTAAACTCTAGATATATATATATTGCTATTCAAACAAATCTCTATGTATTATTTTATTCGTTACTTTTATCCGCAAACGTAGTATCCTTATTATTCTTATTATAAAAAAAAAATATTGTCAAGTTTGACATGGTTAAACATTAATTAATTAAAATGAACCGGGTCTTAATCATTAATTATTTAATTTCCGCATCTTACTTTGTTTGACAATGTGACGTTCCCTCCCAAAAAGGGGCGTTACAAGACTTTGTGTGCTTGTTGATGGAGGATTCCATCTTTGTGTGCTCACTTTATTTGATGATTTTACATGTTTAGTGTTCTTGAATTGAATAAATGCTTGAATGATGATTTTATATATATTGGATGTGTTAAATATGCTTGATCATGTTAGGGTTGTTAAATGAAAAATTTGGAGTTTCCTACCCCAACATGGTTCCACGGTTTTGAGTGGAATTTGGGATAAGAATTGGCTTTTGTACACAAAGAAATAAAGCTTATGTGATTTAATGTTGGATGACAGGATTAGAATTAATGAATGGAAAATTTCAAGAGTGTAATACCCAAGAGGGAGGCCACGGTTTTAGCTTGGAATAATGAGAGATTGTATTGACTTTGGTGAACTAAAATTTAAGTGAATCGATATCAAGAAACTAGTACATAAAATGGAATGGAATTGGAACTTGGAAACCTATAGAAGGCTACGATTCCAGGAAGGGTTGAATTGGCTTTGGTGGAATAAAATTAAAGTGATTTGATATCAAGAAGCTAATACATGAAATGGAGAGGAATTGAGATTTTGAGATCCTTGAGGGGCCACGGTTTTACAGAGAAAGTTTAAGGTTTAAATGATGCCTTGGTGCATCTTTGGAAGGTAAGAAATTAGAGACATGCATGATCCATAATGAAGTAGAAGAATTAAGTTGAATGATGGTACTTGAGAAGACCACGATTTTGAAGGGTTATTTACTCTAAGATTTTCATAATTGACCAAAGTTAAAGACTTTGAAAATGTGAACCCGAAATATGAACTTGTGAAAATTGATGAGCTATGTATAAGTACATATTGTCGTTGAGGAATTGAATTGACCCCATGTGAAATAAAAGCTATGTAATTAGGTATCAAGAGACTAGTGCATAAAATGGAAGAAAATTTAGAACCTTGGAGGCTTGTGAGATCACGATTTTAAGGGTTGTTTAACCTAAGGAATTTTATAATTTATTAAGACTTAAGTTATTGGAAATGTTGAACCCTTAATGGGGAATGTTGATAACGGATGGACCATAAACATATATTGAGGTTGAGAAGTGGTTCCATATTGTTGTAAGATCCTATGTGGGGTTAAGTAATTGTTGATAAGATTATGATGTATTAACATTGATAATGAATTATGTATCATCATGGTATTAAATATGATAAATGTTCCTTCAATAAACATACATGATTGGATAATGCATCGTCATGTCATGCATATGTGTTGTCCGTTGGGTATATTTAAATTGATAAACATACATGATTGGATATTATGTCATAATGCATATGTATGCCTAAGAGTTAAATAACACCTATGTACGAGTGCGAATAGACTAAGCGTAGGTGTCATATGTTGTTGGCCCTGGGGGCGTCGGGGTGTGGGTTCCTCACATGGACAGTTATGAGCTCCTTTGTGCCATGAGGTAGACCGAAGCAAACACACCGATGATCTGGTCTGAGACGCTGTCCTATATCGCGATCAATTGTTGAGGTGCCACGTATAAGCCATTGATGCAAAAATATTTTATGAGATAAAGCACACTATTTTTAAGGCTAACGATATACTGGCATTACTCCTTGATCATTCACTCCAAAAGGTTGATGTCTAGCTCCATGGAGTAGGAATTGTGGTATCATAATACATTGTGCATCGTTCATTGTTAGTCTCATATATTGTTGAGCATGAACACCTATGACTGAGAAAGTAACTGTTTTACTTCAGTAAATGATTATCTAAGTGTCGTGCTGATTTCTGGAAATATTGTTATCATTTGCCTATTATTGTTGATTCTTGTCATTGCTTACTGGTGTTCTGCTTTTATTGTAAATATTATTGTTGCTGCTAATATATTTATGAACTATATGCTTTGTGGGCACTCTGCGCCATGTTGTTTCCTTACTGTCGTAATGGTAATGAAAGATGGGAGTCAAACCTCTTTCTTGTATTACCCTATTTTATGTCACATTGGATAAAGACAATGAAGAGTGCAGATTAGATTCGATTGGTCAGATAGTTGAAGATTGACTTCTATTTCCTGGTGATGGCAGCTACACAACCTCCTCTGTTCCGCACGTGGATACAGTTTCTCCAAGACTCAGAAGCCTGGCACTTCGACCGTGAAGAGGAGCATATCATCTACATTGGGGATGTGACCCTGGTTCAGAGTGGTAATGATCCCGGTGCTGGTACGAACATCGCCTTCGTACTTATACGTGTGGAGTTCCCTATACCCATCGGGGAGATGTGGAGTAACTGCCACCTCTTCCCTAAAGAGGTTTCGGTTATGACGCATGTTCATACTCCCATCCATATGGAAGTGTCGCAAGGGCAAGTGTTACCTATCGGGGGTGCTGAAGAAGATCAGGTGCAGGACCATTCCATTCACATGTTCGACTTCAGGGAAGGCCGAACTTTCATATGGTAGTTGTAGTATGTCATGTGAAATCTGAGTTGAATATTGTCGTAAGTTGTTTTATGCATTGATAATGGATATGTATTTTATATTAAACTAATGTTGTATTTGGATTGTAAGTCAATATATTTGTATTTCATATCATGGCTCGTATTTTCTATCTATGCATAAATGTGGAAATTCAATTTTAAGTTCAAAAAAATTTCTACTGTTGTGACTGCGACACACCTGGATTTAGTAATTATGGTGTAAAGACGATTGTGCCACGGTTGTTAGATTTAGGTGCATTACAATAGGCTTGCAAAGGAATTCAAAGGAATTCAAAAGGAATAGGCTTGCAAGGGATTTTTCTTCAAGAATTTCTGCTTCTTTAAAGGTTAGGACTTCAATTGCATCATGCATTTTTACCTGTGTTGTTTTCAGGATCTAAGATTGTTAGGAATATGGTCTTCATGTAAATAGGTTAAAAATTGGAGCCTAAGTTTCTAAATCAGATTATGTGTTTTTTTATCTAGGTCTTGCCTAATATAATCTTCTTAATTGATGTCAAATCTTATTCTTAGGAGTAGTAAAGATGCTAATCTATGTGTTTTACTTAGTATGTCAAATTGTGAATTCCAGTATGCATGTCTTTGTATTTTTTAACTTCCATATATTTACTAAATGGTCCTTCAAAGCTCTGAAGATGAAAATAATATTATCTAATTCTATTATCTATTATCTATTATTTCTAATTTTATTATCTATTATTTCTAAACCTATTATGTATCACAGTTATGATTGAACCTATAAAAAATAATATCTAAAGACACATTTCTAATTCTCACCTAGAACATCAACATTGAAAAGCCCACATGAAATGTTTCACAGTCAACAGTTTGACAGCATGACCATACATTATAAATAATACTAGATTAGTTATAGCTACTAGTGAATAAAGGCAATGTTCTTTTAGTTGTATTACTATTCTAATTTGTGTACTAGGTGTTCAAAAAAAGAAAAGGTGAACACATCAAATGCATACTTACACAAACATGGTTTTTGATTCTGCTGTTGAGACATTTAAGTGTAAAACTTGGTTATAGGAATGAAACTTGTATTCGAATCTGAAAAGGCAGAATGGGTAACAGGAACTGATAAGGTAATTGGTTGTGGGTATGATCCCAGGCAGAAAAAGGTTTTCTTCACATTAGACTAGGTGCATGTCATCCACTGTCAATCTGAAGAATTTGGCAATATCTTGATCAATAGTCGTCATCAAAGATTTGTCTTACTGGATCTGTTTTAACATTTATTCCTATGTACACAAAGCAGAATGCCTGGATCCCTGTTAGTATTTGTCAAAATTAAAGTTGGATTCTGTGAGTAGGAAGTTCATCTAGAGCACTAAAGACCATGAGCGCGGCTTAAACCTAGTTAATAAGGATACTGTGACTAAGCCCAATGAAGTTACCATGCCTATCCTTTTTAACAAAGTCAAATGGACTCTCAAGGACCAAGAACATATCCACAATACCATAGAATTGTACTAAAAACATCCAAAGTATTCGCCTATAACTCTATATACAAAATAATAATGAAGGCTTTAATAATAATGAAGGGCAAAGCCTCAGATAAACTTCATATTAATTTACAACTATTTAAGCTTACTTAGGACACCTAGCTTGACGCTTAGTAATCATTCTTATAGCTAGAATTTCAAACCTCCCATATCAAAAATTTAAATAACTAGTACACTACAAGCTAGACTGGGATAAGATCAAGTCAGCAAAATAGGAACACGAGCAAGAGATTCTTTCCATGAGCAATAAGAGGAAAAAACAGATTATAACTACAAAATCATTCTCCAAAAGCAGAGCTGAAAACGAATTTTCACACTTACTGCTTCGACAAACAATCCTTAACTCAATCATTAAAGATCACAAATGGATGAACTTCAAGGTCATAAAAGATAATGGACTAAGAATATCAGTAAGTACTGCTAACACACCAAAGTTATCAAATTAATCTAACCATCAATTAACAACACAATCTGAAAAAAAAATAACATGCTCCATAAGTCAACACTACTTTAACCGAAACCCATTTAAAAAAATCAAAGATTGGAAATTTGAAGGCCAAATAACTCAAAAATATGTATTTCATTAACCAGGAAACAATTAAGAAAAAAAAGATCACAGATAACTTGTATTTCTTTTATAAGTTCAACCCTACCATTTGTTACTTATTTGAACTTTCAGTTCTTTCCCTTTCAGTTTAAACCATTAATTTGTGCTCACATTTCTTCACTCTGCATGCCATTATCAGTGTTTAGGATTTATACGTTTTTTTTTCCCATTTGAATTGGACACAACATAACAGGGGATCGATCTTAAGGCTGGAGGTACGAGCAAAAAGACCAAGAGAACAACACCCAAGTCCAATGATATCTATCTCAAGCTCTTGGTCAAGGTCTGTTTCACATTACTTTTCTTCTTTTACGCCTCCCTCCCCATCTTCTTGGCTTGGCTAGATACAAATACATTTTATTTTTTTGGGGGTCGATGATGATAAATGTGATCCCAGCTCATTATGAGACCTTCACCATTTACAAGGTCTGGGAATAGATTTTTCCTCATTTGTCTGAGCCTTTAAAAGTGAAAACACCCCTTCTCTTACAATTTCCCTCATTTTGTTCTCCTCTCACAGACAAACATCATATACTTTTTATTGTAATTTTTTATTTACTGGACATGGAATAATTTTAAATCCAATTAAGACCATTTGATTGGACATTCTTTAGTCTAAATTGTTTGGTGGAACTACAATTCATTCGTTGTCCTATGCCTTGTTTTTATTATGTTAGTGCAGATCGCCGCAACCTAAAAGATTAATACATCCATATTAAATATTGTGGAATTGCTCCCCCATTTACTGAATTTTTACTCCGTTATGTTAACCCCAAAGTTCACTTTATGTGGATTTAATTTGTTAATGGCAATTTGTGCTTGTAAAGGAGAAAAGGTTCCCAATGATGTTGTTTTTTCATTTACCATGCTAATGTTGATAACAGATGTTTAATACTTCAGTTTATTATGCTGAGGGAACTTGTTCACTATTTCGTTGTTATGTCTCATCTTCAATGTTTCTGGAGATACCTTCTATTAGCTTCAGAATCATTTATGTTCACATAATATTTTCTTTATTATATATGCATTGAATTATTCTGATTAGAAGTTACGTGATCATCTTTATCACTTCCTTGTACGGAGAACTGGCAGCAAATTCAATGTTGTAATACTCAAGTGCTTGTTCATGAGCAAAGTTAACAAGCCTCCATTTTCTTTGTCAAGGTTGATTAAGTACACCAAGGGGAAGGTTTGTCTTTTTCTATATTTTTTATAGTAATTTATGTAGTTTGATTTGTCACAGTTTCCATTGATTTAATTCAGAAATTTATCTATGTAGGAAGATAAGATTGCTGTGGTGGTGGGAACTATAACTGATGATATACGTGCATATGAAGTTCCACCTTTAAAAGTTACAGTACTCCGGTTTACAGAGAATGCACATGCAAGAATAGAGAAGGCAGATGGTGAATGCTTGATATTTGATCAGTTGGCTCTTAGGGCCCCTCTGGGACAGAACACAGTATGTGTGGATAGGCCTTTGTCATTTTCTGAGTGATTAACTCTACCAATAGCTGCATTTTTTCTCAAATGATTAAATATCAGTTTTGGTCCTGTTACCTGTTTATTGAACATGGTTTTGGTTGAAGTTTTTAGATTATGGAACTTGTTGCCTCTCTAGCACTGAAATCACCACCATACTGTTGCAGTCATTTACTTTAAATAATAATTTACTGGTTTGATGGAATCTTTGCTTAGTATTAATTGTATTTGATCAAAGTTGTACTTTTGAATTCTTTCTGCTTACCTAAGATTTATATTCTGTCTTCATTTTCCTTTTTGCATTAGCTATTTATGTAAATATTCTGGTGTATATTTTGATAGAATGAGCTTGGGTATGCTGAGGTTATCAGTTTTTTAAAAGTCAATTTTAATTTATAAAATTCTTGGAAGCAGGTCCTTCTTAGAGGCCCAAAGAATGCTCATGAAGCTGTGAAGCACTTTGATCCTGCTCCTGGTGTGCCACACAGCCACACCAAACCTTATGTGCAATCTAAGGGAAGGAAGTTTGAGAGGGCTAGAGGAAGGAGGAACAGCAGAGGATTTAGTGTTTGTTGGTGTACTCATAACTCTTACCTATTGTTCCTGGGTGTAAGTTACTGAAAGATGAAAATGGAGTGAAGGTGAATGCTACAAGTTATAAGTGGGTTGTTGGCTATTTAATGTACTTAGCAGCCACACGTCCTGATCTTATGTATGTTTTAAGTTTAATTAGCAGATTTATGAGCTGTCCAACTAAGCTACATATGCAGGCAATTAACATGAGAACTTGGTTTTAACAATAGAGTCATTTACTTGTCTGTCTTATCTTACTTTTTTTTCTCATATGTGGAGCTTTTCACTTGTTTTTTGTCTAAGACCTAGTGTGGGGAGGGATAGGCTACGCTAGAGTCAGGCCCTTCAAATTGTTTTTTGTCCAAGAAAAATAATCAAATAAGTAAGAAAAAAAACAATTTGAAGGCTCAATCCACCAAAAACAACCTAGTAAATATTAATTAAATATAGTACGATGAAGGGCTTGGAATTTGTCAGACCAGATTCACTCACACCGCATTGCTATTTTTCAGGCCAAATGTTCTAACAAAAAAAAGGCAATGGAAAAAAAAGTTAACATGGGCTTACCCGTAGAGCAAAGGCAGAGGCTGCGAGCTTGTGACTGACGGATCTGAACCTGCGACCTGCGACAGGTGGTAGGGAGCTGCTACAGGTGGTGCAATAGTGGCGCGACGGTGGGAGAGAGCAAATCTGGACAGAGTGAGAGGGAGAGGGAAAGCGAGATCTGGATGACTTTGAGTGTGAGGGAGAGGGAGAGTAATAGGGAGAGCACAAGAGAGAGAGTGTGTGTGAGAGGGAGAGCACGAGTGAGAGGGGGGTATTGTTGTGTGGGGGTTCTGCTAAGAGTGAGAGGGAGGGCAAGACTGAGAGGGAGAGCACGAGAGAGAGTGACAGGGAAAATGAAATGTATTAGAGACTGAGAGGGAATATTTTAATGAAAATATTTATCAGGTTTTGCAAGGGATTTGCGACGAAAATATCCTCGCTAACATTTTATCAGTTTAGCGAGGGGATATTTCCCTCGCAATTCCCTAGCTAATTTGACTAAGTTTTAACTATGCCATTAGTGAGGGAAATTATCCCTCGCAATTCCCTCGCTGATTTTAGCAAGGGAAGTTATCCCTCGTCATTCTCACGTTGATTTTAGCGAGGGACATTAAACCTTCGCAATTCCCTCGCTAAGGGATATTTTTCCTCGCAATTCCCTCGCTATTAACTCACTATTTCCCCTTTAGATTTATTTTTGAAATTTAGCGAGGACTCAGAGTTTCCTCGCTAATTAACGAGGGATTAGCAAGGGAAATTTTCTCTCGCTAATTTCTGTTGCTAAATCGCTAATTTCTTGTAGTGATAATGGATGAGTATGCTTATGAAATATCCTAATGTATGCTTGTGCAATGTTAATAAAACATTTTATTTTAAAAAAACTCGTGATATTTGTATATTTCTAGGAAAACCTTTATTCCTTGTATTTCCTCTGAGTAAAATGAGGTGTTAGGAAAACTTTTATTGCTTGACCTCCCTCATTAAGGTACTAAGAAATCCTTTGTTTCTTGACTTCCCTTAATATCATAACCCTAGCATTAGGAACACCTAGCTCCAAGCCAAATACGTGGAAATAACAAATATCAAGTTTGAAAATAAAACATGCAAAAGTATTTTTAACCATTCTTTCAATTCTTCCATAGAGCATCATAATGCTTAAATTCAACATTTCATTCAAGCAACCACATGCTTTTATAAGCATAAGGTAGGGCTATGTCATAAAGTATGGTAATATATCCTTTTACCATATCTTTTAACTTAAACTGTGAAACGATACTTCTATACATTAATCACAACATGACAGCCATAAATCCCATAAATTCCTTTGAATACTAACAATCATTTAGAAATAACAAACATTAAATGATTGCATCCAATATAGCAACTCATGTAATATAATTAATTTCAGCAACCAAGTCAATTTAAACACATATAATGTTGCAACCATTTTTAAGTACAGGGCAGCATTATGTGCTGATGGACCGTGACTATATAGGCATACATTTAACCAAGTGTAATGCTTTTAAATCTCATATATGATGTAGCTTTTCTTGCTGCTAAACCATGACTACATAATGGACAATTCATTGATCAAGTTAAATACACTTAAGTCTCATATATGATGCAGCTTATTTGTTGCTATACCTGTGACCTTCCATGCATGTTCACAGGAAATTATACATATGATACAAGTAACACTTTGCTGTATCATAATCAAGATGGAACAAATCTACTATTTGGTTTTAAAGCATGACTAGAAAATCAAATAAACAGCCCCATATTTCATGAAAACTGTGACCTTCCACGCAATTCCACATTTAATGAATATAATAGCTATATAAGCACTTTACATATGTTGGACCAACTCCTTTATTTGGTTAAAACCGTGACCAGCATGCAGTGGAGATTTAAAAAGTACACTACATATTTGAATATTTCCCTTATACAGTACACTGCTGTACCATAACCAATAACATGAATAGTAGCCCAATTATATATGTATGATAGCATTTCTTTTTCTTTGTTCGACCAAGACCAATCAATACATTTCACAAGCAACTGTACAACTAAAATATGCAGGGCAACTGCTTGTTTTGCTATAATAAAATCAGTCATGCATATATACCGTATAAATACATATTTTATATATATGTAGTGCAGCAACTACACTAATATACCATTAGACAGCAAGTATAATTTACACTTCCATTTCTCAACCATTTTACCTCTACTGTACCATTACAGCCTAAACCATTCCTTCATTTCTATCATATACATATTTCATATATATAGGTACAAATATGGTTGTAACGTGACTAGCCTTCTATAACTCAGTTTTAACATATATGGTTACATTCTTAAGAGATCAGCCACGGTTCTCATCAATATATGGTTACTAAATAACACACATAACAAACTTGCAGCAAACAAACATACAAATGAATCTTAAACTAACCCTTTTCCATTATGGTATGAGATTTGATTTCTTAATATTAATTTCCATAAACATCACTAACAAACGAATATCAAAATAAGAAAAGGAGTGAGATGAGAAATCAGAATTTTCCCCCTACCTCACTCTTGGGTTCAAGCTTCAAGCTTGGTCTTGCCCTTACTTCTCTTTTTCCTTTCTTCTTCCTCTTCAATCTTTGATTTTCTCCCTTGGCTTCCTTGCTGCTGCAGCTTCGTTTCTACTCCTTCAACTTTTGTGGATGTAGGAAACATGTGGTGGTAGAGAAACACGCCAAAGTCAAGACTTATGATAAGGTTATTTGAAAATAATAACCATCTAAAATTATACTAAAGATTTGTATATGTTAAGAACGCTTTGATTTTACTAAATCAAGTTTTTTAACTTTTAAAGATATCAAAATAAATCTTAGGATCCGTCTAAATTCTATTTTCACCATTTTCATAATTTTTCATATCTGCATCAAGTCAATTCGGTATTAAAACACACAATCAGTATACTTAAAAATACCAAATCAACTCAGTTTATCATGAAACTTTAACTGCACCCTGTTTCATGCATTTATGATTTAGAAATAAATTTTTCATATTTATTTCATTTATCTAAGGAATTTATGCTATTTTCTGAGTTAAAATAGTCATTTTACACGTTCTGTGTTGCGTCAAAGTGCCTAAATTAACTCAAAAAATCTCAAAATTACTTGGACATGCTAAGCAAGTATTATGGTTCATTTCTATTTAATAACATTACTAGCATGTTAAGGAAGATGTTACACAGATCATCTCAAGTGGAAATGCTTCCTTAAGGTTAGGCTTGTTGCCAACTCTTGGCTTTATCTCTCAAAGAAAATGGAAAAAGTCTTAATCATATGACATCATCACTAGCTCCATTATACTTGATAGTGTCGCAGAGCTGCAAGAAATTAGTAATGTGCAAGTTTGGATCTTCTGTCTGACCTCCCCTAAACTGATTCTGTTGCACCAGCTGTAGAAGAGATTATTTAATCTCAAATTTATTTGTTTGGATAGTAGGTCGTATAATACTGGTTGAGACATTTTCTGAAGATAGAGTTGCATAGTCAGCCAAAGGGCATCTTCTTTGTGCAGTAGTATTCTCAGCCATCTTTTCTTCTAGGCTTCTTCTTTATCTGGTTGCTTTCCTATTTGCTTTTTCTATTCTTGTTATCTCTGGTAATTCTTCTGAATTCATATTACCTTGCATAAATAAACAAACAAGTAAACCAGAGTGAAGTAAAGAAAAGAAATTAAAAATTAAAATAAACAAATGCCTAAATTAGTATCTTTTCAACTACTATTTAATATTGACAAACAATAATTCCCGACAACAGCACCAAAAACTTGTTGTAATATACTGACAAGTGTATCAAATTGTAAAAATAATAAAGAGTGATTTAGATATCGTTCCCTCAAGGATTATGTTGACAATTATTAATTTCACCAAATTGACACTATCCAAGCTATTGAAAAAGAGAGTTGATAAAAATAAAAGAAAACAATCATAAGAAAAATAAGCAAAAATAACAAGATTAAAATTTAATCAATTGGATAAAGGTGAAAAACAATGATATGAAAGTGTTAGGAGTTTAGATTTCACTTGAACTCTTTAAATGTAAAATCAAATATTGGTTTAATCAAGTTTTATTTCAATGATTTATGGTCAATTTTTAAAATTTATCAATATTAAATCTGTTGGTATATTAATCTTCTTCACACTATTTAGAATTAACCAATCCCTTAGTATAATCCCAAATAGAGAAGACTTTATAAAAAACAAGGGAATTAAAAGAAAGACTGCACAACTCACAATGTCTAATCCTAACGATTGCAGAAATTGTGGTATTTATCACATGTTCTAGGTTCATGCACAATTTTTCTAAATTATACATAACCCAAAAATCATTCCCAAATTGATCAGGTTTAGAAAAGCATTAAGAGAAGAGATAAACACGTAAATTATGAAATAGAAACATAGATTAAACACAATAATGAGTTTACATCATCAAAGAACAAGATCCATCATCACCCTAACGAAAAAAGTTTAGTTACACATAGAGAAAGAAGAACACAAAGGGAAGAATACGACAAACTCCATTGTAGATAGGTGAAAAGGTTGAAGAGAATTCCTAATCTTTAAGCCTGATTGTACTCACACCACTTTAAGGTTTGTACCTCTTGATGGTTGTTGCGTTCTTTCCTCGATATCTACCCACAAACCTTACTTCTTCTATTTATAGGGTTCAAAATGCGTTATTAAATGTATTGGGTGCTTAAGCGCTCAGTTTTTATCCGCTTAGTCATGCACTGTTTTTCTCTTTGTGTTTAACCGATTAATTGGTCAAAAAATGGGCGCTTAAGCGCACAGCTCTAGAATTTTCTGTTAGCTTTCCAATGCCACAAACGGCGTGTCGATTTGATCTCTGTAACTCAAGATATGATTCAATTACTGAGAAAAGGTTAGGATGCTTCAAGAATCCAAATTTTGCTCCTTATTTAGGCATCCAGTCATCTCCATGTGCAATTACCTATAAAAAACACATAACACAGAATAAGAATACAATTTAAAATAATAAAAATATAATAAAACTTGAGAACAAAATTTAATTAAAAAAATTAAAAAATAATGAAAATCTAAGATTTTAAATCGTACAAATATGAATTTTTGAAGTTTCATCAATATACATTGCACCACTTCAAAGAATGATATAGCTTTAGTTCAAGAATCAGCTAAGTCACAAAGTCCCAAATTTAGGTTATGACATTGTGTATAAAATGATCAAGGATTTATATCTAAAAGTCAGTTTTGCACTTCTTGGTGTTTCCCTTTCATATTTGATCTGTTATCATATCCTTGTCACGTTATCAATATCAAGTCCAATATGTTTTTTTTTTATCTCATCCACAATAACTTCAAAAAGACCTTTTCCACTTGTATCATCTACTTTTAAAAACTGAAAAATATTCAATAACTTTTATTGGAGTTGATGAAGTATACACACTTCGCAATGTAAAAGACATTTGTTCTTGATGACTTGTATCTGGAGTGTAATCAAGTATGATTGAAAAATACTGTGTCTATAATTTTTTTTAATAATTTTATATTTAATTTCACTTGCCAACAAATTTATCAATTCATTTTGTATATTATGTCCAAGGTAATGATTACGAATTTCATCATGTTTAATACGCCGAACATGTTCTTGCATCACTGGATCAAACTTTATAATCATTTCAATTAGACAAAAATTTCCATTGCTTTCTTGATATATCTTTTTATTTTTTCCCCCCAAATGCCAAATTATTTTTTCCAAGAGTTTTTATCACAGCAATAATTCTTGACAATACTTTTTTTCCAGTGTTCTCTGTCCTAATAATTTGTTGTTGAACATCCTTATCAATTGTAGGGGTGGGCATGGTTCGATTCGGTATGAAAAATCGAACCGAACCGAACTGAACCTATAAAGAGGTTCAGTTCAAAAATCGAACTGGTTTTTTTTTATCTGAACCGATTTTGGTTCGACGAACCGGTTTAGAACCGGTTCTGAACCGGTTTAGAACCGGTTCTAAACCGGTTAAGAACCAGTTTGGATTTAAACCGGTTTCAAAACCAGTTTGGGTTTAAAACCAGTTCAGAACCAGTTTGGAGAACCGGTTTGGATTTAAAAAACTGGTTCAAAACCGATTTGGACTTAAAACCGGTTCAGAACCGGTTTGGACTTAGAAAACTGGTTCAGAACCGGTTTGGACTTAAAACCGGTTCAGAACCGGTTTGGACTTAAAACCGGTTCAGAACCGGTTTGGACTTAGAAAACCGGTTCAAATTAGAAAACCGGTTCAAAACTGCCTGAAAAACCTGAAGATCCATCATAGCCATGTACTTTTGCAAGGGAACCTGATATTGTCGGATGCTGTTTATCTGCTTCTTCTCCTGTGAACAGTAGAAAGAAATAATCAGAACAAGAGAGAAGAAAAGGAAAATAAAAGTAGCCAACTAATATATAATAGATAAAAATCATAGCTTATTTATCATTGAACGCAAACCTGAAGTTGCTGGGAGATAATTGTAGGAGGTAGGAGTCCACGCAAATAGTGTGCATCCCTCTCTTTCTCAGTGAAAGCAAGCCCTTTGTTGTACTCTTGTGGATCCCTTAACAAAGAGTATCCACTGCAAAGACAAAATCATACATAAACTCAGACTACAATTTCATCTCATAGATATTTACTCAAAGTCTAAAACTCATCCCTTTCCAAAAATGGAAAATAATAATATTAAAAACATAATAATAATAACAAACAACTTAGCTAAGTAAGAATGAAAAAAGAAACAAAAACGAAGAAAAGGAAATCAACTGTTAGAAAGACTTAAAAATACTAATGATCAAAAATCAGCATTAGCAATCCCATATGCTACGTTTGGATAGGATTTACTTAGATTCACAAGTTCAAGGAAGTAACCAATATAAAAAGTCTCAAATATAGTCCATAACTAATTGAAGCCATGAAGATCAAAAAGCTGAGAAAGTATGCAAAATTTGAAACGTTAAACTGCTTGTGACTACTGACCTGGCAACTGAGAAAGTCCACGGGGTGACAAGTTGGTCCTCGGTGGCGCGATCCTCACCGTAGACGTCCTCACCGCCGCCACTGACGGTGGATCTTGGGCTGAGATCAAGCACTGACTCAGTAACTGGAAAGAGAATTTTACATGACCACACGACAATGAAAGCATGAAGATAATAATAATCCAAGTCAAGCGAAGAAAAATCAGCAAGTGGCTGTGTCGTTTTCAATTTGAGAAAGAGAATATCAAACCATGTGAAATTGACAAAGAATAACTGCAGTGGTTAACATACTTCTACTTCATTACAGTGAATGGAGAAGTCAGCCTCCCAAAAAAGCACAAAAAATAGGTGTTTGCAGCAATTAACAACTAAGTAATAACAACTCAGTCCAATACACAATTATCCTAAGATATAAAATAGCAGTAAAACAAAAACAAGAAAATATATCCCCTTCAATCATCAAGAGAAATAGCAGAAGAACAAGGAACATCTTGTGGAGAAACCATCTCTGCAAAAAAGTAGAACAACATCTCATTACTTATGAAAACATAATATAATAAGCAATAAGTAATAACATAAATGTGGAACATTAATATTAACTTACCTCGCTCAAATCTCTCAAGCTGCTCAAAGTCATCTTTAGAAACCAATGAGAAGGGTGTTCCTTTCAGCCAATCTTGTGTGCAGACAAGTGCTTCTACCATTTTAGGTGTTAGGGAACTACGATAAGGATCAAGCACCCTTCCTCTTGTACTAAATGCTGACTCAGAGGCTACAGTGGAAACAGGTATGGCTAGCAACTCCCGAGCGATGTTTGCAAGGATCGAAAATCGACTTGAATTTAGCCTCCACCAACTTAGAATATCCAAGTCTGGATTGGTCTCTAAATCTTCCTTCAAATACTTCTTTAGCTCAGATTTGGCATTAGATTTGCACCCGGTTGATTTTAAAAATTGTTTCCAACAATAAGGATCATCATCATCAGTTTCAACAACTCGTGCTTCTTGTGTATCACTTTGAGACCCCCCTCTTGACTATTATATTCCTCAAAAAGTGACTCCAAACAAGAATCCAACTTATCTTGCAATTTAACCGCCTCGTCCAAATCAAATATCTGATTAATTGATCAATTGACATATCCTTGTTTATACCTAGGATCAAATACAACAGCAATTAACAACAATAAGTTTAGATCATTGGGATTTCCCCAATATTTGTCATATTTCTTCTTCATCCTTTCAGCCATCATACTTACACTTATATCCTCAGAGCCACAGGATTGGAGGATTCTCTTCCCAATTCCAAATACCTCTTGCATATATATATTGCTAGTAACATAAGAAGTACCAGAAATGAGCAAAGTAGCATCATAGAAGATCTTCAAAAATGGTAAAATTAAGCAAGCATAATCCCAATCTTCATATGTAGGCACACCCTTTCCCTTTTTCAACTCATCAACATATTTCTTGTCTAGCATCTCAAGCTCCTCAAATGCATTTCGGTGCTTCAAAGCTGCCTCCAACATAAGATAGGTCGAATTCCACCTAGTTTCAACATCTAAGCAAACTAGACCCTTATATTCAATCTTCTCCTGCTCAACACATGCCTTGAATTTATTTAATCTAGAAGGAGAAGATCTTATGTACTTCACTACACCGCGGATTCTCAAAACAGAATCATCAATCTCTTTCAACCCTTCCTTCACAATCAAATTCAGAATATGCGCACAACAACGCATATGAATGTAATCTCCCTTCAGAACTAAGCTGTTCCACGATGCTAGCCTCCTTTTTAGGTGTTGAATCCCAACTTCATTTGATGAAGCATTATCAACTGTCAAACTAAAAACATGATTCAACTCCCAACGACTCAAGTTCACCTCAATAGTCTTGGCCATAACCACTCCTAAATGATTTGTGACTTGGCAGAAATTCAGAATCTTCTTATGAAGGCCCCAATTATTATCAATGAAATGGGCAGTCAAACACATATAACTCATATTTTGACATGAAGTCCATGAGTCAGTAGTGAGGCAGACTTTTCGACAATGTTGCGAAAGAAACTTCTTCAAGTTCGTTCTTTCTGTATCCCATAGCGTGAAAATGTCACGCGCTAATGTAGTGCGTGAGGGGATACTGAATCTTGGTTGCAACACATTCGTGTACTTCCGAAAAGCTTCATTCTCCACAAATCGAAAAGGGAGCTCAGCTGCCACGAACATCTTCACAAGTTCATTCCGACAGGCTTCTTGGTCAAATTTGGCATATAAAGGAGAACAAACAACATGCCCTTCTGCGGTTGCCGTTGAGGATGAAACCAATTTTTGCCTTTTGTTTTCGTCTTTATCTGGATTATCCTTGCATCTCTTCAAATGAGTACGCATAACACTTGTTCCGTTATCATACTTTATCAAGATACTGCAATAGTTGCATCTAGCTCTCTTATCTAAACCGGACTCCGCAGAAAAATGTTTCCAAGCCTCAGACCGATTTCTACGCCCATCAGGGCAAGGTGGTAACACACCAGCAGTGTCAGAGACAACTGGTGGAGTAGAAACCAGATGCTCTATTGTATCAGAGACCGAAAAGTCATTCAGATCACCCATTGATAACATCTGTATGTAAAATAAGAAATCAATTATTAACCTCAACATCAATTATTTCCAAAATCTCCATCTCCTTCTTAACAAAAAAAAAAAGACAGCATTTAAACAACTTGAACTGCAACTAACCAGTTTATACTGCTATGGCAGCCATCCATGTACCTACACAGTCCAAAGCTACAGCTAATTCCTAAGTAGAAGCCAATCGCACAAGCACTAACACTAAGTAGCTCCCCCCAAGTGACTCGATGAAGACATAGCAGAAAAAATCAATGAAGAGTTGAAGATGTTGATCAACGCAGAGAGATGAACACAGAATGGGAGATGAATGCAGAGAGAAGAACAATGAATAAAGCGCAATCCAGATCGGGAATAGATTATGAGGTGCAAACTGAATGGAGTGATGGTAAGGTTCTTCATAGATGGTAGAAACTAGATTATCAATTTGTTACCATATCTTATAATTTTATAATTCAATAGGATTCATGAAAAAATAAATAGCCTTCTGATTCTCAAGACATGATATATAACTCAAAGTGACAACTATGCTCAGGAGTCAAGAAAATTGTGTCTAATAAAATGAAAAACTTGCTAAATCCAAGTTTAAAAATGAATATAAAGTCATTCTGATAAACAAAACAAATAAACTAAGTATGATAATTCAATGATGTGTCGCCGAGGAGGAAAACAACATTAATGGAGTGCATACAAACAATAAACTGCACATTGAAAAGTGCAAATGTTTTCAGATGAAAGAAAAAGGATCTTATGGGTAGCAAAAGACCCAACCTAATAATTAAGAGTTAAAATTTAACAATATTTACATTTATAAATCCATTCACCTGTCTTCACCCTCATTTGCTTGATCATAATTAAGGTATCTCAAACAACATGCACCTATTAATCACATATTTCATGTGGTAGTTGATGTTTAGCAGATGCTGGCAAGCTAAAAAAATATGTTTTGATGTTGATTACATTTTCCAGATGAATATCATATAAATAAAACAGAATTACTGCAAGCAAAATTTTAATAAAAAAAGAGAAAAAATTGATTACAGGTTGTAATCTTTGGATGTCAGAAATGGATAAATGATGAACCAGAATACAGAGTCAGTGAGCACTACAGCACCTGCACAAGTCTATATATTCAAAAGAAAATGAAAAATAAAAAATAAAAAAATCAATACATTGCCTCCGAGTTTGATGAAAAATATCGACACTTATTAAAACCAGTTAATCACACAATGAAACCCAAAATGTATTACAACATTTAATCAAATTGGGAAAGGTGCAAGATGCATATTATTGCATCAAAAGACATCTTAAAAACACATGACTGTAACAGAGACCGTATCATAGCATTTTGCAAACTTCTGATGGTTGTGGAAACATTCATCATTAACCCCAATTTAAAACATATAATAATCTTTATCTGTTATTAAATTGAACAAGCTCTTTATACAAAACTGAGATTTTTCAAAGAAGGTAACGACCAATTAGCTTTCTTGGTAAAGATAGCCTAATTGCTACTCCAATATAAGTATATAGCAGAAATGCTTTAAGTTGAAATAATTTGCCTACAAAAGAAGTTTCTCGACCATGACCAGATGTCTGCCAGTGTAAGTGTTGTGAATAAATGTGAACAAAATCTCTATGGCATCTTGGAAAAGCCAATCAAGAGAAGTTATTTGGCAACCCAGACTTTCAAATAGTATAAATAATGGCAACCCTTCATCCCAAATAGTTAAACTTGTTCAAGCTAAACATTTGACAACTATGAAGTGCCTAAAGCACTTTCTATTTCACATATACAGAAAACTCAAAAAACTTCAAAAAACTAACATCATATTCATCTAGCACCAAGCATAATCATAAACCTAGTAATGCATGAAGTCTTACCTAGGTTAGGAAATTGAACCCAACTGAGAAAACTCACAATCTAGCAAGTAGCAATAACCTGGTAGCAGGACAAAAAACACCTTAGCAACTGGAATTCGAGGGAAGCATAAGGAGAATCTAAGAGAACTTTACCAAAACGTTGCACACACAGACCATAGAGGAACGAACGATGGGGCTAATTCAACGAGAGTGAGAGACTAAAAAGCCACACACGATCTTCAAACGAAATCAGCGAACGAGAAGCCACACGAGAACGAGAATCTGCAATGGTGAACAAGAACCCACAATCGCGCAAATATTATAGGGTTCATTTGGTGGCAGAAATTAGGGGTTAGGGTTCATCACGAAAGGGAATGGATTTTGCTATTTTGATTCTCTGAAAGAAGATTTCAGAACCAATTTGATATGGTTATTTCAAAACCAAACTTTTTTATTTTATCAGATAACCGAACCATTTATAAAAATAAAATTTGGTTCAGTTATATGAACCAGTATTATTAAAATGGATTTTACAATCCGGTTCGGTTCAGTTTATGATACAATTTGGTTCATTTGGTTTTTTTGCACACCCTTACTCACATATAAATAAACCAAAGCTATAAAAAATAGTACCTGTGTCCATTCAAGTTCTAGATAAGTTTCCCAAGTTCCGCATCCCATAGTTTTACAGTTGAGTCAAATGAAGCACTGCACAAAAAGATGACTACGTAGTTTTGAACATGAAAATAAACTTATCCAATAGTACCTAACAAAAAGAAAGAGCATGCAAGCATTGGTCATCATAATCAAACCATAAGATGACAATATTATAATCAACTGGAATCAGTAACATGCCAAAGGTAGCAATTCATTCTATATATTTCAGTTAACACCAGACACTGTGCAAGGCCACTCACAACATTACTAATTTTAGTTTAAGAAATGCAGTCGTGACCTATCAACTAAGATTCAGGTGTTAGGAAACAGAGTAAACAATAATTCTAACCTTCAAGAAATCATAAATATATGTATGTACATAAATCAAGACTAATGAATCTAATCAAGAAAGTAGGGGATGAACCCTTCCTCCCAACAGGGTATAATTTCAGCAGGGCTGTTTCAAAAGAGATTTTAAATCACTTAATAAGTAGCATACTCCATTTTGGTGAACTAATTGTTGTCTTAGAGTTAGCAGCACCCAAACAAAAATAGTACAGAACCAAGTGAAAGTCCAGAACCAATCCATATCCCCTTTTTTCTAAAGAAAGAAAACTAGCCGATATCACAGATTAATATTCAAATTCGGTTTTAACTTCAATAAAAGAGAATCAAAAGCTTCAACAACAATAAAAGAAAACTCATCTCTTTAAATAGATGTTGGCATCAAAGCTAGTAAAACAATGTCATCAATTTTAGAATAACAACAAACAGAATTTGTTTTTTCAAATAGCACAAGTTTGACAAGAGTCAAACTCAAAACTTCCAAAAGTTGATAACAAAGAGGACGAGTTATAACAAGATCAAATATAAGTCAAGCATGTCATTTATAAAGATTCAATATATTTGTCTAAGAATATGTATTAACAAACCCTAGTTCTAGAGCATTACAAAACAAACCCACAAAAGAAAAGATAATAAAATCAATCACAAACAGAGTACCCCGTTGAATCCATAAATCTCCATCATATGCAGAATCCACAACTACCAAAATTCAACATAACAAAACATCAAATGTCACGAGCTCAAGGTGACCATGAAAATCAACAGCGAAAATGTGATATTCAAAAAAAAATCAAGGGTTGAGGTTGAAGAAGGAAATCGATGAAAACGTAGATCAAGGACTCACCAGATGAAGACGCAACACTGCAGCAGAAGCTAATCAATGGCACGAGCACGCAGCGATTTCGTCACATTCGCAAGTGAGCAGAAATGTACAATGCAGTGATTTCCTCTCACCACACAGAAGCCTGAAGATGTCACCGATTAAAGAAGTCGTGGTGCTCGATTTGGGTTTAGGGTTTAGTAATTTGGGGATTAGGGTTCAGTAATTTCAGGATTTGGATTTTTGAAATTTCAGTGGAAAACTGGAAATGGGAGAAGTCTGATATAGTAAGAGAGAGATCTGGTTTCGTAAGTTTTGAGTGTGAAATGTGAAAATGGATCGGTTTGGTTATATTGTGGTTATCTGAATTGGAATAAAAATCAGTTAACCGAACCATTTTATTAAAACAAACCGGTCTAGGTTTTTATAAAATTAAACTGGTTCAGGTTATTTAAAAGTGGTTTGGTTTGGTTTATGGATAGGTTTGGTTCATTTGGTTTTTCTGCACAGGCCTAATCAATTGTTTCATTTTTTAGCAATATCATTTTTGTATCAATCCATGAACTCATATCAGTAATATGCTTGTTGCTTGTTTCGTGGGCTTTGAGTTTAGCACTACGATTTCTTCAATCTCTACTACCTTCGTTAGCTAGTTTACTATTACTAGTACTAGAAATGGAATTAAACAACTTGCAGCAAAAACAAAAAACTCTATCCAAGTCTTTAGAATAAACTAACCATCGTCTTTCATGCTTTTCTCCATTTGCCAATTTTGAATATCATGCGCAGTAGAAAATGTCTTAAGAATTTCTCCTTTGGAAAATCTATATTTGTAACTCTAATTGGCCCTTTTTTCTACTAATAGGTCTCTCAACTTTGTGTCAATATTAATCTACTGACTAGGATCATATATGTTTCTAGCAATGTAATTTTTGATTTATTTATAAATTATTGGTTTTCATGAGGATCTATATCAGACTTCTCACTAACTTCTTCTTGTATTTCAGTATCATCTTACTTAACTACATTAGTAACTTGTTCATTTAAGGAACACTCTCCCATATTCTTTGATTTAGTTTATTTATTGTTTGTTAAAAAATTATGAAGAGCTCCTGTGAGCACCCAACTTTGTCTAAGTCATGTTAAGTTTTTTAGAAAAAAATTTGGAAAAAGGTGGAGGGAAAATATGTTAATCATGACAATCATCACCCAAGAGAAGGGTGAATTGGGTGACACAAATTTTTTAAATCAATTTTGAGAAATTATATATTTTGATATATTCAATCAACACATGCAGCGAAATAAGTCTAACAAAGATACACTTATTGTAGATTACTCAAATACAACTTGAGTTATAGGATAAATCAAGCAAATAAGCTAGATATCAAGTTCTTAAAATCAAAATATCAAGATGAAAAGATATGCAATAAATAAATATGTTGCACCAAATATTGAAATTAAAGAGTGTAGGGAAAAGAGAATCAAACTGAAAAAATTTATCCTGGTTCAGTCACCAACCACTTGTGACCTACTTCCAGTCCTCAAGCTTAACTTAAGATTTTCTTCACTATCTCTTAGATTTCATGGGTGGTAGGAAAACATTTGTACAAACAAAGAGTACTCTTCACACCTTGGTATCCTCCACCCTGGTGCTAGGGCCTCAAACTCCTTAAGCTTCATAGGTGCTTGAAAAACGTTTACATTTAAAAGCACTCACAACACCTTTGGGATACCTCACCCTTTGTGTTTGAGCCTCACTACAAGGGATACCTCACCATTTTCTTTCTTGTGGATACCTCACCCTCTTACAATGAATTTAAGACGAAGAGAAAGATTAGAAACTCTCATAAGAGTAGATATATAACTTGAGGAACAAATAAATAGAAGGATTTTACAATAAAGAGCTCAAAATATAATTTTGATGATTCAAGGATCAAATCAAGTTTTCTAGAGTTGTAAAAACTTCAAACAACACTTATATATAGAGCTCAAGTGATGAAATAGTCGTTAGTAGTGTTTAGAAATGATTTCTTATGAAAACTAGTCATTTATAGCTGTTGAGATCGTATTCTGATGTGTGATAATCCATAACAACATATGGTAATCAAGTACCAACTTCAAAAAAAAAAGTTTTGGGCTCTTAGTAATCGATTACCAAGCACGGTAATAGATTACCATGGTAATGTTTTGTTAAAAATGCGTTTATAGCATTCTGATACTTAAAAAATGACTGTAAATACTCATAACTTATTCATTTCTCTTCTGTTTTAAGCAAATGACCAATCATTGTAAAGATCTTTGAGTCTGTTTTCATATGAAATAAGTTTTAGAACAAAACCCAAAGTATTTTAAAAGTTATGATCAAAATAGTAACCAAATGTCAGCTTTTTAAAACTCAAACTTGACTATTTTTCATAGTTTTGAACTACCATCATAACTAGTTTTTCAAAACATGTTTGTTGGACATTTTTGCATTTAATAACAATTGGTAAAGATTTAAAAACATATTCGAGCTCTTTCATTATAAAACCTCTATCTTTACATAGGAGAATGCCTAAAAGGAATATATACCAATTCTAGTCCTTAGGCTTCTTGATGTAATCCAAACTTCAAAAATTTCTTCTCTTCAAATCTTACAAATGCTTGGAACATCTTATCATTCTCATTCTTCTTGAGTTGAGCATAATTATGATCTTTTGCTTTTTTGTTGCAATGCTCACTCTTGGTACTTAGATTATCCTACAAAATATTACTAACTTAAAATAAACATAGTTAATCCAAATTCATAATTCAATATCTTTATATGCATGATTCATAAATGTATAACTCTAGTTAGTCTAACATTCATATAATAAGACTTTCATAGACACATCTAAATAAGACATTTATCAATTACTATTAAATATACTCTATATAGGATGTAACAAAGAACACTTTGCATATTTTCATTTAAATAGAGTCAAATCCAACATTAATTTAATACAACTTATATAACACATTATTGGATATATTTTATAAAAATGCTATAAAGAATACACATGATTCTTATATGAAATATAACAAGATGGAGTGCATGATTATGTATGATTCAATATAATCCATTAAGTACATCTATGTAGCATAATCATCATTCTTTTTGTCTTGTATTTGTCATCATCAAAACTTAACATATTAAATAATTGGAGCAAACTTATTTCTACAATCTACCTTTTTTGGATGATAACAAATCACCAAAGAAAAATATGTTGAGTAATATAGAAAAATAGATATTTGTGTAAGCATATCAAACAATAAGTACAAGAACTTATTTTTCTTTCTAATTTTCACTCCCCTTATTTGACATTAGCAAAAAGGCAAAGGAAAGATAATATTTTCTTTCCTCCTATAGATAAAACTCATGTTGCCAAAACGAGTAGGATCATCAAAACTGAAAACTCCTTCAAGTTATTCAAAACATAATTATCTCCCCCTATTTGATTCTACATATGATTCCAGAATAGAGAGATGAAACAAGCATGCTTTCAAGATATAAAAGATTATTCATGCAATGTTTGTCATATTTTAGTACATCAACATTTAACATATAATAGCAATAAAACATTTTAGTTAATCAAACAAGGATGTAAGCAAATAGATATAAACAACTTAAGAGTTAGGCTCCCCCTCATTGAAGCACAAGATGGATAAAGTGTAATATGTATGCCAAGACCATGTAAGCACATTACCATAAAGTAAAGGAAGACAAAAGATACTTATTCTTAATCCATCAATCAAAGACCATTTTAAAACTTCGTCCGCTTTCAAAAAGAATTTTATAAGAACACATTACATTTTCAAAATCATTTTAGAAGGGTAGAGAGGTTTTATATTAAAACTACATATTCCTTGAGAGATATCAATCCCGAGTTAAAAGAACATCTAAAAGTAAACCTGCTCTCTTTCTCATTAAACAAGAGCCTTGAGAAAATAAAATACTTTGAAGAATAAAGCTTATCTTTTGAAGTATTAAGATGGACTCTATAGAACATTTTAAAAAATTTATTTGGAAACTTTTTTAAACATTCTCACAAGATTTAATAAAACTTTTGAAAGTAAAAGAAGAGAATACTACATTTATAGCACATATCCAACGATTTCCAAATTTTCAAGACAATTAGGAGGTTGAAAATACTTTCAAGGTCTTAAGATAAGGTCAAAAGATTCTCAAGGATATGAAACTTGAAAAGTTTCTTTCAAATATGATAAGAGATTTTGCTTTAAAAAACTTTTTGATCAAACAATAAACTCTTTTCAAAACAAGAGCTTGATTCTCATAAGTGTTATACTACTAAGAGACCATAAATCAAGAGAATCATAGATATCAAACATTCAAACTGATAAAATATGTTATAGGGATCAAAGCATGTATAAAACTAACATCATCTACCCTATATGCAATAACAAAATTAGTAAGTTAATATCAAATTAGGCACTTTATCAATACTAACTATACTTCTAATGTAAAGAAAATATCTAATCATTTAAGATCAATTTATCAACAAATATCATACAATTCATAGCATATAGAATATCACAATAGCTTAGGAATAAAGATACTTATTGAGTTAGATAGAGAGTGATGCTCTTTATTTATTGGTCCTTTAATTTTGAGTTTTCTTCATTTGAGTACTTCATTCCATTGCACTTGAAGAAAATCTTCTCATATCCTTCTTCATCCAACTCTTTTCTTTATCCACTTATGCTTGACATTTCAATATTTGATGGCTACATTTAAAACACATAGAGAGACTTGTAAAGTTAACTTCAAAATTTCTCTAAATCATAAGTTATCATCAAATATCATTTAAGCTCATTTACAAGCATAATTTAGGTTGATATATAATGTAAAACATGTGTTACATTATCAACCATGCAACGTTAGCTCTAATAAGAACAAAAGAAGAACATATGCACTTGAATCCAAAAGCATAATTTAAGCATTTTCAAAGCAAGATTTAAGTTTATTAAGAAAAACTTTA
The DNA here is from genome assembly GCA_029884605.1 of Ormosia emarginata. Lineage (NCBI taxonomy): Eukaryota > Viridiplantae > Streptophyta > Magnoliopsida > Fabales > Fabaceae > Ormosia > Ormosia emarginata. The sequence goes on along the minus strand of JAQQTP010000056.1, from coordinate 1,557,590 downwards.
TCATCATCAAAACATAAATAAGCATTTTACGGCAAACAACGATCATGTAAGGCATGTAATATCAAGTAAGGAATTCTAGTACGCATATATGTCAATCAAGCACAAAACGTCCGTTATTGTAATGCAAGAATTGAAAAGCCATGAAATTATAACTTTTAAAACCATTTATAATTCATTTCAAGATATACTTCGATGTATGGATCATTGAAGTTTAAAGACAAGTTTAAGGTGCAAAAAGAATCATTTACTTCTTGTTTTCAAGATATGAACATATCAATCAATCTCATATAAGAAAACATATGACCTTTAACTTTCCAATCTCCAAGTAAGTATATAAGACAATTAAGCATCAAAGAGAAAGGATTAGAACTACTTATGAGCATGTGAATTTCCATATTTGAACAATGAGAATTGGTCATAAGCTCAAGAACAAAGATATTACCATAAAACATGTTATTCTAAGCAAAATATGTGCATATCTAGCATGTTAACATATGTAAAGATACTTTCGAGACATAATACTAGAAAAGCAAAACTTAAGGCATGTTAAGGCATAACATAACTCTCTACTTCTCCAAATATCACATGATATTCAACTTAAAGTATAAATAAGGATAGAAGATTGATATCACCAAAAGTGTACTCTTTGAGTTTTTTGTAGGTGACTCTAACTTCCATTCCTTAAGGTTCCTTAGAATGTTTTGGTTCTCCATGCCATTCTTTTTATGTTTTCATCACTCATAGAGAATTTGGATCAATTTCAAAATTTCCAAATCTCAAGTAACATAGTTGTATTTCACTTCAATGTATGCTTCAGCTAATAGTCACCCTACAACACAATTCAAAGTACTTTCTTTGGTATCCACTAATTTTGTATCCATAGGTGTCAGTCATTGATTATTAATTCATTATGCTCTCATAAAGATAAATTTTTTATAGTATGTAAATTAAGCACAAGTTAAATAATCAATTATCATTAAGTACATAGTCAATAACATGCTTACTTTCATGTTATATATAGACAATTCAAAACATAGCAAACATACCTAGGCATCATAGAACCTTATATACCAAGATATATAACAAATTAATAAGTTATGATACAATAATTAAGAATGAACATAATCATGTGTTAAACATACTATTCAAATTTTACTAAGTACACATGATTCTATCTATCTATCACTTAAATTCTACAAGGAATATACCTCAAATTCATTAACTTTACAAGTGAAAATGCATAAGAGGTAAAAGCATTTGAGACCTTGGCCTTGGTAACCATGGGAATTCTTTTCCTTACACATTACTTCTCTTTTAGAGTCTTAAACTTTATAAGTTCTACATTTTGTACTTGAGAAGCTTTGGTTGAAGTCATCTTCCTTCTTTGACTAAAACTTCTACCATTGGGCATTAGAAACATTTCGCTTGATGATTCCTTGTTTACTTGGCCAATTTGTTCATCCTTTTGAGAAATTTTTGGCATAATTGAAACACTAGGAGGACTTTTTGATACTGACTTCATCTTGGGTCCTTGAATGTTAATACTAGAGCTTTTAAGACTTTTAGGAACCCATACCATGTTATTTCTCATATAAGAATTTCTTATATAATTGCATAAATGAGAAATATGTCCTAAATGACCACAAAAATTGTAAACAATTGAATTCATTGATGGCTTGGTCCATTGAAGATCATCTTTGGAAAATTTAAGTCTTTTATTATTATTACAGTCTAAACTATTTTTGTCATAAGCTTTGCTTGAATTTTCATGCAGAATAACATTAATTTTATTCTCATTAACAAGTATGGAATGTAATTAATTAGAATCATTAGCTTTGATAAATTCGAAAGATAAGTCCCCAACTTGGTTGTCTAAATTAAAGCATTTTTCACAAGAAGTTGAGGTTTCACATTTTAAAAACATTTCCTCATAAAGAAAAACATATTCATTTTTCAAAGTCTCAATTTCATTTTCAATTGAGGGAATGTTTTCTAAACAAGAAAAAGTTTTTCTTTTCTAAATTCAACAAGTCATTGTACAATTCATTATATACACATTGTAACTCATCATAGCAGGGCCTATAATCTAGTTTAGGGTTATTTAACTAAAAGTCCTTTTTAGTCATATATAAAAGTAGTCTCAATTTTTAGCATACTTGGTTCTTTAAGGAAATTACCATCTTCCTCATTGTTATCTATCAAGGATTCAAGAACGTCTTCATTCTCAATTTTGTTTTGCTTTGCCTTTTTTTCAAATTGAGCACTGTCATCACCAAGAGGCATTAAACTCATTTTCTTACTTTGAACATCTTCTTGACGATATTTTTCAATATTGTCTTTCTCTAAAGGCTTTGGCTCTTGCTCTCTATATACATCTTTATGCAAAAAGTCATTGTTAGCAAGATAAATAGCATAAAGAGAATCTCATATATCTTTAGCACTAAAGTAACTCTTACTTTAGCATAAGCTTCATCATTCACACCACTTCTCAAAAATTGCACAGCTCTAATATTCAAAGAAAAGCATTTCTTGTCATAAGCATTCCAAACTTGTTTTGGTTTAGGAGAAAATCCATCAAACACAACATCCTACAAATCAAAATCAATAGATTGCATATAAAACTTCATTCTAGTTTTCCAATAAAAAAGAAATGCACACCATCAAAGAATGGTGGTTTATCAATTTCAAAAACTTCTATTTAAAAAAACTTTCAATGGTTGTTAACAAACAAGGATCTTTATCTCTAAGCAGCTAAGCTTTCAACAGAACACGAAACTCTGATACCACTTATTAGTCATGGCAACCATCACCCAAGAGGGGGGTACATTGAGAGATCACAAATTTTTTAAAGCAATTTTGAGAAATTATATATTTTGATATACTCAATCAACACATGCAGTGGAATAAGTCTATCAAAGATATAACTATTATAGATTACTCAAATATAACTTGAGTTATAGGATAAATTAAGCAAATAAGGTAGATATCAAGTTCTTAAAATCAAAACATCAATATGACAAGATATGTAATAAATAAATATGTTGCACCAAATATTAAAATTAAAGAGTCTAGGAAAGAGCACAACAAGAATTTTAGACATTAGCTACCAAAATTAGCTACGAATATTTTCCGTAGCTAATCCGTAGCTAATTAGCTACGGATTAGCTACAAATTAAATTTTCGTAGCTAATTTACGAATTGATGGGAAAAAAATATATGAAACAAATAGCTAGAGAATAGCTAGCATTTAGCTACGAAATTTAACTACAGAATTTTTTGGTAGCTAATCCGTAGCTAATTAGCTACAGATTAGCTACCAATTATAAGTCCGTAGCTAAATTTTGAATAAAAAAAATTATAAAACAAATAGCTACAAAAATATTTCCTTAACTAATTTGTAACTAATTAACTACAGATTAGCTACAAAGTATTTCCCTAGCTAACTTTTTATTGAATCATATGTGTAACTTCAGCAATCTTTACGCGCCAGACCCTCCCTCCACTTTCCCAAAATTTCTCTAATTCTCTCCTTCTTGCTGCAATTGCTCCCATCATTACAACAAAAAAATGCCCTAATTCATTCACCCTTGACCCTTTGTGCGTGCCTCTGCCTCTATGAAGTTCATTTGTGTGTCCCCATTGGCTATTGTTGTGCGCATCCATTGCTCGGTTATTCATCCCACTAGTGCGTACCAGGTTCGAGATCTATCTATTGCTCTGGTCTCCTATGTTGCTTACTCTTTCGTCTCCTCCGTTGCTCTGGTCTCCTCTCTATATTTATCATCCTATGCCTTTTCTAAAACACTTCCTTCCATTATGCAATTTCTGTTTATTTTGTTTACTTTAATTTGTGGATTCTTACAATGATATGCCTCTTCTAACTTGATTTTGAAATGTCATAGATTCAATTGGTAAGAATTGAACTAAGAGTACCTGAGTATGGTTGGACTACGCAAAAGATTTTTCACCTTATGAACTTCATTGTTAACAGAGGTGACCTCACATCCACACTCAATCTTTCTGCTCCTGCTTTCAAGATCTTTGCTCTTCTTGTATCTCTATTTTATTCACTCTTATTTTTTTGAGGTTGCATTTTTCATATTGCAGTGCGTGCAGTGGTGTTTGGATTACACAACCTAGTTTTTCTTTTGTCGCCCTAAGGTTAGTTTTGCACCTCGATATTTGACTTAAATCATACTAAGGTTATTTATGTTGCTACTTTTATGCTTTACTCCTTCATCTCATGAACCCCCCTCCCCAACTAGAAATGATCCAATATAATCATCTGTTCACTCACAACTAGAAAGAATCCTCTCCCTTTACAGACCCAGGTTCTAGAACTTGGCTCATATCATGGAAAATGTAAGCAAGAAATACAGATTACATAAAATTCTGGAAAAACAAACTGCATGATTATATTTATCACAGATTATCATAAAATCCAATTCATTCTCTTTTTAGTTGAACAACCATCACCCTTTAATGCCCCCACACAAAACAAAGAAACCATGAAAACCTTCAAGTTAACCCTGTAACTTATGGAGAGAACAGTGAGATTAAAAGAGTAAAAAGCATACCTTTTGAATTTGCTCGGTGGTAATGTTTGCAGGTATTTAATTATTTGGTTTATTGGTGTATAGGTATTTATATGATTTTGGTGGTTCTCATTAATGTGTCCTATTATTGTGGACAAAAACTGACTGATCCTTTACTGCTATGATATTCTTCCATTTGCATAATTGGTAGGTTGTTCAAATTGTAGTGTGTCCTGTTATTGTGAAAAAAACTGGCTGATCACTTACTGTGCTGATGAAATAAAGTATATTTGCTAAAGATTTGTGCAAATACATGTTACGTGTTAGTTTTGATGTCACTTACTGTCCTGTTAGCATCTTTGCTTCCCCAAAGATTTCTCTCTTTCTCCGAGTAGCCATGTTCCTGGCTGATTGAGACGCAGATATGTTAGTTTTGATGGCATTTATTTGTTCTTCTAGCTCTTTCTTTCTTTCCTCCAAATAGGCCAACTCATTACACAACTCATTTTCCAAGCACATAACTTCCCTGAAATGTGTCCTGTTAGCTTCAAGACCCTCTTCTATTTCATCAGCTTTCAACAACTTGGCTGTGGTAGACTCGATCTTCTTACTTTCATTAGTGTACTCCAAACTCCATTAAGTGAACTGTCTTGAAACTTCTATTATCAATGATCTTATTTCAACTAATATTCCATCATCTGTAGGTAGATTAGTGAGGTAGTCTAAGGTATGTTTCATGGAATTGTACTCACCAGGGCCCAACAGAACAGAAAAGTCTTTGGTGAGAAAGTCTTGAAGAGTCTTCAACGCTTTCTGAGTCTCTTCACTTGGCATTCTGTTGGCCAATTCAGAAACAACTCTGGTGTCATTGGAAAGTGACAAAATAGTGGTCTCATCCTCTTGCATCCAGAGAAGCATAAAATGCTTCCATTTCTATCTCATCTATAGTTAAATTGTCTTACACTTTTCCATGTGTAGGACTAATCTATATTTTGACATGATTTTTTTTATCATGTCAATTAGTTCACAACCTCAAATGCCAATTAGCACAGATGGATTGGGGAGAATGGCAAATGTATACAGCCCATATATATATATATATATATATATATATATATATATATATATATATATATATATATATATATACCTTGGGGCAGTGAGCTAAAGAAAGAGATATTGGTGATGAATATTTGGTTGGCTAAGGTAGAAGAATTATTGGTGCGAATTAGTGACAACTCATTAGTGCTTGAAAAGGTCTTTGCCTTCTAGATTTCACAGCAAAGCCATTTACCATTCTAAAAGCTGTGGTAAAATAGCAAAGTGACGTGCACACAACGACCTGGGAAACGTTCTATAATTGTAGATTAGTGGTGTACATAATTTTGACTTTTGAGTTGCAGTGATGGGTTAGGACATATAGACGTGTAGAGGGAACATTATGATTGATCTAAACATCTAACTTAAATATACCATATTTAAATAATTCTGTCTGCACAAGATTCAAAGATCAAACATAATACACTTCCATTTATTAAGGAGATTCTATTTCTTGCCTTTTTTGTCTTAAACATTCTTAAGTATTTTTCGTTTCTCTTGTTTATCAAAAACATGGGCAGTATGAATTGGTAGTTGGTTGAAAAACGCATTTCTTGGCTGCTTCTAAGATATAGAATGTAAAAACACAAAATGCAATAATTGGTGGGGATGGTAATGCATATGAATATAAAGAGAATGAACTTTAAAGAAAACAACTAGCTGGGTCTAGTCACCAGCTAGATATACTTCGATACATAAAAGATACTATGTGCCTGAAACAAGAAATTCCATGTATAAAAGTAATATTTATTGTAAATGAGCACCAGAATCATTAGAAACCCGAAGTCACAGACCTGTCCATACAACAGCACCCATAGCAAGTGCACTATAAATGAAATCCCTGGCAACTTTCGATTTGTAATTTTGCATGATGAAACAATATTTTTCTCTTGAGCAGTAGGAAAAAAGACAGGCAGATATATGGTGATAATGCTGGTAGCACTTTCAAGAACAGTTTCAATGAACTTTCACATGCCTCTAAACAGCAGCATTTTAAAGCACCTTTAGCCTTTTGGAGTACCCTTTTCAAAGCATTTTGAAATCACTAACCTTCCATGATTATAATCCAAGGCTTTTCAAAACAATGCAAAAGCCTTTATTTGTTTCTCTGTGATTGCATTTACCCCCCAAACCCTTTTATTGTTTATATTACCCAAAAATTAGTAAGAATAATAGATTTACGTTTAGTTAGCCATCCCAGTTTAGACCTAAAGTTAGAACTTGGATTATACAATTAATGAAGATAAAAGGGTTTTATTAACTGATTCAAACTACTGGTTAACACTTTCAGTTTCAGAATCCTATATTCATTTGATTATTTAGAATTGTTGATGGCTTCTATAATGTCCAGGGAAGCAACTCAACTGTAAATCCCTATTGAATCAAAGCCACCAGATAAAATTGAAAAGGACTACCTAACTACCAAGAAATATTTGTCCTCATTTTGGTGTAACCATAAATCACATTGGAAACTAAAAAAATTTCTTACAATATATTCATGTTCTCTAGGCCACCAAAGGTGCTTGGAATATGTCCACTTAATTTGTTAAAACGACGTCTCTGAAAAAGAAATTATGTCCGAATAAGTATTGCTTGAGAGAGAAAATATGGCTTCAGAAAAGCAACATGAAAATGTTTAGTCCTAATAATGCAATGAATAGAAGAAGCATAGTTGATGCTCTTCAACAAATAGACTATTATAAAATGCAAGGATTATAAATGGTTCTAAATACACATATATAAATAATGCAAGAAACTTCCGAACATAGAACCAACCAAACAGAATTGAAAAGAAATACAACATCACTTACAATGATCTTAAACTAGTCACATTATTCTTTGAGATGTGCAAGGATGGGTTTTATACAATTTTATCAAATAGTTCGAAACTCACGTTCATTATTCTTAAATGATTACTGCCCTCCTCATAATTTCAACTATAATGTGTAGCATATTGACTATAGTAAATTGAATTTCATATGTTCCTTTCCCCCCCTTATTTTTAACATATATTTCAGAGTAATTAACTCGGCTTGTTGAATTCGTTTCGTGGACTGTTTAATCTTTTCCCTTTCGTCTAGGTTACAAAATACAAATATTGACACGTGAACTTTTTTCATATGCATTTTGAAGAATCTGAGTCATTTGAGTCTTGCGACTATTGTTGGTGCAACAGCAACATCAATCACAACCAGGTAGGTAACTCCTTAAGCATTATTGGAAGCCTTTAAAGGCCAAATTTTAAATAGGGCCCATTCTTTCGTTAATTGCATTTCATATATCCATCATCAATTAATATTCATCACGTTCATTCCCTTAAAACGTAATTAAACCTGTTGATTTTGAAAAACTCTAATGAGAAAGTCTATTATATATCTTTTTAATTGCACAAATAATTATTAATTAAGGAGGTTGATCATAGAGTCTCTCTTTATTAGCAATTATTATTCATTAATTTACATAGTAACATTCTCAAATTTAGGGAAAAAGTAAGCTAAATTTTAAATGATTATGTTAATTAACATGTGCATGTTAAAGATTGAAAAAAAAATATTTATTATTTATCACTAATTATTTAAATGAAAAAATTAAATGATTTTTAAATTTTTAAAATAATAAATACTTATATTTTCATTTAATATTTTTTTAATTTTTTAATATATGTCTTAAAGAGACACATTAACAAAATTCATACAACAAGAGCTTGTTAAAACTTTAAAGCATTACAGTTGGTACTTGGTAGGCAATAAATTTGGCTACAACAATATAATAAGTTTCATCAAATGCTAGCAGACATGCGTGGAGACACATTCCATTATTGTTATTGATTATTTTAAGCATAGCTATTATATTATCACTATGATCAAAACTCTTGCATTTCGTTGTGTTTGGTGTAGAAGCGTAGAAAACAGGACAAGGGGGAGACAAAGAGAGGCATGCCATGCAGCTGGCAATGTGTCGGTGTTGAAAGTACAAGCTCAAGTCAAGGTGAAAGTTGTCATCCAGATGTAAGAACCTTGTGTAGGTTTTAATTATCCAGCCAATAATTTTTTTAGTCACGTCATGTGTTTAATAAATCAGACTATTTGAGATTCAGAATGGTGATTCAAGTTATAAATAATTTTGAATTCCGCAGTTGGAGACTTGTATAATATTATGGGTTTCAACAGTAAAAACAATATTTACAGGAAGAATAACTTTAATATTTTAAATAAAAATTAGTTTCATATTCAAAGAATTAAAAAGACCTACCATTTTGTTCTCGCCCGGAAGGAAATTGAGATTAATTGAGCTTTTAAAAAACACCATAATCATTCATAACATGAGTTTATAATTACCCTAATTTCTTTATGAAAAACTATACAAAAATTTAACATTAACTTTAACATCTTGATTCAGTTCCCCACTGCATCAAGTGTACTGATATTACTCTTTACCATTAACTTTAACATCTTGATTCAGTTCCCCACTGCATCCACTGAATGGAAACACAATCACAAACCAATAACCTTGTTTATTTAAATTTAAGTTTATTGATGTCTCATGAAAACATACCAGGGATGCTTGGTGTTTAGTTTGGTGTTTAGTAAGAATTTGTTATGTATTTTGTTTACCAACGAAGACTGTCAATCTACAGATTTTGATCAACTTCAATCTGAAATTATTTCAAATTTTTATCTTGAAACAGGTTGGGATAGGGAAGAGACAAAGCAATACAGTACTTGAAGGAGAACACACATCTTTTAGAATAAATTGAAAAGGTTGGGTGATCTGAACCTGCCATATGTTATTGGCTGTTTGTAAAATTAGATCTGATGCTTTGACTGCAAAATTGAATGTTCTCTGTTGCTGAATAAATTTTTCTATATTGGAAAAAACATATAAGAATAAACCAATATTTATGAAATAGTTTCATAGTAAGTCTTGCACTTCATGCATGCTTTGGGCAATTTCTTTTTCCAAAATGATTCGTACAAGTACATGCCCATATACTTGTTTGGTTGTCTTTCCATATATAAGAATGGGAGTTTGAGATTACTAGGAAATACACATCTTACATGTCGTTACCTAATCTATAAGGGAAAACTCCATTTGATGAGCTCATTTTTTTAAAACTTGTGATGAGAGAAAAATAACTTAGCAGAATTAGAAAATGTTGTTATATATGTACCATTATATATATATTCATGTTTATAACCATCGTGACTCGTGACTAATTTTTGGCCTAGACTAATTTAGATTATTTCTGATTCTCTGAATTCCCTTTGTAGTTCTCAAACATATCTTATATAATCCACCTACCATCTGCTATAAGAAGAGCACACAAATTTAGTATAAGCTCCCATATTACAATCCATAACTAATTTAGTTCTGAACTCAAGGCACGTAAAACACCAAACTCCATTATAGCTTTTCCTTTGGCATTGATGACTCGTGTTTTTGTAAGAGGCATAGTACACTTGAAAATAATCTAATGCAAATTTTAAATTATGATTTGGTGAAAAGATAGATTAGAGAAGTAATAAGATGTTTGTGCTTTGAGAAAGAATATCTAATATATAATATGATCATATATAGAACTTAGTTTAGGCACTATGGCTAGTTCACGTTAGATTGGATTTATCCCGTAGAGGATGAGCTATTGTCATTGCAATTAGCAACTGCCAATGACTAATCTATCTAATCATTTGAGTAAAATTATGAGACATGTATGCAATGCAGTTAAGTATTGAACCTTATTCATATTACAAGGGTGAAAATTTGTATATAATGCACCTTGTAACAAAAAAAAAAGAAAAGTAAATAATGCAACAACAAAGAAAAAAACTAAATGTAGCTGGTCATCTATATATAATATTTCTAAACTTGTAAAAGACGAGGATAAGGAAAAAATCTGGATCAAAATTAATTAGTCTAGTAGAAACGACAACTAATTAAAAAAGACATACACGGAGAATAGAAGAACAAGGAATAACAACATGGTTATATGCTGAAGCTGTAAGTTAATTATTATTTAATGACTTGAACAAAGTGTTTGGTGCCTTTTTATTATATTAGTAGTTTTTTTTTAATTGTGTGTATACTTAGTTATATGGTACTATAACATTGTTAGTATTATGTGTTAGTTAAATCTTATTGGTGAGCGAAACCTTAGTTTCCCGTTTGAGATTCAATATTAGTGAGCACATGTACTATTTAAAGGTACTGCTCGTTGTATTGAATCTTGAATTGTCCAAGTTGGACAGTTTGGGAAGAAACTTTTCTTTCACTTGATTATAGTTACTCCTTAAATCTCATATCATATACTTGATGAAATTTTGTTGTGCAACATTTCCTTTTGTTCTCTGGGTGCACACTTGATCGTGGTAAATGTCACCACTTTCTAGCTGTGCACTTGGAGACCAATGGGAAATGCTATCGAAATTTTGTCAACTATACGATGCGTGATTTTTGTGAGTACTATCAACCAAGTGTTGAAAAAGTGTCTTCTCGAATGGGATAGGGCCATACCATGTTAAGAGAGATGAAGATTTTGGAAATAATAGTACTAATGTGTTAAATCAACTTCAGCAATCATGAAACCTGATCGAAGTTGGATGTTACGAAGAAAGGATCACACTGGCCTTGTAAGTGAAGAATTCAAGAATGGCGTTGATGATTTCATTAAGGTGGCCAAAGGACACCCGATGGTTTATGATGCATTAAGTCGCATTCTGTGTCTGTGTGCAAAATGTAAGAACCATGTTTGGATGGAGTCATTTTCAGTAGAGAACCATTTGTACAAGTACGGATTTGTGGAGGGTTATGTAAATTGGACCATTCATGGTGAGGATAGAGGGGGGATAGTGGTTCAACATCCGTTGTCCATGATGATGAAGTGGAGACTAGGAATCCATATGTGGATATGGTTATGGATGTTGCGGGTGATATATTAAATCCAGAAGTTCAAGATTTGGAAGAGGATCCGAATCCGTCGGCTTCAAAGTTTTATGATTTATTGAGGGACGCTGATGAACCTTTATGGGATGGTTGCCATAAGCACACAAAATTGTCAGCCGTAACTCAACTCTTGAATTTGAAGTCAGAGTTCAACATGAGTGAGAGTTGTTACAATCGAATGATTGTCATAATTAAGAGCATGCTTCCAGAATCAGAAAGGTTGCCCGAAAATTATTATAGATCAAAGAGAACGGTTAATGATTTGGGATTAGGATATGAGAAGATAGATGCATGTCTTAATCATTGCATGTTGTATTATGGACAATACATGGACAAGAGTGTTTACTCAGCGTGCTTAGTATGCGGACACCCTCGATTCAAACCAAAGGTAGGACGTTCTAAAAATCAGAAGGATGTGCCGTTCTCAGTGTTGCGATATTTCCCCATTATTCCAAGACTCCAACGTCTGTTTATGTCCAAAAAGACTGCACAATATATGCGCTGGCATGCAGATGGAGTGCGTCAAGATAAATCAGTGATCATGCATCCAGCTGACGCTGAGGCTTGGAAAAACTTTGACGCCATCCATTCGACATTTGCGCTAGAAACTCGAAATGTCAGGCTTGGCCTTTGCACAGACGGTTTTAATCCATTCAATAGTTCAGCTACTCCATACTCATGTTGGCCTGTTTTTGTCACACCTTATAATTTTCCTCCAAGTATGTGTTTGAGAAGGGAATACATATTCCTTACTCTTGTGATTCCTGGGCCGAAGTCACCGGGTAAAAGTTTAGACGTCTATCTTAGACCCTTAATTGATGACTTAAAGACTTTGTGGGACAATGGGGTGAACACTTTTGATGCATGGAATAAGCAAAATTTTAATATGAAAGCAGCTTTGTTATGGACAATAAGTGACTTTCCCGCTTATGGAATGCTAAGTGGATGGAGCACTCATGGAAAACTTGCTTGTCCTTACTGTATGGAGAATAGTAAGTCATTTGTATTGAAGCATGGTAGGAAGTGTTATTGGTTTGATTGTCATCGTCAATATCTGCCTCCTGAACATCCCTTTCGTCGTGATCGATACTCTTTTAAGAAGAATTCAACAGTGCAAAGTTTTTTGCCGCGACAACGAATGAGTGGGATAAATGTCTTGAATAGAGTGACTCAACTTGAGGAAGTCATTTTTGGCTTGAATTCACGTAACCAAAAACAACGTGGCTTTGGTCAGTTTCACAACTGGGTGAAGAAGAGCATATTTTGGGAATTGCCTTATTAGTCCACTAATTTGATACGACATAATTTGGATGTTATGCATGTTGAGAAGAATGTGTTTGAGAATATCTTCAACATTGTTATGGACATAAAGGGCAAGACAAAAGATGGTGCAAATGCAAGAGAAGATTTAAAGATGATATGCAAACGCCCTACCTTAGAATTGATTGTTCAGAATGGCAAGTATAAAAAACCAAAGGCAACTTATGTGTTAAATGCCAATCAAAGGAGGACAGTGTGTGAATGGATAAAACAATTGAAATTTCCTGATGGGTATGCTTCAAACATTGCACGCTGCATCAATTTAGATGATGGAAAGATCTAAGGAATGAAAAGTCAAGATTGTCATGTTTTTATGCAAAGGTTAATTCCTCTAGCGTTTCGTCATATGTTACCAAAACCTATATGGGGAGCATTAACAGAGCTTAGCTTGTTCTTTAAAACAATTTGTGCAACTGAAATACGAACTTCTATTATGGAAAATGCGGAGCTTTCCATTATTGAAACAATTTGTAAGTTAGAGAAGATTTTTCCGCCAGCATTCTTTGACGTGATGGAACATTTAGTTGTGCATCTCCCCTATGAAGCTAAGGTTGGAGGACCCGTGCAATACAGATGGATGTATCCATTTGAGAGGTGTATGCTGTACTTGAAAAGGAAGGTTCGAAATAAAGCGAGAGTTGAAGGGTCTATCTGTGAAGCATATAATTTAGAAGAAATTTCCAATTTTGCTTCAATGTATTTTAATCCACAAATACAGACAAGGCGCAGTCAAGTTCCTCGAAACGATGATGGTGGGGAAGATATGACTAATGAATGCTTGTCTATTTTTAAACACCCATGTCGCCCTATCGGGAGAGGTCGTAATAGGTTCTTGACGGATGTTGAGCTTCAAATTGCTTTGAGACTTATGTGCTTGTAAATTGCGTAAAGTAGAACCCTATCTCCAGTAAGTCTACTCACTAACCTATCTATTTAATAAATTCTAATTACATTATGTTCAATATTAATTATTATATTGATTAGACAATTCGAGGACTCGCTAAGGGAGACAAATTCTAGTATCTCCGAAGATCAAATATTGGAACTCAGGGATAAGGACTTTAGTGGATGGCTAAAACATCTAGTGAGCCCTTTCATCCATAATCATATATATCATATAAAAAATAATTTTTGTTATACTAAATGTTACAACTATCTATTCTCTTTGTAATGATTCGCAGTTAATATGGGTCAAATTGAGGATCGAATGATTCGACAGATGAGTTATGGTCCATCTAAGTCATTACTTCTTACAATGGCTTAATAGTTAATGGGTATAGGTTCCATACTAAGGAGTACGGACAAAATAAAGCTACCATGAACAGTGGGGTTTGCGTTAGAGGAAATATATATGGCGAGAATGACTTAGACTATTATGACATCGTTGAAGAGATATTGGAATTGTCATATCTAGGTCGAACAAAGTATTTCTTTTACTGTGCCGTGGTTTGACCCGATTAATGGAGTCAATGTTGATGAGAAATATGGATTGATTGATGTCAAGCACAAATCAAGGCTTCACTCAAATGAGCCATTTGTATTAGTGAACAAGCACAACAAGTATACTATACAAGATACCCACAATGCGGGGGTCGAGCTAGTGGGGAATGGTGGGCACTTGTAAGGTTAGAGCAAGACTCTTTTACGGCGAGACATTCAATGATGAATGTGATGGATCGAGTGACATAGCTGCTATCGATTACTACCAAGATGATGGATCCTTGACAACACCTAATATCATCACAGATGATGGAGTGCTATCCTTGTTTGATGCATATGCCCTACTAGAAGAAGTGGACATAAATGAAATACATAATCCAAATGATGTTCCATTTGTTGACCAATTCATTGATGACAACGAAGAAGATGAAAATACGGAGTTCATAGAAGAAGATGAGGAGCTATATGATTCAAACTCAAGTAGTAGCAGTTGAACTTTGTTTATGGTATTTACACTGAAATGTCATTTTTATATTTTATGAGATTGTTTGACAATATTGATGTATATAGTTTGTTAACATGTTATGTTTCATTATTGCATATATTTATCATGGCAATCCGAGGTAGGGGCAATGGACGTGGTCGAGGGAACGGCCGCACCAATCCACCTAATTGTTCTCAACTGCGCACTAGTTCACCACCACTGCAGCTTTCTCCGCACTCCCCAGGTATACTTATATAATAATCTTTTTTTTTTGTTAACTCTTGATCTATATGTATTTATGAATTCAGATTGCCTATAATAATGTTATGTGTTATTTCAGCTACTGGCCCTTTGCCCATTGGTGACCCATCAACCTCTTGTTCCACCTTCCACTAGTGTCCATGTCCCTGTCCCACCCACCACTGTCGATGTCTCTGTCCCACCCCCCACTGTGCCTCTAATTAGCGACCCAATTTCTATGCCTTCAAGTGAAGCATCCCAAACAGATATTGATAGAAGGCTAGTTATATCTGTGGAAGACGTCTCTCAACCGTGAGTAATAGTGTGAATGTCATGTTTTATTATATTTATTTTACTTTTAGATTATTAACATATCATGGACTTGTAGGAGGAGGTTTGTCCCGTAGTCTGTGACTCGTGAAATTATGGCCACTGTGATCACACGGATGCCCATTCCAATGAAAAATGGAAAAATTATCCTGTTAACTTGAAGGATGAACTATTTCAGGATTTTATGGTAAGTAATTATGTTTCTAGCCACATTGTATTATACAATTATCTATATAGAGAAATACTAACATGAATTTGTTTTAGAATAAATATCGATTTGCATCGATTATGATCATTGTATGGCAAGAACTATTTGGGACGTAACATGCATGGACCGTTATTCGATGATTTGAAAAATTATA
This sequence comes from Ormosia emarginata, assembly GCA_029884605.1. Classification (NCBI taxonomy): domain Eukaryota; kingdom Viridiplantae; phylum Streptophyta; class Magnoliopsida; order Fabales; family Fabaceae; genus Ormosia; species Ormosia emarginata. The sequence goes on along the minus strand of JAQQTP010000056.1, from coordinate 1,541,841 downwards.
GGAAAACAATCATGAAAAAGTTGGGGACATCAAACATGGTGACCTTAAGGGCCATGGACCCCGCTTTGAAGTCGAAGTGTGGGATGGCCTAGTTGACATTTGGTTAACGCCAGAGTGGCAAAAGAAGTAAGTCTGTTGGTCGGTCGAAGCAACAGGCGGCCGTGCTCGATGCTATCCTCGCACACCGCAGGCTCAATAAGCTTCGGTCAACATAAGAAAAAGATGGTAATATAAAAAATTTCTTATGTATTTGTTGCAATATCTTAATAATTCTATTTTATACTATTGTATAATTATAATACAAGTGAGTTAAGGTTCTAGCAACTTGTATGTTGTGTGACACTTTGGTCTGTATGAATCTAAATTGCATGAGGTTGGTCTCATTTTAAAAATAAGATACATGGTTTTTTGTGATTTTAGAATTTTATATTCTAATAGATGTTGATTACAGGAGGCAGAGTTGAATCGTCCAGTCCCTTTCATAGACTTGTATGAGAGTGTGCATAAGAGGAAAAATGGAGAATATGTCACTCAGGCGCTCAAAGGATTTCATTGTAAGTGTCTTTAAAATTAAAACTAATCATATTTAAGTTGATTGTTTTGATAAAGTTTTTTACATTTTTCATTTCAGGACTCTTATGACACCACGATATTAGATAAGTATGGAGAAGACTCTTCACTGCATCCTATGGTAGATCAGGAGGGCGTGGATGCAAGTGACGGGTCCCAACAAGAAGGGCGAGTCTATGGCATGAGTCACGCGCTTTAGGTATTAACATTCATGGCTCTAGTTCTGCTTCTTCCTCACATGTTGGTGGTTCCCGCCGCAATGTTCCAACACAAGCCATAAAGGAAGTTGTTAATGAAGCGATTGCTTCCTTTGTCCAAACGCAGCTGGGACCCATCCTCCGTGACATTGTTGGTTCTCAAGCAAGAAGTGGTGTGCCACAAACACCATCGCAAGACAATGCAGTTGGAGAGGATGATGAAGCTAATGATGATGAGACTAATTTGGATTAATTTTGTACTTATTGATGAGTTATCTTTTGTACAAAGAACATGTTTTGAACTAATGTAATTATGATATTTTGTTACTTTGCACAAACTATTTGTTGGGTTTTTTTATTTGAATTTGAATTTTGTTGGATTGAATTTTGATTGGATTGAATTCTGGTTGGATTGAATTTTGGTTGGATTGAATTCTGGCTGGATTGAATTCTGTTTACAGGTATAGGGATTAGCTACTGATTTGCTACAGATTAGCTACGGAATTGCTACGGATTTACTAATATAATAGCTACGGAATAGCTACGGAATTGCTAGGGATAATTGCTACGGATTAGCTACGGAATTGCTAGGGATAATTGCTACGGATTTGCTAGCGAATTGCTACGGATTTACCAACATAATAGCTAGGAAATAGCTACAGAATTGCTAGGGATAATTGCTACGGATTAGCTACGGAATTGCTAGGGATAAATTGCTACGGATTTGCTAGCGAATTGCTACGGATTTACCAACATAATAGCTACGAAATAGCTACGGAATTGCTAGGGATAATTGCTACGGATTAACTACGGAATTGCTAGGGATAACTGCTATGGATTACCTAGGGAATTGCTACGGATTTACCAACATAATAGCTAGGAAATAGCTACGGAATTGCTAGGGATAATTGCTACGGATTAGCTACGGAATTGCTATGGATTTGGCAACGTAATAGCTATGAAATAGCTACGGAATTGCTACGGATAATTGCTACGGATTAGCTACGGAATTGCTTCGGATTTAGCAATATTATAGCTACAAAATTACTACGGATTCTTAAAATTAGCTACGAAATTGCTACGGAAATTTTCGTAGCTAATTACCTACGGAAATATAAATAGTCTTTAAACAAAAATTAGCTATAAATTTGCTTCGGATTAGCTACGGAAATTTTTTTATTACCTACGGATTAGCTACGGAATTTTTTTGTAGCTAATTAGCTACCAAAATTTTACTACGGACTAGTCCGTAGCTAAGTCGTAGTTAATCCGTAGCGAATTAATTTAGCTACGGATTAGCTACGGATTTTTCCGTAGCTAATGTCTAAAATTCTTGTTGTGGAGGGAATCAAACTCAATAATTTATCCTGATTCAGTCACCAACCACTTGTTGCTTACATCTAGTCCCTAAACTTAACTTGAGATTTTCTCCACTATCTCCTAGACTTCACAGGTGCTAGGAAAACCTTTGTACAAATAAAAGAACTCCTCACACCTTGGGATCCTCCACCCTTGTGCTAAGGCCTCCAACTCTTCAAGCTTCACAGGTGCCTAAAAAACCTTTACATTCAAGAGCACTCACAACATATTTGGGAACTACACCCTTTGTATTTGAGTTTCACTACAAGGGATACCTCACTCTCTTGCAATGAATTTAAGATGAAGAGAAAGATTAGAAACTCTCACAATAATAGATATACAACTTGAAGAATAAATAAATAGAAAGATTTTGCAATAAAGAACTAAAAATATGATTTTGATGATTCAATGATCAAATCAAGTGTTCTAGAGTTGTGAAAGCTTTAAACATCACGTATATATATAGCCCAAGTGATAAAATAATCGTTGGTAGTATTTATAAATAATTTCTTAAGAAAACTAGTCGTTTATAGCTGTTGGGATCGCATTCTGATGCATGGTAATTGATTACAACATATGGTAATCGATTACCAACTTCAAAAAAAGGTTTTTGGTCTCTTTGTAATTGATTGCCATGCATGGTATACCATGCTTCTGTTTTGTTAAAAACCCGTTTACAACATTCTAATGCTTGAAAAATGACTTTAAACACTCATAACTTCTTCATTTCTCATCCATTTTAAGCAGATGACCACGCATTGGAAAGATCACTGAATCTATTTTCATATGAAATAAGTTTCAGAACAAAAATTAAAGTACTTTGAAAGTTATGACTAAAATAGTAACCAAAGGTCAGCTTTTCAAAACTCAAACTTGACTATTTTTTAAAGTTTTGAACTACCACCATAACTAGCTTTTCAAAATATATTTGTTGGGCATTTTGGCATTTAATAACCATTTGTAAAAATTTAAAAACATATTTGAGTTCTTTTTTTTGTAAAACTTCTATCTTTACATAGGAGAAAACTTAAAAGGAATATATACCAATTTTAGTATTTAGGCTTCTAGATGTAATTTAAACTTCAAAAAATTTATTCTCTTCAAAGCTTACAAATTCTTAGAACATCTTAGCATTCTCATTTTTCTTGAGTTGAGTATAATTGTGATCTTTTAATTTCTTATTGTAATGCTCACTCTGAGTATACTTGGACTATCCTACAAAGTATTGTTCACTTAAAACAAACATAGTTAGTCCAAATTTAGAATTCAATATCTTCATGTGCATGATTCATAAATGTATAACTCTAGTTTGTCTAACATGCATATAATAAGACTTTCATAGACATATCTAAATAAGACATTTATTAATTACTAAGAAATATACTCTATATAAGATGCAACAAAGAACACTTTGTACATTTTCATTTAAATAAAGTCAAATTCAATATTAATTTAATACAATTTATATAACACATTATTGGATATATTTTATAAAAGATGCTATAAAGAATATGAATGATTCTTATATGAAATATAATAAGATGGAGTACATGATCATGCATGATCCAATATAACCTATTAAGCACATTTATGTAGTATAATCATCATTCTTTTTATCTTGTATTTGTCATCATCAAAACTTAACATATTAAACAATTGAGACAAACTTATTTCTACAAAATAAAGTAGCTCAATTCTCAATTTCCATGACCAAACTTCCAAGTCTAATTCTTGACATAATAAAAGTCTCAATGACCCATGAATATTAAAATTAAAAAAAAAATAGGGACATACTTTTAATGAGAAATCATGATTTGATATTCTTGAAAAATAAGGGATATGATTATAATAAGAAATTATGATTTGATTTTCTGTAAAATAATAAAGGATATGCTTTTAATGGGAAATTATGATTTGATATTCTTAAAAAAAAAATTGAATGATATTCTTTTAATGAGAAATCATGATTTGATTTTCTTAAAAAATAATTGAAGGATGTGCTTTTAGTGAGGAATCATGATTTGATACTCTTAAAAAATAAATTCAAGATTTAAAAGGAAAGACTCAAAATAAGAGATAGTGTTGGTTCAATAAAAAAGGTAAAGGGGGAATGTGTTTTAAATGAGAGATCATGATTCGATTTTCCTAAAATAAATAAATCAAGGAAAAATTTAGGAGGCTAATTTTGTTGAAATTTTTTGTGATCAATTATCATTTAATGAATTGATATTTACATACGAATCAAGGTTTAATAATCTAATATAAATAGAACCTTCACCCATTCACAAGAAGATGATTACTCACAATTACATACAAGAGGAGAGCTTGTCATGTGAAGAGTTGAGTTAGAGGTAGAGATTAGGAGAAAGTAAGAGGTATGTGCAGGTTAACTAAATAGAAGTCCCTGATTTCTTTTATTACCAACTGGCATGTTAACTTATCAAACATTATTTAAGCTTGTGTTGGATTAAATCCTGGTGAAGTTGATTTTATACGGTATTCCAGTAATATGTTAATTATGATGTTGAATGCATTTTGATATTTGCTTGGCCTCAATTAAATTATTTTTTTTAACCAAAAGTTTTTTTTAATTAACTCACACACGTACAAGCACTCTTCACCACACTATATCACATTCATTCTTTTTATTCCCATATGACTTTGGATTCTTGGGAATTAAATTGAGTTTGAATTAATAGGATAAAGTCTATTCTTATTTTTCTATCAATTTGGGTTAGAAGACATGTTTATATATTATTAGTGTGTATTTTAATTGACTATCAAATGTTGCACTAAAAATTAAAAGAGTTATGACAATTTGTTTTGAAAATTTTGAATTTTTTAAAAAAGTGTTATTTGAATTATAACCGTTTATGAGTGATGTCCTAAGCGTGATGCTAAACTTCACCTTTCAAGAATTAATTAAATTAATTAAGTCATGACAACTTGTTAATTCAAATTTTAAAAATTAAATATTTTTTGAATAAAAAATATATATTTTTTTAAAATAATTAAAAACAAACTAACCAACAAATATTTTTTTAAAAGAATGACATGACTTTGAATTCCTCATTACACTCAAGGATACGTAGAAGCAGAGTTTTTATTCTGTCAAGCCAAAATTAAATTTTCATAATTTATCTTTTAATTTCTTTTCTATCTTTTAAAAAGAGGTAAAATACATATTTCTAAAGGTTATTAATATTTTTCCACGATTAACTAAGGTAAATATTTTAACACGGATGTATTAGGAGTATTGTGGGGTTAAATTTACATCATTCCTTATGCATAATCGATTCTCAAATGCAATATGTTTTAAAAGACCATTTTTCCTAAAATAAAAAGGCTTTCCAATTTTTTGTGACTTAAATAAAATTGGTGGCGACTCCATTTCATTTCTTAACAATTTATTTGTCGCCGCTCTCGCTGCAATCTCGATCGCAATAGCTCCTTTTTTAGATTGTTTTAAAGCTTCAATTCTTCCCCCTTATTTTTTGAGTTTTGAATAACCTTATTCATATTTTCTAGTTAATATATTTAAATCCTTTTTGAGATTGTATTAAAGCTTCAATTCTTGCCTTTTTTTTTTTTAGTTTTGAATAACCTGATTCATATTTTCTAGTTAATATATTGAAATTCTAATGAATATATATATATATATATATATATATATATATATATATATATATATATATATATATATATATATATATATATATATATATAAAAAAGGCATATCTAATGAGAAGAATAAATCTTGATCATATAACTATACATGAATAGTCAATATTATAAGTTACTTAAAGGTCACGTGACCACTTAAAAAAGTCACATGCATTTATGTTCTAATCTTGACTATTCATGTAAGATCTAATAAGTAACTTTTAATCTTCACCATTTATGTATAGTTATATGGTCAAGATTTACTCATCTAACTCTCTCACAATAAAATCTCCTCTCACTAGATTTGTCTCCTTTATATATATATATATATATATATATATATATATATATATATATATATATATATATATATATATATATATATATATAAGTGATCCACTTACACCCAACAGTAAGTAAAAAGATTTACACTCAATCTTCACCCTTCATTTTATTGTTATTTTGTGGCTACGATAGAAGATAAATGGTAGCCTACACGATCACAATAAAATAAAGCCAAGAAGATTGAAATGTAGAATCTTTTTACTTACACTAAGTATAAGTGAATCTCTCTCTCTCTCTCTCTCTCTCTCTATATATATATATATATATATATATATATATATATATATATATGGGAGGATCAACTTAAATCAGGTGTAAGTCAAAAAAACTACTTACATTAACAGAACTGATTCCCCTCTCTCTCTCTTTATATATATATATATATATATATATATATATATATATATATATATATATATATATAATAATAATAATAATGAGTGTATCGATGAGAGAAGAAATCTCGACCATTGGATCTTTTATGAATGATTAAGATTAACATAAATATATGTAAACTTTTTAAGTATCACATAACCTTTAAATAATTTTTAATTTTAACTATTCATATATAATTATATCATTATAATTTACTCAACTTGCCCTCCCACGATAAAGCTTTTATCATGCCCATATATATATATATATATACCTATGAAGTATAAATTAATTTTTTTAACACAATGAAAGATGAAACAGTTCGTTTTCTCTGAACAGCCTTCTCCGGCAACTTCACTCCAAGACAAGCCACGTAATAATGGTGGAGGAACTAGAGGAGGTGTACAAGGCCAATGTAGCAATCAAGGTGGTTCTCTGGGAATTGGTATGGAGTTGTCTTTCAAGGATAAGGTGTTGGGACGCCCTCCTCCCAAGCCTAGGGAGAAGAGGGACCTGATAGCTGATAAGCATTTTCATGTCGAGTTGGAGAATGGTAACAAGCTTTCACCGAAAGCCTATATGGAGGAATGAATTTTTTCTGAATTATGCGAGCCCTGGACTAATGCTTTGGTGATGTAAGAATATCGGTTTTAAAGTTATGAGTGATCATCTCAAAGCCGTTTGGCAACTCGCTGGTGGTTTTGATCTAAGAAATGTTGGGTCTGGCTATTTTATGGTCAAATTTGACATTACTAAGGATCGCTGGAAAGTGATTAGTGGAGGTCCATGGATGCTTTTTGACCACTACCTCACTGTTAGAATGTGATCACCAGATTTTGTTGCAAAAACTGCGAAGATAGAAAAGACTCTAGTTTGGATTCATTTCCCAAGCCTAAATATGGTTTACTATGATGAGTGTTTTATTAGCTCTAGCTTCGGTTGTTGGCACTCCAATTAAAGTGGATACTAATACTCTGCAGCTGGCTCGAGGTCGTTTCGCTAGAGTGTGCGAGGAAATAGATCTCTCACAACCAGTGGTGGGCAAAGTGTGCCTGAGAGGGCATTGATACCATATTGAGTATGAGGCGTTACACCTGCTGTGCTCACGGTGTGGCTATTATGGTCACGTTGGTAGAGAATGTCCTTCTAACACTAAAGTTCCTACTACCAGTGGCGATGGCAGTGCTAGTTCAGGTGTTGGAAGTCAGGAGGGCGTGTATGATGAAGTGAGTCAAGGGCAGAATGGGAATAACTTGAATTTCCAAAGTCAAACCGTCAATGCCATTCAATGCATCAATAATGAGAATGATTCAAATTCTATGCATGGGGATTGGCTTATTGCTCAATGTAAAAGCTGCAACTTAAGCCAACGAACCAGCAAAAAGTAAGGGAAATGTTGGGAGAGGGAATTTAAATAGATTTTCGGTTTTGAAAGAGGATCATCAAGGAGTTAATAGCAATCATGATTCATCGAAACTCAGGCAAGCTGCCAGCTCGCACTCTAACGGTGAGGGATTAGTCCAACAATCCAAAATATGGACATGTAAAAAGCGGGCCAGAGGGGAAGATAAGGCCCTTTCAGGTAAGGCTACAAACCCATCGCCTAATCTACCTCATAAGGTTGTGGGTCAAGTGCCAGTACAAATATTAGTGTCTAATGCAAAGAAACATGGTGGGCCAATTCCTAATGGTAAATGTAAAGAGGTTGTTACAGCTCCTTTGGTGGGTACGGTGGAGCACAATTTGGGTGTCATGAATAAAAAATGCTCCCCAAGCCAGTAACGCAGGATTCAAGTCTGCGAACTGCGATAGCTCTACATCAAGTGAGCTATTGTAGATTTCAATTTGTGGATGAAACCGAACCTCTTGATCCTGGTGAAAACTTAACAGGCCAAAAGCAAAATGTTTGTGGAGGTTGTAGGAAATCAGAATGTGGGCAGCGACCATGTTGTGGGAGATTCCATACAAATTAATGTTGGTTCAGAGGATGCAGGTATGCAACTTGACGTGGCCCATGTTGCTTGATCCTCCCTTTTCCCTTTTGTTTGTTATGATGATTGAATTTAATGATTTGAGTATCATATCCTAGAACATCCGGGGTGTATCAAATGTGAAGGGTAAGAGGTATGTGAGAGAGCTTATTAAGAAGCAGAAGCCCTCTATTTTTATTATTCTTGAAACCCATATTCAATTTAATTCTGTTCGTGATTTCTGGAGACAAATGGGATTCTCTGTGGTTGTTGTTGTGAACGCCCAAGGACACTATGGGGGCATTTGGGTCTTGAGCTCTTGTAGTGCTGTGTCCTTTTCAGTTATTGATCTTTTTAATCAGAGTGTGACTTTTAAGCTGAATAGAGGTACAAAGTCGTGGGTCTGTTCTGCTATTTATGCTAGTCCTGTTCCAAGAATACGTGAATCTCTTTGGCAACATACTTCTATGCTACGGAATAGAATTAATAATCCCTGGCTTCTCATTGGGGATTTCAACGATATTTTATTACCATCAGAGGTGAGAAGTGGCTCCTTTTCCTCAACCAGAGCAAGTTTTTTTTACTCTTTGATAGTTAACTGCAACTTAATGGATATTGGCATTGTTGGGGGTCATTTTACCTGGACCAGAAATCAGCAGGGGGCAGTTAGAATTGCTAAATGTCTGGATAGTACTTTAGTTGATTGTCCTTGGCGTAATGAGTTCCCAGAGGCTTTTCTTGAGACCCTTTGTCGTGTTTACTCTGACCATGTTCCAATTCTCTTGCATTGTGGTGGGTTGGAGGTTGACACTGGAAACAGACCTTTCCGTTTCCAAGCAGCTTGGGCTACGCATAGAGATTTCTTGCCGGTGGGGTGTGATGCTTGGCCTTGAGATGGCAATAATAATGTTCTGACTAGTCTCAAAGAGGTCCGTTTAGATTCCCAGGCTTTCATTTCTAATGTGTTCAACGTAGTCTTGAGCACTCAGAATCTAGCTCATTAATGAGTTTAGAGAGAAGCCTTCAAAAAGAATATTATGAGGTTCTTGAACAAGAGAAGCTCCTTTGGTTTCAAAAGTCTAGAGAAAAATGGGTTAAATTTGGAGAGACGTTTACGGTGCTCTTGAAATGTTTTAGAGCACCAGTGGTTTAATGGATTTTATCTATTATAACTGGTTAATTAGTTTTTTTATTTTATTTTATTTTAAATTTTATTTCTGTGTGTGTAAATATTATTACTTGAAATATACAGAAATTTTTTATATGTATAATTATTTATAATAAAAAGACATGACTAGGCTAACTTCCCTATAAATAAGTTTGCTTGTATATAAATATTAATACTTGAAATCTATAAGATTTTATGTGTGTAAAATACAGACCGTACCTACTACCTATTAATCAAATAACAAGTAATTAATCAAATTCATTCATTTATTTTAATATTATATCTATTGATGCAAATCATTAAGCACCTGTGCTCCATAAATTTTTAGAAGTATTGTAAACATTTCCTAAATTTGGTTATCACAATACCAAATTTTTTCACACTCAAACAGTTGTTAGAAAGAAGCAGAATAAAATCCATGGCTTATTTCTAGAGGATGGACCTTGGTGCACTAATGATGACATTCTAAGGCAAGAGATCCTGAAATTTTATAAATTCCTTTCTGCCTCTAATGATACTCTTATTCCCTTTCTAGAAGGCTTATTGAATATGCCTTCCCTCAGCATTGAAGGTTTAATTGCTCTCACTAAACTAATGTCAAAAGATGAGGTGAAGTATGTAATGATGGGGATGAAATCCTTTAAAGCCCCAGGTCCTGACGGCTTCCAACCTTTTTTCTTTAAACACTACTGGGAGACTGTAGGAGATGATATCTAGAAACTTGTTGCGGATGCTTTTGCTATACGAATTTTTTATAGTAGGTTGGTTGAGACCCTTATGGTTCTAATTCCATAAGGTGATCAACCAACTCACTTAAAGAATTTCAGGCCTATCAACTAATGCAATGTAGTGTACAAGATTACAACGAAGGTCTTGGCTAATCGCCTTCACCCTTTTGTGAATGACAATGGTCTTGGTTTTGATGATCAACAAACAAGAAAGTAATCAAGTGCAAAGATCAAGTCCTAAGGTTTTTCAAGATTAGCTAATAGGACTTAGATCATATGTAGAGGTATATTGGACTCACACAAAAGCTCATTTATTGGCTTTAAACTCATCTTTAAATGGCTTTGCATAATCATGTTTTCACCTTGTGAAAATTGTGTTTAAGATTGAGTAAAATGCTTTTAGAAAGTTTGGAAAGATTTTGGATATCCTTGGTTGAGAAATTCTTTGAAAATCATATGTTTCTTGGCAAGTCATAGTAGGTTATAGATTTCCCATAACAGGTTATGTGGCCAAATATGAAGCGTGCCAAAATGTTTTGAAAAGGGAATAACAGGTTATGGATTTTCCATAACAGGTTATTCACTAAGTCAGAGGCTATTTCTACTTTCTCTTAAGCCTTATAACCGATTATGAATAATTCATAACTAGTTATATGACAAGTCAGAATGTGCTTCTATTATTTCTAAAAGGCCCATAACCGATTATGACTTATTCATAATCGGTTACGATGTTAAATGAAAGCCCAGGATTTTGGTTTTTCAAGTCATAACCGATTATGCTTAGATCATAACCGGTTATGCTCAAACACAGAGTTCTTCCCCCAACGGCTCTATTGAGAGCATTTAATGCCCCCAACCACTTCCAACGTCTCTTAAATGCTATGGGCTATAAATGAAAGTGTTTGTGCATTGATTACAGGTTGGAAAACATTCTAAAAAATATTCTTAAGCATTGAATACGAGTTTTCTCATCATTTCATTAAATACCATGTTTTGAGCTTCAAGTTGTGTGAATCCTTAATACCATAGTTCTTCAATTTGTATTATCTGCTCTAAAAAAAGTTTCTTTCATCTAAATCTTGTATAATCTGTTAAGAGAGGATGAGGTATCCCTCAAAATAGTTAGGTTGATGTATCCCTTAAATATAGAGGCTTAAGCACAAGGGTGAGGTATCCCAAGGCATGTTGAGTGCTCCAACTTATAAAGGTTGTCAAGCACCTACTTTCAAGCTTGAAGATATAGTGAAAATCTTGAGTGGTTACTTGAGGATTGGATGTAAGCCACAAGTGGAATGATGACTGAACCAGGATAAAGCTTGGTGTTTCCTAACTCAACTTCTTTACATTGTGCACTATTTTATTAATTTACTTGAATACTATCTCTCTTGCTTAGTTCGTTTGAATGCAATATCTTTTTATCTCATCCATTCAATCATTTCTATCGATTAATAGCTCCAACGAAAATTGGTTATCAGGTTTTACGAAAGATTTACGAAAAAATTTTATAAACTCAATTCACCCCCCTCTTGAGTTTTGAGGCCACTTGGTAACAAATGGTATCAGAGCTAGACTCTTGTATAAAGAGCTTAGCAGCTTCAAGAGAAAAGATGGCTTCAAATAGTTTTTCAAGCGAAGGTTCTTCTATAAATAGACCTCTTTTTTTCAATGGGGATGGTTATGCCTATTGGAAAGAAAAGATGAAGATTTTTATTGAAGCTATTGATATTGATGTGTAGGATACTATTGAAAATGGTCATTTTGTTCCCATACTTATAGTTGATGGTGTAACAACCAATACACCAAGTGTAACGACCTAAAATAATACATCTCTACTATGTTGATAACGTTATTCTAATTGTCGCGGTTTTTAACTAAATAGGATAATAGTTTCCTAAATTCTTCAAGCATGAAACCAATAGCTAAGATTTAACGCGCGGATTTTTTTAGCATCATAATTCATATTACCAAGTACTTGTCCAAAACGACATCAAAATTTGACCTATGCAAGGTCATATACAAGCTGGTAGTTAAAAACAACATAAAGTAAAATAAAACATCAACACTTTTCTCCTCTATTCAAGTAGTATATGGAGGAGAAATAAGTATCAGTCAACAGTCAGCATAGTTGGGTCAAGCTACAACATGGTCACCAAGGAGGAAGGATCACTTGGAACATAAATTGGCCAGAAATTGTTATAGTTTCAAATTATGGGTGAGCTATTGATGAGACTTGAATTGTGATATGTTCAGTAAACATGAACAATTTAGTCTCCAAGTCATAGGATGGATTTCCTTCACCCAACCAAATAACGATAATGCTCATATTTGCGGGTCTGGAATACCACGATAGAAATCACAGGGGGTGAGAAAAGATTTCTCAGTAAGAAAAAAGACTTTAAAAACAGAACTAATGGCGTTCTAGGGGAATCAATTTTGAAGTAAAATGTTCATGACAGTAATTAATTTAGCTTTAGGAAAATCTTTGATTCCCAAAACGTTTTTTCCTTTCAGAAATACCTTCTCTACAAAATAAAATAGATGTTAAAAATTTAAGCGATAAGAAATAATATTACAAACAACAACCTAAAATTGCATTAGTGGAGGACAAAAACATTCACACATCCAATATAATAGTTACGCCTCTAGGATGCTAATAATAGGTAATACAACAATTTAATAAATATCTATACAGATCACAATTAATGGATACACAGGATAGAATAATCATAAAAGTGTTTTAAGTGTCTTTTATTAAAACCAACTCTATGAAGTACTCCTTTGCGATAACGGATGGACGAGAGTACACATACCTCCCACTGTATACTCTCCATCGTCCTGGAGAAAAAGGCCACGTCAAAGTAATGCCCCCTCTGGAAGTGACCCCCACGATAAACAAAAACACAGTCCAACCAGGACTTGTTCTACCCTGAACAAACGTGTGGTCACAATAGCATTACTCCCAAGGGTTTCACCACCCCCCAATCTACTCCTCATATATCATCGTGTAGGCTAATCCCAAGGAATCCTAGTCTTCCCACTTTTATCATATAATTACATATTTCACAATTTGAAAGCTCATGGTGTCATTAAAATGGAACTCATCAAAATAGATTCCAATAATACAATTCAAGGCTCACGGCCATCAACCAAGTTCCAACATCCAATTTCAAGTTAAAAATTCCACATGAGCATAGGTATACGATCACTTTATACAATTCAATAAATTCCAAATAGCATAGTAAAATAATCAAGACTATGCCAAACCAATAATATTAATCAAGTAAAGGTATAATAACTCAAACCTTTTTATGTCAAGCAATTCCAAACAAGCATGTATTCTATAATCATAATCAATATCACCATTCCAATAATCATTGAAGCACGGCTATCCACTTAAGTAAACAACTTACCTTTTCATTCTTTCAAGATAAAAAAAAAGGTTAAAGACCAATTGTAGACAGCATAGAGTTTAAAATTACAAAGTAGTGAATTAAATCTAAACAACAACATACTCTTAAACAAGGCTTATAATAAATTGTTAGTACTACAATATATTTAATTTGGAGTACTTAGAATAGAAGAATGAAGGTTTAAGAAGATGATATATAGATTTTCGTGAGGAAGAGTTTGTAGAGAAGTGAATTCCCCCTTATTTTTTCCTACCTTGACCACTTCCCTAATAGAAAGAAAGGTAGATGATGCTGCTTCAAGTGTCCATGGTTGATGAAGACAAGAATAGAGAGTGTTTGTGGATATGGTGAATTAGAGAGTGAATTAAGGGGTTCACGGCTAGGTGAGGAAAGAAGTGAAAGAGGTGTGTTGTCCAAGGAGAAATTCAAAGACTTAAGGCTTCTTAAAATGTCATCCATGGTTTTCTTGGGCAGAAATAAGGTTGCCATCATTACCTTCATGACTAGGCTAGGCCTAGGGATAGCTTGGTGGCAATTTCCATCAATAGAAGAGTGTCTTTGTCGGGTACTTAGATAGAACATCACGTTGACAACTCAAAGATTGTAGGTTTGAAATGAAATGGAGAAAAAATGAGGTGAAGGATGTGAGGTTTCTGCTACCCTCCTATTTTCAATGTGAATCAAGTAGTTTCCTAGTCTTGAGAGGTGTCATTGCATGAAGAAGTGAATTGCATGGAGACCAAGTGGCTTACGGTTTTGAGATGCTCAAGGTGAGGTGCCATACATTGTGCTCCTTGAAGACATGTAGCTGAACACGTTGTGCATAGCTGGTTGAATGGAAAGTTTGTCTTGGAATCTCCATGTTAGCCATGCCAATTCATGATGATAAAGGTGTGCTCGGTTTGCACACTTGTCTTAGGGTTAATTAAGAGTTTGAAATGTGTCAAATGAGTTTTGATTGAGGTCATGCAGCAGACCAAAAGCTTCCAGTCGTGGCTGTCTTGGAATGCTAATGAATCATGTCACTTTGAAATATCACCTTGTATGGCTAGCAAGTCATGCAGCTTGCCACTTGTTCCAGCCGTGTTTAGCTTGGATTCATGAGTGAAATCATGCCATTTTGCATGCTGCTCCTTCTTGTCCATGTCATGGGTGTGTGTATCATCCTTGCTTAGTTATAAGAGTGCATGTCTTACACTTGGCTTGGAGGTGAACATACAGCCCTCCATGTGTTCATTGACGTGGTTCCTTGCATGAAAAAGGGGTGGGTGTGCTTGACACTTGTATAGGCATTCTTAATTGGAAGAGAAAATATTGTTTCATTTGAAATCATGCATGTGCAGTTACCTTGTTATTGCCGTGGTTGTTCTAAACAAAATTGAGAGAATCTACTGCTTTATTCTTTCTTTGACAAGCTTGTGCATGAATTACACATGTCATCCTTTATTTACCTTTGTAGCCGTGCACTAAGAGTTGCACAACAATACTAGTTTTTAGAATAATAACATGCAAGTTGTCACTTGTTGGCTTGCATGATTTCCTTTTCCCATTTCGTGGCCAATTCATGGGATACCATGATGAGGTAGCCGTGACACTCAAGTGTTTATCACTTGATAAATTTTAATCCATCACATACTTAGCTTAATAGTTTTTTTTTATTTCACTAAGTTATGATTGTAACACCCCAACTTTTGGGTAAAAGACCGTTGTATCCCTGTTTTGCTGTTTCTTGTTTTTCTGTATGAAATACAAAAAAATAATACTGTTTGTTATTTTATTTGGTCGTTTTACATAATTTGTTCCGATACAGTAAAATAAAATTTTTATCAAATTACTGTTTTAAATTTTTCTGTATGAAAAACAGATGTATAATACTGTCTGGTATTTTATATAATCGTTTTACGTATTTTTCTTCAAGACAGTGAAATAAAATTTTTCTTGAATCTGCTGTTTTAAATTTTCTGTGTAATATACAGCTATATAATACTGCTGGAGATTTTATTTGAACGTTTTGGATGATTAGCTACATTGTGAAAAAAAATAGAAAAATGACCATTACGTCCCGAATGTGCTGTTTTTGCTGTTTTTAATTGTTTTCTACTTGATACAGTGCTCAATATTACTGTCTGTGATTTTATATGGACTTTTTGTGTGATTTGCTCCGGTAGGTAAAAATAATATTTTTCCGGACCGGAAAAATCTGTTTTTAATTATTCGGAGGCGGGGGATCTTACTAAACCCAATTCTCGAATGAGCCTAAAATTAATCTTTTAATTTTTAAGATTTAATCACAAATAAAATAATTTTATATTATTATAATATTATTTTATTAGTCAAGACAAAATAAGTGACGGCGGACCGGAAATATTTTTGCGGGACCTACGTTTAGTCATCGAAAGTCTTTGTACACGTGGACCAATGAGGAGCTGGTCAAAATTGGTGGCTATGACTCATCGCAACGGCCAATAGGACGATGACACGTGGCGTGACACCTCAAGATCATGACTCAAGCAGCTTCTAGAAGGTTCCAAGTGCCGACTCGGCCGTGACTCACCACGGTGACTCGCCAGGCCTGTAGCTTCTCTCGATGACTCAGCGCTGTGACTCACCATTGATGACGCAGCCAATGATGCAGTTGTGATGCAGTCAGTGACTCAGCATGCTAACTCGCCATGCTGACTCACCTGTTTTGGAAAATATCTATGCTGACTCATCTGCTCTAGAAAATATCTACGCTGACTCGCCATGCTGACTCACCCGTTCTAGAAAATTCCATGATGACTCATCATACTGACTCATCGTAGTGAGTCACATATTCTAGAAATTTCTCTTTGATGACTCACTTTATGACTCATCAAGGGCAATCAGTAGAAAAATGATCAATAATAATTTCTACTTTGCTAGTATAAGATAAAAATCTATGTATATTTTATCACCCATTAGACAATGACATTGACTTTATAAGCAGTAATTGTTGTTCATTGCTTATGATATACCGAAAAATATCCTAAGACTTCATCTTTTTCCTGGAGTCTATAAATAGGAGAGCCTTGGCTCATTTTCAACTTTGGCAAGAAGCTCTCACCTTCCTTTTCTCTCCATGTGCTCCACGGCCATGGCTCCCAAATGGAGACAATCTCCACCCATTCACCTCATTTACTCTTCTACATATCATTTTCTCCAAAGAACCAAGACCAAGCAACCAAAATTCTCTCCTTTTCTCTTCCCCTTGATTTCGGCCAAATCACCAAGAACCATTCTCCAAACTTCAATAAATCCTACCAATATCATTTCTTGAATCCTTTCATCAAACCAAGACACTTTCATGTTAGGAATTTCTCAAGATTCCTTCATCTTCATCTTCCTATCAAGCAAAAACCCCAAAAACTCATATCTCTCCCTTTCTTCAAGCTCACGGCCAACCCTCAAAAATCACCTTCCAAGCTTCAATAATTTTAAATGACCATAGGTCTTCAATCTCCATGCATTTCTAAAGAACTTTCATGTTGGAAGTTTTTCCTAAATCTTCCATTTTCTATCATGTTCTTCAAAGCTCAAGTTTGAAACCATGAAGGTGAAATTCTTTAATCTTCATGTTTCTATCCATTTTAAAGTTTTAATCATGATTTTAATCCATGATTATTCTAGTTTAGAGCCTTAGGTATTAATATTGTATGTTTTCTTTGTTTTCAAGGAGCTCTTGGAGGAGGAAGCTTGCTTGAAGGAGACATACAAAGGACTTGGAGGTTCTTCAAGAGGTAAGAGGGAGATTACCCTCATCAACCATGTGTTGGTGGTGAGGAATGTTTGTGGTTGTGGTGAAGAATCCATAAGGATTCATTCACTTGATTGTTTATAGTTTTTCCTAATTGTGATTGATTATGTGTGTAAATTATTTATGTGTTTATTATTTGTGTGTTTGTTAATTTTGTATTTGTTAGTAGGTTGTTGTGTATTTGTTAGTAGCCTTCTTATTTGATGTTTGTAATAAATTGCATGTCTACAAGTTTTAATTTGCATGTCTACAAGCTTTGATAATATTGTATGTGTTAGAAATGCATGATAAAATATAGGATATGAATAATATGTCAAGGATTGTATGAGTGTTCCGAAGAACACACTAACAAGGCTCACGGCCATGATCCAAATGGGGAACCAAAATGTTCTCTTAATTTTCTTAAAATATGATTTAATTAATCTAGGAGAATTGGTAAGATATCCATTTGTTTAGATCAAGAAAAATGAATTTGGAAATCAAATGGCATAACCTTATATTTTCGGCCAACATGTCTAACTTCAACACTTTGATTTCTAAAATTAATTTCTAGGGTAATGATTTAATCAATGTAGACAATACAAGAGATTTAACATGTATTTAGAAGGTGAAAAATAATTTGGAAATCAAATACAAAGTTTTTATCAAATTCGGCCAACATGCCAAATTAGATATTCATGATTTCTAAAATTAATTCCAAGCTATTTTCAATCAAGAAGAAGTAATACAAGTTAAAGTAAATTTTCTACAATGAGTTTTAAAGAAATAAAGTGGTTAGAATTAAGTTTAAGAGGTTAATACTAATGATTTTTACCGTGTAGAAGAAGAAATACAAGTAGCTTTATAAAATTTCTAACGATAGCTCCCCATGTGTTTTGAAGCACGTTAGTAATTTTCAAAAGTGTAATTAATTGGTTGTAATAAAAATAAAAGGAGTTTTGACAAGAAACCTAGAAAACCATTATTATAATTTTTTCTAAATCAAATCATCAATTTTTATTAAAAACAGACAAATAAGGCGAGAAAAGATGAGCAAAAGACAAGATACGCTATGAAAAATATTCTACGTAATTTAAAAGTACTAAATATTATTTCTGTTTGTTTTAAACATTATTTTAAGGAAGTTGGACAAGAAAACGATTTAAAAATCTTACGCGATTGAGAAAACATATTAAAAATTCTACGCGATTTTGAAAACAAGAAATATATTTACGCGATTTATAAATGTTTGTAAAAACGATGGAATTGTGAAAATGCGATAAAATTTCTACGCGATTGAACGTTACTGTATTTTTCGTCATTTGTCGGAAAATGTGAACTCGCATGTGTTTTCTTTATAAATATATTTGTTGCCAATGAGGGCAAGCTTTCGCTGTCGGGAAAATGTGAACTCGTACAGGCTTTCTATTTTTCTGCCATTGAGGGCATATTATTATCTTGAGGGCATTTTCGTAATTTTATATTTTTGGAATTATGTATTGTGTTTATGCCAATTTTGGTGGATTGATTGATGAGGTGAATCACATCGTATTGTCGGTGCGATAAGCGTAGTGTGGTTCGAAATTGAATGGACTTGGAGGCATTAGTGTGCATAAATCCATATGTGGACAGTTGGTTGCTCTTCTGGGCCGTGGTAAATGGCAACACACTAGTGGACTCGACACACACTATACTTAATCGAGATCCGGGTGAAGTCTAATAGTACATTGCCTCGTAGTGCCACAAAGACCGTGAACTACACCACGCCTTGGATGATGGATTCCATGTGACGTGGGGCTATAGACACAACGTAAGACAGTGCAATAGCTTGGTTGGGCAACCGTGGTACTAGAGGATATTGCGGATCATTCGCTCTCTGATGTTTGTGTTTATGTGGTTTAGCTCCATGGAGTAGGATTGTGTCATCTTGCATATGTTTACATATGCTGTACATTGTGATCTTTTATCTATGATCTTTTATCTATGATCTTTTATCTATGATCTTTTATCTATAATCTTTATCTATGATCTTTTATCTGTGATCTTTTATCTGTGATCTTTTATCGGTGATATTATATGTTTATATGTTGTAATTTTGTCTCAGTACATGGTTATCTTTTATTTGTGATATTATATGTTGTTGGTATCTTTAATCTTCCTTTTATATTGTTATGATTTATCATATGATATTTTATATGGTATGAATTGTTATATCTATCCTAATAATGTTATTGCTGGTTATTTTATTAGGTTATATGCATATTAGAAATATTTGTAAATTGATAACATGACTATAATTGTGATATCTGTGTGTATGGAATGACTTTGTCATTCGTATCATTCTTTGCTACCGTACTGGTACTGGTGAAAGGGGATCTCACCTCTTTACTGTATTGTTGTGTTGTGTTGTATTATTAAAATCGTATAGTAGGCGGAGTAAACCTATTGGAGGCCATATTCTGAAGATGGTGACGGTGTAGAAGAGTGACCTTCAAACTTCAACAGGATGCAGTTGGTGGAGACACGGATCTTGTAGGTTGGGTTTTTTTTTCCGATAGTGTTGTTACCGTGCTATTAGTAGTACCCGTCTTTGGGGTGACTACTGTTTCTCTGAGTCTGTAAATTAAATGTTTTACTTCTATAATGAATATTTGGTGGTATTTATAATATGTGTATTAATCAATTCAATTTAATTTCGGTTTTTCTTATAATTTTTGGTAAGTTTATATTCCCGCGAAATGAAATTTTAAAATTCATCTTTTAGAATTCAAAGTTTTAATAAAATAATTTCAGTTGGTTTTATATTTTATTTAAAGTGTGACGCCCTACGGAGGGTGCTACATTAATCCTTGATATTTAGCTTTGGATAGATCATTTTCTTGTATTAGAATTAACACTAAGTTTAAATAGAATTTTCTAAAATCAAGTTGCCTCCTACTTAGTCTTAGCCGTGAACTTGCCTAGGATTTCTTTAAGAAGTTCCAATTGAATCAAAGTCTTCAATTTAATCTTTTTGACTTACAAGATACTAAATCTTAATTTAATCTTAGTTAAAAAAATATAAGATTTCGTAGGATCACAAATTAAAGTACTAGGATTCCGGGATGTTACACCAAGAAATGAATGGACCGATGAAGACAAGAAAAATGTCTAATACAATTTGAGAGCTAAGAACATCATCACCACTTCTTTGGGGGTATGATGAATTCTTTAGGGTGTTAAATTATAAGACCGCCCAAGAAATGTGGGATACATTGCAAGTAACCCATGATGGCACAAGTGAGGTAAAAAGATGTAGAATAAATATACTCACTCATGAATATGAATTGTTTAGAATGAACTAAGAAGAAAACATTCAAGAAATACAAAAAAGATTCACTCATATAGTTAATGATCTTGCTTCATTGGGAAAAACTTTTGCCAATGAAGATTTTATTAACAAGGTTTTGAGATACTTGAGTAGGAATTGGCAGCCCAAGTGACGGCTATATCAAATTCAAGGAATCTAGCCGTAATGACTTTGGCTACCCTCTTTGGAAAGTTTCAAGAGCAACAGTTGGAGCTAAATAGATTAAATCAAAATGAGGAACAAGATAAGAAGAAAAAGGGAATTGCTCTCAAAGCCATTTTCTCTTCAATTGAAAATGAAGATGATGAAAATGAAAATGATTTTGAGAATCTTGAGATGAATGAAGAGAATTTTAGCCTCCTTGTGAGGATGTTTGGAAGATTTCTCAAAAAGAAAGGAAGTCAAAGAATACCTCATTTTCCTCCTAAGAAGTCATATCAAAAGGGACAAGGAACCTCATCTACTCTAACTTGTTATGAATGTGAAAAACGGGGGCACATGAAGATGGAATGTCTGGTCTATCAAAAGAAGATGAAGAAATTTGAAAAGAAGTCTTCTAAGGAAAGAAAAGGAAGAAGAGCATACATCGTTTAGGAAGACAACGATATGGATTCCACTGATGATTTAAAGAATGAGGAAATTCATCTTTGCCTCATGGCAAATAGAGAAGAAGATGAAGAAAGTGAAGTTGAGGTAACCTCATCTAATCTTGAACTTTCTCCTTCATATAGTGAATTGCAAGATGCATTCCAAGAGTTACCTGATGAATTCATGAGACTCACTAAAATGATTTTAACTTCCAATAAAACAATCTCCTTATTGGCAAACAAAGTTTCTATCTTAACCAAGGAGATTGAAGAACTCAAAGTTGAAAATGAGACTCTTGGACTTATTGATGTTAACTCATCATGCATGATTTGTTCTTCACATGATAATGCACTCATACCCTCATCTTGTTCATCATGCAAAGCATTTGAAAATGAAATTGAGGATTTAAAAAACACGCTTGCAAAATTCACTTTTGGAAGAGACAACTTGAATGTATTGCTAGGGAAACAAAGATGTATTTTCCAAAAAGCAGGTTTAGGGTATAATCCCAACAACTAACAAAAGTTTCTCAAGAATCTCTTTGTTTCCTTAAGTACATCAAGTAGCCTCTTTATTAAATGTTTTCATTGAGGAAAAAAGGGGCATAGTGCATCAACATGTAATATGAGAAAGAAAATCAACACAAAGGTTAGAACTAAAATGGCTTGGGTCCCCAAGGACTCCTTGCCTAACACTAACACACAAGGACCCAATAAAATTTGGGTACCAAAGGTTAAAATCTGAATGTGTATTATAGGTGTGCTTGAAGACTAATAATTCAAGTTGGTATCTTGATAGTGATTGCTCCAAGCACATGACCGGTGATGACTCCAAGTTTTCCTTCCTTGTCCCCAAGAAGAGTGGTCACGTGACATATGGTGACAACAATAAAGGAAAAATCCTTATAGTTAGAAAAGTTGGTAAGATCCCTTCCTCATCCATTGATAATGTTTTGCTTGTTGAAGGACTCAAACATAACTTGCTTAGCATTAGTCACTTATGTGATAAGGACAATAAAGTGATATTTGATTCTAATTGTTGCATAATTGAAGGTAAGGATGATAAGCATATTAAGTTTGTTGGTCATAGGGTCAATAGCATATATATGATTAGCTTTGATGACATTTCCTCAAATGATGCTAAATGCTTTATGAGTAAAGAAAATGATTCATGGTTATGACATAGAAGAATTGCTCACATTCACATGGATCACTTAAATAAGTTAGTTTCTAAAGAACTAGTAATTGGACTTCTAAAGCTCAAATTTGAAAAAGATAAACTTTGTGATGCATGTCAAAAGGGAAAACAAGTAAAAGTTTCTTTTTAAGCTAAAAATATGGTTTCAACATCTAGACATTTACAACTTTTGTGCATGGATCTTTTTTGTCCCTCTAGAACTATGAGCTTTGGTGGAAATTACTATGCATTAGTGATTGTAGATGATTTCTCTAGGTTTACATGGACATTATTTTTGTCTTATAAAAATGATGCTTTTCAATCATTTAAAAAACTTGCAAAAGTTATCCAAAACAAAAATGGTTTTTGTGTTGCATTCATAAGAAGTGACCACGTGGTGAATTTAAAAACCATGAATTTGAAACCTTTTGTGATGAACATGGCATTGAGCATAATTTTTTTACCCCTAGAACACCACAACAAAATGGTGTTGTAGAAAAGAAAAATCAATCTTTAGAAGAAATGACAAGAACTATGCTGAGGCCAACCTTCCTAAGTATTTTTAGGCGGATGCAGTTAACACTACTTGCTATGTTATGAATAGGGTCCTAATAAAGCCAATTTTAAAGAAAAACCCCTATGAATTGTACAAAGTAAGGAAGCCAAATGTTTCACATTTTCATCTCTTTGGATGTAAATGCTTTGTTTTGAATAATGGAAATGATAACATGGGGAAGTTTGATGCAAAATCTGATGAGGGAATATTTCTTGGTTATTCTCTATAAAGTAAGGCCTTTAGAGTTTATAATAAACGAACTATGACCATAGAAGAGTTCATACATGTTATATTTGATTACACTAACACAAATAATCCGAGAAAGGATTTGGTTGATGAAATTGCAGAAATCTTATCAAGGACTCACCTAGAGAACAAGGAGAAAAATGTCAAAAGGCAAGAAAAAAGCTCATATGATATCTCAAGGCAAGAGGATTCTCAAATCATGGACGTTCCCAAGGAATGGAGGACATTAAGATATCATCCTCTTGACAAAGTGATACGTGATGTATCAAAATGGGTAATCACTCGTAACTCTCTTAGAGATGTATGTAACTATATGACTTTTGTCTCTCAAGTTGAACCTAAAGACATAAATGAGGCAATTAATGATGAACATTGGATCTTGGCTATATAAGATGAAATAAACCAATTTAAGAAGAATCAAGTTTGTGAGTTAGTTCCAAGGCCCAATGATCATCCCATAATTGGCATTAAATAGGTTTTAGGAATAAACTTGATGAAATAAGCTTAATAATAAGAAAAAAGCTAGGCTTGTAGCGAAAGGCTATAATCAAGAAGAAGACATAGATTATGAAGAAACATATGCTCTCGTAGTTAGATTAGAGGCTATTAGAATGCTACTTGCATATGTATGCATCATAGATTTCAAGCTTTATCAAATGGATGTCAAAAGTGTTTTTCTAAATGGTTTTATTCAAGAAGAGGTGTATGTGGAAGAACAACCTCCTGGTTTTGAAAACTTTAAACTGTCCAACCATGTTTTTAAATTGAAAAAGACCTTGTATGACTTAAAACAAGCTCCTAGAGCTTGGTATGAAAGGTTGAGCAAATTCATTTTGGAAAAGAAAAGGTTTTTTTAGAGGAAAGGTTGACACCACTCTCTTCATCAAGCATAAAAAGCATGACATACTTCTTGTTCAAATATATATTGATGATATCATATTTGGTGCTACTAATGACTCTCTTTGTAAGGAATTTGCAAATATTATGCAAAGTGAGTTTGATATGTCCATGATGGGTGAGCTCAACTTCTTTCTTAGGCTCCAAATCAAGCAAACAAGGGATGAAACTTTCATAAGTCAATCTAAATATTGAAAGGAATTGCTCAAGAAGTTTGGAATGGAAGGTGCCAAGCAAATGGCTACATCAATGGGCACTTCTTGTTACTTGGACAAAGATGAAAGATGTGAATCGGTAGAAATTAAGAAATATAGATGTATGATTAGCTCACTCCTTTACCTTACTGCTAGTAGGCCTGATATTATATTTAGTGTATGCATGTGTGTTAGATATCAAGCTAATCCTAAAAAATCACACATATATGCTATTAAAAGAATCATGAAATATCTAATAGGCACTTCATAAATGGGATTATGGTACCCTAAAGGTGCCTCTTATAGCCTAATTAGTTATTCCGATTCTGATTTTGCTAGATGCAAAATGGAATGGAAGAGCACTAGTGGGACATGCCACTTGCTTGGAAACTCACTAGTCTCTTGGCATAGCAAGAAACAAAATAGTGTGGTATTGTCAATAGTTGAAGCTGAATATGTAGTAGCTGGAAATTGTTATACTCAAATCCTTTGGATGAAGCAACAATTTCAAGACTATGGTCTTGAGCTTGATCACATCCGCATAAGGTGTGATAATACTAGTGCAATCAATTTGTCTAAAAATCTCATATTACACTCAAGAACAAAACACATTGAAATTAGGCATCACTTTATTAGAGACCATGTTCAAAATAGTGATTGCATACTTGAATTTGTGGAAACAACTAAACAACTAGCTGATATCTTCACTAAACCCTTAAATAAAGAAGCATTCTTTTATATAAGAAGTGAACTTGGTATATTGGATCAATCATGCATTTAATTTTGAAAAATAAAATTTGCTACATAATCTGTCTCTTTGCTGCATAATCTGATTCATTACATAATATTCTTGCTCTTATCGTTTATGAATCCAATACTAACTTGAGCGCTAGAGTTTCTCCAAGTTTGTTTTGCAGGTACTTGATCCATGCTCAAGTCCCTCAATTATCCAATCTCAAGTTCTTGCTAAAGAAATTGGATTCAAGCTCCTTCAAAAGAAATATAATCAATTTTAAGCTATATTTAGGGTGTTTAGAGGTGATAGAAATGAGGCCAAGTCAAGTCAAGTAGTTCCTTAATGATGGTTGATAACTTCACAAAATGTAGTTATTTGTACCCTATATATGTGCTCTATTGATTGCTTGGTCCTTATTCTTAGGCATATTTAGGAGATTTTGGGTTTATATTTGTCAAATGCAATTTGGATATCTTCCTATATGTTATTGAGCAAATTGTGCACATCCTTTTAGCGATTAAGTGGATATACAACTTGTATTTGACTTGGTGATTTCTCTAATATAGGATGAACTCAAAAGAGATGAATTGATGCAAGTCAAGGCCTAACATTAGAGGAGAAAGCCAAGGAAGCATTCCAGCAGAGTGATGCACATCACCTGCTATTAGTACTTACACCTGAGGCATGCGAGCCGCGGATAATGAAGTGCATGCCACAACGTGAGGTGTAAAACTGAGCTTATAAATAGATTTTTATCAGTTTTTCTTAGGATGACCATTTAAGGTATAGAGAAGCTGTGCGAGGTCTTCGTTTCTGAGGCTGAAGGAGGCCAAGAGAGCCAAGGTTGGAGGCTATCCTTCCTCATGGAGGGAGATTCAAGCATCAATGACAACATCCATAAGTCTTTCCTCCTTTATCCCTTTTCTTTATTCTCTTCTCTGATTTTGAACATAGATTTTTGTATTGAATTTTCGTGTTCAATTATGTAGCAGCTATTTTAGGGAATACTTTGAATCTTTTTTATGAATATCAATGATTTTGTTCTCCTCTAAGTTTGTATGGATGTATGGTTTTATTCAATCATATTATTCTTAATGCTCTTGAATGCCTGATCATCATTTAAGCTGATTTGATAAAATCTAATGAGCCTAGACATAGGACTTTGGGTTTGAGATCATATGTATGATTGATGCATGTTTGATTCCATTCCAATGGCGGGATGAGTTGATTCACTAATTGGATAGAAATATACCTCTTAGCCATGCATAGCGCGTGTTTGAGAATAGATCTTAAAGAGTAGAATTTGTGTTAGCTCTCATGGAAACATAGTGAGTTGGGCAATTAAAACCATGGTTGATTGACCCCTAGACATAGGCTTTCAACTAATGAAGATTCTCAAGCTAACCAAATCATTGCATTCATATTTATAAAGAGGATTTCATGTTGTTGGTTGAAGTAAGGGTAGAGAAGGATTTTCCTAAACTCTAACCATTATCTTTACCACTTTTTAGTTTTTAGTTTATATCTCTTTTTCTTATTTTTATGTTCTTGAATAGAATTATATAAGCTATTGGTTAATACTTAGCATTGGAAGTAAACTTATCCTTGAGGGAATGATCTTTACTCTTCATTTTATTACTTGTACGACCCGTGCAATTGCGGCCTAATAAAGGGACAAATAAGTTTTTGGCGTCGTTGCTGGAGATAAGACATTATTTTTGTATTGCTAATATTGACAATGAGTTTATGTAGTTCTAATTCAAGTTTTCTTTAAGTTCAATTCAATAAGTCCATTTGGACAAGTTATGGTCCTTTAGTTTTTGACGTCGTTGCTGGGGAGTACAATTAATTTTTGTATTGCTAATATTGATATCGAGCTTTGTTATTTCTAATTCAAGTTTTCCTTTTATTACATTTTGATTTAATATTACATTCTTTTATGAATAAGGTACCATCAATGGTGGAAAACAATGATCATATGAGGCCTCTGAGGGAGTTTGCTAATCCTCAAATGGAAAATCTCCAATCAAATATCGGACGATCTCCCATCTGTACAAATAATTTTGAGATCAAACCGGTCATTTTCCAAATGATTCAGACATCTGTACAATTTGAAGGTTTACTGAATGAAGATCCCAATACACATTTGTCAAATTTTTTGGAGATCTGCGACACCTTCAGGCACAATGGAGTCTCAGAAGATGTCATTCGCTTCAGGCTCTTTCCCTTCTCTCTCAGAGATCAAGCCAAGAGTTGGTTACAGTCTCTACCTACGAGATCTATAACTACATAGGCAGATGTGTGCGGAAAATTCCTCAATAAATACTTTCCTCCGGCCAAGACTACTGGTGATAACTCCATGAAATGTAGTTATTTATGCCCCATATCTATGTTTTCATTAATTGCTTAAATCCTCATTGTATGTATATTTGGAAGGTTTTGTGCTTATATTTGTTATATTCAATTCTGATACTTTTCTTATATAATATTGAGTAATTTGTACTTATTTTGTTATTGATTAAGTAGATTTACAATTGTTAATGATTTAGTGATTTCTTTATTGTAGAAAGGGCTCCAAACAAGCTGATATATGGAGCAATTGAGCTAAAATTAGAAGAGAAAACCAACGAAGCATTTTGACAGTTGAAGTCGCAGCGCCAGCATATCAATGCTGCGGCGTGGTGAATCCCCTGCATCCAGACAGAGAGCTAAGAAATTTGCACGCCGCGACGTGGCACATTAATGTCGTGGCATGGTGACCTAAATGTAAACACGTAGCGGCATAGACATATTAATGTCGTGACGTGACTCTGTTTTGTGGACCTATGAATATGTTTTTAACAGATTTTACAAAGAGAGTTTTTTAGGTTTTAGAGAAGCTGCGACTGGAACTTTATTTCTGGGCAGATTGAAAGTCTGGGGAGCCAAGGTTGGAGGCCATCTTCTTCATGGAAGGAGATTCAAGCATCAAAGATCATATCCATGAGCTTCCTTCCTTATTCCTTCTCCTTTCTCTCTTCCATCTTCCATGAACATGACTTTTGTGATAGATTTTTGTGTTTCATGATGTAGCTGAGCTGTATTTAGGGATTACTTTGAATCCTTGTATGAATATTAATGATTATGTATTACTTTGACTATATATCGATGTTTGGTTTTGTTCAATCATATAGATCTTAATGCTCTTGATAGTTTGGCCAACTTTTAAGTGATTTGTTAAAATCTGATGAACCTAGGCCTAAGAATTCAGATTTGAGATCATATGTATGGTTGATGTGTAACACCCCTTTGGAGGATGTCACACATAAAAGAAAATAAAAGAAATAGAAATAAAATCTACCCAAGTTGTGAAACATTTGTTAAATATTATTATGGGTTGTAAAATAATTCCTAATAGACAGAAATATGATATAAAAAGATAATGCGGAAAATACGAAATAATAAAAAAAAACATCATTACTTGATAATATACATATGATTAAGTTATAAGTTTGTACAAAATAATTTACAACAAAGACTACAAATATTTAAACAAAAACAGTAAAGAAAGCAATAAAAGAGTTAATATATACGACATACGTACGTCGCGCCCAAAAAAACATCATGGTTATCTAATCCTCGATGGATCACTCTCGGCATGAAAATGATCATCGGGAGACAAATATCCGGATGTCTCGACACACGGCGATAACGGGATCGCGCGATCGATACGATGCTTATCTCACTAGGCTCGGGGTTTTCAAGCACCCCGGTGACGCCTAATGGATAAGGGTAACTCTAAGTGCGAGAAAAAGTGTCGTAGTCATGACGCTCTCCATCAAAACGTTGACGTAGAATCACGGTCACACGTCCCGCATACGTCACGAGTCACGATCGCCTCGTAAATGCCAAGCCGAGAGAACCTCCATGAAATACTAGCTCTACGAATCCCAAAAATCACGGCCGCCATCCTCACAATCAATCCAGAGGATATGGATAATTAGATGGTTCTTGATCGTCAAACTGATCGTCCGCTTGCTGACCTTCCTCCTCCTCGGGGTACAAGATCTCAAGGGGCTGATCCTCTTCCTCAAAGTCTTTACCGCGTAAAATAAATAAACAGAAAATACATATAACAAAGAGGTAAGACAACATAAAATCATCACAACATGGCCAATAAGAAGACGACAATCAACATATATACAGTTCATGCAATACGAAAAGCTTTAACAATTATAATAACAGATTGAAGTAAAATTTAGATATCATAACAATATATCACACCACATATAAAACATCACGAGATAAAATAAGAAAGATAAGAATAAACAGATAAGATATAATAAAAATAACCAAATATAGAAGCGGTAACAAGATAAAATAAACAAATAAAATACGGATAAACAATAAATAGAAATAAATAGATAAGATGAAAATAAATAGACATAGAGATAAATAAACAATATGACAAAACCCTACTCCATGGAGCTAAAGAAAACACAAGTATCGAGAGCGGAATGATTCTAAAATCTATTAGTACCACGGCTGCCCCACCAACTATTGCGTTGTCACACGTTGCGTCTATAGCCCCACGACACAGAATCCATCATCCAGGCGTGGTGTAGTTCACGGTCTCACGTTGTGGCACTACGAGGCAAATGTACTACTAGATTTCACAAATCTCGATTAAATATAGTGCGTGTCGAGTACCATAGTGTGCTATCGGTTTACCACGGCCCACGGAGCTACCAACTCCGTCCACATGTGGGATCCCGTACACTAAAGTCTCCAAGTTCATTAGAACAATGAACCACACTACGTTTATCGCATCGACAACTTGATGTGATTCGTCTCGTCAACTAATCCACCAAAAATTTGGCACACATAACATAAATAGAAAGCCTATACGGGTTCTCATTTTCCCGACAATGAGATATAGTTTCAAAAGCCTGTACGGGTTCACATTTTCCCGACAGCGAAAGATCCTCAAAAATAATCTGTACGGGTTCACATTTTCCCGACAGCGAAAGATTCTCAAAAATAATCTGTACGGGTTCACATTTTCCCGACAGCATAAAATAAATACGGTAGCGGTCAATCGCGTAGAAATTTTATCGCGTTTTCATAATTCCGTCGTTTTTACAAATGTTTTTAAATCGCGTAAAGATATTTTTCTGTTTTTAAAATTGCGTAGCATTTTTAATACGTTTTCTCAATCGCGTAGAATTTTTAAATTATTTTCTTATTCGAATGCCTTTAAAATTATTGTTTAAACAAACAGAAATAGTATTTAGTACATTTAAATTACGTAGAATAATTTTCCATACCGTATACTGTCTTTTGGATATTTCTACTATCTTATAGGTTCATTTTTACTAAAAATTGACAGCATTTTGTTTATAAACTCATAATAATGGTTTCCTAAATTTTTCATAAAATTTTCTATTTACCTAATTTTTAACCATATCATTTTAATTTCTTTTTGAAAATTTTCTAACATGCTTCAAAACCTAAAGTGAGCTATATGTTAGAAAATTTCTCAACATTACTGTATTTCCTTCCTAACGATAAAATTATGAATTTTAACCCTTTAAACTTACTTCTAATCAACTTGTTTCTTCAAAAATCATTATAGAAAATTTCTTTTTAACTTGTATTGTCTCTTTTTAATTGAAAAAGGTTTGGAATCAAGTTTTAGAAATCATGATTACCTATAGTGGCATGTTGGCCAAATTTCGTAAAATCCTTTCATTTGATTTCTAAAATGTCTTTCACCTTTCAAATCATATCAAATGTATTATATTGTCTAAGTTCATTAAATCATATTAGAAAATAGTTAGTAGGAGTTAAATTAATCCTTTAGGCATGTTGGCCCAAAATACTAAGTCTTTACCATTTGATTTCTAAATGCATTTTCTTTGATCAAATTAATTTGAAACTTTCTTGATTCTCCTAGGTTAATTAAGTTACACTTTAGAAAAAAATCAAGAGAACATTTTGGTCCTCTAACTTAGTCATTGCCGTGAACTAGTGAATGTGTTCTTTGGAACACTTATGCAAATTTACACATGTTATTCACATCCTATACCTTATCATACAATTCTAACACATGCATTGTATTTTCTAACACATGCAATATATTTTCTAACACCTAAACCTAAATTAAAGCTTATAGACATGCATTCAAAAGCTAATAGACATGCAAAATTATTACAATCATCAAACAAGAAAGCTACTAACATACATCACATAGACTACTAGTAACCACAAAAATTAACAAATACACATCAACAAACACACCACCACCGAATCCTTATGGATTCTACAAACATTCCATCTTCTTACCACCACCAAGGGATGATAAGAATTGTCTTCCTCTTACCTTAAATGAAGACAAAAGGCTTGCTTTCACACCTCCTAGGGTTCGGTTTTCACCTTCAAAAATACCTAGAAATCTCAAACAAAATTTACATGTTACTAACTATGAAAAAGAAGCTAAACCATGGAGAAATCATGGCTTAGAACTTTGAAAAAGAAGAGAGAAAAGAAAAGCATGAAATTTCACCTTCTAGGTAAAACTTTCAAGGTTGATTTCCAAGCCCTAAATGGAAGATTTTGAAGAAACTCTCAACTAGAAAGGTTCTTAGAATAGTGTTTAGGTTAGGAAAACTTGGTTAGAAAAATTTTTTGATGGTTGGATGGTGTAGATAGTGTCTTGGCCGAATGGTAGGGAAAAGGAACAACAATGGTGGCTAGGGTTTTTGGAAGAGAGAGAAGAGAGAAAAGTGATGAAGATGAAGTGTTGTTTTGGCCTTCTCACTCCTAATGGCCGTAGCCTTCAAGTGGCAAGGATGTGCATGGATTTGGCTTCATCCAAGCCATTGAATGCATCAAAGGCTAGGATTAAATCTTGGTGAACAAGCTTGATTTCTATTGGTTGGTTCATGATGACTCACATGCTGAGTCACACAGCTCATTTAATTCTCTGCTGAGTCAGCTAGCTGAGTCAGCCTGTTCTGGAAAGTTCTACTGCTAACGGTGATTAATTAAGCTACCGATCTAACCGTTCTGCTAATTGTGGGTCCCGCAAAATATTTCCGGGTCCACTGTCACTAAAATATACTGACTAATAAAATAATATTATAATAATATAAAATTATTTTATTTGTGATTAAATCCTAAAAATTAAAAGATTATTTTTAGTCTCATTCAGAATCGGGTTAAGTAAGATCCCCCATTCTAAATAATAAAATAAGATTTTTCCCTACCCGAAAAATATTATTTTCCCGCCTCGAACAAATTACACAAAAAGTCCATATAAAATCACGAGACGGTATTATCGGACATTAAATCAAGAAGAAAACAATTAAAAACAACAAAAAAGCAAAAAAAAAAACGATGCGTTCGGGACGTAACGGTCATTTTCCCATTTTTTCCCACAACGTAGGTAATCGTCCAAAACGTTCAAATAAAATATCCAAGCAGTATTATATAGTTGTATATCTTTCGAGAAAAATTAAAACAAGAGCTCGAGAAAAATTTTTATTTTGCCGAGTCTCGAAGCAAATTACGTAAAACGATCAAATAAAATTTGAGCATGTATTATCGTAATTGTTTTCATACGTAAATCGAGAACAAGAAAATAGGGACACAAATGGGTCATTCACACAAAAGCATAAAAAATAGAAAACAAGACATTCGAATATTTTCTAAAAATTGGGCGTTACAACTACTCTCCCCACAAATAAAAATTTCGTCCTCGAAATTCGTTGTTCATCAAAACAAATGAGGATATTGATTCTTCATTTTATCTTCCAGCTCCCAGGTAGCTTCACCCGTCACATCATTCCATATGACTTTCACTAGCTCAATCATCTTTCCTCGAAGCTGCTTTACCTTTCTCGTCCCCAATCTGACGGTAAAGTTTCGTAAGTCGATTCTCCTTTAATCGCACGTCATCTCAGTTGTATAACATGTGTCGGATCTGGTATATACTTCCGTAAATGAGACACATGAAACACGTCATGCAAATTGGATAGAAAAGGCGGCAAAGTAATCTGATATGCTACAGGACCTATACGTCGGATAATCTGATATGGTCCAATGAATTTAGGAGTAAGCTTCTTAGACTTAATCACTCTTCCGACACCAGTCGTAGGAGTAACTCTTAGAAATACATGCTCACCCTCCTTAAACTCAAGAGATCGTCTTCGTTTATCTACGTAACTCTTTTGTCTGCTTTGCGCCATCCTCATCTTCTCTTGTATCATCTTGACTTTATCCGTAGTCTGTTGTACAAGTTCCGGTCCAACAGTCATACTCTCCCCATCTTGATACCAACATAGCGGCGTTCGACATCGTCTTCCATACAATGCCTCATAAGGTGCCATTCCGATGCTTGCGTGAAAACTATTGTTGTAGGTGAATTCTATCAAAGATAAAAATTCATCCCAACTTCCTCGTTGTTCCAAAACACAAGCACGCAATAGATCCTCCAAAGACTGTATAGTTCTCTCTGTCGACCATCCATCGTCTGCGGATGATATGCTGAACTCAATCGTAACTTGGTTCCCATAGCTTCTTGCAGACTTCGCCAAAATCTTGATGTAAACCTCGGATCTCTGTCTGAAACTATACATGTAGGCACTCCATGTAATCGACAATCTCGGCGATGTACAAGCTGGGTTAATCTTTCCAATGAATATTTAATATTGATTGGTAAGAAATGAGCCGATTTCGTAAGTCTATCGACTATAACCCATATCGAATCATGACCTTTCCTTGTCTTTGGCAAACCAGTAACGAAATCCATAGAAATGATGTCCCATTTCCATTCGGAATCGATAATGGTTGCAACATCCCAAATGGTCTTTGGTGTTCAACTTTCGATTTTTGACAAACTAGGCAAGTTGACACGCATCTAACCACATCACCCTTCATTCCATGCCACCAGAATAACTTCTTCAAGTCTTGGTACATCTTTGTTATGCCTGGATGCATACTTAATAGACTAGTATGGGCATGTTCCACAATATATTGCCTCAGTTCTCGGTCACGAGGAATACAGATTCTACCCCGAAACCTCAAAATTCCATCAGTTCCTTCTTTGAACTCTACTGTCTCGTCTTGCTTCATTTGCTCCCTTATTCTTTGCAAAAATTTATCGGCATTTTGCTTTTCCCTTATGTCTTCCATCAGCTCGCTTGAGATAGTAACCATATTCATACAGATCTTTCCCGGTTTCAACTCAACAAATGACCACTCATCTCTAAATTGTTCAATGAGCTCCTTTTCTTTGATCATCAGCGCAGAAACACTGATAATCTTTCTACTCAAGGTATCGGCCACGACATTCGCCTTACCAGGGTGGTACAAAAGTTGTAAATCTTAATCGTTCAGAAATTCTAACCATCTTCGCTGCCTCATATTCAGCTCCTTCTGGTCGTACAAGTACTTCAAACTCTTGTGATCACTGAAGATGTTGAACGTTGCTCCATAGAGAAAATGTCTCCATATCTTCAAAGCAAAAACCACCGCGGCCAATTCCAAATCATGCGTAGGATAATTCTTCTCATAAACCTTCAATTGTCGAGAAGCATATGCCACCACATTCCGGTCTTGCATCAACACGCATCCTAGTCCTTGATAAGAAGCGTCACAATACACATCGAAAGATTTCTTCGAATCTGGTAGGATCAACACCGGTGCGTTGTTAACCTCTTCTTCAACTCTTGAAAACGGCTTCACGCTCTTCCGTCCATTCAAAAGCTTGACTTTTCCTCGTCGATTGTGTAAGTGGTCCAGCAATCTTGGAAAAACCTTCGATAAATCTCCGATAATAACCAAGCA
This sequence comes from Ormosia emarginata, assembly GCA_029884605.1. Lineage (NCBI taxonomy): Eukaryota > Viridiplantae > Streptophyta > Magnoliopsida > Fabales > Fabaceae > Ormosia > Ormosia emarginata. The sequence continues at coordinate 1,506,732 of JAQQTP010000056.1, read as the reverse complement.
AGTCCAACAAAACTTCGAACTTCATTCTTGTCTTAGGTCTTTCCCACTGTAAAACAGTCTCCACTTTCGATGGGTCCACCGCAATACCTTCTTTAGAAATTACGTGACCAAGAAATTGGACTTCTTCCAACCAGAACTCACACTTAGCCAATTTCGCATACAGTGCTTCTCCCTCAAAATCAAGAACAACATTCAGATGTTCAGCATGCTCTTCCTTCGATCGAGAATAGATCAGAATGTCATCGATAAAGACAACGACAAATCTGTCTAGATATGGACGAAATATCCTATTCATATAATCCATAAATATGGCAGGAGCATTCGTCACCCCGAATGGCATTACCTGATACTCATAATGTCCATAACGAGTTCAAAAACGGTTTTCGGCACATCTTCCCCTCTTATACGAATCGGTGATAACCCGATCGCGATCTATCTTGGAAAATATCACAGCTCCTCTCAATTGATCCATCAAATCGTCGATTCTTGGAAGCGGATATTTATTCTTGATAGTCACCTTGTTCAACTGCCGATAATCCACACAAAGTCGTGAAGTTCCATCCTTCTTCTTGACCAAAAGCACTGGCGCACCCCATGGGGAAACGCTAGGTCGTACAAATTCTTTCTCCAACAGTTCCATCAATTGCTTTTTCAGCTCCCCCAACTCTACTGGCGACATACGATACGGTGCAATTGAGATAGGACCTGTTCCCGGTACTAAATCAATTGAGAACTCGATCTCCCGCTCAGGCGGTAAACCAGGTACATCTTCAGGAAAAACATCCGGAAAATCGTTGACAACAGGAATAGTATTCACATCCTTCTCATTCTTAACTTCTAGAGAAGACAATACCAGATATCCCTGCGCTCCATCTCTCAACAAAGACTTGACCTTAACAACAGTTAAGAATCCAGACTCTTCTTCCTTAGGAAAAACTATAGTTTTCTTTGCACAATCTATAAGGATATGGTTAGAACATAACCAGTCCATCCCTAAGATTACATCTATCTCAATAAGAGGCAAACAAATCAAATTGACCAAAAACAAACGGCCCTTCACAACAATAGGACAATCCAAACAGATCTTAGAAGTAACTACGGGTTTAGCGGTTGGCGTAGATACACTCAACTTAACATTCGAGAGAAGACACGGGCAACTTCGGTCTTTCCACACAATCATAGGCAATAAACGAGTGTGTAGCACCCGAGTCATACAATACGGTCGAAGGTTACCTCCAATGTCACCTTCTCCTTGAATAAGGTCATCGATTGAGAAACTTCAGATCCCATCATTGTATATACTCGCCCTCCGGATCTCGGTTGAGTATTTCCAGATTTTTGCTTGATTAGCTTTAACATGACGAACAACGGGTTTCTTCTCGGTCGAGTACAATCCTTCGACATATGCCCAGTGTCCCATAATTAAAACAGACAGTTCCTTTATTGTACAATGCGGAGATAGATAGCCCTTCTTACCGCACTTAAAACACGTCGGCGTAAACACCACTCTCTCTCTATCCCGCTCCACCACTAGGTACACTCCCTCCAACTGGCGGTCGCTGAGTCTGACTTCCTTGTGGTCTAGCATACGGCTTACGCAGAAACCGATTTGTATTGCTACCTCCACCTCTTTGAAACCTTGTCGGCCCAAAGTTCCGATTCCTCTGATCTCGCGACGGTTCAAGCTCCTCAAGTCGCGCACATGCATCCACTAAAGCATGAAAATGATTCATATTCAGAGATATTACTCCTCGCTTCAATTCCACTCTCAATCCGGACTCAAACTTCCGACATTTCCATACCTCATCTTGTCGATTTTGAGCATAATCCGAAAATTGAGACAAACTTTCAAATTTTGTGGCGTACTCATTCACTGTCATATATTTCCTGTCGCAACCCAAGAAATTCCATCTCCTTGGCATGCCTAGCACTTGCAGGAAAATACTTATCCGAGAAAAGTATTAGAAAACACTTCCCGTGTGATCTCGGTCCCTTCACTTGCAACACTCGGCGGATTCCTCTCCACCAATGTTCTCGCATCTCCTCTCGGCATGAAAGACAACATAAGTTACTTTCTTTTCATCCGTGCATCTCATCCCCTCAAAGATTCTCTCTAAATCTTGCATCCACCGACTCGCTTTCTCCGGATCCACCTCGCCTCTAAACGTGGCGGATTATGGCGCCTAAATTCGATAAATTTAAGGCATCACCGTAGCATCTTCTTTGTTGAGTCGCTCTCAAATTTTCTTCGAGTAATCACTTCACCATCGCCGCATAGCCTCGGAAGAACCAACATCGGGTCCTCAACACGATTCACGTTAGCACGTCCTCTGCCTCTACCACCATCTTCTTTCTTCAAACATAACCAAAAAAAGTTAGATACATCCTTCTAGATATTTCCGAAAGGATATAAATCACAAAGATCACGAGAGGATCACACAAAGACAAACAAAAACAAACCCAACCACAACCCCAAAAGACTCTAACTTGGGCTCGATACCAACTAATGTAACACCCCTTTGGAGGATGTCACACATAAAAGAAAATAAAAGAAATAGAAATAAAATCTACCCAAGTTGTGAAACATTTGTTAAATATTATTACGGGTTGTAAAATAATTCCTATAGACGAAATATGATATAAAAAGATAATGCGGAAAATACGAAATAAAAAAAAAAACATCATCATTACGATAATATACATATGATTAAGTTATAAGCTGTACAAATAATTTACAACAAAGACTACAAATATTTAAACAAAAACAGTAAAGAAAGCAATAAAAGAGTTAATATATACAGACATACGCTGACGCGCCCAAAAAAAACATCATGGTTATCTAATCCTCTGATGGATCACTCTCAGCATGAAAATGATCATCAGGAGACAAATATCCCGGATGTCTCGACACACGGCGATAACGGGATCGCGCAGTCGATACGATGCTTATCTCACTAGGCTCAGGGTTTTCAGCACCCCAGTGACGCCTAATGGATAAGGGTAACTCTAAATGCAGAAATAACGTCGTAGTCATAATGGGCTCTCCATCAAAACGTTGACGTAGAATCACGGTCACACGTCCTGCATATGTCACAGAGTCACGATCGCCTCGTAAATGCCAAGCCGAGAGAACCTCCATGAAATACTAGCTCTACGAACCCCAAAAATCCTGGCGCTGCCATCCCTCACAATCAATCCAGAGGATATGGATGATCGGATGGTTCTTGATCGTCAAACTGATCGTCCGCTTGCTGACCTTCCTCCTCCTCGGGGTACAAGATCTCAAGGGGCTGATCCTCTTCCTCAAAGTCTTTACCGCGTAAAATAAATAAACAGAAAATACATATAACAAAGAGGTAAGACAACATAAAATCATCACAACATGGCCAATAAGAAGACGACAATCAACATATATACAGTTCATGCAATACGAAAAGCTTTAACAATTATAATAACATTGAAGTAAAATTTAGATATCATAACAATATATCACACCACGAGATAAAACATCACGGATAAAATAAGAAAGATAAGAATAAACGGATAAGATATAATAAAAATAACCAAATATAGAAGCGAACCGATAAAATAAACAAATAAAATACGGATAAACAAAAATAGAAATAAATAGATAAGATGAAAATAAATAGACATAGAGATAAATAAACAATATGACAAAACCCTACTCCATGGAGCTAAAGAAAACACAAGTATCGAGAGAGCGGAATGATTCGTAAAATCTATTAGTACCACGGCTGCCCCACCAACTATTGCGTTTGTCACACGTTGCGTCTATAGCCCCACGACACGAGAATCCATCATCCAGGCGTGGTGTAGTTCACGGTCTCACGTTGTGGCACTACGAGGCAAATGTACTACTAGATTTCACAAATCTCGATTAAATATAGTGCGTGTCGAGTACCATAGTGTGCTATCGGTTTACCACGGCCCAAATGGAGCTACCAACTGTCCACATGTGGGATCCCGTACACTAAAGTCTCCAAGTTCATTAGAACAATGAACCACACTACGTTTATCGCATCGACAACACGATGTGATTCGTCTCGTCAACTAATCCACCAAAAATTTGGCACACATAACGAGATAAATAGAAAGCACATACGGGTTCTCATTTTCCCGACAATGAGATATAGTCTCAAAAGCACATGCGGGTTCACATTTTCCCGACGAAAAAAAGATCCTCAAAAATAATCATGCGGGTTCACATTTTCCCGACAATGAAAGATTCTCAAAAATAATCTGCGGGTTCACATTTTCCCGACAAAGATAAAATAAATACGGTAGCGGTCAATCGCGTAGAAATTTTATCGCGTTTTCATAATTCCGTCGTTTTTACAAATGTTTTTAAATCGCGTAAAGATATTTTTCTGTTTTTAAAATCGCGTAGCATTTTTAATACGTTTTCTCAATCGCGTAGAATTTTTAAATCATTTTCTTATTCGAATGCCTTTAAAATTACTGTTTAAACAAACAGAAATAGTATTTAGTACATTTAAATTACGTAGAATAATTTTCCATACCGTATACTGTCTTTTGGATATTTCTACTATCTTATAGGTTCATTTTTACTAAAAATTGACAGCATTTTGTTTATAAACTCATAATAATGGTTTCCTAAATTTTTCATAAAATTTTCTATTTACCTAATTTTTAACCATATCATTTTAATTCTTTTTGAAAATTTTCTAACATGCTTCAAAACCTAAAGTGAGCTATATGTTAGAAAATTTCTCAACATTACTTGTATTTCTTCCTAATGATAAAATTATGAATTTTAACCCTTTAAACTTACTTCTAATCAACTTGTTTCTTCAAAAATCATTATAGAAAATTTCTTTTTAACTTGTATTGTCTCTTTTTAATTGAAAAAGGTTTGGAATCAAGTTTTAGAAATCATGATTACCTATAGTGGCATGTTGGCCAAATTTCATAAAATCCTTTCATTTGATTTCTAAAATGTCTTTCACCTTTCAAATCATATCAAATGTATTATATTGTCTAAGTTCATTAAATCATATTAGAAAATAGTTAGTAGGAGTTAAATTAATCCTTTAGGCATGTTGGCCCAAAATACTAAGTCTTTACCATTTGATTTCTAAATGCATTTTCTTTGATCAAATCAATTTGAAACTTTCTTGATTCTCCTAGGTTAATTAAGTTACACTTTAGAAAAAATCAAGAGAACATTTTGGTCCTCTAACTTAGTCATTGCCGTGAACTAGTGAATGTGTTCTTTGGAACACTCATGCAAATTTACACATGTTATTCACATCCTATACCTTATCATACAATTCTAACACATGCATTGTATTTTCTAACACATGCAATATATTTTCTAACACCTAAACCTAAATTAAAGCTTATAGACATGCATTCAAAAGCTAATAGACATGCAAAATTATTACAATCATCAAACAAGAAAGCTACTAACATACATCACATAAACTACTAGCAACCACAAAAATTAACAAATACACATCAACAAACACACCACCACCGAATCCTTATGGATTCTACAAACATTCCATCTTCTTACCACCACCAAGGGATGATAAGAATTGTCTTCCTCTTACCTTAAATGAAGACAAAAGGCTTGCTTTCACACCTCCTAGGGTTCGGTTTTCACCTTCAAAAATACCTAGAAATCTCAAACAAAATTTACATGTTACTAACCATGAAAAAGAAGCTAAACCATGGAGAAATCATGGCTTAGAACTTTGAAAAAGAAGAGAGAAAAGAAAAGCATGAAATTTCACCTTCTAGGTAAAACTTTCAAGGTTGATTTCCAAGCCCTAAATGGAAGATTTTGAAGAAACTCCCAACTAGAAAGGTTCTTAGAATAGTGTTTAGGTTAGGAAAACTTGGTTAGAAAAATTTTTTGATGGTTGGATGGTGTAGATAGTGTCTTGGCCGAATGGTAGGGAAATGAACAACAATGGTGGCTAGGGTTTTTGGAAGAGAGAGAAGAGAGAAAAGTGATGAAGATGAAGTGTTGTTTTGGCCTTCTCACTCCTAATGGCCGTAGCCTTCAAGTGGCAAGGATGTGCATGGATTTGGCTTCATCCAAGCCATTGAATGCATCAAAGGCTAGGATTAAATCTTGGTGAACAAGCTTGATTTCTATTGGTTGGTTCATGATGACTCACATGCTGAGTCACACAGCTCATTTAATTCTCTGCTGAGTCACTAGCTGAGTCACTGTTACTGAAAGTTCTACTGCTAACGGTGATTAATTAAGCTACCGATCTAACTGTTCGCTAATTGTGGGTCCCGCAAAATATTTTCGGGTCCATCATGTCACTAAAATATCTTGACTAATAAAATAATATTATAATAATATAAAATTATTTTATTTGTGATTAAATCCTAAAAATTAAAAGATTATTTTTAGTCTCATTCAGAATCGGGTTAAGTAAGATCCCCCAATTCTAAATAATAAAATAAGATTTTCCCGCCGAAAAATATTATTTTCCTGCCTCGAACAAATCACACAAAAAGTCCATATAAAATCACGAGACAAGATATTATCGGACATTAAATCAAGAAGAAAACAATTAAAAACAACAAAAACAAAGAAAAAAATGACGTTCGGGACGTAACGGTCATTTTCCCATTTTTTCCCACAACGTAGGTAATCGTCCAAAACGTTCAAATAAAATATCCAAAGCAAGATATTATATAGATGTATATCTTTCAGAAAAATTAAAACAGTAGCTCAGAAAAATTTTTATTTTACCGATCTCGAAGCAAATTACGTAAAACGATCAAATAAAATTTGAGCATGTATTATTGTAATTGTTTTCATACAGAAATCGAGAACAGTAAAATAGGGACACAGCGGTCATTCACACAAAAGCATAAAAAATAGAAAACAGTACATTCAGAATATTTTCTAAAAATTGGGGCGTTACAACTCTCCCCAACAAATAAAAATTTCGTCCTCGAAATTCGTTGTTCATCAAAACAAATGAGGATATTGATCCTTCATTTTATCTTCCAGCTCCCAGGTAGCTTCACCCGTCACATCATTCCATATGACTTTCACTAGCTCAATCATCTTTCCTCGAAGCTGCTTTACCTTTCTGTCCCCAATCCTGACAGGTAAAGTTTCGTAAGTCAGATTCTCCTTTAACTGCACGTCATCTGGTTGTATAACATGTGTCGGATCTGGTATATACTTCCGTAACTGAGACACATGAAACACGTCATGCAAATTGGATAGAAAAGGCGGCAAAGCAATCTGATATGCTACAGGACCTATACGTCGGATAATCTGATATGGTCCAATGAATTTAGGAGTAAGCTTCTTAGACTTAATCACTCTTCCGACACCAGTCGTAGGAGTAACTCTTAGAAATACATGCTCACCCTCCTTAAACTCAAGAGATCGTCTTCGTTTATCTACGTAACTCTTTTGTCTCGCTGCGCCATCCTCATCTTCTCTTGTATCATCTTGACTTTATCCGTAGTCTGTTGTACAAGTTCCGGTCCAACAATCATACTCTCCCCATCTTGATACCAGCATAGCGGCGTTCGACATCGTCTTCCATACAATGCCTCATAAGGTGCCATTCCGATGCTTGCGTGAAAACTATTGTTGTAGGTGAATTCTATCAAAGATAAAAATTCATCCCAACTTCCTCGTTGTTCCAAAACACAAGCACGCGCATAGATCCTCCAAAGACGTATAGTTCTCTCGTCGACCATCTGTCTGCTGGATGATATGTTGAACTCAATCGTAACTTGGTTCCCATAGCTTCTTGCAGACTTCGCCAAAATCTTGACGTAAACCTCGGATCTCTGTCAGAAACTATACATGTAGGCACTCCATGTAATCTGACAATCTCGTTGATGTACAACTGGGTTAATCTTTCCAATGAATATTTAATATTGATTGGTAAGAAATGAGCCGATTTCGTAAGTCTATCGACTATAACCCATATCGAATCATGACCTTTCCTTGTCTTTGGCAAACCAGTAACGAAATCCATAGAAATGATGTCCCATTTCCATTCTCGGGAATCGATAATGGTTGCAACATCCCAGTGGTCTTTGGTGTTCAACTTTCGATTTTTGACAAACTAGGCAAGTTGACACGCATCTAACCACATCACCCTTCATTCCATGCCACCGAATAACTTCTTCAAGTCTTGGTACATCTTTGTTATGCCTGGATGCATACTTAATAGACTAGTATGGGCATGTTCCACAATATATTGCCTCAGTTCTCGGTCACGAGGAATACGATTCTACCCCGAAACCTCAAAATTCCATCAGTTCCTTCTTTGAACTCTACTGTCTCGTCTTGCTTCATTTGCTCCCTTATTCTTTGCAAAAATTTATCGGCATTTTGCTTTTCCCTTATGTCTTCCATCAGCTCGCTTGAGATAGTAACCATATTCATACGGATCTTTCCGGTTTCAACTCAACAAATGACCACTCATCTCTAAATTGTTCAATGAGCTCCTTTTCTTTGATCATCAGCGCAGAAACACTGATAATCTTTCTACTCAAGGCATCGGCCACGACATTCGCCTTACCAGGTGGTGGTACAAAAGTTGAAAATCGTAATCGTTCGAAATTCTAACCATCTTCGCTGCCTCATATTCAGCTCCTTCTGGTCGTACAAGTACTTCAAACTCTTGTGATCACTGAAGATGTTGAACGTTGCTCCATAGAGAAAATGTCTCCATATCTTCAAAGCAAAAACCACCGCGGCCAATTCCAAATCATGCGTAGGATAATTCTTCTCATGAACCTTCAATTGTCGAGAAGCATATGCCACCACATTCCGGTCTTGCATCAACACGCATCCTAGTCCTTGATAAGAAGCGTCACAATACACATCGAAAGATTTCTTCGAATCTGGTAGGATCAACACCGGTGCACTTGTTAACCTCTTCTTCAACTCTTGAAAACGGCTTCACGCTCTTCCGTCCATTCAAAAGCTTGACTTTTCCTCGTCGATTGTAAGTGGTCCGGCAATCTTGGAAAAACCTTCGATAAATCTCCGATAATAACCAAGAAGTCCAACAAAACTTCGAACTTCATTCTTGTCTTAGGTCTTTCCCACCGTAAAAAAGCTCCACTTTCGATGGGTCCACCGCAATACCTTCTTTAGAAATTACGTGACCAAGAAATTGGACTTCTTCCAACCAGAACTCACTTAGCCAATTTCGCATACACCGCTTCTCCCTCAAAATCAAGAACAACATTCGGATGTTCAAGATGCTCTCTTCCTTCGATCGAGAATAGATCGAATGTCATCGATAAAGACAACGACAAATCTGTCTAGATATGGACGAAATATCCTATTCATATAATCCATAAATATGGCGGGAGCATTCGTCACCCCGAATGGCATTACCCGATACTCATAATGTCCATAACGAGTTCAAAAACGGTTTTCGGCACATCTTCCCCTCTTACACGAATGCGGTGATAACCCGATCGCAGATCTATCTTGGAAAATATCACAGCTCCTCTCAATTGATCCATCAAATCGTCGATTCTTGGAAGCGGATATTTATTCTTGATAGTCACCTTGTTCAACCGACGATAATCCACACAAAGTCGTGAAGTTCCATCCTTCTTCTTGACCAAAAGCACCGGCGCACCCCACGGGGAAACGCTAGGTCGTACAAATTCTTTCTCCAACGGTTCCATCAATTGCTTTTTCAGCTCCCCCAACTCTACGGCGACATACGATACGGTGCAATTGAGATAGGACCCGTTCCCGTACTAAATCAATTGAGAACTCGATCTCCGCTCGGGCGGTAAACCGTACATCTTCGGGAAAAACATCCGGAAAATCGTTGACAACAGGAATAGTATTCACATCCTTCTCATTCTTAACTTCTAGAGAAGACAATACCGATATCCTCGCGCTCCATCTCTCAACAAAGACTTGACCTTAACGACGGCTTAAGAATCCAGACTCTTCTTCCTTAGGAAAAACTATAGTTTTCTTTGCACAATCTATAAGGATATGGTTAGAACATAACCAGTCCATCCCTAAGATTACATCTATCTCAATAAGAGGCAAACAAATCAAATTGACCAAAAACAAACGGCCCTTCACAACAATAGGACAATCCAAACAGATCTTAGAAGTAACTACGGGTTTAGCATGTTGGCGTAGATACACTCAACTTAACATTCGAGAGAGACACGAGGCAACTTCGGTCTTTTTCCACACAATCATAGGCAATAAACGAGTGTGTAGCACCCGAGTCATACAATACGGTCGAGAAGGTTACCTCCAATGTCACCTTCTCCTTGAATAAGGTCATCGGATTGAGAAACTTCAGATCCCATCATTGTATATACTCGCCTCCGGATCTCGGTTGAGTATTTCCAGATTTTTGCTTCGATTAGCTTTAACATGACGAACACGGGTTTCTTCTGCAGTCGAGTACAATCCTTCGACATCTGCCCAGGCTGTCCATAATTAAAACAGACAGTTCCCTTGATTGTACAATCTGGAGATAGATAGCCCTTCTTACCGCACTTAAAACACGTCGGCGTAAACACCACTCTCTATCCTGCTCCACCACTAGGTACACTCCCTCCAACTGGCGGTCGCTGAGTCTGACTTCCTTGTGGTCTAGCATACGGCTTACGCAGATCTATCTTGGAAAATATCACAGCTCCTCTCAATTGATCCATCAAATCGTCGATTCTTGGAAGCGGATATTTATTCTTGATAGTCACCTTGTTCAACTGCCGATAATCCACACAAAGTCGTGAAGTTCCATCCTTCTTCTTGACCAAAAGCACTGGCGCACCCCATGGGGAAACGCTAGGTCGTACAAATTCTTTCTCCAACAGTTCCATCAATTGCTTTTTCAGCTCCCCAACTCTCTGCGCGACATACGATACGGTGCAATTGAGATAGGACACATGTCCCGTGCTAAATCAATTGAGAACTCGATCTCCCGCTCGGCGGTAAACCGTACACATCTTCGGGAAAAACATCCTAAAATCGTTGACAACGGGAATAGTATTCACATCCTTCTCATTCTTAACTTCTAGAGAAGACAATACCGGATATCCTGCGCTCCATCTCTCAACAAAGACTTGACCTTAACGGCGGTTAAGAATCCAGACTCTTCTTCCTTAGGAAAAACTATAGTTTTCTTTGCACAATCTATAAGGATATGGTTAGAACATAACCAGTCCATCCCTAAGATTACATCTATCTCAATAAGAGGCAAACAAATCAAATTGACCAAAAACAAACGGCCCTTCACAACAATAGGACAATCCAAACAGATCTTAGAAGTAACTACGGGTTTAGCGGTTAGCGTAGATACACTCAACTTAACATTCGAGAGAGAGGCACGGCAACTTCGGTCTTTCCACACAATCATAGGCAATAAACGAGTGTGTAGCACCCGAGTCATACAATACAAATCGAGAAGGTTACCTCCAATGTCACCTTCTCCTTGAATAAGGTCATCGATTGAGAAACTTCAGATCCCATCATTGTATATACTCGCCCTCCGGATCTCGGTTGAGTATTTCCAGATTTTTGCCGATTAGCTTTAACATGACGAACGACGGGTTTCTTCTCCGGTCGAGTACAATCCTTCGACATACCCCGTGTCCATAATTAAAACAGACGGTTCCTTGATTGTACAATGCGGAGATAGATAGCCCTTCTTACCGCACTTAAAACACGTCGGCGTAAACACCACTCTCTATCCTCGCTCCACCACTAGGTACACTCCCTCCAACTGGCGGTCGGCCGAGTCCGACTTCCTTGTGGTCTAGCATACGGCTTACGCAGAAACCGATTTGTATTGCTACCTCCACCTCTTTGAAACCTTGTCGGCCCAAAGTTCCAATTCCTCTGATCTCGCGACGGTTCAAGCTCCTCAAGTCGTGCACATGCATCCACTAAAGCATGAAACTGATTCATATTCAGAGATATTACTCCTCGCTTCAATTCCACTCTCAATCCGGACTCAAACTTCCGACATTTCCATACCTCATCTTGTCGATTCTGAGCATAATCCGAAAATTGAGACAAACTTTCAAATTTTGTGGCGTACTCATTCACTGTCATATTTCCCTGTCGCAACCCAAGAAATTCCATCTCCTTGGCATGCCTAGCACTTGCAGGAAAATACTTATCCAGAAAAGTATTAGAAAACACTTCCCAGGTGATCTTAGTCCCTTCAGCTTGCAACACTCGGCGGATTCCTCTCCACCAATGTTCTGCATCTCCTCTCAAAGCATAAAGACAAAGATAAGTTACTTTCTTTTCATCTCGTGCATCTCATCCCTCAAAGATTCTCTCTAAATCTTGCATCCACCGACTCGCTTTCTCCGGATCCACCTCGCCTCTAAACGTGGCGGATTATGGCGCCTAAATTCAGATAAATTTAAGGCATCACCGTAGCATCTTCTTTGTTGAGTGCTCTCAAATTTTGTTGAGTAATCACTTCACCATCTGCCGCATAGCCTCAAGCGGAACCAACATCGGGTCCTCAACACGATTCACGTTAGCACGTCCTCTGCCTCTACCAGCCATCTTCTTTCTTCAAACATAACAAAACAAAGTTAGATACATCCTTCTAGATATTTCCGAAAGGATATAAATCACAAAGATCACAGAGGATCACACAAAGACAAACAAAAACAAACCCAACCACAACCCCAACCCCAAAAGACTCTAACTTGGGCTCTGATACCAACTAATGTAACACCCCTTTGGAGGATGTCACACATAAAAGAAAATAAAAGAAATAGAAATAAAATCTACCCAAGTTGTGAAACATTTGTTAAATATTATTACGGGTTGTAAAATAATTCCTATAGACAAAATATGATATAAAAAGATAATGCGGAAAATACGAAATAAAAAAAAAAAACATCATTACACGATAATATACATATGATTAAGTTATAAGATGTACAAATAATTTACAACAAAGACTACAAATATTTAAACAAAAACAAGAAAGAAAGCAATAAAAGAGTTAATATATACAGACATACGGCCGACGCGCCCAAAAAAAAAAAACATCATGGTTATCTAATCCTCTGATGGATCACTCTCAGCATGAAAATGATCATCAGGAGACAAATATCCCGGATGTCTCGACACACGGCGATAACGGGATCGCGCAGTCGATACGATGCTTATCTCACTAGGCTCAGGGTTTTCAGCACCCCAGTGACGCCTAATGGATAAGGGTAACTCTAAATGCGAAAAAAACGTCGTAGTCATGATGGGCTCTCCATCAAATCGTTGACGTAGAATCACGGTCACACGTCCCGCATATGTCACGAGTCACGATCGCCTCGTAGATGCCAAACCGAGAGAACCTCCATGAAATACTAGCTCTACGAATCCCAAAAATCCTGGCGCTGCCATCCTCACAATCAATCCAGGAGGATATGGATGATCGGATGGTTCTTGATCGTCAACCGATCGTCCGCTGTGACCTTCCTCCTCCTCGGGGTACAAGATCTCAAGGGGCTGATCCTCTTCCTCAAAGTCTTTACCGCGTAAAATAAATAAACAGAAAATACATATAACAAAGAGGTAAGACAACATAAAATCATCACAACATGGCCAATAAGAAGACGACAAACAACATATATACAGTTCATGCAATACATAAAGCTTTAACAATTATAATAACAAATTGAAGTAAAATTTAGATATCATAACAATATATCACACCACGATAAAACATCACAGATAAAATAAGAAAGATAAGAATAAACAGATAAGATATAATAAAAATAACCAAATATAGAAGCAAGAACCGGATAAAATAAACAAATAAAATACGGATAAACAATAAAATAGAAATAAATAGATAAGATGAAAATAAATAGACATAGAGATAAATAAACAATATGACAAAACCCTACTCCATGGAGCTAAAGAAAACACAAGTATCGAGAGAGCGGAATGATTCGTAAAATCTATTAGTACCACGGCTGCCCCACCAACTATTGCTTGTCACACGTTGCGTCTATAGCCCCACGACACGAATCCATCATCCAGGGCGTGGTGTAGTTCACGGTCTCACGTTGTGGCACTACGAGGCAAATGTACTACTAGATTTCACAAATCTCGATTAAATATAGTGCGTGTTGAGTACCATAGTGTGCTATCGGTTTACCACGGCCCAAATGGAGCTACCAACTGTCCACGTGGGATCCCGTACACTAAAGTCTCCAAGTTCATTAGAACAATGAACCACACTACGTTTATCGCATCGACAACACGATGTGATTCGTCTCGTCAACTAATCCACCAAAAATTTGGCACACATAACGAGATAAATAGAAAGCACATGTACGGGTTCTCATTTTCCCGACAATGAGATATAGTCTCAAAAGCACATGCGGGTTCACATTTTCCCGACAAATAAAAGATCCTCAAAAATAATCATGCGGGTTCACATTTTCCCGACAAATGAAAGATTCTCAAAAATAATCTGCGGGTTCACATTTTCCCGACAGCATAAAATAAATACGGTAGCGGTCAATCGCGTAGAAATTTTATCGCGTTTTCATAATTCCGTCGTTTTTACAAATGTTTTTAAATCGCGTAAAGATATTTTTCTGTTTTTAAAATTGCGTAGCATTTTTAATACGTTTTCTCAATCGCGTAGAATTTTTAAATCATTTTCTTATTCGAATGCCTTTAAAATTACTGTTTAAACAAACAGAAATAGTATTTAGTACATTTAAATTACGTAGAATAATTTTCCATACCGTATACTGTCTTTTGGATATTTCTACTATCTTATAGGTTCATTTTTACTAAAAATTGACAGCATTTTGTTTATAAACTCATAATAATGGTTTCCTAAATTTTTCATAAAATTTTCTATTTACCTAATTTTTAACCATATCATTTTAATTTCTTTTTGAAAATTTTCTAACATGCTTCAAAACCTAAAGTGAGCTATATGTTAGAAAATTTCTCAACATTATTGTATTTCCTTCCTAACGATAAAATTATGAATTTTAACCCTTTAAACTTACTTCTAATCAACTTGTTTCTTCAAAAATCATTATAGAAAATTTCTTTTTAACTTGTATTGTCTCTTTTTAATTGAAAAAGGTTTGGAATCAAGTTTTAGAAATCATGATTACCTATAGTGGCATGTTGGCCAAATTTCGTAAAACCTTTCATTTGATTTCTAAAATGTCTTTCACCTTTCAAATCATATCAAATGTATTATATTGTCTAAGTTCATTAAATCATATTAGAAAATAGTTAGTAGGAGTTAAATTAATCCTTTAGGCATGTTGGCCCAAAATACTAAGTCTTTACCATTTGATTTCTAAATGCATTTTCTTTGATCAAATTAATTTGAAACTTTCTTGATTCTCCTAGGTTAATTAAGTTACACTTTAGGAAAAATCAAGAGAACATTTTGGTCCTCTAACTTAGTCATTGCCGTGAACTAGTGAATGTGTTCTTTGGAACACTCATGCAAATTTACACATGTTATTCACATCCTATACCTTATCATACAATTCTAACACATGCATTGTATTTTCTAACACATGCAATATATTTTCTAACACCTAAACCTAAATTAAAGCTTATAGACATGCATTCAAAAGCTAATAGACATGCAAAATTATTACAATCATCAAACAAGAAAGCTACTAACATACATCACATAAACTACTAGCAACCACAAAAATTAACAAATACACATCAACAAACACACCACCACCGAATCCTTATGGATTCTACAAACATTCCATCTTCTTACCACCACCAAGGGATGATAAGAATTGTCTTCCTCTTACCTTAAATGAAGACAAAAGGCTTGCTTTCACACCTCCTAGGGTTCGGTTTTCACCTTCAAAAATACCTAGAAATCTCAAACAAAATTTACATGTTACTAACCATGAAAAAGAAGCTAAACCATGGAGAAATCATGGCTTAGAACTTTGAAAAAGAAGAGAGAAAAGAAAAGCATGAAATTTCACCTTCTAGGTAAAACTTTCAAGGTTGATTTCCAAGCCCTAAATGGAAGATTTTGAAGAAACTCTCAACTAGAAAGGTTCTTAGAATAGTGTTTAGGTTAGGAAAACTTGGTTAGAAAAATTTTTTGATGGTTGGATGGTGTAGATAGTGTCTTGGCGAATGGTAGGAAAATGAACAACAATGGTGGCTAGGGTTTTGGAAGAGAGAGAAGAGAGAAAAGTGATGAAGATGAAGTGTTGTTTTGGCCTTCTCACTCCTAATGGCCGTAGCCTTCAAGTGGCAAGGATGTGCATGGATTTGGCTTCATCCAAGCCATTGAATGCATCAAAGGCTAGGATTAAATCTTGGTGAACAAGCTTGATTTCTATTGGTTGGTTCATGATGACTCACATGCTGAGTCACACAGCTCATTTAATTCTCTGCTGAGTCAGCTAGCTGAGTCAGCCTGTTCTGGAAAGTTCTACTTTGCTAACGGTGATTAATTAAGCTACCGATCTAACTGTTACGCTAATTGTGGGTCCCGCAAAAATATTTTCGGGTCCATCTTTACACTAAATATCTTGACTAATAAAATAATATTATAATAATATAAAATTATTTTATTTGTGATTAAATCCTAAAAATTAAAAGATTATTTTTAGTCTCATTCAGAATCGGGTTAAGTAAGATCCCCCAATTCTAAATAATAAAATAAGATTTTTCCCGGCCGAAAAATATTATTTTCCCGCCTCGAACAAATCACACAAAAAGTCCATATAAAATCACAGAGGCAAGTATTATCGGACATTAAATCAAGAAGAAAACAATTAAAAACAACAAAAACAAAAAAACAAGATGCGTTCGGGACGTAACGGTCATTTTCCCATTTTTTCCCACAACGTAGGTAACCGTCCAAAATGTTCAAATAAAATATCCAGCAGTATTATATAGATGTATATCTTTCAGAAAAATTAAAACAGTAGCTCAGAAAAATTTTTATTTTGCCGTCTCGAAGCAAATTACGTAAAACGATCAAATAAAATTTGAGCATGTATTATTGTAATTGTTTTCATACAGAAATCGAGAACAGTAAAATAGGGACACAGCGGTCATTCACACAAAAGCATAAAAAATAGAAAACAGTACATTCAGAATATTTTCTAAAAATTGGGGCGTTACAACTCTCCCCAACAAATAAAAATTTCGTCCTCGAAATTCGTTGTTCATCAAAACAAATGAGGATATTGATTCTTCATTTTATCTTCCAGCTCCCAGGTAGCTTCACCCGTCACATCATTCCATATGACTTTCACTAGCTCAATCATCTTTCCTCGAAGTTGCTTTACCTTTATGTCCCCAATCCTGACAGGTAAAGTTTCGTAAGTCGATTCTCCTTTAATCGCACGTCATCTAGTTGTATAACATGTGTCGGATCTGGTATATACTTAAAATAATCGAGACACATGAAACACGTCATGCAAATTGGATAGAAAAGGCGGCAAAGCAATCTGATATGCTACGGGACCTATACGTCGGATAATCTGATATGGTCCAATGAATTTAGGAGTAAGCTTCTTAGACTTAATCACTCTTCCGACACCAGTCGTAGGAGTAACTCTTAGAAATACATGCTCACCCTCCTTAAACTCAAGAGATCGTCTTCGTTTATCTACGTAACTCTTTTGTCTGCTTTGCGCCATCCTCATCTTCTCTTGTATCATCTTGACTTTATCCGTAGTCTGTTGTACAAGTTCCGGTCCAACAGTCATACTCTCCCCCGTCTTGATACCAACATAACGGCGTTCGACATCGTCTTCCATACAATGCCTCATAAGGTGCCATTCCGATGCTTGCGTGAAAACTATTGTTGTAGGTGAATTCTATCAAAGATAAAAATTCATCCCAACTTCCTCGTTGTTCCAAAACACAAGCACGCAATAGATCCTCCAAAGACTGTATAGTTCTCTCTGTCTGACCATCTGTCTGCGGATGATATGCTGAACTCAATCGTAACTTGGTTCCCATAGCTTCTTGCAGACTTCGCCAAAATCTTGACGTAAACCTCGGATCTCTATCAGAAACTATACATGTAGGCACTCCATGTAATCGACAATCTCGTTGATGTACAACTCGGGTTAATCTTTCCAATGAATATTTAATATTGATTGGTAAGAAATGAGCCGATTTCGTAAGTCTATCGACTATAACCCATATCGAATCATGACCTTTCCTTGTCTTTGGCAAACCAGTAACGAAATCCATAGAAATGCTGTCCCATTTCCATTCTGGAATCGATAATGGTTGCAACATCCCAACTGGTCTTTGGTGTTCAACTTTCGATTTTTGACAAACTAGGCAAGTTGACACGCATCTAACCACATCACCCTTCATTCCATGCCACCAGAATAACTTCTTCAAGTCTTGGTACATCTTTGTTATGCCTGGATGCATACTTAATAGACTAGTATGGGCATGTTCCACAATATATTGCCTCAGTTCTCGGTCACGAGGAATACAGATTCTACCCCGAAACCTCAAAATTCCATCAGTTCCTTCTTTGAACTCTACTGTCTCGTCTTGCTTCATTTGCTCCCTTATTCTTGCAAAAATTTATCGGCATTTTGCTTTTCCCTTATGTCTTCCATCAGCTCGCTTGAGATAGTAACCATATTCATACGGATCTTTCCGGTTTCAACTCAACAAATGACCACTCATCTCTAAATTGTTCAATGAGCTCCTTTTCTTTGATCATCACCATGCGAAACACTTGATAATCTTTCTACTCAAGGTATCGGCCACGACATTCGCCTTACCGGGGTGGTACAAAAGTTGAAAATCGTAATCGTTCGAAATTCTAACCATCTTCGCTGCCTCATATTCAGCTCCTTCAGTCGTACAAGTACTTCAAACTCTTGTGATCACTGAAGATGTTGAACGTTGCTCCATAGAGAAAATGTCTCCATATCTTCAAAGCAAAAACCACCGCGGCCAATTCCAAATCATGCGTAGGATAATTCTTCTCATGAACCTTCAATTGTCGAGAAGCATATGCCACCACATTCCGGTCTTGCATCAACACGCATCCTAGTCCTTGATAAGAAGCGTCACAATACACATCGAAAGATTTCTTCGAATCTGGTAGGATCAACACCGGTGCAGTTGTTAACCTCTTCTTCAACTCTTGAAAACTGGCTTCACGCTCTTCCGTCCATTCAAAAGCTTGACTTTTCCTCGTCAATTGTGTAAGTGGTCCAAAGAATCTTGGAAAAACCTTCGATAAATCTCCGATAATAACCAGCAAGTCCAACAAAACTTCGAACTTCATTCTTGTCTTAGGTCTTTCCCACTGTAAAACAGTCTCCACTTTCGATGGGTCCACCGCAATACCTTCTTTAGAAATTACGTGACCAAGAAATTGGACTTCTTCCAACCAGAACTCACACTTAGCCAATTTCGCATACAGCTGCTTCTCCCTCAAAATCTGAAGAACAACATTCAGATGTTCAGCATGCTCTTCCTTCGATCGAGAATAGATCAGAATGTCATCGATAAAGACAACGACAAATCTGTCTAGATATGGACGAAATATCCTATTCATATAATCCATAAATATGGCAGGAGCATTCGTCACCCTGAATGGCATTACCTGATACTCATAATGTCCATAGCGAGTTCAAAAAACAGTTTTCGGCACATCTTCCCCTCTTACACGAATCTGGTGATAACCCGATCGCAGATCTATCTTGGAAAATATCACAGCTCCTCTCAATTGATCCATCAAATCGTCGATTCTTGGAAGCGGATATTTATTCTTGATAGTCACCTTGTTCAACTGCCGATAATCCACACAAAGTCGTGAAGTTCCATCCTTCTTCTTGACCAAAAGCACTGGCGCACCCCATGGGGAAACGCTAGGTCGTACAAATTCTTTCTCCAACAGTTCCATCAATTGCTTTTTCAGCTCCCCCAACTCTACTGGCGACATACGATACGGTGCAATTGAGATAGGACCATTCCCGTACTAAATCAATTGAGAACTCGATCTCCCGCTCGGGCGGTAAACCGGTACATCTTCGGGAAAAACATCCGGAAAATCGTTGACAACGGGAATAGTATTCACATCCTTCTCATTCTTAACTTCTAGAGAAGACAATACCGGATATCCTGCGCTCCATCTCTCAACAAAGACTTGACCTTAACGGCGGTTAAGAATCCGGACTCTTCTTCCTTAGCAAAAACTATAGTTTTCTTTGCACAATCTATAAGGATATGGTTAGAACATAACCAGTCCATCCCTAAGATTACATCTATCTCAATAAGAGGCAAACAAATCAAATTGACCAAAAACAAACGGCCCTTCACAACAATAGGACAATCCAAACAGATCTTAGAAGTAACTACAGGTTTAGCAGTTGGCGTAGATACACTCGAAACTTAACATTCGAGAGAAGGCACGAGCAACTTCAGTCTTTCCACACAATCATAGGCAATAAACGAGTGTGTAGCACCCGAGTCATACAATACAGTCAGAAGGTTACCTCCAATGTCACCTTCTCCTTGAATAAGGTCATCAGATTGAGAAACTTCAGATCCCATCATTGTATATACTCGCCCTCCAGATCTCGGTTGAGTATTTCCAGATTTTTGCTGATTAGCTTTAACATGACGAACAGCAGGTTTCTTCTCTGGTCGAGTACAATCCTTCGACATCTGCCCAGGCTGTCCATAATTAAAACAGACAGTTCCCTTGATTGTACAGTCTGGAGATAGATAGCCCTTCTTACCGCACTTAAAACACGTCGGCGTAAACACCACTCTCTATCCTGCTCCACCACTAGGTACACTCCCTCCAACTGGCGGTCGCTGAGTCTGACTTCCTTGTGGTCTAGCATACGGCTTACGCAGATCTATCTTGGAAAATATCACGAGATCCATCAAATCGTCGATTCTTGGAAGCGGATATTTATTCTTGATAGTCACCTTGTTCAACTGCCGATAATCCACACAAAGTCGTGAAGTTCCATCCTTCTTCTTGACCAAAAGCACTGGCGCACCCCATGGGGAAACGCTAGGTCGTACAAATTCTTTCTCCAACAGTTCCATCAATTGCTTTTTCAGCTCCCCCAACTCTACTCGGCGACATACGATACGGTGCAATTGAGATAGGACACATGTTCCCAGGTACTAAATCAATTGAGAACTCGATCTCCCGCTCGGGCGGTAAACCGAAGTACATCTTCGGGAAAAACATCCAGGAAAATCGTTGACAACGGGAATAGTATTCACATCCTTCTCATTCTTAACTTCTAGAGAAGACAATACCGATATCCCTGCGCTCCATCTCTCAACAAAGACTTGACCTTAACGGCGAGTTAAGAATCCGGACTCTTCTTCCTTAGGAAAAACTATAGTTTTCTTTGCACAATCTATAAGGATATGGTTAGAACATAACCAGTCCATCCCTAAGATTACATCTATCTCAATAAGAGGCAAACAAATCAAATTGACCAAAAACAAACGGCCCTTCACAACAATAGGACAATCCAAACAGATCTTATAAGTAACTACAGGTTTAGCAGTTAGCGTAGATACACTCAACTTAACATTCAGAGAAGACACAGGCAACTTCAGTCTTTCCACACAATCATAGGCAATAAACGAGTGTGTAGCACCCGAGTCATACAATACAGTCAGAAGGTTACCTCCAATGTCACCTTCTCCTTGAATAAGGTCATCAGATTGAGAAACTTCAGATCCCATCATTGTATATACTCGCCCTCCAGATCTCGGTTGAGTATTTCCAGATTTTTGCGATTAGCTTTAACATGACGAACAACAGGTTTCTTCTCTGGTCGAGTACAATCCTTCGACATCTGCCCAGGCTGTCCATAATTAAAACAGACAGTTCCCTTGATTGTACAGTCTGGAGATAGATAGCCCTTCTTACCGCACTTAAAACACGTCGGCGTAAACACCACTCTCTATCCTGCTCCACCACTAGGTACACTCCCTCCAACTGGCGGTCGCTGAGTCTGACTTCCTTGTGGTCTAGCATACGGCTTACGCAGAAACCGATTTGTATTGCTACCTCCACCTCTTTGAAACCTTGTCGGCGCAAAGTTCCGATTCCTCTGATCTCGCGACGGTTCAAGCTCCTCAAGTCGTGCACATGCATCCACTAAAGCATGAAACTGATTCATATTCAGAGATATTACTCCTCGCTTCAATTCCACTCTCAATCCGGACTCAAACTTCCGACATTTCCATACCTCATCTTGTCAATTTTGAGCATAATCCGAAAATTGAGACAAACTTTCAAATTTTGTGGCGTACTCATTCACTGTCATATTTCCCGTCGCAACCCAAGAAATTCCATCTCCTTGGCATGCCTAGGACTTTCGGGAAAATACTTATTCCAGAAAAGTATTAGAAAACACTTCCCAGTGATCTCAGTCCCTTCAGCTTGCAACACTCGGCGGATTCCTCTCCACCAATGTTCTGCATCTCCTCTCAGCATAAAGACAAAGATAAGTTACTTTCTTTTCATCTGTGCATCTCATCCCTCAAAGATTCTCTCTAAATCTTGCATCCACTGACTCGCTTTCTCCGGATCCACCTCGCCTCTAAACGTGGCGGATTATGGCGCCTAAATTCGATAAATTTAAGGCATCACCGTAGCATCTTCTTGTTGAGTTGCTCTCAAATTTTGCTTGAGTAATCACTTTCTCGACCATCTGCCGCATAGCCTCAGCAGAACCAACATCGGGTCCTCAACACGATTCACGTTAGCACGTCCTCTGCCTCTACCAGCCATCTTCTTTCTTCAAACATAACCAAAAAAAGTTAGATACATCCTTCTAGATATTTCCGAAAGGATATAAATCACAAAGATCACAGAGGATCACACAAAGACAAACAAAAAAACAAACCCAACCACAACCCCAAAAGACTCTAACTTGGGCTCGATACCAACTAATGTAACACCCTTTGGAGGATGTCACACATAAAAGAAAATAAAAGAAATAGAAATAAAATCTACCCAAGTTGTGAAACATTTGTTAAATATTATTACGGGTTGTAAAATAATTCCTAATAGACAAAATATGATATAAAAAGATAATGCGGAAAATACGAAATAAAAAAAAAAAACATCATTACTAGATAATATACATATGATTAAGTTATAAGATGTACAAATAATTTACAACAAAGACTACAAATATTTAAACAAAAACAAGAAAAGAAAGCAATAAAAGAGTTAATATATATACAGACATACGCTGACGCGCCCAAAAAAAAAAAACATCATGGTTATCTAATCCTCTGATGGATCACTCTCAGCATGAAAATGATCATCAGGAGACAAATATCCCGGATGTCTCGACACACGGCGATAACGGGATCGCGCAGTCGATACGATGCTTATCTCACTAGGCTCAGGGTTTTCAGCACCCCAGTGACGCCTAATGGATAAGGGTAACTCTAAGTGCGAAAAAACGTCGTAGTCATGACGGGCTCTCCATCAAATTGCGTTGACGTAGAATCACGGTCACACGTCCCGCATATGTCACGGAGTCACGATCGCCTCGTAAATGCCAAGCCGAGAGAACCTCCATGAAATACTAGCTCTACGAATCCCAAAAATCCACGGCGCTGCCATCCTCACAATCAATCCAAGGAGGATATGGATGATCGGATGGTTCTTGATCGTCAAGCCGATCGTCCGCTTGGCGACCTTCCTCCTCCTCGGGTACAAGATCTCAAGGGGCTGATCCTCTTCCTCAAAGTCTTTACCGCGTAAAATAAATAAACAGAAAATACATATAACAAAGAGGTAAGACAACATAAAATCATCACAACATGGCCAATAAGAAGACGACAATCAACATATATACGGTTCATGCAATACGAAAAGCTTTAACAATTATAATAACAGATTGAAGTAAAATTTAGATATCATAACAATATATCACACCACGTATAAAACATCACGGATAAAATAAGAAAGATAAGAATAAACGAGATAAGATATAATAAAAATAACCAAATATAGAAGCAAGAACTGAGATAAAATAAACAAATAAAATACGGATAAACAATAAAATAGAAATAAATAGATAAGATGAAAATAAATAGACATAGAGATAAATAAACAATATGACAAAACCCTACTCCATGGAGCTAAAGAAAACACAAGTATCGAGAGAGCGGAATGATTCGTAAAATCTATTAGTACCACGGCTGCCCCACCAACTATTGCTTGTTGTCACACGTTGCGTCTATAGCCCCACGACACGAGGAATCCATCATCCAGGGCGTGGTGTAGTTCACGGTCTCACGTTGTGGCACTACGAGGCAAATGTACTACTAGATTTCACAAATCTCGATTAAATATAGTGCGTGTCGAGTACCATAGTGTGCTATCGGTTTACCACGGCCCAACGGAGCTACCAACTGTCCACATGTGGGATCCCGTACACTAAAGTCTCCAAGTTCATTAGAACAATGAACCACACTACGTTTATCGCATCGACAACACGATGTGATTCGTCTCGTCAACTAATCCACCAAAAATTTGGCACACATAACGAGATAAATAGAAAGCACATGCGGGTTCTCATTTTCCCGACAATGAGATATAGTTTCAAAAGCACATGCGGGTTCACATTTTCCCGACAAATAAAGATCCTCAAAAATAATCATGCGGGTTCACATTTTCCCGACAAATGAAAGATTCTCAAAAATAATGCATGCGGGTTCACATTTTCCCGACAAAAATAAAATAAATACGGTAGCGGTCAATCGCGTAGAAATTTTATCGCGTTTTCATAATTCCGTCGTTTTTACAAATGTTTTTAAATCGCGTAAAGATATTTTTCTGTTTTTAAAATTGCGTAGCATTTTAATACGTTTTCTCAATCGCGTAGAATTTTTAAATCATTTTCTTATTCGAATGCCTTTAAAATTACTGTTTAAACAAACAGAAATAGTATTTAGTACATTTAAATTACGTAGAATAATTTTCCATACCGTATATTGTCTTTTGGATATTTCTACTATCTTATAGGTTCATTTTTACTAAAAATTGACAGCATTTTGTTTATAAACTCATAATAATGGTTTCCTAAATTTTTCATAAAATTTTCTATTTACCTAATTTTTAACCATATCATTTTAATTTCTTTTTGAAAATTTTCTAACATGCTTCAAAACCTAAAGTGAGCTATATGTTAGAAAATTTCTCAACATTACTGTATTTCCTTCCTAACGATAAAATTATGAATTTTAACCCTTTAAACTTACTTCTAATCAACTTGTTTCTTCAAAAATCATTATAGAAAATTTCTTTTTAACTTGTATTGTCTCTTTTTAATTGAAAAAGGTTTGGAATCAAGTTTTAGAAATCATGATTACCTATAGTGGCATGTTGGCCAAATTTAGTAAAATCCTTTCATTTGATTTCTAAAATGTCTTTCACCTTTCAAATCATATCAAATGTATTATATTGTCTAAGTTCATTAAATCATATTAGAAAATAGTTAGTAGGAGTTAAATTAATCCTTTAGGCATGTTGGCCCAAAATACTAAGTCTTTACCATTTGATTTCTAAATGCATTTTCTTTGATCAAATTAATTTGAAACTTTCTTGATTCTCCTAGGTTAATTAAGTTACACTTTAGAAAAAATCAAGAGAACATTTTGGTCCTCTAACTTAGTCATTGCCGTGAACTAGTGAATGTGTTCTTTGGAACACTCATGCAAATTGACACATGTTATTCACATCCTATACCTTATCATACAATTCTAACACATGCATTGTATTTTCTAACACATGCAATATATTTTCTAACACCTAAACCTAAATTAAAGCTTATAGACATGCATTCAAAAGCTAATAGACATGCAAAATTATTACAATCATCAAACAAGAAAGCTACTAACATACATCACATAGACTACTAGCAACCACAAAAATTAACAAATACACATCAACAAACACACCACCACCGAATCCTTATGGATTCTACAAACATTCCATCTTCTTACCACCACCAAGGGATGATAAGAATTGTCTTCCTCTTACCTTAAATGAAGACAAAAGGCTTGCTTTCACACCTCCTAGGGTTCGGTTTTCACCTTCAAAAATACCTAGAAATCTCAAACAAAATTTACATGTTACTAACTATGAAAAAGAAGCTAAACCATGGAGAAATCATGGCTTAGAACTTTGAAAAGAAGAGAGAAAAGAAAAGCATGAAATTTCACCTTCTAGGTAAAACTTTCAAGGTTGATTTCCAAGCCCTAAATGGAAGATTTTGAAGAAACTCTCAACTAGAAAGGTTCTTAGAATAGTGTTTAGGTTAGGAAAACTTGGTTAGAAAAATTTTTTGATGGTTGGATGGTGTAGATAGTGTCTTGGCGAATGGTAGGAAAAGGAACAACAATAGTGGCTAGGATTTTTGGAAGAGAGAGAAGAGAGAAAAATGATGAAGATGAAGTGTTGTTTTGGCCTTCTCACTCCTAATGGCCGTAGCCTTCAAGTGGCAAGGATGTGCATGGATTTGGCTTCATCCAAGCCATTGAATGCATCAAAGGCTAGGATTAAATCTTGGTGAACAAGCTTGATTTCTATTGGTTGGTTCATGATGACTCACATGCTGAGTCACATAGCTCATTTAATTCTCTGTTTGAGTCACTAGTGAGTCACTGTTCTGAAAGTTCTACTTTAACTTGGTGATTAATTAAGCTACCGATCTAACCGTTCGCTAATTGTGGGTCCCGTAAAATATTTCCGGGTCCATTTGTCACTAAAATATCTTGACTAATAAAATAATATTATAATAATATAAAATTATTTTATTTGACAGTTAAATCCTAAAAATTAAAAGATTATTTTTAGTCTCATTCAGAATCGGGTTAAGTAAGATCCCCCAATTCTAAATAATAAAATAAGATTTTCCCCGGCCCGAAAAATATTATTTTCCTGCCTCGGAGCAAATCACACAAAAAGTCCATATAAAATCACAGACAGTATTATCGGACATTAAATCAAGAAGAAAACAATTAAAAACAGCAAAAACAGCAAAAACAGTACGTTCGGGACGTAACGGTCATTTTCCCATTTTTTCCCACAACGTAGGTAATCGTCCAAAACGTTCAAATAAAATATCCAGCAGTATTATATAGTTGTATATCTTTCAGAAAAATTAAAACAGTAGCTCAGAAAAATTTTTATTTTACCGTCTCGAAGCAAATTACGTAAAACGATCAAATAAAATTTGAGCCTGTATTATCGTAATTGTTTTCATACAGAAATCGAGAACAGTAAAATAGGGACACAGCGGTCATTCACACAAAAGCATGAAAAACAGAAAACAGTACATTCAGAATATTTTCTAAAAATTGGGGCGTTACATGATGCATGTTCAATGAGTTCAATTGGCTTGGATAAGTTGATTCGCTAATGGGATAAAAATATACCTCTTAGCCATGCACAGCATGTGTTTGAGAATAGATCATTCATTAGTGGATTTCACTCAAGTTCTCATGGAAGCATAGTGAGCTAGGTGAAGGAAGTCAAGGTTAATTAACCTAAACATAGGCTTTTAACTAAATCAAATTCTCAAGCTAACTTAACTCATTCATCTATGTTGCTTGAAGGGTTTCATGTCATTGATTGAAGTAGAGGGTGAAGAAGGATTCCCTAAATCTCTAAACCATTATGTTTATTTTTATTTATCGATTTTCTATCTTTAGATTAGTTTTATTGCACTTTTCCCTATTTTTATGTTCTTGAATAGAACTAGATAAGCTATTGGTTGATATTTAGTATTGAAAGTCAATCATCCTTGTGGGAACGAACTTTTACTCTGTATCTATATTACTTGAACGACCCGTGCACTTGTGGTACACAAATGATCTAACAAGTTTTTAGCGCCATTGCCGGGGATGATGGTTTATTTCTATATAGTTTAGACTTATTCCTTAGCAATTTCCTAGGATGACGATTTATTTCTATATTGCTAATATCAATAACAAGTTTATTTAGTTCTAATTCAAGTTATATAGTTAAAGTTTTCTTTTGTACAGTTTATCTTAAGTCTTCATTCTTTGTAATTTTAGGAACAATAAATGGAGAATGAGCTTAATCATTCGAGGCCTTTGAGGGAGCTCGAGAACCCTAAACGGAGACCTCCAATTAGGCGAAAGAAGGCATACTATCTGATCCATCTATTTTGGGATCAAACCGGCCATACTCCAAGGAGATGCACACTGGAGTGTAGTGTGGCGGTTTGCCTTGTAAAAGTCCTGCCAGGACTATAACTCAGGCCCTTCTTGGGAGGGAACCCAAGTTTTTTTGTGTTTTAGTATATTTTGATTGTATATTCTGTAATTTTATATTTTGGACAAGTTTTAGAGGTGTTGAGGACCTCTACGGACTAAATTCTATAGCAAAACTGAGTTTGTTGTAGAATTTTGTAGGCTAATTTCTCACACCGCAACGTAAGTCTGTTGAATGCCGCAACATGACAGTTATTTTGTACGCATCAAGCCAGATTCCAGAGAGCTGAACGCCGTAGCGTGGGAAGTTCAATACCACGGCGTGCCCCTTAAACTTGTTAAAAAACACAAAAAAAAAGAAAAAAAATGTTACCCAAGTGGCTTCAGTACTCAAGAGGGGGGCTAAATTGAGTAATTAAGAACTTTTTCGCAAACCCTTTTTAATACAAATTTCTTGAAGCAATATAATGAATATATATAAAGATGATAAAATGCCTTAAGAATATTAAATAAACAATTAAGCAATAATAAATAAATTGCTGAAAATAAAGAGATAAAGGAGAGAAGAACAGGTACAATATTTATCCTGGTTCGACCACCAACCACTTGTGGCCTACGTTCAGTCCCCGAAACACAGTTCGAGATTTTTTACTATTCAATACAAGCTTAAAACAGGTGCTTGCAACCTTTACATAACAGGGATACCTCATCCTATTTACTAGAGGGATACCTCACCCCCTTTGAAGAATACCTCACCTTTTTTACAACAAGGGATACCTCACCCTTTTACTGAGGGATACCTCACCCTCACAAATTCACTAAGGGATACCTCACCCTTTTACAAAGCCTTCGAGGCATACCTCACCCTCTCAGAAATGCAGTAGAGAATAGATGAAAAATAAACTCTCACAAAGAGTAAATATCACAAGTTGAAGCACTATAGAGCTCTCTAAGGATATCTCAGGATTTTGGTGAAAAGAGCACAGAAAAATATGAGAAAAATGAAAATCACATTTTGGCACAAGCAAATAATAATTCAGATCATTGGGCAACCTTCAGAAGAGACCCAAGGTCTCTATTTATAGAGCAATGAAGAAAAGAGTCGTTGGGTGCCATTAAAACCATATTAAATGCAGAGACGTTGGCTGCCATTTTCAAAATCTAAAACAGAGCCTCGTGGGTTATTCGAATACCATCAGGGGGTATTCGAATACCTCTGTCAAAACTTATTTAAAAAACTGATCAAAGCAGGGTTATTCGAATACCAGTCAAGGGTATTCGAATACCTCAGTTAAAAAGGTATATTCTGAAATCAGGTTATTCGAATACCACATGGGTTATTCGAATACCTCACATTTTAAAACAGATTTTGAAAAGCTCTATATTCGAATGCCATGCATGGTATTTGAATACTTCTGTTGAAAACATGAAACGTATGAACTTGAAAACCATTCTATTCGAATACCTTATGGGGTATTCGAATAACCTTAAATGAAAAACAATTTTAAACACTTTTAAATATCCAGAAAATGATTCTTTGGATTTGGAATATTAATTTTGAAAACATTTCTTTGCAACCAAAAATAATGAGATATCCAAAAGGCTCTTTACAAAGATCCTAAGTCCTAAACTATTCTTTGAAGATCTTGGACTTGGACTTCTCATCATCTTCGTGTTTGTTATCATCAAAACAACTATAATTGATGGCAGCTAGCCAATTACATTCTCTCCCTTTTTGATGATGACAAACTAACATTTGAGAAAAAGAGTTAGTTCATATAAATTGGAATTCACAAAGTTGTTTAGAGATACTTATTCCCCCTCTTTTTCATAAGAGGTGATTTATATCAGAGATGTGCACAGCAGCTCTCCTTTACTTTTGGAATCCAATTTACATTTTTGTCTTACCGAACTTTTACTTTTTCTCCCCCTGACTTTTCTCAAACAAAGAATTCAAGTTTTTTCTCCCCCTTTTGTCGTGATCAAAAAGATGGGGCAAGATAAAGCATGCAAGAATAGCAACGGAGTATAATTTTATAAATTTAGCAAGATAAGCACAATATTCAGCACGTGAGCAATGATATATTCATTTATAGATCGACCAATCACATTGTATAGTCATCAAAACTGTCATGTACATTTACCAAGAGATTCATTTATATTTGGTACCACTTGTTATGAAAATGTAAAACATTTACTACTTGTTATCAATTTCTTATAAATCTGTCATATATCAAGAGAATTATAGATATTAAACATTTCACATTGATGAAATATGTTATATGGATCAGAGCATTGTATAGAACTACCTTTATTTACCCTATATGTAATGACAACATTAGCAAGATAATATCTAATTTGGCACATTATCAATGCTAAGCATCCTACTTATGTAAGGAAAAAAATTTAATCATTTAAGATCAATTAATCAACGAGTATCATACAATAGAATGTCACAATCGCTTAGGGATAGAGATACTTATTGAATTAGATAAAGAGATATGCTTCTTTGTAATGTTCTTCGTTTATTGATCCTTTAAGTTTGAGCTTTCTTCCATTGAGTATTCCATTTCAATGTACTTGAAGAAAGTCTCTTCATGTCCTCTTCATTCATTTTCCTCAAGTTGAATAATCTTTTTCATTTAAGAGTTTGCTTGAGGTAGTTATAACCCTACAAAACAAGTCAAAGTACTTTCTTTGGTATCCATTAATTTTTGGATCCATAGAGGTTAGTCAAACTCATAAGCAAGTAAGCATTCAAAATAATAAGTAAAAAAAAACAGCAAATGAGTTCATAAGAGCAGAAGATATTTTGTTGATTAATTTGGCCAAGTGACCACTTGTTTAATACCACTTGTTGCAATTGTTATCACGTTCATATATTTATCAAAATAGTAGTCAATTACATTAAACATTTGTATTACAAAGAATTTAAATATGCAACATATTTTTGAGAAAAAGAAAGGGCAAGAATAAGCTAAGGAATATGCATTTAAGAACATCATGTAATTTTCATTTAAGGCATAAATTTAGGCTCAAAATAAATGAGATGTATTTCATCAAAAGCATGATATCCATAGAGTCAAATATATTTATATTTGCATTTGCATAAAAAAATTGAAACAGAACAGAGATCGGGCTGTAAATTTGGCTTTCAGCCATGTGCTATTCGAATACCTCTTACTGTATTCAAATACCCACCACAGAAAAGAAGGCAAGGCAGGTGCAAGTATTCGAATGCCTTGGAAGGTATTCGAATACTCCAGAGGCATGTGAGAAACACTGATATGATAAGTCTCTGGTTATTCGAATACATTAGCTTATAGAAACATAATATTGTTGTACTGATGTATGGTATTCGAATACCATAGGAAGGTATTCGAATGGACCTATCAGAAAAGAACAAATTTTACATGTACAGGGCAAAGGTATTCGAATACCAAAGAGAGTTATTCGAATAACTTAAACAGGAAAGCATATATATTATGTCCAGAAATGCATATTTGAGAGACGAAAAAAAACTTACCCGATGATGGAAACATTTATATATATAAAAAAAATGCAAGTCCAAGCTTCATAGAGACAAGGCAGAGAGCTTGGAATTATTTCTAGTCTTGTGCTTGCGGCAACCACTTTCAAAATGCCAAAGTCAGCTCTTGGCCTTCAAGCACACCTACAACACATTTCAAATTTTGGTTTTTGGTACCCAAAACTTCTTGGGTCCTTGTGTGTTAGTTTTGGGTAAAATACCCTTAGGAACCTATACTATTTTAGTTCCAATTTTTGAGTTAATACTTTTCCTTACATTGTATGTTGATACACTATGTCTTTTCTTTCCACAGTAGAAACATATAATAAAAGGACTGCTTGAAGTACTTGAATGCACAAAGAAATTTTTATAAAATTTTTGTTGATTTTTAGGATTATAGCCTATTCCAACTTTTTGAAAAACAACTCTTTGTTTTCCTAATAAAATATTTAAATTATCTCGTCCAAAAATGAATTTAGAAAGAGTGTTCTTTAAATCTTCAATTTCTTTTTCAAGAATATGACAAGATGAACAAGACGAAGATGTAGAAGCATGTGAAGTGCAGGTTGAGCATCCATCAATTAGTCCTAATGTCTCATTTTCAATTTTTAATTCTTCAATTTCTTTATTCAAAATTAGAATTTGATTTTCTAAAGAAGAAATAGTTTTCTTAGATGAAGAAATTAATTTTATGAGCTTTATTGATTTGTCATGTAATTCTTCGAAAGCATCTTGTAATTCATCATAAGAATGAGATAATTCACAATTAGAAATTACCTCAATGTCGCTTTCTTGTTCTTCTTCTCCTTTGGCCATAAAACATTGATGGGCTTCCTCACTATTTGAGCTATCAGTGGAGTCCATATCATTGTCATCCAATGCTATGTAGGCTCTTTTTTCTTTGGAGGGTTTCTTTTCAAATTTCTTTAGGGGAAAAGACGGTCTTCTTTGAGTTTCCTTTTTCCTGAGAAATTTACCAAATTTTCTTACCAGAAGATTGAGATTTTGTTCATTTAGCTCAACATTATCCACGTCATCTCCATCATCTTCATTATTGATAGTGGAGGTGGTGGCTTTAAGTGCGATCCCTTTCTTCTTCTTATCGTGTTCCTCACTTTGGTTAAGTCTGTTGAGTTCTAATTCGTGCTCTTGAAGTTTGCCAAATAAGGTAGCTAACGTCATTGTTGATAAGTCTCTTGATTCTGATATAGCTGTTACCATAGGCTACCAAATCCTACTCAAACATCTCAATACTTTGTTAATCAAATCTTTGTTAGAAAAATTCTTTCCTAATGATGCAAGATGATTTACAATGTGGGTGAACCTCTTTTGCATTTATTGAATGTTTTCTCCTTGGTTCATTGTAAATAATTCATATTCACGAGTTAGAGAATTAATTCTCAACCTCTTAACTTCACTAGTACCCTTATGGGCAACTTGTAAAGTGTCCCACATTTCTTTAGCAGTTTTACAATTTGAAATTCTGAAAAATTCATCATGCCCCAAAGCTGTGGTAATGATGTTTTTGGCTACTAAGTTATTTTGAACTTTTCTTTTATCATCTTTAGACCAATCATTTTTAGGTGTCTCAGTTTTTACACCATCAATAACTTGTGTAGGTATAAATACGCCATTTTCGATAGCATCCCACACATCTAGATCAATAGCCTCAATAAATATTTTTATTCTTTCCTTCCAATATGCATAACCATCCCCATTGAAAAATGGTGGTCGATTTATGGAAGTTGCTTCTGAAAAACCATTTGATGAAGTCATGTACTCTTGAAGCGGCTAAGCTCTTTATACAAGAGTCTAGCTCTGATACCACT
Source organism: Ormosia emarginata (assembly GCA_029884605.1). Taxonomy (NCBI): domain Eukaryota; kingdom Viridiplantae; phylum Streptophyta; class Magnoliopsida; order Fabales; family Fabaceae; genus Ormosia; species Ormosia emarginata. Next base: position 1,473,116 of record JAQQTP010000056.1, on the reverse strand, counting down.
TGTTACCTAAGTGGCTTCAATACTCAAGATAGGGGGTGAATTAAGTAATTAAGAACTTTTTCGCAAACACTTTTTAATACAAATTTCTTAAAGTAATATAATGAATATATATAAAGATGATAAAATGCCTTAAGAACAGTAAATAAACAATTAAGCAATAATAAATAAATTGCTAAAAATAAAGAGATAAAGGAGACAAGAGCAGGCACAATATTTATCATAGTTCGACCACCAACCACTTGTGGCCTACGTCCAGTCCCCGAAACATAGTTCGAGATTTTCCACTATTCAATACAAGCTTAAAACAGGTGCTTGCAACCTTTACACAACAGGGATACCTCACCCTATTTACTAGAGGGATACCTCACTCCCTTTGAAGGATACCTCACCTTCTTTACAACAAGGGATACCTCACCTTTTTACTGAAGGATACCTCACCTTCACAAATTCACTAAGGGATACCTCACCCTTTTACAAAGCTTTCGAGAGATACCTCACCCTCTCAGAAATACAACAGAGAATAGATGAAAAATAAACTCTCACAAAGAGTAAATATCACAAGTTGAAGCACTATAGAGCTCTCTAAGGATATCTCAGGATTTTGGTGAAAAGAGCACATAAAAATATGAAAAAAATGAAAATCACGTTTTGACACAAGCAACTAATAATTCAGATCATTGGGCAATCTTGGACTTGGTCTTCTCATCATCTTCATGTTTGTTATCATCAAAACAACTATAATTGATGGTAGCTAGCCAATTACAAAAAAGAGACTTGATCTGGGTGCTACGGAAAACACCCATTCTGATCAAAAGTCACAACGTGGATGTTGTGTGCTACGACGTGTCATCCTGTAGTGTATATAATGTACATAGTTAGTTTATTTTAAGTGCTTTTAAATATTGTAGTATACTCAGCTCTCACATTTCAGTATTGTAATAGGCCCAGCTACCCTACCATGGAGAGTAAGGACACTATTTCACTTCAGTTTGGGGGCATATCATTACATGTTTTGGTTATTATAATGTTGAATTTGTATAACATGTTTTCATATTTTAAATATGCAGTAATATCATGATCATATGCTGAGTTTGACTATTACTGATGGGTTTCTGAGAAAAATTTTTCAATTTTTAATCCATGATTGGATTGATGCTAGTGTGGAATTGGTTCTCCAATGACATAAATGGTTGCGATTTAATTACTTTTAGCAAAACCATATGTGATCAAAAGCATGTAAAACAATTTAGTCACTTTTTATATATGATTACATCCCACTTAGATGCAAATGTAACTTTGAGTATGATAAAAGTGCATGTCTAGAGAAAGTTTATGGATGTACATGTTGAGTTTCGATTATCCTTGAAGTTGTTTTTGAACTCTCTTGAGGCGAAATCCTAGATTGTGCATAACTGAGGAAATGATTATAGCATTGTTTGGGCCGATTGAGCCTTTTCAAGCTTACCCTGATATGATGATAACTCTAGGTCCCATTTTGAAGCCTGTTGATTGTTTGGCCTTATCTATTTTTTATCACCCATTGTGTTCGTTAACCTATTAACTGTTCTAATGCATGTGAAAGCATTGCATTTTCTTTCTACCATCAATGTTTGTTGAGTACATGATGTGTTATTTCTTGAAGTGAGTTCAGTTATTAGGGGTATGAATTTATATTCAATACAAAATGAGCCTGAAGGAATCAGATGCAAAAATTGAAGAAAAAGTATTGCTTTGTAAAAAAAATTGAAAAAAAGAAAAAGGAAAGAGAAAAATAAGCAAAACATAAGAAATGATAAGTATAAAAGCATTGCATGGTTCTAGCGAGTTTTTTTCTTTCACTATTGAATACCTTGATAGTATCACATGGTCTCAAGTCTTGAAATAATATGTTTATGTTTCTCAATGTTTGTTGTATATCCTTTTCCTTCTTTTCACACGCCCATTACCATGACCTGACATTACAAGCTATTAAAGACCCTTTTAATCCTCAGTTATGTGTGATTTACATTAGTAAAGAGAGAGTTTAAGATCAATTTTATGGATTTTATGATTCATATGCATGTATTCTAACCTTATCCGGATTTATATGATTTGAATAGGAGAAGTTTATCTTGTATGTTTGTGGAAAATGTGATTTGTATGAAAGGATGCTGGGTTGTTAGCATATTTAGGGTTATGTATGTGTGGAGTTGATTGTGAGATTCTTGCATTCATTGAGGGCTGATGCAATCATTCTACGTTGGTTTTGTTTAAATGAAAACTGAAATTGAAAGCTGCTGAATGCATGTTGGAATATAAATTGTCAAAGTAAGTCTACTTAGTCATACTTTGTTTTGCTTGAGGACAAGCAAAAGTCTAGGTTTGGAGGTGTGATAACTCCACAAAATGTAGTTATTTGTGTCCCGTATCTATGCTTTTATTGATTGCTTAAATCCTCATTGTATGCATATTTGAAAGGTTTTGTGCTTATATTTGTTATACTCAATTCTGATATCTTTCTTATATGATATTAAGCAATTTGTACTTATTTTGTTATTGATTAAGTGGATTTTCGATTGTTAATGATTTGGTGATTTCTCTATTACAGAAAGGGATCCAAACAAGCTGATATATGGAGCAATTGAGCTAAAATTGGAAGAGAAAGCCAAAGAAGCATTATGGCAGTTGATGTCGCGGCGCAGACATATAAATGCCGCAATATGATGAATCCCCTGCATCCAGATAGAGAGCTACGAAATTTACACGCCACAACGTGGCACATTAATGCCGCGGCATGGTGACTTAAATGTAAATGCTCCACGACATAGACATGTTAATGCTGCGGCGTGACTCTGTTTTCTAGGCCTATAAATATGTTTTTAACAGATTTTACAAAGAGAACTTTTTAGGTTTTAGAGAAGCTGCGGTTGGAACTTCATTTCTGGGCAGATTAGAGGCCTGGGGAGCCAAGGTTGGAGGCCATCTTCTTCATGGAAGGAGATTCAAGCATCAAAGATCATATCCATGAGCTTCCTTCCTTATTCCTTCTCCTTTCTCTCTTCCATCTTCCATGAACATGACTTTTGTGATAGATTTTCGTGTTTCATGATGTAGCTGAGCTGTATTTAGGGATTACTTTGGATCCTTGTATGAATATTACTGATTATGTATTACTTTGAGTATATATCGATGTTTGGTTTTGTTCAATCATACAGATCTTAATGTTCTTAATAGTTTGGTCAATTTTTAAGTGATTTGTTGAAATCTGATGAACCTAGATATAGGAATTTGGATTTGAGATCATATGTATGGTTGATGCATGTTCGATGAGTTCAATTAGCTTAGATAAGTTGATTCACTAATGGGATAGAAATATACCTCTTAGCCATGCATAACGTGTGTTTGAGAATAGATCGTTCATTAGTAGATTTCACTCTGATTCTCATGGAAGCATAGTGAGCTAGGTGAAGAAAGCTAGGGTTAATTGACCTAGACATAGGCTTTTAACTAAATCAGATTCTCAAGCTAACTTAACTCATTCATCTATGTTGCTTGAAGGGTTTCATGTCATTAATTGAAGTAGATGGTGAAGAAGGATTCCCTAAATCTCTAAACCATTATGTTTATTTTCATTTATCGCTTTTCTGTCTTTAGATTAGTTTTATTGCACTTTTCCCTATTTTTATGTTCTTGAATAGAACTAAATAAGCTATTGGTTGATACTTAGTATTGGAAGCCAATCATCCTCATGAGAATAAACTTTTACTATGTATATGTATTACTTGAACGACCTGTGCACTTGCTGTACACAAATGGTCTAACACTGGGTTAGTGAATGACATCACTTCATTCACCTAGTTAGAAGTTGAATCCTTGTATGAAGCCTGGGAGAGGTATAAGGATCTGCTTAGAAGGTGCCCATATTATGAAATTCCTCCATGACACTAGATTTACTCCTTCATAAAGGACTACTACCTCACCATCATCTAATTGTGGATGTAGCTACAGGTGGTTCATTATTAAGTAAATCTTTCGATGAAGCTTACCAACTGTTGGAAGAACTGGCCGCCAATAGCTACCAATGGCCTTCAGCAAAAATCACTCAAAGGAAGGTAGTTGAAGTTCATGATGTTGATGCAATTACATCTTTGTCAGCTCAGGTGGCAACATTAGCAAACAAGTTTGATAGTTTGGGTACATACCCTAATCAAAGCCCCTTCATGTTGTGTGACCAGTGTGGGAATAATCATGCAAATGATAGTTGTCTATCCACTTTGGAGAGTGTTCAATATGCGGGAAACTATCAGCCATCTCAGAACAACCCCTACTCACAGCAATATAATCCTGGGTGGAGAAACCACCCTAATTTTTCATGGAGGGATAGCTAAGGGTCATCATCTTCATCTACTGGCAATGAGAGACCACTATATCCTCCTGGTTTCTCATCGCAAGCAAGGCCACCTATGCAAGAAAGGAAGCCAGCATTAGAAGACATGTTTATGCAATTCATGGTGAAAACTAATTCGTACATGACTAAACCCGATGCTCATCTGGCCAAAAATGATTTTCTTCTTCAAAGCCAAACATCTTCTATCAAGGCTCTTGAAACTCAAGTGGGGCAGCTGGCCAATGCAATGAACAATAAGCCCCCGGGGACGTCTTCTAATGATGATAGGGAGACCTCCCTCAAACACGCTCCCCCAAGTTGAAGAAGCAGAAAAAGTCTTGCCTGGACTATAAAAAAGGCACCTTTTTGGATGTATCTACCTTTTTGTGTTAAGTTCTAAAGTTTTAAAGTCTAGTATGTAGTGTATTTAATTTTGATAATTCATGTTATTTTGTTGTTACATGCATGTGATTAACCTGCTAGGCAGTTTTTATTTGTGGTGGAGGCCTCATTGAGGCTTATTTGGTTGTTGTGTGATGTTTGCTGCAGAATTCTGCAGGCAGACCTCTCACGCCGCTATGCTTGCTAAGTTGCGCCATGGCGTGACTTTTGTAAAATCGCGATGTCAGTATAAAAAAAGGAAATTTTAAACGTTTTGTCTGCTGACATGCACCGCGACGTTGGTCAGTTCATGCCATGACGTTCTGGGCGCGTTTTGCTTAAATAAGTTATAGGGTTTGTGCCACGACGCAACCCCTTCACCTTCCCTTTTCTGCATTTCCTCTCTAAAGTTCTTCCTCTCCTTCTCTCCCGTAGCCCCCCTCTTTCTATTTTCGTGAATCCCTGTGCATCACATTTCCTTCACAATCTCCAGGTATGTGGTTTTCTCCTTTTTCCCTTTTAGTTTCGTCTTTTTATTTCGTTTTAGTATTTGCTTGGTTTTAGGTTCTATTTAGTGGTTTTTGGCTTAGTTAATAAGTATTTGGTTTAGTTTTATGATTGCCTGGTGGTTATGGAGTTGCATTGTGAGTTGTGGGACTGTTTGGGCTAATTATGCGTTTTGTCCGTTCGTGTGCATTGTGGCATTGTTTTGCTTACGTCGCGACGTTCATATGAACTTCTTTGAATGCCACATCGTGTTAACTTCACACCACGATGCAAGTTTGAATATGTTTCAATGTCGCGGCGTGGATATGAATAATGCGACGCTAGGTGAATTCCTTTGACTATCGCTGTGATGACATCAATGTTGTGGCGTTAGCCCCTAATTTTCTAGATTTTGAGTGTTTTAACAGTCTTATTAATTTCATTGCTCAATTCTGACCCTCTCATTTCTTTTTCAGGTATCTGTATTTGCTAAATAGGTTCTAAACGAGTTAGGCGTGAGAGCAGTAAGCATCCCAAGGAGCCTTCTCCTCCCCGTGTCTTTGACCATTCGAGGTTCATGTCTGCTGAGGCGCAGGACCGTTACAAGACTCTGGTCTCAAAAACTATGATTGTAGAGAGAGGCTTTAGTTTTAAGAACTCCCTACATCCTGACATTGAGGCCACTATACGGCACTATCAGTGGGGGGGGGGAGTTCACCAAACACCCCAACAAGGCCCCAGTACCCTTGGTTTGTGAATTCTATGCGAACTTGGCATTCATCCACCAAGAGTCCACCATTGTAGGCGTGCGGAGGCGCCGAGTCTCATTTTCTCCTGAGTCCACAGAACAACACTGTCCTTGCCCCCTCCTCCCGAGATTTGTGATTACCAGGAGTTTATCAGGTGGGAGCCTGTGGAGGGGATTAACCTGCAGGATGTCACCACCCGCATCTTCACAGTTGAGTCATAGTCGATCGTCTGGACCATGTCTCAGTAAAGTCATGCACTATTTTTCCCCCATTCTTGCCTGACCCCAGAGGCAAAGGTCTGGTACCATTTCATCAGTACCAGGATCCTGCTTTCCGGCAACCTTTCAAAGGTCACACGCGACAGAGCTATCATGATATACGCTATCCTGTAGAGATGCTGATAGATGTCACCTATATCCTATACATGCAGTTACGAAGAGCGGCTATGGAGCTGCGCAACCTTTTCTTCCCCTCCCTCATCCATAGATTATGTCAGAGGAGGGGTGTGCCCACTAGCACCCAGGAAGAGCTCACTGACACTAGACAGCCTCTCAATGAGTACTTCATTGGGAGGGTTGGAGCTGCTCCCCTAACTGCTGCAGTCCCTAGCAGAGCTTAGAGGCGGGCTCCAAGAGTAACCCCTGAGACCCAAATTCTCTACCAAGTTAATGACGTGCATGCGGAGCTTCGCCAAATCACTAACATGTAGACATACACTGTTGTGAGCATCAGATGGCTGGCGGAGTACCTCCAAATCTCCACACAAGACTTCTCCATCCCTCCATACCTACCCTTTGATGGTGCGGGCCCTTTTCATCAGCAGCAGCCACCCTACCCTCCTTTTGATGGAGCCGAACCTTTACATATGTATCAAGATCCAGCGGTTCCAAATGATGACAATGGAGGTGACACTAAGGTCCTTCCAGATGTTGATGATGATGAGTAGATTGACATATTCAGGGCAGTTGCCATCATTTTTAGGGTTATTTATTTTTCTTTTATGTATGGTGTATAGTGCGGATACTATTTCCCTTAGGTTTGGGGGTTGTCGTAGTATTTTATATAAATACATTGACTTTTTATCAGTGTTTAAATATTATTAGTTTAATTATTGATATTTTTGGTATTATTTTTTGTTTATTATATGAGTTAGTGCACATAATGGTTGATTTGCATGATTGATTCTTGTGAAATTATTTGAATGTATAACATTATGCCATTTGCTAGTGTATTGGTTGCCCAATGATAATTAGGGATGCAAATTCACCTCAAATTTTTCTATGAATCCCTATGCGATCTTGGAAGCATGCCAATCAATATAGATTCTTTTATGCATGATAAGTTTTCCATTCCTATGCTTGTTTGGCTTCAGATTGGATTTGAGTGTTTTTTTAGAGAATGCTTATGATTAGTATGTGGAGATGTCTTGTATCTCTGAAATTGTTTTGCAACTTTCTTGAAGTGAAATCCTAGGTTGTGCATGATTGAGAAAAATGATTAGGGCATTCTTTGGACAGATTGAGCCTTTCAGGCTTACCCTTTAATGATGATATCCATAGGTCCCCTTTAAAGCTTGTTAACTATTGGCCTTATTTGTCTTTCATTACCATTATGTTCGTTACCATATTAACCATCCTAATGCACGTGAAAGCGTTGCATTTTCTTCCTACCATCAATGTTTGTTGAGTGCATGATATGTTATTTCTTGAAGTGTATTTAGTGATTAGGGGTATTAATATTTTCAAATACAAAAATGAGCCTGAAGGAACCGAATACAATAAAAAAAAAAGAGAAAAAGATTGCTTTGTATAAGTATAAAAAAGGAAAAAGAGAAAAGAGAGAAAAACAAAGCAAACAAAAGAAAGAAGAAAAGTTAAAAATGAAAAACATTGCATGGTTCTGGCGAGTTGTGTTCTTTCACTGTTGAATACCTTGCTATTTTCACTTGTTCTCAAGTCTTGAAATCACATATTTTTATTTCTCAATGTTTGTTTGTTATCTTTTTCCCTTTTTTCTTCACCTCATAATCATGGCCTTAGATTACAAGCTAATAAAGACCCTTTTAATCCTCCTTTATGTGTGATTTACATTAGTGGAGAGAGAGTTGCATTACAATCTTGTGAATTCTTTGATTGATATCCATGTGTTTGCTCATAAGCTTATCTGGTTAAGTATGATTTGAAATGAAGAGGTTTAACTTGCATGTTTATGGGAAATAAACCATGCATGATTTGAAGTTTTGATTATTAGTATGATAAGGATTGTGTATGTATGAACCGGATTTTAAGGCATGCGTATTCTTTGAGGTTTAATGCAATCAGCATACACTAGTGTTGAAGTTGAGCTTGTCTTTGCAAGTGTAGTCTGACTTTGTTTTGCTCCAAGACTAGCAAAAAACTTAAGTTTTAGGGTGTGATAACTCCATAGAATGTAGTTATTTGTGCCCTATCTCTATGCATTATTAATGACTTTGCCCTTGTTGTTATGCATTGTTGGAAGACTTTAGCCCCATTTTCATGTGAAATCCATGTTGAGGTCTTCTTCTCTAATCTTGCCATAATTCTTCCTAATCTTTGATTTGATTGAGCTTGATTACATTTATATTTAACTGAGGTGATTTCTTAACTGTAGGTTAACCCCAAAAGAACTAACTTGATGCAAGTAAAGGCCCTGCATTAGAAGAGAAATTATAAGACAAGCTCCAGTATATCACGTCACGGCGCTAGCAAGCTTACACCGCGGTGTCCTGCTCTCTGCCTGTGCACCCTGTCAACCAAAGACTTTAACGCCGCAACGCAAGGAAGTGAACGTCGCGACGCTAGTGTCCTAATTTTTGCGCTCTGAGGCGCATGTTGTATAACGCCACAGTGTGAAGAGCTAAATCTGTGGGCCTATAAATACCTTTTAAACAGATTTCACTCTCTCTCTCTCTCTAATGCTTTCAGTTTTTTTCTCTCTCTTTTGGAGAACCCAACAGCTAGATCTTCATTTATGGGCTGAAAGAGAGTTGAAGGAGCCTAGATTTGAGGTTCTCTTCATCTTGGAGGAAGATTCAAGCTTCAAGGCTCACCCCATTGGGCTTCATCTTCCGTTCTTTCTCCTTTCTCTCTTCCCTTTATCTTGAATATGAATTTTTGTAATACATTTTCGTATTCAATGAGTAGCTAACTGTGTATAGGGTATTCTTTGGATCCCTCTATGAATATTGATTGTTTTACACTCTTTTGAGCTTATATGAAAGATTTGGGTTTTGTTCTATCATGTTGTGCTTAATGTTCTTATTTGTCTGATCAACTTGTGGGTGATTTGTTGAAATCTTTTGAGCCTAAACATAGGACTTTAGGTTTTAGATCATTTGTATGATAGATGCATGTTTGATTTCATTCCAATGGCGGAATAGGTTGATTCGTTAATAGGATAGACACATACCTATTGGTCGTGCATAGTCTTAGTTGAGAGTCGATCTTAATGCTTGTTATTTGCTCTAGTTCTCATGGACGCATAGTGAACTAGGTAAATAGCATAGGGTTAATCGACCTAGACATAGACTTTTAACTAAGTTAGTTTCTCAGGATAACCTAATCTAATTGTTTGTATTGTTTAAAAGATTGCGTGTTATCAGTTGAAATAGGAGGTGAAAAAGGATTCCATATTCTCTTAACCATATCTTTATCTTTTCTTTATGCTTTGTAATTTATTTATCAACCCCTTTTTCCACTTTACGTTTGCTTGAATAGAATTAATTAAGTTGTAGATTGATATTTAGCTTTGGAAGTTACCATAGCCCCTGTGGAGACGATCTTACTTATCATTTTTATTACTTGAATGACCCGTGCACTTGCGGTACACAAAAGGTCATAACAATGGCATAAGTTGTTGGTATATTAAGGTCTAATTTCTTGAAGAATTTTCTGGTGTTGATGGTAAATGGAAAGTATTGATGGTCTTAAAGGATGAATTCTTAAAGATTTTTCTAGTTTTGATTGAGAAATAAACTGTTAGAATATGGACATAACCTGTTAGGAAAAGGTTATAATTTGTTATTGGTGTTTGCAATTGGTTTGGAACGTTGAACTTGATATCTGCCAAGACAAAATAATTGATTATAAGATGCCATAATCGATTATGAGTCCCATTTAATCGGTTATGAGCTTACATAGTGCTCTCTGGGACACAAAATAATTGGTTAGGATTAGTTCCCTAACCGATTACACAAACACACAGCAAAAAGGGAAGTCTCGGCCTTCACATATAACCGGTTACAACAATGCACATAACCAGTTATTACTTGTGTCCGTGAGCTCCATTCACCCCCATAATCGGTTACAACATTACCATAATTGATTATGGATCCATTTAAATGACCAAGCCGTAACCTCCACCTCCATTGTCACGACCACTATTCCTCTATTTTCATCTTCTTCTTCTTCTCTCAAACACCCACTCACACCCACTCACTCAAACACCTCTCCTACTTTAAATCCAACCAAAATCCACCACTATATCTCACTTTCCATCCATTTTCACTGATCAAAACCTCAATTTTCTTCCAATTTTTCACCTCCCCTCACATTTTCTCTCTCCTAAACTGAGCCCTGACCTCAATTATCAACCATGGCAAGCAGCTCATCTCGCCCCAAGAAAGCACGCACCAAAAACCCTAATGTACCTCAGGAACCACCTCCCCAAGTCAATGAACCAAATTATTCCCTTGAACTTGACCTTGGCAGGTACTTTTCTCATCCAGCTCAGAGGAAAAAATTTCAACTAGAGTTTCATGGTAGAAACCTCATTCAGCCAAAGTACATGTACTGGGAATTCTTTGTCAAAGAAGAATTCACATACCTCACATAACGCTTGGAGTTTCACGGGCTGAAAATATTTGTCTCTGCTCCAAGTAAGTACTACTACTCTGAAGCTACTAAAGTTTTCTTTTGTAATCTGAGCACCGTTGGAGTAAATTTGATGTCTAAAGTTAGGAGACAAAAGGTAATTGTAACACCTAGTCAATGGTATACTCTGTTTGGTTTAAATTTTTCTGGGGAAAGGTTTGTAGATGAAAGTCATACAAAATAGGAAAATTTTGATAAGAGAACAGTCATTGAGGGAATGCTTCAACCAGGCATTCCTGTTCTAACTGGAAAGAGTTTCACAGTTGGAAATCTGAGACCACAAGATTGTCTTATTCATTTTGTTCTGGTCCATATTCTAGTTCCAAGGGCTAGCAATTATGTCCTGGTTCACGAGGAAAATATGTTCTTGATGTGGGCTATGAAAGAGAGATTGCACATTAATTGGCCCTTTTACATCATGTACTACATGAAGAAAGCCAAGGGCAAGCTTATGATGGATCTTCCATATGCCTTGGTTGTTACAAAAATCTTGAACCATAACAGACTCCATGAAGCTTGTGTAATTGACCTTATTGGACACAACAAATTTAGGAAAACCACATTCAACTGAATGCAAATTAAGAGAATTAATGGTGAATGGCTTTATGGAAGAGGACGAGAGGCAGGAGCAACAACAACAACTGAAGGTCATGATGCTCCTATGAAGGATGCCCCTGCAAATAATGAAGATCATTTTCTCGCTATTCTTCAAGATATTCAAGCTCAAAATGTGAGAATTGAAACGAGGCTTACCAATCTTCAAGCTTATCAGGAAAATTGCAACATAGCCATCTATGATCGCCTCAGTGCCATGGAAGATCATTTGGACAAGCTTGAGCAACGCTTTCCAGAGGATCATGGGACTTGAGTTTGGATCCATTTCACTTCGTCATTGTGTTTACTATATATATAACTCTATTTTGCTCTGTTTTGCTATTATCATGGGACATGCTATATAACTCTATTTATGGTTGGTTTATGTTCTTGCCTTGAATATTATGATATTGATGATATATTGTGGCAATCTATTTATGTTTTAATGATACTATTGTTTAATATTATTCTCATAATATCTGTCAATTAGCAATAATTTTGCACTGTCTCTTCTCTCTTTGTCAAAATATATAGAATATCTTTTTTATCATGACAAAAGGGGGAGAAGAAAGTCTTTGAGAAAAGGTAAACAAAAGGTATAAATTCAATGATTATGAGATTCCAATATCCAAGGGGAGTGTGCAAACTCTGAACTTGTCACCTCTTGAAAAATAGAGGGGGAGTAAGTTTTATTTAATATCTTGTGTAAATACTAATTTAATTGAACTAATACTTTTCTCAAATGATTGTTTGTTATCATCAAAAAAGGGGAGAATGTGAATGGCAATGGTCTTAGTTTTGATGATCAACAAACAAGAAAGCAATGGAGTGCAAAGATCAAGTCCCAAGGTTTTTCAAGATTAGCTAATAGGACTTAGATCATATGCAGAGGTATATTTGACTCACACAAAAGCTCATTTCTTGGCTCTAAACTCATCTTTAAATAGCTTTGCATAATCATGTTTTCACCTTGTGAAAATTGTGTTTAAGATTGGGTAAAATTCTTTTAGAAAGTTTGGAAAGATTTTGGATATCCTTAGTTGAGAAATTCTTTGAAAATCCTATGTTTCTTGGCAAGACATAACAGGTTATGGATTTCCCATAACAGGTTATAGATTTCTCATAACAGGTTATGGACTTCTCATAACAGGTTATGTGGCCAAATATGAAGCGCACCAAAATGTTTTGAAAAGGGAATAACAGGTTATAGATTTTTCATAACAGGTTATTCAGATTTCTTACTTTCTCTTATAATCGATTATGAATAATTCATAACCAGTTATAAGACTTCTCATCATTTCTAACATAACCGATTATGACTTATTCATAATCGGTTATGATGTTAAATGAAAGCCTAGGATTTTGGTTTTTCAAGTCATAACGTTATGGACTTCTCATAACAGGTTATGTGGCCAAATATGAAGCGCACCAAAATGTTTTGAAAAGGGAATAACAGGTTATAGATTTTTCATAACAGGTTATTCACTAAGTCAGAGGATATTCTTACTTTCTCTTAAGCCTCATAATCGATTATGAATAATTCATAACCAGTTATAAGACAAATTAGAACATGCTTCTATCATTTCTAAAAGGCCCATAACCGATTATGACTTATTCATAATCGGTTATGATGTTAAATGAAAGCCTAGGATTTTGGTTTTTCAAGTCATAACCGATTATGCTTAGCCTATAGCCGGTTATGCTCAAACACAGAGCTCTTCCCCAACGGCTCTATTGAGAGCATTTAATGCCCCCAACTACTTCCAATGTCTCTTAAATGCAATGGGCTATAAATGAAAGTGTTTGTGCATTGATTACAGGTTGGAAAACATTCTGAAAAACATTCTTGAGTATTGAATATGAGTTTTCTCATCATTTCATTAAATACCATGTTTTGAGCTTCAAGTTGTGTGAATCCTTAATACCATAGTTCTTCAATTTGTATTATCTGCTCTAGAGAGAGTTTCTTTCATCTAAATCTTGTATAATTTGTTAAGAGAGTGTGAGGTATCCCTCAAAACAGTTAGGGTGACGTATACCTTGAATATAGAGGCTTAAGCACAAGGGTGAGGTATCCTAAGGTATGTTGAGTACTTCAACTTGTAAAGGTTATCAAGCACCTGCTTTCAAGCTTGAAGATATAATGAAAATTTCGAGTGGTTGCTTGAGGACTGGACGTAAGCCACAAGTGGATTAGTGGCTGAACCAAGATAAATCTTAGTGTTTGTTTTCCTAACTCAACTTCTTTACATTGTGCACTGTTTTATTGATTTACTTGAATATTATCTCTCTTGCTTAGTTCATTTGAGTGCAATATCTTTCTATCTCATTCATCCATTCATTTATATCGATTAATAGTTTCAATGAAAATTGGTTATCAAAGGTTTTACGAAAGATTTACGAAAAGTTTTTATAAACTCAATTCACTTCCCCTCCCCCTCTTGAGTTTTGAGGCCACTTGGTAATTCCTTTCTTAAATGATATCATAGGTCCCTTACATAGCAATTTTCTTCTTAGGAAAGGGACTTCAGATAATGTCATTGTTGCTCAAGAGGTTATCCATTATATGCATAAAACTAAAAGTCGAGTTGGAACAGTTGTTTTCAAAATTAATTTGGAGAAGGCTTGTGATAGAGTTAATTAGAGCTTTCTATAAGACACTTATTGATTTTGGCTTTCCTGATGTCATTACCAGGTTGATTATGAATTGTGTTAAGGCCTCTAGCCTTCCATCATTTTTAATGGGTCTAAATTGGAAGCTTTTGCTTCCACTAGGGGTCTTTTCCAAGGTGACCCTATTTCTCCTTATCTCATCGTCTTGTGCATGGAGAAATTAGCCTGCATGATCCATAAGAAGGTGGAAGAAAAAGCTTGGCATCCTTTTCATATCTCTAAGGGGTGGTGGACCAAGGATTTCTTATTTATTCTTTGCTGATGATATCCTTCTCTTTTGCAAAGTAAAAAAATTCACAAGTTCACAAGGTGTTCTCTATTATTGATGATTTTTGTAAGGCTTTGAGCCTCAAAGTTAATCTTGACAAATTTAGAGCCATGTCCTCTAAGAATACACCTAGGGCCAAGAAGGACCGTTTGACTAGCATTTCCTCTATAAGATTTGCCAGTGACTAGGGCAAATACTTGGGCTTCCTCCTCTTGAAGGGAAGGGTTCAGCGTTCAATCTTCCACCTTATTATTGGGAAGCTTCAAATTTGCCAATCTACTTGGAAAGGAAATCTTTTGAGTAAGGCTAGTAAACTCTGCTTGGCTAAGTCTGTTCTCTCTTCCATCCCTATGCATGAGGTGCAGACGTTATGGCTTCCCCAGACGATTTGCAATCAAATCAATAAAATCACTAGAAGCTTTATTTGGAGTAATAAAGGTGTTCGAAAGAGTCTTAATTTAGTTAAGTGGGAGTTGTTACTTCACCTGGGCATTTGTAGGACTTGAAGTTCGTGATTCGAGAATTACTAATGCTCTATTGAGTAAACTTGGTTGGAAAATCCTAAATGATAAGGATAGGTTCTGGGTCCGTCTTCTCTCTCATAAATACCTAAAAAATTGTGATTTACTTGATAAACCTCAAACTCAAAATTCTTCTTAAGAATGTCGTAGCATTTGTAAAGCTATGGAAGTTCTCAATGATTGGTTTGGCTTTCGAGTTGGTACTGGGGAGTTGTCATTATGGTTCAATATGTGGATAGAGGAGGGGCTTCTCTATAACCTTGTAGACTATATTCATATCATATGCTGAACTCTAGGCTAGAGATCTCTGGGTTAATGGACATTGGCCCTTTGATCGTTTATATACTATCTTGCCAGCTCCCATTCGTGGCTCAATTTCTAAAATTCCTATACCCAATTTTAATTCGTGTAACAATTGTTGGGTGTGGAAAGCCAACTGTTCAGGTGAGTTTCCTAGTATTGGTTCTTACTACTAGTAGCTTAGGAGTCAAAAGGTGTTGGATGATGTTCGCTCTTGGTCTTAGGTTTGGAAGCTAAAGGTTCATGAAAAAGTTCGATTTCTAGTTTGGGTCATACTTCATGGAGCACTTCCTATTAATGATATGCGTTACCATCGTGGTCTTGCTATCAACTCAGCTCGTTTACGTTGTTCTTGCCTTGTTGAGGATATTTTCCATTGCATTAGAGACTGCCCTCATGCTAAAGAAGTTTGGTTGAGATTGGATTTTGGTACGAAGAGGATCTTATTTTTTGATGACTTAACTACCTGGATTAAGTATCATTCCATGGAGACTTTAGGTAACCTCTTTTTAGCTAGCCTTTCGTGGAATTAGCGTTGGAGGAATAACAGGGCTTTTGATACAGAACCTTGGAGCGTAGAGTATGTTACTAGCCAGGCTACTCTGATGCATCATGATATTCTCCAATTCATCATACATGATATTCTCTAATTGATTTTGTGAAGCTTAACGTTGATGGTAGTTGCCTCTCATTTGCTCGTCGCACTGACTTTGGTGGGGTCCTTTGTAATAGTGTAGGTGACTGGCTTGGCACGTTCTCAGGTCTGGCAAGGGACACTTATATTCTTCGTGCAGAATTGCTGGCCATTAAACATGGTCTCATGCTTACCTAGGAGCATGAATTCAGATGTGTTACCTATGAGAGTGATTCGCATGATGTTATTCAGGCATGGTTATTGGTGACATCAAGAACATGCTGCAACATCCATGGAGCTACTCCATCAGTCACGTCCTCCGCGAAGCAAACTCTATAGTTGATTTTCTAGCCAAACTTGGTGATCAGAGTCATACAGAGATTTCTTAATGGAGTTCACCCCCTCTCGGCTTAGAGCCCATTTTGCCAAAGGACTCTTTGGGTGTTTTATCTTTTCTTCTGTAGTGTTTCATTTCTATATTTCCATTACACTAAAAACCAAATTATAAATTAAAAAAAAAGAACAAATTAAGATAATAGAAAGTTAGAACAATAGAACCTAATTCTTAACCGTAGAAGAAGAGCATGGTCAGGGCAATGCCAACTCAGCAGCCAGTTAGCTAGTTAGTTTCGGTTAGCTGACATTAGCTGTTAGTTAGTTACAAATGTAATTACATTTCAACTTCATTTTCCTGTAATTTCAATTCAATTCATTTCAGTTGTAAAAAGTATAAATACTCTGTAGATCATTTTCTTCATTAATGTGAATCAGATGATTTTTTCTTCCTTCAGTCTTCATGTATTCAATGGAGGTCTCTGATACTTTGATGGTATCAGAGAAGGTTCTACCCGCTCTGCTTCTATCGCGTGCAGCACTCTGATTCTTCGATCTCGATTTGTTTCTTTTCTTCGTTCAATCGATTCAATTGATTTTGATTCTCATTCGATCATTGAAAAATGGGGAGAAATTCTAACAACAACAATTCTTCTACTTTGAATCAAGGGACAAATCAGGATCAATCTCTTGATCCGTATTATGTTCATCATTCAGAGAACACCAGTTCTGTGTTGGTTACACCGCAATTATCTGGCAAAAATTATCATAGTTGGGAGAGGAAGATAAAAGAGCTTTGGCATTAAAGAACAAGTACAAGTTTGTAGAAGGAACAATTCCAGTACCAAATGAGTCGAATATGAATTTTGCAGCCTGGGACAAATGCAACAATCTGGTGCATTCATGGATAATCAATTCCATGACTCCAGAACTTGCTGAGAGTGTTGTTTTCATAGAGAATGCCATAGATGTATGGAATGACTTGAAGGATAGATTCATGAGAGGAGACGGGATTCGAGTTTCACAGTTTGACGGAAATTTCTAATTTGAAACAAGGTAATCATACAATTTCAGAATATTTTACTGAACTGAGAACTTTATGGGAGGAATTAGAGCAATATAGGCCTTTGCCTCAGTGTACATGTACTGTCCTTTGTGGTTGTTTAGCCATGAGAAATGCAAGAAACTTTAAATTGGAAGACAGGATAATACAATTTTTAGTTGGCTTAAATGATGAATATCAAGGAGTGAGGTCACAAATCATCCTCATGGAGCCTTTACCTCAGATAACTAGAATTTTTTCAATGGTGATGGAGCAAGAACGACAGTTGCAAGGAGGTACTGCCTCAAGAACAGATCCTGACAATGATGAATTAGGAGCTTTGATTAATGCTGTAGAAGGAACAAGGGGCTATGGAAGAGGCAGAGGTAATAGCAGTTTTCAAGGAAGAGGTAACAATGGCTTTCAAGGAAGAGAAGGAAGAGGTAATGGAAAGGTGTGTACATTTTGTGGGAAGTTAGGCCACACTGTTGAAACCTGTTACAAGAAACATGGCTTTTCTCCTAATTTTGGTCGTGGAGGACCATCTTATGCAAACAATATCACTGCTGAAGATTCAGATAGCAAGTCAGTGATAGGTTCAACAAAAACAGAAAGTGAAAATGTAAGTTTGACAAAAGAACAGTGCAATCAGTTGGTCAGTCTGCTTGAAAAGAGTTCTGTGAATTCTGGAGATTCTAAATCTTCAGCAAATATGGCAAAGGGAGAGAGTGACTGTCATGCAGCACATGGAGCAGGTAATCCTTCTCTAATGTATTTTGATTCCAAAAGTCACAAATCAAGGTGGATTTTAGACACTAGGGCTACACATCATATTTGTTACTGCATAGATTGGTTTGTTTCTTATCAAAATATTAGCCCAATTGCAGTTAATTTACCAAATGGCAATTTTGTGAGTGCATCGGTTAGTGGCAAAGTTAAGCTCACAAATGATTTAATAATAGATGATGTTTTATATTTGCCTTAGTTTGTAGTAAACTTGATTTCAGTAGCTAAATTGAGTAAAGCACAGTCATGTTCATTGTGCTTTGGACCTGATGGTTGTGTCATACAGACCAAGGAGGATTTGAAGAGGATTGGTTTGGCTAGAGAAGCTGGCAGCTTATACTACTTGGAGATAGATGAGGTTCCATCAAGTGTTGTTACAAATTTAGCTACTATTTTTAGTCTGAATACACATGTGAAATCCTTTGCCATTCTTTGGCATTTGAGGTTAGGACATATATCTTATGATAGGATGCATTGTTTGAATAAACAATATGAATACATTCCTGCAGCTGAGCATACTGCATGTGATGTATGTCATATGGCTAGACAAAAGAAATTGTAATTTCCTATTAGTAGTAATAATGCAAGTTCTATGTTTGACTTGATTCACCTTGATATTTGGGGACCTTTTTCTACTAAATCAGTGCATGGCTATCAATATTTTCTGACTATTCTAGATGATTTTAGTCGATATGTTTGGGTGATGATGATAAAATTGAAATCTAAAGTATCTGCATGTGTTAAAAGATTCATTGCCATGGTAGTAAATCAGTTTGGAAAAAGAATACAAGTAGTAAGAAATGACAATGGGCCTGAGTTTATATTGCCAGAGTTTTATGCTTCAAAAGGTATTATTCATCAAAGGAGTTGTGTAGCTACTCCTCAACAAAATGGGAGAGTTGAAAGAAGACACCAGCATATACTTAATATCAGTAGAGCTTTAATGATTCAGTCACAATTGCCTAAAAGTTTTTGGTCTTATGCAGTACTTCATGCAGTGTTTTTAATGAATAGAATTCCTACAAGGTTGTTAGGAAATAAATCCTCTTATGAGATGTTACATGGTGAAATGCTTGATCTTAGTTGTTTGAAAGTTTTTGGATGTTTGTGTTATGCTTCAACACTCTCCAGCAACAGAAATAAATTTGACCCCAAAGCAAAGAAGTGTGCTTTCTTAGGGTACAAATTAGGGATGAAAGGTTATATATTGGTTGATGTTCATTCCAAGGAAATTCTGGTTTCCAGAAATGTTCATTTTTATGACTTGGAATTCCCTTTTCATTCCACAACAAAGCCTTCTATTTCATTTCCTTACACTACTGCTTCCATGCCAGCAGTACCACAAAATCAGTAAACAATCACACCTTCTACTCCCATTTCATCTGTTTTACCTTCTGTTTCTACACCTAATAATTCTTCTTCAACATCTTCTCCTAACAGTGATCAATCAAATTCTGAAATTTCACTAGAACCTATTCTTTCTTCTTCTACCCGAAAGTCCACAAGAGTTAGCCAAAGACCTCCACATCTCAATGATTATGTTTGTAATCATGCTTCAGCCATCCAATACCCTTTGTCTAATTTTCTTACATATGACCATCTTTCACCTAAACATTAAGCCTATGCCATGTCTCTCACTTCTATTCCTGAACCTACCTCATACTCAGTTGCTAGCAAAGATCCAAAATAGGTTGAAGCAATGAATCTTGAGATAGCAGCTCTAAACAGCAACAAGACTTGGGAATTTGTAGATTTGCCTACTGATGCTGTACCAATAGGCAACAAATGGGTTTACAAGATAAAAAGACATGCTGATGGATCCATTGAAAGGTTTAAGGCCAGATTAGTTGCTCAGGGATTTAATCAAACAGAAGGCCTAGACTATTTTGAAACATTCTCTTCAGTAGCAAAACTGTCTACAGTCAGAATTCTACTTGCATTGGTAGCCATTCATGGGTGGCACTTACATCAACTTGATGTAAACAATGCTTTTTTACATAGGGACTTACATGAAGCTGTTTATATGAAGGTTCCTCAAGGAGTTTCAGCTCCTAAACCTGGCCAAGTCTGTAAGTTGCTTAAGTTTCTTTATGGACTTAAGCAAGCTGGTCGACAGTGGTTTGAAAAGTTGGCTAGTTTCCTTACTTATGGTTTTGTTCAAGGACAAGCTGATCATACACTCTTTATCAAGTCTACCAAAGATTCTTTCACTGTGTTGCTTATATATGTAGACGATGTCATATTGTCAGGTAATTCTCTTGGTGAATTTGATATGATTAAAGCACTTTTGCATAATGCTTTTAAGATTAAAAATCTTGGGCAACTTAAGTTTTTTTAGGACTTGAAGTAGCTCATTCATCCAAAGGGATTTCTTTGTGCCAAAGGAAATATTGCCTTGAACTACTAGCTGATTCTGGTCTCACTGGTTGTAAACCAGCTAGCACTCCATTAGATCCTGCTGTTCGATTACATCAGGATTCTGGTTCTGCTTTTATTGACATAGCTGGTTATAGAAGATTGGTTGGTCGGTTGCTGTATCTAACTACAACAAGACCAGATATTTCATTTGCCACACAACAATTGAGCCAATTTATGTCTAATCCAACTGAGGCACATCATAGAGCTGCTCTTAGAGTATTAAGGTACCTCAAGAGATCACATGGTCGTGGTCTTTTCTTCTCAAGAAATTCTGACTTACATATTCTGGGTTTTTCTGATGCTGATTAGGGAGGATGCATTGACACTCAAAGGTCCATCTCTGGGTTTTGGTTTTTTATTGGACACTCACTAGTCTCTTGGAAATCAAAGAAATAGCCCACAGTGAGTTGCTCTTCTACTGAAGCAGAATATCGAGCACTAGCATCTGCTACTAGAGAGTTGCAATGGATTTGTTACTTACTTACAGATTTGTCTCAGCTACCTTCTCGGTCCCCTGTCATTTACTGTGATAATCAAAGCGCATTACATATTGCAGTCAATCCAGTGTTCCATGAGCGCACAAAGCATCTTGACATTGACTGTCACATAGTGAGGGAAAAGTCTCGAGCTGGTTTAATGAGACTTCTTCCTATATCTACTCAATTCCAAGTTGCAGACGTGTTCACTAAAGCTTCATGTCCTCGGGTTTTTCGTGAGTGCATCACCAAGCTTGGTATGGTGGATATCTTCCACCCTCTAGCTTGCGGGGGGGTCTTAACCGTAGAAGAAGAGCATGGTCAGGGCAGTGCCAACTCAGCAGCCAGTTAGCTAGTTAGTTTGGTTAGCTGGCATTAGTTGTTAGTTAGTTACAAATGTAATTACATTTCAGCTTCATTTCCCTGTAATTTCAATTCATTTCATTTCAGTTGTAAGAAGTATAAATACTCTGTAGATCATTTTCTTCATTAATGTGAATCAGATGAATTTTTCTTCCTTCAGTCTTCGTGTATTCAATGGAGGTCTCTGATACTTTGACTAATTATGGAAGTTGATAGCTTGATATCAAAACATATCAGTTCATGGGAGAGCTTCAATTTGCTTCAATGCTGCTCAACAAAAAATAAAATAATTTGAATGTGAGAGAAAAGTGAGAAAGAATGAAAAAAATATGCAATTCAACAATCTTTGTTGTTTGGAAAATGATAATTAAGAAGGAAAAAAAAAAAAGAAAACTTGATTGTATAAAGTAAAATGAAATTGGACGTTGCTAGCCTTTTGTTGCGTGCATGTTAGAAAGGTGAGAATGCAAAAAAAAAAAATTGGTTACATGAGAAGGAGAAATAAAGGAGAAGAGACTGGCATTTTAGAGAGGCTTAAGTGATTAAATGAATAAAGAAAACAATAAGGCAGATGGGAAGTAGATTAAACCAATAGAGGACAAAAATAGGATTGGTAGGGAAGTAGGTTATACTAATTAATGTGAGAGAGAAAAAAAATTATTAGACATTAATCGCAAAGTCAAAGGCCTTAATTTGTTAAAAATAAGTAATAATCGTGTGTGTTTTGTGTGTGTATAGTAGTAATTTTTGGGGCTTAAAATTCTCTAGGCCTAAAGCAAGAGTTTCACTAGCTTGATGTTGGAGTGGACCCTGTTTCCACTTCCCCTTCCCTTTTGGTCTTCCTTTTTGTTGATGTGTGTTTCTATTTTCAACGTCTCCAATATATGTTGTTGCTTAAGTTCTTCTTGACTGCGTAGGTCGTTTTGGTTGGATATGTCTTGGTGGATGTTCGTAATAAGCAATTTGAAATCTTTGGCTAAGTCAGAGTCCATCTTCAATTTTATTCCTACCTTGATGAAATAGTACCCAACCATCAAAAGTCCTGCTTTGTTCATGTAAGGGTCAACATGCACCTGGAGGTGCTTGATGTAATATTCAGCAACTTTAGTCTACATGGCCCCAAATCTAATAATTACCATTACAAATAAGCACACAATTTGTGTCCACCATGGAGGGATTTTGACATTATTTGCCTAGCCAAATGTGTTGTCCACATGAGAATAAGTGACAACCTATTAATGATTGATTACATTAGACTGAATGTCATATAAGGTGTCACAATGTCCTTCTTGGTACAATGCGACACAGAGCAGCGAGACTCTTATTTTAGAAAGGAAAATTAAAAATGCAAAATAAATGATGTTATGGAAATAAATTGGATCAATGAATACAAGAGTTGGAGTCATTCTTAGCTACTTTTTTCATTAAAATGAAAAGGTACAATCAGACACCTAAAAGATGGTTTATGTGTCAAAATTTGAGTTCAGAAACTGATTTTGGGTAGGTAAGTTATTAACACTTTACGTCATCATTCAAATAATGATTATCTCTTTAATTTAGTGTTATATACAAAATTAATTATGTTGGTCCTTGATTATTTAAAACACTTTCTATCTTTTTTATTTTTACACGCTCTATTTTGATGGCATATTATCAAAAAATAATGAATGACTAATATAGAGAATGGATGGTAAAATAACCATTATTGTGGACCAAATTCTCTTACTCGCAACACATTGAATAACAGTGGCAGATTAAAAATTCAGATTTTGAAGGAATATTTTTTATTCTTGAGGAAGTATTTTTTAAAAAATGAGCTATTAATGAAAATGGATTTCAAAAAGAAATATTATTTTATTTTGAAAATGGGTGATTAAAGAGAATATTGTTCAATCACAACCACAAGTTGGGAGTGTGTGAATTTGTCACATCTATTTATTATTTAAAATTTTATGAAAATAATTTTTATAATTTTTATTTTATTATTTAAATTAGACCTTGCTAGCACTCCTGGCAAAATCTAACATAAATACTTCACAAGTATTGTTGGAAGAGTTTGGTTTTCATTATCCCAATCCTTTCTTGATTTTTCTATCGTTGGCCAAATTCAGATAGTTGAATAGATGCATACTAAGTTCATGATGAGACTAAAGAGGATTTGGGATATGGAATAAGATATTTATTGGAGATTTTTTTAGCCTCGCTAATGCACTTGACAAAATTATAAAATTTCTTCATCTCAAGAAGGTCAAAATTTCACTGCTATTGCAGTTAGTTTTAATTATTCTATCGTCAGAATCTTAATTCATAGTATTTTTATTCTTTCCTCCCTCTTTCTCTAAATCCTATGTGCAAATTTGGACGACTGGCCATTTATATATATAAACATTTTGTTCTTCGGAATGTGTATATGTATTTTTATTCTTTGACTTGTGCTTTGTTGCTTCTCTTACATGTTCAGAGGACATGTGCCAAATTTGTTGCCGAATAATACTAAACACACATACTTCATATAACTTTAGCACAATTTTCACCATCTAGTTACAACTAATTTCATCTCATTTCCTACACATATACAGGTGATGTGCTTAGTATTGATGTGCACCAAGCATTATTCTTTTATGCTTTAGCAACATTTTCTTTCTAGGGCCATTTAATCACATATATGTGAATAGGCATGTAAGAAATAGGTGGGTTTATAGGAATTTTCTTATGTTTTTCTTGAGATTGACTAGTACTCTTAAAGTAGTAGATAAAAAATAAACATAATGACCCGCAATGGGTTAGGCACAGTGATAAGTAAACTTTGTTTCTAGGGAAGAACAAAGGTTCAAGCCTTGCAGACGCCACTTGCAGCTTGAAGGGAGGGTCTAACCATTAATTCCATATCCTAATTAAGGGATTAATCTCATACCAAATGGTGTATGGAAATAACTTGAAAAAGTAAAAAGAAAAAAAATAATGTCTTTTTAAAGTGTGCTATATAATTATAAAAAAATAATGGAAAAAATAATGTATTTTGTAGTGTATCTACACATTGCAAAATTATAGTGTATTGTAAAATTCTTTAAGTTAAAGGACTTAGGGATAAATTATCGTTCTAAAGATATGGTTTATAACAGAATATAATAGCGTCATTTTATCTATATAACCAACCTAACAAGGCTTTGATTGTTGTTGTTGTAAAATTCTTAAAGTTACATTTTAAAGGTCCTTTTAAAAAATATTTAAATAAAAAACTAATAATAGTAAATATAAAAAAATTCTTATTAGTACTCTTTACAAAAAAGAGTAATAATAAAAAAAAAAAAGTAAAAAATTTCCATGCTAAATATTAATAAATAATCACAAGTCTTTTCTTTTTCATCTATTTTGATTTCAGAGCTTTTGTCTTTCATGTGTTAATTTTTAGTGTTAATAAATTTGATAAAAAAATTAATATTTAATTTATTCCAAAAAACAAATTAAAATCTTAAAGAAGAAGACAATCATATAATGTTATAAAGATGTTTAGTAATTGAGAAGATAAAAAGATTAGAGTATGCATGGTTTTATTATTTTCTATTTTTTTAAAACAAAACAGAAAATGAAGGAAAAAAACATGTTTGGATGGTTGTTTCCATTTTCAACTTTTAGAAATGGAGTTCACATTTCTAGAAAATTTGAAAACAACAAAATGTCGTTTTCAATGTTTTCAGTCTTGATATAGTGGCATTTTTGTAGTTTTAATGACATTTCTTATTCTTCTTTTTTATCTCACGCCTCTGCCTCGTTGCCCCACTTGCTCATAGCCTCCATTGCTCCTTCTTCTTGATAAACCTACAAATCCCAAATCCACACACATCGTTGCTCTTTTCTTCCCCAACCCCAAATCCAAATCCATTATTTCTCCTATTAATTCTCCATGGCTAAGTTTTGTCTCCCACTATCCATGCTAACGACGATGTATTCATGGAGAAGAAGCTCACTGGTTTTAGCCTTATGATGATCCTCTTGATGCTTCTTCAAGGGCTTTGTTTCCTTGTGAGTTTTCTTATCTCAGTTCCCCCATTAAGTTTATGGTGGGCTCGAGTAAGACGAGGATGAGGAAGAGCACATGGAGCACACACTTCCTCTTCGTTCATGTCTAGAAAAAGCTATACTTGAAAACTTCTGGCTGAAGGTGCATCAATTCACCAAAGTCATACTTGTTCTCTTCATTAATCTATAGATGAAACCTATCTTTCACGACTTGCTTGAGGGATTTTAGGAGAAGAGAAATATAAAATGAAAATAACAAAACAAACTTGTTTTCAAAAACATAAAAAGATGAAAATGGAAATGATTTCCAATAAATGAAAATAAAGAATGAAAACGATAAATGTTTTGATAAACCAAACGCACCCTTAACTTCACAAAATTAAGAAAATAAATCTAGGTTGTGCCCAGTTTTCAATAATTGCTATTGTAAAACTTTACATTAACAGGAAAAATTTGACATGCTGAATAATGGGCTAGTGTGTAGGACTGAAAAGACAAAGTTCAATTATAAGATAAACAAAGTAGGGCATATATATTACAAGTTAAGGAGTGTATTATGATGTATTTGTTGAGTATGAGGGACAAGAGGAGCCTTATAAGTTAAAAGTGAAAAACTATTCACATAATTCGTTGATCGTGATATTGGGGGAAAAGGTTTTCAACTCTGAGTAACATTAGATAGGGCTTATATATTACAAGCTAAGTAGTGTATTAAGAATGATGGTTATAAATATTAAGTATATGAATCCTATGACTATGATTTGATATCATAATGGCATCTCAGAAGTCCAAGCTTTTGAGTATAACATTAATCAGGGATTGATTGTATATAAATTAGAGATTAGATTAAAGATTGTATGTAATTTTAAGGATTTTGTTATTTATGTAGCTCTATTATTATAGTCATTCTTTGTGTATAAATAGATATTGTATATTGTAGAATAACACAAACCCAAAAAATTTAGATTAATTTATCTATTATTTATTCTCTCTGTTCATCATTTCTCAACATGGTATCAAGAGCTTGAGATTGCAAATTACTCCATCATATTCTTGCTTACTCCCTTGATTCCATACTCCAAGACATGCCATAATAGAAAACATATAAACAATGAAGAACAAGGAAACAATTACTTAATATAAATGTCAAAAAAGCAAATATAGTAGTTGTGTAGAATTTAGAATGTCATACAATTGTAAGTTTTGTTTCCAAGTTTGCTAACTTTTAATGTTATTCTGGCTCATCTATATTTTTACATGACATTAATTAATAGTTATGCTCTATGTTAGATTAATAAATAATTCAGATAATTAAATATTTAAAGCGTAGGAGGGAAGAGTTTAACGTTATACACCAGATTAGAGGAGTTCTCTCCTGCACCTGCATCATGTCCTAGAGGAGAACAGCAAAGGACTCACATTGCTAGTTGCCAGACTCTCTTCCTCTTTCCTTATTCACAAGGTTACATGCCAATGTTGGTTCGAGGTTCATGGTCATTCTCATCACTGTTGGTGCCTCATCATTAGGTTGTTGATCTAGGGTTTCTCCCTCTCTCTTTCAATTTAATGCATAAAAGAAGTCTAATAAAAACTAAAAAAATGATGAAGCCAAATCGGTTTAGTTCGGTTGGATTTTGTAATTGAACCAAATCGATTAGTCTACTCCTCAATTTGTGAAAACTAGTTGGTTTGATTCAGATAAGATTTCCCTCAAACCCTAGCCTATTCTCGAACATCACCGTTCAGTAATTGATATTGCATATGTAACACCCCGAAAATTAATAATTTCATGATAAATAGTCATTTTATAAGATTTGTGATTTTTGTGAATTTTTTTGGAAATGTTGAATATTTTAATATATTTTTCATTTTACGTGTACACTGAGAGAAGCTGGGAAAATAAAATATTTTCCACGAGGCTGGTAAACCTTGAACTGTGAAAACGTCAATGGAGGATCTTACTAAAACCGAGGCTGGACATAGTTTACGAGGTTTGCGTTTTTCAAAATTTTTATCTGATAAATAAAAATCGTTGTACAATTTATTATCCGTTGGACAATAAATATTGATTTCTGTTAACTATAACTTTTGTCCATTAGATAATAACTTATAGTAAAATATAAGTGTTCTAGAATGTTCACTTTAGTGACATTACCATGACATCACTATTGACTTTTCAAAAAGTGGGTTTTTGGCTTCTTGACGAAGCTTTGGAAGAAACTTTCTAGCAACTTCCCAAGCATGCAGGAACACATTTTTCCCTCCTCTCTCTCTCATACTCCACGGCAATAAGCTAATTTGGAGCCCAAAAATATGCTTCTCACTTTATCACATTTACTCCTAAAATTTCAAAACACAAAAGCTATTACTTTTTCTCTCTACCATTTCTTTTCTCTCATTTTCTCTCAAGCATTTTCTCCTCCTTCTCTCTTCTTCTTCCACGGCACCCACACCATCCTTCCTCCTCCATTGTTGCTTGATTTCAAGCAACCATCTTGCTTGAATCCATTTCTTCCTTGAAGCTTTTCTTTTCTTTTTGAGATCATCTTCAAAAACTCAACCTTTCCTCTCCATTTTCTCCTCCCTTCCACGGCCAAGACCACCATTGATGGCCATCCAAGCTTTTTCATTTAACCAACCTGATTTCCTACCATTTCTCATCACCTAGGACATTTTCTCTTTTGTGACCATCACCAAAATCCATCATTTTTATTTTCTTCCATCAAGCTTTAAAGTTTAAAGTTGGAGACTTTAAGATAAAAGTTCAAAGTTTTCTCATTTTTCTATCTCA
This sequence comes from Ormosia emarginata, assembly GCA_029884605.1. NCBI lineage: Eukaryota > Viridiplantae > Streptophyta > Magnoliopsida > Fabales > Fabaceae > Ormosia > Ormosia emarginata. The sequence continues at coordinate 1,445,023 of JAQQTP010000056.1, read as the reverse complement.
TTTTCGTGATCCATGGTCACTTTGGTGATCATGGATGCCTTTTTTAAGCTTTGGTTGTGATTCTTGTGAGTTTGATGCTCTTAGGGTTTCTTGAAGGTGGAGGACAAAATTCCCAAAGAAAAAGGAGCTTGCTTTTCTTGTTTTCTCTCTTGGTAAGAGGGAGATTATCCACTTCAACCTCTATTGGTAGTGGGAAGCTTGTTTGTGTGTTGATTTTGAGAAACCCATTTTAGGGTTACTCTCTTGATTGTATGATTTTTCTAAATGACCTTTGTGTTAATTGCCTTGTATGAATTTACTTGATTATATTTATGTGTATTGATGATCTTGTATTGATTTTGATGGATTGGAAATGTGGTTTAGAAGCAAAGATTCCTTGCTCTCCTTAAATGAGGCTCACGGCCATAACCCCTCCAATAGGGTGTTCATGGTTAAAATTTTGTAACAAGGTGGAGAAATGACTAATTAAGTGAACAATAATTAATGGAGTAATGAAAATTTCAAACCCCTAATTCCTTTGAGGCTCATGGCCTCCCAAGGTAAAAATGCCAAAAATGTAGCTTTAAGGTGAAGACTTAGTTAATTAGAAAATTAGAGATTCATTAGGAGTTCATAAAATGGGAAGTATAAAGGAGAAGACTTTATCATGTAACTTAGAGCAAATTTTGAACTTAAGGAAAGAACAACATAGTTTGTGAGATTTGGAGGAATATTAGAATAATTTTCTAAGTAGGTACGAGTTAATTTAATTAAAGGACTTGACTAATTAAGAGAAATAAAGATTTAAAAAGAATTTCAAGAGAATTCCTCTAGAGTAAGATTTCATAAGAAATGTTAAGTTAAGATGAAATTCCATAATGAACCTTAAAAAGTGTATTATCACTTTTAAGAATTTAATGATATGTTATTGTGGGTCCATGAGTGAGACCAAAATTCTGTTGATGTTTAACTTGGCCAAATTATGGCATGCTATGAGATGAGTATATCACTGTTGAATATGCATTGAGTCAACATGTATTGTGAAAGTCCGATGGACTCTGTTATAAGGTTGTATACCTAGGAGATTGAATCACACCTTAGTACGAGTGCGAATAGACTAGTGTAGGTCATATCGTTGATCTTGGGGGCGTTTGGGTGCAGGTGTTCCACGAATGTACAGTTGGTAGCTCCTCTGGGTCGTGGGATAGACCGATACAAATGCACCGACTATCTGGACCGAGATATTGTCCTATATCGTGATCCTGTGAGAATGTTGCTGTATAAAACCTTGTTGCGCAAATGATTGATTTTTCTAGAAAGCACTTGATTTTATGGCTGACGAGATACTAGCATATCTCCTTGATCATTCTAGCTCCATAGAGTAGGATTTGTAGTATCGAATGTTGAATTTTGGTACCATGTACACGTGCATTGTGAGTCAACATATTATTTAGCATTTACTTATATAATGATGGATCTGCTGTTTTATTGATGTTATAACTGCTTAAATTTGTTAAGTTGTCTATTATTTGAATATGGATGCTGATTATTATTTCTGCTATGCTATGTGGGTGCCTTGCGCCGTTCTGTTTCTTTACTGCCATAATTAGTACTGAATGTAGGACGTCTCACCTCCTTTCTATATTTCTGTCATTCTGTTTATTTATATGTTTCTCTGAAGACATTGGTGAAGAAGGGGAAGTGCACGAATTCCCTGGCTTTTGGCCTGACTTTGATTAGCACTCGTTGGAGCATGACATCCTGTCCACATGGCTTTTGGGTTATGTTAAGCTGAATTTTAATGGAGGTTCGGACTGCTGGCACATCAACCTGCGTACGGATCTCTGCGTTTACCATGGAGACATGACGGTGTCTCTGGCTTGGGGTTGTTATGACCCACATGTTTTTAATTTCACTGTAAATGTTCATTTAGAGTTTTACTTACCCGTTCGTGATATGTGGAATGATCTTTACCCCATAAGAGGATTCTTTCTTATCCTCTGCACGAGCCCCTGCTCGTAACTAGGATGCTCCAATGAGGATTTCCTCTGACAATGAAGAACCCAAGGAGGACCCAACCACGGTTCCTTCTCGTTAGTTTTAGGGTTTGATGTTGTTGATAGCCACTGATGGTTATCTGTAAATTTTTTAGGGCTTGATATTTTGTCTTTTTGGTGGGCTGTATATGTGTAATCAGTTTAGGGCGGGTAAAGCTTTTGCTCATTTTGTATATCTGTTGATGTAACTAAACAATGCTGATATAAGTATATGTATGATGTATGGTTTATCTCTTATGTTGATTCTGCTGTAATTATGTTTTATCATTTTCTTACAAAAAAAAATTCGCCAAATTATTTACACGATTACAACTAAACAGGCTTATCTATATTATAATGAATTGGGTCTTAATTTATGATTTATTTCTGCATTGTGGTGTTTGGTGTGATGTTCCCTCCTCAAAAAGGAGTGTTACAACATAAATTTGCATTAACTAGAAAATCCTGACTCACAAAACGCTAGGCTAGTATGGATATGGTTGAAATGCTAAAGTATCAGTCAATTGCAAGGTGAAGTAATTCATGATTAAGGATAGATTGCTAATTTATTATGCTTTTGTTGAGTATGTGTTAGTGTATACCCTAGAGGCTAATATATTTTGTCTATATTTACATACATTGTATTATGCTATTTTTAATATACGAGGCATTTCATTTATTGTGTTCTTTTTTTATAAACATAATAAAGTCCTTAGAATAGTAAGTTTGATATCATAGGACATCAAGTGGATGACTTGATCGTGAGATCCTATTAGATAAAATACTATTCTTAAATGTCCCTAGTCAAGTATTATTGTTAATTAGGACAACAATAATGCATTGAGACTAGTATGTGCGTAGACTGATGACCACATCTCACGGGTCATGGATATGAGATATCAAGTCTACACATGGATACATATTAGAGTAATGATGTATTGGACAGACCCACCATGAGAACGCTACGTGGATCGTTACGTGAGTGTCATAAGTGATTCTCATAGTGATAATGGTGCATGTGATCTTTTGACCTGAAATCACTATGATTCTTACATGAGGAGTTGTATGTTTTTAATGCCATCAAACGTCATCTGTAACAAAATAATTATAAAGTTGGTTATTAGACATACCGCGATTCATGTGGAGGGATGTGAGTGACATAGATGAGATTTGTCCCTCCTACATAACAGGAGTGATATCTTCGGGCCCCCTGATTGAGTGAGACTACGAAATGCATGCCCATGCTCAAATGAGTCAATATGAGATATTGATCTCATTTATTATTACTGTGTCTACTTGAGAATCAGGAAACTGAAGATTGAACTAAACAAGGGTGACACGTTTCATGCCTTGTGTTCAATCTAGATATCTAGACAAAGGGACTAAACTATATGGAAACATTGGTCACGAATAGATTATGTCAAATCACTGACATTCTCATTACTTGGGTAGCAGTGATGTGTTGTTAGATACCGCTCACTGTTTGTAATATTAAAATGAGATTTTAATATCACTACTAACGTCATGAGAACCAACAAGGTTGCACACTTAGAGCAGACTAAATTGGAGCAATAAGGATCCATGTTGGACTTGGATTCAATTGTGGGCCTAACTCATGACAGATGGGTTTAGGGTTGTACAACTTACCTTGCTACTGCTCACACTCACTTAAGACAACCTCTATTATAAATAGTACTGCTAAGGGAGCTGCTATGTATGAAACATTACAACCCTAGCCGCACCTAAGAAAGTGAGTGAGAGACAGTGAAAGGTCTTCTTCTCTTCTCTTCACAGCTAGCACTGCGAAATAGAGGCGTGACTCCTTTTTGAAAGTCTGTTCATGTGAATACTGCAGAGACATCATCGCTATTACGGTGTTAGTGATTTCACTTGTGTTTATTGTAACACCCCAAATTTCTGTATCTCTTAAACAGTAATTTTGACAGTTAACAGAATTTCACTATTTAGTGATTTCTGGATATTGTAAAATTATTTTGATTATTCCGTTAGCGTATTTGATCGTTTTGAGTGATTTACTCCGTGTCAGGAAAATAAAAATTTTCGTAGGAAAACTTTACGTAATTTAATTTTACCGTTAGGTAAATATTTTACGTAACTGATTTGATATTTGTGCATTTTATAATTTTTGTGATTTTGTGGATGATTATGATTTTCTTTTAAATGTCTGGGGCCCAGGGGTGTATGTGGGCCAGGTGGCCATCATGTGGGCCCAGGTGGGTCCCACAAAGCAAAAAAATTTTCTACGCATAGAAAAATTTGTCTTGTTTAGACAGAGACAGGATCTTACTAAACCTAAATCCGAAACAGCTTTTAGAAAATTTCTTGTCTTGTATTTTATACTTGTATTTAATTATCGGATGATAAAAATACAAAAAATATTATTTGTAGGATACAAGAATAAATATTATACTGCGTAGTCAACAAAGAGAGCTTGACTTGATTTACACCCTTGGATGAGAATACTTAGTTTGAATATTAACCATTGATTTAATCAAAGGTTAAGAAACAAACTTAATAAAGCGCTTGGATAATAACCATTGATTTAATCAATGGTATGAGAATAAGCTTAGTTAGGAAGGCTTTGATATCAACCATAGATGTAATCAAAGGTGTAGAATTAGTCTTGAAAAATGACAAAGATCATTTATAACCATTGGATTTAGATTAAATCAAGGGTGGAGATTTAATCTTAAAAAGTAACAAAGACCATTTATGACCATTGGATGAAGAATCAATCAATGGTGGAGATTTGGTCTTCTAAAGTAGCAAAGACTAATTAGGACCCTTGGATTTAAAGTTTGAAGAAGCAATCTTGACCCTTAATTTTGGAGACACATCTAAGGGCTAGAATTTAAAGGAAAAAATCCAATGGCTTTAGATTTAGTCTTCTAAAATTAAAAGTCTACTAAATCCTAACCATTGAATTAATCAATGGCTAGAAATGCTCCAAATGGTGGCTAATTATTATGGTCATTTATTAAATGCACAAGGAGAAGCATGCATGGAGGGGGATGATTTTGGATTGTTTAGAAGACAAAGAAAAAGAGGCTTTATGACCATTATTAATTGCTTTATGTCATTGTTAAGTGGTCTTGGTCAATGTTTCATCATAATTGATCATTATTGATCAATTTGCACTCAAGAAGAATGCATTGGAGGGGTGCTACGAAATTGAGAAGCTTTAGGACATAGGAAAAAAGTTTGAAAACCATTATTGTCATCCTTGCTCATCATTAGACATTTTCAAGAAGCTAAGTTACCAAGTTTTCTCTCCATTTCTCTCCTTCTTCATGTTTTGGCCAAGCACTCCAAGAACACCTTCCATCACTTTTTAATTTCATCCAACTTGATTTTCTAAACCTAAACATCATTCTAAGAACATCTCTAGTTATGAGTTTTTCCAAAATCATTCATCTTGATCTTCAAATCCAAGCTTCAAGTTTCTATCAAAAATCAAAAATTTCATCTTTGTGCTTCAAGAGAAACCATTCAGTTATCTACCCTAAAATCACCATCCAATCTCTTTTAATTTCATCTAACCATAGATCTTGAATCTACATGATGTTCTAAGCAACTTTCATGTTGAAGATTTTCTCTAAATCATTCATCATCATGGACTTTTTCAAGATCAAAGTTATTGGGTTTTTGAGGTGAAGTATAAGGAAACTTCATTTTCTTCTCTCTTTTTCATGATCTAAGCCATGTTTGATCCATGGTTCCTCTTAATCAAGCTTGATATGTTAATTAACTTATGTTTTGTTTTGTATTTGAGAAGCCCTTGGTGGTGAAGGACTTGGAAAAAGAAACAAATCAAGAAGCTTTGGAGGATCTTCAAGAGGTAAGAGGGAGATCCATCTCACCAACCAAGCATGGTGGTGAGAGATGGTATTTTATTTGATGGATGTGAAATCCATGTGAGGATTCATATCCATGGTCATGTAATTAATTTGTGGGTGTTTATGAGCTTTGATTAATTTTCTATGCTTGATATGCTTTGCATGATTTTATAGCTTTGATGATATGCTTGATATGCTATACATGCTTTTATGGCTTTGATGGTATGCTTATATTATTTATGATGAAATATATATGTATATGCCATGACTTGATGGTGGAAAGGAAATTGATTTTTGGCTCCAATAGCCAAGGAAGAGCTACGGTTTTGATGCCCTTGATTAGGGTTCATGTTGAAAATTTTCAAGAACAAAAGAATTGATTTTTGAGTACTTAGAACATGGTGGATTTCGAACAAGACACCTCAAGATAGGTGTTCACAAAATTAATATTTTCTTGAATGATGAAAATAGATGTTTAGAAAAGTAAGGAAAATAAACAAAGAGTTTATTTTTCAAAGAGTACATGAATACGATTTTAGAAGGATTTTTATTGATTTATTTTGTGTAAAAAGTTTCTAAGTGTTTTACTAAACATGAGATTTAAATGAAAATAGCAATGATAATTTTAAGGATTTGCAAAGAAAGTGAAAAAGGATTTGTAAAGAAAGTAAAAATGAATTTGAACAAATGGGTTTGGTTTTTATGACCATCGGTATTTCAGTTTTGAAAACAAAGAATTTTTAATGGTTTTATTTGTGTAAAACCATATCAATTTAGAAGAAAAATATTTGATGGCTTCAATGGCCAAAGACTCTACGATTTTTGGAGGTTGGAATAATTTTAGTTTTATGAAACAAAGTAATTTTAAAGTGAAAACAAAATGTTTGAACAAAATGTTTTAGTATAAGGATTTTGGAAAGGGAATCAAAGTATTTTATCACTTGAGAAATGAACTTTCATATGAAAATGAAAAAGAAAAGTTGCAAGGGTTTGAATCTTAATTTGTTTTGAAAAGAATTGATTTTAGAATTGATTTGGGAAAAATAGAGAATATAATGGTGTTTTAAAAATTTACTAACGTATAACTTATTTTCAAGTTTTGAAATACGTTAGAAAATGTTAAGTTTTGAAACGTTGATTTACATCAATGGAAAAGTGATTTTTGTGAATTATATTTTGAAAAAGAATTTCTTGAGTAAAGAACTGTGGAAAAATATTTTCTTGAGTAAGAAAATATATTAAATGAAGTATAAAGTTATATTATTTTGAGAAAAGTTAAAAAGGAATTTTTAAAGGTCAAGAAATATTTTCTGTAATGAAATTGTGGTGAAAAAATTATTTATGTATCTTAAAAACGTGATTTTTAAGTTATGTGATATGGAAAAATATTTCTATGTGATTTTAAGTACGTTGAAATATTTATACGCGATTTGAATTTACGTTTAAATATTTTACGTGATTTGAACTACTGTTGATAAATCACTACGTGATTGAATAGCGATAGAATATTTTTTTTATGCGATTGTGAAAATGGGGGAAAATTGTTATGAGATTTGGAAAGTGTTTTAAATATTTTGAGAATGATAGAAAATGATTTACGTAACGTAAAAGAATGATTTTTAAGTTACGCGATTTTGAAACAGTGGAAAAATACTATGCGATTTGAGAAACGTATGTTTTTACGCGATTGAGAAAAACGTTAAAAATTAGTACGTGGTTTAAAAGTGCAACAGAAGAGTTACAACATTTTGAACACGTAACAGAAATGTTACAAAATTTTGTAAATGTAACAGTAGTGTTACGGTATTGTAAAAACGTAATAAAAACATTTTGGAATTTTAAAAACGTAACAAAAGTGTTACGATATTGTGAAAATATAAAAGAAGTGTTATGGTATTGTGAAAACATAAACGTAAACGTTTTTGGATTGTGAAAACGTAACAGAAATGTTACGCGATTGTGAAAATATGGTAAAAGTGTTTTACAACTATGAAAACGTGATAACATGATTTTCGCTGTTGAAAGTACAGTATGATTACTGTTGAACCAGTGTCCATATACTGTTTGTGAGACAATGACATATTTGTCTATGATTGGATTTGGTGCATTATACATGCATTGGAATGGTCCGATGAGGACTGGATATGGCTGATTGCCTAGGAGAAATACACCTCTTGAGTGGGTGCGATATGCGTAGTGTAGGTCACTTGTTGACCTTGGGGGCATCGGGGTGCGGGTTGCTTACACGGGTGGTTGGTCGCGCTTCTTCCCGTAGGTTAGACCGATGCAACACACCGATGATCCTGACCGAGACACTATTCTTAATCAAGATCTGATAAAGACTGTTGTGTATGTGCTAGATGTGCAAAAAATTGAAATGAGAATTAAAGCACGTGGTCTGAGGCACGTGGTACCGACAGATCTTTTCGATCATTTCTCCGACCTGAGTTTAGCTCCATAGAGTAGGAAATCGAGTCTTGTGTACATGCATAATCTGAACATTTATATTTGTGTGATATATTAATTGAGGAATATTAGCTATGACAACTGTTTTGAATACTTGGATTGATATATGATTGGATGATGATAGTTGATTAATCTTGAATATATTATTGGAAGTTTGGTATGATATCCCTGTATGATATTGTTGTTTGTGTTATCTCTGTGCTGCCATATTGGTATTGGTGTAGGTGATCTCACCTCTTTGTTATGTTGTCTTGCTGTGTCTGTATTGTTAAAATTAAACAGAAGAAAGAATGAGTTGTCTTAGACATAACGGGCGATGGATACTCTGAGATTGGTGACAACAATAAGGAGTGGACATTCAGGACTCGAAGGTGTACAGTGTTGACAAAGAACATATGTAGAACAGATGTCTGATGCAACAAGATGGATACACAACAGAATAAGTATGTTAAGTTTTATCATTAGTGTTATATCGTGCTATTTAGTAGGACCCGTCATGGGATTTGCTACTGTTAAAAAAAAAAGAGTCTGTTAATTTTATATTTCTCTTTAAATTGTGAAATATTAATTGGTGTCAATATTGTATATTGATCAGTTTAAATATATTTTCAGTAATACTTATGAATTTCAGTAAGTTTATGTTTCAGTAAAGAAAAAAATTTTAAAACTCATCTTTTTATAACTCAAATCTTGTGTGAACTTCTTTACAGATTTTGAGTCAGGAGTCAGACATGTGATACCCTAGGGAGGGTGTTACATTTATCACGCTTCAAGATGTAAACTTTTAAAAACTCGAATTATGGCCTTTTTGCATAGATCCTGTGAGGAAATTTTTATTATTCCGCTGCGTGATTTGTGATCCACAATTCCCAACAGTATAAAGGACTACAAGAGCCTCATAAATTAAAAGAGTGAAGAAACTGCTTTGATCTTTTGTTGATCTTTATACTGAGGAAATTTTTTTTCAACTCCCAGTAACATTAGATAGGGCTTATATATTTCAAGCCAAAGAGTGTATTTAGAACATATTTTATATATGAATGTTATGACCAAATTCGGTATCATACCGGCATCTTGGAAGTCCAAGCTATTGAGTATAAAATCAATCAAGGATTGATTGTAAGTAAATTTGAAATTAGATTAGAGATTGTTTATAATTCTAAGAATTTTTTTTTGTATTTTTATAGCTTCCTTATTTTTGTAGTCATTCTTTGTGTATAAATATTTATTATATATAAAAATATTAAACATATAAAAAATTTAGATAAATTTCTTTGTTATCTATTCTCTTTGTTTATCATATTTCAACTTGATATCAAGAGCTTGAAATCAAAAGAACTCTGTGATCCTACCATACTCTATCATATTCCCACAATTCTTCATCGACTCCATACTCCCAAACATACTATAAAGGAAAATTGTTAAATAGTGAAGAAAAAATGAATGTGCTATAGTGCAGATGTCAAAGAAGCAACTATAGTAGCTGAAAAATGAAAAGGTGATGTAATAAGATGTAAAAAACAACTATAATACCTATGTAGAATGTAGAATGTCACACAATTATAAGCATAGTTTCCATGTGTGCTAAATTTTAATGTTATTTTAGGCCATATATATTTTTATATGTTATGCACCATGTATAGTTAATAAATAATTTAGATAATTAAATATTTTATGATAAGGATGCAAGAGTAATGTTATACACCAGAGGGGAGGAAAGGTGTAACATCCCGAAATTTCTTGCTTTTTAGTAAGGGTGTCAAAATAGTCGGGTCGGCCTATTCGAGCCAGCCTATTCGGGGTCGGGTCAGTCCATTTAGGTCATGTAAGTTTCAGGCTGACATTTTACTAATCCAGCCTAACCCATTTAGCCTTATGTAGTGTTAAAAAAGCAGGCTGACCTGGTCCATTCGGGTTCAGCTTATTCAGGTCATATAAGTTTCGGGCTGGCATTTTACTAGCCCAGCCCGTCATTTTGTCCGGCTATTTGGGTCGGTTCATCGTGCTTGACTCATTTTAACACGTCTATTTTTCAGGTTATATGTGATTTTTATGAATTTTGTGATATTTTAGATATTTTGAGATATTTTAAATATTATATTATATTTTAGATATTTTGAATATTTTATTATATTTTGAGATATTTTGTTAAGATATTTTGAATATTTTATTATATTATAGATATTTTGAGATATTTTATTATATTATGAATATTTTTAGATATTTTGAATATTTTAATATATTTTAGATATTTTGGAATATTTTGAATATTTTAATATATCTTTAGATATTTTGGATTGATTTTGTGAATTATTTGATTTATTTTTATTTTATTATTATTTTGGACTGTGTGTGGGCCCAGGACGAGTCCGGAAAAATAAAATTTTTTTAGGCCGAAAAAATTTGAACTGTTCTTGTGGGCCTAGGAGAGCTTACTAAACTCGAAACCGGAAACAATTTTCAAAGTTTTGTTTTTCTGAGATTTTATCTAACAGATAAAATTTTGGTGTGTTTTATTATCCTTTGGGTAAAGTGATTATTCATTAGGCAATAACCACTGGGTAATATGTTGTAGCTTCTGCCTATTGGACAATAGTTACCAATAAATATCTTTCTTGAAAATATCTCGTTGGATGATTCTAGAAAGTGACGAGTCATAAGCCTAGTCACGCGTCTAGTCATCGAGTACTTGAGTACTTGCTTTACGTGTGGACCAATGAGGAGCTAGTCAACAATTGCGACTGTGACTCATCGTGTTCTGAAAATTTGTAGAACGATGACTCGTCATGTTTTAGAATATGGTAGAACGGTGACTTACCTTGTGACTCGCCACAGTGAGTCACACGTTCCAGAAAGTTCTCTTAGTGACTCAATGCTACGACTCACCATGCTGACTCACCTGTTCTAGAAACCTCCATAGTGACTCACCATAAAGAACCAATAGGAAAAAAGCTTGTAGAACAAAAGAAAATTTAGGTACATTCTATTATCTATTGTAGATATTGACTTTATGATCAATAGCTATTAACCATGGGATAAAGCATACTGAAAAATATCTAGATGGATAGATATTTATAACCTAAATATCTAAGGGTAATCATGAAGCATCATTACTTAACTTTATGACCAACCGATTAGAATCAAGTTTACTTGTTTGAAAGTATTACAAAGTGGCTTGACTAAGTAAGCACCAATAGAAGGAATGCTTGGTGATTAAGCTTAATGGCTTGGAAGCTAAATTGGCTACTTCCTCCTCCAAGGCACTCCACAGCCAAGCACTCCATTTTGGGGTTGAAGTTTGTGTTTTTATTTATCTTTTCACTCATTCACTCCAAAGCAAACAAGAAAGGTCTCGCCTTTTCTTTCCTTGTGTTCCACGACCATGACCATTTAGAGAGCTAAGTTCCTACACTTGCTCATCTTTTATTCACTTCATCCAAGAGACCAAAAACTATACACCAAATTCTCTCACTTTCATGAAAACCTCTCTCACTTTTCTTTCTTGAAAGCCCATGGCCAAGCTTTCTTTTAGAAGCCAAGTTTGTGACTTAGTTCATCTTTCTATCAATTCCATCAAGAAAAACCAAAGCTAAATACAAAACTCTCATCCTTTCCTTTCTCTATACCTCACGGCCAAGAGCCTAGAAATCACTTCCAATCTTCTATAATTCCATTCAACCATAGATCTTGAATCTAGATACAAATCTAAGACACTTTCATGTTGTGACTTTCTTCAAAAATCATCCATTTTCTACCTTGTTCTTCAAGCTCAAGTTTGAAGCTCTTTAGGTGAAGTTCTTTGATCTTCATGTTTCTATCTATTTCAAAGCTCTAAACCATGATTTGAATCCATGGTCATCTTAGTTATGCCTTAGATGTTAATATTTATATGTTGTTTTGTTTTAAGGAGCAACTTGGTGGTAGTAGAAGTTCACTCAAAGAGGACAACAAGGAGCTTTAGATCATCATCTAAGATAAGAAGGAGATTAACCTCATCAACTATTCATGGTGGTGAGGGACGAAATATGTGATTTGTTGGTGGGAAATCCATGTAAGGATTTATTCATCTTGTGGTGTAAATTAATTGTTTGTGTTTGCTTTGGTTATAAGCTTTTATAATTTATGCTTGTTTTATGGTATGTGATTTTATAGCTTTGATATTATGCATGAATATGTGATAGTAGAAATATGATGATTTAAGTGTTATGTATGCTATGATGTGTGCTTGAAAAGAAACAAGTTTTGCTCTCAAAGACCCTTGAGGCTCACGGCCTCCATGCCCCATGTAACACCCTCCTTAGGCATCACATTTAAGACTACCAACTTATAATCTGAAAATTAGTTCATAAAAGGTTTGAGTTATAAAAAGTGGGTTTCAAAATTTTCTTTTCAACGGAAATATACACTTACTGATATTTATAAGTGATACTGAAAAATAGATTTAAACTGATTAATATACATTACAGGTGCCACATAATATTTAATAATTATTCAAGAAATATGAAACTTACAAACTCAATTTTAAACAGTAGCAAACCCTATGACGAATCCTACTCAAAAGCATGGTAAAACACTAACGAGAAAACCAAACATACTTATTCCGTCTTGTATCCATCTTGATGCGCCATATATATGTTCCTCATCAACACTGCACACTATTGAATCCGGGATGGTTACTCCTTGATGTTGTTACCGAACTCAGAATATTTGCCTCCAGTCAAGCCTAAGAAACTCGTTTCGTCTACTATATAACTTTTAATAATACAAACACAACAAAACAATATAACAAAGAGGTGAGATCACCTACGCCAATACTAACATGATAGCATAGAGATAACACAAACAACACACCATACAGATATATCATACCATAATTACAATTATGTCATCATCATAATGTATAAAATAACAATAATTACAATAATGCCATCAATATTATTTATCATCATCATCATCTAACATTCCTCAATTATTATATCACACAGATATAAATATTTAATATTTACGATAATGCCCTCAATTATTATCCAAGTATTCAACAGTTCAATTATCATAACCAATATTCAATAATGATGCATATGTTATGCATGTAGACTCAATGTCCTACTCCATGGAGGTTTTCACAATTTCGAGAAGAATGCTCTGGTTAATTGCCCAGCCTTAGCCCAACAGACAATTCTAGTTTTCGAAAAGAATCGTGTTATTGTCGGGTATCGTCAATGCATTGCAACAGATTGCATTGCCAAGTGGCACATGGTCATTTTGCCAATTAACATCCACTGGTCGACTGCCGCGCCTTGACGCCCCCAAGATCCATCATAGACCTCACTTTTCAATTCTCATTCTCTCTTCAACCACAAGGGTCACAATTTTTGTTCAATGCACGAATATCTCAATGCGATTTTTGTTCAAATTCATCATATGCCACAATGCATATGTTTCAATTTCATCATATGCTACAATGCATATTTTTCTAATGCATGTATAATGCACCAAATGCCAATCATAGGCAAAATTCATCATTTTCTCATACAGTGTCCATACACTAGTTCAACAGTAATCATACTGTATATTCAATAGCGAAATCATATTATCGTGTTTTCATAGTCGCGAAACACTTTTGTTGCATTTTCACAATCGCGTAACATTTCTGTTATGTTTTCACAATTTCGCAACATGTCTGTTGCGTTTTCAAATCGCGTAGTAGTTTTCCATTATTTTCTCAATCACGTAAAAATATTCCATTATTTTTCAATCACGTAGTGATTTTTCAACAATATTTCAATTGCGTAAAAATATTTAAACATTTTCTAAATTACGTAGAAATATTTCAACGTTTTTCAAATCGCATAGAAATATTTAAACGTTTTTCAAATCGCGTAGCTTAAAAATCACGTTTTTAACTTATGTAAATCATTTTTCACCACTTTTCAACTTCGTAAAATATTTCTCAACCTTCAAAATTTTCATTTCAACCTTTCTTAAAATAATATGACTCCTCACATTAATTTTCACATTTTCTTACTCAAGAAAATCCTTTTCACAATAAATTCCATAAAATCACCTTTCCATTGATTTTAAATCAATATTTCTCTCTTAAAATTCCCTAACGCGCTCCAAAACCCAAAGGATGAGTTTTACGTTAATAAATTTTAAATTATCAACGTTTCCTTTATAAATCAAAATAAATTCTCAAATTCAATCCTTTTCCAAAATAATTTGAGGTTCAAACCCTTACAACCTCTATTTTCCTTTCATAACCAAAATTTCTATTTCTCAAGTGATAAAACACTCTGATTTCATTTCCAAAATCCTTGTACTAAATCAAATTATATTTTCACTTTGAAAATCACTTTGTTTCATAAAACCAAGGCATTTACAAACCTTCAAAATCGTGGTACATAGCCATTAAAACCATCAAATATTTTTCCTTCTAAATCAATTAAGTACAATTCTTGTTTTTACACAAACAAAATCATTAAAATTGCCTTCAAAAACCGTGAGACTCATTGTCTTTAAAACCAAATCATTTGTTCATTTTCATGTCCACTTTCTTTGTAAATCCTTAAAATCATCAACGTATTACTCATAATTAGTAAAATACTTAGAATCTCTTGCTCCCAAAACTATTTTGTGAACACCTATTTTGAGGTGTCTTGGCTGAAATTCCTCTTGGTCTTTGGAACCAAAAATTATTTTTCTTCCATCATCACATCATGACATACATATACATATTCATCATATATATATATATTTCAAGCATACCCTAAAAGCAATTAAAAATCATACTAAGCGTGCAAGCACAAATAAACCATGCTAAGCACATAAACCACATAAACACATAAACACATAAACACCCACAAATAATTATATGACCATGGATATGAATCCTCATATAGATTCACCATCCATCAAATACAAAGTCATCTCTCACCACCATACTTGGTTGGTGAGATTGATCTCCCTCTTACCTCTTGAAGATCCACAAAAAGCTCCTTGCTTTGCACTTTGATCAAGATCTCTACCAACAAAAGTTTCTTAAATATAAAATAAAACACAAATTTATTAGCATATTAAGCTTAAACTAGGGGAACCATGGATCAAACATGGCTTAGAACATGAAAAAGAATTAAGAAATGAAGTTTCCTTACACTTCACCATAAAAACCTATAATTTTACTCTTGAAGAAAGTCCTTGAAAATGAATGATTTAGAGAAAGTCTCTAACGTGAAAGTTGCGTAGAATAAAGTAAGGATTCAAGAAATAAGGTTGTATGAAATTAAAGAGTGATGGAGGGTAGAGTTAGGGGTCTTGGCCGAAACTTGCTTGGAGAAGAGAAATGGAGAGAAAGTTTGATAACTTAGCTTTTTGAAAATGAATCAATAATGACTAATATGAGAAATAATTGGTGTCTTGAAACTTGGCGAAGCTATTAAGCCACCAAAACCGTCCCCCCTTTCTTACACTCTCCTTGAGTGACTAATCTCACTAGCCATTATTTGAAGCATTCCTAACCATTGATTAGTTCAATGGTTAGGATTAAGGTAGATTCTAGGTATAGCCTTTAGATTAGAAGACTTAATCTAGGCCATTGGATCTTTCTCCTTGAAATCCTAGCCATTAGATGTGTCTCCAAAATTAAGGGTCAAGATTGCTCCTTCAAACTTTACATCCAATGGTCATAAATGGTCCTAGCCATTTTATAAGACTAAATCTCCACCGTTGATTAAGTCAAGATCAAGTCTCCACCGTTGATTAAATCAATGGTGGATATCCAAACTACCAATGTTGACTTAAGCAGTATAATATTGATTTTTCTATCTGCTATTATCCTTCGAATAATATTTTTACTGTATTTTTATCGCCTGATAATTAAATACAGTACAAAACATAGTAAAAGAAAATTTTAAAAATTGTTTCCAGATTCAGGTTTAGTAAGATCCTCCATCTCCGTCTAAACAGTACAAATTTTTCTATTCGCAGAAAAATTTTCACTTTTTGAGACCCACTTGGGCCCACGTAAGGCCACTTGGGCCCACAAAACAGTCCAAAAATAATCAAGAAAATATAAAATTTCATAACCATCCACAAAATCATAAAAATTATAAAACTTATGAAAATCAAGTCGGATTAGTAAAAATCATTAAGGATTTTCAAAAAGAAATAAAATACGAAAATTCGTATACAACCCCAAAATAATATTAAAATAATAAAAAAACGTAAAAACTCCCAAAAATTCTTAAAAATCACAAAAATTATAAAATCCACAGAAGTCGAGTCAGATTATTCAAAATAATTAAGAATCGCCTGAAATAAATAAAATATGAATTTTCATGGTGTTACACCCCAAAATAGGTATTCCAAGTGAAAATATTTTATTGATCGTGGATTTAGTTGATTTTATAATAAGTATATGGATTAAGATTTTACAAGTTGATAAAAGAAGTGAACAAAGTTTTATTATTGGAAAAAGAATTGATTTTTTATCAAGAGAAAGGAAATGAGTTTAAAAGAGGATTTGAACTATTAAGTATTGTGTTTAGAAGTGTTCAAGTGATGATGATAAACGGAGAATGATTTTCGAAAGGAATGATTTAATAAAGATAACAAAGTTTTGTGAACAAACATTGAAAAATATTATTTAGAGGAGATTTGATTAAGGATTTACAAAGAAAATGGAAAAGGAAATGGATAAGGATTTTATAATTAGATATTAAATGGATTTCAGCCAAGATGAGGAAAAATAAATTAGGGAAGTAAAATGGAACTTAAAGTATTTTTATTTAAGTGGATTTTAGTAAGAGTAATGGAAAAAGATTTTGTATAATAAAAGTTTTTGTGAAGAATGTTGGAAAGTATTATCTAGAAGAGTTATTAGTAAAAGAAATGGAAATAAGCTGAAAGATGGTTTACAATTTTAAGGTATTTTATTTAAGTGGATTTTTAGTAAAATAAATGGAAAAGATTTTATTAAATATAAATAATTTAGATTTTTGGGAAAACGTCAGAAAATATTATTTAGAGGTGTTTTTATGAGAAAAATGGGAATGAGAATGGGAAGTTCAAATCATATTTTAAATTTGGGAAGTTTCAAAATTGAATTTAGAATGTCAAGAAATATTTTATACAGTAAAAAATAGTAGGAAAACCTTACGCATTTCAAAAACGTGGATTTTTGAGCTACGCGATTTAGAAAATATTTAAATATTTTTACGCGATTGAGAAAATGATGGAAAATGGTTACGCAATTTGAAATTGTAACAAAAGTGTTACACGATTGTGAAAACGCAATAAAAGTACTACATGATTAAGAATGAATAGCAGTTGTTGTAGGGCTGACGTACTGGACCTGGATGTATCAGTGGTATTATGTAATTGTATAGGCGGTTATATAATATCATTGATCTAATGGTATTAGACAACTGTGTGGGCTATTGTTTAAATATCATTGGGAACAGTCCAATAATGATTTGTGTTATACATTGAGTTATCATGCATTGAATATTATACAGTCGGTAGTTGTCATGGCTTTTGTTGCCTATGAGTGAATAAGAATTGAGTAGTGGGATCTATGAGGGATCTTGGGGGACCGTGAGGCACGGTGATTCATCTAGTGATCTTGTTATCACATTATACACTTCTGGCCATGAAAAACTATTGCAACGCATCACGAGCCCGACAAATACTATTCTTTTAGCATCTGGCGTAGACTGTCATTGAGGCTGGCAGATCTTCTGGGTCATTCATCTCTGAATTTGTGTTAGCTCTATAAAGTAGGAAGTGGTTCATTTTGAATATACCTGGTCAGTACATATATTGTTGTGACATGGTCAGTATACATTACGTGATGTCATAGTCAATACATATTTTGTTATATATATATCTCTGTATCTGTATATATTTGTATGAATGACTTTGTTGTTCATATTGTTTCTTTGCTGCCATATTGGATTTGATGTAAGGGATCTCACCTCTTTGTGTTTGTTCTGTTGTTCTATTTTATATTTACGTTCGGTGAAGTCTGTGGTGGCAGCGAGGCAAAATCTTCTTTAAAGACGTAGCCTGTGAGGGCACCTACACATGAAGTTTGCATTTGGTTTTCGTGCGCGTTGAGTTTTTCTCATTAGTGTTATTACCGTGCTTTTAAGTAGAACTCGTTATGGGGTTTGCTACTATTTCTCTTTGAGGCTATAAGTTTTATGTTCTGAATGTTATTGAATATTATGTGGTGCATGTAACGTATGTATTAATTAGTTCAATATGTTTTTATATTACTTACATCTTTGGTAAGTTTAAGTTTGCTGCGAAAGAAATTTTATAACTCATATTTTATAATATTAAATATTTTACAATTTAATTATAGTTTGGCAAGTTTGTAGTGGAAAATGTGACTCCCAAAGAAGGATGTTACAAAAGGTGTCCTCTTTCTCTACTTTAGTTGTGCCATGCCCTAGAAGGGAGCAACAATGGATTCATATTGCTGATGTTAGATGTTTTTTTCAAGGTTTCATGCTGCTTCACATTGTTGCTACTAGATGTGCTTCTAACTTCCATCTTCTCGAGGCTCCCCACCGCTTCTGGTTAGAGGTTTATGGTCATTCAACACCATTGGTGGTGGTTGGTTGTTGCCATAATGCCTCACATCACTGTACTCATGTCATTGTTGGTTTCATGTTTAAGGTAATTTTATTGAAAAAGGGGTTTCTCACTCTCTTTTGATCTCATTCGTAAAATTAAAATTCAAATAAAAACCCACAAAATAGATGAAACCAAACTGGTTTGGTTTGGTTTTGTAATCTAAACCAAATAGATTGATCGGATCCTCTTTTCTTGAAAATTGGTTGGTTTGGATCAAATTTCCCCTCAAAACTCATACTCTGACTTCCTTGTTTAGTAATTGACATTGGATAACTTTGCTTTAATTGGTAAATTCTGACTTGCGGAATACTAGGGTAGTATGTATATGGCTGAAATGTCCAAGCCACTCTCAATTACAAGATTAACAAAGTAGAAAGAATTCAAGACACATGTAAAAAGCATTGCAAATTTCTTTATTAAGAAAACATGATACCCATATTATTAAAGAAAGAGATTAGGTTTGTGTATTCAATAAGACAATCTAACCCTTTTTTTTTTGTGGGGGTGGGGAGTTGCCCCCTATCACCTACAGAAGCTTCATCAATGCACATTGTCATTGCTAGATGTTCTTCTATCACAAAGCTCCACATTAGTATTTGTTAGAAGCTTGTGGTAAATTCATACCATTGTTGGTGCTTATGTCTGAGGTAATTTTGTTCAACTAGGATTTCAAACTCTCTTTCAATTTCATGCATAAAATTAAAAGGTTGGACAAAAGTTTAAAAAATTGATGAAACCAAACCAGTTTGGTTTGGTCTAGTTTAGTTAGTTGAACCAAATTGATCATAGTCCTAAATTTGTGAAAATTGATTGGTTTGGTTTAAATGGAACTTCCCCTCAAAACCCAGCCCATCCTTGAACACCATTATTTAGTAACCGATATCAGATGACTTTGCATTAACTAGAAAATTTTGACTTACTGAATACTAGAGTTGTCAACCCATCCTACCCAGCCTTAGCCCACCCTATGGGCCAAACCACTAATTATTTTTTTTAATATGTTTGAACACATCAATGTAAAGCTAAATTTATAATAAATCTCATTTGTATTAGCATTTCATCCTCAAGTAAGATTTAGACAACAACTGTGTATATATATCGTGAGGTTACAAGGCAATGTCCATACTTGGCTTTTTTAAGCTTGAAAATAATCATAATATAAGGTATATTGGAAGCATGCCACTTGACCAATATATGTTTGGATGTGTGGTAAGGAGGGGAAAGGAAATAGAAAGAAAGGGAAGGAAAAAAGGAATTGGTCCCTTGTTTGGAAGATTTTTAATGAAGGGTAATGAGAGGTAAAGAGAGGGAACACTTCCCCCTCTTTCCCTATAAAAGCTTTAAACTTTAATGAAAAGCTATATTTAAAATTAAATAAGGGGAATGAGAAATTAATCCCTCGTCTTCCCCCTTCTTCTCTAACTTAAACATCTAGCAAGGGAAATTAACCCCCCCTTCCTTCCCTTCCTTATCCTTTCCTTCCCTTTCTATCCATTCCCCCTTCACTTAGAAACATCCAAACATAAACTGCATGTGTAACCAATTAATTGTAAACTAGCTCATGGTAATACTAAATAAGACATTAATTGCATCCATTATTTACATGTTTTGTTTATATACACACATAGTTAAGACAAAATAAGCTCTTGAAGATTAGAAAATATAGTCTCATACATACAAATAAGTATAATTATTAGATGGACCATATAAAATATCCTAATATCGGTAACTTAGTATATCTGACATATACCTGGATAACTAGTATTAGCTATGCTACTTCTAACTTAAACATCAAACTAATCCGTAATATTTACAAAATTATTATGGAGAGCCATAACTAAAAAGTCACACACACACACACACACACACACACACACACACACACACACATATATATATATATATATATATATATATATATACATCACAGCCTCAAAAAGGCAAAGAGTTATACATACAACACTAATATTACTCAAAGCGAATATAAATTATTATACAAGCTTTAACTACTAAAAGCATTAAAAACTAAAGTAGTCTTTATGCTTCTACTTTTTTCCCTTTGAAAGGTCTTAACCTTGATTTACATGAAAACACAATTGGGGTGAGGAATCATATAATCTCAGTATAAGTATTCCAAAACTAGTATTGGTACATATTCATTGTAACACCCTAGGTAAACATGTTAGACTTGTAAATAGTTACAGAGGTAACCTAATACTCGCTTAACATGTCTATTGAATTTTTTGGCTTTTTAAGCATGTTTAGTCACTTTACTATAACACTATGTGTGAGATATAACTGTTTTTATCTTCGGAAATGGCTTAAACTGTTTCGTTAGTGGAAATAAATATGGAGACTCTATTTCTAGGTCATAAATATGTGAACTGTGTAACAGTTAAAATCTAAGGATAATCAGAGTTAGTTTGACATTTTAAGCATACTGGTTGTGTGTTTTAATGTCGGTTCGACAAGCAACTGATATGAAAAAAATAGAGAAATGGTGAAATAGGATTTTTAATGAATCTCAAGATTTATTATAGTCTTGTTGGAAGTTAGGAAACTAGATTTGGAGGAATCTAAGTATTCTTAATAGATCAAGGGTTTTAGTACCTACCTAAGAGAAGTCAAATTTGACTTCCCTTTATAAGAATCCCACGACAGAGAGAATGGGAAAATAGAAACAGAAAAGAAAGAAGGAAAACTATAGGGGAGAAGGAAAAAATGGGGGAAAAGCTAGAAGAGCAAGGATTAAAGCATAAAGGAGGATCCAAGAGCAAGGTCAAGGCTTCAAGATCTTTATCTTTCCTGTACAAAAGGCAGGGGTTCTTGAGTCCTTTTAGCCCGCTTTTCTCATCTCTTTCTTTTATGCCAAAGTTGAGGTATAATAGTTCAAAATGAGATTGTGAGGTGTTTTGAGTGATTTTTTTTGCTTGGATGTGTTTTCAAGGTTGTTTATGACTTGTTCATGAGATGAGTTTGAGTTTGAAACTTAGAACTCTTCATTTGGACATTTGATGCATAAAGTAAAGAATTTAGTAGTTTGAGTTGGTGATTGATGATTCATAAATGTTAGTAAACTTGTTAGGGACCTAAAATCACCTAAAAACCATTTTGGAGTAGCTGAAAACAGTGGCTTGTTCCAATGGAACATTACTGGGTGCTATTTTTTTGTAGAATTCTGCAGAAAACTACCTAACATTGTGGTGTGGCATTGGTGTGCCGCGGCATGAGAGTGACTGAGAGTAGCACGTCACGGCATAAGAGAGTCCACACCAAGGTGTGAATTGAGATGCTAGCCCAGTACTTTTACCCGAGAGTAGAGCGTCGCGGCGTGCATGGGGCTGTGCCAAGGCGTGAGATAGAGAACCTTCCAGCATTGAGTTTTTGATGTTTTGGAATTTTCTAAGTGATGGGATCACTTATGTATCATTTCTAAAGTATGTTGAGGCACCAATGAGGATATTTTATGGAAGTGTTTATGACCTTGTAAGTGTAAGAACTTGGAAAACCCTTAGGCACCCAAAGAGTGGGAATTTGCATTAGGGTGAGGTTGGAGAACCTTTAGGCATCCAAAGTGTGGGAAATGCCTTGAGATAGAATTGAGGGACCTTAAACAACCATAATGAGGTGAAGTGTCATGGGGTAATGTGTTGGGACACCTTAGGCTTCCATAGTATAGTGGAATGCCGTAGGATAATCTTGATAACCTTGGCCATCCAAGTGTGTTGGAATGCAATAAGGTAGTGTTTAGAACCTTGTTCAACATGAGGTTGACTTTGGATTCACTTGTGAAGTGATGGTGTTAGGTTCTAGATATAAGAGTATTAGTGTTGAGACACAACTAGTGGTATTTCTTGGAGAGAATAACCACCTAGCTTATGAGAAGGGTTTTAAGAAACTTTAGGCATTATTTGTGAAGTAGAATGTCATAGGTCAATACCTAGAACCCTGAGCAACATAAGGTTGCCTTGTGAATCACTTGTAAAGCTATGAGCAAAGGTACTAGGTGTTGTAAGCTAAGTGTGCTTAACTAGTTGTATTTGTTATCATGCAAAGGTTACTTCTTTGTGTGGAAAGTAGAGCGGAGATGAATGGATAACATTTACTCCCTTGTGAGACGAGGTTGAGGTATACGAAGTACTAGAAATGTGACTTTGCTACTTATGCTATAAGTGAGCTTGGTTGTGAGGTTTGCTAGTTTTCCTTAGTCACTTACTTAGGAAGGACCTAGCGATGATTGCATGTATTTGTGAAATACATCGCATGTTTGGTTTTCAAACTTGCTATTGGTTGTTTCCTATGTAATGTAACCTTAGATGGTGTGCAGAATCATATGACTTGAGAATGAGGTGTTAGATCTAAATTCTCCTAGCTTTTATACTATGATGGTCAGGGTTACCGATATGGGGGTGGTAGCAGTACTCTTACTATCGTGAGAGAAAGGAATCCACTTATTACCAAGTAGTGTCAGGACTTAATTGCCTATCCTACCCAGTTTATACAAGGGAACAGAGGTTCCTAGGAAACAAGTAAGTGGCATGTATTTTCTAAAATTAAAACTTACATAAGCATTGCATCATTATATTATTAGATGTTGTGTAAGCATAACCATATATCATATATCATGTCATAAAGCATTGCATTTGTTGGTAGCTGTGTGCGTGGTTGCCTTGGTTGTTGCTTGCTCGATGATGTCTTACAATTGTATGGGTAGTTATTTGATATCATTGATTGTCGTATACTTGTGAGTTAAGGTTATAGCTTGCCTTGTGAATGTTACATAAAGTGTATGTATATACTCTGATAGAGATGAGCAGTGGCTCATTTTATCTGTTGCAGGCATGATTTTATGTTTATAGTGTTGTTTACTCTTTGTGAATGAATAAACACTGGTATTGGAATATTTATACTAAGAAACTGTGATTTTTCACCCCGTTTGTATTTCCATGTAAATCCAGGTATAGGTAAAGGGAAGCAGAAGAAGTAGAAGAACTAGTGTAGTTTAGTTTGTTTCTTGTAAATAAATATGATGTATTTATTTTATGTTGCTTTGAGGTTGTACAAAGTTATATATTACAATATGCCTTTGTGAGGCTGAAAATATATATATGTATATTTTTTTTATAGGTTAGAAGTAACATAGCTAGTACTGTGTGCCTTATATATGAAAGATATATCAGGTTCTAAGTATTGGGATATTACATTATGGTATCAAAGCAGATCATTCTGTTGAGTCGGGGTGTGAACTGACTATGCTGAGGCATGTTTAGGAGTTCCTATGTGTGTTGTTGTGCATTTCTCTGTCTCTTGTTTCAGATATGTGATAGAACTGCATGACTTGCCTTTGGTATGACTATTTTTAGCTACTATTGCACAGTTACATCACATTGAGACTTATTATCCAAATATGTATTGTTTTGTGTGTACAAGAAACTATGACGTCTCCAAGGTGAACCTGTCGAAATAGGAATCCAGCTAATGAATGCCCGATCATGGCTGGAGCCTTTTTGGCTATGGCGGATGCTATGCAGGAGTAGACAGCCACTACTGTTGAGGCTACCAAAGATCAAACAGTTGTGACTATAAGGATGTTCGAGAGGATGGGTGTGACCCAGCGTCAACAGCTTGCACCACCACCATAATAATTGGGGCAACTAAACTAAGAGGTGCTAGTAGGGAAAAACCATACTTTCCAAGACCTCTCGGAGTTTAGGGAGACTAATCCATCTTCCTTCAAGAGGGAGTATGACCCAATAGAAGTTGAGAGTTGGCTAAAGGAGATGGAAAAAATCTTCACTATTATGGCTTGCTCGGATAGGCAGCGAGTGCTCTTTGCTTCTTCTTGTGGGAGGGAGAAGCAGAGGATTGGTGGATGGACATCAATAGATCTTTCGAGGTGTCGGGGACTCTTGTTATCTGGAAAATCTTCAAGAATTCATTTCTGGAGAAATATTTTCCATAAAATCTGTGGAATGCAAAAGAAATGAAATTTCTGAGGTTGGAGCAAGGGAAGATGTCTGTTAGTCAGTATGTGGCCAAGTTCAATGAATTGTTAAAGTTCTCATCCCATATTAGACTTAACCCAAGCCAAAGTTAGAAGTGTGTTAAATTTGAGGAGGGATTGAGAGAGGACATTCGAAGAGTGATCTAGCCTTTCGCAAGTTTAGGTGAAATACTTGTGGTGAGTGAATATCTTGAAGTTTTCCCAAGTGACATAATGGAGTTACCACCCGAGCGAGAAATAAACTCTCTATGCAGTACTTTTGAGTGGACTCAGAATTGTGAGAATAGTTTCCAAGTGTTAAAATTGAGGTTAACAACTACATAGGTATTGGTAATTTCGGATCCTTTAGAGAACTTTGAGGTATATAATGATACTTTAAAGATGGGTTTAGGGTGTGTTTTGATGCAACATAGTAGAGTTATTGCCTATGCATCAAGGCAGTTAAGGCCTCATGAGGAGAACTACCTTACTTATGATCTGGAGTTAGCGGCAGTAGTGTTTGCCTTAAAAGTTTTGAGGCTTTTCTTTTTTTTTAGAGTTTTTGAAAGTCTATGACTTCGAGCTAAAGTATCATCTGAGTAAGGCCAATGTGATGGTTAATGCACTAAGTAGGAAATCCCTATACGTGTCCCAGATAATGATCCAGGAGAGTGAACTTCTTGAGAGTTTTAGAGACATGAGCCTTTCAGTAACTGTGTTACCACATAGTCTTAGTGTGAGTCGAGTGGACATAGTGAGTGACTTGGGAACTTAGATCTTTCAAGCTCAAAAGAGGAAATGGGCAAATGATGGGTATGAGGAATGTGTTTCTATACCCAGTCGTCCACAAGATGAAGACGAAGATAAGGAAAATGTTTCTACATCCAATTCTTCAGAAGATGAGGAAGATGAGCAAGTTCAGGTGGAAGCCTTAGAGTTTGAGTGCCCTGTATATGGAAGCCCACATGGTGATATACCTTGTATGGTGTGTTTTATGTGTGGTTAACCGAGGCATTATGCTAGGAGGTGTCTATAAAGACAAGGAGATATGCCCGACCTAAGGCTGCGAGCTCTAGGAAAGGTGTATACTCTTGTCAGAATAGTGAATGCTTCATCTTCTAATCCTATGCAATGTATTCTTTTATGTGTGCCATTTGTTGGAAGCTCATCAGGATATTCTTGTAGGTTTATGCTAGCTGAGTTGTTAGTTTGTGTTTAAGTTCAATGAGATATCACTAAGGAAAGGTGAGATCATTTAGAGTATGATATTGTATCTAATTAGTGGTAATTTGAATTTTGGGGACAAATTCTTAAAAAGGAGGGGAGAATGTAATATCCTAGGTAAACATGTTAGACTTGTAAATGGTTAAAGAGGTAGTCTAATACTCGTTTAACATGTTTATTGAATTTTTTGGCTTTCTGAGCATGTTTAGTCACTTTGTTATAACACTATGTGTGAGATATAGCTATTATTAGCTTCTAAAATGGCTTAAACTGCTCAGTTAGTAGAAATAAATATGGAGACTTTATTTCTAGGTCACAAATGTGAGAACTGTGCTACAGTTAAAATCTAAGGATAATCAGAGTTAGTTTGGCATTTTTAAGTATACTGATTGTGTGTTTTAATGCAAGTTCGACTAGCAGCTGATATGGAAAAATAGAGAAATTGTGAAATAGGATTTTTAATGAATCTTAGGATTTATTATAGTCTTGTTGGAAGTTAAGAAACTGGATTTGGAGGAATCTAGGTGTTCTTAACAAATCGAGGGTTTTAGTATCTATCTAAGAGAAGTCAAATTTGACTTCCCTGTATAAGAATCCTACGACAGAGAGAATAGGAAAATAGAAATAGAAAAGAAAGAAGGAAAATCATAGGGGAGAAGGAGAAAATAAGGGAAAAGCTAGAGATGCAAGGATCGAAGCTTGAAGGAAGATCCAGGAGCAAGTCCAAGGCTTCAAGATCTTCATCTTTCCTGCACAAAAGGTAGGGGTTCTTGAGTCCTTTTAGCCTCTTTTTCTCATCTCTTTCTTTTATGCCAAAGTTGAGGTATAATAGGTCAAAATGAGATTATGAGTTATTTTGAGTGATTTTCTTGCTTGGATGTGTTTTAAGGGTTGTTTATGACTTGTTCATGAAATAAGTTTGGGTTAGAAACTTAGACCCTTTTATTTGGACCTTTGAAGCACAAAGTAAGGAATTTGGTGGTTTGAGTTGATGATTGATAATTCCTACATGTTAGTGAACTTGTTAGGGACCTAAAATCACCTAAAAATTATTTTGGAGTGGCTGAATCCTGTGCGTTGTTCCAATGGAACAGTATCGGGTGCTATTTTTTTACAGAAATCTGCCTCACATCGCGGAGTAGCACTGGTGTGGCGCGGCGTGAGAGTGGCCAAGAGCAGCACTCCACGGTGTAGAAGAGTCCACGCCAAGGCGTGAACTGAGATGCCAACCTAGTACTTTTACCCAAGAGTAGAGCGTCGCAGCATGCATGGGGCTGCGTTAGGGCGTGAGATACAGAACCTTCCAGCATTGAGTTTTTGATGTTTTAGAATTTCCTAAGTGATTGGTGGTAAATCCTAAGGTAAATTCCCACTCATGTATCATTTCTAAAGTGTGTTGAGGCACCAATGGGGGTATTTTATGGAAGGGTTTACCACCTTGTAAGTGTGAGAACTTGGAAAACCCTTATGCACCCAAAGAGTGGGAATTAGCCTTAGGATGAGGTTGGAGAACTTTGGGCATCCAAAGTGTGGGAAATGCTTTGAGATAAAATTGAGGGACCCTAGATAACCATAATAAGGTGGAGTGTCAAGGGGTAATGTGTTGGGACACCTTAGGCTTCCATAGTATGGTGGAATACCATAGGATAGTCTTGATAACCTTGGGCATCCAAGTGTGTTGGAATGCAATAAGGTAGTGTTTAGAACTTTGTTCAACATGAGGTTGACTTTGGATTCACTTTGTGAAGTGATGGTGCGAGGTTCTAGACACAAGAGTATTAGTGTTGAGACAAAACTAGCAGTATTTTTTGGAGAGAATAACCACCTAGCATATGAGAAGGGTTTTGAGAAACTTTAGGCATCCTTTGTGAAGTAGAATGCCATAAGTTAATACCTAGAACCCTAAGCAACATGTGGTTGCCTGGTGAATCACTTATGAAGTGGTGAGCAGAGGTACTAGGTGTTGTAAGCTAAGTGAGCTTAGCTACTTGTATTTGTTATCATGCAATGGTTGCTTCTTTGTGTGGAAAGTAGAGCCGGAGATGCATGGATAACATTTACGCCCTTGTGAGACGAGGTTGAGGTATAGGAAGTACTAGAAACATGACTTTGCTCCTTATACGATAAGTGAGCTTGGTTGTGAGGTTAGCTAGTTGTCCTTAGTCACTTACTTAGGAAGGACCTAGTGATAATTGTATGTATTTGTGAAATACATCGCATATTTGGTTTTCAAACTTGCTATTGGTTGTTTCCTATGTAATGTAATCTTAGATTGTGTGCACAACCATATGGTTGTTTCCTAAGTAGTACTCTTACTATCGTGAGAGGAAGGAATTCACTTATTACCAGGTAGTGTCAGGACTTAATTGTCTATCCTACCCAGTTTATACAAGGGAACAAAGGTTCCTGGGAAACAAGTAAGTGACATGTGTTTTCTAAAATTAAAACTTGCACAAGCATTGCATCATTATATTATTAGATGTTGTGTAAGCATAATCATATATCATATCATAAAGCTTTGCATTTGTTGGCAACTGTGTGGGCAGTTGCCTTGCTTGTTGCTTGCTTGATGATGTCTTACGATTGTATGGGTAGTTGTTTGATATCATTGATTGTCGTATACTTGTGAGTTAAGGTTATAGCTTGCCCTGTGAATGTTACATAAAGTGTATGTATATATTCTGATAGAGTTAAGCAATGACTCATTTTATCTGTTGCAGGCATGATTTTATGTTTATAGTGTTGTTTACACTTTGTGAATGAATAAACACTGGTATTGGAGTGCTTATGCTGAAAGATTGTGATTTCTCACTCCGTTTGTATTTCCATATAAATTTAGGTCCAGGTAAAGGGAAGCAGAAGAAGCAAAAGAACTAGTGTAGTTTACTTTGTTTCTTGTAAATAAATGTGATGTATTTATTTTATGTTACTTTGAGGTTGTACAAAGTTATATATTACAGTATATCTTTGTAGGGCTGAGGATGTATATATACATACATGCATATATATATATATATATATATATATATATATATATATATATATATATATATATAGAGAGAGAGAGTCTTTTTATAGGTTAGAAGTAGCGTAACTAGTACTATACACCTTATATATGGTTGATATATCAAGTTTTAAGTATTGAGATGTTACATTCATACTGAATAATAAACTAATCATGTATACATTAATATTTGAAATTACTAACAAAAGATTATGAATTCATAAAGACATCGAATTTCTACTCAATATCATTAGAACAATTACTTTACCTCTTATGTAAAGGTTCCCTAAACAAACACATAATCTATATCATAAGTTTGTTTCTTCTATGATATGAAAATTCTCTTAAAGATTGTAACATAACACAGCTAGTTCATCCATAAACATGTTATAAGTACTTCACATATAACCTTCATCTATAAATAAACTTTCTATCTTTGGATGTAGGATTTGCAATAGGTAATTGAGTATTTACTCGATACCATTAGAATATTTACATTTCCCTATCTTATGTAAACATTCACTAAGGTAATCCATATCCTTAAGTTCATATTTATAACTATCAATGATATTGAACTACTGCCCATACAATCGTAAAATATCTTCAACACTAAACTGTTAGGAATCGCGAATACATCACGCAGCGAAAAACAGAATTCCCACCAAGGATCCATGCAAAAAAGCCATAATCTGAGTTTTTAAAATTATTTGCCTCTTGAAGTGTGATAAAAACAAGTGACGTGAATCACTAACACCATAACAGCGACGATGTCTTTGTGGTTCCACACGAAAAGACTCACGAACGTCCAACGTCCGCAAATAGGATTCACGTCTCTCTCACACAGTGCTAGCTGCAAAGAAAAAAGAAAAAACTTGTCACTCTCTCACTCACTATTTCTGTCAAGTGCAGCTAAGGTTTTTAATGCATGCCTTGATAGCCCCTTAGAAGTGTTATTTATAATAGTTGACTGCCTTAAGTGAGTGAAAGTAGCAGCAAGGTAAGCTGTACACCATAGACTCATCTGTTATGAGTCCGACCCACAATTGAATCCAAGTCCAACTTGGATCCTAATTACTCCAATTTAATTTGCTCTATGTGTGCGACCCTGCAGGTTCTCATAACGTTGGCAGTAATATTAAAATCTCATTTTAATATTACAAGCAGTGAGCAGTATCTACCAACACATCGCTGCCACCTAAGTAATGAGAATGTCAATAATTTGACATAACCTTTATGTGGCTAATGTTTCTATGTAATTTAGTCCCTTTGTCCAGATATCTAGATTAAACATAAGGCATGAAATGTGTCACCCTTGTATAGTTCAATCTTTCATTTCCTGATACCTGAATAAACTTAATAACAACAAATGAGATCGATATCTTATATCGACTCATTTGAGCATGGCTATGCATTTCGCAGTCTCACTCAATTAGGGGGCCCGAAGATATCGCTCCTGTTATGTAGGAGGAACAAATCTCATCTAGGTCACTCACATCCCTCCACATAATTTGCGGTATGTCCAATAACTGACTTTATAATCATCTTGTTACAGATGACGTTTGACGAAATTAAAACACACAACTCCTCATGTTAGAATTGTAGTGATTTCAGGTCAAAAGACCACATACACCATTGTCACTATGAGAATCGCTTATGACACTCACGTAATGATCTATGTAGCGTTCTCATGACGTGTCTGTCCAGTACATTATTACTCTAATATGTATCTATGTAAAGACTTGATATCTCATATCCATGACCCGTGAGATGTGGCTATCAGTCTATGCACATACTAGTCTTAATGTATTATTCTTGTCCTAATTAACAATAATATTTGACTAGGGACATTTAAGAATAGTATTTTATCTAATAGGATCTCACAATCAAGTCATCCACTTGATGTCGTATGACATCAAACTTACTATTCTAAGAACTTTATTATGTTTATCAAAAAGAACACAATAAATGAAATGCCTCATATATTAAAAAATAGCACAATACAATGTATGTAAATACAGACAAAATGTAGCTGCCTCTAGGGCATACACCAACATAAACAGGTGCAAAGGAAATGCACATGAATATGTATGCAATATGCTTGCACGTATATAATGCTCGGGAATGATGATTATGAAATGCTGTGATTGTGTAAGTGTAGATTTGTGTGTGTGTCACTTGCATATTCCTCTTTTTCCTTATAAAATTATAGTGAAGAAAACTGACTCCTCAAACTGCCTTGAAGTAAGTGGACTAGTTCCTACTCACACTAGTGAGGGTACTAATTCCACTACATAAAAACTAGTAATCCTAGCACTATTGAGAAGCTCGAGCTAAATCCTCACTCAAAGAGCCTTTTGGACTTTCTCATTTATCTCCCTTGACCGAATGGTTGTACACACTAGCACTATCGAGAAGCTCGAGTTGAATCCAGGCTCAAAGAACCTTTATGGACTTCCTATTTATCTCCCTTGACCACATGATTGTACACATCATTAAGGATTACTTTACTTGGGTATTAGTAAGTAACATAAAACTATGCGGTGTTATGTTTAACCCATGCATAACCACCACATTATCTCATCACATGGTTCTTTCTAACTAATTGAAGAACTAACTCTAGTAAACATGTACTCTTAGCTCACTTCTTACTCATAAAGGAGCATATTCCACGTTTCTAGTTAAGTGTAACATAATCTTAACATATGTTATAATAAGATAAGTTTAAGTTCTATACAAGGTTTAATTTTAGCATCTAGATAAACTAAGCTCATCATACATACATTCATACTTACACACTTAGCTCATTTAAGGCCTAAGCATGTTCTACTAGGAACTTTGGCTTCTTGAGTTTACCTATTGTAAGGAGGAAAATATGTAACCTCAATTACATGTAAACCTAGCTCTTGGTTAGGAATAACTTGCCCTCTTAGGAACTTCTGACTCCTTCCCTTCTAGCTAAATGACAGTACTTGCATATTAGGTCATATTCGTAGAAATAATACTACCAATCCATCCTAGCTTACTTGCATCTATTACACTATCTCATCACATCTCATGTGATATCTAAAGCATACTAAGTTACTTAAGATGCTAGACACTTACCTAATGCAATCCTTTACTTTTTGTTGCATTAAAGTCTCTTACCTTCCCATATATGCAAGATGGTCTTTCTCTCTTAGATATACCCATAGTGGTGTCTCAACACACTCTACAAGGCATATAGAAGGGATTCTATCAAGTAGGGAAACTCAAGTCATCAAGATAAACATTTTGACGAAAGTTGCTCTAGGCGCCTAGGTGTCTATTCTCCAGCGCCTAGACGCTCGCTGGGCAGAAACATGCCCTGTTCTGCTCTACGGGTGGCGCCCAAGCGCCCAATGCCCTATTCAAGCATAATTTTCTCTGGCCTATGGGTGCCTAGGCGCCCAACTCCCAACGCTTGAGCGCTGGTCGCATAACCCAGAATATGCAGAATTCTGCTACTATTTCATTGGAACATAGGAAATTCCAATCTTCCAAAATTAACTTCTAGGTGATTTCTAACACCACTATCACCCTCTAAAAATGTTGTAGCACTCATACAACTTGTTGGTTGACTTAAATATGGAATAATGGCCAAAACCACATCCACACATACCTAATGTTCTAAGTTCCAACTCATGGAACTACTTGGTTTTGTCCAAAGACAAAGATCATCATCTTGGATTCACTAAGCTGAATTTAACTAAATTCAACCATTGAAAACAAGAACTGAGTAAAGAAAATAGATTCTTGCATCTCAAATCTATTTTCTCCATCTAAAAGACCTAGCATCAACCATAGAGTGAATGAAAGAATAAGATGAGATTAAAGGTTAAGAACCCCTACCTCAAATCCTTTGTGATGGTGGATGATCAAGCTTTTACTTTCCCTTTTGATTTCTTCCCCTTTCTCTTTTCTTCCCCCTTTTGCTTTCTCTTCCTTTCTTTCCTATTTTTCTGCTACCGTTTTCGTGAATGAAGAGAAAACATAAGGTAGAGTTATTAACTTATAAGACCACTTAAGTCATATATTGAAACTTATATCTGCTAAGAACACTTGAATTATACTAAATCAAGTTTCTTGATTTTCAACAGCTTTAGAATAAATTATAGGATTCATCTAAATTATTGTTTCACAATTAACCTATTTTTCTATACCTATTACTAGTCAATCCGGCATTAAAACGTATAACTAGTATGCCTAAAAATACCAAACTAATTCCGATTATACTCAAATTTTAACTACATCCGCTTCCACCTATTTGTGACTTTGAAACAAACTCTCTAGATTTATTTTCCTTAACTTAGCAATTTATACTATTATTTGAGTCATTTTAAGTTACTTTGCACACTCTGGGTTACAACAAAGTGCCTAAACTAACTCAGTTTATCACAAAACTGTACAGACATGCCAAACAAGTGTTATGCTACCTTTATAATCATAAACTAGTCTAACATGCTAAAAAGAAGATGTTACACTATACCTATATGAATGTCATGGTTAATTATCTAAAACAAAATTAGAAGAAATGAAGAAAAAGAACAAGACAATTTTTATCATATATATGTTTGTCCTACTCATCCATAAAAGTTGTGGAATGGTCACTTTACCTTGTACTTAGCATTTAGCATCCTCTTCTTTAACCTCCTTTAAGTCATATGTCATGAAACTCATCAATTAATAGACCATATGTCATTGATTGGACAAAAATACTCAGCACAGCTACATTCTAAATTCCAAGACCAAGTCAAATAGGTAGTATATAGTTTCAACCATGTTTATAACAACAATGTAAACTGAAAACTAAATAGATATGATAAGTGAAGAATTTATTGTAAGCTCGATAGAAACCAGTCAAATATTCTCTAGCAGCCCAACCATACGCAATGCATGTATTACCTATTGTATAAATAAAATCTTTATAATAAGACTTTACAAGGTATTCGGTTTTGGATTCTTTTGTCACACTAACCCTGTGTTTGGATGTTTTTTCATTAACGGAACGGAATGGAATAGGTAGGGATGGATCAGAAAGGAAAAGAATAGAATGGAACATAGTTCCCTCCATCTTTGTTTGGAAGATTCATTAACGAAACGGAACGGAACATGTGTTCCCCTCATTCCACCTCAATTTTGGGGAGAACAAATATTGGACATTTGAAGGGAAGATGAGGGAAATGATTCCCCATGTGTTCTATTCTGTTTCTATGCATTTTAAAACTTCCAAACACTAAAACTTATTTCTGTTCCCCCTATTTCCTTTCTGTTCCCGTCATTACCTGTCATCCAAACATAGTCTAAAAGAAAGAATAAACCAAAGCAAATATTCTTGCTAAAGTTATGACCAAGACAAATAAACCAGGAAATGTTGAGATTGCATTAATTAAAGTGTAAGTACTAACTTTGTTATTTAAACTGAACTTTATGGGCAGATACAAGCAAATAGTAATTTTCAATGTCCACATAAAAGTAATATGTATATACATACACGATAAGCCCTCCTACAAATTCTTGATATTCATAACTTAAAAGGAAAACAAATAAGATGAAAAATTATCAATTCAAACAAATACAAACATGAACTAACCTTTTGGAACTCCAAATATTCTAATAATGGCAGCGAGTCCAAACGAATTTGGCAACAATACTTTATGACTCTCTGCAGTTTCCCAAAGAATAAAAGCCAACAACAAAGACATATACAGTGGGAATAATGAATTTTAGCTTTCTACAAAACTCATTTTCCAATCAAGCATAAAAAAAATAAAAAAAACCAGACTAGAACAATGATGAGTTTTACAAATAATTAATTCTTCTTACATGTATATCACATATAAATATAATTTTTTACATGATGGGATGATTCAGATCTAAAGCTCAGATTAAAAATTACCTAAACCCGTGTATGAGTTAAACATAAACATTGGTGAGCTGAATAAACAGAATTCATAAGTCCAATATATATATATATATATATATATATATATATTGACCATAGCCACACAAAAAAAAAAAATGCTCAAATGATCATCTCCACAAGTAGTAATGATGAAAAGAAAGCATGAAGTTAGTAATGATTTCTGTTTGGATGTAAGGTAAGAAACATAAACCAAAAACAAAAATTTTTTCCCTCAAATAGACCTCTTAGCATTGAACATCAAAATCAAAGACTCAATACAATTGAACTAAGATTTTTTCTTTAATCATCAAATTCAATAACTTTAGTACATATGCTATATGCTACAACACATTTCTTCACAAACTAGAGAGATACTAAATTGAGTTTTCTTGATAGAATTCCTCCAAAAACAAGCTGAGAAAAATTAGAGCAAAAGAAAAAGAAAATCAAATCAAATAATAACTAATAGATTTTGCTCATGAATCAAACTAAGACAAACCCAAACTCAAACCCTAATAACTTGTAGAGCAATTACTTACTGATGCTACAAGATTGTCAAAGTTACTTGGAGGAGACGCGAGATGCAATAGGATGAGGGACAAGAGTCCTCGTCGAAGAAGGGTGGGTTGACCCAATTTTGGTCTTGGTTGCTAAGAAAGAGAAGGAAAAAAGAAAAAGAGTCATGGCAAGAAAAAGTTATGCCGAAGTGTGGACTGACCCATGGTTGGCCTCAGCCCTAACCCACATATATAATCTTTGGGATTTGTAGGTTAAAGTCAAAAGACCTTGTGGTCAAATGGATTGTTAAAATAGTGGGTTATATGTGGGGCCTGATAGGATCGACCATGGGGCCTTCCTTTGCCCATAGTGATAGCTAATCTAGTATGGATATGATTAAAATGCCACATAAGCTCTCGATTGCAAGGAGAAGTAATTCGGGATTAAGCATAGATGACTGACTTATTATGCATTTGTTGAGTATAAAGGACTATAGAAAAAGGAGCGAAGAGACTACTCTCATCTTCTATTGATCTTGATACTGAAGAAAAAAGTTTTCAACTCTTAGTAACATTTGATAGGGCTTATATGTTACAAGACAAAGAGTGTATTAAGAAAGCAGTTATACATATTTAGTATATGGATTCTATAACCAAGATTTGGTATCATATAGCATCTAGAAGGTCCAATATGTTGAGTATAACATGAATCAAAGATTAATTGTATGTAAATAAGAGATTAGATTTGATATGTGTTGTGCATAATTGTAGAGGTTTATTTCTTTTTGTATTATGTAGCTTCCTTATTTGTAGTCATTCTTTGTGCATAAATAGCTATTGTATATTTAAGAATAAACACATAAAAAATTTGAATCAATTTCTTAGTTATATATTTTCTCTGATCATTGTACCTCAACTTGGTATCAAGAGCTTGAGATCAAAAGAATTCCGTACTCCCATCTTACTGCATCATAGTCCTTCCATTCTCCATTGTCTCTATACTCTCCCAGACATACCATAAGAGAAAATAGATAAATAGTGAAGAAAAATAAAAGTGATACAATATAAATGTCAAAGAAGCAACTATAGTAGCTAAAGAATGAAAGAGTGATATAATACAGATGTCAAAGAAACAACTATAACAATTTTGTAAAACATAGTTGTCATACAATTATAAGCCTTGTTTCCAAGTATGCTAACTTTTAATGTTATTCCGTGTTGTACATATTTTTACATGGCATAACTTAATAGTTATGCCCTATGTATGACTAATAAATAATTTAAATAATTGAATATTTAATGTTTTGGAGGGAGGAGTTTAACGTTATACACTAGAGGGAGAATGATTCTCTTTCTCTATTTCAACTTCGCCATGCCTTAGAGGAGAGCAACCATGGACTCATATTGATGCTGCCAGTTTGGATAAGGATGAAATGGCAAAGTAGGTCTCAATTGCGAGAATAATAGGGTGGAAGGAAATTAGGATTGAGAATAGATGGCAAATGGCAATTTTATGATGCATTTGTTAAGTGTGAGAGACGACTACAAGAGCCTTATAAAAAGTGAAGAAAATTCTAACATCTTTTGTTCATCTTGATGCTGAGGAAAAAAGTTTTCAATTCTTAGTAACAATAGACAAGGCGTATATATTACAAGCCAAGGAGTGTATTAAGAAAAACAAGTATACATATTTAGTATGTATGTGAATCCTATGACTATGATTTGGTTTCATATTGGCATCCTTGAAGTCCAAATTGTTGAGTATAGAATCAATTAGGAATTGATTGTATAAGAGAGGTGTAGTTTGAACAATACCAATGGTCTTAGCCTTAAATCTTTGATGGTATGATTTATTGTAATCAGTATTTCACAGACTATTATTACTTATGATCAGATGAACCCTAGTGGTTTGATTTGTAATCAAATTCATTTATCTCTTCCTCATCAAGAGAACTTCCATTATGATATAAATGAAAAAGAAGGAACACAAGCATACATAGATTACTTCCATTCTCCATAGGACTGTTGTCGTTATCCTATTCCTTGACAAGATTGGATTCAAGAAAGGGTTTGGGGCAAGGATAAAACTACATTTTAATGAAAAATATTTTAATGAACTTTTTTGTTTGGTTTGACCCAAATCCGTACCATATATAAACCAAAAAAATAAAAATAGTGCCTTACTTAGTTAGTAATGCATCTAAACTAATCTATCTCTTTCATGCAATAACATTCTATCATAACTTAATTGTGTTTTGAATAGTAATAATTTAATTAGGGTTGAAAACGAGCCAAATTGAATCGAGCTGAGGTCCAGTCTAACCTGACTCAATAAGAAATGATTTAACTCAAAACTTGACACGAGTTTGACATAAATTATTTTTTATAACTTAAATCAAGTTCACAAACCGCTCAGTTCAGCTCAAGCACATAAACCTTGTTCATTAACTTCGTAATTCTACAAACCAAAAATAGTCCAACCTTTTTTTTTCTCTACTTTCAGGCACAGCCAAAAAAGCACCATTTTTACCAGTAAAAAAAAAAAAACCACCAATTTCAGCCTATTTTATTTTACCTAACCAATACTGTCACTCATTAGAGGCACATCGTAAGTGCCCTCCTCATTGCTTTTATAGCTGCTCATGCTTGGATGTTTAACTTTATGATGTGAGACTTGTTAAGCTGTAATAGTAATAGAACAAATGTGGTTGAGTAATAATACACAGTTATTTCAATAGTCATAGCTCGAAGCAAGGCAGCATGTGGTCTAAATAATAACTAATAACACACACTCACAGCTTGAAACAATCAAAGAAAGATTCAAATCTTAGGGTCTGTTTGGTATGTATGATAAAAAAAATGTTTGATTATAGTAGGTCTAATAGTATAAAGCTTGATAAAATTTGACTATCCAGTGTTTGACGCGACATTGTATAAGATATTGTATTGTATAAGATAATACCTCCAAAATCAAAGATCAGTCCACCCACTCCACGTACATGTATTCTATGTCTCTTTTGTCCTCAAACATCTTTCCGCAACACCGTCATAAAGGTCATTTCTGATGTTGTCGTATAACTTTCTAAGACAATTGCTCCTTCTAATACAATTTAATAATCCCTAGTCTCAGAACCACCATCTCAACCCAACACCCAACCACCTCTCCTCCACCTTGCAACTTCCACGCACCACCATTGTCCCCATATCCACTAGTAGAGGTGGAAATAAGTTAGGCTATCTGTCAGGGGCCTATGGTCTGCCTGCTTGAGGCCTGACCTATTTACTAAACAAGTTAGGCCAATACTTTTTTAAAAGTTTGTTTAACTAAAAAGGTCAAGCCTCATGCTATCTAATAGGTCTTTTAGGCCTGACAGATCAACTTAGCTTGTTTAACTATATATAATATAATATATATTATTATATTAATTATAATTATTAATTTATTTTAATATATTAATATATTTTTTAATTAAATTAAATTTTAATAAAAGTCAGTAACGAAAACCTAAGTTAGTAAGTTAGAATGAAAATAACATATTACAATTATATTATAAATTAACAATTACCTCTTACTTTTATAGTTGCTTACCACTTTCTTGTTTTAGTCTTTAGTCGATGTGGGACTTGAAAATATACCAAGTTACAAAATTATTGGAAACATATAGTTGCAAAACATGAAGATTGATGTGTGTGACATTCCTCTTGCTGAGTATGTGTACTATCTGGCTTATGCTCATTAGGCTTGAAAAAGATGTCTTTATACATCAAGACTAGAGTAACACTGTAACCTCAAGTATCAATAAAAGTATATTGAAAATGAAGATGAGGTTGGGTAGACGTTGGCAGACGGTTGATTGTGGTCATGGCGTTAGGCAGAGGTTCATGGTGGCTATGGCGTGGCAGCCAGAGAGTGTTAGTCATATTAAAATATATACTTTTTAAATTATTAATATATTGAAGTTATTATTTGAAACATAATTCACGGTGACAAAGTGTTAATGAGGTTACTGTATTGTTTTTGGAGGAAGATGATGGTGAAAATGGTGAGCTATGGAGGTTTCATGGTGAAGCTTGGTGAGAATATGACATATCTCAAAGTCTCACATTTACCAAAGACTAGAGGAGGAAAATGGTGAGCATCTATGAAAGTAAGGGGTGAGTATTAAGTTATAACAAAAGTATATATTGGCCTGTTAGAGTTATGTTATTAAATTAGAATATTATATTTTTAATATAACATTTTAAAAACTACATATTTGTTGACTTATTTAAAGGTTTAGACCTGTTAGCCTATTTCAAGACTTAGGCCTATTATATATAAATATTTGTTTGTCTATTTAAATATAGGTCTATTAGCCTATGTAAAGGTCTGTTGTCCTATTTAAAGATAGGTCTGTTAGCTTATTTAAGAGTCTTATTACAAAGTAGTCATTTAAATAGGCTTTTAGGTTAAGCAAGACTTTTAAAAAGGTTAGGCTAGACCTTAAAAATCGACTTATTTTAAGCTTACAGGCCAGACTCAGGCCTTATAATTGGGATACAGATCAGGCCTGTTTAAGTCAAAGTCTGGCCTGACCTGGGTTTCCACCCCTACCCACCAATAGTCTCCAATCCTGTGCTGCCTTTCAAAAGTATTAGGAGGCCCGTCTATTTATGAAATATTTCTTACAAAATATACAATTGATCCTCCAATAACAAAATCACACACCTAAGAATAGGTACTTTTCTTTCTAAAACTCTAGATCCACCACCACCCTGAAACGCTAACAACCAACTATCGCACACCACCGTAGTCCTCCACACAAGCTAGAGAACCAGCAAACCTAGCACACCTTCGTCATCCTCCGCCGCACTCCTCCGCGACCTACACCTCTTGCCTCCTGCCTTTGTTCCAGAGCTACAACCTGTCGTGCCACCACTGCGAACCGTCTCAGCCACCGTGAGACTCGCTGGCTTCATGTCTCTATTGCCGTCACCATCCTCCAATTGTGTTGCCGTCAACCCACATTGCCCCACCTAGAAGTGTGACCCAGCCACTATTCTCCACTATATCGTCGAGCTCCACCGTCCGCAGGCGACCCACACCGACCAACCACTGTTGTTGCCCATCCCCCAAACCGCGCACCATGTTTGTTGGTCCTCCCTTCTTTCCCCTTTCTTCTACTATTTCTATTTGAATGTGTTTTTTAGATTCAGGGGCTTGTATCCATTAAAACTTAATCGGGCTGTCAACATCAAGCCCCCCAACAAATGTTGTCCCTAATTCGCACGTTCATCTAATGTCCATCTTGAAGACGTAACATGTCTTTTCTTGTTCAAACATTGTAATGTTGTCTCTAAACGTAATCACACCTCCAAAGACCTTATTAAGTTATACGTTATTTTAATGTATAAGAATGATATGCTGGATAAGCTTATATAATATTGTGATCGCACCAAATAACTGATAAAGTCATAATGTATCTTATCATATCAAGCCTTATACATCATGCTAAACATGCCTTTATGTTGCTATACAACACTATCAAATATCAAATCTCGGAGGAAATGAAATCAACTGTTAATTATCAAGTCAAAAGCTTTTGGGTCAATGTTAAGCATGTGGTCAAGGTTCGATTCCTAACTCATGTGTATGGAGAAAAATGCAATTAAGAGCGATTGTCCTCTTCGGAGCCAACAGTACTGCAACAAATTAATCTTTCGTCTTCCGGACGAAGAATATTATGGGGAAAAACAAGAAAAAAAAAAGCTTTTGGGTTTGTTAATCTAAATTCCGAATATATATATATATATATATACACACACACTAGTTATCTTATTCGATGCTACACATGAGGTATTTTACATTTATAATTTATATTTTAAAAAGTTATGTTTAATTATTATTTTGAATAAGTTAAGTATATAAATTATATATTTTTTAATAAAAATTCATAAATGCATATATAGAATATTAAAAAATTAATTTCAGTTTTATTATATGTACTAATTTTATTTAATAATCTTTTTCCTATTAATACTTTCACCGTATGCATTTAATAACATTAATAATTTGAGTTATTCTATATTTTTATATTTATATTTTATATTAAAAAGGTTGTTGTGTTTAATTATTATTTTGAATGAGTTAAGTTTATAACATATATTTTTTAATAAAATTATTTAAATGTAGATAAATAGAATGTTAAAAATTAATTCCAATTTTGTTATATGTTATCATTTTTATTGAATAATTTCTTTTCTTATTACACTTTCACCTTATGCATTTAATGATATCATTCTTTTTAAAGTTTTATATAATACTATCAATAATAATATATTGATAAAAAATTAATATTAATATAAATATGCAATCCATTGATTTGCATTTAATAATATTAGTAATTTATGATATATTCTATATTTTATGTTTATAATTTATATTAAAAAAGGTTGTTATGTTTAATTATTACTTTGAATAAGCAAAGTTCATAAAATATATTTTTAATAAAAATTCTTAAATATAGATAAATAGAATGTTGCAAATTAATTTCAATTTTATTATATGTTATTGTTTTTATTGAATAACGTTTTTCCTTATCACACTTTCACCTTATGCATTTAATAATATTAGTAATTACTTCTCAATGCAATTTTACTTATATGTGTGTGTAATTACTTCTCAATGCAATTTTACTTATATGTGTGTGGGGGGGGGATCATATCTCATGGTGAGAGGAGTGTTTATTATAAGAGGTAAGAATAGTGAATCTTGACCATTGGATCTTACATGAATGGTTAAGATTATAATATAAATGCATGTGACTTTTTTAAGTGGTAACATGACCTTTAAGTAACTTTTAATCTTAATCATCTATATATGGTTATATGATCAAGATTCACTTCTTTCATACTCTCACAATAAAAAATCTCCTAACTCTCACATTCACTTCTCTCAAGTTTAACTTATTTAATTTATGAATCAAGTTCATTGAACTAATTAACGAGTTGAATATCAAATTATTCTCAAATTAATTAGGCTTATTGCCAACCCAAAATTTAATAATGAGCTTACAAAAAAATAATTTTGTAATATAAAATCAAAACATTCTTTAAA
The DNA here is from genome assembly GCA_029884605.1 of Ormosia emarginata. Classification (NCBI taxonomy): domain Eukaryota; kingdom Viridiplantae; phylum Streptophyta; class Magnoliopsida; order Fabales; family Fabaceae; genus Ormosia; species Ormosia emarginata. The sequence continues at coordinate 1,402,323 of JAQQTP010000056.1, read as the reverse complement.
AAAAAAATCGAATTATATCAGTTTTGCTTATATAAGTGTCCTTGCAAATTGGCATTCAATTACTGCTCTACACATCGAACACAAATTAATGCATTCATGGTGAGTGAGGCACCCTGTTTTTGGTACACATTTATTGAAAATTATCCAAATAAACTAATACTAACATTAAAGAAAAAGAAAATAATAAAAAGAGTAAAAGTAAAATAAGAAAGTCTAGCTAAGATAATTTCAATTAAATTTATTATATAGTTTTAATCATATTTAATGATAACCTCATATGTATCTTTTAAATAAGATGATGAATTTCCTTTTTTTTTTAAATTTTAGAGACAATTGCATAAAAAGAAAAACTGTTTAAACTTACCAATTGGGATTAACTCACGTAATTAAATGGACGCATAGGTGGGTGCAAATTCAAAATTTAAATATGGCATGCACTCTTCAATGTACCTCAAACAAATTGTCAAATTTATTCCTATTACGTCAATTGAGCTAAAAACTTGTTTTCTATTACATTATTATTATTTACACGGCAATGGCAAATCTTGGTCCCAAAGATATATGGAAAACTTTCCTAGAGATTGGGTTTGTTTTTGACTAATGAGGCGGCCCATTACATAGATTATGTTCAACCAAAGCTCTCTCTCTCTCTCTCTCTCTCTGCCTTTCCCACCATAAAAGCCCACAAACCCCACGGAATCTCCGCCGCCAATATAATACCAAACCTCCCATCTCCAAACACACATGGCAGATGAGTATTGCAGTGACTGCAAAACCTGCACTCCACTGGTGTATGATCACAGTACTGGGGACACAATCTGCTCTGAATGTGGCTTGGTTCTTGAGTCCCGTTCCATTGATGAAACTGCTGAATGGCGAACCTTTGCCAACGAACCTTTTAATAAAGACGACAACTCAATTCGTGTGGGACGCCGTAACAACCCTCTGCTATCTAGTGGAGGCCTCGGCACTGTTATTGCAAACCCAACAACTGGCTCCTCTGTTGGAGCTGGTGTCAAAGTCAAACAGATGAAAAACCTGATGACGAGTGACATGAAGAAAGATGGCCATCTTTTACAAGCTTTCAACACCATGGACGAGATGGCGGATAACCTCGGCTTGGTTCAGACCATCATTGACTGTGCTAAAGTAATGTACAAGAAGGCAGATGATGATAAGATCTTTGGCAGATGGAAGAACATCAAAGCCACCATGGCTGCGTGCTTGTACCTGGCTTGTCAAGAAGAGGGTTTGCCAAGGACATTCAAGGAGATTCATACTGTAGCTGATGGAGCCAAAGTGAAGGACATTCACAAGGCCATGGGAGTGTTGAAAAAGCTGCTTGAGGTTGGTAGAAAGACCATACATGCCAAGGATATAGCCAGGCGCTACTGTTCCAACCTTGGCCTGAACAATCACATTATCAAGGCAGTGCAAGAAACTGTGCAGAAATCAGAAGAGTTTGATATAAGGAGGAACACTACTTCGATTTTAGCGGCCGCTATTTACATGGTGACTCAGCTTTCGGAGAACAAGTTCAACCATCGAGGTAGAGTTGTCCTCAGTCTTCTCCATCTATTGAAATCAAATATGGAAATAAGGCCCCAACTATCATATTGTTGATTATTTTCCAATTTCTGGAGTTTCATTAATCAATTTATATTTTAGAGAAAATATTATCCTTATAAGGGGTATAACTTGAAATATAAAAGTTCAGGGAGAAAATAAAAATTGAGAGTACTAAAGTTATATATATATATATATATATATATATATATATATATATATATATATATATATATATATATATATTAAAGAATATATGTGTGTGTGTTTGGTGATTGCCTTTCATTTTTCTTCCCAGACCAAGTCTTGGACATTTTTTTGCAACAAAAATAAAAAAAATATTGTTAAGGAGATTATGGTACACTGGAATTTAAGATATCAACAGGCAATTGAAACTTGACCAATCTCTCAATGACTCTCTTTCTTCTTTCTTTGGAATCCAAGTTTTGAATGTCTTGTCTACCATGATTTGAACTTGCACTTAATTGAGCTATGTGTCACAGAAGTTGCAAAAGCTTCTGAAGTAACGGAAGCCACGCTCAAGAAGGCATACAAGGATCTTTATCCCCTTGCTTCAGTTCTGATTCCAAGCTGGTATGCCAATGCGGAGGACATAAAGAGACTCCACAATCTTTGAAGCTCATCTTCTTCCAGCAATTGCTACAGCGGCCTAATCAGCTCCAAATTGAATATTGAACTTATTTTCCCCTCTCCTTTTCAAGTAATGATTTGTTTCTAATAGCTGTTTTGGGTATAGTTTGACATGACAATTGTAACTCAAGCTGAGTTTGGGTATGTTTGAATTAAATTTTAATTGAATTGCTTTAAAAAAAAAATTGATGTTGAAAGAATTGATTTATGGAGTCTTTTGTACCCATAAGTGATAAACTATACGTCTAGGTTATATGTAACATAAAGTATAGTTAATTCAATAACATAAAATGGTTACATCACTTATAATAATATTCAATTAATCATTTTATATAATTAAGTTAACTGCGTTTTATGTCACTTCACTTAGGAGTAAGATTGTCCCTGAAGATCGATATTATAGAATCCTCCTTTATGTTTGAGAATAATATTTTAAAAGATAACTCAAAAAGATCGATTTTCTTTTTATAATGATGTGAGGTAAAATTTATTTTAGAAATGAAACTATTCAATTAAGTAATGTTAGTCAAATGGGGAATTGTAGATTATTGATATTGATGAATAGAATAAGTCTCATAGAGTTTGTGCGTAAAATGAATAAGTAAGGATATATTTACCTTTAAATTATTAATGAGTTAAGATTTTAATGTACTTTAGATTTTTTTTTTTGATAAGCAAAATATATATTAAAAAGAGTACAAAGAATACTCTAACCCGTATACATAGATCCACCTAGAAGAAAAACTACGGGCAATTTCTAATACATTCGATAGGACAGATGCACTAATCTGAAAAATTACATCGAAAGTCCTCCACCTTAGCCATAAACTAGGATCAAGACCTAACTTTAACAATGTCCAATACACTAATCAAATCAAAGGATCCCCCTTGAAACAAAATATTATTACGCATCAACCATATAGATCAAGTAATTGCATGCCAAAAAATATGGCAAAAATTTCTAAACCGCTTACCTCTTAAACAACCAACATGTTGAAGATAATTGTCATGACCACCATACGGTAAAACAACAAAGAAACCCAACTAAGCATAAGTATTAGACCAAACCTGATAAGACACCGGACAGGAAAAGAACAAATGTTCAGAGTCTTCATCCTGCAAGAAACAAAAGACACAAGAGACCCCATGTTGCTCATTTATGACCCCTCTCCGAAGTAAGTTTAGGCGGGTAGGCAACCTATCAAGTAGAACACGCCATGAAAAAGCTAACACCTTCAAAGGAACGTAACATTTCCAAAAACGTTTAAATACCACGACATCCAAACTATTAGAAGCCCCATAATTCAGCTGAACTTGCAGAAATGAATAAGCAGATTTGACATAAAAAATTCTAGAGTTGTCTTCCTTCCAAACCCACTCATCTTGCTCTTCCTTACATAAACTTACTGAACTTAACAAAAAAGATAATTCAGATAAAAGATCTATTTCCCACATAAAAAAATTCCGCCTCCATCTCCATTTCCAACACCACACCTCATTTAACTACTCACCCATATAGGCAATGCATGCAGTCTTATCAGAGAAGATTTGACATAGTCTAGGGAAAACATCCTTAAGACTAGAGTTACCAATCCAAACGTCGTGCCAAAAACTTATGTGTTCCCTGTTCTTAATTTTCCTAGCCATCGTAGAAGAAAACTAGAGGGGAGGAACACATGATACTCCTTCAATGGAGCAAAGATCCCTCCACCAAATAGAGGAAGTGTTTTTGTACCCCCTTGAGCACACATTAACCTGCTGCAAAGAGCCATATTTATGAGACAACAATTTATACCAAACAACATCATACTCCACTAGAAACCACCACTTCCACTTAGCCAAAAGACTAAGATTAAATAATTCTAGGTTTTTAATCCCTAACCCCTCACAATTTCACTATAAGAAATCAGTAGATTAGCGAGGGAAAGTTCCCATGCTAATCCCTAGCAAATATTATTTGCGAGGGGGAACGTATTCTCTCGCTAATAAAAAAATTTTCCTCGCTAATCCTTTGTTAATCCCTCGCAAAATTTAAAACAACTGGCAACTGTATTCCCTCGCAAATTTGCGAGGGATATTTCGTCGCTATTCTGTCGTTATATAAAGAATATACGCACCAATTTTGAATCTATTACAATCAAAATCCCTTGCTATTCCCTAGTTAATCCCTCGCTGACTTCCTTCGCTATTCTGTCACTAATCCCTCGCTGATTTCCCTCGCTATTCTCTCGCTAATCCCTCGCTAATTTCCATCGCTATTTCCTTGCTAATCCCTATCTCCTATTTCCTCGCTCGCTAATTTTCCTCGCTAACCCGTCGCTAATTTCCCTCACTATTCTCTCGCTAATCCCTTTCAAATTACGTTATATAATTTCCTCGCTATTCCGTCGCTAATCCCTCACAAATTAGTTTTTTTTTACCAATTTAATTATAAAATACGTTTTTAATATCCAATATACTTGTAAATCTTTTCAATCAAGATTTTCCAGCAAATAATAAAAAGCAAACAAAATACAAATCCAAAATAAATCTACTAATGATTCAAAGTTATTAAGTTATGTAAGTTCAAAATTTCATACAATGTCGTATAAAACAAGAATAAACAGAACATGCAATCAATCTAAGTTTGCTTCGTCTTCGTCTTCATAATCATCATCCTCTTGACCCTCCCCAGTTGCTTCACCTTGCAATGGTGCTTGTGGAGCAACATTTGCTTATTGAATCGTAGATAGGAAGGGCGCAAACATAGGGACTAGTTGAGTATGGACAAAGGAAGCCATTGTTGTTGTCACTATTGCAGTTACGACTGTATTTACAACTGTATTTACGGCTTCAGTTATGTCCTGTGTCAAAGGTGTAGAGCGAGAAGGACCTGCAACCTCCGAGGATGAAGTATGCATGGTGTTATTGTTAATGCCAATGTGTAAGATGTTACCTATGCCATGCACTCCTCCCTTCTTATTGGGACCCGCCGCATCCAACCATACATGCGGGTCAACCATAGGATGAGTGGAAGAGTTTTCTCCATATTTTTCTGACATCGCGATGTCGTATGACTCCTAAAATAACAAAACAAGAAGATTAGCAAAAAAATCAATAACTTAACAAATATAAATGACTTGAATTATAAAGACACCTACAATGAAGTTCCTTGAGCGCTCAGAGACTCAGCTTCCATCTTTCTTCTTATGAACTTTGGCATAGAGATCTCTGTAAGAAACTGGATGCTTTAACTCTGCCTCTTGTAATCACATATAAAAGAATATATGATAAACACATATCAAAAGTAATTAGGCAAACCCTCTAAAATACCAATGTCTTTATCTCATATTCAAGATAGGCAAATAACTCAAGTAATTACAAAAAATAAAGGTGAGAGAGTATTGTGCATTTGAGTTAAGAAAAAAATGAGATTTTCATGAACTAGAGAGTGCTCAGTAACATCAACACAAAATTTCTAAACCACTATTTACTTCAGCCGAGAAACATGCAACCATTTCAATTACACAATCCATTCAATAGATACATATATATGTATACACATAATCAATACATTAGTAAAGAGCTTCCATGATAAAACATGAAATTTTCACTAATCGAGGACTGTATTCATTTTACCCACGCTATTCTATTTCATGTCAGGATGATCTCCCTTATTCAGCCATGGCATGATCCTTTCATATGGTGCATGCTTTGTCATGAGACACAATCAAACAAATAAGGGGCAGCACTATGAATCGGTCTCAATTTTAGAATTTACCTATCACAAGCATCCTCCAATAAGGGGTTTTATACATAAAATGTGGTCTTTGAATTAGAGTTTCGCTATATCTCCTTTAGGGAGTTTAAGAAGAAATATGAGACATCTAAAATCCACAAATAGCGACAAAACACATACATGCAATCCCTTATTTCTTAGATAATAGATAAATGAAAATTCTTTTTGATATTCTAATAAGTTTATATTCATAACTCGAAACTTTAAATGATTTTTATATTACCATCTTGTGCTTATGTTGACCAAAGGAAATCGACCCTTCTATATGCTTCAAAGTATTAGGTATAGCTGCCCTGTTCCTTCGGGCAGCTTCAGACTTTCGCATCCATTTTTCGGTCAGCCAAATGTCCACCAGCCCATCCCATACTTCTGTCCTAAGTCCTCTGGGTCCATGGCCCTTAACATGAGCCAAATTATTTGAATTTGCCTTCTCAAAGGCCTTCTCTCGCGCTCTGTTCAAATGGTCTGAACAACGGTCCATGCAAGTCTGTTCCTAGACAGCTCTAGCCATGTCGCGATTAGAATCGGATGCAAACCGATGCTTATCCTACACAAATGTTATGTAAGTATATTTATTTTTTAATGAACATATAATATATAATTCTAGAAACACAATTACTTACCATAAAATCCTTAAATAGTATTTCCTATCTTTCCACGTACTAGCCAGAATAGGCATCTTTGTCATGACATTGTACATAATGTCTTGGGTCACTCTTGATGGGAAAAACTTTCTCCTGTAAGTACAAAAAGTTAATGTTAGTAATATAAAAGTAAATAAATGTAATAAAAGATGATAATCACTATTACTTACAGTTCAAGAACAGGTGCCAAATATATAAGTTCCCTGCTATCAGTTTCTATATGAGATTCTCCACTTGAAGGCACCACATTCGGGGTGCTAGTTGGTGGGTCAACAAGGGGTGACATAGAAAGAGGTGGGTTAGTAAGAGGTGGGTTAGTAAGGGGTGGGACAGAAGCTGATGTGCCTCTAGTGGTCAATGGGATAGACGCTAGTAGGCCTGCACTGATCAATGGGCCAGTAGCTGAAGTTGCATCTAACATAATTATATATAAATAAAAATTAATATTATATATATTACATTTATATAAACCAAGAGTTAACAATAATTAAAAAGATTATCCTACAGGTATACCTGGGGAGTGCTGAGAAGGTTGTAGTGGTAGAGAAATATGATAAGAAGGAGAAGGCTGGGGTGGAACATTACGGCCTCTCCCATGACCGTGTCCATTGTCTCTACCTTGAGTTACCATGATGAATATCTGCATACTAAAACATAATGAAACATGATTAGTTAATAAACTATATGTCAATAAAAACCTCAAAATATAATAATGATATTTTAGTGTAAATACCATTAACGAAATTTATTGAACAAGATTCAATTGTAACTATGTGAGTCTGAAGCAAAAGATTCCTCATCTTTATCTGAGAATTCATTAATTTTATTATCTTCATTGTCATCAATGAACTCATCATCAACCAGAATATTCATTGGATTATGTATATCATGTATGTTCACTTCTTCCATCTGGGCACGTGCATCAAACAAGGAAATTGCTTCATCATCTATGACAATATTGTGTGTTCCAAGGGATCCATCATGTTGGTAATAATCAGTAGCAACTAGCTCATTCAGTTCATCACCTTCATCGTTCAATGTCTCAGCCACGAAGAGTTTTGCTCTGACCTTGCAAGCTGCCCACCATTCACCATTAGCTCTAATCTCGCTTTGTGGGTATCTTGTATAGTATACTTGTTGTGTTTGTTCAACCAAGACAAATGGCTCATTTGAGCAAAGTCTTGATTTATGCTTGATGTCAACCAACCCATATCTCTCATCAACATTGACTCCATTAATCGGGTCAAACCAATGACATTGTAAAAGAAATACTCTGTTCTGATTTCCTATATATGACAATTCTAATATCTCTTCAACAATGCCATAATAGTCAAAGTCATTCTCACCATATATACTACCTCTAACACACACGCCACTATTCATGGTAGCTTTATTTTGTCCGTACTCCTTAGTATGAAATCTATACCCATTAACTATTAAGCCACAGTAAGAAGTCACAGACTTGATTGGACCATAACTTACCTCTCGTATCATTTGATCCTCAACTTAAGCTATATTAACCTGTATCATTACATAAATGGTAGATAGTTGTAACATTTAGCATAATGAACATTGAATTTAATATGATAGATGTGGTTATGGATAATAGGACTCACTAGATGTTTTAGCCACCTAGTGAAGTCCTTATCTCGAGCTTCCAATATTTGATAATCAGTGATATTAGGATATGTTTCCCTTAACGAATCCTCGAATTGTCTAATCAATATAATAATTAATATTTAGCATAACATAGTTAAAAATTAACAAATTCATTAGGTAGGGAGTAGACTTACTGTATATAAGGTTCTACTTCTCCATAATTTATAAGCACATATGTCTCAGCAATATGAAATTTCACATCTCAAGAATCTATTTCGACCTCTCCCAATAGGACGACATGTATGTTTAAAAATGGAAAATCATTCATCAATTGTATTTTCCCCACCGTCGTCATTCCGAGGAACTTGAGTGCGCCTGGTCTGTAGGTGCGGATCAAAATACATGGAAGCAAAATTAGAAATTTTTTCTAAAATATATGCTTCACAGATAGATCCTTCAACTCTCACCTTATTTCGGACTTTCCTTTTTAAGTACAATATACACCTCTCAAAGGGATACATCCACCTGTAATGCACTGGTCCTCCAACCTTAGCTTCATAGGGGAGATGCACAACTAGATGTTCTATCACGTCAAAGAATGCTGTAGGAAAAATTTTATCTAACTTGCAAACTGTTTCAATAATTCTAAGCTCTGCATTCTCCATGACGGAAGCACGAATTTCAGTAGCACAAACTTCTTTAAAGAACAAGCTGAGTTCTGTTAATGGTCCCCATATAGGTTTAGGCAAGATATCACGAAATGCCAGAGGAATTAACCTTTGCATAAAAACATGACAATCATGACTTTTCATTCTATATATCTTCCCGTCGTCTACATTGATGCAATGTACGATATTCGATGCATACCCATCAGGAAATTTCAACTGTTTTATCCACTCATACACCATCTTCCTTTGATTGGCATCCAAGACATATATTGCCTTTAGTTTTTTACACTTGCCATTCTCAATTATCAGCTCCAAGGTGGGACATTTGCAAATTATTTTCAAATCTTCTCTTGCGTTTGCGTTGTCTTTTGTCTTGCCCTTTATGTCCATGATAGTGTTGAAGATATTGTCAAACACGTTCTTCTCGACATGCATAACATCTATATTATGTCGTATTAGATTAGTGGACCAATAAGGCAATTCCCATAATATGCTCTTCTTCACCCAGTTATAGTGTATACCAAAGCCATGTTGTTTTTGTTTACCTGATTTCAAGCTGAAAATGACTTCCTTAAGTTGATTCACTCTATTCAAGACATCTGCCCCACTCAACCGTTGCAGTGGATTAGATTTTTCTATTGTTGACCTCTTAAAAGAGTTTCGATCTCGGTGAAATGGATGAACAAAAGGTAGAAATTGGCGATGGCAATTAAACCAGCAGCATTTCCTATCGTGCTTCAATACAAATGACTTACTGTGATTCATACAAAGCACACAAGGAAGTCTTCCATGAGTGCTCCAACCAGACAACATTCCATAGGCTGGAAAGTCACTTATTGTTCACAACAAAGCCGCTTTCATATTGAAATTTTGCTTCTTCCAAGCATCATAAGTGTGCACCCCATTGTCCCACAATTTCTTTAGATCGTCAATTAAAGGTCTAAGATAGACATTTAAACTTTTACCTGGTGACTTTGGTCTAGGAATCACAAGAGTGATGAATATGTATTCCCTTCTCATGCATATACTTGGGGGTAGATTATACGGTGTGACAAAAACAGGCCAACATGAATATGGTGTGGCTGATCCGCTGAATGGATTAGAACCGTCTATACAAGGGCCAAGCCTAACATTTCGAGCCTCTAGCGCAAATGTTGAATGGGTAGTGTTAAATCATTTCCAAGTCTTAGCATTAGCTGGATGCGTGATCACTGATTCATCTTGATGCACTCTATTCGCATACCAACTCATATATTGTGCAGTATTTTTGGATATAAACAGACGTTGGAGTCTAGAAATAATGGGAAAATATCACAACACTGAGTGTGGCACATCCTTCTCATTCGATGAACGTCCTGCCTTCAGTTTGAATTGTGGGTGTCCATATACTAAGCAAACTGAGTACAAACTCTTGTCACTGTATTCTTTGTAATACAACATGCACTGATTAGGACACACATCTATCTTATCATATCCTAATCCCAACTCACCAACCATTCTCTTAGATTTGTAAAAGTTTTCGAGTAACCTTTCAGGCTCTGGAAGCATGCTCTTAATTATGACAACCATTCTATCATAACAACTCTCACTCATGTTAAACTTTGACTTCAAGTTCAAAAGTTGAGTTACGGCTGACAATTTCATGTGCTTATGGAAACCATCCCATAAAGGTTCGTCAGCCTCTCTTAACAAGTCATAAAACTTCGAAGCTGATGGATTTAGATTCTCTTCTAAATCTTGAGCTTCTGGATTTAATCTATCACCCGTGGCATCCATAACCATATCCACGTATGGATTCCTAGTTTCTACTTCATCATCATGGACAATAGATGTTGAGTCGTTATCCCCCCATCTGTCCTCACCATAAATGGTCCAATTTACATAACCATCCACAAATCCGTACTTATACAGATGTTCTTCTACCCCAAAAAACTCCCTCCAAACACGATTCTTACATCTAGCACATGGACAAAGGATGTGATTTAATGCATCAGTAATTGTCAGGTCCCCTTTAGCAACCTTAATGAAATCATTAACTCCATCCTTGAATTCTTCACTTACATAGCCAGTAGGATTATTTCTTCGTAACATCCAACTTCGATTGGGTCTCATGATTGCTAAAATTTATCTTAGTCCATTAATACAAATCCTTTTCAAAATCTTCACCTCTCTTTTAAAATGGTAGGACCCTATCCCATTCGAAAAGATACTTTTTTAACACTTGGTTCATAGAATTCACCAAAATCACACATCTTATACTTGACGAAATTTCAGCAGCATTTCCCTTTAGTCTCCAAGTGCACGACTCGAACATGGTGACATCTACCACGATCAAGTATGCACCCAGAGAACAAAAGAAAATATAACAGAATAAAATTTCATCAAGTATAAAATATGAGATTTGAGGAATAACCATTAACCAAGTAAAGAAAATGTCCCTTCCCAAACTATCCCACTTGGACAATTCAAGATTCAATACAATGAGCAGTACCTTTAAAAAGTACACGTGCTCATTAATATTGAATCTCAAACGAGAAACTAAGGCTTCGCTCAAATTGTAAAAAAAAAAACATTAATTTCAACCATGTAACATGTAGATATGTAAGTACTTGAGATGAGCCATCTAATAAGGCTATGGTACAAAACACACTATACAAGAATTTTACAAAACACACTATAGATTTTACAATCAGCAGTTGGCTTAGAAGAATTTTACTTTTGCTTTTGACTTTACACATTCTACAAGTTGTGTTTCATAGTTTCTAGTGTATTGGGTTAGGTTATGTTCTTCTTTCTTTTTCTATCATGGCATCCGGGTCTCGCAATTATCATTTATAATTTCATATACTATAATTAACACTAATTTAGGATTGGGGAAAAGGCTGGATATTTGCAGGACATTCTCATAATATCATGCAAGTGACATTTAATCCTAAAGATACAAACACCTTCGCCAGTGCATCTCTTGATCGCACCATAACGGTATACGTGTGTTTTTATAATTAACTTGTAAGGCAGTGCAATGAATGACGATGAAACTAACCTTGGCTCAAGAAGACTCTAGATGAATCAAGACTCAAGAACAAAGGTTGCACTTCCATGTCTGTGCCTTTACCAAGCTTAGATAGCAAAAAGAACAAGAAAGGCAACAAGAACCTACGCCTAGAGCTTATAATCAAATAACGTTTTACATATCCACCTCTTTCAAATCAGGTTCAAAGTTATGATCTAAGTAAGAGCATTCCAACAAGGAACTCAAATCTAAACATCAATAAAAGAACAAAAATCATAGCACCACGGCAAGTACCACATTTATAAGTTCACAATGCATTGAGGACCATATAAAAGTCGATCCAATCATAAACAATGCATAAAACAAAAGAACTTTGCACATAAACAATGCTAATGTTTAGCCTAGTGCCAAACATAAAACAAAAGAACCTGTGAGTCATACCAAAAGAATCTTAATCTGATACCAAGTATAGAACTAAAAGCAAATTATATTACCTAACTTTGCACCTTAATAATTAATTAATAATCACCAAGTTGTTTTATAGATGAACTCAAAATATGTCAATTATTATTGAAAAAATATATAGTTTAGTTTAAAATGAGAGGTTGCTACAGCCTATGCAAAAACTAACACCAAAATATTAATATACATATTAATAAAATTTTAAAACTGTTAAATAAATGTATACAATGCACAAAATTACGAATACCCATTTTTTTTTTTTTGGTCTAAAAGTAAGAAGATTTTAATTTCTATAGAATATTAATATACATGTCATACCATGATATATATATATATATATATATACTAATTTAAAGATATTGATATACTAAAGAATGATTGGTCGTACAACTAGAATCTTTATATCTATATTTAGTTTAATATAACTTTTTATTTGCATAAATAATAAAAAAGCAGCAACTGGCAAGATATGTTAAAAAATAGAGAAAAGAACTTGTACTATAAAAAAATAGAGAAAAGGACAATGAAGGACAGAGAGAGAGAGATAGAGCACCGACACTTTTGGGAATTGGGAGGTAACAATGAACTAGATAATATATGAAAAAACTATGTACCAAAAAAAATATTTGAAAGAATTGACCATGTCCTAAGTCCCTTGTACTGTTAATCAACACTTAAAAAAAATAAAAAATAAAACTTCAATCTGTATCTGTGTATGTTGATTGAGTTAGCAAATTAGCAGCAGGGTTGCAGTTGGAAGAAAGAAAGAAAGAAAGCATTGATGCTTGACAAAACTATAGCAGGCTAGTATTCTTGCCAGTAGAAAAGTATCAGATTTATCACCAATGGTTTTGCACAGAATCAATCCAATAATGATGGTTCAAAGAGGTTACATGTTTAATTGGTATCTCAAGTTCATTAATAAAAAGATGCATGAAAAAACTGCATAATGATTCCAACCAGAATGTTGATATGATTGCACTCATGGTCATGTGTACACTTCAGAGAAAAAGATCCAGTGTTCAAAGACAAAAAATAATAAAACTTATTGTGGTCCCTCACTAATTTGTTCGTTTTGAATTTAATCTCTCATGAATCAAGTTTTGTAATCTAGTCTTTTAATTATCAAAATTTGCCTCATTAGTCATTTTGTGATCAAAATTTTTCTTAAATGATTTATATAAATTTATATAAGTTAATTAAATTTATAATTTATATATTTACATAAGCCTAGAAAAATTAGTCATGAGTTAAGTGCCAACTTCTAATAGGTTGTCTGACTTGTTCACACCTATATATTTTACCTTTTAAAATGCAAACTGCATTTTAAAGAAGCCACGTCCAAATAAATATATACTCACCCCACTATACATAGCAGAATCCATCCACCCTGCTTCCCTCCCCTTCCCTCCCTCCCCACCTTCATATTCTCAGTACTATTTTCAAGAGTGTTTCTTATGTCATCAGATCCTTACAACAAAGTTTCACTGTAAAGCCATACTATTAACTCCTTTGGCTCTTCTTAAGGTAAAGAAACCTACTCCAGATTGTAGGAGAGAGAAATGATGGAGAAAATACCAGCATCACAGCATGCTTCAAATTTTGTATATTGTCAATTTACCTATTTCACTTACCCTGACTCCATCATTAGCTACTCACAAATTAAATGAACAAAAGAGAGTTGTCTTTCAATGGGAGGTTCTTTTTTTAATTTTTTCTCACCATGAGAGCTTGAACCACTCCTCATCACTATGGGCTCACATATATTAAAAGAAAAAATACAAATACTTAGAGAAAGAATAAATGTACGTATATACTAGAAAACATAGTAAATATAGAAATACATCAGAAAATATAGAAATACATCAATACATAAGTACTAAGCAAAGGGTTCCATCAAGAGCACAAAGCTATGAACATGTCTGTGAGTGTGTCCATAGAATTGACAGTTAGGAATTAATAATGCATGCATGCTTGTGTATCTCAATATTTTCAGCAGTGTAATTACTAATAAAAAACTGTAAAGCAATACTTTTGTCTACCTACCTTGGAAAAATAACCTTGCTTTTCAGCTTTCATTTTCTTGATAAGATCATATATTTATTAAGGCCAAAATATCAGCTAGATGGAGGTAATGGGAAAATAAAAATAAAAATCCACAGTCAGTTACGTACCAAGCAAGTATCAACATCCTAACATCTGTATGGTCCACATGCACATCTTTACAAAGTGCTTCAATCCCTTCTGGACTGACCAACCAAACAAGTAGTATACAGAATTGGATTAAACCAGGATGGAGGCACAAAACAAACTCCAAATATAAAGAAAAAAACAATTTTTGGACCTCAGCGTGCATCACTTCTTCTATGATGGTACATCATGCCATGTGAAAAAGTAAAAAAAAAAAAAAAAGAGATCCACATAGACTCCAGTCATTTAACAATACTAAAGCATCCAATTTGATATTCCCAGTATGCAAAAATTGAAAGCCACATTCCATGGGCTACAAGAAGTAAATTCCAAACAGAATTCACCCAATCTAGCATGCATGCAAGAGCACTGTATCTCTAAAGGTATATAAGCCTAGATAGTAAAATAAGTAAAGTTCTCAGTAAACAATTGAATATAACTTAAACATACTAAATTCTCAATTCTAAATCAGATCAAACAACAACAAAAAAAACATGTAACAGACTGAACTGGAAGGGGGGATAATTTCAACATGTACATACTTACTCAATCAAGCCCAATGACTTATTTGCGTATGATTCAAATAGGTTATCTATTCGATCAAATTGCTTTGCAGTCGATTTCTTTGATTCTGAATAATAACATGAAATGAAATAATTACTATCAAGAAGAACTCAGCAAAATGATGGCGAGCATTACAAGAGAAAAGCAAAGAATCTTTCCACAATAATATCAAAAAGCCAGAAATAGTCATGCATAATTAAAACTTAATGGTTAAGGACATTTACATGGTGAAATATTGAATCAAACTTTCTGAGTCCTTTTTTTATGTTGATACTAGATAGAATCAGGAGTGAAGCAGAACCAGAATGATTTTTTTGGGGTGCCAATAGTTTAAATATTTGATATTTTTTATAATTTTTTTACTGTACATGTAACCAAAAATATACAAAAGTTTTTCATTTATGGGGGTGCATCTCCCTCCCCCAACATCAACATAGGTCCGCTTCTAGATAGAATAATATATTTTATTAAGAGAAAAGAGGTAATAAGAGTGTGAAAATAGATCAAACTAGCATGTACATTTTAATTATAGGCCTCCATAAATAGATCAAGCACTAGTAGAACTGTAGAAGCATTAAGATATTGCTTAGATTACATCACTAAGTAGTTATGCCCATTGAGCTTGTCTTGGTAACTGGCACCATATTTTTGTAGTGAGAAGTAAAAAATGGTGCCAGATACAAGCAGCCTCGCAAAGAATATGCGCTCCTGGTATTCCGGATCTTAAACCACTGAGATATTATTCATACAAATATCAGGCAATCTTATGTCAGCATGGGTTTGTTTATACAAATTCAGATTCTATGTGCCATCATATCAGAAACAAGTTAAAATACAAGTCATGTGCTTGCAGTTATCTATTCATCCAAATGAAAAATGCATACTGTAAATAATATAGATCATAATTTGACATTGATAATTTGATATAACACCATTGCTTGTGTCTATCACATATAGATTTTTATTGATAAAAGACTATCACATCACATGTAAATGATTCATTAATAGCCAAATAATATCTACTTCAGTCATTAATGGAAAGCGGTCCAGAAACAAGATAGACAGCCACACCCTTTTCCCCTTAGCTAATTGTAAACAATGGAAGGCAATTTCTACTATATTGCCTATCAGCAACTGCTACACTTAAACTGCATAAAACGAGTTTGAATTATAATATCACACCACCAAACCCCCTTTCTATTCACCCCTTGAATTTTAAAGGTTTTAATGCGCATATCCACAAACTAAAAAAATAGTTCGGTTTCTGAGAAAATGAAGGAAAACACAACCCCAAGTATAAGGATTTGAAATCTCGATCAATACATGGAGCAAGCAACATCTAAATTCGCCAATATCAGCAATTCTTCACAGGAAAACTCATTGACCCGCAATTTAAAATAAAAAATAAAAAAAAGGTTAATATGCATTTTTCCTTTTACTCAAGTTTCAGTTGTGTTTTCGCGGGAACCAATCAGAAGGGAGGATTCATATGAGAAATGGAAGTACCAAAACGAAGAGAAGAATTTTATCAACAACACAAACCCAGCTTCATCATCCTCTACCATTCTCAAACAACCCAACCTCACATCACCAAAATATTTAAATATTTAGACGAATTTTCACAAGAGGGTCACTGCCAGAAACAACCAAATTAAATATAGACCAGATTCACTCACATTGCATTGCTATTTTTCAAGCCAAATGTTCAAATAGAAAAAGGACAATGGAAAAAGAAGCTAACAGGGGCTTACTCGTGGAGCAGAGGCAGAGGCTGCGACCTCGTGATGGTCGGATCTGGAGCTGCGACCTGCACAGGTGGTGGCGAGTTACTACAGGTGGCGTAATGGTGGCGCGACAGTGGCTCGATGGTGGGAGAGAGCACGAGAGGGAGAGGGGGAGGGAGATCTGGGCAGCTTTGAGTGTGAGGGAGAAGGAGAGTGAGAAGGAGAGCACAAGAGAGAGTGTGTGTGTGAGAGTGATAGTGCGAGTGAGAGGGGGGTACTACTGTATGGGTGGGGTTCTGCTGAGAGTGAGAGGGAGAGCACGAGAGAGAGTGAGAGGGAAGGTGAGGAATATGTAAAAATTTAGAATTCTTCAAAATATTTTAACTTATCAGGTTTTGCAAGGGATTTGCGACGGAAATATCCCTTACTAACATTTTATCAGTTTAGCGAGGGAACTTTCCCTCGCAATTCCCTCGCTAATTTGACTAAGTTTTAACTATGCTATTAGTGAGGGAAATTATCCCTCGCAATTCCCTCTCTGATTTTAACGAGGGAAATTATCCCTCGTCATTCCCTCATTGATTTTAGCGAGGGAAATCAACCATCGCAATTCCCTCGCTAAAATTAGCGAAGGATATTTTCCCTCGTAATTCCCTCGCTATTTACTCGGTATTTACCCCTCAGATTTATTTTTGAAATTTAGTGAGGACTCAGAGTTCCCTCGCTAATCCCTCGCAATTCCCTTGCTAATTAGCGAGGGAAATTTTTCCTCGCAAATTTTCATCGCTAAATCGCAAATTTCTTGTAGTGATTATTTAGTTGACACACTTTATCCCAACTCACCCAAGCTATTTTTCGAGAGTCATCAGTACCAGACCACAAGAAAGCTCTTTGAATCCTAATCAAAATGTTTCAGACTTTCTTTGGAACTTTGAAAAACGACAAAAAATACAGAGGCAAACTTGATAAAACAGAATTTACCAGAACTATTCTGCCACCCAAAGATAATAACTTTCCCTTCCACGAAGCCAATCTTCTCTTCAAGGAATCAATAACTGGGAGTCAAGTAGCAATTTTTCTCGGATTAGCACCAATTGGCAAATCAAGAAACTTAAAGGGAAAACTTCCAACATGACAATGAAGAAAATTTGAAGCTGCAAACAAAAAGCAATCCTCTACATTTATGCCAAAAAGATTAGTCTTATGAAAGTTAACCCTTAAACCATATACTAATTCGAAACTTCTAAGGACAGTTTTTAGCATCCATAAATTCTTCCAAGTTGCCTTTCCCGCCAAAACTGTATCATTAGCATACTGCAGAAGAGAAATATTAGCCTTTTCTCCAACTTGAAAACCCGAAAATTTCCTTAGTTCAATCGCCCTTCCCATTAAACCACATAATCCTTCAGCCACTATAAGGAAACGAAAAGGTGCAAGAGGGTCGCCTTGCTGTAGACCTTTATTCAAAGGGACTTCATGAGACGGGCTACCATTCACTAACATAGACATAACACCCGAAAAAATACAAGCTCTAATCCATTTCCTCCATTTAGCACAGAAGCCCATTCTACCCATCATATAGTCCAGAAAACACCAACTCATAGAATCATAAGCCTTTTCAAAATCGACCTTTAGAATAATACATTCTTGTTTAGTTCTTATTGCCAAATCAACCATCTCATTTAAAACCAGTACTCCATCTAAAATTTGTCTTTTTGGAAGAAAAGAAGTCTGACATGAAGAAATAACAACCCATAACACCTTTTTTAATCTCAAAGCCAGCAGTTTCGAAATAATTTTATAAATACTACCGATAAGAGAGATTGGTCTAAACTCAGACAAGCAATGAGGATTTTCAGTCTTAGGCACCAAAGTAATAAACGAAGAAATAACACTCTTAGGAAGCTTAGTATTATGGTAAAATTTCTCAACCAATTCACATGCCTCCCCCTTTATAATGCACTTTAGATTAAATTAAAAGTAAATATACCCTTACTTATTCACTTTATACACAAACTCATTTTAAAAAGATATTTTCTTGATGAAAAGAAGGGAGAGTAAGAAAGAGAAAAAGAAATGGATAGCAGTAATGAGAGTTATGTGACCTATGTGAAAACATTTTATGTATCAAATATAACGTTTTGCTAATGACTACTTTAAGAACATTGGTTAAGGAGCAGGTTAAGGAGCATTTGATGCACTCTATTAAATATTTCTAATTATTTGAAGAAATAAGTATTAAATATCTTTTTTGTGTTTTTAGTGTAATTATATACTTTACTTTTTATTTAATGTTTTTTACTTTTATTTTCTTAACTAATACTCTAAGGACACTCGAAAATATATAGTATATGATTATCCTTTACACTAACCAATACAGTGCCGGCTCTAGCCCAATTCTACTAAAGCAAGGGCTTTAGGCCTAACTTTTCCTAGGCTTCATAATAATAATTTTCTAATAATACACTAATTATATTTTTCTTGAGCATTAATATATTAATTATATTACAAAAACAAAAATTATGATAATTAATAAACATCTACATATCCTTATTTATTTTTAACATCCCACATCCTCATTAATTCTAAATTACTTTTATCTCATTTCTATATAAAATACCCAAAAGTCAAAATAATTAATAAAATACTTACCAATTTTTTCACTTCCTAAATCTTTTAATAAATTACTATTTTTCTCACTTTTCAATTTCCATAATTTTATTAATTCTCGATTATTTCTGTCATTTTCATTCAATGATATCAACCATTCTCCTGCATTTAAAGCCAGTTACCTTTTTTTCAATTTAAAATATCCATCTTTTAATTATTATATTTTACTCTTTATTTTAGTAAATCATGTAATTTTTCTCTCCAAATATATTTGAACAACTTAAGATATATGAAAGCATCTATAATTTTTATTTAAATAATAACTATGTTAGTATTGATGGTTTAAATTTATTTTTTAGCTAAAAGTTTTTTAAAGAAATTATGTAAATTTATAACAGTCAAAAGGACTAAATTTTATAAGAAAAAAATTAATTATTTATCCTTTTATAATAATATCAACAATTCCATTCAGTGTTGTTTAATTAAAATGAAGTTTTCAAAACAAATTATTAAAATATTATTTATTTTCAGCAAGATTTCAAGAAAGATTAAATATGTTGACTACATCATTAATTAAAAAAATGTTATAAAAAATTGTTGAAAATTCAAGTGTAAGTGTTGAAGTCCCACATTGATAAAAAAAATGAGTTAAGTAAATAGTATATAAGTGGGAAGATCCATAAACTTATTACCTTAAAGTTTTGGGTCAACATGACGTTAAGCGCACTATTGTGATTTCTCACATATCTCATTGATGGAGATTTATCTTACTTTTGGGCTCTCCCTATGACTCAACAAATGATATCAAAGTTGATGGTTCATCTGAGTCGAGTATTTGGAGACGGTGGTTGGTGCTCAGGCTTATCCCTGGCCCATGTTGTGGAGTGCATTGACAAGTCTTGGGTCTTGGTTTGTAACCCTATGAATACTCGGAATCCTTACCGCTTAAAGAGGAGCATACTAATGTTGGAACTCACACTTGAGGGGGAGAATGTTATAAATTTAAGTGTGAGTTTTGAAGTCTCACATTAGTAAAGAATGAGTTAAGTGAAAAATATATAAGTGAGAAAATTCATATATTCATTTCCTTTTATGGTTTTTCACTTTGTTCATTAATAGAGATCTCCACTACTTTTAGGCTCCCCCTATGGTCCAACAAAAACATAATTATAAAAATCTAATTAAACATATTGCATCTAAAAGAAAGAGAAAAATAAAATTTTAATAAAAAAAGTCCATCCATTTTAATATTTAACCTTTTTTTTTCACACAACTAATATTTAACTTGCATCTACACTTCTTGGGCTGCCCTGGGTTGGATGGCCTAAGATCATCCAAACTCACCTTCTGTAAGCTTTCAAAGGGACGACCACGAATAGAAAGTATTTAGTATAAATTTAAAGTATTTAAGTTGAATATATTAAATTAATTAAATTATTATTTATAATATATTGTAATAAATAATTACTAATTAATTATATTAAGTATCTATTAATTAATGATCCAATTGATCTTATGTATCCTCCTTGAATGCTTTTAAGAACAATCCCGATAATCTTATCGCATTTTCAACCACACCATATATAATGCTAACATCATTGTACGTATGCAATACGTACTTCACCCCACAATCTCCTGTTACCCTATGCCTTTTCATTTCCCTCTCTTTCTCTGTTTCTCCCATGCCCTTTCTCCCTCTCATATTACCCCTTTTCCTCTCCTTATTTCCCCCTCTGTCTGTTACCTTCTTCGCTCCTTGTTTCCCCCACTTCTTACCCCCAGACTGCTCCTTCTATCCCTGTCCCTCTCACTTGTCATTCTCACTTCCCCTTCTCACAACACTGAGTTGGAGACCACTCTTTGTCAGAGACCACGCAGACGCATTCCCAGTTGGCATAAGAGGTTGCAGTTGGCACTCCCAGTTGGCGTGCGAGGTAGCAGTTGTCATTCACATTGGTGAGCAGTTCCGTGAGTCCACTTCGTCACTCCGCCGCGTGTTCATTGAGGTACTTTCTTGATTTTCTCACCACGCTTTCCCCCACACCGTACTTGTAATAATGTGTTATGTGTATGTGTTGTTATGTGTCTATGTTTTCCAGTGCCCTTTATGCATATGCTTATGCTCCTTACATGGGATTTTCTATCCTTCTTTTTTTCATAGATCATCTTATCCTTGTATATGGAATTTGAGCATTGTTGCTATTTTTGTGTATCGTTT
Organism: Ormosia emarginata; assembly: GCA_029884605.1. NCBI lineage: Eukaryota > Viridiplantae > Streptophyta > Magnoliopsida > Fabales > Fabaceae > Ormosia > Ormosia emarginata. The sequence goes on along the minus strand of JAQQTP010000056.1, from coordinate 1,380,636 downwards.
GCTTTATTTGTAACACCCTCAAAATTGTTTGTTTTTTATCTATGATTATGTGATAAGCATGATTCGTTTCTTGCATTCAACTGTTTGATATTATAGTTCCTAATCATACTATCATATTACAATAATGGAATTTTATGTTGATTTTCGTAGTTTGTTTAAAAATAGGTGATTAAATTCTAAAACTTAACATACTTAGTTTCATCTCCATTCTCCACCACCCCCCATTAAGGAGGTGAAGTAATTATAAATAGATGAGACTCTTTTGGGAAAAGAACAAGGAATTTCACACTCAACTTCAAATTGAATTTCCCTCTTGTACGCACCCATTAACCCTCTGCCCCGATGTCAAGGCTTGATATAGACAAGGCAAGCACAAATCAAGAAAATCAACCCTATTAAGCAAAGTTTGAGCCAACCTTAGCTTAACTCAACTCAACTCATTTTCAGCCCTAGTTTCAATTCGGCTAAAATCACACAAAACTGGTTTCGTAGAAATGGCATTTGAAACTTGATCTATTAAATGCAACTAACAAAATTTTCCTAATCAATGAAGCATCTATACATTGAATTGTAGTATTATACATTTTTTTATGTGGACTTTGCCAATAATATACAAAATAGGAAACAAAGAACACATAGTAGGTCAAATCTTGAAGTTTCAAAAATGGAACTACAATTCAACTAATCAAGTCCACCGTTGCATAAGCTCCATCCACTGAAATCAACGCAATAGAATGACAATGGTTAGATGAAGAAAAAGTGTACACATTAATAATTTACATAACCAACTCACTTTGTTGACCAGAATAATATCTGTAATAATTTTTTTTTCACTTGATTTTTGTTTCTTCCCTAGGGAAAGTATGTAGTGTCATTACCTGTTTAAGTAGATTTGCAAGAGTCCTTGGTCGTGCTTCAATGTTCCTTAGAATGATGTAGTAGGGAAAAGGAAAGGAATCTATATACTTAGAAAATTTCATATTTCCACCCTTAAAAGATGCTTCTTGCAATCCAAAAAGTTATGATAAAAGAGGAGTTGCATATACTCATAAAAATCACTTGAGCACACTGAATAATACCATGAGATCCATAATTGACTCTTGAGAATTATCCAGAAGCAAGAAAGAAACCATTCGAGTTCACCTTGCTTGTCCATGTTATCTTCCTGGAGATCACCAGATACTCTAATTCTTTCTTTCCAGTACTCAAGTGCATCATCTATACTTGAGAATTTGGCACATGATTTCTGGTTGCTTACTCACTTGGTGTGCATCATGTCTTGCTAGAAAAGCAACATATAAGGCCAAAATAGTGTTAAAGTGCTTGCATATTGATTGACATTACTTGTAATTCCTTATAAACTATTGTTTGTTAATTGCTTGTGTTTGTTGATTCTGTTACTTACCATGTCACTTTTTTTACACCATTTTTTAACTCTTGGTTAACGAGGTATAAATTTATGGTTAGTGATGTATATTAGATGGTTAACGGCTTAACCATTGACCATGAATCTGCCCATTAACCAACATATACATATTATTAACCACAAATTTCTACCTCGTTAACTAAGAGCAAAAAATACTATAAAATAATAGTGACATTTTGTCCTTTTTTCTAATCTAAGCCTTAACACTTCCACTCCTTTTTCTTTACTATAAGTCTAACTCATACATAATATTAAAGAACATGCCTTATAGTTACTTTGAAAATTATGTTGATCATTGATATCTAAAATGCTTTCCATCATTTTGCAAGTGCTATTGTTTCATTTATAAATTGTGTTGCCTAAGCCAAAAATTGGAGCATGGCACCATCAAGAAAGAAGCAGATGTCAAAAAGTTCAAACAAGAAAAATGTATAGAACATATTAACTGCTTATACTATTCGCATGATTGCTGTTTGTAATACCCTCCATAAGACATCACATTTTTGACTAAAAACTTAAAACCTGAAAATCATTTCATAAAAGCTTTGAGTTCTAAAAAATAGATTTTAAAATTTCTTTTCACGGAAACATAAACTTACCAAAAATATAAGTAATACAGAAAAATAGACTGAACTGATTAACACACATATTACTTATATCACATAATATTCAATAACATTTTAAAACATAAAATTTATAAACTCAAGAAAATAGTAGCAAGCCCAATGATGGGTCGTACTTAATAGCACGGTAATATCACTAATGAGAAAACTCAACATACTTGTTCCGTTTCTCCACCAAACTGCATATTGTTGAAACTTGGAAGATCACTCCTCGACGCTATCATTGACCTCAGAATATTGCCTCCAATTAGTCTAATAAACTCGTTTCTCCTACTATATGAATCAATACAAACACAACAAAGCAATACAGCAAAGAGGTGAGATCCCCTTTCACCAATACCAGTACGGCAGCAAAGAATGATACGAATGACAAAGTCATTCCATACACACAGATATCACAAATATAATCATGTTATCAATTTACAAATAATTCTAATAAACATATATTGTAATAAAATGAACAGCAATAATATTACTATAACAAATATAACAATTGATACAATAAACTATATAGTCACATCATGCATAATAACTCACATCGACACATCATACATAATATCTCAACATTGAATATAAATAACCACATTAAGATGCAGACCACATATGCAAATATACACAGACTCATTCCTACTCCATGGGCCTAAAACACAGACATCAGAGAGAATGACCCGTAAAGATCTATCAGTACCTCAGGCTGCCCAACCAAACTATTCCACTGTCTAACATCGTGTCTATAGCCCACAGTCCAACATCGTGTAGTAGTACACAGTCCAACGTCATGCACTACAGGCATTGTATTAAATAGTCTTTACAAGATCTTTATTAAGTATAGTGCGTGTCGAGATCACTAGTGTGTTGCCAGTTACCACGGCCTAGAGGAGCGACCAACTATCCACATGTGGAATACTCCGCACACTAATGCCTCCAAGTCCACTCGATAAACCACACTACGCTTATCACACCGACAACACGGTGTAATTCATCTCGTCAATCAATCGCCAATATCAACCAAATTAACACGACTCTTAATGCATGAATAAGAACCATAATTACAGAATTACCCTTAGTCTCAAAATGTCACCATATTTACAAAAACACCCTCAATCTCAATATTCTCAAATATAGTACGTCTCTACTTGACAGTACCATATTTCAACATGTCAGGGTCTACCACTTTGGCCTGACAGCAAAACTCACTATTCCAATTAATCGTGTAGAAATTTTATCGTGTTTTCACAATCGCGTCACTTTTACAAACGTTTTTAAATCGCGTAAATATTTTCTATGTTTTTAAAATAGCATAGTATTTTTAAATCATTTTCTCAATCGCGTAAAATTTTTAAATCGTTTTTTTAACCGTAAGGCTAAAAAAAATCATTATTTTAAATAAGTGTAAGCTATTTCTAATATTTTTAAACTACGTAGAATATTTTCTTTACGTTCAAATTTTATATTGAAATTTTTTCCATTATTAGTCCATTTTTAATTAATTTTGGTGACATTTTATCTAGAAAATTCATTAAGTGATATGTTCTACGTTTCCATCAAAAATTTACTTTTCTTAATCATAACTAATAATTACATCTCGAAACTTGCTAATGCGTTTCAAAACTCAATGAGTGAACTATACGTTAGTACTTTTCAAGTATTTACATCATTACTTAAATTCATTAATTTAACTCCAAAATTAAATTATTTTCCATTGTTTATCCAAAAATCCATTTAATTAAGTTCTCGTTAAATTAATTTCATAAGTCCACACTTTTAAAATAATTTTGGATTAAAAAACATCATAAGTAGGCATGTTGGCCCAAAATCATTCTATGCTTTATAATTCATCCCTAATTATTTCCATGCATTTAATCTCTTGTAAAACTCTTAATCTAATTTATTTTTATTAGATCATCTAGTCCATAGTTAGAAAATAATTTTGGACCAAAGATATATGGCATGTTGGCCGAAATTCTACATGTCCTTATAATTTATCTTCAAATTATTTTTCATCCTCTAAATCATTGAAAAACCTATTAATCCAATTAAATCAATTAAGTCATTCTTTTAGAAAATAGTTGAGAACATTTTGGTCCTCTTTAGTGATGATGGAGCCGTAAGCTCCCTTGTGTTCTTTGGAACACTCATGCAATCCTTTAACATTTTATTCATATTCTACCATAATAATCATGCATCTATGAATACATACTATATATTAAAGCAATCATAAACATATACCAAAAATATTAAAGCTATAGACATGCTTGCACACATAATCAAACACAATTAGGAAAGATAATAAACAACCAAGTGAGTGAATCCTTATGGATTTTTCACCACAAACACATCTATTCCTCATCACTAACACATGGTTGATGAGGGTAATCTCCCTCTTACCTCTTGAAGAAACCTCCAAAGCTCCTTGTATGTCCCCTTGTTGTCTCCTTCAAGAAGAACTTCAACCACCAAGTGCTTCTTGAAAAAAATCAAAGAAAACATGAAATATTAATATCTAAGGCTTAAATAAGAAAAACCATGGATCAAAATATGGTTTAGAACTTTGAATCTATGATTAGAAGAGGATATCAAGAATTTCACCCTTTATCCTTCAAACTTAGATCTTAGAAAAAGTGCTTGAAGATGGATGATTTGGAAGATGGTCTCAACATGAAAGTTCCTTAGAATTGTATGAAGATTCAAGATCTAAGGATGTTTAGAATTATTGAAGCTTGGAAGGTGATTTTGTGGTGGTTGGTTGTGAGCTTTGTGAGAGAGAAATGTAAGAGCTTTTGTGTTCTTTACTTGATAGGAAGATGAAGATGAATGAATCTTGAGAAATTCCTAACATGAAAGTGTCTTGGATTAATGAGAGGATTCAAGAAATTATATTAGTAGGAATTATTGAAGTTTGGAGAGTGGTTCTTGAGTGCTTGGCCGAATCTATGGAGGGAGAGAAAGTGAGAGAGTTTTGTGTATATCTTTTGGCTTCTTAGGTGGAGATGACTAAAAGATGAACAAGTGTAGAAACTTGGCCTCCACGAGTGTTTGGCCATGGAACACAAGGAGAGAAAATGGGTGAGAGCTTCTTGCCAAAGTTGAAAATGAACCAAAGCCCTCCTATTTATAGACTTCATGAAAAAGATGAAGGCTAAAGATATTTTTTGGTATACTGTAAGCAATGAACAATAATTACTCCTTATAAAGTCAATGTCTATTGTCCAATGGATAATAAAATATACCTAGATTTTTCTCTTGTTCTAGCTGGGTAGCAACTATTGTTGATTGTTTTTCTACTGATTGCCCTTGATGAGTTACAAAGCGAGTCATCAAAGAGAAGTTTCTAGAACATGTGACTCACTACGATGAGTCAGCATGATGAGTCAGTGTAGATATTTCTAGAACAGGTGAGTCAGCATGGCGAGTCACTAGCTAAGTCACCAGCTGAGTCAGCATAGAACCTTCTGGAACGTGTGACTCATTGCGGTGAGTCATAGGGTGAGTCAGTGTTTCTACAACCTTCTAGAATGTGGCGAGTCATCACTTCTACAATGTGGCAAGTCACTGCTTCTAGAAGCTTCCCAAATATGCTGAGTCACAGGTGCTGAGGTGTCATGCCACGTGTCAAGCTTCTATTGGTCCTTCGCGATGAGTCACAGCCACCAACTTTGATCGGCTCCTTATTGGTCCACGTGTAAAGCACTTGATGACTAGGCGCGTGACGAGGCATCTTCTAGAGTCTTCTAGAACAAGCTAGAACATGTGAGTCACTAGGCTAGTCACCTAGGTGAGTCACCAAACGATGAGTTATCGTCTAGAACATTCTAGAGTGGGTGACTAGACTTGCGTCTAAAATCATCCACTAGATATTTGTTCAAGAAAGATATCATCCAATGGCAAATAAATCATACTCCGATTTTATTTGTCAGATAAAATCGTAGAAAAATAAAACTTCAAAAACTGTTTTCGGTTTCGGGTTTAGTAAGATCCCCCGGCTCCGAGTCAACAGTACAAAAATTTCTGGCCAATAAAATTTTTTATTTTTCCAGGCCCGCCCCGGGCCCGCACACAGCCCAAAATATCTGAAATATATTAAATATTCAAAATATACTAAAATATCAAAAATATAATATAATATTCAAAATATCTCAAATATATATTAAAATATTCAAAATATCTCAAAATATCTAAAATATAATAAAATATTCAAAATATCTCGAAATATCTAAAATATATTAAAATATTTAAAATATCTTAAATATCACAAAAATTCACAAAAATTATAATAATTGTTAAACTCATGAAAATCAAATCAGATTAGTAAAAATAATTAAGGATTGAGAGAAAGAAATAAAATACAAAGGCTTATATACACAACCCAAAAATAATATTAAAATAACCAAAAACTTAAAAACTCTCAAAAATTCTTAAAAATCACAGAAATCATAAAATTCATAGAAGTAGAGTCAGATTACTCAAAATAATTCAGAATCGACCAAAACAAATAAAATTCGAATTCTCGGGGTGTTACACTGTTTATTTATTAAATACATGAATTTTATTGTTACACTTTTCAGTTACGTTTAAGGCATGGATGCGTACCCAATTTGTTGGTTGAAGTTAACAATAATTTGTCTGCTGCGCAAAGAACCCAAATTGAGGCCACCCCATTCAAGTCGCTTGTAAATATTCCTGACAATTTGCAAATCTCTAGCATATTGTTGTGGGAATTAGCTTCTAGATGGGAAGAACAAAGTAGGGGGTTTAGAGTTAGAAGTCGTGTGGTCGGTTATACTCTCGTCGATGTATGTTTTGTGCTTGGACTGTGCATAGGAGGTGAACGTGTGCAAGCTGGCGATGGAGGGGAATGTCAAACCCTGTCTTTGTTTGGAAGGGAAGCTATAACCATTGATAGAATTGTCCAACTGCTTCATGTGTATCGAGCTGACCATGAGGTTGATGATTTTGGTAGACTGTACATACTCCTTGCATTTGGCGTGTTCTTTTTTCCTAGAATAGGGAGATTTATGTACGGTGGTATGATTAGAATGTTAGATGACCTAGATTCTCATGGTAATTACTATTGGGGTTTAGCAGTATATAATTTCTTGTTAATAGTTTAAGCGAAGATGCCTCTGTAGTGAAAAGGGGTGAGAATTCCAGCCAAAGACATATAACAGGATGTATAACTATCTTGCATGTATGTATTTATAATATTTGTAATATTGTAGTAATTTTTTCCCATGCATGAATTTTAGAGGCATCTAACTATGTTAACCTTCCTAGTAAAAATAAGTACTTAAATCTGACTTATGCTTAATGTAGATTTGGGCTTTGGACCACTTGTCGATATAGCAAATAGACAGTAACCCCCGAAGGTTTCCTTTTCCACAATTTTTGAATTGGCAAAATGTGGGGAGTAGCAAGGATAAGATTAATCGTGCATTTTGACACAATTTGGTAAGCATGTGTGAATTAATTTTCCCCTCACATGTTTGCCAACAAACAAACTTTTATATGCTAGTATTCCATCAACATTTGATATTTGTGCATCTGGCATGCTTTGCGCATTAGTAGATAATTGAAGATGTGGTTGCAAAAAATGAAGAGATTCGATTTGACATACTCAGAGAAGCATTAAACGAGGCACAATGCCAGTTTGAGCATGAGCGACCAAGGACTTTTGATATGGAGGACATTGCTAGTGAACATCGCCAGTTGGTGGCAGAGAATAGGCAGTTTGAGGAGATGATTTCCTTTCTCAAGCAAGAATTAAGTATGTTGAAACAAATAGTACTTTAGCATCCAGCGGTGGCGCCTTCTACTTCAGTTGTTGCCACCCATCCCCCTGAAAACATACATCCACAAAGTGATGCATTTATGATGTCTTTCCATGGTGATGGTGAAGGGTATGAAGACGGTTCTCAGCAAAGGCCTGGTCGTGCATCACCCTTGACAGTGGGAAGCCCATTGCTTCCCAGTCATACTACTGCTCAAAATGATGGTGAGAGATGTTTGATTAACGTTAGAAGTGCGTGTTTACTATGTTAATTTTTTTCCCTTGTTTGAATTTTCATAAGCCTTTTATAGTAACCTTGATTTGAGATTACAAAGCACTTAATCTATACAAATTTTATGATGACACTACTTTTCTTATATATACTATTGTGACTGCAAGCTCTAAAATTACATTGGAGAAGAACGTCTAAAAAAATGAATTTTTATTGCATGAAAGATTTAAAAAAATTAAATAGCTATTTATTATATGGTGGAATAAGGAAGTAAGTAATTTTAGATTTTATAAATAGAATAATGGTAAATTTTAGAATGGTACATGTACCATATTTATGTTTTGTAAGAATTTTCAAAAATTGACATTCCTTTTCAGGTGAATCATTGGTAAGTCTTCCTCGAGACAACAATATTCCTGCTTGTGGAGAGCTTACATCAGCCACACTTGATGGAAGAGAGGAAGTGGACACTGATCATTATGTAGGTAATTCTGTTAATTTTTTTCGCTAGTCAATTGCCTTCTATGTACATAATTGTTTAACATCTAACATGAGGTTAGTTGTTACATATATGGAAATAATCTCCAAGCTGAACCTGATGTTGAGGCTGCTACCACTGATAAGCCACTATCGAACATTGTCATGCGAAATAAACTCCAACTGAGGAAGCGTGTGGAAAGTGTGTCCACCTAAACTCCACATGTATATCAGCTAAGGAAGAGGAAGAAGACACAAATGTAATGGGTTCACTGATGGTTAATAGATATTAGGATATGAACTTTCCTTTTTTTTTGAAAATATTAACATCTAACATGTTGTGCAGTAGTGTGCACTAGGTGGTCTTTTTTGGGGGGGGGGTTTGCATAAGTATTTAAGGCTATACATGGTATCAAGGATGTAGATGTGGTTTTGTTGATAAGTTATCTACTATAAAAAAAAGTGACTTCGTTCGTAACACAACAATATCTTGTGTGTCATTGAGGATATTTGTAAGCACCTCACAAAATTATGTGATCTCTGGTTGTTTTATGTTTTTGTTTCTAGTTTTTGGTTTTTTAGTGCTTATGGCTTGAATTCTATTCCCTTTAGGACATGAGACACTGCTCTTTTTTTGAACTCTTCAATACTTACTAATGTGATTATAGGCTGATCCTTTTTATTAGTGTCTAGAATGTTTGAGCATTTTGGGTAGAGATGGCTCGCTTGAGGAGTTTCAAAGTTTTGATGCTTCTCTAATTGGTACTTTGAACTTGACAATCTTGAATATAGTTTTTTTTTAAAAAAGAAATTCAGGAGTCATGACGAGCGCCGAACTCAGTCAAAATTATAATCGAAGTTATTATCTAAACTTGTAGTATAGTGAACAACACCGGATCGTCTCCTCAAGGATCGTAAATGCAATTTAATCAAATCAAGTGAAAGTTAGCAAAAAGGGGGGTTTGACAGTTTAAGATCGCACTTAACAAAATTAAAGGAAGAAATAACAATTAAAGAGCAGTCAATTTAGAAACCTATCCAAGATTGGGTGGATCCAATCATAGACCCTTCATAGAACACTTGAAGCGCAATTGAATTGTTAATTTGGATCTAACCGAGATCTCTGCATCAAATCTAGAATTCATACTAGACGATCGTCTAGAATTCAATTAACAAGTGATAAACACAAATCCGCAATCGCACCATTCATTCATGAAGATCTATGTTAATTTCAAGTACCGAATTCAATTAACTTAGGCACAAATCGAGAACCTAACCTTTTCAATTCGTGATTAATTTAGATCAATCAGTTCTAAGTTTCATCACAAATCTCAATCTTCATTTATGTGATTAGTTTAGATCAATCAAAGTTTCATCACAAATCTCAATCTTAAACTAAGATCAATCGATCAACATAAATAGAATCACCATTCATGCATTCAAGATCAAGAAGAAGAAAAAAAGAAGAAGAAAGGAGGAATTCAATTACAAATCAAATACAATATATAACCAAGGTCTCAAGAATCCAAACCACAATCTCTTCAAGAGTTCTAAATTGACCGAAAGTAGCTTAGCCCTCCATTACCATGAAGGGGAGCATCAAAATATACAAAACTATGAGAAATTATGAAGAAGCAAGAAGAAACTTAGAGAGAAATGAAGGAGAATACATCTTGTTCATGATAAATGGTGCCTTTTATAGAAGTTTAAGGTAACAAAATGACAAAGGGAAGTGGGTGGATGAGTGGATGAGTGAGTGGAGTGTTTGAGTGGATGGATTAGTGGGTTGGTTTAGTGGATTGGTTTAGTGGATGAGTGAGTGGAATGTTGATGGTTGAATTAGTGAAAAATGCCAAAGGACTTTTGGTGAGTGGGAAATTATGGACATGAATGGGTGAGTGGATGGATTAGTGGATGAGTGGGTGGAGTGGTTAAGTGGTTGGATTAGTGTATGAGTGGATGAATGGGTGAGTTAGTGGATGAGTGGATGAGTGGATTAGTGGATGGATGAGTGGGTGATTGAGGACGAAAATTTCGTGTCTGACTTGGAAGCCAAAAACGACCCACTATACTTCAGATCTATGAAAAGTGTTCTTCATGAAAGTTGTAGATCCTTGTCTTGGCTATAAAATGGATAGCTGGTTCGTCCAATTTGGCTTCCTTAAGCCCAAGATATGTCCCAAATACCGTAGGTTGCTCAAACCCAACTTCAGCACCTCTGTTCCGACTTGCAAGCTCAAAATGACCTACTAGACTTATTTTTCTCAAAATGTGTCTTCATGAAAGTTGTTTATTTGGATCTTGACTATCCACTGTCCAAATTTCAGCCCATCTCCATTATTACATCTTGAGATATGATTTTATGAGTGCACACTATTCGGATTCTACTGACAGAACCCGTATTCTGACTTCCATGTAAACTTAGGTCCCTTAGACATCTGAATCGGACTTTGAGCTCTTCATCAAAGTTGTATAGCTTCCTCTTAGCTTTCCTACAAGATAAAATTCATGTTCATCAGATATTAGGAACTCAAGTTATGGCCAAAATACAGAAATAGTGTCAAATCTCAATAATGCTGAAAATATTCAATTAGGACCAATTTGAGCTCAAACTCACAAAATCATACCAAACTCAATCAATTAAGAATATGGAGAGTGTAAATGACTAAACATAAGGGTTTCTTAATGAATAAAATATGTGATTATCAAGTCACCTTTAGTAACCACTTATTTGTGCATCGTTAACCAGTACTCTTGCCTTTACTATCTTGTTTTATGGTGAACAAGCTTTTTTTTTTTTTCTGTATACTTATTTTTCCTTTTCACTAAATTAAATTGAAGAATATATGGTAGTGGTTGAATGTTATTATCGAAATTGAAAGTTAGATTCCCAATAAATAGAGAGAAATAATACATAAATAAATAAACCTTTTAATTTAGATGATACAATCTCGTTTAGATAAAGAGTGACAATGAAAATTGTACAAGTTATGTATAAAGCATGATTATATCTTGTGATATATATTATGTGAATGTATTTATTTGGTTATTTTTGTTTATTTGGTTATGTCATTTTGATTTTTAAATGAATATTACCCATTTCTCAATTAGTTTAAGGCCTATTACATACACCATCCATACCGAACACAAGTATATATGGTTAATGAAGAACAAAAAAATGGTTAATGACATATATAAGTTAGTTAATGGGGTAAGGCTGAAAGGGTTGCATATTTGTATATATCCATTAACCAACCTATATACATCATTAACCACTTTTTTGTTCTTCATTAACTAATATAAAAATTATTGTATAAATTCATGGTTAATGAAGTATATAAACTGGTTAATGGGTATGTACAAATGCAATCCTTCTAGCCATATCCCATTAACTAACTTGTACACGTAATTAACCACTTTTTTTTCTTCGTTAACCAACTTTATACATACCCATTAACAAATTTCTATACCCATTAACTGGTTTTTTTTTCTCACTTTTTTGTTCTTCATTAAGTAGTATAAAAACTAGTGTAGAAAAAAAGTTGGCTAATGAAGTACAAATTCATGGTTAATGAGGTATATAAGTTGGTTAATGGGTATGTAAAAAGTTGGTTAAGGAAGAACAAATTCGTGGTTAATGACGTATATAAGTTGGTTAATGGGTATGTACAAATAATATGCAACCCTTCCAGCCTTACCCTGTTAACCAACTTATATACTTTATTAACCACGTTTATGTTCTTCGTTAACCAGTGTAAAAACTAGTGTACAAAAAAAGTTGGTTAATAAAGTATAAAGTCGTGGTTAATGACGTACAAAAGTTAGTTAATATGTATGTACAAATAATATACAACCCTTCCAGCCTTACCTCGTTAACTAACTTATATACGTCATTAACCAATTTTTTGTTCTTCGTTAACTAGTATAAAAATTGGTGTACAAAAAAAGTTAGTTAATGAAGTACAAATTCATGGTTAATGACGTATATAAGTTGGTTAATGGGTATGTACAAATAATATGCAACCCTTCCAGCCTTACCCCGTTAACCAACTTATATATGTCATTAACCACTTTTTTGTTCTTCGTTAACCAATATAAAAACTGGTGTAGAAAAAGGTGAAATGATTATTTTCCTTTGAAAACATCAAAAACTGATTTTGCCTTCAAAACTGATTTAGCATAGACAATCCCGTTTTTCTCATTTTTTTTCTACACTAGTTTTTATACTGGTTAATGAAGAACCAAAAAGTGGTTAATGACGTATATAAGATAATTAATGGATATGTATAAATAATATGCAACCCTTCTAGTCTTACCCCATTAACAAATAAGTGGGTTAGTTGAGTTGACATGTTTAAAGTAAAGTTAGAGACATATATTATATATTCGTTTAAAAATCAAAATGGCATAACCAAACAAACAAAAATAACTAAACAAATACATTCACATAACATGTACCATAAGATATAATTGTGCTTTATACATAACTTGTACAATTTTCATTGCCACCCTTATAAACCCTATACCAAAAAAATAATTCTACCTACCCATGTATATAACCTTATATAATTATGTAAACAATATAAGTACTATGTCATTCACTAAACTACACAAACAACCTATTCCAAAAAAAAAAACCTAGGTAGGTTGCTTTAGGTACAACAAAATAAATGTTTCAAATAATAAATAGCTCTAACATATTGCTATGTCATCATAGTTGACACTTTGCCACCACCACGTTTGTCAGCAGAAGTTGCCAAAAAATACTGATTTGTGCTAGCATTAATCTTTGAACCAATTATAGTAAATCAACAGTTGCCCGATCAACCAACAACACCAAAGCTAATTGCCTTAGTCATTAAAACTAAACATTAACCCTAATAAAAAACTGTTAAAATTATAATTAATCAAAAGAGTTAAGTACAATGTTAGTGTCCCTCGGCTCGTGTATCTTCAAATTGCCTAGAATTACTACTTATGGAAAAATTCATGTATGGAATCACTACTAGCATCTTGAAAAAAACATTTAAATAAGTCAACTACAATCACTAATGTGACCTTAATTAGCATATGTTTGACATGCCTTTAGCCTACTAGTTACATCATGTTGAAAATCTTCAAGTAATGATAGAAAACTTGGTGTTGGACTTTCTGCTAGCTGCGAAGTCCAACAACTATCTTTATAAACAACAACATTTGTATTGAGGTCAAAGCTATTGACTATAAGGGAAGAATATGACCAAAGTTAAATTATAAATTCTTATAATACTTTACACATAAGAATGACTCCAACAATACTACTCCGAAACATAACAATCACTTTAACATTAGTTACAAATTTAATTTAATTTCTACGTATACACACACCATGCAACAATCATCATCTCGTTCTCCACGAGTCATAATTTTCATAGATGAGCATACATATAACTTGTTTCCATTGATCTGACTCATGCTTCCCTCAATGCACTCCTACATAAACTAACAAAAATAAGTTAAAAACACATTTCATAATCTATGCACTCTTTCCAAAAGAAGTAGCAGTACACAGTTGTTCCATGCATAAAGAAAAGATATCCAAGTGCATGTATATCAATTGTGAACATGTGTGAATTTTGATTAGTTGTCTTTCTCTTTTTCCTCACAATTTGGTCAATTTTTGATACTTTTCTATTTGATCGAGGACGACCTTTACATGATACACATAATGGACTATGAATCTCACTCAATGACTCCTTGGTTTGACTGTTTCCAGTGGAAATCACATTGCCCATTTTGTCTTGACCTTTATGATATGTGACATTATTGTGGTTTGATGTAGCAATAGACTGCACCTTGCCTTTACATGCACGCAATGTATGGAGAAAAAAATCACTAGCATCCTCACACACTGCAGAAACTTCGGCAACCTAGTAAAGCTCTTTCAATAAATTATCAAACCTTTGCATTTGAGGGTACAACTGTTTCACATCATAGCTGCTTTTAATGTATGCATGTTTCCTTCTTATATTTTTGCTCTATCTTGGCAAAATATACTTCGAAGGCATTTCCTTCACCCTTTCTTGCGCAAGAACAGCAAGGGAATGTCTACACACAATAGCTTTAAACTCAAACAACAAGCATTTGCATCTGACATCATGATTGTCACAATTAAATACCACCTGAAGTGTTCTTTCCTTCAGACTTCTAACTACTAACATCTCCTCTAACACATCATAAGTACAAATTCCATCATCGACACACTTGATACAAATATGACAATTCATTTTAGCCCTAAATTCAAATTGAACCTCGTTAAACTTCACATAGGTGTACTTACATTGGAATTGTCTCTCAATCGTAGAGTTCAACCCGCAAACAATAATGTTATTAAATGATCGACAATTTGCCTCATATTCCTTTTCTGCCTTTTCATGGAGAGCATTATCATACGACCTTACAAATTGTTGTAGAGTTGTTGTTGAGTTTATATATCCATCAAAAAAAGCGTTAATGCTCTCGCTTCTCTGAGTCGTTGACATTCCAGCCCAAAAATCTTTCTTCAAAAAGATTAGGACCCATTTATACCGCTCATTATACAACACACTCAACCATTCATTATCTTGTAGGCCAAATTGTTGGACAAATGTATCCCACTGGCCTTTAAATTCAGACTTTGTCAAGGAATCATAAACTGCATTTTTCATTGCATCCTTGATATTGTTATATTCACCATAACCTTTCAACTTTTTCTGGGATTTTTTCATGATATGCCATAAGCACCATTGATGGAGAGTAGTATGAAACATTATTTAGATTGCATTTTTCATAGCCTTGCTTTGATCAGTGATAATACAGTTTAGAGCCTTTCTTGACATACAATTAAGCCAAGATTCGAAGAGCAACACAAATGAATCAATGTCTTCGCTAGATAGCAGACCACATCCTAGCAACATTGATTGCCCATAATGATTGACACCAACAAATGGAGCAAATGGCATGTCATACCTATTTGTCAAATGGCTTGTGTTAAACGTCACAATATCTCCAAATGATTCGTATGCAGCTCTACTTGTTGCATCAGTCCAAAATATGTTTCTCATAAGAAAGTCATCATCCAAATCGATAGAATAGAATAAATTATTATTTTGTTGTTGCATCTATGAAAAATAACTCCTTAGAGCCTTACTATCACCTTCCTTCCCAATTGCATGTCTTTCCCTCCCAACATAGTTTCTCATGTCTCATTCAACAAATGGTAAATTATCATACCCTCCTACATCATGAACAAGAGAACAGAAGGTCTTGTTCAGCCTCATGCCTACTTCATTGTTGATCTACATTCTTCTCTTGATGTGCATGCTGATATTTCTGTTTCTGTGGAACATCTTTGCCTTCGCAGGGCTAAGATCATGAGAGTGGTCAACTACAGCTTTCTTTATGTACCAAAGTCCATTTTTTTCCAAAGAAACTATTATCTTCGCTTGACAGTTGTTCTTGATTATTGGATGTGTCTTCAAATAATTTGGTCCTGTTGACACACAATTCCCTACTTGTGAACATGCTAGAATGAAGTATTTTTAACTCTCTATTTTGTCCTTTTCTTGAATTTCTAATGATGAAATCAAATCCCTTTGCATTAGCATACTGCCGATAAAATGACTTAATGGCAGCCACTAAAGGAAATATAATGCCTGTTGCAGGCTCACAAAGTTCAGATTGCTCATTCAAGCTGTCACTCATAATTAACTTAACTTCATTTGCTTCTTCAGTGGTTTCAGCACCGCCAATAACATCATCTAACACCCACCATCATTGACAATATTTTCATTCTCCATGGAAGCAACTATGTCCAATTCTACTAACCTATATATGCAAAACTCATGTTACCATCCAAAAATTTAGCAAGTGGAAAATATTTTAGATATCAATGGTTAACAGAATTTCCAGAGTGACTGTAAGGCATGTTCTTTCATATTATGTGATAGCAATATATTTTATTCATTTTATAATCCTCTCATTGGGCTTCTTAAGGTTCAATTAGGCTTAATTAAGTTGGTTTTGTCATATTTTATGATATTGAGTGTAATTGGATCACTGAAGGAATTATTGCTCGAATTGGCCTTAATTTATCTATTTGGCAGTGTTCAATAATCTAGTTATAATTTGAGTTGCAAATATCTGGTTGATGTGATTCTAGTCTTGTAGGAAAGCGAAGACAATTCTCTACAACTTTCATGAAGACCTCAAGAGCTAAATCACACGTTTGGATAATTTAAATTGGAGTTGAAGCAAGATCCAGAGTGCTGATCCTGATAGCTTGACCTCTGCGCACACATCAGCCCATATCTTGAGCTATAGGAGTAATATTGGGCTGAAACTAGTGGCATTGGAAAGTTAAAACCCAAATCTACAACTTGCATGAAGAACACAAGAGCTAATTCGAATGACTTGGAAGTTAGATTGAGCTTGGAAGTCAGAACAGTTGTAGCTGGGCCTGAGTAGTGTGCACTCATCAGCCCATATCTTGAGCTGTAGGGGCAATATTGGGCTGAAACAGCAGGAAAGCTAAGACAAAAGCTTACAACTTTCATGGAGATCACTTTTCTAAATTTTGACGGCAACTATGAGTTCAGTACTGAATCATTTGGGAGACAAGCATCTCAATAATTTTTCACTCATTCACAATTATCAAACAACTCCCTTGGCCTTTTTCACTCATTATCAAACCACTCCATTGTCATTTTGTACTCCTCAAGCTCTATACAAAGGAGCATTAGCTGCTCATTGTAGGCATCTTGGCTTAGAGATTAAGATAATGCTATTGTGTTATTTGTTGTAGTTTTCTTTTATTCTAAATAGAAGTTATGTTCATCTTTTTCTTCTTTTCTCTTTCTTTCTTCTTGTTCATGAGTAACTAATTTTTATTTTGCTTGGGTGAAAGGGTGAAACTTTTAGTAAGAAATTAAGGTTAGATTAATTTCTTTCTTGTGCTTGAATGATGTATCATCAAGTGGTCATTATATGTGTTATATTTTGTTTCCAATCAATTTAGAAACCCTCATTGTAAAGTGGAGATCTTGATTCATTATAGACAAGAGGTTAACACAATGAATGCTTGAACCAATTTACAAGTGTTGGTATTAATAGATAATTAAAGGAACCATAATATAATTACATATATAATCTTAAATGAACTTTGGATGTTGTATTTTCTTATTTGAACCTCCGTTATGTGTGAATTTCAATTGAGTTATAAAAAGAAATAATCTTGTCTTTAATTTATTACCAAGAGTGGATCTGCTAACCCAAGCAAATCCTTTTTCATTTATGAACAATTTTTATCACCTTTATTGTTGTGACAAATCTTTTCGTTACCTCAAAGAATTTTTCTTTATTAATTCCCTGTGAATCGACCTCGGACTCCCGAGAATTTATTACTTGAAATGACCTGCACTTGGGTTTGCATTTTTAAATTCATATCAAGTTTTTGACGTAGTTGTTGGGAACTTGATTTGAAGTTTTATTTTATTGAGGTTCTCTTTCTTTAAGTAAACTTTACCATTTGGTTTCTTATTTCTCTACTCTTTTAATTTTCTAACTTACTGACTTACTAACTTTCTAACTTTCTAACTTTTTGACTTTCTAACTTTCTAACTTACTAACTTATTAACTTTCTAACTTTTTAACTTTTTAATTAATTAACTTACTAATTTACTGACTATGATATTTAAAGGTTGGTTCATATTGCCTACTTGTACATTATTTTTTCTATTTTAAGTCACTTATTTATGATTAATTGGTATCATGATTCAAATTTTGATCGTTTGGTTAAAATTAATCTTAGTACTTTATATATTGATTTGTTTGGATCACAATCACACACAATTGACACAATGACTGAAAATAAAAGTATACATGATGAACATGAAAATCAACCATTACGAACCATGTGTGAATATTTGCACCCACCTCGAAATTCTAATTCATCATGTTTTATCTTTCCACTCAATGCTAAGAATTTCAAATTTAAGCCGGGTATGATTTCGTTACTTCTTAATTTCCATGGTTTAGAATATGAAAGCCCATATTTACATATAAAAGAATTTGAGGAAGTATCTATCATTTTTAATTATCAATATTGTACTGAAGAGATTGTTAAGCTTAAATTATTATTATTTTTTTGAAAGATAAAGTAAAAACTTGGCTTAACGTTTTGAAACCAAGATCAATTGGCAAATGGAAAAAAATGCAAAGTGAGTTCTTAAAGAAATTTTTTTCAACACATAAAACCAATGTTTTGAAAAGATAAATCCAAATTTTTTCCCAAAATTCAAATGAAGCACATTTTTAATGTTGGGAACGTTTTAAAGATCTGTTAAATTCTTGCCCACATCATGGTTTTGAAAAATAGCGTACTATAAGCTTCTTTTATGAAGGGTTAACACTTGAAACTAAACAATTTGTGGAAATAATGTGCAATGGCAAGTTTGTTAATAAAGAACCTAAAGATGCTTTAGGATATTTAGACCATTTGGCTGAGAATTCTCAATCTTGACATGGTACTAATCCTTTTGAAAATTTAATTAGATTTAACCGTGCAAGTAAATGAAAATATTACCTTAGTCAAGACAAAGATCTAAATGCTAGGGCCGCCATTTTGGTTAGAAAGGTTGAAACCATGGAATTAGGGAAAGTGAAAGAAATCAAATCTGTGCAAAATGAAGAAATTTGTGACATTTGTGATGAATTAGGACACTTAATAAATGAATGTCCAAAAAATTCCTGTTTTTAAAGAAGTTGTGCATGAGCAAGTAAATGTAATAAATAATTTTGAAAAACCATTCACTTCTTCTTTTTCAAATTCATACAATCCGAGATGGAGAAATCACCTAAACTTTAGCTGGAGAAATAATAATCAGGTATAATTTATGCAACCAATGCCTCCGCAGGAGCAACAAGACTTTCAAAATTCTCAAGGATATGCATCTTATGTCCCACCATATAGGAAAAACCTTGAAGGAACACTGCATGCATTCATGAAAAAGGAAGAGGTCATTAATAAACAAAACACTCAAGCCATGATTGATATAAAAGATACTTTTGCTAAATTTGCTTTTGCACTCACCATTCATGAGAAAGAAAAATTTTCTTCTCAACCTTAACCGAATTCCAATGGTCAGTACAGTCTAAATGAGAGTAGCTTAGAAAATTAAAAAATAGGTCAAGTCAAGTCAGTGATAACTCTTATTGTAACACCATAATCCTAGATACTATAACATACCTAAATATGTTAAGTAAATCAGATTAAGTATGCCACTTCTAGATTTGAAACGTAAAACTTAAAACATAATCATAATCTGTATAATAAATATAATGCATACATATATATAGAGCCTTGATAAAGTAAAAGAGCAAGACATTTTATGCATCTGACAACTTACTCTTTTCTATAAATCTATTTGATATGTCTGAGATTACAAATTATACAAAGGTTTAATCATAATAATTTAAGTTACAGAACCATCAATATAAATACAAAGTTAAAATACATAATTACATCATCAATCACTAGATTCATAATTAGTTATAACCTTTATAGATGAGTTTTAAAGCATCCAATAACCAGTTATCTAACACCAATAACCAGTTATGTTTGGGTTCCAAAACAGAATAACTGAACGAGCAGTAGTTTAATTCTTTGGCTCTTATGTTTTTTGTTCTTGACTAATTCAAGTCTACTTCCAAGCCAGAAAAATGATCACATATAAGTCAACCTTCAGATTTCCTTCTTAAGTTATACAAGCATGGATTAAAGAAGTTAACAAAACCCATATTCAAAACTCCATACTTATTAAAGGAATCAAAACTCTTAATCTCATATCAATAATATTCATAAAAAAAATTGCTAAAAACCAAATTCAATTTCAGAGGTACAATTTGGCAAAATCATAATTCAACATTAGCACTAAACAAAACATGAACTAGTGGACAAGACACTCAGCCATTCAAGTATTAATAACACATCATATATATAAAAAAAAATCAACAAGCACCACTGAAAATGTAACACCCCAAATTTTCGTATCTCTTAAATAGTAATTTTGACAGTTAACATAATTTTACTGTTTAGTAATTTCTGTGCACTATAAAATTATTTTGTTTATTCCATCAGTGTATTTGATCTTTTTGAGTGATTTACTCTGTGTCAGGAAAATAAAAATTTTCGGGCCGGGAAAAACTTTACGTAATTTAATTTTTACCGTTAGGTAATTATTTTACGTAATCTGATTTGATATTTGTGCGTTTTCTAATATTTATGATTTTTTGTGGATGATTATGAAATTTTTTATTATTTGTGGGCCCAGGGGTGTATGTGGGCCCAGGTGGCCATATGTGGGCCCAGGTGGGTCCCGCAAAGTGAAAATTTTTCTATGCATAGAAAAATTTGTACTGTTTAGATGGAGACAGGGGATCTTACTAAACCTGAATCCGAAAACAGTTTTAGAAAATTTCTTGTACTGTGTTTTGTACTGTATTTATTTATTGGGCGATAAAAATACAGTAAATATATTTTTTTCGTGGGGTTTTAGCAGATAAAAATATAAATTAAATTGCTTAAGTCAACCTTGGTGGTTTGGATATCCACCATTGATTTAATTAATGATGGAGACTTAATCTTGATTTAATCAACGGTGGAGATTTGATCTTAAAAGTGAATAAGATCATTTATAACCATTAGATGGAGATTAAATCAAGGGTAGAAATTTAGTCATATAAAGTGGCTATGACCATTTATAACCATTGGATTTAGAATTAATCAAGGGTGGAGATTTGGTCTTGTAAAGTAACAAGGACCATTTATGACCATTGGATGTAAATTTAATCAATGGTGGAGAATTAGTCTTAAAAAGTAGCAAAGACTAATTATGACCCTTGGATTTAAAGTTTGAAGTAGCAATCTTGACCATTAATTTTTGAAGACACATCCAATGACTAGAATTTCAAGGAGAAAAATCTAATGGCCTAGATTAAGTCTTCTAAATCAAAAGTCTACCTAAATCCTAACCATTGATCTAATCAATGGCTTAAATGGCTTCAAATAATGGTTAGTAAAATTTGTCACATTTTAAAGAAACAAGAGAAGGTGGGGGACGGTTTTGAAGACTACTTGAAGGAGGAGACATTTTTTAGTAGGCTTTTTAGGCCAAAGAAAATGTTTCATGTCATTATTATTAGTCTTAGTCAATGTTTCATCATAATTGATCATTATTGATCAATTAACACTCAAAGAGAATGCATTGGAGGGGGGCTACGGTTTTGAGAGACTTTTGGACATAGGAAAAAGTTTGAAGACCATTATTAGTGGTCTTGGTCATTCTTGGCCATTATTGTTCATTTTCAAGAAGCAAAATTTTCTCTCCTTTCTCTTCTCCTCTAGATTTCGCCAAGCACTCCAAGAACACCCTCCATCACTCAAAAATTTCATCCAACCTAGTTTCTTGAATCCTTACCTTATTTTAAACAACTTTCATGTTGAAGATTTCTTCAAAATCCAACATCTAGTACTTCAAATCCAAGCTTCAAGATTCTACCAAAAATGGTAAATTTCATATTTCTTCTTCTAATCTTCTAGTTTTGATTTTCTAAGCCATGATTGAACCATGGTTTACCTATTTCTACACTTGTTATTGATTTTAACATTTGTTTGTAATTTTTTTAGGAATTTTCCATGGAGATCCACGAAATTGGTGGAAGGAAAACTAAGTGTTTTCACTTCATCCTTTGTCTTAACCAAATCTAAGAAGCTTTTCTCTCACAAAAATAAAAAAAATTCCATCTTTGTTCTTCAAGAGGAATTTCGGCCATAGCACCTAAAACCACTCTCCAATCTCTTTTATTTTCATCCAACCATAGATCTTGAATCTACATGATATTCTAAGCAATTTTCATGTTGGAGATTTTCTCTAAATCATTTATCTTCAACCTTGTTCTTCAAGCTAAAGATTGAAGCTTTAATGAAACCCTTGGTGGTGAAGGACTTAGAAAAAGAAGCAAATCAAGAAGCTTTTGAGGATCTTCAAGAGGTAAGAGGGAGATCCATCTCACCAACCAAGTATGGTGGTGAGAGATGGTCTTATATTTGATGGATGGTGAATCCATGTGAGGATTCTAATCCATGGTCATGTAATAATTTATGTGTGTTTATGAGCTTTGATTTATTTGCCTATGCTTGATATGCTATGCATGATTTTATGACTTTGATGGTATGCTTATTATGCATGATGAGTATATGGCATGTTTATAGTTTTTTATGATGAAATATGTATGTGTATGCCATGATGTATTGATGGAAAAAGAAATCAATTTTTGGCTCCAAAAGCCAAGGAGAGGGCTACGGTTTTCATGCCCAAAATTAGAGATTCGTGTTGAAATTTTTCAAGAACAAGGAAGTTGATTTGTTAAATGAAAATTATGAAGTGGAGAAAAAATGAATTTTCTTGGTTCTAAAGGCTATGGGATTTTCGGTCAAGACACCTCAACATAGGTGTTTATAACCTAAGATTTTCATGAAAGTTTAAAAATTGGATTGATTTGAAGAGTATGAAAAATAAACAAAAGATAGGTTTGTTTTTCAAGAGAACATGAACATAGTTTTTGGAAGGATTTTTATTGATTTATTTTGTGTAAAAAGATCCTAAGTGTTTTTCTAAACATGAGTTTTGAATGAAACGGGCAAACGTTGATTTAAGGATTTGCAAAGAAAATGAAAAAGAATTTGTAAAGAAAGTAAAAATGAATTTGAACAAATGGGTTTGGTTTTATAACCATTGGTATTTCGGTTTGAAAACAAAATTTTAATGGTTTTGTTTGTGTAAAATCATATCAATTTAGAAGGAAAAATATTTGATGGTTTCAATAATCATGTCCACGTTTTAAAAGGTTTGTAATGCCTTGGTTTTATAAAATAAAGTAATTTTCAAAGTAGAAATACAATTTGGTTTAATACAAGGATTTTAGAAAGGGAATCGGAATATTTTATCAATTGAGAAAATTTTGTAAACGAAAAACAAAGAGAGGTTGAAAATACTTTAACTTCAATTTATTTTGAAGAGAATTGATTTTAAAATTGATTTGAGAAAAATGGAGAATATAATGGTGATTTGAGAATTTACTAACGTATAACTTATTTTCAAGTTTTGGAGTTCGTTAGGAAAATTTAAGATTTTGAAACATTGATTTACATCAATGGAAAAGTGATTTTGTGAATTATATTCCGAAAGAATTTCTTGAGTAAAGAATTGTGGAAAAAGATTTTCTTGAGTAAGAAAATATATTAAATGAAGTATAAAGTTATATTATTTTGGGAAAAGTTGAAAAGGAATTTTTAAAGGTTAAGAAATATTTTCTGTAATGAAATTGTAGTGAAAAAATTATTTACGTATCTTAAAAACGTGATTTTTAAGTTACGTGATATGAAAAAATATTTCTATATGATTTTAAATACGTTGAAATATTTATACGAGATTTGAATTATGTTTAAATATTTTACGTAATTTGAACTACTGTTGAAAAATCAATATGTGATTTAAAAGTGATAGAATATTTTTACGTGAATGTGAAAATGACGAAAAATTATTATGCGATTTGGAAAGTGTTTTAAATATTTGAGAATGATGAAAAATGATTTACGCGACTTAAAAGAGTGATTTTTAAGTTACGCGATTTTAAAACAGTGAAAAAATACTATGCGATTTGAGAAACATATATTTTTGCGCGATTGAGAAAAACATTGAAAAATTTGTACATGGTTTAAAAATGCAACATAAGAGTTGCGGTATTTTGAAAAGGTAACAGAAATGTTACGAAGTTTTGTAAACGTAACAATAATGTTACGGTATTGTGAAAATGTAATAAAAACATTTTGGAATTTTAAAAACGAAACAAAAGTGTTACGGTATTTTGTGTAACACCCCTTTGGAGGATGTCACACATAAAAGAAAATAAAAGAAATAGAAATAAAATCTACCCAAGTTGTGAAACATTTGTTAAATATTATTACGGGTTGTAAAATAATTCCTGAAAGACAGAAATATGATATAAAAAGATAGTGCGGAAAATACGAAATAAAAAAAACATCATCACTAATAATATACATATGATTAAGTTATAAGCTGTACAAATAATTTACAACAAAGACTACAAATATTTAAACAAAAACAAGAAAAGAAAGCAATAAAAGAGTTAATATATACAGACATACGTTGACGCGCCCAAAAAAAACATCATGGTTATCTAATCCTCTGATGGATCACTCTCAGCCTGAAAATGATCATCAGGAGACAAATATCTCGGATGTCTCGACACACGGCGATAACGGGATCGCGCAGTCGATACGATGCTTATCTCACTAGGCTCAGGGTTTTCAGCACCCCAGTGACGCCTAATAGATAAGGGTAACTCTAAGTGCAGAAAAAGTGTCATAGTCATAATCGGTTCTCCATCAAACCGTTGACGTAGAATCACGGTCACACGTCCTGCATACGTCACAGAATCACGATCGCCTCGTAAATGCCAAGCCAGAGAACCTCCATGAAATACTAGCTCTACGAATCCCAAAAATCCTGGCGCTGCCATCCCTCACAATCAATCCAGAGGATATGGATGATCGGATGGTTTTTGATCGTAAAACTGGTCGTCCGCTTGCTGATCTTCCTCCTCCTCGGGGTACAAGATCTCAAGGGGCTGATCCTCTTCCTCGAAGTCTTTACCGCGTAAAATAAATAAACAAAAAATACATATAACAAAGAGGTAAGACAACATAAAATCATCACAACATGGCAAATAAGAAGACGACAAACAACATATATACAGTTCATGCAATACAAAATACTATAACAGAAAGAATAACAGATTAGAGTAAGATTTAGATATCATAACAATATATCACATCACGATAAAACCTCACGATAAAATAAGAAAGATAAGAATAAACAGATAAGATATAATAACCAAATATAGTAACAAGTAACCGGATAAAATAAACAAATAAAATACGATAAACCATAAATAGATAAGATGGAAATAAATAGACATAGAGATAAATAAATAATATGACAAAATCTTACTCCATGGAGCTAAAGAAAACACAAGTATCAGAGAGCGGAATGACTCGTAAAATCTATTAGTACCACGGCTGCCCAACCAACTATTGCGCGGTCACACGTTGCGTCTATAGCCCCACGACACAAGAATCCATCATCCAGGCGTGGTGTAGTTCACGGTCTCACGTTGTGGCACTACAGGCAAATGTACTACTAGATTTTACAAATCTCGATTAAATATAGTGCGTGTTGAGTACCATAGTGTGCTATCGGTTTACCACGGCCCAGCGGAGCTACCAACTGTCCACATGTGGGATCCCGTACACTGAAGTCTCCAAGTTCATTAGAACAATGAACCACACTACGTTTATCGCATCGACAACACGATGTGATTCGTCTCATCAACCAATCCACCAAAAACTTGGCACACATAAATAGAAAGCCTGTACGGGTTCACATTTTCCCAACAGCAGATAAACTCTCAAAAGCCTGTACGGGTTCACATTTTCCCGACAGCAGATAAACTCTCAAAAGCCTGTACGGGTTCACATTTTCCCGACAGCAGATAAACTCTCAAAAGCCTGTACGGGTTCACATTTTTCCGACAGCGAAAGATCCTAAAAAATAATCTGTACGGGTTCACATTTTCCCGACAGCATAAAATAAATATAGTAACGGTTAATCGCGTAGAAATTTTATCGCGTTTTCATAATTCCGTCATTTTTACAAACATTTAAAAATCGGGTAAAGATATTTTTCTGTTTTTAAAATCGCGTAGCATTTTTAATACGTTTTCTCAATCGCGTAGGATTTTCAAATCATTTTCTTATTCGAATGCCTTTAAAATTACTTGTTTAAACAAACAAAATAGTACTTAGTACATTTAAACTACGTAGAATAATTTTTCATACCGCATACTTGTCTTTTGAATATTTTTGCTATCTTATTGGTTCATTTTTACTAAAAATTGACAGTATTTTGTTTAAAAATCATAATAATGGTTTACTAAATTTTTCCATAAAATTTCCATTTACCTAATTTTTAACCACATCATTTAATTCTTTTTGAAATCTCTAACATGCTTCAAAACCTAAAGTGAGCTATATGTTAGAAAATTTCTCAACATTACTGTATTTCCTTCCTAATGATAAAATTATGAATTTTAACCCTTTAAACTTACTTCTAATCAACTTGTTTCTTCAAAAATCATTATAGAAAATTTCTTTTTAACTTGTATTGTTTCTTTTTAATTGAAAAAGGTTTAGAATTAAGTTTTAGAAATCATGATTACCTATATTGGCATGTTGGCCAAATTTCATAAAACTTTTGCATTTGATTTCTAAATTGTTTTTCACCTTCCAAATCATATCAAATATATTATATTGTCTAAGTTCACTAAATCATATTAGAAATAATTGATAGGAATCAAATTAATCTTTTAGGCATGTTGGCCCAAAAATACTAAATCTTTACCATTTGATTTCTAAGTTTATTTTCTTTGATCAAATCAATTTGAAACCTTCTTGATTCTCCTAGGTTAATTAAGTTACACTTTAGGAAAAATCAAGAGAACATTTTGGTCCTCCACATTTGTCATTGCCGTGAGCTATTGGATTGTGCTCTTTGGAACACTCATGCAATTTTTGAACATGTTATTCACATCCTATACATTATCATAGAATTCTAACACATGCATTGTATTTTCTAACACATGCAATATATTTTCTAACACCTAAACCTAAATTAAAGCTTATAGACATGCAATCAAAAGCTAATAGACATGCAAAAATTATTACAATCACCAAACAAATAAGCTACTAACAAATACCACATAAACTACTAGCAAACATAAAAATTAACACATACACACCAAACAAAGACAACACCACCGAATCCTTATGGACTCTTCAAACATTACAAATCATTCCATCTTCTTACCTCCACCAAGAGATGATAAGAATTGTCTTCCTCTTACCTTAAATGAAGACAAAAGGTTTGCTTTCACACCTCCTAGTCACGGTTTTCACCTTCAAAAATACCTAGAAATCTCAAACAAAATTTACATGTTACTAACCATGAAAAAGAAGCTAAACCATGGAGAAATCATGGCTTAGAACTTTGAAAAAGAAGAGAGAAAAGAAAAGCATGAAATTTCACCTTCTAGGTAAAATTTTCAAGGTTGGTTTCCAAGCCCTAAATGGAAGATTTTGAAGAAACTCCCAACTAGAAAGGTTCTTAGAATAGTGTTTAGGTTAAGAAAACTTGGTTAGAAAAATTTTTGGATGGTTGGATGGTGTAGTATTGGTCTTGGCCGAATGGTAGGAGAAAAGAACAACAATGGTGGCTAGGGTTTTTGGAAGAGAGAGAAGAGAGAAAAGTGATGAAGATGAAGTGTTATTTTGGCCTTCCTTCTCCTAATGGTCGTAGCCTTCAAGTGGTCAAGGATGTGTATGGATTTGGCTTCATCCAAGCCATTGAATGCATCAAAGGTTAGGATTAAATCTTGCTTAACAAGCTTGATTGCTATTGGTTGGTTCATGATGACTCACATGCTGAGTCACACAGCTCATTTAATTCTCTGCTGAGTCAGCTAGCTGAGTCAGCCTGTTCTGGAAAGTTCTACTGTTAACGGTGATTAATTAAGCTACCGATCTAATCGTTCTGCTAATTGTGGGTCCCGCAAAATATTTCCGGGTCCACTTTGTCACTAAATTATATTGACTAATAAAATAATATTATAATAATATAAAATTATTTTATTTGTGATTAAATCCTAAAAATTAAAAGATTATTTTTAGTCTCATTCGAGAATCGGGTTAAGTAAGATCCCCCAATTCTAAATAATAAAATAAGATTTTCCCGGCCCATAAAATATTATTTTCCTGCCTTATAGAGCAAATCACCCAAAAAGTCCATATAAAATCACAGACAATATTATCGGACATTAAATCAAGAAGAAAACAATTAAAAACAGCAAAAACAGCAAAAACAGCAAAAACAGTACGTTCGGGACATAACGGTCATTTTCTTGTTTTTTCCCACAACGTAGGTAATCGTCCAAAACATTCAAATAATATATCCAGCAATATTATATAGCTGTATATCTTTCAGAAAAATTAAAACATGATTCGAGAAAAATTTTTTATTTTACTGAGTCTCAAGCAAATTACGTAAAACGATCAAATAAAATTTGAGCCGGTATTATCGTAATTGTTTTCATACGAAAATCGAGAAACGATAAAATAGGGACACAACGGTCATTCACACAAAAGCATGAAAAACAAAGAAAACAAGTACATTCGAAATATTTTCTAAAAATTGGGCGTTACAACTCTCCCCAACAAATAAAAATTTCGTCCTCGAAATTCATTGTTCATTCAAACAAATGAGGATACGATCCCTCATTTTATCTTCCACTCCCGGTAGCCTCACCCGTCACATCATTCCATATGACTTTCACTAGCTCGATCATCTTCCTCGAAGTTTGCTTTACCTTTCTGTCCCCGATCCTGACAGGTAAAGTTTCGTAAGTCGATTCTCCTTTAACTGCACGTCATCTGGTTGTATAACATGTGTTGGATCTGGTATATACTTCCGTAACTGAGACACATGAAACACGTCATGCAAATTGGATAGAAAAGGCGGCAAAGCAATCTGATATGCTACAGGACCAATACGTCGGATAATCGATATGGTCCAATGAATTTAGGAGTAAGCTTCTTAGACTTAATCACTCTTCCGACACCAGTCGTAGGAGTAACTCTTAGAAATACATGCTCACCCTCCTTAAATTCAAGAGGTCGTCTTCGTTTGTCCGCGTAACTCTTTTGTCTGCTTTGCGCCGTCCTCATCTTTTCTGTATCATCTTGACCTTATCCGTAGTCTGTTGTACAAGTTCGGTCCAACAGTCATACTCTCCCCATCTTGATACCAAGCATAGCGGCGTTCGACATCGTCTTCCATACAATGCCTCATAAGGTGCCATTCCGATGCTTGCGTGAAAGCTATTGTTGTAGGTGAATTCTATCAAAAATAAAAATTCATCCCAACTTCCTCGTTGTTCCAAAACACAAGCACGCAATAAATCCTCCAAAGACTGTATAGTTCTCTCTCGTCGACCATCTGTACTGCGGATGATATCTTTGAACTCAATCGTAACTTGGTTCCCATAGCTTCTTGCAGACTTCGCCAAAATCTTGACGTAAACCTCGGATCTCTGTCAGAAACTATACATGTAGGCACTCCATGTAATCTGACAATCTCGCTGATGTACAACTGGGTTAATCTTTCCAATGAATATTTAATATTGATTGGTAAGAAATGAGCCGATTTCGTAAGCCTATCGACTATAACCCATATCGAATCATGACCTTTCCTTGTCTTCGGCAAACCAGTAACGAAAACCATAGAAATGTTGTCCCATTTCCATTTTGGAATCGATAATGGTTGCAACATCCCAGCTGGTCTTTGGTGTTCAACTTTCGATTTTTGACAAACTAGGCAAGTTGACACGCATCTAACCACATCACCCTTCATTCCATGCCACCAGAATAACTTCTTCAAGTCTTGGTACATCTTTGTTATGCCTGGATGCATACTTAATAGACTAGTATGGGCATGTTCCACAATATATTGCCTCAGTTCTTGGTCACGAGGAATACAGATTCTACCCCGAAACCTCAAAATTCCATCAGTTCCTTCTTTGAACTTTACTGTCTCGTCTTGCTTCATTTGCTTCCTTATTCCTTGCAAAAATTTATCGGCATTTTGCTTTTCCCTTATGTCTTCCATCAGCTCGCTTGAGATAGTAACCATATTCATACAGATCTTTCCCGGTTTCAACTCAACAAATGACCACTCATCTCTAAATTGTTCAATGAGCTCCTTTTCTTTGATCATCGTGGCACCGATAATTTTTCTACTCAAGGCATCGGCCACGACATTCGCCTTACCGGGGTGGTACAAAAGTTGAAAATCGTAATCGTTCAGAAATTCTAACCATCTTCGCTGCCTCATATTCAGCTCCTTCTGGTCGTACAAGTACTTCAAACTCTTGTGATCACTGAAGATATTGAACGTTGCTCCATAGAGAAAATGTCTCCATATCTTCAAAGCAAAAACCACCGCGGCCAATTCTAAATCATGCGTAGGATAATTCTTCTCATGAACCTTCAATTGTCGAGAAGCATATGCCACCATATTCCGGTCTTGCATCAACACGCATCCTAGTCCTTGATAAGAAGCGTCACAATACACATCGAAAGATTTCTTCGAATCTGGTAGGATCAACACCGGTGCAGTTGTTAACCTCTTTTTCAACTCTTGAAAACTAGCTTCACGTTCTTCTGTCCATTCAAAAGCTTGGCTTTTCCTCGTCAGTTGTGTAAGTGGTCCAGCAATCTTGGAAAAACCTTCGATAAATCTCCGATAATAACCAGCAAGTCCAACAAAACTTCGAACTTCATTCTTGTCTTAGGTCTTTCCCATCGTAAAAAAGCAGTCTCCACTTTCGATGGGTCCACCGCAATACCTTCTTTAGAAATTACGTGACCAAGAAATTGGACTTCTTCCAACCAGAACTCACACTTAGCCAATTTCGCATACAGCTGCTTCTCCCTCAAAATCTGAAGAACAACATTCAGATGTTCAGCATGCTCTTCCTTCGATCGAGAATAGATCAGAATGTCATCGATAAAGACAACGACAAATCTGTCTAGATATGGACGAAATATCCTGTTCATATAATCCATAAATATGGCAGGAGCATTCGTCACCCCGAATGGCATTACCTGATACTCATAATGTCCATAACGAGTTCGAAAAGCAGTCTTCGGCACATCTTCCCCTCTTACACGAATGGGTGATAACCCGATCGCAGATCTATCTTGGAAAATATCACAGCTCCTCTCAATTGATCCATCAAATCGTCGATTCATGGAAGCGGATATTTATTCTTGATAGTCACCTTGTTCAACCTGCCGATAGTCCACACAAAGTCGTGAAGTTCCATCCTTCTTCTTAACCAAAAGCACAGCGCACCCCATGGGGAAACGCTAGGTCGTACAAATTCTTTCTCCAACAGTTCCACCAATTGCTTTTTCAGCTCCCCCAACTCTACGGCGACATACGATACGGTGCAATCGAGATAGGACTGTTCCCCGTGCTAAATCAATTGAGAACTCGATCTCCCGCTCGGGCGGTAAACCGAGTACGTCTTCGGGAAAAACATCCCAGGAAAATCGTTGACAACGGGAATAGTATTCACATCCTTCTCATTCTTAACTTCTAGAGAAGACAATACCGGATATCCTGCGCTCCATCTCTCAACAAAGACTTGACCTTAACGAGGTTAAGAATCCGGACTCTTCTTCCTTAGGAAAAACTATAGTTTTCTTTGCACAATCTATAAGGATATGGTTAGAACATAACCGGTCCATCCCTAAGATTACATCTATCTCAATAAGAGGCAAACAAATCAAATTGACCAAAAACAAACGCCCTTCACAACAATAGGACAATCTAAACAGATCTTAGAAGTAACTACGGGTTTAGCGGTTGGCGTAGATACACTCAACTTAACATTCGAGAGAAGACACGAGCAACTTCGGTCTTTCCACACAATCATAGGCAATAAACGAGTGTGTAGCACCCGAGTCATACAATACGGTCGAGAAGGTTACCTCCAATGTCACCTTCTCCTTGAATAAGGTCATCGAGATTGAGAAACTTCAGATCCCGTCATTGTATACACTCGCCCTCTAGATCTCGGTAGAGTATTTCCCGGATTTTTGCTGATTAGCTCTAACATGACGAACAACGGGTTTCTTCTGGTCGAGTACAATCCTTCGACATATGTCCAGGCATCCACGGTTAAAACAGAGGCAGTTCCCTTGACTGTACAATCTGAGATATATGGCCCTTCTTACCACATTTAAAACACGTCGGCGTAAACACCACTCTCTGTCTGCTCCACCACTAGGTACACTCCCTCCAACCGCGGTCGTCGGCCGAGTCGACTTCCTTGTGGTCTAGAATACGGCTTACGCAGAAACCGATTTGTATTGCTACCTCCACCTCTTTGAAACCTTGTCGGTCCAAAGTTCCGATTCCTCTGATCTCGCGACGGTTCAAGCTCCTCAAGTCGCGCACATGCATCCACTAAAGCGTGAAACTGATTCATATTCAGAGATATTACTCCTCGCTTCAATTCCACTCTCAATCCGGACTCAAACTTCCGACATTTCCATACCTCATCTTGTCGATTTTGAGCATAATCCGAAAATTGAGACAAACTTTCAAATTTTGTGGCGTACTCATTCACTGTCATATTTCCCTGTCGCAACCCAAGAAATTCCATCTCCTTGGCATGCCTAGCACTTGCAGGAAAATACTTATCCAGAAAAGTATTAGAAAACACTTCCCAGGTAATCTCAGTCCCTTCAGCTTGCAACACTCGGCGGATTCCTCTCCACCAATGTTCTGCATCTCCTCTCAGCATGAAGACAGCATAAGTTACTTTCTTTTCATCTGTGCATCTCATCCCCTCAAAGATTCTCCCTAAATCTTGCATCCACTGACTCGCTTTCTCCGGATCCACCTCGCCTCTAAACTGTGGCAGATTATGGCGCCTAAATTCAGATAAATTTAGGGCATCAGCCGTAGCATCTTCTTTGTTGAGCTGCTCTCAAATTTTACTGAGTAATCACTTCAACCATCTCGCGCATAGCTTCAGCAGAACCAACATCGGGTCCTCAACACGATTCACGTTAGCACGTCCTCTGCCTCTACCAGCCATCTTCTTTCTTCAAACATAACAAAACAAAGTTAGATACATCCTTCTAGATATTTTCGAAAGGATATAAATCACAAAGATCATAGAGGATCACACAAAGACAAACAAAAACAGGACCCAACCACAACCCCAAAAGACTCTAACTTGGGCTCGATACCAACTAATGTAACACCCCTTTGGAGGATGTCACACATAAAAGAAAATAAAAGAAATAGAAATAAAATCTACCCAAGTTGTGAAACATTTGTTAAATATTATTACGGGTTGTAAAATAATTCTGAAAGACGAAAATATGATATAAAAAGATAGTGCGGAAAATACGAAATAAAAAAAAAAAACATCATCACTAATAATATACATATGATTAAGTTATAAGTCGTACAAATAATTTACAACAAAGACTACAAATATTTAAACAAAAACAAGAAAGAAAGCAATAAAAGAGTTAATATATACGACATACGCCGACGCGCCCAAAAAAAACATCATGGTTATCTAATCCTCGATGGATCACTCTCGGCCGAAAATGATCATCGGGAGACAAATATCCGGATGTCTCGACACACGGCGATAACGGGATCGCGCGGTCGATACGATGCTTATCTCACTAGGCTCGGGGTTTTCGGCACCACGGTGACGCCTAATAGATAAGGGTAACTCTAAGTGCGAGAAAAGTGTCGTAGTCATAATCGGTTCTCCATCAAACCGTTGACGTAGAATCACGGCACACGTCCCGCATACGTCACGGAATCACGATCGCCTCGTAAATGCCAAGCCGAGAGAACCTCCATGAAATACTAGCTCTACGAATCCCAAAAATCACAGGCGCTGCCATCCTCACAATCAATCCGGAGGATATGGATGATCGGATAGTTCTTGATCG
This sequence comes from Ormosia emarginata, assembly GCA_029884605.1. Lineage (NCBI taxonomy): Eukaryota > Viridiplantae > Streptophyta > Magnoliopsida > Fabales > Fabaceae > Ormosia > Ormosia emarginata. Next base: position 1,346,352 of record JAQQTP010000056.1, on the reverse strand, counting down.
TAAACCGTCGTCCGCTTGATCTTCCTCCTCCTCGGGGTACAAGATCTCAAGGGGCTGATCCTCTTCCTCGAAGTCTTTACCGCGTAAAATAAATAAACAAAAAATACATATAACAAAGAGGTAAGACAACATAAAATCATCACAACATGGCAAATAAGAAGACGACAAACAACATATATACAGTTCATGCAATACAAAATACTATAACGAAAGAATAACAGTTAGAGTAAGATTTAGATATCATAACAATATATCACATCACGGATAAAACCTCACGGATAAAATAAGAAAGATAAGAATAAACAGATAAGATATAATAACCAAATATAGTAACAAGAACAAGATAAAATAAACAAATAAAATACGGATAAACTATAAATAGATAAGATGGAAATAAATAGACATAGAGATAAATAAATAATATGACAAAATCCTACTCCATGGAGCTAAAGAAAACACAAGTATCAGAGAGCGGAATGACTCGTAAAATCTATTAGTACCACGGCTGCCCAACCAACTATTGCGCGGTCACACGTTGCGTCTATAGCCCCACGACACAGGAATCCATCATCCAGGCGTGGTGTAGTTCACGGTCTCACGTTGTGGCACTATAGGCAAATGTACTACTAGATTTCACAAATCTCGATTAAATATAGTGCGTGTCGAGTACCATAGTGTGCTATCGGTTTACCACGGCCCAGCGGAGCTACCAACTGTCCACATGTGGGATCCCGTACACTAAAGTCTCCAAGTTCATTAGAGCAATGAACCACACTACGTTTATCGCATCGACAACACGATGTGATTCGTCTCATCAACCAATCCACCAAAAACTTGGCACACATAAATAGAAAGCACATGCGGGTTCACATTTTCCCAACAAAGGATAAACTCTCAAAAGCACATGCGGGTTCATATTTTCCCGACAATGAGATAAACTCTCAAAAGCCTGTACGGGTTCACATTTTCCCGACAGCGAAAGATCCTCAAAAATAATCTGTACGGGTTCACATTTTCCCGACAGCATAAAATAAATATAGTAACAATTAATCGCGTAGAAATTTTATTGCGTTTTCATAATTCCGTCATTTTTACAAACGTTTAAAAATCGGGTAAAGATATTTTTCTGTTTTTAAAATCGCGTAGCATTTTAAATACGTTTTCTCAATCGCGTAGGATTTTCAAATCATTTTCTTATTCGAATGCCTTTAAAATTACTGTTTAAACAAACAGAAATAGTACTTAGTACATTTAAACTACGTAGAATAATTTTTCATACCGCATACTGTCTTTTGAATATTTTTGCTATCTTATTGGTTCATTTTTACTAAAAATTGACAGTATTTTGTTTAAAAATCATAATAATGGTTTACTAAATTTTTCCATAAAATTTCCATTTACCTAATTTTTAACCACATCATTTAATTCTTTTTGAAATCTCTAACATGCTTCAAAACCTAAAGTGAGCTATATGTTAGAAAATTTCTCAACATTACTGTATTTCCTTCCTAATGATAAAATTATGAATTTTAACCCTTTAAACTTACTTCTAATCAACTTGTTTCTTCAAAAATCATTATAGAAAATTTCTTTTTAACTTGTATTGTCTCTTTTTAATTGAAAAAGGTTTAGAATTAAGTTTTAGAAATCATGATTACCTAGAGTGGCATGTTGGCCAAATTTCGTAAAACTTTTGCATTTGATTTCTAAATTGTTTTTCACCTTCCAAATCATATCAAATATATTATATTGTCTAAGTTCACTAAATCATATTAGAAATAATTGATAGGAATCAAATTAATCTTTTAGGCATGTTGGCCCAAAAATACTAAATCTTTACCATTTGATTTCTAAGTTCATTTTCTTTGATCAAATCAATTTGAAACCTTCTTGATTCTCCTAGGTTAATTAAGTTACACTTTAGGAAAAATCAAGAGAACATTTTGGTCCTCCACATTTGTCATTGCCATGAGCTATTGGATTGTGCTCTTTGGAACACTCATGCAATTTTTGAACATGTTATTCACATCCTATACATTATCATAGAATTCTAACACATGCATTGTATTTTCTAACACATGCAATATATTTTCTAACACCTAAACCTAAATTAAAGCTTATAGACATGCAATCAAAAGCTAATAGACATGCAAAAATTATTACAATCACCAAACAAATAAGCTACTAACAAATACCACATAAACTACTAGCAAACATAAAAATTAACACATACACACCAAACAAAGACAACACCACCGAATCCTTATGGACTCTTCAAACATTACAAATCATTCCATCTTCTTACCACCACCAAGGGATGATAAGAATTGTCTTCCTCTTACCTTAAATGAAGACAAAAGGTTTGCTTTCACACCTCCTAGGTCACGGTTTTCACCTTCAAAAATACCTAGAAATCTCAAACAAAATTTACATGTTACTAACCATGAAAAAGAAGCTAAACCATGGAGAAATCATGGCTTAGAACTTTGAAAAAGAAGAGAGAAAAGAAAAGCATGAAATTTCACCTTCTAGGTAAAATTTTCAAGGTTGGTTTCCAAGCCCTAAATGGAAGATTTTGAAGAAACTCCCAACTAGAAAGGTTCTTAGAATAGTGTTTAGGTTAAGAAAACTTGGTTAGAAAAATTTTTGGATGGTTGGATGGTGTAGTATTGGTCTTGGCCGAATGGTAGGAGAAAAGAACAACAATGGTGGCTAGGGTTTTTGGAAGAGAGAGAAGAGAGAAAAGTGATGAAGATGAAGTTTTATTTTGGCCTTCCTTCTCCTAATGGCCGTAGCCTTCAAGTGGTCAAGGATGTGTATGGATTTGGCTTCATCCAAGCCATTGAATGCATCAAAGGTTAGGATTAAATCTTGCTTAACAAGCTTGAATGCTATTGGTTGGTTCATGATGACTCACATGCTGAGTCACACAGCTCATTTAATTCTCTGTGAGAGTCACTAACGAGTCGACTGTTTCTGAAAGTTCTACTTTTAATCTTGGTGATTAATTAAGCTACCGATCTAACCGTTTCTGCTAATTGTGAGTCCCGCAAAATATTTTTGGGTCCACTTTGTACTAAATTATATTGACTAATAAAATAATATTATAATAATATAAAATTATTTTATTTGACGATTAAATCCTAAAAATTAAAAGATTATTTTTAGTCTCATTCAATCGGGTTAAGTAAGATCCCCCATTCTAAATAATAAAATAAGATTTTCCCTACCTGAAAAATATTATTTTCTGCCTCGGAGCAAATCACCCAAAAAGTCCATATAAAATCACGAGACGTATTATCGGACATTAAATCAAGAAGAAAACAATTAAAAACAAAAAAACAAAAAAATAGTACGTTCGGGACGTAACAGATCATTTTCCCATTTTTTCCCACAACGTAGGTAATCGTCCAAAACGTTCAAATAAAATATCCAAATGCAGATTATATAGTCAGTATATCTTTCAGAAAAATTAAAACAAGAGTGGCTCGAAAAATTTTTTTATTTTACCGTCTCAAGAAAAATTACGTAAAACGATCAAATAAAATTTGAGCCAGTATTATCGTAATTGTTTTCATACAGAAATCGAGAACAGTAAAATAGGGACACAGTGGTCATTCACACAAAAGCATGAAAAACAGCAAACAGTACATTCAGAATATTTTCTAAAAATTAGGGCGTTACATTTTGAAAATGCAACAGAAGTGTCGTGGAATTGTGAAAACGTAACGGGAATGTTGCGCAATTTTGTGAAAACAGCGAGTTTTGCCTGTTATTGGCACGTGGTGCATTTTAGATGCATTGGAAAAAAAAATATATATACGTTGAGGCATATGATTTAATTGAACAAACAAATTTGAAAAGAATGGCCTTTGTGGTTGGACTTGCACTGATATATTTGTGCATTGTATAAACTATTTCTGAGAAATTATGAGATATACCTATGATTGGTATTATACCTGTGATTGGTATTTGGTGCATTATACATGCATTGGAATGGTCCGATGAGGACTGGATATGGCTGATTTCCTAGGAGAAACACACATCTTGAGTGGGTGCGATATGCGTAGTGTAAGTCACTTGTTGACCTTGGGGGCATCGGGGTGCGGGTTGCTTACACGGGTGGTTGGTCGTGCTTCTTCCCGTAGGTTAGACCGATGCAACACACCGATAATCCTGACCGAGACACTATTCTTAATCAAGATCTGATAAAGACTGTCGTGTATGTGCTAGATGTGCAAAAATTGAAATAAGAATTAAAGCACGTGGTCTGAGGCACGTGGTACCGACAGGTCTTTTCGATCATTTCTCCGACCTGAGTTTTAGCTCCATGGAGTAGGAAATCGAGTCTTGTGTACATGCATAATCTGAACATTTATATCTGTGTGATATATTAATTGAGGAATATTGGCTATGACAATTGTTTTGAATACTTGGATGATGATGATGATAATCATGTTGATGACATTATTGTGATTATTGTGTGATGATAATAATGTTAATGGTATGATGATGATAGTTGATTAATGTTGAGTGCATTATTGGAATTCTGGTATGATATATCTATATGATATGTTGTTTGTGTTATCGTTGTCTGCCATGTTGGTATTGGTGTAGGTGATCTCACCTCTTTGTTATGTTGTTTTGCTGTGTCTGTACTGTTAAAATCAAATAATAGAAGGATCGAGTTGTCTTAGACATAACGCAGGCAATGAATACTCGAGATTGGTGATAACAATAAGGAGTGGACATTCAGGACTTGAAGGTGTGCAGTGTTGACAAAGGAACAGATGTCTGATGCATCAAGATGGACAGAAAAAGGAATAGTATGTTAAAGTTTCTCGTTAGTATTGTACCGTGCTATTAAGTAGGACCTGTTATAGGGTTTGCTACTGTTAAAAAAAGAGTCTGTTACTTTTATATTTCTCTTTAAATTGTGAAATATTAATTGTTGTCAATATTGCATAATGAATAGTTGAAATTTGATTTTCAATATTACCTAATATTTTCAGTAAATTTACGTTTCAGTAAAGAAGAAATTTTGAAACCCATATTTTCATAACTCAAACCTTTTACGAATTGATTTTCAGATTATGAGTCGGGAGTCAGAAATGTGATGCCTTAGGGAGGGTGTTACATTAGTTGGTATCAGAGCACGGTTTGAGTGTTTTGGGGTTTGTGGTTAGGTCTGTTTTGCTTGTGTTGTGGTCTCTGTGCTATTGTTTTCTGAAAGGAAACAATGTTGTTTATAATGGATATTAGATCCATTGTGTTTCGATCCGCACGCCTCGAGAAGAAAAAAAAAAGAAATGGCTCGAGATAGTTATACTTGTGTGGAAATGGAACATATTACTAGTAATACAGTTGCAGCTACGGGAGCAACGGGAGCAATGTGGAAGGATAACTGCAGGAACAAAGGATCGCTGAACAGCAGAAACTGGAAGTTGAAGTTCAGGATCTGATGGAAGAGAATCAGTCTTGGAATATAAGATTTCATAATTTTGGAACCTAGTATTTTTCTTAGGGATATTGGGAAAATGATTGATTTCAACGGAAGATGTATTTACAACCATTGAGGAAACCAAAGGCAGTAACTGATGTGAAAGAAGGTACTTAATGAAGGAATGTACGTCAAGAAAACAAACGTTTATTTGAAATGGTTACATCTGGTTTCCATTTTATTTTGATTCGTCCATCTTTGAAGAAAAGAAATGACTCGTGATAGACGTACGCATGTGGAAGCGAGACATAATGGTGGTGATATGACTGCAACTTAGGAAGTAATACAAATAGTGGCTGAAGCAATTATACAACAAACTTAGAAGATTGTTCCGCAGCAAGAATTGATTTCTTAAGCTAAGATTTTGTTAGAGTTAAATCAATCTCAAGATGAGAGACCCTGTAACGTTGGACTATATTGGTTACGAAAAAAGGAAAATCGTAAGGTCAAGCGATTCCAATAGAAAACGTACTTGCAATCTCCAAGAAGTCAACAACAACAACAACAATCTTGTGGAGAAAGTACTAGTAATGATAGGTTTAGTTTGACTGTGACATCTGCACCGAAATGTAAGAAGTGTGGAAAGGGGCACTTAACGAAAGATTCTACGTCCAAGGAAATAATTTGTTTTAAGTGCGGGAAGTTTGGAACACAATCTTTGAAAATAGAGTTCCATTGAAAACAGAGTTTTCTGTTAGTAAAATCTTAGATAGTAGAGAAAGTCGATACGTCGAATGGAACGGGAGTGTTCGGAGCGGAAGTTTTAAACAATGGAGATTGTCATTGGAGCTAATCCTATAAACCATACTGAATATTTCTGTGAATAACCTATTCCTTATGGCATATAATTGAGTAGATCAATTATATGTTAGAGTTATTCGTTATCCTCTGATTTGTTTAATTCTATTTCTATTCTTAGCCGATCGAGCTACCCAAGTTATTCAAATTATTGCTATAGATCAAAACTTTGTGTTAGTTTGATTTGTTTCATAAATAGACGTGATCTTTGAAAACGGATTGGTTATTTTTCAATCATATCCTATGAGATTGTCTCAATACAGTATTAGTGTTCCAGAAAAAAAAACTCATTCTTAAAAATCAGGCAAAATCAAATTCTTGTTGAATATGCTTGATAACATATCAAATCGTGTTGCTATCTTCTTCTTTCTGACCTTCATAAATATTCTTTCATGTACTGAAATTTGCAAGAAAGGATATTCCTATTTAAAATCTATGTTATAGTATTTGATATAATGCGGTTTAAAGGAGAATTCGACTAGTGAGACATTTCCTAGTAAAAGCCAAAACTGGAGAATAAAGTGATATGAGGATAAGAAAATTTTAAGTAATACATTACATTAGTTGGAAGTTATCTGAGAAAAACTATTCTAGGCATGAATGAAGGTTGGTAGCATTGCATTGATATCGAGAAATTCATTCTTGAAGATCGAGTTACATCCAATTCTTTCTTGAATATGTTCGATAACATATTCGATTCGTTTGTTCTTTTCCATGATGTTTTCTTTCATCTATCACTGCAATTGAAGGAATATCTTGCAAGAGAGAATATTCCTATTTATATCCAGGTCAGAGTATCAAAGTGGCGCAGTGGAAGCGTGGTGGATTCTTCAAAAATTGAAGAAGTCTGTCTATGGGAAAAGTTAAGACGGTAATGGAAAACCGTAGAAAAAAAAATTATTAAGATATTTGTTTGATCAGGAGAAGTGAACAAGAGATAAAGAACTTTCAATGGTTTAGAATCGTTTGGAATAACGTAAGAGGTGAAACTACATGGGAACTGAAGAAAAGATAAAGGAATAATGTCATTATTTATTCCGAGGGTGTGAAATCATGGTCATGAAATTTCGAGGACGAAATTTCTGTAAAGAGGGGGAGTATTGTAACACCCCAAATTTCCGTATCTCTTAAACAGTAATTTTGACAGTTAACAGAATTTTACTATTTAATAATTTCTCTGTACTATAAAATTATTTTGTTTATTCCGTCAGCGTATTTGATCTTTTTGAGTGATTTACTCCGTGTCAGGAAAATAAAAATTTTCGAGCTGGGGAAAACTTTACGTAATTTAATTTTTACCGTTAGGTAATTATTTTACGTAATCTGATTTGATATTTGTGTGTTTTCTAATATTTGTGATTTTTATGGATGATTATGAAATTTTTTACTGTTTGTGGGCCCAGGGGGTGTATGTGGGCCCAGGTGGCCATACGTGGGCCTAGGTGGGTCCCGCAAAGTGAAAAAATTTTCTACGCATAGAAAAATTTGTACTATTTAGACGGAGACAAGGGATCTTACTAAACCTGAATCCGGAAACAATTTTAGAAAATTTCTTGTACTGTGTTTTGTACTGTATTTATTTATTGGGCGATAAAAATACAGTAAATATATTTTTTTTCGTGGGATTTTAGCAGATAAAAATATAAATTAAATTGCTTAAGTCAACCTTGGTGGTTTGGATAGCCAACATTGATTTAATTAATGATGGAGACTTGATCTTGATTTAATCAACGGTGGAGATTTGATCTTAAAAGTGAATAAGATCATTTATAACCATTAGATGGAGATTAAATCAAGGGTAGAGATTTAGTCATATAAAGTGGCTATGACCATTTATAACCATTGGATTGAGAATTAATCAAGGGTGGAGATTTGGTCTTGTAAAGTAACAAGGATCATTTATGACCATTGGATGTAAATTTAATCAATGGTGGAGAATTAGTCTTAAAAAGTAGCAAAGACTAATTATGACCCTTGGATTTAAAGTTTGAAGTAGCAATCTTGACCATTAATTTTTGGAGACACATCCAATTACTAGAATTTCAAGGAGAAAAATCTAATGGCCTAGATTAAGTCTTCTAAATCAAAAGTCTACCTAAATCCTAACCATTGATCTAATCAATGGCTTAAATGGCTTCAAATAATGGTTAGTAAAATTTGTCACATTTTAAAGAAACAAGAGAAGGTGGGGGACGGTTTTGAAGACTACTTGAAGGAGGAGACATTTTTGAGTAGGCTTTTTAGGCCAAAGAAAAAGTTTCATGTCATTATTATTGGTCTTAGTCAATGTTTCATCATAATTGATCATTATTGATCAATTAGCACTCAAAGAGAATGCATTGGAGGGGGGCTACGGTTTTGAGAGACTTTTGGACATAGGAAAAAGTTTGAAGACCATTATTAGTGGTCTTGGTCATTCTTGGCCATTATTGTTCATTTTCAAGAAGCAAAATTTTCTCTCCTTTCTCTTCTCCTCTAGATTTCGGCCAAGCACTCCAAGAACACCCTCCATCACTCAAAAATTTCATCCAACCTAGTTTCTTGAATCCTTACCTTATTCTAAACAACTTTCATGTTGAAGATTTCTTCAAAATCCAACATCTAGTACTTCAAATCCAAGCTTCAAGATTCTACCAAAAATGGTAAATTTCATATTTCTTCTTCTAATCTTCTAGTTTTGATTTTCTAAGCCATGATTGAACCATGGTTTACCTATTTCTACACTTGTTATTGATTTTAACATTTGTTTGTAATTTTTTTAGGAATTTTCCATGGAGATCCACGAAATTGGTGGAAGGAAAACTAAGTGTTTTCACTTCATCCTTTGTCTTAACCAAATCTAAGAAGCTTTTCTCTCACAAAAATAAAAAAAAATTCCATCTTTGTTCTTCAAGAGGAATTTCGGCCATAGCACCTAAAACCACTCTCCAATCTCTTTTATTTTCATCCAACCATAGATCTTGAATCTACATGATATTCTAAGCAATTTTCATGTTGGAGATTTTCTCTAAATCATTTATCTTCAACCTTGTTCTTCAAGCTAAAGATTGAAGCTTTAATGAAACCCTTGGTGGTGAAGGACTTAGAAAAAGAAGCAATCAAGAAGCTTTTGAGGATCTTCAAGAGGTAAGAGGGAGATCCATCTCACCAACCAAGTATGGTGGTGAGAGATGGTCTTGTATTTGATGGACGATGAATCCATGTGAGGATTCTAATCCATGGTCATGTAATAATTTATGTGTGTTTATGAGCTTTGATTTATTTGCTTATGCTTGATATGCTATGCATGATTTTATGGCTTTGATGGTATGCTTATTATGCATGATGAGTATATGGCATGTTTATAGTTTTTTTATGATGAAATATGTATGTGTATGCCATGATGTATTGATGGAAAAAGAAATCAAATTTTGGCTCCAAAAGCCAAGGAGAGGGCTACGATTTTGATGCCCAAAATTAGAGATTCGTGTTGAAATTTTTCAAGAACAAGGAAGTTGATTTGTTTAATGAAAATTATGAAGTGGAGAAAAAATGAATTTTCTTGGTTCTAAAGGCTATGGAATTTTCGGTCAAGACACCTCAACATAGGTGTTTATAACCTAAGATTTTCATGAAAGATTAAAAATTGGATTGATTTGAAGAGTATGAAAAATAAACAAAGGATAGGTTTCTTTTTCAAGAGAACATAAACATAGTTTTTGGAAGGATTTTTATTGATTTATTTTGTGTAAAAAGATCCTAAGTGTTTTTCTAAACATGAGTTTTGAATGAAACGGGCAAACGTTGATTTTAAGGATTTGCAAAGAAAGTGAAAAAGAATTTGTAAAGAAAGTTAAAATGAATTTGAACAAATGGGTTTGGTTTTATAACCATTGGTATTTCGGTTTGAAAACAAAATTTTAATGATTTTATTTGTGTAAAACCATATCAATTTAGAAGGAAAAATATTTGATGGTTTCAATAGTCATGTCCACGTTTTAAAAGGTTTGTAATGCCTTGGTTTTATAAAATAAATTAATTTTCAAAGTAGAAATACAGTTTGGTTTTAATACAAGGATTTTAGAAAGGGAATCAGAATATTTTATCAATTGAGAAAATTTTGTAAACGAAAGACAAAGAGAGGTTGAAAATGTTTTAACTTCAATTTATTTTGAAGAGAATTGATTTTAAAATTGATTTGAGAAAAATGGAGAATATAATGGTGATTTGAGAATTTACTAACGTATAACTTATTTTCAAGTTTTGGAGTTCGTTAGGAAAATTTAAGATTTTGAAACATTGATTTACATCAATGGAAAAGTGATTTTGTGAATTATATTCCGAAAGAATTTCTTGAGTAAAGAATTGTGGAAAAGATTTTCTTGAGTAAGAAAATATATTAAATGAAGTATAAAGTTATATTATTTTGGAAAAGTTGAAAAGGAATTTTTAAAGGTCAACAAATATTTTCTATAATGAAATTGTGGTGAAAAAATTATTTACGTATCTTAAAAACGTGATTTTTAAGTTACGTGATATGGAAAAATATTTCTATGCGATTTTAAATACGTTGAAATATTTACACGAGATTTGAATTATGTTTAAATATTTTACGTAATTTGAACTACTGTTGAAAAATCAATATGTGATTTAAAAGTGATAGAATATTTTTACGTGAATGTGAAAATGACGAAAAATTATTATGCGATTTGGAAAGTGTTTTAAATATTTTGAGAATGATGGAAAATGATTTACGCGACTTAAAAGAGTGATTTTTAAGTTACGCGATTTTAAAACAGTGAAAAAATACTATGCGATTTGAGAAACATATGTTTTTGCGCGATTGAGAAAAACATTGAAAAATTTGTACGTGGTTTAAAAATGCAACAGAAGAGTTGCGGTATTTTGAAAAGGTAACAGAAATGTTATAAAGTTTTGTAAACGTAACAATAATGTTACGGTATTGTGAAAATGTAATAAAAACGTTTTGGAATTTTAAAAACGTAACAAAAGTGTTACGGTATTTTGAAAATGCAACAGAAGTGTTGTGGAATTGTGAAAACGTAACGGGAATGTTGCGCAATTTTGTGAAAACAACGAGTTTTGCCTGTTATTGGCACGTGGTGCATTTTAGATGCATTGGAAAAAATATATATATACGTTGAGGCATATGATTTAATTGAACAAACGAATTTGAAAAGAATGGCCTTTGTGGTTGGACTTGCACTGATATATTTGTGCATTGTATAAACTATATCTGAGAAATTATGAGATATACCTGTGATTGGTATTATACCTGTGATTGGTATTTGGTGCATTATACATGCATTGGAATGGTCCGATGAGAATTTGGATATGGTGATTGCCTAGGAGAAACACACCTCTTGAGTGGGTGCGATATGCGTAGTGTAAGTCACTTGTTGACCTTGGGGGCATCGGGGTGCGGGTTGCTTACACGGGTGGTTGGTCGCGCTTCTTCCCGTAGGTTAGACCGATGCAACACACCGATGATCCTGACCGAGACACTATTCTTAATCAAGATCTGATAAAGACTGTCGTGTATGTGCTAGATGTGCAAAAATTGAAATAAGAATTAAAGCACGTGGTCTGAGGCACGTGGTACCGACAGGTCTTTTCGATCATTTCTCCGACCTGAGTTTTAGCTCCATGGAGTAGGAAATCGAGTCTTGTGTACATGCATAATCTGAACATTTATATCTGTGTGATATATTAATTGAGGAATATTGGCTATGATAATTGTTTTGAATACTTGGATGATGATGATGATAATCATGTTGATGACATTATTGTGATTATTGTGTGATGATAATAATGTTAATGGTATGATGATGATAGTTGATTAATGTTGAGTGCATTATTGGAATTCTGGTATGATATATCTATATGATATGTTGTTTGTGTTATCGTTGTGCTGCCATGTTGGTATTGGTGTAGGTGATCTCACCTCTTTGTTATGTTGTTTTGCTGTGTCTGTACTGTTAAAATCAAATAATAGAAGGATCGAATTGTCTTAGACATAACGGGCAATGAATACTCTGAGATTGGTGACAACAATAAGGAGTGGACATTCAGGACTTGAAGGTGTGCAGTGTTGACAAAGGAACAGATGTCTGATGCATCAAGATGGACAGAAAAAGGAAGAGTATGTTAAAGTTTCTCGTTAGTATTGTACCGTGCTATTAAGTAGGACCTGTTATAGGGTTTGCTACTGTTAAAAAAAAAAATCATTACTTTTATATTTCTCTTTAAATTGTGAAATATTAATTGTTGTCAATATTGCATAATGAATAGTTGAAATATGATTTTCATTATTACCTAATATTTTCAGTAAATTTACGTGTCAATAAAGAAGAAATTTTGAAACCCATATTTTCATAACTCAAACTTTTTACGAATTGATTTTTAGATTATGAGTCGGGAGTCGAAAATGTGATGCCCTAGGGAGGGTGTTACAGAAAAGAAGAAACAACCATGAACCTTATAATTTATCATTAAACTCATATGGTTACTAATAGAAAATTAGACTCAAGAAAATATATTTATTAAATCTAACCATGTAAAGATGAACAAGAATAAAAAGGAATGAGCGTACAAGGATGCTAAGATCAGTAATAATAGTATACTAATGATTCAAGCATTTCAACATGCATATAACTATCAAACATCAGAAAATCACACACCCAAGAAAATAAGCTAGGGAATAATACATCGAGGCTCAGTATGCAATACATTTCAACCATTCAAGTTTTTCATCAAACAGGTCATATAATCAAAATACCCTTAAATATATCAGGTGCAAAGATATGACATGCTATACACCATTAACATTCTTATTTAGTTTTTATCATGTACATACTATGAAATTCATTAATTCAAATTAAAATTCTCCAATTAGTTTATCAAACTTGGAACCTATTTGAAATCCCTCAAAACATATGTGTCTTAACAAAATGTACTGTTAGCTCTCATACTTATCATCCATATATCTTTAAAAGCTATCAAAGCTTATTTACAAGAACTCCAAACTTATCAACCATACTCACACTCCACTTACATAATTTTCTTTGTTTCTAAATTCCTTCCACTTGCAAAGAAATTTAAATAAACTTCATAATTTGTACCTTGACTATACATTACATGAGCAATACGCTATATGAAATCAAATGAAGCAAATCAAGGATGATTTCAGCAAAGGTATCATGATAGTCAAAATCATTCTCTAAGCTCACATACCTCAGAGAAAGAAACATTTAAGCATATAACCATGCATCATTTTGTTCAAACAAACATCACCAATACAGATTTCTACCCGCATTTCCTATTAGTAACTTCTACTTATTCTCTAATGGCAAGACTCTGTTCTCTCATCACTTTCATCAACAGTCTAACTATCTCAGACATATCATTATTACCCTTCTTGAAAGCTTTTCTATTCTCCCATATTCGCCTAGGAGGTGTTACAATTTCATGTTCGTACAGAACATTATATATTGAGTTAGCCAGACTCGATATCATGTAACAGTGTGCCAGTAATTATTAACATCAAATCCTAAGGCTGTCATGCAATTCTATTCACATATCTCACATTAAGATAAAAGAAAGCACAACACAAACCAAAACATCTAAACATGCTCAAAAGCATAGTCAGTTCATTCCTCGGCTCGACAGGAAGAATTGTTCTAATACCAAAATGTAACACCATAATCCTAGATACTATATCATACTTAAATATGCTAAGTAAATTGGCCACTTCTAGATTTGAAACGTAAAACTTAAAACATAATCATAATCTGTATAATAAATATAATGTATACATATATGTAGAGCCTTGATAAAGTAAAAGAGCAAGACATTTTACGCATTTGACAACTTGCTCTTTTTTAGAAATCTATTTGATATGTCTGAGAATGCAAATTATACAAAGGTTTAATCATAATAATTTAAGTTACAGAACCATCAATATAAATACAAAGTTAAAATATATAATTACATCATCAATCTAAATAAGTCTTCCTCCCTTTGCTCTACGCTTGCTTAAATCCTCCTCTAGATTTATCATGAAAAACATAAAATATCTAGGGTGAGAATTAATAATTCTCAGTAGTAAAACTTTAAATCGTGACATTATGGTAAATCCAACTGCTTTAGGGTAAAACATAAATTGTACCTAATCATTTGGAAAGGTGGCGTGAGCCAAAACTCATTCATTTCTCTTCTCAAAGCAGACAGTTCATTTAATTACAAAATAATTTATTATGTCATAACAATTAATTCAAACAACATATACCTTAAACACTTATCATCATTTTAAGGACAACACTTAACTCATTTTAAATACTAATCAAAATCTTTTCTAACTAGCTTTTATCCTTAATTCTTCACATTTAATAAAAATAAGACAATTGTCCATACAATTGTCAATTTTTATGCCATGAATGATAATGTATGATTATACCTAATGAGAATCCTAAAGTATGCTCACATAATGATTCTTTGAAAAGATTTTATTTTAGAAAATTCATGTTATTTGATTATTTCCAAGAAGCCCTTTTGTTCCAGGAAGCCCTTTTGTTCCTTGTATTGTTTTCTGGGTAGGCAGGATGCCTTTTTGTTCCTTGCACTACCAAATATTTTTAACTCACTTGGAGCCCTTTTATCCAAGCTACTTGGAGCCTTTTTGTCCAAATATAAATTTACAATACATAGAAATATCAAATAACAAGTTTGAAAATAAAACATGCATAATATTAAAAACCTTTCCTTCTTTTACATTGTACATAATCATACTTTTTCTTATGTAATAGGAAAGCAATTACCATAATCATTAAATTTTCTTTTTATACATTATCATACATGCTTGTAGAGAGGGATTCATTCACCCTCATCTACCTTTACCATGTCTTTATATTACTTCTCAACATTATGTCTTTCATCCTTATTCATACCATTCAAGGTATATACAACATCCATACTCAATTCAAACACATTTCAAATATCATCTCTATGAGCACTGGCTAATCAAATACAATCTCAAGTCAAATTACTATCTCAATCTTGAAAAATAGAAGAGCAAAGACTCATGCTCATACTAAATACCAAATAGTTCAACTTTATTCTCAAATATTCCAAATGCATCATGACTACAATTCTGGAATTCTATCAATGCTCAACTTTGACACAAAGTGTCCATTCATAAATTTAATCATAATCATAATAAAATCATTTGAAATCATATCAAATATTTTACTTGAATAACTAACATTATTATTTAACTAATCATATTTTCAATACAACTAAACATGCTATTATCTATTCAATTTAATAAATCTATTCTCTAATTATCAAATATTATGCTATACGAATAGTATAGTATAGTATATATATATTTTGCAGCTTTTCATGCTGCTAAGCCATGTTCATGTTGCCAAGCTATTGAACAAATTCAATACACTTATATATTTTATATATATATATATATATATATATATATATATATATATGTTTTACAACCTTAACCAATAGCTTATATGACCAGCTCAATTATTTCCTATGCTGTACCGTGGAACAGCCAGCATGTTGCAACTATTTATCATAGATTTTCTTCTGTTGTACCGTAAGCAGTGTATATCCATAAATAAATATGCATAATATACATATATACAGGGCAGCAAACAACACACAAATGAACCTAAACCAACCATGTTATCAGCACACTCACAAGAGAACATCCAAATAAGAAAAGAGTAAGATGGAAATAAGAATTTTTCCCCTACCTTTCCTCCATAGCTCACGTGAAGCTTGGTCTTTATCTATTTTTCTTTATTTTCTTTATTTTCTTTTCTTTTCTTGCTTCCCTTCTCCTTCCTTTCTTCTTTTCCTTCCTCTTTTCTCTCTCTTTTTCTTATCCTTTGCTGCTGCCATTCTCCAGCAGAACCGAGAAAGAGAGGAACGAGAGTTTCCCTTTCTCTCATTTTGTTTTCTTTTTGTTGCTAACTCTAGCAAACCGAGAGAGAAAGACAAAATGTCTCCAGCAAAACGAGAGAGAGACGGAAATGAAAGATAAAAGGAAGGGATAAATATATCCCAAAATGGAGATGTTCTGAAGTAAGTTCAGAGGGGTACCTGAGATAGGCACGATACGGTGGATTCCTCCGTTGCACGGCAGCGGTGGTGCGAGCGGGTGGGTACCTGCAAAAGGCACTCCGACGCTCAAGTTAGACCGTGCACAGTAGGAATAGTTTGTATATCAGAGGAGATGCCTACCTTTGATGCTTGGCCTGGTATTTATAGGAGCATACGCGAGAATCCTAAAGGGATTCATCTTGGATGCGGATAAATCGGATTGATATCTTAATGATGATTATCTTTCCTTTATTGTTGGGTATATCCCTATAAATGCGGGATTAATATAAGGAAGATATCTAGCCATCTGAGATATCTATAAATCCTACAATATCGTGGTGACGATTGGCGATTCGCATATTTAGGGATTTATCCTCGGCGTAGATTAGTCGGCGTGGTCACTGCTCATGCGTCTTGACCCGTGGTCCGAAGCGTGTCGTGAGTCTTCCTCCACGACGGTGGGGGAATCCGTGTGCGCGCATGCCGGGTTGATCCCATGGGTCGGGATCCGGATCTCGGTCCCGAAACGGTTGCCCCGACTTGGCTCTTGGATGAGACAGGACTTTTGAGATAGATCAACCACCACATGGCTGACGTAGCAATTTACCGGATAGGTGTTAGACCTCAAGTTATTACCGACGTCCTCGTTTTACTTAATTATGAGCAAAAGCTACTGTTTTCCAGTACGAGTGCTGAAGATATACTCAATGCGAATCCCGAATGTGATCTCTGGTGACTTCAGCTTGCGATTCTCTGGGAAACTGATACGTGGACTTTATTGGGATATAAAGATTCCTGGGAAATAACGATTCTTTTTTAGAGAAAACGTTAGTTTCGTGGGGATTTCCTTAACTGCTCCCTATCTTTGTGGCCAATCAGAGATCTGAACATTTATTTTGGCTGACTTCATGGGATCAGGTCACCCTTCACGCGACCAATCAGAGTCCTTTATTCATGCTATAAGTACTGGACACTTCTTCATGAGCTTGCATGCTCTTCTTCACCATCGCGTAGAGATGATTTTTCCCCAGGGGTTGAGTGAAGTTCTTTCTTCTTTCTCTCCTCTCGTTGTGAAGAGAGCTTCATCGTCTATAGAAACCATACTCTTATTTTTCCCAAAGTCCCGAAGATATTTGATCTTCTCGAGCGTTTTTCTTTCCGACGAGAGGTCTTTCTATCTTGGCGTAAAACAGGGGTTGCTATGCATTTGGGGAGGCGAAGCCTTTCTATCCGGCGTACACGGGGGTGTCTGACCCTACGTGTTGTTAGGATGGAATCATGCTTTCGTCCTCCGTTGCATGGGGACCCGATGGAGCACACTGTTCCTCTCTCCATCTTCTCGGCGGGTTACTTGAAAGCATCGGGCCGGTCTTTTTCGTAGTAACGGCTGGAAATGCGAGGACGCCTAGCCAAAGGAGTGAGAACCCCCTTGGAGCAACTTGGGGTGGTCTGCTTTCTTTGACTTGCTTTCAAGGAAGTAGCGGGTATCCGCTTCCGCCGCTGTCCGTTGAGAAGGTGGGAGAAGGACGAGTGAGCAGAGGGTTTCTATTCCGGAGTGGCTTCAGTCTGTTCCGGGGTAGAAAACCCGCTGTGACTGCTCCCTGACTTGAGACAACTCGGAATGGCTGACACCGGCGGAGGATTCTTCAGCTAGAGAGGTCGGGCCCTTCCTACGAGCGCAAGAAAGTCTCGGTCTTTGATTGGGTCGTGGATAGGTCGTGCAAAGAGCATTGGCCTTCTTTCCGTGGTCACGATCCCGGTTGGTCAATGTTCGCAATGCCTATCCACTTTTTCAAGAGACCGTGGTTTGGAGATGTGGACGGGGTACAAGCTAGGTGGCCAAGATGCTTGCCTCCTTTTCCACTTTCCTTATGCCTTCCTTGTCTCAAGATTTTGCTTTTCCTCTTATTCGGTTGTATGACGATGTATGGAATGAGAATGATTCAATATACATTTTTCTTTTTAACTTGTTCTATATTTACCTTGATTTTTCCGCCGAAGTGATTCTGTAGGGGATGAGTCCAACGCTTATCCCAAAAACCAAATAAAGACATTGCCGGGGTTGTTCCGATTCCGCACCTCGTAATTATCATCTCGTGTGTAGTGTAAGAACTACTAATTGGTCCCGGATCCGTGGTACCAACCCGGGTTCTCATCCAACATTTGTACGACGCTTTAGATTCTTTGAACCATCCTTTCAATCGCTATTTACGCAACGCGTGGGCCACGTGTCGCGATTTTGTTGGAGGAACGTGCCTAGAGCTCCGCGAGCCATGATGAGCACCTTTTGAATTTGCATTGGAGGGGACGGAATGCCCCTTTCACCTTTATAAATAAGGGTGAAGATTTGTCTTCTTTACCCTATTGTTTTCAAGCACCACTTTTTATTCGAGAAGGCTTTGGCTCCCCGTAGCTTCTCCATTGTTCTAGCCATGATTTCTCCATGCTTTAGGTTTCACACGGTTTTCATGTTGCTTTCTCTCTATTTTCTTGTCATTTGCGCTTTTCGAAGTAGAGTAGCTAGATATTTCTGGTTATGCTTGTTTTCAAATAGGGATTAGTAATTTAGGTGGATGCGGTCACCTCCCTGAGGCACCATCTTCGCCGCGCCCCTCGCAGTGGAGGAGTTCCCCTGAATGTTTTATTTCCGGTGGGACAGAAGGTCGGTAGGGGAGGTTAGGGTTACCCCGCTCTCCCTGTGTCTGAATCTATGAAACTATTGATTCTGACAGTTTTTTCACCGACTTCTTTGGATGTTCTCAGGGTTTCCATGGCCAAAGGGAAAAAAGTTGGGGTTCAGCCCCACTTCACGATGCCGTGACCGGCGGAGGACGAGCTGGTTCGAGTACGGCGGGGTCCCGGGTTGGTATGTACTTGGGTGGTGGACGACGTGTGGGACCGTCAATCCAGGTTTTCGAGAGAAGCGTACTCCGAGAGTCCCTGTTTGCCTTGGAGTTAACCGTGTGACAAGGCTCGAGATGACGAGTTCGAGGTTGTCATTCGAACCGGAATGAGAGTAGTATGTTCTGGGGAAGAGGGTTCGCATTTCATGTTCTGTACGAGCCGCTCTTCCTTAAGTTGGTGAGGATGTGTTCTCGACTTCCAAATGGACATACTCCGTACTCTCCAAGTGGCCCTTCACGGATCCATCCTAACGGTTGGGGCTACATCATATCGTTCGAGAGGTTTTGTCGGTTGATGGGCCTCAAGTGCTCGGCGAATACCTTTTTTATTTTTATACAAGAATAAACACCCGTGGGGACGTTAAGGCAAATGAGTAATTGTCATCCGATCCCGCTTGTCGCAAGTCATTTGACGTTTTCGAAGAAAGCTTCAAGGGGTTTAAGAGTGCGTTTTTCAAGATAAAAGCCAAGGAGGATGTCATCCATTTTCCTTAAGCCGGACGGGGAACCGAGTTTCCTCTTTATTGGACGCCGAGGAGTCTTTGGGACGTGCCTCTCGGCATGATTGAAAAAGAAGAGGGAGATCTCGACCCCGAAGAACTTAGGACCACGAAATTCATAACCCGATATGCGGAGAAGCATGGGAACATTAACATTAGAGATGTCCTTTGTGTTCCTGGTGATGATCTTCTTTACTCTTTGTTAGGTAGGGATTAGGGCATTTATACCTCTAGTGTGTCCCTAGGAGTTTGCTTTGTCTTCATATATCAATGTTTCAAGATGTACTGACTGAATTTGTTTCTGCTTCTTTTCAGTTAGCAACATGACATCCGGATCTTCCGTGGTTACACTCTTCAAGAAAGCGGAGGAAAGGGAAGAAAACCGCGGCCTCTTCCTCCGCGGTATTCCGAATCATCCGACCGGGCGCCGCCATTGGGGAGCAGGATGAGCGGGATCCCCACCCTCCTTCTCGGGTCCCGAAAAGGCGGTGTCCCGAGCATGATGGCCGATCGTCGGAGGGCGGCGAGAGGAAATGGCGTACTTCTTGCCGATCATCACGGGAACTCAGAGCCGGGCCCTTCATAGATGGACGACTTTTGAGTGGCGAGGTGAGGCAACTTATTGCCGAGCGGGGTCAGGGCCAAACCTTAGCCAATTCCGGAGACGAGGCTCTCTAGGCGGCATTGATCCGTGTCATTGAGGTTACCATCGAGAATGCTGATCGCCGGGCGTCGGCGGTAGGACCTTGAAAAAGAAAAAGGAGGCCGAGCGAAGTTGGCCGCGTCCCTAAAAGCCGCTTAGGACAATAGAGTGAGAGCGTCGAAAGGATAAAGTCACCGAGATGGAAAAGGCGGCGGCGGACTCAAGTATAGGAAGGTCGAGAAGCTTGAAGCCGACCAAGCATTGGCGCTCTTAGGGCCGAGGTGGCGGAGCTTGAGAAGGAAGTGGAGGAACCGGACGGAGTGGCTGGAAACGTTGAGGAGGAGCATTCCAAAATCTTTGTGAAGCAAATCCAAGCACTTTAATCCCGGGGTCGACCTTATCTTGGAGGGTGTGTCCTCGAGAAGATGTTTCATGAGGGTCGACTTGTAGGCCGTCGAAAAAAAGCTTTAGCCGCGAAGGCTCCTGGTGGCAACCCAGAGGTTATTCAGGTCCCGGAGGAGGAAGAAGCCGGCGTTTGAACTGCCCCCTTTACTATTATTTTTTTTGCCCCTACGTGGGGTTTTTCTGTTTGTAAGGACAATTACCCCGTGTTCGGGGTTTGATTACTTTGTTTGGTCATTCATTTTCGTTTTTCATGGTCCGACACAAAGTTGTTATGCGGGCTTAGAAAACTGTTGTAAAAACCATGGCCCAGATCCTTCACTCATGTCATTAATTGAGTGGTATTCCACAGGGACTTAGGTAAGAAAGAGGCCTTGGTCTTTAATCTAACGCTTATAGAAATTTTAGACTTAGGCGAAATGAAACCTTAATTATTTCGGTGCTTGCTACGGAAAGCGTTTTGAATTTGAACATAGGTGAGAGTGGCGCTGGTTAGGGCATTTTACGCGAAGGCCCTTTTATCCAGGGCGCTAGCATTGCTTTCAACCTCGCCCGGGGTAAGTATCCTAATAATCGTACAGATTTTGGGATCCCTTCTTGGCTTAGGTATAAGGAAGGAGTGTGTACATATGATCCGTACTGTCTCCTGTCGACTTTTTAGAGCAACGCGTTAGATCGAAACTGGTTTCCAGAATAGTAACTTTATTACTGAACTTGGGAGAACAGGAGTCTATACATAGCGTGCTTATTTAAAACAAGAACGGATCAAAGATAATTCATCTGGAAGGCTGAGCCGCTATGGGCTTTTAGCTATAGTATTTCCTTAGTTTGTCCGTATTCCAGTAGTTCTTGACCGGGGTCCCAGATAACGTTTCTAATGTGTGGGCTCCTTTATCCGTACTGGTGACGACACGATAGGGGCCTTCCCAGTTGGGGGCCAGTTTTCCCTGGGAGGCATTTTTCCCTCCTATGTCGGCTCTTCTGAGGACTAGGTCGCCGGGCTGGAATTTTCTCGGGACCACTTTCTTGTTGTACCTGGCAGCTGTCTTCTGCTTAAGGGCAACATCCCGTATGTGGGCTACGTTTCTTTTTTCTTCGAGCAAGTCCAGGTCCTCTCTGATTAGACCGGGGTTACTGTCGGATGAGAACTGTTGGTATCGCCAGCTAGGTTCCCCTATTTCCACTGGGATCATGGCTTCGCAGCCGTAAGTCAGCTTGAAAGGGGTTTCTCCCGTCGTGGAATGGGGGGTGGTCCGATATGCCCAGAGAACATGGTCAAGTTGCTCGACCCAATTCCCTTTGGCTTCGTCTAACCTCTTTTTCAAGCCTCGCATGATGATTCTATTGGCAGCCTCTGCCTGTCCGTTCGTCCTGGGGTTCTCAACGGAGCTGTAGTGGTGTTTTATTTTCAGACCGGCTAGTAGCTCCTCAAAAGCTTTGTCTTTGAACTGGGTTCCGTTGTCTGTGACTACGGATTTCCGGTATGCCGAACCTAGTGATGATGTGGCGCCAAGTAAACTTCGGAATTCGGGCCGAGGTGATGGTGATCAGGGGTTTGGCCTCGATCCATTTAGTAAAATAGTCTACTGCTACCACCAAGTATTTAAACTGCCCTGGGGCCTAGGGGAACGGACCTAGGATGTCCATACCCCACCGGTAAAAGGGCCATGGAACCGACGTCGTGGACGCTTGAAGGGGCTTGAAAATGATCTTGACGTTGACACTTGTCGCAAGTTTGTACATGTGCATGAGAGTAGCTTCCATCGTCGGCCAATAGAATCCCGCCCTTAATACTTTTGGGCTAGGGCTTTGGCTCTTAAGTGGTGACCGCAGCTTCCTTCGTGTACTTCTAGGGCGTACTCTGTTCTTCGGGGTTAAGCACTTTAGAAGAGGGGAAGAGAAGCCACGCCGGTATAGTCGACCGTTGTAAACGGTGTATCTCGACCGACGTCTTTACTAACTTGGAAGCCTCCTTCGGGTGCTGTCGGCAGTTTTCCATGCTGCAGATAGCCCAGTATAGGAGTGATCCAAGATGGCTGATGATCCTCCACTTGGGATACGATATGATCCGTGATGGAGGGTTGGGAAAGGGTTTCTTGAATTACGGACCGGTTGTTGCTAAGGCTTTTTGTGCTGGCCAGTTTAGATAAGAGATCGGCTCTGCAGTTCTGTTCCCTTGGGATGTGCTCTATCCTGACTTCTTCAAAACATTTTAAAAGTTCTTTGACCTTGCTCAAGTATCTCTGTAGGAGGGGCTCTTTGGCTTGATAGTCACCTCGGATTTGAGAGGTTACTAGTCACTGCCGAGTTTGATCCGTGTTGCCTCCAAATCTTTCGCCATTAGCAGTCCGGTGATACAGGCCTCATACTCGGCCTGATTGTTTGAAGTTGGGAATTCAAACTTCAGGGAGTGCTCCAAAGTCAAACCTTCTGAATTTTCGACTATCACCCCGGCCCCACTTCCTTTGGGGTTCGACGATCCGTCAACAAAAATGGTCCAGGAGGCTTTCTTTGGGTCGCCGTTACCTGTTGTAAGTTCTGCCAGGAAGTCGGACAACGCCTGGGCTTTTATTGCAAGCCGCTATGCGCCCCGTAAGCTGCTGTACTTCTTTGACGTTGCGGGGACTCCTCATGTTGAGGACGGCCTGACATTTATCCGGATTGGCCTCAATTCCTCTATGCGTTAGCATGAAACCCAAAAACTTACCGGCCTGGACCCCGAAAGCGCATTTCTCCGGGTTTAACCTCATATTGTATTTTCGGATTTGGGCAAATACTTCTTCAAGATCCGCCGTGTGAGATCCGGCGTGTGGGGTCTTGACTATCATGTCATCTATGTAGACTTCTAGCATTTTTCCCACTTGGTTTTCAAAAACCTTGTTCATCATCCTCTGGTAGGTGGCTCCTGCGTTCTTCAGGCCGAAGGGCATGACCTTGTAGCAGTAGCTCGCGCTATCAGTAATGAAAGCGATTTTATCTTCATCTCCAGCGTACATGGGAATCTGGTTGTATCCGGAATATGCATCCATAAATGATAACCATCTGAAACCGGAGGATCCGTCCACTAATTTGTCCACATTGGGGAGTGGATATGGGTCCTTGGAACAAGCTTTATTCAGGTCGGTATAGTCTACGCACATCCTCCATTTTCCGTTGGACTTCTTTACCAGGACCACGTTGGAAAGCTAAGTGGTATAGGAAATTTCTCTGATGAAGTTGCCATTTAGTAGTTCTTTAACCTGGTCTTCGACGACTTGTTGTCTCTCGGGTCCGACCTTTCTCTTTTTCTGTGCGATCGGCTTGGCGCCTTCTTTAATCGACAGCAAATAAAGCTGGGATCGAGTCCGGGCATGTCGGAAGAAGTCCAAGCGAAAAGGTCTTTGTTTTTCAACAAGAGTTCTGAGAGCTGTTGCTTTTCTCCTTCGCCCAGACGAGCTCCGATTTTAGTTACCTGTCCAGGATCCTTCCCGAGTTGAAGGGATTCCAGTTCGCCTTCGGGTTGCGGTCGGGTATCCCGGATTTCTTCTCTGACGTCCAACTCGGTCATCAGAATATTGACTTGGTCAATAGTCGGGGTAGATATAGGGCGGTTTGATGTCCGGGGTACTTTGCAAATCTTCAAACTCTCGTTATAACATTTTCTGGCTGAAACCTGGTCGCCTTTAATAGTGACGACGTCATTGTTCTTATTGAGGAACTTCATCACGAGGTGAGTGGTGGATATTACCGCCCCAAGAGCGTTGAGAGACGGACGACCCAGGATAATGTTATAGGCCGAGGGGCAGTCCACGACCAGGAATTTTACCTTCACAGCCCTGAAGAGTGTTGATGATCCCAGAGTTAGATGGGTTTCGTAATATCCTACCGGAGTGATCTTCTCACCGGTGAAACCCGTCAATTCACCAGCGTGGGGAGTCAAGTCGGATTGCGGAAGTTCCAATTTTTGGTAAAGGTCCAGGAACATAATATCGGCTGAGCTCCCTTGATCGATGAAAATCCGGCGGACTTCGGCGTTAGAGATTACTCCGAAGATGACGAGTGGGTCGTCGTGATCCGGAATTATTCCGCCGTAGTCTTCGTCTGAGAAGGTGATGGGAGACGTTTTCCTCTTTTCGGCCTGTGTTCTTGATCCTGAGTGGGCTACGCTAAAGACGCCATTCAGGGCTTTCTTTCGGGCTCCGTTGGAGGATCCTCCTCCGGCGAAACCACCGGCAATGGTATGGATCGTCTGTTGGGCTCGGCGCGGTGATCATCATTACGGTGGGGGAGCGTTTCATCCCGCCCGCTCGGTGCCGTTATTACGTTGAGGCGGAGTCGGGATCTTCTCCTCGGGCTTCTTGTCTTTCTTCGCGCGAGGGACGGACTCGAGTCTTTTTTCTTGTCTCTGCGTCTGTCACTACCTTCATTGTTTTGGGCACGGAGGATATACTCCTGCAGGCGCCCGACCTTGATTAGAAATTCAATGGCATCACGCAGCTGATGGCAATCCTCTGTATCGTGGCCATAGGCTTTGTGCCATGTACAATGCTTGGAGTGATCCTTCGCCTCTGCCTTCTGATGGGGGTGGTCTCGGGATGTTACGAACTCCGTGTTCATTACTTCCCTCAAGATCGTTTCCTGGGTATGTTTAAAGGAGTATAGTCTGCATAGTTTCTCGGGGTGGGCTACCCTTTGGGGTCGTGACCTTGAGGAATTTTGGTAGGGCTTTTGGTGAGAAAGTTCACTTTTGTTGTCCCACCTCCTGTGGTCTTCGTTGCCTCTTCCAAATAAACGTACTTCTCGGAACGTTTTGGAAGTCGGTCGTTGTAATGGTTTCTTCTTTGCCGGGGACTTGAAGAAGTCGGAGCCTATCCGGAGACCCTTCCGGCGTAATGCAAGGCTATTCTGTCTTCAAAGTTTTCTACGTTGGCGCAAGCAGCCATAAAACGTCGACATAGTCCGGAGGCTTTCATCCTTTCCCGGCGGATCTTGGCCAAGGATTCGATGGATTTTTTGGCTGTTCCTTGCTCGTGGTGTATTGCGGCGAAAACGCCGCTTGAGAGGTCGGCCCAATCCGGGATGGTCCCCCGTGGTGGACCGGTGAACCATTTGAGGGTCCCCTTTTGAGGGAGAGAGGGAAGGCTCGGCACAACAGTTCCATGGATCCGCCGTAGAAGCATAGGGATTGCTCATAGGCATTGATGTGTTCCTGAGGGTCCGTGGTCCCGTCGTAAATTTCGAGGTTTGGGGGAAACTTGAAGTTTCTCGGAACCCGGAATTCCATGAGCTGGTCAGAGAAAGGTTGTTCCACGGTTCCTTGGTTCCGGTTGTTGCCCCTATTATGAGGAATTTCCTCATCGTCATGGGCCCTCGTCTTATTATTTTCCGCGTCGGTTCGTCTGTCGCGTTGGTGTGGCTCGGGTTGACCTTCATGTATGGCGCGCTGCAAGTCTTCCAATCTTCTAAACTGGTCATTGAGTAGATCCATATGCTGTTGCAACATATCCTGGAGTTGGCGTTGAGAAGCCCGAGATTGGTGCGTGTGTTCGGAGTGTGATGCACGATCATCGAACTCGTTGCTCGGGTTTCCTAGTCGCTGGTGTACAGGAATTCTGCGTCCTTGAAGGCTCTGGCCGCCTTTCTGGGTTGGGAATTCAAGTCTATCTCTGACACGAATCCTGCGCGATGGGTTAGGAGACTCCTCAGAAAAGGAGGTGGAGTGCCCATCACGTCGGCTTCCTGGTCGGGGCGTTTGGTTTCTCACAGCGGAGGTTTGAGCCATAGCGGAGGTAATGGTGGTGGTGGACGTTGCATGTCAGGATCTTGTCTTTGGTTGGTGAGACTTGAGCTCTCTTCCGGGAGTTTTGCCTCGTATTCACCATGGTTGGGTGGGATTAGAATTTTATAGTTTTCCCACAGACGGCGCCAATGTTCGAAGTAAGTTCGGAGGGGTACCTTTGGATTCCTCCGTTGCACGGCGGCGGTGGTGCGACGGGTGGGTACACGCAAAGGCACTCCGACGCTCTTAGGCCGTGCACAGTTAGTTTGTATATCGGAGGAGATGCCTACCTTTGATGCTTGGCCGTATTTATAGGAGCATACGCAGAATCCTAAAGGGATTCATCTTGGATGCGGATAAATGCGGATTGATATCTTAATGATGATTATCTTTCCTTTATTGTTGGGTATATCCCTATAAATGCTTAATATAAGGAAGATATCTAGCCATCTAGATATCTATAAATCCTACAATATCGTGAGTGACGATTGGCGAACGCATATTTAGGGATTTATCCTCAACGTAGATTAGTCGGCCGTGGTCACTGCTCATGCGTCTTGACCCATGGTCGAAGCGTGTCGTGAGTCTTCCTCCACGGCGGTGGGGGAATCCGTGTGCGCATGCCGGGTTGATCCCATGGGTCGATATCTCCAAAATGGAGACTTCCAAAGGCGGTGAGAGAGAGAGGAAAAGTAATAATAGAATTATATTGGAACTCTCATATATGTTATGTACACTTTATTCTTTCAAAATCACATTTTTAATCTCTACAAAAGTTCTAGAAAATCATACATCTTGCTATATTTTTATTTTCCAATTTCAATAATTTTTTGACACTACTTTTTATCAGATAATTACTCTATTTTTTCTTAAATTAAATCTAACTTGTAAGGTAGATAAACATACCTGTCTCAACTTATTTTTCATATAAAAAATTTCTCCATATTCTACTTATCCTCTCCAAACAATTTCATAATTTTTCAAACGGTCTAACTATTTTATTTAACAATTAAACAATTTCTCAGTATCCTTAAAAATACCAAATCGACTCCGTTTAACGTCAAAATTTAACTACATCATCTTTTACACATTTATGATTTAAAAATAAATTTTTCATATTTATTGCCTTTAATTACACATTTATGCTATTTTTCTTGAGTTAAAATAGACATTTTGCACGTTCTGTGTTGCAGTATAGTGCCTAAATTAACTCAAAATGTTACAAAATTTAACAGACATGTTAAATAAGTATTAAGCTACCTCTGTAATTTTATACAAGTCTAACATATTGTAAAAATAGGATGTTACACTTAGGAGTGAAAAAGTTATTGAAAAATAAATTCCTGAACCTTGTGAAAGAGATGATGAATCAATCTCCCAAGATAAGGAAGAGGTTGATAAGCCATCTGACCAAAATGAGACCAAACTCTCATCTCCACCCTCATTTCCTCAAGCATTAAACAATTCAAGGAAATTGAACTATCACACTGAAATTTTTGAAATTTTTAACCAAGTAAAGGTTAATATTATGTTGTTAGATGTTATTAAACAGGTTCCTTCTTATGCTAACTTTTTGAAAGACTTATGCATTGTTAAAAGGAAATTAAATGTGAAAAAGAAGGCATTTTTGGATGAACAAGTAAGCTCCATTATTTAGAGCAATAATGTTTTGAAACATGAAGACACTGGTTGTCCTACAGTTTCATACATTATTAGAGAACATAAAATTGAACAAGCTTTACTTGATCTTGATGCTAGTGTTAGTTTACTTTCATATTCAATTTATCAGCAACTCAACTTGAGTGAGTTAAAACTAACTTCTATAACTCTTCTACTTACCGATAGATCAATTAAAATTCCAAAAAGAATAGTGAAAGATGTGTTAGTACAGGTTGATAAATTCATATATCCTATGAATTTTATTGTCTTGAAAACTGAACCTATGGTTAATAGTTGCAAGTCAATTCTTGCTTTTTTTAGGTCACCCATTTTTAGCAACATCTAATGCTTTGATAAATTGCAGAAATGAAGTGATGAAGCTAACATTTGGAAATATGACACTAGAACTTAATGTTATCAACATGTGTAAGCAATCACAGGAAGTGCATGACGAAAAGGAGGAAGTTGATGGGATTGAGGCCATTGTAGATGATCATCTTCAAACAAGGAGTTCTTCTAACCTATTAGAAATTTGTTTAATTAATTCATTTGATTCAAGTACGCAAGTAGATGATGAAATTTATGAAATATGTTCTTTGCTTAGTTATACATAGGTAATAGAGTACAAGTGATGGAAATCAAGATTCAAAGAGATAAAACCTATGAATGATAATACCCATGAAGAAATACCCATACTGGAACTAAAGTCATTACCTGCTGGGTTGAAGTACACATTTTTTGGAGAAGAACAAAGTCTTCTAGTCGTAATTTCCTCGACCCTTACTGGAGAACAAGAAGGTATGTTAATAGAAGTACTTAAAAGGTATAAAAGTGCAGTTGGATGGACATTAAAGGACATAAAAGGTATTAATCCATCAATTTGTACACATAGAATATATTTAAAGGATAATGCTAAACCATCTCAACAACCTCAAAGAAGATTAAGTCCACATATGAAAGAGGTAGTTAGAGTTGAAGTTCTTAAATTACTTGATGTTGGAATTATCTACTCTATCTCTAATAGCCAGTGGGTAAGCCCTATACAAATTGTGCCTAAGAAATCTGAAATAATAATGGTTGATAATGAAAAAGTGAATTAATACCTATGTGAGTCTCATCCAGTTGGTGTATGTGTATTGATTTTAGAAAATTAAATGCAGCCACTAGGAAAGATCATTTACCCTTAGCATTTCTTAATCAAATTCTGGAAAGAGTAGTAGGACATCCCTACTACTATTTTCTTAATGGTTATTCGGGGTATAATCAAATACTAATTGTATTAGAGGATCAAGAAAAGATAACTTTTACGTGTCCTTTTGACGCTTTTGCATATAGAAGAATACCTTTTGGCCTTTGTAATGCTCTTGTAACTTTCCAAATATGCATGCTAAATATTTTTAATGACATGATTGAGCATTATTTAGAGGTTTTCATAGATGACCTGACAGGTTTTGAAAATTCTTTTAAAAATTATCTTGATAATTTGGAAAAAGTTCTTAAAAGATGCGAAGAAAAAAGATTTGTGTTAAATTGGGAAAAATGTCATTACATAGTTACCTTAGGAATCGTGTTAGGTCATATGATATTTTCTAAAGGAATTGAAGTTGATAAGGCCAAAGTTGAATTAATTGCTCATTTTCTTTCCCCAAAAATAGTCAGAGAAGTCCATTCATTTTTAGGACATGCAGAATTCTATAGAAGATTCATTAAGGACTTTAGTATCATATCTAAACTATTATGTAATCTTCTAATGAAAGATGCACCATTTGATTGGACTGAAGAATGTCAAAAAAATTTTAAAAAATTAATCGGTCTTCTAACATCTACTCCTATCATGCAATCCCCTGACTGGTCTTTGCCTTTTGAGTTAATGTGTGATGCTAGTGATTTTGCTGTTAGCACTGTTTTAGGCCAAAGAAAGGAAGGTATGCCTCATGTAATTTATTACACAAGTCGAACTTTGAATAGTGCTCAAATGAATTACATCACTACTGAAAAAGAACTACTTGCTGTAATTTTTGCATTGGATAAATTTTGAGCTTATTTAATTAGTTCTTCTACTATCGTTTTCATCGATCATGTTGCTGTTAGATATTTAATGTCTAAGCAGGATGTTAAACTGAGGCTAATATAGTGGATCTTGTTGTTTCAAGAATTCAACATCACAATAAAATATAAGAAATGAGCAGAAAATGTTATTGCAGATCATTTGTCCAGACTTACAACAAGCTCATATTTTAATAACACACATATCAATGATTCTTTTCCTGATGAATTTTTATTTTCTATCAATTCCATGCCTTGGTTTTCTAACATAGTCAATTTTCTTGTAACAGGAAAGATGGTGCCTTAGTGGACACACCAAGACAGAAAGAAGTTTTTGATTGAGGTAATTTTTTTTTATTGGGATGACCCATATTTGTTCAAATATTGTCATTAAATTTTGTCACTCAGAAGTATGTGGAGGTCACTTTTCTTCAAAAAAAACAACTGCGAAAATCTTGTAGTGTAGATTTTATTGGCCTACTCTATTTAAGGAAAATTATACTTTTTACAAAAGTTGTGAAAACTGTCAGAAATTAGGTTACATTTCTAAAAGAAACATGATGCTTCTAAACCATATCCTTGTCATTAAAATTTTTTATTATTAGGAAATTGATTTCATGGGTCTATTTCCATCATCATTTGGATTTGTGTATATTTTGTTGTAGTTGATTATGTCTCAAAATAGATTGAGGCAATTTCATGTTGATACAATGATAATAAAACTGTTCTTAAATTTTTAAAAGAAAATACCTTAAGTTGATTTGGAATCCCTCGAGCTATCATCAGTGATGGGGGAACACATTTTTGCAACAAATCATTTGAATCCTTAATGAAGAAATATGACATTACACATAAAATTGCCACCCCTTATCACCCTCAACCAAGTGGACAAGTAAAATTAACAAATAAGGAGATTAAACAAATTTTGAAAAAAAATGGTTAACCCAAATCGTAAAGATTGGTCTTTAAGATTAAATGATGCACTTTGGGCTTACCGTACTGCTTTCAAAACATCTTTAGGCATGTCACCCTATCGGTTAATCTATGAAAAACCTTGTCTCTTGCCTGTAGAACCGGAGCATAAAGTATTTTGGGTCATTAAATCTTTCAACCTAAACCTTAATGATGCTTGCAGGATATGCAAATTGCAATTAAATGAACTTGAGGAATTGAGAAACAATGTATATGAAAACTCAAAAATTTATAAAGCTAGGACAAAAGCTTTTCATGACAAATCAATTTTGAGAAAATCTTTTGAAATTGGTCAAAAAGTTCTACTTTATAATTCTCGTCTTCACCTATTCCCTAGAAAATTGAGATCTAGGTGGACTGACCCTTTTATTGTCAAACATGTGTATCCTTATGGGGCCATAGATATTGAGAACCCTAGGAATGGTAATGTGTTTAAGGTCAATGGACAAAGACTTAAACCATTTCTGGAAAATCAAGTTACTGAGGTAGAATTCATTTTCCTTTCTAATCATTGTTATGAGAAGAATTTACTCTAATTTTGTGGCTTTCTTTTTGCAATTCTTTGTGACCCTAGTTAAGTAGTGGATAACGGTACTCCGTGGCTCTCAAGTTAGTTTGTTTTTAGTTTCTTATAATAACTGATTCCTTCTCATTAAAATGGATGTCATTCTCTCAAATTAAAAAAAAAACATTTTCCTTATCTTCCTCAAAATGCTCTAACAAAAATCTGCAAAGCTAGGTGTGAAAGATTGAGACTGTTAATGCACAAGGGCATCCCGAAAGATATACACTGGATAATCGAAGCAAAGGTCCATTTAGCAGGTGAATCTTCAATTTCATTTGACTCATACATGCCAAGTCTCAGTAGAAGTTCGTATTCTAAAAAAAGAAGAGTGAAAAGGTTATAAGTCAGTCACAAATGTGCACGATAGAATTGTAACAAGCGATGTCGTTCTTTGGGGATGGTTTCTCCAAACTGAGAAGATAAATATTTTTAATTAAGAATGGACTGAGTAAGAAGTCATTAGATGATATCTTATTGACTATTGAGACGCATTCTTGTGGATTCGTGCATTGTGAACTTCTTAATTTGTGGAATCTCTTCAAGCACGAACAAAAACATTACAGTCTTGGGAATCTGACTCTAAAAGACCCTATTTGCCAATTTATAAGAAAATTGGATGGGAAGCTTATCCTCAACTCATAGAAGGCGTTCAAGCCGTTACTAGACGTACAACTAGAGGAAGATGTGAGACATAATCACAACAACATGTATATATTATCTTGTTTTTCTTTTTCTTAAATAAAAAAGAGAAAGAGGGTGAAACTTTGATTGTACCTAGTTTTTAATTAGATTAGGAGCCCTGGGCAGATGCTTGTCTTGTCATAGACTCAAGAGGAGACCTTCGCACACCAGTCTATAAATAAGGTTCATGTGCCATGCTTTATAGAGAGCCACCTTCTACATTCCCAATTCTTGGAACTTAGGCTCTGTAGCGTTGTTGGATCGAAAGAGGAGTCTGGTCTTTGCTGTGAAACGTAAACAACTACTGAGCATTATCTTGTACTTAATTGTATGAGCTCTGAAGCGCCAGATCACCTAGATGGTGTCGAGCATTCACTTGTATTCATATTGAATGCCTTTAAGTAGGTGTTCGAATATGTAGTGTACAATTCTAGCCACAGGGAAGGTATGAAGCCATGCCTTGTGAGGATGGATTGCACTCATGACGCGCAATATAAAGATATGCCATGACAACTATACTAGTGACACACAGTATAAAGGTATGCCACCATTTGTTATTATATTTCTTTTATCATTGTATGATTTTGTTGTATTTTGATTTTGGACAGACAATCCTTTGAGCAGGGTCCTTCAGGGGTTTCTAGACTTCTTTACCTTGATGGTTTTCTTGAAGTCTAAAAAAAAATAATGTTTCTTAATTTTAAACATTTTTGACAACAGTCAGCCTACCCATATAGGTGCTATTATTACTTTTTTCATTCTTTTTCCTATTTAAACACTCTATTTTCTTCACTTTCCTCTAACTTATAATCATTCAAAGAGAGGGTAAGTATAGAAATGAAGGGAGCTTCTGTTCGTAGACTTACAAATATTTGTGTATTTTGTGGGTCAAGTTATGTGAAGGGTTTTGAGTTTGTAAACGCAGCAAGCACTCTTAGTTGAACACTTACTGCGAGGAACATTCGTGTAGTATATGGGAGAGGTAGCATTGGGTTAATAGGGGTTGTATCACTCTCTACACATTTAAGAGGTGGTCAAGTTTTAGGTATCATTCCTGAACTTTTAACTCAAAATAATATCACTGGAAAGACAATTGAGTTGGAACTTCAAGTATCATCTATGCATAGACCAATGAGGACAATGCTTGAAAACTCTGATCCATTCATTGCCTTACTAGGTGGTTTTGGTACTTTGGAAGAAGTTTTTCAAATTGTCTCTTGGGCCCAATTGAACATCCACCATAAACTCATAGGTTTGTTGAATGTTAATAATTTCTTTGATAATTTGTTATCTTTTCTTGATCATACTGTGGAACAGAACTTTATCACACCTTTGGCAAGACTACTCCTTATCTCTGCTTCCTCTGTTGATGAGTTAATTGATAAATTATAAGGTTTTGTTTATGAACCTGATCCAATAATAGCTCAGATAGATTAATCAAAAGGAAGCAGTGAGGGAAGTAGCAAGAAACGCGAGTTTGATCTGACACTCCAGCTATAACTTCCGTTTACCTTTGGTTTTATGCATCATACTTTGTTTTTATTTAAATTTATGTCAGGTTTCTCTTTTCAATAATTGCCACAATAGGTAATATCTTCTATCATTTACTCATCTATATTTTAACATTGCGGACAATGTTGTGATCTAGTTGGGAGGAAGGATAATTGACATAAAAAAATAAAAATATAGAGAAGTATGATATGATTGTCAACAACTTACCAAACTAATTAAGGATGGCAGAAAAAGGAGTAATTTTACTCTTGAGACGCATCTAAATTGAGAAGTATGTTTATTGATATGATTGTCAGAAACCTACTCACATCAAAACCAATTAAGGATAGTAGAATAAGGAGTAAATTATGTCTTTATAGTAATTTTACTCTTGAGACACATCTTAATTAGGGAAGTAACTATTTTGTGTTGAAGTAGCAAATGGATTCAGGGATCATAGTATGATTGAATAAATTGTCTTCTTTCTTAAAATTCACATGCTTAGTTATGGATGTTAAATTGGTGGATTGAGAATGATAGAAATATGCCTTGTGAGATTTTGAGCCTATTGATGAATGGATTGAACATTTGTACCATTCTCTTTTTTCTTGTGTGATTTTTACTCATGGAATTGTTACTCTAGAACTTGCTTTGATTCTTTTTGAGACTATATTTTCACATGCATACATAAACATGATTGAGACATTTTTCTTGAAATAGTTACTTTAACCAAATAATCAACCTTGCATATTTTTTTTTGCTGAATCTCGTTGAGCTTATTTGACCATTCATTGTTTCTAGCTCATTACGTGCCTTAAATGAAAAGCCATGTTCTTACCCAACCTTAGGGAATAAAGAACATTAGCTTTGTCATTGGATGAGTTCTTGAACAAGTGTGGGGATATGTGTGCAAAATGGTTGGTAAAAAAGAAAATAGTGGTTAATTGAAAAAAATGTGTATATTTATATTAAAAAAAAAAACCAAATGTGTAAAGAAGGACCAACAAGGAAAAAAATGAAGGGAGAAGAATATGTAAAGGGAATTTGTATTAGGTGGAGTTCTGATGAACTTTCATACTTGTTAATTGAACTCAACTCTCACGCTCTTTTATTCTCTTTGGTATTTAACTTATCATATCCATATTACTCTCCTCCTTTATCTTGACCCTATTACAACCTTGAATAAAGTCATCTTTATTTGTGTGTACATGTGTTCTGAGTATTGGAGAAGTAGAAGATAAACAAGCTTATGATAGTGCAATTTTTCATGGGTTGAATTGAGTGAAATACCTACCTTTTTAACGCTTTAAGGATTGAGAATGAATCCTGTGAGGATTTATCATTCTTGGTTCATTCTTTTTAACTGAAGTTTTCTTGCTTGTTGGTTTGAGATGTAAAGAAATGTTACCTCATTAATATTTTGAGATGTAAAGAAATGTAAATCTTTGGTTTCTCTTCTTGAATATCATTGGAAACTGAGTCTTTTAGAGTTTTTAGCTTTTGAGTCTGTGTCATTTTTCTATGTTCCCTAGTTTTAGTCTTATGTGTTTTACCCGGGAGTGCAAAAGTTAAGTGTGGGGGAATTTGATAGCAATATATTTTATTCATTTTATAATCTTCTCACTGGACTTCTTAAGGTTCAATTAGGCGTAATTAAGTTGGTTTTGTCACATTTTAAGATATTGAGCTTAATTGGATCATTAAAGGAATTATTGTTTGAATTGACCTTAATTTGTCTATTTGGCAGCGTTTAGTAAACTATCTATAATTTGAGTTTCAAATATCTAGTTGATGTGATTCTAGTCTTGTAAGAAAGTTAAGACAATTCTCTACAACTCTCATTAAGACCTTAAGAGCTAAATCACACGTTTGGATAATTTAAATTGGAGTTAAAGCAAGATCCAGAGTGTTGATCCTGACAGCTTGACCTCTGAGCACTCATTAGCCCATATCTTGAGTTAAGGAGTAATATTAGGTTGAAGCCAGTGGCATTGGAAATTAAACACTCAAATCTACAACTTTCATGAAAAACACAAGAGTTAATTCGAATGGCTTGGAAGTCAGATTGAGCTTAGAAGTCAGAACAGAGGAGTTGCAGTTGGGCCTGAGCAGTGTGCACTCATTAGCCCATATCTTGAGCTGTAAGGGTGATATTAGGCTGAAACTAGTGGCATTGGAAAGCTAAGACAAAAGCCTATAATTTTTATGAAGACCACTTTTCCAAATTCTGACGGCAGCCACGAGTTCAACACTAAATCATTTGGGAGACAAGTATCTCAATAATTTTCCACTCATTCACAATTGTCAAACAACTCCCTTGGCATTTTCTACTCATTATTAAACTACTCTATTGTTATTTTGTACTCTTCAAGCTCTATAAAAGAGAGCATTGGCTGCTCATTGTAGGCATCTTGGCTTAGAGATCAAGATCATGCTATTGTGCTATTTGTTGTAGTTTTCTTTTATTCTAAATAGAAGTTATGTTCATCTTTTTGTTCTTCTCTCTTTTTTTCTTCTTGTTCATGAGTAACTACTTTTCATTTTGCTTAGGTGAAAGGGTGAAGCTTTTGGTAATAAATTAATGTTAAATTAATTTCTTTCTTGTGCTTGAATGATGTATCATCAAGTAATCATTATATGTGTTGTATTTTGTGTCCAATCAATTTAGAAACCCTCCTTGTAAAGTGGAGATCTTGATTCATTAGATAAGAGGTTGACACAATGAATTCTTGAGCCTATTTATAAGTGTTGGCGTTAGTGGATAATTAAAGAAATCATAATATAATTACATATATAATCTTAATTGAATTTTGAATGTTGTATTTTCTGATTTGAACCTCCATTATATGTGGATTTCAATTGAATTATAATAAGAAATAATCTTGTCTTTAATTTATTACCAAGAGTGGATCTCCTAGCCTAAGCAAATCCTTTTTTATTTGTGAACAACTTTTATCACCTTTGTTACTGTGACAAATCTTTTCCTTACCTTAAAGAATTTTTCTTCATCAATTCCCTGTGGATCAACCTCAGATTCCCCATAATTTATTACTTGAAACAATCTGCACTTGGGTTTGTATTTTTTAATTCACATCATTATGTATGAGTTAGAGTTATAGTAAAGAGAAAGGAGTGGAAGTGTTAAGGCTTGGATCAGAAAAAAGGACAAATGACACTATTGTTTTATAGTATTTTTTGCTCTTGGTTAATGAGGTAGAAATTTGTCGTTAATAACATTTATATGTTGGTTAATGGGCACTTTCATGGTCAATGGTTAAGCCGTTAACTATCAAATACACGTCATTAACCATAAATTTATACCTCGTTAACCAAGAGTTAAAAATGGTGTAAAAAAAGTGACATGATAAGCAACAAAATCAACAAACACAAGCAATCAACAAACAATAGCTTATAAGGAATTGCAAGTAATGCTAATCAACATGCAAGCACTTTAACAATATTTCGGCCTTATATGTTGCTTTTCTCGCAAGACATGATGTACACCAAGTGAGTAAGCAACCAGAAATCATGTGCCAAATTCTAAAATTTCTAGTAAAGAAATAGCTACTCAATCATGCACTTAGGGCCATCTAATATTCTAAAACAAGTTATACAACCTTAATGCTGGTTTGGCATCAGCAGTTGATACCATGAGACAATCGTAGATCTTAAATTTGACTGAAGTTGCAAGGAGGACCTCTTTGTTGGCTTAAGCTTCATCAAATAAATTTCCAAAGTCAAATATCAAAGGAATGTAATAATAGTACTATTAACTAATGACAGTTGCAACGTTGGAGATAGCTCTTGTACTATCCCAAATTACTAGTACTAATAACATAACTGCTTTACACATCAATAATTATAAATTTGGTACATTAATTATGGATATAATTTTTTTAAAATAAAACAATTTGATAATATACAAAATATGAGCCTTTCACGGAAATGTAAAATACATACAATATGAACTGTATAATATACAAATTATACATTATAGAACAATACATTATATACCATCTCATTGTATAAAAATCTAGCCCAAAGAAACTGACTATCTTTTCATCCCAAATGCTCTGTCTTCTTCGTATTACATAATTGTTGTTGGTCTTTCCTGGAATCATTGCAAAAATCACAGAAGTAGGGAGATGAGAATCATGAAATTCTCAGTAGTTTAATTAAAAACATGTCATCACAATAATTCCATCTATTTCGGGAAAAAATCCATTTTAAAATACTCAATGTCAATCTTGGAAGGTAGCAAAGAACTAAAATAGGTCATTCCTCTTCCCGAAATAGACAGTTCATTTTATCTTTATAAAAATCATTCATATCGTAAAAAAATGACATCATAAATCATATCTTTAATTTCTTATCATCCAATTGTAAATCATGTTATCAAATCTCATATTTTCATGTACTCAAAATATCATCATTACTAAAGTCATATCAAGAAACCTTGTTTCTGAAAACTCATCAAACTATAAATCATTTTATGGAATATCAAATCATTAATACTCAAATCTCTTCTTAAAATCAAAGTTATGAGCTCATAATATTATTTATTCACTTAGTAGTAGCCTGCTTTCAGGTCAGTGCATATCAACATATTTATGACAATCGATTTGTCACACAGGATTACTCTGAGTAACTAGGCTATATCTATCTCCGTCTAGTAAAGAGGACGCACAGAAATCCTCAGTCTAGAACATGATAAAGAAGACACATAGAAATCCTCATAATATCAGTCGTCTAGGATAGGGAAGACACACAGAAATCCTCACACTATCCAGGATTTAGGATCACCCCAAGTAGTAAAGAAAAAGCATATAAATCTCCTACTACTTGATGACTAGGGAAGCTCAGGTAATGAGGGAGGTTTTCCTTAACCTCAATTACTCTGGTATAGAGAGATTCTTAATTTCTCTGTTACTATTGTCTAAGATTTACCCTAAGACTAAGGTATATCCAAAATCCACTCAGCCTAGTTCCACTAATGGATACCCATGAGAAAAATCATTCTTTATCAAATCTCTTTTATCATCATATCATCAATCATGCAAAAATATGCATATCTTAGTTTTTATCTTCATAGGTATTTCAAATTCATTAATTAATATCATATCATAGCATAATATATTAACATTTCATCAATTAATTTGATAATATAGCATTAAGCCTTAACAAACATCTCTAGATCAAAATCATTATTCAAATCTAGTGTTTTCAAAGAGAAAAATGAGAAAGTAAGAAAAACCCTACCTATCTTCACCAATTTCATGCTTAGACATATCAAATTTTAGCTACCGATAGGCAGCATTTCAACCTCACTCCTAGCCTTGGTTCCCTTCATTTTCCTTCATTTTCTTCACTTTTTCTCCTCCTCTTGGATATCGTTTCCTTGCTCTATTTTCAGCCTAGATTTGGGTTGTTTCCAGCCGTGAGAAAGATACAAAAGAATGGAGAAATCTCTAGAGAAATAAAGAGAGATTTTCCAACAGTGGAATAGTTAAAATTGGTGACCAACTTTTAAGTGCAGTAACTTTTACATTTGTTAAGCACTATTTTCAAGCTCCCCTGTCCACTTCCAGCCTTAGCTGAATCATATCCTCCATATAAGGTGAGTGGATCACACTTTCTGAACTTAGATTAATTATAAAAAAGTTTGGTCTCTCACCATTACTGATTCATTCTCTAGTCACGGATGTGGACTATTTCCCATCCTTTCCAACATCTTAGTCATAGTTGCATATATCTCTTCATGACCACGAACATTCCTCCCTACTCTCTTTCATTAAGGTTATCATCTTCCTAAGTACTTCTTTTGCATCTCTCGTATTTTTATTGGCAAATATTATGCCTTTATTCGTATGCTTGGTCGATGCCATAGTCTCCTGTACATACAACACATTATATATTGAGTTGATCAAGCTCAATATTATGTAGCAGTGTGACAGTTAACTATAAACATACAAACTCAATGCAGTTATGCAATTCTACTTATGCA
Organism: Ormosia emarginata; assembly: GCA_029884605.1. NCBI lineage: Eukaryota > Viridiplantae > Streptophyta > Magnoliopsida > Fabales > Fabaceae > Ormosia > Ormosia emarginata. Next base: position 1,306,308 of record JAQQTP010000056.1, on the reverse strand, counting down.
TCTTATCATCAAGATAAAACAAATGCATAACAAGCATATCTAGTCCATACCTCGGCTCAATAGGATGAACTGTTCTGATACCATAATGTAATGTCCTAAATTACTAATACTATTGACATAACCTGTTTACACATCAGTAATTAGAAATTTGGTACATTACTTATGAATATCAATTTTTTTTAAATAAAACAATTTGATAATATACAAAATATGAGCCTTTCGTGGAAACGTAAAATACATGCAATATGATCTGTATGATATACAAATTATACATTACAGAATGATACATAATATACCATCTCATCATATAAAAATCTAGCCCAAAGAAACTGACTATCTCTCCATCTCAAATGCTCCATCTTCTTTATATTATATAACTGTTGTTGGTCTTTCTTGGAATCATTGCGGAAATCATATAAGTAGGGGGTGAGAATCATGAAATTCTCAATAGTTTAATTAAAAATGTGTCATCACAATAACACCAACTATTTCGGAAAAAAAATCCATTTTAAAATACTCAATGTCAGTCTTAGAAGGTAGCAAAGAACCAAAACAGGTCATTCATCTTCCCAAAATAGATAGTTCATTTTATCTTTATAAAAATCATTCATATCATAAAAAAAAATATCATTATTCAAATTGTAGTGTTTTCAATGAGAAAAATGAGAAAGAAAGAGAAACCACTACCTTCCTTCACCAGTTTCATGCTTAGACACATCAATTTTAGCTACCGATGGGAAACATTTCATCTTCACTCTTAGCCTTGGTTCCCTTTATTTTCCTTCTTTTTCTTTACCTTTTCTCCTTCTCTTGGCTGCTGTTTTCTTGCTCTGTTTTCTGCCCAGATTTGGGTTGTTTCTAGCCGTGAGAAAGATACAAAAGAATGGAGAAATCTCTAGAGAAATAAAAAGAGATTTTCCAGCGGTGGAATAGTCAAAATTGGTGACCAACTTTTAAGTGCATTAACTTTTATATTTGTTAAACACTCTTTAATCTTTCAAAACTAAATTTTCAAGTATTCATAAATCTTATAGAATATTTTAGGACTTAACTTAGTTCTTAGATCCATTTTTCCGTAACTTTTTGTATACTGTTAATTGTCGGGTAAGCTGCATTACTTTTCTCAAATTAAATCGAACCTGTAAAATAAGTAAACATGTCCACCTTAAATTATTTTCCTTACCAAAACATTCTTCATATTCTATTTATCATCTTCATGAAATTTCATAATTTTCTTAGCTGTTTAATTTTTTTGACTATTTCTCAGCAGTATCCTTAAATATACCAAACTGACTTTGTTGATTCTCTAAAATTTTCTACCACTCTTATCAATTATTTATAGCTAGGAAATAAATTTTTCATATTTATTTCAATCATATCAACAGATTCTACAAATACTTTAATTATTCTCTTATATTTAGTGTTATAGAATTATGCTCAAACTAGTTAAGAAAAATACTTGAATTAACAGATAACTCTTACTAGTATTACTGAACTACTATAATCATGATTAGGATCATTAGTTTAGGGAGGGTGTTATAGCTCTAAGAATTAAAAGATCACAAGGCACCATCTTTTAGAAACAAAATTTCTTTATAAAATGTAAAACCAAAACAGTTTTCATACTTCACACTTTGGATTCATTCAGATTACTCGCTTCATCGTTTAATACAGAGGAATCAAACGGCAATTGAATGATTCACTAAAATTTGAGTAAATCACATTATTATAGTTCAAAATAAAAAATCATGCTACCTCTTATATTAAGTTTTAATTTTAATTTTTAACAAGATGGATCATTAGATTCAAATTTTCAACTGTACGTATGTAATGCTCTTGAAACCCAAGGGTTCTTAAAGGTACCTTGCTTGCATCTAAGTTACTCTTCTACTTGTGTTCTAAATAGAGATAGGAAAAAAACACCAGAACCACCACAATTCCTTCTTGTTAAGGAGGAAAACAAACAATAGAGATAGACATGCATTCATGCAATAACAACTAGAATTTATATGAGAGGCTGAACAAAAACCACCAGAACAGAAACACCTAATGAGAGACTGAACTTCACCACCAGAACCTAATACATTGAGCTAATGGAGAAATAAATATGGGAGTTTATGGGTTTCACCTAATGTTGAAAGTATCTTGACGAAGGTAGTGGTGGTGCGACAGAGTGCGCGACAGATGACGGAGGCGGTGGACGGAGCGACAGAGCTGAGAAGGAAAGATGAGAAGTGAAAGTGACGGGCGATGAAGGTGACAGCTCAAACTGAGTTGCACAACAAAGATGAGAGGGAAATATGAGTGAATTGAAAGAAAGAGAAATGAGAGGAAAAGATGGAGAGAAATGAGAGGGAGAGGGGAAACACAAGAAAGGAAAAAAAAACCTATATGTCAAGTTGTGTTAAAAAGAGTATAAGAACTATTTGAGGTAAGATGATAATTTTCCTTTTAAGAATTTCCTAAGGAAATGATCCACACGTGGAGGAACTCATTGAATCCAATTTTTTATGTTACATGTCAAATCTTAATTTCTCCGCCATATCTTAACTCGAATTGGCCTGTTAAACTCCACGACCAAAAGAAGATATAAAAATACTTTACTGTAGAAGGTTTCTATAGTAATTTTATTTTTAAATGAGGGAACTTGTACTCTTTACGAATTGATAGCAAATATTTAGTCATTTCACTCACTTAAAATATAAAGGAAAATAATTATTCTGAAAATAATTATTTTATATATTTTTTTAAAGTATAGATATTATTTATATTATTTTTAATAGATGTGATTAAATAAAAAAAATAATAATAAATATATATAATAAATAATATTAAATAAAATATAAAAAAAATATATATACTATTTGATGTAAGAATATAAAAGTTAAAATATAAAATACTAACATGTTATTAAATGAAGAATTTTCTAAGGAAATGATCACACGTGGAGGAACTCAATTAAGCCAATTTTTTATATTACATGTCAAATCTTAATTCTCCGTTGTATCTAGATCTCGAATTGGCGCCTCGTACTCCACGACCAAAAGAAGATATAAAAATACTTTACTATAGAAGGCTTCTATAGTGATTTTATTTTTAAATGAGGGAACTTGTCTCTTTACGAATTGATAGCTAATATTTAGTTATTTCATTCACTTAAAATATAAAATACAGCAAGTTATTAAATTTATATATTTTAATTAAATGAAATAGGATTAAATACTAATAACTAATGATTAAAAATATGTATACTCTCATAAAAATAAAGGATACTTAAGAAATTTCTTAATAAAAATATTAGGAGAATTTGTTTTCTTTTAGTTTTTTAGGATATCTACACACTTTTAAGTGTGAAATTAATTTCTTTTAACATAGAAGCAATATAGTTAGCTTCTCTAACAAGTGGCTACTTAAGGACTTAAACCTTTGTCACCTCTTAACATTGCAGTTCTTATGACTCTGTCAAACCATGGTATTCCTACATTTGTGGGTAAATCAAAGAAACTTGTTTTTGAAATTGTGCAAGATAGAGTTTAAAAGAAGTTTAAAGAATGAAAGAAACAATATCTATCTCAAACGGGTTGCGAGGTACTTATCAAATCTATGGAAGCTTTTACAATGCACCTATTATGTTTTTAAGTATTGATGCTCGAAGCATTTTATCCATTAGATGTGTAAAAAATAATAAGAAGAGTTACTTATTAAAGAGGTTACTCGATGAAAATGGATAATTCCAAACTACTTCCTAACATAAAAGTTGTTACTGGGTTCGGTTGGTTCTAGTGGTTTGGAACGGATGTAGGCCAGAGAGGGGTGGTCGGAGCTGACGGCATGACGAGGCGTAGAGTGCTAGTGCGCAGACAAAGAGGGGTGTGCTGACGCGGGATCTGGACTATCGCGGAAATGCGGGTTCGGGCCAGATCTAGGCATGGAGGTTGAGGTTTGAGCGAGACAGCGTAATGGCTGGTGGACCGGTGAAGCACAACGAGGCTGTTCGCGTCTGGGTCGAGCGACTGCGACGAAGGATCTCTGGTCACTATTGTGCGACGCAACTCGACGGTAACTGCGCAAATCTAGAGGCACTGTGAACCAGGAAGCGCAGCGCCTCTTCGTGAATCCACCAGCAATCGCGTGTCGCGCCAGCCACCACACGCAAAATCGCAACCAACCACCAGCCGCAACTGTAACACCCCAATTTTTAGAAAATGTCCCGAATGTTCTGTTTGCTGTTTTTCGAGCTTTTGTGTAAATGACTGTTATGTCCCTGTTTTACTGTTTCTTGTTTTTATGTATGAAATACAAATATATTTTACAGGCTAAAATTTTATTTAATCGTTTTACGTATTTTGCTTCGTGACGGTAAAATAAAAATTTTCTCAAGCTACTATTTTATTTTTTCTGGGAGATATACAGACAATTAATATTGTTTGTAATTTTATTTGAACGTTTTGGATGATTTGCTTCGTCGTGGGGAAATATGGAAAAATAACCGTTATGTCCCGATTGTACTGTTTTTAATTTTTCTATATGTTACGCTTAATATTACTTGTCCGGACGGAAAATAATATTTTTCTCGGGGGTCTAGGAAATCTTGTTTTAATTATTCGATGGGGATCTTACTAAACCCAATTGAATGAGACAATAATTAATCTTTTAATTTTTAGGATTTAAGCTGTCAAATAAAATAATTTTGTATTATTATAATATTATTTTATTAATCAAGTATAATTAGATGACAAAGTGGATCCTAAATGTTTTGCGGGACCCACGTTTAGCTAATACAGTTAACTTAGTAGCTTAATTAAGCATCATTAGTGAAGGAATTCTCTAGAACATGATGACTAAGTGTGGTGACTAGCTTAATTAGTGACTAAGCATGGTGACTAAGGCTAATGACAAGGCAAGGATGAACCAATAGGAGCCAAGCTTGCTAACCAATTTTTGATCTTGGCCTTTGATGCATTCTAAGGCAAGGATGAAGCCAAGCAAGGCTACACCTTGCATGGCATGAAGTTCACGGCCATTTGGCCTTTGGGAGACCAAATTCACTTTGTCTTCATGCAACTTTCTCTCTTCTCTCTCTTCCAAAAACCCTAAACACCATTGAAGCTCTTTTGAAGCTCCATTCGGCCAAGCCTAGTTCTACACCATCCAACCACCCAAAATTCTATCCAACAAGGTTTTCTAAACCTAAACACAATCCTAAGAACATCTCTAGTTGAGAGTTCTTGCAAAATCTTCCATTTGAAGCTTGGAAACCAACTTGGAAAATTTTACCTAGAAGGTGAAATTTCTAGTTTTCTATTTCTAAACTCTTTTTCAAAGTTCTAAGCCATGATTTCTCCATGGTTTAAGCTCTCTTTCTATGGTTAGTAACTTGTAGATTTTTGTTTAAGTTTGTTAGGTGACTTGAAGGAGAAAACTGAAACCTAGAAGAGGAGTGAAAGAATATTTTGTCTTCATTTAAGGTAAGAGGAAGACTAATCTTATCATCTAAGGATGGTGGTAAGAAGATGGAGTGTGATTTTTGTGATTGTAGAATCCATAAGGATTCATTTGTGTGATTGTTAGTAGCTTGTTTATGTGTTTGTGTATTTGTTAGTAGCTTTCCTATTTGATAATTGTAATAATTTGTATGTAGTTGCATGTCTACAAGCTTTAAATTGCATGTCTACAAGCTTTGATAATTTGCATGTGTTAGAAATGCATGATAATGTATAGGATGTGAATAACATGATAAGGATTGCATGAGTGTTCCAAAGAACACAACACCAAGGCTCACGGCCATTGACCCAAAAGGAGAACCAAAATGTTCTCATTATTTTCCTAAAGTATAATTTAATTAACCTAGGAAAATTAACAAGAGATAGAATTATTTAGATCAAGGAAAATGAATTTAGAAATCAAGTAACAAAGTGTATATTTCGGCCAATATGCCAAACCAAAGATCCATGATTTCTAAAATCAATTCCAAACCATTTTCTAAAATAATGATTTAATGAATTTAGGTACTACAATAAATTTGACATGGATTTAGAAGATGAAAAATAATTTGGAGATCAAATGCAAAGACTTTGTTAAAATTGGCCAACATGCCACATACTTTTGATCCAAATTTATTTTCTAACTATTGACTAGATAATTTAATAAAAATAAACTAGATTAAGAGTTTTATAAGAGATTAAATGAATGGAAATAATTAGGAATGAAGTATAAAGCATAGAATGATTTTCGGCCAAAAAGCCAAATTTAAATGTGTTTTGATTTATAGAATTATTTTAAACTAAGGTTAAGTAATAAATGCCAAAAGGATTTTAGTACAATGATGAGTTTAAAGAAACAAATTGATTAAAATTAAGTTTAAGTATTAAAACTAATGATTTTACTTGTTAGAAATGAAATACAAATGAACTTTTAAAAATTTCTAACATATAGCTCATGCTATAATTTTGATGCATGTTAGTGGTTTTCAAAAGGATTAAATTATACGGTTAAAAATTAAGTAAATAGAATTTTTATGGAAAAATTAGGAAATCATTAAATATAATTTTCTAAATAAAATACTATCAATTTTTAGTAAAAACGGGCAAATAAGATAGAAAAGATGTCCAAAAGACAGTATACGGTATGGAAAATATTTTACGTAGTTTAAACGTATTATTTATTATTTATGTTTATTTAAACAGTAATTTTTAAGGGATTTGGACCATAAAATGATTTAAAAATCTTATGCGATTGAGAAAACGTATTAAAAACTCTACGCAATTTTGAAAACAAAAAAATATATTTACGCGATTTAAAAACGTTTGTAAAAATGACGAGATTGTGAAAACGCGATAAAATTTCTACGCGATTGACCGAAACGGTATTTTCTATATTCTTTCTGGATTTTCTGTATTTTTCTGCTGTCGGCCTATGAGGTGAACCCGTACAGGCTTTGGAACAGTATTTGTCCGGTGGGACTTACTGTATCTTTTTATCTTTGAGGATATCCTGGTAATTTGAGGACATGCCAGTTTTTGGTGGATTGGTTGACGAGGTGAATCACATCGTGTTGTCGATGTGATAAACGTAGTGTGGTTCATTGTCTTTATGAACTTGGAGACGTTAGTGTACGGGATTCCATATATGGACAGTCGGTCGCTCCGCTTGGGCCGTGTAACCGATAGCACACTAATGGACTCGACACGCACTATATTTAATCGAGATTTCGTAAAGTCTAATAGTACATTGCCTGTAGTGCCACAATGTGAGACCGTGAACTACACCATGCTTTGGATGATGAATTCCATATGACTTGGGGCTATAGATGCAAAGTGTGGTAAGAATAGTTTGGTTGGGCAGCCGTGGTACTAATAGATTTTGCGAGTCATTCTCTCTCGATATCTCGTTTGTGTTTAGCTCCATGGAGTAGGATCGTGTCATATTTCATATGAGTATATCTTGAATATTATTTTATTTTATCTGTCTATTTTATCTGGTTAGTATTATGATGATTGTTTATCTGTTCTATTATTTTATCTGTGATATTATTTCATCTGGGATATTTTATTTTATATGTGATATTATGTGTTGTTGTGATATTTAAATCTTTTCTCTTTCTGCTACTTGATTACTATTATAGCTTTTCATATTGCATGAATTGTATAACTTTTGTTTGTCGTTTTCTTATTTACCATGTTTGTGATGATTTTAGATTGTCTTACCTCTTTCTTTATTGTATGTGTTTTACGTATATTTATTTTACGCGGTAAAGAGTTTGAGGAAGAGGAACAACCTCTTGAGATTCTGTATATCCCGAGGAGGAGGAAGATCAAGCCAAGCAAGATCGGTTCGACGATCAAGAACCATCTGATCATCCATATCCATTGGATTGATTGGTTTGGGTATGTGGATTTTTGGGGTTTGTGACACTCGAGTTTCATGGTGGATCGTTAGCTTGGCATCTGAGGGGAGATAGAGACTCTATGACGTACGTGGGACGGTTGACTATGTCCATACGACATGAGTTTGATGAAGAGCCAGTCATGACGACTACTGTATTTCTGCACCTAGAGTTACCTTTATCCATTAGGTGTCATTGGGGTGGTGTGACCACTGAGCCTAGTGAGATTAGTATCGTGTCGACTGGGCGGTCCCGTTACCACCGAGAGTCGAGACATTCTGGATATTTATCTTCTGATGAGTTTCCTGAGAGTGATCCATCAGAGGATTAAATATTTATGATGTATTTTTAGGGGCGCGTCTCGCATATGTATATATTGACTCTTTCTTTAATTTAATTGATTTCACTTGATGTTTAAATATTTGTAGTTGTAGTTATAAATTATTTGTATAACTTATAACTTGAACCATATGTATATTATGAGTGATGTTGTTCTGTTGGTTTTATGTTTTCACGTTATTTTATTTAATAATATTCTGTTTAACAGGAATTATTTTACAACCCGTATTAGTACGTAACAAATGTTTTACAACTTGGGTAGATTTTATTTATCTTTCTTTTATTTTCTTTATATATGTGACATTCCCATAAGGGTGTTACAAGGAAATTAGACTCACCACTAACCAGGACTCGTGAGTCTGTCGCCTCAACCGTGTTCATCAGCCCAGATCCATGAGCAGAGACCAGCTACGGCGAAGTGACTCCAATGGATGGTTGTTAAGAGTGGAGATTGAGGTCCATGGTGATTAGGCTCAAGCGATTTGGGCATAACAACAGTGGTAGAGTAATGGCTCAATGCAGTGGAAGGCAACAACGGTGACGTGTGGCCGGCATGGTGGTCCGCGGTGGTTCAGGTGAGTTAGGTTGCTGAAGTGATTTGGGGAAGAAGAAGAAGGATTAAATGGTAATAAATCAAATAAAATATGAAGGACTAAAATGTAATAAAATTTGCATTAGAACTAAAATATAAAATGCATAAAAACTGAAGGAACTGGCTATTACCTGTATTTTTTTAGGTGCATTGATGCTCTCCGTCTGGTTAGGTGCATTGAAAACATCACCCAAATCTATAACCCAATATATCCTTACATATATTATGGGTTGTTTTCTTCTCCCTCATTCTATTTGTGAGCATGTCGAAACTTCGTGTAGTATATGGGAGAGGTAGCATTGGGTTAATAGGGGTTGTATCACTCTCTACACATTTAAGAGGTGGTCAAGTTTTAGGTATCATTCCTGAACCTTTAACTCAAAATAATATCACTGGAAAGACAATTGAGTTGGAACTTCAAGTATCATCTATGCATAGACGAATGGGGACAATGCTTGAAAACTCTGATCCATTCATTGCCTTACTAGGTGGTTTTGGTACTTTGGAAGAAGTTTTTCAAATTGTCTCTTGGGCCCAATTGAACATCCACCATAAACCCATAGGTTTGTTGAATGTTAATAATTTCTTTAATAATTTGTTATCTTTTCTTGATCATACTGTGGAACAGAACTTTATCACACCTTTGGCAAGACTACTCCTTATCTCTGCTTCCTCTGTTGATGAGTTAATTGATAAATTATAAGATTTTGTTTATGAACCTGATCCAATAATAGCTCAGATAGATTAATTAGAAGGAAGCAGTGAGGGAAGTAGCAAGAAACGCGAGTTTGATCTGACACTCTAGCTATAACTTCTGTTTACCTTTGGTTTTACTCATCATACTTTGTTTTTATTTAAATTTATGTCAGGTTTCTCTTTTCAATAATTGCCACAACAGGTAATATCTTCTATCATTTACTCATCTATATTTTAACATTGCGGACAATGTTGTGATCTAGTTGGGGGGAAGGATAATTGACATAAAAAAATAAAAATATTGAGAAGTATGATATGATTGTCAACAACTTACCAAACTAATTAAGGATGGCAGAATAAGGAGTAATTTTAATCTTAAGACGCATCTAAATTGAGAAGTATGTTTATTGATATGATTGTCAGAAACCTACTCACATCAAAACCAATTAAGGATAGTAGAATAAGGAGTAAATTATGTCTTTGTAGTAATTTTACTCTTGAGACACATCTTAATTGGAGAAGTAACTATTTTGTGTTCAAGTAGCAAATGGATTCAGGGATCATAGTATGATTGAATAAATTGTCTTCTTTCTTAAAATTCACATGCCTAGTTATGGATGTTAAATTGGTGGATTGAGAATGATAGAAATATGCCTTGTGAGATTTTGAGCCTATTGATGAATGGATTGAATATTTGTACCATTCTCTTTTTTCTTGTGTGATTTTCACTCATGGAATTATTGCTCTAGAACTTGCTTTGATTCTTTTTGAGACTATATTTTCACATGCATACATAAACATGATTGAGATATTTTTCTTGAAATAGCTACTTTAACCAAATAATCAACCTTGCATATTTTTTTTGCTGAATCTCATTGAGCTTATTTGACCATTCATTGTTTCTAGCTCATTACGTACCTTAAATGAAAAGCCATGTTCTTACCTAACCTTAGGGAATAAAGAACATTAGCTTTGTCATTGGATGAGTTCTTGAACAAGTGTGGGGATGTGTGTGCAAAATGGTTGGTAAAAAAGGAAATAGTGGTTAATTGAAAAAAATGTGTATATTTATATTAAAAAAAAACCAAATGTGTAAAGAAGGGCCATCAAGGAAAAAAATGAAGGGAGAAGAATATGTAAGGGGAATTTGTATTAGGTGGAGTTCTGATGAACTTTCATACTTGTTAATTGAACTCAATGCTCACGCTCTTTTATTCTCTTTGGTATTTAACTTATCATATCCATATTACTCTCCTCCTTTACCTTGACCCCATTACAACCTTGAATAAAGTCATCTTGATTTGTGTGTACATGTGTTCTGAGTAGTGGAGAAGGAGAAGATAAACAAGCTTATGATAGTGCAATTTTTCATGGGTTGAATTGAGTGAAATACCTACCTTTTTAACGCTTTAAGGATTGAGAGTGAATCCTGTGAGGATTTATCATTCTTGATTCATTCTTTTCAACTAAAGTTTCCTTGCTTGTTGGTTTGAGATGCAAATAAATGTTACCTCATTAATATTTTGATCCTTTAAATCTTTGGTTTCTTTTCTTGAATATCATTGGAAATTGAGTCTTTTAAAGTTTTTAGCTTTTGAGTCTGTGTCATTTTTCTTTGTTCCCTAGTTTTAGTCTTATGTGTTTTACCCGGGAGTGCAAAAGTTAAGTGTGGGGGAATTTGATAGCAATATATTTTATTCATTTTATAATCCTCTCACTGGACTTCTTAAGGTTCAATTAGGCTTAATTAAGTTAGTTTTGTCACATTTTATGATATTGAGCTTAATTGGATCATTAAAGGAATTATTGTTTGAATTGACCTTAATTTGTCTATTTGGCAGCGTTTAGTAAACTAGCTATAATTTGAGTTTCAAATATCTAGTTGATGTGATTCTAGTCTTGTAAGAAAGTTAAGACAATTCTCTACAACTCTCATTAAGACCTTAAGAGCTAAATCACACGTTTCGATAATTTAAATTGGAGTTAAAGCAAGATCCAAAGTGTTGATCCTGACAACTTGACCTCTGAGCACTCATCAGCCTATATCTTGAGTTAAGGAGTAATATTAGGCTGAAGCCAGTGGCATTGGAAATTAAACACTCAAATCTACAACTTTCATGAAAAACACAAGAGTTAATTTGAATGGCTTGGAAGTCAAATTGAGCATAGAAGTCAGAACAGAGGAGTTGTAGCTGGGCCTGAGCAGTGTGCACTCATCAGCCCATATCTTGAGCTGTAAGGGTGATATTAGGCTGAAACTAGTGGCATTGGAAAGCTAAGACAAAAGCCTACAATTTTCATGAAGACCACTTTTCCAAATTCTGACGGCAGCCACGAGTTCAGCACTAAATCCTTTGGGAGACAAGTATCTCAATAATTTTCCACTCATTCACAATTGTCAAACAACTCCCTTGGCATTTTCTACTCATTATTAAACTACTCCATTGTCATTTTGTACTCTTCAAGCTCAATAAAAGAGAGCATTGGCTGCTCATTGTAGGCATCTTGGCTTAGAGATCAAGATCATGTTATTGTGTTATTTGTTATAGTTTTCTTTTATTCTAATTAGAAGTTATGTTCATCTTTTTCTTCTTCTCTCTTTCTTTCTTCTTGTTCATGAGTAACTAATTTTTATTTTGCTTAGGTGAAAGGGTGAAGCTTTTGGTAATAAATTAATATTAAATTAATTTCTTTCTTGTGCTTGAATGATGTATCATTAAGCGATCATTATATGTGTTGTATGTTGTTTCTAATCAATTTAGAAACCCTTCTTGTAAAGTGGAGATCTTGATTCATTAGACAAGAAGTTGACACAATGAATTCTTGAGCCTATTTATAAGTGTTGGTGTTAGTGGATAATTAAAGGAACCATAATATAATTACATATATAATCTTAAATGAACTTTGAATGTTGTATTTTCTAATTTGAACCTCCGTTATGTGTGGATTTCAATTGAATTATAATAAGAAATAATTTTGTCTTTAATTTATTACTAAGAGTGGATCTCCTAACCCAAACAAATCCTTTTTCATTTGTGAACAACTTTTATCACCTTTATTATTGTGACAAATCTTTTCCTTACCTTAAAGAATTTTTCTTCATCAATTCCCTGTGGATCGACCTCGGATTCCCCATAATTTATTACTTGAAACAATCTGTACTTGAGTTTGTATTTTTTAATTCGCATCATTATGTATGAGTTAAAGTTATAGTAAAGAGAAAGGAGTGGAAGTGTTAAGGCTTGGATCAGAAAAAAGGACAAAATGACACTATTGTTTTATAGTATTTTTTGCTCTTGTTTAATGAGGTAGAAATTTATCGTTAATAACATTTATATGTTGGTTAATGGGCACTTTCATGGTCAATGGTTAAGCCGTTAACCATAAATTTATACCTCGTTAACCAAGAGTTAAAAATAGTGTAAAAAAAGTGACATGATAAGCAACAAAATCAACAAACACAAGCAATCAACAAACAATAGCTTATAAGGAATTACAAGTAATGCCAATCAATATGCAAGCACTTTAACAATATTTCGGCCTTATATGTTGCTTTTCTCGCAAGACATGATGTACACCAAGTGAGTAAGTAACCAGAAATTGTGGAAATAAGTTTGCCCCAATGATTTAATATGTTAAGTTTTGATGATGACAAATGCAAGATAAAAAGAATGATGCTTATGCTTCATAAATGTGCTTAATAGATGACAAATACATTACAAAAGAATATTGATCATGTTACATAGATGTGCTTAATGAGATATATTATATCATGCATATGAAGATATTGAGTTATGAATTTGGACTAACTATGCTTGTGTTAAGTGAGTAATACTTTGTAGGATAGTCCAAGTATCAAGAGTGAGCATTGCAACAAGAAAACAAAAGATCACAATCATGCTCAACTCAAGAAGAATGAGAATGATAAGATGTTCCAAGCATTTGCAAGATTTGAAGAGAAGAAATTTTTGGAAGTTTGGATTACATCAAGAATTGATGATGGCAAAAGATCAAGTCCCAAGGTTCTTCAAGAATAGCTTATAGGACTTAGATCTTGTGTAAAGGTAAAAAGGAATCATACTAAGCTCAAATATGTTTTAACATCTTTAAAAGTGTTTCTTACATGTTTTAATGCCCAACAAACTGTTTTTGGAAAGTTAGTCTTGATGGTAGTTCAAACCTTTGAAAAATAGTCAAGTTTGTGTTTTGTAAAATTGACATTCAGTTACTATTTTGATCATAACTTTCAAAATACTTTGAGTTTTGTTATGAAACTTATTTCATATGAAAATAGACTCAAATATCTTTCCAATGAATGATCATTTACTTTAAACGGATAAGAAATGAAGAAGTTATGACCATTTGCTTTAAACTATGAAATATAGTCAAGTTTAAGTTTTGAAAAATTGACCTTTGGTCACTCTTTTGATCATAACTCTCAAAATACTTTGAGTTTTGTTGTGACATTGTTTCATTTGAAAATAGACTCAAAGATCTTTCCAATGACTAGTCATTTTCTTTAATCGGATAAGAAATGAAGAAGTTATGACCTTTTAAAGTCAGCTTTCAAAACCAGAAAAATTGTAATCGATTACACAAGTCCTGTAATCGATTACAACAATGACAGAAGCCATGTAATCGATTACCAGAAGTGTGTAATCGATTACCAACTGCCCAGAAACGTTTCTAACGGCTATAAACGACTAGTTTTCATAAAAAATCATTTCAAAATACTACCAACGGCTATTTTATCACTTGGGCTCTATATATAAGTGTTGTATGAAGCTTATACACCTCTTGAACACTTGATTTGATCCTTGAATCATCAACATCATATTTTGAGCTTTGAAGTGTAAATCCTTGATACCCATAGTTCTTCAATTTGTATTATCCACTCTTAAAGAGAGTTTCTTATCTTCTATTCCTTTATTCTTCAAGTTGTATATCTACTCTTGTGAGAGTTTACAATCTTTCTCTTCATCTCAAAATCATTGTAAGAGGGTGAGGTATCCCTCAAGAGAGAAAAGGGTGAGGTATCCCTTGTAGTGAGGCTTAAACACAAAGGGCGAGGTATCCCAAAGGTGTTATGAGTGCTCTAGAATGTAATGATTTTTCAAGCGCCTGTGAAGCTTGAAGAGTTGGAGGCTCTAGCACAAGGGTGAGGTATCCCAAGGTGTGAGGAGTGCTCTTACTTGTACAAAGGTTTTCCTAGCACCCGTGAAGTCTAGGAGATAGTGAAGAAAATCTCAAGTTAAGCTTGGGGACTGGATGTAGGTCACTAGTAGTTGGTGGCTGAACCAGGATAAATCATTGTGTTTGCTCTTCTCAACTCTATCTCATTTACATTTGTGCTTCAATTATATATGCTTGAGTTGAATTTGATATCTAGCTTATTTGCTTGATTTATCCCATAGCCTAAGTGGTTTTTGTAAAATCTCTAATAGTTGCACCTTTGTTAAATTTATTCCACTGCATTTATTACTTGGTGATTCAAAATGCTTAATTTCTCAAAGTTGCATTAAAATTTGTAATCACCCAATTCCCCCCCTCTTGAGTGATGGTTGCCATGGCTAACAAGTGGTATCAGAGCTTCGTGCTCTGGTAAAAGCTTAACCACTTGGAGTTAAAGATCCTTATTTGTTAGCAACCATTAAAAGCTTTTCAAAATGAATGGTTTTGGAATTGATAAACCACCATTCTTTGATGGTGTGAATTTTGTTTATTGGAAAGCTAGAATGGAAATTTATATACAATCTATTGATCTTGATTTATGGGATATTATACTTGATGGATTTACTTGCAAATCAAAACATTCTTGGAATGCCTATAATAAGAAATGTTTTTCCTTGAACATTAGAGCAATGCAAATCTTAAGAAATAGTTTAAATGATGATGCTTATGCTAAAATTAAAAGTTGTTCTAGTGCTAAAGATATATGGGATGCTCTTGATTCTATTTATCTTGCTAACGATGATTTCTTGCATAAAGTTATATATAGAGAGCAAAAAGAGCAAAAACCTCTAGAGGAAGACAACATTGAAAAATGTCCTCAAGAACATGTTCAAAGCAAGAAAATGAGCTCCATGCCTCTTGGTGATGATGGTGCTCAATTTGAAGAAGAGGCAAAGCAAAACAAAATTGAGAAAGATGATGTTCTTGAATGCTTGATGGACAACAATGAGGAAGATGATGATTTCCTCAAAGAGCCAAGCATGCTACAAATTGAGATTACTTCCTATATGGCTAAAAAGGACTTTGAGGTAAATGATACTAAACTAAATTATAGTCCTTCTTATTATAAGCTACAATGTGCATATGATGAAATATATGATGGCTTGTTAATTTTAGAAAATAAAAACTTATCTTGTTTGGAAAACATTTCCTCCATTGAAAATGATATCAAGTCTTTGAAAAATGAATATGCTTTTCTTGATGAGGAAATGTCTTTGAAATGTGAAACCTCAACTTCTTGTGAAAAGTGTATTGATTTAGAAAATCATGTTGAGGACTTTTATTCCAAATTTGTCAAAGTTAATGATTCTAATTACTCACATTCCATGTTTGTTAATAAGAATGAAATTGATGTTACTCCACATGGAATTTCAAGTAAGGCTTTTGGCAAAAATAACATAGAATGTAATAACAACCAAAGGCTCAAGTTTTTCAAAAATGATCTTCAAAGGACCAAGCCATCATTGAATTCAATTATTTGTAATTTTTGTGGTCATCTAGGACATATTTCTCATTTATGCAATTATAGAAGAAATACTTATATGAGAAATAGTATGGTATGGGTTCCTAAAGACCTTAAAGGCCCTAGTACTAACATTCAAGGACCCAAGATGAAGTGGGTACCAAAATGTCCTCCTAGTGTCTCAATTATGCAGAAAGTTTCTCAAAAGGATGGACTAATTGATCAAAAGAAAGAGGAATCATCAAGAAGAATGCTTCCAAAGCCTATTGGTAGAAGGTTTTGTCAAAGAAGGAAGATGGCTTCAACCAAAGCTTCTCACGTACAAAATGTGGAACTTGCAAAGTTCAAAACGCCAAAAGAGAAGCAATGGGTAAGGAAAAGAGTTTCCTTGACTACCAAGGCCAAGGTATCAAAAGTTTCTACCTCTAATGCACATTCACTTGTAAAGTCAATGAATTTGAGGTATATTCCTTGTAGGCCTTAAGTGATTAATTAAATCATGTGTACTTGGTAAAATTTGAATATTATATTTAGTACATGATTATGTTCATTCTTATTGTACCATAGCTTATTAATTTATTATATATCTTAGTACATAAGGTTCTACGATGCCTAGATATGCTTGTTATGTTTTGAATTGTCTATATATAATGAAGATAAACATGTTATTAGCTATGTGCTTAATGGTAATTGATTATTTATTTTGTTGTGCTCAATTTACATACCATGAAAAAATTAATTTTTATGAGAGCATAATGAATTATTAATTAATGACTAACCTCTATGGATCCAAAATTGGTGGATACCAAAGAAAGTACTTTGAATGGTGTTGTAGTGTGACTATTAGTTCAAGCATGCATTGGAGTGAAATACAATTACGCTACTTGAGGTTGATAAAATTTGAAATAGTCCAAGTTCTCCAAGAGTGATGAAAACATAAAAAGAATGACATGGAGAACCACAACATTCTCAAGGAGCTTGAGGCATGGAAGTTGGAGTCACCTACAAAAATTAAAAGAGTACACTTTTGGTGATATCAATCTTTTATCCTCATTTATGCTTTAAATTGAATATCATGAGATATTTGGATAAGTGGAGATTTGTTTTATGTCTTTCTAACCTTATATCTTGAAAATATCTCTACATGTATTGAACATGCTATATAAGTATGTTTCTTGTTTAAAATGGCATGTTTGATGAAAATATCTTTGTTCTTAATTCTTTGATCAATCATGTCTTTGAATGAATGTGTGTAGTAGATATGTTTTATCTTGGTATATTAGATCAATCATGCATAAACTGAATTTCTGCATAATCTCATTTCTACTGCATAATGAACTCATTTACTGCATAATATGCACTTTTGTTGCATAATTATGATATTTTGTTGCAAATTTTGTTGACTCTTAATCAATTTTTGAATCCAATATTGACTTGAGCATCAGAGATTTTCCCTAAGCTATTTTTACAGGTATTTCATCATAACTAAGTCCTTCAAGAAGCTCAACTTCACTAATTCTGTCAAAATGGTGTAATTCTTGGTAAAAGTAGTGATTTTGCAAAACCATGTGTTTTAGATATGGAACTAGTTAGTTTTTACACTTACATGATATTTGGAATTGTTTTGAGATGTCATGGAACTAAGTTGAAAGGTTTGAAATTGAACCTGTATTGTTTGATGTGCAAGATCTGTGTTTTAGTAATCTTGTAATCGATTACA
Source organism: Ormosia emarginata (assembly GCA_029884605.1). Lineage (NCBI taxonomy): Eukaryota > Viridiplantae > Streptophyta > Magnoliopsida > Fabales > Fabaceae > Ormosia > Ormosia emarginata. The sequence goes on along the minus strand of JAQQTP010000056.1, from coordinate 1,288,382 downwards.
AGCCACTAGTAATCAATTACAATGAATCTGGCAAGCAGGTAATCGATTACAATAATCATGTAATCGATTACAAAGGGTAACAGAAGACTAGTAATCGATTACACTAAATCTGTAATCGATTACACGTTACCCAGAAGGCTGGTAATCGATTACACACCCATGGTAATCGATTACATAGGGTTTAAAAACAAGTTTCAACATGCTAGAAGCCTTTTTATCTGAAACTCACATGATCATTGCTTGCCTACTAGAATTGCTTACTTGATATTACATGCCTTACATGATCATTGCTTGCCCTAAATTGTTTATTTATATTTTGATGATAATCAAGCTTTTCTTGTTAAAATTGAATCTTGCTTTCAAAATGCTTAAACTATGCTTTTGGATTCAAGTGCATATATCCTTTTTATGTTCTTGTTAAAGCTAGCATTGCTTGGTTGATAATGTGGTACATGTTTTACATTATATATCAATCCAAATTATGCTTGTAAATAGGCTTAAATGATATTTGATGCTAACCTATGCTTTAAAAAACTTTTAGAGTTAGCTTTGCAAGTGTCTCTATGTGTTTCAAATAGTCATCAAATATTCAAATGACAAGCATAAATGGATAAAGAGAAGAGTTGAATGAAAAGGGACATGAGGAGACTTTCTTCAAGTGCAATGGAATGGAATACACAATGGAAGAAAGCTCAAACTCAAAGGACCAATAGATGAAGAACATTCTAAAGAAGCATTACTCTCTCAATAAGTATCTCTATCCCTAAGCTATTATGGTATTCTATATGCTATGGATTATATGATACTTGTTGATAATTTGATCTTAAATAATTAGATGCTTTCCTTACATGAGAAGTATGTTTAGCATTGACAAAGTGTCTAATTGGATATTAACTTGTTAATCTTTTTGTCATTGCATATAAGTTGGATTATATTAGTTCTATACATACTTTGATCCCTATAACATTTCTCATCAAGGTGAATGTTTGATACCTATGATTCTCTTGATCTATGGTTTCTTAGTGCTATAACACTTGTGAGAATCATGCTCTTGGTTTGAAAAGAATTTGTGGTTTGATTAAAAAAAAATTAAAAGCAAAATCTCTTATTATATTTGAAAGAAGCTTTTCAAGTTCCATATCCTTGAGAATCATTTGAACTTGTCTTAAGACCTTAAAAGTACTTTCACCTTTTATTTGTCTTAAAAATTTAGAAATCTTTGGATATGTGCTATAAATGTAGTATTCTCTTCATTTGCTTTGAAAAGTTTTATTAAATCTTGAGAAAATGTTTAAGAAAGTTTCCAAATAAATCTTTTGAAATGTTCTATAAAGCATATCTTAATACCTCAAAAGATAAGCCTTGTTCTTCAAAGTGTTTTATTTTCTCAAGGCTCTTATTCAATGAGAAAAAAAAGGAGATATACTTTCAGATGTTCTTTTGACTTGGGTTTGATCTCTCTCTCAAGGAATATATGATTTTAATATAAAACCTCTCTAACCTTCTAAAATGCTTTTGAAAATGTAATGTATTCTTATAAAATTCTTTTTGAAAAGGGGAGAAGTTTTAAAATGGTTTTTATGTGATGGATTAAGAATAAGTATTTTTTTTTGCCTTGCTTTACTTTATGGTAATATGCTTATATGGTCTTGGCATACATATTTCACCTTATCCATCTTGTGCTTCATTGAGGGGGAGCCTAGCTCTTAGGTTGTTTATATCTCTTGGCTTATGTCCTTATTTGATTACATAGAGTGTTTTAATAATATCATATGCTACATGTTGATGTACCAAAATATAACAAGTTTTGCATGAATAATCTTTTGCATCTTGAAAGCATGCTTGTCTTATCTCTCTATTCTTGAATAATATGTAGAATCAAATAGGGGGAGATAGTTATGTTTTGAATAACTAAAAGAAGTTTTTTATTTTGATAATCCAACTCTTTTTGGCAAATATTATTTTATTAGTCAAGATAATTTATGACATCCTCCAAAAAAATGTTTGACCCATTAGCACAACGGTTTGATATCTCTTGCTTAATTAATCAAGTCCTATTTGATTTCATAGAATGTTCGATAATATAGTGCTACATGTTGAGAATTAAATGACAAGGTGACTAGGCTTGTGAGTCACCAAGAGCCAACCAATTAAGCTTGCTTTTAGTTGATGTTGGATGAAGCTATCTATAGGGGGAAAAGACCAATCTTCACTTTTTTTTCATGACAATATTATTTTTTTTTCCTTCCTAAGCTTTTTTTAGGGCTTGGAAACCAACCTTGAAAATTTTACCTAGAAGGTGAAATTGATGTCAAATAGAGGGAGAGAAAATTGGAATGAAAAATATGTTCTTGTGCTTATTGTTTGATATGCTTACTTAAATATCTATTATTCTATATTTCTCAACATATTTTTCTTTGGTGATTTGTCATCATCAAAAAACGGGAGATTGTGGAAATAAGTTTGCCCCAATGATTTAATATGTTAAGTTTTGATGATGACAAATACAAGATAAAAAGAATGATGCTTATGCTTCATAAATGTGCTTAATAGATGACAAATGCATTACAAAAGAATATTGATCATGTTACATAGATGTGCTTAATGAGATATATTATATCATGCATATGAAGATATTGAGTTATGAATTTGGACTAACTATGCTTGTGTTAAGTGAGTAATACTTTGTAGGATAGTCTAAGTATCAAGAGTGAGCATTGCAACAAGAAAGCAAAAGATCACAATCATGCTCAACTCAAGAAGAATGGGAATGATAAGATGTTCCAAGCATTTGCAAGATTTGAAGAGAAGAAATTTTTGGAAGTTTGGATTACATCAAGAATTGATGATGGCAAAAGATCAAGTCCCAAGGTTCTTCAAGAATAGCTTATAGGACTTAGATCTTGTGTAAAGGTAAAAAGGAATCATACTAAGCTCAAATATGTTTTAACATCTTTAAAAGTGTTTCTTACATGTTTTAATGCCCAACAAACTGTTTTTGGAAAGTTAGTCTTGATGGTAGTTCAAACCTTTGAAAAATAGCCAAGTTTGTGTTTTGTAAAATTGACATTCAGTTACTATTTTGATCATAACTTTCAAAATACTTTGAGTTTTGTTATGAAACTTATTTCATATGAAAATAGACTCAAATATCTTTCCAATGAATGGTCATTTACTTTAAACGGATAAGAAATGAAGAAGTTATGACCATTTGCTTTAAACTATGAAATATAGTCAAGTTTAAGTTTTGAAAAACTGACCTTTGGTCACTCTTTTGATCATAACTCTCAAAATACTTTGAGTTTTGTTGTGAAACTTATTTCATTTGAAAATAGACTCAAAGATCTTGCAATGACTGGTCATTTGCTTTAATCGGATAAGAAATGAAGAAGTTATGACCTTTTAAACTTTTTCAAAACCATTGAAAAATTGTAATCGATTACAATAAGATATATTATATCAAGTCCTATAATCGATTAACAATTTTTGACAAAATGATGGCAGCAAGTCCCAAGGTTCTTCAATCGATTACTAAGCAAATATGTTTTAACATCTTTAAAAGTGTTTCTTACATGTTTTAATGCCCAACAAACTGTTAGTCTTGATGTGTAATCGATTACCAACTGCCCAGAAACGTTTCTAACGGCTATAAACAGCTAGTTTTCATAAAAAAATCATTTCTAAACACCACCAACGGCTATTTTATCACTTGGGCTCTATATATAAGTGTTGTATGAAGCTTATACACCTCTTGAACACTTGATTTGATCCTTGAATCATCAACATCATATTTTGAGCTTTGAAGTGTAAATTCTGGATACCCATAGTGCTTCAATTTGTATTATCCACTCTTAAAGAGAGTTTCTTATCTTCTATTCCTTTATTCTTCAAGTTGTATATCTACTCTTATGAGAGTTTACAATCTTTCTCTTCATCTCAAAATCATTGTAAGAGGGTGAGGTATCCCTCAAAAGAGAAAAGGGTGAGGTATCCCTTGTAGTGAGGCTTAAACACAAAGGGTGAGGTATCCCAAAGGTGTTGTGAGTGCTCTAGAATGTAATGGTTTTTCAAGCGCCTGTGAAGCTTGAAGAGTTGGAGGCTCTAGCACAAGGGTGAGGTATCCCAAGGTGTGAGGAGTGCTCTTGCTTGTACAAAGGTTTTCCTAGCACCCGTAAAGTCTAGGAGATAGTGAAGAAAATCTCAAGTTAAGCTTGGGGATTGGATGTAGGTAACTAATGGTTGGTGGCTGAATCAGGATAAATCATTGTGTTTGCTCTTCTCAACTCTATCTTATTTACATTTGTGCTTCAATTATATATGCTTGAGTTGAATTTGATATCTAGCTTATTTGCTTGATTTATCCTATAGCCTAAGTGGTTTTTGTAAAATCTCTAATAGTTGCACCTTTGTTAAATTTATTCCGCTGCATTTATTACTTGGTGATTCAAAATGCTTAATTTCTCAAAGTTGCATTAAAATTTGTAATCACCCAATTCACCCCCCCTCTTGGGTGATGGTTGCCATGGCTAACAGAAATCATGTGCCAAATTCTGAAATTTCTAGTAAAGAAATAGCTACTCAATCATGCACTTAGGGCCATCTAATATTCTAAAACAAGTTATACAACCTTAATGCTGGTTTGGTATCAGCAGTTGATACCATGAGACAATCGTAGATCTTAAATTTGACTGAACTTGCAAGGAGGACCTCTTTGTTGGCTTAAGCTTCATCAAATAAATTTCCAAAGTCAAATATCAAAGGAATGTAATAATAGTACTATTAACTAATGACAGCTGCAACATTGGAGATAGCTCTTGTAATATCCCAAATTACTAGTATTAATAACATAACTGGTTTACACATCAATAATTATAAATTTGGTACATTAATTATGGATATAATTTTTTTTAAATAAAACAATTTGATAATATACAAAATATGAGCCTTTCACGGAAATGTAAAATACATACAATATGAACTGTATAATATACAAATTATACATTATAGAACAATACATAATATATCATCTCATTGTATAAAAATCTAGCCCAAAGAAACTGGCTATCTTTTCATCCCAAATGCTCTGTCTTCTTCGTATTACATAATTGCTGTTGGTCTTTCCTGGAATCATTGCGAAAATCATAGAAGTAGGGAGGTGAGAATCATGAAATTCTCAGTAGTTTAATTAAAAACATGTCATCACAATAATTCCATCTATTTTAGGAAAAAAAAATCCATTTTAAAATACTCAATGTCAATCTTGGAAGGTAGCAAAGAGCTAAAATAGGTCATTCCTCTTCCCGAAATAGACAGTTCATTTTATCTTTATAAAAATCATTCATATCGTAAAAAAAAATGACATCATAAATCATATCTTTAATTTCTTATCATCCAATCGTAAATCATGTTATCAAATCTCATATTTTCATGTACTCAAAATATCATCATTACTAAAGTCATATCAAGAAACCTTGTTTCTGAAAACTCATCAAACCATAAATCATTTTATGGAATATCAAATCATTAATACTCAAATCTCTTCTTAAAATCAAAGTTATGAGCTCATAATATTATTTATTCACTTAGTAATAGCCTACTTTCAGGTCGGTGAATATCAACATATTTATGACAATCGATTTGTCACACAGGATTACTCTGAGTAACTAGGCTATATCTATCTCCGTTTAGTAAAGAGGACGCACAGAAATCATCAGTCTAGAACATAATAAAGAAGACACATAGAAATCCTCATAATATCAGTCGTCTAGGATAGGGAAGACACACAGAAATCCTCACACTATCCAGGATTTAGGATCACCCCAAGTAGTAAAGAAAAAGCATATAAATCTCCTACTACTTGATGACTAGGGAAACTTAGGTAAAGAGAGAGGTTTTCCTTAACCTCAATTACTCTGGTATAGAGAGATTCTTAATTTCTCTCTTACTATTGTCTAAGATTTACCCTAAGTCTAAGGTATATCCAAAATCCACTCAACCTAGTTCCACTAATGGATACCCATGAGAGAAAATCATTCTTTATCAAATCTCTTTTATCATCATATCATCAATCATGCAAAAATATGTATATCTTAGTTTTTCTCTTCATAGGTATTTCAAATTCATTAATTAATCTCATATCATAGCATAATATATTAACATTTCATCAATTAATTTGATAATATAGCATTAAGCCTTAACAAACATCTCTAGATCAAAATCATTATTCAAATCTAGTGTTTTCAAAGAGAAAAATGAGAAAGTAAGAAAAACCCTACCTATCTTCACCAATTTCATGCTTAGACATATCAAATTTTAGCTACCGATAGGCAAGCATTTCAACCTCACTCCTAGCCTTGGTTCCCTTCATTTTCCTTCTTTTTCTTCACTTTTTCTCCTCCTCTTGGATGTCGTTTCCTTGCTCTATTTTCAGCCTAGATTTGGGTTGTTTCCAGCCGTGAGAAAGATACAAAAGAATGGAGAAATCTCTAGAGAAATAAAGAGAGACTTTTCAGCAGTGGAATAGTCAAAATTGGCGACCAACTTTTAAGTGCAGTAACTTTTATATTTGTTAAGCACTATTTTCAAGCTCCCCTGTCCACTTCCAGCCTTGGTTGAATCATATCCTCCATATAAGGTGAGTGGATCACACTTTCTGAACTTAGATTAATTATAAAAAAGTTTGGTCTCTCACCATTACTGATTCATTCTTTGGTCACGGATGTGGACTATTTCCCATCCTTTCCAACATCTTAGTCATAGTTGCATATATCTCTTCATGACCACGGACATTCCTCCCTACTCTCTTTCATTGAGGTTATCATCTTCCTAAGTACTTCTATTACATCTCTCGTATTTTTATTGGCAAATATTCTGCCTTTATTCGTACGCTTGGTTGATGCCATAGTCTCATGTACATACCACACATTATATATTGAGTTAATCAAGCTCAATATTATGTAGCAGTGTGACAGTTAACTATAAACATACAAACTCAATGCAGTTATGCAATTCTACTTATGTATCTTATCATCAAGATAAAACAAATGCATAACAAGCATATCTAGTCCATACCTCGGCTCAATAGGATGAACTGTTCTGATACCATAATGTAATGTCCCAAATTACTAATACTATTGACATAACCTGTTTACACATCAGTAATTAGAAATTTGGTACATTACTTATGAATATCAATTTTTTTTAAATAAAACAATTTGATAATGTACAAAATATGAGCCTTTCGTGGAAACGTAAAACACATGCAATATGAACTGTATCATATACAAATTATACATTACAGAATAATACATAATATATCATCTCATCATATAAAAATCTAGCCCAAAGAAACTGACTATCTCTCCATCTCAAATGCTCTATCTTCTTTATATTACATAACTGTTGTTGGTCTTTCTTGGAATCATTGCGGAAATCATATAAGTAGGGGGTGAGAATCATGAAATTCTCAATAGTTTAATTAAAAATGTGTCATCACAATAATACCAACTATTTCGGGAAAAAAATCCATTTTAAAATACTCAATGTCAATCTTAGAAGGTAGCAAAGAACCAAAACAGGTCATTCATCTTCCCAAAATAGACAGTTCATTTTATCTTTATAAAAATCATTCATATCGTAAAAAAAATATCATTATTCAAATTGTAGTGTTTTCAATGAGAAAAATGAGAAAGAAAGAGAAACCACTACCTTCCTTCACCAGTTTCATGCTTAGACACATCAATTTTAGCTACCGATGGGAAACATTTCATCTTCACTCTTAGCCTTAGTTCCCTTTATTTTCCTTCTTTTTCTTTACCTTTTCTCCTTCTCTTGGCTGCTGTTTTCTTGCTCTGTTTTCTGCCCAGATTTGGGTTGTTTGTAGCCGTGAGAAAGATACAAAAGAATGGAGAAATCTCTAGAGAAATAAAGAGAGATTTTCCAGCGGTGGAATAGTCAAAATTGGTGACCAACTTTTAAGTGCATTAACTTTTATATCTGTTAAACACCCTTTAATCTTTCAAAACTAAATTTTCAAGTATTCATAAATCTTATAGAATATTTTAGGACTTAACTTAGTCCTCAGATCCATTTTTCCATAACTTTTTGTATACTGTTAATTGTCGGGTAAGCTGCATTACTTTTCTCAAATTAAATCGAACTTGTAAAATAAGTAAACATGTCTACCTTAAATTATTTTTCTTACCAAAACATTCTTCATATTCTATTTATCATCTTCATGAAATTTCATAATTTTCTTAGCTGTTTAATTTTTTTTGATTATTTCTCAGCAGTATCCTTAAATATAACAAACTGACTTTGTTGATTCTCTAAAACTTTCTACAACTCTTATCAATTATTTATAGCTAGGAAATAAATTTTTCATATTTATTTCAATCATATCAACAGATTCTACAAATACTTTAATTATTCTCTTATATTCAGTGTTATAGAATTATACTCAAACTAGTTAAGAAAAATACTTGAATTAACAGATAACTTTTACTAGTATTACTTAACTACTATAATCATGATTAGGATCGTTAGTTTAGGGAGGGTGTTATAGCTCTAAGAATTAAAAGATCACAAGGCACCATCTTTTAGAAACAAAATTTCTTTATAAAATGTAAAACCAAAATAGTTTTCATACTTCACACTTTGGATTCATTCAGATTACTCGCTTCATCGTTTAATACAGAGGAATCAAATGGCAACTGAAGGATTCACTAAAATTTGAGTAAATCACATTATTATAGTTCAAAATAAAAAATCATGCTACCTCTTATATTAAGTTTTAATTTTAATTTTTAACAAGATGGATCATTAGATTCAAATTTTCAACTGTACGTATGTAATGCTCTTGAAACCCAAGGGTTCTTAAAGGTACCTTGCTTGCATCTAAGTTACTCTTCTACTTATGTTCTAAATAGAGATAGGAAAAAAACACCAGAACCACCACAATTCCTTCTTGTTAAGGAGGAAAAAAACAATAGAGATAGACATGCATTCATGCAATAACAACTAGAATTTATATGAGAGGCTGAACAGAAACCACCAGAACAGAAACACCTAATGAGAGACTGAACTTCACCACCAGATCCTAATACATTGAGCTAATGGAGAAATAAATATGGGGGTTTATGGGTTTCACCTAATGTTGAAAGTATCTTGACGAAGGTAGTGGTGGTGCGACAGAGTGCGCGACAGACGACAGAGGCGGTGGACGGAGCGACAGAGCTGAGAAGGAAAGATGAGAAGTGAAAGTGACGGGCAATAAAGGTGACAGCTCAAACGGAGTTGCACAACAAAGATGAGAGGGAAATATGAGTGAATTGAAAGAAAGAGAAATGAGAGGAAAAGATGGAGAGAAATGAGAGGGACAGGGGAAACACAAGAAAGGAAAAAAAAACTGATATGACAAGTTGTGTTAAAAAGAGTATAAGAACTATTTGAGGTAAGATGATAATTTTCGTTTTAAGAATTTCCTAAGGAAATGATCCACACGTGGAGGAACTCATTGAATCCAATTTATGTTACATGTCAAATCTTAATTTCTCCGCCATATCTTAACTCGAATTGGCCTGTGAAACTCCACGACCAAAAGAAGATATAAAAATACTTTACTGTAGAAGGTTTCTATAGTAATTTTATTTTTAAATGAGGGAACTTGTACTCTTTACGAATTGATAGCTAATATTTAGTCATTTCACTCACTTAAAATATAAAGGAAAATAATTATTCTAAAAATAATTATTTTATATTTTTTAAAAGTATAGATATTATTTATATTATTTTTAATAGATGTGATTGAGTAAAAAAAAAAAAAAAAAATATGTACAATAAATAATATTAAATAAAATATAAAAATATATATACACTATTTAATATAAGAATATAAAAATTAAAATATAAAATACAACAAATTATTAAATCAAGAATTTTCTAAGGAAATGATCCACACGTGGAGGAACTCAATGAAGCCAATTTTTTATGTTACATGTCAAATCTTAATTCTCCGCCGTATCTAGATCTTGAATTGGCGCCTCGTACTCCATGACCAAAAGAAGATATAAAAATACTTTACTATAGATGGCTTCTATAGTGATTTTATTTTTAAATGAGGGAACTTGTCTCTTTACGAATTGATAGCTAATATTTAGTTATTTCACTCACTTAAAATATAAAATACAACAAGTTATTAAATTTATATATTTTAATTAAATGAAATAGGATTAAATACTAATAACTAATGATTAAAAATATGTATACTCTCATAAAAATAAAGGATACTTAAGAAATTTCTTAATAAAAATATTAGGAGAATTTGTTTTCTTTTAGTTTTTTAGGATATCTACACACTTTTAAGTGTGAAATTAATTTCTTTTAACATAGAAGCAATATAGTTAGCTTCTCTAACAAGTGGCTACTTTAGGACTTAAACCTTTGTCACTTCTTAACATTGCAGTTCTTATGACTCTGTCAAACCATGGTATTCCTACATTTGTGGGTAAATCAAAGAAACTTGTTTTTGAAATTGTGCAAGATAGAGTTTAAAAGAAGTTTAAAGAATGAAAGAAACAATATCTATCTCAAACGGGTTGCGAGGTACTTATCAAATCTATGGAGGCTTTTACAATGCACCTATTAAGTTTTTGAGTATTGATGCTCGAAGCATTTTATCCATTAGATGTGTAAAAAATAATAAGAAGAGTTACTTATTGAAGAGGTTACTCGATGAAAATGGATAATTACAAACTACTTCCTAACATAATAGTTGTTGCTAGGTTCGGTTGGTTCCAGTGGCTTGGGACGGATGTAGGCCAGAGAGGGGTGGTCGGAGCTGACGGCACGACGAGGCGTAAAGCGCTAGTGCGCAGACAAAGAGGGGTGCGCTGACGCGGGATCTGGACTATTGCGGAAATGCGGGTTCGGGCCAGATCTGGGCGTGGAGGTTGAGGTTTGAGCGAGACAACGTAATGGCTGGTGGATCGGTGAGGCACAATGAGGCTGTTCGCGTCCGGGTCGAGCGGCTGCGACGACGGATCTCTGGTCACTGTTGTGCGACGCAACTCGACGGTAACTGCGCAAATCTAGAGGCACTATGAACCAGGAAGCGCAGCGCCTCTCCGTGAATCCACCAGCAATCGCGTGTCACGCCAGCCACCACATGCAAAATCGCAACCAACCACCAGCCGCAACAGCTCACCACTAACCAGATCTGTGAGTCCCATTGCCCTCAACCGTGTTCATCAGCCCAGATCCATGAGCAGAGACCAGCTGCGGTGAAGTGACTCCAATGGATGGTTGTTAAGAATGGAGATGGTGGTCCATGGTGATTAGGCTCAAGCGATTTGGGCATAACAATGGTGGTAGAGCGATGGCTCAATGCAGTGGAAGGCAACAACGGTGACGTGTGGCCGACATGGTGGTCCGCGATGGTTCAGGTGAGTTAGGTTGCTGAAGTGATTTGGGGAAGAAGAAGAAGGATTAAAAGGTAATAAATCAAAATAAAATCTGAAGGACTAAAATGTAATAAAATTTGCATTAGAACTAAAATATAAAATGCATAAAAACTGAAGGAACTGGCTATTACCTGTATTTTTTTAGGTACATTGATGCTCTCCATCTGGTTAGGTGCATTGAAAACACCACCCAAATCTATAATCCAATATATCCCTACATATATTATGGGTTGTTTTCTTCTCCCTCATTCTATTTGTGAGCATGTCGAAACTTCTATTAGAAGGTTTTGGTGGGGATAGCAAAGCAATGGAGAAAAAATTTCATGGGATTAAGTGAGATACTCTTTGCAAACTAAAAAAGGAAGGGGGTATTGGTTTTAGAAGTTTTCACTCTTTTAATATTGCCCTTCTTGCTATGCAAATGTGGAGAGTTATCCAATTTCCTGATTCTTTATGGCAAGGGATCTTGGTGGAAAATATTTTCCTAAAGGAGATGTGTAACATTCAACCGTAATGCAAAATCCTAGCTGCACATGGCGCAATGTTTGGACAACAAATAATGTCATTAACTTTAGGCTTATTGGAGAGTTGGGGATGGAAAAAATATCAAAATTTGGTAAGATAATTGGCTGCCTTCTCAGAATGGTTTTAGGCCGTGGACCATACCTACAATTCTAGATAAGAATGCTACAGTTTCATCGCTGCTAAACCCAGATAATTCTGGATGGAATGAGAGCCTAGTGCATTTAATTTTTCTCCATTTTGGAGCGACTCAAATATTGAGTATTCCTATTCCAGTTTTTCATTCTTTTGAAAAACTGATTTGGAATCCTTGCAAGGATGGCAATTATTCTATGAAAACAGGGTATCATCTTTATAGGTTATTGATAATCACATATTCTATTCATTAATAAACCCTCATGTTTAGTCAATTGCACTCTCCATTTTCTTAATTGATTGAGTTTGGTCATGATTTGTGAGTTTGGGCTCAATTTGGGCCTAATTGAATTTTTCCAGCATTATTGGGCTTTGATATTGCTTCTTTATTTTGGACATAACTTGAGTTCTAGATATCTAATAATCATGAATTTTACCTTGTAGGAAAGCTAAGAGGAAGCTCTACAACTTTGATGAAGAGCTCGAAGTCTCATTCAGATGTCTAGTAGGCCTAATTTTGTATGGAAGTCAGAATACGAGTTCAAAGACCTTTTGATGTTGTTTTGGTCATAACTTGAGTTATAGACCTCCAAATTGCACGGGGTTTAGGCCCAAATGTTCGTAACTGACCCAACTTTGGAATTAATAGGTTTTTAATTATGTAAAGCCAAAATAGGGGGTAGTTTATGGGGTTGCAAGTCAGAAACTGAGGCACCTCCTATTTTGACATTTTTTTTCTTCTCTCTAGAACTCTCTTCCTCCTCCTTCTCTCTAATTTTTGTTTTCTTCTTCCCTATTCTATTTTTCTGAGTTCTCCCCTTCTCATGGAGGGGTAGAGCCTTTAGATCAATCTAAGAGATTGAACATGCTTGGTTGTTAATCTTGAGATTTCATTTTTAATGTTTAAGTTTATCTATTAATCAAGTTTTTCTTCTTCTTCTTCTCTTTATTAATTCTTGGTTGCTTAATTAGAATTTTCATATGTTAATTTCTTAATTACCATGTGCAAAGAGATGAACTCAGAAATTAAACAAGGCATTGAAGGTGTTTGATGAAATATTTAACTTGGTTGGATCTTGGCTTTTAAGTTAATTTCGATTTTGATGAGTGCTTAACTTATCCAGTCTTAATTAATTGAAATATAGAAGCATTTCTAGTAGAAGATCCATGATCATTGAGAGGCTTCTTGATGTGGTCTAAGACCAAGGACTTGATTAATAATTGAATGGACTTTTACTAATCAAGGATGAATTAAAATCAAGTTTGGACAATTTTCTTGGATTGGTTACTTTCTTAATTTTGATTAATTCGAATTTTGTTTGTTGTTTGTTAATTTTGTTTGTTAAATCTGCTTCTTAATTTTTCCTAATCTCCCTATTTTAACTTGACTTGATCAAATTGCATTTTATAATCCTTAAGAGACGATCCGGTGTTACTTCCTATGCTACAAGCCGTAGGCATAACTTCGTTATAATTTTGGTGAGTTCGCCGCTCGTCAATTATTCTAGACTGTGATCCCATCTAGTGGGATCGGACCCGGCACACGTACCACCAACCTCCGTCGTGAATACTCCAGCCAAGCCTTGGTGACACATGGTCAGGACCCTAGAACTAAAGGTGATGAACTTCGACATTGGGCCATAATATCAAGATCACTAAATATGTGCAATGGATATATCCTAAAGTATCTATAACTACCAATCATGATTTCAAGAGATTATAGGATCTCTAATCACCTCCAACTATTAATAACTACAATATCAACGTTCCTATATTATAGGGATCCTCTCCAACAATAAAAGGAAAGTGATCCTTAATAGGATACGAATCCTAAATACTTGCACTTGATATCGATCACATTATGATTCCGGTCATGCTCTATAAATATCAGGCTAAGTCATTATAATCAGGTAACTAGTATCTCATTGCATAAGCCCTACTTGTGCACTGCCTGACTTGAGTGTTAGAGTCCCTTTGCAGGTACCCACTCCTTGGTTCAACACGCTCTGCTGCAGCTATGCAAGGAGGAAACTACTGAGACATGTATATCTCATGTGCTCTTCTGAATCCACTTCAGAACATTGGCGCCGTTTGTGAGAAATTGATAAATTTATATTCCCATTCGACCATGGTGAGAACAAGATAACATTCAAGAAGATAAGGCGCTACGCTCGTTGTCCCTGCTCAAGGATAGCACCACCAGCGCATGCTGAAACCTCCGCCGCTAGGAGCTGAGCAGTTATCGTCGAGACTCTTAATGATGGGCATGAGACTTCACTTTCTACGAAAAGCTCTCACCCATTGCGAAAGGTTTCTGATCGAGATAGACTTGTTTTTCCCTGAGAAAGAGCTAATAATGTTGTTCAAGGGCTTAGGATTCCCATGCATTCTCGCCTAGGGCCCTCGAATAATGATGTAGATCACATATCCCACCACGAGGACACTGTTGAGAGTGAAATGACGAGAAATCATCTTCAAGAATTGGTGCACCAATAAACAACACTAATCAACAACAAATGATGTAATACCCTCCTTAGGGTATCACATTTGAGACTAAAACTTAAAAAAAAAAAACTTAACAAAATGTGTAAAAGGTTTAATATAGTAATATACAGATTTCAAATTTTCTTTTGCAAAAACATAAATTTAAACAAGGCGTGAACAACACAGAATGCAATACTAAATAATTACATATCAAAATATACAAAAGATGGCACAGATCACAGTCCACCCAAAATACATAAGGTTTGCACTCCAAAAAGATACATATATAAATTTTTAACAAAACATAAACTAGCCCAAGTCTAAAAACCTAGGGAGTAGGGTCCTCCATTGGATCTTCCTTGTAACACCCCAAAATTTGTTTATTTTATTATAAATAGTCATTTTATAATATTTGTGATTTTTGTGAATTTTTCTGGATTTTTCTGAGAACGTAGAATATTTTAATATCATTCTTCGTTTTGCGTGCACACTGAGCAGAGCTAGGGAAATGAGATATTTTCTCCAAGAACCTTGATCTGTGGAAATGTCGATGTGGGATCTTACTAAACCCGAGGCTAAATACGGTTTACGAGGTTTCACATTTTTTGAGATTTTTATCTGATAAATAAAAATCACTGTGTATTTTATTATCTGTTGAACAACTAATACTAACTTCTATCAACTGTAACAATTGTCCATTGAATAATAGCTTGTAGTAGAAATCTTATTTTATCCAAAGAAAATCCACTTTATATCAAATCAAATCACCTTTAATTCAAAAGAATGATTAAATTTAATCCAAAGCTTACCAAGGAAGCTTCCTAGAAATTTCCTAATACATGCAAAAAGTTATTTTCCCTCCTCTCTCTACTTGTTTCCACGGTTTATGCCCATTTTCGGGAGCCAAAATTGCTTCTACCTTTTATCACTTTCATTCTTACTTTCAAAAGTTTCCAAGATACTTTCTCTCTCCATTTTCCCTCTTCTCTAACTTTTCTTCAAGCCATTCTCCTTTCTTCTCTTCCTCTCCCTCCACAGCTCCACACCAGAGGAGGACCACCTCCTCTAGCTTGCTAAAACTACCTCCATTTCTTACTTCTTCTCATAATCCTAAAGCACTTTTTCTTGGTGGTCATTCACTAATTATTCCTCTTCCATTTTCTATCATTGAAGCCAAAGCTTGAAGCTTTTGAGGTAAAGTCCTTAACTTTCTTCTCTTTTCTTCTCATTTTCGTTTTCTTGGTCACCTATGTGACCAAGGACTCATCTTTCCATGATTTGAGTGAACATTTTGAAAGTTGCTCACCCTAGGGTTTTCTTGAAGGTGGAAAACGAAAATAAAAAACAAGGAGCTTGCTTTCTTGTACTGTCTTCAATAGGTAAGAGGGAGATTTACTCACTTCAACCTTTATTGGTAGTGAGGGAACCTTTGT
This sequence comes from Ormosia emarginata, assembly GCA_029884605.1. Lineage (NCBI taxonomy): Eukaryota > Viridiplantae > Streptophyta > Magnoliopsida > Fabales > Fabaceae > Ormosia > Ormosia emarginata. Next base: position 1,272,349 of record JAQQTP010000056.1, on the reverse strand, counting down.
GTGTTGTTGATGGAGGAATCCATAATGGATTACTCACTTTGTATGCTTGTTTTTCATGCTTTTGTGTATACTTGATTTATATGAAAGTGTTGGTTGTTTTGAATGTTTTAATGATATTGAATTGCTTGGATTGGATGAATGGAAAAATGTAAGGTTTCCTACCCTTAGGGGAGGTCACGGTTTTGGACCATATTTTAGGGGTTTGAGTTTGATTTTTGTATGAATTGAAATTTAGATGATTGAGTGTTAAAGGATTTGAAGCATGTAATGGAAAAAAATGGGGTTTTCACACTCTTGGGAGGCTCACGGCCTCTAGGGAGTTTTTGGGGTCCAAGTTGTGCTTTTGTACAACATTGTGATTTAAGCAATTTAGTGTTATAAAATCAATAATACGATGGAAGAAAAATGTTTGGATTTTTTTTTTGAGAGGCCACGACCTTAAGGGTCTATTTGACCTAGACTTGTGTAGTTATTCAAGACTTAGGTAATTAGGGATTATGGATTCATAAAATGAAATTGTGGTTTGTGTTGAACCTTATAAATGTATGTTGTTATTGTGGATTGATTATATGCCATTATGAGTCCATGTGTAGGACTAAAGACTTGTTGATGTTTAATTTGACCAAATTGTGGTATAATGTTATTGAGAATTGATTATATACCATTGTGGATCCATGTGTGGGACTAAAGACTTGTTGATGCTTAATTTGACCAATTTGGGGTATGTTTCATGAGAAGTATATTATTAATGAATATAAATGATATATATTGAGTCATCATGCATTTGTGAAAGTCTGTTGGACTCTGTTGTAAAGGCGGTGCATGCTTAGGAGATTGAATCACACCTTAGTGCGGGTACTAGTAGACTAGTGTAGGTCATATGTTGGCCTTGGAGGCGTCGGGGTGTGGGTGTCTCACAATAGACAGTGGTAGCTCTACTGGGGCCGTGAGATAGACTGATGTAAACGCACCGATGATCCGGACTGAGACACCATCTTATATCGTGATCTTGTTGAGCGTACCGTGTATAAGCCATGTTGCACAAAAGATTATTTTTCTGATAAGCACTTTATTTTTAGGCTAACGAGATATCGGCATGACTTCCTGATCATTCTCTCTGAATGTTTATATCTAGCTCCATGGAGTAGAATTTTGGTACCTTATGCATTATGCATTGTCGGTCTTATATTTCATCTGGCATGAGTGTTTATAACTGTTAAATTATCTCTTTTAATGTTGTAATGATTATCTGATTGTTGAACTGCTTACTGCTTGAGACTTTATTATTACCGTTGATATATATATATATATCTTTGTGTGTGTGTGTGTGTGTGTGTGTGTGTGTGTTGTGATGTTATGTAATGATTATTCATCCGGCATGAGTGTTTATAACTCATAAATTATCTCTTTTAATGTTGTAATGATTATCGATTGTTGCTTGAGACTTTATTATTGTTTCTCTTTTACTTTGCTTATTTTATTATTACCGTTGATATATATATATATATGTGTGTGTGTGTGTGTGTGTGTGTGTGTGTGTGTTGTGATGTTATATGGGCGTTCTGTGCCGTTTTGTTTTCTTACTACCATATTGATATTGAATGCTGGGTGTCTCACCTCTTTCTTGTATCCCTATATTTCTATTTTATATTTATATTTGATAAAAGATTATGAGGAAGAAGAAGAAAGACCACACCCTTACTGATTGGATTGGGCTGATTCATTATTTTTTATATGGAGTCTGGACGAGATTTCTTCGATTATGTACGGGTGCAACTTAATGGAGGCATTGATGCCTGACGTATCGACTGGGACACCGAGTGTCATATATATGGGGGTTGCGACTTTGTCTGCTAGCAGTATCTATCCCAGGGTTACTACTTTCCCCTTTAGTGCTTTTGTACCCGCCATATTTTATTTAAACATGTAAGTGTTATGTTTAGTGTTACCAATGCTTTATGTCAAGGATGAATATATTTATATATGGAATATGTTTTTCCTTCAGTGGTTGTGTTTTAAATGGTTGGGTACTAAATATGCTTCATTCGGGGCTCATATTTTCTATTTATGTATAATGAAATTTTTTGAAAAGATTGTTGTTAAGACTGTGACACACATGGATTTAGTGACTGTGATGTAATAATGATTGTGCCACAGTTATTAGATCTAGGGGTGTTACATTCCTCCTAGGAGTCCCCATCAGACAAGACCCTTAGCTGGGGTAAGAGCTCATGAATAGGTGTCTTAGTAGATGACACCTCAGAGTTCACATCTTCCCTAAGGGTGTAATGCAAATCACCACAATACCCTAATCAGCATAACAAACTCCAAATGTACAGAGACGTCCATAGAGAAAAAGGGAACCCCATCGCGGGTCCTACATACAAATAAGGTTACATCTTCCATATACCTGATACGCTCAGTATCCCAATCAATATGCTAAGCATCCGTACTACCATGGAACTGAACTCTGACAAAACCAACATAAACTCTTCTCACTGCCATCACAGAAAACAAAATAACAGAAAAGATGCCACCTTCTTCATCTTCCTCTCAATCTTTATTAATTAAATATACATAAAACAGAATAATACAATGAAGAGGTGAGATTCCCTACATCAATACCAACATGGTAGCATAGAAACAACAAATAATAGTAATATCATTCATATGCAGGAAGCAACATTTACAGTTATGGAATATAATATCATATAATTTAGCAGATATAAAGTATCACAATGACATGTAGATAGACTATGCATATGCACAATGGACCAATTTCCTACTCCATGGAACTAAACACAATTTTGGAGAGAATGATCTAGAAGACATATTTGTATCTCGTTAGCCTTAAGTCAAGTGCTTCAATATTATCAAAATGCACAATCATGGCTTTATACAAGACATTCTACACCAAATCGTGATTAAGAATAGTGTCTCGGTCCGGATCGTCGGTGTGTTACATCGGTCTGACCCATGACACAGTGTAGCTACCAACTGGCCATTGTGGGAAACCCGTGCCCTGACGCCCCTAAGGTCAACAAGTGCCCTACACTACGCCCATCGCACCCACACTAAGGTGTAATTCAACTCCTAGGCATACAGCCTCAACCGACACTGTCGGTATAATGCATGACCAATGACTCAATGCATACACACATATCGATATCATGATTTCCATAAACACAAGCTACTTATGAGCTAAACCAATCATCAACATCTCATGGTCCCGTTCAAGAGCACGATAACACACTGTTGTTATTTACAATTGCAAAACATTTTCATCGCATAATTCAGAAATCATCATTCTTAAATTACGTAGGACATCATCACTATTTTTCAATCATATAAAACTTTTATTACTCTTTTAAGGTAAATTTTGAAACTTTCAAAGATTAATATATAAATTAACTTTAGTTCTAATATTCTTCTAACTAGGCTCCTCTAGGTAGTAGTTCCTAATATTTTTCCCAAAGAACACAAAAAGGAAACCGCATTATATTAATTTAATAAATTTTTTTTCTTTGCCTTTAATAAATCACTCTTCAGTAAACTACTTTAAATTTTCAAATACTTTTTCAAGCTCATTTTCTATTTCATGGCTGAAATTTTCCTTATGTCAAAGAATACAATTTCGTTCTTTTTTTCTTTTTCATCATTATAAACCCTTAGTCAAAATCCTTTTTACTTAAGTTTCTAAGTTTCAAATCAACATAAACATTTTGTTTTAGATACCTTATTTATGGTCACTTGGCCGTGTGCCCTAAGGTGCTTGGACCTCAAAATTTCATCCTCATCAACAAGATTCCAAGCATACATTATACTTCAATCACCAAAATTTCTATTCAACCAAAATTATGCATAATATTAAGTCATAAAATCATATAGGGCAAAACCACAAAAATCACCAAGAGTTAATACAACCAAGTGAACAACTCTCACATTGGTTCCGCATTTACAACATATAATTTCGTTCCTCCCTACCATGATAGGTTGAAGAGAATAATCTCCCTCTTACCTTAGATGTTGACCAAAACTCCTTGTATATCTCTTTCAAGTAGATTTCCACCACCAAGATGAACTTAAAAACAAAGAAAACATTCAATGTTAACATCTAAGACTTATCTAAGATGGCCATGGTCCAAGTATGGTCTTAGGATTTGAAAATGAAAAGAAAGATGAACATGGAGGAATTTCACCTTAAAGCTTCCAAAACCCTAACTTGAAGAAGTACTTGAAAATGGATGAACAAGATCAAGATCACAACACCAAAGTATCTTCAAATGAGGTTTGGATTCAAGAAATGTAGATGGTTGAAATTAAAGAAGATTGGAGGGTGGCTTTTGGTGGTGTGGCCATGAGCTTGGTGGAGAGAAATGTGAGAGCTTTTTATGTCTTGGTTCTTGATAGAAAGTAATGGAAATGAATTAAGTGGAAGCTTACTCTAGAAGCCCTTTTTGGGTGTCCTTGGCCGTGGGTTTCTCTAGGAGAGAAGGAGACAAGCTTCTCCAACAAGCTTCCTCCAAACTTGCTTAGGAAGCTTGCTTCCTATTGGTCCAAAAAGAGAGGTGGGCCATGGTGATATCACAAAAGTGAAGTCACATGGGTGATGTCATCAAGTGAAGCCTCTAGGAAAATGTGACTAAGCTTATATCTAAAACCATCTACTAGATCTTTACTAAAAGCTATTATCCAATGGATAAAAGTTACAGTTAATAAAACTAGTATTTATTATCCAATGGATAATAGAACGTACCTAGATTTTATTTGTCAGATAAAATCTTAAATAATGAAAACTTCGAAAATTGTCTCTGGTTTTGGGTTTAGTAAGCTCCTCTAGCCCCGCATCAACAGTCCAATTTTTTTTGAAAATAATATTTAAATAATCAAAATAAGTCAATTAATTCACCAAAATCACAAAAATCATAAAAATCACAAATAACCAAAAACAAGAAAATTGGGGTGTTACAACTCTTCCCCTCTTAAAAGAATTTCGTTCTCAAAATTCATCATCCCTTAGAACAAATGCGGATATTGCTCTTTCATTTTGTCCTCTAGCTCCCATGTTGCATCTCTAGTTACATCATTCCAGATCACTTTCAACAATGCAATTTCCTTGCCTCTGAGTTGTTTCACTCTTATATCCTCAATCTTAACAGAAAGTGTTTCATAGGTTAAGTTCTCTTTTAGTTGTGTTGTATTCGGTTCTATGACATGGGTTGGATCAAGAATATACTTTTGCAATTGTGATACATGGAAAACATTATGAAGGTTGGAAAGAAAATGTGGTAAAGCTATTGGTAGGCTATTGGACTTATCCGATGAAGAATTTGATGTGGTCTGATGAATTTTGGAGTGAGTTTTGTGGATTTAATAACCCTTCCGACACCAGTCGTGGGTGTAACTCTCAAAAACACTTGCTCACCTTCCTCAAATTCAAGAGGTCATCGCCTTTTGTCGGCATAGCTTTTCTGTCGACTCTGAGTTGTCCTTATTCTTTCCTAAATCATCTTAACTTTTTCAGTTGTTTGTTATATAAGCTTAGGTCCTACTGCAAAACTTTTGCCATCTTGGTACTAATACAAAGGTGTTCTACATCGTCGCCCATACAACACCTCATAAGGTGTCATTCCAATGTTTGCGTGAGAACTATTATTATATATGAACTCTATCAAAGGTAAGAATTCGTCCCAACCCCCAGTCTGTTCCAAAACACAAGCTCTTAACAGATCTTCTAATGATTGAATTGTCCTTTTTGACTGACCATCTGTTTGTAGATGATATGTAAAACTTAGATGAAGCTTCGTTCCCATTACTTCTTGCAAACTCTGCCAAAATCTTAATGTAAACCTTGGGTTTATATCAGAAACAATACTCGAGGGTACACCATGTAGTCTAACAATCTCACCGATATACATTTGGGCCAACTTCTCCATCGAATACCTTATGTTAATTGGCAAGAAGTGTGCTGACTTTGTAAGCCAATCAACAATTACCCATATTGAATCATACCCCTTTCTAGTCTTTGGTAGTCCTACCATGAAGTCCATTTCAATGCTATCCCATTTCCATTTTGGAATAGTCAGAGGTTATAGCATTCCTGAAGGCTTTTGGTGTTCCATTTTAGCTTTTTGGCAAACTAAACAAGATGATACATACTTGGCAACATCCCTCTTTATCCCTTGCAACCAATATAATCGTTTCAGATCTTGGTACATCTTAGTAGCTCCTGGGTGCATACTTAACTTGCTCTTATAGGCTTCATCAAGAATCAACCTCCTAATCTCGGAATCACTCGGTACACCAATCCTATCTTTGAATCTTAGGATCCTATCCTGTCCTTCCCTGAATTCTGACACTACGCCTTGCTTCACTAGCTCCTTCTTATTCTGTAAGTATAAGTCATTTCCTTACTTCTCTCGAATTCCTTCCATTAATCCACTCGAAATAGTGATCATATTCAAGCATATTCTTCCCGGTGTCAACTCCACGGACAATCGTATATCCCTAAACTGTTCTATTAACTCACTTTCTTTGAGCATCATAGCAGAAACACTAAGCATCTTTCTACTCAAAGGCTCTATTATGACATTCGCCTTTCCGAGACGATATTAAAGCTGGAAATCATAGTCTTTCAAAAACTCTAGCCATTGCATTTGCCTCATATTTAACTCCTTCTGATCAAACAGGTATTTTAGACTTTTATGGTCATTGTAAATGTTGAATGTTGCTTCATAAAGAAAATGTCTTTAGATCTTCAATACAAAATCAATGGCGGCTAACTCTAACCCATTCGTAGGATAGTTCTTCTCATGTACTCTCAGTTGCCTTGAAGCATATGCTACCACTCTCTGCATAAGGACACTTCCTAAATCCTGATATGAAACATCACAGTGCACTTCAAAAGGTTCATTGGGATCGGGCAAGATCAACACTAGCAAAGTAGTCAACCGTCTCTTCAACTCTTGGAAACCCTCTTCACAGGCGTTTGTCCATGTGAAAGCTTGATTCTTTCTTGTAAATTAGGTGAGAGGTCCTGCTATCTTGGAGAATCTCTCAATGAATCTTCGATAATAACTAGTCAATCCCACAAAGCTACGAATCTTTCTTACAGTCTTCGACATTTCCCATTGTAGAACTGCTTCAACTTTTGACGGATCTATTGTAATTCCTTCCTTTGAAATCACGTGACCAAAAATTGGGCCTCCTCCAACCATAACTCACATTTTGACAGCTTAGCATATAGTTTCTTCTCCTTTAGAATCTGAAGAACCACACTGAGATGTTCAACATGTTCTTCCTGACTTCGAGAATAGATCATATTGTTATCAATAAAGATAACAACAAATCTATCTAGATAAGGATGAAAGATCTGATACATGTATCCATGAATACAACAGGAGCATTCATTACTCCGAACGGCATCACAAGATACTTATAATGCCCATAACGCATCTGAAAAGCCGTCTTGGAAACATCCTATACTTTCACATGAATCTGATGATAGCCAAAACATAGATCAATCTTAGAGAAAACAGCAGCTCCTTTCAGCTGATCCATCAAATCATCTATCATTAGAAGTTGATACTTGTTCTTGATTGTGACCTTGTTCAACTGATGATAATCCACATATAACCGAGAAGTTCCATCCTTCTTCTTGACCAACAACACTAGAGCTCCCCACGGTAAAATGCTTGGTCTCACAAATTGCTTCCCTAACAGTTCCTCCAACTGCTTCTTGAGCTCGGCTAACTCTGATGGTGACATCTGATATGGTGCCATAGATATAAGACTAGATCCTGGTACAAGATTGATAGAAAACTCTACCTCTCTTTCCGGTGGTAATCTAGGTATATCATCATAAAATACTTCAGGAAACTCACTGACCACAGGAATAACATTCACATCGTTCTCACTCTTGACCTCCAAGGAAGACAAAAGCAGGTATCCTTGAGCTCCTTCCCTCAAGAAAGTCTTGACTTAGTTGGCAGTTATAAATCCAAAAATCTCAGGATCAGGGAATACTAAGGTTTTATTAGAACATTATAACATGATATGGTTAGAAGATAACTAATTTATTCCTAAAATCACATCTATTTGAGAAAGAGGTAAACAAATCAAATCAACTGAAAAGATTCGATCTTCCACAGAAATATGACAGTTCAAGCAAACTTGAGTAGTAACAACAAGTTTAGCAGTAGAAGTAGAAATAATCAAATCAAAAGGTAAGGAAGACACATATAATCCTATTCGTGCACATAGTCATAGATAATAAAAGAATGAGTCGTCCCTGAGTCATACAGTACAGTTAAAAGATTACCTCCTATGGTAAAATCTCCTTGAATTAGATCTTCAGATTGGGAGGCTTTCACTCCACTCATGGTATAAACCCTTCCTCTTGCCTGAGGCCTTACAGCACGTACATTGCTAACAAAGGGATCTTGATAATCACATATTTTATACATTAATAAACCCTCATTTTTAGTCATTTACACTCTCCATGTACTTAATTGATTAAGCCTGGTTATGTTTTGTAAGTTTGGACTCAAATTGGACTTAATTGATTTTTTTAGCATTATTTTGGTCTTACACTATTTCTGTATTTTGGCTATATCTTGAGTTCTAGATGTCTTATAATTATATATCTTACCTTGTAACAAAGATAAGAGAGACCTCTACAACTTTCATGAAAAGCTCTAGGTAAAATATGGACATCTAGTGGAGCTAAATGGGCTTTGAATCAGAAAATGAGTTTTGTGACTGGAACCTGAATAGTGTGCAGTAATCAGAGAATAACTTAGGTTGTAGGAACTTTCTTGGGCTAAAATTTGGAAACTTGAAAGTTAAGACCCATATCTACAACTTTCATGAATAACATAAGAGCTCAATCGGACAACTTGGAGGTGACATTGGGTCTGGAAGTCAAAATAGAGGTGTTGAAACTGGGCCTAAATAGTCTGCAATAATTGGGTCATATATTGAGCTATAGGACGAATTTGTGGATGATTTTAGTGGCATTTGAAAGTTGAGACAAAATGCTACAACTTTTATGAAGATCACGTTACTTCATTCTGATGGCATCCATGAGATCAGCCCTGAATAATTTCAGAGATAAAGAATCTCAATAATTTTCCACTCACCAATTCACCATTTGGCATTTTCCACTCATCTACCTACTCCTCACCTACTCAATAATCAGCCCCCTTGTCATTTTGTATCTCTAATCCTCTATAAAAGGCTCCATTGGCTGATCATTTAGAAGACTTTGGTTTTAGGACTGGTTAGGAGAAATTATGTTCATGCTTGTATATTGTCTTCCTTTGTTGTAATTTTCTTTTGTTCTAATTTGAAGTTTTGTTCATCTTTCTCTTCTACTCTCTTTCTTTCTTCTTGATTATGAGTACTTAATTTTCATTTTGCTTAGGTGAAAGAGTGAAGCTCTTGGTAATGAAATAAGGTAAGATTATTCTTGTAACACCCCAAATTTCCTATCTCTTAAACAGTACTTTTAAAAGTTAACAGAATTTTACTGTTTAGTAATTTCTGTGCACTATAAAATTATTTTATTTATTCTGTCAGCGTATTTGATCGTTTTGAGTGATTTGCTCCGTGTCAGGAAAATAATAATTTTCAGGCCAGGGAAAATTTTACGTAATTTAATTATTACTGTTAAGTTTTAATTATTTTACATAATCTGATTTGATATTTGTGAGTTTTCTAATAATTGTGATTTTTGTGGATGATTATGAAATTTTTTACTGTTTGTGGGCCCAGGTGGGTCTTGCAAAGTGAAAATTTTTCTACGCATAGAAAAATTTGTACTGTTTAGACGGAGATATGGGATCTTACTAAACCTGAATCCGAAAACAGTTTTAGAAAATTTCTTGTACTGTGTTTTGTACTGTATTTATTTATTGGGCGATAAAAATACAGTAAATATATTCTTTCGTGGGGTTTTAGCAGATAAAGATAAAAATTATACTATTAAGTCAATATTAGTGATTGTGACAATTTTTGATGGACCAATAGGAAACAAGTCTAATATTGAAGACTTTGATATCAACCGTTGATTTAATCGACGATAAAGACTTGTTCTTGATTTAATCAACGGTGGAGATGGATCAATTATGACCATTGGATATGGATTTAATCAATGGTAGAGATTTGGTCTCAAAAAGTGACAAAGACCATTTATGACCATTGGATGAATAATTAATCAAGGGTGAAGATTTGGTCTTGTAAAGTAACAAGGACCATTTATAACCATTGGATGTTAATTTAATCTATGGTAGAGATTTAGTCTTAAAAAGTGACAAAGACTAATTATGACCCTTGGATTAAAAGTAAGAAGAGTAATCTTAACCCTTCATTTTTGGAGATGCATCTAATGGCTAAGATTTCAAGGAGAAAGATCCAATGGCCTAGATTAAGTCTTCTAATCAAAAGTCTACCTAAATCCTAACCATTGAATTAATCAATGGTCTAAAATGCTCTAAATGGTGGCTTGAAAAAGATGACAACATTATTGCATGCATAATGCATAGGGGGGACGGTTTTGTGAAGCATTTTAGAGCTAAAGGAAAACTTTATGTCATTGTTAAGTGGTCTTGGTCAATTATGCATCATTGTTGAATTATTTGCACTCTTTGAAGAAGCATGGAGGGGGGAACGGTTTTTGTGGTTGCTTTAGAAGCTAAAGCAAATTTTGAAGACAATAATTTGTCACCTTGGTCATTATTGACCATATTTCATCATTCTTGAACTTTCCTTCAAGCAAAACTCTTAGAAAAATTTCTCTCATTCTCCTTCTCTAAGCTCACGGCCATGGCACCATAATCTACCCTCCATCACTCAAAAATTTCATCCAATCTAGTTTCTTGAATCCTTACCTTATTCTAAGAACATATCTAGTTATGAGTTTTCTCTAAATCATTCATCTTGATCTTCAAATCCAAGCTTCAAGATTCTACCAAAAATGGTAAATTTCATATTTCTTCTTCTAATCTTCTAGTTTTGATTTTCTAAGCCATGATTGAACCATGGTTTACCTATTTCTACACTTGTTATTGATTGTAACATTTGTTTATGATTTTTAGGAATTTTTCCAAGGAGCTTCACGAAATTTGTGGAAGGAAAAACTAAGTGTTTTCACTTCATCCTTTATCTTAATCAAGTTTAAGAAGCTTTTCTCTCACAAAAATAAAAAATTCCATCTTTGTTCTTCAAGAGGAATTTCGGCCATACCATCCAAAATCAACATCCAATCCTTTTTAATTTCATCCAACCATAGATCTTGAGTCTACATGATATTCTAAGCAATTTTCATGTTGGAGATTTTCTCTAAATCATCTATGTTCAACCTTGTTCTTCAACCTAAAGATTGAAGCTTTAATGGTGAAGTTTGTTACTCTTCACTGTTCTTTTGATTTTCAAGGTTCTAACCATGATGCACATCCATGGTTTTCTTATTCAAGCTTAAGATACTAATAAATATATGTGTTGTTTTGTGTTTAAGAAACCCTTGGTGGTGAAGGACTTGGAAAAAGAAGCAAAACAAAGAGCTTTTGAGGATCTTCAAGAGGTAAGAGGGAGATCCACCTCACCAACTAAGTATGGTGGTGAGAGATGGTTTTATATTTCGTGGATGGTGAATCCATGTGAGGATTCATATCCATGGTCTTGTAATTTATTTGTTGGTGTTTATGTGTTTTAATTATTGGCCTATGCTTGATATGTTATGCATGATTTTAATGGCTTTGATGGTATGCTTATATTATGCATGATGAGTATATGGCATGCTTATAGTATTTATGATGAAATATTTATGTATATGCCATGATGTATTGATGGAAAAGAAATCAATTTTTGGCTCCAAAAGCCAAGGAAGGGCTACGATTTTGATGCCCATAATTAGAGTTTCATGTTGAAATTTTTCAAGAACAAGGAAATTGATTTGTTTAATGAAAATTATGAAGTGGAGAAAAATAAATTTTCTTGGTTCTAAAGGCTATGGAATTTTTCAGCCAAGACACCTCAACATAGGTGTTTATAACTTAATATTTTCATGGAAGAATAAAATTGGATTGATTTGAAAAGCATGGAAAATAAACAAAGGGTTTGTTTTTCAAGAACAAGAACACGATTTTGAAGGGATTTTTATTGATTTATTTTGTGTAAAAAGTTTCTAAGTGTTTATTAAACTTGATTTCGAAAAACGAAATGGGCAAACGTTGATTTTAAAAAGGATTTGCAAAGAAAGTGAAAAATGATTTATAAAGAAAGTAAAAAATGAATTTGAACAAATGGGTTTGGTTTTTATGACCATCGGTATTTCGGTTTTGAAAACAAAGATTTTAATGGTTTTGTTTGTGTAAAACCATATCAACTTAGAAGGAAAGATATTTGATGGTTTCAATGGCTAAGTACCACTGTTTTTGAGGGCTTGTAATGCCTTGATTTTTATGGAACAAAGTGATATTTTACAAAACGAAGTATTTTGTCACTCAAAAGATTTGAAAGTTTTCAATGAACACGTTCACGGTTTTTGAAGACTTACGGATACCTTGATTTTATAATGAAATGATTTTTGCACAAGAATTTAGAAAGGGAATTAGAGCGTATATCACTTGAGAAATCAAGTTTTTGTAAACGAAAATGTTTTCGAACTTCAATTTATTTTGAGGAAGGTTGTGTTTGGAAATGATTTGGGAAAAATGAAGAATATAATTGAAAATTTGCTAACGTATAACTGATTTTTGAGTTTTGAAGTACGTTAGGGAATTTTAAGATTTGAAACATTGATTTATATCAATGGAAAAGTGATTTTGTGGATTATATTTTGGAAAAGGATTTCTTGAGTAAAGAAATGTGGAAAAATATTTTCTTGAGTAAGAAAATGTGTTAAATGAAGTATAAAGTTATATTATTTTGAGAAAAGTTGAAAAGGAATTTTTGAAGGTTAAGAAATATTTTCTGTAATGAAATTGTGATGAAAAATGTTTTACGTATCTTAAAAACGTGATTTTTAAGCTACACAATTTGAAAAATGTGTTGAAAATAATATTGATTTATTTAAGTCCAAAATAATGTTTCGAATATTGAGGAATATTTTACGTGATTGTAAAGTATTGAAAAATATTTTACGTATCTTAAAAACGATTTAAAATGCAGTAAAATATTTCTTCACAATTTGAAATACGTTGAAATATTTCTACGCGATTTGAATTACGTTTAAATATTTTACGTAATTTGAACTACTATTGAAAAATCACTACGTAATTGAAAAGTGATGAATTATTTTTACGTGATTGTGAAAAGTGGCGAAAAATTGTTATGTGATTTGGAAAGTGTTTTAAATATTTTGAGAATGATGGAAAATGATTTACGTAACTTAAAAGAATGATTTTTAAGTTACACGATTTTGAAAACGGTGGAAAATTGCTACGCAATTTGAGAAATCTATATTTTTATGCCATTGAGAAAAACATTAAAAAATTAATACGTGATTTAAAAGTGCAACAGAAGTGTTGCGGTATTTTGAAAACGTAATGAAGTATTACGATGTTTTGAAAATGTAATAGAAAAATTATAGAATTGTGAAAACGTAATGTAAGTGTTACAACGTTGTGAAAACGTAATAAAAATGTTTTAGAATTGTGAAAACGTAATTTTTTTTGTATGATAAATGTCATGAGATTGTGAAAACACGACAACAAATGATGTTTTATAACTATGAAAACATGATAACATGATTTTGTTATTGAAAAATACAAGATGATTCTTGTAAAACCAAGTGTATGAACACTATTTGTGAAAACAACGAGTTTTGTCTCTGTTATTGGCATGTGGTGCATTTTAGATGCATTGAAAATATATATATATATATATATATATATATATATATATATATATATATATATACATGTGTGTGTGTGTGTGTGTGTGTGTGTGTGTGTGTGCATTGAGGCATATGATTTAATTGAACAAACGAATTTGAAAAGAATGGCCCTCATGTGGTTGACTTCATTTTCTAACACCGATATATTATTCGTGCATTGTATAAAACTATATCCGAGAAATTATGAGATATACTTGATTGGTATTATACTTGTGATTGGTATTTGGTGCATTATACATGCATTAGAATGGTCCGATGAGGACTGGATATGGCTGATTGCCTAGGAGAAACACACCTCTTGAGTGGGTGCGATATACGTAGTGTAAGTCACTTGTTGACCTTGGGGGCATCAGGGTGCGGGTTGCTTACATGGGTGGTTGGTCGTGCTTCTTCCCGTAGGTTAGACCGATGCAACACACCAATGATCTTGACCGAAACACTATTCTTATTCAAGATCTGATAAAGACTGTCGTGTATATGCTAGATGTGTAAAATCAAAATGAGGATTATAGCATGTGGTCTGAGGCATGTCGTACCGACAAATCTTTTCGATCATTTCTCTGACCTGAGTTTAGCTCCATGGAGTAGGAAATCGAGTCTTGTGTGTAACACCCTAACTTTTGGGTGAATGACCGTAGTGTCTTGATTTTACTGTTTCTTGATTTTCTATATGAAGTACAGATATATTTTACAGGCTCTAATTTTATTTGGTCGTTTTGCGTAATTTGCTTCGAGACAGTAAAATAAAAATTTTGTCAAATTTACTGTTTTAAATTTTTTTTGTGATATACAAATATATTTTACTGTCTGTAATTTTATTTGAGTGTTTTGAGTGATTTGCTCGGTGGTGGGAAAAATGGGAAAAATGACCATTACATCCCGAATGTACTGTTTTAAATTTTTCTGTATGATACAGTATTTTATATTACTGTCTGTGATTTTATTTGGGTGTTTTATGTGATTTGCTTCGAGTCAAGAAATTTAAAATTTTCTGGATTGGAGAAATTTTATTATTATCCGGAGCCGGGGGAGCTTACTAAACCCGAAAACGGAGTCAGTTTTTGAAGTTTTATTTTCTTACGATTTTATCTGACAAATAAAATTGGGGTATGTTTTATTATCTATTGGATGATATTTTTCTTGAAAAATATCTAGTGGATGATGACTCATCGCAACGGGGCAATAGAAACTTTATTTTAGACACGTGGCGTGATACCACAAAGACATCATCATGACTCGCAGATTCCGAAGGTTCCAGAAGCGGTGACTCCCCGACTCACCGTAGTGAGTCACCCAAGGGTGAATTGCCGTGATGCAAAAGCCACTAAAATTGACTTGGTCTTTATTTGGTTAATTAATTGAAAGACAGTAAGAATTGAATTGTAATATTTGCTTCACAAAAGCTTTGCTTTGCAGTAGAAAGCGTTCCGTGCTTCTATGATGACTCACCATGATGACTCATGCCGTTTCATGATGAGTCATATCGTGGAATTTTCTACTCACTCATCATGATGACTCGGTGATGACTCACCGTTGGTGACTCACCGATGACTCGTCATGCCGACTCGGTCCACGTGTCTGACCATGACTAATCAAATAATATTATACTATAAAATTATTTTATTTGATAGTTAAATCCTAAAAATTAAAAGATTAATTTTAGGCTCATTCAATCGGGGTTTAGTAAGATCCCCTTCTCCGAATAATTAAAAACAGATTTTCTCGGTCCGAAAAAATATTATTTTCCTCAAAGATCGACTGACTTGTCATGCCGACTCAAAAACCATTCGGTGACTCAATGTAGACATCCAAAACGTCTCAAAGATCCGTGACTCATCATGCTTTGACATTTTCTGCCGCTGTACTCAAACTACGCCTGACTCGCCATGCTGACTCACCCGTTTTAGAAAATATCTACGCTGACTCATCATGCTGACTCATCGTAGTGAGTCACATGTTCTAGAAATTTCTCTTTGATGACTCGCTTTATGACTCATCAAGGGCAATCAGTAGAAAAATGATCAATAATAATTGCTACTCTGCTAGTATAAGATAAAAATCTAGATATATTTTATTATCCATTAGACAATAAATACTGACTTCATAAATAGTAATTATTGTTCATTGGTTAAAGTATATTAGAAAATATACAGTGTGCACCAATAGAAATTGGTCAACAAAAATAGCAACCAATAAGAATCAAGTTAGTAAATATTCAACCAATAGAAATTGGTTAAGAATAATGGTTTGACTTTTTAAGAACTAATAGAAAGCAAGCTATCAAACATATTTGGACTTCTTGAAATTAGTTGATTCTACGGTGAAGGAGAAGAGTAATTTGCTCTAATAGCCAATTCACAAAGTGAATTCACGTAGAAAGACTTTGTGAAATGCATGTAGAAAGCCAAATTGAATAAAAGGAAGACTAGTCAATATTGATGGCTTTTCTTTGTTGAAGTCTACTAAGCTAAATTTTGGAAGGCAAAATATTACCATTCAATTCTTACTATCTTTCATTAAATTACCCAAGTAAGACAAAGTCAATTTTAGTGGCTTGTCTCCATGTGCATTTACGGCAATGCATGCTTTAAGAAAACAATTTCAACACTTCAATTCATTCTTACTCTCAATGCATTTACGGCCATGCATTTGGAGGGAGTAAAACCAAACATAATTTTCACCTTCTCTCAAAGTGATTTACGGCCATGCATAATAAAAGGTGATGAGTTAACTTCAATTTCATAAAGCTAGTCAATTTTGGTGGCTCTCCATTTAACTCCCACGGCTAGCACATTTGGTGACTCTTCATTCTTCCTATCTCTTAAACAAGAAAAGCTCTCAAATTTCCTTCTCCTTTTCTTCTCCAACCTCACGGCCTCCTCACCCTTTTCCATCACTCACTCTTCTATAATTTTAAACTACCTTATATCTTGCTTCTTTACTTCATCTCAAGATACTATGTAGTTGAAACCTAAGCTTAAATCATCCATTTTCTATCTTGATCTTCAAAATTCAAGTTTGAAGTCTTGAAGGTAGGATTCTTTAATTGTCATGTTTCTATCCATTTTAAAGTTCTAATCATGATTTTAATCCATGATTATTTTAGTTTAGAGCCTTAGGTATTAATATTGCATGATTTCTTTGATTTTCAAGAAGCTCTTGGTGGAGAAAGTTTGCTTGGAGGAGACATACAAGGAACTTTGGAGGTTCTTCAAGAGGTAAGAGGGAGATTACCCTCATCAACCATGTGTTGGTGGTGAGGAATGTATGTGTTTGTAGTGAAGAATCCATAAGGATTCATTCACTTGATTGTTTTTCCTAATTGTGATTGATTATGTGTGCAAGCATGTCTAATAGCTTTAATATTTTGTATGTGTTTTATGGTTGTTTTAATATATGGTATGTGTACATATATGCATGATAATTATTGTAACATGTAAATAACATACAAGGATTTGCATGAGTGCTCCAAAGAACACAAATCCAACCTCACGGTCTTAATATAAAAAGGGAACCAAAATGTTCTCATCAATTTTCTAAAAGTGTGATTTAATTAACCTAGGAAAATTGACAAGCTACCAATTTGTTTAGAGTAAGAAAAATGAATTTATGGATCAATGGATGAAATTATGTATTTCGGCCAACATGCCAAAGGCAAGCAATTATGATTTCTAAAATCATTTCCCAACCATTTTCTAAAACAATGATTTACTTGAATTTAGGTAATACAATAAATTTGACATGGATTTAGAAGATGAAAAATAATTTAAAGATCAAATACAAAGACTTTGTTAAATTTGGCCAACATGCCACATACTTTTGATCCAAATTTATTTTCTAACTATTGACTAGATAATTTAATAAAAATAAACTAGATCAAGAGTTTTATAAGAGATTAAATGTATGGAAATAATTAGGAATGAATTATAAAACATAGAATGATTTTCGGCCAATATGCCAAATTTAAATGTTTGTGATTTATAGAATTGTTTTCAACTAAGGTTAAGTAATAAATGCCAAAAGGATTTTATTACAATGAGTTTTGAAGAAATAAATTGATTAGAATTAAGTTTATGAAGTTAAAACTAATGATTTTACTGTTAGAAGAAAAATACAGTAACTTTTGTAAAATTTCTAACGTATAGCTCATCTTATATTTTGAAGCATGTTAGTAATTTTCATAAAGTTAAATTATACGATTAAAAATTAAGTAAACAAAAATTTTTACAGAAAAATTAGGAAACCATTATTATAAGTTTCTAAACATAATACTGTCAATTTTTAGTAAAAATGGACAAATAAGATAGAAAAGATGTCCAAACGACAGTATACGGTATAAAAAATATTCTACGTACTTTAAATGTACTAAATATTATTTTTGTTTATTTAAACATTAATTTTTAAGGAATTCGGACAAGAAAATAATTTAAAAACCTTACGCGATTGAGAAAACGTATTAAAAACTCTACGCGATTTGAAAAACAGTAAAATACATTTACACGATTTAAAAATGTTTGTAAAAACGATGAGATTTTGAAAACGCAATAAAATTTCTACGCGATTGACGAAAACAACAAGTTTTTACTGTCGGGCCAAAGTGGTGGACCCGGACAGATGGTGAAACAGTATTGCCAAGTGGGTGCGTACTGTATATTTATGCGATTTGCCAGTGAGGGCATAGTCGTAATTTATGCCAGTATTGCCAGGTGGGTGCGTACTGTGTATATTTATGCGATTTGCCAGTGAGGGCATATACGTAATTTTTGTCAATGAGGGCATATATGGAATTTTTATCATACATTGAGTTATGCCAATATTGATGGATTGATTGACGAGGTGAACAACATCGTGTTGTCGGTGTGATAAGCGTAGTGTGGTTCGATTTTGAATGAACTTGGAGACTTTAGTGTGCATAATCCCATATGTGGACAGTTGATTGCTCTTCTGGGCCGTGGTAACTGGTAACACACTAATGGACTCGACACACACTATACTTAATCAAGATCTTGTGAAGTCTATTAGTGCAAGCCCGTAGTGACACGACGTATGACAGTGTGCTACACCACTATGCTATTTCAGTGGGTCATAGACGCAACGTGTGACAGCGCCATGGTTTTTTTTGGGCAGTCGACGATACTAATAGATTTTGCGGTCGTTCTCTCTGATATCTGTATGTGTTTAGCTCCATAGAGTAGGGTTGAGTCCTATTGCATATGTTTATATGCTGTACATTGTTATTTCTTTATCTGTGATTTTTTATCTGTGATCTTTTATCTGTGATATTATAAGTTTATATGTTGTATTTTGTCTCGTACATTATTATCTTTTATTTGTGATATTATATGTTGTTATTGCATTTAATAGTTATTTTATATTGTTATGATTTATCAATGTTATGGCATTTTATATTGTATGAATTGTTATATCTATCTTGGTAATGTTATTGTAGTTTATTTTATTATGATATATGCTTATTCAAATTAATTGTAAATTGATAACATGACTATATTGGTATTATCTGTGTGTATGGAATGACCTTGTCATTCATTTTATTCTTTGCTACCGTACTGGTATTGGTTAAAGGGGATCTCTGTAACACCCTCCTTAGGGCATCACATTTCCGACTCCCGACTTATAATCTGAAAAGAAATTTGCACAAAGTTTGAGTTATAAAAAGTGGGTTTTAAAATTTCTTCTTTACTGAAACATAAATTTACTGAAAATATTAGGTAATATTGAAAATCATATTTCAACTATTCATTATGCAATATTGACACTAATTAATATTTTATAATTTAAAGAGAAATGTAAAATTAACAGACTCTTTTTTTTAACAGTAGTAAACCCATGACAGGTCCTACTTAATAGCACGGTACAACACTAATGTTAAAACTTATCATACTTATTCAGTTGTGTATCCATCTTGTTGCACTGCACATCCTGCTCTATATTCTCGTTTTGTCAATACGCACACCTTTGAGTCCCGAAATGTCCACTCCTTATTGTTGACACCAATATCGAGTATCCATCGCCTGCTTATGTCTAAGACAACTCGATCCTTCTATTATTTTATTTTAACAAGATGACACAACAAAAACAACATAACAAAGAGGTGAGATCACCTACGCCAATACCAACATGGCAAAGACGTAGAGATAACACAAACAAGAATATCATACGATATGTCATACCGTAATTTCAATAATGCACTCAACATTAATCAACTATCATCATCATACTATTAACATTATTATCATCACACAATAATCACAATAATGCCATCAACATGATTATCATCATCATCATCCAAGTATTTCAAAACAATTGTCATAGCCAATATTCCTTAATTAATATATATCATGCAGATATGGACACTCAAATTTATGCATATGTTATGCATGTGCACATAGACTCAGTTTTTCAAAAACAACTCCATGGAGGTTTTCACAATTTCGAGAAGAATGCTCTGGTCAATTGTCAGCCTAAGCCCAAAAACAATCTCTCAGTCATTGAAAAGAATCGTGTTCTTGTTGGGTATCGTCAATGCGTTGCAACGGACTGCATCGCCAAGTGACACAGGGTACTCGCCACCATCCACTTGTCGACCGCTCGCCCGACGCCCCAAGATCCATCATAGACCTCACTATCAATTCTCATTCCCTCTTCAACCACAAGGGCTATATACAATGCACGAATATATCCGCAAAGTCCAACCTCAAAGGGCCAAATCTTTTCAATTTCATTTGTTCAATGTATCATATGCCTCAACGCATATTTTTTCCTAATGCATGTATAATGCACCAAATCCAATCACAAGCATCTCTTTCCAATGTATATAAAATGCACCAAATTATACTGTATTTTCAATGAAAAAATCATGTTATCACATTTTCATAGTTATAAAACACTTTCATCGTGTTTTCAAAATTGCGTAATATTTCTTTTTCATTTTCACAATTCCAAAACGCTTTCATACGCTTTCACAATTCCAAAATGTTTATATTACGCTTTCAAAATATCGTAACACTTATGTTACGCTTTTCAAAATTTTGAAACGCTTTTTGTTATATTTTCACAATACCGCGACACTTCACGTTACGTTTTCACAATACAATAACATTTCATACGCTTTCAAAATACCGCAACTCTTCATTGCACTTTTAAAACACGTACTAATTTTTTTAACGTTTTTTTTTAATCGCGTAAAAATATACGCTTCTCAAAATCGCATAGTATTTTTTCACTATTTCAAAATCGCGAACTTAAAAATCATTCTTTTAAGTCGCATAAATCATTTTCCGTCATTCTCAAAATATTTAAAACACTTTTCAAATCACATAACGATTTTCTCGCTATTTTCACAATCACGTAAAAATAATTCATCATTTTTCCATCATGTAGTGATTTTTCAATAGTAATTCAGATTACGTAAAATATTTAAACGTAATTCAAATTGCGTAGAAATATTTTAACGTATTTAAAATCGCGTAGAAATATTTTTCTATATTACATAACTTAAAAATCACATTTTTAAGATACGTAAATAATTTTTCACCACAATTTCATTACGTAAAATATTTCTTGACCTTTAAAAATTCCTTTTAACTTTTCTCCAAATAATATAACTTTACACTTCATTTAATATATTTTCTTACTCAAGAAAATATTTTTCCACAGTTCTTTACTCAAGAAATTCTTTTTCAAAATATAATTCACAAAATCACTTTTTCATTGATGTAAATCAACGTTTCAAAACTTAACATTTTCTAACGTATTTCAAAACTTGAAAATAAGTTATACATTAGTAAATTTTCAAAACACCATTATATTCTCCATTTTTCCCAAATCAATTCTAAAATCAATTCTCTTCAAAACAAATTAAGATTCAAACCCTTGCAACTTTTCTTTTTCATTTTCATATGAAAGTTCATTTCTCAAGTGATAAAATACTTTGATTTCCTTTCCAAAATCAGTATACTAAAACATTTTGTTCAAACATTTTGTTTCCACTTTAAAATTACTTTGTTTCATAAAAACCAAAATTATTCCAACCTCAAAAATCGTAGAGTCTTTGGCCATCAAGCCATCAAATATTTTCCTCCTAAATTGATATGGTTTTACACAAACAAAACCATTAAAAATTCTTTATTTTCAAAACCGAAATACCGATGGTCATAAAAACCAAACCCATTTGTTCAAATTCATTTTTACTTTCCTTACAAATCCTTTTTCACTTTCTTTGCAAATCCTTAAAATTATCATTGCTATTTTCATTTAAATCTCATGTTTAGTAAAACACTTAGAAACTTTTTACACAAAATAAATCAATAAAAATCCTTCTAAAACCGTATTCATGTACTCTTTGAAAAATAAATTCTTTGTTTATTTTCCTTACTTTTCTAAACATCCATTTTCATCATTCAAGAAAATATTAATTTTGTGAACACCTATCTTGAGGTGTCTTGTTCAAAATCCACCATGTTCTAAGTACTCAAAAATCAATTCTTTTGTTCTTGAAAATTTTCAACATGAACCCTAATCAAGGGCATCAAAATCGTAGCTCTTCCTTGGCTATTGGAGCCAAAAATCAATTTCCTTTCCACCATCAAGTCATGGCATATACATATATATTTCATCATAAATAATATAAGCATACCATCAAAGCCATAAAAGCATGTATAGCATATCAAGCATATCATCAAAGCTATAAAATCATGCAAAACATATCAAGCATAGAAAATTAATCAAAGCTCATAAACACCCACAAATTAATTACATGACCATGGATATGAATCCTCACATGGATTCCACATCCATCAAATAAAATAACATCTCTCACCACCATGCTTAGTTGGTGAGATAGATCTCCCTCTTACCTCTTGAAGATCCTCAAAAACTCTTTGTTTTGCTTCTTTTTCCAAGTCCTTCACCACCAAGGGCTTCTCAAATACAAAACAAAACACAAGTTAATTAACATATCAAGCTTGATTAAGAGGAACCATGGATCAAACATGGTTTAGATCATGAAAAAGAGAGAAGAAAATGAAGTTTCCTTATACTTCACCTCAAAAACCCAATAACTTTGATCTTGAAGAAACTCCTTGAAAATGAATGATTTAGAAGAAGTTTTCAACATGAAAGTTGCTTAGAATATCATGGAGATTCAAGATCTAAGGTTGGATGAAATTAAAAGAGCTTGGATGGTGATTTTAGGGGTTTTGACCGAATGATATCTCTTGAAGAACAAAGATGAAATTTTTGATTTTTGATAGAAACTTGAAGCTTGAATTTGAAGATCAAGATGAATGATTTTGGAAAAACTCATAACTGAGATGTTCTTAGAATGATGTTTAGGTTTAGAAAATCAAGTTGGATGAAATTTTTGAGTGATGGAAGGTGCTCTTGGAGGGCTTGGCGAAATCTAGAGAAGAAAGGAGATGGAGAGAAAATTTTCTAAGTTTCCTTCTTGAAAATGAATCAACGAAGACCAAGGAAGACAATAATGACTAAAGCATGCAATTATGGTCTTCCAAACTCCTTCATGCAGCACCAAAACCGTGCCCCCCTTCAAGCATTCTCCTTGGAGTGCAAAAATCAAAAAGTAAGCCATTATGATGTCCTAACTTGACCAAGACATACGCAAAAATGACATAAAAGTTATTCTTTGCTTTCTAAACACTCCAAAACCATCACCTTCTCTTCATAATGCATTCAATAAAGTTGTCTTCATTATTTGCCACCATTTGAAGCATTTCTAGCCATTGATTAATTCAATGGTTAGGATTTAGGTAGATTTTTAATTTTAGAAGACTAAATCTGAAGCCATCGGATTTTTCTCCTTTAAATTCTAGCCCTTAGATGTGTCTCCAAAATTAAGGGTCAAGATTGCTTCTTCAAATTTTAAATCCAAGGGTCATAATTAGTCTTTGCATTTTAGAAGACCAAATCTCTACCCTTGATTAATTCTTCATCCAATGGTCATAAATGGTCTTTTGTTACTTTTTAAGATTAAATCTCCATCCTTGATTTAATCTAAATCCAATGGTTATAAATGGTCTTTGTCATTTTTTTCAAGACTAATTCTACACCTTTGATTACATCTATGGTTGATATCAAAGCCTTCCTAACTAAGCTTATTCTCACACCATTGATTAAATCAATTTATTATCCAAGCGCTTTTTATTAAATTTGTTTCTTAACCTTTGATTAAATCAATGGTTAATATTCAAACTAAGTATTCTCATCCAAGGGTATAAATCAAGTCAAGCTCTCTTTGTTGACTACACAGTATAATATTTATTCTTGTATCCTACAAATAATATTTTTACTATATTTTTATCATCCGATAATTAAATACAATACAAAACACAGTACAATAAAATTTTAAAAACTATTTCCAGATTCAGGTTTAGTAAGATCCCCTGTCTCCGTCTAAACAGTACAAATTTTTCTATGCGTAGAAAAATTTTTCACTTTGTGGGACCCACTTGGGCCCACATATGGCCACTTGGGCCCACATACACCTCGTGGGGCCCACAAACTATAAAAATTTCAAAATCACACATAAAATCACAAAAATTAGAAAATTCACAAATATTCAATCAGATTACGTAAATTAATTACCTAACGGTAAAAATTAAATTACGTAAAGTTTTCCCCGGCCCGAAAATTTTTATTTTCCTGACACGGAGTAAATCACTCAAAGCGATCGAATACGCTGACGGAATAATCAAATTAATTTTACAGCGCTCAAAAATCACTAAACAGTGAAATTCTGTTAACTGTCAAAATTACTGTTTAAGAGATTAGAAATTTTAGGGTGTTACAATCTCACCTCTTTACTGTGTTATTTTGTTTGGTTTGTATTATTTAAATTCGTATAGTAAGCGGAGCATATTCTGACAATATTCTGAAGATGGTGACAACGTCGAGGAGTATTCTTCCAAGTTTCAACAGAATGCAGTTTGGTGGAGAAATAGAACATGTAGGTTGGGTTTTCTCGTTAGTGTTGTTACTGTGCTATTAGTAGTACCCGTCTTTGCGTTTGCTACTGTTTCTCTGAGTATGTAAATGTTATGTTTTAAATTGTTGTTGAATATTTTGTGGAATATATAATATGTGTATTAATTAATTCAATCTAATTTCTGTTTTACTTATAATTTTTGGTAAGTTTATATTTTCGCGAAAAGAAAATTTAAAATTCATCCTTTAGAAGTCAAAGCTTTTATAAAATGATTTTATTTGGTTTTATGTTTTATCTAAAAATGTGATGCCCTACGAAGGGTGTTACATTAGTTGGTATCAGAGTACGGTTAGAGTCTTTTGGGGTTTGTGGTTAGGTCTATCTTGTTTATGTTGTATGACTCTCTGTGCTTGGACTCCGAAAGGAGACAATGTTGTTTGAAATGGTTACATCCGGTTTCCATTGTATTATGATTCATCCATCTTTGAAGAAAGGCGATGACTCATGGTAAACGTGCACGTGAGGAAGCAGGACATGATAGCGGCGATATGACTGCAACTACGAAAGCAATGCAAAGAACAACTGAAGGAACAGTACAACATGATCAGAGGATTGCTCTGCAGCAAGGAACAATAGCCGAGGTTTAGGATCGGACAAAGTCAGAATAGATCTTAGAATACGAGATTTTGTAACTTTGGACCATATTGGTTCCAAAGGAGGAGAAATCGTAAGACCAAGCAATTCCAGTGGAAAAACGTATTCGTGATCATCGGGAAGTCAACAACAACAACAATATCGTGGAGGAAAAGCTAGTGGTAGCAGGTTTAGTCAGACTTTGACATATGTACCAAAGTGTTGAAAGTGTGGGGAAGATCATCTAACGAGGGGCGGTACAATCAAAGGAATCATCTATTTCAAGTGTAGGATGCCAGGACATTTTGCTGAAAAGTGTATCTCGCCAAAGACGAAGTCATCTGTTAGTAACGTACGTGCTTTGACATCTTAAGTAGAATGGAGCAACGATTCTTCAAGTGAAGTAAAAGAATCTTAGACTGAGAACTTAAACAAAGAAGATTGTATCACAAAAAGGTGATTCTTTAACTATACTGTATAATTCCGAAAGTAACCTATTTCTCTATGGCATATAATTATGTGGGTCAATTAGAGTTATCTGTGCTTTAATTATTCTTTTGGCCTGATTGTTTCTACTTCTATTGCTACAACATGTGGTTGAGGACTTGAGTTGCTTAAACCATCCTAAGTCTATTAAATAATTGAATCTTTTCTGTTGATTCAATTTGTATGCTTCGTTCTCAAAACGGACGCAATTTAAAAATATGGATTGGGTATTTTTCTAACCATCCATGCTCTGTTAGACCTGCCATTGGATTATTCAACTTAAAAAGTTCACTTCTAAATTCATCGTACCATATCAATTTCTCTATTGGATAGGTTCAGTGGTATGGATGATTCTATCATCTCTTATTTCTATGCCTTCATGATATCTTTCATATGCCGCAATTGTGAAAATGTACTTTTGGTCTAACTCATTCTTTTATGACTAATTGACTGTTTGGGTTGATTAGAGCTATCAATATCTTTGTTACCTTTCGACCTATCTATTTCTGCTTTTATTACCAAATCCATTATTACTATCCAGTTTCTTAAACAATCTTTTCTGTTAATCTAAATTGTCTACCTCTTTCATGAGATAGATGTGATCTTATAAATGGATTGGTTATCTTTAATCATATCCTATAGATTATTTCAGTAAAACGTTGGTGTCCCAGAAAAACTTATTCTTCAAATCGGGCAATGTCAAATTCTTTGTTGGACATGTCTGGTAACAACTTAGATAGTTTCTCTACATTTTCTTTCTAAATTTTTATAATGTCCTTTTATTCTTCAAGTTGATGCACTATGTCCTTTCTTGCCACAATGAAAACATTTTATAAAAGGACTTGTTGATGAATTTGAGGGAACAAAGAAATTCTTGTAAAGTTTTTGTTGATTTTTGGGATTGTACCCTAAACCAGCCTTTTGAAACACACATTTTTTATTCCCAAGCAATATGTTCAAATTATCTCTTCCAAGGGTAAATTTTGAAAGAGTATTTTTTAAATCTTCAATTTCCTTTTCAAAAGTTTTGCATGATGAGCAAGAAAAGAATGTAGATGCATTATCACGTAAGGAACATGTTAAGCATGAGGAATTTGTATCAATGAGTCCAAGAGTTTCACTTTCAATTTTAAGTTCCTCAATTTCCTTGTTTAAAATAGAGATTTTGTTTTCAAAAGAGGAAATTGTTTTCTTGGATGATGAAACAAGTTTTGCAGGTCTCATAGATTCATTATGCAATTCTTCAAATGCATCTTGCAATTCATCATAGGAAGGAGAAGAATTAGATTCAAAATTTGAGGATGTTACCTCCATGTCGCCTTCATCTTCCTCTTCTCCTCTAGCCATGAAACATAGATTGGCTTCCTCATTGTCCGAACTATCGGTTGAATCCATGTCATTATCATCCCAAGCTATGTAGGCTCTTCTTTCTTTCTTTCTTTCCTTTGAGTACCTTTTTTCATACTTCTCCACTTTCCTTTGATAGATTGGGCACTCCATCTTCATGTGTCCCAATTCCCAATTCTTCAAAGATGTTTTATATCAAATATGCAATTTCAAACAAGAAAAGAACCTATCAAGCATATTATTGCATATAAAGATATTTTCAAGATATAACGCTTACAGAAATACAATTTTAAAACAAGTTAAAGCATAAAAACATATCTCCACTTATCCAAAGATTGCAAGTCCAAGCTTCTTGGAGACAAGGAAGAGAACTTGGAGTAAATTCTGATCTTGTGCTTGCATCAGCCACTTTTGATATTCCAAAGTCCATTCTTGGCTTTCAAGCACACCTACAACACACTTCAATTTTTGGATTTTGGTACCCAAATTCTCTTGGGTCCTTGTGTGTTAGTGTTAGGCAAGGTACCTTTGGGAACCCAAACCATTTTAGTTCCAATCTTGTTATTGATATTCTTCCTTACATTACAAGTTGATGCACTATGTCCTTTCTTGCCACAATGAAAACATTTTATAAAAGGACTTGTTGATGAATTTGAGGGAACAAATAAATTCTTGTAAAGTTTTTGTTAATTTTTGGGATTGTACCCTAAACCAGCCTTTTGAAACACACATTTTTGATTCCCAAGCAATATGTTCAAATTATCTCTTCCAAGGGTAAATTTTGAAAGAGTATTTTTTAAATCTTCAATTTCCTTTTCAAAAGTTTTGCATGATGAGCAAGAAAAGAATGTAGATGCATTATCACGTAAGGAACATGTTAAGCATGAGGAATTTGCATCAATGAGTCCAAGAGTTTCACTTTCAATTTTAAGTTCCTCAATTTCCTTGTTTAAAATAGAGATTTTGTTTTCAAAAGAGGAAATTGTTTTCTTGGATGATGAAACAAGTTTTGCAGGTCTCATAGATTCATTATGCAATTCTTCAAATGCATCTTGCAATTCATCATAGGAAGGAGAAGAATTAGATTCAAAATTTGAGGATGTTACCTCCATGTCGCTTCATCTTCCTCTTCTCCTCTAGCCATGAAACATAGATTGGCTTCCTCATTGTCCGAACTATCGGTTGAATCCATGTCATTATCATCCCAAGCTATGTAGGCTCTTCTTTCTTTCTTTTCCTTTGAGTACCTTTTTTCATACTTCTCCACTTTCCTTTGATAGATTGGGCACTCCATCTTCATGTGTCCCAATTCCCAATTCTTCAAAGATGTTTTATATCAAATATGCAATTTCAAACAAGAAAAGAACCTATCAAGCATATTATTGCATATAAAGATATTTTCAAGATATAAAGCTTACGAAATACAATTTTAAAACAAGTTAAAGCATAAAAACATATCTCCACTTATCCAAAGATTGCAAGTCCAAGCTTCTTGGAGACAAGGAAGAGAACTTGGAGTAAATTCTGATCTTGTGCTTGCATCAGCCACTTTTGATATTCCAAAGTCCATTCTTGGCTTTCAAGCACACCTACAACACACTTCAATTTTTGGATTTTGGTACCCAAATTCTCTTGGGTCCTTGTGTGTTAGTGTTAGGCAAGGTACCTTTGGGAACCCAAACCATTTTAGTTCCAATCTTGTTATTGATATTCTTCCTTACATTACAAGTTGATGCACTATGTCCTTTCTTGCCACAATGAAAACATTTTATAAAAGGACTTGTTGATGAATTTGAGGGAACAAAGAAATTCTTGTAAAGTTTTTGTTGATTTTTGGGATTGTACCCTAAACCAGCCTTTTTGAAACACACATTTTTGATTCCCAAGCAATATGTTCAAATTATCTCTTCCAAGGGTAAATTTTGAAAGAGTATTTTTTAAATCTTCAATTTCCTTTTCAAAAGTTTTGCATGATGAGCAAGAAAAGAATGTAGATGCATTATCACGTAAGGAACATGTTAAGCATGAGGAATTTGCATCAATGAGTCCAAGAGTTTCACTTTCAATTTTAAGTTCCTCAATTTCCTTGTTTAAAATAGAGATTTTGTTTTCAAAAGAGGAAATTGTTTTCTTGGATGATGAAACAAGTTTTGCAGGTCTCATAGATTCATTATGCAATTCTTCAAATGCATCTTGCAATTCATCATAGGAAGGAGAAGAATTAGATTCAAAATTTGAGGATGTTACCTCCATGTCGTCTTCATCTTCCTCTTCTCCTCTAGCCATGAAACATAGATTGGCTTCCTCATTGTCCGAACTATCGGTTGAATCCATGTCATTATCATCCCAAGCTATGTAGGCTCTTCTTTCTTTCTTTTCCTTTGAGTACCTTTTTTCATACTTCTCCACTTTCCTTTGATAGATTGGGCACTCCATCTTCATGTGTCCCAATTCCCAATTCTTCAAAGATGTTTTATATCAAATATGCAATTTCAAACAAGAAAAGAACCTATCAAGCATATTATTGCATATAAAGATATTTTCAAGATATAAAGCTTACAGAAATACAATTTTAAAACAAGTTAAAGCATAAAAACATATCTCCACTTATCCAAAGATTGCAAGTCCAAGCTTCTTGGAGACAAGGAAGAGAACTTGGAGTAAATTCTGATCTTGTGCTTGCATCAGCCACTTTTGATATTCCAAAGTCCATTCTTGGCTTTCAAGCACACCTACAACACACTTCAATTTTTGGATTTTGGTACCCAAATTCTCTTGGGTCCTTGTGTGTTAGTGTTAGGCAAGGTACCTTTGGGAACCCAAACCATTTTAGTTCCAATCTTGTTATTGATATTCTTCCTTACATTACAAGTTGATGCACTATGTCCTTTCTTGCCACAATGAAAACATTTTATAAAAGGACTTGTTGATGAATTTGAGGGAACAAAGAAATTCTTGTAAAGTTTTTGTTGATTTTTGGGATTGTACCCTAAACCAGCCTTTTGAAACACACATTTTTGATTCCCAAGCAATATGTTCAAATTATCTCTTCCAAGGGTAAATTTTGAAAGAGTATTTTTTAAATCTTCAATTTCCTTTTCAAAAGTTTTGCATGATGAGCAAGAAAAGAATGTAGATGCATTATCACGTAAGGAACATGTTAAGCATGAGGAATTTGCATCAATGAGTCCAAGAGTTTCACTTTCAATTTTAAGTTCCTCAATTTCCTTGTTTAAAATAGAGATTTTGTTTTCAAAAGAGGAAATTGTTTTCTTGGATGATGAAACAAGTTTTGCAGGTCTCATAGATTCATTATGCAATTCTTCAAATGCATCTTGCAATTCATCATAGGAAGGAGAAGAATTAGATTCAAAATTTGAGGATGTTACCTCCATGTCGTCTTCATCTTCCTCTTCTCCTCTAGCCATGAAACATAGATTGGCTTCCTCATTGTCCGAACTATCGGTTGAATCCATGTCATTATCATCCCAAGCTATGTAGGCTCTTCTTTCTTTCTTTTCCTTTGAGTACCTTTTTTCATACTTCTCCACTTTCCTTTGATAGATTGGGCACTCCATCTTCATGTGTCCCAATTCCCAATTCTTCAAAGATGTTTTATATCAAATATGCAATTTCAAACAAGAAAAGAACCTATCAAGCATATTATTGCATATAAAGATATTTTCAAGATATAACGCTTACAGAAATACAATTTTAAAACAAGTTAAAGCATAAAAACATATCTCCACTTATCCAAAGATTGCAAGTCCAAGCTTCTTGGAGACAAGGAAGAGAACTTGGATTAAATTCTGATCTTGTGCTTGCATCAGCCACTTTTGATATTCCAAAGTCCATTCTTGGCTTTCAAGCACACCTACAACACACTTCAATTTTTGGATTTTGGTACCCAAATTCTCTTGGGTCCTTGTGTGTTAGTGTTAGGCAAGGTACCTTTGGGAACCCAAACCATTTTAGTTCCAATCTTGTTATTGATATTCTTCCTTACATTACAAGTTGATGCACTATGTCCTTTCTTGCCACAATGAAAACATTTTATAAAAGGACTTGTTGATGAATTTGAGGGAACAAAGAAATTCTTGTAAAGTTTTTGTTGATTTTTGGGATTGTACCCTAAACCAGCCTTTTGAAACACACATTTTTGATTCCCAAGCAATATGTTCAAATTATCTCTTCCAAGGGTAAATTTTGAAAGAGTATTTTTTAAATCTTCAATTTCCTTTTCAAAAGTTTTGCATGATGAGCAAGAAAAGAATGTAGATGCATTATCACGTAAGGAACATGTTAAGCATGAGGAATTTGCATCAATGAGTCCAAGAGTTTCACTTTCAATTTTAAGTTCCTCAATTTCCTTGTTTAAAATAGAGATTTTGTTTTCAAAAGAGGAAATTGTTTTCTTGGATGATGAAACAAGTTTTGCAGGTCTCATAGATTCATTATGCAATTCTTCAAATGCATCTTGCAATTCATCATAGGAAGGAGAAGAATTAGATTCAAAATTTGAGGATGTTACCTCCATGTCGTCTTCATCTTCCTCTTCTCCTCTAGCCATGAAACATAGATTGACTTCCTCATTGTCCGAACTATCGGTTGAATCCATGTCATTATCATCCCAAGCTATGTAGGCTCTTCTTTCTTTCTTTTCCTTTGAGTACCTTTTTTTCATACTTCTCCACTTTCCTTTGATAGATTGGGCACTCCATCTTCATGTGTCCCAATTCCCAATTCTTCAAAGATGTTTTATATCAAATATGCAATTTCAAACAAGAAAAGAACCTATCAAGCATATTATTGCATATAAAGATATTTTCAAGATATAACGCTTACAGAAATACAATTTTAAAACAAGTTAAAGCATAAAAACATATCTCCACTTATCCAAAGATTGTAAGTCCAAGCTTCTTGGAGACAAGGAAGAGAACTTGGAGTAAATTCTGATCTTGTGCTTGCATCAGCCACTTTTGATATTCCAAAGTCCATTCTTGGCTTTCAAGCACACCTACAACACACTTCAATTTTTGGATTTTGGTACCCAAATTCTCTTGGGTCCTTGTGTGTTAGTGTTAGGCAAGGTACCTTTGGGAACCCAAACCATTTTAGTTCCAATCTTGTTATTGATATTCTTCCTTACATTACAAGTTGATGCACTATGTCCTTTCTTGCCACAATGAAAACATTTTATAAAAGGACTTGTTGATGAATTTGAGGGAACAAAGAAATTCTTGTAAAGTTTTTGTTGATTTTGGGATTGTACCCTAAACCAGCCTTTTGAAACACACATTTTTGATTCCCAAGCAATATGTTCAAATTATCTCTTCCAAGGGTAAATTTTGAAAGAGTATTTTTAAATCTTCAATTTCCTTTTCAAAAGTTTTGCATGATGAGCAAGAAAAGAATGTAGATGCATTATCACGTAAGGAACATGTTAAGCATGAGGAATTTGCATCAATGAGTCCAAGAGTTTCACTTTCAATTTTAAGTTCCTCAATTTCCTTGTTTAAAATAGAGATTTTGTTTTCAAAAGAGGAAATTGTTTTCTTGGATGATGAAACAAGTTTTGCAGGTCTCATAGATTCATTATGCAATTCTTCAAATGCATCTTGCAATTCATCATAGGAAGGAGAAGAATTAGATTCAAAATTTGAGGATGTTACCTCCATGTCGCCTTCATCTTCCTCTTCTCCTCTAGCCATGAAACATAGATTGGCTTCCTCATTGTCCGAACTATCGGTTGAATCCATGTCATTATCATCCCAAGCTATGTAGGCTCTTCTTTCTTTTTCTTTTCCTTTGAGTACCTTTTTTCATACTTCTCCACTTTCCTTTGATAGATTGGGCACTCCATCTTCATGTGTCCCAATTCCCAATTCTTCAAAGATGTTTTATATCAAATATGCAATTTCAAACAAGAAAAGAACCTATCAAGCATATTATTGCATATAAAGATATTTTCAAGATATAACGCTTACAGAAATACAATTTTAAAACAAGTTAAAGCATAAAAACATATCTCCACTTATCCAAAGATTGCAAGTCCAAGCTTCTTGGAGACAAGGAAGAGAACTTGGAGTAAATTCTGATCTTGTGCTTGCAGCAGCCACTTTTGATATTCCAAAGTCCATTCTTGGCTTTCAAGCACACCTACAACACACTTCAATTTTTGGATTTTGGTACCCAAATTCTCTTGGGTCCTTGTGTGTTAGTGTTAGGCAAGGTACCTTTGGGAACCCAAACCATTTTAGTTCCAATCTTGTTATTGATATTCTTCCTTACATTACAAGTTGATGCACTATGTCCTTTCTTGCCACAATGAAAACATTTTATAAAAGGACTTGTTGATGAATTTGAGGGAACAAAGAAATTCTTGTAAAGTTTTTGTTGATTTTTGGGATTGTACCCTAAACCAGCCTTTTGAAACACACATTTTTGATTCCCAAGCAATATGTTCAAATTATCTCTTCCAAGGGTAAATTTTGAAAGAGTATTTTTTAAATCTTCAATTTCCTTTTCAAAAGTTTTGCATGATGAGCAAGAAAAGAATGTAGATGCATTATCACGTAAGGAACATGTTAAGCATGAGGAATTTGCATCAATGAGTCCAAGAGTTTCACTTTCAATTTTAAGTTCCTCAATTTCCTTGTTTAAAATAGAGATTTTGTTTTCAAAAGAGGAAATTGTTTTCTTGGATGATGAAACAAGTTTTGCAAGTCTCATAGATTCATTATGCAATTCTTCAAATGCATCTTGCAATTCATCATAGGAAGGAGAAGAATTAGATTCAAA
The DNA here is from genome assembly GCA_029884605.1 of Ormosia emarginata. Taxonomy (NCBI): domain Eukaryota; kingdom Viridiplantae; phylum Streptophyta; class Magnoliopsida; order Fabales; family Fabaceae; genus Ormosia; species Ormosia emarginata. The sequence continues at coordinate 1,238,222 of JAQQTP010000056.1, read as the reverse complement.
ATTTGAGGATGTTACCTCCATGTCGTCTTCATCTTCGTCTTCTCCTCTAGCCATGAAACATAGATTGGCTTCCTCATTGTCCGAACTATCGGTTGAATCCATGTCATTATCATCCCAAGCTATGTAGGCTCTTCTTTCTTTCTTTTCCTTTGAGTACCTTTTTTCATACTTCTCCACTTTCCTTTGATAGATTGGGCACTCCATCTTCATGTGTCTCAATTCTCCATATTCATAGCATTTATGAGTGGTTGAGGTTCCTTCCCCTTTGTGATAGGTATTCTTTGAGGGAAAGGGAAGTCTTCCTTGAGCTCTATTCTTTTTGAAGAATCTTCCAAACTTCTTTACTAGTAGGCCAAGATTCTCTTCACTAATTTCCAAGCCATCTCTATCATCATCATCATCATCATCATTGATTAAAGAGGAGGTGGCCTTGAGAGCAATTCGCTTCTTTTTCTTGTCAAGCTCCTCATTTTGGTTGAGTCTATTCAATTCCAATTCATGTTCTTGAAGCTTGCCAAAAAGTGTGGCTAGTGTCATTGTTGCTAGTTTTCTTGATTCCGAAATAGCCGTCACTTTAGGTTGCCAATCCCAGCTCAAACATCTCAACACTTTGTTAATAAGATCTTCATTAGGAAAAGTCTTTCCCAATGAAGCAAGATGATTTATAATATGTGTGAAACGTTTTTGCATTTCTTGAATGCTTTCATGTTGGTTCATTCTAAAAAGTTCATACTCATGAGTGAGCATATTTATCCTTGATCTTTTCACTTCACTAGTACCCTCATGAGTTACTTGTAAGGTGTCCCACATTTCTTGGGCAGATTTACAATTTGAGACTCTAAAAAACTCATCATACCCCAAAGCAGTGGTAATGATGTTTTTGGCTCTCAAATTATATTGGACCTTCTTTTTATCATCATTCGTCCATTCACTTCTTGCTGTGTTAATCCTTACACCATTTACAACTTGTGTGGGGACAAAAGGACCATTTTCAATAGCATCCCACACATCCAAGTCAATAGCTTCAATAAAAATTTTCATTCTTTCTTTCTAATAAGCATACCCATCCCCATTGAAAAAGGGAGGTCTATAAAGAGAAGAACTTTCATAAAAATCATTTGAAGAGGCCATCACTTTCTCTTGAAGTCGCTAAGCTCTTTACACAAGAGCCTAGCTACGATACCACTTGTTACCAAGTGGCCTCAATACTCAAGAGGGGGTGAATTGAGTATGTAAAATATTTTCGTAAATCTTTCGCAAAACGTTTGATTAACAATTTTCGTTGAAGCTATTGGATGATTGAAGTGAATAGATAAACGAGATTGAATACTTCACTCACAAATAAACAACTCAAGATAGAAAGAATTCAAGCAAAGCAAAATATCGAACTCAACTTAAGCAAATATAGTTAAAGCACAAAGTAAAGAGATAGAGTTGAGAGGAACAAACACAAGATTTATCCTGGTTCGATCACCAATCCACTTGTGATCTACGTCCAATCCTCAAGCAAACCACTCGAGATTTCCACTAAACTTCAAGCTTGAACGGGTGCTTGAAAACCTTTACACAAAAGAGCACTCAACTCCTTGGGATGCCTCACCCTTGAGCTTGAGCCTCAAACCAGGGATGCCTCACCCTTTTCACTAGAGGGATACCTCACCCTCTTTACAACCTTTGAAGGATGCCTCACCTTCAACAAGGGATACCTCACCCTTTACAAACCTAGAGAGATACCTCACTCTCTTTTCTCTAGAGGGATGCCTCACCCCCTTTACAAAGAATCAAAGTGTTTATGAAATGAAAACTCTCACAAGAGTAGATGATACAACTTGAAGCCCTATAATGCTCTTCAAGAATATCTCAACAATATATACAAAAACAGAGCAAAAGTGATTTAAGGATGAATCTCGGATTATAGTGATTGAAAGATGTTTCTCAAGTGTTGTTCAACCACAAATGATGCCCCAAGATGAGTATTTATAAGTTGTTGGAACAAAAGAGCCGTTGGGGGCTTTAATGGGCATCATTAAAAGCCAAATAATATAGCCGTTGGGCTTGTCGAATCTTGTGTCGACACGTGGTTCGTAATCGATTACATGACAGTTAAAACGTGTTCTTGGCTTTCTGGGTTTGTGGTAATCGATTACAAGACTTGTGTAATCGATTACACGCCCTCTGGCTTCATGGTAATCGATTACAATATTGATGTAATCGATTACATGGCCCTTTTGGTCGTGTTCTTGGATTTCTGGGAACATGGTAATCGATTACATGGATGCTGTAATCGATTACAAGTTCTCTGACTTGCTGGTAATCGATTACCAAGAGTGTGTAATCGATTACTTTCCACTTTGAACACATTTTTCAATCCAAATTAAGTCTCTAGGCCATTTTTATCATTTGGGTACTTGGACAAAACAAGATTTACGAAAGTTTACCATAATCCAAGATTGAAATCAACATTTCTTTAAAATATGAACTTTGAAAACAAGTTGATTTATGAGATCTTTGAAAAACCATTTGAATATAATTGAGATACCTCAAGAGCATTTCACATTGATGTTCTAAGACCTATATCTAATATACCTCTTTAGATCTTGGTCTTCTTCTCTTGGTCTTGTTCTTTTCCTTTGATCTTGATCTTCATCTTGACTTTGTTATCATCAAAAACTTATTTGATATGCTTCAAGACATAAGCATTCACATTCTCCCCCTTTTTGATGATGACAAAATAAACATTGAAAATAGAGAAATATTTGCATTCATTTATCTATCAGAGTTTAAGCGCAATTCTCCCCGTAATGTATGCATGAAATAGGATAAATGATTTTCATGTAAGAGCACAAAGCTTCCCCGTACACATGCAACATATTTCACTAATCTCTCCCCCGTTGGCATTATCAAAAACAACATAAGCATTCAGCATTGTATAAACATTTCAGCCCAGCAGGATCAATATCAGAGTATGAATGGTTTAGCATAACAATTTGGGACGCCAATAGAAAATACATATGAAAAAGAAATCGTAGATAATAATTATCATTTATGCCAACAGAATTCAGAGTCATATACAAGAGCAAATGGGGTTAGAAAAAGATTAAGCATAAGGAAAGCATCATGAAAAGGCTTGATGGCAGATAAAAAGGTATAACCCATGAATTTTTGCCTTTTAAAACCCTGTGTAATCGATTACAATGTCTGTGTAATCGATTACGCATGTTCGATTCCCGCAATGTCGATTACGTATGTGATGTAATCGATTACATGCCTTCTGGGAATTGTTGTAATCGATTACATTGGAGGTGTAATCGACACCGCTTTCGACTTGGCTTGGAACGCTTGGCGAGCCTTTGTAATCGATTACAAAGATGTTGTAATCGATTACCAGTTCACTAAAACTCGATTTTGCATTTTAAACAGAAAAAGATCAATTTTAAACCTTTCAAATTTGTTCCAAAGTATTCCAAAACAATTTCAAACATCATGTAGGCATATAATCTAGATAGATTGTGATCTAAAACATATGATCATGTGAAAATGCTACTTTTACCAAGAATTACACCCTTTTGATGGATTGGTGAAGTTTGAGCTTTTTGAGGGTTTTTGTCATGATGTAGTACTTGCAAAATAACTTAAGGGGAATCTCCAACGCTCAAGTCAGTATTGAATTCAAATATGATCAAGAACCATCATGATATGCAGCAAAGAGTGTCATGATTATACAGCAAGGTAACATGTTATGCATCACAATAGCACATTATGCAGCAAAAGAAACAGATTATACATTTAAAGTCATGCATTGTGCAGAAAAGGTGCATTTTATGCAGCAATTGAGTTCATTATGCAGCAGAAATGAGATTATGCGGAAGATTGTGACATTGTGCCATACAAGTGACAAGTTATGCATGATTTTGCAGAAAATTATGCATCAAAATTGTATTACAAGAGTTTAGATGCATGATTGATCCAATATGCCAAGTTCAAAGATGTTTTATATCAAATATGCAATTTCAAACAAGAAAAGAACCTATCAAGCATATTATTGCATATAAAGATATTTTCAAGATATAAAGCTTACAGAAATACAATTTTAAAACAAGTTAAAGCATAAAAACATATCTCCACTTATCCAAAGATTGCAAGTCCAAGCTTCTTGGAGACAAGGAAGAGAACTTGGAGTAAATTCTGATCTTGTGCTTGCAGCAGCCACTTTTGATATTCCAAAGTCCATTCTTGGCTTTCAAGCACACCTACAACACACTTCAATTTTTGGATTTTGGTACCCAAATTCTCTTGGGTCCTTGTGTGTTAGTGTTAGGCAAGGTACCTTTGGGAACCCAAACCATTTTAGTTCCAATCTTGTTATTGATATTCTTCCTTACATTACAAGTTGATGCACTATGTCCTTTCTTGCCACAATGAAAACATTTTATAAAAGGACTTGTTGATGAATTTGAGGGAACAAAGAAATTCTTGTAAAGTTTTTGTTGATTTTTGGGATTGTACCCTAAACCAGCCTTTTGAAACACACATTTTTGATTCCCAAGCAATATGTTCAAATTATCTCTTCCAAGGGTAAATTTTGAAAGAGTATTTTTTAAATCTTCAATTTCCTTTTCAAAAGTTTTGCATGATGAGCAAGAAAAGAATGTAGATGCATTATCACGTAAGGAACATGTTAAGCATGAGGAATTTGCATCAATGAGTCCAAGAGTTTCATTTTCAATTTTAAGTTCCTCAATTTTCTTGTTTAAAATAGAGATTTTGTTTTCAAAAGAGGAAATTGTTTTCTTGGATGATGAAACAAGTTTTGCAAGTCTCATAGATTCATTATGCAATTCTTCAAATGCATCTTGCAATTCATCATAGGAAGGAGAAGAATTAGATTCAAAATTTGAGGATGTTACCTCCAAGTCGTCTTCATCTTCCTCTTCTCCTCTAGCCATGAAACATAGATTGGCTTCCTCATTGTCCGAACTATCGGTTGAATCCATGTCATTATCATCCCAAGCTATGTAGGCTCTTCTTTCTTTCTTTTTCTTTGAGTACCTTTTTTCATACTTCTCCACTTTCCTTTGATAGATTAGGCACTCCATCTTCATGTGTCCCAATTCTCCACATTCATAGCATTTAGGAGTGGTTGAGGTTCCTTCCCCTTTGTGATAGGCATTCTTTGAGGGAAAGGGAGGTCTTCCTTGAGCTCTATTCTTTTTGAAGAATTTTCCAAACTTCTTTACTAGTAGGCCAAGATTCTCTTCACTAATTTCCAAGCCATCTCCATCATCATCATCATCATCATTGATCAAAGAGGAGGTGGCCTTGAGAGCAATTCCCTTCTTTTTCTTATCAAGCTCCTCATTTTGGTTGAGTCTATTCAATTCCAATTCATGTTCTTGAAGCTTGCCAAAAAGTGTGGCTAGTGTCATTGTTGCTAGTTTTCTTGATTCCGAAATAGCCGTCACTTTAGGTTGCCAATCCCTGCTCAAACATCTCAACACTTTGTTAATAAGATCTTCATTAGGAAAAGTCTTTCCCAATGAAGCAAGATGATTTATAATATGTGTGAAACGTTTTTGCATTTCTTGAATGCTTTCATGTTGGTTCATTCTAAAAAGTTCATACTCATGAGTGAGCGTATTTATCCTTGATCTTTTCACTTCACTAGTACCTTCATGAGTTACTTGTAAGGTGTCCCACATTTCTTGGGCAGATTTACAATTTGAGACTCTAAAAACTCATCATACCCCAAAGCAAAGGTAATGATGTTTTTGGCTCTTAAATTATATTGGACCTTCTTTTTATCATCATTCGTCCAACTTCTTGGTGTATTAATCCTTACACCATTTACAACTTGTGTGGGGATAAAAGGACCATTTTCAATAGCATCCCACACATCCAAGTCAATAGCTTCAATAAAAATTTTCATTCTTTCTTTCCAATAAGCATACCCATCCCCATTGAAAAAGGGAGGTCTATAAAGAGAAGAACTTTCATAAAAATCATTTGAAGAGGCCATCACTTTCTCTTGAAGCTGCTAAGCTCTTTACACAAGAGCCTAGCTCTGATACCACTTGTTACCAAGTGGCCTCAATACTCAAGAGGGGGGTGAATTGAGTATGTAAAATATTTTCGTAAATCTTTCGTAAAATGTTTGATTAACAATTTTCGTTGAAGCTATTGGATGATTGAAGTGAATAGATAAACGAGATTGAATACTTCACTCACAAATAAACAACTCAAGATAGAAAGAATTCAAGCAAAGCAAAATATCGAACTCAACTTAAGCAAATATAGTTAAAGCACAAAGTAAAGAGATAGAGTTGAGAGGAACAAACACAAGATTTATCCTGGTTCGATCACCAATCCACTTGTGATCTACGTCCAGTCCTCAAGCAAACCACTCGAGATTTTCCACTAAACTTCAAGCTTGAACGGGTGCTTGAAAACCTTTACACAAAAGAGCACTCAACTCCTTGGGATGCCTCACCCTTGAGCTTGAGCCTCAAACCAGGGATGCCTCACCCTTTTCACTAGAGGGATACCTCACCCTCTTTTACAACCTTTGAAGGATGCCTCACCTTCAACAAGGGATACCTCACCCTTTACAAACCTAGAGAGATACCTCACTCTCTTTTCTCTAGAGGATGCCTCACCCCTTTACAAAGAATCAAAGTGTTTATGAAATGAAAACTCTCACAAGAGTAGATGATACAACTTGAAGCCCTATAATGCTCTTCAAGAATATCTCAACAATATATACAAAAACAGAGCAAAAGTGATTTAAGGATGAATCTCGGATTATAGTGATTGAAAGATGTTTCTCAAGTGTTGTTCAACCACAAATGATGCCCCAAGATGAGTATTTATAAGTTGTTGGAACAAAAGAGCCGTTGGGGGCTTTAATGGGCATCATTAAAAGCCAAATAATGTAGCCGTTGGGCTTGTCAGAATGCTGGTAATCGATTACAGGGTTCTGGTAATCGATTACATGACAGTTAAAACGTGTTCTTGGCTTTCTGGGTTTGTGGTAATCGATTACAAGACTTGTGTAATCGATTACACGCCCTCTGGCTTCATGGTAATCGATTACAATATTGATGTAATCGATTACATGGCCCTTTTGGTCGTGTTCTTGGATTTCTGGGAACATGGTAATCGATTACATGGATCTTTGTAATCGATTACAAGTTCTCGATTCTTGTGTAATCGATTACCAAGAGTGTGTAATCGATTACTTTCCACTTTGAACACATTTTTCAATCCAAATTAAGTCTCTAGGCCATTTTTATCATTTGGGTACTTGGACAAAACAAGATTTACAAAAGTTTACCATAATCCAAGATTGAAATCAACATTTCTTTAAAATATGAACTTTGAAAACAAGTTGATTTATGAGATCTTTGAAAAACCATTTGAATATAATTGAGATACTTCAAGAGCATTTCACATTGATGTTCTAAGACCTATATCTAATATACCTCTTTAGATCTTGGTCTTCTTCTCTTGGTCTTGTTCTTTTCCTTTGATCTTGATCTTCATCTTGACTTTGTTATCATCAAAAACTTATTTGATATGCTTCAAGACATAAGCATTCACAACTAACTTGCTAACCTACTAATTTGCTAACATACTAACTTTCTAACTTTTATATTTATGTCATTTATTTATGTTTACTAACTTTTATTTTTTGCTCTTTAACTTTTAATTTACGTCATTTATTTTCTGCTCTCTAACTTTTAATTTTTGTTATTTATTATTGCTTTCTAACGTAATGAAATAATCTTTCTTCTTCTCTTCTCTTTTGTCGACTTTGGTGGGGCTCTGCCTCTCTCCGGTTTTCATATTTCAAATTTATTTTCTACAATTTACTTTCTGTACTTTACTTTTTGTACTTTATTTTCTGTATTTTACTTTCTGCACTTTCTAACTTACTAATTATTAACTCTCTAATTATCTAACTTTTTAATTTATCAATTATCTAACTTTTTACTTGTTAATATTTATTAGTTGGTTCAAATCAAAAAAATAATGTACACTGTAAACCACCGACTTGTAAATTATTTTTTCTATTTTAAGTCATTTATTTATGCTTAATTGGTATCATGATGATGAACATGAAAATCAACTGTTGCAAACCATGCGTGAATATTTGTAACTACCTCGAAATTCTAGTCCATCATGTTTTATCTTTCTACTCAATGCCAATAATTTTAGATTCAAGTCAGGTATGATTTCTTTACTTCCTAATTTTCATGGTTTAGAATCTGAAAGCTCATATTTACGTCTAAAAGAATTTAAGGAAGTATGTATTGCTTTCAATGACAAAAATTGCACTGAAGAGATTGTTAAGCTTAAATTATTTCCTTTTTCTTTAAAAGATAGAGCAAAAACTTGGCTTAACACTTTGAAACCAAGATCAATTGGCACATGGCAAGAAATGCAAGGTAAGTTCTTAAAAAATATTTTTCTAACACATAAAACTAATGCTATGAAAAGACAAATCCAAATTTTTTTCCAAAATTCAAATGAAGCATATTTTCAATGTTGGAAACAGTTTAAAGATTTGTTAAATTCTTGCCCACATCATGATTTTGAAAAATGACACACTGTAAGCTTCTTTTATGAAGGTTTAACACTTGAAACTAAACAATTTGTGGAAACAATGTGCAATGATGAGTTTCTTGATAAAGAACCTGATGAAGATTTAGACTATTTAAACCAGTTGGCTGAAAATTCTCAATCTTGGCATAGTACTAACCTTTCTGAAAATTCAATTAGATCTAACCTTACAAGTGCTAATAAAGGAAAATATCACCTTAGTCAAGAGGAAGATCTAAATGCTAGGTTTACTAGTTTGGCTAGAAAGGTTGAAGCCATGGAATTAAGAAAAATAAAAGAAATCAAATCTGTGCAAAATGAAGAAATTTGTGGCATTTGTGATGACTTAGGACACTCAACACATGAATGTCCTAAGGTTCCTGTTTTTAAAGAAGTTGTACATGAGCAAGTAAATGCAATGAATAATTTTAAAAAGTCATTTACTTTTTCTTTTTCAGATACATACAATCCGGGATGGAGAAATCACCCGAACTTTAGTTGAAGGAATAATAATCAGTCACAATTCATGCAACCACCACCTCCTCAGGCACAATAGGACTCTCAAAATTCTTAAGGATATGCACCTTATGTCCCACCATATGGTAAAAACCTTGAAAAAACGTTGCATGCATTCATAGAAAAACAAGAGGCCATTAATAAACAAAACAATTAAACCATGAGTGACATAAAAGAAACTCTTGCTAAACTTTCTTCAGCACTCACCATTCACGAGAAAGAAAAATTTTCTTCTCAACTACAACCAAATCCCAAGGGTCAGTACAGTCTAAATGAGGGGAGTTTAGAAAACTTACAAATGGATCAAGTCAAGTCAGTGATAACTCTTAGGAGGGGAAAGGTTGTTGAAAAACAAATTCCTGAATCTTGTGAGAAAGAAGATGAACCAATTCCCCTAGAAAATGAAGAAGTTGACCAAAAAGAGACCAAACTCTCACTTGCACCCCTATTCCTCAAACATTAAATAATTCATGGAAATTGAACCATAACACTGAAATTTTTGAAATTTTAAAACAAGTGAAGGTCAATATTCATCTGCTAGATGCTATCAAACACATTCCTTCTTATATCAAATATTTGAAGAACTTGTGCACTGTTAAAAGGAAACAAAATATGAAAAAGAAAGCATTTTTGGCTGAACAGGTAAGCTCCATTCTTTAGAATAATAATGCGTTGAAATATAAAGACTCTAGTTGTCCTACAGTTTCATGCATTATTAGAGAACATAAAATTAAAAAAGCTTTACTTGATCTTGGTGCTAATGTCAATTTACTTTCATATTCAGTTTATCAGCAACTCAATTTGGGTGAGTTAAAACTAACTTCTGTAACTCTTCTACTTACCGATAGATGAATTAAAATTCCAAGAGGAGTAGTGGAAGATGTGTTAGTACAAGTCGATAAATTCATATATCATGTGGATTTTATTGTCTTGGATATTGAACCTATGGTTGATAGTTGCAAGTCAATTCCTATTATTTTAGGCCGTCCATTTTTAGTAACATCTAATGCTTTGATAAATTGCAAAAATGGAGTGGTGAAGCTAACATTTGGAAACATGACACTAGAGCTCAATATTTTTAATATGTGTAAGCAACCATAGGAAGTCATTGATGAAAAGGAGAAAGTTGAAGGAATTGAAACCATTATAGGAATTGAAACCATTACATCGGTCTGATCCACGACACAGTGTAGCTACCAACTGGCCATTATGGGAAACCCGCGCCCTGACGCCCCCAAGTTCAACATGTGACCTACACTACGCCCATTGCACCCACACTAAGGTGTAATTCAACTCCTAGGCATACAGCCTCAACCAACACCGCCGGTATAATGCATGACCAATGACTCAATGCATACACATATATCAATATCATGATTTCCATAAACACAAGCTACTCATGAGCCAAACCAGTCATCAACATCTCTGGGTCTCATTTAAGAGCACGACAGCACATTGTTGTTATTTACAATTGCAAAGCATCTTCATCGCGTAATTCAAAAATCATCATCCTTAAATTACGTAGGACATCATCACTATTTTTCAATCATGTAAAACTTTTATTATTCTTTTAAGCTAAATTTTGAAACTTTCAAAGATTAATATAGAAATTAATTTCAGTTCTAATATTCTTCTAACTAGGCTTCTCTAGGTAGTACCTCCTAATATTTTTTCCAAAGAACACAAAAAAGAAACCGCATTATATTAATTTAATAAATTCTTTTTCCTTTCCCTTTAATAAATCACTCTTCAATAAATTCCTTTAAATTTTCAAATACTTTTTCAAGCTCATTTTCTATTTCATGGCCGAAATTTTACCTTGTGTCAAAGAATACAATTTCGTTCTTTTTTTCTTTTTCATAATTATAAACCCTTAGTCAAAATCCTTTTTACTTAAGCTTCTAAGTTTCAAATCAACATAAAATTTGTCTTTGATACCTTATTTATGGTCACTTGGCAATGAGCCCTAGAGTCCTTGGACCTCAAAATTTCATCCTCATCAACAAGATTCCAAGCATACAATATACTTCAATCACCAAAATTTCTATTCAACCAAAATTATGCATAATATTAACTCATAAAATCACATAGGGCAAAACCACAAAAATCACCAAGAGTTAATACAACCAAGTGAACAACCCTCACATGGGTTCCTCATTTACAATATACAATTTCGTTCCTCACCACCATGATAGGTTGAAGAGGATAATTTGCCTCTTACCTAAGATGATGACCAAAACTCCTTATATGTCTCTTTCAAGTAGATTTCCACCACCAAGATGAACTTAAAAACAAGGAAAACATACAATGTTAACATTTAAGACTTATCTAAGATGACCATGGTCCAAGTATGGTCATAGGATTTGAAAATGAAAAAAAATATATATGAAGAAGGAGGAATTTCACCTTAACGCTTCCAAAACCCTAACTTGAAGAAGTACTTGAAAAAGGATGAACAAGATCAAGATCACAACACCAAAGTGTCTTCAAATGAGGTTTGGATTCAAGAAATGTAGATGGTTGAAATTAAAGAAGATTGGAGGGTGGGTTTTGGTGGTGTGGCCGTGAGCTTGGTGGAGAGAAAGGTGAGAGCTTTTTGTGTCTTGGTTCTTGATAGAAGTGATGGAAATGAATTAAGTGGAAGCTTACTCTAGAAGCCCCTTTTGGGTGTCCTTGGCCGTGGGTTTCTCTAGGAGGGAGGGAGACAAGCTTCTCCAACAAGCTTCCTCCAAACTTGCTTCGGAAGCTTGCTTCCTATTAGTCCAAAAAGAGAGGAGGGCCTTGGGGATGTCGCAAAAGTGAGGTCACATGGGTGATGTCATCAAGAGAACCGTCTAGAAAAAAGTGACTAAGCTTATATCTAGAACCATCTACTAGACCTTTACTAAAAGCTATTATCTAATGAACAAAAGTTACAGTTAACAAAACCAGTATTTATTGTCCAATAGATAATAGAACGTACCTAGATTTTATTTGTCAGATAAAATCTCAGATAATGAAAACTTCAAAAACTGTCTCCAATTTCGGGTTTAGCTCCCTCGGCCCTAAATCAATAGTCCAAATTTTTTTAAAAATAATATTAAAATAATCAAAATAAGTCAATTAATTCACAAAATCACAGATAACCAAAAACAAGAAAATTGGGGTGTTACAAATGACGTTAGTTGGACTATCAGTGCCCTCGGCTAGAAATTCTCGAGAGGTCGCTACATGAAGAAAACAATAACGGAAGGCGGAATACAGGCGATAATAGGCAAAAAGCCTGACATGAGGATGTCGAGGTTGTTGGAAACAACAACCCGGCCCCCCACGACCTAGAGCAACCCTTCTCTGACTAACTCATAGAGTACTAAATTTTGAGAAACTTCAAGTACCCAGCCAATGTGGAACCCTACGATGGGACTATGGACCCCTAGGAGCACATAGACACTTATGTCCAAACTATGTGCTTCCATGGAGGATCCCCCTAGTTACTATGTTGTGCCTTTCCTCTCTCCTTGAAGAAGGGGACTCTCAGATGGTTTGTTACTCAGGCACGAGGATCTGTCATTGATTGGCTAGACTTTAGATAATGTTTCTTACTCTAGTACACTATTAGCAAGGAATAACCCAGGTTGATTGAATCTTTGTCTAAAATTCGCTAAGGGCATGAAGAGCTTCTTCATGAATACATCAAAAAATTCATGAAGGATCCCTAGGAGCACATAGACACTTATGTCCAAACTATGTGCTTCCATGGAGGATCCTTCTAGTTACTATGTTGTGCCTTTCCTCTCTCCCTGAAGAAGGGGACTCTCAGATGGTTTGTTACTCAGGCACGAGGATCTGTCACTGATTGGCTAGACTTTAGATAATGTTTCTTACTCCAATACACTATTAGCAAGGAATAACCCAGGTTGATTGAATCTTTGTCTAAAATTTGCTAAGGGCATGAAGAACTTCTTCATGAATACATCAAAAAATTCAACAAGGCCTGCATTAACATAGAAACCTTTGGTAACCGAATCACCCTTCATTATGCTAGGAGTGACTTCTGAGATGGTTCCGAGTTCTTTGCATCTTTGGCCAAGAAAAGAGCAAAGAACATTCAAGAATTTTGGGAGCAGGCTGGCAAATATATATACCTTGAAGAAGTGACCGAGGACCAAAGGAGATTGCAGAAAGGTGAGCCCTCTCACCATAAATCCAACCATGATTCCTCTCGGTCACGAAACTCCAAAGATAACCCACCTAGGGGAAATTGTCATGACTGAGATTTGCCACGGGAGTGGCGAATAAATATGTGATAAAAATAAAAAATAGAGTCACCACTAATTTTATTTGAATATGGAAAAAAAGGAAAACCTTTCTTAGAAAATAGTCTTTGAAACTAGATTGAATTCAGGAGTCAGTTATGTATAGGGAAGGGTGAAAACTTAATCCCATGACACCCCTAACACACCCATCCTAAGATGGTACCTTAAGTCAGTTGTGCTAAACTTGGTAATCACAAAATAAATTTGTTTCACCCATTTTGTTAAAAAATAAACTAAAAGATAAATAACTTTTAAAAAATTAATTTTTGGCTTGATAGAATAAAGATTCTGCTCCTACGTATTCCTGGATGTAGTGGAGAACTCAAAGTCACGTAGTTCTTTAGAAAATGATCGTGGGTTAGCTGTTTTTTAAATTTTAAAAAAAGATTTTTGTTTTTGAAAATTCGTTTAATTGATTTTTTTTTATGTTTAGAAAGAAAAAATCAAATCATCAAGTTGTTGCAACTTAGATGATTCTAAAAGTTATAGGATTAATAAGCTATCATAAATTAACTAATCCTGTTTTATTTTTCTTCTTTTTTTTGTCATTTTTATATTAAAACAAAAATCACTACAAGAGCCAAGCCCACTTTGAATAAAAGATTTGACCCCAAAATCAATCATGCTAACCATTGCCCATTTCAATTAGAACTAAACTTATTAAGCTCCTTCACCACTTAATAATAAAAAAACAACATATTAAATCTTGTGTGGCCCAAAAGTCATCAGCTCAAGTTAGAATATTAGTTAGCTCTAATTTTTTTTTTGTTATTGCTTTTTTTTTGTTTACTTTTCATTTTTTTTATTTTTCAATTAGCAATAAAAAAAAAAGCAACCGAAAGGATCAAATTTCTTGTTTTGGACAGAAACAATGCTCACAAGGGAGAGCGAAAATCTTGGTGGTGGTAGTGTGGATCTAGTTCAGGTGTGGAGCTCAATGGTGGTGCGGGCTTCACGGTGACTGGTGTGTAGTGAGATGGCAACTGGTGCGGTGGTGCAGATGCGGGTCATGCTGGTTGGAGCAGTGGTGTACGGATCTGGGCTGATGAATACGATTGACATCATGCGTTCGAGTGTGGTCTTGTGCTAGTGGGTCGACGACTTAGGTCTAGTTGGTTCTGATCTGTGTTCGACATGATGCTCGATTGCGATTGGAGCAGTGGACGATAGTGGGATGGCGTGTGGTGGCGCGGTGGACGGTGAGAGACTACAATCTAGGTCTGGACAGTGTGATGCGATGGATGGCAACGAGATGATGCGTGGTGGCGCGATTCTTGGTCAGCACGACGTGTGGGTTGGTGAGGACGAAGAGGGGGTACAGTTGTGCGATGCGGTGGTTGCTAGTTTGGGCGGCGGCGTCGACACGGTGCTTGCGGGTTGCAGTTCCGACATTGGGTGGTTAGGGGATAAAGACGGTGAGGTTTTTAGGTTGTTGTGGGGCTTGGCTTGAAAACACAAGGCTGTTGGGCGGCTGTTTGCGGTGCTTTGGTTGATGGGTTGAAGATGATGAAGGTGAAGTGGTTCGATGATGATTTAGAGGGATGATAAAGGTGAAGGTGGTTGTTTGGGATGGTGGTTATGATTGGTTGTTTTGGTGTTTATGGAGAGTGGTGAAAGGTTGAAGATGATGACTGCATAAGTGAAAAAAAAATATGGCTAAGGTGTTTGTTGTAGGCAAAAGTATTTAGGGGGCTAGGCTGTTAGCTTTAGACTGAAGTCTGTAGAAAAGTGTGTAGGTTACGGGTTTTTATAGAAGAAATTAGGGTTTAGAGAGTGATGGTGGCTAGGGTTTTGGATGAGTCTAATGATGGCTATTAGGGTTTGTTTAGGTGTTAAGCGACATATGACTTATGGGTTGGATAATGGGTCGATGGGTTAGGTTATGAGATATGAGTGGTTAGTGGATGAGTTGGATAATGGATCAATGGGTCAAGTTATGTTTGTACCAAAAATTTAGGTCATTATATATATATATATATATATATATATATATATATATATATTATATATATTTTTTTTTTTTTTTCTGTACCAAAAAGGTAAAAATGTTCCTGACAAAATTGAGTGTTCGCAATTGTCATTCTTTACTTGTTTCTTTCTAGATAAAAAGAATAATCACAATTTTTCATTTTATCATTGTAAAGAACGAGAAAAGTCATGAACTCATATTTTGTTTGGGAATAGATAAGATGATACAAGAAGAAAAATAAATGCAAAACAATGCTAGAAGAATAAAACGCGAAGAGCGATGCGTTCAAAATTAAAT
This sequence comes from Ormosia emarginata, assembly GCA_029884605.1. Lineage (NCBI taxonomy): Eukaryota > Viridiplantae > Streptophyta > Magnoliopsida > Fabales > Fabaceae > Ormosia > Ormosia emarginata. The sequence goes on along the minus strand of JAQQTP010000056.1, from coordinate 1,222,547 downwards.
GAAAGAAATTTAAAATACAGGGAGCTGATGCGTTCAATAGAAACGATAGGAGCTGATGCGGTCAAAAGAATTTAAAATGTAAGGAGCCTATGCACTCAAAATAAAAGACAAAAGTCAATAAAAGAATTAACAAAAAATTAAAATGAATGAAGTCGATATGCTCAAAAGAATTTAGAATGCAAGAAGCCGATGCGCTCAAAAGAGTTAACAAAAATTGAAAATGCATGGAATCGATGTGCTCAAAAGAATATAAAATACATGAAGCTGATGCACTCAAAAGAATTTAGAATACAGGGAGCCGATGCGCTCAAAAGAATTGACAGAAATTGAAAATGCATGGAGTTGATGCGCTCAAAATGAAAAGAAAATGCAGGGAGCCGATGCGTTCAAAATGAATATAAAATACAGGGAGCCGATGCACTCAAAATAAATGACAGGAATTTAAAAAGTAAGGATGAATGACATGAAAACATTTTTGTCAATTAGAGATAGACTTAAGATCTTTTTCTTCTCTCACTTTTTCTCTCTTTTCTTTCTCTCTCTTTTTTTCTATCTTTTTTTTTCTCTTTTTATTACTCTAAAAAAATCATTTGAACTAATGACAATTATGGAAAGCTTTGACCAATCAAACCCTTTTTCACGTGCTTTTCTTCATTAGACCCTTCAGTTGACTTGGAAACCTCTTGACTTGCTCATGTCCTTTCTTCTTTTCTTCATTCTTTTTTTTTTCTTATTACTTTGACCCCTCTTTTCTTTTGGCAATGAAAGCTTATGTGGCTTGTATTGTAATCATTTTCAACGAATGCCACATTGCAATCTATACTTTGAGCTATTGAGATCTTTTAATCTAACTCAATCATTGAAGGATTGCTATAGAATTGTCAAATCAAACTGTTAACCTTAAATTTATCTTATTTGAGGCATAACTTAATAAGTAAACATACATTCATGAATGGACAGAAATTCATTGAATGAACAAACTTTCTTTTATTACTTTCGTAATCTAATGAACTTTTGGTAAGACACAAACTTGAAAAATGAAAGCATAGAAACAAAAGAAAATTGCAAGGATTTTTTATAAAAAAATTGCCCTAGTATTGGTTCCTTGTCCCTCATCCAACTGATTCCCTGTAACTACTTGACAACTTAACCACTATCTTCATTGCTAGTTTCTTTAACACATCTTCTCCTTAATCCTTTAGAAATTCTGCCCCAGTATATCCAATTGAAGGTAAACAAAATTGCCCCTGTGTAGCCAATCAGACACAAATATAAATTGCCCCAGTTTGGTGAACCCTTCAAGGAGTTTCAGGCTATCTTTCTTTGAGATTTTGCCTATTTGTTTGCCCTAACTTTTGCTTAAGCCGCCCTTTTGGGTTTTCAACCTAACAGTGTAACACCTTTCTTAGGGTATCACATGTCTGACTCCCGACTCATAATCTGAAAAGAAGTTCGCACAAGGTTTGAGTTATAAAATGTGAGTTTTAAAATTTCTTCTTTACTGAAACATAAACTTACTGAAATTCATAAGTATTATTGAAAATATATTTAATATACAATATTGACACCAATTAATATTTAACAATTTAAAGAGAAATATAAAACTAACAAAAAACTCTCTTTTTTTAACAATAGCAAACCCTATGATGGGTCCTACTTAATAGCACGGTATAACACTAACGAGAAAATTTAACATACTTATTTCTTCTTTTGTCTCCCTCTTGATGCATCTGACATCTGTTCCTTGTCAACACTGCACGCTATCAAATCTGGAATAGTCATTCTCTGATGTTGTCTCCAATCTCAAAATATTTTTCTCCAGTCATGTCTAAGAAACTCGTTCCATCTACTATATAATTTTTAATAATACAAACACAGCAATACAACATAACAAAGAGGTGAGATCACCTACACCAGTACCAACATGATAGCACAGAGATAACACAAACAACATATCATACAGATAGATCATACCAGAATTATGATCATGCCATCATCATTAATCAACTATCATCATCCAATCATTCATCAGCTCAATTATCATAAATAACAATTACGATAATATCCTCAACATTGTCCTAATTATCATCATCATCATCCAAGTATTCAAAACAATTGTCATAGCCAATATTCCTCAATTAATATATCATACAGATATAAATACTCAGATTCATGCATGCGCACATAGACTCAGTTTTTCAAAAACAACTCCATGGAGGTTTTCACAATTTCGAGAAGAATGCTCTGGTTAATTACCCAGCCTAAGCCCACAGACAATCTCCCAGTCGTTGAAAAGAATCGTGTTCTTGTCGGGTATCGTCAATGCGTTGCAACGGACTGCATCGCCAAGTGGCATATGGTCCAGCCTTAGCCCACAGACAGATATCCACTGGTCGACCGCCGTGCATTGACGCCCCCAAGATCCATCATAGATCTCACTATTAATTCTCATTCCCTCTTCAACCACAAGGGCCAAAATAACTTATTAGCTATACTTTATACAATGCACGAATATATCAATGCAAGTCCAACCACAAGGGCCAAATCTTTTCAATTTCATTTGTTCAATTTAATCATATGCCTCAATGCATATTTTTCCAATGCATGTATAATGCACCAATACCAATCACAGGCATATCTTTCCAATGCATATAAAATACACCAAATACCAATCACAGGCAAAACTCATCATTTTCTCATATAGTGTATGGACACTGGTTCAATAGTAATCATCATGTTATTATGTTTTTATAGTCATAAAGCACTTTTGTCGTGTTTTCACAACCGCGTAACATTTCTGTTATGTTTTTATAATTCTAAAACATTTTAGTTATATTTTCACAATACCGTAACACTTCTGTTACGTTTTCACAATACCGTAACACTTCTGTTATATTTTCACAATACCACAACACTTCGGTTGCATTTTCAAAATACCGTAACACTTTTGTTACGTTTTAAAAATTCCAAAACATTTTTATTATAGTTTCATAATACCGTAACACTACTGTTACGTTTACAAAATTTCGTAATATTTACATTTTCAAAATGCTACAACTCTTCTGTTGCACTTTTAAACCACGTATTAATTTTTTAACGTTTTTCTCAATCGCATAAAAATATATGTTTCTCAAATCGCATAGTATTTTTTCACTGTTTCAAAATCGCTTAACTTAAAAATCATTCTTTTAAGTCGCGTAAATCACTTTCCATCATTCTCAAAATATTTAAAACACTTTTCAAATCACATAACGATTTTCCGTCATTTTCACAATCACGTAAAATATTCTATCACTTTTAAATCACATATTGATTTTTCAATAGTAGTTCAAATTACGTAAAATATTTGAACGTAATTCAAATCGCGTAGAAATAATTTACTGTATTTTAAATCATTTTTAAGATACGTAAAATATTTTTCAATATTTTACAATCACGTAAAATATTCCTCAATGTTCCAAACATTATTTTGGACTTAAATCAATCAATATCATTTTCAACACATTTTTCAAATTGCGTAGCTTAAAAATCACGTTTTTAAGATACGTAAAACATTTTTCATCACCATTTCATTACAGAAAATATTTCTTAACCTTCAAAAATTCTTTTTCAACCTTTCTCAAAATAATATGACTTTGTATTTCATTTTTCACATTTTCTTACTCAGGAAAATCTTTTTTCACATTTCTTTACTCAAGAAATCCTTTTTCAAAATATAATCCACAAAAAAATCACTTTTCCATTGATATAAATCAACGTTTCAAAACTTAACATTTTCTAACGTATTTCAAAACTCAAAAATCAGTTATACATTAGTAAATTTTCAAAACACCATTATTTCTTCATTTTCCCAAATCATTTCCAAACACAACCTTCTTCAAAATAAATTGAAGTTCGAAAACATTTTCGTTTACAAAAACTTGATTTTCTCAAGTGATAAACGCTCTAATTCGCTTTCCAAATTCTTGTGCGAAAATCATTTTGTTATAAAATCAAGGTATCTGCAAGTCTTCAAAAACTGTGAACGTGTTCATTGAAAACTGTCAAATCTTTCGAGAGATAAAACACTTCATTTTATAAAATATCACTTTGTTCCATAAAAATTTAGGCATTACAAGCCTTCAAAAACGTGGACATGACTATTGAAACCATCAAATAATTTTTTTCCTTCTAAATTGATATGGTTTTACACAAACAAAACCATTAAAAATCCTTTACAAAAACCGTGAACACTTGGTCTTTGAAATCAAGTCATTTGTTCATTTTTATTTTTCACTTTCTTTGCAAATCCATTTTCACTTTCTTTACAAATCCTTTTTCACTTTCTTTGCAAATCCTTAAAATCAACATTGCTATTTTCATTTAAAACTCATGTTTAGTAAAACACTTAGAAACTTTTTACAAAAAATAAATCAATAAAAATTATTCTAAAACCGTGTTCATGTACTCGTTGAAAAATAAATCCTTTGTTTATTTTTCTTGTTTTTCTAAACATCTCATTTCATCATCCAGGAAAATATTAATTTGTGAACACCTATCTTGAGGTGTCTTGGCCGAAATTCACCATGTTCTAGGGACCAAAAATTAATTCTCTTGTTCTTGAAAAATTTCAACATAGACCTTAATCTTGAGAGTCAAAAACCGTAGCCTCCCTTTGGCCATTGGAACCAAAAATTGATTTCTTTTCCATCATCACATCATGGTATATACATACATATTCAAATATATATCACAAGCATGCCAAAATCAAAGCAATAAATCATGCAAATCATACCAAACATAGGCAAATAATCAAAGCACATAAACACTCACAAATAATTACATGACCATGGATATGAATCCTCACATGGATTCACCATCCATCATATATAAGACCATCTCTCACCATCATACTTGGTTGGTGAGATGGATCTCCCTCTTACCTCTTGAAGATCCTCAAAAGCTCTTTGTTTTGCTTCTTTTTCCAAGTCCTTAACCACCAAAGGTTTCTTAAATACAAAACAAAATACATAGAAATTAGTATACTAAGCTTGATTAAGAGGAACCATGGATCAAACGTGGTTTAGATCATGAAAAAGAAGAGAAGAAATGAAGTTTCCTTACACTTCACCATAAATACTCCATAACATGGATCTTGAAGAAAGTCCATGAAGATGAATGATTTAGAGGAAATCTTCAACATGGAAGTTGTTTAGAATATCATGTAGATTCAAGATCTATGGTTGGATGAAATTAAAAGAGATTGGATGGTGGTTTTGAGTGATATGGCCGAATGGTGTGTTTAGGGAGAGAAATGGAGTTTTCTTTGGTTTTGCTTTTTGATACTTGAGTGAAAAGATGAAGATGTGATAATGTGAAGTGTAGAAATGAATTATTTGGTCTTCTAATTCAATGCATGGCCGAAAATTGCATGGAGAGAAAGGAGAGAAATTTTCCTAAGTTAGCTTTCTTGAAACATGCAATAATGACCAAGATGGAGATATAATAAGTGTCTTGAAACTTGGCTATTGTCTTAAGCCTCCAAAACCGTCCTCCACCTCCATGCACTCTTCTAATGTGACAAATCTCCTAGCCATCATTATTTGAAGCATTCCTAACCGTTGATTAGTTCAATGGTTAGGATTAAGGTAGACTTTAGGTGTAGCTTTAGATTAGAAGACTTGATATAGGCCATTGGATCTTTCTTCTTTAAATCCTAGCCCTTAGATGTGTCTCCAAAATGAAGGGTTAAGATTACTCCATCAAACTTTACATCCAAGAGTCATAAATGGTCTTTGTCACTTTTTAAGACTAAATCTCCACCCTCGAACAATTCTAAATCCAATGGTTATAAATGGTCATAGCCATTATATTAGACTTATCCTACACCATTGATTAAATCGATGGTTGATAACAAAGTCTCCAATATTAGACTTGTTTCCTATTGGTCCATTATCATAACCACTAATGTTGACTTAATAGTATAATATTTATTTTTATCTGCTAAACCCCACAAAAATTATATTTACTATATTTTTATTGCCCGATAATTAAATACAGTACAAAACACAGTACAAGAAATTTTCTAAAACTGTTTCTGGATTCAGGTTTAGTAAGATCCCCTGTCTCCATCTAAACAGTACAAATTTTTCTATGCGTAGAAAAATTTTTACTTTGCGGGACCCACCTGGGCCCACATATACCCCTGGGCCCACAAATAGTAAAAAATTTCATTATCATCCACAAAAATCACAAAAATTAGAAAATTCACAAATATCAAATCAGACTACGTAAAATAATTAAAACCTAACGGTAAAAATTAAATTACGTAAAGTTTTCCCCTACCCGAAAATTTTTATTTTCCTGACACAGAGTAAATCACTCAAAATGATCAAATACGTTGACGGAATAATCAAAATAATTTTACAGTATCTAGAAATTACTAAACAGTAAAATTTTGTTAACTGTCAAAATTACTAGTTAAGAGATACAGATTTTTTTTAGGATGTTACAAATGGGCTTTTTAATTTTTAACTTTCTTCTTTTCTTTAAGCAAGGAATTGAAAACTAAGAAGAGCATGAACCTTTTGTCTCAAAATTAAAGTTAATGGAAATGACAACAACTCTTCATTGATTAGAATGGACATTTTGAGGCTTGTAACGTAGCCAAGGTTAAGGGTTATGAAAGTAAGGATATAAGGCTCAAATAAGTATTTAAAGGTTGAATGTGACTAAGGATCCTTAGTAAGCATTGGCAATATCAAAAGCACTAACACTTTTTGCTCACTTTTGTATTTCATTTTTCACTTCATCATTTGCCTTTGCTATGAGCCATTTCATTCTTCATAATAATTTTTGTTTCTTTTTTTTTTCTCTCCCCATTTTTCACAGAAATCAACCTTTTTTTACTTTATACTAACCCCTAGTGTAAGGGTGATCCTTGTCCAAGGTTCTTTATAAAAAAAATTTAAGCTCAAAAGGGATAACAAGGGATAATAGAATTTTGTAAAAGATAGAAAAAGTTAGTCAATCTTTATTTTCAAATCATGATAGTTTATTTTCAAAACTTTAATTTTGAGGCAAAAAGATAATGCACACCAAATGTTTACTTATTTGTTCCTTTTCAAAAATTATTTTTCCAATTGTCTGGTGACTTCTTCTATATCAAGATGTATCCTCCTTATCTTCTGCTTCTTTGCCTTAACATTCATGTTGATCACCTCTGCTACCTTGCCATTCAAGTCAAATCCCTTATTTGAATATTGTAGTAACTTTGCAAATTTTTTGACAACTTCTTCTTCTTCTTCATCAGATACAGGGTCTTCTTCATCAAACATCATAGGGAAATCAATTGAAGAGTTTCTGAGGTCCCTTTCATGAGGCAAACTTTCTACAAAACTCAGATCCTTGGAAAGTAATTTGTGTTGAGTTGGAAAGGCAAAATAGAGTAGGAATGACAAAACAACAATTATAAAAATGGACTAACAAAGAGGTATTATACATAAATGTAAAAAAGAAAATTGATAGATACAAAAACATAAGCTAGAGGAGGAATGTTGAATATTCATGCAAATTCATTTAATTAATGTCTCAAATAACATAAATATAAGCTCAAAATATAGCCAATCTTAGATATATGCTTAGTTCAGTATAACCAGACAATTACTTGAAAACAATCACATCAATCATTGGTTCAGATTGCTAGTTCTTCAGTAGCTCATCATTAGTAAAAAGATGAATTTCCTTGCACTCTTCTGATTTTTCTTCATGCAATGCCTTAATACTTAGATGACATCAGGGATGAATGACTTCTTCAGATATGATTGCCTCAACTGGTGCAGGAAACGTTTCCCTCAGGTGAGGAATGTGCTTCATCTTACCCTTATCATTTTCTTTTTCCAAAGTCATACTTTCTATTCTTTCCTCCAACTCTGCATTGACATCTTTAGAGGAATCTACTCATTCTCTAGCTTGTATTACTCCCATAGTAAGCAATCCTTGGACTTGAACCTTAAAATGTCAACAATTCTTGATATTATGTCCCATTCCCCTACAACGTTCTTCTTCTTTTCTTTCATTGTTGCAGTTAGTGTAGTGATACTATAACATACTTTCTTTAAACCCTCAAATATTTCAGTCATCGATGTACGCAAGCTCATGACCTTTTTTATTGGTAATCCTTCCATCTCCAAAGCATTTACCTCATTCTTCCACCATGATTAGGAATTGGATTGTTGATAATACTAGGTCTAGCCTCCTCTTGAATGCTAAGCCTCCCATAAGTAATTAGCATCCTTACTACAGTCTTGAAAGATTCACAATCTTCAATTGAATGCCCTGGGATGTCTATATGGTATTTGCAAGTTAAATTCGGGTTATACCATGTCGGGAATGGTGGTTCTAAGGGACGTACAAGATTTCTCGAGATGAGGTGAACATCAAACAACCTTTGGAATAAGTTTATGTTTGAAATGGACAATCTTGGGAAAAAAGGTAAGTTTTTGGGGATGGAAACGACCTTGGTTTTGGAAGTTTGGTTGAGGTTGTGGGTGACTTGGGTAATTTTACGGAGGTGCAGGTGGATATCGGGTATAGGTTAGGCAAGTTGGTACATATGGTTATGGGGTAGGAACATTGTTGATTTGGAATTGTGGCGTTGGGGTGATGTTTATGGTTGGCACAACTTGGAGGGGTGGGTAATAAGGAAGTGTAGGTGTTTGGTATAGAAAGTAAGGGTTAGGGTTATATGGTGGTTGATGACTTAGTTTATGTGGGGAATATTGAGATCTGAAGGTCTATTGGCGTTGGACATAATTCACCTTGGGTTATTTCTTTTTCAGCTAGAATCCCTTCTTTGGAGAAGTATTCTTTGTATTGCTCATTAGCAAGTTCCTAGCTTTGGCTAAAATCTCAATCCTTTCTCCTGCAGTGATCAAGTTAGTAAAATCTATATAGGCTGCTCTGGCCATAGCTTTGATAAAAGGATTTTCCTGGGTTCCCAAGAAATACGAACACATCTTGGACATTGTCAATGAGGGTTGAACTTGAGCTGCCAAGGCTCTCCACCTTTGTGCATATTGTTTGAAAGATTCCTCATTTTCTTTCTGCATTGAGCTCAATTGTTTCCAAGTAGGAGTTGCATCCAGATTGAATTTGTATTGGTCCATGAATAGATCAACCAATTCTGTCCAACGAGAAATCTTAGAGTGGTCTAATTGAAGATACCACTCTAAAGCGGGGTCTGTAAGACTCTCGTGGAAAATCAAATGAGGAACTTATCATCCCTAGACCAAACATCCATCTTGGTTCCATAACTGATCAAATGAAACTGAGGGTTGCCACTCCCGTCATACTTGGCAAAATCAGGAATCTTGAAGTCTTTATGGATTACGACATCTATGGTAGGACACCGTTCTTTTATTTTGAGAGGTCTATAAGCACTGGGGCCCTTGAGCGCCTTAATATGCTCTTCCATTTTTTCCTTCCACTCTTTTTTCATTTTATTTTTCTCAATCACAGCGTGACTATTCCTATAGTGAGGCATTGCTGCTTGCCCCGGAATGGACATATGAGGTTGTTCCCAAGTAGGTCAAGTATAACTAAGAATTTCATTATGAGCACCTTCCAAGGCGCAATACCCCACTCCAATAGGCATGAATATCAATGTCGTTTGATGTGGTTGCTCATGAATCCCCATAGCGATGCTCGATGTTACATTCGAGAATGTCGGGGCGGTTATCATGGTGGGGATAGGTGACACACTTACATATGCTTCAACCCCATTTGCACCTCTATTTCCACTAATTAAGTGAAAAGACTCCTTCATATCTTGCAGTATTGCTGCAAACCTTGCTTGGGTCTCAAACATTTCATTCATCTGTCCTGTCATTCATCAACTTCCCTGCTCAAATTTCTCTCTACCTCAGGATTATTAGTAGCCACTCTAGTCCGAGATCTGGTATTATGATCTCGGGTTTTATTGGTCTCTTTTTTCCTAGGTCACGCAATGGTTTCTAAATAAGTTTGATTTGTTAAAACATGATAATACTAAACAAAGAATGAAATGAATGAGATGCATAAGATGAAATGAATGAATTTTGAAAACATTTTTTTCTTTTTTTTGTTGTTGTTTTTAGAGTGTTAGGAATGCCATGAAAATGCAAGATGATATATTTTTTTATTTTATTTTTTTTAGAAAAATACTGGGAGTACCATGAAAATACGAGATGAGGATGTATTTATTTTATTTTATTTTTTTAAAAAAATGCTAGGAATGCCTTGAAAATACAAAATGATGTATTTATTTTATTTTATTTTTAAAAAAATGGTAGGAATGCCATGAAAATGCAAGATGATGTATTTTTTTAATTTTATTATTTAAAAAAATGTTAGGAATGCCATGAAAATATAAAATGATGTATTTAATTTATTTTATTTTATTTTAAAAAAATGCTAGGAATGCCATGAAAATGCAAGATAATGTATTTTTTTATGCTGATTTTTTTTAAAAAAAAAGGAATGCAAGATTGAATGACATGAGAAATGGATAGATAGAAAAAAAAAGTACGCTCCCTTTGTGCCCTAATCAGGTGGAACCTAAGGGTTGGATTTCTTTAAAGTCATGACTCTAATTTTAGTGGCCATTATGTTCAATCTATCAGTGCAAGGTATTTTAGGACAGATCTAATTTTTAAAAAGTCATAGTCCCCAGATTGCCCTTATCTTGAAAGACAAGGACCAAATTCATGAATTAATCACAAGTATGGATAAACCCTCTCAATATGACTAGTCCATAATACTGGTAATAATCTGAATGGTGTCTCAACAAATGTCAAGTGGGCATAAAGCCCCTCAATAACAAAATTCAAGACCCCTCATATTCCTCATATTTGCACAAACTCAGGTATAGAGTCCAAAAAATGAGTGAGGCAAATGATAGCAATGTGTGTGAGGAAGCATATAAACTTGTACAAAAATTTAAAAAGATAAAACTACCCCCCAACCTATAAAAACATACTTACAACAACCAACCAACAATAATCTACCCTAAGGTTTCAATAATTAAGCACAAAATATTAAAAAATATATATATACAAGTAAATCATGTCAAAATAAACACAGGATATTGCTACCAAATATTTATATAAAAGTACTACATAAAATATATTTACAAACAAATAAGAAAACAAAAACAAAGACAAAAAGGGGTAAAATAAATAAATAGATATTTTTAATAATTTACACAACTAATAACAACAGACTTGACTCTCCATATTTCCCTAGTAGAGTCTACATCTGTCGCGACCGAGATCTACGACGGGAGTGGTGAACAAATTAAGTGATAAAAATAGAAAATGGAGTCGCCACCAATTTTATTTGAATTTGAAAAAATTGGAAAACCTTTCTTAGAAGATAGCCTTTGAAGCCAGATTGAATTCTGGAGTCAGTTATGTATAAGGAAGGGTGAAAACTTAATTCTAAGGCACCCTTAACACACCTGTCCTGAGACAATACTTTAAGTCAGTTGTGCAAAACTTAGTAATCTCAAAATATATTTGTTTCACCCCTTTTGTTAAAAAATAAACTAAAAAGACAAATAACTTATGAAAATTTAATTTTTGGCTTGACAAAATAAAGATTATGCTCCTACGTGTCCCCGGGTGTATTGGGGAGTCACGTCCTTCTTTAAGAAATGATTATGGGTTGGTTGTTTTTTAAATTTTGAAAAAAAAAGAAATTTGTTTTTTAAAATTCATTTAATTGATCTTTTTTTTTTGGAGTTTAGAAAGAAAAAATAAAATCATTAAGTTGTCGTAACTTAGATGATTCTAAAAGTTATAGGATTAACAAGTTGTCACAACTCAGCTAATCTTGTTTTATTTTTCTTCTTTTTTTTTTGGTCATTTTTATATTAAAATAAAAATCACTACAAGAGCCAAGCTAACTTTGAATAAAAGATTCGACCCTAAAATCAATCATGCTAACTATTGCCTACTTCAATTAGAACTAAAACTTATTAAGATCTTTTACCGCTTAATAAAAAAAATAACATATTAAATCTTGTGTGGCCCAAAAGTCATCAACTCAAGTTAGAATAGTAGGCAACCCTAATTTTTTTTTTTTGTTACTGCTTTTTTTGTTTACTTTTCATTTTTTTATTTTTTAACCAACAATAAAAAAATGCAACAAAAGGATCAAATTTTTTGTTTTGGACAGAAAAAATGCTCACAGGGGAGGGGACAAATTGTGGTGGTGGCGGTGCGGATCTAGTTCAAGCTCGGAGCTTGACGGCGGTGCAAGCTTCACGGTGACTGGTGCGTGGCGAGATGATGACCGGTGTCGTGGTGCAGATGCGGATCATGCTGGCTGGTGCAGTGGTGTGTGGATTTGGGCCAATGAATACAATAGACGATGTAGGTTTGGGTGTGGTCGCATGTTGGTGGGTCGACGACTCAGGTCTGGTTGGTTAAGATCTGGGTTTGACGGGTTTCTGGGTCGCAGATGGAGAAGTGGATGATGCGTGGTGGCGCGGTTCTGGGTCAGCACGATGTGTAGGTTGGTGAGGACGAAGAGGGCATACGGTTGTGCAACGCAGTGGTTGCTGGTTTGGGCGATGCGGGGTGACACGGTGCTTGCGAGTTGCGGTTCCAAAGTTGGGTGGGTAGGGGATGAAGACAGTGAGGTTCTTGGGTGGTTGTGGGGCTTAGCTTGAAAATACAAGGTTGTTGGGTGGCTATTTGTGGTGCTTTGATTGATGGGTTGAAGATGATAAAGGTGAAGTTGTTCGATAGTGGTTTAGAAGGATGATGAAAGGTGAAGATGGTTGTTTGGGATGGTGGTCTGTGATGGGTGTTTTGGTGGTTATGGGGAGTGGTGAGAGGTTGAAGATGATGGTTGCGTAAGTGAAAAAAAAAAGATATTGCTATAGTGTTTGCTGTTAGCAGAAATGTCTGGGGGGGCTAGGTTGTTAGCTTTAGACTGAAGTCTGTAGAAAAATGTGTAGGTTATGGGTTTTTATAGAAGAAATTAGGATTTAGAGAGTGATGGTGGCCAAGGTTTAGGATGAGTCTGATGATGATTATTAGGGTTTGCTTTGGTGTTAAGCTGCATATGGCTTATGGGTTAAATAATGGGTCGATGTGTAACACCCCAAATTTTTGCTATTTGACAGTAATGACAAAAATGTACTATTTTGTTGATTCTTAACTATTTTTACTAATCTGATTTGATTTCCATGAATTTTATAATTTTTATGATTTTTGTAAATTATTGTGAGATTTTATATATTTTTGATTATTTTAATATTATTTCGGGCTGTTTGCGGGCCCGGGGCGGGTCTGGAAAAATAAAAAATTTTCTATGTCCAGAAAATTTTGTACTGTTGAGACGGGGACGGGGGATCTTACTAAACTCGAAACCGAAAATAATTTTTGAAATTTTTTTTACTGTATTTTGTACTGTTTTATCTATCAGGCAATTAAAAAATATAGTAATTCTTGTCTGTAGGGTAATAGCAGATAAAAAAAAATATTATACTGGTTAGTCAAATTAAGCAGTTATGACGACTTTATAGAGGACCAATAGGAAGCAAGCTTAGTGGTGAAGGCTTTGGATATCCACCATAGTGGAAATTGGTCTTATAAAGTGGCAAGGACTTTTTGTGACCCTTGGATGGAAAACATAAAGAGAAGATCGTGACCTTCCATTTTGGAGATGCATCTAATGGCTAAGATTTCATGGAGGGGAGATCCAATGGTTTAAATTCAATCTTATTATTTGGAAACCTACACCAAAGATTGAGCATTGATTCAATCAATGGCTCTTGAAGCCTCAAATAGTGGTTATATGAATTTAGACACTTCTTTAGTGTACAGGGGGGGCCTCACGGTTTTTAGAGCTTGGAAGCTATAGGAAAAGTTTCACTTTATTCTATCACTCATCTTTATCATTTCCTAAAGCTAAGCTTCACAAAAATTTTCTCTCATTTGCTCTCCACTCAACCTCACGGCCAAGAGGCCAAGATCATACCTTCACTCTCCAAAAATTTCAACCAACCTTATTTCTTGAATCTTTACCTAAATCCAAGACACTTTATAGTTAAGTCCAAGTTCTAAATCATTCATCTTCAAGGACTTTCTTCAAGATCAAGTTCTAGGGTTTTAAGGTGGAGTTTATGGAAACTTCATTACTTGTCTCATTTTCATGTTCTAGGCCATGTTTTGATCCATGGTCTTCCTTGTCCAAGCTTGAAATGCTAATAAACTGTGTTTGTTTTATGTTTAAGAAGCTTTTGGTGGTGAAGCACTTGTACAAGAAGCAAAACAAGGAGCTTTGGAGGTTTCTCCAAGTGGTAAGAGGGAGATCTATCTCACCAACCAAGTATGGTGGTGAGAGATGAATTTGTATTTGATGGATGGTGAATCTATGTGAGGATTCATATCCATGGTTGTGTAATTTATTATGGGTGTTTATGTGCTTTAAATTTATTGGTTTATGCTTTTATGCTTTACATGATTTTATTGCTTTCATGATATGCTTGATGTATGTTGTAGTATAATATATGTTGGAAAGGAAAATTATTTTGGGTTCCAAAGACCATGAGGCTCACGGCCTCAACACCTCAAAATAGGTGTTTCCAAATTAAGATTTTCATGAATGATAAAATTGGATGATTAGAAGGAAAAAGAAAAGAAAAGATATGATAGTTCCAATGACCATGTAGCTACGGTTTTAAAAGTTTGAAATGGTTTTACTTTATGTAAAATTATGATTTAGAAATGGAAAGTTAATTGATTTAGTACAAGAAATTAATACAAGGATTTAAGAAATGGAAACAAAATACCTTGTCACTTGAAAGATGGAAATTTCGTTTATAAAAGGAAAAGAGAGGTTGAAAGTGTTTAAACCTCAACTTATTTTAAAGAGGACTGATTTTTAGAATTGATTTGAGAATTATAATGAGAAATATATTAGTGACTTGAAATTTACTAACGTATAACTCATTTGAAATTTACTAACGTATAACTCATTCTTTAGTTTTGGAGCGTGTTAGGAAATTTTAAGCTAGAAGCATTGATTTAATTCAATGAAATGGTGATTTTGTGGAATATATTGCAAAAAGCATTTCTTGAGTAAGAAAATGTCGAAAAGTGAAATTAAAAGTCATATTAATTTTTAGAAAGGCCACAATGACATTTAGAAGGTTGAGAAATATTTTACATAGTTGAAAAATGGTGAAAAATGCTTTACGTAACTTAAAAATGTGATTTTTAAGCTACGCGATTTCAAAAATGTTGAAAAATCACTACGCGATTTGGAAAACGTTTAAATATTTTTACGGGATTGAGAAAATGTTAAAAAATCAATACGCGATTTGAAAATGCGACAAAAATGTTGCGCGATTAGGAAAATGTCGTAAAATATTTACGCGAATGAAAATATAGTAAAGATACTATTGGGCTAGTGTGTGGACCCTGTATATGAGATTATGACTTTTGACTGTGATTGGATTGTATGCATTGAACATGCATTGAAAAATCAATACGCGATTTGAAAATATGATAAAAATGTTGCGCGATTATGAAAACACCGTAAAATATTTACGCGAATGAAAATATAGTAAAGATACTGTTGGGCCAGTGTGTGGACCCTGTATATGAGATTATGACTTTGGACTGTAATTGGATTGTATGCATTGAACATGCACTGGAAAAGTCTGATGGACTATATTAAGGCTATATGCCTAGGAGAGACTTACACCTCTTGAGTGGATGCGATATGCGTAGTGTAAGTCACTTGTTGATCTTGGGGGCGTCAGGGTGTGGGTTTTCCACAATGGGCAGTTGGTAGCTTTTCTGTACCGTGGATTGGATTGATGCAACGCACCGACGATCTGGACCGAGACACTATTCTTAATCAAGATCTGGTAAAGGTTGTCGTGTATATGTTAGATGTGCAAAAACTTATGAGAGTTGTGGCACATGGTCTGAGGTATATTGGTATAGACAGATCTTTTAGATCAATCTCTCCGACTTGAGTTAGCTCCATGGAATAGGAAATTGAGTCTATGTGCACATGCATAATCTGAGCATTTATATCTGTGTGATATTTGAACTGTTGAATAATTGGATAATGTTGAGGCATGATTGTAATTATTATTTATTGTTTATTATACCTGTATTTTATGAGATGTATCTATATGATATGTTGTATTTGTTGTCTCCATGCTACCATATTGGTATTGGCATAGATAATCTCACCTCTTTGTATGCCTATTCTTGTATTGTATTTATATTTGGTAAAGACGCTGAGCAAGGTATTGAGCAAGAAGGCGACAAGGACTAGATTCCTACTGAGGAGGCTGAGTTCTGATTTGATGGCAACCAGATCTAGTTTCCTTGGGTATATGAGATTGCAGTTTCATGGAGGAGCTGTTGCTTGGCGTATTAGTCCCAATAAGGAGGGACTTATTTATCAGGGACATCTGACAATTAATATGAGTAGGATCTTTCATGGAGATCCTTTCTTTTCTGTTACTATATATGTACATGTAGAATTTTCATTATCTATTCGGCAATTTTGGGGCAGTCGTTACCATGTTCCATCTGAGATCAGCATTGTATCGTCTGCTTGGACACCTGTCCGTAGGACGACACGTCAACCAGGATTTCTACCTTATGAGGAATATGAGGCTGATCCCGAGGAGGACCTGTCTAAGGGTTATGCTGTCTAGGTGTACTTGGGCTAGTATGATAATGGAGTAATGTTTAAATACTTTTGAGAACTCGGTCTGTATATAAATAAGTTTGACAATACTTATGTGATGTATATGATGTAAATTATTTGTGATGATGTTTAATATTTTTAGTTTCTGCTAAGTTTATCTTATCGATATCAAGAAATTTTACAACTCATTTTTTTATTATAAAATCACATTTTATAACTTGGGGTAAGTCGGTAATAATAACATTAAAATATGACACCCTACGGTGGGTGTTACATTAGTGGGTCAGGTTATGATATATGAGTAGTTAGTGGATGGGTTGGATTATGAGTCAATGGGTCAGGTTATGGGTTTATACTAGAAAATTAGGTCATTTAGTATTTTCTTTTAATTTTTTATTTTATTAACATTTTTTTTATTTTTTTTTTTTTTATTTACCAAAAAGGTAAAAATGCACCGGACAAAATTGAGTGTTCACAAAAATACTCAAATTACACTACTTTGAACACCTCACGCAAGACAATCTTGAGTGAAATGTTGTAAACAGAGTTTCGGGACATAGAGAGGCCACCCCTTATAAAGAGCAATAAGCAGAAGGACCATTCTAAACATTGTTCATGGCACAAAAGCTATGGACATGAAACTGAGGATTGCTATCAACTCTGCGATGTTATTGAATTCTTGATCAGGGCAAGACAATAGAAGCAATACATCGCTCGTGCTCAAGAAAGGGAACACTGAGGGACGCAAAAGGAAGGGAGACGTAGCCTTCGTCGGAGCCTATCTCCACTCCAAAGAAAGAGGACGAAAAGTCCAAGGAGAAGATCCCTAAGTCCACCTCATCATGATACAAATGACCGGCAAGACAGGAATAGAGACGCTCCACCTAATGGTGATGATGACCAATACTCCTCATGCAACAGAACCATCAATGCTATCGTTGGGCAGTTCGCTGGCTACGATTCATCTAATGGTGCCTGAAAGAAAGCCCTCGAGATGGCAGTGTTGAGTGTCTCCCATTCTGGGTCTAGGTCGCAGACCGGAGAAAGAAAAACACCCCTATCACTTTTTCTGACGAGGACTATAGCGGAATAATTTCCAATGCCAAAGTTCGATGTATCTTTGTGGACCAAAGGAGTTCAACTGATATCATGTTCATGGATCTCTACCAGAAACTAGAGCTTCCAAGTTCAGAGCTAACTCCCTACAATGGAGAACTTATATAATTCACCGGTGAGAAGATCACCCCAACTGGATACTGTGAAACCCACCTTACCTTGGGAATTCCTGAACTCTTTAGGATAGTCAAAGTAAGGTTTCTGGTAATGGACTGTCCCTCAGCTTACAATATCATTCTGGGTCACCCTTCCTTAAATGCACATGGTGTTGTGGTATCCACAACTCATCTGGTCATGAAATTCTCAGCAAATGTGACAAAGTAGTCATAGTATAAGGCGACTAGATTGCATCCTAAAAATGCTATAATAAGAGCCTTAGTATTTGCAGGGTCCCTAAGAAAGCAAAAGCTGGCACATCTAACCCAGTCCTGGATCAGGTTAATATCCTCATGACTGAGTTAGATGTTCGAGAAGAGATCTGAGGTACTAGACTCCAGCCGAAAGGCGAACTACAATTCATCCAACTCAAGGCCAAGCCAAACTAGGTCACTAAGATTAGAATGAACCTAGAAGATGAAGAATGACATCAGCTAGTTGAGCTCTTACTAAAAAATAAAGACCTCTTTGCCTGGACGTCCTCAGACATGCTTAGGCTTGACCCTGCCTTCATCTGCCATCACATCTCTATCAAGGAGGATGTGAGGCCAGTCTCCTAGAGGAACGGGAAAGTTAGTCCGAAAAGGCAACAGGTTATTGACGAACAGGTGAAGGAGTTGCTCAATGTCAGCTTCATCAGGGAAATACCATATACCACATGGCTATCCAACGTGGTCCTAGTAAAGAAGTCAAATGGAACGTGAAGGATATGTGTTAACTATACAGACTTAAACAAAGCATGCCCAAAAAATCCATACCCACTTCCCAATATGGACAAGTTAGTGGATAACTCCTCAGGTTTCTGTCTGCTATCGTTCATGAATGCATACTCTGTGTACAACAAAATTCCAATGTACCCCGAAGATGAAGACAAAATCACCTTCATCACTAATAAGACGAGCTACTGCTATAGGGTTATGTCTTTTGGCTTGAAAAATGCTTGAGCCACCTATAAAAGGATGATCAACAAGTTCTTTGAAGACCAAGTGGGGAAGATGCTAGAGGTCTACATCGATGATATGATAGTAAAAACCCCGCAAGACAGATCATATATCACAGACATATAAGAAGTAGTCACACAACTTCAAAAGCACAATATGAGACTTAACCCAGAAAATTATGCCTTTGGAGTCTAGGCACACATGTTCTTGGGTTTCATGCTAGCCCACCGTGGAATTGATGCTAATCCAAATAAATGTCAAGTCGTACTCAACATGTGAAGCCCTTAGAATGTTAAAGAAGTGCAACAAATAATAGGCCGGATTGCAGCCCTCACACAATTTTTGGCTAAAGCTGCTCATAAATCCCTCCCTTTATTTAAACTACTCAAGAAAGATAAGGATTTTGAGTGGAATTAGGAGTGTGAAGATGCATTTTCCTCCTTGAAGAGCTTCATGTCCTTTCCCCATATACTGACAAGACCTAGATATGGAGAAACATTGTACTTATACCTCTCAGTTCACGAAGTTGTTGTAAGCTTAGTGCTAATTCAGGAGACGAAAGAGGAACAGAAGCTGGTATACTTCGTGTGTAAAGTCCTGCAAGGCCCAGAGCTTCACTATCATAAAATTGAAAAGGTCACCTTTGCACTTGTCATCACGGTCAAAAGACTTAGGTAGTACTTCCAATGTCACCCCGTGGTTGTAAGGATGGACTAATCCATGTTAGTCATGGCAACCATCACCCAAGAAGGGGGTGAATTGGGTGATTACAAATTTTTAAAACAACTTTTAGAAATTATGCACTTTGATATTTTCAATCAACACATCCAGCAGAAAAGATATAACTATTAGATATTTCTCACATACCACTTGGGTTATAGGATAAATCAAACAAATAAGCTAGATATCAAATTCAACTCAAGCATATATAATTAACACACAAATGTAAAGGAGATAGAGTTGAGAGAAGCAAACACAAGGATTTATCCTGGTTCAGCCACCCCTTGTAACCTACGTCCAGTCCTCAAGTAACCCACTCGAGATTTTTCACTAAACTTCAAGCTTGAACGGGTGCTTAAAAACCTTTACACAATAGAACACTCACCATACCTTGGGATACCTCACCCTTTATGCTTGAGCCACAAAACAAGGATACCTCACCCTTTTCACTAGATGGATACCTCACCCCCTTTACAACCTTTGAAGGATACCTTACTTTCTTTACAACAAGGGATGTTTCACCCTTTACAACCTTTGAGGGATACCTCACCCTCTTTACACCTTTGAAGGATACCTCACCTTCTTTTCAATAAGGGATACCTTACCCTTTTCACTAGAGGGATACCTCACCCTCTTTACAGAATAATCAAAGTGTTTGAATGATAAAAACTTTCTCAAAGAGTGAATAATACAAATTGAAGCACTATGGGTATCAAGGAATCACACTTTGAAGCTCAAAACAGAGTATGATAGAAGATAAAGGAGAAAACTCGTATTTGATAATCAAGAGACTTGTTTAGATAGTTTTCCAACATTTCTTTGATGCCCAAACACTTGAATTTATAGCCCAAAGTATTTAAGAGTCGTTGGTGGTGGTTGGGAAACATTAAATGTCAGTTATAGCCATTGAAAATCTGTTTCAGATTCGTGTTATTCGAATAACAACATTGTTATTCGAATAAATCTTCAAAAACATGTTCTGGAACGTTTTCTGGGTCATGTTATTCGAATAACAATGTTGTTATTTGAATAAATCTTTAAAAACACGTTCTGGAACGTTTTCAGGGGTGTGTTATTCGAATAACACATCTCTTATTCGAATAAACCACTCTGGTTTCAAAAATTGACTTTAAATGGTCATAATTTCTTCATTTCTTATCCGATTAAAGCAAATGACCAGTCATTGGAAAGATCTTTGAGTCTATTTTCAAATGAAAGAAGTTTCACAACAAAACTCAAAGTATTTTGAAAGTTATGATCAAAAGAGTAACCAAAGGTCAGTTTTACAAAACTCAAACTTGACTATTTTTCATAGTTTTGAACTACCACCATAACTAGCTTTTCAAAACTTGTTTGTTGGGCATTTTAGCATGTGAAAATCATTTGTAAAGATTTGAAAACATATTTGAGCTTATTGTGATTCCCATTTACCTTTACACAAGATCTAGGTCCTATAAGCTATTCTTGAAGATCTTGAACTTGATCTTGCCATCATCAATTCTAGTCCTTATGCTTGTTGATGTAATCTAAGCTTCCAAAGAAAATCTTTTCTTCAATATTACAAATGCTTGAAACATCTTATCATTTTCATTCTTCTTGAGTTAAGCATATTTGTGATCTTTTGCTTTCTTGTTCTGATGCTCACTCTTGGTACTTAGACTATCTTACAAAACATTGCTTACTTAAACAAACATAGTTAGCTCAAATTCATGATTCAATATCTTCATATGCATGATTCATAAATGTTAACTCTAGTTAGTCTAACATGCATATAAGAATTTCACAGACACATCCACATAAGTTATTTATCAATTATTAAAAGATATGTTCTATTAAAGATGCAACAAAGAACACTTTGCACGTTTTCATTTAAGTATAGTCAAATCCAATATTAATTTATTATAACTCATATAAAGCATTATTGGGTATATTATATAAAGAATGCTACACATATCTCATTGCCTGATCATTAAGTAAAATATAACTAGATAAAGTACATAATCATACATGAACAATATAATCTATTAAGTACATCTATGTAGCATAAGCATCATTCTTTTTGGCTTGTATTTATCATCATCAAAACTTGACATATTAAACTATTGGGGCAAACTTATTTTCACAATCTCCCTCTTTTTGATGATGACAAATCACCAAAGAAAAATATGTTGAACAATATAAGCATATCAAATAATAAGTACAATGACATATTTTTCATTCCAACTTTCTTAAACATTAAGCACAATGACATATTTTTCATTCTAATTTTCTCTCCCCCTATTTGACATCAACAAAAAGGTTTAGGAAGGAAAGATAATACTTTATTTCCCCTTATAGATAAAACTCATGTTATCGAAAAAAAGGGCAGGATCATCAAAACCAAAAACTTCTTTAAGTTATTCAAAACATAACTATGTCCCTTTATTTGATTCTACATATGATTCAAGAATAGAGAGATGAAACAAGCATGCTTTCAAGATATAAAAGATTATTCATGCAAAGCTTGTCATATATTGGTACATCAACATTTAGCACATGATAGTAATGAGCTTAAGAAATTATGTCTAGCATATAATATGTTGCATACCACAAGATAAATAAGTACCACTTGATATCACTTGCTAGGAGGTACAAAAATATTCATGTAAGATCATGGATTTGAGGTTTTCAAATGGAAGATCATACAACTTGTCACATATCAAGCATTTCTCAATGAAAGAATCAAAAGATATAAAGTTTAAGAATGTTTACCTTCTTTCATTGATAGAGGGAAAGATAATAAGAGATGATCTTTGTTAACATGTTGATAGTATTAAAAATAAAACACTTCATGTCAAATAATGATATAAGCCAAGAGATATAAGCAATAATTTAAGAACTAGGCTTCATCTCAAAATATGCACAAGATGCATAAAGTGAAAATATATATGCCAAGACCATGTAAGCACATTACCATAAAGTAAAGCAAGGCAAAAAAATACTTATTTTTTATTCTATCAATCAAAAACAATTTTAAAAATTCTCCCCCTTTCAAAAAGAATTTTATAAGGGTACATTACATTTTTAAAAGCATTTTAAGGCATGATTCAAGTTTGTCAAGAAACATATGATTATCATCAAAACTTATATAGACATTTTGGGCAAACAATGATCATATTAGACATGTTAAGGCATAACAAAACTCTTTACTTCTCCAAATATCACATGATATTCAATTTAAAGCAAAAATAAAGATAATAGATTGATATCACCAAAAGTGTACTCTTTGAGTTTTGTAGGTGACTTCAACTTCCGTGCCTCAAGGCTTCATGAGGGAATAAAAATTC
The DNA here is from genome assembly GCA_029884605.1 of Ormosia emarginata. Taxonomy (NCBI): domain Eukaryota; kingdom Viridiplantae; phylum Streptophyta; class Magnoliopsida; order Fabales; family Fabaceae; genus Ormosia; species Ormosia emarginata. The sequence continues at coordinate 1,199,584 of JAQQTP010000056.1, read as the reverse complement.
TTTGCACCCTTTTTAGAAGTTGAATCCTTTTAAGCTTTACTAACCACAAGTTGAATAATCTTATTCCATTTAAATGCTTGCTTGAGGTAGTTATCACCCTACAACATAATTCAAAGTACTTTCTTTGGTATCCATCAATTTTGGATCCATAGAGGTTAGTCGTTATGTCAAACCCATAAGCAAATAAACATTCAAAACAATAAGGAGAAACAACAAACAAGTTCACAAGGGCAAAAGATATTTCATTTCATTGATCAATTTAGCCTAGTACATATATTCATCAAAAGAATAATCAATTAGGTTAAGCGTTTGCATTTTCAGTCCAATTACAAAGAATTCAATATATGAAGTAGAAAGCAACAGAACATTTCATATAGCTCGTGTTTATTCGAATACAATGGGTTTTATTCGAATAAACTCATGGAAATTAGACATTCTTGGCTTTATGCCTAACATTATTTGAATAATAGTTTTGTTATTCGAATAACAAAGCATTCAGACTTAGCTTAATGCCAAGCTTTATTCGAATAACCATTTAGTTATTTGAATAACACCAGCGAAGAACAAATTTAAAATGCTTTTGCCAAGCGTTATTCGAATAAGGGTTTCCCTTATTTGAATAAAACAATCAAAAAATAGATACTAGGGCTACTGTGTTCTGTTATTCGAATAAAAATTCCTTTATTCGAATAAGATACATTTACGAGCAGATTTTAATGACTACTGAAGGAAGTTATTCGAATAAAATATCCCCATATTCGAATAAACATATCAAAAACATAATAGTAAGCATATGTAGTAGGTTAAAACCAATAAACAGACCAAGATAAAAATAATCAAAGATTGAGAGAGACTTTTCAGCATACATGTTATGTAAGAACATAAATATATGATCACAAATTTATAATTCTTACATAGTCATTTTAAGTCAACCAAAGATCATGTTAGAAAGGGATAAAAATAAGATAAAACAAATTCATTTTAAGACATGATTGACCAAGGATTTTAAGAACAAAGATATCATTATCAAACATGTCATTTCAAACATTTCATTTTAAACAAGGAGTATACTTTATCTAGCATATTAACATGTAAAAGCATTTTTAAGACATAAAGTTAGAAAAGCATAACAAAAGTCTCTACTTAACCAAAGATTGCAAGTCTAAGTTTCTTAGAGACAAGGAAGAGAACTTGGAGTATTTTTTGTCTTTGTGCTTGGAGCAGCCACCTTCAATATGTCAAAGTCAGCTCTTGGCCTTCAGGCACACCTACAACACATTTCAATCTTTGACTTTTAGTACCCAAATTTTCTTGGGTCCTTGTGTGTTAGTTTTTGAATATTCATTCATTATACTCTCATAAAGATCAATTTTTCATAGTATGTAAATTGAGCATAACAAATTAAATAAATAATTAACATTAAGCACATAGCCAATAGCATGTTTACTTTCATGATATATAGACAAAACATAGCAAGCATGCCTAGGCATTATAGAATTTTATGTACCAAAATATATAATAAATTAATGTGCAATGGTACAAAAAAAATGAACATATTCATGTGTTAAACATAATATTCAAATTTTACAAAGTGCACATGATTCTATCAATTACTTAAGGCCTACATGGAATATACCTCATATTCATTGTCTTTTTAAGTGAATATGCATAAGAGGTAAAAGTATTTGATACATTGGCCTTGGTAATCAAGGAAACTATTTTCCTTACCTATTGCTTCTCTTTTGGTGTTTTGAACTTTGCAAGTACCACATTTTGTACTTGAAAAGCTTTGGTTGAAGTCATCTTCATTCTTTGACCAAAACTTCTACCATTGGGCTTTGGAAGCATTGTCCTTGATGATTCCTCTTTCCTTTGACAAATTTGTCCATCCTTTTGATAAACTTTCTGCATAATTGAGACACTAGGAGCACATTTTGGTATCCGCTTCATCTTGGGTCCTTGAATGTTAGTACTAGAACCTTTAAGACTTCTTGGAACCCAATTCAAGTTATTTCTCATATAAGAATTTCTTCTATAATTACACAAATGAGAAATATGTCCTAGATGACCACAAAAATTGCAAACAATTGAATTTAATGATGACTTGGTCCTTTGAAGATCATTTTTGAAAACATAAGCCTTTTGTTGTTTTTATATTCTATGTCATTTTTGCCACAAGCCTTACTTGAATTTCCATGTGAAATAACATCAATTTCATTCTTATTAACAATCATGGATTGTAAACAATTAGAATCATTTGCTTTGACAAAATTGGAATATAAGTTCTCAACTTAATTTTCTAAATCAATACACTTTTCACAAAAAGTTGAGGTTTCACATTTCAAAGGCATTTCCTCATCAAGAAAAGCATATTCATTTTTCAAAGTTTCAATTTCATTTTCAAAGAAGGAAATATTTTCCAAACAAGATAAGTTTTTATTTTCTAAATTCAACAAATCATCATATAATTCATCATATGCACATTTTAGCTTATCATAGGAAGGACTATAATATGGTTTAGCATTATTTACTTCAAAGTCCTTTTTAAGGGAATCACCATCTTCCTCATTGTTGTCCATCAAGCATTCAAGAACATCTTTTTTCTCAATTTTGTTTTGCTTTGCCTCTTCTTCAAATTGAGCACCATTATCACTATGAGGCATTGAGCTCGTTCTCTTGCTTTGAACATGTTTTTGAGGACATTTTTCAATGTTATCTTCCTCTAGAGGTTTTTGTTCTTCTTGCTCTCTATATACAACTTTATGCAAGAAATCATTGTTAGCAAGATAAATAGAATCAAGAGCATCCCATATATCTTTAGCACTAGAACAACTCTTAATTTTAGCATAAGCATCCTCATTTAAACTATTTCTTAAGATTTGTATTGCTCTAATGTTCAAGGAAAAACATTTCTTATTATAGGCATTCCAAGAATGTTTTAATTTGCAAGTAAATCCATCAAGTACAATATCCCATAAATTAAGATCAATAGATTGTATATAAATTTCCATTCTAGCTTTCCAATAAACAAAATTCACACTATCAAAGAATGGTGGTTTATCAATTTCAAAACCATTCATTAAAAGAGCCGTTGGAGGGTGGTTGGGAGCATTAATGACAGTTTACTATCCATTATTTCCTCTGGTTCGTGGTCTTATTCGAATAACAAGTTTGTTATTCGAATAAGGCTTCAAATAGCTCAGGGCAATTTTGCCTCTGGAACGTGTTATTTGAATAACAACTTATATATTGGTTTCTAGAAAAACTTGTTATTCGAATAACATTATGTTTATTCGAATAAGCCCTTTTTAGAAAAACTTCTGAGAAGGTGTTTTATTCGAATCACACTATTGTTATTCGAATAATACATTAAGCGCTTTGATAATTTTGAACTGTTATTCGAATAACACAGAGCATTATTCGAATAACCCTTACTCAGATGAAATTATTTGGCTTCTCTAATATTGGTTATTCAAATAATAAAACCTGTTATTCGAATAAACCTTTAGAAAAAAAATCATTTCTATAGCTTTTGAATATTGCCAATTAATCTCAAATGGTCTAATAAGCTTTTTGGCACTTTGTTTTCGTTTCTTTGAAAACCAAAAATCAATTTGAAGTCTCAAGAATATGTGAGCTATTTGAGTTCTTTGAAAAGATTACTTATTGAGTTTTAGGTGAATCATTTATACCTTTACATAATGACTTAATGCCTATAACTAGTCTTGAACGTCTTGGATAAGGTCTTGATACATCTTCATGTTTGTTATCATCAAAACTAAGTTCTTCATTAGTCAATGGCCAATCACATTCTCCCCCTTTTTGATGATGACAAACCAAGCATTTGAGAAAAGAATTAGTCTAAATAAAATGGAATCCACAAAGAAAAGATACTTATACCTCCTTTACTTTGTAAGAGGAGAATTGGTTTTCAGAGTTATGCACAGCTCCTCCTTTCTTTTGGAATCCTCGATCCTCTTTAAGGAAGAATTTCTAACCTGTCTTTTCTCAACACAATCTCCAAAAAATTGTCAAATGATTATGATTTATTCTCCCCTTTTTGTCATTATTAAAAAGATAGGGTAAGAGAAGGACATAATATGCAGACATACAATCAAATAGACATTTGAACTATTGAATTAATAACAAGAAAAGATCAGACTAATCATGAATATGCAAGAAAAGATCATTTGTCATTAAAAGCAATGGCCAATTACATTCAAGGTATCTTAGGCATGATTTGCCAAATTCCAAAACATCAATAAGCAAGAAAAAATAGTCCTAGGAGCTATGGATCCTAGAAAAAAGTATCTGGTGGAGGAGGAGGAGTGGTGGGAGCCTGTCCAGATATCAGGGTCCGTAGGGCAACTTACTCTTGCTCGATTGCCTCAAGCCTATCAAAGATGATACTGTTGGTGTGTTCAATGTAGGCTTTGAGGTTAAGCATGGTTGACATGAGCTGATCATTAGTCACATGACCAGCAACAAGAACATCATCAGTAGCAGCAACAACATCAGCTTCAGAAGCAGCTTCAGGGGCTTCTCCAGGCACAGCAGGAGCACCAGCACCAGCTTCGTCCAGCTCATCAGGATATACCCATCCTCCGACATCATCTGGGACCATCTTCATTTTCTTCAAAGTGTATTCTCCGAAGATATTGAAATGAGTGAGCTTGACTAGTCGCTCAGTTTCCCGGATTACATTGTACTTTTTGAGGAATGCTGAGATGAGCAGGGCATAAGGCAAGTTTGAGTTTTCTTGGTGCTTTGCCTTTAGCATGTGTTTGCAAATGAAGTTTGGCCAGTTGATCCTCTAGTTTTTCCTCAAAACCCAGACCATAAAAATATCATCCTCTGTTAAGTAGGCATAGTTGCCACCACGAGGTGCAAGAATGTGAGCATAGGCATAATGAAGCAATCTGTCCTGACTGTTTAGCGTCCAACTTTTCAACCCAACTTCAGGCCATTGAGTGCCAGGCTTCACAATGAGAGGCATGGCTTCTTCCTTAACATAATCCTTGACGAATGGCCTGTTGTCTTCTTCAATGGTAGTGCCTGTAGCATTCAGGTTGAAGTGCTCCATCCAATCTGTCGGTGTGATAATAATTTGTTGGTCCTTGACCTCAGAGATGATATTTGGACCATCTAGCTTCAGATTGCAGTAGAACATCTTCACTAGGTCAGGGAAGATGGTGTCAAAGTAAATGCATAACTTGAGAACTCCTTGGTGGTTGAGAAAGACAAGGAACTCGAACCCACCTTCATCTTCAAAGAATTTTTTATCCATATACTTAGGTTGCACAAGATTTCGGTTCCAAAATTACTCCCTAAACCTTGTCAAGTTAGCTTCATTGGATGAGAGTCTCTTGAGATCGAGAGGATTATTGGTAGGAGTAGTTTTTGAACGTGGGCGTTTGGATGAGGATACCATTAGAGAGATTGAAGGTTTGAAGATCGATTTTGGTGGAGAGGGAAGAGGGTTTAGAGGGAGGGAGAGGATGGAGGTGGATCATGAGAAGAGAAACAAGGGTAAAGGGAAAAACTTTAGAAATGAAGTTCAGAAACATGGGGATCTAATATAGATTCCGCGTGTTATTCGAATAACAATATTGTTATTCGAATAACAAGGTGGTAGATCAAATGTTTTGGCCATTCTGCCAAACGTTATTCGAATATCAATTTGTGTTATTCGAATAACATCGTTGAGGCTGTAGGGGACATGGCATTCTGCCATATGGTATTCGAATAACTCACTGCTTATTCGAATAACACATGAACGAACAAAATACTTGGGAAGATGCTGGGAGTTGTTATTCGAATAAGGGATGCCTTATTCGAATAAGGCAACAAGTTTGAAATAGAAATATGAGATGTTGGAGCATGTTATTCGAGTAAGAGTCTTCTTATTCAAATAAATCAATTATTCAGGCATCAGTTAGGCACATATTCAACATCAGATTGAGAGAAATACTTGATTTTGTGAAGTACCTGCAAAACAAAATTTAGGGAAGTCTCCGACGCCCAAGTTAGTGATGATTTAATGGAAATAGATTAAGGATAAATCAATGTAAGCATTTATTCATATGCATGATTGATCAATTATGCCTAATTCTCTTCTTATGAAATAGAATGTTTCTTTTGCTAGGGGTCTTGTGAAGATATCAGTTAGTTGCTTAGTTGTTTCTACAAATTCAAGCATGTAATCACCCTTTTGAACATGGCCTTTTATGAAATGTTGTCTTATTTCTATGTGCTTTGTTCTTGAGTGTAAAATGGGATTTTTGGATAAGTTAATGGCACTAGTGTTATCACATCTAATGGGGATGTGATCCAGCTCAAGACCATAGTCTAGCAGTTGTTGCTTCATCCAAAAGATTTGAGAACAATAACTTCCAGTTGCAACATATTCAGCTTCAGCTGTTAACAATGCCACACTATTTTGTTTTTTGCTATGCCAAGAAACTAATGAGCTTCCAAGCAAGTGGCATGTTCCACTAGTACTTTTTCTATCCATTTTGCAACCAGCAAAGTCAGAATCAGAATAACCTATGAAGCTACATGAGGCACCCTTAGGGTACCACAATCCCATTTGTGATGTTCCTATTAGATATTTCATAATTCGTTTTACATCACTTAGATGTGATTCTTTAGGATTTGCTTGAAATCTAGCACACATGCATACACTAAACATGATATCCGATCTACTTGCAGTAAGGTAAAGAAATGATCCAATCATACCTCTATACTTTGTAATTTCTACTGATTTACCTCCTTCATCCTTGTCTAAATAACAAGAAGTCTCCATTTGTGTAGTCATTTGCTTGATTTCTTCCATTCCAAACTTCTGGAGCAACTCCTTGCAATATTTGGATTGACTTATGAAAGTCTTGTCCCTTGTTTGCTTGATTTGAAGACCAAGGAAGAAGTTGAGCTCACCCATCATGGACATCTCAAATTCACTTTGCATGATATTAGCAAATTCTTTACAAAGAGTGTCATTAGTAGCACCAAATATAATATCATCAATATATATTTGAACAAGTAGAATGTCATGTTTTTTATGTTTGATGAAGAAAGTAGTGTCAACCTTTCCCCTAGAGAAGCCATTTTCCAAAAGGAATTTGCTCAACCTTTTATATCAAGCTCTAGGAGCTTGTTTTCAGCCATACAAGGCCTTTTTAAGTTTAAATATATAGTTGGACAGTTCAAAGTTTTTAAAACCGAGAGGTTGATCTACATGCACTTCTTCTTGGATAAAACCATTTAAAAAGGCACTTTTGACATCCATTTGAAAAAGTTTAAAATTCATGGTGCAAGTATATGCAAGTAACATTCTAATGACTTCTAATCTAGCTACGGGAGCATACGTTTCTTCATAATCTATACCTTCTTCTTGATTATAGCCCTTAACTATAAGCCTAGCTTTGTTTCTTATTATTAAGCCCGTTTCATCAAGTTTGTTCCTAAACACCCATTTGGTTCCAATTATAGGATGATCATTGGGCCTTGGAACTAATTCCCAAACTTGATTCCTCTCAAATTGGTTTAGTTCATCTTGCATGGCCAAGATCCAATGTTTATCATTAATGGCCTCATTTACATTTTTAGGTTCAACTTGAGAAACAAAAGCCATATAATTACATGCATCTCTAATAGAGTTACGAGTGATTATCCCTTTTGATACATCACCTATTACTTTTTCAAGAGAATGATATCTTGAAGTTCTTCATTGCTTGGGAAGATCCATGGTTTGAGAGTCCTCTTGTCTTGGGGAATCATATGGGCTTTCTTCTTGCTTCTTGACTTCTTTTTCTTGATTTCCTAGGTGAGTTCTTGCAAGGATTTCTGTAACATCATCAACAAGCTCCTTTCTTGGCTCGTTTGGGTTAGTTTCATCAAAGGCAACATGTATGGACTCTTCTATGGTCATAGTTCGTTTGTTATAAACTCTAAAGGCCTTACTATGTATAGAATAACCAAGAAATGTTCCCTCATCAGATTTAGCATCAAACTTCCCCAAGTTATCTTTTCCATTATTTAAAACAAAGCATTTACATCCAAAGACATAAAAATGTGAAACATTTGGTTTCCTTCCTTTGTATAATTCATAGGGAGTTTTCTTTAAAATAGGCCTTATTAGAGCTGTATTCATAACATAACAAGCAGTGTTAACCGCATCCGCCCAAAAGTACTTAGGAAGGTTGGCCTCACTGAGCATGGTTCTTGCCATTTCTTCTAAAGATCGATTTTTCTTTTCTACAACACCATTTTGCTATAGTGTTCTAGGGGCTGAAAAATTATGCTCAATGCCATATTCATCACAAAAGGTTTCAAATTCATGGTTTTCAAATTCACCACCATGATCACTTCTTATGGATGCAATACAAAAATCTTTTTCGTTTTGGATAACTTTAGCAAATTTTTTTAAATGATTGAAAAGCATCATTTTTGTGAGATAAAAACAGTGTCCATGTAAACCTAGAAAAATCATCCATAATCACTAAGGCATAGTAATTCCCACCAAAGCTTATAGTTCTAGAGGGACCAAAAAGATCCATATGCAAAAGTTGTAGAGGTCTAGAAGTTGAAACCACATTTTTAGCTTTAAAAGAGACCTTTACTTGTTTTCCCTTTTGATATGCATCACAAAGTTTATCTTTTTCAAATTTAAGCTTTGGAAGACTAATTACTAGTTCTTTAGAAACTAATTTATTTAAGTGATCCATGTGAATGTGAGTGATTCTTCTATGCCATAACCATGAATCATTTTATCTAGTCATAAAGCATTTAGCATCATTTGAGGAAATGTCATCAAGGCTAATCATATATATGTTTTTGACCCTATGACCAACAAACTTAACATGCTTATCATCCTTACCCTCAATTATGCAACAATTTGAATCAACATGTGAAGCCGTGGAATTGATGCTAATCCAAATAAATGTCAAGTGGTACTCAACATTTGAAGCCCTCAAAATGTTAAAGAAGTGCAACAACTAACATGTCGGATTGCAGCCCTCACACAATTTTTGGCTAAAGCTGCTCATAAATCCCTCCCTTTATTTAAACTACTCAAGAAAGAGAAGGATTTTGAGTGGAATTAGGAATGTGAAGATGCATTTTCCTCCTTGAAGAGCTTCCTATCCTATCCCCATATACTGACAAGACCTGGATCTGGAGAAACACTGTACTTATACTTCTCAGTTCACGAAATGGTTGTAAGCTTAGTGCTAATTCAGGAGACAAAAGAGGAACAGAAGCTGGTCTATTTCGTGAGCAAAGTCCTGCAAGGTCCAGAGCTTCACTATTATAAAATTGAAAAGGTCACCTTTGCACTTGTCACCACGATCAAAAGACTTAGGTAGTACTTCCAATGCCACCCCGTGGTAGTAAGGATGGACTAACCCATACGCTAGGTGCTGCACAAGCTAGACTTAGCAGGAAGAATGATTGCATGGTCCATTGAGCTGCTTGAGTTTAGAATTATATATGAACCTTGATTAGCAATAAAAGCTCAGGCGCTCTCTGACTTTCTAACTAAACTTACATTGGACCTCGGTAATCCCGCAAGAATTTCTTAGACCATATTTGTTGATGGATCATCAAATCCCAAAGGAAGTGGTGTCGGGATAATCTTGGAAAATTATGAAGGATTGACTTTGGAAAACTCCCTGAGGTTCGAGTTCCTAACCTCAAATAATCAGGCAGAGTATGAGGTGTGTATTATCGGGATGGTAATGACCAAGGACATGGGAGCCACTAGGATCACACTTTGCAATGACTCCCAACTTCGTGACCACCTAGATCCGAGGTGAATATCAAGCCATGGAGCCCCTCCTCCAAAGATATTTGGCCAAAGTTCAAAAGATGTTAGTTGGATGATCAGCGCCCTCGGCTAGAAGTTCTCGAGAGGTCGGTACATGAAGAAAACAATAGCAGAAGGCGTAATATAGGCTACAATAGGCAAAGAGCCTGACATGACGATGTCGAGGTTGTTGGAAACAACAACTCGGTCCCCAACGACCTAGAGCAACCCTTCTCTGACTAACTCATAGAGTATTGAATTCTGAGAAACTTCAAGTACCCAGCCAATGTGGAACCCTACGACGGGACTATGGACCCCTAGGAGCACATAGACACTTATGTCAAAACTATGTGCTTCCCTGGAGGATCCCCCCAGTTACTATGTTGTGCCTTTCCTCTCTCAATGAAGAAGGGGGATCTCAGATGGTTCGTTACTCAGGCACGAGGATCTGTCACTGATTGGCCATACTTTAGATAATGTTTCTTGCTCCAGTACACTATTAGCAAGGAACAACCCAGGTTGATTGAATCTTTGTCTAAAATTTGCCAAGGGCATGAAAAGCTCCTTCATGAATACGTCAAAAAATTCAACAAGGCCTGCAATAACGTGGAAAACTTTAGTGACAGAATCACCCTTCATTATACTAGGAGTGACTTCTAAGATGGTTCCGAGTTCTTTGCGTCTTTGGCCAAGAAAAGAGCAGAGAACATTCAAGAATTTTGGGAGCAGTCTGGCAAATATATATACCTCAAAGAAACGACCGAGGACCAGAGGAGATTGGAGAAAGGTGAGCCCTCTCACCATAAATCCAACCATGATTCCTCTCGGTCATGAAACTCCAAAGATAATCCACCCTAGGGGAAATTGTCACAACTAAGATTTGCGACGGGAGCGGCGAACAAATATGTGATAAAAATAAAAAATAGAGTCGCCACCAATTTTATTTGAATATGAAAAAAATGATAAACCTTTCTTAGAAAATAGTCTTTAAAACCAGATTGAATTGATGAGTCAGTTATGTATAGGGAAGAGTGAAAACTTAATTCCACGACATCCCTAATACATCCGTCCTGAGACGGTACCTTAAGTTAGTTGTGCTAAACTTGGTAATGTCAAAATAAATTTTTTTCGCCCCTTTTGTTAAAAAATAACTAAAAAGACAAATAACTTTTGAAAATTTAATTTTTGGCTTGACAGAATAAAGATTCTGCTCCTACGTATCCCTAGATGCAGTGGGGAACTCGAAGTCACGTAGTTCTTTAGAAAATGATTGTGGGTTAGCTGCTTTTTAAATTTTAAAAAAAGACTTTTGTTTTTGAAAATTTGTTTAATTGATTTTTTTTTGGTGTTTAGAAAGAAAAAATCAAATCATCAAGTTGTCGTAACTTAGATGATTCTAAAAGTTATAGGATTAATGAGCTATCATAACTCAACTAATCCTGTTTTATTTTTCTTCTTTTTTTTTGGTCATTTTTTATATTAAAAAAAAATCATTACAAGAGCCAAGCCCACTTTGAATAAAAGATTCGACCCCAAAATCAATCATGCTAACCATTGCCCATTTTAATTAGAACTAAAACTTATTAAGCTCCTTCACCACTTAATAATAAAAAACAACATATTAAATCTTGTGTGGCCCAAAAGTCATCAGCTCAAGTTAGAATATTAGTCAGCCCCAAATTTTTTTTTATTACTTTTTTTTTGCTTTTTATTTTTTAATTAGCAATAAAAAAAAGCAACCAAAAGGATCAAATTTCTGGTTTTGGACAGAAATGACGCTCACAAGGGAGAGCAAAAATCTTGGCGGCGGCGGTGTGGATCTAGTTTAGGCGCGGAGCTCAACGGCAGTGCGGGCTTCACTGTGACTGGTGCGTCATGAGATGGCGACTGGTGCGATGGTGCAGATGCGGGTCATGCTGGCTAGCATAGTGGTGTGCAGATCTGGGCCGGTAAATATGATGGACATCATGCGTTCGAGCATGGTCGCGTGCTGGTGGGTCGACGGCTCAGGACTGGTTGGTTCTGATCTATTTTCAAAAGGATGCTCGGTCGCGGATGGAGCAGTGGACGGCAGTGGGATGGCGTGTGGTGGAGCGGTGGACGGTGAGAGACTGCAATCTAGGTCTAGGCGGTGCGATGCAATGGATGGCAGCGAGATGACACATGATGGTGCAATTCTTGGTCAGCACGACGTGTGGGTTGGTGAGGATAAAGAGGGGTACGGTTGTGCGACGTGGTGGTTGCTGGTTTGGGTGGCAGCGTCGACACGGTGCTTGCAGGTCGCAATTATGACATTGGGTGGTTAGGGGATAAAGACGGTGAAGTTTTTGGGTTGTTGTGGGGCTTGGCTTGAAACACAAGGTCATGTTGGGTGGTGTTTGTGGTGCTTTAGTTGATGGGTTGATGATGATGAAGGTGAAGTGGTTCTAATGGTGATTTAGAGGGATGATGAAGGTGAAGGTGGTTGTTTGGAATGGTGGCTGTGATTAGTTGTTTTGGTGGTTATGAAGAGCGGTGAGAGGTTAAAGATGATGACTGCGTACGTGAAAAAAAAATATGGCTAAGGTGTTTGCTATAGGTAGAAGTGTTTGGGGGGCTAGGCTGTTAGCTTTAGATTGAAGTCTGTAGAAAACTATGTAGGTTATGGGTTTTTATAGAAGAAATTAGGGTTTAGATAGTGATGGTGGCTAGGGTTTAGGATGAGTCTAATGATAGTTATTAGGGTTTGTTTAGGTGTTAAGCGACATATGACTTATGGGCCAGATAATGGGTCGATGGGTCAGGTTATGAGATATGAGTGGTTAGTGGATGAATTGGATAATGGGTCAATGGGTCAAGTTATGTTTGTGCTAGAATTTTGGGTCATTATATATATATATATATATATATATATATATATATATATATATATATATATATATATATATATATATATATATATAACATTTTTTAATTTTTTTATTTTTCTTTACCAAAAAGGTAAAAATGTCCTAGACAAAATTGTGTGTTCATAGTTGCTCTTCTTTACTTGTTTCTTACTAGATAAAAGGAATAACCACAATTTTTCATTTTATCATTGTAAGGAATGAGAAAAGTCATGAACTCATTTTGTCTGGGAATAGATAAGATGATACAAGAAGAAAAATAAATGCAAAACAATGCGAGAAGAATAAAATGCCAAGAGAGATGCGCTCAAAAGTAAATGAAAGAAATTTAAAATGCAGGGAGCCGATGCGTTCAAAAGAAACGACAGGAGCTAATGCGATCAAAAGAATTTAAAATGTAAGGAGCTTATGTACTCAAAATAAAAGACAAAAGTTGATAAAAGAATTAACAAAAATTTAAAATGAATGAAGTCGATGCGCTGAAAAGAATTTAGAATGCAAGAAGCCAATGCGCTTAAAAGAGTTAACAAAAATTGAAAATGCATGGAACTGATGTGCTCAAAAGAATATAAAATACATGAAGCCGATGCGCTCAAAAGAATTTAGAACACAGGGAGCTTATGCACTCAAAAGAATTGACAGAAATTGAAAATGCATGGAGTCAATGCGCTCAAAATGAATATAAAATGTAGGGAGCCGATGCGCTCAAAATGAATATAAAATGCAAGGAGCCGGTGCATTTAAAAGTAAATAAAAGAAGACGATGCACTCAAAATAAATGACAGGATTTTAAAAAGCAAGGAGCCAATGCACTAAAAAATGAATGACATGAAAACATTTGTGTCAATTAGAGATAGACTTAAGATCTTTTTCTTCACTCGCTTTTTCTCTATTTTCTTTTCTCTCTCTTTTTTTTCTATCTTTTCTTTTCTCTCTTTTTATTATTCTAAAAAAAATCATTTGAACCAATGACAACTATGGAAAGTTTTGACCAATCAAACCCTTTTTCTCGTGCTTTTCTTCATTAGACCCTTCGGTTGATTTGGAAACCTCTTGACTTGCTATTCTCCTTTCTTCTTTTCTTCATTCTTTTTTTTTCTTATTACTTTGAAAACTCTTTTCTCTTGGCAACGAAAGCTTATGTGGCTTGTACTGTAATCATTTTCAACGAATGCCACATTGTAATCTATACTTTGAGCTATTGAGATCTTTTAATCCAACTCAATCATTGAAGGATTGTTGTAGAATTGTCAAATCAAACTGTTGACCTTAAATTTACCTTATTTGAGGCATAACTTAATAAGTAAACATGCATTCATGAATGGACAGAAATTCGTTGAATGAACAAACTTTCTTTTATTACTTTGGTAATCTAATCATATATGAACTTTTGGTAAGACATAAACTTGAAAAATGAAAGCATAGAAACAAAAGAAAATTGCAAGGATTTTTTATAAAAAATTTGCCCTAGTATTGGTTCCTTATCCCTCTTCCAACTAATTCCCTGTAACTGCTTAATAACTTAACTGCTATCTCCATTGCTAGTTTCTTTAACACATCTTCTCCTTAATCCTTTAGAATTTCTGCCCCAGTATGACTAATTAAATGCAAACAAAATTGCCCCTGTGTAGCCAATTAGACACAAATAGAAATTGCCCTAGTTTGGTGAACCCTTCAAGGAGTTTCAGAATATCTTTCTTTGAGATTTTGCCTATTTATTTGCCCTAACTTTTGCTTAAGCCGCCTTTTTGGGTTTTCAACCTAACGGACTTTTTAATTTTTAACTTTCTTCTTTTCTTTAAGCAAGGAATTAAAAAATCAGAAGAGCATGAACTTTTTGTCTCAAAATTAAAGTTAATGAAAATGACAACAACTCCTCATTGATCAGAATGGACATTTTGAGGCTTGTAACGTAGCCAAGGTTAAGGGTTATGAAAGTAAGGATATAAGGCTCAAACAAGTATTTAAAGGTTGAATGTGACTAAGGATCCTTAGTAAGCTTTGGCAATATCAAGAGCACTAACACTTTTTGCTCACTTTTGTATTTCATTTTTCACTTCATCATGTGCCTTTGCTATGAGTCATTTCATTCTTCATAATAATTTTTGTTTCTTTTTTTTCTCTCCCCATTTTTCACAAAAATCAACCTTTTTTTACTTTATGTTAACCCCTAGTGTAAGGGTGATCCTTGTCCAAGGTTCTTTGTAGAATTTTTTTAAGTTCAAAAGGGATAACAAGGGATAATAGAATTTTGTAAAAGATAGAAAAAGATGGTCAATCTTTATTTTCAAATCATGATAGTTTATTTTCAAAACTTTAGTTTTGAGACAAAAAGATAATGCACACCAAATGATTACTTATTTTTTCCTTTTCAAAAATTATTTTTCCAATTGTTTGGTGACTTCTTCTATATCAAGATGCATCCTCCTTATCTTCTTCTTCTTTGCCTTAATATTCATGTTGATCACCTCTGCTACCTTGCCATTCAAGTCAACTCCCTTCTCTGAATATTGCAGTAACTTTGCAAATTTTTCGACAACTTCTTCTTATTCACCAGATCCAGGTTCTTCTTCATCAAACATCATAGGAAAATTAATTGACGAGTTTCTGAGGTTCCTTTCATAAGGCGAACTTTCTACAAGACTCAGATCCTTGGAAAGTAATTTGTGTTGAGTTGGAAAGGAAAAATAGAGTAGGAATGACAAAGCAACAAATATAAAAATGGACCAACAAAGAGGTATTATACATAAATGTAAAAAAGAAAACTGATAAATACAAAAACATAAGCTAGAGGAGGAATGATGAATATTCATGCAAATTCATTTAATTAATGTCTCAAATAATATAAATATAAGCTCAAAACATAGCCAATCTTAGATTTATGCTTAGTTCAGTATAATCAGACAATTACTTGGAAACAATCACATCAATCATTAGTTCAAATTGCTAGTTCTTCAGTAGCTCATCATTAGTAAAAGGATGAATTTCCTTGCATTCTTCTGGTTTTTCTTCATGCAATGCCTTAATACTTATATGACATTAGGGATGAATGACTTCTTCAGATATGATTGCTTCAACTGGTGCTGGAAACTTTTCCCTTAGGTGAGGAATGTGCTTCATCTTGCCCTTGTCATTTTCTTTTTCGAGAGTTATACTTCTTATTCTTTCTTCCAACTCTACATTGACCTCTTCAAAGGAATCTACTCATTCTCTAGCTTGTATTACTCCCAAAGTGAGCAATCCTTGGACTCGAACCTTAAAATCTCAACAGTTCTTGATATCATGTCTCATTCCCCCACAATGATAAGCATAACTTGACTCTTCATCGTACTTCTTCTCTTCTTTCATTGTTGCAGTTAGTGTAGTGATATTATAACATGCTTTCTTCAAACCCTCAAATATTTTAGTCATCGACGTATGCAAGCTCGTGACCTTTCTTATTGGTAATCCTTCCATCTCCAAAGCATTTACCCCATTCCTTCCACCATGATTAGGAATTGGGTTGTTGATAATACTAGGTCCAACCTCCTCTTAAATTCCAAGATTCCCATAAGCAATTAGCTTCCTTACTACAGTCTTGAAAGATTCACAATCTTCAATTGAATGCCCTGGGATGTCCATATGATATTTGCAAGTTGAATTCGGGTTATACCACGTTGGGAATGGTGGTTCTAAGGGACGTACAGGATTTCTCGAGATAAGGTGAACTTCAAACAGCCTTTGGAATAAGTCTGTGTTTAAAATGGACAATCTTGGGAAAAAGGGTAAGTTTTGGGGATGGAAATGACCGTGGTTTTGGAAGTTTGGTCGAGGTTGTGGATGACTTGGGTAATTTTACGGAGGTGCAGGTGGATATTGGGTATATGTTAGGCAAGTTGGTACATATGGTTGTGGTGTGGGAACATTGTTGATTTGAAATTGTGGCGTTGAGGTGATATTTATGGTTGACATAACTTGGTGGGGTGGGTAATAAGGAGGTGTAGGTGTTTGGTATAGAAAGTAAGGGTTAAGGTTATATGGTGGTTGATGACTTAGGTTTTGTGGGGAATATTGAGGTCTAAAGGTCTATTGACGTTCGACATAATTCACCTTGGGTTATTTCTTTTTAGCTAGAATCCCTTCTTTGGAGAAGTATTCTCTGTATCGCTCATTAGCAACTTCCTTGCTTTGGCTAAAATCTCAATCCTTTCTCTTGCAGTGATCAAGTTAGTAAAATCTTTATAGGTTGCTCTTGTCATTGCCCTGATAAAAGGATTTCCCTGGGTTCCCTCATTTCCACTCTAAAGCGGGGCCTGTAAGACTTTCATGGAAAATCAAATGAGGAACTTATCATCCTTAGACCAAATAGCCATAATGGTTCCATAACTGATCAAATGAAATCGAGGGTTGCCACTCTCATCATACTTGGAAAAATAAAGAATCTTGAAGTCTTTATGGATTACGACATCTATGGTAGGACACAATTCTTTTATTTTGAGAGGTCTATAAGGACTAGGGCCCTTGAGCGTCTTAATTTGCTCTTCCTTTTTTTCTTTCCACTCTTTTTTCATCTTATTTTTCTCAATCATAGCGTGACTATTCCAAGAGTGAGGCATTGTTGCTTGCCCCAGAATGAACATATGAGGTTGTTCCCAAGTAGGTCAAGCATAACCAAGAATTTCATTTTGGGCACCTTCCAAGGCTCGATACCCCGTTCCAATAGGCATGAATATCAATGTCGTTTGATATGATTGCTCATGAATCCCCATAGTGATGCTCGACATTATAGTCGAGAATGTCGAGGCAGTTATCATGGTGGGGATAGGTGACACACTTACATATGCTTCAACCCCATTTGCACCCTTATTTCCACTTATTAAGTGAAAAGACTTCTTCATATCTTGCAATATTGCTTCCACCCTTGCTTGGGTCTCAAACATTTCATTCATATGCCTTGTCATTTCATCAACCTCCCTGCTCAAATTTCTCTCTACCTCAGGATTATTAGTAGCCACTCTAGTCCGAGATCTGGTATTATGATCTCGGGTTTGATTGGTCTCTTTTTTCCTAGGCCACGCAATGGTTTCTAAACAAGTTTGATTTGTTAAAACATGATAACACTAAACAAAGAATGAAATGAATAAGATGCATAAGATGAAATGAATGAATTTTGAAAACATTTTTTTCTTTTTTTTTGTTGTTTTTAGAATGTTAAGAATGCCATGAAAATGTAAGATGATATATTTTTTTATTTTATTTTTTTTAGAAAAATGTTGGGAATACTGTGAAAATGCAAGATAAGGATGTATTTATTTTATTTATTTTTTAAAAAAATGCTAGGAATGACTTGAAAATGCAAAATGATGTATTTATTTTATTTTATTTTTAAAAAAATGCTAGGAATGCCATGAAAATGCAAGATGATGTGTTTTTTTAATTTTATTATTTAAAAAAATGTTAGGAATGCCATGAAAATGCAAAATGATGTATTTATTTTATTTTATTTTATTTTAAAAAAATGTTAGGAATGCCATGAAAATGCAAGATAATGTATTTTTTTATGCTGATTTTGTTTTAAAAAAAAGTATTGCAAGATTGAATGACATGAGAAATGGATAGATAGAAAAAAAGTACGCTCCCTTTGTGCCCTAATCAGGTGGAACCTAAGGGTTGGATTTCCTTTAGGTCATGACTCTAATTTTGGTGGCCATTATGTTCAATCTATCAGTGTAAGGTAGTTTAGGACGGATCTAACTTTTAAAAAGCCATAATCTCTAGATTGCCCCTATCTTGAAAGATAAGGACCAAATTCATGAATTAATCACAAGTATAGATAAACTCTCTCAATATGACTAGTCCATAATACTGGTAATAATCTGAATGGTGTCTCAACAAATGTCAAGTGGGCATAAAGCCCCTCAATAACAAAATTCAAGACCCCTTCTATTCCTCGGATTTGCACAAACTCGGGTATAGATCCCAAAAAATGAGTGAGGTAAGTGATAGTGATGTGTGTGAGGGAGTATATAAACCTGTACAAAACATTTAAAAAGATAAAACTACCCCCCAACCTGTAAAAACATACTTATAACAACCAACCAACAATCATCTACCCTAAGGTTTCAATAATTAAGCACAAAATATTTAAAAATATATATATACAAGTAAATCATGTCAAAATAAACACATGATATTGCTACCAAATATTTATATAAAAGTACTATATAAAATATATTTACAAACAAATAAGAAAACAAAGACAAAGACAAAAATGGGTAAAATAAATAAATAGATATTATTAATAATTTACACAACTAACAATAACAGACTTGACTCTCTATGTATCCCTAGTAAAGTCTCCATCTGTCACGACCGACATCTACGATGGGAGCGATGAACAAATAAGTGATAAAAATAGAAAATGAAGTCGCCACCAATTTTATTTGAATTTGAAAAAATTGGAAAACCTTTCTTAGAAAATAGTCTTTGAAGCCAGATTGAATTCGAGAGTTAGTTATGTATAAAGAAGGGTGGAAACTTAATTCCAAGGCACCCTTAACACACCTGTCCTGAGACGATACTTTAATTCAGTTGTGCTTAGTAATCTCAAAATATATTTATTTCACCCTTTTTGTTAAAAAATAAACTAAAAAGACAAATAACTTGTGAAAATTTAATTTTTGTCTTGACAGAATAAAGATTTTGCTCCTACGTGTCCCCGAGTGCAGTGGGGAGTCATGTACTTCTTTAAGAAATGATTATGGGTTAGTTGTTTTTTAAATTTTGAAAAAAAAAGAATTTTGTTTTTGAAAATTCGTTTAATTGATCTTTTTTTTTGGAGTTTAGAAAGAAAAGATAAAATCTTCAAGTTGTCACAACTTAGATGATTCTAAAAGTTATCAGATGAACAAACTGTCACAACTCAGCTAATCGTATTTATTTTTCTTCTTTTTTTTTGGTCATTTTTACATTAAAATAAAAATCACTACAAGAGCCAAGTCAACTTTGAATAAAAGATTCAACCCCAAAATCAATCATGCTAACCATTGCCCACTTCAATTAGAACTAAAAGTTATTAAGATCTTTTACCACTTAATAAAAAAAAACATATTAAATCTTGTGTGGCTCAAAAGTCATCAGCTCGAGTTAGAATATTAGTCAGCCCTAATTTCTTTTTTTTGTTATTGCTTTTTTTTTGTTTACTTTTCATTTTTTTTATTTTTTAATCAACAATAAAAAAAATGCAACTGAAGGATCAAATTTTTGGTTTTGGATAGAAAAAATGCTAACAGGGGAGGGGGAAAATTGTGGTGGCGGCAGCGCGGATCTAGTTCAAGCACGGAGCTTAACGATGGCACGGGCTTCACGGCGTCTGGTGTGCGGCGAGATGGTGACTGGTGTCGTGGTGCAGATACAGGTCATGCTGGCTAGAGCAGTGGTGTATGGATTTGGGCCAATGAATACAATAGACGATGCAGGTTTGGGTGTGGTCGCGTGTTGGTGGGTCGATAACTCGGGTCTGGTTGGTTAAGATCTGGGTTCGACGGGTTTTTGGGTCGCAGATGGAGAAGTGAACGCCAGCGAGATGACACAAGGTGGTGTGGTGGATGACGAGAGACTGCGACCTAGGTCTGGGCAGTGCCACGTGATGGACGGTAGTGGGATGATGCGTGGTGGCGCAGTTCTAGGTTAGCACGACGTGTGGGTTGGTGAGGACGAAGAAGGGGTACGGTTGTGCAACGCAATGGTTGCTGGTTTGGGCGATGTGCGGCGACACGGTGCTCGCGAGTTGCAGTTCTGACGTTAGGTGGGTAGAGGATGAAGACAGTGAGGTTTTTGGGTGGCTGTAGGGCTTGGCTTGAAAATACAAGGTTGTTGGGTGGCTATTTATGGTGCTTTGGTTGATAGGTTGAAGATGATGAAGGTGAAGTTGTTCGATGGTGGTTTAGAAGGATGATGAAAGTGAAGATGGTTGTTTGGGATGGTGGTTGTGATGGGTGTTTTAGTGGTTATGGAGAGTGGTGAGAGGTTGAAGATGATGGTTGCGTAAGTGAAAAAAAAAAAAAAGATATTACTAGAGTGTTTGTTTGTAGGCATAAATGTCCGGAGGGCTAGGTTGTTAGCTTTAGACCAAGTCGTAGGAAAATGTGTAGGTTATGGGTTTTTATAGAAGAAATTAGATTTAGAGAGTGATGGTGGCCAGGGTTTGGGATGAGTCTAATGATGATTGTTAGGGTTTGTTTTGGTGTTAAGCTGCATATGGCTTATGGGTTAAATAACGGGTCGATGGGCCAGGTTATGATATATGAGTGGTTAGTGGATGGGTTGGATTATGGGTAAATGGGTCATGTTATGGGTTTATACTAGAAATTTGGGTCATTTAGTATTTTCTTTTTATTTTTATTTTTTTAACATTTTTTTATTTATTTTATTTTTATTTACCAAAAAGGTAAAAATACCCCGGACAAAATTAGGTGTTCACAAAGTACTCAAATTACACTCTTTGAAAACCTCACGCAAGACAATCTTGAGTGAATTGTTGCAAACAGAGTTTCGGGACATAGAGGCGCCACCCCTTATAAATAGCAATAAGCAGAAGGACCGTTCTAAACATTGTTCATGGCACAAAAGCTATGGACTTGAAATTAAGGATTTCTATCAACTCTGCGATGCTATTGAATTCTTGATCAGGGCAAGACGACTGAAGCAATACATCGTCTGTGCTCAAGAAAGGGAACACCGAGGTACGCAAAAGGAAGGGAGATGTAGCCCTCGTCGGAGCCTATCTCCACTCCAAAGAAAAAGGACGAAAAGTCCGAGGAGAAGATCCCTAACTCCACCCCGTCATGATACAAATGACCGGTAGGATAGGAACAAAGATGCTCCACCAGATGGCGACAATGACTGACACCCCTCGCGCAACAGAACCATCAATGTTATCATTGGGGGGTTCGCTGGTGGCGGTTCGTCCAATGGTGCCTGAAAGAAAGCCCTCGAGATGACGGTGTTGAGTGTCTCCTATTCTGAGTCTAGGTCGCGGACCGAAGAAAGAAAGATGCCCCCATCACTTTTTCATATGAGGACTATGGAAGAATAATTTCCAATATCGAAGTCTGACGTATCTTTGTGGACCAAGGGAGTTCAACTGATATTATGTTCATGGATCTCTACTAGAAACTAGAGCTTCCAGGTTCAGAGCTAACTCCCTACAATGGAGAACTTACACGATTCACCAGTGAGAAGATCAACCCAACAGGATACTGTGAAACCTATTTTACCTTGGGAATTCCTGAATTCTTTAGGACAGTCAAAGTAAGGTTTCTGGTAGTGGACTGTCCTTCGACTTACAACATCATTTTGGGTTGCCCTGCCTTAAACGTACTTAGTGTCGTGGTATCCACAACTCATGTGGTCATGAAATTCTCAGCAAATGTGACAAAGTAGTCACAGTAAAAGGGAACTAGATTGCATCCCAAAAATGCTATAACGAGAGCCTCAATATTTGCAGAGTACCTAAGAAAGCAAAAGCTAACACATCTAACCTAGTCTTGGATCAGGTTAATATCCTCATGACTGAGTTAGATGTTTGAGAAGAGATCTGGGGTACTAGACTCCAGCCGAAAGGTGAACTAAAATTCATCCAACTCGGTGCTAAGCCAAACCAGGTCACTAAGATTAGAATGAACCTAGAAGATGAAGAGAGGCGTCAACTAGTTGAGCTCTTAATAAAAAATAAAGACCTCTTCGCCTGGACGTCCTCAGATATGCTTGGGCTTGATCCCGCCTTCATCTGCCATCACCTGTCTATCAAGGAGGATGTGAGGCCAGTCTCCCAGAGGAAAAGGAAAGTTAGTCCGAAAAGGCAGCATGTTATTAATGAACAGATGATGGAGTTGCTCAACATCGGCTCCATCAGGGAAGTACCGTATACCACATGGCTATCCAACGTGGTCCTAGTAAAGAAGTCAAATGGAACATGGAGGATGTGTGTTAACTATACAAACTTAAACAAAGCATGCCCAAAAGATCCATACCCATTTCCTAATGTGGACAAGTTAGTGGATAACTCCTCAGGTTTCTGTCTGTTGTCATTCATGGATACATACTCTGGGTACAACAAAATTCTAATGTACCCCGAAGATGAAGACAAAATCGCCTTCATCCCTAATAAGGCGAGCTATTGCTATAGAATTATGCCTTTTAGCTTGAAAAGTTCTAGAGCCACCTATAAAAAGATGATGAACAAGTTCTTTGAAGACCAAGTGGGGAAGATGCTAGAGGTCTACATCGATGATATGATTGTAAAAACTCCGCAAAACAGATCATATATCACGGACATCTAAGAAGTAGTCACACAACTTAGAAGCACAATATGAGACTTAACACAAAAAAATGTGCCTTTGGAGTCTAGGCACACAAGTTCTTGGGTTTCATGTTGACCCACCGTGGAGTTGATGCTAATCCAGATAAATGTCAAGTGGTACTCAACATGTGAAGCCCTCAGAATGTTAAAGAAGTACAACAACTAATAGGTCGGATTGCAGCCCTCACACAATTTTTGGCTAAAGCTGCTTATAAATCCCTCCCTTTATTTAAACTGCTCAAGAAAGATAAGGATTTTGAGTGGAATTAGGAATGTGAAGATGCATTTTCCTCCTTGAAAAGCTTCTTGTCCTTTCCCCATATGCTGACAAGACCTGGATATGGAGAAACATTGTACTTATACCTCTCAGTTCATGAAGAGGTTGTAAGCTTAGTGCTAATTCGGGAAACGAAAGAGGAACAAAAGTTGGTCTACTTCATGAGCAAAGTCCTACAAGGCGTAGAGCTTCACTATCATAAAATTGAAAAGGTCACCTTTGCACTTGTCATCACGGCCAAAAGACTTAGGCAGTACTTCCACTGCCACCCTATGGTAGTAAGGATGGACCAACCTATACGCTAGGTGCTGCACAAGCTAGACTTAGCAGGAAGAATGATTGCATGGTCCATCGAGATGTCTGAGTTTGGAATTACATATGAACCTCGATTAGCAATAAAAGCTCAGGCGCTCCCCAACTTTTTGACTGAACTTACATCAGACCCCGGCAATCCTGTAAGAATTTCTTGGACCATATTTGTTGCTAAGTCATCAAATCTCAAAGGAAGTAGTGCTGGGATAATCTTGGAAAATTCTGAAGGATTAACTTTGAAAAACTCCCTGAGGTTCGAGTTCCCAACCTCAAATAACCAGGCAGAGTATGAGGTGTGTATTATCGGGCTGGTAATGGCCAAGGACATAGGAGCCACTAGGATCACACTTTGCAGTGACTCCCAACTCGTGACCTCCTAGATCCGAGGTTAACATCAAGCCAAGAAGCCCCTCTTCTAAAGATATTTGGCCAAAGTTCAAAAGCTCCTCAAAACCTTGCAAGAAGCTAAGATAAAGCATATACCTAGGGAGCAGAACTCAAGAGCAGACCTTTTATCTAAGCTCACCAATACTAAAAGCCCCGGAAACAACCGTTCTATGATCCAAGAGACTCTCTCTCGACCCTCCATCACGAATCACATCGTTTTCCAAGTAGAAGGGGAATAGTGTACTTGGATGACCCATATCTTAGAGTATTTGCAATCTCGAACCACCCTCTTATCCTACAGAAGCCTCTAAGCTAGTCAAGACAACAGTCAGGTACACCATCTATAATGGGCAATTATATCGGCTTAGGTTGTCCTCACCTCTCCTTAAATGCCTCATGCCCAAAAAAGTAAAATATGTGCTAGCTGAGGTTCACGAAGGCAGTTGTGGACACCACTTGGGAGCCAAAGCCCTAACTTTAAAGGCACTCAGGGCAGGATATTATTAGCCAACAATGGAAGCAGATGCCTATGCACATGTCCAAGTATGTGATAAATGTCAACGCCACTCAGACCATTATCAGGCTCCCTCGGAGGAACTATCCACGATGTCAGTACCGTAGTTGTTCTACAGATGGAGTATGGATATCTTAGGTCCATTTCCCCAAGCACCTGGATAGTTGAAGTTCTTGGTGGTAGTCGTGGACTACTTTACCAAATGGATTGAGATAGAACCCTTTGTCACCATCACCTCCGCCCGAATCCAAAAGTTCACCAAGCGACACATTATCACGAGGTTCAGAATCCTGGAGTCCATCATGATGGACAATGGAACACAGTTCAAAGATAAGGAATTCAAAGAGCTCCTTGTCGACCTAAAAATCAAGCACCATTATATTGCTGTTGAGTATCCCAAGACAAACAGGCAAACTGAAGCCGCCAACTAGGTTATTATCTGAGAAATTAAAAGAAGGCTGGACAAAGCTAAGGGAAACTGGGCGGAACAACTCGACCACATCCTTTGGGCCTACTAGACTACACCCCATTCCACAACAGGGGAGACTCCCTTTAAACTCACCTACGTGTGCGAGGCTATGATCCCAGTGGAGATAGGAGAACTGAGCTAGTGTCACTAGTATTTTTCATATGACAACAACCTCGGATTGATCAGGGAAGACCTAGATCTTCTGGAAGAAATAAGGTGTGTTGCTCATATATGCAATGGCGCCATAAAATAGAGGACGACAATATGATAGAATTTGAAGGTGGTTCTAAGGAAGTTCCAACCAGGAAATTTAATGCTCTGGAGAGCAGACATCGGGGGTAAAAATGTCTCCCAGGGGAAGTTAGCCCCTAATTAGGAAGGCCCCTATCGTCCTATCGTAATGTAACCAACACTAGAAAGGGAGCCTATATCTTAGAGACGCTAACAGGCAAGCTGATTAAGAACTATTAGAATGGGGACTAACTTAGAAAATACTATAGCTAAGTGTCCTTTAAGGCCTAGTATTTTAATTCATTTTGTTTGATCTGCCCCAATTTTGGTAAACATACACTTTGTATAGACTTTTATCCCCTAAATTACTCAATAAAATGAAGTTATTCAGACACCATTATGCATATTTAATGTCTTAGGGTCCTTAAGCCAAAAAATGACTTGAGAATGCCTTGAACCCGTCCCCATGCGACTTAATAATAGCCTAGGTTAAGAGGAATGACGACTCACAAAACACGCCTGAGCGTTTTGATCACAAGTTGTGAGTTTACACCTAATCCTTAACACTTATCCATGACCATTCTGTGGTTATGAAATAAAGTGGCAGTGCAGAATACGACATTCGTGGTCGTCCATCAGGTATCCACCGAGCGAGTCTTATGTTAAAATGGTTTCAAAAAGCGAAATTTCCTAAGTGTCAGACATTTTTTCATTGTAAATCATAAGCATTAAAGACCTCGGTTATGCATCACCTTAAATTATACCTAAAAGTCAAGTGGGATCCAAAGTTCCAAAACATTGGTGTTGGACCCCGGGCTAAGGTCTTCAATTAAAATTATACCTAAAAGTCAAGTGAGATCCGAAGTGCCAAAATATTGGTGTTGGACCCCGGGCTAAGGTCTTCAATGTTGGACCTCGAGCCAAGGTCTTCAATTAAAATTATACCTAAAAGTCAAGTGGGATCCAAAGTGCCAAAACATTGGTGTTGGACCCCAAGCTAAGGTCTTCAATTATAAATTATACCTAAGTCAAGAAGGTACCTAAGTACCAAAACATTTTTGGGCGTTGCACCCCAGACAAGGTTATAATAGATAATCCTAAGTCCTTCAAATGGCTAATAGATGCACATTTATAATGGGCATTGGACCTAATACAGACCATGGAAAATAAATAAAGATGATACGGCAAATGAAATAAATTAAAACACTCTGCAACCGGGGTAATTATTTTAATACAGCTAAAAAGGCTCACATAGGGGGCAACAAAATGTGTAAAAATAAAGGAAAAGTGAAGGGGACAGGCTACTTCTCGACTTCATCTTCACTGGTGCTCCGTTGATCCGCATTTGAACCCCTTTCAATCAAATCCACCATGGTAGCAGAAGCCTCATTTGTATTGGCCTCACTAGATGGCTCACTAACTGACCCCGCAATAACCATACATCTATCCTAAAATATCTTGTTCGGACTTAGATCTTGCAGGGCCAACTCAACCTCAGGATTGAAGTACTGAACTTGGGCGATTGCATTGGGAAACTGTTCAACACCAATATTGCTGTTGATGGTTAATAACTCAACACTTTCCTCCTATAGTTCAAGTACCTTAGTCTGAAGGACGACTTTGGCAGAGTCGGCTTTATCAGATATAGCTTTTTTATTGGCAAGCAAGAGCTTAAAGTCAACAAGCTCCTTCTCCAACCAAGCAACCTTGGCCTCTGCCTCATCTTTGTCTTTGAGGGCTAGATCCAGTCCCTGTTTTCCTTCAACCTCTGCAGCTTTTAGCTGGTCTTTCGCCCTCTTTTCGAATGCCACCACAATCCTCTTAATAAGCCAGGCTTCGGCAACAATCTGAAAGGCGAAAGTTTAAAACAAGGATAGAGCCTCGGGCACCTTATTCCGAGTGATGAGTTTAACAACATCTTTACTCAGGAAGACATTATTGATGAACTCCCTGAGCAACCTGTCCTCGATAATCGGAGGCAAAAGATCGATCCTCTGGCCAGCATCTCCCTCCACGGCAGCCATCTTACCACGATCTTCTGTCATTGTGCTCTTCATGGCTTTCCTCTTCTTCCCCTAGAGGGGTTGTGTAAGAAGGTCTGAATCCAGTTCCCGGATAATGAGCGGCGGAGCAATGACAACAAAGGAACGAGAAGGTCCAGCCTTCTCCTTCTTTGCCTTCAAAGCTTGGAGCGCCTCAATAAAAGACGTGCCACATTTATTAGTAGCCATGTTATCTGTAATGCCACATGAAAAGGAATTATAGGTCAGAAAAACACATAAACTCAAATGCTAAGAGTGAAGGGAAATAAGGCGGACACCATATAGCGGTTAAATCCCCTGCCAAGAATGGCCCAGAGGTAATCGTCACCAGAAATGCTTATGATTTCCTTGCATTTGATTTGGCCGACTTCTGTCCCCCATCTGATTATGAAATCAACACACTCATCATCTCCTTTGTCAAGATGTTTCCTTTCCTTTTCAATAAACTTAATGGGGATGTCCCATGCCTGTTGAGACCAATACAAGCAGAATGCTAGTTCCCCGTTAGCCTTCAGGTAAAATGGCTGAGTGTCTTGTTTTGCCGCTAGTTTAAAGAATTTGTGCTTAAAATCCTTATAGTTGTCCTGGAAAACTTCAAAGACCTTCCGCCCAGACCTCGACTTAACTGACATCTAAGACTACTACAGTGCATTCCCTCCTCGAGACTCCATCGCATAAAAAAATTAAAAAAAAACCCTCTTCGAGTACCGAAGTCTGACTACCTGGTAAAACCTTTCAAAGGCTAGGATTTTACCCTAATCGTTAGGGTGAATCTGGGTCAGAACGACGTGGAGAATCCGAAGAACCTCTATCTAAAAATCAGTGAATGGAAGCCGAAGACCAAAGTCAAGGAAAAGGCCTTTATATAGAAACATGAAGTCACGACCTTCTTTTTGTTGTATGCACACCTTGTTGTCTTGCTCCGAACACAAAACTTGAAACTCTCGGTCCCCTAAACCCTTTTTCTGTCAACACTAAATATTCCAAGAGTTCTCTGAGCCTTGCCTCAGAGGAATATCAGGATGTATGTCTCCAAACATCATCAGTAACCCAAGCATACGTAGGTCTCATAAGGGTGAAGACCAAAGGCTCCTCCACGACCGCCCTCATTTGCCTTTTCGCTCTTCTCCTTGCCATTAGACACTTGGAAAACACTCATTGAGGCTCTAAAGCTAACTTCAGAATTAATAGTTCCTACTAATTCAGATAAAAAAGGGGTGGACCCTAGAGGATCCACATCTGTCCTCAAATCATAGAGTTACAGCCTCGAAGCCCACGAAGGTTTAAATCTCAGTAGGACTCTTACGCCACTCGTGGCAGGACAGAATGGGTGCTCCACAAAGAAGGTGACCTAGAAAGAAGGGCAAAAAAGGAAACAAAAAATAGAGGTTAAAGAGAAATATTCCTTTGAAATGCGAAAAAAAAAGAATTTGAAGTTGAAGATTTGAGTGAAAACCACTAACAACCGTTGTGAACTGCTCAAAATCATTGAAATCTCTCTCAGATGACCACAAATGTTCAAAACAGTAAAGTGTGATTAAGACGACCTTGGCCCTTATTTATAGGGATAAGTTAGTTAAAGAACATTTCAATCAAGACCCCTTTGGTTTCGAATTGAAACCCATCATGGCGCGCAAAGCACTAGGCACATCTGCCTAGTCAAAATGCACCATGTGGCCTTTTCAGTTGTCATAACAGTTGAAGTGACGAATATGCATAGAACCAAACATCACACAAACCAAACCATTTTTTCCACGGACCCCGGTTACAAGATAGAATCCTACATATTAGCGAATATCAGACTATGGTACATTATAATTGTCAGGTGACACTAGCTTCTTGAAATGCCACTAAGTTAAAACCTAATCCCCAATGGGCATGGCGGACCCCGGCTTCACACAAAGTATGGATCCCTTAAACTAGGGGCATTGAGATTTGCTTTGACACTTAGCTCCAATAAAGCTAAGTACCAAGCTGGGGGCAACATAACAAGGTCGAGTACATCTTTACAAACTGAGCATTGGACTTAGTACGGATAGCGGATAATGGTGAAAAAAGAAGAAGACGGATAATGAAAATGGAAAACAGAAGTGTTACCAAGTGGCCTTAATAGTCAAAAGAGGTAGTGAATTGAGTATATAAAAAATTTTCGCAAAACCCTTGTGAAACACTTGGTTACCAATTTTGGTTGAAGCTATTTTGTGATAGAGATGAATGGATAGATAAGATATAAGGCTTTTACTCATAAATATCACAACCAAACAAGATAGTATTCAAGCAAACCTAATAAAATAGTGCACAATATTAAAGAGTAGAGTTTAGAAGAACAAATACAAGATTTATTCTAGTTCAGCTACTAATCCACTTGTGACCTACGTCCAGTCCTCGAGTAATCACTCGAGATTTTTCACTAATTCTTCAAGCTTCAACAAGTTCTTGATGACCTTTAAAACTTGTAGCACTCAACACCTTGGGATACCTCACCCTTGTGCTTGAGCTTCTTCTTTCAAGGGATACCTCACCCTTTACAAATTGGAGGGATGCCTCATCCTCTCTTTTACAGTTTATACAAAGTATGAATGATAAGAAACTCTCTCAAAAGTGGCTAATACAAATTGAAGCTTATGGATATCAAGGATTCATACTTCTAAAGCTAAAAAATAAAGTATACTTGAAAGGATATTGAAAACACAAATTCAATGCTTAAGAAAGTTTTTCAGATTGATTTTCTAACCTTCATAAATGCCCAACAACTTAAATTTAAAGTAAAAAAAAATTAAAAGTCGCTAGGGGTAGATAGGAGTATTAAATGCTCCGAATAGAGCCGTTGAACGAGCTTTCAGCCTTTCTAGATAACTGATTATTGATTTCCAATGACTAGTTATTTATTTCAACCTAACCAGTTAACTAAGACTTCCTAATCGGTTATTACATTTTAAAGAGGGAATCTACGCTTTTGTTTTGTGCAATAACCAATTAGATCAAAGCACCTAATCGGTTAGTGGCCCTTTTTAAAACATAAGAAATGCCTCTAATCACTTGACTAACCAATTACCTCTTTTGACTAATTAGTTAGGCTCTTTTAAAAAATAACAAGGTAATGCCTCTATTTGATCAACTAATCAATTAGGAGATTGTCCTAATCGGTTAGGAGCATTTAGAAAAGCATAAGATTAGCTTCTGACAAAGTCACTAACCGGTTACATAAGTTGCCTAATTGGTTAGGCCTTTTAAAAACAAATTGGTGTGTTTCTGTTTTGGAAACTAACCAGATATGTGAACAGTAATAACCTATTATTGGTTTATCAAGAAGGTAAGATTTCCAATAAGTTTTTCAACCAAAGGTTCCCAAAATCTTTTGAAACTTTCTAAAACCATTTTGCTCAAACTTCAACACATTTTCACAAGTATAAAATATGATTTTTGCAAGGCCATTTAAGTTGAGTAGGAAAGCCAAGACATGAGCTAGTATGATTCCTATTATCCTTAACATAAGATCTAAGTCCTATAAGTTATACTTGAAGAACTTTGGGACATGATCTTTGCACAACCATCACTTCTATTGTTTGATATCATAAAAACCATTATCATCGCCAATGCTAATCATATTCTTCCCCTTTTTGATGATGACAAACAATTACAGAGAAAAGATTAGTTCAAATAAATTGGAATTTACAAAAGGTGTTAGAGACTTACTCCCCCTCTATTTTTCAAGAGGTGATAATATCAAAGATGCACAGCTCCCTTTGAAAATATACCTTTCGCTATTTTACCTTACTTTTCTCAATGTCATAAAGACTGAAAACCTTCTCCCCATTTTTTCATAATAAAAAAGATAGATAATATATAGTTAGACAAAAGAAGAGTGTAACACATGACCATTGCTATTTAATAAATATCCAATAATAACCAACAATAGTATAAGCATATTAGCATTTCAACAATCCATTCATTTGCAAAAACATCTAAGTCATATTAAACATAGTTAAGCATGTCATGATTCGAAGATAATGAACATCATATCCAAAAGATAACTTACTATAGTTAGATAAACTTTGATCACAATAAAGAGGCTATAATAGAAATAAGTACTACATGCCTAAGCCTCATGATCCTCCGGTGGTGGATAGCGACGCTCAAGCATATCCAGGCGATCTTCCATAGCACTCAAGTTGTTACACCCTTGTGGGGATGTCACATATATAAAGAAAATAAAAGAAAGATAAATAAAATTTACCCAAGTTGTAAAACATTTGTTACATACTACTACGGGTTGTAAAATAATTCCTGTTAAACAGAATATTATTAAATAAAATAACGCGGAAACATAAAATAAACAAAACAACATCACTCATAATATACATATGGTCCAAGTTATAAGTTATACAAATAATTTACAACTATATCTACAAATATTTAAACAAAAACAGTAAACCAAAAACAGTAAAGAGTTAATATATACATACGCAGACGCGCCCAAAATGCACATCATATATATTTAACCCTCGATGGATCACTCTCGAAACTCATCGGAAACTCATCAGAAGATAAATATCCAGATGCCTCGACACTCGGCAGAAACGAGACCGCGCAGTCGATACGATACTCATCTCACTAGGCTCAGTGGACACACCACCCCAATGACGCCTTAGAGATAAAGGTAACTCTAAGTGCAAAAACACAGTAGTCGACATAATTGGCTCTCCATCAAACGTATGACGTAGGGACACAGTCAACCGTCCTACGTAAGTCACTGAGTCTCTATCTCCCCGCAGATGTCAAGCTAACGATCCACCGTGAAACTCAAGTTGCACAAAACCCAAAAATCCTGGCACCGCCATACCCAAACAAATCAGTCCAATGGATATGGATAATCAGACGGATCTTGGTCATCGTACTGATCTTCGGCTTGCTTCTCTTCTTCCTCCTCAGGATACAAAATCTCAAGAGGCTGGTCCTCTTCCTCAGACTTTTTACCACGTAAATAAATATATACAGAAGACACATACAATAAAGAGGTAAGATAATCTAAAATCATCACAAACATGGCAAATAAGAAAACGTCGTTTTCACAATGGTAGTAGGATTTTTAAATCATTTTCCATAGACGACAAACAACAGATATACAATTCATACAATATAAAAAGCTATAACAAGAATTAATAACAGGATAGTGTAAAAATTTAAATGTCACAACAACACATAATATCACGTATAAAATAGTATCACGTATAAAATAATATCATAGATCAAATAAAATAAGAAATAGACAATTTATCATAATAATAACCAAATAAAATAAGCAGATAAATAAAATAATGTCCAAGATATAACTATATGCAATATGACACGATCCTACTCCATGGAGCTAAACACATACAGATATCAGAGAGAATGACTCGTAAAATCTATTAGAACCATGGCTGCCCAACCAACTATTCTGCGGTCTCACGTTGCGTCTATAGCCCACAACACATGGTGTGGTGTAGCACACTGTCAAACGTCGTGTCACTACAGGTAATGTACTATTAGACTTTACAAAATCTCGATTAAATATAGTGCGTGTCGAGCCCATTAGTGTGCTATCGGTTACCACCGCCCAGCGGAGCGACCGACTGTCCATATATGGGATTCCGTACACTAACGTCTCCAAGTTCATAAAGACAACGAATCACGCTACGTTTATCGCATCGACAACACGATGTGATTCACCTCGTCAACCAATCCACCAAAAATTGGCATAAACTCAATATATGATCCAACAAATAAAAATTACCAAAATACCCTCATTAAAGTATATCCTCAAAGATAAAAAGATACAGTAAGTCCCACCGGACAAATACTGTTCCAAAGCCTGTACGGGTTCACCTCATAGCCCGACAACAGAAAAATACAGAAAATACCGTTTTGGTCAATTGCGTAGAAATTTTATCGCATTTTCACAATCTCGTCGTTTTTACAAACATTTTTTTTAAATCGCGTAAATTTATTTTTCTGTTTTTAAAATCGCGTGGAGTTTTTAATACGTTTTCTCAATCGCGTAAGATTTTTAAATCATTTTCTTGTCCAAATTCCTTAGAAATTACTGTTTAAATAAACAGAAATAATAAATAATACGTTTAAACTACGTAAAATATTTTTCATACTGTATACTGTCTTTTGGACATCTTTTCTATCTTATTTGTCCATTTTTACTAAAAATTGACAGTATTTTGTTTAGAAAATAATAATGATTTTCTAATTTTTTCGTAAAAATTCTGTTTACTTAATTTTTAACCATATAATTTAATCCTTTTGAAAACCACTAACATGCTTCAAAATTGTAGCATGAGCCATATGTTAGGAATTTTCAAAAGTTACTGTATTTCCTTTCTAACAATAAAATCATTAGTTTTAATTTCTTAAACTTAATTCTAATCAATTCATTTCTTCAAAACTCATTTTAGAAAAATTCTTTTTTAACATATATTGCATCTTTATACTTGGAAATGGTTTGTATTTGATTTTAGAAATCATGAATACTTAATTTGACATGTTGGCCGAAACATACACTTGTGTCATTTGATTTCTAAATTCATTTTCCTTCATCTAAACAATTTTATATCTTGTTAATTTGCCTAGGTTAATTAAATCACACTTTAAGAAAATGTTGAGAACATTTTGGTTCTCCATTTTTGGTTAATGGCCGTGAGCCTCATTGATGTGCTCTTTGGAACACTCATGCAATCCTTGGCATGTTATTCACATCCTATAAATTATCATTCATTTCTAACACATACAAATTACCAAAGCTAGTAGACATGCAAATCAAAGCTTGTAGACATGCAACTTCATACAAATTATTACAAACATCAAATAGGAAAGCTACTAACAAACACACAAATAAGCTACTAACAAACACACAAAGGAATCCTTATGGATTCTACAATCACAACAATCAATCTCCATCTTCTTACCACCACCCAAGGATGATAAGATTAGTCTTCCTCTTACCTTAAATAAAGACAAACACTCCTTCACACCTTTCCTAGGGTTTCGGTCTCACTCCACCAAGTCACCTATCAAGCTTAAACAAAACTACAAATTACTAACCATAAAAGAGAGCTTAAACCATGGATAAATCATGGCTTAGAACTTTGAAAAAGAGTTTAGAAATGGAAAACAAGAAATTTCACCTTCTAGGTAAAATTTTCCAAGTAGGTTTCCAAGCTTCAAATGAAGGATTTTGCAAGAACTCTCAACTAGAGATGTTCTTAGGATTGTGTTTAGGTTTAGAAAACTTGGTTGGATAAATTTTTGAGTGATTGGATGGTCTTGGTTTGTGTTTGGCCGAATAGAGCTTCAAGAAAGCTTCAATGGAGTTTAGGGTTTTTGGAAGAGAGAGAAGAGAGAAATTGCATGAAGATGAAGTGAATTTTTTTGTCTTCCAAAGGCCAAATGGCCGTGGACTTCAAGCATGCAAGGTGTAGCCTTGCTTGGCTTCATCTAAGCCTTAGGATGGATCAAAGGTCAAGATTAAAACTTGGTTAGCAAGCTTAACTCTCATTGGTTGATTTTAGCATTGTCATTAGCCTAGTCACCATGCTTAGTCACTAATTAGCCTAGTCATTAAGCTTAGTCACCATGTTCTTGAAAGTTCTACTACTAATGATGCTTAATTAAGCTACTAAGTTAACTGTTTTAACTAAACGTGGGTCTCGCAAAACATTTTCGGGTCCACTGTCATCTAATTATACTGACTAATAAAATAATATTATAATAATAAAAAATTATTTTATTTGACAATTAAATTCTAAAAATTAAAAGATTATCAACAGTATCATTTAGAATCGGGTTTAGTAAGATCCCCCAGTTCTGAATAATTAAAACAAGATTTCCCCAGCCCGAAAAATATTATTTTCCTATCCCGGAGCAAATCACACAAAAAGTCCAAATAAAATCACAGACAGTAATATTAAGCACTGTAACATATAGAAAAATTAAAAACAGTATAATCAGGACGTAATGGTTATTTTTTCATTTTTCCCCACAACGAAGCAAATCATTCAAAACGTTCAAATAAAATTACAGACAGATATATATATACAGTATATCTCCCGTAAAAATTAAAACAAGAGCTTGACAAAACTTTTATTTTACCGTCTCGAAACAAATTACGTAAAAAGACTAAATAAAATTTTAGCCTCAGTAAAAAACGTATTTGTATTTCATACGTAAAAAACAAGAAACAATTAAAATAAGGACACAACGGTCTTTTACACAAAAGCTTGAAAAACAAAGAAACGAACATTCGAATATTTTTCTAAAAATTGGGATGTTACAACTCTCCCAACAAATAAAAATTTTGTCCTCGAAATTAGCTGCACATCAAAACAAATGAGGATACTGATCCTCATTTTATCTTCCAAATTCTCCCAGTAGCATCACCCGTCACATTATTCCATATGACCTTCACTAGCTCGATCATTTTCCTCGAAGTTGCTTTACCTTCTGTCCTCTATTCTAACAGGTAAAGTCTCGTAAGTCAAATTCTCCTTCAACTGTACTTCATCCGGTTGTATAACATGCGTTGGATCCAGTATATACTTCCGTAACTGAGATATATGAAATACATCATGCAGATTCGATAGAAAAGGTGGCATAGCGATCTGATACGCTACAGGACCTATACGTCGGATAATCTGATACGGTCCAATGAACTTAGGAGTAAGCTTCTTAGACTTAATAACTCTTCCGACACCGGTCGTAGGAGTCACTCTTAGAAACACATGCTCACCCTCCTCAAACTCAAGAGGTCGTCTTCGTTTATCCGCATAACTCTTTTAACCGCTATCATCCTCATCTTCTCTTGTATCATCTTTACCTTCTCCGTAGTCTGTTGTACAAGATCTGGTCCAATAGTCATGCTTTCCCCATCTTGATACCAACATAACGGTGTTCGACATCGTCTTCCATACAATGCCTCATAGGGTGCCATCCCTATGCTTGAGTGAAAACTATTGTTGTAGGTGA
The DNA here is from genome assembly GCA_029884605.1 of Ormosia emarginata. Classification (NCBI taxonomy): domain Eukaryota; kingdom Viridiplantae; phylum Streptophyta; class Magnoliopsida; order Fabales; family Fabaceae; genus Ormosia; species Ormosia emarginata. Next base: position 1,163,308 of record JAQQTP010000056.1, on the reverse strand, counting down.
ATTTTATCAAAGATAAAAATTCATCCCAACTTCCTCGTTGCTCCAAAACACAAGCACGTAACAGATTCTCTCTGTCTGACCATCAGTCTGCAGATGATACGCCGAACTCATTCACAACTTAGCTCCCATAGCTTCTTGCAGACTTCGCCAAAACCTTGACGTAAACCTCGGATCTCTGTCAGAAACTATGCATGTAGGTACACCATGTAATCTGACAATCTCACTGATATACAATTGGGTTAATCTTTCCAATGAATACTTGATATTAATTGGTAAGAAATGAGCCAATTTAGTAAGCCTATCGACTATAACCCATATCGAGTCATGACTTTTCCTAGTCTTCGGCAAACCAGTAACGAAATCCATCGAGATACTATCTCATTTCCACTCTGGAATAGATAACGGTTGCAACATTCTAGCTGGTCTCTGATGTTCCACTTTCGCTTTTTGACAAACCAAACAAGACTCCACATATTCTGCTACGTCTCTTTTCATCCTTGGCCACCAAAACAACCTTTTCAAGTCTTGGTACATCTTGGTCATCCCCGGATGTAAACTCAGGTCACTAGTATGAGCTTCATCTAGGATCGACTTCTTCAATTCAGAATCATTAGGCATACAAATTCTTCCCTTAAACCTTAAGATTCCATCTGCTCCTTCCTCTACTGTCGCCTTATAACCTTGCTTTAACAATTCCCTTTCATTTTGCAAAAACATGTCTTCCTTTTGTTTATCTCGGACTATATCAAGAAATTCGTTTATGATCACGACCTTATATAAACAAACTCTTTCAGGTAGAAACCCCACTGACTACCATAGGTCTCGGAACTTATTGATCAACTCTTCCTCCTTGATCATCATTGCCGAAACACTAAGCACCTTTCTACTCAAGGCATCAGCTACCACATTAGCTTTTCTCGGATGGTATTGGAGTTGAAAATCATAATCCTTTAAGAATTCCAACCATCGCCTTTGCCTCATATTCAATTCTTTTTTATCAAACAAGTACTTTAGACTCTTGTGATCACTAAAGACATTGAACAACGCTCCATATAGAAAATGCCTCCACACTTTCAGAGCAAAAACCACCGCGGCCAATTCCAAATCGTGCGTTGGATAATTCCTTTCATGAACCTTCAACTGACGAGAAGCATACGCCACAACATTCTGGTCTTGCATCAAAACGCAACCTAACCCTTGATAAGAAGCATCGCAATAGACATCAAAAGATCTTTTAGAATCTGGCAAGATCAACACAGGTGCAGTTGTTAACCTTTTCTTCAACTCTTGAAAACTGGCTTCACGTTCTTCCATTATTCAAAAGCTTGACTTTTCCTCGTAATGTGTAAGCGATCCAGCAATCTTCGAAAAACCTTCGATAAACCTCCGGTAATAACCAGCAAGTCCAATGAAACTTCGAACTTCTGTTACCGTCTTAGGCCTTTCCCACTGTAAAACAATCTCCACTTTTGATGGGTTTACCGCAATACCTTCTTTGGAAATCACGTGACCTAAAAACTGAACTTTTTCCAACCAGAATTCACATTTAGCCAACTTCGCATACAGCTGCTTTTCTCTCAAAATCTGAAGAACAATACCAAGATGTTCAGCATGCTCTTCCTTAGATTGAGAATAGATCAGAATGTCATCGATAAAGACAACGACAAATCTGTCTAGATACGGACGAAAAATCCTGTTCATATAATCCATAAATATGGCAGGAGCATTCGTCACCCCGAATGGCATTACCTGATACTCATAATGTCCATAACGAGTTCGAAAAGCGGTTTTCGGTACATCCTCCCCCTTAACACGAATCTGGTGATAACCTGATCTCAGATCTATCTTGGAAAATACCACAGCTCCTCTTAACTGATCCATCAAATCGTCAATTCTTGGAAGCGGATACTTATTCTTGATAGTCACCTTGTTCAGCTGACGATAATCCACACAAAGTCGAGAAGTTCCGTCTTTCTTCTTGACCAAAAGCACTGGCGCACCCCATAGTGAAACACTAGGTCGCATAAACTGTTTCTCCAACAGTTCCACTAATTGCTTCTTCAGCTCCTCCAACTCTGGTGGCGACATACGGTGCACGTGCAATTGAGATAGGACCTGCTCCTGGTACTAAATCAATTGAAAACTCGATCTCCCTCTCAGGTGGCAAACCAGGTACGTCATCAAGAAAAACTTCTGGAAACTCGTTAACAATAGGAATAGTATTCACATCCTTCTCATTCTTAACTTCTAGAGAAGACAATACCATATATCCTTGTGCTCCATCTCTTAACAAAGACTTGACCTTAACAGCAGTCAAGAATCCAGATTTTTCTTCCTTAGGAAAAACTATGATTTTACTTGCACAATCTATAAGGATATGGTTAGAAGATAACCAGTCCATCCCTAAGATTACATCTATCTCAACAAGAGGTAAACAAATCAAGTTGACAAAAAACAAACGGCCCTTCACAACAACAGGACAATCCAAACATATCTTTGATGCAATTACAAGTTTAGCAGTTGGCGTAGATACACTCAATTTAACATTCAGAGAAGACACAGGCAACTTCAATCTTTCTACACAATCATATGCAATAAACGAGTGTGTAGCACCAGAATCATATAACACAGTCAGAAGATTACCTCCAATGTCACCTTCTCCTTGTATAAGATCATCAGAATTAGAAATTTCAGTTCCCGTCATAGTATATACTCGTCCTCCATATCTCGGTTGAGTACTCCCTGATTTCTGCTGATTAACACGAACATAACGAACAGCAGGTTTCCTTTCTGGCTGAGTACAATCCTTCGACATATGCCCAGGTTGTTTACGCTAAAACAAACCAATTGTGCATTCCTGGAGAGATATGGCCTTTCTTTCCGCACTTAAAACATGTCGGCGTAAACGCCACTTTCTGTCCAGCTCCACTACCACTTGCACTTCCCCCAACTGGTGGTCGTTGAGATTGACTCCCTGTTGGTCTGGAATACGGCTTGCACTGAAACCGATTCGTATTACTACCTCCACCTCTCTGAAACCTTGTCAGCCCAAAGTTACGATTCCTTTGATCTCTCGACGGCTCTAATTCCTCAAGTCGCGCACATGCATCAACCAAAGCATGAAACTGAGTCATTCCCAAGGATAGCACTCCTCGCTTCAGTTCCACTCTTAAACCTGATTCAAACTTCCGACATCTCCACACATCATCTTGCCGGGTTTGAGCATAATCTGAGAACTGAGACAAACTCTCAAACTTTGTAGCATACTCATTCACTGTCATATTTCCCTGTCACAAACCAAGAAATTCCATTTCTTTGGCATGCCTAGCACTCGCAGGAAAATATTTCTCCAGAAAAGCATTAGAAAATACTTCCCACGTAATTTTCGTCCCTTCAGCTTGTAAAACTCGGCGAGTTCCTCTCCACCAATGTTCTCTATCTCCTCTTAGCATAAAAACAGCATAAGTCACCTTCTTATCATCTGTGCATCTCATTCCTTCAAAAATTCTCTCCAAGTCTTGTATCCATTGACTTGCTTTCTCCGGATCAACCTCGCCTCTAAACTGTGGCGGATTGTGGCGCCTAAATTCAGATAAATTTAGGGCATCAACAGTAGCATCTTGTTGTTGAGCTGCTCTCCAATTCTGCTGCGTAATTACTACAGCCATCCGCTACATAGCTTCAGCAGCCGCAATCATAGGGTCCACATCACGATTCACGTTCACACGTCCTCTACCTCGTCCAGACATCTTCTTTCTTCAAACAGAGTAAAACCAAATTAGATACATCCTTTCGAAAGTAAATCACAGAGAATCACACAGCACAAACAAAAACAGACCCAACCATAACCCCAAAAGACTCTAACTTGGGCTCTGATACCAACTAATGTAACATCCTTGTGGGGATGTTACATATATAAAGAAAATAAAAGAAAGATAAATAAAATCTACCCAAGTTGTAAAACATTTGTTACATACTACTACGGGTTGTAAAATAATTCCTGTTAAACAGAATATTATTAAATAAAATAACGCGAAAACATAAAATAAACAAAACAACATCACTCATAATATACATATGGTCCAAGTTATAAGTTATACAAATAATTTACAACTATATCTACAAATATTTAAACAAAAACAGTAAACCAAAAACAGTAAAGAGTTAATATATACATACGCAGACGCGCCCAAAATGCACATCATATATATTTAACCCTCTGATGGATCACTCTCAGGAAACTCATCAGAAGATAAATATCCAGGATGCCTCGACACTCGGCGAAAACGAGACCGCGCAGTCGATACGATACTCATCTCACTAGGCTCAGTGGACACACCACCCCAATGACGCCTAAGAGATAAAGGTAACTCTAAGTGCAAAAACACAGTAGTCGACATAACTGGCTCTCCATCAAACGTATGACGTAGGGACACAGTCAATCATCCTACATAAGTCACTGAGTCTCTATCTCCCCGCAAATGCCAAGCTAACGATCCACCGTGAAACTCAAGTTGCACAAAACCCAAAAATCCTGGCACCGCCATACCCAAACAAATCAGTCCAATGGATATGGATGATCAGATGGTTCTTGGTCGTCGTACTGATCTTCGGCTTCGCTTCTTCTTCCCTCCTCCTCGGATACAAAATCTCAAGAGGCTGGTCCTCTTCCTCAGACTTTTTACCACGTAAATAAATATATACAGAAGACACATACAATAAAGAGGTAAGACAATCTAAAATCATCACAAACATGGCAAATAAGAAAACGACAAACAACAGATATACAGTTCATACAATATGAAAAGCTATAACAATAATTAATAACAGGATAGTGTAAAAATTTAAATGTCACAACAACACATAATATCACAGATAAAATAGTATCACGATAAAATAATATCATAAATCAAATAAAATAAGAAATAGACAATTTATCATAATAATAACCAAATAAAATAAGCAGATAAATAAAATAATGTCCAAGATATAACCATATGCAATATGACACGATCCTACTCCATGGAGCTAAACACATACAGATATCAGAGAGAATGACTCGTAAAATCTATTAGTACCACGACTGCCCTACCAACTATTCCGCGGTCTCACGTTGCCTCTACAGCCCACAACACATGGTGTGGTGTAGCACACTGTCAAACGTCGTGTCACTACAGGCAATGTACTATTAGACTTTACAAAATCTTGATTAAATATAGTGCGTGTCGAGTCCATTAGTGTGCTATCGGTTACCACGGCCCAGCGGAGCGACCGACTGTCCATATATGGGATTCCGTACACTAACGTCTCCAAGTTCATAAAGACAATGAACCACACTACGTTTATCGCATCGACAACACGATGTGATTCACCTCGTCAACCAATCCACCAAAAATTGGCATAAACTCAATATATGATCCAACAAATAGAAATTACCAAAATACCCTCATTAAAGTATATCCTCAAAGATAAAAAGATACAATAAGTCCCACCGGACAAATACTATTCCAAAGCCTGTACGGGTTCACCTCATAGCCCGACAACAGAAAAATACAGAAAATACCGTTTTGGTCAATCGCGTAGAAATTTTATCGCGTTTTCACAATCTCGTCGTTTTTACAAACGTTTTTTTTAAATCGCGTAAATTTATTTTTCTGTTTTTAAAATCGCGTGGAGTTTTTAATACGTTTTCTCAATCGCGTAAGATTTTTAAATCATTTTCTTGTCCAAATTCCTTAGAAATTACTTTTTAAATAAACAGAAATAATAAATAATACGTTTAAACTACGTAAAATATTTTTCATATCGTATACTATCTTTTAGACATCTTTTCTATCTTATTTGCCCATTTTTACTAAAAATTGACAGTATTTTGTTTAGAAAATAATAATGATTTTCTAATTTTTCCGTAAAAATTCTGTTTACTTAATTTTTAACTATATAATTTAATCCTTTTGAAAACCACTAACATGCTTCAAAATTGTAGCATGAGCCATATGTTAGGAATTTTCAAAAGTTACTGTATTTCCTTTCTAACAATAAAATCATTAGTTTTAATTTCTTAAACTTAATTCTAATCAATTCATTTCTTCAAAACTCATTTTAGAAAAATTCTTTTTTAACATATATTGCATCTTTATACTTGGAAATGGTTTGTATTTGATTTTAGAAATCATGAATACTTAATTTGACATGTTGGCCGAAACATACACTTGTGTCATTTGATTTCTAAATTCATTTTCCTTCATCTAAACAATTTTATATCTTGTTAATTTGCCTAGGTTAATTAAATCACACTTTAAGAAAATGTTGAGAACATTTTGGTTCTCCATTTTTGGTTAATGGTCGTGAGCCTCATTGATGTGCTCTTTGGAACACTCATGCAATCCTTGGCATGTTATTCACATCCTATAAATTATCATACATTTCTAACACATACAAATTACCAAAGCTAGTAGGCATGCAAATCAAAGCTTGTAGACATGCAACTTCATACAAATTTTTACAAACATCAAATAGGAAAGCTACTAACAAACACACAAATAAGCTACTAACAAACACACAAAGGAATCCTTATGGATTCTACAATCACAACAATCAATCTCCATCTTCTTACCACTACCCAAGGATGATAAGATTAGTCTTCCTCTTACCTTAACTGAAGACAAACACTCCTTCACACCTTTCTTAGGGTTTCGGTCTCACTCCACCAAGTCACCTATCATGCTTAAACAAAACTACAAATTACTAACCATAAAAGAGAGCTTAAACCATGGATAAATCATGGCTTAGAACTTTGAAAAAGAGTTTAGAAATGGAAAACAAGAAATTTCACCTTCTAGGTAAAATTTTCCAAGTAGGTTTCCATGCTTCAAATGAAGGATTTTGCAAGAACTCTCAACTAGAGATGTTCTTAGGATTGTGTTTAGGTTTAGAAAACTTGGTTGGATAAATTTTTGAGTGATTGGATGGTCTTGGTTTGTGTTTGGCCGAATAGAGCTTCAAGAAAGCTTCAATGGAGTTTAGGGTTTTTGGAAGAGAGAGAAAAGAGAAATTGCATGAAGATGAAGTGAATTTTTTTGTCTTCCAAAGGCCAAATGGCCGTGGACTTCAAGCATGCAAGGTGTAGCCTTGCTTGGCTTCATCTAAGCCTTAGGATGGATCAAAGGTCAAGATTAAAACTTGGTTAGCAAGCTTAACTCTCATTAGTTGATTTTAGCATTGTCATTAGCCTAGTCACCATGCTTAGTCACTAATTAGCCTAGTCATTAAGCTTAGTCACCATGTTCTTGAAAGTTCTACTACTAATGATGCTTAATTAAGCTACTAAGTTAACTATTTTAACTAAACGTGGGTCCCGCAAAACATTTCCGGGTCCACTGTCATCTAATTATACTGACTAATAAAATAATATTATAATAATACAAAATTATTTTATTTGACAGTTAAATCCTAAAAATTAAAAGATTAACAACAGTATCATTCAGAATCGGGTTTAGTAAGATCCCCGGTTGAATAATTAAAACAAGATTTCCCCTACCCGAAAATATTATTTTCCGTCCCGGAGCAAATCACACAAAAAGTCCAAATAAAATCACAGACAATAATATTAAGCACTGTAACATATAGAAAAATTAAAAACAGTACAATCGGGACGTAATGGTTATTTTTCATTTTTCCCCACAACGAAGTAAATCATCCAAAACGTTCAAATAAAATTACAGACAAGATTATATGTCTGTATATCTCCCATAAAAATTAAAACAGTAGCTTGACAAAACTTTTATTTTACTGTCTCGAAACAAATTACGTAAAAAGACTAAATAAAATTTTAGCCTGTAAAAACGTATTTGTATTTCATACAGAAAACAAGAAACAATAAAATAGGGACACAACGGTCTTTTACACAAAAGCTTGAAAAACAACAAACAAAACATTCGAAATATTTTTCTAAAAATTGGGGTGTTACACAAGCGATCATAGATAACTGTGTTGCTATGTTCTTGATAAGTTTTAAGATCCACAATTCAAGCTTCAATACTGACTTGCATGTTGGCAATGGCTTCCAGGATGCGGTCATCATTGGTGGCAAGGGCCTCTTTCATAGGTACATCAACAGGGGCAGTGAGAATTCCTCCTTGTTGTGTTGCTGCCTCACATCTACAACTGTAAACCCATTCACCATTCACTTTCTTCACTTGCTTGTAGTTTAGAGAGGCTATTCCAAACTTGTGGGGACCAGTAATGTGAATGACTCCATCTTTGCATAAATTGACCTTATACTGATCCAAAATCTTAGCCACCATCAAGGCATAAGGTAGATCCATCATTGCATTTTCTTTGGCTTTCATAATGTAGTGCATGATGTAGTGTGGCCAGTTGATTTGCATGCACCTTTTCAGAGCCCACGTTAGAAATATGACTTCTTTTTCAACCAAGGCATAGTTACTCGCACTTGGTACTAAGATATGAGCTACCACAAAGTGAAGAAAATGATCCTCTAAATTCAGAAAGCCAGCAGTGAAAGACCCTTTTGGCACTTGAATGCCTGGTTGAAGCATGCCTTCTACAGCTTGGTCTCTATCCAATTCCTTTCACGAACTGTGACTATCCACAATAAGTTTTGCTCTAGAGTTAGTGAGGCCAAACAGAGGAGTCTACTAACCCAGTGTCACAATGATTCTATGCCTCTTAAATTCAGAAACCAGATTTCCACCAACAATGTTTAAATTGCAGAAATAAACTTTTGTGGGTTCAAGATAGAAGTACCTGAGGTTGGTGGTGACAAGAGTTTTCAACCCATGGAATTCTAAGAGCTCTGTGAGGGATGTGAATCATTCACTGACGAAGAAGTCCCAATCCATGTATTTGGGCTAAATGAAGCGTCACGCATAAAACTGCAGTGTGCATGTCTTCATTTGATTTTTGTAAGAGAAGTACTTTCTAATATTGAGAATGATGGAGAAGTCTTGGTCAGTGGGTGAAATGGGTGTTGGCAGGGGTACATTAGGATTTTTGGTGCGAGAATGCTTGGGGTAAGATGAACTACTTGCCATGGTTGTTACTGGAGGCTAGGGCTTGGTTTAAGAGAAAGAAAATGTGATGGGAGGTGAAAAAATGGAAGAAAATGGAGGTTTTGAATGGTGAAAATTGATGGAAAGTGAGATTTAGTGGTCGATTTTGGTTGGATCTGGAGTGGGAGAGGAGTTTGAGTGAATGGGTGTGAGTGCATGTTTGAGAGAAAAAGAGGAAGAAGATGAAAATGGAGGTTGGTAGCTTCGTGAATGACAAATGGGGGGTGCTGGTTGTTGCTATAGGGAGGTCTAGTAACCAGTTAGGAATTGTTGAATAACCAGTTATTGTTGAAGCAAAAAGAAAAAGTGGCCTCTGCTAAAGCTAATAACCGATTAGGATTGTTATGTAACCAATTAGTATGTATTGGTAAAAGTTTGCTACAGCTTCTGTCTTATTCGAGTAACCGGTTAAGACAAGTGGGTAATCGGTTATCTACTTCAAATTTAAAGCAAAATAAAGCCACTGTCTTCTTATATAACTGATTAGATCATTGAGGTAATCAGTTAGCATGATATTTCCAAAAACAAAATGGCCTTTGCTTCATTCAATAACCAGTTAGGTAGAGCTTCTAATTGGTTATTTGCAACTTTTGCAACTTCCAGAAGTCATTAAATTACCTTAATAATTGTTGAAGGTGGTCTTGTAACAGGTTAGGGCCATCACATAACAGATTATATCCTTATTCTAATTGGTAATTCCACTGTCAAAAACAGAAAAACCCTAGAGAGTTTAGCCCTTAAAAATACCAACTTATGATATTTTAAGGTTCATCTGGACTTTGTCTTAAATGCATCCACTCTAAGCACTATGAATGCATCCCAAATCAGATTTGTCTACTTCAATAATGCTAAAAACCACTGACTTATGCTATCTTGTGGTTGACCTTATTTTTAACACTTAAACCACTATCAATACAATTCAAAAGTTGATTTTTCTTCTTCAAAAGAACCAAGATTGTTTTGTTTCAAAGAGAATCAAGATGCTCCAATTGTAGTTCCAAAACAAAAAACAAATTTTTCAAGAATTCAGTCCTTAAACCACCAACTTGTGCCATGAGAACTTGGTTCCATTTTCATCAACTCTAACCACTATAAAAGCATTCCGAACACGGAATTTTCTTCTTCAAGAGAACCAGAATGCAATTTTCTTCAACAGGAACAAGATTAAAGGAAATTATGGGACTTAAGCATGGATCAAGCACCTGCAAAACAAACTTAGGAGAAACTCCGACACTCAAGTCAGTATTGGATTCAACAATGATTTAAAGTAATATAATTATGCAATTAAATAACACATTATGCAACAAATGATAAATTATGCAGCAAATGACAAATTTTGCAGTGAAAATAGATGCATGATTGATCCAATATACCAAGTTCTCTTCTTATATTAAAGAATACTTCTTTGTTTAATGGTTTAGTGAAGATGTCAGCTAGTTGCTTAGTGGTTTCAACAAATTCAAGCAAGCAATCACCTTGTTGAACTTGATCCCTTATGAAATGATGCCTAATCTCAATATACTTGGTCCTAGAGTGTAAAATGGGATTTTTACCCAGATTGATTGCTCTTGTGTTATCACACCTTATAGGAATATGATCCAGCTCAAGACCATAGTTTAGAAGTTGTTGCTTCATCCAAAGGATTTGAGCACAACAGCTCCCAACTGCAAAATATTCATCTTCAACCATTGACAATGCCATATTATTTTGTTTCTTGCTATGCTAAAAAATTAATGAGCTTCCAAGCAAGTAGCAAGTCCCATTAGTGCTCTTCCTATCCAATTTACATCCAGCAAAATCAGAATCAGAATAACTAATTACACTACATGCGGCACCCTTAGGGTATCACAAACCCATTTGTAAAGTGCCTATTAGATATTTCATAATTCATTTTACAGCACATAAGTGTGATTCTTTAGGATTAGCTTGATATCTTGCATACATGCACACATTAAATATAATATCAATCCTACTTGCTGTAAGATAAAGGAGTATGCCAATCATACCTCTATACTTTGTAATTTCCACAGGATTACCTCCTTCTTTCTTATCCAAATAACAAGAATTGCTCATTGGTGTTGTCATATGCTTGCCATTGTCCATTCTAAACTTTTTGAGCAACTCCTTTCAATGCTTGGATTGACTTATGAAAATCTCATCCCTTGTTTGCTTGATTTGGAGGCCAAGGAAGAAGTTAAGCCCACCCATCATTAACATCTCAAATTCATTTTGCATAATATTGATAGATTCCTTACAAAGAGAGTTATTAGTAACACCGAATATTATATCATAAACATATATTTGAACCAGAAGAATGTTATGCATTTTATGTTTGAAGAAAAGAGTAGCGTCAACCTTTCTCCTAGAGAAGCCTTTTTTTAAAAAGAAACTTGCTCAACCTTTCATACCAAGCTCTAGGAGCTTGTTTCAAGCCATACAAGGCCTTTTTCAGTTTAAAAACATAGTTGGACAGCTCAAAATCTTCAAAACTAGGAGGTTGTTCCACATACACTTCTTCTTGTATGAAACCATTTAAAAAGGCACTTTTAATACCCATTTGATAAAGCTTGAAATCCATGATGCATGCATATGCAAGTAGCATTCTAATAGCCTCTAATCTAGCTATGGGAACATATGTTTCCTCATAATCTATTCCTTCTTCTTGATTATAACCTTTAGCAACAAGCCTAGCTTTGTTTCTTATTATTAAGCTCGTTTCATCAAGTTTATTCCTAAAGACCCATTTGGTGCTAATTATAGGATGATCATTGGGCCTTGGAACTAATTCCCAAACTTGATTTCTCTCAAATTGGTTTAGTTCATCTTGCATGGCCAAGATCCAATGTTCATCATTAATGGCCTCATTTATATCTTTAGGTTTAACTTGTGAGACAAAAGCCAAATGATTACATGCATCTCTAAGAGAGTTTCGAGTGATTACCCATTTTGATACATCTCTTATCACCTTGTCAAGAGGATGATATCTTGAAGTTCTCCATTCTCTTGGAAGATCATTTGAAGTTTCCTCCTCTTGTTGTGGTGGTGCTTCCTCTCTTTGGCTTTTTCTCTTTTTCTCTTCCTTTTTGCCTCCTAAGTGTGTGTTGGATAGAGTTTCTGCAACATCATAAGTAGCATGCTTTCTTGGCTCATTTGGGTTAGTTTCATCAAAAGTAACATGTATTGATTCTTCAATAGTCATAGTTCTCTTATTATAAATTCAAAAGGACTTACTACTAAGTGAGTAACCAATAAATATTCCCTCATCGGATTTAGCATCAAACTTGCCTAGGTTTTCTTTTTCATTGTTTAAAACAAAGCATTTACAACCAAAGACATGAAAGTGAGAAATGTTTAGTTTCCTTTCTTTGTACAATTCATAAAGGGTTTTCTTTAAAATGGGCCTTATTAGAACCCTATTCATAACATAATAAGCGGTACTTACCGCATCCATCCAAAAATACTTAGGAAGGCTTGTTTCATTGAGCATAATTCTTGCTAACTCTTCTAAAGATCGATTTTTCCTTTTAACCACTCCATTTTGTTGTGGAGTTCTAGGAGCATAAACATTATGCTCAATGTCATTTTCATTACAAAACATTTCAAATTCATGATCTTCAAATTCTCTACCATAATCACTTCTTATGGATGCAATGCTACAATTCTTTTCATGTTGAATAACCTTTGTAAGTTTTCCAAATGCATGAAAGACATCATTCTTATGAGCAAGGAAAAGAGTCCATGTATAGCTAGAGTAATCATCCACAATCACAAAAGTATAGTAGTTTCCTCCAAAGCTCATAGCTCTTGATGGTCCAAAAAGATTCATCTACAAAAGTTATAAAGGTCTAGTAGAAGTAAGAATATTTTTAGCTTTGAAAGAAACCTTTACTTATTTACCCTTTTGACATGCATCACAAATTTATTTTTCTCAAATTTGAGCTTTAGAAGACTAATCACCAAATCTTTATAAACAAGTTTGTTTAGAAGATTCATATGAATATGTGTAATTCTCCTATGTCATAGCCATGAATCATTTTCTTTACTCATAAGACATCTTGCATTTTGAGAGGTAATATCATCAAGTTTAATCATATATATATTATCAATTTTATGACTAACAAACTTAACTTGCTTGTTATCCTTACCCTCAATTATGCAATAATTAGAATCAAATATAACTATATTACCTTTATCACATAATTGACTAATGCTTAGCAAGTTGTGTTTGAGTCCTTCCATATACAAGACTTTATCAATTGAAATTGAGGATTCCTTACCAATTTTTCTAATACCAAGGATCCTTCCTTTATTGTTGTCCCCGTATGTGACATGTCCATGCTTCTTTGGTGCAAGGAAGGAGAACCTAGATCCATCACCCGTCATGTGCTTGGAGTAACCATGATCAAGATACCAACTTGAGCTTTTGGTCTTCAAGCACACCTACAACACACATTCAAGTTTTAACATTTGGTACCCAAATTTCTTTGGGTCTTTATGTGTTAGCATTACGCAAGGTGCCCTTAGGGACCCAAATCCTCTTAGTTCCAACCTCAGTGTTGATATTCTTTCTTACATTACATGTTAATGTTCTATGCCCTTTCCTACCATAATGAAAGCATTTGATAAATGGGCTATTTGATGTACTTGAGAAAACAAAGAAATTCTTATAAGACTTTTGTTGGTTATTTGGACTATACCCCAACCCGAATTTTTGAAAAACACATCTTTGCTTCCCTAGTAACACATTTAAATTATCTCTTCTAAAGGTAAATTTTGCAAGAGTATTTTTCAAATCTTCAACCTCTTTTTCAAATGATTTATATGATGAGCAAGGCAATTGAATGGATGCATTATCATGTAAAGAGCAAGTCATGCATAATGAGTTAGCATCAATAAGTCCTAAGGTCTCATTTTTAATTTTAAGCTCATTAATTTCCTTGTTTAACATGGTAACTTTGTTTATTAATAAAGAGATTGCTTTTTTGGAGGATAAAACCATTTTTGTGAGCCTCAAGGATTCATCATGCAATTCTTGAAAAACATCTTGTAATTCACTATAAGAAGGTGAATGATCTAAGTTAGAAGATGTTACCTCGATGTCCCTCTCTTATTCTCCTTGAGCCATGAGACAAAGATGAGCTTCTTCATTTTCAGAACTATCGGTGGAGTCCATGTCATTATCTTCTCATGCAATGTAAGCCCTTCTTCCTTTCTTTTCTTTAAAGGGTATCTTCTTAAACTTCTCTAATTTCTTAAGATACACAGGACATTCTATCTTCATATGTCTCGATTTTTCGCATTCATAACATGTTAGAGTTAATGAGGTTCCTTTCTTTTTGTGATAGGTCTTCTTTGGAGGGAAAGATGTTCTTCTTTGAGTCCCTTTCTTCTTAAGGAATCTTCTAAACTTCCTCATGAGAAGATTGAGATTTTCTTCATTTAGCTCAATATTTCCTATTTCATCTTCATCATCATCTTCAATTTAGAGGAGGAGCTTTGAGTACAATCCCTTTCTTCTTGTTGTTATGCTCCTCATTGTGATTAAGCCTATTTAATTCCAATTTATGTTCATGGAGCTTCCTAAATAAAGTGGCTAAAGACATTGTTGATAAATCCCTTGATTCCGCAATAGTCGTTACTTTGGGTTGCCAATTCCTACTCAAACATCTCAAACTTTGTTAATAAGATCTTCATTAGGAAATATTTTTCCCAATGAGATAAGATGATTTATAATGCGTGTGAATCTGTTTTGCATTTCTTGAATACTTTCTCCTTGATTCATTCTAAATAGTTAGTATTCATGAGTGAGAGTGTTTATTCTTAATCATTTTACTTCACTTGTACCCTCATGAGTTACTTGTAAAGTATCCCATATTTCTTTTGCAGTCTTATAATTTGACACACTAAAGAATTCATCATACCCTAAGGATGTGGTGATGAAGTTTTTGGCTCTCAAATTGTATTGAGCCTTCTTTTTATCCTCATCGGTCCATTTACTTCTTGGTGTACTAGTTCTTACACCATCAATAGTATGCGTGGGAACAAAAGCACCATTTTCAATGGCATCTCACACATCTAAGTTAATAGCTTCAAAACAAATTTTCATTATTTTTTTCCAATAGGCATAACCAACCCCATTGAAAAAAGGAGGTCTATTATAGAAGAACTTTCATTAGAAAAGTCAATTCTTCTCTTGAAGCTACTAAGCTCTTTACACAAGAGTCTAGCTCTGATACCACTTGTTACCATGTGACCTCAATACTCAAGAGGGGGTGAATTGAGTATATAAAATATTTTCACAAAACTCTTATAAAACACTTGATTACCAATTTTCGTTGAAGCTATTGAGTGATAGAGATGAATAGATATATAAGATATAAGGCTTTCACTAACAAATATCACAACCAAATAAGATAGTATTCAAGCAAACCCAATAAAACAGTACACAATATTAAATAGTAGAGTTTAGAAGAACAAATACAAGATTTATCCTAATTCAGCCACCAATCCACTTGTGGCCTATGTCTAGTCCTCAAGTAATCACCCGAGATTTTTCACTAATTCTTCAAGCTTCAATAGGTGCTTGATGACCTTTACAAGTTGGAGCACTCAACACCTTAGGATACCTCACCCTTGTGCTTGAGCCTTTTCTTTCAAGGGATACCTCACCTTTTACAAATTGGAGGGATGCCTCACCCTCTCTTTTACAGTTTATACAAAGTATGAATGACAAGAAACTCTCTTAAGAGTGGATAATACAAATTAAAGCTTATGGATATCAAGGATTCACACTTTTAAAGCTCAAAAATAGAGTATGATTGAAAGGATATTAAAAACATGGATTCAGTGCTTAAGAAAGTTTTTCAGATTGATTTTCTAACCTTCATAAATGCCCAACAACTTAAATTTATAGTAAAAAATAATTAAGAGTCGTTGGGGGTAGATAAAAGCATTAAATGCTCTAAATAGAGCCGTTGAATAAGCTTTCAGCCTTTCCAGATATCTGGTTATTGATTTCCAATTACTTGTTATTTGTTTAAGTCTAACCGGTTACCTAAGACTTCCTAATCGGTTATTACATTTTAAAGAGGGAATCTACGCTTCTATTTTGTCCAATAACCAATTAGATCAAAGCACCTCATCAGTTAGTGGTCCTTTTTAAAACAAAAGAAATGCCTTTGATCACTTGACTAACTGATTACCTCTTTTGCCTAATTGGTTAGGCTCTTTTAAAAAATAACAAGGCAATGCCTCTATTTGATCAACTAATCAATTAGGAGATTGTCCTAAGCAGTTAGGAGCATTTAGAAAAGCATAAGATTGGCTCATGACAAAGTCACTAACCGGTTACATAAGTTGCCTAATTGGTTAGGCCTTTTAAAAACAAATTAGCGCATTTTTGTTTTGGCAACTAACCAGTTATGTGAACAGTAATAACCTGTTATTAGTGTATCAAGAAGGTAAGATTTCCAAAGAGTTTTTCAACCAAAGGTTCCCAAAATATTTTAAAACTTTCTAAAACCATTTTGCTCAAACTTCAACATATTTTCACAAGTATAAAATATGATTTTTGCAAGGCCATTTAAGTTGAGTAGGAAAGCCAAGACATGAGCTAGTGTGATTCCTATTATCCTTAACATAAAATCTAAGTTCTATAAGTTATACTTGAAGAACCTTGGGACTTGATATTTGCACTACCATCACTTCTCTTGTTTGTTATTATCAAAACCATTGCCATTGCCAATGCTAATCACAAGAAGGTGTGAAATTCAGAAAATGCAATTTTATTATTCTTCTCATTCCATACATCGCCAGCTCTAGCAAAAATGAAAAAGGAAAAGGAATTCATAGTTTCCTTCAAGTCAAAAAGAGAATGAAAAATACATCAAGAAGTGTATTGTCAAGAATGCCCAATGGAGAACTCGGGAAGGAGGCCAGCATCACAATCATTGACTATAGTGGTCGCTCAAGTCAGTGCCACCTCCACAGTTCCTCTAAAACCAACACTAGTCTCTTCCCTATTGAATAGGAGACAACCCTTCATTAAAAGATTATTCCATCAGAACTTCAATCGGCTTCACAATCACGCCAAGCTGCTCCAAGAGACTTGACTAAGTGCCTCCAAAGCACTCGTGAAGAAGGAAAGGCAAGGACAGAGTGTCCCCAAGTGTCTTCAAGAAACACAGCAAGAACCACAGACTTTCCCAGTAAGAGTGAGTAGGTCAAACACTCCCATATATACCGGGAGAGAAAGGCTCCTGTCGTCCATTACGCCAAGATAGAAAAGCCTCCACTAGAGGAACTGAGAAAAAACAAAGCAAACATTTTCAACGACTTTAGAAAGAACAAGAAGATGGTCTTAGCAGAGGGTAAAACCCTCCATGCTCGCACAGAAAGGGAAAGGGAAACCATTCTTTGAAAGAGGATTACTCTCAAGAAAAATCACAAAGTAGAAGGAATGCCAACCTCAATGCAAACATACCTTATTTATAAAGAGAATGGAGCATCTTGATTGGTCCCTGGAAAGTTGAGCTGATTGTATAATCAAATCCGCATTTAATGCTCTCTCTTTCCGATTGGTTAAAGAAGTAGCGGGCAGTTGGGAAACAACATAAAGTTGATATTCTCTCTTAAAGGATATTTAATTCCTAATATAGCTAAAGCAACAGTTTCCTACGAAAGCTCAGATTGTTAAGAGTTGCAGAGTAAGACTACAAGAAAGGACAAAGACCCTATGAGCCATGCATGGGGACAATAAAAGGCAAACCTAGGATGGCAAAATGGCAATGCAAGCTGTAATCCAATGGATCCCGACCTCATATGCTAACCCAAGAGGTACTTTTTATTTAACAATGGACCTCGACCCTTTTGCATAAGACATCACGAGAACTAATATCAATGCTAGGGCTCCTTTTTCCATCGCGTGCCTTGTGATAATCACATATTTTATACATTAATAAACCCTTATTTTTAGTTATTTACACTCTTCATGTACTTAATTGATTAAGCCTGGTTATGTTTTGTAAGAGTGAACTCAAATTGGACTTAATTAATTTTTTCAGTATTATTTGGGTCTTACACGGTTTCTGTATTTTAGTCATATCTTGAGTTCTAGATGTCTAGAAATTATGAATTTTACCTTGTAGGAAAGCTGAGAGAAAGCTCTACAACTTTGATGAGAGCTCAAAGTCTCATTCAGACATCTAGTGGAGCTAATTGGGCTTGGAAGTCATAACATGAGTTTTATGACTGGAACCTGGACAATGTACAGTAATCAGAGCATAACTCGAGCTGTAGGAACTTTATTGGGCTAAAATTTAGAGAGTTAAAAGTTAAGACCCATATCTACAACTTTCATGAGAACATAAGAGCTCATTCAGACAGCTTGGAGGTGATATTGGGTCTGGAATTCAAAACAGAGGTGCTGAAATTAGGCTTGAACAGTCCGCAGTAATTGAGTCATATCTTGGGCTGTAGGATGAATTTTTGGATGATTTCAGTGCCATTGGAAAGCTGAGACAAAATGCTACAACTTTCATGAAGACCATGTTGCTTCATTCTGATGGCATCCATGAGATCAGCACTGAATGATTTCAGAGATAAAGAATCTCAATAATTTTCCACTCACCAACTCACCATTTGGCATTTTCCACTCATTCATCCACTCTTCCACCTACTCTTAATCAGTCCCCTTGTCATTTTGTATCCCTAATCCTCTATAAAAGGCACCATTGGCTGATTATTTGGTGCTCTTGGTGTTAGGCTTAGTTTTTAGAAGTTATGGTTATGTTTGTTTATTGTTTTCCTTTGTTGTAATTTTCTCTTGCTCTAAATTGAAGCTATGTTCATCTTTCTCTTCTTCTCTCTTTCTTTCTTCTTATCTATGAGTAACTAAATCTTCATCTTGCTTGGGTGAAAGAGTGAAGCTCTTGGTAATGAAATAAGGTTAGATTATTTTATTTCTTGTGCTTAAATGATATATTATCAAATGGACATTATATGTGTTGTATTTTGTTTCCAATCAATTTAGAAACCTTTTTTGTATAATGGAGATCTTGATTTATTGTAGACAATAGGATTGACACAGTGAATGCTTGAACTCATTTACAAATGTTGGTAGATAATTAAAAGAATCATAATATGATTGCATATATAATTGAACTTTGAATGTTATATTTTTCAATTGGAACTTCCGTTGTGTGTGGATTTCAATTGAGTTATAAAGAGAAATAATCTTACCTTTAATTTATTACCAAGAGTGGATCTCCTAACCCAAGCAAGTTCTTAAATTCATTTGTGACCATCTTTTATTACTTTTGGTGTTGTGACAAATCTTTTTCTTACCTCAATTAATTTTTCTTCATCAATTCCCTGTGGATCGACCTCAGACTCCCGAGAAATTTATTACTTGAGATAACCTGCACTTGGGTTTGTATCTTTAAATCCCGCAGTCACCTTGTGTTCTCATTAAAACTTATATACCTTGACACTCAGTTGTTCCATCTAAGTGCCAAGCTGGGGGCAACTGTTTTGGACCGTGATCTGGGATCCCGTCTAGTGGGATTGGACCCGGCACGTGTACCACCGGCCTTCGTCGTGAATACCTCAGCCAAGCCTTGGTGACACGTGGTCAGGACCCCAGAACTAAAGGTGATGGACTATGGCATTGGGCCATAATATCAAGATCACTAAATCTATGTAGTGGATATAGCTAAAGTATTTGTAACTGCCAATCATGATCTCACGAAATTATAGGATCCATAATCACCTCTAACTGCTGATAACTATAATATCAATTTTCCTATATTATAGGGATCCTCTCCAACAATAAAACGAAGGTGATCCCTAACAAGATACGAATCAAAAATACCTACACTTAATACTGATCACATTACAATTTCGGTCATGTTCTATAAATACCAGGCTAAGTCACCCTAATTAGGTAACCAGTATCTTATTGCATAAACCCTACTTGTGCACTGCCTGATTTGAGCATTGGAGTTCCTTTAAAGGTACCTACCCCTTGATTCAACACGTTTTGCTGCAACTGCACAAGGAGGAAACTACCGAGACGTGCATATCTTGGGTACCCTTTTGAATCCACTTCAAAACATAGATCATCCTTGTAGGTTGGAGCTAGCTCTAGTGGAACTGATGGGAGGTCTTTACAAGCTTGGGATAAGGTGTGGAAGCTTGATGTTCAACCTTGGATAAGAGTGTTTTTCTGGCATGTTCTCCAGAATATACAAACTCGTGCAAATCTCGGTAAATCAAGGGTAAATTGTACAAAATTCTGTCGTAGATGCCTGACTTATGAAGAGACTACAACTCGTGCTCTTAGAGACTATGTATAGGTGAAAAAGCTCTGGATGATCTCTCCTTGCAACCTGGTAATGAATCGTGATGCTCATGTTCCATTTTTAGAGTGGTTAACATCCATCATTTTATCTTGGCCTCAAGAGGTAGCTAGTCTATTTGCTACTATTTTTCATGGAATCTGGCTTTCAAGAAATACTAAGTGTTTTGAGAATAAAGATACTCACCCTGAAATAGTTATCCCAAAACTTGTTCAACTTCTACAAGAAATAGAGGATGCAAATAAACCTTCTTTAGGTGGCGGCAATTAGGATCAAAACTGGCAAAACAACAGATCTTCATCTGATGTGATATGTTAGATGCTCCCTACGCCTGGCTTGATGAAATTGAATACTGATGCTGCTATTTTTTGCTGATGGCCCTTTTGGCTTGGGGATAGTTATTCCGGATGAAGAAGGAAATATTATTGCAACAGCTTGTTGGAAAAAAGAGGGGAGTTTTAGTCCATCACTGGCTGAAGCTTTGGCTATACGCTCAGGAATTCTGATTTCCATAGACCTTTGCATCCAAGACTTGCACGTGGAGTCTGACTCTAGTGAGTGTATTAAAGACATGCAATTGACAAGTTTTCAGCCAAACTATATGGGTTGTATCATTAGAGATTGCAATATATTGGGTATGGGTTTTAGAAATTTTAAATATTCACATGTCAGGAGAAATGGTAACAAGGTAGCTCACTCTTTGGCTCACCTTGCTAATCAGATGCATGATAGAATTTGGGTAAAGGATGCTCCTAGGGAGATTTGTAATCTTGTTCTCTTGGATATTTTGGTTGTTCCTTCAGTTAGTTAATGAAATCACAAAAAAAAAAAGGATTGTGCCAAACCCTTTGTAAGTAATATTAGCAAATTTTGAATGGCAAAAGTTACAACACTTCCTCACTAAATTATAAACGTGCAAAATTGTAAACTCTCCTTAATAAGTTGGATTTTATTATGTTTGGTCAAATTCTTCCTGTACTAGGAATCTACTTTCTCTAATTCACAATAAGTGACGTTTTGGTAAAAAAAAAAATTGTTCATGTTAAGTGATGTCCTAAAAATCCAATGAAACATTAATTGATTTCTTTCCAACTTTATCACTGGAAAAGCATTAATAGAGTAGGCAAGCGACTAAGGTTGTATTTGGTGCACATGATAGTATAAAACAAGATAGTATAAGACAATATGATAAGGTCTGATAGTATAAACAAGATGATAAGAGCTTACACTATCAAATATTTGATGCACATAGTATAAGCAACGTGATAGTATATGTAACTATCTACTCTGACCAAATTATCCTTCACCTTCCTCACCATTGTAGAACCCAAACTATGACCCATTTCCTCTCCTTAGCCCCGAGCCCTCCACTGAAACACCACCATTGGTTGTCCCCTTAACCACCAAATCCATGAGCCACCACCATTGGCCACAGCTTTAGATCTGCGAGCGACCACAACCACCACAACTCTAGATTCAAAGCAAGGAAGGGGATTGTCAGCTACAAACCCACGGTGTGGATAGTTGAGACGGGCTAGCGGTGATAGCTGGAGAGAAAAAGAGGTAGTGTTGTTGCAGCGAAGGAGAGAGAAGAGGCGCGACTGTTGCAATGGAGGAGAGAGAGGGGGCACGACTGTCTCAGAACTGGAGAGAGATAGAGATAGGGCACAGGGGTATGCCAACTTTGGTGAAGGCAAGGCTGGCGGAGGCCGCAAATGTTGCATCGGAGGAGAGAGAGAGAGAGAAAGAAAGAAAGAAAGAAAGAAAGAAAGAAAAGAGGAACGACAACTGTTACAAATCTAGAGAGCAAGACAAGGGGTGCTAAGGGATGCTATTTTCAGCTAAGTGAAGCCAGTGGTGGACGAGAACATAAGAGCAACACACATGCAAGAATATGGGAGCTCATATCGCATTTGGTGGATGTGATTTTGAAAATGAAATCAATCAAATCAATGAACCTAAAGAAAGGAAAATCACATTCACAACAAAACCAACTAACAAAAGAAAATGAAAAACTTGTTAATGGTTGCAGCTGGTTGAAAATGAGCAGAATAGGTGAATGGCTTTTCTGCTGGCTTCTGGGTTCTAATCTCTATGATTGAGATTTTGAGGTTGCCAACGATTGGTGGTCTGGGTTCATGGCAGAGAAGGAAAGGTTTGGACTGAAGTTGAGGGGTAAGGTGAGAAGAGATATCCTATTAGGTCTAATCAGGGGGTGGGAGAGATGATAGAATAATCAGGTCAGAATATGATAAAAAGGTTTGACATGATTTGAGTATGTTGTCGGGTTAAACCACTAAACACTTGATAAAACCTGATAGTATTAGCTAATATTATCAGGTCCTCCTTATCCTATCCACCAAACGTAGCCTAATAAGATAGTATGAGCTAGTAGTGTAGAGTAATTAAATGCTCTAAATTGAGGAAGGATTGTTTAGTTACAAATGTTAATAAAATTTGACTTTTCTTTCTTAATTCTTGTGTTTTTCACCAAAACGTCACTTATTATCAACATAGGAGAGTATATACTTATGTAAAATTTCTTTAAGATGTAATTAACTATTCTAAAATGATATCTATCCTATTAATACTATTGAATTCTATAAAATTTCCTTAAAAAGTAATTAATTACATTAATTAAAATTGTCTAACATAATGATACTTCTAAAAAAATTTTGCACTCTAATGATTTTATGCTCCAGTACGCTACGAATTTTTTATGTAGTGGATCCACTTTTTCAATTGTTAAATTTATATTTTATGATTTGATAATATAGAGACCTTACATTCTATACCGTTTATTTATAATGAAATATTTAATAAATTCTTCTAATATAATTACATATAATTTCTTTGATTGTGTCTTACAATTAAATGTGAGAACAATTTCACTCCTTAATATGTTTTTTTAAGACATATATGATTTATTCATTATCACACCTTTTCTTTATAATTACTTTTACTAAAATATTATAAAATATTGTGAAGCGAGTATGGCAATGTAACTAACCAATTGTAAGATAGTTACTATACAATGCTCTTTCTACCTATTTTGTCTAGTTGCAAAAGGCGATGACAGGCTTTTTGGATAAAATGTTCCTCATTGTAGTAGCTCCCTTTTAGTGTTGGAATAAGAATGTTGGGTACTTGCAAGACACTCCAACATTAAAGGAAACTAACGTTCCGGTTAGCAGAGAGTGAGGAAAAAATCATTATCCTAGAGCTACTACAGTTATTTATAGGAGTAAGAGTGTTTTAGAGACCAAGTAGAGTGTAGGGGTAAGTTGGTCACACTAGGTGCCTATAGGAAACTTCCTACCATCTTTCTTGTTTTGTGTCTTGACTAATGGTTTGTCCCCTTTGGGAGAACATTCCCCTTGTAGAGTATGAGCAGTCCTACCCCATAGGTAGTTGGGCTTGGCCTTATTAGTGTTAGGATCAAGTGTTTATCACTAGTCCAAAGCTATAGTTGTTAGTTAGGGCACAACTTTATTTTTTTATAGTGACAGGGCATAGTCCCACGTCATCTATAACATGTTACGGACAGGCATAAGGGGCTTCGCAATACACACATGGCGCACCGACAGGTTTGGCTGTCAAGCTCCCTTGATGTATGCCTATACGTACATACGAGTCCTAAGGTGATTGCTAGACTCCCATAAATCCAACAATCTCCCCTCTAGTGACACCCGGGGGACTCGAACCTGCAACCTTGCTCTGATACCACTTGTTAGGACCAAGCGCTTACCACTATGCCAAAAGCTATAGCTGTTAGTCAAAGCGCAACTTTATTTCTTTATATTGGCAATGCATAGCCCCATGTCTATAACATGTTGCGGGCAGGCATAAAGGGCTTTGCAGTGCACACATGGCGCACAGACAGGTTAGGTTGTCAAGTTCCCTTAATGTACGCCTATACATACATGTGAGTCCTAAGGTAATTGCTGGACTCCCATATATCCAACAATGAGGCCCAAATTTACAGTATGGATCATTGCCCCAGGTTGGTGCATTAATGACCAACAAAGTGCTGAGCCCCATGCTCACTAGGGTTTGAACCGAAATTGTGGACTTATACCTCATATACGCTCTAAGTTCTCTAAGGCCAGGCTCTTTTTGCTCTTAACTACAAAATCAAGGCATAGGGGTATGTTTGCCTCTAGCATACCACCGTAGACCACATATTAGTTTTCGTCATCTTGAGCTCGGATTCTCCTTCATTGATGTGATAAGTACATAAGTTGCTAGATGTTGGATGCCAAAGGCATCTAGTGTTGGGTGGTTGAGCTGTTGACCCGTAGTGGAGAGACTTGTGGTCCTTGAAGGTATGACCTTTGGCTTATTTGGAACGTTTCTTCTATTGTGCTGACATCTCTTTGCCTGTGTAACAGCAAACCTTTTGCTACTTGGTGCGAAAGGATTTGCCCACATGGAGTCATCACTTGGTTTCTACACCAATTAATTATTTGAAATTTAAAATATTTCTCAAACTACCCCTAATGTGGGTGGTAGTTGGCGCTAGGCATTCCATATAAAAAAGGGAGTGTGAGAGGTAGTTTCTAATTTCTGCTTCCCCTACTCCTCAAATCCCTTTCTTTTCTCTTTCTCTCTGATGAGTTCTTACGATTTCAAGCCACCTTTTGCAATGGCATGCTGCTACTTCAAGTGGGTTCCTCCACCATTTGCTTTTATTCCTTTCCCATGTATCTTCCTTTCTTCCCTTTTATTTTCCATTTTCATTATTATCGTAAAAATTAGGGAAATGGGGTGTGATGGAGAAGAGGGTCTTCTCTAGAAACCCCCCGTCCATCGCGTCACTCACAATAGGGAAGGTTCCCAAGGGGTTTTCCATCCTTGAGGTGCGAAGGCAGCCTAGTCCTACTAAGGTCCATGCTCAAGGTGGAAGGCATTTTTAAGCTTCTGGGTCCAAGGATATTTTTCAAGGGCTGCATTTGTACTCCGATCTCAAAGAGTCTGTAGAAAAATACCTTAGGCCTATGATTTCTTGGCCTCTATAGGTTATGGTCATGTTCCATTATCTAAAGTTATGGGTAGAAAGAGGCTAGAGCTCCAAGAGCGGTTAAAGAAGTTTCCCTTCCATTAGACACGTCCTTATACTCTTGGGTGGACTGTGAGCCATTAAGGATATTATTTGTGATCCATAATAGTCAATATTGTCTTAAACTCTAAGATTATACACAACTCAAGGAGGGTAGAATGCAGGAGAAATTGTACATCTTAAAACCCTACGGCAAGGATGACAGGATCTACAACCAATAGAAGTCGGGTAACCACTTCATGTTCATATATAAGACATTCTTCCTAAGGTTGGGGATCTATATTCCATTCTTGGATTTCCAAATAGGAGTACCCATTCATTTGCAGGTTTCCCTCTCTTAACTATATCTTGGCAGTTAGGCCTTCATAAGGTCCTTTGAGATAGTTTGTCATCACTTCCAAATCTTGCCCTCCGTGGATAAATTCTTGTTCATGTTTGATGTGTTGAGATCTACAGGTGGATAAAGCAAGCCAGAGTGGATCATCATCAGGAACCATCAGCAACTAAAGTGCTTCAAACTCTGATGATTCCTACAAGGACTTTAAAAAGACTTACTTCAAGGTGGACTGTGCTCGAGGTCATCTGCCTTTTTTTTTTTACCCTTAAGCTAGAGCCCATAATCAACTTGTATTGGAATAAGGACTTCAAGAGTAGGAAAGGAAGTGCTTGTGAAGTGGGGGCGCTTATCAGAACTCGAGCAACAAACATGCCATCTTTTCATTGATATGACAAAGAAGGAAAACCTTAGATGCTCACAATTGCTTAATAGCGATGTAAATGAGGTTAAGAGGATCTTATGTCATATTCGTGGTGACGTAGTTGACTAATTGTCTTATACTTTACAATTTTGTATTTTATTGATTGTGTGCCCTATCATTGTTCCATTTTCTTATCACAACCGCCTGTTCTATTTGTAGATAATATGGCATTTCCTACCACCTTAGCCAAGTTGAAGAGGATGCTTAAGGAGAGCGTCATCATATCCTCTGACTCCGTGGCCACTCGCACAGATTCTAGTGCCTGTGATGCTTTGAGTATCTAGCAAGAGTTGGGGACTGCACTATAAAAAAATGATCATTTAGTGGTGGTTAAAGAGGCAATTGGTGGCAATTTTAACCACCACTAAATTCTGCTCACAATAGTTTATTAACTGCCATGATTTACACCGCTGCAAGGTTAATTTGTGATAGTTAAGACCAACCGCGGGAATAATCCCCACTAATTGATTATTTAGTGGCGGTTAGAACTGCCACGAATGGATAAAATGTTTAACAATTCCTTGTTATTTTGTGGCAGTTAGAAACCACCACTATGGTATTTTTCAAATGTTTGAATTTTTAGTGGGAATTTGTAACCATTGCAAAAGACTCACAAGTGCTGACAATTAAATATATTATTGGCAGTTAAAAACCACCACTATAATTTCGAACTATGAAATGCCGTAACTTAGTGGCGATTGTGAACCACCATTAACTACAAAGAATACTAAACTTTTATTTAATTTAGTGGCAATTTTGAACCGCCATTATTTGACTAAGAGGGCTAGAAAAATGAGGCTAAGAGGCTCGAGGTTGTGGGGAAGACTTTTGAAGCCAAGGTCAAGGAGGCAGATGACTGGAAGGTGAGGGTGTTGGCAACCGAAAAGAAAGGCTCAGACCTTGACTCCGAGAGGTTGGTCTAGGCCGAGGAGAAAAAGGAGCTTGTCAAATACTGAGAGAATTCCACCAAAGAGTCTTTTTATAATGCTCTGGCTCAAGTCTTTGTCCTCTACCCTGGCATTACTATGTTCAAATGGGCCGAGGATAGCGAGTTTGAAGCCAATGCCAACACCAACGTCAATGATGGAACCGACATCAACACCTTCATGGACCCCCTATTGCATAGTCATTATCCTTTTTTTCTTTTTCTTTTGGTTTTTTGGCCCCTACATGGCTTTCCACCATTGTAAGAACAATTTGTCCCCTTTTGTTGGGGTTTAATTTTTATTTGCAGTTGCATTGCTCTTGTTTTCTTTGTTCCTATTATATCGTTGTTTCTTATTCTATTCTTTTGGGGTCCAACGCCTTTCTATAACTGAAGTCGAGGTCCAACACCTCGCACTCGCCTTTAAACCAAGTTGGATTCATAGTCCCATACTTGGTTTTTAGCTTTTAGCCTAAGTTAGGATCCATGGTCCCTTACTTAGCTTTTGGCTTTGATTTTATACGTCAGCCTAACTCGAGATCCCTGGTCTCGTGCTTAGCTTTTAGCTCTTATCTTAACTTAGAATTTGAGATCCCATACTTAGCTTTTAACTTTTACTTTAAATGTTAGCCTAAGCTAGGTTCAATGGTCCCATGCTTAGCTTTTAGCTTTTAGCTTAAGTTAGGATCCAAAATCCCATACTTAGCTTTTAGCTTTTACTTTAAACATTGGCTAAAGCTAGGATTTGTGGTCCCAAGCTTGGCTTTTGGTTGTGTTTTAGCGATCTAATGTCCTTTTAGCAACAATGTACATTTTTAACTTGAAAAGAATAAATACTTTGCACAAATTTTTGTACTGAATATGCCTTAAAAATTTCATTAATCAAGGTATTGCTATTCTCTATTTATATATTGTTCTTTCTTTACATCATTCCAAGTTTATAGAAGACATAAACACTAACCACACTTAGCTATATTATTTTTCAAATTAGAAGTATGCCAAGACCTGGGCAACTCCTTTCTCACTGGGTTGGTGATCTTGTATGCTCCTTTCTCCAACACCTTCGTAACTCGGTATGGGATTTCCTAGTTTGGTGCTATATAGCTTTCCTTCCCTTGTGTTCCATCTTCTGATTGTTGCATTTCTTAGGATGAGGTCTCCTACTTTCAATCTTCAGGGAGAGACTCACTTATTGTACCTCTGGGCAGTTCAGAATTTGAAAGTGACTTCTCTTATGTGAGCTATATCGTCCTATTCTTTTGTTAGGCTGAGTTCTTTTCTTGGAAGTCAGTCAGTAATCTCTTCATAAAAATGATCTCTCCTCTAACTCAGATCTTTGATCTTAATGGGAACTATAGCTTCAATTCCATATGTGAGTTTGAAGGGGTTTCTAATATGGCTGAGTGAGGCGTGATCTGATACGCCCACAATACGTAGTTTAATTGTTCAACCCATTCTCCGTTGGTGTCCTCAATCTCCTCTTCAAACCTTAGAGAACCACCATATTTGCTTCTTCTACTTGCTCATTAGCTTATGGGTGTTCTACTGAGGGAAAATGTTGCTTGATATGGAGGTCAGAGCATACTTTTGTAAACTTCTTATCTGCAAATTAGGTCTCGTTTTCCGTAATAATGGACTTAGGGATCTTGAACCAGCAGATAATGTTTTTCTTCAAAAACTTCTTGAATTTTTTTGCTGCAATGGTTACTAATAGTTCTACTTTAATCCATTTTGTAAAGTAGTCCACTACTACCATCAAGTACTTTAGTTGGCTAAGTGCTTGTGGAAAAGGTTAACAAATCCAAACATCGTATGTAGAAAGGCCATGGGATAGATATGATTGCAAGTTCTTCAGGTGGAATGGCCTGAATGTTAGAAAACCTTTGACATCTATTGTAATTCTAGACATAGGTCATTGCATCTGTTATCATGGTAAGCCAGAAGTACCTAGCTTGTAGAACTTTCCTTGCCAATGATCTTCCCCCTAAGTGTTGGACACAATAACCCTTGTGAATCTCAGTGAAGATGTATTGGGCTTCATCTAGGGTAAGACACTTTAGCAGCGGGAGAGAGAATCCTCTACAATAAAGTTTTTCATCCACTAATATGTACTAGGTCGTCGTTCTGACAATCTTCTTTACTTTTTTCAAATCCTAGGGAAGCATCTCGTCATGGAGGTAGGTTGTTATTGGCTTAATCCAGCTATTCTCCTTATCTATTGGCATCACGGTTTCAACATCTACTATGCTTGGAGTGGGTAATGTCTCCTAGATAATAGACATATTATTCCCAAGGCTCTTTATGCTAGCCAGTTTAGACTAGATGTCCACCTTAGAGTTTTTCTCTTGGGATAAATGGTTGATTTTCACCTTGAAGAACCCCTCTATCACTTGCTTCACTTTCTCTATGAACTTTTGTAGTTGAAGGTCCTTAGCTTAGTATTCCTTTAGAATTTGAGACATTATTAGTTGGGAATCGCTGCAAAGTTTGACTTTGGATGCTCCAAGATCCTTCACTATGAGGAGTCCTACTATCAGTGATTCATATCTAGCCTGATTGTTCAAGGTGGGGAACTCAAACTTCAAGGACTACTCAACCATTACTCCATTTGCATTTTCCAAAATAATTCTTACTCTGCTTTCTTTTAGATCAGATGCTCCATCAACATAGATTGTCTACTCTTTTCCTTGGTTTGAGGTTGGGAAATGAGTAAATTCCAACACGAAATCGAATAGAGCTTATGCCTTTATGGCTTCAAGGCTCATATTTAGTTTTGAACTCGGACAATCCTATGGACCATGTTATCATTCTCCCCGCAAGCTCGAGTCTATGCAACACTTGCCTGATTAGTTAGTCCATCTTCATCACTATGATATGGCATGGGAAATACTGCCTTAACCTCTGAGTTGAAATAAGCAGTGTGAAAGGTAGCTTCTTTATCCTCTGATAATAGATTTTGGGTCCTTCTAACACCATGCTAATAAAGTAAATTGGTTTTTGACCTTCCTTCATTTCTTTGATTCAGATTGAACTAACCACCACTTCGCTAACTGAAAAATACAGGTATAAGACTTCTTTATCCTCAGGTTTAATCAGAATATGGGGCATGGAAAGTGCAAGCTTCAAACTTTAAAAAGCTTCATTGCATTTTGAAGCCCACATGAAGTCTTTTCCCTTCTTTAGAAGCTTTTAGAAGGGTAAGGCCTTCTGCACCGACTTAGACACAAACCTGGTAAATGCTACTATTTATCTTGTAAGCTATTAGATGTCTTTTATGGTGCTTGGGCTATGTATGTTGATGATGGCTTGTGATAACTCTAATAAATGTAGTTATTTATGCCCTATATCTATGCTCTATAGATAGCTTAGTGCATATATGGAAGATTTTAGGCTTACATTCATTGAATTCAATGTTGATATCTTTCTATATGATCTTGAGAATATCTTGCATATTCTTTAAGTGATTACGTACATTTATTACTGTTATTAAATTGGTGATTTATCTATTGTAGGAAGAGCTTTTTGAAAAAAAAAATAGAACACAGCTGCTAAGTTATTTTTTTGGGATTGAGAGGAAGCTAAAGGAAGCAAAGTTGGAGGCCATCTTCTTCAATGAGGAAGATTCAAGCTTCAATGATCAACAATCATTGAGCTTCCTTCCCATTCCTTTTACTTTCTCTTTTTCCTTTATCATGAACATGATTATTTGTGATAGATTTTCGTGTTTCATAGATGGCTAAGCTATATATAGGGATTTCTTTGGATCCCTCTATGAATATTAGTGATTTTGTAATCCTTTGAGTTAATATAGATAATTTGGCTTTGTTTAACCACATTTCTCTTAATGTTCTTGATTGTTTGGTCAACATTTAATGTGATTTGATTAAATCTATTGAATTAGATACAGGCATTTAGATTTGAGAACATGGATATGGTTGATGCATGTTTAATTTCATTCTAATGGTAGGGTGAATTAATTAGCTAATGGGATAGATATATACCCCTTGGTCATGCATAGCAAGCGTTGAGAATAGTCCTTAATGAGTGGAGTTTGCACTAGCTCTCATGGAAATATAGTGAACTAGGCAAATGAAACATGGTTAATTGACCTAGACATAAACTTTCAACTAAGTTAGTTTCTCAAACTAACAAAATCCTTTCATTTATGTTGCTTAAGAGGGTTGTATATTACCAATTGAAGTAGGGGTGAAGAAGGATTCCCTATTCTCTAATCATTATCTTTTATTCCAAATTTATGGCATTTAAGTCTTTTACTTCATAGTTAACTTATACACACCATTTTTCCTATTTGAATGTTCTTGAATAGCATTACTTAAGCTATTGGTTGATAATTAGCATTAGAATTAGATTGTATCTTCATGGGAACAATATCCTACTTATCACAATATTACTTGCGCGACCCATAGACTTGCAGTACATAAAAGGACAAACAGCTTGACATTTGTTTGGGTTGGCCTCAATTCCTCTGTGAGTTAGCATGAACCCTAGGAACTTCC
The DNA here is from genome assembly GCA_029884605.1 of Ormosia emarginata. Classification (NCBI taxonomy): domain Eukaryota; kingdom Viridiplantae; phylum Streptophyta; class Magnoliopsida; order Fabales; family Fabaceae; genus Ormosia; species Ormosia emarginata. The sequence continues at coordinate 1,131,618 of JAQQTP010000056.1, read as the reverse complement.
CAACTTGGACCCCAAACACACATCATTTTTCTAGATTCATCCTCATGTTGTTTTTCCTTAGTTATCCAAAAACTTCTTCAAGGTTACGAACATTGTCTGTTGTAGTTAGGGTCTTTATAATCACGTTATCAATGTATACCTCCATGACTTTCCCAATATGCTCCACAAAGACCTTGTTCAACATCCTTTCGTAGGTGGCCCCTGCGTTTTTCAAGCCAAAGGGGATCACCTTGTAGCAATAGCTAGCCTTTCTCGTGATGAACATTGTCTTCTCCTCATCTTTTGTATGCATTAGAATCTGGTTGTATCCCGATTAAGCATCCATAAAGGACAAAAACTTATGCCCAGAAGAGCCATCTGTCAACTTATCAATATTAGCCAATGGGTAAGGGTCCTTAAGGCAGACATTATTAAGATCCATATAGTCCACATATATTCTCCATTTCCTAAAGGACTTCTTCATTAGAGCCACATTTGACAACCAAGTGGTGTATGACACTTTTTGAATGAATCCTACTTTGAGAAACTTTTTCACTTGTTCTTCAATAACCCTTTTGTGCTTAGGTCCTACTTTCCTTTTCTTTTGCGACATCAGTTTGGCAATTGATGAGACCAATAATTAGTGGCAAATGAAGTTGGGGTTGAGGCCAAGTATATTGGTCATTGTCCACACAAAAAAAATTTGTTTTGGTGAAAGAATTCTGTCAGCCTCCTTCGTTCCACCTCGGAGAGGCTTGCTTCAATCTAAATGACCTAGTTGGGCCTTGGCTAGAGTTAGAATTCAATCAGTTGGCCATTGGGTTTTGGCCTTTTCTCTTCCATGTCACTCCAGATGTCAAGCTCACCCATCATCACGAGTTAGGAGTATTTCCCTTAAAGTGGTGGGCCCTATTATTTGGAATGAGATGTTGTCTCCAGTATATCTAGGCTAGCATTATAGCAGCTTTGTGCTATTGCTTGATTTGACCTTACTGTAGCCACCTTGTCGTTGTCTATGAGGAACTTCATAGCGAGGTGATGGGTGGACACTACGGCTCCGAAAGCATTTAAGGATGATTTTCTTAGGATGATGTTATAGGCTGATGGGTAGTCAACCACCAAGAGCTTGATCGTCACTATTTTCTCTAGGGAATTGTTTCCTTGGGTAAGGTACAATTCTATATACCCCTTGAGCCACACCTTGCCTCCCGAAAACCCTATGAGGTCAGTGTCAAAGGGTTTAAGGCTGAACAATGAGAGAACAAGGTTTTTGAAACAGTCCATAAACAAAATGTCAGCTAAACTCCCTTGGTCCATAAAGATTCTTTTCACCTTCATATTGGCCATAATTCTTATGATGACCATAGGATCATTGACCGAGCGTCAAACTCAATCAAAATTATAATTGAGTTATACCTATAACTTGTAGTTTAGGAAACAACACTGGATCGCCTCTTAAGGATTGTAAATACAATTTGATCAAATCAAACAACAAAGATTGGGGGAAGGATTTGAGAACTCAGAATATGTAAATAATAGAATTAAAGTGAGAAATTCAATTAAAAGAGCAATTAATTCAAAACCTATCCGAAATTAGGTTGATTTCATCATAGATCTTTCAACAAACATTTGAAGTGTATTTGAAAGGTTAATTTATTTAATCGAAATCTCTGCATCAAATCCAGAATTCATACTAGATAATCATCTTGAATTCAATTAACAATTGACACACAAATTTGCAATTGCACAAATTATGTTAAATCTATGTTAATTTAATCTTCAAATTCAATTAATCTAGGCACAAATCTATAACCTAGCTTCAGTAAATTCGTGATTAATTCAGATCAATCAATTCAAAATCCATCACAATTCTCAATCTTAAATCAAGACCCAATCAGATCAAACATAAACAGAATCACCATTCATGCATTCAAGATCAAGAGGAAAAAGAAGATGAATCCAAATGCAATTCAAACACAAAAATAGAACTAAGATCTCAAGAATCCAAACCAAAATTTCTTCAAGAATCTCTGAATCAATTACAGAAGTTTAGCTCTCCTAGTTATCACCATGAAGGAGCTTGAGGAAGAAGAGAGAAAGAAGAGAGAAAAGTCTAGAATGAAGGTGAGAAGTGTAGAATGAAAGGTAGCCTCATATTTTTCCCTTCACTCCCTATAACTAACCCCTAATTTAGCCTTTCCTCATTAAAAATATGATAGGTACAAAGTTGGGTCATTTATGAGTAATTGGGTCCAAACCTCATATTAATTGAAGGTCTACAACTTAAGTTATGGACAAATCATTCTCAAAGGGTCTCTGATTCTATTGGCTGATTTCAAAGGATGAAAACTCCTTTGAAACATCATAGTTTGGAAAAGTTATCTTATATGAATTGGAGATATATGTCTTAGCTTCCATTTTCCACCGATTTTAGGCCCATATCATATCCACAGCCCAAGTTATGCCCTGATTAGTGCACCTTAAGTGCTATGTGTTAGTAGCTTCTATTGACAAAACTCGTTTTTGATTGACTTTCGGTTTAATTAGCTCCACTAGATGTCCAAATTATCCCTATAGCTCTTCACGAAAGTTGTAGAACTTTCTCTAGTCTTTTCTACAAGGTAAGATACATCTAGAACTCAAGATATGACCGAAATACAGAAATAGTGTAATCTCAATAATGCTGGAAAAGATCAACTAAGCTCAATTTGAGCTCAAACTTACAAAACATGACCAAGCTCAATCAATTAAGTGCATGGATAGTGTAAATTAGTAAAAATGAAGGTTTATCAATGTATAAAATATGTGATTATCAATCATCGTGGCCTAGGATCATTCTCTTTTCATCTTCATCCATGAAGCATATTACTAGCATATTTTGAGATCCACTTTCTCTTTTGATGATGGGCCATGATGCCACACTAAGCACCACCCTCAAATGTTTCCTTCCTATGGATCTTATATACCCACCATGAGCAAAGCACTTGAAATGGTGTTACTTGTCCTCGTGACCTCGTTGTCATGCCTGGTTTCCCTTTGGCAGAGCCTTCTCACTAACACTGGATGCGTTCCCAAGATGGTGAACGATCCTCAAGATAGGACGTTTGTTGTCTTAGACTATAGCTTCTCTTTCTTTTATCTCCCCTTTGGTACTACAAGGACTCGCCATTTCGAGGCTTTTGAATTTAATTCTGGAGCTGTCATTATGGTATCAAAGTTCGTATTATAGCTTGGAAGTCAATATAATCCTTTGAGTTGTGTCTATGAGCGTCGTGCTAGTTGTAACACTTAGACTAATCCACCTGTCCTCGTGGTTGCAAGGTCCTTGGCTTGGGGAGTTCAAAGATCTCTATGTGGTATACCTCTTCAAGAATTTTACTTTGGGGAATGTTTAGGGGGTGTACTCATCGAATTTTCCAGTGATGGTCCCATTCAGCCATTCTTAGGACCCTTCAGCTCTAACTCATTTTCCCTTCTTCCAAGATGCCTCTACTTCTTTGTAGGCCTCACTCTTTACCCTTACAACCTCCTCCGTGTTGATGTATTTTTCAAAATGGCTCTTTAACTCATCTAGGTTCTTAAGTGGATTCCTAGACATCGATTTGGTTAACTCCCTAGTGAAGATGGCTTTTCCACAAGAATGAGGTTGAAATGTACTTTTTTTGAAAATTATGAACTCTTATCTGAAACTTAAACAAGCTTTTTCAAGTGTAGAAACTTGGATAATATGATCAGAGTGTTAGTATAAACCTTCAGAAAGCTTAACTCAAAAACCAATTAACCAAAAAGAGAGTGTCAAAAAACTGATACTGATAGAGTTCAAAAAACTAGCAGAATGTTTTTAAAACAACTTTCTCAACCTGTTTTAAATCTTTTTTTTTATTTTTAAGAATAGAAAACAACTTTCACTAATAGGTCATAACAAGAATTTTACAAATTTGCCACGAAATTTAGCTACGAATTTTTTTTGTAGCTAATCAATAACTAATTAGAATTGAATTATGATAATAGCCTAATTTTTTTATATATTTTTCTTATAAAAATAGGCATTATTATATCTCAATATATTTGATTTTTTTATTTTGTGCCATTATCATTTGTTTCTTTGAGATCAATTAATTACTAAATTATGTATTAATTGTAGATTTTTAAAAGTAAAAGTTGTGCAATCAGTAAAATGTTAGGATGTGCCATAAAGATAGAATTTTGAAGAGATCTTATCCAAATCTTATGTCTCATCCAAAGTCCCAATTAGGTGTAGAAACTTAAAGATAAGAATAATTGAATATTGGATAAGGATCCTTAAAGAGAAAGGAATGCAAATTCAGATTCAACTTATATTTTTTTACCTTGCAGCTGTATTTGGACCATATCTTGGGTTACATATATCAGATCAACGTGATTCTTATGGTGTTAGAAAGCTGACAAAAAATGCAACGACTCTTATGTTGACTTTGAAGGCTAATTTTGTCATCTGAGTAACGAGAAAAATAAAGAGAGAGAAAAAATGAAAAATCTGGCTGCTTTCAATAAAAGAAGATTCAGTTTCCTAAAATTAATTTCCTAAATTTAATCAATATCTTTTTATTATTTGGAGACCAATTAAGGAAATTGAGTTTCCTAAATCCAATCAATATCTTTTTATTATTTGGGAACCAATTAAAGAGAAGTTGTGCAAAATACACTTTTATTAGGTAAAATCCCTTATCAATAGACAAGGAGAAGAGGGGGCAATAGACCAGAGAGAGACGCATAATGCCGCACAAGGCAGAGAAAGAAGGAGAATGACAAGTAGTAATTGTTTCATCTTTTTTGGATTTTTCTTCCCTCTTTGTATTTCATACTCTTATCATGAGTAGTTAATTTTATTTTCTAGGATTAAGATGAAGCTCTAATATTTGTTTTAGATTATTTAACTTTGTTTGAGATATTTTTCTTTGTTCTATAATTGCATAATGTTGGTGATTATTGATCTTTAGTTATTCAATTTAACTTTTATCGATTGTCTTGTAGTCAAAAGTAAATTTAAATTGATATATTTTAATCACATGCTTAATTCTTGTAGTTTAGGTGTGGATTATGCAATAGTATTTATTACTTTTGAGATCTAAGGATTGAATAGTTCATGCTATATTAAATAGTTTATGTCATAAATTGAATAGGTCATGTTATTTTAGATGAATTATGTCAATAATTATATTTCAATAATCTTTAGTAGTGATCCAAGTTTGTCGTCGTAGACATTCCATAGAACAAGATTAATTCTCATTCAAGTTAAATTCATCTTTACATGATTAGTGATGGATTCGAGGTCCTAGAATTGTTCTTTGATTGAACTTATATTTTTAATTTGAGTTATTTTATATAGATTTATTATTTAATTTTAGTTTTAGTTTATCACGTAATTTAAATTATTAGATTAATTAAATAAAATAAAAATCTCTTTTCTTTTTTCTTTAAATTAATTTGGGTAGAGATTAGATTTTAATTAATCATATCACTCTCAGTGGGTACAACACCCTTATATTTGTCAAATATTACATAGATCTTATGCACTTGTAAGTAAAGGGTCATTTTATTACTTGAAAATTCTCTAACAAGTTTTTAGCGTCGTTCGAGGACTTGATTTTGTAATTGCTTTAATTTAATTTTTGCCTATTTTAATTTTTTTTTCTTGTAATTTTTAATTTTATTTATTTTATTTTATTAATTTTATTTTATTTGTTGATCTTAGTGTTTTTATTTTTATTTTTATTGTTTTTAGTTTTTGTTGAAAAGGTTGGAGAAGACCAATTTTACTCAAGCTTCTAACTCCAGGTACTTTTGTTCCAATTACTCTTACTCTTATTAGTTTGATATTTTGTCGGGATTATGTTTGGTAGGCACTCATTGTCATTAGATTTAAAAGAGTACGATCTTGTGAAGGTATACTTAGAGCACTTAAAACACAAAATCAAACTGCACTTATTGATACTAATTTAAATATAACAAATAATAATTGAGCACTTAGGGAGTATTTTACTTCAAATGCATATGATTTTCCTACTTGTGCCTGTTTGCCTGAGATTGGGGCTAACCACTTTGAAATTAAGTATAGTGTAATTCAAATGTTACCAACATTTTATGGGCTTGAATTTGAAAATCCTTATAAGCACCTAGATGCATTCTTAGAGGTATATTCCACCTTCAAAATCCTTAATGTTACTGATGATGCAATTCATCTCTGGCTTTTTCCTTTTTCTTCAAATGATAAGACTAAAGATTGGTTTTTTACATGTGATAACATTGCCACTTAGGATAGATTGTTAGGAGAATTTTTAATGAAATATTTCTCAATAGGTAAACTTACTACAATGAGACGTGTCATCACCACTTTTTTTTAAGTTAATAATGAATAATTTCATGAGATTTAGAAAATATTTAAGGATCTTTTGTGTCGTTATCCACACCATGAAGTTCCTAAATGGTAAGTGCAAAGTTTTTATTCTGGATTGAATGAACGCAACCAACAGATGGTTGATGCCTTGTGTGGGGGTACTTTCTTGCACAAAACCCCAGATGAGGCAAGAGAGTTATTTGAGCACTTAAGTGAGAATTTATATTTACATGTCTCATCCTCATAGCCAAATATATCAAGGCAATTAAGGAATAAATGGAGAATTTATGACATTTCACACATATCTAATATGGTAATTAAGGTGGAATCTCTATTTAAGAAAATGGACCAGGTGGATGCATTATTTAAGAAGATAGATCAATTGTTATCTGAGTCAAAAACATGCTAATTCTTCTAATGTGCATAATATATGTACCGTTTGTTTTAACCATTCTCATACTTTATATGATTATCCTGTTATCTCACAATTTTTTGAATTTTCATTAGAGCAGGCTAATGCAACCCAAGGATTTCCTCCACAAAACAATCTATATTCTAACACTTAAAATCCTAGTTGGAGGAATCATCTTAACTTCTATTGGAAGCAACAAGGTGTTAAAGCACAACAAGGGTAGCGACCTAATCAAGCAGGTCAAATTGATATGACACCATCCTCTAGCTTTCAACCACAAAGATATAAGCCTAACATATCTCAAGCATTAAGAAGTAGTTCCAACTTAGAGGACAAAATAATAAGGTATTATCTTGTATGATAAACTTGGACTCTAGGATGCAATTCATGGAATTTAAGATGCCACTTTTAGACTCTCACACCCAATCTATATTAAAATTAGAGACTCAAATTGGATAACTAGCTATTGTTATAGGAAATAGAGAGGGGGTAAGCTTCCAAGCCATCCCATAGAGAACCCGAGAGGTCAAACGCATGAGCAAGTTAAAGCTATAATGATTCTTAGGAATAGGAAAAAGGTGGAAAATGGGGTGAATAAGGGGAGAGTGCATAATACTGGGGAAGTGGAGAATCATGAAGAAGATATAGATTCAAATTATTTCCATTCTCCTAAAGCTTCTAATTTCATACATTTGATTCCATATGAGCCAAAGGTTCCTTACCCTTAAGCCTTAGAAGCACCTTCACATTTTAAGAAAGATAAGTAGAGGGAGGATATTCTTGAGACCTTTAAGCAAGTAAAGATCAATCTTCCCCTTTTGGATGTTATTCAATAGATTCCTGCTTATGCCAAATTCCTTAAGGACATATACACATTTAAAAGAAAATCTACAGCACATATGTCTAATAAGGTTCTCTTAAGTGAATAGGTAAGCTCAATTTTGCATTTTAACACACCACCTAAGTTAAAAGACCCTAGTGTTCCTACTATTTCTTGTTATATTGGTGATCATAGGATTGATAAAGTACTCTTGGATCTATGTTCTAGTGTTAATTTAATGTCATATTCTGTTTATGAAGAGTTAGGCTTGGGTGAGTTACAGCTATTAAATTGTTCTATGCAATTAGCTGATAGGTCAGTTAGGATCCCTAGAGGAAGAGTTGATGATGTCTTAGTGAAAATTGATAAGAGATTCTTTCTTGTTGATTTCATAGTGCTTGATATAAAACCTCTCACTCATCAAAAAAGGAAAGTCCTATCATTTTGGGGAGGCCTTTTTTACTCACTGCTAATGCTAACATTAGTTATAGGTTTGGGGTAATGGATGCCTCAATTATGAACATGATAATTAAACTTAATATATTCAAGCCTACTGGCCAACCTGCTGTGAAAGACGAATCTAAGTGTGCCTTTGTAGATGTGATTGATAAGAGAGTTAAAGAGATTATGCCTCTTATTTTGTCTAAGAATCCTTTAGAAAGCATACATTCATGTAGTGATTTGGAGGATTTTTACTTGAGAAGTGATGTAGTTATGGTTAATGAAATCTTTGGTTGTTCTCTATTTTTTGAAGCTACCCCGTGGGTAATGAGGTATGCGTATTTACCTCCTTGAGTTTATTTGGATTTAATAGCTCTAGTTGTAGGTATAATTTTATTTTACTCTTTAGATAGTTTTATTTTATTATTTGAGTTGGCTTAAGTGTCTCTCAGAGTTCGGAACCTTTGTATGTGGATATAAATAGTGTCGACCAACAAAAAAATTAAGAAAATACAAAAATGCAAAAAAAAAATAGTTTGCTTGTTTGTTTATTTTATTTCATTTTATTTTCTTTTTGTTATTTCTTTTCATTGCTAACAATTGTCAGAATGTAGTTACCCTCTTTTCTTCCCTTGTAATTGCTAACCATTTTAGGTATGTGACTCTTCTCCATTATTCGTTCTTCTTTTTGTCCTAATAATTATTTTGAAACATATTAGTGATTATTTCTTAAGTTTGGATTTAATTTTAAACATTGAGAACAATGTTTGCTTTTAATTAGGGGTGGGCTTTACTTGAGTATTCAGTCATGTTATCATTATATTGTTACCAAGTGGCCTCAACACTCAAGAGAGGGTTGAATTGAGTTTATAAAAATCTTTCGCAAATCTTTCATAAAACACTTAATTATCAATTTTTGTTGAAACTATTCTTGTTAGAGATGAGTAGAAAGAGAAGATAGAATGGTTTCACTCACAAATAAATAAACCAAGGATGAAAGTATTCAAGTAAGCTAATAAAACAATGCACAAAAGTAAAGAAATTGAGTATAGGAAAACAAACACAAAGCTTTATCCTAGTTCAACCACTAATCTACTTGTGGCTTATGTTCAGTTCTCAAGTAATCACCTGAGATTTTTCACTATATCTTCAAACTTCAGTAGGTGTTTGAAAACCTTTACAAGCTAGAGCACTAAACACACCTTGGGATACCTCACCCTTGTGCATAAGTGTCAATTCCAAAGGGATACCTCACCCTTACAAATGTTTAAAGGATACCTCACCCTCTTTACAAAGAATCAAAGTGTATAGATTATGAAACTCTCTCAAGAGTGGATAATACAAGTTGAAGAACAATGGATATCAATGATTCACACTTTATAAGCTCGAAAACAAGGATTAATGGAAATGGTAGTAAAATTCATATAAATGATCAACCAAGGTTTTCAAATTGATTCTCTAACCTCCATAAATGCCCAACAACTTATATTTATAGCCCATTAAAGAGTCGTTAGGGGTAGTTTAGAGCATTAATGATACCAAACTAGTTGTTATTCCTATTTCTGGGATAGGTCTTTATTCGAATAATAGGTGTGTTATTCGAATAAGCCTTCAAATTTCACGAAGGCTATTTTTCCTCTAGAACACGTTATTTGAATAATGTTTATGTTATTTGAATAATGTTTATGTTATTCGAATAACCCTTTTAAAAATAAGTTTTCTTATTATTCAAACAACACTTTAGTTATTCCAATAAACCATATATGCCAAGATTAATTTTGAACCTTTATTCGAATAAAATAGGGCTTTATTCAAATAAAGCCTAACCAGATAGAATTCTTGGCTTCTCTGACTTGGTGTTATTCGAATAAGAGGACCCTTATTCGAATAAGCCATTTAAAAATGTTTTGTCAGCTTTCAAATAATGCCAAGTGATTCCAAATGATTTTATAAGATTTTAGGCACTTAAAAACTGTTTCTTTAGAGACCAAAAACCATTTTGAAACCTTTAAAACAAGTGTGCTTTTTGGTTTCTTTGAAAAGCATCTTTTAGAGCTTTAGTGTGAATCACATTATACCTTTACAAAAAGATCTACGTCCTAAAACTAATCTTGAAGGTCTTGGACTTGATCTTACAACATCTTCATGTTTGTTATCATCAAAACAAAATCTTCATAGGTTAATAGCCAATCACATTCTCCTTCTTTTTTGTGATGACAAACAATCATTAAGAAAAGAGTTAGCTCAAATAAATTGGTATTCAAAAGGTTAATTTGAGAGACTTACTCCCTATCTTTTTCATAAGAGAAGATTTTAATTTCGAGTTATGCAGCTCCCTTTTACTTTTGAAATCCCAAGATCCGGTTTAAAAAGTCCTTTCTTTTCTCAAAACACATTCTCAATGTGAGATCTTTGGCTTCTTCTCCTCCTTTTGTCATAATAAAAAAGATGGGGCAAGATAAAGCTAAAGAAAGCAATGAATATTCAATTTTAAGTTTAGCTTAAGTTAGTTTTAGCAAGATATATGCAAATATAATAGGCTAAAATTATAAAGACACAAATATAATGCAATAGTCATTTGATTCATAAAAAGATTAGCCATAAGCATGTACAATTACAAAGAACAGCCAACACATATCATAAGCATCAAAGAAAAAATCCTAAGAGCTATGGATTCTAAAAGTAAGTGTCTGGTGGAGGAGAAGGGAGTTTGGTGCCTGATTTGGTTGCAATGCCAGTAAGGCCGCTAGCTCGCATTCTACACCTTCCAGATGGTCAAATAGAACAGAGAAAGTGTTCTCCATATATGCCCTGTTATCATGCAGGGTTGCCATTATTTGTGCATTAGTGACTTGACCAGCATTACCATCAACAGTAGTAGGGTTAGCAGTAGCAGGAGGATCAGTAGGACCACTTTCAGCATCATCTTCTTCAACTTCCTCATCAGCTTCTTATTCCCCTAGCTCCTCTCGGTACAACCAACCGCCTTCATTGTCACAAACCATCTTTATTTTCTTCAGAGTGTAGGACCCAAAAATGTTGAAGTGGGTCAGTTTGACTGGTCGCTCGATTTCCGTAATGTGGGAATACTTCTTTTTTAGGAAGGTTGTGACCCGCATAAGGCAGTTCAGATCGCTCCTTTCCCCTGGCCTTCATCATGTGTTTCGTGATGAAGTTTGGCCAGTTAATTCTATAGCCTTTCCGCAGGACCCAAGCCATGAAAACGTCATCTTCAGTTAGATAGGCATAGTTGCTGCCTCGCGGAGCAAGAATATGCGCGTACACATAATGCAGTCATCAGAAGTGATCACTGTCTTGAGCATCTCGCTCTTCAAGCCAACCTTGGGAAGCTCTAAGCTCTTGTATTCCTTCAAATGTGGCCCACTATCTTCTTCAATGGTTGGGCCATGAGCTCTCAGCTAGAAGAGGTTCATCCAGTCATCAGAAGTGATCATAATGCCTTGATCCTTAACCTCATATATGATGTTAGGGGGTCCAGCTATAGGTTGCAATAGAGCATTTTCACAACATCAGGGAAGATGACATCCGTGTAGCAGCACAAATCAAGCACTCCCTGGTGTGCCAGTTGATCCAAGAACTTAAAGCCACCATTTACTTCAAAGAACTTTAGATCGATATGCTTGGGTAGCACAAGCTTCCGTCCCCAGAAGTGCGTCCTGAAGCAGGCTAGATCATCCTCGTTGGAGGAGAGTCTTCAGAGATCCAATGGGTTGTTGGTCGGAGTGATTTTTGTGCATGGGCATTTGGAAGAAGAAGCCATTGAAATGGTTGGGAAGAGGAAGTGGTTTTGGGAAAGGTGTTTAGAGCATAAAGATGATGGTTTGGTGAGAGAGATGAAACAAGGTGCAACAATGGGGGGATGGGTGGTGTTAGGCCATGGAGAGGAGAGAGTAGAGGAAGATGAGAGAAATTGAGAAATAAAGGTCAAGATGTGTGGGATTCCTTTTATAACTCACGTTTTATTCAAATAACAACTTCGTTATTCGAATAAAAATGTGCTAGATCAAACATCATGACTCACATCCAAGCGTTATTTGAATAACAACATTGTAGCTCAAAAGACTTGGCTCTCTGTCAAGTGTTTTTCGAATAACATATATGTTATTCAAATAACAGAACATCCAAACTTGGCTTTCTGCCAAGCTTTATTCTAATATCCATGTGGTTATTCGAATAGCATAAAAAAAATACTTAAGAACGCTTCTGTCAAGCGTAATGGAGGTTACTAGAACAAGTTATTCGAATAAGAGATGTCTTATTTGAATAAAACTAAAATAAAAGTACTAGTAATCACAGTCAATACTGTTGATTGAGAAGAGATCTTTTACCTAATTGATAGAGTACCTACAAAATAAATTTAGGGGAAACCTCCAACGCTCAAGTCAGTACTAATTCATAAGGAATAAATCAAAGATAAATCAATAAACACAAGTATCCATTCATATGCATGATTCATCAATTACACCTAATTCTCTTCTTATGTAAAATAATGTTTCTTTTTCCAAAGGCTTAGTGAAAATATCTGCTAGTTGTTTAGTTGTCTCAACAAATTAAGCATGCAATCACTTTTTTTAACATGATCTCTAATAAAATGATGCCTAATTTCAATGTGTTTTATTCTTGAGTGCAAAATGGGATTTTTAGAGAAATTGATTGCACTAGTGTTATCATACCTTATTGGGATGTGATCAAGCTCAAGACCATAGTCTAGAAGTTATTGTTTCATCCAAAAGATTTGAGCACAACAACCCCCAGCTGCACCATATTCAGCTTCAGTTATAGACATTGTCATACTATTTTGTTTCTTGCTATCCAAGAAAATAGTGAGCTTTCAAGCAAATGGTATGTCCCACTAGTGCTTTTCCTATCCATTTTGCATCCAGCAAAATCAGAATCAGAATAACCAATTAAGCTACATGAGGAACCCTTAGGGTACCACAAACCCATTTGTGAAGTGCTTATTAGATATTTCATAATTCTTTTTACAGCACTTAAGTTTGATTCTTTAGGATTTGCTTGATATCTAGCATACATGCACACATAAAACATAATATCAGGCCTACTTGCTATAAGATAAAGGGGTGAGCCAATCATACCTCTATACTTTGTAATTTCTATAGGTTTACCTCTCTCATCCTTGTCCAAATAATAAGAAGTGCTCATAGGTGTGTCCATATACTTGGAATTGCCCATTCTAAATTTTTTGAATAGTTCCTTGCAGTATTTTGATTAACTTATGAAAGTCACATTCCTTGTTTGCTTGATTTGTAGTCCAAGGAAGAAGTTGAGCTCACCCATCATAGACATCTCAAACTCAATTTGCATATTGTTAGCAAACTTCTTGCAAAGAGACTCATTAGTAGCACCAAATATAATATCATCAACATATATTTGAACAAGAAGTATATCATGCCTTTTATGCTTGATGAAAAGAGTAATATCAACTTTTCCTCTAGAGAACCCTTATTTTAAAAAGAACTTGCTCAACCTTTTATACCAAGGTTTAGGAGCTTGTTTTGAGCCATATAAAGCCTTTTTCAATTTAAAAACATGGTTGTGCATTTCAAAGTTTTCAAAACCAAGAGGTTGTTCCACATATACCTCTTCTTGTATAAAACCATTTAAGAAAGCACTTTTGACATCCATTTGATAAAGCTTGAAATTCATTATGTATACATATGCAAGTTGCATTCTTATGGCTTCTAATCTAGTTACGGGGGCATATGTTTCTTCATAATCTATGCCTTCTTCTTGATTATAACCTTTAGCAACAAGCCTAACTTTGTTTCTTATTAATAAGCCTGTTTCATCAAGTTTGTTCCTAAAGACCCATTTGGTGCTAATTATGGGATGATCATTGGGCCTTGGAACTAATTCTCAAACTTGATTTCTCTCAAATTGGTTTAGTTCATCTTGCATGGCCAAGATTTAATGTTCATCATTAATGGCCTCATTTATGTCTTTAGCTTTAACACGATAGACAAAAGTCATATGATTACATGCATCTCTAAGAGAGTTATGAGTAGTTACCCCTTTTGATACATTACCTATCACCTTGTCAAGAGGATGATATCTTGATGTCCTCCATTCCTTGGGAAAGTTCATGATTTGTGAATCCACTTGCCTTAGAAAATCAAAGGGTCTCTCTTCTTGCTTCTTAGTCTTTTTCTCTTGATTCTGTAATGCCCCTCCTCACAAAGGGCGTCGCAACGACGAACAAATGATGAAACTCAAAAGAAACTAAAACTCGGTTTATAAAAATTACCTGTTTATCAAATAAGTATATGAATTTGGCAAGTTCTTTTTATATATTAATATTTATAGTTATATTTATGTGCGGAAAACATAAACTTTGTGGACAAGGATACAAGGAACATTCCATACACCAAATAAAAATATACATATTATAAGCACATATACATCATGAGTTGTTAGCAAAATATAAGCATAAGCTTTACATACCCAAAAAGATTATAAATAACACCACCAAAATGACAAAATATATATCAGACCCTAAGCTACTGAGAAGGACCAACAGATGGATCCTCCTCAAGATCCTCCTCAGATGAAGTAATCCTGATAGGAGCCACAGCCTCGCGGGCAGGGGCCAAGTAGAAGATACAAACGAGTCCTCCTGAAGGGTATAGAAGCAGTCACCCCATAGCTCTCTGATGGACATATTGAACCCTAAACGTAATGCAACATCAAAAGAAAAGAAACGGTCTCCATCACGGGTCCTGCGAACTGATATAGTCACATCCTCTATAAATCTAACGCTCTCAAGAGCCCAGTCAATGTGCCATGCATCTGTACCATCAAGGAAGTGTACTCGGACAAAACCAATGAAATCTCTCCTAGCCATCATTGCCAACAAAACAAAATAATAAAAAGGTGCGATCTACCTCGCCTTCTTCTCAATCTTCATCAAGCATATATATATACACTTAATAGAATAACATAGTAAAGAGGTGAGATCTCCTACAACAATACCAACATGGCAGCAGAGAAACAACAATGACAGTAATGCCATTCAAAATATAGAAATACACATATAATCATTATTTCATACAACAGATAATTCAATAAATATTCCAATGGGTAATTCAATAGATATATAAATGCCACAATGAGATATCAACTGACTATGCATATGCCCAATGTAACTAATTTCCTACTCCATGGAGTTAAACACATATTCGGAAAGAATGATCTAGAAAACATTTGTCTGTATCTCGTCAGCCTCAATTCATGTGCTTTCTCTTTTTCTTAATTTGCGCAACATGGCTTATACAAGACAGTCTACAACAGATCGTAATTAAGGATAATGTGTCGGTCCGGATCATTGGTGCGTTTGCATTGGTCTGTACCATGGCACAGTGGAGCTACTAACTGGTCACTTGTGGGATAAGTCGCACCCCGACACCCCCGAGGTCAACCAATGACCTACACTATGCATATCGCACCCGCACAAAGGTGTAATTCATCTCCTAGGCTTACAGCCTTAACAAAACAATGTCCAACGGACTTTCACAATGCATGATGAATGACTCAATGCATGCACATTCAACAATGTTATGATTTCTTTGTAACCATATGCCATAACTTGACCATAATAATCCTCAATAAATCTGGGTCCCCCTTGTGGACACGATAGCAAAATTACCGTTTATTATCAGTTACTCAACATCGTCATTACAATTTTAAAACTCCGTCTTGAAACTTTTAAAACTCAAGACAGAAATCAACCTCAATCTCCAATGTCCATCATAATAAAACCTTTTAAGGAAAGATTTTTCTGACATTACTCACCAAAGTCCATATTACTTTAATTTACAAAACCATTTTTCTATTACCTTTAGAAAACTTTCTTGATTAGAATACGTTAATTTTATAAATCACAAATCACTTAATTTTTTAAATTCTTAAACATCATTCAAATCCATTTTTAACCACTTTGGCCGAAAATCATTCTTGAGATAAGGATAAAATTTTGTTCTTCTTTCTTCCATTTTATGAGTCCCTAATTATGTCTCTAATTACCTAATTATCTAAGTTCTAACTTGATACAAATTTTTCTTAGCCTTAGATTCCCTACATGGCTGTGAACCCTAAAGGTCTAGGAACCCAAAATTTCCTTCATTTTATAAATCACTAATCACTTAATTTACTAAACTCCCAAATTGATACAAATTTTGTCTTGGACATCATATTTTCACCTACTTGGCCGTGAGCCTCAAGTTCCATAAGACCAAAAATCTTTCTCCTTTCTAAGTGATACACATCATACAATCATATAACAATCATCACATTTCTATTCTAGCAAATTCATGCATAATATTCAAAACAATAAAGTCAAGTAAAGCAAATAATCACAAAGCATTTAACTTATACAAACAAGTGAATGAATCCACACTTGGATTATTTACACACACAAAATTTGTTCCTCACCACCATGGATGGTTGAAGAGGATAATATCCACCTTACCTAAAGAGATGACAAGAAAAGAAAGCTCCTTGATCCTCTTGGAATTTCGTCCAACACCTCCAACCAAACCCTAGAAGATTCAAACTTTCAAGATCAACACCTAAAGCTTGAAAAGAGAAGATCAATGGTCCAGATGATGGCCTTGAACACGAAAAAAAAGAAGAGAAGAAATGAAGATCAAGAACCTTACCTTAAGAGCTTCAAGTTAGGGTTTGAAAGAAAATGATGAAGATGAGAGAACTAGATGGTGATTTTAACATAGAAAATCATTCAAAGGGTATGTGGATTCAACAAGTGAAATTGATTGGAGCAAACAAAAGAGAAGATGGAAATGGGGGGGTGGTGGCCATGAGGTGTAGAGTGAAAATTAGAAGAGAAAAAGTGAGAGAAAAAAATGAAAGCTTTTTGGAATGAAAAGATGAATGTGAGATTAAGTGAAAAGATAACACTTTGTAATCTTTTTCCTCTTCAGAACCGTGACCCTCACCAAAGGAAGAGAGAGAAATGCATACTTCTCCAACAAGCTTGTTACAAAGCTTGCTTAGGAAGCTAATTTCATTTTTTAGAAAGTCAAGGGTGACGTCATCCAAGTGATGTCACATGGATGATGTCACATAAAGTGAACACTCTAAAAAAGATGACTAGTACTTTACTAAGAACTATTACCCAATGGACAAATGTTACAGTTAACAAAACCAATATTTATTGTCTGTTGGATAATCGAACGCACCGTGATTTTATTTGTTAGATAAAATCTCAAAAAATGAAAACTTCGTAAATTGTGTCTAGCTTCGGTTTTAGTAAGATCCCCCAGTCCTGTTTCATAGTTCAAAATTTTTCGGCTTCAAAAAAATATTTTATTTTTTCGACCCCACTTAATGCGCATGTAAAATGAGAAATATAATAAAATAATCAAAATCACCAAAATAATTCAAAAAAATTCACATAAATCACAAATATTATAAAAAAGCATATATAACAGAAAATAAGCAATTTTCAGAGTGCTACAACTCTCCCTTCTAAAATGAAATTTTGACCTCGAAATTGGTTATACCTTAGAATAGATGTGGATATTATTCATTCATCTTGTCCTCTAACTCCCACGTTGCGTCTTCAGTTATGTCATTCCAAATCATCTTTACTAATGGAATTTCTTTTCCTCTAAGTTGCTTAACTCTCCTATCCTCGATCTTTACAAGAAGTGTCTCATAGGTTAAATTATCTTTCAATTGTATTGTATCTAGTGTTATGACATGGGTTGTATCAGGAATATACTTTCACAATTGCGATACATGGAAGACATTATGAAGGTTAGAAAGAAAGGGTGGTAAAGATATTTAGTAGGCTATTGGACCTATCCGACGAAGAATTTGATAAGGTCCGATTAATTTGGGAGTAAGTTTTTTAGACTTAAGAACTCAACCGACCCTAGTCATAGGTGTGACTTTCAAAAACACATGTTCGCCTTCCTCAAACTCAAGAGGTTTTCTTTTCTTGTCCGCATAGCTTTTCTGTCGACTCTGAGACGTCCCCATCTTTTCCTGAATCATCTTAACTTTTTTCGTTGTTTGTTACACAAGATCAGGCCCTATCATAAGATGCTCTCCATCTTGGTACCAGCACAAAAGTGTTCTGCATCGTCATCCATATAAAGCCTCATAGGGTGTCATCCTTATGCTTGAGTGAAAACTGTTATTGTAAGTGAGCTTTATCAAAGGTAAAAATTCATCCCAACTTCCAGACTGTTCTAAAATACAGGCTCTCAGCAGATCTTCCAGTGATTGAATTGTCCTCTCCGATTGACCATCTATTTGCGGATGATAAGCAAAACTCAAACAAAGTTTCGTTCCCATTGCTTCTTGTAGACTTTGCCAAAACCTTGATGTAAACCTCAGGTCTCTATTAGAAACAATGCTAGAAGGCACACCATGTAGTCTAACAATTTCACTTATATACAATTGAGTCAACCTCTCCATTGAATACCTTATGTTAATCCGTAGAAAGTGCGTAGACTTCGTAAGCCAGTCAATAATCACCCATATCAAATCATACCCCTTTTCGGGTCCTTGGCCGTCCAACCACGAAATCCATTGCAATACTATCTCATTTCCATTCGGAAATAGTTAGAGGTTGCAACATTCCAGAAGGTCATTGATGTTCCACCTTAGCTTTTTGACAAACCAAACAAGATGACATATACTTGGCAACGTCCCTCTTCATTCCATGCCACCAATACAATTGCTTCAGATCTTGGTACATTTTGGTCATTCCTAGATGCATACTCAA
The DNA here is from genome assembly GCA_029884605.1 of Ormosia emarginata. Taxonomy (NCBI): domain Eukaryota; kingdom Viridiplantae; phylum Streptophyta; class Magnoliopsida; order Fabales; family Fabaceae; genus Ormosia; species Ormosia emarginata. The sequence continues at coordinate 1,112,798 of JAQQTP010000056.1, read as the reverse complement.
CTTGCTTCTATGGGCTTCATCGAGAATCAATCTCCTGAGTTCCGGATCCCTGGGTATACAAATCCGATCTCTGAACTTTAGGATCTCATCGAGTCCTTCCTTAAACACCGACTCAACACCTTGCTTTATCAGCTCCCTTTCATTTTACAAATACTGATCACTTCTCTACTTCTCTCGGATTTCCTCCATCAGCTCACTTGAAATAGTAACCATATTCAAACAAATATTCCCCAGTGTCAATTCCACAGACAACCTCATATCCCTGAATTATTCTATCAATTCACTCTCCTTGACCATCATAGCAGAAACACTAATCATCTTTCCATTTAAGGCATCTGCTATGACATTTGCTTTTCCAAGATGATACTGTAGTTGAAAATCGTAATCTTTCAAAAACTCTAACCATCGCCTCTGCCTCATGTTCAGCTCCTTTTGGTCAAACAAATACTTCAGGCTCTTGTGATTACTATAGACATTGAACGTTGCTCTATACAGAAAATGTCTCTATATTTTCAAAGCAAACACAACAGCTGCTAACTCTAGATCATGAGTAGGGTAATTCCTCTCATGCACCTTTAGTTGCCTCAAAGCATATGCCACAACCTTTTAGTTTTGCATAAGCACACAACCCAAACCTTGATACGAAGCATCGCAATACTCCTCAAAAGGTTATTGGGATCAAGTAGAATCAGCACTGGCAAAGTAGTCAATCGTATCTTCAACTCTTAAAAACTTTCCTCGCATGCGTCAGTCCATGCAAAAGGTTGATTCTTTCGTGTAAGCTGGGTGAGAAGTCCTGCAATCTTAGAAAACCCATCAATAAACCTATGATAGTAACCGATTAATCCAATGAAACTACAGATCTCTGATAACGTCTTTGGCCTTTCCCATTGAAGAACCGTCTCAACTTTTGACGCATCTACTTCAATTCCTTCCACTGAAATTATGTGACCCAAAAATTGAATTTCGCTCAACCAAAACTCACATTTGGACAGCTTAGCATATAACTTATTCTCCTTTAAAATTTGGAGAACCACTCTGAGATGTTCCCTATGTTCCTCCTGATTTCGAGAATAGATCAGAATGTCATCGATAAAGACAACGACAAATCTGTCTAGGTAAGGACGAAAAATCCTATTCATGTAATCCATGAATGTTGTAGAAGCATTTGTCACACCAAACGGCATCACAAGATACTCATAATGCCCGTAATGCATTCGAAAGGCCATTTTGGGAATATCCTCTAACTTCACTCGGATCTGATGATAGCCAGAACGTAAATCAATCTTGGAGAAAACAGCGGCTCCCCTCAGCTGGTCCATCAAATCATCTATTCTCGGAAGTGGATACTTGTTCTTGATTGTGACCTTGTTCAACTGGTGATAATCTACACATAATCAAGAAGTTCCGTCCTTTTTCTTGACTAATAATACTGGCGCTCCCCACGGTGATACACTAGGCCTGACAAACTACTTTTCCAAAAGTTCCACCAACTGCTTCTTGAGTTCAACTAACTCTGACAGCAACATCCTGTATGGTGCTATGGATACAGGACCAAATCCAGGTACAAGATCGATAGTAAACTCTATCTCCCGCTCCGGCAGTAAACCAGGTACATCATCAGGAAAGACTTTGGGAAACTCATTGACTACCAGAATATCTTTCACATCCTCTTTACTCTTGATTTCCAAGGAAGACAATAACATGTATCCCTGAGCTCCCTCTCTCAAGAAAGCTTTAACTTGGTTGGCCGTCAAAAATTCAAAAATTTCAATCTTGGGGAAAACTAGGGTTCTACTGGAACAATCCAGCAAGATATGATTAGAAGATAATAAATCCATTCTTAAGATTATGTCTATTTGAGAAAGAGGTAAACATATCAAATCAACAGAAAAGATTTGACCTTCAACAATCATAGGACAGTTCAGACAAACTTGGGTAGTAATAATAGATTAAGCAGTAGGGGTAGAAACAATCATGTCAAAAGACAAAGAAGATATAGGTAATCCTAATCGATGCACACAATCATAGGGAATAAAAGAATGAGTCACTCCTGAGTCATACAATATAGTAAAAAATTACCTCCTATGACACAATCTCCATTAATCAGATCTTCGGATTGGGAGGCTTCTGCTCCACTCATAGTATACACCATTCCTCCTACCTAAGGTCTTGCGGCACGTACATTGCTAACGGAAGGATCCGCCTTGGGTTGATTGCAATCTCTAGAGACATGGTTGCGCATCCCACACCTAAAGCAAATGATTCCTTTGATTGCACACTCCCTGGTCAAGTGATCATTTTCACATTTCGAGCATTTTGGAAAAAATGCCACATTTTAACCAAATCTGTTGCCACCAAAACTGCCATTGGGACCTCCACCATGTGATTGTTATTGAGATTGATTCCCGAGCAGTCGAGAATATGGCTTCCTTTGAAAACGATTAACATTACTGTTATTTCCTCTTTGAAAGTTAGAAGGTCCAAAGTTATAACTTCTAGTGTCTCAGGACTGGTCCAACTCCTCGATTCTTCGATATTTATCCAAAAGAGCTGGGAACTAGTCAATCCCCAAGGGCAACATTGCTCTCTTTAGGTCATGCCTCAGTCCTTCCTCGAATTTGCGGCACTTCCACTCCTCATCAGGCTATAACTGGAAATACCTCGAGAACTTTGACAAGCTTTCGAACTTTGCTACATACTAACCGACTGACATGGTCCCTTGTTTCAAACCAAGGAACTCCATTTTCTTAGCATGCCTCACACTAGCTTGAAAGTACTTCTCTAGAAACTTGTTCTTAAAGACTTCCCATGTGATCATTCTTCCTTATGCTTCCATCAATCGTTGCGTTCCAGTCCACTAATCCTTAGCATCTCCAATAAGCATGAAGGTAGCATACGTTACCTTCCTGTCGTCAGCACATCCCATTCCTCGAAATATCTTCTCTAACTCCTTGATCTAAAGGCTTGTTTTCTCCAGATCGAACTCTCCTCTGAATTAAGGTGGGTTATTGCGGTGAAATTCTGATAGGTTCTAAACTTTAGCCGTTGCCTCTTATTGTTAGCAACCCTCTTATTTTGTTGCACTATGACATTCCATCCTCTCGCATCACCTTCTACAACTATACTCTCGCCTCCCATGTTAACGTTAGGTTAGATTGAACAAGATACAAGGAAAGTCACATATAATCTTTCGAAAACCAAACACAAAGAATCACGCAGCACAACAAGACAAACCTAACCACAAACCCAAAATAAAACTCAAATTGAGGCTCTGATACCAAAACTAGTTGTAATGCCCCTCCTCGCAAAGGGCGTAACAACGACAAAACTCAAAAGAAGCTAAAACTCGGTTTACAAAAATTACCTATTTATCAAATAAGTATATGAATTTGCTAACTTCTTTTTTTATATATATTTATATTTATAGTTATGTTGATGTGCGAAAAACATAAACTTTGTGGAAAAGGATACAAGGAACATTCCATACACCAAATAAAAATATACATATTATAGGTATATATATATATATCATGAGTTCTTAGCAAAATAAAAGCATAAGCTTTACATACCCAAAAAGATTATAAATAACACCACCAAAATGACAAAATATATATCAAACCCCCAAGCTACTGAGAAGGACCGACAAACGGATCCTCCTCAGATGAGGTAATCCTGATAGGAGCAACAGGCTTGCAGGCAGGGGCCCGAGCAAAAGATACAAATGAGTCCTCCTGAGGGGTATAGAAGCAGTCACCCCACAGCTCTTTGATGGGCATGTTGAACTCCAAACGTAACGTAACATCAAGAGAAAAGAAAGGGTCTCCATCACGAGTCCTACGAACTGATATAGTCACATTCCCTATATATCTAACCCTCTCAGCAGCCTAGACAATGCATCATGCATCTGTACCATCAAGGAACTGTACTCTGACAAAACTAATGAAATCTCTCTTAGCCGTCATCGCTAACAAAACAAAACAACATAAATGTGCGATTTACCTCGCCTTCTTCTCAGTCTTCATCACGCGCATATATATATATATATATATATATATATATATATATATATATATATATATATATATATATATATACGATAACAGAATAACATATTAAAGAAGTGAGATCTCCTACAACAATACCAACATGGTAGCATAGAAACAGCAATGACAGTAATGCAATTCAAAATACAAAAATACACATATAATCACTATTTCATACAACAGATAATTCAATAAATATTCCAATGGGTAATTCAACAGATAATTCAACAGATATGTAAATGCCACAATGAGATGTCGTCTGACTATGCATATGCACAATGTGACCAATTTCCTACTCCATGGAGCTAAACACAGATTCAGAGAGAATGATCTAGAAGACATTTGTCTATATCTTGTCAGCCTCAATTTATGTGCTTTCACTTTTTCTCAATTTGCGCAACATAGCATATATAAGACAGTCTACACCATATCGTGATTAAGGATAGTGTCTCAGTCCGGATCGTCGGTGCGTTTGCATCGGTTTGTACCACTGTGCAGTAGAGCTACCAACTGGCCACTTGTGGGTTAAGCCGCACCCCGACACTCCTATGGTCAACCAATGACCTACACTACACATATCGCACCTGCACAAAGGTGTAATTCATCTTCTAGGCTTACAGCCTTAACAAAACAATGTCCAACGGACTTTCATAATGCATGATGAATGACTCAATGCATACACATTCAACAATGTTATGATTTCTTTGTAACCATACGCCACAACTTGGCCATAACAATCCTCAATAAATCTGGGTCCCCCTTATGGACACGACAGCAAAATCGCCATTTATTATCAGTTACGCAACATCGTCATTACAATTTTAAAACTCCGTCTTGAAATTTTTAAAACTCAATACAGAAATCAACCTCAATCTCCAATGTCCATCATAATAAAACTTTTTAAGGAAAGATTTTTCTGACATTACTCACCAAAGTGCATATTACTTTAATTTACAAAACCCTTTTTTCCATTACCTTTAGAAAACTCTCTTGATTAGAATACCTTAATTTTATAAATCACTTAATTTATTAAATTCTTAAACATCATTCAAATCCATTTTTAACCACTTTGGTCGAAAATCATTCTTGAGATAAGGATAAAATTTTGTTCTTCTCTCTTCCATTTTATGAGTCCCTAATTTTATCTCTAATTACATAATTATCTAAGTTCCAACTTGATACAAATTTTCCTTAGCCTTAGATTCCCTACATGGCCGTGAACCCTAAGGGTCTAGGAACCCAAAATTTCCTTCATTTTATAAATCACTAATCACTTAATTTACTAAATTTCCAATTAATACAAAATTTTGTCTTGGACATCCTATTTTCACCTACTTGGTCGTGAACCTCAAGGTCCATGGGACCAAAAATCTTTTTCCTTTCCAAGTGATTCACATCATACAATCATATAACAATCATCATATTTCTATTCTAGCAAATTCATATATAATATTCAAAGCAATAAAATCAAGTAAAGCAAATAATCACAAAGCATTTAACTTATACAAACAAGCGAATGAATCCACACTTGGATTATTCACACACGCACAAAATTTGTTCCTCACCACCATGGATGGTTGAAGAGGATAATATCCCTCTTACCTAGATGACAAGAAAAGAAAGCTCCTTGATCCTCTTGGAATTTCGTCCAACACCTCCAACCAAACCCTAGAAGATTCAAACTTTCAAGATCAACACCTAAAGCTTGAAAAGGGAATACCAATGGTCAAGATGATGGCCTTGAACACAAAAAAGAGAAGAAAAGAAATGAAGATCAAGAACCTTACCTTAAGAGCTTCAAGTTAGGGTTTAAAAGAAAATGATGAAGATGAGAGAACTAGATGGTGATTTCAACATAAAAAATCATTCAAAGGGTATGTAGATTCAAGAAGTGAAATTGATTGGAGCAAACAAAAGAGAAGATGGAAATGGGGGGTGGTGGCTATGAGCTGTAGAGAGAAAATGAGAATAGAAAAAGATGAAAGCTTTTTGGAATGAAAAGATGAATGTGAGATTAAGTGAAAAGATAACACTTTGTAATCTTTTTCCTCTTCAGAACCGTGACCCTCACCAAAGGAAGAGAGAGAAATGCATACTTCTCCAACAAGCTTGTTAAGTGGCTTCTCCAATAAGCTTGTTACACAGCTTGCTTAGGAAGCTAATTTCACTTTTTAGAAAGTCAAAGGTGATGTCATCCAAGTGATATCACATGGATGATGTCACATAAAGTGAACACTCTAGAAAAGATAACTGTTATTTTACTAAGAGCTATTATCTAATAGACAAATGTTACAGTTAATAAAACTAGTATTTATTGTCTGTTGGATAATAGGACGTACCCTGATTTTATTTGTCAGATAAAATCTCAAAAAATGAAAACTTCGTAAACTATGTCCGGCTTCGGGTTTAGTAAGATTCCCCGACCCTGCTTAACGTGCACGTAAAATGAGAAATATAATAAAATAATCAAAATCACCCAAATAATTCACAAAAATTCACATCAATTACAAATATTATAAAAAGCATATATAACAGAAAATAAGCAATTTTTGGGGTGTTACAGATTCTCCAATTGTGTTTTTGCGAAGATTTTTGTAACATCATCAACAAATTTCTTTCTTGGTCCATTTGGATTAGTTTCATCAAAAGCAACATATATTGATTCTTCAATAGTCAAAGTTCTCTTATTATAAGATCAAAATGATTTATTACTAAGTGAGTAACCAAGAAATATTCCCTTATCGGATTTATCATCAAACTTACCTAGGTTATCTTTTCCATTGTTTAAAACAAAGCATTTGCAACCAAAGACATGAAAGTGGAAAATGTTTGGCTTCATTCCTTTTTATAGTTCATAGGGGGTTTTCTTTATAATTGACCTTATTAGAGCCCTATTCATAACGTAACAAGCGGTACTTACTGTATCCGCCCAAAAATACTTCTGAAGGTTTGTTTAATTGAGCATAGTTCTTGCTAACTCCTCTAAACATCAATTTTTCCTTTCAACCACTCCATTTTGTTGAGTTCTAGGAGCTTAAAAATTATGCTCAATGCCATTTTAATTGGAAAACAGTTCAAATTCATGGTTTTCAAATTTCCCACCATGATCACTTCTTATGGATGCAATGCTATAATTTTTCTCATTTTGAATAACCTTTACAAGTTTTCTAAATGCATGAAAGGCATCATTCTTATGAGCAAGGAATAGAGTCCATGTATATCTAAAGTAATCATCCACAATTACAAAAGCATAGTAGTTACCCCCAAAGCTCATAGATATTGCCATGGTTGGCTCACTTCTAAGATGTTTATCATACTTGAATAATAGTAGTCTCTTAGTGGAATTCATTTACACTGTGATTGCCTTGTTATGAATAAGTCTTCATTATTTAAATACTTTACTTGATGTAGGAAATATGATAAATATTATAGAATAGGATGTTGCTGCAGTTTGGTTGAATCCTTACATCGATGAAAATGACTTATATTGTAACCAAGTTGGTTTATAAGTAGGCGAATGGATACTACCCAAATAGAACCAAATTAATTAAGTACCATAGAACAAATTCTGTATAATGAACTTATTCTAAGATATACTCAATATTATCTTGATTGTGTAAAAAAAAATTGTTGTTGGAATGGTATGGATGTCTTAAAATTCAAGTTGTTCTCGATTGTTCTGAGAACTCTGTGAATTTTATTGAAACCTCTGTGTCTAAATCTGTTGATGATGAATCTATTTATTGCTCTGCCATTCAAGTTAGGGAATTTTTAAATGAAGGTGCACAAGCATATGTTCTCTTGTTTTCTTTAAATTCAGAGGAACAACAAAAATTAGAAACTATCCCTATAGTGAGAGAATTTCTAAAAGTATTTCCCTCATAAATAAATAAATTACGTTTAGAAAGGAAAATTTATTTTTCTATTAATTTGATACCAAGAACAGTTCCTCTATCAATAGCACCTTATAGAATGTCCCCATTGGAATTAAGTGAACTTAAGAAACAAATAGAGGAACTCCTGACCAAGAAATTTATTAGACCTAGTGTGTCACTCTGAGAAGCCCGTGTACTCTTTGTAAATAAAAAGGATGAAAGTTTAAGATTGTGTGTGGATTATAGACAATTGAATAAAGTGAGGATTAAAAAATAAATACCCACTTCCAAGAATTGATGATTTGTTGAATCAACACAGGGGAGTATCAATATTTTCTAAGATAGATTTGAGATCAGGATACCATCAAATTAGGATTAAGCTAGAGGACATTCCTAAAACTGCTTTTAGAACTAGATATGGACACTATGAATATCTAGTCATGCCTTTTGAATTAACCAATGCCCCAGCAGTATTTATGAATTATATGAATTGTATTTTTCGACCTTATTTGGCTAAATTTGTAGTCGTTTTCATAGATAATATTCTCATTTATTCAAAAACAGCAAAAAAGCATGTACAACATCTTAGACAGGTCCTTCAAATCTTAAAAGAAAAATAATTGTTTGTTAAGTTAGAAAAATGTAAATTCTGGCTTCAAGAAGTAAAATTTCTAGGGCAAGTAATATCACAAGTAGGAGTTTCAGTTGACCCTAATAAAGTGGAAGCAGTGATGTAATGGGAGAGACCAACAACTATCATTGAAATAAGGAGTTTTCTAGGATTAGCCAGGTATTATAGAAGATTTATTAAGGGGTTTTCTCAATTAGTGTTATCTTTGACTAGATTAACTAGGAAAGAAAAGCCTTTTGAGTGGACTGATGAGTGTGAAAATTGTTTTCAAGAATTTAAAACCAGGTAAACTACAGCTCCTATATTAATTATTCTTGATCCTAAAGAAAAAATTCACTGTGTATAGTAATGCTTCCAAGAAAAGTCTTGGATGTGTTTTGATGCAAAACAAGAAAGTAGTTGCTTATATTTCAAGACAATTGAGATCACATGAGGAAAACTACCAAACCCATGATTTAGAATTACTACCAATGGCTTTTGCTTTGAAAATATGGAGTTAAATTTGTAGTATTCAGTGATCATAAGAGTTTGGAATATCACTTTGATCAGAATGAACATAACATGAGGCAAAGAAGGTGGGTAGAATTTTTGAAAGATTATAATTTTGAATTGAAATATCACCTAGGAAAAATTAATGTGGTAGCAAATGCCCTTAGTAGAAAGTCACTAAATATATTCTATATAATGATTCAAGAATTTAAGTTGTTAGAGAAATTTGGAGATTTAAATCTCTCAATAACCCTACAACCTAAAAAAAATATTGTGCATGAGTCAAATAGAAATTGTCAGTAAAATTAAATCATAAGTCAGACAAAAATAGAATACTGATCAATTTCTGTAAATGATCAAAGATCAGGTTACTCAAGGAAAACAAAGGGAATTCTAAGTAACCGATGATGGGACTGTGATGTATGGAGACAGACGATGTATTTTAGTTAATAAAGAATTGAAAATTCAAATATTGGAAGAATCTCATTGTAGTACATATCCCATTTATCCAGGAACCACCAAAATGTACCAAGATCTTAAGAAAATTTGTTGGTGGCCTAAAATGAAAAAGGAAATTGCAAGGTTGTAGTTAGATGTTTAACATGTCAAAAAATTAAGATAGAACACCAAAGACCAACTGGTCTGCTTCAACTATTAGAGAACCCTGAATAGAAATGGGATAATGTGGCAATAGATTTTGTGATGGGATTACCATGAACTTCTTCAGGGTATGATGCTATTTGGAATCATTATAGATAGATTAACCAAAACAACCCACTTTTTAGAAATCAAAGCCACTTATTCATTAGATAGATTGGCTCAAATGTGCATTAATAAGATTTTCAAATTACATGGTTTTCCTTCTAGTGTCACATCTGACAAGGATCCTAGATTTACCACTAGATATTTAGGGAACACTATAGCAGGCACTGGACACTAAATTTTGTTTTAGTACAACCTATCATCCCCAAACTGATGGACAAATTGAAATGACCATTCAAAGATTAGAGGATATACTAAAAGCTTATGTCTTGAAACAGATAAGAAATTGGGATCAGTATTTACTATAAATAAAGTTTGTATATAATAACAATCATCATTTTAGTATTGGGATGACACCTTACGAAACTCTATGTGGTAGGAGGTATAAATCACCATTATGCTAGTATGAAGTCAAAGGAAGAAATTTATTAGGGCCATACATAGTACAACAAACTTCAAAGAAAATAAAATTTATCAAGGATAAATTGCATACTGCACAAAGTAGGTAGAAAATTTATACTGATCAAAGAAGAAGACCTCTAGAATTTCAAGAAGGAGAACATGTATTTTTGAAAATTTCTCCTATAACTAGAATAGGCAGAGCACTTAAATCCCTGATACACAGTTAAGAGGAAAAATAATTCCTTTGGTTAAGGTATTACGGGAAGGATTAACACCAGAAGAAGCAACTTGGGAAAAGATAGAGGAAATGCAAAGGAAGTATCCAGAATTATTCTCACCAGGTAAATTTTGAGCACAAATTTTTTTTAAAGGAGGATAGAAATGTAATATCCCTTCTAAATTAAATTCTTATATATGACAGCATTTAATTCGTATTCTATATCCACAGGACATACGTGTAATTTATAAAATTGTTATTATCGACGTACATGGAATTAAAAATTTCTACGCACAAGGGACGTATGTGGAATTAAAAAATTTTGCGTACAAATTGAATTACTTGTATGCAGTAAGTTCAAAGGATTAACAGAAGATTTCCTAGAACACTAGAAATTATGAAAAGGGTTTATAAATTATTTAAGATATAAATTTACTAGTAGAAAAGTTATTAATTATAGAAATTGGAGTAGTCTTAACTTGATTGGTTGATGATTAACCAATAGTAAGAAGACATCAATTCTAAGGTGATTGGCTAATCAATTACACTAGTTTCAATGTGATTGGTTAATAAGGAGTAGCCAATAGGAGTTAGACAACTTACAAGACACTAGTTTCAATGTGATTGGCTAGTAAGGAGTAGCCAATGGGAGTTAGACAACTTAGTGTGATCAACCAATAGAAATTAGACAATATACAAAACTTAAGTACAAAATTGATTGGCTAATGATTGACCAATAGGAATTTGATATTATATAAGGCATGAGTTTAAAATGATTGGTTCTTAGAAGCACTAGGTTATTTTCTATTGGCGGATTGAAAACACTAAACCCATTCTAACAGCATGTTTGGAAACCAGTTCAGTTGGCCAAACTGACGTTTACCGTTCTCGAACGGCGTGAAAGCATGTTTGTTTACTTCAAACATACTTTTGCTTCAACAGAAAAAATAGCTAAACGTACGTTCAACTAAAGGCAAAAAAATCTTGTTTTTGCTTTAAAGTTGTTATCCTAACTCACTTTTGGAACAAATATTTCCAAACATAAATTACGTTATTGCAAACTCACTTTCAACTAAACTTAAGTTTGCAAACACACTTTCAACTAAACTTAAGTTTACCAACTGCAATCCAAACACACACTAAGTGGTTGGTTTTGTGGCCAATGAAGAAAATCCTTCTTTGTTCAAGTTTCTTTCAAGGCCAAGAGGCAGGGAATCATACCTTTCTCTACCTTTTCTTTTAAGTTTTTCTTGTTGCTAAAGAGTTTAGCATATTTTTCACTAAGTATTTAAATCAAAGAGGTTGGATGGTGGTTGTTTTTGTTGGATTGAAAACCCTAGGTTAGTGGTTACTTAACTTCTGTTCTTGAAATCTTATTGGGATTTCTATGGAAATTGTTTGGGAATAAGGTTGTTGGTGAAGAAAAAGTCTTAAAGGTGATGTTTATTTTAAGAAATTATAGTTAGGAGATAAAGATCTATGAGCTAGGGTTTTGCTCTAATTAATTTGGAGATTTTGATCTAAACTTTGATTTAAATGAAATTGACGTTATCAATGATCTTTTGATGCTAAAAATAGTTTAGAAAGGATGAGAATGAGAAGAAAATGTTCTTTGTTACAATTTAAAGTTTTCAACTAAGCATGTCTATTAAGATTTGATGTGCTTGTTAATGAGTTTTATTGTGTTCTATTGTTATAATTATGGAAGGAAATGATATGAGTTTTATTGAGATTGAAATTGTGAGTAAAAGCTTGATTATGTTAATGTTACTCATGATGAACTATTGAAGTTGTTTTGTGGGAAAATGATTCAAAGTTATGATATTGATGGGCTTGGAGCCTAAAAAGGGTAACAATAATAATTTTAAGAAAACCCTGTGGGTCTTTTGGAACTTGCTAAGGTGATCCCTGGGCTACGGCTAAAAAGAGCCTTAATGGGGAGTCTTACATGGTATGGAACAAATCCTCAGAAGGGAAATGACCAATGAGCTAGGGGACGGCCTAGAAAGTATGAGATCTCTACTATGTGGTATGTTATAGGCCATGTGAGCAAGAAGATAAGAAAGATGTAAAGGAATATGAAATAACATTGTTATATGAGCAAGAAGATAAGAAAGATATAAAGGAATATGAAATAACATTGTTATGTGAGCAAGAAGAAAAGTAAGAATTTAGTGGATTGTGAAATGATATTATTTAGGATATTTTCTTGATATAAAGTATAATTATGTAGTACTCTATTTGAAATTATTTTCTGCAGTGAATGCAGATGGACATAGCATAGTTCAAAATAAATGATTTTATTAACTGTATGATTTCCCTATTGAGATTGATGCCCCCCTTATCTATTATGTTTCACCTATTGATTGAGATTGATGCCCACTTTATGTTTCACCCTGCTACTGAAGAATTTCGTTTGGCTGTAGATAGATGTATATAGTTGACTTGGCTGCAGTGTAGGTGTGTACTGTCCACTGATGTACTGACCTCTTTTACTTATTCAGATAGTTGAGATTTCTTTTCTTGTAGTTTTGTAACTTTTGGGGTTTTAAAATATTCTAGACAAATGTACTGGCATACCAGATATAAATATTAAATATAAATGCAATTAGCGTGTTACTATAAATTTTCTATTTGTATTTTAATAGATTTATATTCCATTGATATGTTTATCATATGAGTTATAAATCTAAATATGTTTTTATACGGGAACCTCAACTTAATTAATTTGAGTTTTAAATTATTTCTATTATGTATTTAACCACTGTAGATATTTAATTAAAACCTAAATGAATAATGAAGCACGTAATATTCTATCACTTTAAGTAAATATAAATATAAATGAGGTATGTATAATTAATATAGTATATTAATAAAATATAATTAAATTACTGGTAGAATGTTACACTGTGGTATCATAGCAATAGTCCTGGTGTGCCTAGGGTAATTAGGTCAAGATTTTTACTATGCATGGTGCATAGGTTAGATAAATATTTCTAGAATTATACTTTTACATATTTGCTTATGTGTGACAATATGGATATTAATCCATGAGCATTGTGATATTGAGATTGATCACCTCAATATTGCAGTTAAGGTAAGAAGAAGTATTGGACCAATATGTGGTCGAAATTTGGGAAACTACAAATAATGCAGTAAGGATTTTAGTAAGTAACAATTATTAGGTATAAAAAAATGTATAAAACAGTGAAGAAGAATTCATTCAAAAAGAATAATCATAATAACTAAACTTATCACTATATTATTTGACCCAGGAGTTATTCACTCCTTGTGATTGTAAATTGTGTAATTTAATTAAATGTACTTGCATTTGGATTGTTCTGTGATCTTTCAAGAATGATTGTTATGTTCTGTTTATGTTACTGTTTCTATTTAAATAGAACATTATTTGTTAATTATGGATTTGGTTTGTTACCAATGTTTAGTATTGATGTGCTTGATAAAGTTGCTAGAATTTTTGCTAATATGATAGGAATGCTTACTGCCATAGTTGGCTCACTTCTTAGATGTTTATCATACTTGAATAATAGTAGTCTCTTGGTGGAATTTGTAACACCCTAAACTTTTAGGTGAATTACTGTTGTGTCCCGAATGTACTGTTTGATGTTTTTCAACTTTAGGATAAATGACCGTTGTATCCTTTTTGTACTGTTTATTGTTTTTCTGTATGAATTACTGTTTTATATTACTATCTGTTATTTTATTTAGACTTTTTGTGTGATTTGCTCCGGGACAAGAAAATAATATTTTTCGGGCCGAGGAAATCTTAATTTAATTATTCGGAGCTGGGGGATCTTACTAAACCCAATTCTGAATGATACGGTTAGTAATCTTTTAATTTTTAGGATTTAATTGTAAAATAAAATAATTTTATATTATTATAATATTATTTTATTAGTCAGTACAAATAAGTGGTAATGGATCTGAAAATGTTTTGCGGGACCTACGTTTAGTAAAAACTTAATAGGATTAGTAGCTTAATTAAGCATCATTAGTGGTGGAACATTCAAGAGCATATGACAAGGCTTAATTAGTGACAAGGCTTAATGACAAGGATTAGTGAGTAGGCTTAGATTAACTAATGAGAGCTAAGCTTGGTGATCAAGTTTTAATCCTCACCATTGATCATTCCTAAGGCTTGGATGGAGCCAACCAAGTGGACACCTCCTTGCCATTAAAGTCCACGGCCATGCACCACTTTTGAGGGTAATTATCACTTGATTTTCTAAAACTTTCTCTCTTCTCTCTCTTCCAAAAATACCAAACTCCATTGTTGTCTTCTTGAAGGTCCATTCGGCCAAGCATCCATTCTTACCATCCATCCACCTAAAATTTTATCCAACCAACTTTTCTAAACCTAAACACAATTCTAAGAACATCTCTAGTTGAAAGTTCTTGCAAAATCCTTCATCTTGGGCTTGAAAACCTACTTGGGAGATTTTACCTAGAAGGTGAAATTTCTTGTTTTTCATTTCTAAATTCTTTTTCAAAGTTCTAAGCCATGATTGATCCATGGTTTAAGCTTTCTTTCATGTTATAACTTGTAGAATTTTGTTTAAGATTGGTAGTGTCTTGGAGGGTGAAAACCGAAATCCTAGAAAGGAGTGAAAGAGTATTTGTCTTCATTTAAGGTAAGAGGAAGACTTTAATCTTATCATCCTTGGGTGGTGGTAAGAAGACGAAAATTGTTTGTAATTTTAGAATCCATAAGGATTCATTTGTGTGCTTGTTAATAGCTTTCCTATTTGTGATTTGTATTAATATGCATGTCTACAAGCTTTAAAAATATTGTATGTGTTAGTAGATGCATGTGTAAATATTAGAATGTGAACAACATGTCAAGGATTGCATGAGTGTTCCAAAGAACACATCATCAAGGCTCACGGCCTCAACCAAAAAAGAGAACCAAAATGTTCTCATTAATTTTCTAATATTGTGATTTAATTAACCTAGGAAAATTAACAAGGTGCAAAATTGTTTAGAGCAAGAAAAATGAATGTAGAGATCAAATGGCAATTTTAAGTATTTCGGCCAACATGCCAAAGCCAAGGGTTTATGGTTTCTAAAATTATTTCCAAACCATTTTCAATCAAAAAGAAGCAATATATATTAAAAGGAATTTTTCTACAATGAGTTTTGAAGAAATAAATTAAATAGAATTGAATTTAAGAAGTTAAAACTAATGATTTTACTGTTAGAAGAAAATACAGTAGCTTTTGAAAAAATTCTAACATATAGCTCATATTATATTTTGAAGCATGTTAGTGATTTTCAAAAAGTTAAATTATACGGTTAAAAAAATTAAGTAAAAGGAATTTTTACAGAAAAGTTAGGAAACCATTATTATAAATTTCTAAACAAAATATTGTCAATTTTTAGTAAAAACGGACAAATAAGATAGAAAAGATGTTCAAAAGACAGTATACGGTATAAAAAATATTCTACGTAGTTTAAACATACTAAATATTATTTCTGTTTATTTAAACAGTAATTTTTAAGGAATTCGACAAAAAATAATTTAAAAATCTTACGCGATTGAGAAAACGTGTTAAAAATTCTATGCGATTTTAAAAACAGTAAAATATATTTACGCAATTTAAAAACGTTTGTAAAAATAATGGAATTATGAAAATGCGATAAAATTTCTACGCGATTGACGAAAACAGCAATTTTTTACTGTCGGGCTAAGTGGTGAACCCGGACAGGTTGTGAAACAGTATTTGTCTGGTGGGACTTACTGTATTTATTTCTGCCATGAGGGCATGAGTTTCTGCCATGAGGGCATGAGTTTTTGCCATTGAGGGCATTTGCGTAAATACGCATATTGTACCATAGAGGGTATTATGATAATTTTTCTATCATGCATTGAGTTAATGCCAATTTTTGGTGGATTGATTGACGAGGTGAATCACATCGTGTTGTCGGTGCGATAAACGTAGTGTGGTTCATTTTCTTTATGGACTTGGAGACGTTAGTGTGCGGTATCCCATATGTGGACAGTTGGTCGCTCCTCTGGGCCGTGGTAACTGGCAACACACTAATGGACTCGACACACACTATATTTAATCGAGATCTTGTAAAGTCTAATAGTACATTGCCTGTAGTGACACGACGTTAGATAGTGTGCTACACCACGCCATGTGACTGTGGGCTATAGACGCAACGTGAGACCGCAGAATAGTTTGGTTGGGCAGTCGTGGTACTAATAGATTTTACGGGTCATTCTCTCTGATGTCTATATGTGGTTAGCTCCATGGAATAGGATCGTGTCATATTGCATATGTATCTGTGTTGTATATCAGTATATTTTTATCTGTGATATCATATATATTTAATTCTTATATTATATCTGGGATATACTGTATTTATGTTTATGTTGCTATGGCATTCTATATTGTATGAACTGTTTTATCTGCTGTATTGTCGTTTTCTTATTTACCATGTTTGTGATGATTTAGATTGTCTTACCTCTTTCTTGTATGTGTTATCTGTATGTTTTAAATTATATGATAAAGAGTTTGAGGAAGAGGAACAGCCTCTTGAGTGTGAATATCCAGAGGAGGAGGAAGAGCAGCAAGCCGAAGATCAGTTCTACGAGCAAGAACCATCCGATCATCCATATCCATTGGATTGATTGTGTGGATATGACGCTACCAGGTTTCTTTGGATTTGTGCAACTTGAGTTTCATGGAGGCTCTGAAGCCTGGCGTCTGCGGGAGGATCGTGATTCGGTGACGTACGTAGGGCGTCTGACTGTGACCATACGTACGGAGTTTGATGGAGTGCCGATCTTTTCTACTTTGTTGTATTTACATGTGGAGTTGCCGCTATCTCTTAGGCGTCATTGGGGCGGTATGTTTGATGCGCCTAGCGAGATTAGCAGCGTATCGACTGCACGGACCCGTGTCCGTAGAGGGTCGAGGCATCCTGGATATCTATCACCTGAAGTTTCATCTGAGTGATCCTTCAGAGGGTTAGATATTTATGATGTGTACTTAGGTGCATTTGCGTTTGTATATATTTGACCTTTTACTGCTTTGTTTACTGTTTTAGTTTAAATATGGATAGTTGTAAATTATTTGTATAACTTATAACTAAAACCATATGTATATTATGTGTGGTGTTGGTTTGTTTATTTTGTGTTTCTGCATTATTTTATTTAATACTATTCTGTTTAACAAAAAGAATTTTTACAACCGTAATATTATGTTACAAATGTTTTATAACTTGGGTAGATTTTATTTATCTTTTTGTTATTTTATTTATAAATGTGACATCCCCACAAGGGTGTTACAGAATTCGTTTGCACTGTGACTGCCTTGTTATGAATAAGTCCTTATTATTTAAATTCTTTACTTGATGTAGGAAATTTGACAAATATTATAGAATATGATGTTGCTGCAATTTGGTTGAATCCTTACATCCATGAAAATGACTTATATTGTAACCAAGTTGGTTTATAAGTAGGCGAATGGATACTACCCTAATAGAACCAAATTAATTAAGTACCATAGAACAAATTATGCATAATGAACTTATTCTAAGATACTCTCAATATTATCTTGTTTGTGTAAAAAAAAATATTGTTGTTGGAATGGCCTGGATATCTTAAAATTCAAGTTGTTCTCAATTGTTCTGAGAACTCTGTGAATTTTATTGAAACCTCTATGTCTAAATCTGTTGACGATGAATTTGTCTATTGCTCGGCCATTCAAGTTAGGGAATTTTTAAAAGAAGGTGCACAAGCATATGTTCTCTTGTTTTCTTTAAATTCAGAGGAACAACAAAAATTAGAAACTATCACTATAGTGAGAGAATTTCTAGAAGTATTGCCCTCAGAAATAATTGAATTACATATAGAAAGGAAAATTTATTTTTCTATTGATTTGATACCAGGAACAGGTCCTATATCAATAACACCTTATAGAATGCCCCCATTGGAATCAAGTGAACTTAAGAAACAAATAGAGGAACTCCTAACCAAGAAATTTATTAGACCTAGTGTGTCACTCTAGGGAGCCCTTGTACTCTTTGTAAAGAAAAAGGATGAAAGTTTAAGATTGTGCATGGATTATAGACAATTGAATAAAATGACCATTAAAAAATAAATACCCACTTCCAAGAATTGATGATTCGTTGAATCAACGTAAGGGAGTATTAATATTTTCGAAGATAGATTTGAGATCAGGATACCATTAAATTAGGATTAAGTCAGAGGACATTCCTAAAACTACTTTTAGAACTAGATATGGACACTATGAATATCTAGTCATGCCTTTTGAATTGACCAATGCCCCAGCAATATTTATGGATTACATGAATCACATTTTTTGACCTTATTTGGATAAATTCGTAGTTGTTTTCATAGATGATATTCTCATTTATTCGTAAACAGCAGAAGAGCATGTACAACATCTTAGACAAGTCCTTCAAATCTTAAAATAAAAATAATTGTTTTTAAGTTAGAAAAATGTAAATTCTGGCTTCAAGAAGCAAAATTTCTAAGGCATGTAATATCACAAGGAGGAGTTTCAGTTGACCCTAGTAATGTGGGAGTGGTGATGTAATGGGAGAGACCAACAATTATCATTGAAATCAGGAGTTTTCTAGGATTAGCTGGGTGTTACAAAAGATTTATTAAGGGGTTTTCTCAATTGGTGTTAGCTGTAACGCCCCTTTTTCCTCCCTTAGTCATAATGGGTAAGAAGAAGGAACGTCGCACCATAGTGAAACGACGCACAAATGATTACGTAGAGTTTGAACATTTTTTTTTCTCAAACTTTAACATAAATCCGGTTAAAACTTCCATTAATGCACTTATACACCTGTTTGTAAATATGCCGCGTGATTGATTTAAAATTAAAAGTTCCTCCTTCATATAAAACTTCTTATAAAAAATGACAAAGAGAAATCAACTTGTAATGAAACATACAACCATATACAATATAGATAGTTACATACTTTGTACCAGAATTACAAGCCTGTTTAAATTACATTTCAAAAAAAAGATATACAAAAAGCAAAATGTGTACCTTCCCCAAGAGATACAAATATCTACCCACAATCCAGTAGTACGTCAGGCTCCCTCAAAAATAAACGGACAGCCATCAGTAGCCATCAATTTACAACCAACCCTAAGACTGCCTGGAATGAGAAGGAACCGTAGATGGATCCTCCTCAGGGTCCTCGTCGTCCGACGAGATATCCATCAGGACGACAGAACAGCGGGCAGGAGCTCGGGCAGTAGACAAAAAGGAGTCGTCACGTGGGGTATAGTACATATCCGCCCACAGATCTCTTACAGGCATATAAAATTCCAACCACACAAAAGCATGAAAATCAAAAATAGAAGCAGTGTAGCGTTCTCATGCTAAAGACACTGTCAATTCGCCGTGGTACACACATCGGTCAGTCTGCACGTTGATATGCCAGCAATCCGGACCACCATGAAAGTTGACTCGCACGTAACCAAAAAAATCCACGGGGGGCGAAAAGACATTCTCAACAACTTTGGTCTTAATCGAGATAAGGCCAGAAACCTTGAAACTCAGTGGCTTCCTTGTTCTCCTCACGAGTGTCTTCTAGAGAGCATACGATTCAACCAAAATGTAAAATAGAGAAAAGTACCGAAAGAGGTGAGATTCCCAGCTTTCAGTACCAACAAGGCAACAAGAAAATAAACGACGTCGAACGCCCACATAAGACACAGTTAATACATACAGGTATAGTAATACATGAAAGCAATTAATGAGAGTAAAACAACAAGGAGCAGTAATTAACATCATCCATAGCCAACTAGCAATATTAGCATTACCAAGAATCAAATAAATATCACAGTCATAATAGTAAACACATTATCCAATCATAAATGCTCAATGGACCATGCGACTGACAACTCACAATGCAACAAGGGTACCAAAGTTCCTACTCTATGGAGCTAGACATAAACATTTTCGGAGTGAATGATCAAGGAGTAATGCCAATGTATCGTTAGCCTTAAAAATATAGTGTGCTCATCACATAAAAACATTTGCGCAATATGGCTCACACATGGCACCTCAACAGTTGATCGCGACATAGGACAGCATCTCAGGTAGGATCGTCGGTGTGTTGCATTGGTCTATCCCACGGCCCCAGTGGAGCTACCACTGTCTATTGTGAGACACCCACACCCCGACGCCCCCAGGGTCAACAACATATGACACCTACACTTAGTCTATTCGCACCCGCACATAGGTGTTATTCAAACTCCTAGGCAACATAGCCTTCTCAAGAATGTCCCACGGACAATATGCATGCATGATGACACAATGTCCAATCATGTACGTTCATCAATGATGCATTCAGCATAAGCCTTTCCTCAATGGCACATAAGCAATATTCAATGTCCAACATGACATATCAACAATACATTTATTTAAAACATTGCCTCAATGGCACATCATCATCTTTATCTCAATGAGTACTACATCAATAATTCTTAGCATCAACATGCATTCCTCATTACACACATACCACAATTTCCATATCATGGATCCAAGGATTCCATATTCAAAATCATTTCTTCCCTATTGGGGTGAATGCACATTTCTATCACAATTTAGTAAAGTAAAATCCTTGAATCCAGGGTTTTTAGGTTATGTTTGAGTTACAAAGGACAAAGAACCATAATCTCAATCATTCCCAGCTCAAAAATCTCATTTTTGGTCTTGTAATCGATTACAACACCATTGTAATCGATTACCTGAGAAAGAACCTCATGTCGATTACAATCTCATTGTAATCGATTACGTGATTCCCGAATCACGTTTCGTAACTTCAAGGCTCGTGTCGATTACACAACCGTGGTAATCGATTACCAATTGGACAGAACCTCCGTAATCGATTACCCACAAATTGTAATCGATTACGTGATTCCCAGCAGCACCATTTTGTGACATCAGAGGCTTGGTAATCGATTACACTCCTCTTGTAATCGATTACAAGCTAAACAGAACCTCTGTAATCGATTACACACCAGATGTAATCGATTACCAGATTTCCAGAATCACGATTTTGTATCTTTAAGAGCTTGGTAATCGATTACAAGCCCCGTGTAATCGATTACCACGCATAAACTTGCAGAAAAACAGAGTTCTCAGGTCTTCTAACTCAAACCAAACCATTTCTCATCATATTTAATCAACAAGATACTCAAATACACCTTCAAATCATGCAAGAGACATCAATAAATCATACAAACCCAACAAAATACATTATCATCAAGAACAACATAAAAATGAGAGAACTTTATACATGGATTCAAAAATCAACAACAACACACATACAAGACATTCCCTTACTACCAAGGTTGGTTGAAGAGGATCATCTCTCTCTTACCTATTTAGAAAACAACACAATGTGCCACTCCTTCTTGTCCTAGATTTTCGTTTTCCCCCCTTCAAGAAAACTCCAATGTGAGTGATCACCACAATGTTCACTCAAACCATGAAAAATAGGTGCTTGGTCACCAAGGTGGCCAAGAGAAAACGAAAATGGCAAGGAAATGGAAGAAAATTGAAGACTTTACCTTAAAGCTCCAAGCTTTAGCTTCAATGGTGGAAGAGAAATGAAAGAAGAAGAAGAAGAAGAAGAGAACCAAGAGATAACCACCAAGGAGAATAGTCTTGGAATGGTGGAAGGAACAAGAAAATGTGATTTCTTTGGCAAATGAGGAAGTTGGTCTCCAATGTGAGGGTGTGTGTGTGTATGGACGGTGGAGAGGAAGAAGAAGAGAGAAAAAGAGGAATGGGTATTTAGGTTTAGAGGAATGAGAGTGAAATATTAAGACAATGGAAGGGAAATATTTGAGCTTCCCCCTTGTGGCTTCTGCCGTAGAAGAGTGGAAAAAGGGAGAGAGAAAAATGTGTTGCAAGGGAAATTGCTAGGAAGCTTCCTATAACAAGCTTGGATTAAATTTAATCTTTCTTTTGAAATTAAAACTAATAGATGCGATACAAAAAATTAGATTTTGAATAATGTGATAATATTTTTAATACATGTTATTATTTATTGGACAATAGTTATAGTTGGTAGAAGTCAGCATTACAAATCTGACAGATAAATTCCTCACAGTGTTTTATTATCTCATCTGTTAAGATTTTTTGAAAAATGTGGAACTTTGTAAACTGTGTCCGGCCTCGGGTTTAGTAAGATCCCCTGTCGACGTTTTCATAGTTCAAGGTTCTCGGAGAAAATGTCTCATTTCTCCGGTTTCGCTCAGTACACACGTAAAACGAGAAATATATTAAAATATTTCGCATTCTCAGAAAATTCCAAGAAAATTCCAGAAAATCACAAACATTTTTAGAATGAATTCTGATAGTAGAAAAGTAAATTTTGGGGTGTTACATTAGCTTTGACTAGATTAACTAGGAAAGAAAAGACTTTTGAGTGGATTGATGAGTGTGAAAATTGTTTTCAAGAATTAAAAACCAGGTTAACAACAGCTCCTATATTAATTATTCCTGATGCTAAAGAAAAAATTCACCATGTATAGTGATGCGTCCAATAAAGTCTTGGATGTGTTTTTAGGCAAAATAAGAAAATAGTGGCTTATGCTTCAAGACAATTGAGACCACATGAGGAAAACTACCAAACTCATGATTTAGAATTAGTAGCAATGGTTTTTGCTTTGAAAATATGGAGGCATTATCTATATAGACTTAAATTTGAAGTATTTAGTGATCATAAGAGTTTGGAATATCTCTTTGATCAGATGGAACTTAACATAAGGTAAAGAAGGTGGGTAGAATTTTAAAAGATTATGATTTTGAATTGAAATATCATCTAGGAAAAGTTAATGTGGTAGCAGATACCTTTAGTAGAAAGTCACTGCATATATCCTATATAATGATTCAAGAATTTGAGTTGTTAGAGAAATTTCAAGATTTAAATCTCTCAATCACCCTGCAACCTTAAAAAAAAATTGTGAATGAGTCAAACTGAAATTGTCAATAAAATTTAATCACAAGTCAGACAAAAACAAAACACTGATCGATTTCTGTAAATGATCAAAGGTCAGGTTACTCAATGAAAATAAAGGCAATTCTAAGTAACCGATGATGGGACTGTGATGTATGGAGACAGACGGTGTATCCTAGTTTATAAAGAATTGAAAAATCAAATACTAGAAGAAGCCCATTGTATTAAATATACTATTTATCCAGGAACCACCAAAATGTACCAAGATCTTAAGAAAATATTCTAGTGGCCTAAAATGAAAAAGGAAATTGCAAGATTGTAGTTAGGTGTTTAACATGTCAAAATATTACGATAGAACACCAAAGACCAACTGGTCTATTTCAACAGTTAGAGATCCCCGAATGGAAATGGAATAGTGTGGCAATGGATTTTATGATGGGATTACCACGAACTTCTTTAGGGTATGATGCTATTTGGAATCATTGTAGATAGATTAACCCAAACAGCCCACTTTTTAGCAATCAAAGCCACTTATTTATTAGATGGATTGGCTCAAATGTACTTTAATGAGATTGTCAGATTACATGGTATTCCTTCTAGTGTCACATCTGATAAGGACCCTAGATTTACCACTAGATATTTGGGGAACACTACAATAGGCACTAGGCACTAAATTTTGTTTTAGTACAACCTATCATCCCCAAACTGAAAGGACCATTCAAAGATTAGAGGATATACTAAAAGCTTATTTCTTGAAACATATAAGAAATTGGGACTAGTATTTACTATAAATAGAGTTTGTATATAATAACAGTCACCATTCTAGTATTCGGATGACACCTTACGAAACTCTATGTGGAAGGAGCTATAAATCACCATTATGCTAGTTTGAAGTTAAAGGAAGAAATTTATTTGGGCCATACGTAGTACAACAAACTTCAGAGAAAATAAAATTTATCAAGGATAAATTGCTTACTGCATAAAGTAGGCAGAAAAGTTATGCTGATCAAATAAAAAGACCTCTAGTATTTCAAGAAGGAGAACATCTATTTTTGAAAATTTCTCCTATAACTAGACTAGGTAGAGCACTTAAATCTGAGAAATTGAGTCCTCGATTCCTAGGTCCATTTCAAATTCTCAAGAAAGTAGGATTAGTAACTTACCAAATAGCTCTTCTACCCAGTCTGGCAAATCTTCATAATGTCTTCCATGTATCTCAACCTAGGAAATATTGTGCAGATCTTTCTCACATTCTATCCTGCAAACCAGTATAGTTAAGAAAAGACTTGACATATCCCATCAAACCTGTCTAGATTTTGGACACTTCTGATAAACAATTAAGAGGAAAAACAATTCCTTTGGTCAAGGTATTATGGGAAGGATTAACACCAAAAGAAGCAACTTAGGATAAGACAGACGAAATGCAATGGAAGTATCCAGAATTATTCTTACCAGGTAAATTTTGAGGATAATTTTTTTTTTAAAGGAGGATAGAAATGTAATATCCCTTCTAAATTAAATTCTTATATATGACAACATTTAATTCATATTCTATATCCATAGGACATACGTGTAATTTATAAAATTAATATTAAGGACGTACATGGAATTAAAATTTTTTTAGCACAAGGGACATATGTGAAATTAAAAATTTTTGCGTACAAATTGAATTACTTGTATAAAGTATATTCAAAAAACTAACATAAGATTTCCTAGAACACTAGAAATTGTGAAAAAAGGTTTATAAGTTATTTAAGATATAAATTTACTAGTAGACAAGTTATTAATTATAGAAATTGGAGTAGTCTTAACTTGATTGGTTGATGATTAACCAATAGTAAGAAGATATCAATTCTAAGGTGATTAGCTAATGAATTACACTAGTTTCAATGTGATTGGTTAATAAGAAGTAGCCAATAAGAGTTAGACAACTTACAAGACACTAGTTTCAATGTGATTAGTTAGTAAGGAGTAGCCAATGGGAGTTAGACAACTTCGTGTGATCAACTAATAGAAATTAGATAATATACAAAACATACGTACAAAATTGATTGGCTAATGATTAACCAATAGGAATTTGACATTATACAAGACATGAGTTTAAAATGATTGGTTCTTAGAAACACTAGGTTATTTTCTATTGGCTGACTGAAGACGCTAAACCCATTCTAAGTGGTTGGTTTTGTGGCCATTGAAGGTTAGCCACCATAGAAACTCCTAATTAGATGTCCTAACTAGAAGTTAGATTAGTTTGGTTAGAGTAAATAAGTTTCATCATGAACCAACCATGAACTAACAGAAACCTAGACATTCGGTAAGCTTCTAATTGGTTAGAAAATTAAGTCATGATGAATTAACTAAGAACCAATCAAGATCTAGCCATTTGGTAAGCCTTCTATTGGTTAGAAACTTACTGAAAGACCACTTGTTTCCATTTCCATTGGATGGTTAGAAAATATAAAAGGAAAAGAATTGAAAGGAAAAAGAAAAAGATGAATACTCTATGAACTAGGGAGTTTCGGCCAAGAGAGAAACAAGAAGGAAGAAAAGGAGAAAAACTAAGACAAAATTGGAAGAAGATAGAAATCAACAAGCAAGTAGAGGAACCAGAAGATCTTCAAGTAATCTAGGCTAAAGTCAAGCTTAAAATTCTTCTTTGTTCAAGTTTCTTTCAAGGCCAAGAGGTAGGGAATCATACCTTTCTCTACCTTTTCTTTTAAGTTTTTCTTGTTGCTAGAAGGGTTTTAGCATATTTGACTGCAGAATTTAAAGATGCAAACCCAAGTGTAAGTTGTCTCAAGTAATAAATTTCTCGGGAGTCCGAGGTCGATCCACAGGGAATTGATGAAGAAAAATTAATTAAGGTAAGAAAAGGATTTGTCACAACACCAAAAGTAATAAAAGATGTTCACAAATGAATTTAAGAACTTGCTTGGGTTAGGAGATCCACTCTTGGTAATAAATTAAAGGCAAGATTATTTCTCTTTCTAACTCAATTGAAATCCACACACAACGGAGGTTCCAATCGAAAAATATAACATTCAAAGTTCAATTATATATGCAATCATATTATGATTCCTTTAATTATCAACCAACATTTGTAAATGAGTTCAAGCATTCACTGTGCCAATCCTATTGTCTATAATAAATCAAGATCTCCATTATACAAAGAAGGTTTCTAAATTGATTGGAAACAAAATATAACATATATAATGTCCATTTGATAATATATCATTTAAGCACAATAAATAGAATAATCTAACCTTATTTCATTACCAAGAGCTTCACTCTTTCACCCAAGCAAGATGAAGATTTAGTTACTCATAGATAAGAAGAAAGAAAGAGAAAAGAAGAGAAAGATGAACATAGCTTCAATTTAGAGCAAGAGAAAATTATAACAAAGGAAAACAATAAACAAGCATAACCATAACTTCTAAAAACTAAGCCTAACACCAAGAGCACCAAATGATCAGCCAATGGTGCCTTTTATAGAAGATTAGGGATACAAAATGACAAGGGGGTTGATTAAGAGTAGGTGGATGAGTGGGTGAATGAGTGGAAAATGCCAAATGGTGAGTTGGTGAGTGGAAAATTATTGAGATTCTTTGTCTCTGAAATCATTCAGTACTGATCTCATGGATGCCATCAGAATGAAGTAATATGGTCTTCATAAAAGTTGTAGCATTTTGTCTCAGTTTTCCAATGCCACTAAGATCATCCAAAAATTCGTCCTACAACCTAAGATATGACGCAATTACTATAAACTGTTCAGACCTAGTTTCAGCACCTCTATTTTGACTTCCAGACCCAATATCACCTCCAAGCTATCCAAATGAGCTCTTGTGTTCTTCATGAGAGTTGTAGATATGGGTCTTAACTTTCAAATGTCCAAATTTCACCCCAAGATAATTCCTACATCCCAAGTTATGCTTTGATTACTATACACTGTTCAGGTTCCAGACACAAAACTCATGTTCTGACTTCCAAGCCCATTTAGCTCCTCTAGATGTCCATATTTTACCTGGAGCTCTCATGAAAGTTGTAGAGCTCTCTCTTATCTTTCCTACAAGGTAAGATACATAATTTTTACACATCTAGAACTCAAGATATGGAAGAAATACAGAAATAGTGTAAGACCCAAATATTACTGAAAAAATCAATTGAGTCCAATTTGAGTCCAAACTTACAAAACATAACCAGGCTTAATCAATTAAGTACATGGAGAGTGTAAATGACTAAAAATGAGGGTTTATTAATGTATAAACTATGTGATCATCAAATTCCCCCACACTTAGCTTTTTGCACTCTTGGACAAAACACATAAGACCAAAGTTAGGAAACAAAGAAAAATAACATAGTCTCAAAACTCTAAAAGACTCGATAAAGCAAGAAGAGCAACCAGAAATTCAAGGGATCAAAGCATTAATGAGGTAACATTTCTTCACATCTGAAACCAATAAGCAAGAAAACTTTAGTTGAAAAGAATGAATCAAGAATGATAGATCCTCACAGAATTCATTCTTAATCTCTCAAGTGTTTAAAAGGTAAGTATTTCACTCTATTCAACTCATGAACAATTGCACTATCATAAGCTTGCTTATCTTCTACTTCTCCGCTACTCAAAACACATGCACACAAAAATCAAGAGGACTTTATTCAATGTTGTAATGGGGTCATGGTAAAGGAGAGGGGATAATATGGATACGAGAAGATAAATACCCAAGAGAATAAAAGAGCATTATGGGACAGTTAGAGTGGAGAAAATGTTTGAGAACATTCATCATAAAGGACAATTACCAATATTTGACTAATGTTTTGTTGAAGATCAATCCCAAATTGGTGAACTGAATTCATTGTTAGACCTGAACATTCTCCTTTTCTTCCTGTTGTTTCCAAGCATCCACCTTTATTCTAGACTCTGATAATTCTTTGATTGCAATGGTGGTCAGTTTTTTTTTCATTTTGCACATACACCCCCACACTTGTTCAAGAACAAGGTCAATGCTCTCTTATTCCCTAAGGTTGGGTAAAAATATTTTTTTTTCTCTTTTTTTTTCATTTTTTGAAGGCACGTAATAAGCTAAAAACAAGGAATGGTCAAATAAGTTCAAAAAGGTTACACAAGGGAAAATATACAAGGATGACTATTTGGTCAAAGTAGCTATTTCAAAATGTCTCAATCATATTTATATATGCATGTGAAAATATAGCCTAAAAAAGAATCAAAGCAAGTTCTAGAGTAACAATTCCATGAGTGAAAATCACACAAGAAAGAAGAGAATGGTACAGATATTCAATCCATTCATCAATAGGCTCAAAATCTCACAAGGCATATTTCTATCATTCTCAATCCACCATATCAACATTCATATCCAAGCTTGTGATTTTTAAGAAAGAAGACAATTTATGCTAAGATCCAAGAATCCATTTGCTACTTCTATACAAAATAATTATCTTCTCAACTAAGATGCGTCTCAAGAGTAAAATTACCTCCAAGGCAAAATTTACTCCTTACTCTGCCATCCTTAATTAGTTTTACTACGAATAGGTTTCTGATAGTCATATCACTAAACATACTTTCTAATTTAGATGCGTCTCAGAAGTAAAATTACTCTTTACTCTGTCATCATTCATTGGTTTAGCAAGTCCAAGACAATCATATCATACTTCCCAAAAAAAAATTTTTTTTTGTCAACTACCCTTCCCCCCCAACTAGATCGCAACATTGTCCTCAACTGCGATGCATACTGCTTCCCTCACTGCTTCTTGCTGACCAATCTATCTGTGCTATTGCTGGGTCAGGTTTATGAACAAAAGCTTCTAATTTATCAATCAACTTATCAATAGTGGAAGCAAAGATAAGAAGTTGTCTTGCCGAAGGTGTGATAAATTTATGTTTCACAACATGGTCAAGAAAGAGTAACAAAATATCAAAGAAATTATTTACATTCAACAAGCCTATGGGTTTATGGTGGATGTTCAGTTGGGCCCAAGAGACAATTTGAAAAACTTCTTCCAATGTACCAAAATCACCTGGTAAGGCAATGAATGCATCAGAGTTTTCAAGCATTATTTTCATTCGTTCATGCATTGATAATACCTTAAGTTCATTCCCAATTATCTTTCCACTGATGTTCTGTTGAGCTAAAGGTCCAGGAATGACACCTAAAACCTGACTGCCTCTTATATATGCAGCAAGTGATACAGCTCCCATTAACCCACAGCAACCTCCCTCATATACAAGATGAATATTTCTCGCAACAAGTGATTGACCAAGGGTGGTAGCTACGTTTACAAACTCTAAACCCTTCCCATACTTAGACCCACAAAATACACAGATATTTTTAAGTTGACGAACAGAAACACCTTCTATCTCTATACTCACTTTTCTCTCTGAATGATTTTGAGTTAGAGGAAAGTGGAGAAAATAGAGTGTTTAAATAGGAAAAAGAATGAAAAGGGTAATAATAGCACCTATAAGGGTAAGTTGGCTGTTGTCAGAAAAGTTTGAAATTAAGAAATACAGAATTTTTTTTAATTTTTTTTTAATTTTTAATTTTTATTTTGTTTTTTTTTACTTCAAGAAAACCATCAAGGTAAAGAAGTCTACAAACCCCTGAAGGATCCTGCTCAAAGGATCGTCTGTCCAAAACCAAAATACAGCAAAATCATACAAAGATAAAATAAATATAATAGCAAATAATGACATACCTTTATGTATAATTTTCATGGCGTATCTTTATCTGTGCATCATGAGTACAGTAGTGGCATATTTTTATACTGCGTGTCACCAGTACAGTAGACATTCACGTCCGTTTATTTGAAGAAATGAGAAAGAAAAAACCATCGTGGGTTTCTATCCTGGGTCTGGAACTTGGAGAGCTCACACTTGGGCTCGTAACATCAACAAAAATGCTAAAATCTGAAACCCGTAATGTCCAAGATCTAGAACTTCTGATCCCAGGGCACTAAGTGTCCCTTCTAATAAAAGAGAGGATCAAGCTTAGATGTCTTATACTCTTTGGCAGTCGTGGGTTACTTCTCACTAATAACCAGAGTGGGACGCTTTTACCTGTCCATCAACTCCACAGTGCCTAGATGGTAAACATTGGGTTATGGAGTGCGGTTCTCTACAGAGCATAGTGCACGAACCTTTTTTAAGGACCAGTGTGCAAAGGTCCACCCGAGTCAATGACGGGTCAGCCAAAGGCTGGGGCTCCATAACTAATTAAAGTAATGGTACTCCTTTCGGATCGCCCTTGTTCAAACAATTTCTTTTTTGTTCTATTTTTTTAAATTTTTTTTTGCTTTTTTTTTTAGAAAACATGATGAAGAAGAAGATAATATGTACAGATTGTTGTGGATATGGTCAC
Organism: Ormosia emarginata; assembly: GCA_029884605.1. Classification (NCBI taxonomy): domain Eukaryota; kingdom Viridiplantae; phylum Streptophyta; class Magnoliopsida; order Fabales; family Fabaceae; genus Ormosia; species Ormosia emarginata. Next base: position 1,082,019 of record JAQQTP010000056.1, on the reverse strand, counting down.
ATCTACCTCTGGTTTCACGTCTAGTAATGGCTTAAACGTCTTCTATGAATCGATGATAAGCTTCCCATCTAATTTTCTTATAAATTGGCAAACAGGGTCTTTTAGAGTTAGATTCCCATGACTATAGCATTTTTCTTCATCTTTGAAGAGATTCCACAAATTAAGAAGTTCACGATGCACCAATCCACAAGAATGCGTCTTAAGAGTCAATAAGATATCATCTAATGACTCCTTACTCAATCCATTCTTAATGAAGAAAATTTTATCTTCTCTGTTTGCGGAAACCATCCCCAAAGAATGACATCGTTTGTTACAATTTCATCATCCACATTTGTGATAGACTTGTATCCTTTTTGCTCTTCTCTTTTTAGAATACGAACTTCTTCCAAGACTTAGCATGTATGAGTTAAATGAAATTGAAGACTCACCTGCTAGTCGGGCCTTTGATTCAATTATCCAGCATATATCTTCTGGTATACCCTTGTGCATTGACAGTCTCAATCTTTCACATCTAACTTTGTAGATTTTTTTCAGAGCATTTTGAGGGAGAAAAGGAAAATGGTTTCTCAGGTTTGAAAGAATGACATCCATTTTAAAGGAGAAGAAGGATTCAGTTATTTTGGGAAACTGAAAAATAAACCGACTTGAGAGTCACGGAGTACCGTTACCCGTCACTTAACTGGCAACACAAAAAACTACAAAAACAAGGTAACAAAATTAGAGTGAATTCTATTCATAACAAGGATCAAAAAGATAGATGAATTCTACCTCATCAACTTGGTTTTCCAGAAATGGTTTGAGCCTTTGTCCATTGACTTTAAACACATTACCATTCCTAGGATTCTCAATATCTATGACCCCATGAGGATACACATGTTTGACAATAAAAGGACCACTTCACCTAGATCTCAATTTTCTAGGGAATAGGTACAGGCGAGAATTATAAAGCAGAACTTTTTGACTAATTTCAAAAGATTTTCTCAAAATTATCTTGTCATAAAAAGCTTTTGTTCTAGCTTTATAAATCTTTGAGTTCTCATTTGCATCATTTCTCAATTTCTCAAGTTCATTTAATTGTAATTTGCGTATCTTGCAAGCATCATCAAGATTTAGATTGAAAGCTTTAATGGCCCAAAATGCTTTATGTTCCAATTCTACAGGAAAGTGACAAGGTTTTCCATAAACTAACCAATAGGGTGGCATGCCCAAAGATGTTTTGAAACTAGTATGGCAAGCCCAAAGTGCATCGTTTAGTCTTAAAGACCAATCTTTATGATTTGGGTTAACTATTTTTTCCAAAATTTGTTTAATCTCTCTATTTGCTAATTCAACTTGTCCACTTGTCTGAGGGTGATAAGGGGTGGCAATTTTGTATGCAACACCATATTTTTTCATTAAAGATTCAAATGATTTATTGCAAAAATGTGTTCCCCCATCACTGATGATAGCTCGAGGGATTCCAAATCGATACAAGATATTTTCTTTTAAAAATTTGAGAACAGTTTTATGATCAATGTGTCGGCATGGAATAGCCTCAATCCATTTTGAGACATAATCAACTGCAACCAAAATATACACAAATCCAAATAAGGATGAAAATGGACCCATGAAATCAATTCCCCAATAATCAAAAATTTCAATGACAAGGATGGAGTTCATAGGCATCATGTTTCTTTTTGAAATTGAGCCCATTTTTTTAACAATTTTCACAACTTTTGCAAAAAGTATAGCAGTCCTTAAATAAAGTGGGCTAATAAAATCTGCACTGCAAGATTTTCGCAGTTGTTTTCTTTGAAGAAAAGTGACCTCCACATGCTTTCTAAGTGACAAAATTTAATAACACTACCTACCTCACCATCGGGCACATATCTCCAAAAGATTTGGTCAGAACAATATTTGAACAAGTATGGATCATCCCAATAAAAAATTTTCACATCTGTCAAAAATTTCTTTCTATCTTGGTGCGTCCATTAAGGCGGCATCTTTCATGTTACAAGAAAGTTGACTATGTTAGCAAACCAAGGCATGGAATTAACAGAAAATAAAAATTCATCAGGAAAAGAATCATTGATATGTGTGCTATCAAAAGGTGAGCCTATTGTAAGTCTGGACAAATGATCAGCGACAATATTTTCGGCTCTTTTCTTATCTTTTATTATGATGTTGAATTCTTGAAGCAACAAGATCCAACGTATCAATCTTGGTTTGGCATCCTGCTTAGACATCAAATATCTAATAGCAGCATAATCGGTGAAAATCACAATAGAAAAACTAATTAAGTAAGATCGAAATTTGTCTAATGCAAAAATTACAGCAAGTAGTACTTTTTTAGTAGTGGTGTAATTCATTTGTGCACTATTTAAAGTTTTACTTGCGTAACAAATCACATGAGGCTTACCTTCCTTTCTTTGGCCTAAAATAGTGCCCATAGCAAAATCACTAGCATCACACATTAACTCAAAAGGCAAAGACCAATCAGGAGATTGCATGACATGAGTAGATGTCAGAAGAGTAATTAATTTTTCAAAAGATTTTTTACATTCTTGAGTCTAATCAAATGGTGCATCTTTCAATAGAAGATTACATAATGGTCTAGATATGGCACTAAAGTTCTTTATGAATCTTCTGTAAAATCCTGCATGTCCTAAAAAATAACGAACTTCTCTGACTGTTTTTGGGGAAGGCAAATGAGCAGTTAATTCAACTTTGACCTTATCAACTTCAATTCTTTTAGAAGATATCACATGACCTAACACTATTCCTGAGGTAACCATGTAATGACATTTTTTCCAATCTAACACAAATCCTTTTTCTTTGCATCTTTTAAGAACTTTTTTCAAATTATCAAGACAATTTTTAAAAGAATTTTCATAAACTGTCAGAACATCCATGAAAACCTCTAAATAATGCTCAATTGTAACACCCCCCTCAGGGCATCACATTTCTGACTACCAACTCCCAATCTGAAAATTAGTACATAACAGGTTTGAGTTATAAAAAGTGAGTTTTAAAATTTCTTTTTCAATGCGGAAACAATATACACAATTTTACTGAAAGTCCATAAGTATTACTGAAAATACATTTAAACCGATTAATATACAATATTGACACCAATTAATATTTAACAATTTAAAGAGAAATATAAAACTAACAGACTTTTTTCACAAGAGCAAACCCATCACGGGTCCTACTCAATAGCATGGTACAACACTAATGATAAAAATTCTACATACGTATTATGTTGTGTATCCATCTTGATGCATCAGACATCAGTTCTACATCTGTTCTTTGTTAACACTGTTCGCTATCGAGTCTGGAATGGCCATTCTCTGATGTTGTCTTCGATCTCAGAGTATTTATCTCCTGTATGTCTAAGACAACTCGTTCCATCTACTATTCAATTTTAATAATACAAACACAGCAAGACAATATAACAAAGAGGTGAGATCACCTACGCCAATACTAACATGGTAGCACAGAGATAACACAAACAACCTATCATACAGGTATATCATACCAGAATTCCAATAATGCACTCAACATTAATCAACTATCATCATCATGCCATTAACATTATTATCATCACACAATAATCACAATAATGCCATCAACATGATGATAATCATCATCATCCAATATTCCTCAATTATTCATGCGATATAGATACTTAGATTTATGCATATGTTATGCATGTAGACTCAATGTCCTACTCCATGGAGGTTTTCACGCAATGCTTTGTTAATTGTCACCTTAGCCAAAGACAATCTTCTAGATTAGCCCACAGACAATGCCCAGCCTTAGCCCACAGACAAATGTCCAGCTTTTGAAAAGAATCGTGTTCTTGTCGGGTATCGTCAATGTGTTGCAACGGATGCATCGCTAAGTGGCATATGATCCATCCACAAACAGATATCCACTGTCGACCATTACTTGACGCACCCCAAGATCCATCATAGGCCTCACTATCAATTCACATTCCCTCTTCAACCACAAGGGTCCCAATAGCATCAGCTATCAATTTTTGTTCAATTCAAAATCATCATATGCCTCAATGCATATCTTTTCAATACATCTTCAATGCACCAATGCCAATCACAGGCAAAATTCCTCATTTCCAATGCATGTTCAATGCACCAATGCCAATCATAGGCAAAATTCACACTTTCATATTCAGGGTCCACACATTGGTCCATCCTCAGTTTAATTTCATAATCCATAATCAGGGTCCACACACTGGCCCAACAGTAATCATAATGTATTTTTAACAGCGAAATCATATTATCGCATTTTCATAGTCATAAAACACTTGCGTCGTGTTTTCTCAATCGCGCAACATTTCTATTATGTTTTCAAATCACATATAGATTTTTCAACATTTTCATCAATCACGTAAAAATATTTACACGTTACTCAAATCGCGTAGCGATTTTCCACCATTTTCATAATCGCATAACTTAAAAATCATTCTTTTAAGTCACGTAAACCATTTTCCATCATTTTCAAAATATTTAAACGCTTTCCAAATTGCATAAAAATATTTCAACGTATTTCAAATCGCGTAGCTTAAAAATCACGTTTTTAAGTTACGTAAATCATTTTTCACCATAATTCCATTATGAAAAATATTTTTCAACCTTCAAAAATTCCATTTCAACCTTTCTCAAAATAATATGACTACTCACATTAGTTTCCACATTTTCTTACTCAAAAAAATCCTTTTCATAATATATTCCACAAATTCACAATTCCATTGAATTAAATCAATGTTTCTAACTTTAAAAATTACTAACGCTCTCCAAAACCCAAAGGATGAGTTACACGTTAGAAAATATTAAATCACTATTATATTCTCCATTTTTCTCAAATAAATTCTAAAATCAATTCTCTTCAAAATAAATTGAGGTGTGTTTGAACCTCTCTTTTCGTCTTTCATAAACGAAATTTCATTTCTCAAGTGATAAAATACTCTGATTCCCTTTTCGAATTCCTTGTACTAATTCAAATTACATTTCCACTTAGAAAATCACTTTGTTTCATAAAACCAAGGCGTTCATAAGCCTTCAAAACTGTGGTACTTGATTATTTAAACTATCAAATATTTTTCCTTCTAAGTTGATATGGTTTTACATAAACAAAACCATTAAAAATTCTTTAACAAAACCGTGAGTCTTTGGTCTTTGAAATCAAATCATTTGTTAATTTTTCATTTTTACTTTCTTTGCAAATCCTTAAAATCAACATTGCTCTTTTCATCTAAAACTCATGTTTAGTAAAATCCTTAGAAACGTTTTACACAAAATAAATCAATAAAAATCCTTCTCAAAACCGTGACCACTTCTTCTTGAAAAACAAACCCTTTGTTTATTTTCCTTGCTTTTCTAATCATCCAATTTTATCATTCATGAAAATATTAATTTATGAACACCTATTTTGAGGTGTTGAGGCCGAAATCCTCATGGTCTTTGGAACCAAAAATCAATTTCCTTTCCATCATCAAATTATGGCTTACACATACATATTCAAATATATATCACAAGCATGCCATAATCAAAGTAATAAATCATGCAAATCATACCAAGCATAGGCAAATAATCAAAGCACATAAACACCTACAAATTATTACATGACCATGGATATGAATCTTCACATGGATTCACCATCCATCAAATACACAAACCATCTCTCACCACCATACCTGGTTGGTGAGATGAATCTCCCTCTTCCCTCTTGAAGATCCTCAAAAGCTCTTTGTTTTGCTTCTTTTTCCAAGTCCTTCACCACCAAGGGCTTCTCAAATACAAAACAAAGCACACACATAATTAATATAAACAAGACTTGAATAAGAAAACCATGGATTAAAATCATGGTTGGAACCTTGAAAATCAAAAGAAAAGTGAAGATTAATAAACTTCACCATTAAAACTTCAATCTTTAGCTTGAAGAACAAGGGCGAAGATAAATGATTTAGAGAAAATCTCCAACATGAAAGTTGCTTAGAATATCATGGAGATTCAAGATCTATGGTTGAATGAAATTAAAAGAGATTGGATGGTGATTTTAGGTGGTATGGCCGAAATTCCTCTTGAAGAACAAAGATGGCATTTTTTATTTTTGTGAAGGAAAGGTTTCTTAAACTTAGTTAAGGAAAAGAATGAAGTGAAAACACTTAGTTTTCCTTCCACCAATTTTGTAGAGCTCCTTCGAAAATCCCTAAAAATCATAAACAAATCTCAAAATCAATAACAAGTAAAAGAATAGGTAAACCATGGTTCAAGCATGGCTTAGAAAATCAAAACTAAAAGATTGGGTGAAGAAATATGAACTTTACTATTTTTGGTAGAAACTTGAAGCTTGGATTTGAAACTCAAGATGAATGATTTAGTGAAAACTCATAACTAGAGATGTTCTTAGAATGATGTAAGGATTCAAGAAACTAGGTTGGATAAAATTTTTGAGTGATGGAAGGTGGTTCTAGGGTGCTTGGCCGAAATTAGCTTGGAGAAGAGATGGAGAGAAATTTTTGAAGAGCTAGCTTCTTGAAAATGATCAATAATGATCAAAAAGTGACCAAGACAACTAATAATGGTCTTCAACTTTGCTTTAGCTCCTAAAACAACACAAAAACTGTCTCCCCCCCCTCTTCATGCATTCTCCTTGAGTGCAAAATGATCAATTATGATGCATATTGACCAAGACAAGTAATAATGGTCTTCAAATTTTCCTTTAACTCCTAAAACAACCACAAAACCGTCCCCCCCTCTTCATATGCATTCAATAAGTTGTCTTCATTATTAGCCACCATCTAGAGCATTTCTAGCCATTGATTAATTTAATGGTTAGGATTAAGGTAGACTTTTGATTTAGAAGACTTAATCTAGGTCATTAGATCTTTCCTCCTTAAAATCCTAGCCATTAGATGCATCTTCAAAAATGAAGGGCCAAGATTACTCCTTCTTACTTTTAATCCAAGGGTCATAATTAATCATAGCCATTTTAGAAGATCAAATCTCCACTATTGATTAAATCCAAATCCAATGGTCATAAATGATCCATCTCCACCGTTGATTAAATCAAAATCTAACGGTCACAAATGGTCCTAACCACTTTATAAGATCAAAGCTCCACCCTTGATTAATTCTTCATCCAATGGTTATAAATGGTCATAGCCATTTTATTAGACCGATTTTATACCGTTGATTAAATCGACGGTTGATATCAAAGTCTTCAATATTAGAGTTGCTTCCTATTGGTCCGTCAAAAGCATTAAACTTGCTTCCTATTGGTCCGCTAAAAGTTGTCATAACCACTATTGTTGACTTAAGCAGTATAATTTCTATTTTTATCTGCTAAAACCCACGAAAGAATATATTTACTGTATTTTTATCGCCCGATAATTAAATACAGTACAATAAAATTTTCTACAACTGTTTCCGGATTCAGGTTTAGTAAGATCCCCTGTCTCCGTCTCAACAGTACAAATTTTTCTATGCGTAGAAAAATTTTCACGTTTTGGGACTCACCTCGGGCCCACGTAGAACCACTAGGACCCACAAACAGTCCAAAAACGATCAGAGAAATATAAAAATTTATAATCATCCACAAAAATCATAAATATTAGAAAACGTACAAATATCAAATCAGATTACGTAAAATAATTAAGACTTAACAGTAATAATTAAATTACGTAAAATTTTCCCCGGCCCTAAAATTATTATTTTCCTGACACAGAGTAAATCACTCAAAATGATCAAATACGCTGACGGAATATTCAAAATAATTTTACAGTACACAGAAATCACTAAACAGTGAAATTCTGTTAATTGTCAAAATACTGTCAACTAGTTAGGAAATTTAGAGTGTTACATCAATCATGTCACTAAAAATGCTTAACAGGCATCTTTGAAAGGTTGCCAGAGCATTACAAAGGCCAAAAGGCATTCTTCTATATGCAAAAGTACAAAAAGGACATGTAAAAGTGATCTTTTCTTGATCTTCCAATGCAATTGGTATTTGATTATATAACCAGAAAAACCATCAAGAAAACAGTAGTATGGATGTCCTGCTACCCTTTCTAGAATTTGATCAAGAAATAGCAAAGGAAAATGATCTTTTCTAGTGGCAGTATTTAATTTTCTAAAATCAATACACATACGCCAACTAGATGAGACTCGCATAGGTATTAATTCACCTTTATCATTTTCAACCACTGTTATACCTTATTTTTTAGGCACAACTTATGTAGGGCTTACCCATTGGTTATCAGAGATAGGATAGATAATTCCAACACTAAGCAATTTAAGGACTTCAGCTCTAACTACCTCTTTCATATGTGGATTTAATCTTCTTTGATGTTGTTGAGAAGTTTTAGCATTATCCTCTAAATGTATTTTATGCGTACAAATTAATGGATTAATACCTTTTATGTCCTTTAATGTCCATCCAATTGCATTTTTATGTCTTTTAAGTACTTCTGTTAACATACCTTCTTGCTCTTCAGTGAGAGACGAGAAAATTACCACTGCTAAGCTTTGCTCTTCTCCCAAAAATGTGTATTTCAACCCAGCAGGTAATGGCTTTAATTCCAGCATGGGTACTTCTTCAAGGGCATTATCATTCATGTGTTTTAGCTCTTCAAATCTTGGCTTCCATCCCTTGTACTCCATTACCTGTGTACAATCAACCAAAGAGCATATTTTAGAGATATGATCTAGTTCCATGCCTGATTCAAATGAATTAACTAAACAAATTTCTGATGGGTCAGAAGAACTCCTTGTTTGAAGATGATCATCGATAATGGCTTCAATTCCTTCAACTTCCTCATTTTCATCAAGGACTTCCTATGGTTGCTTGCACATGTTAAAAACATTGAGCTCCAGTGTCTTGTTTCCAAATGTTAGTCTCACCACTCCATTTCAGCAATTTATCAAAGCATTTGATGTTGCTAAAAATGGACGACCTAAAATAACAGGAATTGACTTGTAACTATCAACCATAGGTTTAGTATCCAAGACAATAAAATCCACAAGATATATGAATTTATCAACTTGAACCAACACATCTTCCACTATTCCTCTTGGAATTTTAATTGATCTATCGGTAAGTAGAAGAGTTACAGAAGTTAGTTTTAACTCACCCAAGTTGAGTTACTGATAAACTGAATATGGAAGCAAATTGACACTAGCACCAAGATCAAGTAAAGCTTTTTCAATTTTATGTTCTCCAATAATGCATGAAACTGTAGGACAACCAGGGTCTTTATATTTCAACGCATTATTATTCTGAAGGATGGAGCTTACCTGTTCAGCCAAAAATGCTTTCTTTTTCACATTTAGTTTCCTTTTAATAGTGCACAAGTCCTTAAAATATTTGGCATAAGAAGGAATCTGTTTGATAGCATCTAACAAAAGAATATTGATCTTTACTTATTTCAAAATTTCAAAAATTTCAGTGTGGTGGTCCAATTTCTTTAGATTATTCAATGCTTGAGGAAATGGGGGTGAAGGCGAGAGTTTAGTCTCCTTTTGGTCAGCTTCTTCATTTTCTTCGGCAATTGGTTCATCTTCTTTCTCAAAGGTTCAGGAATTTGTTTTTCAACAACCTTTCCACTCCTAAGAGTTATCACTGACTTGACTTAGTCCATTTATTAGTTTTCTGAACTTCCCTCATTTAGACTGTACTGACCCTTGGGATTTGGTTGAGGTTGAGAAGGAAATTTTCCCTTCTCATGAATGATGAGTGGAGAAAAAAGTTTAGCAAGAGTGTCTTTTATGTCATTCGTAGCTTGATTATTTTACTTATTAATGGCCTCTTGCTTTTCTATGAATGCATGCAGTGTTTCTTCAAGGTTTTTCCTATATGGTGGGACATAAGGTGCATATCCTTGAGAATTTTGAGAGTCCTATTGTGCTTGAGGAGGTGGTGATTGCACAAATTGTGACTAATTATTATTCCTCCAGCTGAAGTTCGAGTAATTCTCTATCTTGGATTGTATGTATCTGAAAAAGAAGAAGTAAATAATTTTTTAAAATTATTCATTGCATGTACTTGCTCATGTACAACTTCTTTAAAAACAGGAATATTGGGACATTCATGTGTTGAGTGTCCTAAGTCATCACAAATGCCACAAATTTCTTCACTTTGCACAGATTTGATTTCTTTTGCTTTTCTTAGTTCCATGGCTTCAACCTTTCTAGCCAAAGTAGCAAACCTAGCATTTAGATCTTCCTCTTGACTAAGGTGATATTTTCCTTTATTAACACTTGCAATGTTAGATTTAATTGAATTTTTAGAAGGGTTAGTATCATGCCAAGATTGAGAATTTTCAGCCAACTGGTTTAAATAGTCTAAAGCTTCATCAGGTTCTTTATCAAGAAACTCACCATTGCACATTGTTTCCATAAATTGTTTAGCTTCGGGTGTTAAACCTTCATAAAAAAAAGCTTATAGTGCGCCATTTTTCAAAACCATGACATGAGCAAGAATTTAACAAATCTTTAAACCATTCCCAATATTGAAAATATGCTTCATTTGAATTTTGGGAAAAATTTTGGATTTGTCTTTTCATAGCATTGGTTTTATGTCTTGGAAAAAATTTCTTTAAGAACTCACCTTGCATTTCTTGCCATGTGCCAATTGATCTTGGTTTCAAAGTGTTAAGCCAAGATTTTACTTTATCTTTTAAAGAAAAAGGAAACAATTTAAGCTTAACAATCTTTTCAGTATAATTTTGGTCGTTAAAAGCAATACATACTTCCTCAAATTCTTTCAGATGTAAATATGGACTTTCAGATTCTAAACCATGAAAATTAGGAAGTAAAGAAATCATACCTAGCTTAAATCTAAAATTGTTGGCGTTGAGTGGAAAGATAAAACATGATGGACTAGAATTTTGAGGTGGTTGCAAATATTCACGCATGGTTCGCAACGGTTGATTTTCATATTCATCATGTACACTTTCATTTTTATTGTGTCAATTGTGTGTGATTGTGATTCAAACAAATCAATATATAAAGTACCAGGATTAATTTTAACTAAATGACCAGAATTTAAATCACGATACCAATGAAGCATAAATACATAAATAACTTAAAATAAATAAACAAAAATAATGTACAAGCTAGAGGTATAACCTGCCATTGAATATTAACAAGGATGTGGTATAAATCAACCACCCAATAACTATTAATAAATAAAAAGTTAGATAACTGATAAAGTAAAAAGTTAGATAATTAGAGAGTTAATAATTAGTAAGTTAGAAAGTGCAGAAAGTAAAATACGAGAAAATAAAGTACTGAGAAAATAAATTGAAGAAAATAAATTACGAAAAGTAAATTGCAAAAAATAAATTTAAAATAATGAAAACCGGAGAGAGCGAGCCGCACTGTGAGGCCGGCGAAAAGAGAAGAGAAGAAGAAAGATTATTTCGTTATGTTAGAAAGCAATAATAAATAATAGAAATTAAAAAGTTAGAGTGCAAAAAATAAAAGACGTAAATTAAAAAGTTAGAGTGCAAAAAATAAAAGTTAGTAAGCAGAAAATAAATGACTTAAATTAAAAGTTAGTAAGCAGAAAATAAATGACATAAATTAAAAGTTAGAAAGTTAGTATGTTAGCAAGTTAGTAGGTTAGTAAGTTAGATAGTTAGAAAGTTAGAAGTTAGTAAAGAAACCGAAGGATCAGCAAGCCGATCTTTTGCTCTAGCGAAGGAAAAGAGAGAATATATTTTATTAAAGTATGAGAACCTCAATAAATTAAAACTTCTAATCAAGTCCCCGGCAACGGCAAAAGGAATTGATGAAAAAAAATTAATTGAGGTAAGAAAAAAGATTTGTCACAACACCAAAACTAATAAAAGATGTTCACAAATGAATTTAAGAACTTGCTTGGGTTAGAAGATCCACTCTTGGTAATAAATTAAAGGCAAGATTATTTCTCTTTATAACTCAATTGAAATCCACACACAACGGAGGTTCCAATCGGAAAATATAACATTCAAAGTTCAATTATATATGCAATCATATTATGATTCCTTTAATTATCTACCAACATTTGTAAATGAGTTCAAGCATTCACTGTGTCAATCCTATTATCTATAATAAATCAAGATCTCTATTATACAAAGAAGGTTTCTAAATTGATTAGAAACAAAATATAACACATATAATGTCCATTTGATAATATATCATTTAAGCACAAGAAATAAAATAATCTTTCCTTATTTCATTACCAAGAGCTTCATTCTTTCACCCAAGCAAGATGAAGATTTAGTTACTCATAGATAAGGAGAAAGAAAGAGAGAAGAAGAGAAAGATGAACATAGCTTCAATTTAGAGCAAGAGAAAATTATAACAAAGGAAAACAATAAACAAGCATAACCATAACTTCTAAAAACTAAGCCTAACACCAAGAGCACCAAATGATCAGCTAATAGTGCCTTTTATAGAGGATTAGGGATACAAAATGACAAGGGGGCTGATTAAGAGTAGGTGGATGAGTGGGTGAATGAGTGGAAAATGCCAAATGGTGAGTTGGTGAGTGGAAAATTATTGAGATTCTTTGTCTCCAAAATCATTCAGTACTGATCTCGTGGATGCCATCAGAATGAAGCAACGTGGTCTTCATAAAAGTAGTAGCATTTTGTCTCAGTTTTCCAATGCCACCAAGATCATCCAAAAATTCGTCCTACAACCCAAGATATGACCTAATTACTACAGACTATTTAGACTCAGTTTCAGCACCTCTGTTTTGACTTCCAGACCCAATATCACCTCCAAGCTGTTCGAATGAGCTCTTATGTTCTTCATGAGAGTTGTAGATATGGGTCTTAACTTTCAAATGTCCAAATTTCACCCCAAGATAATTCCTACAGCTCGAGTTATGCTCTAATTACTATATACTATTTAGGTTCCAGATACAAAACTTGTGTTCTGACTTCCAAGCCCATTTAGCTCCTCTAGATGTCCATATTTTACCTAGAGCTCTTATGAAAATTGTAGAGCTCTCTCTTATCTTTCCTACAAGGTAAGATACATAATTTTTACACATCTAGAACTCAAGAATGGCGGAAATACAGAAACAGTGTAAGACCCAAATAATGCTAAAAAAATCAATTGAGTCCAATTTGAGTCCAAACATACAAAACATAACCAGGCTTAATCAATTAAGTACATGGAGAGTGTAAATGACTAAAAATGAGGGTTTATTAATGTATAAAATATGTGATCATTAATATTTTTCACTAAGTATTTAAATCAAAGAGGTTGGATGGTGGTTGTTTTCGTGGGATTGAAAACCCTAGGTTAGTGGATACTTAACTTATGTTCTTGAATTCTTGTTGGGATTTCTATGGAAATTGTTTGGGAATAAGGTTGTTGGTGAGGTGATGTTTATTTTAAGAAATTATAGTTACGAGATGAAGATCTATGAGCTAGGATTTTGCTCTAATTAATTTGGGGATTTTGATCTAAACTTTGATTTAAATGAAATTGAGGTTATCAATGATCTTTTGATGCTAAAAATAGTTTAAAAATGATAAGAATGAGAAGAAAATGTTCTTTGTTACAATTTAAGGTTTTCGACCAAGCATGTCTATTGAGATTTAATGTGCTTGTTAATGAGTTTTATTGTATTCTATTGTTATAATTATGGAAGGAAATGATATGAATTTTATTGAGATTAAAATTGTGAGTAAATGCTTGATTATGTTAATGTTACTCATGATGAACTATTGTTGTTGTTTTGTGGGAAAATGATTCAAAGTTATGATGTTGATGGGCTTGGAGCCTAAAAAGGGTAACATTAATAATTTTAAGAAAACATTTTGGGTCTTCTGGAACTTGTTAAGGTGATCTCGGGCTACGACTAAGAGGGGCCTTAATGGGGAGTCTTGCATGGTATAGAACAAATTATCGGAAGGAAAATGACCAATGAGTTAGGGGACGCCCTAGAAAGTACGAGATCTCTATTATGTGTCATGTGAGCAAAAAGATAAGAAAGATGTAAAAGAATATGAAATAACATTGTTATGTGAGTAAGAAGATAAGAAAGATGTAAAGGAATATGAAATAACATTGTTATGTGAGCAAGAAGAAAAGTAAGAATTTAGTGGATTGTGAAATGATATTATTTAGGATATTTTCTTGATATAAAGTATAATTATGTAGTACTCTATTTGAAATTATTTTCTACAGTGAATGTTGCTGGACATAGCATAGTTCAAAATAAATGATTTTATTAACTGTATAATTTTTCTATTGAGAATTATAAATTCTCACCCCTTATTTATTATGTTCAAAGAACTAGGATAGTACGCGTCACTCTATTGATTGAGATTGATGCCCACTTTGTGTTTCGCCCTGCTACTGAAGAATTTCATTTGGCTATAAATGGATGCATATAGCTGACTTGGTTGCATTATGGGTGTGTACTGTCCACTAATGTATTGACCTCATTTACTTATTTAGATATTTGAGATTTCTTTTCTTGTAGTTTTTGTAATATTCTAGACAAATGTACTGGCACATCAGATGTAAATATTAAATATAAATGCAGTTAGTGTATTACTATAAATTTTATGTTTATATTTTAATCGATTTATATTCCATTGATACGTTTATCATATGAGTTATAAATCTAAATATGTTTTTTTATACGGGAACCTCAACTTAATTAATTTGAGTTTTAAATTATTTCTATTACATATTTAACTACTGTAGATATTTAATTAAAACCTAAATGAATAATGAAGCATGTAATATTCTATCAAATAAGTTAAGTAAATATAAATATAAATGAGGTATGTATAATTAATGTAATATATTAATAAAATATAGTTAAATTACTGGTAGAATGTTACAATATATATGTTATCAATTCTATGACCAACAACCTTAACTTACTTATCATCCTTACCTTCAATTATGCAACAATTGGAGTCAAAGATAACTTTATTTCCCTTGTCACACAATTGACTTATACTTAGCAAGTTATGTTCGAGTCCTTCCACATACAAGACATTATCAATTGAAGTAGAGGTATTCTCACTGACTTTTCTAACTCCAAGGATCCTTCCTTTGTTGTTGTCCTCATATGTGACATGACCATGCTTCTTAGGTGTAAGAAAGGAGAACTTAGAGCTATCACCAGTCATGTGCTTAGAGCATCTACTATCAAGATACCAACTTGAGTTCTTGGTCTTCAAGCACACCTACAGCACACATTCAAATTTTAACCTTTGGTACCTAAATTTTCTTTGGTCCTTGTGTGTTAGATTTAGGCAAGTTGCCCTTAGGGACTCAAACAATTTTAGTTCAAACCTTGGTGTTTATGTTCTTCTTAACATTGCATGTAGATGCCCTATGTCATTTCCTCCCACAATGAAAGCATTTAACAAAGGGACTACTTGATGTAATTGAGGAAACAAAGAAATTCTTATAAGACTTTTGTTGATTATTGGGATTATACCCAAAACTGGCTTTTTGGAAAACACATCTTTGTTTCCCTAGTAACATATTCAAGTTATCTCTTCTAAAGGTAAATTTTGAAAGAGTATTGTTTAAGTCCTCAATTTATTTTTCAAAAACTTTGCATGATGAGCAAGATGAAGATGTAGGTGCATTATCATGTGAAGAACAAATCATGTATGATGAGTTAGCATCAATAAGTCCTAAGGTCTCATTCTTAATTTCAAGCTCATTAATCTCTTTACTTAAAATAGAAACTTTATTTACCAATAAGGAGATTGTTTTGTTAGAAGATAAAATCATTTTTGTGAGTCTCATGGATTCATTATGAAATTCTTCAAATGCATCTTGCAATTCATCATAGGAAAGTGAAAAGTCTAGGTTAGAAGAAGTTACCTTGGTGTCACACTTCTTCGTCCTCTCTTTTGGCCATAAGGCATAAATGAGCTTCCTTATTGTCTGAACTATCGGTGGAGTCCATGTCATTTTCATCCCAAGCAATGTAAGCTATCCTTCCTTTCTTTTCTTTAGAGGGTCTCATTTCAAACTTCTCTATTTTCTTTTGATAGACAGGACACTCCATATTTATGTGCCCTGATTTTATCATTTATAGCATGTTGGAGTAGATGAGATTCCTTCCCCTTTATGATATACCTCCTTAGGAAGGAAATGAGGCCTTCTTTGATCTCTTTTCTTCTTAAGGAATCTTCCAAACCTCCTTACAAGAAGACTAAGATTCTCCTCATTTAGTTTAAGGTTCTCTAAACCATCTCATTCATCTTTATCACCATCATCATTTGTAGAGGAAGTGGCTTTGAGAGTAATCCCCTTTTTCTTTTTGTCATGCTTCTCACTTTGATTGAGCCTATTAAGCTCCAACACATGATCTTAAAGCTTTCCAAATAGAATGGCTAAAGATATTGTTGATAAATCCCTTGATTCCGCAATAGCTGTTACTTTGGATTGCTAATTCCTGTTCAAACATCTCAAAACGTTGTTAATAAGATCTTCATTAGGAAAAGTCTTTCCCAATGAAGTAAGATAATTTACAATGTGTGTGAATCTCTTTTACATTTCTTGAATGATTTCTCCTTGATTCATTCTAAACAATTCATACTCATAAGTGAGAGTATTTATTCTTGATCGTTTTACTTCACTTGTACCCTCATGAGTCACTTGTAAAGTATCTCACATTTCTTTGGCAGTCTTACAATTTGACACCCTAAAGAATTCATCATACCCCAAGGATGTGGTAATGATGTTCTTGGCTCTCAAATTGTATTGAACCTTCTTTTGTCTTCATTGGTCCAATCATTTCTTGGTATATTAGTTCTTACACCATCAACCACATGTTGGGAACAAAGGGGTCATTTTTAATAGCATCCCACACATCAAGGTCAATAACTTCAATAAAAATCTTCATTCTTTCTTTTCAATAGACATAATTATTCCTATTGAAAAAAAGAGGTCTATTTATTGAAGAACTTTCGGAAGAAAAATCATTTGAAGCCATCACTTCTCTTGAAGTTGCTAAGCTCTTTATACAAGAGTCTAGCTCTGATACCATTTGTTACCAAGTGGCCTTAATACTCATGAAGGGGTGAATTAAGTTTATAAAAATCTTTTGCAAATCTTTCGTAAAACACCTGATTATCAATTTTCATTGAAGCTATTGTCTGTTAGAGATGAATGGATAGAGAAGATAGAATGCTTTCACTCACAAATAAATAAACCAAGGATGATAGTATTCAAGTAAGCCAATAAAACAATGCACAAAAGTAAAAGAGTTGAGTTTAGGAAAACAAATACAAAGTTTTATCCTAGTTCAGCCACTAATCCACTTGTGGCTTACATCCAATCCACAAGTAATCACCCAAGATTTTTTACTATATCTTCAAGCTTCAATAGGTGCTTGAAAACCTTTACACGCTAGAGCACTCAACACACCTTAGGATACCTCACTCTTGTGTTTGAGCCTCAATTACAAAGGGATATCTCACATTTTTAAAATGTTTGAGGGATACCTCACCCTTACAAATGTTTGAGGGATACCTCACCCTCTTTACAAAAAATCAAAGTGTATAGATGATGAAACTCTCTCAAGAGTGGATACTACAAGTTGAAGAACAACGGGTATCAAGGATTCACACTTTATAAGCTCAAAAACAAAGGATTAATGGAAATGATAGTAAAATTCGTATTAATGCTCAACCTAGGTTTTCAAATTGATTCTCTAACCTCCATAGCCCAACAACCTATATTTATAGCTCATTAAAGATTAGAGTCGTTAAGGGGTAATTGGGAGCATTAATGACAGCAAACTACCCGTTATTTCTATTTCTGGAATAGGCCTTTATTCGAATAACAGATGTGTTATTTCAATAAGCCTTCAAATTTCACGAAGAGTATTTTACCTCTGAAACACGTTATTCGAATAACATTTATGTTATTCGAGTAACCCTTTTAAAAACAGTTTTCTGAAAAACTTGTTATTCGAATAACCACATGGTTATTCGAATAAACCATTTAAGATCAGGTTTCTAAAAAACGTGTTATTTGAATAACACTTTGGTTATTCGAATAAACCATACGCGCCAAGATTAATTTTGAACCTTTATTCGAATAAAGCCTAACCAGATGGAATTATTGGCGTCTCTGACTTGTGTTATTTGAATAAAAGGACCTTTATTTGAATAAGTTATATAAAAAACATTTTGTCAGCTTTCAAATAATGCCAAGTGATTCCAAATGATTTTATAAGCTTTTGGTCACTTAAAAAAATGTTTCTTTGGAAACCAAAAACCATTTTGAAGCCTTTAAAACAAGTGTACTTTTTGGTTTCTTTGAAAAGTATCTTTCAGAGCTTTAGTGTAAATCACATTATACCTTTACATAAAGATCTAAGTCCTAAAATTAATCTTGAAGGTCTTGGACTTGATCTTACAATATCTTCATGTTTGTTATCATCAAAACAAAATCTTCATAAGTCAATAGCCAATCATATATAGCACTTTTGTGTGAATTTTTTTTCCTATCATCTTACTCAAATTGTTTCAAATATTCACATAGCTACTTATGCATATCTCATTGTTAAAGAATTGAAATAATTAGAGAACTTGATGAGAACATGTGAATACTATTTTTACTTAGTGAGTTATGAGACATTCATTTTTATTATGAGACTTTTTTCTTAGCCATTCAACATTTATTGCTACTGCTCATAATTTTTTTTAAAATCTTCTCACTTGATCATTTCGTTATTGTTATTTTTGATTAAAAAGAAGTTTTATGTTACACTTGCATTTAATTTGATGCCATAGAAATTGATTGAGTTATGTATTTTCTTAAGAGATGATACTAGGTCATGTTTCTTATTTTGAGCCTTGAAATAATATTTTTTATTCTTTTGCATATTACCGCTAATTACTCTTTTGAGCTTGTTTATTAAGTTTTTCTTTCTTAACCTTTTTCCAAAGTGTTTCAGGAAAGAGACATTGTGATTGCAATATGGGGTGATATAAGGAAATTTAAAAAAAAGGTAAAAAAAAAAGAAAATTGGAAAAGTCAAAAAAGAAAAAAATAGAAAAATGTGAAGTTCGAAAAACTTGAGAAAAATTGTGAAGAAAAATGTTGGTATTGGGAGTGAGAATAAAGTGAATTAAGGAAAGAAAAAAGTGATATTGAAAATGTAGATGTGAGCTTCAGAATATTCTTGGAACACTTTTGATTTTTATTGTTACCCTTTGACCTTTATATTTTCCCTTTACCCGCATTATAAGCTTAATAAAATTCTATTTGATCTTAAGAGATTGCATGGTTCTTTCAATGTACATGGCTAATCTAAAGGTGTGATGTAAAATCTTTTCTTGGCATCCCTCCATGAAACGATATTTGTTTTATTTTTTCAGTGTTCTTTCATTTATTTTATATGTGAGATATTAGTTTTGATTTATACCAATTACTCTTCTTACATATACTTGCTATGAGTGATATCATACTTCTGAGTAATTTTTATTGTTAAGGGTAACACTTGTGAGGAATGCATATGGTTGGAATGTGTTTTCTGATAGGGATTTTAGCTATGATATTTACAGACATTGGATATATGTCGTCGTAACTATATTATTCACACACTTTGAGTTTTATGATGGTAGAATTTTTGTGACAATTATGTTGTTCTAATGCATGACTGATATTCTTGAGTTGAGATAAATTAGATTTGATTGAATTGATTGGAGATATGATTTGGTTTGAGCTTTGTTTTAAGTCACTTTCATTGCTAGGGAGTAGCAATAAACATATTGGGAGTTGTGATAATAGCCTAATTTTTTATATATTTTTTTTATAAAAATAGGCATTATTATATCTCAATATATTTGATTTTATTGATTTTGTGACATTATTATTTGTTTCTTTGAGATCAATTAATTACTAAATTATGTGTTATAGATATTTAAAAGTAAAAGTGGTGCAATAAATAAGATGTTGGGATGTACCATAAAGATAGATTTTTGAAAAGATCTTATCCAAATATTATGTCTTATCCAAAGTCCCAATTAGGTATAGAAACTTGAAGATAAGAATAATTGAAGATTGGATAAGGATCCTTAAAAAGAAGGGAATGCTAATTCGGATTCAACTTGTATTTTTTGACCTTGCTGCTGTATTTGGACCACATCTTAGGCTACAGATATCATATCGACGTGATTCTTATGGTGTTGGAAAGCTAATAAAAAATGAAATGATTCTTCTATTGATCTCGAAGACTAATTTTGTAATTTGAATGAAGAGAGAAATAAAGAGAGAAAGAGATGAAAATCTGACAGCCTTCTATAAAAAAGATTAACTTTCCTAAAATTGGTTTCCTAAATCCAATCAATATCTTTTTATTATTTGGAGACTAATTAAGGAGATTGAGTTTCCTAAATTTAGTTTCTTAAATTCAATCAATATCTTTTTATTATTTAGGAACCAATTGAGGAGATATTGTGCAAAATACATTTTTATTAGGTAAAATCTCTTATTAATAGACAAGGAGAAGAGGGGGTGGTAGACCAGATAGAGTCGCATAGCACCGCATGAAGCAGAGAAAGAAAGAGAATGACGTGTATCAATTGTTTCATCTTTTATGGATTTTTCTTCTCTCTTTGTATTTGATACTTTTACCATGAGTAGTTAATTTTATTTTCTAGGAATAAGATGAAGCCTTAATATTTATTTTAGATGATTTAACTTTGTTTGAGATATTTTTTCTTTATTCTATAATTGCACAATCTTGATTGTAACATCCTCTCTAACCAGTTAGTCTTAATCATGGTTATAGAAGTTCAGTAACTCTTGTAAAAGTTACCTGTTGACTTTGGTAACCTTTTTTAAGTTAGTTGGGTTATTTTGTTGTAATACTGAGTGTGAAAAATAGTTGTTAATAGCCTAGAAAGTAGTATAAACTGCTTAAATGAGGGAAATAAACAAGAAGAATTTATTTCTAGGTCACAAGTAAATAGAATGTAATGTGGATAATTTTAGAGAATTAACTGAGATAGTTTAGTATTTTTAATAATACTGAGTGAATGTTTAAAGACTAAGTTAAATAGGCAAATATCTTAGAAAATTGTGAGAATTTGAGAAGATATCAAGTGAAGAATGAAGAATTTTCTCGTAATGAGAACAAGTTAAGATAGATACCTGTAAGCTTATTAGTTTATTTCCTTAAGTTTAATATAACTTAAGGAAGAGTAATAGAACTTAAGTGACAGTTTGAGGTGTGTGAACAATAAAGTAATGATGAGAATAGGATTGAGATGAATCCTAGGATTTTTATAACACCTATGGAAGTTAAGAAACTTGGATTAGTAATATCAAAGTATTCTTAAGAGATATAAAGTTTCCAGCTAAATATCTAGTCCATCCTTATCCCTCCACCGTTCTTATCTCTCTTCTTTGACATTTTCACTCATTTTGTCTCATCTCTCACGATTGAACCAACAAAAAGAAACAGAGAAAAGGGAAAGAAGAGAAGAGAAGAGAAGAAGGAAAAGGAAGAAGAACCAAGGAAAGGCAAGAAGACCAAGTTCAAACATCATCCTTAGAGACTTGAAGTAGGGGCGTTTGATTATCTAGTTCTATTCTTTTTCTACATTTTCTTGATACATGTTGTATGCTTGATTGGTTAGAAAATGGGTTTTAAGGTGTTTCTCAAGGGTTTGAGTGGGATGAACTCATTAGGAACTTGAGATATGATTTGTTTTGAGTGATGACATGTCTGGTTGTGCCTTAGAGCATGTGAGCATCCATAAAACTCCATTAACATGTGTTTGAGAGAAATAGGCTTTTGGATGAAAGGTTTAGCATACTTGTTCTTATGTTACTAGTTGAGTGATTTGAGAATATGTGTGAGAGTTTAACATATTTAGAGACTGTGTATGAGGTTGAAAACCATCCAATACTTGTGTTTGAGAGTCAATGATTAGTTAGAAACTCAGTAGAACATAGCATTTGAGTTTGGTGTTGGGTGCCTAAGTGCCCAAGGCCAGAATGCAAAAACGTGATGGGCGCTCAAACGCCCAAAGTGTGAACGCCTAAGTGCGCAAAACCAGAAGGCTCTAGTGTTGATCACTTGTTCGCTCAGAAGCTAGGCACCTAAGCACCCAATGACAAATGAAATAAGGGAGGTTTGTTGTCATGGAGCGCCTAAGCGCTGAGAAAGTGAGCGCTTAAGGGCTTATATACAGAACTGCCTAGGATTTTTATGTTGAGGAATTAGAGGTCCTTACTTGTAGAGATCTTTTATGCATGCTTTTTAGTGTGAGTTAAGACATTATTAGGGATATTTCATAGAGGAAATATCTACCTAGCACATGTATAAAAGACTAGGCCTTTGTACAACCAATGGTAGTGGATTGACATAGGCGAGTTGCTAATCATTGAATAGCAATGATGATGCATTCGTTGTCACTTGTGAGGTGGTGATGTGGTATACTAAATGTAAGTATACTGAGTTGTTTGGCAATAGTAACTTGTCATAATGCATGAATTGCTCCGTTATGATGAAAGTAGAGCTAGAGATACATGAATGGTAGTTATTCCCTTTATTTGCTAGGGTTGAGCTATGAAGGCAACCTAGAAACGTGAAATGTTCCTTTATGTGATAAAGTTGAGCTAGAATTGCATGTTTGAAGAATGGCTCCTTTACTAGTTAGAGTTGAGCCATACCTCGGTAGTTTCACTATTTCCTGTGAGATTGGTTCATAATTTTCAGGAAAAGTACTTTGTGTTTTGCGGGCTAGTGTCAACTTGATGCCATTGTCTATCTATGAAAAATTAGGTTTGAAAGATCCAAAACCCACCTTCATTATGCTGCAACTTGCTAATATATCACATTTATATCCTTGGGGTGTGGTCAAAGATGCTCTTGTAAAGGTGGACAAAATCATTTTTCCTATGGACTTCTTCATTATAGACATGGATGAAGATCACCACATCCCATTGATCTTTGGGAATAGAGGCGAACTCATTTTGAGGGTGGATGGAGATCAAGTGACTATCAATGTCTTTGATAAGTCTCCATCAACATCAGATCTTTATGCCCTCATTAATTGCATTAAAAATAAGTCTCAAAAGGAGTTGACTGGTAAGCTCTTCACCACTAATTAATGTTAACTCTCCCATTTCCAAGATTGATAAAACAGAGAAAGGCTGTTGGTGTATGCCCTAGTGGCCAATACGTTTTGTTTGTATTTACATACATTATATTATGCTATTTTATATGAGGCATTTCATTTATTATGTTTTTTTTTTGGGTAAACATGATAAAGTCCTTAGAATAGTAAATTTGATACCATAGGACATCAAGTGGATGACTTGATCGTGAGATCCTATTGGATAAAACACTATTCTTAAATGTCCCTAGTCAAGTATTATTGTTAATTAGGACAACAATAATGCTTTGAGACTAGTATGTGCGTAGACTGATGACCACATCTCACGGGTCATGGATATGAGATATCAAGTCTACACATGGATACATATTAGAGTAATGATGTATTGGACAGGACCCGCCATGAGAACGCTACGTGGATCGTTACGTGAGTGTCATAAGCAATTCTCATAGTGATAATGGTGTATGTGGTCCTTTGACCAAATCACTACGATTCCTACATGAGGAGTTGTGTGTTTTAATGCCATCAAACGTCATCTCGTAACAAGATGATTATAAAGTTGGTTATTAGACATACCGCGATACATGTGGAGGGATGTGAGTGACCTAGATGGGATTTGTCCCTCCTACATAACAGAGTGATATCTTCGGGGCCCCCGATTGAGTGAGACTATGAAATGCATGGCCATGCTCAAATGAGTCAATATGAGATATTGATCTCATTTGTCATTACTATGTCTACTCGGGAATCGGGAAACCGAAGATTGAACTAAACAAGGGTGACACGTTCCATGCCTTGTGTTCAATTTGGATATCCGGACAAAGGGACTAAACTACACGGAAACATTGGTCACGATAGGTTATGTCAAATCACCGACATTCTCATTACTTGGGTAGCAGATGATGTGTTGCTAGATACCGCTCACATCGTTTGTAATATTAAAATGAGATTTTAATATTACTACCAACGTCATGAGAACCCGCAGGTCGCACACTTAGAACAGACTAAATTGGAGTAATCGAATCCAAGTTGGACTCGGATTCAATTGTGGCCCTAACTCATGACGAGATGGGTTTAGGGTTGCACCACTTACCTTGCTTACTGCTCACACTCACTTAAGGCAGCCACTATTATAAATAGTACTGCTAAGGGGGGCTGCTACTAGGTTACATCACAACCCTAGCCGCACCTACGTAAAGTGAGTGAGAGATAGTGAGGTCTTCTTCTCCTCTCTTCGCAGCTAGCACTACGAAACGTAGGCGTGACTCCTTTTGCAAGTCTGTTCGTGTGGATACCGCAGAAACATCGTCGCTATTACGGTGTTGGTGATTCACCTCGCTTGTGTCTGTCACGCTTCAAGAGGTAAAATTTTAAAAAAAAACCTCGGATTATGGATTTTTCGCATGGATCCTGTGAGGGAATTCTGTTATTCCGCTGCGAGACTTTGATCTGCAAATTCCCAACAAAGGCCTATCCATTGTCCGTGATTCATTACAAACTGGTCCTTTATCTGTTGATCGATTGAAACCACTATGGCCTATCAGAATCTCTCTTGCCAAGGCGCATTTGGCACAACCAGTCCTAAGTCGAGTTCGAAATGCCTTTGGATGCATTTCCAAAGTCATAGACCAAGGGTGGAAGCACTGTTTTGAAAAGGAGAAGGAGTCATCTTATGTCTCTTACTTTAAGCCACCTTGAACAAAAGGCAACGTCAAGCTAATGACATTAAACAAGTGCTTTTTGAGAGGCAGCCTAAGTTTTCTTTCTTTTTCTTTACTCTTTTATCCTTTTGGTTACAGTTACTTATTTGTTTTTGCTATTATTTTTTTATTTCTTATTTTATTGACTTGTATTTTTCTATTTTTGTTTTGAAATTAATGTTGAGTCAGTTTAAGTGCCTCCTCGAATTCAGAGCCTTTGAAGGGGGATGTATATTGTTGTCGGCCGCCAAAAATATTTTTCTTTCTTCCTTTAGCATTTTATTTCTGCATTTATTTATTTATTTTTATTGATTTTATTTAGTCATCATCACCCTAAATCCATGTTCACTCAAGCATATCCATTACCTAATTTGGTTTTAAAATAAAAGTATTGCTTCGAAGATTGATCTTAGGCCAAGAGAGTTTGATTCATGTTAGCTTAGGATTATGCTGGTTGTAGATTTGTTCATGATTGTCATGCATATTTAGCTTTGGGCATTTGATTTTTATTTTGCATCAGTTCATTAAAATTTTGATTGAATTTGTGTGTTCCTATAAAAGGACTATGTGTGCTAAAGTGAGGATCTAATTCCCTCACCGATCCAAGAACAATCATTACATCCTTTTGAGGCGAAATCCTAGTGTGAGATGATCTAGGCATTCTTTCTTTAACCTCATCATGGCCTTAGATCTCCCACTCATCATTATTATCCCTTAGAACCCCATTTGATCCTTTTATTAGCCTATTTACTTTCATTTACCCACATTTTACCTTTACCCTTAACTTTTAAACACTTACTTACCCTTTTGTGAGAAAGGATTGAATGTGGAAGGGAGAGACTTATTGAGGATCCAATGTGAATGGCAAATGAACTTGGTTTTGATGAATAACAAACAAACAAGAATTGATAATGCAAAGATCAAGTTCCAAGTTTCGTCAAGATTAGCTTATAGGACTTAGGTCTTACGTGTAATGGTAAAAAGGAAACACACAAAGCTCAAACAAAGTTATAAATTCTTATTTATGTTTCTTGATTGATAAAATGCCCAAACAAATGGTTTTGAATAACTGATCTTGGTGGTAGTCCATTTGGATGAAAATTTGTTAAGTTTAGGCTTTGGAAAATTAACCCTAAGTCACTCATTTGTCTTTTTCTTTGAAACATTTTCGAGTCTTAAACTAAAACCTATTGCATTATAAAGTAGACTCAACAAACTTTCAAATGAGTGGTCTTTTGTTTTAAACAAATAAGTATCGAAGAAGTTATGGTCATTCAAACATGTCTTATTCAAAAATAGGGTGCCATAACCGGTTATGAGATTTCCATAATCGGTTATTCACCAAAGTCAGAGGTGCAGCTTCAATTTTTAAAAAGCCATAACCGATTATGGCATTTGCATAACCAGTTATTTGAAAAGTCAGAAGCGTAGGCTTCTGTTTACAAAAGATCATAACCGATTATGGTTTTTCTATAACCAGTTATTGGCTCGTTTTCAAAAGCCACTAGTTAGGCCATAACCAATTATGAAATAGTCATAACCGGTTATTTGGCAACCAAAAATAGATTTCCAACGGCTCTATTTAGCATTTAATGCTTCCCAACCACCACCAACGACTCTTAAATGCTTTGGGCTATAAATGAAAGTATTTGTGAATTGATTACAAGTTGGAAAACATTCTGAAAATCATTCTTAATCATTAAATACGAGTTTTACCATACTTCTAATCAATACTATGTTTTGAGCTTCTAAAAGTGTGAATCCTTAATACCATTATTTTTCAATTTGCATTATCCACTCTTAACAGAGTTTTTTATCATTCATACTCCGTATAATTTATAAAGAGAGGGTGAGGTATCCCTTAAAACTGTAAGGGTGAGGTATCCCTTCAAAGTAGAGGCTCAAGAACAAGGGTGAGGTATCCTAAGGCATGTTGAATGCTCCATCTTATAAAGGTTGTCAAGCACATATTTGAAGTTTAAAGATATAGTGGAAATCTCGAGTGTTTACTTGAGGACTAGACGTAAGCCACAAGTGGATTGGTGGCTGAACCAAGATAAAGTTGTGTTTGTCTTTCTAAACTCATCTCCCTTACTTTGTGCATTGTTTTATTGAATATCATATACACTATCATGATTGGTTGTTTTCTTTATAAGTGTATCCCCTCTATCTTCTCTATCCATTCAACTTTGATAAACAATAGCTGCAACGAAAATTGATAATCAAACATTTTACAAAATTATTTTACATACTCAATTCATCTCTCTCTTGAGTATTGAGACCACTTATAACATCCAAGTGAGATGAATGTTAAAGATAAAGGGAGAAGAAGGAAAGAAAAGTCAAAGTCTAGCATCAAGAGGAAGAAAACAATAAAGGTCCACCCAATATGTTGCGAAGAAATAAGTTTGGGGGTGAAGGTCAATGTTCAAAAAAAAGTGTGCTAGTCAATTGAAGTGAAGTTTTTTCCTTTGCATAATATATCTTGATTTTCAATGTGTTAAACTTCTTCTTCATGACTCTCTCATATTTTATTTTTTCTTTTCCTTTTTCTTTGTTTTACCTTTCACCTCTTGACCCCATTATAACTAATGAAGACCTTTTGATCCTTTGAAAGTGTGCAATATATTAGTGGAGAAAGGAGTAGTGGTTTTGCTTATATGATTTGGGACATACATTCATTCATCAATTCAGTTATGTCATTGAGGTTTTAGATATTGCTTTGTGTGCGTAGTCTCATCCGGGTGCATATGGATTCGTGATTTTGTTTGTGAAAACTTGCTTAAGTTAAGTTATTTGTGCATTGTTAAATTTGTATGCTTGATTGGGTCTTTTAACTTCTTGGCATTTGAATGAGTTATTCATGGATTTGAATTCTTGAGGTTTCTTTGAGAAGTTTGAATTGCAATGCTTGACATCTTTACAGAAGAAGTACTCTTACTGTGATTTTTACTGTTTATTCATTACTTGAGGACAAACAATATTTAAGTTTGGGGATATTTGATGAGTGTAAAATACACTCATCTTTTGGGTTTATTTATTATGATTTTTAATTGATTTTTATTTAGTTTTTTGTTTATTTTTTTCAATTTATTTTTAAATAACTATCTCTTCACCTAATCATATTTAAATTTTCAAGATAAATCATCAGATTTTATGTAAAAATAAAAAATTCCTAATGATAAATATTTGAAAGATTCTTATCATATTCTTATATGCTAATTAGAGTTCTAATTGGAGGCAAAATCTTATATTGGAGATTGGATAAGGATTCTCAAAGAGATATAGTTTGTTGCAAATTCGGATTCCTGCACTATCCTGACTATTCCTCATTAATTGAGTCATATCTTGAGCTACAGAGATCATATCGACGCACCGTTTGTGGCATTGTAAAGCTAATAGAAAATCCTAAAACTTCTTATAGATATTGAGGGCAAATCCGGCCATTTAAAGGGTGAGAAAATTTGTGCAACTTAGATACGAAAAGCTGTCAGCTTTTCTATAAAAGAGGGAAAACAAGTTTAGCAAAGGAGTTCTTTTTTGAATCAGAAAATACTGAAAAATTCAATAGCCATCAAGGAAAAAAGAAGAGACACAAACTCTAATTTGGTGTGGGTGCATCCAGGCTTGAAGATTAGCGATTTTCTTCAACCTTCCCACCTATCTTCCATGGAGTTTGTCGAATTCTTCTTTGTTTTCTTCTTTCTCCATGTGTAACTAAACTTTTCTAGTTAGGGTGATGATGGAACTTATTCTTGAATGATGTAAACTCATTTATATGTTTAATCTATGTTTCTATTTCATTATTTATGTGTTTCTATTTCTCTTAATGTTTTTCTTAATCTAATCAATTTTGGAATGATTTTGGAGTTTATGTATGACATGGAAAAATTGTGCTCAAACCTAGAACTTGTGATAAACAATATAATTTCTGCAATCGCTAGGAATAGACGTTGTGGGTTATGTGGTCTTATATTTAATTCCCTCGTTTATGATAAAGCCTTCTCTATTTGGGGTTATACTAAGGGATTGGTTAATTAAAAATAGTGTGAAGAAGATTAATATACCAATAGATTGTGTATTGATTAATTTTGGGAATTTGGCCATAAATCATTGGCATAGAACTTGATTAAACTAATCTTTGATTTTGCATCAAAAGAGTTCAAGTGAAATCGGAACTCTAATACTTTAATATCATTGTTTTTCACCTTTTGCTTGATTGATTTGTTTTACTCTCCTTAATTTTTAATATTTTCTTATTAGTGTTTTCTTTTATTTATCTTTTTATCAACTCTCTTTTTTGATAGCTTAAATAGTGTCGATTTAATGAATTTAGTAATTGACAATGTAATCCTCGTGGGAACGATACTCTTTCTCATCTTTTATTACTTTTGCGATTTAATGCACTTGCCAATATCATAACAACCCTTATGAAGGGTAACCCATTGATTGAATAATTGATTTAGCTAGCAATGAATTTTGGAAATGATCTTCATACAAGGGGTGATCCTAGATCTGATATTAGTTAATGGATTTTGGATATGATCCTTGTATGGGGGGTGATCCTAAATCTGATATTGGATATGATCCTCGTACAGGGAATGATCGTAGATATGAATCCTTCGTGAAAGGAAATGATCCTCGTACGAGGCGTGATCCTCAATGTGATTCTTTATAGATTTGATCATGGTTACTTGGGGTGATCCTCAATGTGATCCTCGTACGAGGGGTGATCCTCATACAAAACACATAACAAACTTTCACTAATTCAAAACATTAAAAAGACCTTAGTTTGCAGCTTGCAAATAAGTCATACCAAGTTTGCTCAAGTATCTCCCAAGTACACTAACAACAAAGGCAATATTATGTTGTGTACAAAATTAAGCGTACATGATGCTGCCAATAGCATAAGCACATGAAACATTCTCCATTTCAACAATTTGTTTATCATTCCAAGAACACTGTGTATTAAACAACCTCTAACCTTTTTTAATAGGTGAAGTATAAGGATTACAATATTTCATATTGAGTTTATTCAAAATCATTTCTATATAATCTTCTGAGACAATCCAAGAATACGATGAGATTTATCAAGGTGAATCTCAATGCCTAAAACGAAAGAGACATCACTAAGAACTTTCTTATCAAAATGTATTGTCAACATCTACTCAGTCTTATACACAAAATCAAAATCATCAATAGCCTATAGTATATCATCAATACATATAAGTCAAGAACAATGAATTCACTCCCACTATTTGTAAACTATTAGGACTAGCTATGGCTCCTAAAAGAAATAAGATCAGAACCCTAATATAAAGAAACCTTTTAATTACTAAAGTGAAAAGGTGACTACAACTATCTATAATAGAAACTAAAACCAATTTCTTTCTTATAGAAGGTACATAAACAATGTCTTTTAAAACTAAATAATGTTCAATACATAACCTCTAAGAAAACTCTTATATGCTCTACTTTAATACTAATTATATTTCCTACTGTGATAATCAACTCCCCTTCACTCGATCTTCTCTTGCTTTTGAACTTTTTTCTCCTTCTCAAGTTATTTCTTAAACTTCAAACAATTAGCTCATCAATATTCCACTCTTTTTCTAAGCATGGTAAGACGTTTTCAAAATATCAAAATTAGCCAGAAGTGATTCAAACAATTGTCATCTCAGAAGAGCCTCTCCTAACTCTACTTTCATGGACTTCAACTTATTGTACCAATTCACAAGCTTCATGACGTGTTCGCAAACACCAAACTCACCCTTATACTTGGTCTTTTATCAACATAAAGAGGTAAAATGCCTTTTAGATTTATCAAACTTCTTGAATTTATTACCAATAGACTTGAGAAAATCTTTAGCATTATTTATTTCAATAATGCTCTCCTTAATAGTTCTATCTATGTTATTGGAATGTGCCCATCTTTAATGTTTAGTCTTACCCGCAGCAACAAATAACTTGTCAGTGGGACTCAGAGGCTCATCTTAATGAGAGTAACATCAACATTAATGACAGTGAAAAATAATTTTATAAAGTCAACCTAATCCTCATAATTGGTTGCATTCAATTTTATCATAGCATTCATTTGCCACTATAAGAAATTAATAAATTTGCTATGAAAAAATATGTAGCTAATCCCTAACTAATCAATTTAACTACGAAATAGCTACGGATTGATTCATAGTCAAGTTCTTGTAGCTAATTAGCCACCAAAAATTTTCTTAACTAATTTTTAAATTTTTGTAACTAATCCAAAACTAATTTGTAACTAATTTTTATTCAGAACTTCTTGTGTTTTTGTATCTAATTAGCTATGAAATATTTGTAGTTAATTCTATAGCTAATTTCGTAGCTAGTTTTTATCAATCTATAGCAAGTTTGTAACAAATTCGTAGCTATTATATTGCTAAATCCCTAACAATTTCATAATTATTTCTTAACTATTGTGTTACTAAATCTCTAACAATTCCGTAGCTATTCTAAAGTCAATCCAACTTAATTTTATAATGATAATTAATATATTTTAAAATTATACCTGTATATATATATCAATCCAAACAGAAAAACTCAACAAATAAGTTGTGCAAAGCAACAAAATATCATAATTGCATTAGTAAATTCAAAACATGTTCTACAAAGAAAGTATAGTTAATAAAAAACATGTTAGCCCCATCATCAATAAACATAACTAATCAATCCAAGTTAGCCCTATCATCATCAACTTCATGATCCTCCCCAACTGCATCACCTTGTGATGATGCCTGCGACACAACACTTCTTGCTTGGGAGCCAACAATCCTATATAGGATGGGCTCCAACATAGACACAGGCTGCATCTGGATAAAGAAAGTCATTGCTTCATTAATAGCTTCCTTTATGACTTCCTGTGTAGGAGCAATGCTGGAGGAACCAACAACTTGTGAAGATGAAGCTGAGCTAGATCCATGAATGTCAATATCTAAGTTGTGACTCATGCCATGAACCTATCCCTTCTTGTTGGGACCCGTCACCTCCAGCTACACCTCCTAATCAACCATAGGATGCATTAAAAAGTCTTCACCATACTTCTCTAACATCGTGGTGTCATAAGTGTCCTGAAACGAAAAATGTAATTTTTTTTTATCAAAACATTCAACAACTTAACAAATATAATTAGTTTGTTAAGATGAATAAACTTGTTTCAAACCATATATGATATGTCTCTATATGGCAGATCATATCAATATAGTTCTGTACCCATGATAATATGCAGACTTAATTAAATAGAAATTATTTATTTCCATTCTCAAAATGACTATTCACAACTATTATTTACCTGTAACTTGATCCTTTGCTATTCCTTTGTAACATGTATATTTAACGAAATTTTTATCAGAAGAAAAGATGGGATAAAGTCAATGTTTTCAGTGTGCAAAACTCCAAATATTACAAACATAAGGAAGGTTATAAGAGTATGTTCCCAGCAGTAAAACTAGAATGCACAAGATGATAAATCATTCTGAAGGAGCAAAACATAATTACTGACTCAGGTCGAAGAGAAGCATCCTGACAAATAATGGAAAAGTAATTTAGTTTACTAATTTACTTGCTTTAAAGGATAATAGTGGACATGCCTGAACTCTCTGAAATGCTTCTTTAGATATTCCTGCAATTTAGGTACATCCTGACTCCGAAAAATATCCCAGAGAGCACCTTCTGAAGCATCCCTCCAACCAACGTACAGTTTTCTTATTTCATTTTCACTTTATCAACCTCTTTAAACTCTGACCCACAAGAAAGACCATCCTTATTTGCAATGGCACCCTCATTAGTATCAGAGGGTTGATGAAACTGATCAACCACTTTCCCATCATATACTCCACTTTCATATTCCATGACTCAAAACACTATTTTGCTTGTCCGAAACATTTACAGTAGAAGATGAATTATTAAGCATGTCAACATGAGTTTCTCCCTCCTGATCATCTCGAAGGAGCTCCCTCTTGTCTTGCTCAAGGTGCTTTTGTTTCAAGTTATCAATGGCAATAAGTTGGTCATGCTTCAATTCCACTTCAGCAATATGAGTCAACACATTTACCTAAAACAGCCAATAAATAAAAGATATTTCATTTTCATCATTAGTGAGTATACACTCAGAGAGCCACATACAACAATAAATACAATGCACTAACAAAGATTTAATCAGGAAAATAACTTATGAGATGATGTCACTAATCTTAAAAAGATTTCCTTTCCAAATTGTCAATTACTCCAGCAAATACAAAATCAATTAAGAGTTTATGGATTGAAGACAATGCACTGAACAATAATTCATGACATGGACTTGAACCACAATCTAAACATAAGAAACAGAACAGAGAAATGCAATGGCTTACATAGACAACCAATTTGTACATCATACAAACTATACACCTTCCAATATGATACTCTATTGACAAATAACCCAAAAAAAAAAACATTCAAATAGTTTAAAAGAAATCCTTCAAAGAAAAGCATGCCAAGTAAGAGTTAAGGAAATAAAGCATACTGCATCAGACATATCACAATGGAGCTTAGTCACAGAATCACCACGCCCAAGCTCCTGAGAAAATCCATAAGCAATATATGTCTTTGGCCCCATGTTTGGCTTTAGACATTTCTCAGGCAACTTCACAGCAAGGTTAGGAGCACCTCTGAGAGGATCTATATATTCCTTATAGGGCAAGGAAGATATGAACTCGGCACAATGATGCGGTAAACGTTCCTCAAATAAATTAGAAGGAGGCCAATTTTTAATTTCAATACATGAGGCCAGTTAAGCCAATCCTCACGACCATTTGTATACCCAGTAAAGAATTGGTGGATATCAATCTCTCCCTGCATTCAATCAACAACTCAAATAAAAAATGCAGAAATCACCAGCAACAAAATACACATGTTAAGTAAAAGCAGTAAAGAATTGGTAAAACAAAGCAGACATGATTTACTCTAGTCTGATAACAGAATGGAAAAGTAGAATGAGTGCAACAGGAAAACAATAATATTTTCAACAAGAGAACATAAAAAAGCATTATGTCTTATCCAACATCAGCTAGATGCTGTGAGTATGCTTAAGAAACAGGCAAACATACCAATAGGAAAACAGAAAGCAGAGGATGCAAGGGCAACAAGAAAGGATCTGGGTAAATGAAGTAAAAACAGAAACAGACACAGACAACAGACAACAGGAAATTGAGATAAATTTGTAATATAATGTTATAAGAAATAGAGTGAAACCCAAGAGTAAGAGCAAAATGAAAAAAAAATAATAGTAGTATAAATTGATCACGGAATACCCATATTTGTTGGCAATGTTTGGAGAGACAGCATACGACAAGCAACAAGGCCTGAAAGTTTGTGACTAACATACCAATTACACTCACTTAGAAAAATGACTTCTAACTTGCAACACTAATGTGTGTTTTCTGTTGAGCAATAGGACTTTCACCTTGGACTGGTATCTCTTTTTGACTTGGACAGCAGAACATCTAGAAGCTATTTCTTATATAGAGGAACTATCCACCAAAAAAAGTTGTAATCTTTTTGGTACTTTCCAAAATTTTTCCAGGACTAGGACACTCGTTGACAATGAAGTTCACAAGATGAAATTTTTTTTGAGTAGTCTAACCGTACTCAGGTACTCTTAGTTCAATTCTTATCAATTGAATCCGCAGGCAGCATTTCAATTCAACATCAAGAATGAAAACTAGAGTGTGAAGTTGATAGGAGGAAAAGGTAGGGTTTGAGAGAGACCAGAGCGACGGAGATGAAAGCATAAGCGGCGCAAAGGGAGTAGAAAACTCTATTTTTGCCAGTGGTTGGACGAATTTCTAGGACTACTGCAGTGAGGTGGGTGGCTCGATGAAGTTGACGGTGGCGCGCAGATGGTGATGAATAGCGGAGGACAACGACTCCGGTGCAGCGTGGTGGTTGAGATTTGCTGGGTTCGAGACTGACGTGGTGGCTGAGACCAGTGGAAGCAACGGCGGTGGCTCGCGGGTGGCGGATCCAGACAGTGGATCATGCAGCGGTTGGTACGCGGTGGTGGTTTGCGCGAGGGACGAAGTAGCTTGCAGATCTGGCGGTGCTTGCGATGGTCTGGCTGGTGGTTCCAGGTTTGACGATGGCGGATGGCTGGTGTTTGAGGTGGCTGGGGAGGTAGTGGCGGGTCTTTGGGTGGAGGACGGTGGTTCTAGGTTGAAGATGGTGGTGTAGGTTCTGTGTAGTGGCAGAGGTTGTAGACGACAAGCTTGTGGAGGGAGGGAGTATTGGCAGAGAGGAGAATGAGAGATGAGAATCAAAATTGATAGATTGAGAATTCGAAATTTGGAAAAGTGGAAGGGACGGACTGTTGGGCGCGCGGATAATGGATTAAAAGGGGTGATTTTTATCTTTATGTAATTGAAATTTAGCTACGGTAATTAATTTGTAACTAATTTAGCTATACATTAGTTACAACATAAGTTTTTTTAGTTAAATTTTATAGTTAAATTGCAGTTATTTTGTAGTTATTTGTTTGATAAAATTTTTTCTTTTGTACATTTGAAATTTAGTTAAGAAAATTTATTTCATAACTAATTAGTTACAAATTAATTACAAGAATTTTTTGTAGCTAAATTTAGTAATAAATTTGTAAAATTCTTATTATTGTTACCAAGTGGTCTTAATACTCAAGAAGGTGGTGAATTGAGTATGTAAAATATTTTCGCAAATCTTTCGCAAAGCGTTTGGTTATCAATTTTCGTTGAAGCTATTGATTAATTAAATTAAATAGATAGATGAGATTGATCACTTCACTCACGAATAAATAAGTCAAGGTAGAAAGTATTCGAGCAAGCATATAAAATATAAGCACAAAATAAAGAGATAGGGTTGAGATAATCAAACACAAGGATTTATTCTAGTTCAGTCACCCCTTGTGACCTACGTCCAATCCTCAAGCGAACCACTCGAGATTTTCCACTAAACTTCAAGCTTGAACATGTGCTTGAAAACCTTTAGAGATTGGAGTACTCAACAACACCTTGGGATACCTCACCCTTGTGCTTTGAGCCTCAAAACAGGGATACCTCGTCCTTTACAACCTTTGAGGGATATCTCGCCCTCTTTACACCTTTGAAGGATACCTCACCTTTTTTTCAACAAGGGACACATCACCTTTTTTCACTAGAGGGATACCTCACCCTCTTTACAGAATAAACAAAGTGTTTGAATGATAGAAATTCTCTCAAAGAGTAGATAATACAAATTGAAGCTTATGATATCAATGATTCACACTTTGAAGCTCAAAATAGAGTATGATAGAAGATAAGAGAGAAAACTCGTATTTTATGATCAAGAGACTTGTTTGGATAGTTTTTCAACTTTTCTTTGATGCCCAAACACTTTCATTTATAGTCCAAAACATTTTAGAGTCGTTGGAGGTGGTTGGATTCAATAAATGATCCAATAGAGCCGTTGGAAATGATTTCTGATTTGCCAGATAACCGATTAGGGAGAAGTCCTAATTGGTTAGAGGCCTTTGAGAATAAATTCCATTGCCTCTATTTCACAAATAACCAATTAGGTAAATGTCTTAGTGCATGTTTGGTTTCACGTTTGCCATTGCAAACGTAAGTTGGAGGTCCTCGAACGACGAGAAATGATGTTTGGCAAATTTTTTTTCAGTTTACTTCAACTTGATTTTCACCTAAACGTACGTTGAGTTGAAAGCAAGAAATTCTTGCTTTTGTGTTAAAATTGTTGTTCCAACTCACTTTTGAAACAAAAGTTTCCAAACATAAATTAGTTACTGCAAACTCACTTTCAACCAAACTTAAGTTTGCAAACACACTTTCAACTAAACTTAAGTTTACCAACTGCAATCCAAACACACACTTAATCGGTTCGAACTCTTTTTAACTTGAGTTCACATTCCTTTTTAAAACACAATAACTAATTAGGCAAAACACCTAATCGGTTAAGCCCTCTCACAATTCATTTCCTGTGACTTTTTAAAAGCACACTAACCAATTAGGCACACACCCTAATTGGTTAGGCCATTTTAGAAATAGCTTCTGAGTTATCAAATAACCAATTAGGAAAACATCCTAATCGGTTAGGCCTTTCAAGAATTAAAGAGACAACGTTCCAGACTTGTCAAATAACCAATTAGGGAGTTGTCCTAATTGGTTAGGAGCCTTAAAAAAACATGAAAAACGCTCTTGACATGGTGAATAATCGGTTATGGGAAATCCATAATCGGTTATTGCACTCTGATTTTGAAAACTGAATTTAAATGGTCATAACTTCTTCATTTCTTATCCGTTTAAAACAAATGACCATTCATTGGAAAGATGTTTGAGTCTATTTTCATATGAATCAAGTTTCAGATCAAGACTCAAAATATTTTGAAAGATATGGTCAAAAGAGTAATCAAAGGTTAGTTTTGAAAAACATAAACTTGGCTATTTCTCATAGATTTGAACTACCACCTTGATTAGCTTTTCAAAACTTGTTTGTTGGGCATTTTGGCATGTGAAAAACCATTTGTAAATATTTGAAAACATATTTGAGCTTAGTGTGATTCCGATTTACCTTTACACAAGATCTAAGACCTATAAGCTAATCTTGAAGAATCTTAGGACTTGATCTTTTCACAACCATTACTTCTCTTGTTTGCTATCATCAAAACCATTGTCATTGCAAATGCTAATCACAGTTATGTGTAGAGGTAAAATTGAGAAATCAATCTATTGAAGGTTTTTTTTTAATCACATCACTATTATTAAATTGAGCAAATAATCACAATAGAGCTCTCCCATGTAATTATAATCATGCCTAAAGGTTTTAGATTACAACACATGAACAGACTCCTACTGACATTAAAATCATGTCCCTAAAGCTAATAACGAGGAGATACTAAAAGGACACAACCTTTAATGTCTTTAACTAATCACTAGAAGTTATATTAAAATTCATGTCCGTGAAGCTAGTATTGAGAGGGTTCTGAAAACTCTATGGACACAACTTTTAATGTCATTAACAAATCACTAGAAATTATATTAATGAAGACAAATCGATATGATAAGTGTGTAAGGCCCCCTTTTTAAGGATGGAACGTCACACCAAAAAGGACAATGCGGAAATAAAACATGAATTAAGATCCAGTTCATTATAAAATAGATAAGCCTGTTTAGTGGTAAATCGTATAAGTAATGTGACAAATTCTTTTTTTGTTGTTGTAAGAAAATGATAAAACATAATTACAGCGGAATCAACATGAGAAATAAGTCATATATGTAGATACTTGTTTGATATATATACTTATATCATACTTATTTGATTACATCAACAGATATACAAAATAAGCAAAAGCTTTACCTGTCCCAAAAGATTACACATGTACTGCCCACCAAAAGACAAAATATCAGGCCCTCAAAAAGATTTACAGATAACGATCAGTGGCTATCAACAGCATCAACCCCTAAAACTAACGAGAAGGAACCGTGGCTAGATCCCCCTCAGGATCTTCATTGTCAGAGGAAATCCTCATCGGAGCAACTGAATTACGAGCAGGGGCTCGTGCAGAGGATAAAAATGAATCTTCACGTGGAGTGTAGTAAAGATCACTCCACATATCATGAATGGGTAAGTAAAACTCTAAATGAACGTTTGTAGTGAAAGTAAAAACAAGTGGGTCATTGATGCGTGCGGATGTAGTGATTAAAATTAAGATAAAAATCAGCTGTCAGGCCCACCAGAAAATAAAAACCTTACAACTAGTTGTAGTTAGTAAGGGTCGATCCACAGAGAACCAATTCAATTAGCACTATTAAACAATTCCCAATTTAGACTCTGATTAACAATAAACAGTAAAAGGGGGGTTTTGGAGTTTTGATGAACAATGAACAGCTTCAAAGATAATAATAAACAAACTGAAATCAACAATATAAGAAAATTGGTTAAGAGATTGAATCCACCACTAGATTTATATGATAATGTAAATCCACATATCCTTTTATTCCAACATGCTCAATTATGTTTTTATGCAATTGTGAGAGTAAATCTCTGTTTTCCTTACGTGTTGGTCAATTTAGCAACCGCCAAATCAACTCCTAATCACCGATTAGTCATAAAGCAACCGCTCTTACAACTATCCAACAATTGCATTAAGATTTAGAAAACCAATTACACTAAGGTCTAATCACACACCGGGATTAAATTACTTAGAACATATATTTCTCTAGATCTAATATGCAACCGCGCACATAATAAACCTAGATCTACCACTTTTATAACTGCAAATAGCACAAAGATAATTATACCCACATGAACATCATACATCCCACTAGATCTACTACCGCAACCGCGCATAATAAACCTAGATCTACTACTTTGAAAGTAGGAACAAGTACAAAAACCTTCATACCAACAATAGATTCGAAAATATATGAATAAAAATATAACGTGTTGAAATAATCAAATATGCAAAGTTTACAACATTAATACTAGCGGTTTCATCAGCCCCTTAACCAAGGGAGGTTTAGTTACACATAGCTAGAAAGAAATCACAAGAAAAACTATGAAGAAACAAGAAGAAACTATGAAGAAACAAGAAACTAAGAGAGAAAATGAAGGAGAGTTACATCTTGTTCATGATAAATGGTGCCTTTTATAGAAGTCTAAGGTAACAAAATGACAAAGGGAAGTGGGTGGATGAGTGGGTAAGTGAGTGGAGTGTTTGAGTGGATGGATTAGTGGGTTGGTTTAGTGGATTGGTTTAGTGGATGAGTGAGTGGAATGGTTGAGTGGTTGAATTAGTGAAAAATGCCAAAGGACTTTTGGTGAGTGGGAAATTATGGACATGAATGGGTGAGTGGATGGATGAGTGGATGGATTAGTGGATGAGTGGATGAATGGGTGAGTTAGTGGATGAGTGGATGAGTGGATGAGTGGATGAGTGGATTAGTGGATGGATGAGTGGATGGTTGAGGATGAAAATTTCATGTCTGACTTGGAAGCCAAAAACGACCCACTATACTTCAGAATCACGAAAAGTGTTCTTCATGAAAGTTGTAGATCCTTGTCTTGGCTATAAAATGGATAGCTGGTTCGTCCAATTTGGCTTCCTTAAGCCTAAGATATGTCCCAAATACCGTAGGTTGCTCAAACCCAACTTCAGCTCCTCTGTTCCGACTTGCAAGCTTAAAATGACCTACTAGACTTCTTTTTTCTCAAAATGTGTTCTTCATGAAAGTTGTTTATTTGGATCTTGACTATCTAATGTCCAAATTTCAGCCCATCTCCATTATTACATCTTGAGATATGATTTTTTTGAGTGCACACTGTTCGGATTCTACTGACAGAACCCGTATTCTGGCTTCCATGTCAACTTAGGTCCCTTAGACATCTGAATCAGACTTCGAGCTCTTCATCAAAGTTGTATAGCTTCCTCTTAGCTTTCCTACAAGATAAAATTCATGATTTTCAGATATCAGGAACTCAAGTTATGACCAAAATACAGAAACAGTGTAAAATCTCAATAATGCTGAAAATATTCAATTAGGACCAATTTGAGCTCAAACTCACAAAATCATGTCAAACTCAATCAATTAAGAATATGGAGAGTGTAAATGACTAAATATAAGGGTTTCTTAATGAATAAAATATGTGTTTATCAAATTCCCCCACACTTAGCTTTTTGCACTCCTGAGCAAAACTCAAGACCAAAATTTTACAATCAAGAAGAACAACCAAAGGTTCAAGGGATCAAAACATTCATGAGTTAACAATTCTCCACATCTCAAACCATCAAGCAAGGTATCTTCAACATGAATCGAGAATGATAGATCTTCACAAGATTCCCTCTCAATCTCTCAAGTGTTTAAAGGGTAGGTATTTCACTCAATTCAACCCATGAAAATTGGACTACCATAAGCTTGCTTATCTTCTACTTCTCCACTACTCAAAACACATGCACACACAAATCATGAGGACTTTATTCAAGGTTGTAGTGAGGTCAAGGTAACAGGAGAGGATAAAATGGATATGAGAAGATAAATACCAAAGAGAATAAAAGCAAATGAGAGCTGAGTTCAAATAACAAGCATAAAAGTTCATCCCAACTCTAGTGTATATCCCTTTACATATTCATTTCCCAATCCTTTTCTTTTTTTAAACACTTGGTTTTTTTTTTCTTTTTTTTTTCTTTTTTTTCTTTTTCTTTTATATATATGAACATAACTATATACATACATTTTTTTTTTCTTTTTGGGCACTCTTTTCTTTTTCAACAACCATTTTGTATACACACCCCACACTTGTTCAAAAACTCATCCATTAACCAAGCTAATGTTCTTTTATTCCCTAAGGTAAAGTAAGAACACGATTTCTCATTTAAGGCACATGATGAGCTAGAAACAAGGAATGGTCAAATAAGCTCAAAGGGGTTAAGCAAAGGAAAATATACAAGGTTGGCGGAATCGAGAGAATTTTCAAGAAATCAAAAGAGTGCTTGATATCATATTGAAAACAAGGTTGGCTATTTGGTTAAACTAGCTAATTAAGAAAGAGGGCCTCAATCATGTTCATGCATGCAAGTGAAATGTAGCCTCAAAAAGAATCAAAGCAAGTTCTAGAGTGGTCATTAACATGAGTGAAAATCACACAAGAAAGAAGAGAATGACATAAATGTTGAATCCATCCATTAGGCTCAAAATCTCACAAGGTATGCATCCATCAAACTCAATTCATCAATTTAATCATCCATCACCAAGCATATCAGTTCAAGAAGGGAGAAAAGTTATTCAATCATGCAATGAACCCCTTTTTTTTTTTCTTTTCTTTTTTTTTTTTTTTGAATTTTTTTTACAAAAAGAACATGTCTTTGAAATCTCTCCCCACGCTTAATATAACATTGCCTTCAATGTGAAAGAGAGATATAGAAAAGAGCAACACAACCCGATAAGAAGTGAATCAACGCCAAGCGAGAAAAGAAACACACTGTCGATCTTGCATCGACTCGAAAAGAAATCAAACAATAAAACTTTAGTACTAATTAGTTACTACCTAAAAAACTCCTTACTCGCCACCAATTAAGATGCGTCTCAAGAGTAAAATTACTCCTTACTCGCCATCACTAATTGATTTAATAAGTACATGACAATCATATCATACTTTCCAAACAGCACAACAAATTTTTTTTATTTTTTTTATTTTTTTATTTTTTTATTTTTTTATTTTTTTTTTATTTTTTTATTTTTTTATTTTTTTTATTTTTTTTTTTTGGGTCAACTATCCTTCCCCCCCAACTAAATCACAACATTGTCCTCAATGTTAAAATATAGATGAGTAAAGGACAGAAGATATTACCTGTTGGAGAAAGCTGACACAAATTTAAACGAAACAAGGTACAATAAAATCAAACCCATTAAAGATGAAGTCGCAGATCCGGCTTTTGTTTCTTGTTACTTCCTTCGCCGCTTCTCGTCGACCAATCTATCCGAGCTAATACCGGATCGTACATACTCAAAAGCTTCTAATTTATTAATGAGCTCATCAATAATAGTGGAGGCAGAGATAAGAAGTTGTCTTCTTTGAAGGAGTGATAAATTTACTGTTCCACACTTTGTCAAGAAAAGATAACAAAAGATCAAAGAAATTATTAACATTCAACAAACCAATGGGTCTATGGTGGATGTTTAGTTCGACCAAGAGACAATTTGAAAAATTTCTTCTAAAGTACCAAATCCACCTGGTAAGACAATAAATGCATCGAATTGTCAACCATTGTTTTCATTCGTCCATGCATAGATGTTACCCGAATTTCTTCTCCAACTGTCTTTCCAAAGTTGATGTTATTTTCACCAAAGGTTTGGAATAACACCTAAAACCTGACTGCCTCCTATAGAAGCGACAAGTGATACACCCCCCATTAACCCACGACAACCTCCCCCATATACAAGATGAATATTCCTCGCAACAAGTGATCGACCAAGAGTGCTAGCTGCGTTTACAAACTCTAATCCCTTCCCATAACTCGACCCACAAAAAACACGGACATTTTTTAGGTTACGAATAGAAGGCCCCATTCTATACTCTTCCTCCCTTTGAGTGTTTCGAGTTGAAGGAAAATGGAGAAAATGGAGTGTTTAAGTAGGAAAAAGAATGGAAAGGGAATAATTGCACCTATGAGGGTAGGTTGGTCATTGTTCGAAAAAGGTTGAAATTAAGAAACACGTAATCTTTTCTCCTCTTTTTTTTTTTACTTTTTTTATTTTTTTTTTTTATCTTTTTTTTGTTTGACTTCAAGAAAACCATCAAGGTAAAGAAGTCTAGAAACCCCCAAGGACCCCGCTCAAAGGATCGTCTGTACAAAAATTTAAATACAACAAAATGATACAAAGATAAAAGAAATAGAAAATGATGATATACTGTATGTACAGTGTCCATGGCGTATCTTTATACTTTGCAAGCGTCATGAGTGCAAGAGACATCACGTCCTCTCTCTTCTTTTTTTTTTTTTTTTTTGAATTTGTTAGAAAAACTTGATGAAAGATGAGTGTATACTTACTTAAGATTGGGATGGAGGTAGTACTCTCTTTCGGCTTTGTGCCAAAGCATTGTTGACCAAGATTCGACCCATTCAAGACCAACCGCAACATAGGGCTCCCAAAAGGGACAAGTGGTCATAATACGCCCGGGCCGCCTCACATGTGGGATACAATCTACCTTCTTTGTTTTTCAATTAAGAAGGCTGGATCAGGATGCATGCATTTCCCCATTCACGGTGTGTGTTACCAAAGCCAACCCTAAGACGTATACATAAATTTTTTTTTTTGTTTTGTTTTTGAGAGATGACATGAAGAAGAAGAAGAAGAAGATGATGATGATGATATGTACAGATTGTTGTGATTGTGGCTCACATCTTCCTCTCGGTTTTACGTCCAGAAACGGCTTAAACGCCTTCTATGAGTCGGGATAGGCTTCCCATCCAATTTTCTTATAAACCGGCAAACAGGGTCTTTTAGAGTCGATTCCCAAGATCGTAGCGTTTTTCTTCATCCTTGAAGAGATTCCACAATTTAAGAATTTCACGATGCACCAATCCACAAGAATGCGTCTCAAGAGTCGATAAGATATCATCTAATGACTCCTTACTCAATCCATTCTTAATGAAGAAAATTTTATCTTCTCTATTTGCGGAAACCATCCCCAAAGTATGACATCGCTTGTTACAGTTCCATCGTCCACATTTGTAACAGACTTGTAACCTTTTTGCTCTTCTCCTTTTAGAATATGAACTTCTTCCAAGACCGGCATATATGAGTCAAATGAAATTGAGGACTCACCGCTAATCGAACATTTGCTTCAATTATCCAACAGACATCTTCTCGGCATACCTTTGTGCATTAACGGTCTCAATCTTTCACATCGAACTTTGTAGATTTTTCTCGAGCATTTTGAGGAAAAGAAGGAAAATGTTTTCTCGTGGTTTGAAAGAATGACATCCATTTTGAAGGAGAAGAAGGATTCATTATTTTGGGAAACCGAAAAATAAACCGACTTGAGAGTCACGAAGTACCGTATCCGCCACTTAACCTAAGAACACAAAGAACTCAAGAACTTGATTTTCCAGGAATGGTTGAGTCTTTGTCCATTAACTTTACGCGCATTACCATTCCTAGGATCCTCAATATTTACGGCCCCGAGGATACACGTGTTTGACAAAGAAAAAGAACCGCGTCACCTAGATCTCAATTTTTCAAGGAGTAG
This sequence comes from Ormosia emarginata, assembly GCA_029884605.1. Classification (NCBI taxonomy): domain Eukaryota; kingdom Viridiplantae; phylum Streptophyta; class Magnoliopsida; order Fabales; family Fabaceae; genus Ormosia; species Ormosia emarginata. Next base: position 1,037,418 of record JAQQTP010000056.1, on the reverse strand, counting down.
GTGCAGATGATAATCTCAAAGCGAACCTTTTTGACCAATTTCCGCAACTTTTGCAAAAGGTGTAACAGACCTTGAATAAAGTAGGCCAATAAAATCCATACTTGCAAGATTTTCGCAGCTTGTTGTCGCCGAAGAAAAGTGACCTTCACATGCTTCCGAGTGACAAAATTTAATGGCACTACCTACCTTACTTGTCGGTACACAAATGTTTTTTTTTTTTTTTTTTTTTTTTTTTTAGAGATTCAAATGCTTACAACCAACAAACAGATAAAAACATAATCTAAGAAACTAATGAAAACACAAAATAAAAAGGGATAAAGAGAGCAAATCTGGTTGGGTTGCCTCCCAATGAGCGCTTAGTTTATTGTCCTCACCGACATGATGATACTTTCAATGCTCCTCATATTGTGGAAGGATGAGGGTCATCACTTCCATCTCTCGCACCGTCGGGAAGTTCATGATATGGTTTGAGACGATGACCATTGACCTTAAATGCTTTGCCGAATTTTCACTCCCGATCTCAACCGCACCAAAAGGAAAAACATTAGTTACCACAAATGGCCCAATCCACTTAGAACGCAGCTTTACACGGAAATAATTTGAGTCTTGATTGGAATAGCAAGACTTTTTGTCCTCTCGTGAAATTTCTTTCTCGGAAATCAATTGGTCGTGGAATGCCTTAGCTTTAGTCTTATAAATCGGGGCATTCTCAAAGGCCTCATTTCTTAGTTCTTCTAATTCCCATAATTGGAACTTCCTTTGCTTTCCAAAGACCTTCCAATTCCATATTAACTTGTTTAATGGCCCAAGAAGATCGATGTTGCAACTCAACGGGCAAATGACAGGGGCTTTCCATACACCAACCGAAATGGTGACATGCCGATGGGAGTCTTATAGGCAGTCCTATAAGCCCATAAAGCATCTTCAAGTCGAGTGCTCCAATCCTTTCTTGAGGGGTTCACTGTCTTTTCAAGGATTGACTTAATCTCCCGGTTGGACACTTCAGTTTGCCCATTTGTCTGTGGATGGTAAGGAGTGGAAATTCGTGCATTACTCCATATCTCTTCAATAGAGCATCAAAGGTTTTGTTGCAGAAATGGGTCCCTTGGTCACCGATGATAGCCCTTGGGGTCCCGAACCCGGAGAAAATATGTGACTTAACAAAATCTCGCAATGCTTTAGAATCATCGATCGAGTGGCTTTTGCTTCCACCCATTTAGACACATAATCAACGATAAAAGAATGTATGTGAAACCAAATGAAGGAGGGAATGGTCCCATGAAATCAATACCCCACACATCAAAGAGTTCCACAAAAATGATCGGAGTCCGAGGCATTTGATTACGAGGACCAATATTACCTGTTCTCTCGACAATGGCACAAGACTTACGAAGTTGTAAGCGTCTTTGAAAATTGAAGGCCAATAGAAACCACTCGTCAAGCACTTTATTGGTCACGTCCTTTTATCTTTGCCAAAGTGTCCTCCACATGCATAGGTGTGGCAAAAGGAGAGGATGGAGTGTTTCTCGAATCGGGAATGCACCTCCTAATGACTTGATCTCGCACAATGCTTCCATAAGTACGGGTCATCCCGGATATAGTATTTACAGTCACTCCTTAATTTATCTCTTTGGGCCTTATTCAAACCCTCCGGAAAGTCCTTAGTAACCAGGTAGTTAACAATGTCAGCATACCAAGGGATTATGGTGTTGACAACCATCAAATATTCATCCTGAAAAGTCTCCATGATAGGCATTTCTTCCTCTTCGCTACCAATCTACTCAAGTGATCGGCCACCAAGTTTTCGCTCCCTTTCTTGTCTTTAATCTCCAAGTCAAATTCTGGAGCAATAAAATCCATCGGAGCAATCTAGGCTTTGCTTCTTTCTTTGTTAGAAGATACTTCAAGGCTGCATGATCTGAAAACACAATCACTTTAGAACCAATTAGATATGATCTAAATTTTTCTAAAGCAAATACAACACTAGAAGTTCCTTTTCTCGTGGTTGAGTAATTAAGTTGAGCATCATTTAGAGTCCTTGATGCATAGTAAATGGCATAAGGAACTCTATCAACTCGTTGTCCCAAGACAGACTCCTACTTGCAAAGTCACCGGCATCACACATTAGTTCAAAAGGTAACTCCCAGTTGGGTGGCCCGATGATAGACGCAACAGCTTAACAACTTCTTGAGTTTATTGAAAGCTTCCATACATTTCTCATCAAAGTTAAAATTAACATCTTTTTGAAGAAGTCTCGCAAAGGGGCAATGAGACTTTAGAAAAGTCTTTAATGAATCTCCGGTAGAAACCTCGCATGACCAATAAAAGAACGAATCTCCCGCACACTAGTGGGTGGTGGCAAAGAATGCATGAGTTCTACCTTAGCTTTATCTACTTCAATTCCCCTAGCGAAATTACATGACCTAACACAATACCTTCATTCACCATGAAATGACATTTTTCCCAATTCAAGCCAGTGTTAGTGTCAATGCATCTTTTAAGCACCAAAGTTAAATGTTCCAAACAATTTTCAAAATCATTTCCAAAGACACTAAAGTCATCCATAAAAACCTCAATGATGTTTTCAATGTAATCAAAAAATATACTCATCATGCATCTTTGGAAAGTTCCCGGTGCATTGCGAGAGTCCAAAAGGCATTCGCCTATATGCAAAGGTACCAAATGGACAAGTGAATATAGTCTTGTCTTGGTCTTCTGAGTTATGGCAATCGATTGTAACCCGAAAAACCATCCGTAAAACAATAATAAGAATGACCACTAATCTTTCTAACATTTGATCAATGAAAGGTAAAGGAAAGTGGTCTTTTCTCGTGGCGGCATTCAACTTCCCGTAATCAATACAAACACGCCACCCTCGTCTCGTAACCTAGTGGGAATAAGCTCATTTTCAGCATTTCTTACCACAAGTAATTCCGCATTTCTTTGGTACTACCTGGACTGGGCTTACCCACTTGCTGTCAGAAATGGGGTAGATCACCCCCACACTTAGGAGCTTCAGTATCTCCTTTTTCACAACCTCCATCATGGGAGGATTCAATCTCCGTTGAGGGTCTCTCACAGGTTTAGTATCCTCCTCCATTAATATCCTGTGCATACAAACGGAGGGACTAATACCCTTGATATCAGCTATTAACCAACCAATGGCTGTCTTATGTTCCTGCAAAACAGCTACCAGTTTCTCTTCTTGCTCTTGGGTGAGTGACTTTGCAATTATTACTGGAAGGGTGTCCTTCTCCCCCAAGAAGATGTATTTAAGATGATCAGGTAGTGCTTTCAGTTCCAATTCAGTGCCTGCACAACAGAAGGTTGAGGTATATCAGTAGTAACAGTAAATCAACAAAAGTTACCTCATGCTCTTCCGGGGTGGAAGAGAGCTCTTGTAAGGCAAAAACAATTTCATCAATGTCTTCACTCCATGGCTCTTCTTCACTCTTCTTCTTTTCCTCCCGTACATCTAAGCTATGAGTTAGAATTGTATCAAGAGCATCAAAATGGTCAAGTATCAAAAGTCAGAAATTAAAGAATCAAAAGGATCAAAAGAATCAATTAAACAAGCAGAGTGCACATCACTTGGGTATCTCATAGCTTCAAAAATATTGAATCTAATTAATTCCCCATCAAATTCCATTGTTAGAATTCCCGAGTGCACATCAATTTTTGTCCGTGCGGTCTTCAAAAATGGTCTTCCTAGCAAGATAGGAGCAGATTTGGGAGACTCATCCTCTTCCATGTCCAAAACATAGAAGTCTCCATTTAGGAAACACTAATTCATTCACCATGTACCAAAACATCTTCAACCACACCCTTAGGGTATGCATTAGATCTATCGACCAATTGAATAACAACACCAAGAGGTTCCAAAGGACCCAAGTATAAAGATGCATAAATAGAATATGGCATGACATTTATAGATGCACCTAAATCAAGCATTGCCCTTTCAAACCTTGTGTTACCTATAGTGCATGGAATGGTGAATGTGCTGTGGTCCTTACATTTGGTTGGGAGTTTCTTTTTAATTACAATTTGAAAACATTTTCTCCCACTTGGACCTTTTCATTTCCTTTTAACTTCCTCTTGTTAGTGCATAATTCTTTCATAAATTTTGCATATCTAGGTACCTCGCTTAATGGCATCTAACAAAGGGATATTAACTTCTACCTTCCTAAAAGTCTCAAGTATTTCTTTTTCTGCTTCTTCTTTCTTGGTTTTAACCAACCTACTAGGAAAAGGAGCTTTAGTGACATATTTAGGAAGGGGTTCAGAAATACTTACCTTAGGGGTTTTGGAAGTTTGCCCCTTATCATTTGCTTCTTTGGGTGGTTCATCCTTCTCTTGAATGATTGGTGGAAGAGAGGTAGGCTCATCCATCGTCTTTCCGCTTCTCAATGTGACAGCACTAGCATTTTCCCTCGGATTCACTTCTGGCTGTGAGGGTAGTTTCCCTGAAGCTTGGCTTTGAAACTTGTTGAATTCTGTGGACAACTGTCCTATCTGATTCTGCAAGTTATTGATTGCAGTCCTTGTTTCTTGTTTGAAACTTTGTATAGTTGCATTTGTTTCTTGTTGGAACTGCAAATTATTAGTGGCCATTTGTTTTACTAGCTCCTCTAATGAAGGCTCGGATTGCTTAGGAGCTTGAACTTGCTTCTTGTCTCGAGGGAAAGGTACTTGCCTTTGTTGGAATCCTGGAGGTCCATAAGCTGGAGGTTGATTTTGAGGTTGCTTTGCATAGCTGAAATTTGGATGATCCCTCCAACCCTGGATTATATGTGTTTGAGTAGGGGTTGTAATTTTTGAAAGTCCAAAGATATCCCCTACGCTCTTACCTCCTCATTTGTGTCTTCTTGGAGAGTGGGACACATATCGTTGGGATGTCCAGGATGAACAACAGATCCCACAAGCATGAACTGGTGCTTTACCCGAATCCATTAACCGCCGAACCATAGCAAATCAATTGAGTCATTTGTTTGTTGTATACTTGGTTGTCTCTACTTCTTTCACTCGCTCTTACTCCAAGGTGTCATTTCTAGAGTAGAATTGTTGAGTATTGGCGTGACCATTCTTGAGATCAAGTTTCTAGCTTCTTGAGGAGTTTTATCAATCAATGCTCCTCCGCTAGCAAAGATCAATCATGTTGCGATCCATCACTTGTAAGCCTTCATAGAAATATCGAATTAAAAGTCGCTCACTTATTTGATGATGAGGGCAGTGAAACATAGCTTCTTAAATCTCTCCCAAAGTAGTCATGGAGTGATTCCCCATGCCTTTGTTGAATACCACAGATTTCTTTTCCGATTGTTGCAGCTTTTGAGGCAGGGAAGTATCTGTCTAGGAAAGTTCGGGCCATGTCCTGCCATGATTGGATGGATCCGGGTGGCAAGTAGTAAAGCCACTCCTTAGCTGAGTCTTTCAATGAGAATGGAAAAGCTCTCAACTTGACTTGCTCTACATGAATTCCTGCAGGTTTCATGCTAGAACATACCACATGGATTTCCTTCAAGTGCTTGTTGGGATCCTCTCCGGGTAATCCATTGAAAGATGGCAAGAGATGGATTAAACCGATTTCAATTCAAATGCCTCTTCATTTTCAAGAATGTCTATGCAAAGAAGGCTGTTGATCTAGATCTGGAGCACCCAATGCCCTTAAAGTGTTTTCTCGTCATTGTCACTTCTTCGGATATTTCGGATGGCTCAAATGTCTCTCGAACTTGATAGATCAATGAAACGGGCGGCTTCAATGTCGGCAGTGTGAGTTGGAAGTTAGCTGGATGGAAGGGAAATTGAGGATGTGAAGTGAGTTGATCAATAAAGTTCCTCAAATTTAGCAATCCTTCGTCTACTCCTTCAAAGGACATCAACACCTACAAAACACTCGGAAAGAAAGATTAAAAATAAAATAAAATAAAATAAAATAAAAACAGAATAAAAATAGGAAATAAATTAATAGTGTAATTGAAAAAATTGGTTCCCAAGACAACGGCGCCAAAATTCGATGCGTGCGGATGTAGTGATTAAAATTAAGATAAAAATCAGGTTGTCGTGGCCACCAAAAAATAAAAACCTTACAACTAGTTGTAGTTAGTAAGGGTCGATCCACGAGAGAACCAATTCAATTAGCACTATTAAACAATTCCCAATTTAGACTCGATTAACAATAAACAAGTAAAAGGGGGTTTTGGAGTTTTGATGAACAATGAACACTTCAAAGATAATAATAAACAAACTGAAATCAACAATATAAGAAAATTGGTTAAGAGATTGAATCCACCACTAGATTTATATGATAATGTAAATCCACATATCCTTTTTATTCCAACATGCTCAATTATGTTTTTATGCAATTGTGAGAGTAAATCTCTGTTTTCCTTACGTGTTGGTCAATTTAGCAACCGCTCAAATCAACTCCTAATCACTGATTAGTCATAAAGCAACCGCTCTTACAACTATCCAACAATTGCATTAAGATTTAGAAAACCAATTACACTAAGGTCTAATCACACACCGGGATTAAATTACTTAGAACATATATTTCTCTAGATCTAATACCGCAACCGCGCATAATAAACCCAGATCTACCACTTTTATAACTGGCAAATAGCACAAAGATAATTATACCCACATGAACATCATACATCCCACTAGATCTACTACCGCAACCACGCATAATAAACCTAGATCTACTACTTTGAAAGTAGGAACAAGTACAAAAACCTTCATACCAACAATAGATTCAGAAATATATGAATAAAAACATAACTGTGTTGAAATAATCAAATATGCAAAGTTTACAACATTAATACTAGCGGTTTCATCAGCCCCTTAACCAAGGGAGGTTTAGTTACACATAGCTAGAAAGAAATCACAAGAAAAACTATGAAGAAACAAGAAGAAACTATGAAGAAACAAGAAACTAAGAGAGAAAAATGAAGGAGAGTTACATCTTGTTCATGATAAATGGTGCCTTTTATAGAAGTCTAAGGTAACAAAATGACAAAGGGAAGTGGGTGGATGAGTGGGTAAGTGAGTGGAGTGTTTGAGTGGATGGATTAGTGGGTTGGTTTAGTGGATTGGTTTAGTGGATGAGTGAGTGGAATGGTTGAGTGGTTGAATTAGTGAAAAATGCCAAAGGACTTTTGGTGAGTGGGAAATTATGGACATGAATGGGTGAGTGGATGGATGAGTGGATGGATTAGTGGATGAGTGGATGAATGGGTGAGTTAGTGGATGAGTGGATGAGTGGATGAGTGGATGAGTGGATGAGTGGATTAGTGGATGGATGAGTGGATGGTTGAGGACGAAAATTTCATGTCTGACTTGGAAGCCAAAAACGACCCACTATACTTCAGAATCACGAAAAGTGTTCTTCATGAAAGTTGTAGATCCTTGTCTTGGCTATAAAATGGATAGCTGGTTCGTCCAATTTGGCTTCCTTAAGCCTAAGATATGTCCCAAATACCGTAGGTTGCTCAAACCCAACTTCAGCTCCTCTGTTCCGACTTGCAAGCTCAAAATGACCTACTAGACTTCTTTTTCTCAAAATGTGTTCTTCATGAAAGTTGTTTATTTGGATCTTGACTATCCAATGTCCAAATTTCAGCCCATCTCCATTATTACATCTTGAGATATGATTTTTTTGAGTGCACACTGTTCGGATTCTACTGACAGAACCCGTATTCTGGCTTCCATGTCAACTTAGGTCCCTTAGACATCTGAATCAGACTTCGAGCTCTTCATCAAAGTTGTATAGCTTCCTCTTAGCTTTCCTACAAGATAAAATTCATGATTTTCAGATATCAGGAACTCAAGTTATGACCAAAATACAGAAACAGTGTAAAATCTCAATAATGCTGAAAATATTCAATTAGGACCAATTTGAGCTCAAACTCACAAAATCATGTCAAACTCAATCAATTAAGAATATGGAGAGTGTAAATGACTAAATATAAGGGTTTCTTAATGAATAAAATATGTGTTTATCAGTCATAACGACCCCAAGCTAGTGACACCATCACGTCTCCATGGTAGACGCAGCGATCCGTACGCAGGTTGATATGCCAGCAGTCCGGACCTCCATGAAAAGTCAGCTTAACATAACCCAAAAAGCCACATGGCCGGGACGTCATGCTCCAAACAAGTACTAATCAAAGTCAGGCCAAAAGCCAGGGAACTTGTGCACTTCCCCTTCTTCACCAACGTCTTCAAAGGAACATATAAATATACAGAATAGTAAAAACACAGAAAAGAGGTGAGACATCCTACATTCAATACCAATTATGGCAATAAAGAAATAGAACGGCGCAGGATGCCCACATAGCATAGCAGAAATAATAATTAGCATCAAGATTCTCATAATAAACAAATTGGCAATTCCAAGCAATTATACATCAATAAATAATAGTTCCATCAACATATGAATAAATAAATGTCAAATGATATGTTGACTCACTATGCACGTACACATGGTACCAAAATCCAACATTCGGTACCACAAATCATACTTTATGGAGCTAAACACAAACATCAGAGAGAATGATCAAGAAGACATATCAGTATCTCGTCAACCATAAAATCAAGTACTTTTCCAGAAAATTCATAATTTGCGCATCAAGGCTTTATACAGCGGCATTCTCACAGGATCGTGATATAGGACAGTGTCTCGGTCCGGATCATCGGTGCGCTTGCATCGGTCTATTCCACAGCCCAGAGGAGCTACCAACTGTCCATTTGTGGGATACCCGCACCCCGATACCCTCAAGATCAATGATATGACCTACACTAGTCTATTCGCACCTGCACTAAGGTGTGATTCAATCTCCTAGGCATACATCCTTACAACAGAGTCCATCGGACTTTCACAATGCATGATGACTCAATACATATCTATGTATATTCAACAAATGATATACTTATCCATAACATATCACAATTTGTCTAAGTTAAACATCAATAATTCCTTGGTCCCACTCATGGACCCACAATAACATAGCATCAAGTTCTCAAAAGTGGTAAAATACTCTTTAAGGTTCATTATGGAATTTCACTTTAGTTTAACAATTTTTATGAAATCTTTCTCTAAAGGAATTCTCTTAATTAGTCAAGTTCTTTACTTCAGTTTAATTCTAACATCCTCATACCGAAGTCCTAGTATATCTTACATATACCTGACTGATTTTTGCTTTGGGCACCTAGGCGCCATATCTTAAGCGCCTAAGCGCTGGTTGAGCCCCTGGGCGCTCAACACGCAGCGCCTGAGCGCTCACTAAGTTACGTTCTAGGAAAAATTTTCTATGCGTTGACCGCTTAGGCGTCCAAACTCCAGCGCCTGAGCGCTAGTTGAGCGTCTGGGCGCTCTCTGCCTAAGCGCTTGTGCACCAGCAAGAATTCTGTAGAACTCATTTTCTGTAGAATCTTGATTCCCATTTCAAGGTCTCTCATCAATCTCAAGCAATCCAATACATGGTCTATAGTCATCAAGATACACAATGAAAATCAATAGATTCATACACATCAAAATAGCAACAAAATCATGAAAACAACACAATAAAGAGAGCAATCTCATATGGATTCCCTCATCGACAACACCAAACAAACGTATCCTCACCATCAAGATAGGTTGAAGAGGATTATCTCTCTCTTACCTAGAGAAATAACAAGGAAAACAAGCTCCTTTTCCTTCGGGAATTTCGTCCTCCACCTTCAAGAAAATACTAAGGTGAGCAACTTTCAAAATCTTCACTCAAACCATGAAAAGAGGAGTCCTTAGTCACATAGGTGACCAAGAAAAATGAAAAAGAGAAGAAAGTCAAGAACTTTACCTCAAAAGCTTCAAGCTTGGGCTTTAATGGTGGAAAATAGAAAAAGAAAAACTAGAGGATGACTACCAAAGAGAAAGTCTTAAGATGATGAGAGGAAGCAAGAAATGGAATTTGCTTAGTAAACTAGTGGAGATGGTCTCCAAGTGTGGGTGCCGTGGAAGAAGAAGAAGAGAAGAGGAAGAGAAGAGCTTGAGAGAAAATGAGAGAAGGGAAATGGTAGAGAGAGAAAGTAATAGCTTTTTGTGATTTGAAATTAGAAGTGAAGGTGATAAAGTGAGAAGCACAATTTTGGCTCCCCAAAATTTGCCCTTGCCGTGGAGAGGGAGAGAGGGAGGGAGAGAAATGGCTTCATGCATTACTTGGGAAATTTCTAGGAAGCTTCCTCCAAAGCTTCTTCAAGAAGCCAAAAATTCCCTTTTTGAAAAGTCAATGGTGATGTCATGGTAATGTCACTAAAGTGAATATTCTAAAACACTTATATTTTACTACAAGCTATTATCCAATGAATAAAAATTACAGTTAACAGAAATTAGTATTTATTGTCCAACAGATAATAAATTGTACAACGGTTTTTATTTATCAGATAAAAATCTCAAAAAACACAAACTTCATAAACTGTGTTAAGCCTCGGGTTTAGTAAGATCCCCCGTCGACGTTTTCACAGTTCAAGGTTTACCAGCCTCGGGGAAAATATTCCATTTTCCCAACTCTACTCAACGCGTACGCAAAACGAAGAATATATTAAAATATTCAATATTTCTGAAAAAATTCACAAAAATCACAAATATTATAAAATGATTATTTATCACAAAATTATCAATTTTTGGGGTGTTACAACATGCATCACCAAAATAATTTTCAATGCAATAATAAAAGAACAATATGTATAAAACAACACATTACCACAATTGGTCCCACGAAGGTGAGCTCACAATTATGTAAAGTGCTTCAAAACATTTTCACAATATTCTAATCAATAACTCTCAAAATTAGACTGCATTAAAAATAACAAAATATAACAATATAAACATATTACGTAACATTTTGTGTATAAAAGGCACTTAAAGTTATTTAAATGATTAAACAATATTAAGCATAAGAGTACAAAATATAAAACATATTAAAATATTATGACAAACATGTACAAAAAATTTCAGATCAAAAGTCAAGAGTATCATACAATTTTCAACATTATGCAATATTATATACGAGACAAATAACATCAAGATTATTTAAATAATCAAATAACACTAAATCTGAGAGTGTGCAATATATATGATGTATAGTAGTATCTTAATAGTGCATAAAAGATTTCAAGTCCAAAAGTAGAGAGTATCACATGAATTTAGTCATTAATAATTCACCAAAATTCAAATAAATAATTCTAAATGCCGGAAAAATAAATAAAATTTTCTAAAATTGCAAGAAGGGTGCATGGAGAACAATGCAAGAAATAGAAGTGAAAAATCAATTTTCTAAAATGCTCACTTTCCTGCACTCTCTGTATATGCAAGTGGGCTTCGCTAGAGAAAATCATCTTCCTCACTCATTTTTTGCAAAACAGGTTGTGCGACCCAACTCTCTCCAAAATAGGTTGCGGACAATTTCTCCTTCATTTCTCAACCATTTTACATGATCTCAGTATCAATGAACTCATAACAACAAGATCTACAAAACCCTTAATGTAATTGTTCAAATTGTTCTACAAATTTTATGGGTTATTGGAACGAAATGTGGGTAGGTCTCATGGTTTCTTCATGATTTCTCCCATAATACTTTTGGTTTTATGCAAACTGTATTCCTTTGGATTTAGAAAATTGTAGTCTATAAACTCCTATACTATTTTCCAAAATCTTTCCATAGAATTTTTGGGTTGTTCAAACTCAATTTGTTGGGATTTCGCAAGGTTCTATTAAAAAATTCTCACTATTTTCTCAAATATTTGACACCATTCTTGTGTCTATAAATTCACCAAACCTTGTGCTACAATAACCCTATACTAATTTGTAGAATTGATCAATAGAATTTTCAAATCACAAAATTGGGATTTGTTAGGGTTCTTCGCGATTTTTTGCGAAATTCTTTTTGGAGTCTAACCTGTTTGATACAATCTATACTTTGTTAGACACAGGAAATCTTAATCTACAAAAGTTCTAACTTAATTTTTGAAATTGATTGAAGAAAGGAAATTTGAATTTCACAATAGGCTTTTTGGGTTTCCTTATGTTCATGTCTCATACAAGTCTTTTCTAAAAAATTAAAATTGTCAGTCATAATTAGAATTAAATTGTCTCTAATACCAATTATTAGAATTTTTTGGTTCAAAACCAATATTGTAATAATCCAAAACTCCTTGATCAATTTAAGTCTAAATTATGGCATGCACTAATAATATCGATTGAGTTATAAGGTTACTTGAAAAGATAATGATGAGGCATCTATAACTGTCTATCTCGAACACTGTGAATGAGAGAAACTATTTTTATCCAATCGTAATTTTCTCTTGTATCAGTATCGATGGAACGACTGCACGTACTAGGATAAGTAAGAATAAGAACCTCTCTATGTGTATATATTTATATTAGGATGAGTTAAACAAACTCATCATGATTTGCTCATACACATGACCCAATAACAAATTAAATAACATATAAGCAACGCTTAATAACAATAAATCCAATAACAATAAAATATTAATAACAATTTGCAGTAAATATTATGTTTTAATAATTTTAATATCTAATTAATCTAAATTTTATAAATAAAATATGACTTATGCTAACCCCTAAAAAATTATTCCATCGCCTAAATGACGACCCACTTATTTAGTCTCTTTAAAACCATCCCAACGAAAATGGCCACATATTTCTCCTTTTCTTTTTCTTTTTTTTGGGTTGACAATGGCCACATATTTCTAATGTAAGTTTAATGACTATTCCTAACACACTAAGTGCATATTTGGTTTGTAGTTAGAATATCTCAAAAGCAAGTTTGAAGCATTGAAAGATATGTCAATATGTTTGACAAAAATTGTCGTTGGCAAAATTCAGTTAATTTCAACGAAAAATGATCCTCAAACCTTAATTGGAGTGAAAGCAAGAATTTCTTATTTTTCCATTTGGCAAAAGTCCGTTGGAGAGTATTTTCTCTTTCAATCATGTTTCAAAAGTGTTTTTAATCTTTAATCCAAATAACATTCATTTTGTCAAACTCACTTTTGAAATAAAAGTTTCCAAACATAAATGACGTTACTGCAAACTCACTTTCAAGCAAACTTAAATTTGCAAACACACTTTCAACTAAACTTAAGTTTACTAACTGCAATCCAAATACACACTAACTATCCCAATAAAAATGGTCTCTTGGCAGTGAAATCAACGTGAGAGAAGATGTTCAAGCTTCTCTCTCTTTTCTACTCAGAACACTCGGACGTGCTTTTGAATCTTCAGGTTCTTCCTCATTGCTATCTATTTCATCATTGTAAGTTGAAAATTCTTGTCTTTTCCTGTTACTTGCTTGAAAGTGATGGGTTTTGAGAGCAACATTGATTATTCCTAAGGTTATATTTAATTCTGATTCTGGTGTGGGAATTTTGTTTTTGTTTATGTTTCTTGTTGGTTCAGAAAGTTGGTTCTGTATAGATTCTATGTTTCAAAGCATTTCATAGATATTGAAAAATATAATCAATGAACTGAGTGAGAATTTTGGCAGCATCTTTAGCTTTTCTTTCTATCATCTTCTAATCAATAGAAAGGATTGCTATGGTGGGACTTGTTCTCCGAGTTGGCTCTATCCTCTACCTTCTAGTATTGTTATGCCCACCTCCTTATCGTCGTGTTTGTGGCTCCTTGATCTGTGTTTTTCAACAGACAGCAGGGGTGCAAAGCAATAGCAACAGCACACTATGTCAAGCTGGTTTTTCGAATAGAAACAGTAGTTTTGCAGGGTGATTAGTAGGGATTGAAAGATTCTAATAAAAAAGATGAGTAGGGTGTGACCTATAGGTGAGTGTTTCTCTCTTTCCACCGTGAAAATGTTAGTAGGGTAACCTTTATAATGCTTTGTAAGGAGAAAGTCTAAGGGACTTCAACAAGTTTAGATCCATAAATTTACTATTGACATTTTGATCAATGATTTATTATTAAAATAAATTAATAATCTAAATTAAATTATATTTTTATAGATTTAAACTAATAATACTTAAATTTATATAAAAATTTAGATAAATTATTTTTTTATAAATAATTTATATATTTTAATTAATAATTTTTTTATATATTTAAATTTATATATAAATATTGTTAGATTAAAAAAATAAATAATTTATTTATAAACTTAAATTTATTGAGTCCATAATAAACTCTTCTAATTTGTAAGAGTGGGTTGCATAGTTAAAGTGGTGACTAATAAAGAAGACAAGTAAAAGTTTGGTGTGAAACAGTTAATGAAGCAAGTAAAAGATGAGATAATGATAAAGTTACCACTTGAAAGTGTTGAAAAAAAAATTGATGGGATTCTTAAGAATAATACTGTTTATATATATTTTTACTTATATCACTTCATTTATATAATTTATACCATGGGACTATTAAGAATAATATTTTTTATACATATTTTCACATATCTCACCTCATTTATATAATTTATATCATTTAATGATTATAGTAAATCTTATTTTATTTTTTATATATTTATACTTTGATTTTGGCTTCTTATGATGTAAGGTGGTGTACACCTTCAAATTGTTTACCAAGCATTATTTGACAGCTAATTGGAAGCTCCAGCAACAATCAATCAATCTAGAAGCAAGAATGCTATCAAATTACTAATGTGACTGGAAGGAGAAAGGATTCAAGCATAAGAGGAGAAGAAGCGCATGTCAACAAAATTTGTTGAGATGCGGTTAGGTGAAGTAGCAAAAGAAGAAAGACCCAAATAGCATAGCATAAATAATCATTTCACGCTTTAACTTTTATATATTATAAATAAATAAATAAATAGATAAGTACTAAATTATTTCAAATACTTTCTATTGTTCTTAGGATTGATGATCTATTGCTCAAATTAGTGTATGCATAATCCAAGTGGTTAAGGAGGTATGGTTTCTATCTTGATAACTCATATTTGAATCTTAAGCTAGCACTTAAAAGAATTAATTAATTATTTTGAAAGTTATAGACCGATGTGGGAATGTATCCTTAAGATCGTTTTAGGAGAGACTTAATTTTACCTGACATAAAAGTTGATCCAAAATACTGTCACCATACAATTAAAAAAAAATTAAATTGGTGGGTACGTAAATTATTTACTTGTGTGGATGATTAAAAAAACTTAGGGAGTATTTAATTTGTATTTTGTTTCTTAATTGTTATATTTTTAATAATCAATAAAAAAATATTACCATTTTTAATAATATTTCGATGTTTTCACATGTACTTTACAAAATTTTAATCATATAACATAGAATAAAAATAAAATAACATTTTTTATTATAATTAAAAATATATCAAGTGCTAATAAAAAGAAAAAATAAAGCCAATCACCTTTTGGAAAGAAATGTCTCTTATTACCAATGTCAATTGGTAGAACAGAATCAACAAATAACTACTCGGATTGTACTTTAGATTTTTATTAAAAGAAAAAAAATAGAAAAACACAAAATTGGGGCCATTGTCAATAAATCCATTCCGCCACTCAAACTATATATTATTTTTTTGACACGATCAAACTATATATTATTAATAAAACTTTTATATAAGATCTCGCTAAACTAATAGACTTTTTATAATTTTTAAAATGAGATATTTAAAGTTCAATTACATTCCCACATTCATCCATTTACAATGCATTATAAAAAGTTGAAAAGTATCTCCCATTATGTGACCAAATTATATAGCTTGAAATGCAATATATGAAGAAGAAATACAAACTAAAAGGTAACTGCATTATCTCCATATTTGTCTTGATCCTAGAATCGGGAAGAATCCCCTACGCCAAATTCAGATAACAATACCTATTATATAAAAATGCCAAATAATAAATCAATCGTGTGTGCTAGTCAATATTTGCTGCCTTCTTTTGATATTCTGGTTGAAATTCATTGAACTTGTCAGTCACCGCAATCTTGCTCCTCAAGGCTCAATGCCGGCGAACCCTCCAACTGATCAATTATCCAATCCGCCACTCAAACAATATATTTTTTTTTGACTTTTTATAGAAAGTGTCATTGAAAGTGTCAGTCACGCAATCTTGCTCCTCAACGCTCAATGCCGACGAACCTTCCAGCTGATCAAGTTTTGATTCCAAACTTCCTACTTTAATAAAAAAGGAAAAAAAATAAAAAACTGAGTAATAGTGAAGAGCTCTGCTTTTTAATCATCCTTTGTGCAGCATCATTACAAAGCCTTCTTCCCCACCTCAACCATTCTTTTCTATCCCTCACCCATACACAAAGATGGAAATCCAACATGTGCTAGTTTTGCCATTTCCTGCTCAAGGGCATGTCAATCCTCTTATACACTTCTCTCAAAAACTAGCTCAAGATGGCTTCAAAGTCACCTTTGTCAATACAGTTTTCAACCATAAGAGAGTGGTGGGTGCAATGAATGGGCAGGTTAATCTTATGGGATCAGCAGTGAAACTAATCTCAATTCCAGATGGTTTAGGGCCTGAAGATGCCAGAAATGACCTGGCTAGTTTAGGTTTGGCAATCTTGAGCACCATGCCTTCTGTGCTTGAGAAGGTCATAAAGGATATTAATGCTGATGATGATGGCAGTGAAAGAATCACCGGCATAATTGCTGATTTGAATATGGCATGGGCCTTGGAAATTGCACACAAGCTAGGAATTAAAGGGGCTGTCCTCTGCCCTTCATCAGCAGCTGTTTTTGCCTTCCAAGCGAACATGCCAAAGCTCATTGAAGATGGAATTATGGATAGTGATGGTAAGAAATATGGAACTCAGACACTAGCCTTTGGCATGTTTATCAGTTAAGAATAATAATCATGTTACTCTATGGCTAAGATACAATAAACTACTCGTTCTAGTTTCGTTTTCAAAATTGTATTTGCTGCTCCGCGCTTAACATGTATTTGAGCAATTTTTGTTACTTTCTCATTTATCTGCAATAGAGGTAATATGCGATCAAGAAACAAGACAAGTGACTGCTGTGCCCATATTGGCACTCTTTTATTGTTTCTCTTTTCTTCACTTTTCCACCTTCCTAATTTGGCAACTCTAGGCTATTGTTGCATTTTTCCTCTCCACCATCATCTTTTAACCTTCTCTGACGCCAATTGTCCCACATCAGAAGTCAAGGTTTTTTTTTTTTTTTTTCAGGTGAATTGTCGAGTTATTTTATAAATTAAATCCCTAAATTGATCCTTAAAAAATTTAGCAGTTAATACATTAGTTTCTGAAAAATGAATATCCTCAACTTGGTTCTTAAGAATCTTAATTGTTGGTCTTAAGGACTAATTTGACTAGCATTTGAGATTCTTAGAGATTAAGGTGAAAGTTTTCATTTTTCAAGAATTAATATGTTAGTTGGCTAAATTTTTGAAGAACGAATTTGATGGTTTATTCTATTTATAATTACATTTACAGAACCGGTTTGCTAGAAACACTAAATGATCCTCAAATGACCTTTTCTATATTTTGCCAATGTCTCCATTCAAGAAAGAGACTTTTGATTTTCTGAATGTAAATTTAACTACTATAGGTGATGACACGGCAGCATTCATGCATAAAATTGTGTATTTTGTGTGTGTAGACACTTCAGCTAGTTCTTTCTGGCTGTCACTGCAGGATTCCCAACTATAAAAGGGAAATTTCAGCTATCTCCAGGAATGCCTACTATGGACACAGTTGACTTTCCATGGTGCCGCATAGGTGACTCAACCTCGCAGAAGACTATATATGACTACATTGCAAAGATGATGCGATCTTCACATTTAACAGATTGGTGGCTTTGCAATACGACTAGTGAACTTGAATCTGGTGCATTATCTTTATCTCCAAAGATCCTACCAATTGGCCCATTAATGGAGACTGAGGAGTTTAGGTCACTGGGACAATTCTGGGAAGAAGACCTCTCCTGCTTGAGCTGGCTTGATCAACAGCCACCTTGTTCTGTCATATATGTTGCCTATGGTAGCTTCACTGTTTTTGACCCTGATCAATTCAAGGAACTAGCTCTTGGACTTGAGCTCACCAATAGATCTTTTCTGTGGGTTGTGCGTGAGGATGACAATGGCAGCACAAAAAACGCATACGCAGATGATGTATTTCAAGGAACTCGTGGTAAAATTGTTAAGTGGGCACCTCAACAGAAGGTGTTAAGCCACCCTGCCACAGCTTGTTTCATTAGCCACTGTGGTTGGAATTCTACGATGGAAGGTGTATCCAATGGGGTACCTTTCTTGTGTTGGCCATATTTTGCTGACCAACTATTTAACAAGGCTTACATTTGTGACGTTTGGAAGGTGGGTTTGGGATTTGACTTGGATGAGAAAGGGCTGATATCACGTGGGGAGATAAAGAAGAAAGTGGACCAGCTCCTTGGAGATGAAAACATTAGGGGAAGGTCTCAGAAACTGAAGGGGATGATCATAAGTAACATTGCAGAAGGGGGGCATTCCTCTGAGAATTTCAACAAGTTTAAGGAGTGGCTCAAAGAATAAGAATGTTCTTAATAATGCTCTAATTTCTTTTGTCCCATCGTCTTCAGGTTTATCATTGCGGCCCAGCCATCATCTTCATGTTTGGCACATTGAAACAAAACTAGAAAAAAAAATGAAGAGGAAGTTACCAAAAAAATAATTTAAGTTTATAGTTTGATATTTGTGATTGTTCCTATGTAATAAATATTGAGCTTTTTTTTTTTTTAATCTTTCTGCAAAATAAAAGTTACATCATATAAATGAACAACAAAATAAATTCTGTGATTTTCATTCATACCTGGTTCTGTACAGGATACTCTATTCTTATAGTATTTCACTGCTACAAATCAGGGGCTAAATAAGGGAGTCTACAAATTAGGAACTAAATTAAGGAAGTCCTAATTATGTAATATTTTGTACAGCTATACAAACCTATAATTTAGCTAATCAAATATCTCTATCTCAACACTCCCCCTCAAGTTGGTAAATGGATGTCATACATTCCCAACTTGTCTAACAATCTCCCAAAAATCTGACTTGTCACAGCCTTGGTAAGAATATCAGCCAGCTGGTCTTCAGATCGAATATTTGGCAATTCTAGAACATTTTCATCAAGCTTTTCCTTGATGAAAAATCTATCGACCTCCACATGCTTCATACGATCGTGTTGGACAGGGTTATGAGCAATGTCGCGCGCAGCTTTATTATCACAATACAACTGAATTGGACGTGTATGTTCATATCCTAAATCCTGGAGAAGTAGTCTGAGCCACAAACCTTCACAGAGTCCAAGAACCATTCCTCTGAGTTCAGCTTCTGCACTAGATCTAGGTACAACACTCTGCTTCTTGCTTCTCCATGAGACAAGATTACCTCCTACAAATGTGAAGTATCCGGAGGTTGATCTCCTATCATCAAGAGCACCTGCCCAATCTGCATCAGTATAAACCATCACATCCTGGTAGTTGGAGTCCTTCTTGAACAGAATTCCTTTTCCAGGAGTAGCCTTTATGTATCTTAAGATCCGTATGACGACATCCATGTGTTTTGTACCTGGATTGTGCATGAACTGACTAACCACACTAAGAGCATAAGCTAAATCTGGCCTGGTGTGTGCAAGATACATCAATCTCCCTACAAGTCTCTGATATCTTCCCTTGTTAGTTGGAGTTTGATTTTCTTCAATACACAGCTTCAATCCCACTTCAGTTGGAGAATTTGCTGGTTTGCATGTTGTCATCCCAGTTTCTTTCAACAAATCCAATGCATACTTTCGCTGAGACAAAAAAATACCTGATTTTGATCTTGAGACCTCAATTCCAAGAAAGTACTTCAAAGGGCCAAGATCCTTCATCTCGAATTCCTTTGCCATGTACTCTTTCAATGCCTTGCGTTCCTCTAAATCATCTCCCGTGACTACCATGTCATCAACATAAACAATAAGAATTGCAATCTTTCCCTCCTTTTTCTTTAGAAACAGGGTATGATCTTGGTTGCTCTGTCGATACCCAAAAGCAATCATTGACTTGGTGAATCTACCAAACCATGCTCGTGGTGATTGCTTTAGTCCGTACAATGACTTTTTCAACCTGCATACCTTCTTGCTATGTGTATCGGGATCATACATCCTTCTGGTATCTCCATATAAACTTCTTCAGACAATTCCCCGTGTAAGAAGGCGTTTTTTACGTCAAATTGTTGTAAGGGCCAATCAAAGTTTACAGCCAAAGATAACAATACTCTAACTGTGCTAATTTTTGCTACAGGAGCAAACGTTTCAGTATAATCTATTCCATATGCTTGTGTATACCCCTTTGCTACTAATCTAGCTTTGAATCTCTCAACTGTACCATCTGCATTAAACTTCACTGTATACACCCATCTACATCCCACTGGTTTCTTTCCAACTGGACAATCCACCAATTCCCATGTTTCATTTCTCTGCAAGGATCTCATCTCCTCATTCATAGCATCCTTCCACCTCGAGTCAGCTAAAGCTTCCTGCACACTGTTAGGAATAGATACACTAGATAATTGACTTAAAAAAGAGCTATTTGAGCTAGACAGATTTTGGTTAGAAATGTAATTACTCATAGGGTATCTGACCTTACTAGTGAGGTCAGGATCATAAGTAGGCTTAGGGATACCTCTAGTGACACGATCTGGTAGAATTCTTCTGACTATATTAGGTTCTTGAGGGGACGACTGGTGTGGTATATTGTCAGCATCAACTGGCAAACCTTCAATCTCGACATGGTCAAATCCTCCATGACGTACCTCTTCCTCATTATGTGATTGTTGATCATCAGATTGCTGCACACTCTCATCATCCCCTGGTACAACTTTGTAACTTCCTTTCTCCAATCTGACCTCCATATCAACTTCTCAAGGAACAAAAGTCTGAATTTCATCACAATTCTCCCCCTGAATTTCAGACTGAGGGGAAAAATATATCAATGTCTCATGAAAAACTACATCTATAGTAGTAAACATTTGCTTGGTTTGTGGATGGTAGCACCGATATCCTTTCTGATGAGCAGCATAGCCAAGGAACACACACCTTTCAGCTCTAGGAGACAACTTACTTCTCTGATGCTTGTGCAAGTGAACATAAGCAACACAACCAAAAACTCTGGGTGTTAATTCAGCAATTCTAGGACTTACTACTGCATCCATAAGTGATTGAAGAGGTGTTTTATACTCAAGAGACCTGGACGGTGTTCTGTTGATAGTGTATACTGCATATGCGAGAGCTTCTCCCCAATATATTGCTGGCATCTGAGCTCCAATCAGTGCAGCTCGGACCACCTCCAATAGATGACGGTTCTTTCGTTCTGCTACCCCGTTCTGTTGTGGGGTATTTGGGCAAGATCTCTGATGAACAATTCCTTTGGCTATCAAAAAATATTGAAGTTCTGAATGCATATACTCTCCTCCATTGTCACTGCGCAGTACCTGAACTTGTGCTTTGTACTGAGTCTCAATCATTTTGCAAAATTTCTGAAATAGTCCTCCAACTTCACTTTTAGACTTCATCATGCAAAGCCAAGTCATTCGAGTACAATCATCAATAAATGTTACAAACCATGTTGATCCACCCAACGTTGGAACCTTAGATGGACCCCATACATCAGAGTGAATAATCATAAAAGGAAGAGAACTTTTATTTGAAATTAAAGGAAAAGAAGTTCTGTGACTCTTTGCAAGCTCACAAACATCACAATACAAAGTTGAAGTGTCTATTTGATCAAATACATTCGGAAATAATTTTTTTATGTAACCAAAAGATGCATGTCCTAGACGTTTATGCCATAACCAAATATCCTCGCCTTTTCTCACTTCTTGAGACCCTTTTGTCGCTAGCACTTGACCAAGTCTCTCTGAATCTTTTCCTGTCAAATCCAGGTAATACAGCCTTCCTCGTCTAATACCACAACCAATCGTCTTCCTCGTTTGAATGTCCTTAAAAACACAAGAGTCAGGCCAAAAAATTACAACACATAATAGGGCTTTAGTGATTTGAGAGACTGACAATAGGTTATATTTTAGAGAAGGAACAACAAGAACAGTATCAAGGTTCAAATTGCTTGTAATAGAGACAGTTCCTTCTCCAATGATAGTGGATTTACTGCCATTGGCTGTGGAAATACTGTTTTGTGAGGAAGGTTTAAGGTTTTTAATCTGTCTAGCATCAAAAGTCACATGATCGGAGCATGCAGAGTCAATTATCCATGCATTATTCAAAACAGTAGATGTGCTTATTAAGGCCTTACCATTGGGGTCATGACTACCTGTAGTTGTAGCAAGCACCATGCCTTTGTCATCCTCTTTCTCATTAGTAGTTACAGCAGCAGCAGTTGGAATTTTTTTTGAATTCTTCTTCGAAGCCCGGCTGTGATCCCACCACTCAGGATATCCTATGATTTCATAGCATCGTTCCTTGGTGTGTCCATCCTTATTACACTGAGTACACTTATAGTTACCCTTTTCAGAACCTTTTGGCTGCCTTGCTTGCTTCCTTGTCATCATAACCGTGGAATCTGAATTCATATCTTCTGTTTTCAGCGTTGTTCGCCGGACTGTCTCTCGCCGGATCAATGCATAGCACTCTTCTAAATCAGGTGCCACTTCCTTGCGCAAGATTTCTCCACGAACTTGCTCAAAATCATCATCCAGTCCAGCAAGGAATATATGTACCCTCAATCTCTCAATTGACTTCTGATATGACTTCACATCATCAGGGTCCTTCATGACTACTTTGTCACGATGGTCCAATTCCCTAAAAATCTCAACCAACTCCCCATAATATTCAGTTAGAGTTCTATTATTCTGTTTTGCAGTGAACGCCCTTTGATTCAGGACAAACACCTGTAGCTCATCACTTCCATCATAAAATGCCTTCGACAAAGCATTCCAAATATCAAGAGCAGTGGGTAAGCGAAGATACCTTTTCATGATTTCTGGCTTCATGGACATTAGCAGCCATCTTTTCACCTTTTGGTTTTCAGCATACCATTTTTCATATCCCTCATCTTTTTCTGCTGGAGGCTTCCCCTTCCCGCGGATGTAGGACAATTTTTCCCTCTCTGCAATGTGCATCTCCATTAGTTGTGACCATACGTCATAGTTGGATTCATTGAGGATGATGCCTACATTGAAGACACCTTCAGATTGAACCACCACTGGAATTGGTTTTGCAGCCATCTCTTCAGCGAAGATCTTCAAGGATTTAGAAGAAAAAAAAGGAGCCTAAGCTCTGGTACCAAAATGAACAACAAAATAAATTCTGTGATTTTCATTCATACCTGGTTCTGTACAGGATACTCTATTCTTATAGTATTTCACTGCTACAAATCAGGGGCTAAATAAGGGAGTCTACAAATTAGGAACTAAATTAAGGAAGTCCTAATTATGTAATATTTTGTACAGCTATACAAACCTATAATTTAGCTAATCAAATATCTCTATCTCAACAAAACAACTTAAAAATCATGCTTAGAAAACCTGCTTCTCAAACGCGTGACAACCATAATAAAAATTCACTTCTAAACGATCAAACTTGAACTTTTGTTAGGTACGGTAATAAGTGAGTCGGCCATTTTAAAGGGAGATCAAAATTCAAACCTTAAAAAAAAAGTAATTACTGGGAAAACTTCTAGTAGTGTCATTACTTGAATGGTTAGTCTCATAACCTTGTCAATAAGATACCTAGTCAGAAACTTAAAAAATAATAATCTCAAATTCTTGTTGAGCAATAATTTGTAAAGTCAAGCTAGTCGGTAACTAGATCTTGAAATGAACACATACACAAGAAAGTCAAGAATGCAAATAATTAGAAGCATAATAAATGGAGATTGAATATTCAGTTATTATCATGTTCTAATTTTAAAGACTAAGATTGGTATCAATTGAACTACAAACTCGTTAAAGAAATACAATTTACCCATAAAAGATGGGTCGAGGTGGTAAATAATATTTACTCCCTACGATGAGGACGCGAGTTTAAATCTTAGGAAAACAACTCTAGTAGAAAGATCACATAACCCCTTGTGTTCCCAGGACGAAAGAGGATTAATCCCATGAATAGTTCAAATGGACTGAACCTGTGGAAATCCTGAAGTTGACAGTAACACAAGAAGGGGGGTTGAATTGTTTTCTTCTTTTCCTGAAATTTGTAACCTTCTCACTCCCTTCTCAAGTAGCTCAGACTTAGAGGTGAGAAAGTTCTTAGCCAGTACAAGAAGGTTAATGAGAGAGTTCAAATCAATAGTATGAATTTTGGAGAGAGAGTTCCTTATAGTCTTTAGTTAGATGAAGAGAAACTTTCTCACTATTTTTAAAAAATTGTGTTCTAAACCTTGTAGCAGAATTTCAACACAATGGTTAAGATAAGTTTCCCTTTTCTAAAGACTTAGTTTTAAAAATCAACTTATTACAAATTGAATAACTTAGCAGGTGTTTCAACTTTTTCAAAACTATATAAACTTAACTTTTAGGAAATCCCTTCTTTAGTTCAATTATTGTTTTTAATAAAAACTCAAGTAAACTAGCTGATTAAAACCTTAGTGAGAAAGTGAATGAGAAGTAGTAGTAACAACAATACACCAGAGATTTTATACTAGTTCACCCAAAATTCACGCGAGCTACTTTTAGTACCTAGCTTTCACTAGTGTCGCAACTGGGATTTGCGACAGAACAACCAAAAATAAGATTTTGAAAATACTGAAGTCACCACTAATATTTATTTAAATTGAAAAAACATTAGAAAAACCCTTCAATTAGGAAAATTGGTCTTTTAGAAAATGAGTTTGGATTCGAGAATTGATTACAGGTAGAGAAGGTGTTGGCACTCTACACTACCCATTCTAGGAACGATACCTTAAGTTAGTTGTGCAAATTTTAATAATCTCAAATATATTTATTTTACCTTTTTTTAAAAAAAAAAACACATTGTAACTATAAAAGAAAAGAAACAAACAAATTATGAAAATTAATTTTGGCTTGGCATAAATAAATTTCTGCTCTTACGTATCTCCTGGTGCAGTGGGGAACTAAAAGTCACATAATTCTTTAGAAAACAATTGTGGGTTGGTTGATTTTAATTATGAGAATCGTTTTTGCAAAGGAATTTTGTTTGAAAATAGATCCACTCTTGTACAGGGTTCAAGTTAGTACTATACTACTCAATAAACCTTTATGATCCAAATGACATTGAAGATAGCATCTACTATTCAGTCATTATCATTGGTCATTGCGCTGATTAAAAAAAATCATTTGTAAAAAAAATAATTTTATTTTTATTTTTTATTTAAAAAATTCATTTTTTTTTCTCAAATAAGAAACTGGCTCAATTATTAACTTAAGAGACAAACAAACCCACCCAAAATACAAACATAAAACAAATTGATGAGCTTCTAGCCCATATGAGCATCACTTAAAAAAAAAAATTAGCCCAAGTAAAAATAAAAAAAACAAAAGCACAAATAAAAGAATAAAATAAAAAAGAAAGAAACAGAGAGATAATGGAAGAGGCTCTGATCTCGACGACACAGGAATAGGAGGCGTGGACTACAACTCAAGCATGGTGGCTGGCGACAAGGCTCATCACCGGGCAGCGGTCTTATCAAGCGACTGGCAGTGGATGGGTGTGTGCGCAGGGGAGAGGTACGACGGATCTGGGTGGTTTCAAGAGGGTATGTGAATCCGAGACAGAGGCAGAAAGCAACGAGGAGTAGTGGAAGAGATTAGTGTTGGTCGAATCCGGGTCTGGGTGACGACAGTGCGATGGAGTGCTAGTCTGATGCAGTGTTGATTAGGCCATGCTCTCACTGCCAGCGACGAGCTGCAATGGGTGTGTCAAGTTGGCGCACGTCATCTTGGTGGCTGGGCTCTTCACAACGACGATTGGCAATTATGAGTTCAAGGCTTAGGTTGGTTGCTACAAGATGGGTCTGTGATGCGGTGGGTTGCGGTGGCTCGTTCACGATGCTGTAGAGGTTGATGAAGGCTACGTGGTAGCGGTGAAGGTAAGGTTCGGGATGGAACAGTCATGGGCTCGATGTGCAAAGAGCATAACAAAGGCAAGGTGGCCTTTATAGTGGCTGTAATGGTGTAGATATGTGTGGGTGGTTGACGAGTGGGTAGCTTGGTGGTTAGCGTTTCTATGGTGGGTGCACAGCAAACACAATGGTGGTGTGTGGCAGAGGGTCTCACGGTGGGGCTGGCCTGACTTCGTGGTGTTTGGTTCTTATAGTGGTTATTGCGTTTGGTTTAAGGGATGAGGTTTGGTATGTGGTTAATGGTGATAACAGATGAGAATGGACAAGTGGTTATGGGAGAGTTTGGACATGGTTGGTGATGAAGTTATTTGGTTTATGGTGGGTTATTTTTTGGCATGATGCACAGGTCTGTTGAAGGTGATGAGTTATGTGCAAGTGCAGAGGGATGATGTTGTGGTTTTTAGGAGTTGAAGATGATGGAGATTTGGATGGTGGAATGGTTTTAGGCAAAGGCAAAAGATTATTGAAGAAAATGATGGTGTTGGGCGTAGGGTGAAGGATGGCGCGGCCAGATGGGTTGTTGGCTGTGAGTGTGTTGGCTCAATGTGTATATTGGGTCTGTGTGTTTCGAGATTTATAGGGTTAAATGTGTATCCCAAAATTATGTTTCAAAACCCTTTGATTTGCTAGTGATTGGAGACAAATTGGCAAAGAAATCTCATCAAATATTTCAATAAAAGCCAAAACGAGAAACTTACCATTTGCTAGGGGTGGAGAGCTGCATGATTTTGGAGTTGTTGAAAGGGTGTGTGCGGCTAAGGTTTGGGTGAGAAGGGAGATGATTTGGGTGGAAGTGATGGATTTGGGTTGACTCTATTTGATTAGTCACAAATTGATTTAGGCTCAAAGTGGGTGGCTTGAGAAAAAATTAGTTCAACTTATGCATACAAGAAAGTTGGGTCATCTTTCTTTTTTAATTTCCTTTTTCTTCTTTTTTTTTAAATTTATTTATTTATTATGTTTTTATTTTGAATTAAAATGTTTTAATGACCTGGACAAAGTAAGGTGTTCACACCTTGATAAAGCAACAAAAATAAAAATTTTATGGACAAAATTGAGTTTCAACAGTTGTTACCCTTTGCTTTACATTTAAACTAAATGGAAAACAAAGTAATTAATTCAATTTTGTCCATGCAAATTTTCCTTTCCACTTTTATTTTGTTTAATGTTTTACTGTATAGAGTGTGCAGATTGATACAAAACACAATGGACATTAAAACAAGGTAAAAACGTGGGGTATTAGGATCCGAAAGGTAAAGGCCATGGGAATATGGACCCAAAGAACGAAAGAAAATGGGTACGGGAACCATGAAACTTAAAGGCAATAGGTACAGAGATCCGTTGAAGCTTGATATATAATTGGCTATTGGTCATTGAAGAATTGTTTCGATGATAACAAACATGAAGACGATGACAATATCAAGTCCAAGACCTTCAAGAATAGCTTTGGGACTTAGATCTTTGTATACAAGTAAAAAAAGGTTCACATTTAAGCTCTAAACTTGTTTTTCAAAGAGCCCAAATAGCACACATGGTTTTAAGGCTTCAAAATGGTTTTTAGTTTATAAAGAAATAGCATTTAAGTGCTTTAAAGCTTATTCGAACTTTTGGAAAAAATTGGCAAGGTTTAAAAGTTATTTAAAATGTTTTTCAAATAGGTTTATTCGAATAAAGGATTCCTTATTCGAATAACCAAAGTCAGAATGTCAAGTTTCCCTTTTCATGAAGCTTTATTCTGATAACATATGATATTATTTGAATAAAGGTTTAAACTAAGCTTCATGCCTTTTGTTTTAAAAGATTTATTCAAATAACATATAGGTTATTCGAATAATAATGTTTTTCAGAAACTATTTTAAAAGAGTTTATTCGAATAACAAAATGATTATTCAAATAACATGTTACAGAACCATTTTGCTTATGTGCTATTTAAAGTGTTATTCGAATAACATGTATGTTATTCGAATAACCACGAATACTAGAAATAGAAATAAATGACTAGTTGATGACATTAAATGCTCCTACCAGCCTCTCAATGACTCTTAAATTTATTGGGCTATAAATATAAGTCTTTAGGCATTAAAGATAAATTGGAAATCAATCTGAAAAATGTCGTTGAGCATTAATATGAGTTATTACAACCATCTTCATAAAATCTCTCTTTTGAGCTTAAAGTGTGATTAATATTTTACTCATTGAGCTTCAAATTATATTATCCACTCTTGCGAGAGTTTCCTTTCACCTATACTTTGATTATTTTGTAAAGAGGATGAGGTATCTCTCAAAGAATTGTAAAGGAGAGATATCCCTTGTTGTTGAGGCTTAAGCACAAAGGGTTAGACATCCCAAGGTGTGTTGAGTGCTCTAGTTTGTAAAGGTAGCAAGCATCTGTTCAAGCTGGAAGTTATAGTGAAAAATCTCGGATGACTACTTGAGGGCTGAACGTAGGTCACAAGGAGTGATTGAACCACGATAAATCTTGTGTTTGATCTTCTAAACTCAATTCCTTTATATTTGTGCTTTATTTTTATATGATTGCTTGAATTCAATTTGTCTTGACTTATTCATTTGTGAGTGAAAATATTCAATTTTCTCTATCTATTTACTTTAATCAATCAATAGCTTAATGAAAATTGATATTAAAATGTTTTATGAAAAAATTGTGAAAATCTTTTGTAAACTCAATTCACCCCCTCTTGAATATTAAAGTCACTTGGTATCAAGTGGTATCAGAGCTAGACTCTTTTGTAAAGAGCTTAGTAACTTCAAAAGAAGTGATGACTTCTTCAAATGATTTTTCTTCAAAAAGTTCTTTCATAAATAGACCATTATTTTTCAATGGGGATGATTATGCTTATTAGAAAGAAAGAATGAAGATTTTTGTTGAAGCTTTTGATTTAGATATGTGGGACGCAGCTGAAAATGGTCCATTTGTTCCCACACATATTGTTAATAGTGTAAGAACTAATACACCAAGAAGTGAATGGATTGATGAAGATAAGAAGAAAAAGGCCCAATACAATTTGAGAGCAAAGAATATCATTACCACATCCTTAAGATTTGATGAATTCTTTAGGATGTCAAGTTGCAAGACTGCCCAAGAAATATGAGATACTTTATAAGTAACCTATGAGGGTACAAGTGAAGTAAAAAGATCAATAATAAATACTCTCACTCATGAGTATGAACTTTTTAGAATGAACCAAGGAGAAAACATTCAAGAAATGCAAAAGAGATTAACTCATATTGTAAATCATCTTGCTTCATTGGGAAAAACTTTTCCTAATGAAGACTTTATTAACAAAGTTTTGAAGTATTTGAGTAAGAATTGACAACCCAAAGTGACGGCTATTGTGGAGTCAAGAAATCTATCAATAATAACACTAGCCACTCTATTTGAAAAGCTCCAAGAGCATGAGTTTGAGCTAAATAGGCTCAATCAAAATGAGGAGCATGACAAGAAGAAAAAAAAGGATTGCTCTTAAGGCCACTTCCTTCATAATTGATGATGATAATGAAGATGATGGAGATGTCATAGAGAATCTTGAGCTAAATGAGGAAAATCTTAGTCTCTTTGTTAAAAGATTTGGAATATTCCTTAAGAAGAAGAGAATCCCAAGAAGGTCATCTTTCCCTCCAAAGAACACCTATTGTAACACCCCTTTGGAGGATGTCACACATAAAAGAAAATAAAATAAATAGAAATAAAATCTACCCAAGTTGCGGAACATTTGTTAAATATTATTACGGGTTGTAAAATAATTCTGATAGACGAAATATGTAATAAAAAGATAATGCGAAAAATACAAAATAAAAAAAAAACATCATCACTAATAATATACATATGATTAAGTTATAAACTGTACAAATAATTTACAACTAAGACTACAACTATTTAAACAAAAACAAGAAAGAAAGCAATAAAAGAGTTAATATATATACGTGACATACTGTTGTGCGCCCCAAAAAAAACATCATGGTTATCTAATCCTCGGATGGATCACTCTCGGCCGAAAATGATCATCGGGAGATAGATATCCCGGATGTCTCGACACACGGCGATAACGGGATCGCGCGGTCGATACGATGCTTATCTCACTAGGCTCGGGGTTTTCAAAGCATCCCAATAACGCCTAATGGATAAGGGTAAC
Source organism: Ormosia emarginata (assembly GCA_029884605.1). Classification (NCBI taxonomy): domain Eukaryota; kingdom Viridiplantae; phylum Streptophyta; class Magnoliopsida; order Fabales; family Fabaceae; genus Ormosia; species Ormosia emarginata. The sequence continues at coordinate 1,007,211 of JAQQTP010000056.1, read as the reverse complement.
TCTAAGTGCGAAATAACGTCGTAGTCATAATCGGATCTCCATCAAACGATGACGTAGAATCACGGTCATACGTCCAAAGATAGGTAATGAAGCACGATCTCCTCGTAAATGCCAAGCCGGATCACCTCCATGAAATATCAGCTCTATGAATCCCAAAAATCCGGCGTAGCCATCCCGCACAATCAATCCGAGGGATATGGATGATCGGATGGTTCTTGATCGTAAACCGATCGTCGGCTTGTCACGACCTTCCTCTTCCTCGGGGTACACGATCTCAAGAGGTTGTTCCTCTTCTTCCTCTTCAAACTCTTTACCGCATAAAATAAATAGACAATAGACACGTACAATAAAGAGGTAAGACAACATAAAATCATCACAACATGGCCAATAAGAAGACAACAAATAACAACTATACAGTTCATACAATACAAGAAAGCTATAACAGTAATAATAATGGAATAGAGTATATATTAGATATCCTAGTGTTTCGAACATCACGGATATAACACAAATAAAGAAAACCACATAGATAAATCAATCTCACGGATAAAATAAGATAAGAAATGGACAACTAACATAAGAATTATCATATAAATATAAATAGAGAAAATGTGAAAACATCCAAGATATTACCAGATAAAGATAAATAGAGAAAATGGAATATTATCCAAGATATAATCAAATACACCAAAACACAACCCTACTCCATGGAGCTAAACCCAAACAGATATCGTAGAGAATGACTTGCAAAATCTATTAGTACCACGGCTGCCCAACCAACTATTACGCGGTCACACGTTGCGTCAATAGCCTACGACTGGGAATCCACCATCCAGGTAGTAGTATAGTTCACGGTCTCCCGTTGTGGCACTATAGGCAATGTACTTACTAGACTTTACAACCCTCGATTAAATATAGTGAATGTCGAGTACATTAGTGTGCTATCGGTTTACACGGCCGGCCCAATGGAGCTACCAACTCGTCCATGTGGGATCCCGTACACTAAAGTCTCCAAGTTCATTAGAACAATGAACCACACTACGTTTATCGCATCGACAACACGATGTGATTCGTCTCGTCAACCAAAACACCAAAAATTGGTATAAAGACAAAACATAATTCCAAATATATGAAATTACGAAAATGCCCTCAAGATAAAAATATGCCCTCAATGGCAAAAAGCACACGGGTTCACTTTTTCCCGACAAATAAATAACCTCAAAAGCCATGCGGGTTCACATTTTCCCGACAATGAAAAAATAAATATAGTAACGGTCAATCGCGTAGAAATTTTATCGCGTTTTTGAAATCTCGTCGTTTTTACAAACGTTTAAAAATCGGGTAAAGATATTTTTCTGTTTTTAAAATCGCGTAGCATTTTTAACACGTTTTCTCAATCGCGTAGGATTTTTAAATCATTTTCTTATTCGAATGCCTTTAAAATTACTTGTTTAAACAAACAGAAATAGTACTTAGTACATTTAAACTACGTAGAATAATTTTTCATACCGCATCTTGTCTTTTAGATATTTTTGCTATCTTATTGGTTCATTTTTAATAAAAATTGACAGTATTTTGTTTAGAATATCATAATAATGGTTTCCTAATTTATCCATAAAATTTCCATTTACCTACTTTTTAACCATTTCATTTAATTCTCTTTGAAATCTCTAACATGCTTCAAAACCAAAAGTGAGCTATATGTTAGAAAATTTCTTAACATTACTGTATTTCCTTCCTAATGATAAAATTATGAATTTTTAATCCTTTAGACTTACTTCTAATCAATTGGTTCCTTCAAAAATCATTATAGAAAATTTCTTCTTAACTTGTATTGTTTCTTTTTAATTGAAAAAGGTTTAGAATCAAGTTTTAGAAATCATAATTACCTATAGTGGCATGTTGGCCAAATTTCATAAAACTTTTGCATTTGATTTCCAAAATGTCTTTCACCTTGTAAATCATATCAAATGTATTATATTGTCTAAGTTCATTAAATCATTTTAGAAAATAGTTAACAATAGTCAATTTAATCCTTTAGGCATGTTGGCCCAAAATACTAAGTTTTTACCATTTGATTTCTAAATGCATTTTCTTTGATCAAATCAATTAGAAACTTTCTTGATTCTCCTAGGTTAATTAAGTTACACTTTAGGAAAAATCAAGAGGACATATTGGTCCTCCAAACTTGTCATTGCCGTGAGCTATTGGATGTGTTCTTTGGAACACTCATGCAAATTTACACATGTTATTCACATCATATACTTTATCATACAATTCTAACACATGCATTATATTTCTAACACATGCAAAAATATTTTCTAACACATACAACCTAAATTAAAGCTTGTAGACATGCTTTCAAAAGCTAATAGACATGCAAAATTATTACAATCATCAAACAAGAAAGCTAATAACAATTACCACATAAACTACTAGCAACCACAAAAATTAACAAATACACATCAATAAACACATGACCACCGAATCCTTATGGATTCTACAAACATCACAAATGGCTCCATCTTCTTACCACCATCAAGAGATGATAAGAATTGTCTTCCTCTTACCTTAAATGAAGACAAAAACCTTGCTTTCACACCTCCTAGGTCACAGTTTTCACCACCAAAAATACCTAGAAATCTCAAACAAAATCTACATGTTACTAACCATGAAAAAGAAGCTAAACCATGGAAAAATCATGGCTTAGAACCTTGAAAAAGAAGAGAGAAAAGAAAAGCATGAAATTTCACCTTCTAGGTAAAACTTTCAAGGTTGGTTTCCAAGCCCTAGATGGAAGAATTTGAAGAAACTCCCAACTACAAAGGCTCTTAGAATAGTGTTTAGGTTAAGGAAACTTGGTTAGAAAAATTTTTGGATGGTTGGATGGTGTAGTTTGTGTCTTGGCCGAATGGAAGGAGAAAAAGAACAACAATGGTGGCTAGGGTTCTTGATGAGAGAGAAGAGAGAAAAGTGATGAAGAAGAAAGTGATTTTTGTCTCCTAAGGCCTCTTGGCCGTGAACATCAAGTGGGGTGCAAGGTGGGCACCTTGCTTGGCTTCATCCAAGCCATTGGATGAATCAAAGGCCAAGATCAAGCCTTGGTGAGCAAGCTTGATTCCCATTGGTTGGTTCCGGTGACTCACATGCTAAGTCACACCAGCGTATTAAATGCTCTGTTTGAGTCGGCTAATGAGTCGGCACTGTTCTGAAAGTTCTACGACTTACGGTGATTAATTAAGCTACCGATCTAACCGTTCGACTAATTGTGGGTCCCGCAAAATATTTCCGGGTCCATTTGTCACTAAAACATACTTGACTAATAAAATAATATTATAATAATATAAAATTATTTTATTTGTGATTAAATCCTAAAAATTAAAAGATTATTTTTAGTCTTATTCAGAATCGGGTTAAGTAAGATCCCCCAATTCTAAATAATAAAACAAGATTTTCCCCGCCAGGAAAATATCATTTTCTGCCTCGAGCAAATCACACAAAAAGTCCATATAAAATCACGAGACAGTATTTTCGGCATTAAATCAAGAAGAAAACAATTAAAAACAGACAAAAACAAATAAAAACAAGACGTTCGGGACGTAACGGTCATTTTCCTGTTTTTTCCCACAACGTAGGTAATCATCCAAAACGTTCAAATAAAATATCCAAAGAAGATATTATTTAGCAGTATATCTTTCGAGAAAAATTAATACAAGAGCTCGAAAAAAATTTTATTTTACCGTCTCGAAACAAACTACGTAAAACGATCAAATAAAATTTGAGCCGTATTATCGTAATTGTTTTCATACAAAAATCGAGAACGAAAAATAGGGACACAACGGTCATTCATACAAAAGCATGAAAAACAGAAAACAGGACATTCAGAATATTTCCTAAAAATTGGGGCGTTACAACTCTCCCCAACAAATAAAAATTTCGTCCTCGAAATTCGATGCTCATCCAAACAAATGAGGATACTTGATCCTTCATTTTATCTTCTAGTTCCCAAGTAGCTTCACCACGTCACATCATTCCATATAACCTTCACCACTCGATCATCTTCCCTCGAAGTGCTTTACCTTTCTGTCCTCTATCCTGACAGGTAAAGTTTCGTAAGTCAAATTCTCCTTTAATCGCACGTCATCTCGATTGTATAACATGTGTCGGATCTGTATATACTTCGTGAATCGAGACACATGAAACACGTCGTGCAAATTGGATAGAAAAGGCGGCAAAGCAATCGATATGCTACAGGGACCAATACGTCGGATAATCGATATGGTCCAATGAATTTAGGAGTAAGCTTCTTAGACTTAATCACTCTTCCGACACCAGTCGTAGGAGTAACTCTCAGAAACACATGCTCACCCTCCTCAAACTCAAGAGGTCGTCTTCGTTTATCCGCGTAACTCTTTTGTCTGCTTTGCGTTGTCCTCATCTTTTCTTGTATCATCTTGACTTTATCCGTAGTCTGTTGTACAAGTTCCGGTCCAACAGTCATACTTTCCCCATCTTGATACCAACACAACGGTGTTCGACATCGCCTTCCATACAATGCTTCATAAGGTGCCATTCCGATGCTTGCGTGAAAACTATTGTTGTAGGTGAATTCTATCAAAGATAAAAATTCATCCCAACTTCCCCGTTGTTCCAAAACACAAGCCCGCAATAAATCCTCCAAGGACTGTATAGTTCTCTCTGTCTGACCGTCAGTCTGTGGATGATACGCTGAACTCAGTCGTAACTTAGTTCCCATAGCTTCTTGTAGACTTCGCCAAAATCTTGACGTAAACCTCGGATCACGATCAGAAATTATACTTGTCGGTACACCATGTAGTCTGATAATTTCACTGATGTACAACTGGGTTAATCTTTCCAATGAATATTTGATATTAATTGGTAAGAAATGAGCCGATTTCGTAAGTCTATCAACTATGACCCATATTGCATCATGATCTCTCTTTGTCTTCGGCAAACCAGTAACGAAATCCATAGAAATGCTGTCCCATTTCCATTCTGGAATCGATAATGGTTGCAACATCCCAGCTGGTCTTTGGTGTTCAACTTTCGACTTTTGACAAACTAGGCAAGTTGACACGCATCTAACCACATCACCCTTCATTCCATGCCACCAGAATAACTTTTTCAAGTCTTGATACATCTTTGTTATACCTGGATGCATACTCAATGGACTAGTATGGGCATGCTTCACAATATATCTTCTCAGTTCTCGATTACGAGGAACACAGACTCTACCCCGAAATCTCAGAATTCCATCAGTTCCTTCTTTGAACTCTAGTGTCTCGCCTTGTTTCATTTGCTCCTTTATTCCTTGCAAAAATTTATCGGCATTTTGCTTTTCCTTTATGTCTTCCATCAGCTCGCTCGAGATAGTAACCATGCTAATACAGATCTTCCCCGGTTTCAACTCAACAAATGACCACTCATCTCTAAATTGTTCAATGAGTTCCTTTTCCTTGATCATCAGAGCAGAAACACTGATAATCTTTCTACTCAAGGCATCGGCCACGACATTCGCCTTACCAGGGTGGTACAAAAGTTGAAAATCGTAGTCGTTCAGAAATTCTAACCACCTTCGCTGTCTCATATTCAGCTCCTTCTGGTCGTATAAGTACTTCAAACTCTTGTGATCACTGAAGATGTTGAACGTTGCTCCATAGAGAAAGTGTCTCCATATCTTCAAAGCAAAAACTACCGCAGCCAATTCCAAATCATGCGTAGGATAATTCTTTTCATGAACCTTCAATTGTCGAGAAGCATATGCCACCACGTTCCGATCTTGCATCAACACGCATCCTAGTCCTTGATAAGAAGCGTCACAATACACATCGAAAGATTTCGTCGAATCTGGTAGGATCAACACCGGTGCAGTTGTTAACCTCTTCTTCAACTCTTGAAAACTGGCTTCGCGCTCTTCCGTCCATTCAAAAGCTTGACTTTTCCTCGTCAGTTGTGTAAGCGGTCCAGCAATCTTGGAAAAACCTTCGATAAATCTCCGATAATAACCAGCAAGTCCAACAAAACTTCGAACTTCTTGTCTTAGGTCTCTCCCACTGTAAAACAGTCTCCACTTTCGATGGGTCCACCGCAATACCTTCTTTAGAAATTACGTGACCAAGAAATTGAACTTCTTCCAACCAGAACTCACACTTAGCCAATTTCGCATACAGCTGCTTCTCCCTCAAAATCTGAAGAACAACACTCAAATGTTCAGCATGCTCTTCCTTCGATCTAGAATAGATCAGAATGTCATCGATAAAGACAACGACAAATCTATCTAGATACGGACGAAATATCCTGTTCATATAATCCATAAATATGGCAGGAGCATTCGTCACCCCGAATGGCATTACCTGATACTCATAATGTCCATAACGAGTTCGAAATGCAGTTTTCGGCACATCTTCCCCTCTTACACGAATCTGGTGATAACCTGATCGTAGATCTATCTTGGAAAATATCACAGCTCCTTTCAATTGATCCATCAAATTGTCGATTCTTGGAAGTGGATATTTATTCTTGATAGTCACCTTATTCAATTGCCGATAGTCTACACAAAGTCGTGACGTTCCATCCTTCTTCTTGACCAAAAGTACTGGTGCACCCCATGGGGAAACGCTAGGTCGTACAAATTCTTTCTCCATCAGTTCCACCAATTGCTTTTTCAGCTCCTCCAACTCTACTGGCGACATACGATATGGTGCAATTGAGATAGGACCTGTTCCGTACTAAATCAATTGAGAACTCGATCTCCCGCTCAAAGGCGGTAAACCAGTACATCTTCGGGAAAAACATCCTAAAATCGTTGACAACGGGAATAGTATTCACATCCTTCTCATTCTTAACTTCTAGAGAAGACAATACCGTATATCCTCAAGCGCTCCATTTCTCAATAAAGACTTGACCTTAACAGGTTAAGAATCCAGACTCTTCTTCTTCCTTAGGAAAAACTATAGTTTTCTTTGCACAATCTATGAGGATATGGTTAGAACATAACCAGTCCATCCCTAAGATTACATCTATCTCAATAAGAGGCAAACAAATCAAATCGACCAAAAACAAACGGCCCTTCACAACAATAGGACAATCCAAACAGATCTTAGAAGTAACTACAGGTTTAGCAGTTGGCGTAGATACACTCAACATAACATTCAGAGAAGACATAGGCAACTTCAACCTTTCTACACAATCATATGCAATAAAAGAATGTGTAGCTCCAGAATCATACAATACAGTCAGAAGATTACCTCCAATGTCTCCTTCTCCTTGAATAAGATCATCAGACTTAGAAATCTCAGATCCCATCATTGTATACACTTGTCCTCCAGGTCTCGGTTGAGTACTTCCAGATTTCTGCTGATTAGCTTTAACATACCGAACGCAATGAGTTTTCTCTCATGTGGACAATCCTTTGATATGTGCCCGGGTTGCTTACAATTGAAACAAAGCGTACCTTTAGCTGTACACTCGGGAGAAATATGACCTTTCTTCCCGCACTTAAAACATGTTGGCGTAAACGCCACCCTGCATCGTCAGCTCCACTACCACTTGCACCTCCACTAACGGATGGTCGTTGAGATTGACTTCTGTTGGCCTGGTATACGGCTTCGCTGAAACCGATTTGCATTACTACCTCCACCTCTCTGGAACCTTGTCGGTCCAAAATTCCGATTCCTCTGATCTCTAGATGGCTCCAACTCCTCAAGTCGAGCACAAGCATCCACCAAAGCATGAAACTGAGTCATCCTCAAAGATACCACTCCTCGTTTCAGTTCCACCCTTAAACCTGATTCAAACTTCCTGCATCTCCACACATCATCTTGTCGTGTCTGAGCATAATCTGAGAATTGAGACAAATTCTCAAATTTTGTGGCATACTCATTCACCGTCATATTCCCCTGTCGCAAACCAAGAAATTCCATTTCCTTGGCATGCCTAGCACTCGCAGGAAAATATTTATCCAGAAAAGTATTAGAAAACACTTCCCAGGTGATCTCAGTCCCTTCAGCTTGCAACACTCGGCGGATTCCTCTCCACCAATGTTCTGCATCTCCTCTCAGCATGAAAACAGCATAAGTTACTTTCTTTTCATCTGTGCATCTCATCCCCTCAAAGATTCTCTCTAAATCTTGCATCCACTGACTCGCTTTCTCCGGATCCACCTCGCCTCTAAATTGTGGCGGATTATGGCGCCTAAATTCAGATAAATTTAGGGCATCACCGTAGCATCCTTGTTGTTGGGCTGCTCTCAAATTTTCTTTGAGTAATCACTTGACCATCTGCAGCATAGCCTCGGCGAAGAACCAACATCGGGTCCTCATCACGATTTACGTTAGCACGTCCTCTACCTCTACCAACCATCTTCTTTCTTCAAATATAACAAAACAAAGTTAGATATATCCTTCTAGATATTTCCGAAAGGATATAAATCACAAAGATCACAGAGAATCACACAAAGACAAACAAAAACAGACCCAACCACAACCCCAAAAGACTCTAACTTGGGCTCGATATTACAACTAATGTAACACCCTTTGGAGGATGTCACACATAAAAGAAAATAAAATAAATAGAAATAAAATCTACCCAAGTTGCGGAATATTTGTTAAATATTATTACGGGTTGTAAAATAATTCCCGACGATAGACGAAATATGTAATAAAAAGATAATGCGAAAAATACAAAATAAAAAAAAAAAACATCATCACTAATAATATACATATGATTAAGTTATAAACTGTACAAATAATTTACAACTAAGACTACAACTATTTAAACAAAAACAATAAAAAGCAATAAAAGAGTTAATATATATACGTACATACTGTTGACGCGCCCAAAAAAAACATCATGGTTATCTAATCCTCAGATGGATCACTCTCAGCCTGAAAATGATCATCGGGAGATAGATATCCCGGATGTCTCGACACACGGCGATAACGGGATCGCGCAGTCGATACGATGCTTATCTCACTAGGCTCAGGGTTTTCAGCATCCCAATAACGCTTAATGGATAAGGGTAACTCTAAGTGCAGAAATAACGTCGTAGTCATAATCGGATCTCCATCAAACTGATGACGTAGAATCACGGTCATACGTCCAGCATAGGTAACAGAAGCACGATCTCCTCGTAAATGCCAAGCCAGATCACCTCCATGAAATATCAGCTCTATGAATCCCAAAAATCCTGGCGTAGCCATCCCGCACAATCAATCCAGAGGATATGGATGATCGGATGGTTCTTGATCGTAAAACTGATCGTCGGCTTGCTGACCTTCCTCTTCCTCAGGGTACACGATCTCAAGAGGCTGTTCCTCTTCTTCCTCTTCAAACTCTTTACCGCATAAAATAAATAGACAATAGACACGTACAATAAAGAGGTAAGACAACATAAAATCATCACAACATGGCCAATAAGAAGACGACAAATAACAACTATACAGTTCATACAATACGAGAAAGCTATAACAGTAATAATAATGGAATAGAGTATATATTAGATATCCTAGTGTTTCAGAACATCACAGATATAACACAAATAAAGAAAACCACATAGATAAATCAATCTCACAGATAAAATAAGATAAGAAATGGACAACTAACATAAGAATTATCATATAAATATAAATAGAGAAAATGTGAAAACATCCAAGATATTACCAGATAAAGATAAATAGAGAAAATGGAATATTATCCAAGATATAATCAAATACACCAAAACACAACCCTACTCCATGGAGCTAAACCCAAACAGATATCAGAGAGAATGACTTGCAAAATCTATTAGTACCACGGCTGCCCAACCAACTATTACGCGGTCACACGTTGCGTCAATAGCCTACGGCAGCTGGAATCCACCATCCAGGCGTAGTATAGTTCACGGTCTCCCGTTGTGGCACTATAGGCAATGTACTACTAGACTTTACAACCCTCGATTAAATATAGTGAATGTCGAGTACATTAGTGTGCTATCGGTTTACCACGGCCCTAGCGGAGCTACCAACTATCCACATGTGGGATCCCGTACACTAAAGTCTCCAAGTTCATTAGAACAATGAACCACACTACGTTTATCGCATCGACAACACGATGTGATTCGTCTCGTCAACCAAAACACCAAAAATTGGTATAAAGACAAAACATAATTCCAAATATATGAAATTACGAAAATGCCCTCAAGATAAAAATATGCCCTCAATGGCAAAAAGCACATGCGGGTTCACTTTTTCCCGACAAATAAATAACCTCAAAAGCTCAGACGGGTTCACATTTTCCCGACAAATGAAAAATAAATATAGTAACGGTCAATCGCGTAGAAATTTTATCGCGTTTTTGAAATCTCGTCGTTTTACAAACGTTTAAAAATCGGGTAAAGATATTTTTCTGTTTTTAAAATCGCGTAGCATTTTTAACACGTTTTCTCAATCGCGTAGGATTTTTAAATCATTTTCTTATTCGAATGCCTTTAAAATTACTGTTTAAACAAACGAGAAATAGTACTTAGTACATTTAAACTACGTAGAATAATTTTTCATACCGCATATCTGTCTTTTAGATATTTTTGCTATCTTATTGGTTCATTTTTAATAAAAATTGACAGTATTTTGTTTAGAATATCATAATAATGGTTTCCTAATTTATCCATAAAATTTCCATTTACCTACTTTTTAACCATTTCATTTAATTCTCTTTGAAATCTCTAACATGCTTCAAAACCAAAAGTGAGCTATATGTTAGAAAATTTCTTAACATTACTGTATTTCCTTCCTAATGATAAAATTATGAATTTTTAACCCTTTAGACTTACTTCTAATCAATTGGTTCCTTCAAAAATCATTATAGAAAATTTCTTCTTAACTTGTATTGTTTCTTTTAATTGAAAAAGGTTTAGAATCAAGTTTTAGAAATCATAATTACCTATAGTGGCATGTTGGCCAAATTTCATAAAACTTTTGCATTTGATTTCCAAAATGTCTTTCACCTTGTAAATCATATCAAATGTATTATATTGTCTAAGTTCATTAAATCATTTTAGAAAATAGTTAACAATAGTCAATTTAATCCTTTAGGCATGTTGGCCCAAAATACTAAGTTTTTACCATTTGATTTCTAAATGCATTTTCTTTGATCAAATCAATTAGAAACTTTCTTGATTCTCCTAGGTTAATTAAGTTACACTTTAGGAAAAATCAAGAGAACATATTGGTCCTCCAAACTTGTCATTGCCGTGAGCTATTGGATGTGTTCTTTGGAACACTCATGCAAATTTACACATGTTATTCACATCCTATACTTTATCATACAATTCTAACACATGCATTATATTTCTAACACATGCAAAAATATTTTCTAACACATACAACCTAAATTAAAGCTTGTAGACATGTTTTCAAAAGCTAATAGACATGCAAAATTATTACAATCATCAAACAAGAAAGCTAATAACAATTACCACATAAACTACTAGCAACCACAAAAATTAACAAATACACATCAATAAACACATGACCACCGAATCCTTATGGATTCTACAAACATCACAAATGGCTCCATCTTCTTACCACCATCAAGAGATGATAAGAATTATCTTCCTCTTACCTTAAATGAAGACAAAAACCTTGCTTTCACACCTCCTAGGTCACGGTTTTCACCACCAAAAATACCTAGAAATCTCAAACAAAATCTACATGTTACTAACCATGAAAAAGAAGCTAAACCATGGAAAAATCATGGCTTAGAACCTTGAAAAAGAAGAGAGAAAAGAAAAGCATGAAATTTCACCTTCTAGGTAAAACTTTCAAGGTTGGTTTCCAAGCCCTAGATGGAAGAATTTGAAGAAACTCCCAACTACAAAGGCTCTTAGAATAGTGTTTAGGTTAAGGAAACTTGGTTAGAAAAATTTTTGGATGGTTGGATGGTGTAGTTTGTGTCTTGGCCGAATGGAAGGAGAAAAAGAACAACAATGGTGGCTAGGGTTCTTGATGAGAGAGAAGAGAGAAAAGTGATGAAGAAGAAAGTGATTTTTGTCTCCTAAGGCCTCTTGGCCGTGAACATCAAGTGGGGTGCAAGGTGGGCACCTTGCTTGGCTTCATCCAAGCCATTGGATGAATCAAAGGCCAAGATCAAGCCTTGGTGAGCAAGCTTGATTCCCATTGGTTGGTTCCCGGTGACTCACATCTTTGAGTCACACAACAGATAAATGCTCTGTGAGTCGGCTAGTTGAGTCGGCACTGCTCGAAAGTTCTACACTTACGGTGATTAATTAAGCTACCGATCTAACCGTTCGACTAATTGTGGGTCCCGCAAAATATTTCCTGGGTCCACTTGTCACTAAAACATACTTGACTAATAAAATAATATTATAATAATATAAAATTATTTTATTTGTGATTAAATCTAAAAATTAAAAGATTATTTTTAGTCATTCAATCGGGTTAAGTAAGATCCCCCAATTCTAAATAATAAAACAAGATTTTCCCCGGCCGAAAAATATCATTTTCCCGCCTCGAGCAAATCACACAAAAAGTCCATATAAAATCACGAGACAGATTTTCGGGCATTAAATCAAGAAGAAAACAATTAAAAACAGACAAAAACAGAGAAAACAGTATGCGTTCGGGATGTAACGGTCATTTTCCCGTTTTTTTCCCACAACGTAGGTAATCATCCAAAACGTTCAAATAAAATATCCAGCAGTATTATTTAGCTGTATATCTTTCAAAAAAATTAATACAGTAGCTCAGAAAAATTTTTATTTTACTGTCTCGAAACAAACTACGTAAAACGATCAAATAAAATTTGAGCCAGTATTATCGTAATTGTTTTCATACAAAAATCGAGAACAGAAAAATAGGGACACAACGGTCATTCATACAAAAGCATGAAAAACAGAAAACAGTACATTCAGAATATTTCCTAAAAATTGGGGCGTTACACCTATCATAAAGGGGAAGGAACCTCATCCACACTAACATGCTACAAATGTGAAAAATCAAGAGACATGAAGATGGAGTGTCCCGTTTATCAAAAGAAGATGGATAAGTTTGAAAAGAAACCTTCTAAGAAAAAGAAAGGAATGAGAGCCTACATAGCATGAGATGACAATGACATGGACTCTACAGATAGTTCACATAATGAGGAAGCTCATCTATGTCTTATGGCTAGAGAAGAAGAAGAAGAAAGTGACATCGAGGTAATTTCTTCTAACCTTGACTCTTCCTTTTCCTATAGTAAATTACAAGATGCATTTGAAGAGTTGAATAATGAGTCTATGAGACTTATAAAATTAGTTCCTTCATCAAAGAAAACAATCTCCTCTTTGAAAAATAAAATTTTTATTTTAAGCAAGGAAATTGAGGAACTCAAAATTGAGAATGAGATTTTAGGACTAATTGATGCTAACTCTTCATGCATGAATTGTTCTTCACATGAAAAAGCATCTATATCCTTATCTTGCTCATCATGTAAAGCATTTGAAAAAGAAATTGAGGATTTGAAAAACTCTTTTTCAAAATTCACCTTTAGAAGAGACAACTTGAATATATTGCTAAGGAATCAAAGATGTGTTTTCCAAAAGGTCGGTTTAGGGTACAATCCCAAAAATCAACAAAAGTTTTACAAAAATTTCTTCATTTCCTCAAGTACTTCAAGTAGTCCTTTCATTAAATGCTTTCATTGTGGGAAGAAAGGACATAGTGCTTCAATATGTAATGTGAGGAAGAACATTAACACCAAAGTTGGGACTAAAATGGTTTAGGTCTTATTCACTCTTTTGCTTACCGCAAGTGCACGGGTCGCACAAGTAATATAGTAAAAAGTCAGATATCATTCCCACGAGGATATACATTAATCTCAAGATCCAAATTTTAACCAATAGCTTACTTAATACTATTCAAAAACATTCAAATTTAGAAAGGTTGTATATGATAACTATAAAGACTAATATGCAATAAAATGGAATAAAAGATATTGATTAGAATATAGGGAATCCTTCTTCACCCTCTACTTCAATTAATAATAAGCAATCCTCATAAGCAACATAAATGAGTTGGGAATTGCTAGCTTGAGAAACTAACTTAGTTAAAAGCTTATGTCTAGGTCATTTAACCATGCGTCATTTACCTAGTTCACTATGTTTCCATGAGATCTAGTGCAAATTCCACTCATTAAGAACGATTCTCAATAATAGTTATGCATGACCAATGATAATCACATATTTTATATATTTATAAACCCTCATTTTAATCATTTACACTCTCCATATACTTAATTAATTGAGCTTGGTCATGTTTTGTAAGTTTGGGTTCAAATTAGGCTTAATTGATCTTTTCCAGCATTATTGAGATTTTACACTGTTTCTTTATTTTAGACATATCTTGAGTTTTAGATATATAGAAATTATGAATTTTACCTTGTAGGAAATATGAGAGAAAGCTCTACAACTTTGATGAAGAGCTCGAAGTCTTAATCAGACATCTAATGGAGCTAATTGGGCCTGGAATTCAGAAAACAAGTTCTGTCACTAGAACCCAAGCAGTGTGCACTAATCAGGGCATAACTTGGGATGTACGAGTTACATTGAGTTGAAACCAGTGGCTTTAGAAAGCTAAGACAAAACCCTTAAACTCTCATGAAGACTACTTTTCCAAAAAATGACGTTTTAACAGAGTTATAATCGTGTGAAGATAGTTGAATTAGTTGGTACAAGTGGAGAGACAATCATGATAATCATCCACCTACTCAATGATCATCCACCCACTCATTAATCATCCACTCACTCATTAATCATCTACCCACTAAATAATCATCCACCTACTCATTAATTATCCACCCACTCATTAAATAACTTCATTGTCATTTTCCACTCATCCACCCATCATCTACCCACTCATTAAATAACTTCATTGTCATTTTGTACTCCTCAAGCTCTATAAAAGGGAGCATTAGTTGATCATCTTAGGCATCTTAGCTTAGAGATCAAGATCAAAATCATGCTATTGTTATTTGTTTCTTGTTCTTAATTGAAGTTATGTTCATCTTTTTCTTCTTCTCTTTTTTTTTTCTTCTTGTTCATGAGTAATTAATCTTCATTTTGCTTGGGTGAATGGGTGAAGTTTTTGGTAATAAAATAAGGTTAGATTAATTTCTTTTTTGTACTTAAATGATATATTATCAAGTGGTTATTATATGTGTTGTATTTTGTTTCCAATTAATTTAGAAACCCTCCTTGTAAAGTGGAGTTCTTGATTTATTATAGACAAGTGGTTAACACAATGAATAATTAAACCCATTTACAAGTGTTAGTGTTGGTAAATAATTAAAAGAACTATAATATAACTATATATATAATTCTAAATGGACTTTGAATATTTTATTTTCGATTGGAACTTCTGTTGTGCATGGATTTCAATTAAGTTATAGAAAAAAAAATCTTGTCCTTAATTTATTACAAAAAATAGATCTCCTAGCCTAAGCAAGTTCTTTTTTTTTTAATTGTGAATAAGTTTTATTATCTTTATTATTGTGACAAATCCCTTCCTTACTTTAAAGAATTTTTCTTCATCAATTCCCTATGGATCGATCTCGGACTCTCGAGAAATTTATTACTTGAGACAACCTACACTTGGGTTTGTATCTTTTAATCCATATCAAGTTTTTGGTGCCGTTGCCGGGGAACTTGATTTAAAGTTTTAATTTATTGAGGTTCTTTTTCTTTAAGTAAACTTTATTATCTGGTATATTCTTTCTCTACTCTTTTAATTTTCTAACTTTCTAACCTTCTAACTTACTAACTTTCTAACTTATTTATGTCATTTATTTATACTTTCTAACTTACTAACTTACTAATTTATTTATTTATGCCATTTATTTATGCTTAACATTTAATGGCTAGTTTATACCGTCGACTTGTACATTTTTTTTAATTTAAGTAATTTATTTTTGATTAATTGGTATCATGATTCAAATTCTGGTCATTTGCTTAAAATTAATCTTAGTACTTTATATATTAATTTGTTTGAATCACAATCACACACAATTGACACAATGACTAAAAATGAAAGTGTACATGATGAACATGAAAATCAACCTTTGCGAACAATGCGTGAATATTTGCAACCACCTCAAAATTTTAGTCCATCATGTTTTATCTTTCCACTTAATGCCAATAATTTTAAATTTAAGTCAAGTATGATTTCTTTATTTTCTAATTTCCATGATTTAGAATCTAAAAGCCCATATTTACATCTAAAAGAATTTGAGAAAGTATGTATTACTTTCAATGACTAAAATTGCACTGAACAGATTATTAAGTTTAAATTGTTTCCTTTTTCTTTAAAAGATAAAGCAAAAACTTAGCTTAATGCTTTGAAACCAAGATCAATTGGCACATAGCAAGAAATGCAAAGTGAGTTTTTAAAGAAATTTTTCTAACACATAAAACCAATGCTTTAAAAAGACAAATCTAAAATTTTTTCTCAAAATTCAAATGAAGTATATTTTCAATATTGGGCTTGTTTTAAAGATTTATTAAATTCTTACCCACATTATGTTTTTAAAAAATAACACACTATAAACTTCTTTTATGAAGGTTTAACACCTGAAACTAAACAATTTGTGAAAACAATGTGCAATGACGAGTTTTTTGCTAAAGAACTTGAAGAAGCTTTAGACTATTTAAATCAGTTGTTTAAAAATTCTCAATCTTGGCATAGTACTAATCCTTTTGAAAATTCAATTAGATCTAACCTTGTAAGTACTAATAAAGGAAAATATCACCTTAGTCAAGAAGAAGATCTAAATGCAAGGTTCGCCAGTTTGGTTAGAAAGGTTGAAGTCATGGAATTAGGAAAAACAAAAGAAATCAAATCTATGCAAAATGAAGAAATTTGTGGCATTTGTGATGATTTAGGATACTAAACACACGGATGTCCTAAGATTCAAGTTTTTAAAGATGTTGTACATAAGCACGTAAATGCAATGAATACTTTTGAAAAGACATTTATTTCTTCTTTTTCAAATTCATATAATTTGGGATGGAGAAATCACCCGAACTTCAGCTGGAGAAATAATAATCAAGCATAATTTATGCAACCATCGCCTCCTCAAGAACAACAGGACTCTTAAAATTCTCAAGGCTATGCACTATATGTCCCACCATATTGGAAAAACCTTGAAGGAACACTGCATGCATTCTGTAACACCCCAAAATTTCCTATCTCTTAAACAGTAATTTTGACAGTTAACAGAATTTCACCGTTTAGTGATTTCTGTGTGCTGTAAAATTATTTTGAATATTCCGTTAGTATATTTGATCATTTTGAGTGATTTACTCCGTGTCAAGAAAATAAAAATTTTCGGGCCGGGGAAATCTTTACATAATTTAATTTTTACCGTTAAGTTTTAATTATTTTATGTAATCTGATTTGATACTTGTGCGTTTTCTAATATTTGTAATTTTTGTGGATGATTATAAATTTTTTTACTGTTTGTAGGCCCAGGGGGTGTATATGGGCCCAGGTGGCCATACGTGGGCCCAGGTGGGTCCCGCAAAGTGAAAAATTTTTCTACGCATAGAAAAATTTGTACTGTTTAGACGGAGACAAGGGATCTTACTAAACCTGAATCCGAAAACAGTTTTAGAAAATTTCTTGTACTGTGTTTTGTACTGTATTTAATTTATCGGACGATAAAAAAATACAGTAAATATAATGTTGTGGGGTTTTAGTATATAAAAATAAATATTATACTGCTTAAGTCAACATTGGTGGTTTGGATATCCACCATTAATTTAATCAATGGTGGAGATTTAATCTAAACAAGCTTAATAAGGACGGCTTTGATATCAACCGTCGATTTAATCAACGGTGTAGAATTGGTCATATAAAGTGCTATGACCATCTGTAACCATTGAATATGGATTTAATTAATGGTAGAGATTTGGTCTCAAAAAGTGACAAAGACCATTTATGACCATTGGATGAAGAATTAATCAAGGGTAGAGATTTGGTCTTGTAAAGTAACAAGAACCATTTATGACCATTGGATGTAAATTTAATTAATGGTGGAGATTTGGTCTTAAAAAGTAGCAAAGACTAATTATGACCCTTGGATTAAAAGTAAGAAGGAGTAATCTTGACCCTTCATTTTTGGAGATGCATCTAATGACTTAGATTTCAAGAAGGAAAAATCTAATGGCCTAGATTAAGTCTTCTAAATCAAAAGTCTACCTAAATCCTAACAATTGAATTAATCAATGGTCTAGAATGCTCTAGATGGTGGCTAATTATGATGACAAATAATTGAATGCATTATGAAGAGGGGGGACGGTTTTTGGTGGCTTAAGAGAGTAACAAAGTGGAAGACCACCATTATTACTCATTCTTGGTCTTTCTTTGTCAATTTCAAAAAGCTAACACTTCAAAAATTTCTCTCCATTTCTCTTCTCCTCCATGTTTCGGCCAAGCACCCAAGAATACCTTCCATCACTCTTTAATTTCATACAACCTTATTTCTTGAATCCTTATCTTATTCTAAACAACTTTCATGTTGGAGATTTCCTCTAAATCATTCATCTTCATGGACTTTCTTCAAGATCAAAGTTATAGGGTATTTATGGTGAAGTGTAAGGAAACTTCATTTCTTCTCTTCTTTTTCATGATCTAAACCATGTTTGATCCATGGTTCCTCTTAATCAAGCTTAGTATACTAATTTTTATGTATTTTGTTTTGTATTTGAGAAGCCCTTGGTGGTGAAGGACTTGGAAAGAGAAGCAAAACAAGGAGCTTTTGAGGATCTTCAAGAGGTAAGAGGGAGATCTATCTCACCAACCAAGTATGGTGGTGAGAGATGGTCTTATATTTGATGGATGGTGAATTCATGTGAAGATTCATATCCATGGTCATGTAATTTATTTGTGGGTGTTTATGTGCTTTGATTATTTGCTTATGCTTGATATGCTTTGCATGATTTTATGGCCTTGATAGTATGCTTAAAATATGTATGATGAGTATATGGCATACTTGTAGTATTTATGATGAAATATATATATGTATGCCATGATGTGAATATGGAAAGAAAATCAATTTTTGGCTCTAATGGCCAAGGGAGAGTGGTCACGGTTTTGACATTCATGATTTGGGTTTATGTTAAAAATTTTCAAGAACAAGGGAAATTAATTTTTGGGTCCCTAGAACTTAGTGAATTTCGGCTAAGACATATCAAAATAGGTGTTCACAACTTAATATTTTCATGAAAGATGAAAATGGATGATTTGAAGAGTATGGAAAATAAACAAAGGGTTTGTTTTTTATGAGAACAAGAACACGGTTTTTGAGGAATTTTTATTGATTTATTTTGTGTACAAAGATCCTAAGTATTTTTGTAAACATGAGTTTTAAATGAAACAGGTAATGTTGATTTTAAGGATTTGCAAAGAAAGTGAAAAGGGATTTGTAAAGAACGTGAAAATGGATTTGCAAAGAAAGTGAAAAATGAAAATGAACAAATGACTTGATTTCAAAGACCAAGTGTTCATGGTTTTTGTAAAGGATTTTTAATGGTTTTGTTTGTGTAAAACCATATCAATTTAGAAGGAAAAATATTTGATGGTTTCAATAGTCATGTCCACGTTTTTGAGGGCTTGTAATGCCTTGATTTTTATGGAACAAAGTGATATTTTATAAAACGAAGTGTTTTGTCACTCGAAAGATTTGACAGTTTTCAATGAACACGTTCACGGTTTTTGAAGACTTACGAATACCTTGATTTTATAACGAAATGATTTTCGCACAAGAATTTGGAAAGGGAATTAGAGCGTTTATTACTTGAGAAATCAAGTTTTTGTAAACGAAAATGTTTTCGAACTTCAATTTATTTTGAAGAAGGTTGTGTTTGGAAATGATTTGGGAAAAATGAAGAATATAATGGTGTTTTAAAAATTTACTAACGTATAACTGATTTTCGAGTTTTGAAGTACGTTAGGGAATTTTAAGATTTGAAACATTGATTTATATCAATGGAAAAGTGATTTTTGTGGATTATATTTTGGAAAAGGATTTCTTGAGTAAAGAAATATGGAAAAAGATTTTCTTGAGTAAGAAAATGTGTTAAATAAAGTATAAAGTCATATTATTTTGAGAAAAAGTGGAAATGGAATTTTTGAAGGTTAAGAAATATTTTCTATAATGAAATGGTGATGAAAAATATTTTACGATCTTAAAAATGTGATTTTTAATTTACGCAATTTGAAAAACGTGTTGAAAATGATATTAATTTATTTAAGTCCAAAATAATGTTTGAAATATTGAGGAATATTTTACGTGATTGTAAAATGTTGAAAAATATTTTACGTATCTTAAAAATGATTTGAAATACAGTAAAATATTTCTACACGATTTAAAAAATGTTTAAATATTTCTACGCGATTTGGAAAGTGTTTAAATATTTTATGCGACTGAAATATTGTTGAAAAATCACTACGTGATTTGAATAATGAGAGAATATTTTTACGTGATTTCGAAAATGGCGAAAAACTACTATGAGATTTAGAAAGTGTTTTAAATATTTTGAGAATGATGGAAAATGATTTACGCGACTTAAAAGAATGATTTTTAAGTTACGTGATTTTGAAAACGGTGGAAAATTGTTACACTATTTGAGAAACGTATATTTTTATGCGATTGAGAAAAACGTTAAAAAAATTAAATACGTGATTTAAAAGTGCAACAGAAGAGTTGCAGCATTTTGAAAATGTAACAGAAATGTTACAAAATTTTGTAAACGTAATAAAGTGTTTACGGTATTGTGAAAACAAAATAAAAATGTTTTGGAATTTTAAAAACATAACAAAAGTGTTACGATATTGTGAAAATGTAAAAGAAGTGTTATGGTATTGTGAAAATATAACGAAACGTTTTGAATTGTGAAAATGTAACAGAAATGTTACACGATTGTGAAAATATGGCAAAAGTGTTTTATGACTATAAAAACATGATAATATGATGATTACTACCAAAATAGTGTATGAACACTGTGTGAGAAAACGACGAGTTTTGCTTACGATTGGCTTTTGATGCATTTTATATACATTGGAAAGAGATGCCTATATTTGGTATTTGGGGCACTTTATGTATTGGAAAAATATGCGTTGAAGCATATGATTTAAATTGAACAAATGAAATTAAAAAGTATGGCCCTTGTGGTTGGACTTGCACTGAGATATTAGTGCATTGTATAAAATATATTTTGAAAAATTATGAGTTAAACCTGTGATTAGTATCCTATCTATGATTTGGTATTTGGTGCATTATACATGCATTGGAATGGTCAGATGGACTGGATAAGGCTAATTGCCTAGGAGAAACGTACACATCTTGAGTGGGTGCGATATGCGTAGTGTAGGTCACTCGTTGACCTTGGGGGCATCGGGGTGTGGGTTGCCTACAGTGGGCAGTGAGTCGCTCTATTGTAACCGTGGGTTAGACCGACGCGACACACCGATGATCCTGACCGAGACACTATTCTTATGCAAGATCTGATAAAGACTGTAGTGTATATGCTAGATGTGCAAAATCAAAATGAGGATTATAGCACGTGGTCTGAGGCATGTGGTACTGACAGATCTTTTCGATAATTTCTCCGACCTGAGTTTAGCTCTATGGAGTAGGAAATCGAGTCTTGTGCACATGCATAATCTGAACATTTATATCTGTGTGATATATTAATTGAGGAATATTGGCTATGACAATTGTTTTGAATACTTGGATGATGATGATGATAATGCTGAGGGCATTATTGTAATTGTTGTTTATGATAATTGAACTGATAAATGATTGGATGATAATAGTTGATTAATGTTGATGGCATGATCATAATTATGGTATGATCTATCTGTATGATATGCTGCTTGTGTTATCTCTGTGCTGCCATGTTGGTATTGGTGTAGGTGATCTCACCTCTTTGTTTTATGTTTTGGTTGGGTTTGTGTTGTGAAATAAATACGTAATAGATAGAACGATTTTTCTGAGAAGAAACTGATGGTAGATACTCAGAGATTGATGAAAACATTGAAAAGTGGTTGTCTCAAGTTCGAAGATGTGCCGGATAGACAAGAAGTAGAGTTCTGATGCATCAAGTTGGATACAAGAGAAGAAACGAGTATGTTAAGATTTAACGTTAAGTGTTATACCATGCTATTAAGTAGAACCTGTCAAAGGGTTACTACTATTAGAAAAAAAAAGTCTGTAAGTTTTATATTTCTCTTTAAATTGTTAAATGGAACAATTAGGTCAATAGGGTATATGAATCTGTTTCAATATATTTTTCTGTATTACTTTTAAATTTCAATAAGTTTATGTTTCAGCAAAAAGGAAATTTTAAAACCCATCTTTTATAACTCAAATCTTTTATGAACTGATTTTCAGATTTTGAGTCGGGAGTCAGACAAGTGATACCCTAGGGAGGGTGTTACACATTCATAGAAAAGCAAGAGACCATTAATAAACAAAACACTCAAACCATGATTGACATAAAAAAAAACTCTTGCTAAATTTGCTTCTGCACTTACCATTCACGAGAAAGGAAAATTTCCTTCTCAACCTTAACCAAATCCCAAGGGTCAGTACAGTCTAAATGAGGGTAGTTCAGAAAACTAACAAATAGATCAAGTCAAGTCAGTGATAACTCTTAAGAGTGGAAATGTTGTTGAAAAATAAATTTTCGAACCTTGTGAGAGAGATGATGAACCAATTCCCCAAGAAAATGAAGAAGTTGACTAAAAGGAGACCAAACTCTCGCTTTCACCCCCATTTCCTCGAGCATTAAATAATTCAAGGAAATTGAACTATAACACTGAAATTTTTGAAATTTTGAAACAAGTGAAGGTCAATATTCCTCTGTTAGATACTATCAAACAAATTCCTTCTTATGTCAAATATTTGAAGGGCTTTTGCACTGTTAAAAAGAAACTGAATGTGAAAAAGAAAGTCTTTTTGGCTGAACAGGTAAGCTCCATTCTTCAAAATAATAATGCCTTGAAATATAAGGCCCTAGTTGTCCTACAGTTTCATGCATTATTGGAGAACATAAAATTGAAAAAGCTTTACTTGA
Organism: Ormosia emarginata; assembly: GCA_029884605.1. Lineage (NCBI taxonomy): Eukaryota > Viridiplantae > Streptophyta > Magnoliopsida > Fabales > Fabaceae > Ormosia > Ormosia emarginata. The sequence continues at coordinate 984,083 of JAQQTP010000056.1, read as the reverse complement.
TCTTGGTGCTAGTGTTAATTTGCTTTCATATTCAGTTTATCAGCAACTCAACTTGGGTGAGTTAAAACCAATTTTTGTTACTCTTTTACTTGCCTATAGATCAATTAAAATTCCAAGAGGAATAATGGAAGATGTGTTGGTACAAGTTGATAAATTCATATATCATGTGAATTTTATTATTTTGGATACTGAACCTATGATTGATAGTTACAAGTCAATTTATGCTATTTTAGGTCGTCCATTTTTAGCAACATCTAATGCTTTGATAAATTGCAGAAATGGAGTGGTGAAGCTAACATTTGGAAATATGACACTGGAGCTCAATGTCTTTAACATGTGCAAGCAACCACAGGAAGTCCTTGATGAAAAAGAGGTAGTTGAAGGGATTGAAGCCATTGTAGATGATCATCTTCAAACAAGGAGTTTTTCTGACCCATTAGAAATTTGTTTAATCAATTCATTTGATTCAGACATGCAATTAGATGATGATATTTCTGAAATATGCTCTTTGTATGATTATACACAGGTAATAAAGTACAAGGAATGGAAGCCAAGATTTGAAGAGCTAAAACCCATGAATGATAATACCCATGAAGAAGTACCCACATTGGAACTAAAGTCATTACCTGCTGGAGAATAGCAAAGCTTTCTCGTCCCTTACTGGAGAAAAAAAAGGTATGTTAACAAAAGTACTTAAAAGGCATAAAAGTACAATTAGATGGACATTACATGACATAAAAGGCATTAATCCATTAATATGTATACATAAAATACATTTAGAGGATAATGCTAAACCATCTCAACAACCTCAAAGAAGATTAAATCCACACATGAAAACGGTAGTTAAAGTTGAAGTTCTTAAATTACTTGATGTTAGAATTATCTATCCTATCTCTGATAGCTAGTGGGTAAGCCCTACACAAGTTGTGCCTAAGAAATCTAGAATAACAGTGGTTGAAAATGAAAAAAGTAAATTAATACCTATGCGAGTCTCATCCAATTAGCGTATGTGTATTGATTTCCCCTTGCCATTTTATTTGGGGTATAATTAAGTACTAATTGCATTAGATGATCAAGAAAAGACTATTTTTTCGTGCCCCTTTGACACTTTGGCATATAGAAGAATGTCTTTTGGCCTTTGTAATGCTTCGACAACATTTCAAAGATGCATGCTAAGTCTTTTCAGTGACATGATTGAGCATTATTTAGAGGTTTTTATGGATGGCCTGACAATTTTTGGAAATTTATTTGAAAATTATCTTGATAATTTAGAAAAAGTTCTTAAAAGATGCGAAGAAAAAAGATTTGTTCTAAATTGGGAAAAATGTCATTACATGGTTACCTCAAGAATCATGTTAGGTCATGTGATATGCTCTAAAGGAATTGAAGTTGATAAGATCAAAGTTGAATTAATTGCTCATTTGTCTTCCCCAAAAACAGTCAAAGAAGTTCGTTCCTTTTTATGGTGTGCAAGATTCTATAAAAGATTTATTAAAGACTTTAGTACCATATCTAGACCATTATATAATCTTCTGATGAAAGATTCACCATTTGATTGGACTCAAGAATGTCAAAATCTTTTGAAAAATTAATTAATCTTCTGACATTTGCTCCTATCATGCAATCCCCTGATTGGTCTTTGCCTTTTGAGTTGATATGTGATGCTAGTAATTTTGTTGTTGGCACTGTTTTAAGCCAAAGAAAGAAAGGTAAGCCTCATGTGATTTGTTACGCAAGTAGAACTTTAAATAGTGCACAAATGAATTACACACTACTGAAAAGAACTACTTGCTGTGATATTTGCATTGGACAAATTTCAATCTTATTTAATTGGTTCTTCTATTGTGATTTTCACCGATCATGCTGTTGTTAGATATTTGATGTCAAAGCTAGATGTCAAACCAAGATTGATACAGTAGATCTTGTTACTTCAAGAATTCAACATCACAATAAAAGATAAGAAATGAGTTGAAAATGTTATCGCAGATCATTTGTCCAGACTTACAGTAGGCTCACCTTTTGATAACACATATCAATGATTCTTTTCCTGATGAATTTTTATTTTCTGTCAATTCCATGCCTTGGTTTGCTAACATAGTCAATTTTATTGTAATAGGAAAGATGTTGCCTCAATAGACGTACCAAGATAGAAGAAAATTTTTGACAGAGGTGAAATTTTTTTATTGGGATGACCCATACTTGTTGAAATATTGTCTTGATCAAATCTTTCGGAGATGTCTGCCCGACAGCGAGGTAGGTAGTGTCATTAAATTTTGTCACTTAGAAGCATGTGGATGTCATCTTTCTTCAAAGAAAATAGCTGCGAAAATCTTGTAGTATGGATTTTATTGGCCCACTCTATTTAAGGACTGTTATACCTTTTGCAAAAGTTGTGAAAACTGTTAGAAATTGGGTTCTATTTCTAAAAGAAACACGATGCATCTGAACCCTATCCTTGTCATTGAAATTTTTGATTATTGGGGAATTGATTTCATAGGTCCATTTCTATCCTCATTTCGATTTGTGTATATTTTGGTTGCAGTTGATTATGTCTCAAAATGGATTGAGGCGACTCTATGCTGACACAATGATCATAAAATTGTTCTTAAGTTTTTAAAAGAAAATTTTTTGTGTCGATTTGGAAACCCTCGAGCTATCGTCAGTGATGGGGGAACACATTTTTGCAATAAATCATTTGAATCTTTAATGAAGAAATATGACATTACACACCAAATTGCCACCCCTTATCACCCTCAGACAAGTGAACAACTTGAATTGGCAAATAGAGAGATTAAACAAATTTTAGAAAAAATGTTAACCCAAATCATAAAGATTGGTCTTTAAGACTAAACGATGCACTTTGGGCTTGCCGTACTACTTTCAAAACATCTTTGAGCATGTCACCCTATTGGTTAGTCTATGGAAAACCTTGTCACTTGCCTGTGGAATTAGAACATAAAGCATTTTAGATCATTAAAGCTTTCAACCTAAACCTTGATGATGCTTGCAAGATACGCAAATTGTAATTAAATGAACTTGAGGAATTGATAAATGATGAATATGAAAACTAAAAAATTTATAAAGTTAGAACAAAAGCTTTTCATGACAAGTCAATTTTGAGAAAATCTTTTGAAATTAGTCAAAAAGTTCTACTTTATAATTCTCATCTGCACATGTTCCCTGACAAATTGAGATCTAGGTGGAGTGGTGAATCCTAGGAATAGTAATGTGTTTAAATTCAATGGACAAAGACTCAAACTATTTCTGGAAAACCAAGTTAATGAGGTAGAATTCATCTCTCTTTCTAATCCTTGTTATGAATAGAATTTATTCTAATTTTGTTGCATTCTTTTTGCAGTTCTTTGTGTTCTCGGTTAAGTGGCAGATAATGGTATTTTGTGGCTCTTGAGTTGGTTTGTTTTCAGTTTTTCATAATAAATGAATCTTTCTCCTTTAAAATGGATGTCATTCTCTCAAATTTAAGAAAACATTTTCATTCTTTTTTTCAAAATGCTATAACAAAAGTCTACAAAGCTAGATGTGAAAGATTGAGACTGTTAATGCACAAGGGTATGCTAGAAGATGTACGCTGGATAATTGAAGCAAAGGTCTATCTAGCAGGTGAGTCTTCAATTTCATTTGACTCATACATGTCAGGTCTCGGTAGAAGTTCATATTCAAAAAGGAGAAGAGCGAAAAGGATGCAAGTATGTCACAAATGTACAAGATGGAATTGCAACAAGCAATGTCGTTCTTTGGGAATAGTTTTCACAAATAGAGAAGATAAAAATTTACTTTATTAAGAATAGACTGAGTAAGAAGTCATTATATGATATCTTATTGACTCTTGAGATGCATTCGTGTGGAGTTGTGCATCGTGAATTTCTAAATTTGTGGAATCTCTTGAAAGACGAACAAAAGCGTTACAGTCTTGGGAATTTGACTCTAAAAGACCTTGTTTGTTGATTTATAAGAAAATTAGATGGGAAACTTATCCTCGACTCATAGAAGGCGTTTAAGCTGTTACTGAACGTAAAACTAGAGGAAGATGTGAGCCACAATCACAACAACATATATATATTTTCTTATTTTCTTTTTTTTTTTAAATGTCGATCGAAAGAGTACCATGTTCTTAATTAAGTGTGGAGCCCCTACCAGTGGCAGATATGTCATTGATTCAGGTGGACCTTCGCACGCCGGTCTGTAAATAAGGTTCACGTGCCATGCTTTGTAGCGCTGATGGACAGATAGAAGCATCCCGTCTTTACAGTGCATGAGAAACTGTCACTGACTAGCTGCGGTTTGGTACCATTTTCTTAGAATACAGACCTTTAATTAGGTTTGCAAGAAGATAGAGGGTTGTTATTCCGTAAGCGGGACAGAAAGGGCTCAAAGGTTTTTGTGGCCAGTTTCAACAATCCTTATGGAGTTCTTATGTTGCACTGGTGACACGTAACTCAAAGATATGCCACTATTGCACTCATGACGTGCATTATAAAGATACGCCATGAAAACTGTATATAAAGGTATGTTATCATTTGTTATTATATTTCTTTTATCTTTGTATGATTTTATTATATTTTGGTTTTGGATAGACGATCCTTTGAACAGAGTCCTTTAGGGGTTTCTAGACTTCTTTACCTTGATGGTTTTCTTGAAGCTAAAAATAAATAAATAAATAAAAAAACAAAAACAAAAAAAAAAATTAATGTTTCATAATTTTAAACTTTTCTGACAACAGCCAACCTACCCATAAAGGTGTTATCATTACTTTTTCCATTCTTTTTCCTATTTAAATACTCTATTTTCTCCACTTTCCTCCAGCTCATAATCATTTAAAGGGATGATGAGTATAGAAATAGGACATTTTATTCGTAACCTTAAAAATATCTGTATATTTTGTGGGTCTAGATATGGGAAGGTTTAAAGTTTGTAAACGCAGCAAGCACTCTTGGTCAAACACTTGCTACGAGGAATATTCATGTTGTATATAGGGGAGGTTACTGTTGGTTAATGAGAGTTGTATCACTCTCTGCATTTCTAGGAGGCAGTCAGGTTTTAAGTATCATTCCTAGAACTTTAACTCAAAAGAACATTACTGGAAATACAATTGGAGAGGAAATTAAGTACCATCTATGCATGAACGACTGAAGATAATGTTTGAAACCTCTGATGCATTCATTGCATTACTAGGTGGTTTTGATACTTTAGAAGAAGTTGCTCAAATTATCTCTTGGTCCCAATTGAATATCCACCATAAGCCCATAGGTTTGTTGAATGTTAATATTTTTTTTTTCTGTTTTGTTATCTTTTCTTGACCATGCTATGGAATAGAAATTTATCACATATTCGACAAGACTACTTCTTATCTCTGCTTCCACTATTGATGAATTAATTAATAAATTAGAAGCTTTTATTTATAAATCTAATCCAGCAATAGCTCAAATAGATTGGTCAGAAGGAAACAATGAGGGAAGTTGTGTTAGCCATGGCAACCATCACCCAAGAGGGGGGGTGAATTGGGTGATTACAAATTTTAATGCACCTTTGAGAAATTAAGCATTTTGAATAACTCAATTAATAAATGCAGCGGAATAAGTTTAACAAAGGTGCAACTATTATAGATTTCACAAATACTACTTGGGCTATAGGATAAATCAAGTAAATAAACTAGATATCAAATTCAACTCAAACGTATATAATTAAGGCATAAATGTAAATAGATAGAGTTGAGAAGATCAAACACAAGATTTATCCTGGTTCGGCCACCAATCCACTTGTAGCCTACGTCCAGTCCCCAAGCTTAACTTGAGATTTTCTTCACTATCTCCTAGACTTCACGGGTGCTAGGAAAACCTTTGTACAAGCAAGAGTACTCCTCACACCTTGGGATACCTCACCCTTGTGCTAGAGCCTCCAACTCTTCAAGCTTCACAGGTGCTTGAAAAACCTTTACATTTAAGAGCACTCACAACACCTTTAGGATACCTCACCCTTTGTGTTTAAGCCTCACTACAAGGGATACCCCACCCTTTTCTCTCTTGAGGGATACCTCACCCTCTTACAATGATTTTGAGATGAAGAGAAAGATTATAAACTCTCACAAGAGTAGATATACAACTTGAAGAACAAAGTATGGATAATAAGAAACTCTCTCAAGAGTGGATAATACAAATTGAAGAACTATGGGTATCAAGGATTCACACTTTAAAGCTCAAAATATGATTTTGATGATTCAAGGATCAAGTATAGTGTTCTTGTGTTTCTTAGGATATAAATACTTCAAATATCACTTATATATAGAGCCCAAATGATAAAATAGCCGTTGGTAGTGTTTAGAAATGATTTTTTTTTATGAAAACTAGCTGTTTATAGCAATTAGAAACGTTTCTGGGCACTTGGTAATCGATTACACACTTCTGGTAATCGATTATAGGGCTTCTGTCAACGTTGTAATCGATTACAGGATTTGTGTAATCGATTACAGCATTTCTGGTTTCGAAAGCTGACTTTAAAAGGTCATAACTTCTTCATTTCTTATCCGATTAAAGCAAATGACCAGTCATTGGAAAGATCTTTGAGTCTATTTTCAAATGAAATAATTTCACAACAAAACTCAAAGCATTTTGAAAGTTATGATCAAAAGAGTGACTAAAGGTCAGCTTTTCAAAACTCAAACTTGATTGTTTTTGAAAACTGACTTTAAATGGTCATAACTTCTTCATTTCTTATCCGTTTAAAGCAAATGACCACTCATTGGAAAGATATTTGAGTCTATTTTCATACGAAATAAGTTTCATAACAAAACTCAAAGTATTTTGAAAGTTATGATCAAAATAGTAACTAAATGTCAGTTTTGCAAAACACAAACTTGGCTATTTTTCAAATGTTTGAACTACCATCAGGACTAACTTTCCAAAAACAGTTTGTTGGCCATTAAAACATGTAAGAAACACTTTTAAAGATGTTGAAACATATTTGAGCTTAGTATGATTCCTTTTTACCTTTACACAAGATCTAAGTCCTATAAGCTATTCTTGAAGAACCTTGGGACTTGATCTTTTGCCATATCAATTCTTGATGTAATCCAAGCTTCCACAAATTTCTTCTCTTAAAATCTTGTAATTACTTGGAACATCTTTATCATTCTCATTCTTCTTGAGTTGAGCATGATTGTGATTTTTTGCTTTCTTGTTGCAATGCTCACTCTTGATACTTGGACTATCTTACAAAGTATTACTTACTTAAAACAAGCATAGTTAGTCCAAATTCATAACTTAATATCTTAATATGCATGATTTATAAATGTATAACTCTAATTAGTATAACATGTATATAAGAATGTTGCATATATCTCATTGCATGATTATTAAGTGAAGTATAACTAAATAAAGTACATAATCATGCATGATCCAATATATCTCTTTTAAGCACATATATGTAACATGATCAATATTCTTTTGTGATGCATTTGTCATCTATAAAGCACATCTATTAAGCATAAGCATCATTCTTTTTGTATTGTATTTGTCATCATTAAAACTTAACATATTAAACTATTGAGGCAAAGACAATGCTACAATCTCCCCCTTTTTGATGATGACAAATCACCAAAGAAAAATATGCAATATAGAAGAATAGATATTCATGTAAGCATTTCAAACAATAAAATCATATTTTTCTTTCCAATTTTCACTCCCCCTATTTGACATCAACAAAAAGGCTTAGGAAGAAAATATAATATTTTCGCTCCCTTTATAGATAAAACTCGTGTTGTCAAAAGGAGTAAGATCATCAAAACTCATAAACTTCTTCAAGTTATTCAAATCATAACTATCTCCCCTTATTTAATTCTACACATGATTCAAGAAAAGTGAGATGAAACAAGCATCATTTCAAGATATAAAAGATTATTCATGTAGTGCTTGTCATATTTTGGTACATCAACATTTAGCACATGATAGCAATGAGCTTAAGAAATTATGTCTAGCATATAATGTCTTGCATACCACATGATAAATAAGTACCACTTGATATCACTTGTTAGAAGTTACAAAATATTCGTGTAAGATCATGGAATTGAGGTTTTCAAATGAAAGATCATACAACTTGTCACATATCAAGCATTTCTCAATGAAAGAATCAAAAGATATAAAGTTTAAGAATGCTTATCTTCTTTCATTGATAGATGGAAAGACAATAAGAGATGATCTTTGTTGATATGTTGATAGTATTAACAATAAAACACTTCATGCCAAATAAGGGTGTAAACCAAGAGATATAAGCAACAATTTAAGAACTAGGCTCCCCCTCAAAATGTGCATATTATCAAAATATCAAACATAATAGTTTAACACAGTTATGCATATGTTCTTAGTCAACAAGGATATGGAAGAAGGATATGTAAGATAAGCTCCCCCTTATTGAAGCACAAGATAGATAAAGGGAAATATGCATGCTAAGACCATGTAAGCATATTACCATAAAGATTATATTCTTAATCTATCAATCAAAAATCATTTTAAAACTTCTCCCCCTTTCAAAAGGAATTTTGTAAGACCACATTATATTTTCAAAAGCATTTTAGAAGGGTAGAAGGGTTTTATATTGAAACCACATATTCTTTTAAAGACAAGAGCATGATTCTCATAGGTGTTATACTACAAAGAAACCATAAATCAAGATAATCATTTATATCGAACATTCACATTGAGGAAATATGCTATAGGGATCAAAGTATGTATAGTACTAATATCATCCACCCTATATGCAATGACAAAAATTAGCAAGTTATTATCCAATTAGGCACTTTGTCAATGCGAATCATACTTCTCATGTAAGAAAGCATCAAATCATTTAAGATCAATTCATCAACAAGTATCATATAATCCATAGCATATAGAATACCACAATAGTTTAGGGATAGAGATACTTATTGGGTTAGATAGAAAGTGATGCTCCTTTAGAATGTTCTTCATTTAGGTCCTTTGAGTTTGTACTTTCTTCCAATGAGTATTTCATTCCATTTCATTTGAAGAAAGTCTCCTCATGTTCCTCTTCCTTTAACATTTCTCATTTATCCACATGTGCTTGATATTTCAATATTTGATGACTATATTTCAAAAGTTCTCTAAAACATGGGTTAACATCAAATATCATTTAAACTTATTTATAAGCATAATTTAGGTTGATATATAATGTAAAACATGTACCACATTATCAACCATGCAATGTCAGCTCTTACAAGAATAAGGGAAGAACATATGCACTTGAATCCAAAAGCTTAGTTTAAGCATTTTCAAAGCAAGATTCAAGTTTATCAAGAAAGACATGATCATCATCAAAACATATATAATCATTTTAGGGCAAACAATGATCATGTAAGGCATGTAAAAACAACTCTATACTTCTCCAAATATCACATGATATTCAATTTAAAGCATAGAAGAGGATAAGAGATTGTTATCACCAAAAGTGTATTCTTTGAGTTTTTGTAGGTGATTCCAACTTCCATGCCTCAAGGCTCCTTGAGAATGTTGTGGTTCTCCATGCCATTCTTTTTATATTTTCATCATTCTTGGAGAACTTGGACCATTTCAAATTTTTCTAACCTCAAGTGACGTAGTTGTATTTCACTTCAATGCATGCTTGAGTAAATAGTCACCCTACAACACAATTCAAAGAACTTTCTTTGGTATCCACCAATTTTGGATCCATAGAGGTTAGTCATTATACCAAACTTATGAGCAAATAAGCATTAAAAATAAATAAATTAGTTCACAAAGGTAAAAGATATTTCATTTCATTGATCATTAAGCATATACCAAGAGAAAATGTGAGTAACAAAATAAATATGGCTTTTTGCGCACTGAAACTCATTTTTAAAGCACAATAATCGATTACAATGTGTGTGTAATCGATTATGCATGTTCTGATTCTCTGGTAATCGATTACATATGTGGTGTAATCGATTACATGCCTTCTGGAATTGTTGTAATCGATTACATTGGAGGTGTAATCGATTACCTGCTTTCTGACTTGGCTTGGAACGCTTGGCAGAGCCTTTGTAATCGATTACAAAGGTATTGTAATCGATTACCAATTTGCTAAAACTCAGATTTTGCATTTTGAACAGAAAAAGATCAATTTTAAACCTTTCAAATTTGTTCCAAAGCATTCAAAATCAATTTCAAACAGCATGTAGGCATATAATCCAACTAGATTGTGATCCAAAACACATAATTATGCAAATTTGTTATTTTTACCAAGAATTACATCATTTTGATGGATTGGTGAAGTTTTTGAGCTTTTTGAGAATCTTTGGCATAATGTAGTACCTGCAAAATAGCTAAAGGGGAACCTCCAACGCTCAAGTCATTATTCGATTCACAATTGATTTAATCAAGGTGGTTGTGCAGTAGAAACACCATATTAAGCAACGAATTTCAGATTATGCAGCAAGAAAACAAATTATACAAATAGAGGACAAATTATGCAACTAAGTGATGAATTATGCAGCAAAAATTATTTTTAGCAAGAGTTAGATGCATGATTGATCCAATATGCCAAGTTCTAAGATATTTTCATCAAATGAGCTATTCCAAACAAGAAGTGAACTTAGGCATTGTAGAACTTTATGTACCAAGATGTATAACAAATTAATGAGCTATGGTACAATAAGAATGAACATAATCATGTGCTAAACAATATATGCATATTTTACCAAGTACACATGATTCTATCATTCACTTAAGGCCTACAAGGAATATACCTCAAATTCATTGACTTTATAAGTGAATGTGTATAAGAGGTCAAAACTTTTGATACCTTGACCTTTGTAATCAAGGAAATACTTTTTCTTACCCATTGCTTCTCTTTTGGAGTTTTGAACTTTACAAGTCCTATATTTTGTACTTGAGAAGCTTTGGTTGAAGTCATCTTCCTTCTTTGACCAAAATTTCTACCATTAGGCTTTGGAAGAATTCTTCTTGATGGTTCTTCTATCCTTTGACCAATTTGTCCATCCTTTTGAGAAATTTTCTGCATAGTTGAAACACTAGGAGGACTTTTTGGTACCCACTTTATCTTGGGTCCTTGAATGTTAGTACTAGGGCCTTTAGGATCTTTAGGAACCCATACCATAGTATTTCTCATATAAAGATTTCTTCTATAATTGCATAAATGAGAAATATGTCCTAGATGACCACAAAAATTGCAAACAATTGAATTTAATGATGATTTGGTCTTTTGAAAATCATCTTTGGAAAACTTAAGCCTTTTGTTATTTTTACATTCTAAACTATTTTTGCCATAAGCCTTGCTTGAATTTTCATGTGGAATAACATTGATTTTATTCTCATTTACAAGCATAGAATGTAAGCAATTAGAATCATTAGCTTTGACAAATTCAAAAGATAAGTCCTCAACTTTATTTTCTAAATCAATGCACTTTTCACAAGAAGTTGATGTTTCACTTTTCAAAGGCATTTCCTCATCAAGAAAAGCATATTCATTTTTCAAAGTTTCAATTTCATTTTCAATGGAGGAAATGTTTTCCAAACAAGATAAGTTTTTCTTTTCTAAATTCAACAAACCATCATATATTTCATCATATGCACATTGTAACTCATAATAAGAAGGATTATATTCTAGTTTAGCATCATTTACCTCAAAGTCCTTATAGCCATATAGGAGGTAGTCTTAATTTGTAGCATGCTTGGCTCTTTGAGGAAATCATCATCTTTATCATTGTTGTTCATCAAGGATTCAAGAACATCTTCTTTCTCAATTTTGTTTTGCATTTCCTCTTCTTCAAATTGAGCACCATCATCATCAAGAGGCATTGAGCTCATTTTCTTGCTTTGAACATGTTCTTGAAGACATTTTTCAAAGTTGTCTTCCTCTAGAGGTTTTTGCTCTTCTTGCTCTCTCTATACAACTTTATACACAAAATCATTATTAGCAAGATAGATAGAATCAAGAGCATCCCATATATCTTTAGCACTAGAGCAATTCTTAATTTTAGCATAAGCATCATAATTTAAACAATTTCTCAAAATTTGCATAGCTCTAATGTTAAAAGAAAAGCATTTCTTTTCATAGGCATTCCAAGTTTGTTTTGATTTGCAAGTAAATCCATCAAGCACAATATCCCACAAATCAATATCAATAGATTGTATATAAATTTCCATTCTAGCTTTCCAATAAACAAAATTCACACCATCAAAGAATGGTGGTTTATTAATTTCAAAACTTTCCATTTGAAAAGCTTTTAATGGTTGCCAAACAAACAAGGATCTTTAACTCCAAGCGATTAAGCTTTTACCAGAGCATGAAGCTCTGATACCACTTGTTAGCCATGGCAACCATCACCCAAGAGGGGGGGTGAATTGGGTGATTACAAATTTTAATGCACCTTTGAGAAATTAAGCATTTTGAATAACTCAATTAATAAATGCAGCGAATAAGTTTAACAAAGGTGCAACTATTATAGATTTCACAAATACTACTTGGGCTATAGGATAAATCAAGTAAATAAACTAGATATCAAATTCAACTCAAGCGTATATAATTAAGGCATAAATGTAAATAGATAGAGTTGAGAAGATCAAACACAAGATTTATCCTGGTTCGCCACCAATCCACTTGTAGCCTACGTCCAATTCCCAAGCTTAACTTGAGATTTTCTTCACTATCTCCTAGACTTCACGGGTGCTAGGAAAACCTTTGTACAAGCAAGAGCACTCCTCACACCTTGGGATACCTCACCCTTGTGCTAGAGCCTCCAACTCTTCAAGCTTCACAGTGCTTGAAAACCTTTACATTCAAGAGCACTCACAACACATTTGGGATACCTCACCTTTTGTGTTTAAGCCTCACTACAAGGGATACCCCACCCTTTTCTCTCTTGAGGGATACCTCACCCTCTTACAATGATTTTGAGATGAAGAGAAAGATTATAAACTCTCACAAGAGTAGATATACAACTTGAAGAACAAAGTATGGATAATAAGAAACTCTCTCAAGAGTGGATAATACAAATTGAAGAACTATGCGTATCAAGGATTCACACTTTAAAGCTCAAAATATGATTTTGATGATTCAAGGATCAAGTATAGTGTTCTTGTGTTTCTTAGGATGTAAATACTTCAAATATCACTTATATATAGAACCCAAATGATAAAATAGCCGTTGGTAGTGTTTAGAAATGATTTTTTATGAAAACTAGCCATTTATAGCCGTTAGAAATGTTTCTGGGCACTTGGTAATCGATTACACACTTCTGGTAATCGATTACGAGAACTTGTCAATGTTTGTAATCGATTACGGATTTGTGTAATCGATTAATGGTTTCTAGTTTCAAAGTGACTTTAAAAGGTCATAACTTCTTCATTTCTTATCCGATTAAAGCAAATGACCAGTCATTGGAAAGATCTTTGAGTCTATTTTCAAATGAAATAATTTCACAACAAAATTCAAAGCATTTTGAAAGTTATGATCAAAAGAGTGACTAAAGGTCAGCTTTTCAAAACTCAAACTTGATTGTTTTTGAAAACTGACTTTAAATGGTCATAACTTCTTCATTTCTTATCCGTTTAAAGCAAATGACCACTCATTGGAAAGTTATTTGAGTCTATTTTCATACGAAATAAGTTTCATAACAAAACTCAAAGTATTTTGAAAGTTATGATCAAAATAGTAACTAAATGTCAGTTTTGCAAAACACAAACTTGGCTATTTTTCAAAGGTTTGAACTACCATCGGACTAACTTTCCAAAAATAGTTTGTTGGCCATTAAAACATGTAAGAAACACTTTTAAAGATGTTGAAACATATTTGAGCTTAGTATGATTCCTTTTTACCTTTACACAAGATCTAAGTCCTATAAGCTATTCTTGAAGAACCTTGGGACTTGATCTTTGCCATATCAATTCTTGATGTAATCCAAGCTTCCACAAATTTCTTCTCTTCAAATCTTGTAAATTACTTGGAACATCTTTATCATTCTCATTCTTCTTGAGTTGAGCATGATTGTGATTTTTTGCTTTCTTGTTGCAATGCTCACTCTTGATACTTGGACTATCCTACAAAGTATTACTTACTTAAAACAAGCATAGTTAGTCCAAATTCATAACTTAATATCTTAATATGCATGATTTATAAATGTATAACTCTAATTAGTATAACATGCATATAAGAATGTTGCATATATCTCATTGCATGATTATTAAGTGAAGTATAACTAAATAAAGTACATAATCATGCATGATCCAATATATCTCTTTTAAGCACATATATGTAACATGATCAATATTCTTTTGTGATGCATTTGTCATCTATAAAGCACATCTATTAAGCATAAGCATCATTCTTTTTGTATTATATTTGTCATCATTAAAACTTAACATATTAAACTATTGAGGCAAAGACTATGCTACAAGTTGCATGAAACGCAAGCCAGATCTGACACTTCATCTATAACTTTCCTATTACCATTGGTTTTATTTATCGTACTTTATTTTTGTTTAAATTTGTGTAAAATTTCTCTTTTCAATAATTGCTGCAACAGGTAATATCTTCTATCTTTTACTCATCTATATTTTAATATTGATGACAATGTTGTGATCTAGTTGGGGGGAAAGGATAGTTGACTAAATTTTTTTTGGGAAGTATGATATGATTGTCAACAACTTATTAAACCAATTAAGGATGACAGAATAAGGAGTGAATTTTACTCTTGAGACGCATTTAAATTAGGAAAGTATGTTTATTGATATGATTGTCAGAAACCTACAACAAAACCAAGTAGGGATGACAGAGTAAGGATTTTACTCTTGAAGTAAATTATTCTTGAGACACATCTAGATTGTGGAAGTAACTATTATGTGTTGATTTGGGGAAGTAACAAAGTTTTATTGTTTGATTTCCTTTGAATGATTCAAGTGAATGAACTCTCACATCCTTTAAAGCAATTGAAATTCAGGGATCATAACATGATTGAATAAATTGTCTTCTTTCTTAAATATCACATGCTTGGTTATGAATGTTGAATTGATAGATTGAGAATGATAGATATATGCCTTGTGAGGTTTTGAGCCTATTGATAAATAGATTGAATATCTGTACCATTCTCTTCTTTCTTGTGTGATTTTTCACTCATGGAATTATTACTCTCGAACTTGCTTTGATTCTTTTTTAGGCTACATTTTCACATGCATACATCAACATGATTGGGGCATTTTGAAATAACTACTTTGACCAAATAGCAAACCTTATATATTTTTTCTTGTGTAATCTCTTTGAGCTTATTTGACCATTCCTTATTTTTAGATCATTACGTGGCTTAAAAAAACATGTTTTTACCCAATTTTATGGAATAAGAGAGCATTGACTTTGTTATTAGATGAGTTCTTGAACAAGTGTGGGGGTGTGTGTACAAAATGTTGAAAAAAAAAGAGAGCTGACCACCGCTGCAATCAAAGGATTATCAGAATTTCCTAATACAGCATGTGACATATCCATACCTAGAATGACAGTGGATGCTTGGAAACAACAAGAAGAGAAGAAGTAGGTTCAGGCCTAACAATGAATTTAACCCACTAATTTGGGATTGATCTTCAACAAACATTAGTCAAATATTGGTCATTGTTCTTTATGAGATTTAAATTGAATGTTCTCAAACATCTTCTCCACTCTAATTGTACCCTAATGCTCTTCTATTCTCTTTAGTATTTTAACTTGTCATATCTATATTACCCCATCTCCTTTACCATGGTCCCATTACAACCTTGAATAAAGTCCTTTTTGATTTTTGAGTGCATGTGTTTGAGTAGCGAAAAAGTAGAAGATAAGCAAGCTTATGGTAGTGCAATTGTTCATTGGTTGAGTAGAGTGAAATACTTACCTTTTAAACACTTGAGGGAATGAGAGTGAATTATGTGAGGATCTATTATTCTTGATTCATGCTTTTCAACTGAAGTTTCCTTACTTGTTGGTTTGAGATGCGAAGAAATGTTACCTCATGAAAGTTTTGATCCTTTGAATTTTTTGTTGCTCTTATTGTTTATAAACTATTGCATTCTTGAATATCATTGAAAATTGAGTCTTTTAGTATTTTTAACTTTTGAGTCTATATCGTTTTTCTTTGTTTCCTAGCTTTGGTCTTATATATTTTTTCCAAGAGTGCAAAAAGCTAAGTGTGGGAGAATTTGATAATCACATATTTTATACATTAATAAACCTTATTTTTTAATTATTTACACTCTCCATATACTTAATTGATTGAACTTGGTCATGTTTTGTAAGTTTGAGTTCAAATTAGGCTTAATTGATCTTTTCTAACATTATTGAGATTTTACAATGTTTATTTATTTCGGCCATATCTTGAGTTCTAGATATCTAAAAATTATGAATTTTACCTTGTAGGAAAGCTGAGAGAAATCTCTATAACTTTGATGAAGAGCTCAAAGTCTCTATCAGACATCTAGTGGAACTAATTGGGCCTGGAAATCAAAAAACAAGTTTTGTCACTAGAACCCGAGCAGTGTGCACTAATTAGGGCATAACTTGGGCTGTAGGAGGTGCATTGAGCTGAAACTGGTGGCTTTGAAAATCTAAGACAAAATCTTTCAACTTTCATGCAGACCACTTTTCCATAAAATGACGTTTTAATAGAGTTAGAATCGTGTGAAGATAGTTGAATTAGTTGGTATAAGTGGAGAGACAAGCATGATAATCATCCACCCACTCAATGATCATCCACTCACTCATTAATCATCCACCCGCTTATTAAATAACTTAATTGTCATTTTCCACTCATCCACTCATCATCTACCCACTCATTAAATAACTTCACTGTCATTTTCCACTCATCCACCCATCATCTACCCACTCATTAAATAACTTCATTGTCATTTTGTACTCCTTAAGCTCTATAAAAGGGAGCATTGGTTGATCATCTTGGGCATCTTGACTTAGAGATCAAGATCATGCTATTGTATTATTTGTTTCTCTTGTTATAATTTTCTTTTGTTCTTAATTGAAGTTATATTCATCTTTTTCTTCTTCTCTCTTTCTTTCTTCTTGTTCATGAGTAACTAATCTTCATTTTGCTTGGGGAAAATGGTGAAGCTTTTGGTAATAAAATAAGGTTAGATTAATTTCTTTCTTGTGCTTAAATGATATATTATCAAGTAGTCATTATACGTGTTGTATTTTGTTTCTAATCAATTTAGAAACCCTCCTTGTAAAGTAGAGTTCTTGATTTATTGTAGACAAGTAGTTGACATAATGAATGCTTGAACCCATTTACAAGTGTTGGTGTTAGTAAATAATTAAAGGGACTATAATATACCTACGTATATAATTCTAAATGGACTTTGAATGTTTTATTTTTCAATTGGAACCTCCGTTGTGCATAGATTTTAATTGAGTTATAAAAAAAATAATATTGTCCTTAATTTATTACCAAAAGTAGATCTCCTAATCCAAGCAAGTTCTTTTTTATTATTATTGTGAACAAGTTTTATTATCTTTATTATTGTGACAAATCCCTTCCTTACCTTAAAGAATTTTTCTTAATCAATTCTCTGTGAATCAACCTCGGACTCCCAAGAAATTTATTACTTGAGACAACCTACACATGAGTTTGCATCTTTTAATTCGCATCAACCAATAGGTATATGTCTATCCCATTAGCTAATAACTTATTCCACCATTAGAATGAAATTAAACATGCATTAACTATATCCATGATCTCAAACTTAAATCCCTATGCCTAGTTTAAAAGATTTAATCAAAACTCTTTAAATATTGGCCAAACACTCCAGAGCATTAAGAGAAATATGATTAAACAAACCCAAATCATCTGTACTAACTCAAAGAGTTACAAAATCATCAATATTCATAGAATGATCCAAAGAAATCCCTATACACAACTTAGCTACTCATGACAAATGAAAATCTATCACAAATAATTATTGTCATGTAATAGAAGAGAGATGGAAGCTCCTAGGAGTGAAATGCTTGAATCCTCTTTCTTAAAGAAGATGACCTCGAACTTTTGTCCTTTTAGCTTCCCTTCAACTTCAACTTCAATCCTAGCAGTTGTGTTTTAAAATGGAAAAAGCTCTCCTTTCTAAAATTTGATAAAATAGTATCTATAGACCAATATTTTCACTTGCATGTCACGGTGTGAACCATCTGGAGCCGTGGCGCATGCTGAAATTAGGTCACCATGCCGTAATATTCATTCCTTTGTGCTGCGATACTCAAGCCTCGGGTTTCAATATGCAGCAATCTGAATGCACTATGCTGCGACGTTAACATGCCTGCGACGTGACGTGAGATGCTAAAATTCACAATTGGCTTTCTATTCCAATGTTGGTCCAAATCATCCAAATTTCTACTTGATTGGAGCCCTTCCTGCAATAGAAAAATCACCAAGTTAATCATAGTTGCAAATTCACATAATCACTTGAAGAATTATACCAGATTTGCTCAAGATCATATAGGAAGATATGTTAATTGAATTTAAAGAATATAAGCATAAAATCTTCCATATATGCATGATAACAAGGATTAAGCAATCAATAAAGCACAGATACATGGCATAAATAACTATATTTTATAGTGTTATCACACCCCAAACCTAGGTTGTTGCTAGTCCTCAAGCAAAACAAAGTATGATTAAGTAAACCTGCTTAACAACACATGCTTCAACATATAATCAACATTTACCATGAATTCCAATTTCACTGAAATCACAACTAGTGTACAATGATTATCTAGCCCTCAAATAATGCATGCTAATTCCACACAATCAACTCCACACATATATAATATGCAGCATGCAAACATTCAAAATCTCTTTTCATGCAAATCATATCTCCCTTAAGTATGCAAACTAAACTTCTCCTAATCAAGTCATACTCATCTGGATAAGTTTATGAACATACATGCACAAGAATTAAATAATCCACAAGATTGTTTATAAACTCTCTCTACTAATGTAAATCATACACAATTAGGGATCAAAAAGGGCTTTAATAGCTTGTAATGTAAGGCCAATGGTTATGGGTTAAAGAACAACATGGAAAGGATGTAATACAAACATTGAGAAACATAAACATGTTATTTCAAGACTTGAGTCACCAAGTGGAACTATCAGGGTATTAAAAAATGAACTAATAAGACTCTCCAGAACTATTCTTTCATTGGTTTTCCCTTTTGGATTTTGGTTTTGGATTTTCTTTTCTTCTTTTTTTTCCTTCTCCTTAACCAATTTCTTTCACAACATATGGTTCTTTCAAGTCACTTTTGTACTGACATATATAACACCCCAAAATTTAGCTATTTGACAGTAATGACAGAATTGTACTATTTTGTGAATTTTGTATACTGTAAAATTATTTTGACTGTTCCGTGATTGTATTTGATCGTTTTGTTTGATTTGCTCTGAGTCAGGAAAATAATAATTTTTAGGTAGGGAAAAATCTTTACGTATTTATTCGGAGCCGGGGAATCTTACTAAACTCAATTCCGAGAGATACATGTCATAATCTTTTAATTTTTAGAAATTATCTATGAAATAAAAATATATTGTCTTTTTATTTCTACATCGACAAACACTTACTGACTTATAAGCAGTATGTTTAGTCCATTGTGTAATAATTTCTGTAACTATTGTCTATTGGGTAATAGTTTCCAAAAATATCTTAGAAATTAATCATGACAACCTTTATGACGAACCAATAGGAGAGCGTAGCTTGCTTGCTAAGTTTTGAAAAAGTCAATGATAGTGGCTTGAATTCTCTAAGCCAATAGAAAACTAGTCTCTTTGAAATGAACCAATCAGAATTAGTCAAGTTTGATGATTATATATTGAACCAATAGGAATTTAGTTTTCCTTGATAAACTAATTAGAATCTAGTCTTCATTTAATAGACCAATTAGAAGTAGTTATCTTTGATGAACCAATAAGAGAGCTATAGAAATAAGATCAACCAATAGAAAATAGTCAACGAAGAGGGCTTGACTTTGATTTGCACCCTTGGATGACAAGACTTAGTGGAGAAGTTTTGAACATCAACCATTGATCTAATCAACAGTTGAGAAACAAACTTAATGAAGAAGCCTTGGATGATCACCATTGATTTAATCAATGGTGTGAGAGTAAACTTAGTTGGGAAGCTTTGGATGTTCATCATTGATCTAATCAATGGTTGTAAAGATAAGCTTAATAATTAAGTTTAGGATATCCATCCTTGATTTAATCTATGGTGGAGATTGGTCTCACAAAATGGCTAGGACCTTTTGTGACCATTGGATGAAAAGTATATAGAGAAGATCTTAACCCTCCAAATTTTAAGATGCATCTTATGGCTAAGATTTCAAGGAGGAGAGATCTAATGGCTCAAATTCAAGCTTATCATTGGGAAGCTTCTACCAATGATCAACCATTGATTTAATCAATGGCTATTGATGTCTCAAATGGTGGCTAATATATTTGGACACTTCCTTGGTGTACAAGGGGGGCACACAGTTTTTGAAGCTTAAGGAAGGCTATAGGAAGACTCCTACCTCATTTGATTTCATCTTCATTATTTCCTATGGCAAATTCACAAAATTCTCTCCATTTCTTCTCCCAAAGCTCACGGCCTCTCTACCCTATACCACTCTCCAACCTTCAATAATTTACACTAACCATATATCTTGAATCCTTACTTTGTTCTAAGCAACTTTTATGTTGGAGACTTTCTCTAAATCATCCATCTTTAACCTTGACCTTCAAGTTCAAAGATCAAGAGCTTTTAGGTGAAGATTTGTGTTCTTCATCTTTCTTTCCTTTGGTAAGTTTCTAAGACCATATATTGATCCATGGTCTTTCTTATTCAAGCTTTAGGTACTAATATGCTATGTTTAATTTTATTTGTAAGAATCATGTGGTGTTGTTGAAGGACAAGTACAAGAAGCAAAGCAAGGAGCTTTGAAGGTTTCTCCAAGAGGTAAGAGGGAGATTACCATCATCAACCATGTGTTGGTGGTGAGGAATAGATGTGTGTGTGGTGAAGAATCCATACAGATTTATTCACTTGTTTGTTTAAGAGCTTTCCATGTTTATGATTTGTTTGATGATTAACATCTTTATTGCTTTGATAATATGTTTGAGTATGTGTTTATGATGTATGAATTTTATAGTATGCTTATTGAATTGAAATATGAGATATGATGAGAATTATGTGGAAAGGAAGAAACTATTTTGGTTTCAAAGAACCATGGAGGCACACAACCTCAAAGTTATTTTAGGAGAAAAGATTCTAAGTATTTTACTAATCATGAGTTTTATATGAAAAGAGTAACAAGTTAATGATTTTAAGGATTTGCAAAGAAAGTGGACATGAAAATGAACAAAGATTTTATGACGAAGCTACTTGTGATTTTTCAACTCATATGCCAAGGATTGATAAATTAAATTAAAAGAATGATTTTAAAGCGTAATATAGATGATTATTTGCAAAGGATTTAAAGTAATGAATTTTGAGATTTTTAAAGTAAGTGAGAATTATTTTTGGGATTTATTAAATTTGTGGAATCAGTTTATAAAGAGAAATAAATTGGTGACTTGAAGTTTACTGACGTATAGCTCATCCATTGGGTTTTAAGGCGTGTTAGGAAATTTTAAGTTGGAATAATTGATTTAAAGGAAATGTTGATTTTGGGGAAATCATGAAAAATATTTCGTAAAGGATTTTTAAGTGAAAAAGTTTGGGATTTGAAGGTAGAAATTGTATTAATTTTTGGAAAGTCCAAAATGATGTTTGGAACATTGAGAAATATTTTACGTAGTTGAAAAATGATGAAAAATAGTTTACTCAACTTGAAAATATGATTTTTAAGCTACGCGATTTTGAAAACATTGAAAAATCGTTACGCGATTTGGAAAACGTATAAATATTTTTAAGCGATTGAGAAAATGTCAGAAAATGGTTACGCGATTTGAAAATGTAACAAAAGTGTTACGTGATTGTGAAAACGCGTTAAAAATGATACGCGATTGAAAATACAGTAAAAATACTGTAAGAACTGATGTACTGGATCCGGATGTATCGATGATATTATGTAATTGTATGAGCGATTATATAATATCCATTGATCATATGATATTAGACAATTGTATGAGCGATTGTTCTAATCTTATTTGGGAATCCTTTTAATGATGAAATTGAGATGTGCAATGAGACATATGATGAAATTAAGACATGCATTGAGGTATTCGTGCATTGAACAGAATTACATTGAGGTATTCGTGCATTGAACAGAATTTAACTGATATTTATTATGGCCCTTGTGGTTAAAGAGTGAATGAGAATTGAAAAGTGAGATCTATGATGGATCTTGGGGGCGTCGAGGCGCGACGGTCGACCAGTGGACAGTTGGCAAGTACCATGTGCCACTTGGTGATGCAGTCTGTTGCAACGCATTGACGATACCCGACAAGAACACGATTCCTTTCGACGACTAGGTATTGTCGTGGGCTAAGGCTGACAATTTACTAGAACATTCATCTCGAAATTGTGAAAACCTCCATGGAGTGAGAATTTGGTCTAGTATGCATACACATGGTCAGTACACATATTGTTATGGCATGGTAAATATTCATATGGTGTGACATCATCATTTCATATATATTGATGGTATTTGTTACGAAGAAATTGGTACTGGTTATTATACTATGATATATGGTTATGGAAATTGTTTATAAAATGATGACCTGAATATAATTGTGATATTTGTGTGTATGGAATGACTTTGTCATTCGTATCATTCTTTGCTACCATATTGGTATTGATGAAAGGGGATCTCACCTCTTTGTTGTATTGTTTTGTTGTGCTTGTATTGTTAAAATTTGTACAGTAGATGGAACGAGTTTCTTAGACTTGATTGGAGGCAAATATTCTGAGTTCGGTGATAATATCGAGGAATGGCCATCTCAGATTGGTTGGTGTGCAGTTTTAAGGAAGAACAAATATATGATGCATCAAGATGGATACAAGACGGAATAAGTATGTTGAGTTTTTTTGGTTAGTGTTTTACAGTGCTATTAAGTAGGATAGGGTTTGCTACTATTAAAACTTGAGTCTGTAAGTTTTATGTTTCTTGAATAACTGTTAAATATTATGTGGTGTCTGTTATATGAGTTTTAATCAGTTTAAATCTATTTTTCAGTATTACCTATAAATTTCAATAAGTTTATGTTTTCGCAAAAAAAAAATTTAAAATCCATATTTTAGAACTCAAACCTTTTATAAAATGATCTTTAGATTATGAGCTTGTAGTCGAAAATATATGCTTATGGAAGGTGTTACAAGTTAAGGTCTCTACAACCCTTTATCTACATATTAATTCATTTAAATAACATATTATATACTCAATAAACAATGATAGTAGGAGAAAAAATACAATGTTTTCATATGCATTAGAATGGTTACATGGTAAGGAATATGTAGGTGATGAAAAACATATAAGGCCGAATAGATATGATCATGTAAAGGTAAACTTTTAAGGCTCAATTAGTCCAAACAATGCCCTAATAATTTTCTCATTCATGCACAATATAGGATTTCGCTTCAAGAGAGTTTAAATATAATTTCAAAGATAATAAAAACCTCAACATACACTATTCATAAACCTTGAGACATGACTTTGGTCATATTCAAAAATTAGGGTATTTATTGGAATCTACATCATGCATTTGAAAAGTGACTAGATTGTTAAGCATGCTATTTGATAGCATAGGGTTTTGCTTAAAAGAGGGCACTTCACAAGCAATAATATTATAAGACAATCAAAACTACACTAGCAATTAGCATATGATATACATTCAAATATTTCTAACATTTTCAATTATACATATAAACTATCATGTGTACAAAAATGATATACATCTTACCCATAATGTGAAAGGGAATAACAATTGTATCTTGAATGAGAGTTTCACCTTTATATGTTCATTATGATGTTATCATAACTAACTAGTATTTGGCCCATTGTAAAACATTTTAACATATTAGACTTTGAGTTGAATATTCAAAACATGCTTTCATTTGGCTTATGGGTATTAAAACAATAAAGCTATATACTCACTTAACACAAATAACCAAAATACTAAATTTAAACATTATATATATATATATATATGACTTGGTAAGTTAAATGTTAACTTCATATTTTGAACATAGAAAAGCATCATTTTTTTAACATTATAACATGCTTTCAACATTGTAAACATACAATCCCAAAAAGATATTAGATACATAGTTCTTTATGCCCCAAAACCTAAGTTAAAACAATGTTTGCTAGATTGTAATCACTTGGTTAAATATAAAGAAAATATAATGAAAATGAAGGAAGGGTTAAAAATACTTTTGTATATGTTGTTTTCAAACTAATCATCCTCCTCCTTATTTCATCATTTCTCTCACTTGGGTCGGGTGCCTTCCCAAAATCCTCTTCAACATGTTAGACTTAAGTGGTTCATAGAACAATACTTGTTTAACACCTCTTGTTTGATTTAGTGATAATCAAAGAAGTCTTGGATTGTCTTGGAAACAAACAAATATCACCCGGTTATTAAAATAAATGTTTAGTTAATGGAAATAGATATGCATAATTTATTTCTAAGTTTCAAATGTATTTTGTGATGTGATTAAAGTTTGATAATTTTATGGGTCATTGTTTGGTATTTTTAATGCAAGTTGATTGATGGTTTGAAGCCGTATGACTTTGAAAAAGATTGAAAATGATGGTTTTGCCAACAATATATTTTAGATGAATCCTATATTTATTTTAAAAGTTATTAAAACTTGTTCTTGATTTAGCTAAAGTGGAGTGTTTTTAACAAGAAAAGAAAAGTCTTAGTGTTATAACTAATGGCCACTTTTCCATCCATTTATATATGTAACCCATTTTTTTGACCTTAGTGTGATATTTCTAAGCTTTTATTGTTTTAAAACCATATCTCATGGACTTTTAATTCTCACTCAGCTTATTTCCAAGGAAAATCAAGGAAGAGATCAAAGGAAAGGAAGAAGAGGAAAAAAGGGGAAAGGAAAACTTGAAGACTTGTGATGTGTTTCCTTCATCATCTCCATCATTTAGTTTATTAGTCTGTGGAGCTTAAACCCTAGGGGCTTTTTTAACTAAACTTTTCCTACTCATTTCTCATGTTAGGCTAATTTGAGGTTTAATATGCCAAATTTTCTGTGGTGTTTGAAGTGATTTTCTTGCTTGGATAAGTTTTAAAGAGTGTTTATAACTTATTCATGCTAAGAGTTTGGATTAGAAACTGAAAATTCTCCATTTATACCTAAAATGCTCTAAGTGTTATTTTAGGGGTTTGGATGAAGTGATTTGGTGTTTTGAGTATTTTGATGAAATCAATTAGTGTTTTATGTTTCCTTCATGTTAGTGAACTCTGTTGGAACTTGGAATGGATTAACTAGAAACTAATTTGGAGGGCCAAAATCTAGATTTGAACTTATTCCAAGGATCACAAAATGAGTATAGATTACGCATATAGGCACAATGTAGAATCCATGTTCCCTATGTTGACACCAAACAAGTATTTCACTGCGGCATAAATTGCACTTCCGGTACTGGAACAAACAAGTTGTGGCCACTTACATACTGTGAATGGCCACCCTGAGCTCCGAATCTTCAAAAATGTGTTTTTGATATCTTTAGAGAAGGTCAAGCAAGTGTCCTATCATTCTTATATGCTTTCCTCAAGTGTGTTGGACATAAATTGGGAATAATTCGTCTGACGAGCTAACCATATGGCATATATCTAAGAGTTGTTAGAAACCTCAAATTCTTTGAACATTAGCAAATTTAGAAATGGTATCTAAAACCTTACTACAACATTAGGTTGTTTTAAATCATTGGTCGTAAAATAACTGTGAGGTTCTTAATATGAGAATACTAGTTATATGGTTCTTACTACTTTGTTGGATAAGTGGGGCTAAGATTCTTGTGTTCTAGTGTTTATATGTGGCTTGAATGTTTAGTTTTCAAACTTGTTATTGCTATCTTCCTATACTTTGTAACTTTATATAGAGCATGTCCACCATTTATGCACTCATCAAGATTAGTAGGAAATGACATTGAAGAGATAGGGCTGCATCCCAAATTCTCATAGCCTGAAATGCTATTATGGTTGAGGCCACTCAATGTTTGGGGGTTGGAATTAGTACTCTTAAGTGCAGCATTGTGAGTGCAAATAAGTCCATCACGCTCACTAGTAAGTAATGTCTACGGCTTGTATGGCATCCAACCAAACTACCAAATAACAAAGGTTCTTGGGAAATAAGTAAGTAACTAGGTTTTCAAAACTTAAAACTTGCATTAGCGTTGCACATTCATTGTATTAGGACTTTGTTTGAGCATAAACATATGTCATAACATAAAGCGTTGCATAGTTGATAATTGTATGGGCAATTTTCATTGCTTGATCGATTGATTGATTAATTGCTTGTTCAATAGTATCACAGGATTGTATGGGCAATTCTTTGGTATTGTTGCTTATCTAATGTTCTTTTTCATATAATGTTAAATTATGTTTAGTTGAATTATTTATTGTAAATGATTAACTACCCATGGTTCAAATGAAAAATTGTAATTTCTCCTAAGTATTCTATGTAAATCCAAGTAAGATCCACTTAAAGGCAAGCATCAATGAAAAGGAAGAAGCGGAAGGCTTAGTTTATACAATGTTTATTTCTTTTGAATTCAACTTGTATATTGTATCAGCGACTAGTTTGTAAAATCTTCCATGTACGTATATACATTAGGTGAACTCGATTGTTTGATGTATGTATATATGATCTTTTTATCATTTGAGACTCTCTATAATGACATTAAAGGTTATTATGAGTTTTATTTATATGCATTCTTAGAAGTGACATGTTTAATGTAATTTATCTTGAAATATTTCATTTATTTTACAGTAACATTTAGGTGTTGCATCTTTAAGGGGAGGGACAACCCAACAAATTATTACAACTTCAGGGACCAAAAAATCATGCATAAGGAGTCCCAGTCGCTCTGCCATCCATTATTGTGTATCAATGGTGTACTAGTATTAGCAGGTCTACAAAGTTGTCAATTGCCATCTGGAAGATGAAATATATGTGTCTCAGGTCTTCAAAGTAGTGACCAAGGCTGGGTCAACAAAAAAAAATGTCCAATTTGTGAAATACTGACCAAATCCAGCTCCTCCCAAGAATGAAATAATAATTAAGAGGTTGTTTAACATCAGTGAGCTATGTAAGTGGACTCAACAAATTTGATATAGGATTATGCTCATAATAGCATGTGGATTAAAATGGAGTATGTGCTCCTTAAAATCACGTATAACCTCCCGATCTGATCAAAGATGATCTAGGCGACATCAATGGACCGATGCTCCAAGATAGCATAAATAAGAATGGTCTATTCGCGTGTCACCTCAGATAGTTAAAGATGGCAAGATCAAGTGCTTGATAAAGAGGAGACTGCAAATTTCCGGTGTCAAAAGATCAGGGGAAGAACCATGGCCCATTTGTCGAGACTTTCATGGTTGATGACCTTCGAAGAGAAGAGTGCGATATCCTAGCCATGACATTGATGAATGCCCTCCTCGGATCTCACCGAAAAATGCGCAATAATCGCAATCTATGGGGGCTCTGGAAAACTCAATGCAGGATTCCATTTCGTATAAAATACATCCACTCCATTGCTCCCCTCATAGAAAATTCGTTCGCATTCACAAACTATAGGGAGGATGGCTATTGACTTCGGGTATCGTGAAAACATCCCCCAATTCAGCTGGTTGATGACCCCTTCAATCTCCTGATGGATGGCCTGAGAAAAGGAGAACTCGCGCTCTAGTATGAGTGGTCTGTTGATCAATAAAGTCTACCATTGAGTCGTGGGAGCTGAGATGAATTTTCTCTTATCATACTCTCTTGGTCGGAGGGAGAAAGGTAACCTAGTATTTAGCCTCGGTTTGGTTCCTCTTCATTGTTTTAGGCATATGGAAAATATAATCCGTGTACCTAGACCTATCAAAAGATGCAAATTGTGAGAATTGAGCATTGAAAAATATGAAAACATGTAAAACACATCAATTTTGCAAAAGTTAGGTCCACATGCCGCGACATGCACACCTGCATTGTGACAATCAAACAACTCATGTCGTGACGTTCAAACCATAACTCATATCACACCGCGGCATGAATGTGTCACACCGCGACATTCAACCATATTCATCATTACGCAATAGCTTACTTAATACTCCACGAACATGTTCATGGAAATTAAAACATATGTCATAGCGTTAACATGAACCTAAAATACAATAAAACCAAAAAAGATTTGTGCTTTTATGCCCAGACGAGGCTTCTTCACCCAAAACACTATACTCTAATCACACATGCAAAAACAAGCATACAACAACTTATAATCAACCAATGATAGATAAACATACTAAAAATAAAACAAAAACTAACAAAAATGCAAAATAACATAAAAATAGAAACTAAATAGTGAAATGAACAAAGTTAAGTTATATCTACCATGAGAACATGAAAGATTAAGGTTGAGATGTGTGGGGAATGTAGGAAATGGGAGAAGAATTCAGAGAAATAAGGGAGCAGAAACAAATCTAGAGAGAGAATGGGAAAGAAGCACAAAACCTATTGCTAATTAACGTTCCATATCTACCATTAGAATGAAATTAAACATGCATTAATCATATCCATTCATTCTTACCAGAATATAATTTAAATTATTTATATTTATTTATTTAATTTAAAACACATTAAATTTTGGCCAAACACTCTTTGAGCATTTTGGCCTCGATGATTAAACAAACTCAAATCATCTATATTAACTCAAACGTGACAAGTCCCATTCCGCGACGGATCCAGAGAAATCTATCTTCACAATTCTATAGAAAAATCCATTCTGCTACTATTTTTGAAGCATTTTGGCCTCCATCACTTGCAAAACTTGTCCAAAGGGTTAAATTATAGTTTGTACGACAAAAACACAATAAAACCACAAATAAACATATTAATATATTAAAAGACTTTAAAACATAAGATTAAACATTTAGCTTCCCTCCCAAAAAGGTCCTTATTTATAGTCCCGACAGGACTTAGTTTCTTGCATCATTGATCATTTAATGTGAGGAAAGTCTTCCTCCTATCAACCTCTTCTCCGTGATAAGGTTTTAGGCACTAGCCATTAACCTTAAAGCTTGACGAGCTATTAGGTGGAGCAATCTCTATGGCTCCATGGGGGAACACTTTCATCACCACAAAGTGGCTCGACCACCTTGATTTGAGCTTCCCAAGAAACAATCTATGTCTTGAGTTGTACAATAAAACTTGTTGCCTTGGCTCGAATTTCTTATCAATTATGAGCTTATTATGCCATCTCTTGACTTTCTCTTTATAAAGCATGGCATTCTTATAAGCTCTTAAGTGAAATTCACCCAGTTCATTTAACTAAAGCAGTCATTTCTCGCCTACCGCTTGAAGATCAAAATTGAGCTTTTTGATAGCCTAATATGTATGATGTTCCAATCCAACTGGCAGGTGACAGACCTTTCCAAATACAAGGTTGTAAGGAGACATTCTTATCGGAGTCTTAAAAGTAGTGCGATAAGCCCATAATGCATCATCCAACCTCCTTGACCAGTTCTTTCTTGAAGGGCTTATTGTTTTCTCCAGGATTATCTTAATCTTACGATTTGAGATTTTGGCCTGCCTACTTATTTGCGGGTGGTATGCTATGGCAACCCTATGCGAGACTTCATACTTCCTTAAGAGTTCTTGAAAGCGTTTGTTGCAAAAGTGAGAACCTTCATCACTTATGATCGTTCTTGGGGTTCCAAAGTGGGTGAAAATATGCTTCTTTAGAAACTGCACCACCACTTTTGAGTCATTTATGGGCAAGGCTACAGCTTCAACCCACTTGGAGACAAAATCAACTGCCACTAATATATACACTTGACCAAAGGATGGTATGAATGGCCCCATAAAGTCAATTCCCCAAACATCAAATAATTTAACCTCCAACATGATGTTCAATGGCATTTCATTCCTTCTTGATATGTTTCATGTTCTTTGGCACCTATCACATCTGGCCACAAAGGAAACAACATCTTTAAAAAAAGATGGCCAATAAAAACCCGCTTGCATTAATTTAGTGGTTGTTCTATCTCCTCCAAAATGGTCACCATAAGGAGATGCGTGACATTGCTTGAGGATAGCTTGAGTCTCCTTTAAAGGCACACATCTTTTGATTAGATGATCAACATATTGTCTAAAGAGGTAAGGTTCATCCCATTAATAAAACTTCACATCATGTAGGAACTTTTTCCTTTGATGATAAGTGGTAAAACACCGCTCACCAAATAGTTGGCATAATCTATATACCAAGGAAACTCATGGTCTTTTACCAGAAAAAGTTGTTCATTGGGGAATGACTCATTAATCAAGGCTAAATTACCTTGGTTTGACTTGCCTTCCAGCCTTGACAAGTGATTAGCCACTTGATTTTCGACCCCCTTCCTGTCGTGGATTTCTAAATCAAACTCTTGAAGCAAGAGTATCCACCGAATCAATCTTAGTTTTGTATCCTTATTGCTGATTAGATACTTGATGGCAAAAAGGTTAGTATATACAATAATCTTGGTGCCAACAAGATACGACCAAAACTTGTCGAACGCAAAAACCACTACAAGTAATTCCTTCTCGGTAGTTGTGTAGTTCAATTGGGCATCCAAGAGAGTCTTACTCGCATAGAAAATAGAATAAAATATTATATCCATCTTTTGACCCAGCACAGCACCAACTGCATAATCACTAGCATCGCACATGAATACAAATGGTATAGTCCAATCAGGACTAGTGATAATTGGTGCTAAAATAAGTCTTTCCTTTAACTTTACAAAGGCATCCATGCCTCGTCAAACTTGGAAAAAAGGAACTTGGGTCTTTACTCCTCCTAGGTCTCCTCCTCCTAGGTCTCCTCCTCTTTCATCACTCCTATGCCTCCTATTCCTCCTTTCGTAACTCATTTCACTCCTCTCATGCCTCATTCTCCTATCATGGTTCCTCCTAGTCCTCCTTTCCTTAGCCGAATCATAGGTATCTTCATCCTCATATGTGACTTCATGTTGAGAGTCTCTCCTCCTTTCATTATCGAGCCTTGTGTTTATTTCCACCCTAAACTTCTCAAGTTCTTTAGCTAAGGGTTGCATAAAGTTTACAGTCCTAGGGGATGAGGGTGTACTTCCTCCACTCATCTTTGAACAAGTAATAAGAATAACTTAAGATTGAAAGGCCCTTACCACTCTTCTCACGTGTATACACTCTTAGATTGATTTCACTTGTGTTTCACACAATTAGGCTTTTGTTTAAAGAAAACGCTCTTACCTTTTACCACTCAAGTTCTCTTTGCAAGTTCTTAAATGAACCCTCTCGCGTTTTAATTACCAAAAGCTCTTACAAAAGTAGCGGTCCTCACAAGAGTAAACACTCAGAAGTTGAAGAAAGGATGAAACTCTAGACAAAACTCAAAGGAATTTAAAAGACAAGCAAGAAAAGCTAATTAAAAAGAAAGGTAAAACTCAAAAGAAATAAGAAGAAAAAGAAATGCGCAAGGTATGTAAAATAGCATCGCTTAATGAAATTTGTAACACCCTTGTGGGGATGCCACATTTATTATGCAATAAAATAAAATTAATAAAATATTACCCAAGTTATAAAACATTTAGTACATACTTTATATGAGTTGTAAAATTTTTCCTTTTTATACTGGATATTGTTAAATAAAGTAACATGGAACATAAATTAAAATAAACTTATTATCACACACATAATATACATATGATTTTATCTTAGGTTATACAAGTAATTTACAACTACAAAATATTTTAAACAAAGCAGTAAAGAGTTAATATATAGTACAACAACATAAAGTGTCCAAGTGCACATCATAGATTCCTAACCCTCTGAAGGATCACTCTCAGATGAAACCTCGAGTGATAGAAATCTAGGATGTCTCACAGCTCTACGGACAGGAGTCCGTGTTGTTGACACTATGCTGATCTCACTGGAAACATGAAAAAGTCCTCCCCAGTGACGCCTCAGATCCAACTGCATCTCCAGATGTAGATACAAGGTTGTAGTAAATACTAGCTCAGCATCAAACTCTCCATATAGGGACACAGTCAGACGTCCCAAGTAGATCACCGATCCTCCATCCTCTGGTAATCGCCAGGCCTCTGAACCTCCACGAAACCAAGAAATTCCGACAACGCCATACTCACCAATCAGTTTAAAGGATATGGATGATCGGAAGGCTCGCACTCGTCGAACTGATCACCAGTCTGTTGTAGTTCCTCTTCCTCAGGATACACATAATCTAGAGGCTGCTCCTATTCCTCAAACTCTTTATAAACATAAATAACAATACAAAAACAATACATATAGAGAGGTGAGACGACCTACATTATTACCAGTATGGTAAATAAGAAAACGACAATACAACAAATATCACAGTTTCATACAATAAAGCATACTATAACATCATAAGTAATAACATAATTTAATACAAGAAATAC
This sequence comes from Ormosia emarginata, assembly GCA_029884605.1. Taxonomy (NCBI): domain Eukaryota; kingdom Viridiplantae; phylum Streptophyta; class Magnoliopsida; order Fabales; family Fabaceae; genus Ormosia; species Ormosia emarginata. The sequence continues at coordinate 951,409 of JAQQTP010000056.1, read as the reverse complement.
ATGCTACATTATCATAAATAACAACACAATTGAACACCTCATATAATATCACAAATAATAATGTTATGATGCATGACACAAGTGCAAATGCAATAAGACTCGTTCTTACTCCATGGAGCTAGACACAGATATCAGAGAGAATGACCCGTAAAGATCTATTAGTACCTCAGGCTGCCCAACCAAACTATTCCACTGTCCAACGTCGTGTCTATAGCCCACAGTTCAATGTCGTGTAGTAGTACACAGTCCAAAATATGTCGTGCACTACAGGCATTGTACTAAATAGTCTTTGCAAGATCTTGATTAAGTACAGTGCTTGTTGAGATCATTAGTGTGTTACCAGTTACCACGACCCAGAGAAGCGACCAACTGTCAACATGTGGAATACTCCACACACTAATGCCTCCAAGTCCACACGAAATGAACCACACTACGCTTATCACACTGGCAACACGGTGTAATTCGCCTCGTCAATCAATCGCCAATATCAACCAAATTGGCACAACTCAATGCATGAATAAAAACAATAATTATCAAATTAACCTTAGTCTCAAAATATTATCATATTTATAAAAATGCCCTCAATCTCAAACATTCCAATATATAGTACGTCACCACTTGACAGTACCATATCTCAACATGTCCGGGTTCACCACTTTGGCCCGATAGTAAAACTCACTGTTCCAATTAATTGCGTAGAAATTTTATATCATTTTCACAATCTCGTCGCTTTGACAAACGTTTTTAAATCACGTAAATATATTTTGCTATTTTTTTAAAATCGCGTAGTGTTTTTAAATCGTTTTCTCAATCGCGTAAGATTTTTAAATTATTTTCTTAACCGAAAAGCTTTAAAATCTCTATTTTAAAACTGCGTAAGCTATTTTTCATACTTTTAAACTACGTAGAATATTTTCCTTACGTTATGAATATATTATAAAACGTTCTCTTTTATTTGTTTGTTTCTAATAAATTTTGACAACATTTTGTCTATAAAATCTATTAAAATTGTGTTTTCTATGTTTTTTTCCTTTAAAAATTCATTTGGTTAGTTTATTACTACAAAATACACTTTGAAAATTGCCATTATACTTTAAAACTCAAAGGTAAGTATTTTTCAAGAGTTTTGTTTATTTTTCTTCTATACCATATTTCTAATAAAAATTAGTTTACTTCTTTAAGTCTTAAAAATCCATTACAAAGGTATTCCTTTTAGGTTAAACATCTAATCCACTCTTAGAAAATAAATTTTGGATTGATTACACCTTAAGAAATATTTTGGCCGAATTTAACAAAATCTTGGCATTTGATCTTTGGATCATTTTCTATCTTCAAAATCATTTTGGAACTCATTAAGTTACCTAATTCCATTTACTCCTTCCTTTAGAAAATAGTTGAGAACATTTTGGTTCTCTTTTTTTGTTGAAGCCGAAAGCTCCATGGTTGTGTTCTTTGGAACACTCATGCAAACCTTACATGTTATTCACATCCTAATTAATAATCATGCATATATCAACACATGCAATATATTTCAAAGCTTATAGACATGCATATAACAATATCAAACACAAATAGAAAAGCATTTAAACAATCAAACAAGTGAATCCTTATAGATTCTTCATACACATACAATCCATTTTCTCATCACCACACATGGTTGATGAGATCAAATCTCTCTTTTACCTTTAAGGAAGATAAAACCTTCTACTCTCTTTCTTAGTTGATTTCGTGACCTTCTCCAAAGAAACCTAACATGCTCAAATAAATTTTTACAAGTTATAACTATAGGAGAAAAGCATAAACCATGGATAAATCATGGCTTAGAACCTTAGAAATGAAGTTAGAAATGAAAAATAAGGATCTTCACCTTTTAGGAAAAATCTCCAAAGTAATTTTCCAAGCTTAAAATGAAAGATTTTGGAAAAACTCTCAACTAGAGATGTTCTTAGAATGATGTTTAGAGTTAAGAAATAAGGTTGGATAAAATTTTAGATGGTTGGATGGTGGTGTAGGGTGTTTGGCCGAATGGTCTTCAAAAAGGGCAACAATGGTGAGTGCTTGTTCTTGAAGAGAGAGAAGAGAGATTTTGTGATAGCAAAGATGAAGAATGAAGTGAAATGGTCTCCTAAGCTTCTACTTGGCCGTGGAGCTCATCCAAGAGGAGGTGGCCTCTTTGTTTGACCTTCTAAGACCACTTAATCACCTTAGATGTGATCAAGGGTGGAGAACAAAACTTTGGCTCCAAGCTTGTTTCTCATTGGTGCATGAAAACCTAGTCACTAAGTGAATAAGCTCTTCTTGAAGCTTCTTGAAAGCTCTTGGACGAATGGTCCTAAGGAGAGTAAACTAAGTTTGTGATCCATTTGGTCTTCTAGTTACATTTAGATGCATTTGATTAATTTAGTTAGTTACTTGCCTAACTATATAGTTACTTAGGTTAACTAAGTTAGTCTTGGTATTTTGAGATCATCATCTAACTAGAACTTAACTAGATAGCTAACTAGGTTACTTCACTTAGTTACTACATAAGCCCTTTATGTTAACTTAGTTAGGTTTTAAGCTAACTTGATTTAACCTTCTAGTTTGATTTCAACAAGTCTAACCACTTTTGTGGACTTGTTTTCTATTAGTCTAAACCTTTCAAGCCTACATCGTTGACTTGTTCCTATTGGCTTAGAATTTAGTCTAGCCAGAAACGTTGACTGCTTCTCTAAACGCGGATCCTACAGACTTTTCCGGGTCCATGGTTATTTTAGAGCAGATTTCTACTATTTTTGAGACAGTAGGTATTGTCAGATAAAATAATATTATAATAATATTAAATTATTTTATTTCACAGTTAAATCCAAAAAATTAAAAGATAAACAACCATATCACTCGGAATTGGGTTTAGTAAGATCCCCCAGCTCCAAATAATTAAAATAAGATTTCCCCGGTTCGAAAATTATTATTTTCCTAACTCGGAGCAAATCACACAAAACACTCAAATATGAACATGAAACTGTTAAATAAATTTTATAACATACAGAAAAATATAAAATAGTACAATTAGGACAAAACTGTTATTTTTTCAAAAGTTGGGGTGTTACAAAATTCACAAGGCATTCAAACTAAATCTTGCTTAAATGCAAGGGCAGTCTCTTTTTTTTTGGAATAGACTTTTTTTTCTCTTTTTTTTTTATACTATTTTTCACGCCATTGTTCTTTTTTTGCACTTAAAAAAATCGATTCTTGCAATTTTAGTTCCAAATGTTATGCCTAATTGTGTATTTAGGAGCTTCCTTTCAAATTAAGGTGCTATAAAACATATAACATCAATGGATGTAGAGTTGATAAGATCAAAGCTGTAAATATTGCGTAGAAATTAAAGAACAAAAACTAAAGGCAAAAAATAAAAGGATTAGAATTTAAATGGCAAAAAGTAAAGAACGAAAAGTAAAGAATGTTGCCACTTCTTAGGAATAGTAGAGATCAATGATGATCAAGGTTATGTACAATTATGACATTCAAGCAATGGCGCATATTAATAAGAACAAGTACAAAAAAATACAAGAACTCTACCAACTCTAGGATCTGGGCTCTAGATACCACAAGATATGATCCAAGTTGAATGCATATTATTTTTACGGATCATCCTTAAGTTGATTTCGTGTTTTAAAGAATTAAATGACGAAAGGTTAACAGTAATATATGAACAGTACACATGAACAGTGCGTGTGAACAGTACACGTGAACAGTGCGTGGACAGTAAAAAAAATATAAAAGATGGAAAAGACAAGGAATGGAAGGAAAAAAACGTCACACTCTAGGAGAGTGATAAATCAAGCAAAGATTCGTCACAAAGGTAAGGAAACCTTTGATAAGAACCAAGATGGTTCTTCCAAGAACCCTAAGAGAACTAAGCTTTCAAAACTCACAAAGGAGTGCAACTATATTCTCAAATTTAAAAAGTGGAAAATGCAGTAAACACAAACCTATTTATAGGCATTAAGTATGCGGCTAAGTCTAGCTAAGCGAGGCAGCAAGCTAGCATATTTTTTAATCATAATCCTAGCGCAAATATGGCCCAGGCCCAATTAGAAGGCATCACCTATCCCTAGCTCTACTATACGCAAGTTAAGCCCAAACAATAGGCCCTTATTACAAAATTATCCCAAAAAAAAAATAAAAACCAAAACTGAGAAAATTAAAAAGTTCAAATACATAATTAAATAAAATTGACTAAGAAGAAATCATGCCCCCACATTGGGCCATTCATCAACTTGGATCATTTGGACCATATTGAGTGCTCCTTCTTTTGGAATGGGCTTGAGTGAGAGAAAATGGTTGACTTCTTTGTCCAAATCCTCCTTAGCCATCTTAGCTCTTGACCTTGTCATTGGGCCTCCAAGTCCTTGTAGTGCATTTTTGGCAATTGGGCCCATTGGGCTTTCACTTGAGCTTCCTTGGTCTCCATCATGCCCTCCCCCTTCGAAAGAATTCGTCCTCAAATTTGATCCTTCATCACCTACATCAAAAGGACTTAAGTCAGCCACATTAAATGTTGCACTAACCCCATACTCACCTGGTAGGTTAACTTTGCAGGCATTGTCATTGATTCTTTCTAAGATTTGGAAGGGTCCATCTCCTCTAGGTAAGAGCTTAGATTTCCTTTGCAAAGGAAACCTTTCTTTTCGCATGTGCACCCACACCTAATCTCTTGGTTCAAAAATAACTTGCCTTATCCCTTGTTTGCTTGCCTAGCATATTGCTCCATATTCTTTTCAATTTGAGTCTTGACTTGTTCATGGAGCTTCCTCAAATATTCAACTTTTGCCAAACCATCCCTATGAATTAAAGAAGAGATATTAGGTAAAGGCAGTAAATCAAGGGGGGTGAGGAGATTAAAATCATATACAATCTTAAAAGGAGAAAAGCTAGTAGTAGCATCCATAGTTTGCCCATCGATTTGTGGGTGGCAAGTGGTAGAGAAGAGTATCTTAGTCCTAAGCTTGTTCCAAAGGGTCCTCCAAAAATGGTTAAGAACTTTGAGTCCCTATCTGAGATTATGCTTTTGGGCATTCCATGAAGCCTCACCACTTCTTTGAAGAACAAGTTCGCCACATGAATGATGTCATCCACCTTATGGCAAGGGATGAAGTGGGCCATCTTGGAGAATTTGTCCACCACTACAAAAATAGAGTCTCTGCCTTTTTTTGAGCGGGGCAAATCTAGCATAAAGTCCATAGACAAGTCAGTCCAAGGGGAATCAGGAATAGTTAGGGGGGTATAGAATCCATGATGCATTACCTTTGAATTGACTCTTTTACAAACAATGCACCTATCACATAGTTTATGCATATCATGCTTTATGCTAGGCCAATAAAAATGCTCATGCAACACATCTAAAGTCTTTTGGATCCCAAAGTGACCAATTAATCCCCCCTCACGAGCTTCCCTAAGCAATAATTCATGCAAAGAGCTCTTAGGCACATATAAATGTTTTTCTTTGAATAAATACCCATCTTGCCTAAAGAACCCCCTACGCGCCCCTTTTTCACATGTAGCATACATCTTGGAGAAATCATTATCATGTATATACAACTCCTTTATGTGTTCAAAACCAAGCATTTTTGTTTCAAGAGTAGCTAATAAGGTATACCTCTTGGAAAGTGCATCAGCCATTATGTTTACCTTTCCTTGCTTGTGTTTGATCACATAGGAAAATTATTCAAGGCATTCCACCCACTTGGCATGCCTCTTATTAAGCTTACCTTACCCTTTTACATATTTTAGTTACTCATGATCACTGTGAATTACAAACTCTTTTGGCAAAAGGTAGTGCTGCTAAGTGTGCAAAGCCCTTATGAGTGTATACAATTCTTTATAATAGGTGGAGTAATTTAAAATAGCTCCATGTAATTTCTCACTAAAGTATGCAATGGGGTGACCCTCTTGTAATAAAACAACCCCAGTCCCAACATTTGATGCATCACACTCAAGTTCAAAAGACTTAGAAAAATTAGGCAATGCAAGTATGGGTGCATGAGTGAGCCTATCTTTGAGTGTGTTGAAACCTGTCTCTTGATCTTCCCCCCACCTAAAACTCACATTTTTCTTAACAACTTCATTTAAAAGGACGGCTATGGTGCTAAAATCTTTTACAAACCTTCTATAAAAGCTAGCTAACCGATGAAAGCTTCTTACCTCACTCATAGACTTAGGGGTAGGCCACTCCCTAATGGCTTTTATATTTTCTTCATCTACTTGCACTCCCTTAGCACTCACAACAAAGCCTAGGAAGACTACATAGTCGGTGCAAAAGGCACACTTCTCTAAATTAACATACAACTTTTCTTTTCTAAGCACACTCTTCACAACCCTAAGGTGTTCTAAGTGTTCTTCTAAGGTTATGCTATAGATTAGGATGTCATCAAAGTACACTACTACAAACTTGCTTAGAAACTCTCTCAACATATGGTTCATCAACCTCATAAAGGTGCTAGGCGTATTTGTAAGCCTAAAAGACATCACCAACCACTCATATAATCCATGCTTAGTCTTAAAGGTTATCTTCCACTCATCCCCTTCCCTTATCCTAATTTGATGTTACTAACTTTTTATATCCACTTTAGAAAAGTAACATGCACCATGCAATTCATCAAGCAAATCATCTAGCCTAGGGATGGGATGCCTATATTTTACAGTTATATTATTTACAGTGCTACAATTAGTACACATTCTCCAAGTGCCATTTTTTTTTGGGATAAGTATGACAGGTATGACATAAGGACTTAAACTTTCCCTCACCCATCCTTTTTGCATCAAATCCTCCACTTGTTTATGAATTTTCTTAGTTTCCTCAGGATTTGTCCTATAGGCAGGCCTATTGGGCAAAGAGCCTCTCGAGATGAAGTCCATTTGATGTTTAATCCCCCTCAAGGGTGGTAGTTGTAACATCCTAAAATTTCCTATCTCTTAAATAATAATTTTGACAGTTAACAGAATTTTACTGTTTAGTAATTTCTGTGCATTGTAAAATTATTTTGTTTATTCCGTCAGTGTATTTGATCGTTTTGAGTGATTTAATCCGTGTCAAGAAAATAAAAATTTTCAGGCCGGAGAAAACCTTACGTAATTTAATTTTTACTGTTAGGTAATTATTTTACGTAATCTGATTTGATATTTGTGCATTTTATAATTTTTGTGATTTTTGTGGATGATTTTGAAATTTTTCCTGTTTGTGGGCCCAGCAAGGGGTATGTGGGCCCAGGTGGCCATACGTGGGCTCAGGTGGGTCCCGCAAAGCAAAAATTTTTCTACGCATAGAAAAATTTGTACTGTTTAGACGGAGACAGGAGATCTTACTAAACCTAATCCGAAACAGTTTTAGAAAATTTTCTTGTACTGTATTTTATACTGTATTTAATTATCGGATGATAAAAATACAGTAAAAATATTATTTGTAGGATACAAGAATAAATATTATACTGCATAGTCAACAAAGAGAGCTTGACTTGATTTATACCCTTGGATGAGAATACTTAGTTTGAATATTAACCATTGATTTAATCAAAGGTTAAGAAACAAACTTAATAAAGAAGCCTTGGATAATAACCATTGATTTAATCAATGGTGTGAGAATAAGCTTAGTTAGGAAGGCTTTGATATCAACCATAGATGTAATCAAAGGTGTAGAATTGGTCTTGAAAAATGACAAAGACCATTTATAACCATTGGATTTAGATTAAATCAAGGGTGGAGATTTAATCTTAAAAAGTAACAAAGACCATTTATGACCATTGGATGTTAATTTAATCAATGGTGAAGATTTAGTCTTAAAAAGTGACAAAGACTAATTATGACCCTTGGATTTAAAGTTTGAAGAAGCAATCTTGACCCTTAATTTTGGAGACACATCTAATGGTTAGAATTTAAAGGAGAAAAATCCAATGGCCTAGAACTAGTCTTCTAAAATTAAAAGTCTACCTAAATCCTAACCATTGAAGTAATCAATGGTTAGAGATGCTTCAAATAATGGATAGAAAAGATGACAACATGATTTAATGCATGCAAGGAGGGGGACAGTTTTGGCTTGTTAGAAGACAAAGAAAAAAAAAATCAAATGCATTAATTTGGTGCTTTATGTCATTGTTAGAAGTCTTGATCAATGTTTCATGCATAATCACCTTTCTTTCAATTCTTCCATCACACTCCACGGCTATGCATCAATTTTGGAAGACACAAAATAATACTTGGTCATTTTCTAACCATAATTGAAGACTTTAGTCAATTATGCTACATGGTTGCCTTGTTTTCTTCCTTAGGAAATTTTTTGGAAGGGGACTAAAATTAATTCATTTCCTATCATTCTTTTCTCTCTTCACTCTACGGCAATGCATAGGAGGAAGGGGCCAAAAAGCATTTCATTCATTTGCTATCATAATTCATCTTTGTTTCCTCCAAAAAGCCTAAGACTTCATTGAACATTTTCTCTCCATCCTCCTATGAGCTAGTTTCGCCAAGCTCTCCAAGAAGCACCTTCCATCATTCATTTTAATTTCATCCAACCTTATTTCTTGAATCCTTACATCATTCTAAGAACATCTCTAGTTATGAGTTTTTCCAAGATCATTCATCTTGATCTTCAAATTCAAGCTTCAAGTTTCTATCAAAAATCAAAAATTTCATCTTTGTTCTTCAAAATACACCATTCGGTCATACTACCTAAAATCACCATCCAAGCTCTTTTAATTTCATCCAACCTTGGATCTTGAATCTCCATGATATTCTAAGCAACTTTCATGTTGAAGATTTCTTCTAAATCATTCATCTTCAAGGAGTTTCTCCAAGATCAAAGTTATTGGGTTTTTGAGGTGAAGTATAAGGAAACTTCATTTTCTTCTCTCTTTTTCATGATCTAAACCATGTTTGATCCATGGTTCCTCTTAATCAAACTTGATATGTTAATTAACTTGTGTTTTGTTTTGTATTTGAGAAGCCTTTGGTGGTGAAGGACTTGGAAAAAGAAACAAATCAAGAAGCTTGGAGGATCTTCAAGAGCTAAGAGGGAGATCCATCTCACCAACCAAGCATGGTGGTGAGAGATGGTATTTTATTTGATGGATGTGGAATCCATGTGAGGATTCATATCCATGGTCATGTAATTAATTTGTGGGTGTTTATGAGCTTTGATTAATTTTCTATGCTTGATATGCTTTGCATGATTTTATAGCTTTGATGATATGCTTGATATGCTTGATATGCTTGATATGCTATACATGCTTTTATGGCTTTGATGGTATGCTTATATTATTTATGATGAAATATATATGTATATGCCATGACTTGATGGTGGAAAGAAAATTGATTTTTGGCTCCAATAGCCAAGGAAGAGCTACGGTTTTGATGCCCGTGATTAGGGTTCATGTTGAAAATTTTCAAGAACAAAAGAATTGATTTTTGAGTACTTAGAACATGGTAGATTTCGAACAAGACACCTCAAAATAGGTGTTCACAAAATTAATATTTTCTTGAATGATGAAAATGGATGTTTAGAAAAGTAAGGAAAATAAACAAAGAATTTATTTTTCAAAGAGTACATGAATATGGTTTTAGAAGGATTTTTTATTGATTTATTTTGTGTAAAAAGTTTCTAAGTGTTTTACTAAACATGAGATTTAAATGAAAATAGCAATGATAATTTTAAGGATTTGCAAAGAAAGTGAAAAAGAATTTGTAAAGAAAGTAAAAATGAATTTGAACAAATGGGTTTGGTTTTATAACCATTGGTATATCGGTTTTGAAAACAAAATTTTAATGGTTTTGTTTGTGTAAAACCATATTGATTTAGAAGAAAAAAAAATGTTTTGATGATTTCAATAGTCATGTCCACGTTTTTGAAGGCTTGTAATGCCTTGATTTTTATGAACAAAGTGAATTTCAGAGTGGAAACGTAACTGGATTTAATACAAGGATTTTGGAAAGGGAATCAGAGCGTTTATCACTTGAGAAAATCAAGTTTTTGTAAACGAAAATGTTTTCGAACTTCAATTTATTTTGAAGAAGGTTGTGTTTGGAAATGATTTGGGAAAAATAGAGAATATAATGGTGTTTTGAAAATTTACTAACGTATAACTTATTTTCAAGTTTTGAAATACGTTAGAAAATGTTAAGTTTTGAAACGTTGATTTATATCAATGGAAAAGTGATTTTTGTGGATTATATTTTTGGAAAAAGATTTTCTTGAGTAAGAAAATGTGAAAAAATGAAATACAAAGTTATAATATTTTGAGAAAAGTTGAAAGGAATTTTTGATGGTTAAGAAATATTTTACGAATAATGAAATTGTGGTGAAAAATTATTTACGTATCTTAAAAACGTGATTTTTAAGTTATGTGATATGGAAAAATATTTCTATGTGATTTTAAATACGTTGAAATATTTATATGCGATTTGAATTTACGTTTAAATATTTTACGTGATTTGAACTACTATTGATAAATCACTACGTGATTGAATAGCGATAGAATATTTTTTTGCGATTGTGAAAATGGGGGAAATTGTTATGAGATTTGGAAAGTGTTTTAAATATTTTGAGAATAATGAAAAATGATTTACGTAACGTAAAAGAATGATTTTTAAGTTACGTGATTTTGAAACAGTGGAAAAATACTATGCAATTTGAGAAACGTACGTTTTTACGCGATTGAGAAAAACGTTAAAAATTAGTACGTGGTTTAAAAGTGCAACAGGAGAGTTGCAACATTTTGAAAACGTAACAGAAATGTTACAAAATTTTGTAAACGTAACAATAGTGTTACAGTATTGTAAAAATGTAATAAAAACATTTTGGAATTTTAAAAACGCAACAAAAGTATTACAGTATTGTGAAAATATAAAAGAAGTGTTATGATATTGTGAAAACATAATAGAAACGTTTTTCGATTGTGAAAACGTAACAGAAATGTTACGCGATTGTGAAAATACGGTAAAAGTGTTTTATAACTATGAAAACGTGATAACATGATTTTCGCTGTTGAAAGTACAGTATGATTACTGTTGAACCAGTGTCCATACACTGTTTGTGAGAAAATGACATATTTGTCTGTGATTGGATTTGGTGCATTATACATGCATTAGAATGGTCCGATGAGGACTGGATATGGCTGATTGCCTAGGAGAAACACACCTCTTGAGTGGGTGCGATATGCGTAGTGTAGGTCACTTGTTGACCTTGGGGCATCGGGTGCGGGTTGCCTACACGGGTGGTTGGTCGCGCTTCTTCCCGTAGGTTAGACCGATGCAACACACCGATGATCCTGACCGAGACACTATTCTTAATCAAGATCTGATAAAGACTGTCGTGTATGTGCTAGATGTGCAAAAATTGAAATAAGAATTAAAGCACGTGGTCTGAGGCACGTGGTACCGACAGATCTTTTCGATCATTTCTCCGACCTGAGTTTAGCTCCATGGAGTAGGAAATCAAGTCTTGTGTACATACATAATCTGAACATTTATATCTGTGTGATATATTAATTGAGGAATATTGGCTATGACAACTGTTTTGAATACTTGGATTGGTATATGTTTGGATGATGATAGTTGATTAATCTTGAATATATTATTGGAAGTTTAGTATGATATCCCTGTATGATATTGCTGTTTGTGTTATCTCTGTGCTGCCATGTTGGTATTGGTGTAGGTGATCTCACCTCTTTGTTATGTTATTTTGCTATGTCTGTACTGTTAAAATCAAATAATAGAAGGATCGAGTTGTCTTAGACATAACGGGCGATGGATACTCTGAGATTGGTGACAACAATAAGGAGTGGACATTCAGGACTTGAAGGTGTGCAGTGTTGACAAAGAACAGATGTAGAACAGATGTCTGATGCAACAAGATGGATACACAACAGAATAAGTATGTTAAGTTTTAACGTTAGTGTTGTACCGTGCTATTAAGTAGAACCCGTCATAGGGTTTGCTACTGTTAAAAAAAAAAGAGTCTGTTAATTTTATATTTCTATTTAAATTGTGAAATATTAATTGGTGTGAATATTGCATAATGAATAGTTGAAATATGATTTTCAATATTACCTAATATTTTCAGTAAATTTACGTTTCAGTAAAGAAGTAATTTTAAAACCCATCTTTTTATAACTCAAACCTTGTGTGAACTTCTTTTCAGATTATGAGTCAGAAGTCAGACATGTGATACCCTAGGGAGAGTGTTACATTAGTTGGTATCAGAGCACGGTTTGAGTCTTTTGGGGTTTGTGGTTAGGTCTATTTTGTTTGTGTTGTGTTCTCTATGTTATTGTTTTCCAAAAGGAAACAATATTATTTATAATGGATATTAGATCCATTGTATTTCGATCCGCACGCCATGAGAAGAAAAAAAAAAGGAAATGGCTTGGGATAGTTGTACTTGTGTGGAAGTGGAACATGTTTCTAGTAATGCAGCTGCAACTGCAGGAACTAAGGGAGCTACGGGAGCAATGTGGAAGGATGACTGCAGGAACAAAGGACCGCTGTTCAGTGGGTGTAGAAATGAAAGTTGAGGTTCAGGATCTGATGGAAGAGAATCAGTCTTAGAATATAAGACTACGTAATTTTGGAACCCGATATTTTTAAGGATATTTGGAAAGTGATTGATTTCAACGGAAGATGTATTTACAACCATTGAGGAAACCAAAGGCAGTACCTGATGTGAAAGAAGATACTTAATGAAGGAATGTCCGTCAAGAAAACAAACGTTTATTTGAAATGGTTACATCTAGTTTCTATTTTATTTTGATTCGTCTATCTTTGAAGAAAAGAAATGACTCGTGATAGGCATACGCGTGTGGAAGCGAGACATAATGGTGGTGATATGACTGCAACTTTGGAAGTAATACAAACAGTGGCTGAAGCAATTATACAGCAAACACAGAAGATTGTTCTGCAGCAAGAAGTGATTTCTTAAGCTAAGATTTAGTTAGAATTAAATCAATCTTAGGATGAGAGACCCTGTAACGTTGGACTATATTAGTTACGAAAAAGAGGAAATCGTAAGGTCAAGCGATTCTAACAAAAAACGTACTTGCAATCTCCAGGAAGTCAACAACAACAACAATCTTGTGGAGAAAGTACTAGTAATGACAGGTTTAGTTTGACTGTGATATCTACACCGAAATGTAAGAAGTGTGGAAAGGGGCACTTAACGAAAGATTGTACGTTCAAGGAAATAATTTGTTTCAAGTGCAGAAAGAGTTCCAATAAAAATAGAGTTTTCTGTTAGTAAAATCTCATATAGTAGAGAAAGTTGTTACTCTGAATGGAACGGGAGTGTTCTGAGCGGAAGATTTAAACAATGGAGATTACGTCATTGGAGCTAATCCTATAAATCATACTGAATATTTCTTTGAGTAACCTATTCCTTATGACATGTGATTGAGTAGATCAATTATATGTTAGAGTTATTCGTAATCCTCTGATTTATTTTCTTCTGTTTCTATTCTTAGCCGATCGGGCTACTCAAGTTATTCAAATCATTGTTATAGATCAAATCTTGGTGTTAGTTTGATCTGTCGTTCAAAATTTTGTGTTAGTTTGATCTGTTTCATAAACAGACGTGATCTTTGAAAATGGATTGGTTATTTTCCAACCATATCCTATGAGATTGTCTCAATACAGTGTTAGTATTTCAGAAAAACTCATTCCTGGAAATCAGGCAAAATCAAATTCTTGTTGAATATGTTTGGTAACATATTAGATCATTTCGCTACCTTTTCTTTCTAAACCTCTATAATGTTCTTTCATATATTGCATTTGCAAGAAAGAATATTTTGCAAGAAAGGATCTTCCTATTTAAAATCCATGACATAGTATCTGGTATATAATGCGGTTGAAAGGAGAACTCGGTTAGTGAGACATTTCCTGGTAAGAGCTAAAGCTGGAGAATAAAGTGATATGAAGATAAGAAAATTTTAGGTAATACATTACATTAGTTGGAAGTTATATGAGAAAAACTATTCCAGGCATGAATGAAAGTTGGTAGCCGCTGTATTGGTATCAGAGAATTCATTCTTGAAGATCGAGTTACATCCAATTCTTTACTGGATATGTTCGATAACATATTCGATTCATTTTGTTCTTTTCCATGATGTTTTCTTTCATCTACTGCAATTGAAGGAATATTTTGCAACAGAGAATATTCCTATTTATATCCAGGTCAGAGTATCAAAGTGGCGCAGTGGAAGCGTGGTGGATTCTTCAAAAGTTGAAGAAGTCTATCTATGGGAAAAGTTAAGACGGTAATGAAGAACCGTAGAGAAAAAAAAATTATTGAGATATTTGTTTGATCAGGGGAAGTGAACAAGATATAAAGAACTTTCAATGGTTTAGAATCGTTTAGAATAACGTAAGAGGTGAAACTATATGAGAACTGAAGAAAAGATAAAGGAATAATGTCATTATTTATTCTGAGGATGTGAAATCATGGTCATGAAATTTCGAGGACGAAATTTCTATAAAGAGGGGGAGTATTGTAACATCCCAAAATTTCCTATCTCTTAAACAATAATTTTGACAGTTAACAGAATTTTACTGTTTAGTAATTTTTGTGCACTGTAAAATTATTTTGTTTATTCCGTCAGCGTATTTGATCGTTTTGAGTGATTTACTCCGTGTCAGGAAAATAAAAATTTTTGGGCCGGGAAAACCTTACGTAATTTAATTTTTACCGTTAGGTAATTATTTTACGTAATCTGATTTGATATTTGTGCATTTTATAATTTTTGTGATTTTTGTGGATGATTTTGAAATTTTTCCTGTTTGTGGGCCCAAAGAAAGGGGGTATGTGGGCCTAGGTGGCTATCACGTGGGCCAGTGGGTCCCGCAAAAGCAAAAATTTTTTTACGCATAGAAAAATTTGTACTGTTTAGACGGGGACAGGGGATCTTACTAAACCTGAATCCGGAAACAGTTTTAGAAAATTTTCTTGTACTATATTTTATACTGTATTAAATTTATCGGATGATAAAAATACAGTAAAAATATTATTTGTTGGATACAAGAATAAATATTATACTGCGTAGTCAACAAAGAGAGCTTGACTTAATTTATACCCTTGGATGAGAATACTTAGTTTGAATATTAACCATTGATTTAATCAAAGGTTAAGAAACAAACTTAATAAAGCGTTTGGATAATAACCATTGATTTAATCAATGGTGTGAGAATAAGCTTAGTTAGGAAGGCTTTGATATCAACCATAGATGTAATCAAAGGTGTAGAATTGGTCTTGAAAAATGACAAAGACCATTTATAACCATTGGATTTAGATTAAATCAAGGGTGGAGATTTAATCTTAAAAAGTAACAAAGACCATTTATGACCATTGGATGTTAATTTAATCAATGGTGAAGATTTAGTCTTAAAAAGTGACAAAGACTAATTATGACCCTTGGATTTAAAGTTTGAAGAAGCAATCTTGACCCTTAATTTTGGAGACACATCTAATGGTTAGAATTTAAAGGAGAAAAATCCAATGGCTTTAGAACTAGTGATCTTCTAAAATTAAAAGCAGTCTACAAATCCTAACCATTGAAGAATCAATGGTTAGAGATGCTTCAAATAATGGATAGAAAAGATGACAACACGATTTAATGCATGCAAGGAGGACGGTTTTGGCTTGTTAGAAGACAAAGAAAAAAAAAAATTCAAATGCATTAATTTGGTGCTTTATGTCATCGTTGTTAAAGTCTTGATCAATGTTTCATGCATTATCACCTTTCTTTCAATTTTTCCATCACACTCCACGGCTATGCATCAATTTTGGAAGACACAAAATAATACTTGGTCATCTTCTAACCATAATTGAAGACTTTAGTCAATTATCTTTACATGGTTGCCTTGTTTTCTTCCTTAGGAAATTTCTTGGAAGGGGACTAAAATTAATTCATTTCCTATCATTCTTTTCTCTCTTCACTCTATGGCAATGCATAGGAGGAAGGGGCCAAAAAGCATTTCATTCATTTTTATCATAATTCATCTTTGTTTCCTCCAAAAAGCCTAAGACTTCATTGAACATTTTCTCTCATCCTCCTATGAGCTAGTTTCGCCAAGCTCTCCAAGAAGCACCTTCCATCATTTTTAATTTCATCCAACCTTATTTCTTGAATCCTTACATCATTCTAAGAACATCTCTAGTTATGAGTTTTTCCAAGATCATTCATCTTGATCTTCAAATTCAAGCTTCAAGTTTCTATCAAAAATAAAAAATTTCATCTTTGTTCTTCAAAATACACCATTCGGTCATACTACCTAAAATCACCATCCAAGCTCTTTTAATTTCATCCAACCTTGGATCTTGAATCTCTATGATATTCTTAGCAACTTTCATGTTGAAGATTTCTTCTAAATCATTCATCTTCAAGGAGTTTCTTCAAGATCAAAGTTATTGGGTTTTTGAGGTGAAGTATAAGGAAACTTCATTTTCTTCTCTCTTTTTCATGATCTAAACCATGTTTGATCCATGGTTCCTCTTAATCAAACTTGATATGTTAATTAACTTGTGTTTTGTTTTGTATTTGAGAAGCCCTTGGTGGTGAAGGACTTGGAAAAAGAAACAAATCAAGAAGCTTTGGAGGATCTTCAAGAGGTAAGAGGGAGATCCATCTCAACAACCAAGTATGGTGGTGAGAGATGGTATTTTATTTGATGGATGTGGAATCCATGTGAGGATTCATATCCATGGTCATGTAATTAATTTGTGGGTGTTTATGAGCTTTGATTAATTTTCTATGCTTGATATGCTTTGCATGATTTTATAACTTTGATGATATGCTTGATATGCTTGATATGCTATACATGCTTTTATGGCTTTGATGGTATGCTTATATTATTTATGATGAAATATATATGTATATGCCATGACTTGATGGTAGAAAAAAAATTGATTTTTGGCTCCAATAGCCAAGGAAGAGCTACGGCTTTGATGCCCTTGATTAGGGTTCATGTTGAAAATTTTCAAGAACAAAAGAATTGATTTTTGAGTACTTAGAACATGGTGGATTTCGAACAAGACACCTCAAAATAGGTGTTCACAAAATTAATATTTTCTTGAAAGATGAAAATGGATGTTTAGAAAAGTAAGGAAAATAAACAAAGAATTTATTTTTCAAAGAGTACATGAATATGGTTTTAGAAGGATTTTTTATTGATTTATTTTGTGTAAAAAGTTTCTAAGTGTTTTACTAAACATGAGATTTAAATGAAAATAGCAATGATAATTTTAAGGATTTGCAAAGAAAGTGAAAAAGAATTTGTAAAGAAAGTAAAAGTGAATTTGAACAAATGGGTTTGGTTTTATAACCATTGGTATTTCGGTTTTGAAAACAAAATTTTAATGGTTTTGTTTGTGTAAAACCATCTCAATTTAAAAGGAAAAGTATTTGATGGCTTTAATGGTTTTGTTTGTGTAAAACCATATTGATTTAGAAGAAAAAAAATGTTTTGATGATTTTAATAGTCATGTCCACGTTTTTGAAGGCTTGTAATGCCTTGATTTTTATGAACAAAGTGAATTTCGTGGAAACGTAAATGGATTTAATACAAGGATTTTGGAAAGGGAATCGAGGCGTTTATCACTTGAGAAAATCAAGTTTTTGTAAACGAAAATGTTTTCAACTTCAATTTATTTTGAAGAAGGTTGTGTTTGGAAATGATTTGGGAAAAATAGAGAATATAATGGTGTTTTGAAAATTTACTAACGATAACTTATTTTCAAGTTTTGAAATACGTTAGAAAATGTTAAGTTTTGAAACGTTGATTTATATCAATGGAAAAGTGATTTTTGTGGATTATATTTTTGGAAAAAGATTTTCTTGAGTAAGAAAATGTGAAAAAATGAAATACAAAGTTATAATATTTTGAGAAAAGTTGAAAGGAATTTTTGATGGTTAAGAAATATTTTCTCACGTAATGAAATTGTGGTGAAAAATTATTTACATTATCTTAAAAACGCGTGATTTTTAAGTTATGTGATATGGAAAAATATTTCTATGTGATTTTAAATACGTTGAAATATTTATATGCGATTTGAATTTACGTTTAAATATTTTACGTGATTTGAACTACTATTGATAAATCACTACGTGATTGAATAGCGATAGAATATTTTTTTGCGATTGTGAAAATGGGGGAAATTGTTATGAGATTTGGAAAGTGTTTTAAATATTTTGAGAATAATGAAAAATGATTTACGTAACGTAAAAGAATGATTTTTAAGTTACGTGATTTTGAAACAGTGGAAAAATACTATGCAATTTGAGAAACGTACGTTTTTACGCGATTGAGAAAAACGTTAAAAATTAGTACGTGGTTTAAAAGTGCAACAGGAGAGTTGCAACATTTTGAAAACGTAACAGAAATGTTACAAAATTTTGTAAACGTAACAATAGTGTTACAGTATTGTAAAAATGTAATAAAAACATTTTGGAATTTTAAAAACGCAACAAAAGTGTTACAAAGATTGTGAAAATATAAAAGAAGTGTTATGATATTGTGAAAACATAATAGAAACGTTTTTGGATTGTGAAAACGTAACAGAAATGTTACGCGATTGTGAAAATACGGTAAAAGTGTTTTATAACTATGAAAACGTGATAACATGATTTTATTTGTTGAAAAAGTACAATTATGATTCTTGTTGAACCGTTGTCCATACACCGTTTGTGAGAAAATGACATATTTGTCTGTGATTGGATTTGGTGCATTATACATGCATTGGAATGGTCCGATGAGGATTGGATATGGCTGATTGCCTAGGAAACACACACTCTTGAGTGGGTGCGATATGCGTAGTGTAGGTCACTTGTTGACCTTGGGGGCATCGGGGTGCGGGTTGCCTACACGGGTGGTTGGTCGCGCTTCTTCCCGTAGGTTAGACCGATGCAACACACCGATGATCCTGACCGAGACACTATTCTTAATCAAGATCTGATAAAGACTATCGTGTATGTGCTAGATGTGCAAAAATTGAAATAAGAATTAAAGCACGTGGTCTGAGGCACGTGGTACCGACAGATCTTTTCGATCATTTCTCCGACCTGAGTTTAGCTCCATGGAGTAGGAAATCGAGTCTTGTGTACATACATAATCTGAACATTTATATCTGTGTGATATATTAATTGAGGAATATTGGCTATGACAACTGTTTTGAATACTTGGATTGGTATATGTTTGGATGATGATAGTTGATTAATCTTGAATATATTATTGGAAGTTTAGTATGATATCCCTGTATGATATTGCTGTTTGTGTTATCTCGTGTCTTTGCCATGTTGGTATTGGTGTAGGTGATCTCACCTCTTTGTTATGTTGTTTTGCTATGTCTGTACTGTTAAAATCAAATAATAGAAGGATCGAGTTGTCTTAGACATAACGGGCGATGGATACTCTGAGATTGGTGACAACAATAAGGAGTGGACATTCAGGACTTGAAGGTGTGCAGTGTTGACAAAGAACAGATGTAGAACAGATGTCTGATGCAACAAGATGGATACACAACAGAATAAGTATGTTAAGTTTTAACGTTAGTGTTGTACCGTCTTATTAAGTAGAACCCGTCATAGGGTTTACTACATCTTTAAAAAAAAAAAAAGAGTCATTAATTTTATATTTCTATTTAAATTGTGAAATATTAATTGGTGTGAATATTACATAATGAATAGTTGAAATATGATTTTCAATATTACCTAATATTTTCAGTAAATTTACGTTTCAGTAAAGAAGTAATTTTAAAACCCATCTTTTTATAACTCAAACCTTGTGTGAACTTCTTTTCAAATTATGAGTCGGAAGTCAGACATGTGATACCCTAGGGAGGGTGTTACAGTAGTCTTGGAGGGACACTCTTTGGAAAGACATCTTCAAAGTTCTGCAAAAGAGAATCAACCTCACTAGGTAGAGGGTTAGAGTTACAATTTAAGTATAAGTCCTTGTATACGCAAATGTACATCTCTTGCTTTGCAAAGCAAGCCCTCTTAATCTCACTCTCCCTAGCAATTAAATATTCATTTTTTTCTCATTTACAAGTTCTTGGTCCCTATTCTTTACTTCCCCCTTTGATTTTACTTTTACGTCTTTCTTTTCTTGCTCCCTTATTAGCTTCAAGGCCACTTGGTCTTCACAAGCCTATTTGGGAGTAAGGGGTACAAGGGTTACCTTTAAGGAATTATGAACAAAGAAGTACTTGTTAGTGAAACTATCATGAATAGCATGCTTATCAAATTGCCAAGGCCTTCCAAGCAAAATATGGTCGGCCTCCATGGGACCAACATCACATAAAACATCATCATGATACTTACCAATTGACAAACTTACCAACACTTGTTGATTCACTATCAACTCACTATTCTCACTTAGCCATTGAAGCTTGTATGGTCGGGGTGAGGAGTAGTTTTAATGTCAAGTTTTCTTACTAAACGAGTACTTGCCACATTGGTGCAACTTCCCCCACCAATGATTAACGAACATACTTTGCCTTGGATGACACATCTTGTGTGGAAGATGTTTTCCCTTTGGTCTTGGTCCCTTGCCATAACTTGGCTACCCAAGAGTCCTCTTATCATTAGCAAGTCACAATCATGAGTATAGGTCTCACATTCTTCTTTTCCTTCACTTGAGGGAGGGGAATTTGGACATGAATCACTAGAGAGATGACCCTCTCTTATCACCATTGCCCTTTTGTTTGGCCATTGAGAGGCTATGTGTCCACTCCATAAACATTTAAAGCACTTGATGTTCCTATTTTTAGAAGAAGAAGAGGAAGAAACATTAGTGGAAGGAAAAGCATTAGAGTTTTTATAAGTCATACCTCCCTTAGGTTGTGTAGAGGAGTCTTCCTTTGGTTCCTTGTCCTTCCAAGTGGGAGGTCTGAGGTTAGAAGAAGACTTCTTCCATGTACCCTTTCTTTTGAGTTGTTGTTCCACCTTTTTGGCTTAGTGGACTAACTCGTCAAGCTCTTCATAGTTATGCAACTCCACAATGTCTCCTATCTCACGGTTTAAACCATGAAGGAAACGTGATATGGTAGCCTCCTTATCTTTAATGACATTGGCCCTTATTATGGCCATCTTCATCTCTTTGTAGTACTCATCCACACTCCTACTTCCTTGGGTAAGTCTTTGGAGTTTATTATGTAATTCCCTATGGTACCATGAAGGGACAAACCTCCTTCTCATTAAACTTTTCATATCTTCCCAAGTATCTATGGGGTACTCCCTATTCTTTTCCCTCTCTTTTTGTACTTAGTCCCACCAAATTAGGGCATAGTCAAAAAATTCTAGGGTAGCCACCTTCACCTTCCTTTCTTTATTGTAATGGTGATAGGAAAAGATTTGTTCTACCTTGATTTCCCATTCTAAGTAGGCTTCGGGGTCATTCTTTTCTTGGAAAGAAGGTACTTAGGTCTTCACTCCTCCTAGGTCTCCTCCTCTTTCATCACTCCTATGCCTCCTATTCCTCCTTTCATAACTCATTTCACTCCTCTCATGCCTCCTTCTCCTATCATGGTTCCTCCTACTCCTCCTTTCCCTACCCGAATCATAGGTATCTTCATCCTAATGTGAGACTTTATGTTGAGAGTCTCTCATCCTTTCATTATCGAGCCTTGTGTTTATTTCCACCCTAAACTTCTCAAGTTCTTTAGCTAAGGGTTGCATAAGGTTTGGAGTCCTAGGGGATAGGGGTGTACTTCCTCCACTCATCTTTGCACAAGTAATAAGAGTAATTCAAGATTGAAAGGCCCTTATCACTCTTCTCACATGTATACACTCTTAGATTGATTCCACTCATGTTTCACATAATTAGGCTTTTATTTAATGAAAATGTTCTTACCTTTTACCACTCATGTTCTCTTTGCAAGTTCTTAAATGAACTCTCTCGCGTTTCAATTACCAAAAGCTCTTACAAAAGTAGCGGTCCTCACAAGAGTAAGTACTCAGAAGTTGAAGAAATGATGAAACTCTATACAAAACTCAAATGAATTTAAAAGACAAGCAAGAAAAGGTAATTAAAAAGACAGGTAAAACTCAAAAGAAATAAGAAGAAAAAGAAATGCACAAGGTATGTAGAATAGCACTACTTAATGAAATTCACAAGGCATTAAAACTTAATCTTACTTAAGTGCAAGGACAGTCTCCTTTTTTTTAATAAATTTTTTTCTCCTTTTTTTAATATTATTTTTCATGCCCTTGTTCTCTTTTTTCACTTAAAAAAATTGGTTTTTGCAATTTTAGTTCCAAATGTTATGCCCAATTGTGTCTTTAGGAGCTTTTTTTCAAATTAAGGTGCTATAAAATAAATAATAGCAATGGATATAGAGTTGATAAGATCAAAGCTGTAAATATTGCACAGAAATTAAAGAACAGAAACTAAAGGCAGAAAATAAAAGGACTAGAATTTAAATGGCAAAAAGTAAAGAACGGAAAGTAAAGAATGTTACAAATTCTTAGGAATAACAGAGATTAATGATGATTAAGGTTGTGTACAATTATGACATTCAAGCAATGGTGCTTGATGTTTGGAAAGCAATAAGAACAAATACAAAAAAATACAAGAACTCTACCAACTCTAGGATCCGGGCTCTAGATACCACATGATATGATCCAAGTTGGATGCATATTGTTTTTACAGATCGTCCTTGAGTTGATTTCGTGTTTTAAAGAATTAAACGATGAAAGGTTAACAGTAACACATGAACAGTACGCATGAACAATACGCGTGAACAATACGCATGAACAATACGCGTGAACAATACGCATGAACAATACGCGTGAACAATACGCATGAACAATACGCGTGAACAATACGCATGAACAGTGCGTGGATAGTAAAAAAAATAGAAAAGATGGAAAAAGACAAGGAATGGAAGGAAGAAGGCACCACTTTCTTGGAGAGTGATAAATCAAGCGAAGATTCGCCACAAAGGTAAGGAAACCTTTGATAAGAACTAAGATGGTTCTTCTAAGAACCCCAAAAGAACTAAGCTCTCAAAACTCACAAAGAAGTGCAATAATATTCTTAAATTCAAAAAGTGACAAATGCAGCAAACACAAGCCTATTTACAAGCATTAGGTATGCGACTAAGTCTAGCTAAAGGAGGCAACAAGCTAGCACATTTTTTAATCCTAATCCTAGTGCAAATATGGCCCAGGCCCAATTAGAAGGCAACACTTATCCCTACCTCTGCTATGCGTAAGTGAAGCCCAAACAATAGGCCCTTATTACAAAATTATCCCAAAAAGAAAATAAGAACCAAAACTGAGAAAATTAAAAAGTTCAAATACATAATTAAATAAAATTGACTAAGAAGAAATCTTGCCCCCACATTGGGCCCTTCATCAACTTAGATCATTTGGATCATCTCGAGTGTTCCTTCTTCTGGAATGGGCTTGAGTGAGAGAAAATGATTGACTTCTTTGTCCAAATCCTCCTTAGCCTTCTTAGCTATTGACCTTGTCATTGGGCCTCCAAGTCATCGCAGTGAATCTTTGGACATTGGGCCTGTTAGGCTTCCACTTGAGCTTCCTTGGTATCCATCAAAAGTAGAAGCTTCCCCTAAGTAAGAATATCTTAAATGATCAGGAAATGGTTTCAGTTCCAACTTAGGTGGGGTGACTATAGAGGGTTGGAAAATGGGCTTATCAGTAGATAAATTCAAAGGCTCAAAATTTGGTTTCCTGCAATACTTGGTAGATGAATCAAGCAACTTAATACATTCCCTAATGTCTTCCCTATCTATATGATCTTCATTAGAAGTCAAAGACAATGCAAGGGAATCATCGGGGAAACTTGCATGATAAGCTCATGGTAAGCTCACCTTTCTCATCGTTGACCTGCATGGTAAGCTCACCTTTCTGCACGTCAATCATTGTTTTACCAGTTGCTAAGAAGGGCCTCCCCATAATCAATGGAACATTTTGATCTTCCTTCATGTCCAAAATGGAAAAATCAGTAGGGAAGATGAACTTATCCACCTTGACCAATACATCCTCAATGACCCCTTTCGGATAAGTAAAGGTTCAGTTCGCTAACTGCAATGTAACTGAGGTTAGTTTCACCCCCCATAAACCTAACCTTTAAAAGATGGATAGAGGCATTAGGTTAATGTTTGTCCCTGTAACACCCTTGTAGGGATGTCACATATATAAAGAGAAATAAATAAAATCTGCCCAAGTTGTAAAACATTTATTATGTATTAATATGGGTTGTAAAATAATTCCTGTTAAACGGAATATTATTAAATAAAATAATGCGGAAACATAAAGTAAACAGAACAACATAACTCATAATATACATATGGTCCAAATTATAAGTTATACAAATAATTTACAACTACAACTACAAATATTTAAACAAAAACAGTAAAGAAAAACAGTAAAGAGTCAATATATACATACACAGACGCGCCCAAAAATACATCATAAATATTTAATCCTCTGATGGATCACTCTCAAGAAACTCATCAGAAGATAAATATCCAGGATGCCTCGACACTCGGCGGACATGTGACCGCGCAGTCGATACGAGTGTCATCTCACTAGGCTCAGTGGATACACCACCCCAATAACGCCTAATGGATAAAGGTAACTCTAGGTGCAGAAACACAGTAGTCGTCATCACTGGCTCTTCATCAAACCTATGACGTAGGGACACAGTCAGCCGTCCCACATACGTCACGGAGTCTCTATCTCCTCGCATATGCCAACCTAACGATCCACCGTGAAACTCGAGTGTCACAAACCCCAAAAATCCAGGCACCGCCATACCCAAACTAATCAATCCAATGGATATGGATGATCAGATGGTTCTTGATCGTCGTACTGATCTTCGGCTTGTTGATCTTCCTCCTCCTCGGGATACAGAATCTCAAGAGGCTGTTCCTCTTCCTCAAACTCTTTACCGCGTAAAATAAATATACAGAAAACACATACAATAAAGAAAGAGGTAAGACAATCTAAAATCATCACAAACATGGCAAATAAGAAAATGACAAACAACAGTTATACAATTCATGCAATATGAAAAGCTATAACAGTAATTTAATAACAAAATAGTGTAAAAATCTAATTATCATAACAACACATGATATCACAAATAAAACAATAACACATACAATATAACATCACATATAAAATAAATTCGAGAAATGATAATTTCTCGAACAATAATCAAATAAATAAATAAACAGATAAAATAAATAATGTTCAAGATATAATTAAATGCAACATGACACGATCCTACTCCATGGAGCTAAACACAAACAGATATCAGAGAGAGAATGATTCACAAAATCTATTAGTACCACGGCTGCCCAACCAAACTATTATGTACTTGTCACACTTTGCGTCTATAGCCCCAAGTCATATGGAATCCATCATCCAAAGCATGGTGTAGTTCACGGTCTCACATTGTGGCACTACAGACAATGTACTATTAGACTTTACGAAATCTCGATTAAAAATAGTGCGTGTCGAGTCCATTAGTGTGCTATCGGTTACCACGGCCCAGCGGAGCGACCGACTGTCCATATATGGAATCCCGTACACTAACGTCTCCAAGTTCATAAAGACAATGAACCACACTACGTTTATCGCATCGACAACACGATGTGATTCACCTCGTCAACCAATCCACCAAAAACTGGCATAACCAAGATATCCTCAAAGATAAAAAGATACAGTAAGTCCCACCGGACAAATACTGTTCCAAAGCCTGTACGGGTTCACCTCATAGTCCGACAGCAGAAAAATACGGAAATTCCAGAAAGAATATAGAAAATATCGTTTCGGTCAATCGCGTAGAAATTTTATCGCATTTTCACAATCTCGTCGTTTTTACAAACGTTTTTAAATCGCTTAAATTTATTTTTCTGTTTCTAAAATCGCGTAGAGTTTTTAATACATTTTCTCAATCGCGTAAGATTTTTAAATCATTTTCTTGTCCAAACTCCTTAAAATTACTGTTTAAATTATCAAAATAAACAAAAATAATAAATAATACATTTAAATTACGTAAAATATTTTCTATACCGTATACTGTCTTTTGGACATCTTTTCTCTCTTATTTGCCCGTTTTTACTAAAAATTGACAGCATTTTGTTTAGAAAATTTATATAAATGATTTCCTAATTTTTTCGTAAAAATTCTGTTTATTTAATTTTTAAACCATATAATTAATCCTTTTGAAAACTACTAACATGCTTCAAAATACAGCATGAGCCATATGTTAGAAATCCTCAAAAGTTACTGTATTTCATTTCTAACAATAAAATCAATAGTTTTAATTCAAGACACTTAATTCTAATCAATTAATTTCTTTAAAACTCCTTTTAAAAAAATTCCTTTTTAACATATATTGCATTATTTTGATTGAAAAAGGTTTGGAATTGATCTTAGAAATCATATATAAGTGGTTTGGCATGTTGGCCTAAACATAAAATTATATCATTTGATTTCTAAATTCATTTTCCTTAATCTAAACAATGTAATACCTTGTTAATGTTCCTAGGTTAATTAAATCTCATTTTAGGAAAATTAAGAGAACATTTTGGTTCTCCATTTTAGTCATGGCCGTGAGCCTCAAGGTTTGTGTTCTTTGGAACACTCATGAAATCCTTGACATATTATTCACATCCTATAAATTATCATACATTTCTAACACATGCAATATATTTCTAACACATATAACCTAAATCAAAGCTTGTAGACATGCAATCAAAGCTTGTAGACATACAAATTATTACAAACATCAAATAGGAAAGCTACTAACAAATACACAAACACATAAACAAGCTACTAACAATCACACAAATGAATCCTTATGGATTCTACAATCACAAAAATCACACTCCATCTTCTTACCACCATCCATAGATGATAAGATTAGTCTTCCTCTTACCTTAAATGAAGACTAAAACTCTTTCACACCTTTCCTTATGTTTCGGTTTTCTCCTTCAAGTTACCTAACAAACTTAAACAAAAACTACAAGTTACTAACCATAGAAAGAGAGCTTAAACCATGGAGAAATCATGGCTTAGAACTTTGAAAAAGAGTTTAGAAAAGAAAAACTAGGAATTTCACCTTCTTGGTTAAATCTTCCAAGTAGGTTTTCAAGCTTCAAATGAAGGATTTTGCAAGAACTCTCAACTAGAGATGTTCTTAGGATTGTGTTTAGGTTTAGAAAACTTGGTTGGATAGAATTTTGGGTGGTTGGATAGTATGGAAAGGTGTTTGGCTGAATGGAGCTTCAAGAAAACATCAATGGTGTTTAGGGTTTTTGGAAGAGAGAAAAGAGAGAAAAGGCTTGAAGACAAAGTGATTTTTGGTCTTGCAAAGGTGGCTTGGCCGTAGCCTTCAATGCCATGCAAGGTGTCATGGATTTGGCTTCATCCAAGCCTTAGAATGCATCAAATGCCAAGATCAAAACTTGGTTAGCAAGCTTGGCTCCCATTGGTTCTTCCTTGCCTTGTCATTAGCCTTAGTCACCATGCTTAGTCACTAATTAACCTAGTCATCAAGCTTAGTCACTTGTTCTAGAGAATTCCTTCACTAATGATGCTTAATTAAGTTACTAAGTTAACTGTATTAGCTAAACGTGGGTCTCGCAAAATATTTCCGGGTCCACTGTCATCTAATTATACTGACTAATAAAATAATATACAAAATTATTTTATTGGACAGTTAAATCCTAAAAATTAAAAGATTAATTATCGTCTCATTCAGAATTGGGTTTAGTAAGATCTCCCAGTCTGAATAATTAAAACAAGATTTCCCCGGCCTGGAAAAATATTATTTTCCTGCCTCGGAGCAAATCGCATAAAAAGTCCAAATAAAATCACAGACAGTAATATTAAGCACTGTAACATATAGAAAAATTAAAAACAGTACAATCGGGACATAACTGTCATTTTTCCATTTTTTCCCACGACGAAGCAAATCATCCAAAACGTTCAAATAAAATTACGAGAAGTATTAATTGTCGTATATCACCCGTAAAAATTAAAACAAGAGTCAAGAAATTTTTTATTTTACCGTCTCAAAGCAAAATACGTAAAACGATCAAATAAAATTTTAGCCTCAGAAAACATATTTGTATTTCATACGTAAAAACAAGAAACAAGAAAATAGGGACATAACCCCATTTACACAAAAGCTTGAAAAACAACAAACAGAACATTAGGGACATTTTTTAAAAATTGGGGTGTTACATAATTTCTGACCTAAGTCACATAGAGCTTTATCAAAGAATTGGCTTCCATTATGCATGGAATGGTAAAGCTCCCTGGATCCTTCAGCTTGGGTGGTAACTTGTTTTGCAGAATGACACTATATTCCTAAGTTAGTGCCACTGTTTCATAGTCCCCAAGCCTTCTTTTCTTGGACAAGATGTCCTTTATAAACTTCACATAGCTTGACATCTGTTCTAAGGCCTTAGAGAATGGTATATTTATATGAAGTTTCCTAAAAATTTCTAAAAACTTATGGAACTGAGTTTCCAGTTTTTGCTTGGCTTGCCTGTTAGGGAAGGGTAAAGGTGATGTATATGGCTTAACCTCCTTTTTCTTGTCTTTTTCCTTCTTCCGAACAACTTCTTTCTTCTCCACTTCCTCATTCATAACCGCTTGATCTTTTGTCACTTCGACCTCTTCCTCAAATAACTTTGTCTTCGAATTCCCTTCTATGTCCTTCCCACTCCTCGGTGAGATGGCTTTGCAGTGCTCATTGGAGGCATCTTTTGGATTATTGATTGTGTCACTTGGAAAGGTTCCTGGCGGCATATTGTTGATGGCACTTACCAACTACCTTACCTGCATCTCCAATGCTCTCATAGAAGCCGTTTGACGCTGAATTATCGAATCATTCTTTCCCAAATGAGCATTAGTCTTTGTCATAAAGGAATCGATCTTAACCATCAACTATATAAACATGTCTTCAAGAGATGGTTTCTTGTCTTGCACAGGCTTCCTGGTTTGTGACGAGAAACTAGGAGGATAATTAGGTCTCTCATTTCTAGGTGTTGAGGAGGAAACTCCTTGGTTGTCCCTCCAAGAGAAGTTTGGATGGTTCCTCCATCTAGGGTTATACTGATTCAAGTATGGGTTGTTTTGTTATGGGCAATAATTCCCTACATATTATGCACTTTCTGACATAGAAGGGCACTTATCGCTTGAATGGTTGTCTCCACATTTATCACAAAGAACAAATGGGCTCTGATAAGGGCTATGCCATATACTGTCTTGTTTACTTGCAATTACTGTCACTTGAGCTGACAACGATGTTATAGCATCCACCTCATGCACTCCAGCCAGTTTTCACGGAGTGTTTCTAGCTGAGGACCATTAGTAGCCGTTGGCTGCCAATTCCTCCAATAGTTGGAAGGCATTATCAAATGATTTACTTAATAAGGACCCTCCAGCTGCTGCATCCACTATTGGACGATGTTGCGACAACAAGCCTTTATGAAATGAATAGATTTGATGCCACTGCGGTATAGCATGATGCGAACATCTCCTGAGTAGATCCTTGTACCTCTCCCAGGTTTCATACAAGGATTCAGATTCAATTTAGGTGAATGATGTAATATCATTCACTATCTCAGCCGTCTTGGTCGGAAGAAAATATTTGTGCAGAAATATATTGCATACCTTAGACCAAGTTATTATTGATACCGCCAGTAGAGATTGCAACCAGCTCTTGGCTTTGTCTTTGAGAGAAAAATGGAAGAGTATTAGGTGAATTGGATCTTCAGATACTCCATTATGCCTAAAGGTGTCGCAGATCTCCATGAAATTAGAGAGATGAGCATTGGGATCTTTGTTAGAAAAGCCGCTAAATTGTACTGAAGTTTGTATCATTTGGATTATGGCCAGCTTGATCTCAAAATTGTTTGCACGGATGGCTGGCCGTCTAATGCTAAACTGTAAGTTATCCATTTGAGGGGTTGCAAACTCCCTCAAAGGCCTCGTATGGTTGTGCTCATCTTCCATCTTACAAGTACCTATAACAAATAAATAATAGAAACTTAAATTAATATGAACAAAAAGAAACTTGAACTAGAACTAAATAAACTCGTTGTTAATATTAGCTATACTGAAATTAAGTCACACATCCCCGACAACGATACCAAAAACTTATTCACTCTTTTGCTTACCGCAAGTGCACGGGTTGCCCAAGTAATATAGTAAAGAGTCAGATATCGTTCCCACGAGGATATACGTTAATCTCAAGAGCCAAACATTAACTAATAGCTTACTTAATATTATTCAAGAACATTCAAATTTAGAAAGGTTGTATACGATAACTGTAAAGACTAACATGCAATAAAACAGAATAAAAGATATTGATTAGAATATAGGGAATCCTTCTTTACCCTCTACTTCAATTGATGATATGCAATTCTCATAAACAATATAAATGAGTCAGGAATTGCTAGCTTGATCAACTAACTTAGTTAAAAGCCTATGTCTAGGTCATTTAACCATGTTTCATTTACCTAGTTCACCATGTTTCTATGAGATCTAGTGCAAACTCCACTCATTAAGATCAATTCTCAATGATAGCTATGCATGACCAATATATATATGTCTATCCCATTAGCTAATTAACTTATTCCACCATTAGAATGAAATTAAATACACATTAACCATATCCATGATCTCAAACCTAAATCACTATGTCTAGTTCAAAAGATTTAATCAAAACACATTAAATGTTGGCCAAACACTGAAGAACATTAAGAGAGATATGATTAAACAAACCCAAATCATCTATACTAACTCAAAGAGTTACAAAATCATCAATATTCATATAAGGATCCAAAGAAATCCCTATACGCAGCTTAGCTATTCATGACAAACGAAAATCTATCACAAATAATCATTGTCATGCAATAGAATAGAAAGAAAAAAAGAATAAGAGATGGAAGCTCTTAGAAGTAATCTTTAATGCTTGAATCCTCTTTCTTAAAAAAGATGGCCTCTAACTCTTGTCGTTTTAGCTTCCCTTCAACTTCATCTTCAACCCTAGCAGCTATGTTTTAAAATGAAAAAAGCTCTTATTTCTAAAATCTGATAAAACAAAATATATAGGCCAATATTTTCACTTGCATGACATGGCATGAACCATCTGGTGTTGCGGCATGCGCTGAAAATAGGTCACCACGCTGCGACATTCATCCCTTTGTGTTGCGGCATTCAAGCTTCGAGTTTCAGTATACAACAATTTTAATACACCACACTGCGACGTTAACATGCCTGCGTCGCGGCGTGAGATGCTGAAATTCACACTTGCCTTTCTCTTCCAATGTTGGTCCAAATCCTCCAAATTTCTGCTTCATTAGAGCCCTTCCTACAATAGAGATATCACCAAGTTAATCACAATTGCAAATTCACATAATCACTTGAAGAATTATACCAGATTTGCTCAAGATCATATAGGAAAATATCTCAATTGAATTCAAAGAATATAAGCATAAAATGTGCCATATATGCATGATAACAAGGATTAAGTAATCAATAAAGCACAAATACAGGGCATAAATAACTACATTTCATGGAGTTATCAAGTCCCTAAGGGCTCCTTGCCCAAAGCTAACACTTAAAGACCTAAGAAAATTTGGGTACCAAAGGTTAAAAACTAATTGTGTGTTGTAGTTGTGCTTGAAGACCAAAAACAGAAATTGGTATCTTGATAGTGGTTGCTCCAAGCACATGACTGAAGATGACTCCAAGTTTTCCTTCCTTGTCCCTAAAAAGCATGGGCATGTAACCTATGAAGACAACAATGAAGGGAAGATCCTTGGAGTTGACAAAGTTGGTAAAATCTCTTCATCTTCTATTGAAAATGTTTTACTTGTTGAAGGGCTTAAACATAATTTGCTTAGCAATAGTCAGTTGTGCGATAAAGGAAATAGAGTTATATTTTATTCTAATTGTTGCATAATTGAAGAAAAAAATGATAAGCAAGTTAAGTTTGTTGGTCATAGAGTCAATAATATATACGTGATTAGTGGTGTATTTTGGATAGTGATTAACATTTGAAATTAAATACAGTTTCCAAGCCCACTAGAAATATAAGAACCTTGCAACCAGTTGTAGTTAGCAAGGGTCGATTCACAGAGAACCAATTCAATCAACACTACAATTCAGTTTCTGATTTAGACTCCAAAGATTAACAAGTTGTAAAAAAGAGGTTTTTGGGTTTTTAAGGATATTGAATCAAATCAACAACAATAACATTAAACAAACGAGAATCAACAGATTAAAGGATTTGGTTAAGAGATAGAATCTACCACTAGATTTATATGATAATGCTAGCCCACATATCCATTTATTCCAACATGACCAATTATGTTTGTACGCAATTGTGAGATGAAATCTTTGTTTTCCTTAGGTTTTGGCCAATTTAGCAACCGCTCAAATCAGCTCCTAATCACTGATTAATCATAAAGCAAACGCTTTTACAACCATCCGATAATCACATTAAGATTTAGAAAATCAATCACACTAAGATCTAATCATACACCAGGATTAGATTACTTAGAACATATATTCCTCTAGATCTATTACCGCAACTGCGCATAACAAATCCAGATTTACCACTTTTAGCATTTGACAAAGAGTATGAAGACATTTACACTATAAACATACAATCTTCTTATTTTATCACCGCAACTGCGCATAATAATCCTAGATCTACCACTTTGAAATTGGTAATAAGCATAAATACCTTTATACAATAACAAGATTCAGAAATATATGAATAAAAACATAACTGTGTTAAAATAAATGAATATGAAGGGTTCACAATATCAAAACTAGGGTTTCATCTCCCCTTAACTAAATGAGAAACTTAGCCACACATGGCTAAGACAAAATCAAAAGAAAAACAGAAGATAAACATAATCTGAAATGAAAATGCAAAAGAAAACTAAAGAGCAAACTCGTTTCCAAAGGATAGGAATGATTGATCTTTGATTGCTTGAACCCGAGAATCCAATCTTCGATCCAATCTCCTTCTCCCTTGTCCTTGATCTTTTCCTCAGCCTCCAGGCAGTTCCCAAACCAGAGCTCCCTTCTTGAGATCATATGCCTCTTTATTTATAGGCCTCTTGACCTAATTCACGTGTTTCACTTCTTGACACAAGGACACGGCTCATGTCAAATGACACGACCCAGGCCGTGTCAAGCTCTATTTTAGCTTTTCTTCAATTTGGCCAAATAACAAAGGACACGACCCCCCCATGTCAGGGGACACGGGCCGTGTCACTTGGTTTCTTCAATTTTAGCCTAGATCTTGAACAAACACTCTTCTTTCCTTGCTTCAATAGGTGGTATTGGTCTTCATGAATCCATGACTCCTTCTTCAAGTGGATAGTAAGCCTCAAACGAAGCTAATGAACTCCAACACTCAAAGGTTTCCTAAAAAGTGTAATTCAATTATGAGTGTTTAAGAACACATTTAAGCTAAGTTTTACAATAAGGTTCCAAATAAGCTAAATAATATAAACTTAGTTAAATAGTAGTAATTAAGCACAAAAGGAATCCAATTGAATCAATCATAAGGCCCTAAAGATATGTAAATAATTGACAGATCAAATACTCCCACACTTAACCTTTTACACTCTTGGGCAAAAATATACAATCCAGCACAATTTCCTAATAAGTTATGAAAGTGCGGAACAATGAGCAAAAACTTATATGCTTTGGTGTTTTCAAAGAATCTGAGCTATCATGAATTTCCTCTCTTAACAATCCAATTCAGCAAGCAAAATCAATCAAAAATTAGGGTTAAATCAATATCATCAATCCTCATTGATATACTTTTCACTTAAGTGATTCAGGCTTGTGTTTACTCTTAGCCAACTCATGAAAACATACTTTACCATAGGCTTTTCAAGCCTCTACTTCTCTACCACTTAGGCCACATGCACACAAAGATCAAAAGGTCTTCAATTAGGTTATAATGAGGTCAGGGTCAAGGTAGGATACATCAAGGATAAGCAAAGCTATACCATAGGAATTAGAAGAGTAAAATAGAAGGATATTCAATCAATGCAATAAGAATTCCCAACAATCTTCAAATTCCAATTTCTTTTCTGTATCGTTTCCTTTTTCTGACTTTTCTTTATTCAATACTCAACTTTAACCTTTTTTCTTTCTCATTTCTTTCTTTTTCTCTCTTTTTTTTATAAACCTTGCATCATATTCAACATAATAGTTTGCCAATAATATATTTTTTATATACATGCATAGCGAAGCAAATGTCCCCCCCACACTTATTCAAAAACCAATTCCTAACATAATCATTAAGCTCTTCCATACCCTAAGGTAGGGTATCAAAATGGTTTTTCACTTTTAGGCTTGAATTGAGCTTTGACAGAAGGAAAAGAAGTCAATTAGGCTTGAAGGGGTAAACAATGGATAAAAATACAAAGACAACTATTTGGCCAGTGGTTATTTGAAATAAATGCCTTTGTCATATCAATTGTATGCATTGGTTATTTGAAGCTTAAAAGAGAGTCAAGATAACTTCTAAAAAACATATAATCAAGAGTGGAATCACACAATCAAAGAACCAGTATGGCTTAAAATTAGCCATATACAATAAGGCCCAAAAACTCACTAGGTCTCGATTCATCACTTTTTGAATTAAACCCTCAAATTATCAAAATCTCACTCTACAAAATTGAAATCAAGAAAGTTTATTCCGTCAAGCTTAAGGTTTTAATGAATTTTTCTCAAAAATTTTAGTCATCTTCTCACTATTCAGGTTAGTCGAAAGGTTATTGGAAACTAAAAGCCCATTAGAAAAATATCCACAAGAAAAAGTTCAATTAAGATAAGGTCATCATTCACAAGATCACATCATTCACAAGATCATCATTCACACCCCCACACTTAAAACAACCATTGTCCTCAATGTCTAAGCACACACAGTAGAGAATATATCCATAATAAAAATATGAGTGCAGTACAAATACAAAAAGAAATGAGGGCGGCAATAAAATCAGTAAGCAATAGTCATAGTGTAAATGAAGATCCACAACAGTGCTAACATATCCATCCGAATCAAGTTATAATGCAAAATAATATGGGGATACATAAGGGTGGGGGAAGGGGAAATCTGTGAAGCAAAATGTCAAGTTTGTTGTCTATGCTGGCCATCCTCTGAGTGGAGGAATCCTCCTATGCCTGGAAGTGGTCATCAAAACGCTACATGCGGTCATCCAGTTTCTGGAACCGAGCAGCATGGTCCATTTTCAGGTGATCAATGCACTCTAGGATCTCATTATAGGAAGTAGCTCGAGAGGATGAAGGTCCATCCCCTGCTGTGAACTGAGAAGGAAACTCTGTGGGTACTAGGTCTAGTTCGTGCTCCTGTGGCTTGGGTGTCGGAGGTCTCCTAGGTACAGCATGGCCATCATAGCCAACCAAATGTAGGCCACCAAGCCGAAGCTCACACAACTTCATAAACACCAGAACAAAGCCATCAATAGCATTGGGACCCTTCACAGGATCCTCATCAATTAAGTCTAAATCTACTCTACACTACTCAGTAATGGCAGTGACATAACCACCCAGTAGGATACAACCAACCATAGTTAATCCTGCATGTTTAAAATGTTGGCATAACCAATACCCCCCATTCACTGGCTCCCCTTGAATCATATTGTGTAGGAAAAACAGCTCAGGCTGACTCATGTTACCCTGACTCTCCCCTCTGCTACAGATGGTGTTAGCCAACCATTTTTTAATATACCGATGTGCAGGTGATCGAAGTTTGGAAGCTTTTGAAGATTTAGGATCATAACTATCGGTCCTAGCAACAGTTAAACTAGACCAAACATTGTTAGGTTTAAAATTACGGGGCATCATATTATGCCCCACAGGAAATCCAAAAATAGCACTGAGCTGGTGAATGTCAAGGGTATAAGGGGTTCCTAGCAATTCAAAATTGATCTAACCAAGCCACTCAGCTTGGTCACTCAGAGGGTACAATTTACAGTTAAATATTGAAATGAATTCCCTAGTGAGCTCAATATAAGTGGGTGCAGTTAAATTAGTAAATGTGTCCCACCCTATTCGACGTAATAAGTTGAAAACTTCATCATACAATCCTATCTGTTGCAATGTACTAGCATCTAAAAATCAAGTGGGAATAACCTCTTTAGCTAGTAATGGATGAGCATTTACCTAAGGAGGAGGATAAGGAGCTCTTGGAGGTGGTGGAGGTGGTACATTCTTCATAGCAGTGGTATTGATGCGTTTCTATGGAGGCATTTTCAAAGGAAAGGAGATGGTGGTTCGTGTGTACTGTTTACGGTGGAGCAAATGGCCAATAGTGGTGGTGGTCACGGTGGTGGAGTGGTAGGGATGGTGTTTTTGAAGAAATGATGATGAAATGTGATGAAATTTATGAAAATGGAAGGATAAGAGGATAATTGATGGTGTGGGTGGTGATTTGGAGTAAAAAGAACGAAGAAAAGTGGTGGTGGTTATGAAGGACATGGTGGCTGCGTATGGAGGGAGGTTGGGGATTTGGGTGGTGAAATTGGAAGGAAATGAGTGAAAATGAAGATTATAAGTTGGATGTGGTTGGATGTTGATGGAAATGGTTGATTTTGGAAGAAAAAAGAGAAGAAATTAGTGGAGGAGAGGGTGGAAGGGAGGTGGCTGGGCAGGGGAAATGGCTTTTTGGAGGAAGAAGATAAGGCAAAAAGCCCTAAAATGGAATTTTGGGGGAGCTGACACGAGGACACGGGCCGTGTCCTTCACCGTGTCCTTCACTCAAGGTGACTTTGCATAGGCTAGTATGAAATGGCCTATTTTGAATCCTATATCATCATGAATGGTGTTGTGCTTTATAAAACACATAAGAAACACATGTTAACAACATAAATCATGACATTAAACATGGTCCAAGATCTCTTAAAGTCAGATTCTTAAGACTATACATATATCCGTTCTTGAAGAGATTTCATAACCTTCGAAGTTCGTGAAACACAAATCCATAAGAATGCGTCTCAAAAGTTAATAAGGTATCACCTAATGACCCTTTACTCAGTCCATTCTCAATGAATTAAAAAGAAACATCTCAGATAATGGCAATCATTCCAAAAGAACTTAACTTGATTACTCAGAAAAGCACAACAACACCACAAAACAATTAATTCTCAAAATTTCTCTTCCATCTCATTCTAATCAAGGTTCAATCATTCATCAACCAATCAAATAATGTACTTAAGCACACACCAAGCCATCCAAAACACAAGGATTTCTAGTGATTCAAGGACAATCGTTCAGGAGACAGATCAAGATCCATTCTACCTAAGAAACTAATCAAGAAAACTATAGAGAAACATAAAATAAAAGGGAAAAGAAAGTAAATCTAATTTTCTTGATGATGGGTTGCCTCCCATTAAGCGCTTAGTTTATTGTCCTCAGCCCGACATTGTGACATCTTCAATGTTCTTCAGGTTGTGGAATGAGAAAGGTCATCTCTTCCACTTTTGCACTTTCCAGAAGCTCATGGTAAGGCTTGAGATGGTGTCCATTGACTTTGAATGATTTACCAGATGCCTCACTCATGATTTTCACTACACTAAAAGGAAAAACATTAGTCATCACGAATGGTCCAATCCATTTTGGACGTAATTTACTTGGAAATAGTTTCAATCTGGATTGGTACAGTAACACTTTTTGCCCTTTGGTAAAGTTCTTCTTAGAGATCATGTGGTCATGGAATGCCTTTGTTTTTGTTTTATAAATGAGGGCACTTTCAAAGGCCTCATTTCTTAGTTTTTCCAACTTCTGTAGTTGGAGTTTCCTCTGCTTCCCAGCACCTTCCAAGTCCAAGTGGACTTTCTTGACAACCCAATAAGAGCGATATTGCAGCTCAACAG
The DNA here is from genome assembly GCA_029884605.1 of Ormosia emarginata. Taxonomy (NCBI): domain Eukaryota; kingdom Viridiplantae; phylum Streptophyta; class Magnoliopsida; order Fabales; family Fabaceae; genus Ormosia; species Ormosia emarginata. The sequence goes on along the minus strand of JAQQTP010000056.1, from coordinate 913,473 downwards.
GCAAATGACAGGACTTCCCAAATATCAACCGAAATGGGGACATGCCAATTGGAGTCTTAAATGCAGTTCTATAAGCCCATAATGCATCATCAAGTCTTAAACTCCAATCCTTGCTGGTCGGATTCACAGTCTTTTCAAGGATTGACTTGATTTCACGGTTGGACACTTCAGTTTGCCCATTTGACTGTGGATGATATGGAGTGGAAATTCTGTGCATCACTCCATATTTCTTCAGAAGAGCATCAAATGATCTATTGCAAAAGTGTGTCCCTTGGTCACTGATTATGGCTTTCGAATCCCAAACCTGGAGAAAATATATGACTTCACAAAATTCACAACAGTTTTGGAATCATCAGATCTAGTGGTTTTTGCTTCCACCCATTTGGATACATAATCAACAGATAAAAGAATATATGAAAAACCAAAAGAATGGGGAAATGGTCCCATGAAGTCAATGCCCCACACATCGAATACCTCCACAAAAATGATCAGGGTTTGAGGCATTTGATTCCGAGGACCAATATTACTTGTTCTTTGACATAGTCACAAGACTTATAGAAGTTGTAAGCATCATTGAAGATTGTTGGCCAATAAAAACCACTATTAAGCACCTTGTTGGCTGTCTTTTTTATGCTAAAATGTCCTTCACAAGCATATGTGTGACAGAAGGAAAGAATGGAGTGAATCTCTGAATCTGGAATACACCTCCTAACTACTTGATCTGCACAATATTTCCAGAGATAAGGGTCATCCCATATGAAATATTTGCAATCACTCCTCAGTTTATCTCTTTGAGCTTTGTTCCAGCCTTCTGGAAAGTCTTTGGTGGCCAAGTAGTTGACAATATCAGCATACTAAGGAATTATGGCTTTAATGGCCATCAGATACTCATCCGTAAAGCTTTCAATGATTGGCATTTCCTCTTCTTTAGTCACCAATCTACTTAGATGGTCTGCTATCAAGTTTTCACTTCCATTTTTGTCTTTAATTTCTAGGTCAAATTCCCAAAGCAGTAGAATCCATCGGAGCAATCTAGGCTTTGTTTCCTTTTTTGAGAAAAGATACTTCAAGGTTGCATGATCTGAAAAACAATCACTTTAGAACCAATAAGATATGATCTGAATTTTCCTAAAGCAAATACCACAACTAGAAGTTCTTTTTCAGTTGTAAAGTAATTCAGTTGAGCATCATTTAGAGTCCTTGATACATAATAGATAACATAAGGTACTCTATCAACTTGCTGTCCTAAGACAACCCTTACCGCGAAGTCACTAGCATCACACATCAGCTCAAATGGTAGCTCCCAATTTGGTGGCCTTATGACAGGCGCAACAGTCATCAGTTCCTTACGCTTAGTGAAAGCTCCCATACATTTCTCATCAAAATTAAAAGGAACATCTTTTTGGAGTAATTTGCACAGGGGTAATGATATTTTGAAGAAATCCTTGATGAACCTCCGGTAAAAACCTGCATGGCCAATAAAAAAATGAATTTCCTGCACACTAGTGGGCGGGGGGCAAAGAATGCATGAGTTCTACCTTAGCTTTATCTACCTCAATTCCCCTAGCAAAAATTACATGACCTAACACTATACCTTTCTCTATCATGAAATGATATTTTTTCCAATTCAGCACAAGGTTAGTGTCAATGCATCTTTTTAACACCATTGTTAAATGTTCTAAACAGTTTTCAAAACCATTTCCAAAAACACTAAAATCATCCATCCATCTAGAAAATAGTATTGAAAATGACCAGCTAATCTTTCTAACATTTGATCAATAAAAGGTAAAGGAAAGTGATCTTTTCTAGTGGCCGCATTAAGCTTCTTGTAATCAATGCAAACACGCCACCCTGTTTGTAACCTAGTGGGGATAAGGTCATTTTTAGCATTTCTTACTATAGTAATTCCAAATTTCTTTGGTGCTACCTGGACTGGGCTTACCCACTTGCTGTTAGAAATGGGGTAAATCACCCCTGCACTTAGGAGCTTCAGTATCTCCTTTTTCATAACCTCCATCATAGGAGGATTCAACCTCCTATGGGAGTCTCTCACAGGTTTAGCACCCTCCTCTATTAAGATTCTATACATATAAATGGAGGGACTAATACTCTTGATGTCAGCTATCGACCAACCAATGGTCATTTTGTGCTCTTGCAAAACAGTTACCAATTTCTCTTCTTGTTCTTGGGTGAGTGACTTTGCAATTATCATGAAAAGTGTGTCCTTTTCTCCCAAGAATATATATTTAAGATGATCAGGTAATGCTTTTATTTCTAACTCAGGTGCCTGCATAATAAAAGGTTGAGGTACATTAGTAGTAATTGGCAATTCCACAAAAGAAACCTCATGTTCTTTTGAAGTGGATGAGAGCTCTTGCAAGGTAGCTACGACATCATCAATGTCATCATCCCATGGTTCTCATTCATCACTTTTCTTTTCTCCCTGTACATCTAAGCTTTGAGTCAAAACTGTATCAAGATCATTACAATGGTCAGACTCAAAAGCTGCATAAATCAAAGAATCAAAAGTATCAAAAGAATCAATTAAACAAGCTGAGTGCACATCACTCGAGTATCTCATAGCCTCAAAGATGTTGAATTTGATCAGTTCCTCATCAAATTCCATTGTTAATGTCCTGGAATGCACATCAATTTTAGTCCTAGCAGTCTTCAAAAATGGTCTTCCCAACAAGATAGGAGCAGAGTTGGGGGATTTGTCATCTTCCATGTCCAACACATAGAAGTCTGCTGGGAACATTAATTCATTCACCTGCACTAAAACATCTTCAACAACACCCTTTGGGTATGCATTAGATCTATCAGCTAATTGAATAATAACACTAGTAGGTTCCAAAGGACCCAAGTATAAAGATGCATAAATGGAATAAGGCATGACATTTATGGATGCACCTAAATCAAGCATTGCCCTTTCAAACCTAGTGTTACATATAGTACATGGTATGGTAAATGTGCTAGGATCCTTGCATTTAGTTGGAAGTTTCTTTTTGATTACAACTGAAACATTCTCTCCCACTTGGACCTTTTCATTTCCTTTTAATTTCTTTTTGTTAGTGCATAGTTCTTTCAAAAACTTGGCATATCTAGGTACTTACTTAATGGCATCTAACAAAGGAATGTTAACTTCCACTTTCCTAAAGGTTTCTAAGATCTCTTTTTCTGCTTCTTCTTTCCTAGTCTTTACCAATCTACTAGGAAAAAGTGCTTTAGTGACATATTTAGGAAGTGGTTCAAGAATACTTACCTTAGGGGTTTTATAACTTTGCCCCTCTTCATTTACTTCCTTGGGTGATTCATCTCTCTCTTTAGTGATTGGTGGAGAAGGTTTAGGTTCATCCAACGTCTTCCCAATTCTCAACATGACAACACTAGCATTTTCTCTCGAATTTATTTTCGGTTGTGAGGGAAGTTTTCCCGAAAGTTGGGTCTAAACCTTGTTGAGTTCGGTGGCTATCTGGCCTACTTGATTCTGCAGGTTGTTGATAGTGGCCTTTGTCTCTTGTTGGAAACTCTGCATAGTGGCTTTTTGCTCCTGCTGGAATTGAAGGTTACTGGTAGCCATTTGCATCATTAACTCTTCCATTGAAGGTACAAATTGCTTTGATGCTAGACTTTGCTGTTGTCTTGGGGGAAAATGTGCTTGTCTTTGTTGAAATCCTGGAAGTCCATAAGCTAGAGGTTGATTCTGGGGTTGCTTTGCATAACTGAAGTTAGGATGATCCCTCCACCTCGGATTATATGTGTTGGAGTAGGGGTTGTAATTTTTGGAAGGTCCAGAATATCCCCCCACTGTTTTTGCCTCCTTATTTGTGTCCTCTTGAAGAGTGGGACATATATCAGTATGATGTCCAGGTGAACAACAAATTCCACAAGCTTGAACTGGTGTTTTTCCAATGTCAACTAACCGCTTAACCAAAGCAGTTAATTGAGTCATTTGCAGTTGTAAACTAGTCATTTTTGCTTCTTTAACTGCTCTTACTCTAGTGTTATTTTTAGTGTAGAATTGTTGAGTGTTTGTAGTCATTCTTGTAATCAAGTTTCTAGCCTCTTGAGGAGTTTTATCAACTAATGCTCCTCCACTAGAGGCATCAATCATATTGTGATCATTCACTTGTAAACCCTCATAGAAATACTAGATTAACAGTTGCTCAGTGATTTGATGTTAAGGGCAATTGGCACATAGTCTCTTAAATCTTTCCAAGTAGTCATGAAGTGATTCCCCATGCCATTGTTGAATGCCGCAGATTTCTTTTCTGATGGTTACGACCTTTGAGGCAAGGAAGTATCTGTCTAAGAAAGTTCGAGCCATGTCCTGCCATGTTTGGATGGATCTAGGTGGCAAATAGTAAAGTCACTCCTTAACAGAATCCTTCAGAGAGAAAGGAAAAGCTCTAAGTTTGACTTGTTCAACTAGAACTCCTGCAGGTTTCATGCTGTAGGATACCATATGAATTTCCTTCAAGTGCTTGTTGGGGTCTTCTCCAGGCAATCCATTGAAAGATGGCAAGAGATGGATTAGGCCGGACTTCAATTCAAATGCCTCTTTATTTTCTAGAATAATGCATAGAGGTTGTTGATCCAGGTTTGGAGCACCCAATGCTCTTAAAGTATCTTCTGCCAATGTCACCTCTTCAGTTGTCTCAGATGACTCAGATGTCTCTGAACTTGATTGATCAATGTGACAAGCAGCTTCAATGTTTAGGTATGAAATGGAAATTAGATGGATAGAATGAAAATTAAGGATGTGAGTTGATTTGATCAATATAACTCCTCAAATTCTGTAAATGCTCATCTAATCCTTCAATGAACATCAACACCTACAAAATACTCAAAAAGAACGAATCAAAACTTAAAAATAAAAAATGAAAACAGATTCAAAAATAGAAAACAAATTAATAGTACAATTGAAAAATTGTTTCCCCGACATCGGCGCCAAAATTCTTAGTGTGTTTTGGATAGTGATTAAAATTTGAAATTAAATATAGTTGCCAAATCCACCAAAAATATAAAAATCTTGCAACTAGTTGTAGTTAGCAAGGGTCAATCCATAGAGAACCAATTCAATCAACACTACAATTTAGTTTCTGATTTAGACTCTAAAGATTAACAAGTAGTAAAAATGGGGTTTTTGGGTTTTTATGGATATTGAATCAAATCAACAACAATAACAGTAAACAAATGAGAATCAACAGGTTAAAGGATTTGGTTAAGAGATATAATCCACCACTAGATTTATATGATAATGCTAGCCCACATATCCATTTATTCCAACATGACCAATTATGTTTACACGCAATTGTGAGATAAAATCTCTGTTTTCCTTAGGTTTGGGCCAATTTAGCAACCGCTTAAATCAGCTCCTAATCACCAATTAATCATAAAGCAACCGCTCTTACAACCATCCAATAATTGCATTAAGATTTAGAAAACCAACCACACTAAGATCTAATCACACACCGGGATTAGATTACTTAGAACATATATTCCTCTAGATCTATTACCGCAACCGCGCATAACAAACTCAAATTTACCACTTTTAGCATTTGGCAAAGAGTATGAAGACATTTACACCATAAACATACAGTCTTCTAGTTTTATCACCGCAACCGCGCATAATAATCCTAGATCTACCACTTTGAAATTGGTAATAAGCATAAATACCTTCATATAACAACAATATTCAGAAATAAATGAATAAAAATATAACTGTGTTGAAATAAATGAATATGCAGGGTTTACAATATCAAAACTAGGGTTTCATCTCCCCTTAACCAAATGAGAAACTTAGCCACACATGGCTAAGACAAAATCAAAATAAAAATAGAAGATAAACATAATCTGAAATAAAAATGAAGAAGAAAACTAAAGAGCAAACTCGTTTCCTAAGGATGGGGATGATTGATCTTTGATTGTTCAAACCCGAGAATCTAATCTTCGATCCAATCTCATTCTCCCTTGTTCTTGACCTTTTCCTTAACCTTTAGGCAATTCCTAAACTAGAGCTCCCTTCTTGAGACCGTAAGCCTATCTATTTATAGGCCTCTTGACCTAATTCACGTGTTTCACTTCTTGACACGAGGACACGGCTCGTGTCAAATGACACGACCCAGGCCGTGTCAGGCTCTATTTTAGCTTTTCTTCAATTTGGCCAAATAGCAAGGACACGACCCCCCCATGTAAGGGGACACGGGCCGTGTCACTTGGTTTCTTCAATTTTAGCCTAGATCTTGAACAAACACTCTTCTTTCCTTGCTTCAATAGGTGGTATTGGTCTTCTTGAATCCATGACTCCTTCTTCAAGTGGATAGTAAGCCTCAAACGAAGCTAATGAACTCTAACACTCAAAGGTTTCCTGAAAAGTGCAATTCAATTATGAGTGTTTAAGAACACATTTAAGCTAAGTTTCACAATAAGGTTCCAAATAAGCTAAATAACATAAACTTAGTTAAATGGTAGCAATTAAGCACAAACGGAATCCAATTGAATTAATCATAAGGCCCTAAAGATATGAAAATAATCGACAGATCAATTTGTCTTGATGATATATCTTCAAATGATGCCAAATGTTTTATGAGTAAGGAAGATGATTCATGGTTATAGCATAGAAGGATTGCTCACATTCACATGGATCACTTAAATAAGTTGGTCTCAAAAGAGTTAGTAATTGGACTACTCAAGCACAAATTTAAAAAAGATAAACTATGTGATGCATGGCAAAAGGAAAAACAAGTAAAGGTCTTCTTTAAAGCTAAAAATATTGTTTCAACTACTGGACCTTTATAAATTTTGCACATGAATCTTTTTGGCCCTTCTAGAACAATGAGCTTTGGTGGGAACTACTAGGCATTAGTGATTGTAAATGATTTTTCTTGGTTTACTTGGACATTATTTCTATTTCACAAAAATGATGCTTTTCAATCCTTTAAGAAACTTGTCAATGTTATCCAAAATGAAAAAGATTTTTGCATTGCATCCATAAGAAGTGATCATGGTGGCGAGTTTGAAAATTATGAGTTTGAAACCTTTTGTGATGAACATGACATTAAGCATAATTTTTCTACCCTTAGAACTTTACAACCAAATGGAGTTGTAGAAAGGAAAAATAGATCTTTAGAAGAAATGATAAGAACTATGCTCAATGAGGCTAACCTTCCTAAGTATTTTTTGGCAGATGCGATAAGTACCGCTTATTATGTTATGCATAGGACCCTAATAAGGCCAATTTTAAAGAAAACCCTTTTTGAGCAATACAAAGGAAGGAAGCCAAATGTTTCACACTTTCATGTCCTTGGATGTAAGTGTTTTGTTCTAAATAATGGAAAGGATAACTTAAGGAAGTTTGATGCTAAATCGGATGAAAGTATATTTCTTGGCTATTCTATGCATAGTAAAACTTTTAGAATTTATAATAAAAGAACTATAACTATAGAAGACTCATTTCATGTTGCATTGTATGAAACTAACCAAATGGACTGAGAAAGGATTTGGTTGATGATGTTTCAGAAATTTGGACAAGAACACACTTGAAGAACAAGGAGAATAAAGGCAAGAAGCAAGAAGAAAGCCCATTTGATTCCCCAAGGCAAGATGATTCACAAATCATAGACCTTCCCAAGGAATAGAGGACATCATGATATCATCTTCTTGACAAAGTGATAAGTGATGTATTAAAAGGGGTAACTACTCGTAAATCACTTAGAGATGCATGTAACCATATGACTTTTGTCTCTCAAGTTGAACCTAAAGACATAAATGAGGCCATTAGTGATGAACATTGAATCTTGGCTATGCAAGATGAACTAAACAAATTTGAAAGAAATCAAGTTTAGGAGTTAGATCCATGGCTCAATGATAATCCTATAATTGGCACCAAATGGGTCTTTAGAAACAAACTTAATAATAAGAAACAAAGCTAGGCTTGTAGCTAATGGGTACAATCAAGAAGAAGGCATAGATTATGAGGAAACATATGTACTTATAGTTAGATTAGAGACTATTAGAATGATACTTGTATATGCATGCATCATGGATTTCAAACTTTATCAAATAGATGTCAAAAGTGGTTTCTTAAATAGTTTTATATAAGAAGTGTATGTGGAACAACCTCTTGGTTTTGAAAATTTTGAATCGCCCAGCCATGTTTTTTAATTGAAAAAGGCCTTGTATGACTTAAAACAAGCTCCTAGAACTTGGTATGAAAAGTTAAACAAGTTCCTTTTAGAAAAAGGCTTTTCTAGAGGAAAGGTTGACACAACACTCTTCATCAAACATAAAAATCATGACATATTTCTTTTACAAATATATGTTGATGACATAATTTTTGGTGTTACTAATAAATCTCTGTGTAATGAGTTTGCTAACATTATGCAAAATGAATTTGAGATGTCTATGATAGGTGAGCTCAACTTCTTCCTTGGAGTCTAAATCAACCAAACAATGGATAAAACTTTTATATGTCAATCTAAATATTACAAGGAGCTGTTCAAAAAGTTTGGAATGGATAATACCAAGCATATGACTACACCAATGAGCACTTCTTGTTACTTGGACAAGGATGAATGAGGTAAACCTATAGAAATCTCAAAATATAAATGTATGACTGGCTCACTCCTATATCTTACTACAAGTAGGCCAGATATTATGTTTAGTGTGTGCATGTGTGCTAGATATCAAGCTAATCCTAGAGAATCACACTTAAGTGCAGTAAAAAGAATAATGAAAGACCTAGTAGGCATTTCACAAATGGGATTATAGTTCTCCAAAGGTATCTCATGTAGCCTAATTAGTTATTCTAACTTTGATTTTGCTAGATGTAAATTGGATAGGAAAAGCACTAGTTGGACATGCCACTTGCTTGGAAGCTCTTTTGTTGTTTAATATAGTAAGAAACAAAATAGTATGGTATTGTCTATTGTTAAAACTGAGTATTTTACAGCTGAAAGTTATTGTACTCAAATCCTTTAGATGAAGCAAAAACTTCTAGGCTGTGGATTTCAGTTGGATCACATTCCTATAAGATGTGATAACATTAGTGCAATCAATTTGTCTAAGAATTTCATCTTAAACTCTAGGACTAAGTACACTGAAATTAGGCACCCCTTTATAAAAGATTATACGTAGAAAGGAGATTGCATGCTTGAATTTGTTGAAACATCTAAACAACTTGTAGATATCTTCACTAAACCATTAGCAAAAGAAGCATTCTTTTCATTAGAAGAGAATTAGGCATAATTGATCAATCATGCATATGAATGAATGTTTGTGTTTAATGCTTTATCATTGAATTAATTCCATTGAATCATTACTGACTTGATCGTCAGAGGTTTCCTTAAATTTGTTTTGTAGGTACTCCAACTATTGGGTATGAATCCTTTTCTCAAGATTCAAATAGTTTTAACTTACTGTTTTAACTTATTAATGCATTTCAGATAGTTTTATTCGAAGAAAGCTATGATTATTCTAATAATAAAACTCAGCAGCCCCCAAATCTATGTTTTTGAATGTTTTATTGGAATAAGGAAACCCTTATTCAAATAACGCTTAGCAGAAACATTTAAAATTTGATCGTTGCTGGTTTTATTTGAATAACCAAATGGTTATTCGAATAATGCTTGGTAGAAAGACAAGTCTAAATGCTTTTATTCGAATAACAAAAATTTTATTTGAATAATCCTTGGAAAAAAATCCAAGATCATTGGTTTTCCACAAATTTATTTGAATAACACCTACGTCATTTGAATAAACATAGGCTCGATAAAAGCAAACAACCTTCTTCTCCCTCATTCTCATTTTTTCCCTCTCTCTTCTCTCTCTCATGCAGCAAACTTTCTTTATGCTCTCTCTTTCACCCACGCACTAACCTATGCCCAAACACTATACCCATTCCTCTAAGCTTTAACCATGGCCTCCTTCTCTTACCCCAAACACCTAAGAACCAAAATCACTCCAACGAACAACCCTTTAGACCTGCAAAGACTCTCTTCTGATCAAGAAGACCTTGGTCGTTTCAGAACCCATTTTAGGAATAAACACCTTGTGCAACCAAAGCACATGGATATGGCATTCTATGAAAAGGAAGGTGGGTTCGAGTTCTTAGATCTCCTGGCACACCAATGGATGCTGAAGCTATGCTCCTTCAAGGCTGACATCTATCTTGACCTTGTCAACATGTTCTTTTGCAATTTGAAGATCGTTGGTCAGAACCTCCACTCAGAAGTCAAGGATCAACATATGGTGAGTACTCCATAAGACTGGTTCCATATGTTTGACTTATAGGCAAATGGACCCAACATTGAGGAAGATAGTAGGCCATATATCAATGAGTTTAAAAGATCATAAGCTCATATAGAAATAATGAAACCTGGTCTAAAAATACCCAAGGCTGGCATTAAGGGTGGACGTTAGAGAGCCATGATCGGCTGCTACATTATGCGTACGCATATATCTTCACTCCTCGAGGAGGCAACTATGCTTACCTTGGAGAAGATGACTTGTTCCTGGTTTGGGTCTTAAAGCAAAGATACCAGCTTAACTGGCTCAATTTCATCGTGAAACATATAATGAAGGCCAAAGGAAATGAAAAATCTGACCTGTCATATGCCTTGTTGGTTACTTCATTTCTTCAAAAATACCCACACATCTTGGAAACTGAAGTACACACCAAGATGATTCACCACAATGTCTTTGGCTCCTACACGCTAAAGAAGATGAAGAAGATAAGTGATAAAGATAGATGGGTATATGTAGATGAGATGGAAGAAGCCAGAGCAGATGCTGATAATGAGGAAGCAGAGGAACCTGTTGTTGCTGCTGCTAGCTTGGTCACCAATGAACAACAGATGGCGACCATACTAGAGCTCAAGACCTATAGTGTGACGATTAGGACAAACTCATGGGTTCTGACAGATGGTTGCACCAGACTTACCTTTCTTGCTACACTCGAACACCTTTATTGTCCTTTTTGATAATATTGAAGGTGTATAGCGTGAGTAGGCTGGATCGTGAGCTTTGCTAACTGGTAGAGTTCCTCATTCCCCTCCTCCACCACTAGATGCATACTTCCACGATCCTTAAGCATAGGATCTCTATTGTTTTTACTTATATTGGTTGCTATATATGAGAAAAATGCAAATGTAATTAGCCAACGTTGTTTGAATGAATAAAATTGATTTTCTTTTAACTATCTTATGTCTAATGCATGATTACAATGCTATTCTAAGTCTGATATGAATGCATATATCTTGTTGGACTTGAATGATTATCAATTGCTTATGTTTTGGCTTTCTCTTGCCCCATCTTTTTTATCATGACAAAAGGGGGAGAAAAAGCTAGACTTATGATTTGAATGTTGTTTTAGAAAAGACAGGTTAATATAAAAATGGATCTTAGGATTCCAAGAGTAAGGGAGAGCAGCACATATCTCTAAATTAATTCACCTATTACAAAAGTAAGTCTCTATAACAATCTTGTGAATTCCAATTTATAAAACTAACTATTTTCTCAATGGTTGTTTGTCATCACCAAAAAAGGGGAGAATGTAATTACCTATTGGCCATTGAAGAATTGTTTTGATGATAATAAACATGAAGATGATGGTAAGATCAAGTCCAAAACCTTTAAGAATAGCTTTAGGAATTAGATCTTTGCGTTAAGATAAAAATAGGTTCACATTTAAGCTCTAAACTTATTTTTCAAAGAACGCAAATAGCACATATGCTTTCAGGGCTTCAAAATAGTTTTTGGTTTATCAAGAAATAGTATTTAAGTTCTCTAAAGCTTATTGGAACTTTTGGAAACAATTGAAAAGGTTTAAAAGCTGTTTAAAATATTTTTCAAATAAGTTTATTCGAGTAAAGGATTCTTTATTCGAATAACCAAAGTCAGAATATCAAGTTTCCCTTTTCTTGAAGCTTTATTCGAATAACATAGGGTATTGTTCAAATAAAGGTTTAAACTAAGCTTCGTGCCTTTTGTTTTAAAAAGTTTATTGGAATAACACATAGGTTATTCGAATAATAATGTTTTTTAGAAACTATTTTAAAAAGGTTTATTCGAATAACCAAATAGTTATTCGAATAACACTTTACAGAACTATTTTGCTCATGTGCTATTTAAAGTGTTATTCGAATACATATATGTTATTGGAATAAACACGAATGATAGAAAAAGAAATAAGCAGCTAGTTGTTGGCATTAAATGCTTATACCAACCTCCCAACGACTCTTAAATTCATTAAGCTATAAATACAAGTCTTTGGGCATTAAAGATAAGTTGGAAATCAATCTGATGAGCATTAATATGAGTTAATACATCCATCTTCATAAAATCTCTGTTTTGAGCTTATAGTATGATCAACCTTATACCCATTGAGCTTTAAATTGTATTATTCACTCTTGTGAGAGTTTCCTTTCATCTATGTTTTGATTATATGTAAAGAGGATGAGATATATAATATCCTCTATGACATATTAGCCTTGTATATGGTTACATAGCTGGCATATTACTTGCTTAACATGTCTGTTCAAATTTATGACAAACTGAGCTAGTTTAGGCACTTTGTTGCAACCCGAAATGTGAAAAGTACCTTAAAATGACTCAGATAGTAGCATAAATTGCTTAGATAAGAGGAACAAATATGGACAATGTGTTTCTAGGTCACAAATGAGCTAAGTAATATGTTGTTAAACTTTCAAGATAAACGATGTTAGTCTGGTATTTTTAGGCATATTGGTTGTGCATTTAATGCTAGATTGACTAACAGCAGATATGGAAAAATAAGATAATGGTGAAACAATAATTTATATGAATCCTAGGATTTATTTTAAAGTTGTTGAAAGTTGAAAAGCTTAATTTAGCTAAATCTAAGTATTTTTAGTAGATCAAGAGGTATCAGTGAAATATCCAAGTGTTTAAGTCATTCACGGTTTGGCAGCCTCTCTTATTGACTTCTATTCTATGATATTTCACTCACTTTCTCTAGGTTCTCATAGCCATACAGCAGCATTATCAGGAAAAGGAGAAAACAAAGAAAGAAAGGAAGAGCAAGCAAAGGGGGGAAGAAGATAAAAAGAAAAAGGAATCAAATGGAAAAGCCAAAGTTTGTTCTTCATCATCATAAAGGACCAAAGGTGGGAGATTAGGGTTTATGTTAGCTTCTTTGCTCCATTTTCACCATTTATGTATTTATGATGCATAATAGGTTAAATTGGGTTCTAGAGGTGTTTGAAGTGTTTTTCTTGCTTGAAGGTATTTCTATGGTTGTTTATGACTGGTTAATGGTATAAGTTTAAGTTAGAAACCTAGAACTTCTCATTTGGACCTTTGATGCACAAAGTGGGAAAAATAAGTTTTAATGAGTGATTTTGGCCTTGAATCCAAAATTAGTAGTTTAAGATGGTGATTGGTGTTTCTTATGTGTTAATGAACTAATTAGGGACATAGAATCACCTAGAAACTATTTTGGAATGACTGAATTTCATCAAAGCACCAATGGAATAGTACCCAATGCTGGTTTTTCTACAGCTTCTGCATATAAACACCTCACGCCGCGGCACGAGAAAGGTCATGCCAAGGCGTGAGTGCACCCGAGATCTGCGCACCACGACATGGCATTGGTACTCTGGGGCGAGAGCTGAAAAGTGACATTCTAGCCTTTTTCCCAAGAGCAACATGCTGCAACGTGGGACAGGTCACATCGAGGCGTGAGATCCAAGAATTCTCAAAAGTGTTATTTTTAATGAATTGAATTTCCTATTTGTTAGGATTCTTTATACATGCTTTCTAGGGTATGTTAAGAGACTATCAAGGGTAATTCAAGAGAAGAATGACCATCTAGAAAGTATGAGAATTGTATGAACCTAGATGTAATCAAAGGTAAAGGATTGCATTAGGTAGGTATCTAGCACCAATAGTAACTTAGTGTTGCTTTAGATATCACATCAGATGTTATAAGATGGTGTATTAGATGCAAGTAAGCTAGGATGGAATAGTAGTGTTTTTCCAACAAATGTGACCTTACATGATGTTATGTTGTCATTTAGTTAGAAGGAAATGAGTCAAAAGTTCTTAAGGGGACAAGTGTTCCTAACCAAGAGCTAGGTTTACATGGAGTAACAGATTACAGATTTTCCTCCCTACAACAGGTAAACACAAGAAGCCAAAGTTCCTAGTAGAACATGCTTGGGTCATAAATGAGCTAGGTGTGTAAGTAAGAATGTATGTACGATTAACTTGGTTTATCTAGATACTAATGTTAAATCTCGTATAGAATTTGAACCTATCTTATGATAACATGTTTTAAGTTTGTGTTTATTATGTTATGTATGACTAATTTTGGTGTACTCATACTGAGAATTGTTGATTCTCAACCCGCTGTGTTGCCAAGTAAATCTAGGTAAAGGTTCTTCAAAGAGTAAGAAGAAAAAAGAGTTGAAAGAATAGCATATTTTAGTTTTTATTGCTTCTAGATTAGACTTTGTATTTATTTATACTAGTTTGTTATGTAAATAGTTTATGTATTACACTAAGCCTTCCTTAGGCTAATGTTATATATTTATATATGTAAGTATGTTTCTGCATTTCATAAGGTTCTCTATGATGGCTCTAGTGTACATTATGAATATATGATCAAACTATTATGTATGTAGTGATGTTGTAATGCTGTTTATCGTTATAAATGTTCTATTTAATGAGATTTTAGTATTAGGGTGTTACATTATGGTATTAGAGCAGTTCATCCTATTGAGTCAGGGTATGGACTAACTATGCTTAGTCATCCTATTAGGAATTATGCTTTTCTTGTCTCTTATGTGAGATACCTTGATGGAATTGCATGATTGGACTTTGGTTGGAATGTTATTAGCTACTGTTCTACGGTTACATGATATTGGAACTGATTAATCCAATATGTATTGTTCTATGTGTACTGGAAACTATGGTCCCTCCTAGGCAAGCTAGAGAAACTAGGAACTCATCATCTAGAGAAGGTGGAGGTATGGCAGATGTTGTTAGGGCAATGGCCAATTCCATGAGGGAGCAGATGGTTGCTGCCACTGTAACTGCCAATGTCATGAGGGACCAAGCAACTGTCACTACAAGGGTTTTTGAGAGGATGGAAAATAATCCACCTCCACCACCAACACTGCCACTTGTACCACCACAAGTACGAGAGGTATAAATTGGAAGGAACCAGAATTTTGTGGACTTGTTAGAATTCAAGAAGACCAATCCGTCATCTTTCAAAGGGGAATATGACCCAGTATGAGTAGTTGGATGGTTGAAGGAAATTGATAAGATTTTCACGGTCATGACTTGCACAGATAATCAAAGGGTTCGTTTTGCTTCCTTTATGTTAGAAGGTGAGGTAGATGATTGGTGAACCAATGTAAAGAGGTTACTAGATGCATCTAAAACTCCTATCACTTGGGAGGTGTTCAAAAATTCCTTCGTGGGAAAATATTTTTTGCAGAATATGCAAAGTGCAAAGGAGATGGAATTTCTAAGACTTGTGCAAGGTGAGATGTCAATTGGTCAATATGTGGCCAAATTTGATGAGTTATCAAAGTTCTCTTCTTACATCAGATTTAATCTAGATGAAGTATGAAAGTGTATTAAATCTAAAGAAGGTTTGAAAGAAGATATGCAGAGGGTCGTTCGACCCCTAGAGATTAGGGATTTCCCATCTTTGATAAGTAA
Source organism: Ormosia emarginata (assembly GCA_029884605.1). Classification (NCBI taxonomy): domain Eukaryota; kingdom Viridiplantae; phylum Streptophyta; class Magnoliopsida; order Fabales; family Fabaceae; genus Ormosia; species Ormosia emarginata. The sequence continues at coordinate 897,762 of JAQQTP010000056.1, read as the reverse complement.
ATGTTGAATTGTGGAAGAATGTGACAACAAGGTTCTTTTAGTGCATAAGTCACAAGAGTTTCAGAAAAGGAAGCATGAGGATAATAAGTTTAAGAAGGGCACTTCTAAAACTAGCAGTCCTCAAGAAAAGGGCAAGCAGGTATAGACAGATTCTAAGATACCCAGATGTCCTAAGTATAAGAAAATACATGGAGGCAAACCATGTTTGGCGAGCCAATCCGTGTGTTATACTTTTGAGATGCCAAGATATTTTTCCAGAGATTATCCCCAAAGAAAGGAAGATGAGCCTATCACAAAGCCGCTAGCCAAAGGGAGAGTTTATATTCTAAGCGGGAAAGAGGTGGCCTAGTCTTCCGAACTTATTAAAGGTAAATGCATAATTCATAATTATCTTTTAAATATCATGTATGATTCAAGAGCATCCCACTCTTTTGTTTCTTATAATTGTGTAAGGATGTTGGATTTGTCTGTTTCAGAACTACCACATGACTTATCTATTTTTACACTAACCGGTAAACCATTCATAACTTCCAAAGTATGTCGTGATTGTTGTATAAGAATAGAAGAAAAAGTCTTCTTTGTGAATCTTATTTGTTTACCCCTTGTAGATATAGATGTCATCCTTGGTTTGGATTGATTATCGTCTAATCATGTAGTCTTAAATTATTCAAATAAGACTCTAGTTTTTATGTCTAATTTTCCTTCCAGAGTTGTTTCCTTTGAGTTTGTCTATCTCAGTGCCAATCAGGTCAATCATTGTACGGTAGAAAGAGCTCTAGGATATGTTCTTCTCTTCTCATTAGATGTATAGGTTGAGTAAAACCTAAACAGTATACTTGTGGTGAGGGAGTACCCAGAGATATTTCTGAGTGACATAGCTGAGTTGCCACCAGAGAAAGAAATAGAGTTTTCTATAGATTTAGTGCTAGGTATAGGACCTATCTCTATAGCACCTTATAAGATGGCACCTCTAAGGTTAACAGAGCTTAAGAAACAAATAAAGGAGTTGTTGGAGAAGCAGTTCATTAGACCTAGTGTTTCTCCTTGGGGAGCATCAGTGTTACTAGCGAAGAAGAAAGATGGTACCATGAGGTTGTGTGTTAAATATAGACAGTTGAATAAGGTAACCATCAAGAACAAGTATCCATTACCTAGGATAGATGATCTGATGGATCAATTAAGAGGAGCTTTAGTTTTTTCCAAGATTGATCTAAGATACAGATATCATCAAATTAGAGCTAGGAGAGAGGATATCCCTAAAATCGCCTTTAGAACTAAGTATGGATATTATGAGTACCTTGTGATGTCCTTTGGGTTGACAAATGCACCAGCGGTGTTCATGGATTACATGAATAGAGTTTTTAGACCTTACCTAGACAAATTTGTGGTAGTATTTAATGATGACATTCTTATCTATTCTAAGACAATGGAGAACATAAGCAGTATCTAAGGATAGTTTTAGAGATGCTCAAAGATAAGTTGTTTTCCAAATTGTCCAAGTGTGAGTTTTGGCTAATGGAGGTTCAGTTTTTGGGTCACGCAATTTTTCAAGGAGGAATTTTAGTAGACCTTAGTAAAGTTGAAGCAGTGTTATAGTGGGAGAGACCCACCACTGTGACCGAGATTAGGAGTTTTATATGATACCCAAGTGGCTTCAGTACTCAAGAGGGGGGTGAATTGAGTAATTAAAACTAACATTTGGAAAAACATTAGTTCATAAAAATTAGAATTCACAAAGTTAAATTTTGAGAAACTTACTCACCCTTTTTATTGTAAGAGGTGAATTATATCAGAGATATGCGCTGAAGGTCCTCCTTACTTTTGGAATCCAATTTGCATTTTTGTCTTACCTAATTTTAACTTTTTCTCCCCTTGACTTTTCTCAAGCAAAGAACTCAAACTTTTTCTCCCCCTTTTGTCATGATAAAAAAGATGGGGCAAGATAGAGCATGAAGTTATAACAATATGATATTTATTCAAGTTTAACATTTGCACAGCAATAACAAATTGACAAGATTTAAAAAAAATCAGCAATGCATCCAATATCCTTGCTATTTAAGCAAATCAACCACTCAATATTCAACAAGGCAAATTCATTGATCAAAAAGAAGCCAATTACATTTACCAATTTCTTAGAATTCTGCCATAGATAAAAAAAAACATTTCACCTTGATGAAGTATCCATGTAGAGAACTAATATCATTCACTCAATATGCAATGACAAAATTAGCAAGTTAATATTCAATTTGGCACATTGTCAATGTTAAGCATACTACTCATGTAAGAAAAAAAGCATCTAATCATTTAAGATCAATTTATTAACAAGTATCATGTAATCCATAGTATGTAGAATATCACAATAGCTTAGGGATAGAGATACTTTACTATCTTCAAGTTTGAATAAATTTATTCCATTTAAATGTTTTACTTGAGGTAGCTTATAACCCTACAAAACAATTCAAATTATTTCTTTGGTATCCATTAATTTTTGGATCCATAGAGGTTAGCCAAACTTATAAACAAATAAGCATTCAAAATGATAAGGCAAAACAACAAATGAGTTCACTAGGGCAAAAGATATTTCATTTTAATGATTAATTTAGCCAAGTATATATTCACCAAAATAATAGCCAATTATATTTGGTTAAGCATTTGCATTATCAGTCCAATTACAAAGAATTCAACATATATAACAAATTCTTGAGAAAAGATGGGACAAGAGCAAGCTAAAACAGAAGCAAGTAATATGCATTTATGTGCATCATGTGATTTTTTTTTATTTAAGGCATAAATTCAGGCTCAAATGAAATAAAATGTATTTTAGTAAAAGCATGTCATCCATTGGTCAATTACATTTGCATTTGCTTTTGCATCAGAAAAGACAGAAACAAAATAGAGATCCAACCAGATAGGTCTTGTGACTTCTTATTATTCGAATAACTTGGCAATTATTCGAATAGCTAGGCCAATTTGACTTGGCTTCTAGCAATGCGTTATTCGAATAACTCAGAGAGTATTCGAATAGCCAGCACAAAAAAAAAAAATCTTGAAACATGGTGTATTCGAATGGATGGAGATGTATTTGAATACCTCATATGCAGACAAGAAAAACTGAAATTAACAAGTATCAAGTTATTCAAATGACCATTGAGTTATTCGAATAGACCAGCTTATAAAAACATGAATATTCAAGACTAATATACGGTATTCGATTAGCCACAGGTCTATTCGAATAAACCTATCAGAAAAACAAAAGAATTCACATTCAGATGCAAAGGTTTTTGAATAATTAGGGAGTTATTTGAATAACTTAAATAGGAAAACATATTTATCATGTACAAAAGTACATTTTGAGAGAGAAAAGCTTACCCAATAGATGAAGTACTTATTCAAGGATTGCAAGTCCAAGCTTTATGAAAACAAGGAAGAGAGCTTGGAATTATTTTCGATCTTGTGCTTGCAGTAGCCACTTTCAAAAATGCCAAAGTCAGCTCTTAGCCTTCAAGCACACCTACAACACACTTTAATTTTTGATTTTTGGTACCCAAATCTTCTTGGGTCCTTATGTGTTAGTTTTGGGTAAAGTACCCTTAGGAACCCATGCCATTTTAGTTCCAATTTTCATATTGATATTTTTTCTTGCATTACATATAGATGCACTATGTCCTTTCTTCTCGCAACAAAAATATTTAATAAAAGGACTACTTGAAGTACTAGAATTAACAAAGAAATTTTTATAAAATTTTTGTTGATTTTTTAGGTTATATCCTATCCTGGCTTTTTGAGAAACAACTCTTTGTTTTCCTAATAAAATATTTAAATTATCTCTTCCAGAAATGAATTTAGAAAGAGTGTTCTTTAAATCTTCAATTTCATTTTCAAGGATATGATAAGATGAACAAGATGAAGATGTAGAAGCATGTGAAGTACAAGTTGTGCATGCATCAATTAATCCTAATGTCTCATTTTCAATTTTTAATTCTTCAATTTCTTTGTTTAAAATGAGAATTTGATTTTCTAAAGAAGAAATTGTTTTCTTAGATGATGAAGTTATTTTAGTGAGTCTTAGTGATTCATCATGTAGTTCCTCAAAGGCATCTTGTAGTTCATCATAAGAAGGAGATAAGTCAATGTTAGAAATTACCTCATTGTCATTTTCTTCTTCTTCTTCTTCTCCTTTGGCCATAAGACAGATGGGCTTCTTCGCTATCTGAATTATTAGTGGAGTCCATATCATTGTTATCCCATGCCATGTAGGCTCTTCTTTCCTTGGAGGGTTTCTTTTTAAATTTCTTTGGGGGAAAAGACGATCTTCTTTGAGTTCTTTTCTTTTTCAGAAACCTTTCAAATTTCTTTACTAGTAGACTGAGGTTCTCTTCATTTAACTCAATGTTGTCCACGTCATCTCCATCGTCTTCATCTTCATTATTGATAGTGGAGGTGGCTTTAAGTGTGATCCCCTTCTTCTTTTTATCATGTTCCTCACTTTGGTCAAGCCTATTGAGTTCTAATTCGTGCTCTTAAAGTTTTCCAAATAGGGTAGCTAACGTCATTGTTGATAAGTCTCTTGATTCTGATATAGCTATTACCTTAGGCTGCCAAATCCTGCTCAAACATCTCAACACTTTGTTAATCAAATCTTCGTTAGAAAAATACTTTCCTAGTGATGGAAGATGATTTACAATGTGGGTGAACCTCTTTTGCATTTCCTAAATGTTTTCTGCATGGTTCATTCTAAATAATTCATATTCATATGTAAGAGAATTTATTCTCAACCTCTTTACTTCACTAGTACCCTCATGGGTAACTTGTAAAGTATCTCATATTTCTTTAGCAGTTTTGCAATTTGAAATTCTAAAAAATTCATCATACCCCAAAGAAGTGGTAATGATGTTTTTGGCTTTCAAGTTATGTTGAACTTTTCTTTTATCATTATTAGACCATTCACTCCTTGGTGTTTCAGTTTTTACACAAATGATGTAACACCCCAACTTTTGGATGAATTACTATTTTGTCCTGATTGTACTGTTTTATATTTTTCTGTATGTTATAAAATTTATTTGACTGTTTCGTGTTCATATTCGAGTGTTTTGTGTGATTTACTCTGAGTATAGAAAATAATAATTTTTGGACCAGGGAAATCTTATTTTAATTATTCAGAGCTGGAGGATCTTACTAAACCCAATTCCGAGTGATATGGTTGTTAATCTTTTAATTTTTAGGATTTAACTGTGTAATAAAATAATTTTATATTATTATAATATTATTTTATCTGATAGTACCTACTGTCTCAAAAATAGTAGAAATCTGCTCTAAAATGACCATGGACCCGGAAGAGTCTGTGGGACCGCGTTTAAAGAAGCAGTCAACGTTTTTTGCTAGACTAAATTCTAAGCCAATAGGAACAAGTCAACAATGTAGGCTTGACATTTCTAGACCAATAGGAATCAAGTCCACAAAAATGGTTAGACTTGTTAGATTAAGACTAGAAAGCTTAACCAAGTTAGCTTAAAACCTAACTAAGTTAGCATAAAAAGCTTGTTAAGTAACTAAATGAAGTAACCTAGTTAGCTATCGAGTTAAGTTCTAGTTAGAGAATTGTTCTCAAAATATCAAGACTAACCTAGTTAACCTAAGTAACTATCTAGTTAGGCAAGTAACTAAATGAATTAATCAAATACACTTAAATGTAACTAGAAGACTAAATTGATCACAAACTTAGTTACTCCACCATTAAGGCCATTCGGTCAAGAAGCTTCAAGAGCATTCAAGGATGGCTTAGTCACTTAGTGACTAGGTTTCTCTAAGCCAACGAAAGACAAGCTTGGAGGCCAAGCTTTGATATCAACCCTTGATCAAATCTAAGGCTAGGATGAGTCAAACAAGGAGGCCACCTCCTTAATGAGTGCTACGGCCATGCATAGGAGGAGGGAGAGTAAGTTGATCATTTTTCATCTTCATCATTTTACCTAAAGCAAGAAACCAAGAGAAAACTCCATAGCCTTTCTTCTTTGAGCCATTCGGCCAAACACTCTACACCACCATCCACCCATCTAAAATTTCATCCAACCTTATTTCTCAACTCTAAACACCATTATAAGAACATCTCTAGTTGAGAGTTCTTCCAAAATCTTTCATCTTAAGCTTGGAAAATTGCTTTGGAGGTTTTTCCTAAAAGGTGAAGATCCTTGTTTTTCATTTCCAAGGTTCTAAACCATGATTGATCCATGGTTTATGTTTTTCTCCTATGGTTATAACTTGTAAAAATTTATTTGAGCAGGTTAGGTTTCTTTGGAGGAGATCAGGAAATCATCTAGGAAGGAGAGAAAAAGATTTTATCTTCCTTAAAGGTAAGAGGGAGATTTAATCTCATCAACCATGTGTGGTGATGAGAAAATGGATTATATGTGTGTGAAGAATCCACAAGGATTCACTTGTTTAATTATTTAAATGCTTTCCTATTTGTGTTTGATATTGTTTGTATGCATGTCTATAAGCTTTAAAATACATTGCATGTGTGAGATATACGTGATTATTAATTAGGATGTGAAAAACATGTAAGGTTGCATGAGTGTTCCAAAGAGCACACCTATGGAGCTTTCGGCTTCAACAAAGAAAAGAGAACCAAAATGTTCTCAACCATTTTCTAAAGGAAGGATTTAATAGAATTAGGTAGATTAATGAATTCCAAAATGATTTAGAAGATAGAAAATGATCCAAAGATCAAATGCCAAGATTTTATTAATTTCGGCCAACATGCCTTGTAAATGTGTAATCAATCCAAAACTTATTTTCTAAAGTGTAGATTTGATGTTTAACCTAAAAAGAATACATTTGAAATGAATTTTCAAGATTTAAAGAAGTAAACTAATTTTTATTAGAAATGTAGTATAGAAGAAAAATGCACACAACTCTTGAAAATTACTTATCTTTAAGTTTTAAAGTATAGTGACCATTTTCAAAGTGTATTTAGTAATAATAAACTAAACAAACGAATTTTTTTAGAGGAAAAATGTAGAAAACACATTTTTAATAGATTTTATAGACAAAATACTTGTCAAAATTTATTAAAAATAGACAAATAAAAGAGAATGTTTTATAATATATTTATATCATAAGGAAAATATTCTACGTAGTTTAAAAGTATTAAAAATAGTTTACGCAATTTTAAAAATAGAAATTTTAAAGCTTTTCGGTTAAGAAAACGATAAAAAAAATCTTAAGCGATTGCGAAAACATTTTAAAAATACCACGCGATTTTAAAAACAGTAAAATATATTTACGCGATTTAAAAATATTTTTAAAAATGACAAAATTGTGAAAACGTTATAAAATTTCTACGCGATTGATTGAAACAGTGAGTTTTGCTGTCGGGCCAAAGTGGTGGACTCGGACATGTAGAGATATGGTACTGTCAAGTGGTGATGTACTATATATTGGAATGTTGAGGTTAAGGGTATTTTAGTAAATATAATAATAATTTTAAGTTAAGGGTAATTTGGTCATTATTAATTTTATTCATGCATTGAGTTGTGCCAATTTGGTTGAAATTGGCGATTGATTGACGAGGCGAATTACACCGTGTTGTCGGTGTGATAAGCGTAGTGTGGTTCATCTTGTGTGGACTTGAAGGCATTAGTGTGTGGAGTATTCCACATGTGGACAGTTGGTCACTCCTCTGGGTCATGGTAACTGGCAACACACTAATGATCTCGACACGCACTATACTTAATCAAGATCTTGTAAAGACTGTTTAGTACAATGGCTGTAGTACACGATGTTGGACTGTGTGTTACTATACGACGTTGGACTGTGGGCTATAGACATGATGTTAGACAGTGGAATAGTTTGGTTGGGCAGTCTGAGGTACTGATAGATCTCTATGGGTCATTCTCTCTGATGTCTGTGTCTAGCTCCATGGAGTAGGAACGAGTCGTACTGCATTTGCATTTGTGTCATACATCATAACATTGTTAATTGTGATATTACATGAGGTGTTGTTACTTATGATATTGTGGTATAAAATTCTTGTATTAAATTGTGTTATTATTTATAATATAATGGTATGCTTTATTGTACTAAATTGTGATATCTGTTGTATTGTCATTATTTTATTTGCCATACTAGTATTGATGTATGATTATCTCACCTCTCTATATGTATTGTTTCTGTATTATTAATTATGTTATAAAAGAGTTTGAGGAAGAGGAACAGCCTCTAGATTATGTGTATCCTGAGGAGGAGGAGCAGCAGCAGATAAAGGATCAGTTCGACGAGTGCGAACCTTCCGATCATCCATATCCTTTAGACTGACTTGCGAGTATGGCATTGCCGGGATTTCTTGGTTTCGTGAGGCTAGAGTTTCACGAAGGTTCAAACGCCAGGCGATTACACGAGGATCGAGGATCGGTGATCTACTTGGGACATCTGACTGTGTCCTTACGAGGAGAGTTTGATACTGAACCTGTCTTTACTACGACTCTGTACTTACATCTGGAGATGCCATTGGATCTGAGGCTTCACTGGGGAGGACTCTTTCGTGTTCCCAGTGAGATTAGCATAGTGTCAACAGCACGGACTCCTGTCCGTAGAGCTGTGAGACATCCTGGATTCCTGTCACCTGATGTTTCATCTGAGACTGATCCTTCAGAGGGTTAGGGATCTATGATGTGCACTTGGGCACTTTATGATGTTGTACTGTATAATAACTCTTTACTGCTTTATTTAAATATTTTGTAGTTGTAAATTATTTGCATAACTTAAAACAAAATCACATGTATATTACGTGTGTGATAACGTTTGTTTTATTTCATGTTCCGTGTTATTTTATTTAAGGTTATTATGTATAAAAAGAAAAATTTTATAACTCATATTAATTATTTATCAAATGTTTTACAACTTGGGTAATATTTTATTTATTTTTATTTCGATGCATCATAAATGTGGCATCCCCATAAGGGTGTTATATTAGTTAGTATCAGAGCCCAAGTTAGAGTCTTTTGGGATTGTGGTTGGGTCTGTTTTGCTTGTGTTGTGTGATTCTCTGAAATTTACTTCCGAAAGGATGTTTCTAACTTTGTTTTGTTATTATTGAAGAAAGAAGATGTCTGGCAGAAGAGGAACGCGTGCGAATGTGAACCGTAATGTGGACCCAATGATTGCAACTACTGAATCTATGCAGCGGATGGCTGAAGTGATAACTCAGCAAAATTAGAGAGCATCTCAACAGCAAGATGCTACTGCTGATGCTCTAAATTTGTCTGAGTTTAGGCGTAACAACCCACCACAGTTCAGAGGCCAGTTTAACCCTGAGAAGGCAAGTTTGTGGATACAAGACTTGGAAAAGATATTCAAAGGAATGGGATGCACCATTGATAAGAAGATGACGTATGCTACTTTTATGTTGAGAGGGGATGGTGAAAATTAGTGGAAAGGAACCCGCCGATTATTACAGGCTAAAGGAACTGAAATCACGTGGGAGGTATTTTCTGAAGTATTTCTGGAGAAGTACTTTCCTGCCAGTGCTAGACATGCCAAGAAGATGGAATTTCTTGGTTTACGTCAAGGCAATATGACTGTCAATGAGTATGCTTCTAAATTTGAAAGCTTGTCTCAGTTCTCAGACTATGTTTAAGCCCAACAGAATGATGCGTGGAGATATCGAAAGTTTGAGGAAGGATTGAGGGTAGAATTGCGATGAGGAGTGCTACCCTTAAAGATAAATCAATTTCATGCTTTAGTGGATACTTGTGGATGACTCGAGGAGTTGGAGCCGTCACGGGATCTAAGGAACCGTAATTTTGGACCAATGATGTTTCAGAGAGGAGGTAGCAGTAACAATAGCCGGTTTCAGCGTAAGCCATATTCGAGACCACCAGGAAATCAACCTCAACGTCCACCCGTTGGAGGAAGTTCTAGTGGTAATAGAGCTGGTCAGAAAGTGGCGTTTACGCCAACATGTTTCAAGTGTGGAAAGAGTGGCCATATCTCTAAGGATTGCTCAATTAGAGGGACAATCTGTTTTAATTGTCGACAACCTGGACATGTATCTAGGGATTGTACTCAGCCGGAGAGGAAGCCTGCTGTAAGCAATGTTCGTGCTAATCAACCAAGATCTGGAGGGCGAGTATATACCATGACTAGAACTGAAGCTTCTCAGTCTGAGGATCTTATTCAGGGGGAAGGTGCCATTGAAGGTACTCTTTTGACGGTGTTATATGATTCAGGTGCAACATTTTCATTTATTGCATATGATTGTGTGGAACGGTTGAAACTGCCTGTGTCTTCTCTGAGCTTTCAATTGATTGTGTCTACACCAACTGCCAAGCTTGTAGTTACATCCAAGATATGTCTGAATTGTCCTGTTGATATAAAGGATCGTGTGTTTTCGGTCAATTTGATTTGTTTACCTCTAGTTAAGATAGATGTAATATTAGGAATGGATTGGTTATCTTCTAACCATATCCTTATAGACTGTGCAAACAAAACCATAGTTTTTCCTAAGGAAGAAAGTTTTGGATTTTTGACTGCTGTTAAAGTTAAATCATTATTGAGAGATGGAGCACAGGGATATATGTTATTATCTTCTCTAGAAGTCAAAAGTGAGAAGGATGTGAATGTTATTCCTGTTGTCAATGAATTTCCAGAGATTTTTCCTGATGATGTACCTGGTTTGCCACCGGAAAGGGAGATCGAGTTTTCTATCGATTTGGTACCAAGAGCAGGTCCTATATCGATTGCACCGTATCGGATGTCGCCAGCGGAACTGGTACAATTGAAAAAGTAATTGGAGGAACTGTTAGAGAAACAGTTTGTGCAACCTAGTGTTTCACCGTGGGGAGCACCAGTGCTTCTAGCCAAGAAGAAGGATGGAACTTCTCGTCTTTGCGTGGATTATCGCCAGTTGAACAAGGTTACTATAAAGAATAAATATCCACTTCCGAGAATTGATGATTTGATGGACCAGTTGAAGGGAGCAGTGATATTCTCTAAGATAGATCTACGATCTGGTTATCATCAGATTCGTGTCAAGGTTGATGATGTGCCTAAAACAGCTTTTCGAACTCACTACGGACATTATGAGTATCAAGTGATGTCATTCGGAGTGACGAATGCTCCTGCAATATTCATGGACTATATGAATAGGATTGTTCATCCGTATCTTGATAGATTTGTTGTTGTCTTTATCGATGACATTCTGATCTATTCTCAATCTAAGAAAGAGTATGCTGAACATCTCGGTATAGTTCTTCAGATTTTGAAGGAAAAGAAACTGTATGCGAAGTTGGCAAAGTGTGAATTTTGGCTGGAGGAAGTTCAATTTTTAGGTCACGTGATTTCCAAGGAAGGTATTGCGGTAGACCCATCGATGGTGGAGACTATTTTGTAATGGGAAAGGCCTAAGAAAGTGACGGAAGTCCAAAGTTTTGTAGGACTGGCTGGATATTAACGGAGGTTCATAGAGGGTTTTTCCAAGATAGCTGGACCGCTTACGCAGCTCACGAGGAAGAGTCAAGCTTTTGATTGGACGGAGGAACGTGAAGCGAGCTTCCAAGAATTGAAGAAAAGACTGACGACTGCACCAGTGCTAATTTTATCGGATATTAACAAATCTTTTAAAGTGTATTGTGACGCTTCTTACCAGGGATTAGGGTGCGTATTGATGCAAGACCGAAATGTGGTGGCTTATGCTTCTAGACAGTTGAAGGTTCATGAGAGGAACTATCCAACACATGATTTGGAATTAGTCGTAGTGATTTTTGCATTAAAAGTGTGGAGGCATTTTCTGTATGGAGCTATGTTCAATGTCTTTAGTAATCACAAGAGTTTGAAGTACTTGTTTGATAAAAAAGAATTGAATATGAGGCAGAGGCGATGGTTAGAATTCTTAAAGGACTATGATTTTTAACTTCAATACCATCTAGGAAAGGCCAATGTGGTGGCGGATGCTCTAAGTAGAAAAGTGATTAGTGTTTCTACGATGATGATAAGGGAAGAGGAATTGATTAACAAATTCAGAGATTTATGGTTGTCAGTGGAATTGGTACCTGGGAAGATTCGCCTAAGTAAGGTTGTGATCTTGAATGAATTGCTCGACGTGATTCGAGATAAGCAGGAGGAGGATCCGTTCTTGCAAAACGAAAGGGAATTTTTGAAGCAAGGTCATAAGGCAACGGTAGAGGAAGGATCAGATGGAATCTTAAGATTCGAGGGAAGAATTTGTATACCCGATGACCCTAAACTTAAGAAAGCAATTTTGGATGAGGCTCATACTAGTGATTTGAGTTTGCATCTGGGGATGACCAAGATGTACCAAGACTTGAAAAAGTTGTTTTGGTGGCCAAGGATGAAAAGAGACGTAGCGGAACATGTGGCGTCTTGCCTGGTTTGTCAGAAGGCAAAAGTGGAACATCAGAGGCTAGCCAGTATGTTACAACTGCTAGCTATTCTAGAATGGAAATGGGATAGTATCTCGATGAATTTTGTTACCAGATTGCCAAAAACAAGGAAAGGACATGATTCAATATGGGTTATAGTTGATAGGCTTATGAAGTCAACACACTTCTTGCCGATCAATATTAAGTATTCATTGGAAAGATTAACATAGATGTACATCAGTGAGATTGTTAGACTGCATGGCATACCTACATGTGTAGTTTCTGACAGAGATCCAAGGTTTACGTCAAGGTTCTGGCGAAGTTTACAAGAAGCTATGGGAACCAAACTACGATTGAGTTCTGCTTATCACCCGCAGACTTATGGTCAAACGGAGAGGACGATACAGTCTTTGGAAGACTTGTTGCGCGCTTGGTATTGGAACAACGAGGGAGTTGGGATGAATTTTTATCTTTGATAGAATTCACCTACAACAATAGTTTTCACTCAAGTATAGGGATGGCACCCTATGAAGCGTTGTATGGACGACGATGCCGAACACCTTTATGTTGGTATCAAGATGGGGAGAGTATGCTATTGGACCAGATTTTGTGCAATAGACTACGTAAAAGGTGAAGATGATACAAGAGAAGATGAAAATGACTCAAAGCCCACAAAAAAGATATGCTGATAAGCGAAGACGACCTCTAGAATTTGATGAGGGTGAGCATGTATTCTTGCGAGTAACGCCTACGACCGGTGTCGGAAGGGTTATCAAATCCAAGAAGCTTACTCCTAAGTTCATTGGGCCTTATCAGATTCTTCGACGGATAGGTCCTGTAACCTACCAGATAACTTTACCGCCTTTTCTATCTAATCTACATAATGTATTCCATGTGTCTCAACTAAGGAAATATATTCCCGATTCGACGCATGTGATACAACTCGATGAAGTGCAACTAAAGGATAACTTGACATATGAAACATTTCCTGTTAGAATTGAAGACAGGAAAGTGAAGCAGCTTCGAGGGAAGATGATTGAACTGGTGAAGGTGATATGGAATGACGTAACAGGTGATGCTACCTGGGAGCTAGAGGATAAAATGAGGGAGCAATATCCTCAGTTATTCTGATGTACGATACATTTCGGGGACGAAATTTTTATTTGTAAGGGAGAGTTGTAACACCTTAACTTTTGGATGAATTACTATTTTGTCCTGATTGTACTGTTTTATATTTTTCTGTATGTTATAAAATTTATTTGATTATTTCGTGTTCATATTCGAGTGTTTTGCGTGATTTACTCTGAGTATAGAAAATAATAATTTTCGGGCCAGAGAAATCTTATTTTAATTATTCAGAGCTGGGAGATCTTACCAAACCCAATTCTGAATGATATGGTTGTAAATCTTTTAATTTTTAGGATTTAACTGTGCGATAAAATAATTTTATAATACTATAATATAATTTTATCTGACAATACCTACTGTCTCAAAAACAGTGGAAATCTACTCTAAAACGACCATGGACTCGGAAGAGTCTGTGGGACCCACGTTTACAAAAGCAGTCAATATTTTTTGCTAGACTAAATTCTAAGCCAATAGGAACAAGTCAACAATGTAGGCTTGACATTTCTAGACCAATAGGAATTAAGTCCACAAAAATGGTTAGACTTGTTAGATTAAGACTAAAAAGCTTAACCAAGTTAGTTTAAAACCTAACTAAGTTAGCATAGAAAGCTTGTTAAGTAACTAAATGAAGTAACCTAGTTAGCTATCTAGTTAAGTTCTAGTTAGAGAATTGTTCTCAAAATATCAAGACTAACCTAGTTAATCTAAGTAACTATCTAGTTAGGCAAGTAACTAAATGAATTAATCAAATACACTTAAATGTAACTAGAAGACTAAATTGATTACAAACATAGTTACTCCACCATTAAGGCCATTCGGTCAAGAAGCTTCAAGAGCATTCAAGGATGGCTTAGTCACTTAGTGACTAGGTTTCTCTAAGCCAACGAAAGACAAGCTTGGAGGCCAAGCTTTGATATCAACCCTTGATCAAATCTAAGACTAGGATGAGTCAAACAAGGAGGCCACCTCCTTAATGAGTGCTACGGCCATGCATAGGAGGAGGAAGAGTAAGTTGATCATTTTTCATCTTCATCATTTTACCTAAAGCAAGAAACCAAGAGAAAACTCCATAGCCTTTCTTCTTTGAGCCATTCGGCCAAACACTCTACACCACCATCCACCCATCTAAAATTTCATCCAATCTTATTTCTCAACTCTAAACACCATTCTAAGAACATCTCTAGTTGAGAGTTCTTCTAAAATCTTTCATCTTAAGCTTGGAAAATTGCTTTGGAGGTTTTTCCCAAAAGGTGAAGATCCTTGTTTTTCATTTCTAACTTCATTTCCAAGGTTCTAAGCCATGATTGATCCATGGTTTATGTTTTTCTCCTATGGTTATAACTTGTAAAAATGTATTTGAGCATGTTAGGCTTCTTTGGAGGAGATCAGGAAATCATCTAGGAAGGAGAGAAAAATATTTTATCTTCCTTAAAGGTAAGAGAGAGATTTAATCTCATCAACCATATGTGGTGATGAGAAAATGGATTGTATATGTGTGAAGAATCCATAAGGATTCACTTGTTTGATTGTTTAAATGCTTTCCTATTTGTGTTTGATATTGTTTGTATGCATGTCTATAAGCTTTAAAATATATTGCATGTGTGATATATGCATGATTATTAATTAGGATGTGAATAACATGTAAGGTTGCATGAGTGTTCCAAAGAGCACACCTATGGAGCTTTCGGCTTCAACAAAGAAAAGAGAACCAAAATGTTCTCAACCATTTTCTAAAGGAAGGATTTAATGGAATTAGGTAGATTAATGAATTCTAAAATGATTTAGAAGATAGAAAATAATCCAAAGATCAAATGTCAATATTTTATTAATTTCGGCCAACATGCCTTGTAAATGTGTAATAATTTGAAATGAATTTTCAAGATTTAAAGAAGTAAACTAATTTTTATTAGAAATGTAGTATAGAAGAAAAATGAACACAACTCTTGACAATTACTTATCTTTAAGTTTTAAAGTATAGTGACCATTTTCAAAGTGTATTTAGTAATAATAAACTAAACAAACGTATTTTTTAGAGGAAAAACATAGAAAACACATTTTTAATAAATTTTATTGACAAAATGCTGTCAAAATTTATTAAAAATAGATAAATAAAAGAGAATATTTTATAATATATTTATACCATAAGAAAAATATTCTACGTAGTTTAAAAGGATTAAAAATAGGTGCGGAGTATTCCACATGTGGACAATTGGTCGCTCCTTTGGGTCGTGGTAACTGGCAACATACTAATGATCTCGACACGCATTATACTTAATCAACATCTTGTAAAGACTGTTTAGTACCATACATGTAGTACACGACGTTGGACTGTGTACTACTACATGACGTTGGACTGTGGGCTATAGACTCGACGTTAGATAATGGAATAGTTTGGTTGGACAGCCTGAGGTACTGATAGATCATTATGGGTCATTCTCTCTGATGTCTGTGTCTAGCTCCATGGAGTAGGAATGAGTTGTACTGCATTTGCATTTGTGTCATGCATCATAACATTATTAATTGTGATATTACATGAGGTGTTGTTACTTATGATATTGTGGTATGAAATTCTTGTATTAAATTGTGTTATTATTTATAATATAATGGTATGCTTTATTGTACTAAATTGTGATATATGTTGTATTTTTATTTTTTTATTTGCCATGCTAGTATTGATGTATGATTATCTCACCTCTCTATATGTATTGTTTCTGTATTATTAATTATGTTATAAAAGAATTTGAGGAAGAGGAATAACCTCTAGATTGTGTGTATCCTGAGGAGGAGGAGGAGGAGCAGCAGCAGCAGACAGAGGATCAGTTCGATGAGTGCGAACCTTCCGATCATCCATATCCTTTAGACTGACTTGTGAGTATGGCGTTGCCAGGATTTCTTGGTTTCGTGAGGCTAGAGTTTCACGAAGGTTCAGAGGCCTGGCGATTACGCGAGGATCGAGGATCGGTGATCTACTTGGGACGTCTGACTGTGTCCTTATGAGGGGAGTTTTGTAACATCCCAACTTTTGGGTAAAAGACCGTTGTGTCCATATTTTACTGTTTCTTATTTTTCTGTATGAAATACAGAAAAATAATACTGTTTGTTATTTTATTTGGTAGTTTTACATAATTTGTTTCGATACAGTAAAATAAAAATTTTATCAAATTACTTGTTTTAAATTTTTCTCGTATCAAAAACAGGATGTATAATAATTGTCTAGTATTTTATATAATCGTTTTACGTATTTTTCTTTAAGACAGTGAAATAAAAATTTTTCTCAGAACTCTTGTTTTAATTTTTCTCGAAAGATATACAGCTATATAATACTTCTTGGATATTTTATTTGAACGTTTTGGACGATTACCTACGTTGTGGGAAAAAACAAAAAAAATGACCGTTACGTCCCGAACGTCTTCGTTTTTGCTTTTTTTTGCTTTTAATTGTTTTCTTCTTGATTTAATGTCCGATAATACTTGTCTCGTAATTTTATATGGACTTTTTGTGTGATTTGCTCCGGGGTAGGAAAATAATATTTTTCCTGACCGGAAAATCTGTTTTTAATTATTCGGGCGGGATCTTACTAAACCCAATTCGAATGAGCCTAAAATTAATCTTTTAATTTTTAGGATTTAATCACAAATAAAATAATTTTATATTATTATAATATTATTTTATTAGTCAGATAAATAAGTGACAACGGACCGAAAATATTTTGCGGGACCCACGTTTAGTCATTGAGTGCTGTACACGTGGACCAATGAGGAGCTGGTCAAAATTGGTGGCTATGACTCATCGCAACGGGCCAATAGGACGATGACACGTGGCGTGACACCTCAGATCATGACTCAGCAGCTTCTAGAAGGTTCCAGAAGTGCTTGACTCGGCTGTGACTCACCGCATGACTCGCCAGCCGAAGCTTCTCGATGACTCGGCGTATGTGACTCACCATTGATGATGCACCAATGATGCAGTTGTGATGCAGTCAGTGACTCAGCATGCTGACTCACCTGCTTTGGAAAATATCTACGCTGACTCGCCATGCTGACTCACCTGCTTTGGAAAATATCTATGCTGACTCATCTGCTCTAGAAAATATCTACGCTGACTCGCCATGCTGACTCACCCGTTCTAGACAGTTCCACGATGACTCATCATACTGACTCATCGTAGTGAGTCACATGTTTTAGAAATTTCTCTTTGATGACTCGCTTTATGACTCATCAAGAGCAATCAGTAGAAGAAAAATGATTAATAATAATTACTATTCTGTTAGTTTAAAATAAAAATCTATGTATCTTTTATTACCCATTAGACAATATATACTGACTTTATAAACAGTAATTATTGTATAATTATTATTTATTGGTTAAAGTATACTATAAAATATAATGTGCACCAATAAAAATTAGTCAACAAAAATAACAACCAATAAGAATCAAGTTAGTAAATATTTAACCAATAGAAATTAGTCAAAATTAATGGCTTGAATTTTTAAGAACAAATAGAAAACAAGCTTTTAAACAAATGTTGGACTTCTTGGAATTACATGTAGCTACGGTGGGGAAGTGAGAAATTTGCTCTAATAGCCTAATTCACCAAAGTGAATTTACGTAGAAAGCTTTAGACAATTCATTTGGAAAGCCAAATTAACCAAATAAAGACTAGTCAAATTTAGTGGCTTTTCTTTGTTGTTTCTACGGCAATTGCAAATTTTTGCAAAGCCAATATCACATTTCTATCTTTCCTATCTTTCAACTAGTTAACCAAGTCAACATTGGTGGCTTCTCTTTGAATTCATTCTACGGCAAAGCCATTTTGTGTGAAGCTAATATTTCCATTCAATTCTTTCTATCTTACATTTAATTACCCAAGTATAACAAAGTCAATTTTGGTGGCTCTCTTGTTTAGTTTCTACGGCAATTGAATGCCTTAAGAAAGGCAATATTCAATAATTCATTTCATGCTTATTTCCTATGCAATTGTGACCATGCATTTGGAGGAAGCAAAACAAATATCTCTCACTTTCTCTCAAGGTCATTTACGGCCATGCATTCTAAAATAGAAGACTTTGCTTTTGTTTAACCTAAAGTCTTCATCTTTCTCAAAAGCTATCAAGCCAACCTCTCAAATATTCTTCCTTCTTTTCTCTCTTTGTGTTCACGGCCAAAGCTCCCAAATGGAGACAATCTTCATCAATTTATTTCATTTGTTCTCTTCTATATCTTTTTCTTCAAAGAACCAAGATCAAGCAACCAAATTTCTTTCCTTTTTCTCTTCCTCTTGAATTCGGCCAATCACCAAAAATCCTCTTCCAAGCTTCTAAAAATTTAAATGACCATAGATCTTGAATCTCCATACCATTCTAAGGAACTTTCATGTTGGAAGTTTTTCCTAAATCATCCATTTTCACCCTTGTTCTTCAAGCTCAAGGTGTAGGGTTTTAAGGTGAAGTTTATGAAATCTTCACTATTAATTTTATTCTTTCCTTTTAAACCATATTTTGATTCATGGTTTTCCTTACTCAAGCCTTAGATATTAATATTGTATGTTTTCTTTGATTTTTCAAGTAGCTCTTGGTGGAGAGGAATTGCTTGAAGGAGACATACAATGGCTTGGAGGTTTCTACAAGAGGTAAGAGGAGATTACCCTCATCAACCAAGTGTTGGTGGTGAGGAATATATGTGGTTGTGCTTGTAGAATCCATAAGGATTCGGTGGTGTGCTTGTTTTGATGTGTTAATTATTTGTGTGTTTGTTATTTGTGTGTTTGATAATTTGGTGCTTACTAGTAGGTTGTTGTGTATTTGTTAGTAGTCTTCTTATGTGATATTTGTAATAAATTGCATGTCTACAAGCTTTAAATTGCATGTCTACAAGCTTTGATAATATTGCATGTGTTAGAAATGCATGATAAAATATAGGATATGAATAATATGTCAAGGATTGCATGAGTGTTCCAAAGAACACATTAACAAGGCTCACGGCCATGATTTAAATGGGGAACCAAAATGTTCTCTTAATTTTCTTAAAAGGTGACCTAATTAACCTAAGAGAATTGGTAAGATATCCATTTGTTTAGATTAAGAAAAATGAATTTGGAAATTAAATGGCATAACCTTACATTTTCATCCAACATGTCTAACTTCAACACTTTGATTTCTAAAACTATTTTCTAGGGTAATGATTAAATCAATGTAGACAATACAAGAGATTAAACATGTATTTAAAAAGTGAAAAATAATTTAGAAATCAAATGCAAAGTTTTTATCAAATTCGGCCAACATGCCAAATAATACATTCATGATTTCTAAAAATTAATTCCAAGCTATTTTCAATCAAGAAGAAGCAATACAAGCTAAAGTAAATTTTCTACAATGAGTTTTAAAGAAATAAAGTAGTTAGAATTAAGTTTAAGAGGTTAATACTAATGGTTTTTACTGTAAGAAGAAATACAGTAGCTTTATTAAATTTCTAACGTATAGCTCATCGTGTGTTTTGAAGCACGTTAGGAATTTTCAAAAGTATAATTATTTGGTATTAATAAAAATGAAAAGGACTTTTAAATGGTAAATTTAGGAAACCATTATTATAATTTATTAAACAAAATACTGTCAATTTTTAGTAAAAATGGATAAATAAGATAGAAAAGATGTCCAAAAGACAAGATATCGCTATGAAAAATATTCTACGTAATTTGAAAGTACTAAATATTATTTACTGCATGTTTTAAACAGTTATTTAAGGAAGTTGGACAAGAAAACGATTTAAAAATCCTACGCGATTGAGAAAACGTATTAAAATGCTACGCGATTTTAAAAACGAAAAAATATTTTTACGCGATTTTTAAACGTTTGTAAAAACGACGGAATTATGAAAATGCGATAAAATTTCTACGCGATTGACCGTTACTATATTTAATTTTCACTTTCGGGAAAATGTGAACCCGTCATGAGCTTTTGAGGTTATTTATTTGTCGGGAAAAAGTGAACCCGTCATGTGCTTTTTGCCATTGAGGGCATATTTTTATCTCGAGGGCATTTTCGTAATTTCATATATTTGGAATTATGTTTTGTCTTTATACCAATTTTTGGTGTTTTGGTTGACGAGACGAATCACATCGTGTTGTCGATGCGATAAACGTAGTGTGGTTCATTGTTCTAATGAACTTGGAGACTTTAGTGTACGGGATTCCATATGTGGACAGTTGGTAGCTCCGCTGGGCCGTGGTAAACCGATAGCACACTAATGTACTCGACATTCACTATATTTAATCGAGGTTTGTAAAGTCTAGTAGTACATTGCCTATAGTGCCACAACGGGAGACCGTGAACTATACTACGCCTGGATGGTGGATTCCCAGTGCCGTAGGCTATTGACGCAACGTGTGACCGCGTAATAGTTGGTTGGGCAGCCGTGGTACTATTAGATTTTGCGAATCATTCCTCTCTCTGATATCTGTGTTTGTGTGGTTTAGCTCCATGGAGTAGGATTGTATCTTATTGTATATGTTGATATGTGGTGCATTATTATCTTCTATTTATCTATTATCTTTTATTTGTTATTTCTTTTATCTCATTATCTTTTATCCGTGATATTATTATTTGTGATCTTTCATATCGATATTAATTGTTTATATGTTGTATTTTGTCCGTGTATTATTGTATTTTTGTTCTACTATGAGTTTTGTTATTGAATTTAATCTTTATTTTTATTGTCTTGTTATGATATTTTATATGGTATGAATTGTTATATCTATCCCGATAATGTTATTACTTGTTTATTTTATTAGGTTATATGTATGTTAGAAATATTTGTAAATTGATAACATGACTATAATTGTGATTATCTCAGTGTATGGAATGACTTTGTCATTCGTATTATTCTTTACTACCGTCTTGATGCTTGGTGAAAGGGGATCTCACCTCTTTCCTGTGTTGTTTTTGTTTGGTTTGTATTCTTCGAATTCGTATAGTAGGCGGAGCACATTCTTAACCCTAGGGAAACAATATTCGAAGGTGGTGGCGGCGTCATTGAGTGGTTTTTCAAGTTTCAACGAGATGCGATTGGTGAAGGAACAGACTATGCGGGTTGAATTTTTCTCGTTAGTGTTGTTACTGCGTGCTATTGGTAGTACCCGTCTTTGGGTTTACTACAAGCTCGAGTCTGTAAATATTACGTTTTAACTTATATGAAATTATTGGTGATGCGTATGTTAATCTGTTAAATTTAATTTTCATTTTACTTAAAATTTCCGTAAGTTTGTATTTCCGCGATAAGAAATTTTAAAATCCATATTTTGAAACTCAAAGCTTTTATAAAATAATTTTAATTAGTTTTAAGATTTATTTTTTTTTTTCTTAAATGTGACGCCCGCTACGAAGTGTTACATTAGTTATTATCGAGCACGGTTAGAGTCTTTTTGGGGTTTGTGGTTGGGTCTGTCTTGTTTTTGTTGTGTGACTCTCTGTGCTTGGACTCTGAAAAGAGACAATGTTTCTTTGGAATGGTTACTTTGGTATCCATTGTACTATGATTCGTCTGTCTTTGAAGAAAGACGATGATTCGTGGTAAACGTGCACGTGAGGAAGCAAGATGCGATAGCGGTGATATGACTGCAACTATGAAAGCAAGGTAAAGAATAATTGAAGAAACAATACAATATGACTTGAGGATTACTCAAGAAATGAGGAACGATAGCCGAGGATTAGAAGCAGACCAAGTCGAAATAAATCTTAGAATATGCAATTTCGTAACGTTAGACCGTGTTAGTTCTGAAGGAGGCGAAATCGTAAGGCCAAGCAAGCCCAGTGGAAAACGTATTCGTGATCATCGGGAAGTCAACAACAACAACAATCTTGTGGAGGAAAAGCTAGCGGTAACAAGTTTGGTTAGACGTGACATCTGCACCAACGTGTTGAAAGTGTGAGGAAGATCATCTAACGAGGAGTTGTGCAATCAAAGGAAAATCATCTGTTTTCAAGTGTAGGATGCCAGACGTTTTGCTGAATAGTGTATCTTGCTAAAAACGAAGTCATCTGTTAGTAACGTACGTGCTTCGACATCTTAAGTAGAGTGGAACATCGATTCTTCAAGTGGATCAAAAGCATCTTAGGTTGCGGACCTAAACAAAGGAGATTGTGTCACAAAAAGGTGATTCTTTAACTATACTGTATAATTCCGAGAGTAGCCTATTTCTCTATGGCATATATTGTGTGAGTCAATTAGAATCATTTGTGTCTTCATTATTTTTTTGGCTTGATTGTTTCTACTTCTATTAGAACATGTAGTTGAGAACTTGAGTTGCTTAAACCATCCTAAGTCTATTAAATAATTGAATCTTTTCTGTTGATTCAATTTGTATGCTTCGTTCTCAAAACGGATGCAATTTAAAAATATGGATTGGGTGTTTTTCCAACCATCCATACTCTGTTAGACTTATCAGTTGAATTGTTCAAGTTAAAAAGTTCACTTTTAAATTCATCGTACCATATCAATTTCTTTATTGGATAGGTTCGGTGGTATGGATGATTCTATCATCTCTTTCTATCATCTCTTATTTCTATGTTTTCATAATATTTTCCTTATGCCGCAATTGCGAAATATGTGGAAATGTACTTTTAGTTTAATCCATTCTTTTATGACTAATTAACTATTTGAGTTGATTAAAGCTATCAATATCTTTGTTACCTTTTGCCTTCTTTATTTCTGCTTTTATTACCAAATCCATTGTTATTATCTAGTTCCTTAAATAATCTTTTCTATTAATCTAAACTGTCTACCTCTTTCGCGAGATAGATGTGATCTTATACATGGATTGGTTATCTTTAATCATATCCTGTAAATTATTTTAGTAAAATTTTGGTGTCCCAGAAATCTTATTCTTAAAATCATGGCAATGTCAAATTCTTTGTTAGACAAGTCTGATAACAATTCGATAATTTCTCTACCTTTTCTTCTAAATTTTTATAATGTCCTTTTGTGTGTTGCAATTGTGAAGAAATGATGTTTTTAGTCAAAATTATGTCATAAGTATCAAATACAAGATTGTTGAAAAAGAGAACTTGGATTGTGAGGCACTTCCGCTTAAAAGTAAAGGCGTAAGAGTGAAGCGGTACAAAGTCGTGGATAATTTCAAATGGTACTTGATCGAGTGACGCAAATGGAAGCGTAGAGGATAGTATCTTTCGTCCTTATTTAGACAGAATTGTCATTATCTTTATTAACGACATTATGATCTATTCTCAAAATCATGAAGAATCCCACTAAAATACTATTCTCCATGTTTTACGCGATGCAAGGAGTTTTCGTTAATCGAGGTAATCTGGAGTGGTGTAAACGGAGGTGCAACGTGAAAATTAAAAGACAAGACGAAGGGACTTTCGAGATCTAGCTGCGAATTTCGAGGGCGAAATTCCTTTTGGTGGGGAGTGTTGTAACATCCCAACTTTTGGGTAAAAGACCGTTGTGTCCTATTTTATCTTGTTTCTTATTTTTCTGTATGAAATACGTAAAAAATAATACTGTTTGTTATTTTATTTGGTAGTTTTACATAATTTGTTTCGATACAGTAAAATAAAAATTTTATCAAATTACTGTTTTAAATTTTTCTGTATCAAAAACAGATGTATAATACTGTCTAGTATTTTATATAATCGTTTTACGTATTTTTCTTTAAGACAAATGAAATAAAAATTTTTCTGAGCTACTGTTTTAATTTTTCTGAAAGATATACAGCTATATAATACTGCTGGATATTTTATTTGAACGTTTTGGACGATTACCTACGTTGTGGGAAAAAACAAAAAAATGACCGTTACGTCCCGAACGTACTGTTTTTGCTGTTTTTGCTGTTTTTAATTGTTTTCTTCTTGATTTAATGTCCGATAATACTGTCTGTAATTTTATATGGACTTTTTGTGTGATTTGCTCCGGGGTAGGAAAATAATATTTTTCCGGACCGGGAAAATCTGTTTTTAATTATTCAGAGGCGGGGGATCTTACTAAACCCAATTCTGAATGAGCCTAAAATTAATCTTTTAATTTTTAGGATTTAATCACAAATAAAATAATTTTATATTATTATAATATTATTTTATTAGTCAAGATAAATAAGTGACAATGACGGACCGAAAATATTTTGCGGGACCCACGTTTAGTCATTGAGTCTTTGTACACGTGGACCAATGAGGAGCCGGTCAAAATTGGTGGCTATGACTCATCGCATACGGGCCAATAGGACGATGACACGTGGCGTGACACCTCGAAGATCATGACTCAGCCAGCTTCTAGAAGGTTCCGGAAGTGTTGACTCGGCTGTGACTCACCGCAGCGACTCGCCGCCGAAGCTTCTCGATGACTGTGTGTGACTCACCATTGATGATGCACCAATGATGCGCTTGTGATGCGATCGGTGACTCAAAGATGCTGACTCACCCGCTTTGGAAAATATCTACGCCGACTCGCCATGCCGACTCACCGCTTTGGAAAATATCTATCCGACTCATCTGCTTTCTAGAAAATATCTACGCCGACTCGCCATGCCGACTCACCCGTTCTAGACAGGTTCCACGATGACTCATCATACCGACTCATCGTAGTGAGTCACATGTTTTAGAAATTTCTCTTTGATGACTCGCTTTATGACTCATCAAGAGCAATCAATGAAGAAAAATGATTAATAATAATTACTATTCTCGTTAGTTTAAAATAAAAATCTATGTATCTTTTATTACCCATTAGACAATATATATCTTGACTTTATAAACAAGTAATTATTGTATAATTATTATTTATTGGTTAAAGTATACTATAAAATATAATGTGCACCAATAAAAATTAGTCAACAAAAATAACAACCAATAAGAATCAAGTTAGTAAATATTTAACCAATAGAAATTAGTCAAAATTAATGGCTTGAATTTTTAAGAACAAATAGAAAACAAGCTTTTAAACAAATGTTGGACTTCTTGGAATTACATGTAGCTACGGTGGGGAAGTGAGAAATTTGCTCTAATAGCCTAATTCACCAAAGTGAATTTACGTAGAAAGCTTTAGACAATTCATTTGGAAAGCCAAATTAACCAAATAAAGACTAGTCAAATTTAGTGGCTTTTCTTTGTTGTTTCTACGGCAATTGCAAATTTTTGCAAAGCCAATATCACATTTCTATCTTTCCTATCTTTCAACTAGTTAACCAAGTCAACATTGGTGGCTTCTCTTTGAATTCATTCTACGGCAAAGCCATTTTGTGTGAAGCTAATATTTCCATTCAATTCTTTCTATCTTACATTTAATTACCCAAGTATAACAAAGTCAATTTTGGTGGCTCTCTTGTTTAGTTTCTACGGCAATTGAATGCCTTAAGAAAGGCAATATTCAATAATTCATTTCATGCTTATTTCCTATGCAATTGTGACCATGCATTTGGAGGAAGCAAAACAAATATCTCTCACTTTCTCTCAAGGTCATTTACGGCCATGCATTCTAAAATAGAAGACTTTGCTTTTGTTTAACCTAAAGTCTTCATCTTTCTCAAAAGCTATCAAGCCAACCTCTCAAATATTCTTCCTTCTTTTCTCTCTTTGTGTTCACGGCCAAAGCTCCCAAATGGAGACAATCTTCATCAATTTATTTCATTTGTTCTCTTCTATATCTTTTTCTTCAAAGAACCAAGATCAAGCAACCAAATTTCTTTCCTTTTTCTCTTCCTCTTGAATTCGCCAATCACCAAAAATCCTCTTCCAAGCTTCTAAAAATTTAAATGACCATAGATCTTGAATCTCCATACCATTCTAAGGAACTTTCATGTTGGAAGTTTTTCCTAAATCATCCATTTTCACCCTTGTTCTTCAAGCTCAAGGTGTAGGGTTTTAAGGTGAAGTTTATGAAATCTTCACTATTAATTTTATTCTTTCCTTTTAAACCATATTTTGATTCATGGTTTTCCTTACTCAAGCCTTAGATATTAATATTGTATGTTTTCTTTGATTTTTCAAGTAGCTCTTGGTGGAGAGGAATTGCTTGAAGGAGACATACAATGGCTTGGAGGTTTCTACAAGAGGTAAGAGGGAGATTACCCTCATCAACCAAGTGTTGGTGGTGAGGAATATATGTGGTTGTGCTTGTAGAATCCATAAGGATTCGGTGGTGTGCTTGTTTTGATGTGTTAATTATTTGTGTGTTTGTTATTTGTGTGTTTGATAATTTGGTGCTTACTAGTAGGTTGTTGTGTATTTGTTAGTAGTCTTCTTATGTGATATTTGTAATAAATTGCATGTCTACAAGCTTTAAATTGCATGTCTACAAGCTTTGATAATATTGCATGTGTTAGAAATGCATGATAAAATATAGGATATGAATAATATGTCAAGGATTGCATGAGTGTTCCAAAGAACACATTAACAAGGCTCACGGCCATGATTTAAATGGGGAACCAAAATGTTCTCTTAATTTTCTTAAAAGGTGACCTAATTAACCTAAGAGAATTGGTAAGATATCCATTTGTTTAGATTAAGAAAAATGAATTTGGAAATTAAATGGCATAACCTTACATTTTCATCCAACATGTCTAACTTCAACACTTTGATTTCTAAAACTATTTTCTAGGGTAATGATTAAATCAATGTAGACAATACAAGAGATTAAACATGTATTTAAAAAGTGAAAAATAATTTAGAAATCAAATGCAAAGTTTTTATCAAATTCGGCCAACATGCCAAATAATACATTCATGATTTCTAAAAATTAATTCCAAGCTATTTTCAATCAAGAAGAAGCAATACAAGCTAAAGTAAATTTTCTACAATGAGTTTTAAAGAAATAAAGTAGTTAGAATTAAGTTTAAGAGGTTAATACTAATGGTTTTTACTGTAAGAAGAAATACAGTAGCTTTATTAAATTTCTAACGTTATAGCTCATCGTGTGTTTTGAAGCACGTTAGGAATTTTCAAAAGTATAATTATTTGGTATTAATAAAAATGAAAAGGACTTTTAAATGGTAAATTTAGGAAACCATTATTATAATTTATTAAACAAAATACTGTCAATTTTTAGTAAAAATGGATAAATAAGATAGAAAAGATGTCCAAAAGACAAGATATACGCTATGAAAAATATTCTACGTAATTTGAAAGTACTAAATATTATTTCTGTCTGTTTTAAACAGTTAATTTAAGGAAGTTGGACAAGAAAACAATTTAAAAATCCTACGCGATTGAGAAAACGTATAAAAATGCTACGCGATTTTAAAAACAGAAAAATATTTTTACGCGATTTTTAAACATTTGTAAAAACGACGGAATTATGAAAATGCGATAAAATTTCTACGCGATTGACCGTTACTATATTTAATTTTCACTGCCGGGAAAATGTGAACCCGTACGAGCTTTTGAGGTTATTTCATTTGTCGGGAAAAAGTGAACCCGCATGTGCTTTTTGCCATTGAGGGCATATTTTTATCTCGAGGGCATTTTCGTAATTTCATATATTTGGAATTATGTTTTGTCTTTATACCAATTTTTGGTGTTTTGGTTGATTTGCGAGACGAATCACATCGTGTTGTCGATGCGATAAACGTAGTGTGGTTCATTGTTCTAATGAACTTGGAGACTTTAGTGTACGGGATTCCATATGTGGACGGTTGGTAGCTCCACTGGCCGTGGTAAACCGATAGCACACTAATGTACTCGACATTCACTATTAATCGAGGTTTGTAAAGTCTAGTAGTACATTGCCTATAGTGCCACAACGGGAGACCGTGAACTATACTACGCTGGATGGTGGATTCCCGAGTCTTAGTAGGCTATTGACGCAACGTGTGACCGCGTAATAGTTGGTTGGGCAGCCGTGGTACTATTAGATTTTGCGAATCATTCCTCTCTCTCGATATCCGTGTTTGTGTGGTTTAGCTCCATGGAGTAGGATTGTATCTTATTGTATATGTTGATATGTGGTGCATTATTATCTTCTATTTATCTATTATCTTTTATTTGTTATTTCTTTTATCTCATTATCTTTTATCCGTGATATTATTATTTGTGATCTTTCATATCTGATATTAATTGTTTATATGTTGTATTTTGTCTGTGTATTATTGTATTTTTGTTCTACTATGAGTTTGTTGTTATTGAATTTAATCTTTATTTTTATTGTCTTGTTATGATATTTTATATGGTATGAATTGTTATATCTATCCCGATAATGTTATTACTTGTTTATTTTATTAGGTTATATGTATGTTAGAAATATTTGTAAATTGATAACATGACTATAATTGTGATTATCATGTGTGTATGGAATGACTTTGTCATTCGTATTATTCTTTACTACCAGACTTACCGGTGAAAGGGGATCTCACCTCTTTCCTGTGTTGTTTTTGTTTGGTTTGTATTCTTCGAATCGTATAGTAGGCGAGCACATTCTTAACCCTAGGGGAAACAATATTCGAAGGTGGTGGCGGCGTCATTGAGTGGTTTTTCAAGTTTCAACGAGATGCAGTTGGTGAAGGAACAGACTATGCGAGTTGAATTTTTCTCGTTAGTGTTGTTACTGCGTGCTATTGGTAGTACCCGTCTTTGGGTTTACTACTGTTTCTCTGAGTCTGTAAATATTACGTTTTAACTTATATGAAATTATTGGTGATGCGTATGTTAATCTGTTAAATTTAATTTTCATTTTACTTAAAATTTCCGGTAAGTTTGTATTTCCGCGATAAGAAATTTTAAAATCCATATTTTGAAACTCAAAGCTTTTATAAAATAATTTTAATTAGTTTTAAGATTTATTTTTTTTTTCTTAAATGTGACGCCCTGCGAAGGGTGTTACATTAGTTGGTATCAGAGCACGGTTAGAGTCTTTTTGGGGTTTGTGGTTGGGTTTGTCTTGTTTTTGTTGTGTGACTCTCTGTGCTTGGACTCCGAAAGGAGACAATGTTTCTTTGGAATGGTTACTTTGGTATCCATTGTACTATGATTCGTCTGTCTTTGAAGAAAGACGATGATTCGTGGTAAACGTGCACGTGAGGAAGCAAGATGCGATAGCGGTGATATGACTGCAACTATGAAAGCAAGGTAAAGAATAATTGAAGAAACAGTACAATATGACTTGAGGATTACTCAAGAAATGAGCCGAACGATAGCCGAGGATTAGAAGCAGACCAAGTCGAAATAAATCTTAGAATATGCAATTTCGTAACGTTAGACCGTGTTAGTTCTGAAGGAGGCGAAATCGTAAGGCCAAGCAAGCCCAGTGGAAAAACGTATTCGTGATCATCGGGAAGTCAACAACAACAACAATCTTGTGGAGGAAAAGCTAGCGGTAACAAGTTTGGTTAGACTGTGACATCTGCACCAACGTGTTGAAAGTGTGAGGAAGATCATCTAACGAGGAGTTGTGCAATCAAAGGAAAATCATCTGTTTTCAAGTGTAGGATGCCAGACGTTTTGCTGAATAGTGTATCTTGCTAAAAACGAAGTCATCTGTTAGTAACGTACGTGCTTCGACATCTTAAGTAGAGTGGAACATCGATTCTTCAAGTGGATCAAAAGCATCTTAGGTTGCGGACCTAAACAAAGGAGATTGTGTCACAAAAAGGTGATTCTTTAACTATACTGTATAATTCCGAGAGTAGCCTATTTCTCTATGGCATATATTGTGTGAGTCAATTAGAATCATTTGTGTCTTCATTATTTTTTTGGCTTGATTGTTTCTACTTCTGTTATTAGAACATGTAGTTGAGAACTTGAGTTGCTTAAACCATCCTAAGTCTATTAAATAATTG
The DNA here is from genome assembly GCA_029884605.1 of Ormosia emarginata. NCBI lineage: Eukaryota > Viridiplantae > Streptophyta > Magnoliopsida > Fabales > Fabaceae > Ormosia > Ormosia emarginata. The sequence goes on along the minus strand of JAQQTP010000056.1, from coordinate 867,484 downwards.
AATCTTTTCTGTTGATTCAATTTGTATGCTTCGTTCTCAAAACGGATGCAATTTAAAAATATGGATTGGGTGTTTTTCCAACCATCCATACTCTGTTAGACTTATCAGTTGAATTGTTCAAGTTAAAAAGTTCACTTTTAAATTCATCGTACCATATCAATTTCTTTATTGGATAGGTTCGGTGGTATGGATGATTCTATCATCTCTTTCTATCATCTCTTATTTCTATGTTTTCATAATATTTTCCTTATGCCGCAATTACGAAATATGTGGAAATGTACTTTTAGTTTAATCCATTCTTTTATGACTAATTAACTATTTGAGTTGATTAAAGCTATCAATATCTTTGTTACCTTTTGCCTTCTTTATTTCTGCTTTTATTACCAAATCCATTGTTATTATCTAGTTCCTTAAATAATCTTTTCTATTAATCTAAACTGTCTACCTCTTTCGCGAGATAGATGTGATCTTATACATGGATTGGTTATCTTTAATCATATCCTGTAAATTATTTTAGTAAAATTTTGGTGTCCCAGAAATCTTATTCTTAAAATCAGGCAATGTCAAATTCTTTGTTAGACAAGTCTGATAACAATTCAGATAATTTCTCTACCTTTTCTTCTAAATTTTTATAATGTCCTTTTGTGTGTTGCAATTGTGAAGAAATGATGTTTTTAGTCAAAATTATGTCATAAGTATCAAATACAGTATTGTTGAAAAAGAGAACTTGGATTGTGAGGCACTTCCAGTTAAAAGTAAAGGCAGAAGAGTGAAGCGGTACAAAGTCAGGGATAATTTCAAATGGTACTGATCAGAGTGACGCAGCGGAAGCGTAGAGGATAGTATCTTTCGTCCTTATTTAGACAGAATTGTCATTATCTTTATTAACGACATTCTGATCTATTCTCAAAATCATGAAGAATCCCACTAAAATACTATTCTCCATGTTTTACGCGATGCAAGGAGTTTTCGTTAATCGAGGTAATCTGGAGTGGTGTAAACGGAGGTGCAACGTGAAAATTAAAAGACAAGACGAAGGGACTGTTCAGAGACTGCTGCGAATTTCGAGGGCGAAATTCCTTTTTGGTGGGGAGTGTTGTAACATCCCAACTTTTGGGTAAAAGACCGTTGTGTCCCTATTTTACTGTTTCTTGTTTTTCTGTATGAAATACAGAAAAATAATACTGTTTGTTATTTTATTTGGTAGTTTTACATAATTTGTTTTGATACAAGAAATAAAAATTTTATCAAATTACTGTTTTAAATTTTTCTGTATCAAAAACAGATGTATAATCTTGTCTAGTATTTTATATAATCGTTTTACGTATTTTTCTTTTTAAGACAAATTGAAATAAAAATTTTTCTCGAGCTACTTGTTTTAATTTTTCTCAAAGATATACAGCTATATATAATACTTTGGATATTTTATTTGAACGTTTTGGACGATTACCTACGTTGTGGGAAAAAACAAAAAAATGACCGTTACGTCCCGAACGTACTGTTTTTGCTTTTTTTTTTGTTTTTAATTGTTTTCTTCTTGATTTAATGTCCGATAATACTGTCTGTAATTTTATATGGACTTTTTGTGTGATTTGCTCGGGGTAGGAAAATAATATTTTTCCGGACATCGGAAAATCTGTTTTTAATTATTCGGAGGCGGGGATCTTACTAAACCCAATTCTGAATGAGCCTAAAATTAATCTTTTAATTTTTAGGATTTAATCACAAATAAAATAATTTTATATTATTATAATATTATTTTATTAGTCAAGATAAATAAGTGACAATGACCCCGAAAATATTTTATGGGACCCACGTTTAGTCATTGAGTCTTTGTACACGTGGACCAATGAGGAGCTGGTCAAAATTGGTGGCTATGACTCATCGCAACGGGCCAATAGGACGATGACACGTGGCGTGACACCTCGATCATGACTCAGCAGCTTCTAGAAGGTTCCAGAAGTGCTGACTCGGCCTGTGACTCACCGCAGTGACTCGCCAGTCTCGAAGCTTCTCTGATGACTCAGCGCTGTGACTCACCATTGATGATGCAGCCAATGATGCAGTTGTGATGCAGTCAGTGACTCAGCATGCTGACTCACCTGCTTTGGAAAATATCTACGCTGACTCGCCATGCTGACTCACCTGCTTTGGAAAATATCTATGCTGACTCATCTGCTCTAGAAAATATCTACGCTGACTCGCCATGCTGACTCACCCGTTCTAGACAGTTCCACGATGACTCATCATACTGACTCATCGTAGTGAGTCACATGTTTTAGAAATTTCTCTTTGATGACTCGCTTTATGACTCATCAAGAGCAATCAGTAGAAGAAAAATGATTAATAATAATTACTATTCTGTTAGTTTAAAATAAAAATCTATGTATATTTTATTACCCATTAGACAATATATACTGACTTTATAAACAGTAATTATTGTATAATTATTATTTATTGGTTAAAGTATACTATAAAATATAATGTGCACCAATAAAAATTAGTCAACAAAAATAACAACCAATAAGAATCAAGTTAGTAAATATTTAACCAATAGAAATTAGTCAAAATTAATGGCTTGAATTTTTAAGAACAAATAGAAAACAAGCTTTTAAACAAATGTTGGACTTCTTGGAATTACATGTAGCTACGGTGGGGAAGTGAGAAATTTGCTCTAATAGCCTAATTCACCAAAGTGAATTTACGTAGAAAGCTTTAGACAATTCATTTGGAAAGCCAAATTAACCAAATAAAGACTAGTCAAATTTAGTGGCTTTTCTTTGTTGTTTCTACTGACAATTGCAAATTTTTGCAAAGCCAATATCACATTTCTATCTTTCCTATCTTTCAACTAGTTAACCAAGTCAACATTGGTGGCTTCTCTTTGAATTCATTCTACGGCAAAGCCATTTTGTGTGAAGCTAATATTTCCATTCAATTCTTTCTATCTTACATTTAATTACCCAAGTATAACAAAGTCAATTTTGGTGGCTCTCTTGTTTAGTTTCTACTAGCAATTGAATGCCTTAAGAAAGGCAATATTCAATAATTCATTTCATGCTTATTTCCTATGCAATTGTGACCATGCATTTGGAGGAAGCAAAACAAATATCTCTCACTTTCTCTCAAGGTCATTTACGGCCATGCATTCTAAAATAGAAGACTTTGCTTTTGTTTAACCTAAAGTCTTCATCTTTCTCAAAAGCTATCAAGCCAACCTCTCAAATATTCTTCCTTCTTTTCTCTCTTTGTGTTCACGGCCAAAGCTCCCAAATGGAGACAATCTTCATCAATTTATTTCATTTGTTCTCTTCTATATCTTTTTCTTCAAAGAACCAAGATCAAGCAACCAAATTTCTTTCCTTTTTCTCTTCCTCTTGAATTCGGCCAATCACCAAAAATCCTCTTCCAAGCTTCTAAAAATTTAAATGACCATAGATCTTGAATCTCCATACCATTCTAAGGAACTTTCATGTTGGAAGTTTTTCCTAAATCATCCATTTTCACCCTTGTTCTTCAAGCTCAAGGTGTAGGGTTTTAAGGTGAAGTTTATGAAATCTTCACTATTAATTTTATTCTTTCCTTTTAAACCATATTTTGATTCATGGTTTTCCTTACTCAAGCCTTAGATATTAATATTGTATGTTTTCTTTGATTTTTCAAGTAGCTCTTGGTGGAGAGGAATTGCTTGAAGGAGACATACAATGGCTTGGAGGTTTCTACAAGAGGTAAGAGGGAGATTACCCTCATCAACCAAGTGTTGGTGGTGAGGAATATATGTGGTTGTGCTTGTAGAATCCATAAGGATTCGGTGGTGTGCTTGTTTTGATGTGTTAATTATTTGTGTGTTTGTTATTTGTGTGTTTGATAATTTGGTGCTTACTAGTAGGTTGTTGTGTATTTGTTAGTAGTCTTCTTATGTGATATTTGTAATAAATTGCATGTCTACAAGCTTTAAATTGCATGTCTACAAGCTTTGATAATATTGCATGTGTTAGAAATGCATGATAAAATATAGGATATGAATAATATGTCAAGGATTGCATGAGTGTTCCAAAGAACACATTAACAAGGCTCACGGCCATGATTTAAATGGGGAACCAAAATGTTCTCTTAATTTTCTTAAAAGGTGACCTAATTAACCTAAGAGAATTGGTAAGATATCCATTTGTTTAGATTAAGAAAAATGAATTTGGAAATTAAATGGCATAACCTTACATTTTCATCCAACATGTCTAACTTCAACACTTTGATTTCTAAAACTATTTTCTAGGGTAATGATTAAATCAATGTAGACAATACAAGAGATTAAACATGTATTTAAAAAGTGAAAAATAATTTAGAAATCAAATGCAAAGTTTTTATCAAATTCGGCCAACATGCCAAATAATACATTCATGATTTCTAAAAATTAATTCCAAGCTATTTTCAATCAAGAAGAAGCAATACAAGCTAAAGTAAATTTTCTACAATGAGTTTTAAAGAAATAAAGTAGTTAGAATTAAGTTTAAGAGGTTAATACTAATGGTTTTTACTTGTAAGAAGAAATACAATAGCTTTATTAAATTTCTAACGTATAGCTCATCGTGTGTTTTGAAGCACGTTAGGAATTTTCAAAAGTATAATTATTTGGTATTAATAAAAATGAAAAGGACTTTTAAATGGTAAATTTAGGAAACCATTATTATAATTTATTAAACAAAATACTCATCAATTTTTAGTAAAAATGGATAAATAAGATAGAAAAGATGTCCAAAAGACAAGATACGCTATGAAAAATATTCTACGTAATTTGAAAGTACTAAATATTATTTCATGCTTTTTAAACAGTTATTTAAGGAAGTTGGACAAGAAAACGATTTAAAAATCCTACGCGATTGAGAAAACGTATTAAAAATGCTACGCGATTTTAAAAACAGAAAAATATTTTTACGCGATTTTTAAACATTTGTAAAAACGACGGAATTATGAAAATGCGATAAAATTTCTACGCGATTGACCGTTACTATATTTAATTTTCACTGCCGGGAAAATGTGAACCCGTACAGGCTTTTGAGGTTATTTCGCTGTCGGGAAAAAGTGAACCCGTACAGGCTTTTTGCCATTGAGGGCATATTTTTATCTCGAGGGCATTTTCGTAATTTCATATATTTGGAATTATGTTTTGTCTTTATACCAATTTTTGGTGTTTTGGTTGACGAGACGAATCACATCGTGTTGTCGATGCGATAAACGTAGTGTGGTTCATTGTTCTAATGAACTTGGAGACTTTAGTGTACGGGATTCCATATGTGGACACTTGGTAGCTCACGTGGGCCGTGGTAAACCGATAGCACACTAATGTACTCGACATTCACTATATTTAATCGAGGTTTGTAAAGTCTAGTAGTACATTGCCTATAGTGCCACAACGGAGACCGTGAACTATACTACGCCTGGATGGTGGATTCCCAAGTAGGCTATTGACGCAACGTGTGACCGCGTAATAGTTGGTTGGGCAGCCGTGGTACTATTAGATTTTGCGAATCATTCCTCTCTCGATATCTCGTGTTTGTGTGGTTTAGCTCCATGGAGTAGGATTGTATCTTATTGTATATGTTGATATGTGGTGCATTATTATCTTCTATTTATCTATTATCTTTTATTTGTTATTTCTTTTATCTCATATCTTTTATCCGTGATATTATTATTTGTGATCTTTCATATCCGATATTAATTGTTTATATGTTGTATTTTGTCTGTGTATTATTGTATTTTTGTTCTACTATGAGTGTTGTTATTGAATTTAATCTTTATTTTTATTGTACTCTTGTTATGATATTTTATATGGTATGAATTGTTATATCTATCCCGATAATGTTATTACTTGTTTATTTTATTAGGTTATATGTATGTTAGAAATATTTGTAAATTGATAACATGACTATAATTGTGATTATCTGTGTGTATGGAATGACTTTGTCATTCGTATTATTCTTTACTACCGTACTGGTACTGGTGAAAGGGGATCTCACCTCTTTCCTGTGTTGTTTTTGTTTGGTTTGTATTCTTCGAATTCGTATAGTAGGCGGAGCACATTCTTAACCCTAGGGGAAACAATATTCAAGGTGGTGGGGCGTCATTGAGTGGTTTTTCAAGTTTCAACAAGATGCAGTTGGTGAAGGAACAGACTATGCAGGTTGAATTTTTCTCGTTAGTGTTGTTACCGTGCTATTGGTAGTACCCGTCTTTGGGTTTACTACTGTTTCTCTGAGTCTGTAAATATTACGTTTTAACTTATATGAAATTATTGGTGATGCGTATGTTAATCTGTTAAATTTAATTTTCATTTTACTTAAAATTTTCGGTAAGTTTGTATTTCCGCGATAAGAAATTTTAAAATCCATATTTTGAAACTCAAAGCTTTTATAAAATAATTTTAATTAGTTTTAAGATTTATTTTTTTTTCTTAAATGTGACGCCCTGCGAAGGGTGTTACAAGTTTGATGTTGAACCTGTCTTTACTATGACTCTGTACTTACATCTGGAGATGCCACTGGATCTGAGGCGTCACTGGGGAGGACTCTTTCATGTTCCCAGTGAGATTAGCATAGTGTCAACATCGCGGACTCCTCTCCGTAGAGCTGTGAGACATCATGGATTCCAGTCACCTAAAGTTTCATCTGAGACTGATCCTTCAGAGGGTTAGGGATCTATGATGTGCACTTGGGCACTTTATGATGTTGTACTGTATAATAATTCTTTACTGCTTTATTTAAATATTTTGTAGTTATAAATTATTTGCATAACTTAAAACAAAATCACATGTATATTACGTGTGTGATAATGTTTGTTTTATTTCATGTACCGTGTTATTTTATTTAAGGTTATTATGAATAACAAGAAAAATTGTATAACTCATATTAATTATTTATCAAATGTTTTATAACTTGGGTAATATTTTATTTATTTTTATTTCGTTGCATCATAAATGTGGCATCCCCACAAGGGTGTTACATTAGTTGGTATTAGAGCCCAAGTTAGAGTCTTTTGGGGTTGTGGTTGGGTCTGTTTTGCTTATGTTGTGTGATTCTATGAAATTTACTTCCGAAAGGATGTATCTAACTTTGTTTTGTTATGATTGAAGAAAGAAGATGTCTGGCTGAAGTGGAACGCGCGCGAATATGAACCGTAATGTGGACCCAATGATTGCAGCTGCTGAAGCTATATAGCGGATGGCTGAAGTGATAACTCTGCAAAATCAGAGAGCAGCTCAATAACAAGATGCTACTGCTGATGCTCTAAATTTGTCTGAGTTTAGGCGTAACAACCCACCACAGTTCAGAGGCCAGTTTAACCTTGAGAAGGCAAGTCTGTTGATACAAGACTTGGAAAAGATATTCGAAGGAATGGGATGCACCGTTGATAAGAAGGTGACGTATGCTACCTTTTTGTTGAGAGGGGATGGTGAAAATTGGTGGAAAGGAACCCGCCGATTATTACAGGCTGAAGGAACTGAAATCACGTGGGAGGTATTTTCTGAAGTATTTCTGGAGAAGTACTTTCCTGCCAATGCTAGACATGCCAAGGAGATGGAATTTCTTGGTTTACGTCAAGGCAATATGACTGTCAATGAGTATGCTTTTAAATTTGAAAGCTTGTCTCAGTTCTCAAACTATGTTCAAGCCCAACAGAATGATGCGTGAAGATGTTGAAAGTTTGAGGAAGGATTGACCGTAGAATTGCGACAAGGAGTGCTACCCTTGAAGATAAATCAGTTTCATGCTTTGGTGGATACTTGTGGACGATTCGAGGAGTTGGAGCCTTCACGGGATCTAAGGAACCGTAATTTTGGACTAATGAGGTTTCATAGAGGAGGTAGCAGTAACAATAGCCAGTTTCAGTGTAAGCCGTATTCGAGACCACCAGGAAATCAACCTCAACGTCCACACGTTGGAGGAAGTTCTAGTGGTAATAGAGCTGGTCAGAAAGTGGCGTTTACGCCAACATGTTTCAAGTGTGGAAAGAGTGGCCATGTCTCTAAGGATTACTCAATCAGAGGGACAATCTATTTTAATTGTCGACAACCTGGATATGTATCTAGGGATTATACTCAGCCGGAGAGGACGCCTGCTATGAGCAATGTTCGTGCTAATCAACCAAGATCTGGAGGGTGAGTATATACCATGACTGGAACTGAAGCTTCTCAGTCTGAGGATCTTATTCAGGGGGAAGGTGCCATTGAAGGTAATCTTCTGACTGTATTATATGATTCAGGTGCAACACATTCATTTATTGCATATGATTATGTGGAACGGTTGAAACTGCCTGTGTCTTCTCTGAGCTTTCAATTGATTGTGTCTACACCAACTGCCAAGCTTGTAGTTACATCCAAGATATGTCTGAATTGTCCTGTTGTTATAAAGGATCGTGTGTTTTCGGTCAATTTGATTTGTTTACCTCTTGTTGAGATAAATGTAATATTAAGAATGGATTGGTTATCTTCTAACCATATCCTTATAGACTGTGCAAACAAAACCATAGTTTTTCCTAAGGAAGAAAGTTCTGGATTTTTGACTGCTGTTAAAGTTAAATCATTGTTGAGTGATGGAGCGCATGGATATATGTTATTATCTTCTCTATAAGTCAAAAGTGAGAAGGATGTGAATGTTATTCCTGTTGTCAATGAATTTCTAGAGATTTTCCTAATGATGTACTTGGTTTGCCACCGAAAAGGCAGATTGAGTTTTCTATCGATTTGGTACCAGGAGCAGGTCCTATATCGATTGCATCGTATCGGATGTCGCCAGCGGAACTGGTAGAATTGAAAAAACAATTGGAGGAACTATTGGAGAAACAGTTTGTGCGACCTAGTGTTTCACCATGGGGAGCACCAGTGCTTCTAGCCAAGAAGAAGGATGGAACTTCTCGTCTTTGCGAGGATTATTGCTAGTTGAACAAGGTTACTATAAAGAATAAATATCCACTTCCGAGAATTGATGATTTGATGGACCAGTTGAAGGGAGCAGTGATATTCTCTAAAGATAGATCTGCGATCTGGTTATCATTAGATTCGTGTCAAGGTTGATGATGAGCCTAAAACAACTTTTCGAACTCGCTACGGGCATCATGAGTATCAAGTGATGCCATTCGGAGTGACGAATGCTCCTGCAATATTCATGGACTTTATGAATAGGATTTTTCGCCCGTATCTAGACAGATTTGTCGTTGTCTTTATCGATGACATTCTGATCTATTCTCAATCTAAGAAAGAGCATGTTGAACATCTCGGTATAGTTCTTCAGATTTTGAAGGAAAAGAAACTGTATGCGAAGTTGGCAAAGTGTGAATTTTGGCTGGAGGGAGTTCAAATTTTAGGTCACGTGATTTCCAAGGAAGGTATTGCGGTAGACCCATTGAAGGTGGAGACTATTTTGCAATGGGAAAGGCCTAAGACAGTGACAGAAGTCTAAAGTTTTGTAGGACTGGCTGGATATTACTAGAGGTTCATATAGGGTTTTTCCAAGATAGCTGGACCGCTTACGCAACTCACGAGGAAGAGTCAAGCTTTTGATTGAACGGAGGAACGTGAAGCAAGCTTCCAAGAATTGAAGAAAAGACTGACGACTGCACCAGGGCTAATTTTATCGGATCCTAACAGATCTTTTGAAGTGTATTGTGACGCTTCTTACCAGGGGTTAGGGTGCGTATAGATGCCAGACCGAAATATGGTGGCTTATGCTTCTAGATAGTTGAAGGTTCATGAGATGAACTATCTAACACATGATTTGGAATTAGCCACAGTGATTTTTGTATTGAAAGTGTGGAGGCATTTTCTGTATGGAGCTATGTTCAATGTCTTTAGTGATCACAAGAGTTTGAAGTACTTGTTTGATAAAAAAGAATTGAATATGAGGCAGAGGCAATGGTTGGAATTCTTAAAGGACTATGATTTTCAACTTCAATACCATCCAAGAAAGGCTAATGTGGTGGCGGATGCTCTAAGTAGAAAAGTGATTAATGTTTCTACGATGATGATAAGGGGGGAGGAATTGATTAACAAATTCAGAGATTTATGGTTGTTAGTGGAATTGGTACCTGGGAAGATTCAAGATAAACAGGAGGAGGATCCGTTCTTGCAAAACGAAAGGGAAGTTTTGAAGCAAGGTCATAAGGCAACGATAGAGGAAGGATCAGATGGAATCTTAAGATTCGAGGCAAGAATTTGTATACCCGATGACCCTGAACTTAAGAAAGCAATTTTGGATGAGACTCATACTAGTGATTTGAGTTTGCATCCGGGAATGACCAAAATGTACCAAGACTTGAAAAAGTTATTTTGGTGGCCAAGGATGAAAAGAGACGTAGCGGAACGTGTGGCATCTTACCTGGTTTGTCAGAAGGCAAAAGTGGAACATCAGAGGCCAGCCGATATGTTACAACCACTAGCTATTCCAGAATGGAAATGAGATAGTATCTCGATGGATTTTGTTACCGGATTGCCAAAAACAAGGAAAGGACATGATTCAATATAGGTTATAGTTGATAGGCTTACGAAGTCAGCACACTTCTTGCCGATCAATATTAGGTATTCATTGGAAAGATTAACCCAGATGTACATCAGTGAGATTGTTGGACTGCATGGCGTACCTATATGTGTAGTTTCTGACAGAGATCCAAGGTTTACGTCAAGGTTCTGGCGAAGTTTGTAAGAAGGCATAGGAACTAAACTACGATTGAGTTCTGCTTATCACCCGCAGACTGATGGTCAGACGGAGAGGACGATACAGTCTTTGGAAGACTTGTTGCGTGCTTGTGTATTGGAACAACGAGGGAGTTGGGATGAATTTTTATCTTTTATAGAATTCACCTACAACAATAGTTTTCACTCACTTATAGGGTTGGCACCCTATGAAGCGCTGTATGGACGATGATGCCAAACACCTTTATGTTGGTATCAAGATGGGGAGAGTATGACTATTGGACCAGATCTTGTGCAACAAACAATGAAAAAGGTGAAGATGATACAAGAGAAGATGAAGACGACTCAAAGCCGACAAAAGAGCTATGCTTATAAGCGAAGGCGACTTTGGAATTTGAGGAGGGTGGGCATGTATTCTTGCGAGTAACGCCTATGATTGGTGTTGGAAGGGTTATCAAATCCAAGAAGCTTACTCCTAAGTTCATTGGCTCTTGTCAGATTCTTCGACGGATAGGTCCTGTAGCCTACCAGATAGCTTTATCGCCTTTTCTATCCAATCTACATAATGCATTCCATATGTCTCAACCAAGGAAATATATTTCCGATCCGACGCATGTGATACAACCTGACGAAGTGCAACTAAAGGATAACTTGACGTATGAAACACTTCCTGTTAGAATTGAAGACAAGAAAGTGAAGCAGCTTCGAGGGAAGATGATTGAATTGGTGAAGGTGATATGGAATGACGTAACAGGTGATGCTACCGGGGAGCTGGAGGATAAAATGAGGGAGCAATACCCTCAGTTATTCTGATGTACGAAAAATTTCGGGGACGAAATTTTTATTTGTAGGGGAGAGTTGTAACACCCCAACTTTTGGGTGAATTACTGTTTTGTCCTGATTGTACTGTTTTATGTTTTTCTGTATGTTATAAAATTTATTTGACTGTTTCGTGTTCATATTCGAGTGTTTTGTGTGATTTACTCCGAGTCAAGAAAATAATAATTTTCAAGCCGGGGAAATCTTATTTTAATTATTCAGAGCTGGGGGATCTTACTAAACCTAATTCCTAGTGATATGGTTGTTAATCTTTTAATTTTTAGGATTTAACTGTGCAATAAAATAATTTTATATTATTATAATATTATTTTATCTGACAGTACCTACTTGTCTCAAAAATAGTAGAAATCTGCTCCAAAACGACCATGGACCGGAAGAGTCTGTGGGACCCGCGTTTAATGAAGCAGTCAATGTTTTTTGCTAGACTAAATTCTAAGCCAATAGGAACAAGTCAACAATGTAGGCTTGACATTTCTAGACCAATAGGAATCAAGTCCACAAAAATGGTTAGACTTGTTAGATTAAGACTAAAAAGCTTAACCAAGTTAGCTTAAAACCTAATTAAGTTAGCATAGAAAACTTGTTAAGTAACTAAATGAAGTAACCTAGTTAGCTATCTAGTTAAGTTCTAGTTAGAGAATTGTTCTCAAAATATCAAGACTAACCTAGTTAATCTAAGTAACTATCTAGTTAGGCAAGTAACTAAATGAATTAATCAAATACACTTAAATGTAACTAGAAGACTAAATTGATTACAAACATAGTTACTCCACCATTAAGGCCATTCGGTCAAGAAGCTTCAAGAGCATTCAAGGATGGCTTAGTCACTTAGTGACTAGGTTTCTCTAAGCCAACGAAAGACAAGCTTGGAGGCCAAGCTTTGATATCAACCCTTGATCAAATCTAAGACTAGGATGAGTCAAACAAGGAGGCCACCTCCTTAATGAGTGCTACGGCCATGCATAGGAGGAGGAAGAGTAAGTTGATCATTTTTCATCTTCATCATTTTACCTAAAGCAAGAAACCAAGAGAAAACTCCATAGCCTTTCTTCTTTGAGCCATTCGGCCAAACACTCTACACCACCATCGACCCATCTAAAATTTCATCCAATCTTATTTCTCAACTCTAAACACCATTCTAAGAACATCTCTAGTTGAGAGTTCTTCTAAAATCTTTCATCTTAAGCTTGGAAAATTGCTTTGGAGGTTTTTCCCAAAAGGTGAAGATCCTTGTTTTTCATTTCTAACTTCATTTCCAAAGTTCTAAGCCATGATTGATCCATGGTTTATGTTTTTCTCCTATGGTTATAACTTGTAAAAATTTATTTGAGCATGTTAGGCTTCTTTGGAGGAGATCAGGAAATCATCTAGGAAGGAGAGAAAAAGATTTTATCTTCCTTAAAGGTAAGAGAGAGATTTAATCTCATCAACCATATGTGGTGATGAGAAAATGGATTGTATATGTGTGAAGAATCCATAAGGATTCACTTGTTTGATTGTTTAAATGCTTTCCTATTTGTGTTTGATATTGTTTGTATGCATGTCTATAAGCTTTAAAATATATTGCATGTGTGATATATGCATGATTATTAATTAGGATGTGAATAACATGTAAGGTTGCATGAGTGTTCCAAAGAGCACACCTATGGAGCTTTCGGCTTCAACAAAGAAAAGAGAACCAAAATGTTCTCAACCATTTTCTAAAGGAAGGATTTAATGGAATTAGGTAGATTAATGAATTCTAAAATGATTTAGAAGATAGAAAATAATCCAAAGATCAAATGTCAATATTTTATTAATTTCGGCCAACATGCCTTGTAAATGTGTAATAATTTGAAATGAATTTTCAAGATTTAAAGAAGTAAACTAATTTTTATTAGAAATGTAGTATAGAAGAAAAATGAACACAACTCTTGACAATTACTTATCTTTAAGTTTTAAAGTATAGTGACCATTTTCAAAGTGTATTTAGTAATAATAAACTAAACAAACGAATTTTTTAAGAGGAAAAACGTAGAAAACACATTTTTAATAGATTTTATAGACAAAATGTCTTTGTCAAAATTTGTTAAAAATAGACAAATAAAAGAGAATGTTTTATAATATATTTATATCATAAGAAAAATATTCTACGTAGTTTAAAAGTATTAAAAATAGTTTACGCAGTTTTAAAAATAGAAATTTTAAAGCTTTTCGATTAAGAAAATGATAAAAAAATCTTACGCGATTGAGAAAACGATTTAAAAATATTACGCGATTTTAAAAACAGCAAAATATATTTATGCGATTTAAAAACATTTGTAAAAACGATGAAATTGTGAAAACGCGATAAAATTTCTACGTGATTGATTGAAACAGTGAGTTTTGTTGTTGGGCCAAAGTGGTGGAACCGGACATATAGAGATATGGTACTATCAAGTGGTGACTTACTATATATTGGAATGTTGTGGTTAAGGGTATTTTTGTAAATATGATAACTTTTTAAGTTAAGGGTAATTTAGTAATTATTATTTTTATTCATGCATTGTGTTGTGCCAATTTGGTTGAAATTACCGATTGATTTACGAGGCGAATTACACCGTGTTGTCGGTGTGATAAGCGTAGTGTGGTTCATCTTGTATGGACTTGGAGCCATTAGTGTGCGGAATATTCCACATGTGGACAATTGGTCGCTCCTCTGGGTCGTGGTAACTGGCAACACACTAATGATCTTGACACACACTATACTTAATCAAGATCTTGTAAAGACTGTTTAGTACAATGTCTATAGTACACGACGTTGGACTGTGTACTACTACACGACGTTGGACTGTGGGCTATAGACACGACGTTAGACAGTGGAATAGTTTGGTTGGGCAGCCTGAGGTACTGATAGATCTTTACGGGTCATTCTCTCTGATGTCTGTGTCTAGCTCCATGGAGTAGGAACTAGTCGTACTGCATTTGCATTTGTGTCATGCATCATAACATTTTTAATTGTGATATTACATGAGGTGTTGTTACTTATGATATTGTGGTATGAAATTCTTGTATTAAATTGTGTTATTATTTTTAATATAATGGTATGCTTTATTGTACTAAATTATGATATCTGTTGTATTGTCGTTTTCTTATTTGCCATGCTGGTATTGATGTATGATTATCTCACCTCTCTATATGTATTGTTTCTGCATTATTAATTATGTTATAAAAGAGTTTGAGGAAGAGGAACAACCTCTAGATTGTGTGTATCCTGAGGAGGAGGAGCAGCAGCAGACAGAGGATCAGTTCGACGAGTGCGAACCTTCCGATCATCCATATCCTTTAGACTGACTTGTGAGTATGGCGTTGCCGGGATTTCTTGGTTTCGTGAGGCTAGAGTTTCACGGAAGTTTAGAGGCCTGGCGATTACACGAGGATCGAGGATTGGTGATCTACTTGGGACGTCTGACTATGTCCCTACGAGGAGAGTTTGATGTTGAACCTATCTTTACTACGACTCTGTACTTACATCTGGAGATGCCATTGGATCTGAGCCGTCACTGTGGAGGACTCTTTCATGTTCCCAGTGAGATTAGCATAATGTCAACAGCGCGGACTCCTGTCTGTAGAGTTGTGAGACATCTTGGATTCCTGTCACCTGAAGTTTCATCTGAGACTGATCCTTCAGAGGGTTAGGGATCTATGATGTGCACTTGGACACTTTATGATGTTGTACTGTATAGTAACTCTTTACTGCTTTATTTAAATATTTTGTAGTTGTAAATTATTTGCATAACTTAAAACAAAATCATATGTATATTACGTGTGTGATAACAGTTTGTTTTATTTCATGTTCTGTGTTATTTTATTTAAGGTTATTTTGTATAAAAAGAAAAATGGTATAACTCATATTAATTATTTATCAAATATTTTATAGCCTGGGTAATATTTTATTTATTTTTATTTTGTTGCTTCATAAATGTGGCATCCCTACAAGGGTGTTACAATTGACCTCTCGCGTAGGTATAAATGCACCATTTTCGATAGCATCCCACACATCTAGATCAATAACTTTGATGAAAATTTTCATTCTTTCCTTCCAATATGTATAACCATCCCCATTGAAGAAGGGTGGTCAGTTTATGGAGGATCCTTCTAAAAAACTATTTGATGAAGCCATGTACTCTTAAAGCGGATAAGCTCTTTATACAAGAGTCTAGCTCTGATACCACTTGTTACCCAAGTGGCTTCAGTACTCAAGAAGGGGGTGAATTGAGTAATTAAAACTTTTCGCAAACACTTATAAAAGAAAATTTCTTCGAAGCTATATATTAAACAAATGCGAGAATAAGGAAGATAAAAGAAAGCTTTAAACACAGCAAATAAATAGATAAACAATAATAAATAAATTACTAAAAATAAAGAGATAAAGAAGAGAAGAGCAGACATGATATTTATCCTGGTTCGGTTACCAACCACTTGTGACCTACGTCCACCTACGTCCAGTCCTCGAAACACAATTCGAGATTTTTCACTATAACTTCCAACTTAAATTAGATGCCTGCGACCTTTACAAACCTGAGCACTCCTCACACCTCGGGATGCCTCACCCTTGTGCTTGAGTCTCAACAAACAGGGATACCTCACCCTATTCACTAGAGGGATACCTCATCCCATTTACAACCTTTGAAGGATACCTCACCTTCTTTACAACAAGGGATACCTCACCCTTGTAAAAATACACCAGAAAATAGATGAAGAGAAACTCTCACAAAAAGCAAATATTACAAATTGAAGCACTAAGAAGCTCTCTCAGGATATCTCAAAGTTTTGTCGAAAAGAGCGTAGAAAATAAGAGAAAATTTAAAATCACATTTTTAGCACAAAATAGTGATTCAGGTCATTGGGCAATGTTCAGAAGTGACCCAAGGTAACTGTTTATAGAGCCTTTGAGGAAAAGAGTCGTTGGGTGCATTAATTTTTGTATTCAATGCAAATATGTTTGTTTGTTTCTAAGTCAGGATTCATGGTTTATTTGAATACCATTAGGGTTATTCGAATACCACTAATTTAAAAGGCTTGTGAAAAACAAATCTAAAGGAGGTTATTTGAATACCTCTAAGGTTATTTGAATACCTTTGTTTTAAAAACTTGTGAAAACCGTTCAGAAGGATGTTATTCGAATACCTCTTAAATATATTTGAATACCTCTGTTGAATAACAATTTTCAATACTTTTAAAAGCTTTCAAAGCCATGCTTTGAATTTGGGATATTTAATTTAAAAACATTTTCATCTTTTCATGCAAAATCAATGAGATATCCAAGAAGGCTCTGTACAAAAGATCTTAAGTCCTAAAGCTATTCTTGGAGATCTTGGACTTGGTCTTACCATCATCATCATCGTTATCATGTTTGTTATCATCAAAACTACTATCAATGGCAGCTAGCCAATTACATTCTCCTTTTTTTTTATGATGACAAACTAACATTGAGAAAAACATTAGTTCATATAAATTGGAATTCACAAAGTTAAATATTGAGAAACTTACTCGCCCTCTTTATCGTAAGAGGTGAATTATTTCAGAGATATGCGCTGCAACTCCCTCTTACTTTTGGAATCCAATTTGCATTTTTGTCTTACCTAACTTTTACTTTTTCTCCCCCTGACTTTTCTCAAGCAAAGAACTCAAACTTTTTCTCCCCTTTTTGTCATGATCAAAAAGATGGGACAAGATAGAGCATGAAGTTACAACAATATGATATTTATTCAAGTTTAACATTTGCACAGCAATAACAAATTAGTAAGATTTAAAAAAATTCAGCAATGCATCAAATATCCTTGCTATTTAAGCAAATCAACCACTCGATATTCAACAAGGCAAATTCATTGATCAAAAAGCAGCCAATTACATTTACCAATTTCTTAGAATTCTGCCATAGATCAAAAGAAACATTTCACCTTGATGAAGTATCCATGTAGAGAGCTAATATCATTCACTCAATATGCAATGACAGAATTAGCAAGTCAATATTCAATTTAGTACATTATCAATGCTAAGCATACTACTCATGTAAGAAAAAAAGTATTTAATTATTTAAGATCAATTTATCAACAAGTATCATATGATTCATAGCATGTAGAATATCACAATAGCTTAGGGATAGAGATACTTTACTATCTTCAAGTTTGAATAAATTTATTCCATTTAAATGTTTTGCTTGAGGTAGTTTATAACCCTACAAAACAATTCAAAGTATTTTTCTTTGGTATCCATTAATTTTTGGATCCATAGAGGTTAGCCAAACTTATAAACAAATAAGCATTCAAAATGATAAGGCAAAACAACAAATGAGTTCACTAGGGCAAAAGATATTTCATTTTAATGATTAATTTAGCCAAGTATATATTCATCAAAATAATAGCTAATTACATTTGGTTAAGCATTTGCATTATCAGTCCAATTACAAAGAATTCAACATATACAACAAATTCTTGAGAAAAGATGGAACAAGAGTAAGCTAAAACAAAAGCAAGTAATATGCATTTAAGTGCATCATATGATTTTTTTTATATATATTTAAGGCATAAATTCAAGCTCAAATGAAATAAAATGTATTTCAGTAAAAGCATGTCATCCATTGGTCAATTACATTTACATTTGCATTTGCATCAGAAAAGACAGAAACAAAATAGAGATCAGGTCAGATAGGTCTTGTGACTTCTTATTATTCAAATAACTTGGTAGTTATTCGAATAGCTAGGCCAATTTGACTTGGCTTCTAGCCACTGGTTATTCGAATAACTTAAAGAGTATTCGAATAGCCAGCACTGAAAAAGAAAATTTTGAAACATGGTGTATTCGAATGGATGAAGATGTATTCGTAAACCTCAAATGCAGACGAGAAAAATTGAAATTAATAGGTATCAGGTTATTCAAATGACCATTGAGTTATTTGAATAGACCAGCTTATAAAAACATGAATATTCAAGACCGGTATATTATATTCGAATAGCCACAGGTCTATTTGAATGGACCTATCAGAAAAATAAAAGAATTCATGTTCAGATGCAAAGGTATTCGAATAACTAGGGAGTTATTCGAATAACTTAAACAGGAAAACATATTTATCATGTACAAAAGTGCATTTTGAGAGAGAAAAGCTTACCCAATAGATGAAGTACTTATTCAAGGATTGCAAGTCCAAGCTTCATGAAAACAAGGAAGAGAGCTTGGAATTATTTTCGGTTTTGTGCTTGCAGTAGCCACTTTCAAAAATGTCAAAGTCAGCTCTTGGCCTTCAAGCACACCTACAACACACTTCAATTTTTGGTTTTTGGTACCCAAATCTTCTTGAGTCCTTGTGTGTTAGTTTTAGGTAAAGTACCCTTAGGAACCCGTGCCATTTTAGTTCCAATTTTCATGTTGATATTTTTTCTTGCATTACATATAGATGCACTATGTCCTTTCTTCCCGCAATAAAAACATTTAATAAAAAGGACTAGTTGAAGTACTAGATTAACAAAGAAATTTTTATAAAATTTTTGTTGATTTTTCAGGTTATATCCTATCCCAGCTTTTTGAGAATCAACTCTTTGTTTTCCTAATAAAATATTTAAATTATCTCTTCCAGAAGTGAATTTAGAAAGAGTGTTCTTTAAATCTTCAATTTCATTTTCAAGGATATGACAAGATGAACAAGATAAAGATGTAAAAGCATGTGAAGTACAAGTTATGCATGCATCAATTACTCCTAACGTCTCATTTTTAATTTTTAATTCTTCAATTTCTTTGTTTAAAATGAGAATTTGATTTTCTAAAGAAGAAATTATTTTCTTAGATGAGGAAATTACTTTAGTGTATCTTAGTGATTCATCGTGTAGTTCTTCAAAGGCATCTTGTAGTTCATCATAAGAAGGAGATAAGTCAAAGTTAGAAATTATCTCATTGTCACTTTCTTCTTCTTCATCTCCTTTGGCCATAAGACATAGATGGGCTTCCTCGCTATCTGAACTATTAATGGAGTCCATATCATTGTCATCCCATGTTATGTAGGCTCTTCTTTCCTTGGAGGGTTTCTTTTCAAATTTCTTTGGGAGAAAAGGCGGTCTTCTTTGAGTTCCTTTTTTTTTAGAAACCTTCTGAATTTCTTCACTAGTAGACTGAGGTTCTCTTCATTTAACTCCATGTTGTCCACGTCATCTCCATCGTCTTCATCTTCATTATTGATAGTGGAGGGGGCTTTAAGTGCGATCCCCTACTTCTTCTTATCATGTTCCTCACTTTGGTCAAGCCTGTTGAGTTCTAATTCATGCTCTTAAAGTTTTCCAAATAGGGTAGCTAACGTCATTGTTGATAAGTCTCTTGTTCTGATATAGCTATTACCTTAGGCTGCCAAATCCTACTCAAACATCTCAACACTTTGTTAATCAAATCTTCGTTAGAAAAATTCTTTCCTAATGATGGAAGATGATTTACAATGTGGGTGAACCTCTTTTACATTTCTTGAATGCTTTCTGCATAGTTCATTCTAAATGATTCATATTTGCGAGTAAGAGAATTTATTCTTGACCTCTTCTACTTCACTAGTACTCTTATGGGTAACTTGTAAAGTTTCTCATATTTCTTTAGTAGTTTTGCAATTTGAAATTCTAAAAAATTCATCTTATCCCAAAGAAATGGCAATGATGTTTTTGGCTTTCAAGTTATGTTGAACTTTTATTTTATTATCATTAGACCATTCACTCCTTGGTGTTTCAGTCTTTACACTATTGACCTCTCGCGTAGGTATAAATACGCCATTTTCGATAGCATCCTACATATCTAGATCAATAGTTTCGATGAAAATTTTCATTCTTTACTTCCAATATGCATAACCATCCCCATTGAAGAAAGGTGGTCGGTTTATGGAGGATCCTTCTAAAAACTATTTGATGAAGCCATGTACTCTTGAAGCGGCTAAGCTCTTTATACAATAACTCTGATACCACTTGTTACCCAAGTGGTTTCAGTACTCAAGAGGGGGGTGAATTGAGTAATTAAAATTTTTCGGAAACACTTATAAAAGCAAATTTCTTTGAAGCTATATATTAAACAAATGTAAGAATAAGGAAGATAAAAGAAAGCTTTAAACACAACAAATAAATAGGTAAGCAATAATAAATAAATTGCTAAAAATAAAGCGATAAAGAAGAGAAGAGCAGGCATGATATTTGTTCTGATTTGGTCACCAACCACTTGTGAGCGACGTCTAATCCTTGAAACACAATCTTAGATTTTTCACTATAACTTCAGGCTTAAAACAGGTGCCTACGACCTTTACAAACCTGAGCACTCCTCACACCTCAAGATGTCTCACCCTTGTGCTTGAGTCTCAACAAATAGGGATACCTCACCCTATTCACTAGACGGATACCTCACCCCCTTTACAACCTTTGAAGGATACCTCACCTTCTTTACAACAAGGGATACCATACACCAGAAAATTGATGAAGAGAAACTCTCACAAAGAGCAAATATTACAAATTGAAGCACTAAGAAGCTCTCTAAGGATATCTCAAAGTTTTGGCGAAAAGAGCGTAGAAAATAAGAGAAAATTTAAAATCATATTTTTAACACAAAAAAATGATTTAGGTCATTGGGCAATGTTCAGAAGTGACCCAAGGTCACTATTTATAGAGCCTTTAAGGAAAAGAGTCACTGGGTGCATTCATTTTCATATTGAATTCAAATATGTCCATTTGTTTCTAAATCAGGATTTGTGGTTTATTCGAATACCATTATGGTTATTCAACTACTACTAATTTAAAAGGCTTGTGAAAAATAGATCTGAATGAGGTTATTCAAATACCTCTAAGGTTATTCGAATACCTCTGTTTTAAAAATTATGAAAACGGTTCAAAAGGATATTATTCGAATACCTCTTAAATATATTCGAATACCTCTGTTGAAAAATAATTTTCAACACTTTTAAAAGCTTTCAAAACCATGCTTTGAATTTGGGATATTTAATTTAAAAACTTTATTATCTTTTCATGCAAAATCAATGAGATATCCAAGAAGGCTCCGTACAAAAGATCCTAAGTCCTAAAGCTATTCTTGGAGATCTTGGACTTGGTCTTATCATCATCATCATCATGTTTATTATCATCAAAACTACTATCAATGGAAGCTAGCCAATTACGTTATAGGCCTAGTTGGATATTACAAAAGGTTTATTAAAGGATTTTCTCAATTAGCACTACCTTTGACCAGGCTGACTAGGAAGGGTAGTACTTTTGAGTGGACTCAAGATTGTGAGAATAGTTTGCAAGAGCTAAAAAAGAGGTTGACTACTACCCCCGTATTGGTGATTCTAGATCCCTATAAGAACTTTGAGGCATTTTGTGATGCTTCAAAGATGGGATTATGGTGTGTTCTGATGCAAGATAAGAGAGTAGTTGCCTATGCATCAATGCAGTTAAGACCACAAAAGGAGAACTACCCTACTCAAGATTTAGAGTTAGCCGTTATAGTTTTTGCCTTAAAGATTTAGAGACATTACCTCTATGGACTCTAGTTTGAAGTATTTATCGATCATAAGAGTTTAAAGTACTTGTCCAATCAGAAGGAGCTGAACATGAGACAAAGAAAATGAATAGAATTCTTAAAAGATTTTGACATCAAGTTCAAGTATCACCTGGGTAAAACTAATGTAGTGGCTGATGCACTAAGTAGGAAATCCCTACATGTGTCTCGAATGATGGTCCAAGAGAGTAAACTTCTTAAGAGTTTCAGGAATTTGAGTCTCACAGTGACTGTGTTGCCACATAGTCTCTTTGTGAGTAGAGTAGACATAGTAAATGACTTGAGGATTCAAATTTTAGAAGCTTAAAAAGAGGATGAAGCTCTAAGGGACATTAGTGAGCAGATCTTTTTAGGAACCCAAGAGGATTTTGATATGACTGAAGATGGAATGATAAAATTATGCTGACAAGAGAAAGAGACCTATTGAGTTTAATGAAGAAGAACATGTTTTCTTAAGAGTTACGTTTACTACAGAGATTAATAGTGTAACATCCTAATACCAAAATCCTAGTAAATCTGACATATACCTGAATAAACAGTATTAGCTATACTATTTCTAACTTAACTTCAATATATTCTATAATATTTATATAAATAAATCATTATGGAGAGCCTTGCTGAAAATAAACATCGATATATGTATACAACTTTATCAAAATTACATAATATTCTATATGCAACTATTTACAACTCAAAACAAATATACACGATATACAAATATAAACTAGTGGAGCATAAAATGAAATTATTCTTTAGTCTTCTTCTCTTTGCTTCAAGATGAACTTCTACCTGGATTTACATAGCAACACATGGGGTGAGAATTCACAATTCTCAGTATAAGTGTACTAATACCAGTAGTCGTAATCTTCACAATGAATATACAACCCATAAACATCAAGAATAAAACTATAACTAATGATTCAAAAATTGCTCAATACTCAAGGAACTATCACATTCACTCTCTATATGATATTTCCAAGTAAATTATATCTTGGAACTAGTTCAAGTTTAAAACAATCAATGATATTAAACAATTGTCCATATAATTATAAAATATCATTGAGCGAGGCCACACATACACAAAAGAATCATAAATCACAAATGCAAACAAATATCAAGTAACACAATGAAAATATGATGTATGATTATGCTCAAAGCAAAGGTGTATAATAGTGTAAATGTAATGTCATGAGATGTCATGAAACTTAACTATTCCTCTTGGTAGGGAGGCAATCTTTTATCTGAACATGTTACCTCCTTAACCTACTAAGTAGGGAGGGAATATATAGCCTCCTGTAACCTACCTTAAACCGAGTGGACTTTTCCACTACCTCAAACTATTAGGAATAGTAAGTGTGTGTATGCATGAGGGTGTGAAAAATGTAGTGTTATGTCTAACTCTTACATAACCACCACATAAACTCTATACTAAGTTTATTCTTGCACTACTAGATGTACCTCATCTTTATGAGAGCGTTCATGCCCTATCGCACTCCTCTATGTCCAAATAAAGTTAGTATACTTCCTCCTTTTTGCATTTCTAGTTCTTCCACAATTCTATAAGATAGTTTATGCCCTATAGCACTCTAATATTGCCAAACTTGCTTGTATACTTGTGCCTCATTACTTCTTCACTTTCAAAGTAATAACTATGCAACATTTTGTTGCTCAATGAACTAAATTTGTATCTATGGCAATCCATACTTAATGGATGCACAAACTTTCCTTTACTTTGTCTTGTATGCAAGTCATTCCTTTTCTCTAAGAAATTCACATTTTAAAATATCCTAATACTTTTTAAAAGACATAACTAAGGGGTTTGTACCATTAGGATAGCCTAATTCTCCATGAAAAAAACATCCTGATAGATCCTGCTCTGGGCCCAGCACTTGAGCACTAGCTGCATGCCTGGGCCCTCGCTACCCGGCGCCTGAGCGCTCACTGGGCAAAGCCATTGGAAAATCTCTCTAGGCAATGGGTGCCTGGGCACCCGTCACTAGCGCCTAAGCACCAGTGGCCTAGCTCACTTATTCTGTTCTATGATATTGGGTGCCTGAGTGCTCAATCTCTAGCACTTGAGCGCCAGTGCATCAGAATGAATTCTACAAAATCCTGGTTTCCAAACTAGAAACTTCTCCCTCAAACTCATTTGTGAGATAATTTTCATCATCAGAAAAAGCTTCTAATCATGATATAAATCTTAAACAATCATTTACATTATTCAAATTGCTTGGATTTAAAAATCCAAACTCAAATCTTGAATCCATTTTCCAACTAACTTTCCAATAGAAAACTATGGATTCTAAGGGTTTAAATCTATTTTATATGGTCCATACAAACTAAAATCTAACTCATTTCAACTAAAGGAGCAAGAAACTAACATCTAACTCCCTATTTTCACCCAAAAACCCATTTTTGCTTCATCCACTAAACCAAGAAAAGAGATGAAGATAATAGGAAATGGATGAATACAAATACCCCTACCTCTTTGTGGAGTGGATAATCACACCTTGATCTTCCCTTTTTCCTTCCTCTTCCTCTCCTCTTCTTTTTTCTCCTTTCTCTTTTCTTCTCTCCTTCGATTCTTTTTTCTACCATGAGAAACAATCAAAAGAAGTCAAATGACTTCTTATAGGATAATTACTAAACCATGTTGTTAACTTTATATATATTAGGAACACTTTGATTTTACTAAATTAAGTTTCCTAACCTCCTTAGGTATTAGAATAAATCATATGATTCATCTAATTATTAAAAAATTATTTCCATTAATTTTCATATCTGCACTAAGTCCATTCGGTATTAAAACACTCACTCGGGGTGCTTAAAAATACCAAACGAACTCAGTTTACTCTCAAACTTTAACTACATCTTTCTTAACTAATTTATGGCTTAGAAACAAGTTGTCCATATTTGTTTCCCTTAACTTATTCTTTAAAATCATTTTTTGAGTCATTTTAGGTCATTTTTCACCTTTTGTGTTGCGGCATAGTGCCTAAACTAACTCAGTTTGTCAGCAAACTTTACGGACATGTTAAGCAAGTATTAGGCTACCTCTTTAACCCTATACAAGCTTAATATGTTATTGAAGGTGTTACAGGTAGAGCATTGAAAACCCAAAAATTATATCATTATTTTTTGGTCCCTACCAAGTTCTAAAGAAAATTTGACCCGTAGCCTACCAGATAGCCCTTCCTCTTAGTTTGTCTAACCTTCATGATATCTTTCATGTGTCTCAGTTGAGAAAATATAATCTAGATCCTTCACATATCGTAGAACATGAATCTATACAGCTAAGAGATGATTTGTCTTATGATATACCACTAGTAAGAATCGTGGATAGTGTAACACCCCTTTGGGGATGCCACACATATAAAGAAAAATAAAATAGATAAATAAAATCTACCCAAGTTGTAAAATATTTGTTAAATAATATTACATATTGTAAGATAATTCCTGATAAACAGAATATTGTTAAATAAAATATGCAGAAATAGCAAATAAACAAAACAACATTACTTATAATATACAGATGATTTAAGTTATAAGTTGTACAAATAATTTACAACTAAAACTACAAATATTTAAATGAAAACAAAATAAAACAATAAAAGAGTCAATATATACGACATACATACGCAGACGCGCCAAAAAAAAAAATATCATGCATATTCAATCCTCAAGGATCACTCTCAACATGAAAATGATCATCAGGAGACAAATATCCCGGATGTCTCGACTCTCGGCGATAATGAGATCGCGCAGTCGATACAAGTGTCATCTCACTAGGCTCAGTGGATATCCCACCCCAATGATGCCTAATGGATAAGGGTAACTCTAAGTGTAGAAATACCGTCGTAGTGTCGTAGTCATGATCGGCTCTCCATCAAACCGATGACGTAGAGTCACGGTCGGCCGTCCCTACATATGTCACGGATCTCCTCGCGGATGCCAAGCCAATGAACCTCCATAAAACTCTAACTGTACAAACCCCAAAAATCCTGGCACTGCCATCACCCACAATCAATCCAAAGGATATGTATGATCGGATGGTTCTTGGTCGTCGAACTGATCTTCCTCTTGCTGTTCCTCTTCTTTCTCGGTATACAGAATCTCTAAAGGTTGTTCCTCTTCCTCAAACTCTTTACCATATAAACAGGTATACACAAAAAAAAAACACATACAATAAAGAGGTAAGACAATCTAAAATCACCACAAACATGGCCAATAAGAAGACGACAAATAACAGATATACAGTTCATGCAATATGAAAAGCTATAACATTAATAAGTAACAATGAGTAGTGTAAAGATTCAAAAAGATTTAAATATCCCAACAATATACCATCACGTATAAAATAAAACAAGAAACAAATGATACAATACAACAATAGATAAAACAAATACGAAACAAATAAATCAATATCAATATAATAAACAGATAAGACAAAAATAAATAGATAAGACAAAATAAACAAATAGATCCCAATAAATAAATATAAGACACACCCTACTCCATGGAGCTAAAAAAACACAAAGATATCGGAGAGAATGACTCGCAAAATCTATTAGTACCACGGCTGCCCAACCAACTATTGCGTGGTCACACGTTGCGTCTATAGCCCCACGACACAGAATCCATCATCCAGGCGTGGTGTAGTTCACGGTCTCACGTTGTGGCACTACGAGGCAAATGTACTACTAGACTTTACAAATCTCGATTAAATATAGTGCGTGTCGAGTTCATTAGTGTGCTATCGGTTTACCACGGCCCAGGAGCTACCAACTCAACTGTCCACATATGGGATACCGTACACTAACGTCTCCAAGTCCATTAGAACAATGAACCACACTACGTTTATCGCATCGACAATACACGATGTGATTCGTCTCATCAACCAATCCACCAAAAATTTGGCATAAACTCAATACATAATTCTAAAAATATGAAATTATGAAAATGCCCTCAAGATAATAATATGCCCTCAATGGCAGAAAATTTGAAAGCCTGTACGGGTTCACATTTTCCCGACAGCGAAAAATCCTCAAAAGCCTGTACGGGTTCACATTTTCCCGATAGCGAAAAATAAATACAGTAACGGTCAATCGCATAGAAATTTTATTGTGTTTTCACAATTCCGTCGTTTTTACAAACGTTTATAAATCGTGTAAATATATTTTTCTGTTTTCAAAATCGCGTAGGATTTTTAATACGTTTTCTTAATCGCGTAAGATTTTTAAATCATTTTCTTGACCGAATTCCTTAAAAATTACTGTTTAAATAAACAGAAATAATAAATAATACTTTTAAGCTACGTATAATATTTTCCATACCGTATACTGTCTTTTGGACATCTTTTCTATCTTATTTATCCGTTTTTACTAAAAATTGACAGTATTTTGTTTAGAATTTTAATAATAATAATGGTTTCCTAATTTTTTGTAAAAACTTTGTTTATTTAAATAAATTGGATAATTTAATCTTTTAAAAACTTCTAACATGCTTCAAAATATAGCATGAGCCATATGTTAGGAATTCTTAAAGATTACTGTATTTCCTTTATAACAATAAAATCATTAATTTTAATTCCTTAAATTAATTCTAATCTATTGATTTCTTAAAAACTCTTTTTAGAAAAAAATTCTTGTTAACATATAATGCCTTCTTTATACTTGAAAATGGTTTGGAATTGATTTTAGAAATCAAGAATATCTAGTTTGGCATGTTGGCCGAATTTCCTAAATCCTTTGAAATTGATTTCTAAATTATTTCTCATCTTCTAAATATATGTCAAACTTATTGTATTGTCTAAATTCATTTAACCATTGTTTTAGAAATTGGTTTTTGAAATCAACACATTCATTTTAAGCATGTTGGCCGAAAATACTAAGTCTTACCATTTGATTTCTAAATTCATTTTCTTTGATCTAATCAACTTGAAACCTTCTTAATTCTCCTAGGCTAATTAAATTACCTTTTAAGAAAATTAAGAGAACATTTTGGTTCTCCATTTTGTTAGTGGCCGTGAGCCTTGGTGTGGTGTTCTTTGGAACACACATGCATTTCCTTGACATGTTATTCACATCCTATACATTATCATGCAATTCTATACTTTATCATGCAATTCTAACACATGCAATATTATCAAAGCTTGTAGACATGCAAATTAAAGCTTGTAGACATGCAAACTATTACAAACAACAAATAGGAAAGCTACTAACAAATACACAACCACATCAAATAAGCTACTAACAAGCACAAACATGAATCCTTATGGATTCTACAATCACAAAATCAAACTCCATCTTCTTACCACCATCCATAGGTGATAAGATTTGTCTTCCTCTTACCTTAAATGAAGACAAAAAGGATTTCTTTCACTCCTCCTAGGTCACAGTTTTCTCCTTCAAAATACCTAGAAAACTTAAACAAAACTACAAGTTACTAACCATTAAAAGAGAACCTAAACCATGGATAAATCATGGCTTAGAACTTTGAAAAAGAATTTAGAAAAGAAAAACAAGAGATTTCACCTCCTTGGTACAAACTTCCAAGTAGGTTTTCAAGCTTCAAATGTAAGATTTTGAAAGAACTCTCAACTAGAGATGTTCTTAGGATTGTGTTTAGGTTTAGAAAACTTGGTTGGATAGAATTTTAGGTGGTTGGATGGTAGGGTTTTAGGTTTGGCCGAATGGTTGAGAAAGGAGGCAACAATGGTGTTTAGGGTTCTTGGATGAGAGAGAAGAGAGAAAATGCTTGAAGACAAAGTGATTTTTGGTCTTCCAAACCTCACTTGGCCGTAGACTTCAAGCCATGCAAGGTGTCCATGGCTTGGCTTCATCCAAGCCTTAGAATGCATCAAAGGCCAAGATCAAAACTTGGTTAGCAAGCTTGTCTCCCATTGGTTCCTTCTAACCTAGTCACTAAGCCTTGTCACTAAGCTTCATCATCACATTAACCTAGTCACTAAGCTAGTCACCATGTTCTAGAGAGTTCCTTCACTAATGATGATTAATTAAGCTACTAAGTTAACTGTATTAGCCAAACGTGGGTCCCGCAAAACATTTCGGGTCCATTGTCACTAAGTTATCTTGACTAATAAAATAATATTATAATAATACAAAATTATTTTATTGACGCTTAAATCCTAAAAATTAAAAGATTAATTTTAGGCTCATTCGAAATTGGGTTTAGTAAGATCCCCACCTCTCCGAATAATTAAAAATAGATTTTACCGGTCCGGAAAAATATTATTTTCTGCCCGTAGCAAATCACACAAAAAGTCCATATAAAATCACAGACATGTAATATTGGACACTAAATCAAGTAGAAAACAATTAAAAACAAGCAAAAAAACGGTACAAACAAGACGTTCGGGATGTAATGGTCATTTTTATATTTTTTCCCACAACGTAGCTAATCATCCAAAAAGTTCAAATAAAATTACGAGGCGTATTAATTGTCTGTATATCTTCCAAAAAATTAAAACAAGAGTTCGGAAAAACTTTTATTTTACCGTCTCGGAACAAATTACGTAAAAAGACCAAATAAAATTTGAGCTGTATAAACGTATTTGTATTTCATGCAAATCGAGAAACAAGAAAATAGGGACACAACGGTCATTCACACGAAAGCTTGAAAAACAGCAAACAGTACATTCGGAACATTTTCTAAAAATTGGGGCGTTACAGATAGAGAGGTCAAAGAGCTTAGAGGTAAGTAGATTCCTCTGGTGAAGGTTATATGGGGTGGCTTTGACACCGAGGAGGCTACTTGGGAGCTACAGTCCATCCTGCAGCAGGACTATCCAAAGTTGTTTTTATCAAGTAGGCAAATTTGGGATCAAAATTTTAAAGAAGATGGGAGAAATGTAATATCCTCAATGACATGTTTGCCTTGTATATGGTTTCATAGGTAGCATATTATTTGCTTAACATGCATGTTCAATTTTGTGATAAACTGAGTTAGCTTAGACACTTTGTTGTAACCCAAAAAGTGAAAAGTAGCTTAAAATGACTCAAATAGTGGCATAAATTGCTTAGATAAGGGGAACAGATATGGACAATGTGTTTCTAGGTCAAAAATGAGCTAAGTAAGATGTTGTTAAACTTTCGAGATAAACGATGTTAGTTTGGTATTTTTAGGCAGACTAGTTGTGCATTTAATGTCGGATTGACTAGCAGTAGATATGGAAAAATAAGATAATGGTGAAACAACAATTTATATGAATCCTAGTATTTTTTTTAAAGTTGTTGGAAGTCAAAAAACTTGATTTAGCTAAATCTAAGTGTTTTTAGCAGATCAAGAGGTATCAGTGAAATATCCAAGTGTTTAAGTCATTCACGATTTGGCAGCCTCTTTTATTGACTTCTATTCTATATAATTTCACTCACTTTCTCTTGGTTCTCATGACCATACAGTAGCACCATCGGGAAAAGGAGAAAACAAAGAAAGAAAGGAAGAGCAAGCAAAGGGGGAAGAAGATGGAAAGAAGAAGGAATCAAAGGGAAAGGCCAAAGTTTGTTCTTCATCATCATAAAGGACCTAAGGTAGGGGATTAGAGTTTATGTTAGCTTCTTTGCTCCATTTTCACCATTTATGTATTTATGATGCACAATAGGTCAAATTGGGCTCTAGAGGTGTATGAAGTGTTTTTCTTGCTTGAAGGTGTTTCTGTAGTTGTTTATGACTTGTTCATGGTATAAGTTTAAGTTAGAAACCTAAAACTTCTCATTTGGACCTTTGATGCACAAAGTGGGAAAAATAAGTTTTGATGAGTGATTTTGGCCTTGAATCCAAAATTAGTAGTTTAAGATGGTGATTGATGTTTCTTATGTGTTAATGAACAGATTAACAACTTAGAATCACCTAGAAACTATTTTGAAATGACTGAATTTCATCAAGAGCACCAATGGAATAGTACCCGGTGCTAGTTTTTCTGTAGAATTATGCAAATAAACACCTCAGGTCGTGGCGTGGGAAAGGTCACGCTGAGGCGTGAGTGCACCTGAGAATTGCGCGCTACGACATGGCATTGGTACGCCAGGGCATGAGCTGAAAAGTGACATTCCAACCTTTTTCCCTAGAGCAGCAGGCTGCGGCGTGGGATAGGTCACGTCGAGGCGTGAGATCTAAGAATTCTCAAAAATATTATTTTTGATGAACTGAGTTTCCTACTTGTTGGGATTCTTTATACATGCCTTCTAGGATATGATAAGAGACTATCAAGGGTAATTCAAGAGAAGAATGACCATCTAGGATTGCATTAGGGAGGTATCTACCACTAATAGTAACTTAGTGTTGCTTTAGATATCACATTAGATGTGATAAGATGGTGTATTATATGCAAGTAAGCTAGGATGAATCGGTAGTGTTTTTCCTATAAATGTGATCTTACATGATGTTATGTTGTCACTTAGCTAGAAGGAAAGAAGTTAGAAGTTCTTAAGGGGACGAGTATTCCTAACCAAGAGCCAGGTTTACATGTAGTAAGAGGTTACAAATTTCCTCCCTTCAACATGTAAACACAAGAAGCCAAACTTCCTAGTAGAACATGCTTGGGCCATAAATGAGCTAAGTGTGTAAGTAAAAATATATGTATGATTAACTTGATTTATCTAGATACTAATGTTAAACCTTGTATAGAATTTGAACCTATCTTATTATAGCATGCTTTAAGATTATGTTTATTATGTTATGTATGACTTATTTTGGTTTACTCATACCGAGAATTGTTGATTCTCATCCCACTGTGTTGCCATGTAAATCTGGATGAAGGCTCTTCAAAGAGTAAGAAGAAAAAGGAGCTGAAAGATTAGCATAGTTTTAGTTTTTATTGCTTCTAAATCAGACTTTGTATTTATTTATACTAGTTTGTTATGTAAAAAGTTTATGTATTACACTAAGCCTTCCTTAGGCTAATGTTGTATATTTATATACGTAAGTATGTTTTTGCATTTCATAAGGTTCTTTGTCATGACTCAGTGTACATTATGGATATATGATCAAACTATTATGTATTTAGTGACGTTGCAATACTGTTTCTCATTATAAATGTTCTATTTAATGAAATTTTAGTACTAGGGCGTTACAAGGTATCATTCAAAAAATTATAAAGGTGAGGTATCCCTTGTTGTTGAGGCTCAAGCATGAAGAGTGAGATATCCCAAGATGTGTTGAATGCTCTAGTTTGTAAAGGTAGCAAGTACCTGTTCAAGCTTGAAGTTATAGTGACAAATCTCAGGTGATTACTTGAGAACTGGATGTAGGTCACAAGGAGTAGCTGAACTAGGATAAATCTTGTGTTTGATTTTCTAAACTCAGCTCTTTTATATTTGTGCTTTGTTTTTATATAATTGCTTGAATACAATTTGTCTTGGCTTATTCATTTGTGAGTGAAAGTATTCAATCTTCTCTATCTATTCACCTCAATCAATCAATAATGATAAACTTGCAAAGATTTATGTTTTTATGATTCATTATTTTAGATTTTTTATTCTTTTAATATTTTTAATTGGATTTGTTCTTTAGTTTCATTATATTTTTGTTATTTTTAAATTATATTTTTATTACATATTTTATTTATTTTTTATAGATAAATGCACATATTCCTATAGTAAAAATCATATAGATGGGTTGGCATAGAAGAAACTACTTGAAAGCTGGAGTCGCACATGACACCACTTTTTACATGAGGGGTGACACTATTATTTATTCAAAGTGCACCACGGTTCAAGCATGAAGACAAGATTTTATAGCTTGCCGTGATAAATGTTGCTGGACACTAAAAGCCCACGGTCCAAATATAACAAACCAAGAACAAATGCTTCATTGGGCCATGGTTAAGAAATATACGTTGCTAGCTTCTAAATGCAAGGAAGAGAAATATAAAATAATTAAAGGTTGGGTCCCACGATGCAAAAGTGGCAAGCTGAAGGAAGTCAATGGTGCAAAAAGAAAAGTCAATGGGCCTTGATGACAAAAAAAGTGAAATAGTGCGTTCAAGTAAAAAACCCATTGGCTGATGCGGTGAAATAATTGCACAAAAATTATAAAAGAGAGCACTGCGCCGCACAGGGAGAAACAGGGAGGATAGCGTGAAACAGTAGTGCAACGGTGACTTGGATAGATTGCGATAGCCGTCAAGACAATTTAATTTTAATTTAGTGTGGGTGTATTAAGGTTTAAAAATTAAGAATTTTTTTTAATTTTTTTATTAATTAGCAATGAAGTTTGTTATTTTTCTTCTTTTATTTTATTTTTTTTTATGTGTAATTAACTTTTCCTCATTAGGAGAACGATGGATCTTGATCCTTGGATAATGTAGCATCTTTTATGGGTTTAAAGGGTTTAAGATATGTTTCTATTTCATGATTTATGTGTTTATGTCTATTCTTAATATTTTTTTGAATCTGGCCAATTTGAGAATGATCTTTTGGGTTGATGTATGATTTTGAAAAATTTGCATGAATGTTGATCTTGTGATAAACACCATAATTTCTGCAATCGCTAGGAATAGACGTTGTGGGTTATGTGGTCTTTCTTTTAATTCCTCTATTCTTGATAATGTCTTTCTATTTGGGATTAGATTAAGGGATTAGTTAATTCCAAACAGTTTAAGAGGATTAATATACTAAGGGATTAGATATTGATTAATTTTGGGAATTGACCATAAATCATTGATTTAGAACATGTTTGAACCTATATTTGGATGTGCATTTAAAAAGTTCAAGTGAAATCTGAACCCTAACACTTTCTTATTATTGTTTTCATCTCGTGTTTGATTTTTTGAATTTGCTTTGTTTAAATCTGATTTCTTTCTTTTAATTGTTTTCTTTTTAATTTCGTTTTTGCCAACTCTTATCTTTTGAAGTAGCCTAGATAGTGTTAGTTTAACGAAATTAGTAATTGGCAATATAATCCTCATGGGACGATACTCTTTTCACTACTTTATTACTTGTTGCGATTCGATATACTTGCCGATTTTATACATCAATAGTTTCAACGAAAATTAATATTCAAGTATTTTACGACAGAATTGTGAAAAATCTTTTATAAACTCAATTCATCCCTTCTTGAGTATTGAAGTCACTTGGTAACAAGTGGCATCAGAGCTAGATTCTTGTGTAAAGAACTTAGCAACTTCAAGAGAAATGATGGCTTCTTCAAATCGTTTTTCTTCAGAAAGTTCTTCTATAAATAGACCACCTTTTTTCAATAGAGATGATTATGCTTATTAGAAAGAATGAATAAAGATTTTTATCGAAGATATTGTTTTAGATGTGTGGGATGCAGTTGAAAATAGTCTCTTTGTTCCCACACATATTGTTAATGGTGTAAGAACTAATACACCAAGAAGTGAATAGACTGATGAAGATAAAAAAAGGTCCAATACAATTTGAGAGCCAAGAATATCATTGCCACATCATTGGGGTATGATGAATTCTTTAGGGTTTCAAATTGCAAGACTGCCCAAGAAATGTGGGATACTTTACAAGTAACCCATGAGGGTACTAGTGAAGTAAAAAGATCAAGAATAAATACTTTCACTCATGAGTATGAACTTTTTAAAATTAACCAAGGAGAAAGCATTCAAGAAATATAAAAGAGGTTCACTCATGTTGTGAATTATCTTGCTTCATTGTGAAAAACTTTTCCTAATGAGAACCTTATTAACAAAGTTTTGAGGTGTTTGAAAGAGAATTGATAACCCAAAGTGGCGGCTATTATGGAGTCATGAAATCTATCAACAATGACACTAGCCACTCTCTTTGGAAAGCTCCAAGAGCATGAGTTGGAGCTAAATAGGCTCAATCAAAATGAGAAGCATGACAAGAAGAAAAAAAGGATTGTTCTCAAGGCCACTTCCTCCACAATTGATATGACAATGAAGATGATGGAGATGGCATATAGAACCTTGAGCTAAATGAGGAGAATCTTAGTCTCATCATAAGAAGGTTTGGAAGATTCCTTAAGAATAAGGGAATGCAAAGAAGGCTGCTTTTCACCCCAAAGAAGACCTATCATAAAGGGGAAGCAACTTCATCCACACCAACATGCTATGAATATGAAAAATTAGGACACAGGAAGATTGAGAAGTTTGAAAAGAAACCTTCTGAGGAAATAAAAGAAAGGACAGCCTACATAGCATTGGATGACAATGACATGGACTCTATGGATAGTTCGGATAATGAGGAAGCTCATCTATGTCTTATGGCTAGAGGAGAAGAAGAAGAAGAAGAAGAAGAAGAAGAAGAAAGTGACATGGAGATAATTTTTTCTAACCTTGACTCTTCCCTTTCTTATAGTGAATTACAAGATGCATTTGAAGAGTTACATGATGAGTCTATGAGACTTACAAAATTAGTTTCTTCATCAAAGAAAACAGTCTCCTCTTTGGCAAACAAAATTTCTATTTATACAAAGAAATTGAGAGACTCAAAATTGAGAATAAGACTCTATGACTAATTGATACTAACTCTTTATGCATGGGTTGTTCTTCACATCAAAATGCATCTACGTCCTCATCTT
Organism: Ormosia emarginata; assembly: GCA_029884605.1. Taxonomy (NCBI): domain Eukaryota; kingdom Viridiplantae; phylum Streptophyta; class Magnoliopsida; order Fabales; family Fabaceae; genus Ormosia; species Ormosia emarginata. The sequence goes on along the minus strand of JAQQTP010000056.1, from coordinate 831,906 downwards.
GCTCATCATGTAAAGCATTTGAAAAAGAAATCGAGAATTTGAAAAGCACTATTTCAAGTAGTCCTTTCATTAAATGTTTTCATTGTGGGAAGAAAGGGCATAGTGCTTCAACATGTAATGTGAGGAGGAACATCAACACCAAAGTTTGGACTAGAATGGTTTGGGTCTCCAAGGGCTCCTTGCCCAAAGCTAACACACAATAACTCAAGAAAATTTGGGTAACAAAGGTTAAAAACTAAATGTGTGTTGTAGGTGTGCTTGAAGACCAAAAAATGAAATTGGTATCTTAATAGTGGTTGCTCCAAACACATGACTGGAGATGACTCCAAGTTTTCCTTCCTTGTCGTCAAGAAGCATGGGCATGTAACCTATGGAGACAACAATAAAGGGAAGATCCTTGGAGTTGGCAAAGTTTGTAAAATCTCTTCCTCTTCTATTGAAAATGTTTTACTTGTTGAAGGGCTTAAACATAATTTGCTTAGCATTAGTCAATTGTGTGATAAAAGCAATAAAGTTATATTTAATTTTAATTATTGCATAATTGAAGGAAAAGATGATAAATGAGTTAAGTTTGTTAGTCATAGAGTCAATAACATATACATGATTAGCCTTAATGATATTTCTTCAAATGATGCCAAATGTTTAAGAGTAAGGAGGGAATTCATGTTATAGCATATAAGGATTACTCACATTCACACGAATCACTTAAACAAATTAGTCTCAAAAGAGCTAGTAATTGGACTATCCAAGCTCAAATTTGAAAAAGATAAACTATGTGATGCATGTTAAAAGAGAAAACAAGTAAAGGTCTCCTTTAAAGCAAAAAATGTTGTTTCAACTATTAGACCTTTACAACTTTTGCAAATGGATCTTTTTTGTCCTTCTAGAACAATGAGTTTTGGTGATAATTACTATGCATTAGTGATTATGAATGATTTTTCTAGGTTTACTTGGACATTATTTCTATCTCACAAAAATGATACTTTTCAATCCTTTAAGAAACTTGCCAAAGTTATCCAAAATGAAAAAAGTTTTTGCATTGCATCCATAAGAAGTGATCATGGTAGTGAGTTTGAAAATCATGAGTTTGAAACCTTTTGTGATGAACAACACAATGAGCATAATTTTTTTGCCCCTAGAACTCCACAACAAAATGGACTTGTAGAAAGGAAAAATAGATCTTTAGAATAAATGAGAAGAACTATGCTCAATAAGGCTAACCTTTCTAAGTATTTTTGGACAGTTGCGATAAGTACCGCTTGTTATGTTATGAATAGGGCCCTAATAAGGCTAATTTTAAAGAAAACCCTCTATGAGCTATACAAAGGAAGGAAGTCAAATGTTTTACACTTTCATGTCTTTGGATGTAAATGTTTTGTTCTAAAAATAGAAATGATAACTTAGGAAAGTTTGATGTTAAATTGGATGAAGGTATATTTCTTGGTTATTCTATGCATAGTAAAGTTTTTAGAGTTTACAATAAAAGAACTATAACCATAAAAGAGTCCATTCATGTTACATTTGAAGAAACTAACCCAAATGGGCCTAGAAGGGATTTGGTTGATGATGTTGCAAAAATCTTGGTAAGAACACACTTGGAGAATAAGGAGAAAGAAGTTAAGAAGCAAGAAGAAAGCTCATTTGATCCCCCAAGGTAAGATGATTCACAAATCATAGGCCTTCCCAATGAATGGAGGACATCAAGATATCTTCCTTTTGACAAAGTGATAGGTGATGTTTCAAAAGGGGTAACAACTCATAACTCACTTAGAGATGCATGTAACCATATGACTTTTGTCGCTCAAGTTGAGCCTAAAGACATAAATGAGGCCATTAGTAATGAACGGATCTTGGCTATGCAAAATAAACTAAATTAATTTGAAAAAAATTAAGTTTGGGAGTTAGTTCCAAGGCCCAATGATAATCTCATAATTGGCAACAAATGGGTCATTAGAAACAAACTTGATGAAACAAGTTTAACAATAAGAAACAAAGAAAGGCTTGTAACAAAAGTGTACAATCAAGAAGAATGCATAGATTATGAGGAAACATATGCACCTGTAGCTAGATTAGAGGCTATTAGAATGCTACTTGCATATGCATGCATCATGGATTTCAAACTTTATCAAATGGATGCCAAAAATGATTTCTTAAATGGTTTTATACAAGAAGAAGTGTATATGGAATAACCTCCTGGTTTTAAAAACTTTAAACTGCCCAACCATGTTTTTAAATTGAAAAAGGCCTTGTATGGCTTAAAACAAGCTCATAGAGCTTGGTATGAAAGGTTGAGTAAGTTCCTTTTAGAAAAAAGGTTTTTCTAGAGGAAAGGTTGGCACAACATTCTTCATCAAACATAAAAAGCATGACATACTTCTTGTACAAATATATGTTGATGACATAATTTTCGGCGTTACTAATGAATCTCTGTGAAAGGAGTTTGCTAACATTATGCAAAATGAGTTTGAGATGTCTATGATGGGTGAGCTCAACTTCTTTCTTGGACTCTAAATCAAGCAAACAAAAGATGAGACTTTCATAAGTCAATCCATATATTGCAAGAAGTTGCTCAAAAAGTTTGGAATGAACAATACTAAGCATATGACCACACCAATGGGTACTTCTTGTTACTTGGACAAGGATGAATGAGGTAAACCTGTAGAAATCTCAAAAAATATAGAGGTATGATTGGCTTACTCCTTTATCTTACTGCAAGTAGGTCAGATATTATGTTTAGTGTGTGCATGTGTGCTAAATATCATGATAATCCTAGAGAATCACACTTTAGTGCAGTAAAAAAAAAATAAAATACCTAGTAGGCACTTCACAAATGGGATTGTGGTACCTTAAAAGTGCCTCCTATAGTCTAATTGGTTATTTCGACTCTGATTTTGCTAGATTCAAATTGAATAGGAAGAGCACTAATAGGACATATTACTTACTTGGAAGCTCTTTAGTTTCTTGTCATAGCAAGAAACAAAATAGTGTGACATTGTCTATTGTTGAAGCTGAGTATGATGTAGATAGAAGTTGTTGTACTCAAATCATTTGGATGAAGCAACAAATTCTAGACAATGGACTTCAGCTGGATCACATCGCTATAAGATATGATAACACTAGCGCAATCAATTTGTCTAAGAATCCTATCTTGCACTCTAGGATTAAGCACATTGAAATTAGGCACCACTTTATAAGATATCATGTGCTAAAAGGAGATTGCATGCTTGATTTTGTTGAAACATCTAAACAACTTGCAGATATCTTCACTAAACCATTGGTAAAAGAAGAATTCTTTTTCATTAGAAGAGACACCTTGAGCAACCAAAGCACATGGATATGGCGTTCTTTGAAAAAGAAGGTGGGTTCGAGTTCTTGGATCTCCTAGCACACCAACAGGTGCTGAAGTTGTTCTCCTTCAAGGCTGACATCTATCCTGACCTTGTCAATATGTTCTTTTGTAATCTGAAGATCGTTGATCAAAACCTCTGCTCAAAAGTCAAGGATCAATGTATGGTGATCACTCCACAAGGCTGGTTGCAAATGTTTGACTTACGGGAAAATGGCCCTAATATTGAGGAAGATGGCAGGCCATATGTCAATGAGTTTAAGAAATCAAAAGCTCATGCAAAAATAATGAAACCTGGTCTGGAAATACCCAAGGTTGGCATAAAGGGTGGAATGTTGAATAGCCAAGATAGGTTGCTACACTATGCATATGCGCATATCCTCGCTCCTCGAGGAGGCAACTATGCGTACCTTAGCAAAGACAACATTTTCATGGTTTGGGTCTTAAAGCGAAGATACCAACTCAACAAGCTAGATTTAAAACACATGATGAAGGCCAAAGGAAAAGAAAAATTTGACCTGTCATATGCCCTGTTGGTCATTGTCTTTCTTTAGAAATACCTACACATCTTGAAAACTGAAGTACCCACCAAGATGACTCACCACAATGTCTTTGGCTCCTACAAGTTAAAGAAGATGAAGATGATAAGAGATGAAGACGAATGGGTGTATATAGATGAGATGGAAGAAACCAGAGCAGATGCTAATCATGAGGAAGTAGAGGAACCTACTGATGTTGCTACTGGCCTTGTCACCTACAAATAACTGATGACGACCACACTAGAGCTGAAGGCCTATATGGAGAACACCTTTACTATCGTTTTTTATAGGATTGAAGGCGTAGAGCATGAGCAGGCTACCTTGCGAGCTTTATTGACTGGCAGAGCACCTCCCTCCCTTCCTCCATCACCGGATGCACACTTCTAGGATCCTTAGGCTTAAAATCTCTGTTGTTTTTTATTGTATTGGCTATTATATATGAGAAAAATGCATATATATATATATGGCCAATGTAGTTTGAATGAATAAAATTGATTTTCTTTTAACTATCTTATGTCTAATGCATGATTACAATGTTATTCTAAGTTTGATATGAATGCATATATCTTGTTAGACTTGAATGATTATCAATTATTTATGTTTTGGCTTTCTTTTACCCCATCTTTTTTATCATGACAAAAGGGGGAGAAAAAACTAGAATTATGATTTGAATGTTTTTGAGAAAAAGACAGGTTAATATAAAAACGGATCTTGGGATTCCAAGAGTAAGGGGGAGCTGCGCATATCTCTAAATTAATTCACCTCTTACAAAAGTAAGTCTCTCTATCAACCTTGTGAATTCTAATTTATAAAACTAACTTTTTTCTTAATGGTTGTTTGTGATCATCAAAAAAGGGAGAGAATATAATTGGCTATTGGCTATTGAAGAATTGTTTTGATGATAACAAACATAAAGATGATGACAAGATCAAGTCCAAGACCTTCAAGAATAGCTTTAGGACTTACATCTTTGTGTAAAGGTAAAAAATGGTTCACATTTAAGCTCTATACTTGTTTTTCAAAGAACCCAAATAGCACACATGGTTTCAAGGCTTCACAATGGTTTTTGGTTTATTAAGAAATAGCATTTAAGTGCTCTAAAGCTTATTGAAACTTTTGGAAACAATTGGCAAGGTTTAAAAGTTGTTTAAAATGTTTTTCAAATAGGTTTATTTGAATAAAGGATTCCTTATTCGAATAACCAAAGTCATAATGCCAAATTTTCCTTTCCATGAAGCTTTATTCGAATAACTTAGGGTATTATTCGAATAGAGGTTTAAGCCAAGCTTACGTGCCTTTTGTTTTAAAAGATTTATTCAAATAACACAAAGGTTATTCAAATAACAATATTTTTTAGAAATTGTTTTAAAAGGGTTTCTTCGAATAACCAAATGGTTATTCGAATAACTTATCATAGAACCATTTTGCTCGTGTTCTATTTAAAGTGTTATTCAAATAACATATATGTTATTTAAATAAACATGAATACAAGAAACAAAAATAAACAGCTGGTTGATAGCACTAAATGCTCCTACTAACCTTTCAGTGACTCTTAAATTCATTGGGCTATAAATACAAGTCTTTGGACATTAAAGATAAGTTATAAATCAATTTGAAAAGTGTTGTTGAGCATTAATACGAGTTATTACAACCATCTTCATAAAATATCTATTTTGAGCTTAAACTGTGATCAACCTTATACCCATTGAGCTTCAAATTATATTATCCACTTTTGTGAGAGTTTCTTTTCATCTATACTTTGATTATTTTGTAAAGAGGGTGAGGTATCCCTTGTTATTAAGGCTCAAGCATAAAAGGTAAGGCATTCTAAGATGTGTTGAGTGCTCTAGTTTATAAGGTAGCAAACATCTATTCAAGCTTGAATTTACAATGGAAAATCTCAGGTAATTACTTGAGGGCTGGATGTAAGTCACAAGGAGTAGTTGAACCAGGATAAATCTTGTGTTTGATCTTCTAAATTCAACACATTTATATTTGTGCTTTGTTTTTATATGATTGCTTGAATACAATCTGTTTTGGCTTATTTATTTGTGAGTGAAAGTATTCAATCTTCTTTATCTATTCACCTCAATCAAACAATAGCTTAAACGAAAATTAATATTCAAGTGTCTTACATAAGAATTGTGAAAATCTTTTATAATCTCAATTCTCCCTCTCTTGAGCATTGAAGCCACTTGGTAACATGATAGAAAGGTAAAAAGCTTGCGAAGTCGGGTACTCATTGAAGCTTAACAAAAGGGTAAAAAAGTTTGCGGAGCTGGGTATCTGCCTAAGCTTGACAGGAACAAGGTAAGTAGCTTGCGGAGTTGGGTATCTGCAAAAGCTTAACAACAACGTAAGAAAACTTGCAGAGTTGAGTATCCACAGAAGCTTGATAGGAACAAGGTAAGAAGCTTGCAGAGTCGAGTAATCATGAAGCTTAATAGAAAACTTAAAGTTTAAATGTAAAAATCTATCAGAGTTAGGTATCCACTAAAGCTTAACAAAGAACTAAAAGAAAGAAAGATAAAAAGCTTGTGGAGTTGGCTATCTGCCGAAACTTGACAAGAACATAGTAATAAATTTTGTGGAGTCAGGTATCTGCCGAAGCATAATAGAAGGGTAAGAAAACTTGTGGAGTCGGGTATCTATCGAAGCTTGACAGGAATAAGGTAAGAAACTTGCGGAGTCAGGTATCTGCCGAAGGTTAATAGAAAACTTAAAACAGAAATGTAAAAAACTTGTGGAGTTGAGTATCCGTTGAAGTTTAATAGAGAACTAAAATGCAGAAAGATAAAAAGTTTTCGGAGTCGGGTATCCACCAAAGCTTATTAGAAAACTTAAAGCAAAAAGATTAAAAGCTTGCAAAATTGGGTATCCGCCGAAGCTTGGTCGAAAAATTAAAGCAGAAAAGTAAAAAGCTTACAGAATCAAGTATCCACTGAAGCTTGGTAGAAAACTTATAGTAAAAAAGTAAAATGCTTGCGGAGTTGGGTATCAGCCTATCGCGACCGAGAGATTTGCGATGGGAGCAGCAAACAAAATATCATTTTAAATGAAAAATAGAGTCGCCACCAATTTTATTTGAATTAGAAAAAAATGAAAAACCTTTGTTATAAAATTAGTCTTTGAAACCAAATTGGATTCAAGAGTCGATTATGTATAGGGAAGGGTGAAAACTTAATCTCATAGCACCCCTAACGCACTTGTCCTGATATGGTACCTTAAATCAGTTGTGCAAATTCTTGATAATTCTTGAAAATATTTGTTTTACCTCTCTTGTTAAAAGATAAACAAAATAGACAAATAAATTATAAAAATTTAAATTTTGGCTTGACGAAATAGGAGTTCTGTTCCTACCTATTCCTGGGTGCAATGAGGAAGTCAAAGTCACGTAATTCTTTAGAAAATGATTGTGAGTTAGTTAATTTTAATTATGAATAGAACTTTTGAAAGGGAATGTTGCTTAAAAAACAAAACCATTCTTGCATAGGGTTCAAGTTAGCACCAAGTTACTCAATAAACCCTTATGATCCAAATGATATTGAAAATAGCATCTGCTATTCAATCATTATCATTGGTTATTACATTAATTAAAATAATTTTTTTAAAAAACTTCATTTAATAATTTTTATTGAAATTAGTTTTTTAAATAAATAAAGAAAAAGAAATATGCACTACAATAAAATACAACCAAAATTTTAAAATAACACCAAGTTATGCCATTTAGCAAACATACATAATGAAGTTGACTGATTCTAAAGGAATTCAAAAATATTTTTCTTCATTTTATTTTACTGATTTTTATTTTATTTTTTAAAACAAACTAGAAAAGCTTATCAAAAACTCCTTCTTTCAAAATTAGGTCTCTCTAATTTTTATTTTATATAAAAAAACTGACAGAATTTAAAAAAATAAAAACAACGCAGAGCAAAGCTTACGAAGAGGGGGCTCTGGTTTGAAGTGTTTGCAAGTGGCTTAAACTATGGTGGTTATGTAACGCCCCAATTTTTAGAAAATATTCTGACGCGGTCTTGTTTTGATGCGTTTTTCATGTTTTTGTATGAATGACCGCGGTGTGTCCTATTTTTCGTTGCTCGATTTTTGTATGAAAACAATTACGATAATACAGGTTCAAATTTTATTTGATCGTTTTACGTGGTTTCTTTCATGAGTTGTAGGTAAAATAAAATTTTTTTTTCTGGTGTATTAATTTTTCTTAAAGATATACTGAGTTAAATAATAGTGATTTCTTGATATTTTATTTGAAAATGTTTTGGACGATTACCTACGTTGTGGGAAAAAATGGGAAAATGACCGTTACGTCCCGAAGTCGTTTAGTTTTATTGTTTTTGTCTGTTTTTAATTGTTTTCTTCTTGATTTAATGCACTGCGAAAATCGTGTGTGATTTTATATGGACTTTTTGTGTGATTTGCTCGAGGCAGAAAATAATAATTTTTTCGGTAGGGAAAATCTTATTTTATTATTTAGAATTGGGGATCTTACTTAACCCGATTCTGAATGGAGGTAAAAATAATCTTTTAATTTTTAGGATTTGCTGTCAAATAAAATAATTTTATATTATTATAATATTATTTTATTAGTCGGATAATTTAGTGACAATGGACCCTAAATATTTTGCGGGACCCACAATTAGAAAGAGTTGGATCGGTAGCTTAATTAATCACCGTAAAAATTGTAGAACTTTCAGGGTGAATAGTGACTTCGGCTAAATGATCTCGTGAGCATTTATCTGTTGTGTGACTCAGCATGTGAGTCACCGGGAACCAACCAATGGGAATCAAGCTTGCTCACCAAGGCTTGATCTTGGCCTTTGATTCATCCAATGGCTTGGATGAAGCCAAGCAAGGTGCCCACCTTGCACCTCACTTGAAGTCCACGGCCAAGAGGCCTTAGGAGACCTAAAATCACTTTCTCCTTCATCACTTTTCTCTTTCTCTCTCATCAAAACCTAGCCACCATTCTTGTCCATTTTCTTCACCATTTTCGGCCAAGACACTAACTATACCATCCAACCATCCAAAAATTTTTCTAACCAAGTTTCCTTAACCTAAACACTATTCTAAGAACCTTTGTAGTTGGGAGTTTCTTCAAATTCTTCCATCTAGGGCTTGAAACCAACCTTGAAAGTTTTACCTAGAAGGTGAAATTTCATGCTTTTCTTTTCTCTTTCTTTTTCAAAGTTCTAAGCCATGATTTTTCCATGGTTTAGCTTCTTTTTGATGGTTAGTAACATGTAGATTTTGTTTGAGATTTCTAGGTATTTTTGGTGGTGAAAACCGTGACCTAGGAGGTGTGAAAGCAAGCCTTTTGTCTTCATTTAAGGTAAGAGGAAAGACAACAATTCTTATCATCTCTTGATGGTGGTAAGAAGATGGAGCCATTTGTGATGTTTGTAGAATCCATAAGGATTCGGTGGTCATGTGTTAATTATGTGTGTATTTGTTAATTTTTGTGATTGCTAGTAGTTTATGTGGTAATTGTTATTAGCTTTCTTGTTTGATGATTGTAATAATTTTGCATGTCTATTAGCTTTTGAAAGCATGTCTACAAGCTTTAATTTAGGTTGTATGTGTTAGAAAAATTTTTTGCATGTGTTAGAAATATAATGCATGTGTTAGATTTGTATGATAAAGTATAGGATGTGAATAACATGTGTAAATTAGCATGAGTGTTCCAAAGAACACATCCAATAGCTCACGGCAATGACAAAGTGTGAGGACCAAAATGTTCTCTTCATTTTTCCTAAAGTGCAACTTAATTAATTAGGAGAAATAAGAAGGTTTCAAATTGTTTTGATCAAAGAAAAGGAATTTAGAAATCAAATGGTAAAGATTTAGTAAATTTTGGGCCAACATGCCTAAAGGATTTATTTGATTTAAAATCATTACTTTATAACATGATTTAATGAACTTAGATAAGATAATACCTTTGACATGATTTAGAAATCAAATGAAAAAGTTTTACAAAATTGGCCAACATGCCACTATAGGTAATCATGATTTCTAAAACTTGATTCTAAACCTTTTTCAATTAAAAAGAAACAATACAAGTTAAGAAGAAATTTTCTATAATGATTTTTGAAGGGACCAATTGATTAGAAGTAAGTCTAAAGGATTAAAAGTTCATAATTTTATCATTAGAAATTTAATACAATAATGTTAAGAAATTTTCTAACATATAGCTCACTTTTGGTTTTGAAGCATGTTAGAGATTTCAAAAAGAATTAAATGAAATGGTTAAAAATTAGGTAAATGGAAATTTTATGGATAAATTAGAAACCATTATTATGATATTCTAAACAAAAACTTGTCAATTTTTAGTAAAAATGAACCAATAAGATAGCAAAAATATCTAAAAGGAGGAGGGATGCGGTATGAAAAATTATTCTCACGTAGTTTAAATGTACTAAGTACTATTTCTCTTTGTTTAAACAAGAATTTTAAAGGCATTCAATAAGAAAATGATTTAAAAATCCTACGCGATTGAGAAAACGTATTAAAAATGCTACGCGATTTTAAAAACAAAAAAAATATCTTTACCCGATTTTTAAACGTTTGTAAAAACGACGAGATTTCAAAAACGCGATAAAATTTCTACGCGATTGGCCGTTACTATATTTATTTTTATTCGTCGGGAAAATGTGAACCCGTCTGTGAGCTTTTGAGTTATTTATTTGTCGGGAAAAAGTGAACCCGTAGAAATTTTTGTAATTTATTTTTTGCCATTGAGGTATTTTTATCTTGAAGGCATTTTTGTAATTTCATATATTTGGAATTATGTTTTGTCTTTATATCAATTTTTGGTGTTTTGGTTGACTAGAGGCGAATCACGTCGTGTTGTCGATGCGAAAAAACGCGTAGTGTGGTTCATTGTTCTAATGAACTTGGAGACTTTAGTGTTTTTAGATTCTATATGTGGACGTGTTGGTATTAATTATTGGATGATAAAAATACAAAATTTAAAATAATTTGTAGGATACAAGATAAATACACTAATGTACTCGACATTCACTATATTTAATCGAGGTTTGTAAAGTCTAGTAGTACATTGCCTATAGTGCCACAACGGAGACCGTGAACTATACTACGCTGGATGGTGGATTCCAGCTTAGTTAGGAAGGTCATATAAGGCTATTGACCAACGTGTGACCATTGCGTAATAGTTGGTTGGGCAGTCTTAGTGGTACTAATAGATTTTGCAAGTCATTCTCTCTGATATCTGTTTGGGTTTAGCTCCATGGAGTAGGGTTGTGTTTTGGTGTATTTGATTATATCTTGGATAATATTCCATTTTCTCTATTTATCTTTATCTGGTAATATCTTGGATGTTTATTTTTTTACATTTTCTCTATTTATATTTATCTGATAATTCTTATGTTAGTTGTCCATTTCTTATCTTATTTTATCTGTGAGATTGATTTATCTATGTGATTTTCTTTATTTGTGTTATATCGTGATGTTCTATTAAACACTAGGATATCTAATATGTACTCTATTCCATTATTATTCTTGTTATAGTTTTTTTTTTTCCAGTATTGTATGAATTTCTTTATGTATAGTTGTTATTTGTCGTCTTCTTATTGGCCATAATGTGATGATTTTATGTTGTCTTACCTCTTTATTGTATGTGTCTCTTGTCTGAGGGGAGCTATTTTATGCGGTAAAGAGTTTGAAGAGGAAGAAGAGGAACACCTCTTGAGATCGTGTACCACGAGGAAGAGGAAGGTCGGCAAGCGACGATCGGTTTACGATCAAGAATCATCCGATCATCCATATCCTCTGGATTGATTGTGTGGGATAGCGACCTTGATCATTTTTGGGATTCATAGAGCTTGTATTTCATGGAGGTGATCGGCTTTGGCATTTACGAGGAGATCGTGCTTACATTATATGCGGGACGTATGGCCGTGATTTTACGTCATCGGTTTGATGGAGAGCCCATTATGACTACGACGTTATTTTTCATCTTTGCACTTAGAGTTACCCTTATCCATTAGGCGTTATTGGGGTCTTGAATCTCCATGATATTCTAAGCAACTTTCGAAAACCACGAGCCTAGTGAGATAAGCATCGTATCGACTAAGCGATCCATTTATCGCCGTGTGTCGAGACATCATGATATCTATCTCCCGATGATCATTTTCGGCCGAGAATCCATCTTAGGATTAGATAACCATGATGTTTTTTTTTTTGGGAAATCGGCGATATGGACTTGTATATATTAACTCTTTTATTGCTTTCTTTTGACTTGTTTTTGTTTAAATAGTTGTAGTCTTAGTTATAAATTATTTGTACTGAGTTTATAACTTAACCATATGTATATTATTAGTGATGATGTTTTTTTTTTTATTTCGTATTTTTGCATTATCTTTTTATTACATATTTCGTCTATCAGGAATTATTTTACATCCCGTAATAATATTTAACAAATGTTCCGCAACTTGGGTAGATTTTATTTCTATTTATTTTATTTTCTTTTATGTGTGACATCCTCCAAAGGGGTGTTACAGGTTAGGTGCGGTTGGGTGGCTGTTGGCGCGTGTTGTCCAGATCATGACGCGGTGGCTGAGGATTTGATGCGTGGTGGCTCAGCTAGCTCTTGGAACGGCGATGCGGGGTGATGTAGACAGTGGTTGCTAATTCGTGTGTAGATCTGAGTTGTAGGGTGGACAAACAATGAGATGGTGGAGCTGCATGGGTCGCGGGTGGTTGTTGGTTCATGCACAGATCTGAGTTGTAGGGTGGATGACACTGTGGCAGTTCGCGCAATGGTGCGATTTGGGTTAGAGGACTAGTTCGAATAGAGGAGTGATTTCAGTTTGTGTTTTAGGTGGCAGCAAAATGACTGTTGTGGACGGGGTGGAGTCGGATCTGGTGGTTGGTCACGATGAGGAGTGGTAGCGCTAGGAACAAAGGTTGGTTTAGATAGGGTCGTATGGTGTTAGGTTCCAGAGAACGAGTTGGGTCAGTGATGGGGCTAGGTCGTGGTTGTGTTTGGTGGATGGTTTTTTGCCATAGTGGTTGGTTCGTGCATACGAGGTGGCTTGTATTTGGTGAAGATAAGTGAGGGTGGTAAGGTGAAAGAAGGTGGTGGGGCTAGGCCGCGGTTTGTGGTGGTTGGGGGCTATTATGAGAGTGGAGAATGTTTGAGGAAGATGGTGATGGTGGTAGAGTGTTGTGGTGGGCTTTTGGTGGAGGTTTGGACGTGGTGATGGGGTGGCTATGGGTTTGGGATGGGTGGTACTTTTTACGGTGGTTGAAATTTGTGTGTAACACCAGAAAATTCGTATTTTATTTATTTCGGGCGATTCTTAATTATTTTGAATAATCAGAGCTAAAAATTACGTAGATTTTATAACTTTTGTGATTTTTAAGAATTTTTGGAAGTTTTTATGTTTTTTTTTATTTTAATATTATTTTGGGGTTGTATAATGACGTTCGTATTTTTTTTCTTTTTGTAAATCCTTAATGATTTTTACTAATCGACTTGATTTTCATAAGTTTTATAATTTTTATGATTTTATAGATGATTATGAAATTTTTATATTTCTCTTATTATTTTTGAATATTTTTTGTGGGCCAATTGGCCTTGTGTGGGCACTACGTGGGTCTTGAAAAGTGAAAATTTTTCTACAGATAAAAAAATTTGTACTGTTGAGACAGAGACAGGGGATCTTACTAAACCTGAATTCGGAAACAGTTTTTAAAATTTTCTTTTACTGTGTTTTGTACTGTATTTAATTATCGGTCGATAAAATATTGTAACAATATTATTCAAAGGGTAATAGCAGATAGAAAAAAAATAAATATTATACTGCTTAAGTCAACATTGGTGGTTTGGATATCCACCATTGATTTAATCAACGGTGGAGACTTGATCTTGATTTAATCAAGGGTGAAGATTTAGTCTTATAAAGTGACTATGATCATTTATAACCATTGGATGAAGAATTAATCAATGGTGGAGATTTGGTCTTTTAAAATGGCTATGACTAATTATGACCCTTGGATTTAAAGTAAGAAGGGATCTTGACCATTCATTTTTGTAGATGCCTCTAATGGCTAGGATTTAAAGGAGGAATGAATCCAATGGTCCAAGTTTATTACTATCACTTGGAAAATTTCTCAATGATTTAGTACCAATTATTTGCCCAAATAATTCACTCTTTTCTCTCTTCACTCTACGACCATGCATCCTTTTTATGGTAAAAAATTCTACACTTAATTCTTCTTTCCTCAATTATATCAAACATCAATGAAAAAGTCAATTATGGTGGCTTTCCATTTGTTTTCTACGGCCATTCATTTGAAGGAGACAAAATTTGTGCAATTAATTCATTTGGCTATTTTCTTTTATACCTACAAGAAGCTACACCCAAAAATTGGTCAATCTTTATGGCTTAACTTGTCTTGAACCAATAGGAAACAAAATAGTTAAACTAAAAGACTTTGAAAACAAAACTTGGTTAGTCTTTTTATTTGGAGTTCCACGGCCATGCATAATTTTAGAGGGTCTTGGACTTGACTTTTATTTGTTTAAAGTTATCACCTTCTTCTTATAAATAAATATATTCTCTTCTCTTCTTGCAAAGATTTCTACGGCTAAGCTCCATTAGAAAGCTTAGAGATTTGTTGTTACAAATTGGCATTTTTACCTTATACTTATCTAAAAGAAATTAAAGACTTAGTGAACTAAATTTAGTTAGTTTAGTGATTAGTAATTTATGACTATAAGGAAATTATGAACCTTAACTAATTACTTTTAGTTTGTGTAAATGATAATTAGATTTAAATAATAGTTCATTAAAAATTTATATCAATTGATATTTTGCTAGAAAATTGGTAATGGAATTAGGAACTTGGTTTGTTTTTCCTTGAAGCTCCACGGCTAGGAGGCTTCTCAAAGTCTCTAGAATTAGGTGATTTATTTGTTTTAAGTCAAGAAAAGCTAGGGTGACCATTGCATGACAAGTTGATGACTTATGTCATGTGCTAGTCATAAGTGATAGTAAAACTTCTCCACTTTCTTTTCCTACATGTTCCTATGGCAATCACCAAAGGAGGAGGGATGTTTATATTCATTTTATCTCACTTTGAAGTCCTAAGTTTTCTATCTATTTTCTTTCTCCTTCTCTCCAAATTGAAGCTCACGGGTAGCTCATCAAGAACCATCATCCAAATTTCTATAATTTCATCCAACTTGATTTTCTAAACCTAAACATCATTCTAAGAACATCTCTAGTTATGAGTTCTCACAAAATCGTTTATCTAGAGCTTCAAATCCAAGCTTAAAGTTTCTACCAAAAAGGGTAAAGTTCTTATTTCTTCACTTAATTTTATAATTTTAATTTTCTAAACCATGATTGAACCATGGTTTACCTATTCTTTTACTTGTTATTGATTTTAAGACTTGTTTATAATTTTTAGGAATTTTCCAAGGAGCTCCACGAAATTGGTAGGAAGGAAAACCAAGTATTTTCACTTCATTCTTTATCTTAACCAAGTCTAAGAAGCCTTCCTTTCACAAAAATTAAAAACTCCATCCTTGTTCTTTAAGAGAAACCATTCGTCCATACCACCCAAAATCACCCTCCAATCTCTTTTAATTTTATCGAACCATAGATCTTGAATCTACATGATATTCTAAGCAACTTTCATGTTAGAGACTTTCTCTAAATCATCCATTTTCAAGTACTTTTCCTAAGATCAAGTTTGAAGGGTAAAGGGTAAAGTTCTTGATATTCTTTTCTAGATCTTATATTTAAAGTTCTAAGCAATGTTTGATCTATGGTTTACCTTGTTCAAGCTTAATATGCTAATAAACTTGTGTTTTGTTTTGTATTTGAGAAGCTTTTGGTGGTGAAGGACTTGGAAAAAGAAGCAAACCAAGGAGCTTTGGAGGTTCTTCATAAGGTAAGAGGGAGATCCATCTCACCAACCAAGTATGGTAGTGAGAGATGGTTGTGTATTTGATGGATGGTGAATCCATGTGAGGATTCATATCCATGGTCGTGTAATTATTTGTGGGTGTTTATGTATTTCATTTATTTGTTCAGGCTTTGTATGATTTGCATGATTTATTGCTTTTGATTATGGCATGCTTATGGTATATATGATGAAATATGTATATATATGCCACGATGTGATGGTGGAAAGAAAAACAATTTTGGTTCCAAAGAACCATAGAGGCACACGACCTCAAGATAATTTTTAATAAAAATATTCTTGTTACCCAAGTGACTTTAATACTCAAAAGGGGGGTGAATTGAGTAATTAAAACTTTTTGCAAATCCTTTTTAACACGAATTTCTCGAAGTAATATAATAAATATATATAAAGATGATGAAATGCCTTAAGAACAGTAAATAAACAATTAAGCAATAATAAATAAATTATAATAAATAAAGAGATAAAAAGAAGAAAAACAGGCACGATATTTATCCTGGTTCGACCACCAACCACTTGTGGCCTACGTCCAGTCCTCGAAACACAGTTCGAGATTTTTCACTATTTAATACAAGCTTAAAACAGGAGCTTGCAACCTTTACACAACAGGGATACCTCACATTCTTTACAACAAGGGATACCTCACCCTTTTACTAAGGGATACCTCACCCTCACAATTTCAATAAGGAATACCTCACCCTTTTACAAAAGCAGAAAATAGATGAAGAGAAACTCTCACTTGGAGCAAATATTACAAGTTGAAGCGCTAGGAAGCTCTCTAAAGGATATCTCAAGATTTTGGCGAAAAGAGCACAGAAAATATGAGAAAAATAAAAATCATGTTTTGGCACAAGCAAATAATAATTCAGATCATTGGGCAACCTTCAGAAGAGACCCAAGGTCTCTATTTATAGAGCCTTTGAGAAAAATAGTCATTGGGTATAATTAATATCACATTAAATGTAGAAAATGGTCGTTTCCTTCCATATCAGGATCCCGTAGTTATTCGAATACCTACCTGGATATTCGAATACCACTGTTTAGTGAAAAACAATTTTGAAGGAGGTTATTCGAATACCTATAAGGTTATTCGAATACCTTTGTTTTAAAAGGCTTGTGAAAACAGATTAGAAGATGGTTATTCGAATACCTATCAATGTATTCGAATACTTCAGTCTAAAATGTTTTTCTGAGATCAGGTGTATTCAAATACCAAAAATAGTTATTCGAATACCTTACTTTCAAAAGCAATTCTGGATACGAGTATCAGGCATGTTATTCGAATACTTTATGGGGTATTCGAATACCCCTGATATAAAATTACTTTTAAATACTTTCAAATATAAAAAAAAATGATTCTTTAAGTTTGGAAAAAACAATTTTGAAAATATTTCTTTGTGTCCAAAACCAATGAGATATCCAAAAGGCTCTTTACAAAGATCCTAAGTCCTAGAGCTATTCTTGAAAGTCTTTGGACTTGGTCGTCTCACTATCTTCATGTTTGTTATCATCAAAACCATTATCCATGTCAGCTAGCCAATTACATTCTCCCCCTTTTTGATGATGACAAACTAACATTTAAGAAAAGCATTAGTTCATATAAATTGGAATTCACAAAGTTGTTTAGAGATACTTACTCCTCTTCTTTTTTATAAGAGGTGATTTATATCAGAGATGTGCACAGTAGCTCCCCTTTACTTTTGGAATCCAATTTCCATTTTTGTCTTACCGGAGTTTTATTTATTTCAACCTTTGACTTTTTTTCAAATAAAGAATTCAAGCTTTTTCTCTCCCTTTTGTCATGATAAAAAAGATGGGGCAAGATAAAACTTAAAGCTAAACAGAGTATATTTCAGTCCAGCAATATATATTCATTCATAGCATACAAGAATAGCAACGGAGTATAATTTTATAAATTTAGCAAGATAAGCGTAATATTCAGCACATGAGCAAATATATATTCATTTATAGATCGACCAATCGCATTGTATAGTCATCACGACAGTCATGTACATTTACCAAGAGATTCATTTATATTTGATACCACTTGTTATCAAAATGTAAGACATTTAGCACTTGTTATCAATTTCTTATAAATTTGTCATATATCAAGAGAATCATAGATATTAAATATTTTACTTTGATGAAATATGTTATAGGGATCAGAGCATTGTATAGAATTAACTTTATTTACCCTATATGCAATGACAACATTAGCAAGTTAATATCTAATTTGAATTATTTTCAATGCTAAGCATACTACTCATGTAAGGAAAATATTTAATCATTTAAGATCAATTAATCAACGAGTATCATACAATCCATGAAGAATATCACAATCGCATAGGGATAAAGATACTTATTGAATTAGATAAAGAGAGATGCTACTTTGTTATGTTCTTCGTTTATTGGTCCTTTAAGTTTAAGCTTTCTTCCATTGAGTATTCCATTCCATTGTACTTGAAGAAAGTCTCATCATGTCTTTCTTCATTCATTTCCCTCAAGTTGAATAATTTTAATTTAAATGTGTGCTTGAGGTAGTTATCATCCTACAATAAAATTCAAACAACTTTCCTTGGTATCCATTAATTTTTGGATCCAGAGAGGTTAGCCAAACTCATAAGCCAATAAGCATTCAAATCAATGAGCCAAAACAGCAAATGAGTTCACAAGAAAAAAATATTTCATTTAATTGATTAATTTAGCCAAATACAAATACCGCTTGCTTGTTATAAAAAAATAATAGCCAATTACATTTGGTTAAGAATTTGCATTACAAAGAGTTCAACATATACAATAAATTCTTGAGAAATGAAGGAGCAAGAACAAGCTAAAGCAGAAGCAAGGAGTATGCATTTAGACAAATTATATCCATATTTGTATATGTATCAAAAAGGGCAGAAACAGAACAGAAATCAGGCTGTAAACTTGGCTTTTAGCCACGGGTCATTCGAATAACTCTGTGAGTATTTGAATGCCCAGAACATAAGAGAATAAAGGCATGTGCAAGTATTCGAATGCCTTGTAGAGTATTCGAATACTCCAGAGGTGATTGAGAAACACGGATATGGTAAGACTCTGGTTATTCGAATAGCTATATTAGTTATTCGAATACTCTAGCTTCATAGAGACATAATATTGTTGTACTGATGTATAGTATTCGAATACCTTATGATGGTATTCGAATAGACCTATCAGAAAAACATAGATTTTCACGTACAGATGCAAAATGAGAGAGGAAAACTTACCCGATGATGGAAATACTTATCCAAAAAAAAAAATTACAAGTCCAAGCCTCATAGAGAATGATAAAGAGAGCTTGGAATTATTTTTTGGTTTTGTGCTTGCAGTAGCCACTTTCAAAATGCCAAAGTCAGCTCTTGGCCTTCAAGCACACCTACAACACATTTTAATTTTTGATTTTTGGTACCCACATTTTCTTGGGTCCTTGAGTGTCAGTTTTGGGTATAGTTCCCTTGGGAACCCAAACCATTTTTGTTCCAATTTTTGTGTTAACATTTTTTCTTGCATTGCATGTTGAAGTACTGTGACCCTTCTTCCCACAATAAAAACATTTAATAAATGGGCTACTAGAAGTACTTGAATAAATAAAGAAATTTTTATACGATTTGTGCTGATTTTTCAGGTTGTAACCAATTCCAGCTTTTTCAAAAACAACTCTTTGTTTTCCTAATATGATGTTTAAGTTATCTCTTCCGAGAGTGAATTTTGCAAAAGTGTTCTTTAAATCTTCAATTTCTTTTTCAAGCAAATGACTTGAAGAACAAGATGAAGAAGTGGAAGCATGTGAAGAGTGAGTTGTGCATGCATCAATCAATCCTAAAGTCTCATTTTCAATTTTTAATTCTTCAATTTCTTCATTTAAAATAAGAATTTGATTTTCCAAAGAAGAAATTATTTTAGTGAGCTTAAGAGATTCCTCATGCAACTCTTCAAAAGCATCTTGTAATTCATCGTAAGAAGGTATTAAATTATGATTAGAACTTACCTCATATTCACTTTCTTGATCTTCTTCTCTTATGGCCATAAGACATAGATGGTGTTCCTCGCTACCTAAACTATCGGTTGAGTCCATGTCGTTGTCGTCCCATGCTATGTAAGCTCTTCTTTCCTTTAAGAGCTTCTTTTCAAATTTCTTTAGGGAAAAAGGCGGTCTTCTTTGAGTTCTTTTCTTTTTTAGAAACCTTCCGAATTTCTTCACTAGAAGACTGAGGTTCTCTTCATTTAACTCAATGTTGTCCATGTCATCTCCATCGTCTTCTTCTTCATTATTGATAGTGGAGGTGGTGGCTTTAAGTGCAATCCCTTTATTTTTCTTATCATTTTCTTCACTTAGGTCAAGCCTGTTGAGTTCTAATTCGTGCTCTTGAAGTTTTTCAAAAAGCGTAGCTAATGTCATTGTTGACAAGTCTCTTGATTTAGATATAGCTGTCACCTTAGGCTGCCAAATCCTGCTCAAACATCTCAACACTTTGTTAATTAGATCTTCGTTAGAAAAATTCTTTCCTAATGATGCAAGATGATTTACAATGTGAGTGAACCTCTTTTGCATTTCCTGAATGCTTTCAATATGGTTCATTCTAAATAATTCATATTCGCGAGTAAGAGAAGTTATTCTCGAGCTCTTTATTTCACTAGTACCCTCATGGGTAACTTGTAAAGTATCCCATATTTCTTTAGCAGTTTTACAATTTGAAATTCTGAAAAATTCATCATACCCTAAAGCAGTGGTAATAATGTTTTTGGCTATCAAGTTATATTGAACTTTTCTTTTATCATCTGTAGACCAATCATTTCTAGGTGTCTCGGTTTTTACACCTTCAATAACTCGTGTAGGTATAAATGCGCCATTTTTTACAGCATCCCACACATCTAGATCAATAGCCTCGATAAATATTTTCATTCTTTCCTTCCAATATGCATAACCATCCCCATTGAAAAAGGGTAGTCGATTTATGGAAGTTGCTTCTGAAAAACTATTTGAAGAAGCCATGTTCTCTTGAAGCTGCTAAACTCTTTATACAAGAGTCTAGCTCTGATACCACTTGTTACCCAAGTGGCTTCAGTACTCTAGAGGGGGTGAATTGAGTAATTAAAACTTTTTTGCAAATCCTTTTTAACACGAATTTCTCTAAGCAATATAATGAATATATATAAAGATGATGAAATTCCTTAAGAATAGTAAATAAACAATTAAGCAATAATAAATAAATTACATTAAATAAAGAGATAAATAGAAGAAAAACAGGCACGATATTTATCCTGGTTCGACCACCAACCACTTGTGGCCTACGTCCAGTCCTCGAAACACAGTTCGAGATTTTTCACTATTTAGTACAAGCTTAAAACAGGTGCTTGCAACCTTTACACAACAGGGATACCTCACATTCTTTACAACAAGAGATATATCACCTTTTTACTGAGGGATACCTCACCCTTACAATTTTAATAAGGGATACCTCACCCTTTTACAAAAGCAGAAAATAGATGAAGAGAAACTCTCACTTAGAGCAAATATTACAAGTTGAAGCACTAGGAAATCTCTCTAAAGGATATCTTAAGATTTTGGCGAACAGAGCACAGAAAATATGAGAAAATTGAAAATCACATTTTGGTACAAGCAAATAATAATTCAGATCATTGGGCAACCTTCAGAAGAGACCCAAGGTCTCTATTTATAGAGCCTTTGAGAAAAATAGTCGTTGGGTATAATTAATATCACATTAAATGTAGAAAATGGTCGTTTCCTTCCGTATCAGGATCCCATAGTTATTCGAATACCTACCTGGATATTCGAATACCATTGTTTAGTGAAAAATAATTCTGAAGGAGGTTATTCAAATACCTATAAGGTTATTCCAATACCTTTGTTTTAAAAGGCTTGTGAAAACAAATTGGAAGATGGTTATTCGAATACCTTTCAATGTATTCGAATACTTCAGTCTAAAAATGTTTTTCTGAGATCAGGTGTATTCGAATACCAAAAATGGTTATTTGAATACCTTACTTTCAAAAGCAATTCTGGATACAAGTATCAGGCATGTTATTCGAATACTTTATGGGGTATTCGAATACCCCTGATATAAAATTAGTTTTAAATACTTTCAAATATCCAAAAAAAAAATGATTCTTTAAGTTTGGAAAAAACAATTTTGAAAATATTTCTTTGTGTCTAAAACCAATGAGATATCCAAAAGACTCCTTACAAAGATCCTAAGTCCTAGAGCTATTCTTGAAAGTCTTTGGACTTGGTCTTCTCATTATCTTCATGTTTGTTATCATCAAAATCATTATCCATGTCAACTAGCCAATTACATTCTCCCCCTTTTTGATGATGACAAACTAACATTTAAGAAAAGCATTAGTTCATATAAATTGGAATTCACAAAGTTGTTTAGAGATACTTACTCCCCCTCTTTTTCATAAGAGGTGATTTATATCAGAGATGTACACAGCAGCTCCCCTATACTTTTGGAATCCAATTTCTATTTTTGTCTTACCGGACTTTTATTTATTTCTCCCTCTGACTTTTTTTCAAACAAAGAATTCAAGTTTTTTCTCCCCCTTTTGTCATGATAAAAAAGATGGGGCAAGATAAAGCATAAAGCTAAACAGAGTATATTCCAGTCCAGCAAGATATATTCATTCATAGCATACAAGAATAGCAACGGAGTATAATTTTATAAATTTAGCAAGATAAGCACAATATTCAGCACATGAGCAAAGATATATTCATTTATAGATCGACCAATCGCATTGTATAGTCATCACAACAGTCATGTACATTTACCAAGAGATTCATTTATATTTGATACCACTTGTTATCAAAATGTAAGACATTTAGCACTTGTTATCAATTTCTTATAAATCTGTTATATATCAAGAGAATCATAGATATTAAACATTTTACTTTGATGAAATATGTTATAGGGATCAAAGCATTGTATAGGATTAACTTTATTTACCCTATATGCAATGACAACATTGGCAAGTAAATATCTAATTTGGCACATTTTCAGTGCTAAGCATACTACTCATGTAAGGAAAATATTTAATCATTTAACATCAATTAATCAACGAGTATCATACAATCCATATAGAATATCACATTCGCTTAGGGATAGAGATACTTATTGAATTAGATAAAGAGAGATGCTTCTTTGTTATGTTCTTCGTTTATTGGTCCTTTAAGTTTGAGCTTTCTTCCATTGAGTATTCCATTCCATTGTACTTGAAGAAAGTCTCATCATGTCTTTCTTCATTCATTTCATTCAAGTTGAATAATTTTAATTTAAATATGTGCTTGAGGTAGTTATCATCCGACAATAAAATTTAAAGAACTTTCCTTGGTATCCATTAATTTTTGGATCCAGTGAGGTTAGCCTGTAACACCCTCCCTAGGGTATCACATGTCCGACTCCCGACTCATAATCTGAAAATGTTTTCATAAAAGGTTTGAGTTAAAAACGTGGGTTTAAAAATTTCTTTCTTATTGAAATATAAACTTACTGAAATTCATATGTAATACTGAAAAACATATATTGAAACAGATTCATATACAATATTGACACCAATTAATATTTAACAACTTAAAGGAAATATAAAACTAACAGACTCTTTTTTTTTTTTAACAGTAGCAAACCCCATGATGGGTCCTACTTAATAGCACGGTATAACACTAACGTTAAAACTTAACATACTTATTCTGTTGTGTATCCATCTTGTTGCATCAGACATCTGTTCTACATCTGTTCTTTGTCAACACTTTGCATATCTTCGAGTCTGAATGTCCACTCCTTATTGTTGTCACCAATCTCGGAGTATCCATCGTCCGTTATGTCTAAGACAACTCATTCTTTCTACTGTTTTAATTTTAACAATACGGACACAGCAAAACAACATAACAAAACAAAGAGGTGAGATCACCTACGCCAATACCAACATGGCGACAGAGAGATAACACAAGCGACAATATTTTACGAGGGATATCATACCAAACTCTAATAATATATTCAATATTAATCAACTATCATCATCCAATCATATATCAATCCAAGTATTCAAAACAGTTGTTATAGCCAATATCCCTCAATTAATATATCACACGATATAAATGTTCAGATTATGCATGTACACAAGACTCGATTTCCTACTCCATGGAGCTAAACTCGGTCGGAGAAATGATCGAAAAGATCTGCCGGTACCACATGCCTCGGACCACGTGCTTTAATTCTCATTTCAATTTTTGCACATCTAAAGCATATACACGACGGTTTTATCGATCTTGATTAAGAATAGTGTCTCGGTCCGGATCATCGGTGTGTTGCATCGGTCTAACCTACGGGAAGAAGCGCGACCAACCACCCGTGTAGGCAACCCGCACCCCGATGCCCCCAAGGTCAACAAGTGACCTACACTACGCATATCGCACCCACTCAAGAGGTGTGTTTCTCCTAGGCAATCAGGCCATATCCAATCCTCATCGGACCATTCCAATGCATGTATAATGCACCAAATCCAATCATAGACAAATATGTCATTTTCTCACAAACATTGTATGGACAACTTTGGTTCAACATAATCATCTTGTACTTTCAATAACAAAAATCATGTTATCACGTTTTCATAGTTGTAAAACACTTTTACCGTATTTTCACAATCGCGTAACATTTACATTGCGTTTTCACAATCAAAAACTTTTACTCGTTATGTTTTCACAATACCATAACACTTCTTTTATATTTTCACAATACCGTAACATTTTTGTTACGTTTTTAAAATTCCAAAACGTTTTATTACGTTTTTACAATACCGTAACACTACTTTATTCGTTTACAAAATTTCGTAACATTTACATTACGTTTTCAAAATGTTGTAACTCTTACATTTGCACTTTTAAACCACGTACTAATTTTTAACGTTTTTCTCAATCGCGTAAAAACATCGTTTCTCAAATCGCATAGTATTTTTCCACTTGTTTCAAAATCGCGTAACTTAAAAAACATTCTTTTACGTCACGTAAATCATTTTCTATCATTCTCAAAATATTTAAAATACTTTCCAAATCTCATAACAATGTTCTATCATTTTCACAATCACGTAAAGATATTCTATCACTATTCAAATCACGTAGTGATTTTTCAACAATATTTCAGTCGTGTAAAATATTTAAACGCTTTTCAAATCGTGTAGAAATATTTAAACATTTTTCAAATCGCGTAGAAATATTTTATTGTATTTCAAATTGTTTTTAAGATACGTAAAATATTTTTCAACATTTTTCAATCACATAAAATATTCCTCAATATTCCAAACATTATTTTGGACTTAAATAAATCAATATCATTTTTAACACATTGTTCAAAATTGCGTAGCTTAAAAATCACGTTTTTAAGATACGTAAAATATTTTTCATCACAATTTCATTACAGAAAATACTTCTTAACCTTCAAAAATTTCTCTTCAACTTTTCTCAAAATAATATAACTTTATATTTCATTTAATTATATTTTCTTACTCAAGAAAATATTTTTCCACAGATCTTTACTCAAGAAATTCTTTTCAAAATATACTTCACAAATCACTTTTCCATTGATGTAAATCAACGTTTCAAAACTTAACATTTTTCTAACGTATTTCAAAACTTGAAATTAAGTTATACGTTAGTAAATTTTCAAAACACCATTATATTCTCCATTTTTCCCAAATCAATTCTAAAATCAATTTTCTTCAAAACAAATTAAGATTCAAACCCTTGCAACTTTTTTTTTTTTCATTTTCATATGAAAGTTCATTTCTCAAGTGATAAAATACTTTGATTCTCTTTCCAAAATCCTTATACTAAAACATTTTGTTCAAACATTTTGTTTCTACTTTAAAATTACTTTGTTTCATAAAACCAAAATTATTCCAACCTTAAAAAAATCATAGAGTCTTTGGCCATTGAAGCCATCAAATATTTTTCTTCTAAATTGATATGGTTTTACACAAACAAAACCATTAAAAATTCTTTGTTTTCAAAACGTAAGACTTATGGTCATAAAAAACCAAACCCATTTGTTCAAATTCATTTTCACTTTCTTTGCAAATCCTTTTTCACTTTCTTTGTAAATCCTTTAAAATTGACATTGCTATTTTCATTTAAAATTCATGTTTAGAAAAATACTTAGGATCCTTTTACACAAAATAAATCAATAAAAATCCTTATAAAACCATGTTCTTGTTCTCTTGAAAAATAATTCCCTTGTATATTTTTCATGCTTTTCAAATCAATCAATTTTATTCTTCCACTAAAAAAAAAAAATTAAGTTACAAACACCTATGTTGAGGTGTCTTAACCGAAAATTCCATAACCTTTAGAATCAAGAGAATTCACTTTCTCCTCTTCACAATTTTTCATTTAAACAAATCAATTTTCTTGTACTTGAAAATTTCAACATAGCACCCTAATTTTGGGTGACAAAACCGTAGCCATCTCTTTGGTCATTGGAACCAAAAATTGATTTCCTTTCCATCATCAAGTCATGGCATACATATACGTATAATCATATATATATCACAAGCATGCCATAATTAAAAGCAATAAATCATGCATAGTATAAGCATACCATCAAAGCTATAAAATCATGCATAGCATATCAAGCATAAGCAAATAATTAAAAACACATAAACAACCACAAATTAATTACATGACCATGGATATGAATCCTCACATGGATTCCACATCCATCAAATAAAATACCATCTCTCACCACCATGCTTGGTTGGTGAGATGGATCTCCCTCTTACCTCATGAAGATCCTCAAAAGCTTCTTGATTTGCTTCTTTTTCCAAGTCCTTCATCACCAAGAGCTTTTCAAATACAAAACAAAATACATAGAAATTAGTATACTAAGCTTGATTAAGAGGAACCATGGATCAAACATGGCTTAGATCATGAAAAAGAGAGAAAAAAATGAAGTTTCCTTATACTTCACCTCAAAAACCCAATAACTTTGATCTTGAAGAAAGAAAGTCTATGAAGATGAATGATTTAGAGAAAATCTTCAACATGAAAGTTGCTTAGAACATCATGTAGATTCAAGATCTATGGTTTGATGAAATTAAAAGAGATTGGATGGTGATTTTAGGGTAGATAACCGAATGGTTTCTCTTGAAGCACAAAGATGAAATTTTTGATTTTTGATAGAAACTTGAAGCTTGGATTTGAAGCTCAAGATGAATGATTTTGGAAAAACTCATAACTAGAGATGTTCTTAGAATGGTGTTTAGGTTTAGAAAATCAAGTTGGATGAAATTTTTGAGTGATGGAGGGTGTTCTTGATGGGCTTGGCCAAAATCTAGAGAAGAAAGGAGATGGAGAGAAAATTTTAAGTTTCCTTCTTGAAAATGAATCAATGAAGACCAAGGAAGACAATAATGACTAAAGCGTGCAATTATGGTCTTCCAAACTCCTTCATGCAGCACCAAATTCGTAGTCCCCCTTCTTGCATTCTTCTTGAGTGCAAAAAAATCAAAAGTAAGCCATTATGATGTCTAACTTGACCAAGACATGCAAAAATGACATAAAGCTTGTTTTTTGTCTTCTAAACACTCCAAAACCATCACTTTCTCTTCATAATGCATTCAATAAAGTTGTCTTCATTATTTGCCACCATTTGAAGCATTTCTAGCCATTGATTAATTCAATGGTTAGGATTTAGGTAGATTTAGATAGGTTAGAAGACTTAATCTAAAATGTAGCCATTGGATTTTTCTCCTTTAAATTCTAACCATTAGATGTGTCTCCAAAATTAATGGTTAAGATTGCTTCTTCAAACTTTAAATCCAAGGGTCCTAATTAGTCTTTGCCATTTTAGAAGACCAAATCTCTACCCTTGATTAATTAACCCATCCAATGGTCATAAATGGTTTTATTACTTTTTAAGATTAAATCTCCACCCTTGATTTAATCTAAATCCAATGGTTATAAATGGTCTTTGTCATTTTTCAAGACCAATTCTACACCTTTGATTACATCTATGGTTGATATCAAAGCCTTCCTAACTAAGCTTATTCTCACACCATTGATTAAATCAATGGTTATTATCGAAACTTTTTATTAAGTTTGTTTCTTAACCTTTGATTAAATCAATGGTTAATATTCAAACTAAGTATTCTCATCCAAGGGTATAAATCAAGTCAAGCTCTCTTTGTTGACTATGCAAGGTATAATATTTATTCTTGTATCCTACAAATAATATTTTTCTTGTATTTTTATCATCCGATAATTAAATACGGTATAAAATACGATACAAGAAATTTTCTAAAAGCTTCCGGATTCGGGTTTAGTAAGATCACTGTCTCGTCTAAAAACAAACAAATTTTTCTATGCGTAGAAAAATTTTTGCTTTCTGAGACCCACAGGCCCACATAAGGTCACCTGGGCCCACATAGGACCACACTGGGCCCACATACAGTAAAAAAAAATTCATAATCATCCACAAAAATCACAAAAATTAGAAAACGACAAATATCAAATCAGATTACGTAAATTAATTACCTAACGGTAAAAATTAAATTACGTAAAGTTTTCCCTACTCGAAAATTTTTATTTTCCGACGCGAGTAAATCACTCAAAACGATCAAATACTGTTGATGGAATAAATAAAATAATTTTACAATTTTGCACGAAATTACTAAACGGTAAAATTACATTAGCTGTCAAAATTACTTATTTAAGAGATACAAAAATTTTGGGGTGTTACAATACTCCTCTTTACGAAATTTAGTCCCTCGAAATTTCATGACCATGATTTCACACCCTTAGAATAAATAATGATATTATTCCTTTATCTTTTCTTTAGTTCCCGTGTAGGTTCACTCTTACGTTATTCCAAACGATTAAACCATTGAAAGTTCTTTATCTCTTTGTTCACTTCTCCTGATCAAACAAATATCTTAATAATTTTATTTTCTATGGTTCTCCATTACCATCTTAACTTTTCCAATAGATAGACTTCTTCAATTTTTGAAGAATCCACCACGCTTCCATTCTACGCCATTTTGATACTCGACCGGATATAAATAGGAATATTCTCTCTTGCAAGATATTCCTTCAATTGCTGATAGATGAAAGAAAACATCATGGAAAAGAACAAAACGAATCGAATATGTTATCGAACATATCCAACAAAGAATTGGATGTAACTCGATCTTCAAGAATGAATTCTCGATATCAATACAGGCTACCAACCTTCATTCATGCCTAGAATAGTTTTTCTCGGATAACTTCCAACTAATGTAATGTATTACTTAAAATTTTCTTATCCTCATATCACTTCATTCTCCAACTTTAGCTTTTTAACAGGAAACGTTTCACTAACCAGAGTTCTCTCCTTTTTAACCGCATTATATCAAATACTATGACATGGATTTTAAATAGGAATATCCTTTCTTGCAAAATATTCTTTCTTGCAAATGCAATATATGAAAGAACATTATAAAGGTTTAGGAAGAAAAGCTATCGAAATGATCGATATGTTACCAAACATATTCAACAAGAATTTGATTTTGCTTGATTTTCAAGAATGAGTTTTTGAAATACTAATACTTGTATTGAGACAATCTCATAGGATATGGTTGAAAAATAACCAATCCATTTTCAAATATCATGTCTGTTTATGAAACAGATCAAACTAACACAAAGTTTTGAGTTTTGAAAGATCACATCTGTTTAGGAAACACATCAACCTATATAAAAATTTTGAACGACAGATCAAACTAACCCAAAGATTTGATCCATAACAACAATTTGAATAACTTGAGTAGCTCGATAGGCTGAGAATAGAAATAGAAGTAAACAAATCAGAGGATTACGAATAACTCTAACATATAATTGATCTACTCAATCACATGTCATAAGGAATAGGTTACTCAAAGAAATATTTGGTATGGTTTATAGGATTAGCTCCAATGACGTAATCTCCATTGTTTAAATCTTCCGCTCTGAACACTTCCTACTACATGAGATTTTACTAACAGAAAACTCTGTTTTTATTGGAACTCTTTCTGCACTTGAAACAAATTATTTCCTTAACGTAAAATCTTTCGTTAAGTGCTCCCTTCCACACTTCTTACATTTCGGTGCAAACATCACAGTCAAACCCAACTTGTCATTACTAGTACTTTCTCCACAAGATTGTTATTGTTGTTGACTTCTTGGAGATTGCAAGTACGTTTTCTGCTGGAATCGCTTGACCTTATGATTTCCCTTTTTTCGTAACCAATATAGTCCAACGTTACAGGGTTTCTCATCCTGAGGTTAATTTAACTCTAACAAAATCTTAGCTTAAGCAATCAATTCTTGCTACGGAACAATCTTCTGAGTTTGCTGTATAATTGCTTCAGCCACTGTTTGTATTACTTCCAAAGTTGCAGTCATATCACCACCATTATGTCTCGCTTCTACACGCGTACGTCTATCACGAGTCATTTCTTTTCTTCAAAGATGGACGAATCAAAATAAAATGGAAACCAGATGTAACCATTTCAAAGAAACGTTTGTTTTCTTGACCTACATTCCTTCATTAAGTACCTTCTTTCACATCAGTTACTGCCTTTGGTTTCCTCAATGGTTGTAAATACATCTTCTGTTGAAATCAATCACTTTCCAAATATCCTTAAAAATATCGGGTTCCAAAATTTCGAAATCTTATATTCCAAGACTGATTCTCTTCCATCGATCCTGAACCTCAACTTTCATTTCTTTCCCACTTTGAAATGGTCCTTTGTTCTGCAGTTATCCTTCCACATTGCTCCCGTTGCTCCGTAGCTCCTGAAACTACATTACGCTCCCTTAGTTCCTGTAGTTGCATTGCATGCATTACTAGTAACATGTTCCACTTCCACATACGTACAACTATCCTGAGCCATTTCCTTCTTTCTTTTTTTTTTTTTTCTCTCGAGGCGTGCGGATCGAAATACAATGGATCGATATCCATTATAAACAACATTGTTTCCTTTCGGAAATCAATCAATAACCTGAGAGAAACACAACACAAGCAAAACAGACCTAACCACAAACCCCAAAAGACTCAAACCGTGCTCTGATACCAACTAATGTAACACCCTCCCTAGGGTATCACATGTCCGACTCCCGACTCATAATCTGAAAATGTTTTCATAAAAGGTTTGAGTTAAAAACGTGGGTTTAAAAATTTCTTTCTTATTGAAATATAAACTTGCTGAAATTCATATGTAATACTGAAAAACATATATTGAAACAGATTCATATACAATATTGACACCAATTAATATTTAACAACTTAAAGGGAAATATAAAACTAACAGACTCTTTTTTGTTTTTTAACATAGAGCAAACCCCATGACGGGTCCTACTTAATAGCACGGTATAACACTAACGTTAAAACTTAACATACTTATTCTGTTGTGTATCCATCTTGTTGCATCATACATCTGTTCTACATCTGTTCTTTGTCAACACTTGCACACATCTTCGAGTCCTGAATGTCCACTCCTTATTGTTGTCACCAATCTCGAGTATCCATCGTCCGTTATGTCTAAGACAACTCATTCTTTCTACTGTTTTAATTTTAACAATACAGACACAGCAAAACAACATAACAAAACAAAGAGGTGAGATCACCTACGCCAATACCAACATGGCAGCACAGAGATAACACAAGCAGCAATATTTTACAGGGATATCATACCAAACTTCTAATAATATATTCAATATTAATCAACTATCATCATCCAATCATATATCAATCCAAGTATTCAAAACAGTTGTTATAGCCAATATCCCTCAATTAATATATCACACAGATATAAATGTTCAGATTATGCATGTACACAAGACTCGATTTCCTACTCCATGGAGCTAAACTCAGGTCGGAGAAATGATCGAAAAGATCTGCCGGTACCACATGCCTCAGACCACGTGCTTTAATTCTCATTTCAATTTTTGCACATCTAGCATATACACGACAGTCTTTATCAGATCTTGATTAAGAATAGTGTCTCGGTCCGGATCATCGGTGTGTTGCATCGGTCTAACCTACGGGAAGAAGCGCGACCAACCACCCGTGTAGGCAACCCGCACCCCGATGCCCCCAGGTCAACAAGTGACCTACACTCGCGCATATCGCACCCACTCAAGAGGTGTGTTTCTCCTAAGCAATCAGCCATATCCGATCCTCATCGGACCATTCCAATGCATGTATAATGCACCAAATCCAATCATAGACAAATATGTCATTTTCTCACAAACAGTGTATGGACAATGGTTCAACAGTAATCATCTTGTACTTTCAATAGCAAAAATCATGTTATCACGTTTTCATAGTTGTAAAACACTTTTACCGTATTTTCACAATCGCGTAACATTTTGCATTACGTTTTCACAATCAAAAACTTTTACTGTTATGTTTTCACAATACCATAACACTTCTTTTATATTTTCACAATACCGTAACATTTTTGTTACGTTTTTAAAATTCCAAAACGTTTTTATTACGTTTTTACAATACTGTAACACTCTGTTACGTTTACAAAATTTCGTAACATTTCTGTTACGTTTTCAAAATGTTGTAACTCTTACATTGCACTTTTAAACCACGTACTAATTTTTAACGTTTTTCTCAATCGCGTAAAAACATACGTTTCTCAAATCGCATAGTATTTTTCCACTGTTTCAAAATCGCGTAACTTAAAAATCATTCTTTTACGTCACGTAAATCATTTTCTATCATTCTCAAAATATTTAAAATACTTTCCAAATCTCATAACAATGTTCTATCATTTTCACAATCACGTAAAGATATTCTATCACTATTCAAATCACGTAGTGATTTTTCAACATATTTCAATCGTGTAAAATATTTAAACGCTTTTCAAATCGTGTAGAAATATTTAAACATTTTTCAAATCGCGTAGAAATATTTTACTTGTATTTCAAATTGTTTTTAAGATCGTAAAATATTTTTCAACATTTTTCAATCACATAAAATATTCCTCAATATTCCAAACATTATTTTGGACTTAAATAAATCAATATCATTTTTAACACATTGTTCAAAATTGCGTAGCTTAAAAATCACGTTTTTAAGATATTAAAATATTTTTCATCACAATTTCATTACAGAAAATACTTCTTAACCTTCAAAAATTTCTCTTCAACTTTTCTCAAAATAATATAACTTTATATTTCATTTAATATATTTTCTTACTCAAGAAAATATTTTTCCACATCTTTACTCAAGAAATTCTTTTTCAAAATATACTTCAAAATCACTTTTCCATTGATGTAAATCAACGTTTCAAAACTTAACATTTTTCTAACGTGTTTCAAAACTTGAAAATAAGTTATACGTTAGTAAATTTTCAAAACACCATTATATTCTCCATTTTTCCCAAATCAATTCTAAAATCAATTTTCTTCAAAACAAATTAAGATTCAAACCCTTGCAACTTTTTTTTTTTGCATTTTCATATGAAAGTTCATTTCTCAAGTGATAAAATACTTTGATTCTCTTTCCAAAATCCTTATACTAAAACATTTTGTTCAAACATTTTGTTTCCACTTTAAAATTACTTTGTTTCATAAAACCAAAATTATTCCAACCTTAAAAAAAATCATAGAGTCTTTGGCCATTGAAGCCATCAAATATTTTTCTTCTAAATTGATATGGTTTTACACAAACAAAACCATTAAAAATTCTTTGTTTTCAAAACTGTAAGACTTATGGTCATAAAAAACCAAACCCATTTGTTCAAATTCATTTTCACTTTCTTTGCAAATCCTTTTTCACTTTCTTTGTAAATCCTTTAAAATTGACATTGCTATTTTCATTTAAAATTCATGTTTAGAAAAATACTTAGGATCCTTTTACACAAAATAAATCAATAAAAATCCTTATAAAACCATGTTCTTGTTCTCTTGAAAAATAATTCCCTTGTATATTTTTCATGCTTTTCAAATCAATCAATTTTATTCTTCCACTAAAAAAAAAAATTAAGTTACAAACACCTATGTTGAGGTGTCTTAACCGAAAATTCCATAACCTTTAGAATCAAGAGAATTCACTTTCTCCTCTTCACAATTTTTCATTTAAACAAATCAATTTTCTTGTACTTGAAAATTTCAACATAGCACCCTAATTTTGGGTGACAAAACCGTAGCCATCTCTTTGGTCATTGGAACCAAAAATTGATTTCCTTTCCATCATCAAGTCATGGCATATACATATACGTATAATCATATATATCACAAGCATGCCATAATTAAAAGCAATAAATCATGCATAGTATAAGCATACCATCAAAGTATAAAATCATGCATAGCATATCAAGCATAAGCAAATAATTAAAAACACATAAACAACCACAAATTAATTACATGACCATGGATATGAATCCTCACATGGATTCCACATCCATCAAATAAAATACCATCTCTCACCACCATGCTTGGTTGGTGAGATGGATCTCCTCTTACCTCATGAAGATCCTCAAAGCTTCTTGATTTGCTTCTTTTTCCAAGTCCTTCATCACCAAGAGCTTTTCAAATACAAAACAAAATACATAGAAATTAGTATACTAAGCTTGATTAAGAGGAACCATGGATCAAACATGGCTTAGATCATGAAAAAGAGAGAAGAAAATGAAGTTTCCTTATACTTCACCTCAAAAACCCAATAACTTTGATCTTGAAGAAAGTCTATGAAGATGAATGATTTAGAGAAAATCTTCAACATGAAAGTTGCTTAGAACATCATGTAGATTCAAGATCTATGGTTGGATGAAATTAAAAGAGATTGGATGGTGATTTTAGGGTAGATAACCGAATGGTTTCTCTTGAAGCACAAAGATGAAATTTTTGATTTTTGATAGAAACTTGAAGCTTGGATTTGAAGCTCAAGATGAATGATTTTGGAAAAACTCATAACTAGAGATGTTCTTAGAATGGTGTTTAGGTTTAGAAAATCAAGTTGGATGAAATTTTTGAGTGATGGAGGGTGTTCTTGATGGGCTTGGCCAAAATCTAGAGAAGAAAGGAGATGGAGAGAAAATTTTCTAAGTTTCCTTCTTGAAAATGAATCAATGAAGACCAAGGAAGACAATAATGACTAAAGCATGCAATTATGGTCTTCCAAACTCCTTCATGCAGCACCAAATTCGTAGTCCCCCCTTCTTGCATTCTTCTTGAGTGCAAAAAAATCAAAAGTAAGCCATTATGATGTCTAACTTGACCAAGACATGCAAAAATGACATAAAGCTTGTTTCTTTGTCTTCTAAACACTCCAAAACCATCACTTTCTTCTTCATAATGCATTCATAAAGTTGTCTTCATTATTTGCCACCATTTGAAGCATTTCTAGCCATTGATTAATTCAATGGTTAGGATTTAGGTAGATTTAGATAGGTTAGAAGACTTAATCTGCAGTATTGGATTTTTCTCCTTTAAATTCTAACCATTAGATGTGTCTCCAAAATTAATGGTTAAGATTGCTTCTTCAAACTTTAAATCCAAGGGTCCTAATTAGTCTTTGCCATTTTAGAAGACCAAATCTCTACCCTTGATTAATTCTTCATCCAATGGTCATAAATGGTCTTTATTACTTTTTAAGATTAAATCTCCACCCTTGATTTAATCTAAATCCAATGGTTATAAATGGTCTTTGTCATTTTTCAAGACCAATTCTACACCTTTGATTACATCTATGGTTGATATCAAAGCCTTCCTAACTAAGCTTATTCTCACACCATTGATTAAATCAATGATTATTATCCAAGGCTTCTTTATTAAGTTTGTTTCTTAACCTTTGATTAAATCAATGGTTAATATTCAAACTAAGTATTCTCATCCAAGGGTATAAATCAAGTCAAGCTCTCTTTGTTGACTATGCGGTATAATATTTATTCTTGTATCCTACAAAATAATATTTTTACTTGTATTTTTATCATCAGATAATTAAATACGATATAAAATACATCTGAAAAGAAATTTTCTAAAAGCGTTTCCGGATTCAGGGTTTAGTAAGATCCTGTCTCCGTCTAAACAAGACAAATTTTTCTATGCGTAGAAAAATTTTTGCTTTGCTTGACCCACCCACAGGCCCACATAAGGTCACCTGGGCCCACATAGGACCACATTTGGCCCACATACAAAAAAAAAAAAATTCATAATCATCCACAAAAATCACAAAAATTAGAAAACGCACAAATATCAAATCGACACGTAAATTAATTACCTAACGGTAAAAATTAAATTACGTAAAGTTTTCCCGACTTCAAAATTTTTATTTTCCGACACGTGAGTAAATCACTCAAAACGATCAAATACGCTGACAGAATAAACAAAATAATTTTACAGTGCACAGAAATTACTAAACAGTAAAATTCTGTTAACTGTCAAAATTACTATTTAAGAGATACAGAAATTTTGGGGTGTTACATAGCCAAACTCATAAGCCAATAAGCATTCAAATCAATGAGCCAAAACAGCAAATGAGTTCACAAGAAAAAAAATTTTCATTTAATTGATTAATTTAGCCAAATACAAATATCGCTTGCTTGTTATAAAAAAATAATAGCCAATTACATTTGGTTAAGAATTTGCATTATAAAGAGGTCAACATATACAATAAATTCTTGAGAAATGAAGGAGCAAGAACAAGCTAAAGCAGAAGCAAGGAGTATGCATTTAGACAAATTATATCCATATTTGTATATGTATCAAAAAGGGCAGAAACAGAACAGAAATCAGGCCGTAAACTTGGCTTTTAGCCATGGGTTATTCGAATAACTCTGTGAGTATTTGAATGCCCAGAACATAAAAGAATAAAGGCATGTGCAAGTATTCGAATGCCTTGTAGAGTATTCGAATACTCCAGAGATAAGTGAGAAACACTGATATGGCAAGACTCTGGTTATTCGAATAGCTATATTAGTTATTCGAATACTCTAGCTTCTTAGAGACATAATATTGTTGTACTGATGTATAGTATTGGAATACCTTATGATGGTATTCGAATAGACCTATCAGAAAAACATAGATTTTCACGTACAGATGCAAAATGAGAGAGGAAAACTTACCTGATGATGGAAATACTTATCCAAAAAAAAATTACAAGTCCAAGCCTCATAGAGAATGATGAAGAGAGCTTAGAATTATTTTTTAGTTTTGTGCTTGCAGTAGCCACTTTCAAAATGCCAAAGTCAGCTCTTGGCCTTCAAGAACACCTACAACACATTTCAATTTTTGGTTTTTGGTACCAACATTTTCTTGGCTCCTTGAGTGTCAGTTTTGGGTATAGTTCCCTGGGAACCCAAACCACTTTTGTTCTAATTTTTGTGTTAACATTTTTTCTTGCATTACATGTTGAAGTACTGTGACCCTTCTTCCCACAGTAAAAACATTTAATAAATGGGCTACTTGAAGTATTTGAATAAATAAAGAAATTTTTATACGATTTGTGCTGATTTTTCGGGTTGTAACCAATTCCAGCTTTTTCAAAAACAACTCTTTGTTTTCCTAATATGATGTTTAAGTTATCTCTTCCGAGAGTGAATTTTGCAAAAGTGTTCTTTAAATCTTCAATTTCTTTTTCAAGCAAATGACATGAAGAACAAGATGAAGAAATGGAAGCATGTGAAGAGTGAGTTATGTGTAACATCCCGAAAAATATCTGTTTAATTATAAATCATCATTTTATAATATTCAAGATTTTTAGGAATTTTTCTGAAATTTTTGGGAGACGACGAATATTTTAATATATTCTTCGTTTTACGCGTGCACTGAGCTGAGAATTGCTGAGGTCAGTGTAACGCTTCGGAAATTATTTATTTCACCACAAATAGTCATTTTCTAATATTTGTGATTTATGTGAATTCTTTCGGAATTTTTCGAAAATGATGAATATTTTAATATATTTTTCGTTTTGTGTGAACGTTTAGCAGAGTCGGGAAAACGACTGTAATGCTTCAAAAATTGGAAAATTATATGGCGAATAGTCGTTTTATAATATTTGTAATTTTTTAGAATTTTCTGGGATTTTTCCAGAAACGTCGAATATTTTAATATATTACTCGTTTTGCGTGCGCATTGAGCAGAACCGGAGAAACGCGATGTTTCCTCTGAGAACCTTGAACTATGGATATGTCGACGGGGGATCTTACTAAACTCGAGGCTGGACACAGTTTACGAGATTTTGCGATTTTCAAGAAATTATAACAGATAAAACAGAACAGCATTGCGAAAAATTTATTTGTCAGATTAATTAAATACCGACTTCTGTCAACCGTAACTATTATCCATTGGATAATAGCATGTAATAAAGATCCTATCACATTATCCAAATGCAATCTACTTTATGTCTAATCAATTCACTTTAATTCAAATTTAATGTTAAATAATCAAAGCTTCTTTGAGAAGCTTTGACCAAATAATAACCAAATAACCCTTAGCTTCCAAGGGAAGCCAAAAACTCTCTCCTCCCTCTCTCTCTCTATGCACGGCTGCAGCAGCCCAATTAAGGGGGGAATTGATTTTGATTCATTTAATCGATTTCATCACACTTTAATTCATTTAACCTAACAAGCCTTTCTCTCTCTACCCTTTCTTCTTCTTTCTCCATTTTCTTCTTCTCCTCCTTCTCTCTAGAGCTCACGACCAGCCCTCCCTCTCCCCACTCAACCTTCACAAAATCTTCATGCAACCATATTTCTTTAATCCTCTCCCTCTCCTAAACACCTTTCTTGCTTGGAGCTTTTTGAGAATCCACCATCTTCACCACTTTCTTCAAGCTTCAAGTTTTGAGTTTTTGGGTAAGCTTCAAGACCCTTCTTCCCTTCTCTTCATTTCGGTTTTAAGGGTCCTTTGATGGCCATTTACATCACATTTTTCAAGTCCTTATGCTATTCTAACTAAGTCCAAATTTCTAAGGTTTTTGGAGAGTGCAATCCGAAATTTCAAGGAGGTTTCTTGGAGTTTCTATTGATTTCTACACTTGGGTAAGAGGAAGACACTCCTCCTCAACTTCTATTAGCATTTAGGAACTTTGATGGGTGTTGTTTGTGGAAGAACCCTAATGTGGGTTATTCTTTGATTTGATAAATAAAATGTTTGCATGTTGATTTCATGATATTGGTGACCTTGGATTGATTTGTTATGTATAAATATATATTGGATTGGATTATATGATTGAAAATGGAAAAAAAATAATTGAGAACCCCCCTTGGGTGGCCACGGTTTTGAGGGTTAAGAATGAGGTAAAATGTGGACAAGTTGTAACAAGCATGAGACTTAAATTAATCAAGTGATAAAATGGAATTTAATGGAAGG
Organism: Ormosia emarginata; assembly: GCA_029884605.1. Lineage (NCBI taxonomy): Eukaryota > Viridiplantae > Streptophyta > Magnoliopsida > Fabales > Fabaceae > Ormosia > Ormosia emarginata. Next base: position 792,683 of record JAQQTP010000056.1, on the reverse strand, counting down.
AAAATTTGATATTGAAACCTATAGGGTGGCCACGGTTTTGAGCCCAAAATTGGGGTTAATGGTGAACCAATGCAACAAGTAAAGGATTAAGTGAATTAAGAGTGTAATCTATAATGTGATAAATTGAAAAGATTTGGGAATTGAATTCCTAGAGAGGTCACACCTCTAAGGTCTTTTTAGGTGTAATTATGTAACTTTGGTAATTTGGAAGCATAAGTAATTATGTAATTAAAAAACTATGTAATGGGGTAGATAATTAATAAATTGGAAGAACTTAATATAATCAAAGATTATATAAATTTTAAAGGACTAAGAGTGAGATTGTCATAAGACTTAAGGTAATTATAAGTGAGTGAAGAACAAGAGAGTGTGAGGCCTAAGAACTTGAATAATTTACAAATTGTATGAAATTAAATTACCTTGGAAGATTAATTTAATTGTAAGAATTGGATTGGACATGAACCTTAAAAGGGTAAACAAATTCTAAGTTAGGATTCATAATGAACCTAAGAATGTACCAATTGATTTGATCTTTATATTATGACCTTATGGGTCTATGTGAGTGACCATTTACGTGTTGATGCTTATCTTGGCCAATTGTGGCATATTATGGGATTGTATGAAATTGTGAATCATACGTGTCATGCATAGAGTCTTATGCATTGTGAAGGTCCTGTGGACTGTTGTAAGGCCAAGTTACCTAGGAGATTGAACACACCTTAGTGTGGGTGCGAGTAGACTAGTGTAGGTCATGTTTGACCTTGGGGGCATCGAGGTGCGGGTCCTTCACAATGGGCAGTTGATAGCTCTTCTGTCCGTGGGGCAAATCGATGCAAACGCACCGACGATCTGAACCGAGACACTGTCCTATATCGTGATCGAGCGTGGACTGTCTGTACAATGCCTGGACGTGCACGTGGAAATTATTGATTATAGCACTTTGGCCGCGGCAGCTGAGTTACAGACACGTCTCCTGATCTTTCTCTCCGACTGTTTGAGTCTAGCTCCATGGAGTAGGAATTGGGAAAGCATGCATGTGCATCATGACATACTTTACTATTAATAATTACTGCCCTATGTGAACTTGAACTGTTTGTACCATTATAGTAATGAATGTCTGCCTGGAACTGTTTATCTGCTTACTGTTGGATTTACTGCTTATTACTTGCATTTGCTACTTCTGAATTGCTATCTGGGCGCGTTGCGCCGTTTTGTTTCTAGCTGCTATAATTGGTAATGACGGTAGGATGTCTTACCTCTTTTTTTTGTATTTCTATTACTTGCTGCCTGTGCGTATACTGTATTGATCGAAGACGACGGCAAGGAGGCGGAAGATCCCGAATTTCCTGGCTTCTAGCCCGAACAAGACTAGCATCTACTGAGGCGATGGCGGCACGTATGCACGGATTTCTAGGTGATGTGCGTCTGACCTTCCTCGGAGGGCCAGAGTGCTAGCATATCAACTTGAACTCCGATCACTGCGTCTATCTGGGAAATGTGTCGATTGCCCTAGCCTGGAGACGTCATGAGGCGCTGATCCTCACCTGCCATGTCAGCCTGCGGCTGAAGTTCTACCTGCCCATCCGAGAGATGTGGGGTGATCGTTACTACACCCCTTGGGAAGACTCTTTTGATTCTACTGCTCGGGCTCCTGCCCGTGGTTCCGTGGTTCTAATGGAGGTTTCCTCTGAAGAGGAGGATCCTGTTGAGGACCCGGACACGGTCCCTCCTCCTTTGAGGGACTGATTTTACTGGTAGCTACTGATGGCTATCAGTGTTTTATTTTGGGGGCCTGATGTATTATTTTTGGTGGGCTGTATATTCTGATATCTCTGGGGTATATATGTTTAATCCTATGGGGAAGGTATAGTTTTGTTTTTTGGAAATTTCCAGGCTGCATCTAAAATATATTTGGCATCTAAATATATATGTATATGTATGTTATTCAGATGTGGGTTCCTGTTTACTGTTTTGTTCTTTACCGTTATTCATATTTCACATTATTAAATTAACAAAAAAAAATATACCGCCCATTTTACTCACGTATTAAAGTACCAAGCAATTTAACTTCGAACTAAATGAACCGGGTCTTAATTGCTTAAAAGTTTATTTTCTGCATTTTCGTTTTGATTCGATAATGTGACGCTCCCTCCCAAAAAGGGGCGTTACATTGTGCATGCATCAATCAAACCTAATGTCTCATTTTCAATTTTTAATTCTCCAATTTCTTCATTTAAAATAAGAATTTGATTTTCTAAAGAAGAAATTGTTTTCTTAGATGAAGAAATTATTTTAGTGAGCTTAAGAGATTCCTCATGCAACTCTTCAAAAGCATCTTGTAATTCATCGTAAGAAGGTATTAAATTATGATTAGAACTTACCTCATATTCGCTTTCTTGATCTTCTTCTCCTATGGCTATAAGACATAGAAGCGCTTCCTCGCTATCTAAACTATCAGTTGAGTCCATGTCATTGTCATCTCATGCTATGTAAGCTCTTCTTTCCTTTGAGAGCTTCTTTTTAAAATTCTTTGGGGGAAAAAGGTGGTCTTCTTTGAGTTCCTTTCTTTTTAAGAAACCTTTCGAATTTCTTTACTAGAAGACTGAGGTTCTCTTCAGTTAACTCACTATTGTCCATGGCATCTCCATCGTTTTCTTCTTCATTATTGATAGTGGAGGTGGTGGCTTTAAGTGTAATCCCTTTATTTTTCTTATCATTTTCTTCACTTAGGCCAAGCCTGTTGAGTTCTAATTCGTGCTCTTGAAGTTTTCCAAAAAGCGTAGCTAATGTCATAGTTGACAAGTCTCTTGATTCAGACATGGCTGTCTCCTTAGGCTGCCAAATTCTGTTCAAACATCTCAACACTTTGTTAATTAGATCTTTATTAGAAAAATTCTTTCCTAATGATGCAAGATGATTTACAATGTGAGTGAACCTCTTTTGCATTTCCTGAATGCTTTCAGCATGGTTCATTCTAAATAATTCATATTCGCGAGTAAGAGAATTTATTCTCGATCTTTTTATTTCACTAGTACCCTCATGGGTAACTTGTAAAGTATCCCACATTTCTTTAGCAGTTTTACAATTTGAAATTATGAAAAATTCATCATACCTTAAAGCAGTGGTAATGATGTTTTTGGCTATCAAGTTATATTGAACTTTTCTTTTATCATCTTCAGGCCAGTCATTTCTAGATGTCTCAGTTTTTACACCATCAATAACTCGTGTAGGTATAAATGCATCGTTTTCGACAGCATCCCACACATATAGATCAATAGCATCGATAAAGATTTTTATTCTTTCCTTCCAATATGCATAACCATCCCTATTGAAAAAGGGTGGTCGATTTATGGAAGTTACTTCTGAAAAACCATTTGAAGAAGTCATGTTCTCTTGAAGCTGCTAAGCTCTTTATACAAGAGTCTAGCTCTGATACCACTTGTTACCCAAGTGGCTTCAATACTCAAGAGGGGGGTGAATTGAGTAATTAAAACTTTTTCGCAAATCCTTTTTAACACGAATTTCTTGAAGCAATATAATGAATATATATAAAGATGATGAAATGACTTAAGAACAGTAAATAAACAATTAAGCAATAATAAATAAATTACAATAAATAAAGAGATAAAGAGAAGAAAAATAGGCACGATATTTATCCTAGTTCGACCACCAGCCACTTGTGGCCTACGTTCAGTCCCTGAAACACAGTTCGAGATTTTTTACTATTCAATACAAGCTTAAAACAGGTGCTTGCAACCTTTACATAACAAGGATACCTCACCCTATATACTAGAGGGATACCTCACCCCCTCTAAAGGATACCTCACCTTCTTTATAACAAGGGATACCTCACCCTTTTACTGAGGGATACCTCACCCTCACAATTTCAATAAGGGATACCTCACCCTTTTACAAAAGCAGAAAATAGATGAAGAGAAACTCTTACTTAGAGCAAATATTACAAGTTGAAGCACTAGGAAGCTCTCTAAAGGATATCTCAAGATTTTGGTGAAAAAAGCACAGAAAATATGAGAAAAATGAAAATCACATTTTGGCACAAGCAAATAATAATTCAGATCATTGGGCAACCTTCAGAAGAGACCCAAGGTCTCTATTTATAGAACCTTTGAGAAAAATAGCTGTTGGGTATAATTAATATCACATTAAATGTAGAAAATGGTCATTTCCTTCCATATTAGGATCCCGTAGTTATTCGAATACCTACCTGGATATTTGAATACCACTGTTTAGTGAAAAACATTTCTGAAGGAGGTTATTCGAATGCCTATAAGGTTATTCAAATACCTTTGTTTTAAAAGGCTTGTGAAAATAGATTAGAAGATGGTTATTCAAATACCTCTCAATGTATTCGAATACTTCAGTCTAAAAATGTTTTTCTGAGATCAGGTGTATTCGAATACCAAAAATGGTTATTCGAATACCTTACTTTCAAAAGCAATTCTGGATACGAGTATCAGGCATGTTATTCGAATACTTAATGGGGTATTCGAATACCCTTGATATAAAATCAGTTTTAAATACTTTCAAATATCCAAAAAAATGATTCTTTAAGTTTGGAAAAAATAATTTTGAAAATATTTCTTTGTGTCCAAAACCAATGAGATATCCAAAAGGCTCCTTACAAAGATCCTAAGTCCTAGAGCTATTCTTGAAAGTCTTTGGACTTGGTCTTCTCATTATCTTCATGTTTGTTATCATCAAAACTATTATCCATGTCAGCTAGCCAATTACAATTCTAAGTATTTTATTAATCATGAGTTTTAAATGAAAAGAGCAATGAGTTGATGATTTTAAGAATTTGCAAAGAAAGTGAAAATGAAAATGAACAAGTGAATTGGTTTTTAAGACTATGAGTCTCATAGTTTTGAAACAAAATTTTAATGATTTTGTTTGTGTAAAAACAAGAATGGAACTTAGTTGATTTAGAAAAAAAGAAATGATGGCTTCAATGGCCAAAGACTCCACGGTTTTTAGGAGATTGGAATAGTTTTGGTTTTATGAAACAAAGTGATTTCAAAGTGGAAACAAAGTGTTTGATCAAAGTATTTTAGTACAAGGATTATAGACAATGGAAACAAGTGTTTTGTTACTTGAAAGATGGAATTTCGTTTATGAAAGACAAAAAGAGGTTGAAAGTGTTTGAACCTCAATTTATTTTGAAGAGAATTGATTTGAGAAAAATGGAGAATATAATAGTGATTTGATATTTTCTAATGTATAACTCATCCTTTGGGTTTTGAAGTGTGATAAGGAATGTTAAAGATTTGAAAACATTGATTTACATCAATGGAAATGGTGAAATTGTGGAATTTGTTACGAAAAGAATTTCTTGAATATGGAAATGTGGAAAATGAAGTATGAAGTCATATTATTATGAGAAAGGTTGAAATGGAATTTTTGAAGGTTGAGAAATATTTTTCATAATGGAATTATGGTGAAAAACGATTTACGTAACTTAAAAACGTGATTTTTAAGCTACGCGATTTGAAAAATGTTAAAATATTTCTACGCGATTTGGAAAGCGTTTAAATATTTCGAAAATGATGGAAAATGGTTTACGCGACTTAAAAGAATGATTTTTAAGTTACGCAATTGTGAAAATGGTGGAAAATCGCTACGCGATTTGAGAAACGTGTAAATATTTTTACGTGATTGAGAAAACGATGAAAAATCACTACGTGATTGAAAAAAAATGATAGAATATTTTTACGTAATTGAGAAACGATAGAAAATTGCTACGTGATTTTAAAACGTAACAGAAACTTTGCGAAATTGTGAAAACATAACAGAAATGTTGCGTGATTATGAAAAAATGACAAAAGTGTTTTGTGACTATGAAAACGCGATAACATGATTTCGCTATTGAATATACAATATGATTACTGTTGAACCAGTGTATAGACACTGCATGAGAAAATGATGAATTTTACCTGTGATTGACATTGGTGCATTGAATATGCATTGGAAAGATGCATTGAGGCATATGATGAAATTGTAAAATATGCATTGAGGTATATCATGAATTTGAACAAAATTGCATTGAACGAAAATTAATAGTTGATGCTATTGTGACCCTTGTGGTTGAAGAGGGAATGAGAATTGATAGTGAGGTCTATGATGGATCTTGGGGGCATCAAGGCGCGGCGGTCGACTAGTGGATGTTAATTGGCAAAATGACTATGTGCCACTTGGCGATGCAGTCCGTTGCAACGCATTGACGATACCCGACAATAACACCATTCTTTTCGACAACTGGGAGATTGTCTTTGGGCTAAGGCTGACAATTAACCAGAGCATTCTTCTTGAAATTGTGAAAACCTCCATGGAGTAGGACATTGAGTCTACATGCATAACATATGCATCATTATTGAGTATTGGTTATGATAATTGAACTGTTGAATACTTGGATAATAATTGAGGGCATTATCGTAAATATTGAATATTTATATCTGTGTGATATAATAATTGAGGAATGTTGGATGATGATGATGATAAATAATGTTGATGGTATTATTGTAATTATTGTTATTTTATACATTATGATGATGACATAATTGTAATTATGGTATGATATATCTGTGTGGTGTGTTGTTTGTGTTATCTCTATGCTACCATGTAAGTATTGGCGTAAGTGATCTCACATCTTTGTTATATTATTTTGTTGTGCTTGTATTGTTAAAAATTATATAATAGATGGAACGAGTTTCTTAGACGTGACGAGAGGTAGATATTCTGAGTTCGGTGACAACATCAAGGAGTGACCATTCCGAACTGGTTAGTGTACAGATTTGAGGAGGAACAAATATATGGCGCATTAAGATGAATACAAAACGGAATAAGTATGTTGAGTATTTATCGTTAGTGTTTTACCGTGCTATTGAGTATGACCAGTCATGGGGTTTGCTACTGTTTAAAATTGAGTCTGTAAGTTTTATATTTCTTGAATAATTGTTAAATATTAAGTGATGTCTGTTATATGAGTTTTAATCAGTTTAAATCTATTTTTCAGTATTACTTATCAATATCAGTAAGTTTATATTACCGCAAAAAAATTTTTGAAACTCATATTTTATAACTCAAACTTTTTATGAACTGATTTTCAGATTATAAGTTGGTAGTCGGAAATGTGATGCCCTGAGGAGGGTGTTACACTGTGGGTGGAGTGTTCAATGGTGGTTGATGGTGATGAAGGTGGTGGGTGTTTTGGTGGTTATAGAGGGTGGTGAGAGAATAATAATGGAGTTTGGATGTGGTTATGTGGTTGTTGAAGATGGTGAATGGTGAGGGTGAAGGTTGATGGTGGGATGGATGGAAGGGGGTTTTGTTGGTGAAGATGAGTAAAGGTGGTGGTGAGAGTGAAGGTTGATGGTGGGTTTGTGGTGGCTGGTTTGGTGAAGATGAGTGAAAGTGGTGGTGAGAGTGAATGTGTGGATGTGGTGGTGAAGATGGAAAGAGAAATGAGGTGGCTATGGAGGTTTTTGGAAGGGAATGGAGGTTGGTGTTTTTGAAAATGAAGGTTGCATGAATGGAAAAAAAATGACTATGGTATTAGATGTGAGTGTGTGTCTCTATCTGAATTTGTCTGAACTTATCTGTGTGGGTTATAGATTTTTATAAGAGGGAATTATGTTTTAGAGAGTGATGGTGACGAGGGTTTGAGATGGGTCCAATGGAGGCTGTTAGGGTTTTTTTGGGTGTTAAGTGACATATGGGTTATGGGTTGGATAATAGGTCGATGGGTCAAGTTATGAGACATGAGTTTATACAAGAAAATTAAGTCATATTTATTTATTATATTTTTTCTTATTATTATTTTATTTCTTTTTTCTTTTCCTTTTTTATTATTTTATTTTTATTATTTATTTTTATTTTTATTTTTATTTTTATTTTTATTTTTATTTTTATTTTTAATTATTTTTTTATTTTTTTATGAATGTAAAAGTCTTAATGACTTGACAAAATTAGGTGTTCACACTGCTAAAGCTTAAAAGAAAACTTAGTGTTAAAATGGTAAAAGGCTTGTAGAGTCGGGCATTTGCTGAAGCTTGATAGAAAACTTAAAGCAAAAAAGTAAAAAACTTGATGAGTTGGGTATCTTTCGAAGCTTAAAAGTAAAAAACTTACAGAGTCGAGTATCCGTCGAAGCTCAGAAAACCTAAGGGCAATGGGTGCAAGCTCTTGGGAACTAAAAAGAAATGCATGTAATGCTTGAGATGATGTATGATAAAATGGATGTCCTACTGTAGAAATTCTCATGAACAAATTGGGTAAATAATTTTGACACATCAAAACTTTAGTTGAGTCGCTCTTGGTTCCACAACTCTTAAGGACTTTTTCTCACAATAAGATCAAGGTCAAACAATAATGAAATTTGTCAAATTGCTTTGTGATTTGCTTAGTTATCCTTTCTTTTCTCATCAATACTCTTATCGGGAATTCATTGTGTTTCCCATGACCTTTTGAGCAAATCTAAATGCTTTTGCAATATTGTCACATGTTTCACATCTCAATATAAATCTACCATGATAAATGCATATTGAATCAACAATGGGTTGCAACGAAAATGGATTCTCATTATAGAAAGGAAAAGTATAGGAAAAGAAGTACAAAAGGGATTAGAATTGAAAGATTTACAAAAGTAATGTTAGGGTGAAGTTTTCTAGCTCTTCTAGTGATGCTCTCCAGGATGTTCAGTGTTAATTTCCCATGTATGCAACCTTAAACACCTTTTTATCTGTTTCTAAAAATATGACAAGACTTCATATATTAAAATTGTCCTAGTTCGGCCCAAATCTCCATGTATCAAAGCATTTCATGATTTTCCATTATGAATTCAGATTGCTCCAATTTGGCCTTAATAACTTAATAAACTCAAACTACTCCAGTTTGTGACTTGAGGATATTCCACTTTTTTGGATGTGTCAGGTACTATTTTTTACCCTAACTTTTGCCTAGGTCCCTATCTTTGAGTTTTTAACCTAGCAGGTTACTCTAACTTTTTCCTAGGTCTCCTTTCTAGGCTTTCAACCTATCAAGCCACTTTTCTTTTTTCTTTTCCATTTTTTTGTTATAGGAACAATGAATTGAAAACTCGGAAGAGCATGAACCTTTTGTCACAAATTAAAGTTAACGAAAATGACAACAACCCTTTATTGATCATAATGGACTTTTTGAGGTTTGTAATGTGGCTAAGGTTAAGGGTTATAAAAGAAAAAATATAAGGCTCAAACAAGTATTTAAAGGTTGAATGTGACCAAGGATCCTTAATAAACTTTGTAAATTGCCTTTGGCATTATCAAGATCATTAACACTTTTTTTTTACTTTTGTATTCTTTTCCCTTTTTCACTTCATTATTTGTCCATTTTTCATCATCATCTTCTTCTTTTCCTTTTCTTTTTTTTTTCTTTTTCAAGCGCAAAAGGGGGTAACAAGTGATAATAAAGATGATAAAATTTTATAAAAGATAAAGCAAAAAAGGTCAATTTTCATTTTCAAATCATGACATTATTGCTTATTTTCAAAACTTTAATTTCAAGACAAAAAGATAGTGCATACCAAGTGATTACTTATTTACTCCTCTTTATTTTTTTTTCTTTTTGATTCATTCTTTTTCATTTCCTTTTTTTTTTTGGAATTTTTTTCTTTTGGAAGCATGACACCTTTTGACTACATATGAGCAGTAAGTCCTTACTATTCGCTCTTGTGAGAAGCCAAACACATAATTAGAAGGATGCCCCATGATTATCATTTGATATAAATCTTGACTTTCCAATTTTATCTTTGTCATCTTGATTCCCACATGAATTTGGACTTTCCAATTGCTTCAGTTGACTTTTCATAGAGTTGAATTTCTTTAGCCTCTTGTTCTATTAATCTCATTAGTTCATAAGAGGGTTCCTAATTGTCATCATTATCCACATGGGATGGTCAAAATCATATAATGGGGTCATAGCACTATCATTTTCAAAAGAATCACTTTCAGATTTGTATTTATTGATGTTAACACAAGTAAATAAAGAGGTAATAACAAAGGTTAATGTAATGGTTGGACAAAAAAAATGTAGGATGATTTGAAAATGCATTTATTGATAGTATATATTGAAATGGAAACATGTGAGCCCATTTTTACGACATATCTTCCTAAAGCCTTAGGTAGAGCCATAAGATTAACATTATAGAGTTACTTTGAATCAGTTTCAAAGGTCATGGGTGTAATTGGCTAGCTATCATGAGCAATAGTTTTGATGATAACAAACGTGAAGACAAACCAAGTCCAAGATCTTCAAGAATAAGCTTTAGGTCTTAGGATCCTTGTAAAAGCCTCATTGGATATCTCATTAATTGGCATTGCAAAGAAATGTTTTCAAAATTATTTTTCTAAAATTAAACAACCATTTTCTGGTCATTTGAAAGCATTTAAAACTGGTTTTATAACAGAGGTATTCGAATACCCCGTTAAAATAGAGTGTTTTTCAAGTTTGAACATGGTATTCGAATACCCATCTATGGTATTCGAATAACCTATTTCAAAGCGATATTTCTGTTTTGCCAAAACAGAGGCATTCGAATACCCCATATGGTATTCGAATACCCTAGATTCAGAATGAACCTTTTTAAATGAGGCATTCGAATACCCTTACTAGTATTCGAATAACCCAACCTTAATCGCTTTTTAAAGAGTTTTGGTAAGAGGCATTCGAATACCTCATAAGGTATTCGAATACAGTTCTCCGTAAATGGTTTTCACGAAACGTTCAAAAATGGCAAGAACGGCCATATTTGCTTTTAATGGTTTCTTAATTGGCACCCAACGGCTAGTTGCTTTCTTTGCTCTATAAATACAGACCTTGGGTCTCTTCTGAAAACCCCCAACCACTTGAATTACTTTTGCTTGGCTGAAAACGAATTTTACATTATTTTCTCTCCTTTCTGTGCTCTCTTTGCCAAAACCTTGAGATATCCTTTAGAGAGCTCATTAGCACTTCAACTTGTAATATCTGCTCTAAGTGAGAGTTTATTTTTCATCTATTCTCTGCTTCTGTAAAAGGGTGAGGTATCCCTTAGTGAATTTGTGAGGGTGAGGTATCCCTCTAGTAAAAGGGTGAGGTATCCCTTGGTGTAAAGAAGGTGAGGTATCCTTCAAAGGGGTGAGGTATCCCTCTAGTAAATAGGGTGAGGTATCCCTGTTGTGTAAAGGTTGCAAGCACCTGTTGTTAAGCTTTTTGAATAGTTCTCGAACCGTGTTTAGGGACTGGACGTAGGCCACAAGTGGTTGGTGGTCGAACCAGGATAAATATCGTGCACGCTTTTCTACCCTTAATCTTTTATCTTTTTGCACTTTATTTATTCTTGCAATTTAATTATTATTTGTTCTTCTTATCTTTATCTCATTCTCGCCTTTATTATTTAAATTTAGTATAATTCATTTGTTTAAGGCTTTTGCGAAAAATTTCTAATTACTCAATTCACCCCCCCTCTTGAGTACTGAAGCCACTTGGGTAACAATGGGAAAATCGACGATCTCCCAATCACTACAAAAAATAGTTCACTTTGTGGCGGTTAAATAAGCATTTAGTGGCGTTTACAACCACCGCTAAATTCTACTTGTGACAATTTTTTAACTGCCACAATTTACACAAGCGCGAGGTTACTTTGTGGTGGTCCAGGAATGACCGCCGCGAAGCAAAGAGATTATAATTGGCACTAACGGATGGAATGTTTTGACATTTTCTTGGTACTTTGTGGCGGTTTTAAACCGCCATAATATTTTTTTTAAATTGTTTAAATTTTTAGTGGTGGTTAGCAACCACCGCAAAAAGACTCGCAAAGACTGAAAATTAAATATATTAGTGGCAGTTATAAACTACCACTACAATTTCGAACTAAGGAATTCCGTAACTTATGCAAAGAATAATAAACTTTTATATAACTTAGTGGCGGTTAGTAACCGCCGCTATTTGACTAAAATATTGACAAATGCCATTTATTTTTTGTATTTAGCTCGTTTTTATATTCGATATTTAATATGTCCAAAACCAATATTCAATAACACAAAAAATACACTCCAAATACTTCAAATACTAAATTAAATATAATAAGAAGCAAATGATATTGTAGTAAGTTAAGTAACACAATGACTACTATCAAAGTAGCACATTAACTAGTACCGAATTAAGTAGAAAAATAACTATTACAAGTATTGAAATATCTACATGTTCATGAGATTGTGAAATAGTTCTAGAAACTACTACCCCAAACAAATAAGTAGTTGTCCATAGGCTAAATACAAAAGGTATCATCTATTGATGTGAACGTGGTTCGTGGTTAGCTGATGAAGAGTGTCTTGCACCCTTTACTGGTGAACCCTCATCACTGGCTTGATTAGGAAACTGAAATAGAAAATTCTCAATCAAAAATAAAACTAAAACTAAAACTAAAATCCTCAATCCCGCTGGCAGAGAATGCAGCCAGCTTTTAGCTCTATCCCTTAAAGAGAAAGGGAAGAGCCTTAAACGAATAGCATCATCTGATACTCCATTATGCTTAAACGTGTCGCAAATCTCTAAGAAGTTTGAGAGATGTGCATTGGGATCTTCATTGGATAAGCTGCCATACTGTACAGAAGCTTGGATCATTTGGATGATGGCCAGCTTAATCTCAAAGTTGTTTGCCCGAATGGCAGGACGTCTAATACTAGAATGCAAATTATCCATTTGAGGAGTAGCAAACTCCCTCAATGGCCTTGAATGGCTATTGTCCTCCATTTCGTGCGTAGCAACTTCTTCTGCCATCTTATTATTATCTGAAACAATTAAAGAATAAGAAATTAAATCTATATAGAACAAAAGAAACTTGAACTAGAGATTCTTAAACTCGTTGTTTATATTAGCTAAACTAAATTTAAATCATTGTTCCCGGCAACGGCGCCAAAAACTTGTTCGCTCTTTTGCTTACCGCAAGTGCACGGATCGCACCTGTAGTATAGCAAGGAGTCGGATATTGTTCCCACGAGGACAATCGTTAAATTTAGTGCTAATTATAAACAAATAACTTAAGTATTTCTATTCAAGAAAATATAAATTGGAGAAGTTCATATTAAACTACTAAGAAGAACTTACAAACTATTAAATTGAGTGAGATAATGATTTAGAGAATAGGGTATCCTTTTCACCTCCTATTTCAATTGTTAACAAGCAATCCTTACGAGTAATCTAAATGCAATGGTTAGGTTAGCTTGGGAATCTGCTTTAGCCGAAAGCCTATGTCTAGGTCAATCAACCCTGGTATTACTTACCTAATCCATTATGTTTCCATGAGGACTAGTGTAAGCTCTACTACTAAACGATTTATTCCCATTTAATTACTATGCATGACCAATAAGTATATTTCTATCCTATTAACCAATCATTGCATCCAAGCTAATTGAATGAAATAAAACATGCATCAATCATATATACGATCTCAAATCCAAATTCCTATGTCTAGGTTCATTAGATTTGAACAAATCAGTTGAAAGCTGATCAAACAATCAAAGCATTAAACACTATATGATTGAACAAAAACCAAGGCATGTATATAACTCAAAGGATTACAAGATTAATCAATATCCATAGGAGGATCCAAAGTAAACCCTATAAATAGCCTAGCCAGCCATGACCAACGAAAATAGATCACTAATACTCATAGTCATGGATATGGAAAAGAGAAAGGAGAAGAGATGAGAAGAACAAAGCTAAGGGGAGTGATCCTCCAAGCTCCAATCCTCCACCAAGGTGAAGAGAGACTCCAAACTTGGTCACTTCTGCTTCCTTCTGGTCTGAAATGGAAAAATCTGGCAGCAGCTTTCTAAAATAAAACCTAACTCCTCTTAAAAATCGATGCAATAGTATTTATAGGGCTCAGAAAATAGCATCACGCCGCGACATTCAAATGCCACGCCGCGGGGCATTACATGCGTACCTCTCTGACTTTGGATGCAGGGGAGGCTCACGCCGCGGCATTCAAATGCCATGCCGCGACGTGATAAGCTGATACTTGCACAAAGCTTTCTCTTGCAATGCTAGTCCAAATCTGACATGATTCACTTGGTTGGAACCTTACCTGCCATAGAGAAATTTCCAATTCAATAATCAGTGCAAATGTACTCAATATATCCAAGAATCAAACACATGTTCTCAGAATCATGATGGAAGACATTAAAATCAAATCATACTAAACTCTTCTATTCATGTATCAAAACAAGGACTAAGCAGACAATAAAGCACATATATGGGGCCCAAATAACTACAAGATGTGGAGTTATCACACGCCCAAACCTAGATTTTGCTAGTCCTTGAGCAAAAGAAAGTACATTCATAACGATCAACTTGCTAACCTGCTTCTCCAATCTGTACATTCCACTTTCACTTAAACAGAACTCATGTAAAATGATTGCATAAAATCTCAAAGAATGTTCTTGCCTCACAATCAGTTTCACACATATACAACCATACTCATGCTAACAATCACAGTTTCCTTTTAGTCAAGATACAATTTCCCACAATCAGGCATACCAAACTTCTTCTTTTCAATTAGGACTCACTCGGATGAGTTTATGAATATACAAATGAATAGGCATCAAGGAATCCATAAGATTGTAATTCAACTCTCTCTCCACTAATGTAACTCACACATGATTGAAGATCAAAAAGGTCTTTATCAACTTATAATGTTAGGCCAATGGTATGGGTTAAAGAACAAAGGGAATGGATTTAATACAAACATTGAGACACATACACATATGATTTCAAGACTTGAGCACCAGTGAAATTATCAGGGTATACCACAAGAACTTTGAGATATCAGAACTCATAAGAACTATTCAATGCTTTATTTTTAACTTTTCTTTTCTTTTCTTTTGCTTTGCTTGTCTCTTTTCACTTTTTCTTTCTTTCATTTTTACAAAGCAATGATTTTCTAACTGCAAATGGTTCAAACAAGTTCTTTTTTAATTTGACTTACACAGTACCCCTGATTAATGGACTCAATTCAAGAAATCATATATATATGCACTCAACAACAACGATGGTAAGATAACTAATGTCATGCTTTCACATGCATTTAGAAATAGTTACGTGGTATGGAATATGTAGGTGATGAAAAACATAAGGCCAAACATACATAAGGCTTCAAAGGGGACCTAAGGATATGATAATGTCAAGGTAAGCTTTTTAAGGCTCAATCGGTCCAAAGAATGCCTTAATCATTTCCTCAATCATGCACAAATTAGGATTTCGCCTCAAGAGAGTTCAAAAATAATTTCACAGATAACTGACATTTTCACATGCACAATCCATAAACTTTCTCTAGGCAAGACTTCTTATCAATCCCAAAGTTTAACAAACATGCAAGTGAGAAATGAATCAATCCTAAAATGAAACTAGATTGCTTCAACATGCTTCAAAGATTGCATATGGATTCACAGAAATGTTAAGGTCAATTTGCATCCATATCTATCTTTGAACAATCATTTCACATTAGTTTTTAACCTTTATGATTCAAATTGTGAAAGGGAACGATAATTGTATCTTGAATGGGATTTTCAAGAAATGATTATCAAGATACAAGTTCCTTTGGATATCGACAAATATATATAATTACATGCATACATAACTATACTATCATACCAAAATATTATATCCACAAGAGGCAATGCTAACAAAACACTATATTATAATCATGCATAAACATCAAAATACTAAGTCTAGGACACCCCCCCAAACCTGAGGGAAACAGTGTCCACACTGTACATGAGAAATATACAATATAGTAATAAACTGAACAACAATGAAAGAAAAGTGGCCTAAAAGCCTCAATGGCTAGATGGAAGCCTCCTCAGAATCGGTGGCCTCATCATCTGCATCCTCGTCCTCCTCATCGTCATCATGACCTGCCTGGTGAGAGGGCCCTGGCTCCTGGGGTGGTGGTGGTAGTGGGTCAGCAACTGCCATGGGCGGGAAGTCTGGGACTAGGTAGTCCTCCATGGGTAAGCGCAACCGCTCCGCGGTCCATCTCTGGGTCTGTATAATATACGCTAGCATAGCTGTCGTCTGTGATGCCTGGGCCTCTAGACCGGTCACCTGAGCCTCCATCTAGGTCCTCCAGGATACAACATCAGCTAGTGCGGCCTTGGGCTGTTCTGACTCTGCCCTAGGCTCTGTTGGAGCCTGCCTCGGTGGTCCCCCTAACTGCTAGTGGTGCTGCTGTTGGAGCTGCTCTGACCCTCTCAATGAAATAATCATTGACAGGTTGTTTCTCAATGGATCACTTCTCATGGTCCTCAGATTGGACCATTTGCCCTCGACACAACCTTTGGATAAGGGAAGGAAAGAACAGACTCCGGCACTCCCTAGCAGCTCTCTGAATCTGCTGGTAAATGATATGGCTGACATCTATAGCCCGATGCTCAAGAATAGCATAAATCATGATCGCACGCTCTCGAGTCACCTCTAATAGGTTGGCGGACAGCAGAATCCACGTGTAGATAAAATGGTACCAGACTCGAGCCTCTGGCATCAAACAGGCTCGTCGGAAGTATCTGGGTCTGGCATCCTAGATGCTCAATACCCATTCCACTGGTTGTGACTCAGGCGTGCAGATCCTGGCTATAACCGTGGCGAGGTCGATGCCGTCGGGGTCGACTCTAAGGAAATCAGTGTACTCGCAGAGCAATGGCAGAGCCGGCAAGTCTAATACGGCCCTGATGACCGCTGCAGCGTAGGAGACCTGGCACGCCCGTACAATAACAGTCGTAGTGTTGGCATCAGTAGTGTCTATGTTTGCGTAAAATTCACGAACCATAGGAAGAATGGCCACCTTAGGGTGTTGCGCAAATCTACTCCAGCAATGGTGGCGGATCGTCCGATTAATGTGCTCCAAGATGCCCTCCCTGAAGGAGAATCCTCGCTCAGATGTGACTGATTTCGAAACCAGTCTAGTTTATCTCTGTGCTGCTTCAGCCGACACAAATCTCGCCTCATCAAAGGGCGGAGGGGGAGTCAGCTCCCTGTGTCTCTGGCTGGAGGATCCACGCTGGCGCTTTGGGCCCATGGTACCTGAAATTGAATTGCAAACAGTCAATAAGCAGTAATGGCAGTGAAAACATATGAAAAATTTGTAATTTCTAAACAATTCTGGAAAAGTTGATGTCTCATGTCGTGGCACTAACACCAATGTCGTGGCATGCAATCTGTTCATGACCACGCCACGGCATTCACATGATACGTCGCAACATTTAACCAAGTTCATATCTACGTCGCGGCATTCAAACAATTTCAACATGGCGCCGCGGCATTTAAAGTTTACGCCGCGGTGCGTATGAACCTCGAACCCAGAAATCTCCCTCAAATCAGCCACATCATCCCCCCAGGCAGTATATCACAACCACTACCTTAAAACTAAAACAGACCTACAATTTACACCCATTTAACCAATCTAAACAACAAATAATATACATTTAACACAAATTTTAAAAAAAATGAAATAAAGACTACGAAAATTAAAAAATAAATAGAAGGGGATAGCTTCTTACTTGGTTGAAAGCTAGAAAATGAAGGTAGAAGATGAAAGAAATTGAAAACGAGGGGAAAATTTGAGAGAAATTACAGAGAAATGAGGGAGAGGGTTACGTAATGAGGACAAATGAACCGTCGTGGCGTTTAACCCAAACAGACGTATCACGCCGTGGCGTGACACTAACTGCGCTGCGGCGCGTACAATTCCCTCTAAAATTAATATTTAAATAAATACAAATAAATTTTTTTCTATTTTATTATTTAATTTTTTTTAACAATACGCCGTGGCGGTGTACATAGTTGTGCCACGGCGCTCTAGCCTCTGGAATTTGGCTGATGCGCAGAGGGCGCCGCGGCGTTACATACACCATGCCGCGGCGTAAGAGGCCAGCCTGCTGAATTCTGCAGAATTGTGCATTCTGCTGCTGTTTTTGCACATTTCCAGCCTCCAACACCTGCAAAACTTGATCAAAAGGTTAAAACATAGTTTGTACAATAAAAACTTAATCAAACTACAAAATCAACATATTAACATATTAAAGACATAATAACACAAACTATAAACATATTTAAAACATAAGATAATTAGCTTGGGTTCCCTCCCAAGAAGGGCCTGATTTATAGTCTCGGCAGAACTTTATGTGTAGTTCCACTTGCATTTGCTCCAAGGGGGAGGATTTTCCTCCTTTGCATCAGAATCAGCTTGTAACACTTGAAGTGGCATGGGTTTAAGCTTCTCATTTAGAACTTGCTCAATAGGTGGATTGCATGACTTAATCACACTCTTTGAATTCAGCCGCTCTAGTTCATCATCTCTACTTCCTTGTATTGAGATCAATTGACCTTCACTGAGAGCTCTTACTACACTTCCACCAAGTGCCTCATATGTCAACTTATCAACCTCATTTACCAAACAACATTCTTCTTGATTTTTAGAACTCTGTATAGCTTTAAAAATGTTGAAGGTGACCTCCTGATCTTGGACCCTCATAGTGAGCTCTCATTTCTCCACATCTATGAGGGTTTTTCCTGTTGCAAGGAATGGGAGGCCTAAAATCAAAGGGACCCTGTGATTCTCTTCCATATCCAGTATCACAAAATCCGCAGGGAATATGAACTTGTCCACTTTCACCAAGACATCTTCTATAATTTCCCTTGGATACGTATAAGAGCGATTGACTAGTTGGAGAGTTACAGATATGGGCTTACATTCCCCCAAACCTAACCTCTAGAATATGGATAGGGGCATAAGATTAATGCTTGCCCCCATATCACATAAGGCCTGTCCTAAGAAATCATTCCCTATGGCACAAGGGATTTTAAAGCTTACCAGATCCTTTAACTTTGGGAGAAGTTTTTGTTGTAAGACGGCACTGCATTCTTCAGGCAATGCCACCGTTTCATACTCACCCAGCCTACGCTTCTTCAACAAAATATCCTTCATGAACTTAACGTAGTTGGGCATCTGCTCTAAAGCTTCAACAAAAGGGATGTTTATTTGAAGTTTCTTGAAAACTTCCAAAAATTTCTTAAATTGATCATCCATTTTGTTCTTGATCTGCCTGCTTGGAAAAGGAAGATGGTGTACATAAAGATTGTTCACAAACTTCTTATCCTCAACCCTTATTTGGACTTTGCTTTCATCATTTTCCTTTTTTTTCTTGTCATCCACCTCCTTGTGGACTATTTCATCATGGTCCTGGCTCCTGACCACTTCTTCCTCTAGCAATCTCGTCCTAGGATTTCCCTTAATGTCCTTGTCACTCCTCAATGAGATAACCTTACAGTCCTCATTCGAGGTACCCTTTGGATTATTGATTGTGTTACTTGGGAAGATGCTCGATGGCCTATTTTTAATGGCATTTGCCAACTATTCCACTTGCGTTTCTAATGCTCTCATCGAAGCCGTTTGGCTTTGAATCATCGAATCATTCTTTGACAAATGAGCATCGGTCCTTTGCATGTACGAGTCGGTCTTGGAAATGAAAACATCGTTCTTTGCCATCAACTGCATGAACATATCTTCCAAAGCAGGTTTCCTTTCTGACATTGGTTGTCTTTGTTGGGCTAGAAATCCTGGAGGTTTATACTGACATTCAGGTCCAGGAACATTAGAGGAAGAAGAGGGTCCATGGTTGTCCCTCCATGAGAAATTTGGATGATTCCTCCATCCAAGATTATATTGGTTGGAGTATGGGTTATCCGGTTGAGAGCGATAGTTACCAACATAATGTGCACTTTCAGACATATCAGGGCACCTATCACTCGCGTGATTATCTCCACAATTGTCACAAAGGACAAATGGGCTTTGTTGAGATCTTTGCTGACCCATACTGTCCATCTTGCTCACCAAAGCCACAACCTGTGCTGTTAATGAGGTTATGGGATCCACTTCATGCACACCGACCACTTTCCATGGAGTATTCCTGGCTGAAGGCCACTGATAGCTGTTAGCAGCTAATTCCTCCAATAGTTGGAAGGCATCATCGAAAGATTTGCTTAACAAGGAGCCTCCGGCTGCAGCATCTACTATTGGGCGGTGGTGGTGGAGCAAGCCTTTATAAAACGAATAAATTTAGTGCCAAGGTGGTATCTCGTGATGTGGGCACCTTCTTAACAGATCCTTATACCTTTCCCAGGCTTCATGTAAGGATTCTGAATTAGATTGGGTGAATGATGTTATATCATTCACCATCTCAGCAATTTTGGACGGAAGGAAATATTTATTCAAAAACTTGGTACATACCTCAGCCCAACTTGTAATTGATCCTGCTAGCAGAGAATGCAGGTAACTTTTAGCTCTATCCCTTAAAGAGAAAGGGAAGAGCCTTAAACGAATAGCATCATCTGATACTCCATTATGCTTAAACGTGTCGTAAATCTCCAAGAAGTTTGAGAGATGTGCGATGGGATCTTCATTGGATAAGCCGCCATACTGTACTGAAGCTTGGATTATTTGGATAATGGTCGGCTTAATCTCAAAGTTGTTTACCCGAATGACAGGACGTCTAATACTAGAATGCAAATTATCCATTTGAGGAGTAGCAAACTCCCTCAATGGCCTTGAACGACTATCGTCCTTCATTTCATGCATAGCAACTTCTTCTGCCATCTTACTATTATCTGAAACAATTAAAGAATAAGAAATTAAATCTATATGGAACAAAAGAAACTTGAACTAGAGATATTTAAACTCGTTGTTTATATTAGCTAAACTAAATTTAAACCGTTGTCCCTAGCAACGGCACCAAAAACTTGTTCGCTCTTTTGCTTACCGCAAGTGCACGGATCGCACCTGTAGTATAGCAAGGAGTCGGATATCGTTCCCACGAAGACAATCATTAAATTCAGTGCTAATTATAAACCAATAACTTAAGTATTTCTATTCAAGAAAATATAAATTGGAGAAGTTCGTATTAAACTACTAAGAAGAACTTAAAAACTATTAAATTGAGTGAGAAAATGATTTAGAGAATAGAGTATCCTTTTTCACCTCCTATTTCAATTGTTAACAAGCAATCCTTACGAGTAATCTAAATGCAATGGTTAGGTTAGCTTGGGAATCTGCTTTAGCCGAAAGCCTATGTCTAGGTCAATTAACCCTGGTATTACTTACCTAATCCACTATGTTTCCATGAGGACTAGTGTAAGCTCTACTACTGAACGATTTATTCCCATTTAATTACTATGCATGGCCAATAGGTATATTTCTATTCTATTAACAAATCATTGCATCTAAGCCAATTGAATGAAATAAAACATGCATCAATCATACATACGATCTCAAATCCAAATTCTTATGTCGAGGTTCATTAGATTTGAACAAATCAGTTGAAAGTTGATCAAACAATCAAAGCATTAAACACTATATGATTGAACAAAAACCAAGGCATGTATATAACTCAAAGGATTACAAGATTAATCAATATCCATAGGAGGATCCAAAGTAAACCCTATAAATAGCCTAGCCAGCCATGACCAACGAAAATAGATCACTAATACTCATAGTCATGGATATGGAAAAGAGAAAGGAGAAAAGATGAGAAGAATAAAGCTAAGGGAAGTGATCCTCCAAGCTCCAATCCTCCACCAAGGTGAAGAAAGACTCCAAACTTGGTCACTTCTGCTTCCTTCTGGTTTGAAATGGTAAAATCTGACTACAACTTTCTAAAATAAAACCTAACTCCTCTTAAAAATCGATGCAACAGTATTTATAGGGCTTAGAAAACAGAGTCACGCCGCGACATTCAAATGTCACGCCGTGGCGTGTTACATGCGTAGCTCTCTGACTTTGGATGCAAGGGAGGCTCAAGCCGCGGCTTTCAAATGCCACGCCGCAGCGTGACAAGCTGATACTTGCACAAAGCTTTCTCTTGCAATGCTAGTCCAAATCTGACATGATTCACTTGGTTGGAACCTTACCTGCCATAGAGAAATTTTCAATTCAATAATCAGTACAAATGTACTCAATAAATCCAAGAATCAAACACATGTTCTCAAAATCATGATGGAAGACATTAAAATCAAATCATACTAAACTCTTCCATTCATGTATCAAAACAAGGACTAAGCAGACAATAAAGCACGGATATGGGGCCCAAATAACTTCAAGATATGGAGTTATCAGTTATACAATTCAACAAAAAAGGGTAATTGACTACTTATACTTAGAGAATATTACCATCTCATCCTTTCTCCTAACTAGAGTCTTTGATCCACTCGTGTGCAGAATAGTCAAAGTCTTCCAATTCTCATAATTAGTTTTTCACATCACCTGTCCCATTTTTTTTTAAAAAAAAATCAAATTTATCAAATATCATTCATGTATTAGGGCATGTATGTATCTTAATGTAATTTAGGCCAAGTTTGTTGATGATCTTCTTGGTCTCATAAAATGAAGAAGGAATCTTCACATTCTCAAAGGCATCTTGCAATAGTTCTAGAATCATCGACATGACTTGTCACTTATTCCACACAAGCATTTTATGTGATACAATTTCACCAAAAATGATAATTTTGAGTACTTGGTACACCCATCGTATAATTTTTGTTCTCCTTATCTAATTAGCTTATAAAACTTTTTGCATTTGTCATTTTATCCCTGACTTGTATTTGGCATGCTTCCTACCCCTTCATCTGTTACTATATTCGATGTAGGGAAATCATCATTGGCATGGTGTCTGTTGACCCCAAAAGCATTATTTATCATGTTTTGTATTGGATCTTCATACATGTGTCCTATTAATATTTACATCATCTCTTGTAGCTGACTCCCTATGACGGATCCAAGTAGTGCACCCTTTAGGAAATGGTTTTGTCCATTGCTAAAACTAAGATAACTGGTTAACAAATAAAGGAAAAATAATGATTATTAGTCTTTTTTCAAGGTAACATATTATGATGTTATTAGTAACATACCCAAAAATTAGCTCAAAACAACAAGTTTAATCAAGCAAAGAAAGCAAGGTCAATCTATGTAGCTTCCAATCCTAATACCAAGCATATTTTCATATTTTTCTTCAAAAACGTAACATTAAATTGAATACTAAATATATTTAAATTACTTTTACTGCAGACAATAGCTCGAGAAAATTATCAACTTGAAACCACCATCACTTGAACATAATCAAACCAGCAGCAAAGGTCCTGATTTTTTTTTTTGTGGATAAAAATCCTTTCTCAATGAAAACAAGCACCACAACAAGCAACCTAAAACTTCAAGCAGCCGGGTGAATGAAAATCTTATCTTTTATTTTTATACATTTAACAGCAAAAGCAAACTCCATTAATCGATTTCCCCGCTAATTTCTAGCAAGTTCAAATAGTACCTATGCCTATTGCTATTTAACACGTAAGCTTGGCATGTCATCAAGCATTGCATGAACATTACATCAAGCTTGTGGTCCTGCAAGTATTGGTGATTGAAGGGCTTGAAATGCAATATTATCTAGGTAAATTCATGTTCAATGTATAAGTCTTCCTTGGTTAAAAAGAACATAACTTAATTATGGTAGCTTTCCATGAATACTTTTTATACTTGAATAACCAGGTAAAACTAAACCAATAATTAGTGATCAAGTTCAATCAAAGACAACATCAAGATAAACAAGTCCAACCAAGACTTTAAAATCATTATAAAGAATTTGACATTCTATAAGCAATGACCAATTCCTTTCTATAGTTGTTAACAAGCACACTTATAACTCACTGCAGCAAACCAAATTCAGTTAATTGTTAAATATCTGATGACGCTTGCTAAACGTATTCTGTTTCAGCTGCTGTTCTAATAGTTCCAAAAACTTAAGGTTTAAGCGAAAACATTATATATACATATAAACAAGTACATCAGTACTATGAGTCCATCCCGTATGTATAAAGTAAATTGAAATGGTAAGTGTTTTGCTGTCTTTAATCAAGCTTTCTTGAAGCCTATTCTCCTGAGAGAATTCAAAGTTACATTCTTGTTAACCAAACATTAAAATTCATTGCAGTCCTGATTCTTAGAATACTGCAGTGAGTAAATGGGGAATATTTTTACCATTAAAAAAGGAAAAATGGGAGGAAAAACCTAGGCCAGACACAACAAAAACATCAGTATCTTTATCTATGTCCTCAATAGAATTGGAGTTGTCCATTGCAATATTCATATTGTTTCCGAAAAAGTTAGACCATGATATTTAATGGGTTTAGATTCTTAGCAAGGCAAGCCACCATGGCTGGGCCCAGTTAAGACCATAAACGTGCTTATTTTGATAAACTAGCTAGAGTTTTTATCTATAGTGCTTATATATATATATTTCTGACCTTAATTTATTCGTGCATTTTCTTGTTCATCTAGCAACTCGGAAGAAAAAAAAATTCTTTTTGTGTCACTTTAAAAGCCAATGTATCACCCACTTTAGCTACTCATTTAAAATAACTTCCTTTCTACACCTATCTTGGTCTCTGCTTTCTGCTGTGGTTGATCTCCATGGAAACCAATGAATGTCTCCTTTATTTGGTTGTCTATTTTCTCTCTATGTAGGCTTTTTCTCAAATCTCAAGGAAATGAAGTTTGTCTTCTCTATTTTTGTCACAACTAAGTTTAGGCTCTTAAATAAATTTCAGCGATGTCACCAACACTTCAGAGCTACATTGTTATAATTACAATAATCCAATTATCTAAGATCATATCAGAACTTATCTTGATGCCGCTAAGTCCCACCTTGTAATCTCTTATTTGCTTCCTACAAATGTTTTTTTTTTCTCCCCCTAGAACAAAATTCTTTTTATGTATAATTAGAATTCTTTTGTGGCAGGAACAATTGAGAATATAATTTCACAATCCTTACCACTTATTCAACTAAGTTTATTGCTTCAGAATCTTAGATATAAGCTAGAATTTGGAGTACAAACACTTGAGAATCTAATTTCACAATTGACAATCCTATACCATTTATTCAACGTTTTCCCAAGTGTTGAAAATCATAAGCAGTAGAATAACTAAATAACAATTACAAATCTACGATATTTTGATGAGCATATTTCTGATTTAGCATGACTATATTTCATACCAAATTGAAAATATACATATGATCCCAAGATACCCAAAATTGAAATTCTCCTTAAGCCATCGCCTCCAATTTGTGGTTGACCTTTTGAAGTTTGAATGACTTAAGCTCCTGAATCAGTTCTTTCAATTTGGTGTGAGAAGTCCCCCCAACCTGTATAGCTTTCTTTGCAGCATCACTAAGCGCTTTGGCTCTTCTCCTCATTTCTATAGCCTTTTCTCCACTACCCATAAAAATACCAAATGCCTTTCCTATGTCCTCCCTTTTCACTACCTCGTCCCCAAAGTCATTCCAGATTCTCCATTCTTTTGCTCCAACTAGTACCCCAATTCTCAGCACATCTGCCAGCAACTTCTCATTGTAAAATTGCTTGGCAAACAAAGGCCAAGTCACCATTGCGAAAACCTGCATTGATACTTTTAATAATGGTGTTCCACCTACACTGAGTCACCAGACCCCCAATGGCTAGATGGTCCAGTATGAGAAGTTGTGGTGCCCAACCCCATATTAGATAACCTTTGTTGCTTGCTTCCACTCAGATTAAGTTTTCACTCTTCTTTATACAT
Organism: Ormosia emarginata; assembly: GCA_029884605.1. Taxonomy (NCBI): domain Eukaryota; kingdom Viridiplantae; phylum Streptophyta; class Magnoliopsida; order Fabales; family Fabaceae; genus Ormosia; species Ormosia emarginata. Next base: position 766,993 of record JAQQTP010000056.1, on the reverse strand, counting down.
AATTAATTCTCGAATCTAATCTGATTTTAAAGACTATTTTTTTTAAAAAAAATTCTAATTTTTCTTAATTCAAATAAAATTAGTAACAACTTTATTTTTTTAAAAAAAAATCATATTTTGTTTGCTGCTCCCGTCGTAGATTTTGATTATGACAAATATTCAACAATTATCATTAATATTTAAATAACACAAATAAATTATAAAATATAAAAAAAATTTGACTAAATTCATCTAAAAATTCATTCATATAATCGATAAAAAATAAAATTAATATATATGTATTAAATCTTAAAATTGAATAAAAATAATTTAGCATAATAATATCAAAACATTTAGAATTTCATCATCCATTTGGTATAGGAAATTTAACAAGGTATAAAAAAATTAGAATACAATAAAATTATTTCACTTCATTAATATTGTTGTACGTCTTCTCCGTGATTTTTTCCCTTGCTGTGCTCCTTCTTCGTGTCTCTCTTCTCCTGTGGCGCTGTTCTCTCTCTCTCAAGTAGCGCGTCTTCAATTTATAGCTTAGGTCTTCACTTTCCAATCTTCACCGCCTCACTTAAATGGTTCCCTATTAAGTGCACCGTGTCACTTTCCTCCTTTTAGTTGAATTGCACCACTTGGCTTAAATTTTCCTTGAGCCTCGTGGGCCAATTAAAAGCCTTCTTTTATTTTTGTTGTTGCTCTGCCAATTAAAAGCCTATTGGATTGTAGAGCAAAGCACCTCCATGTTGTAGCCCGTTGTACAGCCCGTTGGGCATTAGAAACACAATGCAATTTTTCTTTTTTTTTAAAAAAAATGATCTTGGGCTCACTTATAATCATTTTCTTTCTCATCACTTTTACTTAAAATTGATCTTGCCTTTATGCTTCAACCATGGTGCACCTTGGTACCATTTTTACAATTAATACATAATTTAATAATTAATTTATCTTATAGAAACAAATGATATTGTCATAAAATCAGTAAAATTAAATATATTAAAATATAATAATACATATTTTTTATAAGAAAAATTTATAAAAAGTATGCTATTATCACTACCCATTTATAAAGAAGGTGGACTAAACCATGGTAATTATTCACAAATGAGAACAATTAAATTATTAAAAATTAATTTTGGCTTGATTGAAAAAAATTATGACTCCTACGTATCTCCATAGCAATAGAAAACTCAAAATCATATCGTTCTTTAAAAAATAATTGTGAATTTGTTGATTCTAATTTTGAAAAAAGATTTTATATGAAAACAGATCCACTCTTGTTCAAGATAGTAAAGTTATACAGTAAACCCTTACAATTCATATAACACTTGAGAATAGTAAACTATACAATCAATGTCGTAGATTATTATGTGTATCAAAATATTATTTTAACAACTTTATTTAACAATTACAAATTTTACTTTTTTTGTTTTTTTATAACCACCAAAAGGCAAGAAACATGCACTAAGATCATCAAATAACATTCTAAAATAAATAAGAAATCATGTCATTGAGAAAGTAAATATAATTAAACAAGAAGCAAATTAATAATCCCAACAAGAGAATTCAAAATATTTTTTTCATTTTTCATTTTATTTAGTTTTTTTAAATTTTCAACCTTTTGTTTTTGTGTCTTTTTTTATAAGGAGACAATTATTATTTCCAAAGCTCACTTCTCTTTTTTTTTGTTTTACTTATCTTAACCCCTATTTATTTGAATACTACACACACACACACATCCTTTTCTTTTTTTCTACATTAAAAACAAAGAAATTCTAACCTCAACCCACTGGGTACAAAACTAGGACTTACTAGGTTCATCTATGTCCCATAACTCTACAACCCTTTGCACTTAACACAAAATGAGTAACCTTTAGTCCAATTCCTCATCAAATTAATATCAACATTTTTTTCCGAGTTAAAAGACCAATCTAACATGAACCCTTGAACCCAAAACTTAGCTAAACCCTATCACAAATTATTAAAAAAATACATAAAGCCCAAATAATTATGAAATTAAAGAAAATAGGAAAAAAGAAAGAAAGAGAGGAGCTACTTCTAGTCTTCGTAATAGGGGAGGCATTGAGGCATGGTAACAAGTTTGAAGCAAGGGCATGGAGAAGAGGCACTAGGTTCACAGAGCTGCAACGACGTGGTGGCGGTTAGGCAACCGACTAGGTGGATAGTGGTGACGCAATTTAGGTTGAGCCTCGTGGTAGCTGGGTAGACGACGATGGCGAGGTAAAGAAGCTTGAAGGTGGGTCACAAGGGTCGGATTGTCGGTCATGTGTGGTGGTTCACTTTACAAGGGATTTAGTTGGTTATGAGTTTAGTTGGAATGGGGGTTTGGATATAAGTTGGCAGTTCAAGCGGTGTATGAAGCTTAGTGAGCATGAGAATTGACCTTTTACTTTATAGTAACACCAAAAATTAAAGGGAAGACAATGCGTGCATGGCAGGAACCTTTTATAATGTTATTTTGAGTTTGTGGGTACACTTATGGGGGTTCCCGATGGTGAAATATGATATAAAAAAATGCGAAAATACGAAATGAAATAAAAAAACATCATCACTAATAATATAATAATGGTGTTGGAGGGGTGTGACTGATAGGTTTTGTTCTGGGATTTCTAAGTGTAGTCACTTTTTTTTTTTGGGTTGCTAGAGTTTATATGATATGCGGCTATTTTTGTGTTTACTAAGTTTTGGGTTTTTGTTATATGTTAGATGTTTTTATTAAACGTGGATTAACATAGTCAATAATTTTCTAAAACTCAGATAATTGATTGTCAAATATTGTGAAGCATCTATTATTCCATCTCAAATAGCGATCGATTTTGTTATTGAGCTCTTATAAGCACTTAAACCTATGTGTATAATGTTATTTTGAGTTTGTGGACATTGTGTATGAGTTTTCTATGATGGGTAGGTTAACCCATATTGTAAATACAAGGAGAGACTCTTATTCTCATCTTACATGTATTGTGGTTTCTCCATTGAGATCACAAGGGTTTTAGGCATATAGGGAATGAGGGTAGTTTCTCTCTTCCATGATGACACAAGGATTCTCGATTATCTTTCTCTTATGGTGTTTCCTAAAAGATGTGATTTTCCCTCTAATGTAAGGTAATTTTATATCTTAAATCCTAATTATTGTTTATTTATATACATGCCATAGATTGAGGTTAAAGGTAGATCCAATAATTTTATTCACGTGGATATAAAATTTCTAGCATTATGCTCTCTGGTGTAGTGATGGTTGGTGATGAAGGGGAATTGGTGTTTGTGATTTTCTTTATGATTCCTTAGTGGGTTGCTATGTGTCGTGAGATTTATATGTAGTTTGATTTGCTAGTTTGGGTTGAGTTTATGGGTTTATGGCAAGGTAGGATGTGAGGTTATGGGGGTGGAGTTTTGTGCTATTGTTTAGGATGGTGTATGAAGCATTTGAAGAATAATGAAAAGCAAATCATTGATATCAACATATTCACTAAGAAACTTTCAATGACAATTAAATAGTAGTTGCACACACATGTTTTTGTCTTTCAAAATAATATTATAATAATAAAAATTTTGTGAAAAAAAATTAAAAGATTATTTTTAGTATCATTCGAATCGGGTTAAGATGATGTAGGAGTGTTGGACAACAAAATACAGAGGTAAACACTAAAAAAATAAAAATAAATAAAGAGCATGAGAATTGACCTTTTTCTGTTATAGTAACACCAAAAATTAAAGCTCTCTTTCTCTAAAACACTCTAGGAAGACTAGCTCTAGTACCGCCTCTTTGATTATGTCTTGCTTACTCTTTTATAAGGAGCTAAGATGAAATAGGCGGGGGGTGGGGGGAGAAATTCTCCTCCACTACCGTTGTTATGTTTGTACTATCAACACAAAGTATGCTGAATTATTTCATGTAGGACAAATAGAATAAATGTGTTTGGTTTGGTGTGTGTATTCTTTAAGAAGTGTATTAGCATATGAGATAGGGTGTGTGATTTCTTTTTTGTTTTAATGGAATAAATTAACTTGAAATGGGCTAAGATGAACTATAGGTTTTGGCCTTTTGGGCCATGCAAATGGGCTTTTTACTAATGTAATTTTTATGTATTTTTCCTTCCTTCTTTTTTGTATTTTTCATTTTTTTTATATATGACCAAATAAAAGTTAGTGTTCACAAGGAGAATGTAGCCAGTACATTGAGGTTAAAACCTTATAGGCATAGGCAATTGAGGACTTATCAATCACATTATCATGCAAATAGGAGAGTTAAAATCCCATTTTGTTGAGTTATCATCAACATTTTTAGTTTAATCATCGATGTATCCATACATAATTACCAGGTTTTTCAAAAAAAAATCTTGTCCCAAGATTCCTTATGGCTCTAAAACTTAAAAATCAAAATCAAAAAAATATTTTGAAAGTGTAAAATATCAAATAGACATATAATAGATAAAAACAATTCACAATATTTATCGATTTCCAAGTGGGTCTTCAAAAATTTGCAAAATTGAACTCGAAGTTCTTTTTATCACTTATCCAAATGATTAAGTAATTAATTTTATTACCACAAATTCATTTTGGGTATTTAGGATAGTGAATTTAGGCGATACTATTTAGAATTTATTTAAGATTTAGGAAATCAAATTAGGCAATTTAATGGTTTATAATTGATTTACACATTATCTAAAAAAAAAACCAAATAAGTGAGTTTTAATGAGTGGGTATTATCCACTATTCTTAAACCTTAATTGCGAGCTTAAGAAATTCATCCCAAGAATAACTTGCGGGAGAAAAAGGATAAGTAGTGCTTGAAAGTTACACAAAAATTCCAAAAGGAATGGTAGAATGATGCTTATAGTTGGAAGAGAAAGAAAAGAGAAGAAGAAAACAAATATCAGAATAGAGGTGAAAAGATAGAGGCGGAGGGGGAGCCGGGAGGGGTGGCTAAGATGAATAATAGGTTTTGATATTAAAGGAGGTGAATTTACCAATTTTCATAATATTACTCTTTGGCCCTAATTGTCTTGCCTACACTATCTTATCCTACATCTTAGATCTGAATATTATAGCAATTAGGTGACCATATAATGGTTTCAAGGACTAAATCTGAACATTTAAGTGACTAATAACCTTAATTATACCAATAGCTAATTGAAAATAAAATTAGGTATTGCTTATTTATATTTGCTATGGAAAACTATTCTTATTGAGTTAACCTAAAACATATTACAACTAGTTTATCATTGGTCATAGCTGACGGATAGCTAAAAATTATAATAACCATTGTCTTGAACATGAATAAGAACATATCATTGATGCGAATGAGAAGAACCAACTTTTTCACTCAAAATTTCTATTACTATAAACTCTCAAGGCAACTGGTTTTACTAATAAATCACCCAAAATCAAATATATTTGCAAAATATGAAGCTAAAAATGAGAATATGATTGAGAGAAACATAGGTGTAAAAAAAATACACAAAACAAACAAGGATATAGAATTGCATTGTTACAAGGTTTTGATGTATATTAAAGCTCAAATGAATGTGAAAACAAAAAATACTAAACAAAACAAGCAATTGAATTGCATGAAAAAGACTCGCTAACTTGATTATTTTAATGTTTGAGCTCAAATATGTCATCTATATGAATTCACTATGTTAGATGTGTCTTCTCTATTTTGACAATTACTCATTTTAACTAAGTCAGAGTGGTAATTTATTAGATAAGCAAGTTACCCAATGCTCATTGAAAAAATAGTGGAGATAATCACTCCTAAATAAGGGGAGGTTTTTTTTCTAGGTAAAATGATACTTTGTAATCTTAACTTTATTTCTTTTCAATTTAGTCAAATAAATCTTTTTTTGTCAATTTGGTCCCTTAAATTGACAATCGTTAACCAATGTAATCCTCGGTAGCAATTCTGTTAGCACAACTAACAAAACTTGAGGACATGGCACAAACGATGATTAATTAGATCTGATGTGATCATTTTGGAACCAAAATAAAAATAGAAAATAAGTTAATAGACCAAAGTATCATTTGTCTCCAAATAATATTATCCTAGAAATTTGCTTCACAAAGTTCATATGTATCAAGCTAAAGAGATCACTACCCCCATGGTTTCCTCAAAAAGTAACCAAGGAAGGTCATTACCTGATATTTGATCCTTAATTGTATAGATCAATGGTAGGTTGCACTTCAATATGCCACAATTACTAGACCTAGAATTTCATCTAGTGTCAACAAGGTATGTCAATTTATTCATCAACCTCTTGAAGAACATTGGAAAGCTATCAAGAGGATTCTACGGTATCTATACTAATTCTCATGGCCTCTTTTTCTCCAAATCCTTTACGGCTCCTTATGGCTTTTGTGATGCAGAAAAGGTTAGTGACCTTGATGATCATAGGTCCTCTTTTGGGCCCTGTGTGTTCTTGGGTTCAAATCTTGTCTCATGGTGCTCCAAAATATAGTCAATAGTGGCTTGGTCAAGCAGATAGGTAGAATATAGGATTCTTGCCAAGTTAGTGGCAAACATCACATAGATTCAGTCATTTCTTAACAAACTATATTTTGCAAATTCAACTGTTATTATCTACTGTGATAACCAATACACAATGATGCTTTAACTTAACCCAATTTTGCATACAGGAATATAGCACATGCAACTTGACCTATACTTTGTTAGAGAAAGGGTGTTGAAGAAAGAAGTTACTTATTTATATTCTTTCCTTGGATCAAACAGCAAACATCCACCCCAAGTACCAATCAGCCCAAAGGTTTCATTATCTTGAGAACAAACTCAAGAATCAGGACATCAAGTTTCTATATCCTACACCACCCTTAGTTTGAGGGGGGAGTGTTAGATAATACTGTCTTAAATAATTTATGATAGCCTCGTGTAACAAACTAAGCTAGCAATAATGGTTAATAATTAACTATGGTTAATTTACAATCAATTAGTTTGTTAAGAGAGTAGCTAAATAGTTAACCCTTACAACTCATTGCAAATTGAGGCTATACAAATCTCATTCACTGTGTTGTACATTTCATTGATTTAATACAACATATTCAATTATTTTCACTTTCTCACTTTTCTCTCATTCTCTTCTCTAAACTTCCATGTTTCTCACTTGAGCCTCAATCTTTACAAGATACATACAACATTTTTGTTGCATATACATCAATAAATACACAATTTTTTTAAAAAAAATACATACACAATTTAATTCTCTCTCACATACTGACACTCCTATTCTTATGGCGCTCTCTACTTAACTCCCATTTTGCTCCACAATTATAATGTCCTACTCGTCCCTCTTGATCTGCAGAGAACATCAACCTTGGTCACTAACCAAGATTATTATCTCATTTTGGTAAACTAAGATTCTGATCTCTTTGCTATATCATCTATGACTAAAAACACAATGAGCACCGGTACTCCCTAAGAAACCATCAATTTATTTGGGGTAATGCTTTTTGCTCAACAAGTGTGCAAATATTTGCTCACACTCAGGGTATTTGACAAAATCATAGTGTAGATACGTGAAGAATAAGTGAGACAAATCATAATCACATGAAAAAAATTGTGCAAATATAAAATAAAATATGTGTAAATGTGTGTATATAACATTACTCATTTATTTGTATCTGAATATAAATATAATGGAAGTTTCTTGTATAATTTTATTTCAAATTCAAAAACATATACATAACTACGGCCTACACCTCTTGTTACATCAAATTTTTTAATCACAAAAATATTACCCTAGGCTAGATTCGTATTTTTATTAAAAATGAGTTGACGTGGTTAAAGAGAAGTATAACAAAAATGTGTATAAATAACATTTTTGATATATCATAATATCATTTCACAAGTTAGGGTCACTCTGTCTATTCCTTATGCAATAAATTTATCCTTATGCTTAAACTAAGTTTTCATATAAAAAAGAATTTAAAAAATATTTAAAAATATTTAATATTATTTTTATTAAAAAATTATATGGATGGATTTAACCTTTTCTCAATAAGGAAACAAAATGAAAAATTTAAAAATATTGAAATTTAAAATAAAAAAGAAAGTATTAATTTTTCTGTTATTGGACTGTTTTTTATTTCTTTTTTTATTTTCTTTTTTACTAAACAAGAAAAAAAAAAAGTTAAGCTTTATTTTTTTTCTCTACTTTCTAGGATTAGGGTATGGGTAAATGCACTTAGGTTTGTCCAATATGGACCGAAAAATATATATTTTATTGATAGTCCAACAATAATAAACTATTGATTTATTAATTAAAGAATCAACAGTTAAAATTGATTACTTAAAACTTTATAGATTTCAATTAATAACACTTAGATTAGCACACAAATTTAGTCAAATCACTCTTTTTTTTATGAATAATTATACATACAAAACTTACAGATTTCAATTGGTAATATTTACATATATACAAATCTACATATAGATCTTGTCAAATATATATATATATATATATATATATATATATATATATATATATATAAAGATGGTGCATCCATGAACCCAAACATAATAGGTCCATAATAGCAAGCTTCAATGCAGCTAAATAATTTTGGTGCATGGATGTACCATCCAAATTAACCTGTTATTATAGGTCAATCCAATTTCCTCTTATTTATATTTTAACCCTTTATTTCTTTTTAGTTCCAAAATTGTGTAGAATTCTTGAAAAAATATCCCTTTATCATCTTTCTCCTTGTTAATGGCACATGCACATGAGCAAGTCCATTCTTGTCCGGTTCTGGTTCCTATGCCGACAACTGATCAAGCATCGTTAACGAAGCAGTCACGACATGTTCAAGCATCGTTTAACTTGAGTGGATGAAAATCCAAAATCAAATTTTTACTCAGGTCCAGAAAGTTTTTCTCTACAAATAAGAATGGGATGATGGAATTCAAAACAAAACGAACCATGGCGGGAACTTTGGTGATGGTGATGATGCTGAGATGCGAGGTTAAGAGATCAAAATTCATTGAATATTCAAACTTCAAAGACACAACTTCTATTGATAAAATGGGCTTTAACTAGACCAACTCTTCCACAAAAAAATAGAAATTCAATAATCACAAAAAAATCTACTCTTTCTATGCAATTGATCTTCTAACTCCGCATGGTGTTTTGTTTTAGTTGCATATTTTTTCTTTAAAATTTTTGAAGATTTCATAAAATATTTGACTTTTTATAAGAGCTTATATTCGTTGGTTCAAGGGCAGTAAGCTTTCCAAATGAATAAAATAGAGTGTTCTATAGTATTTGTTGTGGAGATGAAGACTGTCAAATGACATATAAGGTAGAAGTAGGTTGTTCTCTTCGTAAACCCAGAGTTTGGCAAATGAAGAGAATGGAGCCAAGAGATTTGCATCTCCCAGAACTCGCTGAAATCGAAGTTGTAACATCCCAAATGACTAACACTAATTATGTATCTGGTTTACGCATCAGTAATTAGAAATTTGATACATTACTTATGAATATCTAAAATTTTTAAATAAAACAATCTGATAAGATACAAAATATGAGTCTTTTGCGGTAATGTAAAATACATCCATTATAAAAGAAATTATATACAAGTTATATATCAATAAATATTACATATTACTAATCCAAATATACTAACAATATCTTCATTCCAAAGCTTTATCTATCTTCATTCTACTTGACTGTTGTTGTTCTTTCCTGAAATCATTGTGGAAAACATAGATGTAAGGGATGAGAATCATGAAAATTCTCAGTAAATTAATTAAAAGTGACAACACAACAATTTCAACTATTTCGAAGAAAAGAATCTGTTATAAAATATTTATTACCTTTTCAGGAAGGTGATAAAAAGCCAAAACAAGTCATTCATCTTTCTAAAATAATCAGTTCATTTTTATCTTTGTAACAAAATTATTCATATCGTTCAATTTCAAGTGATTCAGTGTCTTCATGAAAATCCTTTCATTTTTATATACAATAACTATTTAATCTCCTTTTACATAACCAAGATACACTCAATTAGGATTGAGTCCTAGTAGCACGCAATCTTCTATTTTCAATCACATTTTAAACTATATTCTTTATACTTTGGCAATTATCCATTAACATTACATTTAATTTCCTTTACATTTTTAAATAATAGGGCAACGATTCATTAATAATATTTAACATGCATAAGTAGGATAATTCACCTATGGCTATAACCTCTTCATTGTTAATGTCTCATTAGTGGCTAAGACCACTTTTAATTATTATAGTAATAGTTACCCATTTAATTACCATAAGTGGTTATTACCACCTTAATTTACCTTAGTGGCTACTACCACTTTATTTACCTTAGTGGTTACTACCACTTTATTTACTTTATCCTTTGACCACAATTTGGCCAACATGACCAATTTAACCCAAACCAATAATAAAGACATTCAAATACCTTAGTACCTTTACAATCATTAACAAGTATCATTAGCCATAAACTAAGTAACGTCAAAGTTCCTTTTTAATGCCATCAAGAAAAACTTATCAACTAAAAATAACAATCAAGAGTATATAGCAACAAGAGACTCCTTCTCTTTTTCTTAGGATATGGTCGTGACCTACATATAGCCTAAAACCAAGCATTTTCACTCAAAGTTTGGTATTAATACATGAGTTAAATACATAGGAATTATGTTCTAAAATAGGGCAGCAACATACTTTGAAATATTCACCCATATTATAACAATGTTCTTATTAAAAACATCTTAACTCAACACAACAACTACTAAGAAAGGATGAGAAAATTAAGGCAAGGAAACCTCATCAAACATATGGTGCACCGTGACTTACACCAAACAACCATCCAATGAAGATTTATATTTCTCTTCATCTCCAACATCTATAAAAACAATAAATGAATAATTATAAAGACTTTAACACCATATAACATCATTTAGGTCATGTTCTCACACCTTGAGATTACTCTCATATAATTCAAAAATAGGGCATAATGTTGTCCCTATCATTTATAGTTGTTCAAGTCCCAATTCAATTACAAAAGTCAATATAATTCCATTACAAAATGACAACGGTTTACCATGACCTCCTAGCACAATTCAAGTCACAAGTATAACATAAGAAAATAATCACAATTCTGCTATAACACAATAGCACTATAGCACAATTTTCTATCACAATTCTAATAACAAATTTAAGCACAAAAGCATCAATTTTTTTTTTGTTAGAATCAGGGCAGCATTCAGTCATCATGTCCCTCACTATTCAAGCTTCAATTTTATACATAACAAGCATCAAAGTTCTGCTCATGGTTAAGGAACACATCCGTGATCTTTAAACTATCAAAATTTGGCCACAAATTCACTAAAATAATCATAGGATTAACACAATGCTCAATAGAAGTTTAAAGCACAATTTGGAAGTATTAAAACTTGGTATTGGCCGTGAGACACTTAAGGGCCAAGGTCATCAATTTTACTTCAAAATAAATTCCATAGAAAAGAACAAAATAAAGATGAGTTATAACACAAGTTAAATAAAGAATTCTTCTTCTTGTAATGTGGCTAGCCATAAGTTTTACCATACAAGGACCGAAAAATTGAATTCAGACAAATCCATGGAAGAAGGAAAAAAATTTGAAGACAAGAGCCCCTACCCTATGCTCTACGGTTCCTTGATTTCGTTTCTCCCTTTCACGCCCTCCCTTTCCCCCATTTCTCTGATGCCTCTATTTCTTTTATTTATCCATTTCCGTCTCTATTTTCTTTGTTCCAACACTCACAAAACAAAAGAGAAATGTCGCGACCAAGATTGCTGCAGGATAGCAACTCACGAGATTTTAAAAGATGAAAATGGAGTCGCCACCGTCGCGACCGAGATCACAGCGAAATAATAACTCGCGAGAGTTTAAATAGATGAAAAATGAAGTTGCCACCAATTTTATTTAAATTAAGAAAAATTATAAAAACCTTTCTTAGAAAATAGTCTTTGAAAATCAGATCAGATTCGGAAGTCGGTTATGTGTAGGGAAGGGTGGAAACTTAATCCCACAGCACCCCTATCACACCCGTCCTGAGACGGTACCTTAAGTTAGTTGTGCAAAAACATGATAATCTCAAATTTATTTATTTTACCCCTCTTAAAAAGACTTTGTAATTATTTTTATTTTTAAAAAAAATAAGAAAAGAAAAACCAATTATGAAAATTTAATTTGTGACTTGACGGAATGAAATTCTGCTTCTACGTATCCTTGAGTGCAATGAGGAACTCAAAGTCACGTAGTTCATTAGAAATTGATTATGAGTTGATTGATTTTAATTAAGAAAAATATTTTGGAAAAAGATTTTGTTTGAAAACAAATTCATTCTTGTACAAGGTTCAAGTTAGCACCGAGCTACTCAATAAACCCTTTTGATCCAAACGACATTGAAGATAACATTCGTTATTTAATCATCATCGTTGGTCATTGCATTGATTAAAAGATTTTTTTTTACACATATTTTTAATTTTTTGTGTGTTTTCATTTGTTATTTTTTTTGTTTTGTTTTTATTATTTTTACCAACCAAACTAAGAAAACTAAACTACCCTTCATGGCCCAAATGACTCACTCCAACTTTGGACCCAATCTGTTAAATCTAAACCCAAACACAGCCAAAGTCCATCTCAAATTCTAAACCAAAAACAAACAATAAAAACATATATTATAGTAAAACAAAATAACCCTCAGCAAACCAAAAAAATAAAAATAAAAAACATATATTATAATAAAACAAAGCACATTCAGTAAGAAAACTAGAAACGAATAGGGAACGAACTCAGGAAGAGGTGCTTCTCAGTTAGCTTTGGACGACGTTTCTGGCTGCTTGGGTTCGTGGTGGCTAGGCTATGGAAGATGGTGGTGCGCAACTGTGGAAGATGGTGGTGCACAGTTGTGGTGAGACGTGGTGGCTGAGTTACAGTTTGATGGTTGTAGGGGCCAGTGAGTTGATGAAGGTGAGGTGGTGAGACCGTGAAGGGTGGTTGGAGATGGGTGGTGAACATGAGTTTCTTCAATATGGTTTACGGGTGTGGTTGAAAATGGGGAGTGGAGGTTGATGGTGGAGAAGATGAAGGGTGAGGTGTGGTCACGATTGGGTGGCTTTTGTTGGGTAGTTATGGTGATATTGGTGAGGATGAAGATGGTGATATGTGGTAGAGATGAGGTAGAGGTGAAGATGGAGGTTGTTTATAGAAGCTTTATGTGTGATGAGATGATGGTGAAGATGGTGGGGTGAAGTGTGGCTTATGGTCACGGTGGTGAAGGGTGATGGTTGATGGGAGGTAAAGATGAAGTGTGTAGGTTGAAGGGTGAAGGGTGAGGTGGTGGTGGCTTAAGGGTTTTGCTTAGAGGAAGATGGTAAAGGTGAGTGAGAGTGAAGATGAAGTGTGTAGGTTGAATGGTGAAGGTGAGGTGGTGGTGGCTTAGGGGTTTTGCTTGGAGGAAGATGGTGGTTATGGGTTGTTAATGGAGGTTGATGGTAGTGACAAAAATGGTGGTTGTTTGGTGGTGAGTTGAAGGTTGATAATGAAGATGGTGGTGGGTTATTGGTGAGTTGACTCGGTTGGGATGATGAAAGTGAAGGATATGGTTGAGGGAGGTGTGTTGTTGGATGGGTGGTGAAAAATGATGAGTGGAGAGTAAAGATGGTGGTGAGTTGAAGGTTGATAATGGTGGTTATGGGTTGTTAATGGAGGTTGATGGTAGGTGTGTTGATGGATGGGTGGTGAAAAATGATGAGTGGAGAGTGAAGATGGTGGTGAGGGTGTTGATGAATAGTGATGAGGTGAGGTTGAAGATGAAGTGGTTATAGAAGCTTGAGGGTTGAAGATGAAGGTGATTATGGAAGAGTGGTGAAGATGAGTGAAGATGGTTATGGTTGGTGGGTGAAGGTGATATGGTGAGTGGAAAGTGAAGATGGTGAAGTGGTTTCAAGTGGTGGCTTGATAGGAAGTTGAAGATGGTTGAGGGTGAAGAGGAATGAAAAAAATGTTATAGTATGCTTTTTTTTAGTGCTCTACGTGAGTGTGTGAGAGTAAAAGTAAGTGATAGTGGAGCCTCCAGCATTGTTGGTGCTGCTGGGTGTGTGCAGAGCAGTGCTGGAATGCATAATGCATAGCTCAAAAAAGAAAAAGGAGCAGACCAAGGAAAAGTAAAAATGGGTTCATATTAGAAATGGAAAAAAATGAAGGGAGAGTGCAAGAGGAATACAACGGGCAACATCATCATTTTTTATATTTTTTATATTTTTATATTTTTATATTTTTTAATTATTTCTTTAAAAAAAATTCTCTTTTTTTACATATATATTTTTTTCTTAAACTAGGCTAAGGTGGGCTTATGTTTGGGTTAAGAAAATGGCAAAAAATGTGGACAACAATTTTAAAATTTTCTTTTTTTTTTTTTTTTTTTTTTTAATTTTCATTTTTGTCTTCTTTTTTTTTTTAATCCGGTCAAAATTGGGTGTTCACAAGAAAGTATGAGTGAGAATCAAAGAATCATAAATGAAAAGAAAATGGTCAGAACAGACCAGATCAGAAACGAGTAAGCCAGATCCGTGATGAAAAAACCAGCTCTAACGAATGTGCGACCAGCTTGAACGACGGTGAGGGCGAGGTTGAACAAACCTATGCATGAGAGGGACGACAAGTGTGGACGGCCGAGCAACTAGAACAGATGGTCGTGGGAGGGAACAAAGAGCGTACGTACGAGAGAGAGGTTGAGCGGACAAACAGATATAATGAACAACCGAGAGAGATAAATGAGTGGATTAGAGTTAATGAACAAATGAGGAAGATAAGGAAAATAAAATAAAATGTTAAAAGGGTAAAGTTAATCTAAATTAATAATAAAAGAACAAAGGGGTTTTAACCAAAAACATAGGAAGAAAACATGAAACTTATATCTATATAAATATTTTTATATTCTTATAATGAGTTTTCCAACCTTCTCTAATGATATAAAAAAAACATTCTAGAACTTCTTTTATTTTTTTTAAATATCATTATTACACAATTACTAATCACTAAACTTCACTATTTATTCTTGAGTTAAGTTAACCCTTAAAGAATTGAATTAATAAGCTTTCAGGTGCTATCTTAAGTTGTTTTCACTTTCCAATTAATTCCTCATCATCTATTTGACAATTACTCATAATCTTATAATTTTTTAAATTATTTTAAGTTATTTCTCATGTTCAATGTTATAAATTTACGCTCAACTCAACTCGCAACCTCTACCAACTTTATTGAGCTACTATAACTCTAATCAAGACTAGATTAAAACTATTAAGTTAGGCAAAATGTTACAGAAGTCCTCTGACACCACTAACATCTGCCACACCCATAGTCCCTATGCACGAACGACCACTTGAGTTACCGTAGACCCACTCCTTCTCCTCCTCCTCAAACTCATAGCCAACCCAAGCCAAACATCCACAGAAGCTGGGCACTAGAACGAATGTGTGAACACTCAGATAGTCACCTTGAAAGCTCTAACTTCGAGTTGACTTAGTATATTGAAGCCAACGTAGTTCAAAATTTCACAAAATAAGAAAAATACAAAATCCCAAAATCACTCTAAATTTTGCAAAGAAATGAAACACATTTTTCTAATTTTGGAGTCATTTAGCTCTTTTACCTCCTTTAAGAAAGGAATTTTGCCATTAACTATTTACCAGTTTTGGATGTGGTATCGAGCAACCATCAAACCTACCTGCCATTTTTCTAAGCTCCATGTATGGTACCATTACTATACCAACCAGACAACAAAATCCCAAATACTGATAACTCAATACTCTTCATTTCTTCCACAACAACAATGTCAATACTTAGAACTAAGAATTCACACTAAAGTTTATATAGTTTATTACAAAGCTTGATATTATTATTATTATCAACGAATTACTAAAAAGGAGCACGAAGAAAAAAATGGGGAATGACTAATTGGGGAAGCGAACAGAGGGAGTTTTTTTTTAAGGACTTTGAGATAATTTCATTTTTTTGGGATTGTAAATATAAATTTTACACCATAACTTCCTTACTAGGTTGCAAGTAATAATATTTTTACAATTAACAATTTAACATAAAAGTCTTCATGCTCTATGGCTGAAAGTACAAGCTACATAAATGTACTTAGTTTCTTTAGAGACTTTTCTTCGTATATCAGTGCTCTGAAGTAGATTTAGAGGGATATCGGAGATAGGCACGTCACGGTGGTTGAAGGTGGACTCCTCCGTAGCACAACAACAACAACGGTGGTACGAGGGGGTGGGTACTTGCAAAAGACACTTTGACGCTCAAGTTAGACTGTGTACAATGAGGATACTCTGTATATCAGAGGAGATCCCTACCTTTGAGACCTAGCATAACATTTGTAAGAGCGTTTTAGGATGAGTGTGATATGTATTAAATGCATTTATTTCTTATTAGAAACTATTAGGGATTGTAATCCCTTTTAACTTATTTCCGTGTTTATATGGGATGTAATTAGCTTTCATATTCATTAAGGATACTTTTGAGATTTATGCCTAATAAATAGGTAGATATACTCATCAAGATAGCGCGTAGTAATATCTGAATATTATTCTGGTGGGTAGGGTTGCTCCCGAATTGCTAACCCAAAATCCAATCTAGAACAGTTGCCCCTAGCTTAGCGCTTAGATGGGACAGCTAAGTGTCAAGGTACCCATGTTTAGGAGAAGCATATAGCACGCAATGAACAAAGGAATCTTAGTCAGAGTTAACGTTGGATCTCACAATGTTTTCGAAAGGGCCAAGGTCCGTGATATATCATAGTATACCTCCAGGTTTGAGGTATAAGGTAGGGATCTGAGTTGCATTGCTTTGCTTACGTTGTCATTCTGCCATCCGAGGTATGTCATACTTTGCCCCTATATGTAGCTCAAGGAATCTCAACTACATGCCATAAGTGAATTCCTACTAGGGTGTCAATGACGGACTCTGGCATACTTGCTCACCGAGTCTATTAGTGGGACACGATTCTGGATCACGATCAGAACAGTTGCTCTCAGCTTGGCGCTTGGCCAGTATAGTGAAGTAGCAAGACTTAATACCCCAGGATGACAGACACTATGCTTTACTTGAAACTGTGGTCTGTGTTTCTCCATAGGGTTATGAGTTCTAATCTGGAGGCATTTGATCATGACATTTGTGGACGCGTCATAGTTCAGTTTATGCGTTAATTGGTCATATATGGACATTCCAGAGTGTAGCCGGGGTCCGTAGAATGAGCCAAAATTATTACCGTGTTTACTTCTTTTTCTATGGTCCGTACCAATTCCAACGCCCAAACTTTTTAACACTCGGAGGGCTTAGGAGAATTTAATTTAAAGACCTTAGCCCATGGTCCAACATCTATGTTTTGGAACTTTTGATCCCACTTGACTTTTAGGCAATCAATAGAAACCTTATCTGGGGTTCGTCACCAAACGCTTCATTTAGGATCCCACAAGACTTTGGTATAATGTAAAAACCTTGTCTAGGGTCCATTACTAATTGTTTTGGTATTTAAGATCCCACGTGACTTTGGTATAATGTAAGAACCTTGTTCAAGGTCCATTACCAAAAGCTTTGGCGTTTATCATCCCACGTGATTTTGGTATAATGTAAAAACCTTATTCGGGGTCCATTACCAATCGCTTTGGTATTTAAGATCCCATATGACTTTGGTATAATGTAAAAACCTTGTCATTTATCACCAATCATTTTGGCGTTTAGGATCCCTCGTGACTTAGGTATAATTTTAAGTGGCACATAGCCGGGGTCTTTTAATGTTTACAGTTTAGTGCGTGAATTTTCCTTAGGCTTAGGATTTTTTTACTACATAACCTGTTCAACATAAGACAACTTATGGTAGGTACCATAATGATGTGACACATATGTCATTATCCATGGAGCCAATAACCACGTAATGGTTGTAACCAAGTGTTGAGGTTTTGGGTGTAGACCCTACAACTCGTGACCAACCCGCGAAGAAGGGTTTGTTGGGTTATCCTTTTAACCTAGAAGCTAAGGTACTCCCTAATCGTATTAGGAACGAGCTCCTAAGGCTAATCAAGGCGGAGTCCGACTTGAGGGCCTTTTATCTTCGAAATATGGCTCCCATTAGGGACGGGCTCACTGGACACTTTCAATCTATTTTCCAGCTTGAAGGTCCTTTGAGACTTTTAAGAATATGCTTAACCTTTATAAACCTTGTTAGTTTATGGGTTATGTTAGGCTCAAAAGGGTACAGGTGAAAACCTTCGAATGCACTCCTTGCCCCCAGAGGGTGGTCAAGTGGATTCCCCTATTTGG
Source organism: Ormosia emarginata (assembly GCA_029884605.1). Classification (NCBI taxonomy): domain Eukaryota; kingdom Viridiplantae; phylum Streptophyta; class Magnoliopsida; order Fabales; family Fabaceae; genus Ormosia; species Ormosia emarginata. The sequence goes on along the minus strand of JAQQTP010000056.1, from coordinate 748,633 downwards.
TCGTCTAAGGTACGGCTCACATGGGCACGAGTTAAGATCCTTGAATGCGCTCCTTGACCTTAGACAATGATCAAGTGGATTTCCCTGTCTGGCCATCATGCATAACTGATCCTCTTCGGACCTTCTACTCTTTAGACCTTGATAAAGTGTGGTAACCTTGTGGGTTATGTCAGGCCAAAGAACTTATAAACTCGGGGTCATGGCCGATGTACTGGCATAGATAATGTTCGGCCAAAATAATAAACATCTGAGGAGGTCATCCATGTTTGTTGTGTGGGATGATCCTGCATTGGAAGAGGGCTTATTCTACCTCCAAAAGAAACCAAGGACAACAATTACTATGCGTTGGCCCACCAATTCTTTGGGTTGACAACTTTAGTGCGCTCTTTCCAATTATTCTCTGCCTCTCAAACTTTTTCTTGAAAAAATGGCGACATGCATAAATAAAAGCACTTCAACAATCTTGTTAAGCTTTCCTCATCAGGGGAGAATGCTTTTACCTGCATTTCATTATATAGGCGCATGGCATATGTAATTCTAGAAGTCTTACAAAACCCATTTATGAGCCCTTCTAATCAGGTGTACCTTACAAAATGCCTTGATAATAGTATTGTAAGAAACAACAACACACATCCCTTTCGTCCACAACCTCTTCATTATTGTCAAATAAGCCCTATCCCCCTTTGAGGGCAGCACAATGGCAATGGTGGTTGTTAAAGGTGTGCTCGGAGCAGATGGGGCCGCTCTGAAAGAGCATGTGGGCGACGTCGAGGTGGCCGGCGAGGTAGGCATAGTGGAGGGCTACGGAGTCCCACTAGTCCCCAGCATTGACGTTGACGCTAGACTCCAGGAGGTAGCAGAGGCAGTCATGTCACCAGCATAGGAGGCTTCAAAAACGTCATTGATTGGGTGGCAATGACTGCTCCGTGTTTGCGACCACCACACCCATTGGCGAGTCATTATCCTCCACCCACGAGTTCCAGATCTAGAACTTTGACGGTGGGGTTTGATGGTGACGACTATGTAGATGAGAAAGTTATGATCTGAGCCTAGTTCATTGGAGAACACACGACGAATGATCTCGAGTTTCATGATGGAGAAGGAAGTGTCAAAGGACTCCTTACTTTGGGTCATATCCGGTGACACCGCTAAAGCTCTAAGTCAACCGAGTTCTAAACTTGGGGGTTTAGTGCAAGCGCGTGTTGGGGTGATCTTTGCGGGCCTTGAAAGCAGGATAATCCACTTCAGGGGACAGCTTCATCGCCATACTTAGCACCAGGATGCTGTACAGGGTGGCGACGGTGGTCTTGATCCAATTCAGCAAGGAATCGTTGTTGCACTGTTTAGGGAACAAAATTACAAAAATGAAACGGTTGAGGACCTCCTCCCTTTATCCTTTCTCTACTTCACGCTGTACACCACCCTTTTTTTTTTAATCTCCTCTCTGATCTGCTACCCCAACCCTTCTAATTACGCGAAGGGCATACAAGGCTTGTGGGTTTGGAGCGATGGTTTCCGTATAGAGCGGAGCGCCAAGAGAGGGACGTGCTCTAAGGTGAAGATGGAGACCGTGCTCTGAGGTGAAGGTGGAGACCATGCTCTGAGGTGAAGGTGGAGATTGTGGCAGTTTCAACTGTGGCTTTAACGAGATCTAACGCGGCGACAGGGACCGCAGTGGCTGCCATAGAGCCTCGGGCTACCACGAAGAAGAGAAGTTCGTCATTAAAACAGAGGTGGATTCAGGTGCTTGGAATGCTGCTTGAACTATAGAGAAATTGGGAGTTACAGAACCTAAGGAGACTTTCTAAGCCATGGTTCTAATAAGGACAAGTCTATCCTGAATTCTCTGTTGTTGATGATGCCCATAACGAGGATGGTGTGAGGCTTTGCATAGAGAACAAGGACCAAATCCATCCAGCGGTGTTCCACCATTGGGTTTGATACGAACCATAAGATTTTGCCCATGTACCAAGCTTGGTTCATCGAAAACCATAGATTGGTTGACACCAAAATTAAGAAGAATTACAGGGTATATGGGTTTTGGGTCTGAACACTCCATAATCCCAGACCCGCAATCAGCAGTTTCACATGAAAAGTAATTAGATGCATTGGTTGAGAACTTTGTTCGAGCTCAAATAGATCCACTCCAGTAATCGTCTAGAATATCTCATAGATGTCTTTGCCCAACTCTGGTTCTAAGTCCCTAATGATCGGGCAAAAAGGTGATGTTCCTGTCACTGGGCTATTAGGGGCTTGATTCCCCTTTTGTTTCACGTTGAAATCCAGATATACTTAGAGGTTAGTGGTTTACCAATCATGGCAGATCAAGCCTCTGTATCAAGCCTCTATAAGTCACAATTGTGATGTGCTCCATGGTTAGCCAACATGGGTTCTACTTTTCGCAGAGAAGAAGACGAATGCTGGTCACCCAATCTCATCTAGGTTGATGTGAGGGAGGCCAGTCATGGTTCAGAGTGAGTGGCCAACACCACACAAACATATTGGAGATTTTTGGTTAAAGTTTATCTTCTCTATGATGATAATGATGGTGGGAATAGAAGTTTATCGTTCCTACATACGGTGCTAATGTTCTAAAGTAGATTCAGAGGGATACCTGAGATAGGCACGTCACGGTGGTTAAAGGTGGACTGCTCCATAGCATAGTAGTGGTAGCGGTGGTGCGAGAGGATGGGTACCTGCAAAAGGCACTTCGACGCTCAAGTTAAATCATGCACAATGAGGACAGTCTATATATCAGATGAGATCCCTACCTTTGAGACCTGACATAGCATTTATAAGAACGTTTTAGGATAAGTGCAATTTATATTAAATACAATTATTTAGGATTAGAATCCGTTAAGGATTAAGATCCCTTTTAACTAATTTTCCTATTTATGTATAATGTAATTAGTTTTCATATCCATCAAGGATACTTGAGAGATTTATACATAATAAATAGACAAATATACTCATCAAGATAACACAATAATATCTAGATATTATTTTGATAAGCCAAATTGCTCCCGAATTACTAACTTAAAATCTAACCAAAAACAATCTTAAAGAAAATTTTTCTACTACATTCTATCTTAATCATTTATTTTTCTTTTAATATTTTTCTATTTTCTTTTGTTTGTTTAAAATGAAGGGTTAAGAAATTTGCTCGCACTATAGGTCCAACTAAAATACCCCCAACTTCTATCCACTGTATCCCTCCGTACGTATATTTGTTGAAGTCCTATGTTTCGCGTGTTCGTATTTTGCTGCAAAAAATGCCTTTTCATTCGTTCCCTCCCTTTCTTCTTTTCTTCCCTCCATTTCTCATTTCTTTCTTTTATCTCTATTACATCTCCCTCTCCTCTGAGACTCTTGCACTCACTAGGGCACCCACCCACAACATTTTAATTCTTGTTCTCTTGTCCTCATTGTCATTCCCTCATTTTCAGCCATCACTCACTCTCTTCCCTCACTTTGACTTTCACACACACGCGTAAGGTTCGAGTTTTGTCGATTTTCTACAATTTCGGTGAGTATCCTCCACTTTTCCCCATAATATTTTGTGTTTTCTGACATGGGTACTTGCAATTTCTATGAAATGTGGTGTATTTTGGGTGATTTTTTGCATATTATGCTCTCTGTTTGGTGAGTTACATTTTTTGTTAGGTACAAATCCATGAAGTTTATTTTTCTTGGTTGTGTGTTGATTAGATGGGTAAATGGGAGGATGCTTGTTGGGTTCATTTGTTGGTTTATTTGGTATATTTTGTTTCAGTTATGAGGATTTAAAATGGTTCATATAGCAGGAAGGGTTAGTCCATTGACATGGTTTGTGGTAAATCTCATTACTTGGTGAATCAAATATTAACTGGTTAATATGTTTAGAATAAATGGTTAATCTTTACATGTTCCTGGTGAATCCAACAATGAGTTCCCAATAGTGAGGGGTAATTACTTACAAATGAACTACTAGTGGAGTAGAGTTAGGATGGGTTATTGTCTGGTTCATATAGCAGAAAGAGTTAGTCCATTAATATGGTTTATGGTGAATCTAAAATTATCTGGTTAATATGTTTGGAATAAGTAGTTAATATTCACATGTTTCTGGTAAATCCAACAATGAGTTTCCAACAGTGAGGGTAATTACTTACAAATGACTTACTAGTGGAGTGGAGTTGGATGGGTTATTGTCTGGTTCATATATCATGAAGGGTTGGTTCATTGACATAGTTTGTGGTGAATCTAAAATTAACTGGTTAATATGTTTGGAATAAGTGGTTAATCGTCACATGTTTCTGGTGAATCCAACAATGAGTTTCCAACAATGGGGGTAATTACTTACAAATGACCTACTAGTCGAGTAAAGTTGGGATGAGTTATTGTCTGGTTCATATAGCATGAAGAGTTAGTTCATCGACATGGTTTGTGGTGAATCTCATTACTTGGTGAATCTAAAATTAACTGGTTAATATGTTTGGAATAAGTGGTTAATCTTCATATGTTTCTGGTGAATCCAACAATGAGTTTCCAATAATGGGGGTAATTACTTACAAATGAACTACTAGTGGAGTGGGGTTGGGATGAGTTATTGTCTTGTTCATATAGCAGGAAAGGTTGGTCCATTGAGCATCCTTAATTTCTTACCTAAGCGTTGCTATAGAGGTAAAACATATCCTGTTTTAGAAGAGAAAGAGCAATGGCATGTTTTGAATAATGTTTTTATACACTTTAAAATTGTCACTTAGCCATTTGAGACTTATTTGAGCACACATGAAAGAAGATTAACATGACTACCGTTGTAAATTGTTTTGTTAGACTAGATGGTTCCAGGCTATCTTTTTAAGCTTCATTTCATCTCAAAAGTGGTTAAGTGTGGCCTTTATAGAATAGACCCATTCGAATGGGTCCCTATCCTCATTATCTATTGTCATTTGTATGTTTACTTTTCACTGCCATTTCTTAACTTTCATAATAAAATCTAGATATTAGTGAAATATGAAATATGCTTGTAACATGACAGTAAATACTTGACAACTTACAGGTGTGTGTAGCAACCCAAAACTGAAGTTGATGGAGGATTCAAATAATCTTAATACATCTGAGGCTGTTGATAATGTGGAAGAAGCATGTGAAGGTGACTTCATTATGAATGATGCCTTGGATGGCGAGTTTGAAAGTTATGAGCCAAAACGAGGGATGTTGTTTCCATCAGAGGATGATGTTAAGGAATTTTATAGGAAATATGCTTACCAAAAGGGGTTTGCTATTGTAAATAAAACTTTAAAAAAAAGAGATGATGGTAAGGTAAATTACATTATGCTAGCTTGTTCAAGACAGGGAAAACATATGTCAACAATACCAAACACTTTGAAGACACTTCCAACTAGACAGACAAATTGTGAAGCAAAAATTACAGTCAAGAAGATGAGAGATGGACGATGGTTCATCAAGACAGCTATACTTGAACACTCTCATGAACTTAGCCCAACGAAGGCGAGAATGTTGAGAGTTAACAAGAATCTTAGCATGCACATGAAGAGAACAATCCAAGTGAATGATGATGCAGAGGTGAGAATACATAAGACAATCCGGTCTCTTGCTTATGAGGTGGGAGGGTACGAGAACTTATCATTTAATGAGCAAGATGCTAGAAATTATGTCGACAAGGAAAGATGTACAATTGGCAAGGAAGGTGATGGGAAGGCTTTGAAGAATTATTTTGCAAGAATGCAAGAGACTAACAGTAATTTTTTCTATGATATAGACGTTGATGAAGATTTTCATATGCAAAATGTATTTTTAGCTGATGCTAGAAGTAGAGTCACCTATGAGTCATTTGGAGATGTTGTGACTTTTGACACAACATATTTGACAAACAAATATGACATGCTATTTGCTGCTTTTGTCGGTGTGAATCATCACGGCTAATCAATTTTGCTTGGATGTGGTCTAATTTCAGCTGAAGACACGAGTCATTTGTGTGGCTATTTGAATCATGGCTTTGTTGCATGTCAGGTAAGGCACCTGTTGGTATTGTCACGGACCAATGCAGTGCCATGCAAAATGCTATTGAGATAGTCTTTCCAACTACTCGACATAGGTGGTGCCTATGGCATATAATGAAAAAAAATCCCTAAGAAGCTAAAAGGTTGTATTGAATATAACAATATCAAGAATGTAATGAAAGTAGTTGTTTACGATACCCTAACAGTGGAAGATTTTGAAGAAAAGTGATCTACCTTCATCAAAGAATTTGAACTAGAAGATAACAATTGGTTGAGTAGTTTGTACATGAAGAGACATAGATGGGTGCTAATTTTCTTAAAGAAGTATTTTTTAGTAGGGATGTCAACAACACAATGCAGTGAAAGCATACATGCTTTCTTTGACGGATATATCAACTCAAAGATAAGCCTGCAACAATTTGTGAAACAGTATGATAATGCTCTGAGAAGCAAGGCAGAAAAGGAATTTCAGGCAGATTTCAAGTCAATGGACTCCACAATTCAATGTGGGTCAAACTTACCCATTGAAAGGCAGTTTCAATTCGAGTACACCTATACAAAGTTCGTTAAGGTCCAAGTCGAATTCATAGGAAGAATAGGCTGTTTTGCGTCCATTAAGTGTGTGGAGGGAATGCTTTGTACTTACCATGTGAGGGCAGATATGGTACTTGGAGGGATAACAAAGAATGCTATTTTGAGATAGTATTTAATCGTGACAATCACAATGTTAGTTATAATTACTTGTTGTTTGAGTTTAAAGGAATTATGTGTAGACATTCACTTTGTGTCCTTGGTAATGAGATGGTTCAAGAAGTGTCGTCAAAGTATATTTTATGGAGATGAAGCAAAAACATTAGATGGAGACATGCTTACATAAAGAGCAGTTACGATGTGACTTTGTTGAAGCCACAAATGCAAAGGTTTGATAAATTATGCAAGCATTTCTATGAGATGGCTAAAGTTGCTGCAAAGTTTGAGGATCTCACAGACTGGTGAATATAAAAGCAAGATGCATTCGATGGCTGCATCTAAGCAGACTGGTAGAACAACATGCAAGGGTGATGACTGTCAAAGGAAGTTGACTGCGGACATTGAAACTGCTAACATTGGCATTCGTAGTCCATTATGTGTACCGCATAAAGGACGGCCACCAAGCAATAGAAAAATATCTAATGTTGATCGAGTAGTCTCCAAATTGAGAAAAAGAAAGCACCATTGACGTCAAACTTTGACAATTGATGTATGTATATATGAATTTGCTAATTATTATTGTATAGGATGTTTTGGTTGTGTATATGTTTTATTTAGATTGATTAGCATCCCCTTTTTATTAGTGTATTAAGTTATTTTATTGTGAACATGTAGGAGTGCATTGATGGAAGCTCGAGTCAGATGGATGGAAAGAAGTTACGCATAGAGTCATCTATAGAAGTGAACAACTGTGGAGAATGTTATGATGATTGTACTATGGTGTGTATATACACCAAAACTGTTTGTCATTTGTAATCATTGTTGAAATGGTTGTTAAGTTTTAAGCTACTTACACTTAATGTTCTACACCTATTGAGCTGAGTGCAAATGTTGATGCACCAATGTGTGACGGTAGCTATTGGGTTTCGCAACTATCACACAACTCATCAGTTGATTTTTTATCATTATTAGAAGGAATTAATCATGATGTCAGTCAAAGGCCACAGACATGTCCAACATATGCTCGATAAGTTCATTGTAGTTATTGAAATTGACATGCTTATATGTTTTTATCTAGGGTTGTCATAGTCAAATGTCATACACCAATTTGTTGGTTAGTGGTAATGCAAGGCAATTTGAAGATACTCAGGCTGGGAATCAGTGACATAGTACAAGTCTAAATTTGTATAAATTATATAGGGTAGCTTCATATACATGCTTCAAATTAGCACTAATCTAATCTACTGTTGTTTTGCAGGTTGATTTCCTTTTTTTGAAATATAGGATAATTTACATGGGCAAAGTGTAAGACAAAGACCTAGGTGCAAATTGGTGAAAATGCGTTCACACTGTGATTTGGTCTACAACATTTTTTGTGACAACCATGAAAATAGATCTTAGTGTATCATCAGGAACCCACTTAAGTAGTTTTTTTGTCTTTTTAAGTGGATTGTTTCTGTGCTGTAGTTATTTATGCTTCACATATAATGTGTATAGAATACATGTAATTACACATAGAAGGAAAAGATGTATATATTTTTTGAGGATGAATGGTAGGAATGTATCATTGCAATGCCACAATATTAGTGATGTATATGGATATATACTGTGATACATAAGTGGTAAATGGTTCTTTTGTAATCCATGTGTATTTTTGTGTATTTTTACCAGTAGCCTTAAGAATAATTGAAGTTAAAAGAAATATCAAATTTACCCCACCATTGGGAATTGATTTTTTGGATTATCCATAAACTGATATAGATTAATCACTTATTTGCAATGTATTAACCAGTTACTCATGGATTCACTAATTAATGAGACTCACCACAAAACCATGGACATTCACGGGTGATCTTGTCGAAAAAGTGGTGAATCTCATTATTTGGTCAGTTACAAAATAAGTGGTTAATACATTAGAAATAAGTGGTGAATCAGTACACGTTTCTGGTGAATCCACAAAAAGTTCCAAGTAGTAGGGGCAAACTAGTTAGAAATGAAGTACTGGTTAGAGTGGACACGTGTAATATTATTTTTAATAAGTTGGGAGTATATGGTCAGAATACCATGGAAAAAGTGGTGAATCTCATTATTTTGGGTGAGTTCCAAATAACTAGTTAATACATTAGAAATAAATGGTTAATATAAACATGTTTCCGGTAAATCCAAAAAAAAGTTTCCAATAATGGGAACAAACTAGTTAGAAATGAATTACTAGTAAAGTGGACATATGTAATGTTGTTTTGAACAAGTTGGGAGTAGATCGTCAGTAAACCATGAAAAAAGTGGTGAATCCCATTATTTGGTGATTTCCAAAATAACTGGTTAATACATTAGAAATAAGTAGTTAATCAATATAGGTTTATGGTGAATCCAAAAAAGAGTTTCAAATGGTGGAGACAAACTAGTTAAAAACGAATTACTAGTGGAGTGGACATGTGGTATATTGTTTTTAACAAGTTGGGAGTGGATGGTCATAAAACCATGACAAAAGTGGTGAATCTCATTATTTGGTAAGTTCCAAAATAATTAGTTAATACACTATGTCTAAGTGGTTAATCAGTATGGTTGCTGGTGAATCCAAAAAAAGTTCCAAATAGTGGGGGGGAAACTAGTTAGAAACGAATTACTAGTGGAGTGGACATGTGTAATATTGTTTTTAACAAGTTGTGAATAGATAGGCAGAAAACCATAGAAAAAATGGTGAATATCACTATTTGGTGAGATCCAAAATAAGTGGTTAATACACTACAAATAAATGGTTAATATGAACATGTTTCTGGTGAATTCAAAAAAAGTTTCAAATAGTGGGGGAGAAACTAGTTAGAAATGAATTACTAGTGGAGTGGACATGTGTAATGTTATTTTTAATAAGTTAGGAGTAGATGGACAGAAAACCATAAAAAAAATGGTGAATCTCACTATTTGGTGAGTTCTAACATAAGTGGTTAATACACTACAAATAAGTGGTTAATTTGAACATGTTTCTGGTGAATCCAAAAAAAGTTCTAAATAAGTAGGGGGGAAACTAGTTAGAAACGAATTACTAGTGGAGGAGACATGTGCAATGTTATTTTTAAAAAGTTGGGAGTAGATGGGCGGAAAACCATGGAAAAAATGGTGAATCTCACTATTTGGTGAGTTCCAAAATAAGTGGTTAATACACTACAAATAAGTGGTTAATAAGAATATGTTTCTGGTGAATCCAAAAAAAGTTCCAAATAGTGGGGAAGTGGAACTAGTTAGAAACAAATTACTAGTAGAGTGGACATGTGTAATGTTGTTTTTAACAAGTTGTGAGTAGATGGGCAGAAAATCATAGAAATGGTGAATCTCACTATTTGGTGAGTTCCAACATAAGTGGTTAATATTTTTTTTTTAAGCGAATGGTTTGCAAAAGCATCACTCTAAAGGCAGACATCCCAACTATGTTGGCACCTCTGCCGATATCAATCATTTGCAGCAAACCATAAATATATTAATAAAAGAAAATAAAGAGTACCAAAGAATACATGGGGGGACAAGAAACCGTACCCATGAAAGAGTTACATATTCTTAAATCTATAACTAGAAACATAGTTCCTATTTTTAAAGAAATCTTCTACAATGAAAGAAGGAATTGAATTCCACCAAACTAAACCAGAAATAGAAGAGCCATGACAAGCAAGTTTGTGCGCACAAGCATTACCCTCTCTATAAATGTGAGAGCAAGAGAATCTCATTTGCTTGGATAAGAATAAGCAATTCTTCCATCTGTTTTGTAATTGCTAAGGAACAATATTTATATTCTTGAAAGCAAAGAACCACCAATTGAGAGTCACATTCAAGCCAAAGGTTGAGCCAACGGTTTTTGAAAGCTATTTCAATAGCTAGAATGGTTCCTGATAATTCAACAAAAAGGCGTTTTAATACCCAAATTAGAAGCAAAACAACCAAGAGAAGCAGTTGTACTGTCTCTAAAAATACCACCGCAGCCAGTTGGACCAGGGCATCCTTTGGCAGCACCATCGACATTGCATTTAATCACATAACAGGAAGGAGGAGACCAATAAACTTCCTTAATAACAGGCATTTTCCGTTGATATGAACATGTTTCTAGTGAATAAAAAAAGAAGTTCCAAATAAGTGGGGGGAAAACTAGTTAGAAACGAATTACTGGTGGAATGGACATGTGTAATGTTGTTTTTAACAGGTTGGGAGTAGATGGTCAGAAAACCATGGAAAAAGTGGTGAATCTCATCGATTTGGTGAGTTCCAAAATAATTGGTTAATACATTACGTCTAAGTGGTTAATCAGTATAGGTTTCTGGTGAATCCCAGGAAGAATTCCCAATAATAGGGGAAAACTAGTTAGAAACAAATTACTAGTGGAATGGACATGTGTAATGTTATTTTTAACAAGTTGGGAGTAGATGGTCAGAAAACCATGGAAAAAGTGGTGAATCTCATGGATTTGGTGAGTTCCAAAATAACTAATTAATATATTACATCTAAGTGGTTAGTCAGTATAGGTTTCTGGTGAATCTCAGGAAGAGTTCCCAATAATGGGGGCAAACTAGTTAGAAATGAAGTACTAGCTGGAGTTTACACCTGTAATATTATTTTGAACACATTGGGAGTATATGGTTAGAAAACCATGGAAAAAGTGATAAATCTCATGGATTTGGCGAGTTCATAGTTAATACATTACGTCTAAGTGGTTAATCAGTACAAGTTTCTGGTGAATCCCAAAAAATAAGTAAATCACATTTTAGCACAAGCAAAAATAGTTCAGATAGTTGGTGGATTTTCAAAAGAGACCCAAGGTCTCTATTTATAGAGCCTTTGAGTTATTCGAATAACTATTAAGTTATTCGAATAACTTTTTTAGAAAAACAGATTTGGAAAACTTCATATTCGAATACCTGATGTGCTATTCGAATAGCTCCTTTGAAAACAAAGCCATATAGGAGATTTTGAAAAACGTTATTCGAATGCCTCCTGTGTTATTCGAATACCTCTGAGTCTAAAACAATTTTAAACACAAATATGAGCAGGGTTATTCGAATACCTCTGTGGTTATTCGAATACCTCTGAGTCCAAAACTGTTTTGAACACATTGATATTTCCAGAAAAGATTTTCAAAAACATTAAAACCATTCTTTGAACACATGGATTTATCATGTTTGTTATCATCAAAACTACTATCAAAGGCAGCTAGCCAATTACATCTATATATGTTTTTGGTGAATCTCATTATTTGGTGAGTTCCAATATAATTGGTTACTATAGTATGAAAAAGTGGCTAATATCTACAAGTTTCTGGATAATATAAAATATAGTTCCAAATCAGTGGATAATCTAAAACAAGTTTATGAATCCATAAGTAAATGGTTAATACATTACACAAAAGTGGTTAATTAGTATATGTTCCTGGTGAATCCACTAAAGAGTTCCCAATAGTGGGGGTAACTATATAATGGGCATTGCAATAACTGTACATAGGGGCAAGCTAAAGAGTGTAGAATAAAATTTACAAATCAAGACAACAACTCTATAGCATTTGCAGCTCTCAAAACTTCTTCTCTGCACTTATTCTTTGGATGCAAGACATAGCCACATAATAAGTCACGTCGCATTTGCGTGACTTCTCCCTGTACCAGTATAGTACGAATAAATAAAAATTTCAACAGAATGTAATTGTTAAATCAGAAAACAAAACAATTCTCTCACCTCTTCCCATTTAGGCATAGTCTTCTCCCCAAACATCTTGTGTCCATCCCACAACTCCATCTACTTAATAACATAAATGCCACAATCATCCCTGTTTCAATAACATACAAGCAAGCACAAGGGGAAAAATTAAACACCTATACCTCAACATAACAATTAATATTTTTTAATAAGTGCAACCGTACTCACGAGTTGCATTGCTAGGGCAAGTCAACCTCCACTAGGTCTAAAGGATTATGATTCGTCAAGGTTGGACTAAGTATCTGCAACAATTCTTCAAACCGGGGCTTCTGTAAATTCAAAGTAAAGTTCAAAGTCAAATTATACATCACAACTAATACATTATCATTACAATGACATTAGAGGAGTGTGATACTATCAAAACATTCAGCCTAACTTTTTCAATGTCATTATGACTGCCCATTGAGTCCAACACATATAACTTTTTAATTATCGGATCCAACGCATAACACCACCAATGGCCGTCAAACATGACTGGAGCGAATATCTACATGAAGAAATGTATCCAAGTGCATTGAATGTCTTCCTTGTAATATGCTTACATAAATAGTATTACTATTCCTCAAATGCTTTTTATTTTACATAGTTATTTGATAAAGTGGACATATGATAATGATGTGCATTATAGTTGGAACATAATGTCTTATGAGGTATTAAGAAAATAAAACACTATACACAATCTAACTAGATAAATGATGGGTCAAACCTCGTATGTTGCCCAATAAAGTGTATGCAACCAAACACATGTAATTTTTGACACATAATGATTAAACGTTACCAAGTTGCATTGAGTGATGTCATATCCCACTTCAGCGTGAGGCATGAAGCCGTTAATACTTCGCCAAGGCCTGTGGCGAACTGATTTGAAACACTCCAGTCCACTTTTCACCAAATCCTACATTTTATAAATAACCAACAATAAGTTAAGGTTGGCATTGTCAATGTGCATACAGTTCTAAGTTAATTGAGCATGTTGTTGTTACCATAAACGTGAGACAAAACATATGACGGGTCACTCTATGTGCTCGCTCCATTTCATCTCGCACAAAAACCTTTGTAGCCAACATAATAACCTAAAAGAGTGAATTAAAAAAGGTCCTTATATGTGAATGATGTGTGTGAAATAACATCACATTTTGTTCTTGTTTTGCATGCATTTCTATGCATTTTAGTTTTCTTTTTTATTTGTTTTTCCCTTTAGTTCGGATAACTGCGGTGTTTTTGGTGTTGTTGTGTAGGATTGGTGCTTAATTGGCCTTGAAATGGATGGAAAGCTTGCACAATTGAAGTTGGAGCTTAAAGGGTAGCAATTTGGGACAAAAAGCTCACTCTAGAGGGTACCACGGCCTGCCCGTGGACTGAACCACGGCCATGGATCGAGCAGCTGCATAAAAAAGCAAAAGGGAAGTCCAGAGAAGACCACGGCCTGGCCATGGAATGAACCACGGCCATGGTTGTCAAACAAAGACAACCACGGCCTGGCCGTGGAATAAACCACGACCGTGATTCGAGGTGTGTGTCAGCTGTTTAAGTCCGTTTTTCTCTTTTCTGATGGGCTTGGACTAGTTTTAACCCATGAGGTATATATAGATGTTCTGAAGACAACATTAGGATTCCAATTTGGTTTTGGAGAAGGCACATAGGAGGCTCTTGATCTTCATCTTCCTCTCTTCTCTCTTGGATTACAGGTTTGGATGTTCTTGAAGTTGAATTTCTGGTTTCTTTTTCTCCATGTCTGAGTAGTTCCTTTTGTTTCTAGGATTGGGCAATGCCCTTTGATATATTGATGATGATTAATTGATATTGTTTACCTCTTTTATTAATCTTGAATGTTGGTGATTCGATCCTTATTGCGATTATTCATGTGAATTTGCTGGCCACTTATTTGCATCTCATAGATATCTAGGGACGCCCTGAAAGGTGAACCTAGGTGTTGGAACCATAAGAATTGAACTTAAGGTCTAAATCACAAGAGTAGGTTTAGCCTTTCGAGAATTAATGAATTACTAAAAAGCGTAATGGGTTCAATTTAGATTCAATTACCATTAGAGTAGGAATTGGTTTAATTGGGCACAGTTCTTGTATCTTGAGAGGGAACATTAACTAATTTAGGGTAATTCACCTTCAATTGAATTTCAAGTGTTAATAAGAGGATTGTTAATTAGGAGTCTTGTATCATTGTGGTTAACCCCAATCCTGGAAGCTTTCTTAAATCTGAAAACCTTTCCTTAACCATTGCTATTTTTGTTCTCAATTTGCATTTTGATATTCATTTATTTAATTGTTTGGTTACTACGTTCTTGTTAATCAATAATTATATTCCCTTTTGTTTAATTTAATTGAATTAATTAATTAATTGGTATTCATAGACATAGTCCCTGTGGATTCAATCTTTTTATTACTTGACGACGAAACCGTACACTTGCGAATTTTACGCACCAAGTTTTTGGTGCCGTTGCGGGGGACTGTGTTTTTCTTGAATATTAGTTAAATTTTTAATTTAATTATTTTAAACCTTTTTACTACTTTCTTAGTTTCTCTTTGACTCTCTACAGGTAATTTCTCTTGTTTATGCGAAGTACTAGATGTTCCGGGACTCTTATTGAAGCAGATCCTGAAATTAAAAGAACTCTTTGTAGAAGGAGAAGACAATGAGGGCAAAGAGCGAGAGAAATACTTGAACCAACACTTATCATGGCTGAACCTGTGGACAATAAACTGCTTAAAGAGTATACAACCCCTAACGCTCGAGGTTTGCGTTCTGGAATTGCTCGGCCAGACATTGAAGCTAGACAGTTCACCATACCACCTGCTTTACTCTCCATGATAAGGCAGAACCAGTTTGGAGGATTGCCATCAGAGGACCCAAACGATCATGTGGATATGTTCTTGGAATTCTGTGAGACCCTCAAGATTGAAGGTGCCTCTGTTGATGCTATTCGCCTTCGCCTATTTCCATTATCATTGAGAGATAGAGCTAGGGCTTGGTTGAAGTCAGTTCCCGCTGAGACCATCACTTCTTGGGACCAATTGGAGCAAGCTTTCCTGAACAAATTCTTTCCACCATCCAAGACTGCTCATCTGAGGACCCAAATCACGAGTTTTGTTCAGAAAGATGGTGAATCATTATCGGAAGCTTAGGATAGATATAAGGCTTTGCTGGAAGCCTGCCCACACCATGGGTTAGAAAAATGGTTGATCATCCACACTTTCTATAATGGGCTAGAATATTCTTCGAAGGTGTCTCTAGACTCTGCAGCTGGTGGAGCTTTGATGAACAGAAGACTGACAGAAGCTTATGAGATCATTGAGAGTGTTGCCACAAATCATCACCAATGGGCAAATGAAAGAGGTAATAACCCAAGAAAACTCTCGGGAGGTAAGTTTGAGGTAGACGGGGTTGATTTAATTATGTCAAAATTTGATTCTTTGAATAAACGTTTTGACATGCTTGAAAAAGCTCATGTTAATGTCATAGGTGCCTCTAACAATTTTTGTGAGATTTGTGGAGCGCAAGGACACATAGGTGTTGAATGCCAAGTTGGAATTGGCTCCTCACAAGGTGCTCCGGTGGAGCAAGTGGAATCATACCATAATTTCCATGACTTCAACCAAAAGGGGAGGAATGATCCATATTCTCAAACTTACAACCCCAGTTGGTAGTCACATCCCAACTTCTCCTATCGGAATAGTCAATACCAAGCAGGGCAAGGTAGTGCTAAACCCTCTTCTGGATTCCAACAGGTACAAAACTCTAAACTTGAGTCTCTTATTGAGAATTTTGTTGAGAGTCAATCTAAGCAAAATGAGGAGTTTAGGCAACATGGGCAAGTTGTGACTGAGGCCATTAGAGAGTTGTCATCTAAGGTTGAAAATTTGGCCATTCATAATAAGTTGTTAGAAACTCAGATTGCCCAACTTGCAAGCACTTCACATAGGCAACAAGGTAAGTTTCCTGGTCAGCCTGAAATGAATCCAAGCAATGAACACTGCATGGCTGTTAGTTTGAGAAGTGGCAAGAAATTAGAGGACCCCAAGGATAAGGAGGTGAGTGACAAAGATAAGAGGAATGAGGAAGACACTAAGACACAACCCTTAGAGGAAGAGGAAACTAACAAAAAGGTGTCTAAGTGTGTACCCCCTGAACCATACCAACCCCCAGTGCCATTCCCTTAAAGATTGGCTAAGGTCAAGCTAGATATGCAATTTGGGAAGTTCCTAGAGGTCCTTAAGAAATTGTACATTAATGTACCCTTCACTGAGGCGTTGAAACAAATGCCTACCTATGCTAAGTTTCTTAAGGACATTTTGTCTAATAAGAGAAAACTTGAGGAATATGAGACCGTAGCTCTAACTGAGGAGTGTAGTGCTTTAATTCAAAATAAATTACCTCCTAAGCTAAAAGATCCAGGTAGCTTCTTTATCCCTTGCTTGATTGGTAACACAAATTTTGATAAAGCTCTGTGTGACTTGGGGCCTAGTGTCAGTCTTATACCCCTTTCTGTGAGTAAGAAGTTGGAGGTGGGTGAGCTGAAACCCACAACTATTTCACTTCAGTTAGCGGATCAGTCCGTCAAGTACCCCATAAGCATCTTGGAGGATGTTCCTATTAGAGTGGGTAAGTTTTTTATACCCATTGATTTTGTTGTACTTGACATGGAAGCAAATGCTAAAATGCCGCTCATTCTTGGGCAACCATTCCTCGCCACTGGAAGGGCAATTATTGATGTCCACGAAGGGAAATTGACTTTGCAATTGAACGATGAAGAAGTAGTTTTTAATGTCTTCAATTCTGAAAAAAATCCTAATTCATGTAATCGCATAGATGCTACTGATGTTGTGGACAGAGTTGTACTTTCAGATATGCAGAAATCTGTGACTCATGCTATGTTAGAGGAGACCTTGCCCAAGGTTGCTTCCAAGTTCGAGAAGGTCAAGCCCTACAAGAAAGGACCAAAGAAGCGGGATGACAAATGCGTCAAGAAGCGTGAATTTAAACCAGGGGATAAAGTTCTTGTTGATAATTCGCTTCTACATTTCTGTCCAGGTAAGTTGTGGTTGAAATGGTCTGGACCATATGAGATTGTTCAAGTCTTATCCTATAGTGTGCTTGAGGTGAAGATAGAAGGCCAAAAGACATTTATGATAAACGGCCAGAGAGTGCAACACTATGAAGATGGAGTGGGGACTGAGTACCACTCTATTGACATCACCTGAGTATAGAACAAACTCACAGTCAAGCTAATGACCATAACTTAGCGCTTCTTGGGAGGCAACCCAAAATTTTCTCTCTTTTTCTTTATTTTCTTATTTTTATTGACTAACACTTTTCTATTTTTTTTTTTTTGTTTCATAGTTAGCTAATGTTGAGTCTACTTTGGTGCCTCCCGAGTTCGAGCCTTTGTAGGGGATGTATATAGTTTGTCGGCCGCAAAAAAAAAGAAAGTTTTAGTCGGATGTTCGAGTTCATGGCTACACGCCTCCCTTTCCCACCACCGGTGAGTTCTTTTCTTTTATCCCTTCTCTAGTTTTAGATTTTTACATTGGGGGACAATGTAAGGTCTAAGCTTGGGGTGTTTATTTCTCCATATTTTTTTATTTTTATTTTTTATTTTTTATTCTTCATTATCATGCATTCTCATATTGCATTGTCTCATTGCATTTTCACACCATCATTTCTCTCAGCTTTTTGATTGAACTTTGTGCCCCTCTCTTTTGAGGATTTTGAGATGATATTGATTTGGAACCCAATTTGTTGATTCTTGTGGTAGGCAATAGGCATTGTCTTTAATTGATAGTGGAGGTGATTTCTTGATAGTTGATAATTAGCATATGTTCTCTGAATTTGTGCTTCTCATTGATTTCTGAACCTCTAAAAGTGAGTTTTGAGCCTGTATGGGATTTATGCATTATATGATTTTTCATCCCATTCTTTGTGTTGAGTGAATATTCCTCATTTATTTTGTGCTCTAGAACTTGATTTGAAATCGTTTTGAGGCGAAATTTCTGTGTGCATGCTTGAATGTGATTAAGGCATCTTAGGTATTTTTTTGGCCCTCTAAAATTGTTACACTTTCATCCACTAGTTGCCCATTTTGAGCCTAATGTATAATTATTTATTCTTGATGCCTATGATAATACATTGTCGGTGATCATTTAGAATATTGAATGGAGCAGTTTGGGTTTGAATGTTGTATTGGGAATCATGTGTTTTGAAAATGAAATCTCTCCCCTATAAAAAAAACATGAGATGAAAGCTTGAAAAAAAGGAAAAGAAATGGAGAAATTGTGGAGTTATGCTCTTGATTGAAAAATGCTTTTGCTCCATTTATGTTCTATTGGGTTTCTTGTGCTTATTTAAAATTTTGTTAGCCCTTTGTGTATACCTTCCTTTCTTTATCCTACCTGACATCATTCCTAAAGACCTTTTGATTCTTGCATGCATGCTGATTATTAGTGGAATTTTGGTTTCTTATCAAGCTTATGGAAGTGCTTTTTCTAAGAGAAATTTTGAGTGCATTGTCTTCACCCTTAAACACTTTGAGTGTGGTTAGCAGTGTGAACTTAATTCTGTGAGGATGCATGGTTTCTGAGAACTTAGCCTCTAATTGGACTTGATTTTGATTACCTCTCTGCTTCTTAGTTTGCCTTTTCCTATTGCTTGGTCGGATGTTTCCTCGGGTTCTTCATTCATTATTGTCTTTTGATCCCACTCCTTGGTTTGGTCTTAGTTATTGCTTGGGGACAAGCAAGATCTTATGCTTGGGGGTATTTGATGTGTGTGAAACAACATCATATTTTGTTCTTGTTTTGCATGTATTTCTATGCATTTTAGTTTTCCTTTTTATTTGTTTTTCCCTTTAGTTCGGATAACTGCGGTGTTTTTTATGTTGTTGTGCAGGATTGGTACTTAATTGGCCTTGAAATGGATGGAAAGCTTGCACAATTGAAGTTGGAGCTTAAAGGGTAGCAATTTGGGACAAAAAGCTCACTACAGAGGGTACCACAGCCTGCCCGTGGACTGAACCACGGCCATGGATCGAGCAGCTGCGTAAAAAAACAAAGGGGAAGTTCAGAGAAGACCACGGCCTGGCCGTGGAATGAACCACGGTCGTGGTTATCAAATAAAGACAACCACGGCCTGGCCATTGAATGAACCACAGCTGTGGTTGTCAAACAGAGACAACCACGGCCTGGCCGTGGAATGAACCACGGCCGTGGTTTGGGGTGTGTGTCAGCTGTTTAAGTTTGTTTTTCTCTTTTCTGATGGGCTTGGACTAGTTTTAACCCATGGGGTATATATAGATGTTCTGAAGACAACATTAGGGTTCCAATTTGGTTTTGGAGAAGGCACATAGGAGGCTCTTGATCTTCATCTTCCTCTCTTCTCTCTTGGATTACGGGTTTGGATGTTCTTGAAGTTGAATTTCTGGTTTCTTCTTCTCCATGTCTGAGTAGTTCCTTTTGTTTCTAGGATTGGGCAATGCCCTTTGATACATTGATGATGATTAATTGATATTGTTTACCCCTTTTATTAATCTTGAATGTTATTGATTCGATCCTTATTGTGATTATTCATGTGAATTTGCTGGCCACTTATTTGCATCTCATAGATATCTAGGGACATACTGAAAGGTGAACCTAGGTGTTGGAACCATAAAAATTGAACTTAAGGTCTAAATCACGAGAGTAGGTTTAGCCTTTCGAGGATTAATGAATTATCAAAAAGCGTAATGGGATCAATTTAGATTCAATTACCACAAGAGTAGGAATTGGTTTAATTGGGCACGGTTCTTGTATCTTGAGAGGGAACATTAACTAATTTAGGGTAATTCACCTTTAATTGAATTTCAAGTGTTAATAAGAGGATTGTCAATTAGGAGTCTTGTATCATTGTGGTTAACCCCAATCCTGGAAGCTTTCTTGAATCTGAAAACCTTTCCTTAACAATTGCTATTTTTGTTCTCAATTTGCATTTTGATATTCATTTATTTAATTGTTTGGTTACTACGTTCTTGTTAATCAATAATTATATTCCCTTTTGTTTAATTTAATTGAATTAATTAATTAATTGGTATTCATAGATATAGTCCCTGTGGATTCGATCTTTTTATTACTTGACGACGAAACCGTACACTTGCGGATTTCACGCACCAGTGAACTGACGCAATAAGTAGGTGTGATATACATAATCTTAATTATGAGTTGAATGTCATTCGATCTTACAATATTGTTGACCTACCCTCTTGATTTCATGCAAAAGGCATCTGCAATGGTAAGGAACTGATCGTAGAGTCTGACCACCGCCCTACACCACAACCCAAAACAAATTGTTTAAAGACAATCACAAAACAAATTGCCTAATGCTAAAATAGTATAAGATGCAATGACAAATGTTAGCCCAAGTAAAATCAGTATTATACGTATCAAGCATGCCATGTTGGTAATTCAAAAGCTTACGTGGAATCGTGGTCCTCTTTTTTAAGTACTCTGGTGTAGCAGGTAAAAAGTTAGGTATGCAGATTCGTTTTCTTCTTATTCTTTTGCAGTTTGGTGTAAGGAGTTCAGATGCTTTTTCTAAGCACACACTTTCTGGGCTGAGCCTTAACTCAAGTACAAATGTTGGAGTTGGTGTTCTCTGTGACTGGGTTCGGGTGTGTATCAGGGTAGCCAACATGTGCTCCTGAAGGGATGCCACGTGAAGGCGGTTGTTGATCACTCGGCTCACCACCTTCACTAAATCCGTAGAAAGGAGTGCTCACGCTATTCAATGGTTGAGTACCCTGATCAGATACTGGACTGCCTATAGGACAACGTGATGGTGGAGGTACTGAATGGTGTAATAATAGTTGTTTCAATGTGCTCACTTTCGTTTCCAGAATAGAAATCATTTTCTTCATTTGCACGTTCTCAGCAACCACCTGAGAAAGTTCCTCCACATCAAATGGCCTCGGCCGCCGATGTCCAGCACTATGTTGTTGCTCAGGTGCTATTGCATCCTTGACTATGTTAGTTTGGTTCTCTTCTCTCAATGCAACCAGATTTTCAGTTACCTACATGTCAATAACCATCATATATGTAGTTAAGTAGTATGGTGAAGGTGGACTAATATGGTTAAATAACATAAATTTTTTTTTATACAAAATCATTTTCATACAAATGTCGCAGCACTACACACACCATTTAAAAGTTGTATGTTACCTTGTTTTTTTCAAATGTCGTTCGCACTTATCACAGTTGATGCGCGACACAACAACAGGTGATCAAAAGCTCAAACCTTGTAGAAAATCACATGCATGGTATCAAATGATGCAACAGGAAAAGAACAGAAAAAACTACAATATTGCATGAAACAATTATAACAACCAGAAAGCATAGTAAATAACAAAACATGTACCTGTAGAAGTGTAGCACATCCCATTAAATGGATTTGGCGGATATTCTTACCCTTGTTTATTGCACGTGCAACTCGGGTCAAGTCATCCACCAAAAAATCATACACCGCCAAACCCCAGCTATAATTATCTAGGGAGTCCAACTCATCTAACAGGTGTGTGAAGGCAGAATGTACTTTGACACCTGTAACAGGAAAATAGAACTCCCCAAAAGTAAGTAGGAGATAAAGTCGACAAAAGTTATCCACATCGTTGTTCCCTACATGCTGATACAACTCATGATAAACTGTGTCAATGGTTACATCGTCCCCCTTAAATAAGGACAAAGTTCGGCGCACTCCATCATCATGTGGGGTTACTCTTTCCCCAGCAATCTGCAATCCAAGTGCCAAGCACACGTCTAATAGACTGAATGAGATAACCTTACCCCTGACTCTAAATCCCCCATCTCTTTCAACCCATCTAGACGCTAACTCCCACAATAAGACACAGTTGATTTCTAAATTCTTCGGCATATATAATAGTGACTTGAATGGGGTAGACTCAATTCGAGACTTCTGGGCATTCGTCAGTGAGCTATTCATGTCAATCAACAACCTCGGTATGCAAACATGCCTCAATCGTACCTTCTGCATAATGAGAACAAATTAGTCAACATATGCGCATAGCCAAACAAGTATAACAGATATTTTCTATATTAACCAAGTTGGTTACCTAATTGATGCTGGACAAATCACACCTCTATCTTGTCTGTGAGCTGTTCATGTAAGTATTCTGCATATACAGAAGACTAAGTATGAATTTTCACCAGTTCAGTAAGATTAAAAGCACAAATGAATAATTAATCATATTGGTCACAATTCATAAACATGCACCAACTTTATCATTTTGAATTAATTGTGTCATTTAAAATTCCCTAAGCCTAAGGAACAACAAATTTGAAACTTACATAAATCATTTAAATGGGGAGGCACACTATTTCAACCAAATCATTTAAATTTTTAGGAGACTCTTATTTGCTGAAGAATTTCCCACTATTTATGATGTTAATAATGTAAGGTTCCTATTTCCTGCATTTAAATGAAATATCAATTTTACTCTCATCTTCTTATTAGATTATAAATAATTAGTAGCACTAACAATTTTACCATCATCTTCTTATCAAATTATTAGCTAGCATAAAAAACATGTGATATATGTTTCAATGATATATAAATTAAGTAGCACTAACAATGCATTTAAGGATATAACATAAATTTTTTAACATTATATTTAATCAAATATTGGGGTCATATATTCCTTGATCTTTGGTTCTCACACTGAGTTGAAGTGTTCAGGTCATTGTACAAAAGGCATAGAAAATAGTTTATTCATATAAGCATAGAGGAATATAGGAGTTTTTTTTTTATGATCTGTGAATTTTTTTCTTGTAGTGGATACCTTTGAGAATTTTTTGTTGATGCTAGGATAAAAATGAAGGAAGCATGGAGGATGTTGCATGCTATATGACATAAAATGAAAGAGGAAAATTGTTATGTTGTAACTTGCTGGTAGGATAAAAAATGATGTTGCATCGATATAGGAAATTATATATGAGGAAGATGAGAAGTTACAAAATCTCAAGTAGGAATAGGGAGATGAAATACATTTAGCTGTTGTTACAGCCTTGAAAGAATTAAATGAATACAATGCAAGTGGTAGATATACTGTTAATGAGCTATGGAACTTCAAGGAAAAAAGGAAGGCTACATTGAAAGAGGTTATCAGTTATATTGTGGATCATATTAACCCACTTAAGCGTAGGAGAACAAAAGGCAAAAGGTTAGTGTTTGAGACTCCGTTGAGTTCTTGTTGAGCAGTGCTTTGAGAGTTGAGTAGATGATTAATGAGCACGAATTGATACTCCTTTGATGGCTTCACTGAATAACATATACTACATGCCCACTGACTATGTGGTTGGTTTATGTTTTGAAGCGTCTAAATGTGATTGCTATCTTCCCATGATATAGAATTAGGAAAGAAAGAATGAAAGAAAAAGAACTCAGTTTGGATCTATATGCACATGTAACAACTTTTAGACTCTTGACAAATGCAGTAATAAATAATTTAGGTTCATATTGAACATTGTTTACTATCATTAAATGAGTTTTTTTTAAATTATTCAATATCCTAATACAGTATTTAAATTTGAAACATTAATCTATTCTGAAATTTGAATGAATTTTCTATCTAAATTTCAAAGTAAGGCTTTGCAAGGGAGAATCTCAAAAGGAAGATCAAAAGTATGACCTTTCTCATTTGCTGCTATAAGCCATAAGAAACAAGTTGTGGGAGTTGAATATGAAACATTCCTATAGTTGTCATCAATGATGAATATGGACATCTGTAATATGATAAATTCATTTCTACTTTCACTCACTAGTTTTCTAAGACCGTGGAAGAGCTAATTTTTCATAATTAACCTATTCCCCAAAACATAGACACCAAAAAAATTCATTTCAAATCACATTGACACACTACAAACTAGTAAAATTTTCAGATCATCAAGCACCACAAATTATTCTATGTAAATACTTTGCAACACATCATTCAATCTTCAAACACTTGCATACCAAAATATCCCTTTTTCATTCAACAAAATACACACTACTGTCATAGCATATCAACACTGAGTCTAAGAAAAAAACCATATACATCATTATCTCTATTTCAATTCACTCCATTCAAATAGGCATTTTCTCAAATAGATTATAAGCACTCACACTTATTTGCATTTCACAAGTCTCAAATTCAAGAACAATAGTGGTTATTACAAACTAACACCAAGCTATGATTTTAATTCAAATTACAGTCATTATACCACTAATAAAAAATTAAATTTTACCCAAAGTTTCTTCTAAAATAGAGGGCTAGCACTGCACGAGAAGATTTGTCTTCACCGTTCCCATGAACCTGAGGAAGAGTTAACAGAACCTAGGGAAGAAGAACATGAATTTTTTGAGGCTGAAAAAGTAGAGATAATGGAGTTGCATGAAGAAGGTTCATTTATTTATGCAGAAAGATTCAACTAAACTCTAACTCCAGCTAGTACTTCATTTCTAACTAGTTTGCCCTCATTATTAGGAACTCTTCCTGAGATTCACCAGAAACCTATACTGATTAACCACTTAGACGTAATGTATTAACCAGTTATTTTGGAACTCACTAAATCCATGAGATTCATCACTTTTTCCATGATTTTCTGACCATCTACTCCCAATGTGTTCAAAACAACATTATAGATGTAAACTCTAGCTAGTACTTCATTTCTAACTAGTTTGCCCCCATTATTGGGAACTCTTCCTGAGATTCACCAGAAACCTATACTGATTAACAAGTTAGACGTAATGTATTAACCATTTATTTTGGAACTCACCAAATCCATGAGATTTACCACTTTTTCCATGGTTTTCTGATCATCTACTCCCAATGTGTTCAAAATAACATTACAAATATAAACTCCAGCTACTACTTCATTTCTAACTAGTTTGCCCCCATTATTGGGAACTCTTCCTGGGATTCACTAGAAACATATAATGATTAACCACTTAGACGTAATGTATTAACTAGTTATTTTAGAACTCACCAAGTAATGAGATTCACTACTTTTTCTATGGTTTTCTGACCATCTACTCCCAATGTGTTCAAAACAATATTACAGATGTAAACTCCAGCTAGTACTTCATTTCTAACTAGTTTGCCCCCATTATTGAGAACTCTTGTTGGGATTCACTAGAAACCTATACTGATTAACCAATTAGGCGTAATGTATTAACCAGTTATTTTGGAACTCACTAAATCTATGAGATTCACCACTTTTTCCATGGTTTTCTGACCATCTACTCCCAATGTGTTCAAAACAACATTACAGATGTAAACTCCAACTAGTACTTCATTTCTATCTAGTTTTTCCCCATTATTAGGAACTCTTACTGGGATTCACCAGAAACCTATACTGATTAACTACTTAGGCATAATGTATTAACCAGTTATTTTAGAACTCACCAAATCCATTAGATTCACCATTTTTTCCTTGGTTTTCTGACCATCTACTCCTAGTGTGTTCAAAATAACATTACAAATATAAACTCTAGCTAGTACTTCATTTCTAATTAGTTTGCCCCCATTATTGGGAAATATTCTTAGGATTAACCAGAAACCTATACTGATCAACCACTTAGACGTAATGTATTAACCAGTTGTTTTGGAACTCACCAAGTAATGAGATTCACTACTTTCCCATGGTTTTCTGACTATCTACTCCCAAAGTGAACCAGAACCATTGATCTTGACTGTAACATTTGTGGTTGGCTATATGAATCCTTAATTAACATATTTAACTTATTATTAACATAGATGCTTTTTGGAGCTCAAATGGTTTTCCTTGCAGCTCAAGTATTCAGGAAATAAGACTTGTATCTTGACCGCACAAGATGTTTAATGGCAGATTTAAACTTATAGCCCATAATTTTTCATCTTTATTGAGATGTTCAAAGTTTCTCCTTTCTGCAATTACTATCTTGACTCTTGAATTTACTAAGATGACATTTGAGGAACATGAGTTAAATGAAGAGGTATTAAATATTGTTAACCAGTTTGTTAGGGGCACCAGTTTAGAAATTCAGGTAATCTAGAATAACTTATGGACACAATTAGTATATGCATGATAATTGTTAATCTTAATTAATTATTGAAAAAATAAATTGTGCCATGGGGATCTATAGAGAAAAGCCAAATTCAAGAGTATCATTGAGCAAGCCTTACCCAAATTAAGCAACACTAAATCAAATAAGCAAATGCACCAATTAAATCAATCAACACTACTTTATGAGAGCAATAATATATTGACAAGATTAGTAGTAGTCAAGCTTGCAAAAGATTCAATCTATAACCATCATAATAGTGCATTTTCACAAAGTATTGCTCTCAAAACTTCCCGAAAAAAAGTAACAGATTCAGACTTTGAATCAAACTCCTTATGGACAAGATTATTTCTCAGCATATTCTGAGTTAATCAATAATAATAATCAAACATATAAATCCTCCAACATTCCTTTATGACAGAATTAATCACAAACCAAATAAATCCCTCAACTCCTCATGCATTTATTATTAATTTCAAAGCTAATAAGCATACTATCTACCATTAATCACACATCAAATTTCAACCCATGAAATAAAAAAAAGTCACAATATTAATATATAACCTCATTCAAATAGATTCTATATAGTAGAGAGAATGAGAGCGGGTACCGCTAAAGGCTATGTCAAATAATATATTAGAAACACTTTTTTAAATCTGCATACTTGAAAAGAGCCTAATAAAAAATTTGTTACTTTATCTTCTGAGAAATTGGTAAAAAGGAAAAGGAAGAACGTCTAATATCTATAATTTTCATCAGTTAAGCATAATTTTCTTTATGCATATTAGTTGAACAACAAGAAACATAATAGCAAATGCCCTGTTAGATTCCCTGTAAACATGAGAAAAATCAACCTTCCATTGTCGCTAAAGCAATTTTTTTATTTGAGAAACAATGGCAAATGTAGGAACAAAAGAATGAGTGAGCAATATAGCACATTGGGAATCAAGGTTCACTTTCACTTGCTTCCAACCCAAACAAGGTTCACTTTCACTTCGTTCCAAGGTTGTTTCACTACAAACCATGCTTGGCTCAATCCATATCTACCACAAACACCAGCTACCATACTTTAGAATAAAAAATGATACAAAAAATCCAATGACACAGGAGACTAAACAAGGATCATAACATTAATATATCATCACATTAAAAAATATTTTGTATAGTAGAGAGAATGAGAGAGTTTACTACTAAAGGCTATGCCAGAGTTCTCTTAACATGACTCAGCAGTAAAATGTCTAATATGTGATGACCCAGATGAGACACATTCAAGGGCTCAAACAGTGGAGCACGATAGTTCTGGATACTAGGTCACGATAAAAAATATAATATAAATTTAATAAAACAAAAAAATAAATAAATAATAAAATTTAAACAAGTATACATAAAAAAATATAATAAATATAAATTAGACATATTTCATTAGATGTGAAGTATTTTGGTACGAAATTTTCCTCTCTTTAAGTACTTTTTTAGACGTTTTTCCGTGGGTCGTAGCTTACTCGCGGTGTCAACCGTCAAAGCCTTTTTTTCCCCTCACTTTTTCAACTTCTTTATTACGCAATTCTTATGACGGTCTCTTCAGCTTTATGTCTTTTCACTCATTTTTTTCCAAATAACACTTTCTGTCATAAACAGCCGCCACTCTCTCGCATTCACACATTTTCTTCTCTCTCACGGTGTATCCCACAACCACTCAGTTCCCTTTTGAATTTTTCACTTGCCTACAAAAAAAATTCGGCCTATTTACGACTACGTACGTAGCCCTTGAGTCCTTGACAGTGATATTTACCAGTTAAATTATTATTTATTCTATGAAAGTGTAAAAAAAAAAATTGTAGAAATTTTATGTTATATTAAAATTTGGAAAAATTTAAAAAAATCTCTCAAAATATATGTAATATAAATTTTAATCTTATTATTTTAAAAATATATAAAATAAATTTGTTATTTTATAAATTATATATTATTACAAAAGAGTGACAAATGTTAAAATTTAAATAAAAATAAGTATGTATCACTCAGGTACACTTTTAAAATGTGTAACTAATATTCATTTTCGTTTAAAATTTAATGTTTGTTATTATTTTATAATAACGTGTATAATTAAATAAAGTAATTAATTTATTTTATATATTTTTAAAATAATAAAATTAAAATATACATCACGTATAATTTAAAAAGTTTTTAAATTTTTTTTGTAAAATTTTATAATTAATAATTATTTTAAAACTTTTTATATCACCTTATAATTATTTGAGTAAGTATTTACGGATTTGTAAATTCTATAAACCATGAACTTATAATTATGAATACTAAAGTTAATATTAATTTATTCAATAATAGTTTCAAATTTAAGGAAAAAAATCAAAATGAAAATAGAATAAAAGTTGAAATTATGCAATTAAAGAATCTCTATTATATGTAACGTGTTGCTATTTTGTAAATATATATTTTATATATACACAGAGTAACAGACAAAAATGAGCCTTCAAAGTATGAAGTATATAATAAATAACTGGGAGTGAATTTTTATGAAGACATGGGGTGTTATATAATAAATATTTTGTATACTTATTCCCATGGCGCAGGAAGAGTGGAAGACTTTTGGTAGAGAAAATTTTAAAAAATAGGGCCCTACATGGTAGTCCTACATGAGAGAAGGAGAAAGAGAAAGAAAAAAGAGAGAGATGAAAAAGAGAATGTGCATGGATTAGGAGTGTGTTTAGTTTACAGTTAAAATTTTTAAAAGTAAGTTTAGAATATTAAAAGATGTATTAATATATTTAGTAAAATTTATTGTTAGTAAAATTTAGTTAATTTTACTAAAAAATAATTTTCAAATCTCAATTTGAGTGAAAATAAAATTTTTTTACTTTTTTATTGGGCAAAAATCTATTGAAAAATATTTTTTCTTTCAATCTTATTTCAAAAGTGATTTTAATCTTTAATCTAAATAATATTTATTTTATCAAACTCATTTTTGAGATAAAAGTTCTCAAACATAAATCACGTTACTACAAATTCACTTTCAATTAAACTTAAGCTTAAAAAATCAAGTTAATTTAAACTTAAGTTTACCAACTCTAATCTAAACACACACTAAATTTTCTTAATTTTTTTAAGTAATCAATTGTAAGAGAGAGAAAGACACAAAAAATAATATTAATGGGACTAAATTAAAATTTGTAATTTTTTTTTATAATCTTATATGTAACATCCTAAAAAATTCTGTATCTCTTAAACAGTAATTTTGACAGTTAATAGAATTTTATTGTTTAGTAATTTCTGGATACTGTAAAATTATTTTGATTATTCCGTCAGCATATTTGATCGTTTTGAGTGATTTCTTTCAGTGTCGAAAAAATAAAAATTTTGGTAGGAGGAAAACTTTACGTAATTTAATTTTCTACCGTTAGATTTTAATTATTTTACGTAATCTGATTTGATATTTGTCGCGTTTCTAATTTTTGTGATTTTATGGGTGATTATGAAATTTTTATGATACTCCGACCGTTTTTGGACTATTTGTGGGTCCCAGTGATCCTACGTGGGCCTGGGATGAGTCCTAAAACGTGAAAATTTTTCTACGCATAGAAAAATTTGTACTGTTTAGACGGAGACAGGAGATCTTACTAAACCTGAATCCAGAAATAGTTTTAGAAAATTTTTTGTACTGTGTTTAGTACTGTATTTAATTATCGGGCGATAAAAATACAGTAAATATAATCTTTCGTTGGATTTTCACAGATAAAAATAGAAATTATACTGTTAAGTCCACAATTAGTGGTTATGATAATTTTTGATGGACCAATAAGAAACAAGTCTAATATTGAAGATTTTGATATCAACCATCGATTTAATCAACGATGTAGAATTAGTCATATAAAGTGGCTATGACCATTTGTAACCATTGGATATGGATTTAATCAATGGTAGAGATTTGGTCTAAAAAAGTGACAAAGACCATTTATGACCATTGGATGAAGAATTAATCAAGGGTGGAGATTTGGTCTTGTAAAATAACAAAGAGACCATTTATGACCATTGATGTAAATTTAATCAATGGTGGAGATTTGGTCTTAAAAAGTAGCAAAGACTAATTATGACCCTTGGATTAAAAGTAAGAAGGAGTAATCTTGACCATTCATTTTGGAGATGCTTCTAATGGCTTAGATTTCAAGAAGGAAAAATCTAATGGCCTAAATTAAGTCTTCTAAATCAAAAGTCTACCTAAATCCTAACCATTAAATTAACCAATGGTCTAAAATGCTTCAAATGGTGGCTAATTATAATGGTCATTTATTGAATGCACAAGGAGAAGCATGCATGGAGGGGGGACGGTTTTGTGAAGTATTTTGGAAAGAAAAAAAACTTTATGTCGTTATTAAGTGGTCTTGGTGATTATCTTCGTTGTTGAATTATTTGCACTCTTTGAAGAAGCATAGGGGGGGGACGGTTTTTGTGGTGGATTTAGAAGCTAAAGCAAATTTTGAAGACAATAATTTGTCACTTTGGTCATTATTGACCATACTTCATCATTCTTGAACTTTCCTTCAAGCAAAACTCTTAGAAAAATTTCTCTCCTTCTCCTTCTCTAAGCTCATGGTCATGGCACCATAATCTACCCTCCATCACTCAAAAATTTCATCCAATCTAGTTTCTTGAATCCTTACCTCATTCTAAGAACATCTCTAGTTATGAGTTTTCTCTAAATCATTCATCTTGAGTTTCAAATCTAAATTTTAAGATTCTACCAAAAATGGTAAAGTTCATATTCCTTCTTCTAATCTTTTAGTTTTGATTTTCTAAGCCATGTTTGAACCATGGTTTACTTATTCTTTTACTTGTTATTGATTGTAATATCTGTTTTGAATTTTTAGGGATTTTCCATGGAGATCCACGAAATTGGTGGAAGGAAAACTAAGTGTTTTCACTTCATGTTTTGTCTTAACCAAGTCTAAGAAACCTTTCTCTCATAAAAATCAAAAATTCCAACCTTGTTCTTCAAGAAGAACCATTCGGCCATACCATCCAAAATCACCATCCAAGCTCTTTTAATTTCATCCAACCATAGATCTTGAATTTCCATGATATTCTAAGCAACTTTCATGTTGGAGATTTCCTCTAAATCATTCATCTTCATGGACTTTCTTCAAGATAAAAGTTATGGGGTATTTGTGGTGAAATGTATGGAAACTTCATTTCTTCTCTTCTTTTTCATGATCTAAACCATGTTTGATCCATGGTTCCTCTTAATCAAGCCTAGTATACTAATTTTTATGTATTTTGTTTTGTATTTGAGAAGCCCTTGGTGGTGAAGGACTTGGAAAAAGAAGAAAAACAAAGAGCTTTTGAAGATCTTCAAGAGGTAAGAGGGAGATCCACCTCACTAACCAAGTATGGTGGTGAGAGATGGTTTTATATTTAGTGGATGGTGAATCAATGTGAGGATTCATATCCATGGTCTTGTAATTTATTTGTGTTGTTTATGTGTTTTAATTATTTGCCTTTATCTTGATATCTTTCTGCGTGATTTTATGGCTTTGATGGTATGCTTATATTATGCATGATGAGTGTATGGCATGCTTGTAGTATTTATGATGAAATATGTATGTGTATGCCATGATGTGTTGATGGAAAGGAAATCAATTTTTGGCTCCAATGGCCAAGGAAGGGCTACGGTTTTGATGCCCTTGATTAGGGCTTATGTTGAAAATATTCAAGAACAAGGAAATTGATTTTTGGGTCCCTAGAACATGGTGAATTTCGGCCAAGACACCTCAAGATAGGTGTTCACAAATTAATATTTTCATGGATGATGAAATGAGATGTTTAGAAAAACAAGGAAAATAAACAAAGGATTTATTTTTCAAAGAGTACATGAACACGGTTTTAGAAGGATTTTTATTGATTTATTTTGTGTAAAAAGTTTCTAAGTGTTTTACTAAACATGAGTTTTAAATGAAAATAGCAATGTTGATTTTAAGGATTTGCAAAGAAAGTGAAAAAGGATTTGTAAAGAAAGTGAAAATGGATTTGCAAAGAAAGTAAAAAATGAAAATGAACAAATGACTTGATTTCAAAGACCAAGTGTTCACGGTTTTTGTAAAGGATTTTTAATGGTTTTGTTTGTGTAAAATCATATCAATTTAAAAAAAAAAATATTTGATGGTTTCATAGTCATGTCCATCGTTTTTGAAGGCTTGTAATGCCTAAATTTTTATGGAACAAAGTGATATTTTATAAAGCGAAGTGTTTTGTCTCTCGAAAGATTTGACAGAGTTTTCAATGAACACGTTCACGGTTTTTGAAGACTTGCGGATACCTTGATTTTATAACAAAATGATTTTTGCACAAGAATTTGGAAAGGGAATTAGAAGCGTTTATCACTTAAGAAAATCAAGTTTTTGTAAACTAAAATGTTTTCGAACTTCAATTTATTTTGAAGAAGGTTGTGTTTGGAAATGATTTGGAAAAATGAAGAATATAATGATGTTTTGAAAATTTACTAACGTATAACGATTTTCGAGTTTTAAAATACGTTAAAAATGTTAAGTTTTGAAACGTTGATTTATATCAATAGAAAAGTGATTTTTTGTGGATTATATTTTGGAAAAGGATTTCTTGAGTAACGAAATGTGGAAAAAGATTTTCTTGAGTAAGAAAATGTGAAAAATAAAATACAAAGTCATATTATTTTGAGAAAGGTTGAAAAGGAATTTTTGAAGGTTAAGAAATATTTTCTGTATTGAAATGGTGATGAAAAATGTTTTACGTATCTTAAAAACATGATTTTTAAGCTACGCAATTTGAAAAATGTGTTGAAAATGATGTTGATTTATTTAAGTCCAAAATAATGTTTGAAATATTGAGGAATATTTTACATGATTGTAAAATGTTGAAAAATATTTTATGTATCTTAAAAACGATTTGAAATATAGTAAAATATTTCTACGCAATTTGAATTACCTTTAAATATTTTACGTAATTTGAACTACTATTGAAAAATCAATATGTGATTTAAAAGTGATAGAATATTTTTACGTGATTGTGAAAATGACGAAAAATCGTTATGTGATTTGGAAAGTGTTTTAAATATTTTGAGAATGTGGAAAATGATTTACGCGACTTAAAAGAATGATTTTTAACTTACGCGATTTTGAAACAGTGAAAAAATACTATGCGATTTGAGAAATGTATATTTTTATGCGATTGAGAAAAATGTTAAAAAATTAGTACGTGGTTTAAAAGTGTAACAGAAGAGTTGGAGCATTTTGAAAACGTAACAGAAATGTTACAAAATTTTGTAAACGTAACAGTAGTGTTACGGTATTGTGAAAATGTAATAAAAATATTTTGGAATTTTAAAACGTAACAAAAGTGTTACGGTATTTTGAAAATGCAACAGAAGTGTTGTGATATTGTGAAAACATAACAGAAGTGTTACGGTATTGTGAAAATATAACTAAAATGTTTTGGAATTGTGAAAACGTAACAGAAATGTTACGCGATTGTGAAAACACGACAAAAGTGTTTTATGACTATAAAAACATAATAACATGATGATTACTGTTGAACCAGTGTCCATACACTGTATGAGAAAATGACGAGTTTTGCCTGTGATTGGTATTTGGTGCATTTTATATGCATTGGAAAGATATGTCTGTGATTGGTATTGGTGCAATATACATGCATTGGAAAAATATGCATTGAGGCATATAATTAAATTGAATAAATGAAATTGAAAAGATTTAGCCCTTGTGGTTAGACTTGCACTGATATATTCGTGCATTGTATAAAGTATAGCTAATAAGCTATTTTGGCCCTTGTGGTTGGACTTGCACTAATACATTCGTGCATTGTATAAAGTATAGCTAATAAGCTATTTTGGCCCTGTGGTTTAAGAGGGAATCAAATTGATAGTGAGGTCTATGATAGATCTTGAGGCGTCAAGGCGCTAATGGTCGACCAATGGATATCTGTCTGTGGGCTAAAAAATTTGGACCATATGCCACTTGGCGATGCAGTCCGTTGCAACGCATTGACGATACCCGATAAGAACACGATTCTTTTCAACGACTGAGAGATTATCTGCGGGCTTAGGCTGGGCAATTAACCAGAGCATTCTTCTCAAAATTGTGAAAACGTCCATGGAGTTGTTTTTCAAAAATTGAGTCTATGTGCGCATGCATGAAACTGAACATTTTTATATCTGCATGATATATTAATTGAAGGATATTGACTATGACAATTGTTTTGAATACTTGGATGATGATGATGATAATAATGTGATGACATTATTGTGTTTATTGTTATTTTATACATTATGATGATGACATAATTATAATTATGGTATGATGTATCTGTATGGTATGCTGTTTGTGTTATCTCTATGCTACCATATTGGTATTGGCGTAGGTGATCTCACCTCTTTGTTATATTGTTTGGTTGGGCTTGTGTTATTGAAATTATACAGTAGAAGGAACGAGTTATCTTAGACATAACGGGTGGTAGATATTCTGAAATTGGAGACAACATCAGAGAATGACCATTCCAGAATCGATAGCGTGCAATGTTGACAAGGAACAAATGTCTGATGCATCAAGAGGGATACAAAAAGAAATAAGTATGTTAAGTTTTCTTATTAGTATTGTACCGTGCTATTAAGTAGAACCCGTCATAGGGTTTGCTACTGTTTAAAAAGAGTCTGTTAGTTTTATATTTCTCTTTAAATTGTTAAATATTAAGTGGTGCTTGTTATATGATTTTAAATCAGTTAAATCTATTTTTCAGTATTACTTACAAATATCAGTAAGTTTATGTTTCAGCAAGAAAGAAATTTTAAAACTCATATTTTATAACTCAAACTTTGTGTGAACTTCTTTTCAGATTATGAGTCGGGAGTCAGACATGTGATACCCTAAGGGAGGGTGTTACATTAGTTGGTATCAGAGCATGGTTTGAGTCTTTTGGGGTTTGTGGTTAGGTCTATTTTGCTTATGTTGTGTTCTCTGTGTTATTGTTTTTCGAAAGGAAACAATGTTGTTTATAATGGATATCAGATCCATTGTATTTCGATTCGCTCGTCTCTGAGGGAAAAAAAAAGGAATGACTCGGGATAGTTATACTTGTGTGGAAGTGGAACATGTTACTAGTAATGCAGTTGCAGCTACGGGAGCAATGCGGAAAGACGACTGCATGAACAGAGGATCGCTAAACAGCGAAAACTGGAAGTTGAAGTTCAGGATCTGATGGAAGAGAATCTGTCTTGGAATATAAGACTACGTAATTTTGGAACCTGGTGTTTTCTTAGGGATATTGGGAAAGTGATTAATTTCGACGGAAGATGTATTTACAACCATTGAGAAACCAGAAGCAGTAAGTGATGTGGAAAAAGGGCACTTAATGAAGGAACGTACGTCAAAGAAACAATTTGCGGAAAAGTTGGACACATTTTCCCAGAGATTATGCTCTTTGAAAACAGAGTTTTCTGTTAGTAAAATTTAAGATAGTAAGGGAAGTTGTTACTCTGAATGGAACGAGAGTGTTCTGAGCTGAAAACCTAAACAAGGGAGACTGTACTGCAAGAGGTAATTCTTTGATCATAGTGTATATCTTTGGGAGGAAACCTGTTCTTTATGTAATATGATTGAGTAGATCAATTATATTTTAGAGTTATCTGTAATCCTCTGATTTGTTTACTTCTGTTTCTATTCTTAGCCGATCGAGCTACTTGTGTTATTCAAATATTGTTATAGATCAAATCTTTGTGTTAGTTTGATCTGTCGTTCAAAATTTTTATGTTAGTTTGATCTGTTTATCTCTTTCATAAACAGACGTGATCTTTGAAAATGAATTAGTTATTTTCCAACCATATCCAATGAGATTATTTCAACAGAGTGTGAGTAATCCAGAGAAAATTCATTTTTGAAAATCGGGTTACATCCAATTCTTTACTGGATATGTTCGATAACAGGTTCGATTCGTTTTGTTATCTTCCATGATGTTTTCTTTCATCTCCTGCGATTGAAGGAATATCTTGCAAGAAAGGATATTTCTATATTTGTATCCGTGTTAACATATCTGAGTGACGCAACGGAAATGCAGTGGATTCTTCCAAAAGTTGAAATCAATGGGGAAAAATCAAGATGGTAACGGAAATCCGTAGAAAATTTACTGAGATATCTACTTGATCAAGAGAAGTTGAACATGAGACAAAGAACTTTCATTGGTTAAAATCGGTTGGAAAGATGTAACATGAGGATTGGAAGAAAAGATGGAAGAGGAATAGTTGTATTTATTCCGAGGATGTGAAATCATGGTTATTAAATTTCGAGGACGAAATTTCTGTAATAGGGGGAGTATTGTAACATCCTAAAAAATTTTGTATCTCTTAAACAGTAATTTTGTCAGTTAACAAAATTTTACTGTTTAGTAATTTCTGGATACTGTAAAATTATTTTGATTATTCCGTCAGCGTATTTGATCGTTTTGAGTGATTTACTCCGTGTCAAGAAAATAAAAATTTTTTGGCCGGGAAAAACTTTACGTAATTTAATTTTTACCGTTAGGTTTTAATTATTTTACGTAATCTGATTTGATATTTGTGCATTTTCTAATTTTTGTGATTTTATGGGTGAGTATGAAATTTTTATGATACTCCGACCGTTTTTGGACTGTTTGTGGGTCCCAATGGTCCTACGTGGGCCCGGGATGAGTCCTAAAACGTGAAAATTTTTTTACGCATAGAAAAATTTATACTATTTAGACAGAGACAGGGGATCTTACTAAACCTGAATCAGGAAATAGTTTTAGAAAATTTCTTGTACTGTGTTTGGTACTGTATTTAATTATTGAGCGATAAAAATACAGTAAATATAATCTTTCATGGGGTTTTCACAGATAAAAATAGAAATTATATTGTTAAGTCCACAATTAGTGGTTATGATAATTTTTGATGGACCAATAGGAAACAAGTCTAATATTGAAGACTTTGATATCAGTCGTCGATTTAATCAACGGTGTAAAATTAGTCATATAAAGTGGCTATGACCATTTGTAACCATTGGATATGGATTTAATCAATGGTAGAGATTTGGTCTCAAAAAGTAACAAAGACCATTTATGACCATTGGATGAAGAATTAATCAACGGTAGAGATTTGGTCTTGTAAAGTAACAAGGACTATTTATGACTATTGGATGTAAATTTAATCAATGGTGGAGATTTGGTCTTAAAAAGTAGCAAAGACTAATTATGACCCTTGGATTAAAAGTAAGAAGGAGTAATCTTGACCCTTCATTTTGGAGATGCATCTAATGACTTAGATTTCAAGAAGGAAAAATCTAATGGCCTAGATTAAGTTTTCTAAATCAAAAGTCTACATAAATCCTAACCATTGAATTAATCAATGGTCTAAAATGCTTCAAATGGTGGCTAATTATAATGGTCATTTATTGAATGCACAAGGAGAAGCATGCATGGAGGGGGGGACGGTTTTGTGAAGTATTTTGGAGCTAAAGAAAAACTTTATGTCATTATTAAGTGGTCTTGGTCAATTATGCATCATTGTTGAATTATTTGCACTCTTTGAAGAAGCATGGAGGGGAGGGGGGATGGTTTTTGTGATGGATTTAGAAGCTAAGGCAAATTTTGAAGATAATAATTTGTCACTTTGGTCATTATTAACCATACTTCATCATTCTTGAATTTTCCTTCAAGAAAAACTCTTAGAAAAATTTCTCTCCTTCTTCTTCTCTAAGCTCACGGCCATGGCACCATAATCTACCCTCCATCACTCAAAAATTTCATCCAATCTAGTTTCTTGAATCCTTACCTCATTCTAAGAACATCTTTAGTTATGAGTTTTCTCTAAATCATTCATCTTGAGTTTCAAATCTAAGCTTTAAGATTCTACCAAAAATGGTAAAGTTCATATTCCTTCTTCTAATCTTTTAGTTTTGATTTTCTAAGCCATGTTTGAACCATGGTTTACCTATTTTTTTACTTGTTATTGATTGTAATATTTGTTTATGAATTTTTAGGGATTTTCCATGGAGATCCACGAAATTGGTGGAAGGAAAACTAAGTGTTTTCACTTCATGTTTTGTCTTAACCAAGTCTAAGAAACCTTTCTCTCATAAAAATCAAAAATTCCAACCTTGTTCTTCAAGAAGAACCATTCGTCCATACCATCCAAAATCACCATCCAAGCTCTTTTAATTTCATCCAACCATAGATCTTGGATTTCCATGATATTCTAAGTAACTTTCATGTTGGAGATTTCCTCTAAATCATTCATCTTCATGGACTTTCTTCAAGATCAAAGTTATGGGGTATTTGTGGTGAAGTGTAAGGAAACTTCATTTCTTCTCTTCTTTTTCATGATCTAAACCATGTTTGATCCATGGTTCCTCTTAATCAAGCCTAGTATACTAATTTTTATGTATTTTGTTTTGTATTTGAGAAGCCCTTGGTGGTGAAGGACTTGGAAAAAGAAGCAAAATAAAGAGCTTTTGAGGATCTTCAAGAGGTAAGAGGGAGATCTACCTCACCAACCAAGTATGGTGGTGAGAGATGGTTTTATATTTGGTGGATGGTGAATCCATGTGAGGATTCATATCCATGGTCTTGTAATTTATTTGTGGTTGTTTATGTGTTTTAATTATTTGCCTATGCTTGATATGCTTTGCATGATTTTATGGCTTTGATGGTATGCTTATATTATGCATGATGAGTATATGGCATGCTTGTAGTATTTATGATGAAATATGTATGTGTATGCCATGATGTGTTGATGGAAAGGAAATCAATTTTTGGCTCCAATGGCCAAGGAAGGGCTACGGTTTTGATGCCCTTGATTAGGGCTTATGTTGAAAATTTTCAAGCACAAGGAAATTGATTTTTGGGTCCCTAGAACATGGTGAATTTTGGCCAAGACACCTCAAGATAGGTGTTCACAAATTAATATTTTCATGGATGATGAAATGAGATGTTTAGAAAAACAAGGAAAATAAACAAAGGATTTATTTTTCAAAGAGTACATGAACACGGTTTTAGAAGGATTTTTATTGATTTATTTTGTGTAAAAAGTTTCTAAGTGTTTTACTAAACATGAGTTTTAAATGAAAATAGCAATGTTGATTTTAAAGATTTGCAAAGAAAGTGAAAAAGGATTTGTAAAGAAAGTGAAAATGAATTTGCAAAGAAAGTGAAAGATGAAAATGAACAAATGACTTGATTTCAAAGACCAAGTGTTCACGGTTTTTGTAAAGGATTTTTAATGGTTTTGTTTGTGTAAAACCATATCAATTTAGAAGGAAAAATATTTGATGGTTTCAATAGTCATGTCCACGTTTTTGAAGGCTTGTAATGCCTAAATTTTTATGGAACAAAGTGATATTTTATAAAACGAAGTGTTTTGTCTCTCAAAAGATTTGACAGTTTTCAATGAACACGTTCACGGTTTTTGAAGACTTGCGGATACCTTGATTTTATAACAAAATGATTTTTGCACAAGAATTTGGAAAGGGAATTAGAGCGTTTATCACTTGAGAAAATCAAGTTTTTGTAAACGAAAATGTTTTTGAACTTCAATTTATTTTGAAGAAGGTTGTGTTTGGAAATG
Organism: Ormosia emarginata; assembly: GCA_029884605.1. Lineage (NCBI taxonomy): Eukaryota > Viridiplantae > Streptophyta > Magnoliopsida > Fabales > Fabaceae > Ormosia > Ormosia emarginata. The sequence continues at coordinate 708,504 of JAQQTP010000056.1, read as the reverse complement.
ATTTGGGAAAAATGAAGAACATAATGGTGTTTTGAAAATTTACTAACGTATATTTGATTTTCGAGTTTTGAAATACGTAGAAAATGTTAAGTTTTGAAACATTGATTTATATCAATAGAAAAGTGATTTTTTGTGGATTATATTTTGGAAAAGAATTTCTTGAGTAAAGAAATGTGGAAAAAGATTTTCTTGAGTAAGAAAATATGAAAATGAAATACAAAGTCATATTATTTTGAGAAAGGTTGAAAAGGAATTTTTGAAGGTTAAGAAATATTTTCTGTAATGAAATGGTGATGAAAAATGTTTTATGTATCTTAAAAATGTGATTTTTAAGCTACGCAATTTGAAAAATGTGTTGAAAATGATGTTGATTTATTTAAGTCGAAAATAATATTTGGAATATTGAGGAATATTTTATGTGATTATAAAATATTGAAAAATATTTTATGTATCTTAAAAACGATTTGAAATACAGTAAAATATTTCTACGAGATTTGAATTACGTTTAAATATTTTACGTAATTTGAACTACTATTGAAAAATCAATATGTGATTTAAAATTGATAGAATATTTTTACGTGATTGTGAAAATGACGAAAAATTGTTATGTGATTTGGAAAGTGTTTTAAATATTTTGAGAATGATGGAAAATGATTTACGCGACTTAAAAGAATAATTTTTAACTTACGCGATTTTGAAACAGTGAAAAAATACTATGCGATTTGAGAAACGTATATTTTTACGCGATTGAGAAAAATGTTGAAAAATTAGTACGTGGTTTAAAAGTGCAATAGAAGAGTTGCAACATTTTGAAAATGTAACAGAAATGTTACGAAATTTTGTAAACGTAACAGTAGTGTTACGATATTGTGAAAACATAATAAAAATATTTTAGAATTTTAAAACGTAACAAAAGTGTTACGGTATTTTGAAAATCTGCAAGTGTTGTGGTATTGTGAAAACGTAACAAAAGTGTTACGATATCGTGAAAATATAACAAAAATGTTTTGGAATTGTGAAAACGTAACAGAAATGTTACGTGGTTGTGAAAACACGACAAAAGTGTTTAGGACTATAAAAACATAATAACATGATGATTACTGTTGAACCAGTGTCCATACACTGTATGAGAAAATGACGAGTTTTGCCTGTGATTGGTATTTGATACATTTTATATGTATTGGAAAGATATGCTTATGATTGGTATTGGTGCATTATACATGCATTGGAAAAATATGCATTGAGGCATATGATTAAATTGAACAAATGAAATTGAAAAGATTTGGCCCTTGTGGTTGGACTTGCACTGATATATTCGTGCATTGTATAAAGTATAGCTAATAAGCTATTTTGGCCCTTGTGGTTGAAGAGAGAATGAGAATTGATAGTGAGGTATATGATAGATCTTGGGGGCGTCAAGACGCGGCGGTCGACCAGTGGATATCTGTCATGCGTGCTAAATAAAATTTGGACCATATGCCACTTGGTGATGCATCAGTTACAACGCATTGACGATACCCAACAAGAACACGATTCTTTTCAACGACGGGAGATTGCCAGTGGGCTTAAATTTGAAGCAATTAACCAGAGCATTCTTCTCGAAATTGTGAAAACCTCCATGGAGTTATTTTTGAAAAATTGAGTCTATGTGCGCATGCATGAAACTGAGCATTTTATATCTGCATGATATATTAATTGAGGGATATTGGCTATGACAATTGTTTTGAATACTTGGATGATGATGATGATAATAATGTGATGACATTATTGTCATTATTGTTATTTTATACATTATGATGATGACATAATTGTAATTATGGTATGATGTATCTGTATGGTATGCTGTTTGTTATCTCTATGCTACTATATTGGTATTGGCGTAGGTGATCTCACCTCTTTGTTATATTGTTTGGTTAGGCTTGTGTTATTGAAATTATACAGTAGAAGGAACGAGTTGTCTTAGACATAACGAGTGGTAAATATTCTGAAATTGGCGACAACATCAGAGAATGACCATTCTAGAATTAATAGCGTGCAATTTTGACAAGGAACAGATGTCTGATGCATTAAAAGGGATACAAAAAGAAATAAGTATATTAAGTTTTCTCGTTAGTGTTGTACCGTGCTATTAAGTAGAACCCGTCATAGGGTTTGCTACTATTTAAAAAGAGTCTGTTAGTTTTATATTTCTCTTTAAATTGTTAAATATTAAGTGGTGTTTGTTATATGATTTTAAATCAGTTAAATCTATTTTTCAGTATTACTTACAAATATCAGTAAGTTTATGTTTCAGCAAGAAAGAAATTTTAAAACTCATATTTTATAACTCAAACTTTGTGCGAACTTCTTTTCAGATTATGAGTCAGGAGTTAGACATGTGATACCCTAAGAGAGGGTGTTACATTATATTTTTCTCTCTTTTATAATTAATCATTTAAAAAAAATTAAGAAGATCTTGATCCAACTTACATATTAAATTTCATGGTAGGTTGATAAAAATATTCTTAATTGAATAGATATGATATCATCATTAAAGAAAAGTAAAGAGTATTATAGAAAATTGAAAAAAAATAAAAATAAATTATGTTACAAAGATAAATATAACCTCACTCTAAGGATTAATATATCACTAGGTGAAAAAGCTGGGAATAAAAAGGTAATTTGGCAATGAAGGAAAAAAAAATAAAAAAATAGGCGAGAAAAACTACAGTAACAATTGTGGATAATTTAATAGATTAAGTAGATTCGCAGGAGCTCAGAAGAATTCACGTAAAAATCACTATTAATTTCTTCTTCATAGTTAGTTGATATTTTTATCAAAGCAATAATATTACTTCACAATAGACATTTAGCTGTTGCAAAAGATGGCTACCAAAAGCAAATTAAAATAAAGGTTCTAGAAGTATAAAATTAATGTTCAAGGTAGATAGCAAAAAAGAAAAATAAGAAAAAGGAACATGTCTCGTATAGAATGGAGCAATAAATAATCGAAATGTCAATACTTAGAACAAGATATTAGAAGACTAGAGCAGCACAAATTATGAAGTATTGGTCACTCTAAATTCTAAAACTATCATCATTCGGTCATCGTTATATTAAATGACTAAAATCAAAGGATTAAAAATGGTGCGTTTAATTTAGTTATGAAAATTTAAATTATTTTAATAATTAATTATAATAGAATTAATTTTATATTTAAATATATTAATTAAAAATAATTTTAAAATAATCTATTTCGTTTAAGTAATATAAAAAATTATTTTTATACATTAAATTATTAAAAGAGATATAAAATAATTAAAAAAATTATTTAATTTAAAAAAAATAATATTTATATATTAAAATTTGTAAAATAATTTATAATTTAAAATTATAAATTTCAAATTTTAAGTTTATAAAAATAATTTTTATAATACATTAAAATTAATATAAATATTAAAATAAAATTAACTAAATATATCATAAACAGTAAAGAAATTTTAACAAAAAAAAATTGTTAATGTGTGGAATAATCTCAACTAATCATAAATAAATCATTCTGTTAGATCATCGAGGATGCTATCACGTCAGTGAAATTTTCCTTTTTCAACCTGTGGACACCAACGATGCCAAGTTCAGAGTATGGGACACGAGATATGAAGCATATTTTATTTTGACGAACGTAGCAATCGAGAGGAAGGACACCAAGGATGTATTCAAGTTAAATAATTTTTCAAAATCCAAAACAAATACAATATACTGTAACCAAGAACTAAAAAATGGATACTAACCAATTTTGATTTGCCCATATTGTTCTTGGTACACTACTGGCAGTTAATTGGTGATTCCTTATTATGCCAAACTCAAAAGAAAGGAAAAAGATGATTCCATAGGAGTCACATCTTTTTTAGAAATATGAATATTATATATATATTTTTTAAAAGTATGTGATTAAGAGAAAAAAATATAAATATAATAAATAATATTAAATAAAATATAAAAATATATATATATATATATATTTGTAATAAGAATATGAGAATAAAAAAAAAATTCTCTACGTATTACGTACGGTGTGATACGGTTTTGGTAGTAGGATTCCATTTCCTCTCAATATCCGCCGATATAGAATAGATGCAAAAAATTATTCGGCTCACAAAAAAGTCTATCACTTCAATTAAATATCGAAGTAATTCGCTTGTAAAATTTGGATTCTATTCTCCTTTTCAATAATTTGGTTTTGACTTACGACATATGTTAGTATCAATATTCTAAGTATATATATATATATATATATATATATATATATATATATATATATATATATATATATATATATATATATATATTAAAATATTGATACTTATATATATATAATGTTGATACTTACATATGTCGTAAGTCAATAATTTGTATATATATATATGAAAGGAGATTAAATTATATTAAGTATAAATTTTTTTTAATTTATACTTATTTTTAATAGTTAAATTTATTTTATTTAATGGTTGAGATTATTTTATTAAAAGTAACTATTAGATGAAAGTGAATCTAACGATTGAAAATAAGTATAAGTCAAAAAAGAATTATAATGATATAAGTTGATCTTCCCTCTATATATATATGTGACAAAATTTAAGTTTATTTTTTTTATATTTATTATATTTATTTTATTGATAAAATTATAATATATGTGTAATAATAATTTTTTTTCTTATACATTAATATTTTTTATAAAAATACATACATATTATAATTTAATTAATAAAATAAATATAATAAATATAAAAAATCAACTTAAATTTTGTTTAAATTTTGTTTATATATATATAATGGACGGTGAAACTGTATGGTACATCATGTAAGGCATATTTGAATTTAAATTAGATTCCGAAATTAACTCCTATGATCAAGAGAAAGTTTCCTATAGAATCAGGTGATTGGTGAGCTGTCTTCGTTGACTGAGTTCGTGGCCTTATATTCAAACCTAAAAGTCCGTCGCCTTCCGGCCATTGCTATTATATACCTATTATATTAGGGTGTGTAGTATATTTTTTATTTTAGTTAGAATAATTTTTAACTCTCTTATTCAATTTTTTTATTAATTTTTTAATTATTAAAAAGATATTAAATATTTTTATATTTTTGAGATATTATATATATTTATTTTTTATTTAATATTTTTTCTTTAATATTAAGAAGATTATTAAAAAAAAACTTGTAGGAGAATATAATAAATTTTTTTTAGTTGTAATAATAACTTTTGTTTTTGGACAGGTTTTATTTTTTCGTTTTATAATTTATTTTTACACATTACCACCACCACTATTGCTGGTCGGCAATTGTCCACTGCCAGCTGGCAACCGTCCACCGCTCGCCGGCCACTATCCACCACTGGCTGGCCATCGTCTATTGTCGGTTGGCCACCGTCTACCGTGACTGGCTATCGTCTACTGTCGTCCATCACCTTTTTTCAGGTTGTACTGTTTATTTTTTTTTAAGTTGTGTAACTGTATAAATAATATCAATTAAAATAATACCAGTTAAAATTGTACTAGTCTTTATACTTTTTTATAAATAACTATGCATACTTAAAATTCTACATATTTTAACTAATAATATTTACACACAATAAAATATGCAAAATTTTTAGTATGCACATTTATAAAAAAATATAAGGACTAATACAATTTTAACTGGTATTATTTACATAATTATGCAACTTAAAAAAAATGAACAGTATAACCTGAAAAAAAAAGGTGGTGGCCAACGGTCGGCGGGAGCTGTGGACAGTGGTCGGCGGCGGAGGATGGTGGCTGGCAACGGAGGATGGTGGCTCGCGCTGGAGGACAGTGGCCGAGATCGAAGGACAGTGGCTGGTAGCGGAGGACAGTAGTGGTGGTGTGTAAAAAAAACTTAAAACAAAAAAAAAAGAATGGATCAGCAAATTACAAGTCATTTATCATAGCTCCTGATGTGTTTTTCAACACAATTAATGACTATGATTGACGAAGTGCACCATTGGAGGGTGTATATTAGAATTAGCCCCAATTTCAGTACAGTTTATAGTGATTTAAAATTTTTGTATGTTTCAGCTTTTTCGTGGAAACAAAGGAAATTATTGTGACTATTGTGGATTTTGTTACTTACGGATTTTTTAAAAATAATAATAATGACTCTCAGTGTTGGTAAATGTATTCTAATAAACTTGTTGTATGCATAATTTACCATAATTAAAAGCTTATATAAATTGTCAATGGAAGTTAATTACTATCTTGTCTTGGGTTGTTAGGCTCCTTGGATTAGAACCAACTCACTATAACAACTTTCTTATAGTTTGGATGCACTGGAGAAGGGGTTGAGTACTTGCAAGACACTCCAACGCTCAAGTTAGTAAGAGAGCAATGTGAGTGTAATGAGTGAGAAAATATCCTTACCCTTATGGATGTTATAGCTATTTACAGTAGACTGAGTCTTCGGGATCAAGTATGTTTCAAGGATATTATGGTCATTGTGGATGCCTTGGGGAAGGCTTCCTAGTAGCTTCCCAAACTTGTGTGTTGACTTGTGATTGGTACTATAGGAGATAATTTCTTTTGCCGAGAAAGAAATGTCACATCTCCTTTGGACATTGGGCATGACCCTAATAGGCTAAACCCTAGTCCCAATCACTGCCCCCAGGTCGGTGCTCTGATGGCTATTAGAGTGTTGAGCTTCAATGTTGCTTGGGATTTAGATCGATGATGTTGTGACCTTTGGCTTCCTATGGTCGAACTCAAACGACTCAAGACCATGGAGAGCAATATTTTAGGAATCACAGTTAAGCAAGGATGACTGCGGATATCGAGGCTTTAAGTCGTGGTCGTGACCTTGGACCTCCGTGGCTATGTTCTGTCACGGAGTGGTGTTTGGGCATGTGACATTTGGCTTGCTAGAGAAGTTTTGTCTGCTGAGCGAATGCCTTTTTGCTTACGCACTAATCACCTTTCTGCCACATGGCACACAATGATTTGTTCGCATACGACTGGCATTAGGCTTGTGCCCCCAACAATCATTTTGAAATTAATACAAATAGACCCTTTTGCCCCTGGTAATGGGTGGTAGTTAACGCGACCCTCCCCTATAAATAGGGGGTGAAGAGAACAAAGTCTAATTTTTGCTTCCTTCGCAAAGTCTAATTTCTGCTTCCTTTGCAACTCAGTCTCTTAAAAAACTCTAAAAGCCTTCCTTTTTCCTTTTCTAGTGAGCTAGCAGTGTTTTCAGGCCATTGCTCGTAATAACGCGATAGCAATGGCGTGATACTTTAAGTGGACTCCTTGTTCATCCTCTTCCCTTAATTCACAAGGTACTCTCTTTACCTCACTTTTTCTTCCATTTTCATTTCAGTATGGTTAGGATTAGGGAGTTGGGGAATGAAGAAGAAGAGGGAATTCTCTGGAGATTTTGGGGCAGCCACCGCCTCTACCACATCACTTGCGAAGAGGTGCTGCCCTAAGGGGCTCTTTTACCCCAGAGGGCGGAGGTCTCCTCAATTTGAGTTCCATACTCAAGGCAGAGGGGTTGCAGGGGTTTCAGGGACAAGGAACATTCTCCAAGGGTTTTGTCTATATTTTGAACTCAAGGAATCATTGGAAAAATTATTTGGTTCGACAAGCAGCGATTCTAACAACTCTTCGCCCTCTGTAGGTACTGCTTTGCTCAAATGTCTGATCTCATAGGTAGAAAGAAGTTAGGAGCAGACGATCGTGCAAAGTAGTTCCCTCTGCCACTGGATGCAAATAATTATGCTTGGGTCCACTATGAGGCCCTAGACATTCCATCTTTGGTCCAAACCCAAGAGAATGCTAATGACCTCCGTCCTTACTTGGACATGACAATGTACAAGATTCCAGAGGAACACTGCCTGGTCTAGCCCTGTGGCGAGAATGAGAAAATTTGTAGTCAATCAAAGGCTCAGACTTTAGATTTCGTTCCCTAAGTTCTACATTGAGGTGCTAAACAGAATCAAGGTTTCTTCTTCCCAACTTCAACCCAACAGTTGGGCATATATACAGTCCTTTGAGATTGTGAGAAAGCACTTCAGCATAGAGCCTTTTACCAACCTCTTCTTCTTTATGATTGATGTTTTTAGGTCCACGAGGGGCAATAAGCTAGCATGGATTACCATCCAAAATCATCAAGAGCGAAAGTTGCGAATCCTATAAGGACTTGAAAGTGGCCTATTTTAAGTTGTGTGGCATTACCAACTAGACTCCATTCTTCCTCCACTCTAATCAGGTGTCGAAGTTTTACTTGTACTAGAACAAGGACTTCAAGTATAAGGCAAAGCTGCATATGAAGTGGGAGAGGATGTCGGAGGTCGACTAGGAGGCCTACTACTTCTTCATCACCATGACCAAGGTTTTGGCATTTGAAGTGTCGTACTCTAAAATTTTGCAACTTTACATTTTTTGGGTTCCTAGCGAGGTTAGAGCCACTTTAGGTAGGTTTTGGCATTTGAAGTGTCGTACTCTAAAATTTTGTAACTTTACATCTTTTGCTTATTTTAGAACTGTGTAACATTCTCTAAAATAAGTTAGACTTGTAAATAGTTACAGAGGTAGCTTAATACTTGCTTAATATGCTTGTTTAATTTTGTGATAATCTGAATTAGTTTAGGCACTTTGCTACAACCCGAAAGGTAAAAATAGCTTAAAATGACCCAAATATTAGCATAAATGGCTTAGCTAATAGAAATAAATGTGGATAATTTATTTCTATGTCACAAATGTGTATTCTGTTATGTGGTTAAAATTTAAGAATAATCGGAGTCAATTTGTTATTTTTAGGCATACTGGTTGTTTGTTTTAGAGTCGGATTGACTAGTCACAGATATGAAAAAATATGATACTGGTGAAACGATTTTTTTAATGAATCTTGGTATTTATTTTAAAGTTGTTAGAACTTGGAAAATTTAATTTAGCTAAATGTAAGTGTTTTTAGCAGATCGGGAAGTATCAGTGTTATATCTTATGGCCTTAAACCATCCATAGTTACAGCCTATTTCTTTGACTTCTTTTGGGTTGCTTTGTATCTCACTTGCTCACTTTTCTCTCTTCTCTTCATGGCTAAACATCAAATAGCAGTAGAGAAGGAAGCTCAAGGTGGAGGAAAGGAAGGCAAGGAACAAAAGAAGAAGAAGAAAGCCAATATTAGAGATTGAGGCTTAAATCTCCATCATAATAGCAGCTTGAGGTAGGGGTTCTTGAGCTCAAAATACTATTTCTTCCTTATTTTCATGTTTAGGCTTGTTTGAGGGATGTCAAAATGAGATTTGATGGTGTTTTGAATAATTTTCTTGCTTGGATAAGTCTTAATGGTTGTTTATGACTTATTCATGTTAAGAGTTTGGACCTATAATGCTTAGAGTGAGGAATTTAGGGTTTGAATGAGTGATTTGATTCAAGAATCCATAATTGATGAAATGAGTTAGTGTTTTATGTTTCCTTCATGTTAGTGGACTTGTTAAGGACCTAAAATCACCTAAAAATCATTTTGAAGTGGCTGAAATCTAGTTGTTCCACCTATGGAACAGTATTAGAATATGCAGAATTCTGCAAATTCTATTATGGTGTTTCACCGCCTAAGCGCTGGGAGTTGGGCGCTTGAGCTCCTAATGTCCAGAAAGTTTATGTGTGTTACAGAGTGACCTGCGCCTAAGCGGCACTGTTGGAGCGCTTGAGCGTGCGTCGAGCGCTTAATGTAACACCCCCTCAGGGCATCACATTTTTGACTACCAACTCCTAATCTAAAAATCAGTACATAAAAGGTTTGAGTTATAGAAGGTGAGTTTTAAAAATTTCCTTTTCTCACTGAAGACGGAAACATAATCCTACTGATATTTATAAGTAATACTGAAAATTAAATTTAAACTATTTAATATACAATATTGACACTAATTAATATTTAACAATTTAAAGAGAAAATATAAAACTAACAGACTCTTTTTTTTAAACAGTAGCAAACCCCATCACGAGTCCTACTTAATAACATGGTACAACACTAACGATAAAACTTAACATACTTATTCTTTCTTGTATCCATCTTGATGCATCAGACATCTGTTCCTTGTCAACACTGCACGCTATCAAATCTGGAATGGTCATTCTCTGATGTTGTCTTCGATCTTAGAGTATTTATCTCCCGTATGTCTAAGACAACTCGTTCCATCTACTATTCAATTTTAATAATACAAACACAGCAAAACAATATAACAAAGAGGTGAGATCACCTACACCAATACCAACATGGTAGCATAGAGATATCACAAACAACATACTATACAGATATGTCATACCATAATTCCAATAATGCACTTAACATTAATCAACTATCATCATTACATATATTTATCAGTTCAAATCATAAGATAATAACAATAATGGCATCAACATTATTTATCATCATCATCATCCAGTATTTCTCAACAGAACAATTGTCATAGCCAATATTCCTCAATTAATATATCACATTGATATAAATGCTCAGTTTCATGCATGCACACATAGACTCAATGTCCTACTCCATGGAGCTAATACTCAGTTCGGAGAAGTCGATCCGAAAGATCTGTCTATACCAAAATGCCTCATACCAAGTGCTATAATCCTCATTTTGATTTTTGCACATCTAAAATATACACGACATTCTTTACGAGATCATGATTAAGAATAGTGTCTCGGTCAGGATCATCGGTGTGTTGCATCAGTCTAACCTACGGGAAGAAGCACGACCAACCACCTATGTAAGCAACCCGCACCCCGATGCCCCTAAGGTCAACAAGTGACTTACACTACGCATATCGCACCTACTCAAGAGGTGTACGTCTCTCCTAGGCAAATAGCCTCATACAGTCCATCGGACCTTTCCAATGCATGTTCAATGCACCAATGCCAATCATAGGCAAAATTTATCATTTTCTCATATAGTGTTCATGCACTAATTCATGCATATAAAATGCGCCACTGCCAATTACAGGCTAAATTCACCATTTCCAATGCATGTTGAATGCACCAATGTCAATTACAGGCAAAATTCATAATTTCATATTCAGGGTCCACACATTGGCCCATTCTCAGTTTAATTTCATAATCTCATAATCAGGGTCCACACATTGGCCTAACAGTAATCATACTGTATTTTTCATTGCGAAATCATATTATCGCATTTTCATAGTCACAAAACACTTTTGTTGTGTTTTCACAATTGCACAACATTTCCGTTGCATTTTCAAATTACGTATTGATTTTTCAACGTTTTCTCAATCATGTAAAAATATTTACACATTACTCAAATCGCGTAGCGATTTTTCACTATTTTCACAATCGCGTAACTTAAAAATCATTCTTTTAAGTCGCGTAAACCATTTTCTATCATTTTTAAAATATTTAAATGTTTTTCAAATTGCGTAGAAATATTTCAATATTTTTCAAATCACGTAGCTTAAAATCACGTTTTTAAGATACGTAAAATATTTTTCACTATTTTACAACCACGTAAAATATTCCTCAATATTCTAAATATTATTTTGGACTTCTAAACAAATCAATATCATTTCTAACATCATTTTTCCATTACGAAAAATATTTCTCACCCTTCAAAAATTCCATTTCAACTTTTCTCAAAATAATATGACTTTGTATTTTATTTTCCACATTTTCTTACATAAGAAAATCCTTTTCACAATAATTTCACAAATTCACAATTCCATTGAATTAAATCAATGTTTCTAACTTTAAAAATTACTAACGCTCTCCAAAACCCAAAGGATGAGTCGTTAGAAAATATCAAATCACTATTATATTCTCCATTTTTCTCAAATAAATTCTAAAATCAATTCTCTTCAAAATAAATTGAGGTGTGTTTGAACCTCTCTTTTCCATTTTCATATGAAAATCCCATTTTTCTCAAGCGTTAAAACACTCTGATTCCCTTTCCAATTTTCTTGTATTAAATCAAACTATATTTTCACTTTGTTTCCATAAAATCAAGGCATTACAAGCCTTCAAAAACGTGGACATGACTATTGAAATTATCAAAACTTTTTTCCTTCTAAGTCAATATGGTTTTACACAAACAAAACCATTAAAACTTCCTTAACAAAACCGTGAGACTCATGGTCTTTAAAATCAAATCATTTGTTCATTTTCATTTTTCACTTTCTTTGCAAATCCTTAAAATCAACATTGCTCTTTTCATCTAAAACTCATGATTAATAAAATACTTAGAACCTTTTTGTTCAAAAATACCCTTGAGGCCATGTGCTCCTATGGTTCTTTGGAACCAAAAATTATTTTCCTTTCCATCATCAAATCATGGCATACATATACATATTCAAATATATATCGCAAGCATGCCATAATCAAAAGCAATAAATCATGCAAATCATACTAAGCATAGGCAAATAATCAAAGCACATAAACAACATAAACACTCACAAATTATTACATGACCATGGATATGAATCCTCACATGGATTCACTATCCATCAAATACACAAACCATCTCTCACCACCATACTTGGTTGGTGAGATGAATCTCCCTCTTACCTTTTGAAGATCCTTAAAAACTCCTTGTTTTGCTTTTTTTTCCAAGTCCTTCACCACCAAAAGTTTCTTAAATACACAACAAAACACACGTTTATTAGTATATTAAGTTTGAACTAGGGGAACCATGGATCAAACATGGTTAGAACTTTGAAAATCAAAAGAAAAGTGAAGATTAACAAACTTCATCAATAAAGCTTCAATCTTTAGCTTAAAGAACAAGGTTGAAGATGAATGATTTAGAGAAAGTCTCCAACATGAAAGTTGCTTAGAATATCATGTAGATTCAAGATCTATGGTTGGATGAAATTAAAATAGATTGGATGGTAATTTTAGGTGATATGGCCGAAATTCCTCTTGAAGAACAAAGATGAAATTTTTGATTTTTGTAAGGGAAAGGTTTCTTAAACTTGGTTAAGGTAAAGAATGAAGTGAAATCACTTGGTTTCCCTTCCTATCAATTTCGTAGAGCTCCTTGAAAAATCCCTAAAAATCATAAACAAATCTCAAAATCAATAACAAGTAAAAGAATAGGTAAACCATGGTTCAAGCATGGCTTAGAAAATCAAAACTAAAAGATTGGGTGAAGAAATATCAACTTTACCATTTTTGGTAGAAACTTGAAGCTTGAATTTGAAGCTCAAGATGAATGATTTTGTGAAAACTCATAACTAGAGATGTTCTTAGAATAAGGTAAGGATTCAAGAAACTAGGTTGTATGAAATTTTTGAGTGATGGAAGGTAGGTTTAGTGATCATGGCCGAACCATGCTAGAAGGAGAAGGAGAGAAATTTTTCTAAGAGCTTTAGGTTTTTGGAATGATCAATAATGATCAAGAATGAAGGATAATGGTCATAAACCATGCAAAGCTTTCCTAAAGCTACCAAATATCGTCCCCCCCTTCAAGCATTCTCCTAAGGATGCTAAATGATCAATAATGATGCATAATTGACCAAGGCATCTAATAATGGTCATAAAGCTTTTCTTTATCTCCAAAATGACGCACAAAACCGTCCCCCCTCCATGCATTATGCATTTCAATAAGTTGTCATCATTATTAGCCACCATCTAAAGTATTTCTAGCCATTGATTAATTCAATGGTTAGGATTTAGGTAGACTTTTGATTAGAAGACTTAATCTAGGTCATTAGATCTTTCCTCCTCGAATCCTAGCCATTAGATGCATCTCCAAAATGAAGGGTCAAGATTACTCCTTCAAACTTTCAATCCAAGGGTCATAATTAGTCATAGCCATTTTAGAAGACCAAATCTCCACCATTAATTAAATCCAAATCCAATGGTTATAAATGATCCATCTCCACTGTTAATTAAATCCAAATCTAACGGTCACAAATGGTCCTAGCCACTTTATAAGATCAAATCTCCACCCTTGATTTAAATCTAAATCCAATGGTTATAAATGGTCTTAGCCATTTTCTTAGACTAATCCTACACCGTTGATTAAATCGACGGTTGATATCAAAGTCTTCAATATTAGACTTGCTTCCTATTGGTCCGTCAAAAGCATTAAACTCGCTTCCTATTGGTCTGTCAAAAGTTGTCATAACCACTATTATTGACTTAAACAGTATAATTTCTATTTTTATCTACTAAAACCCCATCAAAGAATATATTTACTGTATTTTTATCGTCCGATAATTAAATACAGTACAAAACACAGCACACTAAAATTTTCTAAAACTCTTTCCGAATTCAAGTTTAGTAAGATCCCCTGTCTCCATCTCAACAGTACGAATTTTTCTATGCGTAGAAAAATTTTTACGTTTTGAGACTCACCCTTGGCCCATGTAGAACCACTGGGGCCCACAAATAGTCCAAAAACGATCAGAGAAATATAAAAATTTATAATCATCAACAAAAATCACAAATATTAGAAAACACACAAATATCAAATCAGATTACGTAAAATAATTAAGACTTAACAGTAATAATTAAATTACTTAAAATTTTCCCCGGCTTGAAAATTATTATTTTCCTGACATGGAGTAAATCACTCAAAACGATCAAATACGCTGACGAAATACTCAAAATAATTTTACAGTACACAGAAATCACTAAACAATAGAATTCTATTAACTGTCAAAATTACTGTCAACTATCTAGGAAATTTTGGGGTGTTACACTTAAGCATCGGGTTTTGAACGCTCAAACGCTAAGATAGGACAAATGTTATTTTTAGCATGTGTTGCTAATTAAATTCCCTACTTGATGGGATTATTTGTGCAAGTCTTTTAGCGTGTAATGAGACACTTTTAGGGATATTTCTTAGAGAGAATTATCAAATTGCATATGTGAAAAGTTTGAGAATTCTTAGACATTCAAAGTGTGATAGAATGCCTGTGTTAGTGTTTAGAACCTTAATCAACATGGGGTTTATTTCTAAATCATTTGTGAAGTGGTGATGTAAGGTTCTAGATATGAGAATGCTAGTTACATGGTTCTTGCTACTTTGTTGGATAAGTGAAGCTAGGACTTACTCGCTACTTTGTTTTTTTTAGAAAGTGACATGCTTAATATACTTTATCCTGAAATATACTGCTTATTTTACAATAATTTGTATTAAGGTGTTACAAACTGTATCTTTCCCCTGTAAATTATATTATTATTGACTTTATTTTCCATGGTCATTTTCAGATAGTATGTCCCAACCTAGAGGCGTTAAGTCTTTGAAGAAGGCCCAAAAGAGGCAGGCCCTTGAGACCAAGGCTACCAAAAAGGGTATGGCCCCTCCTTCGTCTTTCAAGGCCACCTGAACAAACTCTATCATCTACGGATCGACGAATGGTCAATCGACTACATCAAAGGAGGCAACTTCTAGGTTTGGCTCTCTGCCCTCTCTAGACTAGGGTTGAAAGCAAAATCACTGCGAGCAAGGGGAAGAGAATAGGCTCAAGTAGATCCAGATTATGAAGGACTCTCCACCTCCACATCCGATTGCTGAAGATGTCAAAGAGTCTTCTAGCCAGGGCGAAGGTCAGAAAATTGTTAACTTAATTAAGGGCTCTTTGTCTTCCTCTGCCTCGATCAAGAGTAAGGCCTTTGATGTTCGAGGCTATTTTGATGCCTTCTTTTAGAGGGAGGAGGACATCGATATGCTAAGGAGGATGTCAAACACAAAGCTCATCCTTCAACTACAGAAGACCAAGTATCAGTTGGCTTGCATGATCCATAGGGGTGTTCATAACCGAACCAATCCAGTCAAAATCGAAAAAATTGAACCGAGAAACCAAAAATCGAACAAACTGAAAATCAAAAAAAATGAGAAAATGAAAAACCAAAAAAATTAATTGGATTGGATCATATTTCGATTCTAAATTTGAAAACTGGGCTAATCAAATGAACCAAAATTTATATATGCATATTTTAAAATAAATTTTTACCTAGTAATTCTTATGTAACTATACTTATTTATGAACTTTCCTATTATACATCAACCCAAACTTAATTTATTCTCTTGGATTTGGACATGCATAGAAGAATTATTAATTAATTTGGACTTTTATTTTGGAATTGGATTTGTAATTTGATGAATTAGTTTGAACTAATATTTGTTGTTATTTGATGAGTTAGTTTATACTTATATTTGATGTAGTTTGATAAATTTGGATTATATATTTTGATGAATTTGTGTATTTAAAAAATAATAATAAAAACCAATCTGAAGATAATATAAGGAAGCTAATGTAATTGGATTGGTTGGCTTTTTCAAGAAAAATCGATCTAATATAATTTACGAACACTCTTAGTGATCTGATATTTGCATAGGGCTTTAGATATCAGAAGAAGGTTGTCGCTTGGGAGGGTGAGAGAAAAGAAATCAAGAAGGCTATGACCAAGCTCTGAGATGACCTGAAGACAGCGAAGGACAAGGCTGTGGAGGGGTAGTGGGAGGAGTGTTGGAAGGCGCAGGCTAAAGACTTCAAAGTCAAGGCCATGACCTCTGAGACCCGTGCTAAGGAGCTGGAGACTAAAGTCAAGGACTTGGGCATAGAAAAGCAAAGTCTTGAAACTCAAGTCTTGAAGCTCGAGAAAAAAAACAAGAGGGGGTCAGATCTTGGGAGGCGAAATGGGAGTAGTTGATAACTGTGCAGCATAACTATCTCAAGAGCTGGAATGCTTTGTGTAACGACCTAATTCTTAAACTAATTTCATATCCAGAATTATGTATTAGCAATTGTAACATTCTTTCCAACCTAATGATATTAATCAGAGTTATAGTAGCTCAATAAATCTCTAATGATTTTGGAAATTTCTTGGAAAGAATAGAGCGTAAATCAATAGCACTGAATATGAGAAATAGCTCAAAATAATTCAGAACTTAGCTTAAATAGCTAAAAGGATGGGAATAAATATGGTAAAATTTTTCCTAAGTCATAAAGGATTGGAATGAGCTATAAGAAATTTTGGAGGATCAGATAAGTTAGTTTGACATTTTTAATAATATTGAGATAATGTGTAGAGACCAAAATAATCAGATAGATATAGATCAGAAACCCATAGGGGTATGAGCAGATGACAAATAGAGAATGAAGATTAATTTAAGAATAGAAACAGATTGAGATGGACATTTAGAAGTTCTAAATTCAATTTCATAAGATTTAACTCAACCCAGAGATGAATAGTAAAGCTTAATGTCTGATAAAGCTATATACAGATGATTGTGGAAACATAAAACTGGGGAATGCGTGAAATCCTAGAATTTTTCTTAATACCTATGGAGGATTGGAAAATTCACATTTGAGAAATTAAAGCATCTTTAACAGATAAAAATTTATCAGTTAGATTTCACTTTTACTTGGCTTTTTCTTCCCCATCGACCCCACACTCTCATGATTACATGGAGAGATATTTTACTTTCTTTTTCCTCCCTCACTCTCGGTTATCTGACTAAAAAGAGAAACAAAAGAAATAAAACGAAAAAAGAGAAGAAGGGAAAACCGAGATTGCACCAGAAAAGAAGAAAAATGAGAGATATTTCTTTCTCTCTCCTATTCGTTCTCACTATCCCTATTCACTCATCCTCTTTCTCATTCTCTCGTTCGTCTCTTTGATCTCTCACTCTCTCGTTCATTCGCTCTCTGCTGCCTGGCCGTTCATTCTACTATTTCCACTCGGACGTTCACGCTTGTTCTCACCGTCACTCAGATCTGGTCTATTCTGACTGTCATCTTGCTTTTTTGTTTCTTTGATTCTCACTCACTTTCTCTTTCATTTGGTGTGGGCAGTAAAACAGAAGGTTAAGACAAGGAAAAACGAAAGAAGTGGGAAAGGAAAGAGAGGAAAAACTTAAAGAATCAAATGGAACAAAGGAAGACCTTGAGGTAGGGGGTTTCTGCTACTTTTGCTCATCTTTTCTTATCAATTGTTAGTTTGAAATTTGATTCATATAGCTACCTAAGCTCATGGCCATGGCTGACCAAAAATGAGTTTTTAAGTTTTATATTATATTCCTTTTTATGTTATCTTGCTTTGATCCTAATTTTGTTTTCCTTGAGATTTTGAACTAAAGCTTGTGAAATTAGTTGATGCTCGACACTTAATATGTCACAGCTATAATGAGTTTTGTTGGTGATTTTATTGTTCTAAATTGTTCATTTAATTTCTATTGATGATTGTGTTGAATCTTGATATGATATTGATGATTGAATTGTTAAAATTTTTTGGGCTGATTGTCACGATTGTAAAATAAAGGCATTAAAATTCTACCATAGTTTTATAACAAAATTTTAATGTCATAATTTTAATGCCTTTATGCCATAGTTAGATGGCTTGAATTGTGTTATAAAATTATGGCAAGGTGCTGCATTTTTTTTTGAATGATTTACCATTGTTTTTGTGATTGAAGTAGGACTTTAAATGAGGATTATAATGAGGGCAGAGGGCTACCTAGATGCTTTTAATTTGTGAAATATGGTCTGAATAATGTATAATGGTGCTAATTTTTTTTTATGACAGAAAGTTGCCATTAATGGCTAAGCTTTTGATGAGTTTTTGACAAGAAAATAATGCTTGCTTAATGATGAAGGCACACGACAGAATTGTTGCCTTGTAAGACCACAGTTGTACCTTGTTTTTGGGGCAGATTTGTGATGTTTATTAATTGGAATGATGGTTTAAATTGTGATATGAAGTATAGGCTAAATGTTGCACTGTATATAGTTAAGTTTTAAATACATTTGAGTTTGAATTTAAAGCTTGATTGGTGACTATTTTCTAAGGTAGAAAATTGCCTCATTTGTGATTGTATTATAATGATTTTTATTGTGCTTGAAATTAAGCTTGATTGATGAAGAAATTACAAGGGGCAGAAATGAATAAACGATAGAAATTAAAACAAGAGGGGGAAGGAGAGCATGAAAAGGAAAGAACAAAATCTAAGAGCCGTGGAAAGTGAGGTATAGGACTTTCTTACTATTTTCATTTCTTTCTACTTATAATTTGATAAAGATTTTAAATTGAAAGAATGATTATATGTTAATTGAGATTTACGAAATTGGTCCTTTGATTTGTTTCCTAATGAAATTTCCTTAACTTTGAAAGTGAGTTTGAAACCCATTTCTATTTGGGTGATTTGGTTGAGCTATTTATACTTGTTCGATATGATTTTGATGTTATTGAGTTTATATATGCTGGTTTGTATTGAGTTGTTGTTGAATGATGAAATTTGGGAGTGGAACACCAAAACTATGAGTTTCTAGTTACTGGATTTATAAACAGCATTTGTATTTTGATTTCTTTATTTGAGAAGATCATGATATACTTATGAATTTGATTGTGAAATGATTATATATCCAAACACATTTGAGAATTTATAATATGAATGGATTGAATCAAATTTGATTGAACAATGAATGATTGATAACTTGATGTTCATGGGTATCCCTTTGTGGAACTGGGCTGAGTGAGATTTTGGATATATCTTAGACTTAGGGTAAGTCTCGAAAAATGGTAAGAGAGATTGAGAATCTTTCTATACCATGGTAATTGAGATTGAGGAAGACCTCCTTCTTTACTTGAGCTTCCCTAGTCATTAAGTGGTAGAGGATGACTTTACTACTTGGGGTGATCCTAAATCTGGGATAGTGTGAAGATTTCTGTACGTCTTCCCTATCCCAAACGACTACTAGTATGAGGATTTCTATACGTCCTTTCTATTATACTAATTTTAGTCTATCTTTATGTTTAGATTGAGGATTTCTGTGCGTCCTCTTAACTAGACTAAGATAGATATGACCCAGTTATTCGGAGTAGTCCTGTGAGACAAGTAGATCGTCATAAATGGGTTGAAATGCACTAACCTGAAAGTAGACTACTACCAAGTGAACAAATAATATTATGAGATCATATCTTTGATTTTAAGATGAGGCTTGAGTATTGATGATTTGAAATATCATAAAATGATTTATGACTTGATAAGTTTTAAGAAACAAGGTTTCTTGATATGATTTTAGTATTGATGATATTCCAATTATATAAAAATATAAGATTTGATAATAAAAAATTTATGACTGGATTATATAAGATTTTTTTTTAAATAGGATTTATGATGTGATTTTGATTATTATGAATAATTTTTGTAAAGATAAAAATGGACTATCTACTTCAAGAAGAAGAGTGACTTGTTTTGGTTTTCTGCCACATTCCTAGATTAAGAAAGAACGTTTTAAAATAAATGGATTTTTTCCTGAAATAGCTGGAATTGTTGTGATAACACGTTTTTAACTAAACTACTGAGAATTTCATAATTCTCACCCTCTACATCTATGTTTTCCATGATAATTCTAGGAGGAATCTATAGTGACAATCAAGATGAAGCGGGACAGAGCTTATTGATGAAGAAATATTTAGTTATTTTGATCAGATTTTGTATAATATATCGATATAGGTATATTATGTTTAGTGATTTATTCTTTGTGTAATAATTCATTTTATATTATGCGTGTAATATGTTTCCACTACAGGCTCATATTTTGTATATTATTAAACTGTTTATTTTGAAAAAAAATTGGATATTCATAAGTAATGTACCAAATTTCTAATTATTGATGCATAAACCGGATAAAGTGTTAGTAATTTGGGATGTTACAATAATCATATTAGAGTATGTCACTTAGATTAATATCCAAATTTTTAAGAAGAATAACATATATAATATTCAAAATATGAGCCAGAAGCGGAAGTACATAATATATATGTGTAGGATTATGTTCTATACAAATAATACATCAAATACATCATATGCCACTAAGGCACAAAAATGGTATACAACCATGTACATATATCATTACAAAAGGAACAAAAGATCTACAAGATCAGGTCTTTCTTCGCCTCTATAGTTTGCACGAGGAAGTCCTAGAATCATTATGGAAATACAAGTAAAGGCGTGAAAATCTCACAATTCTCATTAATAATTTTAAAATCGTGCCATCATAACCATTCTAGCTATTTCGGGGGAAAATAATTTCAAATCATAATATATAATCAATAGAAAGGTGGCCAAGGCCAAATCAAGTCCTTTCACTTCGTGAAACAAAGGTTCATTTTATAAGTTTAACAAAATGATTTGTATAATCAGAGAAGTCATCAAATCTCATTAAAATCTCAATATCATATCAAGAATCCAATCCATGATAGACTTATGTAATAAGCCATCTCATAATGGTCTTCTATCAATAATCATTATTTGTCAATCATCAATAATCATTAATCATCTTTTATCAAAATGATATAGAGGGAATGTCCATCCTTACAATATTGTTCACTTGGTAGCAGTCTTCTTTCAGGTTGGTGTATTTCAACCTATTTATAACAGTCATTCTTGTTACACAGAACTATTCCAAGTAACCTAATCAGCCACAACAAATGAGGTAATGTTCATTCTCTTTATAATTGTGAGTAGAAAGGGAATGTCTATCCTCGACTATATTTGATAGGGAGGTTATCATCCTTCCTCACACTATCTTTCATCTAGGAATACCTCAAGTAGAGAGGGAATTTCCTTCCTCAACTACACTTCATCCGTGGAGGACTCAAGTAAAGAGGGAGGGAATGTCCATCCTTAACCTCAATTACATAGGTGGTAAGGGAATGTCCATCCTCAACCACCATTATCCAAGTCTCACCCTAGATCCAATGATATCCTAGATAATGGATTACTCATGAAAATCAAGCATTATTCTAGATTGATCATCTCAACTGTAACACCCTGAAAATTCGTATTTTATTTATTTCGATCGATTCTTAATTATTTTGAATAATCCGACTTGACTTCCGTGAATTTTATGATTGTTGTGATTTTAAGAATTTTTGAGAGTTTTTACATTTTTTATTATTTTAATATTATTTTGGGCCTGTATACAAGCCTTCGTATTTTATTTCTTTTTGTCAATCCTTAATGATTTTTACTAATCTGATCTGATTTTCATGAATTTCATAATTATTATGATTTTTGTGAATTCTTGTGCATTTTTATATTTTGGATTATTGGGTAATAAAAATACAGTAGTCCATCCGTTAATATTTATCGAAAAATATCTACGTAAAATATCTAGGTGAGAATATATAAGCTTTTGGGAAATATCTTGAAATTAGTCAACAAAGAGGGCTTGACTTTGATTTGCACCATTGGATAAGAAGACTTAGTTTTGAACATCAACCATTGATCTAATCAACGGTTGAGAAACAAACTTAATGAAGAAGCCTTGGATGATCACCATTGATTTAATCAATGGTGTGAGAGTAAACATAGTTAGGAAGCTTTGGATGTTCATCATTGATCTAATCAGTGGTTGTAAAGACAAGCTTAATAAGGAAGGCTTTGAATATCCACCGTTAATTTAATCTACGGTGGAGATTGGTCTCACAACATGGCTAGGACCATTTGTGACCATTTGATGGAAAATGTGTAGAGAAGATCTTGACCCTCCATTTTTGAAGATGCATCTTATGGTTAGGATTTAATGGAGAAGAGATCCAATTGCTTAGATTTGATCATATCACTTGGAAGCTTCTACCAAACATCAACCATTGATTTAATCAATGGCTTTTGAAGCCTAAAATGGTGGCTAATGTATTTGGACAACTCCTAAGTGTACAAGGAAGGAGGGGAAGGCCACGGTTTTGAAGACCAAAATGGCTATAGGAAAGTGTTCGTTTCATTTCATTACTCATCTTTCTCATTTCCTAAGGAAAAACTTCACAAAAATTTTCTCTCCTTTCTTTTCTTCAAGCTCACGGCCAAGAGGCCTAGTTCATACCTCCACTCTTCAATAATTTCAACCAAACTTATATATTGAATCATTACCTTATTCTAAACAACTTTTATGTTGGAGACTTTCTCTGAATCATCCATCTTCAAGTACTTTTCCTAAGATCTAAGTTTGAAGGGTAAAGGGTGAAGTTCTTGATATTCTTTTCTAGGTCTTATATTTAAAGTTCTAAACCATGTTTTGATCCATGGTTTTCTTATTCAGGCCTTAGATATTGATTATGTATGTTTACTTTGATTTTTAAGAAAGCTTTTGGTGGTGAAGAACTTGTACAAGAAGCAAAACAAGGAGCTTTGAAGGTTTCTTCAAGAGATAAGAGGGAGATTATCCTTATCAACCATGTGTTGGTGGTGATGAATGGATGTGTGTGTGGTAAAAAATCCATAAAGATTATTTCACTTGTTTGTTTAAAAGCTTTCCATATTTATGGTTGTTTGGTGATTGATATGTTTATTGCTTTAATAATATACTTTGATATGTGTTTATGATGCATGATGAATTGTGTATGTTTTAAGATGTGAATTACATGACAAAGAAAAATATGTTGGTTCCAAAGAGCCATGGAGGTACACAGCCTCAAAGTGATTTTGGGAGCAAAAGATTTTAGGTATTTTACTAATCATGAGTTTTAGATGAAAAGGATAATAAGTTAATGATTTCAAGGATTTGCAAAGAAAGTGGACAAGGAAATGAACAAAGATTTTTATGATGAAGGTATTTAAGATTTTCGGCTAATATGCCAAGGATTAGTAAATTAAGATTTTCATGAATGGTAATAATGGATGATTAGAAGGAAAAGGAAAAGAATAAAATATAATGGTTTCAATGGCAATGTGCCCCACGGTTTTTGAAGGCTTGTAATGCCTAGGTTTTATGAAACAATATGATTTTAAAGTAGAAATTTAATTGATTAAGTACAAGGATTAAAGAAATGGAAACAAAATGTTTTGTCATTGAAAGATGAAAATTTCGTATATGAAAGGAAAAGAGAGGTTGAAAGTGTTTGAACCTCCACTTATTTTGGAAGAGGACTGATTTTAGAATTGATTTGAGAATTATAGAGAATATAATGGTGACTTGAAATTTACTAACGTGTAGCTCACTCTTTGGGTTTTGGAGCATATTAGGAAATTTTAAGTTAGAAGCATTGATTTAAATCAATGGAAAGGTGATTTTATGGAATATATTGTGGAAATGATTTCTTAAAGGAAAAAATGTGAAAAATGATGTTGGAAATGACATTGATTTTTGAAAAGTCCAAAATGACGTTTGGAATATAGAAATATTTTATGTAGTTGAAAAATGATGAAAAATGAATTACACGACTTAAAAATATGATTTTTAAGTTACGCGATTTTGAAAACGATGGAAAATCGCTATGCGATTTGGAAAACATGTAAATATTTTTACACGATTGAGAAAACATTGGAAAATGATTATGAGGTTTGAAAACGTAACAAAAGCGTTACGAGATTGTGAAAACGCATTAAAATTGATACGCGATTGAAAATACAATAAAAATACTGTAAGGAACGGATGTACTGAAAGGGAACCTTTTTAATGTTGAAATTGAAAGATATGCATTGAGGCATATGATGAAATTGAAGGATATGCATTGAGGCATATGATGAAATTGAACAGAACTTGCATTGAGATATTCGTGCATTGAACAGAACTTGCATTGAGATATTCATGCATTCAACGGAATATAGCTATTATGGCCCTTGTGGTTGAAGAGGGAATGAAAATTGAAAAGTGAGATCTATGATGGATCTTGGTGGCGTCAAGGCGCGGCGGTCGATCCAGTGGGCAGTGGCAAGTACCTTATGCCATGTGGCGACACAGTCCATTGCAACGCATTGACGATACCTGACAAGAACACGATTCTTTTCGAAGACTGGAGATTGTCTATGGGCTAAGGCTAGACAATTAACTAGAGCATTCTTCTTGAAATTGTGAAAACCTCCTTGGAGTGGGAAATTGGTCTAGTATGTATACACATGAGTCAGAACACATATTGTTGTGGTATGATAAACATTCATATGGTGTGACATCATCATTTTATATATTGAGGATATCTGTTATGATGAAATTGGTACTGGTGATTTAACTGAGATATATGTTTACTAAAATTGTGATGAAATGATAATGAAGTATGATGAATTGATAAGGAATTGTGATGAATTGATAACATGAATGAAACTGTGATATCTGTGGGTATGGAATGACTTTATCATTCGTATCATTCCTTTTTACACTTTGGTATTGATGAAAGGGGATCTCACCTCTTTGTTATATTGTTTTGTTGTGCTTGTATTGTTAAAAATTATATAGTAAATGGAACGAGTTTCTTAGACGTAACTGGAGGAAAATATTCTGAGTTTGGTGATAACATCGAGGAGTGACCACCCCAAATTAGTTGGTGTGCAGTTTTAAGGATGAACAGATATATGAGGCATCAAGATGGATACAAGATGGAATAAGTATGTTGAGTTTTGCTCGTTAGTGTTTTACCGTGCTATTAAGTATGACTCGTCATGGGGTTTGCTACTATTTAAAATTAAGTCTGTAAGTTTTATGTGTCCTAAATAATTGTTAAATATTATGTGGTGTCAATAATGTATATTAATTAGTTTAAATTTATTTTTCAGTATTACCTATAAATTTCAGTAAGTTTATGTTTCCGCGAAAAGAAATTTTAAAACCCATGTTTTATAACGCAAACCTTTTACGAACTAATTGTCAGATTATGAACTTGTAGTCGAAAATGTGATGCCCTACGGAGGGAGTTATATCAACCATCAATTTCATCATGCATGTAATAAGACATTTAATCATATCGTCTTATCCCATAGCATATTGCATCAATATCTCATTATACATGCAATAGAATATTCCATCATATCCTTTCATAATTAGAATTTCACAAATCCAAGGTAATCAATTATTCTATGAAATACTCTTACTAGTGTCATAACACTCTTTAAAAAGCATAAATAAACAAATCCAACAAGTAGGTAACTCTATTTTATCAAAATAAATATCCTAGAAAAATTTGCTCTGGGTGCCTAGGTGCTGGCATGGTAGATGCTACCCCATTTTTCCTGGTACCTGGCGCCTGGGCGATGGGCACTGTGTAACTTCCTAATACGTAAACTAATGACATATCTGAAGTTATGCATTAGCAATCATATTAGAGTACATCACTTAGATCACTATCAAAATTTTTTCTAAAAAGAAAGACATATTTAATATACAAAATATTAGCATGAAGTCGAAGTACATAATACATATCATTAGAATAGGGTTCTATACAAATTGTACATAAAAAAAAACATCATTTGCCTTTAAGGCACAAAATCATATATATAGTCATGTACAACTATCAAAACAAAAAACAACAATTCTTCTTAAAGAACAGGTCCTTCTTCCTCTCTAGAATCTACAGGAATTTATCTTGGAATCATTATGGAAATCAAAGAAATGGGGGGAGAATCTCACAAATTCTCAGTAATCATTTTAAAATCATGTCATCATAATCATTCCAGGTATTTCAGGGAAAAATCATTTCAAATCATTATAATCTAATCAGTAGAAAGGTGGCTAAAGCCAAATCAAGTCCTTTCTTTTTCCGAAATAGAGTTTCATTTTATATCCTTTATGAAAAATCATTTGAGTAATCAAATCAATCATCAAATCTTATCAAAATCTCAAAACCATATCCAGAAATCCATTCATGATAGACTTATGCAATAAGCTATCTCATAATGGTCATCCAATAAGAATCATTATATATCAATCATCAGTAATCATTATTCATATCTGATCAAAATGGTATGGAGGAAATTGTCCATCCTCACATGACCATTCACTTGGCAGTAGTATACTTTCAAGTTGGCGCACTTCAACTTATTTGTAACAGTCTTTTTTGTTACACAAAACTACTCCAAGTAATTCATATCAATTCAAAACTAATAAGGGAATTATCTATCTTAGTTATAGAGTTGTGAGTAGAGAGGAAATTATCCGTCCTCAACTACTTTGGCAGGGAGGGTATCATCTTTCCTCACACTATCTCTAATCCAGGAATGCCTCAAGTAGAGTGAGAAGTATCCATCATCGACTAAAGTTCATCCAGGGAGAACTTGGGTAAAGAGGGAGGGAATTATCCATCCTCAATCTCAATTACTTATGTGGTAAGGGAATATCCTCCTTAACCACCATTTTCAAGTCTTACCCTAGGACCAAGGATATCCTAGATAATGGGCTACTCATGAAAATCAGTCATTAACTTGAGTTATTCATCTTAACTGTCAATTCATCAAATATACAATGATATGCATATGAAGATTTTACTTATCATCGATAATCAAATCCATCATTCAATCTCATCTGATGCAATAACATCATAAAAATCATTTCTCAAATTTGTTTGGATGCAAAATTATATCACATTTAATTGCATCGTAATCTTTCAATCTAAGGTTTATGGTTTGTATTTATGTTACATGGGATAAAGAACTATGTTTCCATAATTTTTAGATAAAAAACCTCAATTTAAGGGCCTAGTAATCGATTACCCATCCTTGGCAATCGATTACCAGCTTGGCAGAACTCTAGTAATCGATTACCTAGGTGTGGTAATCGATTACCACTCATCCAAAAGCCTGGTAATCGATTACTAAGGCTTAGTAATTGATTACCAGCTACCCAGAAACTCATTTAACAGCTCCAGAAGCTTAGTAATAGATTACCAGCTTGTGGTAATCAATTACCACTTGGAAATTTGCAAAAAAATAGAGTTTTTAAACCATCCTAACCTAAACCAAACCAAACCAATCAATATCAACAACAATATCAAACCATCACAAATATGCATCCAAATCACTCATAAAATAGTAAATCTCAATATGGGTATGAAACCTATTTTTCAAATCTCAAGGTTCCCTAAGAATCAAGATCAAAGTTTGGATCTTTAACTTATAATCAAAGCATAAAAGCATCATTTTTGTTCAACAACTCAAAATCTCAACAAAGTCATCAATCCATCATTTTCAAAATGTAGGAAAAGATGAACAAGTAGAGAAAAACCCTACCTTAACTTGATACTCTCTTCTTTCCTTTCTCTTTTCTTCTTTCTTTTTGGTTCTCCTTTCTTCCTCCTTGATTACTTCCTTCTTCCCTGTCTCTTTTCTCTCTCTTTTGTTCTTCTATTCTTCTGGTGGTTAAACGAAGTAGTGAGAGAATATGAGAGAAAAGTTAAAAGAAAAGGATAAGAACAAGGGGGAAAGGCGGTGGAGGAAAAGAAAGAAAGGGAAAAAGGTGAAATCTCGTTGGAAACATTTTATCTTCTAAGAACACTTTAATATTTCCTTAACGAATTTTCTAACATTCACAGGTATTATTGATAATTCTATGATTTCTTTCATTTCCTAGCTTTATATTTCTATATATCTCATTATACACCTTTACTAGTTACTAAGCTTACTATTCATCCCTAGGTTAAGTTAAACCTTATGGAATTGAACTAAGAATCTTTCAAGTGTTCAATTTAATTTGTTTTCATTCTCAGATTAATCTTCATCCTTTATTTTACATTTACTCATAATTTTATGATTTTCTGAGCTACTCGTTTGTTTAGTTTGGTCTTTGAACACTATCTCAATGTTATTAAAAAAGCTAAAGTAATTCATTTGATCTTCCAGAATTTAATACAACTCATTCCAATCCTTTATAACTTAGAAATAATTGTTCCATATTTATTTCTATCTTCTCAGCTAATTAAACTAATTTATGAGCTATTTCTCAACTTCAATGTTATAGATTTATGCTTAAATCAATCCAAATAATTACTAGAATTAATGAGTAATCTTTATCCGTATTGTTGAGCTTCTATAACCTTGCTTAAGTCCTTTGGGTTGGAGAAAATGTTACAATTCTCCCCCTTTTTTATTATAAATTTTGTCCTCAAAATTTGATTTACCTCATTCAAAAAGCTTTGGGTAATCTTTCATCAAATAGGATTCAAGTTCCCATGTGGCCTCTTTTGAGTCACCTCCATCCCATAACACCTTCACTAAAGAGATTTGTTTCCCTTTGAGTTCTTTCACAGCCCTTTCCATGATCCTTACAGATCTAATCACATAAGTTAAATCATATTTTAGCTATATTGATTCATTTTCCAGAGTGTGTAAAGGATTCGAATTATACTTTCAAAGTTGGGAAACATGCAAAACATCATAAAGATTTGACAAACTGGGGGGATAAAGCTATTTGATAGGCAACTGACCTAAGTATTTTCAAAATCTAAAAAGGACCAAGAAACCAAGATGTCAACTTTCTAGTTTTAATAGCCCTACCAACTCCTGTAGTAGGAGTGACTCCGAGGAACATATGTTCTTCTTCATTGAACTCCAAAGGTCTTCTTCTCTCATCCGCATAATTTTTCTGCCTACTTAGGGTTGTTATCATCCTACCCCTGATCATTTTAATCTATTTTGTGGTCTGTTGTAACAAAATGTTTGCAAGGCTCCCCAAAATCTAAAGGTGAATCTAGGATCTCTATGTGATATTATACTAGGGGAGATTCTATGCAATCTAACTATATGTTGGAGATACAGCTGGGCTAAACTATCCAATGACCAGTTAGCCTTTATGGCTAAAAGGTGTGCAAAATTTGTCTATTTGTCCACTATAACCCAAATGACATCATGACCTTACTACGTCCTTGGCAATCCCATCACAAAATCCATTGATATACTTTCCCATTTCCATTTGGGAATTTCCAAGGATTAAAAAGGTCCTGAAGATCTTTGGTGTTCTATTTTCACCTTTTTAACAAACTAAGCATTTGGACACAAATTCATCTTCTTTCATGTTTGGCCACCAGAACATCTTTTTGAGGTCTTGATACATATTTGCGGCTCTAGGATGGATGGTGTATCTACTCTTATGGGTTTCTTATCAAATATTTTCTTTGATTTCATCTTCTCTTGGAACACAAAGTCTATTCCTAAGCATAAGTGTCCCATCATGAACTCTCTTGAAATCCTTTTTCTTTCCTGGTCGAATTTATTCATCAATTATTTTTTAAGCTTAATCTTCCTCTTGAGCTTCTCTAATTTGAGACCACAAATCATTCTGAATCTCTAATCTTTTACCATGTGGTAACACAGTCATTATTAGACTCAAATCTCTTAAGTTCTCAAGGAGTTCCATCTCTTGTACCATCATTTGGGACACATGCAGAAATTTTCTACTTAGTGCATCAACCACAACATTGGCCTCACCCGGAAGATACTTTAATTCAAAGTCATAGTCTTTTAGAAACTCCATCCACCTTCTTTGCCTTATATGAAACTCTTTTTTATCAAACAAGTATTTTACACTTTTGTGATAGCTAAAGACCTCAAACTTGACCCTATATAGATTATGCCTCTAGATCTTTAAAGCAAACATAGCTGCTGCTAGTTCCAGGTCATGAGTTGGGTAGTTCTCTTCATGGGGTGTTAGCTACCTAGAAGCATAAGCAACTACTCGTCCATTTTGCATCAACATACAACTTAACCCATTTTTTGAAACATCACAATAAACTTTAAAGTTTTCTTTTGAGTTTGGATTCACTAGCACATGTGTGGGGGTCAATTTCTCTTTCAACTCCTAGAAGCTATTCTCACAATTCTGGGTCCACTCAAAAGTGCCTCCCTTTATAAATCTTCTATAATACCTAGCTAAGCCCAAGAAACTCTTAATTCCAGTGACGGTGGTGGGTCTCTCCCATCGCAACACTGCCTCAATCTTACTGGGATCCACAGATATCCCATCTCCAAATATCACGTGTCCCAAAAACTACACATCTTTCATCCAAAACTCGCATTTTGACACCTTGACAAATAATTTCTTTTCCTCCAGGATTTCTAGAACTACCCTAAGATGTTTTCTCATGTTCCTCAGTTGTCTTTGAATAAATGAGAATATCATTTATAAAGACAATAACAAATTTATCAAGGTATGACCTAAAAAATCATGTTCATATAATCCATAAAAATGGCAAGCGCATTTGTCAAACCAAAGGACATTACAAGGTACTCATAATGCCCATACTTGGTCCTAAAGGCAGTCTCGGGAATATCTTCTTTTCTAACCCTGATTTGATGGTATCCAGATCTTAAGTCAATCTTTGAAAACATTGCAACTCCTCTTAACTAGTCCATCAAATCATCTATCCTAGGCAGTGGGTATTTATTCTTAATTGTGACTGTAACGCCCCAATTTTTAGAAAATATTCTGAATGTACTGTTTTCTGTTTTTCATGCTTTTGTATGAATGACCGCTGTGTCCCTATTTTTCTGTTCTCGATTTCCGTATGAAAACAATTACGATCTACAGGCTCAAATTTTATTTGATCATTTTACGTAGTTTGCTTCGAGACAAGAAAAATAAAAATTTTTCTCGAACTCTTGTATTAATTTTTAAGAAAGATATACACTATATAATACTACTTGGATATTTTATTTGAACGTTTTGGATGATTACCTACGTTGTGGGAAAAAATGGGAAAATGATCGTTACGTCCCAAACGTCTTGTTTTTCTTTGTTTTTCTTGTTTTTAATTGTTTTCTTCTTGATTTAATGTCCGATAATACTGCACTGTGATTTTATATGGACTTTTTGGGTGATTTGCTCGAAGCGGAAAATAATATTTTCCGGCCGGGAAAATCTTATTTTATTATTTAGAATTGGGGGATCTTACTTAACCCGATCTGAATGAGACTAAAAATAATCTTTTAATTTTTAGGATTAAGCATCAAATAAAATAATTTTATATTATTATAATATTATTTTATTAGTCGATATATTTTAGTGACAATGGACAGGAAATATTTTGCGGGACCCACAATTAGCGAAACGGTTAGATCGGTAGCTTAATTAATCACCGTAGTAGCGGTAGAACTTTCGAGAAGTGACTCGACTTCGGCTAGTGACTCAGCAGAGAATTTAATACAATGTGTGACTAAGCTAGGTGAGTCACCATGAGCAACCAATAGGATTTAAGCTTGTTAAGCAAGATTTGATCTTGACCTTTGATGCATTCAATGGCTTGGATGAAGCCAAATCCATGCACATCCATTTGCACTTGAGTGCTACGGCCAAGAGGTCTTTGAAGACCAAAATCACACTTCTCCTTCATCACTTTTCTCTCTTCTCTCTCTTCCAAGAACTCTAGCCTCCATTGTTGTTCTTCTTCTTCCCTATCATTCGGCCAAGAGCCATTCCTAATCATCCAACCATCCAAAAATTTTTCTAACCAAGTTTCCTTAACCTAAACACCATTCTAAGAACCTTTCTAGTTGGAAGTTTCTTCAAAATCTTCCATTTAGGGCTTGGAAATCAACCTTGTAAATTTGACCTAGAAGGTGAAATATCATATTTTTCTTTTCTCTCTTCTTTTTCAAAGTTCTAAGCCATGATTTCTCCATGGTTTAGCTTCTTTTCATGGTTAATAACATGTAGATTTTATTTGAGATTTTTAGGTATTTGGTGGAGTGAAAACCGAACCATAGGAGGTGTGAAAGCTAATCATTTGTCTTCATTTAAGGTAAGAGGAAGACAATTCTTATCATCCCTTGATGGTGGTAAGAAGATGGATTATTTGTAGAATCCATAAGGATTCGGTTGTGGTGAGTTTATTGATGTGTATTTGTTAATTTTTGTGGTTGCTAGTAGCTTAGGTGTTGTATGTTAATAGCTTTCTTGTTTGGTGATTGTAATAATTTTGCATGTCTATTAGCTTTTGATTGTATGTCTATAAGCTTTAATTTAGGTTTTATGTGTTAGAAATATTTTGCATGTGTTAGAAATATAAATGCATGTGTTAGAATTGTATGATAAGGTATAAGATGTGAATAACATGTGTAAATTTGCATGAGTGTTCCAAAGAACACATTCCCTAGTTCACGGCAATGACAAAGGGTGAGGACCAAAATGTTCTCTTAATTTTTCCTAAAGTGTAACTTAATTAATTAGGAGAAATAAGAAGGTTTCAAATTGATTTGATCAAAGAAAAGGAATTTAGAAATCAAATGGTAAAGATTTAGTAAATTTTGGGCCAACATGCCTAAATGATTTATTTGATTCAAAATCATTATTTTATAACATGATTTAATAAACTTAGATAAGATAATACCTTTGACATGATTTAGAAACCAAATGAAAAAGTTTTACGAAATTTGGCCAATATGCCAATATAGGTTATCATGGTTTCTAAACCTAGTTTCAAACTTTTTTTCAATCAAAAAGAGACAATACAAGTTAGAAAGAAATTTCCTATAATGATTTTTAAAGAAACAAATTGGTTAGAATTAAGTTTAAAGAATTAAAACCAATGATTTTATCATTTAGAAAGGAATACAAGTAAATTTTGAGAATTTTCTAACATATAGCTCACTTAAGGTTTTGAAGCATGTTAGAGATTTCAAAAAGAATTATATGATATGGTTAAAAATTAGGAAAATAGAAATTTTATGGATAATTTAGGAAACCATTATTATGATATTCTAAACAAAATACTGTCAATTTTTTTAGTAAAAATGAACCAATAAGATAGTAAAAATATCCTAAAGACAGTATGCGGTATGAAAAATTATTCTACGTAGTTTAAATGTACTAAGTACTATTTACATTGTTTTAAACGGTAATTTTAAGGGCATTCGAATAAGAAAATGATTTAAAAATCCTACGCGATTGAGAAAACGTATTAAAAATGCTACGCGATTTTAAAAACAGAAAAAATATCTTTACGCGATTTTTAAACGTTTGTAAAAACGACGGAATTATGAAAACGCGATAAAATTTCTACGCGATTGGCCAGTTACTATCTTTATCTTTATCGGGAAAATGTGAACCGTCTGATTATTTTTGAAAATTTTTATTTGTCGGGAAAATGTGAACCCGTACTGAGGCTTTTGAAGATTTATATGCTGTCGGGAAAATGTGAACCCGTACAGGCTTTTGAAAATTTATATGCTGTCGGGAAAATGTGAACCCGTACAGGCTTTTGAAACTATATCTGCTGTCGGGAAAATATGAACCCGTACAGGCTTTCCATCTATCTATTATGTGTGCCATGTATTTGGTGGATTGGTTGACGAGACGAATCACATCGTGTTGTCGATGCGATAAACGTAGTGTGGTTCATTGTTCTAATGAACTTGGAGACTTTAGTGTACGGGATCCCACATGTGGACAGTTGGTAGCTCCGTTGGGCCGTGGTAAACCGATAGCACACTATGGTACTCGACATACACTATATTTAATCAAGAATTGTGAAATCTAGTAGTACATTTGCCTGTAGTGCCACAACGTGAGACCGTGAACTACACCACACCGGATTGATGGATTCTGTGTCGTGGGGCTATAGGCGCAACGTGTGACCAACAATGAATAGTTGGTGGGGCAGCCGTGGTACTATTAGATTTTGCGAGTCATTCCTCTCTCGATACTTGTGTTTTCTTTAGCTCCATGGAGTAGGATTTTGTCATATTATTTATCTCTATGTCTATTTGGTTCCATCTTATCTATTTATTGTTTATCTGTATCTTATTTGTTTATTTTATCTGGTTATTGTTACTATATTTGGTTATTATATCTTATCTGTTTATTCTTATCTTTCTTATTTTATCTGTGAGGTTTTATCTGTTATGTGATATATTGTGATGATATTTAAATTTTACTTCAATCTGTTATTATAATTGTTAAAGCTTTATGTATTGCATGAACTGTATATATGTTGTTTGTCGTCTTCTTAATGGCCATGTTGTGATGATTTTATGTTGTCTTACCTCTTTGTTATATGTATTTTCTGTTTAATTATTTTACGCGATAAAGACTTCGAGGAAGAGGATCAGCCTATTGAGATCGTGTACCCTGAGGAGGAGGAAGATCAGCGGTGGACGACCGGTTTACGATCAAGAACCATCCGATCATCCATATCCTTTGGATTGATTGTGAGGGATGGCGACGCCTTGGATTTTGGGATTCATAGAGCTGGTATTTCATGGAGGTGCTCGGCTTGGCACTTACGAGGCGATCGTGACTCGTGACGTATGCGGGACGTGTGGCCGTGATCCTACGACAACGTTTTGATGAAGAGCTGTCATGACTACGACACTTTTTCTCGCCTTAGAGTTACCCTTATCCATTAGGCGTTATTGGGGTCTTGAAAACCCGAGCCTAGTGAGATAAGCATCGTATCGGCTGCGCTTGATCCGTTATCGCCGTGTGTCGAGACATCCAGGGATATCTATCTCCCGATGATCATTTTCATGCTTGAGAGTGATCCATCGAGGATTAGATAATCATGATGTTTTTTTTTGGCGCGTCGGCGTATGTACGTATATATTAACTCTTTTATTGCTTTCTTTCTTGTTTTTGTTTAAATATTTGTAGTCTTAGTTGTAA
Source organism: Ormosia emarginata (assembly GCA_029884605.1). Taxonomy (NCBI): domain Eukaryota; kingdom Viridiplantae; phylum Streptophyta; class Magnoliopsida; order Fabales; family Fabaceae; genus Ormosia; species Ormosia emarginata. The sequence goes on along the minus strand of JAQQTP010000056.1, from coordinate 673,196 downwards.
ATTATTTGTACGAGTTTATAACTTAATCATATGTATATTATTAGTGATTATGTTTTTTTTTTATTTCGTATTTTTCGCATTATCTTTTTATATCATATTTAAATACTATCGGGAATTATTTTACAACCCGTAATAATATTTAACAAATGTTTCACAACTTGGGTAGATTTTATTTCTATTTCTTTTATTTTCTTTTATGTGTGACATCCTCCAAAGGGGTGTTACATTAGTTGGTATCGAGCCCAAGTTAGAGTCTTTTGGGGTTGTGGTTGGAGTCTGTTTTTGTTTGTCTTTGTGTGATTCTCTGTGATCTTTGCGATTTATATCCTTTCGGAAATATCTAGAAGGATGTATCTAACTTTGTTTTGTTATGTTTGAAGAAAAAAGATGGCTGGTAGAGGCAGAGGACGTGCTAACGTGAATCGTGTTGAGGACCCGATGTTGGTTGCTGCTGAAGCTATGCGGCAGATGGCTGAAGTGATTACTCAGCAAAATTTGAGAGCAGCTCAACAACAAGATGCTACAGCTGATGCCCTAAATTTATCTGAATTTAGGCGCCATAATCCGCCACAGTTTAGAGGCGAGGTGGATCCGTAGAAAGCGAGTCAGTGGATGCAAGATTTAGAGAGAATCTTTGAGGGGATGAGATGCACAGATGAAAAGAAAATAACTTATCTTTGTTTTCATCTTTGAGAGGAGACACGAACATTGGTGGAGAGGAATCCGCCGAGTGTTGCAAGTGAAGGGACCGAGATCACACAGGAAGTGTTTTCTAATACTTTTATGGATAAGTATTTTCCTGCAAGTGCTAGGCATGCCAAGGAGATGGAATTTCTTGGGTTTCGACAGGTAAATATGACAGTGAATGAGTACGCTACAAAATTTGAAAGTTTGTCTCAATTTTCAGACTATGCTCAAAATCGACAAGATGAGGTATGGAAATGTCGGAAGTTTGAGTCTGGATTGAGAGTAAAATTGAAGCGAGGAGTGATATCTCTGAGGATGAATCAATTTCATGCTTTGGTAGACGCATGTGCACGGCTTGAGGAGCTTGAACCGTCGCGAGATCAGAGGAATCGGAACTTTGGGCCGACAAGGTTTCAAAGAGGTTGAGGTAGCAATACAAATCGGTTTTTGCGTAAGCCGTATGCTAGACCACCAGGAAGTCAGACTCAGCGACCGCCAGTTGGAGGGAGTATACCTAGTGGTGGAGCAGGACGAGAGAGTGGTGTTTACAGACGTGTTTTAAGTGCGGTAAGAAGGGCCATCTATCTCCAGTTGTACAATCAAGAGAAGCATGTCTGTTTTAATTGGATGGACACTGGACATATGTCGAAGGATTGTACTCGACCGGAGAAGAAACCTCAACGTTCGTCATGTTAGAACTAATCGGCAAAAATCTGGAAATACTTAACTGAGATCTGGAGGGAGAGTGTATACAATGATGGGATCTGAAGTTTCTCAATCTGATGACCTTATTCAAGGGGAAGGTGACATTGGAGGTAACCTTCTGACTATATTGTATGACTCGGGTGCTACACACTCGTTTATTGCCTATGATTGTGTGGAAAGACTGAAGTTGCCTGTGTCTTCTCTGAATGTTAAGTTGAGTGTATCCACGCCAACTGCTAAACCTGTAGTTACTTCTAAGATCTGTTTGGATTGTCCTATTGTTGTGAAGGACCGTTTGTATTTGGTCAATTTGATTTGTTTGTCTCTTATTGAGATAGATGTAATCTTAGGGATGGACTGGTTATGTTCTAACCATATCCTTATAGATTGTGCAAAGAAAATTATAGTTTTTCCTAAGGAAGAAGAGTCTGGATTCTTAACTGCTGTTAAGGTCAAGTCTTTGTTGAGAGATGGAGCGCAGGGATATCTGGTATTGTCTTCTCTAGAAGTTAAGAATGAGAAGGATGTGAATACTATTCCTGTTGTCAACGATTTTCCGGATGTTTTTCCTGAAGATGTACGTGGTTTACCGCCTGAGCAGGAGATCGAGTTCTCAATTGATTTAGTAACGGGAACAGGTCCTATCTCAATTGCACCATATCGTATGTCGCCAGTAGAGTTGGAGGAGCTAAAAAAGCAATTGGTGGAACTGTTGGAGAAAGAATTTGTACGACCTAGCGTTTCCCCATGGGGTGCGCCAGTGCTTTTGGTCAAGAAGAAGGATGGAACTTCACGACTTTGTGTGGATTATCGGCAGTTGAACAAGGTGACTATCAAGAATAAATATCCGCTTCCAAGAATCGACGATTTGATGGATCCATTGAGAGGAGCTGTGATATTTTCCAAGATAGATCTGCGATCGGGTTATCACCGTTCGTGTAAGAGGGAAGATGTGCCAAAGACGCTTTTCGAACTCGTTATGGACATTATGAGTATCGGTAATGCCATTCGGGGTGACGAATGCTCTGCCATATTTATGGATTATATGAACAGGATATTTCGTCCATATCTAGACAAATTTGTCGTTGTCTTTATCGATGACATTCGATCTATTCTCGATCGAAGGAAGAGCATGCTGAACATCTGAAAGTTGTTCTTGATTTTGAGGAGAAACAGTTGTATGCGAAATTGGCTAAGTGTGAGTTCTGGTTGGAAGAAGTCCAATTTCTTGGTCATGTAATTTCTAAAGAAGGTATTGCGGTGGACCCATCGAAAGTGGAGCTGTTTTACGATGGGAAAGACCTAAGACAAGCGATGAAAGTTCGAAGTTTTGTTGGACTTCTTGGTTATTATCGGAGATTTATCGAAGGTTTTCCAAGATTGTTGGACCACTTACGCAACTTACGAGGAAAAGTCAAGCTTTCGAATGGACGGAAGAACGTGAAGCTAGTTTTCAAGAGTTGAAGAAGAGATTAACAACTGCACCGGTGTTGATCCTACCAGATTCGAAGAAATCTTTCGATGTGTATTGTCACGCTTCTTATCAAGGACTAGGATGCGTGTTGATGCAAGACAGGAATGTGGTGGCATATGCTTCTCGACAATTGAAGGTTCATGAGAAGAATTATCCTACGCATGATTTGGAATTGGCTGCGGTGGTTTTTGTTCTGAAGATATGGAGACATTTTCTCTATGGAGCAACGTTCAACTTCTTCAGTGATCATAAGAGTTTGAAGTACTTGTACAACCAGAAGGAGCTGAATATGAGGCAGCGAAGATGGTTAGAATTTCTGAACGATTACGATTTTCAACTTTTGTACCACCCTGGTAAGGCGAATGTCGTGGCCGATGCCTTGAGTAGAAAGATTATCAGTGTTTCTGCGCTGATGATCAAAGAAAAGGAGCTCATTGAACAGTTTAGAGATGAGTGGTCATTTGTTGAGTTGAAACCGGAAAGATCTGTGTGAATATGGTTACTATCTCAAGCGAGCGATGGAAGACATAAGGGAAAAGCGAGAATGCCGATAAATTTTTACAAGGAATAAGGGAGCAAATGAAGCAAGACGAGACAGCGTAGAGTTCAAAGAAGGAGCTGATGGAATTCTAAGGTTTCGAGGTAGAATCTGTATTCCTCGTGGCCAGAACGAGGCAATATATTGTGGAACATGCCCATACTAGTCTATTAAGTATGCATCCAGGCATAACAAAGATGTACCAAGACTTGAAGAAGTTATTCTGGTGGCATGGAATGAAGGGTGATGTGGTTAGATGCGTGTCAACTTGCCTAGTTTGTCAAAAAATCGAAAGTTGAACACCAAAGACCAGCTGGGATGTTACAACCATTATCGATTCCAGAATGGAAATGGGACAACATTTCTATGGATTTTGTTACTGGTTTGCCAAAGACAAGGAGAGGTCATGATTCAATATGGGTTATAGTCGATAGACTTACGAAATCGACTCATTTCTTACCAATCAATATTAAATATTCATTGGAAAGATTAACCCAGTTGTACATCAGCGAGATTGTCAGATTACATGGAGTGCCTACATGTATAGTTTCGACGAGAGAGATCCGAGGTTTACGTCAAGATTTTGGCGAAGTCTGCAAGAAGCTATGGGAACCAAGTTACGATTGAGTTCACCTATCATCCGCGAGACGGATGGTCGACGCAGAGAGAACTATACAATCTTTGGAGGATTTATTGCGTGCTTGTGTTTTGGAACAACGAGGAAGTTGGGATGAATTTTTATCTTTGATAGAATTCACCTACAATAATAGTTTTCACGCAAGCATCGGAATGGCACCTTATGAGGCATTGTATGGAAGACGATGTCGAACGCCGCTATGTTGGTATCAAGATGGGGAGAGTATGAATGTTGGGCCGGAACTTGTACAACAGACTACGGATAAAGTCAAGATGATACAGAGAAGATAAGGACGGCGCAAAGCGAGACAAAGAGTTATACGGACAAACGAAGACGATCTCTTGAGTTTAAGGAGGGTGAGCATGTGTTTTTAAGAGTTACTCCTACGGCCGGTGTCGGAAGAGTGATTAAGTCGAAGAAGCTTACTCTCCTAAATTCATTGGACCATATCGGATTATCCGACGTATAGGTCCCGTAGCATATCGAGTTGCTTTGCCGCCTTTTCTATCCAATTTGCACGACGTGTTTCATGTGTCTCGATTACGGAAGTATATACCGGATCAGACACATGTTATACAACCGGATGACGTGCGGTTAAAGGAGAATCGACTTACGAAACTTTACTGTCAAAATAGAGGACGAGAAAGGTAAAGCGACTTCGAGGAAGATGATCGAACTAGTGAAAGTCATATGGAATGATATGACGGGTGAAGCTACTTGGGAATCTGGAAGATAAAATGAAGGATCAATATCCTCATTTGTTTGGATGAACATCGTATTTCGAGGACGAAATTTTTATTTGTTGGGGAGAGTTGTAACGCCCCCAATTTTTAGAAAATATTCTGAATGTACTATTTTTACGTTTTTCATGCTTTTGTATGAATGACCGTGTGTCCCTATTTTTCTGTTCTCGATTTACGTATGAAAACAATTACGATAATCTGAGGCTCAAATTTTATTTGATCGTTTTACGTAGTTTGCTTCGAGACGGTAAAATAAAAATTTTTCTCGAACTCTTGTATTAATTTTTCTGAAAGATATACAACTATATATCTTCTTGGATATTTTATTTGAACGTTTTGGACGATTACCTACGTTGTGGGAAAAAATGGGAAAATGACCGTTACGTCCCGAACGTCTTGTTTTTCTTGTTTTTTATTTTTAATTGTTTTCTTCTTGATTTAATGTCCGATAATCTTGTCTGTGATTTTATATGGACTTTTTGGGTGATTTGCTCGAGGCGGGAAAATAATATTTTCCTAGACGGGAAAATCTTATTTTATTATTTAGAATTGGGGGATCTTACTTAACTTGATTCTGAATGAGACTAAAAATAATCTTTTAATTTTTAGGATTTAAGCTGTCAAATAAAATAATTTTATATTATTATAATATTATTTTATTAGTCGATATATTTTAGTGACATGGACACGGAAATATTTTGCGGGACCCACAATTAGCGAAACGTTAGATCGGTAGCTTAATTAATCACCGTAAGCGGTAGAACTTTCCAAAGCAGTGACTCACTAAGTGACTCAAATGCGAGAATTTAATACACTTTGTGTGACTAAGCTAGGTGAGTCACCATGAGCAACCAATAGGATTTAAGCTTGTTAAGCAAGATTTGATCTTGACCTTTGATGCATTCAATGGCTTGGATGAAGCCAAATCCATGCACATCCATTTGCACTTGAGTGCTACGGCCAAGAGGTCTTTGAAGACCAAAATCACACTTCTCCTTCATCACTTTTCTCTCTTCTCTCTCTTCCAAGAACCCTAGCCTCCATTGTTGTTCTTCTTCTTCCCTATCATTCGGCCAAGAGCCATTCCTAATCATCCAACCATCCAAAAATTTTTCTAACCAAGTTTCCTTAACCTAAACACCATTCTAAGAACCTTTCTAGTTGGAAGTTTCTTCAAAATCTTCCATTTAGGGCTTGGAAATCAACCTTGTAAATTTGACCTAGAAGGTGAAATATCATATTTTTCTTTTCTCTCTTCTTTTTCAAAGTTCTAAGCCATGATTTCTCCATGGTTTAGCTTCTTTTTCATGGTTAATAACATGTAGATTTTATTTGAGATTTTTAGGTATTTGGTGGAGTGAAAACCGAACCATAGGAGGTGTGAAAGCTAATCATTTGTCTTCATTTAAGGTAAGAGGAAGACAATTCTTATCATCCCTTGATGGTGGTAAGAAGATGGATTATTTGTAGAATCCATAAGGATTCGGTTGTGGTGTGTTTATTGATGTGTATTTGTTAATTTTTGTGGTTGCTAGTAGCTTAGGTGTTGTATGTTAATAGCTTTCTTGTTTGGTGATTGTAATAATTTTGCATGTCTATTAGCTTTTGATTGTATGTCTATAAGCTTTAATTTAGGTTTTATGTGTTAGAAATATTTTGCATGTGTTAGAAATATAAATGCATGTGTTAGAATTGTATGATAAGGTATAAGATGTGAATAACATGTGTAAATTTGCATGAGTGTTCCAAAGAACACATTCCCTAGTTCACGGCAATGACAAAGTGTGAGGACCAAAATGTTCTCTTAATTTTTCCTAAAGTGTAACTTAATTAATTAGGAGAAATAAGAAGGTTTCAAATTGATTTGATCAAAGAAAAGGAATTTAGAAATCAAATGGTAAAGATTTAGTAAATTTTGGGCCAACATGCCTAAATGATTTATTTGATTCAAAATCATTATTTTATAACATGATTTAATAAACTTAGATAAGATAATACCTTTGACATGATTTAGAAATCAAATGAAAAAGTTTTACTGAAATTTGGCCAATATGCCAATATAGGTTATCATGGTTTCTAAACCTAGTTTCAAACTTTTTTCAATCAAAAGAGACAATACAAGTTAGAAAGAAATTTCCTATAATGATTTTTAAAGAAACAAATTGGTTAGAATTAAGTTTAAAGAATTAAAACCAATGATTTTATCATTTAGAAAGGAATACAAGTAAATTTTGAGAATTTTCTAACATATAGCTCACTTAAGGTTTTGAAGCATGTTAGAGATTTCAAAAGAATTATATGATATGGTTAAAAATTAGGTAAATAGAAATTTTATGGATAATTTAGGAAACCATTATTATGATATTCTAAACAAAATCTTGTCAATTTTTTTAGTAAAAATGAACCAATAAGATAGTAAAAATATCCTAAAGACAATTATGCGGTATGAAAAATTATTCTACGTAGTTTAAATGTACTAAGTACTATTTACATTTGTTTTAAACAGTAATTTTAAGGGCATTCGAATAAGAAAATGATTTAAAAATCCTACGCGATTGAGAAAACGTATTAAAAATGCTACGCGATTTTAAAAACGAGAAAAATATCTTTACGCGATTTTTAAACGTTTGTAAAAACGACGGAATTATGAAAACGCGATAAAATTTCTACGCGATTGACCGTTACTATCTTTATCTTTGTCGGGAAAATGTGAACCCGTCAGATTATTTTTGAAAATTTTTATTTGTCGGGAAAATGTGAACCCGTCTGGCTTTTGAAGATTTATATCTTTGTCGGGAAAATGTGAACCCGTATGAGGCTTTTGAAAATTTATATCTTTGTCGGGAAAATGTGAACCGTCGAGGCTTTTGAGACTATATCTGTGTCGGGAAAATATGAACCCGTACAGGCTTTCCATCTATACATTATGTGTGCCATGTATTTGGTGGATTGGTTGACGAGACGAATCACATCGTGTTGTCGATGCGATAAACGTAGTGTGGTTCATTGTTCTAATGAACTTGGAGACTTTAGTGTACGGGATCCCACATGTGGACGGTTGGTAGCTCCATTTGGCCGTGGTAAACCGATAGCACACCATGGTACTCGACATACACTATATTTAATCAAGAATTGTGAAATCTAGTAGTACATTTGCTGTAGTGCCACAACGTGAGGCCGTGAACTACACACCACGCTGGATTGATGGATTCTGTGTCGTGGGGCTATAGACGCAACGTGTGACAGCGCAATAGTTGGTGGGGCAGCCGTGGTACTATTAGATTTTGCGAGTCATTCCTCTCTCTGATACTTGTGTTTTCTTTAGCTCCATGGAGTAGGATTTTGTCATATTATTTATCTATATGTCTATTTGTTTCCATCTTATCTATTTATTGTTTATCTGTATCTTATTTGTTTATTTTATCTGGTTACTGTTACTATATTTGGTTATTATATCTTATCTGTTTATTCTTATCTTTCTTATTTTATCTGTGAGGTTTTATCATTATGTGATATATTGTGATGATATCTAAATTTTACTTCAATTTGTTATTATAATTGTTAAAGCTTTATGTATTGCATGAACTGTATATATGTTGTTTGTCGTCTTCTTAATGGCCATGTTGTGATGATTTTATGTTGTCTTACCTCTTTGTTATATGTATTTTCTGTTTAATTATTTTACGCAGTAAAGACTTCGAGGAAGAGGATCACCTATTGAGATCGTGTACCACTAGGAGGAGGAAGATCGGCGGTGCGGACGACCAGTTTTACGATCAAGAACCATCCGATCATCCATATCCTTTGGATTGATTGTGAGGGATGGCGACGCCAGGATTTTTGGGATTCATAGAGCTGGTATTTCATGGAGGTGCTCTGGCTTGGCACTTACGAGGCGATCGTGACTCTGTGACGTATGCAGGACGTGTGACCGTGATCCTACGGCAACGTTTTGATGAAGAGCTTGTCATGACTACGACACTTTTTCTGCACTTAGAGTTACCCTTATCCATTAGGCGTTATTGGGGTCCTGAAAACCCGAGCCTAGTGAGATAAGCATCGTATCGACTGCGCGATCCCGTTATCGCCGTGTGTCGAGACATCCAGGATATCTATCTCCTGATGATCATTTTCATCTTTGAGAGTGATCCATCGGAGGATTAGATAATCATGATGTTTTTTTTTTATAGCGCGTCGGTATGTACGTATATATTAACTCTTTTATTGCTTTCTTTCTTGTTTTTGTTTAAATATTTGTAGTCTTAGTTGTAAATTATTTGTACTGAGTTTATAACTTAATCATATGTATATTATTAGTGATGATGTTTTTTTTTTTTATTTCGTATTTTCCGCATTATCTTTTTATATCATATTTAAATGTATCGGGAATTATTTTACAACCCGTAATAATATTTAACAAATGTTTCACAACTTGGGTAGATTTTATTTCTATTTCTTTTATTTTCTTTTATGTGTGACATCCTCCAAAGGGGTGTTACATTAGTTAATATCGAGCCCAGTTAGAGTCTTTTGGGGTTGTGGTTGGAGTCTGTTTTTGTTTGTCTTTGTGTGATTCTCTGTGATCTTTGCGATTTATATCCTTTCGGAAATATCTAGAAGGATGTATCTAACTTTGTTTTGTTATGTTTGAAGAAAAAGATGGGCATGGTAGAGCGGAGAGGACGTGCTAACGTGAATCGTGTTGAGGACCCGATGTTGGTTCTTCTTGAAGCTATGCGTGAGATGGTGAAGTGATTACTCGACAAAATTTGAGAGCGGCTCAACAACAAGATGCTACGGTGATGCCCTAAATTTATCTGAATTTAGGCGCCATAATCCGCCACGTTTAGAGGTGAGGTGGATCAGTAGAAAGCGAGTCGGTGGATGCAAGATTTAGAGAGAATCTTTGAGGGGATGAGATGCACGGATGAAAAGAAAATAACTTATCTTTGTTTTCATGCTTTGAGAGGAGACACGAGAACATTGGTGGAGAGGAATCCGCCGAGTGTTGCAAGTGAAGGGACCGAGATCACACAGGAAGTGTTTTCTAATACTTTTACGGATAAGTATTTTCTGCAAGTGCTAGGCATGCCAAGGAGATGGAATTTCTTGGGTTTCGACAGGAAATATGACGGTGAATGAGTACGCTACAAAATTTGAAAGTTTGTCTCAATTTTCGGACTATGCTCAAAATCGCCAAGATGAGGTATGGAAATGTCGGAAGTTTGAGTCTGGATTGAGAGTAGAATTGAAGCGAGGAGTGATATCTCTGAGGATGAATCAATTTCATGCTTTGGTAGACGCATGTGCACGGCTTGAGGAGCTTGAACCGTCGCGAGATCAGAGGAATCGGAACTTTGGGCCGACAAGGTTTCAAAGAGGTTGAGGTAGCAATACAAATCGGTTTTTGCGTAAGCCGTATGCTAGACCACCAGGAAGTCAGACTCAGCGACCGCCAGTTGGAGGGAGTATACCTAGTGGTGGAGCAGGACAGAGAGTGGTGTTTACACCGACGTGTTTTAAGTGCGGTAAGAAGGGCCATCTATCTCCAGATTGTACAATCAAGAGAACTGTCTGTTTTAATTGTGGACAGCCTGGACATATGTCGAAGGATTGTACTCGACCAGAGAAGAAACCTGCTGTTCGTCATGTTAGAACTAATCAGCAAAAATCTGGAAATACTCAACCGAGATCTGGAGGGAGAGTGTATACAATGATGGGATCTGAAGTTTCTCAATCTGATGACCTTATTCAAGGAGAAGGTGACATTGGAGGTAACCTTCTGACTATATTGTATGACTCGGGTGCTACACACTCGTTTATTGCCTATGATTGTGTGGAAAGACTGAAGTTGCCTGTGTCTTCTCTGAATGTTAAGTTGAGTGTATCTACGCCAACTGCTAAACCTGTAGTTACTTCTAAGATCTGTTTGGATTGTCCTATTGTTGTGAAGGACCGTTTGTTTTTGGTCAATTTGATTTGTTTGCCTCTTATTGAGATAGATGTAATCTTAGGGATGGACTGGTTATGTTCTAACCATATCCTTATAGATTGTGCAAAGAAAACTATAGTTTTTCCTAAGGAAGAAGAGTCTGGATTCTTAAGCTAACATTAAGGTCAAGTCTTTGTTGAGAGATGGAGCGCAGGGATATCTGGTATTGTCTTCTCTAGAAGTTAAGAATGAGAAGGATGTGAATACTATTCCTGTTGTCAACGATTTTCCGGATGTTTTTCCTGAAGATGTACCTGGTTTACCGCCTGAGCGGGAGATCGAGTTCTCAATTGATTTAGTACTGGGAACAGGTCCTATCTCAATTGCACCATATCGTATGTCGCCAGTAGAGTTGGAGGAGCTAAAAAAACAATTGGTGGAACTGTTGGAGAAAGAATTTGTACGACCTAGCGTTTCCCCATGGGGTGCGCTAGTGCTTTTGGTCAAGAAGAAGGATGGAACTTCACGACTTTGTGTGGATTATCGGCAGTTGAACAAGGTGACTATCAAGAATAAATATCCGCTTCCAAGAATCGACGATTTGATGGATCAATTGAGAGGAGCTGTGATATTTTCCAAGATAGATCTGCGATCGTATTATCACCAGATTCGTGTAAGAGGGGAACATGTGCCGAAGACTGCTTTTCGAACTCGTTATGGACATTATGAGTATCAGGTAATGCCATTCGGGGTGACGAATGCTCCTGCCATATTTATGGATTATATGAACAGGATATTTCGTCCATATCTAGACAGATTTGTCGTTGTCTTTATCGATGACATTCTGATCTATTCTCGATCGAAGGAAGAGCATGCTGAACATCTGAAAGTTGTTCTTCAGATTTTGAGGGAGAAGCAGTTGTATGCGAAATTGGCTAAGTGTGAGTTCTGGTTGGAAGAAGTCCAATTTCTTGGTCATGTAATTTCTAAAGAAGGTATTGCGGTGGACCCATCGAAAGTGGAGACTGTTTTACAGTGGGAAAGACCTAAGACGAATGAAGTTCGAAGTTTTGTTGGACTTGCTGGTTATTATCGGAGATTTATCGAAGGTTTTTCCAAGTTTGCTGGACCACTTACGCAACTTACGAGGAAAAGTCAAGCTTTCGAATGGATGGAAGAACGTGAAGCTAGTTTTCAAGAGTTGAAGAAGAGATTAACAACTGCACTGGTGTTGATCCTACCAGATTCGAAGAAATCTTTCGATGTGTATTGTCACGCTTCTTATCAAGGACTAGGATGCGTGTTGATGCAAGACCGGAATGTGGTGGCATATGCTTCTCGACAATTGAAGGTTCATGAGAAGAATTATCCTACGCATGATTTGGAATTGGCTGCGGTGGTTTTTGCTCTGAAGATATGGAGACATTTTTTCTATGGAGCAACGTTCAACATCTTCAGTGATCATAAGAGTTTGAAGTACTTGTACAACCAGAAGGAGCTGAATATGAGGCAGCGAAGATGGTTAGAATTTCTGAACGATTACGATTTTCAACTTTTGTACCACCCTGGTAAGGCGAATGTCGTGGCCGATGCCTTGAGTAGAAAGATTATCAGTGTTTCTGCGCTGATGATCAAAGAAAAGGAGCTCATTGAACAGTTTAGAGATGAGTGGTCATTTGTTGAGTTGAAACCGGGAAAGATCTGTGTGAATATGGTTACTATCTCAAGCGAGCTGATGGAAGACATAAGGGAAAAGCAGAATGCCGATAAATTTTTACAAGGAATAAGGGAGCAAATGAAGCAAGACGAGACAGTAGAGTTCAAAGAAGGAACTGATGGAATTCTAAGGTTTCGAGGTAGAATCTGTATTCCTCGTGACCGAGAACTGAGGCAATATATTGTGGAACATGCCCATACTAGTCTATTAAGTATGCATCCAGGCATAACAAAGATGTACCAAGACTTGAAGAAGTTATTCGGTGGCATGGAATGAAGGGTGATGTGGTTAGATGCGTGTCAACTTGCCTAGTTTGTCAAAAATCGAAAGTTGAACACCAAAGACCACTGGGATGTTACAACCATTATCGATTCCCGGAAATGGAAATGGGACAGCATTTCTATGGATTTTGTTCTTGGTTTGCCAAAGACAAGGAGAGGTCATGATTCAATATGGGTTATAGTCGATAGACTTACGAAATCGGCTCATTTCTTACCAATCAATATTAAATATTCATTGGAAAGATTAACCCGATTGTACATCGGTGAGATTGTCGGATACATGGAGTGCCTACATGTATAGTTTCGACAGAGATCCGAGGTTTACGTCAAGATTTTGGCGAAGTCTGCAAGAAGCTATGGGAACCAAGTTACGATTGAGTTCACCTATCATCCGCCATGAGACGGATGGTCGAGACGAGAGAGAACTATACAATCTTTGGAGGATTTATTGCTGCTTGTGTTTTGGAACAACGAGGAAGTTGGGATGAATTTTTATCTTTGATAGAATTCACCTACAATAATAGTTTTCACGCAAGCATCGGAATGGCACCTTATGAGGCATTGTATGGAAGACGATGTCGAACGCCGCTATGTTGGTATCAAGATGGGGAGAGTATGATTGTTGGACCGAACTTGTACAACGGAGATACGGATAAAGTCAAGATGATACAAGAGAAGATAAGGACGGCGCAAAGCAGACAAAAGAGTTATACGGACAAACGAAGACGATCTCTTGAGTTTAAGGAGGGTGAGCATGTGTTTTTAAGAGTTACTCCTACGACTGTGTCGGAAGAGTGATTAAGTCGAAGAAGCTTACTCCTAATTTCATTGGACCATATCGATTATCCGACGTATAGGTCTGTAGCATATCGATTGCTTTGCCGCCTTTTCTATCCAATTTGCACGACGTGTTTCATGTGTCTCAGTTACGGAAGTATATACCAGATCCGACACATGTTATACAACCAGATGACGTGCAATTAAAGGAGAATCTGACTTACGAAACTTTACCTGTCAGAATAGAGGACAGAAAGGTAAAGCAGCTTCGAGGGAAGATGATCGAACTAGTGAAAGTCATACGGAATGATATGACGGGTGAAGCTACTTGGGAACTGGAAGATAAAATGAAGGATCAGTATCCTCATTTGTTTGGATGAACATCATATTTCGAGGACGAAATTTTTATTTGTTGGGGAGAGTTGTAACGCCCCAATTTTTAGAAAATATTCGAATGTCTTGTTTTTTTTTTCATGCTTTTGTATGAATGACCGCTGTGTCCCTATTTTTTCGTTCTCGATTTACGTATGAAAACAATTACGATAATACTGAGGCTCAAATTTTATTTGATCGTTTTACGTAGTTTGCTTCGAGACGGTAAAATAAAAATTTTTCTCGAGCTCTTCGTATTAATTTTTCTCGAAAGATATACTGACTATATAATACTTCTTTGGATATTTTATTTGAACGTTTTGGACGATTACCTACGTTGTGGAAAAAAATGGGAAAATGACCGTTACGTCCCGAACGTACTGTTTTTGCTGTTTTTACTATTTTTAATTGTTTTCTTCTTGATTTAATGTCCGATAATACTTGTCTGTGATTTTATATGGACTTTTTGGGTGATTTGCTCGAGCGGAAAATAATATTTTCCTGGCTAGGAAAATCTTATTTTATTATTTAGAATTGGGGATCTTACTTAACCCGATTCTGAATGAGACTAAAAATAATCTTTTAATTTTTAGGATTTAAGCGTCAAATAAAATAATTTTATATTATTATAATATTATTTTATTAGTCAATATATTTTAGTGACAATGGACCCTAAATATTTTGCGGGACCCACAATTAGCAGAACGGTTAGATCGGTAGCTTAATTAATCACCGTAAGCAGTAGAACTTTCCAGAACAGGCTGACTCAGCTAGCTGACTCAGCAGAGAATTTAATACACTGTGTGACTAAGCTAGGTGAGTCACCATGAGCAACCAATAGGATTTAAGCTTGTTAAGCAAGATTTGATCTTGACCTTTGATGCATTCAATGGCTTGGATGAAGCCAAATCCATGCACATCCATTTGCACTTGAGTGCTACGGCCAAGAGGTCTTTGAAGACCAAAATCACACTTCTCCTTCATCACTTTTCTCTCTTCTCTCTCTTCCAAGAACCCTAGCCTCCATTGTTGTTCTTCTTCTTCCCTATCATTCAGCCAAGAGCCATTCCTAATCATCCAACCATCCAAAAATTTTTCTAACCAAGTTTCCTTAACCTAAACACCATTCTAAGAACCTTTCTAGTTGGAAGTTTCTTCAAAATCTTCCATTTAGGGCTTGGAAATCAACCTTGTAAATTTGACCTAGAAGGTGAAATATCATATTTTTCTTTTCTCTCTTCTTTTTCAAAGTTCTAAGCCATGATTTCTCCATGGTTTAGCTTCTTTTTCATGGTTAATAACATGTAGATTTTATTTGAGATTTTTAGGTATTTGGTGGAGTGAAAACCGAACCATAGGAGGTGTGAAAGCTAATCATTTGTCTTCATTTAAGGTAAGAGGAAGACAATTCTTATCATCCCTTGATGGTGGTAAGAAGATGGATTATTTGTAGAATCCATAAGGATTCGGTTGTGGTGAGTTTATTGATGTGTATTTGTTAATTTTTGTGGTTGCTAGTA
Organism: Ormosia emarginata; assembly: GCA_029884605.1. Lineage (NCBI taxonomy): Eukaryota > Viridiplantae > Streptophyta > Magnoliopsida > Fabales > Fabaceae > Ormosia > Ormosia emarginata. The sequence goes on along the minus strand of JAQQTP010000056.1, from coordinate 657,813 downwards.
GCTTAGGTGTTGTATGTTAATAGCTTTCTTGTTTGGTGATTGTAATAATTTTGCATGTCTATTAGCTTTTGATTGTATGTCTATAAGCTTTAATTTAGGTTTTGTGTTAGAAATATTTTGCATGTGTTAGAAATATAAATGCATGTGTTAGAATTGTATGATAAGGTATAAGATGTGAATAACATGTGTAAATTTGCATGAGTGTTCCAAAGAACACATTCCCTAGTTCACGGCAATGACAAAGGGTGAGGACCAAAATGTTCTCTTAATTTTTCCTAAAGTGTAACTTAATTAATTAGGAGAAATAAGAAGGTTTCAAATTGATTTGATCAAAGAAAAGGAATTTAGAAATCAAATGGTAAAGATTTAGTAAATTTTGGGCCAACATGCCTAAATGATTTATTTGATTCAAAATCATTATTTTATAACATGATTTAATAAACTTAGATAAGATAATACCTTTGACATGATTTAGAAACCAAATGAAAAAGTTTTATGAAATTTGGCCAATATGCCAATATAGGTTATCATGGTTTCTAAACCTAGTTTCACACTTTTTTTCAATCAAAAAGAGACAATACAAGTTAGAAAGAAATTTCCTATAATGATTTTTAAAGAAACAAATTGGTTAGAATTAAGTTTAAAGAATTAAAACCAATGATTTTATCATTTAGAAAGGAATACAAGTAAATTTTGAGAATTTTCTAACATATAGCTCACTTAAGGTTTTGAAGCATGTTAGAGATTTCAAAAAGAATTATATGATATGGTTAAAAATTAGGAAAATAGAAATTTTATGGATAATTTAGGAAACCATTATTATGATATTCTAAACAAAATACTGTCAATTTTTTTAGTAAAAATGAACCAATAAGATAGTAAAAATATCCTAAAGACAGTATGCGGTATGAAAAATTATTCTACGTAGTTTAAATGTACTAAGTACTATTTCTGTTGTTTTAAACAGTAATTTTAAGGGCATTTGAATAAGAAAATGATTTAAAAATCCTACGCGATTGAGAAAACGTATTAAAAATGCTACGCGATTTTAGAAACAGAAAAATATCTTTACGCGATTTTTAAACGTTTGTAAAAACGACGGAATTATGAAAAACGCGATAAAATTTCTACGCGATTGACCGTTACTATCTTTATACTTGTCGGGAAAATGTGAACCCGTCTGATTATTTTTGAAAATTTTTCGCTGTCGGGAAAATGTGAACCCGTCATGAGCTTTTGAAAATTTATATCTTTGTCGGAAAAATGTGAACCCGGGGCTTTTGAGACTATATCTCATTGTCGGAAAAATGTGAACCCGTATGTGCTTTCCATCTATCTCATTATGTGTGCCATGTATTTGGTGGATTGGTTGACGAGACGAATCACATCGTGTTGTCGATGCGATAAATGTAGTGTGGTTCATTGTTCTAATGAACTTGGAGACTTTAGTGTACGGGATCCCACATGTGGACAGTTGGTAGCTCCGTTTGTGGCCGTGGTAAACCGATAGCACACTATGGTACTCGACATACACTATATTTAATCAAGAATTGTGAAATCTAGTAGTACATTTGCTGTAGTGCCACAACGTGAGGCCGTGATCTACACACCACGCTGGATTGATGGATTCTGTGTCGTGGGGCTATAGGCACGCAACGTGTGACAACAAATAGTTGGTGGGGCAGCCGTGGTACTATTAGATTTTGCGAGTCATTCCTCTCTCTGATACTTGTGTTTTCTTTAGCTCCATGGAGTAGGATTTTGTCATATTATTTATCTCTATGTCTATTTGGTTCCATCTTATCTATTTATTGTTTATCTGTATCTTATTTGTTTATTTTATCTGGTTACTGTTACTATATTTGGTTATTATATCTTATCTGTTTATTCTTATCTTTCTTATTTTATCTGTGAGGTTTTATCTGTTATGTGATATATTGTGATGATATTTAAATTTTACTTCAATCTGTTATTATAATTGTTAAAGCTTTATGTATTGCATGAACTGTATATATGTTGTTTGTCGTCTTCTTAATGGCCATGTTGTGATGATTTTATGTTGTCTTACCTCTTTGTTATATGTATTTTCTGCTTAATTATTTTACGCGAGGAAGAAGAGATCAGCCTATTGAGATCGTGTACCCGAGGAGGAGGAAGATCAAGGCGGTGGACGACCGCTTTACGATCAAGAACCATCCGATCATCCATATCCTTTGGATTGATTGTGAGGGATGGCGACGCCAGGATTTTTGGGATTCATAGAGCTGGTATTTCATGGAGGTGCTCTGGCTTGGCACTTACGAGGCGATCGTGACTCTGTGACGTATGCAGGACGTGTGACCGTGATCCTACGGCAACGTTTTGATGAAGTGCCTGTCATGACTACGACACTTTTTCTGCACTTAGAGTTACCCTTATCCATTAGGCGTTATTGGGGTGCTGAAAACCCTGAGCCTAGTGAGATAAGCATCGTATCGACTGCGCGATCCCGTTATCGCCGTGTGTCGAGACATCCAGGATATCTATCTCCTGATGATCATTTTCATGCTGAGAGTGATCCATCAGAGGATTAGATAATCATGATGTTTTTTTTTTGGGCGCGTCAGCGTATGTCTGTATATATTAACTCTTTTATTGCTTTCTTTACTGTTTTTGTTTAAATATTTGTAGTCTTAGTTGTAAATTATTTGTACAGTTTATAACTTAATCATATGTATATTATTAGTGATGATGTTTTTTTTTATTTCGTATTTTCCGCATTATCTTTTTATATCATATTTCTGTCTATCAGGAATTATTTTACAACCCGTAATAATATTTAACAAATGTTTCACAACTTGGGTAGATTTTATTTCTATTTCTTTTATTTTCTTTTATGTGTGACATCCTCCAAAGGGGTGTTACATGACCTTATTCAGTTGCATGAATTCACACATAATCTCATACTACCATCTTTCTTCTTTACAAAGAGTATAGGGGCTCCCCAAGGTGAGACACTAGGTCGAAAAACTTTTTATCCAACATATCTTGTATCTATTTCTAAAGTTCAGAAAGTTCTATAGGGGGCATCTTACAGGGTGCTATGGAGACAGACCTATTCATGGCATTAGGCCTATAGCAAACTCAATCTTCTTAGGTGGTAGTTCACTTACTTCATTCAATCAAACATACATGCTCTATCACCATGGTACCCCTCACACTTTGCACACTGAGGTCCTCTATTTTATATATTGAGTTGTCTACCTTTTTCTTGTTGATTCTTGAACTTTAACAACTTCTCCTAGAAGTCATCATATGTTTTCTTTCTATTTTGAAAGCCTTAAGGCTTTTGCTCCTATTATGGCTTTAGCAGTTTTGGTCTCAAACTATCCGACTCCACTTATTCAGCATTTATTCACCAGAGTGTGGAAATCTCTAATCTTAAGAGACCTCACCATCTTCTTCACTTCGTCGCTTAACCCAAACTCAAACTTTACGCACTTCCAGCTCTTATCTTAGTTGTACAAAATTAAGAAGAGAACTTCGATAGCTCCTCAAATCTTGCCACATATTGCCCCACCGTCATATTCCCTGGTTCCAACTTCAAGAATTCCAACTCTTTTTCTTCTTGAAGATTTCTTGAAAAGTAATTATCCAAAGAGTTGTCTTAAATATCTCCCAAGTTAATTCTATTATAGCAACTTTTCTTCACCTTCTAGCATCGTTCCACCAGTTTTTAACATCTCCTTTCAACATGAAGGAAGCAATGGACACCATCTTGTCATCCATGCATCTCATCACAGAAAAGATTTTCTCCAATTCTCTCAACAATCCCTCCGCCTTAACTGGATCATACTCTCCTTAGAATGATGGAGGATGTAACGTCCCTTTTTCTTATCTCACGGGGGAGAAGAAGGAACGTCACACCATAACAAAGTGAAAACAAAATGCAGAAAATAGAAAATGAAATCATAAATTAAGACCCGGTTCATTTAGGATATAGATAAACATCTTTAATCGTAATTGTATATTAATTGGGTATTGAAAATATATGTATATTATCACTTACTATATTTTTTTTATTAAGAACGAATAATAAATATAATACAACCGAAATAAATATGAAGGAAATCATACATCCACAATATATATATATATATATATATATATATATATTATAGCATCAAGCCTGTTTAATTGCATCATTTAACTATACAAAAGAAAAAGGCTTTACCCACCCCAAGGTGTTTACAAAATATACAGCCTATCAAAATAGCAAAATATCAGGCTTTCCAAAAAGATATACGGATAGCCATCAGTAGCCACCGACAGTATCAGTCCCTAAGACTGACGAGAAGGAATCGTAGCAAGATCCTCCTCAGGGTCCTCCTCATTCGATGAAATTACCATCGGAGCGACCGAATTTCGAGCAGAAGCTAGAGCAGTGGAGAGAAATGAATCATCTCGTGGGGTGTAGTAAAGGTCAACCCATAAATGTAACACCCCTTTGGAGGATGTCACACATAAAAGAAAATAAAAGAAATAGAAATAAAATCTACCCCAAGTTGTGAAACGTTTATTACATACTATTACGGGTTGTAAAATAATTCTTGATAAATAGAAATATGATATAGAAAGATAATGCGAAAATACGAAATAAATAAAAAAAAACATCATTACGATAATATACATATGATTTAAGTTATAAGTTTGTACAAGTAATTCACAACTAAGACTACAAATATTTAAACAAAAACAAGCAAGGAAAGCAATAAAAGAGTTAATATATACGGACATACGTGACGCGCCCAAAAAAACATCATGGTTATCTAATCCTCGATGGATCACTCTCGGCATGAAAATGATCATCGGGAGATAGATATCCGGATGTCTCGACACACGGCGATAACGGGATCGCGCGGTCGATACGATGCTTATCTCACTAGGCTCGGGGTTTTCGGCACCCCGGTGACGCCTAATGGATAAGGGTAACTCTAAATGCGAGAAAAAGTGTTGTGGTCATGACGGGCTCTCCATCAAAACATTGACGTAGAATCACGGTCACACGTCCCGCATACGTCACGATTCACGATCGCCTCGTAGATGCCAAGCTAGCGAACTCCCATGAAATACTAGCTCTACGAACCCCAAAAACTCGTGTCTTTGCCATCCCACACAATCAATCCAAAGGGTATGGATGATCGGATGGTTCTTGATCGTCAACCGGTCGTCTGCACTGCTGATCTTCCTCCTCCTCGGGTACAAGATCTCAATAGGCTGATCCTCTTCCTCGAAGTCTTTACCGCGTAAAATAAATAAACAGAAAATACATATAACAAAGAGGTAAGACAACATAAAATCATCACAACATGGCCAATAAGAAGACGACAAACAACATATATACGGTTCATGCATTACAAAATACTATAACAAAAGAATAACAAATTAGAGTAAGATTTAGATATCATAACAACATATCACATCACGATAAAACATCACGGATAAAATAAGGTAGATAAGAATAAACAGATAAGATATAATAACCAAATATAGTAACAAGAACCGGATAAAATAAACAAATAAAATATAGATAAACAAGAAATAGATACGATGGAAATAAATAAACATAGAGATAAATACCAATATGACAAAACCCTACTCCATGGAGCTAAAGAAAACACAAGTATCGAGAGCGGAATGACTCGTAAAATCTATTAGTACCACGGCTGCCCAACCAACTATTGCGCGGTCACACGTTGCGTCTATAGCCCCACGACACGAGAATCCATCATCCGGGCGTGGTGTAGTTCACGGTCTCACGTTGTGGCACTACGAGGCAAATGTACTACTAGATTTCACAAATCTCGATTAAATATAGTGCGTGTCGAGTACCATAGTGTGCTATCGGTTTACCACGGCCCAAATGAGGAGCTACCAACTCATCCACATGTGGGATCCCGTACACTAAAGTCTCCAAGTTCATTAGAACAATGAACCACACTACGTTTATCGCATCGACAACACGACGTGATTCGTCTCGTCAACCAATCCACCAAAAACTTGGCACACATAAATAGAAAGCACATGCGGGTTCACATTTTCCCGACAATGCAGATAAACTCTCAAAAGCACATGTACGGGTTCACATTTTCCCGACAATGAAAGATCCTCAAAATAATGCATGCGGGTTCACATTTTCCCGACAAAGATAAAATAAATATAGTAACGGTCAATCGCGTAGAAATTTTATCGCGTTTTCATAATTCCGTCGTTTTTACAAACGTTTAAAAATCGGGTAAAGATATTTTTCTGTTTTTAAAATCGCGTAGCATTTTTAATACGTTTTCTCAATCGCGTAGGATTTTCAAATCATTTTCTTATTCGAATGCCTTTAAAATTACTTGTTTAAACAAAATGAGAAATAGTACTTAGTACATTTAAACTACGTAGAATAATTTTTCATACCGCATAATTGTCTTTTGAATATTTTTGCTATCTTATTGGTTCATTTTTACTAAAAATTGACAGTATTTTGTTTAAAAATCATAATAATGGTTTACTAAATTTTTCCATAAAATTTCCATTTACCTAATTTTTTAACCATATCATTTAATTCTCTTTGAAATCTCTAACATGCTTCAAAACCTAAAGTGAGCTATATGTTAGAAAATTTCTCAAAATTACTGTATTTTACTTCCTAATGATAAAATTATTAGTTTTAATCCTTTAAGCTTAATTCTACTCAATTTGTTTCTTCAAAAACCATTATAGAAAATTTCTTCTTAACTTGTATTGTCTCTTTTTGATTGAAAAAGGTTTGGAATCAAGTTTTAGAAATCATGATTGCCTATAGTGGCATGTTGGCCAAATTTCGTAAAACCCTTTCATTTGATTTCTAAAATGTCTTTCACCTTTCAAATCATATCAAATGTATTATATTGTCTAAGTTCATTAAATCATATTAGAAAATAATTAGCAAGAATCAATTTAATCCTTTAGGCATGTTGGCCCAAAATACTAAGTCTTTACCATTTGATTTCTAAATTCATTTTCTTTGATCAAATCAATTTGAAACCTTCTTAATTCTCCTAGGTTAATTAAGTTACACTTTAGAAAAATTAAGAGAACATTTTGGTCCTCACAATTTGTCATTGCCGTGAGCTTGTGGATTGTGCTCTTTGGAACACTCATGTAATTTTTGAACATGTTATTCACATCCTATACATTATCATACAATTCTAACACATGCATTGTATTTTCTAACACATGCAATATATTTTCTAACACCTAAACCTAAATTAAAGCTTATAGACATGCAATCAAAAGCTAATAGACATGCAAAAATTATTACAATCACCAAACAAATAAGCTACTAACAAATACCACATAAATACTAGCAAACATAAAAATTAACACATACACACCAAACAAAGACAACACCACCGAATCCTTATGGATTCTTCAAACATTACAAGTCATTCCATCTTCTTACCACCACCAAGGGATGATAAGAATTGTCTTCCTCTTACCTTAAATGAAGACAAATGATATGCTTTCACACCTCCTACGGTTCGATTTTCACCTTCAAAAATACCTAGAAATCTCAAACAAAATTTACATGTTACTAACCATGAAAAAGAAGCTAAACCATGGAGAAATCATGGCTTAGAACTTTGAAAAAGAAGAGAGAAAGGAAAAACATGATATTTCACCTTCTAGGTAAAATTTTCAAGGTTGGTTTCCAAGCCCTAAATGGAAGATTTTGAAGAAACTCCTAACTAGAAAGGTTCTTAGAATAGTGTTTAGGTTAAGAAAACTTGGTTAGAAAAATTTTTGGATGGTTGGATGGTGTAGTATTGGTCTTGGCCGAATGGTAGGAGAAAAGAACAACAATGGTGGCTAGGGTTTTTGGAAGAGAGAGAAGAGAGAAAAGTGATGAAGATGAAGTGTTATTTTGGTCATCCAAGATCACATGGTCGTAGCCTTCATGGCTGGTCAAAGGGGCCATTGGTTGGCTTCATCCAAGCCTTTGGATGCATCAATGGTCAAGATCAAGCCTTGGTGAGCAAGCTTATTTCCTATTGGTTGGCTCTTGGTGACTCACAAGCCTAGTCACCTTGTCATTTAATTCTCTGCTGAGTCAAATTCATAGGAAGTCACTGTTCTGAAAGTTCTACTTTGCTTAACGGTGATTAATTAAGCTACTTGATCTAACTGTTTCGCTAATTGTGGGTCCCGCAAAATATTTTCGGGTCCATTGTCACTAAATTATACTGACTAATAAAATAATATTATAATAATATAAAATTATTTTATTTGACAGTTAAATCCTAAAAATTAAAAGATTAATTTTAGTCTCATTCAGAATCGGGTTAAGTAAGATCCCCCAATTCTAAATAATAAAATAAGATTTTCCCGGCCCTAAAAATATTATTTTCCGCCTCGAGCAAATCACCCAAAAAGTCCATATAAAATCACGAGACAGTATTATCGGACATTAAATCAAGAAGAAAACAATTAAAAACAAGAAAAATAGCAAAAACGATGCGTTCGGGACATAACGGTCATTTTCCCATTTTTTCCCACAACGTAGGTAATCGTCCAAAACGTTCAAATAAAATATCCAAAGATTATTATATAGTCTGTATATCTTTTAGAAAAATTAAAACAAGAGGCTCGAGAAAAATTTTTATTTTATCGTCTCGAAGCAAATTACGTAAAACGATCAAATAAAATTTGAGCCTGTATTATCGTAATTGTTTTCATACGAAATCGAGAACATAAAATAGGGACACAACGGTCATTCACACAAAAGCATGAAAAACAACAAACGAGACATTCGAATATTTTCTAAAAATTGGGGCGTTACAACACTCCCCCTACAAATAAAAATTTCGTCCTCGAAATTCGTTGTTCATCAAAACAAATGAGGATATTGATCCTTCATTTTATCTTCTAGCTCCCGGTAGCTTCACCCGTCACATCATTCTATATGACTTTCACTAGCTCAATCATCTTTCCTCGAAGTCGCTTTACCTTTCGTCCCCAATCTGACGGTAAAGTTTCGTAAGTCAAATTCTCCTTTAACCGCACGTCATCCGGTTGTATAACATGTGTTGGATCTGGTATATACTTAAAATCGCGAGACACATGAAACACGTCATGCAAATTGGATAGAAAAGGCGGCAAAGCAATCGATATGCTACAAGACCTATACGTCGGATAATCGATATGGTCCAATGAATTTAGGAGTAAGCTTCTTAGACTTAATCACTCTTGACACCGGTCGTAGGAGTAACTCTTAAAAACACATGCTCACCCTCCTTAAACTCAAGAGATCGTCTTCGTTTGTCCGCATAACTCTTCTGCCTGCTTTGCGTCGTTCTCATCTTCTCTTGTATCATCTTTACCTTTTCTGTCGTTTGTTGCACAAGATCTGGTCCAATAGTCATACTCTCCCCATCTTGATACCAACACAACGGTGTTCGACATCGCCTTCCATACAATGCTTCATAAGGTGCCATTCCAATGCTTGCATGAAAACTATTGTTGTAGGTGAATTCTATCAAAGATAAAAATTCATCCCAACTTCCTCGTTGTTCCAAAACACAAGCACGCAATAAATCCTCCAAAGACTGTATAGTTCTCTCTGTCTGACCATCTGTCTGCGGATGATATGTTGAACTCAATCGTAACTTGGTTCCCATAGCTTCTTGCAGACTTCGCCAAAATCTTGACGTAAACCTCGGATCTCTATCAGAAACTATGCACGTCGGTACACCATGTAGTCTGACAATCTCACCGATGTACAACTGGGTTAACCTTTCCAATGAATATTTAATATTGATTGGTAAGAAATGAGCCGATTTCGTAAGTCTATCGACTATAACTCATATCGAATCATGACCTTTCCTTGTCTTTGGCAAACCAGTAACGAAATCCATAGAAATGATGTCCCATTTCCATTCTGGAATCGATAATGGTTGCAACATCCCAGATTGGTCTTTGGTGTTCAACTTTCGATTTTTGACAAACTAGGCAAGTTGACACGCATCTAACCACATCACCCTTCATCCATGCCACCGAATAACTTCTTCAAGTCTTGGTACATCTTTGTTATGCCTGGATGCATACTAATAGACTAGTATGGGCATGTTCCACAATATATTGCCTCACTTCTCGGTCACGAGGAATACGATTCTACCCCGAAACCTCAAAATTCCATCAGTTCCTTCTTTGAACTCTACTGTCTCGTCTTGCTTCATTTGCTCCCTTATTCCTTGCAAAAATTTATCGGCATTTTGCTTTTCCCTTATGTCTTCCATCAGCTCGCTTGAGATAGTAACCATATTCATACGGATCTTTCCCGGTTTCAACTCAACAAATGACCACTCATCTCTAAATTGTTCAATGAGCTCCTTTTCTTTGATCATCAGCGCAGAAACACTGATAATCTTTCTACTCAAGGCATCGGCCACGACATTCGCCTTACCAGGGTGGTACAAAAGTTGAAAATCGTAATCGTTCAGAAATTCTAACCATCTTCGCTGCCTCATATTCGCCTCCTTCAGTCGTACAAGTACTTCAAACTCTTGTGATCACTGAAGATGTTGAACGTTGCTCCATAGAGAAAATGTCTCCATATCTTCAAAGCAAAAACCACCGCGGCCAATTCCAAATCATGCGTAGGATAATTCTTCTCATGAACCTTCAATTGTCGAGAACATATGCCACCACATTCCGGTCTTGCATCAACACGCATCCTAGTCCTTGATAAGAAGCGTCACAATACACATCGAAAGATTTCTTCGAATCTGGTAGGATCAACACCGGTGCAGTTGTTAACCTCTTCTTCAACTCTTGAAAACTGGCTTCACGCTCTTCCGTCCATTCAAAAGCTTGACTTTTCCTCGTCAGTTGTGTAAGTGGTCCAGCAATCTTGGAAAAACCTTCGATAAATCTCCGATAATAACCAGCAAGTCCAACAAAACTTCGAACTTCTGTTACTGTCTTAGGTCTTTCCCACTGTAAAACAGTCTCCACTTTCGATGGGTCCACCGCAATACCTTCTTTAGAAATTACGTGACCAAGAAATTGGACTTCTTCCAACCAGAACTCACACTTAGCCAACTTCGCAAACAACTGCTTCTCCCTCAAAATCTGAAGAACAACATTCAGATGTTCAGCATGCTCTTCCTTCGATCGAGAATAGATCAGAATGTCATCGATAAAGACAACGACAAATCTGTCTAGATATGGACGAAATATCCTGTTCATATAATCCATAAATATGGCAGGAGCATTCGTCACCCCGAATGGCATTACATGATACTCATAATGTCCATAACGAGTTCGAAAAGCAGCTCTTCGGCACATCTTCCCCTCTTACACGAATCTGGTGATAACCCGATCGCAGATCTATCTTGGAAAATATCACAGCTCCTCTCAATTGATCCATCAAATCGTCGATTCTTGGAAGTGGATATTTATTCTTGATAGTCACCTTGTTCAACTGCCGATAGTCCACACAAAGTTGTGAAGTTCCATCCTTCTTCTTAACCAAAAGCACTGGCGCACCCCATGGGGAAACGCTAGGTCGTACAAATTCTTTCTCCAACAGTTCCACCAATTGCTTTTTCAGCTCCCCCAACTCTACTGGCGACATACGATACGGTGCAATTGAGATAGGACCTGTTCCCGGTACTAAATCAATTGAGAACTCGATCTCCCGCTCAGGCGGTAAACCAGGTACGTCTTCAGGAAAAACATCCGGAAAATCGTTGACAACAGGAATAGTATTCACATCCTTCTCATTCTTAACTTCTAGAGAAGACAATACCAGATATCCCTGCGCTCCATCTCTCAACAAAGACTTGACCTTAACAGCAGTTAAGAATCCAGACTCTTCTTCCTTAGGAAAAACTATAGTTTTCTTTGCACAATCTATAAGGATATCGTTAGAACATAACCAGTCCATCCCTAAGATTACATCTATCTCAATAAGAGGCAAACAAATCAAATTGACCAAAAACAAACGGCCCTTCACAACAATAGGACAATCCAAACAGATCTTAGAAGTAACTACAGGTTTAGCAGTTGGCGTAGATACACTCAACTTATCATTCGGAAGACCACGGCAACTTCGGTCTTTCCACACAATCATAGGCAATAAACGAGTGTGTAGCACCCGAGTCATACAATACGGTCGAAGGTTACCTCCAATGTCACCTTCTCCTTGAATAAGGTCATCGATTGAGAAACTTCGAGATCCCATCATTGTATACACTCGCCCTCCGGATCTCGGTTGAGTATTTCCGATTTTTGCTGATTAGCTCTAACATGACGAACAACGGGTTTCTTCTGGTCGAGTACAATCCTTCGACATATGTCCGTGCCGTCCACGCTTAAAATAGACAGCTTCCCTTGATTGTACAAACTGGGAGATATATGGCCCTTCTTACCACATTTAAAACACGTCGGCGTAAACACCACTCTCTCGTCTGCTCCACCACTAGGTACACTCCCTCCAACGGCGGTCGCCGAGTCGACTTCCTTGTGGTCTAGAATACGGCTTACGCAGAAATCGATTTGTATTGCTACCTCCACCTCTTTGAAACCTTGTCGGCCAGTTCCGATTCCTCGATCTCGCGACGGTTCAAGCTCCTCAAGTCGCGCACATGCGTCTACCAAAGTATGAAAATGATTCATATTCAGAGATATTACTCCTCGCTTCAATTCCACTCTCAATCCGGACTCAAACTTCCGACATTTCCATACCTCATCTTGTCGATTTTGAGCATAATCCGAAAATTGAGACAAACTTTCAAATTTTGTGGCGTACTCATTCACTGTCATATTTCCCTGTCGCAACCCAAGAAATTCCATCTCCTTGGCATGCCTAGCACTTGCAGGAAAATATTTATCCAGAAAAGTATTAGAAAACACTTCCCAGGTGATCTCAGTCCCTTCAGCTTGCAACACTCGGCGGATTCCTCTCCACCAATGTTCTGCATCTCCTCTCAGCATGAAGACAGCATAAGTTACTTTCTTTTCATCTGTGCATCTCATCCCCTCAAAGATTCTCTCTAAATCTTGCATCCACGACTCGCTTTCTCCGAATCCACCTCACCTCTAAACTGTGGCGGATTATGGCGCCTAAATTCGAGATAAATTTAGGGCATCAGCCGTAGCATCTTGCTTTGTTGAGCTGCTCTCAAATTTTGCTGAGTAATCACTTCAGCCATCTGCCGCATAGCTTCAAGCAGCAACCAACATCGGATCCTCAACACGATTCACGTTAGCACGTCCTCTGCCTCTACCAGCCATCTTCTTTCTTCAAACATAACAAAACAAAGTTAGATACATCCTTCTAGATATTTCCGAAAGGATATAAATCACAAAGATCACAGAGGATCACACAGCACAAACAAAAACAGACCCAACCACAACCCCAAAAGACTCTAACTTGGGCTCTGATACCAACTAATGTAACACCCCTTTGGAGGATGTCACACATAAAAGAAAATAAAAGAAATAGAAATAAAATCTACCCCAAGTTGTGAAATGTTTATTACATACTATTACGGGTTGTAAAATAATTCTTGATAAACAGAAATATGATATAGAAAGATAATGCGGAAATACGAAATAAAAAAAAAAAACATCATTACGATAATATACATATGATTTAAGTTATAAGCTGTACAAGTAATTCACAACTAAGACTACAAATATTTAAACAAAAACAACAAGGAAAGCAATAAAAGAGTTAATATATACAGACATACACTGACGCGCCCAAAAAAACATCATGGTTATCTAATCCTCTGATGGATCACTCTCAGCATGAAAATGATCATCGGGAGATAGATATCCGGATGTCTCGACACACGGCGATAACGGGATCGCGCAGTCGATACGATGCTTATCTCACTAGGCTCAGGGTTTTCAGCACCCCAGTGACGCCTAATGGATAAGGGTAACTCTAAATGCAGAAAAAATGTTGTGGTCATGACAGGCTCTCCATCAAAACGTTGACGTAGAATCACGGTCACACGTCCCGCATACGTCACAGATTCACGATCGCCTCGTAGATGCCAAGCTAGCGAACTCCCATGAAATACTAGCTCTACGAACCCCAAAAACTCGGTGTCTTTGCCATCCCACACAATCAATCCAAAGGGTATGGATGATCGGATGGTTCTTGATCGTAAACGGTCGTCACTGCTCTGATCTTCCTCCTCCTCGGGTACAAGATCTCAATAGGTGATCCTCTTCCTCGAAGTCTTTACCGCGTAAAATAAATAAACAGAAAATACATATAACAAAGAGGTAAGACAACATAAAATCATCACAACATGGCCAATAAGAAGACGACAAACAACATATATACAGTTCATGCATTACAAAATACTATAACGAAAAGAATAACAAATTAGAGTAAGATTTAGATATCATAACAACATATCACATCACGATAAAACATCACAAATAAAATAAGGAAGATAAGAATAAACGAGATAAGATATAATAACCAAATATAGTAACAAGAACCGGATAAAATAAACAAATAAAATATAGATAAACAAGAAATAGATACGATGGAAATAAATAAACATAGAGATAAATACCAATATGACAAAACCCTACTCCATGGAGCTAAAGAAAACACAAGTATCAGAGAGCGGAATGACTCGTAAAATCTATTAGTACCACGGCTGCCCAACCAACTATTGCGCGGTCACACGTTGCGTCTATAGCCCCACGACACGGGAATCCATCATCCAGGCGTGGTGTAGTTCACGGTCTCACGTTGTGGCACTACGAGGCAAATGTACTACTAGATTTCACAAATCTCGATTAAATATAGTGCGTGTCGAGTACCATAGTGTGCTATCGGTTTACCACGGCCCAATGGAGCTACCAACCGTCCACATGTGGGATCCCGTACACTAAAGTCTCCAAGTTCATTAGAACAATGAACCACACTACGTTTATCGCATCGACAACATGATGTGATTCGTCTCACAACCAATCCACCAAAAACTTGGCACACATAAATAGAAAGCACATACGGGTTCACATTTTCCCGAATGCAGATAAATAAACTCTCAAAAAGCACATACGGGTTCACATTTTCCCGACAATGAAAGATCCTCAAAATAATCATGCGGGTTCACATTTTCCCGACAAAGATAAAATAAATATAGTAACGGTCAATCGCGTAGAAATTTTATCGCGTTTTCATAATTCCGTCGTTTTTACAAACGTTTAAAAATCGGGTAAAGATATTTTTCTGTTTTTAAAATCGCGTAGCATTTTTAATACGTTTTCTCAATCGCGTAGGATTTTCAAATCATTTTCTTATTCGAATGCCTTTAAAATTACTGTTTAAACAAACAGAAATAGTACTTAGTACATTTAAACTACGTAGAATAATTTTTCATACCGCATACTGTCTTTTGAATATTTTTGCTATCTTATTGGTTCATTTTTACTAAAAATTGACAGTATTTTATTTAAAAATCATAATAATGGTTTACTAAATTTTTCCATAAAATTTCCATTTACCTAATTTTTTTTAACCATATCATTTAATTCTCTTTGAAATCTCTAACATGCTTCAAAACCTAAAGTGAGCTATATGTTAGAAAATTTCTCAAAATTACTGTATTTTACTTCCTAATGATAAAATTATTAGTTTTAATCCTTTAAGCTTAATTCTACTCAATTTGTTTCTTCAAAAACCATTATAGAAAATTTCTTCTTAACTTGTATTGTCTCTTTTGATTGAAAAAGGTTTGGAATCAAGTTTTAGAAATCATGATTGCCTATAGTGGCATGTTGGCCAAATTTCGTAAAACCCTTTCATTTGATTTCTAAAATGTCTTTCACCTTTCAAATCATATCAAATGTATTATATTGTCTAAGTTCATTAAATCATATTAGAAAATAATTAGCAAGAATCAATTTAATCCTTTAGGCATGTTGGCCCAAAATACTAAGTCTTTACCATTTGATTTCTAAATTCATTTTCTTTGATCAAATCAATTTGAAACCTTCTTAATTCTCCTAGGTTAATTAAGTTACACTTTAGAAAAATTAAGAGAACATTTTGGTCCTCACAATTTGTCATTGCCGTGAGCTTGTGGATTGTGCTCTTTGGAACACTCATGCAATTTTTGAACATGTTATTCACATCCTATACATTATCATACAATTCTAACACATGCATTGTATTTTCTAACACATGCAATATATTTTCTAACACCTAAACCTAAATTAAAGCTTATAGACATGCAATCAAAAGCTAATAGACATGCAAAAATTATTACAATCACCAAACAAATAAGCTACTAACAAATACCACATAAACTACTAGCAAACATAAAAATTAACACATACACACCAAACAAAGACAACACCACCGAATCCTTATGGATTCTTCAAACATTACAAGTCATTCCATCTTCTTACCACCACCAAGGGATGATAAGAATTGTCTTCCTCTTACCTTAAATGAAGACAAATGATATGCTTTCACACCTCCTAGGGTTCGGTTTTCACCTTCAAAAATACCTAGAAATCTCAAACAAAATTTACATGTTACTAACCATGAAAAAGAAGCTAAACCATGGAGAAATCATGGCTTAGAACTTTGAAAAAGAAGAGAGAAAAGAAAAACATGATATTTCACCTTCTAGGTAAAATTTTCAAGGTTGGTTTCCAAGCCCTAAATGGAAGATTTTGAAGAAACTCCCAACTAGAAAGGTTCTTAGAATAGTGTTTAGGTTAAGAAAACTTGGTTAGAAAAATTTTTGGATGGTTGGATGGTGTAGTATTGGTCTTGGCCGAATGGTAGGAGAAAAGAACAACAATGGTGGCTAGGGTTTTGGAAGAGAGAAGAGAGAAAAGTGATGAAGATGAAGTGTTATTTTGGTCATCCAAGACCACATGGCCGTAGCCTTCATGGCTGGTCAAAGGGGCCATTGGTTGGCTTCATCCAAGCCTTTGGATGCATCAATGGTCAAGATCAAGCCTTGGTGAGCAAGCTTATTTCCTATTGGTTGGCTCTTGGTGACTCACAAGCCTAGTCACCTTGTCATTTAATTCTCTATTTGAGTCGGCCTAGGTGAGTCGGCTGTTCTGAAAGTTCTACATAACGGTGATTAATTAAGCTACCGATCTAACTGTTACGCTAATTGTGGGTCCCGCAAAATATTTTCGGGTCCACTTGTCACTAAATTATCTTGACTAATAAAATAATATTATAATAATATAAAATTATTTTATTTGTGATTAAATCCTAAAAATTAAAAGATTAATTTTAGTCTCATTCAGAATCGGGTTAAGTAAGATCCCCCATTCTAAATAATAAAATAAGATTTTCCTCGGCCGAAAAATATTATTTTCCCGCCTCGAGCAAATCACCCAAAAAGTCCATATAAAATCACAGACGAGTATTATCGGACATTAAATCAAGAAGAAAACAATTAAAAACATGCCAAAACAAAGAAAAAAAGCGATGACGTTCGGGACGTAACGGTCATTTTTCCATTTTTTCCCACAACGTAGGTAATCGTCCAAAACGTTCAAATAAAATATCCAGCGTATTATATAGTTGTATATCTTTCGAAAAATTAAAACAAGAGCTTTCGAGAAAAATTTTTATTTTACCGTCTCTCGAAGCAAATTACGTAAAACGATCAAATAAAATTTGAGCCTGTATTATCGTAATTGTTTTCATACGAAATCGAGAACAGAAAAATAGGGACACAAATGGTCATTCACACAAAAGCATGAAAAACAGCAAACAGTACATTCAGAATATTTTCTAAAAATTGGGGCGTTACAACAAATCCCTAACGGGTAGGCAAAACTGTAAATGAACAAAAGCAGTAAAATAAAAAATAGACGGGTCATAGCAACCCCAAGCCAATGACACTGTCAATTCCCCATGGTAGATGTATCGGTCCGTACGCAAGTTTATGTGCCAACAGTCAAGACCTCCATGAAAGGTCATCCTAGCATATCTCAAAAATCAGCGTGGACATGATGACATCTTCAAGCAATCTCTAATCGTAATCGGGCCAGAAACTAGGAAACTCAAGAGCTTCCTTTTCTTCATGGACATCTTCTCAGAAACAAATAAATAAAACAAAAATATAGATATACAAGAAAGAGGTGAGACACCTAGCATTCAATACCAATACGGCAGTAAGAAAACAGAACAGCACTGGGCGCCCATGTAGTATTACAACACATATATTCATCAACCATAATAATAAAGTAGGCAATAAGGAAAGAACAACAATAAGTAATAATAAGAATAAACAATGAAAAATAAACAACACCAATATCTTAAACAGTCAACAGTTCAATAATCAGATAAATTATTGCAGCATTAAAGCAGATAATTTAAAAGTCATAAGTACTCCTGCCAGATGAAATATGAGATTAACAATGCACAATGCATATGGTACCAAAATCCTACTCCATAGAGCTAGACATCAACATTCAGAGAGAATGATCAGGGAGTCATGCCAGTATCTCGTTAGCCTTAAAATAAAATGCTTTATTAGAAAAATATATTTTTGCGCAACATGGCTTACACATGGCAACTCAACAAGATCGCGATATAGGACAACGTCTCAGTCTGGATCGTCAGTGTGTTTGCATCGGTTTATCCCACGGCCCCAGTGGAGCTACCATTGTCTATTGTGAGACACTTGCACCCCTACACCCCCAAGGCCAATAATCATGACCTACATTTAGTCTACTTGCACTCGCACTAAGGTGTAATTCAATCTCCTAGGCATACACACCCTTTCCAACAAAGTCCAACGAACATCACAAATGCATGATGACTCAATATACATCATGTATGTTCATCAATAATATGTTCCTCATACAACAATGCAAATCATGCATTTCCATTAACAATATATTTCTCATGGAATATATCACAATGGCATATAGTCAATCCTAAACAATATCATGCCACAATTTAACCAAGTAAACTTCAACAAGTACTTAGTCCCACACATGGGCTCACAATTTCATACAATCCATTCTCAATATTAACATTTCATATATACGGTTCAACACATACCATAATTCCATATTATGAATCTAACATTCCTAATTTCCTAAGCCTTGATTTATTTCACAAATTTTGGGTCAAGGAAACCCTTCAAATCCGTGGCCTCTCAAGGACCATTACTAAATCTATTTCTTCTATTACAAGTATCAATCTTTTAATGCCTAATTACATAGGTTTCATTCTACACAAAATCAATTCAAACCCTTAAAATTTTTTGCCAAAACCGTGGCCTCCTTAATGGGATAATAAACCCTCAAATTTTCTATTCATTAAATCCAAGCATTCCAACATCATTAATGCATTCAAAACAACTAACATTTTAGTCTCAATCAAGAACACACAAACATGAAAAAAAATAACCAAACAAAGTGATCAATCCATTATGGATTTCTCCATCAACAACCACACAAAAGTCTTCTCACCACCAATAATGGTTGAAGTGAGTAAATCTCCCTCTTACCTAAAGGTAAAACATGAAGATCACCTCCTTGCTTGCTTCTTGGTGGTTCAATTTTGGGCTCCCAAAAACCCTAGAAAACCAAACTCAAAGAATCAACACCAAGCTTTGAGAAAGATGAATCCTTGGTCACTAAAGTGGCCAAGGAACACGAAAATAAGGAGAGAAAGAAAGAAAGATGGAAGCTTTACCTCAAAGCTTCAAGCTTTGTTCTTGGAAGAAGATGATGAAGATGATGGATTTGAGAGAAAATCACCAAAGAAAAAAGCTCTGGAATGAAGAGAAGAGTGTAGAAATGGTGATGGTGAAGTAAGAAAATGGTGATGGTCACCAATGGGGCTGCAAAACCATGGAGAGGGTGAAGGAGAAGAAGAGAGAAGTTGGAGAAAATAGAAATGAAAAATTAAAGAGAGAGAAAGTAATAGTAGAAAATGAGTGTGGATTTTGGGTGAGGAGTAATAAGTGTGGGAAGCAAATTTTGCTTCCCCTTGGGCAGCAATTATTGAGGCAATGAGGAGAGAAAGAAAGAAAGGGTGAGTGGCTTCTCCTACAAGCTTAGGGCATTCTAGTCATTTGTGGTCAAAGCTTCCAAGAGAAGCTTGATTATAATATAGCATTTTTGAATTAAAGTGGATTTTATTAGACATAAAGTGGATTGCATTAGGATCAGGTGATAGGATTTCTAGCACATGCTATTATCCAATGGACAATGGTTATAGTTGATAGAAGTCAGTATTAATTGTCCAACAGATAATAAAATACACAGCGATTATTATTTTATCAAATAAAAATCTTGAAAAACATGAAACCTCGTAAACTATGTCCAGCCTCGGGTTTAGTAAGATCTCCAGTCGACGTTTTCACAGATCAAGGTTCTCGGGAAAAATATCTCATTTCTCGACTACGCTCAGTTTGCACGAAAATGAGGAATAATATTAAAATATTTCGTACTCTCAGAAAAATCCAGAAAAATTCTCAAAAATAACAAATATTATAAAATGAATATTTATAATAAAATAAATAAATTTTGGGGTGTTACAACTCTCCCCTTCAAATAGAAATTTCATCCTCGAAATTTTCATACTTAGAATAATTGTGGGTACTACTCCTTCATTTTGTCTTCTAATACCCATGTCGCATCTCCAGTTGTTTCGTTCCAAATCACTTTTACCAATGGGATGTCTTTCCCTCTGAGTTGTTTCATTCTTTTATCCCCAATCCTTACAGGGGTTGTCTCATAAGTCAAGTTTTCCTTTAATTGTACCGTGTCAGGTGCTATGACATAATCAAGGCTAGGAATAAATTTTCGAAGTTGTGACACATAAAAGATATTGTGGAGATTCGAAAGAGAAGTTAGTAAGGCTATTTGGTAAGCAACTGGACCTATCTGACGAAGAATTTGGTAAGGTCCAAGGAATTTAGGAGTAATCTTTCTAGACTTAAGAACTCGATCGATCCCAATCGTAGGCGTGACTTTCAAAAAAACACATACTCTCCTTCGTCAAATTCAAGAGGTTTTTTCCTTCTGTCCGCATAGCACTTTTGTTGAATTTGAGCCATTCTCATATTCTCCTGAATCATCTTGACTTTCTTAGTCGTTTGCTGTATAAAATCAGGTCCAACAGTAAGTCGCTCACCATCCTGGTACCAATATAAAGGTGTTATGCACCTTCGCCCATATAGAGCCTCATAGTGTGCCATCCCTATGCTTGAATGATAACTGTTGTTATAGGTGAACTCTACCAACAGTAAAACTTCATCCTAACTTCCAGTTTGTTCTAAAGAACAAGCTCTGAGCAAATCTTCCAATGATTGAATTATCCTCTCTGATTGACCATCGATTTGAGGATGATATGCAGAACTTAAACGTAGCTTCGTTCCCATTGCTTCTTGAAGACTTTTCAAAAACTTTGAGGTAAATCTTGAATCTCTATCAGAAATGATACTGGTAGGCATACCATGTAGTCTAACAATCTCACCTATATACAACTGAGTCAACTTCTCTAATGAATACCTTATATTGATTGGTAAGAAATATGCTAACTTCATGAGTCGATCCACAATCACCCATATCGAATTGTAACCTTTTCTGGTCTTTGGCAGTCCAACCACAAAGTCCATCGCAATACTATCTCATTTCTATTTGAGAATAGTTAGGGGTTGTAACATTCCTGATGGTCTTTGATGTTCAATCTTTGCTTTCTGGCAAACTAAACATGAAGATACACATTTGGCAATATCTCTTTTCATTCCTTGCCACCAAAATAACTTCTTTCAAATCTTAGTGCATCTTAGTTATTCCAGGGTGCATACTCAACTTGCTTGTGTGAGCATATTTAAGAATACACTTCCTAAGCTCTTGATCCTTAGGCATACATACTCTACCTCTGAATCTTAAGATCCCATCGCTTTCTTCCTTTGAGATCACATGACCTAAAAATTTAACCTCATCCAGCCAGAATTCACACTTTGACAATTTGGCGTACAACCTCTTTTCTTTCAGAATCTGAAGAACTATGTTAAGGTGTTCAGCATAATCCTCCTGATTTTGAGAGTAGATCAGGATATTGTCGATGAAGATAACAACAAACCTGTCCAAATAAGGATGAAATATTCTATTCATATAGTCCATGAATATAGCAGGTGCATTCGTCAACCAAAAGGCATTACCAGGTACTCATAGTGTCCATAACGAGTACGAAAAGCTATTTTGGGAATGTCTTCCACTTTTACTCTGATTTGATGGTAACCCGATCACAGATCGATCTTAGAAAACACCGCTGCTCCTCTCAATTGATCCATCAAGTCATCTATCCTTGGAAGTGGATACTTGTTCTTGATCATGACTTTATTCAACTGACGATAGTCCACATATAATCGTGAAGTGCCTTTTTTCTTCTTGACTAGTAATACCGGCGCTCCCTATAGGGACACACTAGGTCTAACAAATTGCTTTTCCAAAAGTTCTTCCAATTGCTTCTTGAGTTCAACTAGCTTTGCTGGTGACATTCCGTAGGGCGCTATAGAAATAGGACTAGATCCAGGTATAAGATCAATGGCAAACTCTATCTCTCGCCCCGGTGGTAAACCAGGTACATTTTCAAGA
The DNA here is from genome assembly GCA_029884605.1 of Ormosia emarginata. Taxonomy (NCBI): domain Eukaryota; kingdom Viridiplantae; phylum Streptophyta; class Magnoliopsida; order Fabales; family Fabaceae; genus Ormosia; species Ormosia emarginata. The sequence goes on along the minus strand of JAQQTP010000056.1, from coordinate 635,169 downwards.
AAGACTTTGGGAAACTCTCTAACCACTAGAATTGCGTTCACATCTACCTCGTTCTCGACATTCAAAGAAGACAATAACATGTATCCTTGATCTTCTTCTTTCAAGAAAGCTTTCACTTGGCTAGCCATAAAAAATCTAGAACTCTCATCCAAAAGGAAAACTATGGTTTTACTAGAATAACCTAACAGGACATGGTTAAAAAATAACTAATCCATTCCTAAGATTATGTCTAACTGGGAAAGAGGTTAACAGATCAAATCAATAGAAAAGATTCAACCTTCAACAATCAATGGACAATCTAAACAAACTTTGGTGGTAACAATAGGTTTAGCAGTGGGGGTTGAAACAGTCACGTCAAAAGACAAAGAAGACACAGGTAAATCAAGTCTTTTCACGCAGTCATAAGAAATGAAAGAATGAGTTGCACCAGAGTTGTACAGTACAGTTAAAAGATTACCTTCTATGAGACCTTCTCCTTGTATAAAATTTTCGAAATTAGAGGCTTCAGCTCCACTCAGGGTATAAACTCTACCTACTGCCTGCGGTTTTGCAGTTCTTGCAGCATTGACTGAAGGCTCAGCCTTAGCTTGATTACAATCACGAGAAACATGTTCAGGCTTCCTGCATCTGAAGCAAATGACTCCTTTAATTGTGTAATCCCTCGTGTAGTACTCCTTCACGCACTTCATGCATTTTGGCATAAACGTCGTAGTCTGACTAGTCCTACCAGGACTTCCACTAGGACTTCCACCTTGTGGTCGTTGTTGCTGATTTCCAGGTGGTCTTGAGTAAGGCTTTCTCTGATAGCGATTAGCATTGATGCTTCCTCCTCTCTAGGACCGAAAAGGTCCAAAGTTACAGTTTTTTGTGTCCCGCACTTGGTCTAAGTCTTCCATTCAGCGACACATATCAAGCAGCTCCAAAAATTGGTTGATCTTTAAAGTTATAACAGCTCTCTTCACATCGTGTTTCAAACCTTCTTCAAACTTCTGACATTTCCACACCTCGTTCGGCTGGTGTTGGAAATAAGTTGAGAATCTCGACAAGCTTTCAAACTTCACAGCATACTCACTTATAGTCAAGTTCCCTTGTCTCAGACTAAGAAACTCCATCTCTTTAGCATGTCTGGCACTTGCAGGGAAATATTTCTCCAAGATTTTCTCCTTGAATACCTCCCAAGTAATCGCTCGACCTTCAGTTTCCAATAGTCTATGTGCTCCAGTCCACCACTCCTCTGCGTCTCCAACTAACATAGACGCATCATAAGTCACCTTCTTATCATTGGCACAGTTCATGCCTTTGAAAATTTTTTCCAGCTCCTTGATCCAAAGAGTAGCCTTCTCAAGATCAAATTCTCCTTTGAATTGTGAAGGGTTATTGTGATGAAATTCAGCCAGGTTTTGAGCATTTGCAGAAGCATCCAACTGTTGTGCAACTCTCTCTTGCTGTTGAGCAGTCTGCTGGTTCTGTTGCAATATAGCCTCAACCATCTTTTGAATCATTTCGATTGCTGCAGTCATATCCCCTCTACAAGCCATATCTCTTTTCAAGTCAGACTATACAAAACACATGGAAAAGTTAGATGTATTCTTCTGGAATACAAAACACAGAGAATCACACAGCACAAACAAGATAGTCTAAAAACCACAAGACCCAAAAGAAAACTTAAATCAGGGTTCTGATACCAAGACAGTGTAACGTCCCTTTTTTCTTATCTCATGGGTGAGAAGAAGGAACGTCACACCATAATAAAGTGAAAACAAAATACGAAAAATGGAAAATGAAATCATAAATTAAGACCCTGTTCATTTAGGATATAGATAAACATCTTTAATCGTAATTGTATATTAATCGGGTATTAAAAATATATGTATATTATCACTTACTATATTTTTTTTGTTAAGAACGAATAATAAATATAATACAATCGAAATTAATATGAAAGGAAATCATACATCCATAATTTAGGATATAGATAAACATCTTTAATCGTAATTGTATATTAATCGGGTATTAAAAATATATGTATATTATCATTTACTTTTTTTTTTTTTTTGTTAAGAACGAATAACAAATATAATACAACCGAAATTACTATGAAAGGAAATCATACATCCACTATATATATATATATATATATATATATATATATATATATATATATATATATATATATATATATATATATATATATATATATACATACATATATATATATACATATATATATATATATTATAGCATCAAGCCTGCTTAATTATATCATTTAAATATACAAAAGTAAAAGGCTTTACCCACCCCAAGGTGTTTACAAAATATACAGCCCATCAAAATAGCAAAACATCAGGCTTTCCAAAAAGATATATGGATAACCATCAGTAGCCACCAACAGTATCAACCCTTAAAACTGATGAGAAGGAACCGTAGCAGGATCCTCCTCATCCGATGAAATTACCATCGGAGCGATCGAATTTCGAGTAGAAGCTCGAGCAGTGGAGAGAAATGAATAATCTCGTAAGGTGTAGTAAAGGTCATCCCACAAATCCCTAACAGGTGGGTAAAACTCTAAATGGATAAAAGCAGTAAAATCAAAAACAGGCGGGTTATAGCGACCCCAAGCCAATGACACCATCAATTCCCCGTGGTAGAAGCATCGGTCCGTGTGCAAGTTTATGTGCCAACAGTCAGGACCTCCATGAAAGGTCATCCTAGCATATCCCAAAAATCGGCGTGGACGTGACGACATCTTCAAGCAATCTCTAATCGTAATCGGGCCAGAAACTAGGAATCTCAGGAGCTTCCTTTTCTTCACGGACATCTTCTCAGAAACAAATAAATAAAACAGAAATATAGATATACAGAAAAGAGGTGAGACACCTAGCATTCAATACCAGTACGACAGTAAGAAAATAGAACGGCGCTGAGCGCCCACATAGCATTACAACACATATATTTATCAACCATAATAATAAAGTAGGCAATAAGGAAAGAACAACAATAAGTAATAATAAGGATAAACAATGAAAAATAAACAACACAAATATCTTAAACAGTCAACAGTTCGATAATCGGATAAATTATTGCAGCATTAAAGTAGATAATTTAACAGTCATAAGTACTCATGCCAGATGAAATATGAGACTGATAATGCATAATGCATATGGTACTAAAATCATACTCCATGGAGCTAGACATCAACATTCGAAGAGAATGATCAGGGAGTCATGTCAATATCTCCTTAGCCTTGAAATAAAGTGTTTTATCAGAAAAATATATTTTTGCGCAACATGGCTTATACATGGTACCTCAACAAGATCGCGATATAGGACATCATCTTAGTCCGGATCGTCGGAGTGTTTGTATCGGTCTATCCCACGGCCCCAGTGGAGCTACCATTGTCTATTATGAGACACCCGCACTCGACGCCCCTAAGGCTAATAATCATAACCTATACTTAATCTACTCGCACCCGCACTAAGCTATAATTCAATCTCCTAGGCATACACAATTTTTCTAACAAAGTCCAATGGACATCACAAATGCATGATGACTTAATGTACATCATGTATGTTCATCAATAATATGTTCCTCATACAACAATGCAAATCATGCATATTCATAACAATATATTTCTCATGCAACATATCACAATATCATATAGTCAATCCTCAACAATATCATGCCACAATTTAATCAAGTAAACTTCAACAAGTACTTAGTCCCACACATGGACTCACAATTTCATACAATCCATTCTTAATATCAACATTTCATATATACAGTTCAACACATACCACAATTCCATATTATGAATCCAACATTCCTAATTTCCTAAGCCTTGATTTATTTCACAAATTTTGGGTCAAACCCTTCAAATCCGTGGCCTCTCAAGGACCATTACTAAATCAATTTCTTCCATTACAAGTATCAATCCTTTAATGCCTAATTACATAAGTTTCATTCTACACAAAATTAATTCAAACCCTTAAAATTTTTTGCCAAAACCGTGGCCTCCTCAATAAGGTAGTAAACCCTCAAATTTTCTATTCATCAAATCCAAACATTCCAACATCATTAATGCATTCAAAACAACTAACATTTTAGTCTCAATCAAGAACACACAAACATGAAAAAAAAACAACCAAATAAAGTGAGCAATCCGTTATGGATTTCTCCATCAACAACCACACAAAAGTCTTCTCACCACCAATAATGGTTGAAGTGAGAAAATTTCCCTCTTACCTAAACGAAGAACATGAAGATCACCTCCTTGCTTGCTTCTTGGTGGTTCGATTTTGGGCTCCCAAAAACCCTAGAAAACCAAACTTAAAGAATCAACACCAAGCTTTGAAAAAGATGAATCCTTGGTCACTAAAGTGGCCAAGGAACACGAAAATAAGGAGAGAAAGAAAGAAAGATGGAAGCTTTACCTCAAAGCTTCAAGCTTTGTTCTTGGAAGAAGATGATGAAGATGATGGATTTGAGAGAAAATCACCAAAGAAAAAAGCTCTGGAATATAGAGAAGAGTGTAGAAATGGTGATGGTGAAGTAAGAAAATGGTGATGGTCACCAATGGGGCTGCAAAACCATGGAGAGGGTGAAGGAGAAGAAGAGAGAAGTTGGAGAAAATGGAAATGAAAAATTGAAGAGAGATAAAGTAATAGTAAAAAATGAGTGTGGATTTTGGGTGATAAGTAATAAGTGTGGGAAGCAAATTTTGCTTCCCCGTGGGCACCAATTGTCGCAGCAATGAGGAGAGAGAGAAAGGGTGAGTGGCTTCTCTTACAAGCTTAGGGCACTCTAGTCATTTGTGGTCAAAGTTTCCATGAGAAGCTTGATTATAATATAATATTTTTGAATTAAAGTGAATTTTATTAGACATAAAGTGGATTACATTAGGATAAGGTGATTTGATTTCTAACACATGTTATTATCCAATGGACAATGGTTACAATTGACAGAAGTCAGTATTAATTATCCAGCGGATAATAAAATACACAACGTTATTTTATCAGATAAAAATCTTGAAAAACGTAAAATCTCATAAACTGTGTCCAGCCTCGGGTTTAGTAAGATCCCCCATCGACGTTTTCACAGATCAAGGTTCTCGAGAAAAATATGTCATTTCCCGGCTCCGCTCAGTTTGCACACAAAACGATGATAATATTAAAATTTCTGCATTCTCAGAAAAATCCAGAAAAATTCTCAAAAATTACAAATATTATAAAATGAATATTTATAATAAAATAAATAAATTTTGGGGTGTTACAGAGGGATGGTCTTCCTGAACTTTAAAAGGTCATAGAAACCTTGATTTCTCACGACCGCTACTTCATTTTCTTGTTGCGGATATGGGTTGTTACCCATCGTTTCCAGAACATTTTTTGTGATGGTTATCTATTCTCTTGTGGTTGTGATCATCTCTCATTGATCTCTAATTATAGCTGTCACTTTTCTAAACATATCTATCATCCTCAACTACTTTGACAGGGAGGGTATCATCCTTCCTCACACTATCTCTAATCTAGGAATGCCTCAAGTGGAGAGGGAATTATCGATCCTCAACTACATTTCATCCAAGGAGAACTTGGGTAAAGAAAGAGGAAATTATCTGTCCTCAACCTCAATTACTTAGGTGGTAAAGGAATATCCATCCTCAATCACCATTTCTAAGTCTTACCCTAGGACCAAGGATATCCTAGATAATGGGTTACTCATGAAAATCAATCATTATCTTGAGTTATTCATCTCAACCGTCAATTCATCAAACATGCAATGATATGCATATGAAGATTTTGTTTATCATCGATAATCAAATCCATTATTCAATCTCATTTGATGCAATAACATCATAAAATAATTCTCAAATTTGTTTGGATGCATAATCATATCACATTTAATTGAATCATAATCTTTCAATCTAAGGTTTAGGGTTTATATTTAGGTTACATGGGATAAAGAACTCTATTTTCATCATTTTCAAACCAAAACCTCAATTTAGGAGCCTGGTAATCAATTACAGGCCTTGGTAATCAATTACTAGCTTGGCAGAACCTTGGTAAATGATTACCAAGGTGTGGTAATCGATTACCACTCATCCAGAAGCCTGGTAATCGATTACTAGGGCTTGGTAATCGATTACCAGCTACTCATAAACTCATTTCGCAGCTCCAAAAGCTTGGTAATAGATTACTAGCTCGTGGTAATCGATTACCACTTGGAAATTTATAGAAAACAGAGTTTTTAAACCATCCTAACCTAAACCAAACCAATCAATATCAACAACAACATCAAACCATCACAAATATACATCCAAATCACTCATAAAATAGTAAATCTCAATATGGGTATGAAACTCATTTTTCAAATCTCAAGGTTCCTCAAGAATCAAGATCAAAGTTTAGATCTTTAACTCATAATCAAAGCATAAAAGCATCATTTTAGTTCAACAACTCAAAATCTCAACAAAGTCATCAATCCATCATTTTCAAAAAGTAGGAAAAGATGAACAAGTGGAGAAAAACACCTACCTCAACTTGATATTCTCTTTTTTCCTTTCTTTTTTCTTCTTTCTTCTTGGTTCTCCTTTCTTCCTTGTTGATTGCTTCCTTCTTCCCTCTCTCTTTTCTCTCTCTTTCCTTCTTCTTTTCTTCTGGTGGCTGAACGAATGAGTAAGAGAATATGAGAGAAAAGTTAAAAGAAAAGGATAAGAATGAGGGAGAGGGGCGATGAAGGAAAATAAAGAAAGGGAAAAAGGTGAAATTTCGCTGGAAACATTTTATCTGTTAAGAACACTTTAATATTTCCTTAACGAATTTTCTAACCTCCATAAGTTTTATCGGAAATTCTAGGATTTCATTCATTTCCCAGCTTTATATTTGTATATATCTCATTATACACTTTCACCTGTTACTAAGTTTTACTATTCATCCTTAGATTAGTTAAACCTTATGGAATTGAACTAAGAAGTTTTCAAGCATTCAACTTAATCTGTTTTCATTCTCAGATTAATCTTCATCCTATATTTTATATTTGCTCATAATTTTATGATTTTTTGAGCTACTCGTCTGTTTAGTTTGGTCTTTGAACATTATCTCAGTGTTATTAAAAACGTCAAACTAATTCATTCAATCTTTTAGAATTTAATACAACTCATTCCAATCCTTTATGACATAGAAATAAATGTTTCATATTTATTTCTATCTTCTTAACTAATTAGACTAATTTCTAAGCTATTTATCAACTTTAGTGTTATAGATTTATGCTTAAATCAATCCAAATAATTAGCAGAATTAACGAGTAATCTTTATCTGTATTGTTGAGCTTTTATAACCTTGCTTAAGTCCATTGAGTTGGAGAGAATGTTACAATTTGGGTGCTCAAGCTCCCAGACACCATAAACTCATTTTGTTTCTCTAGGCGCTAGCGCTCAGGTGCCCCTCGAGCGCTCAAGTGCTCCCCATCTAGCACCTAGGTGCCCTGCGCACAGCCTGAAGCAGAAATGGTTTTGGGCATTGGGCGCCTAGTCGCCTAACTTTGGTGCCTAAGCACCAGTGCACCAGAAGACCAATTTAAGTTCCTCTGCTTTTTTTAAACTAGGTTTTCACCTTTCAAACTCAAATTTTAAGTGATTTCCAACCACAAACATGGAGCCTAAACTTGCTAAAACTCATACAAATTGTAAACTGAATTACCTTGGAAATTCATGAACCAAAACAACATCTTCTATTCCCATTTTTCAACTGCCAAAACAAGTAGACAAATGGAGGTTCATAGGTTCACAAACAACAACCATGCATAGTATTAGCCAAAAGTAAACCAAATTTTGGCCAAGGAAATGAAAATCAATCAAAGAACCCATCTTTACAAACCCATTTCTATAACTCGCACAATCAAGCAAGAAATCAACAAGTTTATGAAGCCAAAAGATGAGATAAAGAAAAAGCACCCCTACCTAGCTTGAAGTCAATTTCTTCTTTTATTTATCTTTCTTTCCTTCTTTGTCTTCCTTCTTTCTCCCCTTTTGACTCTTGTTCTTTGTGCTTTGTTTTCCTCCTTCCTCTGATGGTGTGAGAATGAGAGAGTGAGGATAGCGAAAAATAGAAATGTGAGAGAGAATAGGAAGAGTAAAGAAAAAGCAACAGACAAAAGTTAACATAGTAGGTAACTTTCAGCAGAATGAAATAGTGGAGAAGGTAAGGAGAGTTTAAAAAATAAAATTCAACTAGAGACCTTATATCTGCTAAGAACACTTTAATCTCTCATAAATGAATTTTCTAAACTTCATAGGTATCGTAGAAAATTCTAAGATTTCATTTTATTCTCTATATTACCATTCAACCATTTTTCTTATACTGCAAAATCAGTCTCCAAGCTTCATTATTCTTTCTTGGGTTAAATTAAACCTATGGAATTGAATTAAGAAGCTTTCAGATATCCATTCTAATTGTTCATAACTTAGAAATAAATCTTCCTAATTTATTTCTATGTCCTACGTTATTTCAACAATAATATAAGCTTAAAAGAGCTATTTCTCACATATAATGTTATAGATTTATACTCAAATTAATCCAAATAATTAACAAAATTAATAGGAAACCTATATCAGTACTATTGAGCTTCTATAATCCTGATTCAGTCTATTGGGTTAAAGAGAATGTTATAATTTTTCCTCATTTTTATAAATTTTATCCTCAAAATTTGCTTACCTTATTCAAAATGCTCCGGATGATCTCTCATCCACTAGGATTTGAGTTCCCATATGCCCTCTTTTGAGTCATCTCCCTCCCATAACACCTTTACCAAAGAAATTTGTGTCCCTTTGAATTCTTTCATAGCCCTATCCATGATCCTTATAGGTTTAATCACATAAGTTAAATCATCTTTTAACTGTATTGATTCATTTTCCAAAATGTGTGAAGGATCCAGATTATATTTTCGGAGTTGGGAAACATGAAAAACATCATGAAAATTTGATAAACTGGGGGGTAAAGCTATTTGATAGGCAACTGACCCAATTCTTTTCAAAATCTGAAAGGGACCAAGAAACTGAGGAGTCAACTTTTTGGTTTGAATAGCCTTACCAACCCCCATAGTAGGAGTGACTCTGAGGAATACATGTTCTCCTTCATTGAATTCTAAGAGTATTCTTCTCTCATTTGCATAACTTTTCTACCTACTTTGGGCTGATAACATCTTATCCTTGATCATTTTAATCTGCTCTGTGGTATGTTGTATTAAGTCTGGTCCTAGGATAGTTTGTTCCCCTGCTTCATACCAACATAAGGGTGATATACATTTTCTGCCATATAATGCTTCATAAGGTGTCAATCCTATGCTGATATGATAATTGTTGTTGTAGGCAAATTCTATTAGGGGTAAAAACCTATCCCAACTTCCCTGTTGGTCTAGCACATAAGCTCTCAGCATATCTTCTAAAGTTTATGTTCTGGACCGTAATCCAAGTTCATTACTCATAGACACTCGACACGCACACCCGCCAGGGCCTGATATTAACATCCTCAGCAAAGTTTGCTTATCGTGAGACCCTAGTAATATATGTCGGACCCTAGCATTGGATAGTAACAACTTTATCGTGAGAACTGGGCTATGGATAAATCTATATGATATCCTTTAATTGCCAATTATGATCTTACAAAATAATAGCACCATAACTATCATACCAGTATTCCAATAATATAGGGATTCTCTGTAATTAAATAAGAAACATATCTTCTCTTGCTACTATTATGGGATCGTATCTCTCCATTATGAGAACGCATCTATCCAACCTCTATAAATACTAGGCTAAGTCACCCTAATCAGGTATCTTGTATCTCACTGTATAAACTCCTATTTGTGTACTTCCTGACTTGAGCGTTGGAGTCCCTTTGTAGGTACCCACCCCCTGGTTCCACATGCTCTACTGTAGCTACGCAAGGAGGAAACCACCATGACATGCCTATCTCAGGTATCCCTCTTAATCCACTTCAGAACATTGGCGTCATCTGTAGGAAACTGATAAACTTCTATTCACATTCAACCATAGTGAGCACAATACAACATCCAAGGAGAGGAGGCGTTGCGCCTGCTGCCCCTAGTTAAGGACAAGTCTTGGTGGCGCAATGCAATCCTCAGCCTGTCACACCACTAATGTGTAACACCCCAAAATTTATTTATTTTATTATAAATCTTCATTTTATAATATTTATGATTTTTGAGAATTTTTCTGAAATTTTCTGAGAATGCGAAATATTTTAATATTATTCCTCGTTTTGTGTGTAAATTGAGCGGAGCGGAGAAATGAGATATTTTTTTCGAGAACCTTGATCTGTGAAAACGTTGATGGGGGATCTTACTAAACCCGAGGTCGGACACAGTTTACGAGGTTTTACATTTTTCGAGAATTTTATCTGATAAAATAATAAATCGCTGTGTAAATTTTATCCATTGGACAATTAATACTGACTTCTGTCAACTGCAACAATTGTCCATTGGATAATATCATGTATTAAAAATTTTATCACATTATTCTAATGTAATCCACTTTATGTCTAATCAAATCCACTTTAATTCAAATATATTGTATTTTAATCAAAGCTTCTTTGAGAAGCTTTGACCACCAAAAGACTAATATGCCCTTGGCTTGTTGGAGAAGTCTCTCCACCCCTCCCTCTCTCTCCTATTGCTGCAGTATTGCTTGCCCATGGGGGAGCAAAATTTTGCTCCCATACTTTATGCATTTTCACTCAAAATATCTCTCATTTTTTCATTAACACTTTCTTTCTCTTCAAGCTTCCTTTCCATTTCTCTCCTTCTTCTCTCTTCTTCCTCTCCTTCACCCATGGTTTGCAGCCCCTAAATGTGGCCATTCCCTTCATCTTCCAACTTCATTAACACCATTTCTACACTTCTTCCATCCTCCTCTACACTTTCTATTTGAAGAGTTTCTTCAAAATCCATCATTTCCTTCACTGTCTTCCAAGACCAACAGAGCTAGTTGAGCTCAAGAAGCAATTGGAAGAACTTTTGGAAAAACAATTTATTAGACCCAGTGTATCATCTTGGGGAGCACTAGTATTGCTAGTTAAGAAGAAAGATGGTACTTCAAGATTGTGTGTGTATTATCGTCAGTTGAACAAAGTCACAATCAAGAATAAGTATCCATTGCCAAGGATCGACAACCTAATGGATCAACTGAAAGGAGCAGCGATGTTTTCTAAGATCGATTTGTGATTGGGCCACCATCAGATCAGAGTAAAAGTGGAAGACATTCCCAAATTAGCTTTTCGTACTCGTTATGGACACTACGAGTACTTGGTGATGCCTTTCGGTGTGACTAATGCACTTGCTATATTCATGGACTATATGAATAGAATCTTTCGTCCTTATTTGGACAGATTCATCATTGTCTTCATTGATGATATCTTGATTTATTCCCAAAATTAGGAGGATCATGCTGAACATCTCAGTATAGTTCTTCAAATCTTGAAGGAGAAGGAACAGTACGCCAAATTGTTAAAGTGTGAGTTCCGGTTGGACGAAGTTAAATTCTTAGGCCATGTGATTTCAAAGGAAGGAATTGCTGTAGACCCATCGAAAGTGGAAGCTGTTTTGCAATGGAAAAGATCGAAGACGGTGACAGAAATTCGAAGCTTTATAGGATTAGTCGGATATTACCGGAGGTTCATTGAAAGATTTTCTAAGATTTCCGGACCTCTAACTCAACTCACGAGGATGAATCAAGCTTTTGAATGGACAGATGCTTGTGAAGGAAGTTTTCAAAAGCTAAAAAGGAGACTAACTACTTCACTAGTGTTAGTTCTGCCTGATCTAAGTGAACTGTTCGAAGTATATTGTGACACTTTATACCAAGGATTGGGGTGTGTCCTTATGCAAGGTGAAAAAGTGGTGGCTTATGCCTCAAGATAATTGCGAGTGCATGAGAAGAACTATCCAACACACAACTTGGAATTAGCTGTTATTGTATTTGTTTTGAAGATATGGAGACATTATCTCTATAGAGCAACGTTCAACGTTTTCAGTGACCACAAGAGCTTGAAGTATTTGTATGACTAGAAAGAGTTGAACATGAGGTAGCGAAGATGGTTAGAATTCCCAAAAGATTATGATTTCCAACTTTAGTATCACCTTGGAAAGGCCAATGTTGTGGCCGATGCCTTAAGTAGGAAAACGGTCAGCGTTTCTACCATGATGATAAGAGAAAAGGGTTTAATAGAACAATTCAGAGACGTATGGTCTTTTGTGGAATTAATGCTAGGAAAAATCTGCATAAACATGGTCACTATTTCGAATGATTTAATGGAAGATATCCAAGAAAAATAGAAGGTTGACAAATTCTTACAAGGAGAAAGGGAACTGATGAAGCAGGGTGGTATGTCAATATTAGAGGAAGGAAGCGATGGAATTTTAAGATTCCAAGATAGAGTTTGTGTGCCTAAGGATCAAGAGCTTAGGAAGTACATTCTTGAACATGCTCATACAAGTAAGTTGAGTATACACCCTGGGATGACCAAGATGTACCAAGACTTGAAGAAATTATTTTGGTGGCACGAAATGAAAAGAGATATTGCTAGATGTGTATCTTCTTATTTAGTTTGCCAAAAAACAAAGATTGAACATCAAAGACCATCTGGAATGTTACAACCCTTGAGTATTCCCGAATGGAAATGAGATAGTATTGCTATGGACTTTATTGTTGGATTGCCAAAGACCAGAAGAGGATATGATTCAATATGGGTAATTGTGGATTGACTTACGAAGTCAGCACATTTCTTGCTAATCAATATAAGATATATCCATTGGAGAAGTTGACTCAGTTGTACATTGGTGAGATTGTTAGACTACATGGTGTGCCTACAAGTATTATTTTTTATAGAGATCTGAGATTTACATCAAAATTTTGGCAAAGTCTTCAAGAAGCAATGGGGACAAAGCTACGTATGAGTTCTGCTTACCATCCTCAGACTGATGGTCAATCACAGAAAACAATTCAATCATTAGAAGATTTGCTGAGAGCTTGTGCCATAGAACTGACTAGAAGTTGGGATAAAACTTTACTATTAGTAGTTTTACCTACAATAACAGTTATCATTCGAGCATAGGGATGGCTCCCTATGAGGCTCTATATGGGTGAAGGTGTAGAACACCTTTATGTTGGTATCAAGATGGAGAACAACTTATAGTTGGACTTGATCTCATACAGCAGACGATTGAGAAAGTCAAGATGATCCAGGAGAAGATGAGAATGGCTCAAAGTCGACAAAAAAGTTATGCGGACAAAGGGAGAAAACCTCTTGAATTTGAGGAAGGAGAGCATGTATTCTTGAAAGTCACACCTACGACTGGGGTCGGTTGAGTTCTCAAATCTAGAAAGCTCACTCCTAAATTCCTTGGACCTTATCAAATTCTTCATCTGATAGGTCTAGTCGCTTATCAGATAGCTTTACCACCTTTTCTTTCAAATCTCCACAATGTTTTTCATGTGTCACAACTTCGAAAATATATCCCAAGCCCTGATCATGTCATAGCGCCTGATTCAGTACAATTAAAGGAAAACTTGACTTATGAAATAACTCCTGTAGGGATTGAGGATATGAGAATAAAGCAACTCAGAGGAAAGAACATTCCATTGGTGAAAGTGATCTGGAATAAGACAACCGAAGATGCGACATGGGAACTGGAAGATAAGATGAAGGAGCAATACCCACAATTATTCTAAGGTATCAAAATTTTAAGGACGAAATTTCTATTTGAGAGGGAGAGTTGTAACACCCCAAAATTTATTTATTTTATTATAAATATTCATTTTATAATATTTGTGATTTTTGAGAATTTTTTTGGAATTTTCTGAGAATGTAGAATATTTTAATATTATTTCTCATTTTGCATGCAAACTGAGCGGAGCCGGGACAATGAGATATTTTTCTCGAGAACCTTGATCTATGGAAACATCGACGGGGGATCTTACTAAACTTGAGGTCGGACACAGTTTACAAGGTTTTACGTTTTTTGAGAATTTTATCTGATAAAATAATAAATCGTTGTGTAAATCTTATCCGCTGGATATTTAATACTGACTTTTGTTAACTGTAACAATTGTCTATTAGATAATATCATGTATTAAAAACCCTATCACATTATCCTAATGTAATCCACTTTATGTCTAATCAAATCCATTTTAATTCAAATATATTATATTTTAATCAAAGCTTCTTTGAGAAGCTTTGACCACCAAAAGACTAATATGCCCTTGGCTTGTTGGAGAAGCCTCTCCACCATTCCCTCTCTCTCTTATTGTCGGCATTGCTTCCCCATGGGGGAGCAAAATTTTGCTCCCATACTTAATGCATTTTCACTCAAAATATCTCTCATTTTTTCATCAACACTTTTTCTCTCTTCAAGCTTCTCTTCCATTTCTCTCCTTCTTCTCTCTTCTTCCTCTCCTTCACCCACGGTTTGCAGCCCCTAAATATGGCCATTCTCTTCATCTTCCAACTTCATTAACACCATTTCTACACTCCTTCCATCCTTCTCTACACTTTCTATTTGAAGAGTTTCTTAAAAATCTATCATTTCCTCCATTGTCTTCCAAGACCAAGCTTCAAACTTTAAGGTAAAGTTTTCATTTTTTCTGTTCTTTCTCTTCATTTTCGTGTTCTATGGTTTCATTGGAGACCAAAGATCCATCTTTTACCAAGCTTGGTGTTGATTCTTTGTGGTTGAAATTTTTAGGGTTTTTGGAACCAAAAACTAAGCCTTCAAGGAGCAACTAGGAGGCCATTTTCGTGTTCTTCCTTTAGGTAAGAGGGAGATTTACTCAGTTCAACCATTATTGGTGGTGAGGAGAACTTTATGTGATTAATGATGGAGAAATCCATATTTGAATGCTTACTTTGTTTGATGATTTTGCATGTTTATGTGTTCTTGATTGTGGTTGATGATTGAATGATGATTTTGAATGCATTGGGGGTGTTGGATTATTTGATGATGTTAGGTTTAATAAATAGAAAATTTGAGGGGTTCCTACACTAATGTGGGGCCATGGTTTTGGCCTTGGATTTTAAGGGATTGAATTGATTTTGTGTGAGATAAGATTTGAATGATTAGGTATCAAGTGATTTGAAAGACCTAGGGAGACCACGATTTTTAGAGAAAATTTTGGGTTCAAATGATGCCTTAGTGCATTTTTGGAAATTAAGGACTTAGAGATATACATAATCCATAATGAGATGGAAGAATTAAATGGAGTAATAATTCTTAAGAGAGCCACGGTTTCTAAGGGTTATTTAACCTAAAATTCTCATAATTAATCAAAACTTAAGACATTGGAAATGTGGATCCATACTATGGACTTGTGATAATTGATGAATCATATATAAATAAATGTTGATGTTGAAAATTGGTTCTATATTATTGTGAGTTCCTATGTGGGACTAAGTACTTGATAAAATTATGACATACTGATATTGAGAAATGAATATATGCCATTGTGGTATACTTTTTGATAAATGTATCATTGATGAACATACATGATGTACATTGCGTTGTCATGCATATATGTTGTCCATTGGACATTGTTGGAAATGCGATGTATGCCTAGGAGATTGAATAACACCTTTGTGCGGATGCGAGTAGACTAAGCATAGGGTCATAGTGGATGACTTTGGGGGCGTCAGAGTGCGGGTGTCTCACAATAAATAGTGGTAGCTCCACTGGGGCCGTGGGATAGACCGATGCAAACACACCGACGATCCAGACTGAGACACTGTCCTATATCACGATTAACTGTTGAGGTGCCATGTATAAGCCAATTACGCAAATATTTTTATGAGATAAAGCACGCTATTTTTAAGGCTAACGAGATACTTTCATAACTCCTTGATCATTCTCTCCGAAATGTTGATGTCTATCTCCATGGAGTAGGATTTTTGGTACCATGATGCATTGTGCACTATCTATTGTCGGTCTCATATTTCATTGAGCATGAGTACTTGTGACTGTGAATTATTTGTTCTTATTGTCAATATAATTATTTGACTTAATAAATTATTCATTGCCTGAGATTCTGTTGGTATTTCTCTTTTATTGCTCATTTAATTATTGTTATTATTTTATTCCTTACTGTTGATAACTATATGTGCTGTAATGCCATGTGGGCATCCAGAGCCACTTTGTTTTCTTGCTGCCATTTTGGTAATGAAAGCTGGGTGTCTCACCTCTTTTTTGTATACATGTACTTCTGTTTTAAATTATGTGCTTCTGAGAAGACGTTCGCGAGGAAGAAAATGAGGCGCCTGAGTTTCCTGGCTTTTGGCCCAATTACGACTAGTGCTGATTGGAGATGTCTTCGCGTCCGCGCTGATTTTTGGGGTATGTTAGGATGACCTTTCATAGAGGACTCGACTGTTGGTATATTAACTTGAGCACGGACCGTTGCATCTATCACGGGGAACTGACTGTGTCTTTGGTGTGGGGCAGCTACGACCCGCCAATTTTTGACTTTACCACTTTTGTTCATTTAGAATTTTACCTGCCTGTTAGGGATTTGTGGGATGACCTTTACTACACCCCACAAGAGGACTCTTTCCTCTCCACTGCTTGGGCTTCTGCTCGAAATTTGGTTGCTCTGATGGCAATTTCATCGGATGAGAATGACCCTGCTACAGTCCCTTCTCGTTAGTCTCAGGGGTTGATACTGTAGGTGGCTACTGATGGCTAACCGTTTATCTTTTTAGGAAGCCTGATATTTTATTGTATTTGATGGGTGTATATTTGTATCATCTCAGATGGGTACATCTTTTGCTTTTTGTATAAATCATGATGTAATTAAATAGGCTGTTGCGTATATATATATATAGGACATATCTAGTGAGAGGAGTGGTTATTGTGAGAGGGTGAGAGGAGTGAATCTCGACCATACAACCATACATGGATGGTCAAGATTAAAAGTTACTTAAAAGTCATGTGACCACTTAAAAAAGTCACATGCATTTATGTTCTAAACTTGACCATTCTTGTAAGATCCAATGGTCAAGATTCACTCATCTCACCCTCTCACAATAAACGCTCCTCTCACTTGATACACTTCCTATATATATATATAGGGGACATATCTAGTGAGAGGAGTGAATCTTGACCATACAACCATACATGGATGGTCAAGATTAAAAGTTACTTAAAGGTCATATGACCACTTAAAAAAGTCACATGCATTTATGTTCTAATCTTGATCATTCATGTAAGATCTAATGGCCAATATTTATTCCTCTCATCTCTTACAATAAACACTCCTCTCACCAGAGTAAAATCTTATATATATATATATATATATATATATATATATATATATATATATATATATATATATATATATATATGTTGTGTATGGATGTATGGTTTATTTTTATGTCAGTTTTACTACAACCATTTTAATTATTATCTCGCTACAGAATGAACTGTTAAGTTAACTCTTTTAACATTACTTGGTAATGATACAATTTAATACAACAAAAAGAAGAAAAAAATAATATATAATGTCATTCAGAAAGGAACCTATATATCTATAAAATGAACCGGGTCTATGAGGTTTAAAACAATGATTATTTTTTGTAATTTATACTTCATTTTTCACTTCACTATGGTGCGACGCTCCTTCTTCACGAGATAAGAAAAAGGGGCGTTACACAACGCATGCTGAAGCCTCCGCCACTAAAAGTCGAGCAGTTATCGTTGAGACTCTTAACGAGGGGCATAAGACTTCACCTTCTGTTGAAAGTCCCCACCTATTGCGCAGCGTTTTTGTAAGAGATAGACTTGGAATCCCAGGCCAAGAAAGAAACCCTAATGTTCAGGAACATAAAATCCTAGTGCACAAGTGCTTGAGAATGCCAAATAGTGAAGCTAATGATCGTGCGTCTCGCTTAGAACGTGCAAATCAATCCCGTGTGTCCTGATGCCAATTCCAAGATATGTTACAACAACATGTGACTATGTTAGATGAACACTACTGGAGGTTGGAAAATGTTACCAAGTGGCTTCCAGTACTCAAGAGGGGGTGAATTGAGTACAAAAAACTTTTCACAAAAGCGTAAACAAATTAAATATGCTCAAAATAAAATGTTAAAAAGGCGTGAAAATAAAGGAAGAGAAGATGAACAACCAATAAATGAATTGCAAGAGACAATAAAATAAAAGCAGATAAATAAAAAATTAAGGATAAGAAAAGCAGGTACGATATTTATCCTGATTCGACCACTAACCACTTGTGGCCTACGCCAGTCCTCGAAACACAGTTCAAGATTTTTCACTATTCAAGGCAAGCTTAAAGCAGGTGCTTGCAACCTTTACAATCAAGAGCACTTTTCACACACAGGGAAACTCTACCCTTGTGCTCAAGCCTCAAACTGTCAGGGATACCTCACCCTTACATAAACCGTCAAGGGATACCTCACCCTTGTTACAAAGCCTTTGAGGGATACCTCACCCTCTAAAAAATACAACAAAAAATAGATGAAAAATAAACTTTCACAGAGAGTAAATATCATAAGTTGAAGCACTATAGAGCTCTCTAAGGATATCTCAGAATTTTGGCAAAAAAGAACATAAAATAAGAGAGAAAATTGTAAACCATATTTTAGCACAAGCAAAATAAGTTCAGATTGTCCGGGACTTGCAGAAATGACCCAAGGTCTCTATTTATAGAGCTTTTGATCAGAAATGCCCGTTCGAAGAATTAAATTAGTCTTTGAATTTGAAATATGATGTTTCTTTCTAAAACAGGATTCGTGGGTTATTCGAATACCTATATGGGTTATTCGAATACCACTGAATTAAAATCTTCGTGGAAAACAATTTAAAGGAGGTTATTCGAATACCTTGTGCAATTATTCAAATGCCTCTACAAAATGAGCTTTCTGGGAAAACATGTCTATTCGAATAACCATTAAGGTATTCGAATAGCTTATAAAAAGAAGCTTTTACTAGAAACAGGTCTATTCAAATACCCTGAGGGTTATTCGAATAGAGCATTTAGAAAACTAAGTTTTTGAAAGACAAAAACGTATAAAAGACTGGTTTATTTGAATACCTATAGGGTTATTCGAATACCCCTGTATTAAAAACAGATTTAACATTTTGATATTTTCCAAACGAGGCTTTCAAAGAATTTTGAAAATTGAATTGGGGTTGCAGAAGCTTTAACACTTTGATATTTTGAAAATTGAAAACAATTTTATCTTTTTGTGCAAAGGACAATGAGATATCCAAAGGCCTCCGTACAATAGATCCTAAGTCCTAGAACTACTCTTGAACTTAGTCTTCTTATCATCTTCATGTATGATTCCATGTTTATTATCATCAAAACCAATCTTCAAGGATTGCATAGATAATCACAGAAAATATCCGACAGGCTATGCATAAAGGTCAATCCAAACTACAATGTCATAACGGGAGACAAAGTGCGAAAAATAACTAGAGGAGATTACATGCTAATGCTACAGTGTCCAATGTTGCAAATAACAACTCGGACCGCGACATTCAGGAACAACCCTTTTCTGCTCAACTTTTGGAATATTGTGTCCAGGGAAACTTCAAATTCCCAGTGACTATGGAGGTTTATGAAAGGACTACGGACCCCTACGAGTAGGTAAACGCCTTTGAACAATCTATGTGCTTCCACAGAGGACCTATGGAGTTGCTATGTCATGTCTTTCCCCTTTCCTTGAAAAAGGAAGCCCTCAAGTGGTTTGCGAACTTACAATGAGGGTACGTCATTGACTGGTTAGATCTTAAACAACGTTTCTTACTCTAGTACACTACTAACAAAGAGCAACCCAGATCCATCGAATCTCTATCAAAGGTTTGCCAAGGGCATGACGAACCCCTCTATGACTACGTTAGACGATTCATAGCAGCGTGCACTACCGTGGAAAGCCCTAATGATAGAATAGCTCTTTATTATGCCAGGAGTGGCCTTCGAGTCAGTTCTGAGTTTTTGGCATTTCTGGTAAAAAAGAAACTAGAGAACTAACAGGAATTTCAGACACAATCTCAGAAATATATGAGCCTTGAGGAAGCAACAAAGGTCTAGAGAAGATGAGACAAAGATGAGTCCTCTCACCAGAAGTCTAACCATAATTCCTCATGGTCCCAACATTCCAAAGGCAGTCCATATTAGGGAAAGTACTCTGATTATACTCCTCTGAACACCCCACAAAAAACAATCTTAAAGGAAATGTTGCACACTGAGTTTTAGAATATCAGGAGGCCATCCCCTATAAAGAGGCACAAGCAGAAAGATCACTCCAAACATTGCACATGGCACAAAGGTTACGACTATGAAATTGAGGACTTTATTAACTCTGCGATGTCATTGAGTTCCTAATCCAAGCCGGGCAATTACAACAATAGATCCTCCGAGTCCAGTGTGATGAGCACTGTGGAATGCGTAGAGAGGATAGACGCAGCCCTCGACAAAGCACGTCTCCATGCCGTAAGAGAAAAACTCAGAGTCCCAGGAGAAGATCTTGAACTCCACCTCGCCATGATACCAACGATTGGTAGGATAGAAATAGGGAAGCTCCGCCTAATGATAACGATGACTGCTATTCCGAGCCAAACTGAACGATTAATGCAATTGTTGGGGGATTTGCTGGTGATGGTTCATCTAATGGGGCTTGAAAGAAAGCTCTCTGGATGACAGTGTTTAGTGTCTCCCATTCCGAATCTAGATCACGGAATACGGAAAAGAAGACACATTCCATCACTTTCTCATACAAGGACTATAGTAGAATTATCCCAGACCACGATAACCCACTAGTCATCTCGGGGATAATCTCCAATGCCAACGTCTGCCACATTTTTGTGGGTTAACGAAGCTCGGCAGACATTATGTTCATGGATCTATATTAAAATCTAGAGCTCCCATGGTCAGACTTGACTCCCTATGATAGGGAACTAACAGGGCTCACGGGTGAAAAGATCACCCCCGTAGGCTACTATGAAACCCACTTGACCCTGGGATCCTATAAACTTTTTAGGACAGTTAAGGTAAGGTTTTTGGTAGTAGACTGCCCTTCGGGCCTACAACATCATCTTAGGCTGCCCTACCTTAAATGCTCTCGGCGCCGTGGTGTCTACCACTCATCTAGTAATGAATTTTCCTAACAAGAACAGCAGGATTATCACTGTAAAAGGCAACCAAGTTATAGCCCGGAAGTGCTATAATGAGAGTTTAAGAATTCGCAAGGTTCACAAGAAAGCAAAACCTACTACTCTCGGTCCAATCGTGGATCAGGTACATATCCTTATGACTAAGCTGGATTTAGAGAGGAAATCTGTATTACCAGACCCCAGCCGGAGGGCGAGTTGAAGCCTCTCCATCTTAGGACCAAGACATATCAGATTACCAAGATTGGAGCACACTTAAAAGAAAAAGAAAAACACCAATTGACTAAGCTCTTACTCAAGAAAAAAGATCTCTTTGCCTGGACATCATCCAACATATTAGGGCTCGAACCCTCTTTCATCTGTCATCGCCTGTCCATAAGGAAAGATGCAAGGCCGGTCGCTTAGAAGAAAAGAAAAGTTAGCCTTGAAAGACAGCACGTTATCGGAGAGCAGGTAAAGGAATTACTCAGTGGCAACTTCATTCGGGAGATTCCTTATACCACATGGTTATCCAATGTGGACTTAGTGAAGAATCCAACAGGAAGTGGAGAATGTGTGTGGATTATACAGACTTGATCGGCTTGCTTGTTAACGTTTCCAATGTGTAAGCTCCTTTGCTAGTGCTGACGATGATACTATAGGGCCCTTCCAATTAGGAGCTAATTTCTCTTAGGAGGCATTTTTCCCTCCGATATCCGCTTTCCTGAGTATCAGGTCTACTAGTTGGAACTTCCTTGGAACTACCTTCAAATAATATCTAGTCGTCGTCCTTTGTTTAAGGGCGACGTCACATATATGGGCGACGCGTCTTCTTTCCTCTAGTAAATCTGGGTCTTCCCTGATTAGTCATCGGTTGTTGTTAGGTGAAAACTACTAGTGACACCAGCTCGGTTCTCCTACCTCCACCAAGATCATGGTTTCGCAATCATAGTTGAGTTTGAAGGGGGTTTTGCCTGTAGTAGATTGGGGCATAGTCTGGTAGGCCTATAGAATATGATCAAGTTGTTCAGTCCAATTTCCCTTGACTTTGTCTAGCCTCCTTTTGATACCCCATACAATAACTGTATTGGCGGTGTCGGCTTCCCCATTTGTTTTAGGGTTCTCAACAGAATTGTAGTGGTGTTTGATTTTTAATTCAGCAAGCAGCTCCTCAAAACTCTTATCCTTAAATTGGGTTCTATTGTCCATCACAATGAACTCTAGAACTCTAAACCTAGTGATAATGTGGCTCCAAGTGAACTTCTGAACCCGTGCTGAGGTTGTTGGGAATTGTAGAAACAATACGCAGCGAAAAAACAAAATTTCCACAAAGGATCCATGCGACCATAATCCGTGATTTTTTAGTTTACCTCTTAAGGCGAGATGAAAAACAAATAATGTGAATCACCAACACCATAACAAACAATGATGCCTCTGCGGTATCCATACTAACAAACTCACAAACATCCAACGTCTGCAATCTTGGAGTCTCTCGTCTCTAACACAGTGCTAGCTGCAAAGAGAAGAGAAACTTATCACTCTCTTATTCACTATTTCTGTAGGTGCGGCCAGGGTTCTGTTATGCGTGCTTAGCAGCCCCTTTAGTAGTACTATTTATAATAGTGACTGCCTTATGTGAGTGAGAGTAGCAACATGGTTAGTTGTGTAACCCTTGGACTCATTTGTTATGAGTTAGGCCTACGCTGGAATCCCAGTCCAACTTGGATTCTCATTACTCCAATTTAGTCTGCGCTATATGTGTGACCCTGTAGGTTCTCATGATATTGGCAGTAATATTAAAATCCTATTTTAATATTACAAGTAGTGAGCGGTATTGAGTAACACATCACTGTTATCCAAGTAATGAGAATGTCAGTGATTTGACATAACCTTTCCTGATTAATATTTTTGTGTAGTTTAGTCCTTTTGTCCAGATATCTAGATTAAACACAAGGCATAAAATATGTTACCCTTGTATAGTTTAATCTTTTGTTTCCTTATACTCAAGTATACTTAGTAATAACAAATGAGATCAATATATCATATTGACTCATTTGAGCATGACCATGCATTTTGTAGTCTCACTTAATCAGGGGCCCCGAAGTTATCACTCATGTTATGTAGGAGGGACAAATCCCATCTAGGTCACTTACATTCCTTCGCATGATTCGCGGTATGTCCAATAACCAACTTTGTAATTACTTTGTTATAGATGACGTTTGATGACATTAAAACATATAACTCCTCATGTAGGAATCGTAGTGATTTCAGGTCAAAGGACCACATACACCACTGTCACTATGAGAATCACTTATGACACTCACATAATGATCCACACAACATTCTCATGGCGGGTCAGTCCAATATATCATTACTCTAATGTGTATTCATATGAAGACTTGATATCTCATGTCCATGACCCATGAGATGTGGCCATCAGTCTACACACATACTAGTCTCAATGCATTATTGTTGTCCTGATTAATAATAATACTTGACTAGGGATATTTAAGAATAGTGTTCTGATTCTATCCAATAGGATCTCATGATCAAGTCATCCACTTGATGTCCTATGGCATAAAACTTACTATTCTAAGGACTTTATTATGTTTATCATAAATAACACACAATAAATGAAATGCTTCATATATATTAAATAAATAGCATAATGCAATGTAAGCTAGTACGGTCAAAATAAATTAGCCTTTAGGGTATACACCAACAGAGGTGATCGTGACCAAGGGTTCTGCCTCGATCCATTTCGTAAAATAGTCCACTACTACCACTAAGTATTTCAATTAACCTGGATCGTGGGGGAACGAGCCTAAGATGTCCATACCTCATCTGTAGAATAGTCAGGGCACTGACATCCTAGAAAGTTCCTCTGAGGGAGCCTGATAATGATACGAGTGGCGTAGACATTTATCATAGATTCGGATGTATGCATGGGAGTCAGCCTCCATCGTTGGCTAGTAGTATCCTGCCCTTAATGTCTTTAAGGCTAAGACTCTGCCTCCTAAGTGGTGTCTACAGCTTCCTTCGTGAACCTTGGCCAAAATGTATTCCACTTCCTTTGGTGTGAGGCATTTGAGGAGAGGTGATGAAAACCCATTCCGATATAACCATCCATCATAGATGGTGTACCTGACTACTATCTTGACTAGTTTGGAGGCTTCTATGGGATTAGACGGAATGGTTCCAGACTGTAGGTACTCCATAATAGGGGTAATCCAAGAATGTTGTTCCCCTTCCACTTGGAATACAACATGGTCCGTGATAGAGGGCTGAGAAAAGGTCTCTTGTGTAGAAATAAGTTTGCCCTAATGGTTTAATATGTTAAGTTTTGATGATGACAAATACAAGATAAAAAAAATGATGTTGATGCTATGTAACACCCCAAATTTCCTATCTATTAAACAGTAATTTTGACAGTTAACAGAATTCTACTATTTAGTGATTTCTGTGTATTGTAAAATTATTTTGAGTATTCTGTCAACGTATTTGATCGTTTTAAGTAATTTACTCCATGTAAAGAAAATAATAATTTTCGGGCTAGGGGGAAATCTTTATGTATTTATTTCTCTTGATTGTTAATTATTTTTAACAATCTAACTTGATTTTCATACGTTTTCTAATATTTGTGATTTTTGTGGATAATTATAAATTTTTATATTTCTCTGATTGTTTTTGGGCTGTTTGTAGACCCAAGTGGGTCCTACAAAGTGAAAATTTTTCTACGCATAAAAAAATTTGTATTGTTTAGACAGAGACAGGGGATCTTACTAAACCTGAATTCAGAAACAGTTTTAGAACATTTATTTTACTGTATTTTGTACTGTATTTAATTATCGGGAGATAAAAATATAGTAAATATATTCTTTCGTGGGGTTTTAGCAGATAAAAATAAATATTATACTATTAAGTCAACATTAGTGGTTATGACAACTTTTTGATGGACCAATAGGAAGCAAGTTTAGTATTTAAGACTTTGATATCAACCGTCGATTGAATCAACGGTGTAGAATCGGTCTAATAAAATGGCTATAACCATTTATAACCGTTGGATTTAGATTTAAATCAAGGGTGAAGATTTACTCTTATATAATGGCTTGGACTTCAATTGTGACCTTTGGATGGTAACATGAAAGGAAAGATCTTGACCATCCATTTAGTAGCTTCATCTAATGGCTAAGATTAAAGGAGGAAGAAGATCCAATGGTCTAAGTTTGTTACTATCACTTGGAAACTCTCCAATAATTTGGTGCATTTGATTAACACTCTAATAATTCACTCATTTCTCACTTACTCTCCACGGCAATGCAAGGAAAAAGGGGGCCAAAAGCATTTCATGCTTTTGCTATCTCACTTCATCACCTTTCCTCTCAAATGATTTAATATCAATCATTTGTTCAAATAATTCACTCTTTTCTCTCTTCACTCTATGGCTATGCATTCTTAAAATGGATTCAACTAATTCAAGTAGTCAACAATAAATGGCTTACTTCTTGGAAGCACTCCACGACCAAGAAATAATGGAGGACAAGGAAATCTATATTAAATGGATTTGTCACCTTTCTAGCAATCATTTAATATATAGATACATCTCACTTTTCTTTCCATTCATTTCCATGCATTCCCACGGTAATGAAGAGCAAAAATTGCTCTAAATTATTATATCTTTGTGATATATATTAGAATGTCTTTAATTGAACAAAGTAGTAAGACTAAGTCAACAATGGTGGCTACTTCATTGGCTTCTACGACCATGCATCAAATTTGGAAGAAAAAATTTTCATTCAAATAATACTTGGTCATTCTTCTAACAATAATTGAAAAAGTTATACAAAGTTAGTCAACTTTGGTGGCTATTCCTTCCAATTCCTATGGCAATGCATGTTTGGTGAAAGAAAAATATGTTATCTTTAATTCATTTCTATCTCTTTTGTTTCAAAATGGCTCACGGCCAAGTAGTTTTTGGGGGGCCTAAATATTAACTCCTCACTTGATAATTCCTATCACCTTCTATCAATTAACCAAACAAAGTCTTTCTCACCTTTTTCTCAAAACAGGTTCACGGCTATGAAGGCTTTAGGAAACCAAATTTGTGACTTTAATTTACTTGAACATCTTTTCTATTTCAAGAACCAAAGAACCACATCAAATTTCTCTCCACTTTTTCTCCAAGCTAGGTTCGGCCATGGCACTCAAGAATGCCTTCCATCACTCAATAATTTTATCTAACCTTATTCCTTGAATCCTTACTTTATTCTAAGAACATCTCTAGTTATGAGTTTTCACAAAATCATTCATCTTGTGCTTCAAATCCAAGCTTCAAGTTTCTATCATAAAGGGTAAAGTTCTTATCTCTTCACCCAAACTTCAAGTTTTAATTTTCTAAGCCATGCTTGAACCATGGTTTACCTATTTCTACACTTGTTATTGATTTTAACATTTGTTTATGATTTTTAGGGATTTTTCCATGGAGCTCTACGAAATTGGTAGGAAGGAAAACTAAGTGTTTTCACTTCATTCTTTATCTTAACCAAGTCTAAGAAGCCTGTCTTTCAAAAAAATCAAAAACTCCAACCTTGTTCTTCAAGAGGAACCATTCGGCCATTCACCCAAAATCACCATCCAATCTCTTTTAATTTCATCCAACCATAGATCTTGAATCGACATGATATTCTAAGCAACTTTCATGTTGGATACTTTCTCTAAATTATCCATCTTCAACCTTGTTCTTCAAGCTAAAGATTGAAACTTTATTGGTGAAGTTTGTTAATCTTCACTTTTCTTTTGATTTTCAAGGTTCTAACAATGATTCATATCTATGGTTTTCTTATTCAAGTCTTATATATTAATTATGTGTGTGTTTTGTTTTGTATTTGAGAAGCCCTTGGTGGTGAAGGACTTGGAAAAAGAAGCAAAACAAGGAGGTAAGAGGGAGATTCATCTCACCAACCAAGTATGGTGGTGAGAGATGGTTGTGTATATGATGGATGGTGAATCCATATGAGGATTCATATCCATGGTCATGTAATAATTTGTGGGTGTTTATGTGCTTTGATTATTTGCCTATGCTTATGATTTGCATGATTTATTGCTTTGATTATGGCATGCTTGTGATATATATTTGAATATGTATATATATGCCATGATTTGATGATGGAAAGAAAATTAATTTTTGGTTCCAAAGACTAAGAGGATTTTCAGCCAAGACACCTTAAAATAGGTGTTCATAAATTAATATTTTCATGAATGATAAAATTAGATGATTAGAAAAGTAAGGAAAATAAACAAAAAGTTTGTTTTTCAAGAAGTAGTGTTCACAGTTTTGAGAAGGATTCTAAGCATTTTACTAAACATGAGTTTTAAATTAAAAGGGCAATGTTGATTTTAAGGATTTGCAAAGAAAGTGAAAATGGATTTGCAAAGAAAGTGAAAATGAAAAATGAACAAATGATTTGATTTCAAAGACCAAGTGCTCACGGTTTTTGTAAAGGATTTTTAATGGTTTTTATTTGTGTAAAACCATATTGACTTAGAAGGAAAAATGTTTTGATGATTTCAATAGTCATGTTCACGTTTTTGAAGGCTTGTAATGCCTTGATTTTATGGAAACAAAATGGAAATATAATTGATTTAGTATAAGGAATTTGGAAAGGGAATCAGAGTGTTTTATCACTTGAGAAAATGAGATTTTTGTATATGAATGGAAAAGAGAGGTTGAAAGTGTTTGAATCTCAATTTATTTTGAAGAGAATTGATTTTAGAATTTATTTGAAAAAAATGGAGAATATAATAGTGATTTGATATTTTCTAACGTGTAACTCATCCTTTGGATTTTGGAGAGCGTTAGTAATTTTAAAGTTAGAAACATTGATTTAATTCAATGGAATTGTGAATTTGTGGAATATATTGTGAAAAGGATTTTCTTAAGTAAGAAAATGTGAAAAATAATGTGAAAAGTCATATTATTTTGAGTAAAGAATTTCTTAAAGGAGAAATGTGAAAAATAATGTTGGAAATGATATTGGTTTGTTTGAAAGTCCAAAATAATGTTTGAAAAATTGAGAAATATTTTACGTGATTGTAAAATGGTAAAAAATGTTTTACGTATATTAAAAACATGATTTTTAAGCTACGCGATTTGAAAAACGTTAAAATATTTCTATGCGATTTGGAAATCGTTTAAATATTTTGAAAATGATGGAAAATGGTTTACACGACTTAAAAGAATGATTTTTAAGTTACGTGATTGTGAAAATGGTGGAAAATCACTACGCGATTTGAGTAACGTGTAAATATTTTTACGTGATTGATGAAAACGTTGAAAAATCTATATGTGATTTGAAAACATAACAGAAATGTTACAAAATTGTGAAAACGTGACAAAAGTGTTTCGCGACTATGAAAACACGATAAAATGATTTCGTGATTAAATATACAAATATGATTTATATTGGGCCAATGTGTGGACCAAATCATGAGATTATGAAATTTGATTTTGAATCAAAGAATGGGCCAGTGTGTGGACCCTGAATATGAAATTATGATGGTGTATTTTATATGCATGAATTAGTGTATGAACATTATATGAGAAAATATTGAATTTTGCCTATGATTGGCATTGGTGCATTGAACATGCATTGGAAAGGTCTGAGGGACTGTATGAGGCTATTTGCATAGGAGAGACCTATATCTCTTGAGTGGGTGCGATATGCGTAGTGTAAGTTACTTCTTGACCTTGGGGGCATCGGGGTGTGGGTTGCTTACATGGGTGGTTGGTAGCTCTTCTTCCCATAAGTTAGACCAATGCAACGCACTGATGATCCTGACCGAGACACAATTCTTAATCGAAATCTCGTAAAGACCTATTTTCAAATTTTCTAACACATAAAACCTAAATTAAAGCTTATCGTGTATATGCTAAATGTGCAAATACAAATGAGAATTATAGCACGTGGTCTGAGGTATTTTGGTACCGATAGATCTTTCGGATCAACTTCTCCGAACTGAGTATTAGCTCCATGGAGTAGGACATTGAGTCTATGTGCACATGCATAACATATGCATCATTATTGAGTATTGGTTATGATAATTGAACTGTTGAATACTTAGATATTGTTGAGGACATCATCGTGAATATTGAATGATATTTGAACTGATAAATGATTGGATGATGATAGTTGATTAATGTTGAGTGCATTATTAGAATTATGGTATGATATACCTGTATGATATGTTGTTTGTGTTATCTCTATGCTACCATGTTGGTATTGGCGTAGGTGATCTCACCTCTTTGTTATTTTGTTTGGTTAGGCTTGTGTTATAAAAATTATATAATAGATGGAATGAGTTGTCTTAGACATAACAGGTGGCAGATATTCTGAGATTGGTGACAACATAGAGGAGTGGTCATTCAGGATTTAATAGTGTGCAGTGCTGATGAGGAACAGATATATGGTACATCAAGATAAATACAAGAAGAAATAAGTATGTTAAGTTTTTACCTTTAATGTTTTACCGTGCTAATAAGTAGGACCCGTCATGGGGTTTGCTACTGTTAAAAAAAAGAGAGTCTGTTAGTTTTATATTTCTCTTTAAATTGTTAAATATTAATTGGTGTCAATATTGTATATTAATCAGCTTAAATATATTTTCAGTAATACTTATGGATTTTAGTAAGTTTATGTTTTTGTAATAAGAAATTTTAAAACTCACTTTTTATAACCCAAACCTTTTAAGAACTGATTTTCAGATTATAAGTTGGTAGTTGGAAATGTGATGCCCTACGGGGGGTGTTACATGCTACATAGATATGCTTAATATATTATATTGGATCATGCATGATCATGTACTCCATCTTGTTATATTTCAAATAATAATCATGCATATTCTTTATAGCATCTTTTATAGGATATATCTAATAATATGTTATATGAGTTATATTAAATTAACATTGGATTTGACTCTATTTAAATGAAATATATAAAGTGTTCTTTGTTGCATCCTATATAGAGCATATCTATTAGTAATTGATAAATGACTTATTTGGATGTTTATGTCTATGAAAGTCTTATATGTATGTTAGACTAACTAAAGTTATATATTTATGAATCATGCATATAAAGATATTAAATTATGAATTTGGACTAACTATGTTTGTTTAAGTGAGTAATATTTTGTAAAATAGTCCAAGTACCAAGAGTGAGCATTGCAACAAGAAAGCAAAAGATCACAATTATGCTCAACTCAAGAAGAATGAGAATGATAAGATGTTCTAAGTATTTGCAAGATTTGAAGAGAATAAATTTTTGGAAGCTTAGATTACAGCAAGAAGCCTAAGGACTAGAATTGATATATTTTCCTTTTAGGCTTTCTCATATGTAAAAATAGAGGCTTTGCATAAAAAGAGCTCAAATATGTAAAAATAGTTCTTACATTCTAAAATGCCCAACAAATATGTTTTGAAAAGCTAGTCATGGTGGTAGTTAAAAACTATGAAAAATAGTTAAGTTTGAGTTTTGAAATACTGACCTTTGGTTACTATTTTGATCATAACTTTCAACATACTTTGAGTTTTGTTATGAAACTTATTTCATTTGAATATAGACTTAAGGATATTTCCAATGAGTGATCATTTCCTTTAAAAGAATAAGAAATGAAGATGTTATGACCATTTGCTGTAAACTATGAAAAATAGTCAAGCTTGAGTTTTGAAAAGTTAACCTTTACTTACTCTTTTGAACATAACTTTCACATTATTTTGAGTTTTTTTATGAAACTTATTTCATTTGATAATAGACTCAAAGATCTTTCCATTGAGTGGTCATTTGCTTTAATTAGATAAGAAAGGAAGAAGCTATGACCTTTTAAAGTCAATTTTCAAAACCAGAGGTCATGTAATCGATTACACAAGTTCCTTAATCGATTACAACTCTGGCAGAGGCCGTGTAATCGATTACAACATCCATGTAATCGATTACAACATGCATAGAAGCATTTCTACGATTATAAATGGATAATTTTCGTAAAAAAAATCATTTCTATACATTACCAATGACTATTTTATCACTTGGGGCTCCATAAATAAGTGCATATTGAAGCATTTACATCTTTAGAAACTCTAGAACACTTGGTTTGATCCTTGAATCATGAAAGTCATATTTTGAGCTCTTTATTGCAAAATCATTTATTCATTTGTTCCTCTAGTTGTATATCTACTCTTGCGAGAGTTTATAATCTTTCTCTTCATCTTAAAATCATTGTAAGAGGGTGAGGTATCCCTCAAGAGAGAAAATGATAAGGTATCCCAAAGGTGCTGTGAGTGCTCTTAAATATAAAGATTTTTCAAGCACCTGTGAAGCTTGAATAGTTGGAGACCCTAGCACAAGGGTGAGGTATCCCAAGGTGTGAGGAATGTGCTCAATCTTGGCCTCTTGAAAGCTTTTAAGGAGTTCTTGCACTTTAATTAAGTATTTTTGCAATAGGAGCTCCCTAGCTTGATATTCGCCTCGGATTTAGGAGGTTACAAGTTGAGAATCACTACAAAGTGTGATCTTGGTTGCCCCATGTCCTTAGCCATTACCAATCCAACGATACATGCCTTATACTCTACCTGATCTTTTGAGGCTGGGAACTCGAATTTCAAGGAATGTTCTAGTATCAGTCCTTCAGAGTTTTCTAAAATTATTCTGGCACCACTTCCCTTAGGGTTCGTAGAACAATCAACAAATATAGTCCAAGAAATTCCTTCTGGGTCGTCGAGGTCCAATGTAAGTACTATTAAGAACTCGGAGAGCGCCTAAGCTTTTATTGCAAGTTGAGGCTTATAAGAATTCTAAAAAGAATTTTTATTACTTGTTATCATTCCATACATCATTAGTTTAAATAAAAAGAGAAGGAAAAATACATCAATAATGTTTAGAAAATAATGATCATTAGAGAACCAGGGGAAGGAAACCAACATCACCGTCACTAGCATCCTGGATCGTTGCCACCTCCACGGTCCCTCTAAAACTAGCATCGATCTCTTCCCTGTTAGACAAAAGGCCCATTGGAGAACTTGGCGAGGGCAACTAGAATGGAACACTCATTGACGATAACGAACCCCAGAGTCACCACTATTCAAATTCTTCTTCACTGCTTCCTTCATAGTGATAATAAAGGCCAACATCCGCCTCTTCCCAGTTGAACAGGACACAACCGACTTCACAATCACCCCAAGTTGCTTCAAGTCACGGAGAGTTGTTCTAATAGTCCTTCCTACTTATCTGAGTTATTCCAAAAGATCATCTTGGTGCCTCTAAATCACTTAGGAATGAGGTAGGGCAAGGGTACTGTTTCTTCGAGTGTCTCCATAAAACGCAACAGGAACCACAAATCCTCTCGACAAGAATGGGTGGATCAAACACTCCTACATATGCTGGGAGAGAAAGGCTCCTACCATCCATTACGCCAAGAAAGAAAGGCCTCAATTAGAGGACTTGTTTGCAAAAAAAGGAAAATTCCTTCAAAGACTTTGGAAAGAACAAGAAGATGGTCTTCGTAGAGGGCAAAACCCTCCTTGTGTGTATAGAAAATAAAAAGGAAATCATTCTCTGGAAAAAGATCATTCTCAAACAGAGTTGCAAAGCAAAAGGTATGTAACAAAGGGAATGCCACCTTCAATGTAAACATTCCCTATTTATAGAGAGAAGTGAGCATTCTGATTGGTCCTAAGAAAGGAGAATTAAACGCATGATGGAAGCCACGTTTTAATGCTCCCCAATTCTAATTGGTCATGGGAGTAGCGGGCAGTTGGGAAATAGTACAAAACTAATGTCCCCTTAAAGGATCTTTAATTCTGAATAAAGTCAAAGCAATAGTTTTTCAAGAAAATTCAGACTGTTACAAGTTGGAAGAAAAGACAAAAACCTTGTGAAACCATGCATGGGGGCAACAAAGGACACACCTCGGATGACGGGATGGCAAAGAAAACAATAATCTATCACGAATTTTGATTTCACACCTCAGCCCTTTTGAATTTTTGTATCTACTACGCATTGTGTGTTCTCTTCAAAATTGGTATCTTGATACTTAATTATTCCACTTAAGCGCCAAGCTGGGGTCAACTATTCTAGACCCTAATCTGGGTTCATAACCCGTAGACAAACTCGGCACACACACTCGTTGGGGCCTAGTATCAACGTCCTCAGCAAAGCTTGCTTATCATGAGACCCCAGTAATATATGTCAGACCCCAGTACTAGATAGTAACAATTTTACTATGAGAACTGTGTTATGGATAAATCTATATGATATCATTTAATTGTCAATCATGATTTTACGGAATAATAGCACCATAACTACCATACCAGTATTCCGATAATATAAGGATTCTCTATAACTAAATAAGGAACATATCTTCTCCTGCTACTATTACGGGAATGTATCTCTCCATTATGAGAACGTATCTATCCAACCTCTATACATATCAGGCTAAGTCACTCTAATCAGGTATCTTGTATCTCACTGTATAAACCCTATTTGTGCACTGTCTGACTTAAGTGTTGGAGTTCCTTTGCAGGTACCCACCCCCTTGGTTCAACCCGCTCTACTACAATTGTGCAAGGAGGAAACCACCGTGACATACCTATCTCAGGTATCCATCTGAATCCACTTTAGAACATTTTGGATGGTTTTCTCAGTTTGGCCATCAGTTTGCTGATGGTAGGCTATGCTAAAGTTTAACTTTGTACCAAAGGCTTTTTGCATAGCTCCTCAAAATCTAGATGTGAATCTAGGATTTCTATCTGATATTATACTAGAGGTGATTCCATGCAATCTAACTATTTCTTGGAGATATAGTTGGGCTAATCTATCTAATGGCCAATTACCCCTTATGGCTAAAAAGTGTGCAGACTTTGTCAATCTGTCCATTATAACCCAAATGGCATCATGGCCTGACTGAGTCTTTGGTAATCCCATTACAAAATCCATTAATATATCTTATTTCTAAGGATTGAAGAAGTCCTAAAGGTCTTTGGGGTTCTATCTTCACTTTTTGACAAACTAAGCATTTGGACACATATTCTGCTATATCTTATTTCATATTTTTCCACCAAAACATCCTTTTAAGGTCTTGATACATCTTTGTGGCTCCGAGATGGACGGTGTATCTACTCTTATAAGCTTCCTCTAAAATCTTTTCTTTAACTACATCTTCTTTTGGAACATAATGTCTATTTCTAAACATCAATGTCCCATCTTGAGCCCTATTAAAATCATTTTTCTTTCCTAATTGGATTTATTTATCTATTAGCTTTAAAGCTTCATTTTTCTCTTGCGCTTCTTTAATTTGAGCCCTTAAATCATTCTAAATCTCTAATCTCTTTAAGAATAGACCTTGTGGTAACACAGTCGTTTCTAGGCTCAAATTTCTATAGCTCTTAAGGAGTTCCATCTCTTGCACCATCATTTAGAGCACATGTAGAAGTTTTCTGTTAAGTGCATCAGCTACAACATTGGCCTTACCCAGATGATACTTCAGTTCAAAGTTATATTCTTTTAGAAACTCCATGCACCTCATTTGCCTCATATTCAACTCTTTTTTATCAAATAAGTATTTCAAACTTTTGTGATCACTAAAGGCCTCAAACTTAACCCCATACAGATAATGCCTCCAAATCTTTAAAGCAAACACAACTACTGCTAGTTCTAGGTCATGGGTTGGGTAGCTTTCTTTATGGGGTCTTAGCTGCCTAGAAGTATAAGCAACTGCTCGTCCATTTTGCATTAACACACAACCTAACCTATTTTTCGAAGTATCACAATAAACTTCAAAGTTTTCTTGTGGGTATGGAATTACTAGCACAGGTGTGGTGGTCAATTTCTTTTTTAACTCTTGGAAGCTATTCTCATATTTCTGGGTCCACTCAAAAGTGTTGCCCTTCTTAGTCAACCTAGTTAGAGGCAAAGCTATCTGAGAAAATTTCTTTATGAATCTTTGGTAATACCTAGCTAAACCCAAGAAACTCTTAATTTCAGTTACAGTAGTAGGTCTCTCCCATCATAACACTACCTTTATCTTACTGGGTCCACAGATATCCCATCTCCATATATCACATGTCCCAAAACTGCATCTCCTTCATCCAAAACTCACATTTTGACAACTTGACAAATAATTTCTTTTACTTCAGGATTTCTAGAACTACCCTAAGATGTTTTTTATGTTCCTCAGTTGTCTTTGAATAAATGAGAATATCATCTATAAAGACAACTACAAATTTATCTAGATATGGTCTAAAAATCTTGTTCATATAATCCACAAAAATGATAGGTGCATTTGTCCGACCAAATGACATTACAAGATACTTATAATGCCTATACCTGGTCCTAAAGGCAGTCTTATGAATATCTTCTTCTCTAACTCTAATTTGATGGTACCCTAACCTTAAGTTAATCTTTGAAAACACTACAGCGCCCCTTAACTGGTCCATCAAATCATTTATTCTAAGCAGAGGGTATTTATTCTTAATTGTAACCTTATTCAATTGCCTATAATCCACACATAATCTCATACTGCTATCTTTCTTATTCAACAAAAGTATAGGGGCTCCCCAAGGTGAGACACTAGGTCGAATTAAGTTTTTATCCAATAACTCTTCTATCTATTTCTTAAGTTTAGAAAGTTCTAAAGAGGACATCCTATAGAGTGTTATGGAGATAGGCCATGTTCCTAGTGTAACATCTCAAATTTAATAATAATAGTATAATATGTATTATACCACAGTAATTAGATTCAGGCACGCTACTAACTACTAAAATATTTTTAACATAATATATTGACATTATATAAGAAAATATGAGTTGTAAAAGAAAGATAATATGCATAATGTCTGTATTTATCATAAATACAAAAATATGTACAAAACTCATAAACTAGGCCTCTCAAGGCACATAAGACACTTGTTTCAAAATGAAACTACAAGATAATGCTAAACTATGCTTCTCAAGCTCTTGTCTGCACTTCTCTATACATAAGTCTTCTTCCTTAGAATCATTATGGAAACACACACACGGGGTGAGAATCATATATTCTCAGTAGATTTATGCTAAAACATGTCATCACAATCATTCCAGCTATTTCGGGGAAAAACATATTTCAAACTCAAGTCCCATACAAATATAAGCTAGAAAGGTGGCAAAAGCCAAAATCATGTCCTTTCTCTTCCCGAAATAGATTCTTATTATATAAGTTTGTATAGAAAACTCATTTCCACAAACAGTCTTCAAGTAATCATCACACTCACAAAATCATCATCTCCATCTCAGAGATAAACAATTGCCCATACAATTGTAATGTCATGAATATGTGATGATTATCAAACGCCCATACAATTGTCATGCTATGTCAAATTATGCCTTATGTTCATGCCTATGCAATGACCAAAAGATGTAATGAATAATGTATGATACCATTTATGAGAACCCAGTTCCATGGTAATGACATGATATGTCATAAGTCATTAGAAGTAATGAGAGAATGTTTTTCCTCAACTACTCTGAGAATCAACGCTTCATGTATCTCCAAGAGTAAGGAAGAAACAACCATTTTCAACTACTCCACCATAGGGAGGAACTTCCTTTCCTCACCCTATTCAAGGTTTAGGATCACCTTCGGTAGTAAGGAATCCCTCCTCAACTACACTCTATCTAGGATAATATCTAACAAAGAGGGAATCTCTTGCCTCAACTGCCAGAATAATGAGGGAGAAGAAGTCCATCCTCAACTCATCACTATAGTAGGGAGGGACCTGTTCCTCCTCATCTACCATAGATTATCCTCCAATGTGAGGATCACATCCTTTATCAATCACTAATACGTAAAACAAATATGCTAATTACCATAATAATTAACAAACTAATTGATTTACACACACATCATTATCACTCCATTAAATACCCATATTAGAGTCTCATCACTCATTAAGAAGCATACAATAAAGTTCTACACAAGTTAAGTATTTCATTTTAACCAAACAAAAGCCTTCTAAAAAATTGGACTAGGGGCCGAGGCTCCCAATACCCAGTGCTCAAACGCTGCCTGGGCAAAACATGCCCTATTTTTCCATGTCTCCAGTGCTTAGGCGCTCAAGCATTGGCTAGGCAGCAATACGCAACACTCCTTCTAGACACCAAAACCTAATGCTCAGGCACTAACTGCCCAGAATCATTTCTGCAGAATTATGCAAAAACAACCACTGTTCTATTAGGAACAATGGACTTCCAACCTCTCAAACCTCAAATCCAAGTGATTTCCAACATCACACAAGGTCTAAAAACATGTTATAACTCTTATACAATTTTTTATTTACTCCAATATGGATTAATGAATCATTCATCAACCTTAAAAACCTAAAACTCAACTTTTCGCTCAAATGGATTCAAAGGAAACTAAGGGGTGATAACTCATCTCCAAGCATCAAACAAATCAAACTCATGCCATTATCAAGTTCTACAATAAGATTCAAGCATAAACAACAAAAACAACACTTCAAACCCATTTCCCTCACCAAGCCTCCTCATGAAACAAGATGGAGAAAATGGAAGAAAGCATCAAGAACAAAGTCTCCCTCCCTCTAAGGTCTTGAAAGAATGAACTTAGAAGCTCCTCTCCACCTCTATCTTCTTCTTCCTCTTTGGTTGTTGATTCATCTCTGTCTTCTTTCTTTCCTTTGCCTATGAGTTTTCCTGTGCCATCCATGAGAGAGTGGTGAGAAAATGAGAGAAATATCTCATTTAAAGACAAGAAAGTCAAAGTAGAAAAGAGAAAGAAGCCATGGGATACTTGGTCACTTAAGTGACTTAAGCTGGAACTTTTGATCTGCTAAGAACATTTAGATTTCACCAAATCAAGTTTTCTAACTTCCAACAAGTTTAAAATAAATCCTAAGATTCATAAAAAATATTGTTTCAGTATTTCCATAATTTTCTATATTTGTTACTAGTCAATCCGGCATTAAAACATACACTCAATATGCTTAAAAATACCAAACTAACTCCGATTAACCTCAAATTTTAACTACAAGATCTTCCACACATTTGTAATATAGAAACAAATTCTTCACATTTATTTCCATTAACTAAGCAGTTTAAGCTAATTTCGGGGTTAATAACAGCTATATTTCACACATAGTGCTACAATAAAGTGTCTAAACTAATTTAGAAGGTCACAAAATTAAATAGGCATGTTAATCAAATATTAGGCTACCTTTGTAACCATATACAAGTCTAACATATTCCTAAGGGTGCTAGCTGGCACTAGGTCTATAGCAAATTCAATCTCTCTCTCTCAGGTGGCAGTTCACTCACTTCATCTAGGAATACCTTCAGGTACTCTCTCACAACAAATATACTCTCCAAACTCTGTTCTCTTTCAGAATTCAAAGAAAAGAAGAGAACATAGCCTTGAGCTCCTTCTACTAGGTGGTTGACAACTTGGTTGGTACTCA
Organism: Ormosia emarginata; assembly: GCA_029884605.1. Lineage (NCBI taxonomy): Eukaryota > Viridiplantae > Streptophyta > Magnoliopsida > Fabales > Fabaceae > Ormosia > Ormosia emarginata. The sequence goes on along the minus strand of JAQQTP010000056.1, from coordinate 596,504 downwards.
GATACATTGATTCAGAAGAGGTGTTTGTAGAAGGAAAGTCAGACATAAACACTAATGTTTTATCTGAACAGTTCAAAACAATATGGTTTGCTGACAACCAGTCCATACCCAAAATGATGGCTAAATCAACAAGGGGTAAGCATATAAGATTCACCAAGAAGTTTCTATTTTCAATAGTTACACCACAATTTAGACATATTTTGGAAGTTGTTACAGGTTTTCCCGTAGGAATGGAAACTATCAAGTCATAAGGGAGGTCTAAAATAGGCAAATCCAACATCCTCACATAGTCATAAGAAATAAAAGAGTGAGGAGCTCTAAAATCATACAAAGTTAAAAGTATATTTTTAACAATGCACTTACCCTGTATCAGATCGGGGGATTGAGCTGCTTTCTTGCTGCTCAAGGTGAAAACTCTTCCTTTGGTTAAGAGTCTAGGAGTTATCACTTCAAGTTGAAGGGGATAGTTCCTGGTATAATATCCCTTTTTGTTAAAGTTAAAGCACTCCATCTGATCAATCCTGCAAGCTCTATCACCATGGTATCCCTCACACTTCAGACACTGAGGTCCTCTATCTTCTATCTTGAGTTGTTTCCCTTTTCCTTGTTGATTCTAGAACTTTGAAAACTTCTTCTTAGAGTCCTCATTTGTCTTTTTTCTCTTCTGAAAACCTTGAGGCTTTTTCTCCTATTATGGCTTTGGATGTGGTAGACTCGAATTATCCGACTCTATTATTCTACATTTATTCACCAGAATATGGAAGTCTCTAATCTCAAGAGGCCTCACCATCTTCCTCACTTTGTCCCTCAACCTGGACTCAAACTTTACACACTTCCAATTCTCATCTATATTATACCGAAAGTATGAAGAAAACTTTGACAGCTCCTCAAATCTCGCCATATATTGCCCCACTGCCATGTTTCCTTGCTCCAACTTCAAGAATTCCAATTCTTTTTCTTCTTGTAGATTCCTTGGAAAATACTTGTCCAAGAAAGTCATCTTAAATATCTCCTAAGTTATCTCAATTCCAGTAGCTTCCCTCATTTTTCTAGCATCATTCCACCAACATTCAGCTTCCCCTTTCAACATGAAGGAAGCAAATGACACCTTTTAGTTGTTCGTACATCCCATCACAGTAAAAATCTTTTCCTATTCTCTCAACCATTCCTCTGCCTTAGCTAGATCATACTCTCCTTGGAATGATGGAGGGTTAGTCTTCCTGAACTCTGAAAAGTCATGAAAACCCTAATTTCTCACGATCGTTGCTTTATTTTCTTGTTGCGAATGTGGGTTATTACTCATTCTTTTCAGTACTCTATTTGCGATGATCGTTTGTTCCCTCATGGTTGTGGCTATCCCTCTTGGTTCTCTCATGACAACTATCATTTCTCTAAATATGTCCATTATATCTGTCGTGTTATCAATGGTAGACGATCTATATCCTCGTGTACACCTGGATGATGTCATAGTCTCATGCATATACAGAACATTACATATTGAGTTGATTAGGCTCAATATTCATGTAACAGTATAACAATAACCATTAACATTCATATTCAAGGTTGTTATGCAATTCTATCTATACTTCATAGTATCAAGACAAGAAAATGCATAACATTCATGCTAAAAGCATAACTAGTCCATACTCAGGCTCAACATGATGAACTGCTCTGATACCAAAATGTAATGACCAAATACGTAAACTAATATCATATCCAGAATTATGCATTAGCAATCATATTAGAGTACATCACTTAGATTAATATCCAAATTTTCAAGAAGAACAACACATATAATATCTGAAATATGAGCCTGAAGTGGAAGTACATAATATATATGTGTAGGACTATGTTCTATACAAATAATACATCATATGACACTAAGGCACACAAATGGTATACAACCATGTACATATATCATTACAAAAAGAACAAAAGATCTATAAGATCAGGTCTTTCTTCGCCTCTATGGTCTACACGAGGACGTCCTGGAATCATTATGGAAATGCAAGTAAAAGGGTGAGAATCTCACAATTCTCAATAATAATTTTAAAATTGTGTCATCATAATCATTCCAGTTGTTTCGGAGGAATATCATTTCAAATCATAATATATAATCAGTACAAAGGTGGCCAAATCAAGCTATTTCTCTTCCCGAAACAAAGGTTCATTTTATAAGTTTAAAAAAACCATTTGCATAATTAGAGAAGTCATCAAATCACATTAAAATCTTAATTTCAAATCAAGAATCCAATCCATGATAGACTTATGCAATAAGCTATCTCATAATCGTCATCCATTAATAATCATCATTTGTCAATCATTAATCATTTTTTATAAAACTGGTATAGAGGGAATGTCCATCCTCACAATACTATTCACTTGATAGTAGTCTGCTTTCAAGTTAGTGCACTTCAACCTATTTATAATAGTCATTCTTGTTACATAGAACTACTTTGAGTAACCCAATCAGCCACAACAAATGTGGGAATGTCAATTCTCTTTATAGTTGTGAGTAGGGAGGGAATATTCATCCTCAACTGCTTTTGATAGGGAAGGTATCATCCTTCTTCATACTATCTGTCATCTAGGAATACGTCAAGTAGAGAGGGAATGTCATTTCTCAACTACACTTCATCCAGGGAGGACTTAGGTAAAGAGGGAGGGAATGTCCATCCTCAACCTCAATTATATAGGTGGTAAGGGAATGTCCATCCTCAACCACCATTATCCAAGTCTCACCCTAGATCCAATGATATCCTAGATAATGGATTACTCATGAAAATCAAGCATTATTCTAGATTGATCATCTCAACTATCAATTTCATCATGCATGTAATAAGACATTTAATCATATCATCTCATCCCATAGCATATTGCACCAATATCTCATCATACATGCAATAGAATATTCTATCATATCATTTCATAATTAGAATTTCACAAATCCAAGGTAATCAATTCTTCTATGAAATACTCCTACTAGTGTCATAACACTCTTTAAAAAGCATAAATAAACAAATCCAACAAGTAGGAAACTCCATTTTGTCAAAATAAATATCCTAGAAAAATCTGCTCTGGCACCCACTCTCCAGCACTTAGGCACCCACTCTCCAACACTTAGGCGCTGGCATGGCAGAACGTTGCCTTGTTCTTCCTAGTCGATAGCGCCTGGGCGGTTGGCACTGTGTAACATCCTAATACTTAAACTAATGACATATCCGAAATTATGCATTAGCAATCATATTAGAGTACGTCACTTAGATCAATATCACAGTTTTTTTGAAGAGAAAAGCATATTCAATATACAAAATATGAGTCTGAAGTAGAAGTACATACTATATATCATTAGAATAGGGTTCTATACAAACTGTACATAAAAAAAAACATCATTTGCCTTTAAGGCACAAAATCATATATATAGTCATGTATAACTATCAAAACAAAAAAGGAACAATTTTTCTTAAAGAACAGGTCATTCTTCCTTTCTAGGATCTACAGGAGTTCGTCTTGGAATCATTATGGAAATCAAAGAAATGGGGTGAGAATCTCATAAATTCTCAGTAATCAATTTAAAATCATGTCATCATAATCATTCCAGCTGTGTTGGGGAAAAATCATTTCAAATCATTATAATGTAATCAGCAGAAAGGTTGCGAAAGCCAAATTAAGTCATTTCTCTTCCCGAAACATAGTTTCATTTTACATTCTTTATAAAAAATCATTTGAGTAATCAAATTAATCATCAAATCTTATCAAAATCTCAAAATCATATCCAGAAATCCATTCATGATAGACTTATGCAATAAACTATCTCATAATGGTCATCCATCAAGAATCATCATATATCAGTCATCAATAATCATTATTCATCTCTTATCAAAATGGTATGGATGGAATTATCTGTCCTCACAATACCGTTCATATGGTAGTAGTCTGCTTTTAGGTTAGTGCACTTCAACCTATTTGTAACAGTATCTCTTGTTACACATAATTACTCCGAGTAACTATATTAATCCACAGTAAATGAGGGAATTATTTGTCCTCATTATAGAGTTGTGAGTAGAGAGGAAATTATATGTCCTTAACTACTTTGATAGGGAGGGTATCATCCTTCCTCACATTATCTCTAATCCAGGAATGCCTCAAGTAGAGAGAGAATTATCCGGACGAACCTGTTGCAAGTTAGCAGCAGTTGTGGATGGCGTGTAGGGGCACGTTCTTGGGGCATTGGGGCCAGGCTTCTGGGGTTGGGCAAATCGAAGGGAGGTGAGTCCGTTGGTGTGGTCGTTGGCTGGAAAGGGTGATGACGAATGATAGCAGATGCAGCGACGAAGATAGGAGATGAGATGCTGGAAAGACGTCATGACAAGGGAGAAAGGCCGATGAACCGGAATGGAAACACGATTGGTTGGAAAAAAATTTCATCAGAGGGCAATAGACCTACCGGGTATGCATGATTCTAGGATTACCTTTGTTTAGGCTCTAGATACCATGTTAAGAGAGAGAAAACATAAGCATGGAGATTATGAAACCACATGTCTCAACTACACAACGGAGAGATGATTATATAGAACTAAGGTAATAAATACAAATAAATACAAAGATTTGGTTAGCCTATACAAGGAATCTACATAAATATAATAAATATTTACACGTTTCTAATAGGTCCTACTTTTATTTTCCTCTGCATCACTGGTTTGATGCTTGTGGACACCGATAACCGATGATAGATGAAATTAGGATCAAGGTCAGGCATATCGGCAGATGCCTATGAAAATGAGTCTTTATTCTACTGAAGGAACTCTATCAACTTTCTCTGCTCCTCTTCGGTCAGACCAGTTCCAATCTTGGTGACCTGGTTTGGTCATGGTCCAAGCTAGATGTCCACCAGCTGGCCATCTAGTTGAGGCCTTTTCTCCTTCATGTCACCGCGGACATTGAGCTCTTCCATCATCAAGGGGTGTTTGTCTTTCTCTTGAGGTGGTGAAATACGGTGTTCATTGTTGGTATCTTTTTCAATGAGGTCCAAACTTGTGTTGTAGCACCTTCTTGTTACAACTTGTTCAGCCTTCACAGTCACCACCTCTCCGTCCTCTGACAAGAACTTCATAGCCAGGTAGTGAGTGGACATTATTACTTCGAGTGCATTCAAGGATGACCTCTCTAAGATGACATTGTAAGCTGAAGGACAGTCCACCACTAGAAACCTCACCTTCACTATTTTCTCTAAGGAGTCATCACCAAGGGTCACAAACAACTCAATGTAGCTCCCCGGCCTAACCTTGCCCCCTGAGAAACCTATGAGGTCGAAATTAAAGAGATTAAGGTTGGACAAAGGGATGCCCATATTCCCAAAGCATTCCATGAATAGTATGTCTATAGAACTTCCTTAGTCCATGAAAGCCCCCTCTACCATCGTGTTGACCATCTTAACTGTGATCACCATAGGATCATCTTAGCCTAGGATGACTCTTTCACTATCTTTTTTAGAAAAGCTTATCATTAGCACCTAGGATGCGCTACCTTTTCTGGAAATTGGGCGCGATTCTACATTGAGCACAACCCTCAAGTGTATTCTCCTAGCAGACCTCGTTTGCCCTCCCCCAGCAAAGCCACTAGAAATGATGTTGATGATCCTCGTGACCTTACTATCTCGTCTTGGGGAAGTCAAGTCAACTGTGATATCTCTTCCACTTGCGGATCAGACTATTAGATACTCATATGGTATTGTGGAGGATGTGCTAAAGAAGGTAGATAAATTCATTTTTTCGGTTGACTTTGTAGTGTTAGATATAGAAGAAGACGTCGACATTCCTTTTATTCTTGGAATACCATTTTTGGAAATTTTGGGAGTTTTAATTAATGTACTTAGGGGTGAACTCATCTTGAAAGTGGATGGAGGTCAAATGACTATCAATGTCTTGTCTAAGTCTTTACCAACATCAGATCTCTATGCTCCAGTTAATTGTATTGAGGATAAGTCTTAGAAGGATTTGACTAGTAAGGTTTCTTCACCATTAATTGATGATGACCCTCTCATTTCCAAGATTATTGAAATAGAGACAGGTCTTCCTATTGTCCATGAATTGCAAACTGGTCCCTCATCTTTTGGTTAATTGAAACCACTACGTCCTAGTGGAATCTAGCATGCCAAGGCACATTTAAGACAACCAATACTATTTGGAGTTCAAAATACCTTGGAAGACATCTCTAAGGTCATTGACCAAAGATTGAAGCACTACTTTGAAAAAAGGAAAGAGTTGTCCTCTTTCTCTTACTTTAAGCCACCTTCATTAACTTAAACAAAACGCAATGTCGAGCTAATGACTATAAACAAGTGCTTCGTGGGAGGCAACCCAAGTTTTCTTTCTTTTTCTTTACTCTTTTATCTTTTAATTTGTTGATTTTGGTAGTTTTAGTTAGCAATTTCTTTTGGTTCACTAACAGCCTTATTGTATTGTAACGTGCCTTCTTTTTGTTTCTTTAAGGTGGAGAAGGTGTGTTTTGTGCAAAGGATATAGATCTCAAGTTGCAAAATAAAGTTTGCATGGGGAGTAAGCTTTAAGTTCAATAATTTAAATATTTGAGTAAGTATACTTGTTAAGGAGAATACAAAATTCACTCTTCCAAAAACACCTAACCCGTGTTCTTTAACCCACAAACCCTTAATTACCTCTTATTTTTCTTATGTTTTCCTATTCCACTTTGTGCGTCACTGAGGACATTGCTACATTTTATGTTTGGGGGTGGGCCTTTTCAGTTTCAATTAGTTATTTGTTTTTGCTATTATTTTGTTATTCTTTATTTTATTAACTAACATTTTTTTTATTTTTGTTTTGAATTTAATGTTGAGTCGACTTAAGTGTCTTTTCAAGTTCGGAGCCTTTGTAGAGAGATGTATATAGTTGTCATCCGCTAAAAGGATTTTTTTTCTTCTTTTAGCATTTTATTTCTGTATTTATTTATTTATTTTTATTGGTTTTATTTTGTCATTATCACCCTAAAGCCATGTTCACTTAAGCATATGCATGAATTGACCTATTTTGAAAAGAAAAACATTGCTTTAAAGATTGATCTTAGGCCATGAGAGCTTGATTCATGTTAGCTTAGGATTTTGCTGGTTGGAGATTTGTTCATGATTATCATATGTATTTAGCTTTGGGCATTCGATTTTTCTTTTGCATCAGCTCATTAAACTTTTGATTTAATTTATTTGTTCCTAAAGAAGGATTATGTATGCTAAAGTCAGTATCTAATTGCCTCACCGGTCCTAGAACAATTCCACTGCATCCTTTCGAGGCGAAATCCTAGTGTGCACTTAAAAGGAGATGATCTAGGCATTCTTTCTTTAGCCTCATCATGGCCTTAGACCTCCAACTCATTATTATTATCCCTATTTGAGCCTTTCATTAGCCTATTTTCTTTCATTAACCAACATTTCACCTTTACCCTTAACCTTTAAACACTTACCTACCCTTTTGCGAGAAAGGATTGAATGTAAAAGGGAGAGACTTATTGAGGATCCAAATGCGATGAATGTTGAAGATAAAGGGAGAAGAAGGAAAGAAAAATCAAAGTCTAGTATATTTAAAACAAAAACAAAAGCAAGAAGGTCCACCTAATGTGTTGCAAAGGAATAAGTTTAGGGGTGGAGGTCAATATTCAGAAAAAAAAAGAGAGAAGAAGCAAGTGTGCTAGTAAATTGAAGCGAAGTTTTTTCTTTGCATAATATATCTTGATTTTCAATGTGTTTTAAACTTCTTCATCACGACTTGGGCCCATTACAATCCTAATAAAGACTTTTTGATCCATTGAAAGTGTGCACTATATTAGTGGAGAATGGAGTAGTGGTTTTGCCTATAGGATTTGGGACATACATTCATTCATCAATTCAGTTATGTCATTGAGGTTTTAGAGACTGCTTTGTGTGCATAGTCTCATCCGAGTGCATATGGATTCATGATTTTGTTTATAAAAACTTGCTTAAGTTAAGTTGTTTGTGCATTGTTAAATGTGTATGCTTGATTGGGTATTTTAACTTCTTGGCATTTAAATGAGTTATTCATGGATTTGGATTCTTGAAGTTTCGTTGAGAATTTTAAATTACAATGCTTAACATCTTTATAAAAGAATTACCCTTGCTGTGATTTTTACTGTTTATTCATTGCTTGAGGATAAGCAATTGTTCAAGTTTGGAGGTATTTGATATGTGTATAAAATCCACATATTTTATGTTTGTTAAATATGGATTTGAATACTTTAAGATAAGTATTATGCCATTTATTTATGATATTGAGTGAATTATTGGCCTATTGAATTAAATGTATTTTTATTGTGTTTTGTAGGAGTTTAAGGGCTTTTGTGGTATTTCAAGCATGGTTATTAAAATCTTGATAAAGAGCATAAGGACATTGTTGTAGTATTTTGAGCATAACGTTTGCTACAGAACTCAGATTAAGATAATCTTAGAGTTTATGAAAAGATAAGAAAATTTCATACAACTTTCATGAAGACATCAAAGCTCTATTCATGCATTAAAAAAGTGAAAAACTATGTGCAAAGTGGATGATGAAGTTTGACCAAATAAACTAACATACATAAATTTTAAGGATCAAGTTAAATTCTTAATTAGAGTGCAAATAATCTCAATTTGGTGACTAATTATATCTGCATTTAATGGAAGGATCTCAAGGAGTTTCTTTAATTTGAGTGGGATATTTGTTTCTTAATTTATATGGATTCAACAAAAAAGAAATAGGAAATAAGAGATATGATCAAAGATTAATTAAAGAAAGTATTGCTATCAAATCTCTATCGGTAAATTAGGAATAACTTTCTCTATAAGTATGTGATTTACCTGATTCTAGTAATGTTTGAAATATAAGAAAAAGATTTACAAATCTTATATTGACAACATTCCCTAATTAAGCTGCCATTAATATTGAAGATTGGATAAGGATTCTTAAAGAGATAGAGTTTGTTACAAATTCGGATTCTCGCATTCTCCCGACCATGTTTCAGTAATTAGACCATTTCTTGGGCTACAGAGACCAAATTGAGGCACTGTTTGAGGAATTAAAAATCTAACAAAAAATCTTAAAACTTCTCTATTGAGATCAAGGCCAGATTCAACCATTTAGATACAAAAAACAGTCAACTTTTCTTTAAAAGGGGGAAAACAAGTTTAGCAAAAGAGTTCTCTTTTGGTTCAAAAAAATACATGAAAATTATAGAGTTTTGGAGGCTCAAAGGCAGCAGTAGTGGAGGCAAAGACTTCACTTTGGAGTCTTAGTGGAGTTCGTCATTGAAGACTTCCAAGATCTTTCTCTTCTGGGATTTTTTTCATGATGATTCTTCTATCCATTTATTTGTTTTTTGCTTTTTTTGCCATGGGTTTCTAAACTTTTTCTCTTGCTAGGGTGAATATGCAACTTGATTCAATTGATATGTATTAAGATTGAATTTTTAATTAATTTCTTTTTTATTCAATTTGAGTGCTTATTATGGTTCTTAATGCTTTTATGAATTAGACGTCCTTCATAAATTGATCTAGTGAGATATGTGTAGAATCATAAGGTTTGCATATGACTTAGATCATAAATAATAAGTGTCATGATTTATAATCATCTAAGAATAGAGATTATAGGTTGTGTGGGAGAATTGTGGTAGTGTCCATGAGAATCCATAGAGCAAAAAGGTCATGCCTTTAAGGGTTAGGGTTTAGATCAAGGAATTGACTAGCCTTTGATAATTAAAGAGAATTAATCCACTAAGGAATTGAGTTTTAATTAATTAAGGGATTCTCCACATCAATTGAATGACTAGAAATTAATTAGAATGAATGTCTCAAAGTTACTCTATTGTCTATGATAGATTGTTGAATTAAGTGAAGTCAGATCCCTATCATCTTTACTATTGCTTGTTTACACCTTAATTTGTTATTGTGCTCTTTTACTATTTTTAATTTATATATTTTTACCTTGTTTTGTTTTTCCTTCAATTACTTGTTTTCTTTTGAACTCTTTTTAATCTCAATTTTCGAAAGCCTAAGTAGTGTTAATTTGACAAATTTAGTACTTTACAACATAATCTCTGTGGCACGATACTCTTTTTCATCATTATATTACTTTTGTGATTTGGTATACTTGACAATTGGGCAACAATAATCTCTTAGTGATTCCTTCATACCCTGCCTTATGCTGAAGAGGCTCTAAGTGGTTTTAGGCTGAGTTTTGCTTGTGGAAAAGTGAATGAGGAAAGTCTAAGCCAACTCATCAAAACCATTGATAGAATGAGGTGGAAGGATAGTAAACCACTTCTGTGCTGCTTTCTTGAAGGTGGAAGGGAAAGCACGACATCTGATGTGGTCGAATCCCCCCATGAGTAGCATGGAGTCCATAAAGGCGTCTAAGTACTCTTGGGAGTCCGTAGACTTGTCGTATGCTTCGATGGCAGGGGGTTTGAAACCCTTGAGCATTTGGACTACTATAATGAAGTCAGAGAATAGGTGGCTAAGACTATAATGGGCCCTTACTGATGTGAGGGGCTTGAAATGACGGAAGGCTTTTGCCTTATTTGCGGCTCATGGTCAGCATGGATTTGTTTGTTAGCACAGGGATGCCCGTCAATCTGTGCTTTGTGATCCACACTATCTCTTGTAATGTTTTCAGCCACATGTTCTCGATCCTCTGCACTCAGTATTTAAGTCAGTTATTGTTGTTGTTGGGTGAGAATCTCAAAAAGCTCCTAGCTGGATGTGGGCTGGTTTAGGGCTCTCACCTCTTGTAATACTAGAGAGGGAGCACAGTTCACTCAAGTAGGGGGTTCTGCTCGATGAACAACAGAACGGAGGTGTTGGGAGGATGAACGCTTGTCATGAGGTTGGCTGACTGCCATTGAGGCCTCTGCTCCATTCCTTGACTATTCCAGGTTTATGGTAAAGTGTGGGAATATTATCAGACTTCCACTGTGGTCGTTAATGTTCTGTCATGGGCTATTGGGATTCTTAGACTAGAACCAACTCATTGCAGCAACCTCCTTGTTGCTTGGATGCATTGGAGAGAGAGGTTGGGTACCTACAAGATACTCTAGCACTCAATTCAAAAAGGGTGTAAGGTGAGTATAATGAGTAGAAAAAGATCTTTACCCTCATAGCCACAATAATTATTTATAGTGGAGTGAGTCTTGGAGACCAAGTATGTTTCAGGGATATTATGGTCATTGTTGGTGCCTTGAGAGAAGCTTCTTGGCAACTTCCCAAGCTTGTGTATTGATTTTTGATTGGTTTCCTGCAAGATAATTCCCTTTTACTGAGAAGGAAAGATCACACCATTTTGCACATTGGGTTTGGCTTTAAGTCTAAACCTCAGTTCACATCAATCCGGTTAGTAAAAATTAAAAGAAATTTATTGGTAGAAATCCAGAATTTGGTTGGATGATAATAAAATCTTGAGATTTATTTTTAACTAAAATAATAACATTTTTTTAACCAACATAATGCTCGAACTTTCTCAAGCATTATCCAAAATTAAAATATAAGGAATTCAAGTCATTTTAATTTTAATTTTTAATCTTTAACCAATTATTTTACGCAACTAATGGTGGGATGTTGATTCCCACATCTGACTTCAAATTGATAGTTCATATTAAATTTATGGTGGTTTCTATGGAACCCCTTGGGTGTGGTACCCTTCGGTACCCTCCCTGACTAAATAATTAAAAAATAATAATTTTATGACGGTATTAGAAGCAATTGAATCAATGAATAAAGAATTACAAAAAATGTTAGAAGAAATAAATAAAAATGTATTACTATTAATAGAAAATACTAATAGAATTGCAATATATACATGTGAAAGAATTAATAATGGAAAAATGAAATAAATAATATTAGAACAACGCTTGATAAAATCAATAAAAACAAACAAATAGGTGAATCAGAAAATATTTTTAAATTTGAAGAAGTCCTACATCAACTTGAAGAACTCTTAGATGAAGAAAGAAATAATAAATGCCTAACGAAAAGGGATTTAGAAGAAATATTAAAAACACAATCAAAAGAAATAATAAAACTTGAAGAAAAAGAACAAGAACCTTCGAAGTTTCTAAAACCTATTACTTCATGGAGAGAATAAAAGAAGAATATACAGAATTAATAAGGAAATCAACAGATATTGAAGAAATCCAACAATTATTAGAACAATTAAAAATAATCAAAGATGAAAATAGACAAATACAAAATGTAGACCTCTGTACCAGAAGAATTTAATCCACATTATGAAAATATAATAACAGAAACTAGATTAAATATTGATTGTGTAACAAACAAAGAAGAAGTTCTTTTACAATGGACTAATGAAATAACATTACTAATCGCAACAGATGAAAGATTTAATAGATTAAGCCTATTCGATGTTAAAAATTTAATAGTATATAAAACTGAAGGAAATGTACAAAATTTTTTAACAAGTATGACTGACAACACTTGGAATCAATATGCAAGAATTGTTAGCAACAACCAAGAATTCGTCCGTTTAATTATGGGACTAATTTATTAAGAATTTATTGGGTGCAATATATTTGAACACAGAGATGAAGCAGATAAATTTTTACATGAAAAAGCAAAAGCTCATTTAAACAAAATACAATTATGTAATATGTGTGAAGTTGAAAATTTATTTGTGAATATCAAAAATACCACTATCAATTAAATGCAGAAACTAAACATATATATACGGATATATTTATAGATAAACTTCCATATCCACTTAATGCAAAAATAAGAATTATTTGGCAAATACAACCAAAAGAAACTATTAATACACTAGCAGGAATCATTCAAATATTCTATATTGAATTAAGAGAACAATGTTTACAGAGAGAAACAATTAGACAATTAAATAAGAGAAGAACTGCAATTTGTTGTGATATACCAGAAATAGAAAACCCACGAAATTATGGATGTAATTGGGAAACAAAGAAAAGAAGATATTATAAAAGAAAGTCAAAACTAAGGAAAACATACCCCAAGAAAAGAGCTTATAGAAATAATAAAAGAAAATATTTTAGGAGAAAATGAAATACTCCAAGAAAATATTGTCCAAAAGGAAAAAAGAAATGTGTTGGCTGGATATGTAATGTTGAAGGACATTATGCCAATGAATGTCTGCAAAAGAAAGAAAAAGACTTTAAAGAAAAATCAAAAATAATAAAACAAGTCTATAAAATATATAAGTTGGAACCTGTAGAAGATGAATTAAGTAATACTGAGAATAGTATATATGAATATTCAGAAAATAAATTATTTTTAGAAGAAACAGAATCCGAATAGTGCTTATATTAAAATTAAAATTAAGAAAAGCAATAAAGAAACTGAAGTTTATATTGATACAGGAGCAAGTATATGTTTAGCATCAAAAGCATTCGATAAATGAAAAAAATTAGACAAACCATTAAAAATACAAATTGTAGATGGATCTACACATCCTCTGTATTTAGTAGTAAAACGAATTACTTTAGTAATCCAAACCAAACTATTTATTGTCTAAACCATCTATCAACAAGAAACAGGACTCGATATGATACTAGGAAATAATTTCTTACGACTATATGCACCATTTTACCAATATTTAAATTATATATCACTCAAAACACCCTATATTAGAACAAAACAATTACGTGAAATCCTTAATATTCCAATTACACACTTTTCTGACTGTATCTATTCTAAAAAGCAATCAGAGTTTAACAAGTTGAAACGTGATGAGATAGTTGATGTTGTATGCCAAAAACTTCGCCATGTACTAATTAACCTAGAACCTGGAAGAAGAATTCCGGCCCATATTGAAGAATTACTATAAAAAATATGTAGTGAAAATCCTTTAGACCCAAAAATTAATAATAAAAATATGGAATTAATTGAATTAAAGTTAAAAGATCCTATGAAAGAAATAAAATGCAAAGCTATGATTTATACAAAACAAGATAGAGATGAATTTGCAAATGGAAGAAAAAGGATTAATAAGACCATCCAAAAGTAAACATTCTGCACTAGCATTTTATGTTGAAAATCATAATTAAATAAAGAGAGGTAAAATGTAACACCCCAAACTTTCTATGTATTAAACAGTAATTTTAACCGTTAACAGAAATCTACTTTCTAGTGATTTCTGTGTTTGTTCATAAACTATTTTGCATATTCTCTTCGCTTTTGCATATTTGATCGTTTTGAGTAATTTGTTCCGTGTCAAGAAAATAATAATTTTCTAGGAAAAACGTAAATTAATTTTTACTGTTTAGTCTTAATTAATTTACGTAACTCTGATTTGATATTTGTGAGTTTTGTAATTTTTGTGATTTTATGTGTGATTTTGGAATTTTTACTTGTTTGTGGGCCCCACGATTGTGTATATGGGCCCGTGTGGCCATAATGCATGAATGTGGGCCCAAAGGGAGTCCTCAAAAATGAAAAATTTTTCTACGTATAGAAAAATTTGTCCACCTGTGTTTAGACGAGATTAAGTCTTACTAAACCCGAATCCTAAACGCTTTTTAGAAAATTTCTTTTTTCTCGTATTTTTTGTAGATCGTATTTAATTATCGACGAAAAAAAAATACAAGAATTATATTTTTGTGAGGTTATAATGGATAAAAATAAAATTCTATATTATTAAAATATTATTAAGATAACATTAGTGGTTTGGATATCCACTATTAATTTAATTACGCTTAGAAATTTAATCTTGATTTAATTAACGGTGGAGATTTGATCTTAAAAGTAAATAGGATCAATTATAACCGTTGGATTGATTAAATCAAGGGTAAGGGATTTAATCTTCTAAATGGCTATGACCATTATCAACCCTTGGATGTAAAATTAATCAATGGTGGAGATGGATCATTAATAATAATGAAATTGGATTGGATTTAGATCAATGGTGGAGAATTGGTCATCAAAAATGATTACAACCATTTTGGACCCTTGGATGAAAAGTTTGAAGGTGTAATCTTGACCATTCATTTTTGGAGACACATCTAAGGGATGGGGTTTAAAGAGATAAGAAGATCCAATTTCATAATAAGTCTCTACCTATAATGCTTTTAATTAATACCTATTTTACCTATAATGTTTTAAATTAATATCTAAAATGACTAAAAACAAAATGGCTATCAAATTGTCACATATTTTTGCATGCATGAAGAGGGGGGGCACGGTTGAAGAAGCAAGGAAGGAAGGAGACCAAGATAGAATAGGCTTTTTTAGGCCAAAGAAAAAGGATAGAAAAGGTTAAGGAAAATTGCCAAGTGTTAAGACAATTTCCTATTGATCATCAATGCATATGTTTTTCAAACTTCACTTTTTCTTCTCCCTAATAGCATGCTACGGCAATGCTCTTCTTTGAAGACTAAAAACACTCATTTCTATATTTCATAATATCATTTCTTCATTCTTCCACTTAAGTTTCAAGACCAAACCAAAGCAAACTCCATTTCTCTCCCAAAAACACACCATTCGGCCAAGTCTCCAATTCTCTCTTCCATCACTTTTTAATTTCATACAACCAAGTTTCTTGAATCCTTTCATCATTCTAAGAACCTTTGTAGTTCACACCAAGTTCTAATTCTTCCATTTTGAAGGACTTTTACCAAGATCAAGTTCTAGAGCTTTTGTTGGTGAAGTGTAAGAAAACTTCATTTATTCTTTTCTTTTTCATGTTCTAAACCATGTTTGATCCATGGTTCTTCTTGTTCAAGCTTGAATATATACTAATTTTCTTATATTTGTTTCATGTTTAAGAACTTGTATTGGTGGAGATCTTGCTCAAAACACAAATCAACAAGCTCTTTGGTGGTTCTTCAAGAGGTAAGAGGAGATTCATCTCACCAACCAAGCATGGTGGTGAGGATGGTTTTTATATTTGATGGATGGTGAATCCATGTGAGGATTCCTATCCATGGTCATGTAATAACTTGTGTGTGGGTTATGTGCTTTAATTATTTTTGCTTATGCTTGATATATTTTGCATGATTTACTTGTGTTTGCATGCTTAGTATAATTTTTAATTACTTATATGGTAAGCTTATGATGTGCATGATGATATATGTTGAATATATTATGATGAATGTATGTTGAAATTAGCAAAATTTTGGCTCCAAAGGCCATGGAGGAGGTCATGGTTTTGAGCTTCCAAGTTTAGGGTTTTTATTGAAATTTTTCAAGAACAATGAAGTTGATTTTTAGTCCTTGAACTAAAATAAATTTCAGCCAAGGCACCAATTAAATTAGTGTTCACAAAAATGATATTTTCATAAATGATAAAATTGAATGATTTGAGAAGTAAAGAAATTAAACAAGAGGGTTTGTCTTATAAAAAGAGTGTATACGGTTTTTAAATAGTAGTTTCATGAATTTATTTTGTGTAGAAAAATGAAGTTTACTTAAGTTAGAAGAAAAATATTTCATGGTTCTCCAATGACCATCTATAAGGTTTTGATAATTTAGAAAAAATGTTTTGATGCAATAAAATATAAGAATTTTCAAATAAGGATTTTGGAAAGGAATTTAAATGTTGAACTTTAAATTATCTTAAGAAGAATTAATTTTTAGAAGTGATTTAGAAATATAAAAGAAAAACGTTTATAACTTAAACGTAGAATTTGATTTAATGTTTAGAAGCGATTTAGAAATATAAAAGGAAACGTTTGTAACTTAAAATTTCAAACGTAAATTTAAGTATTATGGTCATTGGGTTTTGGAAAATGTTAGGAAATTTAAATTTTGAAATAGTAATTAAATCAATTAAATATGATTTGGTAAGATTAAATCAATAAAAAGTGATTTTGAGAAAATATAGTACGGAAGGGATTTTTGATTGAAAATAGAAAGAGAATAATGTAAGAAATTATATTTTTATAAGAAATGTTCAAAATAATATTTTTAAAGTTAAGAAATATTTTGTGAAGGGTAAAAACGGTGAAAAACGATTTACGTAACTCAAAAACGTAATTTTTAAATTACGCAATTTGAAAAACATTAAAATATTTCTACGCGATTTATAACGTGTTTAAATATTTTACACGATCAAAATGTTGTGGAAACATTGCTATGCGATTTAAAAATAAAAGATTATTTTTACGCAATTTAGAATACAAGATAAAAAAAAAAATAGTTTTGCGATTTTTAAACGTAACAAAAAATGTTACAAATCATTACCGTACGTAAAAAAAATAACGAAAATATTTTGCGAATGAGAAAAACACAAGAATGTGATTTAACCATTAAATATACAAGAAATCTTATAGTTAAAAGTAGTATATAAATACTTAGATGTATAAGAAATTGAGAAGTTTTTAGCCTGAATTGGCATTAATCCATTTTACGAACAAAAAAATAATAAAACTTAAAGATTCGAATCTGGAATGAGAAATTATGTGATTTACCTTTGGTTGGTACTTGGTGCATTACACATGCATTGAAAATGGTCCAACAGATGAATATACTAATTGCCTAGAGAAACATACACCTCTTGAGTGGGTGCGATATGCGTAGAAACTAGGTCACCGGTTGACCTTGGGGCATCGAAGGTGCTTTTACAATGGTTGCTCGCAATGGGCATTGGTAGCTTTCTCGCACCGTGAGTTAGACCGATGCAACACACCGATGATCCTGGACCGAGACACTATTCTTAATCGAGATCCGACAAAGACTGTTTTGATGTGCTAGATGTGCATGCGATATAATTATAGCACTTGGTCTCGAGGCACGAGATACCTGAAGCATCTTTTCGATCAATTTCTCCGACTTGAGTATTAGCTCCATGGAGTAGGACATTGAGTCTATGTTCACATGCATGAATTTAACATATACATATGTGGTAGCATTACTGTAATTAATTGTGGTTTGAACAGTGATCATGACATGATATTTTTGCATAATATGATGTCTGTATTATCTCTGTGCTATCATGCTGGTATTGGTGTAGGTGATCTCACCTCTTTGTATGTATATCTGTTTATTGTATTTATATTGGGTGAAGACGTTGAGAAAGATATGGTACTAGAAGGAGAAGAGGAATTACTTCTCACATCGAGAGCCGCAGAGAGTTCGACAACATGTCATCGGGAGCTAGTTTCTTCGGATATGTACGCTTACGCTTCATGGAGGAGCTAGAGAGTGGAGGACAAGTCCGGATAATGTAGCGGACTTATTTATGAAGTTTTACCCGACCGTTAGTATTAGTAGGTGATCGTGGGGATCCGTTTTTTTGTGTGACTATCTTTGTTCATGTTGAATTTCCGTTGCATATCAGTGCCACATTGGGACACTAGAAATTATGTCCCAACGGAAATCGGCATAGTGTCGTCGGCCGGACACCATTCGTAGGGCTACTGGTCATAACGGATTCCTACCGCTATTTAGTAGGAACCCGAGGAGGACCCATCCGAGGGTCTTCTCGCTAGTTAAACTTGGGCATGTTTGAACTATGATATAAATAATGTCCGTAATTATTTAAGTGTGTTCGTTGTTTCAAGAAAATAGTCTGTAATATAAATAATCCTGACAGTGCGTGTGTAATGTGTAATGATGTAAATTATGAGTGATGACTGTTATGTATAATGATGTACTTTATGTGTGAGATTGTTGTATCATAGTTTTATTTTCCGCTAAGTTTATTTTATTGTTATTGTCATCAAAGAAGAAAAAAAAATTTACAACTCGTATTTTATTATAACATCATACTTTATAACTTGGGGTAATTTGGTAACAGAGTAACATAAATGTGGCACCCTACGGTGGGTGTTACATAAAAGACATATGGTAATCAATTATAAACAAATAAATGATGCAATAGAAGGAGATGCATATTATTATCAAGTTAAAGTACATATGTCAGGATCTTCCCGAACTATATCATCCATCTGATGATGACTTAATTACTATTGAAGGCAAAACTCCTTGGACAAAAGAAATAATTACTATGCAGATACATGTATGGAACCTTTTCAGACAGTGAAATTAATTTTTCAACTCATGAAAAGGAAACATTGGCACTTATTCTCATGTTAGAAAAATATCGAATTTATGTGCTAGATAAAAAATTTATTGTTAGAACTAACTCTACTAATGTTGTAGGATTTAAGAATATTAATCATAAAGGCACTTATAAACAGGGTCGATTAATAAGATGGCAAATGAAGTTAGCCGAATACAATCATTCAATCTCTCACATTAAAGGAGAAAAGAATGTTCTTGCAGATATACTATCAAGAGAATGGAGCAACAAAACAATGTAGACTTGATCAAAAGACAACTGGAGCTTAAGGAAGCATTATAGGAGCAAAAGTTAAAAGAGTTAGAGCTGATTGAAGCAGACATCAAAGTTCTAAAATTACAACTTAAAGCAGAAGGATTTCTTGAAGAAGCATTTCAGAAGCTACAACAAGAAGAAAAGAAAATTAACAAATGGTATGTAATTTTTAACGGACCATTCCCAGGTATATATGATGACTGGTTCAAAGCAGCACCTCATTGTCAAAAAATTTCTGGAGTTTATGTAACATCCCAAAAATTAGTAATTTCAGAATAAATGATCATTTTACAATATTTGGGATTTTCTAGAATTTTTCTGGATTTTTCTGGGAACGTAGAATATTTTAATATATTCCTCGTTTTGCGTGCGCACTGAGCTGAGAATTGCTGAGGTCAATGTAACGCTCCGGAGACTAATTATTTCGCCACCAATAGTCATTTTCTAATATTTGTGATTTATGTGAATTTTTCTGAAATTTTTCGGAAACGACGAATATTTTAATATATTTCTCGTTTTGCGTGAAAACTCGAAAGCAGAGTCATGAAAACGATCAGTAGTGTTTCAAAAATTGGAAAATTATATGACGAATAGTCGTTTTACATATTTGCAATTTTTGGAAATTTTTCTCGGGAATTTTTCTAACCATTCAAATATTTTAATATATTCCTCGTTTTACGTCTTGTACGAAAGATAACCAGAGAAACGCGATGTTTTCTCTACGAACCTTGAGCTATGGACATGTCGACGGAGATCTTACTAAACCCGAGGCTTGACACAGCTTGAGGTTTCATAATTTTCGAGAAATCTTAATGTATAAAACAAATCAATATCGCGAAAAATTCATCCGTCGGATAAATTAAATACTTGACTTAACAATCAGTAACTATTATCCATTGGATAATAGCATGCATTAGAAATCCTATCATATTATCCCAATGTAATCCACTTTATGTCAAATCAATCTCACTTTAATTCAAATTTGTGTACTTTTTCAAAACTTCTTTAAGAAGCTTTGACCGCCAAATGACCCAATTACCCTTAGCTTGCATGAGAGCCAATTTTTCTCCTCACTCTCTTCTCTATTCAGCAGCCCACTCATGCCAAGGAGGGCAAAAATGTAACTCATCCACACTTAACCTAAAACCACCAAACCCTAATTCACTTTACCTATCACTTTCTCTCTTCACTTCATCTTCTTCATCTTTTCTCCTCCTTCTCTCTACACCTCCTCCTCAACCACGAAATTGAAGCCCCTCCCTCACCATTTTCCTTCATCTTTTCTCTTCACCAAGCTCATTTCTTCACTTGTCTCCATCTCCTCTACACTTTCCCTTTAAAATGTTTCTTCATTTTCTATCTTCATCTCCATTTTTCTCTTCCTTCTCTCTTCTTCCTCCTCTTCACCACGAAAATTCCAGCCACCACCACCATTATTTCTCTTCACTTTTCTCTTTATAAACACTATTTCTAGACTCCTCCCAACCTCCTCTACAACTTCTATTTGAGGGGTTTTCTTCAAAAGCTCATTTTTCCTCCATTGTCTTACAAGGCAAAGCTTCTAACTTTGAGGTAAAGCTTTCACTTCTCTTCCTCTTTCTCCTTGATTTCGTGATCTAGGATCTCAATGGAGACCAAAGATCCATTCTTTTCAACTATTAATGTTGATTTTTTTATGCTTGAAAAATTAGGGTTCTTGATGACCCAAAACCGAAATTCACCAAGAAGCCATAGGAGATTGTTTTTGTGTTCTTCCTTTAGGTAAGAGGGAGACTACTCACTTCAACCACTTATGGTGGTGAGAAGACTTTGTATGTGTGTTGATGGAGAAATCCATCCTTGTATGCTCTTTGTATGCTTGCTTGAATTATAAATTTTGTATGATTTAATATTCTTGAATTTGATTGATGCTTGATTATGCTCTTGAATATGTTTGATATATAAATTGTGCTTGATCATGTTGGGGTTGCTAAATGGAAAATTTGGAGTTTCCTACCTCAACATGGTGCCACGGTTTTGGCATTGAATCTTGGGTACTTGGATTGATTTTAATGAACTAAAAACCTAAGTGAACTAATGACAAGAAGTTAATACCTAAAAGAGAAGGAAAGAATGGATTTGAAGACTTGAAATGGAAGAAGGTGATTTGGGATTCACCATGGGGAGGTCACGGTTTTGGGGTGGAAAAATTGGATAAATTATGGTTAATATGTAACAAGCATAAGATGATGATTAATTAAGCAACAAGATGGAATTTAGTGGAAGAAAAACTTGGAATTGAAGCCTAGGTGATGGCTACGGTTTTGAGGCCAAGAAGTTAGAGTTCTTGGTGAGCTAATTTGATAAGTAAACACCTTAAATGAATTAAAGGAATAACATGCAAGATGTTGGCTTAAAAGGATTTGAAATTGGAATCATTGTGAGGCCACGACCTCTAAGGTATTTTCGAGTGTAAGTATGTGATTTTGGTAAATTGGAAGCATAATGAATTAGGTAATTAGGAACCTATGTGATGGAATGGGAAATTAATAAGTTAGAAGAATTTGATAAAATCAAGACTTGATAAATCTTCAAGGACTAAGATTGAAAGCATCATGAGATTTGAGGTAATTCTAATTGAGTGAAGAACATGAGAGTGTGAGGCTCAAGAACTTAAATAAATTGCAAGTTATGGGAAATTGAATTGCCTTGGAAGGCTAAATTAATTTTATAAATTGATTTTGAACATGAACCTTGAAATAGGGAAACAAATTCTAAGTTAGGATTCATAATGAACCTAAGGACACATCAATTGACTTGATATTGATATTATGATGTTATGGGTCCGTATGAGTGGCCATTTATATATTGATGCTTATGTTGGCCTAATGCGGCATATTATGGAATTGTATGAAATTGTGAATCATACATGTGCATGCATAATGTCTTATGCATTGTGAATGTCTTGTGGACTGTTGTAAGGCCAAGTTACCTAGGAGATTGAACACACCTTAGTGCGGGTGCGAATAGACAAGTGTGGGTCGTGTTATGACCTCGGGGGCGTCGGGGTGCAGGTCCTCCACATGGACATTTTAGAGCTCCTCTGTGCCGTGGGGCAAACCGATGCAAACACACCGACGATCCGGACTTGACACTGTCCTATATCGTGATCTAGTGTAGAATGTCTGTACAATGCCATGATTTGCGCATGAGAAAATTTATTGATAGCATCGCTCCTCGGCAAATAGAGTTACGTACACATGTCTCCTGATCTTTCTCTCCGCTTGATTGAGTCTAGCTCCATGGAGTAGGAATTGTGGTATCATAATGCATCGTGCATCGTCCATTGTCGGTCTCATAAATTGTTGAGCATGAACACCTGTGAATGTGAAGATAACTGTTGCACTTCTGAAAATGATTATCTGATTATTGTGCTGATTCTTGGAAATACTATTGTGATCTGTCTGCTATTGTTTGTTGTTGTTCTACCTTACTGTAAATGTCGTTGTTATTATTAATTCTTATTATTACTTACAATTGAATTGCTTTTATTATAAATTATGTTGTTGCCGTTAATAGATATATGAACTGTATTATTTTATGGGCGCTCTGCGCCGTGTCGTTTTCTTACTGCCGCAATGGTAATGAAGGATGGGTGTCTCACCTCTTTCTTGTGTTACCCTATTCTATGTCAAAATTTGATAAGAGCAGCGAAAAGTGCGAGCGGACTCAATTAGTTGTACTTGAGGATTGATTTCTACTCTCTAGTGATGACGTCACCAACACCCTACATGTTCCGCACATGGATACAGTTTCTCCAAGGTTCGGAAGCCAGACACTTTGAACGTGAGGCAGGACTCGTCGTATACGTAGGAGACGTAACCCTGGTGCAGTGCGAAGATGAACCCGGCAATGGGACTAACATCGCCTATGTTCCGTTACGTGCGGAGTTCCCTATATCCCTTGGGGAAATGTGGGATAACCGTCATCTCTTCCCTAGAGAGGTTTCGGTTATGTCACAGGTTCGTACTCCTTTTCCTTTGGAGATATCGCAAGGGCGAGTCTTATCTGTCCAAGATGCCGAGGAAGATCAAGTGCAGGATCTTTCCATTCACGTGTTCGACTTCGGCGAAGGCCGAACCTTTATTTGGTAGTGTACGTTATGCAAGGAAAGGTTTAGATTTGATATTATGTAATTTTACTTCATGCATTAATTTTGGATATGTATAATTTTGTATTAAATGATGTTGTATCCGTTGATGAGTCAATATACTTATATCTCATTCGGGGCTCATATTTTCTACTTATGTATACCTATGCAAAAAATAAATATATATATATATATATATATATATATATATATATATAAATTATATATTAGACTCTTGAGAAATTAAATTACTGTTATCATGACTGTGACACGCCTAGATCTAGTAACTGTGGTGTAATGACGATTATGCTCCAGTCGCTACATCAAGGGGTGTTACAGTTTACACAAATCCTACTCAACAAAGGAAGAAGCCGAAAAAGCACTCAAGGAGTATCAAGCAAAAGGGAAATAAATTTATCTTGAACCAAGAACTTTTTCTGAAGCAACAAAAAATCCACATGCAACACAATCTTCATTCAAAATGCTTGGAAAAATTCCATCATCACTAGACAATTTTCAAATAACTTCTAGAAAAGATCATAAATTACTAGTTCAATACTCAGCTGAAAATTTCTGGGAACACTTCAAAAGACTGGTCAATTGGACTGAAAAAGAAAAAGTTAACTGTTTTTACATGGTGAACCAAAGGCTTTTTGGCATCAAAGCAATTATCCTCCCAGGAGCACCATCTATACTCACTTTCAATATGTTCTAATTCAGACTTATTGATTGTCTTTATTTAGGCATAAATTCACAAGAAATTAACCTTTTTCCTCATAATTTTAAGAAAGCAGTTCAGTTATTCAAAAAGAATGTTGCCAAGGAACGAAGTATCTTTTTGAAGTTCTACTCAGCATACCCAGATTTCATCACTAAACAACATGCCAAGCATATAGTGTTTGTTGGAATAAGCAATAATAATTTTCTACTAAAGGACGAACCGACTGGGGTTGTCTATGAAGAAGATCAAATCATTGAGTAACCAGCTGGCAAGCATTTTTTCATAATGTCAGAACACCGACAAGGAATCATTTATCAAAACACTATACAAGGGACCCAACACATTGGTTTTAAGCAAAACAAGCGGCAAAGTAATTAGAGAAAAAGACATGAACCTACTGATAAATTTTGAGTTGCCTTTCTATGCACTCCAAGGACCACAAATAGAATATCATCCAGTTGTTCTTGATAGACTCTGCGCAATGATTAAAATTAGTGGAAACCACGCATGTGAAAGATGCCAAACGAAAAAAGTAATGGCCGACACCGACAGACCAAAAGACAATGAGTTGGATGAAGTAATAATTAAATAGTGATGTAATAGTGATGTAAGCGCTTATGTCACTATGTGAATTATTAAGTTTCTTATGTAAACACTTACGTTTGTAAGGATAACTTTTTAAATAGACATTAGGGACTCTTGCATATAAATAAGTCCTCTTATGCTGAGGCAACACAGATTGAGAATTTCAAATTCTGAAATCTCAGTGGAGAGGTTGTGCTAGTCTCTAATGAGATTAGTCGGGCACTTAAGAGTGTGTCCAAATATCTTGTACTTATAAACACTTGTCAATAAATACTTTTCTTCTCAAGATTTCACTCATTCTATCCAACTTAGCAAAACCAAATTATTCAATTGTCGCGGAAGCAGGAGTGGACCACGAAAAGCTTGAAGAATTAGGTTCAAACTATTCTAAGAAACCCAGTATAGGTATGATCATTAATCTTCTGCCCAATAATTACTGTCAATATCATGTATTAGGAATTGTTAATAGAATTATTATGCCTATACTCATTGATGTCGGTGCATGCCTTAGTTATGTAAGTAGTGATGTAAAATGTAATTCAGAAGAAACTATACCAAGAAAAGTATTCACATATAAACGAAAAGAAAATTTTTTTGAAGAAAAAACAATTATAAAGATTTGTTTTGATTCTAGTACACTACTCCAAACAGAATTATATGTTGAAGATGAAACAAATATAAAACTACTATTAGGAATAGATTTTTTTGAAGCAGTAAGACCATATGAAATAAGATATAAAGAATTAATTATAACTATTAATAATAATCAACTACGAATTTCAAGAATAAATCTTAGTATATATGACATAAAAAAATTACTTAAAGATTACACCATAAATGGAAATAGAAAAAGCTGAAGATATAGAACACATTCAAATTACTGAAGAAGAGGGAGATTATGAAGGAAGTATTTTAATAAATAAATCTTTGTTTAAGAAAATACAAAAATAAGAATTAGATCTGACTTAAAATGCAAATATGCAAGGAAAAAAAAGACTAAGTGGAATACTAGAGAGATTTAATCAAATAAATAACATTATTTATTATGAAAAATTAAGTAATAAAATGTCAATCGATATAGCGAATACCCAAGAAAATACTAGTATACAACTACTTAATAAAAAGAAATTAATAGATTTAAAAATAACATAAAAAGGGATGAAGATAAAAGAAAAATAGGATATATACATATTCGAGCAGTACAAGTATTAATAAAATCAACTTTTCAGGAAGAAATAAACTCACCTATAGAACTAATCTTAAAAGATGATAGAATTATTGACCCAAATGAGTAATAAAAGAAAATTTAGCTTATGAAAAATTAAAATTTGAAGTTCGACCAAATACTGGAATACCATTAAATACTCAAAGAATAAATCAAATACTAACCTTAGAACATAATTTTTTAAGAAGAGATTTAATGAGACCGGGAGATAAAATATTTTCAGTTACCTATTGTATTAGTTATGCATTAACAAATTCACACCATAGTATTACTTTCAAAAATAATGATAAAATAGATATACCTTATCTATTTACTGATATAGAAAAAATTCATTATCCCAATAAAAATGAAATAACAGAAATTGAAACATTTATAAATAACCCAAAATATTTAGAGTATAAGGAAAAATAAATACCTAAACCAATAAAATTTATTGAATAAAAAAAAAAAAAGAAGATAATGAAATAAGAAGACTAGTAATACAAGTACACACATTATCAAAATATATAAAAGAAAAAATATGATAAACATTAATAGAATTTTAGAAGGAATAGAAAGAATTCTAGTATCGATTTAGTATCAGAACAAGAATTCAAAAAATGAATAGTGAAAAGAGACAAAAAAATTAGAAATTCAACAAAAAATAAGTGTATTAAAAGAATTAAGTGATAGACTAATATATTTTGTAAAAACAAAAAGAGTAGGTGAATAATTTAAAGAAAGAGAAATTAAACGATTAAGTACTCATATAATCAGAATTGATAATCTATTACAAGAATATAAAATTAAAATGGAAAAAATAATAATAAGAGAGGGTCCGGTATCCCCTTAGATGGAGAGGACACCATAGCAAGCACTTAAATTTATAGATTATTTAATTTATATAATTCTGACAGTCTATTATTTTTTAATATTGGACTTTTCTTAGTCACAATCGAATTCTTACCACAATGCGACGTATCCAGGTCAAAAATCTTCCTCATTGCCATGGACCAACCCATCGCGCACGTATTGGTATCGAAATTAATATAAAAAGCGCTATGCCTGTGCCTAGGCCTAGCTGAGTCTTCAAAGTCCAAAGAAAAATGGCCCATATATAATATTGTTACCTTTACAGACTGTCTGGGGGCCACGCTAGAAATTTTAAGATATCCTTAATTGCCCAGTTTTTTAACCGATTAAATCTGATTTGATAATATTTTATATTTAACTCATACATGGAAATTGATCATAGTTTTAATGTCAGTACCTAAATAATAATTACAGAATAGAAATAAGTATATGACGATTTTATAGTTCATTTTTATGTTTTAATCCTATTACTTATCATATAAAATAAAATATAAGTTACTAATTAGACTAAATAAAATACACATATCATCATTATGTTATTTTAACAAACCAATTTCATGAGTTCGAAATATTATAAATTATAAGATA
This sequence comes from Ormosia emarginata, assembly GCA_029884605.1. Taxonomy (NCBI): domain Eukaryota; kingdom Viridiplantae; phylum Streptophyta; class Magnoliopsida; order Fabales; family Fabaceae; genus Ormosia; species Ormosia emarginata. The sequence goes on along the minus strand of JAQQTP010000056.1, from coordinate 569,094 downwards.
TTTGATTATTATTCTTAACATCATTTATTGCTAACTAAATTCTTCCTACAACAGAATTTAGGAAATGTTTCTAACTAAAAGTGGAATAAATTTGTGAATTTGAAAATTTTCTGCAAACTAACTTGAGATTTGTAAATTTGGAAAAAAATTTAAAAATGGAGTAAATGCTGATTGTTGAAAAATTGATTATCCAAAGAAATTTTAAATTTGATTGAAGATAATTAAAAAAAATTATTGATTGATTAAAGAAATAATTATTAAATGGATAATTAAAGAGTAACTAAGGAGAAGAAAAGAAGAAAAATGAAGAAGAAGAAGGGCATAAGAAAAAGTTGAATTTTTTTTAAAGTAAATTTATTTTTAAAGTAAAATAAGTAAAAAATGTATTTATTATTAATTTAATTTAAAATAAATCATGATTTTAATTTATTAAAATTTAATGATAAATATTTATTTATTTATTTTAAAAATAAATTTATTTTAAAAAAAATTATATGAGAGATCAAAGACATATAATCATATGAAAAAAATAATACAATTAAAATTTTATCACTCTTAATAAAAAGTACACTGAATTATAAGATTATGGAATTTATTAACTTTATGATTATGGGATACCTCATGTTGCATTTTCATTTGATTGGTATAATGCTCCGGTAGTATATATGAAACTCTCTCTCACGAGGGTCTTGAATTCCAGGTCCACTGGAAATTTGAAATAATGGGGGACCAGCAGATCAGCAACCTGCACCTGCAGCCCACCCGTGTTTGTCTCCATCATTATCTTCCAGAATCCGAGAAGGAAAATTCTTCTAAAATTGTGGTGATCCTTTATGGAAAAAGAAAAGAAAGAATTCCCCGACACAAACCCATAGCATACGTTTTTAATTTTAATTTTTTTTTTTTGCACCCTTTGCATACGTTTGGTTTGACGTGAAAACATGAAAACTATCCCACCTTAATACATTATCAATATGAGTTTTGCAAACAACTACATATTAAGGTTTTAAATAAAAATAAAGTATTTAATATATTAAAAATTAAAAAAATTTCATTGAAACTTTTTTATTTAATGTGTTAAAACATTTGGTAGCAAATTCCTACTTATATTATTGACAGCAAACTACATATCGTAATCTTCTTGATCGACCGAAACAAAACCATTCACCCAATCTCTACAGTAAATGCATGTTTGATTTTCAATTGCAAGCTTCAAACACACGTTGAACTTATTTATACGGTGTAAAAATTTGTTTGATTTTATTTTCATCTGTACAATTTCAACTGAATTTTTGTTGTTAACTTACATTTGTCCAAAAATAAAAAAATGATTTGAGTTATATTTTTTTTGTTTGTAATTTTTATCTTTTATATTTATTTTATCAAATTTATTTTAATAAAAAATTTTAAACATAAATCACTTTATTATAAATTTATTTTAATTTAAACTTAAATTTACAAATACATTTTCGTCTAAAATTAAATTTATTAATTATAATCCAAACAAACACACGTTAACATAACATTATCATAAAAGCACACACATAGTGCAAACTACTTCTCAAAGTTTCATTATAATTCTTCTTCAATAATTATTGCCCCTTCTACCGGATTCCCTGTTTCTCACACTCACGGACATGGGCATCCCACATTTTCTTGTAATACCTTATCCAATCCTAGGACATATGAATCCCCTTCTCCAGTTCTCTCAGGTTTTGGTCAAACATGGCTGCAAAATCACTTTCTTGAGCTCGGATGAGAACTACAACAGACTAAAGATTGCAAGTGCTGGGCAGGGCAAACTCATGGAATCACAGATAAAGTTGGTCTCGCTCCCAGATGGTGTGGGTCCTGAAGATGACAGAAATGACCAGCCCAAAGTTATTTTGTCCACCAGAACCACCATGCGTGCTAAGCTTCCGAAGCTCATAGAAGATATAAATGCTCTGGATAGTGGTAACAAGATTACTTGCATAATTGTTACTAAAAATATGGGATGGGCCTTGGAAGTTGGCCACGAATTGGGAATTAAAGGGGCTCTATTCTGGCCTGCCTCAGCAACTTCGTTGGCCTCCTTTGACGCCATACAAAGGCTTATTGATGAAGGAATTATAGATTCTGAAAATGGTAAGAAATATTTACTCTACTATGTTAGTTCGTGGATCAGTCATTTGCATATAAAACTCGCTCAAAAATAGAGATTACTAGCAATTCTTTCTGACCATGATCACAATTTATCAAATATGGTTATCTATATTTTTTCTGTCACATGAAATTGTGCCGTGTATGGTCTAATGGAGATATCTCAATATTTTACTAAGCATTGCTTGTCATATCGCTTCCTTAGTTAATTTTTAGGATTATATATTATATTTAACCGGTTGTACATTCTTGTTGATCTCATTTTCCGAGCTAATTAATAGTGGAACACTGAGTCACTGACAGTGGTACTTCTTAATTGCCTTTTGGCATTTCAGGACTCCCAATCACGAAACAGGAAATTCAGCTTTCGTCAAATTTGCCTATAATGGACGCAGCTGCCATGCCATGGTACTGCTTGGATAATACCTTCTTCTTCCTTCATATGATGCAAGAGATGAAAACTTTGAATTTAGGAGAATGGTGGCTTTGTAACACTACTTTTGATCTTGAGGCTGGAGCATTTTCCATATCACCAAAGCTTCTACCAATTGGCCCATTGATGGCAAGTGACCACAACACAAGTTCATTCTGGCAAGAAGACAGAACCTGCCTAGATTGGTTAGATCTGCAGCCACCTCAATCTGTCATATATGTTTCATTTGGTAGTATGGTATCAACGAAACCCAGCCAATTCAGAGAATTAGCTCTTGGACTTGATCTCCTTAACAAGCCTTTTCTTTGGGTTGTGCGTACGGGTAATGATAACGAGGTAAAAAATGCATACCCAGATGAGTTCAAGGGAAGTCAAGGCAAGATTGTTGATTGGGCACCACAAAAGAAGATTTTGAGCCACCCTGCAATAGCTTGTTTCATCAGCCACTGTGGTTGGAATTCTACCATAGAAGGTGTATATAGTGGGGTGCCTTTCTTGTGTTGGCCATTCTGCAGTGATCAACTTATGAATAAGACATATATTTGTGATGTGTGGAAGGTTGGACTGGGATTTGACAAGGATGAAAATGGATTAATATCAAGGGGAGAGATAAAGAAGAAGGTGGAGCAACTCCTTGGAGATGGAGAAATAAAAGAAAAATCTTCCAAACTAATGGAAATGGTCATCAAGAACAAAGCAGAAGGTGATAAGAATCTCAACAAGTTTATCAATTGGGCCAAGGAATAAGAATGCGCTTTTTTTTTTCCTCTTACTGGAATAAGAATGCACTTGTTGATGCTTCAATAGAATACTGAAATTGAGCACACGCCCTAGCGTGGAAATTTAACAGATAGTTTAAACATATGAAAATGGAAAAGAGAAAAACTGAATTAAATAAAAAATAGTGGAAAGAGAAATTGGTGGTGTTATCTTACCTAAGTTATCTATTCTAATATAAATAAAATTTACCTTGAGCTCTTGTTGTCGCACACCGATATTTTAGTTTAATTTTTAAACTGTTTTAATCCTTATTCCCCATCCTTATTCCCTGTGAAGTTCTATGAACTTACGAGTTCCATAAGATCTACGTGGGTGATATTACGCAGAACCATATAAAATCATGGGTGCATGATGGATGACAGTTGAGATGTGTTGTGCAACTTGTGCCAGTGGCGTAATAGAATGCTGCCAATGAGATCGAAAAACTTGTGGCTTTGGCAAACTGTATACCACAGGTGGGTGCAAATATAATTTCATTGGATCAGGTTGGATATACAGTTTTTGATGTGAAAACTTCTGGCGCTAACTATTTTTTATGTGCAATCATTACTTTATAATTATTGATTGATCTAGATAATATTATGTGATGAGAGAGACCATATTGACAACAGTAATAATTATAGGGATTTATTATGAAATAAAATTAATTTAGGAACTAAATTAAAAATAAAAGTAAATTATATGAATTAAATATATATTTAATTATATTGATTTTACATATGTAATTATAAAAAGTAGTTATTTAATTTTATATGTTTTAGTTTAGATTATAAAAAAATTGGAGAGTCTTTTTTATAAAATATAAAAGGCTTTAATATGATTTTAGTCTTTCTAAATATCGTGATTTTTGATTTTTATCCCTCCTTTTTTAAATTTTTGGATTGAGTCCTTCAATTTTTTTTCTTTCCCAAGTAACCCTTTTGCTAGTGTTCTGTTAGACTCAAACGATGAAGGCTTACATGGAGGCCTACGTAGAGTACCATAGTATTAATCTTAACTGGATTTGAAATGGCATTAATGTTGTCCATGTGGAATTTTTAGCCTGACACCTTAAATCTCTCCTGTATGACGAAAGACCTCCTTGTTAGGGTTTGTGTCACAAGATAAAAAAAACCCTAAAATTTCTTCCTAATTCCCTATTTTGTGTTGCTTTCTGGAGAAATTCGTTGTAGAAGGGAGAATTGCATACCAAGACTCCAAGAAAACCCACAACGATTTGGTGAAGGAAACATTGGTATCTTCGTTGGTTAGGAGCTTTGGCTTTACGTAATGTCCCATTCTTTAGTTTTCTATGGTTAATTCTATTGTTGTCAGGGCTTTTCGAGGGGTACCAAGTGTCTTCAACTTGGGGGACCACAACTAGTGTCTTCAACTAGGGGGACCACAACTATTATTTTTCATGTGTTGTTCTCTTGTTTGATGAATGTGTGTTTAAGGTCTTGTACAATGTTATTGTAATGCTGTTTTGGAGTTTTGAAGTCATTTAGACCATATTTGTTACTGTGGTTATTATGTTTGTCTTATTGTTTGTAGCCATGGATGAGTTTTTTTACCTACACATACATCATGTGGGTAGGTTTGTTAATCACCCTGAACAAAAGTACCAAAATACAGAAGTTGCTATAATTTGTCAAGATGTTGTTGATAAGTGGTCTTATTTGAAGCATTAGACTTAGTCTATGACACAGGTTACTTCAAAAAATTTAAATTGTGGTACTTGATTCCTGCAATGAGCATGAGTGGTGGCTTTAGATATATGAATTGTGATAGTTGAGCTATGGATTTGACGAATGATGCATATTCAACACATGATAAAGTTGTGAAGTTGTATAGAGAACATGAAGCAGAGTTAGTGCAAGGGTTAGGGAATTTTACAAGGGTTGTAGAAGTAATGGTAATAGATCAAGCTAATATTGTTGATCTTGCAGAGGGTGGTGAGTTTCACAAGATGGTGGTGAGAAAAGCTTAGATGATAATATAAGTGACCATTTTGAAGAATCTAAAGAAGAGAGGGAAAGGGGGTGATTTGTTTTTATCAGCTTGGTGTTAATGGGCCGATTGAAGGTGGTTCTAATGGGCCTGCACAGAAAGGAAAACCTGTTATTGGTAAAAGTGGGCCTGCACAGTGAGAAATATTGTCATTAGTGAGAATTGGCCTACACAAGGATGATTAATTATTGTGCCTACGAGTGTAGAATCAATGGCAGTGGAACTAGTGGTGGGTCAAACAACGTTGTTGTTGATGCCCAAATGAAACCAATGGTGTCGCAAACGACACCTTTAGCCATAGTGCACATGGGGTAGGCAAGAAGCAAGGAAAGTTAAATATAATACCTTCCTGACCTAATAAGTCTTAATTATTATTATAAAAGTTGAGTAATATTAATAAGAGATTATTTATTAATTTAGGTAATTTTTTGAATTAATTTAAGTGTAAATTTATAATATTGAACATAAGAAAATAATTAAAGTATTTATAAAATTAGTTGATATGATAAAAATAAATATAAAAAATTTAATTTTTAACTATAAATAATTGATAAGAGTTGTAAAAAATTTTAAAGAGTCAATTAAATTAATATGATATTTTTAAAAATACTATTAAAAAATAATTGGGATAATTAAGTAGTTCAAAAAATTATAAAATTTTATAAAATAATAATTAAAATATAGAGAATATTTTAATATGAAAAATAATTTAAGACATACACATTTATTTATTGTACAAATTCAATTTAATTTAAAAAATAAGTAAGCTTATTTAATAAATATTATTATATAAAAAATTATGAAAAAATAGATTAAAAAACTAAGTTAAGTCTTAAAATATATTATAAGACTTGTAAATATTTAAAAACTCAATTTTAAAAAATTAAATTGTACTTAAATATCAAAATTTCAGTGTGAAAATCTTGGTTATATTTTCTTTAAGCCACCACCGCACATTATTATCCATATCTAGTTAATTCATGACCATTGTTTTCATCTTTTCTCTTCTTTTTCAAGTTCTCTAGTGGCCAAATCAGAACAAAAAACGGAGGAAGAGAGATCCTCATTTCTCCACTTCTTATCTTCCATTTTCACTCTTCTATTTTCCATCCATACTAAACCTTATCTTCCCTTGCTCCTTTTCCTTTTGCTACACTGTTTTAACGTTTAAAACAGAGGCAAAAACAGAGAACAACCAGCAACAGTAACGTGAGTGAGATGGAGACAAAGAATGAAAAGAAAATGAAGAAAAAGGGAGGAAAATCAAGGAGCTAAAGCTAGAAGTGAGGTAGGGGATTCCATGTCATTTTTGTTTCTTTGTTGCTGCTATGTTGCCTCTTCTTGCTGCTGTAAGTCACGATTTCCATATAGAAACCCTGTAGCTTTTAAGTGGTTAGAATAATATGTATTCACACTTGCTCACACTTTGTTCAAACTTTGCTACATGCTCACTTGTTCACACTTTGCTCCCTCACGGCCAAGACAAATTGAGTCACTTTTGTTGACTTTTAAAAATGAGTTTTTGACTTATGAGAAATTTATAGACTATATCCTCATTAAGAAAGCTTACGGCTGAACCAAGGAATAATGAATGGGAATGGCTTGTATTTTGTATTCTTGTTCCTTGACTTTATTTTGTCTTGCTTTTTTTTTTTATGAATTCTTAAAAGAAAATTTATAATATTGGTTAACAATATGGATGGGTATCTCACGACTTAAACCATGATTATTTACTTCCAAAGTGTGTTTCAACTTTTAACAAGTCTTATGTTGATTTTGTGATTGATTTAATGAATTTTATGGCTTCATTTTATTTGAATGTTGAACATGGTTTAATACCCTGTTTTGGACAGAACTTGTGATGGTTATTTGATCGAAATTATGGTTGGAATTATGATACAAAAGGAAGGTAGAATGCTGCTCAACTTGTAATTAAATTTTGGATGCATTTATGCTTGAATTTGTAACTTGTATGATGATCAACAACTAAAATAGGTTGCTGTCCAGATTTGAATAGAATTTTGCTCACTTTTGATGAGTGTAATGGTAGTTTAATTGTGATAATAATGATGACAGATTGCTGCCTTATTTGTGGTTGAGTTTGGATTACCTTTGTGTTGAATCTGTGGCTTGAATGTTGGTTAAAAAACAAGGGAAAAAGCTGCCTGGTTTAAATCAGAATTTTGTCATCTTTGTTGTATAAAATAATGGCTTGATTTGGGTGAAAATGCACAGCAAAATGCTGCCTCCAAGTGACCAGAATTGTGTTGCTTTTGTGTATAAGAATGTTGCTTGAATAATGATAAAAAGGGGCATAGTAGTGGCTACCTTGTGGTGACTATAATTTGTATGTATAAATATCATGCATTGATGTTAAATGTTGATTAGAAATGCCAATAAAGTATTGCAACCAATACTTAAAGATTTGATATGTAAATGTTATTGATAAAGTTTATTAGTTAAGAGTTGTAATGTAATAGACGATATAGTATTGTGCACTAGATGCGCAACAAAAAATGTACTGCTCCTTGATTAGTCAAGTTGAGTTATTTGATGAGAATTGTTGTATGAATCTTGCATGGAATGAATGATATGTGTAAATGATGTTGAGAAGCATAGTAATGAAAGAATAAGGGTAGATTGAGGTTGAGCGAGTTACTCCTTCTCTACAAGCATATTACGTAATGTATAAATGAAAAACTTGATGATTGAGGTTTTGATTCATTATTATGCAAGGAAAAGCTGCATTACGTGAAAAGTGAATGGAGGATTGGTTTTAAAACATTCTTGCATGTTTTGGTTTTCAAACTTGATATTTGCTATTGTTGAAAGAGAGAAAAGAGAGAGACATATGATGAAACCGTGTGTTTCAACTACACAACGGAGGCTGAATATATATACAATAAGTAATGACTAATTACACAATTTACATGATGTGGGACTAACAGTTGTACTACTAATTACACCTAATTACATATGTTGTCAACAGTTTCTAACACTCCCCCTCAAGCTGGAGCATATAAGTCATATGTACCAAGCTTGTTACAAATATAGTTTATTCGAGGTCCTCTCAAAGACTTAGTGAAAACATGGCAGTTGATCATTTGAATTGACGAAACTAGTGGTGATGTCTCCGCACAAGATCTTTTCTCTCGATAAAGTGACAAATCTATTTCAATGTGTTTGGTCCTCTCATGAAAAACCGGATTGGAAGCGATATGCAAAGCACTTGATTATCACAAATAAGAGTCATTTGCATAACGTTTCCAAACCGAAGCTCTTTAAGAAGTTTTTAACCAAATGAGCTTTGAAGTAAATGAGGCCATGGCTCGATATTCTGCGCTGACTTGATCTTGCAACCACATTTTGTTTCTTACTTTTCCAAGAAATCAAATTACCCCCAATGGATACACGATAACCAGAAGTAGATCTCCTATCAATAGGAGAACCTGCTCAATCAGTATCTGAGTATCCTACAATCCGAGTGTGTCCTTTGTCTTCATAGACAATGCCTTTTCTTGGAGCTCCCTTAATATATCTGAGAATACGAATCACTGCATCCCAATGCCCTTCACAAGGTGAGTTTAGAAATTGGCTCACTACACTCACCGCAAAGGAGATATCTGGACGGGAATGAGTAAGATAGTTAAGTTTTCCAACCAAACGTCTATATCTTCCTTGATCCGAAAGTGGCTCCCCCGATCCTAAAAGTCTAACATTAGGATCCATAGGGGTGTCAACCGTCTTTGCATTCAATAGTCCTGTTTCCTCAAGAATGTCCATAGCATACTTCCTTTGTGAGATTACTATGCCATCCTTGGATTGTGCCACTTCAATTCCCAAGAAATAACGAAGTTTGCCAAGATCTTTGGTCTGAAAGTGATGACTGAGATGCTGTTTTATCTGAGTTATGCCTTGGTGATCACTGCCGGTGATAACAATGTCGTCTACATATACAATCAAATAGATACAACCTTGGACTGTGGCGATAGAAGACAGTGGTCGTTCATACCAAACTGCACAACGTGATCGAATCGACCAAACCAAGCCCTGGGAGATTGTTTGAGACCATACAATGACTTGTGTAGACGACACACAAGGCCGAAGACTCCCCCGAGCAACAAACCCCGGTGGTTGCTCCATGTAGACTTCTTCTTCCGGATCACCATGAAGAAAAGCATTCTTGATATCCAAATGATGAAGGGACCAATGGCGAATAGCGGCCATAGACAAAAAAGGCGAATGAAGCCATCTTCGCCACCGGGGAGAAAGTATCGCCATAATCCAAACCAAATATCCGGGTATACCCCTTTGCCACCAAACGAGCCTTTAGGCGATCAAGAGTGCCATCGTGGGCCAACCTTGGCCGTATAAATCCACCTAAGAATCAACAACAACTTCCCAGGAGGAAGAGTAACAAGTTCCCAAGTACCACTTCTCGGAGTGCACACATTTCATCAACCATTGCTTGTTGCCACCTGGGATGAGATAAAGCTTCACCTAGAGATTTAGGAATGACACCACACGAAGACAAGGTGGAAAGACAAGCATAATGCAATAAAGAAAGCGATGGTAACCGAGATTAACATAGTGAGGAGAAGGGTTACGGGTAGATCTAATACCTTTTCGAAGAGCAATGGGAAGGTCTCAAGGGGAGGCAAGGTCTGGGAGCTGGTAAAGGAGGTGGTGCCGATGAGAGTCCAAAGGAGCTTCGGAAGTTCTACAACCTCGATGATGGTGGTGGTAGTGGTGGTGGTTGTGGCCGACGACGATAAACCCGGAGAGGGCCGATGGGAGGGACCGGGCACCAATAGGAGAAGGTGGTGAGGGATCGGGGGTAACAGGGACAAGAGGAGGAATGGTAGGGAGGTCCTCGGTGATGGGTGGAAGAGGCGGTCGGGAGACTCAAAGAAAGGAACAGACTCGAAGAATGTGACATCGCTAGAGAGACTAGATAACGCTTAAGAGTGGGTGAAAACACCGATAACCCTTTGAGACCGATGGTAACCAAGAAAAACACATTTAATAGAGCGAGCGAGACAGTTTGTCAAGACCGGGAGTGATATCATGGACAAAACATGTCGACCCAAAGACACGAGGTGGAAGAGAGTGGAGGAGTTGGTGAGGGAATAAAACAGAATGGGAACCCGGTTATCAAGAACGAGAAGAGGGCATACGATTAATCAAATAACAAGCAGTGAGAACCGCATCGCCCCAAAAACGAAAGGGAACATGACCATGATATAAAAGGGTCCGAGTTGTTTCAATAAGATGTCTATTTTTGCGCTTGAACCCCATTTTGTTGAGGGGTATAGGGACAAGATGTTTGGTGAAGAATGCCATTAGATGCCATAAAAGTTTGAAAATTGTGAGACAAAAATTCACGGCATTGTCACTACGCAATATACGAATCGGAACACCAAACTGAGTTTTGATTTCATTATAAAAGGTTTGAAAAATTGAAAACAACTCTGATCTGTGTTTCATTAAAAATAACCAAGTACACCGAGAATAATCATCAATGAAAGTAACAAAGTATTTTGACCCAAAAGTAGACTCAATACGACTAGGACCCCAAATATCAGAATGTACTAAAGCAAAAGGAGACGCAGCTCGACGACATACTCTATCGAGAAACGAACTACGGGTGTGTTTCCCAAGTTGACACGACTCACAAGGTAAAGTAGATAACTTAGAAAAGGTAGGCACCATTTGTCTTTGTAGCTTGGCAAGACTAGGGTGACCCAACCGAGCATGGATGGTGAGAGGGAATCGGTAACAGAGCACACACGAGAGGTGGCGGAGAGCGATAAAGGCCATTAGACTCACATCCGGCGCCAATCATCCGTCCCGAACTCCGGTCCCGCAAAATGACAGAGTCTTTAGTGAAACTAATGCGACAATCTAAAGAACGGGTCAAACGACTAATAGAAAGTAAATTAAAAGGACAACTAGGAACATAAAGAAATGAATCAACAGACGAGAGAAGGGAGGGGATGGACAACCAATCCCTTCGGGTTGTGTTTGGGAACCATTTGCTAAAGTAATTAGAGGTAAATAGCCGAGTTAGAAAATTTAGAGAAAAGACGTTTATTACCGAGAGATATGGTCGATGCACCGTAGTCAAGAACCCAAGGACCTAAAGGTGGAGATTGAGAGAGACAAGCAAATGCATTACTGGTGTGCTCAACGGATGCGAGAGGTAGAAGCTTTGTTGCTCAAACCATTTCGAAAAAATCTGCATAGGCTCACGGAGATGGGGTCGGTGGAGTAGAGGACTCGGGTAAATCAGTTTGGCGGCCGTGGAGGACGGCCATTTTTGGTCCAACAACGATCTTCGGTATGACCCAACCATTACTGGAATGTACACTTCGGACGAGGCCTGCCCGAGGTGCCGGGCGAGAACGACCTCGATTGGCACTTTGGGAGACGAGGGCGGAAGTATCAACCGGAGCCGGAGCTAGGAGAGAACCCGGAGGGTTGCTTCGCGGGGACCCGAAGCAAAGAAGACCAGTGAGGAGAGAGTGGGAGCGTAGGCGAACCCAAAATCGATCACGATTAGCGAATATTCGGAGGTAACCCATACAAGGCCATGAGCATGAAAAAGGTGCTTCGTTGCTCGAGTTCTTGGGCGGGGGTAGCGGCGGGGGTAGCAACTCATTGAAATCATGCGAGCACCATGAACCTTACCCAAGTAAGCGAGACATAGGTCCATCAAACCGACGAGGAGCAATAATACTCATGAGGTTGTGACAGACCCCATATAATCGTTGAGTGTCATTAGTGTAAAGAACCTTGGCTTGTTCCCAAATAGAAGCACAAGTGGTCTCGCACGAAGATCTGCTTAAGAGAAGAGTGAATGGTGGACTTGATTACAACACACACCGTTTATCAATTTTCTTCCACCGGGGTTGTTCCTCCGTAGAGTTAAGAGCGGTGGTGAGGTGGTCTTCATAGCCTTGACTTTCAAGCCACAACTTGATGTCTAAGCCCAAGTATCATAATTGTCTGCCATCTAATTTATCGGCAGAGAGCGGGGTATGGAGGTAACTTGTGAAAATAGGGGCTCAACCTTGGGATGATCTTTAGAGCCATCCGGAGAGGTAGAAGGAGCGGATCGGCGTAGAGGAGGCCGAGACGAGTCAGACGAAGTGAACGGCGGCCGGAGAGGGGGGCGGACGCGCCGTCACGCGCCGGAAAACAGGCCGGACGGTGGGCGGGCGAGGCTGTGGAGACGGGCGGCGCGTGGGGCGCGTGATGCCGCGCCGGGGCCGGGGCGGGTCGGGGGTATTGAGTCGGCGGCGGAAAAGAGGCGGCGGACGGCGGCCGCGGTGGTGGCAGCGGCAAACGGGGAGAAAACGGTGCTCGGAAGGACGTCACGGCAAGGGAAAAGGTCGGCAAACCGGAAGGAAACACGGTTGGCCGGAAAAATTTTCACCGGAGGGCGTGGACCCAACGGGTATGCGCGTTTCTAGGGTTGCTTCTCTTTATGCTCTAGATACCGTGTTGAAAGAGAGAAAAGAGAGACATATGGAGAAACCGTGTGTTTCAACTACACAACGGAGGTGAATATATATACAATAAGTAATGACTAATTACACAATTTACATGATGTGGGACTAACAGTTGTACTACTAATTACACCTAATTACATATGTTGTCAACAGTTTCTAACAGCTATTTCCATGTATTTGGCTTGGGCCAAAGGTGCTCCCAATGCCAGGGTTATGATATTAAGGGAGGTCATGAAACAAAGATTGTCCTAATACCTCATTGTACCCAGAGGAAATACAAGGAACAAAGGTTGTCCTAGAAAAACGCAAATATCATGAGTTTTCCTAAAATAAAATGTTTTTACTAACATTACATAAGCATACATTAGGGCATCTCTTAGGCATACTCATACATTATCATGCATCGCATAAAATGACAATTGTATGAGCAATTATCTTGTTTCATACTTAAAAAAAGTTGATTGATAACTTAAGGGTATACAATTATGTATGTAGGATGTTTATGCTTAGTTGCCACCATAATAATAGTAAAGAAATATTCTGATTAAGTTGTAATGCTATGTATTGATTAAAGAGTTTTGATTAATCAAATGGAATGTCTGCTTCAGGAAGGAAAAAGACTGAGTTTTGGCTTACACCACCTTTCCATTTATTTATGTATGAAACTTGTTTTTTCCCGAAGTAGCTGGATTTATTGCGATGTCATGTTTTAAAACTTACTACTGAGAATTTCAATTCTCACCCCAGTTTCTTATTTCCATGGTAAATCCAACGAATGATCAGAGCAAGAGCAAAGAAAGATAGTGAAGACATAGTTAGCTATTTAGTATATATATTACATATGTACTTAATGTACTTGTTTTGTACTTAAGCCCTCGTGGCTTGTTTCTTTTGGTACCTTTGTCTATTTCAGACATTTAATGTAAATTCGTAGTAAAGAACAAGTTTCCAACTGTGTAAAATATTTTTTCTTTTACTTTTAATTAAAGGCTCTATATTTCTCTGTGGTGATAGTAATTATACAAGTTTATAATCATGTTTGATGTCTCGAAGTGACAATTCTAATACTATTTACTAGAGTATTTTGATAATATACACAATTGTAGTCTTAGGGTGTTACATTTTGGTATTAGAGCAGTTCATCCTGTTGAGCCTGAGGTATGGACTGGCTATGCTTATAGTATATTAGAAGTTCCCGCTTTATGTTATGCATTATAGTTTTCTTGTCTCTGATGGAGAGATGAATAGTTAGTTTAGATATGCATAACTGCCTTAGGTGTGACTACTAGAAGTTTTTGTCACTAAGTTTACATGATATTGAGACTAATCAACTCAATATGTATTGTCCTCTGTGCCAGAAACCAATAACATCCGTCAGGCGTACTTCTGCCGATAATGAAATGGCAAAACTCATGGAAACCTTTAGAGAATTAATCTTTCTTTTGTATTATTTCTATTTAATTATTATGTTTGTGTTTGTGTTATCACGAGTATATATTGTCTTGAATTTTTGTTTTTCTTGTTGTTGAGTTTAGTGACTTTGTTGGTTTTTCTTTGATAATTATTACACACCTTGTGGTGATAAGTCTACTAGATATAATGATCACTAAAATGAAATTAAAGAAGTAAAGCTAGAAATTGGATTCCTTTTTATGTATTGAACGCAAGTTATAAGTAAGAATGGAGTGTTAATGATGTATGTTTATTTTCTAGAATCCTTACCCCTCTAAGCTGACTAACAAGAATAAGAAATTGTAAATGACTAAAGCACCTGTGTTGCATGTATAATTTTCGTCTTCTTTGTCTAAATCATGCAGTAACAAGACCTGCAAGGTGGAGAATTGTAAGGTGTATGAATATCCATATTGATTTCCTTTTAATTATGTATTAGTATGGTATATGGTTCTTTGAAATCTGAATTCATGAGTATTTGGCAGGCTTTAATTTGATTGTGACTAATAATTGGATTAAATTGAAAGAGATTGAGGAGCGGGCTGGTTAAAGGTCCTACTCTTAGAGACTAGCCAGTATTGAGCATCTTTTAATGCTAAGGTATTGAATCACAATCAGTAAAATGCCTATAAGGCTTGAGAATTTACTGTGCACTTATGTTATTTTAGATTTTGTGAATTTTTCTATGTATATGTACTTAGTTGTTTATTGAGATATATATCTTACCTAATAGAATTCTTTGCACATGCAACTTAGAACAAGAAAAATAGCAGGGAAATTTAAGTTAAAACTGTTACACCATAAAAAGAGAATTTAGAGTATAATGAGAATCTTAGTTCTGTATATACATGTTTGATGTATGTAGTTCTTAAAATCACTTGAGGGGCATGACTAAGTTGTAACAATTGGGGAGTCAGTCCTAAGAGTAGCATATTTTGTGATGTATTCTTTAAATAGAATCAGTGTTAAGAAACAGAACCTTATGATTTTAAATAAAAGCATCCTTGTATAGTTTTGTTGATTGATGTTGATAAGAAAGATTGATAATATCTTCAATTATAATTTGCTTCATAAGAGTGTTACTCTCTTCCTTATGATTGAATAAGCTATTGGACATAATTCTAAATACCAGTGATGGTGACAGTGAACTAAATGTGAGATTTGATGTCATTGAACCATTGAATATGGTTTATATTTAGTTTTATTTTGTTATTACTCTCAACTTGATTGCTGATGTGTTTTGATTATGGTAGCAGTCAGACAGTTGTTCTTATACTATGGTCAAAGTTGAGTAGTAGGTAATGAATTGGGCATAACTTGATTTGTATAAATTCAAATAATGTAAGACTAGACCTATTAGAAAGCTAGAAAGTAATGTTGTTTTGTGTTAAAATTTCAGAATTTATCCTTATCTAGTGTGATACCAGTTTCAGTTTGAAATTGGGCTAAATCCTGCAGATTTCGATTTTTGACTACTAATATTCAGGACTGCATAACTTGAGTTGTAGAGGCCCTTTTGACCTTATTTTAGTGTCAAACAAAAGTTAAAATATAAAGTTAGATGTAGTACAAATTTCATATTTATAGGACTACTCATGTAGCACCGGTTTATGTATAAAACTGTGATAGATTCTGCAGAAAACTTTGTTTTGGCAGCAGGTCGTGTTAGTAGTATAACTTAGACTGTAGTTAACAAAATGATTTGCTACTTATTCTGTTTAAAAAATAAAATATGAGGCTCCAAGTGGTAAAGATTTCAGAGTCTAAGTATTTTCCAATAGCCCCCAATTGACTCACGAACTCAAGTCAGATTCTGCAAAAATCACCTATTATTATACTTATGAGTGAACTAGAGAGGTGGACTTGATTGAGGGGACAAATGACTTTTGAATGAAATGAAATTTTGATATATGGTAGATGATATAACAATAAGGAAATCTAGAAAGTTTCATGATTTTATTAAAATGGAAACTAGGCCAAATGGACAAGTGTAGTGGCTGATCTAGTCTTCTGATAAATAAAAGTTCTGCAAAATTTGTTTATCAAGTTGGATAGCTTATGTGTAACTAACCTACTATCTTGGGTTCGAAATATTGTTGGCTCAGAGATGATAATTATTTCATCCTCTTTTGATTCTTTAACGAGGATCACATAGAACTGGGATAATATTTTGAAGTGTTCAAAAGTCATTTCTTGTTGAGATCCAAGTTAGTATTGTTTTGAACTAAAAGTTGAGCCACTGTATTATATTTAGTTACTCTATCAGATCAGTATGTTTGGGGCTGAATTTTGACTATATTATGTGTGTATATATATATATATATATATATATATATATATATATTCTCTTATGCTGTAAAATAAATTCTAAGCATAGTTATGGTAGAAATTTTGGTAAATTGCATATGCTCTGCTTGATTCCAAACTTCTCACTTGTTGATGACTCTTGAAATGTTTTGGATGAAACTCTATAGCTCAGATGGAGTTATATTAGTACTCTTTTACATTTTCTAAGTTTCAGAAGCATGTAAAAGTGAGATCTTCTTTGTGGTCAAATTTAAAATGGTTAGATTGAATGTGCAATGAATGGTTACAAAAGTCACTACAATTAAGGTGCAGAATGGCTACTGCCCAGTTCCTTTTCTTGGATTTATTATGATTAGGTTATAAGTATTGCATGTTAACTTTCTTGGTAATTTCCTACATAATTTAAATTTCTAACTTGCATGCCATCATTAAATGTTAAACTTAAGTTGTGTAGTTATTCCTTAATTAAAAATACATAAATTGATAATTTATGATTGAGTTGTTATTAACTTTATATGGCTAAAATTAGTACTCTAAGACAAAGTTAAGTTCTAAATGCTGTGATGTTGTTGTGACAGAACTTAGATATACCTATGGTGTGGTAGTAAAATCTTCCAGCCTTCCCATCCTTACTTGCATAAATTGTTCTTTGATTGTTCTTTATGTCTTTGGAATGATCTTCTGGCGCTGTGCTCATGAATGAACTTATATTTGTTTAAGTATTCTCACAACTGAAATTGGATCCACTCTTGAACTGAAATTATGAATGACTATTAAGATGGTCGAGTTTTGGATTGTAAAGGATGATAGAATGTTTGAATTTGTATGTCATATTATGACATGAATTTGTGAAATTATTGGGAATTACTTATAGTGAGTGATCAAATTTTGAGGACAAAATTTTTAAAAAGGAGGGGCGAATTGTAACACCCTTCTTGACCTAATAAGTCTTAAACAGTGTTATAGAAGCTCAGTAATATTGATAAGAGATTATCTATTAATTCGAGTAATTTTCAAAACTAGTTTAAGCGTAAATCTATAACACTGAGTACAAGAGAATAATTAAGATATTTGTAGAATCAGTTGATATGATGAAAATAAATATGAAAAAATTATTTTCTAGCTATAAATAATTGATAAAAGTTGTAGAAAATTTTGGAGAGTCAACTGAGTTAATCTGATATTTTTAAAGATACTGCTGGAAAATAGCCAAGACAATTAAGCAGCATAAAAAATTATGAAATTTTATGGAGATTTTATGGAGAATATTTTATTATGGGAAATAATTTAAGGCAGACACATTTACTTATTTTACAGGTTCAATTTAATTTGAAAAAGTAGTGCAGCATATTTAATGAATATCAGTATATGAAAAGTTATGAAAAAATGGATCTAATAACTAAGTTGAGTCCTAAAATATATTATAAGACTTATGAATATTTGAAAACTCAATTTTAAAAAATTAAAGTGTACGTAGCAGATATCAAAATTTCAGTATGAAAATCTTAGTTATATTTTCTTTAAACCACTACCACACATATTATTATCCTTATCTAGTTAATTCATGACCATTCTTTCATCTTTTCTCTTCTTTTTCACGTTCTCCAGCAGCCAAATCATAACAGAAAACGGAGGAAGAGAAATCCTCATTTCTCCACTTCTTATCTTCCATTTTCACTCTTCTATTTTCCATCGATACTAAGCTTTATCTTCCCTTGCTCCTTTTCCTTTTGCTACACGGTTTTTACCTCTAAAATAGAGGCAAAACCGGAGAACAATCAGCAGCAGTAGCGTGAGTGAGATGGAGACAAAGAATGAAAAGAAAGTGAAGAAAAAGGGAGAAATATCAAGGAGCTAAAGCTAGGAGTGAGTTAGGGCATTCCATGTCATTTTGGTTTCTTTGTTGCTGCTATGTTGCCTCTTCTTGCTGCTGTAAGTCACGGATTCCACATAGAAACCATATAGCTTTTAAGTGGTTAGAATAATATGTATTCACACTTGCTCACACTTTGTTCAAACTTTGCTACATGCTCACTTGTTGACACTTTGCTCCCTCACGGCCAAGACAAATTGAGTCACTTTTGTTGACTTTTAAAAGTGAGTTTATGATTTATGAGAAATTTATAGACTATGTGCTCATTAAGAAAGCTTATGGTTGAACCAAGGAATAATGAATTGGAATGGCTTGTATTTTGTATTCTTGTTCCTTGGCTTTATTTTGTCTTGCTTTTTTTTATGAATTCTTGAAAGAAAATTTATAATATTGGTTAACAATATGGATGGGTATCTTATGGCTGAAAGCATGATTATTTACTTCCAAAGTGTGTTTCAACTTTTAACAAGTCTTATGTTGATTTTGTGATTGATTTAGTGAAGTTTATGGCTGAATTTTATTTGAATGTTGAGCACAGTTTAACCCCTTGTTTTGGGCAGAACTTGTGATGGTTATTTGATTGAAATTATGGTTGGAATTATGATACAAAAGGAAGGCAGAATGTTGCCCAACTTGTGATTAAATTTGGATGCATTTATGCTTGAATGTGTAACTTGTATGATGATCAACAACTAAAATAGGTTGCTGTCCAGATTTGAACAGAATTTTGCTCACTTTTGATGAGTGTAATGGTAGTTTAATTGTGATAATAATGATGGCAGATTGCTGCCTTATTTGTGGTTGAGTTTGGATTACCTTTGTGTTGAATCTGTGGCTTGAATATTGGTTAAAAAGTAAGGTAGAAAGCTGCCTGGTTTAAATCAGAATTTTGTCACCTTTGTTGTGTAAAATGATGGCTTGATTTGGGTGAAAATATTCAGTGAAATGCTGCCTCCAAATGACCAAAATTTTGTTGCTTTTGTGTATGAGAATGTTGCTTAAATAATGGTAAAAATGGGCATAGTAGTGGCTGCCTTGTGGTGACTATAATTTGTATGTATAAATATCATGCATTGATATTAAATGTTGATTAGAAATGCCAATAAAGTATTGCAACCAATACTTAAAGATTTGATATGTAAATGTTATTGATAAAGTTTATTAGTTAAGAGTTTTGTAATGTAATGGATGATATAGTATTGTGCACTAGACGTGCAACAAAAATTGTACTGCTCCTTGATTAATCGAGTTATTTGATGAAAATCGTTATATGAATCTTGGATGGAATGAATGATATATGTAAATGATGTTGAGAAGCATAATAATGAAAGAATAAGGGTAGATTGAGGTTGAGTGAGTTACTCCCTCTCTACAAGCATATCATGTAATGTATAAATGAAAAGCTTGATGATTGAGGTTTTGATTCATTATTATGCAAGGAAAAGTTGCATTATGTGAAAAGTGAATGAATGATTGGTTTTAAAACATTCTTGTATATTTTGATTTTCAAACTTAATGTTTTCTATTTCCATGTATTTGGCTTGGGCCAAAGGTGCTCTCAATGCCAGAGTTATGATATTAAGGGAGGTCAAGAAATAAATATTGTCTTAATACCTCATTGTACCAAGAGGAAATACGAGGAACAAAAGTTGTCCTGGAAATATGCAAATATCATGAGTTTTCCTAAAATAAAATGTATTTTTTAACATACATAGGCAAACGTTAGGGCATCTCTTAGGCATACACATACATTATCATGCATTGTATAAAATGACAATTATATGGGCAATTATCTTGTTTTATACTGATAAAAAATTGATTGATAACTTAAGGGTATACAATTATGTAGGATGTTTATGCTTGGTTGCCACCATAATAATAGTAAACGAATATGCTGATTGAGTTGTAATGGTATGTACTGATGAAAGAGTTTTGTTTAATTAAATGGAATGTCTGTTTCAGGAAAGAAAAAGACTGAGTTTTGGCTTGCGCCACCTTTCTATTTGTTTATGTATGAAACTTGTTTTTCCCCAAAGTAGTTGGATTTATTATGATGTTATATTTTAAAACTTACTAGTGAGAATTTCAATTCTCACCTCAGTTTCTTATTTCCATGGTAAATCCAGCAAATGATCAGAGCAGGAGCAAAAAAAGACAGTGAAGACTTAGTTAGCTATTTAGTATATATATTACAAATGTACTTACTATACTAGTTTTGTACTTAAGCCCTTGTGGCTTGGTTCTTTTGGTACCTTTGTATATCTTAGACATGTAATGTAAATTCGTAGTAAAGAACAAGTTTCCAGTTGTGTAAAATATATATTTTTTCACTTTTAATTAAAGGCTCTATATATCCATGGGGTGATAGTAATTATACAGGTTTATAATTATGTTTAATGTTTAGAAGTGATAATTCTAATACTATTAACTTGAATATTTTGATAATATACACAGTTGTAGTCTTAGGGTGTTACATTAAAGACCATAGTAGGCAAATAGTAGCTTAATGCAAATAAGAGGAAGCTTCCTTTTAGATTGTACAAGAAAATAACAAAGCCAACTTCACTTGAAGATATTTAAGCTTGAAATGGAGCTTACTTCTACGAAAGAGTTCAAAGAAGCCATCCAAGAGCATGCAGTGTTGACTAGAAGGCAGTTGAGATTTTAGATGAATGATGCCAAAAGGGTTAGAGTTAGATGCGAAGGGAAATGAAAGTTTGTTCCTCTATGTAGTAGGGTTGGCAGGATAACCACCTTTAGGTTGAAGACCTTGGTTGACAAGCACATGTGCAACTGGGTTTTCAACAACAAGAATGCTACATCAACATGGGTTGCTAAGAAGGTGATGGATAAGATCAGAGGGTCATCAAACACCAAGCTTAATGAGATGATTGCAAAGATACAAGACAAGTATACTCAGTAGGGATAACAATGAACAAGGCATTCACTGCAAAAAGAATGGCTATGAACATTTTGGAGGGGTTTTCCAAAGAGCAATATAGCAAGTTACAGATGTATCTTGCAGAGGTTAGGAGAGTAAGCATTCATAATACTTTCAAACTTCAAGTTGAAAGACCTTGACCTAGTTTTCAACCAATATTCCAAAGGCTGTATATTTGATTTGATGGTTGCAAACAAGGTTTTTTGCAATGATGTAGGCCATTTATTGGGGTCGATGGCTGCTTCCTCAATACTCAATATGGTGGAGTCTTACTTGTAGCTATGGGGACAGAGGCAAATGACCAATATTTCCCTTTGGTATTTGCAATGATTGAGTCAAAAGCAAAAGACTCCTGGCATTTTTTCCTAACTTTATTATTGGAGGACATTGGAAACAACGAGACTAATAGATGGGTGTTTATGTCAAACCAGTAGAAAGTAGGTTGTTTTCTAGTTCAATCTTCATTGTTTGCTGCCTTACATAACACTATTAATAATGTTGCTTCTGGTTCCTAACATGTGCATGGTTTGTTGCTAGTTTTTTATGAGCTCTTCTTACAAGGTGTAAAACATAGATTTTGCCTCTGATACATGTATAGCAACTTCCGGAGGAAGTTTGGCGTAGACTCATGTTGAAGACACAAATACTTGCAGCTGCCAAGGCAACTTATAAACACTCAAACAAAGGATGGATGAAATAAAAAGCAATAGATAAGAAGGCTTTTGAATGGCTAGAGGTAATTCCAAAACATGCTTAGTGTAAGAGTGCATTTAGTTTTTATCCTAAGTGTGATGTATTGATGAACAACATAACTGAGGCTTTTAATAGTACTATTTTGCATGCTACGATAAGCCTATAATAACCATGTTTGAGTGGATTAGGTCATATGTAATGTGTAGGGCTACAGCTCTTAGAGAAAAATTGTCATTGTATGATAAATCTGTCATGCCTAAGGTTAGGAGGAGATTAGATAGAGAAATAGTATAGTGGGTCATGGTTGCCAAAATGAGCAGGTCAGTCAAAATTTGAAGTTTCACATGTAATGAACTTTGAAAAGTTTATTGTAGACTTAAACTTCCATAAATGCTCTTGTAACTTCTGGGAATTGGTAGGCATTCCTTATAGACATGTTGTGGCATGTATTTTCTACAAAGGTAAGGATCCTTGGATTATGCATCTATGTGGTATAGAAGGGAATCCTATGAGAGGTGCTATAGCCAAGTGGTTAGCCTTCTAAATGGTGAGAATATGTAGCCAGAGTTGACCAAGAGCCATTGATGCCTCCAAATATTAGAACCCCAGTGGATAGACCTAAGAAACTAAGAAGAAGGGAACCAGATGAACCAAATGATGAGGCTACCAAGTTAAGGAGACAATGCACAAGGAATATGTGCCAAAAATGCAAGTAATATGGCCATAACTCAAGGGGTTACAGGATTGAACCTAATATGGACTCTACTGAAGCCAACCCTGCCACTAATGAAGCCAACCCTGCATCTAATGAAGCCATTCATGCCTTTAGTGAAACTGTGAGGGTTATATACTTAAATTGATTTAGTTTAAGTTTGTTTGATTAAGTGTAACATCTTTGTTATTTCTTATAGAATGTATGAATATTATTCCTTGAATTATTGTGTACAGAGAAGGTTACAATATATAGGCTAATGCTATTGATTGCTATCCTAAAAATAAGGGAGAAAAATCAACCCTAATAAAAACAAGAATAAAATCATATCTGTACATATCTGATATTAATGTTGATATATTACAACACTCCCCCTCAAGTTGGTGAGTGAATATCTATCATTCTCAGCTTGCAAGTAAGACTTTGAAATCGCTCTGTGGGAAGCCCCTTGGTGAAAACATCTGCTAATTGGTGCTCTGAAGGGACGTATTCTGTAGTTATAAGGCCATCATCTAATTTTTCCTTGATAAAATGGTGGTCAATCTCTATATGCTTTGTCCGATCATGATGAACCAGGTTGTGAGTAATGCTGATTGCCGACTTGTTATCACACAGTAACCTCATAGGAGCTTCATACTTTATTCGGAGATCATCGAGTATGATTCTCATCCATAACAGTTCACAAATTCCTTATGCCATAGCTCGAAATTCAGCCTCTGCACTTGACCTTGCAACTACATTTTGTTTCTTACTTCTCCAAGTCACCAGGTTTCCCTCTAAAAACATGCAGTAACCTGAGGTAGACCGCCTGTCGATAACTGACCCGGTATAATCTGCATCTGTATAGGTTTCAATGGTCAATGTTTGTTCTTTCCGAAATAGAAGTCCTCTTCCCGGGCTTGTCTTCAGATACTGGAGAATTCTATTCACAGCTAGCATATGTCTCTCACGAGGATCATGCATGAACTGGCTAACCACACTGACAAAGATAGGCTATGTCTGGTCTAGTGTGAGACAAATATATCAATTTTCCCACAAGTCTCTGATATTGTGCCCTATCCACCCTTAGGCTCTCCTCATTGTTTCTAATCCTGTGGTTTTGTTCAATAGGTGCTCCTGTGGTTTTGCAACCTAGCTTACCTGTTTCCTTAAGAAGATCCAGGACATATTTCCTTTGAGAAATAAAGATGCCTTGTTTGGAGTAGGCAACCTCTATCCCAAGGAAGTACTTCAGCTTCCCCAAGTCCTTTATTTCAAACTGTGCAGCTAGTTTTTCTTTTAGGACCTGTTTCTCAACCTCATCATCACCGGCAATGATCATGTCATCAACATAAACCAGAAGAAGTGTAAGCTTGCCTTCTTTGGAATGTTTTATAAAGAGGGTATGATCTCCCTGGCTCTGCTTATAACCTAAGGACACCATAGCATTGGTGAACCTCCCAAACCAAGCACGAGGAGACTACTTGAGTCCATATAAGGCCTTCCTTAACTTGCACACCATATTCCCTCCACCGGTAGGTCCATATCCTGGTGGGATGTCCATATATACTTCCTCTTCCAAATTCCCATGGAGAAAAGCATTTTTAACATCAAATTGGTGCAAGTGTCATCCAAAGTATACTGCCAAGGAGAGAATGATCTTGACTGTGTTCATCTTTGCTACTGGGGCAAATGTTTCCTCATAATCAATCCCATATGTCTGAGTGTACCCTTTTGCAACCAGCCTTGCTTTATACCGGTCTAGAGTACCATCAGATCGATATTTCACTGTGTAAATCCATCTACACCCAACTATCCTTTTGTCCTTCGGCTTCTCAACAATTTCTCAGGTCTCATTCTTGTTTAAAGCTTTTATTTCTTCATGCATGGCTTGAACCCAATTCTTATCCATTAATGCTTCTTGTACTGAAGTGAGGACTCTGGTAGAATCAATTGTTGAAATAAAACTTCGATGCTGTACTGATAGGTTTTTAGTGGACACAAACTGAGATATAGGGTAGCACTAGTTCTTCTGGCTTTTCCTAAGGCTATTGGCAAGTCATCAGGGTTAGGTTCACAAATATCATGTAAAGAACTATTCAAAGGCTCAAAATCAGGAATGCTTACCTCTGGTTCGGGCGACTGAAGTTGTTGTTGGACCAAGTTGGGTTTTTTCCGATAATACACTTGCTTGTATCGATCTATAGGAACATATACTAATTCTTTAGGTGTCTCTGAAGTACCAGAAGATGATGCCACATCCTTCATCAGAGGAGGGATAGATGACTCAATAGATTCAGCCAGAAGAGGAACAAAAGATGACTCAAGAGACTCAAGAGACTCTACTTCTTGACCACTCTCCCCCTGAAGCTGAGGACGAAGGTGAAAAGACTCAGATTCATGAAAAGTGACATTCATGGAGACATAGACACGACGACTTTGAGGATGATAACATTTGTACCCCTTTTTGTCTGGTGCATACCCTATGAAGATACATTTGATAGCCCTAGGATCCAACTTACCACGATATTGACTATGGATATGAACAAAGGCAACACAACCAAAGACATGACATAGGAGATTCTTCATGGTAGGAACGGAAGGGAAGAAGGAAGTCATAAGTTGCACAGGACTAAAACCATCCAAGACACGGGAGGGCAATCTGTTTATCAAGTATGTGACAGTTAAGACAGCTTCCCCCCAATAAGACTTAGGGACAGACATTTGGAATAGAAGAGCCCTTGCAATTTCTAGGAGATGACGATTTTTCCTTTCCGCAACCCCATTTTGTTGGGGGGTATCAACACAAGTTGACTCATGTAACACACCATGTTCTTTATTGAATTTTGTGAAATGTTGATTCACATATTCCTTGCCATTATCAGATCGTAACCGTTTTATAGATTTTTCAAACTGGGTTTGAACCATGCGATAGAAATTCAAGAATATTTAAAACACTTCAGATTTATCCTTCATAAGAAATATCCATGTGACCCTAGTGTAGTCATCAATAAATGAAACAAACCATTTTGCACCAGATATATTAGAGTTAGAGGAAGGGCCCCACACATCAAAATGAATAAGATCAAAAGGTTCAATACTTTTATTATTACTTGGAGAAAAAGTTGTGCGATGGTGTTTCGCAAACTGACAAACATCACAAAGAAAAGACTCAACAGACTCATTTTTAAACATTGTGGAAATAATGACCTAATAAGACTGAAAGGAGGATGACAAAGGCGTTTGTGGTGAAGCCATGTCTGAGATGCAGCGGAATCTGAACTTGTCGCATGACTGGATGTGGACACCGTCTGACTAGTACTACCATGAGTCCGATGTAGAACATATAACCCTCCCTGTTCCTTAGCAACCCCAATCGTCCTCTCCGAGGTAAGATCCTGAAACACACAATGAGAGGGAAAGAAGGTCACTGTACAGTTTAAATCGGTGGTAAGCTTATGAATAGAAATAAGGTTATTTGACAAATGAGGGACATGAAGCATATTATGTAAAGGAAGGGAAGGTTGAAGTGAAATAATACCACATCTTGAAACAGGGACATGGGAGCCACTAGCAACCGTGATGTGATGCTTACCAGATAATTTAGAGTAAGCGGAAAAATATGAGGGATGAGGGGTCATATGATCAGTAGCACCAGAGTCAATAATCCAGAGATCCTCAGAAACAATACTAGAAACATTGAAGGAAAAAGAACTTAAATTCTTACCAGTCATGGTTAGAGAACAAGTGCTAGAAAGCTTACCTATAGAATCTAAGAGAGTGCGCAAACGATCCAACTCGGTTTTACTAAGCGCCGGAATTGCCTCCCCAGATGGTGGTGCAGATACCTCTTCACCCTCAATAACCAAGTCGGACATTGTTTGATTAACTTGCCTTTGTTGACTGCCTTTAAAACCCCCAGAGCATCCAAGAACCTTGTCTCTGCCATGGAGTTTAAAACAAGTGTCCTTGGTGTGACCAGACTTCTTGCAAAAAGGACACCAGTGCTCATCACGTTTGGCGGACGACTTCTAAGAGAATGATCCAGGTCTTTCAGATGATAACCCACCAATAGGACTTTTTTGCCGATGGCCAAAGCCGAACCATCACTTGAATTACCATTATTCAACATGACAGCCCGACGACTCTCTTCCCCCCTAACTGTGTAGAACACCTCGGAGAGAGAAGGAAGCTTATCCTTACCTAAAATCTGAACCCGAATAGGATCATACTCAGAATTCAACCCAGAGAGAAACTTAAAGACCCGTCCACACTCAATAAACTTGGTTAAAGTAGCAGAATCCTTAATGCATTTCATCTTTAAATCCTGATTTTGATCCAGCTCAATCCATAAACCATTCAGAGTACCATAATAATCAGTGACAGAAAGAGATCCTTGCTTGGTATTAAAAATTGTGTTTTCTAATTCATAACACGCAGCAATATCTTGTTTCATAGAATAGGTTTGACTCAAACTATCCCAAGTTTCATGTGCAGAAGTAAAAAATATACAATTCTTACTGATATCTGGTGTCATGGAGTTCCATAGCTAAGTCATAATCAAAGAATCTTCATCATCCCAAATTCCAAACTGTGGGTCATCAGCCTTCGGAGGATCCCCGACAATGTGTGATAACTTCTGACGACCCTTGAGAGTGGTGCGAATAACCTGGGCCCATTGGAGATAATTCTTACCATTGAGGTGATAAGAAGAGTGTAAAACAGGAAGATCATGGGGATTTAGTGCTACAACAGCAACCTGAGGCGTTGTAGTGATGGTGGAGGACTGGGTGTCTACTGTAGACATTCCGCTTGGACCTGAAAACAGTCAGAAAGGAACGGGGAGGAGCCGACAAGCAAAACAGAGGTGGTCGTGTGGTGAACAGTGGCGTGGAGGGCGGCGCGTGGATTGTGCGTGGCGGCGGGTGGCTGGTCGATTTTGGGTGGGCTTTTCGGAGATGGCCGAAAAACGCCGACAAGCAGGCCGGCGGGGGCGGTGAGGCAAAAAACGGCGGCGACAGGTGGCGGGTGGTGGTTTGAAGACTCAGGCAGCAATAAGGCTGCAATAGGAGACAACAATAGGGCTGCTCAACGAAAGGAAAAACAAAGGCAAGCCCTAGGAATGACCTAGGCTGCTAATACCATATAGAATGTATGAATATTATTCCTTGAATTATTGTGTACAGAGAAGGTTATAATATATAGGCTAATGCTATTGATTGTTATCCTAAAAATAAGGGAGAAAAATCAGCCCTAATAAAAACAAGAATAAAATCATATTTGTACATATTTGATATTAATGTTGATATATTACAACATTTTTGTTCTGATTTAAGGGAGGAGGTTTAGCCATAGCTACACCTACACCAAGAGCACAAGGCAAAGGCAGGAAGAAAAGGGTAGCCAGAGGAGGTGCAACTACAAGTTGAGGCCATATAGATAAGCCCAGTGCAAGTGGTACTAATGCAGAAGAGTAGACTAGTCAAGTGGAAGCAGGAATGAATGGAGCATTAACTCAAACCAACCAAGAAGAAGTGTAGGTGAATGTAACTTTAGTTCAGACTAGTGTTGCTTTAGTTCAAACTAATGCACCATCAGTCCCATCGGTTCAGCCAAGTCAAGTAGATAAGCCTAGTTAGAGTGTTAGGAGTGCACCATCATTCCCGTATGTTCAACCAAGTCCAACAATGCAGCTACCTCTACCAACAACCAATGTAGCCACTATACAGACCAATGTACCGGCTCCTAATGTGCAAATAGGCCAAACAAGTGGAGCTCCAGTTAGAGGAAGAAGATTGGTACTTAGGGGAAGTTTGTGGTTATTATTGGTAAAAAAAAGCCTTGGGCAATTTGAGCTATTATTAGAGATGCTTTTTGGGATTATGGATCTTTTTTTGTAATTAAAACAAGTTGTGGTTTGTTATAGCAGAAATTATTATTTGGGATATCAAGTGTTATTAAGTGATTAATGGACCATCTGCCTTATTATTTTGGGTTTTTTGTTATGGCAGCAAGGCCACATCAAGTTCTACTATTAGTTGCTATACCACAATTTTTTTCTTTTGGGAGATTATGGTCATATCTTAGTAGTTGGTAATAGTTTCTAAGTGACTATATGATGTATGTAATAAAACTTGTTTCATTTTGGATCATATAATGGATGAAAGTATGTTTCTTCTAATTTGTTATGGCTTTTATATTTTTTTGTTTTGATTTAAGTTACTATTTGAAGCTAAAATTTGTGTTATGAATTCAATATAGGAAGTAAGAGATGTACATCCAAAATGTTGGCTCAAAGAACTTAGTAACACCATCTGGTCTATATAGTACTCTTAGACTAGTCACAAGAGGACCAGATAGACTAAAGTTGTCAAAATTTCTTACTCTACATATCTTAGCTTAACTTAAGAAACTTTTTCTTTACTTCCATATTGTATTACATATTTGTTTCTTTCCAAGCCTGTTGAGGGTTATTTAGCTTTCTTGGAGAGCTAGGCCTAAAGCTCGTAAAATGCTTATTTTTATTTTGACTTTACCTTGCTGTTTGTTATTTCTTTGCAAGAGTTCCTCTTGGTGGGACTCCTTAATATTATCTTATTGTATGTAAATCAAAATTTCCATACAAGTATCTGACCAACTACTCATATACATCCAGAATGACTAATACATCATATGTATCTGTATCATAGATATATACATGAGTCTAACAGATACATGGTTAAGTCTGAATAAGCATTTCATACATAGTATAATTCCAAACATAAGACACATAAATCAAAACTACACAAAGACAAATCCTAGGGCCTTCTCAATACAGTTAGAGTATCCTAGACAACTTGAATCATCAGGACTAAGTTGTCGCCACCTCAGTATTTGGAATATCATGAAGTTTATAAATGGGGTAAGAATTCTAAGAATTCATAGTAATTCTAACAAACAGGTGTCATTATGATAGTTTTACCTGCTTTGGGAATTTTGCAAACCTTTCAGAAACTTCTCAAAAAAGTGGTAGAAGCCAAAACCAATTATTATCCCCAAGGCAGAGATTCATTTTAACAATTAAATCTACACAGAATCAAATAGAATCTTATAAAAAAATATCATAGGCTTTCCAGAATGTAAGCATGACTGAAACAATCATCTTAAAGTTGTAGCAGACATAATTAGATTATTAGCAATGCATAACAGATATGTCATAAAGTACTCATTTAATTTATCTGTCTTACATAAGCTTATTCACATCTTTATCTCATATTCGAGAGGGAATTAGTCATCCTCAAACATTCATAAATGGGGAGGGAATTACTCGCCTTCAACAATCCTTTGCAAAGTGTTTTTCTCACTTCTCTACCCTAACAATGTGCTTTTTTCAATCCCTTGCCTCATTATTCTTGGCAAAATGCTTTTCTCACCCTTTTGCCCTTGGCAGAGTGTTTTTCTTACTCTGCCTTAACAAGGTATTTTTCTCACTCCCTTGCCTCATTATTCTTGGCAAAGTACTTTTCTCACTCCTTTGCCATTGGCAGAGTACTTTTCTCACTCCTCTACCCTTGACAAAGTGCTTTTCTTATTCTTTTATCTCACTTTGGGAATAGCATGATTAGGATCACCCTCTTCCAAGAATCATTTCCATCATATTTTCAGTCTCTTGAGCATTGAAATGCACAATCGTCATGTGTAACATCCCAAATCTAATAATCATAGTATAATACCACAGTCATTAGATTCGGACCTGCTACTTCACAGCTATGCAATTTTTATTATAACATAACAACATTATATAGAAAATATGAGTCACGAATGAACATATAATTATTACATCGCAATTGTATTTCTCATAAATACAATACGTACATCATATCAAAAGAAACTACTTAGCTAAACTAAGCTAAGCACTCTAAGCTCCTGCTTCTCTTTTTGAAGAACTCACACCTAGATTTACTTGGCAACACAATTGGGGTGAGAAATCACATCTCAGCAGAATATTCCAAAACCCGCAGTTTATACATTCATAAAGAATTTACAATTACTAAACTAACACTTCAATCACAGAAGTACACAATAACATCTCCATCTCAAAGATACGCAATCGCTAATACAATTGCAATGTTGTGAGTTCATGCTATACCAAATTATGTCTAGTGTTTATGCCTATGCAATAACCTAAGGATGAAATTAATAATGTATGATACCAAGTCTATGGTAATGTCATGAATGCATGAATCTTGAACAAAACGAAGGAACCATCCCAAGTCTTGAGCAAGCACTGGAAATCCATCCAGAAATCAACACTCCTGGTAGTGAAATCCATTAACTACGCAGTCTCAACATCGAAGAGGAAATCCATCCTCAAATCACTATAATAGGAAGGATACCATCCACCTTGCCTAATATGAATTACCCTCATCTATGGCGTTCACACCTTTCAACAAAAGCAAAACATAAATCATGTATATAATCACAATTAATTATTCTCCTTAATTAACAACACACAAGTAGTAAGGATATTACTCACCTTTACTACTCAACAAACATAGAGAGGATATTACTCACCTCAAAATGTTTCACAAATATCACATGCAGTACAATTACTAATTACATCTCATAACTAGCTCCACAATTGATTTACATGCATCTCAAGTTCATTTCACAAACATTTAATACAAATACTTCTAAAAGTACTTAAACACTCTTAAAAGAATACACATGAGTGATTCCAACTCCTAGGAAAACTCATTTTTCTCAAAATCACAAATTATGTATATATACATATCCATGCCTAATTACCTCACAAAATTAGGATTACAAATCACTTTGAATCATCACATTTTCACTTCATTAAATACTCCTATTAGAGCCTCAATACTCATTAAGAAGCATAAAAGAAGAATCTCCACTGTTAGAAGGCTCCATTGCATCAAATAAAATACCATGTTTTTGTCAGACATCCATGCCTAGGCGCAGCTATGGTATGCCTAGGCGTGATGCTCTCTGCCTCACGCAAACTGAAAACAAGCCAACCCACACCCAGGCGTGACCCTACGACAACAAGTTTATTGCAAAATTCTACAGAACGGGTACTGTTCCATTAGGAACATGCCCCCTTCCAATCACTCAAACTTCACATATAAGTGATTTTCAACCTTCCACATGGTTCAATTACACCTACCAACTTTTAGTCCACTTTGATTTCACTCAAAACCATGGATCATGGATACTCATCCAATTCAAAACCTAAAATCCCAAATCTCAACTCAAATGCAATTCAAGGTGTACAAGGGCTGGAAATCCATTTCCATGCACCTAATAATTCATAAACAAGCCATCCTCAAATTCTCCAGCAAGATTCAAGCCAAAAACATTCAAAAACAACGCAAACCTAAATCACCACATCAAGCCATAACTCAAGAACAAGATGGAGAGAGTAGGAAAATGAGTTAAGAAGAATGTTTCCTGTAACACCCACCGTAGGGTGCCACATTTATGTTACTTAATTACCAAATTACCCCCAAATTCATAAAATGTGATGTTGTGATAAAAATACGAGTTATAAATTTTTTTCTTTCTTCTTTGATAACGATAAAATAAACTTAGCGGAAAATAAAATATTATACATTATCACACATAATTTACATCATCATACATTACAAACGTACTGTCAGGATTATTTATATACAAACCAAGTTCTCAAAGTATTTAAACATACTTAAAACTCACATATTGCCCAAGTCTTACAAAACAGCAGAACCCTCAGATGGGTCCTCCTCAGATTCCTCAGCAGGAAGGAATCCAGCACGACGCGAAGCCCTACAGACAGGTGTCCGAGCAGACGACACGATACTTATCTCACTAGGCGTATGGTAGTAGGCTCCGCAGTACTGCCTAATGGATAGTGGAAACTCTAACTGTACATAAATATTGACACTAAAATAGGGGTTCCCTTGATAAAGCCTACTGTAGGTAATGTTCAGGTCCCCTATATAAAATATACACTGACGATCCAAATGAACATGCCACGCCTCCGGACCTCTGCGAAACTGTAACGTCACGTATCTTAGAAAGCTGGGCATTTCCATCTTCTCAAAACTCTGTTTCCTCCATAGGAGCCTGCTCTTCTTCACCCTCTGGTTTAGTGCCTTGCTCAACGTCTTTACCAAAAATAAATACAGTACAAAATAATATACAAAGAGGTGAGATCACTTACGCCAATACCAACATGGTAGCACAAAGATAATACATACAGCATACCATAATTATAATCATGCCATCAATATTATTTATCATAATAGATATAATAAATAATAATTACTATCATGCAATTAACGTTATTATCATCATCATCATCATCATCATCTAAGTATTTCTTAACAGAACAATTGTCATAGCCAATATCCCTCAATTAATATGTCATATAGATATAAATGCTCAAATTTATGCATGCGCACTTTGACTCAATTTCCTACTCCATGGAGCTAATACTCAGTTCGGAGAAGTTGATCCGAAAGATCTGTCTGTACCAACATGCCTCAGACCACGTGCTACATTTCTCATATGTGTTTGCACATCTAGCATATACACGACAGTCTTTACGAGATCTCGATTAAGAATAGTGACTCAGTCAGGATCATCAGTGCGTTGCATCGGTCAAACTTACAGGAAGAAGAGCTACCAACCACCCATGTAAGCAACCCGCACCCCGATGCTCCCAAGGTCAACAAGTGACTTACATTATGCATATCGCACCCACTCAAGAGGTGTACGTCTCTCCTAGGCAAATAGCCTCATACAGTCCATCGGACCTTTCCAGTGCATGTTCAATGCACCAATGCCAATCACAGGCAAAATTCACAATTTCATATTCAAGGTTCACACATTGGCCCATTCTCAGTTTAATTTCACAATCTCATAATCAGGGTCCACACACTGATCCAACAGTAATCATACTGTATATTCAATTGCGAAATCATTTTATCGCGTTTTCAAAATTTTGTAACATTTTTGTTACGTTTTCACAATTTTGTTACGTTTTCAAATCACATATTGATTTTTCAACGTTTTCATCAATCACGTAAAAATATTTTACTATTTTTAAATCACGTAGTAATTTTTCAACAATATCTCAATCACGTAAAAATATTTAAATGCTTCCCAAATTGCGTAGAAATATTTCAACGTTTTTTCAAATCGCGTGGAAATATTTAAACGTTTTTCCAATCGTGTAGCTTAAAAATCACGTTTTTAAGTTATGTAAATCATTTTTCACCATTTTTCAACTTCGTAAAATATTTCTCAAGGTTCAAAAATTCCATTTCAACTTTTCTTAAAATAATATGACTATTCACATTATTTTTTCACATTTTCTTACTCGAGAAAATCCTTTTCACAATTTATTCCCTAAAATCATCATTTCATTGAATTAAATCAATGTTTCTAACTTTAAAATTTACTAACACTCTCCAAAACCCAAAGGATGAGTTACATGTTAGAAAATCCCAAGTTACCAACGTATTCTTTATAATTCCAAATCAATTCTAAAAATCAATCCTCTTTAAAATAAATTGAGGTTCAAACACTTTCAACCTCTCTTTTCCATTTACATATGAAAATTCCATTTCTCAAGTGATAAAACACTCTGATTCCCTTTCCAAATTCCTTATATTAAATCAAGTTATATTTTCACTTTGAAAATCGCTTTGTTTTCACAAAACCAAGGCATTTCAAGTCTTCAAAACCGTGGACATGGCCATTGAAACCATTCTTGTATTTTTCCTTCTAAATCAACTAAGTTCCATTCTTGGTTTTTACACAAACAAAACCATTAAAACTCCTCACCAAAATCGTGAGCTCAAGTTCTTTGAAAACAAACCATTTGTTTATTTTCCTAGCTTTTCTAAACATCCAATTTTACCATTCATGAAAATATAAATTTGTGAACACCTATTTTGCGGTGTTGAGGCCGAAATCCTCATGGTCTTTGGAACCAAAATTTATTTTTCTTTCCAACAATTTTTATGGCATATATATACATATTCAACATATATATCACAAGCATGCCATAATCAAAGCAATAAATCATGCAAATCATATCAAGCATAGGCAAATAATCAAAGCACATAAACACACACAAATTATTACATGACCATGGATATGAATCCTCACATGGATTCACCATCCATTAAATACACAAACTATCTCTCACTACCATGCTTGGTTGGTGAGATGGATCTCCCTCTTACCTCTTGAAGAACCACAAAAAGCTCCTTGCTTTGTACTTTGAACAAGATCTCCACCAACAAAAGTCTCTTGAACATAAAACAAACACAAAGAAATTAGTATATTAAGCTTGAATAAGAGGAACCATGGATCAAACATGGTTTAGAACATGAAAAAGAAGAGAAAAAATGAAGTTTTCCATAACTTCACCTTAAGAACCCTAGAACTTGCTCTTGGAAAAACTCCTTCAAGATGGAAGATTTAGAGCTTGGTGCAAACTACAAAGGTTCTTGAATTGAAGTAAGGATTCAAGAAGTATGGTTGTATAAAATTTTTGAGTGATGGAAGGTGTGGTATGGTGTCTTGGCCGAAACCTTGCTTGGAGAGAATGGAGAGAAAATTTTTGCTAAGTTTTGCTTTAGGAAAATTCATGAATGATGAAGATTGATCAATAATGACCAAAGTGATCAATTATGGTCTTCAACTGGTGCTTTAGCTTCTAAATGCAGCACCAAAACCGCCCCCCTCCATGCACTCTTCAAAGAGTGACCAATCTCCTACCCATCATTTTAGGCAATCTTAACTATTGATTAGATCAATGGTTAGGATTTAATGTAGCTTCTAGGTTTAGGCTTAGATAGAAGACTTAATTTAGGTCATTGGATCTTTTCTCCTTGAAATCCTAGCCATTAGATGTGTCTCCAAAATGAAGGGTCAAGATTACTCCTTCAAACTTTACATCCAAGGGCTATAAATGGTCCTAGCCACTTTGTAAGATTAAATCTCAACCGTTGATTAAATCAAGATCAAGTCTCCACCGTTGATTACATCAATGGTGGATATCCAAGCCACTGATGTTGACTACGTAGTACAATATTTATTTTTGTATCTGCTATTACCCTTCGAATAATATTTTACTGTATTTTTATCACCCGATAGTTAAATATAGTACAAAACACAGTAAAAAAATTTTTTAAAACTATTTTCAGATTCAGGTTTAGTAAGATCCCTCGTCTCCGTCTCAACAATACGAATTTTTCTGGCTACAGAAAAATTTTTACTTTTCTAGACCCATGCGGGGCCCACATATAACCTCCCTGGACCCACGAACGGCCCACAGATAACACTAAAATAAATAGAGTAATATAAAAATTTCATAATCACACACAAAATCACAAAAATTATAAAATTCACAAATATCAAATCAGATTATGTAAAATAATTAAGACTTTTCAGTAATAATTAAATTACGTAAAATTTCCCCCGGCCCTAAAATTATTATTTTCCTGACACGGAGTAAATCACACAAAACGATCAAATGTACTAATGAAATACTCAAAATAATTTTACAGTACACAGAAATCACTAAACAGTAGAATTCTGTTAACTGTTAAAATTACTATCTTATATTTAAGAAAGTTTGGGGTGTTACAATACTCCCCCTCTAAAAAGAAGTTTCATCCTCAAAACTTGATAAACTTGACTTCACATCCTCAGAATAAATATAGATACTGTTCTTTGATCTTTTCTTCCAGTTCCCATGTAGCTTCACCACTTACATCGTTCCAAGCTATTTTAACCAATGAAATTTCCTTACCTCGAAGTTGTTTTATCCTTCGGTCCTCAATCTTGACTGGAAACGTTTCATAGGTTAAGTTTTCCTTCAGTTGTACCGTATCTGGCTCGATAACATGGGTAGGATCAGGAATATATTTTCGTAATTGCAATACGTGAAATACATTGTGAAGATTTGATAACAATGGTGGTAATGTAATCTGGTAAGCTACCGGACCTACTCGACGTAAAATCTGATATGGCCCGATAAACTTTGGAGTGAGCTTCTTAGACTTAAGCACTCGTCCAACTCCAGTCATAGGTGTCACTTGCAGAAATACATGGTCACCTTCTTCAAACTCAAGTGATTTTCTTCTTTTATTGGCATAGCTCTTTTGCCGAGTTTGAGTCATTCTTATCTTGTCTTGTATCATCTTCACTTTCTCAGTTGTCTGTTGGACAATCTCCAGTCCTAACACAACACTTTCACCGTCCTGATACCAACACAATGGTGTTCTGCATCGTCTTCCATACAATGCTTCATAGGGTGCCATCTCTATACTTGAATGAAAACTGTTGTTGTATGTGAACTCTATCAATGGTAAGAACTCATTCCAACCTCCACTTTCTTCTAGAACACATGCTTTCAACAAGTCCTCTAACGACTGAATTGTTCTTTCTGACTGACCATCAGTCTGTGGATGGTAAGCAGAACTCAAACGTAGCTTCGTTCCTATCGCTTCTTGCAAACTATTCCAAAATCTCGATGTAAACCTTGGATCTCGATCCGAAATAATACTGGATGGTACACCATGAAGTCTAACAATTTTACTGATGTACACTTGGGCCAACTTCTCCATTGAGTACTTAATATTAATCGGCAAAAAGTGCGCCGACTTAGTAAGCCAATCAACAATTACCCAAATAGAATCATGACCTTTCCGAGTCCTTGGTAGTCTTGTCACAAAATCCATTGTTATGTCATCCCATTTTCATTCAGGTATAGGCAAAGGTTGCAACATTCCCGAAGGTCTTTGATGTTCCACCTTAGCCTTCTGACAGACTAAACAAGATGATACATACTCAGTGACATCTTTCTTCATTCCTTGCCACCAATATAATTGTTTTAAATCCTTTTACATCTTTGTGGCTCCTGGATGCATACTCAACTTACTCCTGTGAGCTTCATCCAAAATCAATTTCCTAAGATCTAGATCATTAGGCACACAAACTCTTCCTTTAAACTTCAAAATTCCATTAGCACCTTCACTAAATTCCACCTCTGCACCTTGGCTCTTAGCTTCTTTAGCTTCTTGCAAATACTGGTCATTGTTTTGTCCATCTCGTATTCTATCCATCAAATCATTTGAAATGGTGATCATGTGTAAACACATTCTTCCTGGCGTAAGTTTCACAGATAAATGCATATCTCGAAATTCTTCTATCAATAAATTCTTCTATCAATTCATTCTCCTTGATCATCATAACAGAAGCACTAAGCATTTTCTTGCTCAACGCATCCGCTACGACATTCGCCTTTCCGGGATGATATTGTAACTGAAAGTCATAATCCTTCAAAAACTCTAATCGACGCCTTTGTCTCATGTTCAACTCTTTCTGGTCAAACAGGTACTTCAAACTTTTATGATCACTAAAAACAGTGAACGTTGCTCTATAGAGAAAATGTCTCCACACTTTCAACGCAAACACCACAGTTGCCAACTCCAAATCATGAGTCGGATAATTCCTCTTATGATTTTTCAACTGCCTTGAAGCATAAGCCACCACTTTATGATTCTGCATAAGTACACAACCCAATCCTTGGTACGAAGCATCACAATATACATCAAAAGGTTCGTTTGGATCAGGTAGAATCAATACCAGTGAAGTAGTCAATCGTCTTTTCAACTCTTGAAAACTTTCTTCGCATGCATCAGTCCACACGAACGGTTGATTCTTCCATGTAAGTTGGGTAAGAGGTCCTGCTATCTTCGAAAACCACTCAATGAACCGTCTATAGTAACCAGCTAATCTAACAAAACTACAAATTTCTGTTATAGTCTTCGGTCTTTCCCATTCCAAAACTGTCTCCACCTTTGAAGCATCAACTTCAATTCCTTCCTCCGATATAACATGTCCTAAAAATTGAACTTCGCTTAACCAAAATTCACATTTGGACAACTTGACATACAACTTATTCTCTTTCAAAATCTGGAGAACCACTCTGAGATGTTCAGCATGTTCCTCCTGACTTTGAGAATAAATCAAAATGTCATCTATAAAGACAACAACAAACTTATCCAAGTACGAACGGAAAATTCTGTTCATAAAGTCCATGAATATGGGAGGTGCATTCGTCACACCAAATGGCATCACTAGATATTCATAATGCGCATAACGAGTCCGAAATGCAGTTTTAGGAATATCATCCACCTTCACACGAATCTGGTGATAACCAGATCGTAAATCAATCTTGGAAAATATTACGGCTCCTCGCAATTGATCCATCAGATCATCTATCCTTGGAAATAGATATTTATTCTTAATCGTAATCTTGTTCAATTGTCGGTAGTCTACACATAGACGAGAAGTTCCATCCTTCTTCTTTACCAACAATACTGGAGCTCCCCATGGTGACATACTAGGTCTCACAAATTGCTTCTCCAATAAATCCTCCAGTTGTTTCTTAATCTACCGACGACATCCGATATGGCGCAATAGATATAGATCTAGCTCCAGGTACTAAATCAATAGCAAACTCAATTTCCCTTTCTGGCGGTAGTCAAGGTATATCTTCAGGAAATACCTCAGGAAATTCATTGACCACAAAAATATCTTTTAAGATATCTTCACATTGAACCTCCAAAGAAGACAATAATAGATACCCATGATCTCCTTCCTTCAGACAAGCTTATACTTGAATTGCCGTTAGGAATCTAGGATCTTTAGCCTCAGGAAATACTAACGTCTTATTCGAACAATCAATTAGGATATGGTTAGAAGATAACCAATCCATTCCTAAGATTACATTAATCTTGGAAAGAGGCAAACAAATCAAATCCACATGAAAGATTCTATCCCTAACACATACAGGGCAGTTCAAACATACTTTTGTAGTTATCACAGGCTTATCAGTAGGAGTAGCAACACTCAAATCATATGGCAATGTAGTCATAGTTAATCCCAAATGCTCCACACAATCACATGCAATAAAAGAATGTGTTGCTCCCGAATCGTAGAGTACGGTTAAAGGATTACCTTCAATAGCACACTCCTCCATGATTAAATCCTCAGATTTCGCAACTTCCTCTCTGCTCATAGTATACACTAGACCACTCGCCTGTGGCCTTGCAGTACGCACATTTCCCACAGAAGGTTCCTTCTTAATCTGATCACAATCCCTGGATAAATGTCTAGGTTTCCCACATCTAAAACAAACAATTCCTTTATGTTGACAATCCTTAGTCATATGGTTCTTCCCACACTTGAAACAGCTATACGTAGGAGTTCCAGCTTGACTTGCCTTACTGCCACCAGAACTTCCCCTAACAAATTGTTGCCAGTTCTGTTTTCCTGCCAGTTTTGCGTACGGCTTCTGTTGAAAATGGTTTCCTCCGCTATTCTTTCCTTTTTAGAATCTTGCAGGTCCAAAGTTCTTGTTTCTCGCTGCCCGTTGAAGATTAATCTCCTCAACCTTACGACACTTATCCAACAATTCTGGAAACTGTTCAATTCCTAGGGTTGCTACAACTCGCTTAATGTCAAGCTTCAATCCTTCCTCAAATTTCCTACACTTCCAATCCTCATTTGGGTGCATCTGGAAATACCTCGAAAACTTAGATAAGCTCTCGAACTTTGCCGCATACTTACTAATAGACATCACCCCTTGCCTCAGACTAAGAAATTCCATCTCCTTAGCGTGACGCACACTTGTTGGAAAATACTTTGCCAAAAACTTCTGCCTAAAGAGCTGCCATGTCACAACTCTTCCATCAGCTTCTAACAATCTTCGGGCTCCTGCCCACCAGTTTTCACCATCTCCGACTAATATAAAAGTTACAAAAGTCAGCTTGCGTTCATCAGTACAATTCATACCTTCAAATATTTTCTCTAATTCCTTAATCCACATGTCAGCTTTGTTTGGGTCAAATTCTCCCCGAAACTTCGGTGGATTGTTCTTACGGAATTCAAACAAACTGTGAGCATCCTCAGTTGCCCTTTGATTTTGTTGTGCAACGACATCAGCCATTCGTTGCATCGCTGCTACAACTGCAGCTATGTTCTGGTTGTCATTACCAGCATTTTCTATTCCAGTTCTAGTATTGACACGTCCTCGTCCTCGTCCTCGTCCTGCCATTACTTTCTCTACTCAAACTGGATAACACAAGAAAGTAATGTCAATCTTCAAATAATATTGTTTCTTTTCAGAAAACAATTACAGAGAATCGCACAACACAACCAAGACAGACCTAACCACAAACCCAAAAGATTCTAACTTATGCTTTGATACCAACTAATGCAACACCCACCGTAGGGTGCCACATTTATGTTATTTAATTACCAAATTACCCCCAAATTCATAAAATGTGATGTTGTGATAAAAATACGAGTTGTAAATTTTTTTCTTTCTTCTTTGATAACGATAAAATAAGCTTAGCGGAAAATAAAATATTAT
Organism: Ormosia emarginata; assembly: GCA_029884605.1. NCBI lineage: Eukaryota > Viridiplantae > Streptophyta > Magnoliopsida > Fabales > Fabaceae > Ormosia > Ormosia emarginata. The sequence goes on along the minus strand of JAQQTP010000056.1, from coordinate 527,837 downwards.
ACATTATCACACATAATTTACATCATCATACATTATAAACGTACTGTCAGGATTATTTATATACAGACCAAGTTTTCAAAGTATTTAAACATACTTAAAACTCACATATTGTCCAAGTCTTACAAAACAGCAGAACCCTCAGATGGGTCCTCCTCAAATTCCTCAGCAGGAAGGAATCCAGCACGACGCGAAGCCCTACAGACAGGTGTCCGAGCAGACGACACGATACTTATCTCACTAGGCGTATGGTAATAGGCTCTGCAGTACTACCTAATGGATAGTGGAAACTCTAACTGTACATAAATATTGATACTAAAATAGGGGTTCCCTTGATAAAGCCTACTGTAGGTAATGTTCAGGTCGCCTATATAAAATATACACTGACGATCCAAATGAACATGCCACGCCTCCGGACCTCTGCGAAACTGTAACGTCACGTATCCTAGAAAGCTGGGCATTTCCATCTTCTCAAAACTATGTTTCCTCCATAGGAGCCTGCTCTTCTTCACCCTCTGGTTCAGGGCCTTGCTCAACGTCTTTACCAAAAATAAATACAGTACAAAATAATATACAAAGAGGTGAGATCACCTACGCCAATACGAACATGGTAGCACAGAGATAATACATACAACATACCATAATTATAATCATGCCATCAATATTATTTTTCATAATAGATATAATAAATAATAATTACTATCATGCCATTAACGTTATTATCATCATCATTGTAACACCCCAAATTTCCTATCTCTTAAACAATAATTTTGATAGTTAACAGAATTTTACTGTTTAGTAATTTCTGTGCACTGTAAAATTATTGTTTATTCCATCAGTGTATTTGATCGTTTTGAGTGATTTACTCCGTGTCAGGAGATTTGTACTGTGCACTATTTTGAGTGATTTATTCCGTCACTGTTTATTCCTATCTCTTGAGTGATTTACTACGCATAGAAAAATTTGTACTGTTTAGACGGAGACAGGGGATCTTACTAAACCTGAATCCGGAAACAGTTTTTAAAATTTTATTGTACTGTGTTTTGTACTGTATTTAATTATCGGATGATAAAAATACAGTAAAAATATTATTTGTAGGATACAAGAATAAATATTATACTGCGTAGTCAACAAAGAGAGCTTGACTTGATTTATACCCTTGGATGAGAATACTTAGTTTGAATATTAACCATTGATTTAATCAAAGGTTAAGAAACAAACTTAATAAAGAAGCCTTGGATAATAACCATTGATTTAATCAATGGTGTGAGAATAAGCTTAGTTAGGAAGGCTTTGATATCAACCATAGATGTAATCAAAGGTGTAGAATTGGTCTTGAAAAATGACAAAGACCATTTATAACCATTGGATTTAGATTAAATCAAGGGTGGAGATTTAATCTTAAAAAGTAACAAAGACCATTTATGACCATTGGATGAAGAATCAATCAATGGTGGAGATTTGGTCTTCTAAAGTAGCAAAGACTAATTAGGACCCTTGGATTTAAAGTTTGAAGGAGCAATCTTGACCCTTAATTTTGGAGACACATCTAAGGGCTAGAATTTAAAGGAGAAAAATCCAATGGCCTAGATTTAGTCTTCTAAAATTAAAAATCTACCTAAATCCTAACCATTGAATTAATCAATGGCTAGAAATGCTTCAAAGGGTGGCAAATAATGAAGACAACTACTTGAATGCATTATGAAGAGGAAGGGGACGGTTTTGGCTTGTTTAGAAGACAAAGGAAAAGTTTCAAATACATTAATTGATGCTTTATGTCAATTATGATTTGCTTTAGTCAATTTTGTTTCATTATTTCTTTGTTTGCGTCCTTAGGAGATGGCTTGGAGGGGGGGACGGTTTTGAAGATGAAAAGGAAGGAGGATACATTTTGAAGTAGGCTTTTTAGGCCAAAGAAAAAAAATGAAAACAAGAATCTATCACCTTTTCCCATTATTACAAGTTGTATGCAAAATAACTTAGCAAAAATATTCTTTTCTTTCTCTCCAAGTGAGGCTACGGCTATGCACTCTTAATAAGACCAAAGAATTCATTTTCATGCTTTCTATTATTACATCTTCATCTTTTCCTTCAAGTTTCAAGAAGCAAAACCAAAGAAAACTCTATTTCTCTCCCTAAGCACACCATTCGGCCAAGCACTCCAAGAGCACCTTCCATCACTCAAAAATTTCATCCAACTTGATTTTCTAAACCTAAACATCATTCTAAGAACATCTCTAGTTTTGAGTTTTTCCAAAATCATTCATCTTGAGCTTCAAATCCAAACTTCAAGTTTCTATCAAAAATCAAAAATTTCATCTTTGTGCTTCAAGAGAAACCATTCGGTTATCTACCCTAAAATCACCATCCAATCTCTTTTAATTTCATCCAACCATAGATCTTGAATCTCCATGATATTCTAAGCAACTTTCATGTTGAAAACTTCTTCTAAAACACTCATCTTCAAGGAGTTTCTTCAAGATCAAAGTTATTGGGTTTTTGAGGTGAAGTATAAGGAAACTTCATTTTCTTCTCTCTTTTTCATGATCTAAACCATGTTTGATCCATGGTTCCTCTTAATCAAGCTTGATATGTTAATTAACTTGTGTTTTGTTTTGTATTTGAGAAGCCCTTGGTGGTGAAGGACTTGGAAAAAGAAACAAATCAAGAAGCTTTGGAGGATCTTCAAGAGGTAAGAGGGAGATCCATCTCACCAACCAAGCATGGTGGTGAGAGATGGTATTTTATTTGATGGATGTGGAATCCATGTGAGGATTCATATCCATGGTCATGTAATTAATTTGTGGGTGTTTATGAGCTTTGATTAATTTTCTATGCTTGATATGCTTTGCATGATTTTATAGCTTTGATGATATGCTTGATATGCTATACATGCTTTTATGGCTTTGATGGAATGCTTATATTATTTATGATGAAATATATATGTATATGTCATGACTTGATGATGGAAAGGAAATTGATTTTTGGCTCCAATAGCCAAGGAAGAGCTACGGTTTTGATGCCCTTGATTAGGGTTCATGTTGAAAATTTTCAAAAACAAAAGAATTGATTTTTGAGTACTTAGAACATGGTGGATTTCGAACAAGACACCTCAAAATAGGTGTTCACAAATTAATATTTTCATGAAAGATGAAAATGGATGTTTAGAAAAGTAAGGAAAATAAACAAAGAATTTATTTTTCAAAGAGTACATGAATACGATTTTAAAAGAATTTTTATTGATTTATTTTGTGTAAAAAGTTTCTAAGTGTTTTACTAAACATGAGATTTAAATGAAAATAACAATGATAATTTTAAGGATTTGCAAAGAAAGTGAAAATGGATTTGTAAGGAAAGTAAAAATGAATTTGAACAAATGGGTTTGGTTTTTATGACCATCGTATTTCGGTTTTGAAAACAAAGAATTTTTTAATGGTTTTGTTTGTGTAAAACCATATCAATTTAGGAGGAAAATATTTGATGGCTTCAATGGCCAAAGACTCTACGATTTTTGGAGGTTGGAATAATTTTGGTTTTATGAAACGAAGTAATTTTAAAGTGGAAACAAAATGTTTTAGTATAAGGATTTTGGAAAGGGAATCAAAGTATTTTATCACTTGAGAAATGAACTTTCATATGAAAATGAAAAAGAAAAGTTGCAAGGGTTTGAATCTTAATTTGTTTTGAAGAGAATTGATTTTAGAATTGATTTGGGAAAAATAGAGAATATAATGGTGTTTTGAAAATTTACTAACGTATAACTTATTTTCAAGTTTTGAAATATGTTAGAAAATGTTAAGTTTTTGAAACGTTGATTTACATCAATGGAAAAGTGATTTTGTGAATTATATTTTGAAAAAGAATTTCTTGAGTAAAGAACTGTGGAAAAATATTTTCTTGAGTAAGAAAATATATTAAATAAAGTATAAAGTTATATTATTTTGAGAAAAGTTAAAAAGGAATTTTTAAAGGTCAAGAAATATTTTCTGTAATGAAATTGTGGGGAAAAATTATTTACGTATCTTAAAAACGTGATTTTTTTAAGTTACGTGATATGAAAAAATATTTCTATGTGATTTTAAATACGTTGAATTATTTATACGCGATTTTAATTTACGTTTAAATATTTTACGTGATTTGAACTACTGTTGATAAATCACTACGTGATTGAATAGCGATAAAATATTTTTTATGCGATTGTGAAAATGGGGAAAAATTGTTATGAGATTTGAAAAGTGTTTTAAATATTTTGAGAATGATAGAAAATGATTTACGTGACGTAAAAGAATGATTTTTAAGTTACGCAATTTTGAAACAGTGAAAAAATACTATGCGATTTGAGAAACGTATGTTTTTACGCGATTGAGAAAAATGTTGAAAAATTAGTACGTGTTTTAAAAGTGCAACAGAAGTGTCACGGTATTGTGAAAATATAACAAAGACGTTTCAGAATTTTGAAAACGTAACATAAGTGTTACTATATTTTGAAAACGTAATATAAACATTTTGGAATTGTGAAAACGTAACAGAAACATTTTGGAATTGTGAAAATGAAACGGAAATGTTGCGTAATTTTAAAAACACGATGAACGTGTTTTATAACTATGAAAATATGATAACATGATTTCGCTGTTATAAATACAGTATGATTACTGTGGAACCAGTGTATAAACATTGTGTGAGAAAATGACGTGTTTTACCTGTGATTGGCATTTGGTGCATTATACATGCATTAGAAAAATATGCGTTGAGGCATATGATTGAACAAATGAAATTGGAAAAGATTTGGCCCTTTGGGGTTGGACTTGCACGGATATACTCGTGCATTGTATATGGCCCTTGTGGTCGAAGAGGGAATGAGAATTGATAGTGAGGTCTATGATGGATCTTGGGGGGTCGAGTAGCGGTCGACCGACCGAGGGACGGTGACGAGTACCACTGTGCCACTTGGCGATGCAGTCCGTTGCAACGCATTGACGATACCCGACAAGAACACGATTCTTTTCAACAACTGGAAGATTGTCTTTGGGCTAAGGCTGACAATTGACAGAGCATTCTCCTCGAAATTGTGAAAACCTCCATGGAGTTGTTTTTGAAAAACTGAGTCTTTGTGCACATGCATAATCTGAACATTTTATATCTGCATGATATATTAATTGAGGGATATTGGTTATGACAATTGTTTTGAATACTTGGATGATGATAATGATAATTAGAACATTATTGTAATTTGTTGTTTATGATAATTAAACTAATAAATGATTAGATGATGATAGTTGATTAATGCTGATAGCATAATTGTGATATAATCTATCTGTATGATATGCTGCTTGTGTTATCTCTGTGCTGCCATGTTGGTATTGGTGTAGGTGATCTCACCTCTTTGTTATGTTGTTTTGTTGTGTCTGTATTGTTAAAATTAAACAGTAGAAAGAATGAGTTGTCTTAGACATAACGCAGGCAATGAATACTCGAGATGGGTGACAACAATAAGGAGTGGACATTCGGACTCGAAGGTGTACATGTTTGACAAAGAACGGATGTAGAACAAGATGTCGATGCAACAAGATGGATACACAACGAATAAGTATGTTAAGTTTTAACGTTAGTGTTGTACCGTGCTATTAAGTAGGACCCGTCATGGGGTTTGCTACTGTTAAAAAAAAAGGGAGTTTGTTAGTTTTATATTTCTCTTTAAATTGTGAAATATTAATTGGTGTCAATTTTGCATAATGAATAGTTGAAATATGATTTTCAATATTACCTAATATTTTCAGTAAATTTACGTGTCAGTAAAGAAAGAAATTTTAAAACCCACATTTTATAACTCAAACTTTGTGCGAATTTCTTTTCAGATTATGAGTCGGGAGTTAGACATGTGATACCCTAGGGAGGGTGTTACAATCATCATCATCTAAGTATTTCTTAACAGAACAATTATCATAGCCAATATCCCTCAATTAATATGTCATACAGATATAAATGCTCAGATTTATGCATGCCCACTTTGACTCAATTTCTTACTTCATGGAACTAATACTCAGTTTGGAGAAGTTAATCCGAAAGATCTGTCTGTACCAACATGCCTCAGACCACGTGCCACATTTCTCATATGTGTTTGCACATCTAACATATACATGACAGTCTTTACGATATCTCGATTAAGAATAGTGTCTCAGTCAGGATTATCAGTGCGTTGCATCGGTCAAACTTACGGGAAGAAGTGCTACCAACCGCCCATGTAAGCAACCCGCACCCCGATGCCCCCAAGGTCAACAAGTGACTTACACTATGCATATCGCACCCACTCAAGAGGTGTACGTCTCTCCTAGGCAAATAGCCTCATACAGTCCATCGGACCTTTCCAATGCATGTTCAATGCACCAATGCCAATCACAGGTAAAATTCACAATTTCATATTCAAGGTCCACACATTGGCCCATTCTCAGTTTAATTTCACAATCTCATAATCAGGGTCCACACACTGATCCAACAGTAATCATACTGTATATTCAATTGCGAAATCATTTTATCGCGTTTTCAAAATTTTGTAACATTTTTGTTACGTTTTCACAATTTTGTTACGTTTTCAAATCACATATTGATTTTTCTACGTTTTCATCAATCACGTAAAAATATTCTACTATTTTTAAATCACGTAGTGATTTTTCAACAATATCTCAATCACGTAAAAATATTTAAATGCTTCCCAAATTGCGTAGAAATATTTCAACATTTTTTCAAATCGTGTGGAAATATTTAAACGTTTTTCCAATCGTGTAGCTTAAAAATCACGTTTTTAAGTTATGTAAATCATTGTTCACCATTTTTCAACTTCGTAAAATATTTCTCAAGGTTCAAAAATTTCATTTCAACTTTTCTTAAAATAATTTGACTCCTCACATTATTTTTCCACATTTTCTTACTCAAAAAAATCCTTTTCGCAATTTATTCCATAAAATCATCATTTCATTGAATTAAATCAATGTTTCTAACTTTAAAATTTACTAACGCTCTCCAAAACCCAAAGGATGAGTTACATGTTAGAAAATCCCAAGTTACCAACGTATTCTTTATAATTCCAAATCAATTCTAAAAATCAATCCTCTTTAAAATAAATTGAGGTTCAAACACTTTCAACCTCTCTTTTCCATTTACATATGCAAAATTCCATTTCTCAAGTGATAAAACACTCGATTCCCTTTCCAAATTCCTTATATTAAATCAAGTTATACTTCTACTTTGAAAATCACTTTGTTTTCACAAAACCAAGGCATTTCAAGTCTTCAAAACCGTGGACATGGCCATTGAAACCATTCTTGTATTTTTCCTTCTAAATCAACTAAGTTCCATTCTTGGTTTTTACACAAACAAAACCATTAAAACTCCTCACCAAAACCGTGAGCTCAAGTTCTTTGAAAACAAACCATTTGTTTATTTTCCTAGCTTTTCTAAACATCCAATTTTACCATTCATGAAAATATAAATTTGTGAACACCTATTTTGAGGTGTTGAGGCCGAAATCCTCATGGTCTTTGGAACCAAAATTTGTTTTCCTTTCCAACAATTTTTATGGCATATATATACATATTCAACATATATATCATAAGCATGCCATAATCAAAGCAATAAATCATGTAAATCATATCAAGCATAGGCAAATAATCAAAGCACATAAACACACACAAATTATTACGTGACCATAGATATGAATCCTCACATGGATTCACCATCCATCAAATACAAAACCATTCTCACTCACCAAAACTTGGTTGGTGAGATGATCTCCTCTTACCTCTTGAAGAACCACAAAAAGCTCCTTACTTTGTACTTTGAACAAGATCTCCACCAACAAAAGTCTCTTGAACATAAAACAAACACAAAGAAATTAGTATATTTCTTGAATAAGAGGAACCATGGATCAAACATGGTTTAGAACATGAAAAAGAAGAGAAGAAATGAAGTTTTCCATAACTTCACCTTAAGAACCCTAGAACTTGCTCTTGGAAAAACTCCTTCAAGATGGAAGATTTAGAGCTTGGTGCAAACTACAAAGGTTCTTGAATTAAAGTAAGGATTCAAGAAGTATGGTTGTATAAAATTTTTGAGTGATGGAAGGTGTGGTATGGTGTCTTGGCCGAAACCTTGCTTGGAGAGAATGGAGAGAAAATTTTTGCTAAGTTTTGCTTTAGGAAAATTCATGAATGATGAAGATTGATCAATAATGACCAAAGTGATCAATTATGGTCTTCAACTTGTGCTTTAGCTTCTAAATGCAGCACCAAAACCGTCCCCCCCTCCATGCACTCTTCAAAGAGTGACCAATCTCCTAGCCATCATTTTAGGCAATCTTAACCATTGATTAGATCAATGGTTAGGATTTAATGTAGCTTCTAGGTTTAGGCTTAGATAGAAGACTTAATTTAGGCCATTGGATCTTTTCTCCTTGAAATCCTAGCCATTAGATGTGTCTCCAAAATGAAGGGCCAAGATTACTCCTTCAAACTTTACATCCAAGGGCTATAAATGGTCCTAGCCACTTTGTAAGATTAAATCTCAACCGTTGATTAAATCAAGATCAAGTCTTCACCTTTGATTACATCAATGGTGGATATCCAAGCCACTGATATTGACTACGCAGTACAATATTTATTTTTGTATCTGCTATTACCTTTTGAATAATATTTTTACTGTATTTTTATCACCCGATAGTTAAATATAGTACAAAACACAGTAAAATAAAATTTTTAAAACTGTTTCCGGATTCAGGTTTAGTAAGATCCTCCACCTCCGTCTTAACAGTACGAATTTTTCTGGCTACAGAAAAAATTTTACCTTTCTGGACCTATGCGGGGCCCACATATAACCTCCCTGGGCCCACGGACGGCCCATGGATAAAATTAAAATAAACAGAGTAATATAAATGTTTTATAATCACGCACAAAATTACAAAAATTATAAAATTCACAAATATCAAATTAGATTATGTAAAATAATTAAGACTTTTCAGTAATAATTAAATTACATAAAATTTTCCTCGGCCCGAAAATTATTATTTTCCTGACACGAAGTAAATCACACAAAACGATCAAATGTACTAACGAAATACTCAAAATAATTTTACAGTACACAGAAATCACTAAACAGTAGAATTCTATTAACTATCAAAATTATTGTCTTATATTTAAGAAAGTTTGGGGTGTTACATTTCCCCCTACTTCTTGGTACCAAGATGATGAAAATGATCAAGGATTTGCTATGGAGTTCCAAACTCTCCACTTGATTTCTACTCCTTCTTCCTTTATCTTTCTTCTTCTTTCTCCTTCTTTCTTTTCTCTTTTCTCTTTTTTTTCTTCTTTTTTTCTGTTTTCTCTCCTCTCTACTGTGGGACTAGGAATAGCATAGTCCAACTTTGCTACTTAAAGATAACCACTAATGTGGTACCAAAAATCTCGATCTGCTAAGAACACTTAAATTTTACCAAATCAAGTTTTCTAGCTTCCAACAGATTCAAAATAAATCCTAAGATTCATTAAAAATATGATTTCACCATTTCCACACTTTTTCATATCTGCTAGCAGTCAATTCGGCATTAAAGTACACAACCAGTATGCTTAAAAATATTAAACTAACTCTGATTAATCTCAAATTTTAATTGTAGCACAGCTCACACATTTGTGACCTAAAAACAAGTTCTCCACACTAATTTTCATTAACTAAGCAATTTAAGCCACTTAGGCTAAAAACAGCTATTTTTCACACATAGAGTTGCAGCAAAGTGCCTAAACATGTTTAGAAAGTCACAAAACTTAACAAATATGTTAAGCAAGTATTAGGCTACTTCCGTATCCATATACAAACCTAACATGTTTTTCCAGGGTGTTACATCATATAAATCATTTAATAATCTTTCTTAGCTCATCTTTAACACATATATATGAGCATACAATCTCAATGCATTACAAAACATCTCACAAGCATGCAAGTTACCAGTTCACAAAGAACTATAATAAAAACACCTCTTAAGGAAACTTGATCAACAAAGAACCACCTAATGAGGGTTAATCCTCCAAATAGCATTCGGCCAAATGCACAATTCAGCACCCATAATGGGCAAACATTCATCTAATTTCAATTATCATCATTGAAGCATACTTAATCTCGTTGTACATTGCAAATACAAGTTTCTCACCAATGAAACTTCATCAATCATAATTCAATATTTTAAGCCATATTAACATTCTTGTCATTAAATTAGATTCACACGAAATTAGAAGCTCATATGTTTATATATAGCTAAGAATGAGTCTTAGCCAAACAATAACAAAACATCATATGAAATTCCTATATAATTTCACATTTATAAGAATCAATAGAGTCTAGGATGAGGATAATTAGTGAGATTAACACATTAATACAAGAGACAATCAAGAACATTAATTTCCCCCTCATACCTGAAATCTTACCTTTATCAAGAAATCCATATACCAAGGTTAATTTTAAGCAATTTAAGCTTTTTACACCTATAACAAAAAAGAGAAAAGAAGGAAAACATCAAGATCATCACATTCTCAAATTATCCCAAAACCAAACCCTAACAACTCCTCTTCGTTTGCATTATCTTTAGGCAAAAAGAAGCATGATACAACATCAACCAACCAAAGAAAAGATAAAAAATTGAATATAAAGACAAAGACCCCTACTTGGTTGCCTAGCTCACGAGAAGAGGATGGGAGAGATGGAGAAACTTGGTTGATGATGGATTGAGTTACGCCAAGATGTAGAGGACAGTGAGGTGATGGTTTTTCCTAACTAGAGCAAACTGAAATGGGGAATCTAGAGACCACATACAAAGCTTGGAAGTGCAGCTTCAATGGAGGTTTCCTTTCCTTTTCGTGTCTTCTGTAACATCTTCCTTGACATTTTAGTAATGTTTACAGATTGAAATGTACCATAACATTCACTTGACATGTCTGTTTAATTCTGTGATATTTTGAGTTAGTTTAGGTACTTTGCTGCAACACAGAAGGTGAAAAATAGCTTAAAATTACTTTAAAAAAATAGCATAAATGGCTTAGTGAAAGGAAATAAATATGAAAAATTTATTTTTAGGCCACAAATATAAGGAAGATGGAGTAGTTAAATTTTGAGAACTAACTGAATCCATTTAGTATTTTTAAACACACTACAAGAGTGTTTTAATACCAGATTGATGAGTTAGATATTTGGAAAGTTGTGGAAAGGGTGAAACTAGGATTTAGATAAATCTTAATATTTATTTTAACATCTTTGGAAGTTAGGAAACTTAATTTATTAAAATCAAAGTATTCCTAGTAGATATAAAGTTGTAGCACATAATACAAGTGGCTTTAGTTTTTCAAACATTTCTATCCATTTCTATTAACTTTCTCCAATCTTTTATCCCCTCACACATGACAATTTGAGTAGAAAACAGAAGAGAAAATCATAAGAAAATAAAGGAGGAAAGGGAAGGAAAGAAAGAAGGAAAATAGGAAGAAGAAAGGAGCAAAAAGGGCAAGGGCAAAGGCAAAGCCAAGATTTGAAGCTCATATTCACAAAGTGAGGTAGGGGACTTGTTTCTTTACTCAATCCTTTCCTTACATCAACTTTCTGCATGATTTTTGTAGTTGAACAAAAATGGGTTTGAGTGTTAGCTTGTGGTTTCCTTGCTTGATTCTTGTTTTTGAGCTTGAAGATGGTTTGTTCTTAGTTCATTGAAGTATGGTGATGGTTTAGAACTTATGTATGTTCTTGTTTTTCCATAATTTTTGAGTTTGAAAAATGGGTTTAAAAGATGAGTTTGGATTTAATTTTCATGGAGTTTGTGATTGGAGTAAAGTGATTAAATGTTATAACAAAGTTAGAGGTTATGTTTGATGTTAGAAATCATCTATGAATTGACTTTGAAATGTTAGAAAGGGGATGGAAACCCATTATGCAAAAAGCCAATTTCTGCAAAGTTTTTTTGGTGCACTGGCGCCTAGGCACCAGTGTTGGGTGCCTAGGTGCCCAGCGACCAGAAAGAAAAAGTGAACACACTGGTGGTCTGGCGCCTTGGTACCAGAGTTAAGCGCCTAGGTGCCCAACAACTAGAAAAATTTTCTAATTTTGTTTGATGTATTGGAGCTTCTAACTTGTTTGGATTCTTTTATACATGTTATCTAAAGTGTATTGAGACACTAATGGAGATATTCCGAGGAGAGAATAACCATTTAATATACGTATAAAGGTATGAGTTTTTGCTTACTTGTTAATCAAAGTAAAGCTAGAGTACTCCCTTGTTATACATGGTAGAGATAACAAAGAGTATCAGAGACATGATATTTGGTTCCTTATGCAACAAGTAAAGCTAAAATTTACATGTTTGCCTCACTCGGTTACAGGTAAACCTTGTGATGCTTTATATGGATAATGAATGAATGGTTTTCAAAATAACTTTGCATGTTTTGTTTTCAAACTTGATATTTTCTATTTCTATGTATTGTAACATTATATGATGTGCACAATCATTTGACTTGAGCACAAAGGCTCCTAGTGCCAGGGTTATTGTAACACCCTGAAAAATATGTTAGGCTTGTATATGGATACAGAGGTAGCCTAATACTTGTTTAACATGTCTATTGAATTTTGTGACAAACTGAGTTAGTTTAGGCACTTTGTTGTAAACCGAAAAGTAAAAAATAACTTAAAATGACTAAGTTATTAGCTTAAATGGCTTAGCTAATGGAAATAGATGTGGATAATTTATTTCTAGGTCACAAATGTGTATTCTGTGATGTGGTTAAAGTTTGAGAATTTTCAGAGTCAGTTTGGTATTTTTAAGCATACTGGTTGTGTGTTTTAATGCCGGAATGACGAGTCACAGATATGGAAAATGATGGTTTTGGTGCAACAATATTTTTTATGAATCTTGTGATTTATTTTAAACTTGTTGGCTGCAAGAAAACTAGATTTAGAGAAATCTAGGTGTTCTTTACAGATCGAATTTTTTGGTACCCTTTTACTGTTTGACTATAAGAAGCCAAAACTAACCTTCCTTCCCAATTTTCTCTCACGGTTGAGGCAGAAACAAAGAGAAAAGAAGAGAAACCGAGGAGGAGAAACAAAGAAGGAGAAAAAGGGAGAAAAGATAAAGGACCAAGGATTAAGGCTTGAAGGAGGATTCAAGAGTAAGATCAAGACTTCAAGATCTTCATCTTTGCTGCATAAGAGGTAGGGGTTCTTGAGCTTAACTTCATCTTTTCCCCATTTTTTCATGCTAGGTTTATTTGAGGTTTAATATTCTAAATTGAGTTCTTGTGGTATTTTATGTGATTTTCTTGCTTGGATGAGTTATAATTGTTGTTTATGACTTATTTATGCAAAGAGTTTGGATTAGAAACCAAAACTATCCATTTTAGACCTAAAATGCTCAAAGTGTAGAATTTGGGGTTTGGATGAGTGATTTGGTATTTTGATCTATTTTTGATTAAATCAATTAATGTTTTATATTTCCTTTATGTTAGTGAACTTGTTAGGAACTTAAAATCACTTAGAAACTAATTTGGAGCGGCCAAAATTCGGAATTTGAACTAATAGAATAGTAACCTGCGACTATAGAATTCTGCAGAATCTGAGTTCTGCTTGGCATGTCGCGGCGTGGAGCAAGGCATGAGCATGCCACGACATGGAGCATGGCATGCTGCGGCGTGGGGCAGTTTTTTATGCAGTAGTTACACCTGAGAGCAGGTTGTCACGACGTGTCCAGTTTTGTGCCGTGGTGTGAGCTCTAGAATCTTCAAAAATGTGTTTTTGATATCCTTGGAAGTTACTAAGTGTTGAGATCATTCTTGTATGCTTTCCTAAGTGTGTTGAGACACAAATGAGGGTAATTCTTGGAGAGAATATCCACATGGCATATATCTAAGTGTGGTGAGACCTTAGGCAAATCTATGAGTAAGAATGTCTTAGGGACTATCTAAAACTTTGATCAACATGAGGTTGACTTGAAAATCACTTGTGAAGTGATTGTGAGAAGTTTTAGGTAATGAAATACTAGTTACATAGTTCTTGCTACCTTGTGGGATAGGTGATGCTAGGACCTATATGTATTAGTATTGGTTAGTCATTTAGTTAAGAGAATCTCGTGATATGTCTTAATTGTGGATTGAGATAGTTCTTGATACTTGATTTTCAAACTTGGTACTTGTTAGTTTCTTATGTATTGTAACTTATCATGGTGTGCACAACCATATGTCCCGAGGATAAAGTGTTGATCTAGATTCTCATAGCAAGTATGCTATTGTGGTCAGGGTTACCGGTATGGGGATGACAATAGTACTCTTACTTTGATAAGGGGAAGGTGTTTACCTATTACCAAGTGAGATTTTGGCTTATGCTACTTTTTATATACAAGAGACAGAGGTTTCTGGGAAATTAAGCAAGTAGCTTATGTTTTCAAATCTTAAAACTTGCACTAGCATTACATAATCATTATATTAGTAATTTGTTTGAGCGTAATCATACCTCATTATATAAAGCATTGCATGGTTGATAATTGTATAGGAAGTTGTCATGGCTTGATCGATTGATTAATAATATCTTAGGATTGTATGGGCGATCTTTTGATGTTATTGATTTTTGAATATTCATATTGTTTTGAATATTAATGTGTTCAGTTCATTATTAGTTGTTAATGATTAACTGTTGGTCTTGGTATGCGAATACTGAGAAATTGTGATTTTTCACCCTTGTGTGTTCCATGTAAATCTAGGTACAGGTAAAGGGAAATAGAAGTAGCAGAAGAACTAGCGTAGTATATATTGTTTATTGAAATAAATATGATGTATATTTATTTCTTGCTACGTTGAGTTTGTAAAGGTTATGTATTACACTATGCCTTTGAGAGGTTGATGATGTATATATGTCTTTTTGTTCTTCAGGCTCTCCATATTGATTTATGTGAATGAATGATATGGGTTAGTTGTTGTTATAGGCTAGAAGTAGTATAACTAATACTGCTTATCCAGGTATATGCGCGATATACTAGGTTCTCAGTATTAGGGTGTTATAATATTTGGTGTTAAGAGTGGTAAACGATAACCTCACCATTGTGAGGCGAGTAAGTCCACTTATACCATATAGTGTATAATGGCAAAGGACCATTCCAGACCAAAAGCCTTAAGCTAGAGGGAGAGTCTACACTCTAAGTGGTAAGGAGGAGGCTAAATATCCCGACCTTATCTACGGTACGTGTATAGTTAAGGATAATCTTTTGATTGTATTATATGATTCAGGAGCTTCTCACTTTTTTATTTTAAAAGAATATGTGAAGAAGTTGGATTTACCCGTATCTGAACTTCTCAATACTCTATCTGTGTCCACTTCAACAAGAAATCCTATAACCACTCCTTTTATTTATTTGGATTGTTATGTTAAGATAGAATGTAGAATCTTTTTCATGGATCTTATTTGTCTACCCCTTATTGGCATTAACATCATTTTGGGAATGGATTGGTTGTCGTTCAATCATGTTGTTTTGAACTGTTCAAATAAGACTTTTATGTTTATGTCTGATAACTCTTCCATACATGTTTCTTGTGAGTCTGTGTTTTTAAATGTTAAACAAGTCAACCATTGCTTAGTAGAAGGAGCTTAGGGATATGTTCTTCTATTCTCTAAGGTTGTTGAGGTTAAGCAAAGTCTAGAGGAGATACCTGTGGTAAGAGATTATCCATAAGTTTTCCCTAAGGAAGTTACTGAGTTGCCACCAGAGAGAGAGAGAGATAGAATTCACTATAGACTTAGTGTCAGGGACAAGGCCTATATCTATAGCACCTTATAGGATGTCTCACTTAGAGTTGGCCGAACTCAAAAGATAGATAGAAGAATTATTAGATATATGCATGATTTGTAACACCCCAAAATTTAGCTATTTGTTAGTAATGACAAAATTATACTGTTTTGCAATTTCTGTATGTTGTAAAAATATTTTGACTGTTCCGTGACTATATTTGATCATTTTGTGTGATTTGATCCGTGTCAGGAAAATAATAATTTTTGGGCTGGGGAAAATCTTTACGTATTTATTCAGAGCTGGAGAATCTTACTAAACTCAATTTCGAGAGATACGTGACATAATCTTTTAATTTTTAGAAATTATCTGTGAAATAAAAATATACTGTATTTTTATTTTACAACGGATAAATATTTACTATTTTGTAAGCAGTAATATTCTGTTCATTGAGTAATAATTTCTGTAGCAATTGTCTAGAAAATATTTTAGTGGACCAATAGGATTTAGTCAAAATAGATGGCTTGAATTTCTAAACTAATAGAAATCTAGTATCTTTGAAATGAACCAATAAGAATTGGTCAAATTTGATGGTTATATATTGAACCAATAAGAATTTAGTCTTCCTTGATGAACCAGTTAGAATCTAGTCTTCATTTGATAAACCAATTAGAAGCTAGTCATATTTGATGAACCAATAGGAAAGCTATAGAACCAAGATCAATCAATAAGATTAAGTCAACATTTGTGGCAAAGACTTTTCAAGAGTAACCAATAGAAATTGGTCAACAAAATTGACAACCAATAAGAATCAAGTTAGTGACCACCCAACCAATGGAAATGCTAGTCAACAAAGAGGGCTTGACTTTGATTTGCACCCTTGGATGATAAGACTTAGTGGAGAAGCTTTGAACATCAACCATTGATCTAATCAACGGTTGAGAAACAAACTTAATGAAGAAGCCTTGGATGATCACCATTGATTTAATCAATGGTGTGAGAGTAAACTTAGTTAGGAAGCTTTGGATGTTCACCATTGATCTAATCAATGGTTGTAAAGACAAGCTTAATAAAGAAGTTTAGGATATCCACCCTTGATATAATCTATGATGGAGATTGGTCTCACAAAGTGACAAGGACTTTTTGTGACCATTGGATAGAAAGTATGTAAAGAAGATCTTGACCCTCCAAATTTTAAGATGCATCTAATGGCTAGGATTTCAAGGAGGAGAGATCTAATGGCTTATATTTAATCATATCATTTGGAAGCTTCTACCAAAGATCAACCATTGATTTAATCAATGGCTATTGATGTCTAAAATGGTGGCTAATTTGGACAATCCTTTGGTGTATAAGGGAGGGGAGGTCACGGTTTTAGAGGCTAAATAGCTATAGGAAAGTTTCATTTCATTTCATTACTCATCCTTAACATTTCCTAAGCCAAAGCTTCACAAATTTTCTCTCCTTTTCTTCCTTAAGCTCATAGCCAAGAGACCTAATTCCTACCTTCACTCTCCAATAATTTCAACCAACCTTGTTTCTTGAATCCTTACATCAATCTAAGAACCTTTGTAGTTAAGGTCAAGTCCTAAATCATTCATCTTCAAGGACATTTTTCAAGATCAAGTTCTGGGGTTTTTAAGGTGGAGTTTACGGAAACTTCACTACTTGTCTTATTTTCATGTTCTAAGCCATGTTTGATCCATGCTTTTCCTTGTTCAAGCTTGATATGCTAATAAACTTGTGTTTTGTTTTATGTTTAAGCAGCTTTTGGTGGTGAATCACTTGTGCAAGGAGCAAAATAAGGAGCTTTGGAGGTGTTTCCAAAAGGTAAGAGGGAGATTACCCTCATCAACCATGTGTTGGTGGTGAGGAATGGATGTGTGTGTGGTGAAAAATCCATAATGATTATTTCACTTGTTTGTTTAAGAGCTTTCCATATTTATGATTGTTTGGTGATTGATATGTTTATTGCTTTGATAATATGTTTTAGTATGTGTTTATGATGCATGAATTTTTATAATATGATTATTGAATTTAAATATGTGATGTGATGAGAATTATGAGGAAAAGGAAAACTGTTTTGGTTCCAAAGAACCATAGAGGCATCACGACCTCAAATTAATTTTTGGAAGCAAAAGATTCTAAGTATTTTACTAAACATGAGTTTTAGATAAAAGAGTAATAAGTTGAGGATTTTAAGGATTTGCAATGAAAGTGGACATGAAAGTGAACAAAGATTTTATGAAGAAGCTATTTGTGATTTTTGGCTAATATGCCAAGGATTGGTAAATTAGTTCAAAGAAAAATGATTTTAAGAGTAATCTTCGATGATTATTTGCAAAAGATTTAAAGTAATGAGTTTTGAGATTTTTAAAGTAAGTGAAAATTATTTTTGGAAACTATGAAATTGATAGGATCAGTTTATAAAGAGAAATAAATTAGTGACTTGAAGTTTACTAACGTATAGCTTAGTCGTTGGGTTTTGAGGATCGTTAGGAAATTTTAAGTTGGAATAATTGATTTAAAAGAAATATTGATTTTGGGAAAATAATGAAAGTTATTACATAGAAGATTTTTAAGTGAGAAAGTTTGGAATTTGAAGTTAGAAATTGTATTAATTTTTGGAAAGCCCAAAATGATATTTGGAAGATTGAGAAATATTTTACGTAGTTGAAAAATGATAAAAAATGAATTACGTGACTTAAAAATATGATTTTTAGGTTACGCGATTTTGAAAACGTGGAAAAATTACTATGCAATTTGGAAAACGTGTAAATATTTTTACGCGATTGAGAAAACGTCAGAAAATAGTTACGCGATTTGAAAACGTAACAAGAATGTTACAGGATTGTGAAAACGCATTAAAAATGATACGCGATTGAAAATACAGTAAAGATACTACAAGAACTGATGTACTGGGCTTGGATGTATCAATGATATTATGTAATTGTATGAGTGATTATATAATATCCATTGATCTTATGATATTAGACAATTGTATGGGTGGTTGTTCTTATCTCATTTGGGAATCCTTTTAATGAGGAAATTAAGATATGCATTGAGGCATATGATGAAATTGAACAGAATTGCATTGAGATATTCGTGCATTGAACGGAACTTGCATTGAGGTATTCGTGCATTGAACATAATATAACTGATAGCTATTATGGCCTTTGCTACCGTACGGGTATTGATAAAAAGGGATCTCACCTCTTTGCTGTATTGTTTTGTTGTGCTTGTATTGTTAAAATTTGTATAGTAGATTGAACGAGTTTCTTAGACTTGACTGGAGGCAAATATTCTGAGTTCAGTGACAATATCGAGGAGTGGTCATCCCAGATTTGATGGTGTACAGTTTTGAGGAGGAACATATATATGACGTATCAAGATGGATAAAAGACGGAATAAGTATGTTTAGTTTTTTTCTCGTTAGTGTTTTATCGTGCTATTAAGTAAGACCCGCCATGGGGTTTCTACTGTTTAAAATTGAGTTTGTAAGTTTTATGCTTCCTAAATAATTGTTGAACATTATGTGGTGTCAGTAATGTATATTAATCAGTTTAAATCTATTTTTTAGTATCACCTATAAATTTCAGTAAGTTTATGTTTCCGCGAAAAGAAATTTTAAAACCCATGTTTTATAACTCAAACCTTTTATGAAATGATTTTCGGATTATAAGTTAGTAGTCGAAAATGTAGTGCCCTACGGAGGGTGTTACATGATTGATTGACCTAGACATAAGCTTTTAACTAAAGTAGATTCTTAAGCTAACTTAACTCATTCATTAATGTTGTTTAGAAGGATTGCATATTATTGATTGAAGTAGGAGGTGAAGAAGGATTCACTAACCTCTATCCATTATCTTTAATTTCCATTTATTACTTTTCAGTCTTTAGATTAGTTTAAATGCACTTTTACCTAATTTTATATGTTCTTGAATAGAAATACTTAAGTTATTAGTTGATATTTATCATTAGAAAGTCAACATTCTCGTGGGAATAAATCTTATTTTTCATTGTATTACTTGAACAACCCGTGTACTTGAGGTACACAAAAAGGCAAACATGTTTTGGCGTCGTTCCAGAGGATGTTTGGTTTATTTCTGTATTACTAATATTAACAATGAGCTTATTTAGTTCTAATTCAAGTTTGTATAGTCCATTTTAATTTAAGTTTTTAGTTATTTTGTGTTTCAGGCACAAATGAAATGGCGGATGACTATGATGATATGAGACTGTTGAGGGAGTTCGCGACTCCTCAAATGGAAAACCTCTAATCCAGTATAAGGCAATTGCCATCCTTGTCAACAATAAGTCCTGTCGGGATCATAACTTAGGCCCTTCTTGGGAAGGAGCCCAATTGTTTAGTTCTTTAGTTTTATGTCTTATATATACTAAATACCTTGATTTTGTGTTTTATTATATTTTAGTTGTACATTTTGTAGTTTTACACTTTAGACAAGTCTTGTAGGTGTAGGAGACCCATTTGGAGAAAATTCTGCAATAGAACTGAATTTGTTACAGAATTTTACAGATTGACTCCTCATGCCGCAACATAAGATATGTCATGCCGCGACGTGGTAGAATTTTAGGGCCAAAATTCGGGAATTCAATGTCGCTGCGTAGAAGTGAATGTCGTGGTGTTCCACCGTGTATCTTGCATAGTTTGTTTATTTTTCATGTTTGTACATATTTTTAAATTCTCAGCTTTCACATTTCTAGTATTTTGACAGGCTCAAGTACCCTATAAACCATGGACAGTGAGGATAGCTTCATTTGGTTTGGGGGAGTATCATTACATGTTTTGGTCATTATAATGTTTATTGTATAACATGTTTTGATGTTTAGAGTATGCAGTAGTGGTAGTCATCATTTTATCATGATCATATATTGAGTTTGGCTATTACTAATGGGTTTTAATGAAAATTTTTCAATTGTTAACACTTGATGTAATGCACGCTTGAATTCAAAAAGTTGAATTTATTTGAATGCATGACAAATTGCCAAATGACTAGCGTAGTTTGGTTGTCCAATGATATAAATGTTTGCAATTTGACCTCTGTTAGCAAAAACCATATGCGATCATGAAGCATGTGAAGCAATCTAGTAGCTTTTATGCATGATTTACATCCCACTTAGAAGCACGTGTAACTTTGAACATGATATGAGTGCATGTCTAGAGAAAGTTTATGGATGTACATGTAGAGATCTCGATTATCCTAGAAATTGTTTTTAAACTCTCTTGAGGTGAAATTCTAGATTATACATGATTGAGGAAATGATTAGGGTATTGTTTGGACCGATTGAGTCTTTCAAGCTTAGCCTGATATGATTATATCTTTAGGTCCCCTTTTGAAGCTTATTAAATGTTGACTTTATATGTTTTTCATTACCATTGTATTCGTTACCATGTTAAACATTCTAATGCATGTGAAAGCATTGCATTTTCTTCCTACCATCAATGTTTGTGGAGTACATAATATGTTATTTCTTGAAGTGAGCTCAGTGATTAGGGGTATTAATATCTTCAATACAAAATGAGCTTGAAGGAACCAGATGCAGTCAAAGAAAAATTATTTCTTTGCGAAAAAAAAGGAAAACAAAAATAAGCAAGGGAATGAATGAAGAAAAGAAAATTATGAAAAAATGATTGCATGGTTATGGCGAGTTTTATTCTTTCACTGTTGAATACCCTGATAGTTTCACATGGTCTCAAGTATTGAAATAACATGTTTATGTTTTTCAATGTTTGTATGTATCATTTCCATTTCTATTCATATGCCCACTACTAATGGCCTTACATTATAAGTTGTTAAAGACCTTTTTGATCCTCAGTTGTGTGTGATTTATATTAGTGGAAAGAAAGTTTAGAATTAATTTTGTGGATTATATGATTCATATATATGTATGCTTATAAACTTATCCAGATGTGTATGCCTTGAATATGAGAAGTTTATCTTGCATGTTTGTGGAAAATGTGATTTGCATGAAAGGATGCCTTGATTGTTAACATGTTTAGGATTGTGTATGTGTGAAGCTAATTGTGTGTCATTAGCATTCTTTGAGAATTGATGTAATCATTCTACATTGGTTGTGGTTAATTGAAAAATTGAAATTATAATATTTGTTGAATGCATGTGAGCATGATTTTGTCAAGTAAGTTTACTTAATCATACTTTGTTTTGCTTGAGGACTAGTAAAAATCTAAGTTTAGGGGTGTGATAACTTCATTAAATGTAGTTATTAGTGCCCTATATATATGCTTTGTTGATTGCTTAAGTCATTGTTATTATGCATATATGGAAGGTTTTTATGCTTATATTTGTCAAATTCAATTTGAATATCTTCCTATATGATCTTAAGTAAATTGTGCATATTCTTTAAATGATTAAGTGAATTTGTAATTGTTATTGATTTGATGATTTCTCTATTATAGGAAGGGCTCCAAACAAGCTGATATATGGAGCATTTGAGCCAAAACTGGAAAAGAAAGCCAAAGAAGTATTTTGGAAAATTACGCTGCGGCGCAGGTATATCAATGCGATGACATGGTGCATACCCTGCCTCAGATAGAGAGCCATGAAGTTTGCATGCCGCGGCACAGGAAAATTAATGTTGTGGCATGGGGCCCTAATTTACACACGCGTCATGGCATAGGCATATTAATGTCGCGACGTAGCTCTATTTTCTGAGCCTATAAATGCTATTTTATTAGATTTTTAAAAGGGAGCTTTTAAGGTTAGAGAAGCTACTACTAGATTTTCACGTTGAGGTTGAGAGGAAGCCAAAGGGAGTAAGGTTGGAGGCCATCTTCTTCATGGAAGGGGATTCAAGCTTCAAGGATCACATCTATGAGCTTCATTCCCTTTCCTTTCACTTTCTTCTCTTCCTTTTATCATGAACATGATGTTTTTTATGTATATTTTCGTGTTTAATAAGTAGCTAAGCTGTATTTAAGGATTACTTTGGATCCTTGTATGGATATTGATGATTTTGCACTTCTTTGAGGTTATATTGATGCATGGTTTTGTTCAATCATATGGATCTTAATGCTCTTGATAGTTTGATCAACTTTTAAGTGATTTGTTGAAATCTGATGAACTTAGACATAGGAATTTGGATTTACGATCATATGTATGGTTGATGCATGTTCTATTTCATTCAATTAGCTTGGGTGAGATGATTCGCTAATGGGATAGACATATACCTCTTAGTCATGCATAGCAGGTGTTTAAGAATAGATCTTAATGAGTGTAATTTGTGCTAGTTCTCATGGAAACATAATGAATTAGGTAAATGAAGCATGATTGATTGACCTAGACATAAGATTTTAACTAAAGTAGATTCTCAAGCTAACTTAACTTATTCATTAATGTTACTTAGAGGGATTGCATGTTATTGATTGAAGTAGGAGGTGAAGAAGGATTCCATAAACTCTATCCATTATCTTTAATTTTCATTTATTGCTTTTTAGTCTTTAGATTAGTTTAAATGCACTTTTACCTAATTTTATATGTTCTTGAATAGAAATACTTAAGTTATTGGTTGATATTAAGCATTATAAAGCCAACATCCTCATAGGAACGAATCTTATTCTTCATTGTATTACTTGAATGACTCGTGCACTTGCGGTACACAAAAGGTCAAACAACAGGGCCTATATCTATAGCACCTTATAGGATGTCTTCCTTAAAGTTGGCCAAACTCAAAAGATAGATAGAAGAATTGTTAGATAAACAGTTAATCCGACTCAGTGTTTCACCATGGGGAGCACCAGTACTTATGGTGAAGAAAAAGAGTGGTAGTATACGATTGTGTGTAGACTATCGACAATAAAGTTACAATTAAGAATAAATACCCATTGCCTTGGATAGACGATTCGATGGATCAATTAAGGGGAGTAACAGTATTTTCAAAGATTGACTTAAGATCAAGATGCCATCAAATCAGAGTTAGGAAGTCAGACATCCTTGAAACTTTTTTTAGGACTTGTTATGGACATTATGAATATCTTGTAATGTCTTTTGGTCTAATGAATGCACCAGCAATGTTTATGGACTATATGAATAAGATTTTTATACCTTATATGGATAAATTTGTGGTTGTCTTTATAGATTATATTCTTATTTATTCAAAGACAACTAAGGAGCAAGAAGAACATCTCAAGATAGTTCTAGAAATTCTAAAAGAAAAGAAATTGTTTGCTAAATTGTCAAAATGCGAGTTTTGGTTAGATAAGGTGCAATTCTTAGGGCATGTGAGATCTAAGGAAGGAATATCCATTGACCCTAGCAAAGTTGAAGTGGTGTTGCAATGGGATAGACCTACTACAGTAACAAAAATTAGGAGTTTCTTGGGCTTGCCCAGATATTATAGAAGGTTTATAAAAGGATTTTCTCAACTAGCTTTACCTTTAACTAAGTTAACTAGAAAGGGTAGTCCTTTTGTGTGGACGCAAGCTTGTAAGGATAGTTTCCAAGAACTGAAGTTGAAGTTAACCACGACACCTATCTTAGTGATTCCAGATCCTCAAGAGGACTTTGAAGTATATTGTGATGCTTCAAGGTTGGGGTTAGGATGTGTCCTTATGCAAAATAAGAAGGTAGTTGCATATGCATCTATACAATTAAGGCCGCATGAAGAGAATTACCCCTCCTATGATTTGAAATTGGCACCAATGGTGTTTGCCTTGAAAATTTGGAGACATTACCTCTATGGTGTTCGATTTTAAGTTTTTAGTGACTACAAGAGCTTGAGATACTTGTTTGATCAAAAGCAATTAAACATGAGACAAAGATGATGGATGTAATTCCTCAAGGATTAGATTTTGAGTTGAAATATCATCCAAGTAAAGCCAATGTGGTGGCTGATGCACTCAGTAAGAAATCCCTACATGTGTCTTGGATGATAATGGTTCAAGAAGTAAAACTTTTAGAAAAATTTAGGGATTTGAGTCTAATAGGGACTATATCTCCATACAATCTCTATATGAGTAAGGTGGATATCATTAGTGACTTGAGGGCTCAAATTGAGGAAGCTCAAGGAAGAGATGATTACTTGAGGAAAGTGAGGGAGCAAATCTTGTAAGGTAAACCTAAAGGGTTTAGTATAACAGATAATGGAATCATTATATTTGGAGACATGATTTGTATTCCTAAGGAAGATGACCTTAGTGAGAAGATTTTAAAGGAAGCACATAAGAGTAGATATACCATTCATCATGGAGCAATTAAGATGTATCAAGATCTAAAGAAAATGTTTTGGTGGTCAAGGAAGAAAATAGACATAGCAGATTATGTGCCTAGGTGTTTAGTCTACCAAAAAGTCAAAATAGAACATCAGAAACCTTCTGGGCCATTATGATCCCTCTCAATTCCTGAGTAGAAATAGGAATGCGTTACGATGGATTTTGTTACGAGATTACCAAGAACTCAACAGGGTTTTGATGCTATATGGGTGATTATGGATAGATTGACTAAATTTGTCCACTTTTTGCCTATTAGAGCCAACTTTTCCTTAAATAGATTAGCTCAATTATATTTGTAAGAAATAGTGAGGTTGCATGGACTCCTTACAAGCATAGTATCAGATAAAGACCCTAGGTTTACATTTAGGTTTTGGGGAGCTTTGCAACAAGATTTTGGGACCAAGATGAATTTTAGCACAACCTACCATCCATAGACTGATGGACAATATGAAAGAACTATCTAAACCCTGGAAGATGTGTTGAGAGCATGTGTGATAGAATAAAATGATAGTTGGGATAAGTTCTTGCCTTTGGTAGATTTTTCTTATAAGAATAGCTACCACTCCAACATAGGTATGGCACTTTATGAGGCATTGTATGGTAGGAAATCTAGATCGCCTTTATGTTGGTATAAGGTAGGTGAGCGAACCACTCTAGGACCTAAATTAATGCAACAAACAACAAACCAGATTAAGATGAATATAGATTGATTAGTTACAGTTCAGAGTAGGCAAAAAGTATGCTAATTGGAGAAGGAGACCTTTAGAGTTCATGGAAGGAGAATATGTTTTCCTGAGAGTTACTCCTACTACAGGGGTTGGAAGAGCTTTAAAGACTCGAAAGTTAAACCCATAGTTCCTTGGTCCTTATCAAATCCTAAAAAGAGTTGGGCTTGTAGCTTACCAAATAGCCCTCCCACCAAACCTGTCAAACCTTCACGATGTCTTTCATGTGTCTCAGCTTCAAATGTATAACCCTGATCCTTCACACATTATTGAAACTAAATCAATACAATTGAAAGATGACTTAACATATGCTATGAAACCTGTGAGGATCATGGACGAGGGAGCCAAAGAGCTCAGAGGTAAGCGAATTCCTTTGGTGAAGGTTGTTTGGAATGGCATTGGTTCAGAGGAGGTTACTTGGGAGCTAGAATCTCGTATGAGGCAAGATTATCCATAACTTTTTGTTTAATGTAAGCAATTTTAGGGACAAAATTTTAAAAATAGGAGATAAATATAACATCCTCCTTGACATGATGTTTATGGATAGAAATGTACCATTACGTTCGCTTGACATATCTTTTAATTTTGTGACATTATGAGTTAGTTTAGGCACTTTGCTACAACATAAAAGGTGAAAAGTAGCTTAAAATCACTCAGAAAATAGCATGGAAGATGGTGTAGTTAAATTTTGAGAACTAACTGAATCCATTTGGTATTTTTCAGCACATACATGAGTGTTTAAATACTAGATTGATGAGTTAGATATTTGGAAAGTTGTGGAAATGGTGAAACTAGGATATAACTGAATCCTAAGATTTATTTTAACATCTTTGGAAGTTAGGAAACTTGATTTAGTAAAATCAAAGTGTTTCTAGTAGATATAAAGTTGCAGCACATAATACAAATGGCTTTAGTTTTTCGAACGTTCCTATCCATTTCTATTGAATTTCTCCATTCTTTTCTCTCCTCACACACGATAATTTGAGTAGAAAACAGAAGAGAAAAATGTGAGAAAGCAAAGGAGGAAAGGGAAGGAAAGAAAGAAGGAAAAGAGGAAGAAGAAATGAGCAAAAAGGGTAAAGGCAAAGCCAAGATTTGAAGCTCATCTTCATAGAGTGAGGTAGAGGAGTTGTTTATTTACTCAATCTTTTCCTTACTTCGACTTTTTGCATGATTTTTGTAGTTGAACAAAAATGGGTTTGAGTGTTAATTTGTGGTTTCCATGCTTGATTCTTGTCTTTAAGCTTGGAGATGGTTTGTTCTTAGTTCATTGAAGTATGGTGATGGTTTAGAACTTGTGTATGTTCTTGTTTTTCCATATATTTTGAGTTTGAAAAATAGGTTTAAAAGATGAGTTTTGATTCATTTTTCATGGAGTTTGTGATTGGATTAAAGTGATTAAAGGTTATAACAAAGGTAGAGGTTATGTTTGATGTTGGAAATCATCTATGAATTGACTTTGAAAGGTTAGAAAGGGGTTGGAAACCCATTATGCAGAAAACCAATTTTAGCATAGTTATTTTAGTGCACTGGCGCCTAGACGCCCAACGACTACAAAGAAAAAGTGAATGTGCTGGTGGTCTGGCGCCTAGGCGCCCAACCAGAAAAATTTTGTGATTTTGTTTTGGAGTTTCTAACTTGTTTGGTTTTTTTTATACATGTTATTTAAAGTGTATTGAGACACTAATAGAGATATTCCAAGGAGAGAATAACCATTTAATATACTTATGAAGGTATGAGTTTTTGCTTAATTGTTAATCAAAGTAAAGCTAGAGTACTCCCTTGTTATACATGGTAGAGATAGCAAAGAGTATTAGAGACATGATATTTGGTTCCTTA
This sequence comes from Ormosia emarginata, assembly GCA_029884605.1. NCBI lineage: Eukaryota > Viridiplantae > Streptophyta > Magnoliopsida > Fabales > Fabaceae > Ormosia > Ormosia emarginata. The sequence goes on along the minus strand of JAQQTP010000056.1, from coordinate 500,233 downwards.
TGCAACAAGTAAAGCTAAAATTTATATGTTTGCCTCAGTCAGTTAAAGGTAAACCTTGTGATGCTTTATATGGATAATGAATGAATGTTTTTCAAAATAATTTTGCATGTTTTGTTTCTAAACTTGATATTTGTTATTTTCACATATTGTAACCTTATATGATGTGCATAATCATTTGGCTTGAGCATAGATGCTCCTAGTGCCATGGTTATTGGTGTTATGGGTGGTAGACGGTAACCTCACCATTGTGAGGCAAGTTAGTCCACTCATACCACGTAGTGCAAGGAGGTCAAGAAACAAAAAGGCTTCCTAGTACCCCTTCCTACCCAGAGATAATACAAGGAACAAAAAGGCTTCATAGAAATATGCAAGTATCATAGGTTTTGCTAAAACAAAATCTTTTACTAATATTGCACAAGCATACATTAGGTCATTTCTTAGGCATAATCATATAACATCCTGCATTGCATAAAACAAAAATTGTATAGGCAATTGTCTTGTTTTATAAATTATGCGCAAAAAGGCTGATGATTATCTTATGGGTATGCATTGAAAGATAATTTCTATACTTGCTTATGCAACCATATTTTGTTGTGAATGATTATATACTTTTATGTTGATATGTAAGGTGATGATTAATTTATATTTATAATTAAATGGACTGTCTGTCTCGGGAAGGGAAATGATTAGTTTTTGGTTTATGCCACCTTTCCATGCTTTACATGAAACTTGTTTTTCCCGAAGCAGCTGGATTATTATGATGTCATGTTTTAAACTTACTACTGAGAATTTCAAATTTTCACCCCATTTTCCTATTTCCATGATAATTCCAGCGAAGGATCAAGTCAAAGGCGAAAGGAAGCATTGAAGATTTAGTATAGTTGTTTTGTATTTACTAGTGATGTATTTAATTTTCTTAATTTTATATATATATATATATATTCCCACGTGGCATATCTTGTATATATGTACATCCCAAACATATGTTGTAAATTTATAGTAAAGAGCAAGTTTTAAGTTGTGTAAAAATATCTTGTTCTCTTTACTTGTTGACAAAGGCTCTATAGATCTATTAGTTAATAGTTAATATATAGATCTTGTATTTAAGTTTTATGTTTAGAAGTGATATGCCTAATGCTATTTACTTGAATATATTGACAAGTTATATAGTTGTTGTTTTAGGCTGCTATATCTTCCTTTTGTCAAGAGAGATGAGAGTGTTTTTCTTTTGAAAGTAGGTGTATGTTGTGTCATGTGAAGTGAGTAGGAAAAGAAACAACAACTTAGTCCTTAAGTTGTTAGTGTGGAGTGGTGGTGAAAGAGTCCTTAAGGGCTAAGGAGTTATATTTTAAAAAGTTAAGGCTCATGTGAGTAGGATTTAGGTAGAGTTTAATCACTTTAGGTTATATAATTATGACCCATGCACATCCTATATTACATTGGTGTCGCAACTGTCCTAAAGGGGCATCGCGAAATTAAAAAGAAGAGGAGGAAAAGACCTCAGAGTATTGGGTGTCACCACCAATCACTTTATTCATTAAATGGAATGGTGCAATTGGACAACCTAAAATATGGTCTACGTTTCAGAGTTTGAGGTTCAGGGTTGATTACGGATAGAGAATTACATTGTCCATTCTGAGAACGATTACCCATTTAATCTAGTGTTATTTGCAAGATTAATTAAATTAGTCCTGTATTATTAAAAAGAAAAGGAATTGTTTTTTATTTTTATTTTGACATGCCCCATTTGTCAACATGTTATCAAAGATGATAAATGTTACCAAGTGGCCTCAATACTCAAAAGAGGGTGAATTGAGTTTATAAAATATTTTCACAAATCTTTCGCAAAACACTTGATTATCAATTTTTGTTGAAGCTATTGAATGATAGAGATGAATGGATATAGAAGATAGAAAGCTTTCACTCACAAGTAAATAAACCAAACAGAGATTCAAGCAAGCTAATAAAACAGTGCATAAATGTAAAGGAGTAGGGTTTAGAAGATCAAACACAAGGTTTATCCTGGTTCAGTCACCAATCCACTGGTGGCTTATGTCTAGTCCTTAAGTAATCACCTAAGATTTTTCACTATATCTTCAAACTTCAACAATTGCTTGATGACCTTTACAAACTGAAGCATTCAACACACCTTGGGATACCTCACCTTTTGTGCTTAAGTCTCGACTTTTAAAGGATACCTCACATTTACAGTTTTGAGGGATACCTCACCCTCTCTTTTATAGATTATACAAAGTTTGAATGATAAGAAACTCTCTCAAGAGTAGATAAAACAAATTGAAGCTCAATGGGTATATTGATTCATACTTTTAAAGCTCAAAAACAGAGTATGTGATGAATAGGTTGTGAAAGCTCGTATTAATGCTCAACCAAGGTTTTCAGATTGATTCTCTAACCTCTGTAAATGCCCAACAACTTGTATTTATAACCCATTAAAGATTAGAGCCGTTGGGGGTGGTTGGTGGAGTATTAATGGTTGCAAACTGGCCGTTATTTCCACATCTGATATAAGCTCTTATTCGAATAACAACTTTGTTATTCGAATAAGGCTTCAAATAGCACGAAGGCAATTTTGCCTCTAGAACATGTTATTCGAATAACAAACCTGTTATTCGAATAAACCATTTAATATCTGGTTTCTGAAAAATGTGTTATTCTAACAACACTTTGGTTATTCGAATAACCCCTTCGCACCAAGATGGATTTAAACCTTTATTCGAATAAAGCAGGGTTTTATTCGAATAAAACTTATCAAGATGAAAGAATTGACATCTCTGACTTTGGTTATTCGAATAAGGAAACCCTTATTCGAATAAACCATTTGAAAATAATTTCATATAGCTTTTAAACCTTGTTAGCCACATAAAGATTGTTTCTGTGGAAACCAAAAATTATTTTGAAGCCTTGAAAACATATGTGCTATTTGGATTCTTTGAAAAGCGAGTTTTGGGGCTTTAGTATGAACCACATTATACCTTTACATAATGATCTTAGTCTTAAAGCTAATCTTGAAGGTCTTGGACTTGATCTTCCAACATCTTCATGTTTGTTATTATCAAAACAAAGTCCTTCATAAGTCAATATTCAATCATAATAAATGATTAAGACATGAAATGTGTGACTCAATAGCCGTTATTTTTGAACAAATTCTAGGCCTATAACATATTATATGGAAGTGATGAATTGAAATTGTGTTAATTTTGCAAGGAAAAGAATTTTCAAAATATTTATTTTTAATGGGATATTTTGAATAAAATGATTTAAAAGAAATTTTGCAAAGAAAAATTTATTTTTGAAAAAAAGTGACAAAAGGAGTTTTTGAATTCACCACAACCATAATGTTAAGACTATGTGAAATTGTACATTTTTATTTGTGGATTTTTATTTTAGAAAAATGATTTTATTTTGGTTTATAAAAAATGTTGTATTTTAGTTTGTGAAAATAATAAAAATTTAGTGTGAGAATTAAACCTCACCAGCGCTCCTGGCAAGATCTAATATAAAGGCTTCAAGAATATTAGGAAAAGTATATTTGATCGGTACTCCAATCCTCTCCTTATTTTTTTGTCGTTGGCCAATTTTAAATTTATTGATTTATACATTTATACAAAAATGAGTAAGTTAAATTAAAACACAAGTATACATGTATAATGATATTATTACAAGGATTAATATGTAATAAGATTATTTTTATTAGAGATTATTATAACCTCGTTAGCGTTCCTGGCAAAACCATAAAATTTCTCCTCACCTCAAGAAGGTCAAGATAAAGTTGCTATCGCGACTAGTCTTGATTATTCTATCGTCAGAATCTTATCTAATATTTAGAATTTATTTTATACAAACATGGATAACAACAGAGGGAACATATATCAAATCCAAATCATCAATGGAAAATAAACTAAATCTAAAGGGAAACAAAGCATTAGAAATAAATAAAAAAATAAAAAATGCCTAATGACTCAAGCCCAAACAAGTAAAAAAATAGTGCAAAAAGAAATAGGCTCAAACTTTTTCATTTAAGCCCAAATGAAAGAGGAATGGTCCAAAAATGCAACAATTATATTAAAAATAAAATAAAAAAGTAAAAATAAGAATAAACCAAAAGGCAACACACAAAAAAAAGAAACAAGTTTCTAGTTTTGGTAGAAACATAATGAACGCTCACAAGGGAGGGGGAAGCTGGCTGCGCGTGGAGCACAACCTGAGCAGCAACACAGCGAGATGATGAGAAGCAGCACAGTGAGTGGATCTGGGTGGTGGTGGCTCGTGTGGTTGTGCGCATGGTTCTAGGTTTACAGCGGAGGACGATAGCACACAAGATTTGGGTCGGTGACACAGTGCAGTGGTGGCTCAGGGACGTTAGGACGCGGTAGGCTTAGAGATCCGATGAGGATTAGCTCGTGCCAAAGCTCGCAACAGGGGCACGATGATTAGCAACTCTGTGGTGGCGAGTGATGAAGCGGCTGGGGTCTGGAGTTGGATGGCGACGTGGCAGCAGAGGCAGAGGACGATGGTATTGGTTTGGATGCGAGGCAGTGAACGATACGTTACTGCATGGTTTTTTGAGGTTGCTATTAAACTCTAATGGCTTGGCAACGGGGCATGGTGGCTAGTTGAATGGTGCTTGTCCGGTGAAGAGTGGTGGAGTTGCGTGATGGTTCATGGTGGTTGTTGTTAGGTGGGTAAAGATTGAGGTCTGGTGCTGGGTGTAATGACAGTCTCTGGTAGACGATGATGGCAGTATGAATGGAGGTCTAGGTTTGATGTGGTTATGCAAACAACAAAATTCTGGCAACAATGTAGTTTGGGTCGCACGGTGATGTTTAGCTCGCGGTTGATAGATTCACAGACTATTAGGGAAGATCTGATTAGGTGAAAGGTTGCTGATGGGGTATTGATTTTGTTCTCAAGCAAGGAAGTGTAACGGTCTTGGGGTTGTGTTTGGGATTGTGATTCGATTTGAGTGGAATATATAAGGCAAAATCAGTGATTGCAATGAGTGTTTTTTGTTTATACAGGGAGTGGCTTGATGGGTTTGGTTTACAAGGATTGGTGATGAAGCTAGGTTTTGGAGGTGACTGGTGGAGTTGGTTTTAGGCAAAGGTAGAAAGGTTATTGATGGTGAAGGTTGGAGGTAGAGGATTTTAGGCCATGAGTGTTGGCTCAATGTGTATCTGTGTGTTCTGTTTGCTGCCTGTTTGCTTGAGATTTATAGGGTTAATCTACAAAAATTTCTCCTTAATTTCTTAATGATTAGAAGACAAATTATGGATGAAATCCTGTTAGAGATTTCAATCAAAATCGAAAAGGAAAGTTTCCATTTCAATTGGGTTATGTAGCTGCTTTGATGTCTAGGGTTTAGAGGGTGATGGTGGCTAGGGTTCTTGGGTTGCAACAGTAAGAAGGAAATTAGGTCATGAGGTGGAAGGAAATTAGGTCATGGGTTGACCCGTAGCTTTTAATTTATTTTTTATATTTTACATTTTTTCTTTTATTTATTCTTTATTTATTCTTAAAAACAAATTCATTATCAATTTTTCATCTTTTTTCTTTTTTTTTTTTCAGAAATCTAAACTAAGGTGGGCCATATGTTTGGGTCTAAGAAAAATTTGAATCAAAGCAAAAGATTGAAGAAAATAAAATTCATTTTAACAAAAAGTTTTAATGACCCAAACAAAAAACGTTGATAAAAATAAAAAAATATGGACAAAATAAGGTATCAATAGTCGCCCCTTTTGCTTTACATTTAAACTAAATGGAAAGCAAATAAATTGATTCAATTTTGTCCATAAAAATTTTCCTGTGTGGATCGATGCAAAATGTAATAGGCATTAAAACAAGGCAAAAGCATGGGGTATGAGGACCTTGAAAGGTAAAGGCTACGAGTATATGGACTTAGAGATATAAAGGAAATGGGTACGAGGACCCGAAAACTTAAAGGCAATAGGTATGGAGGCCCGTTGGGGTTTGATAGGAAGATAAAAAGCTTACGGAGTTAGGTATCCGCCGAAGCTTGATAGGAACAAGGTGAAAAGCTTGCGGAGTCGGGTATCCACCGAAGCTTAACAGAAAACTAAAAGGTAGAAAGATAAAGAGATAGAAAGCTTGCAGAGTTGTAATAACCTTAATTCTAAATACTATAATATATTATCAATATATTCAAGTAAACAGAATTAAGTATGTCACTTATAAACTTAAACGTAAACACAACCTGTATAATAACTAATAACGCATAAATATATAGAGCCTTTTTACAAAAAGTAAAAAGAACAAGATAATTATACACAACTGGCAACTTGTTATTTACTACTAATTTACAACATATGCCTGCTATATATATAAAAGAACTAAAACAAGTCACGAGGACATAGGTACAAAACTAGTAAACTAATTACATTAGTGATATATATATATATATATATATATAAAACAAGATAATTATACACAATTGGCAACTTGCTATTTACTACTAATTTACAACATATGCCTGCTATATATATAAAAGAACTAAAACAAGTCACGAGGGCATAGGTACAAAACTAGTAACCTAATATAAAGCAATTATGCTAAGTCTTCAATGTCTTCTTTGGCTCCTACTTTGATCATTTACTAGATTTACCATGGAAATAAGAAATTGGGGTAAGAATTTGAAATTCTCAGTAGTAAGTTTATAAAATATGACATCATAATAAATTCAGCTACTATAGTTAATAACAAGTTACATAAATAATAAATAGAAAAGTGACATAAGCTAAAACTTAGTCTTTTCATTTTCGAGAAACTGTTCATTTAATAAAAAAAATACTGATACCTACATTGTATAACACGTTTCTTATTAAAACAATTAACTTACATAAATAGGTTAATTCAATTATAGTTATAACCTCTTCCTCGTTAGTGTCTCATTAGTGGCTAAGTCCACTTTTAATTATCATAGGGACTATTTGTAATTGGACATATGCCTTTGAAGATTTGTTTTGATGATAACAAACGTGAAGACTAAAATGAAGATGATAGAAAGACCAAGTCCAAGATCGTATAAGAATAGCTTTAGGACTTAGGGTCTTTTTGTATGGAGCTCACTTTAATATCTCTCTGTTTTGAAAGAAAAATAAAAATTGGTTTTAAAAAGAAACTTAAGTATTTTTGTAATGAGATATTCAAAATCAGTTTCTATTGTTTTATTCAAATAAAGCTTATTCTATTCGAATAAACCTTTCAACGAGCCTCTGTTTTTTAATAGCCTTATTCGAATAATGATCCTGCTATTCGAATAAAGTCCTTCAGCTTTTTCTGTTTCCTAAACTGTTGTTCGAATAACAAGTTAAGTTATTCGAATAATACCTTTTTAATATTGCTGAGAGCTTCTACTTTCTTAAAAGATTATTCGAATAAACCATTGTCTATTCGAATAAAAGGGTCTCCAGAAAGGTTTCTCTCAAATGAGTTATTCGAATAACTCAGTAGTTATTCAAATAAATCCCAGTTTTTCAGAACTGTTTGTTAAAGAGTTATTCGAATAAACTTAAAGTTATTTGAATAACCCATATCAGTTGGTTTTTCACAAAGATTTCATAAACAGTGTTATTTGAATAAAGGTTTCATCTATTCGAATAAACACGGCTTTTACAAACACTGATATGGAAATAAAGTTTTGAAATTATGTGTTTTAATTACCCCCAACGGCTTTTTCTTTGTATTTTCTCTATAAATAGAAGCCTTGGGTCTTCTCTAAAACTGCCTAACACTCTGAATTATTTTCTACTTGCTCTATCTTGTGAAATTATTTTCTACGCTATATTTTCGATTAAAACTTTGAGATATTTCTGTGAGAGCTTCATTAGCACTTCAATTTGTATAATTTACTCTGAGTGAGAGTTTCTCTTCTTCATCTATCTCTCTGATATATTGTATTGTGGGTGAGGTATCGCTCTAAGGTTTGTATAAGGGTGAGGTATCCTTGCAGGCTGAGACTTTAGCACAAGGGTAGAGTTTTCTTGTGTGTGAAAAGTGCTCTATTGTGTAACGGTTGCAAGCACCTATTGAAGCTTGTATACATAGTGAAAATTTCGAACATTATTTCGAGGACTGGACGTAGACCACAAGTGGGTTAGTGGTCGAACCAGGATAAATATTGTGTCAGCTTCTCTCTTCTTTATCTCTTTACTTTATGCAATTTTATTTTATTGCACATTTATTTTCTGCTGTTCTTAAAGTTTCCTTTCTTCATCTCATTCCTTCTGTGTATTTATTTAATAAGTTTCAATATTTGTATTTTAATTAAAAGATGTTTTGAAAAAAGTTTTGTACTCAATTCACCCCCCTTTTGAGTACTGGAAGCTACTTGGTCACAAGTGGTATCAGAGCTAGACTCTTGTATAAAGAACTTAGTAGCTTCAAGAGAACATGGCTTCTTCAAATGGTTTTTCAGAAGGATCTTCCATAAACCGACCACCCTTTTTCAATGGGGATGTTTATGCATATTGGAAGGAAAGAATGAAAATCTTCATCGAAGCTATTGATCTAGATGTGTGAGATGTTGTCGAAAATAATGCTTTTATACCTACGCATGAGGTCGATGGCATAAGAACCGAAACACCAAGAAATAAATGGTCTGATGAGGACAAAAGAAAAGTTCAACATAATTTAAAAGCAAAAAATATTATTACTATTGCTTTGGGATATGATGAGTTTTTTAGAATTTCAAATTGCAAAACTGTTAAAGAAATGTGGGATACTTTGCAAGTTACCCATGAGGGTACTAGTGAAGTAAAGAGGTCGAGAATCAATTCTCTAACTCGTGAATATGAATTATTCAGAATGAACCAAGGAGAAAGCATTCAAGAAATGTAAAAGAAGTTCACCCACATAATTAATCATCTTGCATCTTTAGGAAAAAGATTTTCTAATGAAGATTTGACTAACAAAGTGTTGAGATGTCTTAGCAGGATTTGGCAACCCAAAGTAACAGCCATATCAGAATCGAGGGATTTGTCAACAATGACTCTAGCTACCCTCTTTGGAAAGCTTCATGAGCACGAACTGGAACTGAGCAGATTAAGTCAAAGCGAAGAAAATGATAAAAAGAAAAAGGGGATAACGCTCAAAGCCACTTCCTCAACAATTGACAATGATGATGAAGAAAATGAAGAAGGCTCAGAAAACATAGAGGTAAACAAAGAAAATCTTAGTTTGTTAGTTAAAAAATTTAGTAAATTTCTCAGGAAAAAAGGAACGCAAAGAAGACTTCCCTTCCCTCCGAAGAAGACTCATTACAAAGGCGAATGAGCTTCATCAACTCCAACTTACTATGAATGTGGCAAACCTGGTCACATGAAAATGGAGTGTCAAATTTACCAAAAGAAGATGGAGAAATTTGAAAAGAAACCCTTCAAGGAAAGAATAAGAAGAAGAGCCTACATAGCATGGGATGACAACGACATGGACTCAACTGATAGTTCAGATAACGAACAAGCGCATCTATGTCTTATAGCCAAAGGAAAAGAAGAAGATGAAAGTGACAATGAGGTAATTTCTAACCTTAACTTATCTCCTTCTTATGATGAATTATAAGAGACTTTCGAAGAATTACATAATGAATCAATAAAGCTCACAAAATTAATTTCTTCCTCTAAAAAAACAATGTCTTCTCTAGAAAATCAAATTCTTATTTTAAATAAAGAAATTGAAGAATTAAAAATTGAAAATGAAATTTTGGGAATTATCGATGCATGCTCATCTTATTCCTTACATGCTTCTACTTCTTCATCTTGTTCTTCATGTCATTTGCTTGAAAAAGAAATTGAAGATTTAAAGTTTTGGAAGAGATAATTTAAATATCATATTAGGAAAACAAAGGGTTGTTTTTGAAAAAGCTGGAATTGGTTATAACCCAAAAAATCAGCATAAATCTTATAAAAATTTCTTTGTTTATTCAAGTACTTCTAGTAGTCCATTTATTAAATGTTTTGATTATAGGAAGAAGGGTCACAGTGCATCAACTTGCAATGCAAGGAAAAATGTTAATACAAAGATTGGAACAAAAATAGTTTGGGTTCCTAAGGGAACAATACCCACAACTAACGTTCAAGGACCCAAAAAAATTTGAGTACTAAAGGTTAAAAATTAAATTTGTGTTGTAGGTGTGCTTGAAGGCAAAGAGTTCAAATTGGTACCTCGATAGTGGATGCTCCAAGCACATGACCGGAGACAACTCAAAATTCTCTTTCCTTGTTCCTAAAACTCATGGACATGTAACCTATGGAGATAATAACAAAGGAAAGATTCTTGGAATCGGCAAAGTAGGTAAGAGTCCTAATTCCTCTATTGAAAATATGTTGCTTGTTGAAGGCTTAAAACATAACTTGCTTAGTATTAGCTGTAACACCCCTTTGGGGATGCCACACATATAAAGAAAATTAAAATAAATAAATAAAATCTACCCAAGTTATAAAATATTGATTACATAATAATATGGGTCGTAAAGTAATTCCTGATAAACAAATTATTAAAAATAAAATATTGCGGAAAACATAAAATAAACAGAAACAACACTACTCATAATATACATATGTTCCAAGTTATAAGTTATACAAATAATTTACAACTACAATTACAAATATTTAAACAGAAACAAGAAATAAAAACAGTAAAAGAGTCAATATATACATCCATACGCAGACGCGCGCTTCAAAAAAACATCATGCATATTTACTCCTCTGAAGGATCACTCTCAACATGAAAATGATCATCAGGAGACAAATATCCCGGATGTCTCGACTCTCGGCGGACATGAGACCGCGCAGTCGATACGAGTGTCATCTCACTAGGCTCAGTGGATATCCCACCCCAATGACGCCTAATGGATAAGGGTAACTCTAAATGCAGAAACACCGTCGTCGTCATCACTGGCTCGTCATCAAATCTATGGCGTAGGGTCACCGTCATCCGTCCCGCATACGTCACAGAGTCTCTATCTCCTCTCATGTGCCACGATAGCGATCCACCGTGAAACTCGAGAGTCACGAACCCCAAAAATCCTGGCACCGCCATACCAAAACTAATCAATCCAATGAGTATGGATGATCAGATGGTTCTTGATCGTCAAAATGGTCGTCGGCTAGCTGATCTTCCTCCTCCTCGGGGTACTGAACCTCAAGAGGTTGTTCCTCTTCCTCGAACTCTTTACCATATAAACAGGTATATACAGAAAACACATACAATAAAGAGGTAAGACAATCTAAAATCACCACAAACATGGCCAATAAGAAGACGACAAACAACAGATATACAGTTCATGCAATATGAAAAGCTATAACATCAATAAGTAACAGAGTAGTGTAAAGATTCGAAAAGATTTAAATATCCCAACAATATACCATCACAGATAAAATAAAATAAGAAACAAATGATACAATACAACAATAAATAAAACAAATACAAGTAAACAAATAAATCAATATCAATATAATAAACAAATAAGACAAAAATAAATAGATAAGACAAAATAAATAAATAGATCCCAATAAATGAATATAAGACACACCCTACTCCATGGAGCTAAAAAAAAAAAACATACAAAGATATCAGAAAGAATGACTCGTAAAAATCTATTAGTACCACGGCTGCCCAACCAACTATTGCGCTGTCACACTTTGCGTCTATAGCCCCACGACACAGGAATCCATCATCCAGGCGTGGTGTAGTTCACGGTCTCACGTTGTGGCACTACAGGCAAATGTACTACTAGACTTTACAAATCTCGATTAAATATAGTGCGTGTCGAGTCCATTAGTGTGCTATCGGTTTACCACGGCCCAGCGGAGCTACCAACTGTCCACATATGGGATACCGTACACTAACGTCTCCAAGTCCATTAGAACAATGAACCACACTACGTTTATCGCATCGACAACACGATGTGATTCGTCTCATCAACCAATCCACCAAAAATTTGGCATAAACTCAATACATAATTCCAAAAATATGAAATTATGAAAATGCCCTCAAGATAATAATATGCCCTCAATGGCAGAAAAATAGAAAGCCTGTACGGGTTCACATTTTCCCGACAGCAAAAAATCCTTAAAAGCTTGTACGGGTTCACACTTTTCCGACAGCGAAAAATAAATACAGTAACGGTCAATCGCGTAGAAATTTTATTGCGTTTTCACAATTCCATCGTTTTTACAAACGTTTATAAATCGCGTAAATATATTTTTCTGTTTTCAAAATCGCGTAGGATTTTTAATACGTTTTCTCAATCGCGTAAGATTTTTAAATCATTTTCTTGACCGAATTCCTTAAAAATTACTGTTTAAATAAACAGAAATAATAAATAATACTTTTAAGCTACGTATAATATTTTCTATACCGTATACTGTCTTTTGAACATCTTTCCCATCTTATTTGTCCGTTTTTACTAAAATTTGACAGTATTTTGCTTTGAAAATTATATTAATGGTTTCCTAATTTTACCGTAAAAATTCTGTTTATTAAATTTTTAAACCATATAATTAATCCTTTTGAAAACTACTAACATGCTTCAAAATAGAGCATGAGCTATATGTTAGAAATTTTTGAAAGTTACTGTATTTCATTTCTAATAATAAAATCATTAGTTCTAAGTTCTCAAACTTATTTCTAATTGATTCTTTTCTTTAAAACTCATTTTAGAAAAAATCTTTTTAACACATATTGCATCCTTATACTTAGAAAAGGTTTGGATTTAATTTTAGAAACCATGGATACTTGGTTTGGCATGTTGGCCGAATTTCCTAAATATTTTGAAATTGATTTCTAAATTATTTCTCATCTTCTAACTATATGTCAAACTTATTGTATTGTCTAAATTCATTTAACCATTGTTTTAGAAAATGGTTTTTGAAATCAACACATTCATTTTAGGCATGTTGGCCGAAAATACTAAGTCTTACCATTTGATTTCTAAATTCATTTTCTTTGATCTAATCAACTTGAAACCTTCTTAATTCTCCTAGGTTAATTAAATTACCTTTTAAGAAAATTAAGAGAACATTTTGGTTCTCCATTTGGTTAGTAGCCGTGAGCCTCATGGAGTGTTCTTTGGAACACACATGAATTTCCTTGACATGTTATTCACATCCTATACATTATCATGCAATTCTATACTTTATCATGCAATTCTAACACATGTAATATTATCAAAGCTTATAGACATGCAACTTAAAGCTTGTAGACATGCAATTTATTACAAATAACAAATAGGAAAGCTACTAACAAATACACAACCACATCAAATACGCTACTAACAAGCACAAATATGAATCCTTATGGATTCTACAATCACAAAATCAAACTCCATCTTCTTACCACCATCCATAGGTGATAAGATTTGTCTTCCTCTTACCTTAAATGAAGACAAAAAAGATTTCTTTCACTCCTCCTAGGTCACGATTTTCTCCTTCAAAATACCTAGCAAACTTAAACAAAACTACAAGTTACTAATCATTAAAAGAGAACCTAAACCATGGATAAATCATGGCTTAGAACTTTGAAAAAGAATTTAGAAAAGAAAAATAAGAGATTTCACCTCCTTGGTACAAACTTCCAAGTAGGTTTTCAAGCTTCAAATGTAAGAATTTGCAAGAACTCTCAACTAGAGATGTTCTTAGGATTGTGTTTAGGTTTAGAAAATTTGGTTAGATAGAATTTTAGGTGGTTGGATGGTGGAGTATAAAGCTTGGCCGAATAGGTGAGAAAGGAAGCAACTAGAGCTGTCAATTTGGGCTGAAGCCCATGGGATAGCCCATTAAATATTGCATAGGGTCATTTATTTTATTAGCCCACTCATTAATAGGGCTTTTTGGCCCTTAACCCACAGAGCCCTGCCTGTAACTGGGTTAGGGTCGGGCTAAAGATGGGTCAGCCCCATTCGTAACCTCATCTCCAATTCTCCAAATATTTTGTGGGTGCTGCTGCTGTCCCTTATCTCATCTGCAGAACCGTAATCTCTTCTTCACTGTCTCAGTGTCTCATCCCGAACCAACCTTCCATAGGTGCGTCACTTAATTTTTTTTATTTTATTTTCGCTTTTGGTTTTCGTTTCTTCCGTGTTGTGACTCTCTTGTTTCTTAACCATCGTTTATGTAATAAATTGATATGCTGTGTTTGTTTGTTACTGTTAATTTGTCTTCTTGCAGTTCTAGATACCTGCAAAGAATTATTCCCCCGTTATTATCGTGGATAAGATGTGTAGCCAATAGGACCTAGTCAAGTGTTGTTACATCGTATTGATTTGGTAATTTTCTAAGTTTTTCACTCTTATTTTTATATTGTACGGTTTCGTGTTCAGTATAAGGTGAATTTGGCCAAAATATTTGTAGCTGGGAAATTCTCATTTAGAGATTGTTGATAATTGATATCATTTTTGTCGTTGTGGTTAATAGCTATAATAACTAATTATCATCAGTATGCTAGTTGAGCACAGTTATGGCTGAAAATTTCTCATCCAGCGACGCATTATGTGCTAGTAGGACTTGAACTTGCAGTATGCAATTTCTAGTATATCTTTTTCTAAAATTATAAAAGGGAATATTAATTAGAAGGGAAGGAAAGAAAATTAGAGGGTAGAGGATCTGGCATTCTCCTAAAAAATTGTGAAGTCTATGATTTTTTTTCTTAATTTATGATTATTATAAACAGGTTTTCCATTTCAGTTTAATCTTCGTGAAGTTTAAGATTTTTTTTTTCTTTTGATTTTTATGAACTGGTTTTCCATTTTTGTTATCAGGTTTGGAAAAAATTGAAGGAGGATCCTCTCAATTTCAACGTCCTGAATATTGTTGTTGAAGTTATCAGGTTAGATAATTTTTAAAAAAATATGATTACTTTCTTAATATTCATTAAGATCTATACAGATTAATTTGTTTTTATTTAAAATTAGAAAGTACAATAGTTTAAAAAAAAATTAAATACTTGAGCAATTTTCAATTGACAATCATTAACATATTGAGGAATGTTTATCACATCTTTTCGTACACTCTTTTCAATATTTATATTCTTCTAACATATTTTCTATTTCTATTTTACTCACCTACAAATACTAACCAGTTTCCAAATTTCAATCTTTTAAATAATTGATTATGTTTACTCGTTCTATTCCTTTTTATCTATTGATCTTGATTTTTTTTTCTTGGTTGTTTTAGAAAATATGAAGCACTAATTACCCATCTTGACTTTTTGCTTATTCTGATTTTTTTATTATATATTTTTGTTTGTTTCAATGTCTAGGAGTTAAAAAATTGTATTATGGAGTCTGTGAGTAAGATTCTCAATATGGATGATGAAGTTGTTTTTGAAACTCCTCCTGTAGTGTCTGCAAGTATTGAGTCAACTAAGAAAGAAACTTCTAATGTTTGGAAATTCTTTACAAAAAGTGGTAAAGACAAGGTTGGCATTGAAAAGGCTGTGTGCAATTATTGTGGTCGTGAGTATGCAATCGGGAAAAATCCTAAGACCAAAAATAGTTATGGAACTTCACATTTAAGTCGTCATATTTCTGTTTGTAAAGGTATTACAAACTTAAGTGTGGATGTGGGTGACATTCTTCCTAACCAAGAGGGAAAGTCTAGCATGACAAAGATTAATCAAAAGACTCATCGCGACTTGCTTGCACAAGCCATAATTAAACATGATCTTCCTTTTAATTTTGTTGAGTATGAGAAGATCAGAGAATGGGTAAATTATTTGAACCCTAATGTTGTGATGCACTCTAGGAATACTGTTGTGTCTGATGTTCAAAAAATTTATAAGAAAGAGAAGGAAAAACTTAAGCTAGTCTTGTCTAGGATTCCTAATAGAGTGTGTCTAACTTCTGATGTTTGGACAGCATCTACCACTGAGGGTTACATTTGTGTAACTGTTCACTTTGTTGATGAGAACTGGAAATTAATTAGTAAGATTCTTAACTTTTGTCGAATGAAACCTCCACACACTGGAGCTGAATTGGAAGCCGCTTTATTTGATTGCTTGAAGCAGTGGGGAATTGATAAGAAAGTGTTTTCTCTTACCTTGGACAATGCTTCTGCAAATGATAACATGCAACATATTTTGAAAAACCATCTTCGTTTGCAAAATCATTTGTTGTGTGATGGTGAGTTCTTTCATATTCGTTGTTCTGCTCATATACTTAATTTGATTGTTCAAGACGGTTTGAAGGTAGCTAGTGATGCACTCTTTAAAATCAGAGAGAGTGTTAAGTATGTGAGAGGATCAGATGGGAGGATGATTAAATTCAAGGTTTGTGTACAAGAAGCAGGCATTGACACAAGCATTGGTTTAAGATTAGATGTGTCAACTAGGTGGAATTCAACATATTTGATGCTTGAAAGTGCAATCAAATATGAAAAAGCATTTGATATTCTCCAGGTGGTAGATACCAATTACAAATATTGTCCATTAGATGAAGAATGGAGGAGGGGAGAGAAAATATGTGAATTCTTAGAACCATTTTATGAGACTACAAACATGATTTCTGGTTCATCTTACCCGACCTCGAACTTGTATTTTATGCAAGTTTGGAAGATTGAGTGCATGTTGGAAGAAAACTTGTTTAATGATGATCAGGTAATAAGGGACATGTCTATGAGGATGAAAGGAAAATTTGATAAATATTGGAAGGAGTATAGTGTAGTATTGGCTTTTGGAGCTATTCTTGACCCGCGCTTGAAGTTTGATTTCTTAAACTTTTGTTACAAAGAGCTGGATCCTTCAACCTCTCAAGATAAGGTTAAGCATGTGAGGGCAAAGTTTGAGAAGCTTTATGAAGAATATGAAAGTAATTTCAACACACCAAGTGTTTCTCAATCTCAATCATTCAATGAACCCAGTATGTTGCATAAGTCAATGGAGAAGGAAGCAAGCCCAAGAGATCAAAATTATTCAGCGTATGTTTTTTAATGCTAACTTAGTCATTGTTGTTTTACTTTTATTCTTGTTTTGTCAAAAATGATTAATGTATTATATCTTGCAGGCGTTTAAAATGTTTCAGAATGAAACTAAATCTAACACTGGCAAGAGTGAATTAGATCTTTATTCAGATGAACCACAAGTTGATTATGATGATAATGATGATTTTGATGTGCTTAACTATTGGAAGATGAATGAAAAAAGATTTCCCACACTTTCTATCATGGCACGCGATGTGCTAAGCATTCCGATTACTACAGTGGCATCAGAATCTGCTTTTAGTATTGGTGGACGTGTTCTTACCAAATATAGAAGTTCAACTCTTCCCAAACATGTGCAAATGCTTATTTGCACTAGAAATTGGTTGCATGGTTTTGTTCAAAACCCTGATGGTAATGCTCTGTGTTAATGTGTATCATTTTTTTATAATCATATGCAATATTGGTTGATTATGTTTGGATTGATTGTTTAATTGTTTCTCAATTATTTTAGATGAAGATGATTGTAAAGTTTTTGGTTACGAGACATCAGCAGCCGAGTCGAATGTGCATCAAGAAGATGAAATTGAAGATTAACGAGGAATTGAGTGGGTTAATTATGACTTGCAGGCATTCTCCTCTAATCATATTGATAAAATTATTAGTTGAGCATGTTAGTCATGTTACTTTGTTTATTGAAATTTATTGATACTATAGTTATGATGTAAGTAATGTTGAATTGAAAGTGTGTGGTTAAAGAAGAAAAAAGTCTTGAACTGTTTCGTTCCAATTTATGAAATTGAGTATTTTAGTTTCGTTCCAATTTATGAAATAGAACACTTTAGCTTGAATGACTACTTGATAGTGAGTTACTAATATATATGATTTACAATTTTGTTTTTTTCATAGGGTTGGCCCATTAGGTGGGCTAGGGTTGACCCATTAAATAGGAGGGTCAAAATTTTTTTTTAATCAGTGAATCAGCCCATGGGCCAGCCCTAGCCCCACTTGGCCCTATGGGCTTTTAGCCCTGTGGGCTTTTTTGTCTTGTGGGCTTTTTGGCCCTGTGGGCTTTTTGGCCCTAGCCCACGTGGGCTAGGGCTTGATGGGCTGGGCTGGGCCTTTTTGACAGCTCTAGAAGCAACAATGGTGTTTAGGGTTCTTGGATGAGAGAGAAGAGAGAAAATGCTTGAAGACAAAGTGATTTTTGGTCTTCCAACCCTCACTTGGCCGTAGACTTCAAGCCATGCAAGGTGTCCATGGCTTGGCTTCATCCAAGCCCTTGGATGCTTCAAAGGTCAAGATTAAAACTTGGTTAGCAAGCTTGTTTCCTATTGGCTCCTTCTAACCTAGTCACTAAGCCTTGTCATTAAGCTTCATCATCACACTAACCTAGTCACTAAGCTAGTCACCATGTTCTAGAGAGTTCCTTCACTAATGATGATTAATTAAGCTACTAAGTTAACTGTATTAGCTAAACGTGGGTCCCGCAAAACATTTTCGGGTCCACTGTCACTAAGTTTTACTGACTAATAAAATAATATTATAATAATACAAAATTATTTTATTTGACAGTTAAATCCTAAAAATTAAAAGATTAATTTTAGGCTCATTCAGAATTGGGTTTAGTAAGATCCCCCGCCTCTGAATAATTAAAAACAGATTTTACCGGCCTGAAAAAATATTATTTTCTTGCCCTGTAGCAAATCACACAAAAAGTCCATATAAAATCACAGACAGTAATTGTAACGCCCCAATTTTTAGAAAATATTCTGAATGTACTGTTTTCTGTTTTTCATGCTTTTGTATGAATGACCGTTGTGTCCCTGTTTTCCTGTTCTTGATTTTTGTATGAAAACGATTTCGATAATACAGGTTCAAATTTTATTTGATCGTTTTACGTAAATTGCTTCGAGACGGTCAAATAAAAATTTTTCTGAGCTACTGTATTAATTTTTCTGAAAGATATACAGCTAAATAATACTGCTGGATATTTTATTTGAACGTTTTGGATAATTACCTACGTTGTGGGAAAAAATGGGAAAATGACCGTTACGTCCCGAACGTACTGTTTTCTCTGTTTTTGTCTGTTTTTAATTGTTTTCTTCTTGATTTAATGCCAGAAAATACTGTCTGTGATTTTATATGAACTTTTTGTGTGATTTGCTCCGAGGCAGGAAAATAATATATTCCTGGGTAGGAAAATCTTATTTGATTATTTAGAATTGGGGGATCTTACTTAACCCGATTCTCGAATGAGTCTAAAAATAATCTTTTAATTTTTAGGATTTAATCACAAATAAAATAATTTTATATTATTATAATATTATTTTATTAGTCGAAGACGTTTTAGTGACAGTGGACCCGGAAATATTTTGCGGGACCCACAATTAGCCGAACGGTTAGATCGGTAGCTTAATTAATCACCGTAAGCTGTAGAACTTTCAGAACAGTGACTCACTAGTCGACTCAAAGAGAAAATTAAATACAATCGTGTGACTCAAAGCATGTGAGTCACCATAAGCTAACCAATGAGAAGAAGGCTTGCTCACCAAGGCTTAATCTTAGCCTTTGATTCATCCAATGGCTTGGATGAAGCCAAGCAAGGTGCCCACCTTGCACCCCACATCAAGTCCACGGCCAAGAGGCCTTTGGTGACCTAAAATCACTTTGTCTTCATCACTTTTCTCTCTTCTCTCTCATCAAGAACCCTAGCCACCATTCTTGCCCATTTTCTCCACCATATTCGCCAAGACACAAACTACACCATCCAACCATCCAAAAATTTTTCTAACCAAGTTTCCTTAATCTAAACACCATTCTAAGAACCTTTGTAGTTGGGAGTTTCTTCAAATTCTTCCATCTAAGGCTTGAAAACCAACCTTGGAAGTTTTACCTAGAAGGTGAAATTTCATACTTTTCTTTTCTCTCTTCTTTCTCAAAGTTCTAAGCCATGATTTTTCCATGGTTTAGCTTCTTTTTCATGGTTAGTAACATGTAGGTTTTGTTTGAAAATTTTAGGTGTTTGGAGGAGTGAAAACCGTGACCTAAAGAGGTGAAAAAGCAAGCTTTTGTCTTCATTTAAGGTAAGAGGAAGACAATTCTTATCATCCCTTGATGGTGGTAAGAAGATGGAGTTATTTGTGATGTTGTAGAATCCATAAGGATTCGGTGGTCATGTGTTATTTATGTGTGTATTTGTTAATTTTTGTGGTTGCTAGTAGCTTAAGTGTTATGTGTTAGTAGCTTTCTTATTTGGTAATTGTAATAATCTTGCATGTCTAATAGCTTTTGAATGCATGTCTACAAGCTTTAATTTAGGTTGTATATGTTAGAAAATATTTTGCATGTGTTAGAAATATTTTGCATATGTTAGAAATATAATGCATGTGTTAGAAATTGTATGATAAGTCATAGGATGTGAATAACATGTGTAAGTTGCATGAGTGTTCCAAAGAACACAATCCAATAGCTCACGGCAATGACAAGTTTGGAGGACCAAAATGTTCTCTTGATTTTTCCTAAAGTGTAGCTTAATTAACCTAGGAGAATCAAGAAAGTTTTTAATTGATTTGATCAAAGAAAAATGCATTTAGAAATCAAATGGTACAAACTTAGTATTTTGGGCCAACATGCCTAAAGGATTAAATTGAATATAGATAACTATTTTCTAAAATGATTTAATGAACTTAGACTATAGAATACATTTGATATGATTTAAAAGGTGAAAGACATTTTGGAAATCAAATGCAAAAGTTTTATAAAATTCGCCAACATGCCACTATAGGAATTCATGATTTTAAAAACTTGTTTCTAAACCTTTTTCAATTAAAAAGAAACAATACAAGTTAAGAAGAAATTTTCTATAATAAATTTATGAAGGAACCAATCGATTAGAAGTAAGTCTAAAGGGTTAAAATTCATAATTTTATCATTAGGAAGGAAATACAGTAATGTTAAGAAATTTTCTAACATATAGCTCACTTTCGGTTTTGAAGCATGTTAGAAATTTCAAAAAGAATTTAATGAAATGGTTAAGAATTAGGTAAACAGAAATTTTTATGGAAAAATTAGAAAACCATTATTATAAGTTTCCAAACAAAATACTGTCAATTTTTAGTAAAAATGAACCTATAAGATAGTCAAAATATCCTAATGACAGTATACGGTATGAAAAAATTATTCTACGTAGGAAAAAGGGTATCCTAATGCAGGAAGTTTGAATCAGGTTTAAGGGTGGAACTGAAACGAGGAGTGGTATCTTTGAGGATGACTCAGTTTCATGCTTTGGTGGATGCTTGTGCTCGACTGGAGGAGTTGGAGCCATCTAGAGATCAAAGGAATCGGAATTTTGGACCGACAAGGTTCCAGAGAGGTGGAGGTAGTAATGCAAATCGATTTCAGCGTAAGCCGTACACCAGGCCAACAGGAAGTCAATCTCAACGACCATCTGTTAGCGGAAGTGCAAGTGGAAGTGGAGCTGGACAGAGGGTGGCGTTTACGCCAACGTGTTTTAAGTGCGGGAAGAAAGGTCATATTTCTCCCGAGTGTACAGTTAAAGGTGCAGTTTGTTTCAATTGTAAACAACCTGGGCACATAGCAAAGGATTGTCCACAGCCGGAGAGAAAACCTGCTGTTCGGTATGTTAAAGCTAATCAGCAAAAATCTGGAAGTACTCAACCGAGATCTGGAGGACGAGTATATACAATGGTGGGATCTGAGATTTCTAAGTCTGATGATCTTATTCAGGGAGAAGGAGACATTGGAGGTAACCTTCTGACTGTCTTGTATGACTCGGGTGCTACACACTCGTTTATTGCATATGATTGTGTAGAAAGGTTGAAGTTGCCCATATCTTCTCTGGAATGTTATGTTGAATGTATCTACGCCAACTGCTAAACCCGTAGTTACTTCTAAGGTCTGTTTGGATTGTCCTATTGTTGTGAAAGACCGTTTGTTTTTGGTCGATTTGATTTGTTTGCCTCTCATTGAGATAGATGTAATCTTAGGGATGGACTGGTTATGTTCTAACCATATCCTCATAGATTGTGCAAAGAAAACTATAGTTTTTCCTAAGGAAGAAGAGTCTGGATTCTTAACTCGCCGTTAAGGTCAAATCTTTATTGAGAGATGGAGCGCAGGATATCTCGGTATTATCTTCTCTAGAAGTTAAGAATGAGAAGGATGTGAATACTATTCCCGTTGTCAACGATTTTCCTGGACGTTTTTCCCGAAGATGTACTGGTTTACCGCTTTGAGCGGGAGATCGAATTCTCAATTGATTTAGTACGGGAACAGGTCCTATCTCAATTGCACCATATCGTATGTCGCAGAGTTGGAGGAGCCGAAAAAGCAATTGGTGGAACCTGTTGGAGAAAGAATTTGTACGACCTAGTGTTTCCCATGGGGTGCGCCAGTACTTTTGGTCAAGAAGAAGGATGGAACGTCACGACTTTGTGTGGACTATCGACAATTGAACAAGGTGACTATCAAGAATAAATATCCGCTTCCAAGAATCGACGATTTGATGGATCAATTGAGAGGAGGTGTGATATTTTCCAAGATAGATCTACGATCGGGTTATCACCAAATTCGTGTGAAAGGGGAAGATGTGCCGAAAACTTTTCGAACTCGTTATGGACATTATGAGTATCAGGTAATGCCATTCGGGGTGACGAATGCTCCTGCTATATTTATGGATTATATGAACAGGATATTTCGTCCATATCTAGACAGATTTGTCGTTGTCTTTATCGATGACATTCTGATCTATTCTCAATCGAAGGAAGAGCATGCTGCACATCTGAGTGTTGTTCTTCAGATTTTGAGGGAGAAACAGTTGTATGCGAAATTGTCTAAGTGTGAGTTCTGTTGGAAGAAGTTCAATTTCTTGGTCACGTGATTTCTAAAGAAGGTATAGCGGTGGACCCATCGAAAGTGGAGACCGTTTTACAGTGGGAGAGACCTAAGACAGTAACGAAGTTCGAAGTTTTGTTGGACTTGCTGGTTATTATCGGAGATTTATCGAAGGTTTTTCCAAAATTGCTGGACCACTTACACAACTAACGAGGAAAAGTCAAGCTTTCGAATGGACGGAAGAACGTGAAGCTAGTTTTCAAGAGTTGAAGAAGAGGTTAACAACTGCGCCGGTGTTAATCCTACCAGATTCGACGAAATCTTTCGATGTGTATTGTGACGCTTCTTATCAAGGACTAGGATGCGTGTTGATGCAAGACCGGAATGTGGTGGCGTATGCTTCTCGACAATTGAAGGTTCATGAAAAGAATTATCCTACGCATGATTTGGAATTGGCTGCAGTGGTTTTTGCTTTAAAGATATGGAGACACTTTCTCTATGGAGCAACGTTCAACATTTTCAGTGATCACAAGAGTTTGAAGTACTTGTACGACCAGAAGGAGCTGAATATGAGGCAGCGAAGGTGGTTAGAATTTCTGAACGATTACGATTTTCAACTTTTGTACCATCCTGGTAAGGCGAATGTCGTGGCCGATGCTTTGAGCAGGAAAATTATTAGTGTTTCTGCTCTAATGATCAAGGAAAAGGAACTCATTGAACAGTTTAGAGATGAGTGGTCGTTTGTTGAGTTAAAACCGGGGAAGATCTGTATTAACATGGTTACTATCTCGAGCGAGCTGATGGAAGACATAAAAGAAAAACAAAATGCCGATAAATTTTTGCAAGGAATAAGGGAGCAAATGAAACAAGACGAGACACTAGAGTTCAAGGAAGGAACTGATGGAATTCTGAGATTTCGGGGTAGAGTCTGTGTTCCTCGTAACCGAGAACTGAGAAGATATATTGTGAAACATGCCCATACTAGTCTGTTGAGTATGCATCCAGGCATAACAAAGATGTATCAAGACTTGAAGAAATTATTCTGGTGGCATGGAATGAAGGGTGATGTAGTTAGATGCGTGTCAACTTGTCTAGTTTGTCAAAAGTCGAAAGTTGAACACCAAAGACCAGTGGGATGTTGCAACCATTATCGATTCCGAGAATGGAAATGGGACAAAGCATTTCTATGGATTTCGTTCTTGGATTGCCAAAGACAAGGAGAGGTCATGACGCAATATGGGTTATAGTCGATAGACTTACGAAATCGGCTCATTTCTTACCGATCAATATCAAATATTCATTGGAAAGATTAACCCGTTGTACATCGGTGAAATTGTCGGACTACATGGTGTACCGACAAGTATAATTTCGATCGTGATCCGAGGTTTACGTCAAGATTTTGGCGAAGTCTGCAAGAAGCTATGGGAACTAAGTTACGACCGAGTTCAGCGTATCATCCGCAAACCGACGGTCGAGACGAGAGAAACTATACGCCTTTGGAGGATTTATTGCGTGCTTGTGTTTTGGAACAACGGGGAAGTTGGGATGAATTTTTATCTTTGATAGAATTCACCTACAACAATAGTTTTCACGCAAGCATTGGAATGGCACCTTATGAAGCATTGTATGGAAGACGATGTCGAACGCCGTTATGCTGGTATCAAGATGGAGAAAGTATGACCATTGGACCGGAGCTTGTACAACAAACTACGGATAAAGTCAAGATGATACAAGAAAAGATGAGGACGACGCAAAGCAGACAAAAGAGTTATGCGGATAAGCGAAGACGACCTCTTGAATTTGAGGAGGGTGAGCATGTGTTTCTGAGAGTTACTCCTACGACTGGTGTCGGAAGAGTAATTAAGTCTAAGAAGCTTACTCCTAAATTCATTGGACCATATCGATTATCCGACGTATTGGTCCTGTAGCATATCGATTGCTTTGCCGCCTTTTCTATCCAATTTGCATGACGTGTTTCATGTGTCTCAGTTACGGAAGTATATGCCAGATCCGACACATGTTATACAGTCAGATGACGTGCAATTAAAGGAGAATTTGACTTACGAAACTTTACCTGTCAGGATAGAGGACAAAAGGTAAAGCAACTTCGAGGGAAGATGATCGAGTGGTGAAGGTTATATGGAATGATGTGACGGTGAAGCTACTTGGGAACTGGAAGATAAAATGAAGGATCAGTATCCTCATTTGTTCGGATAAACATCAAATTTCGAGGACGAAATTTTTATTTGTTGGGGAGTGTTGTAACGCCCCAATTTTTAGAAAATATTCTGAATGTACTGTTTTCTGTTTTTCATGCTTTTGTATGAATGACCGTTGTGTCCCTGTTTTCCTGTTCTTGATTTTTGTATGAAAACGATTTCGATAATACAGGTTCAAATTTTATTTGATCGTTTTACGTAAATTGCTTCGAGACGGTCAAATAAAAATTTTTCTCGAGCTACTTTGTATTAATTTTTCTGAAAGATATACAGCTAAATAATACTGCTGGATATTTTATTTGAACGTTTTGGATAATTACCTACGTTGTGGGAAAAAATGGGAAAATGACCGTTACGTCCCGAACGTACTGTTTTCTCTGTTTTTGTCTGTTTTTAATTGTTTTCTTCTTGATTTAATGCCAGAAAATACTGTCTGTGATTTTATATGAACTTTTTGTGTGATTTGCTCCGAGGCAGGAAAATAATATATTCCGGTAGGGAAAATCTTATTTGATTATTTAGAATTGGGGGATCTTACTTAACCCGATTCTCGAATGAGTCTAAAAATAATCTTTTAATTTTTAGGATTTAATCTCAAATAAAATAATTTTATATTATTATAATATTATTTTATTAGTCAGTACGTTTTAGTGACAGTGGACCCGGAAATATTTTGCGGGACCCACAATTAGCCGAACGGTTAGATCGGTAGCTTAATTAATCACCGTAAGCTGTAGAACTTTCCAGAACAGGCTGACTCAGCTAGCTGACTCAGCAGAAAATTAAATACAACGTGTGACTCAAGCATGTGAGTCACCATAAGCTAACCAATGAGAAGAAGGCTTGCTCACCAAGGCTTAATCTTAGCCTTTGATTCATCCAATGGCTTGGATGAAGCCAAGCAAGGTGCCCACCTTGCACCCCACATCAAGTCCACGGCCAAGAGGCCTTTGGTGACCTAAAATCACTTTGTCTTCATCACTTTTCTCTCTTCTCTCTCATCAAGAACCCTAGCCACCATTCTTGCCCATTTTCTCCACCATATTCGGCCAAGACACAAACTACACCATCCAACCATCCAAAAATTTTTCTAACCAAGTTTCCTTAATCTAAACACCATTCTAAGAACCTTTGTAGTTGGGAGTTTCTTCAAATTCTTCCATCTAAGGCTTGGAAACCAACCTTGGAAGTTTTACCTAGAAGGTGAAATTTCATACTTTTCTTTTCTCTCTTCTTTCTCAAAGTTCTAAGCCATGATTTTTCCATGGTTTAGCTTCTTTTTCATGGTTAGTAACATGTAGGTTTTGTTTGAAAATTTTAGGTGTTTGGAGGAGTGAAAACCGTGACCTAAAGAGGTGAAAAAGCAAGCTTTTGTCTTCATTTAAGGTAAGAGGAAGACAATTCTTATCATCCCTTGATGGTGGTAAGAAGATGGAGTTATTTGTGATGTTGTAGAATCCATAAGGATTCGGTGGTCATGTGTTATTTATGTGTGTATTTGTTAATTTTTGTGGTTGCTAGTAGCTTAAGTGTTATGTGTTAGTAGCTTTCTTATTTGGTAATTGTAATAATCTTGCATGTCTAATAGCTTTTGAATGCATGTCTACAAGCTTTAATTTAGGTTGTATATGTTAGAAAATATTTTGCATGTGTTAGAAATATTTTGCATATGTTAGAAATATAATGCATGTGTTAGAAATTGTATGATAAGTCATAGGATGTGAATAACATGTGTAAGTTGCATGAGTGTTCCAAAGAACACAATCCAATAGCTCACGGCAATGACAAGTTTGGAGGACCAAAATGTTCTCTTGATTTTTCCTAAAGTGTAGCTTAATTAACCTAGGAGAATCAAGAAAGTTTTTAATTGATTTGATCAAAGAAAAATGCATTTAGAAATCAAATGGTACAAACTTAGTATTTTGGGCCAACATGCCTAAAGGATTAAATTGAATATAGATAACTATTTTCTAAAATGATTTAATGAACTTAGACTATAGAATACATTTGATATGATTTAAAAGGTGAAAGACATTTTGGAAATCAAATGCAAAAGTTTTATAAAATTCGGCCAACATGCCACTATAGGAATTCATGATTTTAAAAACTTGTTTCTAAACCTTTTTCAATTAAAAAGAAACAATACAAGTTAAGAAGAAATTTTCTATAATAAATTTATGAAGGAACCAATCGATTAGAAGTAAGTCTAAAGGGTTAAAATTCATAATTTTATCATTAGGAAGGAAATACAGTAATGTTAAGAAATTTTCTAACATATAGCTCACTTTCGGTTTTGAAGCATGTTAGAAATTTCAAAAAGAATTTAATGAAATGGTTAAGAATTAGGTAAACAGAAATTTTTATGGAAAAATTAGAAAACCATTATTATAAGTTTCCAAACAAAATACTGTCAATTTTTAGTAAAAATGAACCTATAAGATAGTCAAAATATCCTAATGACAGTATACGGTATGAAAAAATTATTCTACGTAGTTTAAAGGTATTAAATATTATTTCTATCTGTTTAAACAGTAATTTTAAAGGCATTCGAATAAGAAAATGATTTAAAAATCCTACGCGATTGAGAAAATGAATTAAAAATGCTACGCGATTTTAAAAACAGAAAAATAATTTTTACCCGATTTTTAAACGTTTATAAAAACGACGAGATTTCAAAAACGCGATAAAATTTCTACGCGATTGAACGTTACCGTATTTATTTTTCGCTGTCGGGAAAACGTGAACCCGTATGTGTTTTGAGGTTATTTTGCTGTCGGGAAAAAGTGAACCCGTCATGTGCTTTCTGCCATTGAGGGCATATATTTCTATCTTAAGGGCATTTTCGTAATTTCATATATTTGGAATTATGTTTTGTCTTTATGCCAATTTTTGGTGTTTTGGTTGACGAGACGAATTACATCGTGTTGTCGATGCGATAAGTGTAGTGTTGTTTATTGTTCTAATAAACTTGGAGACTTTAGTGTACGGGATCCCACACGTGGACAGGTTGGTAGCTCCGGTGGGCCGTGGTAAACCGATAGCACACTAATGTACTCGACATTCACTATATTTAATCGAGGTTTGTAAAGTCTAGTAGTACATTGCCTATAGTGCCACAACGGGAGACTGTGAACTATACTACGCCTGGATGGTAGATTCCCAGTGTCGTAGGCTATTGACGCAACGTGTGATCGCGTAATAGTTGGTTGGGCAGCCGTGGTACTAATAGATTTTGCAAATCATTCTCTCTGATATCTGTTTGGGTTTAGCTCCATGGAGTAGGGTTGTGTTTTGGTGTATTTGATTTTATCTTGGATCATATTCCATTTTCTCTATTTATCTTTATCGGTAATATCTTGGATATTCTTACATTTTCTCTATTTATATTTATCTCGATAATTTTGATGTTAGTTGTCTATTTCTTATCTTATCTTATCTCGTGAGATTGATTTATCCGTGTGATTTTCTCTATTTGTGATCCGTCTATGATGTTCTCAAACCCTAGGATATTTAATATGTATTCTTGTTATAGCTTCTTCATATTGTATAAACCGTGTAATTGTTATTTGTCGTCTTCTTATTTGCCATGTTGCGATGATTTTATGTTGTCTTACCTCTTTATTGTATGTGTCTATTGTCTATTTATTTTTATACGGTAAAGAGTTTGAAGAGGAAGAAGAGGAACAACCTCTTGAGATCGTGTACCCTGAGGAAGAGGGAGATCAGCAGACCGACGATCAATTTTACGAGCAAGAACCATCCGATCATCCATACCCTCTGGAAGGATTGTGTGAGGGATGGCGACGCCTGCATTTTTGGGATTTGTAGAGCTGGTATTCCATGGAGGTGATTTGGCTTGGCATTTGCGAAGAGATCGTGCTTCTGTTACCTATGCTGGACGTATGACTGTGATTCTACGTCATCAGTTTGATGGAGATCCGATTTCGACGACGACGCTTTTTCTGCATTTAGAGTTACCCTTATCCATTAGGCGTTATTGGGGTGCTGAAAACCCTGAGCCTAGTGAGATAAGCATCGTGTCGACTGCGCGATCCCGTTATCGCCGTATGTCGGGACATCAGGGATATTTATCTCCTGATGATCATTTTCACACCGAGAGTGATCCATCAGAGGAATAGATAATCATGATGTTTTTTTTGGGCGCGTCAGCGTATGTCTGTATATATTAACTCTTTTATTGCTTTCTTTACTGTTCTTGTTTAAAGAGTTATAATCTTAGTTGTAAATTATATGTACAGTTTATAACTTAGTCATATGTATATTATTAGTGATGATGTTTTTTTTTTATTTCGTATATTTCGTATTATCTTTTTATTACATACTTCAGTCTATCAGGAATTATTTTACAACCCGTAATAATATTTATCAAATGTTCCGCAACTTGGGTAGATTTTATTTCTATTTATTTTATTTTCTTTTATGTGTGACATCCTCCAAAGGGGTGTTACATTAGTTGGTATCAGAGCCCAAGTTAGAGTCTTTTGGGGTTGTGGTTGGGTCTGTTTTTGTTTGTCAGGCTGTGATTCTCTGTGATCTTTGTGATTTATATCCTTTTGGAAATATCTTAAAGGATGTATCTGACTTTGTTTTGTTATGTTTGAAGAAAGAAGATGGCTGGTAGAGGTAGAGGACGTGCTAACGTAAATCGAGATGAGGACCCGATGTTGGTTGCTGCTGAGGCTATGCGGCAGATGGCTGAAGTGATAACTCAGCAAAATTTGAGAGCAGCCCAACAACAAGATGCTACAGCAGATGCCCTAAATTTATCTGAATTTAGGCGTCATAATCCGCCACAATTTAGAGGCGAGGTGGATCCGGAGAAAGCGAGTCAGTGGATGCAAGATTTAGAGAGAATATTCGAGGGGATGAGATGTACCGATGAAAAGAAAGTGACTTATGCTGTTTTCATGCTGAGAGGAGATGCAGAACATTGGTGGAGAGGAATCCGCCGAGTGTTGCAAGTGAAGGACTGAGATCACTTGGGAAGTGTTTTCTAATACTTTTCTGGATAAATATTTTCCTGCGAGTGCTAGGCATGCCAAGGAAATGGAATTTCTTGGGTTGCGACAGGGGAATATGACGGTGAATGAGTATGCCACAAAATTTGAGAGTTTATCTCAATTCTCAGATTATGCTCAGACACGACAAGATGATGTGTGGAGATGCAGGAAGTTTGAATCAGGTTTAAGGGTGGAACTGAAACGAGGAGTGGTATCTTTGAGGATGACTCAGTTTCATGCTTTGGTGGATGCTTGTGCTCGACTGGAGGAGTTGGAGCCATCTAGAGATCAAAGGAATCGGAATTTTGGACCGACAAGGTTCCAGAGAGGTGGAGGTAGTAATGCAAATCGATTTCAGCGTAAGCCGTACACCAGGCCAACAGGAAGTCAATCTCAACGACCATCTGTTAGCGGAAGTGCAAGTGGAAGTGGAGCTGGACAGAGGGTGGCGTTTACGCCAACGTGTTTTAAGTGCGGGAAGAAAGGTCATATTTCTCCCGAGTGTACAGTTAAAGGTGCAGTTTGTTTCAATTGTAAACAACCTGGGCACATAGCAAAGGATTGTCCACAGCCGGAGAGAAAACCTGCTGTTCGGTATGTTAAAGCTAATCAGCAAAAATCTGGAAGTACTCAACCGAGATCTGGAGGACGAGTATATACAATGGTGGGATCTGAAATTTCTAAGTCTGATGATCTTATTCAGGGAGAAGGAGACATTGGAGGTAACCTTCTGACTGTCTTGTATGACTCGGGTGCTACACACTCGTTTATTGCATATGATTGTGTAGAAAGGTTGAAGTTGCCCATATCTTCTCTGAATGTTATGTTGAATGTATCTACGCCAACTGCTAAACCTGTAGTTACTTCTAAGGTCTGTTTGGATTGTCCTATTGTTGTGAAAGACCGTTTGTTTTTGGTCGATTTGATTTGTTTGCCTCTCATTGAGATAGATGTAATCTTAGGGATGGACTGGTTATGTTCTAACCATATCCTCATAGATTGTGCAAAGAAAACTATAGTTTTTCCTAAGGAAGAAGAGTCTGGATTCTTAACTGCTGTTAAGGTCAAATCTTTATTGAGAGATGGAGCGCAGGGATATCTGGTATTATCTTCTCTAGAAGTTAAGAATGAGAAGGATGTGAATACTATTCCTGTTGTCAACCATTTTTTGGACGTTTTTCCCGAAGATGTACTGGTTTACCGCTTTGAGCGGAGATCGAATTCTCAATTGATTTAGTACCGGAACAGGTCCTATCTCAATTGCACCATATCGTATGTCGCCGATAGAGTTGGAGGAGCTGAAAAAGCAATTGGTGGAACTGTTGGAGAAAGAATTTGTACGACCTAGTGTTTCCCATGGGGTGCGCCAGTACTTTTGGTCAAGAAGAAGGATGGAACGTCACGACTTTGTGTGGACTATCGACAATTGAACAAGGTGACTATCAAGAATAAATATCCGCTTCCAAGAATCGACGATTTGATGGATCAATTGAGAGGAGCTGTGATATTTTCCAAGATAGATCTACGATCGGGTTATCACCAAATTCGTGTGAAAGGGGAAGATGTGCCGAAAACTGCTTTTCGAACTCGTTATGGACATTATGAGTATCAGGTAATGCCATTCGGGGTGACGAATGCTCCTGCTATATTTATGGATTATATGAACAGGATATTTCGTCCATATCTAGACAGATTTGTCGTTGTCTTTATCGATGACATTCTGATCTATTCTCAATCGAAGGAAGAGCATGCTGCACATCTGAGTGTTGTTCTTCAGATTTTGAGGGAGAAACAGTTGTATGCGAAATTGTCTAAGTGTGAGTTCTGGTTGGAAGAAGTTCAATTTCTTGGTCACGTGATTTCTAAAGAAGGTATAGCGGTGGACCCATCGAAAGTGGAGACTGTTTTACAGTGGGAGAGACCTAAGACAGTAACAGAAGTTCGAAGTTTTGTTGGACTTGCTGGTTATTATCGGAGATTTATCGAAGGTTTTTCCAAAATTGCTGGACCACTTACACAACTAACGAGGAAAAGTCAAGCTTTCGAATGGACGGAAGAACGTGAAGCTAGTTTTCAAGAGTTGAAGAAGAGGTTAACAACTGCGCGGTGTTAATCCTACCATATTCGACGAAATCTTTCGATGTGTATTGTGACGCTTCTTATCAAGGACTAGGATGCGTGTTGATGCAAGACCGGAATGTGGTGGCGTATGCTTCTCGACAATTGAAGGTTCATGAAAAGAATTATCCTACGCATGATTTGGAATTGGCTGCGTGGTTTTTGCTTTAAAGATATGGAGACACTTTCTCTATGGAGCAACGTTCAACATTTTCAGTGATCACAAGAGTTTGAAGTACTTGTACGACCAGAAGGAGCTGAATATGAGGCAGCGAAGGTGGTTAGAATTTCTGAACGATTACGATTTTCAACTTTTGTACCATCCTGGTAAGGCGAATGTCGTGGCCGATGCTTTGAGCAGGAAAATTATTAGTGTTTCTGCCCTAATGATCAAGGAAAAGGAACTCATTGAACAGTTTAGAGATGAGTGGTCGTTTGTTGAGTTAAAACCGGGGAAGATCTGTATTAACATGGTTACTATCTCGAGCGAGCTGATGGAAGACATAAAAGAAAAACAAAATGCCGATAAATTTTTGCAAGGAATAAGGGAGCAAATGAAACAAGACGAGACACTAGAGTTCAAGGAAGGAACTGATGGAATTCTGAGATTTCGGGGTAGAGTCTGTGTTCCTCGTAACCGAGAACTGAGAAGATATATTGTGAAACATGCCCATACTAGTCTGTTGAGTATGCATCCAGGCATAACAAAGATGTATCAAGACTTGAAGAAATTATTCTGGTGGCATGGAATGAAGGGTGATGTAGTTAGATGCGTGTCAACTTGTCTAGTTTGTCAAAAGTCGAAAGTTGAACACCAAAGACCAGCTGGGATGTTGCAACCATTATCGATTCCAGAATGGAAATGGGACAGCATTTCTATGGATTTCGTTACTGGATTGCCAAAGACAAGGAGAGGTCATGACGCAATATGGGTTATAGTCGATAGACTTACGAAATCGGCTCATTTCTTACCGATCAATATCAAATATTCATTGGAAAGATTAACCCAGTTGTACATCAGTGAAATTGTCAGACTACATGGTGTACCGACAAGTATAATTTCTGATCGTGATCCGAGGTTTACGTCAAGATTTTGGCGAAGTCTGCAAGAAGCTATGGGAACTAAGTTACGACTGAGTTCAGCGTATCATCCGCAAACTGACGGTCAGACAGAGAGAACTATACAGTCTTTGGAGGATTTATTGCGTGCTTGTGTTTTGGAACAACGGGGAAGTTGGGATGAATTTTTATCTTTGATAGAATTCACCTACAACAATAGTTTTCACGCAAGCATTGGAATGGCACCTTATGAAGCATTGTATGGAAGACGATGTCGAACGCCGTTATGCTGGTATCAAGATGGAGAAAGTATGACTGTTGGACCGGAGCTTGTACAACAAACTACGGATAAAGTCAAGATGATACAAGAAAAGATGAGGACGACGCAAAGCAGACAAAAGAGTTATGCGGATAAGCGAAGACGACCTCTTGAATTTGAGGAGGGTGAGCATGTGTTTCGAGAGTTACTCCTACGACCGGTGTCGGAAGAGTAATTAAGTCTAAGAAGCTTACTCCTAAATTCATTGGACCATATCGATTATCCGACGTATTGGTCCCGTAGCATATCGATTGCTTTGCCGCCTTTTCTATCCAATTTGCATGACGTGTTTCATGTGTCTCGATTCTGAAGTATATGCGATCCGACACATGTTATACAATCGATGACGTGCAATTAAAGGAGAATTTGACTTACGAAACTTTACCCGTCGGGATAGAGGACGAAAAGGTAAAGCAACTTCGAGGGAAGATGATCGAGCCGGTGAAGGTTATATGGAATGATGTGACGGTGAAGCTACTTGGGAACTGGAAGATAAAATGAAGGATCGCATCCTCATTTGTTCGGATAAACATCAAATTTCGAGGACGAAATTTTTATTTGTTGGGGAGTGTTGTAACGCCCCAATTTTTAGAAAATATTCTGAATGTACTGTTTTCTGTTTTTCATGCTTTTGTATGAATGACCGTTGTGTCCCTGTTTTCCTGTTCTTGATTTTTGTATGAAAACGATTTCGATAATACAGGTTCAAATTTTATTTGATCGTTTTACGTAAATTGCTTCGAGACGGTCAAATAAAAATTTTTCTGAGCTACTGTATTAATTTTTCTGAAAGATATACAGCTAAATAATACTGCTGGATATTTTATTTGAACGTTTTGGATAATTACCTACGTTGTGGGAAAAAATGGGAAAATGACCGTTACGTCCCGAACGTACTGTTTTCTCTGTTTTTGTCTGCTTTTTAATTGTTTTCTTCTTGATTTAATGCCGAAAATACTGTCTGTGATTTTATATGAACTTTTTGTGTGATTTGCTCCGAGGCAGAAAATAATATATTCCGGGTAGGGAAAATCTTATTTGATTATTTAGAATTGGGGATCTTACTTAACCCGATTCTGAATGAGTCTAAAAATAATCTTTTAATTTTTAGGATTTAATCAAATAAAATAATTTTATATTATTATAATATTATTTTATTAGTCAAGACGTTTTTAGTGACAAAGTGGACCCTAAATATTTTGCGGGACCCACAATTAGCCGAACGGTTAGATCGGTAGCTTAATTAATCACCGTAAGTCGTAGAACTTTCAGAACAGTGACTTCACTAGTGACTCAAGAAAATTAAATACAACGTGTGTGACTCAAAGATGTGAGTCACCATAAGCTAACCAATGAGAAGAAGGCTTGCTCACCAAGGCTTAATCTTAGCCTTTGATTCATCCAATGGCTTGGATGAAGCCAAGCAAGGTGCCCACCTTGCACCCCACATCAAGTCCACGGCCAAGAGGCCTTTGGTGACCTAAAATCACTTTGTCTTCATCACTTTTCTCTCTTCTCTCTCATCAAGAACCCTAGCCACCATTCTTGCCCATTTTCTCCACCATATTCGGCCAAGACACAAACTACACCATCCAACCATCCAAAAATTTTTCTAACCAAGTTTCCTTAATCTAAACACCATTCTAAGAACCTTTGTAGTTGGGAGTTTCTTCAAATTCTTCCATCTAAGGCTTGGAAACCAACCTTGGAAGTTTTACCTAGAAGGTGAAATTTCATACTTTTCTTTTCTCTCTTTTTCTCAAAGTTCTAAGCCATGATTTTTCCATGGTTTAGCTTCTTTTTCATGGTTAGTAACATGTAGGTTTTGTTTGAAAATTTTAGGTGTTTGGAGGAGTGAAAACCGTGACCTAAAGAGGTGAAAAAGCAAGCTTTTGTCTTCATTTAAGGTAAGAGGAAGACAATTCTTATCATCCCTTGATGGTGGTAAGAAGATGGAGTTATTTGTGATGTTGTAGAATCCATAAGGATTCGGTGGTCATGTGTTATTTATGTGTGTATTTGTTAATTTTTGTGGTTGCTAGTAGCTTAAGTGTTATGTGTTAGTAGCTTTCTTATTTGGTAATTGTAATAATCTTGCATGTCTAATAGCTTTTGAATGCATGTCTACAAGCTTTAATTTAGGTTGTATATGTTAGAAAATATTTTGCATGTGTTAGAAATATTTTGCATATGTTAGAAATATAATGCATGTGTTAGAAATTGTATGATAAGTCATAGGATGTGAATAACATGTGTAAGTTGCATGAGTGTTCCAAAGAACACAATCCAATAGCTCACGGCAATGACAAGTTTGGAGGACCAAAATGTTCTCTTGATTTTTCCTAAAGTGTAGCTTAATTAACCTAGGAGAATCAAGAAAGTTTTTAATTGATTTGATCAAAGAAAAATGCATTTAGAAATCAAATGGTACAAACTTAGTATTTTGGGCCAACATGCCTAAAGGATTAAATTGAATATAGATAACTATTTTCTAAAATGATTTAATGAACTTAGACTATAGAATACATTTGATATGATTTAAAAGGTGAAAGACATTTTGGAAATCAAATGCAAAAGTTTTATAAAATTCGCCAACATGCCACTATAGGAATTCATGATTTTAAAAACTTGTTTCTAAACCTTTTTCAATTAAAAAGAAACAATACAAGTTAAGAAGAAATTTTCTATAATAAATTTATGAAGGAACCAATCGATTAGAAGTAAGTCTAAAGGGTTAAAATTCATAATTTTATCATTAGGAAGGAAATACAGTAATGTTAAGAAATTTTCTAACATATAGCTCACTTTCGGTTTTGAAGCATGTTAGAAATTTCAAAAAGAATTTAATGAAATGGTTAAGAATTAGGTAAACAGAAATTTTTATGGAAAAATTAGAAAACCATTATTATAAGTTTCCAAACAAAATACTGTCAATTTTTAGTAAAAATGAACCTATAAGATAGTCAAAATATCCTAATGACAGTATACGGTATGAAAAAATTATTCTACGTAGTTTAAAGGTATTAAATATTATTTCTATCTGTTTAAACTTTAAATAATTTTAAAGGCATTCGAATAAGAAAATGATTTAAAAATCCTACGCGATTGAGAAAATGAATTAAAAATGCTACGCGATTTTAAAAACAGAAAAATAATTTTACCCGATTTTTAAACGTTTATAAAAACGACGAGATTTCAAAAACGCGATAAAATTTCTACGCGATTGAACGTTACCGTATTTATTTTTCGCTTGTCGGAAAACGTGAACCCGTACGGGTTTTTGAGGTTATTTTGCTGTCGGGAAAAAGTGAACCCGTACAGGCTTTCTGCCATTGAGGGCATATATTTCTATCTTAAGGGCATTTTCGTAATTTCATATATTTGGAATTATGTTTTGTCTTTATGCCAATTTTTGGTGTTTTGGTTGACGAGACGAATTACATCGTGTTGTCGATGCGATAAGTGTAGTGTTGTTTATTGTTCTAATAAACTTGGAGACTTTAGTGTACGGGATCCCACACGTGATGAGCTTGGTAGGTAGCTCCGCGGCCGTGGTAAACCGATAGCACACTAATGTACTCGACATTCACTATATTTAATCGAGGTTTGTAAAGTCTAGTAGTACATTGCCTATAGTGCCACAACGGGAGATCATGAACTATACTACGCCCGGATGGTAGATTCCCAGTGTCGTAGGCTATTGACGCAACGTGTGATCGCGTAATAGTTGGTTGGGCAGCCGTGGTACTAATAGATTTTGCAAATCATTCTCTCTGATATCTGTTTGGGTTTAGCTCCATGGAGTAGGGTTGTGTTTTGGTGTATTTGATTTTATCTTGGATCATATTCCATTTTCTCTATTTATCTTTATCTGGTAATATCTTGGATATTCTTACATTTTCTCTATTTATATTTATCTGATAATTTTGATGTTAGTTGTCTATTTCTTATCTTATCTTATCTGTGAGATTGATTTATCTGTGTGATTTTCTCTATTTGTGATCTGTCTATGATGTTCTGAAACCCTAGGATATTTAATATGTATTACTGTTATAGCTTCTTCATATTGTATAAACTCGTGTAATTGTTATTTGTCGTCTTCTTATTTGCCATGTTGCGATGATTTTATGTTGTCTTACCTCTTTATTGTATGTGTCTATTGTCTATTTATTTTTATACGGTAAAGAGTTTGAAGAGGAAGAAGAGGAACAACCTCTTGAGATCGTGTACCCTGAGGAAGAGGGAGATCAGCAGACCGACGATCAGTTTTACGAGCAAGAACCATCCGATCATCCATACCCTCTGGATTGATTGTGTGAGGATGGCGACGCCTTGCATTTTTGGGATTTGTAGAGCTGGTATTCCATGGAGGTGATTTGGCTTGGCATTTGCGAAGAGATCGTGCTTCTGTTACCTATGCTGGACGTATGACTGTGATTCTACGTCATCAGTTTGATGGAGATCCGATTTCGACGACGACGCTTTTTCGCATTTAGAGTTACCCTTATCCATTAGGCGTTATTGGGGTGCTTTGAAAACCCCGAGCCTAGTGAGATAAGCATCGTGTCGACCGCGCGATCCCGTTATCGCCGTATGTCGGGACATCGTGATATTTATCTCCGATGATCATTTTCACACCGAGAGTGATCCATCGAGGGAATAGATAATCATGATGTTTTTTTTGGGCGCGTCACAACAGTATGTACGTATATATTAACTCTTTTATTGCTTTCTTTATCTTGTTCTTGTTTAAAGAGTTATAATCTTAGTTGTAAATTATATGTACGCTTTATAACTTAGTCATATGTATATTATTAGTGATGATGTTTTTTTTTTATTTCGTATATTTCGTATTATCTTTTTATTACATACTTCATCTATCGAATTATTTTACAACCCGTAATAATATTTATCAAATGTTCCGCAACTTGGGTAGATTTTATTTCTATTTATTTTATTTTCTTTTATGTGTGACATCCTCCAAAGGGGTGTTACAGTAATATTGGACACTAAATCAAGTAGAAAACAATTAAAAACAGCAAAAACAGTACAAACAGCACATTCGGACGTAATGGTCATTTTTCCATTTTTTCCCACAACGTAGCTAATCATCCAAAAAGTTCAAATAAAATTACAGACAATATTAATTGTCTCGTATATCTTCCAAAAAATTAAAACAGTAGCTTCGAAAAATTTTTATTTTACTGTCTCGAAACAAATTACGTAAAAGGACCAAATAAAATTTGAGCCTGTATAAACGTATTTGTATTTCATGCAGAAATCGAGAAACAGTAAAATAGGGACACAACGGTCATTCACACGAAAGCTTGAAAAATAGCAAACAGTACATTCGGTACATTTTCTAAAAATTGGGGTGTTACATTAGCCAATTATGTGATAAAGG
Organism: Ormosia emarginata; assembly: GCA_029884605.1. Lineage (NCBI taxonomy): Eukaryota > Viridiplantae > Streptophyta > Magnoliopsida > Fabales > Fabaceae > Ormosia > Ormosia emarginata. The sequence continues at coordinate 461,291 of JAQQTP010000056.1, read as the reverse complement.
AAATAGGATAATTTTTTATTCAAATTGTTGCATAATTGAAGATAAAAATGATAAGCATGTTAAATTCATTGGTCATAGAGTAAACAACATTTATATGATTAGTCTTGATGATATATCTTCAAATGATGCGAAATGCCTTTTAAGTAAGAATGATGATTCATGGTTATGGTATAGGAGAATTGCACACATTCACATGGATCATTTAAAGAAGTTGGTCTCTAAAGAGCTAGTAATTGGACTACCCAAGCTTAATTTTGTTAAAGATAAATTATGTGATGCATGTCAAAAGGGTAAACAAATAAAAGGTCTCTTTTAAAGCAAAAAATATAGTTTCAACTACTAGACCTTTACAACTTTTGCACATGGATCTATTTGGACCTTCTAGAACTATGAGCTTTGGTGGGAATTACTATGCTTTAGTGATTGTGGATGATTTTTCTAGGTTTACATGGACTTTATTTCTTGCAAATAAAAATGATACATTTCTAGCCTTTAAAAGACTTGCCAAAGTTATTCAAAACAAAAAAAGTTTTCAAATTTCTTCTATAAGAAGTGATCATGGTGGCGAATTTGAAAACAATGTTTTTGAAAATTATTATGATGAACATGGCATTAATCATAATTTCTCTACCCTAACTCCGCAACAAAATGGAGTTGTAGAAAAAAAAATCGTTCTTTAGAAGAAATGGCGAGAACTACGCTTAATGAGGCTACTCTTCATAAGTATTTTTGGGCAGATGCTGTAAGTACAACTTGTTATGTAATGAACAGGGCCCTTATAAGGCCTATTTTAAAGAAAACTCCATATGAGTTATACAAGGGAAAAAAGCCAAATGTCTCACATTTTTATGTTTTTGGATGCAAATGTTTTGTTTTAAATAATGGAAAAGATAACTTAGACAAGTTTGATGCTAAGTCTGATGAAGGTATATTTCTTGGTTATTCAAATCATAGTAAGGCTTTTCGTATATATAATAAAAGAACTATGACTATTGAAGAATCTATACATGTTGCATTTGATGAAACTGACCCAAATGGATCGAGAAAGGATCTTGTTATTGATGATGTTGCAGAAGTCTTAGCAGAAACACATTTGGATAGCAAGGAAAAAGAAATAAAGGAGCAAGAAGATAAACAAAGACAAGAGGATTCACAAGCTTTGGAACTTCCCAAAGAATGGCGGACTTCAAAATGTCATTCTCTTGATCAAATAATCAATGATGTATCTAAAGCCTTAAGTACTCGTAATTCTCTTAGAAATGCTTGTAATCACTTAGCTTTTGTTTCTTAAATTGAACCTAAAGATATAATTGAAGCTTTTGATGATGAACATTGGATCTTAGCTATGCATGAGGAATTAAATCAATTTGAAAGAAATCAAGTTTGGGAATTAGTTGCTAGGCCTAATGATCACCCTATAATTGGCACTAAACGGGTTTTTAGAAACAAACTTGATGAAAATGGGTTAATAACTAGAAACAAAGCTAGACTGGTCGCTAAAGGTTATAATCAAGAAGAATGAATAGACTATGAAGAAACCTATGCACCTGTAGCTAGATTAGAAGCTATTAGAATGTTACTTGCTTATGCTTGCATCATGGATTTCAAATTATATCAAATGGATGTTAAAAGTGCTTTTCTAAATGGCTTTATTCAAGAGGAGGTATTCGTTGAACAACCTCCAGGTTTTGAAAATCATGAACTACCCAACCATGTTTTTAAACTTAAAAAGGCTTTATATGGCCTAAAGCAAGCTCCTAGAGCTTGGTATGAAAGGTTGAGTAAGTTTTTTTTAGAAAATGGTTTTTCAAGAGGAAAAGTTGATACTACCTTTTTCATTAAAAATAGAAAGCATGATATTCTTCTTGTGTAAGTATATGTGGATGATATTATTTTTGGTGCTACTAATGAATCCCTTTGCAAAGAATTTGCTAAGACAATACAGAATGAATTTGAAATGTCAATGATGAGAGAACTGAATTTCTTCCTTGGACTTCAAAACAAATAAACGAACGAAGGAACATTCATAAGTCAAACCAAATATTGCAAGGAATTGCTCAAGAGGTTCGGAATGGAAAACACTAAACACATGGCCACTCCAATGGGTACTTCTTGCTATTTGGACAAAGATGAAGGAGGTAAATAAGTAGAAATAACGAAATACAGAGGTATGATTGGATCTCTCCTTTATCTTACTGTTAGTAGGCCAGATATTATGTTTAGTGTATACATGTGTGCTAGATATCAGGCAAACCCTAAGGAATCTCATTTAAGTGCTATTAAACGAATAATGAAATACCTAGTAGGCACTTCACAAATGGGCTTGTGGTACCCTAAGGGTGCCTCATGCAGCCTAATAGGCTATTTCGACTCTGATTTTGCTGGGTGCAAATTGGATAGAAAGAGTACTAGTGGGACATGCCACTTGCTTAGTAGTTCTTTAGTTTCTTGGCATAGCAAGAAACAAAATAGTGTGGCTCTGTCTACCACTGAGGCTGAATATGTTGCAGCCGGGAGTTCTTGTGCTTAAATCCTATGGATGAAGCAACAACTTTTAGACTACAGTCTTGAGCTTGATCACATCTCGATAAGATGTGATAACACTAGTGCAATAAATATATCTAAGAATCCCATTTTGCATTCCAGAACAAAGCATATAGAGATAAGGCATCACTTTATCAGAGATCATGTACAAAAAGGGGATTGTAATCTTGAGTTTGTTGAAACATCTAAACAACTTGCAGATATCTTCACAAAACCCTTAGCAAAAGAAGCATTCTTTTATATTAGAGGAGAATTGGGCATAATTGATCAATCCAATATATGATTGCATGTTTTTTATTGCTTAATATTGCCTCTATCTCTCTTAATTCTTTAAAACACATGAATATATGCTTTATCTTGCTTTCTGAACGTATGCTTTACTATGCTTTTTGTTAGTTTTATTCGAATAAAACTGATGTTTATTTGAATAAAGTTCTTTAAAGCTTATCAAATGATGTGTTGGATATCAACTTTATTCGAATAACACTTAGTTTATTCAAATAAACTGGCTTCTATGTCAATCCTGTGTTTGCTGTGATCTCTGTCTATTCGAATAAATAGCTTTCTATTCGAATAACCAGAGCCCTTAGTTTATCAGTCTTAATCTTTGCCCTCTGTCTATTCGAATAAAACTCAGGCTATTCGAATAACCAGAGCCTTGGTTTATCAGCATTTACTGATTACTTTCTGTCTATTCGAATAAACCCTAAGTTATTCGAATAAAACCTGTTAAAATGCCAAAACGCTTGGCTTTCCCAGTTGATCTTTTCGAATAGAAACTCTCTCTATTCGAATAAACCCTAGCAAAAATCTTCCTTCAAACACCTGTCCTTTCAGCTTCTATGTAAGGTTTATTTGAATAAACCTTCATTTATTCAGATAAACGCGGGCCTCCTTTAAATTGACCTGCGCTCCCAGATGTTTTCGTTCTCATAGTTTCTACTATCATCTTCTACGCCTCTTTCTCTCCTACTCTCCTGCACCATCTCCTTCCCACCTTTCTCTCTTCCACATCTTCAAACACCATGGCCTCCTTTTCCAGCAAGTGCCCTCGCACGAAGACTGCTCCAGCAATAACCCGCTTGACCTGCGAAGCCTCTCCTCCAACGAAGAGCAACGTGGCCGCTTCATTACGCACTTCTGGCAGCGTAACCTTATTCAGCCTAAATATCTTGACCTTCCCTTCTTTCAGCAGCATAGAGGCTTCGACTTTTTGTCTCTGTTGCAAAACCAGGGGGTCCTACAGCTCTGTTCCCACCAGGCTACGCTCTACCCCACTCTGGTGAAGATGTTCTTCTGCAATCTGGCAATTGATGGCCAGAACCTCCTCACCGAAGTCTGCGATCAGGACATTGTTATCACTCCATAGGACTGGCAGACTCCGTTTGGGTTACAGTTTGAAGGTATAATAGTTGAAGATGACGACAACCCCTTCCTTGAGGAGTTCAAAAGGGTCCAGGCAATTGAGGAACTGCTGAAGCATGGTCTAGCTTTGCCTGACAAGGGTCTCAAGGGTGGCATGCTGAAGAGCCAAGATAGGCTTCTGCATTACGCCTTTGCTCACATTCTGGCTCCCCCCGGTGGAAACTACGCATACCTCAGTGAAGATGACATCTTCATGCTCTAGATCTTGAAGAATGGTCACAGGATAAACTGGCCTGTGTTTATTATGAAACACATGATGAGAGCCAAAGGTAAGCAAAAATCAGACTTGCCCTATGGGATCCTCATCACTTCCTTGCTCAGCAAGTATCCTCAAGTCTTGTAGACTGAGCGAGCCATTGCCTTATCCCATCATAATGCCTTTGGTTCCTTCACTCTATGCAAAATGAAGATGATCCAAACCGATGAAGGCTGGGTTTACCCGGATGAGGTTGCTGAGGATGAGTTTGACCCTGCTGACGCCCCTGCTAAACCTGCTGCCCCTGCTGATGCACATGTTGCTCCTGCTCCAGTTACCTTAGAGCAGATCATGGCCACCTTGCAAGATAACCGAGCATACATGGAGCATACCTTCTCTATTCTTTTAGAAGGTGTTGAACGTGAGGTTGCTGCCTTACGCGCTGCATTACTTGCTCCTGCATCAGCTTATTCACCACCGCCTCCGGATTCTCTCTTTTAGAAGTTGTTTAGATCTTAGGATCCTTGTTTTTGTTTGTGCTTTATTTGGAGTTGCCTCTGTACTTGCATCACTTTTGATTAATGAATACATGGGTTTTAAATCTATTTTCTTGCATTTATCTGAGTATGTTTTATAGTTATTTCTCTTTTCTATTTTGTATCTTGATATTTGTTTATGGGACTTACCCCTCCTTTTTGCTCATGACAAAAGGGGGAGAAATATTTGAGTTTAATTGAAAAGACAGATATTTGAATTGAGAAAAGACAGGTAAACTTAAAACACGATTGGATTCAAATTGAAAGGGGGAACTATGCACATATCTGATATACATTACCTCTTATATTTAAAGAGGAGAGTAAGCTTTTATACCTCTTTGTGAATTCCAATTATATGTACTAATTCTTTTCTCATTGATAGTTTGTCATCATAAAAAAAGGGGAGAATGTAATTGGACATATGCCTTTGAAGATTTGTTTTGATGATAACAAACGTGAAGACTAAAATGAAGATGATAGAAAGACCAAGTCCAAGATCGTATAAGAATAGCTTTAGGACTTAGGGTCTTTTTGTACGGAGCTCACTTTAATATCTCTCTGTTTTGAAAGAAAAATAAAATTTGGTTTTAAAAAGAAACTCAAGTATTTTTGTAATGAGGTATTCAAAATCAGTTTCTATTGTTTTATTCAAATAAAGCTTATTCTATTCGAATAAACCTTTCCACGAGCCTCTATTTTTTAATAGCCTTATTTGAATAATGATCCTGCTATTCGAATAAAGTCCTTCAGCTTTTTCTGTTTCCTAAACTGCTATTCGAATAACAAGTTAAGTTATTCGAATAATACCTTTTTAATATTGCTGAGAGCTTCTGCTTTCTTAAAAGATTATTCGAATAAACCATTATCTATTCGAATAAAAGGGCCTCCAGAAAGGTTTCTCTCAAATGAGTTATTCGAATAACTCAGTAGTTATTCGAATAAATCCCAGTTTTTCAGAACTATTTGTTAAAGAGTTATTCGAATAAACTTAAGGTTATTCGAATAACCCATATCAGCTGGCTTTTCATGAAGATTTTATAAAGAGTGTTATTCGAATAAAGGTTTCATCTATTCTAACAAACACTGATATGGAAATAAAGTTTTGAAATTATGAGTTTTAATTACCCCCAACGGCTGTTTCTTTGTATTTTCTCTATAAATAGAAGCCTTGGGTCTTCTTTAAAACGGCCTAACACTCTGAATTATTTTCTACTTGCTCTATCTTGTGAAATTATTTTCTACGCTCTATTTTCGATTAAAACTTTGAGATATTTCTGTGAGAGCTTCATTAGCACTTCAATTTGTATAATTTACTTTGAGTGAGAGTTTCTCTTCTTCATCTATCTCTCTGATATATTGTATTGAGGGTGAGGTATCCCTCTAAGGTTTGTATAAGGGTGAAGTATCCCTACAGACTGAGGCTTTAGCATAAGAGTAGAGTTTCCCTGTGTGTGAAAAATGCTCTATTGTGTAATGGTTGCAAGCACCTATTGAAGCTTGTATACATAGTGAAAATCTTGGACATTGTTTCGAGGACTGGACGTAGACCACAAGTGGGTTAGTGGTCGAACCAGGATAAATATTGTGCGTGTTTCTCTCTTCTTTATCTCTTTACTTTATGCAATTTTATTTTATTGCACATTTATTTTCTGCTGTTCTTAAAGTTTCCTTTCTTCATCTCGTTCCTTCTGTGCATTTATTTAATAAGTTTCAATATTTGTATTTTAATTAAAAGAGGTCTTGCAAAAAGTTTTGTACTCATTTCACCCCCCTCTTGAGTACTAGAAGCCACTTGGTAACACTGTTACTAATTTAATTACCTTAGTGGTTACTACCACTTTAATCACCTTAGTGGCTACTACCACTTTAATCACCTTTAATACCATGAATGGATACAACCACCTTTAATACCATAATGATCAATGGTATAATCAATTTGTGTTCTAATATCTTAAACACAAGAAGCCACAACCATAACATTTTCGCATGACCAATTGATAAATATTTCCATCAACCATAACAAGTCTCAAAACAATGTAATTTCAAAGTCAATAATGGTGACAATAGGCCTTGGTCGTGGAGATCAAAACAAGGCACAAAGCAATCCCTTAGCTACGGTCAAGGCTTCAACAATTCACAAATCAACCAAGTTTATAGTCAACAAAAGTGGCATAACAAAATCATTTAGACGTGACCTTCTCACGTTAAGGAGAACACACACACGTTTAAGCACCAAGCACACACACCCTAAGCATAAGTACCACCAGTTAAGATTTTGTAAGTCAATACTTGGTCGTATAACAATTGAAGCAAAGCACACGATTTTCATCACAAACATTACCATAATTTCCAAGTCAAAATATCAATGGAAAAAGGAAGAGTAATTTAGATCAATTACACCCACAATTATTTTGTTTTGGCCATGTATAAAGGTAAAAAATATAGTCCACATCAACAAAAGGAACAAGTTTGAATACATAAACCTTTTACCTCATTTTCCAATCAAATTTCTCCCTTCTAATGATACTTTCAACCCATGTCCAGAACCTCAATCAAAAACCAAAAGGAAAAACCCCTCTTTTTCCATTCCCTTAAAACTAACAAAAATCAAACACATAATTATATTCCAAACTTTATTTACAATCAATCACTAATTTCAATCAAAGGCAAGAACAAAAATAATCATTATTGGAAGATTTGAAAGAGTCAAAATCAAACCCAAGTAAAATGCCATTCTCGGATTCCAGCTAATACTCAACATTTTGGCTTCACAAAATTCCTATTATCACCAAGAGACATGCCCAAATAACCATGGGTACATATATATCCAATCCAAGCCTCATTTGTATGCTTAAATCTTTAAAAACAGCATTCAAACTATATTAAATTCAACCACACAACAACATTATCTATAATTTAATAGAAGAACAAAAACTAATTTATCAAGTTCAATATCCAAAAATCAACACTGAAACAGCCATCCAATCAAGCTTCAAATTCAACTTAAATGTCTTTAAAACTTAACTAAAAATAGGGCAACAATTAGTCTATACTCATTATCACAATATGAGTCATCATTGTAATTGACAAAACATCTCAATTCTGCCCCCAAATCAGTGCACAACCCTTGGGCAACATATATATCAAACAAGCATCCAAATTTTAATTTTAAAACAGCGCACTCAGTTAAGACATTCAAACAAATATCAATAGGTCATTCATATCACTAAAACCATTACAACTTCAACATAAATCTCATTAAAGTTTAAATAACCAATCAAATTTAGCTCCTAACTCAAATCAGTCATGAACATTGGAGCCTCAACCTTAATCAAATTTTACAGGTTTTCAATTAAAATCTAAATAAACAAAATTTGAACTAATGCAAGATAAAACAAATTAAAATCAAGCAAGACAAAGTAATTAAGAGAACCATACAAAAACTAAAAACCCCTTTTGGGTTCAATTCTAACCGTGAGCTGGGGTAGCTCTACGAATCAGATTTCTAACTCAAAATCAAAGAGGAATATGAGTAAAAATATTAACAAAGAAACCCCTACCTCTTGATTTTCCTTTATACCCTTTGATTCTTCAAGCTTTTCCCTCTCCATCTTTCTTTTTTTCTTTCATTTTTCATGTCATGTGCCTCTGTTTTTATAGTCCATAAAGACAAGAGAGGAAGAATGTGAATCAGAATCAAAGGAGCAAAAGGGGAAGAAAATGCTCATAATAGACCAGATCAGGCAATGAAAGCACACTAGCGTGAAAACAGAGGAGTAACCAGACAACAACGAGAACGAATGGTCGAACGACATCAAGAGCAGACGACCGAACGGACAGCCGAGCTACAATGTGAATGAACGCCTAAGAAAGAAGTGACGGCGCGAGCTGACAAACGCCAAGAAAGCAACGAGACAGATGAGTGGTGAAGTACAATGAGAGAAAGAAAGAAATGTCCCTCATTTCTCTTATTTTCTATTAATGTCTCAGTCTCCCCCTCATGTCTTCTTTCTTTTTATTTTTTTTCTTTGCTTCCTCTTTTATTTTTTTCTTTTGTTTTTCTTTTTGGTCGGATAACCGAGAGTGAGGGAGGGAAAAAGAGAGAAAAATATCTCTCCATGTAATTATGAGAGTATGGGGATGGGGGGAAGGAAAAATGAAAAAGGAAAAGTGAAATCTAGCTGATAAATTTTTATCTGCTAAATACACTTTAATTTCTCATAAATGAAATTTTTCAACCTTCATAAACATTAGGGAAAATTCTAAGATTTCTCGCACTTCTTAGTTTTATTTTTCCACAAACATTTGTGTACACCTTTATCAAACACTAAACTTCAGTCATCCCTGTCTAAATTAAACCTCGTGGAATTGAATTTAGAAGCATTCAAGTATCCATCTCAATCTGTTTCTATTCTCAAATTAATTTTCATTTCTCTATTTTACATTTACTCTCTCCCCTATAGGTTTTTGATCTATTTATCTGATTAGTTTGATCTCTACACATTATCTCAGTGTCATTAAAATGTCAAACTAACTTATCTGATCCTCCAAAATTGCTTATAGTTCATTCCAATCCTTTATGACTTAGGAATAAATTTACCATATTTATTCCCATCCTTTTGGCTATTTAATCTAAGTTCTGAATTATTTGAGCTATTTCTCATATTCAGTGTTATAGATTTACGCTCTATTCATTCCAAGCAATTTCCAAAATCATCAGATACTTATTAAGCTACTATAACCCTGATTAATATCATCAGATTAGAGAGGATGTTACAAGTTGGGTATCCACCAAAACTTAATAGAAAGCTTAAAGCAAAAAGAAAAAAGCTTGCGGAGTCGAGTATCCAACGAAACTTGACAGAGAATTAAAAGGCAGAAAGATAAAATGATAGAAAGCTTACGGAGTTGGGTATCCACCAAAGCTTAACTTAAAGGAACCGAGTGTAAGGGCCTAGAAAAGTTAAAAGCAATGGGTACGCAGACCCGAAAACATATAGGTAGTGGGTACGAGGTCCCGGAAACTAAGGACAGTGGGTAGGGGGACTCGAAAAATTAAAAGTAATAGGTATGATGCCTTGAGTGGCCACAAGAAGTAACGAGTGAAAGGCAACAAGCATAAGGCCCAGGAAAGAAAGGCAATGAACATAAGGCTCTAGCTTACCATGGAAACTTAAAGGCAATAGACATGATGCCTTGAGTTTCCATGGAAAAGTAATGAGTGAAAAGCAACAGGCATAAGGCCCAGGAATGAAGGACCATGAGCATAAGACTCTGGCTTACCGTGAAAACTTGAAAGCAATGGGTGCGGGGACCCAGAAAGGAAAAGGCAATAAGCATAAGACCCTAACTTGCCATGGAAGCTAAAAGTGATGGGTGTGAGGACCTAGAAATTAAAGGCAATGGTATAAGGCCTTGGCTTGTCGCAGAAGCTAAAAGCGATCGGTGCGAGGACCCAGAAAGAAAAAAAGTAATAATTTGACCTTAGTATGTTATGACTAAAAACAATAAGTTGGACCTTTATATGTCAAGGCTAGCAAATCGAAATAGTGCACTATATAATGCATCCCTCGAATATATAGGCAAAATGAGAATTCGAAACATATGAATTTTTTTTTCTTTTTTTGTATTTTTTTTATTTTTTATTTTTTGTAAACTACATTTAGCTCTACGACCCTTGAGGACATGATCGTAATCATTTTCAAAGATGAATTGGAATGAGATCTGTTGGCAACTCTTCATTTGTCTATTCAGCCGATGGTTTAAATGTTCAACCGGGATGACCTTTGAGGTGTGCTTTAGATGTGATAGTGACCTGGTTATGTTTTCTTTTCTCATTAATGCTTTTACCGGGAATTCATTGTGTTTTCCATGACCTTTCGAGATTATTAAAGCAAATCCAAATGCTTTTTTAATATTGTCACATGTTTCACATCTCAATATAAATATATTATGAGAAATGCATATTGAGTCAATAATAGGTTGCAACGAAAAGGGATTATCATTATAGAAAGGAAAAGCACTGGAAAAGTAGTACAAAAGGGATTAAAATTGAAAGATTTACAAAAGAAATGTTGGTATGGAGTTTTTTAGCTCTTCCAGTGATGCTCTCTAGGATAATAGGTGCTAATTTCCTATGTATACAACCTAGAACACCCCTTTGTCTTTTTCCAAGAATATGATTTGACCCAGTTTTCTCGCATTGTGAGTGTTTCATGACAAGACTTTATATATTCAAATTGTCCCAGTTAGGCCTAAATCTCTAGGCATCGAAGCATTGCATTATTCTTCATTAAAAATTCAGACTACCTTAGTTTGGCCTTAACTGCCCTAGTTTGTGACTTAAGGCAACTCTACTTCTTCGGATGTGTTAGGTACCATTTTTGACCCTAACTTTTGCCTAGGTCGCTTCTTTCTAATTTTCAACCTAGCGAGTCGCTCTAACTTTTGCCTAGGTCGCCTTTTCAGGTTTTCAATCTAGCGAGCCACTTTTCTCTTTTTTTATATATATATGATGCAAGGAATTGAAAACTTAGAAGAGTATAAACCTTTTGTCTCAAAATTAAAGTTAATGAAAATGACAATAACCTTTCATTGATCATAATAAACTTTTTGAGGCTTGTAATGTGGCTAAGATTATGGGTTATGAAAGGAATGATATAAGGCTCAAACAAGTGTTTAAGGGTTGAACGGGACTAAGGATCTTTAGTTTGTCAATTGCCTTTGGCATTATCAAGACCACTAACACTTTTCACTTACTTTTGTATTCTTTTCCCTTTTTCATTTCATCATTTGCCTTTGCATTGAGTCATTGCATTTTTCATCATCCTCTTCTTCTTTTCCTTTTCTTTTTTCTTTCTTTCTTTCTTTTTTTTAAACAGAAATCACCCTTTTTACTTTATGCTAACCCCTACTGTAGGGGTGATCATTGTCTAAGGTTCTTTAAAAAAAATTTAAGCTAAAAAAAAGGGTAACAAGGGGTAATAAAGATAATGAAATTTTGTAAATGATGAAAAAAGATGATCAATCTTCATTTTCAAATCATGATTGTTTATTTTTAAAACTTTAATTTCGAGACAAAAAGATAGTACACACCAAGTGATTACTTATTTGTTCCTTTTCAAAAACCCTGCTTCCAATTGCTTAGTGACTTCCTCCTTAATCTTTAAAGACATTTCAGGGTGCACTCTCCTCAATTTCTGCTTCTTCGCCTCAGCATTGGGGTATAATGGAATTTTGTGGGAAGTTATACTCGAATCCATCCCTGGCATGTCTTGGTATGACCATGTGAAATTGTTGCAATAATCAAATAAGAGCTTAACTAACTTGCTTCGCTCATGTTCTTTCATGGAAGTGACAACTTTAACCTTTTTTTATTATCCTTCGTCCCGAAATTAATCACTTCAGTTAACTCTTCGTGGGGTTGAATTTCTTTGGCCTCTTGTTATGTTAATCTCATTAGCTTAGGAGAAGGTTCTTAATTGTGATCATTATCCTCATCAACATGATTAATGGGATGGTCAAAATCATATAATGGGGTCATAACACTGTCATTTTCAAGAGAATCACTTTCAAATATGCATTTATTAATGTTAACACAAGTAAAAAAAAAAAGGTAATGAATAAAGGTTAATGTAATGGTTGGACAGAAACTAAAAAAATGGCAGGAAAATGCTTTTAGTGATAGTAAATATTGAAAAAGAAACATGTAAGCCCGTTTGTTGAGCTATAGGATTAGCATTACAGAATTACTTTGAATCAGTTCTAAAGGTTATGGGAAAATCAATGATCTCCCTATTGTTGAGCTTCGCATTTGGAGAACAAGGGTACACCAGATTGACATCATAATTGATGAGTTGATCATCTTCGATAGTAGTCACTTGGCTCAGAAACACTAATCCTGTACTTTAGAAGCTCTGTTGGATGTCACAGATAGGGATCCCCTCAGCTTTAGGCTCCCAATTTTCCAACTGAGCCAACCTCTGCCCCTCAGCTTGAGCTTGGAGAATGGCATACTCATCAACCATTTTTATGCCACCCTCGTCATATAGATGACCTATTTGCACTTGTTGCATATCCATTAGATTCTAGAGGATCTATCTGAATTTGTTATATTCTTCAATAGAATGGGCCACATTCCCATGAAGATTACACATTATTTAATTATCATTGCCCATTTTTGTTAGTCATGGCAACCATCACCCAAGAGGGGGGGTGAATTGGGTGATTACAAATTTTAATGCAACTTTGAGAAATTAATCATTTTGAATCACTCAAGTAATAAATGCAGCGGAACATGCACAACAAAGGTACAACTATTATAGATTACTCAAATACAACTTGGGATATATGATGAATTAAGCAAATGGGCTAGATATCAAGTTCATAGAATCAAATCACCAAGATGACAAGATATGCAATAGATAAATTTACTACACTAAATACTGAAATTAAAGAGTGTTGGGAAGAGAGAATCAAACTCAAGAATTTATCCTGGTTCAGCCACCAACCACTTATGGCCTACATCCAATCCCCAAGCTTAACTTGAGATTTTCTTCACTATCTCCTAGACTTCACGGGTGCTAGGAAAACCTTTGTACAAACAAGAGCACTCCTCACACTTTGGGATACCTCACCCTTGTGCTAGAGCCTCCAATTCTTCAAGCTTCACAAGTGCTTGATGACCTTTACAAACTTGAGCACTCAACTCCTTGGGATGCCTCACCCTTGAGCTTGAGCCTCTTTAAACAAAGGGATGCCTCACCCTTTACAATTTGGAGGGATACCTCACCCTCTCTTACAAAGCAATTAAGGTTGATAGAATGAAACTCTCATAAGAGTAGATATACAACTTGAAGAACAAAGTATAGATGATAGAAAACTCTCTCAAGAGTGGATAATACAAATTGAAGAACAAAGGAATAGAAGAATTTTGCAAGAAAGAGCTCAAAATATGATTTTGGTGATTCAAGGATCAAATAAAGTGTTCAAGAGGTGTATAAGCTTCATACAACACTTATATATAGAGCCCAAGTGATAAAATAGCCGTTGGTAGTGTTTAGAAATGATTTTTTATGAAAACTAGCCATTTATAGCCGTTAGAAACGTTTCTGGGCACTTGGTAATCGATTACACACTTCTGGTAATCGATTACACGCCTTCTGTCAACGTTGTAATTGATTACAGGACTTGTGTAATCGATTACAGCATTTCTGGTTTTGAAAACTGACTTTAAAAGGTCATAACTTCTTCATTTCTTATTCGATTAAAGCAAATGACCAGTCATTGGAAAGATCTTTGAGTCTATTTTCAAATGAAATAATTTCATAACAAAACTCAAAGTATTTTGAAAGTTATGATCAAAAGAGTGACCAAATGTCAGTTTTGCAAAACACAAACTTGACTATTTTTCAAATGTGTGAACTACCACCAAGATTAACTTTCCAAAAATAGTTTGTTGGGCATTTAAATATGTAAGAACCATTTTTAAAGACTTAAAAATATATTTGAGCTCTTTTCTTGTAAAACCTCTATCTTTACATAGGAGAAAACCTAAAAGGAAAATATACCAATTCTAGTCCTTAGGCTTCTTGATGTAATCCAAGCTTCCACAAATTTCTTCTCTTCAATTCTTGTAAATTGCTTGGAACATCTTTATCATTCTCATTCTTCTTGAGTTGAGCATAGGTGTGATCTTTTGCTTTCTAGTTGCAATGCTCACTCTTGGTACTTGGACTATCCTATAAAGTATTACTCACTTAAAACAAGCATAGTTAGTCCAAATTCATAACTTAATATCTTAATATGCATGATATAATATATCTCATTACGCACATCTATGTAACATGATCAATATTCTTTTGTAATGCATTTGTCATCTATTAAGCACATTTATGAAGCATAAGCATCATTCTTTTTATCTTGTATTTGTCATCATCAAAACTTAATATATTAAACCATTGGGGCAAACCTATTTCCACAATCTCCCCCTTTTTGATGATGACAAATCACCAAAGAAAAATATGTTGAGGAATATACATGAATAGATATTCATATAAGCATATCAAACAATAAGTACAAGAACATATTTTCTTTCCAATTTTCACTCCCCCTATTTGACATCAACAAAAAGGCTTAGGAAGGAAAAATAATATTTTCACTCCCTTTATAAATAAAACTCGTGTTGTCAAAAAGACTAGAATCATCAAAACTCAGAAACTTCTTCAAGTTATTCAAATCATAACTATCTCCCCTTATTTAATTCTACACATGATTCAAGAAAAAAAAGATGAAACAAGCATGCTTTCAAGATATAAAAGATTATTCATGTAATGCTTGTCACATTTTGGTACATCAACATTTAGCACATGATAGCAATGAACTTAAGAAATTATGTCTAGTATATAATATCTTGCATAACATTTGATAAATAAGTACCACTTGATATCACTTGTTATGAGTTACAAAATATTCGTGTAAGATCATGGATTTGAGGTTTTCAAATGAAATATCATACAACTTGTCACATATCAAGCATTTCTCAATGAAAGAATCAAAAGATATAAAGTTTAAGAATGTTTACCTTCTTTTATTGATAGAGGGAAAGACAATAAGAGATGATCTTTGTTGACATGTTGATAGTATTAACAATAAAACATTTCATGTCAAGTAAGGATGTAAGCTAAGAGATATAAGCAACAATTTAAGAACTAGGCTCCCCCTCAAAATATGCATATTAAGACCATGTAAGCACATTACCGTAAAAGGTTATATTCTTAATCGATCAATCAAAAACCATTTTAAAACTTCTCCCCCTTTCAAATAGAATTTTGTAAGACTACATTATATTTTCAAAAATATTTTAGAAGGGTAGACAGGTTTTATATTAAACCACATATTCTTTTCAAAACAAGAGCAAGATTCTCATGGGTTTTATACCACTAAGAAACCATAGATCAAGAGAATCATATATATCAAACATTCACTTGATGAAATATATTAGAGGGATCAAAGAATGTATAGAACTAACATCATCCAACCTATATGCAGTGACAAAAAAATAACAAGTTAATATTCAATTAGGAACTTTGTCAATGCTAAGCATACTTCTCATGTAAGGAAAGCATCTAATCATTTAAGATCAAATTATCAACAAGTGTCATATAATCCATAGCATATAGAATACCATAATAGCTTAGGGATAAAGATACTTATTGAGAGAGTGATGCTTCTTGAGAATGTTCTTCATTTATTTGTCCTTTGAGTTTGAGCTTTCTTCCATTGTGTATTCCATTCCATTTCACTTGAAGAAAGTCTTCTCATGTTCTTCTTCCTTCAACATTTCTCATTTATCCACATATGCTTGACATTTCAATATTTGATGACTATATTTCAAAAGTTCTCTAAAACATGGGTTAGCATCAAATATCATTTAAACTTATTTACAAGCATAATTTAGGTTGTAAAACATGTACCATATTATCAATCATGCAATGTTAGCTCTTACAAGAATAAAGGAAGAACATATGCATTTGAATCCAAAAGCATAGTTTAAGCATTTTCAAAGCAAGATTCAAGTTTGTCAAGAAAGACATGATCATCGTCAAAACATATATAAGTGTTTTGAGGCAAACAATGATCATGTAAGGCATGTAAAAACAACTATTTACTTCTCCAAATATCACATAATATTCAATTTAAAGCATAGATGAGGATAAGAGATTGATGTCACCAAAAGTGTACTCTTTGAGTTTTTGTAGGTGACTCCAACTTCTATGCCTCAAGGCTCCTTAAGAATGTTGTGGTTCTCCATGTCATTCTTTTTATGTTTTCATCACTCTTGGAGAACTTGAACTATTTCAAATTTTTCAAACCACAAGTAGCATAGTTGTGTTTCACTTCATTGCATGCTTGAGCTAATAGTCATCCTACAACGCCATTCAAAGTACTTTCTTTGGTATCCACCAATTTTGGATCCATAAAGGTTAGTTATTGATTATTAATCCATTATGCTCTTATAAAGATCAATTTTTCTATAGTATGTAAATTGAGCCACAACAAGTTAAATAACCAATTGCCATTAAGCACATAACTAATAGCATGCTTACTTTCATTATATATAGACAATTTAAAGCATAACAAGCATATCTAGGCATTGTATAATTTATGTACCAAGATATATAACAAATTAATGAGCTATGGTACATAAAGAATGAACATAATCATGTGCTAAACAAAATATTCGAATTTTACCAAGTGCACATGATTCTATCCTTTACCTAAGGCCTACAAGGAATATACCTCATATTTATTGTCTTTTTAAGTGAATGCTCATAAGAGATAAAGACTTTTGATACCTTGGTCTTGGTAATCAATGGAATACTTTTCCTTACCCATTGCTTCTCTTTTGGAGTCTTGAACTTTACAAATTCTACATTATGTACTTGGGAGGCTTTGGTTGAGGTCATCTTCCTTCTTTGACCAAAACTTCTACCATTGGGCTTAGGAAGCATTCTTCTTGATGATTTCTCTTTCCTTTGACCAATTAGTCCATCCTTTTGAGAAATTTTCTGCATAATTGAAGCACTAGGATAGCATTTTGGTACCCACTTCATCTTGGGTCCTTGAATATTAGTACTAGGGCCTTTAGGACCATTAGGAACCCATACCATAGTATTTCTCATATAAAGATTTCTTCTATAATTGCATAAATGAGAAATATGTCCTAGATGACCACAAAAATTACAAACAATTGAATTTAATGATGACTTGGTCCTTTGAAGATCATTTTTGGAAAAGATAAGCCTTTTGTTGTTTTTATATTCTATGTCATTTTTGCCACAAGCCTTACTTGAATTTCCATGTGAAATAACATCAATTTCATTCTTATTAACAATCATGGATTGTAAACAATTAGAATCATTTGCTTTGGCAAAATTAGAATATAAGTCCTCAACATGATTTTCTAAATCAATACACTTTTCACAAGAAGTTGAGGTTTCACATTTCAAAGACATTTCCTCATCAAGAAAAGCATATTCATTTTTCAAAGTCTCGATATCATTTTCAATGGAGGAAATGTTTTCTAAACAAGATAAGTTTTTATTTTCTAAAATCAACAAACCATCATATATTTCATCATATGCACATTGTAACTCATAATAAGAAGGACTATATTCTAGTTTAGCATCATTTACCTTAAAGTCCTTTATAGTCATATAGGAGGTAGTCTTAATTTGTAGCATGCTTGGCTCTTTGAGGAAATCATCATCTTTATCATTGTTGTCCATTAAGGTTTCAAGAACATCTTCTTTCTCAATTTTGTTTTGCATTTCCTCTTCTTCAAATTGAGCACCATCATCACCAAGAGGCATTAAGCTCATTTTCTTGCTTTGAACATGTTCTTGAGGACATTTTTTAATGTTGTCTTCCTCTAGAGGTTTTTGCTCTTCTTGCTCTCTATATACAACTTTATACAAGAAATCATTGTGAGCAAGATAAATAGAATTAAGAGCATCCCATATATCTTTAGCACTAGAGCAACTCCTAATTTTAGCATAAGCATCATCATTTAAACTATTTCTTAAGATTTGCATTGCTCTAATGTTCAAGGAAAAATATTTCTTATTATAGACATTCCAAGAATGTTTTGATTTGTAAGTAAATCCATTAAGTACAATATCCCATAAATCAAGATCAATAGATTGCATATAAATTTCCATTCTAGCTTTCCAATAAACAAAATTCACACCATCAAAGAATGGTGGTTTATCAATTTCAAAACTATTCATTTTGAAAAGCTTTTAATGGTTGCCAACAAATAAGGATCTTTAACTCCAAGCGGTTAAGCTTTTACCAGAGCACGAAGCTCTGATACCACTTGTTAGTCATGGCAACCATCACCCAAGAGGGGGGTGAATTGGGTGATTACAAATTTTAATGCAACTTTGAGAAATTAATCATTTTGAATCACTCAAGTAATAAATGCAGCGGAACATGCACAACAAAGGTACAACTATTATAGATTACTCAAATACAACTTGGGATATATGATGAATTAAGCAAATGGGCTAGATATCAAGTTCATAGAATCAAATCACCAAGATGACAAGATATGCAATAGATAAATTTACTACACTAAATACTAAAATTAAAGAGTGTAGGGAAGAGAGAATCAAACTCAAGAATTTATCCTGGTTCAGCCACCAACCACTTATGGCCTACATCCAGTCCCCAAGCTTAACTTGAGATTTTCTTCACTATCTCCTAGACTTCACGGGTGCTAGGAAAACTTTTGTACAAACAAGAGCACTCCTCACACTTTGGGATACCTCACCCTTGTGCTAGAGCCTCCAATTCTTCAAGCTTCACAAGTGCTTGATGACCTTTACAAACTTGAGCACTCAACTCCTTGGGATGCCTCACCCTTGAGCTTGAGTCTCTTCAAACAAAGGGATGCCTCACCCTTTACAATTTGGAGGGATACCTCACCCTCTCTTACAAAGCAATCATGGTTGATAGAATGAAACTCTCATAAGAGTAGATATACAACTTGAAGAACAAAGTATAGATGATAGAAAACTCTCTCAAGAGTGGATAATACAAATTGAAGAACAAAGGAATAGAAGAATTTTGCAAGAAAGAGCTCAAAATATGATTTTGGTGATTCAAGGATCAAATAAAGTGTTCAAGAGGTGTATAAGCTTCATACAACACTTATATATAGAGCCCAAGTGATAAAATAGCCGTTGGTAGTGTTTAGAAATGATTTTTTATGAAAACTAGCCATTTATAGCCGTTAGAAACATTTCTGGGCACTTGGTAATCGATTACACACTTCTGGTAATCGATTACACGCCTTCTGTCAACGTTGTAATCGATTACAGGACTTGTGTAATCGATTACAGCATTTCTGATTTTGAAAACTGACTTTAAAAGGTCATAACTTCTTCATTTCTTATCTGATTAAAGCAAATGACCAGTCATTGGAAAGATCTTTGAGTCTATTTTCAAATGAAATAAGTTTCATAACAAAACTCAAAGTATTTTGAAAGTTATGATCAAAAGAGGGACCAAATGTCAGTTTTGCAAAACACAAACTTGACTATTTTTCAAATGTGTGAACTACCACCAAGATTAACTTTCCAAAAATAGTTTGTTAGGCATTTAAATATGTAAGAACCATTTTTAAAGACTTAAAAATATATTTGAGCTCTTTTCTTGTAAAACCTCTATCTTTACATAGGAGAAAACCTAAAAGGAAAATATACCAATTCTAGTCCTTAGGCTTCTTGATGTAATCCAAGCTTCCACAAATTTCTTCTCTTCAAATCTTGTAAATTGCTTGGAACATCTTTATCATTCTCATTCTTCTTGAGTTGAGCATAGTTGTGATCTTTTGCTTTCTAGTTGCAATGCTCACTCTTGGTACTTGGACTATCCTATAAAGTATTACTCACTTAAAACAAGCATAGTTAGTCCAAATTCATAACTTAATATCTTAATATGCATGATATAATATATCTCATTACGCACATCTATGTAACATGATCAATATTCTTTTGTAATGCATTTGTCATCTATTAAGCACATTTATGAAGCATAAGCATCATTCTTTTTATCTTGTATTTGTCATCATCAAAACTTAATATATTAAACCATTGGGGCAAACCTATTTCCACAATTTTCACTTCAACCTGAGCTATCATCCTAAATTTGTAGAGTTCTTTAAAAATGACTTTCATGGGGGGTTTTGAAGTCAGCTACCCAACTTATGAGGCATTGGCCAAAAGACTTCTCTATGGCATTAGCTCCTAAACCTCCATGATTAGGCAAGGGATTGTAGACTATATTAGGAGTTCTTTCTTTGAAGGTCAACCATTTAGCATTGATCAGGTCTTGCACTTTGAACTTCAAGGCTCTACAATTTTCTATTGAGTGGCCTATAGCCCTAGCATGCTAATCACACTTAGTGTTTCGGTCAAATCCTTTTGGGTATGGGGGTTCCACCAGCTTCATTGGGCAAAGGACCAATTAGGAGTTATAGATGAGTTATGGCAGCAGCTTAGTGTAGGTCATGGGAATTAGGTCAAATTGAATAAGTTTCTTTTCTTGGTTGGCTATCAGTCTTCTTTGCTTTGTATTTGGGTTTTGGGTCTATAGTTAAGTTGTTTGAGATAGCATGGTAGGGAGTGTTTGGTTTGAGATGGGAAGTAGTATACGATAAGGGATCATTGAGTGGTAAGGTTGAAGGTATGGTGCTTGGGAGGCATTAGCAATGTATGAATTGTAAGCTATATTGGGAGCTTGGAAGGATGGTTGAGAGTTAAAAGGTGCTTGGCAAGGTTTTCCTTGGGTAAAACTTCTTTGATCGAAAGTAACAACATGAGCTTCTTTTTTCCTTTTCTTTGCTGTTGGAGGCCTCTTGGCGCTAATCGTCCCTGTCGAACTTTCAGCAATCTTCTTATTTCTCATTCCTCCCTCGAATCTTTCCCCGATGATGACAATGTCTAAGAAATTTGATGACATTTTTCCTATCATCTTGTCATAGAAAGGTGATCAGACAACGTCGATGAACATGGCCATCATTTTTTCTTAACTATATTCTTATGGTGCCATATCGATGTTGTACTTATATAGCTTCAAGAAAGCATTAGCCAAGTCCTTGAAACATCATATTTGGGCACGTTCAAGGTGTAATGTCTCAAATACTAGTACTAATAACATATCTGATTTACGTATCAGTAATTAGAATTTGGTACATCACTTACGAATATCATCAATTTTTCAAATTAATAATTTGAATAGATATCAAAATATGAGTCTTTCACGAAAGCATAATGATAATCACATATTTTATTCATTAAGAAACCCTCATTATTAGTCATTTACACTCTTCATGTACTTAATTGACTGAATTTGATTATGTTTTGTAAGTTTGAACTCGAATCGGACTTAATTGATTTTTCAGCATTATTCGAGTCTTACACTGTTTCTGTATTTTGGCCATATCTTGAGTTCTAAATGTCTGATAATTATGAATTTTACCTTGTAGGAAAGATAAAAGAGAGCTCTACAACTTTGATGAAGAGCTCGAAGTCAAATTCAGACATCTAGTGGAGCTAATTGGGCATGGAAATCAGAATACGGGATTTGTGACTGGAACCCGAACAGTGTATAGTAACCAGAACATAATTCGAGTTTGGGTTTATAGAATGGGCTGAAAATTGGTGATCTGAAAGTTAAGACCCATATGTACAACTTTCATGACAAACACAAAACTTGATTCGGGCTCCTTGATGGAGATATTGGGTCTGAAAGTCAAAACAGAGGTGCTGAAACTGGTCCTGAGCAGTCTGTAGTAATTGGGTCATATCTTGGGCTGTAGGACGAATTTTTGGGTGCTTCCAGAGCCATTGGAAAGCTTAGACAATTTCCTAGAACTTTCATGAAGACCACTTGGCTCAAAAATGACGATCAATGAGTTCAGCAATGAATACTTTCGGAGACAAGGAAGCTCACCTACCAAGTTCACCTACCAAGCTCACCTACCAAGCTCACCTACCAAGCTCACCTACTAATTCCACCTACTAATCTCATCTACCCATCTACTACTACTCTGAATCCTCTATAAAAGGAAGCATGAGGAGAGCTCTAAACACAACATACACTTGGTGTTAGAAATAGCTTTTCATAGTTCTTGTATATTTTTCCTTCATTGTAATGGAGAGCTAAGTCACTTCTAGTCAATTCGGGACTCTTGAAGAGATTGTGGCTTGGATTCTTGAGACCTTGGTTATGTAATGTATTTGATTTATATTTGAATTCCTCTTCTCTTTTTCTTCTGTTCTCTTGATCTTGAATGCATGAATGGTGATTCTGTTTATGTTTGATCTGATTTGATCTTGGTTTAAGATTAAGTATTGTGATGAACTGAAGATTGAGATTTGTGATGAAACTTAGAACTGATTGATCTACTAATCTAATCACGTAATTGAAGAGGTTAGGTTACTGATTTGTGCCTAGGTTAATTGAATTCGGTGCTTAAATTGACATATATTTACATGAATGGTGCGATTGCAGATTTGTGTTTATCACTTGTCAATTGAATTATGGACGATTGTCTAGTATGAATTTTGGATCTGATGCGAGATCTCGGTTAGATCCAAGTTAACCATTCAAATGTATTTCAGGTGTTTGTTGAAAGGTCTATGATTGAATCCACCCAATCTCGGATAGATTTCTAAATTTTTCTTTTTTAATTGTTATTTCTCTTTAATCCTCAATTTCAAAACCCCCTTTTTCTAACTTTCACTTGATTTGATCAAATTGCATCTACGATCCTTGAGGAGACGATCCGGTGTTGTTCACTATACTACAAGTTTAGGTAATAACTTCGGTTATAATTTTGACTGAGTTCGGCGCTCGTCACATAACATATATCATGAAAGGAGTTTTATAAAAAATTGTACATCACTGTACATTATATACATAAGAATGCCTCATGGCATAAAAATCGATATAACTAATTACAAATATCTAAACAAAAGAACTAATCTAATTTTTCATACCAAAACTCCATCTTGTTTGGTTGCTTGGGTCCTGCCTGGAATCATCATGGAAAATCATAGAAGTAGGAGGTGAGAATTATGAAATTCTCAGTAATTTATCAAAATCGTGTCATCACAACAATTCTAGCTATTTCGGGAAAAAACTCAATATTAAACTCAAATCATATTTAGAAAGGTGGCAAAATGTAAAATCTAGTCATTTCTCTTTCCGAAATAGACATTCTATTTTATTATTATAAAAATCATTTAAATCATCAAATCACAAATCATTTAATCAAATCTTATTTCATCAAATCATAAATCATCTTATCAAATTTATTATGAAATCTTATATATATCATCGATCATCAAATTCATATCAAGAAATCTCATTTCTCAAAGTTCATGTCTCAAATCACCAAGACACATGTGTCATCTTAAAATCAAGGGTATGAAGGGTGTACTAGCCTCATAATACCATTCACTTGGTAGTAGCCTACTTTCAGGTTAGTGTACATCAACCTATTATGACGATCCATTTGCCACACAGAGCTATTCCGGGTAACTGGGTCATGTCTTTCTCAGTCTAGTAAAGAAGAAGCATATAAATCCTCGATCTAGACTTAAGGGTAAACTTCAAGCTACCATGATAAGGAGGAGGTATGTTTCCTTACAATATCAATTGTCTAGGATAGAGAGAGATGCACGTTACTTAAGCTACCTAGGATTTAGGATCACCCCAAGTAGTGGGGGAATTATCCATCCTCTACTACTTGATGACTATGTGATAAGCCTGTATTTTATAGTCATAAAATAGATAAATTAGAATAATTTGCTTATGATTATTGATGAATTTTGAATGGATCATTATCAATTATCTTTGCTTTTTCATAATAAGAGAAATTTAACACATTTAGAGTGAAAACAGGTTAGGATATCTCGTTTTCAAAGCAAAAGAGGACTATTTTGGCTCAGACAGGGCCTTGTGTCAACTTAGAAGCGATTTAGGAGTTAGACATGGCCATGTCTAACTTGAAGAAATCTTATGATTAGGAGACACAACCGTGTCTCTTGGTCACATGGTTGTGTCACCTCCAACGTTGAAGTTACGTAGTTTTGAAAGACACGACCCTGCCGTAATCAATTGAAGCTTCTAAGTTTGAGACATGGTCATGTCTTTTGGTCACACGGTCGTGTCTCACTTAAAGTGCAGTTAAGTGGTTTTCAAAGGACACGACCGTGTCGAAGGGAAACACGACCCTATGAGTCTTCCTAACATGAAAAAAAGGCAGTTTTGCCCCTAAATCATTATAAATTAGGCAAAATCACAAAACCTAAGGGACTTTTTTTGCTAGAGACTTGTGTGACAACATGTTTTTAGAGGAGAGACACAAGGATTAGAGGTGAAGGCTTTGAAGGCAAGAACAAGAGTCTTTGAAGATCAATCATTGAAGTTCTTTTCTCCATCTTCTCTTTTTCTTTAGAAATCATGGTTGTTTCTTTAATTTTTGTTCTTGTTTGTGTTACAATTTCCATGAGCGGCTAAACCCTTATTTCTATGATTAGAATGAAACTCTCTATTTCTCTTTGATGATTTGTTAATTTGATTCTTTGTTAATGGGAATTATTGTTCTTGATTCATTGTTGGTATGCTTAATGATTGTGGTATGTTTCACACCATATTTACATGATCTTAGGCTTTAGGTGAATGATCGAAAGATGAAATCTA
The DNA here is from genome assembly GCA_029884605.1 of Ormosia emarginata. NCBI lineage: Eukaryota > Viridiplantae > Streptophyta > Magnoliopsida > Fabales > Fabaceae > Ormosia > Ormosia emarginata. The sequence continues at coordinate 436,313 of JAQQTP010000056.1, read as the reverse complement.
ATTGCTTGATAATCTAAGAATTAAACTTAGGAATTGAGACTCAGACATAGGCTTAAATCCTTCGATGGGTAAACAATTGCCATGAATCTTAATAGGTTAGAACTTGGATTAATTGCCATGAGAATAAGATTTATGAAGTTTTAGCATGTTTTTAGTGCCAAGAAATTGTGCTTTAAATAATTTAGGACAAATCGCCTTCAAAAACATAATTAAACATTAACAAAGATAGGATTACAATTTATCATAAGGGGGTAATGTAGTGGATTCATAGTCCTAGGCATTTAAATCTTTGTTGAATCTTATTTTTTCTAGTCTTAATTGTTTACTTTATTTCTTTGTTTTTCGTTTTAATTTTAATTGAGTTTTTACTAGTGATTTTACTTGTTTAAATAATCAAAGTCGTTGTAAAAGTTAGTAATCAATCGATCCTCATGGGAATGATATTTATTTTACTACTTGTACGATCCGTGCACTTGCGAAAAATCCACAACACTAGGGAAGCTCGGTTAAAGAGGGAAGTGTTCCTCAACCTTAAGTACTCTAGTGTAGAGAGATTCTTATATTCTATCTTACCATTGTCCAAGCCTTACCCTAAGTACAAGGTATATTCAAAACCCAACTCAGCCTAGTTCCACAAAGGGATACCCATGAGAGAAAAATCATTCTTCAAATCTATTCATTCATCATATTTTCAAACAAGCAATCATATGCATATAAAAGTTTTTCTCATTATAGGTAATCAAACTCATCATTAAATCTCATTTGATTCAAACACATCATACAAATCATTTCTTAATTGGTTTGGATGCATAACATTTCACAATCTAATGAATTTCAATCATTTAATTCAAGGTTTAAGGTTTGCATTTAGGTCCCATAAGGTAAAGAACTTTGTTTCCATCATTTCCAGACCAATAACCTCAATTTAACGGTCTGGTAATCGATTTCTAGGCCCTAGTAATTGATTATCAGCTTGACAGAACCCTAGTAATCGATTACCAAGGTGTGGTAATCGATTACTACTCATCTTGAATCCTGGTAATCGATTACCAATGCTTGGTAATTGATTACCAGCTGCCTAGAAACTCATTCTGCAGCTCCAGAAGCTTGGTAATTAATTACCAGCTAGTGGTAATCGATTACCACATGGAAATTTGTATAAAATAGAGCTTTTGAACCATTCCAACCTAAACTAAACCATTAAACTTCAACAACATCTAAATCATCATATTTAAGCATCCAAATCACAATTAAAGTAATAAAACAAATATGGGTTTCAAACCCATTTTTCAAATCTCAAGTTCATCAAGAAACAAAAACAAAGTTTGAATCTTTAACTTATATTCCAAACATAAAAGCATATATCTTTCATCATCAACTCATAATCTCAACAAAATCATTAATCCATCATTTTCACAAAGCAGGAAAAGATGAACAAAGTTAAAAGAAAACCCTTACCTCAACTTGCAGTCACTTTCTTCTTTCTATTCCTATCTTCTTCCTCTTGATCTATGTTTCTTTCCTCTTCCCTTATTTCCTTCTTTTTCTCTTTTTTTTTCTTGTGGGAGTTTCTGAACGAGCGTGAGAGAGAAAAGAGTGAGTGAAAACGTGAAAGGAGAGGGAGAAAAGTGAGAAATAAGGGTGAGAGACGATGGGCAATAAGAATAAAGAGGAAAAGTGAAATCCAACTAGAAACATTATATCTCTTAAAAATACTTTAATATTTCCTTAATTAATTTTCAAACCTTCATACGTATTTTCAAAAATTCTAGAAATTTCATTCATTTCCCAGCTCTATTTTTTCATAAATATCATTATACACCTTTACTAGTCACCAAGCTTCACTATTCATCCCTAGGTTAAGTTAAACATTTATGGAATTGAATTAAAAAGCTTTCAGTATCCTTTTTCATCCTTTATGACTTAGAAATAAATGTTCTATGTTTATTTCTATCTTTTTAGCTATTTAAACTATATTCTGAGTTTATTTGAGCTATTTCTCACATTCAGTGTTATAGATTTATGCTTAAATCAATCTAAATCATTACCAAAATTATCAGATAACTTCCACCAATTTTATTTAGCTACTATAACCCTGATTAGGATTATTAGGTTAGGGAAGATGTTACAGAAGGTGTGTGTACCAATTAGAAGTTGCCTATCTAAGTTGTCTTGGAAGAAATGGATCAAGAACTTGTCATCATGAGCATGTGAAGCCATTTTGCAGATGTACATGGTCAGATAGTTCTTTGGACAAGTAATTCCTTTATATTTGTTGAAATCTAAGACTTTAAACTTCGGGGGAATCACCACATCATAGACAAGGCAGAGTTCTGAGGCATCTAGAAGACCATAGCTACTTGCTCCCTCTATGGCTCGTAGTCTCTCTTCAAAAACTTCTAGTTTCTCCTTGGATTGAAGGCCTTCCGTTGAAGAGTTCAGTAGATAATTACCAGTAATCTTATGGGGGAAAATTTGTGGCATGGAAAAAAGGATAAAGTGTTGCATTGATGAGGTCCCATTAGCACCAAGGTAAAGAGGTTAGGTCAAAGTCAAGTTTTGTGGCTCTAAAGTAGGCATTACTAATGGTGTGCTGCTCTTGGGAGGGTTGGTAATTTGTGACGACATGAAACCCGGGGGAAGACCATATAGTGGCATGAAAACAGGGAATATCATTTCTGGTTGAGAAATCTCATTGGCATTTGGCTGATATCCTTGTGTTTGGGTAGTGTTTGACTGGTTTGAAGTTGTTGTGATTGCCGGTGCAGTGCCCTCAGGGGTACTAGCTAATGGTGGCACATAACCAGGTGGAAAGCCAAATGGTGGGAGTAGATATTGATCCCTTTATACACCGTAAGTGCATGGGTCGTACAAGTAATAAAATGATAAGTAAAGTATCGCTGCCACGAGGATATTGGCTAAATCCAATGCTAAATGTTGAGCAATAGCTTAATTAACTCTATTCAAGAACATTCATTAAGGTAAAAGGTGTGTGGAATAACTAAGGAATCAAAGACTAAAATTGCAATAAATTGTGATTGAGATACAATGATTGGAGAATAGGGGATCCTTCTTCACTCACTATTTCAATTGGCAATATGAAATCCTTTCAAGTAACATGAATGCAATGGCTTTGTTAGCTTAAGAAACTAACTTAGTTAATAGCCTATGTCTAGGTCAATTAACTATGTGTCATTTGCTTAGCTCACTATGTTTCCATCAAAGCTAGAGCAAACTCCACTCATAAGGACTATTCTCAAACACTTGCTATGTGTAACACCCTAAAAATTTCGTATCTCGTAAATAGTAATTTTGACAGTTAACAGAATTTTACTATTAAGTAATTTCTGAGCGCTGTAAAATTATTTTAATTATTCCGTCAGCGTATTTGATCGTTTTGAGTGATTTACTCCGTGTCAGGAAAATAAAAATTTTGGGCCAGGGAAAACTTTACGTAATTTAATTTTTACCATTAGGTTTTAACTATTTTACGTAATCTGATTTGATATTTGTGCGTTTTCTAATTTTTGTGATTTTATGGGTGATTATGAAAATTTTTTACTGTTTGTGGGCCCAGGGGGTGTATGTGGGCCTAGGTGGCCATACGTGGGCCTAGGTGGGTCCCACAAAGTGAAAATTTTTCTACGCATAGAAAAATTTGTACTGTTTAGACAGAGACAGGGGATCTTACTAAACCTGAATCCGAAAACAGTTTTAGAAAATTTCTTGTACTGTGTTTGGTACTGTATTTAATTATCGGGTGATAAAAAATATAATAAATATAATTTTTGTGGGGTTTAGCAGATATAAAAATAAATATTATGCTGCTTAAGTCAACATTGGTGGTTTGGATATCCACCATTGATTTAATCAATGGTGGAGATTTAATCTAGATAAGCTTAATAAGGAAGGCTTTGATATCAACTGTCGATTTAATCAACGGTGTAGGATAAGTCTAATATAATGGCTAGGACCATTTATAACCATTGGATTTAGAATTGATCAAGGGTGGAGATTTGGTCTTGCAAAGTGGCTAGGACCATTTGTGACCATTGGATTTGAATCTGATCAACGGTGGAGATGGATCAATTATGACCATTGGATTTGGATTTAATCTATGGTGGAGATTTAGTCTTAAAAAGTGACAAAGATCATTTATGACCCTTGGATGTAAAGTTTGAAGGAGTAATCTTGACCCTTCATTGTGGAGACACATCTAAGGGCTAGGATTTAAAAAAGAAAGATCCAATGGCTTAAATTAAGTCTTCTACCTAAAGCTATACCTAAAGTCCACCTTAATCCTAACCATTGAATTAATCAATGGCTTAGAATGCTTCAAATAATTGCTTGGACTTTCAAGATTGAATCTTAACCATTGATTTAATCTATGGTTGAAATTTGGTCTTATATAATTGCTTGGACTTCAATTGTGACCCTTGGATGGCAACATGGAAGGAGAGATCTTGACCATCCATTTAATAGCTTCATCTAATAGCTAAGATTAAAGGAGTCTAATGGTCCAAATTTGTTACTGTCACTTGGAAACTTTCCAATAATTTAGTGACTTTGACTAACATTGTAACACCCTCCATAGGGCATCACATTTTTAAAGAAAATTTAAAATCTAAAAATCATTTCATAGAAGAATTGAGTTCCAAAATATGAATTTTTAACTTTCTTTTCATAGAAATATAAACTTACCAAAAATTTTAAGAAAATAGAAATTAGATTGAATTGATTAATACATATATTATAAATACCACAAAATATTCAATATAAAAATAAAACATGTAACTTACAGACTCAGAGAGAGAAGTAGCAAACCCACTGACGGTTACTACTAATAGCACAGTAACAACACTAACGAGAAAACCCTACATACATGCTTCGTTTCTCGACCAACTGCATCACGTTGAAACTGAGAAGATCACTCCTTGACGACGTCACCATCTTCAGAATTTTTTTGCCTCCAATGGGTCTAAGAAACTTGCTTCGTCTACTATTCGAATTTAAATAAAATAAACACAACAAAACAATACAGTAAAGAGGTGAGATCCCCTTTCACCAATACCAGTATGGTAGCAAAGAATAATACGAATGACAAAGTCATTCCATACACACAGATATCACAATTATAATCATGTTATCAATTTACAAATAATTCTAATAAAAACACATGTTATAATAAAATGAATAGCAATAACATTACCGTGATAGATATAATAATAGATACAATTAAATCATATAGTCACAACATACATAATATCTCAACGGTGAATATAAATAACCACATAAAAATACAGATCACATATGCTAATGTAATGGTACAGATAGATAAAATAGAACAAATAAATAACATTAAAATGTATAAAACATAAATATACGAAATGTGACTCAACCTTACTCCATGGAGCTAAAAATACAGACATCAGAGTGAATGACTCGCAAAATCTATTAGTACCGTCGACCGCCCATAACTATTGCGCTGTCACACGTTGCGTCTATAGCCCACTGAAATAGCATAGTGGTGTAGTTCACTGTCATACGTTGTGTCACTACAAGCTTGCACTAATAGACTTCACAAGATCTTGATTAAGTATAGTGCGTGTCGAGTCCATTAGTGTGTTACCACTTACCACGGCCCAGAGGAGCGACCAACTGTCCACAAATGGAATAATCTGCACACTAATGTCTCCAAGTTCATTCAAGTTGAACCACACTACGTTTATCACACCGATAACATGATGTTATTCATCTCGTCAATCAATCCACCAATTATCAACCAAATTGGAACAAATGCATGATAAAAATTACTAGAATACCCTCAATGGTATTAAATATCCATATTTACATAAATGCCCTCAATGGCTTGCCCTCAATGGCAAAAATTACAAATATGCCCTCACTGGCAAAAATTACGAATATGCCCTCACTGGCAAATCGCATATATATACAGTACGTCCCACTTGACAGTATCTGTATCTCAATATATCCGGGTCCACCACTTTGGCCCGACAGTAAAAATTTGCTGTTTCAATTAATCGCATAGAAATTTTATCGCATTTTCACAATTCCGTCATTTTTACAAACATTTTTAAATCGCGTAAATATATTTTGCTGTTTTTGAATTCGCGTAGAGTTTTTCAAACGTTTTCTCAATCACGTAAGATTTTTAAATCATTTTCTTGTCTGAATTCCTTAAAAATCACTATTCAAATAAACAAAAATAATATTTAATACATTTAAACTACGTAGAATATTTTTCATACCGTATAAAAAAACAACTTTAGAAATCATAAACACTTGGTTTTGGCATGTTGGCCGAACTACACTAAATCTTGCCATTTGATCTTTAAATTCATTTTCTTGTTCGAAATCAATTTGTATCTTGTCAATTTTTCCTAAGTTAATTAAATCACTCTTTTAGAAAATTGTTGAGAACATTTTGGTTCCCATTTTGTGTTGAGCCCGTGAGTTTTGGATTTGTGTTCTTTGGAACACTCATGCAAATCCTTACATGCTATTCACATTCTATAATAATTTTCATGCATCTATGAACACATACCATATATTAAAGCCATCATAAAACACATACAAAATGTTAAAGCTATTAGACATGCTTACACACATAATCAATCACAATTAGGAAAGACATAAACAATCAAGTGAGTGAATCCTTATGGATTCTTCACCACAAACACATCCATTCCTCACCACCAACATATGGCTGATGAGGGTAATCTCCCTCTTACCTCTTGAAGAACCTCCAAAGTTCCTTGTATGTTCTCCTGCTGTCTCCTTCAAGATGAACTTCAACCATCAAGTGCTTCTTGAAAAACAAAGAAAACGTGAAATATTAATACCTAAGGCTTGAATAAGAAAACCATGAATCAATATATGGTTTAGAAGGAAAGAATGAAATCAATAATAGAGATTTCATAAACTTCACCTTAAGACTCCAAACCTTGAGCTTGAAGAACGAAAATGAAGATGGATGATTTAGGAAAAATCTCCAACATGAAAGTTCCTTAGAATTGCATGGGGATTCGAGATCTAAGGTTGTTTAGAATTATTGAAGCTTGGAAGGTGACTTTTGTGGGGTTGGCCGTGAGCTTGGGAAAGGAAGAGATATGAGCTTTTGTGGTCTTTGCTTGATAGGAAGATGAAGATGGAAAAATCTTGAGAAATTCCTAACATGAAAGTGTCTTGGATTGATGAGAGGATTCAAGAAATGATATTGGTAGGAATTATAGAAATTTGGAGAGGTGTTCTTGGTGCTTGGCCGAAATCATGGGGGAGAGAAAATGAGAGAGTTTTGGTTGCTTGTTCTTGGTTCTTTGGAGAAAAGGGTGTATAAGAGAGCAAATGAGATGAATGGATGAAGGTTGTCTCCATTTGGGAGCCATGGCCGTGGAGCACAAGGAGAGAAAAGGGGGGTGAGAGCTTCTTGCCAAAGTTTCAAATGAATCCAAGCCCTCCTATTTATAGACTTTATGAAAAAGATGTAGGCTCAAGATATTTTTCGGTATACTATAAGCAATGAACAATAATTACTGCTTATAAGGTCAGTATCTATTGTCTAATGGGTAATAAAATATACTCAGATTTTTCTTTTATTTTAGCTGCGTAGCAATTATTGCTGATCATTTTCTACTGATTGCCCTCGATGAGTCACAAAGCGAGTCATCAAAGAGAAACTTCTAGAATATGTGACTCACTACGATGAGTCAGCATGATGAGTCAGCATAGATATTTTTCTAAAACAGGTGAGTCAGCATGGCGAGTCACAAGATCTTTGAGTCACCGGGTCGACTCAAAGATGACTAGTCACAAATACCGAGTCACTGGCTGAGTCAGCATGACGAGTCATCAGCTGAGTCACTAATGGTGAGTCATAGCACTGAGTCAGCATGGTGAGTCGTCAGGGAAGCTTCTGGAACAGATGAGTCACAAGGCGAGTCACCACTTCTGGAACCTTCTAGAATCTGCTGAGTCACAGGTGCTGACGTGTCATGCCACGTGTCGCGCTTCCATTGGTCCTTCGCGATGAGTCACAGCCACCAACTTTGATCCGCTCCTCATTGGTCCACATGTAAAGCATTCGATGACTAGGCGCGCTGAAAATGCGTCTTCTATAATAGTCTGGAACATGTGAGTCACTAGGCTAGTCACCTAGGTGAGTCACCAACGATGAGTCATCATCTAGAACATTCTAGAGTGAGTGACTAGGCTTGCGTCTAGAATCATCCACTAGATATTTTTCAAGAAAAAATATCTTCCAATGAATAATAAAACATACCCCGATTTTATTTGTCAGATAAAATCACAGGAAAAATAAAACTTCAAAAACTGTCTCCGGTTTTGGGTTTAGTAAGTTCCCCCGGCTCCGAATCAACAGTACAAAGCTTTCTGACTAATAATAAAATTTTTTATTTTTCCTGACTGCCTTGCCCACCCACATACAAATTTCAAAATATCGAAATATATTAAATATTCAAAATATATCAAAATATAATATAATATTCAAAATATCTCAAAATATCTCAAAATATCCTAAAATATCTTAAAATATCTAAAATATAATAAAATATTCAAAATATCTTAAAATATCTAAAATATAATAAAATATTCAAAATATCTAAAATATCACAAAAATTCACAAAAATCATATTAATTATGAAACTCATGAAAATCAAATCAGATTAGTAAAAATAATTAAGAATTGAGAGAAAGAAATAAAATACGAAGGCTTATATATATACCACCCAAAATAATATTAAAATAATCAAAACGTAAAAACTCCCAAAAATTCCTAAAAATCACATAAATCATAAAATTCACAGAAGTCGGGTCGGATTATTCAAAATAATTCAGAATCGACCAAAACAAATAAAATACTAATTTTCGGGACGTTACAAACACTAATTATTCACTCATTTCTCACTCACTCTCACGGCAATGCAAAGAAAAAGAGGGGGCCAAAATCATTTCATACATTTGCTATCTCACTTCATCACCTTTTCTCTCAAATGATTTAGTACCAATTATTTGCTCAAATAATTCACTTTTTCTCTCTTCACTCTACGGCTATGCATTCTCAAAATGGATTCAACTAATTCATGTTAGTCAACAATAAATGGCCTACTTCTTGGAAGCACTCCACGGTCAAGAAATAATGGAGGACAAGGAAATCTATATTAAATGGATTTGTCACCTTTCTAGCAACCATTTAATATATAAATATATCTCACTTTTCTTTCCACGCATTTCCATACATTCCCACGGCAATAGAGAGCAAAATTGCTCTAAATTATTACATCTTTGTGATATATATTAGAATGTCTTTAATTGAACAAAGTAAGACTAAGTCAACAATGGTGGCTCCTTCATTTACTTCCTACGGCCATGCATCAAATTAGAAGACAAATTCTACATTCAAAATAATACCTGGTCATTCTTCTAATAATAATTGAAGAAGCTATTCAAAGTTAGTCAATTTTTGGTGGCTATTCTTTCTAATTCCTATGGCCATGCTTGTTTAGAAAAAGAGAAACATTCTATCTTTAATTTATTTCCATCACCTTTATTTCAAAATGGCTCATGGCCAAGTAGTTTTGGGGGGGCCTAAATATTAACTCCTCACTTGATAATTCCTATCACCTTTCTATCAATTAACCAAACAAAGTCTCTCTCACCATTTTTGTCAAAACAAGTTCATGGCCATAAAGGCTTTAGGAAGCCAAATTTGTGACTTTAACATCTTTTCTATTTCAAGAACCAAAGAACCATATCAAATTTCTCTCCACTTCCTCTCTAAGCTTGGTTCGGCCATGACACCCAAGAGTACCATCCATCACTCTTTAATTTCATACAACCTTATTTCTTGAATCCTTACCTTATTCTAAGCAACTTTCATGTTGGAGACTTTTTCTAAATCCATCATATTCAAGGACTTTCTTCAAGATCCATGTTATGGAGTATTTATGGTGAAGTGTAAGGAAACTTCATTTCTTCTCTCTTTTTCATGATCTAAACCATGTTTGATCCATGGTTCCTCTTAATCAAGCTTAGTATACTAATTTTTATGTATTTTGTTTTGTATTTGAGAAGCCTTTGGTGGTGAAGGACTTGGAAAGAGAAGCAAAACAAGGAGCTTTTGAGGATCTTCAAGAGGTAAGAGGGAGATCCATCTCACCAACCAAGTATGGTGGTGAGAGATGGTCTTATATTTGATAGATGGTGAATCCATATGAGGATTCATATCCATGGTCATGTAATTATTTGTGGGTGTTTATGTGTTTGATTTATTTGTTCATGCTTTGTATGATTTGCATGATTTATTGCTTTTGATTATGGCATGCTTATGGTAGCTTATGGTATATATGATGAAATATGTATGTATATGCCATGATATGATGATAGAAAGGAAATCAATTTTTGGCTCCAATGGCCAAAGGAAGAGTGGTCACGGTTTTGACACTCATGATTAGAGTTTATGTTGAAATTTTTCAAGAACAAGAGAATTAATTTTTGGTCCCTAGAACATGGTGAATTTCGGCCAAGACACCTCAAGATAGGTGTTCACAAATTAATATTTTCATGGATGATGAAATGAGATGTTTAGAAAAACAAGGAAAATAAACAAAGGATTTATTTTTGAAAGAGTACATGAACACGGTTTTAGAAGGATTTTTATTAATTTATTTTGTGTAAAAAGTTTCTAAGTGTTTTACTAAACATGAGTTTTAAATGAAAATAGCAATGTTGATTTTAAGGATTTGCAAAGAAAGTGAAAAATGAAAATGAACAAATGACTTGATTTCAAAGACCAAGTGTTCACGGTTTTTGTAAAGGATTTTTAATGGTTTTGTTTGTGTAAAACCATATTAATTTAGAAGGAAAAATATTTGATGGTTTCAATAGTCATGTCCACTTTTTGAAGGCTTGAAATGCCTAAATTTTTATGGAACAAAGTGATATTTTATAAAACAAAGTGTTTTGTCTCTTGAAAGATTTGACAGTTTTCAATGAACACGTTCACGGTTTTTGAAGACTTGCGGATACCTTGATTTTATAACAAAATGATTTTCGCACAAGAATTTGGAAAGGGAATTAGAGCGTTTATCACTTGAGAAAATCAAGTTTTTGTAAACAAAAATGTTTTTGAACTTCAAATTATTTTGAAGAAGGTTGTGTTTGGAAATGATTTGGGAAAAATGAAGAATATAATGGTGTTTTGAAAATTTACTAACGTATAACTGATTTTCAAGTTTTGAAATACGTTAGAAAATGTTAAGTTTTGAAACGTTGATTTATATCAATAGAAAAGTTATTTTTGTGGATTATATTTTGGAAAAGGATTTCTTGAGTAAAGAAATGTGGAAAAAGATTTTCTTGAGTAAGGAAATGTGAAAAATGAAATACAAAGTCATATTATTTTGAGAAAGGTTGAAAAGGAATTTTTGAAGGTTAAGAAATATTTTCTGTAATGAAATGGTGATGAAAAATATTTTACGTATCTTAAAAACGTGATTTTTAAGCTACGCAATTTGAAAAATGTGTTGAAAATGATATTGATTTATTTAAGTCCAAAATAATGTTTGGAATATTGAGGAATATTTTACGTGATTGTAAAATGTTAAAAAATATTTTACGTATCTTTAAAACGATTTGGAATACGTTAAAATATTTCTATGCGATTTGAATTACGTTTAAATATTTTATGTAATTTGAACTACTGTTGAAAAATCAATGTGATTTAAAAGTGATAGAATATTTTTATGTGACTGTGAAAATGACGGAAAATCGTTATGTGATTTGGAAAGTGTTTTAAATATTTTGAGAATGATGGAAAATGATTTACGCAACTTAAAAGAATGATTTTTAAGATACGTGATTTTGAAACAATGGAAAAATACTATGCGATTTGAGAAACGTATATTTTTATGCAATTGAGAAAAACGTTGAAAAAATTATTATGTGATTTAAAAGTGCAACAGAAGAGTTGTAGCATTTTGAAAACGTAACAAAAATGTTACAAAATTTTGTAAACGTAACAGTAGTGTTACGGTACTGTGAAAATGTAATAAAATGTTTTGGAGTTTTAAAAACGTAACAAAAGTGTTACAGTACTGTGAAAATGTAAAAGAAGTGTTATGGTATTGTGAAAATATAACAGGAGTGTTGTGGAATTGTGAAAACGTAACGGAAATGTTGCGCAATTTTGTGAAAACATGACGAAAGTGTTTTATAACTATGAAAATGTGATAACATGATTTTGCTATTGAATATATAGTATGAATTACTGTCGAACCAGTGTATGAACACTGTTTGTGAAAATGACAAGTTTTGCCTGTGATTGGTATTTGGTGCATTTTACATGCATTGGAAGGATATGCCTGTGATTGGCATTGGTGCATTATACATGCATTGGAAAAATATACGTTGAGGCATATGATTACATTGAACAAATGGAATTGAAAGATTTGGCCCTTGTGGTTGGACTTGCACTGATATATTCGTCCATTGTATAAAGTATAGCTAATAAGCTATTTTGGCCCTTGTGGTTGAAGAGGGAATGAGAATTGATAGTAAGATCTATGATGGATCTTGGGGGCGTCAAGGCGCGGCGGTCGACCAGTGGATATCTGTCTCGTGGGCTAAGGTCGGACCATATGCCACTTGGCGATGCAGTCCGTTGCAATGCATTGACGATACCCGATAAGAACACAATTCTTTTCAATGACTGGGAGATTGTCTTTGGGCTAAGGCTGACAATTAACCAGAGCATTCTTCTCGAAATTGTGAAAACCTCCATGGAGTTGTTTTTGAAAAACTAAGTCTATGTGCACATGCATGAATCTGAACATTTATATCTGTATGATATATTAATTGAGAAATATTGGCTATGACAACTGTTTTGAATACTTGGATGATGATGATGATAATTAGACAATGTTGAGGGCATTATCATAATTATTGTTTATGATAATTGAACTGATAAATGATTGGATGATGATAATTGATTAATATTGATGGCATGATCATAATTCTGGTATGATCTATCTGTATGATATTGTTGTTTGTGTTATCTCTGTGCTGCCATGTTGGTATTGGTGTAGGTGATCTCACATCTTTGCTATGTTGTCTTGCTGTGTCTATATTGTTAAAATTAAACAGTAGAAGGAATTAGTTATCTTAGACATACCGGGAGGTAGATATTCTGAGTTCGGAGACAACATCAGAGAATAACTATTCCAGAGTCGATAGCATGCAGTGTTGACAAGGAACAAATGTCTGATGCATCAAGAGGGAGACAAAAAGAAATAAGTATGTTAAGTTTTCTCGTTAGTGTTGTACCGTGCTATTAAGTAGGACCCGTCATAGGGTTTGCTACTGTTAAAAAAAAAAGAGTCTGTTAGTTTTATATTTCTCTTTAAATTGTTAAATATTAATTGGTGTCAATGTTGTATATGAATCTATTTCAATATATTTTTTAGTATTACTTATGGATTTCAGTAAGTTTATGTTTTAGTAAGAAAGAAATTTTAAAACCCATCTTTTATAACTCAAACCTTTTATGAACTTCTTTTTGATTATGAGTCGGGAGTCAGATATGTGATACCCTAGGGAGGGTGTTACACTACGCATAATCAAGGGGTATATTTCTATCCCATTATCTAATTAACTCACCCTACCATTTGAATAAAGCTAAACATTTATCAACCATATTCATGATCTAAAACCTAAATCCCTATGTCTAGTTTAATAGATTTAATAAAATCACATTAAATGTTGTCCAAACAATCAAGAACATTAAGATTAATATGATTGAACAAAACCATTCATCAATATTAACTCAAGGAGTTATAAAATCACTAATATTCATAGAGAAATCCAAAGGAACCCCTAACTACAACTTAGTTATCCATAAAACACAAAAATCTAACAACAATAATCATGTTCATGATAAAAGAAGAGAAAAAGTAAATGGAATAAGAAGAAGGCTCAATGATTGTGGACTCTTGATGCTTGAATCTCCTCCTTGAAGAAGATGGCCTCCAACTTGGCTTCCTTTTGTTTCCTCTCAATCTCAAAATGAAACCCTAGTAGTTGTTTTCTGTCTAAAATTAGCACCCTTTTTTGAATGCTCTTAAAATAGTATATATAGGCAAAAATATTAGCTATGCGCCGCAACGTGAAGGAAAGTTGCACCGTGGCGTGTATCACTTTTAGCTCACTACGTTGCGACATGAAAATGGTTAGGCCACGATATGCTAGTCTTGGGTTTAAGCATGTGACAGGTTGATGCTACCACAACATGGCGTGGCACAACTTGCGTTGCAACATGAGTTGCTAAATTACTCCTTGGGCCTTCTCCTCTAATGTTGGTCTAAATCTTCTACCAATTCGCTTGTTTGGAGCCTTTCTTGCAATTGAGAAATCACCAATTTAATAACAAGTGCAATTTTACTTAATCTCACAAAGATTGACAAGATTTTCTCAAGATCATATAGAAAGATATCAAAATTGAATTTGATGAATATGAGCATAAACGCTTCCAATTATGCATAAGAATAACGACTAAGTTATCTATAGAGCATAGATATAGGGCATAAATAACTACATTTCATGGAGTTATCACACCCCCAAACCTAGATTTTTGCTAGTCCTCGAGCAAAACAAAGTATGATTAAATACACTTGCATTGATAACTCATGCTCAACATGCATTCAGCAACTATTATGAATTCAATTTTCAATTAAACCACAATCAGTGTATGATGATTGTATAAACCCTCAATGAATGCTTATCCCTCACAATCCATCCCACATATACACAATCCTTAGCATGCTAACATTCAAGACTTCTTTTTATGCAAATCATATTTCCTATAATCATTGATAACTCGATAAAATGTAGTTATTTATGACCTATATCTATGCTTTATGGATAGCTTGGTCCTTGTTATTATGCATATATGGAAGATTTTAGGATTATATTCATTGAATTCAATTTTTATATCTTCCTATATGATCTTGAGAAAATCTTGCATATTCTTGAAGTGATTAAGTACATTTGCTACTGTTAATAAATTGGTGATTTCTCTATTGGAGGAAGGGCTCCAAACAAGTAGATTAGTGAAAAATTTAGACCAACATTGGAAAAGAAAGCTAAAGGTTCAATTCAGCAAATCAAGCCGCGACATAGGCATATTCATTTCGCAGCATTGTGCATTTAATTGCTACATACTGAAACCCAAGACTAGCATGCTGCGGCATAAAGGTGTTCATACCGTGGCATGGTGGCCTAAATTAAATGTGCGTCGCGGCATAAAGAGTGTTATGTCACGACGTGAAACTAAAATGTTGTCCTATAAATACTGATTTAAGGTAATTCAACAAAGAGAGTTTTTCATAAAATAGAGCACAATAGCTAGGTTATCATTTTGGGATTGACAAGGAGCTAAAGGAAGCCAAGTTGGAGGCCATCTTCTTCAAGCAAGAAGATTCAAGCATCAAGGATCACATTTATAGAGTTTCCTTCCAATTCCTTTTACTTTGTCATGAACATTGTAACACCTCGAAAATTGATAATTTCATGATAAATAGTCATTTTATAATATTTGTGATTTTTGTGAATTTTTGTGGATTTTTCCAGAAACGTTGAATATTTTAATATATTCCTCATTTTGCGTGCATTCTAAGCAGAGTTAGAAAAATGGAATATTTTCCTCGAGGCTAGTAAATCTTGAACTGTGGAAACGTCGACGGGAGATCTTACTAAACCTGAGATAGGGCACAGTTTGCGAGGTTTACATTTTTTGAGATTTTTATCTGATAAATAAAAATTGTTGTACAAATTTATTATCCGTTGGATAATAAATACTGATTTCTGTTAACTATAACATTTTTCCATTGGATAATAGCTTGTTGTAAAATATAAGTGTTCTAGAATGTTCACTTTAGTGACATCACCATGTCATCATCTTTAACTTTTCAAAAAGTGGGTTTTTGGCTTCTTAAAGAAGCTTTGGAGGAAGCTTCCTAGCAACTTCCTAAGCATGCATGAAGCAAATTTTCCCTCCTCTCCCTCTCACCTCTCCACGGCAATGAGCTAATTTTGGAGCCCAAAATTATGCTTTTCACTTATCACATTTTTCATTCTAATTTCAAACTCACCAAAAAGTTATCACTTTCTCTCTCTACACCTTTTCTCTCATTTTCTCTCAAGCATTTTCTCCTTCTTCTCTCTTCTTCTTCCATGGCACCCACACCATTCTTCCTCCTCCATTGTTGTTTAATTTCAAGTAACCATCTTACTTGAATCCATTTCTCCCTTGAAGCTTTTCTTTTCTTATTGATATCACCTACAAAGAACTCAACTTTCCTTTCCATTTTCTCCTCCCTTCCATGGCCAAGACCACCATTATTGGCCATCCAAGCTTTTTCATTTAACCAACCTCATTTCCTACCATTTCTCATCACCTAGAACATTTTCTCTTTTGTGACCATCACCAAAATCCATCATTTTCGTTTTCTTCCATCAAGCTTTAAAGTTGGAGACTTTAAGGTAAAAGTTCATTGCTTTCTCATTTTTCTATCTCATTTTTGTGATCCATGGTCACTTTGGTGATCATGGATGCCTTTTTCAAGCTTTGGTTGTGATTCTTGTGAGTTTGATGTCCTTAGGGTTTCTTGAAGGTGGAGGACGAAATTCCCAAAGAACAAGGAGCTTGCTTTTCTTGTTTTCTCCTTTGGTAAGAGGGAGATTATCCACTTCAACCTTTATTGGTAGTGGGAAGCTTTTTGTGTGTTGATTTTGAGAAACCCATATTAAGGTTGCTCTCTTGATTGTATGATTTTTCTAATGACATTTGAGTTAATTGACTTGTATGAATTTATTTGGTTATATTTATGTGTATTGATGATCTTGGATTGATTTTGATGGATTGGAAATGTGGTTTGGAAGCAAGGATTCCTTGCTCTCCTTAAATAAGGCTAATGGCCATAACCCCTCCAATAGGGTGTTCATGGTTGAAATTTTGTAACAAGGTGGAAAAATAACTAATTAAGTGAACAACAATTAATGGAACAATAGAAATTTTAAACCCCTAATTCCCTTGAGGCTCATAGCCTCTTAGGGTGAAAATGCCAAAAAAAAATGTAATGTTAAAGTGGAGACTTAGTTAATTAGAAAATTAGAGATTTATTAGGAGTTCATAAAATGAAAAGAATAAAGAATGAGACTTTATAACAAAACTTAGATTGGTTTTGATCAAAGGAAGAACATAAGTGAAAGTGAGATATTAAGTAATTTAAATTAAAGGTTTCTCTAAGTGAATTGGATTTAAAAGTTCAATAAAGAATCTATTTAATTTAAGTAATGAAGATTTGATAAAAATGCAAGAAAATTCCTCTAGAGAAAGATTTCATGAGAAATGTTAAGTTAAGATGAAATTCCATAATGAACCTTAAAAAGTATATTATCACCTTTGAGAATCAATGATACGTTATTGTGGGTCCATGAGTGAGACCAAAATCCTGTTGATGTTTAACTTGGCCAAATTGTGGCATGTTGTGAGATGAGTATATCATTGTTGAATATACATGAATATACATTGAGTCAACATGCATTGTGTAAGTCCGATGGACTCTGTTGTAAGGCTGTCTGCCTAGGAGAATGAATCACACCTTAGTGCGGGTATGAATAGACTAGTGTAGGTCATATCATTGACCTTGGGCGCGTTGGGGTGCGAGTGTCCCACAAATGGACAGTTGGTAGCTCCTCTGGGCCGTGAGATAGACCGATACAAGCGCACCGACGATCCAGACTGAGACACTGTCCTATATTGCGATCCTGTGAGAATGTCGCTGTATAAAGCCTTGTTGTTCAAATTATGAATTTTCTAGAAAAGCACTTGATTTTATGGCTGAAGAGATACTAACATGTCTCCTTGATCATTTACTCTGATGTTTGTGTCTAGCTCCATGGAGTAGGAATTGTAGTACCAAATGTTGGATTTTGGTGACATATGCACGTGTATAGTGAGTCAACATATTAACTGACATTTATTCACATGATGATAAACTATTGTTTTATTGATGTTATAACTGCCTGGAATTGTTGAGCTGTTTATTATTTGAATCTTGATACTGATTATTATTCCTGCTATGCTATGTGGGTGTCTTGTACCGTTCTATTTCTTTACTCCCATAATTGGTACTGAATGTAGGATGTCTCACCTCTTTTATGTATTTCTATTATTTTGTTTATTTATATGCTTCTCTGAAGACGTTGGTGAAGAGGGGGAAGTGCACGAATTCCCCGGCTTTTGGCCTGACTTTGATTAGTACTTGTTTGGAGCATGACGTCCCATCCACATGGCTTTTTGGGTTATGTTAGGCTGACTTTTCATGGAGGTCCAGACTGCTGGCACATCAACCTGCATATGGATCGCTGCGTCTACCATGGAGACGTGACGGTGTCTCTTGTAACACCCTAACTTTTGGATGAATGACCGTTGTGTCCCGATTGTACTGTTTCTTGATTTTCTGTATGAAATACAGATATATTTTACAGTCTATGATTTTATTTGGTCATTTTGCATAATTTGCTTCGAGACAGTAAAATAATAATTTTGTCAAATTTATTGTTTTAAATTTTTTTTTTGTGATGTACAAATATATTTTACTGTCTGTAATTTTATTTGAGTGTTTTGAGTGATTTGCTCGATAGTGGGAAAAAAATGGGAAAAATGACCATTACATCCTGAATGTACTATTTTCAATTTTTTTGTATGATACAGTGTTTTATATTACTGTCTGTAATTTTATTTGGGTGTTTTATGTGATTTGCTTCGAGTTAGGAAATTTAAAATTTTCTGGACCGGGAAAATCTTATTTTTAATTATCCGGAGCCGGGGAAACTTACTAAACCGGAAACAGTTTTTGAAGTTTTATTTTCCTGCGATTTTATCTGACAAATAAAATTGGGATATGTTTTTATTATCTATTGGATGATATTTTTCTTGAAAAATATCTAGTGGATGATTCTAGACGATGACTCATCGCAACGGGTCAATAGAAACTCGACATATGGCGTAACACCTTAGCACTCATGACTCAGCAGATTTCGGAAGGTTCCAGAAGCGGTGACTCGCCCTGGGACTCACCTGTTCTAGAAGCTTCTGTGATGACTCACCATGCTGACTCAGCGCTGTGACTCATTATTGATGACTCAGCTGATGACTCAGCGCTGTGACTCACCATTGGTGACTCAGCTGATGACTCGTCATGCTGACTCAGCCAGTGACTCAGCTGATGACTAGTCATGCTGACTCAGCCAGTGACTCAGCATGCTGACTCGCCATGCTGACTCACCTATTTTAGAAAATATCTACGCTGACTCATCATGTTGACTCATCGTAGTGAGTCACATATTCTAGAAACTTCTCTTTGATGACTCGCTCTATGACTCATCAAGGGCAATCAGTAGAAAAATGATCAACAATAATTGCTACCCAGTTAAAAATAAGAGAAAAATCTAGGTATATTTTATTACCTATTCAACAATAGATAGCAACTTTATAAGCAGTAATTATTGTTCATTGCTTATAGTATACCGAAAAATATCCTAAAGCCTTCATCTTTTTCTTGGAGTCTATAAATAGGAGGGTCTTGGCTCATTTTCAACTTTGGCAAGAAGCTCTCACCCTTTCTCTCCTATGGTCTTCCACGGCTATAGCTCCCAAATGGAGGCAACCTTCATCAATTCATCTCATTTGCTCTCTTACACATCTTTTTCTCCAAAGAATCAAGAACAAGCAACCAAAATTCTCTCCTTTTCTCTCCCCCATGATTTTGGCCAAGCACCAAGAAGTCTTCTCCAAATTTCTATAATTCCTACCAATATCATTTCTTGAATCCTCTCATCAATCCAAGACACTTTCATGTTAGGAATTTCTCAAGATTTCTCCATCTTCATCTTCCTATCAAGCAAAGACCACAAAAGCTCATATTTCTTCCTTCCCCAAGCTCACGGCCAACCCCACAAAAGTCACCTTCCAAGCTTTAATAATTCTAAACAACCTTAGATCTTGAATCTCCATGCAATTCTAAGGAATTTTCATGTTGGAGATTTTCTCTAAATCTTCCATTTTCATTTTCGTTCTTCAAAGCTCAAGTTTGAAGACTTAAAGGTAGGATTCTTTGATCTTCATGTTTCTATCCATTTCAAAGTTCTAATCATGATTTTAATCCATGATTATTTTAGTTTAGAGCCTTAGGTATTAATATTGCATGTTTTCTTTGATTTTCAAGAAGCTCGTGGTGGAGAAAGTTTACTTGAAGGAGGCATACAAGGAGCTTTAGAGGTTCTTCAAGAGGTAAGAGGGAGATTACCCTCATCAGCCATGTGTTGGTGGTGAGGAATGAATGTGTTTGAAGTGAAGAATCCATAAGGATTCATTCACTTGGTTGTTTATTGTTTTTCTTAATTGTGTTTGATTATGGGTGCAGGCATGTCTAATAGCTTTAATATTTTGTATGTATTTTATGATTGCTTTATTATATGGTATGTGTTCATAGAAGCATGATAATTATTATAGAATGTGAATAGCATGTAAGGATTGCATGAGTGTTCCAAAGAATACATCACCAAGGCTCACGGTCTCAACCAAAAAGGAGAACCAAAATGTTCTCATCAATTTTCTAAGAGTATGATTTAATTAACCTAGGAAAATTAACAAGATGCAAAATTGTTTAGAGCAAGAAAAATGAATGTAGAGATCAAATGGCAATTTTAAGTATTTCGGCCAGCATGCCAAAGCCAAGGATTTATGATTTCTAAAATCATTTCCAAACCATTTTCAATCAAAAAGAAGCAATATATGTTAAAAGGAATTTTTATACAATGAGTTTTGAAGAAATAAATTGATTAGAATTAAGTTTAAGAAGTTAAAATTAATGATTTTACTGTTAGAAGAAAATACAGTAGCTTTTGTAAATTTCTAACATATAGCTCATTTTATATTTTGAAGCATGTTAGTGATTTTCAAAAAGTTAAATTATATGGTTAAAAATTAAGTAAAACGAATTTTTACAGAAAAATTTGGAAACCATTATTATAAGTTTCTAAACAAAATACTGTTAATTTTTAGCAAAAACGGATAAATAAGATAGAAAAGATATCCAAAAGACAGTATACGATATGAAAAATATTCTACATAGTTTAAACGTACTAAATATTATTTTTGTTTATTTAAACAATAATTTTTAAGGAATTTGAACAAGAAAATGATTTAAAAATCTTACGCGATTGAGAAAACGTTTGAAAAACTTTACGCGATTTTAAAAACAACAAAATATATTTACGCGATATAAAACGTTTGTAAAAACGATGAGATTTTGAAAATGCGATAAAATTTTCACGCGATTGACGAAAACAACAAGTTTTTACTGTCGGGCCAAAGTGGTGGACCCGGACAGATGGTGAAATAGTATTGCCAGGTGGGTGCGTACTGTATTTATATGCGATTTGCCAGTGAGGGCATATTCGTAATTTTTGCCAGTGAGGGCATTTTCGTAATTTTTGTCAGTGAGGGCATATGGTGAAACAGTATTGCCAGGTGGGTGCGTACTGTATATATATATATGCGATTTGCCAGTGAGGGCATATTCGTAATTTTTGCCAGTGAGGGCATATCTGGAATTTGTATCATGCATTGAGTTATGCCAATTTTGGTGGATTGATTGACGAGGTGAATAACATCGTGTTGTCGATGTGATAAGCTTAGTGTTGTTCAACTTGAATTAAACTTGGAGACATTAGTGTGCAGATTATTCCATTTGTGGATAGTTGGTCGCTCCTCTGGGCCGTGATAACTGGTAACACACTAATGGACTCGACACGCACTATACTTAATCAAGATCTTGTGAAATCTATTAGTGCAAGCCTGTAGTGACACGACGTATGACAGTGTGCTACACCACTATGCTATTTCAGTGGGCTATAGACGCAACGTGAGACAGCGGAATAGTTATTGGGTGGTCGATGGTACTAATAGATTTTGAGGATCGTTCTCTCTAATGTCTGTATTTTTAGCTCCATGGAGTAGGGTTGAGTCACATTTCATATATTTATGTTTTATACATTTTAATGTTATTTATTTGCTCTATTTTATCTATCTGTATCATTTTATCTATCTGTACCATTACATTAGCATATGTGATCTACATCTTTATGTGGTTATTTATATTCACTGTTGAGATATTATGTATGTTGAGACTATATGATTTAATTGTATCCATTAGTATATCTATCACGGTAATGTTATTGCTATTCATTTTATTATAACATGTGTTTATTAGAATTATTTGTAAATTAATAACACGATTATAATTATGATATCTGTGTGTATGGAATGACTTTGTCATTCGTATTATTCTTTGCTACCATACTGGTATTGGTGAAAGGGGATCTCACCTCTTTACTGTATTGCTTGTTGTGTTTGTATTGTTTAAATTCGTATAGTAGACGAAGGAAGTTTCCTAAACTCATTGGAGGCAATATTCGGAGGTTGGTGACGACGACGAGGAGTAATCTTCCAAGTTTTCAACAGGATGCAGTTGGTGGAGAAATGGAACATGTAGGTTGAGTTTTCTCGTTAGTGTTGTTACCGTGCTATTAGTAGTACCCGTCATTGGGTTTGCTACTATTTCTCTGAGTTGTATGTTACATGTTTTATTCCTATAAGGAATATTTTGTGGTATTTATAAAATGGGTATTAATCAGTTCAATTTAATTTCTGTTTTACTTATAATTTTTGGTAAATTTATATTTCCGCGAAAAGAAATTTTAAAGTTTATCTTTTAGAACTCAAGGCTTTTATGAAATGATTTTCAGATTTTAAGTTTTTATTTAAAAATGTGATACCCTATGGAGGGTGTTACATTAGTTGGTATCAGAGCATGGTTAGAGACTTTTGGGGTTTGTGGTTAGGTCTGTCTTGTTTATGTTGTGTGACTCTCTGTGCTTGGACTCCGAAAGGAGACAATGTTTCTTTGAAATGGTTACATCTAGTTTCCATTGTATTATGATTCATCCGTCTTTGAAGAAAGGCGATGACTCGTGGTAAACGTGCACGTGAGGAGGCAGGACGTGATGACGGCGATATAACTACAACTACAAAAGCAATGCAAAGAATAGTTGAAGGAAACGGTATAGCAGAGCTAAAGGATTGTTCTGCAACAGGAAACGATGGCCGAGAATGAGGATCGGACAAAGTCAAAATAAATCTTAGAATGCGAGGTTTCGTAATGTTGGACCATATTGGTTCTCAAGGAGGAGAAATCGTAAGACCAAGCAATTCCAGTGGAAAAACGTATTCGTGATCATCGGGAAGTCGACAACAACAACAATCTTGTGGAGGAAAAGCTAGCGGTAGCAGGTTTGGTTAAATTGTGACATCTGCGCCAAAATATCAGAAGTGTGGGGAAGATCATCTAACAAGGGACTATGTAATCAAAGGAAAAAAAATCATCTGTTTCAAGCATGGAATATCCAGACATCTTACTAGAGAGTGTATCCCACCAAAGACGAAGTCATCTGTTAGTAACGTAAATGCTTTGACATCTTAAGTAGAGTGGAGCATCGATTCTTCAAGTGGAGCAAAAGCATCTTAGAGTGAGGACCTAAACAAAGAAGATTGTGTCACAAAAAGGTGATCCTTTAATTATACTGTATAGTTCTGAAGGTAACTCATTTCTTTATGGCATATAATTGTGTGGGTCAATTCGAGTTATCTGTGTCTTCCTTATCTTTTGACCTGGTTGTTTCTACTTCTATTACTACAACATGTGGTTGAGGACTTGAGTTACTTAAACCTTCCTAAATCTGTTAAATAATTGAATCTTTTTTGATTGATTCAATTTGTATGCTTCTTTCTCAAAACAGAAGCAATCTAAAAATGTGGATTGGGTATTTTTCTGACCATCCATGCTTTGTTAGACCAGTTGGTCGAAGTGTTCAACTTAAAAAGTTCACTTCTAAATTCATCGGACCACATCAATTTCTCTATTGGATAAGTTCGGTGGTATGGATGATTCTATCATCTCTTATTTCTATGCCTTCATGATATTTTTCATATGTCGCAATTGCAAAATGTACTTTTGGTTTAACCGATTTCTTTTATAGCTAATTGACTGTTTGAGTTGATTAGAGCTATCAATATCTTTGTTACCTTTTGACTTATCTATTTCTATCTTTTATTACCAAATCCATTATTACTATTCAGTTCCTTAAATAATCTTTTCTGTTAATCTAAATTGTCTACCTCTTTCACAAGATAAATGTGATCTTATAAATGGATTGGCTTTCTTTAATCATATCCTATAAATTGTTTCAGTAAAACTTTGGTGTCCCAGAAAAACTTATTCTTAAAATCGGGCAATGTCAAATTTTTTGTTGGACATGTCTGATAACAATTCAGATAGTTTCTCTACCTTTTTCTTTCTAAATTTTTATAACGTCCTTTTATGTATTGCGATTGCAAGAAGGGATATTTTTAGTCAAAATTATGTCATAAGTATCAGATACAGTATTATTGAAAAAGAAAACTTGAATTGTGAAGCACTTCCTGTTAAAAGCAAAAGCAGAAGAGTGAAGCGGTACAAAGGCAGGGAAATTTCAAGTGGTGCTGTTCAGAGTGGCGAATGTTTCTATAATGTTCACAGGTTATGTGGATAGAGTCTTTCGTCCTTATTTAGACAGAATTGTCATTATCTTTATTAATGGCATTCTGATCTATTCTCGAAATCATGAGGAACATGCTAAATATCTTAGTGTGGTTCTCTATGTTTTACGCGATGCAAGGAGTATCCATGATTGTTCAGAGACTGCTACGAATTTCGGGGGCGATATTCTTTTTAGGAGGGGAGAGTTGTAACACCCTAACTTTTGGGTGAATGACCGTTGTGTCCCGATTGTACTGTTTCTTAATTTTCTGTATGAAATACAGATATATTTTACAGTCTATGATTTTATTTGGTCATTTTGCGTAATTTGCTTCGAGACAGTAAAATAATAATTGTCAAATTTACTGTTTTAAATTTTTCTGTGTGATGTACAAATATATTTTACTGTCTATAATTTTATTTGAGTGTTTTGAGTGATTTGCTCGATGGTGGGAAAAAAATGAGAAAAATGACCATTACATCCCGAATGTACTGTTTTAAATTTTTCTATATGATACAGTGTTTTATATTACTGTCTGTGATTTTATTTGGGTGTTTTATGTGATTTGCTTCGAGTTAGGAAATTTAAAATTTTCTGGACCGGGGAAATCTTATTTTTAATTATCCGGAGTCGGGGGAACTTACTAAACCCAAAATCGGAAACAGTTTTTGTTGTTTTATTTTCCTGCGATTTTATCTGACAAATAAAATCAGGGTATGTTTTTATTATCTATTGGATGATATTTTTCTTGAAAAATATCTAGTGGATGATTTTAGATGATGACTCATCGCAACGGGTCAATAGAAACTCGACATGTGGCGTAACACCTTAGCACTCACGACTCAGCAGATTTCGGAAGGTTCCAGAAGCGGCGACTCACCCTGTGACTCACCGTAGTGAGTCACCTGTTCCAGAAGCTTCTATGATGACTCACCATGCTGACTCAGCACTGTGACTCATCATTGATGACTCAGCTGATGACTCAGCTGATTACTCAGCTGATGACTCAGCGCTGTGACTCACCATTGGTGACTCAGCTGATGACTCGTCATCTTCGACTCGACCACCAAGGACTCACCGATGACTAGTCATGTCGATCACCAAGGACTCAACATGTTGACTCGCCATGTTGATTCACCCGTTTTAGAAAATATCTACGCTGACTCATCATGTTGACTCATTATAGTGAGTCACATATTCTAGAAACTTCTCTTTGATGACTCGCTCTATGACTCATCAAGGGCAATCAGTAGAAAAATGATCAACAATAATTGCTGCCCAGTTAAAAATAAGAGAAAAATCTAGGTATATTTTATTACCTATTCAACAATAGATAGCGACTTTATAAACAGTAATTATTGTTCATTGCTTATAGTATACCGAAAAATATCCTAAAGCCTTCATCTTTTTCTTGGAGTCTATAAATAGGAGGGTCTTGGCTCATTTTCAACTTTGGCAAGAAGCTCTCACCCTTTCTCTCCTATGGTCTTCCACGGCTATAGCTCCCAAATGGAGGCAACCTTCATCCATTCATCTCATTTGCTCTCTTACACATCTTTTTCTCCAAAGAATCAAGAACAAGCAACCAAAATTCTCTCCTTTTCTCTCCCCCATGATTTTGGCCAAGCACCAAGAAGTCTTCTCTAAATTTCTATAATTCCTACCAATATCATTTCTTGAATCCTCTCATCAATTCAAGACACTTTCATGTTAGGAATTTCTCAAGATTTCTCCATCTTCATCTTCCTATCAAGCAAAGACCACAAAAGCTCATATTTCTTCCTTCCCCAAGCTCACGGCCAACCCCACAAAAGTCACCTTCCAAGCTTTAATAATTCTAAACAACCTTAGTTCTTGAATCTCCATGCAATTCTAAGGAATTTTCATGTTGGAGATTTTCTCTAAATCTTCCATTTTCATTTTCGTTCTTCAAAGCTCAAGTTTGAAGTCTTGAAGGTAGGATTCTTTGATCTTCATGTTTCTATCCATTTCAAAGTTCTAATCATGATTTTAATCCATGATTATTTTAGTTTAGAGCCTTAGGTATTAATATTGCATATTTTCTTTGATTTTCAAGAAGCTCTTGGTGGAGAAAGTTTACTTGAAGGAGGCATACAAGGAGCTTTGGAGGTTCTTCAAGAGGTAAGAGGGAGATTATCCTCATCAGCCATGTGTTGGTGGTGAGGAATGAATGTGTTTGCGGTGAAGAATCCATAAGGATTCATTCACTTGGTTGTTTATTGTTTTTCTTAATGGTGTTTGATTATGGGTGCAAGCATGTCTAATAGCTTTAATATTTTGTATGTCTTTTATGATTTCTTTAATATATGGTATGTGTTCATAGAAGCATGATAATTATTATAGAATGTGAATAGCATGTAAGGATTGCATGAGTGTTCCAAAGAACACATCACCAAGGCTCACGGCCTCAACCAAAAAGGAGAACCAAAATGTTCTCATCAATTTTCTAAGAGTATGATTTAATTAACCTAGGAAAATTAACAAGATGCAAAATTGTTTAGAGCAAGAAAAATGAATGTAGAGATCAAATGGCAAATTTAAGTATTTCAGCCAACATGCCAAAGCCAAGGATTTATGATTTCTAAAATCATTTCCAAACCATTTTCAATCAAAAAGAAGCAATATATGTTAAAAGAAATTTTTCTACAATGAGTTTTGAAGAAATAAATTGATTAGAATTAAGTTTAAGAAGTTAAAACTAATGATTTTACTGTTAGAAGAAAATACAGTAGCTTTTGTAAATTTCTAACATATAGCTCATTTTATATTTTGAAGCATGTTAGTGATTTTCAAAAAGTTAAATTATATGGTTAAAAATTAAGTAAAACGAATTTTTACAGAAAAATTTGGAAACCATTATTATAAGTTTCTAAACAAAATACTGTCAATTTTTAGTAAAAACGGACAAATAAGATAGAAAAGATATTCAAAAGACAGTATACGATATGAAAAATATTCTACATAGTTTAAACGTACTAAATATTATTTCTGTTTATTTAAACAGTAATTTTTAAGGAATTTGGACAAGAAAATGATTTAAAAATCTTACGCGATTGAGAAAACGTTTGAAAACTTTACGCGATTTTAAAAACAACAAAATATATTTACGCGATTTAAAAACGTTTGTTAAAATGACGAGATTTTGAAAATGCGATAAAATTTCTACGCGATTGACGAAAACAACAAGTTTTTACTGTCGGGCCAAAGTGGTGGACCCGGACAGATGGTGAAATAGTATTGCCAGGTGGGTGCGTACTGTATTTATATGCGATTTGCCAGTGAGGGCATATTCGTAATTTTTGCCAGTGAGGGCATTTTCGTAATTTTTGTCAGTGATGGCATATGGTGAAACAGTATTGCCGTGTGGGTGCGTCGTGATCATATATATGCAAGTATTGCCAGGGGTGCGCGTCGTATATATATATGCGATTTGCCAGTGAGGGCATATTCGTAATTTTTGCCAGTGAGGGCATATTCGTAATTTTTGCCAGTGAGGGCATATCTGGAATTTTTATCATGCATTGAGTTATGCCAATTTTGGTGGATTGATTGACGAGGTGAATAACATCGTGTTGTCGATGTGATAAGCTTAGTGTTATTCAACTTGAATTAAACTTGGAGACATTAGTGTGCAGATTATTCCATTTGTGGACAGTTGGTCGCTCCTCTGGGCCGTGGTAACTGGTACCACACTAATGGACTCGACACGTACTATACTTAATCAAGATCTTGTGAAATCTATTAGAGCAAGCCTGTAGTGACACGACGTATGACAGTGTGCTACACCACTATGCTATTTCAGTGGGCTATAGACGCAACGTGAGACAGCGGAATAGTTATTGGGCGGTCGACGGTACTAATAGATTTTGCGAATCATTCTCTCTAATGTCTGTATTTTTAGCTCCATGGAGTAGGGTTGAGTCACATTTCATATATTTATGTTTTATACATTTTAATGTTATTTATTTGCTCTATTTTATCTATCTGTATCATTTTATCTATCTGTACCATTACATTAGCATATGTGATCTACATCTTTATGTGGTTATTTATATTCACTGTTGAGATATTATTTATGTTGAGACTATATGATTTAATTGTATCCATTAGTATATCTATCACGGTAATGTTATTGCTATTCATTTTATTATAACATGTGTTTATTAGAATTATTTGTAAATTAATAACACGATTATAATTGTGATATCTGTGTGTATAGAATGACTTTGTCATTCGTATTATTCTTTGCTACCGTACTGGTATTGGTGAAAGGGGATCTTACCTTTTTACTGTATTGCTTGTTGTGTTTGTATTGTTTAAATTCGTATAGTAGACGAAGGAAGTTTCCTAAACTCATTGGAGGCAATATTCGGAGGTTGGTGACGACGTCGAGGAGTAATCTTCCAAGTTTTCAACAGGATGCAGTTGGTGGAGAAATGGAACATGTAGGTTGAGTTTTCTCGTTAATGTTGTTACCGTGCTATTAGTAGTACCCGTCATTGGGTTTGCTACTATTTCTCTGAGTTGTATGTTACATGTTTTATTCCTATAAGGAATATTTTGTGGTATTTATAAAATGGGTATTAATCAGTTCAATTTAATTTCTGTTTTACTTACAATTTTTGGTAAATTTATATTTCCGCGAAAAGAAATTTTAAAATTTATCTTTTAGAACTCAAGGCTTTTATGAAATGATTTTCAGATTTTAAGTTTTTATTTAAAAATGTGATACCCTATGGAGGGTGTTACATCTCTGGCTTGGGGTCATTATGACCCACGTGTTTTTAATTTCGCTGCAAATGTTCATTTAGAGTTTTACTTACCCGTTCGTGATATGTGGAGTGATCTTTACTACACTCCACGAGAGGATTCGTTTTTTATCCTCTGCATGAGCCCCTGCTCATAATTCGGTTGATCTGATAAGGATTTCCTCTGACGAGGAAGACCTCGAGGAGGATCTAGCCACAATTCCTTCTCGTTAGTTTTAGGGGCTGACTCTGTTGGTAGCCATTGACGGCTATCTGTAAATCTTTTTGGGGGCCTTATGTTTTGTCTTTTTGGTGGGCTGTATATGTGTAATCATTTCGGGGCGGGTAAAGCTTTTGCTTATTTTGTATATCTGTTAATGTAACTAAACAAGTATGATATAAGTGTATATATATATATATATATATATATATATATATATATATATATATATATATATATATGTGTATATGTATAATGTATGACTTATTTCTCATGTTGATTCTGCTGTAATTATGTTTTATCATTTTCTTACAACAAAACAAAAAAAAATAATTCGCCAAATTATTTATACGATTTACCACAAAACAGGCTTATCGATATTTAAATGAACTGGGTCTTAGTTTATGATTTATTTTCTGCATTGTCCTTTTTGGTGTGACGTTCCCTCCTTAAAAAAAGGCATTACAAACATGATTATTTGTTATATATTTTCGTGTGTCATGGATAGCTAAGCTGTATTTAGGGATTTCTTTGGATCCGTCTATGGATATTGGTTGATTTTGTAACTTCTTGAGTTAACAATGATGATTTGGGATTGTTCAATCATATATATCTTAATGCTCTTAATTGTTTGGTCAATATTTAATGTGATTTGATTAAATCTATTGAACTAGAAATAGGGATTTAGATTTGAGATCATGGATATGGTTGATGCATATTTAACTTCATTCTAATTGTAGGGTGAGTTAATTAGCTAATGGGATAGACATATACCCCTTGGTCATGCATAGCAATTGTTAAGAATAGTTCTTAAAGAGTGGAGGTTGTACAAGCTCCCAGG
The DNA here is from genome assembly GCA_029884605.1 of Ormosia emarginata. Classification (NCBI taxonomy): domain Eukaryota; kingdom Viridiplantae; phylum Streptophyta; class Magnoliopsida; order Fabales; family Fabaceae; genus Ormosia; species Ormosia emarginata. Next base: position 405,748 of record JAQQTP010000056.1, on the reverse strand, counting down.
AAACATAATGAACTAGGCAAATGAAACATGGTTGATTAACCTAGACATAGGCTTTTAAATAAGTTAGTTTCTCAACCTAACAAAACCCTTTCATTAAAGTTGCTTAAGGCTATGTTTGGGAATAGGATTTAGGAGGGAAGGGAAAGGAAAGCAGAGGTATGCCTTTGTTTGGAAGTGTTAAAAATAAGAAGGAAAGGAAATGGAGGTTAATTGAAGCCCTCCAAACCCTCTGAAATTTGGTTCCCCCGAATGGGAGAAATTTGACACGAATTACCCATCAAACCCCACCCCACCCCACCCCACCCCGATCCTACCCATTTCCTCTCGCGTCGCCTAATCGCCCACCCTCAACCTCGTCTTGCTTGAGCTCGTCGGTGTGGGTTCATCTCCCACCGCCCAACCCTTTCTCCCCGCGCTCAACCTCCTCTCCCCCTGCGGTCAACCTCGTCTGTGTGGGTTCGTCCGTTTGGGTTCGTTCGTGTGGTCGTCGTCTCGCCTCTCCAACCTCCACCGTCTCTGCCCTCTCCAGCCTCCTCTCTCTGCGGTCAACGCTCCTCCTCTCCAGCCTCGTCTCTGCCTCTCATTAACAGTAAGGTCTCTGCCCCTTTTTGTCTGATTTGTTTCATAAATCCCTACATCTTGGTGTTCCTTCAATTTTCATGGAAATTTCAGTAATCTTCTCTCTCGTTTATGCTTGCACAATCTGGTTCTCCTTCTTGTTTTTCTGGAGTCATCAAATCTGCCCTCACTGTCATCACCAAGAACTCCATTAGCAGAGAAGCTTCGGGTCTGTCTCAAAGAAGAAGGTTGGTTCTCTAATTTTATTTACTTTTTGGCTAATTTTTAGCTACATTTAATTGCATGATTCGACTGAGTTCTTTGTGTTTGATGAATGGACTGATTGAAATTTTCTTCTGTGTTTGCACTCTATTTTTTTTTGCCTAAAAATGTGATGAACGCTGTTTTGTGTCTGATGAATGGACTGAGTCCAATTTTCGTGTGTTTCTACTTATTTTTATAAGGCTGTGTTCATGAACTTGTGGTCTGGTCTGTGAGAACAAGTTTACCAACCTTGATTTGTCACTTTTCTGGGATGTTTTGTTAAACCTGTTTTGTTAAACAGCATGTTTTGTTTATTCTGGGATCTGTTGGTACAAGTCATATCTGATATATTTACAAGGTTATTACTCTTGCTTTTTTTTTTTCTGTTTATCTTTGTTTGGGGGGGTGGGTGGATAATATTTTTGTTTATCTAATTTTGGTTACTCAAATTGTTGAATAATGAAATCACAATTGGTGAAAAAAGATAAATAGAACTAGTGCACAAAACATTTTGGAGTTAATCAAAACGAAATTAAAACATTGGTACTACTGGTTGTGAGAAGGATAACTTCCTCTCTTGCTAAATTTTTATAGAATATACATACATTATAAATTTTTTATTTTATATAAAATCATATGTTCTCTGCTATCTATATGAAATGTTCGAAATATATTGCAAGTGATAAATATCAAGAGTACTAATTTGTAGAAAATGTATGTATTGACACTAAAAAATAGAAATTTGAAGTTGTTAAAGTTATTGTTGTGATATGAGAAATAAGTGAGCATTCAAATTAGCTAACCAATTGAATAAATAATAAGTTCATTAACATCATCCAGAATACATCAAACCAGTCTTTGACTTTTCTTTATGTTTTCATACATATGGGAATTAGGCAAAGGGAATCGGCACCAAGAAGTGACAAAAATGGAAAATAGGTAGAGTTGCTGTTTTTATTGATTGTTGTGGTACAACTACATTGCAGTGAGTAGCAGAACACGTGCAGAACCTAATATTGAATAATTCATCAACAGCTTGTGCTTGTGTCCCACAAATTGTACTCAAATTGTTTTAGAAAGAATGTTAAAAAAAATTTATAATCATGACATATAATTTATCCTTTAAGTATCCTTTAATCAACTGCCAAATGAGGATAATTTCAGGTAAAGGTAATCGATAAATAACATCTATTCCTCGTAGGCGTAAACTCTTATAAAATGCCTTTCAGTAAACACATGAGAATGAGAGACAATTTATTTTTGATAATTTTACCTCTTTTATTTGACAAAAATATAAAAAACAAAAATGAATATTTTATATGAAATTGTATATAGTTCCTCAAGACTAACAGAAAAGCAGTCCAATAGTTTTACCGTAATTATGTCCCCACCTTACACCTGCAATTGGTTGATTCACTTCTTCACCTACCATATAATTCAAAATAAATAAGATGACATGGGAAGATTCTTCTTGTTTCTTCTCTCATAAAAAATGCAAAAAATAATAGTATGGTCACACTAGCAATTAAATATCACGTATATATGCATATACTTAAAGTATTTTAGGAACAATTATTTTTAAATGACTTTTTTTGTGTGTTTCTTCAAGTAAGAAAATAACATCATATCTATGAAAATGACTCTGTTTTTTGTGCGCTTGCTCCTTACATCAAACTTGATTTTAATTTTTGAAGTATCCTTAGTCTTTTTAGGTGCAAATGCAGATTATGTATATATGTGTTTGTATGTAAAGAAACAGATATGTGTTACGTAAAATGAAATGTGACTATGTACAACAGCAGAGATAAATTCATCCTAAAAAAACAAAATGAAAAAAAGAGAGAGAAGCAAAGGGATAAACAATGCTTAAAGAACAGTGCAAATCATGTTAAACTCAATAGGCAGAGTGTGAGCTCTGAGAAGTGATGGATGCATGATACAGAACTTGTGTGTCTTCTTAATACTCATATAATTCTCCATATGCTTTGTGCATTGTGGTGGCCTGTTAGTATCAAAATTAATTAATATGGGTCTTGGCTCACTATAAACATGTCTTATTCTAGTCTTGTGTATTTGTTTCTGCCAAATTGCTGGCCAGATTTTTGAAGTGTAATATACTTTCCTTTGAATTGTTTGTTGTATCTCATTTTATTCTTCTCATTGTCTGTAATAAATTGCTATGAATCCTGGTTTGTATTAAACAAGTCTAACTGATAGTTGATATAAATATTATTATCTTTATAGATGGATGATCAAGGACAACAAAGAAATCTTGGATTGTTAATATGGAGAGAAAGACGTCGATTGGCTATTGTTCATGTCATATGCCTTGTCGTTTATTATTACATAATTAAACTTCGTTCTCGAGTAGGATAATTGATCGTACCTTGACCTTAGAGAAGGAGAGAGCACGAGAAAAGATAATGATGCGAATTGGTAGTAGTGAAGGTCGTAAGATAATAAGAATGGGGCCCAAAACCTTTTTGGACTTGTGTGTTATGCTAAAACGAGAGGGTGGTCTCCAACCAACACAACGGTAACTGTAGAGGAACAAGTTGCCAAAACACTCTACATTCTAACACATAATGTTAGAAACCGAGAAGTTCAATTTTGGTTTAGACGGTCTGGGGAGACTACTAGTCGTCATTTTCATCGTGTGCTTCGATCAATAGTGGAGTTAGAAGAGAAATATCTCAAACAACCTGATGGTTCACAAATTCCTATAGAAATTCTTGGAAGTAACCGCTTTAACCCATTTTTTAAGGTAAAATCTATTTTCATATTGAAATTAATAAACATGTATAAATAAAAATATATATGATGACAAAATGTGAATGATAGGATTGTGTCGGTGCAATTGATTGTACACATGTTCGTGTAAAAGTCCCCTCGGTTGAAGCTTCAAAATATCGTGGTAGGAAAGATTTTCCAACACAAAATGTGTTGGTTGCGTGCTCATTTGACTTAAGATTTACTTACGTTTTACCTGGATGGGAGGGCACTGCATCCGATTCAAGGATATTAAAAGATGCATTACGCAGACCAGATAATCTTAGAATCCCTAGAGGTAATTAATAGAAAATTTTTCCATTTTCCTCTTCTTCCATTAGTTACATCTTAGCTTTGACTTTTTTTTAATAGGTAAATATTATGTCCTTGATGCTGGATTCATGTTGAGAAAGGGACTAATCACACCTTATAGATCAACACGCTATCATTTGAAAGAATTTTCATCAAGAAATCCTCCTCGAACACCTCAAGAATTATTTAATCATCGTCATTCATCATTGCGTAATGTTGTTGAAAGGGCTTTTGGGGTTTGAAAAAAGGTTTCCTATCATTGCAAGTGGCACCGAACCAACATATGGAATCAAGACTCAAAATATGATTATCTTAGCATGTTGCATTTTGCATAATTATTTGATGATAGTAGATCCTGATGAAGAGTCAAGTTCTTTGATGTGGATGAAGAAATTGCCAATCAAAACATACCTCAACAACATGGTCATGCTTCAATAGATGATGATGAGGATGAAGAACATACCCGTTTAGGAGACAATTTACGAAATTCTATAGCCGATGCTATGTGGAGAGATTATATATGTTGATTTGTTTCATTCTTATGTTTAGATTGAACATGTATATTATGACTTCATAAAGATTGTGATGTTAATTGATAACATTTTTTCATATATCAAATTCTTTTTCTTTATATTGAAATTGAATTAACATACTATGCTTAGGAATCATGTTTGAGACTAAAAGAGAGACATGGACAGAAGAGATGGATAACGTTCTTGTTGATGCTTTCTTGCATCAACAATACGAGGGAAATAAAGTGAATGGGACCTTTACTTCAAAAGCTTATGAAGCCATAACTAAAGAGTTGCAATATAAATTTCAAAGAGCTTTTGACAAGGAAAAAGTCAAGGGTCGTTGGAAGTTATTAAAAAGACGATTTTCTAAATGTTATGATTTGTTCAAAAATGGATTGAGTGGATTTGCTTGGGACCCAATCACAAAGCATTGGTGTGCTGAACCTGAAGTTTGGCAAAAGCTAATTGAGGTATGTTTTCTCTTAATAATTTTACTTGATTTTATATCTCTTATGTCTTCCCTTAATAATTTTTTTTTACCATGTTCAATAATATTTTTATGATAGGCTAAGCCTGAAGCTAAAGAGTGGATGACAAAGCCTTTTCCAAATTATGACAAGATGATGATTCTATGTGGAGAGGATAGAGCTACTGGACAACATGCTTGAGACTGCAAAAGACATTAGAAACAAAAGGCCACTTATTGGAGAATCTAGTCTATTGAAACAAATGAGGTGACCTTCGATAGTGTTCAAGAGGTTGGGAATGATAATGAAGTCACATCTCCTGACGGAAAAGGAACTCGCAGTCAAGAGAGCAAATGTAAAAGGTCTAGAAGGACAAAGGATGAAGATGAAATTGAAGGGATAAAGGTGGCACTTCAAGATATTGCTGGAGCTCTTAGAGAGGGTAATGTAGCTCTTAGAGAGAGTACTTCTGTGTATGAGAGAGTTCAGCAGAAACTTCCAATTTCGAATCTGAAATTTGGAAGCTTCTAGAGGATTTGAAGATTGAGAGGCACTTGTTCACCCGTGCATACCTTTATCTTCTTGATAATCCTGAGAGGATTAGAGGAGTGATTGGTTGTCCTCCGGACAAACGCAAAGAGTTGCTACTAGAGATGGTGCTTAGTCCTGTTGGTCCCTCTGGTTCGTCGAGGTAATTGTTCTAACTTTCTTGTGTTGTGTCATTGATTCATCTTCATGTGAACTTGTCTTTTGTAAGATTAATTATACTTTAATCTTAAACTTGATGGTGAAAATAATATTGTAATACTGAATATTCTTTTTTTTTAATTATCTTTTTGGGTATTTTTTTTTTACTATTCTCTTGTTAGATTATTTTTGTGTTTTCATGTTACTTCCTTATTTCTTATTTTTAGGAGCTATTGCAACATGACTGTGGATAATTGTATGTAAAATGTCATAGCATAACTATAGTGGTCTTTTTAAATGAATTGCAATTAATTATAATATATGGTGGTGTTGAAATTACTTTAGCAACATTTTCATTTTGCGTATTGAACAAAATCTACTGTGGTCCTTCACCAACAAAAAAAGGACTAAAAAATCTGTGGCAAGTTATGCAGTGCTCATCAAGTTTGAACTCAGGATAATTTTGATGTTTTTGGATAATGTATATGTATGTTATTATAGACAACTTATTTCCTTATGTATGATTTTATGTTTTGGTGTATATTTCCTATTATTATGAAAAACTCAATTATCTATTGTTCAAGCTATTAAGAATTGAGAAGCACAATGTTATTACAGATTCTTACTATTTTTACACTTCTATACAATTAAAAAATATGTATTAAAAGTTCTCATAATAAATCAGTTTTTTTGAATAATTAAAAAAATAGTTAAAGTTAACAAATATATTTGTGTCTCACATGTGTCAATAAAATGAATTTTTAAATAAATAAGAGACAATAATTTGAGAAAGAGAGTCAATATTTATAGAGAAAAAATAATATATTTTCGAATGAATATTTTTAAAGAGATTGAATATTTTATTTAAAAATTTCTCTCTAGAAAAATAATTTTTCAACTCTTGTAGAGAGAAATAATTTTACAGAAATTTTTAATAAAAGAAAAATATTTAGAGATAATTTTTTAGACAGATAAAAATTATAATGAAAGATATTTTAAATTGATTTTTTGTTAAGTTTTTGTCATTATTTTTGTTATTAAAATATTAATTATGTTAAGTCTTTGGACTAAAGGGTAAAATGGTCAAAAACATCTCCTAAACCTTCCATTTCCTTCCCCTCTTATATTTCACACTCCCAAACAAGGAGGAGGGTAACCTTCCTATTTCCTTCCCTTCCTTTCCCTTTAAACCCTTCCCTTTCCCTTCCCTCTAAACTCCCAAACATAGCCTAAGAGGATTGCATATTACCAATTGAAGTAGGGAGTGAAGAAGGATTTCATATTCTCTAATCATACATTTTATTCTCGATTTACAGCATTTAAGTCTTTTGCATCATAGTTAACTTATACAAACTTTTCCCTATTCGAATGTTCTTGAATAAAAGTAATTAGGCTATTGTTGATAATTAGCATTAAAAATAGACCGTATTCTCATGGGAATGATATCCTACTGATAAACACATATTTTATTCATTAAGAAACCCTTATATTTAGTCATTTATACTCTCCATATTCTTAATTGATTGAGTTTGACATGATTTTGTGAGTTTGAGCTCAAGTTGGTCCTAATTGAATATTTTCAGCATTATTGAGATTTTACACTGTTTCTGTATTTTGGTCATAACTTGAGTTCCTGATATCTGAAAATCATGAATTTTATCTTGTAGGAAGGCTAAGAGGAAGCTCTACAACTTTGATGAAGAGCTCGAAGTCCGATTCAGATGTCTGAGGGACCTAAGTTTACATGGAAGTCAGAATACGGGTTCTGTCAGTAGAATCCGAACAGTGTGCACTCATAAAATCATATCTCAAGATGTAATAATGGAGATGGGATGAAATTTGGACAGTGGATAGTCAAGATCCAAATAAACAACTTTCATGAAGAACACATTTTCAGAAAAAGAAGTCTAGTAGGTCATTTTGAGCTTGCAAGTCGGAACAGAGGTGCTGAAGTTGGGTTTGAGCAACCTACGGTATTTGGGACATATCTTGGGCTTAAGGAAGCCAAATTGGACGAACCAGCTATCCATTTTATAGCCAAGACAAGGATCTACAACTTTCATGAAGAACACTTTTCGTGGTTCTGAAGTATAGTGGGTCGTTTTTGGCTTCCAAGTCAGACACGAAATTTTCGTCCTCAACCACCCACTCATCCATCCACTAATCCACTCATCCATCCACTAATCCACTCATCCACTCATCCACTCATCCACTAACTCACCCATTCATCCACTCATACACTAATCCAACCACTTAACCACTCCACCCACTCATCCACTAATCCATCCACTCATCCATCCACTCACCCATTCATGTCCATAATTTCCCACTTACCAAAAGTCCTTTGGCATTTTTCACTAATTCAACCACTCAACCATTCCACTCACTCATCCACTAAACCAATCCACTAAACCAACCCACTAATCCATCCACTCAAACACTCCACTCACTCACCCACTCATCCACCCACTTCCCTTTGTCATTTTGTTACCTTAGACTTCTATAAAAGGCACCATTTATCATGAACAAGATGTAACTCTCCTTCATTTTCTCTCTTAGTTTCTTGTTTCTTCATAGTTTCTTCTTGTTTCTTCATAGTTTTTCTTGTGATTTCTTTCTAGCTATGTGTAACTAAACCTCCCTTGGTTAAGGGGTGATGAAACCGCTAGTATTAATGTTGTAAACTTTGCATATTTGATTATTTCAACACGCTTATGTTTTTATTCATATATTTCAAATCTATTGTTGGTATGAAGGTTTTTGTACTTGTTCCTACTTTCAAAGTAGTAGATCTAGGTTTATTATGCGCGGTTGCGGTAGTAGATCTAGTGGGATGTATGATGTTCATGTGGGTATAATTATCTTTGTGCTATTTGCCGCTTATAAAAGTGGTAGATCTGGGTTTATTATGCTTGCGGTTCATGATATTAGATCTAGAGAAATATATGTTCTAAGTAATTTAATCCCTATGTGTGATTAGACCTTAGTGTAATTAGTTTTCTAAATCTTAATGCAATTGTTGGATAGTTGTAAGAGCGATTGCTTTATGACTAATCGTGATTAGGAGTTGATTTGAGCGGTTGCTAAATTGGCCAACACGTAAGGAAAACAGAGATTTAATCTCACAATTGCATAAAAACATAATTGAGCATGTTGGAATAAAAAGGATATGTGGATTTACATTATCATATAAATCTAGTGGTGGATTCAATCTCTTAACCAATTTTCTTATATTGTTGATTTCAGTTTGTTTATTGTTATCTTTGAAGTCGTTCATTGTTCATCAAAACTCCAAAACCCCCTTTTACTTTTATTGTTAATCGAGTCTAAATTGGGAATTGTTTAATAGTGTTAATTGAATTGGTTCTCTCAGGATCGACTTCTTACTAACTACAACTAGTTGTAAGGTTTTTATTTTCTGGTGGGCATGACAACTGATTTTTATCTTAATTTTAATCACTACATCCGCACGCATCAGAATTTTGGCGCCGTTGCCGGGGAACCAATTTTTTTCAATTACACTATTAATTTATTTCCTATTTTTATTCTGTTTTTATTTTATTTTTAATCTTTCTTTCTGAGTGTTTTGTAGGTGTTGATGTCCTTTGAAGGAGTAGACGAAGGATTGCTAAATTTGAGGAACTATATTGATCAACTCACTTCACATCCTCAATTTCCTTCCATCCGGCTAACTTCCAACTCACACTGCCGACATTGAAGTCGCCCGTTACATTGATCTATCAAGTTCGGAGACATTTGAGCCATCCGAAATATCCGAAGAAGTGACAATGACAGAAAACACTTTAAGGGCATTGGGTGCTCCAAATCTAGATCAACACCTCTTTGCATAGACATTCTTGAAAATGAAGAGGCATTTGAATTGAAATCCGGTTTAATCCATCTCTTGCCATCTTTCAATGGATTACCCGGAGAGGACCCCAACAAGCACTTGAAGGAAATCCATGTGGTATGTTCTAGCATGAAACCTGCAGAAATTCATGTAGAGCAAGTCAAGTTGAGAGCTTTTCCATTCTCATTGAAAGACTCAGCTAAGGAGTGGCTTTACTACTTGCCACCCGGATCCATCCAATCATGGCAGGACATGGCCCGAACTTTCCTAGACAGATACTTCCCCGCCTCAAAAGCTGCAACAATCGAAAAGAAATCTGTGGTATTCAACAAAGGCATGGGGAATCACTCCATGACTACCGGGAGAGATTTAAGAAGCTATGTTTCAGCTGCCTCTCATCATCAAATAAGTGAGCAGACTTTTAATTCAAGTATTTCTATGAAGGCTTACAAGTGATGGATCGCAACATGATTGATCTTTGCTAGCGGAGGAGCATTGATTGATAAAACTCCTCAAGAAGCTAGAAACTTGATCTCAAGAATGGTGCCAATACTCAACAATTCTACTCTAGAAATGACACCGGAGTAAGAGCGGTGAAAGAAGTAGAGACAACCAAGATACTGACTGACAAATGACTCAATTGACTGCTATGGTTCAACGGTTAATGGATTCGGTAAAGCACCAGCTTCATGCTTGTGGGATCTGTTGTTCATCTGGACATCCCAACGATATGTGTCCCACTCTCCAAGAAGACACAAATGAGGAGGTAAGAGCAGTAAGGGGATATGTTGGACTTTCAAAAAATTACAACCCCTACTCAAACACATATAATCCGAGTTGGAGGGATCATCCAAATTTCAGCTATGCAAAGCAACCTCAAAATCAACCTCCAACTTATGGACCTCCGGATTCCAACAAAGGCAAGTACCTTTCCCTCGAGAGACAAGAAGCAAGTTCAAGCTCCTAAGCAATCCGAGCCTTCATTAGAGGAGCTAGTAAAACAAATGGCCACTAATAATTTGTAGTTCCAACAAGAAACAAATGCAACTATACAAAGTTTCAAACAAGAAACAAGGATCGCAATCAATAACTTGCAGAATCGGATAGACAGCTTGTCCACAGAATTCAACAAGTTTCAAAGCCAAGCTTCAGGGAAACTACCCTCACAAATGTAAGTGAATCAGAGGGAAAATGCTAGTGCCGTCACATTGAGAAGCGGAAAGACGATGGATGAGCCTACCTCTCTTCCACCAATCATTCAAGAGAAGGATGAACCACCCAAAGAAGCAAATGATAAGGGGCAAACTTCCAAAACCCCTAAGGTAAGTATTTCTGAACCCCTTCCTAAATATGTCACTAAAGCTCCTTTTTCCTAGTAGGTTGGTTAAAACCAAGAAAGAAGAAGCAAAAAAAGAAATACTTGAGACTTTTAGGAAGGTAGAGGTTAATATCCCTTTGTTAGATGCCATTAAGCAAGTACCTAGATATGCAAAATTTCTGAAAGAATTGTGCACTAACAAGAGGAAGTTAAAAGGAAATGAAAAGGTCCAAGTGGGAGAAAATGTTTCAATTTGTAATTAAAAAGAAACTCCCAACCAAATGTAAGGACCCCGGCACATTCACCATTCCATGCACTATAGGTAACACAAGGTTTGAAAGGGCAATGCTTGATTTAGGTGCATCTATAAATGTCATGCCATATTCTATTTATGCATCTTTATACTTGGGTCCTTTGGAACCTACTTGGTGTTGTTATTCAATTGGTGATAGATCTAATGCATACCCTAAGGGTGTGGTTGAAGATGTTTTGGTACAGTGAATGAATTAGTGTTTCTGCGACTTCTATGTTTTGGACATGGAAGAGGATGAGTCTCCCAAATCTGCTCCTATCTTGCTAGGAAGACCATTTTTGAAGACCGCACGGACAAAAATTGATGTGCACTCAGGAATTCTAACAATGGAATTTGATGGGGAATTAATTAGATTCAATATTTTTGAAGCTATGAGATACCCAAGTGATGTGCACTCTGCTTGTTTAATTGATTCTTTTGATCCTTTTGATTCTTTAATTTCTGACTTTTGATACTGACCATTTTGATGCTCTTGATACAATTCTAACTCATAGCTTAGATGTACAGGAGGAAAAGAAGAAGAGTGAAGAAGAGCCATGGAGTGAAGACATTGATGAAATTGTTGTTGCCTTACAAGAGCTCTCTTCCACTCCAGAAGAGCATGAGGTAACTTTTGTTGATTTACCTGTTACTACTGATATACCTCAACCTTCACTGTGCGAGCACCTGAATTGGAACTGAAAGCACTACCCGATCATCTTAAATACATCTTCTTGGGGAGAAGGACACCCTTCCAAAGTAATAATTGCAAAGTCACTCACCCAAGAGCAAGAAGAGAAACGGTAGTCGTTTTGCGGGAACATAAGACAGCCCATTGGTTGGTCAATAGGCGATATCAAGGGTATTAGTCCCTCCGTTTGTATGCACGGGATATTAATGGAGGAGGATACTAAACCCGTGAAAGACCCTCAACGGAGATTGAATCCTCCCATGATGGAGGTTGTGAAAAAGAGATACTTGAAGCTCCTAAGTGTGGGGTGATCTACCCCATTTCGACAAAGCAAGTGGGTAAGCCCAGTCCGGTAGTACCAAAGAAATGCAAATTACTGTGGTAAGAAATGCTGAAAATGAGCTTATTCCCACTAGGTTACTGCACGGGGTGGCGTGTTTGTATTAATTACGGAAGTTGAATGCCGCCACGAGAAAAGACCACTTTCCTTTACCTTTCATTGATCAAATGTTAGAAAGATTAGCTGGTCATTCTTATTATTGTTTTCTGGATGGTTTTTCAGGTTACAATCGATTGCCATAGCTCCAGAAGACCAAGACAAGACTACATTCACTTGTCCATTTGGTACCTTTGCATATAGGCGAATGCCTTTTGGACTCGCAATGCACCAGGAACTTTCCAAAGATGCATGATGAGTATATTTTCGATTACATTGAAAACATCATTGAGGTTTTTATGGATGACTTTAGTGTCTTTGGAAATGATTTTGAAAATTGTTTGGAACATTTAACTTTGGTGCTTAAAAGATGCATTGACACTAACCTGGTACTGAATTGGGAAAAATGTCATTTCATGGTGAATGAAGGTATTGTGTTAGGTCATGTAATTTCTGCTAGGGAATTGAAGTAGATAAAGCTAAAGTAGAACTCATGCATTCTTTGCCACCACCCACTAGTGTGCGGGAGATTCGTTCTTTTATTGGTCATGCAGGTTTCTACCGGAGATTCATTAAAGACTTTTCTAAAGTCTCATTGCCCCTTTGCAGACTTCTTCAAAAAGATGTTAATTTTAACTTTGATGAGAAATGTATGGAAGCTTTCAATAAACTCAAGAAGTTGTTAAGCTATGCGCCTATCATCAAGCCACCCAACCTGGGAGTTACCTTTTGAACTAATGTGTGATGCCGGTGACTTTGCGAGAGGAGCTGTCTTGGGACAACGAGTTGATAGAGTTCCTTATGCCATTTACTATGCATCAAGGACTCTAAATGATGCTCAACTTAATTACTCAACCACGTAAAAGGAACTTCTAGTTTGTTGTATTTGCTTTAGAAAAATTTAGATCATATCTAATTGGTTCTAAAGTGATTGTGTTTTCAGATCATGCAGCCCTTGAAGTATCTTCTAACAAAGAAAGAAGCAAAGCCTAGATTGCTCAGATGGATTTTATTGCTCCAGAATTTGACTTGGAGATTAAAGACAAGAAAGGGAGCGAAAACTTGGTCGCTGATCACTTGAGTAGATTGGTAACTCGAAGAGGAAGAAATGCCTATCATGGAGACTTTTCCGGATGAATATTTGATGGTTGTCAACACCATAATCCCTTGGTATCTTGACATTGTTAACTACCTGGTTACTAAGGACTTTCCTGAGGATTTGAACAAGGCCCAAAGAGATAAATTAAGGAGTGATCAGTAAATACTATATCTCGGGATGACCCGTACTTATGGAAGCATTGTGCGATCAAGTCATTAGGAGGTGCATTCCGATTCTCGAGACACACTCCATCCTCTCCTTTTGCCACACCTATGCATGTGGAGGACACTTTGGCAAAAAAAGGACAGCCAATAAAGTGCTTGACAGTGGTTTCTATTGGCATTCAATTTTCAAAGACGCTTACAACTTCGTAAGTCTTGTGGCCGTCGAGAACAGTAATATTGGTCCTCGTAATCAAATGCCTCGGACTCCGATCATTTTTGTGGAACTCTTTGATGTGTGGGGTATTGATTTCATGGGACCATTCCCTCCTTCATTTGGTTTCACATACATTCTTTTATTTGTTGATTATGTGTCTAAATGGGTGGAAGCAAAAGCCACTCGATCCGATGATTCTAAAGCGTTGCGATTTTGTTAAGTCACATATTTTCTCCAGGTTCGGGACCCCAAGGGCTATCATCGGTGACCAAGGGACCCATTTCTGCAACAAAACCTTTGATGCTCTATTGAAGAGATATGGAGTAATGCACAAAATTTCCACTCCTTACCATCCACGGACAAATGGGCAAACCGAAGTGTCCAACCGAGATTAAGTCAATCCTTGAAAAGACAAGAATCCCTCAAGAAAGGATTGGAGCACTCGACTTGAAGATGCTTTATGGGCTTATAGGACTGCCTATAAGACTCCCATCGGCATGTCACCATTTCGGTTGGTGTATGGAAAGCCCCATCATTTGCCCGTTGAGTTGCAACATCGATCTTCTTGGGCCATTAAACAAGTTAATATGGAATTGGAAGGTCTTTGGAAAGTAAAGGAAGTTCCAGTTACAGGAATTAGAAGAACTAAGAAAGGAGGCCTTTGAGAATGCCTTGATTTATAAGACTAAAGCTAAGGCATTCCACGACCAATTGATTTCCAGAAAGAAATTTCACAGAGGACAAAAAGTCCTGCTATTCCAATCAAGACTCAAATTATTTCCAGGTAAACTGCGTTCTAAGTGGATTGGGCCGTTTGTGGTAACTAATGTTTTTCCTTTTGGTGCAGTTGAGATCAGGAGTGAAAATTCTGGCAAAGCATTTAAGGTCAATGGTCATCGTCTCAAACCATATTATGAACTTCCTGACAGTGCAGAGATGGAAGTGATGACCCTCATCCTTCCACAATATGAGGAGCAGTGAAAGTATCATCATGTCGGGCTGAGGACAATAAACTAAGCGCTCATTGGGAGGCAACCCAACCAGATTTGCTCTCTTTATCCCTTTTTATTTTGTGTTTTCATTAGTTCCTTAGATTATGTTTTTATCTGTTTGTTAGTTGTAAGCATTTGAATCTCTAAAAAAAAAAAGAAAAAGCAGCTGTGTGCCCGACAATAAGGTAGGTAGTGCCATTAAATTTTGTCACTCGGAAGCATGTGAAGGTCACTTTCTTGAGCGACAACAACTGCGAAAATCTTGCAGTATGGATTTTATTGGCCTACTTTATTCAAGGTCTGTTACACCTTTTGCAAAAGTTGCGGAAATTGGTCAAAAAGGTTCTGCTTTGAGATTATCATCTCGCACCTACTCCTTGAAAAATTGAGATCTAGGTGATGCGGTTCTTTTCTTTGTCAAACACGTGTATCCTCTCGGGGCCGTAAATATTGAGGATCCTAGGAATGGTAATGCGCGTAAAGTTAATGGACAAAGACTCAACCATTCCTGGAAAATCAAGTTCTTGAGTTCTTTGTGTTCTTAGGTTAAGTGGCGGATACGGTACTCGTGACTCTCAAGTCGGTTTATTTTTCGGTTTCCCAAAATAACCGAATCCTTCTTCTCCTTCAAAATGGATGTCATTCTTTCAAACACGAGAAAACATTTTCCTTCTTTTCCTCAAAATGCTCGAGAAAAATCTACAAAGTTCGATGTGAAAGATTGAGACTGTTAATGCACAAAGGTATGCCGAGAAGATGTATGTTGGATAATTGAAGCAAAGGTTCGATTAGCAGGTGAGTCCTCAATTTCATTTGACTCATATATGCCCGGTCTTGGAAGAAGTTCATATTCTAAAAGGAGAAGAGCAAAAAAGGTTACAAGTCTGTTACAAATGTGGACGATGGAACTGTAACAAGCGATGTCATACTTTAGGGATGGTTTCCGCAAATAGAGAAGATAAAATTTTCTTCATTAAGAATGGATCGAGAGTAAGGAGTCATTAGATGATATCTTATCGACTCTTGAGACGCATTCTTGTGGATTGGTGCATCGTGAAATTCTTAAATTGTGGAATCTCTTCAAGGATGAAGAAAAACGCTACGATCTTGGGAATCGACTCTAAAAGACCCCGTTTGCCGCTTTATAAGAAAATTGGATGGGAAGCCTATCCCAGGACTCATAGAAGGCGTTTAAGCCGTTTCTCGGACGTAAAACCGAGAGGAAGATGTGAGCCACAATCACAACAATCTGTACATATCATCATCATCATCTTCTTCTTCTTCTTTCTTCTTCTTCATGTCATCTCTCAAAAACAAAAAAAAATAAAAAAAAAATTATGTATACGTCTTAGGGTTGGCTTTGGTAACACACACCGTGAATGGGGAAATGCATGCATCTGATCCAGCCTTCTTAATTGAAAAACAAAGAAGGTAGATTGTATCCCACATGTGAGGCGACCGAGGCGTATTATGGCCACTTGTCCCTTTTGGGAGCCCTATGTTGCGCTGGTCTTGAATGGGTCAAATACTGGTCAACAATGCTTTGGCACAAAGCCGAAAGAGTAGACTACCTCCATCCCAATCTTAAGTAAGTATACACTCATCTTTCATCAAGTTTTTCTAACAAATTCAAAAAAAAAAAAGAGAGAGGACGTGATGTCTACTGCACTCATGACGCGCAAAGATAAAGATACGCCATGGACACTGTACATACAGGTATGTCATCATTTTCTATTTCTTTTATCTTTGTATCATTTTGTTGTATTTTAATTTTTGTACGAGACGATCCTTTGAGCGGGGTCCTTCGGGGTTTCTAGACTTCTTTACCTTGATGGTTTTCTTGAAGTCAAACAAAAAAAAAATAAAAATAAAAAAAAAAAAAAATAAAAAAAAGTAAAAAAAAAAAAGAAGAGAAAAGATTCTGTGTTTCTTAATTTCAACCTTTTCTGACAACAACCAACCTACCCTCATAGGTGCAATTATTCCCTTTCCATTCTTTTTCCTACTTAAACACTCCATTTTCTCCATTTTCCTTCAACTCGAAACACTCAAAGGGAGGAAGAGTATAGAATGGGGCCTTCTATTCGTAACCTCAAAAATGTCTGTGTTTTTTGTGGGTCGAGTTATGGGAAGGGATTAGAGTTTCTAAACGCAGCTAGCACTCTTGGTCGATCACTTGCTACGAGGAATATTCATCTTGTATATGGGGGAGGTTGTCGTGGGTTAATGGGGGCTGTATCACTTGCTGCTTCTATAGGAGGCAATCGGTTTTAGGTGTTATTCCTAAACCTTTGGCTGAAAATAACATCACCGGAAAGACAGTTGGAGAAGAAATTCGGGTAACATCTATGCATGGACGAATGAAAACAATGGTTGACAATTCTGATGCATTTATTGTCTTACCAGTGGATTTGGTACTTTAGAAGAAATTTTTCAAATTGTCTCTTGGGCCGAACTAAACATCCACCATAGACCCATTGGTTTGTTGAATGTTAATAATTTCTTTGATCTTTTGTTATCTTTTCTTGACAAAGTCAGTGGAACAAATTTATCACTCCTTCAAAGAAGACAACTTCTTATCTCTCCTCCACTATTGATGAGCTCATTGATAAATTAGAAGCTTTTGAGTATGTACCTGATCCGGTATTAGCTCGGATAGATTGGTCAACGAGAAGCAATGCGAAGGAAGTAACAAGAAACAAAAGCCGATCTGCGACTTCATCTTTAATGGGTTTGATTTTATTGTACCTTGTTTCTGTTTAAATTTGTGTCGACTTTCTCCAACAGGTAATATATTCTGTCCTTTACTCATCTATATTTTAACATTGAGGACAATGTTGTGATTTAGTTGGGGGGAAGGATAGTTGACCCAAAAATAAAAAAATAAAAAATAAAAAAAATAAATAAAATAAAAAAAATAAAAAAATTGTTGTGCTGTTTGGAAAGTATGATATGATTGTCATGTACTTATTAAATCAATTAGTGATGGCGAGTAAGGAGTAATTTTACTCTTGAGACGCATCTTAATTGGTGGCGAGTAAGGAGTTTTTTAGGTAGTAACTAATTAGTACTAAAGTTTTATTGTTTGATTTCTTTTCGAGTCGATGCGGTCTTGACACGGTGTGTTTCTTTTACTCGCTTGGCGTTGATTCACCGCTTATCGGGTTGTGTTGCTCTTTTCTATATCTCTCTTTCACATTGAAGGCAATGTTATATTAAGCGTGGGGAGAGATTTCACATGTTCTTTTTGTAAAAAAAAAATTCAAAAAAAAAAAAAGAAAAGAAAAAAAAAAAAGGGGTTCATTGCATGATTGAATAACTTTTCTCCCTTCTTGAACTGATATGTTTGGTGATGGATGATTAAATTGATGAATTGAGTTTGATGGATGCATACCTTGTGAGATTTTGAGCCTAATGGATGGATTCAACATTTATGTCATTCTCTTCTTTCTTGTGTGATTTTCACTCATGTTAATGACCACTCTAGAACTTGCTTTGATTCTTTTTGAGGCTACATTTCACTTGCATGCATGAACATGATTGAGGCCCTCTTTCTTAATTAGCTAGTTTAACCAAATAGCCAACCTTGTTTTCAATATGATATCAAGCACTCTTTTGATTTCTTGAAAATTCTCTCGATTCCCGCCAACCTTGTATATTTTCCTTTGCTTAACCCTTTGAGCTTATTTGACCATTCCTTGTTTCTAGCTCATCATGTGCCTTAAATGAGAAATCGTGTTCTTACTTTACCTTAGGGAATAAAAGAACATTAGCTTGGTTAATGGATGAGTTTTTGAACAAGTGTGGGGGTGTGTGTACAAAATGGTTGTTGAAAAAGAAAAGAGTGCCCAAAAAGAAAAAAAAATGTATGTATATAGTTATGTTCATATATATAAAAAGAAAGAAAAAAAAAAAAAAAAAAAACCAAGTGTTTAAAAAAAAGAAAAGGATTGGGAAATGAATATGTAAAGGGATATACACTAGAGTTGTTGGATGAACTTTTATGCTTGTTATTTGAACTCAGCTCTCATTTGCTTTTATTCTCTTTGGTATTTATCTTCTCATATCCATTTTATCCTCTCCTTTACCTTGACCTCACTACAACCTTGAATAAAGTCCTCATGATTTGTGTGTGCATGTGTTTTGAGTAGTGGAGAAGTAGAAGATAAGCAAGCTTATGGTAGTGCAATTTTCATGGGTTGAATTGAGTGAAATACCTACCCTTTAAACACTTGAGAGATTGAGAGGAATCTTGTGAAGATCTATCATTCTCGATTCATGTTGAAGATACCTTGCTTGATGGTTTGAGATGTGGAGAATTGTTAACTCATGAATGTTTTGATCCCTTGAACCTTTGGTTGTTCTTCTTGATTGTAAAATTTTGGTCTTGAGTTTTGCCCAGGAGTGCAAAAAGCTAAGTGTGGGGGAATTTGATAAACACATATTTTATTCATTAAGAAACCCTTATATTTAGTCATTTACACTCTCCATATTCTTAATTGATTGAGTTTGACATGATTTTGTGAGTTTGAGCTCAAATTGGTCCTAATTGAATATTTTCAGCATTATTGAGATTTTACACTGTTTCTGTATTTTGGTCATAACTTGAGTTCCTGATATCTGAAAATCATGAATTTTATCTTGTAGGAAAGCTAAGAGGAAGATCTACAACTTTGATGAAGAGCTCGAAGTCCGATTCAGATGTCTAAGGGACCTAAGTTTACATGGAAGTCAGAATACGGGTTCTGTCAGTAGAATCCGAACAGTGTGCACTCATAAAATCATATCTCAAGATGTAATAATGGATATGGGCTGAAATTTGGACAGTGGATAGTCAAGATCCAAATAAACAACTTTCATGAAGAACACATTTTCAGAAAAAGAATTCTAGTAGGTCATTTTGAGCTTGCAAGTCGGAACAGAGGTGCTGAAGTTGGGTTTGAGCAACCTACGGTATTTGGGACATATCTTGGGCTTAAGGAAGCCAAATTGGACGAACCAGCTATCCATTTTATAGCCAAGACAAGGATCTACAACTTTCATGAAGAACACTTTTCGTGGTTCTGAAGTATAGTGGGTCGTTTTTGGCTTCCAAGTCAGACACGAAATTTTCGTCCTCAACCACCCACTCATCCATCCACTAATCCACTCATCCACTCATCCACTCATCCACTAACTCACCCATTCATCCACTCATACACTAATCCAACCACTTAACCACTCCACCCACTCATCCACTAATCCATCCACTCATCCATCCACTCACCCATTCATGTCCATAATTTCCCACTTACCAAAAGTCCTTTGGCATTTTTCACTAATTCAACCACTCAACCATTCCACTCACTCATCCACTAAACCAATCCACTAAACCAACCCACTAATCCATCCACTCAAACACTTCACTCACTTACCCACTCATCCACCCACTTCCCTTTGTCATTTTGTTACCTTAGACTTCTATAAAAGGCACCATTTATCATGAACAAGATGTAAACTCTCCTTCATTTTCTCTCTTAGTTTCTTGTTTCTTCATAGTTTCTTCTTGTTTCTTCATAGTTTTTCTTGTGATTTCTTTCTAGCTATGTGTAACTAAACCTCCCTTGGTTAAGGGGGTGATGAAACCGCTAGTATTAATGTTGTAAACTTTGCATATTTGATTATTTCAACACAGTTATGTTTTTATTCATATATTTCTGAATCTATTGTTGGTATGAAGGTTTTTGTACTTGTTCCTACTTTCAAAGTAGTAGATCTAGGTTTATTATGCGCGGTTGCGGTAGTAGATCTAGTGGGATGTATGATGTTCATGTGGGTATAATTATCTTTGTGCTATTTGCCGCTTATAAAAGTGGTAGATCTGGGTTTATTATGCTTGGTTGCGGTATTAGATCTAGAGAAATATATGTTCTAAGTAATTTAATCCCGGTGTGTGATTAGACCTTAGTGTAATTGGTTTTCTAAATCTTAATGCAATTGTTGGATAGTTGTAAGAGCGGTTGCTTTATGACTAATCGGTGATTAGGAGTTGATTTGAGCGGTTGCTAAATTGGCCAACACGTAAGGAAAACAGAGATTTAATCTCACAATTGCATAAAAACATAATTGAGCATGTTGGAATAAAAAGGATATGTGGATTTACATTATCATATAAATCTAGTGGTGGATTCAATCTCTTAACCAATTTTCTTATATTGTTGATTTCAGTTTGTTTATTGTTATCTTTGAAGTCGTTCATTGTTCATCAAAACTCCAAAACCCCCTTTTCTTATGTTTATTGTTAATCGAGTCTAAATTGGGAATTGTTTAATAGTGTTAATTGAATTGGTTCTCTGTGGATCGATCCTTTACTAACTACAACTAGTTGTAAGGTTTTTATTTTCTCGTGGGCCTGACAACTGATTTTTATCTTAATTTTAATCACTACATCCGCACGCATCACCTACTTATCATAAGAGTACTTGCATGACCCATGCACTTGCAGTACACAAAGGGACAAACAAGTTTTTGGTGTCGTTGTTGGGGACATGACTTAATTTCTGTATTGCTAATATCAATAACGAGCTTATTTAGTTCTAGTTCAAGTTTTTTTGTTTTTTGTTAATTTTAATCTAAATTTTGATATTATTTTTTTGTGTATTAGGTACAATTACAATGGTGGATGATCATAACCATACGAGGCCTTTGCGGGAGTTCATAACTCCCTAAATGGCAAATCTACAATCAAGCATAAGATGGCCTCCCATCCATGCCAACAATTTCGAGATCAAACAAAGTCATAATCCAAATGATACAAACTTCTATGCAGTGTGGAAGTTTATCGAGTGAAGATCCTAATACTCACTTATCTGATTTTCTGGAGATTTGTGACATATTTAGGCATAATGGAGTCTCTGAAGATGTCATTCGCCTAAGGCTCTTTCCATTTTCTCTCAAAGATAGAGCCAAAAATTAGTTACAATCTCGACCGGCAGGATCAATAGTTACTTGGACCGATGTTTATAATAAATTTATGAATAAATACTTCCCACCGGCCAAGATTGCTGAAATGGTGAATGACATCACATCATTCACCCAATCTGAATCTGAGTCCTTGTATGAAGCTTGGGAGAGGTACAAGGATCTTCTTTGTAGATGTCCCCATCATGAAATACCTCATTGGCACCAAGTCTATTCTTTTCATAAAGGCTTATTGCCACACCGTTGTCCCATTATGGATGCAGCCGCTGAAGGTTCATTACTAAGCCAATCATTTGAAGTTGTATTTTAATTGTTGGAGGAATTGGTAGCCAATAGCTACCAATGGCCTTCAGCAAGAAACACTCCAAGGAAGGTGGCTGGGGTATATAATATTGATGCAATTACTTCATTATCAACTCAAGTTGCAGTAATTATAAACAAGCTAGATAGTTTAGGAGCAACCCCTCATCAAAGCCCATTTGTGCTGTGTGACAAGTGTGGCGATAATCATACAAGTGATAGATGCCCTTCCTTCTCGGATAGTGCTCAATATGTTGGGAATTATAGCCCGTAGCAAAACAACCCCTATTCAAATCAATACAATCCAGGATGGAGAAACCATCTTAACTTTTCTTGAAGAGATAATCAAGGAGCATCATCTTTATTTGCTGGAAATGTGAGACCAAATTATCCTCCTCGTTTCTCCTTACAATCAAGGCAGCCCATGCAGAATAAGAAATCATTGTTGGAATTTGATGGTCAAGACAGATTCCTATATGTCTAAGATAGATGGTCATTTGGCCAAGAATGATTCGATTATTTAAAGCCAAACTACTTCAATGGGAGCACTTGAGACACATGTGGGTTAGTTAGCAACTGCTATAAACAATAGGTCCCCAGGGACTTTTCCAAGCGATACCATCAACAATCCTAAAGGTGCCTCAAATGAGCATTGTAAGGCCATATCATTGAGGAGTGGGAAGGACATTGAAGGGAATCCTAAGACCAAGCTGCTTGAAGAAGATGTTAGGATGACAAAAGATAAAGTAGTTGTGAGCAATGAGCCTGAGAAAAAAGAGGAAATTGCAAGGAGAAAGGTTGAGGACAAGAAGAAGGAGGACAAGCCATATACGCCACCTCCACCTTTCCCCAACTGGCTAGTTAAGTAAAAATTAGATGCTCAATTCCACAAGTTTCTGGAGATTTTTAAGAAACTTCACATTAATATACCATTTGCCGAGGCTTTGGAACAAATGCCAAGTTATGTGAAGTTTTTTAAGGGAATTTTGTCAAAAAAGAAAAGGCTTAGGGGTTACGAAAATGTGGCATTCACAGAGGAATGTAGTGTCATCTTGCAAAATAGGCTACCTCCCAAGTTGGAAGACCTAGGAAGCTTCACCATAATATGCACTATTGGTAGTCAATTCAATGGTAAAACTTTGTGTGATCTAGGGGCACGCATTAACTTGATGCCTCTATCCATCTTCCAACAACTAGGTTTGGAGGAGGTGAAGCAAATCTTAGTTACTTTGCAATTAGCTGACCGTTCCCTCACTTATTCGAAGGGAATCATACAGGATGTCATGGTCAATGTTGACAAGCTTATTTTCCCTACTGATTTCATTATCCTAGACATAGAGGAGGACCCAAATGTAATATTGATTCTAGGAAGGCCTTTCTTAGCTACCGACAAAACAATGATTAATGTGTAAAAATGGGAGCTCACCATGAGAGTGCAAGATCAAGAGGTAACTTTTAATATTTTCAAAGCAATAAAATATCCACAAGATCTTCAAGAATGCTTTTCTGTGAATGTGCTTGATGCGATGATATCTGATGTATTTTGTGCGAGTGTCCCAAGTGAACCCCTTAAAGCTTCTTTGATTGCTGCATATGAAAGGGATGATGAGGAAATTAGAGAGCTCATAAACTTATTAGATACTTCACCTAGATGGATAGAAATCCCAAGTTTGAGTCGTTGGATCTTTCTAATAAAGTAGTTAATTCATTCAAACCGTCTATTGAGGAACTTCTAGTCTTGGAGCTCAAACCCTTGCCTTCGCATTTGTGTTATGCTTATCTTGGTGATAAAGCTACTCTTCTAGTTATTATTTAATCATTTTTATCTCAAGAGAAGGAAGATAAGCTACTTAGAGTGCTTCGTGAATATAAGTTAGCTTTGGGATGGTCTATTGCTGATATTTTAGGTATTAGCCCCTTTATTTGCATGCACAAAATCTTGCTTGAAGAAGGTAGTAAACCGTCAATTGAGCATCAAAAGAGGTTGAACCCCATCATGAAAGAAGTCATTAAGAAAGTGATAATTAAATGGCTAGATGTTGGTATCATTTACCCAATTTTTGATAGTCCATAGATAAGCCCGATTCAGTGTGTGCCAAAGAAAGGAGGGATGATTGTGGTGTCAAATACAAATAATAAGCTCATTCTTACTAGAGCAGTGATCTGATGGAGAATTTGTATGGACTACAAGAAGTTGAATAATGCTACATGGAAGGACCATTTCCCATTGTCATTCCTTGATCAAATGCTTGATAGATTAGCTGGGAAGGAATTCTATTGTTTTTAAGATGGTTATTCTGGCTATAATCAAATAGCCATTACTCCGAAGGATTAAGAGAAAACTACATTTACTTGTCCTTATGGCACTTTTGCATTTCAAAGAATGTCGTTTAGGCTCTATAATGCTCCGGCCACCTTTCAAAGATGCATGATGGCTAAGAGAGCTTTTTGGAAAACTGAACAAAACAACTAGGTTACCATTTTAGGATTGACAAGGAGCTAAAGGAAGCTAAGTTGGAGGCCATCTTCTTCAAGCAAGAAGATTTAAGTATCAGGGATCACATTTATAGAGTTTCCTTCCAATTCCTTTTACTTTGTCATGAACATAATTATTTGTGAAAGATTTTCGTGTGTCATAGATAACTAAGCTGTATTTTAGGATTTCTTTGGATCCTATGGATATTGGTTGATTTTGTAACTCCTTGAGTTAACAATGATGATTTAGGATTGTTTAATCATATTTCTCTTAATGTTCTTAATTGCTTGGCCAACATTTAATGCAATTTGATTAAATCTATTGAACTAGAAATAGGGATTTAGATTTAAGATCATGGATATGATTTATGCATGTTTAACTTCATTCTAATTGTAGGGTAAGTTAATTAGCTAATGGGATAGACATATGCCCCTTGGTCATGCATAGCAATTGTTGAGAATAGTTCTTAATGAATGGAGGTTGCACTAGCTCCCAGGAAACATAGTGAACTAGGCAAATGAAACATGATTGATTGACTTAGACATAGGCTTTTAAATAAGTTAGTTTCTCAACCTAACAAAACCCTTTCGTTAAAGTTGCTTAAGAGGATTGCATATTACTAATTGAAGTAAGGGGTGAAGAAGGATTCCATATTCTCTTATCATATCTTTTATTCTCGATTTAAGGCGTTTAAGTCTTTTACATCATAATTAACTTATACAAAACCTTTTCCTATTCGAATGTTCTTGAATAAAAGTAATTAGGCTATCGGTTGATAATTAGCATTAGAAATAGACCGTATTCTCATGGGAATGATATCCTACTTGTCACAAGAGTACTTGCGCGACCCATGCACTTGCAGTACACAAAGGGACAAATAAGTTTTTGGTGTCGTTGCCGGGGATACGACTTAATTTTTGTATTGCTAATATCAATAATGAGCTTATTTAGTTCTAGTTCAAGTTTCTTTTTTGTTTTTTTTTTCATTTTAATCTAAATTTTGATATTATTTTTTTGTGTTTTAGGTACAGTTACAATGGTGGATGATCATAACCATACGAGACCTTGGCGGGAGTTTGTAACTCCCCAAATGGCAAATCTACAATTAAGCATAAGACAGCCTCCCATCAGCGCCAACAATTCGAGATCAAACCAGCCATAATCCAAATGATACAAACTTCTATGTAGTATGGTAGTATACTGAGTGAAGATCCTAATGCTCACTTATCTGATTTTCTAGAGATTTATGACATATTTAAGCATAATGAAGTTTCTGAAGATGTCATTCGCCTAAGGCTCTTTCCATTTTCTCTCAAAGATAGAGCCAAGAGTTAGTTACAATCTCTACCGGCTGGATCAATAGTTACTTGGACCGATATTTGTAATAAATTTCTGAATAAATACTTCCCACTGACCAAGATTACTAAAATGGTGAATGACATCACATCATTCACCCAATCTGAATCTGAGTCCTTGTATGAAGCTTAGGAGAGGTACAAGGATCTTCTTCATAGATGTCCCCATCATGAAATACCTCTTTAGCACCAAGTTTATTCTTTTCATAAAGGCTTATTGCCACACCGTTGTTCCATTGTGGATGCAGCTGCTGGAGGTTCATTACTAAACAAATCTTTTGAAGTTGTATTTCAATTGTTGGAGGAATTGGCCTTCAGCAAGAAACACTCCAAGGAAGGTGGCTGGAGAATATAATATTGATGTAATTACTTCATTATCAGCTCAAGTTACAGCAATTGTAAACAAGCTAGATAGTTTGGGAGTAACCCCTCATCAAAGCCCATTTATGTTGTGTGACAAGTGTGGTGAAAATCATGCAAGTGATAGATTTCCTTCCTTCTCGGATAGTGCTCAATATGTTGGGAGTTATCGTCTACAGTAGAACAACCCTTATTCAAATCAATACAATTCAGGATGGAGAAACCATCTTAACTTTTCTTGAAGAGACAATCAAGGAGCATCATCTTCATTTGCTGGAAATGTGAGACCAAATTATCCTTTTCGTTTCTCCTTACAATCAAGGCAGTCCATGTAACACCCTCCCTAGGGTATCACATGTCTGACTCCCGACTCATAATCAAAAAGAAGTTCGCACAAGGTTTGAGTTATAAAATGTGAGTTTTAAAATTTCTTTCTTACTGAAACATAAACTTACTGAAATCCATAAGTATTACTGAAAATATATTTAAACTGATTAATATACAATATTGACACCAATTAATATTTAACAATTTAAAGAGAAATATAAAACTAACAGACTCTTTTTTTTTAACAGTAACAAACCCTATAACGGGTCCTACTTAATAGCACGGTACAACACTAACGAGAAAACTTAACATACTTATTCCTTCTTGTATCCATCTTGATGCATCAGATATCTGCTCCTTGTTAACACTACACACGAACGAGTCCTGAATGACCACTCCTCCATGTTGTCACCAAAACTCAGAATATCTACCACCCGTTATGTCTAAGACAACTCGTTCCTTCTACTGTATAATTTTAACAATACAGACACAACAAGACAACATAACAAAGAGGTGAGATCACCTACACCAATACCAATATAGCAGCACAGAGATAACACAAACAACAATATCATACAGGGATATCATACCAGACTTCCAATAATATATTCAATATTAATCAACTATCATCATCCAATCATATATCAATCCAAGTATTCAAAACAGTTGTCATAGCTAATATTTCTCAATTAATATATCATATAGATATAAATGTTCAGATTCATGCATGTGCACATAGACTCAGTTTTTCAAAAACAACTTCATGGAGGTTTTCACAATTTCGAGAAGAATGCTCTGGTTAATTGCCCAGCCTAAGCCCACAGACAATCTCCCAGTCGTTGAAAAGAATCGTGTTCTTGTCGGGTATCGTCAATGCGTTGCAACGGACTGCATCGCCAAGTGGCATATGGTCCAGCCATAGCCCACAGACAGATATCCACTGGTCGACCGCCGCGCCTTGACGCCCCCAAGATCCATCATAGATCTCACTATCAATTCTCATTCTCTCTTCAACCACAAGGGCCAAAATAGCTTATTAGCTATACTTTATACAATGCACGAATATATCAGTGCAAGTCCAACCATAAAGGCCAAAATAGCTTATTAGCTATACTTTATACAATGCACGAATATATCAGTGCAAATCCAACCACAAGGGCCAAATATTTTCATTTGTTCAATGTAATCATATGTCTTAACGCATATTTTTCCAATGCATGTATAATACACCAATGCCAATAACAGACATATCTTTCCAATGCATATAAAATGCACCAAATACCAATCACAGGCAAAACTCGTCATTTTCTCATACAGTGTCCATACACTGGTTCAACAATATTCATACTGTACTTTCAACAATGAAAATCATGTTATCACATTTTCATAGTTATAAAACACTTTCGTCGTGTTTTCACAAAATTGCGCAACATTCCCGTTACGTTTTCACAATTCCACAACACTTCTGTTGCATTTTCAAAATATCGTAACACTTTTGTTACGTTTTTAAAATTCCAAAACATTTTTATGTTTGCACAATACCGTAACACTACTGTTACGTTTAC
This sequence comes from Ormosia emarginata, assembly GCA_029884605.1. Lineage (NCBI taxonomy): Eukaryota > Viridiplantae > Streptophyta > Magnoliopsida > Fabales > Fabaceae > Ormosia > Ormosia emarginata. The sequence goes on along the minus strand of JAQQTP010000056.1, from coordinate 377,777 downwards.
AAAATTTTGTAACATTTCTGTTACGTTTTTAAAATGTTGCAACTCTTCTGTTGCACTTTTAAACCACGTACTAATTTTTCAACATTTTTCTCAATCACGTAAAAATATACGTTTATCAAATCATATAGTATTTTTTCACTGTTTCAAAATCGCGTAACTTAAAAATTATTCTTTTAAGTCGCGTAAATCATTTTTCATCAGTCTCAAAATATTTAAAACACTTTCCAAATCACATAACGATTTTCCATCATTTTCACAATCATGTAAAAATATTCTATCACTTTTAAATCACATATTGATTTTTCAATAGTGGTTCCAATTACGTAAAATATTTAAACATAATTCAAATCGCGTAGAAATATTTTAACGTATTCCAAATCGCGTAGAAATATTTTACTGTATTTCAAATCATTTTTAAGATACGTAAAATATTTTTCAATATTTTACAATTACGTAAAATATTCCTCAATATTCCAAACATTATTTTGGACTTAAATAAATTAATATCATTTTCAACACATTTTTCAAAATGCGTAGCTTAAAAATCACGTTTTTAAGATACATAAAACATTTTTCATCACCATTTCATTACAAAAAATATTTCTTAACCTTCAAAAATTTCTTTTCAACCTTTCTCAAAATAATATGACTTTGTATTTCATTTTTCACATTTTCTTACTCAAGAAAATCTTTTTCCACATTTCTTTACTCAAGAAATCCTTTTCCAAAATATAATCCACAAAAATCACTTTTCCATTGATATAAATCAACGTTTCAAAACTTAACATTTTCTAACGTATTTCAAAACTTGAAAATCAGTTATACGTTAGTAAATTTTCAAAACACCATTATATTCTTCATTTTTCCCAAATCATTTCCAAACACAACCTTCTTCAAAATAAATTGAAGTTCGAAAATATTTTCGTTTACAAAAACTTGATTTTCTCAAGTGATAAACGTTCTAATTTCCTTTCCGAATTCTTGCGCGAAAATCATTTCGTTATAAAATCAAGGTATCCGCAAGTCTTCAAAAATTGTGAATGTGTTCATTGAAAACTGTCAAATCTTTCGAGTGACAAAACACTTCGTTTTATAAAATATCACTTTGTTACATAAAAATTTAGGCATAACCAGTTTTTCAAAACCATAGGGTATTTAGCCATTGAAGCCATCAAACATTTTTCCTTCTAACTCAATTATTTATCATTTCTGTTTTCACACAAACAAAACCATTAAAATCTTTGTTTTCAAAACCGAAATACCGATGGTCATAAAAACCAAACCCATTTGTTCAAATTCATTTTTACTTTCTTTACAAATTCTTTTTCACTTTCTTTGCAAATCCTTTTTCACTTTCTTTGCAAATCCTTAAAATTAACGTTTCCAGTTTCATTTTTCAAAATCAAGTTTAATAAACACTTAGAAACAACATTACCCATTTCATCTAAAACTCATGTTTAGAAAAATACTTAGGATCTTTGTACACAAAATAAATCATTTCTTGTTCTCTTGAAAAACAAACCCTTTGTTTATTTTCCATACTCTTCAAATCATCCATTTTCATCATTCATGAAAATATTAATTTGTAAACACCTATTTTGAGGTGTCTTGACCAAAATTCACCATGTTCTAGGGACCCAAAAATCAATTCCCTTGTTCTTGAAAAATTTCAACATGAACCCTAATTAAGGGCATCAAAAACCGTAGCCTTCTCCCTTGGCCATTGGAGCCAAAAATTGATTTCCTTTCCATCAACACATCATAGTATACACATACATATTTCATCATAAATACTACAAGCATGCCATATACTTATCATACATATTTTAAGCATACTATCAAAGCCATAAAATCATGCAAAGCATACCAAGCATAGACAAATAATTGAAGCACATAAACACCCACAAATAAATTACAAGACCATGGATATGAATCCTCACATGGATTCACCATCCACCAAATATAAAACCATCTCTCACCACCATACTTGGTTAGTGAGGTGGATCTCCCTCTTACCTCTTGAAAATCCTCAAAAAGCTCTTTGCTTTGCACTTTGAACAAGATCTCCACCAACAAAAGTTTCTTAAACACAAAACAAACACAAAGAAATTAGTATATTAAGCTTGATTAAGAGGAACCATGGATCAAACATGGTTTAGATCATGAAAAAGAGAGAAGAAATGAAGTTTCCTTACACTTCACCATAAATACTCCATCACATGGATCTTGAAGAAAGTCCATGAAGATGAATGATTTAGAGGAAATCTTCAACATGAAAGTTGTTTAGAATATCATGTAGATTCAAGATCTATGGTTGGATGAAATTAAAAGAGATTGGATGGTGGTTTAGGTGTTTTGGCCGAATGGCCTTCTTAGGAAGAGAGAATGGAGTTTTCTTTTGTTCTTGTTCTTGTAAAAGAGAGAATGGAAAGAATTGTTTTTAGTCTTTGGTAGAAAATGAAGATAGAAATGAAAACTCTTCCTACCTAGTAGTTGCCGTGGAATGCATGGAGAGAAAGGTAATATTGTGTGTATAGCTTTTTGTTTTTCTTTGATAAGAATGAAAGAAAAGTTGATAGGAAAGATTAAGTGTAGAAATTGTCTTGCATTATTCATTGCATGACAATAGGTGAGTAAGAGAAAAATGAATCAATTATAGGTAGTTTGTCTCCAAAAAGAAATGCATGACCGTAGGATACATGTGCAATGTCACCAAAAATTGACTTACTTTTATTTGGCTTCTTGAATTATTGTTAGAAGAATGACCAAGTATGATGAATAAAAGAATTGCCCCCCCTTCAAGTGCATGACCGAATGCTTCAAAAAGGGAAAGCCACCATTTTTTACTATTTCTTTGTTGTGTAATATAAATAATGGAACATGAATTAACTAAATCAAATTTTCCCCTTTTAACTTTGCATGGCCGTAGGTGCTTCTTCAAAAAGGTGGCCATTTTTGGTTGACTTGGTCTCACTTTGTTTCACTTGAATTGTATCCTAATATCACAAAGATGTAATAATTTAGAGCAATTTTGCTCTCCATTTCCGTAGAGTGAAGAGAGAAAAGAGTGAATTATTTGAGCAATTAATTGATACTAAATCATTAAGAGAAAAAGTGATAAAGTAAGGTAGCAAATGCATGAAATGATTTTGGCCCCCCTTTTTTCCTTGCATTGCCGTGGAGAGTGGGTGAGAAATGAGTGAATAATTACAGTGTTAGTCAAGGCACCAAATTATTGGAAAGTTTCCAAGTGATAGTAACAAACTTGGACCATTGGATCTTCTTCCTCCTTTAATCTTAGCCTTTAGATGAAGCTACTAAATGGATGGTCAAGATCTCTCCTTCCATGTTGCCATCCAAGGGTCACAATTGAAGTCCAAGCAATTATATAAGACCAAATTTCAACTATAGATTAAATCAATGGTTAAGATTCAATCTTGAAAGTCCAAGTAATTATTTGAAGCATTCTAAGCCATTGATTAATTCAATGGTTAGGATTAAGGTAGACTTTAGGTATAGCTTTAGATAGAAGACTTAATTTGAGCCATTGGATCTTTCTCCTTTAAATTCTAGCCATTAGATGTGTCTCCAAAATGAAGGGTTAAGATTACTCCTTCAAACTTTACATCCAAGGGTCATAAATGGTCTTTGTCACTTTTTCAGACTAAATCTCCTCCCTTGATCAAATCTAAATCCACTGGTTATAAATTGTCATAGCTATTTTATTAGACTTATCCATCACCGTTGATTAAATCGACGGTTGATATCAAAGCCTTCCTTATTAAGCTTATCTAGATTAAATCTCCACCATTGATTAAATCAATGGTGGATATCCAAACCACCAATGTTGACTTAAGCAGCATAATATTTATTTTTATATCTGCTATAACCCTACGAATAATTATATTTACTGTATTTGTATCATCCAATAAATTAAATACAATACAAAACACAGTACAAGAAATTTTCTAAAACTGTTTTCGGATTCAGGTTTAGTAAGATCCCCTGTCTCCATCTCAACAGTACAAATTTTTCTATGCGTAAAAAAATTTTCACGTTTTGGGACTCATCGCGGGCCCACGTAGAACCACTGGGACCCACAAATAGTCTAAAAACGGTCAGAGTATCATAAAAATTTCATAATCACCTATAAAATCACAAAAATTAGAAAACGCATAAATATCAAATTAGATTACATAAAATAGTTAAAACCTAACAGCAAAAATTAAATTACGTAAAGTTTTCCCCGGCCCGAAATTTTTTATTTTCCTGACACAGAGTAAATTACTCAAAACGATCAAATACGGTGACGGAATAATCAAAATAATTTTACAGTATCCAGAAATTACTAAACAGTAAAATTCTATTAACTGTCAAAATTACTGGTTAAGAGATACGGAATTTTAGGATGTTATAGCCCATGCAGAATAAGAAACCATTGCTGGAATTTGATAGTCAAGACAGATTCCTATATGTCTAAGATAGATGCTCATTTGGCCAGGAATGATTCGATTATTCAAAGCCAAACTGCTTCAATGAGAGCACTTGAGACACGAGTAGGTTAGTTGGCAACTGCTATAAACAATAGGTCCCCAGGGACTTTTCCAAGCGACACCATCAATAATCCTAAAGGTGCCTCAAATGAGCATTGTAAGGTCATATCATTGAGGAGTGGGAAGGACATTGAAGGGAATCCTAAGACCAAGCTGCTTGAAGAAGATGTTAGGATGACAAAAGATGAAGTAGTTGTGAGCAATGAGCCAGAGAAAAAAGAGGAAATTGCAAAGAGAAAGGTTGAGGACAAGAAGAAGGAGGACAAGCCATATACACCACCTCCACCTTTTCCCAACTGGATAGTTAAGTAAAAATTGGATGCGCAATTCCACAAGTTTATGGATATTTTTAACAAAATTCACATTAATATACCATTTGCCGAGGCTTTGGAACAAATGCCAAGTTATGTGAAGTTTTTTAAGGGAATCTTGTCTAAAAAGAAAAGGCTTAGGGGTTACGAAAATGTGGCATTCCTAGAGGAATGTAGTGTCATCTTGCAAAATAGGCTACCTCCCAAGTTGGAAGACCTAGGAAGCTTCACCATAATATGCACTATTGGTAGTCAATTCAATGGTAAAGCTTTGTGTGACCTAGGGGCACGCATTAACTTGATGCCTCTATCCATCTTCCAATAACTAGGTTTGGGGGAGGTGAAGCAAACCTCAGGTACTTTGCAAGTAGCTGACCATTCCCTTACTTATTCGAAGGGAATCATAGAGGATGTCGTGTTCAATGTTGACAAGCTTATTTTCCCTACTGATTTCATTATCCTAGACATGGAGGAGGATCAAAATGTACCCTTGATTCTAGGAAGGCCTTTCTTAGCTACCGGGAAAACAATGATCAATGTGCAAAAATAGGAGCTCACCATGAGAGTACAAGATCCAGAAGTAACCTTTAATGTTTTCAAAGCAATGAAATATCCATAAATCTTCAAGAATGCTCTTTTGTGAATGTGCTTGATGGGATGATATCTGATGTATTTTGTGCAAGTGTCCCAAGTGACCCCCTTAAAGCTTCTTTGATTTCTGCATATGAAAGGGATGATGAAGAATTGAGAGAGCTCATAAACTTATTAGATACTTCACCTAGATGGAATAGAAATCCCAAGTTTGAGTCATTGGATCTTTCTAATAGAGTAGTTAATTCATTCAAACCGTCTATTGAGGAACTTCTAGTCTTGGAGCTCAAACCCTTGCCTTCGCATTTGTGTTATGCTTATCTTGGTGATAAAGCTACTCTTCTGGTTATTATTTAATCATTGTTATCTCAAGAGAAGGAAGATAAGCTACTTAGAGTGCTTCGTGAATATAAGTTAGCTTTGGGATGGTCTATTGCTGATATTCCGGGTATTAGCCCTTTTATTTACATGCACAAAATCTTGCTTGAAGAAGGTAGCAAACCGTCAGTTGAGCATCAAAGGAGGTTGAACCCCATCATGAAAGAAGTCATTAAGAAAGTGATAATTAAATGGCTAGATGCTGGTATCATTTACCCAATTTTTCATTAGTCTATGGATAAGCCCGATTCATTGTATGCCAAAGAAAGGAAGGATGACTGTGGTGTCAAATACAAATAATGAGCTCATTCTTACTAGAACGGTGATTGGATGAAGAATTTGTATGGACTACAAGAAGTCAAATAATGCTACAAGGTAGGACCATTTCCTATTGTCATTCCTTGATCAAATGCTTGATAGATTAGCTGGGAGGGAATTCTATTATTTTTTAGATGGTTATTCTAGCTACAATCAAATAGCCATTACTCTGAAGGATTAAGAGAAAACTACATTTACTTGTCCTTATAGCACTTTTGCATTTCTAAGAATGTCGTTTAGGCTCTGTAATGCTCCGGTCACCTTTCAAAGATGCATGATGGCTAATTTTACCGATATGGTGGAGAATTGTCTTAAAGTATTCATGGATGATTTTTTGGTATTTGGTGATTCGTTTGATAGTTGTTTGCATAATCTTGCTCGTGTGCTTAAAAGATGTGAAGAAACTAATCTTGTATTGAACTTAGAAAAATGTCACTTCATGGTAAAAGAATGAATTGTGCTTGGACACTTGAGCTCTAGCAAGGGAATTGAGATAGACAAGGCTAAGATAGACGTAATTGAAAAACTTCCACCTCCTAATTTAGTGAAAGGCATTAGAAGTTTCCTGGGTCATGCCAGATTCTATCGGCGCTTCATCAAAAAAATTTCTAAGATCTCAAAGCCTTTTTGCAATCTACTTAAAAAAGAGGTACCGATTAAATTTGATGATGACTGTCTGCATGCATTTCTTGAACTAAAAAATCGATTGATCTCTGCCCCCATTATTGTCACCCCAAATTGGAATCTTCCTTTTGTACTAATGTGTGATACTAGTGATTATGCGGTTGAAGCTGTATTGGGTCAAAAGAAAAAGAAGATTTTCCATTCTATGTACTATGCTAGTAAGACTCTCTCAGATGCTCAATTGAATTACACAACAACCATGAAGGAATTACTAGCAGTGGTTTTTGCGTTTGATAAGTTTTGTCGGTATCTTGTGGTACAAAGGTTGTTGTTTATATTGATCACTCTGTCATTAAGTATCTTATCAGCAAAAAGGATGCACAACCACGATTGATTCAATGGATACTTTTACTTCAAGAATTTGGCTTAGAAATCCATGATAGACTAGGGGCAGAAAACCAAGTTGCAGATCACTTATCAAGATTGGAAGGTGAACCAAGACAAGGTAATTCAACATTGATCAATGAGTCATTTTCGGATGAGCAACTTTTTCTTGTGAATCACCATGAGTTTCCCTGGTATGCTGATTATGTCAACTATATTGTGAGCAGTGTTCTACCACCAGATCTTAATCACCATATGAAGAAAAAATTCTTGCATGATGTTAAGTTTTATTTATGGGACGAGCCTTATCTCTTCTGGAAGAAGTGTACTGATCATATAATCAGAAGATCTGTGCCCTTGGAAGGAAACTGAGGATATCCTCGAGCAGTGTCATGCCTCCCTCTATGGTGGCCATTTTAGTGGAGAAAGAATAGCTGCTAAGGTAGTGCAAGCGGGATTTTATTGGCCTTCTTTGTTTAAAGATGCTACATCTTTTATGACTAGATGTGACAGATGCCAAAGAACAAGCAACATCTCTAAACGCAATGAAATGCCATAAAACATCATGTTGGAAGTTGAGTTATTTGATGTATCGGGGATAAATTTTATGAGGGCATTCATACCATCGTTCGGTCAACTATACATCTTGGTGGTAGTTGATTATGTCTCCAAGTGGGTTAAAGCAGTAGCCTTGCCCACAAACGACTCTAAGGTGGTAGTTCAATTTCTCAAGAAGCACATTTTTATATGCTTTGGCACCCCAAGAGCTATAATAAGTGATGAAGGTTCTCACTTCTGCAATAAGCACTTTTAAGAACTTCTGAAAAAATATGAGGTCACTTATAGGATAACAATAGCTTACCACCCACAAATAAGTGGGCAGACTAAAATTTCCAATCGTGAGATTAAGATAATCTTGGAAAAAATTGTTAAGTATGGAAATTAAAGTGTGCCCAAAATTTGGGACTTGTCCACAAAATAAATGCCCAAAGATGGGGCTTGTCCTTACAAATATTAAAAACCCCACATAGGGGGCAGGTAAAAGAAACAATAAAAATAAATCAAGGCTCCAGGTTGGGCTCTTTGACTTCGGCATCCTATTCTTGATTGGACTCTTCAACCTCGCCACCATTCTCTTTTTTTACACTGGTGTCTGTCGCCGTAACTTAGGTCATGGGGGTAGCATTAATGGAAGCATCAATGATGTGGCCTTCCCTAACCACCCATTGAGATCCGGTATGTAACACCCACCGTCGGGTATCACATTTTACTATTATTATTACCGAATTATCCCAAGTTATTAAATAATATTTATTGATGTAAATACGAGTTGTAAAATTTCTTGATGTCGATAAAATAGACTTAGCAGAAAATAAAAATATTAAACATCATCACAAATAATTTACATCATATACATCATGTAAGTACTGGCATACTTAAATATTTACAGACATAGTTCTCAAAAGTAGTTAAACATTATTTAAACTAACATACTTGCCCAAGTATGACTAGACAGCAGAACCCTCAGACAAGTCCTCCTCAGATTCCTCAACAGGCAGGAATCCTACTTGATGCGAAGTCCTACGGACCGGTGTCCATGCAGACGACACTATACTGATCTCCGTTGGGATATGATACCTACCACCCCAATACTACCTAATTGATAGCGGAAATTCAACATGTACATAAATAGTGACAGAAAAGAACGGATCTCCATGAAATATCCTACTCATGTTGATCGTCAGATGTCCCTGATATATTAGTCCCTCCTCATTGGGACTAATCCTCCAAGCGCCAGCTCCACCATGGAACTGTAGTCTCACATATCCGAAGAAACTCGACCAGGTCGCCATCTCATCAAAACTCAGCTTCCTCAGTAGGAATCTGTTCCTCTTCACCTTCTTGCTCGGTACCTTGCTCAACGTCTTTTCCAAAATATAAATACAATACAAAATAATATACAAAGAGGTGAAATTATCTACGTCAATACCAACATGGTGGTACAGAGATAACACAGATAATACATCATACAGATATATCATTCAATGATACAGATATAATAAACAATAATTACAATCATGCCCTCAACATTATCCAATTATTCGACAGTTCAAATATCACACAGATATCAATGCTCAGATTATGCATGTGCACATAGACTTTATTTCCTACTCCATGGAGCTAAACTCAAGTTGGAGAGATTGATCCAAAAGATCTGTCTATACCAACATGCCTCAGACCACGTGCCATAATTCTCATAAGTGTTTGCACATCTAGCATATACACGACAGTCTTTAATAGATCTTGATTAAGAATAGTGTCTCGGTCCGGATCATCGGTGTGTTGCATCGGTCTAACCCATGGTACAGAAGAGCTGCCAACTACCCACTGTAGACAACTCGCACCCTGATGCCCCCAAGGTCAACAAGTGACTTGCACTACGCATATCACACCCACTCAAGAGGTGCATTCTCTCCTAGGCCAATAGCCTTATCTAGTCCATCGGACTTTTTAAATGCATGTTCAATGCACCAATGCCAATCACAAGCAAAACTCATCATTTTCTCATACAGTGTCCATACACTGGTCCAACAGTAATCCTACTGTATATTGAATTGTGTAATCATATTATTGCGTTTTCTCAATCGCGCAACACTTTTATCGCATTTTTCTAATCGCGTAATAATTTTCCATCATTTTCTCAATCGCATAAAAATATTCCATCATTTTCCAATCGTGTAGTAATTTTTCAACATTTTTCAAATCGCGTAGCTTAAAAATCACATTTTTAAGTTACGAAAAGTATTTTCCACCATTTTTCCACTACGTAAAATATTTCTCAACCTTCTAAATTTCTTTTCAACCTTTTTCAAAATTCCTTCCATTTCCTGCTTCATTTTTCCATATTTTCTTACTTTAAAACTTCCTAACATGCTCAAAAATTCAATGCGTGAGTTATACGTTAGTAAATTTTAAGTCACCAATGTATTCTTCATAATTCTGAATCAATTCTAAAAATCAACCCTCTTCAAAATATGTTGAGGTTCAAACACTTTCAACCTCTCTTTTCCTTTCATATACGAAATTTTCATTTTTCAAGTGACAAAACACTTTGTTTCCATTTCTAAAATCCTTTTCTTAATTTCTTTATACTTTCCATTTCTAAATCATAATTTCATACAAAATTTCCTTATTCAAGCTTTCAAAAACCGTGAGCACTTGATCCTTGAAATCAACACATCTTTTCTTTTTCCTTTCCTTTCTAAACATATATTTTATCATTCATGAAAATTTTAACTTGAAAACACCTATTTTGAGGTGTTGAGGCTGTGAGCCTCTTGGTCTTTGGAACCAAAATTTGTTTTCCTTTCCATCATCAAATCATGACATACTTATACATATTCATCATATCATATAATCAAGCATACCATAAAGCAATAAAAATCACATAAAGCATGCAAACACAAAATAAATAATTTAGAGCATATAAACACACACAAATAAATTACACAACCATGGATATGAATCCTCACATTGATTCACCATCCATCAAATACAAGTTCATCTCTCACCACCATACTTGGTTGGTGAGATGAATCTTCCTCTTACCTCTTGAAGAAACCTCCAAAGCCTCTTGCTTTACTGCTAGTACAAGTCCTTCACCACCAAGGGCTTTTTAAACATAAAACAAACACAAGTTTATTAGCATCTAAAGCTTGAATAAGAAAGACCATAGATTAAAACATGGCCTAGAACATGAAAAGGAGATAAGTAATGAAGTTTCCATAACTCCACCTTAAAAACCCTAAAACTTGATCTTGAAGAAAGTCCTTGAAGATGAATGATTTAGGACTTGGGCTCAACTACAAAGTGTCTTAGATTGATGTATAGATTCAAGAAGTAAGGTTAGTTGAAATTTTTGGAGAGTGATGGTATGATTTTGGCCTCTTAGCCGTGAGCTAGGTTGAGGGAAAAGGAGAGAAAAGTTTTTGTGAGCTTAGCTTTTTGGAAGTGATAAAGATGAGTAATGAAATGTGTCTTGAAACTTTGCTATGGCATTTAAGCGTTCCAAAATCGAACCCCTCTTGATCTCTAGGGTTGTGTCCAAATACATTAGCCACCATTTGGGCATTAAAAACCATTGATTAAATCAAAGGTTGATCCTTGGTAGAAGCTTCCAAGTGATATGATCAAATCTAAGCCATTGAATCTCCTCTCCATGAAATCCTAGCCATTAGATGCATCTTCAAAATGGAGAGTCAAGATTTACTCTTTATACTTTCCATCCAAGGGTCACAAATGGTCCTTGCCACTTTGTGAGACCAATCTCCACCCTTGATTAAATCAATGGCGGATATCCAAAGCCTTCCTCACCAAGCTTGCTTCCTATTGGTCCTTCATAAAGTTGTCATAACCACTAAATTTGACTAAGCAGTATAATATTTTTTTCTAGCTGCTATTACCTTACGGATAATATTTACTATATTTTTATTACTCGATAATTAAATACAGTACAAAACATAATAAAAGAAAATCTTGAAAACTATTTCCAGTTTCAGATTTAGTAAGATCCCCCGTCTCCGTCTCAACAGGGCCCGCATACAGCCTGAGAATAATATTAAAATAATCAAGAAAATATAAAATCTCAGAAAAAATCCACAAAAATCACAAATATTATAAAACTTATGAAAATCAAGTCAGATTATTAAAAATAGTTAATAATCAACCGAAATAATTAAAATACGTAAGATTTTCCCTGACCCAAAAATTATTATTTTTCTGACACGGAGTAAATCATCCAAAACGATCAAATATGATCACAGAATAGTCAAAATAATTTTACAATATACAGAAATCACAAAATAGTAGAATTTTGTTATTACTGTCAAATGACTAAAATTTTTGGGGTGTTACACGGTACATTCAGTAATGAGGCTGGGGTTGAGATTTCAGAGTTAGGTAGAGCATTTTCAGATGACTCATCCACCGAGGCCATCCAATCATTCTCAAGCTCCACGATTTTGACCTTGAGCTTAGTCTTAGATTACTCCAAGAACTCGACCTAGACCTTCAATGCAGTCATATTGGTCTCAGACTGAGCAACCTGCTTCTTCAAGGTCGTCACGTGGGTCTCGGTGGCCTTCAGTTTACTCTGGAGCCCAACAATTTCATATTTTTGGAGGCTAGCTTCCTCCTCAGCTTGCTTCAGTAGCCCATTCTTCTACCGCACCTCCAACTCCAACTGGCCTTTATCTTTGTGAAGGGCATTTAGCTCATTCTCTACCTCCTTGACTTGGCGCACGAAGTCAAAGGCATTTTCTAAGAATTAGACTGCTGACGCATTCTAGAGAGAGTGGGTCTCCATCTCTCGGATCACTTCAATCAAGTCCCTCTCCATCAAAACATTGTAGTCATAGGGCATCAGTAGAACATTGTCTATAATTATACCATGCTCCTACCCCAAAGCCCAAACAAAAGATTCTGCAAATCAAATTAGCTCACTATCAGGAATTTCTAGATCTCGGTGCTCAGCCAAGTCAACTTGCTCTTTAGGTGACACCGGCCTTTTACCTTTGCCTCGCTCCTCTGGTCATTAGCCTTCCTCTTCCACAACCGAATGTGCAAGATTTTGAGGCACCGAGCTTGATCCTCCAACCTTCCTCGCCGCTAATCAGCATTTTAGTGCCTCAGTGCCTTTGGGCAGTGCCATGCTTTCTGTAATAACACAAAGAAAAGACAAATGTTGCTACACTTAGAAAAATTCTATGCAAGTTATGAATCTCAAAGAGATATGGGCATAACGGGGTAATATTGATTAAAGTATACCCATCAAAGCACTTAGTGACTTTTCGGGCTTCTCTATCACATCTTTGTAATAGATACCCTTCATCTTGTTAGTCCAATTGATAAGAAATTCTAGGATTGCGGCTTCATCCTCGGTCAGTGCAGGTATCGGAGTCTTTATGTCATCTTGATTGGTACAAATACATCTGTGGAGTGCCATCTTGGGTGAGGAAAAAAGGTATCACCCCCATAGCCCCCTCCAGTTGAAAGAAATCCTTCATGAAATTCTTAACGGATTCTTAGTATAACATGAAGACCTTGTGCCTCGCTTGGGCTCGCAAGGTTATCCACCATTTTCGACAATTATTCTCGAAGGGCGTAAACCAGGTGAAGAGAAAGAAAAAAGCTTCAACTGAACAAGGCCATCCAAAGGCCCCACACATGAGCTCGTACGTCCTCATGAACCCCCAAGCATTCAGATAAAGTTGCGTCGGTTCCATTCTCAGATGGTTTAACACTCTAATTTGAAAGGTAGAGAACAGTAAGCAGACACCTATATAGGTGAGCATTTCCTCATAAAGATACATGAAATGTGAACCCTTTGTCCAGGTTGAATACATCCTCTCCTGACTCCTTGGAGCTTAGATCTTGAATTCATTGTCCCGTAGACCACCCACTGTAAGCTGAAGGTATTCATTCTTTAGGGTTGCTTGCTTAGAAGTTTCAATGGCAGATGGTTCCCAAGCACTTCTCGATTAACCCAGTAGTATAGGTTGACATCTCAGAGAAAGACAAGCTCTCTTTAACTTCCTCCAAGCACATTCCGTCTTCCCATATCTTGTGTCCTGGAAACACTCACAAAGGTAGTACTCTGGTCAAAATCAAAAGAAGAAGAACCTGATAATTGTTCTAATTCCTCAATGATTTAAGAAAGTAGAGGAGACGACCCATGCCGTACCGCCTTTCTAGCATCCTTCGCTTTCTAAATCATTGCTCGAATGTACATCTCAGACAACTATCTCTACCTCCTAACAGGAATACCTTGTTATCAGGAGCACTTTCACTGACCACCCTGTGGTGGAGACGGCGACGTTGATAGGATCTCCAAGGAACTCCCTTCCCCTTCGTCACTGTTAACTTTCCCTAACCTCACCACGATAATTATTGAAATGGGTAGAAAGGAAGGAAAAAAAGGTGGCTAGAGGTAGTACTTAGTAGTTAAAAGGAGAAAAGGGGGTTGAAGATGCTGAAGATGGTGAAAAACTGCCATAAATTATCGTGAACACTTGCCGAAAATTGCCTTTAGTTGCTAGAAAATCAGAAAGAAAAGAAGAAGCATAAGTAAAAGTTAGAAGGAGCTACCCCCACTTCTATTTATAAGGATGGGGTATCATCCCAATTGCCACCACGAAAAGGGGCATTATTGTCACCATTAATTCAAATCATGGTAATGATGGCAGCTGTCATCCAATGGGTGTCACGTGTCTTTGTAAAACTGTCAAAGCAGATGAAAAGATGTTAGATATATATGAAAGATTGCATGTAATATAAGATGAAACTTTCTTAGACCTTAGCCTAAACATAGCATGGGGGCACCATAGTTTGAGTCACGGACTATGGTTAAGTGTCCTAACATAGGGGCAAGTGCACAACAAACTTGATATGCCATATTATGGACTTTGGCCATTCTATTATGGCATCGTAAGATCCAGCATCCACTCCATAGAATGGATCCTTTAGTTTAAGACATAACGTTGCTCTTGTTGACTTCAGATATCTTGACAATCAACTGTCTCATCTAAGTGCCAAGCTGGGGGCAAATGTTTTGGATTAGATTCTGGGGTAGTCTAGAAGGGAGCAACCCAGCTTATCCAGGACAGATCCCGGCCCACGAAATACACAACCAAGAGTCTTAATAACTCCCAACAAACTAGGAGGAAATCTCTAACCAATCCCATAATTATACGGATCACCATTAATGGTAGTTATTATCTATTAATATCCATTTCAAATATGATTCCCTTATTATTATGCTACCTATTAAGCATGCTACTTCTATAAATACTAGACTAAGTTACCAAGGTATGGTTCTGAACCTCTATGCACTACCCACCTTATACACAGTCTAACTTGAGTGTTAGAGTGTCTTTTGCATGTACACCACCCCTCACACCATCGTCGCTACCACTGTGCTGCAAAGGATACCACCACTCTCAGCCCCTCTCAGGCATTCATAAGTGATCCTCTGAAACCTATTCAAAACACCTTCCAAAATAGAATTCATTCTGTAACGCCCCTTTTTCTCAATACCCGCGAAGAAGGAACGTCACACTATAATACCTTGAAACATAATGCGAAATAAAATAAACTGCGAAAAATGGTAATTGTTTTTAAATTCGTTGACCCGGTTCATTTTATGGTTATTTAAGTTCCCTTACAATTGTCACTATATTTTTTTTTTGTTTAATTTAAATCATTACCAAGTAGGGTCAAAAAGTTAGTTTAGAAATTCATTACACATAGAGATAAAAATTAGAACAGTCACAATACAATCGTCGTAAGGTAAACCATACACAATATATATATATATATATATATATATATATATATATATATATATATATATATATATATATATATATATATATATATATATATATATATATATTCATATCTATATGCATAAGCCTGTTTAGTTACATTCTAAAATATACAAAAAGAAATTTACATCCATCAATCTAGCAAAATGTCAAGCTCCCCTAAAAAGATAATAGATAGCCATCAGAAGTCACCAACAGAATCAATCCCTAAGATTGATGAGAAAAGACCGTAGAAAGGTCATCCTCAGGGTCCTCTTCGTCTGATGAAACATCCATCGGAGCGACAGAGCAACGGGTAGGAGCCCGAGCAGTAAAAAGAAAAGAGTCATCACGTGGGGTGTAATACATGTCAGCCCACATATCCCTAACGGTCATATAAAACTCTAGCCATACAAAAGCATGAAAATAAAAATAGGAGCGTCATAACGACCCCATGCCAAGGACATCGTCAGCTCTCCATGGTACACGCAATGGTTCGTCTGCACATTTATGTGCCAGCAGTCGGGACCTCCGAGAAAAGTGATTCGTGTGTAGCCCAAAAATCCACGAGGGCGAGACATCATCCTCGATAAGCTTCAGTCGTAATCTAGCCAAAAGCCTGGAAACTCAGGGGCTTCCTCTTCCTTACGCTCGTCTTCTCAAAAGTAAACTGACTAACAAAAATACAGAGAATATAGAAAGAGGTGAGACACCCAGCTTTCATTACCAAAATGGCAGTAAGAAAACAAACGGCGCTAGACGCCCACATATACATAATTTATACATTTAATCACAGCAATATTAAAATTAACAGTAAAAGCAGAGCAATAATAATTAATTATGATAATTACAATAACATGTAAACAACAGTAATATTCTCAGCAGTCAACAGTTCAGATAATCAGGTAATTATCGCAATAATAAGGACAATTATATTCGCAGTTATAAATATTCATACTCAATGAATTATGAGACTGACGGTTCACAATGCACAAGGTACCAAAAATCCTACTCCATGGAGCTAGACATTAACATTTTTCGGAGTGAATGATCAAGGAGTAATGCCAGTATATCGTTAGCCTTAAAAATATAGTGTGCTTCATCTCATAAAAACGTTTGCACAATTGACTTATACATGGCACCTCGACAGTTGATCGTGATATAGGACAACGTATCAGTCAGGATCATCGGTGTGTCGCATCGGTCTATCCCACGGCCCCAGTGGAGCTACCACTATCTATTGTGAGACACCCGTACCCCGACGCCCCCAGGGCCAACCACTATGACCCTACACTTAGTCTACTCGCACCCACACATAGGTGTTATTCAAACTCCTAGGTATACATTGCCTTTCTAGCAGTGTCCAACGGATAATACATATGCATGACGACTCAATTTCAATCACGCATGTCATCAATGATGCATTCATCATAAGCATACCACAATGGTATTTATATATACATATACACATACATATTCATTTCTCAACATCATTGCATCATGATATTCTCAAGTACATAATCAACAAGTGCTTAACCTACATAGGGGTCCACTATAGCATAGAATAAATTTTTATATCAATACATATTTCAAGTGTTCATCCACTATCAAAAGTCCATATTATAGATCTACATTTCCAAAGTCTTAAACTTTGGTCAATTATGAAAATTATAGGGTGAATTACCCTTCAAAACCGTGGCCTTCTCAAGTCTCACTATTCAATTTAAGTCTTCCACTCTGTTATGGATTATGCATGTCTCTAAATTCTTAATTTCTAAAGATGCACCAAGGCATTATTTAAACCCTAATTTTCTCTCTAAAACCGTGGCCTTCTCTAGGTTTTCAAGTTCCCATTTCCTTCCATTTTATATACTAGTTCCTTGATATCAATTTACTCAAGTTTTAGTTCACCAAAATCAATTCAATTCCTTAAGTTTCCAAGCCAAAATTGTGGCCTTCCTTTAGGGTATTAAACCCTTTAAAATTTTCCATTCATTACTTTTAATATTATCATTCAACATTAAATCACATAAGCTTTATTTCTTTGTGTACAAAAAAACCAATTTTTTTATCCCAAAATTCCACTCAAAACCGTGGCACTATGTTAGGGTAGAAAACTCCAAATTTTTCATTTAACAACCCTAACATGATCAAGCATATTTAACACATCCAATATATGCCAAATCAACATTCAAGTATTTATCCAACTCAAGAACACAAGAACATGCAAAATCATCAAATAAAATGAACATACAAAGATGGAATCCTCTATTAACAAGCACACAAAGGTTCCCTCACCACCATTCGTGGTTGAAGTAGGTAATCTCCCTCTTACCTAAGGAAGAATCATGAAAATGGTCTCCTTCAAGCTCCTTGAAGATTCGGTTTCAAGGCTCCAAGAACCCTAGGATTTTCAAGAAAATGAACCAACATCAATGGTTGAAAAAGAATGGATCCATGGTTATCAAAGAGACCATGGAGCATGAATTTACCTCAAAGTTAGGAGATTTGCCTTGGAAGACAATGAAGAAAGGTTGGATTTTTGGAGAAATTTTCAAAAGAGAAAGGGTAGAGGAGATGAAGGTGAGTGTAGAAATGAGCTTGGTGAAGAGAAAAATCAAAGAGATTGGTCACCAATGGAGGCTGAAATTTCGGATGGGAGAAGGAAAAGGAAATGAAGAAGAAGAAGTTTAGAGAGAGAAGTGAATAGATGCATAATGAGTGAAATGGCTAAGTGTGTTAAGTCACATTTCCCTCCTTTGGGCATGGGTGAGCCGGGGCAATGAGAGGGGAGGGAGGGGGAAAATTTTGGCTTCTCTTGCAAGCCAAGGTTAAGGTTGTCTTTTGGACAAAGCTTCTCAAAGAAGTTTCTTAGTTAAGGTACAAAATTTTGAATTAAAGTGAACTTGATTAGATATAAAGTAGATTGCATTAGGATAATGTGGTAGGATTTTTGACACATGTTATTATCCAATGGACAATTACTACAATCAACAGAAGTCAGTATTAATTTATCTGACAGATAAAATTTATACAGCGTTTTGTCATTTTGTCTGTTAAATTTTCTCGAAATATATGAAATCTCGTAAACCGTATCCAGCTTCAGGTTTAGTAAGATCCTCCGTCGACGTTTCCACAAATCAAGGTTCTCGGAAAAAATATTTTATCTTCCTGGCTCCGCTCAGTTTATACGCAAAACGAAAAATAATATTAAAATATTTCACATTCTCAGAAAAATTCAAAAAAATTCCAGAAAATCACAAATATTATAAAATGAATATTTATAACAAAATAAATAAATTTTGGGGTGTTACAACTCTCCCCAACAAATATGAATTTCGTCCTCAAAATTTTTATACCTTAAACTAACTCTGGGTATTGCTCTTTTATTTTATCCTCTAGTTCCCAAGTCGTATTTCCGGTCGTCTCATTTCAGATCACTTTCACCAATGAGATGTCTTTCCCCCTGAGTTGCTTTTTTCTCCTATCCTCAATCCTTACAGGAGTTGTTTCATAAGTCTAGTTTCCTTTAATTGTACTGAATCAGGTGCTATGACGTGATCAGGACTTGGAATGTATTTTCAGAGTTGTGGCACATGAAAGACGTTATGGAGATTTGAAAGGAAACGAGGTAAGGCTATTTGGTAAGCAACAGAACCTATCCGACGAAGGATTTGATAAGGTCCAAGGAATTTTGGAGTGAGCTTTCTAGATTTGAGAACCCGACTGACCCCAGTCGTAGGCGTGACTTTCAGGAACACATGCTCTCCTTCTTCAAATTCAAGAGATTTTCTTCTTTTGTCTGCATAACTCTTTTGTCGGCTCTGAGCTATTCTCATCTTCTCCTGAATCATCTTAACCTTCTCAGTTGTTTGTTGAATAAGATTAGGTCCAACTATAAGCCGCTCTCCATCTTGATACTAGCATAAAGGTGTTTGGCATCTCCGCCCATATAGAGCTTCATAGGGAGCCATCCCTATACTTGACTGATAACTGTTGTTGTAGGTGAACTCTACCAACGGTAAAATTTCATCCCAACTTCTAGTTTGCTCTATAGCACAAGCTCTAAGCAAATCCTCCAATGACTGAATTGTTCTCTCTGATTGACCATCAGTTTGCGGATGGTATGCAGAACTCAATCACGGCTTTGTCCCTATTACTTCTTGAAGACTCTGCCAAAACTTCGAAGTAAATCTGGGATCTCGGTCAGAAACAATACTCGTAGGTACTCCATGTAGTCTGACAATTTTACCGATGTACAATTGAGTCAACTTCTCTAGTGGATATTTTATGTTGATAGGCAAAAAGTGTGTTGACTTTGTAAGTCTATCCACAATTACTCATATTGAATCATGACCTATTTTCGTTCTTGGCAATCTAACAATAAAGTCCATGGCAATGCTATCCCATTTCCATTCGGGAATAGTCAAGGGTTGTAAAAATCCTGACAGTCTTTGATGTTCAATCTTTGTCTTCTGACAAACCAAATAAGATGATACGCATCTAGCGATATCTCTTTTCATTCTATGCCACTAAAATAACTTCTTCAAATCTTGATACATTTTGGTCATTCCAGGATGCATACTTAACTGACTCGTATGAGCATGTTCAAGTATATACTTCTTGAGTTCCTCATCTTTAGGCACACAGACTCTACCTTAGACTCTTAAAATTCGATTACTTCCTTCTTCTAATGTTGATACACCACCCTGCTTTATCAACTCTCTTTCCTCTCGCAAGAACTTATCATCTTTCTGCTTTTCTTGGATGTCTTCCAGCAAATCATTCGAAATAGTGACCATATTCATGTAGATTTTTCCTGGCATTAGCTCTACAAAAGACCATACGTCTCTGAATTGTTCTATCAAGTCTTTCTCTCTAATCATCATGGTAGAAACACTGATTGTCTTCCTACTTAAGGCATCGGCCACCATATTCGCCTTCCCAGAGTGATATTGAAGTTGGAAGTCATAGTCTTTCAGGAATTCTAGTCATCTTCGTTGTCTCATATTTAGCTCCTTCTGGTCATACAGGTATTTCAAGCTCTTGTGGTCACTGAAGATATTGAACGTTGCTCCATACAAATAATGTCTCTATATCTTCAAAACAAATACCACGGGAACTAACTCCAAATCATGCGTTGGGTAGTTCTTCTCATGCACTCGTAATTGTCTTGAGGCATAAGCCACCACTTTTCCGCCTTGCATAAGGACGTATCCCAATCCTTGGTATGAAGCGCCACAATACAACTCAAATGGTTCACTTGGATTAGGCAGAACTAACACTGGTGAAGTAGTTAGTTTCCTCTTCAACTCTTGGAAACTTCCTTCGCAAGCATCTGTCCATTCAAAAGCCTGATTCTTTCTGGTGAGTTGAGTGAGTGGTCCAGCAATCTTAGAAAATCCTTTGATG
The DNA here is from genome assembly GCA_029884605.1 of Ormosia emarginata. NCBI lineage: Eukaryota > Viridiplantae > Streptophyta > Magnoliopsida > Fabales > Fabaceae > Ormosia > Ormosia emarginata. The sequence continues at coordinate 356,843 of JAQQTP010000056.1, read as the reverse complement.
AATCTCCGGTAATATCCTGCTAATCCAACAAAGCTTCGAATTTTTGTTACCGTCTTTGGCCTTTCCCATTGTAGTACAGCTTCAACCTTCGAAGGATCTACAACAATTCCTTCCCTTGAAATCATATGGCCCAAAAATTTCACCTCATCCAACCAAAATTCGCACTTGGACAATTTAGCGTACAACTCTTTCTCCTTCAAAATCTGAAGAACTATACTGAGATGTTCAGCATGATCCTCCTGATTTTGTGAATAGATCAAGATGTCGTCGATGAAAATAATGACGAATCTGTCCAAATAAGGATGAAAGATCCTATTCATATAGTCCATGAAGACAGCAGGTGCATTAGTCACGCCAAAAGGCATTACCAAATACTCGTAGTATCCATAACGAGTACGAAAAAGCCATTTTAGGAATGTTTTCCACTTTTACTCGGATCTGGTGGTAGCCCGATCGCAAATCGATCTTGGAGAACACAGCCGCTCCCTTCAGTTGGTCCATTAGGTCATCTATCCTCGGCAATGGATACTTGTTCTTGATCGTGACCTTATTCAATTGACGATAATCCATACATAACCTCGAAGTATCGTCCTTCTTCTTAACTAACAACATTGGTGCTCCCCAAGATGATACACTGGGTCTCACAAATTGTTTCTTCAAAAGTTCTTCCAGTTACTTCTTGAGTTCCACAAGTTCTGTTGGCGACATACGGTAAGGCGCTATGGAAATAGGGCCTGCTCCAGGCACAAGGTCAATAGCAAACTCGATTTTCCATTCCGGTGGCAAACCAGGTACCTCTTCAGGGAAAACTTCAGGAAACTTTTAAACCACGGAGATCACATCCACATCTACCTCATTCTCCACTTTCAAAGAAGACAACAACATGTATCCCCGAGCTCCTTCTTTCAAGAAAGCTTTCGCTTAGTTGGCCGTCAGAAATCTAGAATTCTCATCCAAAGGGAAAACTATGGTTTTTCTAGAGCAATATAATAGGACATGGTTAACAGATAACTAATCCATTCCTAAGATCACATCTAATTGAGATAAGGGCAAACAGATCAAATTAATAAAAAAGATTCAACCTTCGACAATCAATGGACAATTTAAATAGACTTTGGTAGTAACGAAAAGTTTAGCAGTGGGAGTCGAAATAGTTAAGTCAAAAGGTAAAGAAGACACAGGCAAACCAAGTCTTTTCACACAGTCATATGAAATGAAAGAATGAGTCACATTAGAATCATACAGTACAATTAAAAGATTACCTTCGATGAGACCTTCCCCTTATATAAGATCTTTGAATTCAGAGGCTTCAGCACCATTCGGGGTGTAAACTCGATCTCCAACCCGTGGTTTGGTGGTCTTAGCAGCATTAACGGAAGGTTCCGCCTTGGTCTGATTGCAGTCACGGGAAACGTGTCCAGGTTTCCTGCACCTAAAGCAAATGATCCCCTTGATAGTATAGTCTCTTGTATAGTGCTCCTTCCCGCACTTCATGCACCTCGGCATAGATGCAGCCGTCTGACTTGTCCTTCCCAGACTTCCACTAGGACTTCCACCATGTGGTCTTTGTTGTTGATTTCCAGGTGGTCTGAAATAGGGTTTCTTTTGGTAACGGTCAGCACTACTGCTTCCTCCTCTTTGAGCCCAAATTAGCCCAAAGTTTCTATTTCTCGCCTCACGTGCCTAGTGCAAAACCTTCCACCCGGCAGCATGTATCAAGCAACTCAGAAAATTGAGTAATTTTCAAGGTTATGATGGTTCTCTTCACGTCGTGTCTCAGACCTTCTTCAAACTTTTGACACTTCCATGCTTCATTGGGTTGGTGTTGAAAGTAAGTTGAGAACCTCAACAAGCTCTCGAACTTAGCAGCATACTCGCCCACGGTCATATTTCCTTGTCGCAAACCCAGAAATTCCATTTCCTTCTCGTGTCTGGCACTTTTAGGGAAATACTTATTCTAGAACCTCTCTCTGAACACTTCCCAAGTAATCGCCCGATTCTTAGCTTGCAACAACCTTTGCTCTCCTGTCCACCAGTCCTCAGCGTCTCCAATTAGCATAAACGCTGCATAGGTCACCTTCTTGTTATCGGCACAGTTCATGCCAGTAAATATCTTTTCCAACTCTTTGATCCAGAGAGTTGCTTTCTCAGGATCAAACTCTCCTTTGAATTGTGGAGGGTTCGTGCGATGAAACTCTGCCAAATTCTGGGCATCAGTTGTAGCCTCCAGTTGTTGTGCAGCCCTCACTTGTTGTTGAACGGTTTGTTGATTCTGCTGCAGCATTGCTTCAGCCATCTTCTGTATTGCTTCAATTGCAGCAGTCATATCTCCTCTGCGAGCCATACTTTCTTTCAAATCAAACTACACAAAACACAAAGAAAAGTCTAATGTATCCTTGCGGAATACCAAACACAAAGAGTTCACACAGCACAAACAAGACAGTCCAAAACCACACAACCCAAAAAAAACTTAAACTGGGAGCTCTGATACTAAGACAGTGTAACGCCCCTTTTTCTCAATACCCGTGAAGAAGGAATGTCACACTATAATACCTTGAAACATAATACGTGTAACACCCCTTTGGAGGATGTCACACATAAAAGAAAATAAAAGAAATAGAAATAAAATCTACCCAAGTTGTGAAACATTTGTTAAATATTATTACGGGTTGTAAAATAATTCTGACGATAGACGAGAAATATGTAATAAAAAGATAATGCGAAAAATACGAAATAAAAAAAAAAACATCATCACTAATAATATACATATGATTAAGTTATAAACTGTACAAATAATTTACAACTAAGACTACAACTATTTAAACAAAAACAGTAAAGAAAGCAATAAAAGAGTTAATATATACAGACATACGCTGACGCGCCCAAAAAAAAACATCATGGTTATCTAATCCTCAGATGGATCACTCTCAGCCTGAAAATGATCATCGGGAGATAGATATCCCGGATGTCTCGACACACGGCGATAACGGGATCGCGCAGTCGATACGATGCTTATCTCACTAGGCTCAGGGTTTTCAGCACCCCAATAACGCCTAATGGATAAGGGTAACTCTAAGTGCAGAAATAACGTCGTCGTCATAATGGGCTCTCCATCAAACTGATGACGTAAAATCACGGTCACCCGTCCTGCATATGTCACAGAATCACGATCGCCTCGTAAATGCCATGCCAGAGAACCTCCATGAAATACTAGCTCTATGAATCCCAAAAATCCTGGCGTCGCCATCCCTCACAATCAATCTAGAGGATATGGATGATCGGATGGTTCTTGATCGTAAAACTGATCGTCGGCTTGCTGACCTTCCTCTTCCTCAGGGTACACGATCTCAAGAGGCTGTTCCTCTTCTTCCTCTTCAAACTCTTTACCGCATAAAATAAATAGACAAGAGACACATACAATAAAGAGGTAAGACAACATAAAATCATCACAACACGGCCAATAAGAAGACGACAAATAACAACTATACAGTTCATACAATACGAAAAAGCTATAACAGTAATAATAATGGAATAGAGTACATATTAGATATCCTAGTGTTTCGAACATCACATATATAACACAAATAAAGAAAACCACATAGATAAATCAATCTCACAGATAAAATAAGATAAGAAATGGACAACTAACATAAGAATTATCAGATAAATATAAATAGAGAAAATGTAAAAATATCCAAGATATTACCAGATAAAGATAAATAGAGAAAATAGAATATTATCCAAGATATAATCAAATACACCAAAACACAACCCTACTCCATGGAGCTAAACCCAAACAGATATCAGAGAGAATGACTTGCAAAATCTATTAGTACCACGGCTGCCCAACCAACTATTACGTGGTCACACGTTGCGTCAATAGCCTACGGCACTAGGAATCCACCATCCAGGCGTAGTATAGTTCACGGTCTCCCGTTGTGGCACTATAGGCAATGTACTACTAGACTTTACAAACCTCGATTAAATATAGTGAATGTCGAGTACATTAGTGTGCTATCGGTTTACCACGGCCCAAATGGAGCTACCAACTCATCCCACGTGTGGGATCCCGTACACTAAAGTCTCCAAGTTCATTAGAACAATGAACCACACTACGTTTATCGCATCGACAACACGATGTGATTCGTCTCGTCAACCAAAACACCAAAAATTGGTATAAAGACAAAACATAATTCCAAATATATGAAATTACGAAAATGCCCTCAAGATAAAAATATGCCCTCAATGGCAAAAAGCACATGCACGGGTTCACTTTTTCCCGACAATGAAAATAACCTCAAAAGCACATGCGGGTTCATATTTTCCCGACAAATGAAAAATAAATATAGTAACGGTCAATCGCGTAGAAATTTTATCGCGTTTTTGAAATCTCGTCGTTTTTACAAACGTTTAAAAATCGGGTAAAGATATTTTTCTGTTTTTAAAATCGCGTAGCATTTTTAATACGTTTTCTCAATCGCGTAGGATTTTTAAATTATTTTCTTATTCGAATGCCTTTAAAATTACTGTTTAAACAAACAGAAATAGTACTTAGTACATTTAAACTACGTAGAATAATTTTTCATACCGCATACTGTCTTTTAGATATTTTTGCTATCTTATTGGTTCATTTTTACTAAAAATTGACAGTATTTTGTTTAGAATATCATAATAATGGTTTCCTAATTTATCCATAAAATTTCCATTTACCTAATCTTTAACCATTTCATTTAATTCTTTTTGAAATCTCTAACATGCTTCAAAACCAAAAGTGAGCTATATGTTAGAAAATTTCTTAACATTACTGTATTTCCTTCCTAATGATAAAATTATGAATTTTTTTAACCCTTTAGACTTACTTCTAATCAATTGGTTCCTTCAAAAATCATTATAGAAAATTTCTTCTTAACTTGTATTGTTTCTTTTTAATTGAAAAAGGTTTAGAATCAAGTTTTAGAAATCATGATTACCTATAGTGGCATGTTGGCCAAATTTCATAAAACTTTTGCATTTGATTTCCAAAATGTCTTTCACCTTTTAAATCATATCAAATGTATTATATTGTCTAAGTTCATTAAATCATTTTAGAAAATAGTTAACAATAGTCAATTTAATCCTTTAGGCATGTTGGCCCAAAATACTAAGTTTTTACCATTTGATTTCTAAATGCATTTTCTTTGATCAAATCAATTAGAAACTTTCTTGATTCTCCTAGGTTAATTAAGTTACACTTTAGGAAAAATCAAGAGAACATTTTGGTCCTCCAAACTTGTCATTGCCGTGAGCTAGTGGATGTGTTCTTTGGAACACTCATGCAAATTTACACATGTTATTCACATCCTATACTTTATCATACAATTCTAACACATGCATTATATTTCTAACACATGCAAAAATATTTTCTAACACATACAACCTAAATTAAAGCTTGTAGACATGCTTTCAAAAGCTAATAGACATGCAAAATTATTACAATCATCAAACAAGAAAGCTAATAACAATTACCACATAAACTACTAGCAACCACAAAAATTAACAAATACACACATAATTAACACATGACCACCGAATCCTTATGGATTCTACAAACATCACAAATGGCTCCATCTCCTTACCACCATCAAGAGATGATAAGAATTGTCTTCCTCTTACCTTAAATGAAGACAAAAGGCTTGCTTTCACACCTCCTAGGTCACGGTTTTCACCACCAAAAATACCTAGAAATCTCAAACAAAATCTACATGTTACTAACCATGAAAAAGAAGCTAAACCATGGAAAAATCATGGCTTAGAACTTTGAAAAAGAAGAGAGAAAAGAAAAACATGAAATTTCACCTTCTAGGTAAAACTTTCAAGGTTGGTTTCCAAGCCCTAGATGGAAGAATTTGAAGAAACTCCCAACTACAAAGGTTCTTAGAATAGTGTTTAGGTTAAGGAAACTTGGTTAGAAAAATTTTTGGATGGTTGGATGGTATAGTTAGTGTCTTGGCCGAAAATGGTGAAGAAAATGGACAAGAATGGTGGCTAGGGTTTTGATGAGAGAGAAGAGAGAAAAGTGATGAAGGAGAAAGGTAATTTTGGTCTCCTAAGGCCTCTTGGCCGTAAACATTAAGTGAGGTGCAAGGTGGGCACCTTGCTTGGCTTCATCCAAGCCATTGGATGAATCAAAGGCCAAGATCAAGCCTTGGTGAGCAAGCTTGATTTCCATTGGTTAGCTTATGGTGACTCACATGCTTTGAGTCACACAGATGTATTTAATTTTTCTGTGAGTCGGTCGACTAGTCAGTCGGCTGTTCGAAAAGTTCTACCGCTAACGGTGATTAATTAATTAAGCTACCGATCTAACCGTTCGCTAATTGTGGGTCCCGCAAAATATTTCCTGGTCCACTTGTCACTAAAACATATTGACTAATAAAATAATATTATAATAATATAAAATTATTTTATTTGACGCTTAAATCCTAAAAATTAAAAGATTATTTTTAGTCTCATTCGAGAATCGGGTTAAGTAAGATCCCCCAATTCTAAATAATAAAATAAGATTTTCCCGGTACCGGGAAAATATTATTTTCCTACCTCGAGCAAATCACACAAAAAGTCCATATAAAATCACGTAGACATATTTTCGGGCATTAAATCAAGAAGAAAACAATTAAAAACAAACAAAAACAATGGAAACAAAGACGTTTCGGGACGTAACGGTCATTTTCCCATTTTTTCCCACAACGTAGGTAATCATCCAAAACGTTCAAATAAAATATCCAGCGATTATATAGTCAGTATATCCTTCAAAAAATTAATACAAGATGCTCGAAAAATTTTTTATTTTACCGTCTCGAAGCAAACTACGTAAAACGATCAAATAAAATTTGAGCCTGTATTATCGTAATTGTTTTCATACAAAAATCGAGAACAGAAAAATAGGGACACAACGGTCATTCATACAAAAGCATGAAAAACAGAAAACAGTACATTCAGAATATTTTCTAAAAAAATTGGGGCGTTACAATACGAAATAAAATAAACTGCGAAAAATGGTAATTGTTTTTAAATTCGTTGACCCGGTTCATTTTATGGTTATTTAAGTTCCCTTACAATTGTCACTATATATTTTTTTTGTTTAATTTAAATCATTACCAAGTAGAGTCAAAAGAGTTAATTTAAAAATCCATTACGCATAGAGATAATAATTAGAACAGTCACAATAAAACCGTAAGTAAGAAGTAAACTATACACAATATATATATATATATATATATATATATATATATATATATATATATATATATATTCATATCTATATGCATAAGCCTGTTTAGTTACATTCCAAAATATACAAAAAGAAGCAAAAGCTTTACCCACCCAAGGTAGTTACAAATTTACATCCATCAATCTAGCAAAACATCAGGCTCCCCCAAAAAGATAACGGATAGCCATCAGTAGCCACCGACAGAATCAGTCCCTAAGACTGACGAGAAGGGACCATAGAAGGGTCATCCTCAGGGTCCTCTTCGTCCGATGAAACATCCATCGGAGCGACAGAGCAACGGGTAGGAGCCCGAGCAGTAAAAAGAAAAGAGTCATCACGTGGGGTGTAATACATGTCAGCCCACATATCCCTAACGGTCATATAAAACTTTAGCCATACAAAAGCATGAAAATAACAAATAGGAGCGTCATAACGATCCTATGCCAAGGACACCGTCAGCTCTCCATGGTACACACAACGGTCTGTCTGCACATTTATATGCCAGCAGTCAGGACCTCCGTGAAAAGTGATCCGTGTGTAGCCCAAAAATCTATGAGGGCAAGACATCATCCTCGATAAGCTTCAGTCGTAATCTAGCCAGAAGCTTAGAAACTCAAGGGCTTCCTCTTCCTTACGCTCGTCTTCTCAAAAGTAAACCGACCGACAAAAATACAGAGAATACAGAAAGAGGTGAGACACCCAACTTTCATTACCAAAATGGCAGTAAGAAAACAAACGGCGCTAGATGCCCACATATACATAATTTATACATTTAATCGCAACGATATTAAAATTAACAGTAAAAGCAGAGCAACGATAATTAATTATGATAATTGCAATAACAGGCAAACAATAGTAATATTCTCAGCAATCAACAGTTCAAATAATCAGGCAATTATCACAATAATAAGGACAGTTATATTCGCAATTATAAATGTTCATGCTCAATGAATTATGAGACTGACGGTTCACAATGCACAAGGTACCAAAAATCCTACTCCATGGAGCTAGACCTTAACATTTTTCGGAGTGAATGATCAAAGAGTAATACCAGTATATCGTTAGCCTTAAAAATATAGTGTGCTTCATCTCATAAAAACGTTTGCACAATTGGCTTATACATGGTACCTCGACAGTTGATCGCGATATAGGACAACATCTTAGTCAGGATCGTCGATGTGTTGCATCGGTCTATCCCACGGCCCCAATGGAGCTACCACTGTCTATTGTGAGACACCCGCACCCCGACGCCACCAAGGCCAACCACTATGACCCTACGCTTAGTCTACTCGCACCCGCACATAGGTGTTAGTCAAACTCCTAGGCATACATCGCCTTTCTAATAGTGTCCAACGGACAACACATATGCATGACGACTCAATTTCAATCATGCATGTCATCAATGATGCATTCATCATAAGCATACCACAATGGTATTTATATACATATACATATTCATTTCTCAACATCATCGCATCATGATATTCTCAAGTACATAATCAACAAGTGCTTAACCCACATAGGGGTCCACAATAGCATAGAATCAATTCCCATGTCAATACATATTTCAAGTGCTCATCCACTATCACAAGTCCACATTATAGATCTACATTTCCAAAGTCTTAAACTTTGGTCAATTATGAAAATTATGGGGTGAATTACCCTTCAAAACCGTGGCCTTCTCAAGTCTCACTATTCAATTTAATTCTTTCACTTTGTTATGGATTATGCATGTCTCTAAATTCTTAATTTCCAAAGATGCACCAAGGTATCATTTAAACCCTAATTTTCTCTCTAAAACCGTAGTCTTCTCTAGGTTTTCAAGTTCCTATTTCCTTCCATTTTATGTACTAGTTCCTTGATATCAATTCACTTAAGTTTTAGTTCACCAAAATCAATTCAATTCCTCATGTTTCCAAGCCAAAACCGTGGCCTTCCTTTAGGGTATTAAACCCTTTAAAATTTTCCATTCATTAATTTCAATATTATCATTCAACATTAAATCACATAAGCTTTATTTCTTTGTGTACAAAAAATCTAATTTTTTTATCCCAAAATTCCACTCAAAACCGTCGCACCATGTTAGGGTAGGAAACTCTAAATTTTTCATTTAACAACCCTTACATGATCAAGCATATTTAACACATCTAATATATGCCAAATCACCATTCAAGTATTTATCTAACTCAAGAACACAAGAACATGCAAAATCATCAAATAAAATGAACATACAAAGATGGAATCATCCATTAACAAGCACACGAAGGTTCCCTCACCACCATTAGTGGTTAAAGTGGGTAATCTCCCTCTTACCTAAGGAAGAATCACGAAAATGGTCTCCTTCAAGCTCCTTGAAGATTCGGTTTCAAGGCTCCAAGAACCCTGGGATTTTCAAGAAAATGAACCAACATCAATGGTTGAAAAAGAATGGATCCATGGTCATCAAAGAGACCATGGAGCACGAAAATGAAGAGAAAATGAAGAAAGGTGAAAACTTTATTTCAAAGTTAGGAGCTTTGCCTTGGAAGACAATGGAGAAAGGTTGGATTTTTGGAGAGATTTTCAAAAGAGAAAGGGTAGAGGAGATGAAGGTGAGTGTAGAAATGAGCCTAGTGAAAAGAAAAATCAAAGAGATTGGTCACTGATAAACACATATTTTATTCATTAAGAAACCCTTATATTTAGTCATTTACACTCTCCATATTCTTAATTGATTGAGTTTGACATGATTTTGTGAGTTTGAGCTCAAATTGGTCCTAATTGAATATTTTCAGCATTATTGAGATTTTACACTGTTTCTGTATTTTGGTCATAACTTGAGTTCCTGATATCTGAAAATCATGAATTTTATCTTGTAGGAAAGCTAAGAGGAAGCTCTACAACTTTGATGAAGAGCTCGAAGTCCGATTCAGATGTATAAGGGACCTAAGTTTACATGGAAGTCAGAATACGGGTTCTGTCAGTAGAATCCGAACAGTGTGCACTCATAAAATCATATCTCAAGATGTAATAATGGAGATGGGCTGAAATTTGGACAGTGGATAGTCAAGATCCAAATAAACAACTTTCATGAAGAACACATTTTCAGAAAAAGAAGTCTAGTAGGTCATTTTGAGCTTGCAAGTCGGAACAGAGGTGCTGAAGTTGGGTTTGAGCAACCTACGGTATTTGGGACATATCTTGGGCTTAAGGAAGCCAAATTGGACGAACCAGCTATCCATTTTATAGTCAAGACAAGGATCTACAACTTTCATGAAGAACACTTTTCGTGGTTCTGAAGTATAGTGGGTCGTTTTTGGCTTCCAAGTCAGACACGAAATTTTCGTCCTCAACCACCCACTCATCCATCCACTAATCCACTCATCCATCCACTAATCCACTCATCCACTCATCCACTAACTCACCCATTCATCCACTCATACACTAATCCAACCACTTAACCACTCCACCCACTCAACCACTAATCCATCCACTCATCCATCCACTCACCCATTCATGTCCATAATTTCCCACTCACCGAAAGTCCTTTGGCATTTTTCACTAATTCAACCACTCAACCATTCCACTCACTCATCCACTAAACCAATCCACTAAACCAACCCACTAATCCATCCACTCAAACACTCCACTCACTCACCCACTCATCCACCCACTTCCCTTTGTCATTTTGTTACCTTAGACTTCTATAAAAGGCACCATTTATCATGAACAAGATGTAACTCTCCTTCATTTTCTCTCTTAGTTTCTTGTTTCTTCATAGTTTCTTCTTGTTTCTTCATAGTTTTTCTTGTGATTTCTTTCTAGCTATGTGTAACTAAACCTCCTTTGGTTAAGGGGTGATGAAACCGCTAGTATTAATGTTGTAAACTTTGCATATTTGATTATTTCAACACAGCTTATGTTTTTATTCATATATTTCTCAATCTATTGTTGGTATGAAGGTTTTTGTACTTGTTCCTACTTTCAAAGTAGTAGATCTAGGTTTATTATGCGCGGTTGCGGTAGTAGATCTAGTGGGATGTATGATGTTCATGTGGGTATAATTATCTTTGTGCTATTTGCCAGTTATAAAAGTGGTAGATCTGGGTTTATTATGCGCGGTTGCGGTATTAGATCTAGAGAAATATATGTTCTAAGTAATTTAATCCCTGTGTGTGATTAGACCTTAGTGTAATTGGTTTTCTAAATCTTAATGCAATTGTTGGATAGTTGTAAGAGCGGTTGCTTTATGACTAATCAATGATTAGGAGTTGATTTGAGCGGTTGCTAAATTGACCAACACGTAAGGAAAACAGAGATTTACTCTCACAATTGCATAAAAACATAATTGAGCATGTTGGAATAAAAGGATATGTGGATTTACATTATTATATAAATCTAGTGGTGGATTCAATCTCTTAACCAATTTTCTTATATTGTTGATTTTAGTTTGTTTATTGTTATCTTTGAAGTCGTTCATTGTTCATCAAAACTCCAAGAACCCCCTTTTTATCTGTTTATTGTTAATCGAGTCTAAATTGGGAATTGTTTAATAGTGTTAATTGAATTGGTTCTCTCAGTGGATCGACCCTTACTAACTACAACTAGTTGTAAGGTTTTTATTTTCTAGTGGGCACGACAACCGATTTTTATCTTAATTTTAATCACTACATCCGCACGCATTAGAATTTTGGCGCCGTTGTTGGGAAACCAATTTTTTCAATTACACTATTAATTTATTTCCTATTTTTATTCTGTTTTTATTTTATTTTATTTTATTTTATTTTTAATCTTTCTTTCCGAGTGTTTTGTAGGTGTTGATGTCCTTTGAAGGAGTAGACGAAGGATTGCTAAATTTGAGGAACTATATTGATCAACTCACTTCACATCCTCAATTTCCCTTCCATCCTGGCTAACTTCCAACTCACACCTGCCGACATTGAAGCCGCCTGCTACACATTGATCTATCAAGTTCGAGACATTTGAGCCATCCGAAATATCCGAAGAAGTGACAATGGCGAAAAACACTCTAAGGGCATTGGGTGCTCCAGATCTAGATCAACAACCTCTTTGCATAGACATTCTTGAAAATGAAGAGGCATTTGAATTGAAATCCGGTTTAATCCATCTCTTGCCATCTTTCAATGGATTACCCGGAGAGGACCCCAACAAGCACTTGAAGGAAATCCATGTGGTATGTTCTAGCATGAAACCTGCGAGAATTCATGTAGAGCAAGTCAAGTTGAGAGCTTTTCCATTCTCATTGAAAGACTCGGCTAAGGAGTGGCTTTACTACTTGCCACCCGGATCCATCCAATCATGGCAGGACATGGCCCGAACTTTCCTAGACAGATACTTCCCTCAAAAGCTGCAACAATCGAAAAGAAATCATGGTATTCAACAAAGGCATGGGGAATCACTCCATGACTACCGGGAGAGATTTAAGAAGCTATGTTTCAGCTGCCCTCATCATCAAATAAGTGAGCGCCTTTTAATTAATTCAAGATTTCTATGAAGGCTTACAAGTGATGGATCGCAACATGATTGATGTCACTAGCGGAGGAGCATTGATTGATAAAACTCCTCAAGAAGCTAGAAACTTGATCTCAAGAATGGCTACCAATACTCAACAATTCTACTCTAGAAATGACACTTGGAGTAAGAGCAGTGAAAAGAAGTAGAGACAACCAGTATACAACAGCAAATGACTCAATTGATCGCTATGGTTCAAATGTTAATGGATTCGTGTAAAGCACCAGCTTCATGCTTGTGGGATCCGTTGTTCATCCGGACATCCCACCGATATGTGTCCCACTCTCCAAGAAGACACAAATGAGGAGGTAAGAGCAAAGAGGGGGATATGCTTTGGACTTTCAAAAATTACAACCCCTACTCAAACACATAATCCGGGTTGGAGGGATCATCCAAATTTCAACTATGCAAAGCAACCTCAAAATCAACCTCCAAATGGACCTCCAGATTCCAACAAAGACAAGTACCTTTTCCCTCGAGACAAGAACAAGTTCAAGCTCCTAAGCAATCTGAGCCTTCATTAGAGGAGCTAGTAAAACAAATGGCCACTAATAATTTGCAGTTCAACAAGAAACAAGGATCGCAATCAATAACTTGCAGAATCGATAGGGGCGTTGTCCACGAGATTCAACAAGTTTCAAAGCCAAGCTTCAGGAAACTACCCTCACAAATGTAAGTGAATCCGAGGGAAAATGCTAGTCTTTGTCACATTGAGAAGCGGAAAGACGATGGATGAGCCTACCTCTCTTCCACCAATCATTCAAGAGAAGGATGAACCACCCAAAGAAGCAAATGATAAGGGGCAAACTTCCAAAACCCCTAAGGTAAGTATTTCTGAACCCCTTCCTAAATATGTCACTAAAGCTCCTTTTCCTAGTAGGTTAGTTAAAACCAAGAAAGAAGAAGCGTAAAAAAGAAATACTTGAGACTTTTAGGAAGGTAGAGGTTAATATCCCTTTGTTAGATGCCATTAAGCGGTGTACCTAGATATGCAAAATTTCTGAAAGAATTATGCACTAACAAGAGGAAGTTAAAAGGAAATGAAAAGGTCCAACTGGGAGAAAATGTTTCAAATTTGTAATTAAAAAGAAACTCCCAACCAAATGTAAGGACCCCGGCACATTCACCATTCCATGCACTATAGGTAACACAAGGTTTGAAAGGGCAATGCTTGATTTAGGTGCATCAATAAATGTCATGCCATATTCTATTTATGCATCTTTATACTTGGGTCCTTTGGAACCTACTTTGTTGTTATTCAATTGGTGATAGATCTAATGCATACCCTAAGGGTGTGGTTGAAGATGTTTTGGTACAGTGAATGAATTAGTGTTTCCTGGAGACTTCTATGTTTTGGAAATGGAAAAGGATGAGTCTCCCAAATCTGCTCCTATCTTGCTAGGAAGACCATTTTTGAAGACTGCACGGACAAAAATTGATGTGCACTCAGGAATTCTAACAATGGAATTTGATGGGGAATTAATTAGATTCAATATTTTTGAAGCTATGAGATACCCAAGTGATGTGCACTCTGCTTGTTTAATTGATTCTTTTGATCCTTTTGATTCTTTAATTTCTGCAGACTTTTGATACTGACCATTTTGATGCTCTTGATACAATTCTAACTCATAGCTTAGATGTACAGGAGGAAAAGAAGAAGAGTGAAGAAGAGCCATGGAGTGAAGACATTGATGAAATTGTTGCTGCCTTACAAGAGCTCTCTTCCACTCCAGAAGAGCATGAGGTAACTTTTGTTGATTTACCTGTTACTACTGATATACCTCAACCTTCTGTTGTGCAGGCACCTGAATTGGAACTGAAAGCACTACCTGATCATCTTAAATACATCTTCTTGGGGGAGGACACCCTTCCAGTAATAATTGCAAAGTCACTCACCCAAGAGCAAGAAGAGAAACTGGTAGCTGTTTTGCAGGAACATAAGACAGCCATTGGTTGGTCAATAGCTGATATCAAGGGTATTAGTCCCTCCGTTTGTATGCACAGGATATTAATGGAGGAGGATACTAAACCTGTGAGAGACCCTCAGCGGAGATTGAATCCTCCCATGATGGAGGTTGTGAAAAAGGAGATACTGAAGCTCCTAAGTGTGGGGGTGATCTACCCCATTTCGACAGCAAGTGGGTAAGCCCAGTCCAGGTAGTACCAAAGAAATCTGAATTACTTGTGGTAAGAAATGCTGAAAATGAGCTTATTCCCACTAGGTTACGAACATGGGTGGCGTGTTTGTATTGATTACGGAAGTTGAATGCCACCACGAGAAAAGACCACTTTCCTTTACCTTTCATTGATCAAATGTTAGAAAGATTAGTGGTCATTCTTATTATTGTTTTCTGGATGGTTTTTCGGTTACAATCAGATTGCCATAGCTCCGAAGACCAAGACAAGACTACATTCACTTGTCCATTTGGTACCTTTGCATATAGGCGAATGCCTTTTGGACTCTGCAATGCACCAGGAACTTTCCAAAGATGCATGATGAGTATATTTTCTCGATTACATTGAAAACATCATCGAGGTTTTTATGGATGACTTTAGTGTCTTTGGAAATGATTTTGAAAATTGTTTGGAACATTTAACTTTGGTGCTTAAAAGATGCATTGACACTAACCTGGTATCTTGAATTGGGAAAAATGTCATTTCATGGTGAATGAAGGTATTGTGTTAGGTCATGTAATTTCGCTAGGGGAATTGAAGTAGATAAAGCTAAGGTAGAACTCATGCATTCTTTGCCACCACCCACTAGTGTGCGGGAGATTCGTTCTTTTATTGGTCATGCGGTTTCTACCGGAGATTCATTAAAGACTTTTCTAAAGTCTCATTGCCCCTTTGAGACTTCTTCAAAAAGATGTTAATTTTAACTTTGATGAGAAATGTATGGAAGCTTTCAATAAACTCAAGAAGTTGTTAATCTGTTGCACCTATCATCTGCCACCCAACCTGGGAGTTACCTTTTGAACTAATGTGTGATGCCGTGACTTTGCAAAGTAGGAGCTGTCTTGGGACAACGAGTTGATAGAGTTCCTTATGCCATTTACTATGCATCAAGGACTCTAAATGATGCTCAACTTAATTACTCAACCACAGAAAAGGAACTTCTAGCTGTTGTATTTACTTTAGAAAAATTTAGATCATATCTAATTGGTTCTAAAGTGATTGTGTTTTCAGATCATGCAGCCTTGAAGTATCTTCTAACAAAGAAAGAAGCAAAGCCTAGATTGCTCCGATGGATTTTATTGCTCCAAGAATTTGACTTGGAGATTAAAGACAAGAAAGGGAGCGAAAACTTGGTGGCCGATCACTTGAGTAGATTGGTAACTAAGAGGGAGGAAATGCCTATCATGGAGACTTTTCCGGATGAATATTTGATGGTTGTCAACACCATAATCCCTTGGTATGCTGACATTGTTAACTACCTGGTTACTAAGGACTTTCCGGAGGGTTTGAACAAGGCCCAAAGAGATAAATTAAGGAGTGATCAGAATACTATATCGGGATGACCCGTACTTATGGAAGCATTGTGCGGATCAAGTCATTAGGAGGTGCATTCCCGATTCTCGAGACACACTCCATCCTCTCCTTTTGCCACACCTATGCATGTGGAGGACACTTTGGCAAGAAAAGGACAGACCAATAAAGTGCTTGACAAGTGGTTTCTATTGGCCTTCAATTTTCAAAGACGCTTACAACTTCGTAAGTCTTGTGACCGCTTGTCAGAGAACAGTAATATTGGTCCTCGTAATCAAATGCCTCAGACTCCGATCATTTTTGTGGAACTCTTTGATGTGTGGGGTATTGATTTCATGGGACCATTCCCTCCTTCATTTGGTTTCACATACATTCTTTTATCTGTTGATTATGTGTCTAAATGGGTGGAAGCAAAAGCCACTCGATCTGATGATTCTAAAGCTGTTGCGATTTTGTTAAGTCACATATTTTCTCCAGGTTCGGGACCCCAAGGGCTATCATCAGTGACCAAGGGACCCATTTCTCGCAACAAAACCTTTGATGCTCTATTGAAGAGATATGGAGTAATGCACAAAATTTTCACTCCTTACCATCCACAGACAAATGGGCAAACTGAAGTGTCTAACCGGGAGATTAAGTCAATCCTTGAAAAGACAGTGAATCCCTCAAGAAAGGATTGGAGCACTCGACTTGAAGATGCTTTATGGGCTTATAGGACTGCCTATAAGACTCCCATCGGCATGTCACCATTTCGGTTGGTGTATGGAAAGCCCTGTCATTTGCCCGTTGAGTTGCAACATCGATCTTACTGGGCCATTAAACAAGTTAATATGGAATTGGAAGGTGCTGGAAAGCAAAGGAAGTTCCAGTTACAAGAATTAGAAGAACTAAGAAATGAGGCCTTTGAGAATGCCCTGATTTATAAGACTAAAGCTAAGGCATTCCACGACCAATTGATTTCCAGAAAG
The DNA here is from genome assembly GCA_029884605.1 of Ormosia emarginata. Classification (NCBI taxonomy): domain Eukaryota; kingdom Viridiplantae; phylum Streptophyta; class Magnoliopsida; order Fabales; family Fabaceae; genus Ormosia; species Ormosia emarginata. The sequence continues at coordinate 339,629 of JAQQTP010000056.1, read as the reverse complement.
AAATTTCACAGAGGACAAAAAGTCCTGCTATTCCAATCAAGACTCAAATTATTTCCAGGTAAACTGCGTTCTAAGTGGATTGGGCCGTTTGTGGTAACTAATGTTTTTCCTTTTGGTGCAGTTGAGATCAGGAGTGAAAATTCTGGCAAAGCATTTAAGGTCAATGGTCATCGTCTCAAACCATATCATGAACTTCCTGACAGTGCAGAGATGGAAGTGATGACCCTCATCCTTCCACAATATGAGGAGCAATGAAAGTATCATCATGTCGGTGAGGACAATAAACTAAGCGCTCATTGGGAGGCAACCCAACCAGATTTGCTCTCTTTATCCCTTTTTATTTTGTGTTTTCATTAGTTCCTTAGATTATGTTTTTATCTGTTTGTTGGTTGTAAGCATTTGAATCTCTAAAAAAAAAAAAAAAAAAAAAAAGCATTGTGCCCGACAATAAGGTAGGTAGTGCCATTAAATGTTGTCACTCGGAAGCATGTGAAGGTCACTTTCTTGAGCGACAACAACTGCGAAAATCTTGCAGTATGGATTTTATTGGCCTACTTTATTCAAGGTCTGTTACACCTTTTGCAAAAGTTGCGGAAATTGGTCAAAAAGGTTCTGCTTTGAGATTATCATCTCGCACCTACTCCTTGAAAAATTGAGATCTAGGTGGCGCGGTTCTTTTCTTTGTCAAACACGTGTATCCTCTCGGGGCCGTAAATATTGAGGATCCTAGGAATGGTAATGCGCGTAAAGTTAATGGACAAAGACTCAACCATTCCTGGAAAATCAAGTTCTTGAGTTCTTTGTGTTGCTTAGGTTAAGTGGCGGATACGGTACTCGTGACTCTCAAGTCGGTTTATTTTTCAGTTTCCCAAAATAACCGAATCCTTCTTCTCCTTCAAAATGGATGTCATTCTTTCAAACCTGAGAAAACATTTTCCTTCTTTTCCTCAAAATGCTCTGAGAAAAATCTACAAAGTTCGATGTGAAAGATTGAGACCGTTAATGCACAAAGGTATGCCGAAGATGTACTGATAATTGAAGCAAAGGTTCGATTAGCAGGTGAGTCCTCAATTTCATTTGACTCATATATGCCCGGTCTTGGAAGAAGTTCATATTCTAAAAGGAGAAGAGCAAAAAGGTTACAAGTCTGTTACAAATGTGGACGATGGAACTGTAACAAGCGATGTCATACTTTGGGGATGGTTTCCGCAAATAGAGAAGATAAAATTTTCTTCATTAAGAATGGATCGAGTAAGGAGTCATTAGATGATATCTTATCGACTCTTGAGACGCATTCTTGTGGATTGGTGCATCGTGAAATTCTTAAATTGTGGAATCTCTTCAAGGATGAAGAAAAACGCTACGATCTTGGGAATCGACTCTAAAAGACCCCGTTTGCCGCTTTATAAGAAAATTGGATGGGAAGCCTATCCCCGACTCATAGAAGGCGTTTAAGCCGTTTCGGACGTAAAACCAGAGGAAGATGTGAGCCACAATCACAACAATCTGTACATATCATCATCTTCTTCTTCTTCTTCTTCTTCTTCTTCATGTCATCTCTCAAAAACAAAAAACAAAAAACAAAAAACAAACAAAAAAAAAAATTATGTATACGTCTTAGGGTTGGCTTTGGTAACACACACCGTGAATGGGGAAATGCATGCATCCTGATCCAGCCTTCTTAATTGAAAAACAAAGAAGGTAGATTGTATCCCACATGTGAGGCGCCAGGGCGTATTATGGCCACTTGTCCCTTTTGGGAGCCCTATGTTGCTACGGTCTTGAATGGGTCGAATACTTGGTCAACAATGCTTTGGCACAAAGCCGAAAGAGCAGACTACCTCCATCCCAATCTTAAGTAAGTATACACTCATCTTTCATCAAGTTTTTCTAACAAATTCAAAAAAAAAAAAAAAAAAAAAGAGGACGTGATGTCTCACTTGCACTCATGACGCGCGTTGAAGATAAAGATACGCCATGGACACTGTACATACAGGTATGTCATCATTTTCTATTTCTTTTATCTTTGTATCATTTTGTTGTATTTTAATTTTTGTACAGACGATCCTTTGAGCAGGGTCCTTCAAGGGTTTCTATACTTCTTTACCTTGATGGTTTTCTTGAAGTCAAATAAAAATAAAATAAAAATAAAAAAAAATAAAAAAAAAAGAGGAGAAAAGATTCTGTGTTTCTTAATTTCAACATTTTCTGACAATAGCCAACCTACCCTCATAGGTGCAATTATTCCCCTTTCCATTCTTTTTCCTACTTAAACACTCCATTTTCTCCATTTTCCTTCAACTCAGAAACACTCAAAGGGAGGAAGAGTATAGAATGGGGCCTTCTATTCGTAACCTCAAAAATGTCTGTGTTTTTTGTGGGTCGAGTTATGGGAAGGGATTAGAGTTTGTAAACGCAGCTAGCACTCTTGGTCGATCACTTGCGCGAGGAATATTCATCTTGTATATGGGGAGGTTGTCGTGGGTTAATGGGGGTCTGTATCACTTGCTGCTTCTATAGGAGGCATCGGGTTTTAGGTGTTATTCCTAAACCTTTGGCTGAAAATAACATCACTTTGAAAGACAGTTGGAGAAGAAATTCGTAAACATCTATGCATGGACGAATGAAAACAATGGTTGACAATTCGATGCATTTATTGTCTTACCAGTGGTTTTGGTACTTTGGAAGAGATTTTTCAAATTGTCTCTTGGGAACTCGAACATCCACCATAAACCCATTGGTTTGTTGAATGTTAATAATTTCTTTGATCTTTTGTTATTTTTTCTTGACAAAGTCAGGAACGTAAATTTATCACTCCTTCAAGAAGACAACTTCTTATCTCTCGCCTCCACTATTGATGAGCTCATTGATAAATTAGAAGCTTTTGAGTATGTACCTGATCCGGTATTAGCTCGGATAGATTGGTCAACAGAAGCAAATAAGAAGGAAGTAACAAGAAACAAAAGCCGATCTGCGACTTCATCTTTAATGGGTTTGATTTTATTGTACCTTGTTTCTGTTTAAATTTGTGTCGACTTTCTCCAACAGTAATATCTTCTCGTCCTTTACTCATCTATATTTTAACATTGAGGACAATGTTGTGATTTAGTTGGGGGGAAGGATAGTTGACCCAAAAAAATAATAATAATAATAATAATAAAAAAAAAAAAATAAAAAAATAAAAAAATAAAAAAAAATTTGTTGTCTTTGTTTGGAAAGTATGATATGATTGTCATGTACTTATTAAATCAATTAGTGATGGCAGAGTAAGGAGTAATTTTACTCTTGAGACGATCTTAATTGGTGGCGAGTAAGGAGTTTTTTAGGTAGTAACTAATTAGTACTAAAGTTTTATTGTTTGATTTCTTTTCGTGTCGATGCAGATCGACAAAGGTGTGTTTCTTTTCGCTTGGCGTTGATTCACTTCTTATCGGGTTGTGTTGCTCTTTTCTATATCTCTTTTTCACATTGAAGGCAATGTTATATTAACGTGGGGAGAGATTTCAGCATGTTCTTTTTGTAAAAAAAAAAAAAAAAAAAAAAAAAAAAAAAAAAAGGGGTTCATTGCATGATTGAATAACTTTTCTCCCTTCTTGAACTGATATGCTTGGTGATGGATGATTAAATTGATGAATTGAGTTTGATGGATGCATACCTTGTGAGATTTTGAGCCTAATGGATGGATTCAACATTTATGCCATTCTCTTCTTTCTTGTGTGATTTTCACTCATGTTAATGACCACTCTAGAACTTGCTTTGATTCTTTTTGAGACTACATTTCACTTGCATGCATGAACATGATTGAGGCCCTCTTTCTTAATTAGCTAGTTTAACCAAATAGCCAACCTTGTTTTCAATATGATATCAAGCACTCTTTTGATTTCTTGAAAATTCTCTGATTCTTGCCAACCTTGTATATTTTCCTTTGCTTAACCCCTTTGAGCTTATTTGACCATTCCTTGTTTCTAGCTCATCATGTGCCTTAAATGAGAAATCGTGTTCTTACTTTACCTTAGGGAATAAAAGAACATTAGCTTGGTTAATGGATGAGTTTTTGAACAAGTGTGGGGGTGTGTGTACAAAATGGTTGTTGAAAAAGAAAAGAGTGCCCAAAAAGAAAAAAAAAATGTATGTATATAGTTATGTTCATATATATAAAAAGAAAAAAAAAAGAAAAAAAAAACCAAGTGTTTAAAAAAAAAAGGATTGGGAAATGAATATGTAAAGGGATATACACTAGAGTTGGGATGAACTTTTATGCTTGTTATTTGAACTCAGCTCTCATTTGCTTTTATTCTCTTTGGTATTTATCTTCTCATATCCATTTTATCCTTTCCTGTTACCTTGACCTCACTACAACCTTGAATAAAGTCCTCATGATTTGTGTGTGCATGTGTTTTGAGTAGTGGAGAAGTAGAAGATAAGCAAGCTTATGGTAGTGCAATTTTCATGGGTTGAATTGAGTGAAATACCTACCCTTTAAACACTTGAGAGATTGAGAGGGAATCTTGTGAAGATCTATCATTCTCGATTCATGTTGAAGATACCTTGCTTGATGGTTTGAGATGTGGAGAATTGTTAACTCATGAATGTTTTGATCCTCTTGAACCTTTGGTTGTTCTTCTTGATTGTAAAATTTTGGTCTTGAGTTTTGCCCAGAGTGCAAAAAAGCTAAGTGTGGGGGAATTTGATAAACACATATTTTATTCATTAAGAAACCCTTATATTTAGTCATTTACACTCTACATATTCTTAATTGATTGAGTTTGACATGATTTTGTGAGTTTGAGCTCAAATTGGTCCTAATTGAATATTTTCAGCATTATTGAGATTTTACACTGTTTCTGTATTTTGGTCATAACTTGAGTTCCTGATATCTGAAAATCATGAATTTTATCTTTTAAGAAAGCTAAGAGGAAGCTCTACAACTTTGATGAAGAGCTCGAAGTCCGATTCAGATGTCTAAGGGACCTAAGTTTACATGGAAGTCAGAATACGGGTTCTGTCAGTAGAATCCGAACAGTGTGCACTCATAAAATCATATCTCAAGATGTAATAACGTAGATGGGCTGAAATTTGGACAGTGGATAGTCAAGATCCAAATAAACAACTTTCATGAAGAACACATTTTCAGAAAAAGAAGTCTAGTAGGTCATTTTGAGCTTGCAAGTCGGAACAGAGGTGCTGAAGTTGGGTTTGAGCAACCTACGGTATTTGGGACATATCTTGGGCTTAAGGAAGCCAAATTGGACGAACCAGCTATCCATTTTATAGTCAAGACAAGGATCTACAACTTTCATGAAGAACACTTTTCGTGGTTCTGAAGTATAGTGGGTCGTTTTTGGCTTCCAAGTCAGACACGAAATTTTTGTCCTCAACCACCCACTCATCCATCCACTAATCCACTCATCCATCCACTAATCCACTCATCCACTCATCCACTAACTCACCCATTCATCCACTCATACACTAATCCAACCACTTAACCACTCCACCCACTCAACCACTAATCCATCCACTCATCCATCCACTCACCCATTCATGTCCATAATTTCCCACTCACCGAAAGTCCTTTGGCATTTTTCACTAATTCAACCACTCAACCATTCCACTCACTCATCCACTAAACCAATCCACTAAACCAACCCACTAATCCATCCACTCAAACACTCCACTCACTCACCCACTCATCCACCCACTTCCCTTTGTCATTTTGTTACCTTAGACTTCTATAAAAGGCACCATTTATCATGAACAAGATGTAACTCTCCTTCATTTTCTCTCTTAGTTTCTTGTTTCTTCATAGTTTCTTCTTGTTTCTTCATAGTTTTTCTTGTGATTTCTTTCTAGCTATGTGTAACTAAACCTCCTTTGGTTAAGGGGGTGATGAAACCGCTAGTATTAATGTTGTAAACTTTGCATATTTGATTATTTCAACACGCTTATGTTTTTATTCATATATTTCTCAATCTATTGTTGGTATGAAGGTTTTTGTACTTGTTCCTACTTTCAAAGTAGTAGATCTAGGTTTATTATGCGCGGTTGCGGTAGTAGATCTAGTGGGATGTATGATGTTCATGTGGGTATAATTATCTTTGTGCTATTTGCCGCTTATAAAAGTGGTAGATCCGGGTTTATTATGCGCGTTGCGGTATTAGATCTAGAGAAATATATGTTCTAAGTAATTTAATCCCTGTGTGATTAGACCTTAGTGTAATTGGTTTTCTAAATCTTAATGCAATTGTTGGATAGTTGTAAGAGCGGTTGCTTTATGACTAATCAATGATTAGGAGTTGATTTGAGCGGTTGCTAAATTGACCAACACGTAAGGAAAACAGAGATTTACTCTCACAATTGCATAAAAACATAATTGAGCATGTTGGAATAAAAAGGATATGTGGATTTACATTATTATATAAATCTAGTGGTGGATTCAATCTCTTAACCAATTTTCTTATATTGTTGATTTTAGTTTGTTTATTGTTATCTTTGAATTGTTCATTGTTCATCAAAACTCCAAAACCCCCTTTTCTTGTTTATTGTTAATCGAGTCTAAATTGGGAATTGTTTAATAGTGTTAATTGAATTGGTTCTCTGTGGATCGACCCTTACTAACTACAACTAGTTGTAAGGTTTTTATTTTCTAGTGGGCCTGACAACTGATTTTTATCTTAATTTTAATCACTACATCCGCACGCATTAGTCACCAATGGAGGCTGAAATTTCGGATGGGAGAAGGAGAGGTAGAGAGAAGGAAGAGGAAATGAAGAAGAAGTTTAGAGAAAGAGGTGAATAGATGCATAATGAGTGAAATGGCTAAGTGTGTTAAGTCACATTTCCCTCCTTTGGGCATGGGTGAGCCGCGGAAATGAGAGGGGAGAGAGGGGGGAAATTTTGGCTTCTCATGCAAGCCAAGGGTAAGGTTATCTTTTGGACAAAGCTTCTCAAATAAGTTTCTAAGTTAAGGTACAAAATTTTGAATTAAAGTGAACTTGATTAGACATAAAGTAAATTGCATTAGGATAATGTGGTAGGATTTTTGACACATGTTATTATCCAATGGACAATTACTACAGTCGACAGAGGTCAGTATTAATTTATTTGATAGATAAAATTTACATAGCATTTTGTCATTTTGTCTGTTAAATTTTCTTAAAAAACGTGAAATCTCATAAATCGTGTCCAGTCTCGGGTTTAGTAAGATCTCCCGTCGACGTTTTCACAGATCAAGGTTCTCCGAAAAAATATTTCATTTTCCCGGCTCTGCTCAGTTTGCACGTAAACGAGAAATAATATTAAAATATTTCACGTTCTCAAAAAAATTTAGAAAAAATCCAAAAAATCACAAATATTATAAAATAAATATTTATAACAAAATAAATAAATTTTAGGGTGTTACACATTCACTTCCCCATACTTACCTCTTAGCTAAGGGATACCCAAGCAAAAAGCTAGAAAACTTCCTATATAGCATAGCATTCAATAAAAAAAATTATACATGTAGTCACTTAAAACTAAGCCTTATCCGTATTTACACTCTTCAAGCATAAAACTAGAACATGAAACATCAATATCACATAAGTTAGAACTGAATTTTCCATTAGTGTAGCAACCAAACCAGTAGAATCACAGAGACAGTAACTTGATATCTTCCTTAAAATAAAATTCTCAATCAATAACCAATGTCACTAGCAGGATTCCATCATCTAATTCTCTTAATTCCTTTAACTTTATAGTAAGGAAGAAATGTCTATCCAAAAAGAATAAGCGAATACTTAACCAAGTAATCATAATGTACAGTCAAAGTGAAACAAACTAATGACACCATTTCATAACTTCACCAAGTAATCATAAAGTACAGTCAAAGTGAAACAAACTGTTGACAACATTTCATAACTTTAGGATTTACACGATAACAAACAGACTTTTCCAACTTATACAAGCCATAATAGTGCATATATATTTTAGCAGCTAAAACAAACATATATATATATATATATATATATATATATATATATATATATATATATATATATTAAAATCTATATATACCAGTGCAACAACCATTCATTAACCATCTTGAGCCTCATTTTGATACCCTTAGGTTATATTTAGCCTATTAGTAGCCTCAAAATCTAGTAAACCACTAGATGTTGCACATAATATTACAGGGGCTCCACTACCAATAAAACAGAAAATTAAACACTATAATCCTCTGCTATACCATGACCATACATATTCATTTAACACATGAAATTTCAATTTCTCTTATGGGGGACATGGTTTGATTCACTTAGTAACATAAAATAACCACAATTAAAAGTTATACTGATATAACTTAAATCTAACAAAAATAGAAAGTATAATTCAATAAAGCTTTGTAGAACTTCTTTACATAGCTAACCCGACAAGCTTTAAAATTTCCCAAACCCACAATAATTTGGTTCACTACTCTGCCAAGTATAGAACACAACTTTAGTCAAGTAAAATGAACATACATGATGAAGATATAATTCATCTCAGTTAGTTAGCAACAAATTAGTTCCAATCTTAATTTGGACAAGTAAAAAGCACATGCATGATGGGCTTTTTCCCCATCTCAACCACTAGCATACAATAAAAGAAATCTCAAAGAATTAAACATTCAAATCTCTAAGAATTAGCTACAACAACATCACAAAGTAAATAGTAGGAAAGAATGGCCAAAAATAGAACTATCCTACCATAGGGATGCCTAGTATATTCAACCCTTTCCAAATTATTATAAGATCTTTGGGAACTAAGAACACTAGTTAACCATAGAATCACATAACTTGAAAGTATGGGAACTAAAAGTTCAAAAATCCCTACCTAACTAAACTATTTTGGCTTTACCTAACTAAAGGTTGCTAGAATCTTACGCTTTGATACCACCTAATGTTACACTCCCTAGTCTATATAGTACTCTTAGACTAGTCACAAGAGGACCCAATAGACTAAAGATCTCTCACTTTCTTACTTTATGTATCTTAACTTAACTTAAGCAAATTTTTCTTTATTTCAATATTGTATTTTAGATTTGTTTCTTTCCAAGCCTGTTGAGGGTTATCTAACTCTCTTGGAGAGGTAGGCCAAAAGCCTGATAAGAGCTTATTTTTATTTTGACTTTGCCTTGCTTTTTCTTATTTCTTTGTAGGAGTTCCTCTTGGTGAGACTCCATAACAATTTTCTAATTGTACGTAAATCAAAATTTCCATACAAGGATCTAACCAATTACTTACATACATCCAAAATGACTAATACTTCATATGTATTCATATCATAGGTACATATATCAGTCTAATAGATATGTGGCTAAGTTTGAATAAGCACTTCATACATAGTACAATTCCAAATATAATACAGATAAATCAAAACTGAACAAAGACAAATCATAAGGCCTTCTCAACATAATCAGAGTATCTCAAACAACCAAATTCATCAGGAAGAAGCTGTTGCTGACTCAGTACTTGGATTTATAATCGAGCATAGAATTCTAAGAATTCTCAGTAATTCAAACAAACAAGTGTCATCATTATAGTTCCAGTTATTTCAGGGTTTTTGTAGAAATTTCAAAAACTACTCAGAAAAGTGGCAAAAGCCAAAACCAACTATTATCCTCGAGGCAGAGGTTCATTTTAACAATTGTATCCTACATAATCCAATAGAATCATATAAAAGATATCATAGGCTTTCCAGAATGTAAGCAAGACATAAACAATCATCTCAAAGTTGTAGCAAACATAATCAAATTATTAGCAAAGCTTAATAGATATGCCATAAAGTGCTCATTTAATTTATTTATCTTTCATAAGCTTATTCCTATCTTTATCTCATATTCAGGAGGGAATTACTTATCCTCAACTATTCATAAATAGGGAGGGAATTACTTGTCCTCAATCTATCCTTGGCAATGTATTTTTCTCACTCCTCTGCCCTGACAAGGTGTTTTTCTCATTCCCTTGCTTCATTATTCTTGGAAAAGTGCTTTTTTCACTCCTTTGCCCTAGGCAGGGTGCTTTTCTCACTCGTTTGCCCTTGACAGAGTGTTTTTCTAACTCCTCTGTCTCACTTTGGGAATAGCATTCTTAGGATCAACCCCCTTACGAGGATCATTTCCATTACATTTTTAGTCTTATGAGCAATCAAATGTATAATCATCATGTAAGTCATTTAATAGTCCTTCTTAGCTCATTTTTGACACATATATATGAGTATACATTCTTAATGCATTACAAAAACATCGCATGAGCATGCAAGTTACCAATTCACAAAAAACTCTTATATTAAATACACCACTTAAGGCAACTTTATCAACAAACAACCACCTAATGAGGGATAATCCTCCAAATAGCATTTAGCCAAATCCACAATTCAGCAACGATAATTAGCATACATTTATCTAATTTCAATTATCATCATTGAAGCATAATTAATCTCATTGTACAGTACAAATGCAAGTTTGTCTCCAAATAAACTTCATCAATCATAATTCAACTTTTTTAGCCCAATTAACATCCTAGTCATTTAATTAGATTCACATGAAATTAGAAGCTCATATCTTTATATAGAGCCAAGAATGAGGCTTAGCCAAACAATAATAAAACATCACATGAAATTCCCATACAAGTTCACATATATAAGAATCAATAGAGTCTAGGATGAGGATAATTAGTGAGATTAACTCATTAACACAAAAGAAACAATCAAGAACATTAATTTCTCCCTTATAACCAAATTCTTACCATCATCAAGAAATCCATATACCAAGATCAATCTCAAGCAATTTAAGCTTCTTACATCCATATTCAAAAAGAGAAAAGAAGGAAAACATCAAGATCATCGCATTCTCAAATTAACCAAAAACCAAACTCTCAGCAACTCCTTTTCGATTCCATCATGTTTAGGCCAAAAGAAGCATCTTACAACTTAAACCAACACTAGAAAAGATGAAGAACAGAAATTAAAAACAAAGACCCTTACTTGGTCACCTAGCTCACGGGAAGAGGATGGAAGAGATGGAGAAAATTGGTTGATGATGGATTTAGTTACACCAAAATGTAGAGGACATTGAAGTGAAGGTTTGTCCTAACTAGAGAAAACTGAAATGTGTAACGTCCCCCCTTCTAACTTGCTTGGATAACTAGTGAACTAGTCAGTAGCTTGCTACTTGACGTGTTTATGTTTTTACATGCATGTCAGAAGTAATTTAGTGAGCATGTTAAGTCCTAAGAGTAATTAAATTAGTTTTAGAATTTAGTAAATAATCAAGAATAATAATTATTAATTAATATTTACATGCTTAAGGTGATTCTAGCTAATCTTAGAATTTTGAGGATAATAGAAATGATAATTAGAAATTAATTATAGCATGTAAATTAAATAAATAAATAAGATATTATAAAAAAATTAATTAGGTAAACTGTAATGCCCCAATGCTAATACTAGAGTATATCCAAAATATACATGAGTAAATAAGATTAGGCACGTCACTTCTAACTAAAAAAAAACATATAAAAGCTTTGATAATAAATATACATTTTATTAGATAGAGCCTTGTGGGAGAAATGTAACTTGTACAACTATGTTTAAGTATATACAAACTAAGCATCAAAGGTATATGTACAATACAATTTAAACTTTCCATTGCATAATTATATAACACAAAACAATGATCAAAAGAGTAAAAAAAAAACTCTAATCTATGTCATCCACATCATTTCTTCTCCTTGGGTGGACCTCATACTGAAATTATCATAGAAATAAAACAAAATAGTGAGAATTCAAAAAACATCAGTAGTGCTAATTAATAATAGCCTAATTTATATATATATATATTTATAAAAATAAATATTATTATATTTCATTATATTTAATTTTAGTGACTTTGTGATATTATTGATTTATTTATTAAAAGAATATATTAATTTAGTCTTTATAATAAATTTTAAATTGTGTAAAGAATAGATAATTTGATTCACAATTAAAAAAATAAAATAAAAGAGAGATGACTACGGTAAAGGAAGCTCAAGAAAAGATTTGAAGAAAAGCAATCATTAAATTGAAGGAAGCAAGTGGTGATGAATATTGTAAATTGAGCAGCAAGTTTACGTTAGAGTGTGTTTGGAATGTAATAAAATAGGAAATAATTTGATTTGTAAATCAAATTTAATTAAATTTTGTATTTGGAATGTTAAAAAATAAGAAATGATTTGATTTCTAAAATCACATAGATTTCATTCCTTCTTTTGTTTTAGAAATTCTATCAATTTTGATAGAATTTGTTAGGATTTGATTTGATTTGAAATGAATAGACTATTTTATCCTTAATAACTACCTCTAACCACCTCTCATAAGGGTTAAAATATAAAATAATAAAATCAAATCAAATCAATTTTTATTTTAATGAATTCCAAACACAAAATTTAATTTATAAATTAATTCAAATCATATTTTTTTTTAAGTTCCAAACACAAAATTTAATTTCTAAATCAAATCAAATCAAATCAATTTAAATTAAATCAAATCAAATTATTTTTTATTTTTATTCATTTCAAATACACTTTTAAAAAAAGTCACGCAAATGAGAGTAGTAGGTCCATGGCAATTATGTTGAATTGAAGGATTAAAGAAGCAAGCTGGACCACGTGAAGGAAAATTTAAAAGGCCCAATGGAATTGAAGCATAATGAGCCCAATTGTTATCATCAGTGAAAACGGCATACTCCAACTATAGACTTTGGGCAGAGGCGGTGCAAAATATACAGAAATAAGCAGCAATTGACAGATTGAAAGGGAGTAACGCCGCAGAGACGAAAGAGTAACGCAGCAGCGGAAGTGAAGATAGGAGACGAGCAGCACAGCGGCGAGCGACGCAGAGAAGAGAAGAAGAGCATTATGGAGAATTTTAATAAGATAATTTTCTTGTATTTTAATCTTTCAATGTCTTGCTAAATTTTTCGTACTAAAGAGATGATGAAACTTTCATTTATTTAAATATTATTATATTGAATTGTTTTTACTCAATTTTAGAATTTAAGTTCATTGATTTTATTTTTTTTTATCAGATTATATGAATAAAATTTTAGATAATTTCAATAATGTTTTTCTCATATTTTACATTTTATTTGTGTTATCTGAGTGTTAGTAGTAATTATTAGATATTAATTGTGATTTCTTTTTAGGGATATATTTGATAATTTGATAATTTACTATTAATTAAGAAAATTTTATCATACACATGATTATTATTTTAATGCTTCATTAATAGATTAATTATTTAGGTATAATAATTTGATATAATTAATGTTAAAATTAATCTTAGTAGATTCTGACATTTAGTCCTTTTACATCTTGTAGAAATCTCATCATCATATTTGCTTTCTTTTAATTTAAATTTTATTTTAGCTATTTAATTAATTTAATTTTTGCATCTTTGACTTATCAATTTGTGCGACTAGATTAGAAAGAATTTTTTAATACTTAAAATTAACTCTAAGTCTATGTGAGATCGACTTTGTACTTACTTAACTGTACTTCGGTACGGCTTGTGCAACACCCACCATAGGGTATCACATTTAGGACTAATCCTAATATAACTTACTCAACTTGTAAAAGAATTAATCTTGTAAAACACTAATTTTAAAATTTCGTTTGCGGAATAATTAAAAATAAATAAAAATCATAAACATAAGATGTAACTAAAAACAAACTTGTCATAATTTACATATTGAAACTTTGTTTACAAATAATTTACATAAATACACTCCCAAAAGATAATATATACAATACACACCAAAACAAAAACTACTTAACTACAACTCCTATAGACTAAGGATTTGGGCTCTTATTAGGATCCTCCTCCTCAGTATCATCATTAAAGAATCCTGGCGGATACAGTACACGCCAGGTTGGCGTCCTAACAGATGACATCATTGAATCCTCAAGTGGAGTATAAGTATTTCCCTTCCAGAGCTCACGAATAGGCATAATGAACTCTAGACGCACAGACACATGATGTGTCATAATAGGAGTTCCATTTTTAGTACCACTCAGATTCAGAGTCAAATCTCCGATATAAACAAACTGCTCATTATCTATATTAACCCTCCAAGCATCAATCCCACCATGGAATTGAACTGTAACAAAACCTAAAACCTGACACATTGCCACCATATCAAGATAATACAAAAAAACTATCACTGGTAGTAAAAAGATTTATCAATTTCCTTATCTCCTCGGTCTTCATCAAACATATACAATAAAACAAGTATAACATAACGAAGATGTGAGATCCCCTACATCAATACCAATGAGGCAGCATAGAAAATGACAGTAAATGATATAGATATAATATTATCACATATAGTCATATTATCATATCACATATAACATATTAAATAAGCTTAATTATCACATCAATATACTAACCCACTACGCATATGTATAACAACCCATTTCCTACTTCATGGAACTAATCATAATTTCGGAGAGAAAGATAGGGAGTACATGTCTGTATATCGTTAACCTCAAATCATGTGCCAATTTATCATATCATGGTGCGCAACATGGTCAATACAAGACACTTTCAACCAATCATGAAAAGAGTAGTAACTCCGTCAAAACCGTCGGTGTGTTTGTAAATGATACCACGACGCAGTTGTGCTACCAACTTGTCACATATGACATTCCACACCCCAACGTCTCCAATATCACTGAAGATCGTAACTACGCAATTCTCACCCGCATGAAGGTGTAATTTCCATCTCCTAGGCCCATTACCTTAACTGACATAATTTTCTATGCATGATGTATGATTCAAAACACATACAACCATATTTCACCGTATTGTACATATACACACCACATTCTTTGCGGTATCACTTTCTAACATAACGGAGCCCACCACGACAGCCCGACAGCCAATTGCTGTAATTTCCAATCGCATAAATATTTTATCATTTTTTTGAAATCGCATAATATTTTTCTTACGTTTTCAAATCACGTAAATATTTTTCAACGTTTTCAAAATTGCATAAAAAATTTTAAACATTTTTCTGAATCGCGTAATAATTTTAAATCATTTTCTTAATCGCGTAGCTTAAAAATAAAAATTTTTAAATTGTGTAAGAGTTTTCTAGCAATTTTCACTTGCATAAAATATTTCTTAGCTCTCTAAACTTATTTATAAAATTCTCTACATAATATAGGCATTTTGGCCTTATTTAGAATATTTTTCTACTAAAAATTCTTAATGTAATATTTTCTATGATTCTTTACAGAAATTTGATTTCTTGGATTTAATTAGACATTTCATCTCAAAATTTTCTAATGCGCTTCAAAACCCAAAGGGTGAGCTATACGTTAGCAAATTTCAAGTTTTAATTATATCTATCATTCTACCTTAATTATACTAATTTACCACTTAATCCACTTTCTCTTTACTTCTAAAATCCATTAAATTAACTTCTTGTTACTTAATTATCTAAGTCTACACTTAGAACACAAATTTTGATTCTAAAACATCAAACCTTGGCATGTTGGCCAAAAAATCCAATTATGCTACATAAATCATATTTAATCATATAATTCCTTTTTTAAAAAACCTTAATCCAATTTCTCATCATTAAATCACTCAATCCATAATTAGAAAAATAATTTAGAACATTTTGCTCTCTTTGGTGGTGTTGAGGCCGTGAGCCTCCATAGGTTCTTTTGAACCTTCATACAATTATCTCATCATGTAAATCACATCCTACTTTTCACAATAATCATCATGCTTCCATAATCTCATAAACAAGCATATAATCAAATAAACAAACATATAATCAAATAAACAAGCATAAAATCAAAGTTATCAAAGCTATCAAGCATACCAACCAAAAATCATCACAAACAAATCAAGCTTAAAACCACACAAGTGAATAAATTCTTATGGATTTTTCACCACAAACAAGCCATCTCCTAACCACCAACATATAGTTGATGAGGTTAATCTCCCTCTTACCTTAAAGAAGACAAAAATCCTCTTAGTTGCTTTTCTTCAAAGATTTTGTAACCTCCAAAGAAAACCCTAACAAGCTTAAACCAACACAAAGTTATAAACTAAGTTTGCATAAGAGAAACCATGGAGCAATCATGATTTAGAAACTCAAGAATCAAACTTAGGAACAAAGAACAAGAATTTTACCTTGAAAGTTTAAGAACCCTATCTTGTAGTAAAGGTAGAAGATGAATGATTTAGCTTATGTCTTCAACATGAAAGAGTCTTAGAATGATATGTAGGCTTAGGAAATAAGATTGGATAAAATTTTAGAAGCTTGGATGATGGTATTTGGTGTGATGGCCAAATGCTTCAAGGTAGGGAGTAATGGAGTTTTTGGCTAAGTTAGGAAGAAAGAGAATGGAGAGAATGGCTTAAGAGACAAAGTGTAATAGAAAAGAAATGGTTATCCTATGAAGACCATGAAAAATTCTTTGAAAGTTTGGAGAGATTTAAAGATTTGCTTGTGAGGTGTAACACCCCAAATTTCCTAAGTTTTCAACAGTAATTTTGACAGTTAACAGAATTTCACTGTTCAGTGATTTCTGTGTGCTGTAAAATTATTTTGATTATTCCGTCAGTATATTTGATCGTTTTGAGAGATTTACTCCGTGTCAGGAAAATAAAAATTTTTGGGCCGAGAAAAACTTTACGTAATTTAATTTTTACCGTTAGGTTTTAATTATTTTACATAATTTGATTTGATATTTGTGCGTTTTCTAAAATTTGTGATTTTTGTGGATGATTATGAAATTTTTTACTGTTTGTGGGCCTAGGGGGTGTATGTGGGCCCATGTGGCCATACGTGGGCCAGGTGGGTCCTGCAAAGTGAAAATTTTTTTACGCATAGAAAAATTTATATTGTTTAGACAGAGACAGGGGATCTTACTAAACCTGAATCCGGAAACAGTTTTTGAAATTTTCTTTTGCTGTGTTTTGTACTGTATTTAATTATCGGACGATAAAAATACAGTAAAAATATTATTTGTAGGGTTATAGCAGATATAAAAATAAATATTATACTGCTTAAGTCAACATTGGTGGTTTGGATATCCACCATTAATTTAATCAATAAGCGAGACTTGATTTTGATTTAATCAACAGTAGAGAAACAAACTTAATAAAGAAGTATTGGATGATCACCATTGATTTAATCAATGGTGTGTGAGTAAACTTAGTTAGGAAGCTTTGGATGTTCACCATTGATCTAATCAATGATGGAGATTTAATCTAAACAAGCTTAATAAGGAAGGCTTTGATATCAACCGTCGATTTAATCAACGGTGTAGAATTGGTCTCAAAAAGTGACAAAGACCATTTATGACCATTGGATGAAGAATTAATCAAGGGTGGAGATTTGGTCTTGTAAAGTAACAAGGACCATTTATGACCATTGGATGTAAATTGAATCAATGGTGGAGATTTGTTCTTAAAAAGTAGCAAAGACTAATTATGACCCTTGGATTAAAAGTAAGAATGAGTAATCTTGACCCTTTATTTTGGAGACACATCTAAGGGCTAGGATTTAAAGAAGAAAGATCCAATGGCCTAAATTAAGTCTTCTATCTAAAGCTATACTTAAAGTCTACCTTAATCCTAACCATTGAATTAATCAATGGCTTAGAATGCTTCAAATAATTGCTTCGACTTTCAAGATTGAACCTTAATCATTGATTTAATCTATGGTTGAAATTTGATCTTATATAATTGCTTGGACTTCAATTGTGACCCTTGGATGGCAACATAGAAGGAGAGATCTTGGCCATCTATTTAGTAGCTTCATCTAAAGGTTAAGATTAAGGAAGGAAGAAGATCCAATGGTCCAAGTTTGTTACTATCATTTGAAAAATTTCTCAATAATTTAGTACCAATTATTTGCTCAAATAATTCACTCTTTTCTCTCTTCACTCTACGGCAATGGAGAGCAAAATTGCTCTAAATTATTACATCTTTGTGATATTAGGATATCATTCAAGTGAAACAAATTGAGACCAAGTCAACAAAAATGGCCACCTTTTTTAAGAAGCACCTACGGCCATACAAAGTTAAAGGGGACAAATTTGATTCAATTAATTCATGTTCCATTATTTATATTACACAACAAAGAAATAGTCAATATTGGTGGCTTTCTCCATTTGAAGTATACGACCATGCACTTGAAGGGGGGCCAATTCTTTTACTCATTTTACTTAGTCATTCTTCTAACAATAATTCAAGAAACTAAACAAAAGTTAGTCAATTATTGGTGGCTATTTCTTTCAATTCCTATGGCCATGCACTTCTTTTTGGAGACAAACTACCTATAATTGATTCATCTTTTCTCCTACTCACTTATGGTCATGCTTGCTTGGTGAAAGAGAAATATCCTATCTTTAATTCATTTATATCACCTTTGCTTCAAAGTGGCTCACGGCCAAGTATTTTTGGGGGGCCTAAATATTAACTCCTCACTTGACATTTCCTATCATCTTTCTATCAACTAACAAAACAAAATATCTCTTATCTTTCTCTCAAAATAACTCACGGCCATGAAGGCTTTAGGAAGCCAAATTTGTGACTTTAATTTATTTGAATATCTTTTCTATTTCAAGAACCAAATTCTCTCTATTCTCTCCAAAGTGGCTTACGGCCACACCACTCCACACCATCACCCAAGCTTCAATAATTTAATCCAACCCCACTTCTTGAATCCTTACCTTATTCTAAACAACTTTCATGTTGGAGGCTTTCTCTAAATCATTCATCTTCATAGACTTTCTTCAAGATCAAAGTTATGGGGTATTTATGGTGAAGTGTAAGGAAACTTCATTTCTTCTCTCTTTTTCATGATATAAGCCATGTTTGATCCATGGTTCCTCTTAATCAAGCTTAGTATACTAATTTTTATGTATTTTGTTTTGTATTTGAGAAGCTCTTGGTGGTGAAGGACTTGGAAAGAGAAGGAAAACAAGGAGCTTTTGAGGATCTTCAAGAGGTAAGAGGGAGATCTACCTCACCAACCAAGTATGATGGTGAGAGATGGTCTTATATTTGATGGATGGTGAATCCATGTGAGGATTCATATCCATGGTCATGTAATTTATTTGTGGTTGTTTATGTGCTTTGATTATTTGCTTATGCTTGATATGCTTTGCATGATTTTATGGCTTTGATAATATGCTTAAACTATGTATGATGAGTATATGGCATGCTTGTGGAATTTATGATGAAATATATATGTATATGCCATGATGTGAATATGGAAAGAAAATCAATTTTTGGCTCCAATGGCCAAGGGAGAAGGCTACGGTTTTTTTGATGCCCTTAATTAGGGTTCATGTTGAAATTTTTCAAGAACAAGGGAATTAATTTTTGAGTCCCTAGAACATTGAGAATTTCGGCCAAGACACCTCAACATAGGTGTTTACAAATTAATATTTTCATGGAAGAATAAAAAAATTAAAGCATTGATTAGAAAAGCATGGAAAATAAACAAAGGGTTTGTTTTCAAAGAGTACATGAACACGGTTTTTGGAAGGATTTTTATTGATTTATTTTGTATAAAAAGATCCTAAGTGTTTTTCTAAACATGAGTTTTGAATGAAACGGCAAACATTGATTTTAAGGATATGCAAAGAAAGTGAAAAAGGATTTGCAAAGAAAGTAAAAATGAATTTGAACAAATGAGTTTGGTTTTTATGACCATAAGTCTTACAGTTTTGAAAACAAAATTTTAATGGTTTTGTTAGTGTAAAATCATATTGACTTAGAAGGAAAAATGTTTTGATAATTTTCAATAATCGTATGTCGCGTTTTGAAGGCTTGTAATGCCTTGATTTTGATGAAACAAAGTGATTTTTCAAGTGGAAATATAATTGATTTAATACAAGAATTTGAAAAGGGAATTAGAGCATTTTATCACTTGAGAGAATAGAAATTTTAAATGTAACGAGAAAAGCAAAGAGAGGTTAAAAAAACGTTTGAATTTCAATTTATTTTGAGGAAGGTTGATTTTTGGAAATGATTTGGGAAAAATGGAGAATATAATGGTATTTTGAAAATTTACTAACGATATAAGCTGATTTTCGAGTTTTGAAATACGTTAGAAATTCTTAAAGTTTGAAACATTGATTTAAATTAATGGAAAAGTGATTTTGTGGGTTATATTTGAAAAAGAATTTCTTGAGTAAAGAACTCATGGAAAAAGATTTTCTTGAGTAAAAAATATATTAAATGAAGTATAAAGTTATATTATTTTGAGAAAAGTTGAAAAGGAATTTTTGAAGGTTAAGAAATATTTTACGTAATGAAATTGTGGTGAAAAATTATTTGCGTAGCTTAAAAAAGCGATTTGAAATGTAGTAAAATATTTTTACGCAATTTGAAAAATGTGTTGAAAATGATATTGATTTATTTAAGTCCAAAATAATGTTTGGAATATTGAGGAATATTTTACGTGATTGTAAAATATTGAAAAATATTTTACGTATCTTAAAAATGATTTGAAATACAGTAAAATATTTTTATGCGATTTGAAATACGTTGAAATATTTCTACGCGATTTGAATTACGTTTAAATATTTTACGTGATTTGATCTATTGTTGAAAAATCACTACGTGATTGAAAAGTGATAGAATATTTTTACGTGATTGTGAAAATGACGAAAAATCGTTATGTGATTTGGAAAGCGTTTTAAATATTTTGAAAATGATGGAAAATGATTTATGCGACTTAAAAGAATGATTTTAAAGTTATGCGATTTTGAAACAGTGAAAAAATACTATGCGATTTGAGAAACGTATATTTTTACGCAATTGAGAAAAATGTTAAAAAATTAGTACGTGATTTAAAAATCAAATGTGAAGAGTTACGGCATTTTGAAAACGCAATGTAAAATGTTACACAATTTTGTAAACGTAACAGTAATGTTACGGAATTGTGAAAACGTAATAAAAATGTTTTAGAATTTTAAAACATAACAAAAGTGTTATGGTATTTTGAAAATGCAACAGAAGTGTTGTGGTATTGTGAAAATGTAACAGAAGTGTTACGGTATTGTGAAAATATAATTAAAATGTTTTGGAATTATGAAAACGTAAAATGCGAAAATGTTACGCGGTTGTGAAAACACGACAAAAATATTTTATGACTATAAAAACATAATAACAAGATGATTCTTGTTGAACCAACCAAAAGCATTTATGTCATGTGTCCATAAAATGATCATCGTTATGAGAAAATGACGAGTTTTGCTGTGATTGGTATTGGTGCATTATACATGCATTGGAAAAATATCGTTGAGGCATATGATTAAATTGAACAAATGAAATTGAAAAGATTTGGCCCTTGTGGTTGGACTTGCACTTTGATATATTCGTGCATTGTATAAAAATATAGCTAATAAGCTATTTTAGCCCTTGTGGTTGAAGAGGGAATGAGAATTGATAGTGAGGTCTATGATGGATCTTGGGGGATTTCGTCAAGTAGCGGCGTGGTCGACAGGTGGATATCTGTCTGTGGCCTAAAATTAAATTTGGACCATGTGCCACTTGGCGATGCAGTCCGTTGCAACGCATTGACGATACCCGACAAGAACACGATTCTTTTCTACGACTGGGAGATTGTCTTTGGGCTAAGGTTGACAATTAACTAGAGCATTCTTCTCGAAATTGTGAAAACCTCCATGGAGTTGTTTTTGAAAAACTGAGTCTATGTGTGCATGCATGAAACTGAGCATTTTATATCTGCATGATATATTAATTGAGGAATATTGGCTATGACAATTGTTTTGAATACTTGGATGATGATGATGATGATAATGTGATGGCATTATTGTGTTTATTGTTATTTTATACATTATGATGATGACATAATTGTAATTATGGTATGATGTATCTGTATGGTATGCTGTTTGTGTTATCTCTGTGCTACCATGTTGGTATTGGCGTAGGTGATTTCACCTCTTTGTATGTTGTGTTGTTGTGCTTGTAATGGAAAAAACTAAATAATAGATGGAACAAGTTGTCTTAGACATACGAGTGATAAATACTCTGAGATCGGAGACAACATCAGAGAATGACCATTCCAAAGTCGATAGCGTGCAGTGTTGACAAGGAACAGATGTCTGATGCATCAAGAGGGATACAAAAAGGAATAAGTATGTTAAGTTTTCTCGTTAGTGTTGTACCATGCTATTAAGTAGGACCCGTCATAGGGTTTGCTACTGTTTTAAAAAAAAGAGTATGTTAGTTTTATATTTCTCTTTAAATTGTTAAATATTAAGTGGTGTTTATTATATGATTTTAATCAGTTAAATCTATTTTTTCCGTATTACTTATAAATTTCAGTAAGTTTATGTTTCAGCAAGAAAGAAATTTTAAAACCCATCTTTTATAACTCAAACTTTGTGCGAACTTCTTTTCAGATTTTGAGTCGGGAGTTAGACATGTGATACCCTAGGGAGGGTGTTACATGAGGTGCCCTCATTATGGTTTTGAAAATGGTGCCAAGTGCAATATTTTTATAATGGGTTAACACAATCAAATACGGGCTTGGTTGAGTCTATGAAAGGTGACACATTTTTTAATTTGAATGCACAGGAGGGTTATCAATTTTTTTGATGATTTGTCTGAAAATTCTCAACATTGGGACTTTGCTAATCGTAGTGATAGATCCATCCAACCTAAGAAGAGAGGTTTATATGAGGTTAGTGATGATATATACATCAAAGTTAGACTAAATGCTATTATATGTGAAGTTAAGTCTCTATCACTCAATAAAGGAGTTGGTCAGACTAATAGTGTCCAACAGGAAAATTGTGTATTTTGTGGGAGTAATATGCATGCTTCTTCTATGTAGTCATATTTTGCACCTGACAATGATTGCTTTGTTGAGTAAGAAAACGTGATAGGGAGATCATTTGTTAATACTTCTTCAAATACTTATAATCCTAATTGGCAAAATCACCCTAACTTTTCTTGGAAGCAAAATAATTTTTCAGGTAACTTAGGTGGTCAACCTTTGGAGCATCAAACTCATTTCCAATAGCCTAGCCAAGGTTACCAACAGCCATCATATTTCCTAAATTAAGGAGCAAGTCAATCTAGACAACAATCATCATTAGAAGAGACTCTTGGTCAATTTATGCAAGAGATGAGACATGCCAACCAAGTGACTACCAATGTCATTCAAGAGATAAAGAATGTTACCTAAGTGCACACCAATGCTATGGCAAAGTTGAAAGTTCAGATGAGTCAATTGGCCAGTCAGATGGCAGAAAGAGATAGAGGAAAGTTTCCTAGTCAGCCTATCCCTAATCCCAAGGGACAATAAGCAGTTTGTGAGATATCTAGTTTTAATAGGAAATTTGAGCAGGTTCAGTCTATCATTATGCCACATTGAGGACAATGTTTGGTTTTGATTGGGGGTGAGAGTTACTTAACTTTCAGTCATGTTATCATTATGCTACTTTTGAAAGAAAAATTTTTGTTATCATCTTGCTCAACTTATTTCACATTATTGCTTCTGCATGTCTCTTTGTTGAAAAAATTGAAATAATTAGAGAACTTGATGAGAACATGTGGATACCATATTTTTGCCAAATGAGTTTTAAGCCTTTCATTTTTATTGTGAGAGTATTTTATTGACCTTCTAATATTTTTTATTAGTGCTCATAATTTTTTTTTCACTAAATCGCTTCATTATTGTTATTTTTGGCTAAAGAGAAATTTCATATCACACTTGCATTTAATATGAAGTTATGGAAGTTGGTAGAATTGTGCGTTTCCTTGAGAGATGATATTAGGCCATGTTTCTTATTTTGAGTCTTGAAATAATATTTTTGTTCTTTCACATATTGTCGATAGTCACTCCTTTGAACCTATTTATTAAGACTTTCTTTCTTAACTTTTTTCCTAAAGTGTTTCAAGAAAGAAGTAATATTATTGTAATATGGGAAGGTATAAGGGAAGAAACAAAAAATAAAAAATAAGGTAGAGTGAAAGTGCAAGAAAAAAAAAGAAGAAAAAAATTGAAAAGCTACAAAGTTAGAAAAAATTGAGAAAAGAAAAAAAAATGGTTTGGGAGTTTAAAAAAAAAAAGTGATTTAAAGAAGGTAAAGAAAAAGTGATATTGAAAGTGTAGATATGAGTTTTAAAATATTCTTAGAATACTTTTAATTTTCATTGTTTCCCTTAGTCTTCATATTTTTCCCTTACCCACATTACAAGTTTAATAAAGTCCTATTTGATCTTAAGGGATTGCATGGTTCTTCCAATGTACATGACTAATCTTAAAGTGTAATGTAAAGTCTTTTCTTGACATCTTTTCATGAAACGATATTTGTTATATTTTGTTAGCGTTTTTTCTATTATTTTATATGTGACATATTTGTTTTGATTTATACTTACTATTCTACTCATATATACTTGCTATGAGTAATATCATACTTTTGAGTAATTTTTATTGTTGAGTGTAACTCTTGTGATAATTGTATAAGGTTAAAAGATGTTTTCCGATGGAGAATCAAGTTGTAATATTTAGAGACATTAGATATATGTCATAGTAATTATATTATTCACACACTTTGAGTTTGATGATAGCAGAGTTTTTGTAGCAATTGAGACGTTCTGATACATGACTGATATTCTTAAATAAAATGATTTTCACTGTGAACTTTGTTTTAAGTCGCTTTCATTGTTAGGAACTAACAATAAGTTGATTGAGGATTTTAATAATAATCTAATTTATATATATATATATATATATTTATAAAAATAAGTATTATTATATCTTATTATATTTGATTTTAGTAACTTTAAGATATTATTGATTTATTTATTAAAAAAATATTAATTTAATTTTTATAATAAATTTCAGGTTGGGTAAAGAATAGGCAATTGAATTTATAATTAAAAAAAAATAAAATAAAAGAGAAATGACTACGGTAAAGGAAGCTCAAGAGAAGATTGGAAGAAAAGCAATCATTAAATTGAAGGAAGCAAATGATGGACCCATGAATATTGTAAAGTGAGTAGCAAGTTTACGGTAGGAAAAGTCAAAGCAAATGAGAGTAGTGGGTCCCATGGTAATTATGTTGAATAGAAGGATTGAAGAAGCAAGCTGGACGACGTGAAGGAAAATTTAAAAGGCCCAACGGAATTGAAGCATACTTGGCCCAATTGTTACCACAAGTGAAAACGGCACACTCCAACTATAGACTTTGGGCAGAGGCGGTGCAAAATATACAGAAATAAAATAAGCAGTAATTGACAGATTGAAAGGGAGTAGCGCCGCGGAGACGAAAGAGTAACGCAGCAGCCGGAGTGAAGATAGGAGACGAGCAGCACAGCGGTGAGCGACCCAGAGAAGAGAAGAGAAGAGAAGAAGAGCATTATAGAGAATTTTAATAAGATAATTTTATTGTATTCTAATATTTTTATGTCTTGTTAAATTTTTTGTATTAAGAAGATGATGAAATTTTAATTATTTTGACGTTATTATGTTGAATTATTTTTATTTAATTTTAAAATTTAATATTTATTAATTTTATTTTTTTATCAGATTATATAAATGAATTTTTAGATGAATTCAGTCGTTTTTATGCTTTTTAATTTATTCATATTATCTAAGTGTTGATAGTAATTGTTAGATATTAATTGTGATTTTTTTAAGAATATATTTGATGATTTGATAATTTACTATTAATTAAGAAAATTTTATCATATATATGATTATTATTTTAGTGATTCATTGATAGATTTTTCATAAGCACATGCTTTATCGCTATATGTTCATGAGATAAATTATTTGGATATAATAATTTATACGCAGTTAATATTAAAATTAATCTTAGTGAATTCTGATCCTTAGTCCTTTTATATCTGGTAGAAATCTGATCATCATATTTGCTTGCTTTTAATTTGCTTTTTATTTTAGTTATTTAATTAATTTAATTTTTGCTTCTTTGGCTTATCAATTTGTGAGACTAGATTAGAAAGAATTTTTCAATACTTAAAATTAACTCTAAGTCTATGTGGGATCGACATCGTACTTGCTCAACTATACTTCGGTACGGCTCGTGTACTTGCGAGTTTTTTTAAGGCTTGATAAAAAGTCACAACACTAATACATATAATGTCATCACAATAACTCCAACTGCTTCGAAAAAATCAAATAAGTATTATAAATACCATATAGAAAGGTGGCATGAGCAAAGAATTGTTCCTTTCTCTTCTTGAGACAGATAATTCAATTATTACTATGACACAATTATCTCATAATCAATTATTCATATCAAATCATCACAATATCAATAGATCATAGTAATCATAAGTATATGAGTCAGATATAAGTCACAACTCACTATTACTTAATAAACATATACTCTATTTGTGTATTCATTCATAATGTAGATCCATGATCTATATATGTAACTAACATATCTGTAATGATATAAAAATATTCACACAAGTGTAAGTCTTATGCTAATGTTCATGTAATGCCTTATGCTTATGCTAATGTTTATGTAATGTCTTATACTTATGCTCATGTAATGTCATGCCTTTTGTATATTCTCAGGAACTCAATTCCTTGTATTTTTGGATAGGGAGGGAATGTTACCTCCTCACACTACTGGTAACCCAGACCATATTGATAAGGAAACTACTGGGAAGACTCATACTAGGAATTTAGGATTCCCCTCCTCATCGAGCATCATATCCTACAATTCCTATCTATGATAAGGAAACTGTTTTGAAGTGGATTCAGAGGGTACCTGAGAAATGTACGTATACGATGGTTTCCTCCTTACGCAGCTGCAACTAAGCGTATTGAACCAGGGGGTGGGTGCCTGCAAAGGGACTCCAACGCTCAAGTCAGGCAGTGCACAAGTAGGGTTTATACAATGAGATAACAGATACTTGATTGGGTTGACTTAGCTTGGTATATATAGAACGTGACTGGAATCGTAATAAGATCAATATTAAATGCAGGTATTTAGAATTGGTATCATGTTAAAGATTGTCGTCCTTTTATCATTGGAGAACATCCCTATAATTTAGGAACGTGGATATGGTGATTATCCTCCGTTACAAGCAGTTATGGATCCTATAATATCGCAAGATCATGATTGGCAGTTATGAATATCTGCACATATTTAGTTATCTTAGCGGTCCAATTTCGTATTCTGTTGTCTTAGGCTTCGACCGGGGTAATGATGGTGGAGTCTGGTGACACGTGTACCGAGTTGATCTTATTGGATGGGATCTCGGGTCACAGTCCAGAATAGTTGCCCACAGTTTGGTGCTTAGACAGAGTCTAAGTGTCAAGGTAAGTCTCATTGGGATCACTAGGCACGTGGTGGACTACGCCCTAGCTTTTGGTGCCAGGTTTCGCGATGTCTCACGCTGATGCCGAGGTCCATAATGAATCGTAAAATACCTCTGAGGTTGAGATGTGATCGGAAACCGCGATGGGTTCTTGCCAACATTTGCGTTCCTTAATCTGAGATTTAATTCCAATTGCCCCCGTGGGTGATTCACGAGGTCTTCTATTCTTTAGTAGCGTCCTTTGTGACTTGAACTCTTTGGAAACTGCTGCTTTGACCTCATTGGGAATTAAAAACCCTTTAATGGAGGATGTCAGCTTCATGTTGTTTCCCAACCACCCGCTACTCTCGTAACCAATAGGAAATGGAGAGCATTAAATGCGAATTTTATGATTTGACAAGTTCTCCATTCTAGGAGCCAATCAGAACGCTCCATTCCCTTTATAAATAAGGAATGTTTGTGTTTGACGTTGACATTCCTTTGTTTCTATCTGGAAATGGCCTGTTCTGAGAGAATGACTTCTCCTTCCTTCTCTGCACATTCTTGGAGAGTTTCGCCTCTTGTAGAGACTTTCTTCTTGTTCTTCCCCAAATTTCTAAAAGTTTATTATTACCTTCGTAAACAATTGTTCCACTAGATATCTTTTTTTCTCAACATATTAACGGCATATATATCTCTCTCCCAGCGTACGAATGTGTATTTGATCTATATGCTCTAACATTGGGGAGATTTGTGATACCTGTCGTGTTGGACGGAGGCAATTGGAGAAATAGAGCCCCTAGTTGCCCTCTTTCCTGGCAAATCCTCTTAAGAACATTTGGATATGCAGGGGGGACAATTGAGATTGCTCTGTGATTTGAAGCAGCTTGGGGTGATCACGAAACTGGTTAGTGTTCCGGTGGAATGATGTTCTCATAAAAAACTATGCCCCGTCCAACAAAGAAGAGTGCACCCTGGTCTTTATTATCATGGTGAAGGAGGCAGTGAAGAAAAATGTGGCAAAGGTTTTGGAGTCCGGCAGCAGTGTACCATTGTGGTTTGCCAGGGTTTTCCAAAGCCAATCCATTTTTTCAAGAGGCAACTTCACAAGAAAGAGATCGGTGTTGGTTCCATAGGAAATGTGGATGTGACATGATCTGGGATGCTGGTGATGACGTTTGCTCCTTCCTCTGAGCTCTTTGGTGGTAGCTCTTTTCTTATATGTTCCATATCTCAATGTTTTCTTTTCCCTCTGTTCTTTGATGTTTCTTTTGTTTTTGATGTACGATGATGTTTGGAATGAGAGTATTCAATAAAATTTCTTTTACTTTGAACTTTAGTCTTTTCTCTTTTACCTTCCGTGTTGTTTATCTTGTGCCGGGGTGAGTCCAACACTCACCTTGATGCAATATGCTAAGTTTCCCCCAGCTTGGTACTTAGCCGAGACTGACGAAGTGCCAAGTTTAAATACTTGACTTTGGGGTCTTTGTACCTCGCAAGGGGTTTTCCGAGGTGTTTGGTTTTCTAACGGAGTTTTCCTCATTGAGTGAATATTTTGGTTCTGTCCAGGGTTCAAACAATATTTTTGGACTCTTATGTTCTGAGGTTGCGTGTCTCTTGGTCTACTAGTTAACCATCAACTGCTATGACAGCTATGGCTTGGGTTGAGTGGTCGTGCATAGTATCTCGAATGCCATAATGAGTATCTTTTCAAATCTGAATAGCTCGGACGAAATTACCCCTTAATTGTAGTCCCTACAAGTAGGGTTTTAGCCTTTTCCTATTTCATTTCGCTATTTTTCACTGAAAACTGGTAGCTTGAGGAGATTTCTGACGAGCTCTACGATGGTGAAAGGTGGTTCTGATACTTTTGGTGTTTCGAAAGCTTGATTTCCTCCATTTTCTTCTACTTTCTTCAAGGTATTCCCTTCCCATTGACTCTGTTTTTGTTTATTCTTATTTCATGAGTGGTTGTACATTCTCTTGGTAGAGTGCACTTACCTTTCCTATCTGCGAACAGTGGTGGGAATGTTATTTCCCTTCCTTTTAACGGCAATGCCCTATGGAGCACATCCTCCATCACACTATGTGCGGCAGAGGTGTCCTTATGAGGCTTTAGCTAACGTCCATTGTGTTGTTTAATACAACTGTTATAGACTTGGGAGTTCGATTGAAAAGAGTATGCTGTGGTCCAGGTCTAACACCCATTACTACTGAACGCTTTAGGATTTCCTTTAGGACTCAGGTGCGGGTTAAAAATTAGAACCTTGCTTAGGAGCCGATGTCCAAAACGTTTTTGGCATTCGAGAACCATGCCTATGGTAAAGAATCTCTTGCGGGGTCCAATACTAATTATTTAGTATTTAGGATCTTCCGACTTCGGTGTAATAAAACTCTATCTGGGTCTCTTACCATTTGCCTTGGTATTTAAGATCCACTAGATTTTAGTTTTTTTTTTTTGCGGTCCTTGGTTGTGGTCTTTTAATGTTTATGGTTTAGTGTTGAAATTTTTCTCAAGATATGATTTTTCCTCTATATAACCTGTTTAACATAAGACAACTCGCGGCGGGTACCATGATGACTTGAGATGTCACAGTAGCCTTTAAAGGCCTTGAAAACTTCAGTATAATTATATGTATCAAAACCGCAACGCTTGTTTTATTGAGTAGGTAAAAGGACTACGGTCTATACAACGTGCTCCCATAACAATTAGGGCAGATCAAACATGAAGTAAACTAGGAGACTAGGCCTTGGAAGACGTTTAGCTATAGTACTTTCTAAGTTTGTCTACGTTCCAGTAGTTCTTCACCGGCTTGCCTATTAGTGTCTCCAGGGTGTAAGCTCCTTTGTCGGTGCTGATCACGATACGATAGGGGCCTTCCCAATTTGAGGCTAGTTTCCCCTAGGAGGCATTCCTTCTGCCTATGTCAACCCTGCGGAGTACTAGGTCGCCTGGTTGAAATCTTCTTGGGATAACCTTCAGGTTATACGGGGTTGCCGTTCTCTGCTTGATTGCGGCATCGCATATATGAGTGACGCATCTTCTTTCTTCAAGCAGATCCAAGTCTTCCTTGATCAAGCCAGGGTTATTATCAGGTGAGAAGTTCTGAAGACCTATCTCCACCGGGATCATTGCCTCGCATCCATAGGTTAGCTTGAACGGAGTTTCGCCTGTTGTGGAGTGAGGTGTAGTTCGGTAGGCCTATAGGACGTGGTCCAACAGCTTGGCCCAGTTTCCTTTGGCTTTGTCCAGTCTTCTCTTTAGCCCCCTGATGATAATAGGGTTTGCTGCTTCAGCCGTCTATTTGTTTGGGAGTTTTCCACAACACTGCAATGATGTTTTATTTTTAGCCCGGTAAGTAGTTCTTCGAATCCCTTGTCTTTGAACTGTGTCCCGTTGTCTGTAACAATGGATTTTGAGACTCCAAACCTGGTAATGATGTGGCGCCAAGTGAATTTTTGAATTTGAGTCGAAGTGATGGTGACTAGAGGCTCCGCCTCAATCCACTTAGTGAAGTAATCCACGGCCACTACCAAAAACTTTAGTTGCCCGGGCGCTTAAGGGAACGGACCTAGAATGTCCATACCCCATTGATAGAATGGCCAGGGTATAAACGTCGTGGATAGCTCCTCTAGCAGAGCATGATAATGGTTGGAGTGTCATTGGCATTTGTCGCATGTCTGAACATGCGCATGAGAGTCTACTTCCATCATTAGCCAATAATAGCCTGCCCTGAACGCCTTTAAGGAGGGGTCAAGAAAATCCACAGCGGTATAAC
Source organism: Ormosia emarginata (assembly GCA_029884605.1). Classification (NCBI taxonomy): domain Eukaryota; kingdom Viridiplantae; phylum Streptophyta; class Magnoliopsida; order Fabales; family Fabaceae; genus Ormosia; species Ormosia emarginata. The sequence goes on along the minus strand of JAQQTP010000056.1, from coordinate 308,505 downwards.
TGTCCGTCGTAGATGGTATACCTGACCGCGATTGTCTCTAACTTGAAAGCTTCCTTTAGATCCTCGGGGAGGCTACTGGACTGTAGGTACTCCATCAATGGTGTGATCTAAGTACACTCTTCCCCTTCAACCTGGAAGATAGACATGTCAGTGACGGAGGGTTGTGAGAGGGTCTCTAAGATTACTGAACGATTGTTACCCGGACTCTTGGTGCTGACCAACTTAGATAAGAGGTCAGCCCTAGAGTTTTGCTCCCGGGGTATATGCTCCACCTTTACCACTTGGAAACTCGTGAGGATTCTCGTACTCTCGCTAGGTATTTCTGCAGAAGGGGCTCTTTGGCTTGATAGTCGCCTTGGATCTAGGAGGTTACGAGTTGGAAGTCACTGCAAAGTCTGATCTTCGTGGCTCCCAAGTCTCTGGCCATTACCAGTCCGGTGATGAATGCCTCATATTCTGCCTAGTTGTTTGAGGTGGGAAATTCAAACCTGAGGGAGTTATCAATAGTCACCCCTTCAGAATTTTCTAAGATTACCTCGACACCACTTCCTTTTGGGTTTGAGGACCATCAATGAAGACGGTCCAGGATATTTCTTCGATATCACCGGGGTCTGAAGTGAGTTCGGCTAGGAAGTTCGAGAGTGTCTGTACCTTGATGGCTACTATGGGTTCGTAAGTAATCCCAAACTCAAAAAGCTCAACGGACCAGACAATCATTCTCTCTACTAAGTTCTGTTTGTGCAATATCTATCGGACAGGCTGATCCGTCCTTACTACCACTGGATGATATTGAAAGTATTGCCTTAGTCTTCTAGCTGTGATGATGAGTGCAAATGCCATCTTCTCAATTTTTTGATATCAGAGTTCGGGGCCTTGTAGCACCTTGCTCACAAAATACACTAGGTTTTGACCTTCGATTGTTTCCTTGACAAGCACTGAACTCACAGCCTCCTCATGGATAGACATTGTGCTAGAAATACAATTCTGGCTAGAAGGTACTCTATTTAGCTAGAAGGATACCGAGGTTACCGGAGTGTAGGTACTCCATCAGTGGTGTGATCCAAGTATGCTCGTTCCCTTCAACCTAGAAGATAGACATGTCAGCGACAGAGGGTTGTGAGAGGGTCTCATGGATTACTGAATGGTTGTTGCCCAGACTATTGGTGTTGGCCAACTTAGATAAGAGGTCGGCCCTAGAGTTTTACTCCTGGGAAACTCATGAGGATTTCTCGCACTCTCGCTAGGTATTTCTACAGGAGGGGCTCTTTGACTTGATAGTCGCCTTGGATTTGGGAGGTTACGAGCTGGGAGTCACTGCAAAGTCTGATCTTCGTGGCCCCCAAGTCTCTGACCATTACTAGTTCGATGATGCACACCTCATATTCTGCCTGGTTGTTTGAGGTTGGAAATTCGAACCTGAGGGAGTTCTCAACAGTCACCCCTTCAAAATTTTCTAGGATTACCCTAACACTACTTCCCTTTGGGTTTGAGGACCTATCAACGAACACGGTCCAGGATATTTCTTCGATATCACTAGGGTCTGAAGTGAGTTCAGCTAGGAAGTCTAAGAGTGTCTGTGCCTTGATGGCTACTTTGGGTTCGTAGATAATCTCAAACTCAGAAAGCTCAATGGACCAGACAATCATCCTCCCTGCTAAGTCCGACTTGTGCAATACTTGTCGAATGGGCTGATCCGTCCTTACCACCACTAGATGACACTGAAAGTATTGCCTTAGTCTTCAGGCCATGATGATGACTACAAATGCCACATTCTCAATTTTTTGATATCGGAGTTCAGGGCCTTGTAGCACTTTGCTCACAAAATACACTGGCTTTTGACCTTTGACTATTTCCTTGACAAGCACTGAATTCACAGCCTCCTTATGGACAGATAGGTACACGTAAAGTGTTTCACCTGGCTCCGACCTTGTAAGAATATGAGGGGATGATAGAATATTTTTCAAAGACGTGAAAGCATCCTCGCATTCTTAGGTCCACTCGAATCCTATCCCCTTTTTCTATAACTTGAAGAGAGGGAGGGATTTGTGAGCGACTTTGCCTAGAAATCGGGTGAGAGCCGCGATCCGTCCGGTTGGCTGCTACACTTCTTTCACATTTTAGGGACTATGCATGTCGAGCACTGCTTTACATTTGTCTAGGTTTGCCTCAATACCATGGTGAGTTAGCATGAACCCCAAAAACTTACCAGCATGGATCTCGAATGCACATTTTTCTAGATTAAGCCTTATGTCGTGCTTTCTCAGCTGCGCAAATACTTCCTCGAGGTCGGAGGTGTGCGATCCTGATGACTGGGTTTTGACTATCATGTCATCAATATAGACTTCTAGCATCCTCCCCATCTGTTCTTCAATGCCATTATCTTTTATACAACCATTATTTATATAAATTCCACCACTTTCAGTCTCTATCTTATTCCATTATTCCCCCACTATGCTACTTTTCTCTGTTAGAAAAGTTGGTTTTAAAAAACTTGCAAATTTAATTTTCTAAATGGCAATATTTTTCTTTTTCCTCTTACTATATCTCCTTAGCAAGCCTCCTCCTCCTTATCATTAGAGGTGAAATCATGATCATTGTTCATACTTTCTATAACATCTACTACATGGAAATATTATTAATACATTCATCATACTCATAACCAGTGGATGACAAAAGATAATTATTTGAGTAGTTGAGTCCTAAACTACTCATAGCCACTCAATCTCCTTCCCTTATGAGATTTAAATCCATTTTAATCCAAACAACTATTATCATCTTATATAAGTTTTTAAACTTCCTAAAGCATTATTTCAACCACATAATAACCAAATTAACAACCTTTGCAAAAAATTCTACCATACCACAAACACTTCTTAAAGCATTACTTCAACCACACTCTTACTAGAATAATGTCGATTTAACATTAACAAAACAACTAACAACACATTAAAAGTGGAAATGGTTGTGTGTTAACATTGTACAAATTGTAAAAAGTGAGAGGACGAGCTAGAGTAGTAGGATGAAAACCAGATAGGCATGGTGGAGGATGAGCGATTGCCGAAATAAGGAGGAGCACTATGGTTTCCAGAAGAAAGAGGGAGTGACTAAAGAAGCAAAGGGAAGAAAGAAGAAAGGAAGATAGGAGAAATATAGAAGAAAAGAGTAGTGGGCAAGAATTAGACATGCATATTTAGTAGCTATATTCACTAGAAATCAACAACAAAAGATTTTCTTCATTTTCAGTAGAGATTCCATTAAAGATTGCATTCCACTGAACTCCTCGATAATTGATTGAAATTTTAAAATATATTCCATGTATGTTGGCATTCCTTTCTAGTGGCTTATCCACGGGAAATGAAAAATTTATCCTTGTGTTATCATAAATGGTATGCTTTTGTATTCTTGTTGACTAAGACTATATGCATGACTATACATGTTTGAGCATATTGACTACTTTAGATTTAATATTTTGATGATATGCATGGTTTTAAGGGAAGCAACTCTTATTTATTCTTCCCATCTCTTGGTTTACATTTTCATTTGACATAAAGTGACTTATTGCTAATACTCCTAACGTGTCAATGAAGACCCTCTCTTATTCTCTTTTCCTTTATAAATGAAAGAAGGAAACAATATTCAGTTCTTTACCTTTTGATTCATTCATTGATGAATACTTGATACATGTGGTAAGGTGTATGAATTTTTTAAAATTTTTTTTAACATTATTTCCTTTTGTGACTTTCATCAAGTGATACCTATTTAAAATGTGGTATGCAATATTTAATGTCTTGCATGACACCTTGATGCTAGTAGCTATCACATTAAAATGTAAGTTTAGAATTAGTAACAAGCATTACATGCATTATATTTGATATCTTTCAAAGTTTGTTTGTTTCATCTCACAATGTACAAGTCATACGTAAAATAGGAGAAGATGGTTCTATTTTTCAAAAACTTGACAAAGCTTTAAGTTTTGATGATCCTACTCATTTTGGAATCAAATGTTTAATCTAGATGGAGAAAAGAACATATATCTTTCATGTGTTCTTTCCTTCGAAAACCTTTTAATTGATGTCAAATAGGGGGAGGGAAAATTGGAAAGAAAAATATGTTCTTGTACTTATTATTTAATATGCTTTCATGCACATATCTTTACATTTAATGTGGAACATAATTTTCATTTGTGATTTGTCATCATCAAAAATGGAGAAATTGTGGTTACAAACTTGTCTTTGTGGTTTAATGTGTTCTTTCAATAATGAAAAATACAAGACGAAAAGATGATAAATATGCTATACATGTGCTTAAAGGTATATATTAGATCATGCATGATTATATACTCTATTTTGTCATATTTCACTTAAGAATCACGCAATGAATTATATGTAACATCTTTTATAGAATATATCAAATACTATTTTTTATGCGTTGTAATAAACTAATATTGGATATGTCTATATGTGAATATATATGCATGGTGAACATTTTAGTGTTTTATACATAGAAATCATGCATATTGGTTAAAAGATTTATAAATTCTATCTTTTTATAGAACATATCTAGTAGTAATTAGTAAATGTCTTGGTTAAAATTGTATAGTTTAGATAGGGAAGGAGGAAAAGAGAGAATAGAAACTTTAAAAAATATTCTCGTGTATAGTGATGTGATACAAAAAGACAGCAATAATTCCTAATTATACTAGGAATTAGGTTAAGTACAGACCTTAATCAAATAAGGAAATAAATCAGAAAACATAATGAATAAGAAATAATTCCACAGGTTGCTTCTTTAATTAGATGATTAATCGATTCAACAATGTATTCTAAAGATATTTTAAAATATCCTAAGATACAATAAAGATATTATGAGATATTTTTTTAATATTCTAAGATAGTACAAATATATTTTGAAGATATCCTTAATATATTCTAACACTCTTCTTCTAGTTAAAAAGCTTTAAGCTTGTTACAAATGAACACTTTAAAAAGAAAATAATAAAAAATATAAATTAGGCTCCACAAAACATAGCATGAAAGGTAACTCAGGGATGTTGGAGACACTGGAGAAATGAGCATTGCTGGAAAGATAACTCAAATGGAATAATCATAAACCTGAGGAACTAGTTAGAATATTATATGACCAAAGAAGAAGAGACTTCACTGGAAAGATGCACTGGAAAAATGCTCTACAAAAATTTCCAAGAAAGCAATTATACACTACAAGAACTAAAACTTCTCCAAATTTATTAAGAATAGAATTTGGAAGCTTCAACCAATAGAAAAATTCTAGTATACCCAATAAACTTGAAAATTAAATCTAGGAATAAATTATGGGTCTAGTGTGAGTCATTGGCAACATAAGTCACCATCGAAATGATTGTCAATGAGAAGAAAAGTTACCACTAATATGATTCATCTGTGGGAAAGAATTTAGCACTAGAATGATAGTTGGTGGGAAGAAAAGTTATCATTAGTGTGAGTCATTAGTGGAAAAAGAAAGGCACGATAAACACTGGAGAAGCAGGCACTAGGACAAGGCCAAGTTGTAGCCAAACAATGGCAAAATCAAAGATAACAACCACAAAGAATACCAAGAAACAACCTAAGCCAACTTAAAATTTAACACTACAAGAAATCAGCAAATTAGCGAAGGAAATTTCCCTCGCTATTCTGTCGCTGATACTTCACAAATATAATTTGCGAGGGACTAACAACGGACTAGTGAGGGATAAGTCAGTCATTTTTTTTTCATCGCTAATTAGCGAAGGAATGTATTGCCTCGCTAATTCGTCTCTAATACCTCACTAATCCATCAAAAATAAAAGCCATTATTCCCTCGCAAATCAGCAAGGGAAATTCCATCGCTATTCCATCACTACAGAATAAAAATTCATGTTAATTTTGGATCCATTTCAACCAATTTCCTTCGCTATTTCGTCGTTGATATTTCTCGCTATTTCATTACAAATCCGTTGCTAAATTCCTTTGCTATTTCATCGCTAATTTCTTGCTAATCACTTATATGATTTCCTCGCTATTCCATCGCTAATCTCTCGCTAATCACTTATATGATTTCCTCGCTATTTTATCACTATTCCATCACAGGTCACTTATGATTTCCTCACTATTACGTTGTTAATCCCTCGCTAATAACCTCTATGATTTCCTCGCTATTTCGTCACTAATCCATCGCTAATAACCTATATGGTTTCCTCGCTATTTCGTCACTAATCCCTCGCTAATCAATGTTTTTTTTTAAAAAAATTACCTATATTATATTGACTTACCAAAACCTGTATATCAAACAGAAAAGAAATCTAGCAACAACAGAGCAAGAGCAACCAAATTGTACAAATAATCCAAAATAAACTTATTAGTTATATAAATAGTTCAAAGTTATTATACTTTGTTCATAAAATGTCATACAAAACAAGAATAAAAATAACAGGCAATCAGTCTAAGTTGGCTTCGTCTTCGTCTTCGTCATCATCATCCTCTTGACCCTCCCCAACTATTGCACCTTGCGATGGTGCATGTGGAGCAACATTTGCTGATCCGATCGTAGATAGGATGGGCGACAACATAGGGACAAGTTGAGTCTAGACCAAAGAAGCCATCGCTATTGCCACTGGTGCATTGACTACTTCAGTTATGTCCTGTGTCAACAGTGTAGAGCGGGAAGGACCTGCAACCAAGGAGGATGAAGCTGGCACGATATTATTAATGCAAATGTGCAAGCTGTTACTTATGTCATGCACCCGTCCCTTCTTGTTGGGACCTGCCGCATCCAACCAAACCTCCGGTTCAACTATAGGATGAGAGGAAGAGTTTTCTCCATATTTTCTGTCATCGCAGTATCATATGACTCCTAAAATAACAAAACAAGAAAAACATTAACAAAAAAATCAATAACTTGATAAATATAAATGACTTTTGAATTTTAAAAACACCAACAATAAAATTCCTCGAGTGCTCGAAAATATAGCTTCCGTCTTTCTTCTTATGAACTTTGGCATAAAGATCTCTGTAAGAAATCGGATGCTTTAACTCTACCCCCTGCAACCACATATGGAAGAATATATAATAAACACATATAAAAAGTAAGACAATCCCTCTAAAATACCAATGTCTTTATGTTATACTCAATATAGCGAAATAATTTAAGTAATTACAACACGTTAATAAATAGATTAATAAAATAAAATAAAACTCAGAAAACTCCAGCTAGATTAATAAAAAGATTACCATCAAAACTTTAAATGAGCAAGTTATATTACCATCTTATTCTTGTGTTGACTAAAGCTTATCGACCTTGTTGTATGCTTCAAGGCATCAATCATGGCTGCTTTGTTCCTTCGGGCAGCTGTAAACCTCGTCATCCATTTATCTGTCAGCCAAATGTCGACCAAGTCATCCCACACTTATATCCTTATTCATCTAGGCCTATGGCACTTAACATCAGCCAAGTTATTTGAATTTGCCTTATCAAAGGCCTTATCCTGTGCTTTGTTCAAATGGTCTGGATAACGATCCATGCAAGTCTGTTCCCAGATAGTTCTCGCCATGCTGCGATTAGAATTGGATGTGAACTGATGCTTATCCTACACAAATGTTATGTAAGTATATTTATTTTTCGATGAACATATAATATATAATTCTATAAACATAATTACTTACCATAAAGTCATTAAATAGTATTTCCTTCATGTTAGCAGGATAATCTCTCTACGTACTAGCCGGAATAGACATCCTTGTCATGACGTTGTACTTGATGTCACGTGTCACTCTTGGTGGGAGAAACCTCCTCCTGTAAGTACAAGAAGATAATGTTGGTAATCTAAAAGTAAATAAATGTAATAAAAGATTACAATCACTATTACTTACAGTTCAGGGACAGGCGCCACATATATAAGTTCCCTGCTATCATTTTCTATATGGGATTCTCCACTTGAAGGCACCACATTCGGGGTGCTAATGGGTGGGTCAGCAGGGGGTGGCATAGAAAGGGTTGGGTCAGTACGGGGTGAGACAGAAGCTGATGCACCACTAATGGTCAATGAGATAGACGCTGGTAGGCCTGTGCTAGTCAATGGGCCAGTAGCTGAAGTTTCACATAACAGAATTATAGATAAAAAAAATACATATATATTATATTTATAAAATCCATGCGTTACAAATAATTAAAAAGATTATCCTATAGGTATACTTGGGAAGGGCTGAGAAGGTTCTAGTGATGATGGAGAAGGATGTGGTGTATTGCTACGGCCTCTCCCATGACCACATCCAGCGCCTCTACCTCAAATGGTCATAATGAATATATGCATAAGGAAACATAATGAACATGACGAGTTAATATACTATATGTCAATAAAAACCTCAAAATATAATAATAATATTTCAGTGTAAATACCATTAATGAAAAACAAGATTTAATTTTAACTACTTGAGTCTGAAGCAAAAGATTCCTCATCTTCATATGAGAATTCATTAATTTCATTATCTTCATTGTCATCAATGAACTCATCATCAACCAGAACGTCCATTGGATAATGTATATCATGTATGTTCACTTCTTCCATTTGGGCATGTGCATCAAACAAGGAAATTGCTTCATCATCTATGACAATATTGTGTGTTCCAAGGGATCCATCCTCTTGGTAATAATCAGTAGCAGCTAGGTCATTCAATTCATCACCTTCGTCATTCAATGTCTCAGACACGAAGAGTTTTGCTCTGACCTTGCAAGTTGCTCACCATTCACCATTAGCTTTATTCTCGCTTAGTGGGTATCTTGTATAGTACACTTGTTGTGCTTGTTCGGCTAAGACGAATGGCTCATTTGAGTGAAGTCTGATTTATGCTTGATGTCAACCAACCTATGTCTCTCATCAACATTGACTCTATTAATCAGGTCAAACCAATGACATTGTAAAAGAAATACTCTGTTCTGATTTCCTACATATGACAATTCCAATATATCTTCAACGATGCCATAGTAGTCGAAGTCATTCTCATCATATATACTACCTCTAACATATACGCCACTATTCATGGTAACTTTATTTTGTTCGTACTCCATAGTATGAAATCTATACCCATTAACTATTAAGCCACAGTATGAAGTCACAGACTTGGATGGACTATAACTTATCTCCCGTATCATTTGATCCTCAACTTGACCTATATTAACCTGTATCATTACATAGACGGTAGATAGTTGTAACATTTATCATAATGAACATTGAATTTAGGGAAAACTCTAAAAAAAACCATTGTACTATACGTCATATGCACTTTGGTCTTGTTACTTTAAAAATGTGCAAAAAGGACCTGTTACTTTGTGTTTTGTGCAAAGAAGTCCAAAATGGTAACGAAAGTTACATTTTAGATGGAAACGTGCATGTGCGTTGCACGTGTGCGAATGAATTTCTGAAGACCAAACGCGGTTTTCTTCAAACTCTGGACCATGGGAAAACCTGCAAAATTAGGGGGTGAAAATTGGGGGTTTCAATTTCCTTAGGATTTAGGGCTTGAGATTTCACTATTCGCACATGAATATCAGAAACCTAGATCCAAAATAGAACCCCCAAAAATCCATATTCACCTAGCTCATGCGAACCACCATCGCGCACCACCCGCGAGCCACCCCGCACCACCTGTGAGCAGTACGATGGAGAAATAGGCATGTGAGAGGAGGTAGGTGGGTGTTTGTAGTGTGGATCTGGGTTTGGTAGAGATTTTTTTGGTTTGGGGTATGGGTGAGATAGAATAGACGAGAGAGAGACGAAAGAGTGATGGTGGGTGAAGGGTGTGCGTCTGGAGGGGTTGGTGTATGGTGGGTGAAGAAACAAAACTTGTTTGCAGAGGGATTTGGTGTATGGGGAAGCTGAACTTGCGAATTGCGATGGAAGGAGCAGCTCTGCTACTACTAGGGTTCATATTTTCCCACAGTCCAGAGGTTGAAGAAGACCGCATTTGGCCTTCAGAAATTCATTCGCACACGTGTAACGCACGTGCACGTTTCCATCCACAATGTAACGTCTGTTACCATTTTGGACTTCTTTGCACAAAACACAAAGTAACAGGTCCTTTTTGTACATTTTTAAAGTAACAAGACCAAAGTGCACATGACGTATAGTACAAGGGGGTTTTTTTAGAGTTTTCCCTTGAATTTAATATGATAGATGTGATTATGGATAAAAGGACTCACTAGATGTTTTAGCCACCTACTGAAGACCTTATCTCAAGCTTCCAATATTTGATCATCAGTGATATTGGGATATGTTTCCCTTAATGAATCCTTAAATAGTCTAATCAATATAATAATTAATATTTAGCATAAATTTAGCAAAAAATAAACAAATTCATTAGATAGGGAGTAGACTTACTGAAGATAAGGTTCTACTTCTCCACAATTTACAAGCACATATGTCTCAGTAATATGAAGTTTCACATCCATCAAGAATCTATTTCAACCTCTCCCGATAAGACAACATGGATGTTTAAAAATAGATAACCATTCATTAATTGTATCTTCTCCATAGTCATCATTCCGAGGAACTTGAAAGCGCCTGGCCTGTAAGTGGGGATCAAAATACATGGAAGCAAAATTAGATTTTTTTTTTAAAATATATGCTTCACAAATAGATCATTCAACTTTTGCCTTATTTTGGACCTTCCTTTTCAAGTACAGCATACACCTCTCAAAGGGGTACATCCACCTGTAATGCATTGGTCCTCCAACCTTAGCTTCATAGCGGAGATGCACGACTAGATGTTCTATCACATCAAAGAATGTTGGAGGGAAAATCTTCTCTAACTTGCAAATTGTTTCAATAATGGAAAGCTCTATATTCTCCATGGTGGAAGCACGAATTTCAGTTGCACAAACTTCTTTAAAGAACAAGTTGAGTTCTATTAATGGTCCCCATATAGGTTTTGGCAAGATATCATGAAATGCTAGAGGAATGCATAAAAACATGACAATCATGACTTTTCATTCCATATATCTTTTCGCTGTCTATATTGATGCAACATGCAATATTCGATGCATACCCATCAGCAAATTTCAACTGTTTTATCCACTCACACACCATCCTCCTTTGATTGGCATCCAAGACATATGTTGCCTTTGGTTTTTTACACTTGCCATTCTCAACTATTAGCTCCAAGGTGGGATGTTTGCATATTTTCTTCAAATCTTCTCTTGCATTTGCATTGTCTTTTGTCTTGCCCTTTATGTCTATGATAGTGTTGAAGATATTGTTAAACACGTTCTTCTCGACATGCATAACATCTAAATTATGTCATATTAGATTAGTGGACTAATAAGGCAATTCCCAGAATATGCTCTTTTTCATCCAGTTATGGTGTATACCAAAGTCATCTTGTTTTTGTTTACCTGAATTTAAGCCGAAAGAGACTTCCTTAAGTTGAGTCACTTTATTCAAGACATCTGTCCCACTCAATCGTTGTGGTGGATTAGATTTTTCCACTATTGATTTCTTAAAAGAGTTTCGATCACGGTGAAATGGATGATAAAAAGGCAGAAATAGACGATGACAATCAAACCAGCAACATTTTCTATTTTGCTTCAATACAAATGACTTATTGTGATTCATACAAAGTAGACAAGAAAGTTTTCCATGAGTGCTCCACCCAGACAACATTTCATAGGCTAGAAAGTCACTTATTGTCCACAATAAAGCTGCTTTCATATCAAAATTTTGCTTTTTCCTGGCATCATAAGTTTGCACCCCATCATCCCACAATATCTTTAGATCGTCAATTAGGGGTCTAAGATAGACATCTAAACTTTTACTTGGTGACTTTGGTCCAGGAATCACAAGAGTGAGGAATATGTATTCCTTCTCATACATATATTTGGGGGTATGTTGTACGGTGTGTCTTAAGTAATAAATTCTTGGAAGACCGAGATTGATCCATAGGGAATTGATAAAGAAAATTCTTTGAGGTAAGGAAAAGATTTGTCCCAAAAGTAAATGTGATAAAAATTATTTACAAATGAAACATATTTGTTTGGGTTTGGAGATCCACTCTCAGTATATAAATTAAGGACAAGATTATTTCTTTTTATCACTCAATTAGAATCTACGCATAATGGAGGTTCCAATTGGATAATACACATTCAAAGTTTATTTAAGGTTATATATGTAGTTATATTATGGTTCCTTTAATTATCCATTAACGCCAACACTTTTAAATAGGTTCAAGCATTCATTGTGTCAATCTCTTGTCTACAACAAATCAAGATCTCCACTTTATAAGGAGGGTTTCTAAATTGATTAGAAAAAAATACAACACATATGATGACCACTTGATAATATAATATTCAAGCACAAGAAAGAAATTAATCTAACCTTATTTCATTACCATAAGCTTCACCCTTTCGCCCAAGCAAAATAAGAATTAGTTACTCATGAATCAAGAAGAAAGAAAGAGAAAAGAAGAAGGAGATGAACATAACTTCTATTTAGAACAAAAGAAAACTATAACAAGATAAACAAGTGATACAAGAACATGGTTTTAATCCATCAACCAAGATGCCATCAATGAGTAACCAATGCTACTTTTTATAGAGCATTAAGAGTACAAAATAACAATAGACTTGTTTGCTGAGTGTGAATGAGTGGAAAATGTATGTCATCCTTGTCTCCCTACTTGCACCAACCAATTTGGTGCCTAACTCTCAGCTGTCTTAATACGACTATAACTCAATCAAAACGTCACCGTTTTGATAAATAGTCTTCATGAGAGTTGAATGGTTTTGTGTTAACTTTCCAATGGCACTAGTGTCATCCCGTTCTAACTCCTACAGCCTGACTTATGACCCAATCTTTGCATATTGTTCAAGTTCCAGCAAAAGCATCCTTGTTTTGACTTCTAGGCACAATATGACATTATAGACATCCGATTCAACTCTGGAATTCTTATCAAAGTTGTAGAGCTTCCTCTTATTTTTCTTACAAGGTGAATTCATAATTTCTAGATGTCTATAACTCAAGTTATACCTGAAATACAAAAATAATGTCAAATTGTCACAATGCTGAAAAATACCATTCAACCTGATTTGGAACCCAAACTTACAAATATGGTTAAACCCAATCAATTAATTACATAAGATGTTTAAGAAACTAAATATGAGAGTTAAATAATGTATGAAAATTATTTTTATCAAATTCTCTTATACTTAGTTTTTGCATGTCTCGGGCAAACTAAAACTTTAACACTAGGGAATAGGGAAAAACAAACAAACTCAAATGCTAAAAAAAAATATGCTAAAAAAATATACTTTCTAATGATATTTAAGAATGCAAAAGTCCATAAGCAAGAAAAATAACCAAAGATTCAAGGGATCAAATGATTTTTGAGATAACATTTCTTCACATCTCAACCCATCAAGCAAGGAAACTTCAATTGAAAAGCATAAGTCAAGAATGATAGATCCTCACAAGATTCATTCTTAATCCCTCATGTGTTTGAAAGGTAGGTATTTCACTCAATTAAACCTATGAAAAATTGCACTACCATAAGCTTGCTTATCTTCTACTTCTCCATTACTCAAAACACATGCACACACAAATCAAAAGGACTTTATTCAAGGTTGTAATTGGGTCAAGGTAAAGGAGGGGGTAATATGGATATGACAAGTTAAATACCAAAGAGAATAAAAGAGCATTAGGGTTGAGTTCAAATAATAAGCATAAAAGTTCATCCCAACTCTACCTAATGCAAATTCCATTTACATGTTATTTTTCCTTCCCTTTTTGCCTTGTTGATCTTTCTTTACACTTTTTTTTTAAATGGCCATTCTTTCCTTTTTCATTAACCATTTTGCACATACACACCCACACTTGTTCAAGAATTCATCCATTAACAATGTCAATTCTCTCTTATTCCTTAAGGTTAGGTAAGAACATATTTTTTTTTCATTTAAGGCATGTAATGAGCTAAAAACAAGGAATGATCAAATAAGCTCAAAGGGGTTAAGAAAGGTTGACTATTTAGTTAAAGTAGCTATTTCAAGAAAAATGTCTTAATCATGTTTATGTATACATGTGAAAATATAGGCTAAAAAAGAATCAAAGCAAGTTCTAGAGTAACAATTCTATGACTGAAAATCAAACAAGAAAGAAGAGAATGGTACAAATGTTCAATCCATGCATCAATAGGCTCAAAATCTCACAAGGAATACATTTATGATTCTCAATCCACCAATTCAACTTCTAAACCAAGCATGTGAAATTTAAGAAAGAAGACAATTTATTCAATCATGCTATGAATCCTGAATTTCAATTGCTTCAAAGGATGTAAGAGTTCATTCACTTGAATCTTTCAAAGTAAATCAAACAATAAAACTTCGTTACTTCCACAAATCAATACAAAATAGTTACTTCCCTAATTTAGATGCGTCTCAAGAGTAAAATTACTCCATACTCTGTCATACTTAATTGGTTTTACTATTAGTAAGTTGCTGATAATCATATCAATAAACATACTTTTCCATTTTTGTCTTTTTTTTATGTCAACTATTCTTCCCCCCAACCAGATCACAACATTGTCCTCAATGTTTAAACATAGATGGGTAAATGATAGAAGATATTACCTGTTATGGCAATATTGTAAAGAGAAAACTGACATAATTTAAACAGAAACAAGTACGATGAATAAAACCAAAGGTACAGAGAAGTTATAGACGAAGTGTCAGATCAAACCCAAGTTCCTTGTTACTTCCCTCTAACCGATCTATCTGAGCCATTACTAGATCAGATTCATAGACAAAAGCTTGTAATTTATCAATTAACTCATCGGCAGTAGAAACAGAGATAAGGATTCGTCTAGCTAAATGTGTGATAAAGATCTGTTCCATAACATGGTCAAGAAAAATAACATACCATCAAAGAAATTATTAATATTCAACAAACCTATGGATTTATGGTGGATGTTCAGTTGGACCCAATAAATAATTTGAAAAACTTCTGCTAAAGTACCATAGCCAGCTGGTAAGGCAATGAATGCATCAAAATTGTCAAGCATTTTAACCATTCATTCATGCATAGTTGATACTTGTAGTTCCTCTCCAATTGTCTTTCCAGGGATGTTTCTTTAAGTTAAAGCTCTAGGAATGATACCTAAAACTTGATTGTCTCCTAGATGTGTAGTGATTGATACAACTCCCATTAACCCAATGTCCCCCATATACTACATGAATTTTCCTTGTAGTTAGCGCTCGACCAAGAGTGCTTGCTACTTTTTCAAACTCTATACCCTTCCCAAAACTTGATCCACAAAATACACAGATATTTGTAAATCGATGAACAGAAGCTCCCTTTATTTCTATACTCACCCTCCCTTTGAATTGAGTTGGATGAAAATGAAGAAAATGAAGTGTTTAAATAAGGAAAAGAATGGAAAATTTAATGATAACACCTCTATGGGTAAGCTGGTTGTTGTCAGAAAAGTTTGAAATTAAGAAACACAAATTTTTTTTAGATGAACAAGATAATAACATGCATGTTGTTACAATTGTGGCTCACATCTTCCTTAGGTTTCATGTCCAGTAACAACTTAAATGTCTTTTATGAGTCGAGGATAAACTTCCCATCCAATTTTCTTATAAATTGGCAAACAGGATTTTTTTGAGTCAGATTCCCAAGGCTGTAACGTTTATGTTCGTCCTTGAAGAGATTCAATAAATTAAGAAGTTCACGATGCACAACTCCACAAGAATGCGTCTCAAGAGTCAATAAGATATCATCTAATGACTCCTCACTCAGTCCATTCTTAATAAAGTTTATTCTATCTTCTTAGTTTGTGGAAACCATCATAAAGAACGATATCGCTTATTACAAGTCTACTGTGCACATTTGTGACAAACTTGTTATCTTTTCACTCTTCTCCTTTTAGAATACAAACTTTTATTGAGACTCGGCATGTATGAGGCAAATGAATTTGACGATTCACCCACTAAATGAACCTTTGCTTTGATTATCCAACATATATCTTTCGGGATGCCCTTGTGCATTAATAGTCTTAATCTTTCACACCTAGCTTTGTATATTTTTGTTAGAATATTTTGAGAAAGAGAAGGAAAATGTTTTTTTTTTAATTTGAGAGAATGACATTAATTTTAAAGGAGAAGGAATAAGTTATTATGGAAAACTGAAAAACTCGACTTGAGAGCCACGGAGTACCGTTATCTGTCACTTAAATGGTGCCACAAAGAACTCCAAAAAAAAAGCCACAAAATTAAAATAAATTCTTCTCATAACAAGGATTAGAAAGGAAAATGGATTCTATCTCAACAAGTTAGTTTTCCAGAAATGGTTTGAGTCTTTGTCCATTGACCTTAAACATATTATTATTTCTTGGGTTCTCAATGTCTATGACTCCATGAGGATGTACATGTTTGACAACAAAAGGGTTATTCTACCTAGATCTCAATTTTCCATGGAATATGTGAAGACAAGAATTATAAAGTAGAATTTTTTAATCAATTTCAAAAGATTTTCTCCAAATTGATTTGTTATGAAAAACTTTTGCTCTAACTTTATAAATTTTTGAGTTTTCATATGCATCATTTCTCAATTCCTCAAGTTCATTTAATTGTAATTTGTATAACTTGCAAGCATCATTAAGGTTTAGGTTGAAAGCTTTAATGGCCCAAAATGCTTTATGTTCAAGTTCTACACATAAGTGACAGATAGGGTAACATGCCTAAAGATGTTTTGAAAGCAGTACGGTAAGTCCAAAGTGCATCTTTTAATCTTAAAGACTAATCTTTATGATTTGGGTTAATCGTTTTTTCTAAAATTTGTTTAATCTCCCTATTTGCTAATTCTAGTTGTCCACTTGTTTGAGAGTGATAAGGGGTGGCAATTTTATGTGTAATGCCATATTTCTTCATTAAGGATTCAAATGGTTTATTGCAAATATGTGTTCCCCTATCACTGATGATAGCTCGAGAGATTCCAAATCGACTCAAGATATTTTCTTTTAAAAATTTAAGAATAATTTTATGATCATTCTGTCGACATGGAATTGCCTCAATCCATTTTGAGACATAATCAATTGTAACTAAAATATATATAAATCCAAATGATGATAGAAATGGATCCATGAAATTAATTCTCCAACAATAAAAAATTTCAATAACAAGGATAGGGTTCAGAGGCATCACATTTCGTTTAGAAATGGAACCCAATTTTTGATAATTTTCATAATTTTTGCAAAATGTATAGCTATCCTTAAATAAAGTGAGCCAATAAAATCCACACTGTAAGATTTTCATAGCTATTTTCTTTGAAGAAAAGTGACCTCCAAATACTTCTGAGTGATAAAATTTAATGACACTACCTATGTCACTGTCAAGTACACATCTCCGAATGATTTGATCAGGATAATATTTGAATAAATATGGGTCATCCCAATAAAAATTTCTCGCCTTAGTAAAAAAATTTCTTCTGTCTCGGTGCGTCCATTGAGGTGGCATCTTTTCTGTTACAAGAAAATTGACTATGTTAGCAAACCAAGGCATGAAATTGACATAAAATAAAAATTCATCTGGAAAAGAATCGTTGATATGTGTGATATTGAAAGGTGAATCTGTCGTAAGTCTAGATAAATGACCTGCAATAACATTTTCAGCTTCTTTCTTATCTTTTATTGTGATGTTGAATTCTTAAAGCAACAAAATTATCGTATCAACCTATGTTTGACATCCTGCTTAGAAATTAAATATCTAATAACAGCATGATCGGTGAAAACAACAATAGAAGAACCAATGAAATAAACTCAAAATTTATCCAATGCAAAAATTATAGCAAGTAGTTCTTTTTCAATAGTGGTGTAATTCATTTGTGCATTATTTAAAGTTTGACTTGCGTAATAAATTACATAAGGCCTACCTTCCTTTCTTTAGCCTAAAATAGTGCCAACAGCAAAATCACTAGCATCACACAACAATTCAAAAGGCAAATACTAGTCAGGGGTTTGCATGATAGGAGCAGATGTCAGAAGACCAATTAATTTTTCAAAAGATTTTTGACATTCTTGAGTCTAATCAAATTGTGCATCTTTAGTAGAAGATTACATAATGGTCTAGATATGTCACTAAAGTCCTTAATGAATCTTTTGTAAAATCCTACATGTCTTAAAAATGAACGAACTTTCCTAACTGTTTTGGTGAAGGCAAATGCGTAATACCCTAATACAAAATATCGTAAAATAAGCAGTACATTTCAGGATAAGGTATATTAAGCATGTCACTCCCTAAAGTGCATAAAACATAAATCCATAATAACATGTGTAGTCATTATAGAGAGCGACGAAGATGAAACAGATCATATATTTACATCACTAGCTAACTAGCCACACTGTAATACCTAAACATTTTACAAATTATTCAGCAAAGTAAATAAATACAAAGACAATGCAAAAAGAAACAAAATAACTCAACTAAGCCTTTTGCTTCTTCTTTTTCTTGCCCTTTCTCTTTGGAGGGTCTTCACCTAGATTTACATGGACACAAAAAGGGGTGATAAATCACAATTTCTTAGTATAAGTATACCAAAACTAACAGTTAATCATTTACAGCAAATAAATTAATTGTGAACGTACATACACACGATGTAACAAATTATATAGTAATCAAAATATCAAAGAATCGCCTATACAACCCCAAGATATCATCGAACAAGCAATCAAGCTACTGAGCAAGTGAGACAACTGTCCATATAATTGTCAACAATGCAATGCTTTATGACATGAGATATGATTATGCTCAAACAATCTCCTAATAACATGATTATGCAATGTTAATGCAATTGAAAACACAAGATACTTACTTATTCCCCAAGAACCTCCGTTCATTGTATATACAAAGTAGGATAAGCCTAAGAGCCTAACCCAACTTGGTAATAGGTAGATACCTTCCCTTCACCACTGTAAGAGTATTATTTCCACCCCCATACCGGTAATCCTGACCATGCAAGTATAAATGCAAGGAGAATTTAGATCCAACACCTCATTCTCAGGTCATATGATTGTGCATATCATCTAAGGTTATAATACATAAAAAATTAGCAAATACCAAGTTTGAAAACCAAAGGTGCCAGAACCATCTCAATTCACAATTGAAACAATCGCAAGATTCTCATAACCAAGTGATAAGACAAATACTAATACATGTAAGTCCTAGCCTCACTTATCCAACATAGTAGCAAGAACCATGTAACTAGCATTCTCATATCTAGAACCTCACACCATCACTTCACAAGTGATTTCCAAGTCAACCTCATGTTGAACAAGGTTTTAGATACTCCTTATGATATTCTATCTCTCAAAGAACACCTAAGGTTTCTCAAATTCCCATATATGGTAAAAGGTCATTCTCTCCAAGAAATACCCCCATTAGTGTCTCAACACATTTAAACAGGCATATATGAGTGATCCCA
Source organism: Ormosia emarginata (assembly GCA_029884605.1). Classification (NCBI taxonomy): domain Eukaryota; kingdom Viridiplantae; phylum Streptophyta; class Magnoliopsida; order Fabales; family Fabaceae; genus Ormosia; species Ormosia emarginata. The sequence continues at coordinate 289,031 of JAQQTP010000056.1, read as the reverse complement.
ACACTTATGAAATCCCAAAACATCAAGAACACAAATCTTGTAAAATTTTGGAACTCACCTAAAAAGGCTATTTTTTATGAATGCACCAAATGTAAATCCTAACTTCTAAAATTATGAAATTTTAGAAGCAAATAGCCTTATGTCTTAGCTTTCAAATGCAACAAAAATTAGGTCAATTCGATGTCTACAACTCAAGTTATGCTACAAACACTGCAGACTGTCAGGATGCCCTATTCTGCTAGTCGTTGGGTGCCAACACCCAACGCCTGAGCACCCGATGCCCTGCTACATGCAAATTTTCTCTGGACTATGAGTGCCTAAGTGCCCTACACTCAGCGCCTAAGTGCTCATCGCATAACAGCAAATCTGCAAAATTCTACAGATTGCTACTTCTATTCCATTGGCTCTAAATCTATTTCTAATCATACAAACATAGATTTTAAGTGTTTTCTAACTCTAATCATGGTCTCCAAACATGTTAGAATCATTAAACACTAGACTCAACTCATGAATCATGGATTTACACTAAATCAAACCAAACAAATATAGACCTAAAAGCTCATCTAAGAGGTTTATGGACATTCACTAAGCAAAGCAAGTTATCATTAATTCCAATGAGCTAAAAACACTCAACTCAACTCTTAGAACCAAGAACTAAGTTAAGAACACATATTTGGCTCACTAAACCACAAAATTCCATCCATGAACCCTAATTCCAAACAAGATGAATAGAAGAGTTAAAATGGATAGAAACCCCCTACCTTTGGAACAAAGATGGTGAAGATGATCACAAACTCACAAGCTTTCCTTTTCCCTAGCTTTCCTCTTCTTCCTTTCCTCTTTTCTCCTTTGTTCTTCCTCCCTTGCTCTTTGTTCTTTTCCTATTTCTGGTTTTTTTCATACGTGAAGAGAAGAGAAAAAGTGAGAAATAAGACACCAAAATATCACCAAGAAAGTCAAGAAAGATGGCCATAACGTGAGAGGCTAGGTCACTTAAGTGACCAAGTGATATTTCTCGATTTGCTAAGAACACTTAGATTTCTCCATATCAAGTTTTCTTACAGTCAACAAGTTTAAAATAAATCCTAAGATTCACAAAAAATCTTGTTGCACCAAAACCATCATTTTTCATATATGTAACTAGTCAATCCGGCATTAAAAACACACAACTAATATGCTTAAAAATATCAAACTGACCCCGATTAACCTAAAAAATTAACCATATCACAGAAAACACATTTGTGACCTAGAAACAAATTATCCATATTTATTTCTATTAGCTAAGCCATTTAAGATAATATCTAGGTCATTTTAAGCTGCTTTTCACCTTTTAGGTTGTAGTAAAGTTCCTAAACTAACTCAAATTGTTACAAAATTAAACAAGCATGTTAAGCAATTGTTAAGCTACCTCTGTAACTATTTACAAGTTTAACATGTTTTAGAGGATGTTACATTTCTTCCCCATTTTTTAAAATTTTATCACCAAAATTGCTTACCTCATATAAACAATTGCGGGTAGTCTTACTGCATGTGGGACTCCAACTCCCAAGTCACCTCCTCAAAGCCAGCACCATCCCAAAGTACCTTCATCAGAGGAATCCGCTTATCTCTAAGCTCTTTGACCCCTTTGTCCACGATCCTCATCGGCTACATAACATAAGACACATCATCTCTTAACTGCACAGATTCATTTCTTATGATATGTGAAGGATTTGGATTGTACTTTCTAAGCTGTGCCACATGGAAGACATCATGAAGGTTAGACAAATTGGGTGAAAGGGCAATTTGGTAGGCTACGGGTCCAATTCTCTTTAGGATCTAGTAGGGACCAATGAAATGAGGATACTTTCATGTTCTCAATGCTCTACCAATCTATGTAGTAGGAATGACTCTCAAGAATACATGATCTCCCTCATTGAACTCCGGAGGTCTTTTCCTCTTATCAGCATAGCTCTTCTGCCTACTTTAAGCTCTAACCAACCTATCCCTGATCATCATAATCTGATATGTGGTATGCTGTACCAACTCAGGTCCAAGGATGGTTCTCTCCCCAACCTCATATCAACACAAAGAGGACCTACACTATCTACCATAAAGTGCTTCATATGGTGTCATGCCTATGTTTGTGTGATAACTATTGTTGTAGGCAAACTCCACTAAGGGTAAGAACTTATCCCAACTCCCTTTCTGCTCTAGCACACATGCTCTTAGCATATCCTAAAGTGTTTGGATAGTCCTTTCTGATTGACCATCGGTATGTGGATGATATGTTGTACTCAAGCAAAGCTTTGTCCCAAAAGCTTTCTGCAAGGCTCTCTAAAATCTAGATATAAATCTAGGGTCTCTATCAGAAACTATACTAAGGGGAATACCGTGCATCCTAACTATCTCTTGAAGGAATAGCTGGGTGAGCCTATCCATGGAGTAGTTAACTCTAATAAGTATAAAATGGGCAAACTTGGTTAGTCTATCCACTATAACCCAAACCTCATCAAAACCTAACTGAGTCTTGGGCAACCCTATCACAAAATTCGTTGTGATGTTATCCCATTTCCACTCAAGGATTCCCAAATATTAAAGAGGTCAAGAGGGTTTCTAGTGTTCTAAATTGACCTTCTAACAAGTTAGGCACCTAGACACAAACTCGACTATGTCCCTCTTCATACTAGACCACAAAAATAACTTTTTCAAGTCTTGATACATCTTAGTAGCCCTGGGATGGAGAGTGTATTAACTATAGTGAGCTTATTCAAGGAACCTTTCCTTGATTCCGGATCCACTGGGAATGCAAAGTATACCTCTAAACTTAATCATCCTATCATCCGACATATCAAACTCCCTAAGATTCCCTAAAAAGATCTGCTCACCTATATTACTTAGAGTCTTATCTTCCTTTTGAGCTTCCAAGATATGAGTCCTCAAGTCACTCACTATGTACACTCGACTCACACTGAGACTACATGGCAGCACAGTTACTGAAAGACTTATGTCTCTAAAACTCTCAAGAAGTTCACTCTTTCGGATCATCATCTGGGACACATGTAAGGATTTCCTACTCAGTGCATCAGCCACCACATTAGCTTTACCTGGATGATACTTTAACTCAAAGTCGTAGTCTTTCAAAAACTCTATCCATCTCCGTTGTCTTATGTTTAGCTCTTTCTGATCAAAGAAGTCTTTCAAACTCTTATGATCACTAAACACCTCAAATTAGACTCCATATAAGTAATGTCTCCAAGCCTTTAGGGCAAACACTACTGCAGCTAACTCCAGATTATGAGTAGGGCAGTTCTCCTCATGAGGCCTCAACCACCTTGATGCATAGGCAATAACTCTCATATATTGCAACAAAACAACTTTTTGAACCTACTATAGTACCCCGCTAGGCCTATGAAGCTTCTGATCTCGGTCACAGTGGTAGGTCTTTCCCACTGCAACACTGTATTAACTTTGCTTGGGTCTATAGAAATCCCACCCTATGATATCACATGTCCTAAAAATTGCACTTGTGAAACCAGAACTCTCACTTAGATAGCTTGGCAAACAATATATTTTCCTTAAGGGTTTCCAACACTATCCTCAGATGTTGTTCATGCTTCTCCACAGTCTTAGAATAGATTAAGATATCATTTATAAACACCACAACAAACTAATCTAGGTAAGGTCTAAAAATCTTGTTCATGTAATCCATGAACACTACGGGAGCATTCGTCAACCCAAAGGATATCACGAGATATTCATAATGCCCATTCCTAGTCTTGAAAGCGATCTTAGGGATATCTTCTTCTCTAACCCATATATGATGATACACAGACCTAAGATCAATCTTTAAAAACACCGCAGCTCCTCTCAGTTGATCCATTAGATCATCTATCTTAGGCAACAAATACTTATTTTTAATGGTCACCTTATTTAGCTGTCTGTAATCCACATAAAGCTTCATGGTGCCATCCTTTTTTATCACTAGTAGCACAGGCGCTCCCCATAGAGAAACACTAGGCCTAATGAATTACTTGTCCAATAAATCCTCGATTTGTTTCTCGAGTTCCACTAACTCTAGTGGTGCCATTCTATAGGGTGCTATAAGGATAGGTCCAGTCCTAGGCACTAAATTTATAGAAAACTCTATTTCCCACTTGGATGGCAACTCCACTATGTCACTAGGGAAAACTTCAGGATATTCACCTACCACCAATAATTCACCTAGGCATTGCTCAACCATAACACTTAGTGAAAACAAGAGAACATACCCTAGAGCTTCGTCCTCTAAATAGAGATTAACCTAATTCGCATTGAGATACACAGACTTAGATGGAACGACTCTGGTAGGTATATCTGACAAGAAAACCAAGGATTTATTTGAACAATTTAACACTATATGGTTGGCGGACAACCAATCCTTGCCAAGAATGACATGAATATCTACAAGAGGCAAAAAGATAAGGTTTATAAGAAAAGTCTTGTCCTCCACTTTTACACAACAATCTAGGCACATTTTGATGTTGTAATTGGTTTACCGGTAGCAGTAGATACAGATAAGTTATATGAAAGTTCAGACACAGGTAAATCCAGCTCATTCACACAATCATTCGAAACAAAGGAGTGGGATGCTCCCAAATCATACAACAGAGTTAAAAGATGATTGTGAATTAAGTATTTACCTTCGATAAGATTAGAGGACTGAGTCACCTTTTCACCACCTAGAGTATAAACTCTCCCTCTAGCAAGTGGTTTCATAGTAGGCGCAGCTTCCTTTGTTGATGGACATTCCTTCACAATATGCCCAAGTTGTCCACAACCAAAGCATACCGAGCAAGGCTGGTACTTGGAACACTTAGGTCCCACAGCCTCCTTCTGAATTTGCTTACCTTTGCCTTAAGAAAAGCTAGATTTAGAAACTCCCTTCTTGAACTTTTCATCACCCCGCTTCCTTTTTTGAAAGTTTTGTGACTTAGGCTTCGCTAAAGGCTTCCCGGTGCGTCCTTCTATTATTCGGCATTTGTTTATCAAAGTTGCAAAGTCCCGAATCTCAAATGGCTGGATGGCTTTTTGAATGACTTCTCTCAATCCTTCCTCAAACTTAACACACTTCCATGACTCATTTGGGTTAAGCATTATTCAAAACGAGGGAATTAAAAGAAAGACCACATAACCCACAACGTCTATTCTTAGAGATTGCGGAAATTATGATGTTTATCACAAGTTCTAGGTTCATGCAAATTTTTCCAAATCATACATCAACCTAAAAATTATTCCCAAATTAGCCAGATTTAGAAAAGCATTAAGGAAAGAGATAAACACATAAATCATGAAAAAAAACATTAATTAAACATAATAAAAGAATTTACATCATCCAAGTATCAAGATCCATCATCACCCTAACAAAAGAGGTTTAGTTACACATAGAAAAATAAGAACACAAAAGGAAGAATACGACAAACTCCATTGTAGAAAAGTGGAAAGGTTGAAGAAAATTCCTAATCTTCAAGCCTAATTGCACCTAGACCACTTTAGGGTTTGTGCCTTCGCTTTGCTCCTTGACTATTGTGAAATTTTGTGCAAAAATATAGCTCCTTTGCTAAACTCGTTTTTACCTTTTTATAGAAAAGCTTATAATTTTTTGTATATGTTTTGCATGATTTTTCTCACCCTCCAGATGGTTGAATTTGCCCTCGACCTCAACAGAGAATTTGTAAGATTTTCTGTTAGCTTTTCAATGCCTTAAACGGTGCATCAATCTGATCTCTATAGCCCAAGATATGGTTCAATTAATGAGGAATAGTCAGGATAGTGCAGGAATATGAATTTTGATCCAAATCAAATCTTTTTGAGAATTCTTATCCAATCTTTAATCTAATCCTTATTTAAGATTTTGCATCTAATTATAACTCTAATTAGCATCTAAGAATTGGATAAGAATAGGATAAAATCCTTCAAATATTTATTTTTAGGAATTTCTTATTTTTGCACAAAATCTGATGATTTATCCTGAAAGCTTATTTATCTAATTTCTTACTTCTTTAATCGTCTAGTCTCTTTCCATGTGTATTTACTTATCTAAAACAAATAAAACACGTAATAAGAACATAATTTTAAATAATAAAAATATAATAAAACTTGAGAACAAAACCTAATCAAAGATTTTAAAAGAGGACGAAAACCTAAGATTTTGAATCGTAAAAATATGAATTTTTGTAGGTTCATCACTCCCCCATGTAACATCCCAACTTTTGGGTAAAAGACCGTTGTGTCCCTATTTTATTGTTTCTTGTTTTTCTGTATGAAATACGTAAAAAAATATCTTGTTTGTTATTTTATTTGATAGTTTTACATAATTTGTTTCGATCTGATAAAATAAAATTTTTATCAAATTCTTGTTTTAAATTTTTCTCGTATCAAAAATGGATGTATATCTTGTCTAGTATTTTATATAATCGTTTTACGTATTTTTCTTCAAGACAGTGAAATAAAATTTTTCTTGAATCTGCAGCTTAATTTTTTTGGTTGATATACGCTGAGACAAATAATACTTGTCTGTAATTTTATTTGAACGTTTTGCATGATTAGCTACGTTGTGGAAAAAATTGGGAAAATGACCGTTACGTCCCGAACGTCTTTGTTTGTCTTTGTTTTTGCTGTTTTTAATTGTTTTCTACATGATACTGATCTCAATATTACTTGTCTGTAATTTTATATGGACTTTTTGTGTGATTTGCTCCGGGGTAGGAAAATAATATTTTTCCTGACCGGGAAAATCTGTTTTAATTATTCGTAGGGGATCTTACTAAACCCATTGAATGAGCTTAAAATTTATCTTTTAATTTTTAGGATTTAAGCATCAAATAAAATAATTTTATATTATTATAATATTATTTTATTAGTCAAGATAAATAAGTGACGGTGGACCCTAAATATTTTTGCGGGACCCACGTTTAGTCATCAAGTCTTTGTACACGTGGACCAATGAGGAGGCTGGTCAAAATTGGTGGCTATGACTCATCGCAACGGGCCAATAGGACGATGACACGTGGTGTGACACCTCGACATCATGACTCGGCCAGCTTCTAGAAGGTTCCGAAGTGCTAACTTCGACCGTGACTCACCGCGGTGACTCGCCCCGAGTTCAGTTTCTCGATGACTCGGCCGTGACTCACCATTGATGACGCAGCCAATGATGCAATTGTGATGCAGTCAGTGACTCAGCATGCTGACTCGCCATGCTGACTCACCTGTTTTGGAAAATATCCATGCTGACTCATCTGCTCTAGAAAATATCTACGCTGACTCGCCATGCTGACTCACCCGTTCTAGAAAATTCCACGATGACTCATCATACTGACTCATTGTAGTGAGTCACATATTCTAGAAATTTCTCTGTGATGACTCGCTTTATGACTCATCAAGGGTAATCAGTAGAAGAAAAATAATCAATAATAATTTCTACTCTGTTAGTATAAAATAAAAATCTATGTGTATTTTATTATCCATTGGATAATAGATACTGACTTTTTAAATAATAAATATTATTCATTGGTTAAAGTATGCTATAACATATAGTGTGCACCAATAGGAAATTGGTCAACAAAAATAGCAACCAATAAGAATCAAGTTAGCAAATATTTAACCAATAGAAATTGGTCAAAATTAATGGCTTGAATTTTAAGAACCAATAGAAAGCAAGCTTTTAAACAAATGTTTGACTTCTTGAAATTGTTGGCTACGGTGGAAGAGATGAAATTTGCTATAATTAACCAATTCACAAAGTGAATTTACGTAGGAAGCTTTAGGAATTCATTTTGAAAGCCAAATTAACCAAATAAAGACTAGTCAACCTTGGTTTCTTCTCTTTGATTTCACTCTACGGCAATTGCAAATTTTTGCAAAGCCAATATCACATTTCTATCTTTCCTATCTTTCAACTAGTTAACCAAGTCAACATTGGTGGCTTTTCTTTGGTTTCACTCTACGGCAAAGCCAAGCATTTGGTGAGGCAATTATTACAATCAATTCTTACTATCTTTCATCTAATTCACCAAGTGAGACCAAGTTAATCTTAGTGACTTTATTGCATATGTTTCTACGGCAAAGCTAAAACTTTGCAAGGCAAAATATATCAATTGATTTCTCTCTATCTTTCATTAATTACCCAAGTATGACAAAGTCAATATAGATGGCTTCTTGTCATGATGCATTTACGGCAAATGCATGTGGGAAGAAGGCAATTTTAATGTTTTAATTCACTCTTGTTCTCCAAGCTTCTACGGCAATTGAATGCCTTTAGGAAAGCAATATTCAATCATTTATTTCATTCTCATTTCCTATGCATTTGTGACCATGCATTCTCACTTTCTCTCAAGACCATTCACGGCCATGCATTCCAAAATAGGAGACTTTGCTTTTAACCCAAAGTCTTCATCTTTCTCCAAAGCTATCAAGCCAAACTCTCAAATATTCTTCATTCTTTTCTCTCTTTGTGTTCACGGCCAAAGCTCCCAAATGGAGACAATCTTCATCAATTTATTTCATTTGTTCTCTTCTATATTTTTTTCTCCAAAGAACCAAGATCAAGCAACCAAATTTTTCTCCTTTTTCTCTCCCCCCTTGAATTCGGCCAACTCTCCAAAAATCACCTTCCAAGCTTCTAAAATTCTAAATGACCATAGATCTTGAATCTCCATACCATTCTAAGGAACTTTCATGTTGGAAGTTTTTCTTAAATCATCCATTTTCATCCTTGTTCTCCAAGCTCAAGGTTTAGGGTTTTAAGGTGAAGTTTATGAAATCTTCACTATTAATTTTATTCTTTCCTTTTAAACCATATTTTGATTCATGGTTTTCCTTACTCAAGCCTTAGATATTAATATTGTATGTTTTCTTTGATTTTTCAAGTAGCTCTTGGTGGAGAGGAATTGCTTGAAGGAGACATACAATGGCTTTGGAGGTTTCTACAAGAGGTAAGAGGGAGATTACCCTCATCAACCAAGTGTTGGTGGTGAGGAATATATGTGGTTGTGCTTGTAGAATCCTTATGGATTCGGTGGTGTGCTTGTTTTGATGTGTTAATTATTTGTGTGTTTGTTATTTGTGTGTTTGATAATTTGGTGCTTACTAGTAGGTTGTTGTGTATTTGTTAGTAGTCTTCTTATGTGATATTTGTAATAATTTGCATGTCTACAAGCTTTAATTTGCATGTCTACAAGCTTTAATAATATTGCATGTGTTAGAAATGCATGATAATAGATAGGATGCAAATAATATGTCAAGGATTGCATGAGTGTTCCAAAGAACACATTAACAAGGCTCACGGCCATGATCCAAATGGGGAACCAAAATGTTCTCTTAATTTTCTTAAAAGTTGATTTAATTAACCTAAGAGAATTGGTAAAATATCCATTTGTTTAGATCAAGAAAAATGAATTTGGAAATTAAATGGCATAACCTTACATTTTCATCCAACATGCCTAACTTCAACACTTTGATTTCTAAAACTATTTTCTAGGGTAAGGATTAAATCAATGTAGACAATACAAGAGATTAAACATGTATTTAAAAGGTGAAAAATAATTCGGAAATCAAATGCAATGTTTTTATCAAATTCGGCCAACATGCCAAATTAGACATTCATGATTTCTAAAATTAATTCCAAGCTATTTTCAATCAAGAAGAAGCAATACAAGTTAAAGTAAATTTTCTACAATGAGTTTTAAAGAAATAAAGTAGTTAGAATTAAGTTTAAGAGGTTAATACTAATGGTTTTTACTGTAAGAAGAAATACAGTAGCTTTATAAAATTTCTAACGTATAGCTCATCGTGTGTTTTGAAGCACGTTAGGAATTTTCAAAAGTATAATTATTTGGTATTAATAAAAATGAAAAGGACTTTTAAGTGGTAAATTTAGGAAACCATTATTATAATTTACTAAACAAAATACTGTCAATTTTTAGTAAAAATAGACAAATAAGATAGGAAAGATGTTCAAAAGACAGTATACGCTATGAAAAATATTCTACGTAATTTAAAAGTACTAAATATTATTTCTGTTTGTTTTAAACAGTTATTTTAAGGAAGTTGGACAAGAAAATGATTTAAAAATCTTACGCGATTGAGAAAACGTATTAAAAATCCTACGCGATTTTAAAAACAGAAAAATTTATTTACGCGATTTGAAAACGTTTGTAAAAACGACGGAATTATGAAAACGCGATAAAATTTCTACGCGATTAAACATTACTGTATCTTTCGCTGTCGGGAAAATGAGAACCCGTACAGGCTTTTGAGGATTTTTCGCTGTCGGGAAAATGTGAACCCGTACAGGCTTTTGAGGATTTCGCTGTCGGGAAAATGAGAACCCGTACAGGCTTTATATATTTTACCTCTTGAGGGTATTTTCATAATTTTCTTATCTTTGGTTGTGTATTGAGTTTATGCCAAAATTTTTGGTGGATTGATTGACGAGGTGAATCACATCGTATTGTCGGTGCGATAAGCGTAGTGTGGTTCGATCTTGAATGGACTTGGAGGCATTAGTGTGCATAAATCCATATGTGGACAGTTGGTTGCTCTTCTGGGCCGTGGTAAATGGCGACACACTAGTGGACTCGACACACACTATGTTTAATCGAGATCTGGTGAAGTCTAATAGTACATTGCCTGTAGTGCCACAACGTGAGACCGTGAACTACACCACGCCGGGATGATGGATTCCTTGTGTCGTGGGGCTATAGACACAACGTAAGACAGTGCAATAGTTTGGTTGGGCAGCCGTGGTACTAGAGGACTTTGCGGGTCGTTCCCTCTGATGTCTGTGTTTGTGTGGTTTAGCTCCATGGAATAGGATTGTGTCTTATTGTATATGTTGATATGTGGTGCATTATTATCTTCTATTTGTTATTTTTATCTATTATCTTTTATTTGTTATTTCTTTTATCTGTCATCTTTTATCTATGATATTTTTATTTGTGATTTTATTTGTGATTTCTATCTATGCTTTTTATCCGTGATTTTTATCTCGTGACCTTCCATTTGTGATATTTATGTTGTTATGACATTTGATCTTTCTTTTATATTGTCTTGTTATGATATTTTATATGGTATGAATTGTTATATCTATCCCGATAATGTTATTACTTGTTTATTTTATTAGGTTATATGTATGTTAGAAATATTTGTAAATTGATAACATGACTATAATTGTGATTATCTGTGTGTATGGAATGACTTTGTCATTCGTATTATTCTTTACTACCGTACTGGTACTGGTGAAAGGGGATCTCACCTCTTTCCTGTGTTGTTTTTGTTTGGTTTGTATTCTTCGAATTCGTATAATAGGCGGAGCACATTCTTAATCCTAGGGGAGACAATATTCTGAAGATGGTGGTGGCGTCATTGAGTGGTCTTTCAAGTTTCAACAAGATGCAGTTGGTGAAGAAACAGACTATGTAAGTTGAATTTTTCTCGTTAGTGTTGTTACCGTGCTATTGGTAGTACCCGTCTTTGGGTTTGCTACTGTTTCTCTGAGTCTGTAAATATTATGTTTTAACTTATATGAAATGATTGGTGATGTGTATGTTAATCTGTTAAATTTAATTTCCATTTTACTTAAAATTTCCGGTAAGTTTGTATTTCCGCGACAAGAAATTTTAAAATCCATATTTTGAAACTCAAAGCTTTTATAAAATAATTTTAATTAGTTTTAAGATTTATTTATTTTTTTAAAATGTGACGCCCTACGGAGGGTGTTACACCCCAAACTTGAGATTTCGCTTGTCCTCAAACAAAAAGAAAAAGAAAAACAAAACAAAAAGACTAAACAAAGAAAAACTCAACACACAAAGACTCAAACATGGCAACACCGGTTATTGAAAATCATTCATATCCTCAGAAACTGCTTCACAATCTAACTTCAAAGTGTTACACATGCACAATCCATTTATCACATTGTCTCTCACATGCAACTCTTATGCAAAAATGACTTCCCAAAAACATGAATGAATGACCTAATCTCCTCATAAAGTACAAGCCCAGATAGGATTATAAAACTGCAAATGCACATCAAACCCACATCCATAGGGTTGTTCTTCATCTCTCTCTCCACTAATGTAAACACATAACCAAGGATCAAAAGAGACTTTACAAAGCTTGTAATGAAAGGCCAAAGGTAAAGGATAAGAAAGAAGGGGTAGGATAAATAAAACAAAAGTTAAAATACAAAATCATGTATATTTCACAATCCAAGCCTCATAAATATTGAACAAGTGCAAAACGGAGCATAAGAAACAACACATCATTCTTTTTTCTTTTTTTTTAAACAACCTCCACCCCCAAACTTATTTCTTTGTAATACTTTAGGTGGATTTCCTCTTTTTGCTTTTTTTTTTTAAATTTATTTTCAGCTACAAAAATACTTCATACACAAAGAATGACTAAGGCTTGAATAATAAAATAACACAAGATATACATTCAACAAATGGTGTGTAAAAGGGATTTTTTTTATGGGTATGGGAAAGGAAAATGTGGGTAAAGAAAAGCAATAGAGGCCAAACATATACAAGGCTGCAAAAGGGACCTAGGGATATACTGTGTTTATAGGTTGACTTGAAAGGTTCAAACGGTCCAAAGAAGGCCCTTGTCATTTCCTTGATCATGCATTGTCTAGGATTTCGCCTCAAGAGAGAATTAAACAAATTATATATTCTGTCAAGCTAAATAATTGGTTAGGAGAAGTACCTAACCTGTTATTCACAAAGTCAGAGGTTGTTAGTCTTTCATTCTTTGAAGATAACCAATTACAAGACCTCTCCAACTAATTATGGAGGTATTTTGAAGCTCTGGAGACCACAAATAACCAATTAGGTCATTTCTTAATCTATTATTTTAGCAAACAGAGGCTCAATATATTGGAGGATCACGTAAATAACCTGTTAGGAGTCTTTCCTAATCTATATTATTGAAGCAAACAGAGGCTCAATCTATTTGAGGATCATGAAAATAACTTGTTAGGAGCTTTCCCTAACCTATTATTGAAGCAAACAAAGGCTCAATCTATTTGAGGATCACAAAAATAACATGTTAGGAGCTTTCCCTAACTTGTTATTAAAGAAAACAGAGACTAATTTTCTCTATGGACCACAAAAATAACCAATTAGGAGCAAGTCCTAATCGGTTATTGAGGCAACCCGTGAGCCTCTCATTTAAATTTCCTTCATCCTAACTGATTATTGTTGTGCTCCAATCGATTATTTGAGCTTATAGGGAGCTCATATTTTTTATTTCACATGAGCTAATTAATTAGCTCACATCTCTAATATGTTATTGTTCAAACTCGTGGCCACCATATTGATTCCTCACAAAAAATAATCAGTTACCACAATGGTATAACCAATTATTATGCTCATTAAAATAGAAAAGACGTGACCTTCCCTCACCATTTACAAACCCAAAACTCCATGTTCATCTTCTTCCTCTCATACCCACTCACACCCACTCACTCAAACTCCTCACCAACTCCAAATCCAACCAAAATCCACCATTAAAACACCTTTTCCATCACTTTCCACCAGTTTTTTTATTGTGCTTAAGCTAATCTTATCATGTTTGCTTATCTTTTGAATATGCTCTTAGCTTATAACCTTGCTTAACCATAGTATGACTTGAATATGTGTTAAATGGCAATGGTTTTGTGTTTAAGGTTATATTGTTGATGAATTATTATTGAATATTTGTTGTGTGGCAATGGTTTTGTGTTACTTCTCTCTTTGTCAAAATCTATATTGTATATCTTTTTTATCATGACAAAAGGGGGAGAAGTTTATGAGTCATTGAGAAAAGGTAAATAACAAGGTGCAAATTCAATGATCTTGGGATTCCAAAATTAAGGGAGAGTTGCGCATCTCTGAACAAATCACCTCTTGAAAAATAGAGGGGGAGTAAGCCTCTAACACCTTTTTGTAAGTTCCAATTTATTTGAAATAACTCTTTTCTCAATGGTTGTTTGTCATCATTAAAAAGGGGGAGAATGTGATTCACATTAGCAATGGTAATGGTTTCGATGATAACAAATAAGAGAAGTGATGGTTGTACAAAGATCAAGTCCCAAGATTCTTCAAGTATAGCTTTTAGGACTTAGATCCTATGTTAAGGTTCATAGGAATCACACTAGCTCATGTCTTGTTTTTCATTCAACTTAAATCTCTTTGAAAAATCATGTTTTATGTTGATCAAGTTTGAGCAAAATGTTTTTAGAAATGATGAAAAGAAAACTATGTTTTATACTTGAGAAAATACTCATCAAGTTTATAGGAAATGATTTTAGAAAGGTTGAAAATGATTTGGGAAAGTTTGATTATGAAATACTTTAGAAATCTTGTTTTCTTAGTGAACTAATAACAGATTATTTGAAATCCATAACAGGTTATTCACCTTGGCAGAAATGTTCCAATTAGGTTTTAAAGTGAATAATCTGTTATGGAAAGTCCATAATAGGTTATTTGCATGTTGGGAACATTCCCTCTTATGTTTTGAATGTTCCTAACCGATTAGGGGTGCCAAATAACCTATTATTTTCGTGCTATAGTGTTTTCTGACGAAACAAATAATAAGTTAGGCAAAATCGATAATTTGTTATCTGAAACAAAATAATTTGTTATGGATAACTTGTAATCTGTTATCTGGGATAGTATAAAACACCTCCCAACGGCTCTATTGGATCGTTTAATGAACCCAACCACCTCCAACAGCTCTAAAATATTTTGGACTATAAATGAAAGTGTTTGGGCATAAAAAAAAAGTTAGAAAACTATCTGAACAAGTCTCTTGATCATCAAATGTGAGTTTTCTCTCTTATCTTCTATCATACTCTGTTTTGAGCTTCAAAGTGTGATTTTTTGATACTCATAGAGCTTCAATTTGTATTATCTACTCTTTGAAAGAGTTTCTATCATTTAAATACTTTGTTTATTCTATAAAGAGGGTGATGTATCCCTCAAAGATTATTAAGGGTGACGTATCCCTTGTTTATAAAAAGGGTAAGGTATCCCTCAAAGGTTGTAGAGGGTGAGGTATCCCTCAAAGGTTGTTAAGGGAGAGGTATCCTTGTTTTGAGGCTCAAGCACAAAGGGTGAGACATCTCAAAGGTGTGTTGAGTGCTCTCAATTGTAAAGGTTGTCAAGCACCTATTCAAACTTGAAGGTTTAGTGAAAAATCTCAGGTGGTTCACTTGAGGACTGGACGTAGGTCACAAGGGGTGGCTGAACCAGGATAAATCCTTGTGTTTGTTCTTTTCAACTCTATCTCTTTACTTTGTGCTTATATTTCATATGCTTGCTTGAATACTTTCTATCTTGACTTATTTATTTGTGAGTGAAGTGATTAATCTCATCTATTTATTCACTTTAATTAATCAATAGCTTCAACGAAAATTGTTAATCAATCGTTTTGCGAAAAATTTGCAAAAATATTTTACATACTCAATTCACCCCATCTTGAGTATTGAGGCCACTTAGTAACAGGGGTGAGGAAGGTAGGGGATGTGAGAGAAATACAGAGAGAATGAGCAGAAAATGAGAGAAAATGAGAGAGAAACAGAGAACATGCAAAATATCGCGACATATAACCCAATCTGCCTCAGCACGTTGCGGCACGTGTCTCAGTGAAACGCACGTTTCACATTAGGGCAGCATGCTATGACATGGATTTGCTTGTGCCGTGGCGTGAATTCAAAATTTCCCTCCATTAATATTTAATTAAATAACAATTATAACAATATTTATTATTATAATATTATTATTTTTAAACAGGCACACTGCAGCGGGCACACATGTTGTGCTACGACATATAGCTCTTGGGTTTTTTGGCCTTGAGATAGCAAAGGCTAGTGCATTGCAGCGTGACGAGGCGTACGCCGCCGCGTGAGGAGTCTATTTGCAAAATTCTACAGCAAACTCCATTCTGCTGCAACTTCTGCTTCCTAGAGGTCTCCAGCACCTACAAAATTAGACTAGATAGTTAAATTGTAGTATGTATAACCAAAATATAACAAAACCACAAAATTAAAGTATTTCATATACAAGACTTAAAGAAAAGGTTTAAACATTTGGGTTCTCTCCTAAGAAGGGCTTTAGTTATAATCCCAGTAGGACTTGGTCTTCATTTCATCATGGATCTGATAATGTAAGGAAGGTCTTCCTACTTTCAATCTCTTCTCCATAGTAAGACTTTAGGCGCTAGCCATTGACCTTAAAGCTTTATGAGGAATTTGGTGGAGCAATCTCAATAGTTCCATAGGGGAACACTTTCAGCACAACAAACAGGCCCGATCATCTTGACTTTAACTTTATAGGAAGTAATCTGAGCCTTAAGTTATACAACAAGACTTATTGTCTTGGCTCGAATCTCTTTCCAACAATATGTTGATCATGCCATCTTTTGACCTTTTCCTTATAAAGTTTGCCATTCTCATAAGCTTGAAGGTGAAATTCGTCCAATTCATTCAACTAGAGAAGTTGTTTCTCGCTTGCGGCATGGAGATCAAAATTGAGCTTTTTGATAGCCTAGTATGCATGATGTTCTAACCTCCCCCGTCAAGTGACAAGCCTTTCCAAACACAAGGTTGTACGGAGACATGCCAATAAGAGTCTTAAAAGTAGTGCGATAAGCCTATAAACCATCTTCCAACCTCTTGGACCAATTGTTTCTCGAAGGACATACAGTTTTTTCCAAGATTCTCTTAATCTCAAGATTGAAAATTTTAGCCTGCCCACTTGTTTGTGGGTGGTAAGTTGTGGCTATCTTATGAGTGACCCCATACTTTTCCAGAAGCTCTTGAAATCGTTTATTACAGAAGTAAGAATCTTCATCACTTATTATAGATCTTAGGGTACCAAAGCGAGTAAAAATGTTCTTCTTGAGAAAATGCACCATTACTTTAGAGACGTTCGTGGGCAAGGCTACTGCTTCAACCCACTTGGAGACATAATCAATTGCCACTAAGATGTATAGTTGGCCGAAGGATGGTATGAATGGCCCCATAAAATCTATCCCCTATTGATAATCACATATTTTATTCATTAAGAAACCCTTATGTTTAGTCATTTACACTCTCCATATTCTTAATTGATTGAGTTTGGTATGATTTTGTGAGTTTGAGCTCAAATTGGTCCTAATTGAATATTTTCAGCATTATTGAGATTTGACACTGTTTCTGTATTTTGGCCATAACTTGAGTTCTTAACATCTAATGAACATGAATTTTACCTTGTAGGAAAGCTAAGAGGAATCTCTACAACTTTGATGAAGAGCTCGAAGTCCCAAAAAGATTTCTAAAGGACCTAAGTTTACATGGAAGTCAGAATACGGGTTCTGCCAGTAGAATCCGAATAGTGTGCACTCATAAAATCATATCTCAAGATGTAATAATGAAGATGGGCTCAAATTTGGACAGTGGATATTCAAGATCCAAATAAACAACTTTCATGAAGAACATTTTTGAAAAAGGAAGTCTAGTAGGTCATTTTGAGCTTGCAAGTCGGAACAGAGGAGCTGAAGTTGGGTTTGAGCAACCTACGATATTTGGGACATATCTTGGGCTGAAGGAAGCCAAATTGGACGAACCAGCTATCCATTTTATAGCCAAGACAAGGATCTACAACTTTCATGAAGAGAACTTTTCGTGGATCTGAAGTATAGTTGGTCATTTTTGGCTTCCAAGTCAGACACGAAATTTTCATCCTCAACCACCCACTCATCCATCCACTAATCCACTCATCCATCCACTAATCCACTCATCCACTCATCCACTCATCCACTAATCCACCCACTCATCCACTAATCCACTCAATCATCCATCCACTCACCCATTCATGTCCATAATTTCCCACTCACCAAAAGTCCTTTGGCATTTTCCACTCAACCAACCCACTTAACCATTCCACTCACTCATCCACTAAACCAATCCACTAAACCAACCCACTCAACCATTCCACTCAAACACTCCACTCACTCACCCACTCATCCACTCACTTTCCTTTGTCATTTTGTTACCCTAGACTTCTATAAAAGGCACCATTGGTTATCATTTCTTTCATGTATTCTCCTTCATTTCTCTCTAAGTTTCTTCTTGCTTCTTCATAGTTTCTCATAGTTTTGTATATTTTGATGCTCCCCTTCATGGTAATGAAGGGCTAAGCTACTTTGGGTCAATTTAGAACTCTTGAAGAGATTGTGGTTTGGATTCTTGAGACCTTGGTTATGCATTGTATTTGATTTGTAATTGAATTCCTCTTTTTTTCTTCTTTCTTCTTCTTCTTGATCTTGAATGCATGAATGGTGATTCTATTTATGTTGATCTGATTTGATCTTGGTTTAAGATTGAGATTTGTGATGAAACTTAGAACTAATTGATCTAAACTAATCACATAAATGAAGATTGAGATTTGTGATGAAACTTAGAACTGATTGATCTAAATTAATCACAGAATTGAAAAGGTTAGGTTACTGATTTGTGCCTAAGTTAATTGAATTCGGTACTTGAAATTAACATAGATCTTCATGAATTGTGCGATTGCGGATTTGTGTTTATCACTTGTTAATTGAATTCTAGACGATCGTCTAGTATGAATTCTGGATTTGATGCAGAGATCTCGGTTAGATCCAAATTAACAATTCAATTGCTTCAAGTGTTCTATGAAGGGTCTATGATTGAATCCACCCAATCTTGGATAGGTTTCTAAATTGACTTGCTCTTTAATTGTTATTTCTTCCTTTAATTTTGTTAAGTGCGATCTTAAACTGTCAAACCCCCTTTTTGCTAACTTTCACTTGATTTGATTAAATTGCATTTACGATCCTTGAGGAGACGATCCGGTGTTGTTCACTATACTACAAGTTTAGGTAATAACTTCGGTTATAATTTTGATTGAGTTCGGCGCTCGTCAAAATTTTGGCGCCGTTGCCGGGGATTAGTAAGTGTAATCTTTTCATTTGAAGTGTTTTTACTAACTTTTGCTTTTTATTAATTTTTCTAACATTTTTAACCATTGTCTAGTGTATTTTGCTTATTTATTTATTTTTGTGTGATGCATGACTAGGTCTGAGCCTGATAACTTGGTTGACTTTGATCCTGAGATTGATAGAACCTTGCATAGGTTGATTAGAGCTCGTAGGCTAAGTGCAAGAATTGCTTCTGAATTTGATCTTAATATTGAGAGTGAACTTGAGATCTTGAATAATTCTGAAACCATGGCTGATAACATGCAAAATAGAACTCTTAAGGAACTTCTTTGCTCCTCGATATAACTAACCGGTCTTTGTGTATTCAATACCCAGATCTTGATGCTTTGATTTTGAGTTAAAATCTGGATTGATACATTTGTTGCCCAAGTTTCACGGTTTTGCAGGTGAGGATCCCCATAAGCATCTAAAGGAGTTCCATGTAGTTTGTTCAACCATGAAACCACATGGGATCTCAGAAGAGCACATCAAGCTAAGGGCATTTCCTTTCTCACTTGCTGATACAACCAAGGATTGGTTATTTTATCTTTCACCAGGTTCAGTAACAAGTTGGACTGACATGAAGCGGTTTTTCTTAGAGAAATTTTTCCCTGCCTCTAGAGCTGCTACCATTAGAAAAAATATATGTGGCATAAGACAAATGACAGGAGAGACCTTGCATGAATATTGGGAAAGATTCAAGAAGCTGTGCTCGAGTGTCCCCACCACCATATCACCGATCAACTCTTAATTCAATATTTCTATGAAGGCTTCTTGCCAAATGACGAAGCATGGTGGATCTTTGCATCTGGAGGAGCCTTAGTAGACAAGACCCTGCGGACGGCGAGAGATTTGATAGCAAACATGGTATCCAACACCCAACAATTTGGCACACGAATTATTACCTCAACCAGGAGGAGTCAATGAAATTCAATCGTCTCATGTAGACCAACGAGAGAATGGAACACGAGACTTGATGAATTGACTTCTTTGGTGAGCGATTAACGATGGGACAACAAGCACCAATGCGGATGGCTAAATCTGTGTGTGGCATTTGCTCTTGTTCA
Source organism: Ormosia emarginata (assembly GCA_029884605.1). NCBI lineage: Eukaryota > Viridiplantae > Streptophyta > Magnoliopsida > Fabales > Fabaceae > Ormosia > Ormosia emarginata. The sequence goes on along the minus strand of JAQQTP010000056.1, from coordinate 268,980 downwards.
TCTCATCCTACCGATGCATGCCCTACACTTCGGGATGGTGGTTCTATTTTTCCGAGAACAATCTTGCGGCGGTGGTATTTTTCTGGTAGACCCCAATATCAGCAATCACAAGAAGACCCGGATATGATCCATTTTCTAATACCTATAACCATGGCTGGAGGGACCATCCCAACCTGAGATATGAAAATTCTGGTCAACAACAACAACAGCCCTACCAACAGCAGCAACCACAGTTTAGATACCAAGCTATAGGCCCTAGCAACAAGTACCAACCACCTGCATTTAGGCAAGCACAACCTGCACCGCCACCCATGCAGCAACCCTTCCAGCTACCTGTTCCAGCAACCACTCCAGCTGAGCTAACTTTCGAAGACTTAATGAAACAGTTTCAGCAGAATGTCAATGCCACCATCCATAATTTACAAACTCAAATTGGGCAGATGGCAACCACTCTGAGTGAGCTGAAAAGTCAAGGGTCGAACCAATTGCCTTCACAAACAGTCAACAACCCAAGAGGCAATGTAAGTGCCATTAGCTTGAGAAGTGGCAGAGAAGTTGACAGTCCTACTCCACCACAACTTTGAACTACAAGTGCAGCAACCGAGAAGGTGACCGAAAAACGAAGAAAGTGGATAGCTCGGTCAAAAATCTATGACACGAAGAAATGTGCGAGAGAATTCAAATATGGCCATTCCACTACCTTTTCCAAACAGAGTCACACGGTCCAAGCATCTTTGCGCAAACGAAAAATAGAAAGAGAAGTCATGGACACATTCGGGAAGGTGGAAATCAATATTCCCATCCTTGATGCAATCAAGCGATTCCCAATTATGCCAAATTCCTCAAAGAGTTGTGTACTCACAAGAGAAGACTTAAAGTACTGAGAAAATAAGCATGGGCAAAAATGTTTACGTAATGATTCTACCAAGCATGCCACAAAAATGCAAAGATCCTGGAACTTTCACAATTCCTTGCACGATAGGTAACTCCAAATTTGAACATGCAATGCTAGATTTGGGTGCTTCGATTAATGTCATGCCTATGTCAATTTATCAGTCCTTGAACATTGGCACTTTGCAACCTACTGGTATAGTGATTCAATTGGCAAATAGGATCACTGCTTATCCTGCAGGAGTACTAGAAGATGTGTTAGTTCGGGTGAATGAGCTAATTTTTCCAGCGGACTTCTATGTCTTGGACATGGAAGATGAGTCTTCAATAAACCATGCTCCATTAATTCTAGGCGAGGACCGTTCCTCAAGACCGCCAAGACCAAGATAGATGTGCATGCTTTGCACCCTTTCTATGGAGTTTGACGATGATTTAGTACTGATTTAACATTTTTGGTGCCATGAGACATCCCCAGAGGAGCATTCTTTTTCATATTGATGTGATTGAGATCTTTGGTTGATGATGTTTATGCTGATTTATATGCTGAATTCCCTGATATTGGTGACTTTCTGGATTCTATTTCTTGTGATACATGTGTTGCTTGTGATATTGAGCCATGTCTGCATGTGCTGAGATTTATGCCGGTATGAGTGATGATGCAACTGCTGACTTAAATGATACCGCATGTGAAAATAGAAGTTAGAACTGTGCTGAATTTAATGTTGCTAAATTAGTTGTTTCAAATAGCTTGCTGCCTTCCATTGTACAGCCCCCATCCTTAGAGTTGAAGACTTTGCCAGACCATCTTAAATATGCATATTTAGGAGATGGTGAGAAGCTGCCAGTGATTGTTGCTAAGAATTTGCAACCTGAACAAGAAGAAAAATTGTTGCAGGTTTTGAGGCAGAATAAGTAAGCCATCGGATGGACACTTGCAGATATTCCTGGTATTAGTCCCTCCACATGCATGCATAGGATTTTATTGGAAGAGGATACGAAACCAGTAAGGCAACCCCAAAGGAGACTGAACCCCTTGATTCTAGATGTGGTGAAGAAGGAAGTGACCAAGCTACTTCAAGTGGCATTATTTATCCCATATCGAGACAGTAAATGGGTGAGCCCGTGCGAGTTGTTCCCAAGAAATGCGGGGTCACGGTAGTTGAGAATGAGAATAATGAACTTCTACCCACAAGAGTTCGAAACGGTTGGCGGGTTTGCATTGATTATAGGCGGCTTAACCAGGCTACCGAGAAAAGATCATTTTCCGCTACCTTTCATTGATCGGATGTTGGAGAGGCTAGGCGGAAAGTCACATTATTATTTTTACGGATGGATATTCGGGTTATTTTCAGATTCATATAGCCCCGAGAAGACCAAGAGAAGACTACTTTCACTTGTCCATTTAGCACATTTGCATATAGGAGGATGCCGTTTGGTGCATGCAATGCTCAGGGCACCTTTCAAAGGTGTATGGTAAGTATCTTTTCGACTTTTTAGAGAATTGCATGGATGTGTTTATGGATGATTTTACTCTCTATGGTTCTTCCTTTGATGCATGCCTGGATAGCCTGACTCAGGTTTTACATAGATGCATTGAAACTAACCTTGTTCTGAATTTTGAGAAATGTCATTTCATGGTAGAACAAGGTATAGTTTTAGGACATGTAATATCTAGCAAGGGTATCGAGGTAGATCCTGCAAAAATAAATGTTATTTCATGCTTATCTTACCCCACATGCGTGCGGGAGGTTCGTTCTTTCCTTGGTCATGCAGGTTTCTATAGGCGGTTCATAAAGGATTTCAGCAAAATTACTCTTCCACTATCCAACTTGCTACAAAAAGAAGTGGAGTTCCATTTTGACCAGAAATGCAAGGATGCCTTCAATCACTTGAAGCAAGCATTGACCAAGTACACCTATCATCCAGACCACCCAGATTGGACACTCCCATTTGAGCTCATGTGTGATGCCTCTAATTATGCTTTGGGAGCTGTTCTTGCACAAAGGGTCGACAAAATATCTCATGTCATCTCTTATGCTTCAAGAACTTTAGATCCCACACAAGTCAACTACACCACCACTGAAAAGGAACTTTTAGCAATTGTTTTTGCTTTAGACAAATTTCGATCATATTTGCTTGGTTCTAGAGTGGTTGTGTTTTCAGATCATACAGCTCTGAAGTTTCTCCTGAAGAAGCTTGATGCAAAGCCTAGGTTGATTAGGTGGATTTTGCTCCTCCAAGAGTTCGATATTGAAATCAAGTGATAAAAGTGGAGCGAGAGAATTTAGTGGTGATCACCTAAGCCGAATTGAAAAGGAGGCGGATACTTTTCCTATCCATGATGTCTTCCATGATGAGCAACTTTTCAAGCTGCAAGGTAACACTCCTTGGTTTGCTGATTTGATAAATTTCTTAGTTGCTGGTGTTTTCCCTGCACATTTTATTAGGGCTCAGATTGATAAATTGAAGAGTGAGTCAAAATATTATATGTGGGATGACCCTTATCTGTGGAAATTTTGTAGTGACCAAGTCATTAGGAGATGTGTGCCTGATAATGAATTTCATTCTATTCTTAGCTTTTGTCATACACTTGCATGTGGCGGTCATTTTGGTCCCCAAAAGACTGCTAGGAAAGTTTTGGAATCTGGATTATATTGGCCCACTCTATTTCATGATGCATATGTGTTTTGTAAATCTTGTGATCAATGCCAAAAAACAGGAAACACTTCTCGAAGGAATGAGATGCCCTAGAATTCCTTATTATTTTGTGAGATTTTTGATGTATGGGGTTTTGATTTTATGGGACCCTTTCCTGTTTCTTTTGGTTTTGTTTACATTTTGCTAGCTGTTGATTATGTATCCAAATGGGTGGAGGCGAAAGCTACTCGGACTGATGATTCCAAAGTTGTTATGGATTTTGTTAGATCACAGATTTTCTGCAGGTTTGGAGTTCCGAAGGCCATCATCAGTGATCAAGGTTCACATTTTTGTAATCGAAGCATAGAAGCTTTGATGAAAAAGTATGGGGTCTTGCATAGAGTTTCTACACCTTACCATCCCCAAACTAATGGGTAAGCCGAGATTTCTAACAGGGAGATCAAGCAGATACTCCAGAAGACAGTTCAACCTAACAGAAAGGACTGGAGCAAGAAGCTTGAGGATGCTTTATGGGCTTACCGGACTGCTTATAAGACACCAATCGGGATGTCTCCGTATCGGATTGTTTTTGGAAAAGCACCTGCCACCTACCGGTGGAAATTGAGCATCATGCATTATGGGCGGTGAAAAGGTGCAACTTGGACCTAGATCAAGCGGGTATGGAGAGGAAGGCTGCAAGCTGCGACAATTGGAGGAGATCCGCTTGGAGGCTTATGAAAGTTCCAAATTCTATAAGGAGAAGACCAAAGCCTTCCATGATAAGTTGATTACGAGGAAAACATTTGAGATTGGTCAAAAAGTTCTCCTCTATAACTCCCGCTCCGACTAATGCCAGCAAATTAAGGTCTAAATGGGATGAACCATTTATTGTTACTAAGGTTTTTCCTTACGGTGTTTGTTCGGATTAAAAGTGAGGTCACTTTGCCAAAGCTTTCATCGTAAATGGACACCGCCTCAAACAAGATATCATGAACTTCTAGAGAATGTAGAAGTGGAGGTGATGAACCTTCTCCATCCGCATTATAAATGAAAAAAAAAAAAAAAAAAAAAAAAAAAAAAAAAAAAAAAAAAAAAAAAAAAAAAAAAAAAAAAGCAATTTGTGTGCCCGACAATAAGGTAGGTAGTGCCATTAAATTTTGTCACTCGGAAACAAGTGGAGGTCACTTTTTCTTCAACGACAACAACTGCGAAAATCTTGCAGTATGGATTTTATTGGCCCTTTATTCAAGGTCTATTACACCTTTTGCAAAAGTTGCGGAAATTGGTCAAAAAGGTTCTGCTTTGAGATTATCATCTGCACCTACTCCTTGAAAAATTGAGATCCAGGTGGCGCGGTTCTTTTGCTGTCAAACACGTGTATCCTCACGGGGCCGTAGAGATATTGAGGATCCTAGGAATGGTAATGCGCTTAAAGTTAATGGACAAAGACTCAACCATTCTGGAAAACCAAGTTCTTGAGTTCTTTGTGTTGCTTAGGTTAAGTGGCGGATACGGTACTCCGTGACTCTCAAGTCGGTTTATTTTTCGGTTTCCCAAAATAACTGAACCCTTCTTCTCCTTCAAAATGGATGTCATTCTTTGAAACCTGAGAAAACATTTTCCTTCTCTTCCTCAAAATGCTCGAGAAAAATCTACAAAGTTCGATGTGAAAGATTGAGGCCCCATTAATGTACAAAGGTATGCCGAAGATGTACGTTGGATAATTGAAGCAAAGGTCCGATTAGCGGTGAGTCCTCAATTTCATTTGACTCATATATGCCCTAGGTCTTGGAAGAAGTTCATATTCTAAAAGGAGAAGAGCAAAAAGGTTACAAGTCTGTCACAAATGTGGACGATGGAACCGTAACAAGCGATGTCATACTTTGGGGATGGTTTCCGCAAATAGAGAAGATAAAATTTTCTTCCTTACGAATGGACTGAGTAAGGAGTCATTAGATGATATCTTATTGACTCTTGAGACGCATTCTTGTGGATTGGTGCATCGTGAAAATCTTAAATTGTGGAATCTCTTCAAGGATGAAGAAAAACGCTACAATCTTGGGAATCGACTCTAAAAGACCACATTTGCCAATTTATAAGAAAATTAGATGGGAAGCTTATCCTCGACTCATAGAAGACGTTTAAGCCGTTCTTGGACGTTAAACCGAGAGGCGAGATGTGAGCCATATCCACAAACAATCTGTATATATCATCTTCTTCTTCTTCTTCTTCATGTCATCTCTAAAAAAAAAAAAAAAAACAAACAAAAAACAAAAAACAAAAAAAAAAAATTATGTATACGTCTTAGGGTTGGCTTTGGTAACACACACCGTGAATGGGGAAATGCATGCATCCTGATCCAGCCTTCTTAATTGAAAAACAAAGAAGGTAGATTGTATCCCACATGTGAGGCAGCCAGTCGTATTATGGCCACTTGTCCCTTTTGGGAGCCCTATGTTGCGCTGGTCTTGAATGGGTCGAATATTGGTCAACAATGCTTTGGCACAAAGTCGAAAGAGCAGACTACCTCCATCCCAATCTTAAGTAAGTATGCCCTTATCTTTCAAAAAGTTTTTCTAACAATTTCAAAAAGAAAAAAAAAGGACGTGATGTCTACTGCACTCATGACGCACAGTATAAAGATACGCCATGGAAACTGTACATACAGGTATGTCATCATTTTCTATTTCTTTTATCTTTGTATCATTTTGTTGTATTTTGATTTTTGTACAGACGATCCTTTGAGCAGGGTCCTTCAGGGGTTTCTAGACTTTTTTACCTTGATGGTTTTCTTGAAGTCAAAAAAAAAAGAAAAAGAAAAAGAAAAAAAGATTCTGTGTTTCTTAATTTCAACCTTTTCTGACAACAGCCAACATACCCTTATAGGTGCAATTATTCCCCTTTCCATTCTTTTTCTTATTTAAATACTCTATTTTCCTTCAACTCAGAGACACTCAAAGGGAGGAAGAGTATAGAATGGGGGCTTCTATTCGTAACCTCAAAAATGTCTGTGTTTTTTATGGGTCGAGTTATGGGAAGGGATTAGAGTTTGTAAACGCAGCTAACACTCTTGGTCGATCACTTGCTGCGAGGAATATTCATCTTGTATATGGGGGAGGTTGCCGTGGGTTAATGGGGGCTATATCACTTGCTTTGCATATGTAAGAGACAGTCGGGTTTTAGGTGTCATTCCTGAACCTTTAGCTCAATGAGAACATCAATGGAAAGACAATTGGAGAGGAACTTAAAGTATCATCAATTCATGAACGAATGAAGATAATGCTTGAAAACTCGGTGCATTCATTGCCTTACCGGGTGGTTTTGGTACTTTGGAAGAGATTTTTCAAATTGTCTCTTGGGCTGAAGCCCGAACATCCACCATAAACCCATTGGTTTGTTGAATGTTAATAATTTCTTTGATCTTTTGTTATTTTTTCTTGACAAAGTTTGTGGAACAGAAATTTATCACTCCTTCGGCAAGACAACTTCTTATCTCTGCCTCCACTATTGATGAGCTCATTGATAAATTAGAAGCTTTTGAGTATGTACACGATAAGGTATTAGCTCGAATAGATTGGTCAACGAAGGAAGCGTGAAAGGAAGTAACAAGAAAAAAAAAGCCGGATCGACACTTTCTCTTTAATGGGTTTGATTTTATTAAAAAAAAAAAATTGTTGTTTTGTTTGGAAAGTATGATATGATTGTCATGGACTTATTAAACCAATTAGTGATGGCAGAGTAAGGAGTAATTTTACTCTTGAGACGCATCTTAATTGGTGGCGAGTAAGTAAGAGTTTTTAGGTAGTAATTAATTAGTATTAAATTGTGGAAGTACTAACGTTTTCTTGTTTGATTTCTTTTCAGGGTCCGATGCGTAACTGACAGTGTGCTTCTTTTCTGCTTGGCGTTGATTCACTTCTTATCAGGTTGTGTTGCTCTTTTCTATATCTCTCTTTCACATTGAGGGCAATGTTATATTAAGTGTGGGGGAGAGATTTTAGCATGTTTCTTTTGGTTGTTAAAAAAAAAAAAAAAAAAAAAAACACAAAAAAGGGATCATTGCATGATTGAATAACTTTTCTCCCTTCTTGAACTGATATGCTTGGAGATGGATGATTGAATTGATGAATTGAGTTTGATGGATGCATACCTTGTGAGATTTTGAGCCTAATGGATGGATTTAACATTTATGTCATTCTCTTCTTTCTTGTGTGATTTTCACTCATGTTAATGACCACTCTAGAACTTGTTTTGATTCTTTTTGAGGCTACATTTCACTTGCATGCATGAACATGATTGAGGCCCTCTTTCTTAATTAGCTAGTTTAACCAAATAGCCAACCTTGTTTTCAATATGATATCAAGCACTCTTTTGACTTCTTGAAAATTCTCGATTCCTGGCCAACCTTGTATATTTTCCTTTGCTTAACCCCTTTGAGCTTATTTGACCATTCCTTGTTTCTAGCTCATTATGTGCCTTAAATGAGAAATCGTGTTCTTACTTTACCTTAGGGAATAAAAGAACATTAGCTTGTTAATGGATGAGTTTTTGAACAAGTGTGGGGGTGTGTGTACAAAATAGTTGTTGAAAAAGAAAAGAGTGCCCAAAAAAAAAAAAAAATGTATGTATATAGTTATGTTCATATATATAAAAAAAAAGAAAAAAAAAGAAAAAAAAAAAAAAAAAAAAAACCAAGTGTTTAAAAAAAGAAAAGGATTGGGAAATGAATATGTAAAGGGATATACACTAGAGTTGGGATGAACTTTTATGCTTGTTATTTGAACTCAGCTCTCATTTGCTTTTATTCTCTTTGGTATTTATCTTCTCATATCCATTTTATCCTCTCATGTTACCTTGACCTCACTACAACCTTGAATAAAGTCCTCATGATTTATGTGTGCATGTGTTTTGAGTAGTGGAGAAGTAGAATATAAGCAAGCTTATGGTAGTGCAATTTTCATGGGTTGAATTAAGTGAAATACCTACCTTTTAAACACTTGAGAGATTGAGAGGGGATCTTGTGAAGATCTATCATTCTCGATTCATGTTGAAGATACCTTGCTTGTTGGTTTGAGATGTGGAAAATTGTTAACTTATGAATGTTTTGATCCCTTGAACCTTTGGTTGTTCTTCTTGATTGTAAAATTTTGGGTTCTTGAATGTCGTTGGAATTTAAATTTTTGTTAATCTCTTATGTCCTTGTTTTGGTCTTGAGTCTTGCCCAGGAGTGCAAAAAGCTAAGTGTGGGGGAATTTGATAATCACATATTTTATTCATTTAGAAACCCTTATGTTTAGTCATTTACACTCTCCATATTCTTAATTGATTGAGTTTGGTATGATTTTGTGAGTTTGAGCTCAAATTGGTCCTAATTGAATATTTTCAGCATTATTGAGATTTGACACTATTTCTGTATTTTGGCCATAACTTGAGTTCCTAATATCTGATGAACATGAATTTTACCTTGTAGGAAAGCTAAGAGGAAGCTCTACAACTTTGATGAAGAGCTCGAAGTCCTAAAAAGATTTCTAAAGGACCTATGTTTATATGGAAGTCAGAATACGGGTTCTGTCAGTAGAATCCGAATAGTGTGCACTCATAAAATCATATCTCAAGATGTAATAATGAAGATGGGCTCAAATTTGGATAGCGGATAGTCAAGATCCAAATAAACAACTTTCATGAAGAACACTTTTTGAAAAAAGGAAGTCTAGTAGGTCATTTTGAGCTTGCAAGTTGGAACAGAGGAGCTGAAGTTGAGTTTGAGCAACCTACGGTATTTGGGACATATCTTAGGCTGAAGGAAGCCAAATTGGACGAACCAGCTATCCATTTTATATCCAAGACAAGGATCTACAAATTTCATGAAGAGCACTTTTCGTGGATCTGAAGTATAGTTGGTCATTTTTGGCTTCCAAGTCAGACACGAAATTTTCGTCCTCAACCACCCACTCATCCATCCACTAATCCACTCATCCATCTACTAATCCACTCATCCACTCATCCACTAATCCACCCACTCATCCACTCATACACTAATCCAACCCACTTAACCACTCCACCCACTCATCCACTAATCCACCCACTCATCCATCCACTCACCCATTCATGTCCATAATTTCCCACTCACCAAAAGTCCTTTGGCATTTTCCACTCAACCAACCCACTTAACCATTCCACTCACTCATCCACTAAACCAATCCACTAAACCAACCCACTCAACCATTCCATTCAAACACTCCACTCACTCACCCACTCATCCACTCACTTCCCTTTGTCATTTTGTTACCCTAGACTTCTATAAAAGGCACCATTGGTTATCATTTCTTTCATGTATTCTCCTTCATTTCTCTCTAAGTTTCTTCTTGCTTCTTCATAGTTTCTCATAGTTTTGTATATTTTGATGCTCTCCTTCATGGTAATGGAGGGCTAAGCTACTTTGGGTCAATTTAGAACTCTTGAAGAGATTGTGGTTTGGATTCTTGAGACCTTGGTTATGCATTGTATTTGATTTGTAATTGAATTCCTCTTTTCTTCTTCTTTCTTCTTCTTCTTGATCTTGAATGCATGAATGGTGATTCTATTTATGTTGATCTGATTTGATCTTAGTTTAAGATTGAGATTTGTGATGAAACTTAGAACTAATTGATCTAAACTAATCATATAAATGAAGATTGAGATTTGTGATGAAACTTAGAACTGATTGATCTAAATTAATCACAGAATTGAAAAGGTTAGGTTACTGATTTGTGCATAAGTTAATTGAATTCGGTACTTGAAATTAACATAGATCTTCTTGAATGGTGTGATTGCGGATTTGTGTTTATCACTTGTTAATTGAATTCTAGACGATCGTCTAGTATGAATTCTGGATTTGATGCAGAGATCTCGGTTAGATCCAAATTAACAATTCAATTGCACTTCAAGTGTTCTATGAAGGGTCTATGATTGAATCCACCCAATCTTGGATAGGTTTCTAAATTGACTGCTCTTTAATTGTTATTTCTTCCTTTAATTTGTTAAGTGCAATCTTAAACTGTCAAACCCCCCTTTTTGCTAACTTTCACTTGATTTGATTAAATTGCATTTACGATCCTTGAGGAGACGATCCGGTGTTGTTCACTATACTACAAGTTTAGGTAATAACTTCGGTTATAATTTTGACTGAGTTCGGCGCTCGTCACCTATACATCCAACAACTCAACTTCTAACATGATGTTCAGTGGCATTTCATTGCACTTAGAGATGTTGCATATTCTTTGGCATCTGTCACATTTGGTCACGAAAGAAGCAACATCTTTAAACAAAGAAGGCCAATAAAATTGTGCTCGCAAAACCTTAGCGGTTGTTCTTTCTCCACTAAAATGGCCACTATAGGGGGAAGTATGACATTGCTCGAGGATATCCTCAGTTTCCTCCAAAGGTACACATCTTCTGATTATATGATCAGCACACTGCCTGAAGAAATAAGGCTCATCCTATAAATAAAACTTAACATCATGCAAGAACTTTTTCTTCTGATGGTGATTAAGATCTGGTGGTAGGACACCACTCACAATATAGTTGACAAAATCAGCATACTAGGGAAACTCATGGTGATTCACAAGAAAAAGTTGCTCATTCGAAAATGACTTATTGATCAGAGTTGAATTTCCTTGGCTTAACTCACCTTCCAATCTTGATAAATGATCCGCTACTTGATTTTCCTCTCCTTGTCTATCATGGATTTCTAAGTCAAATTCTTGAAGCAAAAGTATCCATTGAATCAATTGTGATTTTGCATCCTTCTTGCTGATAAGATATTTAATGGTGGAGTGATCAGTATAAACAACTACCTTTGTACTAACAAGATATAGACGAAACTTATCAAATGCAAAACCACTGCTAGTAATTCCTTCTCAGTGGTTGTGTAATTCAATTAAGCATCTGAGAGAGTCTTGCTAGCAAAGTAGATAGAATGGAAAATCTTCTCTTTCTTTTGACCTTATACAACTCCAAGAACATGATCAATAACATCACACATCAATGCAAAAGAAAGATTCCAATCCAGTGTGACAATAATAGGAGCATAGATCAATCTCTTTTTTAGTTCCAAAAATGCATGCATATAATCATCATCAAATTTAAATAGTACTTCTTTTTCAAGCATATTACAAAGAGGCTTTGAGATCTTAGAAAAATATTTGATGAAATGCTAATAGAATCCAGCGTGACCTAGGAAACTTCTAATGCCTTTCACTGAGTTAAGAGGTAGAAGTTTTTCAATTACCTCAATCTTAGCTTTGTCAACCTCAATTCGCTTGCTAGAAATCAGGTGTCCAAACATAATGCCATCTTTTACCATGAAGTGGCACTTCTCCCAGATCAATATAAGATTGGTTTCTTCACATCTTCTAAGCACATAGGCAAGATTATGCAAACAACCATCAAACGAATCACCAAAAATTGAAAAATCATCCATGAATACTTCAATGCAATTCTCCACCATATTAGTAAAAATGGCTATCATGCATGTTTGAAAGGTGGCCGGAGCATTACAGAGCCCAAACGACATTCTTTGAATTGCAAAAGTGTCATAAGGACAAGTAAATGTAGTTTTCTCTTGGTCTTCCAGAGTAATGACTATTTGATTGTAGCCGAAATAACCATCTAAAAAGTAATAGAATTCCCTTCTAGCTAATCTATTAAGCATTTGATCAATGAATGATAATGAGAAATGATCCTTCCTTGTAGCATTATTCAACTTCCTATAATCCATGCAAAATCTTCACCCAATCACCGTTCTCATGGGATTGAGCTCATTATTTGTATTTGACACCATAATCATCCCTCCTTTCTTGGGCACACATTGAATCGAGTTTACCCATGGACTATCGAAAATAGGGTAAATGATACTAGCATCATGCTATTTAATAATTTCTTTCTTCACAACTTCTTTCATGATGGGGTTCAACCTTCTCTAATGCTCAACTAACAGTTTACTACTTTCTTCAAGCAAGACTTTATGCATGCAAATAGAAGGACTAATACCCCGAATATCAGCAATAGACTATCCCAAAGATAACTTATATTCACGAAGCACTCTAAGCAGCTTATCTTCATGCTCTTGAGAAAGAAATGATGAAATAATAACCATAAGAGTAGCTCTGTCACCAAGATAAGCATAGCGCAAATGTGAAGGCAAGGGTTTGAGCTCCAAGATTGGAGATTCCTCAACAAATGGTTTGAATGATTAACCACTCTATTAGAAAGATGCAACGACTCAAACTCGGGATTTTTACTCCATCTAGGTGAAGTATCCAATAAGTTCATGAGCTCTCTCAATTCCTCATCTTCCCTTTCACATGTGGAGATCAAAAGAGCTTCAAGAGGGTCACATGGGACACTTGCACAAAATACTTTGGATATCATCCCATCAATCACATTCACAAAAGAACATTCTTCTAGATCTTAAGTATATTTCATTGCTTTGAAAATATTAAAAGTAACCTCTTGATCTTGCATTATCATGGTGAGCTCCCCTTTTTGAACATCAATGAGAGTTCTTCCGTTTACCAGGAATGGTCTTCCAAGAATCAGAGGGACATCTCTATCTTCCTACATATGAAGGACAATGAAGTCTACTGGAAATATGAATTTATCTACTTTTACAAGCACATCTTCAATTATTCCCCGTGGATAGGTCAAGGTCCGGTCCGCAAGTTGCAAGATAACCGATGTGTGCTTAGCTTCCCCTAAACCAAGTCTTTGGCATATTGAATAGGGCATGAGATTTATATTGGCTCCCAAGTCACATAATGCTTGACCACAAAATTTCTCACCAATGGTGTAAGGGATGGTGAAGCTTCCAAGATCTTTGAGCTTGGGAAGAAGTTTATTTTGCAAGATAACATTACATTCCTCTGTAAGGGCGACAATTTCAAACTCACTAAGCTTCCTCTTCTTTGACAAGATATTTTTCATGAAGTTCACATTTCTTGGCATTTGCTCCAAAGCTTCCAAAAATGGTATGTTACTATGTAGCTTCTTGAAAACTTCTAAGAACTTCTAGAATTAGTGCTCAAGCTTTTTCTTTGCAAATCTATTCAAGGATGGAATATGAGGTAGAAACCTCTTTTCCTTTTTGCTTTGGTTGACCTCTTTGTCACTATTTTTCTTTTCTTGAACTTTCTTCTCACCTTAATCTCCCTTATCATCCTTCATTGAAGTCTCTTCATCTTTAGTCAAAGTACTTTGATCTAGAACCTTGCCACTTCTAAGTGAGATAGCTTGACAATGCTCTTGATGATCACCATTTAGGTTACTTTTAGTGTTGTTAGGCAAAGTACCTTGGGGCTTGTTGTTCAAAGCGTTAGCAAATTGACCTACTTGGGTCTCTAAATTTCTCAAACAAGCATCTTGGCTTTGCAAGATGACATCATTCTTAGTGAGGTGAGCATCGGTCTTAGAACTATAAGAATCCATCTTCCCCATGAATTGCACAAACATATCTTTTAACGATGGTTTCTTTTCTTGCATAGACTACCTTGATTGTGAAGAGAAACCAGGAGGATAATTAGGTCTCTCATTTCCAACAAATGAAGAAGATGCACCTTGATTGTCTCTCCATGAAAACTTGGGATGGTTCTTTTATCCGAGATTGTACTATTTTGAATACAAATTGTTCTGCTGTAGGCAGTTCCCAACATATTGGGCACTTTCTTATATGGAAGGACATCTATCATTTGCATGATTATCACTATTCTTTTCACAAAGAACAAAAGGGCTTTGATGAGGGTTTAATCTTAAACTGTTTAGCATGTTAGCAATTGCTGCCACTTGAGCTGATAATGAAGTAATAGCTTCTACATCATGCACTCCAGACACCTTCCTTGGAGTATTTCTCGCTTAAGGCCATTGGTAGCTATTTGCTGCTAATTCCTCCAACAATTAAATGCATCTTCGAAAGATTTGCTTAGTAATGAACCTCCTACAGTTGCATCCATAATGGGACGGTGGTGTGGCAACAATCCTTTATGAAAAGAATAGACTTGGTGCCAAGGAGGTACTCATGATAGGGACACATACGAAGAAGATCCTTGTACCTCTCCCAAGCTTCATACAAGGACTCCAATTCAGATTGTGTGAATGAGGTGATGTCATTTACCATTTCAGCAGTCTTGGCTAGCGGGAAGTATTTTTTCAGAAATTTGTTACAGGCATCGGTCCAAGTAACTATTGATCCCACCAATAGAGATTGTAACTAACTTTTAGCTTTATCTCTGAGAGAAAAAGGAAAGAGACATAGGCGAATGACATCTTCGAAGACTCTATTATACATGAATGTGTCACAAATCTCTAGAAAATTAGATAAGTGAGTATTAGGATCTTCACTTGGCAAACTGCCAAACTGCACCAAAGTTTATATCATTTGAATTATGGTTAGTTTGATCTCAAAATTGTTAGCATGGATGGGAGGTTGTCTTATGCTTGATTGTAAATTCTCCATTTGAGGAGTTGTAAACTCCCGCAAAGGCCTTGTGTGGTTATGATCATCCGCCATTGTAACTGTACCTAAAACAAATAAAGAATGAAAATTAAAATTAAAATAAACTAAAAGAAACTTGAATTAGAATTAAATAAACTCGTTGTCAATAGTAGTTATTCAGAAATAAAATCATTTCCCCTACAACGATGTCAAAAAACGTGTTTGCCCCTTTGTGTACCACAAGTGCACAGGTCACGCAAGTAATAAAATGATAAGTAGGATATCATTCCCACGAGGACACCGTTTACTTCTAATGCTAATTATTAACCAATAGCTTATGTAATTATATTCAAGAGCATTCAATTGGAGAAATGGTGTGTATAAGTTAACTAAAAGTCTTAAATGCCATAAATTTGGAATAAAAGATAATGATTGGAGAATATGAAATCCTTCTTCACCCCCTACTTCAATTAGTAATATGCAATCCTCTTAAGCAACTTTAATGAAAAGATTTTACTAGCTTGAGAAACTAACTTAGTTAAAAGCCTATGTCTAGGCCAATCAACCATGATTCATTTGCCTAGTTCATATGTTTCTATGAGAGTTAGTACAAACTCCACTCATTAAGAACTATTCTCAACACTTGCTATTCATGACCAAGGGGTATATTTATATCCCATTATCTAATTAACTCACCCTAACATTAGAATGAAATTAAATATGCATCAACCATATCCATGATCTCAAACCTAATTCCCTATGTCTAGTTCAATAGATTTAAGCAAATCACATTAAATGTTAGTCAAACATTCAAGAGCATTAAGAGAAATATGATTAAACAATCCCAAACCATCATTGTTAACTCAAGAGGTTACAAAATCAACCAATATTCATAGAGGGATCCAAAGAAATCCCTAAATACAGCTTAGTTATCCATGACACACCAAAATATATCACAAATAATCATGTTCATGACAAAGAAAAAGAAAAAAAGTAAAAGAAATAGGAAGGAAGCTAAATAGATATGATCCTTGATGCTTGAATCTTCTTCCTTAAAGAAGATGGCTTCTAACTTTGCTTTCTCTAACTTCCTCTCAGTCCCAAAATGATAACCTAGCTGTTGTATTCTATTTCCCAAAAAATATTTGTTGTTGCATTGCCTTAAATCAGTATTTATAGGCCATCATTTTAGTTTCAGGTTGTGACATGACACCTTATGCCATGGTGTGCATTTAATTTAGGTCACCACGCCGTGACATGAACTCATTTGCATCACGGCATACTAGTCTCGAGTTTCAGTATGTAGTAGGCTGAATGTACCATGCCGCGGCATGAACATGCTTGCACCACGGCGTGAGTTGCTGAATTACACATTTGGCTTCCTCTTCCAATGTTGGTCCAAATCTTCCACAAATCTGCTTATTTGGAGCCCTTCCTGCAATAAAGAAATCACCAATTTAATAACAGTCGCAAATGTACTCAATCACTTAAAGAATATACAAGATTTTCTCAAGATTATATTGGAAGATATCAAAATTGAATTTGATGAATATAAGCCTAAAATCTCCTATATATGCATAATAACAAGAACTAAGCTTTCTAAATGACACAATTATAGGGCATAAATAACTACATTATATGGCATTATCACATGTATCAAGATATCTCATCATATCATCTCGTTTCAGAGCATAACGCCTCAATATTTCATCAAACATGCAATAAGGTAATCCATCATGTCATTTTATATCATAGGGTAAAACATGCTATAGCCAAACATTCTTAAACTCAAGTGTTCTTGAGGTTTCTTGCACATGCATCAATCTTAGATTCATGTTTCTCAGCAAGATAATCGGTTAGTAACTTGTGTTAATCGGTTATCACTAGCTAACAAGCGAGATTTTACGTTCCATAATCGGTTATCATCACTAGGTAAATGATTATGGATCTTATATGCATCTGATTTAAAGGCCAATAATCGATTACCACTATTTGGTAATCGGTTATTGGCTTCCTCATATGTTTTTGTCACGAGAAATAATCGGTTAGGCCTTAGCTCTAACTGGTTATTGCACAACATAACTCTCTATCAAGTTGCAATAATCGATTAGGCCTTGCCTTAACTAGTTATTACATGCGTGGGAAGTTTTGTCCCGTGCTAATAACAGATTATGACTTGTCTATAATCAGTTATCTAGGGATTTTTACTCAAAAAAACAAAACATCGAGAAAGAAGACTCCAAAAACCATCTCATAAATATTAAAAACAACTAAGAACTTCACCAACAAAACATCAGATCCATCACTAAACAACATAGCAAGCATGGGTAGTTCTCAACTCATAAGTTTACATATTTTACAAGCTCAAAACCTCATAATTTCAAGTTCAAGAAGTGAACTTGGGTTTATAATCATATCAACAGAAAATCATGGTTCAAAACTCATCATTCAATCAAGTTTTCTTTGAAAACTCTAAGAAATCAAAATAAGGTAGAAAGACTTTAAGGAAAACAACTCCTACCTAGCTTGTAGTTGTTTTCCTCTTTCTTTTCTTGTCTTTTTTCCCTTCCTCTTCTTCTTCTTGCCTTTTCTTTCCTCTTGGATTCTTGTTGCTCTTTTTCTCTCTTCTTTCTTCTACTGGAAGATGTGAGAATGAGAGAATGGAAAGAGTAAAAGAAAAGCAACGTGACAAAGTCAACAATATTAGGCAAGGAATGCAGAGGTCTACAGTGGAGTAAGCAGGAATAGAGAGTTAAAAATGAAATCTTGCTGGAAACTTTTATATCTGCCAAGAACATTTTAATATTTTAGAAATGAATTTTCTAAACTTCATAGGTATCATAAAAAATTCTAGGATTTCATTTTATTCTCTATATTACCATTCGACCATTTTCCTTATACTGCATAATCAGTCTCTAAGCTTCATTATTCTCTCTTGAGTTAAAATGAAATCTATGAAATTGAATTAAGATACTTTCAGATATCAATTCTAATTGTTTAAAGCTTAGAAATAAATTTTCCTTATTTATTTCTATTTTCTTAGCTTATTCCAACAAAAGTCCAAGTTTATAAGAATTGTTTCTCACATTCATTATTATAGATTTATGCTCAAACTACACTGGATAGTTACCAGAATTAACTGGTGTCCTATACTAGTGTTGTTGAGCTTCTATAACCCTGATCAAGTCCATTGGGTTGAAGAGAATGTTACATTGATCACTTAGAGCAAAAAATTACAGTGACTCTTTGGCAAATGAAGTAAAACTTGGGGTCCAGTTCAATATAGATGGATGTTTCATATTGAAAGGTTAGTTTAAACAAATTATTAATATATAAAATTCACATATTTTACTTCTTGCTCATTCATATCTAATATATTGTTTGTTTATCACTAGATTTTTATGCGTGCTAAAAGGCTATCTGCGTAACAAAGCATGTCCAGAAGGTTCTATAGAAGAAGGTTGTGTGGCTGAAGAGTGTATGGCATTTTGTGCCAGATATTTGATTGATATTGAGTCAAGATAGAATTGAGCAGATAAATATATGGACTATGCAAGTGATGAAGGCACTAGTTTGCATAGGAATGCTTTAGCTGCTGATACGAGTCAATAACAAGAAGGTATCCATAATTTGATTTTCTTTTAAGCTTTCAATTAATTTTCTTTTTATTCCCCATTGATCATAGTTGTTTTATTTTTTTTATTCTTATCTTAAAAATTCATATTATGCTTGAAAAAACTTTTCTAATTCTTGTTAAGGTGATGCTACAGTACAAACAAATATAAGGTAGGAAGAGGAAAAATCACTAGCCTAAGTGTAGTAAAAAATAAAAAGAAGAGTGCTCCTGGCAAATTGCATGTTATTATTCTAGAAGACAAGATGGAGGTTGTTGGATCAGAAGCTACCTATTTCATTACTAAAATATTAGTTATTGCCCAAAAGAATGCTCCATTGAATGTCTCCAAGTAGAACTACATTCCTGACTTAGCGAAAAAGAGAACATTAACTAAAGTGATGGTAAATCTTAATCCTTTACACATTGTTTTTAGTTTTTGTGCTTGTAGACTATTAACCATTATTTTCAGTTTAGTTGTTGAGTGCAAGATTCTTTTCATATTGATGCTAGACCACACAATAAAGATGCTATCCTTGAGACAGCAAAAAGACTTTATCAAAGTCATAGAAAAAGACTTCATGATTGTTTCCAATAGTTTGAGACAAATGAGGAGGCTTTAGAGCACAAGCCTGATGACGTAAGTGAAGAAGATTGGGAATATAGTTGATTAGAAATTTCTATTTATTTTGGTCATTTGTGTTGTTTTCTTTCTTTGGTATTTTCTTGTTTCAGTGTCAATTTATTTGTCATGTTGAAATTTTTATCTTTGTGATATTTGTTCATGTGATTAAGTGTTATAGTGTGAATTTTAATTTTTCTAGTTTTCGTGCTTGATTAGTTCTTCATTTTTAATTATTTAGTTTAATTTTAGCATTTTTTAAAGTTTATTTTTTAATTAATTTCATGAGTTATTTATATTTTTTGAATTGATAATGTTTTAGGTGTGAGACCTTAATAAAATTATTTGTGTTGTTTGAATTCATTTTGTTATATCTATTAATCTTTGTTCTTTGTTTCTTGTTTTATATAGTTAGTATTATTCTTAGTTAATCTTAGTTTTTTTCATGTGATTTTCAAGTACATGCGCAGTAATATATCTCAGCATCTAGTGTCATTAGATCCAGAGATTGAATGAACACTTTCTCAACTCAGGAGAGAAAGGAAAACAACTGAGCAGAACTCTAAACCTACACCATCTTCTTCATATATTTCTGAAATTGATTTAGAAGATTAGGAGATAATTTAAAGAATCAGAGATTCTATCATAACGCTAGCTCATAGCTCACGAAGACAAGAAGAAAAAGAAGAGATGGCTCAGCCACAGAATAACAGAATATTGAGAGAAATGGCACAACCTAACCTTGATGTGCAGCCTTTGTGCATCCAGTTACCACTAGTTAATGGTGGATTTGAGGTAAAGATGAGTTTGGTGGACATGCTTGCTAAATTCTATGGGTTGCCATTTGAAGATCCTAATAAGCATCTCAAGATATCTTAGACAACTTGTACCACTCAGAGGCCAGCCAACATGACAGAGGAGCATGTTATGCTTAGAGTGTTTCCTTTCTCCCTCAAAGAAGCAGCAAAGGATTGACTATTCTACTTGCCCGCTAGATCTGTCACTACTTGGAATGATATGAAGAGAACATTCCTTGAGAAGTATTTTCCTTCTTCAAAACTCACTAGCTTGAGGAATGATATTTGTGGCATCATCAGAACTCTGGAGAGACATTTGCTAAATATTGGGAGAGATTTTTGAGACTTGTAAGCAGTTGCCCAACAATATTTCTATGTATGGCTGACTTAGGAAGATAGATAGATTCTTGATGCTTCTAATAGAGGAGCATTGCAGAATAAAATGCCTGCAGAAACTAGACGTTTAGTACAAGTATTGGCTGAAAATATTCAACAATTTGGTGGCAAAGGTGAAACTAGGAAGGTAAATGAGATTGATATATCTGTTGTAGATTAGGAACTAAATCGTTTGACTTCTGTGAACACCCAATTTTGTGCAGACATTTTTTTAGTTATTTATAATAAAAAGTGAGGTTAAAAAAAAGTTATTAATTAATAATTTGTTTCCATGATCCAAATCAAGCCCAACCCAATAGAAATATATTCAGATATATTTAACTACCGTATCCCATTTGTTTTTGAGTTCTAACATTAAAAAAAAAAAGTTAACGTTAGGTAGCAAGCAGCAAATTAACAAAGCCAAAAAAGAAAAAACAAAAGTATGTTTTTATGGGAAAAAAAAAGTGTGATGCTGAGGTTTTTCAAAATGAAACACAAAAAGGGATGACAGCAACAAAATGAAGAAAAAAGCATGGAGCAGGAAATGGGAAGAAGAAGAGGCATCAGGCAGAGAAATGGAGCATAAGAAAGGAAACCAGAAATGGACCCAACGTAACAGATCCTGTAACCTTATTTTTCTCTTTAAATACCAAGGCTTGGACTGTTAAAAGGGGGACCGATGAAATTATAAAGATCAAGGAGAGTATTATCAGGGAATTGGGGGGGGGGGGGAGAACTCAGTCTCTGGTCTGAATTAAAAAAAAAGGGGGCTGACATAACACAATCCCTACGCACCCTGCATCTTCTCCACATAACCATTTCCAACCTTCACCCAAAAACCAGCCAACAGCAACTTCTACTATAAACACCATAAGCAACCCTCTCATCCACATCACCATTTCCAACCTTCACCTACATCTCTTCCAAAACCACCCTATTCACCATCTTCTTCATCACAAACAACCCACACCTTCAAAACCACCCTCTAAACCACCCATTCCATCATCACCTCATCGCCATCACTACTCCATTACCACCTTCATCTTCAACTTACAAAAAACTCCTCACACCTCTTCCAAAGGCACCATATTCATCATCTTCTTCCACTATCCCAAGCCTTCATTAACACTAAACTTCATCAACAGTTACCAATCGAATCAGCTAGATCCAGACCACACAGACCCACCGTCTGTTGTGAGAGCTGCACCAGACCTCCCCTCGCTATAACACGCTGCACCAGATCCATTATTACCGTGACCAGATCTTGCCGATCAACACTATCGAACCAAACCAGGCCGCGTTGACCTGCATCGTCTAGCTATTTCGAACAACGACCCACGCCTCGCACGAGCCTAACTGCATACCCCAACGCTGGTACACCACGCCACCCAGTTGCATCGCTCCGAATCGAGCTGCATGTTGTTGCCGTACCCCCAACCAGAAGCCTAGCTGCGAACCGCTATAGCCCAAACCGGAAAGCCTAGATTCGACTCCACTATGCAGCCCAGCTGCACCTCTGCCTCGTTGCTACCTCGCTGTCGCACTACCAGCGCCTCCCCATCGTGCGCCTTTCTTTTAGAGGAAAAGAGGACTCTTTGTTTTGTTGGTCTTTCTTTTTTAAAAAGAGTTGAAGGCGAGTTTTTGAGTTTTATTGTTTATTGTCTTTTTAGAAAAAAAAAATGATGAAAGCATAAAATGGAGTGTTTTGGAAGAGGGATTTTTAATAAAGCATTCTCTAGTTTTTTGGCTAAAGAAACATGGTAAGAATAAAAAAAATAAAAATAAAATATATTAGAAAAGATCAAAAAGAGAAAAAAATATGAAAATGATAATAAATAAATAAATAAATAAAATAATTGAACCATTTTTAGAAAGAATAAAATTAGATTAGCTTAGTTGTGACAACTTGTTGATCTTATAATTTTATAATCATCTGAGTTGTAACAACTTGATGATTCAACGGGTGACGTCTCTAGCGTGACGCCGAACTTCACCTATTCAAACCTTAATTTGATTAACTGAGTCGCGACGACTTGTTAAATTTTCAAAACTAAGAATTAAACTTTTTAATTAAAATTAATCAACCCACAAGTAATTTTTTAGAAGAACGATGTGGCTTTGAATTCCTCATTGCATCCGAGGATACGTAAGAGCAGAATCTCAATTCTGTCAAGCCAAAATTAAATTTTCATATTTTATTTGTTTGTTTAGTTTTTTTTAATAAATGGGTAAAATAAATATTTTTAAGAGTTATAAAAACTTGCACAACTGATTTAAGGTAACCGTCTTAGAGCGGATGTCATAGGGGTGCTGTGGGGTTAAGTCTTCACCCTTCTCTATGCATAATTAGACTCCCGAACCTGAGTTTTTGAATGTAGACCATCTTTTTTTGGTTTTTCCAATTTTTCCTAATAAAAATAAAATTGGTGGCGACTCCTTAATTTTTTTAATTTAAGTCGTTATCCCACCGTGATATCGGTCGCGGCAGATGGCGACTCCATTGGGGATACTTGAAAGTCAAGCCTTTATAAGTTAGTTGTACAAATTTTGTGACATTTAAATATTTGTTTTACCCTTTTTGTTTTTATATTTGGTTTAAATTGTTTATTGTTTAATTTAACTGTGTTTTTATTTTGTTATGCAAACCTTAGGATAGAGGATTCTTTAGAATTTGTTTTGTGTTTGTTTTGTTTTGTAGATTGTGGGTAATTTTAGGATTATAAAGGTTTGTATGCTCTCTACACATACCACACTTACACATTTCTCACACACATTCGAGTAGGGCCCTATACCCGGGTCTGAGTGAAGCCTAAGTTAGGTAGAGATTGCGTAGTGGTAGCCATTTTGGATGTACATCCTGTTTGGTTATTGCGAAAACCTCATCTAGAGTATACCTTTTTCATAATTGTCCCGCACTTGGTGGTTTACCCACTGTTTGTGGTCAACATTATGAAATGAGACTTAGCTCTAGGGGCCTTTAGAATAGAAGAGCCACCCAATGAGAGTTCTCATGAATTAGAAAGACCCGTAGATCCTTATGATAGAAATCCTCAAATTTAAGGCAATCTTTTAGGGCACAAAGGGAGCATACCTTTTTTGTTATCCTTAATTTCATCCATGTCATAATCTTTATTGTACATATACATTATATATAGTATGGTCTGTTAATGTGATAACTTATAATCGTACCCCTCTAAAAAAGTTTTTTTTTTGCCAAAAAAGAAATTCTTTACAAAAAAAGGGTGGACAAGTCACTATTAAAGGACCAACTATTGCATTCATCTTTTTCTTTTAAATAAAAAAAATTTCATCATGCATTTTTGTATATGTTCATTTAAAAAAAAGAATGAAAAAAGATTTTGTTTTAAATTCCATTTAATGTTCTTTTTTTTAAAAAAATAAAAAAATAAAACTTGAACCATTGCTCATCCTCAAAAAACGCAGATCGCACAAACTCAGTCTTAAGAGACAAGGTTGCAAACTAGGCTGCAATAGATGTTAAACTCAAAAAGAAATTTGGGTCGAGAGATGGATGAAATGAGGGAAAGAATTGATGCAATGGCAAAAGAACAATTAAGGGTTGAGAATTTACTGAGACAGTTAATCGAGACCCTCAGAACAACAAATGAAACCTCTGCCGACATTGGAATAGATGCAAATGAAGGGGATGGTTCCATGAACAGAAGTCCTGAAGGGGAGAATAACAATGCAAAAGCTGCTCATGAACAACCAGCGAAGATATTCTTGAATAGTAACTCAGAAAGAGAAAAATCAATAGATGAATTGATTGGAAAGATGCAAGAGCAAATTAGAGTCATTCAAGGCCCTAATCTATATAGCTCGATGGGAATCGATGACCTGTACCCGGAGGCCGAAGTCAATATCCCTAAGGACTTTGAAATTCCAGATTTCTCAAAGTACGATGGAAGCACCAATCCAAAGTTTCATCTAAAGACTTACATTACCAAAATGGTCATTTGGTCATGGGATCAAAAATTCCTAATCAATTTCTTTCATGAAAGTCTGACTGGGCCAGCCTTGGAATGGTATATACAACTTGATCATTCAAAGGTTTCTTGCTGGGATGATTTGACAAATCTATTATTGGGGCAATATCGATTCAACATCGACGTTGCACCTACTCAAGAACAATTAAGAGCAATGCAAAAGAAGAGTGTTGAGACTTTCAAGCAATATGCTCAAAGATGGAGAATGTTGGCAGCCCTGGTTCAACCACCATTGACTTCATCAGAGATGAGCTCGTACTTTGTGGGGACCTTAGGAGCACCATTTATTGGGTTGATGGCAGGGGTTGCTGATGAGGATTTTTCTGACTTAATTTTGGCAGGAGAAAGGATTGAGAACCTTGCAAGATCAGGTAAGTTACCTGCTGAAGATATAGAAAGTAGCTTTCCTAAGACAGTGGCACCAAAAAAGGAGGAAGAGTCAGAAGTCAGTGCTTACTAAACTTCATATCAAGGCTATTATGTTCCCCCGCTGCGTTCATATGTCCTAACTTGTCCTGTCTATGTCAATCGCCCTCCAGCAACTCGGAACCTCTGAACAATTGGAGATTTGTGGCGTTTATTAATGTGATTGCCATCTTAGACTTTTGTGATGCTTGAACTTATGTAAACTCTCTTGAAGCATTAATGTAATAGATTTGCATGGATCTCAGCATTCTTGGCACTCATGTTCTTGTCATGTCTTTCTTGTTATTCTTTTCTTTCCTTTACTTGCTTTCTTTTAGTTTAGATCCCATGAGACTCTCATTCTAGAAAACTTTTGGTGGTCATCAAGTCCACGTGTGTAGGTATCTTTGGCAAAAAAAAAGAATTGGTGTGCATTCATAAAGGGAGCAATTAAGTAATCATTTAATGTTATTGTCCTTTTATCTCTAAATTAATTTTTTTGAAAATGAGCAATCAAGATTTGAAATGAAGATTGACCATTTTTCTCTCTCCTTCACAAAAATTCTTAATTTCATTATCCCTCATTATCCCTTTTTGAACTTAAAAGTTTTCTTCAATAAACCCTGGACAAGGATCACCCCTACACTAGGGGATAGCACAAAACAAAGATTGAATGCCATGGTTACTATTTTGAAGCATAAAGAAAAGAAAGAAAAGGTGAAAGGGGTAGGAAGTGAAAAATTTCTTTTAAAGAAAAACTAAAAAAAACATAAAAAGGAATACAAGAGAAAAAAGAAAGAAAATGAAATGAAATGGGTCATGACAAAGGTGAATGATTGAAGTGAAAAGAAAAGGGAAGGAATGGAGAACAATAAGAGAAAAGTGTGCTTGAAAACGCAAAAACAGTTGACAAGGTTCAATTTTGAACAAGAATCCTTGGTCTCATCCAACTCTTAAATACTTGTTTGAGCCTTATATCTTTCATTTATAACCACTAACCTTGGCCACGTTACAACCCTTAAAAAGTCCATTTTGATCAATGAATGATTGCCTTTTTTCATAAGCTTTAATTTTGAGACAAAAGGTTCTGCTCGTCTAAGTTTCTAGTTCATTGCTTCTTTAAAAAAAATAGGACTTACCCAGGGGCAAGTTTCTACCCTATTCGAGCTGGCTCTACACTAGAGCATTTTTCTCTAGCTCGGTTTAGCCTACACTGGGACAAATTTTTTACTTCAACTTGGCCTTACATTAGGACAAGTTTTTGTCCTGTTCAATTCGATTCCAAACTAGGGCATTTTTTTTCTTTTTTTTTTCCTTGGTTCAATTTAACCTACGCTAGGACAAATCTCATGGTCATTAGGGTGTTTGCCCTATTCATTTCGGTCCTAGACTAGGGCAATTTTCTCTTTGGTTCAATTTGACCTATACTGGGGAAAATTTCTCTTGGGTTCAATTTGGCTTGATGAAAATCATTGGCCATAATGCCCAGTAGGCAACTAAAGATAACTTTCACATAGGTGGAACCAATCCATACTGGGGCAACACCTATTTGAATCCCATACCATTTTTGTGTCTTTTTCCATATATTTATCCTTTGTAAATACCCTTTGTATAGTCAAACTTCCAAAACCAATCTGGAAGTTGTTCACTTCTTTCCTGTTGTACTTGTGAATTCATGTATGTCTGTTACATAATGCTTCAGGTAAGGTGAACATGAGTACAACACTATGATATGACCATCTAAGGGTAACTCCTTGATGAACAATTCAGACTGAAAAGAACTTGTAAGTTCCAATTGAAGGGGAAATGTTATATCAAGGGATGACCCAGAAACAAGAGGTACCCAAAAAAAAATAGAAGTGAAGATTTTGAAGAGAGCTAGGAAGAAGAGAGGACTGTGTGCCTGATGATCAAACTTGAAAGGAAAGATACTCAATGTTTGAAGATTCTTGAGGAATTTGAAATAAGTTAATAAGCCCTAGTTTGCGAGAGCCTACTCCCGGGTTTGATGGATCAAAATTTTTTGAGAAAGCAATTAGCATCAAGTATGCCAGAGAAATGTTTTCGACATGATATTTTCAATCTATTGACATGATCTTTAGATTTTTGGGTTGCATGAATGAACAATGCAATATCTTTTGTTGATTGAAAGACAATGAACTGCAATAGCTTGTGAAAGTGACGTCTCTGGCTTTCACGCCAAGCTTCACTATAGAAGAATAGGCAAAAACTTAAAAAAAAATCCAGGTCCATGACCTGGTGAAGTGTCAAAAAAAAAACTTCCAAGTCCTTGACTTGGTGGTTTTCACAAAAAAATTTAGGTCCATGACCTAATGATCTCTCTTTTAAAAAAAATAATAAAAAAATAATAATGTCAAGTCCTTGACTTGATGACCATGTTTTTACAAAATTTAGGTCCATGACCTAATGATCTTTCCTAAAAAAGAAAAAAGGAAGAAGAAGAAAAGAAAAAATCTTTTGGGCCAAGCCCATTGTCCTTTAATTTTTGGGTCAAACCCACTGTCTTTTAAATTTCAAGCCAAGCCCACTGCCTTTTAAATTCGGGTCAAGCCCACTGTCTTTTAAATTTTGGGACATCGAATACCCACTACTTTTTTAATTTTCGGGACGCTAGATACCCAATGCTTTTTAATTTTTGGGACACCAGATACCCACTGCCTTTTTAATTTTTGCGATGCCAAATACCCAATACTTTTTAATTTTCAAGACACCAAATACCTACTGCTTTTTAATTTTCAGGACACCAGATACCCAATGCTTTTTAATTTTTGGGACACCAGATACCCACTGTTTTTTAATTTTGGGACACCAGATACCCACTGCTTTTTATTTTCGGGACACCGAATACCTACTGCCTTTTAATTTTCAAGACGCCAGATACTCAATGCTTTTTAATTTTCGGGACACCAGATACCCATTGCTTTTTAATTTTTGAGATGCCAGATACCCAATGTTTTTTAATTTTCGGGACACTAGATACGCATTGCTTTTTAATTTTTGGGACGTCAGATGCTCAATGCTTTTTAATTTTCAGGACACTAGATACCCACTACCTTTTAATTTTTAGGATTCCAGATACCCAATGCTTTTTAATTTTTGGGACACCAGATATCCACTGCTTTTTAATTTTCGGGATGCCAGATACCTAGTGCTTTTTAATTTTCGGGACGCCAGATGCCCACTGCTTTTTAATTTTCTGGATGCCTGATGTGTGTGAAACAACATCATATTTTGTTCTTGTGTTTGCATGCATTTTTATACATTCTAGGCATTTTAGTTTCCCATTTTGTTTGTTTTTTCCTTTAGTTCGGATAACTGCGGTGTTTTTGGTGTTGTTGTGCAGGATTGGTGCTTAATTGGCCTTAAAATGGATGGAAAGCTTGCACAATTGAAGTTGGAGCTTAAAGGGTAGCAATTTGGGACAAAAAGCTCATTCCAGAGAGTTCCATGGCCTGCCCGTGGCCTGAACCACGGCCATAGATCGAGCAGCTACGTGAAAAAGCAAAAGGGGAAGTCCAGAGACAACCACGGCCGTGGTTGAGAGTCTGGTTGAGAACTCTAAGTCCAGAACTGACCACGGCCTGGCCGTGGTACCCACCACGGTCGTGGTTCGGTGTGCGTGTCAGATTTTTAAGTCCGTTTTTCTCTTTTCTGATGGGCTTGAACCAGTTTTAACCCATGGGGTATATATAGATGTTCTGAAGACAACATTAGGGTTCAAATTTGGTTTGGAAGGAGGCACATTGGAGGCTCTTGATCTTCATCTTCCTCTCTTCACTCTAGGATTACGGGTTTGGATGTTCTTGGAACTTGATTTCTGGTTTCTTCTTCTCTATGTCTGAGTAGTTCCTTTTGTTTCTAGGATTGGGCAATGCCCTTTGATACATTGATGATGATTAATTGATATTGTTTACCCCTTTTATTAATCTTGAATGTTATTGATTCAATCCTTATTGCGATTATTCATGTGAATTTGCTGGCCACTTATTTGCATCTCATAGATATCTAGGGACGTACTGAAAGGTGAACCTAGGTGTTGGAACTATAAGAATTGAACTTAAGGTTTAAATCACGAGAGTAGGTTTAGCCTTTCGAGGATTAATGAATTACCAAAAAGCGTAATAGGTTCAATTTAGATTCAATTACCACGAGAGTAGGAATTGGTTTAATTGGGCACTGTTCTTGTATCTTAAAAGGGAACATTAACTAATTTAGGGTAATTTACCTTCAATTGAATTTCAAGTGTTAATAAGAGGATTGTCAATTAGGAGTCTTGTATCATTGTGGTTAACCCCAATCCTAGAAGCTTTCTTGAATCTAAAATCTTTTCCTTAACAATTTCTATTTTTGATCTCAACCTTGCATTTTAATTTTTATTTATTTAACTGTTTGGTTACTACGTTCTTATCACTCTACAATCATATTCCTTTTGTTTAATTTAATTGAATTAATTAATTAATTGGTATTCATAGACATAGTCCCTGTAGATTCGATCTTTTTATTACTTGACGACGAAATCGTACACTTGCGGATTTCACCCCAATCAATGCCAAATACCCACTGCTTTTTAATTTTTAGGACGTCAGATACCCACTGCTTTTAATTTCGGGACGTCAGATACCCATTGTTTTTTAATTTTGAGACATCAGATACCCACTACTTTTTAATTTTCAGTACGCCAGATACCCACTGCTTTTTAATTTTCAGGACACCAGATGCCCATTACCTTTTTAATTAAAATCAATCAATCCACAAGTAATTTTTTAGAAGAATGATGTGGCTTTGAATTCCTATTGCATTCGTGGATACGTAGGAACAGAATCTCAATTCTATCAAGCCAAAATTAAATTTTCATATTTTATTTGTTTGTTTAGTTTTTTTTAATAAATGGGTAAAATAAATATTTTTAAGAGTTATAAAAATTTGCACAACTGATTTAAGGTAACTGTCTTAGAGCGGATGTAATAGGGGTATTGTGGGGTTAAGTCTTCACCTTTCTCTGTGCATAATTAGACTCCCGAACCTGAGTTTTTGAACGTAAACCATCTTTTTTAGTTTTTTCAATTTTTCCTAATAAAAATAAAATTGGTGGCGACTCATTAATTTTTTTAATTTGAGTCGCTGTCCAGCCGCTATCCAGGTCGCGACAACTTCCATTGTTGAAAAGCTTGTCATTAACTAATCCACTGTAGTTGCAAAGTATGGAATTTGTTTGAAAACAAGACATCATACATATGCTTGTCCATCCAGTAGAAGGGGGATTGAAATGTGGTAGGCAATATTTGGGAGGTAATTCACTGCCCTAGTATCAAAATTGGGGAAGCAATCAATAGTTCCAGGCCAACTACAATAGGCCTCCTGGTTTCCAACATAGACAATAAGTCCAGTAAAGACCCCAACAACAACAAAATAATCAAAACCAAACTTCTGTGAATTCTTTAGAGGATATGATGAAGCAGATGGCTTCAAATCACATTGCCTTGTAGCACACAGTATCCTAATTGAGTCAAAATAATTCTAAATGTTAATAGGAAACTAAAATTGGGATGTAGAACTTGGAGAAGCAACTTGGTCAACTAGCTACTAATAATTCTTATTAGTTTATAATTAATATTTTCATTATTTAAGTAATGAAAATCAACTAAAATAATTATAAATAAATTATTTATAATTAATATGATATAAATTAGAATTTTATGAATGATAAAAATTAGATAAAATTTATAATAAGCTAATTAGAGATTAATTAATAATTAAACTAATTAAATTAAGTAAATAATTAATTAAAGTGAATAGAATATTTTAATATATTAAATAAAAACCAATGATATAATTAGGTTAAATATGGTTAATTAGATATAACATTATTATATTAAAGTAATGATTATAAGTTGGCCAATAGGATTTCATGCGAGACAAAGAGGCACTAAACTAAATTTTTAATGGCTTTGGAATTATTCTAATGTGATTTGAATCTAAATTTAAACTAATTACATGCAATAAGAAGAGTGTAGAGATCTTTCATGCAATTTTAGCAGTTATGGTTAATGTACAAGGGTTATAAAGTTAGCATGGAGTTTTTAGAGAACCCTAATGCAATCTAAGACAAGTACGAGTTCTAGATAACACACCCTAGGGTAGTTAAACTCTATCTAAAACACAATCTATGACCTTGAACTTCTTGGTATGCTTTTAAACTAGTTCCTATGACGATAACTTAGTGCCTAAGGTACCTAGGCTACCTCCCATGGCACTTAACACTCACAAACCACCTCACTTCACTCGACCTACACTAAGCACACAAGCCAACCCACTTGCATTCATCAAAAACTTCCCTTCCTCTTCATTTACACACAGCTTCACTACTAACTAGAGAGAGGAGGAGAGCAAAGTTGAGAAAGAGCTAAAGAGGGAAAGGGGAGCAATGAAGGGGATTAGTTGCATGTGAGTCACTGCCAATCAAAAGCCACCACAAGCCAAGGACTAGTCTTCTCACCTCACCACCATCTTCTATCTTTAATTTCACTTCCCATCCACCAATATCTCCCTTGTTTGGATTACTTTATCGTTGGGAAGGTAGTGGTGACCAAGGAAGTGGCCATGGTGACCATGGTGAAGAGACTTTTGTTGTGGGTTTGTGACCTTGGACATAGGCTTACCAACTCAACCATGTGATGGAAGGTTTGTTGGGTAGAGAATTAGGGACTAGGTAGTCTTGATTGCCTCCTTAGGCGGCCAACCATGGAGAGGAGTGGTGGTGGTGGTCTCAGGCTTGGCCACCACATAGCCATGGAGTTGGGGTTTGAGTTGGGTGGAGTTTTGGAGGTGGAGGCCACCACCTAAGCGTGGCGAATCGTGGTTGATAAGGTTGTTGTGACCATGGATGGCTACCACATGAAGGAATTGATGGGGTTTTGGATGGAGAAAGCCATAACTATGGCTTGGTAGCTGCGGGATTCCTTGGAGTTTAGGTGGCCACCATATGGTGGCCAAGGTGGTAGTTGGTCGTTGATGGCTACCACCTAAGTGGATTCTTAGGTTTTTGGTGGTGGAGGTCTTGGCCATGCCATGGTGGCCCTTGACCCTGGACTAGTTAGGTAATCAAATGACTCGAGTTGCACTTGATTATTTGGGTTAGCCCCAACCCTAGGACGAGGAATTAGACACCTTAAAGGTTAAATAGATTCTTAATGATAAATGATATGTTTAGTAAAGCTAATTAATGATAAAAGAATGTAGGATTGCCAAAGAATAAGTGTTGAGTTGATCCCTGAGGTTATGACCTCATAGGGAGTTATATGATAATGGTAATGTGACTCTTATGGGTTCATGGTTTATAATGTTAGATTACTTAGTTGCCAAGTTAACTCAGCAATTGTTTTTTAATGTCTATGAATACCTTGTGCTGGCTAATGCATTGATATTGTGAACTGAGAATTGTAATTAATGCTTAATGATGCCTTGAGTAGTTATGATGATTATAAATTGTTAAGTGATGTACATTATACAACTACTCATGTAAAGTATGTTTTCCCAATAAGAGAGTAAGATTTACCTTACCATAGAGAGCAATGAAGAAATTCACTTTGTAAGGGATATGTTCTGTGAAACACGTATGACTATTGAGAGTGGGCTAACTCATGTCTAACAAGTAAAATATCTTATGAAGGTAGGTCATTCCCCCTTAGAGGACAAAGATTGCCTCACAAAAAAGAGAAAAATAGAATAATCACAAAAGTTAACTGAGTGGCTAGACTCATAAGCATTACATTCATATTTCAAAGATAGACACTATTTTATTATATATATATATATATATATATATATATATATATATATATATATATATATATATATATATATATATATATATATATAGAGTAAGAAGACTTATCCAATCTTTTTTCTAAAATCGATGGCTTTTATAATATATATATATATACAGAGAGAGAGGATCCACTTACTCCAAAAGTAAGTGCTAAGACTTACTCCTAATCCCAGCCTTATTTTTTCTAAAATCTGATGGCTTATTGGCTTATATTTATCCTTACTTAATGCTCACCAATTACATTAAGAAAAGCACGTGACTCTCTATCTCTAATACTGGCTGTTGAGCCGCCGGCAGACTTGAGAAAACTTCACAATTTTTTCTCCATTCAGGTATTGCTAGCCACAAAAATAATAGATTGATTTATTTTTGTATTTGCTTATTTTTTGAATCGTTATGTTGAAACGGGCTCTTTGTGTGTTTATATATAGTTGTATTTTTGCACGTCCAGATGCTTTATGTGCATATTTGGTTATGTTGAAAAGGGCTCCTATTCAAGTTCTTAATTGAGTTTATTGTAACTTATATACTAGGCCAATTTCTTAGTGTCCTTGTGTTTTTTAATAATGCACGGAGATGCTTTATGTGTAGATTAAAATCTTCCCAAAAAGGCAAGGCACAAGGTTTATGTGTGGTGATTGTGAATTGTTAAAAAACAATTATTGGTTTATTTTTTTTATATACAATAGTGACAATAAGATTTGAATCTGAGGTTTTTACTAGCTCATATGCATAGACTGAACTCCTTCCAATTCAATTGAATAATATATATTTTTTCAATTTATTAAAGCTAGAACTCATATAGGAAAGGCACAACGTATTTATGGAAGGATTATACATTGTGTTGTTGCCCTCTTTTTTTCTTGAATGCTTTCTGCATTAGAGGATAGTATATATTAAGAAAATTGAATGAATATATTTCATATGTTAACTCTTTTTTATTCTAATTTTCAAGTGCAACAACAAACATGGATGATAATGTTATCGATTCACCTCACAATAGTATATTGACTACTGGTACTTTCGATAATTGGGAAGTACAAGAATCCGAAACCATTGGCGCCGTGTCTAAAGATCCAGAAATATGCTGTGAAAAGAATATACCAGTTGCTTTAAATGTTGGTGAGGAATTGAACATCCAGCCTTGTGTCGGAATGGAATTTGAGTCCACTGAAAAGGTTAGAGCATTTTATAAACCATTTTCTAAGAATAGAGGTTTTGGAATACGTGTTCGTTCAAGTAAACCAAAGAGAACAGTCTTTGTATGTTGTAATAAAGGTCAACACAAAGTGAAAAGAAGTTCAAATGAAGGAATTGAAGATTAGTAGAGAAGGGCCTAGATATATCTATCAGGTGTCTAGTTGTTATGATGCTCAAGATACATTCATTGTTGACATAGATTTAGACTCAGATTGCTAAATGTGGCTGTCAATTATATGAATTTATGGAGATATTGTGCATACACATACTAGTGATTTTTCAAGCAAAAGGTATTGTTCAGATCCCTAGTCATTTCATTTTGCAATGTTGGACTAAAGATGCTAACAAATGTATTGAAGTCGGATATACTAAAAATAATTTTGATGATCAACATAATACGTCAAAGATTTGAAGAAGGATGCATGAACAACATGAAGCAAGCATATTATTTGATCTTGCTGAAGAATCAAAGGAGAATTTAGCCACACTCGTAAGGCAGCTATTGCAATGACAACAAATTTGCATATTGGTGATGGAATAACTCCTTTAGAGTCAAGCCACAAGAATATGAACAAGACTTGCATAACAGAGCAAGTGAAACACCACAATTGGCTATTGGAGACCCACACATATCACAAACAGGAGGGAGAAAGAAGGATGGAGAGAAAGAGACTCAAAATTGTAGATTTAAGAGTGGACTTGAAGTATCACTTAATAAACAACAGTCAAAAGGAGATCATGCCATGAGTGTGGAGAACATGGTCACAACAATAGAAATTGCAAGAAGAAAAAGAATCAGAAAGATTAATATAAATGTAAGTATTCTCACATTTTTAATAAAATTATTTCCATTGTATTTTAATCCAACTTTTAAATTTTCTTTACTAACATGATTAATATTTGTTTATGCAGATATATGCTGATGAATCAATTAATAGTGGACTGACTTTGGAGTCTTTCACTTAGAATATATTTTGTAGTTAGTTGAAACAATAAAGTTCATTAATAATAGCTTTTGTTATTTTGGAACCTTAGACCACTACAATTCATTTACTTAGTGAACTAGAAAACTTGGCAGAATATACACCTGCTTAAAATTGCATCTAATACACTTAAAATAACAACCTGACAATCTTTACTCCATGGTGGAAGAGTTAGTGAATAGAGATGAAACACAAAGCAATAATAATTGGGTTTCACAAGAAGATTCTGCATATACCACTAACACATGGACTTCATGTCAGAATCTGAGTTATATGTGTTTGATTGCCCATTCCATTGATAGTAATTGGGGCTTTATAAGAAGATTCTTAATTTATGTCATAAGTCATTCAGGAGAGGTTATGGTCAAGACTATTGTAATGTGCTTGAATCGTTGGGAGTTGAATTGCATTTTTGATTTAATGGTTGATAATGCTTCATCAAATGATGTCAAGATTCAACACCTAAAAAGGAGGCTAGCATCCTAGAACAACTTAGTTTTGAAGGGAGATTACATTCATATATGTTGTTGCGCGCATATTTTGAATTTGATTATGAAGGATGAGTTGAATGAGATTGATGATTCTGTTTTGAGAATTTACGGTGCAATGAAGTACATCTGATCTTCTCCTTCTAGATTAACTAAATTCAAGGCATGTGTTGAGTAAGAGAAGATTGAATATAAGGGTCTAGTTTGCTTAGATGTTGAAAGAAGGTGGTATTCGACCTATTTGATGTTAGGAGTAGCCTTGAAGCACCAAAAGGAATTTGAGGAGCTTGAGATGCAAGACAAGAAGTATGTTGACGAGTTAAAAAAGAGGAAGGGTGTGCCAACATATGAAGATTGAGATTATGCTTGCTCAATTTTATCATTTTTTAAGACCTTCTATGAAGCTACTTTGTGCATTTCTAGTACCTCTTATGTTACCAACAATATATATATATGTAAGAGGTATTTGGAATTGGGAAGAGGGTCTGTCAATTCTATCGGTCCGAAGATATAAGTGTAAGTATAATGGCTGAAAGGATGAAGAAGAAATACGACGAATATTGGCGAAATCCCGATGGTATGAATATGTTACTATTAATTGTTGTTGTATTATGTACAAACAAGGATATGTAAATTGGTCAATTAATCAAATCTTTGATTTAGTTAAATTGCAAGATAAGTTGGATTCTTGTTTGTTGTCGCTTTTTGAGGAATATAATGGTCGGGAGGGAGGGGTCTTAAAGTGATACACAAGAAGCAAGAGTTGATGAAAATGATGACTATGATCCCTATTATTGGAATCAATTTTTAAAATCTACCGAGCACAAATTAAATGCCAAATTTAAGCTAAAGAAGTATTTGAAGGATGGTTTAGAGATCACTCCAGACTTGGATATTCTAAGTTAGTGGAAGCTAAATTCAAGTTGATTTCCAATCCTTGCAAACATCGCTCAGAAGATATTAGTCATACATGTCTCCACTATAGCCTCTGAGTCTACATTTTGTATAGGAGGAAGGATTTTCAATCCTTATCGTAGTTCCCTAACACCTGAAACGGTGGAAGCACTTGTCTGCACACAAGATTGGCTGAAAAGAACACCCTTGTCATTACTTTCTGAAGAGGACTTTGAGCAACTTGAGAGATTTGATCAAGGTAAGTTAATATTGATGTTTCACATTTATATTATTACTTATTGCTTTTATTTTATGTTTTGATAAGATGTTTTTATTCTTTTTTGTGGAGATGGTTTCTCAACAAAATATTCCTTGTTCTACCGCTATTTCTCTTGATGATTGAAGGGAATACATTTGCTTGTATTAGTTGTTTGTCTTTTATTTGGGTCGTAGGATAATTGTGTATTGGACTGAGTTTGTATTAGCTCATTGGACAATTTTTTTGCTCATTGGACAATTTATTTGTACTTTTTTTGCTGTTATTTGTTTTAAGTTTGAATGGATACGTACTATTAAATCAAGCTGCTTCTTAGCTTTAAGCCTTTAACCGTGAACAAAGATTGTTTTGGTTTCAAGCATTGACTTTCGATCAACTGTGATAGATAATATGAACCCCATTTAGCAATTCTGGTTAAGTACTTTAGCTTTGCTGATGCAGACATTTATTTTTTAGCTTCGACTTCATTTTCTGTTATTGTTATTTTGTGATACTTATTTACCTGCTGAAAATGCTGACTTGCATTCTTTTTGCAGGCTACAGATTCACAGATTGTATGTGCGCTACTTCCTCCATCAAGACACATAATTGTCTTTACTCCTCCTATATATACCAATAGGATATTCTCCTCTTGCAAAATAAAGTTTTAGACTATGATTTGTGTGGTATTTACAGTGATGTTCACCTCACTGTTAGTTTTTTGTTTGTATAGGATACATCTTGGACAACCTATAACAGTCAAAGTTGCATCAAACCTTGTCTGACTTCTCTCATATAATAGTTGAGCAATTCTATCAATAATTCTAGTAGCTGATACCAAACAATACTTGTTTAAGATTGTACTATCTTCTTACGAAATCAAGAAATTGAAGTTTGCATTAGATTGTAAAAGAATTATCTTATCTATTACTTTCATTTTTGTTGAAGGATATTACTCATTCTACTCCAATGACAATATTTGTGCTAAGTTTTATTCTTTGGTATCATTCTTTTAAAGCAGATGAAGAAATACTTTATCCTGTTCCTTTCCTTGTTTAGAAACACTTGTCTATTAATATGATAATAAGATGTTCTTCTGCCTCGCTTATAATGCAACTAATGTATGCCTTCGAACATTAGTGATAGAATTTGATGTCATTGATTGCATTTAATTTTTAAACTAGGAACTCGTTGTGCTGAATTCACACCATATAATGGTTTAAACTTTGAAATTTAGTCCATTTAATGTTGGCTGTTATTTATTTTAATTTTATGGCTATTGGCTTGAGTACCATTTGCAAAAGCAATGAGTATTTGGGGCAACTGGAGAAGTATGAAAAATATTACCTTATGTTTTACCATTAGCCTAATGGATACTCCTAGTTTTACCTTATGTTTTATTTATTCATATATTCAGCCATTGCATAGATTTGGCTTTATTGTAAATCTATACTCTTTGGCAGATTCTCTTACAGACTGGGTTAATTGGTGAGAGACTCATCTTGTCTATAAGTTACATTGCATTATTCTTGCAATCCTCTGGTGTGAGTTCTATAATGGGATTCACCTTACAGTAGAAGTGCTTGAATGGGACTTTGGCAGTAGATGTAGACATATCCTTTTATGGGGTCTTACCTTGCATGTGCTCCTCTTAATGCATTTGTGCTTGATCTGTCATATACTTGTACAAATTACATATATATAGTCTTTCGTATTGAAAATTGATGATGCTACTTGTTTTGAACTAGATTTAGAAGGTTACCTAAGTAGGTAGATGATGGTGGAAACCTCCATGGCACGGTAGCAGCAGCAATGGTCCAACGGGGTGAGTACTTATAAAAGGCACTCTGACACTTATGTTAGACTATGCATAAGGAAGACAATGTGTATATCAGATTTGATGCATGTCTTTGAGACCTAGTAGGGAATTTATAAGAGCATGTTAAGAAGATAATGCAATCTGTATTGAATGCAATTATTTAAGATTAAAATCCGTTATACATTATGATCTCTTTTAACTAATTCCCCTATTTATGTGGGATGTAACTAGCGTTCATATCCATCAAGGATACTTTAAGAGATTTATGCCTAATAAAAAGGCAAGTGTACTCATCAAGATAGTGCGCGATGATATCTAAGTACTATTCTGCCAGGCCGAGTTACTCTTGATCCGTGACCCATAACCCAATCCAGAACAGATACCTCCAACTTAGCACTTAGATGAGACAACTAAGTGTCAATGTTTCCAAGTTTAATAGGAGCACACAACACACAGTGGACAAATAGATCCAAGTCATAGTGTTAATGCCGGATCCCATGATGTTTTTTTTCCAAAGGGTTGAGGTTCGTGATGTATCATAGTATGCCCCAGGGTTAATGAGTAAGGTCGAGATTTGAAGTGGATCGCTCTGCTTAAGTCATCATACCATTATCTGGGATACGTAGTAGGTTTCCCCCATGGAGTTCGTGGGGCCTATGTAATGCAATTAAGTGGTAGACCAAGATTGTTAGGCTCCGCGCCGAGGTCACCCGACTTACCGCAAATGCTGTCGAAGTGGCTAGCCTTTAGGTTCAAGTTGTTGAGGTGGCTACACTCTGAGCTTAAACTGTCGACGTCAATCCACTCTAAGTGCAGCTTACTGAAGTAGTATCTTGGGAAAACTCAATAAAAGAACTCTTAGCCACTTTTGAGTCTTTCCTTGCTAGCATTCGGGATAAATGTGAACTTCCCGAATAGATTGAGACCAAGTTAAAATCATGGATATGGAAGATGATTGGTCGAGGTCCGTGGACGATTCGTTTGAAAATGCTTTTGCTCAACTCATCCTTTTGAACCCAAGTCTTAACGAAGAAGGAATTGGTTCATTGCAGATTGTTCGGGATGGTCAAATCGTTGATGCTGCCACTTCTGCGACTGCTGCTCAAAATGACCAAGTCAACCAGAAGGTTGAAGGCGAAGAAGAGGAAGATGCAATGCTAGGGAGCGGTAAGAAGATGAGGTTGGGACTGCGGAGGCCAAGGTAGTGCTGGTGACCTCAAGGATGAATCCAAAGTTCGATCTAGGTGGCTCTTTATATTTTGCATAGTTTTACTTTTGCAATATCGAGATGGGTCCAACGCTTAATCTCA
This sequence comes from Ormosia emarginata, assembly GCA_029884605.1. Lineage (NCBI taxonomy): Eukaryota > Viridiplantae > Streptophyta > Magnoliopsida > Fabales > Fabaceae > Ormosia > Ormosia emarginata. Next base: position 229,364 of record JAQQTP010000056.1, on the reverse strand, counting down.
ATATTCATTCTACACAACCATTTGCTCGTGCAGTTTACCAAGAGGGGTCCAACGCTTGATCTTAGTAATTGTTTCTTAGTTTGATGAACACTTGTTTTGCCTGATTGAAATGAGTCCAAAGCTCAATCTCGGTGGTCAGGTTCATTTAGGAATAGTTAACATAATTGAACTTTAGGTGTATGTGACATAGATGCCTCTTATAGTGATGTTCAATATCTCAGGCAATGGCCTAAAGCACATAACCACGTTAAACCTTTTGTTTGGTTTATGGCTTAGACATATTGTTGCATATGTGTTTAACCTTTTAGGTTTGTGAGTTTGATTTGAAATTGTGGAATAGGTAATATAGAAGCCTCTTGGTCTGGACTCCACTATCCCAAGCTACAGTCGGCTACACTTAACCTCAATAAACCTAGCCGGTCTATGGGTTAAGTTTAGGCCATAAAGGTATGAGTGAAAACCCTTGAATGCGCTCCTTAACCTCGGTCAATAGTCAAGTGGATTCCCTTCTCTGGCCATTATGAAAGAATATGCTTAACCTCTTTAAACCTGGTCAGTTTATGGGTAAAGGTCAGGCTTATAAGGGTATGAGTGAAAACCCTTGAATGCGCTCCTTGACCTCGAACAATGGTCAAATGGATTCTCTTGTGTTAGGCCGAAGTGCTCGTGGACTCAAAGTAACGACTGAGGTACTAACTTAGATGACAATGAGCTGACATACTTGTAGACTTAAAGTCATGGTCGCAGTACTGGCTTTGATGATGTTGTGTCAAAGTACTCGTGGACTCAAAGTCACGACTGAGGAACTGGCTTGATTGAGATCCGATGTTAGACAAAAACTTTTGAAGCGTTTACTTCTTTTGACATCTTGGGAGACTTTAGTCTCCTTTCAGAGGATTGCTCTGAGGTCCTAATTGTGGTCTCCTCCTTGAGATTCACCATTTCGTTGAAATTGTGGTTGAGCCTGTCATGTGAGGAATAGATGACTGCTTCTGCCTTTGGCTTTTCACCTTACGATTTGTGCATGAATACGAGTTTCGCAACATGTTTGTGTGTAAGATGCTTTAGTTTCTTTGCCACCATGAAATCAAGGTTACTTAGATCCAACCAACGACACTTTAACTTCCTGTCGGCTTTATTGGCCGATCATCAAACATTTCCACTGCAATGGGATGAGCTCTTACAGGCCCTGTTTGTCTATCAATCTTGATCACCACTTTTCAACTACTGTTTCTTGGGGGTATTTAAAGGCTCACATCCATGCCCCAATCGAGTTCAAATCTCCCCAAATAATGGTTCGTGAACAAAACCTAGGTGAGCTTGCGTCCCTGATATGTTAAATGGAAGCATGATGCGCGACTAGGTTCCTTTCGTCGATGACTACAAGGGTTTGGAACAGGGAGGAAGTCGCCATGGTTGTTTTGCGTTCATGGTAGAGTAGTGGGTCACAGACGTCGCACAATAGTCTGGTCCTCGATTGAAGCTATGGTTTAGACCATAACCTATGGCCACAAGTTTGATGAGTAGCAATGCTCTAACACACTGGGCAGATGGTTGGGCTGTGGTTGACAGCAGCATACTGAGGAGGTCCACGATGTTGTGAGTTGGTGTGTCGCCTAAGTGGCCGCTAAGCCTGGTCGTGGTGGTCACAAACTCGAAGTGGTCGTGAATTCAGAGTAGTCACTTGCACCGCTAATCCTGGTCACGAACTTTGGCTCAAAAATCCAAAATTTCGGATTGAGAATGGAGGTATCAGGTTCAGGTATGGATGAGCGGAAGCCGCAAGATTAGGGAAGACTGGCAGTAAAATGCGGTAGATTTGGCAGCGATAGAGTTGAGGCAGGCGTTGAAAAAGATCGTGGTGACGGTTCTCAAAGGTGGGAGGAGGCGAGAAATCCGGATCGGAACGACACTCAAAGGGGATGGATCCAAGTCGTAGTAGCAAGGAAATTTTCAATCTTACACCTTGTTAGGGAGGTCATTCTAGGTTTAGAAATATTAAAGGTCGTTGCTTTGTATTGATGAATGGCTCATCCCTGTTGCAACTTGTCTCGTCTCATGTTACCCATGATGAGGATGGGAATAGAAGTTTATCTTTCTCACAGACGACGCCAATGTTCTGAACTAGATTCAAAAGGTTACTTAATTAAGCAGATGATGGTGGAAACCTCTGTGGTACAGCAGCAGCAGCGATGGTGCAAGTAGGTGAGTACTTGCAAAAGACACTTCGACACTCAAGTTAGACCATGCACAAGGAATGTAGTGTCTATATCAGATTAGATGTATACCTTTGAGACCTTGCAGGGCATTTATAATAGCGTGTTAAGAATCATAATACAATCTGTACTGAATGCAGTTATTTAAGATTAGAATTCGTTAGAAATTGTGATTTCGTTTAACTAATTTCCTTATTTATGTGGGATGTAACTAGCGTTCATATCCATCAAAGATAGTGCACAATGATGTATGAGTACTATTCTGGTGGGCAGGGTTGCTCCTGATCCGTGACCTATAACCCAGTCCAGAACACTACTATTAGATCATAATATGAAGTTTAAACTGATACCATATAAGATCATTAAAATAAAACAAATTTGTAAAGAATTATAGCATACCAAAGTTTTAGTTCATTGAATTTATATTTAAAAATAATTATTGTTGTTTTGACATCAAATTACAGGGAAAGAGACGTAGACGTGAGTTATAGACAAGAATTTTATCTTCAATCTCAAACTCGCATTGCTTGACACGCATGTCATGCCACTTCTTTGTTCTCTCCTTGTTCACGGGTAAAGATGATGGAGGATCCAGAAAAACATATTTTAAATTAGAGGGAAGTGCTTGAGCTTAAGTTCAAGAGACTCCTCAATTGAGGGTTTTGGTGTAGGGATGTTTTCCTTATTCAAATAACGCCCCCATGTTCTTCTTCCTTCCGAAGACATGCCAACTTTTAACCGCATTATAATTTCCATGACCTCTTCATCATCCTCAAAGTTGGTGGCAGTCATGGTCAAGATCTTCTCTACCACATTATCATTCACAGATTCCTACAGATATAAAAACACAACACTATCTGCAACATCAATAGCATTTATGCAATTACACGAATCAAAGGAACTAGGATTTTTGACATAATTAAAAATATTAAAAACCACTTCCTCATCATTTAATTGCAAGGTCAACTTCTCTTGATGGACATCAATCATGGTCTTTCTAGTGACGAGGAATGGATGTCGAAGTATGATTGGGACCTTGGTGTCCTCCTCCATGTCCAACACAATGAAATTAACTGGAAAAATGAATGTGTCTACCTTTACCAAAACATCCTCCAATACACTACGACGGTAAATGATGGATCTATCGGCCAGTTGTAGTGAAACAGTGGCGGGCTTTGGTTTCTACATTCCCAATTTCTTAAAAGTAGAGAAAGATATCAAATTTATACTATCACCTAAATCACATAATGCTTTCTCAAAATAAGAGTTATCAATAGAGCAAGGAATAGTGAAACTCCCTGGATCTTTTAATTTCAGTGGTAGCTTCTTCAAGAGAATGCCAGAGCACTCCTCATTTAGCCTCACTCTCTTAAATTCATCAAGCTTGCATTTTTTTGTAAGTATTTCCTTCAAGAACTTTGCATACTTGGGCATTTGGGAGATGACTTCAACAAACAGAATGTTAATTTGCAATTTCTTGAACATCTCCAAGAATTTGGCAAATTGCTTGTCTTGTTGAGTGTTCTTGAGCCTCTGAGGGAATGGAATAGTAGGCTTCTGTGGCTCACCTACATGCACCGTGGAAGGTGCTTCACTTGCCTTCTTATTTCCCATATTAATTGACTCATCAAGAGTATCTCCATGCTTATGCAATTGCTTTTCCTTTTTCTTGGAGAGTTTTCCAAGCTCCTTGCCACTTCTCAGGGTAATTGCCTTGACATGTTCCTTCAGATTAGGCTCGGTAGTTCCAAGCAATGTCCCCGCTGCCTTTTCTGACATTAAGGTAGCCAATTGGCTAATATAGGTTTCCATGATCTTCATTCAGACCTCTGAATTCTAAATGTATTTCATTACAAAATTTTCAAAACTTGTTTTCTCTTTAGGTGCTTGGAAACTTGGGGGTGGTTATGGAGCTCTTTGATGGCTCTGTTGATTGCCCTATTAATTTGCCCATTTGAAATTGGGGTGGTCCCTCCAACTAGAATTGTATGTATTGGAATATGAATTGTATTGTGATCGGTTGAAATTGGCAACAAAATTTGCTCCTTCGGGCTCAAGGGCAAAGGGACTACCAACTTGATAGTTTGAACTTTGATGCCCTTGTTTGCCATATGCTTCACATATGATTAGTGGTGCTGTACTATTTTCTACCATCAGAGTCTCAACCTTTTTCATCATTGTTTCCAATTGACTCAGAATGGCAAAAGAGGAGTCAACAACATGCACATCGATTTGTTTCCTAGTCACTTAGCGCTCATTTTGCCATTGATAACTATTAAGCACCATTTCTTCAATCAGTCCATGGATTTCAGTCGTTGTTTTCCTTCAAATTGTACCTCCTACGGTAGCATCAATGAGTGAATGGTTGGTAGATGACAAACCTTTGTAAAAAGTCAATACCTGCTGCCATACGGGCAATCCATGATGTGGACATCTCCTCACCATCTCTTGAAAATATTCTCAAGCTTCATAGATAGTATCCATATCATACTACACAAAAGTACAAATATCATTCCTTAACTTCGCAGATTTGGAAGGAGGAAAATACTTAGCTAAAAATTGTTGTATCAACTGATCCCATGTGGTGATGGAACCCCTTAGTAATGACATTAACTATTAACTTGCTCTGTCCCTAAGAGAGAAAGGAAAGAGTCGCAATTGGATTGTATCATTTGTCACCCTATTATACTTGATGGTGTCACACAATTGTAAGAACTTGGCCAGATGTTGATTTGGGTCATCTAAAGGAAATTCACCAAACTGAACAGAAGTTTGAATCATGGAGATCAATGCCGGTTTGATCTCAAAGTTATTGGCCGCCATAGCTAGTCTTGTAATACTTCCTTTATATCCTCCAACCATGGACATGAAATATTTGAGCATTGTCCACTCTGCTAGGGTAACTTGTTCTTCATTAGTTCCATCAACTATTTGTCTCTCCATCCTCCTTATAGTTTCTTCAGTCACAGTTTCAGTATGAGATTGCTTCCTTAACCTGCGAGCTATTTTCTCAATTTTTGGATCAAATTGCAGATTAGGAGATTGAGAACAAGTAAGCATAAACAAAAAATATAAGTAAGGAGATAAAGTGACAATTGAATTAAAAATAAAAAAAATATAAAATAAAATAAAAATTCGTCTAAAATCAACTAGAGTTTTTTGCCTCTAATATTACCAAATTATTCCCTAGCAACGGTACCAAAAACTTAATACACAAAATAACTAAGAGTAAGTGCATTCTATCATATAGTAATATAAGACTTGAGTCCCAGTTGTCAATCCCACGAGGAATAAGAGGTAACTACTAGATTTACTAAACCCTTGATTATTTAAACAATTGTAAGTGCAAAGAGAAACTCAAAATAAAATCAAACAACAAATAAAGAAGAAAGATGGAAGATTAAACAATGTAGAGATAAATCACTTAAAGAGAAACTAGGGCGCAAGGTTCACTTGAATCTAATTAACCGAATTTTCATTCGTTTATGAAGTAAGGTAATTCTCTTGTTAAATTCTCTTAATTGCTATTGAGTCCCAATAGCCATGGATAAACAATATTATATTCCTAATTAATCACCTATTTGTTCATTTAGTTAAATTAACTAGGAATGCGTTAAACCCTAGTTCAAGAGATGAACTAATCTAATTGCCAATTCAATTGGTAGAATAAATTGATATTTGATCATTCACCAATCTAATCCTAGGTTTATTATATAAGTCCACTCATTGGTTGCGGATTACCACCGTTCAAACAATGAATTAAAGCATGCCAAAATTGATCAAATCTTGACAAGAATTCAAGCAATACAATAAACTCAATGAAATTACCTTAATCAAATTTGAATTGAAAATCAATTAATTAGGAAAATAATACAAATCCATGGAAGGAAAAACCTAAAGGAAGGAGAAAAAACTAAAGGGAAGAGAAATCAAAACCCCTTTAATAGAGATTGTAATCTTCAAGCCTTCAAGAATTACGTCATCTCTTCGTGGTTGTCTTCTCTTGTGATTTTTCTCCCAAAAGTCTGCTATAACAAAAATGCTCTCGAGTTTAGGGATTCATTGCTATTTATATTAGTGAGAGGCAAAATTATACATTTTTACACGCAGACGACTTCATACTACCGTGTCCAAGCTCGACACAGTCGTGTGATAAGGAAAACCCGTAAATTTAACATCAGGGAGACACAGCCATGTCTCCTAAAGACATAACCGTGTCTCTAAGTTCAAGACATTTCCCAAGTTAGACAAGGCCTTGTCTAACTCAAGAATTGCTTCTTAGTCAACACAGGGCCCTGTTTAAGCCAAATGATATTCTTTTGCTTTGAAAATGCCATGTCTTCGCCTAATTTCACTCGAAATGTGGTAAAACTCTTCTCAATATGTAAAAATTGAATACAGTGATAAGGATCCATATAAAATTCACTAATAAACACAAACAAATCACAATAATTTATCTAATTCGAGACTACAAAATATGGACTTATCAAATAACCTTCTGCTATGTTTAGTACTATTTAGATCATAAAGTTTTATTGAATAATCAATGTGCTATTCTGTATCCTATGTAATTGTAGATTTTTATTTTCAAAATTTGAAAAAATGTTTTGTATATTTTCTATGTTTGTTTATGTATATTTGCTTTGAGGGATAGAATGAATAGTTATTTTTTATATAAAATAAATATAGTTATCTACCTCTATATATAAATTAGATTACTTTTATTTGAGAGTGACTTAATTACTTATGCTACTCTTCCTCAAAGAATGACAAGTAGCTTCTATTTGTTTATATTTCAAATTCAAATTCAAATAATTATACTACTCTTCTTGATCTAAACAGCCTCCTTTGCTGCATTGGAGGCAGCAATATACTCAGCCTCTATGGTAGAATCATCGACTATCTCCTCTTTGACCTTTTCCAGCTCACAGCCCCACCATTTAGGCAAAAAACAAAACCCAATTGCAATCTGTAGTCGTCCTTATCATTCTGGAAGCTAGTGTTTGCTCTTTTACTTACCGCAAGTGCACAGATCACACCTGTAGTATAGCTAGGAGTTTGATATCATTCCCACGAGTACAATCGTTAAATTCATTTCTAATTATAAACCAATAACTTAAGTATTTCTATTCAAAGACATATAAATCGCAAAGGTTCGTATTAAACTACTAAGAAGAACTTAAAAACTATTAAATTAAGTGAGATAATGATTTAGAGAATAGGGTATCATTTTTCACCTCCTATTTCAATTGTTAACAAGCAATGCTTACAAGCAATATACATGCAAGGGTTAGGCTAGCTTGGGAATCTGCTTTAGCCAAAAGCTTATGTCTAGGTCAATCAACCTTGGTATTACTTACCTAATCCACTATGTTTCCATGAGAATTAAAGTAAGCTCTACTAATGAATGATTTATTCCCAATTAATTACTATGCATGGCCAATAGGTATATTTCTATCCTATTAACGAATCATTGCATCCAAGCCAATTGAATGAAATAGAACATGCATCAATCATACATACGATCTCAAATCCAAATTCCTATGTCTAGGTTCATTAGATTTGAACAAATCAGTTGAAAGCTGATCAAACAATCAAAGCATTAAACACTATATGATTGAACAAATACCAAATCATGTATATAACTCAACGGATTACAAGATTAATCAATATCTATAGGAGGATCCAAAGTAAACCCTATAAACAGCCTAGCCAGCCATGACAAATGAAAATAGAACACTAATACTCAGAGTCATGGGTATGGAAAAGAGAAAGGAGAAGAGAAGAGAAGAACAAAACTCAAGGGAGTGATCCTTCAAGCTTCAATCCTCCATCAAGGTGAAGAGAGACTCCAAACTTGGTCACTTATGCTTCTTTCTGGTCTAAAAATGCTAAACATGGCTGCAACTTTCTAAAATAAAACCTTAGTCCTCTTAAAAATCGATGCAATAGTATTTATAGGGCTTAGAAAATAGGGTCACACTGCGGCATTCAAATGCCACGCTGCGGCGCGTTACATGCGTAGCTCTCTGACTTTGGATGCAGGGGAGGCTCACGCCGCGGCATTAAAGTTCCACGCCGCGGCGTGACAAGTTGATCCTTGCACTTTGATTTCTCTTGCAATGCTGGACCAAATCTGAAATGATTCACTTGGTTGGAACCATACCTGCCATAGAAAAATTTCCAATTCAATAATCAGTGCAAATGTACTCAATATATCCAAGAACCAAACACATGTTCTCATAATCATGATGGAAGACGTTAAAATCAAATCATATGAATATACAGCTAAATTTTTCTATTCATGCATCAAAATAAGGACTAAACAGATAATAAGGCACATGTATAGGGCCAAATAACTACAATATGTGAAGTTATCACACACCCCAAACCTAGATTTTGCTAGTCCTCGAGCAAAACAAAGTACATTCATATCGATCAACTTGCTAACCTGCTTCTCCAATCTGTACATTCCACTTTCACTTAAACAGAACTCATGTAAAATGATTGCATAAAATCTCAAAGAATGTTCTTGCCTCACATTCAGTTTCTCACATATACAACCCTACTCATGTTGATAATCACAGTTTCTTTTCAGTCAAGATACAATTTCCCATAATCATGCATACCAAACTTCTTTTCAATTAGGACTCACCCGGATAAGTTTATGAACATCCAAATGAATATGCATCAAGGAATCCACAAGATTGTAATTGAACTCTCTCTCCACTAATATAACTCACACATAATTGAAGATGAAAAGGGTCTTTATCAGCTTATAATGTTAGGCCAATGGTATGGGTTAAAGAACAAAGGGAATGGAGTTAATACAAACATTAAGACACATACACAAATGATTTCAAGACTTAAGCACCAGTGAGATTATCAAGCTATACCACAAGAACTTTAAGAGATCAGAACTCACAAGAACCATTCAATGCTTTATTTTTAACTTTTCCTTTTCTTTTTCTTTTGCTTTGCTTTTCTCTTTTCAATTTTTTCTTTCTTTTATTTTTACAAAGCAATGATTTTCTAACTGCAGATGGTTCAAACAAGTTCTTTTTGAATTTGACTTACATAGTACCCCTGATTAATGGACTCAATTCAAGAAATCATATATACATGCTGTAACATCCTCCTTAAGGCATCACATTTCCGACTACCAACTTAAAATATGAAAATCAGTTCATAAAAGGTTTGAGTTATAAAAGGTGGGTTTCAAAATTTCTTCTCGCTGAAACGTAAATTTACTGATATTTATAAGTAATACTGAAAAATATATTGAAACTGTTTAAGACTCATATAACAGACATCACTTAATATTTAATAATTATTCAAGAAATATAAAACTTATAGACTCAAATTAAACAGTAGCAAACCCCATCACGGGTCCTACTTAATAGCATGGTAAAACATTAACGGTTAAAACTCAACATACTTATTCCATCTTGTATTTATCTTGATGCATCATATATTTGTTCCTCATCAAAATTGCATAACAACAAGTCCAAGATGGTCACCCCTCCATGTTATCACCAATCTCAGAATATTTGTCTCCAGTCACGTCTAAGAAACTTGTTCCATCTACTATAGAATTTTTAATAATACAAACACAGCAAAACAATATAACAAAGAGGTGAGATCATCTACGCCAATACCAACATGGTAGCATAGAGACAATACAAATAGCATATCATATAGATATACCATATCATAATTACAATCATGCCATCAACATTATTCAAGTCATATGATAATTACAACAATGCCATTACATGATTATCATTATCATCATCCATTATTCCTCAACAGTTCAACTGTCATAACTAATATTCCTCAATTATTATATTATACAGATATAAATACTCAAATTTATGCATGTGCACATAGACTCAATTTCCTACTCCATGGAGCTAATATTCAGCTCGGAGAAGTTGATCAGAAGATCTGTCTGTACCAAAATGCATCAGACCACGTGCTACAATTCTCATTTGTATTTACACATCTAGCATATACACGACAGTCTTTACTAGATCTGGATTAAGAATAGTGTCTCGGTCAGGATCATCAGTGTGTCGCGTCGGTCTAACCCACGGCACAGAAAAGCTACCAACTACCTTGTAGGCAACCCGCACCCCGATGTCTCCAAGGTCAACAAGTAACTTACACTATGCATATCGCACTCACTCCTAGGCAAATAGCCTTATACAGTCCATCGGACCTTTCCAATGCATGTTCAATGCACCAATGTCAATCATAGGCAAAATTCATCATTTTCTCATATAGTGTTCATACACTAACTCATGCATATAAAATGCACCAATGCTAATCGCAGGCAAAATTCACAATTTCATATTTAGGGTCCACACACTAGCCCATTCTCAATTCAATTTCATAATCTCATAATCAAGGTCCACACACTGACCCAACAGTATCTTTACTGTATTTTTCATTGCGAAATCATATTATCGCGTTTTCATAGTCGTGCAACACTTTTGTCACGTTTTTCACAATTTCGCAACCATTCTGTTGTGTTTTAAATTATGTATTGATTTTTCAACGTTTTCTTAATCACATAAAAATATTTACACATTACTCAAATCGCGTAGCGATTTTCCACCATTTTCATAATCGCATAACTTAAAAATCATTCTTTTAAGTCGCGTAAACCATTTTCCATCATTTTTGAAATATTTAAACGCTTTCCAAATCGCGTAGAAATATTTTAATATTTTTCAAATTGCGTAGCTTAAAAATCACGTTTTTAAGATACGTAAAACATTTTTCACCATTTTACAACCACGTAAAATATTCCTCAATATTCCAAACATCATTTTGGACTTTCAAACAAATCAATATCATTTCTAACATCATTTTTCACATTTCTCCTTTAAGAAATCCTTTCCTCAAAATAATATGACTTTTCACATTATTTTCCACATTTTCTTACTCAAGAAAATCTTTTTTACAATAATTCCACAAATTCACAATTTCATTGAATTAAATCAATGTTTCTAACTTTAAAAATTACTAACGCTCTCCAAAACCCAAAGGATGAGTTACACGTTAGAAAATCCCAAGTCACCAACGTATTCTTTGTAATTTCAAATCAATTCTAAAAATCAATCTTCCTTAAAATAAATTAAGGTTCAAACACTTTCAACCTCTCTTTTCCATTTACATACGAAAATCCCATTTTCTCAAGTGATAAAATACTCTGATTCCATTTCCAAATTCCTTATACTAAATCGATTATATTTCCACTTGGAAAATCTTCATCAAAATCAAGGCATTACAAGCATTCCAAAACCATGGTACATGGCCATTTAAACCATCAAATATTTTTCCTTCTAAGTCAATATGATTTTACACAAACAAAACTATTAAAAATTCCTTAACAAAAATCGTGAGACTCATTGTCCTTAAAACCAAATCATTTGTTCATTTTCATGTTCACTTTCTTTACAAATCTTTAAAATCAACAACTCATTACTCTTTTCATTTAAAACTCATGATTAATAAAATACTTAGAAATTTTTGATTCAAAAATTATCTTGAGGCCGTGTGCCTCTATGGTTCTTTGGAACCAAAATTGTTTTCCTTTCCATCATCACATCATGGCATACATATACATATTTCATCATATATACCACAAGCATGCCATAATCAAAAGTAATAAATCATGCAAATCATACAAAGTATGAACAAATAAATCAAACACATAAACACCCACAAATAATTACATGACCATGGATATGAATCCTCACATGGATTCACCATCCATCAAATACACAACCATCTCTCACCACCATACTTGGTTGGTGAGATGAATCTCCCTCTTACCTCTTGAAGATCCTTAAAAACTCCTTGTTTTGCTTCTTTTTCCAAGTCCTTCACCACCAAGGGCTTCTCAAATACAAAACAAAACACACACATAATTAATATATAAGACTTGAATAAGAAAACCATGGATATGAATCATGGTTAGAACCTTGAAAATTAAAAGAAAAGTGAAGATTAATAAACATCACCAATAAAACTTTAATCTTTAGCTCGAAGAACAAGGTTGAAGATGGATGATTTAGAGAAAGTCTCCAACATGAAAGTTGCTTAGAATATCATGTAGATTCAAGATCTATGGTTGGATGAAATTAAAAGAGATTAGAGGATGATTTTGAGTGGTATGGCCGAATGGTTCCTCTTGAAGAACAAGGATGGAGTTTTTTATTTTTGTGAAAGAAAGGCTTCTTAGACTTGGTTAAGATAAAGAATGAAGTGAAAACACTTGGTTTTCCTTCCTACCAATTTCGTGGAGCTCCATGGAAAAATCCCTAAAAATCATAAACAAATCTTAAAATCAATAACAAGTAAAAGAATAGGTAAACCATGGTTCAAGCATGGCTTAGAAAATCAAAACTAAAAGATTGGGTGAAGAAATATGAACTTTACCCTTTTTGATAGAAACTTGAAGCTTGGATTTGAAGCTCAAGATGAATGATTTTGTGAAAACTCATAACTAGAGATGTTCTTAGAATGAGATAAGGATTCAAGAAACTAGGTTGGATAAAATTTTTGAGGGTAATTCTAGGGTGCTTGGAGAAGAGATGGAGAGAAATTTTTGAAGAGCTTAGGCTTTGGAATGATCAAGAATGATCAAGAATGAGTAATAATGGTGGTCTTCAACTTTGCTATACATTAAACATCACCAAAACCGTCCCCCCCTCTTCCTCGCTTCTCCTTATGCATTCAATAGGTGACCATCATAATTAGCCACCATTTTAGGCAATCTTAACCATTGATTAGATCAATGGTTAGGATTTAATGTAGCTTCTAGGTTTAGGCTTAGATAGAAGACTTAAGTTAGGCCATTGGATCTTTCGTCCTTGAAATCCTAGCCATTAGATGTATCTCCAAAATGAAGGGTCAAGATTGCTCCTTCAAACTTTACATCCAATGGTTATAAATGGTCCTAGCCACTTTATAAGACTAAATCTCAACCGTTGATTAAATCAAGATCAAGTCTCCACCATTGATTAAATCAATGGTTGATGACCAAGCCAATAATGTTGACTTAAGCAGTATAATATTTATTTTTCTATCTGCTATTACCCTTCGAATAATATTTTTACTGTATTTTTATCGCTCGATAATTAAATACAGTACAAAACATAGTAAAAGAAAATTTTAAAAATTGTTTCCAGATTCAAGTTTAGTAAGATCCCCTGTCTCCGTCTAAACAGTACAAATTTTTCTATGCGTAGAAAAATTTTCACTTTGCGAGACCCACCTGGGCCCACGTAAGGCTACCTGGGCCCACAGACAACTTAAAAACAATCAGAGAAATATAAAAATTTCATAATCATCCACAAAAATCACAAATATTAGAAAACGTATGAAAATCAAGTCAGATTGTTAAAAATAATTAACAATCAAAAGAAATAAATACATAAAGATTTTTTCTGGTCCGAAAATTATTATTTTCTTGACACGGAGTAAATCACTCAAAACGATCAAATGCACTGATGGAATATTCAAAATAATTTTATAGTACACAGAAATCACTAAACAGTAGAATTTTGTTAATTGTTAAAATTACTGTCAACTATTTAGGAAAATGTGAAAAATTTGGGGTGTTACATATGCACTCAACAACAATGATGGTAAGATAACTAATGTCATGTTTTCACATGCATTTAGAAATGGTTACATGGTATGGAATATGTAGGTGATGAAAAATATAAGGCCAAACATACATAAGGCTTCATAGGGGACCTAAGGATATGATCATGTCAAGGTAAGCTTTTTAAGGCTCAATCGATCCAAAGAATGCCCTAATCATTTCCTCAATCATGCACAAATTAGGATTTCGCCTCAAGAGAGTTCAAAAACAATTTCACAGATAACAAACACTTTCACATGCACAATCTATAAACTTTCTCTAGGTAAGACTTCTTATCAATCCCAAAGTTTAACAAACATACAAGTGGGAAACGAATCAATCCTAAAATGAAACTAGATTGCTTCAACATGCTTCAAAGATTGCATATGGATTCACAGAAATGTTAAAGTTAATTTGCATCCATATCTATCATTGAACAATCATTTCACATTAGTTTTTTTTTAACCATTATGATTCAAATTGTGAAAGGGAACGACAATTGTATCTTGAATGGGATTTTCAAGAAATGATTATCAAGATACAAGTTCCTTTGGATATCGACAAACATACATAATTACACACATACATAACTATACTAACATACCAAAATATTATATCCACAACAGGCAATACTAATAAAACACTATATTATAAGCATGCATAAACATCAAAATAATAAGTCTAGGACACCCCCCCAAACCTGAGGGAAATAGTGTCCACACTGTACAGAAGAAACATACAATATACTAATAAAACTAAACAACAATGAAAGAAAAATGCCTTGAAAGCCTCAAGGGCTAGATGGAAGCCTCCTCAGAATCGATGGCCTCATCATCTGCGTCCTCGTCCTCTTCATCGTCCTCATGGCCTGCCTGGCGAGAGGGCCCTGGCTCCTGAGGTGGTGGTGGTGGGTCAGCAACTGCAACGGATGAGAGGTCTGGGACTGGGTAGTCCTCCATGGGTAAGTGCAACCGCTCTGCAGTCCATCTCTGAGTCTGTATGATATACGCCAACATGGCTGTCGTCTGTGCTGCTTGGGCCTCTAGACCGGTCACCCGAGCCTCCATCTGGATCCTCTAGGATGCAACATCAGCTGGTGCTACCCTGGGATGTTCTGACTCAGCCCTAGGCTCTGCTGGAACCTGCCTCGGTGGTCCCCTAGCTGTTGCTACTGGTGCTACAGGAGCTGCTCTGAGCCTCTCAATGAAATAATCATTGAGAGGTTGTTTCTCAATGGATCGCTCCTCATGGTCCTGAGATTGGACCATCTGCCCTCGATGCAACCTCTGGATGAGGGAAGGAAAGAACAAACTCCTACACTCCCTGGCAGCTCTACGAATTTGCTGATAAATGATATGGCTGACATTTATTGCTCGATGCTTGAGAATAGCATAAATCATGATCGCATGCTCTCGAGTCACCTCTGATAGGTTGGCGGATGGCAGAATCTGCGTGCAGATAAAATAGTACCAGACTCGAGCCTCTGGTGTCAAACAGGCTTGTCAGAAGTATCTAGGTTTGGCATGCTGGACACTCAGTACCCACTCCACTGGTTGCGACTCAGGCGTGCAGATCCTGGCTGTAACCGTGGTGAGGTCGATGCCATCGGGGTCGACTCTAATGAAATGAGTGTACTCGTAGAGCAATGGCAAAGCCGGCAAGTCTAATATGGCCCTGATGACTGCTATAGCGTAGGAGAGCTGGCGCCCCCGTACAATAACAGTCGAGGTGTTGGCATCTGTAATGTCTATGTTCGCGTAAAATTCGCGAACCACCTGAAGAACGACCACCTTGGAGTGCTGTGCAAATCTACTCTAGCGATGGTGGCGGATCGTCTGATCAATGTGCTCCGGGATGCCCTCCCTGAAGGAGAATCCTCGCTCAGATATGACTGATTTCAAAACCAGTCTGGTATATCTCTGTGCCGCTTCAGTCGACACAAATCTTACCTCATCAAAGGGCGGAGGGGGAGTTAGCTCCTTGTGTCTCTGGCTGGAGGATCCACGCTGGCGCTTTGGGCCCATGGTACGTGAAATTGAATTACAAACAGTCAATAACAAGTAATGGCAGTGAAAGCATATGAAAAATTTACAATTTCTGAACAATTCTGGAAAAGTTGATGTCTCATGCTACGACATTAGTGGCACTAACACCAATGCCGCAGCATGCAATCTGTTCATGACCATGTTGCGGCATTCACATGATACGCCGCGACATTCAACTAAATTCAAATCTACGCCGCCGTGACACTCAAAGATTACACCGCGACATGAAAACAATTTCATCATGGAGCCGCAACATTCAAATACCACGCCGCGGCGCGTATGAACCCCGAACCCAGAAATCTCCCTCAAATCAGCCAAATCATCCCCCAATCATGGAGAACAACATTAAAACTACAACATTCTACTATTTAAACACACTTAATCTCACTAAACTACAACAAATATACATCTAACACAGGATTTAAAAAAAATGAAGTGAAAACATAAGAAAATATGGAATAAGGAGAAGGAGAGAGCTTCTTACCTGGTTTAGAAGCTAGAAAATAAAGGTAGAAGTGAGAAAAATGCAAACGAGGGGGGAAATGTGAGAGAAAATATAGAGAAATGAGGGAGAGGGTTACATAATGAGGGATAAATGAACCGTCGTGGCGTTTAACCCAAACAGACATATCACGCCGCGACGTGACACTAACTGCGCTGCGGTGTGACACCAACTGCGCTGCGGCGCATAAAATTCCCTCTAAAATTAATATTTAAATAAATACAATTTAATTTTTTTATTTTTTTAATATTTTTTTTGAACAGTACGCTGCGGCGGTATACATAGTTGCGCCGCGGCGCTCTAGCCTCTAGAAATTGGCTGATGCACCATGGGCGCCACGACGTTACATACACCACGCCACGGCGTGAGAGGCTAGCTTGCTAAATTTTGCAGAATTTTGTATTCTGCTGCTGTTTTTGCACATTTCCAGCCTCCAACACCTGCACAACTTGATCAAAAGGTTAAAACATAGTTTGTACAACAAAAACTTAATCAACTACAAAATCAACATATTAAGGACATAATAACATAAACTATAAACATATTTAAAACATAAGATAATTAGCGTGGGTTCCCTCCCAAGAAGGGCCTGATTTATAGTCTCGGCAGGACTTTATGTGCTATTCCAATTGCATTTGTTCTAAGGGGGAGGATCTTCTTCCTTTGCATCAGAATAAGCTTGAAACACTTGAAATGACATGGGTTTAAGCTTCTCATTTAGAACTTTCTCAATAGGTAGATTGCATGACTTAATCACACTCTTTGAATTCAGCCGCTCCAGTTCATCATCTCCACTTCCTCGTATTGAGATCAATTGACCTTCACTGAGAGCTCTTACTACACTTCCACCAAGTGCCTCTCATGTCAACTTATCAACTTCACTTACCAAACAACATTATTCTTGATTTTTAGGACTCTGTATAGCTTTAAAAATGTTGAAGGTAACCTCTTGATCTTGGACCCTCATAGTGAGCTCTCCTTTCTCCACATCTATGAGGGTTCTTCCTGTTACAAGGAACGGGCGGCCTAAAATCAAAGGGACCTTGTGATCCTCTTCCATATCCAGTATCATGAAATCTGTAGGGAATATGAACTTGTCCATTTTCACCAGGACATCTTCCACAATTCCCCTTGGATACGTATAAGAGCGATCAGCTAGTTGGAGAGTTACAGATGTGGGCTTACATTCCCCCAACCCTAACCTCTAGAATATGGATAGGGCATAAGATTAATGCTTGCCCCCATATCACATAAGGCTGCCCTAAGAAATCATTCCCTATGGCACAAGGGATTTTAAAGCTTCCCAAATCCTTTAGCTTTGGGGGAAGCTTTTGTTGTAAGACGGCGCTGCATTCTTCAAACAATGCCACCGTTTCATACTCACCTAGCCTACGTTTCTTCAACAAAATATCCTTCATGAACTTAACATAGCTGGGCATCTGCTCCAAGGCTTCAGTAAATGGAATGTTTATATGAAGTTTCTTGAAAACTTCTAAAAACTTCTTGAACTGATCATCCATTTTGTTCTTAATCTACCTACTTGGAAAAGGAAGAGGGTGTACATAAGGATTGTTCACAAACCTCTTGTCCTCAACCCTCGTTTGGACTTTACTTTCATCCTTTTCCTTTTCTTTCTTGTCATCCACCTCCTTGTGGACTATTGTATCATGGTCCTGGCTCTTGACCACTTCGTCCTCTAGCAATCTCGTCCTAGGATTTCCTTCAATGTCCTTACCACTCCTCAATGAGATAACCTTACAGTCCTCATTCGAGGTACCCTTTGGATTATTGACTGTGTTACTTGGGAAGGTGCCCGGTGGCCTGTTGTTGATGGCATTGGCCAGTTGACCTACTTGCGTTTCTAATGCTCTCATCGAAGCAGTCTGGCTTTGTAACATTGCATCATGCTTTGTCAAATGAGCATCTGTTCTTTGCATGTAAGAGTCTATCTTAGAAATAAAAGCATCATTCTTGGCCATCATCTGCATGAACATATCTTCCAAAGCAGGTTTCTTTTCTTGCATTGATTGTCTTTGTTGGGCTAGAAACCTAGGAGGGTTATACTGACGTTCAGGTCCAGGAACATTGGAGGAGGAAGAGGGTCCTTGGTTGTCCCTCCATGAGAAATTTGGATGGTTCCTCCATCCAGGATTATATTGGTTGGAGTATGGGTTATTCGG
This sequence comes from Ormosia emarginata, assembly GCA_029884605.1. NCBI lineage: Eukaryota > Viridiplantae > Streptophyta > Magnoliopsida > Fabales > Fabaceae > Ormosia > Ormosia emarginata. The sequence continues at coordinate 210,762 of JAQQTP010000056.1, read as the reverse complement.
TTGGGAGTGATAGTTACTAACATAATGTGCACTTTCAGACATACCAGGGCACCTATCACTCGCGTGATTATCTCCACAATTGTCACAAAGGACAAATGGGCTTTGTTGAGATCTTTGTTGACCCATACTATCCATCTTGCCCGCTAAAGCCGCAACCTGTGCTGTTAATGAGGTTAAGGGATCCACTTCATGCACACCGGCCACTCTCCGTGGAGTATTCCTTGCTGAAGGCCACTGATAGCTGTTAGCAACTAATTCCTCCAATAGCTGGAAGGCATCATCGAAAGATTTGCTTAACAAGGAGCCTCCGGCTGCAGCATCTACTATTGGGCGATGATGGTGGAACAAGCCTTTATGAAACGAATAAATTTGGTGCCAAGGTGGTATCTCATGATGCGGGTACCTTCTTAATAGATCCTTATACCTTTCCCAGGCTTCATGTAAGGATTCTGAGTTAGACTGGGTGAATGATGTTATATCATTCACCATCTTAGCAGTCTTGGATGGAGAGAAATATTTATTCAAAAACTTGGTACATACCTCTGCCCAAGTTGTAATTGATTCCGCTGGCAGAGAATGCAGCCAGCTTTTAGCTCTATCCCTTAAAGAGAAAGGGAAGAGCCTTAAACGAATAGCATCATCTGATACTCCATTATGCTTAAACGTGTTGCAAATCTCCAAGAAGTTTGAGAGATGTGCGTTGGGATCTTCATTGGATAAGCCGCCATACTATACTAAAGCTTGGATCATTTGGATGATGACCGGCTTAATCTCAAAGTTATTTACCCAAATGGCAGGATGTCTAATACTGGAATGCAAATTATCCATTTGAGGAGTAGCAAACTCCCTCAATGGCCTTGAACGGCTATTATCCTCCATTTCGTGCGTAGCAACTTCTTCTGCCATCTTACTACTACTTGAAATAATTAATTAACAATAAATTAAATTAATATGGAACAAAGAAACTTGAACTAGAGATACTTAAACTCGTTGTTTATATTAGCTAAACTAAATTTAAACCGCTGTCCCTGGCAATGACGCCAAAAATTTGTTCGTTCTTTTGCTTATCGCAAGTGCATGGATCGCACCTGTAGTATAGCTAGAAGTCCGATATCATTCCCACGAGGACAATCATTAAATTTAGTGCTAATTATAAACCAATAACTTAAGTATTTCTATTCAAGGACATATAAATCGAAAAGGTTCGTATTAAACTATAAGAAGAACTTAAAAACTATTAAATTGAGTGAGATAATGATCTAGAGAATAGGGTATCCTTTTTCACTTCCTATTTCAATTGTTAATAAGCAATCCTTACAAGCAATATACATGCAATGGTTAGGTTAGCTTGGGAATCTGCTTTTGCCGAAAGCCTATGTTTAAGTCAATCAACCCTGGTATTACTTACCTAATCCACTATGTTTCCATGAGAATTAGAGTAAGCTCTACTAATGAATGATTTATTCCCAATTAATTACTATGCATGGCCAATAGGTATATTTCTATCCTATTAACAAATCATTGCATCCAAACCAATTGAATGAAATAGAACATGCATCAATCATACATACAATCTCAAATTCAAATTCCTATGTCTAGGTTCATTAGATTTGAACAAATCAGTTGAAAGCTGATCAAACAATCAAAGCATTAAACACTATATGATTGAACAAATACCAAATCATGTATATAACTCAAAGGATTACAAGATTAATCAATATCCATAGGAGGAGCCAAAGTAAACCCTATAAACAGCCTAGCCAACCATGACAAACGAAAATAGAACACTAATACTCAAAGTCATGGGTATAGAAAAGAGAAAGGAGAAGAGAAGAGAAGAACAAAGCTCAAGGGAATGATCCTCCAAGCTTCAATCCTCCATCAAGGTGAAGAGAGACTCCAAACTTAGTCACTTCTGCTTCCTTCTAGTCTAAAAGTGCTAAACCTGGCCGCAACTTTCTAAAATAAAACCTCACTCCTCTTAAAAATCGATGCAACAGTATTTATAGGACTCAGAAAATAGGGTCACGTCGCGGCATTCAAATGCCACGCTGCGGTGCGTTACATGCCTAGCTCTCTAACTTTGGATGCAGGGAAGGCTCACGCCGCGACATTCAAGTTCCACGCCGCGGCATGACAAGCTGATCCTTGCACTTTGATTTCTCTTGTAATGCTGGTCCAAATCTGAAATGATTCACTTGATTGGAACCATACCTTCCATAGAGAAATTTCTAATTCAATAATCAGTGCAAATGTACTCAATATATCCAAGAACCAAACACATGTTCTCAGAATCATGATGGAAGACGTTAAAATCAAATCATATGAATATACATCTAAACTCTTCCATTCATGCATCAAAATAAGGACTAAGCAGACAATAAGGCACAAATATAGGGCCAAATAACTACAATATGTGAAGTTATTAGCTAGCATCAGTGTAACCATTTACAACTAGCTCTTCCTCGGCTCCGTATACCAAGAACAAATCCTTAATCCTTCTTAAGTACTTAAGGATGTTCTTGACAGCAGTCCAGTGACTCTCACCGGGATTAGACTGGTACCTGCTCATCATGCTTAAAGCATACGAGATGTCTGGTCGAGTACATAACATCGCATATGTAACACCCTAATACAATTATCGTAAAATAAATGGAATGTTTCAAGATATATCGCATTAAGCATGTCACTTCTAAAAATGCATGAAAATAAAAATCCATAATAACCTATATAGTCATTATATAGAGCCATGAATGATAAAAAAGTCATATATACAAACATCACTGGCTAACAAGCCAACTGCATACATAAGCTTTTACATACAATCAGAAAATTACAAATATACAAACTGGCTAAAAAAGAACTAAAGCTGCTAAACTAAGCCTTCTGCTTCTTCTTTTTGTTGCCCTTTCCCTTTTTAGGGACTTCACCAAGATTTACATGGAACTCATAGGGGTGAGAAATTATAATTTCTCAATATTCGCACACCAAGACCAGTAATTAATCATTTGCAACAAATAAATCAATTGAACATATAATTACACATTATGTAATGAAATAACCAATAATCAATAATACAAAAGAATTGCCCATACAATCCTAAGATACTATTGAACAAGCAACGAATCAATCAATCAATCAAGTAAGCAACTAAACGAGATAATTGCCTATACAATTGTCAACAATGCAATGCTTTATGTTATTATGTATGGTTATGCTCAAACAAAGTCCTAATAACACATTTATGCAAATGCTAAAGCATGTTTTAAGTTTTAAAAACACTAGTTACTTACTTATTTCCAAGGAACCCCTGTTCCCTTGTATATACTTGGTAGGATAGGCAATTAAGCCCTAACACTACCTAGTGATGTGTGAACTCAATCCACTCATTAAAGTAAGAGTACTAATGTCAACCCCATACACCGGTAACCCTGACCTCTTAAGCCTCTGCTCTGAGAATTCAGATCAATACCTCATCCTTCGGTCACATGGTTGTGCACACCATAAAAGGTCACAATACATAAGAAACTAGCAAATACCAAGTTTGAAAACCAATATCTAAGCCATATTTAAACATTAAAACGTATGAACCTTAACCTCATTTATCCAACAAAGTAGTAAGATTCATATTTCTAGTTAAACAATATCTAAAACATCACACAATCACCCATAACTGATTTAGAAATCAACCTTCGTTGACCAAAGTTCTAAACACTAACCAAGGCATTTTATCACACTTTGAATTTCTAAGCATTTCCCAAACTTTTCATATATGCAAGTTGATAATTCTTTCCAAGAAATATCCCCAAAAGTGCCTCAATACACCCTAAAAGACTTGCACAAATGATCTCAACAAGTAGGGAATTAAATTAGCATCATAACGCTAAAATCATGTTTTTGCCCTGCTTCAACACTTAAGCGCTGCCTCTCCAGCACTTGAGCACGCAGACAGCATGAATACGTTGCTCTCTGGACTTGAGCGCACAACTACCAGTGCTTAAGCGTTGAGTGCCCAACAACAAAAGCTACATAATTGTATAGTAATGGACATTGTTCCATTAGTAAAATTTTGAGAATTGATCACTTCAAATTTGTTTCTTGATAATTTTAAGTCCCAAATAAGTTCATAAACTTGATGGAAACATAAAACACCAATTTATTTCATAAAAAATGAATCAAAACACTAAATTACTCATCTAAACCCCTAAAATAAACACTTAGAGCATTTTAGGTCCAAAATGAGAATTTTTAATTTCTAATCCAAATTCTTAGCATGAACAAGTCATAAGCATTCTTTAAAACTTATCCAAGCAAGAAAATCACTTAAAACACCATAAGAACTCAATTTGACATATTAAACCTCAAATAAGCCTAACATAGAAAAATAAGAAAAGATTAAGTTTAAGCTCAAAAACCCTTACCTTCAAGCTGCCTTGATACTGCCTTGAAGTTGTAGATTTGAGCCTCAACCTCTAGCCTTGGATTTCCTTTCTTCTTATGCTTCTTGATCTCTTTTTCAACACTCAAAACTTCTTCCCTTGGTGGTATTTCTGTCTAGCCATGAAGAGTGAGTGAGTAACAAAAGAAAAGCTTGAAATATCATAAAATAAGGGTCAACAAAAGAAGCTGAAAACCATGGACAATTTTTGGCCTTAAGATACAATATTGATACTTCCCGATATGCTAAAAACACTCAACTTTAGCTAAAACAAGTTTTCCAAGTTTCAACAACTTTAAAATAAATACTAAGATTCATTAAAAAAGTCATTTCACCAGTATCATAATTTTCCATATCTGTGATAATCATTCTGGCTTATAATAGACAACTAGTATGCCTAAAAATACTAAACTAACTTCAATTATTTTCAAACTTTAACCATATCACATAATACATATTTGTGACTTAGAAATAAATTATCCATCTCTATTTTCATTAGCTAGGCCATTTAAGTTAATATATAGGTCATTTTAAGCTATTTTTCACCTTTCGACTTGCAGCAAAGTATCTAAACTAACTCAGATTGTCACAAAATTAAACATGTCGGGAATTGCGGATACATCACGTAGCAGAATAATAAAAATTCCCCACAGGATCCATGCGAAAAAGCCATAATTCGAGTTTTAAAATTGTTTACCTCTTGAAGCATGATCAAAACAAGTGACGTGAATCACCAACACCGTAACAATGACGATGTCTCTGCGGTATCCACATGAACAAACTCACGAATGTCCAACTTCTGCAAATAGGAGTCACACCTCTCACACACAGTGCTAGCTGTGAAGAGAAGAGAAGAAACCTGTCACTCTCTCACTCACTATTTCTGTCAAGTGCAGCTAGGGTTTTTAATGCATGCCTTGATAGCCCCTTAGCAGTATTATTTATAATAGCTGATTGCCTAAAGTGAGTGAAAGCAACAACAAGGTAAGCTATGCAACCCTAGACTCATCTGTTATGAGTCCGACCCACAATTGAATCCAAGTCTAACTTATATTCTAATTACTCCAATTTAGTCTACTCTATGTGTGCGACCCTGCAGGTTCTCATAACGTTGGTAGTAATATTAAAATGTTATTTTAATATTATAAGCAGTGAGGAGAATCTAGCAACACATCACTACCACCCAAATAATGAGAATGTCAATGATTTGACATAACCTTTCTGTGACCAATGTTTCCATGTAGTTTAGTCGCTTTGTCCAGATATCTAGATTGAACACAAGGCATGGAATGCGTCACCCTTGTATAGTTCAATCATTCGTTTCCTGATACCTGAGTAGACTTAATATCAACAAATGATATCGATATCTTATATCAACTCGTTTAAGCATGGTCATGCATTTCGCAGTCTTACTCAATTAGGAGGCTTTAAGATATCACTCATGTTATGTAAGAGGGACTAATCTCTTCTAGATCACTCATATCCCTCCGCATGACTCGCAGTATGTTCAATAACTGACTTTATAATCACATTGTTACAGATGACGTTTGATGACATTAAAACACACAACTCCTCATGTAGGAATCGTAGTGATTTCAGGTTAAAGGATCACATACACTATTGTCACTATAAGAATTGCTTATAACACTCATGTAATGATCCATGTAGCGTTCTCATTGAGGGTTTGTCCAGTACATTATTACTCTAATATGTACCCATGTGAAGACTTGATATCTTATATCCATGACCCGTGAGATGTGGCCATCAGTCTATGCACATACTAGTCTCAATGCATTATTGTTGTCCTAATTAACAATAATACTTGACTAGGGACATTTATGAATAATGTTTTATCTAATAGGATCTTACGATCAAGTCATCAACTTGATGTCCAACGGCATCAAACTTACTATTCTAAGGACTTTATTATGTTTATAAAAAAGAACAAAAAATGATATATATATATATATATATATATATATATATATATATATATAAAATATATTAAAAAAAAAGTATAATACAATGTATGTAAATACAGACAAAATGTATTGGCCTCTAGACATACACTAACAAAACATGCATGTTAAGTAAGTATTAAGCTACCTCTGTAACTAGTTACAAGTCTAACATGTTGAAGAGGATGTTATACTATACATGATAGATCCAATTGCAGATGCATATGGAATCTTGCTCGTGCTATCCCTTTCATCTTGGGTGAAAGGGGATTGAACCTTAGATAGGCTTACACCATGTGACATAGGCAAGAGTCCTTTCTTGGATTCATGCATGTTAAACTATCTTAATACTTTGTCTATGTATATACTCTGACTTAGGCCAAGCAGTCTCCGTGATCAATCTCTGTAGATCTTGATACCTAATACATAGGTAGCTTCGCCCAAGTCCTTCATGGAAAAGCATTTCCCTAACCAAGTTTTTACAGACTATAAGGTAGGGATGTCATTTCCGATGAGTAGTATGTCATCTACATACAACACCAGAAAGACAATTGTGCTCCTATTAACTTTCTTGTAGACACAAGGTTCTTCTTCATTCTTGATGAAACCAAATTGTTTTATTCTATCATCAAAATGAAGAATCCAACTTCTAGAAGCTTGCTTTAATTCATAAGTAGATCATTGCAACTTGCACACATTTCCAGCATTTTGTGGAGTGGCAAAACCCTCAGGTTGTGTCATGTACACATCCTCGAGAAGATTTCCATTAAGAAAAGCAGTTTTGACATCTATTTGCCAGATTTCATAATCGTGGTATGCTACAATAGTAAGTAAGATCCGAACGGATTTAAGCATAATAATTGGGAAAAAAGTCTCATCATAGTCTACCCCATGAATTTGCTTGAAACCTTTAGTCACCAATCGCGCCTTTAAGGTATGCACGTTACCATCCATGTCAGTTTTCTTTTTGAAAACCCACTTGTACTCAATGGGTTTTACCCCTATAAGTGGGTCAACTAAGGTTCATATCTAGTTAGCATACATGGATTCCATCTCAAATATTATGGCCTCAAGCCATTTCTCAGATTCTGGGCCCATTATGACTTCCTGGTAAGTCACAGGCTTATCTTGATCCATGAGTAATATGTCACCTTGTTGAGTCACGAGAAGTCCATATCTCTTTAGTTGATGATGTATCCTATTAGACCTACACGGGTCTTGTGCTACTAGAGTAGGTTGTTGTTCCGCATCGTTTTATGAAGGTTGCTCTATTTCCACCATTGGTTAGTTGCTACTCTGTGAACTTTGAATTTCTTCAAGTTCTATTTTTCTCCCACTAGTTCCTTCGGAGATAAACACCTTTTCTAGGAACACAACAGTCTGTGCGACTAACACTTTACCCTCGGTACGATTATAGAAATAGTATCTCTTGGTTTCCTTAAGATACCCCACAAAGAAGCATTGATTTGATCTGGGTCCAAGCTTATTAGAAACTTGACATTTCACATAAGCTTTGCAACCCCAAATCTTCATGAAAGACATACTGGGCCATCTTACAGTCCATATCTCATATGGTGTCTTTTGAATTGTCTTAGATGGAACACAATTAAGTGTGAAAACTACTATTAATAGAGCATGTCCCCAGAAAGGGTCGGAAAGGTCTGCATGACTCATCATGGATCGAACCATATCCAATATGGTCTTGTTCCTCCTTTTAGAAACACTATTCAATTGTGGTATTCCAGGAGGAGTGAGTTGAGATATTATCCCACACTCTTTCAATGATCATCAAATTGTTAGCTTAAGTATTCACCACCTCTATCTGATGGAAGGACTTTAATACTCTTGCCAAGTTGGTTTTGTACCTCATTCTTGAATTCCTTGAATTTTTCAAAAGAAACTGATTTGTGTTTCATAAGATATACAAATCCAAATCTACGGAAATCATCAGTAAATGTAATGAACTATTGAAAACAACATCTAGTTAGTGTGTTTAGGGGTCCACATACATCACTATGAATGAGGCCCAAAAGATTACCATCCCTTTCACCTTGTCCAGTGAATGGGGCTTTAGTCATCTTCCCCAATAAAATATATGTCATATAATTCAAAATCAAATGAGTCCAAGAATCCATCTTTATAGAGTTTGGAGATGTGTTTCTCATTTATGTGGCCTAAACGATAATGCCAGAGATAAGTTAGGTTTATATTATTTGATTCGAACCTCTTAGTGTAACACCCTGAAATTTTGCTATTTTACAGTAATAACAGAATTGTACTATTTTGTAATTTCTGTGTGCTATAAAATTATTTTGACAATTTTGTGACTGTAGTTGATTGTTTAATATGATTTACTCTGGGATAGGAAAATAATAATTTTCTGGCTGGGAAAAATCTTTACGCATTTATTCGGAGCCGGGGGATGTAACGCCCCAATTTTTAGAAAATATTCTGAATGTACTGTTTTCTGTTTTTCATGCTTTTGTGTGAATGACCGCTGTGTCCCTATTTTACTATTCTCGATTTCTGTATGAAAATAATTACGATATATGGCTCAAATTTTATTTGATCGTTTACGTAATTTGCTTGAGACGGTAAAATAAAAATTTTTCTCAAACTCTTGTTTTAATTTTTCTCGAAAGATATACAGCTATATAATCTTGTTGGATATTTTATTTGAACGTTTTGGACGATTACCTACGTTGTGGGAAAAAATGAGAAAATGACCGTTACGTCCCGAACGTCTTGTTTTTTCTTGCCGTTTTTGCTTTGTTTTTAATTGTTTTCTTCTTGATTTAATGTCCATAATCTTTGTCTGTGATTTTATATGGACTTTTTGTGTGATTTGCTCAGAAGGGGAAAATAATATTTTAGGCCTGGGAAAATCTTATTTCATTATTTAGAATTGGGGGATCTTACTTAACCCGATTGAATGAGACTAAAAATAATCTTTTAATTTTTAGGATTTAATCACAAATAAAATAATTTTATATTATTATAATATTATTTTATTAGTCAGTATAACTTAGTGACAGTGGACCCGGAAATATTTTGCGGGACCCACAATTAGCAAAACGATTAGATCGGTAGCTAAGTTAATCACCGTTAGCAGTAGAACTTTCCAGAACAGGCTGACTCAGCTAGCTGACTCAGCAGAGAATTAAATGAGCTGTGTGACTCAGCATGTGAGTCATCATGAACCAACCAATAGAAATCAAGCTTGTTCACCAAGATTTAACCCTAGCCTTTGATGCATTCAATGGCTTGGATGAAGCCAAATCCATGCACATCCTTACCACTTGAAGGCTACGGCCATTAGGAGTGAGAAGGCCAAAACAACACTTCATCTTCATCACTTTTCTCTCTTCTCTCTCTTCCAAAAAACCCTAGCCACCATTGTTGTTCTTTTTCCCTACCATTCGGCCAAGACACTATCTACACCATCCAACCATCAAAAAATTTTTCTAACCAAGTTTTCCTAACCTAAACACTATTCTAAGAACCTTTCTAGTTGAGAGTTTCTTCAAAATCTTCCATTTAGGGCTTGGAAATCAACCTTGAAAGTTTTACCTAGAAGGTGAAATTTCATGCTTTTCTTTTCTCTCTTCTTTTTCAAAGTTCTAAGCCATGATTTTTCCATGGTTTAGCTTCTTTTTCATGGTTAGTAACATGTAGATTTTGTTTGAGATTTCTAGGTGTTTTTGGTGGTGAAAACCGTGACCTAGGAGGTGTGAAAGCAAGCCTTTTGTCTTCATTTAAGGTAAGAGGAAGACAATTCTTATCATCTCTTGATGGTGGTAAGAAGATGGAGCCATTTGTGATGTTTCTAGAATCCATAAGGATTCGGTGGTCATGTGTTAATTATGTGTGTATTTGTTAATTTTTGTGTTTGTTAGTAGTTTATGTGGTATTTGTTAGTAGTTTTCTTGTTTGATGATTGTAATAATTTTTGCATGTCTATTAGCTTTTGATTGCATGTCTATAAGCTTTAATTTAGGTTTAGGTGTTAGAAAATATATTGCATGTGTTAGAAAATACAATGCATGTGTTAGAATTGTATGATAAGGTATAGGATGTGAAGAACATGTTTAAATTTGCATGAGTGTTCCAAAGAACACATCCAATAGCTCACGGCAATGACAAGTTTGGAGGACCAAAATGTTCTCTTGATTTTTCCTAAAGTGTAACTTAATTAACCTAGGAGAATCAAGAAGATTTCAAATTGATTTGATCAAAGAAAATGAACTTGGAAATCAAATGGTAAAGATTTAGTATTTTTGGGCCAACATGCCTAAAAGGTTAATTTGATTCCTATCAATTATTTCTAATATGATTTAGTGAACTTAGACAATATAATATATTTGATATGATTTGGAAGTGAAAAACAATTTAGAAATCAAATGCAAAAGTTTTATGAAATTTGGCCAACATGCCAAAATAGGTAATCATGATTTCTAAAACTTAATTCCAAACCTTTTTCAATCAAAAAGAGACAATATAAGTTAAAAAGAAATTTTCCTTAATGATTTTTGAAGAAACAAATAAATTAGAATTAAGTTTAAAGAATTAAAACTAATGATTTTGTCATTAGGAAGGAAATCTAATATTTTGAGAGTTTTCTAACATATAGCTCACTCTAGGTTTTGAAGCATGTTAGAAAGTTTTCAAAAAATTAAAGTTATATGATTGAAGTTTTAGGTAAACAAATTTTATGGATAATTTAGGAAACCATTATTATGAGTTTATAAACAAAATGCTGTCAATTTTTAGTAAAAATGAACCTATAAGATAGTAGAAATATCCAAAAGACAGTATACGGTATGGAAAATTATTCTACGTAATTTAAATGTACTAAATATTATTTCTGTTTGTTTAAACAGTAATTTTAAAGGCATTCGAATAAGAAAATGATTTGAAAATTTTACGCGATTGAGAAAACGTATTAAAAATGCTACGCGATTTTAAAAACAGAAAAATATCTTTACGCGATTTAAAAACGTTTGTAAAAACGACGGAATTATGTAAACGCGATAAAATTTCTACGCGATTGACCGTTACTATATTTATTTTATGCTGTCGGGAAAATGTGAACTCGTACAGATTATTTTTGAGAATCTTTCGCTGTCGGGAAAATGTGAACCCGTACAGATTATTTTTGAGGATCTTTTCTTTGTCGGAAAATGTGAACCCGTACGCTCTCTATTTATCTGTTATGTGTGCCAAGTTTTTGGTGGATTGGTTGACGAGACGAATCACATCATGTTGTCGATGCGATAAACGTAGTGTGGTTCATTGTTCTAATGAACTTAGAGACTTTAGTGTACGGGATCCTACATGTGGACGGAGTTGGTAGCTCATTGGGCCGTGGTAAACCGATAGCACACTATGGTACTAACACACACTATATTTAATCGAGATTTGTGAAATCTAGTAGTACATTTGCTGTAGTGCCACAACGTGAGACCGTGAACTACATCACGCTGGATGATGGATTCCATAGAAACGTGTGGACCAATAGTTGGTGGGGCAGCCGTGGTACTAATAGATTTTACGAATCATTCCGATACTTGTGTTTTCTTTAGCTCCATGGAGTAGGGTTTTGTCATATTGGTATTTATCTCTATGTTTATTTATTTCCATCGTATCTATTTCTTGTTTATCTATATTTTATTTGTTTATTTTAACTGTTCTTGTTACTATATTTGGTTATTATATCTTATCTGTTTATTCTTATCTTTTTTATTTTATCTGTGATGTTTTATCTGTGATGTGATATATTGTTATGATATCTAAATCTTACTCTAATCATTATTCTTTCTGTTATAGTATTTTGTATTGCATGAACCGTATATATGTTGTTTGTCGTCTTCTTATTGGCCATGTTGTGATGATTTTATGTTGTCTTACCTCTTTGTTATATGTATTTTCTGTTTATTTATTTTACGCGGTAAAGACTTCGAGGAAGAGGATCACCTATTGAGATCGTGTACCCCAGAGGAGGAGGAAGATCACAGTGCGAGATCGTTTTATGATCAAGAACCATCCGATCATCCATATCCTCTGGATTGATTGTGATGGCAGCGCGCCGAGATTTTTGGGATTCGTAGAGCTAGTATTTCATGGAGGTTCTCTGGCTTGGCATCTACGAGGCGATCATGATTCTGTGACATATGCAGGACGTGTGACCGTGATTCTACGTCAGCGATTTGATGGAGAACCCATTATGACTACGACGTTATTTCTACATTTAGAGTTACCCTTATCCATTAGGCGTCACTGGGGTGCTGAAAACCCTGAGCTTAGTGAGATAAGCATCGTATCGACTGCGCGATCTCATTATCGCCGTGTGTCGAGACATCCGGGATATTTGTCCCCTGATGATCATTTTCAGGTGAGAGTGATCCATCGGAGGATTAGATAACCATGATGTTTTTTTTGGTGCGCGTCAGTATAATAATCAGATATATATTAACTCTTTTATTGCTTTCTTTACTTGTTTTTGTTTAACTATTTGTAGTCTTTGTTGTAAATTATTTGTACATTATAACTTAATCATATGTATATTACTAGTGATGATGTTTTTTTTTATTTCGTATTTTCCGCATTATCTTTTTATATCATATTTCTGTCTATCAGGAGTTATTTTACAACCCGTAATAATATTTAACAAATGTTTCACAACTTGGGTAGATTTTATTTCTATTTCTTTTATTTTCTTTTATGTGTGACATCCTCCAAAGGGGTGTTACAGGGGATCTTACTAAACCCAATTTCAAGAGATGCGCGTCATAATCTTTTCATTTTAGAATTTATCAGTGAAATAAAAATATTTTATATTTTTATTATTATTTTATTATCCAGCGGACAATACCTGCTGACTTATGAGCAGTAGCCTTTGTCCAGTGGACAATAAGAACCGGTAAAGTCTTGAGACTTACTGATAATGAATCAATAGGAACCAAGTCCACAATTCAGACTTCTCTAAACCAATATAAACAAGTCAACATTGGTGGCTAGGACTTTCTAAATCAATAGGATGTAGTCAAATTTAGTGGTTGGACTAGTTAGAAAGAAACTACAAAATCTAAGTTAGCTTACAACTAACTTGGTTATTCTAAAAGCTTAGGAAGTAATCAAATGGAGACAAACTTAGTTACTAACCATTAGGATTCTTAGTTACTCTTAGTTACAAGAAGGTTCTACAATGTTCAAGACTTGATCACTATCACCTAAGTAACTAGATAGTTTGCTAGGGAACTAAGTAAATTAACTAGGATTGCCTAAGCATCACAAGGTAACTAAATGGAGCCAAACTTGGTTAGTGTTTCCCATTACACTTCCATGGCCATTTGGTCTTCAAGGAAGGTTCAAGACTCAAAATTTTGAGCTTATCACCTTATTAAATATCTTAGCCTCCATAATGATCCAATAGTAAACAAAAAACTTCCCATTCATTCCCTACACTCTCACGGCTAACACCAAGACAAAGGAGACCAAATTCATTTCATCTTCATCATTCTTATAACTTAAGCTTGTCTCTCCATTCTCTTTCTTCCAAGAAAACACAAAAAAACTCCATTTTCTCTTCTTTGGAGAGCTTTCGGCAGCCACACCATCTACCCACTTCCACTCACTTATAATTTTATCTAACATCATTTCCTAAACCAAAACCATATTCCAAACATCTTTCATGTTGTGAGATTTCTCAAAATCATCCATCTTGAGCTTTGGAAAACAAGCTTGAAGTTTCTATTCAAAGAGGTGAAGACTTTGTTTTTGACTCAAAGTTTGGTTCTTATTTTCTCTAAGCCATAATTGATCTATGGTTCCTCTTGTTCAAAACTTAGTTTGTGATTTCTACTTTGTTTAAGTTTGATAGGATTTTTCTTGGAGCCACACAAAATCCCTAGGAGAAGGATCCAAGAAGAGTTTGATCTTCCTTAAGGTAAGAGGGAGATTTATCTCACCAACCAAGTATGGTGGTGAGAGGTGAAGTTGTTTGTGATGGATGGTGGATCTATGTGAGGATTCATATCCATGGTTGTGTAACTTATTTGTGAGTGTTTATGTGCTTTGATTTATTTATTTATGTTTTGTATGCTTTGCATGATTTATTATTTTTTTTTATGGTATGCTTATGATATGTATGATGTGAATATATTATGCATGCTATGATAGTGTTGAACAAGGAAAATAATTTTGGTTCCAATGACCAAGAGGCTCACGGCCTAGGCACCTCAAAATAGGTGTTTCCAAATTAAGATTTTCATGAATGGTAAAATTGAATGATTAGAAAGAAAAAGGAAAAGAAAAGATATGAAGATTCCAATGACCATGTAGTTATGATTTTGAAGGTTTGAAATGGTTTTACTTCATGTAAAATTATGATTTAGAAATGAAAAGTTAATTAATTTAGTACAAGAAATTAATAAAAGGATGTAAGAAATGGAAGAAAAATATTTTGTCACTTGAGAGATGAAGATTTCGTTTATGAAAGGAAAAGAGAGGTTGAAAGTGTTTGAACCTCAATTTATTTTAAGGAGAACTAATTTTTAGAATTGATTTGAGAATTATAGAGAAGACGTTGGTAACTTGAAATTTACTAACGCATAGCTCACTCATTGGGTTTTTGAGTGCATTAGGAAATTTAAGTGAGAAAATATGGAAAAGTAAAGTAAGATATGGTATAAATTTTTAGAAAGGCCAAAATGAGGTTTAGAAGGTTGAGAATTATTTTATGTAGTGAAAAAATGATGGAATATGCTTTTCGTAACTTAAAAATGTGATTTTTAAGCTACACGATTTCAAAAACGTTGAAATATTGCTACGCAATTTAGAAAACGTTTAAATATTTTTACGCGATTGAGAAAGTATTGAAAAATCAATACGTGATTTGAAAACGAGACAAAAATATTGCGTGATTGAGAAAATGCAACAAAAATGTTGTGCGATTGAGAAAATGCAGTAAAATATTATACAGTATAGATATGCTGGGCCAATGTGTGGACCCTGTATATGAGATTGTGAATTTGGACTGAGAATGGATTATGTGCATTGAGCATGCATTGGAAAAGTTTGATGGACTATGATAAGGCCAATGGCCTAGGAGAGAGTTACACCTCTTGAGTGGGTGTGATATGCATAGTGTATGTAACTTGTTGACCTTGGGGGCATTGGGGTGCAGGTTGTCCACAATGGATAGTTAGCAACTCTTCTGTACTGTGGATTAGACCGATGCAACACTCCGACGATCCAGACCGAGACACTATTCTTAATCAAGATCTAGTAAAGACTATCGTGTATATGCTAGATGTGCAAACACTTATAAGAGTTGTGGCACGTGGTCTGAGGCATGTTGGTATAAACAGATCTTTTGAATCAATCTTTCCGACCTAAGTTTAGCTCCATGGAGTATGAAAATAAGTCAGTGAGCATATGCATAACTTGGACATGTCTGAATATTTAATGATATAGTATCTGTCAAACGTTGATGAATGTTGAATGGAATGATTATGTTATTGTTTATTACATGTGTATTATTGAATGATATATCTGTATGATGTATTATCTATGTTATCTTTGTGCTACCATATTGGTATTGGCGTAGATAATCTCACCTCTTTGTATGCCTATTTTTGTATTGTATTTATATTTGATAAAGACGTTGAGCATGGTATTGAGCAAGAAGGTAGAGAAGAACAAATTCCTATTGAGGAAGCTGAGTTCTGATTTGATGGCAACCAGATCGAGTTTCTTTGGGTATGTCAGACTACAGTTTCATGGAGGGGCTAGTGCGTGGCGTATTAGTCCCAATGAGGAAGGACTTATCCATTAGGGACATTTGATAGTAAATATGAGTAGGATCTTCCACGGAGATCTTTTCTTTTCAGTTACTATATATGTACACGTAGAGTTTCCTTTATCTATTCGGCAACATTGGGGCGATCATTACCATGTCCCAACTAAGATCAACATTGTATTGTCTGCTCAGACACCAGTTCGTAGGGCAACACATCAAATTGGGTTCTTTCCTTCTGAGGGATCTGAGGCTGATGTCGATGAGGACCTATTTGAGGGTTCTGCTGTCTAGGTGTACTTAGGCCAGTATGGTAATGTATAAATATTTAAATACTTTTGAGAACTTGATTTGTATATAAATAAGTTTGACACTACTTATGTAATGTATATGATGTAAATTATTTGTGATGATGTTTAATATTTTTATTATTTTCTGCTAAGTTTATCTTATTGATATCAAAAAATTTTGCAACTCGCATTTTATTAAATAATATATTTTTAACTTGGGAAGTAATTCGATAATAATTAATATAAATGTGATACCCTATAGTGGGTGTTACATTAGTTGGTATCAGAGCTCAAGTTAGAGTCTTTTGGGTTTGTGGTTAGGTTTGTCTTGTTTGTATTGTGTGATTCTCTGTGTTTGTTTTCCGAAAGAAAACAATATTGTTTTGAAGTAATAAGTACTTGACTCTTGTTTTGAATTGTTTAGTTTGATCTCGAGAATTATGATGGTTGGACGAGGAAGAAGACGTGTGAATACTGGAGCTGGATGCATGAATGTCGACGATAACAATCAAAATATGGCTGAAGTTGTAATAGCAATACAAAGGATAGCTGATGTCCTTGTGCAACAGAATCAAAGGGCAAATGAGGACACACATAACTTGTTGAAATTTCGTAGGAACAATTCGCCACAATTCAATGGAGAGTTTAACCCCGAGAAAACAAATCTTTGGATTAAAGAACTATAGAAAATCTTTGATGGTATGGGTTGTACTAACGAAAGGAAGGTCACTTATGCGACCTTTGTGCTAACTGGTGATGGTGAGGATTGGTGGACAAGAGCCAAAAGATTATTGGTAGTTGAGGGGAGAGTTATAACTTGGGAACTCTTCAAGCAAAAGTTTTTGGGAAAGTATTTTTCAGCCAGTGTTAGGCATGCTAAGGAAATGGAATTCCTTGGTCTGTGACAAGGGACGATGACAGTAAATGAATATATGGCAAAGTTCGAAAGCTTGTCTAAGTTTTCAAGATATTTTTAGATGTAGCCAGACGAAGAATGGAAATGTAGGAAGTTTGAAGAGGGACTGAGACACGACATTAAGCAGGCAGTAGTAACTTTGGAAATTGATCAGTTTTCAGTGCTATTGGATAAATGTCAGAAGGTTGAGAATATAGATCATCAGCGAGATGTGAGGAATAGAAACTTTGGACCAACACGGTTCCAAAGAGGAAAGAGTAATGGTGGCAACCGTTATCAGTAGAAACCGTATGCTAGGCCGACAGGGGGTCAGAACCAACAACAATCTTTTGGAGGAGTTTCTGGTGGAAATAAGATTGGTCAGGCAGGAGCTTCTACACTCAAATGCTTTAAGTGTGGAAAAGATCATGTAACTAAAGATTACCCACACAAAGGAGTCATATGTTACAGAAGTGGAAAGCCTGGACATTTCTCCAGAGAATGTGATCAGATGAAGGCAGAACCCTCGATGGGGAACATCTATACTGCAAGGCCACAGGTGGGTGGTCGTGTGTATACCATGAGCGGGGAGGAAGCCGCGAGATCAAAAGACTTGATGATGGAGGAGTGTGTCATTGAAGGTAATCCTTTAACCGTACTATATGATTTGGGAGTAACTCATTCTTTCATTGCTTGTGATTGTGTAAAGGGTTTAGGATTATCTATGACTACATTGCCATATGATTTGAGTGTTGCTACTCCTACTAATAAGCCTGTGATTACTACAAAAGTATGTTTAAATTGTCCTGTGTGTGTTAGGGGCAAAATCTTTTATGTTGACTTAATCTGTTTGCCTCTTTCCAAGATTAATGTAATCTTAGGAATTCATTGGTTGTCTTCTAACCATATCCTAATAGATTATTCTAGTAAGACACTAGTTTTTTCTGAGTCTAAGGATTCTAGATTCCTAATAGCCACTCAAATAGATGCTTGTTTGAAGGAAGGAGATCAGGGGTATTTATTGTTGTCTTCTTTGAAGGTTCAGTGTGAAGACGTCTTGAAAGATATTTTTGTAGTCAATGAATTTCCTGAGGTATTTCCTGAAGATATACCTGGACAACCGCCAGTAAGAGAAATAGAGTTTGTAATTGATCTAGTACCTGGAGCTGGACCTATATAGATGGCACCTTACAAGATGTCGCCGATAGAGTTACCAGAGCTCAAGAAACAGTTGGAAGAGTTGTTAGAGAAGTAGTTTGTGAGGCCTAGTGTGTAACCTTGGGGAGCTCCAGTATTGTTGGTGAAGAAGAAGGATAGGACTTCTCGTTTATGTGTAGACTACTGACAATTGAACAAAATTAGGATCAAGAATAAATATCCACTTCCAAGAATTGATGATCTAATGGATCAACTGCGAGGAGCTGCGATATTTTCTAAGATTGATTTACGTTCTGGTTATCACCAAATTCATGTGAAGGTGGAAGATATTCCTAAGACTGCATTTTGGACGCGTATGGCATTACGAGTATCAAGTGATACCGTTTGGTGTGACGAATGCACCTGTCATATTTTTGGATTTCATGAATAGAATTTTTCGTTTATACTTGGATAAGTTTGTTGTTGTCTTTATTGACGATATTTTAATTTACTCTCGAAGTCAGGAAGAACATGTTGAGCATCTCAGAGTGGTTCTTCAGATATTGAAAGAGAATAAGCTATATGCAAAGTTGTCTAAATATGAATTTTGGTTAAGCGAAGTTTAATTTTTGGGACACGTGATATCGAAGGAAGGAATTGAAGTTGATGCTTCAAAGGTGGAGACGATTCTTAAATGGGAAAGGCCAAAGACTGTATCGGAGATCCATAGTTTCATTGGATTAGCTAGTTACTATCAATGGTTTATTGAAGGGTTTTATAAGATAATGAGACCTCTTACCCAGCTTACACGACAGAATCAACTGTTTACATAGACTGAAGCATGTGAAGAAAGTTTTCAGGAGTTGAAAAGGCGACTGACTACTTCACCAGTATTGATTCTACCTAATCTGAATGAACCTTTCGAAGTATATTGTGATGCTTCGTATCAAGGATTGGGTTGTGTACTTCTGCAGAACCGCAAGGTTGTGACATATGCTTCAAGGCAGTTGAAGGTACATGAGAGGAATTATCCCACTCATGATTTGGAATTAGCAGTTGTGGTGTTTGCATTGAAGGTGTGGAGACATTTTCAATATGGTGCGACTTTCAATGTTTTTAGTGATCATAAAAGCTTGAAATATTTGTTTGACCAAAAAGAGTTGAACATGAGGCAGAGGTGTTGGCTAGAATTTTTTACTATGATTTTCAGTTACAGTGTCATCCCGGGAAGGTGAATGTCGTAGTGGATGCTTTAAGTAGGAAAATGCTTAGTGCTTCTGTTATGATGATTAAGGAGAGCGAACTGATAGAAGAATTTCGAGATATGCGGTTATCTGTAAAGTTGATACCGGGGAAGATATGTCTAAATATGATCACTATTTCAAATAGTTTGATGGATAAATCCAAGAAGGATAGAACGATGATCAGTATTTACGAGAAACTAAGGAAGCAAAGAGCCAAGGTGCGGTATTAGAATTTAGTGAAGGAGCTGATGGAGTTCTGAAGTTCAAAAGAAGAATCTGTATGCCTAATAGTTAAGGACTTAGGAGGTTGATTTTGGATGAAGCTCATCGGAATAAACTAAGCATGCATCCTCGAGCCACAAAGATGTATTAAAACCTGAAGCAGCTGTATTGGTGGCAGGAAATGAAGAAAGATGTCACCGAATATATATCATCTTGCTTAGTCTGTCAGAAGGCTAAGGCTAAACATGAAAGATCATCTAGAATGTTACAACCTTTGCCTATTCCTGAATGGAAATGGGATGATATAGCAATGAATTTTGTGATGGGACTACTAAAGACTCGAAAAGGTCATGATGCTATTTGGGTAGTTATTGATCGACTTACAAAGTCGGTGCACTTTTTACCGATTAATATTAAGTACTCAATGGAGAGGTTGACTCAAGTGTACATCATTGAAATCATCAGACTTCATGGTGTACCTACTAGCATTATTTTGGATCGAGATCCGAGATTTACGTCGAGATTTTGGAATAGTCTACAAGAAGCTATGGGAACAAAGCTACGTCTAAGTTCTGTTTACCATCCACAAACTGATGGTTAGTCAGAAAGAACGATTCAATCATTAGAGGACTTGTTAAGAGCATGCATTTTGGAACAAACTGGGATGTTGGGATGAATTCTTACCTTTGATAGAGTTCACTTACAATAACAATTTTCATTCGAGTATAGGGATGTTACCCTATGAGGCATTGTATGGGAGACAATGTAGAACACCGTAATGTTGGTATCAGGATAGTGAGAGTGCTATTCTAGGACTAGAACTTATACAACAGACAATAGAGAAAGTGAAAATGATTTGAGACAAGATGAAGATAACTCAAACTCGGCAGAAGAGCTATTCAGATAAAAAGAGGAGACTGCTAGAGTTTGAAGAAGGTGACTATGTACTTTTGAGAGTGACACCTACAACCGGAGTTAGACGAGTGATAAAGTCTAGGAAGCTCACTCCAAAGTTTATCGGGCCTTATCAGATTCTTCGACGGATAGGTCCGGTAGCTTATCAGATTGCGTTACCATCCTTTTTGTCGAATCTTCATAATGTGTTTCACGTATCACAATTACGGAAGTACATTCCTAATCCTACCCATGTTATTGAACTAGAAACAATACAGTTGAAGGAGAATTTAACCTATGAAACATTTCCAATTAAGATCGAGAATCGAAGGACGAAGCAACTTCGAGGCAAAGAAATTTCATTAGTTAAAGTGCTTTAGAATGACGTAAGTGGTGAAGCGACATGAGAATTGGAAGATAAGATAAAAGAACAGTATCCATATTTAATTTGATTATGTGATTAAGTTTCAAGGACAAAACTTCTTTTTAGAGGGAGAGAGTTATAACACACCAAAATTTTGTTATTTTACAGTAATAACAGAATTGTACTATTTTGTAATTTCTGTGTGCTGTAAATTATTTGGACAATTCCGTGACTGTATTTGATTGTTTTGTATGATTTACTCCGAGATAGGAAAATAATAATTTTCTAGCCGGGAAAAATCTTTACTCATTTATTCGGATCCGAGGGATCTTACTAAACCCAATTTTGAGAGATGCGTGACATAATCTTTTAATTTTTAGAATTTATTTGTGAAATAAAAATATTTTATATTTTTATTATTATTTTATTATCTAGTGGATGATACCTACTGACTTATGAGCAGTAGCCTCTGTCCAATGGATAATAGGAACCGGTAAAGTCTTGAGACTTACTGATAATGAACCAATTGGAACCAAGTCCATATTTTTTACTTGAAAATCTCTAAACCAATAGAAACAAGTCAACATTAGTGGCTAGGACTTTCTAAACCAATAGGATGTAGTCAAATTTAGTGGCTGGACTAGTTAGAAAGAAACTAGAAAATCTAACAAAGTTAGCTTACAACTAACTTGGTTATTCTAAAAGCTTATGAAGTAATCAAATGGAGACAAACTTAGTTACTAACCATTAGGATTATTAGTTACTCTTAGTTACAAGAAGGTTCTACATTGTTCAAGACTTAATGACTATCACCTACGTGACTAGATAGTTTGCTAGGGAACTAAATAAATTAACTAGGTTTACCTAAGCTTCACAAGGTAACTAAATTAAGCCAAACTTGGTTAGTGTTTCCCATTACACTTCCACGGCCATTTGGTCTTCAAGGAAGGTTCAAGACTCAAAATTTTGAGCTTATCACCTTGTTAAATATCTTAGCCTCCATAATGATCCAATAGTAAACAAAAAGCTTCCCATTCATTCCCTAAACTCTCACGGCTAACACCAAGACAAAGGTGACCAAAATCATTTCATCTTCATCATTCTTATCACTTAAGCTTTTCTCTCCATTCTCTTTCTTCCAAGAAACACAAAAAACTCCATTTTCTCTTCTTTGGAGAGCTTTCAGCAGCCACACCATCTACCTACTTCCACTCACCTATAATTTTATCTAACATCATTTCCTAAACCTAAACCATATTCCAAACATCTTTCATGTTGTGAGTTTTCTCAAAATCATCCATCTTGAGCTTGGAAAACAAGCTTGAAGTTTATATTCAAAGAGGTAAAGACTTTGTTTTTGACTCAAAGTTTAGTTCTTCTTTTCTCTAAGCCATGATTGATCCATGGTTCTTCTTGTTCAAAGCTTAGTTTGTGATTTCTACGTTGTCTAAGCTTGATAGGATTTTTCTTAGAGACACACGAAATCCCTAGGAGAAGGATCCAAGAAGAGTTTGATCTTCCTTATTGTAAGAGGGAGATTTATCTCACCAACCAAGTATGGTAATGAGAGGTGAAGTTATTTATGATGGATGCTGGATCCATGTGAGGATTTATATCCATAGTTGTGTAACTTATTTGTGAGTGTTTATATGCTTTGATTTATTTATTTATGTTTTGTATGCTTTGCAAGATTTATTATTTTTTTATGGTATGCTTATGATATGTATGATGTGAATATATTATGTATGCTATGATAGTGTTGAACAAGGAAAATAATTTTTGTTCCAATGACAAAGAAGCTCACGGCCTAGGCACCTCAAAATAGGTGTTTCCAAATTAAGATTTTCATGAATGGTAAAATTGAATGATTAGAAGGAAAAAGGAAAAGAAAAGATATGATAGTTCCAATGACTAAGTAGTTACGATTTTGAAGGTTTGAAATGGTTTTACTTCATGTAAAATTATGATTTAGAAATGAAAAGTTAATTGATTTAGTACAAGAAATTAATAAAAGGATGTAAGAAATGGAAGAGAAATACTTCGTCACTTAAGAGATGAAGATTTTGTTTATGAAAGGAAAAGAGAGGTTGAAAGTGTTTGAACCTCAATTTATTTTAAGGAGAACTAATTTTTAGAATTGATTTGAGAATTATGGAGAAGACGTTAGTAACTTGAAATTTACTAATGTATAGCTCACTCATTGGGTTTTTGAGCGCGTTAGGAAATTTTAAGCGAGAAAATATGAAAAAGTAAAGTAAGAGATGGTATAAATTTTTAGAAAGGCCAAAATGAGGTTTAGAAGGTTGAGAATTATTTTGCGTAGTGAAAAAATGATGGAAAATGCTTTTCGTAACTTAAAAACATGATTTTTAAGTTATGCGATTTCAAAAACATTGAAAAATCATTACACTTTTTGGAAAACATTTAACTATTTTTTCGCGATTGAGAAAGTGTTGAAAAATCAATACACGATTTGAAAATGAGACAAAAATGTTGCGCGATTGTGAAAATGCAGTAAAATATTTATGCGATTGAAAATACAGTATAGATACTGTTAGGCCAATGTGTGGACCCTGTATATAAGATTGTGAATTTGGACTAAGAATGAATTGTGTGCATTGAGCATGCATTGGAAAAGTTCAATGGACTGTGATAAGACCAATGACCTAGGAGAGAGTTACACCTCTTGAGTGGGTGTGATATGGGTAGTGTATGTTACTTGTTGATCTTGGGGGCGTTGGGGTGCAGGTTGTCCACAATGGACAGTTAGTAGCTCTTTTGTACCATGGATTAGACTGATGCAACACACTGAAGATCCGGACCGAGACACTATTCTTATTAAGATCTGGTAAAGACTGTCGTGTATATACTAGATGTGCAAACACTTATGAGAGTTGTGGCGCATGGTCTGAGGCATGTTGGTATAGACAGATCTTTTGGATCAATCTCTCCGACCTGAGTTTAGTTCCATGGAGTAAGAAAATGAGTCAGTGAGCATATGCATAACTTAGACATGTCTGAATATTTAATGATATAGTATCTGTCAAACATTGATGAATGTTGAATGGAATGATTATGTTATTGTTTATTATATCTGTATTATTGAATGATATATCTGTATGATGTATTATCTGTGTTATCTCTGTGCTACCATGTTAGTATTGGCGTAGATAATATCACCTCTTTGTAACCTAAACCTCATTTTGGCATTTTCTAAAAATTTATATCATATCTTACTTTACTTTTTCATATTTTCTCACTTAAAATTTCCTAACGCGCTGAAAAACCCAATGAGTGAGCTATACGTTAGTAAATTTCAAGTTACAACATCTTCTCCATAATTCTCAAATCAATTCTAAAAATTAGTTCTCCTTAAAATAAATTGAGGTTCAAACACTTTCAACCTCTCTTTTTCTTTCATAAACGAAATCTTCATCTCTCAAGTGACAAAGTATTTATCTTCCATTTCTTACATATTTTTATTAATTTCTTGTACTAAATCAATTAACTTTTCATTTCTAAATAATAATTTTACATGAAGTAAAACTATTTCAAACCTTCAAAATCGTAACTACATGGTCATTGGAACCATCATATCTTTTCTTTTCCTTTTTCCTTCTAATCATTCAATTTTACCATTCATAAAAATCTTAATTTGGAAACACCTATTTTGAGGTGCCTAGGCCGTGAGCCTCTTGGTCATTGGACCAAAATTATTTTCCTTGTTCAATACTATCATAGCATACATAATATATTCACATCATATATATCATAAGTATACTATAAAAAAAATAATAAATCATGCAAAGCATACAAAATATAAATAAATAAATCAAAGCACATAAACACTCACAAATAAGTTACACAACCATGGATATGAATCCTCACATGGATCCATCATCCATTACAAACAACTTCACCTCTCATTACCATACTTGGTTGGTGAGATAAATCTCTCTCTTACCTTAAGGAAGATCAAACTGTTCTTGGATCCTTCTCCTAGGGATTTCGTGTGGCTCTAAAAAAAAAAATCCTATCAAGCTTAAACAAAGCACAAATTACAAACTAAGTTTTGAACAAGAAGAACCATGGATCAATCATGGCTCAGAGAAAATAAGAACCAAACTTTGAGTCAAAAACAAAGTCTTTACCTCTTTGAATAGAAGCTTCAAGCT
Source organism: Ormosia emarginata (assembly GCA_029884605.1). NCBI lineage: Eukaryota > Viridiplantae > Streptophyta > Magnoliopsida > Fabales > Fabaceae > Ormosia > Ormosia emarginata. The sequence continues at coordinate 185,349 of JAQQTP010000056.1, read as the reverse complement.
TGTTTTCCAAGCTCAAGATGGATGATTTTGAGAAAACTCACAACATGAAAGATGTTTGGAATATGATTTAGGTTTAGGAAATGATGTTAGATAAAATTATAGGTGAGTGGAATTGGGTAGATGGTGTGGTTGCCAAGAGCTCTCCAAAGAAGAGAAAATGAAGTTTTTTGTGTTTTCTTGGAAGAAAAAGAATGGAAAGAAAAGCTTAAGTGATAAGAATGATGAAGATGAAATGATTTTGGTCTCCTTTGTCTTAGTGTTAGCTGTGAGAGTATAGGGAATGAATGAGAAGTTTTTTGTTTACTATTGGATCATTATGGAGGCTAAGATATTTAACAAGGTGATAAGTCCAAAATATTGAGTCTTGAACCTTCCTTGAAGACCAAATGGCCGTGGAAGTGTAATGGGAAACACTAACCAAGTTTGGCTCCATTTAGTTACCTTGTGAAGCTTAGGTAAGCCTAGTTAATTTACTTAGTTCCCTAGCAAACTATCTAGTTACTTAGGTGATAGTCATCAAGTCTTGAACATTGTAGAACCTTCTTGTAACTAAAAGTAACTAAGAATCCTAATGGTTAGTAACTAAGTTTGTCTCCATTTGATTACTTCATAAGCTTTTAGAATAACCAAGTTAGTTGTAAGCTAACTTAGAATTTCTAGTTTCTTTCTAACTAGTCCAACCACTACATTTGACTACATCCTATTGGTTTAGAAAGTCCTAGCCACTAATGTTGACTTGTTTCTATTGGTTTAGAGATTTTCAAGTCAGAAATATGGACTTGGTTCCTATTGATTCATTATCAGTAAGTCTCAAGACTTTACCGGTTCCTATTGTCCACTGGACAGAGGCTACTACTGCTTATAAGTCAGTAGGTATCATCCACTAGATAATAAAATAATAATAAAAATATAAAATATTTTTATTTCACAGATAAATTCTAAAAATTAAAAGATTATGACACGTATCTCTAGGAATTGGGTTTAGTAAGATCTCCCGACTCCGAATAAATGTGTAATGATCCCCTAGAGTAAATCATACAAAAAAATCAAATACAGTCACAGAATTGTCAAAATAATTTTACAGCACACAAAAATTACAAAACAGTACAATTCTGTTATTACTGTAAAATAGCAAAATTTCTGGGTGTTACACTTTGTATTTATGTTATAGATGAGTATTTTGAGATCGAGAACATAAAGTTCATTACTCAGTTGTGCACTACCATAAAAAATATCATTCAAATAAATAGAACAACTTTTGTCCTTTATTATAAATGAAAAACCTTTTCTGTCCAAACAAGAAACAAAAATGATATTCTTACTAATAGCAAACACAAAATACTAGTTCTTGATAATCATATATTTTATACATTAATAAACCTTCATTTTTAATCATTTACACTCTCTATGTACTTAATTGATTGAGCTTGGTCATGTTTTGTAAGTTTGGGTTCAAATTAGGCTTAATTGATCTTTTCCAACATTATTGAGATTTTACATTGTTTCTATATTTCGGCCATATCTTGAGTTCTAGATATCTAGAAGTTATGATTTTACCTTGTAGGAAAGCTAAGAGAAAGCTCTACAACTTTGATGAAGAGCTCGAAATCTCAATCAGACATCTAGTAGAGCTAATTAGGCTTGGAAGTCAGAAAATGGTTTTGTCACTAGAACCTGAGCAATGTGCACTAATCAGGGTATAACTTGGGTTGTAGATGTTGCATTGAGCTGAAACCAGTGATATTGGAAAGCTAAGACAAAACCCTTCAACTCTCATGAAGACCACTTTTTCAGAAAATGACGTTTTAACAGAGTTATAATCGTGTGAAGATAGATGAATTAGTTGGTACAAGTGGAGAGACAAACATGATAATCATCCACCCACTCATTAATCATCTACCCGCTAAATAATCATCCACCTACTCATTAATCATCCACCCACTCATTAATCATCCACCCATTCATTAAATAACCCAATTGTCATTTTTCACTCATCCACCTATCATCTACCCACTCATTAAATAACTTTACTGTCATTTTGTACTCCTTACGCTCTATAAAAAGGAACATTGCCTGATCATCTTGGGCATCTTGTTTTTAGATGAAGATCATGCTATTATGTTATTTGATTTTTTAGTTGTAATCTTCTTTTGTTTTAAATAGAAGTTATGTTCATCTTCTTCTTCTTCTCTCTTTCCTTCTTCTTGCTCATGAATAACTAATTTTCATCTTGCTTGGGTGAAGGGGTGAAGCTTTTGGTAATAAAATAAGGTTAGATTAATTTCTTTCTTGTGCTTAAATGATATATTATCAAGTGGTCATTATATGTGTTGTATTTTACTTCCAATCAATTTAGAAACCTTCCTTGCAAAGTGGAGTTCTTGATTCATTGTAGACAAGTTGTCGGCACAATGAATGCTTGAACACATTTACAAGTGTTGGTGTTAGTAAATAATTAAAGGAACTATAATATAACTATGTATATAATTCTAAATGGACTTTGAATGTTTTATTTTTCGATTGGAACCTTTGTTGTGCGTGGATTTCAATTAAGTTATAAAAAAAATAATTTTGTCCTTAATTTATTATCAAAAGTGGATCTCCTAGCCCAAGCAAGTTCCTTTTTTTAATTGTGAACCAATTTTATTATCTTTATTATTGTGATAAATCCTTTCTTTACCTCAAAGAATTTTTCTTCATCAATTCCCTGTGAATCGACCTTAGACTCCCGAGAAATTTATTACTTGAGACAACCTGCACATGGTTTTGCATCTTTTAATTCACATCAAGTTTTTGGCACCGTTGTCGGGGAATTAATTTGAAGTTTTAATTATTGAGGTTCTCTTTCTTTAAGTAAACTTCACTATCTAATATATTCTTTTTCTACTCTTTCAATTTTCTAACTTTTTAACTTTCTACTAACTTACTAACTTATTTATGTCATTTATTTATGCTTTCTAACTTACTAATTTATTTATTCATGTCATTTATTTATGCTTAATATTTAATAGATGGTTTATATCGCTGACTTGTACATTATTATTTTTACTTTAAGTCATTTATTTATGCTTAATTGGTATCGTCATTCAAATTCTAGTTGTTTAGTTAAAATTAATCCTGGTACTTTATACATTGATTTGTTTGAATCACAATCACACACAATTGACACAATGGTTGAAAATGAAAGTGTACATGATGAACATGAAAATCAACCATTGCGAACCATGCGTGAATATTTGCAACCATCTCGAAATTCAAGTCCATCATATTTTATCTTTCCACTCAATGCCAACAATTTTAGATTTAAGTCAGGTATGATTTCTTTACTTCCTAATTTCCATGGTTTAGAATCTAAAAGCTTATATTTACATCTAAAAGAATTTGAGGAAGTTGTATCACTTTCAATGACCAAAATTACATTAAAGAGATTGTTAAGCTTAAATTGTTTCCTTTTCTTTAAAAGATAAAGCAAAAACTTGGCTTAACGCTTTGAAACCAAGATCAATTAGCATATGACAAGAAATACAATATGAGTTTTTAAAGAAATTTTTTCCAACACATAAAATCAATGCTTTAAAAAGATAAATCCAAATTTTTTTCAAAAATCAAATGAAGCATATTTTCAATGTTGGGAACGTTTTAAAGATTTGTTAAATTCTTGCCCACATCATGGTTTTGAAAAATGGTGCACTATAAGCTTCTTTTATGAAGGTTTAACACCTGAAACCAAACAATTTGTGAAAATAATGTGCAATTGAGAGTTTCTTGAAAAAGAACCTGAAGAAGCTTTAGACTATTTAAACCAGTTGGTTGAAAATTCTCAATCTTAGCGCAGTACTAATCCTTCTGAAAATTGAATTAGATCTAACCTTGCAAGTGCTAATAAAGAAAAATATCACCTTAGTCAAGAAGAAGATCTAAATGCAAGGTTCGTCAGTTTGGCTAGAAAGATTGAAGCCATGGAGTCAGGGAAAGTGAAAGAAATCAAATTTGTGCAAAATGAAGAAATTTGTGACATTTGTGATGAATTAGGACACTAAACAAATGAATGTCCAAAAATTTCTATTTTTAAAGAAGTTGTACATAAGCAAGTAAATGTAATGAATAACTTTAAAAAGTCATTTACTTCTTCTTTTTCATATTCATATAATCCGATGGAGAAATCACCTGAACTTCAGCTGAAGGAATAATAATCAATCATAATTCATGCAACCGCCACCTCCTCAGGCATAACAAGGCTATCAAAATTCTAAAGGATATGTACCTTATGTCCTACCATATAGGAAAAATCTTGAAGAAACATTGCATGCATTCATGGAAAAGCAAGAGGTCATTAACAACCAAAACACTCAGGCCATGATTGACATAAAAGACACTCTTGCTAAACTTTCTTCTACACTCACCATTCACGAGAAAGGAAAATTTCCTTCTTAACCTCAACCAAATCTGAAGGGTCAGTACAGTCTAAATGAGGATAGTTTAGAAAACTAACAAATAGAACAAGTCAAGTCAGTGATAACTCTTAGGAGTGGAAAGGTTGTTGAAAAACAAATTCCTGAACCTTGTGAGAGAGATGATGAACTAATTCCCCAAGAAAATGAAGAAGTTGACCAAAAGGAGACTAAACTCTCACTTTCACCCTTATTTCCTCAAGCATTAAACAATTCAAGGAAATTAAACCATAACACTGAAATTTTTGAAATTTTAAAACAAGTGAAGGTCAATATTCCTCTATTAGATGCTATCAAATAGATTCTTTCTTATGCCAAATATTTGAAGGACTTGTGCACTGTTAAAAGGAAACTGAATGTGAAAAAGAAAGCCTTTTTGGCTGACCAGGTAAGCTCCATTCTTCAGAATAATAATCTCATGAAATATAAAAACCCTGGTTGTCCTACAGTTTCATGCATTATTGGAGAATATAAAATTAAAAAAACTTTATTTGATCTTGGTGCTAGTGTTAATTTGCTTTCATATTCAGTTTATCAATAACTCAACTTAGGTGAGTTAAAACCAACTTCTGTAACTCTTCTACTTGCCGATAGATCAATTAAAATTCCCAGAGGAATAGTAAAAGATGTGTTGGTACAAATTGATAAATTCATATATCATATGGATTTTATTATCTTGGATACTGAACCTATGGTTGATAATTGCAAGCCAATTCCTGTTATTTTAGGTTATCCATTTTTAGCAACATCTAATGCTTTGATAAATTGCATAAATGGATTAGTGAAGCTAACATTTAGAATTATGACACTAGAACTCAATGTTTTTAACATGCGTAAGCAACCACAGGAAGTCCTTGAAGAAAATGAGGAAGTTGAAAGGATTGAAGTCATTGTAGATGATCATCTTCAAACAAAGAGTTCTTTTGACCCATTAGAAATTTGTTTAATCAATTCATTTGATTCAGACATGCAATTAGATGATGATATTTCTAAAATATGCTCTTTGCTTGATTGTACACAGGTAATGAAGTACAAGGGATGAAAGCCAAGATTTGAAGAGCTAAAACCCATGAATGATAATAACCATGAAGAAGTACCTACATTGGAACTAAAGTCATTACCTGCTGGGTTGAAGTACACATTTTTAGGAGAAGAGCAAAGCTTTCCAGTGGTAATTTCATCGTCCTTTACTGGAAAACAAGAAGGTATGTTAACATAAGTACTTAAAAGGCATAAAAGTGCAATTGGATGGACATTAAATGACATAAAAAGCATTAATCCATTAATATGTACACATAGAATACATTTAGAGGATAATGCTAAAACATCTCAACAACCTCAAAGAAGATTAAATCCACACATGAAAGAGGTAGTTAAAGCTAAAGTTCTTAAATTACTTAATGTTGGAATTATCTATCCTATCTCTGATAGCCAATGGGTAAGCCCTATACAAGTTGTGCCTAAGAAATCTAGAATAATAATGGTTGAAAATGAAAAAGGTGAATTAATACCTACGCGAGTCTCATCCAATTGGTGTATGTGTATTAATTTTAGAAAATTAAATGCAGTCATTAGGAAAGATAATTTCTCCTTGCCATTTCTTGATCAAATTCTAGAAAAAGTAGTAGGACATCCATACTACTATTTTCTTGATGGTTATTCAAACTATAATCAAATACCAAATGCATTAGAGGATCAAGAAAAGATCATTTTTACATGCCCCTTTGGTACTTTTGCATATAGAAGAATGCCTTTTGGCCTTTGTAATGCTCCGGTAACATTCCAAAGATACATGCTAAGTATTTTTAGTGACATGATTGAGCATTATTTAGAGGTTTTCATGGATAACCTGACAGTTTTTGGAAATTCATTTGAAAATTATCTTGATAATTTGGAAAAAGTTCTTAAAATATGTGAAGAACAAACATTTGTGCTAAACTGAGAAAAATGTCATTACATGGTTATCTCAGGAATCGTGTTAGGTCATGTGATATCTTCTAAAGGAATTGAAATTGATAAGGCCAAAGTTAAATTAATTGCTCATTTACCTTCCCCAAAAATAGTCAAAGAAGTTCGTTCCTTTTTAGGACATGTAAGATTCTACAAAAGATTCATTGAAGACTTTAGTATCATATCTAGACCATTATGTAATCTTCTGATGAAAGATGCACTATTTGATTGGACTCAAGAATGTCAAAAAAAATTTGAAAAATTAATCGATCTTCTGACATCTACTCCTATCATGCAATCCCTTGACTAGTCTTTACCTTTTGAGTTGATGTGTGATGCTGGTGATTGTGTTGTTGGCGTTGTTTTAGGCCAAAGAAAAGAAGGTAAGCCTCATGTAATTTATTATGTAAGTAGAACTTTAAATAGTGCACAAATGAATTATACCATTACTGAAAAAGAACTACTTGTTGTAATATTTGCATTCGACAAATTTCGATCTTATTTAATTAGTTCTTCTATTGTGATTTTCACCGATTATGCTGTTGTTTGATATTTGATGTCTAAGCATGATGCTAAACCAAGATTGATACAGTGGATCTTGTTGCTTCAAGAATTCAACATCACGATAAAAGATAAGGAGTCGAAAATGTTATCGCAGATAATTTGTCTAGACTTACAATAGGAAAGATACCGCCTCAATGGACGCACCAAGACAGAAGGAAATTTTTTATAGAGGTGAAAATTTTTTATTGGGATGACCTAGACTTGTTCAAATATTATCCTGACCAAATCTTTCAGAGATGTGTGCCCGATAGTGAGGTAGGTAGTGTTATTAAATTTTGTCACTCAGAAGCATATGGATGTTATTTTTCTTCAAAGAAAACAGCTGCAAAAATCTTGCAGTGTAGATTTTATTGGCCCACTTTATTTAAGGACAGTTACACCTTTTGTAAAAGTTGTGAAAATTGTTAAAAAATAGGCTCCATTTCTAAAATAAACATGATGCCTCTGAACCTTATCCTTGTCATTGAAATTTTTTTGTTGCTGGGGAATTGATTTCATGGGTCTATTTTCATCCTCATTTGGATTTGTGTATATTTTGGTTGTAGTTGATTATGTCTCAAAATGGATTGAGGCGATCCATGCCGACACAATGATCATAAAACTATTCTCAAATTTTTAAAAGAAAATATCTTGTGTCGATTTGGAATCACTCGAGCTATCATCAGTGATGGGAGAACACATTTTTTGCAATAAACCATTTGAATCTTTAATGAAGAAATATGACATTACACACAAAATTGCCACCCCTTATTGTAACATCGTAGGTTGAAAGCCTAGTATTTCTAACATAAACCTGGTTAAACTGTATTATCTAGGCTACTATTAACTTATTTTTAATATATTCTATAATATTTATATAAATAAATGATTATAGAGAGTCTTAAGAAAATAAGTATTTCCATAAACATACACAATTTTGTCAAAATTTACATAAAATCCTATGTTCAATTAAATTACATCTTAAATGTTTATACATAATACACAAACATTAAACTAAGAAACATAAAACTAATCCAGCCTTCAGTCTTCAGTCTTCTTCTTCCCATTCACCTAGATTTACATGGCAACACGTGACGTGAGAATTTACAATTCTCAGTAGTAGTGTACCAATACAAGTATTTGTATTATTCACAATGAATATAAACAAGCATAAATAACGTTAAGTAAATCTAAAACTGGCAATTAATTTACTACTTAAAACATCTTAAATAGAACTACAGCTAACCATTAAGTCATTACTCAATTCTCAAGGAGCTAACACAGTCACTCTCTAAGTGATGTCCCCAAGTAAGCTATACCTCTATATTAATTCAGGTTTAGTACAATCTATGATATTATACAATTGCCCATACAATTATAAATATCATTAAGCAAGCCGCATAGATTCACAAAGAATCACAAATACAACAGTACCAAAATGTTCTCTTCATTAATATGAAAGCATATGAGGCATTTGACATGATTTAGAAAGGTTAGTACATTACTGGTGATGGGAGACTGCGGAAAAGCGCATTTTTTGGGATAAAATTCGTTTAATGAATCAAGTAATGCAATGATGATATGAGGTATGATTCTATTCAAACAAAGGTGCATAATAGTGTAATGTAATGTCATGAGATGTCATGAAACTCGACTATTCTACTCTCAATGGTAAGGAGGCCTTCCCCTACCTTCTGGTGCATAGACTGTTCCACTTTTTAACTGTTCTTAGGAATAGCAAATGTGAGTATGTATGAATATATGAAAAATGTGGTGTTATGTCTAACTCTTACATAATCACCATATAAAACTTGTCTTTGCACTACAAGCTCTATCTCAACTCTATAAGAGCTTTTATGCATTAAAGCACCCCACTATTGCTAAGCACACTTACTTAACACACTATACACATCTAAAACACTGAACTTTATACCAAAGTTATCCTTAATAATGAATAGCAATTGCTTATATATATATATATATATATATATATATATATATATATATATATATATATATATAAAATCTCCTATTATTAGATAAAATTATTAAAATATATGTATAGTTATTTGAATAGATATAGATATTTTCAAGACAAGTTTTCAATATTTACTTTCTAATATCGTTGTATTCCAATGTAATTACTTTCATTAATTATATATATATATATATATATATATAATATGTATTCACATTTTCATACATACCAGAAACAACATGAATTCACGTTTTCATACATATACCAAGACACAACATGAATTCACATTTTCATACCTACCAGGACACATTCACAGTTTTTAATCTATAAAAAAATTATTTGAATAGTCTTTATTTTATTATATTATTTAGTATAACGTAATAGCTATATAAAAAGGCATTGTATTACCTACATATCATAATATCACTCCCATCTTCATTCGAAAAAAAACGCAGCTTTCTTAAAAAAAAAAACCACTTTTCTTCCTCTAAAACTCAAAGGAAAACAAGCACCTAATCATATTACAAGCATCATTCATGATCCAACTATGCTATCTTTAAGCCTAAATGCTCAATAACCAAGCATAAAAACAATATTTAAATACTTGAATCCCTATGTAATGAGCTGCCAAAATGTGTAGAAGAGAGGAAGAAAAGAAAGAGTACAACCAAGACAACCAACCCCCTACCTCAAGCTATGTTTTTGCCTCTGAAACCCCTCTCTATTTTCTCCTATTTTCCTCCTTTTTTCCGTTGCCCTTGTGCTCTGTTTTTGCCTCCTTCTTGCTTCGTTTCTGTTGGAGAATGACGAGCAAAAAGTGAAGAAAATTCTCACTTTAATAAGTAATAAGCCTCAAGGGCAAATTAGTCCTCTAATAAAATTTATATCCCTTAAGAATGCTTTGATCTCATTGTTTCAAGTTTTCTAACCTCTTTAAGTAATAGAATAAATACTAAGATTTATCGAATTACCAAATTCTTTATTTCCATTAATTTTCATATCTGCACAAAGTCCTTTCGGTATTAAAATACTTATTTGGTGTGCTTAAAAATACCAAACGAACTCAGTTTATCTTTAATTTTTATCTATATCTTAGTTAACCCACTTATGACTTAAAAATAACTAATCCATATTTATTTCTCTTATCTAGGTAATTTATACCATTTTATGAGTCATTTTAGGCCACTTTTTACATTCTGTGTTGCCGTAAAGTGTCTAAACTAACTCAATTTGTCATGAAACTTCACAGACATGTTAAACAAATATAAGGCTACCTCTGGAAACCTATACAAGCCTAACATGTTCTCGGAGATGTTACACTTATCACCCTCAGATAAGTGGACAAGTTGAATTGGCAAATAGGGAGATTAAATAAATTTTAGAAAAAATGATTAACTCAAATCGTAAAGATTAGTCTTTAAGACTAAACGATGCACTTTGGGCTTACCGTACTGCTTCCAAAACATCTTTGAGCATGTCACCCTATCGGTTAGTCTATGAAAAATTTCGTCACTTCAAAAATCAAAAGTTGAACACCAAAGGCCGGTGGGATGTTGCAACCATTATCGATCCCAGTAATGGAAATGGGACAGACATTTCTATGGATTTCGTTATTGGTTTGCCAAAGACAAGGAGAGGTATTCGATATGGGTTATAGTCGATAGACTTGAACATCAATTAGATTGTCGGAGTTACTTGCCTGTAGAATTGAAACATAAAGCATTTTGGGTCATTAAAGCTTTCAACCTAAATCTTGACGATGCTTGCAAGTTATGCAAATTACAATTAAATGAACTTGAGGAATTGAGAAATGATGCATATGAAAAATCAAAGATTTATAAAGGTAGAGCAAAAGCTTTTCATGACAAGTCAATTTTGAGAAAATCTTTTGAAATTGGTCAAAAAAATTTGCTTTATAATTCTCGTCTGCACCTATTCCCTGGCAAAATGTGTTCTAGGTGGAGTAGTCCTTTTGTTGTCAAACAAGTGTAACCTTATGGGGCCATAAACATTGAGAATCCTAGGAATGGTAATGTGTTTAAAGTCAATGGACAAAGACTCAAACTATTTCTGGAAATTCAAGTTGATGAGATAGAATTCATCTCTCTTTCTAATCCTTGTTATGAATAGAATTTATTCTAATTTTGTTGTCTTCTTTTTGCAGTTCTTTGTGTTCCTGGTTAAGTAACGGATAACGATACTCCATGGCTCTCGAGTCAGTTTATTTTTCAGTTTCCCATAATAACTGAATCATTCTCCTTTAAAATGAATGTCATTCTCTCAAATTTAAGAAAGCATTTTCCTTCTCTTCCTCAAAATGCTCTAACAAAAATCTATAAAGCTAGATGTGAAAGAGTGAGACTGTTAATGCACAAGGGTATACTGAAAGATGTATGCTGGATAATCGAAGCAAAGATCTGTCTAGCATGTGAGTCTTCAATTTTATTTGACTCATACATGTCAAGTCTTAGTAGAAGTTCGTATTGAAAAAAGAGAAGAGCGAAAAGAATGCAAGTATGTCACAAATATGCAAGATGAAATTGCAACAAGCGATGTCATTTTTTGGGAATGGTTTCTACAAACAGAGAAGATAAAATTTACTTTATTAAGAATGGTCTGAGTAAGGAGTCATTAGATGATATCTTATTGACTCTTGAGACGCATTCTTCTAGAGTTGTGCATCGTGAACTTCTTAATTTGTGGAATCTCTTCAAAGATGAACAAAAGCATTATAGTTTTGGGAATCTTTCTCAAAAAGACCATATTTTCCAATTTATAAGAAAATTGGATGCGAAGCTTATCATCAACTCATAGAAGATGTTTAAGTTGTTAATGGATGTAAAACCAGAGGAAGATGTGAGCCACAATCACAACAACATGTATCTATTATCTTGTTTTTCTTTTTCTTTAAAACACAAAAAAGGTGATTCGAAAATAGTACCATGACTTTAATTAGTTGTAGAGCTCCAGCCTTTGGCTGACCCGTCATTGACTCGGGTGGACCTTTACATGTCGGTCCTTAAATAAGGTTCGTGTACCATGCTCTGTAGAGAGCCACACTCTATAACCCAATGTTCACCATCTCGGTACTGTAGAGTTGATGGACAGGCAAAAGCGTCCCACTCTTGTTATTAGTGAGAAATAACTTGCGACCGCCAAAGCATATGAGGCATTTGAGCTTGATCCTCTCTTTTATTAGAAGAGGCTCTCAGAGCCCTGGGATGGGACGCTCTGGATCTTGAACATTGTGGGTTTCAGATTTTAGCATCTTTGCTGATGTTACGAACTCAAGTGTGAGCTCTCTAGGTTCTAAACCCAGGATGAAAATCCACGATGGTTTCTTTCTTTTTCTTTTCATCAAATAAACGGGCATGAGTGTTCAGTGGTAACACGCAGTATAAAGATATGCCACTACTGCACTCTTGATGCGCAGTATAAAGAGACTCCATGAAAACTGTACATAAAGGTATGCCATCATTTGTTATTATATTTCTTTTATCTTTGTATGATTTTGTTATATTTTGGTTTTGGACAGACGATCCTTTGAGCAAGGTCCTTCAGGGGTTTCTAGACTTCTTTACCCTGATAGTTTTCTTGAAGTCAAAAATAATAATAAAAAAATAAAAAAAATTGTGTTTCTTAATTTCAAACTTTTCTGACAATAGTCAACCTACCCTTATAAGTGCTATAATTACCTTTTCCATTCTTTTTCCTATTTAAATACTTCATTTTCTCCAGTTTCCTCCAACTCATAATCATTCAAAAGGAAGGTGAGTATAGAAATGGAAGGAGTTTCTATTCGTTGACTCAAAAATATCTGTGTATTTTGTGGGTCTAGGTATGAGAATGGTTTAGAGTTTGTAAACACAACAAGCACTCTTGGTCGAACACTTGCTGCGAGGAATATTCATGTTGTATATGGGGGAGGTTGTTGTGGGTTAATGGGGGTTGTATCACTCTCTGCATTTCTAGGAGGCAGTCAGGTTTTAGGTATCATTCCTAGAGCTTTGACTCAAAAGAACATCACTTGAAAGACAATTGGAGAAGAACTTTAAGTATCATCTATACATGAACGAATGAAGATAATGCTTGAAAACTCTGATGCATTCATTGCCTTACCAGGTGGTTTTGGTACTTTGGAAGAAGTTTTTCAGATTATCTCTTGGGCCCAACTGAACATCCACCATAAACACATAGGTTTGTTGAATGTCAATATTTTTTCTGGTTTGTTATCTTTTCTTAACCATGTTGTGGAACAGAAATTTATTATACCTTCAGCAAGACTATTCTTATATCTGCTTCCACTATTGATAAGTTAATTGATAAATTAGAAGCTTTTGTTTATAAACCTGATCTAGCAATAGCTTAGATAGATTGGTCAGAAGGAAGCAGTGAGGAAAGCAACATGAAACGTAAGCCTTATTTGACACTTCGTCTATAACTTTCCTTTACCTTTGGTTTTATTTATTATACTTTGTTTCTGTTTAAATTTGTGTTAGATTTCTCTTTTCAGTAATTACCGCAACAGGTAATATCTTCTATCCCTTATTCATCTATATTTTAACATTGTGGACAATGTTATGATCTGGTTGGGGGGGAAGGATAGTTGACATTTAAAAAAAATTGAGAAGTATGATATGATTGTCAGTAACTTACTAAACCAATTAAGGATGACAGAGTAAGTGCAACACCCACCGTAGGGTATCACATTTAAGACTAATCCTAATATAACTTACCCAAGTTGTAAAAGAATTAATCTTATAAAAATACTGATTTTAAAATTTTGTTTGCGGAATAACAAAAAATAAATAAAAACTTTAAACGTGAAACGTAATTAAAACTAACACACCATATTTTATATATTACAACTTTGTTCGCAAATAATTTACATAAATACACTCCTAAAAGTTAATATATACATTACATACCAAACCAAAACTATTTAACTAAAACTTCAACAAACTAAAAGATCTGACTCTCATTAGGATCCTCCTCTTTAGTGTTGTCACCAAAGAACCCTGGCAGATACAGTACACACCGGGTTAGTGTCCTGGTATTCGACATCATAGAATCCTCATGTGGAGTATAAGTATTCCTACTCCAAATCTCACGAATAGGCATATAGAACTCTAGACGCACAGACACGTGTTGTGTCATGACAGGAATTCCATCTCTAGTACCACTTAAATTCAGAGTCAGATCCCCAGTATAAACAAATGTTTCCTTATCTAAGTTAACCCTCCAAGCATCAATTCCACCGTGGAATTGAACTGTAACAAAACATAAAACTTGGCGCTTCGCTGCCATACCAAGTAAACACAGAAAACCATTACTGGTAGTAAAAAGATTTATCTGCCTCCTCGGTCTTCATCAAATATATACAATAAAACAAATATAACATATAAAGAGGTAAGAACCCCTACATCAATACCAATGAGGCGGTATAGAAAATGTCAGTAACAGATACAGATATATTATTATCACATATAGTCATATCATATTATCATATCACAAATAACATATTAAATAAGCATAATATCACCCTCATATGCTGACTCATTATGCATGTGTACAACGACTCATCTCCTACTCTATGGATCTAATCACAATTTCGGAGAGAATGATAGGGAGTACATGTTTGTATACTATTAGCCTCAAATCATGTGTCGTTTATCATGTCATGGTGCGCAACATGGCTAATACAAGACACTCTCAACCATATCACGAAAAGAGTAGTAACTCCGTCGAGACCGTCGGTGTGTTTGCAAAGGATACCACAACACAATGGTGCTACCAACTGGTCACATATGACATTCCACATCCCGACGTCCCCAAGATCACTGAAAATCGTAACTATGCAATTCTCACCTGCACAAAGGTGTAATTTCCATTTCCTAGGTCCATTGCCTTACTTGACATGCTTTTCTATGCATGATTTATGATTCAAAAATACATACAACCATTATTTTACCATATTTCACATATACGTGTTATTTCTTGACAATATCACTTTTTAACATAACGGGGCGCACCACAACAGCCCGACAGTCAACTGCTAATTTCTAATCACATAAACATTTTATCACATTTTTTAAATTATGTAACATTTTTCTTACATTTTCAAATTACGTAAATATTTTTCAACATTTTCGCAATCATGTAAATAATTTCAAACATTTTCTAAATTGCAAAAATATTTTCAAACATTTTTAAATCGTGTAGAGGTTTTTAAACGTTTTCTTAATCACGTAACAACTTAAAATCATTTTCTCAATCGCGTAGTGTAAAAATCAATTGCATAGCTTAAAAATAGTAATTTCTAGCATTTTTCACTTACGTAAAATATTTTCTCAACTTTTTAAATTTATTTTATAAAATCCTCTAAATAATATATGCATTTTGGCCTTCCTGAAAATATTATCTTTCTAAAAATCCTTTATGTATTATTTTCTATGATTCTCTTCAAAAATTTGATTTCTTTCATTTAATTAAATATTATAGCTTTAACATACTAATTTATTTCCAACCATTAAATCTAATTTCCTTTTTCTACTAAAATTCATCAAATCAAATTCTTGTAACTAATTTCCAAAGTCCACACTTAGTAAAATAATTTAGGATTTAAAATACCACACTTTGGTGTGTTGTCCGAAAATTAGGTTTAGGTTTCATATACATACTTAATCATTTTTTTATCACCAAAATCTTTTACAAAACCTTTACGCAATTTCTTATCCCTAAATTCATTAATCCATAACTTAAGAAATAATTTGAAACATCTTGTTCTCTTAGTGATGTTCAAAACCGTGAGCCTCCCCTAGGTTCTTTTGAATCTTCATACAATTTTCTCATCATAATAATCTTATCCTACTTTACACAATAATTATCATGCTTCCATAAGCATATAAACAAATAAATTAACATATAATCACATAAACAAGCATAAAATCAAAGCTTTAAAATAAACCAAACAACAATCACCACAAACAAAGCAAACTTAAAACCATACAAGTGAATAAATCCTTATGGATTTTTCACCACAAACAAAGCCATCTCCTCACCACCAACATATGGTTGATGAGGTTTATCTCCCTCTTATCTCAAGGAAGACAAAATCCACTTATTTGCCTTGCTTCAAGAATTTCGTGAAGCTCCAAAGGAAACCCTAACAAGCTTAAACCAACATGAAGTTACAAACTAAACTTGAAGAAAAAAAACCATGGAACAATCATGGTTCAAAAACTCATAAATCAACTTAGAAACAAAGAAGAAGGATTTTTACCTTGAAATCTAAAGAACCCTAACTTATAGTAAAGGTAGAAGATGAAGGATTTTGCTTAAGTCTTCAACATAGAAGAGTCTTAGAATGATGTTTAGGCTTAGAAAATAAGGTTAGATAAAATTTTAGAAGCTTGGATGGTTGGTGTTATGGTGATGGCCAAATGGTGCTTTGGAGGAGAGAAATGGAGTTTTGGTTAAGTGTAGAAATGAAGAAATGAAGAGAATGACTTAAGTGACTAAAGGTGATAGAACTGTGATAGATAGTCTATACCAAGGCTTGTTGTCGTGGAGTCACTAGCATGTGGGGAATTAATTGCATGGTCATTCAAGGTGCGAATCAAGCACATGGTTCAAGTCATCACATGGTCATGCTTTGATCATCTTTTCATGAATCACTAACTCTTGAAGCTCCTAGAAACTACTTCATGGCCGTGGAGTTCATTGCCTATTACTAACCAAAATTTGTTTCAATTTGTGACCATTTAAGCTTAAGTTAACATACTAATTCATCTAGTTTAAGAACTAATTAAGCTAGCCATTTTTGTTGACTTAAGGCTATTGGCTAAGAATCATGTCAAGCCACTAATGTTGACTATTCTAAGGATTAGTAGCACATGGTTAGTACATGGCTAAAGCTACAAGAAATTATTACTCATAGAATAAAAATTACTGCTCACAAACCAGTAATTATTATACAGTGAATAATAAAATCATAGTATAAGAAAATTTAGTAACTGCATCCGACTTCGGGTTTAGTAAAATCCCCCAGGGCCCGCATTAACAGTACAAAATTTTCTGGCCCATAAAAAATTTTAGTGTTTTCGGGCCCACCCCGGGCCCACAGACAACCCAAAATAATACTAAAATATTCACAGTCTCAGAAAAATCCACAAAAATTCTCAAAAATTACAAAAATTATAAAATTCATATTTATGCAGAAAAATGAAATTCGGGGTGTTACAGTAAGGAGTATATTTTACTCTTGAGACGTATCTAAATTGGGAAAGTATGTTTATTGATATGATTGTCAGAAACCTATAGTAAAACCAATTAGGGATGGCAGAGTAAGGAGTAATTCTACTCTTAAAGTAAATTACTCATGAGACGCATCTAGATTGTGGAAGTAACAAAGTTTTATCATTTGATTTCCTTTGAATAATTCAAGTGAATGAACTCTCACATCCTTTAAAGTAATTGAAATTCAGGGATCATAACATGATTGAATAAATTATCTTCTTTCTTAAATTTCACATACTTGGTTATGGATGTTGAATTGATAGATTGAGAATGATAGATATATGCCTTGTGAGATTTTGAGCTTATTGATGAATGGATTGAATATCTGTACCATTCTTTTCTTTCTTGTGTGATTTTTCACTCATGAAATTATTACTCTAGAACTTGTTTAGATTCTTTTTTAGGCTACATTTTCACATACATACATAAATATGATTGAGGCATTTTGAAATAACTACTTTGGCCAAATAGTCAACATTTCATTTTTTCCCTTGTGTAACCCCTTTGAGCTTATTTGACCATTCCTTGCTTTTAGCTCATTACGTGCCTTAAAAAAATATGTTCTTACCCAACCTTAGGGAATAAAAGAGCATTGGCTTTGTTATTGAATGAGTTCTTGAACAAGTGTAGGGGTATGTGTGCAAAATGTTGAAAAAAAAAAGAAAAAAAAAAGAGAGTTGACCACCGCTGCAATCAAAGTATTATCAGAATCTCCTGATACACCATGTGACATATTCATACCTAGAATGATGGTGGATGCTTGGAAGTAGCAGGAAAAGAAAGAGAAGGTTCAGGCTTAACAATGAATTCAACCCATCAATTTGGGATTGATCTTCAACAAACATTAGTCAAATATTGGTCATTGTTCTTTATGAGATTTAAAATGAATGTTCTCAAACATCTTCTCCACTCTAACTGTACCCTACTGCTCTTCTATTCTTTAGTATTTTAACTTATCATATCTACATTACCCCCTCTCCTTTACCATGGCCCTATTATAACATTGAATAAAGTCTTCTTGATTTTTGTGTGCATGTGTTTTTGAGTAGCAGAGAAGTAGAAGATAAGCAAACTTATTGTAGTGCAATTGTTCATGGATTGAACAGAGTGAAATACTTATATTTTAAACACTTGAGGGATTGAGAGTGAATTCTATGAGGATTTATCATTCTTGATTCATGCTTTTCAATTGAAATTTTCATACTTGTTGATTTGAGATGCGAAGAAATATTACCTCATGAATGTTTTGATCCCTTGAATTTTTTGTTGCTCTTCTTGTTTATAAACTTTTGCATTCTTGAATAACATTATAAATTGAGTCTTTTAGTGTTTTTAGTTTTTGAGTCCGTGTCTTTTTTCTTTGTTTCCTAACTTTGGTCTTATGTGTTTTGTCCAGGAGTGCAAAAAGCTAAATGTGGGGGAATTTGATAATCATATATTTTATACATTAATAAACCCTCATTTTTTATCATATACACTCTCCATGTACTTAATTGATTGAGCTTGGTCATGTTTTGTAAGTTTGGGTTCAAATTAGGCATAATTGATATTTTTCAGCATTATTGAGATTTTACACTATTTTTGTATTTCGGCTATATATTGAGTTTTAGATATCTAGAAATTATGAATTTTACCTTGTAGAAAATCTAAGAGAAAGCTCTACAACTTTGATGAGAGCTTGAAGTCTCAATCAAACATCTAGTGGAGCTAATTGGGCCTGGAAGTCAGAAAATGGGTTATATCACTAGAAGCTGAGTAGTGTGCACTAATCAAGACATAACTTAGGCTGTAAGAGTTGCATTGAGCTGAAAATGATGACATTGGAAAGATAAGACAAAAACTTTAAACTCTTATGAAGACCACTTTTTCAAAAAATGACATTTTAACAGAGTTATAATCATGTGAAGATAGTTGAATTAGTTGGTACAAGTGGAGAGACAAGCACAAAAATCATCCACCTACTCATTAAATAACTCCATTGTCGTTTTTCACTCATCCACCCATCATCTACCCACTCATTAAATAACTTCATTCTCATTTTGTACTCCTCAAGCTCTATAAAGGGGAGCATTGGCTGACCATCTTGGGCATCTTGTTGTTAGATGAAGATCATGCTATTATGTTATTTAATTTTCTTGTTGTAATTTTTTTTGTTCTAAATAAAAGTTATGTTCATCTTCATCTTCTTCTCTCTTTCTTTCTTCTTGCTCATGAATAACTAATTTTCATCTTGCTTGGGTGAAGGGGTGAAGCTTTTGGTAATAAAATAAGGTTAAATTAATTTCTTTCTTGTGCTTAAATGATATATTATCAAGTGGTCATTATATGTGTTATATTTTGTTTCCAATCAATTTAGAAACCCTCCTTGTAAAGTGGAGTTCTTGATTCATTGTAGACAAGTGGTTGGCACAATGAATGCTTGAACTCATTTACAAGTGTTGGTGTTGGTAAATAATTAAAGGAACCATAATATAACTATGTATATAATTCCAAATGGACTTTGAATGTTTTATTTTCCGATTGGAACCTCCGTTGTGCGTGGATTTCAATTGAGTTATAAAAAAAGATAATGTTGTCCTTAATTTATTACCAAAAGTGGATCTCCTAGCCCAAACAAGTTCTTTTTTTTAATTGTGAACAAGTTTTATTATCTTTATTGTTGTGACAATTCTTTTCCTTACTTCAAAGAATTTTTCTTCATTAATTCCTTGTAGATCGACCTTAGACTCTTGAGAAATTTATTACTTGAGACAACCTGCACTTGAGTTTGCATATTTTAATTCGCATCAATTCTTCAACTCAATAACAAGCCCAGTGGGCAAAGATAAAAAAAATAAGTTCCTATGGCTAAAGCAGTAACTTTTGCTCCATTTCCAACTCGTAGGTCGATTTCACCCTTAGCCAACGGTCTACTCCTTTTTAGATCCTACACATTTACACAAATGTGAGATCCACATCCAATATTTAATACCCAAGATGCAGAAGTAGATAAATTGACTTTTATAACAAAAATACCTGAAGTGAAAGTCTCACTTCCTTTCTTCTAGTTAAGCTCCTCTAGGTACATGCCACAGTTCCTCTTCTAATGTTCGGTCTGACCACAGTGGAAGCACATACCTTCCTTAGCCACCTCACCCACAAGTTTTAAGCTGGAAGTGTTGGGCTTGAATTTATCCTTGTTGTTACCATTCCACTTGTCCTTGGGCTTCTTTAGCTATTTTTGCCTTTACTCTGTTGGACCATCATAATGGTCTTTCCTTTTCCTTTATTAATATTCTGCTCATCAATCCTTAACATGCTCAACAACTCAGGCAAAGGTTTATCAATTTCATTCATATTGTAATTCATGACGAATTGACTATAACTCTTCAGCAACGATTGCAGGACTAAATCAGTGGCCAACTCTTGACCCAATGGGAAACTAAGCCTTTCTAGGTTCTCAATGTATCCAATCATTTTGAGCACATGAGTACCAATAGGGTTTCCCTCTACCAGTTTGCACTGAAACAATGCCTTTGAGACTTCGTACCTCTCATGCCTAGCCTTCTCTTGATAGAGCCTTTTCAGGTGTACGATCATATCTTAAGATTCCATGTTCTTATTTTGCTTTTGAAGCTCAGAGTTCATGGTGGCTAGCAAGAGACAGCCGACGTCCAAGGCATCTTCTTGATGCTTCTTACAAGCATCCTTGTCAGCTTTAGGGGCATTTGCAGTATATGGCTCAAGAATGGGCTGCTTTAGAACATACAACTTTTTCTTATATTTGAGGACAATCTTTATATTCCTGTACCAGTCTAGAAAATTTGTTCTAGATAATTTGTCCTTCTCAAGGACAGATCGTAATGACAAGTTATTCGAAGTGTTTGCTACCATGATAATCTATGAACAGAAATATGCAATGTATAAGTATCATGTCATAAACATATTTAACAAGGTCTTTAATTAAATATATTTCCCACTATTTTATTCAAATTGATGACCCTTAACATTGACTCGAAAAATCCTATCGTAAGATTTCCTAGTGGGCCAAGATTAATATTTCACCTAGCTTTGAGTCAGCTTTGGCTGATCACTCAAAATTTAGTTATTTAGGTAGGAAACATTTTCCAATAACATCACACGCAACTCTTGGATAGTTGGATGAATAACACTTATTCTAATCCATCTAATGAACTAAAGTCCAACTCTATGCCTCTAAGCCTTCAATTCTATTGAAATGGCCTAGTTAAGTTAGACCCAATGGTTGATAGTTGGATATTACCTTTATCCTATCGCTTCTTATTAGTATAGATGAAGGCATCCTACTTTGGCAGACCTACACTTAATCGATCCTAGCCTTAACGAGTACCGCACATTGGAAGGCATCACACAACGACTTAATATTTGCTTTGAGGGATTTTTTTTAATTACTTGATCTCACCATTTGTTGAACTATTTAACATACCATCAACGTCCATGCATCTCATACATATAAAGCATAAAATGAATATGACATGGTTATGGCCCCTAACGCATTGATTCTCTCAAGCCAATGAGGGTATCAGTAACTAAACCTAGAGAGCAAACCAACTTCACTAAGCGTCTCTCACTAACGTCCTCATTTGATGTCGTCTTCTTGCCTCCACATCAAGATTACATTACAAAGAATAAAGAAACCTCATTTTACATACGAGGGGAGTTAGGTGGGAAGAGAATGTACAACCAGAATGTAGAGAGAAAGGCACGACATGCAGGTCGTATTTAAAAAATAACCAAAAGAGCAAAATAAGAGGACTAAGGCCATAACCATGCACCATACATCACAAAGTACACAAAACTCAAAACAATATTATTATCTTTGTGAATTATAAAAATAGATTTGAATATCACACCTTAGAAAAGACGTTCTATGCAGAAGTAGCAAGGGGGTTCTCGTTGCTCGATCAGTGGGCGAGGTCAAGGGGAGGCCCCCCTTGCAGGGTGTAAGGCAGTGCCTCGACCCAAAATTTTTTAATCAAAACAAAAGGTGGACCTCTTTCACCTCCTTCACGGTTAGGGCATCAACATTTGAACCCTCATAGACACAAGGACATGAACACTTCATGTCACAGGGAACCCTTAACGTCGCTATCATCTGTCCAGCAACAAGGTTTACTTGACATCAACGCTTGAGGTCGCCATAGACCAAAACAAGGTTACCAGAACGTTGTATATATCACATATATACCATAAACTTTGCAAAAACATATATACATATAAAATGATTTTCACAATCAACATATGAACATATTCATGGTTTTGAAAATATCATCATGGTTTCCCATACAATATATCTAACAAATTTTGTTTTCGCAAAGGATTCTTTCGATTTCTGACATAAAACATTAAAGATCATATCTTTTACCAAAAAGAGAACAACTAATCATGTTATTTCATACAACACATAAATAGAAAAGACCGAATCATGGTTTCGCAAGTGTCTCTGATACCACTATTGGGAATTATAGAAACAAAAGCACAACGGAAATAAGAATTCCCACTAAGGATTCATGTGAAAAAAGGGGCTACGATTCGTGATTTTTTGAGTTTACATCTTAAAGCCAGAAGAAAAATGATCAACGCAAATCACCAGCACCGTAGCAGCGAGGATGCCTCTACGTTATCCACACAAACAGACTCACAAACGTCCAACATCCACAATCTTGGAGTCTCACGTCTGTAGCACAGTGCTAGCTGCGAAGAGAAGAGAAACCTGTTACTCTCTCACTCACTGTTTCTGTTTGGGTGCATCTAGGTTTTGTGATACCATAATTTTACAGTCCACTTAGCAGTGCTATTTATAACAATGACTGCCTTATGCGAGTGAGAGTAGCAGCAGGGCTAGTTGGGCTACCTTGGACTCATCTGTTATGAGTCTGGCCCACGATAGAATCCCAGTCTAACTTGGATTCTCATTGCTCCAATTCAGTCTGTTCTATGTGTATGTCCCAGTAGGTTCTCATAATGTTGGCAGTAATATTAAAATCTTATTTTAATATTACAAGTAATGAGTGGTATCTAACAACACATCACTGCTACCCAAGTAATGAGAATGTCAGTGATTTGACATAACATTTCCGTGATCAATGTTTTTGTGTAGTTTAATCCATTTGTCCAAATATCTAGATTGAACACAAGACACAAAATGTGTCACCTTTGCATAGTTCAATCTTCTGTTTCCTAATACTCGAGCAAACTTAGTAATAACAAATAAGATCAATATCTCATATTGACTTATTTGAGCATGGTCATGCATTTCGTAGTCTCACTTAATTAGGGCCCCCCGAAGATATCACTCCTGTTATGTGGGAAGGACAAATCCCATCTAGGTTACTCACATCCCTCTGCATGATTCACAGTATGTCCAATAACTAACTTTATAATCACCTTGTTATAGATGATGTTTAATGGCATTAAAACATACAACTCCTCATGTAGGAATTATAGTAATTTTAGGTTAAAGAACCACATACATCATTGTCACTTTGAGAATCACTTATGACATTCACGTAACGATCCATGCAGCATTCTCATAGTGGGTCAGTCTAATACATCATTACTCTAATATGTACCTATATGAAGACTTAATATCTCATATTTATGACCCGTGAGATGTGGCCATCAGTTTATGTACATACTAGTCTCAATGCATTATTATTGTCCTAATTAACAATAATGCTTGACTAGGGACATTTAAGAATAGCGTTCTGATTCTATCCAATACTGTCTCACGATCAAGTCATCCATTTGATGTCCTATGGCATTAAACTTACTATTCTAAGGACTTTATTATGTTTATTATAAATAACACAATAAATAAAATGTCTCATGTATTAAATAAATAACATAATACAATATAAGCAAGTACGGTTAAAATAAATTGATCTCTAGGGCATACACCAACAAAAAGAAGACTAGATGAAGCCAAGGGAAACTGAGCTGAGCAACTTGACCATGTCCCCTGGGCCTATCGGACTATGCTTCACTCTGCAATAAGTGAAACTCCCTTTAAACTCACTTATGAGTGTGAGGCTATGATCCCAGTGGAGATAGGGGATCCGAGCTAGCATCTCCAATAGTTTTCGCCTAACAGTAACCCTAGATTGATCAAAGAATACTTGGATATTCTAGAGGAAAGAAAACGCATTGCTCATATATGTGATGCCTCCATCAAGCAGAGGACGGTGACTTAGTATAACTTTGATGGTTGTTCCAAGGAAGTTTCAGCCAGGGGACTTAGTACTCCAGAGAGTAGACATTGCAGGTAGGAATGCCTCCCAGGGTAAGTTATCCCCTAATTGGAAAGGCCCCTACCGCATCATGATCAGCACTAGCAAAGGAGCTTACACTTTGAAAACATTAACAGGCAAGCCGATCAAGAACTATTGGAATGCGGACAAACTTAGAAAGTACTATAGCTAAGTGCCCTTTAAAGGCCTAGTCTTTTAGTTTACTTTGTTTGGTCTACCCTAATTTTGGTGACTATATACTTTATACGAATTTTAGTCCTCTAATCTATTAATAAAACAGAGTTATTTAGACATCATCTTACATTATTAAAAGCCCCAAAGGACCCTCAAGCCGGACTCCGCCTTGAGATTATCGACTGAGCTTGTCCCTCATAGGATAAGGATTTCAACAAACTTAAGACCCTCAAGCCAGAAACTGCCTTGAGAATGCCTAGAGTTCGTTCCCATGGGATTTGAGGCCTCTTAGAGTCTAGGTTAAAAGGAATAACCCACCAAACCCATTTGAGCATTTTGGTCATGAGTTATGGGTACATACCTAATCCTCAACACTTGGTCATGATCATTCAGTGGTTATGAAATTAAGCGATAATGCAAGATACGACACCCACGCCCCGCCATTAGATGCCTGCCATAAATGTCTTATGTTAAATAGGTTTTAAAGGCAAAAATTACTTAAACAATTTTTCACGCTAGACCGTAAATATTAAAGACCCCGATATGGATCACCTTAAAATCTTAGCTAAGTCAAGTGGGATTCTAAGTGCTAAAATGTTTTGGGCATTGAACCCCGAGCCAAGGTCTTGATTTTAAATTTTGCCTAAGTCAAGTGGAATTTTGAATGCTTAATATTTTGGGCATTGGATCTTGGACCAAGGTTTCAATTCAATTCAAAAAAATTCTAAGTCCATTAAGTGGCTACAAAGTATGCAGAAAAAGTGTTGGACCCAAAACGAACCATGAAAAATTAACAAACATATAACACTAAGTTATAAGAGTAAAAAAAAAAATCATTCAGAATACCCCGATGACCAGGGCCATTGTCTTTACAAAAAATGAAGGGCCCCATGTATGGTGCAAAGGAATGCAAAAGAAAAGACAAGTCAAGCCTTAACTTCATCTCCCTCCAAACTCTGTAGCACCGTCATTTCTGTTAGATCAAGCACGATAGTCGAGAGCTCAACTGTAGAGACCCCGATAGCAGTCTGTGCGACCTCTTCCACCATCACAAGGCATCCATCTTGGAAAATCATTTTAGAATTTAATTCTTCCAAGGCCAGAACAACACTGGGGTTGAAGTGTTGGACTTAGACAACATCATTTTGAAACTACTCTCCACTAATACTTGCAGAGATTGTTTCCAGCTCTTCGTTTTCCTTTTCCAGTTGCGTTATACTGGCCTTAAGGTTAGCAATGACCTTATCGAACTTAGCCTTCTCTATTTTTCTAATGGACTTGGACTCGACTAGCTCTTTTTCTAGCTCAATGAACCTTGTTTTAGTGTCTTCTTTCTGCTTGAGAGTTGAAGCAAGTTTCTAAGCTCCATCTTCCTCTACCACCTTCAACTGATCAGCCATCATTTTCTTAGCCTTCGTTATGGACCTCTCGAGACAATAAGCTTCAGTAGTTGTTCGAAGTACAAAGGCATGAACCTTGACAAGATCACTATTGTATTATTTTGGGTGATGTATTTTACCACCTCATGACTTAAGAGTCGTTAATTAACAAATGTTTTGGCATCCACATGCCCCATAATTATAGGCATCAGGTCTTCCCTCTCCTCTTTACCTTCCTCTGTTGTCGCGATCCATCGAGCTTTTGGTAGTCGTCCTCTGTTGCCACTCTCTTGCCGCGATCCATAGATCAAAGGCCACTTTGATAGCGAGATCCCAATCGACGAAAACTGAAGCAATAGGTACAGGAGTGTTGGAATGTTCTACCCCTCCTTTCCTTGCCCTCAAAGCCTTCAAGACAACAAGTGAAGGTCCGGGTACCATGCTTTTTGTAATAAGACAAGAAAAGCAAACAAGTCAGAAATAATTGAATAAAAAATGTCAAAAATAAGAAGTAAAGACGAACCCCAGACACCGATGGCCTAACCCTTACCTAGCAAGGCCCTAAGATAATCATCATCAAGAGTGTCAAGAATATCCTTGCATTTGATGAACCCATATTCCTGGGCCCATCTGGTCATAAACTCAACACATTCGATGTCACCATGATCCAGATCATGCTTCTCCTTCTCAATCAACCCAATGGGGGTGCTCCATGCCTATGTTGTCCAGTGTAATGAGAACACTAGCTCCCTATCAACTTTCAAGAAAAATGGATTAGTTCCTGACTCTCCAACTAATTTGAAGAATTTCCCTTTGAAGTCCTTAAAGCTCTCTTGGAAAATGTTAAAGACTTTTCGTCTAGATCTAGATCAGAGGGTCGGCTAGTTCTTTTGATATATTGCACCTTGGAGAGACCATCAGGTGTAGAAGTAGAAAAAGGCCCTCTTTGAGCACCATAGTCTGACTACCCGATAGAACCTCTCGAAGGCAAGTATGTTCCCCAAGCTATTGGGGTGAAGTTGGGATGGAGTTGCATTGAGAGTCCAGAGAATCGTGACTAGAAGGTCGGTGAATAGAATTTGGAGTCCTAAACAATCGAAGAGACTTCATACAAAAACACAAAATGTGGGCCTGCTTCCCGACCCGAACATACCCTTTCATCCCACTCCGGGGATAGAACTTGATACTCACGATCCTGAGTACCCTTTTTTGTCAACTATAAATAGATCAGGACCTCTTTAAGGTTCTCTTCAAAAGAAAGTTCAGATAAGTGATCCCAGATGTCATCCCTAACCAAGGGATACATGCTCTTTATAGGGCTAAGCACTAAAGGCTCTTCAGCGGCCACCCCCCTTTGCCTCAAAGCTTTTCTCCTATCCATGAAACTCTTAGAAACACCTATAGAGGTCATTAAGTTAATGTCAGAATCAAGAATATTGGCTTAATTCAGGCATGGAAGAGGGTGAATTACAGAAGGAATCATTAAAAGCCATATCTGCATCCACCCTCTAAACATTATGAATACCAGCCTCTGCACCCACAAAGGTCTTAGCCTCAGTAGGATACCTCCATCGTCTGCGGCACGATAGAGAGGGTGCTCCACAAAACGACACAAATAAAGGGACCAAGAACACTAGTATCCTTATTCTTTTGCTAGAAATAGGGAATATCCCAAAACATGAAGATAGAGACCCCCTAGAACACCGAAAATGGCAGAAACAGAAGGATAGAAAAAGGCATACCTTGAAAGAGAAATGGATTTGGATGAAAAAAGGGGTTGAAAACTTAGTAAAACCACTAAACCACTCACTACCACACTTCCTCACCGTGCAAGGTCACCAAAAAACCTCAAATCACCATAAAACGATCAAAAATAGTAAAAGTATGAATAATGCACCCTCAACCCCTATTTATAGGGATAAGACAGTTGGAAGATAATTTTGTCAAACCCTTTCGATTTTTTTTAAAAAATCCATCATGGCCCGCAAAGCACTAAGCACAACTATCTAGTTAGAGCGTGCCACATGGGCATCACAACTATCACAATTGTTGAAAAGACGGTTGCTCAAAAACTAAACATCACGCAAGGCCAACAGCTGAGTCCTGATTTTTTCTATGGACCTCAGATTTCTTCTACGGACTCTGGCTACACTCAGAATGTCCATTTATGGCCAATCAACACTTGGACCATGCTCGGACCACGGTCCTTCCATGAGTGTCAAATGACTTATTCGTAAACGCCATCAGATTAAAGCTCTAAACCCCATAGGGGAGCACTAACCAAGGCTAAAAATTTAACACAAACACCATCACTGGGATCATCGAGACTTTACCTTGCCACTTCGCTATACTAGCCAAGCACCAAGTTGGGGGCAAGATGACAATATTATTATAGGATGAGCATTGGACTCACCCCAGAGAAAAAGAGAAAGTAGAGAACGAAAAATAGAAGTCACAAGATTCAGAAAAAGAATTTTATTATTCACATTCTATACATCATCAGTTCTAACAAAAAATGAATACATAAAAGTTCTTCTGAGACAAAAAAAAAGTCAAGAATGCCCACCGGAGAGAGCTAGAAAGGAAGTCAGGTGAGAGAGTGATGATGATGACGGCCACTAGTTGTAATTGGCTATTGACCTATGAAGACTTTGTTTTGTTGATAACAAACATGAAGATGTTACAAGATCAAGTCCAAGATGTTCAAGAATAAGCTTTAGGACTTAGCACATAAGTTTTCAAGGCTTCAAAATGGTTTTTGGTTTCCAAAGAAACATCTACTAAGTCTCCAAAAGCTTATAAGATCATTTGGAATCAATTGGCAATGTTTAAAAGTTGTATGAAATGTTTTTCAAATGGTTTATTCGAATAAAGGATCCCTTATTCGAATAACCAAAGTTAGGAAAACCATGGAATTCTATCTGGTTAAGCTTTCTTTGAATAAAGCCTTGCTTTATTCAAACAAAGGTTTAAAATAATTCTTGACGTGTATGGTTTATTCGAATAACCATAACACATTTTTTTTCTAAAAATAGTTTTTAAATGATTTATTCGAATAATCAAAGTGTTATTCGAATAACACATTCCAGAAAGCTTTTTACCTATGTGTTATTTAAGGCTTTATTTGAATAACGTACTTGTTATTCAAATCACAGTGTTTTTGAGATACAAAAATAAATGGCTAGTTTGATGCATTTAATGCTCCAACCAACCTCCAACGGCTCTAATCTTTAATGGGCTATAAATACAAGTTGTTGGGCATTTATGGAGATTAAGAAATCAATTTGAGAAACTTGGTTGAGCATTAATACGAGCTTTCACAGCCATTTCACTCAATCCTTTGTTTTGAGCTTCAAAGTGTGAATCCATATACCTATTGAGCTTTGATTTCTATTATTCTCTCTTGAGAGAATTTCTTATCATTCATACTTTGTTTATCTTGTAAAGAGGGTGAGGTATCCTTCAAAGTTGTAATGGTGAGGTATCCCTTGAAGTTGAGGCTCAAACATAAAGGGTGAGGTATCCCAAGATATGTTAAGTGCTCTATTGTGTAAAGGTTACAAGCATCTAATCAAGCTTGAAGTTCTAGTGAAAAATATCGAGTGATTGCTTGAGGACTGTATGTAGGTTACAAGGAGTGGATGAACTAGGATAAATCTTATGTTTGATCTTCTAAACTCTTCTCATTTACCTTTGTGCATTAGTTTATTTACTAGCTTGAATATTATCTACTTTGGTTGCTTTATTTGTGAGTGAAAGTATTCAATCTTCTTTATTCATTTATCTCTAACAATCTATAGCTTCAACGAAAATTGATAATCAAGTGTTTTGCGAAAGATTTGCAAAAATATTTTATAAACTCAATTCACCCTTCTCTTGAATATTGAGACCACTTAGTAACACTATTCTTTCATCTCTAACAATCTATAGCTTCAACGAAAATTGATAATCAAGTGTTTTGCGAAAGATTTGCAAAAATATTTTATAAACTCAATTCACCCCTCTCTTGAATATTGAGACTACTTAGTAACACTAGTCACTGCCACCTTTAAAGTTCTTTCAGAAACCAGCACCCATCTCTTCCTTGCTAGCCAACGGGAGGATGCCCGCCATCAAAAGATTGTTCCACATCAACAGAATGCTTCACAATCACTCCAAGTTGCTTCAAATCACCCCAAGTTGCTCCAAGGGATTGTTCTACCTGAGAGCCCTCCTACATGTCCAATTGCACTTAGGAAGAGAAATTATAGCTAAATACCTCCACAAAAGTCAGGAAAAGAAGAGGAAGAAATGCGGAGCACCTCCATGTATCACAAGAACTACACAGAACTAGTGTGCCCTTCCGGCACATGCAGAAAGGTTGCATACTCTTGTGTACGCCGAGAGAGAAAGGCTTCTGCTTCCCAGATGCATGTTAGCCAGTCCAAGTAGGGCAGTTACTTGGTCCCCACCAAGCTAGTACACCGAGAAATAAAGGCCTCCATAGGAGAAATTGGCATTAACAAAGGGAACACCTTCAAAGATTTCAGGAAAAATAGGAAGATGGTGTTAGATGGGGGGAAAGCCCTCCACATGTGTACAAAAAAGGGGAGAGAGATTTTCTGAAAAGAGATCATTCTCAAGTAAAGCCATATAACAATAGGAATGTCAACCTTAATACAAACATTCCCTATTTACAATGGGAGCGAAGCATTCCGATTGGTCCCTGAAGAGATGAACTGATCGTAAGTTGGAAGCCATATTTTAATGCTTCCTTTCTCTGATTGGCCACGAGAGTAACGGGCAGTTGGGAAATAGCTTGAAACTGCTACCCTTTTTAAGAGGGGTTTTTAATTCCCAATAGTCAAATCAATGGTTCCCATGTAAGTTCAGATTACCATAGAGTGAAAGCTGCAAGAAAGGACAAGAAGACAGACCCCGTGAATTTCACATGGGGGCAACAAATGAAATGCCTTGGATAGAGGAATGACAATGTAAGCGGAGCTATCCACCTTAGATCCCAACCTTACATGTCAACCCTGGAGGCAGATAATTATGTATCATGGACCTCGAACCTTTGGAAAATATTGTGAGATCCGGTGTTAACTCTGACTTGGATTCCTTTGTCCACTGCATGCCATGTGCTCTTACTCAAATTGAATACCTTGACACTTAGTTGTCCCATCTAAGTGCCAAGTTGGGGGCAACTATTCTAGACTGTGATCCAGACTTCTGTTAAGTGGACCAACTTGGCACACTTACCACCGAAATCCACCATGAACATCCCAGCTAAGTACTGGACGTTGTCAAGACCTCGGTACCACATACACCAGATTGCGGCATTAGGAAAATGCATCAAGATCACGAGATTTGCATAGAAGATAAATCCTAAGATATCTATAACTACCAATCATGATCTTACAAAACTATAGCGCTCATAACTGCCTCAAGTTGCTCATGACTACAGTATTGATGTTCCAATCTTATAAGAATTTCCTGCTACAATTAAGGGAGATTAAACCTTAATTGCACTTTATAAATATCAAGTTCAATCACTTTCTACAGGGAACTTATCACTCATTACATAAACCCTACTTGTGCACAGCTTGACTTGAGCGTTGGAGTCTCTTTGCAAGTACCACCCCCTTGGTTCAACGCGCTTTGCTGCTGCGCAAGGAGGAAACTACCATGATGTGCATTTCTCAGGTCCACTTCTAAATCGACTTTAGAACAGTTCCTATATTGTTCGAACTATTTATTGGGTATTAGGGATCAAAGTTTGGATATTTGTAAGTAAAGAAAAAGAAACTTTTCCTTATCTTTAACATTCTATGTTTCGATTAAAAAAATGAGAAATTTTATAAGATTAAATAAAATAAAATAAAATAATTCAATTAATCATTTTATATATTGATATAATTGTTATGCTTAGTGTGCGACTCGTTGATTTTTTTCGACTGGTTAGAATTCAACAAATAAATAAACCAACTCGTAGTATGAATTAATTAATAAAGAACTAATAACCAACTCATCATTTCACATTATCTGAAACTAAAGAACCAGTCAAAATAAAAAGATCTAAATAAAGATATGGTATATTGGTGATATAATTATAGCAATTGAAATATAGCATAAAAAATAAATAAAAATGAATTTAATTATGAGTTGTAAAGCAATAATAATATACAAACAAATGAAAGGATGAAAAAAAGATAGAAAAAAAATATCAATGATATAGAATTATTATATGTAAAGATCTATAGGTTATCTCATAAAAGGTAGTGTAATAAAACATCCATATTAATTAATTCATTTGTAGATGAATATATTCTTAGAATAAACAAATTAAGAGCTACGAGTCAATAAAAATTGAGAAGGTTGATTAAAGAAAAAAGAAAATCTTTTTTAAAATCTTGTTATAGAGGCCTCGTTGTAGAATTCAGACCTAACCATTAATCGAGAAACAATGGGAGCGATGGAACCTATGAATACCTAAGATTTTATTAAAAATAAATCTTAATGATTCATTGGGTGGGATGGCCAAACGAAGCAAGAACCAATCCATCTTTTTTTTAGGAGTCATGGGCTAACCCTACATTAGATCTAAAATTGATAATGCAAGAGTAAATATTTGCCTGCGAGAATTTTGATTTTATTGAATTTAATTTATAAATTTGGTCCAATACTACAGGATAATAAAAAAGAAAGAAAAATAAAGATTCATTAGAACCTTATAGCATAACAAAATAACATTATCTAGTTATATATGAATAGAAAGAATTGTCTATAAGAATACATATTTAGTTATATATCAAACAAGATATACAAATTTCTAATATACCAATAGATTCTTTGAAATCTCAAAAAATCCCACAATTCTAGCTATTATATTATTCATTAATCATATGTATGTTATTATATATTATCTTATCAGTTAAATCTATATATTTAATTTTTTAATCGATTCATTCAAAGGAGCTTAATGAGGTGAAAATCTCATGTATAGTATTGTAATAATGATGGAATTGACAAACAATCATCAATTATAACCCAAAAAAACGAGATTCCGTAAACAATATAGATGAAGAATGAAAGGAATATCCTATCAAGATAATCATATTTGCTTTGGAAGACATGCTGATAGGTCATTTTATTATCAAATTAAAATCTTTTTATTAATTTTACAAATTAATTTTTAGTACAGTGACAAATAGAAGTTGTGTGTTCGGTCCTATGGATTTGTAGGATTTGAATACATGTGACGAGTTAAAGGCTTTTGGGTTTACCAAGTTTTGGGATTGCAAGCGAAAGAGGGGCTTGGTGGGTTGTCGAAATTAATAATTCTATGGAGAGGAGAGAGAAAGAGAGCATTAGATTGAAAATTAATTTTAAATTTTTGAAGAGACTTTCATATAATTTATAGAAGTTAAAAAATTACCTATTATCTAAGTTACATAGGCCATAAATCTCTATTATTATTATTTTTTAATTATTAATCAATGGCTAAAATTAGGGAGATCATGATCCCACCATGTTAAATGCCACATAGCCACATAAAAAGGCATGTTAACGAACTTAACGCAAACAACAAAGTAAGACAATTGAGAGTTGAGTCACGACAACAAAGCGAACCATGGGAACGAGGACAATAGGATGAGAACAAAGATAAAGAGCAACCAAAAAATTAAAAGTATTAAATTAATACTTGCTGGCTGTAAATTATCTCACAATGGGTTTGAACTCTGAAGCATTGGTATGTCTCACCTAGGAAGCACGGACATGACACGGGACACGAATACGACAAGACACAAACATGGCGACACAATACATTTCAAAAAGTATAGGACACGTTATATAATAAAACATAAAATAAATGTATTATAATCATGAAAAGACATATTCTTAACATAAAAACCCAAATCCTTAACATAAAGTAAAAAAAAAATGTGGCTTCTAAATCTACAAATGAAAATATTACTAATTTATATGAATAGTATCAATCTCTTCTCCTCCATGTCCATCATCTATAAATAATATGGCTTCCAAATCTGGCTCATCCAATGATAAATTTGCAACTTCAAGAAGACCAAGACCATTATCACATGGTTCAAATGCATCTCCACTAATATCCCACATCTTAGTTTTTCCTACCTTATATGTTTCACTTCTCCTAGACAAGAGTTGAAGATTAGTATGTACATATACTAAATCTTCTGCCCTTATTGGATTCATCTTGTTTCTCCTTACAGAATGAATAAAGGAATACGTACTCCAATTTCTCTCACAACATGATGAAGAACAAGGTTGCACAAGAAGCTTTAAAGCTAGTTTTTGAAGTAAAGGTGCAAAGCTCCATAGTTCACCCACCAAGATTTAGGATCTAACTCTCACCTATCTTGAACCGAATCAAAACTAGAAAATACATCTGCAGTTAATGAGAATCTAGAAAAATCAATAGCAACTTTCTTTCTATCATTAGAATTCGGAAAATATCTCTTAATACACTTGTTCCTCTCTGCAGAAATTTCATCATCTTGATGAGGAGGTTTTCTAGTTAGAGCCCCTTGAAACCACTGATTACTATAGTACCTACAAGCAAAGCAATAGTTAATAATATGTTACATTGTTATAAATTTTAATAATAAACCATTAAAGTGTAAACTTACTTTGGGTTCAAAGAATGTGCCATGCAATGGAGTGGGGTGTTATTCTTAGTCCACCTATCAATGAGAATATCATAAATCACTTCATAGAATGTTGATGGCTCATCTCCCCTCTTTCCTTCATGACGATAAATTGCTACTTTCACTTTTTCTATCATTATATCCCACATTTCATATACCAAATGAAGAGTAGGAACATCTTTGTCACAGAATCGAAGCATGTCATATATTGGATCTGTAGTTAATTTTATCCCACTACAAATCATCTAAAATAAAAGTCTTTGCTGTTGTAACCTTTCCCACATCATCTTCTCTATAAGAGTTCCACTCAGGACTAATGACCATTTCTTGCAAAGCATGCTTTATGAGTTTGAACTGTTTCAACATCACTACAATTGATGCAAATCGTGTATCAGCAATGGCAAGTAACTTTAATGGCACAAACACATTGAAGATGGCTAATCTCATAGAGTGGTTCATAATAAAATTTCTGATAAATGAAACATCATCAGCAATCTGGGTGATCCAATGACACTCAACATATGTAACCTTATTCTTTTCAGTATTTTTAGCAGCGCATATATTCTTTAGCGCGAGATTCAAAGTAAGTACCACACAAGGAGTCCAAAATATATGAGGAATATCAGCTTCAATCAACATCCTCGCAACTTTACAAACAGCAGCATTGTCAATTATGATTTGTACTACATTTTCAGCCCCCACTTCATTAATTACATCTCTAATCAAGCCAGCCATATAATGTTTATTTTTAATCTCCTCAGAGGCATTAATAGCCTTCAAGAAAATAGGACCCCCTTCACTTGCAGCCATAAAATTTATCAAAGATCTTCTTTGTGCATCAGTCCACCCATCAGCAACAATGCTAACACCTTTTGAAGCCCACAAACCTTTAATGGGTTGAAGCAATTTCTCAACATTTGTTTTCTCTTGTTGTAAGACAGTTGTTCTCAAAGCATTATAACCAGGAGGTAAAAAACTAGACAATGAATGGCTAGCAGCAAAAGCAAAAGAACTCATATAATAAGGGTTTCTTACAAGATGAAATGGTAAGCCTACAGAATAAAACATCCTAGCAATTTCAGCAGTAAGTTGTGTAACACCCCAAATTTCCTAAGTTTTCGACAGTAATTTTGATAGTTAATAGAATTTCACTGTTTAGTGATTTCTGTGTGCTGTAAAATTATTTTGATTATTCCGTCAGCGTATTTGATCGTTTTGAGTGATTTACTCCGTGCCAAGAAAATAATAACTTTCGGGCTGGAAAAATTTTACGTAATTTAATTATTATTGAAAAGTCTTAATTATTTTACGTAATCTGATTTGATATTTGTGAATTTTCTAATTTTTATGATTTTGTAGATGATTATGAATTTTTTTACTATTTGTCAGTCCGGGAGATGTATGTGGGCCCAGGTGGCCATACGTGAGCCCAGGTAGATCCCGCAAAGTGAAAATTTTTTCTACGCATAGAAAAATTTGTATTGTTTAGACGGAGACAGGAGATCTTACTAAACCTGAATCCAGAAACAGTTTTAGAAAATTTCTTGTACTATGTTTTGTACTGTATTAATTATTGGGTGATAAAAAAATATAGTAAATATAATTTTGTGGGATTTTAGCATATAAAAATAAATATTATACTGCTTAAGTCAACATTGGTGATTTGGATATCCACCATTAATTTAATTAATGGTAGAGATTTAATCTAAACAAGCTTAATAAGGAAGGCTTTGATACCAACCGTCGATTTAATCAACAGTGTAGAATTGGTCATATAACGTGGCTATGACCATTTGTAACCATTGGATATGGATCTAATCAATGGTAGAGATTTGGTATCAAAAAGTGACAAAGACCATTTATGACCATTGGATGAAGAATTAATCAAGGGTGGAGAATTGGTCTTGTAAAGTAACAAGGACCATTTATGACCATTGGATGTAAATTTAATCAATGGTGGAAATTTGGTCTTAAAATGTAGCAAAGACTAATTATGACCCTTGGATTAAAAGTAAGAAGGAGTAATCTTGACCCTTCATTTTGGAGATACATCTAATGGTTAGAATTTAAAGGAGAAAGATCCAATAGCCTAGATTAAGTCTTCTAATCAAAAGTCTACCTAAATCCTAACCATTGAATTAATCAATGGCTAGAAATGCTTCAAATGGTGGCTAATTATAATGGTCATTTATTGAATGCACAAGGAGAAGCATGCATGGAGGGGGGACG
Organism: Ormosia emarginata; assembly: GCA_029884605.1. NCBI lineage: Eukaryota > Viridiplantae > Streptophyta > Magnoliopsida > Fabales > Fabaceae > Ormosia > Ormosia emarginata. The sequence goes on along the minus strand of JAQQTP010000056.1, from coordinate 148,416 downwards.
GTTTTGTGAAGTATTTTGGAGCTAAAGAAAAACTTTATGTCATTATTAAGTGGTCTTGGTCAATTATGCATCATTGTTGAATTATTTGCACTCTTTGAAGAAGCATGGAGGGAGGGGACGGTTTTTGCGGTGGATTTAGAAGCTAAAGCAAATTTTGAAGACAATAATTTGTCACTTTGGTCATTATTGACCGTACTTCATCATTCTTGAACTTTCCTTCAAGCAAAACTCTTAGAAAAAATTCTCTCCTTCTCCTTCTCTAAGCTCACGGCCATGGCACCATAATCTACCCTCCATCACTCAAAAATTTCATCCAATCTAGTTTCTTGAATCCTTACCTCATTCTAAGAACATCTCTAGTTATGAGTTTTCTCTAAATCATTCATCTTGAGTTTCAAATCTAAACTTCAAGATTTTACCAAAAATGGTAAAGTTCATATTCCTTCTTCTAATCTTTTAGTTTTGATTTTCTAAGCCATATTTGAACCATGGTTTACCTATTCTTTTACTTGTTATTGATTGTAATATTTGTTTATGATTTTTTTAGGGATTTTCCATAGAGATCCACGAAATTGGTGGAAGGAAAACTAAGTGTTTTCACTTCATATTTTGTCTTAACCAAGTCTAAGAAACCTTTCTCTCACAAAAATAAAAAATTCTAACCTTGTTCTTCAAGAAGAACCATTCGGCCATACCATCCAAAATCACCATCCAATCTCTTTTATTTTCATCCAACCATAGACCTTGAATCTACATGATATTCTAAGCAACTTTCATGTTGATACTTTCTCTAAATCATTCATCTTCATGGACTTTCTTCAAGATCAAAGTTATGGGGTATTTATGGTGAAGTGTAAGGAAACTTCATTTCTTCTCTCTTTTTCATGATCTAAACCATGTTTGATCCATGGTTCCTCTTAATCAAGCCTAGTATACTAATTTCTATATATTTTGTTTTGTATTTGAGAAGCCTTTGGTGGTGAAGGACTTGGAAAGAGAAGCAAAACAAAGAGCTTTTGAGGATCTTCAAGAGGTAAGAGGGAGATCCACCTCACCAACTAAGTATGGTGGTGAGAGATGATATTATATTTGGTGGATGGTGAATCCATGTGAGGATTTATATCCATGGTCTTGTAATTTATTTGTGGGTGTTTATATGTTTTAATTATTTGCTTATGCTTGATATGCTATGCATGATTTTACGGCTTTGATGGTATGCTTATAATATGCATGATAAGTATATGGCATGCTTGTGGAATTTATGATGGAATATGTATATGTATGCCATGATGTGTTGATGGAAATGAAATCAATTTTTGGCTCCAATGGCCAAGGAAGGGCTACGATTTTGATGCCCATAATTAGAGTTTCATGTTGAAATTTTTCAAGAATAAGAGAATTAATTTTTGTGTCCCTAGAACCTTGAGAATTTCGGTCAAGACACCTCAACATAGGTGTTTACAAATTAATATTTTTATGGAAGAATAAAATTGGATTGATTAGAAAAGCATGGAAAATAAACAAAGGTTTATTTTTTAAAGAGTACATGAACACAGTTTTAGAAGGATTTTTATTGATTTATTTTGTGTAAAAAGTTTTTAAGTGTTTTACTAAACATGAGTTTTAAATAAAAATAGCAATGTTGATTTTAAGGATTTGCAAAGAAAGTGAAAAAGGATTTGTAAAGAAAGTAAAAATGAATTTGAACAAATGGGTTTAGTTTTTATGACCATCGGTATTTTGGTTTTGAAAACAAAGATTTTAATGGTTTTGTTTGTGTGAAAACAGAAATGATAAATAATTAAGTTAGAAGGAAAAATGTTTGATGGCTTCAATGGCCAAATATCCTACGGTTTTGAAAAATTGGTTATGCCTAAATTTTTATGGAACAAAGTGATATTTTATAAAATGAAGTGTTTTGTCACTCGAAAGATTTGACAGTTTTCAATGAACACGTTCACGATTTTTGTAAAGGATTTTTAATGGCTTTATTTGTGTAAAACCATATTGATTTGCAAGGAAAAATGTTTTGATAATTTCAATAGTCATGTCCACGTTTTTGAGGACTTGTATTTCCTTGATTTTTATGAAAACAAAGTGGAAATATAATTGATTTGGTATAAAGAATTTGGAAAGGGAATTAGAGCATTTTATCACTTGAGAGAATAGAAATTCTCGTAACGGAAAACAAAGAGAGGTTGAAAACGTTTGAATTTTAATTTATTTTGAAGAAGATTGATTTTGGAAATGATTTGGGAAAAATGGGGAATATAATGGTGTTTTGAAAATTTACTAACGTATAACTTATTTTCAAGTTTTGAAATACGTTAGAAAATGTTAAATTTTGAAACGTTGATTTATATCAATGGAAAAGTGATTTTTGTGGATTATATTTTTGGAAAAGGATTTCTTGAGTAAAAAAATGTGGAAAAAGATTTTCTTGAGTAAGAAAATCTGAAAAATGAAATACAAAGTCATATTATTTTGAGAAAAGTTAAAAAGGAATTTTTGAAGGTTAAGAAATATTTTCTGTAATGAAATTGTGATGAAAAATGTTTTACGTAACTTAGAAACGTGATTTTTACGCTATGCAATTTGAAAAATGTGTTGAAAATGATATTGATTTATTTAAGTCTAAAATAATGTTTGGAATATTGAGGAATATTTTACGTAATTTTAAAATATTGAAAAATATTTTACGTATCTTAAAAACAATTTGAAATACAGTAAAATATTTTTACGCGATTTGAATTATGTTTAAATATTTTACGTAATTTGAACTACTGTTGAAAAATCAATATGTGATTTAAAAGTGATAGAATATTTTTACGTGATTGTGAAAATGGCGGAAAATCGTTATGTGATTTTAGAAAGTGTTTTAAATATTTTGAAAATGATAGAAAATGATATACGCGACTTAAAAAAATAATTTTTAAGTTACGCAATTTTGAAACAGTAGAAAAATACTATGCGATTTGAGAAATGTATATTTTTACGCGATTGAAAAAAACGTTGAAAAATTAGTATGTGGTTTAAAAGTGCAACAGAAGAGTTGCAGCATTTTGAAAACATAACAGAAATGTTACGAAATTTTGTAAACGTAACAGTAGTGCTATGGTATTGTGAAAACGTAATAAAAACATTGTGGAATTTTAAAACGTAACAAAAGTGTTACAGTATTTTGAAAATACAACAGAAGTGTTGTGGTATTGTGAAAACGTAACAGAAGTGTTATGGTATTGTGAAAATGTAACTAAAATATTTTGGAATTGTGAAAACGTAACAGAAATGTTACGCGGTTGTGAAAATACGACAAAAGTGTTTTATGACTATAAAAACATGATGATTGCTGTTGAATCAGTATTCATATACTGTATGAGAAAATGACGAGTTTTGCCGTGATTGGCATTTAGTGCATTTTACATGCATTGGAAAAGATGAATTTTACCTGTAATTGGCATTGGTGCATTATACATGCATAGGAAAAATATGCGTTAAGGCATATGATGAAATTGAACAAATGAAATTGAAACGATTTGGCCCTTGTGGTTGGACTTGCACTGATATATTCGTGCATTGTATAAAGTATAGCTAATAAGCTATTTTGGCCCTTGTGGTTGAAGAGGGAATGAGAATTGATAGTGAGGTCTATGATGGATCTTGGGGTGTCAAGGCGCAGCGATCGACCAGTAGATATCTGTCTATGGGCTAAGGCTGGACCATATGCCACTTGGCGATGCAGTCTGTTGCAACGCATTGACGATACCCGACAAAAACACGATTCTTTTCAACGACTGGAAGATTGTCTTTGGGCTAAGGCTGACAATTAACAGAGCATTCTCCTCGAAATTATGAAAACCTCCATGGAGTTGTTTTTGAAAAACTGAGTCTATGTTTGCATGCATGAAACTGAGCATTTTATATCTGCATGATATATTAATTGAGGGATATTGACTATAACAATTGTTTTGAATACTTGGATGATAATGATGATAATAATGTGATGGCATTATTGTGTTTATTGTTATTTTATACATTATGATGATGACATAATTGTAATTATGGTATGATGTATCTGTATGGTATGCTGTTTGTATTATCTCTATGCTACCATGTTGGTATTGGTGTAGGTGATCTCACCTCTTTGCTATGTTGTCTTGTTGTGTCTGTATTGCTAAAATTATACAGTAGAAGGAACGAATTATCTTAGACATAATGGGTGGTAGATATTCTGAGTTTTGGTGACAACATGGAGGAGTGGTCATTCAAGACTCGTTGGTGTGCAGTGTTAACAAAGAGCAAATATTTGATGCATCAAGATGGATACAAGAAGGAATAAGTATGTTAAGTTTTCTCGTTAGTGTTGTACCATGCTATTAAGTAGGACCCGTCATAGGGTTTGCTACTGTTAAAAAAAAAGTCTATTAGTTTTATATTTCTCTTTAAATTGTTAAATGGTACGATTGGGTCAATAGTGTATATGAATCTGTTTCAATATATTTTTCAATGATACCTATAAATTTCAGTAAGTATATGTTTAAGCAAGAAAGGAATTTTAAAACTCATCTTTTATAACTGAAACCTTTTATGAACTGATTTTCAGATTTTGAGTTCAGGAGTCAGACATGTGATACCATAGGGAGGGTGTTACAAGTTGAGCTATCTCTTCATTGTTGAATGTTGCTTCCAAAGGACTTATTTTTCTTCTTTTCCCTATCAAACCTTTAGGGGCTGATGAGGCATTTTGACTTTCTGTAGGCAATGGAACATAAGGTGGTTTTGATGCCTTCCCAGCTTCTTCATCAATTTTTTTTCAATGCTGCCAAATAATCAACATTCACATTCACACAACCAGCAATCCCATTACCAAGGATTCTAAGCAAATGAGCTCTAACTCTATAGTCTGAACCACGAATAACTTTAGAACAAAAATTACAAGACTAACTCTTGTTTTCACCACCTGCAATTAAACTATTTTCTATAGTCTTAACATATGCCCAAAGAGGATTTTTTTGATCAATAATTTCAGTAGTTGCAAATCTACTAGTGTTAGTAGAACTAGAGCTAGCGCTTGCACCAGTTGATGTAGTCATTGTCCTATTTATCAAAGATTGAAATTATCAACACCAAAAATTAAACATTTATACATTATAAAATAGATTTAAGAATTAAATTTTAAGATATAAACACTCACTTATTAATTATTTTTACTTGATTAATTATCATTATTTTATTTTAGAAGTATGAGTCCTAAAAATAAAAATAACTGACTCTAGTAAGTACTATCTGATATCAATGTAATATGAATGGTACTGTACTGTGTATTCTTAGTGAGTAGTGACCCACCATTGAAATCGTGAAAACAACATTTAAATAATAATTTCTAGAATTGTATTCAATATACTACACTTATAATCTTTCCTTTATGAAATATCTCCATTTCTGAAAAGTATAAAAAGCAAAAAGTCTAAAACAGTAAACCACAAAAAGACAAAATTAAAATAATTTAAAAACTTTTCAGATTAGCTTTTTACTTTCGTTTCAGATAAATCTTTCACTTTCTTTTTCTATATACTTGAAACTTGCTTCTTCTTCATTTACGCCCTTACCTATTGAGGCGTCGTGGAGTAGCACTGCTGCCTGCTGGTCCTGGAGCGCTAGACGTTGGTGACCGAAAAAAATAAACTGTTGCCAAGAACGTTACGTGCCTGCGTGAGGAAGTCAGAAAGAAGACTGCCATGATGCTGGCCACTGGGAGAGAAGAAAGATGAAGGAGGCAGCAATGGTTTTCAGTGGAGGTCCTGGAGGGTAAAGGAGGAGAGGTACAGTAGGAAGCCAGGAACTTTAAGCCTGGCCTTTTAGAGGTGGGCTGTGTCAGTGGGCCGTTGTGGACCGAGTCCGAGCCGTGTCGAGCCATGTCGGAGGGCGGTGAAACAAGCAAACTCAAAAAAGGAGGACAGACACCGTACGAACACATGTCCGACAGTGTCGTTGGAGCTCCGGTGTCGGAAACGTGTCCAACACCGATATGGCAAGCAATTTGTCGTGTCCGTGCTTCCTTGTGTCTCACAGCTTAAAGGCGAAGTACACCGAGAGTATGCCCATAAAAATGAAAGAGACAGAGACAAAAAAATAAATTGAATTATCATTTTAAAAAACAAACTGGAAATCTGGAAATGCAACAACATAGAAAGACCTGCAGTAAAATAGAAGTTAGTCAATCACCAGGTTGTCCTTTGGCCACAACATAAAATGGAGGTGAAAACTTTGAAGAGAGACATAGGTGCATATATTCTTAATTATTTCTCCTGATTGGTTCATCTCTTCATTTGATTTGTTCTAACTTGTCACATAGAGCATTGTCAATTTTTATAATTACCACATTTCTTTTTTTTTTTATCCTTAGATTTCATGAAACAATCACTACACCTAGAATGGTACAATCATTCTACAAGGAAGTGATAACCAGAAGAAACAAAATGAAATCAAAATAAAATTAAGAGGACAAACCCACGTAAGCAAACAAATTGAGATATGTTAAAAGGACAGTACAAAGGCAAAAGAAAATTTATATCAAACAAGAATAGCTTTTTCCAAGGTTGAAAATGCAGATGCAACAATTATAAGAAGACAACAGTGAAAACGTTGTCATCTCAGCCGTCCCAAATGGGAGATAGTATTTATTTCAGAAGTAATGCAACTGTCTTCCAAATTGACCTCCAGGTAAAAACTTCAAGAATAGTAATGAGTAAACCACACATTTTGGCTATACCTTATCCAGCACAAGGCCATGTAATTCCTCTTATGGAGCTTTCACATGAACTGGTCAAACATGGCATCAAAATTACATTTGTAAACACAGATTTCACTGACAATCAAATTATGAAATCTCTGGGAGAAAATTGTGCAGTGGGGAATGAGATTCAACTGGTCTCAATCCCAGATGGACTAGAAGATGGGGATAACAGAAATGATATTGGAAAATTGACAGAAGCAATATGTGAGGTCATGCCTAAGAAATTGGAAATGCTCATAGAAGAGATCAACAAATCTGTCAGCGATAAAATCACTTGTTTAGTCGCAGATGGGAGCTTGGGCTGGTCACTTGAAGTTGCAAAGAAGATGGGAATCCGACCAGTCGCATTCTGGCCTGCATCAGCTTCGTTGTTGACCTTGGCATTTAGCGTCCAAAAGCTGCTTGATGAAGGAGTCATTGGCAGTGATGGTGAGATCATGCACTAAACTTCTTTCACATTCAATTTGTTAGACAAGAGGTAATCGTTTTGCAATGGAATTTGCCCATCTCATTAATAATTAATGCTTCAGTTCAGAATCTAAGCAGATTAGCCACTAGGAAAACAACGGAGAAAACAAAGACTGTCTTAAAATATTACGTATATTTTTCCCTGAAGATGTGGAAACATAAGAGATAGAAAGTGTGTCCTTCTTACTTCAATTACTCAATGTTTATTTTCATTATTTCAGGAACACCAACAAAAGATCAGACAATTCAGTTGGCGCCAATGATGCCTGCTATGAGGACAACAGAGTTCATTTGGACACGCTTAGGTGACTTGACAACACAAAAAATTATTTTTGACTGTATGGGAAGGATCAATAAAGCTTTTGAAGTTGCAGACTGGGTTATCTGCAACTCAACTTATGACCATGAGCCTGCAGCATTTGCATTAGCTCCAGAAATTCTACCTATAGGTCCACTTTTAGCAAGCAACAGTGTCGGATATTTAGCAGGAAACTTTTGGCCAGAAGACTCAACTTGTTTAAACTGGCTTGATCAACAACCCGCCCATTCAGTAATATATGTTGCTTTTGGAAGTTTCACTATTTTAGACCACTGTCAATTGCAAGAATTGGCACTTGGACTTGAACTCTCCAATAAGCCATTTTTATGGGTCGTAAGATCAGATATCAACAATGGAAGAAATCATGTCTTCCTAAAAGAATTTGAAGACAGAGTGTCTCCTCGTGGGAAGGTGGTTCAATGGGCACCTCAACAAAATGTTCTCAGTCATCCTTCAGTTGCTTGTTTCTTGAGTCACTGTGGTTGGAATTCTACCATGGAAGGTACAACCAATGGAATCCCCTTTCTGTGCTGGCCTTATTTTGCTGACCAGTTCATTAATGAGAACTACATCTGTGATATTTGGAAGGTAGGACTGAAACTTGATCGAAATGGTGGCATCATTACTCGAGAAGAAATAACATATAAGATCAAGCAACTGCTCCATGATGAGAAATTTAAAGTAAGGGCATTGGAGTTAAAGGAATTAGCCATTAACAGTGCCAAAGAAGGTGGTAGCTCAAACAAGAATTTGAATAATTTTGTTGATTGGATAAAAGCATAAATAAAAGATTTTTATGCTTAACTAAACGATGTTTGTGTCGTAAGATAAGATGAGGACAAACTTGTTTACCATGTGAAACAGAAACCATTTTCTTTTCACATCTTATAGTACTTTAGTAAGCAAAGAGGATATGACACAGGTCTACAATAAGAGGTAAGTCTTATATGGACTCATGAAGTTGTGGAAATAAAAAACTTCTTATCTAATGAATTTTCTTTTGGATGTATGCAGTTCGTTTACCAAGCTGGCGTTCATTTTAAAGCATATAGTTTACGAAAGAAAACTGAGTGGTAAATTGAAGTATAGTAATTAACACTATAAAGAATTTGAGAACTCTTCTCGATGAATTTTATTTAAGAGTTTGTGAAAACTCAAGTTTTTACCTAGTAAAAAAGAATTATTATAAAAAATATATATATTTAATAAAATTTGTCTTTATAAAAAAGAAAAAAAAATTATTCTTGTCCATTTTGTTCAAGATTCACTTTTTTCAAGTCCCCAAATTCGTTCTCTAAACTTAATTAAATTTTCAAACCCAACCTAATGTCAAGACCTGATCCAATGTCGAAACCTATAACCCAATGACCCAAACCTAACCCAATATACAAAGCCTATGAAAAAAAAAAAAATATGTTGAAGTCCTTCACAGTGAAGGAATTTCAACGCGAAGAAGACTGCTAATATCATCATTTTCTCTCACACAAAAAAGCCATCAAACCAGCGTCACATCCTCCATACTCACCAAGCCAACCCAACAAGACACCACCTTCGTCACAGCTATCATCAAACATTCTCATGTATTTGTAAATAGCCAAGCAACTCCATTGCCCATCATCCCAAACCGATCCACACCACCATCATCTTCCCTAAACACACGGTATTTTGTCCATTCTTACCATCTTCAACCTTCATCATCCAAACACCATAAACCAGCACCACACCCAAACAACTCCATTGCCATGTAACCTGTTCTGAAGTAGATTCAGAGGGTATCTAAGATAGGCATGTATATGGCAGTTTCCTCCTTATGCAGCTACTGCCAAGCGTATTGAACTAGGGGAGGGTACCTGTAAAGAGACTCCAACGCTCAAGTCAAATAGTGCACAAGTAGGGTTTATGCAATGACATAGAAGATACTTGATTAGATTGACTTAGTCTGGTATTTATAGAGCGTGACTGGAATCGTAATGAGATCAGTATTAAATACAGGACAAAAAAGCCTATGAAAAAAATAAATAAATATGCTGAAGTCCTTCACAGTGAAGGAATTTCAACGCGAAGAAGACTACTAATATCATCATTTTCTCTCACACAAAAAAGCCATCAAACCAGCGTCACATCCTCCATACTCACCAAGCCAACCCAACAAGACACCACCTTCGTCACAGCTATCATCAAACATTCTCATGTATTTGTAAATAGCCAAGCAACTCCATCGCCCATCATCCCAAACCGATCCACACTGCCATCATCTTCCCCAAACACACGGTATTTTGTCCATTCTTACCATCTTCAACCTTCATCACTCAAACACCATAAACCAACACCACACCCAAACAACTCCATTGCCATGTAATCTGTTCTGAAGTAGATTCAAAGGGTACCTAAGATAGGCATGTATATGGTGGTTTCCTCCTTATGCAGCTACTGCCAAGCGTATTGAACTAGAGGAGGGTACCTGTAAAGAGACTCCAACGCTCAAGTCAGATAGTGCACAAGTAGGGTTTATGCAATGAGATAGAAGATACTTGATTAGATTGACTTAGTCTGGTATTTATAGAGCGTGACTGGAATCGTAATGAGATCAGTATTAAATACAGGTATTTAGGATTGGTATCCTATTAAGGATTGTCTTCCTTTTATCATTGGAGAGCATCCCTATAATGTAGGAACGTAGATATGATGATTATCCACTGTTAGAGGAAATTATGGATCCTATAATCTAATAAGATCATGATTGGCAGTTATGAGAATCTGCGCAGATCTAGTGATCTTCGTTACTATGGCCTAGTGTCATGTTCCTTGGGTTTACGGCTCTGACCGGGGTATCGATGGCAGAGTCCGATGTAACGTATGCCGGGTTGATCCTACTGGATGACATCCTGAATCAAGGTCCAGAACATAACCTTTACTGTTCCTTCACCATTATCAATGAGCCAAAATAGAGCCCACCATTCTCATCATCTTGCAACTCGAAGCCTATAACTACAAGAACACCCACATCTCGACCCAACCGTTAAACCATCACTAATGAACTGGGAACCACTTAACCGACTACCACCTAACATGTAACCTCCACACATAGCAACCTTCAAAGACCATCATCTACCCCTTTACTTACATCATCCTCAACCTGTTTCACTGAACGGACCCAACTAATGAACCCAACAAACGCACGCGTCCAAACCTGGCAACAACACAGGAACCACTTGGTTCAACCGTTCCTCACCACGGAATCACCTTCCTTGTAACAACCTTGTCAGTTCTCTGCCAGCATCGAAATAGCCACCTTGTCTGTGCACTTTGCTATAACAAACCCATCGTCACTCTTGTCTCCGTTGTCTTTAACCCAGATCTGTGAACTAATCACAACCACCAAACTGGCCACAACCCAACTCGCCCAGCCAGCCACTGTCTACCAAGCAACTCCACCTTCTATCATCCTAGCATCTGACCCTACACTGGCCACTACTCCCTGTAAACCATCATTGCCACCAAACTGCCACAACCAACACTCAACCTGAACCCCCTCATAGTCATCGTAGCTACCACTCAGCCTCACCGAAACCTGTTACCTCTATTAACTCTGTTGAACTAGCTTCTGTTCTGCCTAACCATCACGGACCCTTCCATCACACTGTTGATTAAAAATAATAATTTGAAGTTAATAGAATTTTAATGGCTATGAGACCTTTGATATGGATATGAGTTATGGAAATTATGAGAATTATTCTATGAGTAATGAAGAATTATAGTGTGTCATTAGGGATAATTATTTCATTGGAGTTACGTAGTTATAGGATAATTTATTTTATGAGTTAAAAGAAAATTATTATTGTTAATTAGGGAGAGTTATAGAATATATAAGGTGTCTTTCACTTCTATAAATATCCTATGTATTTTGGAGTTTATTGAGAAGAAGAAATAAAAAATTTCAATTGTCTCTTCTATTATTGTTCCACACTAACAAAGTGGTATCAAGAGCTAGTGAGATTTGAGTGATGACAGTTAATGAAATGGTTCCATTTCAATTCTCTCGTCTTACAAAAGATAACTATGAAACTTGGTCTCGTCGCATGAAGGCATTGCTTGAATCTCAAGATACTTAGGAGATTGTAGAGAGTGGCTATACTAAACCACAAAACGAGACCACTTTGTCTAAAAATGAGAAGGAAGCATTGGCAAAGTCAAAGAAAAAAGACCAACAAGCCTTATCCCTCATCCATCAAGGTTTGGATGATTTGATATTCAAGAAGGTGAGCAATGTGTCCACTACAAAAGAAGCTTGGAGGATTTTACAAAAGTCTCTCCAAGGTGCAGCCAATGTGAAGAAGGTGCGACTTCAAATTTTATGACATGAGTTTGAAGCTTTACACATGACGGAATCCAAAACTTTTTCGGATTATAGCTCAAAGGTGTTGGCCAATGTTGATTATGTGACTTGTGTTTTTGAGAATTCAAATGATTTAAACACCATGACAATTAATGAATTGTTTGGGGCTATACTAGCCGAAGAAGAAAAATTGTTAAAAAGGTAAAATGATTCTTTGGAGCAAGCTCTCAAAGCCAAGGTTTCATTGCAACATGATGGAGTAGACAAGAGTCAAAAAGGACGTGGACGAAGAAGATGACGTGATCGTGGCCAAGGTGGAAGAGGAAAAGGCAATCGTGATAATTCCAACAATCAAGCGATAAGCCATCATTCAACTAGGAGCCGTGGAAGAAGAATGACTAGAGGAAAAGACAACTATCCTATAACAAAAGAGAGGAGGTATGACAAATCCAATATTGAATGTTTCAATTGTCATAAATTTGGGCATTGTGCATCAAAATGTCGTTATGGTACTAATGGTGTTGAAGAAAAAGCCAATCTTATTGACAAAGAAGAGGTTGAAGAGCTAACCTTATTGGTAGCACTTAAAGATGATGACAAGTGCTCATGGTATCTTAACAATGGTGCAAGCAATCATATGTGTAGCTACAAATAAAAATTTGTGGAGCTCGATGAGAAGGTGAAGGGCAATGTTTCATTTGGAGACACCACAAAAGTCCAAATTCAAGGCAAATGTACCATTTTAATTTCTCTTAAAAATAGTGGTCACAAGTTAGTTACCAATGTTTACTATGTACCTAAATTAAAAAGTAATATTTTGAGTTTAGGACAACTTGTTGAGAAGGGATATTAAATTCATATGAAAGATCGTCATCTTTGACTTAGAAATTATAATGCTAACTTGGTGGTTAAGGTGTCTATGACAAAAAATAGAATGTTCATGTTGAATCTCAATACAATTTAAGCAAAGTGTTTGAAGACCAATGTTGAAGATGAAGCATGGTGTTGGCATATACGATTTAGTCACTTGAATTTTGAAGCACTCAAATCCTTGGGAGGAAAGAAGATGGTGAAAGGGATGCCTTCAATTAATTATCACAATCAATTATGTGAAGCATGTCTCCTTGGCAAATATGTAAGAGAAAGCTTTCCAAAGAAGGCAACTACAAAGCAACCAAACCATTACAACTTGTTCATGCCTATGTGTGTGGTCTAACCAGTCCTTTCTCATTTAGTAAAAATAAATATTTTATGCTTTTTATTGATTATTATAGTAGGAAGACTTGGGTTTATTTTATAAAGCAAAAATTTGAAGTATTTGTAGCCTTTAAAAATTTTAAAGCTCTTGCAGAAAAAGAGAATGGTTATGTAATCAAATCTCTAAGATCCGTTAGAGGAGATGGATTTACATCTAAAGAATTTAATGAATTTTGTGAAACAAATGGAATTTGTCTCCTTCTAACGGTTCCTAGATCACCACAATAGAATGGTATAACAGAGAGAAAAAAAATAGAATTGTTCTTAATATAACTAAATGTATGTTGAAAGCTAAAAACATGCCTAAAGAATTTTGGGTCGAAGCTATTTCTTGTACAGTTTATTTGCTCAATCACTCTCCCACAAAGAATATGAAGGATCTAACACCACAAGAAGCATGAAGTGGGACCAAACCCAGTGTCAATCATTTGCGAGTTTTTGGAAGTGTTGCTTATGTTTATGTACCCGATCAAGGGAGATCCAAGCTAGATGATCGAAGTGTGAAGCATGTCTTTATTGGCTACGATCCAAATTCCAAAGACTACAAGTTGTACAACCTAAGCAATGGCAAGATAGTTGTGAGTCGAGATGTGAAGTTTGATGAAAAAGCCACTTGGAGATGGGAAGCACAAGAAGAAGGAAGTTATGATTTCTTTCCATACTTTGAAGATGAAGAGCAAGAGACCATGACGTCTCTCTAAGAAGAGACTCCACCATCATCTCTCATTCATGAAGTATCCTCATCTTCCGAAGAAAGTTCTAGTGAAAGGCCAAGAAAAATGAGAAGTATTGAAGAATTATATGATGTAACTGAGCCTTTTGATTTGTTTTACCTTCTTGTTGACAATGACCCTTTAGACTTTGATGAAGCTTTCAAAGACAAAAGGTTGAGACAAGCTATGCAAGAGGAAATTGATGCCATTGAAAAGAATAACACTTAGGAGTTATCATCTCTTCCCAAGGATCATGAGGCAATTGGAGTCAAACGGGTGTTCAAAATAAAGAAGAATGTCAAAGGAGATGTAGAGAGATATAAAGCAAGACTCATTGTAAATAGATACAAGCAAAAACATGGAGTTGACTATGAAGAAGTGTTTGCACCTGTTGCCTGTATGGAGACAATTTGTTTGATCATTGCTTTGGCAGCTCAAATGAGGTGGAGGATTTATCAACTTAATGTAAAGTCTGTTTTCCTTAATGGCTTTCTAGAAGAGGAGGTATATGTTGAACAACCAATTGGCTTCGTCGTAGAAGGGCATGAAGATAATGTCTTGAGAATAAAGAAAGCGTTATATGGGTTGAAGCAAGCACCAAGAGCATGGAATAGCCGTATTGACAAGTATTTTCAAGAAAATGGCTTTGTTCGATGTATTCATAAATATGCTCTTTATGTTAAAGCATATAACAATGGAGATATTTTGCTTGTTTGTATTTATGTTGATGATCTTATTTTCACCAGAACTAATCTTACTTTGTTTGAAGGATTCAAAAAGGCTTTGGTATATGAATTTAAGATGACCGATGCCTAGAGGTGAAGCAAATGGAGGATGGCATTTTTATTTCTCAAGAAGCCTATGCAAAGGAAATTTTAAATAAGTTCAACATGTTTGATTGTAACTCCGTGAACACACCCATGGAATGTGGAGTTAAATTGTCAAAGTTTGATAATGGAGTGAAAGAAGATCCCACTATTTTCAAAAGCCTTGTGAGAAGCTTGAGATACTTGACTTCGACAAGACCCGACATTCTTTTTGCAGTTAGAATAGTGAGTCGCTATATGGAATCACCTACTTCTACCCATATGAAAGTTACTCGGAGGATTCTTTGTTACCTAAAAGGTACAATTAATTTTGAGCTATTTTATTCATTATCTAATGATTTTAAGCTTGTGAGATATCGTGATAGTGATTTTACGAGAAATGTTGATGATAGAAAGAGCACTACTAGTTTTGTATTCTTTATGGGAAATTATATTTCATGGAGTTCTAAAACACAATCCATTGTCACACTTTCAACTTGTGAGTCTGAATATGTGACGATAACTTCTTGTACTTGTCATGATATATGGCTTAGAAGGTTGTTGAAAGAAATTTATTTTCCACAAGAGGAAGCAACAAAGATTTATGTTGATAACAAGTATGCACTATCTTTTGCTACAAATCCAGTGTACTATAATCGAAGCAAGCACATAGACACAAGGTCTCATTTTATTAGAAAGTATGTTGACAACAAGGTGATTGAGCTTAAATATGTGAAAATACAAGATCAAATTGCTGATATTTTTATTAAGCCTCTCAAGTTTGAAGAATGTCAAAAATTGCAAGTAAAGCTTGGAATGAAGAAGAAACTTCAAATTAAGGGGGAGTGTTGATTAAAAATAATAATTTGAAGTTAATAGAATTTTGGTAGTTATGAGACCTTTGATGTGGATGTGAGTTATGGAAAGTATGAGAACTATTCTATGAGTAATGAAGAATTATGGTGTGTCAATAGAAAGAATTATTTCATTGGAGTCATAGTTATAGGATTTATTTCATGAGTTAAAAGAAAATTATTATTGTTAATTAGGGAGAGTTATAGAATGTATAAGATGTCTTTCACTTCTATAAGTATCCTATATATTTTGAAGTTTATTGAGAAGAAGAAATAAAAAATTTCAAGTGTCTATTCTATTATTCTTCCACACTAACATACACCATCGCCAACCACTTGTTGCTCTATCCTCAACTCAGAAACTTGCCGCCCAACCCATAGCCACCGTTGCTCAAGGTTGTCGCCATGAACCCGCTATCCAGATACCTGAGAAACTCACGGACCTACACCATCGAACCAACACCCATCAACCCATACCCATCCATCTTCGTGCCATCGAGACACACTGTAACATTCCAAATTACTAACACTAATGACGTATCTGATTTACGCATCAGTAATTAGAAATTTTGTATATTACTTATGAATATTCAAAATCTGTCAAAATAAATAATTAAATAACATACAAAATATGAGTCTTTAGCGGAAACATATTACACGCATAATATAAAATAAATTAATACACAAAAAATAAATCACTAAACATAATATATGTATATTGACTTTTTATACAAAATCGAATCCAAATAACTAAATATCTCTTCATCAATAAGCTTCGTCTTGCTTCATCTTGCTTGTCACTATAGATTCCTCTTGGAATTATCATAGAAAACGTCGATGTAGGGGGTGAGAATTATGAAATTCTCAGTAGTTTAATTAAAAATGTGTCATTACAACAATTTCAACTATTTCGGGAAAAAAAATCATTTCTAATCAATAATATATATACATATATATTTCATAAGAAGGTTACTAAAGACAAAATGAGTCCTTTCTCTCCCCGAAATAGATAGTCCATTTTATCATTATGAAAATCAATCAAAATCATGAAAATCACATCATAAATTATAATATTAAATCTCATATTTTTATATATTTGGAATATCATCAATATTAAAATTATAATAAGAAACCTTGTTTCTTACAAATTATCAAATCATAAATCATTTTATGATATATCAAATCATCAACACTCAATTCTCATCTTAAAATCAAATATATGAGCTCATAATATCATTCATTCACTTGGTAGTAGCCTGTTTTCGGGTTGGTGCACATCAACCCATTTATGACAATAAATTTGCCACACAGGATTACTACGGGTAACTAGACCCTATCAATCTCAGTCTACTAAGGAGAACACAAAAATTCTCAATCTAAACAAAAGGATAGACCACAACTACCAGAATAGAGATGATGCAAAAAAAAAATCCTCATAATAGTAGTCGATTGGCATAGGGAAGATGCACAGAAATCTTCACACTATCCTAGATTTATGATCACCCCAAGTAGCAAAGTCTTCCTCTACCACTTGATGACTAGGGAAGCTCAGGTAAAGAGGGAGGTCTTTCACAACCTCAATTACCATGGTATAAAGAGATTTTCAATTTCTCTCTTACAATTTTTCCGAAACTTACCCTAAGTCTAAGGTATATCCAAAATCCACTTAGCCCAGTTCCAAAAGGGATACCCATAAAATCAAATCATATTTATCAAATCTTTTTGTTTATGGAATCATCAAATTTGCAACATAATGCATAATCCAATCAATCTCATCATGGGTATTCAAAATCATCAGTCAATTTCAAATTATCATACAACGCATTGACATTTAATCATTCAATCCCAAATCTTTGTACAACGCATTGAAATATTATAAAAATCAATTTCATCATTCAATCTCACCATAAGCAACAACTTTAAGAATATTATCCTCAAATTATCGATCAATCTCATAGAATATAATGTCAACTTGAAATCATCTCATAAATAAGAAAATTCATCAATATAATATCACTCAAATCATAAATCATTTCATTCTATTATGTTAGACCAAGATAACGTGCATTGCATAGCATAACACTCTAAGCCTCTATGCCTTAAAAATCATAGCCTCAGATTCAAGCTTCCCAAGACCAAAAACAAGCAATATTGGAAACAACTTAGTGTTAAAATTCATCAAAACTTTCAGTCAATACTATTCAACAACCAACAAGTATTTTCTAACTCTTAATTCACTTAAAATTATCATAAAAGTCAACAAATGAAGGTCCTATAAATTCAGTTTCAAAATAGCATATATTTAACCTCAAAGTGCCTCCATTTAATCAATTATTTTCTAGTCATCTTTGGACAACATTTAGCCATACATTTTTAACACCATTTAGCCAAAATTCCTAGTAAACAATGAATAAAATTCTAATTCAATTTGGGCAGCATTCTGCCTTAATAATCAACCCCTAATCAAGCTTCAAATCCAATTCCAATACATTTAAAACTTAAGTACCAACAGGGCAACAATTTGCCTATGCTCTTACCATAATTTAAATCACTATTACAATTAATAAAGTTTTACAAATCACCCAAAATGCTATCCATCCAGCAAATCCAATGGAATTCAAACTCATTATTCAACCAACATTTCATTAAGAATCAAGAACTAATCATGGGGTTTCAACTCACAATCAAAACATAAGTACATAAATCTATCAATCTCAAGTTAAAATCTCAACTTTCTCATCAAAATTTCATATCTGAATGTAAACAAAAAAGGAGAGAAAAATGAGGAAAATCCCCCTACCTTGTCTTCCATAGCTCCATGCTCTTCCCCTTTCTGTTTCAGCTCACAAAACCATAGAAAGAAACAAGTGAGAATCAAAGAAACAACCAAGAAAATGATCAAGACAGATCTGGTAGAGAAGCTATGAAAACGAACCTGCGGGAGTGACAGCGAGAATGAACCTGCAAGCAAGAAAATATAGGCGAACGAACGGTGAGGAACAAGCAGAGGAAGAGAATAGCAGACGGAACAAGCTCGAGAAGGACGAAGACGAGTAGTGGCGCCAATGAATGAACGGCGAGAGAGCAGCCACGTGAGGGACGAGCTACCGAAGAAGAAGAGAAGAAGCAACGAGCTAGAGGGAGGACGAGTAAGAGTGAGTGAGATCTGTAGAGATGAGAGTATGAGGAATCAGAAAACTTAAAGAGAGTGATAATGAATTGGTAAAGATATTTTAGAGAAGAAATTATTTAAATAATCAATTAGAAACATTTTAGATTTTAAAGATAATCTAATCCTTCATAATTAAATCTCCAAACTTCCTCTAGAATCATAAAGAATTTAAGATTTTTTTTTAATCTCAAATATCATCCTTTGACATATAATTATAAGCACATTTATCAATTACTAAGTGTCACTATTCATCCCTAAAATAATTTAAACCTTAGGAAATTGAATTGAGAAACTCTGAAATGTTTAATTTATTTTATTTCCACTCTCAAATTAATCTTCATCTTCTATTTTACATTTGTTCTTAATCTTATAATTTTTTGAGCTAATTATCATGTTCAATGTTATAGTTTTATGCTCAATTCACTCCAAACAATTATCCAATTTATCAGATAACTACTATCAGATTTATTGTACTATTGTAATAGCGATTTGTGTCATCGGGTTAGGCAGAATGGTATAAGTCTCCCCCCTTTTTATAAATTTTGTCCTCAAAATTTGAGTCATCTTATTGCTTGGCTTCATGCTTCTATCAATGGTAAAATTGAGTACCACAGTGAAATTAATTAGATCATAAAGCTTGTCAAGAAAATCTCCCTTATAACATATTATCTTGCTCGTCATCTCACGCAACTCTTGTATGAGGACCACTTCCTTTTTAAAGTATGTGTCCTTTCGCAACGTGTTCACAATTCAATCACAGAAGTTTCTTATACCAGGTATACATATTGTAATTATAAAAGGGCTTATTTACAGGTCTAGTTGTTTCTAACTTTAAAACTTTGGCCGCACAAGATTTACGATATCATACCTCTTCCTGACATGATTAGGTCCCTAACTGTACAACTTTTCTAGGTGTTTGTACTTTGGCAGGGAACTGTACTATATCATCGATTTCATTTTTGAAAATTTGTCCTTCACTTACCTTGTCTGAAATTGTTCCCTAATCAATAGCATCCCCTTGAAAAGCATCACTAGAAGTCTAGCAACATGATACATGGCGAGAAAATTGCTCATGAACTGATAATCATGATTATCTTTCCTGATTCTGGAGCATTGCCCCAGATTCAGCCCCCAGAATACTCACCCGTAAAGTTTCTCACAAGAAAATGGAATTCTTCGACTTGATGTGGTTTCATCTATTTCATATACCATAGGTGTTCCAAGGTTCTCAGTTACTATGAGATCATCTTCAGTAATCTTAAGTTCAGAGACATTTACTTTTCCTTTGGTATTTTATAAATCAACCACGTACATTCTTGTACTAGAACTCAGATATGGTTTTGATTCCTCAGTTAGTAACCCCTACAATGCAACGACATAACCAAAATTAGTAACATCTTTTGGAACTTTCTTTTGTTATTGACATACTTTTCATTTTCATTCAAAGATTTTTAAAGGTCATAGAGATCGTAAAGATCTCTAATATTCTACCTTTACTTTTAGCAATAACTCATCTGGCACATCAAGCGATGTTAGCTTCCATATGAGATCTCTCAACATCTTTAGAAGTCTTGATACATATTCGTAGTTCTAGGATGGTTGATGTATTCGCTCTTGTGAACTGTCTCAAGGATTTTCTCTTTAATTTCATATTCTCTTTAGGGTTTATATTCTTTTAAGCATCTTGACTTGAGCCCCCACATTCATCATGGAGTTCTGATCTATTCAAACATAGACTAGGTGATAACACAGTCACTACTAAGCTTTAATTTTAGAAACTCTTTAAAAGTTCTATCTTTTATACCATCATATAGGACACTTATAGAAATCTTCTGCTCAGTGCATCAGCCACTTCACTAGCCTTACCTAGATGATACTCTAGTTTAAAATTAAAATCTTTCAAGAATTACATTTTTTTTTTAATTAAACAAGTATCTCAAACTTTTGGAATCATTAAGACTCTGATCTTAACTACATACACTTAGTGTTTCCAAATCTTTAAAGCAAACACCACAACTGCCAATCCTCAGTTGTAAGTTGGATAGTTGTCCTCATGCATTTTTAGTTTTCTATAGACGTAAGCAATTACCCATCTATCTGGCATCATATGCATCTTACTTCTTCCCTTGAGTTTATAGATATCACTTTTCTGGAAATTACATGTTCTAGAATTGTACTTAGTCTATCTAAATCTCATATTTCAATAACTTAGCATACTTATGCTTCTTCATATCCTTTAGGTGTCTCTAGATATATGAGAATATCATTTATACATAGAATCACCACTTATTCTAGGTGCAGTCTAGTAATCCAGTTCATATAATCTACAAAGACCGTAGGTGTATTTGCTAATGCAAAAGCAACTACTAGTCATTCATTGTGTCCAATCTAGTTCCAAATGTTGTCTTAAGAATTTCATCCTCTTAAACTCTGATTTGATGACATCCTGACATTAAGTCATTCCTTAAAAGCATTGTTGCTCCTCATCACTGGTTCACAAAGTCATCTATTTTTCTTCCTCTTGTTGAACATTTGGTGAGAAGTATCTTTCTAGAAAGGTGCTGCTAAACTCCATGCAACTTGACTTTTAATAGACTCCAAAAGTCTCTTAGCATCAAGTCTCTGAGATTCAACCTTTCCTTTTCAAATACTTTCTTGAACAAATTATCTATCATTTCAATCTTCACAGACTGGGTACGAACACATACCCTATACTCTGATATCTGGGGTCACCGTTTAGAGCTAAACACCGTTGCAATTGAAGGAGCATCTGACAGTCTTAGTGAATCATGTGACACATCCATGCTTCAAACAACAAGAAGAGAAGGAGAATGTTTAACGCTTAGCAATGAATTCAAACCACCAAGTTGGACATTGATCTTCAACAAAACAATAGTCATATATTGATCATTGACCCTTGCGAGAGTTATGCACTGAGTGACAACTCCATACTCAACAAGATTCTTCTTCCTCCATGAACCATAAACATCACAGTTCTTCTGATCAAGAAGCAAACGAAGGAGGAATTGAGGAACTCCAAGAGGTTTAGTTGGGTGTTCTCAAACATCTTCTTCACTCTAACCATAAGTGAGGCACACCTAAACTAAATATTCACTTCAAACACATCAAACAGGAATCTATCTGAATTCCTTTCATTTCTCTAACTCTCTCAACCACTTCTCATCCTTAGCAAAGTCTCACTTCCTTTGAGATGATAGAGGGTTGGTTTTCCTGAATCCTAAAGGATAATATTATAACTTTATTTATGACAATTGCTTATTCTCTCATGGCTATGACCACCACTTCTTACTTTCTCTTGACGGTTGTCATTTTTTTTATCTTCTCCATCATTTTTGTCGTGCTATTACTAGCAACATTCTATCTATTCGCATACGCCTAGATGATGCTATAGTCTCCTATACGCACAAAACATTAAATATTGAGTTGATCAGGCTCAATATTTGTGTAACAGTGCGATAGTGACTATTAACATACATACTCAAGGCAGTTATGCAGTTCTACTTATACATCTTATCATCAAGATAAGACAAATGCATAACAAGTATAGTTAGTCCATACCCCGACTCAACAGGATGAATTGCTCTGATACCATAATGTAACATTCCAAATTACTAACACCAATGATGTATCTGGTTTACGCATCAGTAATTAGAAATTTGGTACATTACTTATGAATATCTAAAATAAACAATTAAATAATATACAAAATATGAGCCTTTAGCGGTAGCATATTACACGCATAATATAAAATAAATTAATACACAAAAAATAAATCACTAAACATAACCTATATCAACCTATTATACAAAATCAATCCAAATTACTAAATATCTCTTCATCAATAAGCTTCGTCCTGCTTCATCTTGCTTGTCACTATAGATTCCTCCCTGAATTATCATGGAAAATGTCGATATAGGGGGTGAGAATTATGAAATTCTTAGTAGTTTAATTAAAAATGTGTGATCACAATAATTTCAGTTGTTTCAAAAAAAATCATTTCAAATTAGTAATATATATACATATATATTTCGTAGGAAGGTGACTAAAGCCAAAACAAGTCCTTCCTCTATTAAAAATGTATGGCTAAATGTTGTCCAAAGATTACTAGAAAATAATTGATTAAATGGAGGCACTTTGAGGTTGAATATATGCTATTTTGAAACTGAATTTATAGGACCTTTATTTGTTGACTTTTATGATAATTTTATGTGAATTAAGAGTTGGAAAATACTTGTTGGTTGTTGAATAGTATTGACTGAAAGTGTTGATGAATTTTAACACTAAGATGTTTCCAATATTGCTTGTTTTTGGTCTTGGGAAGCTTGAATCTGAGGCTATGATTTTTAAGGCATAGAGGCTTTGAGTGTTATGCTATGCAATGCAGGGTATCTTGGTATAACATAATATAATGAAATGATTTATGGTTTGAGTGATATAATATTGATGAATTTGCTTATTTATAAGATGATTTCAAGATGACATTATATTCTATTAGATTGATTGACAATTTGAGGATAATATTATTAAAGTTGTTGCTTATAGTGAGATTGAATGATGAAATTGATTTTTATAATATTTCAATGCATTGTACAAAGATTTGAGATTGAATGATTAAATGTTAATGCGTTGTATGATAATTTGAAATTGATAGATGATTTTGAATACTCATGATGAGATTGATTGGATTATGCATTATGTTGCATATTTGACGATTCCATAAACAAAAAGATTTAATAAATATGATTTGATTTTATGAGTATCCCTTTTGGAGCTGGGCTGAGTGGATTTTGGATATACCTTAGACTTAGGGTAAGTTTCGAAAAAATAGTAAGAGAGAAATTGAAAATCTCTCTATACCATGGTAATTGAGGTTGAGGAAGACTTCCTTCTTTACCCGAGCTTCCCTAGTCATCAAGTGGTAGAGGAAGATTTTGCCACTTGGGGTGATCCTAAATCTAGGATAGTGTAAAGATTTCTATGTGTCTTCCCTATCCCAATCGACTACTAGAATGAGGATTTCTGTGTGTCCTCTCTATTCTGTTAGTTGTGGTTTATCCTTTTGTCTAGATTGAGAATTTCTATGTGTTCTCTTTACTAGACGGAGATTGACAGGGCCTAGTTACTCAGAGTAGTCTTGTGTGGCAAATTGATCGTCATAAATGGGTTAACGTGCACCAAGCCGAAAGCAGGCTACTACCAAGTGAATGAATGATATTATGTGCTCATATCTTTGATTTTAAAATGAGAATTGAATGTTAATGATTTGATATATCATAAAATGATTTATGATTTGATAAGTTGTGAGAAACAAGGTTTCTTATTATAATTTTAGTATTGATGATATTCCGAATATATAAAAAAGTGAGATTTAATATTATAATTTATGATGTGATTTTCATGATTTTGATTGATTTTCCTAATGATAAAATGGACTATCTATTTCGAGAAGAGGAAGGACTCGTTTTGGCTTTAGTCACCTTCCTACGAAGTATTGAAATGATTTTTTTTCTAAAATATTCAACAACCAACAAGTATTTTCTAACTCTTAATTCACTTAAAATTATCATAAAAGTTAACAAATGAAGGTCCTATAATTTCAGTTTCAAAATAGCAAATATTCAACCTCAAAGTGCCTCCATTTAATCAATTATTTTCTAGTCATCTTTGGACAACATTTAGCCATACATTTTTAACACCATTTAGCCAAAATTTCAAGTAAAAAATGAATAAAATTCTAATTTAATTTGGGCAGCATTCTGCCTTAATAATCAACCTCCAATCAAGCTTCAAATCCTATTACAATACATTTAAAACTCAAGTACCAACAGGGCAACAATTTGCCTTTGCTCTTACCATAATTTAAATCAATATTACAATTAATAAAGTTTTACAAATCACCCAAAATGCTATCAATCTAGCAAATCCAATGGAATTCAAACTCATTATTCAACTAACATCATTTGCGTGAGGGACGAGCTACCTAGGAAGAAGAGAGGGAGCAACGAGCTAGAAGGAGGACGAGTGAGAGTGAATGAGGAATCAAAAAACTTAGAGAGAGATAATGAATTGGTAAAGATATTTTAGAGAATAAATTATTTAAATAATCAATTAGAAATATTTTAGCTTTTAAATATAATCTAATTCTTCATAATTAAATCTCCAAACTTTTTCTAGAATCATAAAGAATTTAAGATTTTTTTTTAATCTCAAACATCATCTTTCGACATATAATTATAAGCACATTTATCAATTACTAAGTGTCACTTTTCATCTCTGAAATAATTTAAACCTTAGGGAATTGAACTAAGAAACTCTCAATTGTTTATTTTATTTTATTTCCACTCTCAAATTAATCTTCATCTTCTATTTTACATTTGTTGTTAATCTTATAATTTTCTTAGCTAATTATCATGTTCAGTGTTATAATTTTATGCTCAATTCACTCCAAATAATTATCCAATTTATCCGATAACTACTATCAGATTTATTGAGCTACTGTAATACCAATTTGTGTCATTGATAAATGGTCAGAGAGTGAAATATTTTGAAGAAGGAGTGAGGACTGAGCACCATTTCATTGGCATCACCTAAGCATAGCACAAGCCCATAGTCAAGCTAATGATTATAACTTAGCGCTTCATAGGAGGCAACTTGTGTTTCTATTCTTTGCATTTGGTTTTTCAGTGGTTTCTTTTTTCTTTTTTTTACCTCATTAAAAAAATTTACCTTAACCTTTTTGTTTTTATTGTACAGTTTTAGACCACATGTCGTTGCTCAATTAGACTTGATGTTTGAGTTCATGGATGCATGCCTCCCTCCGGCTCACCTCTCCCACCACCTTTGTGATCTTGCGTTTCCATTTTTCATGGAAGTTTTGTTATCTTTTGTTCTGTTATTTTTTTTATTTAAACATTGAGGACAGTGTTTATTTCAAGTATGGGGGGAGTACTCTTAAATTTTTTGTGAAAATCGATGAACACTTGAGTATTATTGCTAATCAAGCTGAAATTGTGTGTTAATTTCTTAATTAATTCTGAGCTGATAAAAATATGTTTGAGAGGGAAATCCACTATTTATGAACTGATTTTGTGCAAAACAATCTTTTTTCAATTGAGTGTTAAAACATTTAGCATCTTATTTGAGAATTAGTCATGTCTTCTTATATTTGTTCTCTCTATTAACTTAGCCAAAAAGTGAGTTTTGTGCTTTAATGATTGGATTTATCATAAATCAAATCCTATTTTTCTTTTGGAGTATTTTCTCTTGATTTATATGCGCTAGAACTTGCTTTGATATCTTGTTGAGACTTTAATTATTCACATACATACTTGAACATGATTAAGGCAATTAGTTTTAATTCTTTCTTGACTTCTAGAGTTGCATTGATAAAATAATCCCTTAGTTGTCTCATTTGAGTCTGAAATTGATTTCTTTGAATACCCAATTGGTTAATCAAGTTAGATTCTTTGGAGCAGCTAATGTGTTAATTGAAAAGTCATAAAAGGTTGTTTCTATCTTCAAGGGTTTATTGCTAAAAAAAGGCAAAAAAAAAAATGAAAATGAATGAAGAATGAAGAAGAAAGGAAAAAAAAAGATTGTTAGTAAAGAATAATAAGAATGTTGAGTTGAAAGTGAGAATCTGTTATCTCCTTGTGCATTGTCTTTTCAATCTAATTTTGTTTTGTATAGCTTTATCCATAAACATTTCTTACCTTTATTTATATTTTTCTTACCATTTATTGTACCCTTGGCCCCATTACAACCAATGGAAGTCCTTTTGATTCTTGTTATGTATGTGAACTTGGAAGTAGAGATGAGATTGATAACCAAGCTTATGGTAATGCATTTTTCAAGAGAAATTTGAGTGATCTCTTTGTCCTTAAATACTTGAACGATGGAAAGATGAGTGATCTCAAATGGTTGGTAAAGAGAAAAGGTGCAAGCTAGACTCAAGTCTCTAATTGTATTAAGTGCTAAACTATCTTGCTTGATTGGATTTGATTGCTGAGCTTGATTGAATTTTTAAATTGTGGAATTTCCCTTGATTCATGTTTCTTGATGTTGAATTTATTCTTGTTTTTTGTTCATATTCTTTGCTTAAGGACAAGTAATCGTTCAAGTGTGGGGGAATTTGATGTGTGGATAAAATACACACAATTTATGTTTGATTTGAGGTGGATATAGGGGTGCTTTGATTGATTTATGTTAAAATTTATATCGCAATTAATCTCATTATCCTTAGTATCTCATGATTGGTCTTTCTATATGTTTGTAGGTCCAAAAGAGGTGTTTTAACTTAACTCTATGAAACTTTGGATGGATTCATTGCAATGGAGTTGAGCTCGGAATTTATATGGCCAAGATTTGTAGAGTTTTTGACCTTTGTGCGATAAAATGAGCATAACTTGAGCTATGGAGATCGAAACGAGGTGATTTCAGTGGCATTGAAAAGCTGAGATAAAACCCTTCAACTTTCATAAGATTACTTATCCATTTTCCAACCTGTAAGTGATTGAGGAGTTAGACACGGCGGTATCTAACTTGGAAAATGATTTTGTCAAGCTCACAAGGCCTTGTCTAACTTCAATAAAGCTTCTGAATTGGAGACACAGTCGTATCTCTTAGTACCACGACTGTGTCTCCCTCCAGGCAGTGATTTTTATGCATTTTCATGTTCACACAGCTGTGTCGAGCTTAAACACTGTCGTGTAAGGTCTCCTGATCCTAAAAATAGCATTTTTTCACCCCCAACATTATAAATAGAAGCAAACCCTCAAACCAAAAACACATTTTGGCTGTGGCAGACTTTGAGAGCAGCAAAGGAGTCCTTTTTTTCTCTCAATCAATGATTGGAGGCAAGGTTTTGAAGGCAAGATCAAGAATAATTGAAGTTTAACCATTGAAAACATCTTCTCCATCTTCATCTTCTCTATCTTCTCTATTTATTTTGGAATCATGGTTGTTTTTTTAACTTTTGTTCTTGTTTGTGCTAAAATTGCTATGAGCGACTAAATCCCTTTTTCTAGGAATAAGATGAAACTCTCTATTTCTCTATGTTGAATTATTAATTTGATTCTTTGTTAATGAAAATTATTTTTCTTGATTCATTCTTTGTATATTTAATGCTTGTGGTATATTACGCGCCATATTTACATGATCTTAGGCTTTAGGTGAAAGATAGAAAGATGAAACCTAATTGCTAGATAATCTAAGAATTTAAGTTAAGAATTGAGACCTAGACATAAGTTTTAATCTTTCGAGGGGTAAACGATTGTCATGAAACTTAATGGGTTGGAACTTAGATTAATTGCCATGAGAATGAGATTGATGAAGTTTTAGCACGTTTTTAGTGCTAAGAAATTGGGCTTTAAATAATTTAGGACAAATCGCCTTCAATAACATAATTGAACATTAGCAAAGATAGGATTACAATTTATCATAGGGGGTAGTGTAATAAATTCTTAATCCTAGGCCTTTAAATCTTTGTTAAACCTCATCTTTTCTAGTTTTATTTGTTTACTTTATTGCTTTGCTTTTTGTTTTAATTTTAATTAAGCTTTTACTATTGATTTACTCGCTTAAATAATCAAGTCATCGTAAGAATTAGTAATTCGTAAGAACGATCTTTATTTTACTACTTGTACGATCTGTGCGTTTGTGAAAAGTCTACAATAGTGGCCTGGATCTTTGGTTCTTTAGACGAAATAGAAATGGAAAATGGTTTCAAGGGATGTTTTTCTTGAAGGAATTATGGTTTTGGTGAAGAAATAATATGTATTGAGAAGATAAATCAGAGGACTGCTCTTTGAAAGTATAGTACTGATATGTTTTGGTGCTCTCTGCCAAGCTAAAATAACTGGTTAGGAGAATCCTATAACCGGTGATTGTCAAAGTCAGATGAGGGGTCTCTTCTGCAAAAAGCAAATAACTCGTTATCCTATCACCATAACTGGTTTTGTATGAAAATCTCATAACCAGTTATTCCCATATAATAGAGGTCATCTGTTTTCAAGTGCATGAAAATAATCGGTTATCCATTTCCTATAACTGGTTATTAAAGCCAAATTTAAATACCAAACAACAGCCATTCCCCTCCATTCACGAATCCCTTCCACCATAGTCACTCTCTTCATCTTCTTCCTCTCATCTCTCACCAACACCCAATCCCTCAAACTCTTCACCCATCACCAATTTCACCAAAATACACCATTCAAACACCATTTCCACTCATTTCCCACCATTTCCAGTTCCACCATTTAAAATCATCAATTTCCCCAAAATTTTCACTCCCCTCATCTTCCACCTTCGTCCAAACTGAGCCTAACACCCATTTTCCACCATGGCTAGCAGCTCATCCCTCTGTACCCAATGAACCACCTACCCAAGACAGTGACCAAAATATTCCTCTGAGCTTGGACTATAGAAAATTCTTTTCTCACAAGAAGCAAATGCACACATACAAATTGGAATTTCAAGTTAGGAATCTCATTCAGCCAAAGTATATGGGCTGAGAGTTCTTCAACGAGGAAGGGTTCACATTCCTCATAGAGCTTTTGGAGATTCATGGTTTGCACACATTCGTCACCACACACTATGAGTACTACTACCTTGAAGCAACCAAAGTTTACTTCTGCAATTTAAGTATCACTGGAGCAAATTTGGTTTCTAATGTCAAACGACATAGGATCATTGTGTCAGTGGACTCCCCTATTTGGTCTCACTCATTCTGGAGAGACTTTTACGACAGATAGTCACAAATCCAGGGAAGGATATGATAGAGCACAGGCTATTGAAAACATGTTTCAGCCAAGCATCCGAGTACTAGAAAAGTCCTTCACTGTTAATTGTTTGACCCCTGAACATCGTCTTCTACATTTTGTGGTAATACATATATTGGTTCCAAGGGCAAGCAACTTTGCCTTAGTAGAGGACGAAGATATCTTCCTGATGTGGGCAATGAAACAAAGGTTACACATTAATTGGACCTTTTTTACACATGCATTACATGATAAAGGCTAAAGAAAATATGATGATGGATCTCCCCTATGCCTTGATAGTTCCTCAAATACTCGATCAGTACAAACTCAGCTTACATGAGGATGGGGTCATAACAAGTTAGGAAAGGCTTCTTTCAACCGCATGCAAATAAGGAAAATGAACGATTAATGGGTTTATGGTCATGGACAGCCAGCTGCCCCTGCTAATGTGCCTATGGAAAAGGCACCTATCACTAATGAAGATTGCATCCTAGCTACCCTTGCAAATATGCAAGTTAGTATACAAGCTCAAATTACCGATTTACGAGTCTATCAAGAGCATACAAATGGGATTATATATGACTGTCTTAACTCTTTAGATGCTGCTTGGAAAGAATTAAGTGTCGTTTTCAACAACCGGAGGATCATGGGACTTAAGCATAAATCCATATTTGGTTAAGCAAATGTTTTTAATATATACTCCTGTTTTGATGTAACAATTGATGATTTATATTTGTGAAGATGTTGATTTAAACTATATGCTGCTTTTGATATGATGTGGCAATGCATTTTCTGTTTTGATGATACTATTGCTTAATATTATTCTAGAAATATTTGTTATCTAGCAATAGTTTTAGTAAATTTATGTTGTACTATGTCTTCTCTCTTTGTCAAAATACATGGTATATCTTTTTTTATCATGACAAAAGGGGGAGAAGTTTTAGTTCATAAAACTTTGAGAAAAGGTAAATAAAATGTATAAATTCAATGATTCTGGGATTCCAATATTAAGGGGGAGTAAGTCTCATATACCTTTTGTGAATTCCAATTTAAACTGAACTAACAATTTACTCAAATGATTGTTTGTCATCATAAAAAAGGAGGAGAATGTAAATGACAATGGTTTAAATGATTTACAAACAAGAAAGGATTGGTTACGCGAAGATCAAGTTCCAAGTTTCGTCAAGATTGGCTCATAGAACTTAGGTCTTACGTGTAAAAGTAATTAGGAAACACACGAAGCTTAAATAAGTTTTATTTCTCTAATTGTGTTTCTTGATTGATGAAATTCCCAAACAAGCTATTTTTGCATAACTAGTCTTGGTGGTAGTTCTTTTGGATGAAAGTTTGTCAAGTTTATGTTTTGAAAAACTGACCCTTAGTCACTCATTTGTCCTTTTCTTTCAAACCTTTTTTAGTCTTGATCTGAAAGTTATTTCATATAATAATAGACTCAATGATCTTTCCAATGAGTGATCATTTATTTTAAATGGTTAAGTAACAAGGAGTTATGGTCTTTCAAATGTTTTTTTGGTCAAAAATAGGGTGCCATAACCGGTTATGATATTTTCATAACTAGTTATTCACCAAAGTTAGAGGCATGAGCTTCTATTTTTAAAAGACCATAACTAGTTATGATAATTCCATACCCGGTTATTAACAATGTCAGAAGTGTTGGCTTCTGTTTTAAAAAGACCATAACCGGTTATGAGATTTTCATAACCGGTTATTGGCTAGTTTTAAAAAGACCCTGGTTAACCAATAACCGGTTATGGAATAATAATAACAGATTATCTAGCAACCAGAAATAGATTTCCAACGGCTATAATTGGCAATTAATGTTTCCCAACCACCACCAACGGCTCTTAAATGCTTTGGGCTATAAATGAAAATGTTTGTGCATTAATTATAAGTTGGAAAATATTCTGATAATCATTCTTAAGCATTAAATATGAGTTTTATCACCATTTCAATCAATACTCTGGTTTGAGCTTCAAAGTGTGAATCCTTGATACCCATAGTGCTTCAATTTGTATTATCCACTTTTGAGAGAGTTTCTTATCATCTATACTTTGTATAAATTGTAAAGAGAGTATGAGGTATCCCTCAAGGTTGTAAGGGTGAGGTATCCCTTGAAAGTAGAGGCTCAAGCACAAGGGTGAGGTATCCCAAGGTGTGTTGAGTGCTCTAGTTTGTAAAGGTTGTCAAACACCTGTTTGAAGCTTGAAGAAATAGTAAAAATCTCGAGTAATTACTTGAGGACTTGACGTAAGTCATAAGTGGATTGGTGGCTAAACCAGGATAAAGCTTTGTGTTTGTTTTCCTAAACTCAACTCCCTTACTTTGTGCATTGCTTTATTGAATTACTTGAATACTATCTTTCTTGGTTGATTTATTTATAAGTGAAAGCCCTCTATCTTCTCTATCCATTCATCTCTAACAAATAATAGCTTCAACGAATTAAGGCCACTTGGTAACAGATTTTCTATTGTTTTCTCCTAAATTAAATAAATTTTGGTGGCGACTTTATATTCATTTTCATTTTTGTAAAAAGTTTTCTTTTTGTCACTGTTCCCGCTGCGATCTCGGTTGAGACAGAGAAATGTTACATATATAGTACAATGGCAGTGTACGGTATTGAATGCTAATCCCTAATATTAAGAATGAATATTTGACTTTGTACAATAATGCTACAGCACTCTCCCTTAAGTTGGTACATGAAATGTGGAAATGCCTAACTTGCTAAGTAGCTCATGTAAACGA
The DNA here is from genome assembly GCA_029884605.1 of Ormosia emarginata. Taxonomy (NCBI): domain Eukaryota; kingdom Viridiplantae; phylum Streptophyta; class Magnoliopsida; order Fabales; family Fabaceae; genus Ormosia; species Ormosia emarginata. The sequence continues at coordinate 116,154 of JAQQTP010000056.1, read as the reverse complement.
TCTCAACCAGGTACTTTAGTGAAGATGTCCGCCCTGATACTGAGAAGAAATAGATTGAGGAATTAAGGCCTGAGATTGAATATGTTTCGTACAAAGTAGCAACTAATCTAGATGTGTATGATTTGTTCATGAAAAATGGGTTTTAAAGTGATATGGATGGATACTTGATTGTCTCAAAAGAGTAAATCAACTCAGTGAATGAGACCTAAAATTCATGCAAAAGGCAAATAAGCCAGTTGACTCACTAGAAGTGATGGCCATAACACGATACTCGGCTTTGGTAGAACAACGAGAGACCACAAATTGTTTCTTAGCCCACCAAGAAATTAGTGAACCAAGAAACATGATATATCGAGTGGTGGAACAATGAGATGTTCGGCATCAAGCCCAATTATCATGATAGTAGGTTCGTAGAGATAAAGATCCACCTGAAGGAAGAAAAATACCCTGACTAGGAAAGCCCTTCAAGTAGTGTAGAACATGATAGGTGGCATCAAGATGTTGTTGAGGCAGAGAATGCATAAATTGACTAAGAATATAGACTGCATAACTAATGCCAAGTTCTATGATGGTGAGATAGAGCAGTAGGCCCACTAAGCACCAATAGCGTCTTGGGTCCAGACATAGTAGACCTATATTGTTATGAAGTTTATGGTTATAATCCATTGGGATGGAAGAAGGCTTCACACCCAAAATCCCACTCTCTTTAAGAAAATCTAAAGTGTAATTTCTTTAACATATAACAATACTAGATAAGGATTGTACCACCTCAATGCAAAGAAAATACTTGAGCTTCCCAAGTTCTTTAATATGAACTTTCTGATCCAAATAATGCTTGAACCTGGGAATGTGTGTTGCATTGTTGCCAATAATAATAACATCATCCACATAAATCAAAATGGCAAGAAAAGATGACCCAGTGCCAAATGTGAAGAGAAAATGATCAACTTGAGACTGGTGGAGACCAATAGAAAGTAAAACTGCAGTGAATTTGTGGTACCAAATTCCGGATGCCTGTCGCAACCCATAAAGTGACCTTTGCAATCAACAAACACGTGTTTCCCCTTGTTTTCCAAAACCTTGTGGAATATTCATGTATACTTCCTCATCAAGATCATCGTGGAGGAAGGAATTGTTAACATCCAACTAGTAATGTTCCCAATTATAGACTGAGGCAACTGCAAGCAAGTAATGAATAGTAATAGGTTTGGCTATAGGTGCAAAAGTCGCTTGAAAATCAACCCCTTCAATTTGCATGTAGCACATGGCAACTAGGCGGGCTTTAGATCTCTCAATGCTCCCATCTTGATTGTGTTTTACCGTATAGGCCCACTTGGAGTCAATAGCACACTTACTAGAGGGTAGTGGATGAAGTTAGCATCCTAAGATGGCCCAAGCATGGAAATGGAGTCCAAGTCAGCATGGGTGCGTATCGTTTCAACTAAATTGGAATGGCCCAAATTCGAAGGATTTACTAATGGTGACTCAAGAAGTCTGAAGGGGATTTCCTCTAATCCATGCAATGTGGTGTTGTCAATAAAATTCGAATTTGAGCCGATGGAGGCTACTGCCATGTTAGTGGCAAAAGGAAATATTTCTTCTAAAAATTGTACATCACGAGATACATAAATACTATTGCTTGTAAGATAAAAAATCTTGTAATCCTTTTGCCATGTGGATAGCCAAGAAAAATACCAGGTTGGGAATGCGGTGCAAACTTATCGAGAGGCTTATCATTAACATGACCATAGTATAAATAACCAACAACACGTAGATGGTCATAAACTGGTAGTTCGCAAACAACATCTCATAAGGTGTTTTGTTACCTAGGATAGAGAGTGGCATCCGGTTAATCAAATATGCTGCCACAAGTACACATTCTCCCTAAAATTGGATAAGGAGATTAGCCTGAAATCGTGATGCACGAGCAACCTCTAATAGATACTGGTGTCTGCACTCAACAACCTCATTTTGTTAAGGTGTTTGAGGACAACTGGACTGCCTCTCCATGCCATGCTCCTTGTAGCAGGCCAAAAGGTCACCACTTTTTAATTCAAGCCCATTATTTGTACGTATAACCTTCACTGTAGTACTAAATTGTGCCTGCACCCATTGAAAAAAATAGAGTAGATAATCTTGTGTTTCTTATTTAAATTTCATCAAGAATACCTAAGTTGATCTACAATAATCACCAACAGTCGTAAAAAAATAATGGGCATGTGTCATAGATACAGTTCTATATGATCCCTAGATGTCACAATGAATTAAATAAAAAATGTGCTATGATTCATTAATATAGAAAGGAAAAGACAACCTTGTTTCTTCGCCTTATAACAAGTGTTCTTTCCTGTCATCAACAATGAAAGATAATTTTGGAACAACAGAAAGATGGTCCACAGGAAGGTATCCCAATCATTGGTGCCATAATAAAGATTTCTTCAAACATTGAGTCACCAATGCCTTGTCTTCTTATCTAGTCTCCAAATAGTACAAACCATCTCAATCTACCCACTCCAATCGGCATCATTGGTGGTAAGTTCTGTATAACACAAACATCTGACCAAAATATTAGTGCATAATCCAAGTCCTTTGTCAGTTTTCTGATTGACATTAAAAAAACAAAAGTCTAGCAGTCAAATAACATTCTCTAGAACCAGCTTCTTGTCCAAATTAACGATCCCCAATACATGAACATGGACTAAATGTCCATTAGGAATTTGTGTCGGTGGAATATTAGGACGCATAATCAGGTTGGATAATTGATTAACATCACAAGAAATATGATGTGTTGTGCCTGTATCAATAACCCAAGGTTGAACCTTCTTATCGAACATATTATTCACCAAATTTGCAGAAGGACGAGTGGAATCATCACCGCTAAGAAGAGCCAACAGTTCCTGGTACTACTTGACTGTATGTCTCATTATGGGTGAAGATGCAACACTATTGCTTACAGTTCTTAGGAACCTAGAATTTGTTGTCTCCATTATAGAACTTGTTACTGACGTCTGCAAGTTTAGGGTCGAGCTTATCCAACTACCAGATTTTGAGTCGTTACAAGCTCGATCACCAGAGTTACATCCTTTCTTCTGCTAGTGCTTCGGGTAGCCAATGAGTTCAAAACAATTCTCACGGCTGTGATTTCCTCTCCTGCAGTTGTTGCACCATTTTTATTCATAATATGTCTTGTTGCTACTACTACCGCTATGTTTACCTGATGCGGCGTCTCCATGTGCAAGCAGTGTGGTTGACTCGACCACGGGTACATGAGTTGCTACAACGGCCTTTTGTTTCTCCACTAGCGTTATGATGGCATATGGCAGAGGATCAATGCTTGACACTTGAGACCGTACAATGCTGAAACTCTCATCTAGGCTCATCAAGAAATCAAAGACTTTCTCCTCTTCTCGCATGGACTGCATCTTCTTCCCATCCCTACAAGTGCATCCACACATACAAGCAGGTATGGGGTTGAGCGCCTACAACCCATTCCAGATGGCCTTCAACCTCCAATAATAAGTTGACATGGGATGTCTTAACTCATATTTGATTTGAATTAGATTTTGGATCAACCTATATTGATTGATTGCCTTTATTATGTTGTTATTAGAAAATACCACTATTTTTTGTTTTTGATCTTCCAAATCATTCTCACAAGAGGTCTAAACCTAATTTTTTTTATGATCTTTCGATAAAAAGATTCATTCTCTTCATACAAAAGAGGAGGTAGAACTAATAAAGATTTCTTTTTCGATTCATGCCTAGAGTTGAATACCTCATTCAAGAATTATTTTTGATCCAATGTGAAGGAATCAATAAAAAAGACAAATCCCTTATGATACACCTAATATGGCTCGGTTATTGATAGAGTGAATAGATTTGCTTTCTTGAAATCTTTCTTATGATTCAAAATAGTGGTGTAACATGTATCCCCCTATTATAGTCATAGAATAGATAAAATAAATTGAAAAATGATTTTTTGTTCAAGAATGAAATCTTATTGGAACTTTCATGTTAATCATTTACATCTCGGATATGATGAAATAAGATTAATTGAGATGATATTTTGTAAATACATATTTATCTATAATATATTAACTATTTCTTTATTTTCCAATTGTCTAGAAAGAACATAAGAAACATCTTGTTCTTTCTTCAACAATTTCTTATCTCTAGTGGACCTTTCAATAGGATTTGAACTCAGATGAAGTTCTGATCATCTGTTAGAGAAAAAAGAATGATTGGTTCTGTATCAATGGAATTCATCATCCATACATAACGAATTGATGTGGTATATTCAAGTCAGAACATATAAATAGTAAAACTAGTATTCTTTTTTAGACTATAACTCATGGGGAAGAAACTAGATTTATGAATAGATGAAATATGCAGTATTTATATACAAAAGTATTTAGTTCAGGGGGAAAATCAATATACTTCTATTGTCAAATCACGATTAACTAGGAAAGAAATAAAATATTGGGTTGAACTCGTCTTTGATGTCAAGGTATAATAGCTATGAATAGTTATCGACTCTCTGTAAACGGTAGAAGAATGCGACCTATTACAGGACATACAATGCATTATAGACGTATGATCATTACGCTTCAACCAGGTTATTCTATTCCACATCTTGGAAAGAAACGAACTTAAATCAAAATACTTAATAGCATGGCAATACATTTATACAAAACTTCTTCCCTGAGCATACACAGTGGTGTCGTAGACAATCCATTGAAACCCAATCCAAAAAATAATTTGATCTATGGATATAGCATTGTTGTGGTAAAGGTTGTTATGTCAAAGGAATCATTACCATAGAGCATAGAAGGGGAGGTCATAAGTGTCTATACCGTAAAATTGATTTTTGACAAAATGAAAAAGATATATATGGTAGATGTAATTGGCTATCAACCCATGAAGACTTTGTTTTGATGATAACAAACTTGAAGATGTTACAAGATCAAGTCTAAGACCTTCAAAACTAGCTTTAGGACTTAGATTAATATGTAAAGGTATAATATGATTCACACAAATGCTCCATAACTTACCTTTCAAAAAGATCTTGAAAAGCACAATTATTTTATAAGCAAAAAAAGAAGAGAAGCTTCAAAAATGGTTTTGATTCCCAAAGAATTCTTTTTTAAGTGCCAAAAACTATAAAACCACTTAAAATCCCTTGGCATTGCTTCTTTACTGAAAAAACACATTTTACATAGTTTATTCGAATAAAGGTTACTTTATTCGAATAACAGAAGTCAGGAGAAAGCAAAAATTCAAACTAAACAAGGTTTATTCGAATAAGATAAGTCTTATTCGAATAACAAAAGTCAGAAAAGCCAAGTTTGTCAACTGATTAAGATTTATTCAAATAAACCTTGTTTTATTCGAATAAACATTTAAAGAGAACAAAGGCACTTCAGAAGTCGAATGGGTTATTCGAATAAGCCCTGTTTTATTCGAATAACATGTTTTCCCAGAAATCAGTTTTTAAGTGACTTATTCAAATAACACTTGTGTTATTCAAATAACGTTGTCCAACAAGCTTTTCCTCTAAATGCTATATAAAGCTTTATTCGAATAACCATCGTGTTATTTGAATAACATAGTTTCTCATAAACAGAGTGCAATGGATATAATGAAGCATTTAATGCTTCTCAACTACCTAAACGGCTCTAATTCTCAATGGGCTTTAAATGCAAGGTTGTTGGGCATTGATGGGGTTAGAGAAATATTCTGAAAAACCTTGTTTGAGCATCAATACGAGTTTTGCACATTCACTTCATATATTTCCTTATTTTTGAGCTAAAGTGTTAATCCTCAATACCCATAAGCTTCAATTTGTATTATCTATTGTTTGAGAGAGTTTCATTCTATTCAATCTTTGTAAAATCTATAGTGAGGATGAGGCATCCCTTAAATCTGTAAAGGTAAGGTATCCCTTTGTTTGAAAAGGCTCAAGCTCAAGGGTGACGCATCCCAAGGAGTTGGGTGCTTAAGTTTGCAAAGGTTGTCAAGCACCTATTGAAACTTGAAGATATAGTGAAAAATCTCAAGTGGCTGCTTGAAGACTAGACGTAGGTCACAAGTGGATTTGTGACCGAAGCAGGATAAACTATTGTGTTTGATTCTCTAAACCCTTCTCTTTACATTTGTGCATTGCTTATTTTCATACTTGATTACTTCTCTCTTAGTTAGTTATTAAGCAATATCTATCGTTCTTATCAATTCATTCATTTTAAATAGTCAATAGCTTCAACGAAATTCAACATTCAAGTGTTTTGCGAAAGAATTGCGAACTTGTTTTATAAACTCAATTCACCCCCCCTCTTGAATATTGAAGCCACTTGGTAACAAGTGGTATTAGAGCTAGACTCTTGTATAAAGAGCTTAGCCGCTTCAAGAGAAAAAATGGCTTCAAATGATTTTTCTAATGAAGGTTCTTCTATAAATAGGCCACCCTTTTTCAATGAGGATGGTTATGCATATTGGAAAGAAAGAATGAAGATTTTTATTGAAGCTATTGATATTGATGTGTGGGATGCTATTGAAAATGGTCATTCAAGTGTTTTGCGAAAGAATTGCGAACTTGTTTTATAAACTCAATTCACCCCCCCTCTTGAATATTGAAGCCACTTGGTAACAAGTGGTATCAAAGCTAGACTCCTGTATAAAGAGCTTAGCCACTTCAAGAGAAAAGATGGCTTCAAATGATTTTTCTAATGAAGGTTCTTCTATAAATAGGCCACCCTTTTTCAATGAGGATGGTTATGCATATTGGAAAGAAAGGATAAAGATTTTTATTGAAGCTATTAATATTGATGTGTGGGATGCTATTGAAAATGGTCATTTTGTCCCCACATGTCTTGTTGATAGTGTTAGAATAAATACACCAAGAAATGAATATACCGATGATGACAAGAAAAAGGTCCAATACAACTTGAGAGCCAAAAATATCATCACTACTTCTTTAGGGTATGATAAATTTTTTAGGGTGTCAAATTATAAGACTGCTCAAAAAATGTGGGATACATTGCAAGTAACCCATGAAGGTACAAGTGAGGTAAAAATATCTAGAATTAACACACTCACTCATGAAAATGAATTATTTAGAATGAATCCAGGGGAAAGCATTCAAGATATGCAAAAACGATTTACTCATATAGTTAATCATCTTGCTTCATTGGGAAAAACTTTTGCCAATTGAGATCTTATTAACAAAGTTTTGAGATGTTTGAGCAGGAGTTGGCAACCCAAAGTGACAGCTATATCGGAGTTAAGAAATCTAGCCGCAATGACCTTGGCCACCCTCTTTGGAAAGCTTCAAGAGCATAAGTTGGAGCTAAATAGATTAAGTCAAAATAAGGAGTAAGATAAGAAGAAAAAGGGGATTGCTCTCAAAGTCACTTCTTCCTCAATTGAATATAAAGATGAAGATGATGGAAATGATCTTGACAATATTGAAATGAATGAAGAGAATTTCAGCCTCCTTGTGAAGAAGTTTAGAAGATTTTTCAAGAAGAAAGGAAATCAAAGAAGACCTCCTTTTCCTCCTAAGAAGTCATATCAAAAGGGAGAAGGAACTTCATCTACTCCAACTTACTATAAATATGAGAAATTGGAGCACATAAAGATGGAATATTCGGTTTATCAAAAGAAGATGGAGAAATTTGAAAAGAAGTCTTTCAAGAAAAGAAAAAGAAGGAGAGCATACATTGCATGGGAAGACAATGATATGGATTCCACCGATGATTCGGAGGATAAGGAAGCCTATCTTTGCCTTATGGCAAATGGAGAAGAAGAAGAAGAAGAAGAAGAAGAAAGTGAAACCGAGGTAACCTCATTTAATCTTGAACTTCCTCCCTCATATAGTGAATTGCAAAATGCATTTCAAGAATTGCATGATGAATCCATGAGGCTCACTAAAATGGTTTTAACTTCCAACAAAACAATCTCCTTAATGACTAACAAAATTTCTATTTTAACCAAGGAGATTGAAGAACTCAAAGTTGAAAATGAGACTCTTGGACTTATTGATGCTAACTCATCATGCATGATTTGTTCTTTACATGATAATACACCCCCACCCTCATCTTGTTCTTCATGTAAAGAATATGAAAATGAAATTGAGGATTTGAAAAATACACTTGCAAAATTCACCTTTGGAAGAGACAACTTGAATGTATTGCTAGGGAAACAAAGATGTGTTTTCCAAAAAGGTGATTTATGGTATAATCTCAACAATTAACAAAAGTTTCTCAAAAATCTCTTTGTTTCCTCAAGTACCTCAAGTAGTCCCTTCATTAAATGCTTTCATTGTGGAAAGAAAGGGCATAGTGCATCAACATGTAATGTGAGGAAGAAAATCAACACAAAGGTTAGAACTAAAATGGTTTGGGTCCCTAAGGGTACCATGTCTAACACTAACACACAAGGACCCAAGAAGATTTGGATACTAAAGGTTAAAATTTAAATGTGTGTTGTAGGTGTGCTTGAAGACCCAAAAGTTCAAATTGGTATCTTGATAGTGGATGCTCCAAGCACATGACCGGTGATGGCTCCAAGTTTTCCTTCATTGTACCCAAGAAGAGTGGTCGCGTGACATATGGTGACAATAACAAATGAAAGATTCTTGTAGTTGGTAAAGTTAATAAGATCCTTTCCTCATCCATTGATAATGTTTTACTTGTTGAAAGACTCAAATATAACTTACTTAGCATTAGTCAACTATGTGATAAAGGAAATAGAATGATATTTGATTCAGATTGTTGTATAATTGAGGATAAGGATGATAAACATGTTAAGTTTATTAGTCATAGGGTCAATAACATATATATGATTAGCCTTGATGACATTTCTTCAAATGATGCTAAATGCTTTATGACTAAAGAAAATGATTCATGGTTATGATATAGAAGAATTGCTCATATTCACATAGATCACTTAAACAAATTGGTTTCTAAAGAACTAGTAATTGGTCTTCCAAAGCTCAAATTTAAAAAAGATAAACTTTGTGATGCATGTCAAAAAGGAAAACAAGTAAAAGTCTCTTTTAAAGCTAAAAATATGGTTTCAACTTCTAGACCTCTACAACTTTTGCACATGAATCTTTTTGGTCCCTCTAGAACTATGAGCTTTGGTGAGAATTACTATGCCTTAGTGGTTGTGGATGATTTTTCTAGATTTACATGGACATTATTTTTGTCTCATAAAAATGATATTTTTCAATCATTCAAAAAGCTTGCCAAAGTTATCCAAAATGAAAAAAGTTTTTGTATTGCATCTATAAGAAGTGACCATAGTGGTGAATTTGAAAACCATGAATTTGAATCTTTTTGTGATGAACATGGCATTGAGCATAATTTTTTAGCCCCTAGAACACCACAATAAAATGGTGTTGTAGAAAGGAAAAATCGATCTTTAGAAGAAATGACAAGAACTATGCTCAATGAGACCAACCTTCCTAACTATTTTTGGGCGGATACGGTTAACACCACTTGTTATGTTATGAATAGGGCTCTAATAATCCAATTTTAAAGAAAACCCCCTATGAGTTATACAAAGGAAGGAAACCAAATGTCTCATAATTTTCATGTTTTTGGATGTAAATGCTTTGTTTTAGATAATGGAAAGGATAACTTAGGAAAGTTTGATGCAAAATCTGATGAGGGGATATTTCTTGGCTATTCTATACATAGTAAGGCCTTTAAAGTTTACAATAAATGAACTACGACCATAGAAGAGTCCATACATGTTGCATTTGATGAAACAAATCCAAATGAGTCGAGAAAGGAGTTTGTTGATGATGTTGTAGAAATTTTAGAAAGGACTCACCTAGAAAATCAAGGAAAAGAAGTCAAGAAGCAAGAAGAAAGCCCATATGATTCCCCAAGATAAGAGGACTTTCAAATCATGGATCTTCCCAAGGAATGGAGAACATCAAGATATCATCATCTTGACAAAGTAATAGGTGATGTATCAAAAAGGGTAATTACTTGCAAAACTCTTAGAGATGTATCTCAAGTTGAACCTAAAGACATAAATGAGGCCATTAATGATGAACATTGGATCTTGGCCATGCAAGATGAACTAAACCAATTTGAGAGGAATTAAGTTTGGGAATTAGTTCCAAGGCCCAATGATCATCCTATAATTGGCACCAAATAGGTCTTTAGGAACAAACTTGATGAAACAGGCTTAATAATAAGAAATAAAGCTAGGCTCGTAGCTAAGGGTTATAATCAAGAAGAAGGCATAGACTATGAAGAAACTTATGCTCCCATAGCTAGATTAGAAGCCATTAGAATGCTACTTGCATATGCATGCATCATGAATTTTAAGCTCTTTCAAATGGATGTCAAAAGTGTCTTTTTAAATGGTTTCATACAAGAAGAAGTGTATGTGGATCAACCTCCCAGTTTCGAAAACTTTGAACTACCTAACCATATTTTTAAACTTAAAAAGGCCTTGTATGGCTTGAAACAAGCTCCTAGAACTTGGTATAAAAAGTTGAGCAAGTTTCTTTTAGAAAATGGATTTTCTAGAGGAAAGGTTGACACCACACTTTTCATCAAACATAAAAAGCATGACATTCTTCTTGTTCAAATATATGTTGATGATATCATATTTGGTGCTACTAATGACTTTCTTTGTAAAGAATTTGCTAAAATTATGCAAAGTGAGTTTGAGATGTCCATGATGGGTGAGCTCAACTTCTTCCTTAGTCTACAAATCAAGCAAACAAAGGATGAGACTTTTATAAGTCAATCCAAATACTGCAAGGGGTTGCTCAAGAAGTTTGGAATGGAAGGTGTCAAGCAAATGGCAACACCAATGGGTACTTCTTGTTACTTGGACAAGGAAGAATGAGGTAAATCTGTGGAAATTACCAAGTATAGAGGTATGATTAGCTCACTCCTATACCTTACCGCTAGTAGGCCTGATATTATATTTAGTGTATGCATGTGTGCTAGATATCAAGCAAATCCCTAAGAATCTCACCTATGTGCTGTAAAACGAATTATGAAATATCTAATAGGCACTTCACAAATAGGATTATGGTACCCTAAGGGTGCTTCATGTAGCCTAATTGGTTATTCCAATTCTGACTTTGCTGGTTGCAAAATAGATAGGAAGAGTACTAGTGTGACATGTCACTGTTATCAAGTGGCTTCCAGTACTCAAGAGGGGGGTGAATTGAGTAACAAAAACTTTCGCAAAAAATGTAAACAAATAAACTATGCTGAATTTAAATAATAAAAGGCGTGAATAAGATGAAGATAAGAAGAACAACTAATAATTAAATTGCAAGAGATAATAAATAAAGTGCAGAGAGATAAAAGATTAAGGAAAGAAAAGCAGGCACGATATTTATTCTGATTCGACCACCAACCACTTGTGGCCTACGTCCAGTCTCCGAAACACAGTTCGAGATTTTTTACTATTCAAGACAAGCTTAAAATAGGTGTTTGCAACCGTTACAATTAAGAGCACTTTTCACACACAGGGAGACTCTACCCTTGTGCTAAAGCCTCATACAATCAGGGATACCTCACCCTTATACAATCCTGAGGGATACCTCACCCTCGTTACATAGAATCAGAAAGTAGATGAAAAGAAACTCTCACAAAGAGTAAATAATCACAAAATGAAGCACTAAGGAGCTGTCTCACAGATATCTCAAAGATTTAATATTAAGAGCACAGAAAAAGAGAGAGAATAGTACAAAACTCGTTTTCAACCAAGCAAATTAATCAGAATGTTCAGGGGTTGATCAGAGGTAACCCAGGCCTTTATTTATAGAGCTTCGTATAAGGAATGGTCATTGGGGGCATTTATTCTGATAATAAATGCTAAGACAATCTCGTAGAATTTCAAATTTTAAAACAGAGTTTCGTGGGTTATTCGAATACCATCAGGGGGTATTCGAATACCTCTGATAAAAGGTATTTTAAAAAATAGATCAAAGGGGGGTTATTCGAATACCAGTTAAGGGTATCCGAATACCTCAATTTAAAAGGTGTTTTTCTAAAATCAGGTTATTCGAATACCACAAGAGTTATTCGAATACCTGTCACTTAAAACAAGTTTTTAAGAAGCATTGTATTCGAATGCCATGAAGAGGTATTCGAATACCTCTGTTTTAGAAAACAGGAATGTATGTAAAAGATGTAGGTTATTCGAATACCATAGAGGTGTATTCGAATGCCTCAGTTAAAAAATAGTTAAAAAGCCATTTTGTAATTGCTTTGAAAACCATTTCCAATCTCTAAAACCTTTGATCTTTCAAAAACATTTTGAAACCTCAATTTGATTTAAGGAACAGATTTTTAGATCTTTTAAATTTAACCAATGAGATATCTATTTAACAGCTCCGTACATAAGAGATCCTAAGTCCTAAAGCTAATCTTGAAGATCTTGGACTTGGTCTTCTCATCATCTTCATGTTTGTTATCATCAAAATGCATCTTCATTGTTGCATAGTAATCACATTCTCCCCCTTTTTTATGATGACAAACTATCATTGAGAAAAGCATCAGTACAGAAATAATTGGAATTCACAAGGTAAGAAATTTGCACTCCTCTTTGTAAAAAAGAGGTATTTATATCAGAGATGTACGTAGCTCCCCCTTAATTTTGGAATCCAATATTGATTATTTTTTTTGTCTTTTCTCAAATTTACTGGTTATATTTTTCTCTCCCTTTGGCATAATAAAAAAGATATAGCAGATATAAAATGCATAAAAGGAGGCACAAAAAGCATCAAAAATACTGATTTTATTAAGAAATTGGCCAACATACATATACATAAAAAAAAGATAAGCAGCCAATACAAGCAAGATCCAAACAAAAACAAAGCCTAGAAATAGGCATCTGGCGGAGGAGGAGGAGGGGGATCAGAACCCCTTGAAGATAGCAAGGCACGTAAGGCAGCTTGCTCACGTTCAACACCGTCAAGCCTGTCAAACAGGACAGAGAAGGTGTGCTCCAAATAAGCTCGGTTATCCTCCATATAAGCAGGGTTGGCCTATAAGGTGACCATGACTTGATCCAGAGTAATTGGACCAGCAACAACAGCAGGGGCAGTATCAGCAGGGGCAGCAGGGACACCTTGAGGATCATCCTCATCATCTTTTACTTCAACTGGAAATACCCAGCCTTCATCAGTCTTGATCATCTTCATTTTGTTCAGTGTATAGGCACCAAACACATTATGATGGGTCAGCGGAGTTTTGCATTCGGTTTCCACAATCTGAGGATACTTGTTTAGGAAGGCAGTTATGATCAATTGGTATTCGAATACATCCATTAGGAAACCAAAAAGGCATGGCCTTCAGATAGAAGGTATTCGAATACCTCTGCAGGTATTCGAATAGCCTAGCCAATTTTACTTGGCTCCAACCACGCAGGTATTCTAATACCTCTTCAAGTATTCGAATGCCCAGAAACAGGTTATAGTGACTGATAACATATAGCCTCAGGTTATTCGAATAACCACTAAGGTATTCGAATACACCTGCTTATAAACCATGAAAACACATGTACAGATGATGGTATTCGAATATCATATGAAGGTATTCGAATAATTTTAGACAGAAAAACATATAAATTAAGTCCAGAATACATTTTTGAAGGATAAGAACTTACCCAATTAAATGAGTACCTGCAAAACAGAATTGAGGACATCTCCGACGCTCAAGTCAGTAACAATTTAAAATCAATAAATCAATAAATGAGCAGCAAAGGTAAGAATTTAAATGCACGATTGATCCAAAATGCCAGGTTCTCTTCTTAAATGAAAGAAAGAATCTTTAGGTAATGGTTTTGTGAAAATATCAGCAAGTTGATTATTGGTTTCAACAAATTCTAACACACAATCACCTTTTTGAACATGATCTCTTATAAAATGATGTCTTATCTCAATATGCTTAGTCCTAGAGTACATAATGGGATTCTTTGTGAGATTAATTGCACTAGTATTATCACATCTTATAGAGATGTGATCTAGCTGAAGACCAAAGTCTAGAAGTTGTTGCTTCATGCATAGGATTTGAGCACAACAACTTCCGGCTGCAATATATTTAGCCTTAGCAGTGGATAAAGGCACACTATTTTGTTTCTTGCTATGCCAAGAAACTAAGGAATTGCCAAGTAAGTGACATGTTCCACTAGTGCTTTTTCGATCTAATTTGTATCCAGTAAAATCAGAGTCAGAATAACCAATAAGACTACAAGTGACACCTTTGGGGTACCACAAGCCCACTTGTGTAGTGCCACCAAGATATTTCATAATTCGTTTTACAGCACTTAAATGTGACTCTTTAGGATTAGCTTGATACTAGCACATATGCATACGCTAAACATTATATCAGGCCTACTAGCAGTGAGATAGAGAAGAAATCCAATCATACCTCGATATTTAGTAATTTCTACAGAATTACCTGCTTCGTCTTTATCCATGTAACATGAGGTACTCATTGGTGTAGCCATATGCTTTGAGTTGTCCATTCCAAACCTTTTGAGAAGTTCTTTGCAATAATTTATTTGGCTAATGAACGTTCCACTCCTTGTTTGTTTGATTTGAAGTCCAAGGAAGAAATTGAGTTCTCCCATCATGGACATCTCGAATTCACTTTGCATGATTTTAGCAAATTCCTTGCACAAATTTTCGTTAGTAGCACCAAATATAATATCGTCTACATATACTTGTATAAGGAGTATGTCATGATTTTTATTTTTAATAAAAAGAGTGGTGTCAACCTTACCTCTTGTAAAACCATGTTCTAAAAGGAACGTACTCAACCTTTCATACCAAGCTCGAGGAGCTTGTTTTAAGCCATACAAGGCTTTTTTTAATTTGAAAACATGGTTAGGTAGTTCATGATTTTCAAAACCTAGAGGTTGGTCAACATATACCTCCTCTTGAATAAAGCCATTTAAAAAAGCACTTTTAACATCCATTTGATATAATTTAAAATCCATGATGCAAGTAAAAACAAGTAACATTCTAATATCTTCTAATCTAGCTACAGGTGCATAGGTTTCTTCATAGTCTATACCTTCTTCTTGATTATAACCTTTTGCTACAAGCCTACCTTTATTTCTTGTTATTAGGCCAGCTTCATCAAGCTTGTTTCTAAAAACTCATTTAGTGCCAATTATAGGATGATTATTAGGCCTAGGAACTAGTTCCCAAACTTGGTTTCATTCAAATTGATTTAATTCCTCTTGCATAGCTAGAAACCAATGTTCATCATTAAAGGCTTCATTGATGTCTTTAGGTTCAATTTGAGAAACGAAAGCTAAATGGTTACATGCATTTCTAATGGAGTTTCGAGTACTTACACCTTTGGATACATCACCTATTACTTGATCAAGCGGATGATATTTTGAGGTATGCCATTCTTTGGGAAGTTCCAAAGCTTGTGAATCCTCTTGTCTTTGTTTATCTTCTTGCTCCTTGATTTCTTTTTCCTTGCTATCCAAATGTGTTTTCGCTAAGACTTCTGCAACATCATCAATAACAAGATCCTTTCTCGATCCATTTGGGTCAGTTTCATCAAATGCAACATGTATAGATTCTTCAATAGTCATAATTCTTTTATTATATATATGAAAAGCCTTACTATGATTTGAATAACCAAGAAATATACCTTCATCAGACTTAGCATCAAACTTTCCTAAGTTATCTTTTCCATTATTTAAAACAAAACATTTGCATCCAAAAACATGAAAATATGAGACATTTAGTTTTCTTCCCTTGTATAACTTATATGGGGTTTTCTTTAAAACAGGCCTTATAAGGGCCCTATTCATTACATAACAAGTTGTACTTACAACATCCGCCCAAAAATACTTAGGAAGAACAGCCTCATTAAGCATAGTTCTCCTCATTTCTTCTAAAGAACAATTTTTGCTTTCTACAACTTCATTTTGTTGCGGAGTTCTAGGGGCAGAGAAATTATGATTAATGCCATGTTCATTACAATAATTTTCAAAAACATTGTTTTCAAATTCGCCACCATGATCACTTCTTACAGAAGAAACTTGAAAACCTTTTTCGTTTTGAATAACTTTGGCAAGTCTTTTAAAAGCTAGAAATGCATCATTTTTATTTGCAAGAAATAAAGTCCATGTAAACCTAGAAAAATCATCCACAATCACTAAAGCATAGTAATTCCCACCAAAGCTCATAGTTCTAGAAGGTCCAAATAGATCTATGTGCAAAAGTTGTAAAGGTCTAGTAGTTGAAACTATATTTTTTGTTTTAAAAGAGACCTTTATTTGTTTACTCTTTTGACATGCATCACATAATTTATCTTTAACAAAATTAAGCTTGGGTAGTCCAATTACTAGCTCTTTAGAGACTAACTTCTTTAAGTGATCCATGTGAATGTGTGCAATTCTCTTATGTCATAACCATGAATCATCATTCTTACTTAATAGGCATTTCGCATCATTTGAAGATATATCATCAAGACTAATTATATAAATGTTGTTTACTCTATGACCAATGAATTTGACATGCTTATCATTTTTATCTTCAATTATGCAACAATTTGAATCAAAAATTACCTTATTTCCTTTATCATATAATTGGCTAATACTAAGCAAGTTATGTTTCAAGCCTTCAACAAGCAACACATTTTCAATAGAGGAGTTAGGGTTCTTACCGACTTTGTCGATTCCAAGAATTTTTCCTTTGTTGTTATCTCCATAAGTAACGTGTCCATGATTCTTGGGAATAAGCATGGTGAATTTCGAGTCGTCCCCAGTCATGTACTTGGAGCAGCCGCTATCGAGATACCAATTTGAACTCCTGGCTTTCAAGCACACCTACAACATATGTTTAATTTTTAACCTTTGGTACCCAAACTTTCTTGGGCCCTTGTGTGTCAGTTTTGGGTATAGTACCCTTGGGAACCCAAACCATTTTCATTCCAATTTTTGTGTTAATGTTTTTCCTTGCATTGCAAGTTGATGCACTATGTCCTTTCTTTCCACAGTAAAAACATTTAATAAAAGGACTACTTGAAACACTAGAATGCACAAAGAAGTTTTTATACAGTTTTTGTTAATTTTTCGGGTTATAACATATCCCGGCTTTTTGAAAAACTACTCTTTGTCTTCCTAATAAAATATTTAAATTGTCCCTTCCAAAGGTGAATTTAGAAAGAGTGTTCTTTAAATCTTCAATTTCTTTTTCAAGCAAATGACATGAAGAACAAGACGAAGAGGTAGAAGCATGCGAGGAATGAGATGAACATGCATCAATAATTCCTAAAGTTTCATTTTCAATTTTTAATTCTTCAATTTCTTTATTTAAAATAAGAATTTTATTTTCTAGAGAAGAAATTGTTTTCTTAGAAGAAGAAATTAATTTAGTAAGCCTAAGTGATTCATTATGTAATTCTTCGAAGGCATCTTGTAATTCATCATAAGAAGGCAATAAATCAGAATTTACCTCGTTGTCGTTTTTTTCTTCTTCTTCTCCTTTGGCCATAAGACATAGATAGGCTTCTTCACTATCTGAACTGTCAGATGAGTCCATGTCGTTGTCATCCCAACCTATGTAGGCTCTTCTTCCTTTTCTTTCCTTGAATGGTTTCTTTTCAAACTTCTCCATTTTCTTTTGATAAACTGGACACTCTATTTTCATGTGTCCAGGTTTTCCACATTCATAGTATGTCAGAGTTGAGGATGTTCTTTCCCCTTTATTGTAGGTTTACTTTGAAGGAAAGGGTGGTCTTCTTTGTGTCCCCTTTTTCTTTAGGAACTTACCAAATTTTCTTACAAGAAGGCCAGAATTTTCTTCATTGATCTCATTGTTTTCGATGCCTTCTTCATCCTCGTCATTATTGTCATCATTTATTGAGGTGGTGGCTTTGAGAGCTATTCCCTTTTTCTTCTTGTCATTTTCTTCACTTTGACTTAGTCTGTTTAGTTCCAATTCATGCTCGTGAAGTTTTCCAAAAAGGGTAGCTAATGACAAGGTTGGCAAGTCCCTTGATTCTAAAATTGTTGTTACCTTTGGTTGCCAAATCCTTCTTAAACATCTTAATACTTTGTTAATCAAATCTTCATTAGTAAAACTCTTTCCTAATGATGCAAGATGATTAACAATGTGAGTGAACCTCTTTTGTATTTCTTGAATACTTTCTCCTTGGTTCATTCTAAACAATTCATACTTACGAGTTAGAGAATTGATTCTCGACCTCTTAACTTCACTGGTACCCTCATGGGTAACTTGTAAAGTATCCTACATTTCTTTAACAGTTTTGCAATTTGAAATTCTAAAAAACTCATCATACCCCAAAGCATTGGTAATGATGTTTTTGACTTTTAAATTATGTTGAACTTTTCTTGTATCCTTATTAGACTAATCACTTCTAGGTGTCTAGATTTTTACACCATCGATAACTCGTGTAGGAACAAATGCGCCGTTTTCAACAACATCCCACACATCTTGATCAATAGCTTCGATGAAGATTTTCATTCTTTCCTTCCAATATGTGTAATCATCCCCATTGAAAAAGGGTGGTCAGTTTATGGAAGATCCCTCTGAAAATCCATTTGAGGAAGCCATGTTCTCTTAAAGCGGCTAAGCTCTTTATACAAGAGTCTAGCTTTGATACCACTTGTTATCAAGTAGTGGCTTCCAGTACTCAAGAGGGGGGTGAATTGAGTAACAAAAACTTTCGCAAAAAGCGTAAACAAATAAACTATGTTGAATTTAAATAATAAAAGGCGTGAATAAGATGAAGATAAGAAGAACAACTAATAATTAAATTGCAAGAGATAATAAATAAAGTGCAGAGAGATAAAAGATTAAGGAAAGAAAAGTAGGCACGATATTTATCCTAGTTCGACCACCAACCACTTGTGGCCTACATCCAGTCCCCGAAACACAGTTCGAGATTTTTTACTATTCAAGACAAGCTTAAAATAGGTGCTTGCAACTGTTACAATTAAGAGCACTTTTCACACACAGGGAGACTCTACCCTTATGCTAAACCCTCATACAATCAGGAATACCTCATCCTTATACAATCCTGAGGGATACCTCACCCTCGTTACACAGAATCAGAAAATAGATGAAAAGAAACTCTCACAAAGAGTAAATAATCACAAATTGAAGCACTAAGGAGCTATCTCATAGATATCTCAAAGATTTAATATTAAGAGCACAGAAAAAGAGAGAGAATAGTACAAAACTCATTTTCAACCAAGCAAATTAATCAGAATGTTCGGGGGTTGATTAGAGGTAACCCAGGCCTTTATTTATAGAGCTTCGTATGAGGAATGGTCATTGGGGGCATTTATTCTGATAATAAATGCTGAGACAATCTCGTAGAATTTCAAATTTTAAAACAGAGTCTCATGGGTTATTCGAATACCATCAGGGGGTATTCGAATACCTCTGATAAAAGGTATTTTTAAAAACAGATCAAAGGGGGGTTATTCGAATACCAGTTAAGGGTATTTGAATACCTCAGTTTAAAAGGTGTTTTTCTGAAATCAGGTTATTTGAATACCACAAGGGTTATTTGAATACCTGTCACTTAAAACACGTTTTTAAGAAGCACTGTATTCGAATGCCATGAAGAGGTATTCGAATACCTCTGTTTTGGAAAACAGGAATGTATGTAAAAGATGTAGGTTATTCGAATACCATAGAGATGTATTCGAATACCTCAGTTAAAAAACAGTTAAAAAGCCATTTTGTAATTGCTTTGAAAATTATTTTCAATCTCTAAAACCTTTGATCTTTCAAAAACATTTTGAAACCTCAGTTTGATTTAAGGAACAGATTTTTAGATCTTTTAAATTTAACCAATGAGATATCTATTTAACAGCTCCGTACATAAGAGATCCTAAGTGCTAAAGCTAATCTTGAAGATCGACTTGGTCTTCTCATCATCTTCATGTTTGTTATCATCAAAATACATCTTCATTATTGCACAGTAATCACAGCCACTTGCTTGGAAGCTCATTAGTTTCTTGGTATAGCAAGAAGCAAAATAGTGTGGCATTGTCAACAACTAAAACTAAATATGTTGCAGCTAGAAGTTATTGTGCTCAAATCCTTTGGATGAAGCAACAACTTTTAGACTACGGTCTTGAGCTAGATCACCTCCCCATAAGATGTGATAACACTAGTGCAATCAATTTGTCTAAGAATCCTATCTTGCACTTAAGAACAAAGTACAAAGAAATAAGACATCATTTCATAAAAGATCATGTGCAAAAAGGTGATTGCTTGCTTGAATTTGTGGAAACCACTAAGCAACTAGCTGACATTTTCAATAAACCTTTGGCAAAAGAGGCATTCTTCTATATAAGAAATGAACTTGGCATATTGGATCAATCATGCTTAAGCTAGATTTCTACATAACTTGACTTTGCTGTATAATATGTCATCTTTGCTGCATAATCTAGCTGAGTTAATTGCATTATTGGTTTAATTTGATCATGAATCTTTACTAACTTGGGCGTCGGAGATTCCCCTAATTTTGTTTTGTAGGAACTCCACGAATTGGGTAAGACTTATTCCCCTCATTCTGTTGATTTAAACTTCCCTGATACTATTTTTCTAATAACTTTATTCGAATAAAACATAGTTTATTCGAATAACATATTCCTGATGCTCCCAAAATCTGATGTTTCATATGTCTTATTTGAATAAGGTAACCATTATTCGAATAAAATTTCACAGGAACATTTGAATGTTTGTCACATATATTGTGTTATTTGAATAACACAAGTTTTATTCGAATAACGCTTGGCAGAAATGCCAAGATGTTTCACTCACTTAAAGCCTTATTCGAATAACACGAGTTTTATTCTAATAACGCTTGGCAGAAATGCCAAGATGTTTCATTAACCCCAATTTTTAATACAAATTTTATTTGAATAAAACACGGGCCTTTATAAATCTGCATTCACTCAAAATTCATTTTCATGTTGTTTCTCTTCTTTGTTTCTCTTCTCCTCTTCTTTCACCCATTCTCTCTCTCACACACTCCCATCTCTTCTCTCTCACTCCAAAACCATATCCACATCTCTTCTACACCATGGCCTCCTCCTCTAAATGTCCTCGCACCAAGACTGCACCCACAAACAACCTCCTGGATCGTCGTAGGCTATCATCCAACGATGAAAATAAAGCCCGTTTCAGCAAAAGCTTTATAATGAGGAATGTGGTACAACCAAAGTACATTGATCTTCCCTGGTTTGAGAAGGAAGAAGGCTTTGGATTCTTGGATAAGCTGCAACACTAGGGAGCCTTGAGGATGTGCTGCTACAAGGACAAAATCTATCCTGACCTGGTAAAAATGTTCTTCTGTAATCTCATACTTGAATATAAAAATATAGTTTCTGAGGTCAGGGATCAACAAATAATAATCACTGCTGCCAAATGGATGGACAAGTTTGGCATGCGAGCTACTGGGCCTCTCATAGAAGAAGAAAGTAGGCCTCTGGACTACAACAAAGAAAAAGCTATTAATCTGATTGAGAAACCTGGCACAGTGATTCGAAAGGCTGGGTTGAAGGGAGGAATGCTCAAAAGTCAAGAAAGGCTCCTTCACTATGCCTACGCATATATTCTTGCCCCTCGTGGTGGGAATTATGCTTACCTGACGGAGGATGACATCTGCATGATGTGGATTTTGAAGAAAGGCCACAAGATTAACTGGTCAAACTTCATCGAAAAACACATTATGAAGGCTAAAGGGAAAGAACGAGCTGAGTTGCCTTATGCGTTGCTAATTTCAACCTTCCTACGGGACTATCCTCAAGTTTTTGGAAACAAAACAAGTTGTTGTGTTGACTCATTTCAACATATTTAGACAATACACTCTAAAAAAGATGAAAATGGTTAACACTGATGCTGAATGATGGGTATACCCTGATGAGATAGGTGAAGTTGGAGCTGAAGAAGAAGACGCTCCTGGGGAAAATGCCCCCGCTGCACCTGGTGAAATTCCAGAGGATGGTGCTCCTGTAGCTGATGCACCTACTGCTGGTTCTGTGTCCAATGAACAGCTTCTGGCGACTATGCTCAACCTCAAGGCCTATATGGAGAACACCAACAACATTATCTTTGACCGACTTGAAGCTATAGAGCGCGAACAAGCTGCTTTGAGAGCCTTGGTGTCTAGACAAGCTCTCAGTTCCCCTCCTCCAGATCCATATTTTTAGGATTCTTAGTTTTTAGGATCCTTGTTTGTGTTTCACCTTGTTGTTTTTGCCTATCAAATGTAATTAGCTTTATTTTGCTAAGAATAAATAACAATGAGTATTATCTTATTTACAATGTGCATCTTAGTATTATGGGAATCGATCTAATATGTTTTATCATAACTGAATTTATATATCTTGATCTTATTTGAACATCTCTTGCTTAACTTGACTTTATCTTGTCCCATCTTTTTAATAATGACAAAAAGGGGAGAAAAAGTTATAGTGCTATATTTTTGACAATTTTGGAGATTGTGTTAAGAAAAGACAGGTTAGAAAATCTTTCCTAAAAAGGATTAAGGATTCCAAAAGAAAGGGGGAGCTGCGCATAACTCTGAAAATTAATTCTCTTCTTACAAACTAGAGGAGGAGTAAGTCTCTCTTTTAATTTTGTGAATTCCAATTTGTGAAACTAACCATTTTCTCAATAATTGTTTGCTATCATCAAAAAGAGGGAGAATGTAATTGGCTATCAACCCATGAAGACTTTGTTTTGATGATAACAAACTTGAAGATGTTGCAAGATCAAGTCCAAGACCTTCAAAACTAGCTTTAGGACATAGATCAATATGTAAAGGTATAATGTGATTCACACAAATGCTCCATAACTTATCTTTCAAAAAGATCTTGAAAAACACAATTATTTTATAAGCAAAAAGAGAAGAGAAGCTTCAAAAATGGTTTTTGGTTTCCCAAAGAATTCTTTTTTAAGTGCCAAAAATTATAAAATCACTTGAAATCCCTTGGCATTGCTTCTTTACTGAAAAAACAAATTTTACATAGTTTATTCGAATAAAGGTTACTTTATTCGAATAACAGAAGTCAAGAGAAAGCAAAAATTCAAACTAAACAAGGTTTATTAGAATAAGACTTATCTTATTCGAATAACAAAAGTCAGAAAAGTCAAGTTTGTCAACTGATCAAGATTTATTCGAATAAATCCTGTTTTATTTGAATAAACATTTAAACAGAACAAAGGCACTTCCGAATTCGAATGGGTTATTCGAATAAGCCCTGTTTTATTCGAATAACATGTTTTCCCAGAAATCAAATTTTAAGTGACTTATTCAAATAACACTTGTGTTATTCGAATAACGTTGTCCAACAAGCTTTTTGTCTAAATGCTATATAAAGCTTTATTTGAATAACCATCGTGTTATTTGAATAACGTGGTTTCTCAGAAACAGAGTGCAACAGATATAATGAAGCATTTAATGCTTCTCAACTACCCCCAACGACTCTAATTCTCAATAGGCTTTAAATGTAAGGTTGTTGGGCATTGATGGGGTTAGAGAAATATTCTGAAAAACCTTGTTTGAGCATCAATACAAGTTTTGCACATTCACTTCATATATTTCCTTGTTTTTTGAGCTAAAGTGTGAATCCTTGTAACATCCCCCGTAAGGCATCAAATTTTCGACTACCAACTTATAATCTAAAAATGATTTCATAAAAGGTTTGAGTTATAAACGTGGGTTTTAAAATTTCTTTTTGCGGAAATATAAATTTACTTATATTTATAAGTAATACTAAAAAATAGATTTAAATTGATTAACATATATTACTAACACCACATAATATTTAACAGTTATTTAGGATACATAATACTTACAGACTCAATTTTAAACAGTAGCAAACCACATGACGGGTCCTACTTAATAGCACGGTAAAATACTAATGAGAAAACCCAACATACTTATTTCGTCTTGTATCCATCTTGACGCATCATATAACTGTTCCTCTTCAAAACTGCACACCATTGAATCTGGGATGGTTACTCCTTGATTGTTGTTACCGAACTCAGAATATCTACTTCCCGTCACGTCTAAGAAACTCGTTCCATTTACTATGCAATTTTAACAATACAAGCACAATGAAACAATATAACAAAGAGGTGAGATCACCTACGCCAATACTAATATGGTAGCACAGAGATAACACAAACATTTTACCATATAGGTATATCATATCATAATTACAATCATATCATCAATATTATTCAAATCACATGATAATTACAATAATACCATCAACATGATTATCATCATCATCATCATCCAATATTCCTCAATCATTATATCACACAGATATAAATATTCAATATTTATGATAATGCCCTCAATTATTATCCAAGTATTCAACAGTTCAATTATCATAACCAATACTCAATAATGATGCATATGTTATGCATGTAGACTCAATGTCCTACTCCATGGAGGTTTTCACAATTGCGAGAAGAATGCTTTGGTTAATTGTCAGCCTTAGCCCAAAGACAATCTCCCAGTCGCTGAAAAGAATCGTGTTATTGTCGGGTATCGTCAATGCGTTGCAACGGACTGCATCGCCAAATGACACATGGTCATTTTGCCAATTAACATCCACTGGTCGACCGCCGCGTCTTGACGCCCCCAAGATCCATCATAGACCTCACTATCAATTCTCATTCCCTCTTCAACCACAAGGGTCACAATAGCATCAGCTATTAATTTTTTGTTCAATGCACGAATATCTCAATGCAATTTTGTTCAAATTCATCATATGCCTCAATGCATATTTTTTCAATTTCATCATATGCCTCACTGCATATTTTCCAATGCATGTACAATGCACCAAATGTCAATTACAGGCAAAATTCATCCTATTCTCATACAGTGTCCATACACTAGTCCAACAGTAATCATACTGTATATTTAATAGCGAAATCATGTTATCACATTTTTCATAGTTGCGAAACACTTTTGTCACATTTTTCACAATCGCGCAACATTTCTGTTACGTTTTCACAATTTCGCAACATTTCTGTTACGTTTTCAATCGCGTAGTGATTTTCCATCGTTTCTCAATCACGTAAAAATATTCCATTCATTTTTAAATCACGTAGTGATTTTTCACCAATATCTCAAACATGTAAAAATATTTAAACACTTTCCAAATTGTGTAGAAATATTTCAAAGTTTTTCAAATCGCGTGAAAATATTTAAACATTTTTCAAATCACATAGCTTAAAAATCACGTTTTTAAGTTACGTAAAACATTTTTCAGTATTTTACAACCACGTAAAATATTCCTCAATATTCCAAATATTATTTTGGACTTTAAAAATTAAATATCAGTTACAACATCATTTTCCACATTTTCTCCTCAAGAAAATCTTTTTCACAATATATTCCACAAATTCACAATTCCATTGAATTAAATCAATGTTTTTCACCTAAAATTTCCTAACGAGCTCCAAAACCCAAAGGATGAGTTTTACGTTAGTAAATTTTCAAGTCACCAATATATTCTCCATTTTTCTCAAATCAATTCCAAAATCAATCCTCTTTAAAATAAATTGAGGTTCAAACACTTTCAACTTCTCTTTTTCTTTCATAAACAAAATTTCTTATTTTTCAAGTGATAAAACAACCTGATTCCATTTCAAAAATCCTTATACTAAAACAAATTATATTTTCACCTTGAAAATCACTTTGTTTCATAAAACCAAGACATTTACAAGCCTTCAAAACCGTGGTACATGGTTCCAATGGCCATCAAATATTTTTCCTTCTAAATCAATCAAGTACCATTCTTGTTTTTACACAAACAAAACCATTAAAATTTCTTACAAAAACCGTGAGACTCATGGTCTTTAAAATCAATTCATTTGTTCATTTTCATTTTCACTTTATTTGCAAATCCTTAAAATCATCAACTCGTTGCTCTTTTCATTTAAAACTCATGATTAGTAAAATACTTAGAATCTTTTGATTCAAAAACATCCTTCAAAAACTGTGAACACTTATTCTTTGAAAACAAATCCTTTGTTTATTTTCCTTGCTTTTCTAAACATCCAATTTTATCATTCATGAAAATATTAATTTGTAAATACCTATTTTGAGATATAGAGGCCGAAATCCTCATGGTCTTTAGAACCAAAAATTGTTTTCCTTTCTAACAATTTTTATGGCATACATCACATATAATCAACATATTATATTTCAAGCATACCATAAAAGCAATAAATCATACTAAACATGCAAACACAAATAAATCATGCAAAGCATATCAAACATAAGCAAATAATCAAAGCACATAAACACCAACAAATAATTACATGACCATGGATATGAATCCTCACATGAATTCACCATCCATCAAATACAAAACCATCTCTCACCACTATACTTAGTTGGTGAGATGGATCTCCCTCTTACCTCTTGAAGAACCTCAAAAGTTCCTTGATTTGCTTCTTTTTCTAAGTCCTTCACCACCAAAGGTTTCTTAAACACAAAACAAAACATATATTTATTAGCATATCAAGCTTGAACAAGATAAACCATGGATCAAACTTGGCTTAGAACATGAAAATAAGACAAGTAGTGAAGTTTTCCTACACTTCACCATAAAAACCTATAACTTTGCTCTTGAAGAAAGTCCTTGAAAATGAATGATTTAGAGAAAGTCTCCAACATGAAAGTTGCTTAGAATAAGGAAAGGATTCAAGAAATAAGGTTGTATGAAATTAAAGAGTGATGGAGGATAGAGTATGGGTGTTTGGCCAAAACTTAGAGAAGGAGAGAAATGGAGAGAAAATTTGATAAGTTTGCTTCTTGAAAATGATCAATAATGACCAAGAGTGACAATAATGTGGTCTTCAAATTTTTCTACACACTTAAGCCACTAAAAACCGTCCCTTCCTCTCATTATGCATTCAATAAGTGATCAATAATGGTCTTGAAACCATTCTAATCTCCTACACCATCTAAAACCATCCCCCCTCTTCATGCACTCCAAATTTGTGACAAATTTCACTAGCCATTATTTGAAGCATTCCTAACCATTGATTAGTTCAATGGTTAGGATCAAGGTAGATTCTAGGTATAGCCTTTAGATTAGAAGACTTAATCTAGGCCATTGGATCTTTCTCTTTGAAATTCTAGGCATTAGATGTGTCTCCAAAATTAAGGGTCAAGATTGCTCCTTCAAACTTTACATCTGATGGTCATAAATGGTCCTAACCACTTTATAAGACTAAATCTCCACCGTTGATTAAGTCAAGATCAAGTCTCCACCGTTGATTTTAATCAATGGTGGATATCCAAACCACCAATATTGACTAAGCAGTATAATATTTATTTTTATATCTGCTATAACCCTACGAATAATATTTTTACTGTATTTTTATTTTCTGATAATTAAATACAGTACAAAACACAGTAAAAGAAAATTTCAAAAACTGTTTTCGGATTTAGGTTTAGTAAGATCTCCCGTCTCCATCTAAACAATACAAATTTTTCTATGCGTAAAAAAAATTTCACTTTGTGAGACCCACCCCGAGCCCATATAAGGCCACCTGAACCCACAGACAGCTCAAAAACAATCAGAGAAATATAAAAATTTCATAATCATCTACAAAATCATAAAAATTATAAAACTTACAAAAATCAATTCGGATTAGTAAAAATCATTAAGGATTTTCAAAAAGAAATAAAATACGAAGACTCATATACAGTCCCAAAATAATATTAAAATAATAAAAAAAAGGTAAAAATTCTCAAAATTCTTAAAAATCACAAATATTATAAAATCCACAGAAGTTGAGTCGGATTATTCAAAATAATTAAGAATCGCCCGAAATAAATAAAATACGAATTTTCGGAGTGTTACAATCCTCAATACCCATAAGCTTCAATTTGTATTATCCACTCCTTGAGAGAGTTTCAATCTATTCAATCTCTGTAAAATCTGTAGTGAGGGTGAGGCATCCCTTAAATCTGTAAAGGGTGAGGTATCCCTTTGTTTGAAAAGGCTCAAGCTCAAGGGTGAGGCATCCCAAGGAGTTAAGTGCTTAAGTTTATAAAGGTTGTCAAACACCTATTGAATCTTGAAGATATAATGGAAAATCTCGAGTGGTTGCTTGAGGACTGGACGTAGGTCACAAGTGGATTGGTGACCGAACCAAAATAAACTATTGTGTTTGATTCTCTAAACCCTTCTTTTTACATTTGTGCATTGCTTATTTTCTTACTTGATTACTTCTCCCTTGGTTAGTTATTAAGCAATATCTATCGTTCTTATCAATTCATTCATTTCAAGTAGTCAATAGCTTCAACGAAATTCAACATTCAAGTGTTTTGCGAAAGAATTGCAAACTTGTTTTATAAACTCAATTCACCCCCTCTTGAGTATTGAAGCTACTTGGTAACAGTAGAATTGTAACCATAGAATATGACCCTAATTGAAATGCATAATTTTTTCTCATACACTATGGGATGGTGAGAAAAGATCTATTTTGCACCTTAAAGGGGCTATAATTGTAGATACCTTTGTTTTTAATACAAAAGTTCCTATAATAATGGGAAATGTCCTACCTTTGAGTGCGATTTGTACTATTGATTTATGTAATTGAAAGTAACTAATTAGGTTTACGATGAAACCTAGAAATCGATCACTGATCCAATTTTAGTACCTCTATAGGATAGACCTTAATAGAAAACTGAAAAGTTACAGGAACAAGTGATTGAGTTTAGTAGTTCCTCGTATAAAATTATTAACTCTATAGATATAGTAATATTGAGAAGACAAAATTGTTTCAAGCACTGACAGAGCTAGAAGTGCCCTTTGTTTCAAAGAGGGGATGACAGGTTATTCACATTTCATTTGATGGTCAAGGCGAATTGAAAGCTAAGTAGTGGTAATTTTAAGGATTCCTCGGGAAAAAATAAAGATGTCTTCTACGTTACCCGTATTATATGGAAGTTGCAACATAATTTCATAGAGTCATTCAGTCTAAATGCTACATGAAGAACATACGTTAGATGAAGGAATGGGAAGACCTAGGATGTAGAAGATCATAACATGAGTGATTAATCTTATTTAGATTCCTATATATCCACACATATGGTACTTCATTGTGCAATATATATAAAATTCTACGAGATATATATAAGATCCATCTATATAGGTATCATCGTTTACATCCAAAAAAATTGTATGCTTTGGAAAAAGCTTGTACAGTTTGGGAAGGGGTTTTGATTGATCATAAAGAAGAATAGAATCTACTTCAACCGATATGCCCTTAGGCACGACCATACAAAACATAGAAATCACACACTGAAATGGTGGACAATTAGCTAAAGCATTAGGTGCTGCAGTGAAACTGATTGCAAAAGAGGGGAAATTGGCCACATTATAATTGCCTTATGGGGAGGCCCATTTGATATCCAAAAACTACTCAGCAACAGTCGAACAAGTGGGGAATATTGGGGTAAACTAGAAAAGTTTGGGTAGAATCAGATCTAAATGTTGGTTAGGTAAGTGTCTTGTAGTAAGAGGAGTAGTTATGAATTTTGTAGACTATTCGCATATGGGTGGTGAAGGGAGGGCTCCAATTGGTAGAAAAAACACAGAACTCCTTGGGGTTATCTAGCACTTCTAAAAAGAAGTAGAAAAAGGAATAAATATAGTGATAATTTATTTCTTCGTTGCCGTAGTAAATAGTGGAGTAGAGAAAATAGAAATTGTTTCTTCATTTTTGCAAAAAAAATAAAAGAAAGGAGTAATTAACTATGACCCGTTCACTAAAAAAATCCTTTTGTAGTAAATTATTTATTAAGAAAAATAAATAAGCTTAACACAAAAACACAAAAAGAAAAAATAATAACTTGATCCAGAACATCTATCATTATACCCACAATGGTTAGTTGTATCATTGCTTTCCATAATGGAAAAGAACATTTACCTATTCATAAAGCAGATCGTATGGTATGCCATAAATTCAAAGAATTTTCACCTACTCTAAACTTCTAAGGACATGCGAAAAATGATAATAGATCTTATGTTAACGTGAATTTTAACGTTAATGTAGCAATAGTAATTAAGAAATGACTCAAAGATATTTAATTATTAAATGAAAATGATTAATAATAAATAAATAAATAAAATAAATATTTATTCTTTTTAATGAAAATAGAACTTTATGATAAAAAAGAATTAAAATATACAGAAGTATAACCCTTAGGTGAAAATATATGTGTGTCTATTAATAACACAAAGCACCAATAGTAATTGATAATATTTTTGGATAAATAGTTATGATACTAGAACTTATGCTTTATTGAGTTGAGTATCTTATTCCATTTTTTTTAATTGGTTTATTCTAAAGTAGCAGATGCTAGTCACAATATAGATTTCAACGAACTAAGTCAATAAGTTATAAATATATATTTATAGAAAAAAGAAATATAAAGATGTGAACATCATATTTTGATTGGGCCCTTTTTTTTAATATATTTTCTCTTTATTTAAAAAAATGAAAAAATGAAAATTAAAAATTAAAAAAAAGAAATAAAAAAAGAAAATAAAAATTAAGTTAATTACATTAATAAATGGTCCACATTCTTGACCTTTTTTCTTAGCCCAAATATATTTTCAGATTATCAATTTTGCACAACTGATTTAAGGTACCATCTTAGGACGGATGTTTTAGGGATGCTGTGGAATTAAGTTTTCACTTTTTTCTATACATAACCAACTCCCGAATTCAATCTGGTTTCAAAGACCATTTTTATAGGTTTTCTAATTTTTCCTAAATTCAAATAAAATTGGTGGTGACTCCTAAATGATTTATTTGTTCGTCGCTCCCACCGCAATCTCGGTCGCGACAGATGGCGATTTCACTGGGGATACTCGAGAGTCAAGCCCGTATAAGTTGGTTGTGCAAAACTTTTGTAATCTTTGTATGTTTGTTTTACCATTTTATTTTTTATGTTTTTTGTTTCTCACCTTTAATTGTTTGTTAATTATTTGGTTTATAGTGTTAATTATTTTGCAAACCGTTTGATAAAGAATTTTTTTGAAATTTTGTTTTGTATTTGTTTTTGTTTTGCAAGATGTGGGTAGTTCTTAGGATTATGAAGATTTGTATGCTCCCTACACCCACTGCACCTGTAACACCCCTTTGGAGGATGTCACACATAAAAGAAAATAAACTAAATAGAAATGAAATCTACCCAAGTTGCGGAATATTTGTTAAAATTATTACGGGTTGTAAAAATAATTCCTGATAGACAGAAATATGTAATAAAAAGTTAATGCGGAAAATACGAAATAAAAAAAAACCTCATCACTAATAATATACATATGGTTAAGTTATAAACCAGTACAAATAATTTACAACTAAGACTACTACTATTTAAACAAAAACAAAAAGAAAGCAATAAAAGAGTTAATATATACGTACATACGGCCGACGCGCACTAAAAAAAACATCATGGTTATCTAATCCTCGGATGGATCACTCTCGGTCGAAAATGATCATCGGGAGATAGATATCCGGATGTCTCGACACACGGCGATAACGGGATCGCGCGGTCGATACGATGCTTATCTCACTAGGCTCGGGGTTTTCAAGACCCCAATAACGCCTAATGGATAAGGGTAACTCTAAGTGCGAAATAATGTCGTCGTCGCAATCGGATCTCCATCAAACGATGACGTAGAATCACAACATACGTCCAAAGCATAGGTAACGAAGCACGATCTCCTCGTAAATGCCAAGCCGGATCACCTCCATGGAATATCAGCTCTATGAATCCCAAAAATGCAAAGGCGTCGCCATCCCCCACACAATCAATCCGGGGGTATGGATGATCGGATGGTTCTTGCTCGTAAACCGATCGTTCGGCTTGCCGACCTTCCTCTTCCTCGGGTACACGATCTCAAGAGATTGTTCCTCTTCTTCCTCTTCAAACTCTTTACCGCATAAAATAAATAGACAATAGACACATACAACAAAGAGGTAAGACAACATAAAATCATCACAACATGGCAAATAAGAAGACGACAAATTAACTACTACACGGTTTATACAATACGAAGAAACTATAACAAGAATACATATTAAATATCCTAGTGTTTCGAACATCACGGATATAACACAAATAAAGAAATTCACACGATAAATCAATTTCACGGATAAACTAAGATAAGAAATAGACAACTAACATAAAAATTATCGATAAATACAAATAGAGAAAATGTAAAAACATCCAAGATGTTACCAGATAAAGATAAATAGAGAAAAATAGAATATTATCCAAGATATACTCAAATACACCAAAACACAACCCTACTCCATGGAGCTAAACCCAAACAGATATCAGAGAGAATGACTTGCAAAATCTATTAGTACCACGGCTGCCCAACCAACTATTACGCGATCACACGTTGCGTCAATAGCCTACGACACTGGGAATCCACCATCCAGGCGTAGTATAGTTCACAGGCCTCCGTTGTGGCACTATAGGCAATGTACTACTAGACTTTACAAACCTCGATTAAATATAGTGAATGTCGAGTACATTAGTGTGCTATCGGTTTACCACGGCCCAAATGGAGCTACCAACTCATCACACGTGGGATCCCGTACACTAAAGTCTCCAAGTTTATTAGAACAATAAACTACACTACACTTATCGCATCGACAACACGATGTGATTCGTCTCACAACCCAAAACACCAAAAATCGGTATAAAGACAAAACATAATTCCAAATATATGAAATTACGAAAATGCCCTTAAGATAGAAATATACCCTCAATGGCGTAAAGCACATGCAGACGGTTCACTTTTCCCGACAAATAAATAACCTCAAAAACTCAGACGGGTTCACATTTTCCCGACAAATAAAAAATAAATACGGAACGGTCAATCGCGTAGAAATTTTATCGCGTTTTTGAAATCTCGTCGTTTTACAAACGTTTAAAAATCGGGTAAAGATTATTTTTCTGTTTTTAAAATCGCGTAGCATTTTTAATACGTTTTCTCAATCGCGTAGGATTTTTAAATCATTTTCTTATTCGAATGCCTTTAAAATTACCATTTAAACAGATAGAAATAATATTTAGTACATTTAAACTACGTAGAATAATTTTTCATACCGTATATCTTGTCATTAGGATATTTTTACTATCTTATAGGTTCATTTTTACTAAAAATTGACAAGATTTTTGTTTAGAAACTTATAATAATGATTTTCTAAATTTTCCATAAAATTTCTATTTACCTAATTTTTAACCATTTCATTAAATTCTTTTTGAAATCTCTAACATGCTTCAAAACCAAAAGTGAGCTATATGTTAGAAAATTTCTTAACATTACTGTATTTCCTTCCTAATGATAAAATTATGAATTTTAACCCTTTAGACTTACTTCTAATCAATTGGTTCCTTCATAAATCATTATAGAAAATTTCTTCTTAACTTGTATTGTTTCTTTTTAATTGAAAAAGGTTTAGAAACAAGTTTTTAAAAATCATGAATTCCTATAGTGGCATGTTGGCCGAATTTTATAAAACTTTTGCATTTGATTTCCAAAATGTCTTTCACCTTTTAAATCATATCAAATGTATTCTATAGTCTAAGTTCATTAAATCATTTTAGAAAATAGTTATCTATAGTCAATTTAATCCTTTAGGCATGTTGGCCCAAAATACTAAGTTTGTACCATTTGATTTCTAAATGCATTTTTCTTTGATCAAATCAATTAGAAACTTTCTTGATTCTCCTAGGTTAATTAAGCTACACTTTAGGAAAAATCAAGAGAACATTTTGGTCCTCCAAACTTGTCATTGCCGTGAGCTATTGGATGTGCTCTTTGGAACACTCATGCAAATTTACACATGTTATTCACATCCTATATTTTATCATACAATCCTAACACATGCATTATACTTCTAACACATACAAAATATCTCTAACACATGCAAAATATTTCTAACACATAAACCTAATTTAAAGCTTATAGACATACAATCAAAAGCTATTAGACATGCAAGATTATTACAATTACCAAATAAGAAAGCTACTAACACATAACACTTAAGCTACTAGCAACCACAAAAATTAACAAATACACATCAATAAACACACCACCACCGAATCCTTATGGATTCTACAAACAACTCATCTTCTTACCACCATCAAGGGATGATAAGAATTGTCTTCCTCTTACCTTAAATGAAGACAAAAAGCTTGCTTTCTCACCTCCTAGGTCACGGTTTTCACTCCACCAAACACCTAAAAATTTCAAACAAAACCTACATGTTACTAACCATGAAAAAGAAGCTAAACCATGGAAAAATCATGGCTTAGAACTTTGAAAAAGAAGAGAGAAAAGAAAAGTATGAAATTTCACCTTCTAGGTAAAACTTCCAAGGTTGGTTTCCAAGCTTTAGATGGAAGAATTTGAAGAAACTCCCAACTACAAAGGTTCTTAGAATGGTGTTTAGGTTAAGGAAACTTGGTTAGAAAAATTTTTGGATGGTTGGATGGTTAGGAAATGAGCTTGGCGAATATGGTGAAGAAAATGGGCAAGAATGGTGGCTAGGGTTCTTGATGAGAGAGAAGAGAGAAAAGTGATGAAGACAAAGTGATTTTTGGTCCTTCCTCCTTCACTTGGCCGTAGCTCTCTAAGGGCATGCAAGGTGGCTCCTTGCTTGGCTTCATCCAAGCCATTGGATGAATCAAAGGCTAAGATTAAGCCTTGGTGAGCAAGCCTAATTCTCATTGGTTGGTTCCCGGTGACTCACATGGCTTAGTCACACTTGCGTAATAAATGCTCTTGAGTCACTAGCCGAGTCACTGTTACGAAAGTTCTACGACTTACGGTGATTAATTAAGCTACCGATCTAACCGTTTACGCTAATTGTGGGTCCCGCAAAATATTTCCTGGGTCCATCTTTACTAAAACATACTTGACTAATAAAATAATATTATAATAATATAAAATTATTTTATTTGACAGATTAAATCCTAAAAATTAAAAGATTATTTTTAGTCTCATTCAGAATCGGTTAAGTAAGATCCCCCAATTCTAAATAATCAAATAAGATTTTCCCAGGCCCGAAAATATCATTTTCCCGCCTCGAGCAAATCACACAAAAAGTTCATATAAAATCACGAGACGGTATTTTCTCGGCATTAAATCAAGAAGAAAACAATTAAAAACAGACAAAAACAGAGAAAACAAGACGTTCGGACGTAACGGTCATTTTCCGTTTTTTTTTCCACAACGTAGGTAATCGTCCAAAACGTTCAAATAAAATATCCAAAAGATTATTTAGCTGTATATCTTTCGAAAAAAATTAATACAAAATGTTCGAAAAATTTTTATTTTACCGTCTCGAAACAAACTACGTAAAACGATCAAATAAAATTTGAACCTCAGTATTATCGTAGTTGTTTTCATACAAAATTCAAGAACGAAAAAACAGGGACACCGCGGTCATTCATACAAAAGCATGAAAAACGAAAACAAGACATTCGAATATTTTCTAAAAATTGGGGCGTTACAACACTCCCCCAACAAATAAAAATTTCGTCCTCGAAATTCGATGTTCATCCGAACAAATGAGGATACTGATCCTTCATTTTATCTTCTAATTCCCAAGTAGCTTCACCCGTCACATCATTCCATATAACTTTCACCAGCTCGATCATCTTCCCTCGAAGCTGCTTTACCTTTCTGTCCTCTATCCTGACAGGTAAAGTTTCGTAAGTCAAATTCTCCTTTAACTGTACGTCATCTGACTGTATAACATGTGTCGGATCTGGCATATACTTCCGTAACTGAGACACATGAAACACGTCATGCAAATTGGATAGAAACGGCGGCAAAGCAATCTGATATGCTACAGGACCTATACGTCGGATAATCTGATATGGTCCAATGAATTTAGGAGTAAGCTTCTTAGACTTAATTACTCTTCCGACACCAGTCGTAGGAGTAACTCTCAGAAACACATGTTCACCCTCCTCAAATTCAAGAGGTCGTCTTCGCTTATCCGCGTAACTCTTTTGTCGCTTTGCGTCGTCCTCATCTTCTCTTGTATCATCTTGACTTTATCCGTAGTTTGTTGTACAAGCTCCGGTCCAACAAATACATACTTTCTCCATCTTGATACCAGCATAACGGCGTTCGACATCGTCTTCCATACAATGCTTCATAAGGTGCCATTCCGATGCTTGCGTGAAAACTATTGTTGTAGGTGAATTCTATCAAAGATAAAAATTCATCCCAACTTCCCCGTTGTTCCAAAACACAAGCACGCAATAAATCCTCCAAAGATCGTATAGTTCTTTCGGTCGACCGTCGGTCTCATGCGGATGATACGCCGAACTCGGTCGTAACTTAGTTCCCATAGCTTCTTGCGGACTTCGCCAAAATCTTGACGTAAACCTCGGATCACGATCGAAATTATACTTGTCGGTACACCATGTAGTCGACAATTTCACGATGTACAATGGGTTAATCTTTCCAATGAATATTTGATATTGATCGGTAAGAAATGAGCCGATTTCGTAAGTCTATCGACTATAACCCATATTGCGTCATGACCTCTCTTTGTCTTTGGCAAACCAAGAACGAAATCCATAGAAATGTCTGTCCCATTTCCATTCTCGGAATCGATAATGGTTGCAACCTCCCAGTGGTGGTCTTTGGTGTTCAACTTTCGACTTTTGACAAACTAGGCAAGTTGACACGCATCTAACAACATCACCCTTCATTCCATGCCACCGAATAACTTCTTCAAATCTTGATACATCTTTGTTATGCCTGGATGCATACTCAATAGACTAGTATGGGCATGTTTCACAATATATCTTCTCAACTCTCGATTACGAGGAACACGAGACTCTACCCCGAAATCTCGAATTCCATCAATTCCTTCCTTGAACTCTAGTGTCTCGCCTTGTTTCATTTGCTCCCTTATTCCTTGCAAAAATTTATCGGCATTTTGCTTTTCTTTTATGTCTTCCATCACTCACTCGAGATAGTAACCATGCTAATACGGATCTTCCCCGGTGTTCAACTCAACAAACGACCATTCATCTCTAAACTGTTCAATGAGCTCCTTTTCCTTGATCATTAGAGCGACACACTAATAATCTTCTGCTCAAGGCATCGGCCACGACATTCGCCTTACCAGGATGGTATAAAAGTTGAAAATCGTAATCGTTCGAAATTCCAACCACCTTCGCTGCCTCATATTCAGCTCCTTCTGGTCGTACAAGTACTTCAAACTCTTGTGATCACTGAAAATGTTGAACGTTGCTCCATAGAGAAAGTGTCTCCATATCTTCAAAGCAAAAACTACCGCAGCCAATTCTAAATCATGCGTAGGATAATTCTTCTCATGAATCTTCAATTGTCGAGAAGCATACGCCACCACATTCCGGTCTTGCATCAACACGCATCCTAGTCCTTGATAAGAAGCGTCACAATATACATCGAAAGATTTCGTCGAATCTGGTAGGATTAACACCGGCGCAGTTGTTAACCTCTTCTTCAACTCCTGAAAGCTAGCTTCACGTTCCTCTGTCCATTCGAAAGCTTGACTTTTCCTCGTAAGTTGTGTAAGCGGTCCAAAGAATCTTGGAAAAACCTTCGATAAACCTCCGATAATAACCAGCAAGTCCAACAAAACTTCGAACTTCTGTTACTGTCTTAGGTCTCTCCCACTGTAAAACAGTCTCCACTTTCGATGGGTCCACCGCTATACCTTCTTTAGAAATTACGTGACCAAGAAATTGAACTTCTTCCAACCAGAACTCACACTTAGACAACTTCGCATACAACTGCTTCTCCTCAAAATCTGAAGAACAACACTCAGATGTTCAGCATGTTCTTCCTTCGATTGAGAATAGATCAGAATGTCATCGATAAAGACAACGACAAATCTGTCTAGATATGGACGAAATATTCTGTTCATATAATCCATAAATATGGCAGAGCATTCGTCACCCCGAATGGCATTACCTCGATACTCATAATGTCCATAACGAGTTCGAAAAGCGCTTTTAACACACGTCTTCCCCTTTTACACGAATCCGGTGATAACCCGATCGTAGATCTATCTTGGAAAATATCACAGCTCCTCTCAATTGATCCATCAAATCGTCGATTCTTGGAAGTGGATATTTATTCTTGATAGTCACCTTGTTCAGTTGCCGATAGTCCACACAAAGTCGTGACGTTCCATCCTTCTTCTTGACCAAAAGTACTGGCGCACCCCATGGGGAAACACTAGGTCGTACAAATTCTTTCTCCAACAGTTCCACCAATTGCTTTTTCAGCTCCTCCAACTCTACGGCGACATACGATATGGTGCAATTGAGATAGGACCCGTTCCCGTACTAAATCAATTGAGAACTCGATCTCCCGCTCGGGCGGTAAACCGGTACATCTTCGGAAAAACATCCGGAAAATCGTTGACAACGGGAATAGTATTCACATCCTTCTCATTCTTAACTTCTAGAGAAGACAATACCGTATATCCCTCGCGCTCCATTTCTCAACAAAGACTTGACCTTAACAAAGAAGTTAAGAATCCAGACTCTTCTTCCTTAGGAAAAACTATAGTTTTCTTCGCACAATCTATGAGGATATGGTTAGAACATAACCAAATCCATCCCTAATATTACATCTATCTCAATGAGAGGCAAACAAATCAAATCGACCAAAAACAAACGGCCCTTCACAACAATAGGACAATCCAAACAGATCTTAGAAGTAACTACAGGTTTAGCAGTTGGTGTAGATACATTCAACATAACATTCGAGAGAAGACATAGGCAACTTCAACCTTTCCACACAATCATATGCAATAAAAGAGTGTGTAGCACCCGAGTCATACAAGACAGTCGAAGATTACCTCCAATGTCTCCTTCTCCTTGAATAAGATCATCGACTTAGAAATCTCGAGATCCCACCATTGTATACACTCGTCCTCCGGATCTCGGTTGAGTACTTCCGCATTTTTGCTGATTAGCTTTAACATACCGAACGTGACGGTTTCCTCTCCATTGTGTGGACAATCCTTTGCTATGTGCCCAGGTTGTTTACAATTGAAACAAACGCACCTTTAATCGTACACTCGGGAGAAATATGACCTTTCTTCCCGCACTTAAAACATGTTGGCGTAACGCCACCCTCTCGTCCATTTGCACTACCACTTGCACTTCCACTAACAGGATGGTCGTTGAGATTGACTTCTGTTGGCCTGGTATACGACTTCGCCGAAACCGATTTGCATTATTACCTCCACCTCTCCGGAACCTTGTCGGTCCAAAATTCCGATTCCTCGATCTCTAGATGGCTCCAACTCTTCAAGTCGAGCACAAGCATCCACCAAAGCATGAAACCGAGTCATCCTCAAAGATACTACTCTTCGTTTCGGTTCCACCCTTAAACCCGATTCAAACTTCCCGCATCTCCACACATCATCTTGTCGTGTCTCGAGCATAATCGAGAATTGAGACAAACTCTCAAATTTTGTGGCATACTCATTCACCGTCATATTCCCTGCGCGAAACCAAGAAATTCCATTTCCTTGGCATGCCTAGCACTCGCAGGAAAATATTTATCCAGAAAAGTATTAGAAAACACTTCCCGGTGATCTCAGTCCCTTCAGCTTGCAACACTCGGCGGATTCCTCTCCACCAATGTTCTGCATCTCCTCTCAGCATGAAAACAACATAAGTTACTTTCTTTTCATCTGTACATCTCATCCCCTCAAAGATTCTCTCTAAATCTTGCATCCACTGACTCGCTTTCTCCGGATCCACCTCGCCTCTAAATTGTGGCGGATTATGACGCCTAAATTCAGATAAATTTAGGGCATCTGCTGTAGCATCTTGTTGTTGGGCTGCTCTCAAATTTTGCTGAGTTATCACCTCAGCCATCTGCCGCATAGCCTCAGCAGCAACCAACATCGGGTCCTCATCTCGATTTACGTTAGCACGTCCTCTACCTCTACCAGCCATCTTCTTTCTTCAAACATAACAAATCAAAGTCAGATACATCCTTCTAGATATTTCCGAAAGGATATAAATCACAAACATCACAGAGAATCACACAGCACAAACAAAAACAGACCCAACCACAACCCCAAAAGACTCTAACTTGGGCTCTGATACCAACTAATGTAACACCCCTTTGGAGGATGTCACACATAAAAGAAAATAAACTAAATAGAAATGAAATCTACCCAAGTTGTGGAATATTTGTTAAAATTATTACGGGTTGTAAAAATAATTCCTGATAGACAGAAATATGTAATAAAAAGATAATGCGGAAAATACGAAATAAAAAAAAAACCTCATCACTAATAATATACATATGGTTAAGTTATAAACTCGTACAAATAATTTACAACTAAGACTACTACTATTTAAACAAAAACAAGAAAGAAAGCAATAAAAGAGTTAATATATACGGACATACGTGACGCACTAAAAAAAAACATCATGGTTATCTAATCCTCGGATGGATCACTCTCGGTCGAAAATGATCATCGGGAGATAGATATCCCGGATGTCTCGACACACGGCGATAACGGGATCGCGCGGTCGATACGATGCTTATCTCACTAGGCTCGGGGTTTTCAAAGCACCCCAATAACGCCTAATGGATAAGGGTAACTCTAAGTGCGAAAATAATGTCGTCGTCGCAATCGGATCTCCATCAAACGATGACGTAGAATCACGGTCATACGTCCAAAGCATAGGTAACGAAGCACGATCTCCTCGTAAATGCCAAGCCGGATCACCTCCATGGAATATCGGCTCTATGAATCCCAAAAATGCAGGCGTCGCCATCCCCCACACAATCAATCCGGAGGGTATGGATGATCGGATGGTTCTTGCTCGTAAACCGATCGTCGGCTTGCGACCTTCCTCTTCCTCGGGGTACACGATCTCAAGAGGTTGTTCCTCTTCTTCCTCTTCAAACTCTTTCTTGCATAAAATAAATAGACAATAGACACATACAATAAAGAGGTAAGACAACATAAAATCATCACAACATGGCAAATAAGAAGACGACAATTAACTACTACACGCTTTATACAATACGAAGAAACTATAACAAGAATACATATTAAATATCCTAGTGTTTCGAACATCACGGATATAACACAAATAAAGAAATTCACACGATAAATCAATTTCACGATAAACTAAGATAAGAAATAGACAACTAACATAAAAATTATCGATAAATACAAATAGAGAAAATGTAAAAACATCCAAGATGTTACCGGATAAAGATAAATAGAGAAAAATGGAATATTATCCAAGATATACTCAAATACACCAAAACACAACCCTACTCCATGGAGCTAAACCCAAACAGATATCAGAGAGAATGACTTGCAAAATCTATTAGTACCACGGCTGCCCAACCAACTATTACGCGATCACACGTTGCGTCAATAGCCTACGACACTGGGAATCCACCATCCAGGCGTAGTATAGTTCACAGTCTCCCGTTGTGGCACTATAGGCAATGTACTACTAGACTTTACAAACCTCGATTAAATATAGTGAATGTCGAGTACATTAGTGTGCTATCGGTTTACTACCACGGCCAAACGGAGCTACCAACTCATCACATGTGGGATCCCGTACACTAAAGTCTCCAAGTTTATTAGAACAATAAACTACACTACACTTATCGCATCGACAACACGATGTGATTCGTCTCGTCAACCCAAAACACCAAAAATCGGTATAAAGACAAAACATAATTCCAAATATATGAAATTACGAAAATGCCCTTAAGATAGAAATATACCCTCAATGGCAGAAAGCCATGCGGGTTCACTTTTCCCGACAGATAAATAACCTCAAAAACACATGCGGGTTCACATTTTCCCGACGACAAAAATAAATACGATACGGTAACGGTCAATCGCGTAGAAATTTTATCGCGTTTTTGAAATCTCGTCGTTTTTACAAACGTTTAAAAATCGGGTAAAGATTATTTTTCTGTTTTTAAAATCGCGTAGCATTTTTAATACGTTTTCTCAATCGCGTAGGATTTTTAAATCATTTTCTTATTCGAATGCCTTTAAAATTACCATTTAAACAGATAGAAATAATATTTAGTACATTTAAACTACGTAGAATAATTTTTCATACCGTATACTGTCATTAGGATATTTTTACTATCTTATAGGTTCATTTTTACTAAAAATTGACAAGATTTTGTTTAGAAACTTATAATAATGATTTTCTAAATTTTCCATAAAATTTCTATTTACCTAATTTTTAACCATTTCATTAAATTCTTTTTGAAATCTCTAACATGCTTCAAAACCAAAAGTGAGCTATATGTTAGAAAATTTCTTAACATTACTGTATTTCCTTCCTAATGATAAAATTATGAATTTTAACCCTTTAGACTTACTTCTAATCAATTGGTTCCTTCATAAATCATTATAGAAAATTTCTTCTTAACTTGTATTGTTTCTTTTTAATTGAAAAAGGTTTAGAAACAAGTTTTTAAAAATCATGAATTCCTATAGTGGCATGTTGGCCGAATTTTATAA
This sequence comes from Ormosia emarginata, assembly GCA_029884605.1. Taxonomy (NCBI): domain Eukaryota; kingdom Viridiplantae; phylum Streptophyta; class Magnoliopsida; order Fabales; family Fabaceae; genus Ormosia; species Ormosia emarginata. The sequence continues at coordinate 73,538 of JAQQTP010000056.1, read as the reverse complement.
AACTTTTGCATTTGATTTCCAAAATGTCTTTCACCTTTTAAATCATATCAAATGTATTCTATAGTCTAAGTTCATTAAATCATTTTAGAAAATAGTTATCTATAGTCAATTTAATCCTTTAGGCATGTTGGCCCAAAATACTAAGTTTGTACCATTTGATTTCTAAATGCATTTTTTCTTTGATCAAATCAATTAGAAACTTTCTTGATTCTCCTAGGTTAATTAAGCTACACTTTAGGAAAAATCAAGAGAACATTTTGGTCCTCCAAACTTGTCATTGCCGTGAGCTATTGGATGTGCTCTTTGGAACACTCATGCAAATTTACACATGTTATTCACATCCTATATTTTATCATACAATCCTAACACATGCATTATACTTCTAACACATACAAAATATCTCTAACACATGCAAAATATTTCTAACACATAAACCTAATTTAAAGCTTATAGACATACAATCAAAAGCTATTAGACATGCAAGATTATTACAATTACCAAATAAGAAAGCTACTAACACATAACACTTAAGCTACTAGCAACCACAAAAATTAACAAATACACATCAATAAACACACCACCACCGAATCCTTATGGATTCTACAAACAACTCATCTTCTTACCACCATCAAGGGATGATAAGAATTGTCTTCCTCTTACCTTAAATGAAGACAAAAAGCTTGCTTTCTCACCTCCTAGGTCACGGTTTTCACTCCACCAAACACCTAAAAATTTCAAACAAAACCTACATGTTACTAACCATGAAAAAGAAGCTAAACCATGGAAAAATCATGGCTTAGAACTTTGAAAAAGAAGAGAGAAAAGAAAAGTATGAAATTTCACCTTCTAGGTAAAACTTCCAAGGTTGGTTTCCAAGCTTTAGATGGAAGAATTTGAAGAAACTCCCAACTACAAAGGTTCTTAGAATGGTGTTTAGGTTAAGGAAACTTGGTTAGAAAAATTTTTGGATGGTTGGATGGTTAGGAAATGAGCTTGGCCGAATATGGTGAAGAAAATGGGCAAGAATGGTGGCTAGGGTTCTTGATGAGAGAGAAGAGAGAAAAGTGATGAAGACAAAGTGATTTTTGGTCCTTCCTCCTTCACTTGGCCGTAGCTCTCTAAGGGCATGCAAGGTGGCTCCTTGCTTGGCTTCATCCAAGCCATTGGATGAATCAAAGGCTAAGATTAAGCCTTGGTGAGCAAGCCTAATTCTCATTGGTTGGTTCCCGGTGACTCACATGGCTTAGTCACACTGTGCGTAATAAATGCTCTGTGAGTCACTAGTGAGTCACTGTTCGAAAGTTCTACGACTTACGGTGATTAATTAAGCTACCGATCTAACTGTTCATGACTGCAATTGTGGGTCCCGCAAAATATTTCCGGTCCATTGTCACTAAAACATACTTGACTAATAAAATAATATTATAATAATATAAAATTATTTTATTTGACAAATTAAATCCTAAAAATTAAAAGATTATTTTTAGTCTCATTCAGAATCGGGTTAAGTAAGATCCCCAATTCTAAATAATCAAATAAGATTTTCCCGGCCGGAAAATATCATTTTCTTGCCTCGAGCAAATCACACAAAAGTTCATATAAAATCACAGACATGTATTTTCTCGCATTAAATCAAGAAGAAAACAATTAAAAACAGACAAAAAACAGAGAAAACGAGACGTTCGGGACGTAACGGTCATTTTCCCGTTTTTTCCCACAACGTAGGTAATCGTCCAAAACGTTCAAATAAAATATCCAAGAAGATTATTTAGCTGTATATCTTTCGAAAAATTAATACAAGAAATGTCGAAAAAATTTTTATTTTAGTCTCGAAACAAACTACGTAAAACGATCAAATAAAATTTGAACTGTATTATCGTAGTTGTTTTCATACAAAATTCAAGAACAGAAAAACAGGGACACCGCGGTCATTCATACAAAAGCATGAAAAACAGAAAACAGTACATTCAGAATATTTTCTAAAAATTGGGGTGTTACAGCACCTACACGTTTATCACACTTATCTAAGTGGGGCCTTATATTCTGGTATGAGTGAAGCCTAAGTTAGGCAGATGTTGCGTAGTGATGGTCATTTTGGATGTACATCATGTTTGGTTATCGTGAAAATCTCATCTAAAGTGTATTTTTTCATGAATATCTCATACCTAGTGGTTTACCCACTATTTGCGGTCAGCATTCTGAAATGGGACTTAACTCTAGAGACCTTTAGGATAGTAAAGTCTTCCTATGAAAGTTCTCACGAATCAGTAAGACCCATAGATCCTTAGGATGAAACTCCTCAATTTAAAGCAATCCTGTAGGACACGAAAGAAGCGTACTTCTTCTTTATCTATCTATCCCTCCTGTCATTCATGCTTGCATTTTAAAAAAAAAATAAGCAAAAAAAAAAATAAAAGAAAGATACTTCATCTTGCATTATTCATGGCTTGCATTTTCATGGCATTTCTAGCACTTTAAAAAAAAAAATACAACATCTTGCATTTTTATTCCTAACATTCTTAAAAAATAAAAAAAATAAAAAAATACAACATGTTGCATTTTTATGGAATTTCTAGCATTTTTTTCTTTAAAAAAAAGAAAAAGAATTTTTTTTTCAAAGTTCATTCATTTCATCTTATGCATCTCGTGCATCTCATTCATTTCATCTCATTCTTTGTTTAATGTTATCATGTTTTAACAAATCAAACTTGTTCAGGAATCATTGTGTGACCTAGGAAAGAAGAGACTAATCAAATTTGAGTTCACAATACCAGATCTCGGTCTAGAATGGCTACTAGTAATCTTGAGACAGGGAGAAATTTGAGCACAGAAGTCGATGAAATGACATGGAGGATGAATGAGATGTTAGAGGCCCAAGTAAGGTTGGAAGCAATATTGCAAGATGTGAGAGAGTCTCTCCACTTAATAAGTGAAAATAGAGGTGCAAATGAGGTTGAAGCATATGTAAATGTGCCATCGATAACTGCCCCGATATTCTCAATTGTAACCTCAAGCATCGCTGTGGGGATCCATGAGCAACACGCTCAAACGACATTGATAGTCATGCCTATTAGGGAGAGATATCGCGCCTTGGAAGGTGCTCACAATAAAATTCCTGGTTATGCTGACCCTACCTAGGAACAACCTCATGTGTCCATTTCGGGGCAAGCAACAATGTCTTACTCTGGAAATAGTCATGTGATGACTGAGAAAGACAAGATGAAAAAGAGTAGATGGAGAAAAATGGAGGAACAAATCAAGGCAATCAAGGGCCTCAGCGCTTATGAAGCCATTAACCGAACACTTGAAATGTGCATACTTTGTGGATGATGAACAACTTCCTGTGTTAGTGGCCAAGAACCTTCTTACTAAACAGGAGTAGAGCTTGCTAAAAATTCCAAAAGAGCATAAGAAAGCTTGGGATCCTGGTGATAGCACTTGGGAGAATCCCAAGGAAATTAAGGAGGGGCAATGGGACCCTGGTGGATGCTCTCATGCTGCTTCAAGTATAAGTTGGTTGTTATGCTTTCGCCAATGGGATCCTGGTGGAAGTCTCTTCATTTACAACCCACTTGATAAGGATGTTTCTTTTCTTTCCCTCTCTTTATTTTACTTGTCCTTCATTACTTGATGATTTTGATGGATGCTATTTTTCTTTTGAGCTTTACATTGAGGACAATGTCGAATTTAAGTATGGGGGAGGAATTTACATTCTGTTTTTGAAAAAAAAATTGTTTTTAATTGCTTTCCAATGATGTTTTGGGATTTCTGAAGTTTATAAGTTTGAAGCAATTGAAATTCAAGGTTCATAGCATGATTGAATAAATTTCTTTCTTCTTGAATTTGACATGCTTGGTTTTGGATGTTTGAATTAGTGGATTGAGTTTAATAGATGCATACCTTGTGGGATTTTAAGCCTATTGATGGATGAATTTAGCATTTATGCCATTCTCTTCTTTCTTGTGTGATTTTCACTCATGGCAATTGATCACTCTAGAACTTGCTTTGATTCTTTTTTAGGCTACACTTTCACTTGTATACATGAACATGATTGAGGCATTCTTTCTTGATTAACTACTTTGGCCAAATAGCCAACCTTGCATCATTTCCTTTGATTAACCCCCTTGAGCCTATTTGCATATTCTTTGTCTTAGCTCATTATATACCTTATGTGAAAAATCATGTTTTTACCTTACCTTAAAGAATGGGAGAGCATTGGTTCATTTTTATTTGAGGAGCTCTTTTGCTTGCTTGTGGGCAATTAATAGTTCAAGTGCGGGGGTTGTGCAAATTGATGTGTAATATATGCAAGGTAATAAAAAAAATGAAAATCATAAAAAAATGAAAAGAAAAAAGAAAAATGCAAGAAAGGTTGTGAAAGAAAAGAAATCGGAAAAAGAAAAAAAAATAAGAGAAGGAATATGTAAAGAGAATGTGCATAATATGGAATTGAGGGTAAAATTTCATGCTTGTCACTTGTCAATTGAGTTCATCCTCAATGCTCTTTTATTCTCTTGGGTACTTAACTTGTCATATCTATATTATTTCCTTCCCTTACCTTGGCCCCATTATAACCTTAAATAAAGTCCTCTTGATTTTTGTGTGCATGTGTTTGAGTAGTAGAAAAGTAGAAGAAAAGCAAACTTATGGTAGTGCAATTATTCATGAGTTGAATTGAGTGAAATACATACCATTTAAACACTTGAGGGATTGAGAGTGTATCTTGTGAGGATCTATCATCCTTGATTCATGTTTTTCAAATTGAAGATACCTTGCTTGTTGGTTTGAGATGTGAATAATTGTTACCTTAAGAATATTTTGATCCCTTGAAACTTTGGTTACTCTTCTTGCTTGTAAACTTTTGCATTCTTGAATATCATTGGAAATTGAATCTTTTAGAGTTTTTAGCTTTTGAAATTGTTTTGTTTTCCTATGTTCCTTAGTTTTGATCTTATGTGTTTTGCCCAGGAGTGCAAAAAGTTAAGTGTGGGAGAATTTGATAATCACATATTTTATACATTTATAAACCCTCATTTTTAGTCATTTACACTCTTCATGTACTTAATTGATTGAGCTTGGTCATGTTTTGTAAGTTTGAGCTCAAATTGGGCCTGATTGATTTTTTCCAACATTCATGAGTTTTGACGTTGTTTTTATATTTCGGTCATAACTTGAGTTCTAGATATCTGAAAATTATGAATTTTACCTTGTAGGAAAGCTAAGAGGAAGCTCTACAACTTTGATGAAGAGCTCGAAGTCTCAATCAGATGTCTAGTAGACCTAATTGGGCCTGGAAGTCAGAACACAAGTCTAGAGACCCTTTGATATTATTTTGTCTATAACTTGAGTTGTAGACCTCCAAATTGCATGGGGTTTAGGCTCAATTGCTCATAATGGACCCAACTTTATAATTAATGGGCCTTTAATTATATGAAGGAGTAGTTTTGGGGGTTAGAAGGTAGAAAACTGAGGCACCTCTGATTTCCACACTCTTCTCACCTTCTTTATAGACTTTACTATTTTCCTCTCCCTTCTCTCTAGGTTTTCGTTTTTCTCTTATTTTTCTGAGTTCTTCCTTCCCATTCATGGAAGGGTAGAGCCTTTAATCAATCCAAGAGATTGACATTCTTGATTATTAATCTTGAGATCCTGTTTTAATTGCTATACATTCATCTATTAATCAAATTTCTCTTCTTCTTCTTCTCTTGTTTGAATTCTGATTTAATGCTTAATTTGATTGGGATTTGCATATATTAATTGCGTAATTACCATGTGCCAAGAGATGAATTCATAGGTTAAACAATGCATCAAAGGTATTTGATGAAATGTTTAGCTTGGTTGGATCTTGGTTTTTAATTTAATTTAATTTGGGTTTTAGATGAATGCTTAATTTGTCTAACCTTAATTAATTGAATTTTGGAAGCGTTTCAAGTAGAAGATTTGTGGATTATTGAGAGGCGTCTTGATGTGATCTGAGACTAAGATTCGGTTGATAATTGATTGGATCTATAGAGATCAAGGATGGATTAAAATCAAGATCGGTTAATTCCCTTGGATTGGTTGTTTTTAATTATGTTTTCTCTATTTAATTACTCTCTATTTTTTCGTTTTAATATTGCAAACCCCTCTACCCCAATTTTAGCTTGATCTGATCAAATTGCATTTGAAATCCTTGAGAGACGATCTAGTGTTGTTCCCTATGCTGCAAGCTATAGGTATAACTCAGTTACAATTTTGATTGAGTTCAGCGATCGGTCAAAATGATCCCCTTCCTCACAAAGGATCATCTACATAATTCTAATTTTCTTAACTTTGTGATTTCCTTCCTGAGAATTATAAATTCTCACTCCTTATCTGTCATGTTAAGAGAATCAAGATAGTACACATCATTCTGTTGGTTGATTTTGATGTTCATTTTGAATTTCACCTGTCTACTGAAGAACTCCGTTTGGTGATTGGCACCATCCATATCCGCTATTTCATCATGCATGATTCAGACTGATAAAAATGCATGATGTAGGTGTATATAGTTGCACATAGCTGACTAGGCTGCATTATGGGTGTGTTCTGGCTACTAATGTACTGACCACATTTGTTATTCTGACATTTGATATGTCTTCTTTTTGTCTGTTTTGTACCGTTTTGGGGTTTTGTAAATATTCTAGACAAATATAATGAAACACCTTATGTAAATATTAAATATAAATGCAGCTAGTGTGGTTTTAAAATTTTCAGTTTTTTATATTTTTATTAGAATTATGTTCCATTGATATGTTTATCTTATATGGTTTAATATATATATATATATATATATATATATATATATATATATATATATATATATATATATATATATAAAAAGAACTTCAACCTAAATAATTTAAGTACCAAATTAATTCCACTGCGTATTTAACTGCGTGTATTTAATTAAATCATAAATGAATAATGTAGTATGTAATATTCTATCAAATTAAATAAATATAAATAGATAATGAGATACATAGCAAGTATTTAGCAATTTATTAAAATATAATTAAATTAGTGGTAGAATGTTACAGGAGCGATGAAACCTATGAATACCTAAGATTTTATTAAAAAGAAATCTTAATGATTCATTGGCTAACCCTAGATTATATCTAAAATTGATAATAAAAGAGTAAATATTTGCCTGTGAGAATTTTGATTTTATTGAATTGAATTTATAAATTTTGTCCAATACTATGATAATAAAAAGAAAGAAAAATAAAGATGCATTAGAACCTTATAACATAACAAAACAACATTATCTAGTTATATATGTATAGTAAGAATTGTCTATAAGAATACATGTTTAGTTATATATCAAACAAGATATACAAATTTTCAATAGACCAATAGATTCTTTGAAATCTCAAAAAATCTCACGATTCTATTATATTATTCATTAAACATATGTATGTTACTATATATTATCTTATCGGTTAAATCTATTTATTTTATTTTTGAATCGATTCATTTGAAGGAGCTTAATGAGGTGAAAATCTCATATTCAGTTTTGTAATAATGATAGAATTGACAAACAACCATCAACTATAACCCAAAAGAACCAAATTCTGTAAAGAATATAGAGGAAGAATGAAAGGAATATCCTATCAAGATAATCATATTTGCTTTGAAAGACATGTTGATAGGTCGTTTTATTATCAAATTAAAACCCTTTTATTGATTTTAAAAATTAAATTTGAATACAGTGACAAGTAGAGGTTGTATGTTTGGTCCTATGGTTTTCTAGGAATTGGGTACATGTGACGAGTTGGAGGTTTTTGAGTTTACCAAGTTTTGGGATTGCTAGCAACAGAGGGGCTTGGCGGGTTGCTGGAATTGATAATTCCATGGAGTGGAGAGAGAAAGAGAGTGTTAGACTGAAAATTAATTTTAAATTTTTGAAAAGACTTTCATATAATTTATAGAAGTTACAAAATTATCTATTATTTAAGTTACAGGTTATAAATCTCTACTATTGATTTTTCTTTTTATTATTAATCAATGGCTAAAATTAGGAAGATCATGATCCCAAACTGAAGGAGACCGTGTTAAATGCCACTTAAGAACGCATGTTACCGAACTTAACGCAAACAACAAAGTAATACAATTGAGAGTTACGAGTCACGACAACAAAGCGAACATTGGAACAAGGACAATAGGATGAGAACAAAGATAAGGAGCAGCCAAAAAATTAGAAGCATTAAAGTAATACTTGCAGGGTGTAAATTATGTCACAATGGGTTTGAACTCTAAAGCATTGGTATGCTTCACAGCTTAAAGGCGAAGTACACCAAGAGTATGCCCATAAAAATTAAAGAGCCAGAGAGAAAGAAATAAACTGAATTATCATTTTAAAAAAACAAACTGGAAATCTGGAAATGCAACAACATAGAAACACCCGCAGTAAAATATAAGTTAGCTAATCATACACAGTAACTGAGAGATCGTGAGAACTTCCTACCTTAGGTATTCAAATTAAATTTTAACATGTTTGTAAAGTTGTATTAAAAGAGATATGTGTATTTTTAAGATCGCCCACACAACTTGATACATGTCAAAAGATGATCCCAAAGTAGCAGGAAACGTGATATACTTTCAAAAACAATTGAGATTGAAATCATTAGCATCTATAGCATATGTTCCCACCACATAGCTAATACAGTAATACCCATTTATAACAATATGTTTGCAATAATAGGTTAGAGTAAGTGCCTTTTCTTGATGGTCTTAAACAAATCCACGGTGTGTAGATGGCCCATGTAAATAGAGATTATCATTGTTACTATACTCCACCAATTTATGTTCATTCAACTGTTTGAGCTCTTAGTTTCTAACAGTAGAAACCTAAACCACCAGGTTGTCCTTTGGCCACAACATAAAATGGAGGTGAAAACTTTGAAGAGAGACATAGGTGTATATATTCTTAATTATTTCTCCTGATTGGTTCATCTCTTCATTTGATTTGTTCTAACTTGTCACATAGAGGATTGTCAATTTTTATAATTACCACATTTCTTTTTTTTTTTTATCCTTAGATTTCATGAAACAATCACTACACCTAGAATGGTACAATCATTCTACAATGAAGTGATAACCAGAAGAAACAAAATGAAATCAAAATAAAATTAAGAGAACAAACCCATGTAAGCAAACAAATTGAGACAAAGTTAAAAGGACAGTACAAAGGAAAAAGAAAATTTATACCAAACAAGAATAGCTTTTTCCAAGGTTGAAAATGCAGATGCAACAATTATAAGAAGACAACAGTGAAAACGTTGTCATCTCAGCCGTCCCAAATGGGAGATAGTATTTATTTCAGAAGTAATGCAACTGTCTTCCAAATTAACCTCCAGGGAAAAACTTCAAGAATAGTAATGAGTAAACCACACGTTTTGGCTATACCTTATCCAGCACAAGGCCATGTAATTCCTCTTATGGAGCTTTCACATGAACTGGTCAAACATGGCATCAAAATTACATTTGTAAACACAGATTTCACTGACAGTCAAATTATGAAATCTCTGGGAGAAAATTGTGCAGTGGGGAATGAGATTCAACTGGTCTCAATCCCAGATGGACTGGAAGATGGGGATAACAGAAATGATATTGGAAAATTGACAGAAGCAATATGTGAGGTCATGCCTAAGAAATTGGAAATGCTCATAGAAGAGATCAACAAATCTGTCAGCGATAAAATCACTTGTTTAGTCGCAGATGGGAGCTTGGGCTGGGCACTTGAAGTTGCAAAGAAGATGGGAATCCGACCAGTCGCATTCTGGCCTGCATAAGCTTCGTTGTTGACCTTGGCATTTAGCGTCCAAAAGCTGCTTGATGAAGGAATCATTGGCAGTGATGGTGAGATCATGCACTAAACTTCTTTCACCTTCAATTTGTTAGACAATAGGTGATCGTTTTGCAATGGAATTTGCCCATCTCATTAATAATTAATCCTTCAGTTCAGAATCTAAAGCAGATTAGCCACTGGGAACACAATGGAGAAAACAAAGACGACCTTAAAATATTACGTATATTTTTCCCTAAACAAGTGGAAACATAAGAGATAGAAAGTGTGTCCTTCTGACTTCTATTTCTCAATGTTTATTTTAATTATTTCAGGAACACCAACAAAAGATCAGACACTTCAGTTGGCGCCAATGCTGCCTGCTATGAGGACAACAGAGTTCATTTGGACACGCTTTGGTGACTTGACGACGCAAAAAATTGTTTTTGACTCTATGGGAAGGATCAATAAAGCTTTTGAAGTTGCAGACTGGTTTATCTGCAACTCAACTTATGACCATGAGCCTGCAGCTTTTGCATTAGCTCCAGAAATTCTACCTATAGGTCCACTTTTAGCAAGCAACAGTGTCGGATATGTAGCAGGAAACTTTTGGCCAGAAGACTCAACTTGTTTAAACTGGCTTGATCAACAACCCGCCCAATCGGTAATATATGTTGCTTTTGGAAGTTTCACTATTTTTTACCACATTCAATTGCAAGAATTGGCACTTGGACTTGAACTCTCCAATAAGCCATTTTTATGGGTTGTAAGATCAGATATCAACAATGGAAGAAATCATGTCTTCCTAAAAGAATTTAAAGACAGAGTGTCTCCTCGTGGGAAGGTGGTTCAATGGGCACCTCAACAAAAAGTTCTCAGTCATCCTTCAGTTGCTTGTTTCTTGAGTCAGTGTGGTTGGAATTCTACCATGGAAGGTACAACCAATGGAGTCCCCTTTATGTGCTGGCCTTATTTTGCTGACCAGTTCATTAATGAGACCTACATCTGTGATATTTGGAAGGTAGGACTGAAACTTGATCGAAATGGCGGGATCATTACTCGAGAAAAAATAACATATAAGATCAAGCAACTGCTCCATGATGAGAAGTTTAAAGTAAGGGCTTTGGAGTTAAAGGAATTAGCCATTAACAGTGCCAAAGAAGGTGGTAGCTCAAACAAGAATTTGAATAATTTTGTTGATTGGATAAAAGCATAAATAAAAGATTTTTATGCTTAACTAAACGATGTTTGTGTCATAAGACAAGATGAGGACAAACTTGTTTACCACGTGAAACAGAAACCATTTTCTTTTCACATCTTATAGTACTTCAGTAAGCAAACAGGATATGACATTGGCTTACAATAAAAGGTAAGTCTTATATGGACTTTCGAAGTTGTGGAAATAGAAAACTTCTTAGCTAATGTATTTTCTTTTGGATGTATGCAGTTCGTTTCCCAGGTCGGCGTTCATTTTAAAGCATATAGTCTACGAAAGAAATAATAATTAACACCATATAGAATTTAAGAACTCTTATGATGAATTTTAATAAAGAGTTTGTGAAAATCCAATGGGATAAAAGAAAATTATTATAAATAAATATATATATATATATATAAAATAAAATTTGTCCTTATAAAAAAGTAAAAAAAAAAATTATTCTTATCCATTCCACTTCTTTTTAAGTTCCAAAACTCATTCCCTAAACTCAATCCAATTTTCAAACTCAACCCAATATCAAGACTCAATCCAATGTCTAAACCCATAACCCAATGACTCAAACCTAACCTAATATACAAATCATATGAAAAAAAAAAAACAAATATGTTGAAGTCCTTCACAGTGAAGGAACTTCAACGTGAAGAAGGCTGCTAACATCATCATTTTCTCTCTCACAAAAAACCCATCAAACCAAAGCACCATATCCTCCATACTCATCGACCCAACCCAAGAAGACACCACCTTCATCACAAACACCAACAAACATTCCCATGTATCTATAAACAGCCTAGCAACTCCACTGCTCATCATCCTAACATCTGACCCTACACCAGACACTACTACTTGTAAACCATCAGTGCCGCCACAACCAACACTCAACCTCAACCCTATCACTGTCTTCGTAGCTGCCACTCAACCTCACCGGAACCCGTTACCACCATTAACTCCGGTGAACCAGCTTCTGTTCCGCCCAGCCATCGTGGACCCTTCCCTCACACCATCACCAACCACTCGTCGCTCTATCCTCAACTCAGAAATTCGCCGCTCAACCCATAGCCACCGCTGGTCAAGGTCCTCGCCATGAACCTGCCGTCCAGACACTTGAGAAACTCGCAGACCTACACCATCAAACCAACACCCATCAATCCTGACCTAGATGCCTTTGCACCACCGAGACACCCCACCAGCACTGCTGCCCTTGCTACCATCCCTCCTCCAACCCTTCTGTGCAGGTATTGTTGATTAAAAATAATAATTTGAAGTTGATAAAATTTTGGTGGTTATGAGACCTTTGATGTGGATGTGAGTTATGAAAAATTATGAGAATTATTCTGAGTAATGAAAAATTATGGTGTGTCATTAAGGAGAATTATTTCATGAATTAAAAGAAAATTATTATTATTAATTAGGGAGAGTTATAGAATGTGTAAGGTGTCTTTCACTTCTATAAGTATCCTATGTATTTTGGAGTTTGTTGTGTAGAAGAAATAAAAAATTTTCAAGTGTCTCTTCTATAATTCTTCCACACTAACAAAATGGTATCAAGAGGTAGTGAGATTTGAGTGATGGCAAATAATGGAATGGTTCCATTTCAATTCCCTCGTCTTACAAAAGATAACTATGAAATTTGTTCTCAAGAAGGCATTACTTGAATCACAAGATGCTTAGGATATTGTAGAGAGTGGCTACACTAAGCCACAAAATGAGGTCACTTTGTCTCAAAATGAGAATGAAGTATTGGCAAAGTCAAAGACAAAGGACCAACAAGCCTAGTCCCTCATCCATCAAGGTTTGGATGATTTGATGTTCGAGAAGGTGAACAATGTGTCCATCGCGAAAGAAGCTTGGGGAATTTTACAAAAGTCTCTCCAAGGTGCAAACAAGGGGAAGAAGGTGCGACTTCAAATTTTACGACATGAGTTTGAAGCTTTGCACATGACGGAATCCGAAAGTTTTTCAAATTATAACTTAAAGGTGTTGGTCAATGTTAATCAAATGAAAAGGTATGATGAAAACATTGAAGATGATCGTATGAAAGATAAGATCCTTCCCTCTTTGACTCCAAAGTTTGATTATGTGACTTGTGTTTTTGAGAATTCAAATGATTTAGACACCATGACAATTGATGAATTGTTTGGGGCTATACTACCCAAAGAAGAAAAATTGTTAAAAAGGCAAAATGAGCCTTTGGAGCAAGCCCTCAAAGCCAAGGTTTCATTGCAAGATGATGGAGGAGACAAGAGTCAAAGAGGACCTGGATGTGGACGAGTAAGATAGCATGGTCGTGGCCAAGGTGGAAGAGAAAGAGCCAATTGTGACAATTCCAACAATTAAGAGACAAGCCATCATTCAACTAGGGGTCGTGGAGGAGGAGTGACTAGAGGAAGAGGCAACTATCCTAGAATAAATAAGAGGAGGTATGACAAGTCCAATATTGAATGTTTTAATTGTCATAAATTTGGACATTATGCATCGGAATGTCATTATGGTACTAATGGTGTTGAAGAAAAAGTCAACCTTATTGACAAAGAAGAGGTTGAAGAGCCAACCTTATTGTTAGCACTCAAAGATGATGAAAAGGATGACAAGAGCTCATGGTATCGTGATAATGGTGCAAGCAATTATATGTGTGGCTACAAAGAAAAATTTGTGGAGCTTGATGAGAAGGTGAAAGGCAATGTTTCATTTGGAGACACCTCAAAAGTTCAAATTCAAGACAAAGGTACTATTTTAGTTTCTCTTAAAAATGGTGGTCACAAGTCAGTTACTAATGTTTACTTTGTACCCAAATTAAAAAGTAATATTTTGAGTTTGAGACAAATTGTTGAGAAGAGATATTCAATTTATATGGAAGATCGTTATCTTTGGCTTAGAGATTATAGTGCTAACTTGGTGGCTAAGGTGTCTATGACAAAAAATAGAATGTTCATGTTGAATCTCAATATAATTGAAGCAAAGTGCTTGAAGGCCAATGTTGAAGATGAAGCATGGTGTTAGCATATGCGATTTGGTCACTTGAATTTTGAAGCACTCAAAGCCTTGGGAGAAAAAGTGATGGTGAAAGGGATGCCCTCAATTAATCATCCCAATCAATTATGTGAAGCATGTCTCATTGGCAAACATGCAAGAGAAAGCTTTCCGAAGGAGACCACTACAAGAACAACCAAGTCATTGCAACTTGTTCACACTAATGTGTGTGGCCCAATTAATCCTTCCTCATTTAGTAAAAATAAATATTTTTTACTTTTTATTGATGATTATAGTAGGAAGACTTGGGTTTATTTTATAAAGCAAAAATCTGAAGTATTTGTAGCCTTTAAAAATTTCAAAGCTATTGTAGAAAAAGAGAATGGTTATGTAATCAAATCTCTAAGATCCGATAGAGGAGGCGAATTTACATCTAAAGAATTTAATGAATTTTGTGAAACAAATGGAATTCATCGCCCTCTAACGGTTCCTAATTCACCATAACAAAATGGTGTAGCAGGGACAAAAAATAGAATTGTTTTTAATATGGCTAAATATATGTTAAAAGCCAAAAATATGCCTAAAGAATTTTGGGCCAAAGCTGTTTCTTGTGCAGCTTATTTGCTCAACCGCTCTCCAACAAAGAATGTGAAGGATCTAACACCACAAGAAGCATGGAGTGAGACCAAACTCAGTGTCAATCATTTGTGAGTTTTTGGAAGTGTTGCTTATGTTCATGTACCTGATCAAGGGAGATCCAAGCTAGATGATCGAAGTGTGAAACATGTTTTTATTGGCTACGATTCAAATTCCAAAAGCTACAAGTTGTACAACCCAAGCAATAGCAAGATAGTTATGAGTCGAGATGTAAAGTTTGATGAAAAAGTCACTTGGAGATGGGAAGCACAAGAAGAAGAAAGTTATGATTTCTTTCCATACTTTGAAGATGAAGAGCAAGAGGCCATCAAGAATAGACTCCACGACTATCTCCCATTCATGAAGCATCCTCATCTTCCGAAGAAAGTTCTAGTGAAAGGCCAAGAAAAATGAAAAATATTGAATAATTATATGATGTAACTGAGCCTTTTGATTTGTTTTGCCTTCTTGTTGACAGTGAACCTTTAGACGTTGATGAAGTTTTCAAAGACAAAAGGTGGAGACAAGTCATGCAAGAGGAAATTGATGCCATTGAAAAGAATAACACTTGGAAGTTATCATCTCTTCCCAAGGGTCATGAGGCAATTGGAGTCAAATGAGTGTTCAAGATAAAGAAAAATGTCAAAGGTGATGTAGAGAGATATAAAACAAGACTCATGGTAAAGGCTACAAGAAAAAGCATGGAGTTGACTATGAAGAAGTGTTTGCACCCGTTGCTCCCATGAAGACAATTCGTTTGATCATTGCTTTGGTGGCTCAAATGAGGTGGAGGATTTATCAACTTGATGTAAAGTTCGCTTTCCTTAATGGCTATCTAGAAGATGAGGTATGTGTTGAGCAACCAATTGGTTTTATGGTAGAAGGGCATAAAGATAAAGTCTTGAGATTGAAGAAGGCATTATATGGGTTAAAGCAAGCACCAAGAGCATGGAATAACCGTATCGACAAGTATGTTCAAGATAATGACTTTGTTCAATGTGTTCATGAATATGCTCTTTATGTTAAAGCATATGACAATAGAGATATTTTGCTTGTTTGTTTTTATATTCATGATCTTATTTTTACCGAAAATAATCATACTTTGTTTGAAGGATTCAAGAAGGCTTTGGCACATGAATTTGAGATGACCGATATTGGGCTCATGTCATATTATTTAGGCCTAGAGGTGAAGCAAATGGAGAATGTGATTTTTATTTCTCAAGAAGCCTATGCAAAGGAGATTTTGAAGAAGTTCAACATGTTTGATTGTAACTCCGTGAACACACCCATGGAATGTGGAGTTAAATTGTCAAAGTTTGATGACGGAGTGAAAGAAGATCCCACCATTTTCAAAAGCCTTGTAGGAAGCTTGAGATACTTGACTTCGACAAGACCCAACATTTTTTTTGCGGTTAGAGCAGTGAGTCGTTACATGGAATCACCTATTTCAACCCACATGAAAGTTACTCGGAGGATTCTTCGTTACCTAAAAGGTACAATTGATTTTGGACTATTTTATGCCTTCTCTAATGATTTCAAGCTTGTGAGATATTGTGATAGTGATTTTGCGGGAGATGTTAATGATAGAAAGAGCACTACCGGTTTTGTATTCTTCATGGGAGATTGTGCTATTTCATGGAGTTCTAAGAAACAATCCATTATCACACTTTCAACTTGTGAGTTTGAGTATGTGGCGGCAACTTCTTGCACTTGTCATGCTATATGGTTTAGAAGGTTGTTGAAAGAAATTTATTTTTCACAAGAGGAAGTACCAAAGATTTGTATTGATAATAAGTCCGCATTATCTCTTGCTAAAAATCCAGTGTACCATGATCGAAGCAAACACATAGACACAAGGTTTCATTTTATTAGAGAGTATGTTGACAACAAGGTGATTGAGCCCAAATATGTGAAGACACAAGATTAAATTGTTGATATTTTTATTAAGCCTCTCAAGTTTGAAGAATTTCAAAAATTGCGAGTAAGACTTAAAATGAATAAGAAGACTTCAAATTAAGATAGAGTGTTGATTAAAAATAATAATTTGAAGTTAATAAAATTTTGATGGTTATGAGACCTTTGATGTGGATGTGAGTTATGAAAAATTATGAGAATTATTTTATGAGTAATGAAAAATTATGGTGTGTCATTAGAGAGAATTATTTCATGAATTAAAAGAAAATTATTATTGTTAATTAGGGAAGTTATAGAATGTGTAAGATGTCTTTTACTTCTATAAGTATTCTATATATTTTAAAATTTGTTGTGTAAAAGAAATGAAAAATTTTTAAGTATCTCTTTTATTATTCTTCCACACTAGTAAGCATGCCTTGATGAAGATTGGAGCCGCTGCGGTTTGCGCTTCTGTTACTTCGTTTATGCTATTTTCACTTTTTTTTTTTAATTTTTATGTTTATGTTGTGATTAAGTGGTCTTGTAATAAAAAAAATTAAAAAATATATAAAAAAAAAGAAGAAAGAGCGGCAGTTGTGTTTAATTTGATGAAAATTTGAACTATTGTTTATTTTTCGTTTCGGGATCAAATGACTCAAGTTAGTATTGATTTTGTCTCTATTGGATTAAGATTAGAGTTTTTTTTTTTTTACTTGTAAGTCGTCAAATAATTAAGAAAAAGGGGATAGTAGAAAAAAAAGGGGGAGATTTAATAAAAAAAACAAAAAATAAGTTAAAAAAGATTAAAAAAAAATAAAAGGCTTTAAGAATTAATAGATAAGTCAAAGAAAAAAAACAGAAAAGAGAAAATTTAAAAAAAATCTTGATTTTCTTTTGTTTGAATTATTTAGAATTTGTTTAATTATCCGTGGTTATATTTAATATGTTCAGTGGCATATAGTAAAGTTAATTTTGGAGTGTTATTACTATTTTATCTTAATATGTATTCTTTGTTTTTACTGCTATGTGTTTAAATAATAAAAAATAGATAAAATAAATATTTTAAAAAGTCATTAATAATTTACATAATTGACTTGAAATAATTTTCTTGAAGATGGATGTAATAAAAGTATTGTGGAATGTAGTTTCTCTTTTCCTTATACACAATCGATGCTTGAATTTAATTTAATTTTAAATACAAGTTTCTTAAAAAACATATTTTCTAATGTTTTCTCTTAAATTAAGTAAATATTAGTAGCAACTCTATTTTTTATTTTTATTTTCATAAAAAAAAAAATTGTTGCTGCTCTCGTTGTGATCTCGATCACAACACGGAAAAATGTTAGTTATAGAGTACAACGGCAATGAACGATATTGAATGCTAATCCCTAATATTAAGAATGAATATTTGACTTTGTACAATGATGATACAGTACGTGATTTACATAATTTGTGGGCTGTAATCACGTGATGTGATTTTTCTCATTATTTCCTTCATTACTCCCCCCTCAAGTTGGTACATGAACTATAGAGATGCCCAACTTGCTAAGTAACTTATGAAAACGATCTCAACCAAGTACCTTGGTGAAGATGTTTACCCTGATACTAAGAAGAATACGTTATCGGATAAAGTAGCAATTAATTTTGATGTATTTGATCCATCTATGAAAAATGGGTTTAGAAGCAATATGAATGGATGCTTGATTGTCACTATCGCGACTAGAATATATGGTGGGAGTGACAAATAAATATGATTTAAAAAAAATATATAAATAAAAAATAGAATCGTTATTAATTTTATTTGAATTAAGAAAAATTAAAAAAAATCTTTGAAAATAGTCTTAAAAATCAGATTAGATTCAAGAGTCGATTATATACAGGAAAAGGTGAAAACCTAATTTCACATCACTCCTACCACATCTATCCTGAGACGATTATCTTAAGTCAGTTGTGTAATTTTTTTACAATTTTTCAAAATATTTATTTTACTCCTTTTATTAAAAGATAAACGAAATAGACAAATAAATTATGAAAATTTAATTTTTGACTTGACGAAATAGGAGTTCAGCTTCTACGTATCTCCGGATGTAATGAAAAACTCAAAACTACATCATTCTTTAGAAAATGATTGTTTGGTTAGTTTGATTTTAATTATTTTTGTTAAAAAATTTCTTTTTTATTTTAAAAAATTAATTTTTAAAATTTTGAATTAAAAAACTGTCATAACTCAGTTAATTTAATTAATTCTTAAAATGTGAGGTTTGACGTCACGTTTGAGACATCACTCGTAAACGGTTATAATTCAAATAACGTTTTAAAAAAATTTCAAATTTTTCAAATTAATAAGTTGTCACAACATATTTAATTTTGAATGCAACATTTGATAAATTAAAATACACGTCAATAATACATAAACATGTCATGTTGCCCGAATTGATAAAAAAAAATAAGAATAGACTTTATCCTATTAATTCAAACTCAATTTAATTCCTAATAATCCAAAGTAACATGAGAACCAAAAGGATGAATGTGATATAGTGTGGTGAAGAGTGCTTGTACGTGCGTGAGTTAATTAAAAAAAAACTTCTAGTTTTTTAAAAAATACTAAAAAACTAAAAAAAAAAATTCAACTGAGATCAAACAAATATCAAAACATATTACCAAAATATTATAGCATACAAAATCAACTTCACCAGCATCTAATCCAGCACAAACTTGCATAATGTATGATAAGATAACGTACATGTTGGCAATAAAAGAAATCAGGGACTTCTATTTAGTTAACATGCACACACCTCTTACATTCTCCTAATCTCTACCTCCAACTCTAATTTTTCATGTGGCAAACTCTCTTCGATGCACTCAAAAGTAAATGACAAAAATTTAAAATGTAATGAGTCGATGCTCAAAAGTAAATGACAGGAATTTAAAATACAAAGAGTCGATGCGCTCAAAATGAATGACAGGAATTTAAAATGCAGAGAGCCGATGCACTCAAAATAAATGACAAAAATTTAAAAAGCAAGGAGCCGATGCCCTCAAAAGTAAATGACAGGAATTTAAAATGCAGAGAGCCGATATGCTCAAAATAAATTAAAGAAATTTAAAATGCAGGGAGTCATTGCGCTCAAAATAAATGATAAGAATTTAAAATGCAAGGAGCAGATGCATTGAAAATAAATGACAGAAATTTAAAATATGGGGAGTCGATGCGCTCAAATTAAATGACAAAAATTTAAAATGCTGGAAGCCGATACACTCAAAAGTAAATGACAGGAATTTAAAAAGTAGGGAGCCAACGAGCTCAAAAGTAAATCACAGGAATTTAAAATACAAGGAGCCGATGCGCTCAAAATAAATGATAGGAATTTAAAATGTAAGGAGTCAATGCGCTCAAAAGTAAATGACATGAAAACATTTGTGCTAATTAAACATGGAATTAAAATCTTTTTCTTCTATCTCTTTTTTTCTTCTCTCTCTCTCTCTCTCTTTTTATTTTCTTTTATTTATTTATTTATTAAAGGTCATTTGAATCAACAATAATTCTAGAACGCTTTGACCAATCAAACCCTTGTTCCCATCCTTTCTCTCTTTCTTCTTCTTCTTTCTCTCTTTCTTTTTTTTTTTTTAATCTTATTTTCCTCTTTTCCACTCTTATATCTCCTTTTAGTCTGTCTTTTGAGAAGTGAGATGATCATCCCTTGTTGCGAACCCTTGCTTAAAGCTACTAAGTCCTTACGAGAAAATTTTGCTCCAGCATTTGTTCCTTGATTTCCCATCAATTGATTTCTTGCGATAATTTACTAAGTAACCATTGTCTCTAATGCTTCTGTCGTTTTCAGCTCTGTTCTTGGGAATTTTGCTCCAATACGGTCATTTGAAAATAAAATTACCCTAGTGTAAGCCATTTGAATTCTAACTTGCCCCAGTATAAGCCTTTCGGTGAGTTCTAAAAAAACTCTTGAGATGTGCACCAACCTCTGCTTAGACCGCCCTTTGCGGGTTTTCGGTCTAATGAACTCTTTCTTCTCTCTTTTTTTTTCATACTTTGACTGTTCTTTCAAAGACGTCACTTTCACAAGCGGTTGCAGCTCATCAACTTTCGATCACGAAAAGATATTGCGATGTTCATTCTCGATGCTAATTGCTTCCTCAGATAATTTTGATCTATCAAACTCGGGCACAAGCTCTCGCAAACTAAACTAGGGCTTATCAACTTGAATCAATTTCCTTGGAATCTTCAAACACTGGGTATCTTTACTTCTAAGTTTGCTCATCAGGCACACAATCCTTCTCTTTTTTCTAGCATTGCGGATTGTATAAAAGGTAGGTCTAGTTTTCTTCCTTTGATCGAAACTTCTAACCCATTCTTGATCTAGCTTGTTAATTGGAGGATTACCACTAAATTATTAAATCAATGATACTGAATTTATATTCCTTTTTATCGAAGCATTTTATAATGAACATGCATGATTTCACATGTATGAAAGAAAGAAATGAAACAAAGAATAATAGAATAAAGAAAGAAAAAGAAGAGACAAATAGTACAAAGGATGATATGAAGACAAAGTGAAAGGTAACTGCCCCGGTTAAGATTCCTTTGTTCTCCCCCTAATTCTCATATGGACATTATAGCCATTGACTGCCCGTGACATGAAATCTCTTACATTGATCACCGTTTAAATTCACCCCAGTTTAGAACTGAATTAAATATGGTAGAAACTTGTTCTAGTATAGTGCTAAATTGAACCAAAAGATTTGCCCCAATGTAGGGCTATAAATTACCTCCTCCTACTCTTTCTTATATATATATATATATATATATATATATATATATATATTGAAAACTCGGAAGAGCACGAACATTTTGTCTCAAAATTAAAGTTAACGAAAATAACAATAACTCTTCATTGATCAGAATGGACTTTTTGAGGCTTGTAACGTGGCCAAGGTTAAGGGTTATGAAAGGAAAGATATAAGGCTCAAACAAGTGTTTAAGGGTTGAATGGGATCAATGATCTTTAATAAGCTTCATCAATTGCCTTTGGCATTATCAAGAACACTAATTCTTTTTCCTTTTCACTTCATCATTTGCTTTTGCTACGAGTCATTTCACTTTTCATCATTTTCTTCTTCTTTTCTTTTTCCTTGTATTCTTTTGTTTTTCTTTTTTCCCCATTTTTCAAAGAAATCAACATTTTTTGTTTTATGCTAACCCCTAGTGTAGGGGTGATCCTTGTCCAAGATTCTTTGAAGAAATTTTTCAAGCTCAAAAGAAGTAACAAGGGATAATAAAGATGATGAAATTTTGTAAAGGATAGAGAAAGATGACAAATCTTCATATCAAATCATGATTGCTTATTTTCAAAACTTTAATTTTGAGATAAAAAGATAGTACACACCAAGTGATTACTTATTTGCTACCTTTTTTTTTCTTTTTTTTTTTGGCAAAAGGCACATACACGTGTGGACTTTATGACTATTGACAACTATTAAACCGAGAATTGCCAAGAATTGGAGTCCAATAAGGTCTAAATACAAGGAAGGAACTTTGAATAAACGAAAGAAAATAAATGTCAAGAAAGACAATATGATGAAAATGAAAGGAAACAAGGTATGCTAAAATCCATGCAAATTAATTACATTAATGCTTCAAGAAAGTTAACATAAGTTCAGCATCATAAAAGTCCAAGATAGTAACATGACTAAATAATTATTTTATGGCAATCACATCAATTAACGCCTCAAATTGCCAATTGTTCAAAGGTTTTGAGTTGCTGAAGGCCAGTTGGTATAGACAGGACAAGTTGGGATATATGGACGCGATGAAGGAACATTGTTGACTTGGTATGATGTTTGGTAAGCTGAAGGAGTGGGTGAAGGAGCTTGATAAGAAGCTTAAGAGTTTAGGTTATATAGAGGGGCTGGGTGGATAGGATAAGACAGTGGATAGCGAGGTTATGAAGGTTATTGGTTTTGTGCGTAACTCACTTCTGACTCCATTTTCTTAGGGGGAAACTCCTTCTTGAAACCACTTTCATTATTGTCAGTTAGCAATTTGCCAACTTTTATCAGAATTTCAATTCTCTCTTCAGCGGCTATTAATTCAGCTAAGTTTCAATAAGCAGCACTCGACATTGTCTTAATATAAGGAGCTCTCAAGGTTCCCAAGAAATATGAATACATCTCGGACAATGTCAATGAGGGTTGAACTTAAGCCGCCAAGGCTCTCCACCTTTATACATATTGTTTGAAAGATTCCTCATTTCTTTTCTGCAATAAGCTCAACTGTTCTCGGGTAGGAGTTGCATTCATATTGAACTTATATTGATCCATGAATAGATCAGCTAATTCTGTCCAGCAAGAAATCTTAGAGTGGTTTAATTGAATAAACCACTCTAAAGTAGGGTCTGTAAGACTTTCATGGAAAAAGCTTATGAAGAACTTATCATCCCTAGACTAAATAGTCATCTTGGTTCTATAATTGACTAAGTGAAATCGAGGGTTGCCACTCCTGTCATACTTTGAAAAATCAAGAATCTTGAAGTATTTAGAAATCATGACATTTGTAGTAGGGCACAGTTCTTCTATTCTGAAAGGTCCATAAGCACTAGAACCCTTGATTGCCTTGATCTGCTATTCCATTTTCTCCATCTATTCTTCCTTCATCTTGTCTTTCTCAGTCATGGTGTGACTATTCCTAGAGTGAGGCATTATTGCCTACCCTAGAATGGACACATGAGGTTGTTCCAAGGTAGGTCCAGCATAACCAGGAATTTTATTATGAGCACCTTCAATGCTGTTTGATGTGGTTTCTCATGAAAGTTGTTCATCCCCACAGTGATGCCCGATGTTACAGTCAAGAATGTCGGGATTGTTATCATGGAGGATATCGGTGGCACACTCACATATGTTTCAACCTCATTTGCACCCTTATTTCCACTTAATAAGATGAGAGACTCTCTCACATTTTGCAGTATTGCTTCTAACCTTGCTTGGGTCTCAGACATCTTATTCATCCGCCTTGTCATTTCATCAACTTCCCTACTCAAATTTCTCCTTACCTTAGGATTACTAGCAGCCATTCTTGTCCGAGATATGATATTGTGAACTCAGGTTTGATTGGTCTTTTCTTTCCTAGGTTGCGTAATGGTTCCTGAACCAGTTTGATTTATCAAAACAAAATAACATTAAACAAAGAATGAGATGAAATGAATTAGAAGCATAAGATGAAATGAATGAACTTTGTGATGAAAACATTTTGTCTTCTTTCTCTTTTTTTTTTAAATGCAAGGAATGCCATGAAAATACAAGATGATGTATCTTTTCTTCTTCTCTTTTTTTTGGAGCTTTTCTTTTAAAAATACAAGAATAAATGACATGAGGAATAGATAAATAAAGAAGAAGTATGCTTCATTCGTGTCCTAATTATGTGAAGCCTAATGGTTGGATCTTTTTAAGGTCATTACTATAATTTTGGCGGCCGTTATGTTTAATCTATCAGTGCAAGGTTTTTCAGGATAGATCAAGACTTCTAAAAAGTCATGATCCCCAGATTGCCCCTATCTTGAAAGACAAGGATCGACCTCATGAATTAATCACAAGTAGGGATAAACCCTCTCAATATGACTAATTCATGGTATGGGTAAAAATGTGAATGGTGTCTCAACAAATGTCAAATGAGCATAAAACCCCTCAATAACAAAACTCGAGACCCCTCCTACTCCTCGGGTTCACACACACTCGGGTATAGAGCCCAAAAAGTGTGAGGTAAGTGATAGTGATGTGTGTGAGGGAGCATACAAACCTGTACAAAAATTTGAAAAGATAAAATTACCCTCCAACCTGCAAAAATAACAGTCACACATACATACAATAGCCAACTAACAATCATCTATCATAGAGTTTCAACAATCAAGCACAAAATATTAAAACAACAAAATATATACAAGTAGATTATGAGCATCAAAGTTAACATAGGAGAACACTATCAGAAATTTACATGAAAATACTAGATAAAAAAAATCTATTTACAAACAAATAAGAAAACAAAAACAAAGACACAAATGGGAAAATAAATAAATAAAGGTTATTAATAATTTGCACAACTAACACTAACAGGCTTGACTCTCCAAGTATTCCCAGTGGAGTCGCCATTTGTCGCAACCAGGATCTACGATAGGAGTGACGAACAAATATGATTTTTTTAAATATAAATGAAAAATGGAGTCGTCACCAATTTTATTTGAATTAGAAAAAATTGAAAAATATTTATTTGAAAATAGTCTTTGACACTAGATTGGATTCAAGAGTTGATTATGCATAAGGAAAGATAGAAACTTAATACCATAACACCCCAAACATATCCGTCCCGAGAGGGTTACCTTAAGTCAATTGTGCAAATTTTTTACAACTCTTAAAAATATATGTTTTATCCCTTTTTGTTAAAAGATAAATGAAATAGACAAATAAATTATGAAAATTTAATTTTTGACTTGACAAAATAAGAGTTCCGCTCTTACATATTCCTGGGTGCAATGAAGAACTCAAAGTCACGTTGTTCTTTAGAAAATGATTGTTTGTTAGTTTGATTTTAATTATTTTTGTTAAAAAATTGTCTATTTTGTTTAAAAATTTAATTTTTCAAAATTTGAATTAAAAAACGGTAATGACTCAGTTAATTCAATTAATTCTTTAAAGGTGAGGCTCGACGTCAAGCTTGAGATATCACTCGTAAATGGTAATAATTCAAAAAAAAACTTTAAAAAATTTAATTTTTTCAAATTAATAAGTTGTCACAACTCATTTAATTTTCAGTGCAACATTTGATAAATTAAAATACACACCAACAATATATAAACATGTCATGTTGCCCAAATTGATAGAAAAATAAGAATAGACTTTATCCTATTAATTCAAACTCAATTTAATTCATAATAACCCAAAGTCACATGGGAACCAATAGGATGAATGTAATATAGTGTGGTGAAGAGTGCTTGTATGTGTGTGAGTTACATAAAAAAAAAAAAGCTTTTGGTTGTTAAAAAAACAAGAAAACAAAAAACAAAATTCAACTGAGAACAAACGAATATCAAAACATATTACTAGAATACTGTAGCATACAAAATTAACTTCACCAGCATTTAATCCAGCACAAGCTTGAATAACGTATGGTAAGAGAATGTACCTGTTGGCAATAAAACAAATCAGGGACTTCTATTTAGTTAACTTGCACACATCTCTTATCTTATCATGATCTCTACTTCTAACTCTAATTCTTCACACGGCAAACTCTCTTTATGTATGTAATTGTCTGTAATTGTGAATGGCTAAGGGTTCTATTTATAGGAAATTATTAAAGCCTTAATTCCCATGTACATATTGACCCATTAAATGATAATTGATCACAAAAAAATTCCAACAAAATTAGCCTCCTAAATTATTCCTGGATTTATTTATTTTAAAAAAATTGAATCATGATCTCTCATTTAAAATACATTCCCTCTTTTCTTTTTTTATTAAATTGGTGAAAGGCATTCCTTTTGGGGGAAACAAAAGGCTTGGTCGCGAGTGTGATTCTTAGGAAGGCTACAACAGATATTTTACGAGAATGAGTCGGACCAAGGGGCATAACTGCCTAGGGCAACCCTGCTGTTTGGGCCAGTGCCATACAATACCTGATTAATGTCTAGCGGCACCATTGGAGCAGTGGCCGGGCACCCCCAATAGGGATATTACATTAAAAAGGAATGTAACATCCTCTTTGACTTAATGATATTAATCAGGGTTATAGTAGCTTAATAAGTCTGGTATAAGTTACCTGATGATTTTGGTAATTGTTTGGACTGAATTGAGTGTAAATCTACACTGAATACGAGAAATAGCTTAAAATAGTTCAGAATTTAGCTTAAATAGATAAAAGGATGGGAATAAATATGGTAAGATTATTTCAAGGTCATTAAGGATTGGAATGAGCAAATAGGGAATTTTGGAAGGTCAGATAAGTTAGTTTGGCATTTTTAATGACACTACGATGGTGTTTAAAAACCAAACTAATCAGTTAAATGGATTAGAAACCCATAGGGGTACGAGTAAGTGTAAAATAAAGGAATGAAGATTAATTTGAGAGTAGAAATGAGTTGAAATGGACACTTGGAAGCTTCTAAATTCAATTACATGAGGTTTAATTTAACACATGGATGAATAATGAAGCTTTGTGTCTGATACAGGTATATACAAATGATTGTGAAAAAATAAAATTGAGAAGTGCGTGAAATCCTAGAATTTTCCATAATGCCTATGGAGGTTGGAAAATCCACTTCAGAGAAATTAAAATGTCTTTAGCAGATAAAAATTTCTCAGTTGGAATTTTATTTTTCCCTATGTATTTTCCTTCTTCATCATCCCCACTCCCCTCATTATTACCTTTGAGATATCTTTCCCTCTCATCTCTCCCTCCCTCACGTTAAGTCATCAGGTGATAAAAGAAACAAAGAAAAGAAATAAAAGAAAAAGAAGAAAGATGAGAAAAGAAAGAAAACGAAGATAGAAACAGAAACAAAGAAGAGAAGAAATGAGAAAAGTAAAAGATGGAGAAGGACCGTGAGATAAGAGCAGAAATGAAGGGGAAGAAGGAAGATCAAGCAAGAACCAAAAAGGAAGATCAAGAAGGGAAAAGTATGGAGCCGGGGGAACCAAGGTAGGGGGATTCTTTCATCTTTTCTACTATTTCTTTGTTGTCCAAAGTCTTGGAAACTTGAGATTTGATGATGATTTTGAAATGGAAAAGATGATTATGATTTGAGTTTAACTCTTGATTAATTTTAAGATTTGGAAAATGGGTTTCATACCCATGTTGAGATTTAATATTTTATGAGTGATTTGGATGCATATTTGTGATTATTTGATGTTGTTGTTGTTGTTTAATGGTTTGGTTTGGATTAAGATGGCTTAAAGGCTTTGTTTTTTGCAAATTAACATATGGTAATCGATTACATAGCCCTTGTAATCGATTACCAAGCTTATGAAACTACTAATTGTGTTTCTGGGCAGCTTGTAATCGATTACATCCTACTTGTAATCGATTACAAGGCTTTTGGGTAAGATGTAATCGATTATATCCTGCTTGCAAACGATTACAGTGGTTCTGCTAAGCTGGTAATCGATTACCAAGGCTATGTAATCCATTACTAGAACCTTAATTTGAGGATTTTGGTCTGAAAATGATAGAAACGGAGTTATTTATCCCATGAACCTAAATACAAACCTTAAACCTTGAATTGAATGGTTGAAATTCACTAAATTCTGAAACGATTATGCATCCAAATAAATTTGAGAAAATGATTCCATGACATGATTGAATCAAATGAGATTGATGAGATAAATATCATGAGTATAAAAGAATTGATCATTATGCATGATAATGTGATATGAGAATGATGAATCAAATATCAATGCATTATGCTATGAATTGAGATTTATTGATGAGATGTCAATGCATGATACTAAGATATGTGATTGATTGATGAATTTGAATACCTATGATGAGAATGATTGGATTATGCATTATATTGTATTTTTGATGATTTGATGAACAAAATGATTTGATTTTCATGGGTATCCCTTTGTGGAACTAGACCGAATGAAGTTTTGGATATGCCTTGTGTTAGGGTAAGTTTTGAATAATGGTAAGAGAGAATTTGAGAATCTTTCTACACCAGAGTAATTGAGGTTGAGGAAGACCTCCCTCTTTACCCATGCTTCCCTAGACATCAAGTACTACAAGAAGACCTCTTTACTTGGGGTTATCCAAAACCCTCGGATTGCGGAGAGCAGATTAAACTTCCCTTATCTTATATCATCGATAATGTGAGGATGGACATTCCCTTCCTATTAAAAGTAGTTAAGGATGAACAATTCCCTTTCTACTTACCACTTGAAATGAGAATGGACATTCCCTCATTGTTGTGGTTGATCAAGATTGGTCTAGTTACCTGTAGTAGTCCTATGTAGCGAGAGCTATAAATGGGTCAAAGTGCACTAATCCGAAAGCAGACTACTACTAAGTGATTTAGTATTGTGAGGATGGATATTCCCTCCATACCATTTGATTTGAGATGACACATATGTCCAGATGATTTGAGACATGAACCTTGAAACATTAGATTTTGATATAGATGATATTTTCTTGAGATTTGATAAATGATTTACGATTTGACAAATTGAGATTTGAGATATGGACCTTGATTTGATTTCATGAGATTTGATGAATTGTAATATGTTTTGAGACATGATTTTCGACGAATGAGATTTTGTGATATTTGAAGATATTATTTCTGATGCAATTGATTTGAGTGTCAATGACTCTAGATATGAGGAATTTCAAATAATAGATTTTGATGATATGGCTGATGATTTTCAAGATATAAATCTAGATGTAATTTTTTATGATTATAAATTATTTTCCTAATTAAATGAACCTTTGTTTCGAGAAGAAGAAAGACTTGATTTGGCTTCAGCCACCTTCCTTCGAATTGTACAACAATGATTTGAAATGATTTTTCTCTGAAACAGTTGGAATTATTGTGATGACACAATTTTTATAATTACTGAGAGTTTTTTATTCTCACCCCCTACACCTTTGATTTCCATGATAATTCCAAGAAGGGACCTACAGTGACAAGCAATATGAAGCAAGACTGAGCTTATGGATGAAGAGATATTTTAGTTAGTTTGATCAGATTTTGTATAATAGGTTGTTGTAGGTATATTATGTTTAGCGATGTATTCCTTGTATAAAAATTCATTTCATAAACTGGATACATCATTAGTGTTAGTCTTTGGGATGTCACATTATGGTATCAGAGCAGCTTATCCTGTTGAGCTGGGGTTCAGACTAGCTATTTTTTTATTATGCATTTGTCTTATCCTAATGATAATATGCATAGATAGAGTTGCATAACTGCCTTGGGATTGTATGTATAGTTAATTGTCACACTATTACATGAATATTGAGCCTGATTAACTCAATATGTAATGTTTGGTGCGTACAATAGACTATGGCATCATCAAGGTGTACGCAAAGAGATAGAGTGTTAGCCAGTGATGGCATGACCAATATGATGGAGATGATTAGAGAGATGACAGTTGTCAGGAGAAAGTAAGTAGAGATGGTCGTATCCATGAGGGAACTAACTACTGCCATAAATAGAGTTTTGGAAAGGATGGATAATAACCCACATCCGCAACAAAAGAATAGAGCAGTAATCGAGAGAAACCTAGGATTTCATGATCCTTTAGGGATCATGAAGACCAACCTTCTATCAATTCAAAGAAGGAATGATATTGCTAAGGTTGAGGAGTGGTTGAGGAAGTTGAAGAGACGAAAAGAATTTTGATAGATTCCTCGTTTGATGTGTTTGAAGAGAGTGCTCAGTTTAGGTATGCCCCACCTATGATTAGAGCGGAGAAGATGTTTGAGAACATCCAGTCTAAATTACTTGAAGCTTCTCAATTCCTCTTTTTCTTGCTTTCAGATTGGAAAGACTGTGACATTCATGGTCCGTGAAAAAAGAAGAATCTTGTTGAGTATGGAATCATTACTCAGTGCATAACTCCTACAAGGGTCAATGACCAATATCTGACTAATGTTTTGTTGAAGATCAATAACAAGTTTGGTGGGTTGAATTCGTTGTTAGGTATTGAATATTCTCCTTTTCTTCCTGCTGTTTCTAGAGTTTCTACCCCCATTATAGGTATGGATATGTCACATGATTCGCTAGGACAGTCTGGTATTCCTTCAATTGTAGCGTGATTAACTTTAGACTATGACTTTGAAAATGTTAGTCAGAGAGACTGAAAGATGGTCGAATCAAAGATCAAGATGTTGCTAGTAATAATAGAAGCCTAAAATGATTAGAAGATTATTAAAGTTGTTTTTATGGGCCACAACCTAGGATGAATGATTTGATAAACCAGATAAAAGAGGGAACAATAGTGTTCTTAAAGGATGACTTAAGGTTAGAGTATTATTAGAACAAAGTTTGAGAGAAAATATTTTAAAGACCATCTTATAATCATATGTGAACACTACGCACCTACAATCCTTATGGACTAGACACATAGATTTTTCTGGACCATATCTAGACAAGATGGTCGTGGTCTTTGTAGATGATATTTTCATCTATTTAAAGACATTTAAAAAGGCAATGTTTTTGAATAAACACAAGAGTACGAAAATAATTTCTAAGGACTAAAAAAGAGGTTAACTACCATACCGGTTCTAGTGGTCCCAAATCCTCAAGGAAACTTTAAGATATACTCTGATGCCTCAAGAAGAGGTAGGATGCATGTGATGCTAGATGAGTAGGTAGTTGTTTACACCTCTAGGCGATTGAGACTGCATGAGGACAACTATCCAACCCATAGCTTGAGGCTAGAAACTGTGGTGTTTGCCTTGAAGATTCAGAGATGTATGGAGTTAAGTTTGAGGTCTTAAATGACCAAAAGAGTTTGAAACATCTGTTTGATAAAAAATAGTTAAATATGAGACAAAGACGATAGGTGGAGTTCTTGAAAGATTATGATTCTGTGTTAGAGTATCATCTGGGTAAGGTCACTGAAATAGCTAGGGAACTGAGCAGAAAATTTCTGCATATGTCCTATATGATGGTATGAGATATGAAACCTTAGTGAGTTTCCAAAACTTGAGCCTAATAATGATTGTGTTGTCACATAGTCTTTGTTTTGACAGATTAGAACTTCATGATGATGTGAGGGCTCAAGTCATGGATACTCAAGAAGAAAATGAGATCTTAAAGTGATGGGACGATGATAATTAGAGAGAGACTTTGTGTCTCAAGAGAATATGTAATCAAAGAGATAATTGGAAGCCTCATAAATACCGACATTAATTGATGCGTCCAAATGAATTGTTGACAAAAAGGAAATATAGATTATTAGAAATCCTCAGAATTTCTACACTTCTTAGGTTTCCCTGAATGGAGATGGAATTATGCCAAAGGCAAGAAGATGTTTTGGTGACTCCTCTGCCTTATAAAGGATGAGAATTGTAACCATCATTTGGTTCTAAGAGAAGATCTTAGTTATGTGGTGGCAATTGTGGAGTAATTGATAAGGGAATTGAAACTATATTTGAGTTTCAATATAAGGTTGAAACGAAGTATAAGGGCTTATGTGGAGGATTCATGGAACGTCAAAGAAAAATAGATGTATATGGAATTAAGATTGCTAAAGATGATCTCATGGTAATTGAAACCTCTGTGCACCCACAACATACAAAGCAGATGAAACCTCATCAAGTCGAAAGATTCAATTCCTCTTGATTAGAAAACTTACGAGTCAGTATCCCAGGGGTTGCATCTTGGCTCATATTCCTAGAGCTAGGAAGATACTTATAACTATCAGTATCATGCAAAGTTCTCTTGGTAAGCATCCTAATGTTAGACCTTTAGTGGTGCTTCCTAAAAGAATACTATCGACTTGGTAAAGGTCTCAAATTTGGCAAGTAAGGACATACCATTCTATGACTCTCACACTGTGAAGATAGATAGAATATCATAGCCGCTGGAAGTGTTGAAACAGTGGGTGAAGCGGAAGGGTATCCTTTTCTTGGGGCATAGACAATTTTCGATAATGGTTTATGAGAATAGAATGAATAGATCATTACTATTTTGCCAAGAGACATAACTTAAGATTCTTTAACTCTTATTAGAGTCGAGACACACTCCAAGAAATGAAATACTGATATGGTACAGTTCTTTGCTAAGTACCAATACTTAGATGAGTTGTACCATTAGGAGCTCAATGTTAGAATCATGACAAGAAAGTGTTCGATATCGTAAATCTTGTGTGGCCAAATTTAAAAGTTAGAAACATCTAGACTTGACGTAATCCATTTGTAAGTAGAATATATATACTCCTGGTATACGAAGTTTCTTAAATCTGGTTGACAACATTTTGCAGAAAGACATAGACTTTAATATGGGAGATTTTCTTGATGAGCTTCTTCATCTGGATAATTTTATGGTGGTACTCCATCTCAACCCCAAATAAAAGCAGGAGGCTGAGAAGTTTAAATAGTTATCCCAAAACTTTTGAATAAGGATGATCAAATTTTGAGGACAAAATTTATAAAAAAGAGGGGAGAAATGTAACATCCTCTCTGACTTAATGATATTAATAAGAGTTATAATAGCTTAATAAGTCTAGTATAAGTTACCCGATGATTTTGGTAATTGTTTGGGCTGAATTGAACGTAAATCTATAATATTGAATATGAGAAATAACTCAAAATAGTTCAGAATTTAGCTTAAATAGATAAAATGATGGGAATAAATATGGTAAGATTATTTCAAGGTCATTAAGGATTGGAATGAGGTATAGGGAATTTTGGAAGGTCAGATAAGTTAGTTTGGCATTTTTAATGACACTGCGATGGTGTTTAAAAACCAAACTAATCAGATAAATGGATCAGAAACCCGTAGGGGTATGAGTAAGTGTAAAATAAAGGAATAGAGGTTAATTTGAGAGTAGAAACAGGTTGAAATGGACACTTGGAAGCTTCTAAATTCAATTCCATGAGGTTTAATTTAACCTAAGGATGAATAATGAAGTTTAGTGTCTGATACAGGTATATACCAATGATTGTGAAAAAATAAAACTGAGAATTGCGTGAAATCATAGAATTTTCCATAATGCCTATTGGAGGTTAGAAAATTGATTCTGAGAAATTAAAGTGTCTTTAGCATATAAAAATTTATTAGTTAGAATTTCATTTTTCCCTTTTTATTTTCCTTCTTCACCGTCCCCACTCCCCTCATTATTATTTTTATGATATTTTTCTCTCTCATCTCTCCCTCACTCACGTTAAGTCATCAGGAGATAAAAGAAACAAAGAAAAGAAATAAAACAAAGAGAAGAAAGATGAGAAAAGAAAAAAAACAAAGACTGAAACAAAACAAAGAAGAGAGAAAATGAGAAAAGTAAAAGAGGGAGAGGGAGCATGAGATTGGAGCAGAAATTAAGGGGAAGAAGGAAGATCAAACAAGAACCAAAGAGGAAGATCAAGCAAGAACCAAAGAGGAAGGTCAAGAAGGGAAAAATATGGAGCCATGGGAACTAAGGTAGGATTTTTTCATCTTTTCTACTATTTCTTTGTTTTCCAAAGTCTTAGAAACTTGAGATTTGAATGATGATTATGAAATGAAAAAGATGATTATGAGATTATTATGATTTGAGCTTAACTCTTGATTAATTTTAAGATTTGGAAAATGGGTTTTACACCCATGTTGAGATTTAATGTTTTATGAGTGATTTAGATACATATTTGTGATGATTTGATGTTGTTGTTGTTTAATGGTTTGGTTTGGATTGGGATGGCTTAAAGGCTTTGTTTTCTACAAATTAACACAGGGTAATCGATTACAAAGCCCTTGTAATCGATTACCAAGCTTCTGGAACTGTGACTTATGTTTCTAGACAGCTTGTAATTGTAACACCCCTTGATTTAATAACCACAACACAATCGTCATTATACCACAGTCACTAAATTTAGGCGTGTTATAACTCAACAACAAGTTTCCAAATTTAATCATTGTGCATATATAGAAAATATAAGTCACGAATAAAGTATATTTAGTACACAACTCTTAAAATACAACCACCAAAGGAAATACATTCCATATATATATATATATATATATATATATATATATATATATATATATATATATATATATATATATATCCTTAACATAAAGTACTGGTAACCCAAAACACAATACTTACATATCCAAACAATAGAAGACGTGTACAACTACCATATAAAAACTTGCCCCGACCTAAGTCCAAACAACTGAAGGGTAATATCTCCCACTTGGCCTTCCTCTGGAACCAGAACGGGAAAATTCCACGGTTGAGGCATGTTACGATGGACGAAAGTCTGAACAGTCGACTCCATAAAATCCTCCCTAGGGGCGTAATGCTGATTACCCCACAAGTCTCTAATGGGAATAGAGAACTCCACATGCACAAAAGCATTGAAGGTGAAAGTAGTAACCACAAGATAAGTATTACTTCTAAGCAGAGTCACCTCCCTTCTATACACGAAAAGATCGGTGTCACGGTCGACACGCCAGGCATCGATGCCTCCATGAAGTTGTACCAGCACGTAACCAAAGAAATCTCGTTCAGACGCCATCACAATAATCAGAAGTCAATCCACTAAAATCCAAACGATTCAACCTTGCCTTCCTTCACAATCTTCTTCAACATAATTATAACCCAGAACAATACAACAAAGAGGTGAGATCTCCTACATCACATACCAAAATGGCAACGAAGAAAAATGATACGAATGACAAAGTTATTCCATACATATAGATATTGCAGATATATTCAAGTTATCAATTTCATAAATATCATCAGAAAGCATATCCCACAATAATATAAACATTAACCGCACTATAACAACAGATATCCACAATAGATATATAATGATTATGCCACCACAATATGTATGTTGACCATGCCACGACAATATGTGTACTGACCATATGTATGCATACTGAACAAGTTCCTATGTTGACCATGCCACGACAATATGTGTACTGACCATATGTATGCATACTGAACAAGTTCCTACTCCATGGAGCTAATACTCAAATTCAGAGATGAACGTGCCAGAAGATCTGCCACTCTCAATGATAGTCTATGCCAGACCGCGAAATGAAGTAGTGCTTGTCGGTTCCTCGTCAGTGCGTTGCAACGGTTCTTCATGGCCAGAGGTATATAGTGTGACAACTAGGTCACTAGACGAATCACCTCGCCCTAACGCACCCTAAGATCCTTCCCTTGGATCACATTACTCAATCCTCATTCACTCCTAGGCAACAAAAGTCATACAAACACTGACTGTATGATGTTCGATGGATCATAACTCAATGCATAACTCAAGCCACCATTGTACTATTCCTAATGATAACAAAACAACTACCCATACAATTGTCTGATACCATTAGTATCGATGATATTATATAACCACCCATATAATTACATAATAACACTGATCCACCCGGGTCCAGCACATCGACACAACAACAAAACAATGTATAATGTTCAATGTATGATAATATTTAATGCACGATAATTCAATGCATAATCTAAGCCACCACAGGCCATAAATCATATTTTTAACAAAACTAAGTCCAGTACATCGGCCCGATAACAAACCACTATCTTCACAATCACATAAACATCATCCAATATTCTCCCCAAAATTCGCATTATATTAATTACCTTTACTAAAATCCTCTTAAATAGAATACTCTAAGTTCTAAATCACGTTCAAAAACATATTTTCCATCATCATACTCAAAATCACTCTTATCTAATAATAATACAAACTTTGTTCCATTCCTATCAAGTAATCTGTTTTAAGTCTCAAATCACCTTTAAAACTCTTTTTAAACAAAATACTTTAAGTTTCAACCCTTTATCCTAAATTAGTCTCCACGATCGAAAATCACTTCCTTTTTAAATTATAAAACCTTATTCATTTCTTTTTCCACTTTGTAAGTCCTTAATCAAATTTCTAGTTGCCTAATCTTATAAATTCATAATTAACCAAATATTTTTAACTTGGATCACCCAAAATGGGCATAGAGACCGTGAGTTTTAGTGGTCATTGGGACCAAAATTTCTTTCCTTTCTCAAATGATTCATAGCATTAATTCAACCATAAAAATTCTACCGCAATAATTTCATGCATATTATCACAACCATATATAGATAATAAGCAAGCATAACAATTCATGCATATTATCAACATAATATAACCACATAAAGCTAAATGAACACAAATCAAGTTGAAGTCACATTATCACTCATAGTAAATAAGCACATAATCAACAAGTAAGCACAAACCATAAGCACACTGTAACACCCTCCTCAGGGTATCACATTTCCGACTCCAAACTCATAATCTGTAAAGAAGTTCATAAAAGGTTTGAGTTATAAAATGTGAGTTTTAAAATTTCTTATTACAGAAACATAAACTTACTGAAATCCATAAGTATTACTGAAAATATAATAAAACTGATTAATATACAATATTGATACTAATTAATATTTAACAATTTAAAGAGAAATATAAAACTAATAGACTTTCTTTTTAACAGTAGCAAACCCCATGACTAGTCCTACTTAATAGCACAGTAAAACACTAACGGTAAAACTTAATATACTTATTCCTTCTTGTATCCATTTTGATGCATCAAACATCTGTTCCTTGTTCACACTGCACACTATCGAATCTTGAATTGCTACTTCTCAACGTTGTCACCAATCTCAGAATATCTGCCACCCGTTATGTCTAAGACAACTCATTCCTTCTACTATATAATTTTTACAACACAAACACTGCAAAACAATATAACAAAGAGGTGAGATCACCTACGCCAATACCAACATAGTAGCATAGAGATAACACAACCAGCATATCATACAGATATATCATACCATAATTCCAATAATGCACTCAACATTAATCAATTATCATCATCCAATCATTTATCAGTTCAAATATCATTCAATATTCACGATGATGTCCTCAACAATATCCGAGTATTCATCAATTCAAATCACACGATAATAACAATAATGCCATCAACATTATTTATCATCATCATCATCCAGTATTATTCAATAGTTCAATTGTCATACCGACAATTATGATAATGTCATCAACATATTCCAGATATTCAACAGTTCAATTATCATAACCAATGCTCAATAATGATGCATATGTTATGCATGTGCACATAGACTCAATGTCCTACTCCATGGAGGTTTTCACAATTTCGAGAAGAATGCTCTGTTAATTGTCAGCCTTAGCCCAAAGACAATCTTCCAAATTAGCCCATAGAAAATGCCCAACCTTAGCCCACAGATAATTGTCCAGCTTTCGAAAAGAATCGTGTTCTTGTCGGGTATCGTCAATGCGTTGCAACGGACTGCATCGCCAAGTGGCATATGGTCCAGCCATAGCCCACAGACAGATATTCACTGTCGACCGTCGCGCCTTGACGCACCCCAAGATCCATCATAGACCTCACTATCAATTCACATTCCCTCTTCAACCACAAGGTCCTAATAGCATCAACTATCAATTTTTGTTCAATTCAAAATCATCATATGCCTCAATGCATATCTTTCTAATGCATGTTCAATGCACCAATGCCAATCACAGGCAAAATTCCTCATTTCCAATGCATGTTCAATGCACCAGTGCCAATCATAGGCAAAATTCAAACTTTCATATTCAGGGTCCACACATTGGCCCATTCTCAGTTTTAATTTCATTATCTCATAATCAGGGTCCACACACTGGCCCAACAGTAATCATACTGTATTTTCAATAGCAAAATCATATTATTGCGTTTTCATAGTCATAAAACACTTTTGTCGTGTTTTCATAATCGCGCAATATTCTTGTTACGTTTTCATAATTCCACAACACTTCGGTTGCATTTTCAAATCACGTATTGATTTTTCAACGTTTTCTCAATCACGTAAAAATATTTACACGTTACTCAAATCGCGTAGCGATTTTC
This sequence comes from Ormosia emarginata, assembly GCA_029884605.1. Lineage (NCBI taxonomy): Eukaryota > Viridiplantae > Streptophyta > Magnoliopsida > Fabales > Fabaceae > Ormosia > Ormosia emarginata. Next base: position 35,386 of record JAQQTP010000056.1, on the reverse strand, counting down.
CACCATATTCACAATCGCGTAACTTAAAAATCATTCTTTTAAGTCGCGTAAACCATTTTCCATCATTTTCAAAATATTTAAACGCTTTCCAAATCGCGTAGAAATATTTTAACGTTTTTCAAATCGCATAACTTAAAAATCACATTTTTAAGATACGTAAAACATTTTTCACCATTTTACAATCACGTAAAATATTCCTCAATATTCTAAACATTATTCTGGACTTTCAAACAAATCAATATCATTTCCAACATCTTTTTTCACATTTCATCTTTCAGAAATTCTTTTCTCAAAATAATATGACTTTTCACATTATTTTCCACATTTTCTTACTCAAGAAAATCTTTTTCACAATATATTCCACAAATTCACAATTCTATTGAATTAAATCAATTTTTCAAACTTTAAAAATTACTAACACTCTCCAAAACCCAAAGGATGAGTTACACATTAGAAAATATCAAATCACTATTATATTCCTCATTTTTCTCAAATCAATTCTAAAATCAATTCTCTTCAAAAAAAATTGAGGTTCAAACACTTTCAACCTCTCTTATCCATTTACATATGAAAATTTCATTTCTCAAGTGATAAAACACTCTGATTCCCTTTTCAAAAATTCTTGTACTAAATCAATTATATTTTCACTTGAAAAATCACTTTGTTTCATCAAAATCAAGGTATTACAAACCTTCCAAAACTGTGGTACATGATTATTTAAACCATCAATATTTTTCCTTCTAAGTCAGTATGGTTTTACACAAACAAAACCATTAAAAATCCTTTACAAAAACCATGAGCACTTGGTCTTTGAAATCAAATCATTTGTTCATTTTTTATTTTCACTTTCTTTGTAAATCCATTTTCACTTTCTTTGCAAATCCTTAAACTCAACATTGCCCATGTTTAGTAAAATGCTTAAAAACTTTTTACACAAAATAAATCAATAAAAATCCTTCTCAAAACCGTGAACACTACTTCTTGAAAAACAAACCCTTTGTTTATTTTCTTTGCTTTTCTAATCATCCAATTTTATCATTCATGAAAATATTAATTTGTGAACACCTATTTTGAGGTGTCTTGGCCGAAATCCTCTTGGTCTTTGGAACCAAAAATCAATTTCCTTTCCATCATCAAATCATGGCATACATATACATATTCAAATATATATCACAAGCATGCCATAATCAAAGCAATAAATCATGCAAATCATACAAAGCATAGGCAAATAATCAAAACACATAAACACCCACAAATTATTACATGACCATGGATATGAATCCTCATATGGATTCACCATCCATCAAATACACAAACCATCTCTCACCACCATACTTGGTTGGTGAGATGAATCTCCCTCTTACCTCTTGAAAATCCTCAAAAGCTCCTTGTTTTGCTTCTTTTTCCAAGTCCTTCACCACCAAGGGCTTCTCAAATACAAAACAAAACACAAGTTAATTAACATATCAAGCTTGAATAAGATAAACCATGGATCAAACATGGCTTAGAACATGAAGAAGAGAGAAGAAATAAAGTTTCCTTACACTTCACCACAAATACCCTATAACTTTGATCTTGAAGAAAGTCCATGGAGATGAATGATTTAGAGAAAGTCTCCAACATGAAAGTTACTTAGAATAAGGTAAGGATTCAAGATATGTGGTTGTTTGAAATTAAAGAGTGATGGAAGGTAGATCTAGGGGTCTTGGCCGAAACCTCCATGAAAAAAAAGTGGAGAGAAAAACTTGATGAGTTATTGTTTTTGGAGAAGACAAAGGAAATCAAGAATATCAATAATATGGTCTTCAAACTTTCCTATGTCCTAAAGCTTCTCAAAACCGTAGCCCCCCTTTCCATGCATTCTCATAAGAGTGCAAATAATCAATAATGATGCATAATTGACTAAAACAACTAATAATGTCTTCAAACTTTTTCCTTTAGCTCCTAAATAACACAAAAACCGTCCCCCCCTCCATGCATGCATTCAACAAAGTTGTCATCTTTTCTAGCCACCATTTAGAGCCATTTAAGCCATTGATTAGATCAGTGGTTAGGATTTAGGTAGACTTTTGATTAGAAGACTTAATCTAGGTCATTAGATCTTTCCTCCTTGAAATCCTAGCCATTAGATCCATCTCCAAAATGAAGGGTCAAGATTACTCCTTCTAACTTTCAATCCAAGGGTCATAATTAGTCATAGCCATTTAGAAGACCAAATCTCCACCATTGATTAAATCCAAATCCAATGGTTATAAATGATCTATCTCCACCGTTGATTAAATCCAAATCCAACGGTCACAAATGGTCCTAGCCACTTTATAAGATCAAATCTCCACCCTTGATTAATTCTTCATCCAATGGTTATAAATGTTCATAACCATTTTATTAGACTAATCCTACACCATTGATTAAATCGACGGTTGATATCAAAGTCTTCAATATTAGACTTGCTTCCTATTGGTCCATTAAAAGAATTAAACTTGTTTCCTATTGATCCGTCAAAAGTTGTCATAACCACTATTGTTGACTTAAGCAGTATAATTTCTATTTTTATCTGCTATAACCCCACGAAAGAATATATTTACTGTATTTTTATCGTCCGATAATTAAATACAGTACAAAACACAGTAAAAGAAATTTTCTAAAAACTGTTTCCGGATTCAGGTTTAGTAAGATCCCCTGTCTCCGTCTAAACAGTACAAATTTTTCTATGCGTAGAAAAATTTTTACTTTGCGGGACCCACTTGGGCCCACGTAAGGCCACCTGGGCCCACAGACAGCCCAAAAACAATCAGAGAAATATAAAAATTTATAATCATCCACAAAAATCACAAATATTAGAAAACGTATGAAAATCAAGTCAGATTGTTAAAAATAATTAACAATCAAGAAAAATAAATACATAAAGATTTCCCCCTGCCCGAAAATTATTATTTTCTTGACACAGAGTAAATCACTCAAAACGATCAAATACGCTGATGGAATACTCAAAATAATTTAACAGTACACAGAAATCACTATACAGTAGAATTCTGTTAACTGACAAAATTACTGTCAACTATTTAGGAAATTTGGGGTGTTACATACACAATCAAGTGAAGGAATCCTCACATGGATTCTTCATTTACAAACACAAGATTTCCATTTTCTCACCACCATCTTTGGTCGATGAGGTTAATCTCCCTCTTACCTTTTGGTGATGCTTCCCAAACTTCTTGCTTGTCCTCTTGAATCAATCTTTCACCACCAAAAGGTCCATAAATACAAAAACAAACACAATTACATTAACATCTAAGGCTTGAATAAGGAGACCATGGATCAAAATATGGCCTAGAGTGTGAAGATGAAACAATTAGTGAAGATTCTAGGAATTCCACCTTAAAATCCTAAAACTTGAGTTTTGAAGAAAACCTTGAAGATGGATGATTTGGATCTTGGTCTCAACACAAAAGTGTCTTAGAATAATGTAAGAATGCAAGATCTAGGGTTGGCTTGAATTATTGAAGCTTGGATGGTGGATTTTCTTGTCTTGGCTGTGAGCTCCTCCAAGAGAAAAGGTGAGAGGATTTTGTGTTCTTGGCTTCAAGAAAGTGAGGATGAAGATGAACAAATAATATCAAAACCTTGAACCCTCCAAGGTGATGCTTTGGTCGTGGGGTTTGGGAGAGAAAGGTGAGAACTTTTTGGTGTTTTGATAACAATGATAGAAAGATGAAGATGAGAGTTTTTGGAGATGATTCCAACAAGAAAAGTCTTCAAGTGAGGTGTAGTTTCAAGCAATGTGATAGCTTGAAATTAAGCAAACATGGAGGGTGGAGGAAGAGGTGTAGTCGTGGACTTGGAGAGGAAAGGAAGAAGAGAAAATGAGAAAAAGAAAAGTGAGAGAAAAGTGTGTAGCTTTTTGGAGAGATGAAATGAAATGAACTTGGATGGAAAAATAACAAAGTGGGCATCCATTTTTGCCCTCCAAAATCGTAGCCACCCAAGGAGAGAGAAAGGAGAAGCTTCTCCAACAAGCTTAGTAGAAAGCTTCTTCATTAAGTTTTGATGAAGCTTCTTCAAGAAGCCAATTTTTACCTTTTTGAAAAGTCAACGATGATGTCATCCAAGTGATGTCATCAAAGTGATGTCACATAAAGTTAATCTTCTAGAAAAGATGACTAGCATTTTATTAAAAGTTATTATCTAATGGACAAATGTTATGTAACGCCCCAATTTTTAGAAAATATTCTGAATGTACTGTTTTCTGTTTTTCATGCTTTTGTATGAATGACCGCTGTGTCCCTATTTTTCTGTTCTCGATTTCTGTATGAAAACAATTACGATAATACAGGCTCAAATTTTATTTGATCGTTTTACGTAGTTTGCTTCGAGACGGTAAAATAAAAATTTTTCTGAGCTACTGTATTAATTTTTCTGAAAGATATACAGCTATATAATACTGCTGGATATTTTATTTGAACGTTTTGGACGATTACCTACGTTGTGGGAAAAAATGGGAAAATGACCGTTACGTCCCGAACGTCTCTGTTTTATTTGTTTTGTCTGTTTTTAATTGTTTTCTTCTTGATTTAATGCCCGAAAATACTGTCACGTGATTTTATATGGACTTTTTGTGTGATTTGCTCGAGGCAAGAAAATAATATTTTCCGGGCGGGAAAATCTTATTTTATTATTTAGAATTGGGGGATCTTACTTAACCCGATTCTCGAATGAGACTAAAAATAATCTTTTAATTTTTAGGATTTAATCACAAATAAAATAATTTTATATTATTATAATATTATTTTATTAGTCAGTATGTTTTAGTGACTGTGGACCCGGAAATATTTTGCGGGACCCACAATTAGCGGAACGGTTAGATCGGTAGCTTAGTTAATCACCGTAGGCTGTAGAACTTTCCAGAACAGGCTGACTCAGCTAGCTGACTCAGCAAAGAATTTATTACACTGTGTGACTAAGCAAGGTGAGTCACCATGAGCAACCAATAGAATTTAAGCTTGTTAAGCAAGATTTAATCCTAACCTTTGATGTAATCAATGGCTTGGATGAAGCCAAATCCATGCACATCCTTACACTTGAAGGCTACGGCCATTTGGAGTGAGAAAGCCAAAAACAACACTTCATCTTCATCACTTTTCTCTCTTCTCTCTCATCAAGAACCCTAGCCACCATTCTTGTCCATTTTCTTCACCATATTCGGCCAAGCTTATTTCCTAACCATCCAACCATCCAAAAATTTTTCTAACCAAGTTTCCTTAACCTAAACACTATTCTAAGAACCTTTGTAGTTGGGAGTTTCTTCAAATTCTTCCATCTAGGGCTTGGAAACCAACCTTGAAAGTTTTACCTAGAAGGTGAAATTTCATGCTTTTCTTTTCTCTCTTCTTTTTTTTAAAGTTCTAAGCCATGATTTTTCCATGGTTTAGCTTCTTTTTCATGGTTAGTAACATGTAGATTTTGTTTGAGATTTCTAGGTATTTTTGGTGGTGAAAACCGTGACCTAGGAGGTGTGAAAGCAAGCTTTTTGTCTTCACTTAAGGTAAGAGGAAGACAATTCTTATCATCTCTTGATGGTGGTAAGAAGATGGAGCCATTTGTGATGTTTGTAGAATCCATAAGGATTCAGTGGTCATGTGTTAATTATGTGTGTATTTGTTAATTTTTGTGGTTGTTAGTAGTTTATGTGGTAATTGTTATTAGCTTTCTTGTTTGATGATTGTAATAATTTTGCATGTCTATTAGCTTTTGAAAGCATGTCTACAAGCTTTAATTTAGGTTGTATGTGTTAGAAAATATTTTTGCATGTGTTAGAAATATAATGCATGTGTTAGAATTGTATGATAAAGTATAGGATGTGAATAACATGTGTAAATTTGCATGAGTGTTCCAAAGAACACATCCAATAGCTCACGGCAATGACAAGTTTGGAGGACCAAAATGTTCTCTTGATTTTTCCTAAAGTGTAACTGATGCGTGCGGATGTAGTGATTAAAATTAAGATAAAAATCAGTTGTCAGGCCCACCAGAAAATAAAAAAAACCTTACAACTAGTTGTAGTTAGTAAGGGTCGATCCACAGAGAACCAATTCAATTAACACTATTAAACAATTCCCAATTTAGACTCTGATTAACGATAAACAGTAAAAGGGGGGTTTTGGAGTTTTGATGAATAATGAACAGCTTCAAAGATAACAATAAACAAACTGAAATCAACAATATAAGAAAATTGGTTAAGAGATTGAATCCACCACTAGATTTATATGATAATGTAAATCCACATATCCTTTTTATTCCAACATGCTCAATTATGTTTTTATGCAATTGTGAGATTAAATCTCTGTTTTCCTTACGTGTTGGCCAATTTAGCAACCGCTCAAATCAACTCCTAATCACTGATTAGTCATAAAGCAACCGCTCTTACAACTATCCAACAATTGCATTAAGATTTAGAAAATCAATTACACTAAGGTCTAATCACACACCTAGGGATTAAATTACTTAGAACATATATTTCTCTAGATCTAATACCGCAACCACGCATAATAAACCCAGATCTACCACTTTTATAACTGGCAAATAGCACAAAGATAATTATACCCACATGAACATCATACATCCCACTAGATCTACTACCGCAACCGCGCATAATAAACCTAGATCTACTACTTTGAAAGTAGGAACAAGTACAAAAACCTTCATACCAACAATAGATTCAGAAATATATGAATAAAAACATAACTGTGTTGAAATAATCAAATATGCAAAGTTTACAACATTAATACTAGCGGTTTCATCACCCCTTAACCAAGGGAGGTTTAGTTACACATAGCTAGAAAGAAATCACAAGAAAAACTATGAAGAAACAAGAAGAAACTATGAAGAAACAAGAAACTAAGAGAGAAAATGAAGGAGAGTTACATCTTGTTCATGATAAATGGTGCCTTTTATAGAAGTCTAAGGTAACAAAATGACAAAGGGAAGTGGGTGGATGAGTGGGTGAGTGAGTGGAGTGTTTGAGTGGATGGATTAGTGGGTTGGTTTAGTGGATTGGTTTAGTGGATGAGTGAGTGGAATGGTTGAGTGGTTGAATTAGTGAAAAATGCCAAAGGACTTTTGGTGAGTGGGAAATTATGGACATGAATGGGTGAGTGGATGGATTAGTGGATGAGTGGGTGGAGTGGTTAAGTGGTTGGATTAGTGTATGAGTGGATGAATGGGTGAGTTAGTGGATGAGTGGATGAGTGAATGAGTGGATTAGTGGATGGATGAGTGGATTGTTGAGGACGAAAATTTCGTGTCTGACTTGGAAGCCAAAAACGACCCACTATACTTCAGAACCACGAAAAGTGTTCTTCATGAAAGTTGTAGATCCTTGTCTTGGCTATAAAATGGATAGCTGGTTCGTCCAATTTGGCTTCCTTAAGCCCAAGATATGTCCCAAATACCATAGGTTGCTCAAACCCAACTTCAGCACCTCTGTTCCGACTTGCAAGCTCAAAATGACCTACTAGACTTCTTTTTCTGAAAATGTGTTCTTCATGAAAGTTGTTTATTTGGATCTTGACTATCCACTGTCCAAATTTCAGCCCATCTCCATTATTACATCTTGAGATATGATTTTATGAGTGCACACTGTTCGGATTCTACTGACAGAACCCGTATTCTGACTTCCATGTAAACTTAGGTCCCTTAGACATATGAATCGGACTTCGAGCTCTTCATCAAAGTTGTAGAGCTTCCTCTTAGCTTTCCTACAAGATAAAATTCATGATTGTAAGATATCAGGAACTCAAGTTATGACCAAAATACAGAAACAGTGTAAAATCTCAATAATGCTGAAAATATTCAATTAGGACCAATTTGAGCTCAAACTCACAAAATCATGTCAAACTCAATCAATTAAGAATATGGAGAGTGTAAATGACTAAATATAAGGGTTTCTTAATGAATAAAATATGTGTTTATCAAATTCCCCCACACTTAGCTTTTTGTACTCCTGGGCAAAACTCAAGACCAAAATTTTACAATCAAGAAGAACAACCAAAGGTTCAAGGGATCAAAACATTCATGAGTTAACAATTCTCCACATCTCAAACCATCAAGCAAGGTGTCTTCAACATGAATCGAGAATGATAGATCTTCACAAGATTCCCTCTCAATCTCTCAAGTGTTTAAAGGGTAGGTATTTCACTCAATTCAACCCATGAAAATTGTACTACCATAAGCTTGCTTATCTTCTACTTCTCCACTACTCAAAACACATGCACACACAAATCATGAGGACTTTATTCAAGGTTGTAGTGAGGTCAAGGTAACAGGAGAGGATAAAATGGATATGAGAAGATAAATACCAAAGAGAATAAAAACAAATGAGAGCTGAGTTCAAATAACAAGCATAAAAGTTCATCCCAACTCTAGTGTATATCCCTTTACATATTCATTTCCCAATCCTTTTTTTTTTTTTTAAAACACTTGGTTTTTTTTTTTTTTCTTTTTTTTTTTTCTTTTATATATATGAACATAACTATATACATACATTTTTTTTTTTTGGGCACTCTTTTCTTTTTCAACAACCATTTTGTACACACACCCCCACACTTGTTCAAAAACTCATCCATTAACCAAGCTAATGTTCTTTTATTCCCTAAGGTAAAGTAAGAACACGATTTCTCATTTAAGGCACATAATGAGCTAGAAACAAGGAATGGTCAAATAAGCTCAAAGGGGTTAAGCAAAGGAAAATATACAAGGTTGGCAAGAATCAGAGAATTTTCAAGAAGTCAAAAGAGTGCTTGATATCATATTGAAAACAAGGTTGGCTATTTGGTTAAACTAGCTAATTAAGAAAGAGGGCCTCAATCATGTTCATGCATGCAAGTGAAATGTAGCCTCAAAAAAAGAATCAAAGCAAGTTCTAGAGTGGTCATTAACATGAGTGAAAATCACACAAGAAAGAAGAGAATGGCATAAATGTTGAATCCATCCATTAGGCTCAAAATCTCACAAGGTATGCATCCATCAAACTCAATTCATCAATTTAATCATCTATCACCAAGCATATCAGTTCAAGAAGGGAGAAAAGTTATTCAATCATGCAACGAACCCCCTTTTTTTTTCTTTTCTTTTTTTTGAATTTTTTTTTTACAAAAAAAATATGCTGAAATCTCTCCCCCACGCTTAATATAACATTGCCTTCAATGTGAAAGAGAGATATAGAAAAGAGCAACACAACCTGATAAGAAGTGAATCAACGCCAAGCAAAAAAGAAACATCTTGTCGATCTGCATCGTCGGACCACGAAAAGAAATCAAACAATAAAACTTTAGTACTAATTAGTTACTACCTAAAAAAAACTCCTTACTCTGCCACCAATTAAGATGCGTCTCAAGAGTAAAATTACTCCTTACTCTGCCATCACTAATTGATTTAATAAGTACATGACAATCATATCATACTTTCCAAACAACACAAAAAAAAAATTTTATTTTTTTATTTTTTTTTATTTTTTTATTTTTTTATTTTTTTTTTGGGTCAACTATCCTTCCCCCCCAACTAAATCACAACATTGTCCTCAATGTTAAAATATAGATGAGTAAAGGACAGAAGATATTACCTGTTGGAGAAAGTTGACACAAATTTAAACGAAAACAAGGTACAATAAAATCAAACCCATTAAAGATGAAGTCGCAGATCGGCTTTTGTTTCTTGTTACTTCCTTCGCCGCTTCTGTTGACCAATCTATCCGAGCTAATACCGATCGTACATACTCAAAAGCTTCTAATTTATCAATGAGCTCATCAATAGTGGAGGCAGAGATAAGAAGTTGTCTTCTTTGAAGGAGTGATAAATTTCCATTCCACAGCTTTGTCAAGAAAAGATAACAAAAGATCAAAGAAATTATTAACATTCAACAAACCAATGGGTCTATGGTGGATGTTTAGTTCGGCCCAAGAGACAATTTGAAAAATTTCTTCTAAAGTACCAAAACCACCTGGTAAGATAATAAATGCATCAGAATTGTCAACCATTGTTGTCATTCTTCCATGCATAGATGTTACCTGAATTTCTTCTCCAACTGTCTTTCCAGTGATGTTATTTTCAGCCAAAGGTTTAGGAATAACACCTAAAACCTGACTGCCTCCTATAGAAGCAGCAAGTGATACAGCCCCCATTAACCCACGACAACCTCCCCATATACAAGATGAATATTCCTCGCAAAGAAGTGATCGACCAAGAGTGCTAGCTGCGTTTACAAACTCTAATCCCTTCCCATAACTCGACCCACAAAAAACACAGACATTTTTGAGGTTACGAATAGAAGGCCCCATTCTATACTCTTCCTCCCTTTGAGTGTTTCTGAGTTGAAGGAAAATGGAGAAAATGGAGTGTTTACGTAGGAAAAAGAATGGAAAGGGGAATAATTGTACCTATGAGGGTAGGTTGGTTGTTGTCAGAAAAGGTTGAAATTAAGAAACACAGAATCTTTTCTCCTTTTTTTTTTTTACTTTTTTTTTGTTTGACTTCAAGAAAACCATCAAGGTAAAGAAGTCTAGAAACCCCTGAAGGACCCTGCTCAAAGGATCGTCTGTACAAAAATTAAAATACAACAAAATGATACAAAGATAAAAGAAATAGAAAATGATGACATACCTGTATGTACAGTGTCCATGGCGTATCTTTATACTGCGCGTCATGAGTGCAGTAGACATCACGTCCTCTCTTTTTTTTTTTTTTGAGATTGTTAGAAAAACTTCATGAAAGATGAGTGTATACTTACTTAAGATTGAGATGGAGGTAGTCTGCTCTTTCGGCTTTGTGCCAAAGCATTGTTGACCAAGATTCGACCCATTCAAGACCAGTATAAACATAAGGCTCCTAAAAGGGACAAGTGGCCATAATACGCTGGTGCCTCACATGTGGGATACAATCTACCTTCTTTGTTTTTCAATTAAGAAGGCTGGATCGGGATGCATGCATTTCCCCATTCACGGTTTGTGTTACTAAAGCCAACCCTAAGACGTATACATAAATTTTTTTTTTTTTTTTTTTTTTTTTTTGTTTTGTTTTGTTTTTTTTTTTTTGAGAGATGACATGAAGAAGAAGAAGAAGAAGAAGAAGAAGAAGATGATGATGATATGTACAGATTGTTGTGATTGTGGCTCACATCTTCCTCTGGTTTTACGTCCATAAACGGCTTAAATGCCTTCTATGAGTCGGGATAGGCTTCCCATCCAATTTTCTTATAAACGGCAAACAGGGTCTTTTAGAGTCGATTCCCAAGATCGTAGCGTTTTTCTTCATCCTTGAAGAGATTCCACAATTTAAGAATTTCACGATGCACCAATCCACAAGAATGCGTCTCAAGAGTCGATAAGATATCATCTAATGACTCCTTACTCAGTTCATTCTTAATGAAGAAAATTTTATCTTCTCTATTTGCGGAAACCATCCCCTTAGTACGACATCGCTTGTTACAGGTTCCATCGTCCACATTTGTGACAGACTTGTAACCTTTTTGCTCTTCTCCTTTTAGAATATGAACTTCTTCCAAGACCGGGCATATATGAGTCAAATGAAATTGAGGACTCACCTGCTAATCGAACCTTTGCTTCAATTATCCAGCGTACATCTTCTGGCATACCTTTGTGCATTAACATTCTCAATCTTTCACATCGAACTTTGTAGATTTTTCTCAGAGCATTTTGAGGAAAAGAAGGAAAATGTTTTCTCAGGTTTGAAAGAATGACATCCATTTTGAAGAAGAAGAAGGATTCAGTTATTTTGGGAAACTGAAAAATAAACCGACTTGAGAGTCACGGAGTACCGTATCCGCCACTTAACCGGCAACACAAAGAACTCAAGAACTTGATTTTCCAGGAATGGTTGAGTCTTTGTCCATTAACTTTACGCGCATTACCATTCCTAGGATCCTCAATATTTACGGCCCCAGAGGATACACGTGTTTGACAGCAAAAGAACCGCGCCACCTAGATCTCAATTTTTCAAGGAGTAGGTGCAGATGATAATCTCAAAGCAGAACCTTTTTGACCAGTTTCCGTAACTTTTGCAAAAGGTGTAACAGACTTTGAATAAAGTAGGCCAATAAAATCCATACTGCAAGATTTTTGCAGTTGTTGTCGCTGAAGAAAAGTGACCTTCACATGCTTCCGAGTGACAAAATTTAATGGCACTACCTACCTTATTGTCGGGCACACAGCTATTTTTTTTTTTTTTTTTTTTTTTAGAGATTCAAATGCTTACAACCAACAAACAGATAAAAACATAATCTAAGAAACTAATGAAAACACAAAATAAAAAGGGATAAAGAGAGCAAATCTGGTTGGGTTGCCTCCCAATGAGCGCTTAGTTTATTGTCCTCGGCCGACATGATGATACTTTCACTTGCTCCTCATATTGTGGAAGGATGAGGGTCATCACTTCCATCTCTCGCACCGTCGGGAAGTTCATGATATGGTTTGAGACGATGACCATTGACCTTAAATGCTTTGCCGAATTTTCACTCCCGATCTCAAGCGCACCAAAAGGAAAAACATTAGTTACCACAAACGGCCCAATCCACTTAGAACGCAGTTTACCCGGAAATAATTTGAGTCTTGATTGGAATAGCGGACTTTTTGTCCTCTGTGAAATTTCTTTCTCGGAAATCAATTGGTCGTGGAATGCCTTAGCTTTAGTCTTATAAATCGGGGCATTCTCAAAGGCCTCATTTCTTAGTTCTTCCAATTCACATGCTTGGAACTTCCTTTGCTTTCCAAAGACCTTCCAATTCCATATTAACTTGTTTAATGGCCCAAGAAGATCGATGTTGCAACTCAACGGGCAAATGACGGGGCTTTCCATACACCAACCGAAATGGTGACATGCCGATGGGAGTCTTATAGGCAGTCCTATAAGCCCATAAAGCATCTTCAAGTCGAGTGCTCCAATCCTTTCTTGAGGGGTTCACTTTCTTTTCAAGGATTGACTTAATCTCCCGGTTGGACACTTCGGTTGCCCATTTGTCTCGTGGATGGTAAGGAGTGGAAATTCTGCATTACTCCATATCTCTTCAATAGAGCATCAAAGGTTTTGTTGCGAAATGGGTCCCTTGGTCACCGATGATAGCCCTTGGGGTCCCGAACCTGGAGAAAATATGTGACTTAACAAAATCTCGCAACGGTTTAGAATCATCGGATCGAGTGGCTTTTGCTTCCACCCATTTAGACACATAATCAACAGATAAAAGAATGTATGTGAAACCAAATGAAGGAGGGAATGGTCCCATGAAATCAATACCCCACACATCAAAGAGTTCCACAAAAATGATCGGAGTCTGAGGCATTTGATTACGAGGACCAATATTACCTGTTCTCTGATAGCGGTCACAAGACTTACAGAAGTTGTAAGCGTCTTTGAAAATTGAAGGCCAATAGAAACCACTGTCAAGCACTTTATTGGCTGTCCTTTTACTGCCAAAGTGTCCTCCACATGCATAGGTGTGGCAAAAGGAGAGGATGGAGTGTGTCTCAGAATCAGGAATGCACCTCCTAATGACTTGATCTGCACAATGCTTCCATAAGTACGGGCCATCCCAGATATAGTATTCTGATCCTCCTTAATTTATCTCTTTGGGCCTTGTTCAAACCCTCCGGAAAGTCCTTAGTAACCAGGTAGTTAACAATGTCAGCATACCAAGGGATTATGGTGTTGACAACCATCAAATATTCATCCGGAAAAGTCTCCATGATAGGCATTTCTTCCTCTTCGATTACCAATCTACTCAAGTGATCGGCCACCAAGTTTTCGCTCCTTTCTTGTCTTTAATCTCCAAGTCAAATTCTGGAGCAATAAAATCTATCGAGCAATCTAGGCTTTGCTTCTTTCTTTGTTAGAAGATACTTCAAGGCTGCATGATCTGAAAACACAATCACTTTAGAACCAATTAGATATGATCTAAATTTTTCTAAAGCAAATACAACAGCTAGAAGTTCCTTTTCTGGTTGAGTAATTAAGTTGAGCATCATTTAGAGTCCTTGATGCATAGTAAATGGCATAAGGAACTCTATCAACTCGTTGTCCCAAGACAGCTCCTACTTTGCAAAGTCACGGCATCACACATTAGTTCAAAAGGTAACTCCCAGTTAGGTGGCATGATGATAGGTGCAACAATTAACAACTTCTTGAGTTTATTGAAAGCTTCCATACATTTCTCATCAAAGTTAAAATTAACATCTTTTTGAAGAAGTCTGCAAAGGGGCAATGAGACTTTAGAAAAGTCTTTAATGAATCTCCGGTAGAAACCTGCATGACCAATAAAAGAACGAATCTCCCGCACACTAGTGGGTGGTGGCAAAGAATGCATGAGTTCTACCTTAGCTTTATCTACTTCAATTCCCCTAGCAGAAATTACATGACCTAACACAATACCTTCATTCACCATGAAATGACATTTTTCCCAATTCAATACCAGGTTAGTGTCAATGCATCTTTTAAGCACCAAAGTTAAATGTTCCAAACAATTTTCAAAATCATTTCCAAAGACACTAAAGTCATCCATAAAAACCTCAATGATGTTTTCAATGTAATCAGAAAATATACTCATCATGCATCTTTGGAAAGTTCCTGGTGCATTGCAGAGTCCAAAAGGCATTCGCCTATATGCAAAGGTACCAAATGGACAAGTGAATGTAGTCTTGTCTTGGTCTTATGGAGCTATGGCAATCTGATTGTAACTGAAAAACCATCCGAGAAAACAATAATAAGAATGACCACTAATCTTTCTAACATTTGATCAATGAAAGGTAAAGGAAAGTGGTCTTTTCTCGTGGCGGCATTCAACTTCCTGTAATCAATACAAACACGCCACCACATGTCGTAACCTAGTGGGAATAAGCTCATTTTCAGCATTTCTTACCACGGTAATTCCAGATTTCTTTGGTACTACCCGGAGGTGGGCTTACCCACTTGTTTGTCGAAAATGGGGTAGATCACCCCCACACTTAGGAGCTTCGATATCTCCTTTTCACAACCTCCATCATGGGAGGATTCAATCTCCGTGAGGGTCTCTCACGGGTTTAGTATCCTCCTCCATTAATATCCTGTGCATACAAACGGAGGGACTAATACCCTTGATATCGGCTATTGACCAACCAATGGTGTCTTATGTTCTGCAAAACAACTACCGGTTTCTCTTCTTGCTCTTGGGTGAGTGACTTTGCAATTATTACTTTGGAAGGGTGTCCTTCTCCCCCAAGAAGATGTATTTAAGATGATCAGGTAGTGCTTTCAGTTCTAATTCAGGTGCCTGCACAACAGAAGGTTGAGGTATATCAGTAGTAACTGGTAAATCAACAAAAGTTACCTCATGCTCTTCTGGAGTGGAAGAGAGCTCTTGTAAGGCAACAACAATTTCATCAATGTCTTCACTCCATGGCTCTTCTTCACTCTTCTTCTTTTCCTCCTGTACATCTAAGCTATGAGTTAGAATTGTATCAAGAGCATCAAAATGGTCAGTATCAAAAGCTGCAGAAATTAAAGAATCAAAAGGATCAAAAGAATCAATTAAACAAGCAGAGTGCACATCACTTGGGTATCTCATAGCTTCAAAAATATTGAATCTAATTAATTCCCCATCAAATTCCATTGTTAGAATTCCGAGTGCACATCAATTTTTGTCCGTGCGGTCTTCAAAAATGGTCTTCCTAGCAAGATAGGAGCAGATTTGGGAGACTCATCCTCTTCCATGTCCAAAACATAGAAGTCTGTAGGAAACACTAATTCATTCACTGCACCAAAACATCTTCAACCACACCCTTAGGGTATGCATTAGATCTATCGACCAATTGAATAACAACACCGGTAGGTTCCAAAGGACCCAGTATAAAGATGCATAAATAGAATATGGCATGACATTTATAGATGCACCTAAATCAAGCATTGCCCTTTCAAACCTTGTGTTACCTATAGTGCATGGAATGGTGAATGTGCCAGGGTCCTTACATTTGGTTGGGAGTTTCTTTTTAATTACAGCTGAAACATTTTCTCCCACTTGGACCTTTTCATTTCCTTTTAATTTCCTCTTGTTAGTGCATAATTCTTTCAGAAATTTTGCATATCTAGGTACCTGCTTAATGGCATCTAACAAAGGGATATTAACCTCTACCTTCCTAAAAGTCTCAAGTATTTCTTTTTCTGCTTCTTCTTTCTTGGTTTTAACCAACCTACTAGGAAAAAGAGCTTTAGTGACATATTTAGGAAGGGGTTCAGAAATACTTACCTTAGGGGTTTTGGAAGTTTGCCCCTTATCATTTGCTTCTTTGGGTGGTTCATCCTTCTCTTGAATGATTGGTGGAAGAGAGGTAGGCTCATCCATCGTCTTTCCGCTTCTCAATGTGACAAAGACTAGCATTTTCCCTCGGATTCACTTACATTTGTGAGGGTAGTTTCCACTGAAGCTTGGCTTTGAAACTTGTTGAATTCTGTGGACAACTGTCCTATCGATTCTGCAAGTTATTGATTGCAGTCCTTGTTTCTTGTTTGAAACTTTGTATAGTTGCATTTGTTTCTTGTTGGAATTGCAAATTATTAGTGGCCATTTGTTTTACTAGCTCCTCTAATGAAGGCTCAGATTGCTTAGAAGCTTGAACTTGCTGCTTGTCTCTGAGGGAAAGGTACTTGCCTTTGTTGGAATCTGGAGGTCCATAAGCCGGAGGTTGATTTTGAGGTTGCTTTGCATAGCTGAAATTTGGATGATCCCTCCAACCGGATTATATGTGTTTGAGTAGGGGTTGTAATTTTTGAAAGTCCAAAGCATATCCCCCTCTTTGCTCTTACCTCCTCATTTGTGTCTTCTTGGAGAGTGGGACACATATCGGTGGGATGTCCAGATGAACAACGGATCCCACAAGCATGAGCTGGTGCTTTACCCGAATCCATTAACCGCTTGAACCATAGCGAGTCAATTGAGTCATTTGTTCTTTGTATCTTGGTTGTCTCTACTTCTTTCACTTTGCTCTTACTCCGGTGTCATTTCTAGAGTAGAATTGTTGAGTATTGGCGGTCATTCTTGAGATCAAGTTTCTAGCTTCTTGAGGAGTTTTATCAATCAATGCTCCTCCGCTAGCAACATCAATCATGTTGCGATCCATCACTTGTAAGCCTTCATAGAAATCTTGAATTAAAAGGCTGCTCACTTATTTGATGATGAGGGCGGCTGAAACATAGCTTCTTAAATCTCTCCCGGTAGTCATGGAGTGATTCCCCATGCCTTTGTTGAATACCACATTTCTTTTCGATTGTTGCGGCTTTTGAGGCGGGGAAGTATCTGTCTAGGAAAGTTTGGGCCATGTCCCGCCATGATTGGATGGATCCGGGTGGCAAGTAGTAAAGCCACTCCTTAGGTGAGTCTTTCAATGAGAATGGAAAAGCTCTCAACTTGACTTGCTCTACATGAATTCTGCGGGTTTCATGCTAGAACATACCACATGGATTTCCTTCAAGTGCTTGTTGGGGTCCTCTCCGGTAATCCATTGAAAGATGGCAAGAGATGGATTAAACCGGATTTCAATTCAAATGCCTCTTCATTTTCAAGAATGTCTATGCAAAGAGGCTTTGTTGATCTAGATCTGGAGCACCCAATGCCCTTAAAGTGTTTTACGCCATTGTCACTTCTTCGGATATTTCGGATGGCTCAAATGTCTCTGAACTTGATAGATCAATGTAACGGCGACTTCAATGTCGGCAAGTGTGAGTTGGAAGTTAGCTAGGATGGAAGGGAAATTGAGGATGTGAAGTGAGTTGATCAATATAGTTCCTCAAATTTAGCAATCCTTCGTCTACTCCTTCAAAGGACATCAACACCTACAAAACACTCGAGAAAGAAAGATTAAAAAAAATAAAATAAAATAAAATAAAATAAAAACAGAATAAAAATAGGAAATAAATTAATAGTGTAATTGAAAAAATTGGTTCCCGAACAACGCCAAAATTACGATGCGTGCGGATGTAGTGATTAAAATTAAGATAAAAATCGGTTGTCGAGGCCCACCGAGAAAATAAAAAAAAAACCTTACAACTAGTTGTAGTTAGTAAGTCGATCCACAGAGAACCAATTCAATTAACACTATTAAACAATTCCCAATTTAGACTCGATTAACGATAAACGATAAAAGGGGGTTTTGGAGTTTTGATGAACAATGAACGACTTCAAAGATAACAATAAACAAACTGAAATCAACAATATAAGAAAATTGGTTAAGAGATTGAATCCACCACTAGATTTATATGATAATGTAAATCCACATATCCTTTTATTCCAACATGCTCAATTATGTTTTTATGCAATTGTGAGATTAAATCTCTGTTTTCCTTACGTGTTGGCCAATTTAGCAACCGCTCAAATCAACTCCTAATCACTGATTAGTCATAAAGCAACCGCTCTTACAACTATCCAACAATTGCATTAAGATTTAGAAAATCAATTACACTAAGGTCTAATCACACAGGGATTAAATTACTTAGAACATATATTTCTCTAGATCTAATACCGCAACACGCGCATAATAAACCCGGATCTACCACTTTTATAACGGCAAATAGCACAAAGATAATTATACCCACATGAACATCATACATCCCACTAGATCTACTACCGCAACCGCGCATAATAAACCTAGATCTACTACTTTGAAAGTAGGAACAAGTACAAAAACCTTCATACCAACAATAGATTCGAAATATATGAATAAAAACATAAGCTGTGTTGAAATAATCAAATATGCAAAGTTTACAACATTAATACTAGCGGTTTCATCACCCCCTTAACCAAGGGAGGTTTAGTTACACATAGCTAGAAAGAAATCACAAGAAAAACTATGAAGAAACAAGAAGAAACTATGAAGAAACAAGAAACTAAGAGAGAAAATGAAGGAGAGTTACATCTTGTTCATGATAAATGGTGCCTTTTATAGAAGTCTAAGGTAACAAAATGACAAAGGGAAGTGGGTGGATGAGTGGGTGAGTGAGTGGAGTGTTTGAGTGGATGGATTAGTGGGTTGGTTTAGTGGATTGGTTTAGTGGATGAGTGAGTGGAATGGTTGAGTGGTTGAATTAGTGAAAAATGCCAAAGGACTTTTGGTGAGTGGGAAATTATGGACATGAATGGGTGAGTGGATGGATTAGTGGATGAGTGGGTGGAGTGGTTAAGTGGTTGGATTAGTGTATGAGTGGATGAATGGGTGAGTTAGTGGATGAGTGGATGAGTGAATGAGTGGATTAGTGGATGGATGAGTGGATTGTTGAGGACGAAAATTTCGTGTCTGACTTGGAAGCCAAAAACGACCCACTATACTTCAGAACCACGAAAAGTGTTCTTCATGAAAGTTGTAGATCCTTGTCTTGGCTATAAAATGGATAGCTGGTTCGTCCAATTTGGCTTCCTTAAGCCCAAGATATGTCCCAAATACCATAGGTTGCTCAAACCCAACTTCAGCACCTCTGTTCCGACTTGCAAGCTCAAAATGACCTACTAGACTTCTTTTTCTGAAAATGTGTTCTTCATGAAAGTTGTTTATTTGGATCTTGACTATCCACTGTCCAAATTTCAGCCCATCTCCATTATTACATCTTGAGATATGATTTTATGAGTGCACACTGTTCGGATTCTACTGACAGAACCCGTATTCTGACTTCCATGTAAACTTAGGTCCCTTAGACATATGAATCGGACTTCGAGCTCTTCATCAAAGTTGTAGAGCTTCCTCTTAGCTTTCCTACAAGATAAAATTCATGATTGTAAGATATCAGGAACTCAAGTTATGACCAAAATACAGAAACAGTGTAAAATCTCAATAATGCTGAAAATATTCAATTAGGACCAATTTGAGCTCAAACTCACAAAATCATGTCAAACTCAATCAATTAAGAATATGGAGAGTGTAAATGACTAAATATAAGGGTTTCTTAATGAATAAAATATGTGTTTATCAAATTCCCCCACACTTAGCTTTTTGTACTCCTGGGCAAAACTCAAGACCAAAATTTTACAATCAAGAAGAACAACCAAAGGTTCAAGGGATCAAAACATTCATGAGTTAACAATTCTCCACATCTCAAACCATCAAGCAAGGTGTCTTCAACATGAATCGAGAATGATAGATCTTCACAAGATTCCCTCTCAATCTCTCAAGTGTTTAAAGGGTAGGTATTTCACTCAATTCAACCCATGAAAATTGTACTACCATAAGCTTGCTTATCTTCTACTTCTCCACTACTCAAAACACATGCACACACAAATCATGAGGACTTTATTCAAGGTTGTAGTGAGGTCAAGGTAACAGGAGAGGATAAAATGGATATGAGAAGATAAATACCAAAGAGAATAAAAACAAATGAGAGCTGAGTTCAAATAACAAGCATAAAAGTTCATCCCAACTCTAGTGTATATCCCTTTACATATTCATTTCCCAATCCTTTTTTTCTTTTTAAAACACTTGGTTTTTTTTTTCTCTCTTTTTTTTTTCTTTTATATATATGAACATAACTATATACATACATTTTTTTTTCTTTTTGGGCACTCTTTTCTTTTTCAACAACCATTTTGTACACACACCCCCACACTTGTTCAAAAACTCATCCATTAACCAAGCTAATGTTCTTTTATTCCCTAAGGTAAAGTAAGAACACGATTTCTCATTTAAGGCACATAATGAGCTAGAAACAAGGAATGGTCAAATAAGCTCAAAGGGGTTAAGCAAAGGAAAATATACAAGGTTGGCAGGAATCAGAGAATTTTCAAGAAGTCAAAAGAGTGCTTGATATCATATTGAAAACAAGGTTGGCTATTTGGTTAAACTAGCTAATTAAGAAAGAGGGCCTCAATCATGTTCATGCATGCAAGTGAAATGTAGCCTTAAAAAGAATCAAAGCAAGTTCTAGAGTGGTCATTAACATGAGTGAAAATCACACAAGAAAGAAGAGAATGGCATAAATGTTGAATCCATCCATTAGGCTCAAAATCTCACAAGGTATGCATCCATCAAACTCAATTCATCAATTTAATCATCTATCACCAAGCATATCAGTTCAAGAAGGGAGAAAAGTTATTCAATCATGCAATGAACCCCCTTTTTTTTTTCTTTTCTTTTTTTTTTTTTGAATTTTTTTTTACAAAAAGAACATCTTGAAATCTCTCCCCACGCTTAATATAACATTGCCTTCAATGTGAAAGAGAGATATAGAAAAGAGCAACACAACCTTGATAAGAAGTGAATCAACGCCAAGCGAGAAAAGAAACATACTTGTCGATCTGCATCGGACCACGAAAAGAAATCAAACAATAAAACTTTAGTACTAATTAGTTACTACCTAAAAAAACTCCTTACTCTCTTGCCACCAATTAAGATGCGTCTCAAGAGTAAAATTACTCCTTACTCTGCCATCACTAATTGATTTAATAAGTACATGACAATCATATCATACTTTCCAAACAACACAAAAAAAAAAATTTTATTTTTTTTTTTTATTTTTTTATTTTTTTTTTTTTTTTTTTTTTTGGGTCAACTATCCTTCCCCCCCCAACTAAATCACAACATTGTCCTCAATGTTAAAATATAGATGAGTAAAGGACGAAGATATTACCTGTTGGAGAAAGTGACACAAATTTAAACGCAGAAACAAGGTACAATAAAATCAAACCCATTAAAGATGAAGTCGCAGATCTGGCTTTTGTTTCTTGTTACTTCCTTGTTGCTTCTGTTGACCAATCTATCGAGCTAATCTGGGATCAGTACATACTCAAAAGCTTCTAATTTATCAATGAGCTCATCAATAGTGGAGGCGAGAGATAAGAAGTTGTCTTCTTTGAAGGAAGTGATAAATTTTCATTCCACACTTTGTCAAGAAAAGATAACAAAAGATCAAAGAAATTATTAACATTCAACAAACCAATGGGTCTATGGTGGATGTTTAGTTCGACCAAGAGACAATTTGAAAAATTTCTTCTAAAGTACCAAAACCACACAGGTAAGATAATAAATGCATCGAAATTGTCAACCATTGTTGTCATTCTTCCATGCATAGATGTTACTGAATTTCTTCTCCAACTGTCTTTCCGGTGATGTTATTTTCACCAAAGGTTTAGGAATAACACCTAAAACTTTGCCTCCTATAGAAGCGACAAGTGATACAGCCCCCATTAACCCACGACAACCTCCCCCATATACAAGATGAATATTCCTCGCATGCAAGTGATCGACCAAGAGTGCTAGGCTGCGTTTACAAACTCTAATCCCTTCCCATAACTCGACCCACAAAAACACGGACATTTTTGAGGTTACGAATAGAAGGCCCCATTCTATACTCTTCCTCCCTTTGAGTGTTTATGAGTTGAAGGAAAATGGAGAAAATGGAGTGTTTACGTAGGAAAAAGAATGGAAAGGGGAATAATTGTACCTATGAGGGTAGGTTGGTTGTTGTCGAAAAAGGTTGAAATTAAGAAACACAGAATCTTTTCTCCTTTTTTTTTTTTTTACTTTTTTTTTTATTTGACTTCAAGAAAACCATCAAGGTAAAGAAGTCTAGAAACCCCTGAAGGACCCTCGCTCAAAGGATCGTCTGTACAAAAATTAAAATACAACAAAATGATACAAAGATAAAAGAAATAGAAAATGATGACATACCTGTATGTACAGTGTCCATGGCGTATCTTTATACTGCGCGTCATGAGTGCAGTAGACATCACGTCCTCTCTTTTTTTTTTTTTGAGATTGTTAGAAAAACTTCATGAAAGATGAGTGTATACTTACTTAAGATTGAGATGGAGGTAGTCTGCTCTTTCGGCTTTGTGCCAAAGCATTGTTGACCAGTATTCGACCCATTCAAGACCAGCGCAACATAAGGCTCCTAAAAGGGACAAGTGGCCATAATACGCCTGGCTGCCTCACATGTGGGATACAATCTACCTTCTTTGTTTTTCAATTAAGAAGGCTGGATCAGGATGCATGCATTTCCCCATTCACGGTTTGTGTTACTAAAGCCAACCCTAAGACGTATACATAAATTTTTTTTTTGTTTTTTTTTTTTTTTTTTTTTTTTGTTTTGTTTTTTTTTTTTTTTTTTTTTGAGAGATGACATGAAGAAGAAGAAGAAGAAGAAGAAGAAGAAGAAGATGATGATATGTACAGATTGTTGTGATTGTGGCTCACATCTTCCTCTGGTTTTACGTCCAGAAACGGCTTAAACGCCTTCTATGAGTCGGGGATAGGCTTCCCATCCAATTTTCTTATAAACTGGCAAACAGGGTCTTTTAGAGTCAGATTCCCAAGACTGTAGCGTTTTTCTTCATCCTTGAAGAGATTCCACAATTTAAGAATTTCACGATGCACCAATCCACAAGAATGCGTCTCAAGAGTCGATAAGATATCATCTAATGACTCCTTACTCAGTTCATTCTTAATGAAGAAAATTTTATCTTCTCTATTTGCGGAAACCATCCCCTTAGTACGACATCGCTTGTTACAGTTCCATCGTCCACATTTGTGACAGACTTGTAACCTTTTTGCTCTTCTCCTTTTAGAATATGAACTTCTTCCAAGACCGGGCATATATGAGTCAAATGAAATTGAGGACTCACCTGCTAATCGAACCTTTGCTTCAATTATCCAGCGTACATCTTCTGGCATACCTTTGTGCATTAACATTCTCAATCTTTCACATCGAACTTTGTAGATTTTTCTCAGAGCATTTTGAGGAAAAGAAGGAAAATGTTTTCTCAGGTTTGAAAGAATGACATCCATTTTGAAGAAGAAGAAGGATTCAGTTATTTTGGGAAACTGAAAAATAAACCGACTTGAGAGTCACGAATCCGTAATCCGCCACTTAACCGGCAACACAAAGAACTCAAGAACTTGATTTTCCGGAATGGTTGAGTCTTTGTCCATTAACTTTACGCGCATTACCATTCCTAGGATCCTCAATATTTACGGCCCCGAGAGGATACACGTGTTTGACAAAGAAAAGAACCGCGCCACCTAGATCTCAATTTTTCAAGGAGTAGGTGCGGATGATAATCTCAAAGCGAACCTTTTTGACCAGTTTCCGTAACTTTTGCAAAAGGTGTAACAGAGACTTTGAATAAAGTAGGCCAATAAAATCCATCTTTGCAAGATTTTTGCAGTTGTTGTCGCTGAAGAAAAGTGACCTTCACATGCTTCCGAGTGACAAAATTTAATGGCACTACCTACCTTATTGTCGGGCACACAGCTGTTTTTTTTTTTTTTTTTTTTTTTTTAGAGATTCAAATGCTTACAACCAACAAACAGATAAAAACATAATCTAAGAAACTAATGAAAACACAAAATAAAAAGGGATAAAGAGAGCAAATCTGGTTGGGTTGCCTCCCAATGAGCGCTTAGTTTATTGTCCTCAGCCCGACATGATGATACTTTCACTGCTCCTCATATTGTGGAAGGATGAGGGTCATCACTTCCATCTCTGCACTGTCAGGAAGTTCATGATATGGTTTGAGACGATGACCATTGACCTTAAATGCTTTGCCAGAATTTTCACTCTGATCTCAACCGCACCAAAAGGAAAAACATTAGTTACCACAAACGGCCCAATCCACTTAGAACGCGAGTTTACCTGGAAATAATTTGAGTCTTGATTGGAATAGCAGGACTTTTTGTCCTCTGTGAAATTTCTTTATGGAAATCAATTGGTCGTGGAATGCCTTAGCTTTAGTCTTATAAATCAGGGCATTCTCAAAGGCCTCATTTCTTAGTTCTTCCAATTCTATGCTTGGAACTTCCTTTGCTTTCCAAACCTTCCAATTCCATATTAACTTGTTTAATGGCCCGGTAAGATCGATGTTGCAACTCAACGGGCAAATGACGGGGCTTTCCATACACCAACCGAAATGGTGACATGCCGATGGGAGTCTTATAGGCAGTCCTATAAGCCCATAAAGCATCTTCAAGTCGAGTGCTCCAATCCTTTCTTGAGGGTTCACTTTGTCTTTTCAAGGATTGACTTAATCTCCCGGTTGGACACTTCGGTTTGCCCATTTGTCTGTGGATGGTAAGGAGTGGAAATTTTGTGCATTACTCCATATCTCTTCAATAGAGCATCAAAGGTTTTGTTGCGAGAAATGGGTCCCTTGGTCACTTGATGATAGCCCTTGGGGTCCCGAACCTGGAGAAAATATGTGACTTAACAAAATCTGCTATGATTTTAGAATCATCGGATCGAGTGGCTTTTGCTTCCACCCATTTAGACACATAATCAACGGATAAAAGAATGTATGTGAAACCAAATGAAGGAGGGAATGGTCCCATGAAATCAATACCCCACACATCAAAGAGTTCCACAAAAAATGATCGGAGTCGAGGCATTTGATTACGAGGACCAATATTACTGTTCTCGATAGCGGTCACAAGACTTACGAAGTTGTAAGCGTCTTTGAAAATTGAAGGCCAATAGAAACCACTTTGTCAAGCACTTTATTGGCTGTCCTTTTCTTTGCCAAAGTGTCCTCCACATGCATAGGTGTGGCAAAAGGAGAGGATGGAGTGTGTCTCGAGAATCGGGAATGCACCTCCTAATGACTTGATCTGCACAATGCTTCCATAAGTACGGGTCATCCCGGATATAGTATTTATCACTCCTTAATTTATCTCTTTGGGCCTTGTTCAAACCCTCAGGAAAGTCCTTAGTAACCGGGTAGTTAACAATGTCGGCATACCAAGGGATTATGGTGTTGACAACCATCAAATATTCATCCGGGAAAAGTCTCCATGATAGGCATTTCTTCCTCTTGATTACCAATCTACTCAAGTGATCGGCCACCAAGTTTTCGCTCCCTTTCTTGTCTTGTCTTTAATCTCCAAGTCAAATTCACGGAGCAATAAAATCCATCGAGCAATCTAGGCTTTGCTTCTTTCTTTGTTAGAAGATACTTCAAGGCTGCATGATCTGAAAACACAATCACTTTAGAACCAATTAGATATGATCTAAATTTTTCTAAAGCAAATACAACGACTAGAAGTTCCTTTTACGTGGTTGAGTAATTAAGTTGAGCATCATTTAGAGTCCTTGATGCATAGTAAATGGCATAAGGAACTCTATCAACTCGTTGTCCCAAGACGACTCCTCTTGCAAAGTCACGGCATCACACATTAGTTCAAAAGGTAACTCCCGGTTGGGTGGCTTTGATGATAGGTGCAACAGATTAACAACTTCTTGAGTTTATTGAAAGCTTCCATACATTTCTCATCAAAGTTAAAATTAACATCTTTTTGAAGAAGTACTGCAAAGGGGCAATGAGACTTTAGAAAAGTCTTTAATGAATCTCCGGTAGAAACACATGACCATAAAAGAACGAATCTCCCGCACACTAGTGGGTGGTGGCAAAAATGCATGAGTTCTACCTTAGCTTTATCTACTTCAATTCCCCTAGCGAAATTACATGACCTAACACAATACCTTCATTCACCATGAAATGACATTTTTCCCAATTCGGTACCAGGTTAGTGTCAATGCATCTTTTAAGCACCAAAGTTAAATGTTCCAAACAATTTTCAAAATCATTTCCAAAGACACTAAAGTCATCCATAAAAACCTCAATGATGTTTTCAATGTAATCGAGAAAATATACTCATCATGCATCTTTGGAAAGTTCTGGTGCATTGCGAGTCAAAAGGCATTCGCCTATATGCAAAGGTACCAAATGGACAAGTGAATGTAGTCTTGTCTTGGTCTTACTGGAGCTATGGCAATCGATTGTAACACGAAAAACCATCCGAGAAAACAATAATAAGAATGACCACTAATCTTTCTAACATTTGATCAATGAAAGGTAAAGGAAAGTGGTCTTTTCTCGTGGCGGCATTCAACTTCCTGTAATCAATACAAACACGCCACCACATGCAGTAACCTAGTGGGAATAAGCTCATTTTCAGCATTTCTTACCACGGTAATTCAGATTTCTTTGGTACTACCCAGGTTGGGCTTACCCACTTCTTTGTCGAAAATGGGGTAGATCACCCCCACACTTAGGAGCTTCGGTATCTCCTTTTCACAACCTCCATCATGGGAGGATTCAATCTCCGTTGAGGGTCTCTCACGGGTTTAGTATCCTCCTCCATTAATATCTGTGCATACAAACGGAGGGACTAATACCCTTGATATCGGCTATTGACCAACCAATGGGCTGTCTTATGTTCTGCAAAACGACTACCGGTTTCTCTTCTTGCTCTTGGGTGAGTGACTTTGCAATTATTCTTGGAAGGGTGTCCTTCTCCCCCAAGAAGATGTATTTAAGATGATCGGTAGTGCTTTCGGTTCCAATTCGGTGCACACACAAACGAAGGTTGAGGTATATCGGTAGTAACGGGTAAATCAACAAAAGTTACCTCATGCTCTTACAGGTGGAAGAGAGCTCTTGTAAGGCGACAACAATTTCATCAATGTCTTCACTCCATGGCTCTTCTTCACTCTTCTTCTTTTCCTCTGTACATCTAAGCTATGAGTTAGAATTGTATCAAGAGCATCAAAATGGTCGGTATCAAAAGGCTGCGAAATTAAAGAATCAAAAGGATCAAAAGAATCAATTAAACAAGCGAGTGCACATCACTTGGGTATCTCGTAGCTTCAAAAATATTGAATCTAATTAATTCCCCATCAAATTCCATTGTTAGAATTCACGAGTGCACATCAATTTTTGTCAGGTGCGGTCTTCAAAAATGGTCTTCCTAGCAAGATAGGAGCAGATTTGGGAGACTCATCCTCTTCCATGTCCAAAACATAGAAGTCTGTAGGAAACACTAATTCATTCACTGTGCACCAAAACATCTTCAACCACACCCTTAGGGTATGCATTAGATCTATCGACCAATTGAATAACAACACCGGTAGGTTCCAAAGGACCCAAGTATAAAGATGCATAAATAGAATATGGCATGACATTTATAGATGCACCTAAATCAAGCATTGCCCTTTCAAACCTTGTGTTACCTATAGTGCATGGAATGGTGAATGTGCCAGGGTCCTTACATTTGGTTGGGAGTTTCTTTTTAATTACAGCTGAAACATTTTCTCCCACTTGGACCTTTTCATTTCCTTTTAATTTCCTCTTGTTAGTGCATAATTCTTTCAGAAATTTTGCATATCTAGAGTACACAGCTTAATGGCATCTAACAAAGGGATATTAACCTCTACCTTCCTAAAAGTCTCAAGTATTTCTTTTTACTGCTTCTTCTTTCTTGGTTTTAACCAACCTACTAGGAAAAGGAGCTTTAGTGACATATTTAGGAAGGGGTTCGAAAATACTTACCTTAGGGGTTTTGGAAGTTTGCCCTTATCATTTGCTTCTTTGGGTGGTTCATCCTTCTCTTGAATGATTGGTGGAAGAGAGGTAGGCTCATCCATCGTCTTTCCGCTTCTCAATGTGACACACTAGCATTTTCCCTCGGATTCACTTACATTTGTGAGGGTAGTTTCCTGAAGCTTGGCTTTGAAACTTGTTGAATTACATGGACAAGCTGTCCTATCGATTCTGCAAGTTATTGATTGCGATCCTTGTTTCTTGTTTGAAACTTTGTATAGTTGCATTTGTTTCTTGTTGGAATTGCAAATTATTAGTGGCCATTTGTTTTACTAGCTCCTCTAATGAAGGCTCAGTTGCTTAGGAGCTTGAACTTCTTCTTGTCTCGAGGGAAAGGTACTTGCCTTTGTTGGAATCTGGAGGTCCATGGCTGGAGGTTGATTTTGAGGTTGCTTTGCATAGCTGAAATTTGGATGATCCCTCGACCGGATTATATGTGTTTGAGTAGGGGTTGTAATTTTTGAAAGTCCAGCATATCCCCCTCTGCTCTTACCTCCTCATTTGTGTCTTCTTGGAGAGTGGGACACATATCGGTGGGATGTCCCGGATGAACAACGGATCCCACAAGCATGAGCGGTGCTTTACACGAATCCATTAACTTAGGCGTGAACCATAGCGGTCAATTGAGTCATTTGCTTCTTTGTATCTTGGTTGTCTCTACTTCTTTCACTTTGCTCTTACTCCGGTGTCATTTCTAGAGTAGAATTGTTGAGTATTGGCGGCCATTCTTGAGATCAAGTTTCTAGCTTCTTGAGGAGTTTTATCAATCAATGCTCCTCCGCTAGCGGCATCAATCATGTTGCGATCCATCACTTGTAAGCCTTCATAGAAATCTTGAATTAAAAGGCTTGCTCAACTTATTTGATGATGAGGCGCAGCTGAAACATAGCTTCTTAAATCTCTCCCGGTAGTCATGGAGTGATTCCCCGTGCCTTTGTTGAATACCACGATTTCTTTTCGATTGTTGCGGCTTTTGAGGCGGGGAAGTATCTGTCTAGGAAAGTTCGGGCCATGTCCGCCATGATTGGATGGATCCGGGTGGCAAGTAGTAAAGCCACTCCTTAGGCGAGTCTTTCAATGAGAATGGAAAAGCTCTCAACTTGACTTGCTCTACATGAATTCTGCGGGTTTCATGCTAGAACATACCACATGGATTTCCTTCAAGTGCTTGTTGGGGTCCTCTCAGGGTAATCCATTGAAAGATGGCAAGAGATGGATTAAACCGGATTTCAATTCAAATGCCTCTTCATTTTCAAGAATGTCTATGCAAAGAGGTTTGTTGATCTAGATCTGGAGCACCCAATGCCCTTAAAGTGTTTTACGCCATTGTCACTTCTTGAGATATTTCGGATGGCTCAAATGTCTCGAACTTGATAGATCAATGTAACGGGCGGCTTCAATGTCAGCGGTGTGAGTTGGAAGTTAGCCGGATGGAAGGGAAATTGAGGATGTGAAGTGAGTTGATCAATATAGTTCCTCAAATTTAGCAATCCTTCGTCTACTCCTTCAAAGGACATCAACACCTACAAAACACTCGAGAAAGAAAGATTAAAAAAAAATAAAATAAAATAAAATAAAATAAAAACGAGAATAAAAATAGGAAATAAATTAATAGTGTAATTGAAAAAATTGGTTCCCGACAACGGCGCCAAAATTCGATGCGTGCGGATGTAGTGATTAAAATTAAGATAAAAATCGGTTGTCGGGCCCACGAGAAAATAAAAAAAAAAAACCTTACAACTAGTTGTAGTTAGTAAGGAGTCGATCCACGAGAGAACCAATTCAATTAACACTTATTAAACAATTCCCAATTTAGACTCGATTAACAATAAACGATAAAAGGGGGTTTTGGAGTTTTGATGAACAATGAACGACTTCAAAGATAACAATAAACAAACTGAAATCAACAATATAAGAAAATTGGTTAAGAGATTGAATCCACCACTAGATTTATATGATAATGTAAATCCACATATCCTTTTATTCCAACATGCTCAATTATGTTTTTATGCAATTGTGAGATAAATCTCTGTTTTCCTTACGTGTTGGCCAATTTAGCAACCGCTCAAATCAACTCCTAATCACGATTAGTCATAAAGCAACCGCTCTTACAACTATCCAACAATTGCATTAAGATTTAGAAAATCAATTACACTAAGGTCTAATCACACACCATAGGGATTAAATTACTTAGAACATATATTTCTCTAGATCTAATACATGCAACCGCGCATAATAAACCCAGATCTACCACTTTTATAAGCGGCAAATAGCACAAAGATAATTATACCCACATGAACATCATACATCCCACTAGATCTACTACGCAACCGCGCATAATAAACCTAGATCTACTACTTTGAAAGTAGGAACAAGTACAAAAACCTTCATACCAACAATAGATTCGAGAAATATATGAATAAAAACATAAGCTGTGTTGAAATAATCAAATATGCAAAGTTTACAACATTAATACTAGCGGTTTCATCACCCCTTAACCAAGGGAGGTTTAGTTACACATAGCTAGAAAGAAATCACAAGAAAAACTATGAAGAAACAAGAAGAAACTATGAAGAAACAAGAAACTAAGAGAGAAAATGAAGGAGAGTTACATCTTGTTCATGATAAATGGTGCCTTTTATAGAAGTCTAAGGTAACAAAATGACAAAGGGAAGTGGGTGGATGAGTGGGTGAGTGAGTGGAGTGTTTGAGTGGATGGATTAGTGGGTTGGTTTAGTGGATTGGTTTAGTGGATGAGTGAGTGGAATGGTTGAGTGGTTGAATTAGTGAAAAATGCCAAAGGACTTTTGGTGAGTGGGAAATTATGGACATGAATGGGTGAGTGGATGGATTAGTGGATGAGTGGGTGGAGTGGTTAAGTGGTTGGATTAGATTAGTGTGAATGAGTGGATGAATGGGTGAGTTAGTGGATGAGTGGATGAGTGGAATGAGTGGATTAGTGGATGGATGAGTGGATGGTTGAGGACGAAAATTTCGTGTCTGACTTGGAAGCCAAAAACGACCCACTATACTTCAGAACCACGAAAAGTGTTCTTCATGAAAGTTGTAGATCCTTGTCTTGGCTATAAAATGGATAGCTGGTTCGTCCAATTTGGCTTCCTTAAGCCCAAGATATGTCCCAAATACCATAGGTTGCTCAAACCCAACTTCAGCACCTCTGTTCCGACTTGCAAGCTCAAAATGACCTACTAGACTTCTTTTTCTGAAAATGTGTTCTTCATGAAAGTTGTTTATTTGGATCTTGACTATCCACTGTCCAAATTTCAGCCCATCTCCATTATTACATCTTGAGATATGATTTTATGAGTGCACACTGTTCGGATTCTACTGACAGAACCCGTATTCTGACTTCCATGTAAACTTAGGTCCCTTAGACATCTGAATCGGACTTCGAGCTCTTCATCAAAGTTGTAGAGCTTCCTCTTAGCTTTCCTACAAGATAAAATTCCTGATATTGTAAATCTCAATAATGCTGAAAATATTCAATTAGTAAATGACTAAATATAAGGGTTTCTTAATGAATAAAATATGTGTTTATCAAATTCCCCCACACTTAGCTTTTTGTACTCCTGGGCAAAACTCAAGACCAAAATTTTACAATCAAGAAGAACAACCAAAGGTTCATGGATCAAAACATTCATGAGTTAACAATTCTCCACATCTCAAACCATCAAACAAGGTGTCTTCAACATGAATCGAGAAATGATAGATCTTCACAAGATTCCCTCTCAATCTCTCAAGTGTTTAAAGGGTAGGTATTTCACTCAATTCAACCCATGAAAATTGTCCTACCATAAGGCTTGCTTATCTTCTACTTCTCCACTACTCAAAACACATGCACACACAAATCATGAGGACTTTATTCAAGGTTGTAGTGAGGTCAAGGTAACAGGAGAGGATAAAATGGATATGAGAAGATAAATACCAAAGAGAATAAAAGCAAATGAGAAGTGAGTTCAATATGACGTAAAAGTTCATCCCGACTCTAGTGTATATCCCTTACATATTCATTTCTTCCAATCCTTTTTTTCTTTTTAAAACACTTGGTTTTTTTTTTCTCTTTTTTTCTTTTATATATATGAACATAACTATATACATACATTTTTTTCTTTTTGGGCACTCTTTTCTTTTTCAACAACCATTTTGTACACACACCCCACACTTGTTCAAAACTCATCCATTAACCAAGCTAATGTTCTTTTATTCCCTAAGGTAAAGTAAGAACATGCGATTTCTCATTTAAGGCACATAATGAGCTAAAAACAAGGAATGGTCAAATAAACTCAAAGGGGTTAAGCAAGGAAAATATCTGAGGTTGGCAAAAGAATCGAGAAATTTTCAAGAAGTCAAAAGAGTGTTTGATATCATATTGAAAACAAGGTTGGCTATTTGGTTAAACTAGCTAATTAAGAAAGAGGGCCTCAATCATGTTCATGCATGCAAGTGAAATGTAGCCTTAAAAAGAATCAAAGCAAGTTCTAGAGTGGTCATTAACATGAGTGAAAATCACACAAGAAAGAAGAGATATGGCATAAATGTTGAATCCATCCATTAGGCTCAAAATCTCACAAGGTATGCATCCATCAAACTCAATTCATCAATTTAATCATCTATCACCAAGCATATGGTTCAAGAAGGGAGAAAAGTTATTCAATCTTGTAAATGAACCCCTTTTTTTTCTTTTCTTTTTTTTTGAATTTTTTTTTTACAAAAAGAACATGTGAAATCTCTCCCCCCACGCTTAATATAACATTGCCTTCAATGTGAAAGAGAGATATAGAAAAGAGCAACACAACTGATAAGAAGTGAATCAACGCTAGAAGCGAGGAAAAGAAACATACTTGTCGAGTCTTGCAGTCGGACCACGAAAAGAAATCAAACAATAAAACTTTAGTACTAATTAGTTACTACCTAAAAAAAAACTCCTTACTCGCCACCAATTAAGATCGTCTCAAGAGTAAAATTACTCCTTACTCCGCCATCACTAATTGATTTAATAAGTACATGACAATCATATCATACTTTCCAAACAACACAAAAAAAAAATTTTATTTTTTTTTTTTTATTTTTTTATTTTTTTATTTTTTTTTTGGGTCAACTATCCTTCCCCCTAACTAAATCACAACATTGTCCTCAATGTTAAAATATAGATGAGTAAAGGGCATGAAGATATTACTGTTGGAGAAAGTCGACACAAATTTAAACGAAACAAGGTACTGATAAAATCAAACCCATTAAAGATGAAGTCGCATGATCGCTTTTGTTTCTTGTTACTTCCTTCGCTTTCTTCTGTTGACCGTCTATATTCGAGCTATCTGGGATCGGTACATACTCAAAAGCTTCTAATTTATCAATGAGCTCATCAATAGTGGAGGCGAGAGATAAGAAGTTGTCTTCTTTGAAGGAGTGATAAATTTCCATTCCACTGACTTTGTCAAAGAAAAGATAACAAAAGATCAAAGAAATTATTAACATTCAACAAACCAATGGGTCTATGGTGGATGTTTAGTTCTACCAAGAGACAATTTGAAAAATTTCTTCTAAAGTACCAAAACCACCTGGTAAGATAATAAATGCATCGAGAATTGTCAACCATTGTTGTCATTCTTCCATG
The DNA here is from genome assembly GCA_029884605.1 of Ormosia emarginata. Taxonomy (NCBI): domain Eukaryota; kingdom Viridiplantae; phylum Streptophyta; class Magnoliopsida; order Fabales; family Fabaceae; genus Ormosia; species Ormosia emarginata. Next base: position 1,370 of record JAQQTP010000056.1, on the reverse strand, counting down.
CATAGATGTTACTGAATTTCTTCTCCAACCGTCTTTCAGTGATGTTATTTTCATTGCCAAAGGTTTAGGAATAACACCTAAAACCCGATCGCCTCCTATAGAAGCGACAAGTGATACAGCCCCCATTAACCCACGACAACCTCCCCCATATACAAGATGAATATTCCTCGCGACAGAGTGATCGACCAAGAGTGCTAGCTGCGTTTACAAACTCTAATCCCTTCCCATAACTCGACCCACAAAAAAAAACACGGACATTTTTTGAGGTTACGAATAGAAGGCCCCATTCTATACTCTTCCTCCCTTTGAGTGTTTCGAGTTGAAGGAAAATGGAGAAAATGGAGTGTTTACGTAGGAAAAAGAATGGAAAGAGGAATAATTGTACCTATGAGGGTAGGTTGGTTGTTGTCAGAAAAGGTTGAAATTAAGAAACACAGAATCTTTTCTCCTTTTTTTTTTTTTTTTTACTTTTTTTTTTTTTTGTTTGACTTCAAGAAAACCATCAAGGTAAAGAAGTCTAGAAACCCCTGAAGGACCACCGCTCAAAGGATCGTCTGTACAAAAATTAAAATACAACAAAATGATACAAAGATAAAAGAAATAGAAAATGATGACATACCCGTATGTGCGGTGTCCATGGCGTATCTTTATACTTCTTGTGACGTCATGAGTCAAAGAGAACATCACGTCCTCTCTTTTTTTTTTTTTGAGATTGTTAGAAAAACTTCATGAAAGATGAGTGTATACTTACTTAAGATTGAGATGGAGGTAGTACTGCTCTTTCTGCTTTGTGCCAAAGCATTGTTGACCGATATTCGACCCATTCAAGACCGGCGCAACATAAGGCTCCTAAAAGGGACAAGTATTAATAATACGCTTTGTTGCCTCACATGTGGGATACAATCTACCTTCTTTGTTTTTCAATTAAGAAGGCCGGATCAGGATGCATGCATTTCCCCATTCACGGTTTGTGTTACTAAAGCCAACCCTAAGACGTATACATAAATTTTTTTTTTGTTTTTTTTGTTTTTTTTTTGTTTTGTTTTGTTTTTTTTTTTTTGAGAGATGACATGAAGAAGAAGAAGAAGAAGAAGAAGAAGAAGAAGAAGTGATGATATGTACAGATTGTTGTGATTGTGGCTCACATCTTCCTCCCTCGGTTTTACGTCCCGTAAACTTGACTTAAATGCCTTCTATGAGTCGGGGGATAGGCTTCCCATCCAATTTTCTTATAAAAACGGCAAACAGGGTCTTTTGTGAGTCGATTCCCAAGACTCGTAGCGTTTTTCTTCATCCTTGAAGAGATTCCACAATTTAAGAATTTCACGATGCACCAATCCACAAGAATGCGTCTCAAGAGTCGATAAGAT